>JAPDPM010000009.1:8295000-18295000 GCA_032173925.1 Heritiera fomes | reverse complement strand
TACCTCGAAGAGACCCTCGGTTTCACAAAAACACAAGTACATATATCAGCAAGAATTGTCACATTTATACCAAACACATATTGAAATCAATTCAATATAAATATATGGCCCAATGACATACACAATTAAATCATGTTCAAAGCATTTTCCGAAAACATAACACAATCTCAAAACACCTATAAAGCGAGATATAAACACATTTTACATAAAAACGGCCATATACACTTTTGTCACAATTTCACAAAACACATGCTTTATGGTAATAATAGAAAACTAAAAAGGCTTGTTTAGAGTACTTACAATCTCCCAACAAATTTTTATCAAACTTATACTTCGAATTCATGAGGAAGCGACTCAATCAACTGGCAATCAAAGTCAACTCTTACATGCAAAAGTCAAATCCCAAATTTAATTGCTTTGACCAATCTATTTCGCATTTCAACTTAATTTTCATTAATTTCTTAGTCTCTTCTCTTAGTCAAACCCAATTAACTTTTGGTCAAAGTGTACCCTTGATCAAAGTAAAACCCAAAAGTTTTACTCAATCCAACCTTGTGTAGACTTTGCCTAAAGATTATCTAAACCTCGTTTTTGTCATTGGAACCTCCAAACCTCAAATTGCCTCAAGTCAACATTTCTTACAAAAAATCAAACCTTAAATAAAAAAATCAACGTTTTGACTTTCGAACTCTATCTTCTTTTCGATCCCAAATGACTAAAACCCCTAATTAGGCTTAATTATGATTTTTAATTATAAAAATCAACCACCTAACCCCAATATCCATCGTAGGCCAAACTTACCTTTACCAAACCCTAAATTGTGCCAATTTTGTTTTTAGCTTCTAACTCCAAATTCAACCACTTAATGTCTCAATAGTCATATCATAGTAAGTTCTCCAACATATCAAGCCACAATGACCATTTCATGTCACAAATTTTCTTCCACATCTTTCATTTTTTTTTTTTTTAGAGTTTAGAGAGAGAAAAAAGTTTTTTGGATTTAAGGATAGAAAACAACCCTAAATTGTGGCAATTTTGTTTCTAGCTTCCAACCCCAATTGTTGTCTCAATAGTCACTCCAACATATCAAACCACAATGACCATTTCATGTCACAAATTTTCTTCCACATCTTTCAGCTCTTTTTTAGAGTTTAGAGAAAGAAAGAAGTTCTCTGATTTTAAACAGAGAAAACAAGAAAAAGCTGTTGAAGAAGACAAAAAAAATAAATAAAAATTTAAAGGTAACAAAACATGTAATAGTTTGAGACAGAGTGAAACAAAAGTAAATCTCAAATAGTCAAGTGTCAACTTTTAAAAATCGAGAGCCACATTTAGTCAACCCCTAACCACAAGGTATTTTTGTGTAATTTACCCTATATAATATTAGTAATATATTAATGTGTATTTTTGAAATATTAAAAATATTTATCCTATTAAAATAATTATATTTTATATTGGATGTATAAGTCAAAATCATAAAAAAGTATTATTTATTTCTTCTTAGAATATTAATATAAATAAAATATAAAAAAGTTAAATCTTAAATTAAAATATGAATGAATTATTTAAAATAGTAATTATTAAAATAATTACTATATTATTTATTAAAGTAGTAATTATTATGAAAATAATAATATAATATTGTTTATTATTGAAAGATTAAAAATATTTAAGATTAATAATACAAAAAATAAAATATTTAAACTTAAATTATTGAAAGATTTTTAAGGTTAATGTTTTCATATTTAAAATTTTTAATCTAATTCAAAAACAATTATTAATACAATAATCTCCTATCTAAGATTAAATTAAATAAAAGTTTAATAAATCATATCCAATGTCGAATTTTTTTCTTTTTTCAAATGATATTAACATAACTAATAAATATTACAAAATTATTTATTATTTATTAATTAATTTATTAATATTAAAAAATTATTATATTTTAAAAATAATATTTAATATGAAATTTTTAAACATTTGAAAGAAAACTATTTATTATTACTTATATTAATATTTTAAAAAATTTGAACTACTATACTACTATTTTAATATATAATATAAGTGATATATTAATGTCTTTTTTGAAATATTAAAAATATTTATACTATGAAAATAATTATATTTTATACTAGAAGTATAGATTAAATTCAAAACAAAAGTATTATTTATTTATTATTAAAATATTAATATAAATAAAATATAAAAACATTATATCTCAAATTAAAATATTAATAAATTATTTAAAATGTTAATTATTAAGATAATTATTATATTACTTATTAAATTAGTATTTATTACGAATAATAATATAATATTGTTTATTATTGAAAGATTAAAAATATTTAAGATCAATAATATACAAAACAAAATATTTAGACTTAAAATATTGAACGATTTTTAATATTAATATTTAAAATTTTATCTAATTAAATAAAAAATATTTTTATTAATATAATACTATTTTATGTAAAATTAAATTAAATAAAAATTTAAAAAACCATATCCAAGGTCTAACATGAATAAAATTATACTCATAAACTTGACAAATAACATTGCAAATGAAGAGTTATTTTCTGAAAAATATACTCTTTTTTGAAAGGGTAAAACAATTTCCAAAAAATTGAATTAATTTTTTGTTGACCAAGAAGTCACTGCATTGACCAATAAATTTTTTACCAACCAAACTCCAAAAATTGTAAAAAATATTTTTCAAAAATCATTCAATAAACCAAACAAAGCCTAAGATTAAAAATAAATAGAATAGATTCTCTGATTTCTTTTATATCATTCACACCTATAAAAATTACAAATATATAATTTATTTTAAATCCTATTATTACTTATTAAAATATATGAGTAACATAACAAATATTAATTTTTATATTAAACCGATCCTAATTCTAATATTTACAAATAAATTTGCAGGAAAATTGAGAAGACGATGAAAGTAATAAGTGCCTTTTCTTACTTAATATCAACGAAAAATAAAGACTGAATTAGTTAAAGATATCATTTAGTTACCTAAAAATAAATACAAAATATAAAATAAAAAACACAACTGACATGAGAAGATTGAACAGTCATGCAATTGATGCCAGCGACTTCATTCATTTGTCTCTGTCACAAAAAATCTCACTTGGTACCTCCAAGCCATAGCAATGAGTCATACATTACAGCTTTTTCATTCGCTAATGATAATTGATATCTATAGTATGAAATAGCTAATTTTGTTAGCAGGAATATGCCTTTTCAATTCTGTAAGCAAGACCAATTTTCCCAACGCTCAGCAAAAATTTGGAACCTCAAAAAGCTTCAAAGATTCTTCTCATAAACGGGTTTTGACGAAGTCCTGTGTTATGAACTCATTTGTCTTGGAATCTTGAAATTGCCTCTTATGAGATTCAATCACATTGCGGGATCTATTTCTTCTGGAATTCTTGCTCTTCCGGAGTAAACATATTGCATCTCATCCTTCCATGTCTGCCAATTCAAAGCCAATAGCCTCCACAAGATACGCATTATAATTTTTCGTAATAAGTTTACGTTAAATAAGAAGGTATAGTTACCTCATGTCGAAAGGATATCCTCATATTTGGAACATTTATCTTGTGAATGTCGTTCCCTTCTGGACCTCTTAGGAAATATTTGTTACCAAGCCAATGCGACTGCAGGAATGATAAAAATGGGAATGATTAATACAAAATGTTTACCATATGCTTACTTTTCAGATTTACGATGCGGAGTAGCCAGTGAGAAGTGACTAGAGTGGAAAAAGAAAGATTGTGGAGAAGACCATTACAGAAAGTCAGGCAGTCAATGTCCCGAAACCCTCCTCCCCCAGTGCGAATTGGAAAATCTCCAAATTACAGCCAAATATTATAGTAGATTTTTAAAATAATCCATATTATCAGTTTCCACAGAAAATGTAAAAAAAAAAAATTACTTTAGCTTCCCTAGCAGCCTGATTTTCAACTCTAGATAAATTTTTGTATCTTATTTTGGAAACTTATTAGATAAAATCTGAAAAGGCTTTTAGACAAGGTTTGGAAATGAAAGGGTTTGTTCAAGGCCTGTTGCAAGCATACACAAAAGCACAATTACAGGTTACATTTAAACCTGATCATGAGCCAGAGTTATGACATTTAATAATGGCTTATGTGCATGCCCAATCCCAGTCCGATCCGACAATTCAAGTCTGATTTTTAATCTAGGCCCGTTTTCATTTTTATACTACAAGCCCAAATCTGACCCCGAATATAATTTTATTTATTTATTTATATTTTAATGTTTTATTTACTTGTTTTTTATTATTTCATTCCCGTTAAAATTTAATATAATTTGTCAAAATTTGTATGTAAATTCTCATATTAAATATTTATAATCATGTTCATTGATTAATAATGTTTTATATACATATAATTATATTATACTTAGTAAATATATAAAAAATTTAATTAATATTCATATTCAGGCCAGGCCAAGCCTAGGCTTTGAAAAGTCAAGTTTAAGCCCAACCCAATTTTTAAATGGGCCTAAAAATTTTACCCAAGGCCGATACTTACATTAGATATTTTTGTCCAAATCCGACCAAATATCAGGCGAGTCTTCGAGCTTGGACGAGTAGCCGAACTCTTGAGCAGGTCTAGTTACATTGTGTCTCTATTGGTCATTTGTTCCTAGCATATTCTAGTTCAATTTCCTCAACCTTACATTAGATTAGACTTCAAAAGAAAATAAGACTTCACTTGAATTATCCCCCAATAGGAACACTTCAGTGGGAGGGTATGTTCAAGTAGAAGGACAAAATGAAAAATGTTGCTTCGCACTTTACTTGACAGAATAAGTGGAGAAATACTACAAGTGTGTTGTGCGATAAAGAAATTCCTACATAGTTGAAAGATAAGTTTTACAGGACAGTTGTTAGACCAACATTACTATATGATAGTGAATGTTAGAGACTGCATACACAAAAGATGAATGTTGCGATGCATATGCGGATATACAAGAAAAGATAGAATGAGAAATGAAGACATCTGTTAGATGGTTGGAGTAGCACCTATTAAAAACAAGATATGTGAAAGTCGTTTACGATGATTTAGACACGTATGAAGTAGACCTATGATGCATCCGCTAGGAGAGTGAAAGCTATGGATGATGGAAGAAAGGTTAAGGCTAGAGGAAGACCGAAAAAGGCTTGAAATGAAGCAATTCAAAAAAATATGAAGATATTAGAGTTGGATGAACACATTGCCTTGACAAGAATTTGTGGAGAAGGAAAATTCATATGGATGATTTAACATAGGTCAGATATTGTTTCATGTAGCCTACCCCAATCTCTTGGGATAAAGGCTCTAATGATAATGATGATAATGATGCTAATGACTTTACTTGAAAGAGTAACTCCGTCTATTTTGAGTGTTAAACGAAAATGCAACCAACCCCAAGCTTTGATAAGGAGGATGATTGGTGGTAGGTTTGAACAACCAACTACTTAAAACTCGTCAAATTTTATAAAATGAACCAATGTGAGAATTTCGTTGGGGCATTCTCTACATAGCGACACACTAAATTGGACCTTGAGTGTGGTAACTAAAAAGTATGCAAGGATAGCTAGGTCATCGTCCGAAAGCGATGCGCCACATTGACGCTTGGATGTGGTGTCGAATAGACAAAAGTTCTCACATCACAATAGACTAAGGTGGGTAAAGAAGTTAATCCATAACCATAGATTAGGATCTCGAAATATAAGTATGCTTTAGTGGTAAGTTTGTGGAGATGTGTGAGGTAATGAGTAAAAGGAGAATTAACATCTTATGTCTCCAAGAGACCAACTCCGCCTGTGTGAGTTAACGCAGCCGGTCCCAAGCCCGGGTAAAGGAGGAGGGTGGCGGTAGGTTTGGACAATCAGCCTTAAAAACTAGTCCAGTCTCATGAAATGAACCAATATCAAAACATCGTTGGGGCGTCCCCTACACAGCGACGCGCTGCATCGGAGCCCGGGTGTAGTGAAAAGTGGGCAAGGGTTGCTAGGTCGTCGCCCGGAAGTGACGCGCCACATCGACGCCTGGATGTGGTGTTAAATAGGCAAAGGTTCCCACACCACAATGGACGGGGGTGGGTAAAAAAGTTAGTCCATAACCATAAGCTTAGGTTAGGATCTTGGAATATAGGTACGCTTAGTGGTAAGTTAGGTGAGATTTGTGAGGTTATGAGTAGGAGGAGGGTTAACATTTTGTGTCTCCAAGAGACCAAATGGGTTGGGGAAAAGGCTAGAGAGATAGCACCTTGGCAATATAAGCTTTGGTACACAGGGAAAGATAGAGATCGAAATGGAGTAGGTATCATTATAGATAAAGAGTACCATAAGGATGTTGTACAGATCAAGAGACAAGGAGATAGGATTATTTTGGTTAAACTAGTTTTAGGAGAAGAGGTGTTGAATGTCATTAGCGTGTATGCACCCCAGATAGGACTTGATGAGGTTAGTAAACGACAGTTTTGGGAGGATTTAGATAAGGTAGTACAAGAAGTACCCATAGGAGAAAACCTTTTTATTGGCGGTGATCTTAATGGACATGTTGGTACAAGTAGAGAGGGTTTTGAGAGAGTACATGGGGGTTTTAGTTATGGTGTAAGAAACGAGGGAGGAGATGCTATCTTAAATTTTACTTTATCTTATGACCTAATCCTAGCAAATACATTGTTTAAGAAGAGAGATTCTCATCTTATAACCTTTAGAAGTGGACCAAGAGCTAGTCAGATAGATTTCTTTTTAACTAGGAGTAGGGATAGACATAGATGTTTGGATTGTAAGGTTATACCAGGTGAGAGTGTTACCGCGCAACATAGACTCCTAGTTCTAGATATGAAGATAGATAGACGACATCGAAGGAACCAACAAAAAGGAATTGAACGGATTCGATGGTGGAAGCTAAAAGAAGATTGTCATACAATATGTAGAGATAGTTGGATTCAAAAAGAGGCTTGGATAACAGAAGAGAACCCAAATGTAATGTGGAATAAGATGGCAAAATGCATTCGGAAGGTAGGCAAAGAGACATTAGGAGTATCAAACGGAAGAGTGCCGACAGGAAAGGACGCAACATGGTGGACTGCAGTAGTAAAAGATGCTATAAAGACTAAGCGAGAGCGTTACAAGGCTTTAAAGAAGCACAATACAGAAGAGAGTTTTTCGGAATATAAGGTAGCAAGAAAGGAGGCAAAGAAGGCTGTGGCAGAAGCTAAGACGAAGGTTGCGA
The DNA here is from genome assembly GCA_032173925.1 of Heritiera fomes. NCBI lineage: Eukaryota > Viridiplantae > Streptophyta > Magnoliopsida > Malvales > Malvaceae > Heritiera > Heritiera fomes. The sequence continues at coordinate 18,287,738 of JAPDPM010000009.1, read as the reverse complement.
AAGAGATTTACGACAAATTGAACACAAAAGAGGGAGAGAAAAGGATATACAGATTGGCACGAGCAAGAGAAAGGAGGAGTCGCGACCTAGGAGTCGTGAAATGTATTAAGGATGAGCATCAAAGAACTCTCGTTAAAGATAATGACATTAAGGACAGGTGGCGAGATTATTTTAACAAATTATTTAATGACGGACAAAATAAAGTTTTGGATAATATTTCGGTGCCTCTTAAGGATTTAAATCGATGTTTTATGCGTAGAATCCAAGAGACAGAGGTAAAAGAGGCACTAAAGATGACGAAGAATGGAAAAGCCGTTGGACCTGATGACATCCCAATTGAAGTTTGGAAATGCCTTGGAGATGTAGGAGTTAGGTGGTTGACAAATCTATTTAATAAGATTTGGCACACTAACAAAATGCCAGAGGAATGGAGGAAGAGTGTCTTAGTACCTTTATATAAGAACAAGGGAGATATTCAAAGTTGCGCCAACTACCGAGGCATAAAATTGATGAGTCACACGATGAAACTATGGGAGAGAGTGATAGAACGGAGATTAAGAAAGAATGTAGAGATATCGGAGAATCAATTTGGTTTTATGCCAGGTCGATCAACTATGGAGGCAATATATTTGCTTAGACAACTTATGGAGCGCTTTCGAGTAATGGGTAAAGATCTTCATATGGTCTTTATAGATTTGGAGAAAACATATGATAAAGTGCCTAGGGAGGTACTCTGGTGGTCCTTAATGAAGAAAAGAGTTCCTTTGAAATATATTAAACTAATTAAGGACATGTATAGAGGCGTAAGTACACATGTGAGGACAGGTGGGGGGCCAACAAGTGAGTTTCCTATCACGGTGGGATTACACCAAGGGTCAGCGTTGAGTCCATTCTTGTTTGCAGTAGTTATGGACGAACTGACAAAATCCATCCAGGATAAGGTGCCTTGGTGTATGATGTTTGCAGATGATATTGTCCTATGTGCGGAAACTAGAGCGGAGATCAATACAAAGTTGGAATTATGGAGACAAACGTTGGAATCAAAAGGATTTAAACTAAGCAGAGTGAAGACTGAATACATGGAGTGTAAATTCAGTTCTAACCGACTGGAAGAGCATGATGTAGTGAAGTTAGATGGGGTGGCGATACCTAAGCAGGATCATTTTCGATACTTGGGATCAATAATACAGATGGATGGAGAGATTGATGGTGATGTGACCTATAGGATCCAAGCTGGATGGAGTAAGTGGAGAAGTGCTACAGGTGTGTTGTGCGATAAAGGAATTCCTACATGGTTGAAAGGCAAGTTTTATAGGACAGTTGTTAGACCAACATTGTTATATGGTAGTGAATGTTGGGCGACTAAGAGGCTACATACACAAAAGATGAGTGTAACAGAAATGAGAATGTTACGGTGGATATGTGGATACACAAGAAAGGATAGAATGAGAAATGATCATATTCGTAAGATGATTGGAGTGGTACCTATCGAAGACAAAATGTGTGAAAATCGTTTACGTTGGTTTGGACATGTAAGACGTAGACCTGTAGATGCTCCAGTTAGGAGAATAGAGGCTATGGATGTTGAGAGAAAGGTTAAGACTAGAGGAAGACCGAAAAAGACTTGGAAGGAAGTAGTTTGGAAAGACATGGAGGTTTTAGAATTAGATGAGCAAATGGCCTTGAATAGGAATCTATGGAGGCAGAGAATACATATGGACGATCTAACATGATTTTAGATATTGGTTCATATAGCCTACCCCAATCTATTGGGATAAAGGCTCTGATGATGATGATGATGATGATGATGTCTCCAAGAGACCGAATGGATAGGAGAAAAAGTTAGGGAGATAGCACCTTGATAGTATAAGATATGGCACACAAGAAAAGATAAAAGACCAAAATGGTGTAAGTATCATCTTAGACAAATAGTATTAAGACTATGTTGTACGAGTTAGGAGATGATGAAATATAATTATTTTGATTAAGCTAGCTCCAGGAGGAGAAGTTTTGAATGTTATTAGTGCGTATGCACCACAATAAGACTTGAAGAGGCTAGTAAATGACAGTTTTGAGAGGATTTAGGTAAGGTAATATGAGAAATACCTATAAGAAAACCATTTGTTGGTGGTTAAACCTGCTCAAGGGCCGGGCTACCCGCCCAAGCCCGAAAGCCCGTCCGAAATTTCGTCGAGCTTGGACAAAAATATCTGATGAAATAACCAAGTTTGGGCAAAATTTTTAAGCTCGTTTAAAAATCGGGCCGGGCCTCTAGCTTGACCTTTCAAAACTCGAGCCCGACCCGGCTCGAATTTATAATTTTTATTTTTTTATATTTCTTTTTTAATATTAATTAAATTTTTATATATATTTACTAAATATAATATAATTATATGTATATAAAATATTATTGAATATAAACATGATTATAAATATTTAATATAGAAATTGATACACAAATTTTGACAAATTAAATTAAATTTTAAAGGATATAAAAAAATAAAAATAAATAAATATAAAAAAATTATTTTCGAATCGAGTTGAGCTAAGGCTCGAGCTTGTAGTATAAAAATAAAAATGGGCTTAGACAAAAAGTCAAGCCCAAATTTTCGGGCCCGATCGAGCTTGGGCATGCATAAATCTTATTATTACCTGTCATGGGCTCGACCCAGCCTGGCCCATGATCAGGTTTATTGGCAGTGACTTTAATGGCTATGTAAGTGCTAGTAGAGAGATTTTGAGAGAGTACATGAAGATTTTAACTACGGCGTAAGAAACAAGGGTGGAGACACTATCCTAGATTTTGTTTTATCCTGCGACCTAACTCTTGTGAACATAATGTTTAGGAAAAGAGAATCTTACCTTATAACCTTTTAAAATTGGACCTAACACAAGTCAAATAGATTTCATTTTTACTATGAGGAATAGACACAAATGTCTGAACTATAGAGTTATCTAATGTGAGAGTGTTACCATGCAACATAGATCTTTAGTTCTAGACATAAAAAATCATAAACGGCATCGAAAAAACTTACAAAAAGAAACTGCAAAGATCAAATGATGGAAGCTAAAAGAATATTACCTTGTAGTCTGTAAAAATAGTTGAATCCAAAAAAAGATTGAAAACAGAGAATTGAAATATATTGTGGAACAACAAGAAGCATTCGGAAGATGGGTAAGGAGATACTGGAAGAGCACCAATTGGAAAAGATGCAACATATTGGACTAAATCAATTAAAAAAGCTACAAAGACTACGCAATATTTTAGAAGACTTTGAAAAAAAAAAGCAACACCAAAGAGAGCTTCACAAAATACAAGTTATAGAGGAATGAGGCAAAGATGGTAGTGGCAAAAGCTAAAGCAAAAGTTGTGAAAGAAATTTATGACAAATTCTACAAAGATGGAGAGATATATACAAATTGGCACGAGCAAGAGAAGGGACTCGAGGCCTAAGAGTCATAACATATATCAAGAATGAGTACCAAAGAACTTTAATTAAGGACAATAACATTAAAGAAAGATGGCGTGATTATTTCAACAAACTATTTAACGACAAAAAAAGTCAAATTTTGGACAATATCTTGATGCCATCCGAAGATCTGAACCATTGCTTTATACGCAAAATCAAAAAGATGGACGTAAAGGAGGCACTAGAAAGGATAAAGACAAAAATAGCTGTTGAACCTATCGACATTTATATTGAAGTTTGAAAACGCCTTAGATAAGAGTTCGATAGTTTACAAATCTTTTTAATAAAATTTGACACACAAGAAGATATCTAAGTAATGGAAAGTGTTTTGGTACCTCTCTATAAGAAAAGGAAGATATTCAGAGTTGCTTCCATTAACAAGGCATAAAACTAATGAGTTACACGATGAAATTATGGGATAGAATGATAGAACGAAGATTAAAGAAGATTATAGAGATATCGGAAAATCAATTTAGTTGTATGTCTGACCGATCAATTATGGAGACAATACACTTGTGGAATGTTCGGGAATACAGAATAGAGATCTTCATGTGATCTTTATAGACTTAAAAAAAGCATATCATAAAATGTTTAGGAAGGTACTAGGATGGGTCCTAATAAAGAAAAGAGTCATACTGAAATATATTAAAATAATCAAGGACATATATAGAGATGCAAGGACACATGTGAAGACATATGAAGGGCAAACAAGCAATAGCCTAGTAGAACCACATTAAGGTTCAGCATTAAGCCCATTGATATACGCTATAGTGATGAACGAGCTGATAAAATCCATCCGAGATGATGTGTCTTGATGTGTGCAACTGATAGTGTCTTATGTGCTAAGACTAGAGCGGAAGTCAACGCAAAGTTTTAACTATAAAAAGAGACACTAGAACCAAAGATTCAAACTTAGCATAGTGAAAACTAAATACATTGAATATAAATTTAATTTAAACAAAAAGGGAGATCAAAACATAATAAAGCTAAATAGGGCTACAATCCCTAAGCAAAATCATTTTAGATATTTGAGATTGATCACATAGATGGATGGAAAGATTGATGACGATGTGACCCATATGATCCAAGCTAGTTGAAGCAAATGGTGAAGCACTACAAGAGTGTTGTGCAATAAAAGAATTCTCATACAATTGAAAAGCAAGTTTTACAAAACAATTGTTATACCAACACTGCTCTATAGTAGTGAATGTTGGGCCACTTGAAAACTACATCCACAAAAGATGAGTGTAACAAAAATGCAAATGTTGCGATGAATGTGCAAATATACTAGAAAGAATGAGAACTGAAAGATATTAGCAAAACGGTTGAAGTGTCTCCTATAAATAACAATACTAGTAAAAATCTTTTAAATTCGTTTGGACACATACGACGTAAACCTATAAACACTCCAGTTAAGAGAGTGAGTGTTATGAATGAAGAAAAAAAGGCCAAGACTAGAGGAAAACTGAAAAAAACTTTCAAAGAACTCATCCGAAAAGTTATGTCCAAATGAGAGTTGGAAGGACATATTGCCTTAGATAGGAATGAGTAGAGAAGAAGAATTTATATTGACGACATAACGTGAGTACATATATTAGTTTATATACCTTACCCCAATATTAGGATAAAGGCTCTAATGATAATGATGATGATAACTTTACTTGAAAGAGTGAACTCAGCAAGTTGTTTCAATACTTAAAAAGAAAATTTAAATGGCCAAGAAAAAGCTAAGAAAATAAGAATTATGAGGATCTCACCTTTGCCATATGTGAAAATCCAGACTGGTATACTGAATTTCTTGCAATCTCACATAAGTCACAAGCACTCAGCTTCCAAACCTGCAAAGTACTGATTTAAAATGACACAGATAACAAGCATTATCTTTATACACCTTACCACATGTTTTTTCATTTACTTGTTCCTATAGACGGTTTTGCTTGTGGGGTAAAGGTTGATAAGTTGGTTGAATTTCTACCTTTGGCATTAAGGTATCTTTAGGAATATTGGAAAAAGAAGAGAAAGAAACCAGCTTTTTTTTTCTGGAGTATTACAGATATAATACCAAGATGATGTCAAAAGAAGGAACAAACCTGTGCAGCAACGCTGTACTCTTCCACAAGAGGTTCCTTTGTCAAATGAATTTGCAAAGGATCATCAGATGAAAGTGAAACATTTAGCCCACGCTGAAAGAATGCAGGAAATGGGTTGCGATGATAGTCTAGGAAAAGGGAATTATTGCTTAGAGGAGACATGGCCAATCCAATCTGACAAAAGAACATCAAGGTGATAAACCCAGTAATTGAATCAATTTTACTATTTTAAAGGTGTAAAGCCATTCCAAAAGTCACAAAAAAGTTTATGATTAATAATACAGGGGTGGGAGATGCATACTCTACAAATTCCAACAGATGGGAACAAGATCTATAGTGATAACATCCCTGCAGATTGGTTCTTATACAAGTGCATAAAATAACTGAAACACTGACCATGCACATTCTATTTTTCATACTCCATTTTATAACATAAAACAGGAAAAACTAACAGCTTGAAAGGAACATGATTATGGCAAATCCTACAAACCAACCTGAGCAAGGTAATATAAATACTGCAAAACAGGGGATTTGCGAAGATTAATCCCATGAGATATATTGTTGCACAAAAGGAAAGCAGCAGCTAAATGGTCAATATCGCCAGCCTGCATAAATTTGCAAATATCATAAGCATTTAAATAACCACAGAAACATTGAAATAGTCAGAAATTGACTTTAACCTCCCCACAGTGAGGTCGAAGTTTTATTGTTGGCAATCCTTTTGACTCGCGAAGCTGAAAAAGAAAAAAAATTATGAAATGATTCATCGTAATATTAATAACAATATGATTCAGTATAAAACAATCTTGCTCTTAAAGCCATCCACTCTGCTCCCATCACCCCACCCTGCTTTTAATTTTTGTAGGGAAGACATGATGTTCCACTACCCCATATCCTTATTAATGATAAACTTTTATATTCAGCAAAATTGAGTTCAAAAATCACTTCTATTACCTACTTTTGTTCCATATATTATCATATAGAAATTATAAAAGCTAACTATGTCTTTCTCTAACGTCAATAACTAAAAGCCCAAATGCTGTATAAAGAGCAAGATTGGTATGTGACACAGCTATAATAAGAATTGAACATGGCACTAACCTTGTTGAGTGTATACAGGTTCGCATAGAAGTAGTATGCATAATAAGAATATGCAGGATTAAATTCATTGGTCCATTCAGCAGGCTTTGGCATGTGCTTAGTTGGACGCCTCTCTGGTTTACTTTCATCATCAACTAAATCAAAACCAACAACCTGTAATAAGAGGAATATTAGGCTTTGTTTGGTTTCAGAAAAAAAAAATTACTTTTGTTTTCTGAAATAATTTTCGTTTTCTATTTTTTGAATTTTGTAAAATACGTTTGGTACATAAAAAAGAAAAATTATTTTCAAAATGAAAATTATGAAAATGTGTTTGGTATCTTCATTTTTCTTTTTCATTAACAGAATTGCTACATGCTAATTCTAGAATAACAAGGCACAACCACACTAATATGCTAATTTACTAGCACATGGTTTCAATCCAAATCAATTCTTTCTTTCCCGAAACATTTTGAGGAGATAATAATAATAATAATAATAATAGCAAATTCAAACTTTAATAAAAAATATAACTCAATTTCTTAGTGGCCAAATATCAAACATGTTGAGGCCACATATATAAAAATCAAATATTTTGATTGCAAGCAATTGATTCCCTTTGAGGATTTAACCCAATCAAGCAGCACAACAATTGATTACAATTGAGAGTGACAACCATATACCAATGTAAATAAAAAAAAATAAAGTACGATAAAAATATTCCACACCAAGCCAATCATAGCAACCAAGCAAGGAATGTTTTCAATAACAGTATTGTAAATAAATGACTTATAGGGTTGTTTCAGCTTTTACCAAAAAAAAAACATTTTGCATCTATTGTGAATCGAACTTCAGTTTTTAAGTATTTTGCAGCAATGGTAAAAACATTTTAAGAAATCCTACGTTCACTTTTTTTAATTGTTCTCATATTTTCTTTGAAAACAATGAGAACAACATTTTTTTTCTTTGATTTTCACCCATTCAGTCTCATTTTATAAAACCTTGTTTTCTGTTTCTTCAACCAAACATGTTTTCCCTCACATTTTTTATTTTTTGTAAAATGAAAATAGAGACACCCTTTTTACATAAACCAAACACGCAGCATTTTCATTATGGCATTCTCTAGTAAAAGCTAATTTCAAGCTTTTTACTAATAAACTGAATATTAAGACGAGGAAAGTTTTGCAATAATGCACCATAAAAGAAGCTGAGTACACAAACTACACCAATCATCTAAAATTGAGTGGGTGTGCCCTTGTTCAATTCGCGGCATTGACCAAAACATTGACCATACAATATGGAGCAAGATTTCTTTTGAATAGCTAAAAGAATTATGAGGTGAATGCAATGACTAAAGTCAAGGCACCATTTAGTCAACTAGTTATAATGTAGATCACTTAAATAAAGATGCATGCTTTAACTGTATTTATCCATTGATTCACTAACCATGAAATCTCTGTTTAATGCATGGTATATTCTTGAAAGAGCATAAAACTCACCATCATTAGGAACACATGAAGTTGAGGATGAGAGTTTGGATCAACTGTAACTTTGAACAATGGAATGAAAATATTGTCCAGAATATTCTGAAAGGATTTTACAATGCCCATTTGCTTATACACATTATACAATCGTGGTAGCTGCATGATTAATTGAAAGTCATGTGAAGCAAGTTACTTTTGTCTTAAGCATAAATAAATATATATATATATATAGAGAGAGAGAGAGAGAGAGAGAGAAAAAGAGAAAGTGAATAACAACAGTTATTGAGAAAGAAGATGCTTGATATGGATATACCACACAAACCAATCTTAATTTTAATTCCTAACACGTAATTAGCTAATGCATATCTTGAATTACTTCTTAGTATACGAGATTAGGAGTTACGATAGGCCAACAGTTTTTCCAATTTTTAGATATTTCAAAGATTGCTTGTAGGTAATACTTAAAAAAAACACATTCAAACAAGATATGATCATTTGACTCATTAAGAAGACAGGATCCAGGAAAACCAGAAGTTAAGTAATACCACAATAAACATGTTCTAACATATGTGAGAAGGAAAAAATAGAATTTTACTGAATGGCTAGATGGGGGGAAAAGTTTCTAAATAGAAAAATAGTATTGGGCTATTGGCATAATACCTGGATTAACCAAACAGCATTTTCACTATAAATTTCATTGTTGATAAACCAACTTGCCAACTGGTCCCATTCACTTTGTTTCCTACCATATATGGACACCCTGTACTCTGCCATCTAGAAAAGAAATGATATGTTACTCAGATAAAGTTAGGAGGAATATGGCAGTCAAAGAAAGGCATTTGAAACTTGGTCAATTAGTAGAAATAATGACAAGAATTCCTAGGCTACGGCAAAATAATTCAGTCAGTAAATAAATCTTTAAAGTTGAACTTTGCCATGACTGCATACAATATCAAAGATTCAGATCTATTTCATAACCAATATACTAACTGGAACAAACGCCTAAGCCCACCACTAGCAACATAAGACACAATACTAAATAAAGGTACTATACTCCAAATAGCATGAAGATATTGCAAGGAAGTCTTTAATAAGTACTTTGGAAGACTGAAAAAACATATGTTTTCGGTACCTATGACAAGCTGAAAATTGAAACAGAGTGCACAAATAATTGGTTGAAGCAGCATTATGATTTCTCTGGGCTTAATTTATCTATCAACACCAACCTGGTATTTGCTGCCTTCAAGGTCGGATAGAACTTCTTTCGTTACTTCTGCCAAAAAACGTCCTGTGATATTCAATTAAACAATCAAATACCATTAAATTTGTCAAATTCTGCCAAATAGAATAATGGCAATATCCTAAAAAGACAGAGTTATGACATTAATATTAATCATCATCATCATCATCATCATCATCATCATCATCATCATCAGAGCCTTTATCCCAATTATGACATTAATATCAATATGTATTCAAAAAAGAATTAGCAACTAAAACAATTAGCACCTTAAATTTGTCAATTTTTCCAAAATTATATTAACAAAATAGAGTTATAACTAAGAAGTGTAAACGAGTCAAGTTACTCATAAACTACTCAAACTCGACTCGATGATTACTCGAATTTAATTCGTTTGTTTTCATACCAAGCTTAAGCAAGAACTACCTGAATAACGAGTCGAGCCAAATTCAAATATCTTAACAACCAAATCAAGCAACTTGTAAGCCTAATCATATTTTTTTAATATATAATTTTTATATTTTACTAATAATTTACCATTTTACCCTCATAATGTATATATAGTTGAAAATTGACAAATTGATCCTATCGAGTCGAGCTCTAGCAAGTTGAGTGTTCCATCGAGCCGAATTTGAGCTTCAAAAACCAAGCTCGAGCTGAGATTCAAGTCCCGAATTTTCAAATCAAATGAGATTGAGCTCTAGCTCAATATTGAATAGTCTCCGCTTGGCTCGATTACACCCCTAGTTATGACCTTGATATATCAATATGAGTTAAAATATAGTGAGAATTAAATTGGAGAAAATTTATCCAAAATAATGTGATTATAACATAAATCAATAAGAGAAAAAAACTATATCCAATCAAACACACTGAAAAAAAAAAATTAAGCTTGCTTTCTGATAATTTATATTTCAAACCTTGGATAAGATTGTCCTGTTTTAAGAAGATCTCCCTGAGTCTACTTTGCCCACAAGGATTATATTTAAGATTGAATTTGTCAAATCGATGAAAGGTGCTCTTATCAGCATGGACATCCAACAAATCAACATTGAGATCATATCTAAAGTATAGGACAGATGAAGAAAATGTTAAAATAAATCTAAGCGCTAAATTCTAAAACATGGAAGAGAAAAGAACCAAGGTTTTCATACCCAGTTAAGTCCAAACTCTCAAAAACCTCTTTCAATGTCATATACTTTCCATCCCTAAATATAACAACCTGCAAAATTTCACGTTAGATTCTGCTTAATTAATATTCGTTTTATATGCTTGCAAAGAAAACAAATGATACTAAAATGAGCAAATCGAATGGAATTCACAACCTCATCAGGTTCTTTTTTTAGTTTTGATTTGATGAAGCGTAGCAGATGTTTCTGGTTCATGCAAGCAGAATGATGCACATGTGTATCAACCTTCCGGATATTGTAGAAATCCCGGTGGGGTGCACCCTTTTGAGCCAAAAACTCCCTATCTGCATTTACTAACAGATGAAGGCGGAACTTCTGTGTAGAGTCCTATTGTAAGTTATAGAAACAAGCCAAAGTGGATGAGAGAACACAATTCGAAGGAGCTCAAAAACACTACCTCTTCAAGAAATCTTAGTCGGTGATGGCAAGCAGAGCGAACATTTCCGACTGACATGACTTTTAGGAGATGATGCATATCAGTGAAAAATATCGTTGAACTTGCGACAGGAAAAAGCTCAACAGTATCTGAATGAAAATTCAAGGACAGATTTACTGTTCTAGGGTTCATCAATCAAAGTGAATAACCAAAGTAATGTAAACAAATGAATCAAGTTGTACAATACTAGCTGAAGTAAATTGTTTCTGACTGACATTACTTTTAGGAGATGATACATATCAGCTAAAAATGTTGTTGAACTCACGACAGGAAAAAGCTCAACACTAGCTGAAGTAAAATGTTGCCCATTTCCAATAGATTAGTGTTAGAGAAACTAGAAATGTTACACAGCGTTACAATAAAAGAAGGTTATTATCTCTGATCCCTTTACCCATAGACTACAAACTCAAAACTCTAAATCTAATCCTAAGATCTCAAATATTTCAAGGAGATTTAACCAGGCTACAAGATCTTCCAAGTATAGAAAAAAACTTAATCGAACAAAACTGATTCACTATTGACAAAGCAATATACAACACGCGATGGTACATACCACTTTCACTTGCATAAACATGTATAACTCCATCTTCCATCCTAAAGTGATGCTGCATGCAAAGGAAAAACAGCTTAAAATACAGAAATTAATTAATCAATGCTGCTTCAAAAGTTCAACAGAAAATGTTTTTATTTTGTCTAAACATATGAATAAGCAAAAAGATCTAACCACAGTTTTTTCAACAGGTTCAAAGTGAAATGGATCACTTCTTGCTTTTGGAGTGCTGGGTTCTGTCACAGGTTCCCTTGCCCATGGAGCAATCTCCTCCCTGTAAACATACTTGTCTCGCAATTCCAAACACTCCCATACCATCTTCCTTACTTCTTCCTCTTCTACAGTTGTTGAGTCTAAATAAAGATGGCAGAAGCAGATCAACCATCAACTCTGAAGCTTTACATACAAGCATATTAAGTAAGAAATGAAGACTAATTCTGACATGGCATGTCAATCTTAATTAATTACTATTAACAGAGAGGTAATTGTCAAGATACCAGTTCACATATGAGGCAATCATAAAATCCAATTTATTAAATCTGAAAGCAATAATTCTAACTAATATACACAGTAAAATTTAGAGAATTTATGATACCATGCAATGTGCTTCTGAGAGGCAAACTATTCTTTGTAAAAACAGGATCATTCTCCAATATGCACACTAAAGTGGAATCCACTTTTCCCTTGCCATGTAGATCGACACTAGGTTTTGCTTCATTTCCAGTAGCTTTAAAATTCTTGTCTTGAACACAGTTTACACCATCACCTCTAAATGGAACAGAAAATGAGTTTTGAACTTTTGTAGCAACATCCTGTATATTCACCAATAATAAATGAACAATATATCTGTAGCTTTTGATGCATGCTTGGTAATTCATAAATTAGCCTTAATTTTTCTACAAATGATAAACCCTTAAACCTAACAACAAAGCAGATCTTATACACTAAAAAATAAATATTGTTGTAATACTTTTGAAAGCCGTTGGGTATTATAAGCAATGATATCTGCAGACAAAAAAATTGAAAAAGAAACTAGAACCAGAAATACACTCACATTTAAAAAATCAGCAGAACCACCAATATTGCCATTGCCAAAAAGAATGTCATCCTCATCTGCAGGCTCTGTTCCTTCCTCATCAGAATCCCCAGCACTTTCAAAAGCATTGCCACCAGGGGACCGTGGAGTCATCAGCCGACCATAGGTAGCCAACCTCGTATTTGAACTGCCATGACTGAAAGTTTGATTTTCTCCTGGACAAAGAAAAGAAGGATAACCACACTTAATGTGAAGTAAAGTGAAACTGGATTCAGCAAATTTCCAAACACGCTAAGCACCAGAACCATTTTCTCAAATTCTAAACATGCAACAAGCCAAAAACTGATTCCTAAAGGTACATTTGGCAGCTACTTTTGTTGTTTTCCTTTTGCTCTCAGAAGCAAGAACAAAAAGACGTTTGAAAAGGAAAAAAAAAACCCTTGTTAAAGAATTAAAAACGAAACAAGGTAATTTTTAATAAAAAACTGCATGAGTACGAATGATATTTAATTTTATTAATTTGATCATTTTTAATCAATTATTAATATTTTCCTTTCCATCTATTTGTTTTCAACTATCAGCAGCCTTTTAGGAAAACAACCTTTACACCATTAACTCTAATTTTCCATCTTCCTCAATGTTAACTAACTATTCTAAACTTCCTACTTTGGCAATGTGAAATCGATATGAATCCACATTTCATTAAATTTTGACGACAAAATCAATCACAATCTTCACAAAAACACCTAAAAACGAACGAGAAAAATTAAATTATATGCCTAAACTAAAGAAATTACCTCTCCGAGAAGTTTCAAGAGGAGGAAGACCCCACGGAATAAAGTTAAGCCTCTCAAGCGAAGACGCAGAGCAAGTTTGAACTCTTTCCCTCACTGCCTGGTCAAACTTAGCATCTTCCTCGAACCACTCGTTACGCAAAACCACGTTAGGCATCGAACTGGAAACGCGAGAACTCCACAATAGCTCCATTTTTTCATCAAAAGATTTTGACACGCTTGTTTTATGCTCGAGAAAGGTTCCTTTCTCACACTCCTCCTCCTCCTCCTCCTCTTCTTCTTCTTGTCCTCTTTTCCCTTGTTCGTATTCCACTACTTCATCATTTTCTTCTTCATCTGAGACGACTCGATTCCTAGGCCGCCTTCTCTGCGGCGGGCAGTCGCGGCGTATCTCGATGAGTCGATCGATGACGTGGTCGACGCTGCGTTTGTGGATACAAAAAGCAGATATGGCCATTAACGAAGCTCCGACTAACGCCGCCATGGCCAAGTGCAGCGAAGGAACAGGCGTAGACGAGTCCATGAAAAAAAATAAATCAAGGAACCCTAATTTCTTATTATTAGAATGTGTAAGTCGTAGTTCTTAGCAGTATTTTTGGTTTCCGGCGTTATTAGGTTTTGCGGAGTGTGCAGAATGAGGTCGCACCACGGCAGCAGAGAGACAGACGTGTCTGGGAGCGTAGGGTAGTGAGAGAGGCGGAGAGGGAAAGTCAAAGCCAAAACGAGCTAAAAAGTTCAGCGTAGGACCCGCTAGAATATACGTGGACCTACCAGTCGTTGACATGATTTTCTATAGTACGATACGACACTCAATCTTGTCAGTGCTGTTTTATCCAATAAAAATAATTTTAAAAATTTTTTAAAAAAAACAATTAAAATTTTTATCTACTAATAATTATTTTTTAAAATTAAGTTTAATGTTCACTTTCTTTTTTTTTTATTAATCAAAAAATGTAAAGTGATCTTTGAGCTTTTTTAGATTAGTCGTCTAAGTAGAAATTTAAATACTAAAAAAATCAATTAATGATAAAAAATGAAAATAATTGATAATTTTATATTAATTGAATGGAAAATTTTATGTTCCAAATTTTGTCTAGAGTAAGATATAAGTGGACTTACTAATTTATGACATGGTATTTCATAGTAAATATACGATAAACTCAATCACCTATTTTTATGAAAATTTTTACAATAAAATCATAAATTTATGCATAAATTTAGAGTAATTAGATATAAAATATGTTAAAAGTATTATAAAAAATGATTATCAATGTAAATATTAGTGTCAATAAATTAAAACATATAATAATTTTGTTATAATATATGTTTATGTTAATTATCATGTGTTTATATCTTCTAACATATTTTACACCTAATAATTTCATATTTATACTTAACCATGTATTGTTAACACTAACCTTAAGTTGATTATTAAGTGTTTATGACACTTCTAACATATTTTAAGCCTAGTGACTTTAAATTTACACTTTCTTTATGTTAAACTTACCTTAAAAATCCTCTACTTTTATTATTAAATCAAAAATAATTTTGAAAAATTTTACTAATCAAAAAATCAACTTAGTAGTTGTTATTAGGTTCAAAATTTGAATAACTCTATCCTTTTATCAAGTTATGAACAAAAAAATTTAATTTTTAAAACCTTTGAAAACGGGGACATAGCCTCTTAAGTTAATAAATAATTCAACAATTAGTGATAAGAAAATGCAAATAATCAATAACCACATACTTGCTGAAAAAAAATCATAAATTTCAAGTTTCAACATATCATGACCCACAATATTTTATTAATAAAATCAATTCATAATTATCCTTAGTTATTAATTAAGTGTTAATTATTGATTAATTATTTATTATTAGTAGCTAATTATTAAAATTAATTATTAATTTATAGGAAATCTACTTGATAATTTTATTTAATTATTAATTAAGAATAATCAGCAAGTATTAATTATTGTAAATAATTATTAAGTATTAATTAATTATTACTTAATTATAATTAAGAATATTTAATTATTGATACACATTCAAATCATCTGTAATTATAAGTATTTAAATATCTTATTTTAAGTATTTGAATGCTCAAGACTAATTTCTATTTTGAAAGAATATCACATACACGTCAACATATGTTTGATTGAAGCATTGAAACATTCATTTACCTTAAAATCCCAAAGTGGCCAATTTTGGATCTTAGCTGAAGGGAGCTTTTTGCTTCGATCTAAACATTGCCAAATACTCTAGAGTAACTTTTATTCATCATATATTAACATAGTAAAAAGACAACACTTAAATCATAAGATTTTAGCGTGAAACTGAAAATTACCATTATTTACATTTTTGTAGATCCTTGCTTATTCATTGGGAGTTAGGCTACGAAATGTTAACATGTTGTAGAGGAGACAATTTAGAATAACTATCATGAAGGAAGAGAAAATATCGAATGTGTCACGTCCTGATTTCCTAAAAAATCAGAACTAATTTTTTCCTTTTATTTCAATTTGTTAGATTATACTTAGTGTCTCAATTTCAGTATTAAGCTAAACTTTACTTAGCTAAATTAATATCCAATAATTCAAATCGGTCCCAGTTCAATCATTTACAGAATGCATACATTTTTCTTTTGTTTCCATCTATATTCCACCTAGTCTAATTAAAACCATTCTGTAATAAAATTCAAGTAACCACCTCAACAGTATATATTATAACCTCCAACATTATCATTAAGTTTATATCTATACCGGTTGTCATGAAACAATGACTATACTTGTCACAACTCGAAGGCCGTAACTTACACTTGATACTCGTACTTCTTCGTTCTTACAAATTTACAAACTAAATTTTTCTTTTTCATTTTACGGTTTGTATTCGGTGTCAGTGTAGTCACTAAACTAATTTCACTAATCCTTTTTTTATACTTTAGCCTTGATAACTTAAACATTAATTTGTGAGTGTATTTACTCAACTATCTACGTGAATGTGAAATCCCCAATTTCATGTAAAGTCCTCTTATTTGTAAAGTACTATAGGCAGAAATGATTTAAATGAATATGAGAATTAATGTACAAATGGTGTAAGGAACCTAGAAGAAGGAATGAAATGGATAGTCAATGGTCAATGAATTTAATGTTGACATCAGAAAAATACTAGAGAATGATAAAAGAAGAATAAATATCATAATTTCATAATTAAATGATATGTGTGGCTGACATGAGGAAGGAAAAGAAGAAGAAGAATTAATTGGTGGTCAAATGAGTCAAATGGATGTTAGTGGCTGAGATAAATGATGAGATGAACATGCATTTAATGCAATTTTACAAAGTCATCATCTTCATCTCATCACCCATACGCCAGCTTCCTTCCAGCCCTTCTCCCTCTCGTTTCCTCTCCAAATTTCTCTAAGTGTTCATTTTTTTGACCTTGACAAACCACCATCTCACGTCACCAAATCGTTAAGCTACTTTGACGAAAAATGATCCTTGTCGCTAGCTCAAGCTAAGCCTTTAATATGAAAGGCTGAAACAAAGTCTTTGAGGAGCATATATTTGGACTATACGATATTCCTTCGAGGCTAAATTCCAATCCCATAAAGGTAGATACATTTTGGTTATGTAATTCAGACTATAGTACAGTGATGTATATTGGACACATTGAGGATGTAAATTGTTAAAGAGATTAGTATGTAATTTATATTAAAGTTTTAGACTTATGTGAAAGACGATCCTGTATATGCATGAGAGATATCTTGTCATCGTAAATAGCAGCGCTATGTTAAATAATAAAATATAAGATATGAGAAAGAAAGAGGATACACTGTCAAACAGCCTAACCAAATCTTATGGGAAAGAAAAAGTTAGTTGGTATTTGGGAGTGACGAGGATGTCACAGATTTTTGAGTAGTAAAATTCATTCTTGTAAAACCATGGATATTCATAACCCTTCTTATATACTTTAATGATAATCCAAATACATTTATATAAATAAATTAAAAATTATTATTTTTCAAAGGGGGCAGTTGACTGCTCTTTTAGGGCAGTCGACTGCTATAGTATAAAAATATTCAATAAATTTTATTTTCCTTTTTTGAATTTAAAATATTTAATTTTCGGATGCAAGTAGGGTAGTTGACTGCTAAAATAGGGCAGTCGACTGGCCCGCAAACAGAATGTTTCTCGAAAAAATGCAGTTGACTGGCTCTTTAGTAGTTGACTGGTTTGCAAATAGAAAGCTTCTGGAAAAATGGCAGTCGACTGCTATATAGGGTAGTCGGTTGCTCTAAGTCGGTTTCGGAAAAATTTACGTCACGACTGTTTCTGAGCAGTCGGCTGCCCCGAGCCAAATCGTAACTAAGCGAAAACCGTGAATTTTACATTTCCTGCACTTACACAAGCTTTTGTTTCATCCCAAAACATTTAAAATATGCGGACATAGTCACCCTACATCCGTTACATATATTCCTTACCTCAAATAGCCAAATAACATGAAATCCCTTGGTTGCACCGATTCTTTCCTTCACTTCTTCAAAACTACATAAATTCATATAAATTGAAACCTTTAACTTTCTTTCATTTCAACACCATAAGTATACTATACCAACATCACATGACTCCAATTTATGGATGAAATCAAATGAATCAATTTCTTTTCTTACCTTTGTCAATAGCCAAATTTACAGAATTTCTGATCTCCTCAAAATCTGTGATATCCTCGTCACACCCAAATACCAACTAACTTTTTCTTTCCCATAAGATTTGGTTAGGCTGTTTGACAGTGTATCCTCTTTCTTTCTCATATCTTATACTCTAGTATTTAACATAGCGCTGCTATTTACGATGATAAGATATCTCTCATGCATATACAGGATCGTCTTTCACATAAGTCTAAAACTCTAATATAAATTACATACTAATCTCTTTAACAATTTACATCCCCAATGTGTCCAATATACATCACTGTACTATAGTCTGAATTACATAACCAAAATGTATTTACCTTCAAGGGATTGGAATTTAGCCTCGAAGGAATATCGTATAGTCCAAATATATGCTCCTCAAAGACTTTGTTTCAGCCTTTCATATTAAAGGCTTAGCTTGAGCTAGCGACAAGGATCATTTTTCGTCAAAGTAGCTTAACGATTTGGTGAGGTGAGATGGTGGTTTGTCAAGGTCAGAAAATGAACACTTAGAGAAATTTGGAGAGGAAACGAGAGGGAGAAGGGCTGGAAGGAAGCTGGTGTATGGGTGATGAGATGAAGATGATGACTTTGTAAAATTGCATTAAATGCATGTTCATCTCATCATTTATCTTTGCCACTAACATCCCTTTGACTCATTTGACCACCAATTAATTCTTCTTCTTCTTTTCCTTCCTCATGTCAGCCACACATATCATTTAATTATGATATTTATTCTTCTTTTATCATTCTCTAGTATTTTTCTGATGTCAACATTAAATTCATTGACCATTGACTATCCATTTCATTCCTTCTTCTAGGTTCCTTACACCATTTGTACATTAATTCTCATATTCATTTAAATCATTTCTGCCTATAGTACTTTACAAATAAGAGGACTTTACATGAAATTGGGGATTTCACATTCTCCCCACCTTTAGAAATTTGGTCCTCCAAATTTAAATCGGGTTACTACTCAAATAGCTCAGGATACCTTTCCTTCATTAAGCTCTCTAGCTCTCATGTAGCTTCTTCCATGGTATGGTATTGCCAGAGAATTTTGACTAGGGGAATCGTCTTAGACCTTAACACTTTCTCCTTTCTATCCAAAATCTGAACCGGCTTCTCCACATAACTCATGTCTTCCCGAATCTTTAAGGGCTCATATTCAATGACATGAGATGGATCCGGATTATACTTCCGAAGCATCGACACATGGAAAACGTTATGTACTCCCGATAACTCCGGAGGTAGTGCCAACCTATATGCAACATCTCCGACTCGATCTAGGACTTCAAATGGCCCTATGTAACGAGGACTAAGTTTACCTTTTCGGCCAAATCTTATGATACCTTTGGATGGAGAAACTTTCAAAAATACCGAATCCCCAACCAAAAACTCGAGTGGTCTCCGTCGAGTATCTGCATAACTCTTTTGTCGGTGAGTTATCTTAAGTCTTTGGCAAATTAACTTAACATCCTTAGAGGCTTGCTCGACTAAGTCTGGAGCTAATAACTTACGCTCGCCCACTTCTTCCCACCCAATCGGAGATCGACACCTTCTACCATATAGAGCTTCATATGGTGCCATCCTGATACTTGCATGGTAACTATTATTGTATGCAAACTCAGCCAATGGCATATGATCATCCCAGGAGCCTTTAAAGTCCAAAGCACAAGCTCTCAACATATCCTCGAGCGTCTGAATGGTGCGCTCGGACTGACCATCATTTTGTGGATGAAAAGCCGTGCTAAAATTTAACTGAGATCCCATGGCCTCTTGGAAATGTTCCCAGAAATGAGAAGTGAACCTAGAATCTCTGTCAGATGTAATGCTCACTGGAACTCCATGTAGTTTGACAACTTCTTTCACATACAAATCTGCCAAAGCACTAAGTGTATCTGTAGACTTCATAGGCAGGAAGTGAGCTGACTTAGTTAACCGATCCACAATGACCCAAATGCCATCATGATTCTTCCTCGTTCGAGGTAGTCCCATGACAAAATCCATCGTAATGTGTTCCCATTTCCACATAGGTATAGGTAGAGGATGTAGTAAACCTGCTGGTGTTTGGTGCTCTACCTTAATCTGCTGGCACGTGAGACACTTTGCCACAAACTCTGCTATGTCTCTTTTCATGCCAGTCCACCAATATACCTTGCGAAGATTATGATACATCTTCGTATTTCCCGGATGTAATGTGTACTTGGTGGAGTGTGCTTCAGTCAAAATTAACTTCTTCAACTCCTTATTATCAGGAATACATATACGATTATTATACCTCAAAATTCCATCACTACCAACATCAAACTTTGAGAGCATACCTGATTGGATCCCATCCCTAGCCTCAATACACCGATCATCTTCCTTCTGAGCAAGTCGAATCCTATCCATCAACTCCGGCTCAATTATCAAACTAGCTATCATTCCAAAATGCTCATAAGGTACAACATTAAGATTGAGGCTTGCAAACTGCTCAAGTAGCTCATATTCTCTTACCATCATGTATGATACTATCCCCATATGCTTCCTACTCAGAGCATCTACCACCACATTGGCTTTTCCAGGGTGGTATAGGATCTCACAATCATAATCCTTCAGAAGCTCGAGCCATCTCCTCTGTCTCATATTCAATTCCCTCTGAGAGAACAAGTACTTCAAACTTTTATGATCCGTAAAAATCTAAAATTTCTCACCATACAAGTAATGCCTCCAAATCTTTAGAGCAAACACCACTGCCGCTAACTCCAAATCATGAGTTAGGTAGTTCTTCTCATGGTCCTTTAATTGACGAGAACCATATGCAACTACCTTACCATGTTGCATTAGCACACAACCTAGACCTTGTGCAGAGGCATCACTATATACGGAAAATCCTCCAGAACCACTAGGAATGGTGAGAATAGGTGCAGTAGTTAACCTGCGCTTCAACTCATGGAAACTGCTCTCGCAGGCATCATTCCATTCAAACTTCACCTCTTTGTGCGTTAAGCGCGTCAAGGGAGCAGCTAACCTCGAAAAACCCTCTACAAATCGTCGATAATAGCCGGCTAGACCCAAGAAACTCCTAATCTCCATCACTGTTTTCGATCTCTCCCATTGCACCACAGCTTGAATCTTCGATGGATCGACCAAAACTCCATCTTTATTAATTATGTGACCCAAAAAGGATATTTGATCTAGCCAAAACTCACACTTACTTAGCTTGGCATATAATCCCCGATCCTTGAGGGTTTGTAGAACTATCCTCAAATGCTGCTCATGCTCTTCCCATGATCTTGAATACACCAATATGTCATCGATAAAAACAATGACAAACTGGTCTAAATACTGTTTGAACACATCATTCATCAAGTTCGTAAAAGCCGCGGGTGCATTGGTTAAACCAAACGGCATCACTAGAAATTCATAGTGACCATACCGTGTCCTGAATGCAGTCTTAGGGATATCTTCACTTCGGATCTTCAATTGATGATATCCCGATCTCAAGTCTATCTTAGAGAAGACTTGTGCACCCAAAACTGATCAAAGAGATCGTCAATCCTGGGAAGAGGGTACTTGTTCTTGATTGTCACCTTATTCAACCATCGATAATCAATACAAAGCCTCAAGCTGCCATCCTTCTTCCAGACAAATAGCACAGGAGCACCCCATGGGGATACACTTGGCCGTATAAACCCCTTATCTAGTAACTTCTGAAGCTGTTTCTTAAGTTCTTCCAACTCCACTAAGGCCATTCGATAGGGTGGTCTCGAAATGGGCTCAGTTCCTGGCACCAAATCGATAGTAAACTCGATTTCCCTATCCGGAAGAAGTCCTGGAAGATCGTCCGGAAACACACCTGGAAACTCATTGGCTATTGGAATTTTATGAAGTTCGAGATGTTTCTTTTCTACGTCCACCACATACGCTATAAATCCTTCACATAACAAATATATTTTCTATTAATTTCATTTACGAATAAATTAATTAATAAACATATTTTCGTATTAAACATTTACAAAATTTACAACATAGCTAACGGGAGAAGAAAAGATCACACTTTTAGCATAACAATCCAATATCACATGATTCTTAGCTAACCAATCCATTCCTAATATGACATCAAATCCATACATATTCAGTAGGATTAGGTCAGCTATCGATTCTCTCTCTCCTACCCGTAGCTTATAATTACGATACACTATGTCTGTCTGAAGGAAACTGAAACAACACGCAGCGGAATTTAAATCATTCGGCCTCCACCAAGATCGATTCGGAGAGTTGCCTGATTAGGGTTTCGAGATTTTACCTAATGTTTTCTCTGAATTTTCTATCGTTGGTCGAGTCACAAGCAGCAACTTTTCATTCCTGCCTCTATGGTATCCACACGAACGGATCTCACGACTCTTGAACGTCTCACGATCAGAAGCCTTGAAGAGCGTTTTGATTCCTTATAACCGAACTGCTAGCTTCGATTAAAAGGAATGTTTTTTTTTCTGTTTTAAAAGGTGCGGCTCTCTTTTAGAAAAACTTCCTTTTTATAGGCAGTAAATTTTACCCTAAAATTTACTGCCAAACAGAACTCTAATCCTACTTAGAATAGGATTAGATATATCCTTAATCCATCCTTAATCCAATTCAGAATAGGATTAGATATATCCTTAATCCAATTCAGAATAGGATTAATTAAGCTCCTCATTGATCCGTTCTAAGTGTGCGACCCAATAGGTTCTCAAAACAATGGCAATGACAAAATTGTCACAGGCAATGAGCGGTATCTAGCAACACATCATTGCTACCCATGTAACGAGAATGTCAATGACTCGACATAACCTTACTCGTGATAGATGTTACCGTGTAGTCTAATCCTTTTATCCTTTGATGTCTCGATTAGACACAAGTCATGGAATGTGTCACACTTGTATAGTCTAATCAGCGTTTCTTGATTCCTGAGTAGACTAATTAAACAAATAAAATCAATATCTCATATTGACTTATTCGAGCACGGCCATGCACTTCTTAGTCTCACTCTATTAAAGGGCCTAAGACATCACTCTTGTTATATAAGAGGGATAAATCCTATCTTGATCACTCAACATCCCTCTACATAGATCAAGGCATACCCAATTACTACCTTTATAGTCCATCCTGTTACGAATGACATCTAGCAGCATTAAAGTATGCAATTCTCTATGTTGGGATCTCTGATGATCTCAAGTCAAAGGATCACATACACCATCATCACTATGAGAATCGCTTATGACACTCATATAACAATCCATGTAGCGTTCTCATGGAGGGTCGATCCAGTACATAGTTCTCTAACATGTACCTATGTGATGACTTGATATTTTATATCCATGACAATGGTCATCAGTCAACCACATACTAGTCTTATCGTATCATTGTTATCCTTATTCACAATAATACTTGACTAGGGATATTTTAAGAATAGTGTGTTATTACTATTCTAAGGACATTATCATATAAGATTATATTACGCAGTTATAAGACAAATATAATAATGAACTATGATAAATAAAATGTCATGATACATAAAAAATGCCAAAGTCAATCATCTAATGAATGGTTCTAAGGGCATAATCCAACACTGTCATCTAGGATTCCCTGAATGGTGTGCTTATTTGTAACAAATGTCCTAAAGGCTCTGGTTCAGCAAGTAATCTCATAGCAATTATGGGAGAAACAAAGGAGTGTGTGGAGCCTGGATCAAATAATGCAGTAACACTTATATCAAAGAGGTGAATCTTACCTTTAATCACCTTGGACGAAGCATCGGCAGACTCCTCGTCTATAGCAAATGCTCGTCCTTGAGTCACAGCTTTCTTTCCCTTCTCAGCAGCTGTGGCCTTAGGCTGTGGTTGGGTGGTCCTTTCCGATTCTTCAGACACTCTCTTAGAAATCTTGGGACAATCTTTAATCATGTATCCCCTCTCGCCACACCAAAAACAAGCCCCGCTCGCCATACGACATGGCTGTGACCCATGGAATCTCCCGCAATGCTCGCATTTCTGCGTCACACCCTTCGGCGAGCTCACGATACTACCAGCTGAATATCGGGATCTTTCATCATTTATCTTAATCCCTATAGATCTAGGAGTCCCTGTGCCATAATTATCATAAAACTCCAAATTTTAGTATATTTCCATATAACCATTAAACTAAGATACAAGTCATTCCCTTATAATTTATCTTCTTACCTGTCGAAGCTCTTTCATATGGTCTACTTTTCCTAAATGGATATCTGTCACTAGAGGCTCTCTCATTTGACTTCCGCTTCATCGGTTCTTTGCCTTTACCCTTGGCTCAGAAATCAGCATGGTGAAAATTATAGTCCTGCTCACACAACTGAGCCTTACGGACTGCCTCATTATAAGTAGTGATATCCATAGGATATAACTTCGATCTGATAGGAGACCTCAATCCCTCTATAAATCGGTAGATCTTATGTCCTTCACTCCTTAGGACTTTAGGGTCAAATCTGCTTAAAGAAATGAACTTCGACTCATATTGATTAACCGTCATAGTCCCCTGAGTCAAGCTCAAAAACTCGATCTTCAACCTGCTCTGTTCAGTGCGTGGGATGTACTGTTCATTAAAGGCCTCTAAAAATCTATCCCACGTAACCTCAGTGTGTTGAGTCTACAAAGTGGCCCGAGTAGACTGCCACCAATGCTCGGCATCGTTTACTAACAAATAAGCTGCCAAACCCACTTTCTCTTTCTCCGAACAGGTCATGTATTCAAAAGATTTAGTGACTGCCTTCACCTAATTCTCGACGGTCAACGGATCTCTATCCCCCTTAAACTTCGACGGATCCAACTTCTTAAATTCTTTAATTAAAACCACACTGCAGTAAGCCTTAGGATCTCGCCTCTCATTAACTTGAGCAGGTGAGGGCAATTCAGGCTGTGCCTATGGAAGCTGTACTGGAGGAGTATGAGGAGCATTCCCAGATGGAATAGGAGGGGCTGTAGGTGGTGCTGTTGACGCATTAGTGGCCACGTTTGGAAAATTAGACATGAACTGATTAAATAGAGTGGCCATAGTCTCAATACTTCGCTCCATTCTTGATAGTCGAGTGTTAGGGCTACCCGATGGAGATGGAGGAGGAGACTGTGTTGGGGAAGGTTCTACTCTGCCTCGTCCTCTTCCTCTACCAGTACCCCTTCTACGATTACTCATTCTATCAATATCAGCACAAAATCACACATTTAGTATAATTTTCAGTAGTTACACCACATAGAAGTATTCAGACAAGTACAGTACATGGGGATGTACACTATTTCTAGCCTAATGACACCGTCAAACGTCAGACTAACCTTGCTCTGATACCAATCTGTGACATCCTCGTCACTCCCAAATACCAACTAACTTTTTCTTTCCCATAAGATTTGGTTAGGCTGTTTGACAGTGTATCCTCTTTCTTTCTCATATCTTATATTTTATTATTTAACATAGCGTTGCTATTTACGATGACAAGATATCTCTCATGCATATACAGGATCATCTTTCACATAAGTCTAAAACTCTAATATAAATTACATACTAATCTCTTTAACAATTTACATCCCCAATGTGTCCAATATACATCACTGTACTATAATCTGAATTACATAACCAAAATGTATCTACCTTCAAGGGATTGGAATTTAGCCTTGAAGGAATATCGTATAGTCTAAATATATGCTCCTCAAAGACTTTGTTTCAGCCTTTCATATTAAAGGCTTAGCTTGAGCTAGCGACAAGGATCATTTTTCGTCAAAGTAGCTTAACGATTTGGTGACGTGAGATGGTGGTTTGTCAAGGTCAGAAAAATGAACACTTAGAGAAATTTGGAGAGGAAACGAGAGGGAGAAGGGCTGGAAGGAAGCTGGCGTATGGGTGATGAGATGAAGATGATGACTTTGTAAAATTGCATTAAATGCATGTTCATCTCATCATTTATCTCAGCCACTAACATCCCTTTGACTCATTTGACCACCAATTAATTCTTCTTCTTCTTTTCCTTCCTCATGTCAGCCACACATGTCATTTAATTATGAAATTATGATATTTATTCTTCTTTTATCATTCTCTAGAATTTTTTTGATGTCAACATTAAATTCATTGACCATTGACTATGTCACGACCCGTGACCACATTTTTTTACCTTATTGTACACAACTTAACCGATTGGGCTGTCTGTGATACTTCACTTGTTCTGACTGTTAAACAATTTTACATAATATTGTTTATATTATACACATCCCATATCGTAATTAATGAGATAAGTAGTACTGTTGACGTGTCTAAATACAAAGAATAAATGATCATACCTCAAATAATCAGTCGGTTTGACACATTGTCCTTCGTGTACAGCCAGGATCCACAATCCACTAAACTCACATTCATCAAAACCTGAAATGTTGAAAATTAAGGGGTAAGCAAAACCACGGCTCAGTAAGAAAATTATATGCCTCACTTGATACTCAGCTTCCTATATGCTGAAAATCTTTTTCATTTTTCCTATGGGCTCTAGGCTCGCATGTAGAAAAGATACTACAGTCGGCTAGAAATCCGGATGGAGTAAGGTAGGTATTTTAGAATACCATACTTGTTACGGAACCTAGAAGCAACTGTAGAGAGAATTTTTTTCTTTTTGTTTTGAATTAATAGATCCTTTTCCTTTTTAAACTTTCATAACCTTTTTCATATTCTTTTCAAAATAATGCTTCTACGAAATAAAGCATTTAAATAGAATAATTAATATTCGTATATTCTTTGAAAAGAATATTAGTTAAATCATCATTTTATTTCTTTAAAATTCATTTCATGTTTTAATGTACTCTCTTAATTAGTACCGTCCTTTAAAGAGCTAAATAAGCTATTAAAATCTATTCCCATATAACCGATTACTTAACCACTTTAGGCGTAAGCCCCAGTTCACTGATTCAGTTACGACTTCCATTCTAACTAGCAATGGAGTTAAGTGTCATATCGAGGAACTCGTGTAGCACTTAGTGCTCAAAGGATTCTAGAGGTGGCTCCCCATAGTTCACAAAGAATCTATGTAGCACTTAGGTCCCTTGAGTCTTCTAGAGGTGGCTCACACAGTACAGAAACTTCTTACTCACACATCGAAACTAGTATAGCACTTAGTTCCTGAAGGATTCTAGAGGTGGCTCCCACGGTTCGGAATCTCGAGTCTTTGCTCGGTTTGGCCTTTACTAACACATCAGAACACGTGTAGCACTTAGTTCCCGAAGGATTTTAGAGGTGGCTCACACGGTACAATCATCGAGTCTTTGCTCGGTTTGGCCTTTACTAACTCAACAGAACACGTGTAACACTTATAATCTAATATTCCATTTCAATTCATGGTAAGAATGTTAGATTTATCAATTCTTCCTTTTTGAAAACATCTTACATGTTTGTATCTCATATCTTATGAGAATCATCTCACAGTACTATAATCAGTACCGAAATGAGCATTTTGTAAAAAATGCTATAATTCAATTGATTTTCCTTCTCATATTGTATGAAACATGTTCTTTTCACATGTCACGCATCATATATCACATTCTCCGTTTGACATATTCCATGTCATGTAAAACACTTTCCTTTTTGCATGTCACCTATCATTTATGGAGTCTAAGATAGGCATTAATCTCATCATACTATAAACCTCGGAGGGTAAGGAGATACACCGGTCAAATCTATGACCATAACCTATATTGTCCTCGGTGGATCACTGATTAGGTGTCGACCGGGACTAAACATATCACATATCATGCATCAGCATGATAGGAATGCCAACCAATCTCAAAACCGTAGTTTTCATCATAAAATAAACTTTTATGGAATTTATATAAATATAAAATTCCATAATTTAAAACCATAAAGAGTAAAATCCTTTAGTGAATATTTATAAAAATATTCATAAAAATATTCACTATATTTCACTTCATCTTTCGTCTCGTATTTCGTGTAATTTATCTATTTCGAGAATTTTTGGTGATTTCGTTGTCACCATTCTCGAATATATGAATATTTTAAAATTCCATCTCATTATATTCATGTTTTATGAAATTTAGTAATTTCCTCATGTTTCGTGATTTACTATCGAAATTCGGAAATAAAATCATTTAATATGATTTTATAAAGTTTTTCTAAAATTTTCGGCAGCATAACGGCTGCCGATTTACTAACCTCCTGCACGGAAAAATACAGTTTTAAATCTTTCAGCCAGTACTTCTTCCCAAATTATTTTCAGCAAATCATGCATCATAATAATTTTCATAAAATATTTGCGTAAAATATTTCAATTTAAAATATGCAGACTGAGTATCCTTACAGTGCTGCACATGCATCCCTTACCTTTTTTCGGGTCGACGACTTCTGCTTATCGATCGCGCCCGCACTCCATTTCTCTCGATTCCTTATCTCGATTGCTGAAAATAATTTCTGGAATTAAAATTCTAATTTTTTAGAATTTTTCGTAATTTATTTAATTTTTCTGAAAATTAAATCTCAGGAAAATTTCTTACCGAATTTTGTAAAATCCCGAGTTGTCGAATTTCCGGGAATTTTTCGAATTCCCGAAATTCTCTTTTTTCCTCTTTTTCTTCCTTTTTCTTCCTTTTTCCTCTTTTTATTTTCTTTCTTTCTTTTTCTTTTTCTTTTTCTTTTCTTTTTTCTTCTTCCTTTCCCGGTAAGATCGGTCCAGCTTCTTTCCTCCCCGGTTCCTCGCCAGCGGCCGGTTCTCCGGCGGTTCAGGCATCCCTCAGTTGGCCGGCTGTACGACAAACTTGCCGATGCCCTCCGTTTGCCCTGGATCGGCGGCACGACGGCGGATCGAGGCGGTTTTGCCTCGATTTCTTCTTCCTCTTCGCCGGCGTTCCTCCGCCGTCCATTGTGCCTCCGGTGGCCTCCATCAGCTTCCTCTCCCTCCGGTGAAGCTTCGGTGGCAGTGGCGGTGCCTGGATTGGCCGGCACCGCCAGATCTAGTTTTTCTCTTTCCGCGGCTTCCGCCGTGTTTTCTACCTCCGTTTCTTTCTTTCTTCCGTCGCCGGTGGTTTCCTTGACTTTTCCTTTGGCCGGCGACGACATCCTCTCCATTCTCCCTCACCGGCGGTGGCACCTCCGCCACCGGCGGTCTGCCCGGGGAGGGTCGGGATTTCCCCCCGATTCTCTCCTTTCTTTTCTGTTTTATTTCCTCTTTTGGTTTTTATCCTCTTTCTATATTTAGTATATGTTTTACTATATACTATATCATATAATTTATACATATAATATTTACCATATATTACACATATAATATTATTTCATATATATTGTAATACAATATAATATATATAAATTATATATATTGTACATTACAAAATATATATATATATATCTAGTATATATATATATATGTATATATGTATATTTATATACTTTAAAGTAAATAACCTTTATATATATAGAATTACATAAATGTTATAATACAATATATATACCTATAAACTTTAATATAAAATAACATTTACATTTTCTTTATATATGTATGTATGTATATATTTATATATACATAAAATATTATGTTTATATATATATATATGTATTATTTAAATTCATGAAATAGTATATATTTCCATATATATACCAACGTATTTTAAAATATACTATATAGTATTTTAAATACATACGTATTTGTATAAAATACATTTATATAAAATTTGAAATTATATAAACATATTTTATTTTTATTTTTCGTTTTCCTTATTTAATTTGGATTTTAATTTATCTAATTTAATTCTTTTCCTCTCTCTATTATTTTTATTTTTTACTTCCAATTTAATTTCTTTTATACGAATTTTTCGATTTCTCTCACTTCCTCGTTTCTCGGGATTTTCACCAATATCCCGTTTCTCGCAAATTTTATTTATTTCCTCTTATTTAATTTCTCTAATATTTATTTTCAATATTTCTAGTTTCCAATAAATGGAAAAATTTACGGTTATCACATCCTCCTCACCTTAAGAAATTCGGTCCTCCGAATTTAACTTAAGTCCAAAGGTGGTACATGCCGTATACTTACGACTTCTGATCTCTAGTTCATCCTCCAAATAATACTGCCAGTACACTTCCAACATCAAGAGTACTTTAGACCACTACATGCTGTCTTTCATCATATATGTCTATGCTCATGTAATTTCTTTTCTCAAATCGAGAGTTATTCACTTTTACTCTTTTCATATAAGAGCCATACATAATATTTTAATATTACAGCTGATCTATGCTGTTCATCATCCATTCTTCTCACTTAGTGCCGAGTCGACATAATTTGGTACTATCATGTACTCATGTCAATCAATTATATGTAAGTGTCCCAGTAGCTTTCACATCTCATGCACACGCTCTCTCAATATCATGGAGCGTTTACATCTCACGCTCATATATATATATATATATATATCAGTATGGAGCGACACTAACAATATACTTGGGATCTCAAGGCCTTTTGCTATCTCTCATTAGCATATGGCAACTCAGAGACTCCCATCACATGTAAGGCTCACTGGAACTGTACATACACATTCACACCGTTTAACACTTATACTGCGACTAAGGCACTAGAGAATCTAGATGTCTGATAATGGAAAGTGATTCTATTTAGATCATCAGTCTTTAATCACTTCCATATCATCATTTCTCTTTTGAACTTTTTATTGTCCACCATATTCATTTTCATACTTATTCCACCAAGGTTGCATCTCATTGCAAATTTTACTATTAATAATCTCTTACAGAAATAAATTATGAGACTATCATGTTCTCTTCATGTAGTATGGTCTTTAGATCTCTTTTCATAATTTAGATTCTGTGATTGAATCCTCGAATTATCCATTTAAGCACCACATTATCTATACAATTTCACCATCTCTATCGTTTCGAGGTGGTTATATGTACAAACATTTCTTATTTATATACTGGCAGTAAACATATCAATTATCTTACTCCTTGGAGTATCATTACTTTCACTTATCAATTCTGGCTTTGATTTTACATCTTGCCACAGTTATGTGATAACCAACACAATTCAATTCCAGTCTTAACTTCGGGAACTCTTTCATATTGATGTTCCCTTCTCATCATGCAATTTATTTCCTTATTCCACTTTCATTTTCGTTTTCATATTTCTACTATTTATCTCTTCATATATATATATATACATTATATATTTTTAATTGGCATGGTACTATACTGCTAAGATCTTTTAAAATCTTGCGTACCATCTTTTTCTTTACACTAGCCATCTACTGACTTTAATTTCTTTAATTGGATCTCATCTATAGAGCAACTAGTCTCATCACTCTTTTATAGGCTGGCAGTAGTATTTAGCTAGACTCATTACTTTCGTATCTCAATCATTATCTCTATATCATAGACAGGTTCACTGTCACCTTGTCGTCTCAAGATCATATATCTCAAGAGGAGATACTGTCTAGCCAAATTTCTTAGTTGTTAATCTTAGCACAATTCCACAGCCTTTAAGAGTTTAAGGATCATATCACAATGCTGCTCATGTTCCATTTATACTTTAGACTCTATCAGTATTTCAGCAATTTTCTCTTGTAAGGATGCCTCATTCTTTAGGCTTATATACTTTACAAGGCAACTCATTACCCTTGTAACTTCAATAGGAACTCGTAAAATTCACTCCGAGTTCGAATCATTATCTTATGGACACCAATCTTCAATCTTTTATCTAAGGACTCTTTATACTGAGGCTAGTCTTATTAACTCCTCACATATCCCTAATCAGTTCCATAAAGCATCTGTTTTCATGTAGATGAATACTTGTTCTTCACCAGAACTTTATCAATGATAGGAAATTAATACATCCTTTTTAATTCATCTACAACTCAATATCATTTGTATTTCTCTCATTTATACTGATATAGACAATTTCATTATTCTCAATTTTTCATTATCTGTATTTTCGTCATCCGGACCTTTACACATGAATTTCATTATTCACACAATTTTCAGAGTTATTTTCTTAAGCTTTTCGGATTCTTTCTGCATCCTCCGATATAAACTTAGAATTTAACTTCATATTCAAAATCGAGTCAATGTTATCTCGATTCCTCTAATTTATATAACTCTGGAAGTCCTATCGGAAATCTAATCTGATACTTTCTTTAATCATACATTTCTTATCATCTTGTGATCATCGTTCTTCAACTTTTCATCTGATTATGCCTTTTACAAAGATTGCTCTTATAAGCTCCTTATACATCTTCGATTAAATCATATTTAAGGCATCACTTCCATATGATATTTATTTGTTCTTCATAAGAACTTTAGTGTATAACCAAAAATTTTAATACATCATTTAATTCATCCTCAAATCATATCATTTGTATTTCCATCCTTTACATCGATACATGCGAATTTCATCATCAACAATATTTTACAAAAATTCTTTTCTTAAACTTGTCGGATTTCTTCCATATTCTTCGATATAAGCTTAAGAATAAATTTCATATCCACGATCGAGTCAACATTAACCTGATTTCTCAATCTATGTTACTCTGAAATTTATCAGGATTCTCATCCGATAGTTTCTTTAACCACACTTCTTTTATCATTTTGGACCTTCATCATTGTGTCCCATCATTTCACAGTGTATTCTCAAGGCAGAGACATTCAATATTCAAATCATTTTGATACATACTCTACCTTGATTTCATTACTTAGTCATACTTTACAGCGTTACGAATCTCATTCTGATAAGCTGTATCAAGTACAACGGTTCTCAACATACTTTACAACTACCTATTTCAATTCAGTTATTCACTTTAAAACCATTTCCATTTACTAAATTCAGGTTTTGTTCCCTTGAGTATATTCTCCACGAGGTTTGAACCTTGGCACCCCTTACGTAACTAGTTCCTTACACTCGTGTTACCATTGAGACAATTGTAAGAGCCCCGCCCGTTCACATCGACCGTCGGCGAGCATCCCCTAGGCGATCCTTTCGCCCAGGTTTACCCTTACTAGTGAGTCGACAATAATATAATTTACCTGTATCTCACAACACCTGATCCACTACGGGTCGTCTATCATTGAGTCGCCCGTCACAGTTTTGTCATCAAGGGTCCTGAAGAACTTAGGTTAGCTGTCATCTTCTTTTTATCACTTCACTGTTCTTATAATTATTCTCTAACTTACAGTACTCCACACAGTACTTCATTCTGTAGCACATATTTCAAGATATGCCGGTTCTATATAAGATTATCAGTTTGATACCTCAAAATAGTAAAACGTATAGAACCATAAGTAACCACACCAGTATGTATTTCATTATCTGTACTTTTCACCTTATCAGTCAATTCCTGAAATCATTTCACTTTTCATAGTATTTAACTATCCCGTTTAGCACACTCTTAATTTTTCGACCCTTACAGTCAATAACCAGGCCAAACATCTGATGACATTCCACTACACTCTTTGGATCGCATCATACCGTTTTATTGTGAAGCCCCGGATTTACCGTTTCTTTCAGGGATTTACTGAGCCACTTCACTCATTCGTACTCGTTTTATTGTAAGGACCGGGAGTGCCTGGATCTCCGTTAACCAGGGATTTACCACCCAAGTGCCTTACTCATCTGTACTGTTCGCTCTGGGTTCTAGAGGTAGCCCTCGTCACACAGACGTGGCACTTAGCCCCTCACGGATTTCTTTCGCGTTCATAATCTAAGTGTTAGTGGAATCAGTAATAGGGATCGTTAGATTCATATGACATCTTCTATGCCATTAATAATTCCATTACTATCAATGGATTCCAATTCAACTCGGTTTAAATACTATTCCGAACATCACCCAATATAGGGGCATTTTCATCATTTCGACATTTATTTCTATCTCCTCAATATACATTTAAATCAATGAACTGATCATCTATATGTTGATAGTATCCTTTCTGATACTTATAACAGCAATTTAGATCTCATTCGATTTTCGACAGAGAAGTTCACTAAAATCCACAATAGGATTATTTTGCTTGTAATTTAGCTTTATATCATTAATTTCTCTGTCAAATCGGTCAATTCCAACTTCTGGTGATCTATTTTGACTCCCGGTAAAATTTTAGGTAGGGGTATTTTGGTCATTTTTGGCTAAAAATTTTCTCTCTCTTCAAATTACCCTCAATCGGTGATCTTAAAGTCTATTTAATGATGATATTTCATTCCCCTATTTTATACCATCACTTTCAGGTCTCAGTTTGGTTCGGACAGAAAAGTACTGGTGGGGCCTTCACCGAGTCCATTTCTATTTCTTACCGAACAAGCCTTCATTTAAACTAGAAGAATCACCAATAATTCGGTAATTTCTGAGCCTATTTTTTTCTTTAACATTCTCAGTTTATACTTTCTCACTCCCTTTAAATCATTTTACTCCATTTACAATCATTTATTTTCTCTATGTATTCAGATGACACAGTACTACCGGGGATGTTTAACTCTTTTCCTTCCAAAAGTATCCGCAGACATCAGGCCAACCATGACTCTGATACCATTAAATCTGTCACGACCCGTGACCACATTTTTTTACCTTATTGTACACAACTTAACCGGTTGGGCTGTCTGCGATACTTCACTTGTACTGACTGTTAAACAATTTTACATAATATTGTTTATATTATACACATCCCCTATCGTAATTAATGAGATAAGTAGTACTGTTGACGTGTCTAAATACAGAGAATAAATGATCATACCTCAAATAATTAGTCGGTCTGACACATTGTCCTTCGTGTACAGCCAGGATCCACAATCCACTAAACTCACATTCATCAAAACCTGAAATGTTGAAAATTAAGGGGGTGAGCAAAACCACAGCTCAGTAAGAGAATTATATGCCTCACTTGATAGTCAGCTTCCTATATGCTGAAAATCTTTTTCATTTTTCCTATGGGCTCTAGGCTCGCATGTAGGAAAGATACTACAGTTGGCTAGGAATCCGAATGGAGTAAGGTAGGTATTTTAGAATATCATACTTGTTACGGAACCTAGAAGCAACTGTAGAGAGAATTTTTTTCTTTTTGTTTTGAATTAATAAATCCTTTTCCTTTTTAAACTTTCATAACCTTTTTCATATTCTTTTCAAAATAATGCTTCTACAAAATAAAGCATTTAAATAGAATAATTAATATTCGTATATTCTTTGAAAAGAATATTAGTTAAATCATCATTTTATTTCTTTAAAATTCATTTCATGTTTTAATGTACTCTCTTAATTAGTATCGTCCTTTAAAGAGCTAAATAAGCTATTAAAATCTATTCCCATATAACCGATTACTTAACCACTTTAGGCGTAAGCCCCAGTTCACTGATTCAGTTACGACTTCCATTCTAACTAGCAATGGAGTTAAGTGTCATATCGAGGAACTCGTGTAGCACTTAGTGCTCAAAGGATTCTAGAGGTGGCTCCCCATAGTTCACAAAGAATCTATGCAGCACTTAGGTCCCTTGAGTCTTCTAGAGGTGGCTCACACGGTACAGAAACTTCTTACTCACACATCGAAACTCGTGTAGCACTTAGTTCCCGAAGGATTCTAGAGGTGGCTCCCACGGTTCGGAATCTCGAGTCTTTGCTCGGTTTGGCCTTTACTAACACATCAGAACACGTGTAGCACTTAGTTCTCATAGGATTCTAGAGGTGGCTCATACGGTACAATCATCGAGTCTTTGCTCGATTTGGCCTTTACTAACACATCAGAACACGTGTAACACTTATAATCTAATATTCCATTTCAATTCATGGTAAGAATGTTAGATTTATCAATTCTTCCTCTTTGAAAACATCTTACATGTTTGTATCTTATGTCTTATGAGAATCATCTCACAGTACTATAATCAGTACCGAAATGAGCATTTTGTAAAAATGCTATAATTCAATTGATTTTCCTTCTCATATTGTATGAAACATGTTCTTTTCACATGTCGCGCATCATATATCACATTCTCCGTTTGACATATTCCATGTCATGTAAAACACTTTCTTTTTTACATGTCACCTATCATTTATGGAGTCTAAGATAGGCATTAATCTCATCATACTATAAACCTCGGAGGGTAAGGAAATACACTGGTCAAATCTATGACCATAACCTATATTGTCCTCGGTGGATCACTTATTAGGTGTCGACCGGGACTAAACATATCACATATCATGCACCAGCATGATAGGAATGCCAACCAATCTCAAAACCGTAGTTTTCATCATAAAATAAACTTTTATGGAATTTATATAAATATAAAATTCCATAATTTAAAACCATAAGGAGTAAAATCCTTTAGTGAATATTTATAAAAATATTCATAAAAATATTCACTATATTTCACTTCATCTTTCGTATCGTATTTCGTGTAATTTATCTATTTCGAGAATTTTCGGTGATTTCGTTGTCACCATTCTCGAATACATGAATATTTTAAAATTCCATCTCATTATATTCATGTTTTATGAAATTTAGTAATTTCCTCATGTTTCGTGATTCACTATCGAAATTCGGAAATAAAATCATTTAATATGATTTTATAAAGTTTTTCTAAAATTTTTAGCAGCATAACGACTGCCGATTTACGAACCTCCTGCATGGAAAAATACAGTTTTAAATCTTTCAGCCAGTAGTTCTTCCCAAATTATTTTCAGCAAATCATGCATCATAATAATTTTCATAAAATATTTGCGTAAAATATTTCAATTTAAAATATGCAGACTGAGTATCCTTACAGTGTTGCACATGCATCCCTTACCTTTTTTCGGGTCGACGACTTCTGCTTATCGATTGCGCCCGCACTCCATTTCTCCCGATTCCTTATCCCGATTGCTGAAAATAATTTCTGGAATTAAAATTCTAATTTTTTAGAATTTTTCATAATTTATTTAATTTTTCTGAAAATTAAATCTCAGGAAAATTTCTTACCGAATTTTGTAAAATCCCGGGTTGTCGAATTTCCGGGAATTTTCCGAATTCCCGAAATTCTCCTTTTTCATCTTTTTCTTCCTTTTTCCTCTTTTACTTTTCTTTCTTTCTTTTTCTTTTTCTTTGTCCTTTTTCTTTTCTTTTTTCTTCTTCCTTTCCCGGTAAGACCGGTCCAGCTCCTTTCCTCGCCGGTTCCTCACCGGCGGCCGGTTCTCCGGCGGTTCAGGCGTCCCTCAATTGGCTGGCTACACGACGAACTTGTCGGTGCCCTCCGTTTGCCCTGGATCGGCGGCACGGCGACGGATCGAGGCGGTTTTGCCTCGATTTCTTGTTCCTCTTCGCCGGCGTTCCTCCGCTGTCCATTGTGCCTCCGGTGGCCTCCATCAGCTTCCTCTCTCTCCGGTGAGGCTTCGGTGGCAGTGGCGGTGCCTAGATCGGCCGGCACGGCCAGATCTGGTTTTTCTCTTTCCGCGGCTTCCACCGCGTTTTCTGCCTCTGTTTCTTTCTTTCTTCCGCCGCCGGTGGTTTCCTTGACTTTTCCTTTGGCCAGCGACGACATCCTCTCCATTCTCCCTCACCGATGGTGGCACCTCCGCCACCGGCGGTCTGCCCAGGGAGGGTCGGGATTTCCCCCCGATTCTCTCCTTTCTTTTCTGTTTTATTTCCTCTTTTGGTTTTTATCCTCTTTCTATATTTAGTATATGTTTTACTATATACTATGTCATAT
The DNA here is from genome assembly GCA_032173925.1 of Heritiera fomes. Classification (NCBI taxonomy): domain Eukaryota; kingdom Viridiplantae; phylum Streptophyta; class Magnoliopsida; order Malvales; family Malvaceae; genus Heritiera; species Heritiera fomes. Next base: position 18,249,982 of record JAPDPM010000009.1, on the reverse strand, counting down.
AATTTATACATATAATATTTACCATATATTACACCTATAATATTATTTCATATATATTGTAATACAATATAATATATATAAATTATATATATATATATATATTTATATATATATATATAGTACATTACAAAATATATATATCTAGTATATATATATGTATATATGTATATTTATATACTTTAAAGTAAATAACCTTTATATATATAGAATTACATAAATGTTATAATACAATATATATACCTATAAACTTTAATATAAAATAACATTTACATTTTCTTTATATATGTATGTATGTATATATTTATATATACATAAAATACTATGTTTATATATATATATGTATTATTTAAATTCATGAAATAGTATATATTTCCATATATATACCAACGTATTTTAAAATATACTATATAGTATTTTAAATACATACATATTTGTATAAAATACATTTATATAAAATTTGAAATTATATAAATATATTTTATTTTTATTTTTCGTTTTCTTTATTTAATTTGGATTTTAATTTATCCAATTTAATTCTTTTCCTCTCTCTATTATTTTTATTTTTTACTTCCAATTTAATTTCCTTTATACGAATTTTTCGATTTCTCTCACTTCCTCGTTTCTCGGGATTTTCACCAATATCCCGTTTCTCGCAAATTTTATTTATTTCCTCTTATTTAATTTCTCTAATATTTATTTTCAATATTTCTAGTTTCCAATAAATGGAAAAATTTACGGTTATCACAGACTATCCATTTCATTCCTTCTTCTAGGTTCCTTACACCATTTGTACATTAATTCTCATATTCATTTAAATCATTTCTGCCTATAGTACTTTACAAATAAGAGGACTTTACATGAAATTGGGGATTTTACAGTGAACTATAATCATTTCACTTAAATATTAAACTAGCAAAGAAACGGTTCTAAGTTACATCCCGACTCATTAAACAAAATATGTATTGTGCATCAATTAAAGTCTTACATATAAACAAGCGTTTTATGAAGAATGTATACCTCAAAAGCAACAAAGTAGGTTCGGAGGACAAAGGCTAGTACCAAGCCTAGATACCGTATCCGGAGGCCCACTCAAAAGCTCTTATGGCAGAGTTTAACTCAAATAGTCTGAAAAGAGATGAAATTAAGGGAGTGAGCAAATCCACGACTCAGTAAGATACTAATATAATAATTGAATTGAGATCATATCGTCCCTAATGCAATGCATGAAATCCTGTAAGTGTATCTCCTAGTATCATTTAGAAGCCAATATCCTTTGAATATTTATTCAATCATGCCCTAATGATACTAAGTATCCTTGTATCACTGCAAAACATGCATAAATGAAACATGTACTGTCATGATAGGATTCAATATGTAACGTATAAAAATTTTGATGTATAAAACATACATTTCAAATCATATTTCAAGTAGTACATAATCATGTACGAAATTCATGTAGTTCAGAATCATTCATCATATACTTTAAAACACATTTCAAAACATGTGTAATCTCAAATCATACCACGTGTGGTATAAAACCATGTTTAAATCATGTTCAATCTCAATCATATTAAATATACTGTAAAACATATCATGTCTAGAGTTCACATATAGTAATTCATACTCTAAACAACATTTAACATTTAGTGAGAGACTAGGCATGGATCCCTATTCTGTTATCATATGATCTCTAACTCATTGTAGCTATCAATGGGGTAGTTTCCCTCGAAGGGTTCACTATATATGATCATTGATAATCCCAATCCCATTGATCAGTTGGAAACCGAGGAATGTGTCCACGACTATTGTCGGACAGCCTAGAATGGTCTTATCAGGCAACATTTACATGTACATATCATGTATGTATAAATGGGGTTCCTTGCCACACAGGCAGAACCACACAATATATACATTCTCTGTGCCAACAGGCATTTTATAGGGTGCCTGTCATCTCTAAATTGAAATCTTTGCTTCAAATTTCTTTTCAAATCCTTTAAGACAGTCCACATAATAAAACATTTAAAACTGAATCATTTCTCAAGTCAATGCATAATTAATTCTTATGCTCAATCTATTCAGGTCATGAGTGATGTAAAACGAGTGTTACACATCAAGGTCTGTGGCTGTCTATTCATTTCAAACATTTACTTTCACTTAAAGGACTTTGATACATTTCACTTTTAAAATAATACTTTCTCTTTTAAAATGATACATGTTTTTCGAAAGTCATATGCTATGCATGAATGAACTTGAGTACACCAAGATATAGTACAAGCTTTATTCAATATGATATTGTACATGCTTAGGTAAATAGGTTGGCTATATCTGCAGTAACCTCGATTCCTCATTCATGCGTAACTTCAGTACTATTATAACTTGTCAATCATTATGCATTTACATATATAGTCCATCACTCCTCAAAAGTATTTATACATCAGCTTATACCACAAACACCACAAGGCTATCATGTCCTCACAAGTCATTAAGAGTTCACAATGCGTTTGTGTATATATTTATTTGGATGTATTTCAATAACATCCACATGTTACCAGATCATAGGTCTCTCATTTCGCTTACAATATTGTGTAAATACATCTTTTCATATCCAAATATCATCCACCCAATTCAAATCTCAATTCACTTCCAATTCCAACATCTATCTCACACTCCATAAATCATAACGGTCATCTGTATAAGTTCACAAGTATATAAATATAACTTTCGATAATGTTCCAAAATACTAATATCGCATATCTCTTACCAATACCACATTACCACATCGATACATTGTATCCATATTTCAAGATAATCCACAGTCACACATTACCATAACGATTTCCTTCAGTCTCAACCTCCATGTCATATAATTAGTAATTTACTAAATAAAAATACATTTTATATTCCATATCACTAATTATACAACCTTTATTATCTATTTCATTTCCACAGGATACCATAAGTCATATTTCATAATCGTCTTATTAGACCAAAAATTGAAATTATGACTCCAAAAATAATATCCATTTTCATCGTGAGACAATTATCCCAATTCACATACATAATCCCAACGTTATGCTAATACTAGTATCTCAAAATTGCCTTATTTGTCTCTTTAGCATAGATTCAAATCCAATCATGTACTTTAAAATCTTTTTCAATAAATCATTTTAATCGTTCTTTCTAAATCTCCATTTACAAGGAAATCGGTAACTTTTACATAGGACGATTTTATCTAAAATTCTGTAGCATAACGTTTAAGAAATTAGAACATCCTGCAAGGGAAATTCCAAATTTTCAACCAATCCAAACCATTCCAAAAAACTCAAAATTTCCAAGGCAATTCATTTTAATATAACAATAGCTCGAGTGCTTTTAATTCAACACAATCCAATACTTTCTCCTACGATCTATTTATCAAAAGAAATCAAAATAAAATCAATAAAACCATACTTCAACCTTTACATTCTATTCATTTCTCAAACAATGAATTCAGTACGTTTCTAGACTCTACTTTTAATTAAAACCGATCACTTCTGTATTAAACTAAGTTGTTAAATATTTAAAAACCTTAGTCAGAAATCGAAACCTTGTAGTTTACTCAGGATAACAACTTACGGCTCTCTTTTGTATAAGTCCCTTTCTTATTTCAATGCTTAATCACGTATTAATACTATTCTCAGAATGCTAGTCTATCATAATTTAACTTTATGTTCCAACATAATTCCAAAATTTATAATTTATCATAGCATCCTTTCACGCTATCCATAACCCCTTATTCTTACCTTAACATTTTTTTTCTATCAATCATCCTCGTAGTACTTAACACATATTCCAACAACTCCATTTTCATGTTCTAATACCAATAATCAACATTCTATAAATACCTTAACAATATCCCAATATCAAACAATCATATAACCACAATTTTCTATATACACAATATAATACTAACGCAATCTTATAAAAGTATCTTACCTAGCGTCAAAGCTTGGCGCTTTGATGGGCTCCAACCTCTCGTCGAATTCCAAATTGCTTTTTTTTCGCCTTCGCTTCGAGCTTAGCTCTCATGCCGAATTTAGCTAAATCCGCACCTGTTGCCTTAACATCGCGCTACACATTCAAACGTTGTCAAATGACTTAGTATCAATCAAATAAATTTCTAATTTATTTTTATAGAAATAGATAGCATTACACGTCTCTTACTAAATTTCAACACTAGCTCTATGGCAAAATTCCAAGCCTAGCCAAGTCTCCACCAACTGCACTTATGCTATTCTACAAATTAAATAAATGCACACATTCACTTAAAAATTAATTAAACACTATCATATAAAAATTTCCTAAAAAAAATATACAACTTTCTTTTGCAAGACCACGACAGCTTACATTTGCCTGAAAAAATTCAATTAAATATTCAATTACTACAAGTCAACCTTCTTGCATATCCTATAATACTTTCAAAAGATTTAAGTTCCATAAGACAATCCATAGTATTCCAGAACTCATAACACATTCCTATGTATCAAAATGATTTTAAGACATCAATAATGCCTTGTCTTGAGTAATTGATCCTTATAATCCATTTTATACAAGGTCACATATTTTTTTTAAATTCCTTAATAATCTATTTGCTCGAAGTCCCTATTTTGATCTATATTTACTGTGATTCGAAATTTGTGATTATCACAACCTCCCCACCTTAATAAATTTGGTACTCCAAATTTCTCCAAGTCACTCAAATGTGAGAGGATACTTTTCGTTATCATAGTCCTTATGCCTGTGAAATCCAAATCTTAGAGTTTAATTCTAGTATCATCACTTATCTTACTCCATATTACTTCAAAATTCTACAATTTGATCAATGCATAATTCAGTATATTTCTTTTGTTCAATTGGAAAAAGTGAGGATCTTTCTCCTTCGTTAAGTTCTCAAGTTTCTAGGTAGCCTCTTCACAAGGATGATACTGCCAGAGAACCTTCACTAAGGGGAGGGACTTTGACTTCAAAGCTTTCTCCTTCTGTCCACAATCTAAATCGACCTCTTTACAAATCCAATGTGCTTTGTCATTTCACTCTTTTCAACATGCATCTCTTATAATTTGAAATCATAAATTTCAATTTCCGATAGTCCTCATATTTAAGGTGGGATCGTACTTTCAATCAAGCCATATACTTTTGTTCAAATAGTTTCATTGGTGTAATACCACAAGCTTGGATGGCTTTATAAAACAAAACCCTTGGATTAAGTTTATTATATAGTTCAAGTTCCAAATCATCACATGACCTTCCTAAGCCAAACTATGTTAGGTCATTCCATTATCATCTCAATCATACATAGCTTCGTTTCTCATTCATGAGTCTTGACAAGTATATCATGTCAATCTCCAACCACGTAGGCCATTATGCCTTTATTGGTATTACTCCAATATGTTCAAAACAAACAAATGAGCACTTATTGCTTTGTTACTTTTCAAAACATGTCATATACGGATTAGGTAGGGAGAAGGTTACAGTTTTCCTATAGTAGTGTACATTAGCACGATCGGTGGCTATCCCGCCCATATTCAAGATGACACCAAGGTTATAAATGTGCAACAATATCAATTCTGCTATTAGGTCTCTATCTCCCACCTTCACTTCACACTGACAATACACATAATACACACACTTTCATCTGAGATTCCTTAAAAGGAGTGCTAGTATACAACAAATAACTTAAAGGTTCTAACTTTATATGTAGCTTATTACATGTGCAGCTGATGAGGGTGATGGAGTCAAAGGCGAAATCGACAGTCTCTAAGTCGATCTCCCAGGTCTACTTCGACGCCCTGTCCTTATTTTTGAATTAAATCAAAATAAAAACCCATACCAATAGTAGACTAATCTTGGTATAAGTCGATAACCAACAAGTTTACATGTAGACATTATCAAGTACATGGGATGTAACACTATCACGATCCAAACTACACTGACATGTACTAGACAAACTGTGCTTTGATACCATTAAATCTGTCACGACCCGAAGGCCGTAACTTACACTTGATACTCATACTTTTTCGTTTGTACAAATTTACAGACTAAATTTTTCTTTTTCATTTTACGGTTTACATTCAGTGTCAGTGTAGTCACTAAACTAATTTCACTGATCCTTTCTTTATACTTTAGCCTTGATAACTTAAACATTAATTTGTGAGCGTATTTACTCAACTATTTAGGTGAAATAAGTCATTTCACTTAAATATTAAACTAGCAAAGAAACAGTTGTAAGTTACATCCCGACTCATTAAACAAAATATGTACTGTGCATCAATTAGAGTCTTACATATAAACAAGCGTTTTATAAAGAGCGTATACCTTAAAAGCAACAAAGTAGGTTCAGAGAACAAAGGCTAGTACCAAGCCTAGATACTGTATCCAGAGGCCCACTCAAAAGCTCTTATGGCAGAGTTTAACTCAAATAGTCTAAAAAGAGATGAAATTAAGGGAGTCAGCAAATCCACAGCTCAGTAAGATACTAATATAATAATTGAATTAGGATCATATCGTCCCTAATGCAATGTATGAAATCCTGCAAGTGTATATCTTAGTATCATTTAAAAGCCAATATCCTTTGAATATTTATTCAATCATGCCCTAATGATACTAGGTATCCTTGTATCACTGCAAATCATGCATAAATGCAACATGTACTATCATGATAGGATTCAATATGTAACGTATAAAAATTTTGATGTATAAAACATCCATTTCAAATCATATTTCAAGTAGTACATAATCATGTATGAAATTCATGTAATTCAGAATCATTCAACATATACTTTAAAACACATTTCAAAACATGTGTAATCTCAAATCATACCGGTTGGTTATTCAATAGCGGTTTACGATTTATGGAATCATTTTACGAAATTTTGGTAGCATAATGGTGTAGCTTATCCTAAGCCTCCTGCAAGTCAACATAGTTCAAATTCCCAAAACCAATTGATTTTAATGCAGTCATGTATTTCAGTCTCAAAACCTCAATTATTTCAAAAGCACAAATAATAAAAAATCCAACTTCAAAAACCTCAATCAATCGGAATCGTAAAACTTTCATTCAAAACATATACAATCAATTTCATTTACTTGTTCATAAAATCAAAATCATTTAAAATAGACCATGATATCACTTATGTCTTCCATATATGTTCCTTACCAAAACAATGTTAATGTCACTCGCATAGTCCAACTTGCAGCACAAAACTAGTATGCAAACGTTTATTTGTCTACTTTCCAATTCCACTTAAGCTAACTTTAGAGTTGCAAAAAATAGTTTAAACTCAATTAATTATCCGTACTCCTTTTACGGAAAATGTAATACTCTTAAAGACTTCAATATTTCCTAATATAACAGCAAAACTAATGTACTTCCTATTGGTGTCTGCAACTACAACTACAATCAAAATGCATTCTTTTTGGAATCTAACTTCACCAATAGTCTTATATTAATTAGTGTAGTATTCTAGGACCCATTTTAGTAACAATTAAGCATGATGACACTATTCACACTCTAGCCTTACACTCATCATTTTGACAGTCTAACACCACATTCATGTTTCTCATTATTCTCTACACTAGTATATATCAAGATTTAATCAAACTAAGCATTATGGTATATAAACCCTATGTGGTACAATTTCATAAAGCCTCTTAAACATTGATTTGTTTCAATCTAAGCTTATAAACATGTTAAACAATCACAGAACAATCAAACAAAATGGAAAGAATTAAAAACCATGTGCTCTCTCTTACCTTTATTATGGTAGAATTTTTTGAGCCCCTTTTTCACCTAGCAAATGGTCATTCCCATGGCTTGTTTAGAGATATGTGGTAGAGGAGAGTGAGAGCTACAATAAATCCTTAAGGCCCAGATGGATCTGGAGTGGTTTTGGTGGTATTTTCCTTTCTCTCTTTCTTTTGCTTTCTCACGCCATTTCCATGGCTTCTTTTCTAGTTCTCCACGATTTTGGGCTGATGATGATGTTAAAATATCAACTGTTATATAAAAATAATATATATATAAGTTGGTGATCAAATTCCCTTTATAACCTTACTTAATATTTTTTTTACATGGCTTATGTGTACACAATATTAATTAATTATTAAACTAATTAATGTGGCTGATTTTCAACCCACATCTTCATGCCATCCTCATCATTTCATGACTTAAAATATCATATATGGCAATTTACCAAATTGCCCTTACACAATTTCAACAATTCCCATTATATCCTATTTATTTTAGTTTTCATTTAAATATTCAATTTAATTTCAAACTGTTTTTATTTCCATGCCAAATATAGTTATCTGTCATAATTTAGTCAAAGCATTGACTTTTAATAAGGTTTGACTTTTCAAATTGTTAAAATTACCAAAATACACATTAATGGCTCATTTATGTTATTTTCAGCGTTTTCGTGTGATTCAGTCTATGGGTTGGAATGGCGTAATACTTCTTCACATGAGGGACTGACTGTAGCTGTCTGTGGGTCAAAATTCAAGCTAGACACAACTGTCATTTTTGAATTTGATGCACTTTTCTCAAAACATACTCAAATGAAGGAATATATTCTTGCAATCTCTATATTTCACTCCAATATCATTACTTTAGGGTCTCATTTCGATCTAGACAGTAAAAGCCGTTGTGGGGCTCACATCGGGTACTTTCTCGATCTTTACCAAACGGACCCATTATTTAGAAATCTTAGTGATTAACTTCGCTTTTTAATTTCTACACTCCTTAACTTATGAAATATATCAAAAAAATTAGGATTCTCACATCCTTCCCACCTTTAAAAAATTTGGTCCTTCATATTTGATAAAAGTACATTAAGCATTATGCACTCTTGTCTATCTAGATCTATACTATATTCAATCACTTTTCAGTCAAAACACTCTTACTTTTATTACTTAATGATACAGTTTCCTGCATATCCTTAATTTACAATTCTATATATAATGTTAATCATTCATAATTTCCCAAAGGGTATAATTCAATATGTAGGAAATACCTTAAGATTCAGATCCTACAAGTATTCCTATAACAAAGATGAGGATATTCAATCAAATCTCAAATCAAACAATGTAAGATACTACTAAATGCGTAGAATCTACTCAAAAAATACAAGTGTTTTCAACATCAAATACAGAAATTTGACCTTCAATAGCATCTGTCGAAGTGTCAACAATCTCCTTGTCGAGAGCGTACACTCGGCTCGGAACCACTGCCATTTAACCTTTCTTTACTGTTGTGGCTCGTCTTTGAGGCTAGGCTATGCACTCTGACTCTTTGGGTGCTGGCTTTCTCTGAGGACAATCATCAACGAGGTGATCTGTTTGCCCACATCTAAAGCATGCACTAGTGGACCAATAACAAAACTTACTACTGTGAGCTTTACCATACACATCACACTAAATTGGGGAACCTCTCCATGTCCCAGAGGCACTGTTAGTGGTAAGAGACTTAGCTGACTTATCACTCACATGTTTCTTCTTTAGAGTCCTTTCTACCTTGGGCTTTTTATTCTGCCTTCCCTTAGTGGAATTATTGTAGTCCTTTTGCCTTTATCTTTACCTTTTGACCGAGACCTATATTCAAACTGATGACAATCATAATCTTACTCAACCAACTGAGCTTTTCGAATGGCCTCGTTGTAGGTAGCTATGTCAAACGAGGCCAATTTAACCTTGATCGATGGTTTTAATCCTGACATAAACCTCTGAATGCGGTGCTCCTTACTGTACACCTCTCTAGATCAAATCTACTCAATGCCGTGAATCTTGACTCATACTAATCCACGGTCTAATCACAATGTTTTAAATTTGGAAACTCAACTCGCATCCTCTTTTGTGCAGTGCGGGAAATGTATTGTTTATTGAAAGCTTCTAGAAATATTCCCCAAGTTACCACTGATGTCTAGCTCGCAATACTATTTTGGCGAACTTCCACCAATGTTCAACCTCATCAATCAACATGAACGTGGCTAAGGCTACTTTCTCTGTCTCAGAACATCGCATATACTTGAACAATATCTTAATGGCATCAATCCAATTTTCAGCAACCATAGGATCATTTTCCCCTTTGAACTTAGGTGGATCAAACTTCTTAAATTACCTCAATAGATTTAAATCACAATCAATAATCGAACTTGCCCTGGGTTGTATTGGAGCCTGCTATGGTGGCAAATCCTGTGGCGGAGCTTGAGGTGGTGGTTGTGGCATGAGTAGAGGTGGTGCTACTAGTGGGTCACGAGTTGCATTATGGTTGAAGCTCGCCATAAACAATGTGAACATGGCTGTCATAGTCTCAAAATTCCTCTCCAACCTCAAAAAACGAGAGTTAGGACTTTCTGGCTGAGGATAAAGGGGAGGTTCTGAGGTCAGATCAGCTCGACGGCTACCAATATTCCATCTACGGTGACTCATTCTGTTAATACCTATGCATAAACAAACTATTTCAGCATGACTTTAAACAGTTTTACACAATATGTATTCAAAAAAGTACAGTACCATCGAGATGTAAACTATTTCTAACCTCTAGACACTGACACACATCAAACTAACTCTACTTTGATAACAACTTCTATCATGCTCCAATTCACTAAAATCCGTACTAACTTTTTCCTTTAATTACATTGAGTTAGGTTGTATGTAGTGTCACATTTACTGATTTAAGCTTAAACTTACTTAGCTTACATTGTTAATCAACATAATACAGGTCCCATTTCAGTCATATTTCCTTCCATGTCAATTTTGTCAAACATAAACCATTATATTTCCAAGTCTATACTAACCAAATGAGATTGTAATTGACATTTAGTTCTTTACGATTTTACATTCGGATGTACTAAATAAACATATGATATTGTACTATACATATACTGTTTGAATACATAAATATTATACATAAATATACTGTAACAGTCTGAGTGTATATTATTACACAATATTTACTCATATTTTACACATTTTTACCGGTTGGGCTGTCTGTGATGCCTTTAACCCGTAATCAGTAACAGTAATAAATGGTAAATATTTATTTATTTAGTAAGTTCGGAATATGAAACTTAACGATATTCCTTACACTTTACATCCCCTATTTCTATTTTATAATAATGTAGTACTGTATACAAGTGTCTGAATATATAAGAGAAGTGACTACCTTTAATTTTCAATGCTCTTCATCCCAGTGGGCTACTCGTAACTATATTTATCCGAGGAAGCCATCAAATAATCCTCATAATTAATCTAGAAAATTTGAAAGTAAGGGGTGAGCGAACCACTTGCTCAGTAAAGGCGTTGTATGCTGCTTGATATAATGAAAACTCTATGCCTTAAAACATTTATTTCGTAACGGTGTACTAAGCACAGTAAAGGAAGGATACTATAGTCGGCCGGAAAATCTAGATGGATCATGGAAGGTATTTTGGGATACTTGTCTTGTCCCGGAAATCCAGAGCAACTATAGAGAGTAATAAATAAATTGTTTTATTTCAAAAAAATTTCCTTATCTTTTCTTATAATTATAAAAATGGTATAAACTATTTTATTATATCACTTCAGTATACCAATTTCAAAACACGTGACAGTACAATGATAAAATAGTAGTTACAGTAAACAATCTTTTCAATATAGTAGCTTATAAATATCCAAAATCACTGGATAACAGTTCGGTAATTATTTCTATGTAAGAAATAATTTTCAAAGTATTCTTTCTCGATAACAATAATTTCCTTCCAGTTCAATAAACAATATTCTGTACAATTCAGTTCAGTAAATAGTAATCGGTGGGTTTCAGTTCAGTAAACCGTAATCACTAGCTACTAGTTCAGTAAACAGTAATCAGTAGCTACCAATTCAGTAAATAGTAATCAGTAGCTTTTAGTTCAATAAACAGTAATCAGTAGCTTTCGGTTCAGTAAACAATATTTCCAGTGCAGTACAGTTCAGTAAAACAGTATTTCAGTACAGTTCAATTCAGTAAACAGTAATTCACAGTGCAGTACAGTAAAACAAGATTCAGTAAATCCCTTTAGTAAACATTAATCAGTAAGTTGAGACTAGGCATCACTTTACATCATATCATGCTATCATTGTCCACTAAGGGACACAGTAACAGTATACAGTGAGATCTATAGCCATGATCTATAGGGGGTCCTCGGTGTACACTTGCCAGGTGACATTCGAGACCGCTGATGACTGGTGGGTCAATCAGCCACGGGACAGTAACAGTAATAGTAGTAAGCATGAATCTCGAGGCCTAAGTCTCAAAACAATATAAAAACCGTACCACAGCCTTTATGGATCTTATTCAAAATAATTTGAAATATTTCATGTTTATCCATAAGGCTCTCACATTTTCATATATCATCACCTTTATGGAATTTATAAAATAAATAAGATCAGTATTTAGTTCCATAAAGGCATAAAATCATTTCTTTTCCCATAAAAATACCTTTAAGGAAATCCCATGAATCAAATCATTTATTTAAGTAATTATTTCCAAAAAAGGTATTTATTTCTCATTTCCACATACCGTAAATCAGTCGGTAAATATTCATGTATCAAGTGAGAACACAATAAATATTCATTTTGAATATTTAATATTATATAAAACATAATTAATTTCTCACGTTAATGAAAATATAAAACATGAATATTTAATTTTATAACTTTTTCATAATTTCCAATTTATGGAAAATTGGTGGAAATTATATTCGAAATTTCCCATTTAAATAATTTCATGCATCTAAAATATTTTATAATATTTTAGAATACTTTTGAAAATTTTTCGACAGCATAACGATTGCGAATTCCTAACCTCCTACACACAATTCGCAGTATATAAACCAGCTTATCAATCACAATTTTGCATGTTTTCAAACCCAATCATGCATCCCATATTCTTATAAAATTTAGCTATATCACTACAACTCAAACACTCCCCCCTTACCTGTCTCGTGGTGTCGAACTTCCCGATATCACCACACGAACTCCGATTATTCATGTTGCAAATTAATTTTATCAAAATTGTCATTAATTATTCTCTTAATTTCTATAATCATTTTCATAAAATGCAGCATAATCAGAGTCCAAAAATGTTCATGGCCGAATGCTTTCATAAACCCCTTCCTATGGTGATTCATCTATTCTTTTCTTAATCCCATTTATGCATGTTTATTATTCTACTTAGGATTTTCATCCTACATTTTCAGCTCCATCATATTACCATCCCCATATAAATTTTGGACCCATCAATTAATTGGAATCACCAGACACCATTTTTCTCCTAATGGCTGTGAGTACACATGATCTCATTTCAGGGTTTGTTTGCTTTGTTCAATACCTCTTTTATACATTTTCTTTTATTCATCTAAAATTATTATCAACTGCTTTTATTATTCTCTTTCCTTTTTCTTTTCTGTTTCACGCCCACTGCACTTCACGTTTTCTTCTTTATATGTCCTTCTTCATACCCGTGAGCTTCACTTGCTCTCCCCTCATGCTTTTCAGTCTCTCTAGTGATCCTTTACTCAGAAATTTTAACAAGCAACATTTATGCACAAAAAATCCATCATTATTATTCCATCCATGATTTGGTCGAAAATGCTCACTTCACGCCACCTCTAATTTTTCTACAAGTTATTACTAAAATCACAATTAAGTCAAGTTCCTCTCATTATTTACTATCAAATTCTACCCATATTATATCAAATTACAACAATTTCCCTATGGCTCCACCATTGCCGAACCTCTCTATTTTCTTTTCTACCTCAAATTTTGTTTCAATCAAAACTCATAATTAACTTTCCACGAATGAAGAAATCTTAAACCATAGTTTCTATAAATTAAAACATTTTCAAACCATCTTACCTCAATTAACTGAGCAATACTGTCCCCAAACCAGTGAAATTTGTTTCACGTCAGCCCCTCCCTTTCCTTAGTTCTTAGGTGCTCTTTAGGTAAAGGAAAAGTTTATGAAGAAAGTTTGAATGATTAATTAGTAAAAGGATGAAAATTTGCTAAGGAATCATGGAAAGAATGAGAGAAAAAATGAACAAAATGAGCAGCTACGAATAATCGGTTAAGAAGAAGAAGTTCGGCTAGAGCTTATTTTCCTTAGTCAGATATTTATCCCATTATCAAATCCACTTAACTTCCTATCGCTTTCCTCATCATTTTCCTTGTCTGATATCTCATTAAATGGTGAAGAAAATGGCAGCCTAAAAGAGTCCGTGAGGAGCAATTTATTTTCTACACTCATTAAATGGTGAAGAAACTGCAACCAAAGAAGAACGTCGTGCAGAAAATTTTCTGCATGTTTCTTGGCTTATATCCCTTCTTGTCTTATTCTTCAACCAATAAAATCTAACCATGCTTCCTATACAATATTTCCCTTGTTTTATTAAGCATTTAATTGTCAAGAAAACTGCAATAAAAGGAACGGCCATGAGGATTCTTTACTGCAAGTTTCTTGACTTGTTTTTCTTCCTTTTTGAAGGCTCCATCCAATGGAAATTAATCATATTTCCAATACAAAATTTGCCTTCATTACACATTATTTGTTGGCAATTTTTGTACCATAAAAGTTGCAATTCACTTTACTTTAAATGGATCTAGCTGGACAGCTTAACTGCAGCAAAGAAGTGGTGTATAAAACTCATTTTACTGATCAGTTTTTGTTGACTTAATTTGCTTACATGTGATGTATTCTTCAGCCAATAAAAGTTTATCACATGTTAACTTTTATATTTCACTTCCTTTATATTGTATTTTGTATCAATAAATTGCATTTCATTTTCTTTGGCCCCTTTTCAGCCGTGCATCACACTGACAAAGGAGAAGAGGCGTGAAGTCCAATTTTTTGCACATATTTAGTTTGTTTTCTTCTTCTTTTTATATGTTCCATCAAATGACAAATTGTCATATGTTAAAAATAAATCCCCCTCTCCTAAAGAAATAATTTATTGTATATTATACTATAAAAATCTCACTTCCATTCATAAATTTTCAGATTTAATTCTTTATTTATTTCCATACCTTAAATTTATCCTTTCATATTTATTTCTTTTCTTATACACCATATTATAAATCATAAATCCAATAATCTAAAAAAATCCAAAGTGGAAATCCATCTCTAATATTTATTCAATTTTCACTTATTAATTTATTTCCACTATCTAGGATTTATTAAATATGGTGTACAGTACTATAAAATTAGGTCTCACATATACCTCCGAGGTATAACTAGTAGTTTCGAAGGAAATACTACAAAGGTCCACCTGATTAGGTATCAACTTACTTCAGAGAATCTGTGAGAGTAAAGAGGGGGTGAGCTTTATGCCCAGTAAGAAACATATATAAAAGAACAAACGTAACGATCCATTATATACAGTAAACATCCCAAAATCACATACACAATGAATTGGCTAGGCTATCCATGATGCCTTTATCACACACATTAATAGTAATCCACTTTTTAAAATAAAATTCTTTAAATTGATATCAATATCTACAACAAAATATTATTTTCAATATCTGTTTCAAGTTCTACATCCCCTTTACATGAACATTACAACTATAGTACCGTGCATAGTAAGTCTGAACATATGAAAGAAAGGTAATATACTTCCAGTATCCACTCATTGCTACCTCAGGGTACTATAATCGTAGCCAAAATCCATGGAATGGTATACCAATATGTCACTACAAACAATCTATGAAGTGGAAAAATAAGGAGTGAGCTAACGTGCTCAGTAAGAGAATCATATGCAAGATTGATACTATGAAATCTATTTGCATAAAACTTTTAATTCCTAACAGTACACTAAGATATAAACCAGGAAGGATACTATAGTCGGCTAGGAAATCGGATGGAGTATAGGAAGTACATTGAAGTACCTGTCGTGTCCCGATCCCTAATAGCAACTATAGGGAGTAATCAGTTGTAGAAGATATGTAAAAACATTTTAAATCACTTGAAACACTTTATGCATTTTTCATTATATAAATAAAACAATACGTAAACACTTTAATTTAAAATACTTCAATAAACAGTTCAGTATAAAAATCCAGTAAATAGTACAGTAACATGTTACAGTCAATATTTAAAACATTCATTCTAGTGCTAGTAACATTTTCAGTTCAATAAACAATACATTATAGTGGAGACCAGGCAACACTCACTGAATATCATGCTATAACAGTATCCTAAGAAAGGAGAAACAGTAACAATACGACATATAGCCATAGTCACAATGGTCCACAGTGCACACTTGCCAGTGACAACTGTGGAAGCTGAAGACTTAGCGGGTCTATCAGCAATAGTAACAGTAACACGTGAGCATGATACAAGGCCAACAGTCTCAAAACAGTTTATAAAAAGTAGAAACATTATTTGTGAAATCAATTCCAATGATAATATTTTTAATCAGTCCATAAATAAATAAATTGAAAAATATATATAGTTTAGAAAATAAATTTTTTTAAAATATTCACCATTCATTATTCTTTTCTAAATATGTTCTATTTATATGTAGAACAGTAATAAATATATGTTGGTACCTTCACGTACGTAAAATTCAATAACATGAATATTTAAAAAAATCTTTGGTAAATAACAAAAATATGCAATATTAATAAATCACATGAAAATCACTTAGAAATTTATTTATTTCTAACATTTAAGAATATTGAAGATGATTTTGATAGAATTTCTATAATTTTATGTAGTATAACGACTGTTTCTAGTCTAGCCCTCCTGCATTGAAAATACAATTTATAAACCAGCCAGTGTCCACAATTTCACCAATTCCAAAGCAATTAATTTCCAAACCATATCATAAAATTATTTGAAGTCAAAACATGCATTCACAGTATCCTTATAGCTTCCACACTCATCCTTTACTTGTTGTTTTTTTACCGACTTGCCGATAGCACCACTCGACAATTCTTCACTCCGGGCTGCAAAACATTATGCCAATAACCACTATTCACCATAATTTGATTCTAATAAATTTTTCCTTATTGAAATCTACCACATTATCCACAGTGATCATTAAACTTAGTGTAATTTACACTGGTGCTAAAACACACTTTGCCTAATATAACTCCGATTTCAATTTCGACTTCACCAACAATCTTCTCTAATTTATACAGTCTTATGGCACACAAATTCATCAAATTGAACACAATAACACAATCCCCTTAGTTTGGCCGAATGGTACTTACGACAAATCTCATGGAATTTTAACAATTTAACACTTGTTTCATACTTTATCCTTAATTTCCATTCTTCCTATACCATTTTCATGCATCAAAACACATGAATCCACATGTGTTTCATCATGGCCGAAACCTTAGGGTGGTGATTTAGAGTGTTTTGATTCAATCCAAGCTTAAAACCATGCTTAGGAACATTAGTTACATCATTTTCTACCACTACAACTTAAGGAAAATACAAGCATAAGATTAGCTTACCTTGGCCGAATACCATAGTGACTCTTTCCTCTTGATTTTGTCTACTTTACAATGAGATTTTGGTATGGGCTTGTAGTGAGATTTTGGTATGGGCTTGTAGAGAATCAAATTTGGGACACTTTTGTAGAAGGAATTTTTGTGATTTAATGAAATTTTAATGGTGTTTTTGTTGAGTTTTTTTTTTTGCCAAGCTTTGGTTATGGAGGGTGGCATGAGAGGTTGAAAATGATGGGATTGAGTGGCTGGCTGGTTAGTGTAGAGCATTTTAGAATATTCACTTAATAGTAAAATGACCAAAATGCCCTTGATTATGAGAATTTTGGACATTTTTGCCCTTAAACTTCCATAATTTTTCTAACTATACAATTTAACTAAAAAATATTTTATTTCATAACTAAATATTATTATTGGATATAATTTAATGAATGAATGGGGTTTTATTAAGGTTTGACTGATCGTAAAGGTGAAATTACGAAAATACCCCTACCGGGCCAATCGCGTAAATTTTTGATTTCACCACTGATTTAATCTATCTATTGACATAGTCTAAGACTCATTTATACATAGATTATCATACTTTAGTTAGCAAGTTAAAAGTCGATTTAGTTTGACTGTTATTTAAGAAAGTTCAACCGGGCTATGACCTTAATCGTCATTTTCTAAATTATTGGCACACTTCCAAAAATAATCTAAATAAGAAATTTTGGGTTCTAGATTCTTACCATAAGTTTATTAGACTTCCTGTATAGTATCTGTCCATTCTCACGTCCATCCAAGCACTGTAGAGCTTGTGGGACCCACCTTACTGTATCCGGTCATACTTGCGAAATATGCAGGAATTAAATAGTGGTGAGTAGCCCTACATATATAAGAGTACTAGAATATGGGGTGATCACATCCTCCCCACCTTAGGAAATTTGGTCCTCTAAATTTGATCGGACCAGTCATTGAAACAGCTCTGGGTACTTTTCTCGCATTAGGCTTTTTAGTTCCCACGTCACCTCCTCTTTTAAATGGTACTGCCATAGCACTTTCACCAGTGGGATAGTCTTAGACCGTAACACCCTATCCTTCCTATCCAAGATCCGAATAGGTCTCTCCACGTAACTCATGTCCTCCCTAGTCTGCAGCAGCTCGTACTGAATTACTTGAGATGGATCTAGATGGTACTTCCTCAACATTGACACGTGGAAGATGTTATGCACTCCGGATAGTTCTGGAGGTAGTGCTAACCGATAGGCTACATCTCCCACAGGGTTTTTGATATCGAATGGCCCGATATATTAAGGACTTAATTTCCCTTTCTTACCAAATCTCATGATGCCCTTCGATGGTGAGACTTTCAAGAAGACAGAATCTCCAACTGAGAATTCCAATGGTCGGTATCTGGTGTCTGCATAGCTTTTTTGTTGACTCTGTACTGTCTTCAGCCTCTCACAAATAATCTGTACATCCCGGGAGGCTTGCTCTACCAAATCGGGAGCTAATAATTACTATCAGCCACTTCTTCCCATGCAACCAGTGATCTATATCTTCTGCCATATAAAGCCTCATATGGTGCCATGCCGATACTAGATTGATAGTTGTTATTATATGCAAATTCTGCTAGTGGTAAGTGGTCATCCCAGGAGCCTTTAAAATCCAGTGCACATGCTCTCAACATATCCTTGAGCGTCTGGATGGTGTGCTCAGACTGCCTATCCATCTGCAGATGGAAAGCGGTGCTAAAGTTCAATCGGGATCCCATAGCCTCTTGAAATCTTTCCTAAAAGTGTGAAGAGAACCGAAAATCCCTGTCAGGAGTGATGCTCACTGGAACACTATGCAATCTTACAATCTCTAGAACATATAAATCAGCTAAGGCACTGAGGGAATCAGTAGATCTGATGGCAAGAAAGTGAGCGGACTTCGTCAATCTATCAACTACCACCCATATACCATCATGGTTCTTTCGGGTCTTTGGTAAACCCATAATGAAGTCCATAGTAATATGCTCACACCTCCACATCAGAATCGGTAGAGGCTGTAGCAACCCTGTAGGCTTCTGGTGCTCAATCTTCACCTGCTAGCATGTGAGACATATAGCAATAAAGTCCATGATGTCTTATTTCATCTTAGGCCACCAGTACACCCTATGCAGATTATGGTACATCTTATTACTGCCTGGATGCAGAGTATACTAGAGGTGTCAAATGGGCTATGCTGGGCTAGCATGGTCCAGTTAAATACTAGCCCATGTGATAATGGGTCGAGTTGGCACAGCCTATGAAAATTAAGGGCATGGCCGAGCACGGCACATGGCCCATAGCCTTAATGGGTCGTGCTGGGCTAGGCATGGAACTATTTTTTGTGCCGTGTCGTGCTAAGCCCAGCCCATCAATAATTTTTTAGAGTTTTTATTATTTTAAAATTTTTATTTATTAATTTAAATAATATACGAGATAAGTAAAAATAAAATAAAATAGATATATAATTTACGTGGTTCGACAAAATGCCTACATCCACGGAGAAACATAAACAATCTACTAAATAAAGATATCAAAATTTACAATCCTAATATTAAACAATCCTAATATTAAAAAAAGAAACACACACACACACACACACACTTACACACAAACATTATTATTCTATTTTTCATCCTCTTCATCTGATGATTCAATTATATATTTTGTACATTTTGTATTCAAAATGAAAGAATTATAAATCTATATATTAATAATTCAAATATATCATAATTAGATTTATTAATATATAATTTTATTTTTACAAATTACCAATAAAATATAAAAAATATAATTTCATCATAAATAAAAAATAACATATATAAATTTAAAGAACCAATAAATTGAGTCCAAAGTGTCATTTATAATTATGGGTTAATATGGCACATGGGCTTGTGTGCCGTGCCGTGCTAGCCCGCATGCCACGTGCTAGTACTGGCCCTTAATGGGTCGTGCCGTGCCAATCCACGTGCCTTAAAACTTATAGCTCGGCACGACACACGTATATATGTCGTGCTTGGCCTAGCCCACTTATTTAGCTACGAATCGTGCTAAGCACGGCCCATATCGTGCCGAATCGTATCGTGCCATTGGCCGTCCAGCCCGTTTGACACCTCTAAGTATACCTAGATGTATGGGCTTCTGTTAAAATCAGATGCTTCAACTGCTAGTCATCAGGAATGCATATCCTGCATCTGAACCTTAGTATACCATTGGTGCCAATCCCATAATCCGAATGTACACCCATCTGTACCTGACTGGCAACCTCTATGCAATAAGCATTACTTTTCTAAGCCTCCCTGATTCTGTCCATCAAGTCTGGCTCAATCTAGAAACTAGTTGTAAACCCATATCTCTCAGAGGAAATCACATTCAGACTGAGGCTCGAGAACTGCTCTAATAAATCATACTCCCGTACCATTATATATGTACCATTCCCATATGCTTTCAATTTAAAGCCTCTGTCACCACATTCTCTTTCCCAAGGTGGTACAGGATCTCGCAGTCATAATCTTTTAACAGCTCGGTCCATCTCTTGCTACGAGAATAAATATTTGAGACTCTTATGGTATGTATATACCTAAAATTTCTCTCCATAGAGATGTGCCGCCATATCTTCAATGCAAACACCATGACAGCTAATTCCAAGTCATGAGTTGGATAACTCTTCTCATGCTCTTTCAACTACCTAGAACCATAAGCAATCACCCTACGATTTTGCATGAGAACACAACCTATTCCTAATGCGAAAGCATCCTTATAGACTGATAAGCCTCCTGATTCGCTGGGAAGGGCAAGGATAGGAGCAGCAGTCAACCTCCTTTTCAACTCCTAAAAACTGTGCTCACATGCATCTATCCACTCGAACTTAACATCGTTATATGTGAGACACATCAATGGAGCAGCTAATCTCGAGAATCCCTCAACAAATCAATGATAGTATCCAACTAGGCCCAAGAAACTCTATATCTCTATCATGGTCTTAGGCCTCTCCCACTGCACGATGGCCTTTATCTTAGACGAATCCACAAACACCCCGTCTTTAGATAGGACATGTCTTAGAAATGTGATGTGATTTAGCTAGAACTCACACTTACTGAACTTGGCATAAAGCTTCCAGTCTTTAAGGGTCTGCAGAACTATGTAGAGATGCTGCTCGTACTCCTCTGGTGACTTGGAATATAGCAAAATATCATTAATAAACACTAGAGGTGGTTATTGGGACGGATTAGCCCGACTCGGCTAGTAATCGAATCGGTAGTAACCGATTTCGAATTGGACTAACCCCTGTATCATACCGGGCTAGGCCGGTTCCTATTATTTTGGATCAGGCTCGCTAAGAGCCCTGCCCGTTAAGGATCGGGATCAACCAGTCTTGGTCCCGAACCGGACCGATTTCGGTTGAATCGGTCTGGTTCAAATTTAAAAAAGAAAAAAGAAAGCCTGCTGGCAAGCTTGGTTGAGTCACAGCAGCCTCCTTGGCATGTTGTTGTGGCTCTTTGATGGGCAACGACCATTTAGTCGTTACCCATCCATCTATCATCTCCATCTCTTCTTTTTTTTTAATTTTTAAAAAATTCAATTTTTCCCCATAAATACTACCCATAAACCATTCTTTCTTTAATTTTTCTCTACATTTTCTTCTATATTTTCTCTCAAATCTACACTCATCTACTCCTATTCTCTTAATACTCACTCACATACTCTCTTAATATTCACTCAAACTCTCTCAAATTCATTTAAATTCACTTATTCCAAATTTATAATATCATCATTTTCCTCTCTAAATTTTGTTTTTCTTTTTATTTTATAATTTTACAAATTTTACTTTTAATTTTCAAGTTTCAATTTCCAAATTCCAATATATTATATATATCCTACATTTATTTTTTTTAAAAAAAATTTAACATATATTTATTTTCAAAAAAATATAAAAATGTCAAATTTCTTTCGTCGTTTATGCTCTGTCTCTCAACCTTTTGGTTCTACTAATTCCCTAATTTGGGTGACGAATCATTTAATGAAATCGAACCCGATATTCATCCGAAAGAGGAGGAGCTTCCTTTGGCACCATCGATTGGTAGTGGTCGTGGTCGTGGTCGTGGAGGAGGTCGTGCTCAAACACAATCATCAACTACCAGCACTGCTGCTACATCATCAAGACCGAAGTTTAGCTGAAAAAGAACAAGTAGGGCATGTGAGTATTTCGACATTGTAGTAAAAGAAAGTACGACGGATAAATATTGTGCTATCTGTAAATTGTGCAAAGGCATTTACTCTTATAACTCCGGTGGAGGTGGTGGCGGTACAGGTTCGTGTAAAAGACATTTAATTACTGCACATAAAATTAATCCTGATGCCAAACAAAATGAAATTTTGGAAGGCAAACAATCTCAAATTAATACACATGATGGTGGAAAAAATTTTAATTTTGATAATGTTCAAGCTAGACGTGGTTTTAGTTAGATTTGTAGTTAGGACTGAACAACCATTCACAATTTGTCAAAAAAGTAGGATATTTAGAATTTGTTTGTAAATATTTACAACCCACATATAAATTTGTTTCTAGACATACATTAAAACAAGATTGCATGGATATGTTTAAAGAATATAGACAAGCTTTAATTGATAAACTTAGTAATGTTTCATCTGGGTTAGTTTAACTAGTGATATATGGACTAGTGCTAACGGTATAAGTTATCTTGTTATAACTTGTCATTGGATAGATGAAGATTGGTGCATGCAAAAACGAATTTTATCCTTAGATATAATAGAAGAAGCACATAATTCATATACTATTCATAAATATATTATTAAAGTTTGTAAATTATATGGACTAGAAAATAATAGAGTTTTTGCTATTACTTTTGATAATGCTTCGAGTAATACTGTAGCTATTCCTCATTTAATTGAAAGTTTAAACCCTGTTATGCAAGGTATATTTTTTCATGCAAGATGTGCATGTCATATTATAAATTTATGTGTTCAAAGTGGTTTTAGTTCTAATGGTACTGGTAGTGGCATAGGTCCAATTGATAAAATTAAAATTTTAGCAAAATGAATTCACACTCCAAACAATAAATGTGAATGGAAGCAAATTTGTATAGCAAATAATATACCTGTTAAAGCATTTCCACTTCCTATGGAAACAAGATGGAATTCACTTCTTTGTTTACTTTCTTTTGTTTTACCTTATAAAGAACTTGTTACTCCTTTTTAAAACAATTATACAAGTAGCACGCATTTAGCACTTTTTGAAGAAGATTGGACTTTTATTGAATATTGTGTTAATTTATTATCTACTTTTAAAGATGCGACCGAAAGATTTTCAACTCAATTTTATCCAACTACACCGTATTTTGTTCATATTATCTACACAATGTTTGAAAAATTTGTAAAATTTAGGAATCATAAAACTTTAAGTTCTTTTGTATATGATATGGAGGAAAAATTTAAAAAATATTGGGAAATAATTCCTCCTATTTATTGTATTACAACTTTACTAGATCCTAGTCAAGGTGAGGTAAATATAGAGATTTTTTTTGTTATAAAGAATTTCTTGGTCTTGATTCTATTGAGGATCAAAAGTCCTCAATTAACAATCTTTTTTGAGAATTGTTTAATGTTTATGAAGCAGAAAGGGAGCAGTTCAACTTTAATCGAGGAGAAGAAGATTCGTTCGAAGAAACCGAGAGTAGTAATAAAAAAGGAAAAGGAAATTTGAACACAATTAAGGAAGCAGCAAAGAAGCGAATGAAGCTAAAAGGAAAAGCCAGCGTATCTGGATCAACAACTCGACGAAGTTCTAGCTTCAATGAGATAGGATTTTTCTTAAGTCAAAATTTTTCTATAGATGAAAACTTTGATCTTCTCCAATGGTGGAAAGAAAATCAATAACAATTTCCAATTTTAGCTTCCATGGCCCGAGACGTTTTTGCGGTGCAAGTTTCTTCTGTTGCTTCAGAATTCGCATTCTCGACATGTGGAAGAATTATTGGAGACCATCGAACCACTCTTAATCTAGATTCATTGTGCATGTTAACATGCCTTAAAGATTGATTTGATGCGGAATCACGCAATGTCGAACTTGGAATGACTAATGAATTCGCTGATAATAATTCAGAGGAGGAGGAAGAAATTTCCAAGGCAATCCGTATAAATTATGAAGAATAGATAATAATTTTTTTTGTAAATTGTATGTAAAATTGTAAATAAGTTTAGTCATAATAAATATTTGTATGGACTATGGTCCCGTGGTTTTTACCCTTCTAACTTTTGAAGGGGTTTTCCACTTAAAAAATTTTTGGTCTCCTACTCTTTCCTTTTTCTCCTTTATTGTTGTTGTTGTTGTTGTTTTTATTATTATTATTATTATTATTATTATTATTATTATTATTATTATTATTATTATTATTATTATTACATACCAAATTAATTAATGTTATACTTATCTATGTTTAAAATAAATAAATATTTAAAATACAAAATGAATGAATATTTTAAAGACATATTAAATAAATGAAAAAATAAATAAATGAATAAGTATAAAGTAAATGATATTTCAAATATAATAAATTATTCTAAATGCAAAATGATATTGATACGCTTACAACTTACTTATCATTTTAAATGCAAAATGATGAATATAATAAATGAATATAAATAATGATATGCAAAATAATATTGCAAAATGAATATAATAATAATATTCATAATATTATTATTTATATTTTGAATCAAATATCATTTTATCATAATAACTTTATTATAATATTATATTCATAATATAACTTTATTTTATTATAACAATAATTTTATTAGATAATTTTATAAAAAATTTATTTTTACATTATTGTTACATTAATTAAACAAATTATAATAACTTTATAATAAATTATTGTTAAATTAAACTATTAACATTATTTATTATAAAAATAAATTATTAGATTAAATTATAAAAATATATTAATATATATATATTTATTAAAATAAATTAATATAAATTTTAAAAAAATTTAAATTTATCCTAAAAAAAATAAATTTAAAAAACTGAACCAAACCGATTTAACTCGGTTCGGTCTGGTTTTGAGGCAAACCTGTCCTGCAAATAGGGCTGGTTCGCAGCTAATTATAATGCGAATCGACCCGGCTCAGATCGGTTCACATACCAGTTCAGATCGGTTTCCTGATTTGTGGGCCGAAACCGGTAAAAATCAGTCTAGAACCGATCCGATCCGGTCCGGCCCATAACCAACTCTAATAAACACTATCACAAACTGATCCAGGTATGGCTTAAATATCTCATTCATCAAGCTCATGAAAGCTCCAGGGGCATTAGTCAATCCGAATGGCATTACCAAGAACTCATAATGGTCGTATCGAGTCCTGAATGCCATCTTAGAGACATTAGCTTTCAGATCTTCAACTGATGATATCCTGATCGGAGATCAATCTTCGAAAACACTTGTGCACCCTTGAGCTGATCAAACAGATCATCGATCTTAGGTAAGAGATACTTATTCTTGATGGTAACTTTATTAAGCAACCGATAGTCGAAACAAAACCGCAAGCTACCACCATTCTTCCGAATGAATAACACTGGTGCACCCCACGAAGACACACTAGGGCGAATGAAGCCCTTATCCAATAATTCCTGGAGTTGCTTCTTAAACTCTTCCAACTTCACTGATGCCATTCGATATGGAGGCTTAAAATGGGCTCCGTATCGAGTACCAAGTCAATAGTAAACTCGATCTCCTGATTTGGTGGTAACCCCAGTAAATCATCCGAGTATACATCGGGAAAATCCTTGACCATAAGAATCTCAGGTAGCTCTAGACATTTCTTTTCTACGTCCTCCACATATGTAATGTAACCTTCAATGATATCACACATAACACTCAAACAATTTAGTAACAATACTTTACTTTCATTACTTATCTAACAATTATACAGTATATCGTTCAAGATGAGAGAAGGTAATGAACTTAGTGTAACAGTCTAAACTAACAAAATTCGCAGCTAACCAATCCATTCCTAGGATTACATTGAAATCATACATGTTTAACAAAATTAGGTTAGCTGTCGTTTCCTTCTCTCCTACTGTCACTTTAATCGACTTTAAAAGTTCACCGAAATCAATCTAAAATGAATAAAAATATGAGTCCTATATGGCCAAAAAGATCTTTGAGTTAACTTTCCAACACAATTTGAATCACTTCAATTAGAGTTCCCTATCGAAAATTATGCCTGACTCTTTTCCAATTTCTCGTACCAAATTTTCTACATATTACGTGAATGTAGGAATTTATTGGTGTTAATCCATAATGAATAAAAGTATGAGCCTTATACAACTAAAGAGACATTTGAGCTAATTTTCTAACAAATTTTGAATTAACTTAATTAGAGTTTCCTACCAACCGCTATGGGTGAATCTTTATTGATAGGTCTATTGATAGAATCTACTGCTCATAGGTTAATTTTACAAAATTTTTGGTATTGATCCATAAGAAACTAAAATGTGAGACCTATATGGTTGGAAAGATAATTAAGTTAGCTTTCTAAAGAATTTTACAGTTTATCATTTGGATACTCCAATCAAGAATTATAATCAAAACACTAGCGATCGGTCAATTTAGTCTCATGATGTTTCAATCTTCAAAATTTCCAATCCTTAATTAAATTTATCTATTACTTCCAATAAATTAATTTATTCGTTTCCATTGACTTTTCATCTTGAAAGGTCAATTTTTCGATATCTTTTAGGGAAAATATATTCTTCACAGAATGGAAGAGGGGTATGAAGGACGACAAGTAAGGTGGTCTTTTGTAGCACTGTCAAAATGAGTAGGCCCTAATTGGCCAAGTTATATATGGGCTGGGCCAAGAAGCCATTTTCCTTAAATTGGCTTAAAAACGCAAGCCCATATCTGGCCCTAATAGCTAACGGGCTCAAATGGTCGGTGTATTTTAAGAAAAAATATAGAATTTTATTAATATGTCATTTTTTAGTATATAAGCAAAATAAAATTTTGAAATAAATATTAGGCTTAATAGCCAAATATATTCTCAACCTTTAGCATAAAATGGAATTAAGCCCTCAATATTTTATCGCATGGAAATCAGTCCATAAACTTTTATTTCATTGTAAATAAACCTTCAACCTTTCAAAATTATGCAATTACGTCCAAATTTGTTAAATTATATTAACTGCCGTTTGGACATCTAACGTGAAAGCTGTTTGGCAGCCATGTGGCATGCCACATATGCAATACTAACGGAAGTTAGTGTCATTTAACAGATTTGGACTTAATTGCATAATTTTAAAAGGTTGAGGGTTTATTTACAATGAAATAAAAGTTTATAGATTGATTTCCATGCGATAAAAGGTTGAGGGCTTAATTTCATTTTATGCTAAAGGTTGAGGATGTCTTTGGCTATTAAGCCTAAATATTAAACAAACATCAAATAAATTCATATTAAATCCATAACATCAAATCTTTAACATCATTTGGACTACATAATAATTGTCTAACAACCATAATATAAATTGTTTTAACAAACTTAGAGACTAGAAAACATAACTAGTCTCAACAATATTAAAAAACAAAAATATGATAAATATATTCCATGTCCATCTCTTCTAATTTCATTAACTCTCAATCACATTTAATCAACTCATTTTCAACTTCATTATCTACAAATATAAATAAATAACAATATAAAAACTCATAAGAATTAAACTTATGAAATGATTAAAAATTGTTAACTAATTAATAACATTACCTTTAAAACCAAGAATCCAATTTTGGGTGCAAGTAAAAGTTTTCACGTTTTTATGATTTAGAGAACTTCAATATTTGTTTAAAACATGGGAACCAATACTAAAAAAACTCTCCGATGCCACCATTATTATTGGAATGCTCAAGATATCACAAGCCATACTTGTAAGCTCTGAAAATCTTGGCTTATGATATTTCCACCATTGCAACACATTTAAATCTTCAACTGTTCAAACTATAACCTTGCCATTGTAGTATTGTACTATATGTATTGTTACATAAATACATATTTAGCAATAAATTAGTTATAGTAGGTAGACTTAATTTTATATAGTTTAATTTGATCAAAGATGTTAAACATGTAAGTAATTAAAATAAAAATAAAAATTCAATATAATTAAAAATTTAAAAATACTAAAAAATTATACGGGCGGGCCCATTTAAGCCTGAGCTAAATCCATTGCTAAAAAGCCATTTTCCTAAAATGGCCCACAAAAGTAAGGTTCAAGCCTTGAAAATATGGACTAAATTAGGCTGACCCAACGGGCTTTGGCCTATTTTGATACTACTAGTCTTATGGTTCCTAACGTTTCTTCTTTTCTTTCTCACACTTCTCTTTTTCTTTTTCTTTAAGTCTCAACTCATAAATGGCTTAAATGAAAGCGGGGTTGACTTTTTTAGGCATATGATAGCAAAAATGGCTCATGATAAGGTTTAAAGCTTATTTCATAAATTTCACATGAATTTCATTTACATCTCACCTTAATTCCACTTTAATTTCCCATAACTTTCCACTTCATGAAATCTAATTGGTTAAGGCCTTATGGTAGGTGATAAATTTACTTATGCCATTCATGTCCCAATATGTAAGACAAAAATAAAATGGTTGACCGAATTTGCCCAAGTTTCAATGTCTTTTAACTCGATTTAGCCTTTCTTGGCTCTACCGTAAAATATTTTGACATACTTCAGTATAACCCCTAAAATCAAATTACAATGTTGGTTTGACCATTAGTTTCGTTGACCTATGGATAAAAAACGTCATTTTCTCATTTGTTTCTCGTTTTTTACAATAATTTCAAATTGAGTTCAAATTAATGTAAATGCATTAAATTGTCTTACTTAAAGCCATATATCATTAATATATGATGATTCAAATGCCTCTGGATAGGTGCACTCTTCCATGAGGCCCACAAGCTTAACATATGAAAGTTCGAATTTTAAGCACCTGAAATTGGAAAATTTCAATTTAGCCCTTTTTCACTGTTCACTTAAGCAATATTCAATCATATCATCATCAGAGCCTTTATCCCAATATGGGGTAGGCTATTTGAACCAATATATGATCTCACGCTAAGTTGTTAGTATGAATTCTCCTTTTCCATTCATTTCTATATATAGAAATGTGTTCTTCCATCTCCTGTTCTACTATATCTTTTCGAATTACTTCTTTCCAAATCTTCTTTAGTCTTCCCCTAGCCTTGACCTTTTTTACATCATTCATAGCCTCCACTCTTCTAATGGGAGCATCCATAAGTCTACGTCATACGTGTCCAAACCAACATAAACGGCTTTCACTCATCTTGTCTTCGATAGGTGCCACTCCAACGTAAACTTGAGTCCAAAATCACAATGTTGTAGTTGCCAAGCATTATGCCAAATGTGTCACGCTCCAATTACCAAAAATCGGAACTAACTTTTTCTTTTATCACTCAGAATTTCACTCAATCGGTTGGACTGTGCTAAGTGTCCTCACTCGAATATCATATTAAAATTTGTTGAGCTATATAACATTTAACTATTCACATCGATCCCAGTACAGTCACAATACATATTTATTTTTTTCGTGCAATAACTCATAATAAAGACTATAGCAGACACTCGGAATTCTTTAATTTATTGTTTACATCCCTTTACATACTAAGGTACTGTATAATAAATATCTAAATACCATACCTGCAAGATACGACATCAAAAATCTCTGTAAGCATCTTATCAAAATCTTCTCTCAACAAGCAACTTTTTCTTCAAATGGATCTAGAAAGTAGGGGGTGAGCTTTGGGGAAAGCCCAGTAAGAAATATGTATAAAAGAACTGATACTATGCATACCTATATGCATACGTCGAAAACGTGTTCATAACTCACAGTCGTTATTAAAACAGTATTTGAGCACTCTATCGGAAGGATACTATAATCGGTTAGGTAATCAGGCTAAGTATAGAAGGATGCTTTAGAGTACCTCACTTGTCCCTATTCCTAAATTTGACTATAGGGAATGTCAAAACTTCACAGACAAGGAATTCAAGCGTATTAAATCCGTATCAAAACCTTTTGACCTTTTAGTGAACCATTAAGTAAAACATTTAGTGAAGCACTCAGTAAAAAGGTCAATAGTTCCTTCGACAAACCCCATAGTAGACAGTTTAATAAAACATTCAGTAAATCCTTTAGTGTATATTTTAATAAAACCTTTTCAAAATACACTCGATAGATAGTCAATAAATGATCAGTGAATAGACAAGAAAATCAGAAAATGGTTGGGTAAACAATTAATGAAATGTTAGAAAACCATTAGTAAACGATTAGAAAACCGTCAATAGAAATCGAAATACGACCAGTAAACATTTGGAAAGCAATCAGTAAACAAACGGAAAAATCATCAGTAAACCATCGAAAAGAGCCAATAAACTATCAAAAATCAATTAGTAAACCATCAGAAAACAATTGATAAAACAAATTAGAAGATGATAAATAATAATCAGAAAAAGATCATAAATAAATTTGAAAGCGATTAGAAAACAATCAGTTAACGATCAGAAAATAGTCAATAAACGATCAGAGGACAGTTAGTAAACAATTAGAAAATAATCAATAATTGATTGAAAACCAATCAGTAAATGATCAGGAAACAATCAGAAAATATTTCGAAAATAATTAGTAAATGATTAGGGAATGATATATAAACAATTAGAAAACAATAAGATAATGATAAGAAGATAGTTAGAAAATGATCAGAAAATGATCCATAAACGATCAGTGAATAATCAGAGAACGATCAGTAAACGATTAGAAAACAATTAGTAATAATCGATTAGTTTTAGTAAACACTCAGTAGATTAAGTCAATCTATCAAATTCAATAAACATATATCAAAATAGTTTTAATAACAGAATAGTGGAGACTAGGTTACACCTAACAATATCATGCATGAGACAGAAATCCCAAAGGGATTAGAAACAGAAATCCCAAATGGATTAGTAAAGACATATGGCCATAGTCAAAGGGGTTCACAGTATACACTTGCTAGGTGACATCTGCAGGGTTGAAGACTTGGCAGGTCTAGCAGCATATGATCAAGCACTCAAAATGCATGAAATGGGGCTAACAATCTCAAATAGTTTACTTGATTCCCTCGAAAACAATCAAATCAATACTTTACATTTTCAAAACATAGCACAATCGTATCAATACACATTTTAGTGTGAAGGTTGGGAGTGCCTGGATCCATGTTAGCTAGGGATTTACCACCTCATCAATCACAATATAAACCTTTGAGAACCAAGTTTTCATTTAAAATCATATCGTTTGAAATTCAATGGATATTTTGTTCAATACGTTTAGTTAAACTCAAAATATTTAACTTGAATCATAGAATGGACATTTTTAATAAACAGTGTCAGTAATTTCAAAATATTAAAAGCATTTACTTCAATCAGATAAAATAGAACTTTAACTTCAATCAAACACTCAAAGCAGTTCACAAATCCGTAATATCACATTTCAAGATCGGTACAGTAAAACAGATTATCACTCAGTTCATAAAACCATTAAAATTAGAATATTAGCATTTTAAGAATATAAATTCGGTAAATATTCCCAGATTAGAACTCGGAGTTCAAAATATTTTATTTACGTATTAAAATGGTACCATCACTCGTATAAATCAAAATTCAAGGAAATCCATCAAAATCAATCTCAGAAATTGAGTTTCAAATTTAATGTTCCTCATGACTTTTAGAAGATTTTCAACTCAAATTCCTTTTCAAAAACCATTCAAAATGACTTCAAATTCTATTCTTTGAAATCTAGAGTTCCAAACATGTTTAACGAAATTTCAACAGCATAACTGCTATATATGCCTTAACCCATTGCAAGAAAATACAGTTCAAACACCACAACTCCAGTTACCCAATATCAATCAATCACATTTCAATTAATAGTTCAGAAAATTGATTCAAATCACTCAATCCAATCAATCGATTTCAAAACAATTTCAATGTTCAATAATGTAGAATTTTCAAGTCAATCGATCAAATCATATCAGTGCAGTCACAATATTCCTATGTCTTATATAAATATATATATATATATATATATATCCTTTACCTAATTTCCAGTCACAATGCAGTATATCAATCATCTCCAGTAAACAAATCAGATAAGCGAGTATATATTCGCTTATCGTTTCCTTTGCACCACTAACTTTAGGGCTGCAAATCGATATCAAATACAGTCAAATTTTAATATTCATTTTTTTTACGAAGAATATTCTAGTCTCTAAGGTGCTTTATATTTTCTAATACAATAACAAATCTGGTTTACTTCATATCGGAAGCTAAACTGCAAGTATAGTCAAACCACCTTCTTTTTCGATTCTAACTTCACCAGCAGTCTTGTATTAATTTATACATTATTATAGAACCCAATTTACATTAAATTGAGCATGGTTTCGATATCCCCTTCACTAGGTCGAATTTACCATACTATCTTACACACATCATTTCAACAATCTAAGGTCGTATACGTGTTCTACTTGTACTCTAGATTGATTCTACACCATTTATGCATTGAACGACATCACATTCATGCATGAGCCTAATCTCATGGAGCAGGATTCTCATAATTTTAGTTCAAATCAACCTTAAATACATGTTTAAATATCTTGATCATATGACAAACAATCATAAAACCTTGAAAAACACAAGCTTTCTCTTACCTTTCACCATGACCCAAAGTTGTAAAATTCCAAACTACTTGAATTTGGCCACTTTAAGGCTTGATTTTGGTACCATCTTGTAGAGCACTGAAAATTAGACAGGGTTGGTGAAGACAGTTTTCAGTTTGAAAGGTGTTTGACTAGTGTTTTTGAAGCTTTCTCTCTCTTCCTTAAGGTTTGTTAATGGTGGAATGAAGAAGAGATGTGGCCTGCCAACTTAAGGAAGAAGAAGGGCTGAAAATCAATTAAAAATAATATCTTATGGCTAAAATTACCAAAATGCCCTTAAGATATTAGATTTTAACCATTTTGCCCTTAGCGATTTGACTTCGTTGAAAACAATCATTCTAATCTTCAAAATATTTCATTTGATCATAAAAACATCTAATTAACATGTTTTAGTCATTTGATAAGCTTTGGTTAGTGTTCATTTTGTAACAAAGGTGAAATTACCAAAATACCCCTAATCGTAAAATCAAGTAAATTTATTTTGTTTCATATGATTTATTCTATCAGTCTTTATGTTCATAAACCTCATTACATGGAAAACATTTCATCACTGATAGTTGGTCAAAAGTCATCTCGGTTTGATCGTTATTCACGAAAATTCCGACGTCCTATGGACTTAACCGTCATTTTTGAAATTATTTTGCACTTTTCAAAATATACTCAAACGAGGTGATTTTAAGATGTAGAATCTCACTATATTCATATTTCACCTCAAATATCATCATTCTAGGGTCTTACTTTAATTTGGACAGAGAAAGTCTTGGTGGAGCTCGCACCGAGTAGTTCCCTGAACCTTATCAAACTGACCATTTATTTAGATATTTTAACAAACAATATTTTCTTTTAAGTTCCTACACTCTTTAACTTATATCAGATATGGGGAAAATGAGGTTCTCACAAAATGTCACAGACAGAAATATCAAATATTTTACATAATTTCACCAGATATGGTTGAGCTATCTGCAGTGTCAACTGATATTCAAAATAAAATTTATTATTTTAATATAACCCAGGATTCAAATTCTTAAATATCGATACATAAATATAATTAAACTCAAAATTCAGTGAAACAACTAGTTTATAATTTACATCTCAAGTATTGTATACATAAAAGTGCACTGCAAAAAGTCTGAATACATAAAAGAAATATATCGTATACCAACGAATATAGATGCTTGCCTGAAGTGCACTATACAAAAAGTCTGAATACATAAAAGAAACTCGCCTGAGGGATACCAAAATCAAGTCCTCTAGATGTAGACCCAAACTACTGCACGTAATCTGGGCTTGGGAAAAATAAAGGGGTGAGCTAATCGCTCAATAAGAAATATATATATACGAAAGTTGATACAACGTATCCTATATGCAGTTTAAAATTCATATTTTCACACGAAAACCATGAAGTCATGATTTAAATCACTTGGGCACGATTTTTGGGAAGGATACTATAGTGGATTAGATAACCAAGTTAAGTACAGGAGGATGCTTTGGAGCACCTCACACATCCCGGCGTCCAAGTCCACTATAGGGAATTCAATAGTATTCAATTTAATCACAAACTTAGTAAAAATCCAATAGCTTGTATCAAACATTTCTTAAACATTCAGAAATCAATAAGTTACTCTGCAAACAATATTTGCATCATTTTCAAATAATCAATTCAAATAAATTCAATTCACAAAACATATTATTAATCCCAAAACACAGATAGCATATAAACGAAATCGAAAACAAATCAAATCTAGGAGTGCCTAGATCTATGTTAACCAAGGATTTACCACCCCAGTATAAATATAGGGGAGACTAAGCTACACCTAATAGACTCATACACTATAGTAGATGTATGGCCATAGTCAGGGGACCACAGTGTGTACACTAGCCAGGTGATGCTTGTGGGAGCTAAAGACTGGGCTAGAGTCAGTAGCATCAGAACAGAAAGGAAATGCATGTACCAACAGGTAGCTATGGGGCCAACAGTCTCACAACATTTCGTAAATATTTTCAGAGTTGTTTACAAAGACAAATTTAATAAATCATACCTTAAATAAATTCATAAGAATTTAAATTCATAAATTCAATATATTTAAATATGAAAATATACAAAATATTCTAAAAAACAATATTTAGCATTTAGAATATTTCATTTAATGCCACAGAGTATATAAAAATATACAAACATAAAAAAACAGATAAAATTCATAAAATCTATTCAAATGCCGAATTTGTGATTTTACATGCGTTAACCTATTTTTAGGAGCTTGGATTTCAAACACCTAAAATCATTTTCTTTTAATCTTAAAATATCATACCAAATGGTAATTTTAAGGGCTTGGGCTATTTTAGAAAAATTTTGACAGCATAATAGTTCGTTCTAACCTAACCTCCTGTACGAAAACACAGCTTCAAACCACAAGTTCCAATTTTCTAATTTCCAACCAAAATATCAATTTCAATTCCAAAAAGGAAAATTTACCAAAATCATGCAACGAGATATCCCTACGCTTCATACATATATCCCTTAACTCTTAATTTCGTAGTATCTTGCTCGCTAGCACAGGTAGCATCGTCTGACCTCTGAGCTACAATTTACCATCCAAACTCGATAAATTACCATCCAAACTCGGTAAATTTACCGTACTTTAATTAAAAGAATATTTAACTGATTAAATACTAGTACATTATCTGTTATAGTTCTAAATTCAGTTTAATTTCTACCGATGCTAAAATTACAACTTGCGTTAAACATCTCCGTTTTCGATTCCAATCGCGCCTACAGTCTCGTATTAATTTATATAGTATCATGCGACCTAAAATACATTGAAATGCACATGAATTCTATGAGACCCGATTTTATTTCACTGTACACCATAATTGTAAATTATTGATAGTGGAAATAAATAATTTAGTGAGATTAAATAAATATTGAATGTGAATTTCCACTTTAAACTATGGAATTATTGGAACAAAAATTTATAATATGGTGTATATAAATAATAAGAAAAATTTTATGGTACATGTGGAATTTTGTTGAACGGAAAACACAAAAGAGAGCAGAAGTAAGTCAAACCGAGTAGCAAAATTAATCTGCACTGCCGCCCTTTTTGCTGCTGTTTTCTTCAAGTTTTTAATGCATGAAAGACGTAAAATGATGAAAGAAAACGGGATAAGAAACAGGTGGTAGGTTCTGATTGGATTAACAGGACTATATAAGAAAACTTCATGAGAAAACCGACATTAGCAAACTTCGTCTTCTTCGAGAAACCACTCTACTGCTTCTCGTCCATTATGTTTTATTGCAAGTTCAAATCTCGTTTCTTCCGTTCCTTTCATACATGAGCCATGAAATTTCATCCTTTATTTAGCTAAACCTTTTCTCCATTGTTTGAAGAGCTAAGGAATAAGCAAAGTAAAGCTAACGTGAGACAGAAAACAATCTGTTCTGGAAGTGCAACTCAGTTAAGGTGAGTTCCATATTTTGTTGGTTCTCTTGATGTTTATTGCTATATTTCTATGTTTTATACCGTAAGAAATATAGATATAGCCTTGTTTTAGTTAAATCTTGTTAGGACATAAGAAACTAGAACAAGATATGGTCTAGAAAATAATCGAGAATAAACAAGGAAAGTGCTGGAAACGGTGTAAAAGTGATGAGAAATAGGCGAGCTCAGCTATTATGGGCGAGCTAAATAATATGGAGTGTGGTATAGTGGGCGAGGTCGCTACATGCTAGTTTAATTCATAGGCGAGCCCACCTCTGAATAAAAAGCCGTGTATGGCGAACTCACATGCATAGGCATGGCGAATTGAATTGTGGGCGATCTCCCACGCATAAGCCAAAATATGAATGACGAGTTATATTGGGCAAGCTAGAGGATTAGCCTCGAGTCTCGCCAAAGTGTTGGAAAGATTCGAACAGAATATATTGATAGTCTTGATAATTTATTTTGCAGCCGGGAATTGAGAATTGATAAAGGCGATCAGGAAGCTAGGCTTCGTAAAACCAGGTAAGGGAGATGTGTGTGAAGTGAATGCATGTTCTATGGAGTTAAATTTTATGAAAATACTGAGAAAATGATTTGATTTGAAACATGCATTAGTTTGATCAATTGTTTTCATAGACCATGATTTGGGTGAGCTATAAAGCCGACCCCTATGTTGTTTTATGGGCAAGCCAAAGAAAGATGACCCCTTTGATATAATTCTAGGCAAGCCAAAGAAAGCCGACCCCTGTTTTAATAAAATCCGGGTGAGCCAAAGATAGGCGACCCCTTTTATATGATTCTGGGCGAGCCAACAGTGGGCGATCCCTTGTTTTTTTTAGAGAAAGATTTCATGGGCGACCCCCAGTTCTGCTAGGTGTGAGAGCCATAGTAGGCGATGTTAGTTCGCCACATTGGGCGAATGAAAACATGCGAGCTCAATCCATTGTGATAGGCGAGCTGTAATGGGCGAGCTGATAAAGGGCGAGCCAGTTTAACTCCTATTTTTCTCACACGTAAAATGGTGAGATTACGGGCTGTTTTTACTGTGTTTTGTAAACAGAAAATAGAAAACCTTTTTGGAAAACAATCATTTTACAGAAATGATGAAATATGTGAAATAATTCCTTAAAAGGTTCTTCATGAGATATAAAGTGATTTTTGAGACTTTAGGCCCCCAGTTTCATGCATTACTATTCACGAGGCTGATTGACCCGCCAAGTCATCAGAGGTCTCAAGGTCACCTGGCAAGTGTACCCAAGGACCATCTATAGATTGTGGCCATAGATCTACTGTATCCTTATGGGGATGATTACTATGTTTCTTCAGAAACGATGCATTCTTTTGGGAACGATGATAGCATGATTTAATTGTAGGGTGATGCCTAGTCTCAACTTATTGATTTCTATTTACTGAAAGGATTTATTGAATCCTGTTTACTATTTACTATACTATATTGTAAACTGTTTAGCCAGTGATTTGAATATTAAAGACTGTTTACTATATCCACTGTTTTCCTACTGGGTATGTTGTTAGGGAAAATAAATATTTTGGGGGATATAGCTTTTATTTTTATAAAGCAGCATACGTCTTCTCTACTGAGCACGTCGTCGTTCACCCCAGATTTTAACTCCACATGCTATTGATTTGAAGTAAATAGTTTACCTTCCAGAGTTATCGGCTGCTGAAGTCAGCAGATATATGATATCGAAGGTACATTACTTTTTTATATATTCAGTAAAATTGTACAGTACTACTTTGAGTAAGATGGAATGTAAATGATCTCAAATAAATTAAATGTAATAGTTATAATTCTGTTATACTACTATAAATGGAAGTACTATGACATGCTTAAAGGGTTACGAGTTGTTAAGCATCACAGAGAGCCCAACCGGTAAGTAAGTGTGATTTATAAGTAAATATTATATTATACTGTGGATTCAAGATGTTACAGATTTAATGGTATCAGAGCAGGGTTGGTCGGATGTCTAGTGATGCTTAAAATGAAAAGTGAATAGTAACATTCCCTGTAGTACTGTATAATCTGAATATATAACTGATATACTAATGATAAGTGATAAATGATCCCTGTGGTATAGACATGAGTGGATGAAGGATGACACACTCAGTGAGAGGTAGAGGCCGAGGTAGGGCGGCATGGATTCCGAAACCGCAGACACCGGAACCCGCCCCAAGACCTACACGTCCCTTACAGCTAGAGAGCACTGATGCTCATGTGAGCCGAGTGGAGAGGTTAGTAGCCGATTTCATGGCTATGTATCAGGCAGATAGAGCTGTGGATAGGGTGGAGAGGGAGAGAGCAGCAACTCCCGCGACTCTAGTAGTGGCGTCAGCACCGCCACAGCCGGCACCAGTTGTACCCGAGCCTTAGCCTATTCCACCACCGGCCCCTCAGCCACAGGTAGCTCCACCACAACCATTGATTCAGCCACCTAGAGATATGGAGTCATATTGTGATGTCACTTTGGTACGATCATTTAGGAAGTTGGATCCACCTAAGTTTAAAGGTGCTAGGGATCCGTTGGCGGCGGAGCAATGGGTTATTGCTATAAAGAAGCTATTAAGGATTATGAGGTGTACAGAGATTGAGAAGGCAAGTCTAGCAGTGTTCCAGTTGACAGATGCTGCGGAGCACTGGTGGAAGGCTACTCAGATAGTATTGTTCTCTCAGCATCAGGATATTACTTGGGAGATATTTGTAGATGCCTTTAGACGAAGGTATATCCCTGACACTGCCCAGCAGAAACTACAGCAAGAGTTTATGGATTTAACTCAGGGAAGTATGACAGTGGACGAGTATGAGGCTAAGTTTACCACCTTAAGCTGATATGATTCATAGACCAGTGTTAATGAGAGACATAAGATCGAGAGATTTAAGGCTGGTTTGAGACCCTCCATCAGATTGAAGCTAGCCCTATTTGATATCTTAACCTATGATGAGGTAGTACGACGGGCTCAGCTATGTGAGAGGGATTTAGAGCAGTACCATATAGAGGCTGGTGGTAAGAGCAAGAGTATAGGTAAAGATAAGGGTAAAAGATTTTTGGAGAATAGATATAGTAGGGAGCAGCCTAAGAGAACTAGATTTTCGGGCATACAGATTTTCGAGGGACGATTCAATAGATCAGCAGTTTCTACCCCTGCTAGTGGCCCCACCACTACTCAGAGAAGTGTTGCGACATTATGTAGACATTGTGGAAGATCACATGGGTCACACCCTTATCCTTTGATGTCTAAGCATGTTTTAGATGTGGACAGACGGGGCACTTTATCAGGAATTGCCCGATGCTCAGAGAATCAGCTGCTTCTACTATTCCTCCTGCATTACCTCAGATAGCGGCACCGGCAGCTTCGAGTGAGCCGGAGAAGGCGACACCCTCATAGCCTAGGCGGGCAGCAGCCGCAGAAAAGGATAAGAAGGTTGTGACTCAAGGTCAGGTGTACATGATGGATCAGGAGATTGCCGACACCTCTATTGATGTGATTAAAGGTAAAGTTTATCTCTTTGATATTACCATAATTGCCTTAATTGATCCGGGTTCTACCCATTCGTTCTTATCGCCTACATGTGCTAACAGGACCCCAGTAGAGCCGAAGTTGTTAGGGTATGCTTTGCAAGTAAATACCCCTTTTAAAGTATTTCAAGAGGATTTACCAGGGTTACCACCGGAGCGAGAGACGGAGTTTATGATCGAGTTGGTACCCGGTACGGAGCAGATTTCTCGACCCCCATATCGGATGGCACTGACAGAGTTAGATGAGCTTAAGAAGCAGCTTCAACAGTTATTACATAAGGGATTTATACGTCCCAGTGTGTCACCGTGGGGAGCTCCAGTATTATTTGTTCGGAAGAAGGATGGTAGTCTTCGGTTGTGTATAGATTACCAGATGTTGAATCGGGCTACCATTAAGAATAAGTATCCACTACCCAGGATTGATGACCTATTTGATCAGCTTAGGGGTGCACAGGTATTTTCCAAGATAGATCTCCGATCAGGCTATCACCAGTTGAAAATTAAGGAGTCGGATGTGCATAAGATAGCATTTCGGACTCGCTATGGTCACTATGAGTTCTTAGTGATGCCTTTTGGGTTAACAAATGCCTCTGCAGCTTTTATGAGTTTGATGAATGAGGTGTTCCATCCATTTTTGGATAAGTTTGTCATAGTATTTATAGATGACATTTTGATTTATTCTAAGACTCCAGAGGAGCATAAGCAGCATTTGTATATGGTATTAATACCCTCAAAGACCGGAGGTTGTATGCAAAATTCAGTAAGTGTGATTTCTAGCTTGACCATATAATCTTTTGGGGACACAGTGTCGAAGGATGGGGTGTCAGTTGATCCGTCCAAGATAGAGGCCATTGTACAGTGGGAAAGGCCTAACACCGTTACTGAGATACGAAGTTTCTTGGGTCTTGTCGGATATTATCGCAGGTTCGTGGAGGGATTTTCCAAACTTGCTGCTCCATTGACATGACTAACACATAAGGATGTGAAGTTTGAGTGGAATGACGCGTGTGAGCGTAGTTTTCTTGAGCTTAAGCATAGATTGACTACTGCCCCCATATTAGCCCTTCCCAACGGATCAGGTGGATTTATGGTGTATACTGATGCGTCCGCTCAAGGTTTAGGGTGTGTGCTTATGCAGCATGGTCGGGTTATAGCCTATGGTTCCCGACAGTTGAAGGATCATGAGAGGAATTACTCGACACATGATTTGGAGCTAGCCGCAGTAGTGTTTGCACTGAAGATATGGCGGCATTACTTGTACGGGGAGAAATTTCAGATATATACAGACCATAAGAGTCTGAGGTATATATTCTCGCAACGAGAGTTGAACTTGAGGTAGCGACGGCGGATGGAACTGTTAAAGGACTATGATTGTGAGATTTTGTATCACCCAGGTAAAGCTAATGTAGTAGCAGATGCACTGAGCTGTAAGCATGTTGGCATGGTATCTTACATGATGATAAGGGAGCATGATTTGATGGAGTAGTTTTCTAGCCTCAGCTTGACAGTTATTTCCTATGACCAGTATGGATTTACGACTAGTTTTCGTATAGAGCTGGATTTGATGGATCGGATTAGAGAAGCTCAGAGGAGTGATGATTATTACGTCGGGGTAGCTAGTCAGATTTAGATGGGAGTTGTGTCAGATTTCGAGATTGGCATCGATGGAATACTGAGGTTTAGAGGCAGGATATGTGTTCCCAGAGATCAGCAGATTAAAGACTTGATTTTATCCAAGGTCCATACCTCCAGATATACATTACATCCTGGTAGTACTAAGATGTCATGACCCGAAGGCCGCAACGTACACTTATCAATCACACTTATATCGTTTTCCCAATTTTAAGAACTAAATTTTTCTTTTCACTTTAAGGTTTGTATTTGGTGTCAATATCACTTCTAAACTAAATTCGCATTTCTCAATTTGATTTATATTCACCATTTAATTTACCGTCTCTTAGAACAACTCAACTTGATTGATATTTTAATTTAATATTAAATTGGTAAAAGAAAAAGGTCAAAAACTCCCCCTTATAAAAAATCGATTTTCCCCAACTTAATAACCTGCAAAATAATCAACTATTCCCAATAGCATCTTTCAATTCCACAATCAACGATCTATAGTACCATATACTACACATATTTCCAAAATCATCAATCACATCTATATGGTGTTTCACAACTCATAGTTA
Organism: Heritiera fomes; assembly: GCA_032173925.1. Classification (NCBI taxonomy): domain Eukaryota; kingdom Viridiplantae; phylum Streptophyta; class Magnoliopsida; order Malvales; family Malvaceae; genus Heritiera; species Heritiera fomes. The sequence goes on along the minus strand of JAPDPM010000009.1, from coordinate 18,207,466 downwards.
TCATACATTAACCACTTCTCGGATCGCACTCGATAATTATATGAGTCTATAATAATCTAGAATGATCCTAAGTTACATCCCAAAATAATCCCATAAGCATGTACTGTGCATCTTAAATGTCATACATAATAAACCAAATAACCGTTTCTATGCCTCAAGCGAAACAAAACAGCACTTGGAGGACTCAGACCAGTCTCGCAAATAAAGATCGTCCCCGAGGTCTTGCACCAAAGCTCCGAGTGGGAGCCTAGCTCGTATGATCTGCGATGTTGTTAGTAAGGGGTGAGCAAAACCACGGCTCAGTAAGTAGCTTAAATAAATGCATGTTAGACTCATGTCGATCTATATGCATGTGTAGAAAATGATGCTGAAGTAACAAGTAGCATGGTGTTTTAAGCACGGTTTTAAGTCAAATATTTTCTTCGTGCATTTTAGTTTCAAAAACGCTTTCAAGATGCATGTTGTTAAATTCAAACTTCCCATGCATTTCGACTAAATCGATTCACTATGCAATCTGTTAAATTCGATACACTATGCATTTCGAATAAACGATTAATATATTTCGATAAACCAATCAATGACCACTTTGATAAAGCAATCAATAAACACTTGATAAAACGATCAATATGCACTACAATCATTTCGATCAATATGGATTTCAATAATCTATGAGTCATAAATCAAGAAATCAATTACGGTTAGGCATATTGCCTCGATTCACTGAAAACAGTACTAATAATGAAACAGTAGTAAGAGTTTAGGCAATGATCCTCAATCAATCAATCAGTCGGTCGATATCCATCCTAGCTAGCAATGGAGTGGTGTCATAAGCAACACTAAATCTATGGCCATAGAACAATGTCTAGTCTCGTTGACCAGTCGAGAGCTGGAATTTGCCTGCTGGTTTTCCAGACAAATAGCAATCTACCTAGAGCATTAGGCTCGATAGGTACAATACGATAGTCTAGAGCACAGAGCTCGATAGACGGGCAATAAGGCCTAGAGCTAAGCTCGATAGGCTAGAAATGACCCGAATGTCATAAGACATGCCTGTGCTCAAAAATGGTTCGAAAACAATTTTCTCGTGTAGCACTTGGCTTCCATGAATTTCAAAAAACTTATTAAACAGATTTTAAGTGTCAAATATGCAAAGGTTTCGCTTTATTTCAAATGGCTAGTCCAAACCACAATTTTATAATTGAAAACATGATACAATTCGTCAAAATATGGGCATTAAATAGCTCATTTCAAAATATGCAATATCTAAATGCACATATGCATCCATTCGATAAAATTAACGTATACATTTGGCTAACCACAAACCACAAGGCAGAAATGAATTTTTATCCAACCCAACATAAACCAATTTTGCAAACCATTATGCCTCATTGTCCAGTCATAACTCTTGTATTTTTGTATCGTAAGAATAAACCGAAATATTTATCAAATTTAAAGTTATCTTACGAGATGATGCTAACATACGTTACTTAACCCACTTACCTGAATGCTTAGCAGGTTACCTTCCTCAATCCTCAAAATCAAGCTTAGCTTCTACACTGCTCCAAATTCACTACAAATCAATTGAATAATGTCTCAATAACAATATCTTAATTACACTTGATCACATACCAAACATATATAACTTAGAACCATAATTACTCAAATTCACTTCTTTGTCAAAGAATTAAATTCTTCATGTATCTCACCAAAGCATTATTCATCCGAAATAATAACTCTTACCTTATAGTCTTCAAGATAGTTTGAAATCCAATTTCCAAATTCCAATAGTCTTCAAGACTAAGGCGGATCGCATATTCAATTAAACCATATACTTCTATTTAACAATTTCATTGGCGTAAAGCCACAAGTTTGGATGACTTTTTAAAACAAAAACCCGGGAATTAAGATTAACACACAACTTAAGTTCCTAACTATTGCATAATCGATCTTAAGCCAAACTATGCTAGGTCATTTTGCTATAATTTCTATCAACCATAACTTTATTCCTTATTCATGAGTCTTGAAGGGTATATTGCACCAATTTCCAAACCACATAGGCCATTGCGTCTATACAAATATCACTTCAATACATTCAAAATAGAGCCAATAAGCACTTACCACTTCATTACTTATCAAATCATATCATACACGGATTAGGTAGGGAGAAGGTTATAGTTTCCTTATGGTAGTCTACAGTGGCAAGATGGGTGGCTAACCAGTCTATACCCAAATTGACACCAAGGTCGTAAATATGCAACAATGTCGACTTTGTTACAAGCTCCTTATCTCCCACCTTTATTTTACATGCTTTAAATACTAAGTCTGATAAACTTCAAAGTCTAACTCATATATTATTACTTATCCAAAGATCCTAGTTACTTCAAAAATTCAAGTATTCGAGCATTCAACAAATCAAAAGTACCTCTTTGTCTCAAACTTTGCAATATACATTCTCTCATAAATCAAAAACTTTCAACTAAGGTAAAATCAATGCTATGATAAGACATTCAAGATCTTAACTCATTAAATATCTTTCACAGCCCGTGACCCTATTTTTCACCTTATTCTATACATCTTATTTGGTTGGGCTGTCTACGATACTTTACTTTTCTTTTACATGTAAACAATTACATATTAAATTATAATATGAATTACATCCCCTATCTTAATTCATAATGAAGTAGTACTATAAGTAAGTCTAAATATAGAAAATAAATGATCATACCTTATTAAATAAATCTAGCTGTCGCATCGTCCCCAAATGCACAGCCGAAGTCCTTTAGATGTCAGACTCCTAGTCCTCGAAAACCTGAAATGTTAATATTAAGGGGTGAGCAAACCACGGCTCAGGAAGGGAATTATATGCCCCACTTGATACTCAGCTATCTATATGCTGAAAATTTTTTTCATTTTTTCTATGGGCTCTAGGCTTGCATGTAGGATGAATACTACAGTCGGCTAGGGATACGGATGGAGTAAGGTAGGTATTTTGAAATACCTATCTTGTCCCAGAACCTAGAAGCAACTGTAGAGAATAATTTCCTTTTTGTTTGGAATTTTAATCCTTTTTACCTTTTTTATTTCATAACATTTTCATATTCTTTTCAAAATAATGCTTTTATAAAATAAAGCATTTAAATAAAGTAACTAATATTCATATATCCTTTGAAAAGAATATTAGTTAAATTCTCATCATTCTCATTTAAAACTCATTTCATGTTTTACTGTACAACAATAATTAGTACAGTACTTTAAATAGCAAAATCCGCTATTAAATCCTTTTCGTATAACATATATATCATTTAAATCAAATATTCAATTTAAAAGCTAAAATAAGAATATTATATTTATTTTCCTCCTCTTTCCTTTTTGGAAAATATATCACATATTGATGTCACATATAGTCAAATATTCAATTGAAAATCATAGTAAGAATATTAGATTTTCCTCCTCTTTCTTTTTTGGAAAACATATCACATATTGATGTCACATATAGTCTGATATTCAATTGAAAATCATAGTAAGAATATTAGACTTATAACCTCTTTTTCCTTTTGAAAACATATTACATATTCGTATCACATATCATATGAAATCATCTCGTAGTACTAAATTCAGTACTGAAATAAGCATTTTGTAAAATGCTGTAAATCTCTTTCATTTAACTTGTCACATATCATGTAAAACATTTACATTTCACATATCACATATCATATAAAACATTTTTATATATGGAGACTTGGGCACACACGCCCAGCCCGTCTACTGGGTCGTTACTCAGATCATGCTATAGACCCCGCAGGGTATAAATAATCATGTCAGATCTATGGCCATAGTCTATAATTGTCCTCGGCAGATCACTGATCAGGTGTCGGCCGGGACTACATATCACATATTACATATCACATGTCACATATCACATATCAGCATGATAAGGTTGCCATCTAGTCTCAAAACAATATTTTTCATCATCAAAAAACCTTTATGGAATTTATAAAAATAATAATTTCATAATTAAAAAAAAGTATAATTACAGGTATATTCTAAGATTAAAGTGATAATGAATATACCATAAGAATAAAAGAGGTAATAAGAATATTACATGGAAAGACGATATGGAGAGAAAATGATTATCTCCTGATTCAATTATGGTAAAAGATGGTAAATAGTAAAGTCTGCAAATGAACTGCAACAATTGATGAAATAAATATGAGAAGAATATTGAGGATAATAATGAAGAATCTAAAAGAGATATGATAATATGGAAGTGATTAAAGACTGATTGTCTAAATGGAATCACTTTCCTATTATCAAACTCTTAGATTGTTTAGTGCTATAGTCGAGATTTGATTATAAAATGATGAGAATGTATGTGAAGTTCCAGTGAGCACTATATGTGATGAGAATCTCTGAGTAGCTATATGTTATGGGAAATAGCAAAAGGCTCTGGGATTCCAAATTTATTGACAGCATTGCTCCATACTGATGTAAATATCTGAGCGTAGAATGGAAACGCTCAAAGATATGTTGAGAGAGCGGATGCACGGGATGTGAAAGCTACTGGGACAATTATATACTATTGATTTAAAACGTGTAAATGATAGTTATCAAACTATATCGACTTGGCACTAATTAAGAAAACAGATGATGAATCATATGAGATGTGAAAAGGAGTGAAAATGGATAACTCCCAATTGATAAGCAATTAACAGGGAATATAAAAATATGATAAGAAATGATATAGAGTGAAAGTGATATATATATATATATATATATTAGATATATATATTTGTAATATATAATATATATATACATATTTTTGTATATAATACATATATATAGTACTATACTATATATAAAATTATATATAGTATAGTACTATATATATGTATTATATACAAAAATATGTATATATATATATATTATATATTACAAATATATATATCTAATATATATTATGTATACATATATACTTTAAAATAGAATAACATTTATATATATTTATATAATGAAATAATACAATATATATTGTATGTATAATATATATATATATATATATATATTTTCTTCCTCAGTCTCTTATTTAATTTGGATTTTCATTTATCCAAATTAATTTCCTCCATATAATTTATCAATTCCTTAACTTCATTATTTACGGAATTTCCAACAATATTCCATCTTGTAAAAAATTCATTTATTTACTTTAATTTATCTTTCGCATTTAAAATTAAATTCTCAAATAAGTAATATAAAAATTCAGAAATTTACGGTTATCACACCTTTGAACCAACACTATTTTCGACACCAACACAGCCTACAACTCAGTTGATAGCACCAATTAGTCCTGGTTCAGCCCTTAATGACTCTCAAGAGCATCACTTAGAGCTGCCATGAAGACCACATTACAGCCTCCTTCTCGGACTTTACTGCTTCATCCAAAAAAATGGTCGTTGTTCATGCCTTAAAAGATGCCCGATACTGCTCTATAGCCCCTATTTTCATAGCATCAAACCAGCCTTAATGCAACCTTTGAAGGCAGTAAACTTTAATCTCAAACAGCACCGAATGGCCCTTTCACGTAGCAGCTTTCAAGCTATTTCGATTCCCCTGTTTGGTTTAGCTTGGCCCTAGTTTTCATGCCAAGAATGCTGCAGGAGTTATTTTTTTTTCTTGCCAACAACAGATGTTCAAGAGGGTTCCTTCAACCGAGACACATCTCTCTCTCGCCACCTTGCTGCAGTTTTCTTTCTATATAAAAATTTCAACCTTTCCCAGTCAGTATTCCAGATCCTCATACTTATTCAAGTCGAGAAAAAGATGGCCCCAACTGCTCTGTCCTACCTTTACTGTGGCTCCCCTTTTGCTTCAGCCAACTTCTATACTTTAACAACAGAAATGGAGAGGGTACAATGTGTGAAAGCGTTCTGATTCCTTCTTCCTTATCTTTCTTTTACCTCTTATTTGTTTCTCTCGTTCCACTCCTCCTAATCTTCTCACTTTCGTTTGGTTTTACAACCCCAATTGACAGCAGTTCCTCAATCCCTTACTCTGCGTTGTACCCAAATGAAAGCCTCTCTTTCAGCTTTTTGTTTCTTGTTTCAGCCACTTTGCCACTCTTTCATGCCACCTCTTGTTGCCAAAATCAACCCCTTTGTTGTTTGTGTAATTGCTGAAAATGGAGTTAAGGGTTAGTGGGAGTAGGTGGAGAGATTGGCTTCTTCTGGAAGCCAATCTCTTTTTTTATTTTTAATTAATTTTTTTAAAATAAATATATATTAACTATCTAATACATACATATAATATATAATATATTACTTGATGTAGGCTATAGCTTTTGATATTTATTTATTATATTATACTTTGGCTATTAGTTTTATGTGTGTTTGTGTGTGTGTGTATATATATATATATATACAATTTATATTTCCTAATTACTTATATATATTCATTATATTTCCTATATATTTATATGTGCTTTTCTTATATTTACACACAAACACAAATATATGTGCCTTAATGCATATGTACTTTCTTCAATATGTCTCATATATTGATCTTCTTAATTTAAATCCTTAAATATTTTTTTCCAACTCTTTTTTTTAATTGAATAGATCCTTGCAAGTTTCAAATACTTCGTCTTGACTGACACGAGTCTAAGATAAATTTGTTTACTAATCGAGGTTGAAAATGGTGGTTGTCACATCCTCCCTAACTTAAAAAATTTGGTCCTCCAAATTTCTCCTAGTTACGTAAATATCAGTAGATGCTTTTCTTTATTATATTCTTTAATCCCAAATAATACGAAGTCTGATGATTCTCAAATCCTAATTCATATATTACCGTTTGTCCTAAAAATCATATCTACTTCATATTAACTTCAAAAGTTTAAGTTCTCGATCCATTCCGTACTTGGATATATCTTATTATTTCACACATTATGACCATACCTCCTCTTACACTTTAGAAGTGATCATGCTGCGCTGATATTAATGATTGTAACAATACAATTTCGAGTGTCTTATCTCATCATCTTATCTTTCAAATGAATTAGTTATATTGCACAATATGCCCTAATAATCTCCAATATTTACTAAAGATTCATAGTCTATAGCATGTCGTATTCAATATTGAATTTACCATTGGGAGTTTGAAGAGTCCTTCAGTTCTCACGTTCATGTGTTTCTGATTCCTATTGTTCAAGCCATATTTTAAACTGTTGAGCTTCCAAAATTCTTATAGCTTAAACTGTATAATTTTAGAAGTCAAATGATTTCAAGGTGCATTTAGTTTTTGGGTCAAATACTTTATAATCCACATGACTTTCGAAATCACCTAGTTTTTTGAAAGATTGTATTTCAGAAAAATACTATTCCAAGCTTTGCATGATCCAATACACTTTTCAAATCCATATGGGGTTAGGCATTGATTCCTCTTGAAGCATCTCACCAAAGGCCACTTTTTTGTCACACATGCTGGAGAGATTCTAATAATTTTCGCCACTATTGTGGTAAGGTCCATACCCTTGTTGGTCAAATCATAGAAATAATTTATCAAAGCCCTTTAAGATAGTCTAATCCTCCAAAATTCAAATTTCTATAATTCGAAATCCAATTTCCAAATTCCAATAGTCTTCAAGACTAAGGCGGATCGCACTTTCAATTAAACCATATACTTCTATTTAACAATTTCATTGGCGTAAAGCCACAAGTTTTGATGACTTTTTAAAACAAAACCCGGGAATTAAGCTTAACACACGACTTAAGTTCCTGACTATTGCATAATCGATCTTAGGCCAAACTATGCTAGGTCATTTTGTTATAATTTCTATCAAACATAACTTTATTCACAAAATTGAGCTATTTAGCATAACTTCAACTAGTTATACTATGCATATGAGCTCAGACAAGTACAGTACATTGGGGATATCTACTATTTCTAGCCTAATGACACCGACAAACATCAGTCTAAACTGCTCTGATACAAATATGTGACATCATCGTCACTACCCAAATATCAACTAACTTCTTACTTCACATGCCATTTAACTAGACTCGTTTATCAATAATGTCATCCTTTCTTTCTTCTTATACTTCATGCTTTATTACTTATAGCACGATATCAAATTTGCATGAACAAAATTTTCTTATATGTAAATACACATGCGTCACATACATCAGGATCTAACATAACTTACATATCCTATATCCCCAAACTTCCTAATATACATTAATGTAATGTTGTACTGTACAATAGTCTGAAGCACATAATACATAAGTATACCTTCAATAGTTATTGGGAAGCGTATCTCGAAGTACACTATAAGGTCTCAAAAGCAAGTTCCTCTATTTGGAGCGGAATTCACTTCAGGTAATCTGTATGAAAAATATTGTAAAGGGGTGAGTTTACGCTTAGTAAGAAATAAATGTAAAAGAACGTACTATGCCACTATATGCAGTTTTCCTGCTTGGCTCTATAATGTCATGTAAAATCATTATAAAACATGTATCATGTAATTTCTTCAAATATCGTATACACAAAATATCAAATAAGTCAAATACTTTCAATTTCCTCTAATTCACTTGAAATCACATTTACAAATACAATTAACTTCAATTTCAAATAACTTCAAACACTCTCACATACTTTCTTATGAAATCACTTGCAAATATTCAAATAACTCAAATATATTCATATACTTCAAATACTTTCATATGTATCAATTCACTTGAAATTGAATACACAAATAATCTTCAAATACTTATGGAGACATTTGACACCCAATAAAATCATGCACCAAATAAATCCCGTAAGGGATGCACATATAAAGTGGCGTACCCACGCATGGGCCAGGGATCCTCCCCTAAGCCAAAACACATAAGAGACACATGGCCATTGTCTATAGACCACAGTGAACACTAGTCAGGTGACATCTGTGGCGACCGAGGCATGACTTATGGTTCCTCAGCCCAAATACATATAACACATAATCTTAGGAACTTGATCAGAGTCCCTTCAATCCATATCAATAATGCATGATCATTAAGTGGTTCATAGTCTCAAAACATTAGATAGCAAAACTACTTAGAAAACCATTGCCTTTCAATAAACCTTCTTATATACTTTAATGATAATTCAAATACATGTCTATAAATAAATATAAAATTATTATTTTCAAAGGGGGCAGTTGACTGCTATTTTAAGGCAGTTGACTGCTATTTTAGGGCAGTCGACTGCTATAGCATAAATAAATTTTATAAATTTATTTTCTTTTTCCATTTAAAATATTTAAAAACTCCAAATATACTTATGGCAATCGACTGGTCAAATAGGGCAGTCGACTGGTCCGCAAACAGAAACTTTTTCGAGAAAATGCAGTCAACTGGCTCTTTGGCGGTCGACTGGTTTGCAAACAGAAAGCTTTTGGAAAAATGGCAGTCGACTGCTATATAGGGCAGTCGGCTGCTTTAAGTCGGTTTCAGAAAAAGTTACGTCACGACTGTCTCTGAGTAGTTAGCTGCTATTTAAGGCAGTCGGCTGCCCGAGCCAAATCGTAACTGGGTGAAAACCGTGAATTTTACATTTCCTGCATTTACACTAGCTTTTGTTTCATCCCAAAACATTTAAAACATGCAGACATAGTCACCCTACATCCGTTACATATATTCCTTACCTCAAATAGCCAAATAACACGAAATCCCTTGGTTGCACCGATTCCTGCCTTTTACTTCCTCAAAGCTGCATAATTCATAATAAATCAAACCTTTAAGAAGCCTTTATAACTATAGTCTACCAACTCAACTTAACTCCAAACCATAGATAGAATTGAGAAAATCAACTTCTATCCTTACCTTTGTTATTCATCAAAATTTCAGAATTTCAGATCTCTTCACTTCCTTGGATTCAATCACCAAACTTCAGATATAGCTTAAGCTAGTGATAAGGAGCATTTTTAGTTAAATAAGCTTAGCGATTTGATGAAAGGAGATGATGGTTTGTCAAGGCAACTATGGAGGAAAGTTAAGAAATTCTGGAATGAAGGAGAGGCAACGAGAGAGAGAGGGCTGGGAGTGTTACTGCCGATTGGTGATGGCTAAAGATGGTGACTCATGCCATCTCATTTAATGCCATCCTTATCCCATAATCATCTCATCTCAGCCATGCTTCCTTGTTTGACCATGCTTTTGACCCTTCTTTGACCATTTAATTCCTTTTTCTTCCATTCATATCAGCCACATCTTATTTAACTACCTAACAATTCTGATATCTATTTTATCATCCAATTGAATCATTTCCTCTTAGCCCTTAACCTTTTGGCTCTTTAACTCTTTGACCATCATTATTTGACCATTCATTTAATTGGTCTCTTTTCTTCCATATAACACTTGGATTTAATTACACTTAATTTTCTGATATTAATTCTTTTCTCATACTCTAATTATTTTCCTGATATCAAAATAAATTCTTTGACTAATTTGACTATCAATTTCATTATTCCTTTTATGTCCCATACATCATTTATACATGAAAACTTTACATTTATTTAATTATTTCAGCTGGAATTCTTCACGAGTATTAGAAAATTTCATGAAATTAGGGGATTTCACATTCTCCCCACCTTAGAGAATTTGGTCCTCCAAATTCAAATCAAGTTATGTATTAAACAGTTCCGGGTACTCCTCTTTCATTAAGCTCTCTAGCTTCTATGTAGTTTCTTCTATAATGTGATACTGCCAGGGAACTTTAAGTAAATGAATCACCTTGGAGCTCAACACCTTATATTTTCTGTCCAAAATCTGAACCAGCTTCTCCACATAGCTCATACCTTCCCAAATCTCTAATGGTTCATATTCAATGACATGAGATGGATCTAGATTATACTTTCAAAGCACAGATACATTAAAAACATTGTGTACTCCTAGTAGTTCTAGAGGTAATGCCAACCTATAGGTAACGTCTCTCACTTGGTCCAAGACCTCAAATGATCAAATGTAATAAGGATTAAGCTTACTTCTTTGGCCGAATCTCATAATTCCTTTGGATGGAGAACTTTTCACAAACACTGAATCCCCAACCAAAAATTCAAGTGGTCTCCGTTGAACATTTATATAACTCTTTTGTCAATTCTGAGCTGTCTCAAATCTTTGACAAATTAGTTTAACATCCTCAGAGACTTGCTCGACTAAATTTGGAGCTAATAATTCGTGCTCATCCACTTCTTCCCACCCAATCGGAGATTGACACTTTCTATCATAGAACAGTTCATATAGTGTCATCTCGATACTTGCATGATAGCTATTATCACAAGTAAACTCAGGCATTGGCAGATGGCCGTCTCACGAGCCTTTAAAATCCATGACACAAGCTCTCAACATATCCTCGAGTGTCTGAAAAATGCGCTCGGACTGACCATCAGTCTGTGGATGAAAAGCTATGCTAAAGTTTAGTTGAGATCCCATGGCTTCTTGGAATGTTCTCAAAATGAGAAGTAAACTTGGAATTTCTGTCAAATGAAATGCTCACTGGAACTCCAGGTAGTTTAACAACTTCTTTTACATACAATTCTACCAAAGCACTAAGTGTGTTCGTAGACTTCATAGTTAGGAAGTGAGCTGACTTCGTAAATCCATTCATCAATTCTGGCTTAATCATTATACTAGTCATCATTCCCAATTTACCTTGAAGGTAAAACATTTAGCTTAAGGCTTGTGATTTACTCAAGTAATTCATACTCTTTATCATCATATAAACCATTATTCCTTTCATGCTTTCGGTTTAAAGCATGTGCCACTACAATGGCTTTCCCTAGATGATATAAAATCTCACCTTCATAATCCTTTAGAAACTTGAACTATTCCTTCTGTCTCATATTCAATTCTCTTTAAGAGAATTAGTACTTAAGACAATTATGGTCTGTACAAATCTGAAATTTTTTACCATACAAATAATGCCTTTAAGTTTTCATATGATAATTGAACTTGTATCTCATGCCATAATAAGCGATATTCACCACTAATAATTTCCAAACGAAACTTCTCTTCTATCTAAATCAGAATTATAGCCGTAATTTATTCACAATGGCTATCTATAAATTTTTTTTTAACGTCAAATATGCCAAATGAACGAACATCCTTATTTCCCTATGGTACTCTAGGGATCAATTAGGAAGGATACTATAGTCGGCTAGGGATCCGGATGGAGTAAGGAAGGTACTTTGAAATACCCGTCTTGTTCCGAAACCTAGAAGCGACTATAGGGAATAAATACCGTTGTTGAGACAACTTATCTTTCATATTAATTCATATTCTTTTCAGAGTAATGCTTTCATAGAATAAAACATTTAAGTAAAATCGACTAATAAAAGTCAATCATCATTCTCATTTAAACTCCTTTCACATATCACTATATACATCATAAAACTTCATACCAGTAAGTACTTTAGAATTCCAACTATCGTTTCTTGTCAATTATTGTATTTCATAAAGTTCAGGACTTCTCTTTTCTACGTCCACGACATAAGTTAAAATCCTTCACAAAATCATACTTTCTATTAAATTCATTTACAATAAGTCAAATAATGCAATATACCTTTACATTATACATCTTCAACATTTACATCATAGTTAACAAGTGTCTTTCCCTTCTCTTCAGCTATGGCCTTACGCTGGGATTGGGTAGTCTCTTCCGATTCCTCGGGCACCCTTTGATTCATCTTAGGACAATTCTTAATCATATGTCCATGTTTACCACACCAATAACAAGCCCCAGTAATCTTGCGGCATGCTTGTAACCGATGAAATTTCCCGCAACACTCACACCTTTGTCTTGTACTTTTAGGTGAACTAGCGGTACTACCATCTAAATGTCGGGATCTTTCATCATTTATCTTGATCCCGTAACTCTCGGAGTCCTTGTACCATAATCATCATAATACTCCCAATTTAATATATTTCCATATAACCATTTAATTAAAATAACCATCATTTTCTTATACTTTACTTGCTTACTTATTGAGGCTCTTTCATATGGCCTGCCTTTCTTAGATGGATTTCTATCACTAGAGGTTTTCCCCTCTGATTTCCGTTTCATCGGTGGTTTGCCTTTACCTTTGGTTCCGAAATCATCATGATGAAGCTCATAATCCTGTTCCCACAACTGAGCCTTACGGACATGTCTCATTATAAGTAGTGATATCCATAGTATGCAACTTAGATCTAATAAGAGACTTCAGTCCCTCTATAAATCTGTAAATCTTATGTCCTTCACTCCTAAGGGTCTCTAAGTCGAATCCGCTTAAAGAAATGAACTTCGACTCATATTGATTAATTGACATTGTCTCCTGAGTCAAGTTCAGAAACTCAGTCTTCAACCTAGTCTGATCGGCGTGTGGGATGTACTGCTCAGTGAAGGCCTCTAACAATCTATCCCACATGACCTCAACATGTTGAGCCTCCAAAATGGCCTGAGTGGACTGCCACCAATCTCTGCATCATCTACTAACAAGTAAGCAGCCAAATCCACCTTTTCCTTTTCAGAGCATGACATATACTCGAAGGATCTAATGATCGCCTTCACCCAGTTCCTTGAGGCCAACGTGTCCTTATCCCCCTTAAACTTAGGCAGATCTAACTTCTTAAATTCCTTAATTAAGGTCATGCTATAATAAGTCGTGAGATCCCGCCTTTCAATAGTTGGGACTTGTGGGGGTAACTCTGTCTATACTGGTGGGGGCTATACTATTAGGGTATCCACTGGTGCACTAGTGGCCATGTTCGGGAAGTTCGCCATAAATTGCGTTAACATAATGACCATATTCTCCGTATGCTTCTCCATTTTTGCTAGCCTAGTGTTCGGGCTATGTGGTGAAGATGGAGAAGAAGACTGTGTTGGGGGCAGTTCTACATGACCCCTTCCTCTTCCTTTACCAATACCCCTTCTACCTCAGCTCATTCTGTCGATAAAATCACAAAATTGAGCTATTTAGCATAACTTCAACTAGTTATACTATGCATATGAGCTCAGACAAGTACAGTACATTGGGGATATCTACTATTTCTAGCCTAATCACACTGACAAACATCAGTCTAAACTGCTCTGATACAAATATGTGACATCCTCGTCACTACCCAAATATCAACTAACTTCTTACTTCACATGCCATTTAACTAGACTCGTTTATCAATAATGTCATCCTTTCGTTCTTCTTATACTTCATGCTTTATTACTTATAGCACGATATCAAATTTGCATGAACAAAATTTTCTTATATGTAAATACACATGCGTCACATACATCAAGATCTCACATAACTTACATATCCTATATCCCCAAACTTCCGAATATACATTAATGTAATGTTGTACTGTACAATAGTCTGAAGCACATAATACATAAGTATACCTTCAATAGTTATTGGGAAGCGTATCTCGAAGGTACACTATAAGGTCTCAAAAGCAAGCTCCTCTATTTGGAGCGGAATTCACTTCAGGTAATCTGTATGAAAAATATTGTAAAGGGGTGAGTTTACGCTCAGTAAGAAATAAATGTAAAAGAACGTACTATGCCACTATATGCAGTTTTCCTGCTTGGCTCTATAATGTCATGTAAAATCATTATAAAACATGTATCATGTAATTTCTTCAAATATCGTATACACAAAATATCAAATAAGTCAAATACTTTCAATTTCCTCTAATTCACTTGAAATCACATTTACAAATACAATTAACTTCAATTTCAAATAACTTCAAATACTCTCACATACTTTCTTATGAAATCACTTGCAAATATTCAAATAACTCAAATATATTCATACTTCAAATACTTTCATATGTATCAATTCACTTGAAATTGAATACACAAATAATCTTCAAATACTTATGGAGACATTTGACACCCAATAAAATCATGCACCAAATAAATCCCGTAAGGGATGCACATATAAAGTGGTGTACCCACGCATGGGCCAGGGATCCTCCCCTAAGCCAAAACACATAAGAGACACATGGCCATTGTCTATAGACCACAGTGAACACTAGTCAGGTGACATCTGTGGCGACCGAGGCTTGACTTATGGTTCCTCAGCCCAAATACATATAACACATAATCTTAGGAACTTGATCAAAGTCCCTTCAATGCATATCAATAGTGCATGATCATTAAGTGGTTCATAGTCTCAAAACATTAGATAGCAAAACTACTTCTTAGAAAACCATTGCCTTTCAATAAACCTTCTTATATACTTTAATGATAATTCAAATACATGTATATAAATAAATATAAAATATTATTTTCAAAGGGGGCAGTTGACTGCTATTTTAGGGCAGTCGACTGCTATAGCATAAATAAATTTTATAAATTTATTTTCTTTTTCCATTTAAAATATTTAAAAACTCCAAATATACTTATGGCAGTCGACTGGTCAAATAGGGCAGTCGACTGGTCCGCAAACAAAAACTTTTTCGAGAAAATGCAGTCAACTGGCTCTTTGGCGGTCGACTGGTTTGCAAACAG
Organism: Heritiera fomes; assembly: GCA_032173925.1. Lineage (NCBI taxonomy): Eukaryota > Viridiplantae > Streptophyta > Magnoliopsida > Malvales > Malvaceae > Heritiera > Heritiera fomes. The sequence goes on along the minus strand of JAPDPM010000009.1, from coordinate 18,191,956 downwards.
AAAGCTTCTGGAAAAATGGCAGTCGACTGCTATATAGGGCAGTCGGCTGCTTTAAGTCGGTTTCGGAAAAAGTTACGTCACGACTGTCTCTGAGCAGTCAGCTGCTATTTAAGGCAGTCGGCTGCCCCGAGCCAAATCGTAACTGGGTGAAAACCGTGAATTTTACATTGGCTACATTTACACCAGCTTTTGTTTCATCCCAAAACATTTAAAACATGCAGACATAGTCACCCTACGTTCGTTACATATATTCCTTACCTCAAATAGCCAAATAACACGAAATCCCTTGGTTGCACCGATTCTTGCCTTTTACTTCCTCAAAGCTGCATAATTCATAATAAATCAAACCTTTAAGAAGCCTTTATAACTATAGTCTACCAACTCAACTTAATTCCAAACCATAGATAGAATTGAGAAAATCAACTTCTATCCTTACCTTTGTTATTCATCAAAATTTCAGAATTTCAGATCTCTTCACTTCCTTAGATTCAATCCAGCAAACTTCAGATATAGCTTAAGCTAGTGATGAGGAGCATTTTTAGTTAAATAAGCTTAGCGATTTGATGAAAGGAGATGATGGTTTGTCAAGGCAACTATGGAGGAAAGTTAAGAAATTCTGGAATGAAGGAGAGGCAACGAAAGAGAGAGGGCTGGGAGTGTTACTGCTGATTGGTGATGGCTAAAGATGGTGACTCATGCCATCTCATTTAATGTCATCCTTATCCCATAATCATCTCATCTCAGCCATGCTTCCTTTTTGACTATGCTTTTGACCCTTCTTTGACCATTTAATTTCTTTTTCTTCCATTCATATCAGCTACATCTTATTTAACTACCTAAAAATTCTGATATCTATTTTATCATCCAATTGAATCATTTCCTCTTAGCCCTTAACCTTTTGGCTCTTTAACTCTTTGACCATCATTATTTGACCATTCATTTAATTGGTCTCTTTTCTTCCATATAACACTTGGATTTAATTACACTTAATTTTTTAATATTAATTCTTTTCTCATACTCTAATTACTTTCCTGATATCAAAATAAATTCTTTGACTAATTTGACTATCAATTTCATTATTCCTTTATATGTCTCATACATCATTTATACATCAAAACTTTACATTTATTTAATTATTTCAGCTCGAATTCTTCACGAGTATTAGAAAATTTCATGAAATTAGGGGATTTCACAAAATATCACTTCAATACATTCAAAATAGAGCCAATAAGCACTTACCACTTCATTACTTATCAAATCATATCATATACAGATTAGGTAGGGAGAAGGTTACAGTTTCCTTATGGTAGTCTACAGTGGCAAGATGGGTGGCTAACCAGTCTATACCTAAATTGACACTGAGGTCGTAAATATACAACAATGTTGACTTTGTTACTAGGTCCTTATCTCCCACCTTTATTTTACATCCTTTACATACTAAGTCTGATAAACTTCAAAGTCTAACTCACATATTATTACTTATCCAAAGATCCTAGTTACTTCAAAAATTCAAGTATTCGAGCATTTAACAAATCAAAAGTACCTCCTTGTCTCAAACTTTGCAATATACATTCTCTCATAAATCAAAAACTTTCAACTAAGGTAAAATCAATGCTATGATAAGACATTCAAGATCTTAACTCATTAAATATCTTTTTTTTTGCAACATCAGCCACATAATACGATGTGTACTCATATCTCCATCATTCCCTCAAGGATTCACTTTTAATGTGTTGTGTCAATCTCAACTTTGCGCATATGAAATTTGAGGAGTCCTTTGGATTTCAATGTTCACATGTTTCTGATTCCACATAGAACAAAACCATATGTTTTAAATCATTGAGCCTTCAAAACCCATGTAGTTCAAACTTTATGATTTTGAAAGTCAACTGATTCAAAGTACATGTAATTCCAAGATCAAACCATTTCTAATTCACATTTTTTTTATAGTTCTCAAGGCATATGGACTGCTGAAATTACTTTTTTCCAAAATATGCATACATCGATACACTTTTTAAGTTCGAAGGGAAATCAAGCATTAATCACCCTTTAGGCATAACAAGAAAGTTCACTTCCTACCACTCCTAATCAATAAATTCTAATAATTTTTTTTGCCATTATTGTGGATAGGTTCAAAATATTACTAATCTAGTCCAACAACCCAATTGAATCATACTTTATTGAAGTTCGTTAAAATGCGCAATCCATAAAAATCAAAATTTCATAGTGCGAGATCATGTTTCATAGTCTACATGGTTTTCAGAAGAAGGTTGAATTATGTATTCAATCAAATCATGTACTTTTGGGTAGATCAATTTTATTGTTAAAAACCAATCAAATCTCTCTTTTGTTTCAAACTTAAGGCTTTATGAGTCTATATTTTCCTGAGGCTCAAGGCACCATTTAAAACTCCAGACCTTCGCATAACCTACTTCTTAGACGAATTATGAAAAGTCACTCTACTGTCATTTTGCATCAGATACAATCTTATACATTGTTCAAGAGTTCGAGGCAAGTATATCATATCAGTCCCCATGCCATAATGTTCTTAAATATTGCACTTAGCAGCCATTAGTCCTAACTAAGTTTCCTTCTTGCCTCTAGACCAAAGGCTTCAAATCACCCTTTTTCTCTTGGTCTTGCCTTTTCTTTCATAGTGAGACAAAGTCTTCTCCAAGTTTGGCTCAACAAATTAGGCCATCTTTGTGGTCTATATATAAGACACTATGTGTAATGTTACTAATTTGCCCCTAAGGGAGGGCTTTAGACCATCAACGAGCCTTTTGGTCTTTCTCGCCTCATTCTTTGCTATATTGGGTTCATTGCGACATAAGAAGATGAAGCAGGACTTATATTGGTCCATGGTTATAGTGCCTTAGATTAGCTTAGGAACTACTCTTCCTTCCTTTGTTGGGCATTTTTTGAAAGTTCTACTCATTGAGAGCATCAAGAAATGCTTTTCATGTGATGGTGGGATTTTCGATTCCACAACACTATCTTGGCCAACCCACACCAATGTTTGGCCTCATTCCCGAATATATAAGTAACCAATGTCACTTACACTTCTGAACTATACCCTATGTTTTTAGACACTTTCTCCATCCTCAATAGCCATATCTCAGCTACCTCTACACCTTTCACCCCACATCATAGGGCTCATCCTTTGGAATGCCTTGAATCGAGCCATTTGCCAATCCATATCATGCAATAGTAGCAGAGGTGCTACCTATTGTGAAGGTGCATTTTGAGGTTATAGAGCCAACCGATTGATCGGTGGAGATGAAGTAACCTGCGGTTGCTATGTGCCTTAACCGCTTTCAAATTGTCTTTCACACAGAGTAGCAAAGTTAACTAAGCTTTGCTTCTGGTGCTCGAACTTGGTGTCTAGGCTCGGAAGCTACGGACAAGATGGATGCGACGGAGCTTATCTCGCTCGTGGAAGTTGTCCATAACCTCTTCTCAGGTTTCTATCTTGTATCCCATAAGAGAAACATATGCATTTAGAACAACTCTCATATTTATTGAGCACTTTATATTTAAGCAAAGATAGTATTATGGGTAACTATCCAATCCATACACAAAATGAAACCAATGTCATAAATGTGCAACAATATCAGATATACCGTTAGGTTTCTATCTCTTACCTTCATTTTACACTGACGATACGCACACTCTTTCATCTAAGATTTTCTTGAAAGGAGTGCTAATAAACAATAGATAATATAGAGGTTTTTGACTCTATATGCAACCTATTAAATAGTGCAGTTGATGAAGGTGATGGAGTCGGAAGTGGAATCGACTGTTTTCGAGCTAATCTCCCAAGCTTATTTTTTTTTACGTCCAGTCTCATTTTTTTATAATAAAATCAGAATAGTAACTTATACTGAGAGCATATCAATCTTAGTATAAGCTGATAACGGTAAGTTATATGCAGACATTACACAGTACATGGGATGTAACACTAATAACGATCTTAATGACACTGACACATACTAGACAAACCTTGCTCTGATACCATTTAATCTGTCACGACCCAAAAGCCGCGACGTACACTTATCAATCACACTTATACAGTTTTCACAATTTTACGAACTAAATTTTTCTTTTCACTTGTTGGTGTCAATATCACTTCTAAACTAAATTCACATTTCTCAATTTGATTTATATTCACCATTTAATTTACCGTGTCTTAGAACAACTCAACTTGATTGATATTTTAATTCAATATTAAATTGGTAAAAGAAAAAGGTTGAAAACTCCCCCTTATAAAAAATCGATTTTCCCCAGCTTAATAACCTGCAAAATAATCAACTATTCCCAACAGCATCTTACAATTCCACAATCAACGATCTATAGTACCATATACTACACATATTTCCAAAATCATCAATCACATCTATATGGTGTTTCACAACTCATAGTTATCATACATTAACCACTTCTCGGATCGCACTCGATAATTATATGAGTTTATAATAATCTAGAACGATCCTAAGTTACATCCCAAAATAATCCCATAAGCATGTACTGTGCATCTTAAATGTCATACATAATAAACAAAATAACCGTTTCTATACCTCAAGCGAAACAAAACAGCACTTGGAGGACTCAGACCAGTATCGCAAATAAAGATCGTCCCCGAGGTCTTGTACCAAAGCTCCGATTGGGAGCCTAGCTCGTATGATCTGCGATGTTGTTAGTAAGGGGTGAGCAAAACCACGGCTCAGTAAGTAACTTAAGTAAATGCATGTTAGACTCATGTCGATCTACATGCATGTGTAGAAAATGATGCTGAAGTAATAAGTAGCATGGTGTTTTAAGCATGGTTTTAAGTCAAATATTTTCTTCGTGCATTTTAGTTTCAAAAACCTTTCAAGATGCACGTTGTTAAAGTCAAACTTCCCATGCATTTCGACTAAATCGATTCACTATGCAATCGGTTAAATTCGATAAACTATGCATTTCGAATAAACGATTAATATATTTCGATAAACCAATCAATGACCACTTTGATAAAGCAATCAATAAACACTTGATAAAATGATCAATATGCACTACAATCATTTCGATCAATATGGATTTCAATAATCTATGAGTCATAAATCAAGAAATCAATAACGGTTAGGCATATTGCCTCGATTCACTAAAAACAGTAGTAATAATGAAACAGTAGTAAATAGAGTTTAGGCAATGATCCTCAATCAATCAATCAGTTGATATTCATCCTAGCTAGCGATGGAGTGGTGTCGCAAGCACCACTCAATCTATGGCCATAAAACAATGTCTAGTCTCGCTGATCAGTCGAGAGCTGGAACTTGCCTGCTAGTTTTCCAGACAAATAGCAATCTTCCTAGAGCATTAGGCTCGATAGGTACAATACGATAGTCTAGAGCACAGAGCTCGATAGACGGGCAATAAGGCCTAGAGCTAAGCTCGATAGGCTAGAAATGACCCAAATGTCGTAGGACATGCCTGCGCTCATAAATGGTTCGAAAACAATTTTCTCGTGTAGCACTTGGCTTCCACGAATTTCAAAACACTTATTAAACATATTTTAAGTGTCAAATATGCAAAGGTTTCGCTTTATTTCAAAGGGCTAGTCCAAACCACAATTTTATAATTGAGAACATGATACAAGTCGTCAAAATATGGGCATTAAATAGCTCATTTCAAAATATGCAATATGTAAATGCACATATGCATCCATTCGATAAAATTAATGTATACATTTGGCTAACCAAAAACCATAAGGAAGAAATGAATTTTTATCCAACCCAACATAAACCAATTTTTGCAAACCATTATGCCTCATTGTCTAGTCTAACTCTTGTATTTTCGTATCGTAAGAATAAACCGAAATATTTATCAAATTTAAAGTTATCTTACGAGATGATGCTAACATACGTTACTTAACCCACTTACCTAAATGCTTCGCAGATTACCTTCCTTAATCCTCAAAATCAAGCTTAGCTTCTACACTGCTCCAAATTCACTACAAATCAATTGAATAATGTCTCAATAACAATATCTTAATTACGCTTGATCACATACCAAACATATATAACTTAAAACCATAATTACTCAAATTCACTTCTTTGTCAAAGAATTAAATTCTTCATATATCTCACCAAAGCATTATTCATCTGATTTAATAACTCTTACCTTATATTTCTTATCAGATAATAAAAGATTTATTAACTTATACTTGCTATTTTTCCCTCAAGGTTAGCAACCAAATCCTATCCTTATCATCCAAACAGTATATATATATATATATATATGTTTATGTGTTCATATATATATTTTAATGGACCACATGCGTCTATCTTCATCACATCTTCTTTGTATGTGTGTGTATTAATGATATCATACATATATAGATGCATCTTTGATCCTTATCATGTAATTAATGTACACATATAAGAACACTTTGGTACTAGGCTTAGGGATTCTTACCCTTTAGTTACTGTCCAATTGCCAAGTCTTTCTCCTTTGTCCAATTAAATCCTATACAAGGAATGTATCTTGTATAATCTAACAAATGACTTACAGTTTTGTGTGGGTGTGTATTACGTGTCGGAATTATGTCTTGACTTTGATTTGATTACATATCTTTCAACCCTACCTAATTGCCAAAAATTATAATCCATCATCTTAACGGCATTTACTATCCCAATTGCAATATTGGTGACATTGCTCATCACTTTACTATATTCTTTCCATGTGTGAGTTTGTATATTAACAATGTCATTCTAGTCACACATGTTTATATCAACACATAACTTCCATTTACATCTTAGTAATACCATGCATATATTCATAGACTTTAACCCAAAAGCAACACAGTTCCTAGTTCTTTACCTTTAAAGCTCTTCAAAATTTCTTTCCACTTCCTTGTTTTAGATCAAACTCACCGAGCTGTAGTTTCCATCTGTATATCTATTTTCAGTTTTTAAAAAAATAGAAATTGCTTCACTTGACACTCATCACTCGGCTTGCTTTTTCAACTTAAACACTGTCCAACATAACCCCTTAAACCAACACTATTTTCGACACCAACACAGCCTACAACTCAGTCGATAGCACCAATTAGTCCTGGTTCAGCCCTTAATGACTCTCAAGAGCATCACTTAGAGCTGCCATAAAGACCACATTACAGCCTCCTTCTCGGACTTTATTGCTTCAGCCAGTAAAATGGTCCCTGTTCATGCCTTAAAAGATGCCCGATACTGCTCTACAGCCCCTATTTTCACAACATCAAACCAGCCTTAATGCAACCTTTGAAAGCAGTAAACTTTAATCTCAAACAGCACCAAATAGCCCTTTCACGTAGCAGTTATCAAGCTATTTCGATTCCCTTGTTTGGTTTAGCTTGGCCCTAGTTTTCATGCCAAGAATGCTACAGGATTTATTTTTTTTTCTTGCCAACAACAGATGTTCAAGGGGGTTCCTTCAACCGAGACACATCTCTCTCTCGCCACCTTGCTGCAATTTTCTTTCTATATAAAAATTTCAACCTTTCCTAGTCAGTATTCCAGATCCTCATACTTATTCAAGTCGAGAAAAAGATGGCCCCGACTGCTCTGTCCTACCTTTACCATGGCTCCCCTTTTGCTACAGCCAACTTCTATACTTTAACAACAGAAATGGAAAGGGTATAATGTGTGAAAGCGTTCTAATTCCTTCTTCCTTATCCTTCTTTTACCTCTTCTTCGTTTCTCTCATTCCACTCCTCCTAATCTTCTCACTCTCTTTCGGTTTTACAACCCCAATTGATAGCAGTTCCTCAATCCTTTACTTTGCGTTGTACCCAAATGAAAGCCTCTCTTTCAGCTTTTTGTTTCTTATTGCAGCCACTTTGCCACTCTTTCATGCCACCTTGTTGCCATAATCAACCCTTTTGCTTTTTGTGTAATTACCGAACATGGAGTTAAGGGTTAGTGGGAGTAGGTGGAGAGATTGGCTTCTTCTGGAAGCCAATCTCTTCTTTTATTTTTAATTAATTTTTTAAAAATAAATATATATTAACTATCTAATACATACATATAATATATAATATATTACTTGATGTAGGCTATAACTTTTGATATTTATTTATTATATTATACTTTGGCTATTAGTTTTATGTGTGTTTATGTGTGTGTGTGTATATACAATTTATATTTCCTAATTACTTATATATATATTCATTATATTTCCTATATATTTATATGTACTTTTCTTATATTTACACACAAACACAAATATATATGTCTTAATGCATATATACTTTCTTCAATAAGTCTCATATATTGATCTTCTCAATTTAAATCCTTAAATATTTTTTCCAACTCTTCTTTTTTTTTTAATTGAATAGATCCTTGCAAGTTTCAAATACTTCGTCTTGACTGACACGAGTCTAAGATAAATCTGTTTACTAATCGGGGTTGAAAATTGTGGTTGTCACATAAGATGTACCAAAATCTCCGGAGAGTATATTGTTGGGCTAAGATGAAGAAGGACATCGCTGATTTTGTTGCTAGATGTCTAACATGCCAGTAGATTAAGATCGAGCATCAAAAGCCTGTAGGTATGCTTCTACCATTATCGATTCTTACATGGAAATGGGAGCATGTGACTATGGATTTTGTTATAGGTTTACCACGGACCCGAAAGGGTTATGATGCTATTTGGGTAATCGTAGATAGATTGACTAAGTCTGCTCATTTCTTGGCCATGAGATCTACAGATTCAGTTAGTGCCTTAGCCGAATTGTATGTCAGGGAGATAGTGAGATTACATGGTGTTCCAGTGAGTATTACATCAGATAGGGATCCCCGCTTCACATCTCATTTCTGGGAAAGATTTCAAGAGGCTATGGGATCCCAACTGAATTTTAGCATTGCTTTTCATCCACAGACTGATGGACAGTCGAAGCGTACGATATAGACGCTTGAAGATATGTTGAGAGCGTGTGAATTGGACTTTAGAGGCTCATGGGATGATCACTTACCCTTGGCAAAATTTGCTTATAATAATAGCTTTCATACGAGTATTGGCATGACACCTTATGAGGCCTTGTATGGCAGATGATGCAGATCCTCGATAGCATGGGAAGAAGTGGGGGACCATAAACTGTTAGCTCCCGATTTGGTCGAACAGGCTTCCTGTGATGTACAGATGATTTGTGAGAGGCTCAGAACGGCTCAAAGTCGGCAGAAGAGTTATGCAGATACTAGACGCCGACCATTAGAGTTTGTAACGGGTGATTATGTATTCTTAAAGGTCTCACCTGTTGGATTATGCCCTTAGAACCATTCATTAGATGATTGACTTTGGCATTTTTATGTATCATGACATTTTTATTTATAGTTCATTATTATATTTGTCTTATAACTGCGTAATATAATCTTATATGATAATGTCCTTAGAATAGTAATAACACACTATTCTTAAAATATCCCTAGTCAAGTATTATTGTGAACAATGATAACAATGATACGATAAGACTAGTATGTGGTTGACTGATGACCATTGTCATGGATATAGGATATGAAGTCATCACATAGGTACATGTTAGAGAACTATGTACTGGAACGACCCTCCATGAGAACGCTACATGGATCGTTATATGAGTGTCATAAGCGATTCTCATAGTGATGATGGTGTATGTGATCCTTTGACTTGAGATCATCAGAGATCCTAACATAGAGAATTGCATACTTTAATGCTGCTAGATGTCATTCGTAACAGGATGGACTATAAAGGTAGTAATTGGGTATGCCTTGATCTATGTAGTGGGATGTTGAGTGATCAAGATAGGATTTATCCCTCTTATATAACAAGAGTGATGTCTTGGGCCCTTTGATAGAGTGAGACTAAGAAATGCATGGCCGTGCTCGAATAAGTCAATATGAGATATTGATTTTATTTGTTTAATTAGTCTACTCAGGAATCAAGAAACGCTGATTAGACTATACAAGTGTGACACATTCCATGACTTGTTTCTAATCAAGACATCAAAGGATAAAGGGATTAGACTACACGGTAACATCTATCATGAGTAAGGTTATGTCGAGTCATTGACATTCTCGTTACATGGGTAGCAATGATGTGTTGCTAGATACCGCTCATTGCCTGTGACAATTTTGTCATTGCCATTGTTTTGAGAACCTATTGGGTCGCACACTTAGAACAGATCAATGAGGAGCTTAATTAATCCTATTCTGAATTGGATTAAGGATATAACTAATCCTATTCTGAATTGGATTAGGGATATAACTAATCCTATTCTAAGTAGGATTAGAGTTCTGTTTGGCAGTAAATTTTAGGTAGGATTAGAGTTCTGTTTGGCAGTAAATTTTAGGGTAAAATTTACTGCCTATAAAAGGATCTTTTCTGAAACATAGCCGCATAACAACAATTAGAAAACAGAAAAGTATTCTTTTAATCGAAGCTAACAGTTCGGTTATAAAGAATCAAAAAAACGCTCCTTAAGGCTTCTAATCGTGAGACGTTCAAGAGTCGTGAGATCCGTTCGTGTGGATACCATAGAGGCAGGAACGAAAGGTTGTTGCTTGTGACTCGACCAACGACTGAAATCAAAGAAAACGTTAGGTAAAATCTCAAAACCCTAATCAGGCAACTCTCCGAATCGATCCTGGTGGAGGCCGAATGATTTAAATTCCGCTGCATGTTTGTTTCGGTTTCCTTCATCACCGTCCAAAGGTATAATAAGATTTGGGAAAAGAGGAAAGTTGAGCCCCTGATACATTAGGCCTTATGAGATCTTAGATCGCGTGGGAGATGTGGCATATCGGTTAGCACTACCACCAGAGTTGTCAGGAGTGCATAACGTATTCCATGTCTCGATGTTGAGAAAGTACCATCCATATCTTTCTCACGTAATTCGACATGAGCCACTAAAGATCAAAGAAGACATGAGTTACGTTGAGAAGTCGATACAGATCTTGGATAGGAAAGATAAGGTATTGCGATCTAATACGATTCCTTTGGTTAAAGTGCCCTGGCAATATCATAATGAGGAGGAGTCTACTTGGGAGTTAGAGAGCCTTATGCATGAGAGTTATCCAGAGCTTTTTCAATGATAGGTCCAAGTGAAATTTGGAGGACCAAATTTCTTAAGGTGGAGAGAAATGTGAGACCCGATTTTATTTCATTAAACACTATAATTGTAAATGATTGATAGTGGAAATAAATAATTTAGTGAGATTAAATAAATATTGAATGTGAATTTCCACTTTGAACTATGGAATTATTGGAACAAAAATTTATAATATGGTGTATATAAATAATAAGAAAAATTTTATGGTACATGTGGAATTTTGTTGACAGAATATGCAAAAGAGAGCAAAAGTAAGTCAAACCGAGTAGCAAAATTAATTTGCACTGCCGCCCTTTTTGCTGCAGTTTTCTTCAAGTTTTTAACAAATGAAAGACGTGAAATGATGAAAGAAAACGAGATAAGAAACAGGTGGTAGGTTTTGATTGGATTAACAAGATTATATAAGAAGACTTCATTAGAAAACCGACATTAGCAAACTTCATCTTCTTCGAGAAACCACTCTACTGCTTCTCGTCCATTATGTTTTAGTGCAAATTCAAATCTCGTTTCTTCCGTTCCTTTCATACGTGAGCCATGAAATTTCATTCTTTAGTTAGCTAAACCTTTTCTCCATCATTTGGAGAGCTAAGGAATAAACAAAGTGAAGCTAACGTGAGACAGAAAACACTCTGTTCTGGAAGTGCAACTCAGTTAAGGTGAGTTCCATATTTCGTTGGTTCTCTTGATGTTTATTGGTATAATTCTATGTTTTATACCGTAAGAAACATAGATATAGCCTTGTTTTAGTTAAATCTTGTTAGGACATAAGAAACTAGAACAAGATGTGGTCTAGAAAATAATCGAGAATAAACAAGCAAAGTGCTGGAAACGGTGTAAAAGTGATGAGAAATAGGCGAGCTCAGCTATTATGGGCGAGCCAAATAATATGGAGTGTGGTATAGTGGGCGAGGTCGCCACATGCTAGTTTAATTCATAGGCGAGCCCACCTCTGAATAAAAAGTCGTGTATGGCGAACTCACATGCATAGGTATGGCGAACTCACATGCATAGGCATGGCGAGTTGAATTGTGGGCGATCTCCCACGCATAAGCCAAAATATGAATGGCGAGTTATATTGGGCGAGCTAGAGGATTAGCCTCAAGTCTCGCCAAAGTGTTGGAAAGATTCGAACAGAATATATTGATAGTCTTGATAATTTATTTTGCAGCCGGGAATTGAGAATTGATAAAGACGATCGGGAAGCTAGGCTTCATTAGACCAGGTAAGGGAGATGTGTGTGAAGTGAATGCATGTTCTGTGGAGTTAAATTTTATGGAAATACTAAGAAAATGATTTGATTTGAAACATGCATTAGTTTGATAAACTATTTTCATAGACCATGATTTGGGCGAGCTATAAAGCCGACCCCTATGTTGTTTTATGGGCAAGCCAAAGAAAGGTGACCCCTTTGATATAATTTTGGGCAAGCCAAAGAAAGGCGACCCCTGTTTTAATAAAATCCGAACGAGCCAAAGATAGACGACCCCTTTTATATAATTCTAGGTGAGCCAACAGTGGGTGATCCCTTGTTTTTTTTAGAGAAAGATTTCGTGGGCGACCCCCAGCTCAGCTCGGTGTGAGAGCCACAGTGGGCGATGTTAGTTCGCCACAGTGGGCGAATGAAAACATGCAAGCTCAATCCATTGCGATGGGCGAGCTGTAATGGGCGAGCTGATAAAGGGCGAGCCAATTTAACTCATGTTTTTCTCACACGTAAAATGGTGAGATTACGGGTTGTTTTTACTGTGTTTTGTAAACAAAAAATATAAAACCTTTTTGGAAAACAATCATTTTACAGAAATGATGAAATATGTGAAATAATTCCTTAAAGGTTCTTCATGAGATATAAAGTGATTTTTGAGACTTTAGGCCCCGAGTTTCATGCATTACTATTCACGAGGCTGATTGAGCCGCCAAGTCATCAGAGGTCTCAAGGTCACCTGGCAAGCGTACCTGAGGACCATCTATAGATTGTGGCCATAGATCTACTGTATCCCTGTGGGGATGATTACTATGTTTCTTCGGAAACGATGCGTTCCTTTGGGAACGATGATAGCATGATTTAATTGTAGGGTGATGCCTAGTCTCAACTTATTGATTTCTGTTTACTGAAAGGATTTATTGAATCCTGCTTACTGCTTACTGTTTACTATACTATATTGTAAACTATTTAGCCAGTGATTTGAATATTAAAGATGTTTACTATATCCACTGTTTTCCTACTGGGTATGTTGTTAGGGAAATTAAACGTTTTGGGGGATATAGTTTTTATTTTTATAAAGCAGCATACGCATTCCCTACTGAGCAGATCATCGCTCACCCCTGATTTTTCACTCCACAGGTTATTGATTTGAAGTAAACAGTTTACCTTCCACAGTTATCGGCTGCTGGAGTCAGCAGATATACGATATCAAAGGCACATTATATTCTTTTATATATTCATTAAAATTGTATAGTACTACTTTGAGTAAGAGAGAATGTAAATGATCTCAAATAAATTAAATGTAATAGTTATAATTCTGTTATAGTACTATAAATGGAAGTACTATGACATACTTAAAGGGTTACGAGTTGTTAAGCATTATAGACAACCCAACCAGTAAGTAAGTGTGATTTATAAGTAAATATTATATTATACTGTGGATTCGGGATGTTACAAATTCATCCTTCCCTTATGTTAGCCAAATAGGTTCTTCTTCCCTACACATGGTATTTCTTCAATTTAAGCTTCCTTTCTAGTTTCAAACTAATTTTACTAAATTTCTACACCATTTCCACATTAATTTCTCATCAAAACATATCATTTCCATGCACAGTGGATGTAGGCTGAAACCCTCAAGTACCCAATTCCATGATTTTAACCTAATTCAAGCTTAAAGAAGCATGGAAACACCTTAAACACATGGTAAATAACTAGAAAACCATGAAAACGTTTAAGCTTCTTAGCATCCTCACCTGGGCCGAATCACTTGGAGGAGTCTTCACTATGCAAATGGCCACTTTAAGGCTTGATTTAGGTACCAAGAGAAAGAGCATAGAAAATTAGATAGAGTTTGTTAAGAAAATTTTCGATTTGGGTTTATATTTCACTAGGTTTTGGAAGCTTTTTCTTTCTCTCAAAGGTTGGCTATGGTGGACATGAAGAGAGGTTGAAGATGATGGCCGGCCATGGTGTGGAGAATTGTATAAAATTCTATTTTTAAATATCTTTTTTGCAAAAGTACCAAAATGCCCTTGTACTTAAAGAACTTTCCAATTTTGCCCCTAAAATTTGACTTAACTGAAAATAGTCTATCCAATCTGCAAAATATTTCATTTAATCATAAAACACCTCTATTTAACTTGCTTTAATTGTTGGTAGTGCTTTTGTTAAGGTTCGGTTGCTTATTTGGGTGAAATTACCAAAATAAACCTAATTGTAAAATCTGTAAATTTTTGCTTTTACACTTGATTTATTCTATCAGTTTACATATTTTAATACTTTATTACATGAGGAATTATCTATCACAGACAGTTGGTCAAATGTTCATTTAGTTTGACCTTTATTCACAAAAATTTCGACGGCCTGTGGATTAAACTATCATTTCTCAAATTGTTTCACACTTTTCGAAATATGCATAAATAATCGAGTTTAAGGTTAGGATTCTTACCATCGTAATTTTCGACCCTGAATAAAGAATCCATCAAGTTTCACCTCCATCAAAACCTTAGAAGATCAGTGGGGCCCACCTTCTATTTTGCCCTTTATACCTAAAATATAATTAACATTTTTAATAATTATAAAATATTCAATATGCTTAATTATATAAATGAAATTAAACAGTAATTAAATATACGGGATCTCACACCAAGTGCGAGTTATCTCATAACTATCCAAAAATCCAACCGAAAGCATAACACTTGTATGAAATTGTCATTTGCACCACATAGGCTACTATGCCCTCACTATATATATGAAACAATCCGTTATATATAGTAAATATCAATAAATCACATATACAATCAGTTGGTTGGGCTGTTTGCGATACCTTTATAACCATTCACTTATAACAATACTCGATTTATACATAAAAATTTATTTATAACTAATATTAATATTTACATCAAAAATATCATTTCCAGTATAATTCCCAAATTTTACATCCCCTTTACATAATTATACAAAATGTAGTACTGTACATAAAAGTTTGAACATATAAAGAAAATAAAATATACTTCTAGGATCAACTAATTGCTGCCTCAGGGTACCAAAAGTGCAGCCAATTCATGAAACGGTATATCACTGCAGGTAATCTATGAGGTGAAAAAGAGGGATGAGCTAACATGCTTAGTAAGAAATTTGTATGCAAGAACTGATACTATGAAATCTATATGCATAAAAACATTTAATTTCGAACAGTACACTAAGGGACATATTTAGGAAGTATACTATAGTTGGCTAGGAAACCGGATGGAGTATGGCAGGTACTTTAGAGTACCTCCCAATCCCTAGTTGCGACTATGGGGAGCAAACAGTTAGAAATGATATGGATAAATAGTAAAAATCACTTTAAAATCATACCATGCAATATTTCAGTATATAAACAGTATATAAACAATTTAATTTAATCACTTCAGTAAACAGTTCAGTATAGAAATCCCGTAAATAGTACAGTAAACACTTTAGAAATTTCAGTACAGTCGATATATAAACAAATCAATTCAGTATCAATAGGAAGTTTAGTTTAGTAAAACAATACAGTACAGTGGAGACTAGGCAACACCCAATAAATATCATGCCATAATAGTATCCCAAGAAAGGAGAAACAGTAATAGCAAGACATATGGCCATAGTCATAGTGGGTCCACAGTGTACACTTGCCAGGTGACAACTACAAAAGCTGAAGACTTGGCAGGTTTATCAGTAACAATATAATAATAGTAACAATAACAGTCAGCATGATACGGGACCTAATAGTCTCAAAACAGTTTATAAACAATAGAAACACTATTTAAAAAATCAATTTTAGTGATAAAATATTCAGTCAATCCATAAATGCATATAATAGAAAATATAAGCAGTTCAGTAATAAAAATTCATAAAATATTCATAATTAGTATTCTTTTCTAAAAATGTTCTATTTATCTGTAGAACTATTATAAGAACATATTGGTACTCTCACATACGTAAAATTCAATAACATGAATTTTTGAATATTGTTTTTTCGGTATTTAATGAATATATGCAATTTAAATAAATAAGATGAATTTAACTAAATAAATTCTTTATTTTCAATATTCAAGGATATTAAAAGATGATTCCATAAAATTACTAGAATTTTCGATAGTATAACGACTGTTTCTAACCTAGCCCTCCTGCATTGAAAACACAGTTTATAAACCAGTCAGTGTCCACAAGTTCAACAATTCCGAAGCAATTGACTTCAAAACAATTTCATAAAATCATTTTTCAACCATAATATGTATTCACAGTATCCATACGTCTTCCATACTCATCCCTTATCTGTCGTTTTCTACCATAACAACCGATAGCACCATGTGATAAATTTCACTCCTGGGCTACAAAATCATTATAACAACACCATCATTTCACCATCCTGAAATTATAATAAAGTCTTCTACATTAAAATCCACCACATTGTCTACAATAGTCACTAAACCAGTCTAAATTACACCGGTACTAAAATACTACTATGCCTAAATCAACTTCGATTTTAATTTCGATTGCACCAACAATCTTCTTTTAATTTATACAGTCTTATAGAACATAGAACGCATCAAATTAAGCACAGTATCCCACTCACCTTACAATGGCCGTGTGATAACCGCAAATTTTCCATTTACTGGAAATTATTAATATTAGAAATTAATATTAAAGAAAATAGATAAGAGGAAATAAATAAATTAAAGTAAATAAATAAAATTGTGAGAATCGGAATATTGTGAAAATTCCGAGAATTGAGGAAGTGATAAAATTTGGAAATTTAAGTGAAGGAAATTAAATAAGGAATAGAGGAAATTTAATTTGGATAAATGGAAATCCAAATTAAATAAGAAAATGAGAAATGAGAATAAAATATGGTTATATAATTACAAATTATATAAATGTATTTTGATATAAATACATATGTGTTTAAATACTGTATGGTATATAGTATATATTAAAGGTACATTGGTATATATAAGAATATATATACTATTTGATAAATTTAAATAATACATATGTATTCAAGTATGATATTTTATGTATATGTAAGTATATACATATTTGAGAAAATGTAAATATTAAATTACAATAAAGTTTGAATGTATATATATGTTGTTAATACAATATATATATGGAATTAATACATTTATATAAATACTTATATAAATGTTATGTATTTTAAAGTATATAAATATACAAATATATATATATATATACTAAATATATATTTTGTAATATACAATATATATTATATATAATATATATTATACTATACTTATATGAAATAATATATATGTAATATATAGTATGTATATTATATATATGTATAAAGTATAAAGTATATAGTATATAATATATTTATATGCTAAAAATAGAAAGAAAGGTAAAACAAAAATGGAAAGAAGAAACAGAATCGGAAGACCCCGATTTTGCCTTCCCCAGGCGAGACCGCCACCGTCAGCGGCCGTCGGAGAAGGAAAGGGAGAGAGGAGAAGAGAAAGTCGTCGCCGGCAAAGGAAGAGGAAGCCGAAGGAAACGCCGGCGAAGCGAAACGGAGAAGGAATCGACGCGAAACGGCGGAAAACCGAGGAAGAAAACGGAAACCAGATCTGGCGGTTGCCAGCGGAATTGGCCGCCGCCACTACAGCCGAAGCATCGGTGGAAGGAGAGGAATGGGATGGAGGCCACCGGTGAGGCCAACGACGGCGGAGGAAGGCCGACGGAGGAGGAGAAGTAACCGAAGGTAAACCGAGTAGATCCGCCGTCGTGCCGTCGATCCAGGCCAAGCTGAGGCCACCGGCAGCTTTGTCTCAACGCCGGCCAGCTGTCGAGCCACTGAACCGCCGGAGAACCGGCCGTCGGAGGAGAACCGACCGTGGAGGAAGGTTGACCGGTCTAACTGGTCTGAACCGGTCAGACCAAGGAAAAAAAAAAGAAAAAGAAAAAAAAGAAAAGAAAAAGGAAAAAGAAAAAGAAAAGAAAAGAGAAAAAGAAGAAAAGGAAGAAAGAGGAGAGAGAAAAAGGGAATTCCGGGAATTTAGAAAATTCTCGAGAATTCGGAGATTACGGGAAATCTCGAGAAATACGGGAATTGAAAAATTCTCTCGATGATCGAGATGAGGAATTGGAACAGATGGAGTACGGGCGCGACCGGTAAGAGGCAGTCGCCAACCCGAAACAGGTAAGGGAGACATGTGCCGCCTGTAAGGATATTCGGCCATGTTTTTAAATTGCATTTAATTTTATAAATGCTATTGATAACTATCGGTTTTATAGTGTGATGGTTTATCGGATGAAATTGTGATGAAACACCAGTTGAAAATATAAATTGTATTTTCGTGCAGGAGGCTAACCAAATCAGTAGCCGGTATAATGCAGAAAAATTATCAAAAAAATTACTGAAATTTACCGAAAATCACCGAAAACTAAAATAAAAGATTTGATTTCACATGAAACGATTTCTAACATGAAAATCGAGAAATCGATTAGTTTTCATAAAACATGAATATATTGATAATTAGTTTTAAAATATTCATGTTTTGAAAATGGTGAAAAAGGAAATCACCTAAATTTACTCCGATAGGTGATATTTCACGTGAAATGAAATGAAAATGAAAAAGAGACTGAAGTGAATATTTTTACAAATATTCACTTGATTTTACAGAAAACCTTTGTGGTTTTAATTATGGAAATAATTAATTATGAATATTCCATAAAGGTTAAGAAATGATGAATAATTATGATTTCGAGACTAAAGGTCCCTACATTTGTTTTTAAAAGAAAACATGGTGATGAGAATTTAAATTTAGAAAATAAATATTTTATTTTCATAAAGTATAAAAATAATTTATTTGAATTCCGATAATTATAAAATTATGTTTTCAATTAAACGCACAGAAAAACATGCATATATGTTTTATGGTGGAAAAAGGACAGTTTTACCTTTTTATATGTTCAGTGATGATTTTTCAAACTGTCTTCATCGCAATTTATAAAGAAATGTTTAAAGCATGAATTTCGTTCTGAAATTAAATTCCATAGTCTTGTGATAATTAGCTAAACGAATTTATGATTTCTATGCATATTTTCCAATAATTGTATAAGTATATGTTTTCCGAAAAAGGTATCGGAGTGGCACACCCCAGGCTAACTTAGACCCTGGCACGCCCGGTCCTTACTATTTTATATCAGTTGTATGATTTAAGTATATGTTTTCCGAAAAAGGTATCGGAGTGGCAAATCCCAGGCTAACTTAGACCCCGGCACGTCCGGTCCTTACTATTTTATATCGATGGTATGTAAGTAAGTTTTGAGACTAAGGCTTTCCTATAGTTTATGTTATTGCCTGTCATGCTTGCCACATTGTGCATGTTTCCGTCCCTTGTGGCATATGTTTAGCCCACGTCGTGCATGTTCTCGCCCACATTGTGTATGTTTTCATCCTTTGTGGGTATGTTGGTCCTTCGTGGTGCATGTTCGCTGTACGACTCTGATCAGGTCTACAGCCCATACCATGGCCATAGGTATTATGTTCCCTCTTCGGAGGAAGAAGTAAGTGTCATGACCGCATACTTGCTATATGATTTTGCCTAGTCTCCATGAATTGTATGAAAAGTTTTATTAATTATGATGTTAAGTTTCTAAAGTATGATGCATGTTTGAAACAAGTATGAATTTTAGATATATGCATTAAAGAATTCATACAATGATTTAAAGTATGAAATGCATTATTATGGCATTTGTTTTCTGCATATATCGATACTATGACTATTTTAAATACATTTCTTATGAGGCTTTAGTACGATACGGTTATTGATTTGAAAAGAGAAATAAATGTTTATTCTAAAAGAGTAACATAAGAATTATTTCTAAGATAAAGAAAATCGAAGAAGTAATTATCCAATGATTTGATATTTGCAAATCACTGTACTGTACTGTTTTTACTGTACTGAAGAGAAGAGAAGAGAAGTAAACCACTGTTTTTATTACTGAACTGTCAAGTGTTTTAAAGTATACTGAAGTGGAAAGGAACAAGTGGTTTACTCTGTGGAAAAACGAAAATTATATCGTTTTAAAACAACAAAATTGATATTCTCTACAGTTGCTTCTAGGTTCCGGGACAAGTATGGTATTCTAAAATACCTACCTTATTCTATCTGGATCCCTAGCCGACTGTAGTATCCTTCCTACATGTGTGCCTAGAGCCAGCTAGGAAGATTTTAAAGAAAGTGAAGAAAAAAAAATATTTTCAGCATATAGATAGCTGAATATCAAGTGTGACATATAACTCTCTTACTGAGCCGTGGTTTGCTCACCCCTTAATTTTAAACATTTCAGGTTTTAATGATTGTGAGATCAACTGATTGTCGATCACGGCTGTACACAAAGGACAATGTGACAGACCGACTGATCTATATGAGGTATGATCATTTATTTTCTGTATTTAGACATATCTACAGTACTACTTATCTGATTAATTAAGATAGGGGATGTGTATAATATAAACAATGTACTGTACATTTGTTTAACAGTTAGTAAAAGTGAAGTATCACAGACAGCCCAACCGAAGGAATCGTGTAAAATAAGGTGAAAAATACGGTAACGGGATGTGACAGGTTTAATGGTATCAGAGCATGGTTGGCCTGATGTCTGTGAATACTTTTGGAAGGAAAAATGTTAAAACATCCCCAGTAGTACTGTGTCGTCTAAATACATAGAGAAAATAAATGATTGTAAACTGAGTAAAATGATTTAAAGGGAGTGAGAAAGTATAAATTGAAAATGTTAAAGAAGAAAATAGGCTCAGAAATTACCAGAAAATTTATGATCTTAAAATTTATTTGAAGGCCTGTTCGGTAAGGAATCGAAAGGACTCGGTGAGGGCCCCACCAGTACTTTACGGTCTGAACCGAACTGAGACCTGAAAGTGATGATATAAGGAGAGGAATGATATATCATCATTAAATAGACTTTAAGATCACCGATTGAGGGTAATTTGAAGAGAGAAAATTTTTGGCCAAAAATGACCAAAATATCCCTACCTCTGAAATTTTACAGGGAGTTAAAATAAACCAACAGAAGTTGGATTTGAGTGATTTGACAGAGAAATTGATGATGTAAAGCTGCATTACATACAAAATAATTCAATTATAGATTTTAGTGGAATTCTCTGTCGAAATCGAATAAGATCTCAAATTGCTGATATTAGTACGAGAAGAGGTACTATCAACATATAGATGATCAGATCATTGATCTAAATGTGTACTGAGGAGAAAGAAATAAATGTCGAAATGACGAAATTGCCCCTATGTTGGGCAAAGCTCTGAATAGTGATGAAATCAAGTTAATCTTGAATCCATTGATAATAATGGAATTATTAATGGCATGAGGATGAAATGTCCGAATTAATAAGAAAGCTGGGATTAAAGAAAGCATCGGAGTTGAATTTCGATGGAACTTCTAGAATTATATAAATTGGAGGAATCGAGATAACTTTGACTCGATTTTGAATATGAAATCTGATTCTAAGCTTATATCGGAGAACTTAGGAGAATCCGAAAGCTTAAGAAATTCACTCTAGAAAATGAAAGAATAATGAAGTGCATGTGTATAAGGTGTGATTGATGGAAATACCGATAACATAAATTGTGGATAAGAAAGTTATCTGTATAAGTGTAAGTGAGAGAAGCACAGATGACATTGAAAATTAGATGAACAAAAAGGATGTATTAAATTCCTATCATTAATAAAGTTCTTTTGAAGAACAAATATTCATCTACATTATGGAATAGATGTCTTATGGATCTGATTCGATATGCATGAGGAGTTTATAAGACCTGTCTTGGTATAAAGCGTCCTTAGATAAAAGATTGGAGATTGATGTCTGTAAGATTATAATTAGAAACTCGGAGTGAATTTTACGAGTTCCTATTGAGGTTACAAGGTTAATAATTTACCTTGTGAGGTATATAAACCTAAAGAATGAGGCATCCATACATGAGTAAATTGATGAAATGCTAATAGAGCCTAAAGTACAAATGAAACATGAGCAGCATTGTGGTATAACTCTTAAACTCTTAAAGACTGTGAAATTGTGTTAAGATTGGCAAATAAGAGATGTGGCTAGATAGTATCTCCTCTTGAGATATATGATCTCGGGATGACCGGATGACAGTGAATCTGTCTACGATATAGAGATAATGATTGAGATACGAGATTAATGAGTCTTGCTAGATATTACTGCCAATCTATAAAAGAGTAATGAGATTAGCTGCTCTACTAATGTGATGTAATTAAAGAAAGAAGTTAAAGTCGGTAAATGGATATGTGTAAAGAAAAGATGGTATGCAAGATTTTACGAGATCTTAGCAGTATAGTACCATACTAATTGAGAAAACCGACAAAAAGGATAAGAGTAAAAATATGGAAAGATAAAAGTGGAAATATGAAAATGAAAATGAAAGTGGAATAAGGAAATAAATTGCATGATGAGAAGGGAACATCAATATGAAACCGTTCCCGAAGGTAAGACTGAAAGTGATTTGTATTGGTTATCACATAACTGCGGCGAGATGTAAAATTAAGTCAGATTTGATAAATGAAATTAATGATACTCCAAGGAGTAAGATAATTGATATGTTTACTGCCAATATGTAAATGAAAAATGATTATACATATAACCATCGTAACATGATAGAAACGGTAGAAGTATATAGATGATGTGGTGATTAAATGTATAAATTGAGGATTCAATTTTGGAATCTAGATTATGAAAAGAGATTTAAAGACTATACTACATGAAGAGAATATGATTGTCTCATGATTGGTAATTGTAAGAGATAATCCATAATAAAGTTTGCAAGTGAAATGTCGTTTTGATAAAATGAATATTGAGGACAATAAAGAGTCCAAAAGAGAGATGATGATATGGAAGTGATTAAAGATTGATGATCTAAATAGAATCACTTTCCATTATCAGACTCTTAGATTCTTTAGTGCTGTAGTCGAAGTATTAGTGTTAAACGGTGTGAATGTGTATGTACAGTTCTAGTGAGCATTACATGTGATGGGAGTCTCTGAGTTGCCATATGCTTAATGAGAAACAGCAAAAGGCTTTGAGATCCCAAGTGTATTGATAGCACCGCTCCATACTGATATATACATATATGAGCGTGAGATGTAAACGCTCCATGATATTGGGAGAGCGCATGCATGAGATGTATAAGCTGTTGGGACAATTACATACAACTGACTGACATATGTAATTGATAGTTTTAAACTATATCGACTTGGCACTAAGTGAGAAAAATGGATGATGAACAACATAGAGCAGCTGTGACATGAAAAACATTGTGCATGGACTCTTATGTGAAAAGAGTAAAAGTGAATAACTCCCGATTTGAGAAATGAACTTACGGGAGTATAGACACATATATGATGAAAGACAGCATGTAGTGGTCTAAAGTATTCTTGATGTTGAAAGTGTACTGACAGTATGACTTGGATGATGAACTAGAGATCAGAAGTCGTAAGTATACGGCATATACCACCTTCTGAATTAAGCCAAATTCGGAGGACTGAATTTCTTAAGGTGGGAAGAATGTGATAACCGCAAATTTTCCATTTATTGGAAATTATTAATATTAGAAATTAATATTAAAGAAAATAGATAAGAGGAAATAAATAAATTAAAGTAAATAAATAAAATTGTGAGAATCGGAATATTGTGAAAATTCCGAGAATTGAGGAAGTGATAAAATTTGGAAATTTAAGTGAAGGAAATTAAATAAGGAATAGAGGAAATTTAATTTGGATAAATGGAAATCCAAATTAAATAAGAAAATGAGAAATGAGAATAAAATATGGTTATATAATTACAAATTATATAAATGTATTTTGATATAAATACATATGTGTTTAAATACTGTATGGTATATAGTATATATTAAAGGTACATTGGTATATATAAGAATATATATACTATTTGATAAATTTAAATAATACATATGTATTCAAGTATGATATTTTATGTATATGTAAGTATATACATATTTGAGAAAATGTAAATATTAAATTACATTAAAGTTTGAATGTATATATATATATATTGTTAATACAATATATATATGGAATTAATACATTTATATAAATACTTATATAAATGTTATGTATTTTAAAGTATATAAATATACAAATATATATATATACTAAATATATATTTTGTAATATACAATATATATTATATATAATATATATTATACTATACTTATATGAAATAATATATATGTAATATATAGTATGTATATTATATATATGTATAAAGTATAAAGTATATAGTATATAATATATTTATATGCTAAAAAAAGAAAGAAAGGTAAAACAAAAATGGAAAGAAGAAAAAGAATCGGAAGACCCCGATTTTGCCTTCCCCAGGCGAGACCGCCACCGTCAGCGGCCGTCGGAGAAGGAAAGGGAGAGAGGAGAAGAGAAAGTTGTCGCCGGCAAAGGAAGAGGAAGCCGAAGGAAACGCCGGCGAAGCGAAACGGAGAAGGAATCGACGCGAAACGGCGGAAAACCGAGGAAGAAAACGGAAACCAGATCTGGCGGTTGCCGGCGGAATTGGCCGCCGCCACTACAGCCGAAGCATCGGTGGAAGGAGAGGAATGGGATGGAGGCCACCGGTGAGGCCAACGACGGCGGAGGAAGGCCGACGGAGGAGGAGAAGTAACCGAATGTAAACCGAGTAGATCCGCCGCCGTGCCGCCGATCCAGGCCAAGCTGAGGCCACCGGTAGCTTTGTCTCAACGCCGGCCAGCTGTCGAGCCACTGAACCGCCGGAGAACCGGCCGCCGGAGGAGAACCGACCGTGGAGGAAGGTTGACCGGTCTAACTGGTCTGAACCGGTCAGACCAAGGAAAAAAAAAGAAAAAGAAAAAAAAAGAAAAGAAAAAGGAAAAAGAAAAAGAAAAGAAAAGAGAAAAAGAAGAAAAGGAAGAAAGAGGAGAGAGAAAAAGGGAATTCTGGGAATTTAGAAAATTCTCGAGAATTCGGAGATTACGGGAAATCTCGAGAAATACGGGAATTGAAAAATTCTCTCGATGATCGAGATGAGGAATCGGAACAGATGGAGTACGGGCGCGACCGGTAAGAGGCAGTCGCCAACCCGAAACAGGTAAGGGAGACATGTGCCCCCTGTAAGGATATTCGGCCATGTTTTTAAATTGCATTTAATTTTATAAATGCTATTGATAACTATCGGTTTTATAGTGTGATGGTTTATCGGATGAAATTGTGATGAAACACCAGTTGAAAATATAAACTGTATTTTCGTGCAGGAGGCTAACCAAATCAGTAGCCGTTATAATGCAGAAAAATTATCAAAAAAATTACTGAAATTTACCGAAAATCACCGAAAACTAAAATAAAAGATTTGATTTCACATGAAACGATTTCTAACATGAAAATCGAGAAATCGATTAGTTTTCATAAAACATGAATATATTGATAATTAGTTTTAAAATATTCATGTTTTGAAAATGGTGAAAAAGGAAATCACCTAAATTTACTCCGATAGGTGATATTTCACGTGAAACGAAATGAAAATGAAAAAGAGACTGAAGTGAATATTTTTACAAATATTCACTTGATTTTACAGAAAACCTTTGTGATTTTAATTATGGAAATAATTAATTATGAATATTCCATAAAGGTTAAGAAATGATGAATAATTATGATTTCGAGACTAAAGGTCCCTACATTTGTTTTTAAAAGAAAACATGGTGATGAGAATTTAAATTTAGAAAATAAATATTTTATTTTCATAAAGTATAAAAATAATTTATTTGAATTCCGATAATTATAAAATTATGTTTTCAATTAAACGCACAGAAAAACATGCATATATGTTTTATGGTGGAAAAAGGACAGTTTTACCTTTTTATATGTTCAGTGATGATTTTTCAAACTGTCTTCATCGCAATTTATAAAGAAATGTTTAAAGCATGAATTTCGTTCTGAAATTAAATTCCATAGTCTTGTGATAATTAGCTAAACGAATTTATGATTTCTATGCATATTTTCCAATAATTTTATAAGTATATGTTTTCCGAAAAAGGTATCAGAGTGGCACACCCCAGGCTAACTTAGACCCTGGCACGCCCGGTCCTTACTATTTTATATCAGTTGTATGATTTAAGTATATGTTTTCTGAAAAAGGTATCGGAGTGGCAAACCCCAGGCTAACTTAGACCCTGGCACGTCCGGTCCTTACTATTTTATATCGATGGTATGTAAGTAAGTTTTGAGACTAAGGCTTTCCTATAGTTTATGTTATTGCCTGTCATGCTTGCCACATTGTGCATGTTTCCGTCCCTTGTGGCATATGTTTAGCCCACGTCGTGCATGTTCTCGCCCACATTATGTATGTTTTCATCCTTTGTGGGTATGTTGGTCCTTCGTGGTGCATGTTCGCTGTACGACTCTGATCAGGTCTACAGCCCATACCATGGCCATAGGTATTATGTTCCTTCTTCGGAGGAAGAAGTAAGTGTCATGACCGCATACTTGCTATATGATTTTGCCTAGTCTCCATGAATTGTATGAAAAGTTTTATTAATTATGATGTTAAGTTTCTAAAGTATGATGCATGTTTGAAACAAGTATGAATTTTAGATATATGCATTAAAGAATTCATACAATGATTTAAAGTATGAAATGCATTATTATGGCATTTGTTTTCTGCATATATCGATACTATGACTATTTTAAATGCATTTCTTATGAGGCTTTAGTACGATACGGTTATTGATTTGAAAAGAGAAATAAATGTTTATTCTAAAAGAGTAACATAAGAATTATTTCTAAGATAAAGAAAATCGAAGAAGTAATTATCCAATGATTTGATATTTGCAAATCACTGTACTGTACTGAAGAGAAGAGAAGAGAAGTAAACCACTGTTTTTATTACTGAACTGTCAAGTGTTTTAAAGTATACTGAAGTGGAAAGGAACAAGTGGTTTACTCTGTGGAAAAACGAAAATTATATCGTTTTAAAACAACAAAATTGATATTCTCTACAGTTGCTTCTAGGTTCCGGGACAAGTATGGTATTCTAAAATACCTACCTTATTCTATCTGGATCCCTAGCCGACTGTAGTATCCTTCCTACATGTGTGCCTAGAGCCAGCTAGGAAGATTTTAAAGAAAGTGAAGAAAAAAAAATATTTTCAGCATATAGATAGCTGAATATCAAGTGTGACATATAACTCTCTTACTGAGCCGTGGTTTGCTCACCCCTTAATTTTAAACATTTCAGGTTTTAATGATTGTGAGATCAACTGATTGTCGATCACGGCTGTACACAAAGGACAATGTGACAGACCGACTGATTTATATGAGGTATGATCATTTATTTTCTGTATTTAGACATATCTACAGTACTACTTATCTGATTAATTAAGATAGGCGATGTGTATAATATAAACAATGTACTGTACATTTGTTTAACAGTTAGTAAAAGTGAAGTATCACAGACAGCCCAACCGAAGGAATCGTGTAAAATAAGGTGAAAAATACGGTAACGGGATGTGACAGGCCGAATGGTACATGATGACTTTCACTTGATTTTTCAACAATTTATTCATTAATTCATATTTCATCGTTAATTTCCATCTCTCCTATACCATTTTCATGCATCAAAACACAATAATTCATGAGTTCTTCATCATGGCCGAAACCCTAAGGGAGCAATTGAAAGTGTTTTTGTGAGAACCGCAAATTTTCTAACTAGATGTGTACTCCACGTGTAATCTAGTTAATGTAAAAGATAATTTTACTCTTGAAATTGCAAGTATAAGATTATGGTACGTATCCATAGAAACGAAGCCTCCGAGTAGAATATAAATAATACACCAATACCACATACGTAACATACGTGAGCACAAGTAAAAACAAATAAACAGATAAATGAAATAAATAAAGTACATATATAAATAAATATATATGTATATACAAAGATGAAATTAATTTAAAAGTTTGCATAAGCATATAAATTAAATACATAAGTCTATAAAGGAAAATATACAAGTATATATTATATAGAATACAACTATATAAATGGAAGAAATATATATGTGGGTTTTATATATATATATATATATATGAAAATCGATAAATAAATATATATTATAAATATGTTAAGATTTTATATATTATATATAATACATAATGTATGAGATACATATATATTGTATAATCTTTAATAAAAGCTACATATATATTAAAAGTTTTGAAATATAAATTGTTTTATATTAAAAGTATATATATATATTATAAAAAAATTAATAATATACAGGATTGGGTGGGAAAAATCCCACCCAAAATCTAAAGTGCTTTGCCGAACATTTTAGCAGCCCTATACCTAAAAGAATAGTAAAATAAGGTAAAAAGAAAACCTAAGCAACCTAACCCTCTCCTGTCACTTTCTTCTCCCGTTCCTTTTGTTATTTCCTAAAGCTTTCCTGCCTCTCCCATCGTGTCCCCTCTTCCCCCTTTCATTGTGTCACCATTGTTGAGCAAATCTGAGTGGAGAGAAGTAGTAGCCGACGGCACAAAGTGAAGATAGAAAACTACAGTAGCTAGGTGGCGTCGTGAGTTGGGAATGAAGGAGTAAGTGGTGACCTTGTAGAGCTGAAGTAGGAGCTTAAAGGGGACCCTTATTTGCGATATTAATTGTAAGTATTCTAGAGTAAATTTTAACTAACTTAAGGTTATTTTGGAATTTTGGACAGATTATGGAAGCTGAGTATGTTCTGGTCACCTTCTTCAAGAATTGGTGGATATGTATATGTAAGTATGTAGGTATTAAGAGATAAGTAGGAAATTAATTAATTAATTAAGATATACTATAAGGGAATTAAATATATATGAGGTAATGGAAAATCAGGAAAAATAAGGTACAAAATGTTGATAAAATTTAAAGGAAAGTGGGAGACACATATACATAGTCCAAATTATTTCTCAAAGAAAAATGCTAGTTTAGGAGACATTATTATTTGCTTGGAACAATAATTATTTATCTACTAATCCATTAATATTAAATTGGGTTATTAGAGGCTGATGTTGCAAGAGTAAAAGGGCTGGTAACATAAGTCAAGGGCTGGTAATACAAGTCAAGGGCTGGAAAATAAAACTACATTTCTTTTCTATTTCCCCCACCCAAACCAAGACAAGAGGAAAGCAAAAATTCCTTAGGTAATGTCAACAGCAACCATCAAGAGAACCCCTCTCCCTTTTCCCTCATATCCGGCCATAGACTAAAACCCTCTCTAAACACTCATCCATTTCACTAAAGGCAAAACTGATTGAGGCATTTCCATTGTCAAGGAGGCAGTAACGAAATGAAGGAGGACAATGCATGTTGGTTGTAAGTTGGCCAAGGGAAATCGTGAGCCATAGGTTCAAGGGAGCTTCGGTTCAACCCAAATAGAGAATCGAAAGTGGAGTAGAAGAAATAAGGAAGGGTTGCTCACAATGGGTGACTGAGGAAAGTGAAGGATTGAAACTCTAAACTGAAGCAAACTGATTTTGGGACTTCCGGCCAAGATAGCAAAGGTAATAAAGTAAGGTAAGTCAATATATGTTGCTGAGATTAAACTATGGAAACAGAATGTAATGTGGTCACTGGATTTGGCATTTATGTGTCTAGGCATAATAGTGAAGGAAGCTGTGAGGAAGTGGTCTGGGTTGTTCAATAAATTCTGAGTTTTGCATCGATTCAAGGGGTAAGGTTCTAACCTTATAATATTTTATTATTATGCATGAAAATGAAATTGTGATGAACTAAATCAAATGGCTATTGTTAGATAAAGGATTAACTGACTTGATGTTCAATCTGGAATTGATGTCCTGTTCTGGGTGGAAATTAAAACGATCAGTTTAATTGTTCTACATGGAGAAAAATTCTGAAAAAATTATGATTAATAGCCCTTTAAGTTAGTAGAAAGTCGGCTTTGGAATTTCTTGAATTGGATTTCTGTAACTTGAGTTATGCACAAATGAGTGCAGGGTATTCTGTCTAGAAACGTGAATTAGGGTCCTGACTTTGAAAAATTGTGGCAAATAGCTTAAATTGAATTATGTTGCAAGCCTTACATTTCTAGAAAGGTAATTAAGTTAGAATTGTGATGGTTCTAGGTTTACATCAATTGGATATTCCTATAACTAGATATGAGATAAATTGTGCAAATTGGTCAGTGTTATACTGTGTCAGAAAACTGCTGAATATACTGAAACTTTGGAAAAATTCTGGTGTTGATATAGGAAGAGTTAAATTATAAACCTTACGCTTATAGGTAGGGAAATGAGTTGGTTTTCATCTAGTTTTGGAATTTCCGGAATTGGAATCTTGTGGCTTAAGAGTTGTATAAATGAATGCAGGACACTCACTGTTGGTGACATGTTACCTAGTGTCAACTTTAAAATTTCATAGGATATAGCCCAGATCAAGTATGATTGCAAACTTTACATTTTCAGAAAGATAAATGAGTCATGATTGACATGGTTTTGGGTTTGTACAAATTTCATATCCCTATAGTTAGTAATATATATATTTTCTGAACACAGGTCAGGAAACTATCCTGCCTAATGTGTCAGATTTGGACCAAAGTTTAGAAATTAATGGGAAATGGCACAGGATGAATTAGGAAATAAGTCTTATATGTCTGAATACGGATCTGAGTTAGAAGTAATATAAAAATTTACGGTTTAACGATTAGGTTCTGAAATTTATACTTAAGGCTAGCACAATACCGTAAGGTCCAAAACCTTAAAGGGCAGAAATGGACCAAGTGGGTTATAAGTAGTTCAAGTGAACAAAAAGACAATAAACAGTGCTAGTAATGTTTGAATATGTCATGACCCGTGACCACATTTTTCATCTTATTGTACACAACTTAACCGGTTGGGCTGTATGCGATACTTCACTTGTACTGACTATTAAAAAAATTTTTATAATATTGTTTATATTATACACATCCCGAATCGTAATTAATCAGATAAGTAGTACTGTTGACGTGTCTAAATACAGAGAATAAATGATCATACCTCAAATAATCAGTCGATCTGACGCATTGTCCTTCGTGTACAGCCAGGATCTACAATTTACTGAACTCACATTCATCAAAACCTGAAATGTTGAAAATTAAGGGGTGAGCAAAACCACGGCTTAGTAAGAGAATTATATGCCTCACTGATACTCAGCTTCCTATATGCTAAAAATCTTTTTCATTTTTCCTATGGGCTCTAGGCTCGCATGTAGGAAAGATACTACAGTCAGCTAGGAATCCGAATGGAGTAAGGTAGGTATTTTAGAATACCATACTTGTTACGGAACCTAGAAGCAACTGTAGAGAGAATTTTTTTTTCTTTTTGTTTTGAATTAATAAATCCTTTTCCTTTTTAAACTTTCATAACCTTTTTGTCAGTTTCTTTTCAAAATAATGCTTCTACGAAATAAAGCATTTAAATAGAATAATCAATATTCGTATATTCCTTGAAAAGAATATTAGTTAAATTATCATTTTATTTCTTTAAAATTCATTTCATGTTTTAATGTACTCTCTTAATTAGTACCGTCCTTTAAAAAGCAAAATAAGCTATTAAAATCTATTCCATTCTTAAGTTAACAAGGCATCATTCTTTTTATCAGTATGATTAAGTGTGAAAGAGACGAACATTCAAGTAGCACATGTTTGAGTGGCATATATAAACATAATCCGATATATCACACACATCATATGTCATGTGCACAAGATCTATTTCATCCTTCGACATTTGTTGCATCCCCATCAGAACTTAGACTGATTACTAACACATCAGAACTCGTGTAGCACTTAGTTCCCGAAGGATTCTAGAGGTGGCTCACACGGTAAAATCATCGAGTCTTTGCTCTGTTTGGCCTTTACTAACACATCAGAACACGTGCAGCACTTAGTTCCCGAAGGATTCTAGAGGTGGCTCACACGGTAAAATCATCGAGTCTTTGCTCGGTTTGGCCTTTACTAACACATCAGAACACGTGCAGCACTTAGTTCCCGAAGGATTCTAGAGGTGGCTCATACGGTACAATCATCGAGTCTCTGCTCGGTTTGGCCTTTATGCCATATGTACTTTCCACTGTCTTATCAGATCTCATGTAGTACTTATGATCTAATATTCCATTTAAGACCATAGAAAGAATATTAGAATTATCATTTCTTCCTTTTTGAAAACATATTACATGTTTGTATCTCATGTCTTATGAGAATCATCTCACGGTACTATAATCAATACCTAAATGAGCATTTTGTAAAAATGCTATAATTCAATTGATTCTCTTATCATATTATATAAAACATGTTCTTTTCACATGTCACCCATCATGTATCACATTTTCTGTTTGACATATTCCATGTCATGTAAAACACTTTCCTTTTTACATGTCACCTATCATTTATGGAGTCTAAGATAGGCATTAATCTCATCATACTATAAACCTCGGAGGGTAAGGAAATACACCGGTCAAATCTATGACCATAACCTATATTGTCCTCGGTGGATCACTGATTAGGCGTCGACCGGGACTAAACATGTCACATATCATGCATCAGCATGATAGGAATGCCAACCAGTCTCAAAACCGTATTTTCATCATAAAATAAACCTTTATGGAATTTATATAAATATATAATTCCATGATTTAAAACCATAAGGGTTATAATCCTTTAGTGAATATTTATAAAAATATTCATAAAAATATTCACTATATTTCACTTCATCTTTCATCTCGTAATTCGTGTAATTTATCTATTCCGAGAATTTTCGGTGATTTCATTATCACCATCCTCGAATACATGAATATTCTAAGGTTCCATTTCATTATATTCATATTTTATGAAATTTAGAAACTTCCTCATGTTTCGTGATTTACTATCGAAATTCAGAAATAAAATCATTTAATATGATTTTATAAAGTTTTTCTAAAATTTTCGGCAGCATAACGGCTGTCGATTTACTAACCTCCTGCACGGAAAATACAGTTTATAAACTTTTAGCCAGTACTTCTTCCCAAATTATTTTCAGCAAATCATACATCATAATAATTTTCATAAAATAATTGCATAAAATATTTCAATTTAAAATATGCAGACTGAGTATCCTTACAGTGCTGCACATGCATCCCTTACCTTTTTCCGGGTCGGCGACTTCCGCTTATTGATCGCGCCCGCACTCCATTTCTCCCGATTGTTGAAAATAATTTCTGGAAATAAAATTCTAATTTTTTTAGAATTTTTCATAATTTATTTAATTTTTCTGAAAATTAAATCTCAGGAAGATTTCTTACCGAACTTGAAAAATCCCGGGTTGTCGAATTTCTGGGAATTTTCTGAATTCCTGAAATTCTCCTTTTTCCTCTTTTTCTTCCTTTTTCCTTTTTTTTCTTTTCTTTCTTTCTTTTCTTTTTCTTTTTCTTTTTCTTTTTCCTTTTTCTTTTCTTTTTTCTTCTTCCTTTCCCGGTCAGACCGGTTCAGACCGGTTTGTGCCTCATCCCGCCGGTTCGATCGGTTCGACCGCCGGCGGCCCTCCTTTCCGCCGGTTCGCGCCTCCCACAGCTGGCCGACATAGCGGGGATGCCGGATCTGGCCTCCGTTTCACCCAATCACCGGCGACGGCTGTGAAGACCGAGAATTTTCTAAATAAATAAAGGTATCCGGAAAATTTAATTTGGACAAATTGAAATCCAAATTAAATAAGAAAATGGAGAAAATAATTTTGGATATTTGGAAATCCAAAACTTAATAAGAAATAAAAATATTTTTTGATATATTTATATAATGATATTATATAAATATACTTTTGATAAATATAAATATTATTTTTGTATTAAAAGTGTAAAAATATGTATATGTATTTTGATACAAAAAAAAATATGTACTTAAATACATATTATAATGGCATATTTATATATAATTATAATTATATGTATAATTATAATGTGTATATTTACTATTATTAATTAAGTATATTAATAAATAATATTGAAAAAAAAAAAAGAAGAATAGAAACAGGGGTCGGGACCCGACCCCTGTTATTTCCTTCTGTTGAAGGAAAAACAGAAGAGGAAAAACTAAAGAGAGAACGCCGGACGATGCCGGCCACCGGAAGGAAGAGGAACGAGGGAGCGGCGTCGCCGGCAAGGGAAGAAGTAGATTACGGTAGCCCGAGGCAGAAAGAGAAGTGATCGGTGCGAAAATAGAAAGGGAAAACCGAAGGAAAAAGAGGAAAAGAGAAAAGAGGGAAGTGGCGGTGCCGGCCGGTCTAGGCACCGCCACCCCAACCCCGAGCTCGGCGGAGCTGAGGGGAAGCAAAGGAAGACCGCCGGTGAAGAAGAACGACGGCGGAGGAAGGAGAAACGTGGAGGAGAAGAGATTGAAAACCCACCTCCAGATCCGCCACCGCCGGCGCCGTCGCTGGGGAAATGGAGACCAGATCCGGCCTCGTGGCAACCTCGGCAAGCTGTGGAGCGGCTGAACCGCCGGAGTGGCTGGCCGCTGGTGACCGAACCGGTCAAGCTAAGCTGAACCGGCCTGAACCGGTCCGAACCGGTTCAGGCTAGAAAAAAAAAACAGAACAGAAAAGAAAAGGAAAAAAAAAAGAAGAAAGAAGAAAAGAAAAGAAAAGAAAAGGAGAAAGAAGGAAAGGAAGAAGAAAGGGAAAAAGGAAGAAAAATGGTAAGGAAATTTAGAAAAAAATAAAATGATGGTATTTATTGAATAATTTATGGTTATATTGATGTAGTGCATTGATATTGAAATTGTAGCAAAACGGAAATGAGACGAATGGTGGAGTTCGACAAGGCTCGAAAATCGAAAAGTGCGCTAAGCTTTGGCGAATAGGTAAGATACTTTTATAAAGCATTAGTAGCTTTATATTGTATGTGGGAATTATGATTTTTTTATGATGCATTTATTTAATTGACTTTAAATGCAATTATGATTTTTATATGATGCATCAATTTAAATAGATTTGCTAAAAAAATGCTAAGAGGACCCACAACTGATGGTGGGGGTCTTAGTAAGAGGTAAAATTGGTGAGAATCAACGGCTGCAAGTATAAATTGTGTTTCCCTTGCAGGAGGTTAGGGAAAATTAAGCCGTTATGCTGCCGAAATTTTTAGGAAAATAATTGAGGAAAAAGATTAAGTTTCTCACATAAATGGAATCTGGGAGATAATTATTGAAAATAAATATTGAAAGGATTTTATAGTATTACCGAAAGAGTTTGATATTGAAATCGATGAGAAGATAGATCGTTGAAAACGATAATGTGGTGAATTACATGGTTTAAAACCTTATAGAATCGATAAATCAAGTAATTTTAATATCACAAATGGTATCAAGTTGAGATTGAGGTGGAATTATTAATTAGACGGATCACGGATAAAAGTGATGATAATTATATGATGTAGCTTGGAAGAGAAGATCACAGTTGAAATTTCGATGGTCGAATGATTGGATTGTGAAGTTATTAACGGAGTAATGATTTCCAGAATTACCGAGTCCGGTTTCATGATTTTGAAATAATTTCGAAAGTGATAATATGGACAAATTCGAGAGATTGAAATGGAGATTTAATTACGACACAATCCGATCAATTATGGATTCAAAGAAATGAGTGATAAATATGTGAAAAGATGATTGTGCTTATAACTTTAGAATAGATCTTGAATAATAAGATCGACAATTGCATAAGTTCGGATAAAATCATAAAGGCCACATGAAAATGGATTTGAGGATTTAGATACGATTTTGTGATAGTAAATGAAATTGAACCTCAAATCAAAAAAATGATAAACATGTATCAATAGATCAAATCATAAATGGATTTGATAAGTGACTATCGATTTTGTGATTCTGTTATCCTCGATGTCGATTCTGGAACAGATATTGAAGGATGATATTATTATTTGCATAAATTCGGTAACTTGATGACTATTTTAGAAATTGATGTTTAAATGCTTATCAAAACTTAGAGGATTCACACTAATGATGCGATCCTAATATTGATAATGAAGTGTATAAATGATTATAATAGTCAATGACGATCAAGAAAGGGTATTGAATACCGAATGGTCTGAATACCAAGTGATTCGATTTCCAAATGAATTGAGTACTGAGCAAATTGAACACTGAATTAGATGAATAGTGAATGAATTGTATAGTGATTTATTGGTTGACAGAAAGAAAGTCTTGAAATCGAATAATTGATGGTGATAAAGTTAAATGAATCGCTTTAGCGTATTTGATGGAAACATTACCGAAGTTGCATACTGAAATGTTTTATAGCATCGCATTTAAGCATGCCTTCTTGTAACTTGAAACATTTTAATAATGTTTATATGAATACTGAAAAGTATTGATTTGTTTTGAAATGAAAGTATATGGTAAATATATATATATATATATATATTTTGATATATGAAGTCTCATACAGAATTTTACCATATGCCTTACATGATATTGAAAAGAAAGCTATAGATTTAAATGTTTTATGAGACTGTAGGCACCCTAAAAGAATTAAATTCAATAAAGCATAGTGGAAACCGCCTAATTGGAGCTTTGCTCATTAGGCAGATAGATATGCTTGTCCGACAATAGTCGTGGACAGGTCTCAGTCACGCCTGATCAGTGGGGCTGAGAGAGATGAGGTCTATGGCCATAGATAGCGCCCTAGTTGGTTTCCAGGGGACGATATGATTTTCACTGCTAGCTACAGTGATTTAAGTCTTTATTGATAGAGAGATGATAGGGATCTAGCCTAGTCTCTAACAAATATGATATGAAGTCTAGAGTATGATTTTTATTGATATGAACTCTAGACTTGACATGATTTATACTGTACATGAAACAGATTTGAAATGAAATATGTTTTGAAATAGTACATGTTTTAAACATGTTTTAAAAGTCCATAAGATATGAATTCGACACTATATGATTTATATGTGATTTTGTGTCGAACATGGCATGATATACGGTCTAGAGTATAGTTTGATTTGATATGAACTCTAGACCTGATATGATTTACAGTAGATGATTTAAAAGTATATGATAAATGATTTCGACACTTACATGATTTATATACGATTTTGTGTCGAATTTGAAACGACATGCGGTTTAGAGTATAGATTGATTTGATATGAACTCTAAACCTGATATGATTTATAGTATATGAAAAATGTTTTAAAACCGCATATGTTTTAGACATGCTCCGAAAACGAATACATGAATTGAAATTGAATATGTTTATATTATGCCTTAAAGGCAAACTTTTGAAAATGCATATGTTGAGCATGTCCTAAAGTATATATGATATGATTTGAAATGATCGCGGTTTATACAGAAAAATTACATGAATTGCATATTAAACCCTAATATGACAATATGCTTAGTATATGAGAATTCCATGAGGAATGTCATGACTCGGTGGTAACGATATTTCATCTATATGAGGTCATGATATGTTATGAAACACGAATATAGAGATACACGAAGAGAATTATGACTAGGTACCACCGTGATTATGATCTACAATACGAGAATTGATAAGAGATGATATGAGAATTGATAAGAGATGATATGAGAATTGATAAGAGATGATAGAATACAGAAATATGATTATGAAATGAAAAGTGATAATGAGATGTATCGATGAGAAAGGATTAACTGTAATTGCATCCTTGTAAGTATTAAGCATTGCAGTTTAAGACAGTTTAATCCTACTCTTGTATTTATATTAGTATCTTACTGAGCCGTGGTTTTGCTCACCCCACTAAATTTCATCTCTTTCAGATTATTGAAGTTAACGTCTGCCATGTGAGCTGCTCAGTGGGCATCGGAGACCGTGTATGAACTTGGTACTAGTTTTCTGAGTTATATGTTCTTTATAAAATACTTGTTTACATGTAAGACTTAAATTGATGCACAGTACATATTCTGTTTAATAAGTCGGGATGTAACTAAGAACCGTTTCCGTGTTTGTTTAATATTTAAATGGAATGACTATAAGTCACCTAGGTAGTATAGTAACTACACTGACACCGAATACAAACCTTAAAATGAAAAAGAAAAATTTAGTCCATAAATTTGTAGACTAAGAAAAGTATAAGAATCGAGTGAAAGTCGCGGTCTTCGGGTCGTGACAGGTTTAATGGTATCAGAGCACGGTTTGTCTAGTACGTGTCAGTGTAGTTGAGACAGTGATAGTGTTACATCCCATGTACTGTGTAGTGTCTACATGTAAACTTGTTGATTTTCAATCAGTACCAAGATTAGTCAGCTATTGGTATGGGTGATACCAGTTGATGGCCTATTGAAAACAGGCTGAGCTTTGACATAAAGATGCCAATCGATGACCTATTGAAACGGACTGGAAACCGTTAATGAATGGTATCGATATGGTATAGAAGAATTGTGTATTATCTTAAAGGAATAGAATATGAATGATCGAGAATGATTGATTGTGGCAATTTATATGGAAGATAATGGAATGATTGTATAGAATATGATCGATATGTAAATTGAGAAGGATTGAAAGAGGTCAAGAAATAGCCAACGAAAAATGATCGAACCCAAACATATGGCTCGATTGAAAGTACAATCCCACTTTAATTATGAAGATTATTGGAAATTGAAAATATGATTTCGAGTTATAAGGGAACATGAATATGAAGCAGTTTTCGAATTTAAGATTGAAAGTGATTTCGCTTTGGTTATCACATCGAGATGTAATAAGGATACTACGTGGAAGGAGATATAGAGAGAAGATGATTGATAAATGTTACATTTATGGCAAGAGATGATTAACAGTAAAGTCTGCAATGAGGTGCAGCCTTGATTTATCAATGTGACAATGAGTGTTGTGGGATAATATGAAACCCAAAAGAAATATGATATTATGGAAGTGATTATAGACTGGTTGATCAAATTGAATCACTTTTCCATCTTCAGACTTCTAGATTTCTCTAATGCCTTAGTCGAAATGTAAATATGAAACGGAGAGAATGTATGTGAAGTTCCAGTGAGCATTACATGTGATGGAATCTTGAATTGCCAAATGTTTATGGAAAATAGTAAAAGGCTTTGGGATTTCAAATTTATTGACGGCATCGCTCCATACTGATATGAAAATTCGAGCGTAATGTGGAAACGCTCGAAGATATGTTGAGAGAGCGGATGCACGAGATTTAAAGGCTACTGGGACAATCACATACTACTGATTAAATCGGTAAACTATAGTTACCAAATTATATCGACTTGGCACCAAATGAGAGAAACGAATGATAAATGGTGTGAAACAGCTATTATGTGAAAAGAGATAGAAAGTGATAACTCCCAAGGTGATAAGAAATTTTAGGGAGTATGAATATATGGTGGAAAAATGATATGTAATGGTTAAAAAGGCGATTCAGATGTAAAAAGTATGCTAGTAATATTACTTAAAAGACGATTGAGGGGACAGGAATCATAAGTATACGGAACTGTACCACCTCTAAATACAAGTTAAAATTCGGAGGACCGAATTTCTTAAGGTGAGGAGGATGTGAAGACCGAGAATTTTCTAAATAAATAAAGGTATCCGGAAAATTTAATTTGGACAAATTGAAATCCAAATTAAATAAGAAAATGGAGAAAATAATTTTGGATATTTGGAAATCCAAAACTTAATAAGAAATAAAAATATTTTTTGATATATTTATATAATGATATTATATAAATATACTTTTGATAAATATAAATATTATTTTTGTATTAAAAGTGTAAAAATATGTATATGTATTTTGATACAAAAAAAAATATGTACTTAAATACATATTATAATGGCATATTTATATATAATTATAATTATATGTATAATTATAATGTGTATATTTACTATTATTAATTAAGTATATTAATAAATAATATTGAAAAAAAAAAAAAGAAGAATAGAAACAGGGGTCGAGACCCGACCACTGTTATTTCCTTCTGTTGAAGGAAAAACAGAAGAGGAAAAACTAAAGAGAGAACGCCGGACGACGCCGGCCACCGGAAGGAAGAGGAACGAGGGAGCGGCGTCGCCGGCAAGGGAAGAAGTAGATTACGGTAGCCCGAGGCAGAAAGAGAAGTGATCGGTGCGAAAATAGAAAGGGAAAACCGAAGGAAAAAGAGGAAAAGAGAAAAGAGGGAAGTGGCGGTGCCGGCCGGTCTAGGCACCGCCACCCCAACCCCGAGCTCGGCGGAGCTGAGGGGAAGCAAAGGAAGACCGCCGGTGAAGAAGAACGACGGCGGAGGAAGGAGAAACGTGGAGGAGAAGAGATTGAAAACCCACCTCCAGATCCGCCACCGCCGGCACCGTCGCTGGGGAAATGGAGACCAGATCCGGCCTCGTGGCAACCTCGGCAAGCTGTGGAGCGGCTGAACCGCCGGAGTGGCTGGCCGCCGGTGACCGAACCGGTCAAGCTAAGCTGAACCGGCCTGAACCGGTCCGAACCGGTTCAGGCCAGAAAAAAAAAAACA
Organism: Heritiera fomes; assembly: GCA_032173925.1. NCBI lineage: Eukaryota > Viridiplantae > Streptophyta > Magnoliopsida > Malvales > Malvaceae > Heritiera > Heritiera fomes. The sequence goes on along the minus strand of JAPDPM010000009.1, from coordinate 18,151,056 downwards.
GAACAGAAAAGAAAAGGAAAAAAAAAAGAAGAAAGAAGAAAAGAAAAGAAAAGAAAAGGAGAAAGAAGGAAAGGAAGAAGAAAGGGAAAAAGGAAGAAAAAATGGTAAGGAAATTTAGAAAAAAATAAAATGATGGTATTTATTGAATAATTTATGGTTATATTAATGTAGTGCATTGATATTGAAATTGTAGCAAAACGGAAATGAGACGAATGGTGGAGTTCGACAAGGCTCGAAAATCGAAAAGTGCGCTAAGCTTTGGCGAATAGGTAAGATACTTTTATAAAGCATTAGTAGCTTTATATTGTATGTGGGAATTATGATTTTTTTATGATGCATTTATTTAATTGACTTTAAATGGAATTATGATTTTTATATGATGCATCAATTTAAATAGATTTGCTAAAAAAATGCTAAGAGGACCCACAACTGATGGTGGGGGTCTTAGTAAGAGGTAAAATTGGTGAGAATCAACGGCTGCAAGTATAAATTGTGTTTCCCTTGCAGGAGGTTAGGGAAAATTAAGCCGTTATGCTGCTGAAATTTTTAGGAAAATAATTGAGGAAAAAGATTAAGTTTCTCACATAAATGGAATCTTGGAGATAATTATTGAAAATAAATATTGAAAGGATTTTATAGTATTACCGAAAGAGTTTGATATTGAAATCGATGAGAAGATAGATCGTTGAAAACGATAATGTGGTGAATTACATGGTTTAAAACCTTATAGAATCGATAAATCAAGTAATTTTAATATCACAAATGGTATCAAGTTGAGATTGAGGTGGAATTATTAATTAGACGGATCACGGATAAAAGTGATGATAATTATATGATGTAGCTTGGAAGAGAAGATCACAGTTGAAATTTCGATGGTCGAATGATTGGATTGTGAAGTTATTAACGGAGTAATGATTTCCAGAATTACCGAGTCCGGTTTCATGATTTTGAAATAATTTCGAAAGTGATAATATGGACAAATTCGAGAGATTGAAATGGAGATTTAATTACGACACAATCCGATCAATTATGGATTCAAAGAAATGAGTGATAAATATGTGAAAAGATGATTGTGCTTATAACTTTAGAATAGATCTTGAATAATAAGATCGACAATTGCATAAGTTCGGATAAAATCATAAAGGCCACATGAAAATGGATTTGAGGATTTAGATACGATTTTGTGATAGTAAATGAAATTGAACCTCAAATCAAAAAAATGATAAACATGTATCAATAGATCAAATCATAAATGGATTTGATAAGTGACTATCGATTTTGTGATTCTGTTATCCTCGATGTCGATTCTGGAACAGATATTGAAGGATGATATTATTATTTGCATAAATTCGGTAACTTGATGACTATTTTAGAAATTGATGTTTAAATGCTTATCAAAACTTAAAGGATTCACACTAATGATGCGATCCTAATATTGATAATGAAGTGTATAAATGATTATAATAGTCAATGACGATCAAGAAAGGGTATTGAATACCGAATGGTCTGAATACCAAGTGATTCGATTTCCAAATGAATTGAGTACTGAGCAAATTGAACACTGAATTAGATGAATAGTGAATGAATTGTATAGTGATTTATTGGTTGACAGAAAAAAAGTCTTGAAATCGAATAATTGATGGTGATAAAGTTAAATGAATCGCTTTAGCGTATTTGATGGAAACATTACCGAAGTTGCATACTGAAATGTTTTACAGCATCGCATTTAAGCATGCCTTCTTGTAACTTGAAACATTTTAATAATGTTTATATGAATACTGAAAAGTATTGATTTGTTTTGAAATGAAAGTATATGGTAAATATATATATATATATTTTGATATATGAAGTCTCATACAGAATTTTACCATATGCCTTACATGATATTGAAAAGAAAGCTATAGATTTAAATGTTTTATGAGACTGTAGGCACCCTAAAAGAATTAAATTCAATAAAGCATAGTGGAAACCGCCTAATTGGAGCTTTGCTCATTAGGCAGATAGATATGCTTGTCCGACAATAGTCGTGGACAGGTCTCAGTCACGCCTGATCAGTGGGGCTGAGAGAGATGAGGTCTATGGCCATAGATAGCGCCCTAGTTGGTTTCCAGGGGACGATATGATTTTCACTGCTAGCTACAGTGATTTAAGTCTTTATTGATAGAGAGATGATAGGGATCTAGCCTAGTCTCTAACAAATATGATATGAAGTCTAGAGTATGATTTTTATTGATATGAACTCTAGACTTGACATGATTTATACTGTACATGAAACAGATTTGAAATGAAATATGTTTTGAAATAGTACATGTTCTAAACATGTTTTAAAAGTCCATAAGATATGAATTCGACACTATATGATTTATATGTGATTTTGTGTCGAACATGGCATGATATACGGTCTAGAGTATAGTTTGATTTGATATGAACTCTAGACCTGCTATGATTTACAGTAGATGATTTAAAAGTATATGATAAATGATTTCGACACTTACATGATTTATATACGATTTTGTGTCGAATTTGAAACGACATGCGGTTTAGAGTATAGATTGATTTGATATGAACTCTAAACCTGATATGATTTATAGTATATGAAAAATGTTTTAAAACCGCATATGTTTTAGACATGCTCCGAAAACGAATACATGAATTGAAATTGAATATGTTTATATTATGCCTTAAAGGCAAACTTTTGAAAATGCATATGTTGAGCATGTCCTAAAGTATATATGATATGATTTGAAATGATCGCGGTTTATACAGAAAAATTACATGAATTGCATATTAAACCCTAATATGACAATATGCTTAGTATATGAGAATTCCATGAGGAATGTCATGACTCGGTGGTAACGATATTTCATCTATATGAGGTCATGATATGTTATGAAACACGAATATAGAGATACACGAAGAGAATTATGACTGGGTACCACCGTGATTATGATCTACAATACGAGAATTGATAAGAGATGATATGAGAATTGATAAGAGATGATATGAGAATTGATAAGAGATGATAGAATACAGAAATATGATTATGAAATGAAAAGTGATAATGAGATGTATCGATGAGAAAGGATTAACTGTAATTGCATCCTTGTAAGTATTAAGCATTGCAGTTTAAGACAGTTTAATCCTACTCTTGTATTTATATTAGTATCTTACTGAGCCGTGGTTTTGCTCACCCCACTAAATTTCATCTCTTTCAGATTATTGAAGTTAACGTCTGCCATGTGAGCTGCTCAGTGGGCATCGGAGACGGTGTATGAACTTGGTACTAGTTTTTTGAGTTATATGTTCTTTATAAAATACTTGTTTACATGTAAGACTTAAATTGATGCACAGTACATATTCTGTTTAATAAGTCTGGATGTAACTAAGAACCGTTTCCGTGTTTGTTTAATATTTAAATGGAATGACTATAAGTCACCTAGGTAGTATAGTAACTACACTGACACCGAATACAAACCTTAAAATGAAAAAGAAAAATTTAGTCCATAAATTTGTAGACTAAGAAAAGTATAAGAATCGAGTGAAAGTCGCGGTCTTCGGGTCGTGACAACGGCGCCGGATCTAGGTCCGTGGGTTTCGGCCTCTTTCTCCTCCATTTCTTCCTTCCTCCACCGTTTCCTTCACCGTCGATGGCCTCCTTCTCCTTCGTTGGTCCTTGCCGGTGGCGTTGGTGTCGGTGGCGATGCCCGGATCAGCCGGCACCGCCGTATCTCCCTTCTCTTTTCCTTCTCGGTTCGTCGAGTTTTCCTTTCTGTTTCACCGCATTTCGCTTCTTTCCGTCCTTCCCCGTCGCCGGTCGACTTTCTTTCTCTTCTTCCCTCACCGGCGACGGCCTCTAGTTCCTCCTCTTCCGCCTCTCGCTCAACCGGCGTCGTCCAGCTTCCATCGTTTCTCTTCTGTTTTACTTAACAGAAGAGAAAATGTGGGACTTCTGTTATTATTTATTTATTTATTTATTTATTTATTTAATATATATAATATTTATAATTATATATATAATTATATTATTAATAATATATATTAACATATTTTATTTTAACAATATATATACATATATGTATTCACACTTTACTTAAAATTAATATATATTTCATATATATTTATTTATATACATAATTGTATATAAAAATATACATGTGTTTATTTAATATAAAATAGTATATATATTATTTTATAATATATACTATATTTCATATATACATATGTATTTATATATATATTTCATATATATATATACATTTATATTTATAATTATATAAATATATTTTATAATATACACATGTATTTATTTAAAAACAAAATAGTATATATTTCATTTTATAATATACACTAAAATTCATATACATACATATGTAATTATATAAAAACATATCAAAATATATTTATATAATCTAATTATATAAATATATAATATACACATTTTATTTCATTTAATTGGATTTCTTAATATCCAATTATTCTCATTTTTCTTATTTAATTTGGATTTTTAATTAATCCAATTTAATTATTTTTCCTCTCTATTATTTTTATTTTCACTTCCAATTTAATTTCCTTTACACCAATTTCCCGATTCTTTCACTTCCTCGATTCTCGAGATTTTTACCAATATCCCGTTCCCGCAAATTTTATTTATTTCCTCTTATTTAATTTCTCCAATATTTATTTTCAATATTTCTAATTTCCAATAAATGAAAAATTTACGGTTATCACAGAATAATTCTGAAAACACTGCCAAGTATCGTTTCTTGTTGAATTATACAATGCTTAATGTTAGCTTATAATTGGAAGTACTAAGATTGATGGAAGTATCGAGATTGATTCAATCTACTATGTATTATGTAGAGGGTTGTCCTAAGGACTAAGCTTGACCCGAAATCAATCGACACTGCAAGACTTATTAGGCGAGGGAGAATTGATTCAGAAGCTAAGGAAGTACTGTAAGTAACCCTAAGCAACTACTTGCATCCAAATTGTTTAATGCTATAAATTTCTGGAATTTGGCAATTGAAACAAAAAAAATGCTGCATATGAGATGTCTTCCCTTGACTGTTGGCTTTGCTTTACTAGAATTGGTTTGTAAACAGGTGATGGGCTCGCAAGTATTGTACTGTTTGTACGTATTATATAATCAAGAAATATTTTAAACGTTTTAAAGGTTTAACTTAAATTCTAATTTAATATGATTTTATATTTTGTGTTGTAACCTTGTTGATGTTTTAAATGCCTTGTGAGCCTTGTTTTGTGGAATTACCTCTTTATGAACTATGATGATTGCTATGAGGTCAAGGAAGAATAAATTTTGTTTTAAGATTATTGGATTTCTATTTTAGACCCGAGGTATTGAAACCTTAAGGTACTGTACCTTGAGAATTTTGTAGACACTCTTAATTGACTTAGAGCACTGTTTCTCGAGCATTAGTCTCGGAAACGATCGGCTTGTCCCGTATAATTACGTTTGGACAGGTCCCGGTGTCATATGCGTAATGAGCCGGGGTGATTGGTCTATGCATAGGCAGCGTCCCTTTATGGGATATTGCTACGGTTAGCTACCGTAGATCGTTAAAGTGTTAGCTCTAAGTAGCATGGATTGATACTATGCGAACTCTCTTGGTACTATGACTGGTTTTATTGATTGCACTGCATACTTTATGTATGATTTGATATTGAGACTTCTAGTCTAATGATGGAACTCTACATTTGACTACGATCTATTATTGAGTTTCCATACTGTGTTTTAAGTTTAATGCAGCATAATTGATTTGATGTATTTGAAAGTGATTTGAATTAGCTTTCACAAATGAGGGATGCTTGGTATGATTTAGTTGCTTATTGTTGTTACTTACTGAGTTGCGACTCACTCCCTTTTTCTTTCCCCTCCCTTTCAGAGTGATCGATATTGCTACTGTTCATTTTGGCTTGGGAAGCTTCTTGACAGTGGTCTTCCTTGCACCGTTTAAGGTACTTGGCTCCCTGCAGATTGTATAGACATATGTGGATGATGGCACAGTGTATTGGATTTCTTTTTGTTGTATATATATGTACTTACGTGATGAGTCTGGGATGTAAGCTAGGTTATGTTATTATTAGAATATTATGATCATTATACTTTTTGAGTTAGCATTATGTATGCTGGTAGATATGCCTGAATATATTAAAAGTCTGATGTAGGTGATCTTGATATATCACTATGAAGTGGCAAGGAATTTAGCTACTAAAAAAGTTGATATGTTAATAAGTAATCTTAGTGATCCAAGGATTATACAAAATCGAAAGGTAGCCTACACAGTCACCTACAAACAAGAAGCGAAGTAAAAGGGAAAAAAAATCTAGCTTGCAATTTAAGCTTTCGTAAGATATTATGAAAGACCGAATGTGAAAGGCCCTAACGGGCCAAGGCCTAAATGGGCCGGGCCGAAAAGCCCTTTTAGTTAAATGGGCCTAAAAATGCAAGCCCATATCCGACCTAAGGGCTAATGGGCCGAAATGGGCCGGCCCGTATAAGAAATTAAAAAATTTAAATATCATATTAAAATCCCATTTTTAGTAAATAAACAAAGTAAAATTTGAAATAAATATTAAAAAACATCAAATAAATTTACATCAAATCCATTAAATCTTCAACATCATTTGAACATTACATATTAATAGTTTAACAAACATAATATAAATTGTTTTAACAAACCTAGATACTGAAAAACATGTCTCAACCATATTAAAAATAAAAAACATGATAAATAGATCCATGTCCATCCATCTCCTCCATAGTGTCAATCACATTCAATTAATTCTTTTTCACTTTGCCATTTACAAATATAAATAAAGAACAATATAAGAACTCACAAGAATTAAACTTATGAATTGATTAAAAATTGTCAACTAATTAATAACATTACTTTCAAAACCAAGAATCCAATTTCAGATGCAAATTAAAGTTTTCACGTTCTCATGATTTATAGAACTTCAATACTTATTTAAAACACAAGAACCAATACTAAAAAAACTCTCTGATGCTATTGTTGTTATTGGAATGCTCAAGATATCACAAGCTATACTTGCAAGCTTTGGAAATCTTGGCTTATGATATTTCTACCATTGCAGCACATTTAAATTTTCAATCAAGCGAACCATAATCCTTAGCTCTTCCAAATAAAGATCTAATTGAGATTTTGGTTTTTCTACTTGAATAGTTTCAAATCTTTTGAAAGCCTATATCTTTGGACATTTCAAAATAAATTAATTGTCATTACAAAAGAGAATTTAAAATAAAATATATACTTAAAAAACAAAAATCAACTTACATCACTTAAAGCAAATGTACTCTTCTTCTTCCAACTAGTATGTGTAAGAGGTTGTGAGTCATTAGGTTAGTTTGAAGTAAATTAGTAATACTAAGTAGTATTAATTTTATATATTTTACTTTGATTAAAATGTTAAACATATAAATAATTAAAATAAAAATAAAATTTTAATATAATTAAAAATATTAAAAAATTAAATGGGCCGGCCCATTTAAGCTAGAGCCTAAATGGGTCGGGGCCAAAAAGCCTTCTTTGTTAAATAGGTTACAAAAATGAAGTTTAAGCCCTGAATAAATAGACCAGGCTTGGTCGGCCGAACGGGCCTTGGCCCATTTTGACAGTGCTAAATATGAATTTCATAATTAGACTACTAATTAAATATTCTTTAAATATGTATTAATTATTACAAATTTTACGACATTTATTTATATAAATATTATACACCAATCCATTGGTGGCAAAATTTAATATAAATTATTCAAATTTTACGGCATTTATTTATAATTAGATTGTACTATTTTTGTGCAAATGTGGATATATTAATTACATAGCCAATTAAAAATTCTTACAAACGTGCATTAATTATTTCATAATTTATTGCATTTATTTTTTTTTTGGTCTAAACCATCCGGTATCCCCATACCTTTGGTATAAGACTAATCCGGATTCGAGCCAGGCAGGACCCAAAGGGCGGCAAAGCTCTCCCTCAAGAGTTTTAACACAGCTGCATACCCAGGGACTCGAACTCGAGACCTCTGGTTAAGCTAGAACAACTCACTGCCAGTTGATCTACGTGCTCTTGGGTATAATTTATTGCATTTATTGATATAAATATTATACACCGATTCATTAGTGGCACAATTTAACGTAAACTATTAAACAGTTACCAAATATACCTTAAACTACATTTTCCTATCGTTGACTCAATTTATTGTTATAAAATTTGCACCTCCATTAATGGTAAAATTATAGTAAAGCTAAGAAATTTGAAAGAGATTGGTAATAATTGAATTGTCAATTGAAAATTGCTTTAAATAAATAAATAAATATATATTTATATATATAAAGTTGACAAAACAATCCCAAATTATATAATCAAAGTTAAGGAAGGAGACTGAAAATAGATCAACAGTAATTGGTTTGCCAACTAAAAGATTTACTACATTTATTTATATAAATGTTATACACAAATGCAATTAAATTATAACATAAAAAATGATATTTTTAAAACTTGCTAAAACAAATTATATTTATTAAATTATAACATAAAAATTAGAAAATACTAACAGAAAGAACTATGCATGTTTAAATACAACTTACATAAATTCTTTACTGACGTCGATAACTACTGCCACGAGATGACAAGCAACACATTTAAGAATTTTTGTCCTATTACTGTCATTATAATTACATAATCTTCTATTTCAAACTTTATTTAGGCTAAAATAAACCAGAATAATATTAAAAAAATAATTATATCTTAATTAAAAAGCATATGTATATATATTAGCAATTTATGTTTTATACCTGTAGAACAAGTGAACATTTTCCTCTCTTTCCAACAAAAGGATAATTAACTTTAGTATATACCGAGTTTGTTTTCAACTAGTCAAAGCTCTTGATAACCGAATATGAATAACACTGATCTTAGGATCTACTTTATCTTTTAGTAGATTTTGGCGCACGCAATCTAGAAGCATTTGCATCGACAAAATTTCTTATTTTTATTTGTTAAAACAAATTTTTCTTACACTTTTCAACACCATAACAACTGCCTACTTAATATATTTTGTAGAGTATGTAAAGACCATTCTAAATAAGTTTTGAACTCTCAAAATTATTGTCTTTGCCCATTATCATATATTTATTATAAACGTTATCTTATAATTTTTCTAAAAAAATAAAACAAGATTTCTTATGCATTTCTTTTAATAGAAGTGATATATATATATATATATGTGTGTGTGTGTGTGTGTGTGTGTGTGTGTGTGTGTGTCTGCGCGCTACATTGTTACCTGTGCAATGCACGGATTAATTTTACTTATTTAAATATGTACTAATACATTATTAATTAGATAAATAACATATATTTGAAAAAAATTAATTTACTAATATTTTGTCCTAATTATAAATCTAGACGCACATATATATATATATATATATATATATATATATATATATATATATATATATATATAGTTTGCTCTGAATCTTATATTAGGACAAATGTATGTTTAAATTTATTGATTATATTTATAAAAAAAAAGGCCACTTGGTTTTAATCTAAGCTTTCAAAAAGATAAATTATTTTTGTGTGCGCTTTCTCCTATAACTGGTCAATAATTTTTGAGATTTTTCTATGTCTTTTGTTTTAGATAATAATAATAATAATAATAATAATAATAATTGTAGACACTTTATTTTATCCGGGATCTTAACTTGTAAAATTAATTAATTGTGTTAGGTAATATAGTATTTTTAACATTAGATTAGGATAATTAATTAATTTAAAAATAAAGTAGGGATTTTATATATTAGAATTAACATTAGGAAATTAAAATTAAAATAGGATTTAGGAAAAATAAAAAAGAAGACAAAGAAAAAGAAAATAAAATCAATTTTAGGATAGGATAATTAGACTTTTTAGGATAATTATTTGGATTAATATCAAATTTGGTAGAGTTAGCTTAGGATTAACATAAGAATAAAATAGATAAAATATAAAAATGGGAGATAATTATTGAAACAGAGTTAGTTATATTAGGACTCTAATAAGTTTTTGCCTATAAAAAGAGACTCCTTTGATCGAGGGAGGAGGAGGGGGATCGACTGTTAGCCACCTTGCATCATCCAAGCTTTCATTACTGAGCCTCTGTTTTTGCAAATATTTTCACATCATCAATACCGCTACTCGTCTCGCCATCAGTCCCGCTCCTTGTCCTGCCGCTCTGCTGCTATTGCTTCTTGCTGAGTTTTGGACCCGCTCCTCACTTGTTCATCACCATTGCTTGTATTTGATGCATGCCGTTTAGCCCATCATCTGCAATCATAATTAATTGTTGCGGTTACAACAGAGGAGAAGTCTAACTTTCTCAGGTTCTTTTAATGTTTAACTAATTGATATTTTATAAGATTAATTTAATAGGTCTGTAACATGGTTAGATGATTAATTCATAAATGTTTGCATGATAATTAATTTAAGTAATATGATGATTTTTTGTATGAGATTTAATTTAATAACTTGACTTGATAGTTTAATAGTAAAGAATAATAATGATAATTTAAATAATTAGATGATTGTATAATTTGATAATTTAATAACTTGATGATTCATATTTAATGAGGTACAATAATTTAGAATTGTAGGATATTTAAGTGATGAATTTGCATGATAATTAATTTGAGTTGATAACTACTTGTAAAATATTAATTTGTATATTTGTGTTATTTGATTTGTTGTATGACTATAGTATAGTACATTGATTTAGTTTGCATGTATAATTTTGATTTAACAATTTTGTATGATTTAGATGAATATTCTAAGGTTACAAAAATATATGAACAATAAATATATATAATTAAAATCAAGTAAACGAAAAGAAAAATAAATGTGAATTATACCGATGATGAAACTCCAAGAAAGTCAATTGAGACTCCTTGGAAATTTCTAGGTGAAAGAATCTTTCTTAAGTTGAGCCAAATTGATGGAATACTTTTGAAAGAATTTTTTTAATTAATTCATATTTATTTATAATAAAAATAAAAGTAAGATAAGATAGATAAATTAGATATAGATAAATAAAAATGAGCAAATAAAGATAAATAAACAAATAAAGATAAATAAATAAAATAAGATAAGACAAAATATCTAAATAATAAATAGAATAATAAGATAAATAAAAAAGGATAAATATGAGTTATGCCGATGATGAAATTTCAAGAAAGTCAATTGAGACTCCTTGGAAATTTCTAAGTGAGGAGGTCCCTTTTGGGCTGAGTCAAATTGATGGGACGCTTAGAAGTGAATTTTCAATAAAACATAATTCATGTTTATTTCTTAAAAATAAAGTAAATAAGAATATAAAAATATAAAAATAAATTAAAAAATCTAAGAAATTTATAAAATGAATATGGAGTCAACAACTATAGACAAAATTAAGAGAGAATTAGAATCTCATAAAATGTTAAAATTTATCCGACGATGGAGTTCAAGAAAGTCAATTGAGACTCCTTGAATATCTTGAGGTGAGGGGAATTTCTAAGGTTGGACCCAAATTGATGGAAAAATCTTAGAAATTTTCCCAATATATAAGTATATCGAAATTAATATGACCCTAGGCTAAAGCTAGTTGGTACCATCTTAGGATGGGCGTTGTGGGGGTGCTAATTCTTCCCCACACGTAACCGTACTCCCGAGTCTAAGAATCTTTGAACGTAGACCCTGCCTTATCTTTAGACAAGAATAGGTGACCAATCACACCTTAGGTTTGAATGGTTGGTGGCGACTCCTAGAATTTTAAAGTCTAGCGGTTAGGTTCACGGACCTAGACGTTATGACAATAATAATAATAATAATAATAATAATAATAATAATAATAATAATGGATTATTATCTTATCCACTGTCAGTGGAATTTTTTAACTCCACGAGCGGAGCTAGGATGATGACATGTGTCTTTTAAAAATATTAAGAAAATAAAAAATAAATAAATTGGGACACATGTCATTATCTTAACTCTGCTTGTGGAGTTAAAAAACTTCACTGACAGTGTATAAGATAATTTTCCAATAATAATAACCTTATATATATAAGCCAAAACATTTGATTACAAGTTGAACATCTTATGTGGATAATCTAAAAATTTGACATGTGTAATCTAAAAATTTGACATGTGTAATATCCTAAAATAAAAAATAATAATATTTTTTTCTAATTTCTTAAAAGACAGGAAACTATATCCATTAAAATTACAAAAAAATTAATTATCTTTTTAAGTCAATTATGTATTCCAATTTCTAAAGGATAAACGCACACACATATTAAAATTAAAGAAAATTTTCATGTCATGTATCAATTTCTTTACTCATCTTATATGCACACACACACACTAAAAACATATTTACAGAAATAATTAATTTTGGTATAAATTTTTTATTTAGATGCATTTTTTTAAAGAAAAAGACAGATGTATTTTATATAAACACGTGACATGTGTGATAAGATGAATTTTTTATAGTTGAATTATAAAATTTTCACAAAAAATCACCTTATCATTAATCCAAAATTATTTCTAATTTCACTAAAATTCAGTTTTTTATAATAATCTTATATCTTATATAAATATATAAAAATCAAACCTCTTAACAAAAAATAAAATATCCTTTGTAGATAGATTAACTTTTTTATATTTAGAATAACAAATTCATTTTAATTTTTTATAAAATAATCATAATCAATTAATTTTAAAATATTTTTATAAAATAATCTTATTCAATTAATTATTTAATTTCAATTCTATATATTTTAGAATTTAATTATTCTTCCACGCCTCTTTTTTTTTTATCAATTTTCATTTCACTCATTTTTTATATTTATTTGTTCAATCATTTTATTTATTTGTTTGCTGAATGATTTTCATTGGTAAAAAAAAGAGAGAAAATATCCATATAAATTAAATATCCATATAAATTATCTGTTCTTTTAAAACACGTATTATCTTAAATATTGTATTTAATTATTATGAATTGATTTAAATTTTAAAGAACTCATATAATAAATTATTTTATGAGTATATATATGATACACTGACAGTGTATAGTTTAAATAACATTTATATATATTTATATAAATGTAATAATACAATATATATTGTATTTACAATATGAAGAGGGATCCAGTTACACATGTGTAAAATAAATTTAGTTTTACGCACTTTCATATCTTTTTATATGATTTATAATTTTTTAATCCGACCGTTGAATTTTATGTTCTATTCACATAAATCATGCATACCAAATTTCAAATTAAGTGAATACGTCTAACTATTTATTTCATAAAATAAAATTTCAACCGTTGATATATATTGAAAAAAAATACTATTCTCGGTTAAAATAATAGAAATAGCAGATTGATTCAAAATTTTACATGCATAATAAATATGAGTAGGTTGTTAAATCCACGGTTGGTTTACAAAAATATTAATCCTATATGAAGATATAAAATTGTGTAAAATAAATTTGTTTTACACATATGTGAGTAGATCCCTACTCTTACAATATATATATATATATATATATATATATATATATATATATATATATATACACACACACACACACAACTTTAATGTAAAATAATATCTACATTTCTTATATATGTATATATTTATGTATACATAAGATGTTATATTTGTATACATATGTAATATTTAAATTTATAAAATAGTATATATACATGTATATATCAACGTATGATAATATATACTATATAGCATTTAAATACATATGTATTTGTATAAAATACATTTATATAATATATAATTATATAAAATATATAATATTCATTTCTCACTTTCTTATTTAATTTGGATTTCAATTTATCCAAATTAAATTTTCTCCCTTCGTTATTTTCTAAAATTCCAACCTTATTCTTATTTCCAATTTAAATTTCCTTCACACGAATTTCCTAATTCGTCACTTCCTCAATTCACGAAAATTTTCACTAATATTCCGATTTCATAATTATATTTATTTATTTAATCTCCAATTATTTAATACATACAGTGGAAGTTTTGCAGTTATCACATTCTCCCCACCTTAAGAAATTCGGTCCTCCGAATTTAACTTGACTTAAAAGGTGGTACATTCTGTATACTTATAGTTCTTACCCATTAGATCCTCCTTCAGATAATAGTGCCAGCATGCTTTTATAATCAGAATCCCTTTGACCACTACATATTCCTTTCATCATATATTTATACTCCCTAAGTTCATTTATCCAATCGAGACTTATTCACTCCCTCTCTTTTTAAACATTTCAAATTTTGCTGACTGTGAGATTCGATGTTTGTGGATCACGGCTACACATAACGGACAATGTGGCAGACCGACTAAAATATGAAGTACGATTATTTATTTTCTGTATTCAGACATGTCTACAGTACTACTTGCTTATTAATTAAGATAGGGGATGTGTATAATATTAACAACGTTATACAAAATTGTTTAACATAAAATGAAAAGTGAAGTATCATAGACAGCCCAACCGGATAAGTTGTATAGAAAACGTGAAAAAAATGTGGTCACGAGCTGTGACAAATTTAATGGTAATGTGATAACGACAAAACTTTCACTGTATGTATTAAATAATTGGAGATTAAAAAATAAATATAATTATGAGATCAGAATATTAGTGAAAATTTCTGTGAATTGAGGAAGTGACGAATTAGGAAATTCGTGTGAAGGAAATTTAAATTGGAAATAAGAATTAGGTTGGAATTTTAGAAAATAACGAAGGGAGGAAATTTAATTTGGATAAATTAAAATCCAATTTTAAATAAGAAAGTGAGAAATGAATATGATATATTTTATATAATTATATATTATATAAATGTATTTTATACAAATACATATGTATTTAAATGTTATATAGTATATATTATTATACATTGGTATATACATATATATATATACTATTTTATAAATTTAAATAGTACATATGTATACAAATATAACATCTTATGTATATATAAATATATACATATATAAGAAATGTAGATATTATTTTACATTAAAGTTGTATACTTATATATATTGTAAATACAATATATATTGTATTATTACATTTATATAAATATATATAAATGTTATTTAATTTAAAGTATATAATTATACATATATATATTAGTTATATATTTTGTTAATCCACAATATATATCTTTATATAATATATATATGTACAATGCTATATAAAAAATAATAATACTATATGTATAATATATAGTTTATAAGAATAATATATATAGTATGTATAAAATAAAACAAAAAAAGGAAAACAGAAAGGAAATCGAGAAGGAACCTGATTTCCTTCCCAGATGAAGCCGACCACCGTCGACGGCGAGGGAGAGAGGAGAGGAGACGGCGCTGGCGAAGAGAGGAGAAGAAGCCTGTGACCGGAAGAGAAAAAGAAACGAGCGGAAAAGAGAAAGGGGAGAAGAGATCGGCGGGGGGCCGATAAGAAAAGAGGAAAGAAAAGAAAGGAGGAAATCGACGGCACTGGTCGGTCCAGGCATAGCCACCGCAACCCTGACCTCGACGGAGGTGAGGGAAGAAGAAGGAAGCCACCGGTGAGGGCGACGGCGATTGAGGAAGGAGGAAAGAGGATGAGAAAAGTCAAACCTTCGTCGCCAGATCCGTCGTCGTGCCGCTGAGCTGGGCTGAACAGAGACCACCAGTAGCTTCGCCGTGATGTCATCCAGTTGTGGAGACGCCGAACTACCGGAGAGCCGGCCACTGGAGGAGAACCGGCCGTGAAAGGGGCGACCGGTCTGACCAGTCTGAACTGGTCAGACCAAGAAAAAAGAGGAAAAAGAAAAAAAAGAAAAGAAAAAGGAAAAAGAAAAAGAAAAGAGAAAAAGAAGAAAAAAAGAGAGAAAAGGAAATTTTCCGGAATTCAAAAATTTCGAAAATTTGAAAATTTACGAAAATTCAAAAATCACCCTCAATGACCGAGATGATGGAATCGGGAGAGTTGAACACGGGCGCGGTGTAAGGAGGCAGTCGCCAACCCAAGACAGGTAAGAGAGACTTGTGCAACATGTAAGGATATTCGGTACACATGTTTTAAATATGCATTTAATTTTATAAATACTGTTAATAATGATTGGTTGGAAAATTATGGTGATTTACTGGTTGAAATTATAAACCGTATTTTTTGTGCAAGAGGCTAGCCATGTGATAATCGAAAATTTTTCTATTTTTGGTATTAATTACCCGAAAATAAATAAATAAAGTTATTTAGGAGGATTAGAATATATTGAATTTTGGAAATTGATGAAGTGATGAATTGAGGGAAATTATTTTGGATATTAAGAGATCCAAAATAATAAGGAATAAAATGAGTATATTTATATCCATATAAATATAATTAGTGTATTTATATATATTTATAAATATAAATATATATAAATTAAAAAAAAGAAGAGGGAAAGAAAAGGGGCGGGAATCAGGATACCCGATTCCCTCCCATTTTTCCTCCTCTGTGTAAACAGAGGAGAGACCTGAAGGAGAATGCCAACCCCCGTTGGTCGGCCGAGCAAGGAAGAGCGAGGCGAGGCCATCGTCGGCAAGGGAAGAAGGAGAGGAGACCCATCGGCGCCAGGAAGAAGAGAGGAATCGAGCGAAACAGAGGAAGGAAAACTGAAAGGAAAAGAGCAAAAAGAAACGGCGGTGCCGGCCAATCCGGGCACCGCCACCGCAACCTCGACGCCAGCAGAGGTAAGGGGAAGGAAAAACGGTGGCTAGCGGCGAAGGAGGAAGAGAAAGGAGGGAGAAAGAGAAGAGAAAGAGGGCGAAAACCACTGCCCAGATCCACCATCGTTGGCGCCGCCGCTCGGGAAATGGAGGCCAGATCCAGCTTCGTGGCGATCCCAAGGTGCTGTGGAGTGGCTGAACCGCCGGAGATGGTGGCCGTCGGTGACCGAACCAGCCAGCAAAAGTTGAACCGACAAACCAGCTTGACCCGATCAACCCGATCCGACCCGGTTCAGGCCAAAAAAAAAAAGAAAAACGAAGAGAAGAAAAAGAAAGAAAAGAAAAGAAAAGAAAGGAAAAAGAAAGAGAAGAAAAAGAAAGAAAGGAAAGAGAAAGAAAAGAAAAGGAAGGAAAGAAAAGAAAAGAATGGTAAGGAATTTATGGATTTTGCTATATTCCGTAGAAATTTATGGAATTTATTAAATTTCTTTCTAAGCGAATATATGTGTATTAAATTGTGGCAGCATGGAGATGAGGCTAAAGGTGGACTTCGGCTAGGCTCGAAAACACGCTAAGCTTTGGCGAATAGGTAAGATACTTTTATAAAGCATTAGTAGCTTTATATTGTATAAATTGGAATTGTGATTTTTATATGATGCATTGATTGAATTGATGTTAAAAATGCTAAGAGGACCCACAACTGATGGTAGGGGTCTTAGTAGAGACATAGGAATTGTGAGAATCAACGGCTGTGGTATAAATTGTGTTTTCCTTACAGGAGGTTTAGTAAAAATTAAGTCGTTATGCTATCAAAATTTCCATGAAAATGTTTGAGGAAAAAGATTAAGTTTCTCATATAAATGGAATCTAGAAAGAATTATCGAAGATAAACTTGAAAGGAGCTTATCGTGTCATAGGAAAGTTGATTTTTTTGAAATGGTTGAGAAGGTAAATAGATGAACACGATAACGTGAGGAATTATATTGTGAGTCTTATAGAATCGACAATTCGAGTTATATCAACATTACAAGTTGATTATTGAGTTGAAAATGAGATGGAATATTAGTTCGTTGGAATAGTGATGAAAGTAATTATAATTATACGATATAGCTTGGAAGAGGAGACCGCAGTTGGAATTTTGATAGTCGAGCGATTGAATTGTGGAACTATAAACGGAGTAATGATTTGAGAATGTGGCGAATTCGATCTCTTGATTTTAAATGGTTCCGAATGTGATAATATGGACAATTCAAGAGGTCGATGCTGAATTGAATATGAAATGAATTGAAAATTCATATGTTGAGCATGTTCTAAAGTATATATGATATGATATGAAATAATAGCGGTTCATACAGTGAAATTACATAAGTTGCCTACTAAATCATGACATAATAGTATGCTTTTTACATAAATATGTCATGACCTTATACGGTACAAAAACATGAAGAGTATATGAGGAGTACCACGACTTGGTGGTAACGATATTTCATCTACATGATGTTATGATATGATATGATACATGAACATAGAATATGCATGAAGAGAATTATGACTTCGTACCACCGTGATCATGATCCTCTACATGGAAAGTGATATGAGATGATAGAATACAAAAGTATGATTATGAATGAAAAGTGATTGATACGATATCTCAATTGGACATAATGTACTATGAGATTGATAAGAATATGGACTAATAGTATATGATATTCAAAGTGGACATGACATTTTGTTGTGCGATGACTTGATAAGATATCTCAATTAAACATGATACATGATGCATTGTTGTGCGATACATCATGGTATAAGGATAAGAAGATTGAAAATGATTATTGATTTATTTAGAAGTATGAGTGATAGACAGATGACAGGAATTGAGATAATGGAATGTTATCGATGAAAAAGGTAAACTGTAATTGCAAACTTACAAGTTTTAAGCATTGAGGTTTAAGACAGTATAATTCTACTCTTGTATTTATATTAGTATCTTACTGAGCCATGGTTTTGCTCACCCCAATAAATTTCATCTCATTCCAGATTATTGAAGTTACAATCTGCTTTGAGAGCTTTTAAGTGGGCCTTCGGAGACGGTATATAGGTTTGGCACTGGCCATTATCATGTGAATCCATTTCGTTACTTTGAGGTATACATTTTTGTAAATCTCTTGTTACATGTAAAGACTTTAATTAATACACAGTGCGTAAGTTGTCCAGTGAGTCGAGATGTAACTTAGAAGTGTGGTAAATTATTGTATAGAGAATCAGTGAAATTAGAGTTGTAACTACACTGACACCGAATACAAACCTTAAAACGAAAAAGAAAAATTTAGTCCATAAATTTGTAAGAGAGAAAAAGTATGAGAGTCTAGAGAAAGTCACGGCCTTCGGGCCGTGACAAGCCAATCGGCAGTCGTTATACTGCCGAAAATTATCGAAAATTACCGAAAATCATAATAAATGATTTTATTTCACGAGAAACGATTTTCAGCCACGAAAATCAAGAAATCGATTATTTTTCATAAAACATGAATATACAGAAGTTTAATTTGAAAATATTCATGTTTTTTAGAATTGTTGAAATAAAATCACCAAAAATTCTCTCGAAGTATAAGATTACACGTAATAGGAGATGAAAAATGAAAAGACACGAAGTGAATATTTTCTTAATATTTCAAATATTCACTTGATTTCATAAATAACCTTTATGGTTTTAATTATGAAAATAATTATTTATAGAAATTCCATAAAGGTCAATTAAAGATGAAAAACAGTATTTTGAGACTAGAAGGTCTTTACATGTGTTTATAGAGGAAAACATGGTGACAGGATTGTTGAATTTGGAAAATAAATATTTTATTTTTTCATAAATCATAAAAATAATTGATTTGAATTTCGATAACTTTGAAAACCATGTTTTGGATAGAAGGCACGGAAAAACATGTGTACATGTTTTACGGTGGTAAAGAAACAGTCATGAGATTTTATTTTACAGTGTGATTAATTAATACGCATGGAAAATATGATTTATGCCTTTATGAAATATTTTAAAAAATGTTATTTATTTTATTTATTTCATAAAGGTAAGGATATATACATCTGAGCCTTATGGATAATTGTGAAATATTTCAAATTACTGTGTTTAAAATTCATAAAGGCTATGGCACAATTTTATACTGTTTTGAGACTTAGGCCCCGAGTTTCATGCATCGTACTATTACTATCACGTAGCTGATTGACCAGCTAGTCATCAGCTTCTCGGATTGTCACCTAGCAAGTGTACATCTAGGACATATTATAGATGATGGCCATAGTCTCAGTACTGATACTATGTCCCTTAGTGGACGAAGATAGCATGCTTTAATTGTAGGGTGATGCCTAGTCTCACTTACTGATTACTATTTACTGAAAGGATTTACTGAATCCTGTTTACTGTACTATACTATTTACTGTACTGAACTACTGTACTGTTTACTATTTACTGAGCAAATCCGTACCAAAACACTGTTTTACTGAACTGTGCTGTTACTATTGACTGTTTACTGAAATGGTAACCACTGGTTACTGTTTTACTGAACTGAAAGCTACCATTTACTGTTTACCGAACTAAAAGCTACCATATACTGTTTACTGAATTGGTAGCTACTATTTGCTGCTTATTGACTGAACCGTATCAAGATACTGTTTTACTGATCTGCAAGATACTGTTTTACCAAATAGTACTATACTGAATATTACTGTTTTACTGAACTGTAAGATACGGTTACTGAACTAAAGAAAAATTAATGTTTATTCAAAAAGAATAACATGAAAAATTATTTCTAAGATAGAAATAATTACAGAGTTGTTTATCCAATGATTTGGTTATTTACAAACTACTGTACTGTCACGTGTTTTTAACTATACTGAAGAGAAGAGAAGTAAACTACGGTTTTACTACTATACTCTCACATGTTTTAAACTGTACGGAAGGGATATAATAAAATGGTTTATACCATTTTTATAATTATGAAAAAAAGAAGGAAATTGTGTTAAAATAGAACAATTTATAAAGTACTCTCTACAGTTGATTCTAGGTTCCGGGACAAGACAGGTATTTCAAAATACCTGCCTTATTCCATTCGGATCCCTAGCCGACTGTAGTATCCTTCCTACATGTGAGCCTAGAGCCCTTATAGGAAAACGAAAAGGTTTTTCAGCATATAGATAGCTAAATATCAAGTGTTGCATATAACTCTCTTACTGAGCCGTGGTTTGCTCACCCCTTAATTTTAACATTTCGGATTTTTGAGGACTGAGAGTCTGATATCTAAGGATTTCGGCTGTGCATTTGGGGATGATGCGACAGCTTGATTTACTTCATGAGGTACGATCATTTATTTTTTGTATTTAGACTTATCTACAGTACTACTTTCTTGTGAATTAAGATAGGTGATGTAATCCATATTATAATTTCATCTAAAATTGTTTAACTGTAAAAGAAAAGTAAAGTATCACAAACAGCCCAACCGTTAAAATGGTGCAAAAACCTGTGTATTATTGTGTAACTGGACTGTTACAATTTAATGGTATCAAAGCATGGTTAGCCTGATGTCTGTTGATACTTTTGGAGAGAAAATGTGTCGAAAATGTTAAATATCCCCGGTAGTACTATGTAGTCTGAATACATAAAGAAAATAAATGATTGTAAATTTAGTAAAATGATTTGAAGGGAGTGAGAAATTATAAATTAATGACGTTAAAGAGAAATAATAGGCTCAGAATTTACCAGAGAATGGTGATCTTATAATCTAAATGAAGGTCGGTTCGGTAAGGAATAGAAATAGAGTCGGTGAGGGCTCCACCAGTACTTTTCTGTCCGGATCGAACTGAGATCTGAAAGTGATGATATAAAGGAGGGGAATGAAATATCATCATTAAATATACCTTAAGATCACCGGTTGAAGGTATTTTAAAGAGAGAAAATTTTTGGCCAAAAATGACCAAAATACCCCTACCTCTAAAATTTTACCTAGAGTCAAAATGACCAATAGAAGTTGGAATTGATTGATTTGACAGAAAAATTGATGATGTAAAGTAGCATTACATACAAAATAACCCAATTAGGGATCCTAGTGGACTTCTTTGTCGAAATCGAACAAAATCGTAAACTGCTAATATTAGTATAAGAAAGGATACTATCAGCACATAGATAATAAGATCCTTAGTTTAAATGTATACTGGGGAGAAAGAAATAAATTTTGGAATGATGAAAATGCCCCTATGTAGGACTATGTTCTGAACAGTGATAAAACCAAATTGATCTTGAATCCATTGATAGTAACGGAGTTATTAATGGCATAGAGGATGTAACATGAATATAACGATCCCTATTACTGACTCCACTAACACTTAGATTACGAACGCGAATTGTGAGTGACCTAGTGAACGGGCTAGGTCTCACGACAAAACCTTGAGGGGCCAGTGGACTCGCCAAAGAGGACAGTATAGATATGTAAAGGCAGATGACGGACGGGCCAGGGCCTTACATGATTGCGATCCCATAAGTGTATAGTGGAATGTCGTAAGATTATTGGCCCGGTTATTGATTGTAAGGGCCTGAATTAAGAGTGTACAGAATGGGATGTTTATTAAGGGATCGTTGGATATTATTAAAAGTGAAATGACCACGGAAAATGACTCAGAAGGTGAATAGTACAGATAATGAAATCCATACCAGTATGGTTAATTGTGATTCTATACATCTATACTGTTTCTAAGGTATTAAACGAATATTTATTTATAGAACCGAAGCATTTTGAGATATGCCTTGCAAATTGATGTACTGTATAGAGTACTATAAATTGGACAATATGCATAAGAATTGTAATGTAACCATAAGAGACGAGGAAAATGATAGCTAACTTGAGTTCTTCAGGACCCTTGAGACAAAATCATGATGGGCAACCCAATGATGGGTGACCCGCAATGGACAATATGTTGTGAGGTGTGGGCGAACTATGTGGTTGCCGACTCACTTGTAAGGATAAACCTGGGGCGAAAGGATCACCTAGGGGATGCTCGCCAACGGCCGATTTGAACGGGCGGGCTCTTACAATTATCGTAATGATAACACGAGTGTAAGGAACTAGGTACGTAAGGGTGCCAGAGTTCGAACCTCATGGATAAGATGCTCGAGGGAATTAAACCTGAATTCATTAAATGAAATTGATTTTAAAGTAAAGTACAGCAATAATAAATCGGTTAGCTGTGAAATGTGTCAACTAAATAGTTATACTCGATATAGCATTTCTAATCACTTTGAATAATATGCTGTGAAACACGAGTAAACAATGAAATCAAGGTGGAGTATGTGTTAAAATAAATGATAGTTGAGTGTCTCTGCCTTGAAGATAGATGGTGGAAACGACATGACATTGAGATAATCTGTCCAAAATGGTACAAGTATAGTGATTAAAGAAAGTATCGGATGTTATTCCCAAAAAACGTTTAGAGTTGCATTGATTGGAGGAAGCGAGCTAACATTCACTCTATTGGTTATATGAAATCTAATTCTAAGCTTATATCGGAAAACATAGAAAGAGTTCGAAAGCTTCACAACAGCACTGGAAAATGTGTGAATAATGAAATTCACTTGTAAAGGTGTGATTTATGGAAATACAGATAGTGTAATTTGAGGTTAATGAAGTTATCTGTATAAGAGTGAATGAGAGAAGCACATATGACATTTATATGTAGATGGATTAAAATGGTATATTAACTTGTGAAAAATAAGTATTCATCTACATGAAAATGGACGCTTTTATGGATCTAATCAGAGATATATGAGGAGTCCATAAGACTAGCCTCTGTATAAAGCGTCATTAGATAAAAGTTGGAGACTGAGGCCCATGAAATAATGATTAGAACTCGATAAAATACTTACGAGTTCTATGGAGGTATATAAGCCTAATGAATGAGGCATCCATATAAAAAAATAAAGTGTTGAGGTATTGAAATAGTTAAAGATGCAAATGGAACATGAGCAGCATTGTGGTATGACCCTTCAAACTCTCAAAGACTGTGGACTTGTGTTAAGTCTGACAAATAAGAGATTTGACTAGACAGTGTCTCTTTCTAAGACATAGATGATCTCGAAATGATTGAATGACAGTGAATCTGTCTATGATAGAGAGATAATGATTGAGATACGGAATTACTGGATCTAGCTAGATACTACTGCCAGTCTATCGAAGAGTATACGAGGTTAGCTGCTCTATAGATGTGGTATAATGACAAAAGTTAAAGTCGGTAAATGAATAAGTGTGAAGAAAATGAGGGTATGCAAAATGTTAAAAGATTTTAACAGTGAAGTACCATACCATTTGAGAAAACCAACTGAAGTAATAAGCGTGAAAAGATGAAAATGAAATAAGAAGGTAAGTTACATGATGAGAAGGGAACACAAATATGAAACAGTTCCCGAAAGTAAGACTGAAAGTGATTTCACGTTGGTTAACACATGATTATGGTTAGATGAAAGATCGAACCAAACTGACAGGTGAAAATAAATGATACTCAAAGGAGTAAATAAATGATTTAACTTTTTACTGCCAGTAATATAATAGGAAAGTGTTATATATACATATAACCACCTCGAAATGATGGAAATGGTGGAATTGTATAGATAATGTGGTGATTAAATGGATAATTTGAGGATTCAATCATAGAATCTAAATTATGAAAATAGTATATTTCTAGGTATATCCTAAATTTAAGTGATACTGAATATACCATAAGAATAAGAGATGTAATGACCATATTACATGAAAAGAAATATAAAGAGGAAATGATGACTAACAACAAAGTCTATAAGGAGATGCAGCTCTGATGAAAGAAATGTGAAAATGAATATTGTGGATGATAAAGAGTCCAAAAGAGATATGATGGTATAGAAGTGATTAAAGACTGATTGTCTAAATGGAATCACCTTTCCATTATCAGACTCTTAGATTCTCTAGTGCCATAGTCAAAATATAAGTGTGAAACGGTGTAAATGTATATGTACAGTTCCAGTGAGCATTACAGGTGATGGGAGTCTCCGAGTTGCCATATTCTCATAGAAAATAGCACAAGGCTTTGAGATCCCAAGTGTACCGATAGCACCGCTCTGTACTGATGTAGATATATGAGCGTGATATGCAAACGTTCCATTATATTGAGAAAGTGTGTGCACGAGATGTGAAAGCTACTGAGACAATTACATACTACTGATTAAATTGTGTACATAATAGTTTTCAAACTATAACGACTTGGCACCAAATGAGAAAACAGATGATGAACAGTTAAATCAGCTATTATGTGAAAAAGAATGGAAATGAATAACTCCTGATTGGATAAATGAACTTAGGGAGTATAAATATATGATGAAAGGAATATGTAGTGGTCAAAGGGATTCTGATTATAAAAGCATGCTGGCAGTATTATCTGAAAGAGGATCTAATATGTAAGAACTATAAGTATAAGGAATGTACCACCTTTTAAGTCAAGTAAAATTCGGAGGACCGAATTTCTTAAGGTGGGGAGAATGTGATAACGCAAAACTTCCACTATATGTATTAAATAATTGGAGATTAAATAAATAAATATAATTATGAGATCGGAATATTAGTGAAAATTTCTATGAATTGAGGAAGTGACGAATTAGGAAATTCGTTTGAAGGAAATTTAAATTGGAAATAAGAATAAGGTTGGAATTTTAGAAAATAACGAAGGGAGGAAATTTAATTTGGATAAATTGAAATCCAAACTAAATAAGAAAGTGAGAAATGAATATGATATATTTTATATAATTATATATTATCTAAATGTATTTTATACAAATACATATATATTTAAATGCTATATAGTATATATTATTATACATTGGTATATACATGTATATATACTATTTTATAAATTTAAATAGTACATATGTATACAAATGTAACATCTTATGTATATATAAATATATGCACATATAAGAAATGTAAATATTATTTTACATTAAAGTTGTATATATATTGTAAATGCAATATATATTGTATTATTACATTTATATAAATATATATAAATGTTATTTAATTTAAAATATATAAATATACATATATATATATATATATTAGTTATATATTTTGTTAAAACACAATATATAACTTTATATAATATATATAGTACAATGATATATATATATAAAATAATAATACTATATGTATAATATATAGTTTATAAGAATAATATATATAGTATGTATAAAATAAAACAAAAAAAAGGAAAACAGAAAGGAATCGGGATGGAACCCGATTTCCTTCCCAGATGAAGCCGACCACCTCTGGCGGTGAGGGAGAGAGGAGAGGAGAGGAGACGGCGCTAGCGAAGAGAGGAGAAGAAGCCTGTGACCGGAAGAGAAAAAGAAATGAGCGAAAAAGAGAAAGGGGAGAAGAGATCGGCGGGGGTCGAGAAGAAAAGAGGAAAGAAAGGAAAGGAGGAAATCGACGGTGTCGGTCGGTCTAGGCACCGCCACCGCAATCCCGACCTCGACGGAGGTGAGGGGAAGAAAAGGAAGCCACTGGCGAGGGCGACGGCGCCCGAGGAAGGAGGAAAGAGGAAGAGAAAAGCCGAACCTTCCGCCGCCAGATCTGTCGTCGTGCCACCAAGCCGGGCTGAGAGACCACCAACAGCTTCGCCGTGATGTCAGCCAGCTATGGAGACGCCGAACAGCCGGAGAATTGGCCACCGGAGGAGAACCGACAGTGAAAGGGGTTGACCAGTCTGAACCGGTCAGACCAGGAAAAAAGAGGAAAAAGAAAAGAAAAGAAAAGCAAAAGGAAAAAGAAAAAGAAAAGAGAAAAAGAAAAAAAAGAGAGAAAAGAAATTTTTCGAGAATTCGAAAATTTCAAAAATTCAAAAATTTACCAAAATTCGAAAATCACTTTCGATGACCGAGACTATGGAATCGGGAGAGGTGAACATGGGCAAGGCGTAAGGAGGCAATCGCCGACCTAAGACAGGTAAGGGAGACATTTGCAGCCTGTAAGGATATTCGGTACACATGTTTTAAATATGCATTTAATTTTATAAATGCTGTTGATAATGATTGGTTGGAAAATTGTGGTGATTTACCGGTTGAAATTATAAACCGTATTTTTCGTGCAGGAGGCTGGCCAATCGGCAGCTGTTATATTGTCGAAAAATTTTCGAAAATTATTGAAAATCATAATAAATGATTTTATTTCACGAGAAATGATTTTCAGTCATGAAAATTGAGAAATCGATTATTTTTCATAAAACGTGAATATACAGAAGTTTAATTTGAAAATATTCATGTTTTTTAGAATTATGGAAATAAAATCACCGAAAATTCTCTCGAAGTGTAAGATTACACGTAATACGAGATGAAAAATGAAAAAACACGAAGTGAATATTTTCTTAATATTTCTTCAAATATTCACTTGATTTCATAAATAACCTTTATGGTTTTAATTATGAAAATAATTATTTATAGAAATTCCATAAATGTTAATTAAAGATGAAAACAGTATTTTGAGACTAGAAGGTCTCTACATGTGTTTATAGAGGAAAACATGGTGACGGGATTGTTGAATTTGGAAAATAAATATTTTCTTTTTCCATAAATCATAAAAATAATTGATTTAAATTCCGATAACTTTGAAAACCATGTTTTGGATAGAAAGCACAGAAAAGCATGCGTACATGTTTTACGGTGATAAAGAAACAATCATGAGATTTTATTTTACAGTTTGATTAATTTATTAACTGTTTTCACCGTATGGAAAATATGATTTATTCCTTTATGAAATATATTGAAAAATGTTATTTATTTTATTTATTTCATAAAGGTAAGGATATATACATGTGAGCCTTATGGATAATTGTGAAATATTTCAAATTATTGTGTTTAAAATCCATAAAGACTATGGTACGGTTTTATACTATTTTGGGACTTAGGCCCCGAGTTTCATACATCGTACTATTACTGTCATGTGGCTGATTGACCAGCTAGTCATCAGCGTCCCGGATTGTCACCTAGCAAGTGTACATTGAGAACATATTATAGATCATGGCCATAGATCTCAGTACTGATACTGTGTCCCTTAGTGGATGAAGATAGCATGATTTAATTGTAGGGCGATGCCTAGTCTCACTTACTAATTACTGTTTACTGAAAGGATTTACTGAATCTTGTTTACTTTACTGTACTGAACTACTGTACTGTTTACTGTTTACTGAGCAAATCTATACCAAAACACTGTTTTACTGAACTGTGCTGTTACTGTTGACTGTTTAACTGAAATGGTAGCCACTGATTACTATTTTACTAAACTGAAAGCTACCATTTACTGTTTACCGAACTAAAAGCTATCGTATACTGTTTACTGAATTGGTAGCTACTGTTTACTATTTACTGACTAAACCATATCAAGATATTGTTTTACTGATCTGCAAGATATTGTTTTACCGAATAGTACTGTACTGAATATTATTGTTTTACTGAACTAAAGAGAAATTAATGTTTATTCAAAAAGAATAACATGAAAATTATTTCTAAGATAGAAATAATTACAGAATTGTTTATCCAATGATTTGGATATTTACAAACCACTGTACTGTCACGTGTTTTTAACTGTACTGAAGAGAAGAGAAGTAAACAACGGTTTTACTACTATACTATCACGTGTTTTAAACTATACAAAAGGGATATAATAAAATGGTTTATACCATTTTTATAATTATGAAAAAAGATAAGGAAATTGTGTCAAAATAGAACAATTTATAAAGTATTCTCTATAGTTGCTTCTAGGTTCCGAGACAAGACAGGTATTTCAAAATACCTGCCTTATTTCATTCGAATCCCTAGCCGACTGTAGTATCCTTCCTACATGTGTGAGCCTAGAGCCCTTATACGAAAACGAAAAAGTTTTTCAGCGTATAGATAGCTGAATATCAAGTGTTGCATATAACTCTCTTACTGAGCCGTGGTTTGCTAATCTCTTAATTTTAACATTTCAGATTTTCGAGGACTAAGAGTCTGATATCTAAGGATTTCGGTTGTGCATTTGGGGACGATGCAATAGCTTGATTTACTTCATGAGGTACGATCATTTATTTTTTGTATTTAAACTTATCTACAGTACTATTTTCTTGTGAATTAAGATAGGGGATGTAATTCATATTATAATTTCATCTGAAATTGTTTAACTGTAAAAGAAAAGTAAAGTATCACAGACAGCCCAACCATCAAAATGGTATAAAAACCAGTGTCTTACTGTGTAATTGGACTGTTACAATTTAATGGTATCAAAGCATGGTTGGCCTGATGTCTATTGATACTTTTGGAGAGAAAATGTGTCGAAAATGTTAAACATCCCCCGTAGTACTGTGTAGTCTGAATAAATAAAGAAAATAAATGATTGTAAATTTAGTAAAATGATTTGAAGGGAGTGAGAAATTATAAATTAATGATGTTAAAGAGAAATAATAGGCTCAGAATTTACGAGAGAATGGTAATCTTATAATCTAAATGAAGGTCGGTTCGGTAAGGAATAGAAACGGACTCAATGAGTGCCCGACCAGTATTTTTCTGTCCAAATCGACTGAGACCTGAAAATGATGATATAAAGGAAGGGAATGAAATATCATCATTAAATATACCTTAAGATCACCGGTTGAAGGTATTTTAAAGAGAGAGAAAAATTTTGGCCAAAAATAACCAAATACCCCTACCTCCAAAATTTTACCTGGAGTCAATAGACCAACAGAAGTTGGAATTGATTGATTTGATAGAGAAATTGATGATGTAAAGCAGCATTACATACAAAATAACCCAATTATGGATCGTAGTGGACTTCTCTGTCGAAATCGAACAAAATCGTAAACTGCTGATATTAGTATAAGAAAGGATACTATCAGCACATAGATAATAAGATCTTAAATGTATACTAGGGAGAAAGAAATAAATGTTGAAATGATGAAAACGCCCTTATATGGGACTATGTTCTGAACAGTGATAAAACCAAGTTGATCTTGAATCCATTGATAGTAACGAAGTTATTAATGGCATAGAGGATGTAATATGAATATAACGATCCCTATTACTGAGTCCACTTACACTTAGATTACGGACGCGAATTGTGAGTGACCTAGTGAACGGGCTGGGTCTCACGACAAAACCTTGAGGGGGCCAGTGGGCTCGCCAAAGAGGATAGTACAGATGTGTAAAGGCGAACGGTGGATGGGCCGGGGCCTTACATGATTGCGATCACATAAGTGTATTGTGGAATGTCGTAAGATTATTGGCCCAGTTATTGATTGTAAGGGCTTGAATTAAGAGTGTACTGAATAAGATGTTTATTAAGGGATTGTTGGATATTATGAAAAGTGAAATGACTACGAAAAATGACTGAGAAGGTGAATAGTACAGATAATGAAATCCATACCAATATGGTTAGTTAAGGTTCTATACATCTATACTGTTTCTAAGGTATTAAACGAATATTTATTTATAGAACCGGAGCATTTTGAGATATGCCTTGCAAATTGATGTACTGTATAGAGTACTGTAAATTGGACAATATGCATAAGAATAGTAATGTAACCATAAGAGACGAGGAAAATGACAGCTAACTTAAGTTCTTCAGGACCCTTGAGACAAAACCGTGATGGGCGACCTAATGATGGGCGACCCGCAGTGGACAATATGTTGTGAGGTGTGGGCGAACTATGTGATCGCGGACTCACCTGTAAGGATAAACCTGGGGTGAAAGGATTGCCTAGGGGATGCTCGTCGACGGCCGATTCAAACGGGCGGGGCTCTTACAATTATCTTAATGATAACACGAGTGTAAGGAACTAGGTACGTAAGGGTGCCAAAGTTCGAACCTCGTGGATAACATGCTCAAGGGTATTAAACCTGAATTCATTAAATGAAATTGATTTTAAAGTAAAGTACAGCAATAATAAATCGGTTAGCTATGAAATGTGTCAACTAAATAGTTATACTTGATACAGCGTTTCTAATCACTTTGAATAATATGCTGTGAAACACAAGTAAACAATGAAATCAAGGTGGAGTATGTGTTAAAATAAAATGATAGTTGAGTGTCTCTGCCTTGAAGATAGATAGTGGAAACGACAGGACATTAAAATAATCTGTCCAAGATGTTACAAGTATAGTGATTAAAGAAAGTATCAGATGTTATTCCCGAAAAACTTTCAGAGTTGTATAGATTGGAGAAAGGGAGCTGACATTTACTCTATTGGTTATATGAAATCTAATTCTAAGCTTATATCAAAAAACATAGAAAGAGTTCGAAAGCTTCACAACAACTCTGGAAAATATGTGAATAATGAAATTCACTTGTAAAGTTGTGATTTATGGAAATACATATACTGTAATTTGAGGTTAATGAAGTTATTTGTATAAGAGTGAATGAGAGAAGCACAGATGACATTGATATGTAAATGAATTAAAATGGTATATTAACTTTTTACTATTTAATAAAGTGCTTGTGAAGAATAAGTATTCATCTATATGAAAATGTATGCT
This sequence comes from Heritiera fomes, assembly GCA_032173925.1. Lineage (NCBI taxonomy): Eukaryota > Viridiplantae > Streptophyta > Magnoliopsida > Malvales > Malvaceae > Heritiera > Heritiera fomes. Next base: position 18,119,689 of record JAPDPM010000009.1, on the reverse strand, counting down.
TTATTGATCTAATCAGAGATATATGAGGAGTCCATAAGACTAGCCTCTGTATAAAGCATCATTAGATAAAAGTTGGAGACTGAGGTCCATTAAACAATGATTAGAACTTGATAAAATACTTACAAGTTCCTATAAAGGTATATAGCCTAATGAATGAGGCATCCATATAAAAAAAAATAAAGTGATGAGGTATCGAAATAGTTAAAGATACAAATGGAACATGAGCAACATTGTAGTATGACCCTTCAAACTCTCAAAGACTGTGGACTTGTGTTAAGTCTGATAAATAAGAGATTTGACTAGACAGTGTCTCTTTCTGAGAGATAGATGATCTCGAAATGATAGAATTATAATGAATCTATCTATGATAGAGAGATAATGATTGAGATACGGAATTACTGGGTCTAGCTAGATACTACTGCTAGTCTATCAAAGAGTATACGAGGTTAGCTGCTCTATAGTGTGGTATAATGACAGAAGTTAAAGCCGGTAAATGAATAAGTGTGAAGAAAATGAGGGTATGCATAATGTTAAAAGATTTTAACAGTGAAGTACCATACCACTTGAGAAAACCGACTGAAGTAATAAGCGTGAAAAGATGAAAATGAAATAAGAAGGTAAGTTACATGATGAGAAGAGAACACAAATATGAAATAGTTCCCGAAAGTAAGACTGAAAGTGATTTCACGTTGGTTATCACATGATTATGGTTAGATGAAAGATCAAACCAAACTGACAGATGAAAATAAATGATACTCAAAGGAGTAAATAAATGATTTAACTTTTTACTGCCAGTAATGTAATAGGAAAGTGTTATATATACATATAACCTCCTCGAAATGATAGAAATGGTGGAATTGTATAGATAATGTGGTGATTAAATGTATAATTTGAGGATTCAATCATAGAATCTAAATTATGAAAAGAGTATATTTCTAGGTATATCCTAAATTTAAGTGATATTGAATATACCATAAGAATAAGGATGTAATGACCATACTACATGAAAAGAAATATAAAGAGGAAATGATGAGTAACAACAAAGTCTGCAAGGAGATGCAGCTCTGATGAAAGAAATGTGAAAATGAATATTGTGAACAATAAAGAGTCCAAAAGAGATATGATGATATGGAAGTGATTAAAGACTGATTGTCTAAATGGAATCACCTTTCCATTATCAGACTCTTAGATTCTCTAGTGCCATAGTCAAAATATAAGTGTGAAACGGTGTAAATGTATATGTACAGTTCCAGCGAGCATTACAGGTGATGGGAGTCTCTGAGTTGCCATATGCTTATAGAAAATTGGAAAAGGCTTTGAGATCCCAAGTGTACTGATAGCACCGCTCCGTACTGATGTAGATATATGAGCCTGATATGCAAACGTTCCATGATATTGAGAGAGTGTGTGCACGAGAAGTGAAAGCTACAGGGACAATTACATACTACTGATTAAATTGTGTACATAATAGTTTTCAAACTATAACGACTTGGCACCAAATGAGAAAACAGATGATGAACAATATAAATCAGCTATTATGTGAAAAAGAGTGGAAATGAATAACTCTTGATTGGATAAATGAACTTAGGGAGCATAAATTTATGATGAAAGGAATATGTAGTGGTCAAAGGGATTGTGATTATAAAAGCATGCTGGCAATATTATCTAAAAGAGGATCCAATGTGTAAGAACTATAAGTATACGGAATGTACAACCTTTTAAGTCAAGTTAAATTCGGAAGACCGAATTTCTTAAGGTGGGGAGAATGTGATAACCGCAAAACTTCCACTGTATGTATTAAATAATTGGAGATTAAATAAATAAATATAATTATGAGATCGGAATATTAGTGAAAATTTCTGTGAATTGAGGAAGTGACGAATTAGGAAATTCGTGTGAAGGAAATTTAAATTGGAAATAAGAATAAGGTTGGAATTTTAGAAAATAACTTAGGGAGGAAATTTAATTTGGATAAATTGAAATCCAAATTAAATAAGAAAGTGAGAAATGAATATGATATATTTTATATAATTATATATTATCTAAATGTATTTTATACAAATACATATATATTTAAATGCTATATAGTATATATTATTATACATTGGTATATACATGTTTATATACTATTTTATAAATTTAAATAGTACATTTGTATACAAATATAACATCTTATGTATATATAAATATATACATATATAAGAAATGTAGATATTATTTTACATTAAAGTTGTATATATATATATATATTATAAATACAATATATATTGTATTATTACATTTATATAAATATATATATAAATGTTATCTAATTTAAAGTATATAAATATACATATATATATTAGTTATATATTTTGTTAATACACAATATATATCTTTATATAATATATATAGTACAATGCTATATATATATATATAAAATAATAATATTATATGTATAATATATAGTTTATAAGAATAATATATATAGTATGTATAAAATAAAACAAAAAAAAGGAAAACAGAAAGGAAATCGAGATGGAACTTGATTTCCTTCCCAGATGAAGCCGACCACCGTCGGTAGTGAGGGAGAGAGGAGAGGAGACGGCACCAACGAAGAGAGGAGAAGAAGCTGGTGACCGGAAGAGAAAAAGAAACGAGCGAAAAAGTGAAAGGGGAGAAGAGATTGGCAGGGGGCCGAGAAGAAAAGAGGAAAGAAAGGAAATGAGGAAATTGACGATGTCGGTCGGTCCAGGCACTGCCACCGCAACCCTGACCTCGACTGAGGTGAGGGGAAGAGAAGGAAGCCACTGGTGAGGGCGACGGCGATCGAGGAAGGAGGAAAGAGGAAGAGAAAAGCCGAAGCTTCCGCAGCCAGATCTGTCGTCGTGCCGTCAAGCTGGGCTGAACGGAGACCACCAGCAGCTTCGCCGTGATGTTGGGCAGCTGTGGAGACGTCGAACCGCCGGAGAACCGGCAGTGAAAGGGGCTAACTGGTCTGAACCGGTCAGACCAGGAAAAAAGAGGAAAAAGAAAAAAAAGAAAAGAAAATGAAAAGAAAAAGGAAACAAAAAAAGAAAAAGAAAAAGAAAAGGGAAAAAGAAGAAAAAAAGAGAGAAAAGGAAATTTTTAGGAATTCGAAAATTCAGAAATTTACGGAAATTCGAAAATCACCCGCGATGACCGAGACAATCGAATAGGGAAAGGTGAACACGGGCACGGCCCAAGACAGGTAAGGGAACAAGGAGGCAGTCGTCGACCCAAGACAGGTAAGGGAGACATGTGCAGCCTGTAAGGATATTCAGCACACATGTTTTAAATATGCATTCAATTTTATAAATGCTGCTGATAATGATTAGTTGGAAAATTGCAATGATTTACCGATTGAAATTATAAACCGTATTTTTCGTGCAGGAGACTAGCCAATCGACAGCCGTTATACTGCCGAAAGATTATCGAAAATTACCGAAAATCATAATAAATGATTTTATTTCACGAGAAACGATTTTCAGCCACGAAAATTAAGAAATCAATTATTTTTCATAAAACATGAATATACAGAAGTTTAATTTGAAAATATTCATGTTTTTGAGAATTGTGGAAATAAAATCACTGAAAATTCTCTCGAAGTGTAAGATTACACGTAATATGAGATGAAAAATGAAAAGACACGAAGTGAATATTTTCTTAATATTTCTTCAAATATTCACTTGATTTCATAAATAACCTTTATGGCTTTAATTATGAAAATAATTATTTATAGAAATTCCATAAAGGTTAATTAAAGATGAAAAACAGTATTTTGAGACTAAAAGGTCTCTACATGTGTTTATAGAGGAAAACATGGTGACGAGATTGTTGAATTTGGAAAATAAATATTTTATTTTTCCATAAATCATAAAAATAATTGATTTGAATTCCAATAATTTTCAAAACCATGTTTTGGATAGAAGGTACGGAAAAGCATGTGTATATGTTTTACGATGATAAAGAAATAGTAATGAGATTTTATTTTACAGTGTGATTAATTTATTAACTGTTTTCACCGTATGGAAAATATGATTTATGCCTTTATGAAATATTTTGAAAAATGTTATTTATTTTATTTATTTCATAAAGGTAAGGATATATACATGTGAGCCTTATGGATAATTGTGAAATATTTCCAATTACTGTGTTTAAAATCCATAAAGGCTATGGTATGGTTTTATACTGTTTTGAGACTTAGGCCTTTGTTTCACGCATCATACTATTACTGTCACGTGGCTGATTGACCAGCTAGTCATCAGCGTCCTGGATTGTCACCTAGCAAGTGTACATCGAAGACATATTATAGATTATGGCCATAGATCTCAGTATTGATACTGTGTCCCTTAGTGGATGAAGATAGCATGATTTAATTATAGGGTGATGCCTAGTCTCACTGATTACTATTTACTAAAAGGATTTTCTGAATCCTGTTTATTGTACTATATTGTTTACTGTATTGAACTACTGTACAGTTTATTGTTTACTGAGCAAATCCATACCAAAACACTGTTTTACTGAACTGTGCTGTTACTGTTGACTGTTTACTGAAATGGTAGCCACTGATTACTGTTTTATTGAACTGAAAGCTACCATTTACTGTTTACCGAACTAAAAGCTATCGTATACTGTTTACTGAATTGGTAGCTACTGTTTACTGTTTACTAACTGAACTGTATCAAGATACTGTTTTACTGATATGCAAGATACTGTTTTATCGAATAGTACTGTACTGAATATTACTGTTTTACTAAACTGTAAGATACGTGTAACATCCCAAATCCACTATATAACATAATATTTACTTATAAACCTCACTTACTTACCGGTTGGGCTGTTTGTGATGCTTAACAATTCTAATCATTTTAAATAAGAATTTAAAACTCTTATTACTTATACTAATATGACTTGTTACATTCCCTAAGGTGTATATACATTCCCTTCCGTTTAAAGTAGTACTGTAAAATTTTTCTGAATATATAAAAGAAATAATATACCTTCGATATCGAATATCTGCTAACAGTCGATAATCTCTGGAAGATAATTCTCTTAACCTAAAATCAACAATTTGTGGAGTGGAAAATAAGGGGTGAGCGATAACATGCTCAGTAAGGAAGATGTATGCTGCTTTAATACAAATCAACCCTATTTCCCAAAACTTTTATCTTTCCTAACAATAAACCCAGTGCATATAGAAAACAGTTTACAATATCATGTAATAAACATTGAATAGGATATAACAAAATCTTCTCTGTAAACAGAAATTAACAAATTGAGACTAGGCATCACCCTATAAATAAATCATGCTATCATCGTTCCCCCTCCCCCTTGCGAGAACGGCATAATCATCCCAATAGGGATACAGTAGATCTATGGCCACAATCTATAGGTGGTCCTCGGGGTTCACTTGCCAAGTGACCTCGAGACCGCTGATGACTTGGCTGGTCCATCAGCCTCATAACTAATAAAAATGCATGAAACTAGGGGCCTAAAGTCTCAAAATCATATTTATAACTCAAAATACCTTTAAAGAAACACATCATTGAATTTAAATCATTTGAATAAATAATAATTCCAAAAAGGTATTATTCTCATTTTCGTAGAAAATATAAACTGAAACCTGCTCGCCCATGGTCAACTCGCCCATTCTGGCTCGCACATGGTCAACTCGCCCATTGGATCAACTCGCCCATAAGGTTTCGTATTTTCTATTTTCAAAATATTAATCTGTCTCATTTTTCGTTTGAGAAAATGTACTTTAAACCTGTTCGCCATGGTCAGCTCGCCCATCACTGCTCGCCCATGGTGAACTCCAAGGTGGGGGATTTAGTATTCACCCGCCAATCCTCAACGCTTAAAACAAGTGAAATTGGCTCGCCCTCAATGGCTCGCCCATTTTATGAAAATATAGTCGCCCGCCCCAGAAAACATTGAAAAGGGTCCGCCCACAATGGCTCACCCGGATTTTCTATTTAAAACATGGTTACTCGCCCGCCTAGAATATCACATGAGGGCTTTTCACTCAAAACATAACGAAGGGTCAACTCGCCCGCCCTTACCCGTTAGCCCAACAACAAGGCAATTTATCAAAATAAGATGCATGTCATAAACCAAAACCATTTCTCGGTAATTTCGTAAAATTAACTCCACAGGACATGCATTCTTTTCACCCATAACTCCCTTACCTCATCTGATGAAGCCTTGCTTCTCGCTCGCCTTTCTTAATTCCCGTCTGCAAAAATTTTATTAAAACTATTAATGTTCCTTTTTCGAATATTTTCTAAACCATTTATATTTTCTTAATATTGGCGACACTTTGGCGAGATTGAGTTCGCCATTCGCCCACAGAGCTCGCCCTTCTATAATAAATCTACTCTTGGGAGCTCGCCCAATCATTCTCGCCATTCATATGGTTTATTTGTGGGAATTCGCCCATCATGGGAACTCGCCCAAAATTCAACTCGCCATGCTCTTATATTTTTGTTCGCCATACCGTTATTTTCAATATTTTCATTTTTCATTCACCATTAGTTTCCAGACTATATCTGATTCCAGTTTTCCTATATATTCTAACAAGGTTTAATTAAAACTAAGCTATATCTATGTTCCTTACGTTATAAACATAGAAATATACCATCAATTTATCAAGATAACCTTAGCAATATGGAAGCTCACCTCAACTGAGTTCCACTTCCTGGAGCAGAGTGCTTTTCTGCCTCACTTAGCTTTGCTTTGTTTGTTTCCTTAGCTATTCAACAATGCAGAAGGGTTTGGCTAACTAAAATTGGTGTTTTCATGGCTTCTATATATGAGAGAAATGGGAGAACCAATTGTGAGCCTGTGGTGCAAGCAGAACGGCGAGAAGGATTTTGAGGAAGATGAAGTTGGCTAAGTTGGTTTTCTTCCGTTATATTCTTCTTATATACTCACTCAAATCCACTCAAATTCTACCACCTATTTCCTTATCCCGTTCTCTTCATCATTACCTTGTCTTTCATGCATTAAAACTTGTAGAAAATTGCTGCAAAATGGAACGGCGGTAAGAAGAAAATCCCCGCACGTTTTGACAATTTCTTCCCTTTTTCCTCTTCTTCTCCAGTCCACGCCACTCCCTGCAGCCACTATAATTGACATTTTAGTCTTATCTTTTTCCTATCATTAATTACCTAACCAAATTGTCAAGGGAGCAAAGTGACGTGAAGTCCACTTATAATCTCTTATATTGACTTTCCTCTCTTCTTCTCTTCTTCCTCTCTACGCCAATACTAGCCACTATCATGAACTTTGTTTTATCTCATTTATTTCTTCATTTAATGCTTTCATACCTTTTATCAAAATTAAATCCCAACAATTTCTTGTTACACTTTAATATTTGTTTTTCTTTCTTTAAACACCATATTATAAATCATCACTATAATTGAAAAGTGGAAATTCACATTTGGTTATTCTTTAATTCCACTAAAAGAATTTATTTCCACTATCAATAATGTACACCTATGGTATACAGTATAATAAAATTCGGATTTTACAATACGGTTACTGAACTAAAGAGAAATTAATGTTTATTCAAAAAGAATAACATGAAAATTATTTCTAAGATAGAAATAATTACAGAATTGTTTCTCCAATGATTTGGATATTTACAAACTACTATACTGTCACGTGTTTTTAATTGTACTGAAGAGAACAAAAGTAAACTATGGTTTTGCTACTATACTATCACGTGTTTTAAACTGTACGAAAAGGATATAATAAAATAGTTTATACCATTTTTATAATTATGAAAAAAGAGAAGGAAATTGTGTTAAAATAGAACAATTTATAAAGTACTATCTACAGTTGCTTTTAGGTTTCGGGACAAGATAGTATTTCAAAATACCTGCCTTATTCCATCTGGATCCCAAGCCAACTATAGTATCCTTCCTACATGTGAGCCTAGAGCCCTTATAGGAAAACAAAAAAGGTTTTCAACATATAGATAGCTGAATATCTAGTGTTGCATATAACTCTCTTACTGAGCCGTGGTTTGCTCACCCCTTAATTTTAACATTTCAGATTTTCGAGGACTGAGAGTCTGATATCTAAGGATTTCGACTGTGCATTTGAGGACGATGCGATATCTTGATTTACTTCATGAGGTACGATCATTTATTTTTCGTATTTAGACTTATCTACAGTACTACTTTCTTATGAATTAAGATAGGAGATATAATTCATATTATAATTTCATATGAAATTGTTTAACTGTAAAAGAAAAGTAAAGTATCACAGACAGCTCAACCGTCAAAATGGTGTAAAAACATGTGTATTACTGTGTAACTGGACTGTTACAATAGTTTCCATTCACTATCAGTCTACTGTAGGATAACACCTAATTAATGTGCAAAGCCTAAAAATGCACAGGTCATCAAAAATAAATTTAAAAACTTTATTAATATTTATATTTAAGAACCTGCATATGAGATGTCATATTATGGTTAACTGACAATGTATAGAAATTATACACTATCAGTACATCATATATAAACTCTTATTTTATTTACATTTTTACTTTACTTAACTTTTATATTTGAGGCTATTATAAATAATTTTTAAAAACCTTAAGAAATAGAGTTTTCAACACTAATTAATTTTATAAGATTAATTTATAGTCATTTAAATTCATATTTTAAAAATAAATTAGCTTCAAATATGTAACATTAATCAATAATCTATTAATGATTAATGTAATAAGAATTGTTTTCATTAAAGTTGTAGTTATTTAATTTTTTTATTTAATATTTAAGATTTATGATATTTAATTTTTCTTTAAGTTTTTGGATTAATATCCTATCCACTAATAATAAAGTTTAAAAACTTCACAAGTAGGGTTACAAGATTGCTACATGTCCCATTTTTATTTTTTAATTAATATTTTTTTATTAATTTTTAAGGACATATGGAAGTCTTATAACCTCGCTTGTGGAGTTTTTAAACTCCATTACCCATGGATGAGATAATAATCCTAGGTTTTTAATTAGTATTTGGTTTTGAATTATTTTTTAATTTATGTATTTTATACATACATTAAGTTTTTTTAATAAATTATTCAACATATATTTCAAAATAATTTTTTTTATTATTCTATTTCATTTTTTAAATTAAAATGGTCATCGTGCATTGCACGTGTTTAACTTTAGTGTGTTTGTGTATGTATATATATTCCAACAACATCCTTATATATTCCAATAATATTCCAACAATATTGCAACAATATTCCAACAATAAAACCATGCGTTAGCATCTCCAATTTTTCAATGGTTATCAAGAACACAATTTTTTATACATTGCTTAAGCTTATATCTCAACTTCCAATTAACAGTCATTTTCCTCCAAATTTCATAGAACGCAAAATCACACATCCAGCAATTCAAACCTATACAATATGATGCTAACATAAAACTTATATAAATCACTTACCATCTCCAAAGCTTAGCAAAAATTTCCTTCTCCCTTATCTTGGCTGAATACTCAAGCTTTACCACTTAGGAATTTTCTATATGCAAACCACAATTCATACTTAAAAATCAATACACTAGTAAAACACATCTCAAAATGAGAAAGAAAAATCACAAACACTTACTCAGGAGGCTTGGCCAAACCTTTCCTTGACATTTTTTTAAATTTCCTTCATGCTAAAACACTCAATATTACTCAAAATCCAGACTAGGGGAAGTATCCTAGCTCTTGGTCTAAGAAATTGGGCTAGGGTTTAAGAGCTTCGCTTGATTTTTTTCTCTTTTCTTTTTATTTCCTTATCTTTTCTTCTTTCTCTTATTTTCTATTCCTTTTCTCTTCTTTTCTTCCTTGGTTGAATGGGCTTCCTTTTGTTTCTCCTAATGGCTGGTTGCCTTAGCTCTTAAGGAGAGAAATATCTTGCGTAGGAAGCTTCTTTAGGAAGCTTATTACTTTTCCAAATGAAAAATTGCAATTAAGGGCTTAGAATTGGGTAAAATTTAGGGCCTTCTAATGCCTATTTCCACATATTCCACTTTGGCATGGTAGGATATTTGTTATTATGAGATCCACCTTTTATATTACTGTTAATTCCCTAATCATGAAGTTAGAAATATTGCATATCTTATATTTATTTGATTGTTGATTCTTTGTAGGCTTAAAAAGGGAATTAAGTAATGAGACCCACAAAATCCTATATGTTTAGATGAAGGTGAAACCTAGTAGAAGGGAATTTCAAAGCTAAATAATATGATGGTAAGAATCTACACCTCAAACTCAATTATTTAAGTCTGTTTTGAAAAATGTGAAATAATTTAGTTAATGACGATTAAGTCCATAGGCCATTGAAATTTTCGTAAATTATGGTCAAACCGAGATGACTTTTTACCAACTATCAGTGGTGAAATATTTTTCATGTAATAAGGTCTTAGGCCATGTGGACTAACAGAATGAATCATGCATAAAAGTAGAAATATACGCGATTCAACAATTAGGGTATTTTAGTAATTTCACCCAAATGACTAGTCGAATCTCTATAAAAGCTCCACAAATAATTAGAGCAAGTTAAATAGAGGTGTATTATGATTAAATGAAATATTTTGGAGGTTGGATAGACTGTTTTCAATGAAGTCAAATGGTGAAGGGTGAAAGTGGAATGGTTTCTTAAGTATAAGGGCATTTTCATCATTTGCACCATAAAATGCCAAATTTAATGGAAGTTTTCAGCCCTTTCTTCTTCATTTTGGCAACCACTCTTCCTCCCTCCATTTCCTCTATTTTTGAAAGCTTGAAGAGAGAAAGCTATTCAAACACCACCTAAACCACCTGAAAACTCAAAACCCTCTTTACTAAACCTATACAAAATTCAGGGCTCTACATCTTGGTATCTAAATCAACACTTAAAGTGGCAATTTTCATGGTGAAAGGGCCCCACAAGATTTGGTCAAGGTAAGCCATTGAGAGAAAGCTTATGTTTTCATGGTTTTTTGATTCATGATTATGTGTTTAAGATGTTCAAGAATGTAGCTAAGTTCAAATTGAGCAAAAATCAAGAGAATTATCATTTTAGGGTTATGGGCCAATATTGTCCATGCATGAGTATGATATGATTGAATGTGAAAATGGTGTAAAGTTAATGTGCAGTAAAGGTAAAGCATGAATTTAGGCTTGGGAATTGAAGAAATGAGGTAGTAGCTGAAATTGGAAGTAGAATTTCGAAGCTAGGATAGCAATCTATCTAGGAGCGGCTGATTGCCCTAAATAGCAGTCGACTGCCTGGACACAGAATCTAGATATTTTCATTGTAACTGCCTTAGATCGGCTAGCTGCCTTGAATAGTAGCTGACTATCCCTGTAACCGACTTAAGTTAGTTGATTGCCATCTGCACCAGTTGATTGCTTTTACTTAGAAGCATTCTGCCTGAAAACCAGTCGACCACTTTTAACTCAGGAGCATTCTATCTGAAAACCAGTTGACTGTTTAAAGTAACCAGTCGACTGCCTCTGGTAGGGACAACTTAGAAAGAAGAAATGCTAAGATTGATTTATGATTACAAGAATAGAACAATTTTCATAATTGAAGTATTGAAATTGATAGTATTCGATTTATGAAATTGTAGTTCAGAGTCGGGAAGTAATATTGGTGCTAACGAGCGACGTAGTGGAAATTTAGAAGGTAAGGGATATATGTATGAAGCGTAGAGATACTGCGTTGCATTGATTTGATAAATTATGCTTTTTGGTGGAAATAAAAGTGTTGGTTTGATTTGAAACGATGAAATTGGACTTGTGGTTTTAGAAGTAAAAAGAATGTGAATACTTATTTTGGGGATTAAGCTTCCAAAATGTTGTATATGCATATCATAATTGAAACTTAGTTTTCAAAGAAATCCTTGTTAGCTTTTGCATGTTTCATGATGCATTCATATCTTGTATTGCTGTGGTACTTGAGTAAAGCATTTGAACATTGGATTTTGAATTCAAAATCTTTGATTATATATTTTAATTATGATTATTTCTAAATTTAATGCTTTATGGATTGACTGAAAATATAGATTTATGAATTATCTCCGTAACATATTTAGAAATGATTTTGAAATATGTTGAGACTATTGGCCCCGTAGCTACATGTGGGTACATGCTTTTTCTTTTTGTTCCGATTGCTGTTGACCTTAGCCTAGTCTCCAGTTCCCACAGGTGTTACCTGGCTAGTGCACACTGTGGTACCTTTGACTAGGCCATAAGTCTATAGCATGAGTCTATTGAGTGAAGCTTAGTCTCCACTATATTAAGTTTACTAGGGTGGTAAATCTCTGGTTAACATAGATCCAAGTACTCTTAATATTGATTACTTTCTCAATGTAGTTTTACATGTTAATTATGCTTTATGATTTATATTTTTGAATTATTCGTTTAAAGTGATTTATAATGTTTATGGAGTATTTTAGAACTACATTCCTAAAATGCTTTATGTTTTGCATGATAGAAGCTATAAGAAATATTTATGAGATTTAGCTGTTGAATTAAATATCATTGAATTCCCTATAGTTGGACTTGGATACAGTGACAAGTGAGGTACTTCAAAGTATCATTCCGTACTCAATCTAATTATCTAATCCATCATAGTATCTTTTCCGTTTTTCATGCCCAAACAATAATGTTTTTGTGTAAGAGCATGTTTCTAAATACTGTATGTAGTAATACGTTGTATCAGCTTTCGTATATATATTTCTTACTGAGTGTAAGCTTACCTCCAATCTTCCTTTCAAATTATCTCCAGTAGATAGTGGTTTGCTCAGGAAGACTTGATTTTGTCTAAGAGTCCCGAATTCCTCATAATTTAAATAAGTTATTGAGTGTAGGAATTTAAATGGGCTATTTATTGTTAAAATATTTAAAAGAGTGTTCTATTCGATAAGGTCAGGAAGGTACTTGGTACGGGTCCCACCAAGACTTTATCTGTCCAAATCGAAGTGGAACCCTAGAATGATGATATTTGAGGTGAATAATTTTATACATAATAAAATTTTAGATCATGTGAATTGATAGAAGAAATTAAGCGTAAAAGTAGAAACTTATGCAATTTTACGATTAAGGGTAATTCGATAATTTCATTACCCATGACTGGTCAAACCCCTTTGAGAGTCAACAGTTGACCATGTTTGACCCAAATTTAGGAAAAATAATAGAAATTAAATATTAAATATGAATTTTTAAGGATTAAATAAATTATAAGACATAAGTGGAAATAATGAAATTATATAAGGATATAATGGACATTTAATATGGGGGTTGGTTAAATAGTCAATATTTAACCAAATTTGTCTTAAATAAATTAAATTCAATAATAGTTAAAATTAAAATCTGAAATAAAAATTAAGTAGATATTTATTTTAGTATAAAAGTAAATATAAACAAATTTAAAGGGAAATTGTAAATATTTATACATGTGGCTAACTCCAATTGGTTGGGACATAAATAAAAGAAGAAAATGAGACAAAACTTGAGCACTTTCTCAGCCTCACCACCAACTTCCCTGTTCGGTTTCATTGTTGCATCGATTCTTCCTTTCTTATTCAAATTCTCTCACGTTTCTCTTAGGAAAACACTAGCTTTTGTTCATCATTCATTTACCACCTTAAGGGTTGTTTATAGCTGGAGATAGCTAGAAGGAAATCAATGTGGAAGGGCTATTTCAGGTCTGATAGTTTCGATGATGTGCAAGTAAGGAAGAAGATGATGAATTTCATGCAATCCTACTTATTGTATATGTATATATTAAGTGAATAGATGATGTTTGTAACCTTAGATTGAAGTGAACTAAATTGTAATGATGTATGATTTATTCGGTGGGAAGAGGGAAAGGAAGAAATTTGTGTTGGTTTTGATGTAGGTTGGATGAAATTAATAGGAAGTGATGAAGGAAATATGTTGCAACTTGGTTAGAACTAGGATTGAATGATAAAATTGCCAAACATGAAGTTGGCGTGTGCATGGGTACCTCTCGGCAGAACAGGGCAGTCACGATGGTGAGGAGATTTTGTTGAATTTAACATGTTTGATGAAATTTTTAAGTGAATAAATAATGTTTGTAAAGATTGAAGTGAACAAAGGAAGAAAAACCATGAAGACATGGCAATTAAGGACTCACGGCAATAAAGGAACAAAAGGAGGGCGCCGGTAGTAGAAGGAAAACAAAACAGAAAAAGAAAAGAAATGAAGCAGAAAAGAAAAGAAAAGAAAAATTATTAATGTAATTGGATAAATGGTAATTGGGCAAGTGTAAAATTTGGTTAAAGCCCAATGCATGAGCTCATCATGTAGAATTTTATAAGTTAATAGTTAATAAATAAAATACATAGATTAATTAAATTATTAATGAAATTGAAAGTGGGAGAAGAATGAATAAATTTTGAGATCAATTGGAGCATATTTCATAATATGAAATGTTGAATTTTGATGGTTAATGAGTAAAAAGTAATATAGCAAAATTAATAAAAGTATTAATAGAAGTAAATTTTCCCATGTAACCAAAAAAAGAATTAATGGAAGTAAATTAAAGAGCAGATAAATTATATGCAAGAAGGAAAGTATGGATTAAGTTTGGTAATGAGATTCAATATGAATTTTTATGATTTGAGAATTAGTAAATAAAATGCAAAGGTCGATGAAATTGTTGGTGGAATTAAATTTGAGAAAAAAAATAAATTTTTAGCTAATGAGAGAGAATTTGGAAATTTCATGAATTATGGGAAATTTTATGATTTATAAATTATAGATGAAATTGGAATTGAAAAATAATAATTCTAGTGCAAGAAATAAATAGTTGGTTAAGGCATTGTCCACGAGGTTCTTAAGTTAATTTTATGACTAAATGATTAAAGAAAAATAATTAAAAATGAGTAGAGATTATTGAAAAGGGGATTACAATGTGAATTATCATGATCTTGGAATGAATAAAGGTAACATAAAAGTTAATAAGATTATTGATTATTGGAATTGGAAAGGGATATGATTTAATTGTAATTTTATTGAGATAATTAATAGGAAATAAAATGAACCAAGTGTGGAGAATGATAGATGTAAAATAAAAACTATGGAATATTTATTATCATTGTGATATGGTGGTATAAAATATAAGGTGATATTACTGTGCAGGAGTAGCAATTTTGGGAAATAGAATTACACAAGCGATAGTAGGAACGCAGAGATATTGCGTAAACTCGAGATAAGGAACATATATAGGAGTTGCTTATAAATGTTTTACATGTTTTTGGAATTTTCGAAAGTTCAATTCTTAATTGTTTCCCATCAATTGTTCTAAAGGGGGAAATATAATTTATTCACATAACCAAATGTGTTTTCTTTAAAAGTTGCACATTTACTGTACTGTGTATTGAATTATGGTTGCATGTTTATTGTACTGTGTACTACATTGGTATGGAAACTGAACTGTTTATCGATATTGAAACATTCTTGCAGTGACTTTAGATTTACCGTTTATACACAGTTATATACTGCAAAACAATATTTAAATATTTATGTTAATTTAATTTTACACGTGAAAAAGTACCAGCATGTTCTTCTTACCCATCTACAGTGAAATGAAATATTTTCAGAAGTGAAAATTGAATTGCAAATATTTTATAAATATTTTTTCGGAACCAGTTATATATTTTCATGCATGTGTCGTGAAGTGATTTCCAGTGATTACCTTTATGGAAATTATACAGTTTACAAACTGTTTTGAGATTGTTAGGCCCTATATCATGCTCACGTGTCACATGTTGTGAAATCCCCAATTTCATGTAATTTCCTCATGTTTGTAAAGTATTCCAGCTGAAAAGAATTAAAATAGATATGAGAATTTGAGGTATAAATGAGATATGTGACATGGAAGGAATAAATGGAATTGATAGTCAAATGGTCAAGGAATAAATTCAGATGTTGTGAAAATAATTAGAGGATGGAAAAATAAACACAGATTTTGTTAATTAAATGACATGTGGAATATGAATGGAAGAAGAGAAATTAAAGGGTCAATTATTCAATGGTCAAAAAGGGTCAATGGCTGAGATGGGAAGTGAATGGATGAAGATGCATTAAATGAAAATTAAATGCACTTGTCATCTCCTTCATCAATAAAGTCAACAGCAACTCAGCCCTCCCCCTCGTTTCTTTCCAAATTTCCTAAGTTTCCATTTCCACGCACCTTGACAAACACCTCTGTTCAGTCCTTAAATTGTTAAGCTCACTTGACGAAAATCGATCCTTGTAACTAGCCTAAGCGACATCTGAAGTTTGGTGGATGGAATCCAAGTAATTAGAGAGATCTAAATTTCTGTCAAACTTGGTTATTGACAAAGGTGAGAGAAGAAATTGATTCATTCAATTCTATTGATGGTTTGGAGTTGCATAGAGATGGTGTGGTATAGTTATATAGATTTTTTAAAGATTTGAGCTATTATGAAAATTACAGCTTGAAGAGTTGAAAGGAAAAGAATTTGGTGTAATCAAGTGATTTGCGTTGCGGAGCTAATCGAGGTAAGGAATTTATTTAACGGACGTAGGGTGGCTATGTCCACATGTTTTAATTGTTTTGGAAAGAAGTACAAGTTGGTTTCTATGTAGAAAAGTTAAAATTTGGGTTTTACTCCTAGTTACCAAAATACTAGGAGTAGCCGACTGCTTTAAGTAGCAACCAACTGCCTAGAGACAACTTAAGCGTAGATTTTCGAAAATTGAGATAAACCAATCGACTGCTATATAAGCTAGTCGACTGCTATTTTTCAGAAAGTATTCTGTTTCAAAACCAGCCGATTGCCTATGGAGCCAGTCGACTGCCCTGTTTTCATAAGCATTCTATTTGCGAAAACAGTCGACTGCCAATGAGCCAGCCGACTACCTTTTTCTCAGAAACATTCTGTTTCAAAACTAGTCGACTGTTATATGGGACCAGTCGACTACCTTATGTGTCTTTCGAAAAATAAAATATTTGAATTTTAAAAGAAAAAAAATTCAATAAAGCAAAAGGTATGATAGCAGCCGACTGCCCTATATGACCAGTCAACTGCCCCCTTTGAAAAAGAGATTTTAAAGCCTATTTCAAAAGAATAGACTTATATTTGTTAAAGCTATATGATAAAGGTTTTAGAGACCTTGGCTTTCTTTGACGATCATACACATTACTTGTATTTGTACTTGGCTGAGGAACCTTTGTTCGATCCTCAGTGCCACATATGTCACCTGACTAGTGTTCACCGTGGCCTATAGACAACAGCCATATGTCTCTTATTTGTATTCGGCTTTGGGGAGGATCCCTGGCCCATGCGTGGGTATGCCACTTATTTGATATCTCTCGGGATTATCCTTTACGGATATATTTGTGGTATCCCTTATGAGACCTCTCATGGATTATCTCTTACGGGATATATTTGTTGTATCCTTATGAGAGTTATTTGGTGCATGATTCTATTGGAAGTTAATTGTCTCCCACTTATTTGAAAGTATATGAAGTTACTTGTATTTGAAGTATTTGTATTTGTATATGAGAATTTACGGGTATATGGTATTTGAAGAAATTAATTGACATATGCTTTATAATGATTTTATATGACATTATAGAGCTAAGCAGGAAAACTGCATATAGTGACATAGCACGCTCTTTTACATATGTTTCTTACTGAGCGTAAACTCACTCCTTTACAACTATTTTTCATACAGATTACTTGAAGTAAATCCCGCTCTAGATAAAGGAGCTTACCTTTAGGATTTTTAGTGTACCTTCGAAGCACGCTTCCCAATAATTATTGAAGGTATACTCATGTATTATGTGCTCCAGATTATTATACAGTACAATACCACAGTAATGTATATTAGTTGTTTTGGGGATATAGGATATGTAAGTTATGAGAGATCCTGATGTATGTGGTGTATGTATATATATATGAAACTTTTATTCGTGCGAAATTTAATGTCATGTTATAAGAAATGATGCTTAAAGTATAAAAAGACGAAAGGATGACATTGATGAACGAGTCTAAGCAAACATTTATGAAGAAAAAGTTAGTTGATATTTGGGAGTGACGAGGATATCACATATTGATATCAGAGCCGTCTAGACTGATGTTTGTCAGTGTCATTAAGCTAGAATTAGTGTATATCCCAATGTACAGTACTTGTCAGAATACATATGCATAGGATAACTGGTTGTAGTTATACTAAATAGCTCAATTTTGTGATTATATCGACAGAATGAGCTCACGTAGAAAGGGTGCTAATAGAGGACGAGGACGGGGTTGTATGGAACTACCCCCAACACAATCTCCTCCTCCATCCCCACCGCATAGCCCAAATACTAGGCTAGCGAAAATAGAGAAGCACATGGAGAATATGGCCGCTATGTTCACACAGTTTATGGCGAACTTCCCGAACATGGCCACTAGTGCACCTACAACTACCTCTACTGTTCCTCCTACTCCTACGGTACAACCCCCACCAGTTCCAATTCCTGAAAGGCGAGATCTAAAGGCTTATTGCAGTGTTTCATTGATCAAGGAATTTAAGAAGCTGGATCCGCCTAAGTTTAAGGGGGACAGTGACCTATTGGTCGCAAAGAATTGGGTAAAGGTGGTCACTAAGTCATTCTGATATATGACTTGTACCGAGAAAGAAAAGGTGGGATTGGCTGCCTATTTGTTAGTAGATGAGGTAGAACCCTGGTGGCAGGCCACACATACGGTGTTAGAGGCTTGACATTCAGAGGTAACGTGGGATATATTTGTAGAAGCATTCAATGAACAATACGTCCCACACACTGCTCAAAAAAGGTTGCAAGTAGAATTTCTGAACTTGACTCAGAGGAATATGACGGTTAGCTAATATAAGTCAAAGTTCACTACTTTGAGCAAGTTTGATCTGGAAGTGTTGAGAAGGGAAGAGCATAAGACCTACAGATTTATGGAGGGATTGAGACCTTCCATTAGATCTAAGTTATATCCCATGGATATCACAACATATGGAGAGGCAGTCCGTAAGGCTCAACTGTGTGAGCAGGATTATGAATTTCATCAGGCTGACTTTCGAGCTAAGAGTAAAGGTAAAGAACCGATGAAGCGGAAGTCAGACGAGAGAGCCTTAAGTGATAGATATCCATCTAGGAGAAGTAGGCCTTATGACAGAGCTTCGATAGGTAAGCGAATAAATTGTAAGAAAATGATTGTCTAATTTGATTAAATGGTTATATGGAAATATACTGAATAGGAGTAATAATGATTATGGTACAGGGACTCCTAGACCTACTGGGATTAAGATAAATGACGAGAGATCCCGATATTTAGCGGGTAGTACCGCTAGCTCACCGAGGAGTACAATGCAAAGATGTGAGCAATGCGGGAAATTTCATGGGTCACAGCCTTGCCGTTTGGCAAGTGGGGCGTGTTATCGGTGCGGTGAACAGGGACATAGGATTAAAGATTGTCCCAAGATAAAGCAGAGGGTGCCCGAGGAATCGAAGAAGGCCACCCAACCCCAATGTAAGGCCACGGCTGTAGAGAAAGGAAAGACACTCGTGACTCAAGTTCGGGTATTTGCCATTGATAAAGAGTCCGCCGATGCTTCATCTAAGATTATTTAGGGTAAGATTTACCTTTATGATACATACGTCCTTGCATTATTTGATCAAGGCTCCACACACTCTTTTATTTCACCTGAAATTGCTATGAAGTTAGCTATTGAGCCTGAATCCCTAGGACAATTATTGCAAATAAGTACTCCGTTTAAGGAATCACAATTGACAGATATAGTGTATCGTGGTTGTAAGCTACGGGTAGGAGAGAGAGACTCGGTAGCTGACCTAATCCTACTAAATATGTGTGGATTTAATGTTATTTTGGGAATGGATTGTTTAGCCCAGAATTATGTGATATTATATTGTCATGCTAAGAGTGTGATCTTCTCTTCTCCCATCAGCTATGTTGTAAATTTTACAAATGTTTAATGCAAAAGCATACGTGCTTGTTTGGTTTAAATTGAGATTAAATTGATAGTATATATTTGTTACGTGAAGGATTATTAGCTTATGTGGTGGACGTAGAAAAGAAACGTCCTGAACTTAATGAGATTTCGGTAGTCAAGGATTTTCCCGAAGTGTTTCCAGATGATCTTCCAGGACTTCCTCTGGATAGGGAAGTAGAGTTTATGATCGATTTGGTGCCGGAAACTGAGCCCATTTCGAGATCCTCCTATCGGATGGCATTAGTGGAATTAGAGGAATTAAAGAATCAACTTCAGGAGTTACTAGATAAGGGGTTCATACGACCCAGCATATCCCCTTGGGGTGCTCCTATGCTTTTTGTCCGAAAGAATGATGGCAGTATGAGGCTGTGTATCGATTACCGATGGTTGAATAAGGTGACGATCAAAAACAAGTATCCTCTTGTAAAAACTACAAATTTGGTACCATGTTAGTGAATATATAAGAGACATAGAATAAGCTTGGTACTATGATGCACCTTGTAGTTAGCATTATTTCAAGTAACAAGAATGAAGTTACAAGTTTGGTAAATTTAACAACAAATGATCCTTGAAATAATTTAGAAATCTTATATAAGTTCAAAAAAAATTATATGAGAACAAATAAGTGCATGTATTCCACAATATAGAAGTGTATTTGTTTTAAGTAAAACAAGGACACAACTATACTAAAAGAAATGTAGTATACTTGAATATTAAAATAGTCAAAATAAAAATAAACAAGGAATACCTATATATGTGTATATTGAGTATTAAATATGTATACATATATATATGTAAATTTTTAAAAGAAAGGAAAAATATATATAAATATATATATATACACATACCTACACTAAAAACATACTAGACATGAAAACATATATTATATATATATATATATGGACATGTGTATGTATATATTTTATAATTAAAATTGGAAGTTTATGTATATATATGTATTACATGTAGAGAATATGATAAAAATAAGTAAATATATATTTCATGTAATCAATAAAACAAATAAATTTAGATATATATATATATATATATATTAATGTTTAAAATATAAGTACAAATATATATTACATGTAAGTAATATAACAAATAAATAAATATATATATGAATATATAAATTAGATATATATGTATAAATATATATTATTGTTATATAAAGATAATTATAATTATTATGAATATAGATAAATGAAATAAAAATAAAAGAATATAAAACAAAAAAAAGATAGAATTGAAATAAATATAAAATAGAGTTAGTGGAGTTTGATGGGAGAGTTTGATGGGACTTCTCCCATCAAATTCCACTAACCATTCTCGGGTAAAAAAACCAAAGGAAAACAAAAGCTTCTTGAAGAAGCTTGGAAAACCAAAGAAAAAGAAAAGAAAGTGAAAACCGACGAGAAGAGAGGCTGGAAAATTGAGCAGTTTCGGTGAAGAGGAAAAATAAGAGAAGAAAAGAAAGAGCAGCCGAGAAAGAAGGAAGAAGGGAAAAGGTGAGGCCGAAAAGGAAGAAGGGAAAAGGAAGGAGAGGAAGAAGTGTACAGCCTCCACCCTTCCTTCGTGAGCAGCCAGATGCAGAACCAAAGGGGAAGACCTCCGGTTGGAAATGGTGGCTGAGCAAGGCGTGAGAGTGGCCACTCGTGAGGGGTCTTCCAAGGGCTGTCCGAAGCTGCCATAGGAGGGTGTTCTACTCCAAGCTACTGGAAATACAAGGTAAAAGAAATAACAAAAAAAATAAAAAGAAAAGAGATAAAAGACAAAGGAAAAGGATTAAAATATATATATGTGTAATACCTATATATATATATAGATGTAAATATATATATAGATATACATATATATGAAGATGTAGGAAAGTAAGGAAATTGAAATTTGAAATTTATACCATGTAAATGCTATGCATATAAATATATGTGTGTGTGTGTGTGTGTGTGTGCCTGTATATATTATTTACTTGGAGACAAGTAGGAAACAAGGAAAATAAAAGAAATAAAAAGGAAAAGAATATACATAGAAATAAATATATATGTATCATCTATAGAATTAAACATCAATTGTATGATATTTTTACAAATGTACCTAAGCATAATTTATACACCAAGAAAACAAATGGGATTAGTTGAGATATAAATACAAGTATAATTGTATAATTGTTTAAGGTATAGTTACACTTATATAATTATACAATCATATACATATGCAACAAAAGGAATATGTAACGATTTTTAAATCAATAATACCCTAGTGAACAAATGCAAATAGTAAATGATGATGTATATTAGTTGCATGAAAAAGGCTTTAAATCCTATGAAAATTTAAATGATAAATAGATTTTTGTAAGGTTGAGTAAATATATATATATATATATATATATATATATACATATGCAAAAATATACATATGAACACATAAGTGAATATATAAATACATATATATAAATAAATATATATATTGGTTAGATGATAGGGAGGAAATAAAAACTTGGCAAAGGTCTTAGTTGCTAACCCTGAAGAGAAAATAGTGTATACAAGTTAATAAACCTCTTATCATCTTATAAAGAATATAAAGTAGAGAGTTGTTAAATCGGATGGATAACACTTTGGTGAAACACATAAAGAATTTAGTTCCTTGCCAAAGAAATGAATTGGAATAAATTAAAATTCTAAGATATACATTTAATATATGATCAAACGTAATTAAGACATGTTATTGAAACGTCATTCGATAGAATTGTAGTGAATTTGGAGCAGTGTAGAAGCTAAGCTTGAGTTTGAGGATCGAGGAAATGTAACCTACCAAGCATCGAGGTAAGTGGGTTAAATAAGCCTTGCTAGTATCATCTCGTAAGAGATGAATAAATTCTTATTAAAATACTTATCTAAATTTACCTCAAGTTTGGCGGAATACTATGGGTAAGACTATAAGAGTAAGTACGATAAAATACAAATTGGACATAATGTGATCGTGAATAGTAGTTGTTTAAAAAGGAATCTTGCTTGTGACTTGTGTGTTATGTGTTATAGTTTGTTTGTGTTTGTTGAATGTATAAATTGTATAATCTTGGTGTTTGCATTTAAGGAATGCATATGAATTAATTAAGTCGCACCGAATGAGCATGTTAACACATTGTGATACTTTGAGAATGCATATGTGATTTGTGTGCGGTATATATAGCTCCCAATATTGAGTTCGTGGACCTCAATTAGTACCTAGTCGTGTTTGTCAAAAACTAGGAAAAAAAGGGCAATCCGAGTAAAACTCGATTCTTTGTACTGTGTGAGCCACCTCTAGAGAACTCAAAGGAACTAAGTGCTATGCAGATTTTTTGAAACTGTGGGAGCCACCTCTAGAGTCCTTTGAGAGCTAAGTGCTACATGAGTACCGATGAGCCATTAGAAAGTGTGTGTGCTATAGAGGCCAACCCGAGTGAAACTCGATTCTTTGTACCGTGTGAGCCACCTCTAAAGAACTCAAAGGAACTAAGTGCTACGCAGATTTTTTCGAAATTGTGGGAGCCACCTCTAGAGTCCTTTGAGAGCTAAGTGCTACACGTGTATCGATGAACCATTTGAAAGTACAAGCCAAAGAGGCAAGCCCGAGTAGAAACTCAATTCCTTGTACCGTGTGAGCCACCTCTAGAGAACTCAAGGGACCTACGTGCTACATAGATTCTTCGGAAACTGTGAGAGCCACCTCTAGAATCCTTTGAGAGTTAAGTGCTACACGTGTACTAATGAATTATGATAAATCATATGCCATTGAGATAATGGATAAACGATTCTGAACTACGAATGTGACAACTATCATTAGATAGGATAGATACTATACATGTGATTGAGAATTTAAAATCACTATTGAACTTTACTTACATTGTGCTATAGAACCATATGTTACTTGAATTGGTTGTGTTTTTCATACTTAACTATATCCAGGAAAAGTGACAAAGAGAATGATATTGTGTGAATATATTATGTGAATTAAAGAAATGAATAAAGGCATGAATGACCTTATGAATTTTGTTGTACATACAGCTAGTAGTTAATCTCGACATAATGCATACATGCTGTTTTTATAGAGTTCATGCATGTATGATCGCATTTTACGATTTGAGCCTAGTATGTACTTATTTAAACTACTTACTGAGCCGTGGATTTGCTCACCCCTTAAATTTAACATCTGCAGATCATACGAGTTGATAGCCGGCTCAGGCTTTGTATAGGCTCCCAGAAACTGTACCTAGTAGTGGTACTCGTTTGCGTTCTCCGGGCCTAGCTTTTGCATTTTGAGATATACTAATTGTATATCATTTTGATAGTTATATGTACTTTAATTTCACAGTACTAGGAAAGAATATGGGATGTAGCGTTGGATCGCACTAGATTATTATGTGAGCCTAGGTGATTATCGAGTTCGATCGAGGTTAAGATGTACATTTTGAATGATGTATAGATTGCTAGATGTGGTCTTATTAATGGTTAAACCCTTGAAAAGCATGAGATGCATGATTGTGTGAATTGTGGGAAACAATAGCTGGCTGTATTATGTAGTTTAAAAATGTGTTTTAATGCAGGTGATTTTACTGGGGAAATTGATAAAATACAAAGGGCAGGTTTTCGACCCGTTTCTTTTGAAATAGTAAAAATAATGCTAAAATCATAAAAATCACCTTGAGAAGGATGACATAGCTCGAGAAATAATATTAATAGGATAAGATTTGATTTAGATACTGCACTAACACCGAATACAAAACGTAAATAGATAAAGAAAAATTTGGTTCGTGAATTTCCGTAAAGGATAAAGTAAGTGTTAAGTGGACGTCATTGGCCCTCGGGTCGTGACACCTCTTCCCAGGATTGACGGTCTTTTTGATCAGCTTAAAGGTGCACAAGTCTTTTCCAAGATAGACTTGAGGTTGGGATTTCATCAATTGAAGATCCGGAGTGAAGATATCCCTAAGACTACATTCAGGACACGGTATGGCCACTATGAATTTCTGGTGATGCCGTTTGGTCTAACCAATGCACCCGCAGCATTCATGAATTTGATGAACGATGTGTTCAAACAGTACTTAGACCAGTTTGTCATTGTCTTCATTGATGACATATTAGTGTATTCAAGATCCCGGGAAGAGCATGAGCAGCACTTACGGATAGTCCTGCAAACCCTCAAAGATCGAGGATTGTATGCCAAGCTAAGTAAGTGTGATTTCTGGCTAGATCAAATCTCCTTTTTGGGTCATATAATCAGCAAGGATGGAGTTTCGGTCGACCCATCGAAGGTTGAAGCAGTGGTTCAATGGGAGACACCGAAAATAGTTACAGAGATTAGGAGTTTCTTGGGTCTAGCTAGCTACTATCGACAATTCATGGAGGGTTTCTCAAGGTTGGCTGCTCCATTGACACGCCAAGAGGTGAAGTTTGAATGCAATGATACCTGCGAGTGTAGTTTTCAAGAGTTGAAGCGTAGGCTGACGACACCTATACTCACCATTCCTAGTGGTTCTGGTGGATTTTCTGTGTCTAGTGATGCCTCAGGACAAGGTTTGGGATGTGTACTAATGCAACATGGTAAGGTAGTAGCATATGGTTCTCGACAATTAAAGGATCATGAGAAGAACTACCTAACTCATGACTTAGAGTTAGCTGCAGTAGTATTTGCTCTAAAAATATAGAGGCATTATTTATATGGTGAGAAATTTCAGATTTTTACGGATCATAAAAGTCTGAAATACCTGTTTTATCAAAGAGAATTGAACATGAGGCAAAAGAGATGGCTCGAGCTTCTGAAAGATTATAATTGTGAGATTTTGTACTACCCGGGAAAGGCTAATGTGGTGGCTGATGCTCTGAGCCGGAAGCATGTAGGTGTAGTGTCATACATGATGGTAAAAGAGTATGAGTTGCTTGAACAGTTTGCAAACCTCAGTTTAAAGGTTACACCTCGTGACCAAAATGGGATGATAGCCAGTTTGATGATTGAGCCAGAATTGATGAATAGAATTCGGCTTGCTCAGAGGAAAGATAATCAGTGCATTGAGGCTATGGATCAGGTTCAATCAGGTATACTTTCGAAATTTGATATTGGCAGCAATGGAATCTTGAGATTAAATAACCGTATATGTGTTTCTAAGGATAAGGAGTTGAAGAAGTTGATTTTGACAGAAGCACATGCCACTAGATACACGTTACATCCGGGAAATATGAAGATGTATCATAATCTTCGCAAGGTGTATTGGTGGACTGGCATGAAGAGAGACGTAGCAGAATTTGTGGCGAGGTGTTTCACGTGTCAACAGGTTAAAGTAGAGCACCAAAGACCAACAGGTTTACTACATCCTCTGCCTATACCTATGTGAAAGTGGGAACACATTACGATGGATTTTGTTATGGGATTGCCCAAGACCAAAAGGAATCATGATGGTATTTGGGTAATCGTGGACAGACTGACTAAGTCCGCACACTTCTTACGTATGAAGTCTACGGATACACTTAGTGTTTTAGCAGATTTATATGTGAGAGAAGTCGTTCGACTACATGGAGTTCCAGTAAGCATAACCTCTGATAGAGATTCTAGGTTCACTTCTCATTTTTGGGAACATTTTTAAGAAGCAATGGGATCTCAATTGAATTTTAGCATAGCTTTTCATCCGCAGACTAATGGGCAGTCCGAGCGTACCATTCAGACGCTCGAGGATATGTTGAGAGCTTATGCTTTGGACTTTAAAGGCTCGTGGGACGATCATCTGCCATTGGCTGAGTTTGCTTACAACAATAGCTATCATGCGAGTATCGGGATGGCGCCATATGAAGCTTTATATGGTAGAAGGTGTCGATCCCCGATTGGGTGGGAAGAAGTGGCCAAGCGCAAGTTGTTGGCTCCAGATCTAGTCGAGCAGGCCTCTGAGGATGTTAAGCTGATTTGTCAAAGACTTAAGACAGCTCAGAGTCGACAAAAGAGTTATGCGGATGCTCAACAGAGACCACTTGAGTTTTTGGTGGGAGATTTGGTGTTTTTGAAAGTCTCTCCATCCAAAGGAATCATGAGATTTGGCTGAAAGGTAAGCTTAGTCCTCGTTACATAGGGCCATTTAAGATCTTAGACCGAGTAGGAGATGTTGCTTATAGGTTGGCACTACCTTTGGAGCTATCGGGAGTACATAATGTTTTTCATGTATCCATGCTTCGGAAGTACAATCCGGACCCATCTCATGTCATAAAATATAAACCCTTGGAGATTCGGGAAGATATGAGCTATGTGGAGAAGCCGGTTCGGATCTTGGATAGAAAAGAGAAGGTGTTAAGATCTAAGACGATCCCACTAGTTAAAGTTCTTTGGCAGTATCATACTAAAGAAGAAGCTACATGGGAGCTAGAGAGCTTGATGAAAGAGAAGTACTCGGAGTTGTTTAAGACCTAACCCAATTCAAATTTGGAGGACCAAATTTCTAAAGGTGGGAAGAATATGAAATCCCTAATTTCATGTAATTTCCTCATGTTTGTAAAGTATTCCAGCTGAAAAGAATTAAATAGATATGAGAATTTGAGGTATAAATGAGATATGGGACCTGGAAGGAATAAATGGAATTGATAGTCAAATGGTCAAAGAATAAATTCAGATGTTGTGAGAATAATAAGAGGATGGAAAAAAAATACAGATTTTGGTAATTAAATGACATGTGGAATATGAATGGAAGAAGAGAAATTAAAGGGTCAATTATTCAATGGTCAAAAGGGGTCAATGGCTGAGATGGGAAGTGAATGGATGAAGATGCATTAAATGAAAATTAAATGCACTTGTCATCTCCTTCATCAACAAAGTCGGCAGCAACTCAGCCTTCCCTCTCGTTTCCTTTCAAATTTCCTAAGTTTCCATTTCCACTCACCTTGACAAACACCTCTGTTCAGTCTTCAAATCGTTAAGCTCACTTGACAGAAATCGATCCTTGTAACTAGCCTAAGCTATATCTGAAATTTGGTGGATTGAATCCAAGTAATTGGAGAGATCTAAATTTCTGTCAAACTTGGTTATTGACAAAAGTAAGAGAAGAAATTGATTCATTCAATTCTATTGATGGTTTGGAGTTGCATAGAGATGGTATGGTATGGTTATATAGAGTTTTTTAAATATTTGAGCTATTATTGCAGCTTGAAGAGTTGAAAGGAAAAGAATTTAGTGCAACCAAATGATTTGCGTTGCGGAGCTAATCGAGGTAAGGAATTTATGTAACGGACGTAGGGTGGCTATGTCCGCATGTTTTAATTGTTTTGGAAAGAAGTACAAGTTGGTTTTTATGTAGAAAGGTTAAAATTTGGGTTTTACTCCTAGTTACCAAAATGCTAGTAGTAGCCGACTGCCTAAAGACAACTAAAGCGTAGATTTTCGAAATATAGATAAACCAGTCGACTGCTATATAAGCCAGTCAATTGCTATTTTCCAGAAAGTATTCTGTTTCAAAACCAGCCGACTGCCTGTGGAGCCAGTCGACTACCCTGTTTTCAGAAGCATTCTGTTTACGAAAACAGTCGACTGCCAATAAGCCAGCTGACTGCCTTTTTCTCGGAAACATTCTGTTTCAAAACTAGTCGACTACTATATGGGACCAGTCGACTGCCCTATGTGTCTTTTGAAAAATAAAATATTTGAATTTTAAAAGAAAAGAAATTCAATAAAGCAAAAGGTGTGACAGCAGCCGACTGCCCTATATGACCAGTCGATTGCCCCCCTTTGAAAAAGAGATTTTAAAGCCTATTTCAAAATAATAGACTTATATTTGTTAAGGCTATATGATAAAGGTTTTGGAGACCTTGGATTTCTTTGACGATCATACACATTACTTGTATTTGTACTTGGCTGAGGAACCTTAGTCCGGTCCTCAGTGCCACAGATGTCACCTGACTAGTGTTCACTGTGGTCTATAGACAATGGCCATATGTCTCTTATTTGTATTCGGCTTTGGGGAGGATCTCTGGCCCATGCGTGGGTACGCAACTTATTTGATATCTCTCGAGATTATCCTTTACAGATATATTTGTGGTATCCCTTATGAGACCTCTCATGGATTATCCCTTATGAGATATATCTGCTATATCCTTATGAGAGTTTTTGGTGCATGATTCTATTGGAAGTTAATTGTCTCCCACTTATTTGAAAGTTTATGAAGTTACTTGTATTTGAAGTATTTGTATTTGTATATGAGAATTTACGGGTATATGGTATTTGAAGAAATTACTTAACATATGCTTTATAATGATTTTACATGACATTATAGAGCTAAGCAGGAAAACTGCATATAGTGACATAGTACGCTCTTTTACATATGTTTCTTACTGAGCGTAAACTCACTCCTTTACTCCTATTTTTCATACAGATTACTTGAAGTAAATCCCGCTCCAAATAAAGGAGCTTACCTTTGGGATTTTTAGTGTACCTTCGAATCACGCTTCTCAATAATTATTGAAGGTATACTCATGTATTATGTTCTCTAGACTATTGTACAATACAATACCACAGTAATGTATATTAGTTGTTTTGGGGATATAGGATATGTAAGTTATGTGAGATTCTGATGTATGTGGCACATGTATACATAAATGAAGCTTTCATTCATGCGAAATTTAATGTCATGTTATAAGAAATGATGCTTAAAGTATAAGAAGATGAAAGGATGACATTGATGAACGAGTCTAAGCAAACGTTATGTGAAGAAAAAGTTAGTTGATATTTGTGAGTGACGAAGATGTCACACATGTGTACTGTTACTGTTATTGTGGCTGATAGACCTGCCAAGTCATTAGCTGTCCCAGTTGTCACCTGGCAAGTGTACTATGGACCCCACAAACATGGCCATATGTCTCAAATGTTTGCTGTTACTGTTACTCCTTTCAGGGACTACTGTTATAGCATGATATACTGTGGGTGATGCATGGTCTCTGTTAGCTTTAATTTGACATATATATTTTGAAATAACAAAAACTTAAGAAAGCCTTAATGCTTTAATCCATATTGTAAATTTGCCTTATCACACATGATTTTCTCAATACATTTCAAGTGATCATATCAAACATTAAGACCATGATTTAATGATGCATACTCTTATTGGTCTTAATACTTTGTAAATGTTTTGAATATTTTAGAAAATCACTTGATGAATTTTTAGACCATCTTTTCATTTGAGAAAGTCAAGAAAAACTCCCACAAAAGTGCCAATATGTTTTGGGTTGGATTAGGATCAAAGGTCACATCATTTCTAACCCAAAAGTGCAGGAAAATGCCTTTCTAGAGGCATGGGATCGATCCCCTAAGGGAAGGGATCGATTCCCTAGTGGCAGTAAGCTTTTTAGTGGAAGAAAAGGTCCCTCAATCCAGAAAAATCAGTTCTGGAAAGAAGGGATCGATCCCCTAAGGGAAGGGATCGATCCCCTAAAGGCAGAATGGCTCCCAACGGCTAGAAAAGGTCCCTCAGCCCAGAAGATTCAGATCTGGAATGAAGGGATCGATCCCCTATGGAAAGGGATCGATCCCTTTGCCCGAAAATAGCCTATAATGGCTAGTTTTGTGAGATACAAATTTTGGCTCCACCCAACGTTCACAAACCATCCAAGGGACTATAAATAGAGGCTTAGAAGCTAAAGAAAGCAAGAGGAACAACCAAGCAACATCTTTCATCATCTTATTCATCTTCCTTAAGCCTCAACATCAATTCAAGAGATAAAGAGTCTTCATCTTCTATCATTCATCTATTTCTTGTATTGCTTAGCACAAACTTTGTATAGGCTTTTCATTGTGCTTAATTTCTGTAATCATTTGCCTACCTAGAGCCTCTCTTGATTACATTATTTGTAACCCACCATTCCTTGTAAAAGGGGAGGTTTCTCTTAAGCCTTGAAAAAGAGGAAGGTTACTCTTTAGCCTAAGAAAAAGAGAGAGGTTTCTCTTGAGCCTAGAAAAAGAGGGAGGTTACTCTTGAGCCTTGAAAAGAGGGATTGTAATCACAAATTCAAGATAGTGGATTTGGGGAAAATCCTTGGGAGCGTCTCAAGGTAGTGGACGTAGGCAAGGTAGCCGAACCTCTATAAATCGCTTGCATACATTTCTCTTCCCTTCTCTCTTTACTTTCTTGCAATTATATTTGTGTTTATTGCATTGAATTTATATTGTATAATTGCCTAGCTAAGAGAACTTAGAAAATATTCAAATAGGCTAGAGAATTTAGAGAAACCGAAAAACGAGCTTAAGGTTAGATAAAAACCGATTCACCCCCCCTCTCGGTATCGCCTATAAGAGCCAACAATTGGTATCAGAGCTTGGGCTCGAGATTGAATTAGATTAACCTCTATCGAGCAAAACGATCATAAATGGCTCACTTGAATGTAGGCACACCCCTAGGAGAAGAGGGACAATCATTAGTTAGACCACCACTCTTCAATGGTGAAAATTATTCATATTGGAAAACTAGGATGATGTTATTTGTACAATCCAATGATTATGAAGTGTGGAGAATTATTATGAAAGGTCCTAGAATTCCTATGAAGAAAGTAGATGGAAAGGATGTCCCTAAGAGTGAGGATGAGTGGGACACAAATGACATGAGAGTGGCACAATTGAATGCCAAGGCCATGCACACTCTTTTTTGTGCATTAGGTCCCAATGAATATAATAGAGTGTCCCTTTGTAAAAATGCTAAGCAAATATGGGACAAATTGGCCATCACACATGAAGGGACCAATCAAGTGAAAGAAACCAAAGTAGGTATGCTCACACATGATTATGAGCTATTTAGAATGAATGAAAATGAGTCCATTAGCGAAATGTTCACTAGGTTTAATGATATAATTAATGGACTTAAGGCATTAGGCAAGAGCTATTCCAATGTAGAAATGGTCAAGAAAATCTTGAATAGCTTGCCAAAATCTTGGGAGGCAAAGGTGACTGCTATAGAAGAATCTAAGGACCCTAACACCTTGTCTCTAGATGAACTTATGGGCTCCCTACTTACATATGAAATGAAATTAAAAAGAAATGAAGAGCCTTCAAAGAAAGTAGGGGTAGCATTTAAGTCTTCCACTCATGAGGTCATTGAAGATAATAGTGATGAGAGTGGAAATGAGGAAGAAAAGGAAATGGCAATATTTGCCAAAAGATTTAATAGATTTATGAGAATGAAAGAGAGAGAGCAAAATAGGAAACATCATATGGGAGAGTCAAGTAGAAGAGAAAAAGACCACTTAGTGTGTTATGAATGCAATGAACCGGGTCACACTAAGCTAGATTGCCCCATACTTAGGAAGGAAAAAGATAGGAAACCTAGGAAGAAAGCATTTGTGGCTGCATGGAGTGATAGTGATAGCTCCGATGAGGAAAATGTAGATGAAGAGGTAGCCTACTCATGCTTTATGGCCATTAGTGATGATGAGGCTAGTTGTAGTTCTAGTGAAGATAATGATTATACATTTGATGAACTACAAAATGCCTTTAATGATTTAGCAAATGAGTTTCAATGCATGAATTCTAAATATAAGAAAATCATTGCTAAATTGAAAATAGAAAATGAAGCCTTGACAAATGCTAAGCTAGAATTTGAAAAGAAATTAGAAGAGGCTAACTTGGAGATAAATGAGTTGAATAAAAAGAACTTAAACTTACATAACTTATTTACTAGGTTTTATATGGGTCAACAAAAGCTAGATCATATGTTAGAGACCCAAAGAGTTTTCTTTGACAAAGATGGGCTAGGATATAATGAAATACATAAAGAAACGCATCTTAGGAATTTCTTAGTGAGCAAAAATACTATGCATGATACATCTCTCACATGCTCACTATGTAATAGGATAGGCCACTCCTCACAAGCATGCACATATAGAAAAACTACCTTTAGAAGAAAAGTGGTTAGGAAGATGTGGATGCCAAAGCTTGCAATAAATAATGATGACTTGTGCTTGAAATGGATCCCAAAAGGATCAAAAATTATTTGCACTAACTTTCAAGGACCCAAGAAAATTTGGGTACCAAAGCATGCTTGAATGTGTTTGTTGTAGGAGTGTTAGAGCATGGGAATACAATGGAACAATGGAATTTAAATGCTCAACACATCCTCATGAAGTTTGCTTGTGCCAATGAGAAAAAGGAAGAGCTTGAGGATCCATCCTTGGCAAGGTCACAATAACTCTTCAAAGAATGGCACAAGGTGGATTCAACTATTCAAGGCAAAGCATTCTCTAGCAAACGAGTTTTGTAAGCTTAAATCCTATCTCTTCAAAACTCATATATATTAAAATTATTTGTTTGATTTAATGAGACACTTAGTTGTTGATCATTGGTGCATTGTGAGTTGAATGAATAAAGAAAAGGCATGATAAATAATTATTGAGTGTTTGATGGACAATTCTTGATGGATGAATGAAAGGCATGATTTATGATTTTGAAATGATTTTTGGATTTCTGTAGTTTGAGCAAGTTTGATATGCTTAGATAATATATTTAGTTGCTCAAAAACTGATAAATGTGTCATACATGCAAAATACCATGTCATGAGCTTTAATGAAGAGTTTGCATGTTGGAAATTATGGCATGTTGTTCACATAATATATGCTTTGATGATATATGTGCTTAAAATCTATGTGAACAAGTTTGTTTTGACATATTTATGCAATCTAATGCATTGGTTTGGTCAAAATATGCTTAAATCTTAAAATGACCCCCTTTGAGGCCAAAAATGCATTTTATTGTGTAAATTCTTCCAAAATTGCAAAATCTTTTGTAAAATGGTTTTTCATTCAGATTTTTCATTCATACAAGTCCAAAATCATGTTTTACAAATGTTTAAACCTTTACTTGGACTTAAATTACACAAAAACGAAGTTTGGGCACCTCAAAGGTTGGATTTTCTGTCAAAAACTGCAGAAACATGATGAGGGATTGATCCCTTAGCAAGCAGGATCGATCCCCCTTGAGCAGAATGCAGGAAATTTGCATTCTGGACTTAAGGGATCGATCCCCCCAGGCTAAAATGGCTTTTCTGCACTTTTTCAACCGAATTTGAGAAGGATTTTTCACTTTCTTGATATCTTCTTTCTTCTCAACTTAAAATCCAGTATTTTAACTTCTTTTGGTGATCTTTAAACTATGAAAATTCATTTTTCATTGATATCATGCCTAAACTTCATCAATTAATTTCATTTCCAACAATGGTATCACTTTCAACAATCAATATCATTTTTCTTGAGCTCACAAATGCACAATCATTTTTCTTGTTGAAAACATTCATGAATCTTGAAATAATCTTGAAATATATTTTCAATGAATGCTTAAACATAATTTTGAGATTTATTTCAAGAATTTATGGATATATTTGAGAATTTGATGAACTTGTGCATAATGAGTGTTTTTCATATCTTTTGTTCATCTTAGTCAAGCATGCTTAGAGAATTTTATCTTATAGCTTGACTCACATATTCCCATTGAGCATCATGATATAATTCTTAGTGGAAGTTGATTAGTTAAGGTCATATACCTTAATGATAAAATGATTGAAACTTGACCTTATGGATTGATTTTAAATATAAATTCAACAATTGGTAATGGTCATTGGCCTATAATTTGTGATGGTAAATGGATCCTCAATGTTCAAATGCATGAAACTTTATCATCCTTGTACTTAAAGAACTAAGGTCTTAATGACAACACCAACATTCAAAGATAAATGCAAACTTGAACAAATTTAATATCCATGCATTTATTATTTGAATATTTCCTTGCTCATAATTAGTTAAGGACTTGAATTAGAAAATGAGCATAGGATTTGTGTGCTTGAAACCATGGAAGAAAATGTGTTTGCTTGAATTCCTTGATGTTTTGAATCTTCCATATGGTATCAATTTGTGAATATGAATATGGATTAATATTTTATGATTGTGTACTAATGTTTAATAGATCCATATGCATATTTGATGATATGTGTTGTGTTCTTGCATATTTGGAATGATTATTTTCTTGACATGAACACACTACACATAGATATTGGATTCATGCAAAATGCCTAAGTCAACCATTAGTAACAATTGGTATTTAGATTGAAATAACAATTAGTATCATTGGAAACCATATTTTCAATAATTGGTAAGCCAAAACTAAATTGCCAATTGGTTTGAGCTTTAAATTGACAACACTTCTCATGTTCCTTAGATTGAAATGACAAATAGAGAAGAATTCTCTTAGGATACTTTTGCATGAAACTCTTGTGTGCTAGAATCTGTAGTTGATTGCTATATGTTTTGAATCTATGCACACTCTTGCTTGAACATGATTTATGAGCACATGCATATGATATGTTATCTAATTTTAGCTCATAATCATGATGTATTGACATGCACCTTAGTTGGACCTTAGAGAACAATTGATATACTTATGTGCTTGCTTAACTTCTTACCAATTGGAACCTTCTTGCAAAATTACTTATCAACAATTGGTATCAAAATTATTTATAAACAATTGGTATAGGATCATAAGTCATATTCATTGCATAAATATTTCATACTCTTTGAGAATATTGACTTATTTATTTGTGCTATAAGTGCCATGTACTAACATGTTTCTTGTTGGATGGAGCATTTTTATTTGTTCTCACATAGCCATGATTTTAGGGGGAGCATATTTTTCCTTCTTTTTGCTATGACAAAAA
Organism: Heritiera fomes; assembly: GCA_032173925.1. NCBI lineage: Eukaryota > Viridiplantae > Streptophyta > Magnoliopsida > Malvales > Malvaceae > Heritiera > Heritiera fomes. The sequence continues at coordinate 18,083,979 of JAPDPM010000009.1, read as the reverse complement.
GAGGGAGAGATATTAAGGGGGAGAAATAGTTTGAAAATTCATTTTCAAAACCCATGCTTATATTAAGGGGGAGCTTTATAAAATCCTGCTTTATTTGAGGGGGAGTATTTTATCAAAGAATTTTCAAAGCAAATTTACGTTAAGTTTTGTCATATCAAAAAGGGGGAGATTGTTAGCTTTAAATTGACATATATATTTTGAAATGACAAAAACTTAAGTAAGCCTTAATGCTTTAGTCCATATTGTAAATTTGCCTTATCACACATGATTTTCTCAATACATTTCAAGTGATCATATCAAACATTAAGACCGTGATTTAATGATGCATACTCTTATTGGTCTTAATACTTTGTAAATGTTTTGAATATTTTAGAAAATCACTTGATGAATTTTTAGACCATCTTTTCATTTGAGAAAGTCAAGAAAAACTCCCACAAAAGTGCCAATATGTTTTGGGTTGGATTAGGATCAAAGGTCACATCATTTCTAACCCAAAAGTGCAGGAAAATGGCTTTCTGGAGGCATGGGATCGATCCCCTAAGGGAAGGGATCGATCCCCTAGTGGCAGTAAGCTTTTTGGTGGAAGAAAAGGTCCCTCAGCCCAGAAAAATCAGTTCTGGAAAGAAGGGATCGATCCCCTAAGGGAAGGGATCGATCCCCTAAAGGCAGAATGGCTCCCAACGGCTAGAAAAGGTCCCTCAGCCCAGAAGATTCAGATCTGGAATGAAGGGATCAATCCCCTATGGAAAGGGATCGATCCCTTTGCCCGAAAATAGCCTATAACGGCTAGTTTTGTGAGATACAAATTTTGGCTCCACCCAACGTTCACAAACCATCCAAGGGATTATAAATAGAGGCTTAGAAGCTAAAGAAAGCAAGAGGAACAACCAAGCAACATCTTTCATCATCTTATTCATCTTCCTCAAGCCTCAACATCAATTCAAGAGATAAAGAGTCTTCATCTTCTATCATTCATCTATTTCCTGTATTGCTTAGCACAAACTTTGTATAGGCTTTTCATTGTGCTTAATTTCTGTAATCATTTGCCTACCTAGAGGCCTCTCTTGATTACATTATTTGTAACCCACCATTCCTTGTAAAAGGGGAGGTTTCTCTTAAGCCTTGAAAAAGAGGGAGGTTACTCTTTAGCCTAAGAAAAAGAGAGAGGTTTCTCTTGAGCCTAGAAAAAGAGGGAGGTTACTCTTGAGCCTTGAAAAGAGGGATTGTAATCACAAATTCAAGATAGTGGATTTGAGGAAAATCCTTGGGAGCGTCTCAAGGTAGAGGACGTAGGCAAGCTAGCCAAACCTCTATAAATCGCTTGCGTACATTTCTCTTCCCTTCTCTCTTTACTTTCTTGCAATTATATTTGTGTTTATTGCATTGAATTTATATTGTATAATTGCCTAGCTAAGAGAACTTAGAAAATATTCAAATAGGCTAGAGAATTTAGAGAAACCGAAAAATGAGCTTAAGGTTAGATAAAAACCGATTCACCCCCCCTCTCGGTATCGCCTATAAGAGCCAACAGTCTCTACTTACTGTTACTATCTACTGTATTGTTTTACTGTATTGCTGGTACTGAACTGTTTATTGTTACTAAACTGTTTACTGCTACTGAATTGTATACTGATAATTGAACTGTTTACCCTACCGTTTATAATTGAACTGTTTATCACTAGTGAACTACTTACTACTACAAATCTGATCACTGCAGTGTTTTTAAATAATGTTTATAAATTGTTTTCTTATTGAAATAATTTATGATAAGATTTAAAATAAGTACTACATTTTTACTATTTACTAGTACTCAAGTGTTTGCGGATATCGAGCTGTTTACTGATACTAAACTGCTATCGTACTATTTATTGAAATGTTTACTAACAGTAAACTGTTTATTACTACAAAAATGGTTTAATGTGTACCGCAGTGATACGGATTATAGATAGGTTATATTTTGAAATAACTTATGATATGATTTCTAAAACATTTTCATAATATTTTTAGCAGTTTTATATATGTTTCTTACTAAACTTTCCCAAAGCTCACCCCTTACTCCTATCTCTCCCAAATAGCTTTTTAGTGTACATGTCTACTTATGCTTCCAGACTTGTTAAGGAAATTATTAGAAGTTTAAAGTAACAAACGAACAGATATATATATTTATATTTATATTTATATTCAGACATTTAATTGCACAACAAATGTATTTATGAAAAAGAATGTAAATTTTATAGTGGGGTGTAAACTGTATGGATAAATATTATATTGTACATACATTCAATTTCTGATTTATTTATTTAATTGATGGTTTGGTGAGTTGACAGAAAAAGAAAATGTGGAGTGTGCTTACACTGACACCGAATGCAAACCAAAAGATTGTAAGTGAATAAGTATTTTAAAAAGGAAAAGTTGGTTTAAAATTTTATAATTTCAGATGTTACATTTTGGTATCCCTCAGGCAAGTTTTTGATTCTGTTGAGGTATATAAGTTATTTTATGTATCCAGACATTTTATGTACAGTGCTACTTGTATATAAAAAATACTTGGGATGTACAGTGCTTCTTGCAGTTTCTTAAATGAAATTTTAAGTTCAATTTTATTCCAAATTTGTTGTGAAAGAATCTGGATCCTGGGTTTACTTGAAATGATAAAATTTATCCTGAATATATGTTGACACTATAGATAGCCCAACCGAATGTGATTAAATTATGTGAAGTAGTGAGAATATCCTATAGTTCGGGATGTGATAGTTATGCATTCAAGCCCTTTCAAATTTCTTTTAATCATAATATGGCCCAACTTCAATAGCTCATGTTTAATTTAGCCCTTAATACACGATTATAATTAAATTTCTATCTTTTAGCACCAATTTAATTAAATTGTCCCATGTAAGCTCTCAATATTTCTTAATTTACTTGATCCATTGATACAATTTACCAAAATGTGTCCCTTGATAAATTTTTAAATTAGTAACCATATAAATCAAAATTTCTCCAATCTAATGACATAACTTCAAGTATTTAACTATATTATTCCAAAATAAATTAAGAGATGTGTCATACATGATTGGAAAGATCTTCAAATTAACTTTCCAGAGAAATTTGAATCACATCATTTGAAGTTTCTTACCAAAAGATATGTGTAAAACTTCACGAACAAGTCGGCTAGTAAATTTTTTGCTCATAGTACAACCATTAAAAATTTGCCTATATTAATCTCCAATAAACTAGAAAATGTGCCACATCTGGTTGGAAAGCACCCTAAGTTAACTTTTGAGAGAATTTTACGATCTCTTGATTGGATTCTTCTACCAATAGTTATGACAGATCAAGACAGGTTGGTCATTTGATTCTTGCACAGCAGTCAAGTTGAAATTCTAACTAGTGGACATTTCGTCCTTCATTCCTCCTCATCCTATATCAATTTTAATAAGATTGATGATTAATCTCTAATTATAATCAATAATAATTTCATTTTGATAATTAACTTGAATTTCTTAATTTATGTGAACTCTATTAATTACACTTTAATCATTTAAATCAAGTTTAGGAAAATTTCGGATCTCACAAGATTTTCAAATCATCATCATCATCATCATCAGAGCCTTTATCCCAAGATTTTCAAATAAACAAGAAAAATTGCTAAACAATGTTTCTAAGTGATTTGAGAATTTTTCATTCAAACAGGTACATTACTTCTACCACAAGCTATTTCTCCATTTTTCTTTTATTTTAAGCTGCTGTTTGTACAGATCTCTACTTCATAAGCAAACAAGCAAAATCATGTTCCAGGCAGAATTCTAGTCTTACATTATTCTGACACTACCCTTGTAGTGATACCATCGAGCGCAAAACAGAAAGAAAACGAAGTTCAGCAAAGATATACCTGCTATTAGGAAATAGAAATAGTCCAATTTGCTTGTGTTGACGTCGTCAGACAGCCAGTTGGAGCCCTGCTTTCCAGTAACGTCATGCACAACGGTGATAATGGAGCTGCTTGCGTAGCTTGCCAAAGAAAAGGTGAGATATATTAGAGAATTCCCGATGCTTCTCATATGCTCAGGGAACTGCTTGTTGTAAAATTCTATCAGTCCAACAATGCTGAATATCTCAGAAAAGCCAATCAGGATGAGTTGGGGAGTTAACCACATGACTGACATTGGAGCAACTCCATCTGGTCCGCCATGCAAGAGGGCTGAATGCCTTCTCTTTGTCTCAATGAAACCGGAAACTAGCATTGTAAGGACTGAGAAAAGGCTCCCAATTCCTATTCTTTGGAGAAGTGTGATCCCGCCTTCTAGCTTTGTGATTTTTTCAAGCGCTGGCACCAGGACTCTATCATAAAATGGTAGCCATATTGCAATTGCAATCAGTGTAATGACACCAACTGAACCAGCGGGGATCTTGATGCTGGGGCCAAAATGGAGGTCCATCTTCAGGGCTTGTGCTACCGTGAATGTTCCTTGTTGATTCATGGCGAGGAAGCCAAGTATGCTGGTAAGCCAGATTGGGATAATGTTTAGAAGGCATTTAACATCTTCAACTTGTTGGACACTGCAGAGCCTCCATGGATTCACACAAAAACCATCAGGGTTCACCTCATCTCCCACGATTAGAGCCGCTTTGTTTAACCATCTGATGAGGAAGCACAGAAAAAGAGTTGGTTAAATTACGTAGCCCAAGTGTATAGTTAAGAAGAAAGAAATACGTCACCTGTACTGTCTGGTGAGATGGAGTTGTGGAAGCAAGCTTCTCTTTAATGGAGGATCATAGAATCGCTCATCTACTCCATCAGCTGGAAGATTAAGCTGGCCTTTTTTGTAAGCGGCGACAAACACTTGTGCTACACCAGAAAAAACACTTCCTTCTGGCTTTATGTATATGTAAATTTTTGTTCCAACAAAGAACAACACAATAGCAAAGAGCATGCAAAAGGTAGGTATCCCAAAGCCTAAGGCCCAGCTAATATCATTTTGGATATAAACCACAACAGTTTGAGTGATCAACAAGACAATTGTTTGACTAGTATAGTACAAGTTGTAAAAGCTGTTGTTTCCTTTTCTCCCAACTTCAGTTGTCAATTCAAATTGATCAACACTGAAGGGAATGCTGCATGGCTTGATTCCACCAGTGCCAATGGACAACCAGCACAAGCTAACAATCAAAGTGCCAAGTTGGGCCTTATTGTAGCCTGCGCATTGGCCATGTAGTTGTTCTTCATGGGCGCATGGCGGAGGACGCAGCTGTGGTAACAGAGCTGTTAAAGTCATGATTATCATTCCCTGCCAATCAATGGTTGACATCACATGTTATTAATCAGATTCAGGCATGTTTAAGACCCATACTAGTTATAAGGCTTCTGTAATTGGTTTAGAGATCTGAGGTTAGTTTGGATAAATGTGAGATTGATTTCGGGAAATTAAAAAAGAAAAAATAATCATTAAACATGTATCCTTTCTAATAAATTAATAAAAAAAATTAGAGATAAGAAATAATTTTAGTAGTATATTTTTTTTGTCTTTATACCACTGTTCTTTCACTGGTCTTACTGAAGGAAACCGAAATAAACACGCAGCGGAATTTAAATCATTCGGACTCCATCAAGATCGATTCGGAGAGTTGCCTGATTAGGGTTTCGAGATTTTACCTAACGTTTTCTCTGATTTTCTGTCGTTGGTCGAGTCACAAGCAACAACTTTTCGTTCCTACCTCTATGTTATCCACACGAACGGATCTCACGACTCTTGAACGTCTCATGATCAGAAGCCTTAAAGAGCATTTTTTTTATTTAACCGAATTGCTAGCTTCGATTAAAAGAATATTTTGTTTTGTTTGAAAGAAGCTCTAAAACCACAGAGAACAGATTTCTCTTTTCTGTTTAATTGTGCGGCTCTGTTTTAGAAAACACAAAACATCCTTTTATAGGCAGTAAATTTTACCCTAAAATTTACTGTCAAACAGAACTCTAATCCTACTTAGAATAGGATTAGTTATATCCTTAATCCAATTCAGAATAGGATTAATTAAGCTCCTCATTTATCCGTTCTAAGTGTGCGACCCAATAGGTTCTCATAACAATGGCAATGACAAAATTGTCACAAGCAATGAGCGGTATCTAGCAACACATCATTGCTACCCATGTAATGAGAATGTCAATGACTCGACATAACCTTACTCATGATAGATGTTACCGTGTAGTCTAATCCCTTTATCTTTTGATGTCTTGATTAGACACAAGTTATGGAATGTGTCACACTTGTATAGTCTAATCAGCGTTTCTTGATTCCTGAATAGACTAATTAATCAAATAAAATCAATATCTCATATTGACTTATTCGAGCACGGCCATGCATTTCTTAGTCTCACTCTATCCAAGGGCCCAAGACATCACTCTTGTTATATAAGAGGGATAAATCCTATCTTGATCAGTCAACATCCCTCTACATAGATCAAGGCATACCCAATTACTACCTTTATAGTCCATCCTGTTACGAATGACATCTAGCAGCATTAAAGTATGCAATTCTCTATGTTATGATCTCTGATGATCTCAAGTCAAAGGATCACATACACCATCATCACTATGAGAATCGCTTGACACTCATATAACAATCCATGTAGCATTCTTATGGAGGGTCGATCCAGTACATAGTTCTCTAACATGTACCTATGTGATGACTTAATATCCTATATCCATGACAATGGTCATCAACCAACCACATACTAATCTTATCGTATCATTGTTATCCTTGTTCACAATAATACTTGACTTGGGATATTTTTAAGAATAATGTGTTATTACTATTCTAAGGACATTATCATATAAGATTATATTACGCAGTTATAAGACAAATATAATAATGAACTATAATAAATAAAATGTCATGATACATAAAAAACTGTCAAAGTCAATCATCTAATGAATGATTCTAAGGGCATAATCCAACACTTACCACATCAGAGGTGCGGTGAGAATCAAACTAAGCCCCGTAAATATCCAATGTGCATCTATACTGAAATAGGATAGAAACCAAAAATCCAACTTCCAACTCCAATCATTTCTTATTCTGTTTTCCTCTAAATTTCAAGTAAATCCATGCGTATGCGAGTGAGAATGTAATTTAAGAAATGGAGAGACATAGACCTGCTTTGTAATAAATAAACAAAACTATACCAGAAGAGATGAGAAGGATCCGAAAGCAATGGTCCAGAATTTGCCGATGAATGCATCGGAGACATAGGCACCAATAACAGGCGCAAAATTGGACGCCCCAGACCAGCAGTTAAGGATTGTAGCTGCCTGAACCTGGTTCATGTGATACTCCCTCTGCAGATACACCATAAAATTCGCCATCAATCCGAACGACGCCAATCTCTCGAACGTTTCATTTCCTGCACGTAGGAAATGTTAAAAAGCAGTGCCAGAAATGTAACGTAGGCTTAGCTAAACTTAACAAGCAGAAAGAGAGAGTGATGGGTTGCATTGCACCTAAGACGAAAGGCATAGCTCTCCATCCTGCAGGCTTTCTTTGATTTGTAGTTGTCTCAGGTAAATCTGCAGCGCCGTTTTCTTCATCTGATCGGAAAAAAATGCAGCAAGTCCCTGGCCTTCTTCTGCCTTGTCCACCCACCATTTTCGCTCAAGGAGAAAGTGAGACTCAAGTAATCTAATGAACTCATACTTGTTCTTATATTAGTATACATAAGCTTTGTGAAACCAGAGGCGAAAAGATTGAAATATGAGGAGGTTTTTAATTACATACTTATTTTAGAGGGACAAAATCAGACCAGAATTGTGTTGTTCATGCACCTGTAGTTGCTGTGGATCCGGATTTCCTCCAATTTTATCTTTTCTTTTTATTAATAAAATATCTATGTAAACGATGCCACTGGAATGTAAAATCATTGGTCAAGGGGTGTCTTAGAACATTAAAAATTAAAAAAGACTTTAATTATTAATTTAAATGGTATTTTTTTCATGTTGGTGTGAGTTTCACCTGTGAGAGCAACTAATTGCATTTTAGTTTTTTATTTTCATATTCACAAACACCAATCTATTGGGATAAAGGCTCTGATGATGATGATGATTTTCATATTCACAAAATTTGAAAAAAAAAATGATAGGGTGCATTTAGATTTTGGGGTATGAAGATAAAATATGTAAAATAAATTTAGTAGCTTTCTTCACGTAATTGAGTTTTGAGTCTCACCAACGGTATTTTTTTTTTCATGCTTCAGAAATTTTCATTGTATGAAAAATTTTTAAATCTAAAAATAAAAATGAGAATTTTAGATTTGAATATTAAAATACACAGGATTAAAATTAATGAGATGAAAGGAAGGAATCTTCAAATGTCTAATCTAATATAGTATGCATAAAAAATAAAAGAAGAAGAAGAAGAAATTGATTCATATTTGCTAGATAATTTTATTGAAAATTTACAATTTTTTAAAAAACTGGTAAATAATGTATGCATATTAATCAATTATTAATATTTATAATTGAATTAAAGGTCATCTAATTAAGAAAATCCAGTTCTTTAAATAAATATGTTGATTTAATGACCTGAAATCCACCAAACCATAAATAGCAAAATCTAAACCGTCTAGCACCATAATTGCATTTCCTTTTCTGAAATCAATCGACATTGGTGTGATTTTATTGTCTCTCTTTATTTGTAAATTCTAGGATAAGGACAAAAGTGTTTTTCCTTTTGCCCAATTGAACTAGACACAACTAGGGGTATAATTGAGCCGAGTCGAGCTGATGCAGTAGCGTGCTCGTGCTCGAGCTCGAGCTCGACTCTAGAACTCGCTGCTCGAATTCGACTCGAACTCGATCGAGTTTTAATTTTTGAGCTCGAGCTCGACTCGAAATAAAAATCGAGCTACTCGAGCTCACTTGAATAAGCTCATTTATCTTGCTCGATTTTCATGCTCGAACTCGAGCTCAATTCATGAAAAATGAATTTCTCTCTCAAAAACCACAACAGAGATTCAGTAGCAACATTTACTACATTTTTTTTAAAGGCAATGAACTCAAATCAAAGATATGGAATAGTAAAATGAGCATTTTAATTCATTCAGTTGAATTCCACAACTTATATAACAAATCTACAAATCAACCAAGCCAACTACAACATCAAAACACAATTATCACAACATAAACAAGATTGGAAGGAGGAAGTATCAGAATATTTCCTGGTTGCTTTCATATGTGGACTAGGAGTTTGAAGAAATTGGGTTAGATGCCCTTGTTTGTAGGCTAGATTTTCGGATATTGAGACATTTAAACAGATTTACACATATTAATTTATGAGTATGTTGAAGACTATCACATACTCACACCTGGGTAAATATTTTGATTAATGAACTGTTAAACAATGAATCATTTTTAAATTTATACTTCGCTCCAAAGAAAAAAAACAACATACACAGAAATCTCTTTAAAGGCAAAAACACAAACTACTTCGAGACATTAAAACAAAATCCTGTTTTGAAATAAAACATTTTACCAACCATCACAACTTGCAATTGCCCCATTCAACAGTTGGACCTTCGACTTAACAGTTAACACGGCCAAAAAACAAAACAATCACAAAGCTATGTGCCATCAGTCATCTTATATGTGTATACACACAACTACAAAAACAGAAGAGAAAAAAATCAAAACAATTAGGACTAAAAAAACTGTGATAACCGTAAATTTTTCAATTATTAGAAATAATAAATATTGAAAATAAATATTAAAGAAAATAGATAAGAGGAAATAAATAAATTAAAGTAAATAAATAAAATTTATTTACGAGATGGGAATATCGTAGAAATTCCTGAAAATAAGGAAAGGAGGAATTTAAATTGGGTTAATGGAAATCCAAAATTAATAAAATAAAAAAGTGCGTATAATATATATTTATATAATTAAATTATATAAATTTATTTACACATGTTTTTATATAAATACATATGTATGTATATGAATATTAGTATATATTATAAAATAAAATATATACTATTTTGTCTTAAATAAATACATGTGTATATTATAAAATGTATTTATATAATTATAAATATATATGTACAGATATATATATGAAATATATATATTATTACTTTAAATAAAAGTATATGAATATAGAAGAACAGTAAATGTGGTTTTATATTAAAGTTTAAATGTGTAAATATTGTATTATACCATCTATATAATTTGTACATGTAAAGGTTATTTATTTTTAAAGTATATGAATATACATATATACATATATATATATATATATATATATATATATATATACACTAGATATATATTTGGTAATATACATTATATATATAATTTATATATAATATGTATTGTATTACATTATATATGTAATGATATATATATGATATATAAAATATATTATATGTATAAAATATAAAACATAGTGTATAATATATAGTGTATTATATACTAAATATAGAAAGGGAATAAAAACCAAAAAGAGGAAAGTAAACAGAAAACAAAAGGAAGGATCGGGGGAAGGAATCCCGACCCTCCCAGCCGCAACCATCAGTGGCGGAGATGCCACCACCGGCGAGAGAAAAAGGTGCAGACGACGTCGCCGGCAAAGGAAGAGAGGGAGGAAGCTGTCGGCGGCGGAAGAAAAGAAGGAAACAGAGGCAGAAAACCAAGGAAAATCGAGAAGAAAAAGGAAAATGCTGACGGCGGTGCCGGCCAAATCGGTGGCCACCACTGCCACCGAAGCATCGCCGGAGGGAGAGGAACACGATGAAGGTCACCCGACGCGCAATGGACGGCGAAGGAAGGCCGGCAAAGAGGAAGAAGAAACCGAGGCAAAACCGCCTCGATCCGCCGCCGTGCCACCGATCTAGGGCAAACAGAGGGCACCGGCAAGTTCGTCGTATAGTCGGCCAGCTGAGGGACGCCTGAACCGCAGGAGAACCGACCGCCGGCGAGGAACCGGCGAGGAAAGGAGCTGGACCGGTCTGAACCGGTCTGATCGGGAAAGGAAGAAGAAAAAAGAAAAGAAAAAGAAAAGAAAAAGGAAAAAGAAAAAGAAAAAGAAAAAAAAAGAAAAGAAAGAAAGAAAAGAAAAAGAGGAAAAAAGGAAGAAAAAGAGGAAAAGGAGAATTTCGAGAATTTGAAAAATTCCCGGAAATTCGACAACCTGGGATTTACGAAAATTCGGTAAGAAATTTTCCAGAGAATTAATTTTCAGAAAAATTAAATAAATTATGAAAAAATTCTAAAAATTAGAATTTTAATTCCAGAAATTATTTTCAGCAATCGGGATAAGGAATCGGGAGAAATGGAGTGTGGGCGCGATCGATAAGCGAAAGTCGCCGACCCGAAAAAAAAGGTAAGGGATGCATGTGCAGCACTGTAAGGATACTCAGTCTGCATGATTTAATTTGAAATATTTTATGCAATTATTTTATGAAAATTATTATGATGCATGATTTGTTGAAAATAATTTGGGAAGAAGTACTGGCTGAAAGATTTTAAACTGTATTTTCCGTGCAGGAGGTTAGTGAATCGGCAGCCGTTATGCTGCCGAAAATTTTAGAAAAAAACTTTATAAAATCATATTAAATGATTTTATTTCCGAATTTCGATAGTAAATCACGAAACATGAGGAAATTATTAAAATTTCATAAAACATGAATATAATGAGATGAAATTCTAAAATGTTCATGTATTCGAGAATGGTGATAATGAAACCACCAAACATTCTCGAAATAGATAAATTACATGAATTACGAGACGAAAGTTGAAGTGAAATATAGTGAGTATTCTTATGAATATTCTTATAAATATTCACTAAAGGATTTTAACCCTTATGGTTTTAAATCATGAAATTATATATTTATATAAATTCCATAAATGTGTATTTTATGATGAGAATTACGATTTTGAGACTGGTTGGTATTCTTGTCATGCTGATGCATGATATGTGATATGTTTAGTCCCGATCGACGTCTAATCAGTGATCCACCGAGGACAATATAGGTTATGGTCATAGATTTGAACGGTGTACTTCCTTACCCTCCGAGTTATATAGTATGATAAGATTGATGTCTATCTTAGACTCCATAAATGATAGGTAATATGTTTTCAAAAGGAAGAAATGATAATTCTAATATTCTTTCTATAGTCTCAAATGAAATATTAGATCATAAGTACTACATGAGATTTGATAAGACAGTGGAAAGTACATATGGCATGAAGGCCAAACCGAGCAGAGACTCGATGATTGTACCGTGTGAGCCACCTCTAGAATCCTTTGGGAACTAAGTGCTGCACGTGTTCTGATGTGTTAGTAAAGGCCAAACCGAGCAGAGACTCGATGATTGTACCGTGTGAGCCACCTCTAGAATCCTTCGGGAACTAAGTGCTGCACGTGTTCTGATGTGTTAGTAAAGGCCAAACCGAGCAGAGACTCGATGATTGTACCGTGTGAGCCACCTCTAGAATCCTTCGGGAACTAAGTGCTGCACGTGTTCTGATGTGTTAGTAAAGGCCAAACCGAGCAGAGACTCGATGATTGTACCGTATGAGCCACCTCTAGAATCCTTCGGGAACTAAGTGCTGCACGTGTTCTGATGTGTTAGTAAAGGCCAAACCGAGCAAAGACTCGATGATTTTACCGTGTGAGTCACCTTTAGAATCCTTCGGGAACTAAGTGCTACACGAGTTCTGATGTGTGAGCAATCAGTCTAAGTTCTAATAGGGATGCGACAAATGTCGAAGGATGAAATAGATCTTGTGCACATGACATATGATGTGTGTGATATATCTGATTATGTTTATATATGCCACTCAAACATGTGCTACTTGAATGTTCGTCTCTTTCATACTTAATCATACTGATATAAAGAATGATGCCTTGTGAACTTAAGAATGGAATAGATTTTAATAGCTTATTTTGCTTTTTAAAGGAAGGTACTAATTAAGAGAGTACATTAAAACATGAAATGAGTTTTAAAGAAATAAGATGATGATTTAACTAATATTCTTTTAAAGGAATATACGAATATTAATTATTCTATTTAAATGCTTTATTTCGTAGAAGCATTATTTTGAAAAGAATATGAAAAAAATTATGGAAGTTTTGAAAAAGGAAGAGGATTGATTAATTCAAAACGAAATGAAAATTTCTCTCTACAGTTGCTTCTAGGTTCCGTAACAAGTATGGTATTCTAAAATACCTACCTTACTCTATTCGGATCCCTAGTCGACTGTAGTATCCTTCCTATATGCGAGCCTAGAGCCCATAGGAAAAATGAAAAAAAAAGATTTTCAGCATATAGGAAGCTGAGTATCAAGTGAGGCATATAATTCTCTTACTGAGCCGTGGTTTTGCTCACCCCTTAATTTTCAACATTTGAGGTTTTGATGAATGTGAGTTCAGTGGATTGTGAATCCTGGCTATACACGAAGGACAATGTGTCAGACCGACTGTTTATTTGAGGTATGATCATTTATTCTCTGTATTTAGACATGTCAACAGTACTACTTATCTGATAAATTACGATAGGGGATGTGTATAATATAAACAATACATTGTAAAATTGTTTAACAGTCAGTACAAGTGAAGTATCACAGACAGCCCAACCGGTTAAGATGTGTATAAGAAGATGAAAAATGTGGTCACGGGTCATGACAGATTTAATGGTATCAGAGCAATGGTTGGCCTGATGTCTGTGGATACTTTGGAAAGAAAAGAGTTAAACATCCCTGGTAGTACTGTGTCGTCTGAATACATAGAAAAAATAAATGATTGTAAATGGGGTAAAATGAATTAAAGGGAGTGAGAAAGTATAAACTGAGAATGTTAAAGAAGAAAATAGGCTCAGAAATTTCCAAAAAATTGGTGATTCTTCTAATCTATATGAAGGCCTGTTCGGTAAGGAACAGAAATGGACTCGGTGAGGGCACCACCAGTACTTTTCTGTCTGAACCGAACTGAGACCTGAAAGTGATGGTATAAAGTAGGGGAATGAAATATCATCATTAAATAGACTTTAAGATCACCGATTGAGGGTAATTTGAAGAGAGAGAAAATTTTTAGCCAAAAATGACCAAAATACCCTTACCCCCAAAATTTTATCGGGAGTCAAAATAGATCACCAGAAGTTGGAATTGATCGATTTGACAGAGAAATTAATGAAATAAGCTAAATTACAAGCAAAATAATCCCATTGTGGATTTTAGTGAACTTCTCTGTTGAAAATCGAATGAGATCTAAATTGCTGTTATAAGTATCAGAAAGGATACTATCAACATATAGATGATCAGTTCATTGATTTAAATGTATATTGAGGAGATAGAAATAAATGTCGAAATGACGAAAATGCCCCTATATTGGGTGATGTTCGGAATAGTGTTAAAATCGAGCTGAATTAGAATCCATTGATAGTAATGGAATTATTAATGGCATAGAAGATGTCATATGAATCTAACGATCCCTATTACTGATTCCACTAACACTTTGATTATGGACGCGAGAGAAAAACCCCGAGTGGACTGTGGGCCATAGGGGATAACAGTACAGTTGAGTGAGGCGGCCAGGGCTCCCCCACGAGTGGACTTTGGGCCATAATGGTAAATCCTGGGCTTTACAATAAAACAATCCGTGAGGGACTAAGTGCCACGTCTATGTGACGGGGGCCACCTCTAGAACCCAGAGCGGATAGTACTTATGAGTAAGATACTGGGGTGGTAAATCCCTGGTTAACGGAGATCCAGGCACTCCCGGTCCTTACAATAAAACGAGTACAGATGAGTGAAGTGGCTCGGTAAATCCCTGAAAGAAACGGTAAATCCGGGGCTTCACAATAAAATGGTAAGATGGGATCCAAAGAGTGTAGTGGAATGTCATCAGATGTTTGGCCCGGTTATTGACTGAAAGGGTCGAAAAATTAAGAGTGTACTGAACGGGATCGTTGAATACTATGAAAAGTGAAATGATTTCAGGAATTGACTGATGAGGTGAAAAGTACAGATAATGAAATACATACTGGTGTGGTTACTTATGGTTCTATACGTTTTACTATTTTGAGGTATCAAACTGATAATCTTATATAAAACCGACATATCTTGAAATATGTGCTACAGAATGAAGTACTGTGTGGAGTATTGTAAGTTAGAGAATAATTATAAGAACAGTGAAGTGATAAAAAGAAGATGACAGCTAACCTAAGTTCTTCAAGACCCTTGATGACAGAACTGTGACGGGCGACTCAATGATAGACGACTCGTAGTGGATCATGTGATGTGAGATATAGGTAAATTATATTATCATCGACTCACTAGTAAGGGTAAACCTGGGCGAAAGGATCGCCTAGGGGATGCTCGCCGAAGGTCGATGTGAACAGGCGGGGCTCTTACAATTGTCTCAATGGTAACACGAGTGTAAGGAACTAGGTACGTAAGGGGTGCCAAGGTTCAAACCTCGTGGAGAATATACTCAAGAGAACAAAACCTGAATTTAGTAAATGGAAATGGTTTTAAAGTGAATAACTGAGTTGAAACAGGTAGCTGTAAAGTTTGTTGAAAACCGTTGTACTTGATACAGCTTACCAGAACGAGATTCGTAACGCTGTAAAGTATGACTAGGTAATGAAATCAAGGTAGAGTATGTATCAAAATGATTTGAATATTGAATGTCTCTGCCTTGAGAATACACTGTGAAATGATGGGACACAATGATGAAGGTCCAAAATGATAAAAGAAGTGTGGTTAAAGAAACTACCGGATGAGAATCCCGATAAATTTCAGAGTAACATAGATTGAGAAATCAAGTTAATGTTGACTCGATCGTGGATATGAAATTTATTCTTAAGCTTATATCGAAGAATATGGAAGAAATCCGACAAGTTTAAGAAAAGAATTTTTGTAAAATATTGTGGATGATGAAATTCGCATGTATCGATGTAAAGGATGGAAATACAAATGATGTGATTTGAGGATGAATTAAATGATGTATTAAAATTTTTGGTTATACACTAAAGTTCTTATGAAGAACAAATAAATATCATATGGAAGTGATGCCTTAAATATGATTTAATCGGAGATGTATAAGGAGCTTATAAGAGCAATCTTTGTAAAAGGCATCATCAGATGAAAAGTTGAAGAATGAGGGTCACAAGATGATAAGAAATCTATGATTAAAGAAAATATCAGATTTGATTTCCGATAAAACTTCCAAAGTTATATAAATTAGAGGAATCGATATAACATTGACTCGATTTTGAATATGAAGATTGGTGTCCATAAGATGATGATTTGAACTCGGAGTGAATTTTACGAGTTCCGATTGAAGTTACAAGGGTAATGAGTTGCCTTGTAAAGTAGATAAGCCTAAAGAATGAGGCATCCTTACATAAGTAAATTGATGAAATACTGATAGAGTCTAAAGTATAAATGGAACATGAGAAGCATTGTGATATGATCCTTAAACGCTTAAAGGCTGTGGAATTGTGCTAAGATTTGCAACTAAAGATTTGGCTAGACAGTACCTCCTCTTGAGATATAAGATCTCGAGACGACAGGATGACAGTGAACCTGTCTATGATATAAAGATATGATTGAGATACGAAAGTAATAAGTCTAGCTAAATACTATTGTCAGCCTATAAAAGAGTGATGAGACTAGCTACTTTATAGATGAGATCTAATTAAAGAAATTAAAGTTGGCAGATGGATAAGTGTAAAGAATAGATGGTATGTGAGATTTTAAAAGATCTTAGCTGTATAGTATCATACCAATCGAGAAGACCGATAAAAAGGGATGAGAGTAAAAATATGAAAACGAAAGTGAAAGTGGAATAAGGAAATAAACTGCATAATAAGAAGGGAACATCAATATGAAACAGTTCCCGAAGTTAAGACTGAGGGTGATTTGTGTTGGTTATCACATAATTGTGGCAAGATGTAAAAGCAAGCCAACTTTGATAAGTACAATTAATGATACTCCAAGGAGTAAGATAATTGATATGTTTACTGCCAGTATATAAATAAGAAATGTTTGTGCATATAACCAACTCGAAATGATAGAGATGGTGGAATTGTATAGATAATGTGGTACTTTAATGGATAATTCGAGGATTCAATCACAGAATCTAAAATATGAACAGAGTAAAAGTGAATAACTCTCGATTTGAGAAAATGAAATTTCATGAGCATCGACATATATGATGAAAGACAGCATGTAGTGGTCTAAAGTACTCTTGATGTCGGAAGTGTACTGGCAGTATTACTTGGAGGATGAACTAGAGATCAGAAGTCGTAAATATACGGCATATACCCCCTTTGGACTTAAGTTAAATTCGGAAGACCGAATTTCTTAAGGTGGGGAGGATGTGATAACCGTAAATTTTTCAATTATTAGAAATAATAAATATTGAAAATAAATATTAAAGAAAATAGATAAGACGAAATAAATAAATTAAAGTAAATAAATAAAATTTATTTACGAGATGAGAATATCGTAGAAATTCCCAAAAATAAGGAAAGGAGGAATTTAAATTGGGTTAATGGAAATCCAAAATTAATAAAATAAAAAAGTGCGTATAATATATATTTATATAATTAAATTATATAAATATATTTACACATGTTTTTATATAAATACATATGTATGTATATGAATATTAGTATATATTATAAAATATAATATATACTATTTTGTCTTAAATAAATACATGTGTATATTATAAAATGTATTTATATAATTATAAATATATATGTACAGATATATATATATATGAAATATATATATTATTACTTTAAATAAAAGTATATGAATATAGAAGAAAAGTAAATGTGGTTTTATATTAAAGTTTAAATGTGTAAATATTGTATTATACCATTTATATAATTTGTACATGTAAAGGTTATTTATTTTTAAAGTATATGAATATACATATATACATATATATATATATATATATATATATATACTAGATATATATTTGGTAATATACATTATATATAATTTATATATAATATGTATTGTATTACATTATATATGTAATGATATATATATGATATATAAAATATATTATATGTATAAAATATAAAACATAGTGTATACTATATAGTGTATTATATACTAAATATAGAAAGGGAATAAAAACCAAAAAGAGGAAAGTAAACAGAAAACAAAAGGAAGGATCGGGGGAAGGAATCCCAACCCTCCCAGCCGCAACCATCGGTGGCAGAGATGCCACCACCGGCGAGAGAAAAAGGTGCAGACGACGTCGCCGGCAAAGGAAGAGAGGGAGGAAGCTGTCGGCGGCGGAAGAAAAGAAAGAAACAGAGGCAGAAAACCAAGGAAAACCGGGAAGAAAAAGGAAAATGCCAACGGCGGTGCCGGCCAAATCGGTGGCCGCCACTGCCACCGAAGCATCGCCGGAGGGAGAGGAACACGATGGAGGTCACCCGACGCGTAATGGACGGCGAAGGAAGGCCGGCGAAGAGGAAGAAGAAACCGAGGCAAAACCGCCTCGATCCGCCGCCGTGCCACCGATCCAGGGCAAACGGAGGGCATCGGCAAGTTCGTCGTACAGTCGGCCAGCTGAGGAAAGGAGCTGGACCGGTCTGACCGGGAAAGGAAGAAGAAAAAAGAAAAGAAAAAGAAAAGAAAAAGGAAAAAGAAAAAGAAAAAGAAAAAAAAAGAAAAGAAAGAAAGAAAAGAAAAAGAGGAAAAAAGGAAGAAAAAGAGGAAAAGGAGAATTTCGAGAATTTGAAAAATTCCCGGAAATTCGACAACCCGGGATTTACGAAAATTCGGTAAGAAATTTTCCAGAGAATTAATTTTCAGAAAAATTAAATAAATTATGAAAAAATTCTAAAAATTAGAATTTTAATTCCAGAAATTATTTTCAGCAATCGGGATAAGGAATCGGGAGAAATGGAGTGTGTGCGCGATCGATAAGCGAAAGTCGCCGACCCGAAAAAAAGGTAAGGGATGCATGTGCAGCACTGTAAGGATACTCAGTCTGCATGATTTAATTTGAAATATTTTATGCAATTATTTTATGAAAATTATTATGATGCATGATTTGTTGAAAATAATTTGGGAAGAAGTACTGGCTGAAAGATTTTAAACTGTATTTTCCGTGCAGGAGGTTAGTGAATCGGCAGCCGTTATGCTGCCGAAAATTTAAAAAAAAAAACTTTATAAAATCATATTAAATGATTTTATTTCCGAATTTCGATAGTAAATCACGAAACATGAGGAAATTATTAAAATTTCATAAAACATGAATATAATGAGATGAAATTCTAAAATGTTCATGTATTCGAGAATGGTGATAATGAAACCAATGAACATTCTCGAAATAGATAAATTACACGAATTACGAGACAAAAGTTGAAGTGAAATATAGTGAGTATTCTTATGAATATTCTTATAAATATTCACTAAAGGATTTTAACCCTTATGGTTTTAAATCATGGAATTATATATTTATATAAATTCCATAAAGGTGTATTTTATGATGAGAATTACGGTTTTGAGACTGGTTGGTATTCTTGTCATGCTGATGCATGATATGTGATATGTTTAGTCCCGATCGACGTCTAATCAGTGATCCACCGACGACAATATAGGTTATGGTCATAGATTTGAACGGTGTACTTCCTTACCCTCCGAGGTATATAGTATGATAAGATTAATGTCTATCTTAGACTCCATAAATGATAGGTAATATGTTTTCAAAAGGAAGAAATGATAATTCTAATATTCTTTCTATGGTCTCAAATGAAATATTAGATCATAAGTACTACATGAGATCTGATAAGACAGTGGAAAGTACATATGGCATGAAGGCCAAACCGAGCAGAGACTCGATGATTGTACCGTGTGAGCCACCTCTAGAATCCTTCGGGAACTAAGTGCTGCACGTGTTCTGATGTGTTAGTAAAGGCCAAACCGAGCAGAGACTCGATGATTCTACCGTGTGAGCCACCTCTAGAATCCTTTGGGAACTAAGTGCTGCACGTGTTCTGATGTGTTAGTAAAGGCCAAACCGAGCAGAGACTCGATGATTGTACCGTGTGAGCCACCTCTAGAATCCTTCGGGAACTAAGTGCTGCACGTGTTCTGATGTGTTAGTAAAGGCCAAACCAAGCAAAGACTCGATGATTTTACCGTGTGAGTCACCTCTAGAATCCTTCGGGAACTAAGTGCTACACGAGTTCTGATGTGTGAGCAATCAGTCTAAGTTTTGATAGGGATGCGACAAATGTCGAAGGATGAAATAGATCTTATGCACATGACATATGATGTGTGTGATATATCTGATTATGTTTATATATGCCACTCAAACATGTGCTACTTGAATGTTCGTCTCTTTCACACTTAATCATACTGATATAAAGAATGATGCCTTGTGAACTTAAGAATGGAATAGATTTTAATTGCTTATTTTGCTTTTTAAAGAACGGTACTAATTAAGAGAGTACATTAAAACATGAAATGAGTTTTAAAGAAATAAGATGATGATTTAACTAATATTCTTTTAAAGGAATATACGAATATTAATTATTCTATTTAAATGCTTTATTTCGTAGAAGCATTATTTTGAAAAGAATATGAAAAAAATTATGGAAGTTTTGAAAAAGGAAGAGGATTGATTAATTCAAAACGAAATGAAAATTTCTCTCTACAGTTGCTTCTAGGTTCCGTAACAAGTATGGTATTCTAAAATACCTACCTTACTCTATTCGGATCCCTAGCCGACTATAGTATCCTTCCTACATGCGAGCCTAGAGCCCATAGGAAAAATGAAAAAAAAAAAGATTTTCAGCATATAGGAAGTTGAGTTTCAAGTGAGGCATATAATTCTCTTACTGAGCCGTGGTTTTGCTCACCCCTTAATTTTCAACATTTCAGGTTTTGGTGAATGTGAGTTCAGTGGATTGTGGATCCTGGCTGTACATGAAGGACAATGTGTCAGACCGACTGTTTATTTGAGGTATGATCATTTATTCTCTGTATTTAGACATGTCAACAGTACTACTTATCGGATAAATTACGATAGGGGATGTGTATAATATAAACAATACATTGTAAAATTGTTTAACAGTCAGTACAAGTGAAGTATCACAGACAGCCCAACCGGTTAAGATGTGTATAAGAAGATGAAAAATGTGGTCACGGGTCGTGACAAAAACTAAATGCAAAAATAAGAAAAATAAGTCAGAGCGAAAATGGTTATCAGCTAGTGAGTATGGTCTTTCCGACGCCAGAGGAGGTCAAAGCAGTAGATGAGATCGGGGGAGAAAGGAGAGAGGGGAGGCAAGGAAGAAAAAAGAGAGAAAGGGGATAGATCTGAAGACTGCGAGTCTCGTCGGAGTCAGATCTGAGGGCTGTGGGTCTCGTCGGCGTCAGATTTGAAGGTTAGGGGTCTCGTTGGCACCGGATCTAAGGAAGATGCTCCTCGATATTGGTTCGTGGGCACCAGATCTGGCGTGGATGGAACTCGTCTGGTGAGCGAAGGCCGGATCTGAAGTCGGAAAGGCTGTCGAAGCTTAGGGAAGGGGTGTCGCCAGTGGGCAATGATCGGTGAAAGGGAAAATGGGTTGAGGGCTTCGACTGCTGCTACACTGAAAGGGAAAAGGGAAGAAAAAAATATTAGGTTAGGGTTTTTTTTATGTTATATATATATATATATATGTGTGTGTGTGTGTGTGTGTGTGTGTGTGTAATTTTATAATATTATAATAAAATATTATTAAAATATTAAATACTCAAGTAGGCTCGCGAGCTACTCGAGCCGAGCATTATATTACTCGAACTCGGCTCGATTGATAGCTCGAGCTCGAGCTCGGCTCGAAAAAGATCGAGCCGAATTCGAGTTTTTCTCGAGTCAAGCCCGAGTACCTTGCGAGCACCAGTGTATTGTTTACACCCCTAGACACAACCATAATGGGCTCGTATCGGAAAAGAAAATAACCATCATGTGTTGGTTTTTTTCTTGGCTAGGGAAATAGGATTTTCGATTTTTTTACTTATATTTTTTCAAAAATTGATTTTACCGATTTAAAATATAAAAAAAATTAGTTTGTGATCTGTACAATGTATAGATTAATTTTATTTAAATATATATGTATAAAAATTTGAATTATTCATCCACTTTAAATTTTTAAAAATTTGTTCAATTATTTTAATTGTTTTAAATGTATTAGATAATTAATTTTATTTTTTAAATATATTAGATACCATGTATTATTTTAATTATTTTAAAATTTTTAAGATAATAATTAGATTATTTTAATTTTTTTAATAACCATTGGCATCCTTTATTATATGGTAATATCAAAGTTAGGATTACGAAAGGGAAATGGTGGTTGACCTAACAATGCCCTCTATTCGCCGATATTGCATCCCAATTATGCTACATTATGAGCAAATTTATTCGCTAGATGATAATATGTATTATTCTAACATCATCAAACTAGGACTGCAGTGACTGGATTGTAGCCAACATATTAGCACCCTGCCACAACATATCATCTCCTTTAATAATCTCTTGTACTGCCAGTAAACAATCACTCTCAAGAACAATGAATTAATAACCGCGCTGACCAGCAATAGATAATCCAAACCAGATTGCCTTTGTTTCTGCGGACAATGGATCAGTAACATGGTTCAGCCTAGTGACAGCAAAGCAAACCAATGTGCCTGAGGAATCTCGTGCAACCATACCCAATGATGCTTTTTGTGATGAAAATGATGCATCGACATTGACCTTTGTAGTTCTTGGGCTTGGTGGAACCCATGTTATCCCCAATGTCCTAGCTAGCCTTAATATATCTCGTTGTGGTGCCGTTGATTGTACATCATGGGCTATCTGTTTGACCTGATAATTGATTGTTGCTAGAGTCTTACATCGATGATCATGAACACAATTGTTCCTCTTCAACCATAAAGCCCAGCATGTAGTGGCTAATAAGTTACGATCCCTCAGTCAATTGCTCTAGCAAGAAGTGTTTCCCAGAAATAAATCCTACGCATCTCCAAATTTGATAAGTCCAAAATCCAATTTAGACTGCAATGCCACACTTTTATGCTATAGCGGCACATAAAGAAAGTATGCATCAAGTCCTCCCCTGGTAATCCACACATTGGATAGACAGTCATCATTCTCACACAAATTATCCATCTTAAGGTTTGTAACAGTAGGTAGAATATTGTGAACTAGGCTCTATACAAACAACCTAACATTTGGTAGGGTATGCATTGTCTATGCATTTCACCATTGTAACGCCCCAATCCCACATCGAGAGTTTGTAAGACTCTACAATGCTATATATATAGAGACTTGAACCCATACTTGTGAGGCGCCTTTTGTGGGACAAAATCGTGTGACTTTCAAGTCAAAGCGGACAATACCTCGCAAGTTGGGTGTGGGTCTCCACAAATGGTATCAGAGCGGTCCACCAGCCAGAACATGAGACTTAAGTGCTACACTATGAGAGCCACCTCTAGATGTGTGAACTAATTGCCACACAGTGGAAGCCACCTCTAGATTCCCAACGCCTGATGTGATCTTGGTTCTGTTCTGATTGGGCTTCTATTCTGATTGGGCTTGACAAAGACATCAAGCAAGTAGGGAAGTTTGTAACACCCCAATTCCACATCGGGAGTTTGTGAGACTTTGTAATGCTATATATGTAGAGACTTGAACCCATATTTGTGAGGTACATTTTGTGGGACAAAACTGTGAGACTTTCAGGTCAAAGCGGACAATACCTCACAAGTTGAGTGCGGGTCTCCATAGCCATACCTAATGTCGCTGGTCTCTGTGCAACATTGGTTTGCCTAACACTTTCTTGGCAAGGTAATAAGCAGACCACACCAAGAAATGACCCAGTAAAGACTCCTTCCAAATGAACCTGTCCAGTAGTTGTGGTCTGTAGAGTGGAATCTATAAGATAAGTGCCTTGTCCTCTGCACTAATTCTTCCAAAATATCAATCTTCATGAACCCGATTATTTATCAATTAAAGCATTTACTAACATCGAAGTTGGTGTTCCAGAAACTTAGGGAAGTGGTTTCAAGTCTAGTGGTATATTAATTCATCTATCCCGCCACACATCTATATTCAAGCCATTGCCCACTCCCCGCTAAGTGCCCCGATTAGTCATTGACTTCCCTCGCAACAAGCTCTTTTAGGGGTAAGAGGAATTAAAAACAACCTTTGCCTCTATTATACGCGTCTGAGGGAAATACCTGTTTTTCATCACTTTGACACATAATGAGGAACTTGTTATTGAAGTCTCCACCGTTGTTTATCCAACTAAACCAAATTGAAGGGCATAAAATCTCAAAAACCTAAGCCTCCCTCAAACTTTAAAACACATAAAAAATCAAACAATAACCAATGAACCCTCCACCTAGTAGAGTTATTGGCCCACCAAAAACTTGCAATGATAGAGTTTAACTGTGCAAGAAACAATTTGGCTAATCTGAAACAACTCATGTAATATTGTGGGACTGCCATGGCAATGGATTGGAAGAGGATAACTTTACCTGCATAGGATAACAACTTTCCCTTCCAACCTAAGACCTTCTGCCAACTGTATTTAAATAATGTTTTAATTGTTTTATTTTATTAATGTCTTTCATTTTGTCAATCTCTCTTTACTCAAAGATTTTGTACTCCCTTTTACTAAATGCTTTTCATTTTAGTCTTACTTACTATATTTGCTCTCCTTTTTTGTCATACTAAAAAGGTACAATATTTCCAAGTCACGACAAAAAGGATTTGTAAGTATAAGAGTAAGTAAGAATGATTAAAGAATCAACGCATAACTAAATATAATCAAATATTACTGAATATCATATTAAGGACATGTGGTACGATATTGCATATGATAAGAACAATAATGCAAGGTATGCATGCAAGCTTATAAGAGTGCAGGATAATTATACTCATGATGCAACCATGTAATGTTAATGTATACAAGACAACCTTTATGTAGAATACAAACATGCATAATATGGATAGACTTGACATAGGCACATATGCAAAACACAAGGTTATGGAGACACAAGACAAGTTTATGCAATGTAGGTGATATGAACAAACTTCATGACTGCAAACACTATACATTATGCATGTGTTATGGATTGACTTGTTAAGCTTAAACAAAGCAATCAATTGGTTTACACTAATGAGCCCATATTGAGTTATTCAATATTCAAGCAAAGAATACATAGTCAACATATTAAGCACAAGCAAACTCAGCATATCAAGCATTCAAGTTCCACATAAACATATTACTTATTTAGCACGTCATCAGTTTACCAGATCACATAATGCCATACATTGTATTCTACAGCACACAAATTTTAAGTCCTGTTAAGACTGATCAAACAAAGTCAAATAGATTAATTAACTAAATAATCTACTACATAAGTTCAATCAATCAACTTAACTTATTCAGTCACTATGCTATCACATAATCATTCATCATTCAAGCAACCATGAAATTCATCAAGTAATCATAAATATCATCTAAACTATCAATCACTCAATCATAATTCAAGCAAACATCCATTCACACCCAAATAATCAATTTTAAGTCTTGATAGGGACTTAAGATAATTAAAAAGATGATAATGGTATACCTTGGTGCTTTCTTCTACTGCTTTCATTTTTGTCCTCAAGCAATTCTCCCGTGGTCAAATATCTAAGGAAAGGACCTATCTAAGACTTCGTTTCCTCTTTAAGCTGACCGACTTCCTTATCTTCTTTTATGCTTTTCCTTTCTACTTCTTTGACTAGGATTCCCATGGTAAAATTTGAGCTATTCCTTGTGCGAGTTTAGACAGAATTGGCCATAGCATTTTTTGGCCTTGGGATCCTCTTGATCTTAAATTTTCTTAATTTTGGTAAAAGAGATCGGACTTTCTCCAAGTACTCCAACATAGTTTTTCCTTTGGCCTCGAATTCTCCATTGATCTAGTTCACTAGTAACTGAAGTTGTTGTATACCACTAGTTCCTTTACTCCAAGTTCATCTACAACTTTGAGTCTCATGATAAGGGCTTCATATTCTGCTTCATTATTAGATGCCTTGAATTTGAATCTCAAAGCATACTGGCATTTTATGTCTTCAGGGCTAATAAGGATGAGTCTATCCCCACATCAATGTACAGCTTCTATGCTTTTTCTTCAAAAAAATTCTTCTTTTCTAAGCTCTTCCTCGGTACCTTTATCTTTGGTCACATATTATACCACAAAGTCAACAATTACATATGATTTCAGGGCAAACTAGGGTTTAATGTGTAAGTTAAATTTGCTGACCTCGACTGCCCACTTGATAAGGCTTCCTAACACTTTAGGTTTCTGCAAAACTTTCCTGAGCAGTTGGTCGTTCAAGACATAAATAGAATGAGATTAGAGGTAAGGCCTGAGCTTATTGCTGATGTTACCAAGGCATAAGCCAGTTTCTCAATTTTTTGATAATTCAGTTCGGCTCTTTATATCACCTTACTAGTAAAATAAACCGACCTCTAAACTCAGATTCTTCTTTGATCAAAACTTAGCTTTCATCCTGGTCGGTAATCGCGAGGTACATGTACAAGTGTTCTCTAGGTCGGGACTTAGATAAGATTGGTGGCTAAGAGAGAAAAGCTTTGAGTTCTTCAAAAGCTAATCAGCACTACTTGGTCCACTTGAAATTATGGACATTTTCTAGTGTTTTAAAGAATAGGAGACATATATCAATCAATCTAGACATAAATATACTCAGGGTAGCTTTTCTCCTTCTAAGCCTTTGTACTTCTTTAACCAAGATCGGCGCCTTCATATCAAAGGTGGCTTAACTTACTCGGGATTAGCTTCAATCTCCTTTTGATTAACCATGAAACCCAAGAACCTTTTCAAGGTGACTCCAAAGGCACATTTAGCAAGATTAAGCTTCATGTTCTATTTCCTCAAAACATCAAATGCCTTCTCCTGGTCTTCCAAGTAGGCTTCTTAGATTGAGCTTTTCACTATCATGTTGTCTACGTAGACTTCCATGCTTCTACCAATTTGATCTTTGAAGATCCTGTTTACCAACCTTTGGTATGTGGCCTCAATGTTTTTTAAATAGAAAGGTATGACCTTATAATAGTATGGCCCTTTTTCGGTTATGAACGATGTCATTTCCTGTAAGATCCCAAATTTTTCTATTCTCCCTATACCTATTGAAGGTGAAGAATTAGAATAATAAATAAAGTTACGAAAACTAATTCTCTTACGTTATGGAATTATCGGGGGAAAATTGTCAAGTGGGCCCTACATGATAATCCATGACTTGGGTAGCCTCCGAAGTGGTAAAATATTAAAATTGGGCTCGAAATACCTAAAGATCAAGAAGGCCATTTTCTGAAATTTGTTAAGATGAGTATCCCTTAGTTTAAGTGCAACAAATTCGAAAATGACGATCGTGTCCATAGGTCGAAAAGATTTTTTTTGAATAACGGCTAAATCAAATTGACTTTGAACCTATAAACTGTTATAAGAGAACCCTTGCGTAAAGAAGTTTCACGTGGATCTAGCCCGTGAACTGAATTATACGAAAATGTTAAAAACAATGCGAATGAAACAAAAATCATTCATTTAGGGGTAGTTTAGTAATTTAACTACCTATACTAGGTCAAACCACCTTGAGAGTCAACATTTGACCATGTTTGACCTAAATATAGGAAAAATAATAAAAATAAAATACAAATTCAAAAAAATAAAAATAATAAAATATTAATAGGATAGAAATGAAAATAATATGAAAGTGTAAGGGTAAATTAGTCTTTTCTCAAGGGCTACTCAAATAGTCAACTTTTGACCCAAATTGACTTGGAAATTAAATAAAATAAATAAAAATAAAAATGCAAAATCTGACCTGGACAGAAAAGACACTGTGCAATGGCATGAGGTGTAAATAAGAAAAGTTTGACAGGGTAATTTTGGACTTTTTGGAATTATATCAGATTTAATAAATTAAAAATATAATTTAAAGACCAATAAAATGCAGACAACACATGGGATTCTACCATTTTCTTTAGCCTTCTCCAGCTCGTCATTTTGCTGCTGCACATTTGCTCTCGTTTCTTCCATTTTCTCCCTAAGTCTCTCACGATTCTTCCTAGTAGAACTCCTTTTTTTCATCTATTCACTTAGGCACCTTAAGGAAAATTAATCCCTACCCCAAGAGCTTCCTAACCATCCCCATAGCTCAGCTTATAAACACCATACGTGGGCTGTCCTGCTACTGGCAGAACCGTTCCTATACAAGTAAGCATCAGCCCTGGTTTCATGCATTCTTATCCTTTGTTAATGGCTATATTGGATGGGTATAAGATGTTGGTAACCTTAGTTTGAAGTAAAAATAGGTGTAGCATGATATGAGGATTTCGGCCATAGTGAATTTATAGGGAGATCATGACGTTTTGATGATATGGAAGATGAAAAATGCAGGCTAGAAACGAGATAAAGACAGCCTGAGTTTATAAATAAAACATGAATTTAGTGTAGTAAGGTATAATCGGCCATGAAGGGTTTGAAGAGAAAAATACTGACTTTGATGATTAAATGATGGAAGAATGATGCTGATTTTTATGCTTAAATAATGTAAAATAATTAGATATATAGTGTGATAACAATGGTGGAAAGAATAAGCAAGTGAAATGATGAGTTTGGCCTTATGAAAACCATTCGGCTATACTAAGAAATGAAGATGTTGGCGTGATGATGATATGAAATGATGATAACATGAAAATGGAAATTGAAAGAACAATGGTGAAAATAGAAATGAAAAACTATTAGTGTAGGAATTATGGAAATATTCAGCCGAGGATGGTCATGAGGAAATTTAATATAATTTCAATACATGAATGGTGAGTAACAATAATAGGTAGTGAAATGAATGACCATATCTTTAAATTGGTTAAACTTTAGCTTTGGAAAAAAAAAAAAGATGGGGGGGGGGGGGGGGGGGGGGGGGGGGGTGGAGAGAGGCTACCATAGTGAACGTATAATAGGGAGAAGGAATTTTGAAGGATAATAAGTGTATAATGAATATAGATAATAAACATGAATCAAGTGTAAAATTAAAAAATAAAAATAAAATAATAATAAATAATGTAAAATGATGGTGGTCATATTCGGCCCCAATAGGAATTTATAGGAATTATATTTTATTTCTTAAGTATAAATGGATAAATGAAAGTTAGGAGTAGGGAGAAATTTTATAGATTGAATGCAATAAGTCTAATTATTTTAATAATATGGTTGCAGCTAATAATTTAGGGAATTAAGTGACTTAGTGGTGCGAATTGGAGTGCTATCTTACACTGTGATTAATGTAAGGAACATGTATGAGAGTTGCATAGAAAATATGTTACTAGTATTCGTAATTTCCAGAAAACCAAATCGTACCCATTTCGCATCCAAATTTCCTAAACAAGAAAATAGAAATTTATTTTATATTCATACAAGTATAGATATGATTTTGTTTGCATGAAATATATATTATAATTATTATTATTGAATTACATGAAGTGATTTACATGAATTGAATTACATGAAATAGTTTGCATGAATTGATTTTACATGAAAAGGGTTTATTAGTTATGTTTAAATATACTATTTTGAATATTAAATATTTTGCATTTAGTATTTAATGGATTTTATTACAGCCAAATATAATAATTATTTCTTTATATGATTATGGATTGATTGAAGATAATTACTATTTGAAATGATTTTTACTGTTGAATTATATGATTTATGAAATGATTTTGTGATAGTTGCTCCTATGTTGATCATGCATACTTATGTGCTTATGTGATTTACATGTATATGGCTGGGAGACCTTAGTCAAGTCCTCAGCACCACGGTTGTTACCTGACTACTGTACACTGTGGAGTTTTGACAATGGTCATTTGTCTCCTTTATGTGCTTAGCTTAAGGAAGGATCCCTAGCCCACGCGTTGGGTACGCCACTTTTATGTGCATCCCTTATAAGATAGCTTTTATGCATGATTCTATTGATGTGACTGTTTCTACTGAACTGATAGTGAATGATTAAGTGTTGATTTATTGATTTGACAGAAAAAGAATTGTTTAAAACAAATAATTGATAGTGATCATTTTTAAAAGAACAATTTTACTAAACTAGATGAGAATACGAAAAGTATTGCTTATATTACGTTTTAAAATGTTACTGTTTAATTTACAACAACTTCATTAAAAATTGTTTTATAGCCTTGTCTAAATACATTGTTTTATAGCATTGTTTAAATGCATTATTCATACACTGATATCGATTTGAAATCGCATTGCCTAAATTATTAAACGATTTATTAATTAGTCATTTTATCACCAATTGCTTACTTCCTATAGTTACATCTAGGGACCAGAACATGACAGGTACTTCAAAGTACCTCTCATACTCTACCCGGTTACCTAACCGACTATAGTATCCTACCTATACAATTCCCTAGTGAGCTGATAGGATAAAAATGCTTTATGCATTTTAATATATACATTTAATATACCTTTTTCATATTTAGTAAAATAAATAATTTTTATTTCATCAGCATATAGTACACTCTTTTATATATGTTTCTTAGTAGGCTTTCCCCAAAGCTCAGCTCCTCTTTCTCTCCTAGACTATTTGCAGTGATATCCTACTCCTTTGAGAAGAGCACAGTTTTGGGCCCACAGTATTCCTTCGAGGCGGATTTTGGAGCCCGTAGAAGGTATATTGTACTTTACATACATATTACAGACATGTTTGTACGGTATCATATTAGTTAGGGATGTAAATAATAAACTGTACCATAGTAGCAGTTAGAGAAATGGAACTATATAGGTGTAGAATATTATCAATGAAAGGATTATATTTTTATTTATGTGAATAATTGGTTTTATGTGTCTAATGATATTGTTATCTTCATAAATTTAGTGAAATCAACTTAAAAAAAAATTGATGTATAAGAAAGACAATGACACCGACAAACAGCCTAACAGTTACATGATATCGAAAGAGTTAACTGGTAAAGTAAATGTAAATCAGGTGTTACATTTCCTTATCTTCTTTCAACATCTTTGTGAGAGTCACATATTCCGGTACTGTAACATATGTCAGACTTCTCACCACTGTTCAATTCTTGTATATTTCGCAGGTAACAAAGTAAATAGTGTGGTGTGTTCCATAGGCCCTACAGTGCCCGGATGGATGTGAGACTGGATGGATACTGTACGAAAAGTCAAATACGTCTATGGTAAGAATCTAGAATCCAAAATCCTTTATTTAAGTTATTTTTTAGAAGTGTGCCAACAAATTAAAAAACGACGATTAAGGACATAGCACATTTAAACTTTCATGAATAATGGTTAAACTAAATTGATTTTTGACCAACTGACTGAAGTATAATAATCTAAATATAAATAAGTTTTAGGCTATGTCAATAGATAGATTAAATCAGTGGTAAAATCATAAATTTACAAGATTGGCCCAGTAGGGGTATTTTCGTAATTTCACCCTTACAATCAGTCAAACCTTAATGAAACCCCATCCATTCATTAAAATATGTTCAATAACAATATTTAATGATGGAATAAAATATTTTGGAGTTAAATTGATTAGTTAGAAATATTATGGAAGTTTAAGGGCAAAATTGTCCAAAATTATCATACCAAGGGCATTTTGGTCATTTTACCATTAAAAAGAAAATTCTAAACATTTCTACACAAGGGGGCCAGCCACTCCACACCATCATCTTCAACCTTTCTTCTTTTCTTCATTAACAACCTTGTGAAGAAAATAAAAAGCTTAGAAAACTCTACTTAAACAAGCTTAAATTCCAAAAATTTCTTCTACAACCTTGTCTTAAATTTAATCTTCTACAATACCATACCAATATCTTGTTATAAAGTGGACAAAATCAAGGTGATTGGCATCACCTAAAATTAAGCCAACATAAGGTAACCTTATGCTTTCATTTCCTTTAATTTTTAATGATAGAAAATGATGTAATTAAGTGTGTTAAGCATGATTCTAGCCTTGGATTAAATCAAAACTCCCTCAAGTGTTCCTTTAGGGTCTCGACCATGATAGGAAGTTCATAAAATCTTGTGTTTTAATGTAAGAAAATGATGCTTCATGGATGAAGAATAAAGGTTAAGTGTGAATTAATGGCTAAATTGTTGAAAAACCATGTATAAGCCACCATGTAGGTTTCGGCCAAGGTAAGGGGACTATGTAATTGTGCTCAATTTGATGTATTCTAGGTTCCATGAGACTGTATAAATTGATAGGAGACTGCCGGTGCGATCAAAATTGAAATCGAAGTTGATTTAGGCATAGTTGTGTATTAGCACCTGTGTAAATTATATTGGTTTAATAATTTTTTTAAGATAATATGATAGAATTTAATGGAGGAAAATGTATTATAAATTACAATGTGGAGAAATGATAGTGTTGGTATAATGTTTTGAAGCCTGAGAGTGAGAAATTATCGTGTGGTGCAGTTAGCAATTTGGTAGAAATTAACAAGTAAGGGATGAGTATGGAAGACGTATGGATACTGTGAATGCATATTGTGGCTGAAAATGATTTTATAAAATTGTTTTGAAGTCAATTGCTTTGTAATTGTTGAACTTGTGGACACTGGCTAGTTTATAAACTGTGTTTTCAATGCAGGAGGGCTAGGTTAGAAACAGCTGTTATATTGCCAAAAATTTTAGTAATTATATGAAATTATCTTTTATTATTTTTAAATATTAAGAATAAAGAATTTATTTAGTTAAATTCAACTTATTCATTAAAATTGCATATTTTTATTAAATACCGAAAAACAATATTTAAAAATTCATGTTAATGAATTTTAAGTAGTGAGAATACCAGGATGTTCTTATAACTGTTCTACAGATAAATAGAACACTTTTAGAAAAGAATACCTAACTATGAATATTTTATGAATTTTTATTACTGAACTGCTTATATTTTTCAATATATTTATTTATGGACTAACTGAAAATTTTATTACTGAAATTGATTTCATAAATAGTGTTTCTATTGTTTTGAGACTGTTAGGCCCTGTATCATGCTGACTGTTACTGTTATTGTTACTGTTGCTGATAGACCTGCCAAGTCTTCAGATTCCGCAGTTATCACCTAGCAAGTGTACACTGTGGACCCACTGTGACTACAGCCATATGTCATACTGTTACTGTTTCTCCCTTCTTAGGATACTATTATGAAATGATATTTATTGGGTGTTGCCTGGTCTCCACTTTACTATAAACTGTTTTACTAAACTGAATTTACTACAGAAACTAAAGTGAATGAGTTATATACCGACTGTACTATGGATTTCTAAAGTGTCTACTGTACTGTTTACTAGATTTTTAATACTGGATTGTTATTGAAGTATTTTATATGAACTGTTTATATAATGTTTATATACTGAAAAGTGCATGAAATGATTTTAAGTGTTTTAAACTGTTTATTTTTATCATCTACAACTGTTTGTTCCCTATAGTTGCTACTAGGGACTGGGATATGAAAGGTACTTCAAAGTACCTCCCATACTCCATCCAGTTTCCTAGCCGACTATAATATCCTTCTTAAAACGTCCTTTAGTGTGCTGTTAGAAATTAAATGTTTTTATACATATAGTTCATAGTATCAGTTCTTGCATACGAATTTCTTATTTAGCACGTTAGCTCACCCTTTATTTTTCCACCTCACATATTATCTGCAGTAGTATACCGCTCCAAGGATTGGCTGCGCTTTTGGTACCCTAAGCCGGCAATTATTTGATTCTGGAAGTATATTTTATTTTCTTTATATGTTTAGACTTTCATGTACAGTACTACATTTTGTATAATTATGTATAGGGGATGTACAAATTGTGAATTATATTGGAAATGATACTATTGGTGTAAAAATTATTACCAGCTATAAATGGAATTTTATTTAAAAGTGTGATTATTGTATAAGTGAGTGTTATAAAGGCATCACAGACAGCCCAACCAACTGACTATATAAGTGATTTATAGGTATTTACTGTATATGACGGAAGCTTACAATCTTGCTCTGGTTATATTCATAGTAAGTGTCCATCTAGCTCATAATCTCGTGCTCCACACTGTAATCAACAAGCCTGTTGATACTGGTTGATGAAGTTCACGCACATCCTCCACCTTTGGTTTCATTTTTGTCCATTACCACATTTGCTAACCACTCAAGGTAGTAGACCTCTTTGATGAAACCAGCCTCCAAGAATTTGTTCACCTCACCATTGATAACTTCCTATCTTTCTAAAGTAAAGCACCTTTTCTTCTGTTGGGCTAGCCAAGCTTTTAGATTAACATTGAGATGATGTATGGCCTCTTTTGGAACCACTCCTAGTGTTTCTTCGAGTTTTTAAGCAAACAAGTCAGCATTCCTTCAAATTAGTCGTAAAAACTGTTCCTTTTCTCTTAATTTTAAACTTATCCACATGCATCTATCTGGATCCCGTTCATTGAAGGGGACTTGAACAAGGTCATCTGTTGGCTTAGGTCGGTTCTGATCCAGGTTTAGGGTTTAGGGTTGGACCTTTGATCCAAGATCTCTATTGTCAATGTCTCATTGTTTTTCCCTTTCACTTTCATTATGTTCAGGTAACACCGCCTCACTGTTGACTGTTCACCTCGAATTTCATTGATCCCTTGAGGCATAGGGAATTTTTTTTTTAGGTGCAAAATAGATCCGACTATGCTTAGTGCTGCCTGGCTAGGTTGGCCTAGGATCATGTTGATGTAGAGGGAATTTTTACGACCATGAACTCTACCATGGCTGTGACGATTCTAGATTTTGTGTCGATGGTGAAGGGAAAAGAGACGGTTGCTAATACAGGAACCTGTTTATTTCCAAATCCCACTAAGGAAGAGGAGTATGGCTTAAGTCTATCCTCGGCGATGCTCATATTCCTCATGGCCTCATAGTACAATACGTTGAAGGCACTCACGCTGTTGAAGTTAATTCTTCTTACGACGTTGTTGTATTCAACAGCACTAATCACCGTAGCATCATCTTAAGGAAATTCAATCCTTTATAGGTTTTCCTAGAGAAGTATATAGGTTTGTCCTTCCAGAACTTTGGCTTTTTTGTTGCAAAACCAAACGACATCACTAATGCCTTGTTTACTTTTCTCCTTGCTGAGGTAGAAGTTTCTCTTATTATCATATTAATGATGTGCGTTGTAGGCTTATTGTTTGCCTCTTCTCTCCTCTTTTCCTCAGGTCAAACATTTCTTGGGTTTTTGTCTCTTTGGTTTCTAAGAAATAAAGGATTTTCAAAATTTTGAAGAAGCCAATATTCATAACCTCTTTGCTATTGGTTCCTTCTGTCAAATTAATGGCTTGGAGTGTTCTATACATATCTAACAAGACGACCTCTTCTCACGAGGTTTTCAAATTCGACCATTAGGTTGATGCATTTTTCTGTTGTATGACAATAGATGCGGTGAAATATATATCTTTTATGCCTTGGTCTTTAGGCGTTAGGCTTCATTGGCCTCGACCACCTCTATTATGGGTTTCTTTCTATTTGCATTAGGACCCTTTCTCTTGTGGTCTTCAAGGGAGTGTAGCAGTCGTGTCTCTTCTTGGAACTTTTTCTTGACGAGTACCACTTACCTTGAATCTCTTGCCTTTTTGGGCCTCTCAATCTCTCTTTCTTCCTTTTTTTTGTAACTTTTGTGGTAGTCATTCCCTTCATCTCTACTGACCCTTGTTGCCATGATTTCCTCAACATTAATATATTTCTCAGCTCGATGTAAGAGTTCGAGTAAGGTTTTGGGGGGCTCTAACGAGCAAGAGAGAGAGAGAGAGAGAAAGAGAGAGAGAGAGAGAGAGAGAGAGAGAGTGTGTGTGTGTGTGTGTGTGTGTGTGTGTGTTTAAAGTGGAACTCATCATCTGTGAGGCCATTCATCAAACTTGCTAGCACCACAGATTGCTCTAGGTCTTTGACTTAGAGGGCTTTGGCATTGAATCTCATCACATATTCCCTTAACGATTCCTCAGGTTTCTATTTTACGACCATCAGATCGAGGGCCATAATTTTGGCTCATCAATTATTGATGAAATGAGTTAGGAAGGAGTACCTGTGCTCCTTGAATGAACCGATTGACTGAGGTGCCAAACTATAGTACCAAGCTGGAGTTGCTCCTTTAAGTGTGGCGAGGAATGCTTTACACAGTAAGGGATCTTCTACTCCCTATATAAACATGTTAGCACGAAAAAGTTTCAAATGATAAAGGGGTCAGAAGTACCATCGTAAGCGTCAATAACAGGCATCTCAAAATTGGGCATGGGTTGAGCATGGTCAATCTCCTTTGAAAACGAAGAGTTTTCCAATAGACTTGCTCATCCATGTGTACCAATGCTTTGTCCAGCATCTGACTTTCCATTATTTCCATTCTGACCTAGAGCCAGTTGTGCATCTGTTCTTCATTTAAGGAGGTGTTCCTCTGCTCTTTTTCGGAGTTAAAGGGTTGGTGAGTTTTGGGCCTACCTCTTTCCAAGACCTCCGGCAGGGAGGATAAGTTAGTGTCCACCTCCGCTTCTGGCAGTGAGGACTTTGGGAGGGGGCTAGTCTGTGTCATCTTTAGAGGGTTATCTTTAAGCTGGAGAAGGTGTGAGAATGTTCTGGACCAATTCAATAAGGTCTTTAATTGTTATATTAGTTGATTGAATTGCTCTACCATAAAAGGTGGTAGTCGATCAGGTTGGTCATCATGGGTGCTGGTTGGATTGGTGGGCACCTCGTGATTTCCTTACCCCCCCTTCTCGATTTTCTTTCTAGGTGTCATTCTCAACAACAATTGGAGAGAGGGCCCCTACCTAGTGCACAAAAGTGTCGGTGTTGGGAATGGTTATAAGGAGGAATGTGAGAAAAGATTAAGTGTATGGGTGTTAGGTCTTTTCTAATGAATAGACTATTCAACCCTCCTCTTAGATCTATTCAGGCAATTTATAGGCAAGAGGATGGGGTTAATAAAACCCACATGGCTCAGCTTCCACATGGACATGATGTAGTTGGATGTAGAGGTGACAGTAGGCCGGAATCGGAATCGGTTGATGACTGGGCTGAGTCGGGTCGGTTCATCACTTAAATATACATGAACCAGTTCGGCTCAATGAATCGATTCATCTTAAACTGGGCCGAGCCAGGCTAAACCGGCTAGCTCGGTTTTTATTTGTTTTTTAATTTTTAAATTTTTTATTAATTCATTTAATAAAAATAAATATATATTAATATATTTTTATAATTTAATCTTCAAAATTTATTTTTAACAATAATTTATTATAAAGTTATTATAATTTATTTAATTAATGTAACAA
Source organism: Heritiera fomes (assembly GCA_032173925.1). Classification (NCBI taxonomy): domain Eukaryota; kingdom Viridiplantae; phylum Streptophyta; class Magnoliopsida; order Malvales; family Malvaceae; genus Heritiera; species Heritiera fomes. The sequence goes on along the minus strand of JAPDPM010000009.1, from coordinate 18,046,574 downwards.
TAATTTAAAGATAAATTACTATAAAATTATCTAATAAAATTATTGTTATAGTAAACTAAAGTTATATTATGATATTATGATAAAGTTATTATGATATTTGATATTTGATTCAAAATATAAATAATGTTATTATGATAAAATGATAAAGTTACTTATTTAATAAAGTTGTTAGCATACAAAAAATTATATTACTTCTAAAATTTTTAAATTTTGTTAAACTTATTTATTACATGTAAAATATAATTTACTTATCGTTTAAAATATAAGTAATCATATCATTTTGAATTTAAAATATTTATTCATTTATTTAATATGTTTTTAAAATATTCATTCATTTTGTATTTTAAATATTTATTTATTTTTTAAACATAGATGAACATATCATTAATTAATTTGGTATTTAATAATAATAATAATAATAATAATAATAATAATAATAATAATAATAATAATAATAATAATAATTAAAATAACAAAGGAGAAAAAGGAGAGAGCAAGAGACCAAAGATTTTTTACGTGCAAAACCCCTTCAAAAGTTGGAAAGGTAAAAACCACGGGACCGTAGTTCATGAAAATATTTACTGTGACTAAACTTATTTACAATTTTACATACAATTTAAAAAAAAGATTATTATCTATTCTTCATAATTTATACGGATTGCCTTAGAAATTTCTTCCTCCTCCTCTGAATTATTATCAGCGAATTCATTGGCCATTCCAAGTTCAACATTGCGGGATTCCGCGTCAAACCAATCTTTAAGGCATGTTAACATGCACAATGAATTCAGATTAAGAGTGGTTCGATGGTCTCCAATAATTCTTCCACATGTCGAGAATACAGATTCTGAAGCAACAAAAGAAACTTGCACCGCAAAAACATCTCGGGCCATGGAAGCTAAAATTAGAAACTGTTTTTGGTTTTCTTTCCACCATTGGAGAAGATCAAAGTTTTCACCTATAGAAAAATCTTGACTTAAGAAAAATTCTATCTCACTGAAGTTAGAACTTCGTCGAGTTGTTAATCCAGAGCTGCCAGTTTTTCCTTTTAGCTTCATTCTCTTCTTTGTTGCTTCCTTAATTGCGTTCGAAATGCCTTTTCCTTTGCTATTGCTACGTTCAGTTTCTTTGTACGAATCTTCTGTCCTAGATTAAAGTTGAACTGCTCCCTTTCTGCTTCATAAATATTAAACAATTCTCGAAAAAAATTGTTAATTGAGGACTTTTGATCCTCGATAGAATCAAAAACAAGAAAATCTTTATAACAATAAAAAAAATCTCTATATTTACTTCACCTTGACTAGGATCTAGCAAAGTTACAATACAATAAATAGGAGGAATTGTTTCCCAATATTTTTTAAATTTTTCCTCCATATCATATACAAAGGAACATAAAGCTTCATGATCCCTAAATTTTATAAATTTATCGAACATTGTATAGATAATAGGAACAAAATAAGGTGTAGTTGGATAAAATTGAGTTGAAAATCTTTCGGTTGCATCTTTAAAAGTGGATAATAAATCAACACAACATTCAATAAAAATCCAATGTTCTTCATAAAGTGCTAAATACGGGCTACTTGTATAATTGTTATAAAATGGAGTAATAAGTTCTTTATTAGGTAAAACAAAATAAAGCAAACGATGAAGTGAGTTCCACCTTGTTTCCATAGGAAGTGGAAACGCTTTAACAAGTATATTATTTTCTATACAAAGTTGCTTCCATTCACGTTTATTATTTGGGGTGGGAATTCATTTTGCTAAAATTTTAATTTTATCAATTCGACCTATGCCACTACCAGTACCAATGGAATAAAACCACTTTGAACACACAAATTTATAATATGGCATGCACATCTTGCATGAAAAAATACACCTTGCATAACTGGTTTAAACTTTTAATTAACATAGGAATAGCTGCAGTATTACTCGAAGCATTATCAAAAGTAATAGCAAAAACTTTATTATTTTCGAGTCCATATAATTTACAAACTTTAGTAATATATTTATAAATAGTATATGAATTATGTGCTTCTTCTATTATATCTAAGGATAAAATTAGTTTTTGTATACACCAATCTTAATCTACCCAATGACAAGTTATAACAAGATAACTTATACCATATACCATTAGTGCTAGTTCATAAATCACTAGTTAAACTAACTCTAGATGAAATATTACTAAGTTTATCAATTAAAGCTTGTCTATATTCTTTAAACATATCCATGCAATTTTTTTAATGTATGTCTAGAAACAGATTTATATGCAGGTTATAAATATTTACAAACAAATTCTAAATATCCTACTTTTTCACAAATTGTGAATGGTTGTTCAGTCCTAACTACAAATCTAACTAAATCACGTCTAGCTTGAACATTATCAAAATTAAATTTTTTTCCACCATTATGTACGTTAATTTGAGATTGTTTGCCTTCAGTAATTTCATTTTCTTCAGCATCTGGGTTAATTTTATGTCTACCAATTAAATGTCTTTTATACGTACCTGTACCGCCACCAGTTCCATTGGAGCTATGAGCATAAACTCCTTTACACAATTTACAAATAGCACAATATTCATACATCGTACCTTCTTTTACTACAACGTCGAAATACTCCCATACCTTGTTTGTTCTTTTTCGATTAATCTTCGATCTTGTCGATCTTGATGATGTAGCGGCAATGGTAACAGCTAATGATTGTGTTTGAGCACGACCACAACCACCACGATTACTAGTACTACGACCAATTGATGGTACCGAAGGAAGCTCCTCCTCCTTTGGATGAATATCAGGTTCGATTTCATTAAATGATTCGTCACCCAAATTAGGGATTTCAGTAGAACCAAAAAGTCGAGAAACAAAACATGAATGATGAAAGAAATTTGACATTTTTATATTTTTTTGAAAATAAATATATGTTAAAATTTTTAAAAAAAAAATATAGATGTAGGATATATATAATATATTGGAACTTGGAAATTAAAAGTAAAATTGTAAAATAAAAAGAAAAATGAAATTTAGAGAGTAAAATGATGATATTATAAATTTGGAATAAGAGAATTTAAGTGAATTTGAGAGAGTTTGAGTGAGTATTGAGAGAGTATGAATAAGTATTAAGAGAATAAGAGTATATGAGTGTTTAGATTTGGGAGAAAATATGGAAGAAAATGTAAAGAAAAATGAAAGACAATGAAAGGATATTTATAGAGAAAAATATAGAATTTATAAAAATTCAAAAAATGTCGCTCCCTCCCTATGAATTGATGGGCAAAGGCCGTTACCCATCAAATGTGCGGCAGCCTGCTTTTGCACGCTACTGCAACAAGCCTGCCATTGCGCAGGCCTACGCAGTGGCAGGCTTTAAGTTAAAAAAAAAATTGAACTGGACCGGTTCAAATTGAAACCGATCTAGTTCAGATTGGGACCTACTGATCCCGATCCTTAAATGGGCCGGGCCTTATCAGGCCTAGTCCTAAAAAAAATTGAACCAACCCAACTCCCTATCATACTGAGCTGGGCCTGTTCTGGTTATCGGGTCGAGTCAACCCGATTCGGTTCAGAGCTGGATCGAGCCAACCCGACCCGATAACCACCTCTAGTTGGATGGTAATTAACTGACCTGGCTAACAAGTAGCCAAGTAGGTAGTTAGCTAGGTTTAGGTCAAGTATGATGCCAAAACTCTTTCACGCTTGCTTGGTCCTTAGCTTGGTCCTTGGTCTCGATGTGAATGATGACAAAGGTGAAAGTCAATGACAGGTGTGCTAACCTTGGCATTTGCAGGTAATGATAACATGCTCAGGTGCCTAGGCTAATAACGTGGGCTTTACTAAGTCAAGTCTAAATCTGAGGTGAAAGACTAAGGTGAAAGACAAAAAAGTCATTAGGCCTGTTTTCCCTATCAAAATCAATAAATAGTTTTTAGCTAAAAAAACAACTATTGTGTTTGAAAAAAAAAAGAGAAATTCCATCTAAGTTCTTGAAGTTTGAACCTAATTCAACTTTAATTTATTAGTATATAAAATGGACACTCTACTCCAAACATTTCTATTTTGTAAGACAAGTAAGTCATTCCGTTAGTCAACCATTAAGTAAACAGTTAAAAACTTAAGATTGAGACCATTTTGATGTGCGCGGCCATAAGACAGAAGCAAAGATGATGAACGTCACCTTCTGGAACCTAGACCCGAAGCATAAAGAGACTCGAACCCAAAGTATTGGACCTTGACCCTACGAATAAGAATTCGAGAACCTAAGGTATAGCAATGGTGGATGGTGAAAAAGGAGGCGCCACAAGGAAGAAGACCTTGATAAGCCTAGTTGAGAGGGAACCCAAGAGAAAGGCACACTCAATTTCTGAAAATTCAATTAACTGATCTGTCATCAATAGCGTTTACAAGGTATTTATAATAATACCTAGCACTTAAGCCCATAAACAAGTGGGCTAGAATTAACACAAACAGAAAATAAGACTAAACCCAAATTCATGCCTAAACCTAGTTACATAAAATAAATCGTCCAAGACACAATAAAACTCAAATGTGGGCTATTCAAACACTTAACCCATCTTATTGTTAAGCTAAAATAAGACAGTAAACCATGCTCATGTCGTTTGGGCTTCCAAGCAAGTATAGGTTTCTTGGGACTCTTCATGGAAGCTTCCTTGATGCTTCAATGATTCTAGAGCTTGTTGCATCAATGAGGCCAGGGCTTGTTGCGTCTTCTTGGCTCGAGCTCGGGTAATTGGACCTCCTTGGTTGACCAATGGATCCTTAGCATCACGAACATCACGAACATCACGAGCAAGTGGATCTCCATCATTCCCCGTCTCTTCAAAAGGATTTGTCCTCATATCACATATACCTTCATCAAAAGAAAAGGGAGAAAGATCAGAAACATTAAAAGCAGCAGATACACCATACTCACCAGGAAGATCCAATCGATAGGCATTATCGTTGATCTTCTCAATGACTTGGAATGGTCCATCTCCTCGGGGATGCAGCTTGGTTCGTCGTTGAACAGGAAACCTCTCCTTTCTCATATGCACCCAAACCCAACCCAATCACCAGGCTCAAAGACTACTTTCTTTCGATGCTTATTTGCTTGGGTGGTGTACTGCTCAAACTTCTTTTCAATAGCTTGATGTACACTCTCATGGAGTTGCTTCACAAACGTAGCTTTCTGTTCTCCATTCAAGTTACTCTGCTCAGCACTAGGTAATGGCAACAAATCCAAAGGAGTAAGAGGATTGAAGCCATAAACAACTTCGAAGGGAGAGCAACTCGTAGTGGAGTGGACACTGCGGTTATATGCAAACTCCACATGTGGCAAGCAATCTTCCCAATTCTTCAAATTCTTCTGTATAATGGACCTCAATAATGTAGAGAGGGTTCGGTTGACTACCTCAGTCTATCCATCAGTCTAGGGGTGACAAGTGGTGGAGAATAACAATTTAGTTCCCAACTTTTTCCATAACATTTTCCAAAAGTAACTAAGGAACTTGGCATCTCGATCGGAAACAATGGTCCTCGGTACACCATGTAGACGTACTATCTCTTTGAAGAAAAGGTCAGCAACATTGCTCGCATGATCCGTCTTGTGGCAAGCGATGAAATGAGCCATCTTAGAGAACCTGTCAACCACAACAAAAATAGAATCTTTACCACGTTTTGTTCTAGGCAAGCCTAAAACAAAATCCATAGAGATATCAGTCCACGGAATAGTAGGAATGGGTAAAGGAGTATATAAACCATGATTATGAACTTTAGATTTAGCTTGCCTACATGAAATGCATCTATAACATAACCGCGCTACATCTCTCCTCTTGTTAGGCCAAAAGAAATGTTCTTGCAAAACATCTAGAGTTTTCCTAACTCCAAAGTGACCCATTAATCCTCCACTATGGGCTTCTCTAACTAACAGCTCACGCAACGAACTCCTAGGCACACATAATTTATTTTCTCTAAATAAGAATCCATCGTGCCTAAAGAACTTGCCAAAGCCAGATGTAGCACATGCCTCATAAACATTACAAAAATCAACATCATCAGCATACTGTTCTTTGATATACTCAAATCCTAAAAGTTTAGCATCAAGAGTAGTGATAAGAGTATACCTACGAGATAACGCATCAGCTACGACGTTCTCTTTACCTTGTTTGTACTTGATCACGTACGGGAACATCTCAATGAACTCTATCCACTTGGCATGACACTTATGCAACTTACTCTGTCCTTTCAGATGCTTCAAGGACTCGTGATCAGTATGGATGACAAATTCCTTGGGTCACAAGTAATGTTGCCATGTCTCCAAGGCTCTCACTAACGCGTACATCTCCTTGTCATATGTGGGATAGTTAAGTGCTGCTCCACTTAACTTCTCACTAAAGAAAGCAATTGGGCATTTTTCCTGCATAAGCACAACTCCAATACCTATACCTGAGGCATCGCACTCAATCTCAAAAATTTTAGTGAAGTCAGGCAAAGATAATAAAGGAGCAGAACAAAGTTTATCCTTAAGCAAATTAAAAGCATGCTCTTGTGTTGGACCCCAATGAAATGCAACATTCTTTTTGACCACTTCGATCAAAGGTGCAGCTATAGTGCTAAAATCTCTAACGAATCGACAATAGAAACTAGCTAAACCATGGAAACTACGCACCTCAGAAACAGACTTAGGTACAAGCCAATCTTTAATTGCCTTTACCTTCTCATTATCAACAGAAATGCCATGTGAAGAAACTACATACCCAAGGAAAACAATCTTATCAGTGCAGAATGTACATTTCTTAAAATTGGCATACAAACTTGCATTCCTCAAAACAGTAAGAACATTCCTAAGATGCTCAACATGTGCATGCTGGCTCTTACTATATATCAAAATATCATTAAAATAGACAACCACATACTTACCAATGAAATCACGTAAAACATGGTTCATTAAGCACATGAATGTACTGGGTGCATTAGTCAAGCCAAAAGGCATAACTAACCACTTGAAGAGACCATGTTTAGTCTTGAATGCGATTTTCCATTTATCACTTTTTCTCATACGAATTTGGTGATATCCGCTCTTTAAATCAATTTTAGAAAACATGCATGCACCATGCAACTCATCAAGCATGTCATCTAGCCTAGGAATAGGATAGCGGTACTTTATAGCGATTTTGTTGACGGCTCGGTAGTCAACGCACATCCTCCACGTCCCATCTTTTTTTGGCACAAGCAGTACGGGCACGGCGCATGGACTCATGCTCTCTCTCACATAACCTTTCCTCATGACCTCCTCAACATGCCTTTGAAGGTCCTTCGTCTCTTCGGGATTACTTCTGTAGGCTGGACGGTTAGGAAGCTCCGAGGACAAGGTCAATCATGTGCTCGATCCCACGAATCGGTGGTAATCCACTTGGGATCTCCTCAGGGAATACATCCTCGAACTCCTGCAACAATGAGACAACATCAATAGGCAAAGTATCATGGAGTTAAGCATCAATGAAACAAGAATCTTTAAATAAGAGTAAAAGGATAGGAGACTTAGTAAGAAATGCAGTCTTCACATCGCTAGGTTTGGCATAGTAGCTCATTGTTTTGCTTTCCTTATTTTCCTTCTTTTCTTTAGCTTGCTTCCTTTGCTCGTCATGTTGCTCCTTTAGCCTTAATTGGTCCTCATAAATCTCCTTGGGGCTAAGGAAGCAAGAGTGATCTTCTTGCCATCCGTAGTAAAGGAGTAACGGTTAGTGTAACCATCGTGGATGACTCTCCGATCATACTGCCACAGTCTACCCAGCAATAGGTGGCTAGCTTGCATGGGCACCACGTCACACAACACCTTATCTCGATAACTTCCAATACAAAAAGGAACCAAGACTTGCTTCACCACATTCACTTCACCACAGTCATTAATCCACTGCAACTTATATGGGTGGTGATGCTTGGTAGTGGGCAACTCTAACTTATCAACAAGGTATGTGCTAGCAACATTAGTACAGCTCCCACCATCAATGATTACAGTGCATACCTTGTCATTAATATGGCACCGCGTATGGAAGATGTTCTCACGCTGTGCCTCATCTTCAAACTTCATATGGGTATTAAGAGCACGCCTGGCAACAAGTGCATCACCATGAGCAGCATACTCAACAACTTCTTCTTCTTCAGCATCTTCTAACACAGGCATCTCATCTTCAACACCGACTTTAAAACCTTCACTCTCAACATCGCCATTCCCATGCATGATCATCACTCTACGGTTGGGACACTGTGAGGCAATATGTCCACGACCTAAACACTTGAAACACTTAATGTCACGTGTCCTGCTCTGGGATGCTTGGGCAGGTTCAATCTTGGGCTTTGGAGGGCCCTCAAGCTTGGGCTTAGCAAAGCTCTCTAATTTAGGCGTAGACACAGGCTTATCATCCCTACGAAAGGTGTTAGATTTCCAAACAGGAACTGAACTAGGAGTGAAACGGGATGTACCTTTCCTTTGGAGTTGCCTTTCCACTTTGATGGCCACATGCAGCATCTCCATTAAATCCATGTAATGCTGCAACTCTACTACATTGGCAATCTCACTGTTTAAGCCTTGGAGAAAACGAGCCATAGTAGCTTCTGCATCCTCCTGGATATTGGCTCGGATCATGGTTATTTCCATCTCTTTGTAGTAATCCTCAACACTCTTTGAGCCCTGGGTAAGACCTTGGAGTTTCTGGTATAGCTCTTTGTAGTAATGAGTAGGAACAAATCTCTTCTTCATGATGCGCTTCGTCTCATCCCATGTAGACACTGGAGGATCCCCATATCTTCTTCTACTAGAGACTAACTGATCCCACCAAACCATAGCATACTCTATGAACTCAATTGTTGCAAGTTTAACCTTCTTTTCCTCAGAGTAGTGGCGGCAATCAAACACCATTTCAATCTTCCTTTCCCACTCCAAATATGCCTCAGGATCATTCTTGCCTTGGAAAGGAGGAATCTTCAATTTGATACTGCCAAGGTTTCCATCCATCTTCTCCTTGCCTCTATCACGGGCTCTATCAACTCGATCTCTATACCCATGGTACCTTCTATGATGTCTATCTACCCCAGACTCTTTGTTCGAGTCATACCCAACATTATCATCATACTCGTCATTGGCAACAACCTTACTTTTTAGACGGGAAGTATCACCTTGTTGGATCTTCGCAAACCGAGCTTCATGTTGGTTCAACTTATCATGAATGTCAGTGAATTTCATGTCCATCCGTTGGAACTGTTGTTGCATTGCCTGAAGCATGAATTCAATCTTTTTAAAGTCTGACTTATCACCTTCAGAAGACATTTTCAACAAGTGATATCCTCACGTGTTTACACTCGTGTTTCACTCAAGTAATTTGGCTTTTCTCTACTAATGTTTCTCACACACTCATGCCTTTTTCCCTTACTCTACCTTAACTCTATAGGTTCACAATCGCACTAGAGACTCAATCAAAGATTCAACCTCGCAGAATCAACTAATTCACCAAGTATTTTCTCTTTTTTTTTTCGAATTCCCTTTTTTTTGGAATTCCTCTTTTTTTTGAATTCTTCTCCCTTTTTTTTTCACAGAAAGGTGTGGCTAGGGTGATTCAAAGAAAGAAAAAATAAAATAAAAAGAAAAAAATCACTAGAAGGACCAAAAAAAAAGAAAAATGGCCTAAAACTATAGGAAAACGATGGAATTTGGCCAAGATAGGGTAGGGCCCGTAATTTACGGGTTCGTTTTATTTTGTCGTTTTCTTTAAAACGGGTACTCGCATGCCTCCTAACTCAACCAAATTTTTCTGTTTGAACAGTACCTCAACAATTTTTTTTTCGAATTCTTTTTTTTCTTCTTTTTTTAATCTGATTTTTGTGGTTTCCTTGAAAAGAGTAGGGGTGCGGCTAACGTTGAATTAAGTGGTTCAAGAAATGCGGCTAGGGTTATGAGGAACTGCGACTAGGGTTATAATTGAGGGCTATGGCTAAGGTTATGATTGAAAGGGTGTGGCTAGGGTTATAATTTAGGGGTGCGGCTAGGGTTATGAGGAAGTGCAGCTAAGGTTATAATTGAGGGGTGCGGCTAGAGTTATAATTGAGGGGTGCTGTCACAGCCCGTGACCACATTTTTTAACATTTCTCTACATATCTTATACAGTTGAGCTGTCTGTGATACTTTACTTTTCATTTTTATTTAAACTATTTTACATTAAAATTATAATGTCGTTTACATCCCCTCTTTTAATTCACAATAAAGTAGTACTGTAGATAAGTCTAAATACAGAAAATAAATTATTGTACCTCATTTCAATCAAGCTATCACATTGTCCCCGATGCGTAGCCGAGATGCTCGGATGTCAGATCTCTTAGTCATAAAAATCTGAAATGTTTAAAAGTAGGGGAGTGAGCAAACCACGGCTCAGTAAGAGAATTGTATGTAAAACTGATACTATAAAATCTATATGCTAAAAATATTTGCATCCTAACAGTTCACTAAATAGGATGGATACTATAGCCAACTAGGAATACCGGATAAAGTATAGGAGGTATTTTAGAATACCGTACGTGTCCCAGCTCCTAGAAGTGACTATAGGGAATAATCGTTTTCTTTTGATATTCAAATCCCAGTAAAATATCAAATATTCAAGTGATAAAACACTTAAGTAAATAAATAAGGAATTAATATTCCTTTCAAAAATACTCATTTCCACACTTGTAAAACACCGTATAATATTTAGTTCAACACGTAATATATCAAAAGCTCAGTGGTTGTAAATAATTTAGTACCAGCAAAAAGTTCAGTAAAAAGTACAATCATCAGTACAGTATCATAGAGACTAGGCAACACCCTAAATATATCATGCTATAATATCATCCCAAATAGGGGAAACACATGAGATCTATGGCCATAGTCTAGGAGGTCCACAGTGTGCACTGATCAGGTGCCCATCGGAGACGTTGAAAATAGGATCAGTATCTATCAGCAATAACACGTGACGCGTGAGCATGATACGGGGCCTAACAGTCTCAAAACCATAAACACGTGATATAAACACCATTTATGAAATCATTTCCACTGAATATATTTTCAATCAATCTATAAATATTTAACATGAAAATATATTCATTTTATTAATAAAAATTCATAAAATATTCATACTGTAACAATCATTCTAGAAAATGTTCTAGATATTTATAAAACAATATAAGGCACATGCTGGTACTCTCACATAAATAAAATTCCTTATCATGAATATTTAAATATAGTTTTTCTGTAAACTATAAAATCATGCAATTTAATGAATTTCATGGAAATTTCCCAAAATTTCACTTATTTCCACTTTAGAAAAATACTAGAAATATTTTCTAAATATTTCTATAATTTTTGGCAGAATGACGGCTATTTTTAACCTAGCCTTCCTGCACGAAAATTACAGTTTATAATTTCAACAGCAGCCATAATTTCACCACTTTCAAAGGCAATTTATATCCAAATTATTTTATAAAAATAGTGTGAACCCAACTATGCATTTACAGTATCCCTACGGTTCACACACGCATCCCTTACCTGTGTATCGAGATCACGTTATCTCGTGCGCCACTCGAACGCCGAACTTCCGACTCAGTAGCACTGTAGAGATATGTTCTAAATTGCACCATTATGCTTCTTATCTCATCGGATTATAAACTGCAAAATAATAGTTTTATTATAATTAATTTTCGGTATAACTTATGAAAAATTTCTTTTGCTTATCTAGCTCCTATTTATCTCATCATTACTTATAATATTAACATTTCCTATGATTTTCTCATAGGAAAATATTTTATTTGCTTTTCCTTTTCTGTTTTGGCTTTTTATGCTTTTCTCAACATAATTGTTATCATCCTATTTTTAATGACTAATTGTCATTTTCTCATGCATAAGCCTACTTGGCTTAGGATTTATATTTCCTATGCAATTATACATATCACTTATTCTTATATATTTCCCACCCATTGATTGTGTCAACTTCTTCTATTTCTCTACTGATTCACGCCACTTCCTTTGTCCACTGTTGTGGCCGAATGGCCTTGGTTAGATATAAAAATTTCTTATTTCACCTATACTTTATACATTATTCTACCCATTCACCTAGGTCAACTTAACCTCTATTTGTCCTTTTCTTTTCTTTTATTTTTTTTCTTTTCTGCTGTTGCTGTCCAAAGCGACAGCTTTCTTTTCTTCTTGTTTTGCAATCCACGTTACTTCAATTCTTGTCTCAACACTAAGGTTATATCTAGCTCATCATAGGTTGCCAATATTCTACCATTCACCCACACTAAATTCAACCAATAGTCAACCAAAATGTCAGCCAAGCCACACAAATTTCCCTCATTTTTTGCTGCACAATCAGCCACAGATTCTCCTCTATTTTCGGCTGTATGAACAGTCTCTCTTATTTCTTTTATCAGCCACATCTGTTGACCATAAGAAACACTATTTTATTGATTTATTTTTCTCCTATACATGGTACAACAACATCCTTTTTTCTTGCTATATTCCACGCCTTAATGGCCCTCTTATTTGACTAACATCCCACTATTTATTACAATCATTTTACACTATATCATTTCTATTTTTTGTTTCAGTTTCAACATCTATTTCCTGCCTCCACGTCTTTCACACACCTATTTACTCTTAAATTTTACACCAACAGAAACTTGATCCCCTGTTATATATGTATCATTTTCATTTTATATTTATTCTTAGTTTCCATGTCAGCCACGCCACCCAAACATCTACACAACTGGATTTTTATCTCTTCTATTCAGATTACATACATGCAACCTGTTGGATTATGCCCTTAGAACCATTCATTAGATGATTGACTTTGGCATTTTTTATGTATCATGACATTTTATTTATCATAGTTCATTATTATATTTGTCTTATAACTGCGTAATATAATCTTATATGATAATGTCCTTAGAATAGTAATAACACACTATTCTTAAAATATCCCTAGTCAAGTATTATTGTGAATAAGGATAACAATGATACGATAAGACTAGTATGTGGTTGACTGATGACCATTGTCATGGATATAAGATATCAAGTCATCACATAGGTACATGTTAGAGAACTATGTACTGGATCGACCCTCCATGAGAACGCTACATGGATTGTTATATGAGTGTCATAAGCGATTCTCATAGTGATGATGGTGTATGTGATCCTTTGACTTGAGATCATCAGAGATCCCAACATAGAGAATTGCATACTTTAATGCTGCTAGATGTCATTCGTAACAGGATGGACTATAAAGGTAGTAATTGGGTATGCCTTGATCTATGTAGAGGGATGTTGAGTGATCAAGATAGGATTTATCCCTCTTATATAACAAGAGTGATGTCTTGGGCCCTTTGATAGAGTGAGACTAAGAAATGCATGGCCGTGCTCGAATAAGTCAATATGAGATATTGATTTTATTTGTTTAATTAGTCTACTCAGGAATCAAGAAACGCTGATTAGACTATACAAGTGTGACACATTCCATGACTTGTGTCTAATCGAGACTTCAAAGGATAAAGGGATTAGACTACACGGTAACATCTATCACGAGTAAGGTTATGTCGAGTCATTGACATTCTCGTTACATGGGTAGCAATGATGTGTTGCTAGATACCGCTCATTGCCTGTGACAATTTTGTCATTGCCATTGTTTTGAGAACCTATTGGGTCGCACACTTAGAACGGATCAATGAGGAGCTTAATTAATCCTATTCTGAATTCGATTAAAGATATATCTAATCCTATTCTGAATTGGATTAAGGATATATCTAATCCTATTCTAAATAGGATTAGAGTTCTGTTTGGCAGTAAATTTTAGGGTAAAATTTACTGCCTATAAAAAGGATGTTTTTCTAAAACAGAGCTGCACTTTTTAAAAACAGAAAACAAAAAGCATTCCTTTTAATCGAAGCTAGCAGTTCGGTTATAAGGAATCAAAACCTCTTCAAGGCTTCTGATCGTGAGACGTTCAAGAGTCGTGAGATCCGTTCGTGTGGATACCATAGAGGCAGGAGCGAAAAGTTGCTGCTTGTGACTCGACCAACGACAGAAAATTCAGAGAAAACGTTAGGTAAAATCTCGAAACCCTAATCAGGCAACCCTCCGAATCGATCTTGGTGGAGGCCGAATGATTTAAATTCCGCTGCGTGTTGTTTCGGTTTCCTTCACAACCAACGTTTCAGCCTCTCAGTTTTATTTATTCAAGAATTTATTTCATAAACAACAATCCAATTTTCACTCTAACAAGTCTCTTTCAACATAACAGTCATATATATCCTCTACTCAATCAATCATCATCATAAACAAACAACTCAAGAGCATGGAATGTGGCCAGAATTATTTTACCTGTGCAAACGCCACTATCAGCTGCAGGGGAGCCTCCTTTTGATGGTTTTTGGCTAAGCTTTTTAAAGGATATTGAAGCCATGGCGGTGAGCATGAAGTTTTATGAAGTCTAACTAATTTGGTGATGGAAGAATGGTGTTTTCAAATCTGAAAGATGGAGATCGGTGGAGGAGAGGAAGAACAGAACGTGAGATAGAACCAGAAAATGGCTGAGGCGGTGATCTCAGCTGGAGAATTAAATGATGTTAGCCCTGTAGACGCCTAATTTTGTCCGAGCAAATTTAAAATAAAAAAACATTTTTGGAAGCAAGTCAACCTTATACCAAGCCTATTAAAAGAGTTGACTTGAAAGATTTGGAAAGAAATAAATATTAAAAAGAAACAAATAAATAAGAGATACAAATGCTTGTAATAATAAATGAAAATGGTCAAACAAAAAATGATTGAATAAAAAAATCCCACAGCCATGATCATAGGTCGGAATTGAGGGAAAAAAAGATTAATATTTTTGTCCTTTCCTTAAAAGATCAAAATGAAATAAAAGAGGGTACACAGTTTTAGGAAAGGGGATTTTTTTTCATTTTAAAAGGAGGAGTCTGCTAGGGTTTTGAAAAAAAAACCTTTACACAGAAAAAAGAAACACGGGAGAAAAACCCTACGGCTCTTGGTGGCCAAAGCTACCATCTGCCAACATCATCCTTGGTCTGCGTCTTCCACTCCTCTACCATCATCATCTTTTCACCACTGTTCATCTTCATTTCCATCACTGAGCCATTTTAAAACCGTCTCCTACAACTGTTCACTGTCACCGTTCTTTTTCCTCTTCATCGCATCCCTCAGCTCTTGTTGAGCCCGATCTAGATTGAGACAACCTGGGCCCTTTATTCTGTGTTCATCGTCACCTTCAGTCACCATTCCCAACTCCTGCTACCACGTCCCTATGAAGAAAGGTTCCCTGTTCTGGTGCGTCATCTGTTTGTGCAAATCCTCTGCTGCTGTGTTGATTTCTACTGCGCGAACTTGGGTCATCATCACCAGGATCCTTGTTCAAAACCATCTGCTGCCATAACTTCTGTTGCATCTCCATAAACCTGGCACTATTCTGGTTTTAGTGTCCCTGCACAGCATCATCCTCATTTGCTACCCATGGCCTACATTTGTTGTTTGGCGTAGGTACTCGGTTTACATCATCTCGCCACTTACTTCTGTTAAAGGACACGATTTTTACACAGCAAAAAAAAAAAGAAAGAACAGGTTTTTTTCAATTTTGATCTGGCAGCCTCTTTCAATATTAATCATCAAACCACCCCTGTCTTGCTTTCATCTTCATCGGGCGTCCATTGCCGCTACTGCCTAGCACGCCACCTTGCTGTGTTCATAACCGAGGCTTCCTATTGCGCTATCCCAACTGCTGCGTCCTCTAGCTTCAGCATCCTCATCATCGCTTCTGCCCAACTTATCAATCTTCATTGCTTCCACTTTGTCACGCTGTACCACGAGCCTGACAGTAGCTGTTTTAGTAATGCATTCAACTATCACCACCATCAATCTTGATACTTTTGGTGTTGGTTGACACGTGAAGGAGAATATTAAAAGGGTTGTTGTTTCCTTGTATACGTGAATAGTCTCGCCGCTGCTGTGCACCTACATCAATCCTGGCTTGCGCACCAAACCCTTGCCCTGCTGCAGCGACCTTGCTCTCTTCTCCAATTCGCTGCACCAGTCCAGTCACTACCCCTTTTCTGCTTCTGCACCAGCGCCTGAGTCGCGCGCTGCCCCTGTATTGTTTCTTCCCTGCTACGCCGCCAGTATTGCTGCGTGTGTCAATTTTCGCTCCTGCCTCGTTCTCTATCACTGTTTGCTGCTCTTGACTCCAACATCACCGAACCGCCTGCTCGAGCACCGTCTTCGCCTATCGCCTGCTTATACACTACCATGATCTGTTGAGCTCAACGTGGCTTGTTACGTTGGTGTATTGTGGGTGGGCTTTGGTGACACAGATATTGCAAAACTTTGAAGACAGGAAAGAGACGTGGCGTTGACAAGGCAAAAAAGGAGAGCACTCATTTAGGTACATGCTATTTTACTTTGAGTTTTTTTCAATTACATGTTATATTATAATTCATTCATTCTTTTAAAAACTAAAAAAAATAAAAAAAGGATTTTATTCATTATTTTCATTAGTATGGTTCATTTACTCAATGCACACACATACTGTAAATAATATCTTAAAAAATAATAAATATTTTTCACGTAATTTTTTAAATATGAATTATTAATAGTAACAATAAAAAAATTTAAAAAATATAAAAATGAGAAATAATGAGAAATTCCGAGGATAAGATTTCGAAGAAATCACAAGTAGTGATTCTTTGATAATCTTTAGGATCGAGAAAAATTATTAGATGTTACCAGCGTATTGGAACATCTAATTGATTTTATCTTGATATCGAATTATCATATAAATATAAAGATATATAATAAAAAAATGTAAAATCAATAACTTTAAGGAGATAAAAGTAAATGAAAAATAAATGAACAAATATAAATTCTAAATGTGAAAAGGAAATTCTATAAAATACTAAAATAAATGAAATTAATAAAATATATAAAATTTTAAAGGGATTTCCGATGATAGGATTTATTAGAAATCGCAAGTAGCGGTTCTTTGATAATCCTTAGGATCGAGATAAAATCTTTAATGTCACACCAGCGTATTGAGACATTTAAATGAATCTATTTTGATAAAAAGAAAATATTAATAAGATTTCTTAGTACAAAAAAATAAATATAAAAATGGTAATAAAAATAATAATATGAGAAAATAGTAAGGAATAAAAATAAATAAATAAATCTAAATATATCAATAAATGCAAATATAAGTATTAAAATAAAATATAAGAATATACATCTTAAATATAAAAGGATCACCGATGATAGGATTTCCTAGAAATCACAAGTAGTAATTCTCTGATCATCCTTAGGGTCGAAATAAAATATTTGAATATTACCAACGTATTGGGGTATTCAAGTAATTTTAGTTTGATATTAAGATTTCTAATATAATTAACTTGTATGAGATAAACTAATAATAAATAATAAATAAATGAAAATTTTAAACAAATAAATAAGCAAGATTGCAAAATTGTTTGGAAATAAAGAACAATGACAATTAAAATAAATAAGATATAAATAATTTCCGATGATGAGATGTTACGGGATTCACAAGTAGTGATTCCTAACTAATCTCTAGGTGAGAGAGATCTGCTAAATGTTACCAGCGTATTGGAATATTTAGTATGATTTTTCAATAAAAATAAAATTTTATAAAATCAATAAATTTCGAAAACAATAATATAAATATAAAAGACAAAAAAATAAAATAAAATATTTCTCATGTGCATCATATCTATTTTGTTTGCATCATTTGCATTTATGAAATTTCAAAATAAGTGCAAATCTCCCCGAGGATGGGATTCTATAAAAATCGCAAGTAGCGATTCTTAAGAAATCTCTAGGTGAGGAAATTATCCGAAATGCTACCAAAAGTATTGGGGTACTTCGGAATAATTTTCAATACAAAAGATTTTCACTTATTTCAAATGATTTCAAAATGAATAAAGTTTTTTTTAAAATATTTAATTAAGACCATTTAATTAAGATTAAAGAGATAATATATGATTAAGTGGTACCGTTTCATAACGGGCGCTGTGGGGGTGCTAATCCTTCCCCACACGTAACCGAACTCCCGAACCCAAACTTTGTTTTCGTAGACCAAAAATTATTTTTTGATAAAACTTAATTAATTTTAAGATATTATTGAAAAGATAAATAATTTTAGGTGGCCAATCACACCTAGCCAAAAAAGATTGGTGGCGACTCCTCTTCTTTGTGTTTTTTTTCAAAAACGTCTAGCGATCGAGTCCCCGGACGAAAATCGTTACGACAACTTGGCGACTCCACTGGGGACATTAGAGAGTCGAATCATGATTAATCATGTTTTATGCAAAATCTTAGTTAATGGTCTTAATAAATATTTAATAAAACTTTTCATAAAAAAATAATTAAAAAAACCAAAAAAAATACAAACAAAAAAATTGTGTGAATCATCTTTATCATTTGCATTTTGTTGGGATGCACTTTAAATTTTATTCTTTTGCATACATGACATTTTCATTGCATACATCAACCCTACACCCGAGTTTGTCCCTTTTAGGAGTGAGTATAGTACCTTTGCTCTCGTGAGGTGATAACCTCCGCAATGGCAACCGAAATACTCTCACTCAAGTTGAACTCTTTCCGTTTGTAGCCTGTCATGGGTGAGGATTGGGGTGCCCTACTAGTCTAGTGTGGACGTCAGTAAGGAACAATTTGAGAATCTTTTACCTTTTGGAGACTTAAACCAAGCATGTACTGAGCCATAGAGAAACTAACCTTAGCTAGAGCCATACCAGCCTTTTGTGGGGGTTACCTTAAATTATGGCACATGAATGAATACTTTTATGGACACCTTTATGGGAAATATAATAAAGTGAATATTGAAATTGTGAAAAAAAATAAAAATAAAAATAAAAATAAAAACCTTCTCATTCAATTTTATTTGTGATTTCAATACTATGCATATTCTAAAAAAAAGGGTGTTTTTGTAAGATTTTAAACTTGATATATGCATCTCATCACATGTACAATAGCTATTGAAATTCATGCACATACATACATTTAGCAAGCATACATACATTTCGTCTTGTGCCCACTTATGAAAATTTTTGGTGATCATAAGTAATGACATCAAATCTTGGAAGTAAAAAGTTAAGATTTTTAAAATCCTCACCAGCGTATTGGGATGATTTTAATAGTCTTTTCTTTTATGGCACAATTTCAAATAATAATATGCTCTAAATTGTGGTAAACAAATGTCAGAGGTGCCAAAATAAAGAAGCCACTGCATTCTGAACCACTTATTCGACATCGTTACAGTACTCAATCAAAGACCAAAGCCATGGAAAATGAACATTTTGAGCGAATGGAAAAGATGGAAAGAATTCAACAAGAGCTAGCTAAATCTCAAGAAGAATCTTAGAAGCAAATGTCGAAGATGATGGAGATGATGATGACTTTGATGAAAGGCAAAGAGGTCACGGCAGGATCAGGAAATGAGCCTTAACCTATGAGAGAGAATCTACTGTACCCATCGGAGTTTATAGCCCCTCAAACTCAAACTTCCCAAAAGGCTTATCCCCCAGCTCATGTTTTTGTGAATCAACAACTAGACCGAGGACAGCACTCGAGATCTAGCCCTGTTGATCCTATTTTTGTTTCAAAGTTACATGATCCTATGGAGCAAGAAAAGTTGAGGAAAGAAAGTGGCGAGTCATAACAAAAATATGAACTGTTCGATGAAAGGTTAAGGGCAATCGAAGGAATGGATTTCTTTGGAAATATAGATGCTAATGAGCTTAGTTTGGTCCCAGATCTAGTAATTCCACCGAAATTTAAAGTACCTGAATTTGAGAGATACGATGGGACCACATGCCCAGTAGCTCACATCACTATGTTTTGTCGAAAAATGTCTGGGTATACGAATAATGATAAGTTGCTCATTCATTGCTTCCAAGATAGCTTAACTGGAACAGTAACAAAGTGGTACAATCAGCTAGATCGAAGTCATGTTCGCAAGTTGAATGACCTGCCAAAGCCTTCTTGTCCCAGTATAAGAATATGATTGACATGGCACCAGATAGATTGTCTTTGCAGAATATGAAAATGAAGCCTTCTGAAAGTTTCAAGGAATACGCCAATAGTTGGAGGGGCATCACATCTCAAGTGCAACCTCCCCTTACTGAGAAGGAAACCATGGTATTGTTTATTAATAATTTGCCATCACTGTATTATGATAGGCTTGTGGGGAATGCTACAAAAAATTTTGCTGACTTGGTAATTTCTGGAGAAATGATAGAGAATGCTATTAAGAGTGGTAAAATTGAGGATGCTTCTGCTTCAAATAGAGTTGGGGCAAATAAGAGGAAGGAGGGAGAAACACAAGCTATTGCCATTGAAGATCAACCACCAAGGAGTTTCATTCCTTTTGAACCCTGTATTACACATCACTCATATCCTTATTATCCAACTATAGACAGCACTACCCATAGTCCTTTTGTTTATCGCCCAAGTTGGCAATCAAACTTTCAAGCCCCAACTCAATCAAACAAACCAGTGGGTAGTAAAAAAGGGCGATGAACAATCAAGGGAGAATCTCTGTAGACTCGATTCCTATAACCTATACAGAGTTATTTCCACAATTGGTGAGAGATAATCTTGTTGCACCTATTTATCTAGAACCATTAAAACCTCTATATCCTAAATGGTATGATGCCACTGCTCAGTGTGACTATCATTGTGGGAATGTAGGCCACTCCATAGAGACTTGCCCTGCTTTTAAATACAAGGTGCAGAGTTTGATCAATGATGGCTTGTTAAATTTTGATAAGAAGGAAAAGTAAAATGTTGGTGGGAACCTTTCGCTGCAAAAAGGCATAAATTTTGGAGGATAAGTGTTCTATGAGGAAAGGCCAAAGTTTTTGTCACTTTTGAGTTCTTCTTCTAAAGTAATGAAATTTCTTAAATGCTTACGCCCATAAGCTTTGGGGAAATTTTTATGCATGGGCTAGTTTATCTATTATCATTTGAATAAAATGACAAATGCATTTGCACTACATATCCTCTTCCATAAAATCTTTGTTTTCATCTCTTTGTATTTCAGCCACACTTAACTTCCAAAAAAGGAATGAGCAGTCAATTATGACGATAGTCTGGGATTTTATTTTGAAAATTCTATTTCTATTGGCAAAGTCAGTGATCATTCTTGTCCCTTAAATTGCTAAAATTGTTGAAGCAATAAAGAGATAGCTCCTATCAAGAGAAGTTAAAATCGCATGAAATGAGAAAGAAGTGAAGCTCTTGTATCCATTGTGTTGTTCTTGTTCAATAAATGTTCTTCAATAAGAGTATTTACATTTGAGATGAGAAATGGCCGTCTTTGATCTATCTTTCATGCATGAGTAAAATTATCCATTTGCCAACCCTATTGAGCCTATCATGCTTTTTTTTTCAAAACAAACCCACTAAGGATCACCCTTTACATTGCGGGGCAAATTTTGCAAAAGAAAAAAAATCGACAAATGAAGAAATTCAGGTTATGAGTTATGAAAAATCTCAAGAGAAAATACCCTTTGGTGTTTGAGTCCTCTTGTAAAAAAAAGGAGGGGTGAAAATGAAAAGTTGTAAAAAAAATGGAAGAAGAAAAGAAAATGATGAAAATGAAAATCAATTAAGGCAGAGCGGCAAGCATGCTTTGCATGATGATAAATGATCCTTTGGTTTTTGACCCCTTAAAGAAACAAATTTTGAGCCTGATTATATCCATTTTTTTTCATAACCCATCACCAGAGCCTACATTACGTGCCTTGAAAGTCCATTTTGATCAAATGTGAATACTTGAAATTGGAGAATCATGTATTGAACTTAGACATACTTATGATGCCATCAAGAAACAACAAGATAGCGATTAGTTTGTTGGGAATATTAGTGATGTTGAAAAAAAAGAGAATGAATGAAAAAATGAAAAAAAAGAAAGAAAAGACAAAAAAGAAGAAAAGAAAGAAAAGAAGGATAAAAGGGGGAGGCTCAAATTGAAAACCCGAAAGGGCGGTTTAAGTTAAAAGAATGATAGTCTAGTTGAAGATTTGAGAAGATGGTTTGACATAAGGAGAACCAGCATCATTTGAGAATCTCATGGTGTAGGGGGCAACTCAATTTGATCGAGATTCTCAATTGAATAGATTTTTCAAAGAATCCTGACTAGTTTGTCAAAATTGTCTGGTTTTTCATTGAGAATCTATCATTGTCATTTGCTTTGAATTATCCAATTTCTTAATTGAGAACCTATCATTGTTATTCACCCCAAATTGTCCAATTTCTTGTTATACTTTGACAAGTTTGTTCCTACATTTCTTTTATTCTCGCCAAACCTTCTAGTGTCTTTACTTTCCCAAAATGGATTGAGGAAATTGGTGACTGAACTCCATTTGTCATGGAATTGCAATGATAATAAATAAATGACAATTATACATAAAAATCTTTGGCATTACTTTGGAAAAGATTCTAAAGATGACAAAGGGCCATATACAAAAAGAGAGCAAGAATGTTGAATGTAGCTGACATCTGTGCTTCTGTGAACGAGATTGGAAATAAAGAAGAGAATCTTTATGAGAAGAAGAAATGATCCTAATGAAGAAAGCCATGGATTTTTGGCACCGAAAAAAAAAGAGAGAAATTTTGAAAAAAAGGAGACCTCTGTCATTTAGGCATTCGCATTATTATAAAAGACACATGCATCATGGTTTTTAACTATTACATTGGGGCATATTCCAAGAAAGCATTTGCATTTATCATCATTGTGATAGACTTTTTTTAGGAGCATGCATTTTGCATTTGCATCATTGAAAAAATAAAAGAAAAAAAAGAAAATGAATGAATAAGGAATGCAATGGGGTTAGTTGTTCCTTAAAGAGTAAGAAAATTTTCTTTAAAGAAAAATGGTGCAGTCATAACAAGAGTTTAAGTTAATGTCACTTGCATTGTTAGGTGGTTTCAAGCCCAATGAAATTAGCTTATGAGTAAATGAGATTTAGTTGGCTTCATTGTAAAATTGATGCATGATAAGGCTTAGATCTTCTATATCTGACTTACAAAACCAATCAACACTTAGAATGTGAATCTCCAAGTCAAGATGAGAAACTCTTGGGATGTGAATTTCCAAGTCAAGATGAGAAACTCTTAGGATGTGAATCTCTTAGAATGCGAATATTCGAGTCAAGATGTGAAGCTTTTGAGATGTGAATCTCTGAGTCAAGATGGGAAACTCTTAGGATGGGAATCTCCAAGTCAAGATGAGAAACTCTTGGAATGTGAATTTTCAAATCAAGATGTGATGGAGATCCAGATGGAGATCCACTTGCTCGTGATGTTCGTGATGCTAAGGATCCATTGGTCATCCAAGGAGGTCCAATTACCCGAGCTCGAGCTAAGAAAATGCAACAAGCCCTAGCCTCATTCATGCAACAAGCTCTGGCATTATTGAAGTGTCAAGGAAGCTTCCATGAAGAGTCCCAAGACATCTATACTTGCTTGGAAGCCCAAACGACATGAGCATGGTTTACTATCTTATTTTAGCTTAACAATAAGATGGGCTAAGTGTTTGGATAGCCCACGTTTGAGTCTTGTTGTGTCTTGGACTATTTATTTTATGTAACTAGGTTTAGGCATGAATTTGGGTTTAGTTTTATTTTTCTATTGGTGTTAATTCCAGCCAACTTATTTATGGGCTTAAGTGCTAGGTATTATTATAAATACCTTGTAAACGCTATTGATGAGGGAGATCAGTTAATTGAATTTTCAGAAATTGAGTGTGCCTTTCTCTTGGGTTCCCTCTCAACTAGGCTTATCAAGGTCTTCTTCCTTGTGGCGCCTCCTTCTTCACCATCCACCATTGCTATACCTTAGGTTCTCGAATTCTTATTCGTAGGGTCAAGGTCCAATACCTTGGGTTCGAGTCTCTTTAGGCTTTGGGTCTAGGTTTCAGAAGGTATCCTTCATCGTCTTTTGCTTCTATCCAGTTGCGTTTCAGTTCCTTCAAACTCCAACCTACGAGTTCTTCTGTCCGTGCGCGTCAGTTGGTATCAGAGCTCCAGTTCCGATTTTCTGGTTTGTTCGTGCGTCACTCACTTTTCGATTTTTTTTTTTTTAATTTTTTTTTCTTTTGTTCGTTCCACTTTCTGGTTTGTTTGTGTGTTCCTAGCCGCCACTTATTTCTTAACCCTAAAACCCTAGCCACCACTTATTTCATTACACAAAAAACCCTAGCCACCACTTATTTCATTACACAAAAAACCCTAGCCACCACTTATTTCATTACACAAAAAACCCTAGCCGCACCCCTCAAAAATAAACTCCTTGCCGCACCCTAAAAAAAAAAAAAAAAACCCTAGCCGCAATTACTCAAAACCCTGTCACACCCCTTCAACAAACCCTAGCCGCAATTCCTCAAAACCCTGTCGCACTCCTTCAAAAAACCCTAGCCGCGCTCCTCCTCTTTTCAAGGAAACCGCAACACTCAGAGTTGAAAAAAAAAACAGAAAAAAAAAAAGAATTCAAAAAAACAGAAAAAAAAAAGAATTCGAAAAAAAAAAAAATTTGTTGCGGTACTGTTCAAACCGAAAATTTTGGTTGAGTTAGGAGGCGTGCGAGTACCCGTTTTAAAGGAAACGACGAAAGAAAACGACCCCGTGGAATTTACTTCACGGGCCCCACCCTATCTTGGCCAAATTCCATCGTCTTCTTATAGTTTTAGGCCATTTTTTATTTTTTTGTCATTTTAGTGATTTTTTTTAATTTTTTTTTTATTCTGTCTTTCTTTCTTTGAGTCATCCTAGCCCTAGCCACACTTTTCTGTGCAAAAAAAAAAAAGGGAAAAGAATTCGAAACAAAAAAAATTCAGAAAAAAAAAAAGAGAAGAATTCAAAAAAAAAAAAATCTTGGTGACAATACTTGGTGAATTAGTTGATTCTGTGAGGTTGATTCTTTGATTGAGTCTCTAGTGCGATTGTGACCCTATAGAGTTAAGGTAGAGTAAGGGAAAAAGGCAGGAGTGTGTGAGAAACATTAGTAGAGAAAAGCCAAATTACTTGAGTGAAACACGAGTGTACACACGTGAGGATATCTTTGTTGAAAATGTCTTCTGAAGGTGATAAGTCCGACTTTAAAAAGATTGAATTCATGCTTCAGGCAATGCAACAACAGTTCCAACGGATGGACGTGAAATTCAATGACATTCATGATAAGTTGAACCAACATGACGCTCGGTTTGCAAAGATCCAGCAAGGTGATACTTCTCGTCTAAAGAGTAAGGTTGTTGCCACTGACGAGTATGATGATAATGCTGGGTATGATTCGAACGAAGAGTCTGGGATCGATAGACATCATAGAAGGTACCATGGATATAGAGATCGAGTTGATAGAGCCTGTGATAGAGGCAAGGAGAAGATGGATGGAAACCTTGGCAGTATAAAATTGAAGATTCCTCCTTTCCAAGGCAAGAATGATCCTGAGGCATATTTGGAATGGGAACGGAAGATTGAAATGGTGTTTGACTGCCACCACTACTCTGAGGAAAAGAAGGTCAAACTTGCAGCAATTGAGTTCACAGAGTATGCTATGGTTTGGTGGGATCAGTTAGTCACTAGTAGAAGAAGATATGGTGATCGTCCAGTGTCTACATGGGATGAGATGAAGCGCATCATGCGGAAGAGATTTGTTCCTACTCATTACTACAGGGAGTTATACCAGAAGCTCCAAGGTCTTACCCAGGGCTCAAAGAGTGTTGAGGATTACTACAAAGAGATGGAAATAACCATGATCCGAGCCAATATCCAGGAGGATGCAGAAGCTACTATGGCTCGTTTTCTTCAAGGCTTAAACCGTGAGATTGCCAATGTAGTCGAGTTGCAGCATTACATGGATTTAAAGGAGATGTTGCATGTGGCCATCAAAGTGGAAAGGCAACTCAAAAGGAAAGGTACATCCCGTTTTACTTCTAATTCAGTTCCTGTTTGGAAATCTAACACCTTTCATAGGGATGATAAGCCTGTGCCTACGCATAAGTCAGAGAGCTTTGCTAAGCCCAAGCCTGAGGGCCCTCCAAAGCCCAAGACTGAACCTGCCCAAGCATCCCAGAGCAGGACACGTGACATTAAGTGTTTCAAGTGCTTAGGACGTGGACATATTGCCTCACAGTGTCCCAACCGTAGAGTGATGATCATGCATGGGAATGGAGATGTTGAGAGTGAAGGTTCTGAACTCGGTGTAGAAGATGAGATGCCTGCGTTAGAAGATGTCGACGAAGAAGAAGTTGTTGAGTATGCTGCTCATGGTGAAGCACTTGTTGCTAGGCGTGCTCTTACTACTCATGTGAAGTTTGAGGATGAGGCACAGCGCGAGAACATCTTCCATACGAGATGCCATATTAGTGACAAGGTATGTACTGTAATCATTGATGGTGGGAGTTGTACTAATGTTGCTAGCACATACCTTGTTGATAAGTTAAAGTTGCCCACTACCAAGCATCACCACCCATATAAGTTGCAGTGGATTAATGACTGTGGTGAAGTCAACGTGGTGAAGCAAGTCTTGGTTCCGTTTCGTATTGGAAGGTATCACGATGAGGTGTTGTGTGACGTGGTGCCCATGCAAGCTAGCCACCTATTGCTGGGTAGACCGTGGCAGTATGATCGGAGAGTCATCCACGACGGTTACACTAACCGTTACTCCTTTACTATGGATGGCAAGAAGATCGCTCTTGCTCCCCTTAGCCCTAAGGAGATTTATGAGGACCAATTAAGGCTAAAGGAGCAACATGAAGAGCAACGGAAGCAAGGTAACGAAAAGAAAGAAAAGAAGGAAAACAAGGAAAGCAAAACAGTGAGCTGCTATGCCAAATCCCGAGATGTGAAGACTGCAATTCTTGCTAAGTCTCCTATCCTTTTACTCTTATTTAAAGATTCTTATTTTATTGATGCAGAACTCCGTGATACTTTGCCTACTGATGTTGTCTCATTGTTGCAGGAGTTCGAGGATGTATTCCCTGCGGAGATCCCAAGTGGATTACCACCGATTCGTGGGATCGAGCATATGATTGACCTTGTCCCCGGAGCTACCATTCCTAACCGTCCAGCCTACAGAAGTAATCCTGAGGAGACGAAGGAGCTTCAAAGGCAAGTTGAGGAGCTCATGAGGAAAGGTTATGTGAGAGAGAGCATGAGTCCATGCGCCGTGCCCGTGCTGCTTGTGCCAAAAAAAGATGGGACGTGGAGGATGTGCGTTGACTGTCGAGCCGTCAACAAAATCACTGTAAAGTATCGCTATCCTATTCCTAGGCTAGATGACATGCTTGATGAGTTGCATGGTGCATGCCTGTTTTCTAAAATTGATTTAAAGAGCGGATATCACCAAATTCGTATGCGAGAAGGTGATGAATGGAAAACCGCATTCAAGACTAAACATGGTCTCTACGAGTGGTTAGTTATGCCTTTTGGCTTGACTAATGCACCCAGTACTTTCATGCGTTTAATGAACCATGTTTTACGTGATTTCATTGGTAAGTATGTGGTTGTCTATTTTGATGATATTTTGATATACAGTAAGAGCCAGCATGAGCATGTTGAGCATCTTAGGAATGTTCTTACTGTTTTGAGGAATGCAAGTTTGTATGCCAATTTTAGGAAATGTACATTCTGCACTGATAAGATTGTTTTTCTTGGGTATGTCGTTTCTTCACATGGCATTTCTGTTGATAATGAGAAGGTAAAGGCAATTAAAGATTGGCCTGTACCTAAGTCTGTTTCTGAGGTGCGTAGTTTCCATGGGTTAGCTAGTTTCTATCGTCGATTCGTTAGAGATTTTAGCACTATAGCTGCACCTTTGATCGAAGTGGTCAAAAAGAATGTTGCATTTCATTGGGGTCCTGCACAAGAGCATGCTTTTAATTTGCTTAAAGATAAACTTTGTTCTGCTCCTTTGTTATCTCTGCCTGACTTTACTAAAACTTTTGAGATTGAGTGCGATGCCTCAGGTGTAGGTATTGGCGCTGTGCTTATGCAGGAAAAACGCCCAATTGCTTTCTTTAGTGAGAAGTTAAGTGGAGCAACACTTAACTATCCCACATATGACAAGGAGATGTACGCGTTAGTGAGGGCCTTGGAGACATGGCAACATTACTTGTGGCCCAAAGAATTTATCATCCACACTGATCATGAGTCCTTGAAGCATTTGAAAGGACAGAGTAAGCTGCATAAGCGTCATGCCAAGTGGATAGAGTTCATTGAGATGTTCCCGTACGTGATCAAGTACAAACAAGGTAAAGAGAACGTCGTAGCTGATGCGTTATCTCGTAGGTATACTCTTATCACTACTCTTGATGCTAAACTTTTAGGATTTGAGTATATCAAAGAACAGTATGCTGATGATGTTGATTTTGGCAATGTTTATGATGCATGTGCTACATCTGGTTTTGGCAAGTTCTTTAGGCATGATGGGTTCTTATTCAGAGAAAATAAATTATGTGTGCCTAGGAGTTCATTGCGCGAGCTGTTCGTTAGAGAAGCCCATAGTGGAGGATTAATGGGTCACTTTGGGGTTAGGAAAACTCTAGATGTTTTGCAAGAACATTTCTTTTGGCCTAACATGAGGAGAGATGTAGAGAGGTTATGTGCTAGATGCATTTCATGTAGGCAAGCTAAGTCTAGAGTTCATAATCATGGTTTATATACTCCTTTACCCATTCCTACTACTCCGTGGACTGATATCTCTATGGATTTTGTTTTGGGCTTGCCTCGAACAAAACGCGGTAGAGATTCTGTTTTTGTTGTGGTTGACAGGTTCTCTAAGATGGCTCATTTCATTGCTTGCCACAAGACGGATGACGCGAGCAACGTTGCTGACCTTTTCTTCAAAGAGATAGTACGTCTACATGGTGTACCAAGGACCATTGTTTCTGATCGAGATGCAAAGTTCCTTAGTTACTTTTGGAAGACGTTATGGGGAAAGTTGGGAACTAAATTGTTATTCTCCACCACTTGTCACCCCCAGACTGATGGACAGACTGAGGTCGTTAACCGAACCCTATCTACATTATTGAGGTCCATTATTCAGAAAAATTTGAAGAATTGGGAAGATTGCTTGCCCCATGTGGAGTTTGCATATAACCGCAGTGTCCACTCCACTACTAGTTGCTCTCCATTCGAAGTTGTTTATGGCTTCAATCCTCTTACTCCTTTGGATTTGTTGCCATTACCTAGTGCGGAGCAGAGTAACTTGGATGGAGAACAGAAGGCTAAGTTTGTGAAGCAACTCCATGAGAGAGTTCGTCAAGCTATTGAAAAGAAGACTGAGCAATATACCACCCAAGCAAATAAGCATCGAAAGAAAGTAGTCTTTGAGCCTGGTGATTGGGTTTGGGTGCATATGAGAAAGGAGAGGTTTCCTGTTCAGCGACGAACCAAGCTGCATCCCCGAGGAGATGGACCATTCCAAGTCATAGCGAGGATCAACGATAATGCCTACAAATTGGATCTTCCTGGTGAGTATGGTGTATCTGCTACTTTTAATGTTTCTGATCTTTCTCCCTTTTCTTTTGATGAAGGTATATGCGATTTGAGGACAAATCCTTTTGAGGAGAGGGGGAATGATGGAGATCTAGATGGAGATCCACTTGCTCGTGATGTTCGTGATGCTAAGGATCCATTGGTCATCCAAGGAGGTCCAATTACCCGAGCTCGAGCTAAGAAAATGCAACAAGCCCTGGCCTCATTCATGCAACAAGCTCTGGCATCATTGAAGTGTCAAGGAAGCTTCCATGAAGAGTCCCAAGACATCTATACTTGCTTGGAAGCCCAAACGACATGAGCATGGTTTACTATCTTATTTTAGCTTAACAATAAGATGGGCTAAGTGTTTGGATAGCCCACGTTTGAGTCTTGTTGTGTCTTGGACTATTTATTTTATGTAACTAGGTTTAGGCATGAATTTGGGTTTAGTTTTATTTTTCTATTGGTGTTAATTCCAGCCAACTTGTTTATGGGCTTAAGTGCTAGGTATTATTATAAATACCTTGTAAACGCTATTGATGAGGGAGATCAGTTAATTGAATTTTCAGAAATTGAGTGTGCCTTTCTCTTGGGTTCCCTCTCAACTAGGCTTATCAAGGTCTTCTTCCTTGTGGCGCCTCCTTCTTCACCATCCACCATTGCTATACCTTAGGTTCTCGAATTCTTATTCGTAGGGTCAAGGTCCAATACCTTGGGTTCGAGTCTCTTTAGGCTTTGGGTCTAGGTTTCATAAGGTATCCTTCATCGTCTTTTGCTTCTATCCAGTTGCGTTTCAGTTCCTTCAAACTCCAACCTACGAGTTCTTCTGTCCGTGCGCGTCAAGATGTGAAACTCTTAGAATGTGAATCTTCAAGTCTAGATGCGAATCTCTTATGATGTAAATCTTCAAGTTTTTCTAGATGCGAATCTCAAAATTTTTGTGGATCATGGAATTTTTTTTTTCTTTGCTCCAAATATGTGAATTTCTCTAAAGAAAAAAAAACTTTTTTCTATCAAATCCATTCTTCAAATTGAATTGATCCTTGGTAGGGAGTCAAGGTATTATGTTTTAAAGTCGAATTCACTTTTTCAAAGTGGATCGAGCCTTGGTAGGGAGTCAAGGTATCATGTGTTTCAAAATCAAATTCACTTTTCGAAGTGGATCGAGCCTTGGTATAAAGTCAAGGTATCATGTGTTTCAAAATCGAATTCACTTTTTCACAGTGGATCGAGCCTTGGTAGGGAGTCAAGGTATTATGTTTCAAAATCGAATTCACTTTTTCGAAGTGGATCGGGCCTTGGTAGGGAGTCAAGGTATCATGTGTTTCAAAATCGAATTCACTTTTTCGAAGTGGATCGAGCCTTGGTATGGAGTCAAGGTATCATGTGTTTCAAAATCGAATTCACTTTTTCACAGTGGATCGAGCCTTGGTAGGGAGTCAAGGTATCATGTGTTTCAAAATCGAATTCATTTCTCTAAAATGGATCGAACCTTGGTAGGGAGTCAAGGAATTATGTCTTAAAGTCGGATTCACTTTTTCACAGTGGATCGAGCCTTGGTAGGGAGTCAAGGTATCATGTGTTTCAAAATCGAATTCATTTCTCTAAAATGGATTGAGCCTTGGTAGGGAGTCAATGTATTATTTAAAAAAAAAGTCGAATTCACTTTTTCACAATGGATCAAGCCTTGGTAGGGAGTCAAGGTATCATGTGCTTCAAAATCGAATTTACTTTTCCAAAGTGAATCGAGTCTTGATAGGGAGTCAAGATATTTTGTGTTTCAAATTGAATCCATTGTTTTCATTGGTCGAGCCTTGGTATGGAGTCAAGGTATTATTTTTGAGAACCAAGATTAAATTTTTCAAAAAAATAAAAATAAAAAGTTTGGACAAAATTGTTGTCTAAAGTCTTTGCCCAATTCCTGATTCTCAACAATGTGCAAAGAGGGGCAGCTCTAGACGCCTAATTTTGTCCGAGCAAATTTAAAATAAAAAAAACATTTTTGAAAGCAAGTCAACATTATACCAAGCCTATTAAAAGAGTTGACTTGAAAGATTTGGAAAGAAATAAATATTAAAAAGAAACAAATAAATAAAAGATACAAATGCTTGTAATAATAAATGAAAAGGGTCAAACAAAAAATGATTGAATAAAAAAATCCCACAGCCATGATCATGGGTCGGAATTGAGGGAAAAAAATATTAATATTTTTGTCCTTTTCTTAAAAGATCAAAATGAAATAAAAGAGGGTACACAATTTTAGGAAAGGGGATTTTTTTTTCATTTTAAAAGGAGGAGTCTGCTAGGGTATTGAAAAAAAAACCTTTACATAGAAAAAAGAAACACGGGAGAAAAACCCTACGGCTCTTGGTGACCAAAGCTACCATCTGCCAACATCATCCTTGGTCTGCGACTTCCACTCCTCTACCATCATCATATTTTCACCACTATTCATCTTCATTTCCATCACTGAGCCATTTTAAAACCATCTCCTACAACTGTTCACTATCACCGTTCTTTTTCCTCTTCATCGCATCCCTCAGCTCTTGTTGAGCCCGATCTAGATTGAGACAACCTGGGCCCTTTATTCTGTGTTCATCGTCACCTTCAGTCACCATTCCCAACTCCTGCTACCATGTCCCAGTGAAGAAAGGTTCCCTGTTCTGGTGCGTCATCTGTTTGTGCAAATCTTCTGCTGCTGTGTTGATTTCTACTGCTCGAACTTGGGTCATCATCACCAGGATCCTTGTTCAAAACCATCACTTCTACTGCCATCACTTCTACTGCATCTCCATAAGCCTGGCACTATTTTGGTTTTAGTGTCCCTGCACAGCATCATCCTCATTTGCTACCCGTGGCCTACATTTGCTGTTTGGCGTAGGTACTCGGTTTACATCATCTCGCCACTTACTTCTGTTAAAAGACACGATTTTTGCACAGCAAAAAAAAAAAAGAAAGAACAGGTTTTTTTCACTTTTGATCTGGCAGCCTCTTTCAGTATTTATCATTAAACCACCCCTGTCTTGCTTTCATCTTCATCGGGCATCCATTGCCGCTACTACCTAGCACGCCACCTTGCTGTGTTCATAACCGAGGCTTCCTATTGCGCTATCCCAACTGCTGCGTCCTCTAGCTTCAGCATCCTCATCATCGCTTCCACCCAGCTTATCAATCTTCATTGCTTCCACTTTGTCAAGCTGTACCACGAGCCTGACAGTAGCTGTTTTAGTAGTGCATTCAACTATCACCACCATCAATCTTGATACTTTTGGTGTTGGCTGACACGTGAAGGAGAATATTAAAAGGGTTGTTGTTTCCTTGTACACGTGAATAGTCTCGCCGCTGCTGTGCACCTACATCAATCCTGGCTTGCGCACCAAACCCTTGCCCTGCTGCAGCGACCTTGCTCTCTTCTCCAGTTCGCTGCACCAGTCCAGTCACTACCCCTTTTCTGCTTCTGCACCAGCGCCTGAGTCGTGCGCTGCCCCTGTATTGTTTCTTCCCTGCTACGCCGTCGGTATTGCTGTGTGTGTCAATTTTCGCTCCTGCCTCGTTCTCCATCACTGTTTGCTGCTCTTGACTCCAACATCACCGAACCGCCTGCTCGAGCACCGTCTTCGCCTATCGCCTGCTTATACACTACCATGATCTGTTGAGCTCAACGTGGCTTGTTACGTTGGTGTATTGTGGGTGGGCTTTGGTGACACAGATATTGCAAAACTTTGAAGACAGGAAAGAGACGTGGCGTTGACAAGGAAGGCAAAAAAGGAGAGCACTCATTTAGGTACATGCTATTTTACTTTGAGTTTTTTTCAATTACATGTTATATTTTAATTCATTCATTCTTTTAAAAACTAAAAAAATAAAAAAAGGATTTTATTCATTATTTTCATTAGTATGGTTCATTTACTCAATGCACACACATACTATAAATAATATCTTAAAAAATAATAAATATTTTTCACGCAATTTTTTAAATATGAATTATTAATAGTAACAATAAAAAAATTTAAAAAATATAAAAATGAGAAATAATGAGAAATTCCGAGGATAAGATTTCGAAGAAATCACAAGTAGTGATTCTTTGATAATCTTTAGGATCAAGAAAAATTATTGGATGTTACCAGCGTATTGGAACATCTAATTGATTTTATCTCGATATCGAATTATCATATAAATATAAAGATATATAATAAAAAAATGTAAAATCAATAACTTTAAGGAGATAAAAGTAAATGAAAAATAAATGAACAAATATAAATTCTAAATGTGAAAAGGAAATTCTATAAAATACTAAAATAAATGAAATTAATAAAATATATAAAATTTTAAAGGGATTTCCGATGATAGGATTTATTAGAAATCGCAAGTAGCGGTTCTTTGATAATCCTTAGGATCAAGATAAAATCTTTAATGTCACCAGCGTATTAGGACATTTAAATGAATTTATTTCGATAAAAAGAAAATATTAATAAGATTTCTTAGTAAAAAAAATAAATATAAAAAAGGTAATAAAAATAATAATATGAGAAAATAGTAAGGAATAAAAATAAATAAATAAATCTAAATATATCAATAAATGCAAATATAAGTATTAAAATAAAATATAAGAATATACATCTTAAATATAAAAGGATCACCGATGATAGGATTTCCTAGAAATCACAAGTAGTGATTCTCTGATCATCCTTAGGGTCGAAATAAAATATTTGAATATTACCAGCGTATTGGGGTATTCAAGTAATTTTAGTTTGATATTAAGATTTCTAATATAATTAACTTGTATGAGATAAACTAATAATAAATAATAAATAAATGAAAATTTTAAACAAATAAATAAGCACGATTGCAAAATTGTTTGGAAATAAAGAACAATGACAATTAAAATAAATAAGATATAAATAATTTCCGATGATGAGATGTTATGGAATTCACAAGTAGTGATTCCTAACTAATATCTAGGTGAGAGAGATCTGCTAAATGTTTACCAGCGTATTGGAATATTTAGTATGATTTTTCAATAAAAATAAAATTTTATAAAATCAATAAATTTTGAAAACAATAATATAAATATAAAAGACAAAAAAATAAAATAAAATATTTCTCATGTGCATCATATCTATTTTGTTTGCATCATTTGTATTCATGAAATTTCAAAATAAGTGCAAATCTCCCCGAGGATGGGATTCTATAGAAATCGCAAGTAGCGATTCTTAAAAAATCTCTAGGTGAGGAAATTATCCGAAATGCTACCAAAAGTATTGGAGTACTTCGAAATAATTTTCAATACAAAAGATTTTCACTTATTTCAAATGATTTCAAAATGAATAAAGTTTTTTTAAAATATTTAATTAAGACCATTTAATTAAGATTAAAGAGATAATATATGATTAAGTGGTACCGTTTCATAACGGGCGCTGTGGGGGTGCTAATCCTTCCCCACACGTAACCGAACTCCCGTACCCAAACTTTGTTTTCGCAGACCAAAAATTATTTTTTGATAAAACTTAATTAATTTTAAGATTTTATTGAAAAAATAAATAATTTTAAGTAGCCAATCACACCTAACCAAAAAAGATTGGTGGCGAATCCTCTTCTTTGTGTTTTTTTTCAAAATCGTCTAGCGATCGAGTCCCCGGACGAAAATCGTTACGACAAGCCCTTGTATTATTTTGATTGGCAAAAATTAATTTTAATTAATAAAATTCATATAACCATTTATCTAAAGTCCAAATTACCCATTAGAGACCCTTTAATTACTCATTTTGCCATTGCATAGTAATTTTTCTAGTTCAGCCCATTTTCCATTCAAATTTCATTTATTTAAATTACTTCTTAAGCCATATTATGGCTTATTTGGTCCACTTTGACCACTCCATGAGAAAAACTAATTTTACTCTTGTATAATATCGAAATTTTCGATTCTATTCCAACTTAATTTCGATATTTAGAAAATATCAAAATTTTATTTATTTAAAATATTTTTATTATTCCATACATGTACAGTACAATTTAACGAGTTCTCACATTCTCTCCATCTTAAGAAATTCGGTCCTTCGAATTTAACTTAAGTCCAAAGGTGGTACATTCCATCTACTTATCGTTTCTGACCTCTACATCATCTTCTAAGTAATACTACTAGTACACTTTAAACATCAAGATTACTTTTAGACCACTACATGCTGTCTTGCATCATATATCTATACTCCCATAAAATTTCTTATCAATTAGGAGTTATCAATTCCATTTCTCTTTTCACATAAAAGTCTATTCACACTATTTTTCATATCACAGCTGATTTATACTGTTCATCATCTGTTTTCCTCCGTTAGTGCCAAGCCGATATAATTTGGTATTGTTGTGTACACCATTTAACCAGTAGTATGTAATTGTCCCAATAGCTTTTACATCTCGTGCACATGCTCTCTCAATATATCTTCAAGCGTCTCAGTACCACGCTAAGATATTTACATCAATACGGAGCGGTGCTATCAATACACTTGGGATCTCAAAGCCTTTTGCTATATCTCATTAAGCATATGGCAACTCAGAGACTCCCATCACATGTAATGCTCACTGGAACTGTACATATACATTCTCATCGTTTCATACACATATTCCGACTGTGGCACTAGAGAATCTAGGATTCCGATAATGGAAAAGTGATCCCACTTAGATCATCGGTCTTTAATCACTTCCATGTAATCATATCTCTTTTGGAGTCTTTATTGTCCACAATATTCATTTTCGCATCCATTCCATCAAGGCTGCATCTCACTTGCAGACTTCACTGATGATCATTTCTTATATTAATAAATTATGAGAGAATCATTTCTCTCTATATCATCTTTTCATGCAACATTCTTATTACCTTTTTTATTCTTGTGGTATATTCATTATCACTTTAATTTTTGAATATACCTGAAATTATACTCTTCCGATAATTTAGATTCCATAATGGCATAATCAAATTATAATTTAATCTTCTCATTATTTGACTTCTCCATTGAATCTATAATTATCAATTTAATCATCTCATTATCCATATAAATCCACTATTTTTATCATTTCGAGGTGGTATATACATATATCCTTTTCCATTATATGACTAGCAGTAAAATGTAAATCATTTCTTTACTCCTTTGAGTATGATTACTTTTCCTCTATCGAGTTTTGGCTCGATCTTACATCTAGCCAAAATCATGTGATAACCACCAAATCACTTTTAGTTTTTAAATTCAGGAACCTTTTCATTTTCATATTCCCTCATCATCATATACTTATCCTCTTATTTCATATTCATCTTTTCCTTCATCATCATTTCGGTCATTTTTCATCAGTGGTAAAATATTCCACTATTAAACTCTTTTAACCTTTTGTATACCATCTTTACATTTATTCATCCACTGACTTAAACTTATTTAATTTTAAGTCTCATATGTAGAGCAGCTAACCCGATAACTCTTCCATAAACTGGCAATAATATTTAGCTAGACCCAGTACATTTCGTATCTCAATCATTATCTCTTCATCACAGACAGATCCACATCGCTCTGTCATTCGAGATCATATATCTTAGAAAGAGATTGTCTAGCCAAATCTTTTATTTGCCAATCTTATCATATAAATCACAGTCTTTGAGAGTCTGTAGGGTCATACCACTATGCTGCTCACTTTCCATTAATGTCTTAGACTGTATCGATATTTCCTCATATTGTTCATATATGGTTGCCTTATTCATTAGGCTCATATATCTCACAAGGTATTTCATTAACCTTGTAAACTTCAATAGGAACTCGTAAAAATTTTATCAAGTTCTAATTATTATCATCTTACGACCATCAATTTCCAACTTTTCATCTAGTGATGCCTTGGACAGAGACTGGTCATATAAGCTTCTCATATATATCTGATTAAATCAAATAAGGCATCAATTCTATATGGATGATTATTTGTTCTTAATAAAAACTTTATTGCATAATAGGAATTTAATATCTAATTATACTTCATCATCTCATTAACATCATCCGTATTTCCATCAATTTCATCTATACATGTGAATTTCATTATCCACATATTTTCCGGAGTTATTTTCTTAAGCTTTTCAGATTCTTCTCTGTTCTCTGATATAAGCTTAGAAATAAATTTTCATATTCACAATCGAGTCAATGTTAACCCGATCTCTCCAATCTATATAACTCTGAAAATTTATCAGGAATCACATCTGATACTTTCTTTAACCACACATCTCTTATCATTTCGGACATTTCATCTCTTTGTCCTATCATTTCACTATACATCCTCAAGGTAGAGACATTTAATATTTAAATCATTTTAACATCTACTCCCCCTTGATTCAATTATTTCCTCATATTTCACAGCACATCGATCATCTTAATTTGTATGCTGTATCAAGTGTAATTATTTGATTAACACCTTTCACAGCTAACCGATTTATTATTACTATAATTTATTTTAAAATCATTTTTATTTAATAATTCAAGTTAGCTGCTATCTTCCTCACCTCTTATCTTCACTTACTGTTCTTATGTATATTCTCCAATTTCATATACTCCATACAGTCCATCATTCCGTAAAACATATTTCAAAATATTCTGGTTCTATAAATATCCATTTAATACTTTAGAAATTGTATGAATGTATAGAACCAAAATTAATCATACTGCTGTGGATTTCATCCTCTATACTGATCTCTTTCTCATTCATCATCAGTAATCATTTTACTTTTAATCATATCCAACAATCTCATAATAATATCCCATTAATACACTTTTAATTTAGACCCTTAAAATTAATAACTGAGCCGCTCATCTTACGACTTCCCTATAACCATTCGGGTCATATCAACACTTTAAGTGTAGTGAAATTTATAATCAGGATCGTTATACTCATATTATGTCCTTTATACAGTCAACAACTCCATTACTATCAATAGATTCAAAATCAACTTGGTTTATCACTATTCAAAACATAATCCCACATAGGGGCATTTTCGTCATTTCACATTTATTTCTTTCTCTTGAATATATATATTTAAACCAAGGATCTTATTATCTATGTGCTGATAGTATCTTTTCTCATACTACTACCAACAGTTCAAAATCTTTTTCAATTTTGACAAAAAAGTCAACTAGGATACATGATTGGATTATTTTGCATGAAATGCAGCTTTACATCATCAATTTCTCTGCCAAATCAATCAATTCCAACCTCTGTTGGTTTATTTTGACTCCTGGTAAAATTTTAGAGGTAGGGGTATTTTGGTTATTTTTGGCTAAAAATTTTCTCTCTCTTCAAAATACCTTCAATCGGTGATCTTAAGGTCTATTTAATGATAATATTTCATTCCCCTCCTTTATATCATCACTTTAAGGTCTCAATTCGATCCGATCAAAAAAGTACTGGTGGGGCCCTCACCGAGTCCATTTATGTTCCTTACCGAACCGACCTTCATTTAGATTATAAGATCACCATTTCAGGTAACATTCCTGAGCTGTTTTTCCTTTTTGACATCCCTAGTTCATAATTCTCATCCCCTTCTAAACACTTAATTTTCAATTGCAATCATTTATTTTCTCTATGTATTCAGACTACACAGTACTACAAGGGATGTTAACCTTTTCAACACATTTTCTTTCCAAAAGTATCGACAGACATCAGGCCAGCCTTGCTCTGATACTATTAATCTGTCACAGCCCGTGATCACATTTTTTTCACATTTCTATACACATCTTATGCGGTTGGGCTGTCTGTGATACTTTACTTTTCATTTTTATTTAAATATTTTATATTAAAATTATAATGTCATTTACATCCCCTCTTTTAATTCACAATAAAGTAGTACTGTAGATAAGTCTAAATACAGAAAATAAATTATTGTACCTCATATTTCAATCAAGCTGTCACATTGTCCTCGATGCGTAGTCGAGATGCTCGGATGTCAGATCTCTTAGTCAAAAAAATTTGAAATGTTTAAAAGTAGGGGAGTGAGCAAACCACGGCTCAGTAAGAGAATTGTATGTAAAACTGATACTATAAAATCTATATGGTAAAAATATTTGCATCCTAACAGTTCACTAAATAGGATGGATACTATAGCCGGCTAGGAATACCGGATAGAGTATGGGAAGTATTTTAGAATACCGTACGTCTCCCGGCTCCTAGAAGCGACTATAGGGAATAATTGTTTTTTTTATATTCAAATCCCAGTAAAACATCAAATATTCAAGTGATAAAATACTTAAGTAAATAAATAAGGAATTAATATTCCTTTCAAAAATACTCATTTCCACACTTGTAAAACGCCGTATAATATTTAGTTCAACACGTAATATATCAAAAGCTCAGTGGCTGTAAATAATTTAGTACCAGCAAAAAGTTCAGTGAAAAGTACAATCATCAGTACAGTATCATAGAGACTAGGCAACACCCTAAATATATCATGCTATAATATCATCCCAAATAGGGGAAACACATGAGATCTATGGCCATAGTCTAGGAGGTTCACAGTGTGCACTGATCAGGTGCCCATCGGAGACGCTGACAATAGGATCAGT
Organism: Heritiera fomes; assembly: GCA_032173925.1. NCBI lineage: Eukaryota > Viridiplantae > Streptophyta > Magnoliopsida > Malvales > Malvaceae > Heritiera > Heritiera fomes. The sequence continues at coordinate 18,006,414 of JAPDPM010000009.1, read as the reverse complement.
ATCTATCAGCAATAACACGTAACACGTGAGCATGATACGGGGCCTAACAGTCTCAAAACCATAAACACGTTATATAAACACCATTTATGAAATCAATTCCACTAAATATATTTTCAATCAATCTATAAATATTTAAAATGAAAATATATTCATTTTATGAATAAAAATTCATAAAATATTCATACTGTAACAATCATTCTAGAAAATGTTCTAGATATTTATAAAACAATATAAGGCACATGCTGGTACTCTCACATAAATAAAATTTCTTATCATGAATATTTAAATATAGTTTTTCTGTAAACTACAAAATTATGCAATTTAATGAATTTCAAGGCAATTTCCCAAAATTTCACTTATTTCCACTTTAGAAAAATACTAGAAATATCTTATAAATATTTCTATAATTTTCGGCAGAATGACGGCTATTTTTGACCTAGCCTTTCTGGACGAAAATTACAGTTTATAATTTCAACAGCAGCCATAATTTCACCAAATTTCACCACTTTCAAAGGCAATTTATATCCAAATTAATTTATAAAAATAGTGTGAACCCAACTATGCATTTACAGTATCCCTACGGTTCACACACGCATCCCTTACCTGTGTATCGAGATCACGTTATCTTGTGCTCCACTCGAACGCCGAACTTCCGACTCAGTAGCACTGTAGAGATATGTTCTAAATTGCACCATTATGCTTCTTATCTTATTGGATTATAAACTGCAAAATAACAGTTTTACTATAATTAATTTTTGGTATAACTTATGAAAAATTTCCTTTGCTCATCTAGCTCCTATTTATCTCATCATTACTTATAATATTAACATTTCCTATGATTTTATCATAGGTAAATATTTTATTTGCTTTTCCTTTTCTGTTTTGGCCTTCTATGCTTTTCTCAACATAATTGTTACCATCCTATTTTTAATGACTAATTGTCATTTTCTCATGCATAAGCTTACTTGGCTTAGGATTTATATTTCCTATGTAATTATACATATCCCTTATTCTTATATATTTCCCAACCATTGATTGTGTCAACTTCTTCCATTTCTCTACAGATTCACGCCACTTCCTTTGTCCACTGCTGTGGCCGAATGGCCTTGGTTAGATATAAAAATCTCTTATTTCACCTATACTTTATACATTATTCTACCCATTCATCTAGGTCAACTTAACCTCTATTTGTCCTATTCTTTTCTTTTATTTTTTTTTCTTTTCTGCTGTTGCTGTCCAAAGCGACAGCTTTCTTTCCTTCTTGTTTGGCAATCCACGTTACTTCAATTCTTATCTCAACACTAAAGTTATATCTAGCTCATCATAGGTTGCCAATAGTCTACCATTCACCCACACTAAATTCAACCAATAGTCAACCAAAAAGTCAGCCAAGCCACACAAATTTTCCTCATTTGTCGCTGCACAATCAGCCACACGATTCTCCTCTATTTTCGGCTGTACGAACAGTCTCTTATTTCTTTTATCAGCCACATCTGTTGACCATAAGAAACAATATTTTATTGCTTTATTTTTCTCCTATACACGGTACAACAACATCCTCTTTTCTTGCTATATTCCACACCTTAATGGCCCGCTTATTTGACAAACATCCCACTATTTATTACAATCATTTTACACTATATCATTTCTATTTTTTGTTTCGGTTTCAGCATCTATTTCCTGCTTCCACGTCTTTCACACACCTATTTACTCTTAAATTTTACACCAACAGACAACTTGATCCCCTGTTATATATGTATCATTTTCATTTTATATTTATTCTTAGTTTTCATGTCAGCCACGCCACCCAAACATCTACACAGCAGGATTTTTATCTCTTCTATTCAGATTACATACATGCTGCCAACGTTTCAGCCTCTCAGTTTTATTTCTTCAAGAATTTATTTCATAAACAACAATCCAATTTTCACTCTAACAAGTCTCTTTCAACATAACAGTCATATATATCCTCTACTCAACCAATCATCATCATAAACACACAACTCAAGAGCATGGAACGTGGCCAGAATTATTTTACCTATGTAAACGCCACTATCAGCTAAAGGGGAGCCTCCTTTTGATGGTTTTTGGCTGAGCTTTTTAAAGGATATTGAAGCCATGGTGGTGAGGATGAAGTTTCATGAAGAAGTCTAACTGATTTGGTGATGGAAGAATGGTGTTTTTAGATCTGAAAGGTGGAGATCGGTGGAGGAAAGGAAGAACAGAACGTGAGATAGAACCAGAAAATGGCTGAGGAGGTGATCTCAGCTGGACAATTAAATGAAGTTGGCCCTTGTTGTATTATTTTGATTGGCCAAAATTAATTTTAATTAATAATATTCAGATAACCATTTATCTAAAGTCCAAATTACCCACTAAAGACCCTTTAATTACTCATTTTGCCATTGCATAGTAATTTTTCTGGTTCAACCCATTTTCCATTCAAATTTCATTTATTTAAATTACTTCTTAAGCCATATTATGGCTTATTTGGTCCACTTTGACCACTCTATGAGAAAAACTAATTTTACTCTTGTATAATATCGAAATTTTCGATTTTATTCCAACTTAATTTCGATATTTAGAAAATATCAAAATTTTATTTATTTAAAATACTTTTATTATTTCGTATATGTACAGTACAATTTAACGAGTTCTCACAGGTGCGGCTAGGGTTATGATTGAAGGGGTGCGGCTAGGGTTATGAGGAAGTGCGGCTAGGGTTGAAATAAGTGGCGGAATTTTCCAAGGATTCTACCAAAAGTGAGAGATGCACAAACAAACCAGAATTTGAAACCAACAAAAGAAAAAAAAAATCGAAACCAACAAACCAAAAATCGAAAAGTGAGTGACGCACAAACAAACCAGAAAATCGAAACTTGAGCTCTGAATACCAACTGATGTGTGCGGACATAAGACAGAAGCAAAGATGATAAACGTCACCTTTTGGAACCTAGACCCGAAGCCTAAAGAGACTCGAACCCAAAGTATTGGACCTTGACCCTACGAATAAGAATTCGAGAACCTAAGGTATAGCAATGGTGGATGGTGAAAAAGGAGGCACCACAAGGAAGAAGACCTTGATAAGCCTAGTTGAGAGGGAACCCAAGAGAAAGGCACACGCAAGTTCTGAAAATGCAATTAACTGATCTGTCATCAATAGCGTTTACAAGGTATTTATAATAATACCTAACACTTAAGCCCATAAACAAGTGGGCTAGAATTAACACCAACAGAAAATAAGACTAAACCCAAATTCATGCCTAAACCTAGTTACATAAAATAAATAGTCCAAGACACAATAAGACTCAAATGTGGGCTATTCAAACACTTAACTCATCTTATTGTTAAGCTAAAATAAGACAGTAAACCATGCTCATGTCGTTTGGGCTTCCAAGCAAGTATAGGTGTCTTGGGACTCTTCATGGAAGCTTCCTTGATGCTTCAATGATTTCAGAGCTTGTTGCATCAATGAGGCCTGGGCTTGTTGCGTCTTCTTGACTCGAGCTCGGGTAATTGGACCTCCTTGGATGACCAATGGATCCTTAGCATCACGAACATCACGAGCAAGTGGATCTCAATCACATTGTACCCCTAAATCATTTGGAATACTTTAAATACTCAAAATCAAACAAAAATTAAAAAGGAAATGCTAAAGAGCTATTAAATTTTGAAAGCTTTGTTTTCTTTTTTTACTTCTAATTTATTATTTGTTTATTATTTGTTATATAAAACTTTTCTAAAGAATGTCATGTTAATTCATCTGTCACATGAATTTATGAAATTTATGAGAAATATTATTTTTTGTTTATTGGGTTTAGTATAAAGTAAGTAGCACATTATAATTGTTTTATACTTTATTCTTTTCGTTACAATTCAGCTAGAGTATAGAGCTCAAAACTATTGTAGGCTAAAAAAGTTCATTCGAGTTCATCTAAATTGATTTAATAAAAATGTAAATAACTTAAATAAAAATAACATAACAAAAGAATTTATATTTAAAATTATTCAAAATCAAAGTAATTTAAAACTTTAAATATTTGAAACATTGATTGAAATTATTAAAATTTGAAGTAAATATAATGTTATTTTTAAAAATTAATAAGATTAAATATAATACATTTGAGAAGAGAATTACGAATTGAACAATACTTGTTAAAAATAGTGAAAAAAATTATGAAAAAGAGTGAAGAATCATGGAAGATAAAGGAAAAATAAAAGAATGAAGAATTATTTAAATTAAAAAATTTAGGGTTAGGTAATTTTGTAATTGCACATATTTTATTAACCTTTTTAATGGTGTTAAGTTATATAGGGTGAAATATCCATTTTTAGTTCTAGTGGGTTAAAGGTGGATTAAGTTTAAATTTCAAAACTTAGATTAAATTTATCCAAAAAATGGTGTTTTACAGAGTCTTAATTACACCAAATGATATTATTAAAAGATAATTATTTTATACACCGCCAATGAAGTTTTTTGACTCCATGAATGAAGTTAAAATTATGACACGTCCTTTAAAATATTAAGAAAATAAGAAATAAATAAAATAAAATATATGTCATCATTTTAATGTCATTTATAGAATCAAAAATTTTACTGACAATATATAAAATAATTATTCATTTTTAAAACCTAACTGTAAAGGGCAGAAACAAACATTTTAATATAATAACATGTGAAAGGTTTGCTTAACGAGTAATCTCAAGTGTAGCTGTGTCATGTGCGTAGGGCAAAGGCATTGAATCTTTGTCATTAATTACTATGTCAGATGGACAACATGCACATGAGCTTAAGCTTCTCACTCACACAATTTGAAATATTCGAAATATTTATTGAAATTATTAAAATTTAAATTAAATATAATATTATTTTTAAAAATTAAAAAGATTAAATATAATACATTTGAGAAAAAAATGACAAATTGAACAATAATCATTAAAAATAGTGAAAAAATTATAAAAAAGAGTAACGAGTCATGAAAGATAAAGAAAAAAAGAATGATGAATTATTTAAGTTGAAAAATTTAGGGTGGGGTAATTTTGTAATTGTTCATATTTTATTAATTTTTATAAACGGTGTTAAGTTATTTAGAATAACATGTTCATTTTTAGTATTAATAGACTAAAGTTGAATTAAGTTTAAATTTTAAAAAGTTGCATGAAATTTATCTGAAAAGATGATGTTTTACAAAGGATTATTATCCTATCCACTGTCAGTGAAGTTAAGATAATGATATGTATCCTTTAAAAATATTAAGAAAATAAAAAATAAATAAAATGGAACACATGTCATCATTCTAATCTCACTTGTGAAATTAAAAAACTTCACTAACAGTATATAGAATAATTTTTCTTTTACAAAATCGTAATTGCACCAAATGATATTATTAAAACCTAATTGTGAAGGGCAGAAACAGACATTTTAATTTGATAAATATGTGAAAGGCTTGTTTTAGTGGTGTCCAAGCGTGGCTGTGTCAAGCGTGTAGGGAAAAGGCATTGAATCTTTGCCATTAATCATTATGTCAGATGGACAACGTGCACGTGAGCCTCAGCTTCTCACTCACACAATTTGAGATATTTGAAACATACATTGAAATTATTAAAATTTAAATTAAATACAATATTATTTTTAAAAGTTAATAAGATTAAATATAATACATTTGAAAAAAATCACAAATTGACAACAATCGTTAAACATAGTGAAAAATTATAAAAAATAATAAAAAATCATGAAAGATAAAGAAAAAACTAAAAGAATGAAGAATTATTTAGCTTGAAAAATTTAGGGTGGAATAATTTTGTAATTGTTCATATTTTATTAACTTTTGTTAACAGTGTTAAGTTATTTTAGATTAAATGTTCATTTTTTGTATTAATAGATTAAAATTGAATTAAGTTTAAATTTCAAAAACTTACATGAAATTTATCCGAAAAGATGATGTTTTACAAAGTCTCAATTGCACCAAATGATATTATTAAAACCTAATTGTGAAGGGCAGAAACAGACATTTTAATCTGATAGATATGTGAAAAGTTTGTTTAAGTAGTGTCTAAGCGTCTGATCAAAAAAAAAAAAAAGTAGTGTCTAAGCGTGGCTGTGTCATGTGTGTAGGGCAAAGGCATTGAATCTATGTCAATTGTCATTAATCATTATCTGTTAGCTTCAGCTTCTCACTCACACCATTTTGGAACGGCATTTTTCCATCCTACACCTATCAACTAACTATCTACATAACAAAATCACCCTATTCATTTCTTTTTGTTTGTGGCCCAACCTTATCCGCACCGCACCGCGTACAAACACGGCCTTGTTCAATCAAATCCAATATCACAAAATACATTGTAATCACAAAAAAAAAAAAATCACAAAATACATAACAAAACAAAAAAAACATTTTCTTATAAAAGATATAACAAAAAATCATTTATAATATTATTGATTAATAATTAATAATAATAATAATTAGTATGAATTTTAGTTATATTATTATAAACAAGTGATTTCATTTAATGATTTATAGTATTTTTTTTTGGTTACAATGATTTATAGTAATAACTAGTTTCGATCTAAACCAGTTAATGTATTATAACTAAAATGGTTATAGTAATTTAATGATTTCATTTAATGATTTAAACAAGTGATTTCAATTTACTTACATTATTAAAAATAATTTTCTTATGCGAATTATCTTCTGATAAAAGATTAATGAAAAATTGTTTTAGGAAATACTATAATATGAATTCGAACTCAAATAACTTCAATTTTTCCTCTCAATTACAAAATAAAAATAATACTTTTGTTAGTTAACTGTTAATTAATGTTAATCTCAAATGTAACAACTTTAGTTAACAATAACCTCTTGACCCAATGGTTAAAGATGAGTTGTGACATCTTGCATCGACTCCCAACAACCCTACCTCTATTCCCAATTTTTATATATTTATATGAATTTATATATGATGCACTGACAGTGTATAATCTATATACACTGTCAATGCACAAAAAATTAACACATCATCAATAAGTCCTTTATGAGCAAATTGAAAAAATTATATTTGTATTTATTTTTAAGGGCTTGGCAACTTTTTAGTTTGCATATTGATGATATGTCGACATTTAATACATTGATAGTATATAGATACTATACAATGGCAGTGCATCATATATAAACTCTATTTATATATATAACAACCTTAGTTATTATAACATAAAAACTCAATAGCTATTTTTCTTAAAGAGTTATTAATCAATGCATTCCTAATAAAATTTTTATATTTCACATATAGGATTAAAATGATGTTTAAAAACTCTACTGTTAGTTTATTCTACTTTAATCATTCTTTTAAATTATTCTTGACTTTATTGTAAAGTTAATGTAAAAACACATAACTAAGCATAAATTTAATTTAAATAAACGTAAAATATGTTCAAAGTATTATAAACACATGAAAATAAAAGTAAAAATACTATCAATAGACATAAACACATTGTAATTTTGCTACAAGATGTGTTCACATTTATTAACGTGTGTTTACATATTTCTAACATTGAGTTTATATATGATACATTGACAGTGTATAGCTTTCATACATTTTCGATCAATTATAAAGTGATACCTCATATGCAGGTCTTTAAAAATAAATATTAATAAAGTTTTTAAATTTATTTTTAAGGATCTTAGTCTTTACTCATTAATAAGGTATCATGTCACATCCCGTGGCTACATTATTTCACATTTTTCCACACATTTTATATGGTTGAGCTGTCTGTGATGCCTTTACATATTGTTCATCTACAACAGTAAACCATTTAGACATTATTTATTTATTGTCAATTAATATTCCCAAATTTAAGATGTTAGTTTACATCCCCTGAAACTATATTTACAACAAGTAGTACTGTACGAATATGTCTGAATATACAAATGTAAACACGATACCTCGGGAATCCATCATACGATACTCCGAGCTACTCAAGCGTAGTTAAGCCATGGTTTGGTGCTTCAGCTATTCTTTACATCAAATCTGTGATGATGAAAGTAAAGTAGTGAGCAAAACCACGGCTCAGTAAGAGAATTGTATGCAAATCTTGATACCTCGAAGACTATATGCAGTAAAATCTTTTAGTTCTATGTATAAACTGGCACACTACCAGGGAAATGATACTATAGTCGGACAGGAAATTCAAATGGAGCATGGAAGGTATTTTGAAATACCTGTCTTGTTCCGAAAACCCAGAGCGACTATAGGGAGTAAGAATTTATTTAAATATAAAGTTCATTAAATATTTATTGCGTATAAAATGTCATATGATTAATTAAAACCATTTAGTAAATCATATGAACCCCACTAGAAATTTATTTTGATTTCCACCATTGAAATCAAATCATTTTAAATACATGTAGCAGTAAAATACATTGTTCACATATTTCACAAATCAGTGATAAAACATCACAATAATAGTATATTTCCATATTTCTCATCAAATCCAAACACGTGGAATAATAGTGGAGACCAGGCATGTAACGACCCGTTACCACATTTTTCACCTTATTTTTACACCATTTATCCGGTTGGACTGTCTGTGATACTTCACTTTACACTTGATGTTAAACAATTTAATAAAATATTGTTAATATAATACACATCCCCTTTCTTATTCACAAATATGTAGTACTGTATACATGTCTAAATACAGAAAATAAATGATCGTACCTGATATATCTTAGTCGGTCTGTCACATTGTCCATTTTGTGCAGCCGTAATCCACAAATATTGGATCTCACCATCATCCAAAACCTGAAATGTTAAAATTGGGGAGTGAGCAAACCACGGCTCAGTAAGAGAGTTATATGTCACACTTGATATTTAGCTATCTATATGCTGAAAATAATTTTTTTTCATTCTCTTTAAAATCTTCCTAGCTGGCTCTAGGCTCACATGTAGGAAGGATACTACAGTTGGCTAGGGATCCAGATAGAGTAAGGCAGGTATTTTGAAATACCTGACTTGTTCCGGAACCTAGAAGCAACTGTAGAGAGTACTAATTCCGTTGTTTTCAAAACGATAAACTTTTCGTTTTTCCACAGAGTAAACCACTTATTTCTTTTCACTTCAGTATATTTTAAAACACGTGGCAGTTCAGTAATAAAAACAGTGGTTTACTTCTCTTCTTTTCAGTACAGTAAAAACACGTGACAGTACAGTGATTTGTAAATATTCAATCATTGGATAATTATTTCTTCAATTATTTCTATCTTAGAAATAATTCTTATGTTATTCTTTTAGAATAAACATTTATTTCTCTTTTCAAATTAGTAACCGTATCGTACAGTTCAGTAAAACAGTATATTCAGTGTTCAATAAAACAGTATCTCGATACGGTTCAGTAAGTAACAGTAAACAGTAGCTACCAATTCAGTAAATAGTATACGGTAGCTTTCAGTTCAGTAACCAGTAAATGGTAGCTTTTAGTTCAGTAAAACAGTAATCAATGGCTACCATTTCAGTAAATAGTACAGTTCAATAACACAGTATTTTGGTAGCTTTCAGTCTAGTAAAACAGTAATCAATAGCTACCATTTCAGTAAACAGTACAGTTCAGTAAACAGTGTTTTGGTACGATTTTTCATCAGTAAACAGTAATCAATACAGTAATTCAGTACAGTAAACAGTACAATACAGTAAATAGGATTCTGTAAATCCTTTCAGTAAACAGTAAACAGTAAGTGAGACTAGGCATCACCCTACAATTAAATCATGCTATATCGTCCACTAGGGACACAGTAACAGTAATGAGATCTATGGCCATGATCTATAATATGTCCTCGGTGTACGCTTGCTAGGCGACAATACGGGACGCTGATGACTAGCTGGTCAATCAGCCACGTGACAGTAACAGTAATGTCATGCATGAAACTTGAGGCCTAAGTCTCAAAACAGTGTAACCGTACCATAGCCTTTATGGATTTTAAAGACAGTAAATTAAAATATTTCACAAGTATCCATAAGGCTCACATGTAATAAATCATCACCTTTATGAAATAATTAAATTAAAATAACATTTCTCAAAATATTTCATAAAGGTATAAATCATAATTTCCATACGGTGAAAACAGTTTATAAATCATTACTGAAAATATAGAAGGGTAAAATTGTCTTTTTTCCACCGTAAAACACATATGCACGCTTTCCCGTGCTTTTTATCCAAAACATGGTTTTTCGTCGTTTCTTAACCTTTATGGAATTTTCATAATTATTTGTTTCCATAATTAAAACCATAAAGGTTTGATGTAAAATCAAGTGAATATTTAAGAATATTTATAAAAATATTCACTTCAGTCTCTTTTTCATTTTCATCTCGTTTCACGTGAAATATCACCTACCAGGTGAATTTTTGGTGATTTCCTTTTCACCATTCTCGAAAACATGAATATTTTACAATTAAATATCACTATATTCATGTTTTATGAAATTTACTTAATTTCTCGATTTTCGTACCCGAAAATCGATTCACGTGAAATCAAATCTTTTATTTTGGTTCTCAGTGATTTTCGATAACTTTCAGTAATTTTTCGATAATTTTTCGGCAGTATAACGGCTACCGATTTGGCTAGCCTCCTGCACGAAAAATACAGTTTATATTTCTCAACTGGTATTTCACCACAATTTGAAACCGATAAATCACCACAATTCTCAAAACCAATCATTATAAATTGCCTTTATAAATTAAATGCATAATTTAAAACATGTGGCCGAATATCCTTACAGGCGGCACATGTCTCCCTTACCTGTTTCGGGTCGGCGACTGCCTCTCGAAGGTCGCGCCTATGTTCACCTCGCCCGATTCCATCAGTTCGGTTATCGAGGGAATTTTTTGAAAATTAAATTCTAAATTTTAGAATTTTTTCATAATTATTTAAATAAATAATTTATTTAAATAATTTACTATTTTTCGGGATTTCTTACCGATTCCCGTAATTCCCGGGATTTCCTGTAATTTTCGAATTCTCGAGAATTTTCCAAATTCTCGAAATTCCCCTTTTTTTTTCTTTCTTTTCTTCTTTTTTTTTCTCTTTTCTTTTTCTTTTCCCTTTTCTTTTTCTTTTTCCTTTTTCTTTTCTTTTCTTTTCTTTTCTGGCTCAGACCGGTTCCAGACCGGTCCCTTCCCCTCGTCGCCGGTTCACCTCCGATGGCCGGTTCTCCGGCGGCTCGGTGGCTCAGCAGCTGGCCGGCGTCGAGGTGAACTCGTAGGTGGTCTCAGCTTGGCCTGAATCGGCTGCACTGCGGCGGATCTGCTCGGTTTTGCCTCGGTCACTTCTCCTCCTCCGTCGGCCTTCCTCCGTCGTTCCCAGCCTCTCCGGTGGCCTCCATCCCTTTCCTCTTCTTTCGGCGGTGCTTCGGCTGTGGTGGCGGTGGCCGGTTTGGCCGGCACCGTCCGTTCCTCTTTTCTTTTTCTTCGGTTTTCTCCGCCGGATTTTCTCTCGATTTTTCCTCTTTCTCCGTTTCGGGCTACCGCCGGTCACCTCCCTCTTCTTTCTCCTTCACCGGCGTCGCCCTCCCTTTCCTTCTCTCTCTCTCCTTTCTCCGGCACAATGGCCGGCGCCACTCGGGAAGACAGAATCGGGAGTCTTCCCGATTCTGTTTCTTCTTCTTCTTTTTTTTTGTATTTATTTTAATTATAATTATATTTATAACTATATTATAAATATAATTATATTATTTTATTATATAGTACTTTGTACTATATACTATATAAATATATATTATATATTAATAATATATATTTACACATAAAAATATATTTTCATGTACTTTAAATTAAATAACATTTATATATATATATATATAAATGTAATTAAAAATATATATTGTACTTACAATATATATACTTATAAACTTTAATGTAAAATAACATTTACATTTTCCATATATATATGTATATATATTCTTATATATACATAAAATATTATACTTGTATACATATGTACTATATATCATTAAAGTACCTATGTATTTGTATAAAAATATATTTATATAACATATAATTATATAAATATATATCATATTAATTTCTTATTTTCTTATTTAATTTGGATTTCCATTTATCCAAATTAAATTTCATCCTTTCCTTATTTTTCATAATTCAAATTTTATTTTCCTTCACACGAATTTCTCTATTCTTTCACTTCCTCAATTCTCGGGATTTTCATCAATATCCCGTACTCACAATTTTATTTATTTATTTATTTCAATATGTATTTCCAATAAATGAAAAATTTACGGTTATCACTAGGCATACCCTAATAATAATGCTATAAGTCTCGTAGGGAATAATAGGGTACACTTGAGATCCCTGTAGGGACAGTATAATAAACACATGAGATCTATGACCATAGTCTAGAAGTGTCCTCGGTCGTACACTGAGCGGGTAACGCCGGGACCGCTGAAGACGGCTCAATGCCAACAGCACAACACATGAGAAGGTACACATGAACACGTGAGCATGATATGAGGCCTAATAGTCTCAAAACAATATATGTGAAATCTCGTTACCTTTATGGAATTAAGTGAAATCAATAACATCTATCAGAAAATCCATAAAGGTATAAATCACAGTATCGTACGGTGAAAACAATTTATAAAATAATTTCACTGTGAAATAAAATTCTCATAACTGTACCTCTTCACCGTATTACACATATACATATGTTTCCATTTTTTCCTTTTTAACATTCGAAATTCAAAATTTTTAGAAATCAACTTCCAATATTTTCATAATTTACGAAAAAATAAAAATATTTATTTTCTAAATTTAATAATAATTTCACTAACACATTTCACGCTATAAAACACGTGCAGAGACATTTTAGTCTCAAAACAATAATTTCACAGTGATGAAGGTTTTATGGAAATCATTACATGTGATGGAATTTATTTTATCTATAAAGGAAAACCATAAATAGAATAGTGAATGTCATCCTGAAAATAATTATAAAATATTCACTATTCACCATTTCACTTCACCAATCACACCTTTCACTATAAAACATGTGGGATGAATTTTCAGTAGTGAAACCTTTACCTAAATCGGTATCATGAATATTTAATCACTACTTTTCGGTAAATCCACCATTTATGAAAAAAAATCAAATTATCACTTTTGAGGCTAGGATAAACACCAATGTTGTACTAAAATATTTAATAATATTTTTGGAAATATCTTTAGTAAATTTTGGCAGCATAACGGCTACTAGAGTCCTAGCCTCCCTGCACTTTCAAACACATTCTCAACAGCCAGAAACCACAATTTCGTAGCATTTCAAGGCAATTCAATATCTGATAAATCTTACAAAATTCATAGCATGAAAACCATGCATTCGGATATCCCTACAAATTCACACACACATCCCTTACCTGTCTTACGAAACCGAGCTTCCCGGTTACGTTTATCGAATTCCATCAACTCTGGCTGCAAAATAATTTTATCAAAAATTATTAATATTCTTCTTCTTATTTTTAAACCACTAATATTCTTAAAATGCAGCCACTAACATCATATTATAAGCACAACCAGTATAAATTATACTGGTCCTAAAACTACACTTGCTCATTCTAGCTTCTTTTTCAATTTTTAATTTCGCCAATTCTCCTCTTTTAATTTTTATAATTATTTTCTACCAAAATCTATAATTTTCAGCATATTTTTCCCTTTCCAAATGTCATGGCTGAACCTCACTCTAAGGCCATTCCTTGACTTTAATTCCTCTTCATTCAATTTTATTGTTTTCAATTAGCCAAAGGTGTCTACGTGAGCCTTTCTTGACTTATTCTTGCATGAAGTCTAAATTCCTCATTTATTTCATGTCCAACCGAGGGTTCATTCACTAGCCAAAATCTCTTTTCAACCCTTTTTTACAATTCTAAGCTACTTCTTCACTTTGTTTCTATTCCAAACTTCCTTTCCCATCACCATCATACAACTTCTAGTCTAATTCTTTACTTGTTCTCAATCTATACCAAAATCACAACTTATGCTAATTCCATGATTTAATTTGATTTAACTAAAATTAATATTATAATAATGCTTCTCATGTTTAGAAACATAGAAATATGTTATTGAATATCAACAAAACCATGAAAATCATTGAACCTACCTTGACCGATTGTCCCCTCTAAAACAGAACAAGTTTCTGTTTCAAGTTTAGCCTCTTCTCTTGGTTGTTTTGATGGGTTAATTGATGGAGGGAAGATGGATGGTAAGGTTAATAGGTTAGCTATCAAAGTATAATTTTTGCTGAATTTTTTTCTTGGATGAACGATGGCCAAAACAGAGCACCAAACTGAACAATTCTGGTTCTCGTATGATAGCAACAAAACGGTGATGAGGGTGTAAAATTGGCTGAAGTTTTATTTCTTTAGTCTCCTTTTTTATTCAAGACAACCAATAGTAATTGACCACCTAGTTTCTTATATTTTTTCTTCATCATTCCTTGCCTTAAAATGCATTAAAGAGCTGAAGAAATCTACAGCATAAAGTAATGGTGGAGAGGCTTCTTGTTGCTGTCCCGTTTTGACCAAATTCACCTCTCTTTTTTGAAGACTTCATCCAATAAAAATTATTCACTTGTTAAATTGTAACTTCTCTTCTCTTTTATATTATTTATATTGCCTTTTATTCTATAAAATTATGGCTGAATTCTCAGCAATTCTGTCCAGCTGCAACGTACATGGTAATTCATGGAGGGTGGCGTACCGTCCACAAGTAGGCTACACTTCTTGACTTTTTTTTACCTCTTTTGATATCTATATATCTCAGCAAAAATCAACTATATATATCCTATTAAAACGATCCCTTTATCTACTATTAATTATTCATTTTTATAGCACAAAAACATCACAAAATTTTTGCTTCCAGCCGTGTATCACCAAGAAAAGAAAACCAAAGTGCAATCCAAATTTCCATACGGTTTTGGACCTTATTTTCTTCTTTCTTTTGTATATTCCTCCAATCAAAATAAATTACATGTATAATAAATAATTTCTTTCTCTTATAATTATATTTATTGGTATTTTATGTCATGAGACAATCACTTTCATTCTAAATTTCAGATTTCATTTCCTTCCTTTATTCCATACTTGTATTCATCATTCAACATTTATTCCAACTCTTACACCATATTATAAATTATAATTCCAAAATTTCATAATTTAAAGTGGAATTTCATATTCAATATTTATTTAATTCCACTAAATATTTTATTTCCGTTATGCATCATTTACAATATGGTGTACAGTGTAATGAAATCGGATCTCACATGTCATTCTATAGTTGACTAATAATGTATGAAAACTATACATTGTTAATACATCATATATAAACTCTTACAACTACTTACATTAAATTGCTTAATCATGTGTTTTTACCTTACTCTTATAATCTTCATTTACAAAGTAAATTTTTTTTAAGTTTCAAATAAAAAATCATTAAATTTGCACCTATGAGTTATTATTTATTCAATCAAAATTGTTTAAAAATTTAATTTTAAATAAACTAAAGGGTTGGGTTTTTTTAGTTAAAAAAGTATTTTCGGACTGAAACTTTATGTAGTTGATTGCAAAGGGATTGCAGTGAAAATCTCACTTTGCAATAATAAAGTTCATATCAAATGCTGCAAAACGATTCCGCTCAATTAAGTTACAACACAAAATTGACATTCTCTTTCGTACTATATGCAATCTAAAATTTATTGAGACTTATACAATTATTATTATTATTATTATTATTATTATTATTATATGATATACTGATAGTGTATAATTTTTATACATTATCAGTCAACTATGAGATGACACTTCATATAAAAATCTTTAAAAAAATTAATAAAGTTTTTAAATTTATTTTTAAAGGATTATACATTTTTAGACTTTACTCATTAATAAAGTATCATCTCATGATTGACTGATAATGTATAAAAATTATACACTATTAACGAATTATATATAAACTCTTACTATTATTATCATTAGTATTAGTATTATTATTATTTAAAAAAGTAGTAAATATTCAGTATGGGGCACTGAAAATGAAAATTAGCCCGCCCAAACTATTTCTAAAACAGAGCTCCACGTGGAATGAAGGTTACGCTTTCGGTAATATAATTAATATTGTTCGTTACTTGCCTAAGCCTCCCTTGCTCTTTCTTTTTTCCTTTATTATTTATTTAGTTTTTCTATCCCTTCCCTCCCTCTACTCTCTACACGCCAGTTACCTGAATATCGATACTTTGCTCGGTTTTCTTTTCTGCCCTTTCCCCTCTGCAAGTGTTCGGGGAAATGCCTGAACCATGGCTGCCTTCTATTCGTCGAGCCATACTTTTGTCCCGCCCCATTCCTTTTTAACACCTTTCAGTGCTCGAGTTTTACCATCTTGTTTCTGCGGGTTTAACCCACTGAAGAAAAGGAATTTTGTGTCTCTGAAGTTGAATCTTGCTCGTGGTTTGGTTATTGGAGAAAAGAAGAAAAGGGTTTTTTGGTGGTCTTGTTGGTGCAAGAAAGGGTGGGGCGACGACGGGAATTTGGAATTGGAGGCAGAGATATTAGAGTTCATGAGAAATAGCGAGAAACCTGAGGTTTTTCCAAGCAAGAAGGAGTTGATTGATGCTGGGAGGATGGATTTGGTTGAGGGGATTAAGAGACAAGGAGGGTGGCTTTCTATGGGCTGGGACTTGGATGGTAATGAAGATGATAGATTTCAAGAAAATGGGTTTCCTGAAGATGGTCTCAAGGATTGGGACTTTAGGTTGAAGGAGAAGGAATGGGATGATGAGACTTTTCAAGAAAGGGTTCAAACTGATGTTGAAAGTAGTGGAACTTCTTCTTTGGCTGTTAATTCTTCTTGCTCACCTTCCTCGTCTGGTAGACCACTGTGAGATTTTTAATTCTTGGATTTTTACTTTCTTAGCGTATTCTTTTTTTTTTTCGAAAAGTTAATTCTTGCACCTTTTATTTGAATGCCTTGTTGAATTTTGTTCTTTGTAGTTCTATTATTCTTGTGTTTGAGTTGCAAACGTTTACACTTTTACTCTTCCGCAAAAGGTAATTTGTTTGCTGTTGCTATTGCTTGTGAGATGTTATTTAGATAAAGTGAACCAGACATCCATGACCTTTGTGTTTCATTTTCATCAATACATTTAAAACTCAATTCTTCCGTTCACAACCTTTTAAAAGAATTTCAAATTCATCTATTCCGTCATCCATCCTTATAAATTTTAATGCCACATACATAGCTGTCCTTATGGCATAAACTTTAGCTGAAAGAAATTACATGTTTTAAACAGAATGGAGGAATTTTAAATTTTAGAAGGTCCTGGATGAAAAAAATTGAGTTTTAATGGTCATGGATGAAAACAAAATATTGCAATTTACTTTGTTTTATGAATGTGTTCTGATGCTAAAAGAAACATTCTCGTGGAATTTTTGTTCTTTGTATTTATATTTTTGTCATGTTTGGAATAAAAAATTGCTAAGTTAACTGGGATGCTTCAATTAAGTTTATACTTCGGCCTGTCTGTGAACCAATTAATCTTCTTTGAAATTAGAGCAAAACAAAGGAAGTTGGAATTTTCGAAGTTTTGGATCCTGGGAAGGGTTTTGACCAAATGTTTCTGTTTGTTCAGAGTAGCAGCTGAGGACGACTTTGGGATTGAGGGTATACTGAGTCGTTTAGAGAGAGAAAGGAGTATGAATGTTCAGTTTTGTTTCAGAGAGAAAGGTGACAATACTTGTTCCCAAAGTACTGATAGGGAAGAAGAATCTATTGCTCGAGGTTCAATGGATGTGGTATGTTGGTGTTTAGCTTATATTAGTTGTTTATGTGTGGGTGTTATATTTATGTGTTAGGCTTTTAAGTACGTATGTACAAGAATCTGTTGCACCATGGTGTTCTATAATAATGATATCTAGTTATTGTTTTAGCATAACTTTATGTCTCCATGTCTGTTATCTTTCTTTCTTCCATTTTAACCTTGACTCTATGTGCTTCAATTTGATCATCAGCCTTCTGACATGGAATTTGTCATAATCATAACTTTTTGTATTTTTTATGTTGTAAAAGACAGTCAGTGGTCCTGGTAGAAGAAAACTTGTGTCATTCAGTGACAGTACAGGCCCAGGCAATGATAATGGGGTCAAGTTTAGTCAGAACCAGTCTCTTTCAGGCATTGATAGTTTAAGAAATCCAACATGGAGAGAGTGGAGCCTTCAAAGAGTAGGGTTTGCTGGCAAAGAATTTGAAGGTAGCCCATCTATTAGGTTCGGTTGTTTCATGTCTTTGAAGTTTGGATCTAATCGATTTCTATTTGTACTATTGCAACTTACAACTGCTGAAATTATCTCCAATTAAATGAAATGGCCAACAAATATTTCAGGGGATGAGACACTTGAAATAAGAGATAAATCCAACAAATTAGACAGGAGAAAAGAGTCATGTGCATCTGAAAAAGCAATTAATCACAACGAAATACAAAGTCGTCTTGAGCACCTGAAGTTGGAGCTTTCATCTGTACTACAGTCATTGAGGTCTAATGTTGATGAGGTTTTATCACAGGAGGTGAGCAAATGATTTCTGTTCCTTTGTGTATGTTAGCTTCATGTCACTACTTCCGCCAGATTCTTTTTTTCTTGAAAGGAAACTGAATCAAAAGAATTTTTTTGGCCTTTTTGTTTGCTTGAGAATTAGTTAACTGAAAGACAGTATGGGTAAGAGAAAGAACAGGGAAACAAAAGAAGAAGAGAAAAAAAAAAGAGAAAATGAAAAAACAGAGGAAGGAAGGAGAGGTGGAGTGGAGGTGGGTAGTTCAATTCCTGGGTTATGTTCAGAAAGAAGGAAGGGTAATCAAGTGATATTTATAACAGTGCAACGATAGAAATTCATGAATTTGAGTTTTGAGAATTTTTTTTTGGATAAATGAGTTATGAGGTTTTCTTATGTTATCGTTTCGTTTAAAATCGTTCTGTTTGTAGCGTAATTTAACTTGGAGTAGTACTTTGAAAAGATGAGATATTGAAGCTTTATTTTGTCAACATGTTACTGACTGAAGATTCAATTGCACTTTCTGGATTAGTTGGAAACTGTTTTTGTTGTTGTCACCTGTACTGTGCATTCATTTTGAGTTATTGATTACCTTTTAACCCTGCTATCTGTGATACCTAGGGTGATGGAAATTCCACAGACAATTTGCATAAGCTTTCTGATGCTTGGGAGTTCCAGGAAAATGAGATAATGAATGCCCAGGACAAGTTGCGGTCAATACGGGTGAGGTTGGTTGTTGTAGAAGGGAAGATGGCATTGGCAATAATGTAAGCATTACTGAAGTTAGTTTACAAAGATACGTACCGTTATTTACTTTAAAAGCATCACATTTCTGTATTCCTTTGACAGAGATGCACAAAAGATGGTGGAAGAGAAACAGAAAAGGATTAATGATGCTCGTAGAGCTTTACAACTTCTTCGTACGGCTTGCATAGTGTGGCCTAATTCTGCATCAAAGGTGCTGTTAGCAGGGTCATTTGATGGGTGGACAACCAAGGTTTGCAGCAGATTACTCAGAATTGATAATAACATTTTTCTTGATCAGTGCATTCATCAATTAAAGTGCAATTGTTGAGTCTTGTTCATAAAGAATTATGTGGAGTCATTTAGTTTTTAAAGTACCGAGGAAACTACCTTTTTTTTTTGCCTTTTTTTTGTGGCTTTTGTTTGGTTTCAGAGTCTTGTTCTATCACTAATTATGTTGATAGACTTTATGGAAAAAAGTTTGTGATACTTTATTGAAAAAAGAAAAAGCACCAAAGTTAGACGCAAGAATTCACTAGCTGCTTAGGTGCTTGGTGAGGTAATTAAGATGTTAAACAAAAGATACAAGGAAGCATTTTATTATGGTCAATACTTAGAATTCCTCTAAGTGCAGTTTGTGCCCCTTTCATTGAGTGCCCTGTATGGTTCACTGGTAGTTTGTCTGCCATGAACTTTCTGCTGCTACTGCAGGTTGAGTGCTCAACATCTGCAACTGTTTTCTTGCCAAGCTCCTTTACATTGTTTGAGCCATTCCTTATTGCTTTTAAAATCTCTTATGCTTTTTCTGTTTGCTTGTATCTTATTATCAATGGGAAATACTGCATTCAATTTCGCAAGTTCCATTTTTTTTTCTGTTTCTGTAGAGAGGAGTGTCAGTGTGTTATGCTTGACATGCATGCTTTTATCTGAGCTTGGCATCTTCTTGCTTTTCTTTTCTTTCTTTCTACTAAATCTTGGATTAGTGATCTAGAAATCACACTAAAACCAAAAGAAATACAAAGAGATAGAAAAGTTTTGATGAAAAAGATTTTCTTATCTTATATTCATGCAAAGTATATAAAACAATACAAAGTTTCTACCAATTCCAACTACTCTTTAAGTACAATTTGTCTCCCATTAGGTTCCTTAAGAATATAGACAAGCACTTAAACATTCCAAGTCTTAACTACTATCATCATAATACAAAAACGTCCTCAAAAAGTTTCCAAAGACATGGCTGCAGTATTTTACAGTAAAGTCAGCCATTAGTCTCAGCAGATCCAGGCTTTTAGTTAAGCAAGCGTAATTGGTATCTCTACTCTCAGTGCTAGTTTTAGCTATGGAGAAGCCAAGGATTCACGTTTTGAGTTCTTACTTTGAAGGATGAACAATAGTATTTTCTGTATTTCAATCAGTTCATTTTTAGAGTTCTTTAATTTACACAGAACGATGATTTGTTGATATTTGAGGACAGCATTTTTCACCAGTAGTTGGATCTTTTCAACTACTAAATCCCCTGCTTTTGTTGTGTTAATGGTGTTCGGATAAGCAGTTTGCCTGTAACTTTGGTTTCTCCTATGTTTTGTAGCTTACGATCATTTCTTGCAGAGAGAGATGGAGAAGTCAAGTTCTGGCATTTTTTCCATATGCTTGAAGTTGTATCCAGGCAAATACGAGGTAAGTCTTTCTGTCAACTTCGTCACAGTTCAAAATTGTCAGTGTGAATTACATGAAGGGTATCTCAGCCGTTTTACCCTGTGGTGTAGATTAAATTCATTGTTGATGGTGAATGGAAGATTGATCCCCTGCGCCCTACTGTTAATAACGACGGATATGAGAATAATCTACTGATCATCACATAGGGAGGCCAGACTCCAAAGTTATGCAACTGTGGGTGTGGCAAGCTTTTCATCATAAAGACAAGGTAGGAGTAAGTACAGCTGATTTTTCTTTTTAGTTCTAGTAATTTCCTTTTTGTAAACAAGTGTTCTTTGTAAACAAGTAGAACAGATAGAAGATGAACTTTCTAATATAGAAGTGTTTATGGGTTAGATCGGGTTGGGCTCCGGGTTGTGTTTAAGGAATGTATTAAGAGATTTATAGTTTGCTCAAGTCCGGCTTGATTTGACGTTTTAGGTCTAACTTTTTAGCTAATCTTGTTTTTACATACAATAAACATGTCCAAATTTGTTCAAGTTTGTCCGAATTTTTTTTAAAAAAAATTATAATAAAAAATAAAAATATTAAAATGTATTATATTTAATAAGTATAATAAAATAAGTTAACATAAATTCTAACAAAAAGATTATAAGAAACAAAAAATTTTAAAATAAAGTTTAAAAAATAATATAAGTTAAAAATAAATTGTGCAAAAACAATAAAAAAATAATTTACAAATGAACTAGCATAAAAATAGTTAAAAAATTATTATTATTGGGTTGAGTTGGGTTTGAACTTGAAATAGTAAATCAAAGTTTGATTTGATTTTTTATTGGGTTTTGATTTTTAAATTCAAGCTTGATTAACGGATTTAATACTCTTGTTTATACCCATACTAAAATTAGTTACGCACGGATAATTCAACCTTTGAATAAGTTTATTCTTATGATTCTTTATCAAAAGAGACATCAGGTAATGTAATACAACCAGACCCATTTTCCTCTCAATTATATGTTTTCTACCTTGCTGAATAATGAGATTATATTATTTTGATACTTTTTGTATAAAAATTTCTTATGATTGTTAATACGTTGATAATTCTTTTAAATTTAAATTTATTCGAGAGATGGGAGGGAAGTTTGGAGCTTTAATCAGTCGCGCAAAAACAAAATAATTAATCAAATTAAAGCACTTCGAGTAATTCAAATACAATTTCATGAACGAAAAGATGCTTTAGTTGGCAGTGAAGTTAACCCTGTTATCAATTGCTTGAAAAGTTGTCTACATTCTACAGCATCAGAATGGCTCTAAATGATACAATATATTTTATTTGCTTTCAAAGTTACAGAACCTTATTAATAAGTTCAACTTGATACTGCAGAAAACACTTTGAAGAATCACTCATAGGTTGTGGCTCAGTCGGCAACGCAAAGTTTGTGAAGAGTTCTCGAGTTCGATACTTACTAAACACACCTTTGAAAAGGGGTAAAAAGCTTTAACTGTGACAAAGTTTTGAACAAAATTTGTCTCGAACTGTTAAAATGAATAAGAATATTTGTGATTTACAAAAAAAAAAAAACTTAGAAGAATCATTTCATAACATTCGGACGGGTGGCTTAGAATGCCTCTTAACCTGCCTAGGCATTTGATACGTGCCGACTGCACCAAATTAAAACTTTATTTAATAAATTTGTAGATGAGTAAATAGAGGTTGATCCCACAGATATTATTAATTTGCTACTAATTTCAATCCTTATAAAATAGCAAATAAATTAAAACAGGGTTTTTCAAATGTTTTATATTATTAAAGGAAAGATATAATTAAATTGAATTGCAAACAAGAATAATCAAAGAAGCTTTCGATTAAAAGGCTATTATCCACCGTTAGAATTAAACATTGATCATTGAGTCTAAATTATCAATTCTTTCTTGAATATTCAACCCAAGAATAACAAGTTTTATTATTTCAATCTTTTCATAGTTGTTACAGTAGAGCTCCTATAAATCAATCCTTTCTAAATCAGTAGTAAAAAATCATGGTTCCAACTTGGGTCTATGAAAAACTTAAAAAACCCCTATATCGTAATAATTAATAATTTTATTTTAAAATTTAGTGTAAAATTTAGTCCCAATTACTGTATTAATTAATAATTTGATAAAAAAATACAAAATATATTACATAATATTCAAAAACTAGAAAAGCACTTCAAAATGTTAATGTCACAACCTGAAGATTGTGATGAGCACTTAACACTTACTCCACTTAACAAATTTACGAACTAAGTTTATTTTTTCTTCATTTTAAGATTTATATTTGGTGCTAGTTTCGTCATTAAATGATTCACATTTACTTTTTCGACAAATTCTAAACTAAATAACTCCTACTTTAATTCGTGAAGGCAAATGCTGAACTCTCTAAGGTGGATTATAGTCATTCACTTAAATATTTGTCCTATCAAAAGAAATGGATGGAAAACCTCCCCCTTATATTTTATCATTTTTCCCAATAAATCGCATGCAAATAATCCACATATATAACCCACAGCCCAATCAATTCTACCATCCTCAATTTATATGCATAGTACACTGTACACAATTTTAGAATCGTCACACTAAATATTTCCACAATTCACACTATCGTAAAAATATAATTCTATTTCGGATCGCTCTTGATAATCATATTAACTTATATAATCATCTAAGACCAACTTAAGTTACGTCCCATCACATTATCAAAAAATATGTATTGTGCATTACATGATGTCTGTACATGATAACAAAATGATATACTTTTCTTGTATACCTCAAAAGTAATCAAAAGCATAGCTCAAAGGACGTAGAGAAGTATTTTGGCTAGGTACAATCCTTGAAAGCCTACACGAATATTTTAGTAGCTAGAGCTTAACTCAAATAGTTTGCAAGGAGTGGAAATAAAGGGTGAGCAATCTACAGCTCAGTAAGTAGTTTAAGTAAATGCATGCTAGACTCATGTCAATCTACATGCATGTATATGTATGAGCAGTAAACAAGGTGACATGAATGCATACGTGATACTATGTCTTAATGTCAAAAGTAACAATACGGACTCACACTTTAAAAGTTGAGGCTATACAGTGTATTAGTCAAAAGGATACCTTAGGTACTTTATTTCCTCGAGCCTCAACATGATGCTTAAAAGACAGAATCATTTGACACAACACTACACTACTAACAATATATACAACACTATTATGGTCAATATGCTTAGCTCAAAATAGATTACTATGCACTTTTACTTCAAACAACTTCACTATTTATTTCATTCAAAATTGATTCACTATGTACCTCATTTAAAATAGTTACATAGTGCACTTAATTCAAGCAGAATCACTGCGCACCTAATTCAAAACACAATCATTATACACTTAGTTCAACACATCACTATGCTCTTAGTTCGAAACATAATCACTATGCACTTCGTGCGAAACACAATCACTATGCACTTAGTTCAAAACAGATTTTTATGCACTTCATTTTAAAACGGATGAATTCACGAAAATCAAAAATCAATATAGTTAGGCGAAATGCCTCAAAGTACTAATAACGGATACGGACATTAAACACGTAACTGATCACTTCAAGCGCAAGCTTCAAATTACGGAAAACAATTTCAAAACTGATCAATTATCAATTTTAGGCAAAAGCCTCAAATAACTAAAAACAATTTAAAAACCGATCACGTATCACTTAAGCGTAAGCCTCAATTCATTGAAAACGATTTCAAAACTGATCACTTATCACTTGTAGGCATAAGTTTCAATTCACTGAAAACGATTTCAAAACTGATCACTTTTCACTTTTATGCAAAAGTCTTAAATCACTGAAAACGATAATTGAAAGAGTTTAGGCATAACCCCAATCACTTAAACACTCATTGATAAAGAAGTGTCAAAAGCGACACAACACCATGGCCATAGATTTATTCTAATCCTGTTGTGCAGACGAGAGCTAGAACCTATCTGCTGGTTTTCCAGACAAGTATGATTTACCTAGAGCATTAGGCTTGATAGGTACACTACACTACACTAGTCTAAAGCACAAAGCTCAATAAACAGGTAATAGAACTTAGAGCGAAGCTTGATAGGCTCGAAGTGACTCGAAAGTCGAAGTGTAACACTCCACAATAGTCTAGAGCACAAAGCTCGATAGACGGTAATAGAACCTATAACGAAGCTCGACAGGCTCGAAGTGACCTAAAGGTCGAAGTGTAACACTCCATTAGTAGTCTAGAGCACAGAGCTCAATAGATGGGTAATAAAACCTAGAGAGAAGCTCAATAGGCTTGAAGTGACCTAAAGGTCGAAGGGTATGCCTACACTTAAAAATAGTTCTTAAAACAAGTTTCTCGTATAGCACTTAGCTCTCTCGGAATCTTAAAGGTAACTTCCACGGTCTCAAAGAAACTCGTGTACCATGTAGGTCCCTTGGGATTCTAGAGGTGGCTCCCATAGATATCAAAACACTGGTTAAAACAATTTTAGTTTCAAATAAGCATGATTTTTCAATTATTTCAGAAGTCAACTCAAAACTAGAATCTTTCATGCTAAATCATAATGCACGTCATTATAAAACTTATGCATGAATGTAGCTTGAATTAAAACTTGTTATGTATGAATCGTGTATGCATCAATGATAGGCTACTACACAATTTGCATGGCTACCTAGCAAAATTAATGCATGCCATGCACTAATACACTTAGCTTTTGCATACACAACAACAAAGTTCATTTACTTCACTTAACACATGAACACTTTACTAAATATGCAAGCTTGGTTGGCCACAACACATAAGGCAGAAAAACAACGTTTCAATCCAGCCCAAGCAATGTCTAAGATCACAATTCAATAGTATCTTCAATCTTACCTTTACTTACCTCGATTGCCCAAATCAATAACATTAAATCGTTTAATTCAAAAACTAGATTAATCATTAACAAAAACTTAATCAACTCCTACAGATGATTCTGGCAAACTTTACTTAATCCACTTACCTCAAGTTTGGCAAATATTCTCCTCAAGCCTCAAAATCGAATCTCAATCTTCCACGCCCGTCAAAGTCACCTTGAAAAACTTTCCTTAGCCGAACCCTTCTCTTCAACTCACACCACTTTGAGGTTTCAAGGCATAACTGAAATTAACCCATTGTAATACATTATCTTATACATACTAGAATACTATCGACTCTTTATATGTATTACTTATATCATCACAATAATAAAAGCATAACATTTACTTGTGTACAAATTCTTACCAAGAGTACCAAAGTTTGGCACTTAATACACAACACACTTGCACACCTTTGGCTAATTGTGTAATTTTATCTCCTTAACAATTTCTATAAATTCAATTACACCTGAAACTCTTAGAATATCTTCTTACACATAAAGGAATTTTAATTGCTTAACACTAAGTCACACATTCCTATTTAAAACCCTTGGGCTGAATCCTTTTCAATGAGCTTTCTCAAAAATCCCAACAAATCTCTTTTTAACCTCAAGCGGCCGAACCATGTTCATATGTTTCCTCAATATATTATTAATATTATACATATTTCCCTATAAACGTATGATGACATCATATCATCATCTTCATCATGTTTACATTATTTAACTAAATTAGATGAATCATACCTTAAGCTTCTAAGAGTGCTGAGCTTATTACTGTGTCTTTAACCAAAGATTTGGTTGCTATATACCACTTGAACAACGACTAAACCTCAAGCTTCTAGCAAGTTTTCGTCCTACAATCACCTTAGGATTAATTCTCAATTACACATATTTAAACCTTAAGCTAGAGGATACATCTTACCCTTATTTTACAAAGGATGCCGAGCCTTTTGCTGGAATCACTTCCTTGGTTTTAGTTGCTGTAATATCTCCAAAACAATAGCTCATCAGATTGTTTTAAGGCCTATAACGGACAGGAACTGAGGTAGGCCTTAGACGGTTTGAGTTCCTTCCTTCCCTTTCCTCCTCAATCTCTTTCTCCAGATGGTTCCCTCTCATTTTGTTGGTTCTGTCCAGCCAAGAAAGAACACCCCTAAATGATACATCTCCAACGTAGTTTGATTATCCATTTCTCATCACCATGACAAATATACATATTTACCGAGGTGCATATACACTGCCATATATAACAATTTCCTTACCCCATTGTTATTGTCCAATACCGAGTTTTTCTCCCCTTCACTATATCATGCTCTAATAAGAAACTCCAGCCTCCAAGTGAGCCTTGTTATAAAAACTCGAAGCCCAACCAAGCGCCTTTGTTACCTTCCTCTACCTCAGCTCCCAAGCTCAACCTCAATCAACCACTGTGAGCTCTCTCCTTCAGCTTCTTCTCCACTCTGTTTGAGCTCCAATAATAGTCTTAAAGCCATGTCAGTTTAATCCTTGTAATAGCCCTTCACAGTCTCATTTCTACTTGGTTACAACCTAAGATTTCAGCCCAGAACAACACCCATTTAGCCCTTAAATCATCTTGCATTTCTTTCTTTCAAGGATACTATTTCCAGCTTGTGAACCACCTGGTAATAGCCCCTAAGGTTACAGTTATAGGTGGCAAATGGGCGGGTCGGATCGGGTTTGGGTTGGATCATTTTGGATCGGATCATTTTGTGTTAAGGAAAAATCGGATCATTTCGGATTCGGATCATTTCGGGTTCGGATAAGGTCGGGTTTGGGTCAAGGAAAAATCGGTCTATTTCGGATTTGGATCATTTCGGGTTCGGATAAGGTCGGGTTTGGGTCAAGGAAAAATCGGTCTATTTCGGGTTTGAATCATTTCGGGTTCAGATAAGGTCGGGTTTGGGTCGTTGACTCTTTTAGTCAATTCAGGTTGGTCAGTTTTGGATTCGGGTCGATTGGACAGATTTCTTGGATTAAGCTTTGGTCATCTTGATGTGATTTATCTAGTATGAAAATCAACTGAAATCATATTTCTAAAAATTACAAAACTCATGAAAATAAAATTTTCTTCTTATATGACCTAGAGTACAATTGGGATTGAAACAATCAAAATATTTAATAATCTGTATGATAGTTTTCTTTATAATATATTTACTAATAGTCATAAGTTAATTACATTTTTTTCATTTTATTTTTATTATCTACAATAATTAATAACTTTTGAATCAAAGTGATTTAATAATCCCCACTAAATATCATAAAACAGTATTATCTATCTCTTTAATATATTTTGATTTTTTGTAGAATAATTAGAGACATTAATGTAAATGATATAGCTTCTGTACTTTATTATAGATTAACCATTAAGTAATTATATATTAGGTTCAAATGAATGCAATATAAAAGTGAATATTTAAATTTAACTAGATTAAAAAAATATATAACACTCATATTATTGAAAAAAATTATATTTTTACTATATTAAAATACTTTGATATTTAATTTTAACATTTAAATATTTATTGATAATATTAAATTTAAGTTTGAATCTTTTTAGGTTTGGGTAAATTTGGATTTGGGTCAATTTGGATTCGGATCAATTTGGGTTCGGATCAATTCGGATTCGGATCAATTCGGGTTCGGGTTAATCTAAATTCGGATGAATTTGGATTCGGATCAATTCGGGTTCGGATTCGGATTCGGTCGGGTTTGGATCAATGTAAATTCGGATAAATTCGGTTTCAGATCAATTCGGATTCGGATCGGGTTGGATTTGGGTTGTTGACTTTTTTAGTCAAATCGGATCGGTCGGATTTGGATTCGGGTTAATTGGGCAGGTTTTTCGGGTCGGGTCAACTTTTGCCACCTCTAGTTACAGTTCAACCTTCTCAATAGCTCTGTTTGAGCCCCAAAATTCAGCCTCAAACCAACTTTTTTCGAGCTGTTTCCAGCCCCAAAGATAACACCTACACCGCCATTAAACAGCCTCCTTTGAACATCAATTTCCAACCTTCATGAACGTCACTTCCAGCTTTCCTGACTCAGTTTAGCCACTGCTTTCCACATCTTTTGGCTCCGTCGTCACTTTCGGTTCACCCTAGTTTTTAGCAATGATGTGAGTGTCTGCTACACTCCTCTCCAATAGCAACTAAGTAGGGCTTTCTTCAGCCGAGAATGGTACGTCTTTAGCTACTGATATGACAAAGTATACTTTCTTTGGGCCAGGCCCAAGGTTCATCAAGACCACCACGTGGCGGGAGATCACTGGGCCACGTGGCCTTCGGCGACAGATGATATAGGCTGCCGCAACAAACCTGTCGCTGGCGACAGACTCCCAACCTATCGCCTAATGTGACAGGACGACACGTGGCATCATCAGTCTACCGACCTGCGACAGACGACATAGGATGCTGCATTACACCTGTCGCCTGGCGACAGACTCCAAGCCTATCGCCTGGCGTCACAACTCGACACGTGGTATCAGCCGTCTTTCGACCTGCGACAGACCACATTGGCTGCTGCATCACACCTGTCGCCTGGCGACAAGCTCCTAGCCTATTGCCTGACGTGACAGGGTGACACATGGCATCTTCCCCGCCTACCGATTGGCGACAGATCCCTGTCGCCATAACGTGATTCGCGAGATGGTCTTTCGCCAGCGACAGGGTCCGAGTTTATCTGTACGAAGGAATTTGTATTACATATGGATACAAACTCTTAGCAAAGTTACGTACTTATCCCCAGGTAATTAACCTAGAATATCCACCTATAAATAGGCTTCAGGTATAATCTTATTGCCCAATTTTTGATTACTGGCTTTTACGCTTCCCAATTCTGAAGAACTTTGGGCTGACTTAAGCATCGGAGTGTCTACGCAGGGAACCACCCATGCGTCTCTCTAACTTTTCTTGTTTTACAGAAGCTTCTTGGAGACACGTGGAGACTAAGTACAAACATCGACGTCAGCATACCTTTATTGTTGTTTTGTGCAACAACAATTGGCGCCGTCTGTGGGAAACGTATAAAAAGCCAAGATTTTCTAAGATGGTAGGAACAAGATCTACAAACGTAAGGACCGGAAGTGAAGAAAACTCTGTGAGCTCCCCTGAACAACAGATTCACCAGACAAACCAGGTGAACAGGAAGGAAGAAAGAATTACTGTGTCGGCGACAGAATTCGAAGCTCTGAGGCGACAGAGCGAAGAAACTACCTAGGCGCTGCGAGCCATGGTGGATCTGTTCCAAGGAGTTCTCCCGGCATTGGATCTGCCGACTGCGGTGCAGAACTTGGTAGGAGGAACCAATAGAGGTGTCCCGCCGCAGGTGTTTGGGCGACAGGAGGACACGACAGCGGCAGACCCTTCTCGTCGGCGAGAGGTTCCCCCTGTGGAAGAGCACGACATTCATCTGGGTGCGGCAGGACAGGGGAGCGGGAGGCCTGTCACAAGCACCCAGCAAGAGACTGAGGAAGCATTTGGTTCAAAGCCCGCGACAGGAGTCATGCGACATGGGAGCGGGAGGCCTGTCGCAGGCACCTGGCGAGAGACTGAGGAAGCAGCAGGCTTGGATCCTGCGGCAGGGGTTAGACGACAGACTCCAAATGTAGGGCGACAGGAAGATGACCGGGAGACAGGATCTACCGCCCACCACCATGACTTGTCAAATTTTGATGGTGCTAATTTAGACCATGGTATTGGAGGTGCTGGAAAGAACGGGGTCGAAGATCAAAGCACTTGGGGAATCGGGTCGGAATTTGACCCCACTTGGTGCACACAAATGGTAGGACAAATGCACCTTAAGCTAAGGGCAAGCAAGTAGTCGGAGACCTATCTGATTCGTCTCATGCCCGAAATCAGCTCGCTCCCCCCGTGGACATGAAGAAGATGGTAGAACAGGTACTGGAAGAGAAAAAGTTAGTGTCTACAGAAGAGAGCCAGAGGAGGAGAGTACCGTTTTGCACGACCATCATGCAAAAACCTCTGCCCCCAAAGTTCAAAATGCCGCAGATGACCGCCTACACCGGAAAGATGGACCCATACGACCATATGCAAAATTGTGAGGCCCTAATGTTGTTACATGGATGGGAAGACGAAATAATGTGTAGGGCCTTTTCCTTAACTCTGTCCGGACATGCGATGAAATGGTTTAATAACCTGCCTGAAGGGTCCATTATCTATTTTGACCAACTGCGAAGCGAGTTTCTCAAGGCGTTTGCGGTAAATAGTCAGAGAAGGAAGGAACCAACCTATTTGCTCACTATTAAGCAAGGCGCTAAGGAGTCATTGAAAAGTTATGTGGATCGGTTCAGAGATGCTACCTTGGAAGTGCGGGACCTACAAGTCGGTATAGATGTGGCGGCCATGTTACAAGGAACAAGGTCTGAAAAACTGCAAGAATCCCTGTCACTAGACCAGCCAATCACGATCTCAGACCTACTTACCCGGGCAAATAAATATGTCACCTAGGAAGAAGTGATGAAAATGGTGGGTAACGGAGAATCCAACGAAGGAAGGAAGAGGGGAAAAGAAATCCCTGAAACATCCTCTAGTCAGTCAAGGAGGTTTGACAAAACCTCTACAACGAAGTATACCACCTATACCTCACTTACTGAATCTCGAACTTCGGTGTTAGCAGCTATTGAGGGATCAGGTCTTATACAACTCCCGAAGAAAGCATACGGGACTATGGGCTGTGACACAGATTCTTACTGTAACTACCATTCAACAAATAAGCATTCGACAGAGAAATGTAGGGATTTAATGAATCAACTAGAGAAGCTAGCACGTGATGAAAAAATAAATCGATTTGTGTGGAGAAGTGACAGGAACGCCTATCCTGCACGAAATAGAGGAAACTACTTCAGAGACAACTTTAGAGACCGAAGAGGTGAAAACAGGGGAACTGTAAGGCAAAATGATGATGACAGGAGGACAGATAGAAGGAACAGAGAGGAAGATAATGAACCTACGGGGCCAGCTATTAATGTGATATCCGAAGGTGAATCGTTAGCTGGTTCTTCTTCCTCGTCTCGGAAGTCTTACGCCCGACAAGCTCATCAGATTAACTCAGTAATGAAGGAAAAGCATGATGAAGAGCCCATTACTTTTACGCCAGCGGACAGAGGAGATATAATAATCCCTCACGATGACCCAATGGTAATTTCAGCAGTGATAGCAAAGCATCCAGTAAGTCGCATCCTGGTCGATAATGGGAGTTCGGTGAATTTGATTACTGGAGTTGCTTTGAGAAAATGAACATCTCGAAGGATAGGCTGAAGCCAGTACCCACGCCGCTGTATGGCTTCTCAGGAGAAAAGGTGAAGGTGGAAGGGGCAGTTTAGCTATCTGTGACATTGGGGGAAAGCCCGAAGTGTGTCATTCGTCAAGTATTATTCATGGTGGTGAAGTCGACGTCAGTAGCGTATAACATGATCTTCGGGAGACCATTGTTGAATAATATGAGAGCGGTGGTACATCCTTGTTATCTGTTAATGAAATTCCAAACTCCTTATGGTGTCGGACAAGTGAGAGGAGACCAAAAGAAGGCTAGGACGTGTAATATCGTGTCCACCACGTGTAAGGGGATTAAAAGGAAGAAAACCCTTACCATCGAAGAACCGCCTAAGCCAAAACCGGATGAAGAGACAGAAGGTGGCCACTTATTACATTGCAGGGGTTAACAACAGAGAATTGTAAGGGAAGAAGATCTCGAAGACTTGGAATGCCAACCATCTCAAGCTGTACTAGCAGCAAAATATCGTACACCTCTTATGATTCTTGTCTTTATCTATCCATCTGTTATTATGTTACTTTATAGATATTATCGTTTTGTGATCAGACTCCTGAATAATGACCAGCCATTCGCTTTCTATATTCTCTAATGCAATTTGTTAGACAGATTATGTGTTTAACAGGAATTGAAATGACGAAGACGCTAGAAGGGCAAAATAAGACCCCAAGCGGGCAAAATAAGACCCTAAGCATGACGAAGACGCTAGAAGGGCAAAATAAGACCCCAAGCGGGCAAAATAAGACCCTAAGATGACGAAGACGCTAGAAGGGCAAAATAAGACCCCAAGCGGGCAAAATAAGACCATAAGCACGACGAAGACGCTAGAAGGGCAAAATAAGACCCTAGACGGGCAAAATAAGACCCTAAGCATGACGAAGACGCTAAAAGGGCAAAATAAAACCCCAGACGGGCAAACCAAAGTCCCTAAGCGAAAAATGCGCGAGACGGGCAAACTGAAGTCCCTAAGCGAAAAATGCGCGAAACGGCCATACAAAAGTCCCTAAGCACAAAAAGGTGCGAAACGGGCAAAACTAGACCTTAAGACACTAAAAGGGCGCGAAAAAGGCAAACCATGAAATCATCAAACAATAAGCAAACAGACATGTACGAAAACCAAATAACACAAAGATACAAATTATATAGCATGTTGCGAGCCAAAAGAGCGCGAGATAAGCACCACACTCGAGAAAAGTTCATCTTTGAACAGTAGTGACAACGCTGTCTCAAAGTAGAACTCGGGGAGCAACATGGTGTAAAGAGAAGAAAAGAGGAAAATACAAAAAGCTACAAAAAACGTACTTTTCATTGAATATTCATTGAATATTTACAAACAGAGGAAAATACAAAAAGCTGCAAAAAGAAATGTACTTTTCGTTGAATGTTCACAGAGTAAAATACAAAAAATCCTAATCTACGCTGAGTACTAAGTCATCCGGCTGAGAAGAAGCCACCTCGACACCAGAGTCCTCAATAACCGAGGGATCAAGAACTTGAGGAACCGAAGCACCAGGATCCTGGGGAGCCGAAGGAGCCGTCCCGGGTGAAGGATCATCACTTGAGGGCCCGACCATAGCTGCGGAGTCTGGCACAGGATCAACGGCTGTGGAATCAGAAATCTGGAACTCATCACTATCCAACCCTAGAAGTGCCTTGATAGACTCAGGCTGATCGCCCGCCTCAGTAGCCTCAGGAACGTCTTGCACTGTTGAAGGTTCGACTCGATCATATGCGCTAGAAGACTCAGGCTGACATTGTGGCTGTCGGGGAGGCCATGGGCCCTCAAGATTGTCCAATTCATCCCCAGCACCCTCCTCCAAATAGGCATCCGGACCTTGCGAGTCGGGCTCGTACTTAGTCCAGGGAGGAGCTGCGTAGTACTTGGCCTCCTCAGTAAAGAGTAACTCAGGAAAAGTCTCGCCAGGCTGATGCTTCTCCAGCCACGAACGAGCCAAATAAAAATCGTACTTGATGAATCCCGCCGCGAACATTGCTTTCTTATCATAGCAATGTTGGGACAAGCGGTACTCACGAACGGCCTTGGCCCGAACCTCTATCTGACGGTCCAGTACATTGTGCAGCTCCTCAATGGCTTCATCCCGTTGTCTCTCCATGGCTCCCCGGTCATTGACGGCCTTATTATAGGCTTCTTGGTACCCTTGAAAGGAAGCCACCTTCGCTTTCTCTTCCTGGAGCTTTCGCTCAATATCAGCATTCTTTCGCTCGAGATCAACGCTCTTTTTATTTAGCTCCTCCATCCTTTTGGGATAGGGGTGAAGCTGGACAACCTCGTTCATAAGCTCCATTTTCTGCTCTCGAAGCTCACGAATGTCCTTATCGGCTTGCTCCCTAAAGGCCCTGTGTCGAGCATTAATAGCCGTAATTTGCTGAGCCGTCTGACAAGACAAAAAACAAACAAAAGGCTCAACAAACCTGACGAAAAGGCATAAAAAGGAAAAAGCTAATTACCAAACAAGCACAAAGCTTACCTTCATCGCGAGGTAGTCGGAATTATCCTCCGCCTCAGTTAGATTGGTGAAAAGCATCGCCTCGTCGCGAGGGAGAATGGTGCTCCAAGCCAGACGGGATGCTATCCCGGCATCTTCAATGCTGTCATTGTCATTCACCTCGGGATAGACCTGGAAGTCTT
Source organism: Heritiera fomes (assembly GCA_032173925.1). Classification (NCBI taxonomy): domain Eukaryota; kingdom Viridiplantae; phylum Streptophyta; class Magnoliopsida; order Malvales; family Malvaceae; genus Heritiera; species Heritiera fomes. Next base: position 17,971,532 of record JAPDPM010000009.1, on the reverse strand, counting down.
CTCCACCAACAACGACCCCGCTATCAACTTGATGGTGCCTCAAAGTCGGATCAGCCACCTTAGGCAAAATCGATCTTGTAGGCATTGTGGCTTCTATAATGAGCCTCTTCCTGTATTTCTGCCTAGGCTGGCTAGGAACAGACCTATCCTCAGCAACACGAGATCCACCCTCTTGACGGGCTGAATCACTCCTCTGGGACTCCGAGCTCTCGCGGTCGTCCGAACCACGATCAAGGACAAGAGGCCTCTTTCGTTTATTTCTCCCGGCCTTTTGTGTAGGATGGCTGGATACACCAGCAGCAGGAGGAGGGGCAGTAGGAGCACGAGCTGGTACGGATGAGGGAGCATGAGCTGACCCGGATGAGGGAGCACGAGTCGGTCCAGATAAGGAAGCCCCAGCTTGCGACTGAGAGGCAGGAGCCGCTCGAGCAGCATCGCTGGCATCCCTCCTACATAAAAACTCCTGAAAGTTCATTCCTGCACAACATAAGAAAGAATTAGCTAACCAAGTAAAAACGCCACACCCACAAAGTAAAAAGGAAATTAGAAAACTAAAAAACCACCGATATCCTCTAAACTATTCAAGGATGAATCCAAGGGGAAATCAACGAAGGGACTCCCAAAGGCATTGGCCCAAGCCCACTCAGGATTCTCCTCTGACTGATTGCTAGTACCCGCAGCCTTAGAGTTCTCATCCTCCAAATATGAAGAGGACTCATCTACAAGATGGCCTACAGGGGCAGACGCTTAGGCTACGACTATCGGAGATGGCTGACTAGGACCAGCATCAACACGTGGAGTCACAGGCAAGTTAGACGGGGCGGCGGAAGTCCCAACAACGGTCCTGCTTGCCCCCCAGCCGGCAGCGACGATATTCTCCGGGGTTAAAAGGGAGAATAAGTTACACTCCCTAGTAGAACAGATCCGCCGAATAAGCTCACCAAATTGGTCTCTCAAGGTTTCTGCTTTAAACCTTTTTGAGCGCTGTGAGTGGTCAGAGGTATCACGATTCCATCTCTTGTGGATCCGTAGGTCGCTTGGAATCTCGACAACGACCCACTCACTTTCAAAGTCACGCAGTTTATTGGGAAGATCCGAGAATATCTTATTATTAGGAAACTCGTCGATCTTCAACCGTTGGAGAGAGAACGTTATCATCCCTTTCAAACCACGAACTCTGAAAAAGGCGCTTAAAAGAGGAACAGTTGGGACAATATCTAAGTGATAACACACTATGGAAAACGCTACCAGCTGGGCCCACGCGTGGGGATGGAGTTGACACGGGACGATGTCCTTATACCTAAGAAATGCTTCACCAAACTTCGGAAGAGGGAAGTGAAAATCGAGGGATAAAGAGGCCTTATGAATGGCTACACCATTTTTAACCAAGTCGGGCGTAGCCTCCCCTTGGACTGGAAGTCTATAACTATAACCTGACGGAAGGGGGAAACGAGTCCTAAAATCCTCTAAGTCAGCATTCGTCAAAGAACACAGAACACCACCGATTCTGAGTGTTTTACCCGAACGTAGCAAAGACATGGCGAAGGAATTACCTAATAGGCGACAGACCTACTAGGGCGACAGACCTTCTGAACGAAAGACCTGCGGGAGACCTAGGCTCAACGCGAAAGACTAAAAACACCCCCAGGAGGCCTAAATCTGAATGCGAAAAGGTTATAAATAAAGGCGACAGTATGCACTTACTGTCACTGAGATGAGTGAGAGATCCTGACGAGAGAGCGACAGACTCTTTTAGACGACAGACTCTTTTGACGAGAGAGCTGAAAGATGGACGACAGATGGGTGCTCAGAGGCTTTCGTGCACTCTCTCGACAAGCCCCAGCGGTTTATATAGCCGCGACAGGGAATGCCAAACGTCGCGCCCGATCACGTCTGTCGCAGATTGGAGATTTTTCACCTACAAAAAATACCAGAAGAAGTAGCAAAAAATAGAGAAAACTATTCACGGTGGGCTGAAACTCAAAAAACACATATTTATACTCTCTTGTTTAGAAAAATCCAACAAGAGAGTGGGGAGCAATTGATATGACAAAGTATACTTTCTTTGGGCCAAGCCCAAGGTTCATCAAGACCACCACGTGGCGGGAGATCACTGGGCCACGTGGCCTTCAGCGACAGATGATATAGGCTGCCGCAACAAACCTGTCACTGGCGACAGACTCCCAACCTATCGCCTGATGTGACAAGGCGACACGTGGCATCATCAATCTACCGACCTGCAACAGACGACATAGGCTGCCGCATTACACCTGTCTTCCGACCTGCGACATACCACATTGGCTGCTGCATCACTCCTGTCGCCTGGCGACAGGCTCCTAGCCTATCGCCTGACGTGACAGGGCGACACATGGCATCTTCCCCGCCTATCGATTGGCGACAGACCCCTGTCGCCATAACGTGATTCGCAAGATGGTCTCTCGCCAGTGACAGGGTCCGAGTTTATCTGTACGAAGGAATTTGTATTACATCTGAATACAAACTCTTAGCAAAGTTGCGTACTTATCCCCAGGTAATTAACCTAGAATATCAGCCTATAAATAGGCTTCAGGTATAATCTTATTGCCCAATTTTTGATTACTAGCTTTTACGCTTCCCAATTCTGAAGAACTTTGGGCTGACTTAAGCATCGGAGTGTCTACGTAGGGAACCACCCCTGCGTCTCTCTGACTTTTCTTGTTTTACAGAAGCTTCTTGGAGACACGTGGAGACTAAGTACAAACATCGACGTCATCATACCTTTATTGTTGTTTTGTGCAACAACAACGCTTCCCAATTCTGAAGAACTTTGGGCTGACTTAAGCATCGGAGTGTCTACGCAGGGAACCACCCCTGCGTCTCTCTGACTTTTCTTGTTTTACAGAAGCTTCTTGGAGACACGTGGAGACTAAGTATAACATCGACGTCAGCATACCTTTATTGTTGTTTTTTGCAACAACAGCTACAAACAGAATCACTCAATGGCTTCCTTGTTATCGCGACGATGGTTATCGGTTTTGGCTTGAACAACAACCCCAAAACCAAGCTTTATGGACTGCCCAATGAGTCACCGAACAAGCCCCTATGACCCTTTGCTCTCACGTCAACATTAGCCCTGTTTTATCCTAACCACTGCCCCTTAAGGCAACACCTATCCTAGTCTCTTTTCCCTTGTCAAGCCCCCGCACTTACCGCCCCTGCCATGCTCCAGTTTTCTTTCCTCCTTTTTCAATTTTGGAAGCTAAGGCAGCTAGTCTGGGAATGAGAGACGGAAGAGATAAGAGTGGAGGTAGGAAGAGTGATGGTGAGACAAAGAGAAAGATTAAGAGGATGAGGCAAACAAGAGAAATAGAATAAGAAAATTAAAGAGGGATCAAATGAGAGAAGGAGAGATCCATTAAGAAAAATGTGAGTGGTGTGGTGGTGAGGCTTAAGACCTCTACAGTTTCTATATGAAAAACTTCCAAACTTCTAAAGTGGTTGTTTAGATCATCAGGAGTTAGATTCTAAAGTGGTGATCCAAATGATGGCAAAGAAAGAGGTATTACTCACGATTATGGGAGTTGGCTGCGCGGAGAAATGTCGAGAGGAGCAACTGGATGCTTAGGAATGACTGTTAGTGGAGGTCGATCTTTTGCTATCGGGGATAGATCTTCTAGTTATTTAGATGAATCTAGTGGTGACAGTAAGTGTAAGAAAGTGGCTAGCAGTGGATGACCGGAGGGCGACAGAAAGGTGGTTCAAAATGAGGTTACGAGGGCATCCCTAAAAGGAAGGAATTTGGGAAAGCTAGGACATTATGCGATACGTGGGAAAGTTTAAATTCAAAAAACATTTCCCTTGAGTTAAGGGATCAAACTATAGGTAAAGAGGTAATGGTTGCTGGTGATAATAGGGATTCTCAAATTGCTTATAAGCAAAATCCATTATTTTCGGTGCAACATCTGGTATCTAGTGATCCACGAAGTCCAAAGTGGAAGGTTTCTTTGAATTAAAGTATTTCAATAATGGTGATGTGTCCAAAGTGGAAGTTAGATATAATGCATCCTTTTTGTTGAAGATCTTAGGTGCTGTTTGGTTGGAGGAATTTTTTTTTATCAAGGGGAATTTTTTTTTGTCAATTGATTCTCGCGTTTGGTTGGGGGAATCGAATTTCGGAGGATAATTTTTTTTTACCAATAGTGTCAAAACAGTGCCAAATAGTGCCAAAATTAGGAAAAAAAATTCTCTCCTCTCCCTGAGGTATTTTTTTTTCGGGAGGAATTTAACTTTTTTGTCTATTTTAGCCTCCAATAATTATATTTTGTTTTCATTTTACCCCTAAACCTATCTAATATTACAACCATGTTTTTTTCTTATTTTGATGAAGAGAAAAATGAATTTAAAATCAAATGGACCAATAATAAGATGAACCCTATGATTTTTGATTAATCAAAATCAATTTAATATAGTAATAGTTTGTTATATCAAAATAATTTACATGACAAAAACCTTATAAAAAAGAGGCAAAATAAATAAATAAATAAATAAGCATATTAAATAAATAAATAAATAGTTAATTTAAATATAATTTATTTCAAGTGTTATTCACTCTACATCAACTAATAATATGGAAGGTATTATAGTAAAATAAATAATTTTACCCTCTTACTTTCCTTTAACCAAATACAGAAATCTTATATTCCCCCAATACAACTAAACACAAAAATCTAATATTCCCAATAATTTATCAAATAAAATAATATTTCGATAATTTAATATTTTCGATAATTTTAAATTCTTCAAACCACACTGCTCTTATTGATTGGTAAATTAGTGGCGGACAGCGACTTAAAATGGCGGTTGGGGAACGGTAGGCAAATTGAAATATCGTAGACCGATGGATTAAAAAACCATTGACCTATAAGCATCACGACATGATGCAATTATTCCAACTCCTATGCAGGTGGCTGTACTAATCAATGAGGAGATAGATGAATGAGATAGGGATATAATAGAGGCGCTTTTTGATGAACAGGACAGTACAGTACTCTTATACAGAGTATCCCAATCAGTGCTAAAGGGAGAGACGATATTTTGATTTGGAGTGAAACTGAGTCAGGAGCTTTTACAGTAAGGTCAGCCTATTATGTAGCAAGGAAGTTAAGATGGGATCCTGCTAATTCGAATGTTCAAGGGATTACTTTATGGAGATTGTTGTGGGAGGCTAATGTATTGCCTAAAGTTAAGTATACGGCCTAGAGGCTGTTTTGGAACATTTTACCAACAGAGGATGGTTTGTGTAAATGTGGTGTTACTGTAAAAGATGTTTGTCATGTGTGTGGTAATATTGGGGAGACATGTTTGAGTAGATCTCTCTGGGTAAGTGTTTCTAATGGGTTCTAAATGTTTTGGAAATTGATATAGAAGGAATTCAGTTGTGGGAGGCAGTGATGGAGAACGCTTAGCCAATGAGGGCATAGGAGAAATTTTTAGACATGTTATATTATTTGGAAATATAGAAATCAATGTCTCTATGATGTAGATGTACTCTTCAAATAACTTGATCCGCACAGGAAAATTGATGACCCAGCAACACAAAATTACAACAGCTTGAGTAGAAGGGAGTAGCTCAAGTATTGGTTCTGCTGATGAGAAATGGAGACAACCAAAAATAGGTGTGAAAGATGGTCGGGTAGTAATCAAGGCTGTTGCAAGAAATCATGACGGTGAGATGTTATGGTGTGCGGTGCAAGATTGCTCTGGGTGGGAGATGATAGACACTAGGAATGTCTAGCAATTCTACTTGGTATGCTCATGGCTTTGGAACAGGATATCAGGAAATTATAGTGGAAAATGATTGTTAGAGGGTAATTGCTGATTTGTGTTCACTAGTACCTTCTTTCTAGGGGTGGGGGCGCTTTTGGATAACATCAAAATTTTGTGTAATGGTTTTATTTCGTACTCTTTTCTATTTGCTAGTGGGGAGTATAACTATTTTGCTCAAAATTTGACTAAAGTAATTACTAGGTGTTAGTCAAGTTTGGGTGAGATCTTTAACTGAAAACTACCTTTCAATATCCTGATGTATGATTATATTGAGTGAATGAAGTCATCAACTTATAAAACAAAAAAAAATTGCTTCCAATATAAAATAGTTATGAGTGTGTGTGTGTATATATATATATATATATATATATATAATACATTAACAATATATAATTTTTATATATTGTCAATGTACCAGAAATTAACACTTCATCTATAAGCAAACTAAAAAAAATGTCAAATCCATAAAAATAAATATAAATAATATTTTTTGTCAATTTGCTCATAAATGCTTATTAATGAAATGTCAATCTCTGATATATTAACAATGTACAAAGATTACACAATGTCATTACATCTTATATAAATCCTATAATTATTTTAATAGTATAATAATTTTACAATTTTTTAAAAATAAACAATATTTTAATATTATTAGAATAAAAGTTTTGATGATAATGATAATGATGATGAAATAATATTTTAATAATAGTAATACTATTTTAAATATTTAAAAAATAACAATAATAAATAATTTTCTTTTAAGTGTTTAATAATAAACTATTTTAGTATTAAATATTATTAAAATATAAATATTTTTTAATATTAGAAAATAAATAATTTAAATATTTTAATAATGAAAAATAATTTTTTCAAAAATATAACCAAATAATCGAAAACATTTTTTATTTACTCATCCGAGCAACAAAATTTTTTTTTAAATATGTAAATATTTTTCAAAAATTATTTTTCAAAATACAATTTCGCCGAATCAAATAGCTCTCAAATTTCAACTTCGCAAAATGATTTCGGTCTACAGAAAACATCTAATCCCACAAAGAATCTAAATAGCAGGAGCACTGCTACTACGTTGCAAATTACAATGTTGGCTGCGGTGCTTGACTTGAGCGACGGCCATCTCATGGATAAACAATTTTACACACGCCCTTCAGGTAATATTATAGGACTCAGTTATAATACTTGCTCCGTCCAGATACGATACAGAATAACAGAATGTAAGTGGTAGGGTTTTCCACTTCTTTGGTATGCAACAAGAAAATTTTGCTCCCATTAATGTCTGCGGCAAAGGCAAATCACACAACGGACCTTCGAGCTTAACCAGAGCGCATCAGGGTTAAGGAGGGGAACATAGCGTCCTTATGGCATATGTAAACCCACTCCCACAGTAAACTCCGACTGTCTCATTTTTGTGTAGAACTTCATGACCTAAACTAACTGTTTGGGGCCTACTTTGATCGCGTGTACTCCCAAGACCAAGCTGGCCATGTTCACCCCAACCCCATGTCTTAATCACTCCATCCTCTGCCGTCAAAATGTGAAAGTGGGAAAGAAAAATCACTTAACAGTATGACAAGGAATAAAACAAAGAAGGTTGAAGAGACTTTGCCTGTTACAACAGCAGAGTGCTCAGCACCAGCTGCAATTTGCACCATTTTCATCCCATCTAAACCAGGGACTCTCTCCAAAACAGTTGCTCCCAAATCTGCCAAAACCGAAAAATTGCATTTAAACTGAGGGAGGTAAAGTAGCCAAACCAGAAAGGAGACTTCTAACGAGAACACATATATATACACATTATATATATTTATTCCTATTCTGATGTTCTCTTTTTTTTCCCCTTTTGGATACATACACATTTATTCCCATTCTGGCAATTAAACCAACAACGATAACTTTTTATGATGTGCATCTTTAATCTATAAACTTCAACATCAACCCCAAAAGTATTGAATTTCTTCTTGTCAGTTTTCCAAATGCATTACCAGATAAATGCTTTGAGGGATTTACTTTCTCCAGATAGCTTAAGACTCCGTGGTGGCTACCACCAAGCATAAAAACTTGTCCATCATCTGTTACAAAAAGAAAACGATGTCATAAACATGTAGTTTACAATATCTTGCTTCTTTTTCTTTTAATTTTTACTTGAGGTTGGGGGCAAGGGAGGGTTGAGGGAGAAGTTAGAGTGTTTTTTTTTTTTTTTGAAATGAGAAGTTAGAGTAAGTTAATTCTTGGATAGCTCAAGTAGAAAGGTAAACCATAAAGGATTAACAAGTGTGCATGTATACCAGATAATACTAGAGCATGATTCCAACCAAGCACAGCTTTAGAAAAATGCAATGATGGAGATAAATGTTGAGGAGTGAGAAAATCTGAATTGGCACCAAAACCTCTTCCCCAAGTGTACAGTTGTCCATCAGCTGGTGTAAACAGACAAGAAACGACAACATTACGAATTATTTAGTAGTTTAAATTAAGTGAGCAACTTATGATCAGACCTATTCACAGTTTATGGGGTTTGGCATGCATAATAAAAGGTTTATACTTATGATTCAACATGTTTTATGCTACAAATATTGTGCTGATTGAGTGTACTTACCAGATAATGCTGCACTATGGTCTCCGTTTGCACTGATGCTAAAGATTTTAACACCTTCAAATCCACAAGTAGCCTGAGGAGTATTAACCGACTTGATTCTATCTATTGAAATACCCAGTTGACCACGCTTTCCAGATCCAAATCCATAAACTTGATCTCCTGAGCGATCTGCAGAGAGGATTCTTGGTTGTTAGAGACTAAAGTAAATGATAATGATTAAGCTGAAGCTTCAACTGGTACCAATCCAGTTCCATATTTACCAAGCATCCAAGAATGAAAACTATGCTTTTACTTTCGTGAGATTCCTTATTCAGTGTATATAATTCTCAGCAATTCCAATTCATCCAAATGGTAGGCAGAATGTATCCAACAAAGCTTCATTTTAGATCATCAATTTTCAAATATGTTTTAAAAGAACTAAAATATTTATTCTCTGGAACACATCAAAAACAGAGTTTCTCCCAAAATTTTGAGAAAAATGCAGTTTTCTGTTCTTCTTTCCACACTTTGTCCTGTAGATGAAATGAACTTTCTTCTAAAATAACAAAATATAGTATTTTCAGCAGGTTAAGTGAACACATAAATGATCAGGGAGTAGATGTGCACAAAAGATAAAAAAGAAACATAAATAGTTTATATTGAAAAATAAATTCTTCACGTTGAATTCGATGACTACTAGCAGCACAGCTAATATATTATACGTTTACCTTTCAACAAGACAAGTGAATGGCGCATACCGCATGCTATCTGTTCAACATGCTTATTAACAAAAAATGATACTTTAACAGGAGAGCAATGTGACCTGTAATCACCATGCCCCAGCTGACCAAACGAACCATCTCCACATGTAAAAACACAGCCCTCATCTGAAAAGTAAGTCCAGTAGCAGACTCAATTACATAAATATTGCCATATGAAATTCACAACCAGAAGTAGACCTGGCAATCGTAGACAACACGATGACATGATGCAAAAACGATACAAATATAAAACGGACTAAAATTAAGTAAAAATTGTATATGAATATGGTAAAAGATAAAAATAAGGTTTGTGTTTTTCGTATCGACATAAATTTTAATACAAAATTTTTGTGTTTTATACAATACAAACACAATTTTACATCATACGAATACGAATTAAAGACATGATTGCCAGGTCTGTCCAGAAGTTAATTGAGGAAATTGAAAATCAACTGCATAAATTAGAATGGAAAAACTGAACAATCCTATCAACTTATTTAAATAGCTTAGCTTTATTTATGGGCAATAAAATCTAACACATGGCTACTAGCAGTAAAGCAATTTCATATAACGAACCTGAAACAAATCCAGAGTGGCTCCATCCAGCTGAAACGTGAGTAATGAAGTAACCCTCCAAAGACAATACAGGCTTTGGAGTTAACAAGCTATTAACCATTTCCCCATTGCCTAACTGACCAGAGTTGCCCCTTCCCCACGTCAGGACTTCCCCACCTGCAAAATCATTACCCAAAGTTTTGCGAAATCACATAATTGATAACCGTGAAATCGACCAAGAAAAAAGAAAAGGAGAAGGGCCTAGCGGAGGGTACCGGTGGTCAAGGCAACAACGTGAGCACCGCCACAAGCGAGCATGGAGACGGTACCGGAGGAAGAGAGAGAAGGGAGGTTAAGGAGTTGAGGGATGTGCTCATCTTGGAGCCGGGCAGTGCCCAGCTGTCCATCCGTGCCTGCTCCCCAGCTCCATAGCCGTTCTGCTTCTTCTTTTTCTCTTTGTTGTTCATTGTCTTCTCCTTGTTTCTGTTCGATAATTGTTTCTTTGCTCTTCTGATTTACTTCCATTGCCACGTGCAATTGTTCTCTGTTATGCTTTCTGGCTTCTCGAAAGAGCCTAGGCTGCCTCCGCCGAAGTAATTTTCTTTTAAGTCATGTCCAGCGATTAGGGATAGTAACCGATAAATTCCTTTCACAATGTCAATTTTTTTTTTTTTGTTGTTCAGCTGTCAAATTTAAATACTAAAGTCTAGTTAGGATGGGCTGAAATAGATTCTAGTGACATTGAAAACCAACGAATTTAGTTAGTTTAACGGAGGGATTGGTGGTAAAATCTGGATGTAATGAGAAGACAATTAAAAATATTAAAATAAATTTTATTTTAAGTAAAATTTATAATATATATTTGATATTTGTTTAATTAGTAAATGATTAAAAATTACTTAAATTATATTTTTCAAATAATAATATAATTTTATTTAAAAATAATGTACACATCTCGAAATAAAAAATTAATAATATTTATTTACTTTATTACTTATATAATTATTTATTTTAATTGATTGCTAATTATAAAATATTTATATGTCTATCATTTTCAAATATTTATTATTAATTTTAAAGTAAAAAATTTGAAAAAATAAAAATAAAAGTGGGGAGGGGCAAAATTGGAACAAGAGCCTCCATTAGAGATGCTTATTCCCAGCTGGACCCTCAAGGGTCCAGTGCAAAATTTGAGTATAGCATGGTGGGTCCCATCGTGTTGGGTGCCCAGTGTAATTGATACCAAAAATGACTCATGGACTCGTTGTAGTAGAATTCAAACGATCTCTAAAAGTTAATACTCTTAGATAGCTGGTGATATTGGTTTCGTTCATATTGTAAATAATAACAAAAGTGAACTAGTGAGTGTAGTAGTGAGATTAAATATTATATCAGTGAGATTAAAATCAGTGATAGGATATGTATTTGAATGCAAATGCAAGTGGTAGTACTGAGATTAAGTATAATGCAAAAAAGAAAATAACTATTAAAGAAATTAGATAAAAATTTATATTATAAATTTAATATTTGTACAATTAAATAATTAAAAAATATTAAAATTATTTTGATATCAAATAATTCATTTATTATTAATATTTAAAAATTATTTTATGTATATTTTAATGTTATTTATTTAATATTTAAAACTTTTAAAATTTCATTTAAGAAATGGTAATATATTATCTTTAGGATTTTAAAAATGAAAAAAATTAATAATTATATATTTTAAATATACAATTTAATAATTTTATATATAAATTTACATATATATAAATTTATTTACAATTTAAATAAATATATAATAAAAAATTTTCAAAATAAATATAAGACTAATGGCATGAATGCCCCTAGAACAATAAGGGTTAATGCAATGTCATCCTTGAACTTTAAAAACCAAAAATTCAATATGGTATTTGTACAATCCCATTATTAATTACTATAGTAGCTAGCACTAAATTCGTTACTTGTGGCAAATGACATGGACTCTAGCCAATGAAATAATTCCTTTTGGCCTAACACGTGGGATGCCACGTGTAAGTGTTGGATTGGATGGTGCTATAAATTACCTGTAAAAAACTAATTAAAAATGTGACAATTTCAATTCTCGATTTTTCCATGTTAATGTATTTATAAATAATTAGACTGATTGAGTTCATTTATGAAATTTTTTGAGCAAATTGTGTATTGATAAGTCTTAAAGAAAATCTCAGTGAAAATTAGAGCAATTTTGAAGTCAAGGGCAAAAAGGTATTTTTAAAGCTCAGTACATGAATTAAATCTCAATAAGGATGTTGGAGTTAGTGGGAAATTATGGGAATAAATAAATTACAAGTTATATCAAGGATTATTAAATTAAAGGATTTTTTTTAAAAAGAAGAAAGAGGACCCTCGATTAGTAAAGACTGTTTGTGATAATGAAAGGAATAAAGATGTGAAATCTGATTATAGGGTCGACAATGATGGGTTATTGAGGTACAAGGGTATTCCTAATAATGAGGGTTTGAAGAAGTTGATCTTTGAGGAAGCTCACAGCTCTAAGTATACTATGCATCCAAGCAATATAAAGATGTATCAGAATTGGTGTAGTCTATACTATTGGGCTAGAATGAAAAAAGGACATTGTCGATTTTGTTGCAAGATGTTTGACTTGTCAAAGGTAAAGGTTGAGCATCAAAAACCAGCAGGATTGCTTCAGCCTTTATCTATTCTGACTTGGAAATAGGAGCATGTCACCATGGACTTTATTTTAGGTCTTTCAAGGACTAGGAGACAGCACAATGCCATTTGGGTGATTGTTGACCGCCATATTAAATCAACTCATTTCCTAGCCATTAAGGCTATTGATTCTCTTAGCACCTTAGCAAACTTATATGTTAGAGAGATCGTTAGATTACACAGAGTTCCAGTGAGTATCGTTTTAGATAGAGAGTCTTGGTTCACCTCTCAATTTTGGGAGAAGTTTTAGGAAGTCATCGGAACTTAGTTACATCTCAACACAGCTTTCCACCACAAACTGATGGGCAGTCTAAGAGAATGATTCAAATGCTCAAGAACATGTTGAGAGTGTGTGCTATTGATTTTAAGGGCTCCTAGGATGACCACTTGCCTTTGGCTGAATTTGCTTATAATAATAATTTCCATTCAAGCATCGAAATGGCACTGTATCAAGCACTACATGGGCAAAGATGCAGATCTCTAATTGGTTAGGAAAAGATTGGTGACAGAAAGGTTACGCTCTTAAGTTGGTTGAGCAAGCTTCCAAGAGTGTCAAGGTGATTTGTGAAAGGTTAAAAGCTACTCAAAGCCGACAAAAGTCCTATGTTGATAATCGAAGGAGACACCTTGAGTTTGAAGTTGGTGACTTTTTTTTCTCAAGTTGTCCCCATCCAAAGGCATTATGAGGTTTGGGAAGATAGGTAAACTGAGTTCAAGGTTTGTAGGACCATTTGAGATACTAAAGAGGGTAGATGTTGTTGCATATAGGTTCGCTCTACCTCCTCAGATAGTCGGTGTGCACAACTATGTTGTGAGAGTATCACCTTGATCCCTCACATGTTGTTGAGTATGAAAACTTGGACATTTGAGATAACTTGACATATGAAGAAAAGCTTGTCAAGATTTTGGATCGCGAGGAAAAGGTGCTAAGGTCGAATATTATTCCATTGGTTAAAAGTGTTGTGGCAATAGAATTTTGAAGAGGAAGCCACTTGAGAGTTAGAAAGTCTTATGAGAGAGAAGCATCCTCTCCTTTTCTGATGTAGCATCACTCAAATTTTAGGACTAAATTTCCTAAGGTGAGGAGGATGTGACAATCTCAATTCTCGATTTTTCCACGTAAATGTATTTATGAATAATTAGACTAATTGAGTTCATTTATGGAATTTTTGAGTAGATTGTGTAATGATAAGGATTAAAGAAGATCTTGCTGAAAAATTGGAGCAATATTGAAGTCAAGTGCCAAAAAGTAATTTTTCAAGCTCATATCTCAATAAGAATGTTGGAGTTAGTGGAAAATTATGGGAATAAATAAATTACAAGTATGCTACCTGGCATGTTGTCAGGTTGTGAGACCCAGTTATTTTGTATTGTACATGTACAGTTATTCAATTATTTATTGATAAATGATTTATTTGTAAATATTTTAGAAATTGTAAGTATAAAATGATATGGGCTCTACTTGGATTTTCACGCCCAGATGAAATTATGAATGTGGAAACAGTGTACAGATGGTGAAATGATTAAAATGAGGAAATTTTAGAGACTTGAAATTATTTTTTTCAGTATTGGATTTGTTGGCAAATGAATTGTAAAATGACAATACGTCCCAAGGGTATTTTCGTAAATTCTCTCAAACTAAAATGAATTGGGACGAAATAAAAATATCATGTTATTCGACATGAAAAGGAGTTTAAGATAGAGGCCTTGAATTTAATTAAATCAGTGGTTACATTGGAAATTTACGCGATTTACCTGGTAAGGGTAAAATCATAATTTCTCACTATCTGTGCACTGTGCGTCAACGAAACCACTTCCAATCATCAAGATATGTTTAATATGACAATTTGGAACTAGAATCTGAAAATTTGGAGCACGTTTACACGATTTTTATGCCAGCGAAACCGCAGGGCATTTTTATCTGAAAATCTCATAAGAAGGGCATTTTCGTCATTTTTCATATGTCTAGAAAACACTAAATAATTCCACCAGCTGCAGCCGGCATTATTCACCCATCTTCCCCACTCATTCTCGTCAACCATAGCCAAATAAAAAAGAAAAAAAGAAAGAAAAGAAAAGATAATTTTCTACAAGGCATTAACTACTCACTTTTGACTAGAGGTGGCAAATGGGCAGGTTCGGTTCAGGTTATATTTGAGTTCGAGTTATTTCAATTTCGGATTTTTTCGGTTTTGAATTTTTTCAATTTCAATTTTTTTCAGTTTCGGTTATTTTTTGTTTCGATCCGGTTTTAATCGGGCAGGCTTTGCGGGATTAGTCAAATTATTTTAAAATTTTATAAATTATAAATATTTTTATAATTTGGAATGTAATAATTAATTTAATTTTATATAGTTAAATAAAAATATAATAGAAATGCTAAATTAAAGTTAAAATTTAATAAATATTTATATAAATATAAATTTTTACATTTTAATGTTTTTATTACTTGACAATTATTATTTATTTTTTTAATTTCCTGTGATATTCACATTAGTTATAAAATATATAATTATATATTAATAATTATATAAAAATTTATTTTTTAAGTGAGCCATATATATATATATATATATATATATATATATATATAGTAAAACTAAAAAAAGTGAAAATCAAAAAGTATTAGCTATACAAATAAATAACTAACAAATTATTAATAAATCACACTTAACAATTAAATATTTATATAAATGGCTTTATACTCTTCACAATAACTTATTGGGTTATTGTTTTTTTTTTAGTCAACATTGGGCCATTGGAATTTAGACACTCTTAATTCAATAAATTTCTTTTTTTTTTACTTTGTTTTATTAGCTTTTTTAATAATTATATTATATTTTTAATAAAATTTAAAATTACATTTATTTTGTCTTTTAAATACAAATATAATTAGTAATTAAATTAAATCTAGCCGTATAACTAGTTAACTAATTATTCAATTATAATATTAAATAAAATTATAGTACACATTAAAAAAATCTTAATATTATGAATAATTGGTCAATTAATTACCTCAATTTTATATTTATTTTGTTTTTGGTTTGTACATAAATCATAATATAACATTATTATATTAAATATAATCGTACTCGTACACATTAATTAATCAAATATCTCATTAAAAATTTAGAACGTTAAATTAAACAAGTTATATACACCAATTGACATCATATTATAAATAATAACATTTGATATAATCATATCATATACAGTTATGCACTAATTGAGTACTAATTTTTTCATATTCACATTAACAAAATAATATTAGATATACACCTATTGATCGAATATCTAATTAAAATGTTAAATAGTAGATATTACTAGATTAATTAATATAATGCTAGTTATTTAAATATAATTAATAATAATATTAATAAAGTATAAAAAACAAATTTTATTAAAATTACCACTTACACTGTAATACTACTCTAATATATTATTAAATTACACTTTAATTTACTATTAGAATTATTATTTTTATCCACACTTTAATTTTACATTTAATAGATAATAAATAAATTATTTTTAATAAATACTTAATTCTATCAAAATAATACTTACACACTAAAAGATTACATAATTTATTCTTAAAAGATTATTATAATATAATATACAAATCATTATTATAAGATACCAAATTGGTTTATATATGTATAAGATTATTATAATATAATAAATAATTAATTACCACTAGTTTGATTTATTAATGTCTTTTGTTTTAAGGCTAAAAATAAAATTATCACTAGCTTGATTTATAATTTTCTCTTTCAATGATGTCCAAGCTAATTTTAATTTTAAGATTAAGTTTTTTTTAATCTAAATTTAATATCTTTCTATACTTGAAACTTTAAGAAAATATAGTTTAAATTTAATTTTATTAAAAGTATTTTTAATGTGTTGCACAAAATATCAAATTCAAAGTTTCAAACAAATATTGAAATTATATAATTTTTTATATATTTAATTTATTATTGTATTAAAATTAAAATTTTATTGTAAAATAAAAATAATAAAATGTTAAAATGAATTTTATAATAAAATCAAATGTTAAATTAATAATATATTTATTATTATAAATGCAATAAGTATACTATTAAAGATTATTTGATATCATATATTATGGTGTTTTAAATTAATTTAATTTAATTTAATTAAAAAGATTCAATATTTATTTTGTTGGTAATTCATAATTGATAAAATTGTATAATAAATAATAATTGTTTTCAAAATTTTAAACTTTTTAATTAAAAAAGTATATCAATTATTTATTTATTTTTAAATAATAATTATATAATTATAATTCGAATTTTCTAGGATTATAAATTCGATTTTTTTACGGGTTTCAGATCGGATCAGTCTCGGTTTCGGATCGTATCGGGCTTGGGTTATGTCGGGTTTGGGTTTTTTCGATTTCGAGCTTTTTCGGTTACGGGTCTTTGACTTTTTTTATCAATTCAGGCTGGTCTCGGTTCGATCTCGGGCAGGTTTTCGTGCTTCAGCCAGTTTTTGCCACCTCTACTTTTGACCAAATTTTCTTCTACAAACATTTTCCACTCACTTTCCTCTCTTCACCTATACCCATAGCCCTTTGAATAAGTGGCAAAATCAAAAGAAAAAATAGCCAAGGAATTCGGCAAAGAGAGGTATTTTCATGGTTTTACTTTCCTATGATTTTAATGGTAGTTAATGAAGAATTTATATGTGTTAAGCATGATTATAGTATTAGATTTAATTGAATTGAATTAAATCATGCTCAAGTACACTCCAAGGGTTTCGACCATTGAGGAAGAGTTAGGATTCTATGCATTTTAAGGCATAAAAAGGATGATAAATTAAAGGAAATTAAGGTTTAAACTAGAAATGATAGTTAAATGGAAGAAAAACCATAAGTATAGCAAGATGCCATTTTCAGTCAAGCAAAGAGGAAGGGGAATTGTGGCTGCATTTGATGAATTTAGGGTGCTATTAGACTGTAGGAATTACAAGGAGTCTGCCGGTATGGTCGAATTTAAAATCCGACGCAAAACGAAGAAGTTACGTTATACTACCGGTAGAAATTATACTACAAAAATAATTACAGTGTCTAAAGAGGCTGCATTTAGATATAAATAATAGCTTAAAAATAAGTATTTGGTAAGCTAATAATTTTGGTGGAATTATCTGCAACCCGGGAATAATGGATATCGAGTGGTGCGTATAAAGAGATCGGATACGCCATATAGGTAAGGGATGCGTATGTAAGCTGTAGCGATATTTTGAATGCATAATTATTATGCATAAAAATTTATAATAATATTTTTGAAATGAAATGCATCGAAATTTGTGGAATTGAGGCTGTTTGCTGTATATGGAATTGTGTTTGAGTTGCAGGAGGGCTATAGAGTGTTCGCAGCTGATATGCTGCCGAAATTTTCTGGAATATTTTCTAAAAATATTAGAAAATATTTAATTGCATGATTTGATGATTTCCTAGCCTTGAAAAAAAGGAATTTATTATTTTTCATAAAACATGAATATACCGAAAAATATTATTTAAATATTTATGTTACCAATTTTACTGGAAATGAGAATACAGAATATTCCTCTTACATGTATTATAACATATGATATGGTTTATGAGATTAAAAGATGGAGAGTGAATATTTTATAAATTATTCTCCATAAATATTCACTTTATGATTTAATAAAATCCTTTATGGACTGATTGAAGATTTACTGATTTTAATTATTTCCATAAAGGTGAGATGATTATGAAAATATTGTTTTGAGACTGCTAGGCCTTATATCATGCCGATATGTGATACGTAATACGTGATATGTAACATGTGATATGTATTCAATCTCTGTTGACAACTGATCAGTGTTCAAGTGAGGACTACTTTAAACTATGGCCATAGATCTGACATGATTATTATTGCCCAATTGGATATTTTCTCTCTAGCATGATATATTCTGGGTGATGCCTTAGTCTCCACTTTTATGAGATATGAAATGATATGTGATATAGAAAATGTGTTTAAATGAAAAAGTACATGAATATGTTTTCATATGAAAAGGAGAATAAACTCTAAACAGTTTTTCGTATTACATAAAGTACCATACTGTTTATGACTTTTACAGGGATGTGTGAAATGAGATTAAATGAGAATGTTGATTTGTTTAAACTAATATTCTATTTAAAGAATATATGAATATTAGTTTATTTATTTAAATGCTTTATTTTATAAAAGCATTATTTTGAAAAGGATATGAAATGAAATGGAAAATTATTGATTCCAAAACACTATTTACTCCCTATAGTCGCTTCTAGGTTCTGGGACAAAACATGTATTTCAAAATACCTTCCTTACTCCATCCGGATCCCTAGCCGACTATAGTATCCTTCCTATTTCGGCCCTTAGAGCACCTATAGGAAAATAAGGATTTTTATTGCATATAGATTTCGGAATATCTAGTTTTACATACAACTCTCTTACTGAGCTGTGGTTTGCTCACCCTTTTATTTTAACATCTACATAGTACTTTCAGTGACTGCGTGATTTGCATCCGGGGATTGTTGGCTGTGCATTTAGTGCCCCGAGGCAGCGAGCTTATATCCTGGAGGTATAATCGCTTGTTTTATATGTTCAGACATATTTTACAGTACTACGGTGTTGTAACTTAAACAGGGGATGTAAACAGTAAGCAAATTTTAATATGTACATATTTTTATGAAAAGAGAAATAAATATTATTTATTAGTGTTTACTGTTAAGAGAAAAAGGAAAATAAAGACATCACAGACAGCCCAACCATATAAAATGTGTGGAAAAACGTGAAATAATGTAGATACGGGATGTGACACAGGTAGACCTGACAATCCTAAACACGATACAATGACATGACACGACAATGATACAGATAAAAGACACGAAGGCGACATGAACTAAAATTAAGTAAAAATCATATATGAATATGTTAAATGCTAAAAATAAGATTCTTGGTTTTCGCGTCGACACGAATTTTAACATGAAATTTTCGTATTTTACATGACATAAACACAATTTTACCTGACACTAAAACAAATTATAAACATGAATTACTGAGTTTTACTACCAGGCAGCTACTTTCTTTTTCCTTTTTTTTTCCTAAATTGCTAGTTGGCAACAAATTGCCAAATGACTAAGAAAAGGTATTTGGAAGCTTTTAAGTTTCAACAAATTTAGGTTGTAATGTGATAGAATGATATTTTATTAATTTTGTATGTGCTAATATATTTAGTTTATTGATGTTTTATGCCTAAAAGAGCTTACTAATGTTTATTATATGTTTTAGGTATTAAATATCAAAGTTGAAATAAAAAGAAGCAAAAAAGAGTAAAGTGCAGATTTTTCTGTTCAGCTTGAAAGATTGACGACTTTGACCAACTTAACGATCTGATCTCAAGAAGTGGCCTCTTGGAAGTTGTAGAGGACTTCTCAAGGTTTCCAGAATGTACAAGATTGCAAAAATCGAAATTCATTTGATGGGTCAAACATTTGGACAAAATCAGTACGAAATTCTAGGCAGAAAAACGAGATTGAGAAGAAATTCCAACAAAGCAAGTTCAAGACAAGATTTTGTTAAGACAAAATAATTTCTTAATTTTATTATGTCTTAGATCTGTAATGAATTAATAAAAATAGGCCTTAGGAATTTTACTTAGAAAATAATTGTAAAAAGATAATGAGATAAAGGTAAGAGTTTGATTAGTCAAATTACTTGTTTTCCAAGTAAACTCCTATCTTAATCTCACATTGCTTAGGAAAGTCTTTTAAACTCTTCCTTAAGCCTATATAAAGAGCACAAAGCTCTCATAAACAGCATCCCTCACATCCTTCTCATCCTTCTTCCCTCTTAGTCTTTTGTAAGGTTTTCCTTAGGGTTTTAGTAAAAGTTTTATTTTCTTTCTTTTAATTTTGATATTGCTGATTTCTTTTTCTTTAAAAATTTTATTTTTCTTCTTTTCTTTATCATTGGTCTTGCTGATTTCTTTCTTTTAAGTTATAAAATTATTTTCTTTTTAGTCCCAATAGAAACAGATTTAATTTCATATTTAATATTTTTCAAAGTAAACAATTTCTTTATAGTTTTTAAGAGTAAATTCTTTTCTTTTCTTTTCTTTATTTAAACTAATTCTTCCCTTAGGTTTATTAGGCTTTATCTATTTCTTATTTATAATTTTATATGGTTGCTGATTTCTTTAGTAATAATTATTTTGATTCTTGTTTTGTTTTTCATATTATTTGTTTAGTTTTGCTAGTTTATAATCTTGATTTTAGATTTCTTGTTTTAGATTATTAAAAATTGATATATTGATTTTCTTTTGCATGATTCTTGATATCTTTATAATATTAAACTTGAAATTTATGATCTTGAATATGACTAGTGAGTAGGTTTCTTGTTTAGTTACGAGGTAAATTGATTGTTCTTGGGAAAAAGAATGTTGTGAGATTTTGAGCTTATAATATAATTGTTGATTAAGTATCTAAGATTCTTTGAGCACATTTGCATGATTATTTGCTTAATTAGATAGTAGGGCTCACTATTTAATTTAATTAAATAATCTATAGCCAGATTAAAAACATAAGTCTGTAATTGCTTGTGGAGTTAAGCACTAGGGATGGAGGAGAATTGAGGTTTAGATTAAATAAATCGAGCTTATATGTTTGTTATTTTAATGTCAACCCATATCTTTTTAGTTGTTAATGCTGCTACAAATTATATCTAGAGAGCTTGTTCTAGGTAGGTTAAGTAGTTAGAGATTTGTTAAAAAGTTTGTTTAACTAACGACTCAGTAAGGGAAGATGATGTAATAGAGTTTGTTGTTATGCTACGGTTGACTATTTAATTGACAATAATATTTTGTAATCAATGATTAACATCTAAATCCAAAAATAATTAATTGCCTTGTAACTGAAGTTTTTTTATATTTGTTTTTTATATTAAATAATCCTTGCTTTTTTCTATTTTACACATAGCTTACAAGACTCCCAGAATTTCTTCTTCTTTCCCTAAACCCTAAAATTAGATTTTTAATTTAATAATTAACTTAAATAATTCAGTCTCTGTGGGTTCTACCATTGCTCCACTATTTACATAATAGAGTTAGAAAATTTTATTTTTTGTTACTGACACACTCATCATAATGTTAAGAGGATTTTCAAGCAGAATGACATAAGAAAATTATAATTAAAGATTGTTCTAGAAATTTTCAAAAACGATTCCAACTTCTCTCTTTTCCTAAAATTTTCAAGAAGTAATATTAAAAAAAAGGGTCATAAGAGTCATATAGAAGCTTTGTCAAAAATTGAGAAGAGCTTGGTCCATTTTTTTCCTTTTTTTTCCAAAATTTTTGAAAATTTTACATAATAAAATATTAGAAGCTTATCTTCAATAAATTTATTTTCCAAAACAACTTGCCATGACTTATTCACAAGAATTTTAGGAAAAAGCCTATTATAACTCTTGTTTTCAAAATTTTTGAGAAAAACTTCTTCTCACTTGTTCTCAAAAGGGAAAAACCTATTATCACTTGTTCCTAGAATTTTAGGAAAAAATCTCTTATCACTTGTTTTCAAAATTTTAGAGAAAAACTTATTTATCACTTGTTCTCAAATTTTAGGAAAAAACTTATTTCTCACTTGTTCTCAAAATTTGATGGAAACTTCTCTTCTTACTTATTTACTAAATTTTAGGAAAACACCTCTTCCACTTATTCCCAAAATTTTGAAAAAAAAAAATTTCTAAGTTGTTCCCAAAATTTTAGAGAAAAACTTCTTCTCACTTGTCAAGAAATTTTTAAAGAAAAACCTCTATTTCTAAATTTTTGTGAAAAAGTCACTCATTTGTTTTCAAATTTTAAAGAACAACTTATTTTACATATTTTTTCTACCAATTTATAATATAGAACAACAAATAGATGGTTAAAAAAGATTCATTATTTTGAGTGAAATTCATTTTTTTATGCATATAATATTTCTTCTTTCAAAAAATTTCTATGTAGAGGGAAACATAACTTATAAGAACTATATTTTTAAGTGGTTGATCTGTAAGGCAACTGTACATATAGGCACCTGTTCGGCTAGCCACATGTTATGCCATGTAATTGTTTTGCTATACTACCAAACATTTGTTCTGCTAAAGAAATTTCATCCATCATTAAAATTCATTTGATTTATACATAGAATTTTTTTATTCCAATATAAAGGGCAACAATGAGTCTAGTTCAATTAATTTCAATACAAGACAAAAAGTTTGAATGAAAAATATTATTTTTCCAAAAACTCTTTACTATACTAGTGCATGAAAATTTCTTATACTAAGAATTCTCATGCAGGGAGCAAAATGTAGATACTTGATTTTGAAAACTAATATTTTATCTCTTTAAGTTCTATAGTATAGTGAAGGAAAATCAAAACAAATAACAAGATCGTTGCATAGAACAATCTTTCTTAGAATAACTCATTTACAAAAATAACTGCTTCTCAAAAAAGCTCCTCACAAAACAACTCTTCTTAGAAAAGTTCCTCACAGAACAGCTCTTTACAAAATAACTTCTTCACAAAAGAGCTCTTCTTAGAGCAACTTTCTCATAAAACAACTCTTTCACATAATAATGCTTTCACAAAAAAAAAAAGTGAAAATAATCCCAAAAAAAGGCAAAATTATTGGGTTAACTTTACCATTGAGATGTTTAGTAAAATTTGGCTTAGTGAATTAGATATAGAGATAGTTAAGAATTATTTTCTTAACCTTTCTTTGAAGTATGAGTGTTTTTTTCTATTTCTTTCAGAAATGTAGTACATCTTCTCTAAAAGCTAAATTCCTATTAGACGGAGTAATAATTTAGTAACTGTCAATTCTTACCATTATACATATTAATGCTTATGATTTGTCACTCCTATTTTGGATATCTATATATAGCTCATAATATTCTTACGAATAGGACTTTTGGGCAAGTTATCTCACTAAAAAACTCTTTCAAACCCTCTCTATACTATTCTCTCTATTTAGCCTTATTCAACCTTCTACCTTCTCTACTTAGCCTTCTACCATCGCACTCATTCTTCAAAATCTGCTACAATCTTCCTCTCCGTCGCTTCTCAGCATATTTCATTCTACTTGTTTGCAACATTTCCTCTACATAACAAAGAATTCATTTACATATAGTATCAGAGTAAAGCAATGGAAGTATGGAACTAGGGATGTAAACGGGACGAGTACCCGCTAATTTTGAGATATCCGAACCCGAACCCGATTATTAATTAAAGAACCCGAACCTTATAATTACCCGATTATTTTTTAAATACACTACTCGAACCCTACCCTAATAAATTTCATACTACCCGTTTATTACCCGAACCCGTTTAATTATCCGATTATTGACCAAAAGTTTGAAAGACCTATTAAATACCCGAACCCGACTCATGCAAGAAAATTAATTATTCTAATACATAATTTTTGTTAATTAAACACATAAATTAAAAAAAATATATACAAGTTCCATAATAATCAACAAATTTTAATAATTCAACAACTTGAAACTTATAAAAATATGTTAATGAAACTAGAAACAAAACATAATTTAATAAATAACACAAATATATTTAATTAAAAGTTAATCGGGTTCGGGTTTAGGGTACTCTATGGACACTACCTGAACCCTACCCAAACCCAACACGGGTAGTGAAATCACTACCCTAACCCTATTAAAACCCGATTATAGGGTATCCGAACCCTACTTAATCGGGGCGGATAATCTCGGGTACCCTATTAAGTGGTACCCGTTTACATTCCTATATGGAACCATAAGAATAACCTAAAGAACAACCGGTCTCCAACTAAAGTGCTCATCAATATTGAAAACCTCACTCAGGTCAAATGCAGTTTCTCTTGAATTAGGATGCAATGGAGATTATTCATGTCAGGGAAACACTTGAATCTTTCAAAAAAATATCATAAACCAAACACTGCATTCATCATTAGAAACCATAAACCAAATCCACACCATTCCTTCCACTCATTCCTCCAACTCCAGCACACAACATTTTCACCCTATGGACATTAGATTCTAAAAATTAGAGAGAAAAAAAAAGAGCTAATATCAAACTTGCATTATTGTTACAAAGTGAACACATATAAAAACACAGTCCAACTCCTGCACTACAGAATATCATTATACGCAACAATTTCTCTACCCTTAAAAGGCACTTTTAAAACTGAAGAACCACCATCAGTACTTCTTGGGTTGACAATGGCTGATGCAAGCTTATTACCTCTTCCATGCCTGCTCAAAGGCACCTCAGGCCGCAAAAGCTTTGATGACGACGATGGCCCATTATCCTTATTACCATCAACCCTTATTCCGTCTTTCCATTGAGCTAAAGGATCGGTTGCCCACAAAACTTGAACCTGCAAGCAAAATCACAATTCAGATCTTGACGTTAAGCAACAAAGCAAAGCTCTAAAATTTAACTCAGTTGCTCGTTAAAGGGTAACGATCTTGATTCAATTGACTCTTTTAAGTTTCAATTCAACTTTAAAGCTATCCAACTTAGTTTAATTCAGCCAAATTAGGCTCCAAACTAAATACCACTTCAATTACCAGAAAAATTCCTTCCATCTCATTCTCTCTTTAAACTTTCCTACGCTTTATAAGTTACCAAACAAGAAAATAAGAAACTAAAAACACATATATATATATATATATATATATAATTACCCTTTTGGAATCAACTGTAATGCCGAAAGAGGAATCAAGTGAAGCGGCAATGGCAGACTCGGCGGATTCCTTGGAGCGATATGCTATATAGCCGACAGAATCACGGTTGATGCGGATGCGGGAGATTGAGCCGTAGATCTCAAACCTCGACTTCAAATCCAGCACAGAGCAATTTAGGGGAAGACCCATGACGACCACAGCCGGTGGTGGCGTTGGCCTGGCGGATGGCTTGTCCTCATCATCGGTTGGCGGCGGCGGGTGAGGTGGCAGAGGACGACGCCTTTTAGAGATGGAGGCGGGGGCGTGGCGGGAGAAGTAGGGTTTGTCTCTCTTTCGACTCATGCTGCCAGAGAATCTTCAGAAAACAAAAAAGTATTTTCGACGATTTCTAAGGTTAAAGTAAAGGCAAGGAAAAAAAAACAGTTAAGATAACGGCTGAGACCGAGAGAGTGTAGAGTTTGGAGTTGCGTTCGCGGGTTTTGTTTGTATGTCTCTGCGTCGACAAGTGTTTGGAGATTGAGTTGAGCATCCGAGTTCGAGTTAGCTTCCCAGCTTCGCACGTGACGTAAGGGATGAACTTCAACGCCGTCGTCCAATTGTCTTGTTTGGGTAGCGCAGTAAACGAATGGAATAGCGAATTTTGTTGTGCTTTTAATTATTCGTTTATATTTAGGAATGTTTGTGTTCCATTCCAGTTTGTGATAAGAACGTTTTCTTTTTATTTGAGCTTCCCTTATTTATTATTATTACTATTATTTTTTGAATCACAGTAATACTTCATTTAAACTTGGGAATGGTTACAATCTGAAATTATTATGCCCATAATATTGTCCATTCGAGATGATCTGTATTAGTTAGACAAATTATTTAGTGAACATTAAAGAAACATTCTTTTTTTGTTACAAGAGAAATATTAAATAATTTGAGATGAAAGTACTTAGATTCGAATATAAAAATTATAATATGCCACAATTCATCTTTAATTACTAAGTTAAAAAGTTGTTAGCTAACGAAACATTTTTATGGATATATTAACAAATATATTTGTATATAAATAAAAATTTGTTTATCAACAGCAAACAAATCATAACTAAATAAATTTAAATAAATAATTATAAAATTATAACATACATATATATATATAAATATATATTATGAAAGTAAAAAATTTTATATAAAAATCAAATTAAGAATTTGATGAAGGTCATATTAAAAGTTATTAGCCGCTGATATAAATCAAGTTAAAGAATATTGAGCTTAATGATAGTCTAAGCCCAAGAAGAAATAAGACTCAGAAAAGCGATGAAAATTCCACTAAGTTATCATTTCAGCTATGGGTTTTAATTGTAATTATGCACCTAATAAACTCCTATAAATAAATCACATATATCATTTCTAAACCCTAAGTTCTATTTATTTATTGAAACCCTGCCTAAATACTATCTAACTGATGCATCAGTAAGCGCGCAGGGAAAAGCCTGTGCACCCTCTAATAGTTTTCTTTCTTACAAAGTTCTTAGAGACAAGCTAGCTTGAAGATGGAGATTTATGTCATCAAAAATCAATAATGTGAATAGACAATAACAATTGGAGCCGTCTATGAAAACGAAAAGCCATGTGCTCTCTATTGTTTTATTCTCACTTCAAATTTTTCAACTAAAAATGGCTACCATGTAGGTTCTAATAAGCACTGCTCATCGGTCACTCTGTTATAAGCCTTGTCTGTAAGGCGCTCTATTATAAGCTCTGCTCGTCGACAAGGACACTTGGGGGGCAACACAAACAAATCAATCAAAAAAGTCCTGAAATACGAATAAGAAATATAACACAACATGCAAATGACTTGAAGCGAAAAATGCATAATGTAAGTCATGCATAAAGACAAAAAGTTTAAGAACTTGAAGCGAAAAATATGCCAAGTAAGCCACGCATAAGAAGAAAAAGGCATGAAGTGAAAAGTACACAAAGTAAGCTACGGATGGACTTGAAATGAAAAGTTCGCAAAGTAAGTCATGCATGAAGACAAAAAGTGCAAGAGCTTGAAATGAAAAATGCGTGAGGTAAGCCATGCACAAAAAAAAAGCTTGAAGCAAAAAGTGCTCGAAGTAGGCTTGCACGAACTTGAAGTGAAAAGTGCGCAAGGTAAGTTATGCGTGAAGACAAAAGTGCAAGGGCTTACAGCAAAAAATGCGTGCAAGAAAAAAAAAAGTCTGAAGCGAAAAGTGTACAAAGTTGGTTACGCATGGACTTGAAGCTAAAAGTACGCGATGTAAGTATTGCATAAAGACAAAAAGTGCAAGGGCTTGAAACAAAAAATGCGCAATATAAGTTACACACAAGAAGAAAAGGCCTGAAGTAAAAAGTGAACGAAGTAAGCTATGCATGAACTTGATTTAAATAAAAAATCCTTATATACTCTTCCACAGAGTATACCCTATGAAAGAGTGAGGAGCAATTGATGAGGGTTACACTAAAAGTCATTGGCACTTGATATAAGTCAGGTTAAAGAATATTGGGCCTAATGGTAGTCTAAGCCCAAGAGGAAAGACGACTCAAAAGGGTCATGAAAGATTCATCAGATTACCATTTAAGCTGTGGGTCTTAACCAAAATTATGCGCCAAATAACTATTTGTTTGTGAATAAATATTATTATTAAAATAGATGGATAATATTATTATTATTATTTTTATTGTCAAATAATAAATGAATCTAAATTAATTTATAAACAATCAAATTTTAAATAATTTTTAAACGAATTTGTTCGTGCACAAACAGACATATTGATTTTTATTCTTTTTTTTATTCATTTAGTAAGCGAATTTTGAAAGTTATTCATTATCACTTTGAAATTTAATAAATGAACGTGAATAAATAAAAATCAAACATATCCATAAACAATTTGTTATTCATTTACATCCATAATTTAAAAAGAAATTATTGTTGTTTAACACGCAACAAAAAATTTAGAAAAAATCATTTAGGGGTCGTTTGGTATCGTTTCTTGTCTTTTGTTTTATGTTTTCTGTTTTTAAAAATTCTGTTTTTGTTTTATTTTGTTTTGTTTTCAATTTCTGAAAACAGAAAACATGTTTATTTCATACTGTTACGTTTTGAAAACAAATATTTAAACTGATTTAGATATAATAATTCAATTCACAAAAAAAAATTTAAAAATTAAATAAAAATAATATATTTATTAAATAATAATATGTAGATAATATTAAATAATATTATTTTATATTATTTAATACTAATATTAAATATTTTTATTTAATCATATAAAAATTTAGTATAATTTAAATAATGTTATAATTAAATATAATATTAAATAAAATAATATTATTGAATTTAATTGTAATAATCATAAATTATATTTAATAATAATTTTTATTTAATTGTAATAATAATATTACATTATTAAATAAAATATTTAACTAATTAATTTATAATAAATTATATAGTTATTAAAATATATTATATTTAATATAAATAATATTATTTAATGTTAAGTAATTACTTATTTAATAATATTAAATTATTTAATAGTAGCAGTGATATATTTTAAATTTAAGATAGAATATAATATTAAATAATAATATTGTTTAGTAAAATAAAAATTAATTATATTATATAATAATATTAATTATTAGCATATCAAAATTATAATAACTGATATTATTTAAAATATTTAATATATTCAATAAATTATTATAAAATTTTAAATTAAATAATATTATAATATTATAATTCAATGTAATATATATTTAATTGCTTTTTACGTTTTCAACTTTTCTATATTAAAATAAATATATTAATTTTAAAATATTAAATAATATTTTATATTAAAATTTAATATTATTTTATTTAAAAAATTAATTAATTTTATTTATATTTTTATTATAAAAATATTAATATTATAGTAATATATAAACTCTGTTCACTTACTTATGAACAGTAACAGAAATGAAAACAGTTTTCAAAAACAATGAAAATAAGAAATTCTTGTTTCCAACAATTTTGGAGATTCTTGTTTTTGTTTTCGTTTTTTGAAAACAAAAACATGTTACCAAACGTGTTTTCTGTTTCTGTTTCCAAAAAAACTGAAAACAAAAACAGAAAACAGGAAACAAAAACGATACCAAACGAGGCCTTAGCAATCAAATACCTCCGTAAAAGCCCAATCTTGATTGGCTTGACATTGCTTACCCTTATTAGCTTAGCATAGATGAATATTAACAAGCTTCAACACTAACGAGACATTGATTTAGTGATAAATAGGAGATTTTGAAATTTTGAGATTTCAAATTAAAATTTAATAGTATGTGAACTGAAATTTAATTATAAATTAGAATTGACTAACATGCGTTGCTGTGCATTTTTTTTCAAACTATATAGTTTTAAAAATATTACTTATATAATAAAAGTATCAAATAAGTTTTGTTATATTTGAAATGTGAAAGTTTAATTCCAAAGAAAGTACAAAAAAAATATGTCAAAGCATTCAAATTGAAAGCTTGTAAAACAAAATATAGCATCATTTAAAAAAATAAAAATGAATCTAAATTAATTTACAATAAAAGAACATAACGATTCAAAAGTGATGAAGCATCAAATGCATGCCTCAAAGTACTTTGTTGCTTACGTTTCTTTGTAACCATAAAAGAATCAATTAACAGGGGATTGGGTTAGTTGTGGAATGCATTCTCCCCGACCATAAGTCACAAACACTTGGTTATAATAGCAACAACCTCCTTCCCACAACATCACCAGTCTCAAAAATTTTTAGTTCAAAGGTAGTTATTCCAAATTACAAAGATAAAAAAGCCATACGAACACTGTGAAACTAGCTGTCCATTGGCTTGGTGTGCTCCAACCTGCCATGGGTGGCGGCCTCACCTTCGTCCAAACAGTCTGATGCTGCGATACTTAATGCCAACAGCTGCATTTGGTCATTCGTTATTTCCAAAGAACAGTCAACTTACAGGTTTCTATGAAAGATTCTTTATGCTCCCTAATGCCAATCTACTTGTGTATTTTTTTCTTGTTGATTTTTGGTATGAGTGTTGGTAGAGCTGGTTACGGGCCGGTTCCAAACCGGTTTTCACCAGTTTCGGCCCTAACCAGAGAAGAACCGGTCTGAACCGGACCGATTCTATATTATTAAAGAGGCGAATCGGTTCGATTCGTTGGACCAGTTCGCCCAAAAATCGGACCGAACCAGTTTAAACCGGTTCTGTCCATTTTTTCATTTAAAATTTTTATTTTTAACATTTATATTAATTTATTTTAATATATTAATATATTTTAATAATTTAATCTAATAAATTTATTTTTATACTAAATAATGTTAATAATTTAATTTAACAATAATTTATTATAAAGTTATATTATAATTTATTTAATTAATGTAATAATAATGTAAAAATAAACTATTATAAAATTATCTAATAAAATTATTGTTATAGTAAAATAAAGTTATATTATGAATATAATATTATAATAAAGTTATTATGATAAAATGATATTTGATTCAAAATACAAATAATGATATTATGAATATTATTATTATATTCATTTTGCAATATCATTTTGCATATCTTTGTTTATGTTCATTTATTATATTCATTTTGTATTTAAAATAATTTATGATATTTGAAATATCATTTACTTAATTTTTATTCATTTATTTATTTATTCATTTATTTAATATGTTTTTAAAATATTAATTCATTTTGTATTTTAAATATTTATTTATTTTAAACATAGATAAGTATAACATTAATTAATTTGATATGTAATAACAACAACAACAACAACAACAACAACAACAAAGGAGAAAAAGGAGAGAGTAGGAGACCAAAGATTTTTTACGTGGAAAACCCCTTCAAAAGTTAGAAGGGTAAAAACCACGGGACCGTAGTCCATAAAAATATTCACTATGACTAAACTTATTTACAATTTTACATATAATTTACAAAAAAAAAATTATCTACTCTTCATAATTTATACGGATTGCCTTGGAAATTTCTTCCTTCTCTTCTGAATTATTATTAGCAAATTCATTGACCATTCCAAGTTCGACATTGTGCGATTCCGCATCAAACCAATCTTTAAGGCATGTTAACATGCACAATGAATCTGGATTAAGAGTGATTCGATGGTCTCCAATAATTCTTCCACACGTCGAGAATGCGGATTCCGAAGCAACAGAAGAAACTTGCACTGCAAAAACATCTCGAGCCATGGAGCTAAAACTGGAAATTGTTTTTGGTTTTCTTTCCACCATTGGAGAAGATTAAAGTTTTCATCTACAGAAAAATCTTGACTTAAGAAAAATACTAGCTCATTGAAGTTAGAACTTCTTCGAGTTGTTGATCCCGATCCCGATCCCGATTCGCTCGCTTTTCCTTTTAGCTTCATTCTCTTCTTTGCTGCTTCCTTAATTGCGTTTAAAATTCCTTTTCCTTTTTTGCTACTTTCGGTTTCTTCGTATGAATCTTCTTCTCCTCGATTAAAGTTGAATTGCTCTCTTTCTGTTTCATAAACATTAAACAATTTTCGAAAAAGATTGTTAATTGAGGACTTTTGATCCTCAATAGAATCAAGACCAAGAAATTCTTTATAACAATCAAAAAAAATTTCTATATTTACCTCACCTTGACTAGGATATAGTAAAGTTGCAATACAATAAATCGGAGGAATTATTTCCCAATATTTTTTAAAAGTTTCCTCCATATCATATACAAAAGAACTTAAAAGTTTCATGATTCCTAAATTTTACAAATTTATCAAACATTGTGTAGATAATAGGAACAAAATACGGTGTAGTTGGATAAAATTGAGTTGAAAATCTTTCGGTTGCATCTTTAAAAGTAGGTAATAAATCAACACAATATTCAATAAAAGTCCAATCTTCTTCAAAAAGTATTAAATGTGTGCTACTTGTATAATTGTTATAAAAAGGAGTAACAAGTTCTTTATAAGGTAAAATAGAAGAAAGTAAACGATGAAGTGAATTCCATCTTGTTTCCACGGGAAGTGGAAACGTTTTAACAGGTATATTATTTGTTATACAAATTTGCTTCCATTCACGTTTATTACTTGGTGTGCGAATTCATTTTGCTAAAAATTTAATTTTATCAATTGGACCTATGCCAGTACCAGTACCAGTACCATTAGAACTAAAACCACTTTGAACACCTAAATTTATAATATGACATGCACATCTTGCATGAAAAAATATGCCTTGCATAACAGGGTTTAAACTTTTAATTAAATGAGGAATAGCTGTAGTATTACTCGAAGCATTATCAAAAGTAATAGCAAAAACTTTATTATTTTCTAATCCATATAATTTACAAACTTTAGTAATATATTTATGAATAGTATATGAATTATGTGCTTCTTCTATTACGTCTAAAGATAAAATTTGTTTTTGCATGGACCAATCTTCATCTATCCAATGAAAAGTTATAACAAGATAACTTATACCATTAGTACTAGTCCATATATCACTAGTTAAACTAACCCTAGATGAAATATTACGAAGTTTATCAATTAAAGCTTGTCTATATTCTTTAAACATATCCATTTAATCTCTTTTTAATGTATGTCTAAAAATAGATTTATATGCGGGTTGTAAATAGTTACAAACAAATTCTAAATATCCTGTTTTTTCACAAATTGTGAATGGTTGTTCAGTCCTAATTACAAATCTAACTAAACCACGTCTAGCTTGAACATTATCAAAAATAAAATTTTTTCCACCATCACGTGTATTAATTTGAGATTATTTATCTTCTAAAATTTTATTTTTTTCGACATCAGGATTAATTTTATGTGCAGTAATTAAATGTCTTTTATACGTACCTGTACCGCCAGCACCTCCACCGGACTTATAAGAGTAAACGCCTTGGCACAATTTACAGATAGCACAATATTTATTCGTCTCATCTTCTTTTGCTACAATATCGAAATACTCTCATACCCTGCTCGTTTTTTTCGACTAAACTTCGGCCTTGATGATGTAGTAGCAGTGGTGGCAGCTGATGATTGTGTTTGAGCATGACCTCCACGTCGATCACGACCAACCGATGGCGCCACCAAAGGAAGCTCCACCTCCGGATGAATATTGGGTTCGATTTCATTAAATGATTTGTCACCCAAATTAGGAATTTCAGTGGAACCAAAAGGTTGAGAAATAGAGCATGAACGACGAAAGAAATTTGACATTTATATATTTTTTTTGAAAATAAATATATGTTAAGAATTAAAAAAAATAGATGTATGATATATATAATATATTGGAATTTGGAAGTTGAAACTTGAAAATTAAAAGTAAAATTTGCAAAATTATAAAATAAAAAGAAAAATGAAATTTAGAAAGAAAATGATGAGATTATAAATTTAGAATAAGAGATATATATAATATATTAGAATTTGAAAATTAAAAGTAAAATTTGTAAAATTATAAAATAAAAAGAAAAATGAAATCTAGAAAGAAAATGATGAGATTATAAATTTGGAATAAGGGAATTTAAGTGAATTTGAGAGAGTTTGAGTGAATATTGAGAGAGTATGTGAGTGAAGAGAATAAGAGTAGATGAATATAGATAGTAGGTAGATTTGAGAGAAAATATAGAAGAAATGTAAAGAAAAATAGAAGATAGAAGAAGTATTTATAAAAAAAAATTAGAATAAAAAAATTTTAAAAAAATAAAAAAAGATTGATGGGCAACGGCCAAATGGCTGTTGCCCATCAAAGAGGCAAGTCACAGAACTGAAACAAGGCTGCGCAGTGGCAACCATTTTCTTTTTTTTTTTTGAATCGAACCGGTTTAACCGGAACCGGACGGTTTCGGTCCTTAATGGATCGGACCCGCTAATAATCTAAAACCGATCCAGTCCGGTACGGTTCCGAACCGGTATTGTACCGGTTCAGATTATGGGCCGGATTAGCCCAATCTGATTACGAATTAGGTCGGGCTAATCCGGCCCATTAAGCAGCTCTAAGTGTGGTGATAGAAAGTCAAAAGTATAAAAGGAATATCTGTGTTGTGTTTTATGTTCTCAGAGAAAAGATGCAAAATCTACCGTTTGAGAGAAAGATGAAGAAAAAGAGAATGCCAGATGTCATTCATTATTTTTTGCATTTACATGCAATGCAATATGTGTATTTTAAAATTCGATGGATGAACACAAATGAGTAGAGAAAGAGAACATGACTACATGAGCAAAAGAAATGCAATTAAAACTAAATGGAAGAAAATCCAAAAGTTTTCAGTAAGTCAAAAATTTTCTTTTCCAAATTTACGCTCAATATTAACACTCTTCTAAAAATTGGTCATAATTGGTTTCAAAATTACAATAAAGCCTAAAGCAAAATTGATGACATGGCAGTTAGAGCAAAAACCATAATTTGTTCTATTTTCAAAAAGTTACCTATAATTATAAGGATAATTATTACACATATCATTAGTAGAGTTTTTTTTATTCCACAAGCGATGTTAGAATTATGACATATATCTTACAAAAAATATTAAAAAAATAAATAAATAAATAAAATATGACATATGTAATGATCTTAACTCAGCTTGTAGAGTAAAAAAATTTCACTGACGACATATGTAATAATTATCCTGATTATAAAGGTTATATAGATTTTTCGGTTAATCCTCCTCCTTATTGTTTGGTAATGCCCACTAATGCCTACCTTTACGAGACTAGATACTGGTCATTGCCAAGGCAGAACATGTTAAGTGTGTATCTTGTTTTCTAAACATTACATTCTCAAGTCTTAATGCTACACGGTGCAAAAACCTTCTCAAATCAATGTTTTATTTATTTAGAAATAATAATCAAATATATTATTAATTTTTTGCACAAGATAGATATAAGCTATTAACATTTTATTGCATGCAAATTAATCTATAAATTTTTATTATATTGGAATTTGTAAATAAACTCATAATATTTCAAAATCATGTAATTATATCCAAATTTGTTAATTGATACTAACTTATGTGTGTATTACACACTAACATGTCACTTAACAACCAACAAAACTATTCACGTCAACTATTATATAAGATGCTTAAATGACAATTAATGTCATTTAATAAATTTAGATTTAATTGCTTTATTTTAAATTGTTGGGGTTTATACACAGCAATAAGAGTTTATGAACTAATTTATTTAAAAAAAATTATATTCATTTTGTGAAAAAAAAAAGAGTGCATATTTGACTATTATTTATTTATTTATGAATCTTACCATTTAATGAAAATGCTGAAACTGGTACTTAAAATGCTTAAAATACCAACAATCTCACACTCCCACCCCTTCCGGCCTCCCCTCTTGTCCAAAACCATGGAGGCAAAACCAAAGTTCCTATAGCTGCAGTTTCCTATTTTTACAATGGCTGCAGCAGCTTCAATCGCAACTCCACAACTGCTATTAGCATCATCTTTGAGGAAAACCCATCTCAAAATCTTTCCCACCCAATTCCATTCTCCCACTACTCGTAGCAACCAACTTCTTCTAAGGTCAACTTTTCAAAACTGGCAGTATTTTCCTCTTCCTTCGACCAAAACAAGAGCTTCATCAAATGGGTTTCTTGATAAGGTTCATACAAGCCGAGAAGATGACATTCTGCCTTATTTTGAGCACAAGCCAGTGAAATTCCTCTTCTGGGTCGTCTTTTGGGCGTCCTTTTCTCTACTCTGGTATGCTGCGTCTGGGGATGCTAATGCTGCTTCTGACTCCATTAGAGCTTCCAGCTTTGGCCTCAAGATTGCCAGTGCTCTGCGTGGCTTGGGCTGGCCCGATGAGGCTGTGGTGTTTACTCTTGCAACACTTCCTATTCTTGAGCTTCGTGGGGCTATCCCTGTTGGTTACTGGATGCAACTCAAGCCTACACTATTAACAATCTTAGCTATTCTTGGGTTAGCTTTCTTTCTTTCTCGTTAATGGGTGATCTTCTAAGTTTTCAGTCCGTTTTAGCTTTATGTTTACGGATTTAAGGGTATGGAGCTAACGGTTGCTTTATTGTTGTGACAGAATTGTTTGCCTTCAATAGTTTCCATAGAATGCATACATGTTTCTAAAATTTTAAGCTAAGGTAGCATGTTGTCTTTTGAATAATATCTAATGTAATGCGTGTGCTTGCAATTAGATACTACAACAAGTCTGCAACTTAACAAGTTGATGATAATTTTACAAAATTTATTATTCGACTGCAGGAATATGGTTCCAGTGCCCTTCATCATACTTCACCTGAAGAGATTTGCTACTTTTCTAGCTGGAAAGAACCAGTCTGCGTCCCGGCTGCTTAACATGATCTTTGAGAAGGCCAAAGAGAAGGCTGGTCCTGTGGAAGAATTTCAATGGCTCGGGCTGATGCTTTTTGTGGCTGTTCCTTTCCCTGGAACAGGTGCCTGGACTGGAGCCATCATAGCTTCTATTCTTGATATGCCCTTCTGGTCAGCTGTATCGGCCAATTTCTTTGGTGTTCTGTTGGCTGGGCTTCTGGTAAACTTACTGGTGAACCTGGGTCTCAAGTATGCCATCGTTACTGGTATCATTCTGTTCTTTATATCCACTTTTATGTGGAGTATCCTTAGAAGTATTAAGAAATCTTTGAGCTCATCAAACTAATGCTGAATTACTTATTGAAGTTCTTTTTTTCCAGTCAAACAGATAGTAAGAATCCTATCCTCGGGTTTTGGTTTGTATGATTCATCTATCAGAATCTTAAGGAGCTTCTATCTTAAATGCTAACTTTTATTCAATACATGGATTGTGACTTTTAGGAGCACAGACTCAGAAGTATGTATGTATGTATGTATGTATGTATTTGAAATTATAGGCAAAGCTGTGGTAATATTTGGATCTTCCTTCAGTCTTTGTTAGATTGAATGAAAGCTAGCCAATTTGTCTTTAGGCTTCAAGAGAGGTTGGTGAAATTAGTTGAATCTGTCAGATTTTCCAACATCCTTTTTGGTCCAATTGTTAGCTAGTCCCATGCCAACTATATCAGATAAAGGTCCTGATCTCTAATCAGTCAGTTTAATTATGATGGTTGATCTCTCTCTCTCTCTCTCTCTCTCTCTCTCTCTCATGTTTATTTAGATACTGAGTCTTCTAACACTTGATGAACAAGTCATTATTTGCTACTATAATTGGTTAGGGCAATATAATTGACGCATGTCCCAATATTGTGCAAAGTGAATACTGTTACTCTTGGAACTAGCAGAGTTCAAGTTATCATAGAGCATTGTTTTTTTGTAGATAAGATTGGCGTAGTTGAAGTTCCTGATAAAGAAAGAAAAAGCTTAGTAAAGTCAACACATTTCCTCGTGGATAAATGAAAATCATAATTGGATGAGAAACTTCTGGAATCTTTGGCTTGTAGATGGTGTTAATCTAGAGGCACAAATCAGGTGTAATCACCACAAGGCAGAGGTCAATAATATTAGGAAGGTTATCATTCACACTGCATATGTTCCTGCTGGTTTGCACCCTATACCCACATGGATGTGTCCCTAGTTTTTCTGCATGACTAAGAAAACAAATTATCAGGATCATAAATTCAATCTTTATGCCTGTTGACTTGTGGCTGATCTTATAGTTTTAGATTCTCCCAGTCAGATGTAGTTATTCTCTCATAGAGTCAATTCTTTAATTCCTTCACTTTTTTCTTCTGAAAATTTTGTGAAAGTGCAGAATCAAGTTGAGAATGGAATGGTTTATGATGAGTCTGAGATCTCTCTTATGGTAATAAGTTCCCAGTTAGTATGCTTGCTTATTTGTAGTCTTTCAAATCTTCAGTGTAATGATCTGGTCTTTTGGTGAGTTTTTCTGTTTTCATCTAGTCTGTCTTTATGTTGCAGTCCTTGATACACATACAAGGAAGGGATTAAGTAGTACCAATGTTAAAATTATGTTTCGATTTCGTATTTGAGTTTTACCTATTCAACTTAATCCATCCTTCTTCGAAGATCATCATGTCCTTTGGTTTGATAAAAATATCAAAGAATTTTCTTCTCTTTTGAAGCATCTTCTTTTTCTTTGTGGACATTAAGTTAGGAAAATAGCAAGTTGCCTAGTGTGAGGCAGCTTTCACTTCTCTAGGGTTGTGAGCAAACCATTGTATTTGTTGAGTGATTTATGAACAAAAGCTTGCTTATCTTCACTTGTTAGGATAAACAAGCTGATTTTCACAAAATTTTCCTATCATATTGAATGTTACTATGTTTGAAATATAATATTTCCACATACTCTTATTGGACTAGGAGGTGTGCAAATTGAATAAATATGCGTAAATATCTTAACTGGGTGGAAAAAGATTAGGCAATTATTTATTATTATCACTATTATACATTTTCTGAGTACCAACACTAACCGGTTACAATGTGCAACAGAATGTGTTGAATGAGAAGGTTAAGTGCTGCTCCTTAGACCTAAGAATGTTTTCACAGTTGTGATTTGCGACTTACAATATGCATGTCTCCTCATCTAATGTCATCCTTACCATGGGTTTATCGGCTGATTATATCGTACAGTTGATATTTGGGTATAATTTTTAGCCGAGACAGGTTTGAACAATGTAAAATGCAACTTGGCTTATTTTCATCCCTTCCCCTTCCCCTGTTTCTGATGTTTCGGGCTTGAAGATAATGCTAGTGATTTGATGTGGTAGGAACTTCTTGTGCTAAAACTCAATAAATTACTTCTTCTCTGAGATGGATTGCCTGGCCAATCCCTCCCTTGGTAGTCTTGGGTATTTGGAAGGGTACATCTTTTGCTGCTCTAATAAGTGAAGCTTTGGAATAATTCTTACAAACATATCTAACTTACATCTAGAAACAATGTAGTAGCAATTCATTTAGATAATTCTCCTGCCTGCGTTGGTCTTAAATTCAGTTAGATTGACCTGGCCTTTTTAGGAAGGAGATAGTAGTTTTGTGTTTCACATGTGTTGTGAGGTTTCAGCTGTTACTCTGGTTTTAGTTTTGATCATTTGCCCAGGTTGTTTAGCTCTTGGGTTCCCTTGCTTGCTACTACATTGATTTCTGTGACGTATTTTGTTGTTCTTCTTCTTCCATGGATCCAACAATCCTTGCTTGTCAGCAATTAAACATGCCAGACTTCCATTATGCTCGCATGCTCCGTTAAATTTGTTTGTTGTAATTCTAGTAACAGTGGAAAAAGTTTCTTTTAATTGTTCCTCTCTCAGGGAGCCATTAGAGATCCTAATAGTAAGTTGATACTGACATTCAATTTTAGTAGAAGGGATTATGTTAGAAGAGAATGTCAGGTGGCATTTGGTACTTTATAATGAAGTGATTGCAATGTAAGATGATTATTGAGAAAGTGATTGTCGGATATTAAAATGTTGAAAGATATTGTGCTGTTTAAAATGCAAGAACATTAATTCATGTTCAATTTAGTTTCCATTGGACATAGAATTAAATAGGGTGAAAAATGAATAATTACTTCAGCTTGATAGTTAAATTATACAATTAGATTAAAAAAATTCATCCTTTTATCATTAAGTAAAACATTTTATATCAAAGATTAAGCTCTAATAACCCTGTTAACTTTATGATCTGTCTTTGAGTGGGAAAAAGATTATTATATCCTACAATAATTTGTTGTATTTCAAGCGCCTGTTTGCAAACACTGTCTAATTCCAAACATTCAGTGGAGAATTGGGGCTTCAATCCTCCAAGTTTTCTCTCTCTTTTAGGTACACAAACACTCCAATTACATTCTTTTTACGGTAAATTGCGCAACGAGAAAGAAAATATTGGAATATGCAAGGGTATGTTCTCAGAAATATTTATGCAAAATGTGGGATCATTGATCCGGCCGTGGCACTAAAATTTAAGCTGCATAGGATCAAACTGCATAAACCAATGTGGCATTTGGATTTGGCACAAAGTACATTATTTGATGAAAGAGAAAACCAAAGGCAGGGATATGAACCACAGTTTCATAGAAATCCTTTGTCCTGGAAACTCTTGATACAGTCATCAAACATTTCTGGAAGTGATTTGAATGCTGGGAAGCCCAACTGTTGTATCTTGCTCGCATCCATGCTATGTGCATTGTTGTCTCCTTCTTGACTGCTGCACCTGCAACATCTGTTTAGTTAGAGTCTACTTCTTTGCATTTTAAATTGTTTTCCAGTGTACAAAAACGCATGAAACCGTGGAATATTGTTTCTCTCACTTTTTTTCAAAAGGATAGGAAGGATATTTGGCCCTTAGCATCTCAATGATCTGCGTCCAATGAGCTACTGAGCTAGAGCATACCAGCCTGCCAGAGGCTTTGGTTTCCTCCATCGCTATAATGTGAGCAGCAATGACATCATCTATGTGCACAAACCCTATTGTGGTGTTGGGGTATTCACCTCTCAAGCCTGGTAAGGAAGATGAGAAATTAATTTTTACCAAAAGAGAACAAGGCATGTCACTTGCATAACGCCTGGTATAAGCATCAATATTTTTAGTAATGTAATTGCATATATGCCCTGATATGATTTTATGGTACTCTTCCTTAATGTTGCAAGAGATTACTCCTAATCCTGTTTGTTCTTTACTTTTTCATTATTCTTCTATCTTTTATTAATTAAGATATTGATTTATTTGTGGCTAAAAGGTCAAAAAGATCCTCGAAAAAAATGATTTTTATCAATCGAGTCTCTACTTTTTTTTCGTAATCAATTAAGTTATTATATTTCAATTTTCACTCAATTGAATCTTTTCGTTGATAGAAACCATTAGATCCGTTATGTTTTTGGCCATGCATACTGTATGGATTTAACAGTTTTCGTATATGTTTAACGATTTCTGTCCACAAAGAAGCTCAATATAGTGAAATTTGAAATATAAGAGTTCAATTAATTACGAAAAAAATTAAAAGCTTAATTGCTATATCTATTTTTTTGAGGATTTTTTTGACCTTTTAGCTTTCATTTGTTTGAGATATCGACTCTAATATCTCCAAATTGTATTTGATTGTCTTTTTCTTGCAAAGTTTTCCATTAAATGTCACTTTTATTTCAAAAAAGTTGTAAATTTTATGTTTTCTTATCATCTCATTCTCATTGGCAATGGAAATCTGACCTTTGACTATGGAGAGTATCAACAGCAGAGTACTAGTTGGCTGAGGCGCAAGCAAAGGACCAACCACGAAAGATGGGTTCACTACCACCAGATCAATCCCACTTTCTTTCGCTACTCTCCACGCTTCTTTTTCCGCCACAGTCTTTGCATATGCGTAAAAGAGCTGCATGGAAGCAAGGATTTATGCAACAATAGGGGAAAAAAGAAAAGAAAAAGGGTAAAAAGGTCAAAAAATTCTCAAAAAAAAATAGATTTAGCAATTAAATCTTTAATTTCTTTTGCAATCAATTGTGGTTTACATTTCAATTTTCACTCAATCGAGCTTTTTCTTGAATTGAAACTGTCAAATCTGTGCAAAAATTGTTAAATCCGCACACGTGGGTAAAAAGATAATAAACTTAACGATTTCTATCTACGATCAATTGAATAAAAATTGAAATACAAAATTTTAATTGATTAAAAAAATTAAAAGCTCAATTATTAAAATAAGTTTTTTGGAATATCTTTTTGACCATTTAACCAAAGAAAAAGTTGCATGTAAATACATTGTAGCGTTTGCAATACTCTGGATCACTCCAATGCGATTCATCAAGGGAAGAAATTTGCTGCCTCTGAACATCAAAACGGTACCGTATTGAAGAGCAGGAGGAGGTGAGCACAACCCTCTTCACACTGCTGGCTTTGGAAGAGGATTTCAGCACATTCAAGGTGCCCTTTATGGCTGGATCAATCAAAGTTGCCTGCAAGATTTGAAGGTAACAAGATTTTGGCATAATTTATAAATGTATTACTGAATTATTCTGGACAACTTTTGGTACTTTTTTTTAAATAAAATGTATTCAAGTTTTCCATTTTCTATAATAAAAATATGATTAAAAGTTTGTTTATTTATTTATTTGAAAAACTAAATGCTAAAAATGAGTTTTGTCAAAGCATAAGTATGGTAGA
This sequence comes from Heritiera fomes, assembly GCA_032173925.1. Taxonomy (NCBI): domain Eukaryota; kingdom Viridiplantae; phylum Streptophyta; class Magnoliopsida; order Malvales; family Malvaceae; genus Heritiera; species Heritiera fomes. The sequence continues at coordinate 17,929,277 of JAPDPM010000009.1, read as the reverse complement.
AAAATTGAAAAGTAATCAAGGAATGAGTAGGGGTGAGCTTGAGAGGTCGGTGGCTTTTGGTGCAAACAAAATAGTAGAGGGTAAAATTACCTTTCTACTTTTATTGTTAATATTTTATTATTTTATCAAAAAAAATTATATCTTCAAGTGTTTTTTTATTATTTTCAATCTCATTTGAATCAATTTCATCGTCCATCTAAACTAACTTTAAATAAACTAAAATATAAAAAATTATTTAAAGAATTTGAGAAAAGGAAGAGGCACTTAGTAACTATAATTAAGAATAGAAAAGATTTGTCTGGCTAAACATAACGAGCAAAGATAATCTCCATTGTTGAAAAGTAATAGAGATATTTACTATTTTTTATAATAAAATTAATTAAACCTAAAACAAAAAAAAATGATAAAGGTATAAAAGTTAAAAAACAAAATAAAAAAAAAATTATATATGATATATTGACAGAATATAATTTTTATATACGGTTAATATATCAAAAATTAATATTTTTTTAATAAATAAATTAAAAAAATCAAGTCTTTAAAAATAAATTTATTTCAATTTACTCCGACCTCTAATGCATTGACAATGTATAAAAATTACTCTCTATATATATTCATAAAGTAAAAAAACAAAAAAAAAACAAAATGACATATTCTCATCTGTTTAAAGTTAACTAGGCAATTAATACCATTTTTTTTGGGTCAAAGTTTAAGTATTTTTTCAACCAAATGAAGTGAAAAGGTGCTTTCTAAAGTAACGAGAAATTGGCAGGATCAAGAAAACAAGCTATTGGTTGCGCTGCATTTAAAAGAAAGAAAAGAAGAAAAGAGGTTGCCTGAACGTTGTCGTCATAGGGAACGAGAACCGGAGATGCAGTGTGGAAAACACCATCAACGCCTTGGATTGCCTCATCAAAGCTACCTTCCTCCATCAGATCAGCTTTCATAATCTTCAGCCTCTCCTTGGCTCCGGCAAACTCCCTAAGAAAACCCACCTTTCCCACATCTCCTGCTCATAAATCAAGATTTAAAAATGAAAATGTAAAAAAGCCAACTTCAGAGTGTATAAGCTAATCAATAACCTGGATCTCGCACTGTGGTGCGCACGAAGCAGCCTTTCTCCAGCAAGGACTTAACCAAATAAGCAGCGATGAATCCTGTTCCGCCTGTTACGCAGTATTCCGGCATCTTCCACCTCTCTATCTTTCCTTCTTGCTCTAAATCTTATTTTCACGACGATTAATTTATACAGCGGTGGATTTGGAAGCATTTATTCGGGGGTCATTTGGGATTGTTTTTAAATTTTTGTTTTGTTTTTAAATTTTGAAAAAAAAAATATTTGGTTAATGTTATTATGTTTTGAAAATAAATATTTAATTTAATTTAGACATAATAATTTAATTTATAAAATAAAATTTTAAAAATTAAATAAAAAATAATATATTTATTAAATAATAATATATATAATATTAAATAATATTATTTTATATTAAATAATATGCATATTAAATATTTTTATTTATCGTATAAAAATTTAATATAATTTAAATAATATTATAAATAAATATAATATTAAATAAAATAATTCAATCAAAAATAATATTAAATGATTTTTTAATATTATTTTTATTAGATAATAATTGAAATTAATAAAATTTTAAATTTATATATTAAATAATAATATAAATTAATAATTATAAATTATATTAATAATATCATTTGATTTAATTGTAATAATATTAAATTATTAAATAAAATATTTAATTAATTAATTTATAATAAATTATATAATTATTAAAATATATTATATTTAATATAAATAATATTATTTAATGTTAGGTATTCACTTATTTAATAATATTAAATTATTTAATAGTAATAGCAGTGATATATTTTAAATTTAATTGAAAGAATATAATATTAAATAATAATATTGTTTAGTAAAATCATAATTAATTATATTAGATAATAGTACTTAGCAATAATATTATTTATTAATATATCAAAATTATAATAAATTATATTATTTAAAATATATAATATATTAAATAAATTATTATATAAATTTTAATTAAATAACATTATAATATTATATTTCAATATAATTTATATTTAATTGTTTTTTACATTTTCAACTTTTCTATATTAAAATAAATACATTAATTTTAAATATTAAAATTTTAATTAAAAATTTAATATAATTTATTTTAAAAAATTAATGATTTTATTTTATATTTTTATTATGAAAAATATTAATATTATATTAATATATAAATTCTATTTACTTATTTATGAATAATACCAGAAATAAAAATATATTTTCAAAAATAATAGAAACATAGAATTCTTATTTTCAACAATTTTAAAAATTTTTATTTTTGTTTTCTAAACACAGAAACATGCTATCAAACATGTTTTTTTGCTGTTATTTTCAAAAAAAATTAAACAAAAATAAAAATGATGTCAAACAACTCTTCATTTTTTGAAAAAGGTGAATAAAAAAGAATTGTCATGTGTTATGCGTTTCAGCCGTTTTATAATTGTTATTTTTGGTGCGGGGTAGCATTTAGGCAGATGGCTCACTCACTCCATCAGCTGGTTCATTCAATACATGTTCAGCACACACAAGTTTGGTACATGTATTTTTAAAATAAAAATTAAATAATTTTGACAAGAGAATAAAATGTAATTGAACAGTAAAAGTAAATTGCAATTAAAATAAAGCGAATCACAGTATTTGGTTCGAGTTTTGATGGTTTTGCATTGTGTTGCAAAACCCAACGGAGCACAACGTTTATCAAACCTTGTATCTTGCCACCCCACTACATTCTTATGCAATAATAATTTATTATAATTGCTCTTCCCAACATTATCCTTATTTATTAGGATAAATTTTTCTTGTTTTACAATTGGACATGCAACTTTTACATCTTTTTTAATTATGTTCCTAAGATTTAATAATTCAAATCACAATACTTTTAGCCGATAAATCTTTTTTTTAATAATACATTCTCATTCAAATTACAATCATAATATTATAAACTGATAACTTGATAAAATGCTAAATGCAAATAACAATAAAAAATTAAACAAATAACAAATTAAATTAAACTTGATCTCATACTTAGTGAGACTCAAAGTTGAGACCTCAATATCCCAAGACCTCTTCTTTGCCACTAAGTCAGGGCTTCATTGGCTTTAATGAATAAAAATTAAGTCATACTTAATTGAAAATCCTAATTTTTGAAGGCTCATAACATGTTGACAATGTTTAAAAATTAAATTCATAATTTTATATCATGAATTTAATTTATATTCATAGATCATGAGCAGTATCTAACAAGCCATTATGACCATTCAAACGTTAGAAAGTCAAAATTTTGATTTTGAACTGAACCTTTTAGTGAGAAGCTTCTCAAAGTAATTTAATCCTTTCCCTACAATATCTCAAAGAATTAATAAGTATGATATGATGTCTACTTGTTAATTTTCCGTTTTAGTTTTTGTTGCTCCAAGTTCGACTTTAACGAATCTTTGTAAAATCATTTTACTTAATTCATTATACCATGGTCATAGATTTACTCAAGTCAATCCTAACCTAACAATAAGTAAGATATGTCCCCTCAAATCACTTGGAGTAATATATTATCTCTTAATCATTCATCTATCTTCATATACTTTATTCCACACCCAAAGACATCCTTTATAGTCATCTAAGGTATAGATCTTTTTAGATGAAATCAAAATATGACAATTGATATACAAGATGATATGGTGTCTCAGGTCTGAGTGTTAATTACACAATTGTCATTGAGAACATTTCCAAAGACACTTAAATGATACTATCGTATGGAGTTCTTAAGTCGGGTCATATTCAATGAATTTATTCTCTAACAAGAACTCCCATGTCATTCTGAATTATTTCCATAGTTCAATTTATGAGATCAATTGCTTACTTATCAAGTAAAAAAGCTTAACATGTGTCAATCTTTGAGCGTTATCAATAACTTTTTCTTTATGATACAATAAATAAGAACAGTTTTAAGAATAAAGCTTTGATGTATAAAGATCTCATAATTACCTTAACTCGTTTAATTATCTAAACATTTTTTAAATTTTGCTATCCGAATCCTACTCTAATAATTTTGACAATATCCATTTACTACTCGAATCTGTTTAATTGTTGGATCATGAAGTCAAAATTTTGATTGAAAACAAAAGAATTTCTACCTTAATTGTATCTTATTTGAGTCCAAGATAATTGTTAAATAAAAAGTAATCATTAAATTAACAATTACATTTGAAGAAATGGTAAGAAGTCATGGTTAAGATGGCCTTGGAAACAGCCCTGTTTGGTGAAATTCACCAAAAAACATTCCATTCCTTACTTGCTAAGATATACATGGTTAATTACAACAATTTCAATCTAAGCTCGCTAAAATGCATCTCATTTGAGTCCAAAACAATTATAAGAAAAAATAATCATTAATAATTGGCAATATTTATAAGAAAAAACTATCCATTCTCGTCGTCATAGGAAAGAATTGCATCATAGATACACCAACTAATTCATAAATATCCGATGTATTTTTTCCTCCTTAGGTCACCTCATATGGATATGGATGTAAACGGGTTGGGTACCCGCTAATTTTGGAATACCCGAATCCAAACCCAATTAACTACTCGATTATTTTGATTTGTATTATCCGAACCCTAACCCTATAAAATGAAAAATACCCGTTTAACTACCGGAACCTGTTAAATACCTGTTTATTAAGTCAAAGTTTGACTTTCAAATTTTAATTTAAAATCAATTTTGAAATAATTTATTTAAAAAATTAAGTTAATCATCAATTTTGGAAGACTTGTGCACCTCGAAGCTGATAAAAAAGATCATTAATTCTAGGAAGAGGGTATTTGTTCTTGATGGTAGCTTTATTCAACCATCGATAATCAATACAAAGTCTCATGCTGTCGTCCTTCTTCCGAACAAATAGCACAAGAGCACCCTACGGGGATACGCTAGGTCGTATGAACCCCTTGTCTAGTAGCTCCTGCAGTTGCTTCTTCAATTCCTCAGGCTCAACTAAAGCCATTCGATAGGGAGGTCTAGAGATAGGTTCCGTTCTCGGCACCAAGTCAATAGTAAATTCAATCTCCCTATCCGGAGGAATTCCTGGAAGTTCGTCCGGAAACACATTGGAAAAATCCCTGACTACCGGAATTTCATGAAGTTTGAGACATTTCTGTTCTACGTCCACCACATAGGCTATAAATCCTTTAAATAACAAATATGTTCTATCAAATTCATTTTCAAATAAGTCACTTAACAAATATACTTTTGCATTAAACACTTGCAAAATTTACAACATAGCTAACGGGAGAAGGGAAGATCACACTTTTGGCATAACAATCCAATATCACATGATTCTTAGCCAACCAATCCATTCCTAATATGACATCAAATCCGTACATATTCAATAGGATTAGGTCAACTGTTGATTCTCTCTCTCCTACCCGTAGCTTACAATTACAACATAATATATCTGTCATTTGTGATTCCCTAAATGGTGTACTTATTTGTAACAAATGTCCTAAAGACTCAGGTTCAACAGGTAATCTCATAGCAATTATGGGAGAAACAAACGAGTGTGTAGAGCCTAGATCAAATAATGCAAGGACATTTATATCAAAAAGATAGATTTTACCCTTAATCACCTTAGATGAAGCATCGGCAGACTCCTTATCAATCGCAAATACCCGACCTTGAGTCACGTCTTTCTTTCCCTTCTCTGCAGTTGTGGCCTTAAGCTGAGGCTGGGTAGTCTTATATGATTCTTCGGGCACCCTCTAATTCATCTTGGGACAATCTTTAATTCGGTGTCCCAACTCACCACACCAGAAACAAGCCCCAGTAGCCATACGTCATGTCTGTGACCCATGGAATTTCCCGCAATGCTCGCACCTCTGCATCATACTCCTCGGCGAGCTAGCGGTACTACCAGCTGAATATCGGGATTTTTCATCACTTATCTTAATCCCGGTAGGTCTAGGATTCCCTGTAGTGTAATCATTATAAAACTCCAAAATTCAGTATTTTTCCATATAACCATTTAAACTAAGATACAAGTCATTCTCTTATAATTTATTTTCTTACCCGTCAATGCTCTTTCATATGGTCTAGTTCTCCTAGATGGATATCTGTCACTAGAGGCTCTTTCATCTGGCTTCCGTTTCATCAGTTCTTTGCCTTTACCATTGGCTCGGAAATCAGCATGATGGAACTCATAGTCCTGCTCACACAACTGAGCCTTATAGACCGCCTCTCCATAAGTGGTGATATCCATAGGATACAACTTGTTTATAATAGGAGGCTTCAATCCTTCTATAAATCAGTAGATCTTATGTCCCTCACTTCTTAGGACCTCTGGGTCGAATTTGCTCAAGGTAATGAACTTCGACTCATATTGATTAACCGACATCGTCCCTTGAGTCAAGTTCAGAAACTCAATCTTCAACCTATTCAGATCAGTGCGTGGGATGTACTGTTCATTAAAGGCCTCTAAAAATCTATCCCACGTAACCTCGGCATGTCGAGCCTCCAAAATGGTCCGAGTGGATTGCCACCAATATTCTGCATCGTCCACTAATAAATAAGCAGCCAAACCCACCTTTTCCTTTTTAGAACAGGTCATGTATTTGAAGGATTTAGTGACCGCCTTCACTCAATTCTCTGCGGCCAACGAATCTCTATCCCCCTTAAACTTAGGCGGATTCAGCTTCTTAAATTCTTTAATTAAGACCACACTGCAATAAGCCTTAGGATCTCACCTCTCAGTAATTTGGGTTGGTGGAGGCAACTCAGGCTGTGCCGATGGAAGCTGTACTGGAGGAGTAAGAGGTGTAGGAGGAGCATTCCCAGATGGGATAAGAGGTACTGTAGGTGGTGTTGTTGATGCATTAGTGGCCACATTTGAGAAATTAGACATGAACTGAGTAAATAGAGTGGTCATAGTCTCAATACTTCGTTCCACCCTTGACAGTCGGGTGTTAGGGCTACTCGATGGCGATGGAGGAGAAGAGTTTGTTGGGGGTGGTTCTACTTTGCCCTGTCCTCTTCCTTTACCAGTACCCCTTCTACGAGTACTCATTCTGCCAATATCACCACAAGATCAAACGTTTAGTATAACTTTCAGTAGTTATACCACATATATATATATTCAGACAAGTATAGTACATAGAGATGTACATTATTTCTAGCCTAATGACACCGTCAAACGTCAGACTAACCTCGTTCTGATACCAATCCTGTAACATCCCGTTACTTCCTCTTTTAAGACAAATACCAACTACTTTTTCTTTCACATAAGGTTTGGTTAGGCTGTTTGATGGTGCATCCTTCTTCTTTTTTATATCTTATACTCCATTGTTTAACATGACGATGCTATTTTCGATGACAAGATATCTTTCATGCATATACAGGATCGTCTTACGCATAGGTTTAAAACTCTCATATAATTACATACTAATCTCTTTCTCAATTTACATCCCCAACATGTCTATTATACATCACTGTACTATACTATAGTTTGAATTGCATAACAACATGTATATACCTTCAAGGATTGGAAGCGTGCCTCGAAGGAGATACCGTATAATTCAAAATCTATGCTCCTCTACCAAGAGCGGAATTTACTGCAAATAATCTAGATGAAAAATAATGTAAAGGAGTGAGTTTACGCTCAGTAAGAAATATATATAAAAGAGCGTACTATGCCACTATATGCAGTTTTCCTACTTGGCTCTATAATATCATGTCGGATTCTTGTAAAACATATACCATATAAGTTCGTCAAATACCATATAACATATAATCAAATCATATGAAGTCACTTGCATATATTCAAATAACTCAAATAATTTCATGTACTTCAAATACTTTCATATATATCAATTCGCTTGAAATCGCATATACAAATAATCTTCAAATAGATGGGAGACAATTAACATATAATAGAATCATGCACCAAATAACTCCCCGTAAGGGGTGCACATATAAGTGGTGTACCCACGTATGGGCTAAGGATCCTCCCTTAAGCTAAACACATATAAGAGACAAATGACCATAGTCGATAAGCCACAGTGAACACTAGTCAGGTGACAACTGTGGTACTGAGGACTGGACTAGAGTTCCTCAGCCAAATACAAATAATAAGCACATAATTATGCATGATTACCAAATGAGTCAATAATCTCAAAACATTAGCTAGTAACACAACTTCTTGAAAAACCATTGATATTCATAAACCTTCTTATATACTTTAATCATAATCCAAATACATTTATATAAATAAGTTTAAAATCATTATTTTCAAAAGGGGTAGTTGACTACTCTTTTAGGGCAGTTGACTACTATAGCATATAAAAATTTAATAAATTTATTTTCTTTTTACATTTAAAATATTTAAAATTTCGGATGCAAGTAGGGCAGTAGACTGGTCCGCAAATAGAATGTTTTTCGAGAAAATGCAGTCGACTGGCTCTTTAGCGGTCGACTGGTTCGCAAATAGAATGCTTCTGGAAAAATGGCAGTTGACTGCTATATAGGGCAATCAGCTGCTCTATAACGGTTTCGGAAATGAGTATGTCACGACTGTCTCTGAGCAGTCGGCTGCTATTTAGGGCAGTCGGCTGCCTCGAGCCAAATCGTAACTAGGAGAAAAATCGAGATTTTAACCTTCCTGCACTTTAAAACATCTTCATTTAATACCAACTCATGCAACCACATGCACACATAGTCACCCTACGTCCGTTACATATATTCCTTATCTCAAATAGCCAAATAATGTAGTAGCCTACTGCACCAACACTTAGCCTTTTACTCCTTCAACGCTGCACATATCATGATAATTATTACCAAATCATGTTTCCACTTAGATCAAACCTTTCTAACACTTAAAACTCATCTTAGAACTCTCAAATATCACAAACCCTCTTTTGGCCAAACCCTAGATTAATCTTTACAATTGGTTTCATTCCATTTCAAGGCTATACACGTGTTATATCAACTCCATATAACTCTCACACCATAGACAAAATTGAAAGAATTTACTTCTTTTCTTACCTTTGTGAGTAACCAGAATTTACCACAACAAGATCTCTCCAACGACTTGGATTTAACTCTCCAAATTACAAGTATAGCTAGAGCTAAAGCCAAGGAACAATTTTTGTTATAGAGATTTAGTGATTCGATGAAGGAATATGAGAGTTTGTTAAGGTGAGCATGAAAGGAAACTTAGAATCATTTGAGAGACACCAACAATGGCTGGCGGTCATTAAATGGAGATGATGACAAAGTGAGGCTATTAAATTGACATTTATCCCTTAAGTCATCTTTATAACTTTTGACCCTTTGACTCTTTAATGGCTCCTCTTCTTCATGTGCCATTTGTATCTTAATTACCATAAAATTTCATATTTAATTCCACAAAATCTAATATTTATTTTTCTCATCATCTCATCTCAGCCATTGACCACTTAATTCTTTGATAATTTAACTGTTGACTAATCTATTGCTCTAATTCCCTCCATGTCCTATATATATCAGTCATATATCAATTCTCATATTATTTAATTCTTCTAAGCTGAAACACTATACAAATATGAGAATTTACATGAAATTGGGGATTTTACGTACTACCATAATCCTACTTAATCGGATCGGATAGTGTTGAGTACCCGTTTATAGGGTACCCATTGCCATCCCTACATATGGATGCAATGCATCAAGATACATACACTTATCAATTAAACATATATGAGAATATAATATTTCTCACATAAAAATAAAATAATTAATTTTTCAAATAATAACTTAATGTAGCATCCGGTTGCTAAGTAGCGAAGGGGTAAAAAATAAGACAATTTTAAACACAACCAATAGTTATCCGAATCCAAGTTGCTGTATAATTTTAATGCTTTGATTTCTTTCTGTTTCCTCTTCCATTTTCGACTTGGTGATGTGTTTAGTCCCAGTCAACAACAGAATTTCAAGCTAAAAGAGTTTTGTTCTGATTCAGGTAAGAACACACCACAAGGTTTGGTTTTCTTTGCAAAATAACATAAATCTTCTTTGAACATCTTCAGAGTTTAAATACAAGGAAATAATAACTGAAACTTACTGCTCCTCGCCTATAATCACGTCATGCACTACGTGATTTAACTACTGGCCCATCACAAAGCCACTCAACAACTAATCCCTCTGCCCACTATATCCGCAAGACCATGTCCACTCTCATGCGAGACTTGCGGCTCAACCGTTTGATCTTTAGTCATCAAATCGACTAGGCCTCCTAACATCCCTGTGAGACCTTCTTAACCTATCAATACCCCCCTCTGCAACTGAAACCTTGTCCTCAAGGTTTATGTGACCGAACTGCTGTTGTAACTCAACGGCGTTTTCCCAGGTAGCATCTTCTTTGGGCAGATTCTTCCATTTGATAAGATTTTCCTCCAAGATTTTAGATCCTCATTTAGTCCAACGAACATCTAAAATAGTTTCTGGCTCTTTGAGAACTTCCCCTTCATCACTTATGGGTGGTAAATCACAAGAGAATGATGACTCACCAATTTTCTTTTTAAGAAGGGAAACATGAAAAACTGGGTGAACTTTGCATCCTGCTGGCAGCTGAAGTTTGTAGGCAACTTGACCAATTTTTTCCACAATACGATATGGACCATAATATCTACTTGCTAGCTTTTGATATTTTCTTCTAGCTAGTGATTGCTTACGATATGCTTGAAGTTTAACAAAGACTAAATCCCCAATTTGGAATTCAATATCCCTTCTTTTTTTGTCAGATTGTTGCTTCATCCGATTGTTGGCCACTTGGAGATGATCCTTTAACTGACGCAAAACATCATCACGACTTGTTAAACAGATGTCCACTTCATGAACTGTACTTGTGCCTTCTTCATACTTGGGAATTTGAGGTGGTGGTCGGCCATATTGTGCTTCAAAAGGAGTCATGCCAATTGAGGAGTGATAGGTGGTATTATACCAGAACTCTGCCCATGGAAGAAAAGAGAACCACTTACGAGGCTGTTGAAAAGTGAAACTCCTCAAATACTGCTGTAGGCGACGATTTATGACCTCAGTTTGGCCATCTGATTGAGGGTGGTAAGCAGTGCTCATGTTCAGCTTAGTGTTAGATAACTGGAAGAATTCTTGCCAGAATAAACTCATGAACTTTGCATCACGGTCGCTCACAATTGATTTAGGTAAGCCATGAAGTTTGACAATGCCTTCAACGAACTTCTCTGCTACAGTTTTTGCTGAATATGGATGGCTAAGGGCAATGAAATGTGTTGCCTTACTCAATCTATCGACCACCACGAGGATAGAAGTTTTCCCTTGTGAGCTTGGAAGACCGTCAATAAAATCTATGCTGATGTCTTCCCATATGTGATTAGGAATAGGCAGCGGCTGAAGAAGTCCTGCTGGCAACATAGTTTCCACCTTGGTTCGTTGACACACCTCACATTTTGCAACATATTCTTTCACTGTCTTGTACAAGGATGGCCAATAAAATTGAGTTGATAGTCTCTTGAAAGTTCTCAATACACCTGAATGTTCACCTACCAAAGAATCATGAAAGTGATAGAGTAGTTGCTGAGGAATATTGGATTTAGGAGGAACTACTACCCTTCCTTTGTAACACACTAAGCCATTCACCCAAGTGTAGGGGGCTCCAGGTTCATCCGTGGCTAATCTGCCAATTTTCTGCATGTAGGAGTCATGTTCAGCTATCGTCTTTATGGACTTCCAGAGATCAGGACCTGGCATATATATAGCTTCAAGAGTTGGGCTTCCATCAATTCTGGAAAGTGCGTCAGCTGCACTATTTTCTCGACCAGGTTTATAGACAATCTCATAATCATACCCCAGAAGTTTGGACACCCACTTCTGCTGCTCCGGGGTTGTAATTCGCTGCTCTAGCAAAAACTTCAAGCTTTTTTGGTATGTTTGGATGATGAATTTCCTTCCCAATAAGTAAGGCCTCCAAGTTTGAACGGCATGGATGATTGCCAGCATCTCACGAGCATACACAGACCACATCTGTTTGTTGACACCCAATGCACGGCTCATAAATGCTATTGGTCTCCCCATTTGTGTAAGCACTGCTCCGATTCCACTCCCAGAGGCATCCGATTCAATTATGAAAGTTTCATCAAAGTTTGGTAGTGCCAAGGTGGGCGTAGATGTCATGGCAGATTTGAGCTCCTGGAAGGCTAGATGTGCCTCATCAGTCCATATAAATTGCCCCTTTTTCAGCATGTTGGTTAATGGCTGTGCTATCAAGCCATAATTTCGGACAAATTTGCGGTAGTAACCTGTAAGGCCTAAGAAACCACGTAACTCAGAAGCATTAGTTGGTTTCGGCCAGTCCAACATAGCTTGGACCTTCCGCTCATCAACCTTAACACCATGGGCTGTTATTATATGCCCTAAATATTCAATAGCTTGTACACCGAAAGCACATTTCCCATATTTAACATAAAACTCATGCTGCTTTAAAATTCCAAAGACTTTTCTAACATGTTCAAGATGCATGCTATAGTTGGGACTATAGATAAGTATGTCATCAAAGAAAACAAGTATGAATTTACGTAAATGTGGACGGAAAATAGAATTCATTAAGGCTTGAAAGGTCGAAGGTGCATTGCATAGACCAAATGGCATGACTAGGTACTCATAATGGCCATTGTGAGTTCGAAATGCGGTTTTATGAATATCATTTTCGTGGACACGCACCTGATGGTAACCGGATCAGAGGTCAAGTTTGGTGAAATAGGTAGCTCCATACAACTCGTCTAACATGTCATCTACGGTAGGAATTGGGAACCTGTCTTTAACAGTTACAGTGTTTAAAGCTCGATAGTCAGTGTAAAATCTCCAAGAGCCATCTTTTTTCTTTACTAAAAGGACAGGGGAAGAAAATGGACTAATACTCGATCTAATAAGCCCCAATTTAAGCATATCATGAACTTGTTTTTCAATTTCAGTCTTTTGAAAATAGGCATACCTGTAGGGTTTTACATTAACAGGTGTCACTCCTTCTTTCAAGTTGATATGATGAGCAATCTCTCTTACTGGAGGTAACTTAGTTGGCTCCTGAAATATGTCTTTGAATTCCTCAATTAGCTGCTGAATTTCCGGGCTCTAAACCGTTGGGTTATCCATAGGTATGATTTGATAACACAAAGCCATGAGTGAATTGCCTTGTTTAATTTCTCTGGACATCGTCTCCAAAGTTGCGGCTTGTATCGGTTGAGCCCCAATCCCTTTTAGTTGATAAGTATTGTCATCCCTTTTGAACTCCATTGTCAATTGCTTCCAGTTACAAACCACCGTGCCCAGGTTCTCAAGCCAATGTATTCCTAACACCATATCCATTCCAATTAAGGGAAGTGCATAAAGGCTAAGGTGGAATGGAATACCTTGTAAGATCAACTCCACATTTTCAAACCTCCCTTGACATTTGAGTGTTCTGCCATTTGCAACCTTCACTTGAAAAGGTTTTGTAGGGATTATGGGCAGCTTCAATAGGTTGGCCATTCTCTCATTGATGAAATTGTGCGTGGAGCCACTATCGATCAAAACCACCAACTCATGCGACCTGATTTTTGCCATTACCCTCATTGTCTTATGTGCCATCCACCCAGACAAAGCATGTAGTGAAATTTCTGGTTCCTCCTTGGCAACTTCCCACTCCTTTGTCTGACTCATGTCATTACTGTCACCCTCTAAAAGCAATAGTTGTGGCCCTTTACATTTGTGAAGTGAAGTGAATTTCTCATCACAGTTGAAACACAGCCCTTGTGTTCTCTTCCTTTGCATTTCCTCCCATGTGAGTTTCTTAATTAGAGCTCCATCTTTGGATTTATTCGCAAGAGAAGAATCACCAATGGGGCGGCCAAAAGTTCTAGTAAACTTTCTTTGGTGACTGATTTGCTCCTCTTTCATTTTGGCCAAACGAATAGCATCTTTCAACGAGCTAGGCCTGAACATTCTTATGTCATTAGCAATTTCCTGTTTAAGTCCGCCCATGAATGTCCCTATTAACGCCTTTTGTGACCATCCCTGCACTCGGTTCCCTAGCCTCTCAAATTCTTTTTGATAATCCTGTAGCGATCCCACTTGCCTTACTCGAGATAAAGCTTCATCAAAGTTCTCACATTCGATTGGACCGAAACGCAGCCACAACTCATCAAGAAAAGTATCCCATGAGATCTCCTTGTTCTCTTCCTTATAGGCCCGCTTGAGCCATTGCCACCATTCACTAGCCTCTCCCTCCAAATGAAATGATGCTAGTGGAACCTTCTGTGAATTGGGAGTTGCTTGGTAATCAAAAAATTGATGCACCCTTGTGCACCATTCCGTGGGATCATCCCCCGAGAATCGAGGAAATTTTAGCTTTGCCATTTGTGATGAAAACATCGGCTTCTTTCCCTCCACATTGTCCCCAGCTTCTTCTTCTTTGCCCTGACTATGATTAGTGGAGAAAGAAAGCTGGAAATTTTTACTTGTCTCACCTTTGCAATTGGACAAGAGAGCCTCTGACAGTCGGCTGATGTTGTCTTCAATTTTCTGTAACTTGTCTGCTACCCCCAGCTCCATTTTACTGAAGCTATCGTGAAGACCACCTACCTCCTTTTCCAAATGCTCAATTCGATCTTTGTTGGTTGCCATGGAAACCTAGCTGCTGATACCAATGTTTGGTCCCAGTCAACAACAGAATTTCAAGCTAAAAGAGTTTTGTTCTGATTCGAGTAAGAACACACCACAAGATTTGGTTTTCTTTGCAAAATAACATAAATCTTCTTTGAACATCTTCAGAGTTTAAATACAAGGAAATAATAACTGAAACTTACTGCTCCTCGCCTATAATCACGTCATGCACTACGTGATTTAACTACTGGCCCATCACAAAGCCACTCAACAACTAATCCCTCTGCCCACTATATCCGCAAGACCATGTCCACTCTCATGCGAGACTTGCGGCTCAACCGTTTGATCTTTAGTCATCAAATCGACTAGGTCTCCTAACATCCCTGTGAGACCTTCTTAACCTATCATGATGTCTTATTAATATTTAGTAAACTGCTCCATTCCATTAAATGTGCCATGTGATGGACACACTACAAAATAATTATAAAGGCATTTTTTTCTTAGCGCTTGCGAAACCACCGGAATATTTTTTATTTTGTTGTGTCATTACCGGCCAAAATAGACCGCTGGTAAGGATAATATTCTAAAGGCACTTTCAGAGTAAACAAAACCAGTCCGACTTCTTTCTCCAGCCCAATTCCTCCTTTCTTTTTCTCATGATTTTCTGTTTTACCTTTTCTTCCACTCTTTTCTTCCATTCTTCACGTAATTTTCTCCATTCTTCCTCACACTCACACTCTCTCTCTCCTAGAATAATCTTACACTCGTCATTCTTCTTTACAATCGAGATTAGAAAATTAGGAAATCAAATCCTAATTTTGAAAATATCTCAAGTCACGGCCAGCATTGTTTTTCCTTGGCAGATTGATCTTCTCATTGCCACCATCGCTTCGTAATTAGGTACTTTTCTTCAAATCTCACTATCGTTGCTTGAAAAGATTTGGTTTTTAAATCCCTCTTTAAATGTGGACGAATTTGGTGTTCCTTCATCAAGTTAGAAAGTATCGATTTCAGTGAACTTCAAATCTTTTTATCGACCTAGAAAAAAAAGAAAGGTTTGAGAGAATTTGACTAATATGCAAATTTAATTCTCATTTATATTGTGTTTTTTAAAGTTCAACCCGGGATGGCTATTGGTTGGACTTTCACTTCTTCTTTCTGTGGAATTCTTCTACTCTTTCACAACTCCATTTTCTTTATTCTTCTTCGGCTTATGCTGGTAAGCTGATTATCTCCTTTTATTTGTTTATATTTTTATGTAACTTTTTCATTTTGTAGTGGAATAATCAAACGAAGCAGAAAAATAGGAGGCATTTGTTCGAGGAGCGGCGAAATGGGCATGGCGTCAAAGAAGAATTTCGGTTTAGTATACAGTTGTAAGTTTTATACTTCGTGCCACAGAATACTAATATACTATGTGGCGTCAAAGAGGTATTTGTTCCCTGGTTGTTGCTCATGATAACTCAGCCAATGCTAATTGGGGGATGCATAATTTTTGTACTTTGTGAATAAAGATTATAAAAAAAAGGGAATGTTTCTAGTTTGACTAATTCCTTGAATTGCTACTTGTATTAGCGTTTGGTTTGCTATTAATTTCGTAATTTGTGGTTTGTCTATATTGTTTAGTAGATCGGTTTGGTTGTTTCTTGTCTTTTCGAGCTGTATGAAATAGAAAGGAGTGACAGTTCTGATGCTCAATATCTAATTGTTGAAGTTTGTGCAGCATTTTTATGTATGTCAGTCTTGTTATTGTTATTCCTTTCCTCCCTTTTAGGCTTTTGGGCTTAAAATAGATTTATTTCAGTAGAACAAGATGTTACACTTACATGTTCAAAACATCAACCGTAAATATTATCATGCTCATTATTGTATGTTTGTTGTGAGAAAGTTTATTCACCCCCAACTTGATTTACTTGCAATTTCAACTCATTTTCAAATGTTTCTTTCCGGTGGCATAATTTTTTTAGTGAATCTTGATTCAACCAGGTTTATACCTATTATTAGTTCCATTAACAGATTTAAACTTGAGTGATATCAATTTGACAGTATAGTTATTACCAATATTTGTGGATAGCTAGAAAAATGATGATGAATAAACCTCATTATAAATCAATGAGTTGGGAAATTTGGCATATGGGTGAAGCTGTAATTTAGTTCGTGCCAATTGATCAGGGGATGCTGCATTGGTGTTCTGTTAAAAGCATGAATGTTGTTCAACCAAATATGTTACATAGCAGAGTTGGCAATGCAACGGTTGAGTGTAGATTCTATTCTTTGCAGAGTACAGGAAAGGAAGCAGAGGCATTATGTATTTCTGAACAATCATTGGATAAGCTATTAATCCATTCTCTTCACATCTCAATTTCAATTTTGAAAGCTACTCACTTCAAGTTTATGTTTACAAAGTCATTGTACAAGGACTACTGGAAGAGATTAATTACTGCTCAAGCTTTGAGTAAGTAGCTGAAACTATTTATGTAGCTAATCCTAACTTGTTCTCCTAGTATACTTAGTTACCCTTTTTCTTAGGTTGGGAAAGAAGGGGGATCTTAGTTCTTATGTGAGAGTTTGATGCTTATGCCATACATTCATGCTTTGATGGTAGCATGGAGGCTATAAAATAAGTATTTGATTTATGCTTTAATAAAGGTAATTTATTGTAAGAAAATATATATTTACACTAATATTTGCTACACAACTATCTGATATATTGTTACTTATTAATAACAATAATAGTTAAGGTCAGTTTATTGATTTATTCCTTGAGTTATTTATTTGATATGTTTTTTCTTTTCTGTATTTATTCTCTTGTGTTCACATGCTTTTATATTTTGGTTAGCAATCTGGCTTCAGAACTCTAGTTTGTACCATTTCAGCATGTACCGCACCTTGCATCAGCTCTGAAGTTGAGGAAAACTGCCTGTTGTAGCTATTTTTTGCCTCTTTCTTCTACTTGTTAGATATTGGGTTTAAGTTTTAAACCCTCATTATTTTTGTCAGATTGAAGCTGAAGCAGCGGCTGTTGGAGTTGTTGCAGAGGAGCTATGCCTTTTAGAAATTGTCTTAGACAGGGTAGTTTTAACTTTCACTAGTGTGCTTCTTAGTTGCTAGCAGGTTACTTCTTCAATTATACTCTCCTTTTCCCCTGCATGACCCCTCAAAAAAAAGATTTTGTAGCGCACAGATTAACACTTATTGCCTTTTGTAGGTAAATTTTATAACAGATCCGATAAGCCTTCATGCTAAATTGAGAACAACAGACCCACGAGCACTAGAGAAGCAACTTGTAAGATTCTTATGAAAATTCAAAGTCCTGTTAAACTGGTAAAATATAAATGGCAACATTGTGTCAGGGCTATCACTCGGTTGTTAATTCTTATCTGATGGTTTTGGCATCATTGGTGGGTTCTGTCCATCTGGTCTAACAATGAAAAGAAAATAATAAGTATGTGGCTGGCTATGAAAAATGTTTTTATTTAACATTTATCTGCTTTCTATTGCAGTATGATGCTGTTGTTCTTCACACATCTTTTGCAAGGCTTCTGAATCACCTTAAAGCTTATTGTTGAATTATAGCATACAAAAAAGGATTATTCGTTACTTTGTTTTCAAATAACCATATATTTGTGGATCTTTCTTTTGTTAGTGAACCTAATCAATGTTAATTTATGAGGTTCTATTTTTTGGGCTGTCCTGGATGCACGTGGAATCTCCATTTTTGCTTCACTTTGGTCAATTTTGTAATTAGCCATTAACAAATTTGATATTGCATAGCCAATTTGGAAATAAATTATAAAGAATATAAAAAATTGAGGTGGTTGTCATCCTTATGCTCATAGATGCAGTCGTAAGTTTGGACATATTTTGAAAACCAAAAATATAATCATAGTGAAATTATCTTTTGTCTGGTATTCATATCCATATGATTATAATTATTTTGACTGCTTAAATGTGTAAGTTGTGCTAGAGGAGCAGAAAATGGAAGCTGCAAAAATAATTGATGATAAAAGTTAAGCCAAGTAAGGCTGACCCTAGTGCAATAGAGCCAACTTCCGGGAATGATAGCCCTAGTGAAAAACCTGACATTAATGACATACCTATGGAAGAAAGTGAGGTGAGCTGCTAACTGTCAATTTCTTTCCCTTAGGGTGGGGGTGGTTCAGGACGGGCTCTTGGTTAGAGTTCTTCAAGAAAGTAATACATAAATGGCATCCCAACACAGTAGAGAAGCTGATGAAACTGAAGTCAATTTGATGCGCCACTTTTATAGCACTATTTTCATGTCCATTTGAAAAGTCTATTCTAGTTTTAGAATGGTACAAGGAATAATTTCATTTTGTACTTTTTAGCCCCATAAAGAATGACTAAAAAATTTTCTTGAGTCGAAAGGCTTTGCCTCTACTATTGACTCAATTTCAATTCTCTGTTTCAGGGCAATGGAGAGAGAGCAATGGAGATGCTTTGAGATTCGCACCATAATGTGGTACTTTTCTTCGAATCTACCTTGAGGAGATTTGCTTCTTCAAATCTACGCTTGGTAGGATTTGGTTTCAAATCTTTCTTCAAATCTATGGATGAGTTTGATTCTCTTTAGTTTTTCTTAGGGCTTTTCATCACAATTACTTGAAAATTTCAATTTTTGATTTTATAAATTTCAATTCGGAGTTATCTTTGCTGTTCTATTTCATGTTCTTCAAACTAATTTTAATTTTGCTTTGCTCTTGAATTTCAATCTCTCTTGTTGTGTTTAATGCTTTTAATTAAGTAAATAGATTCTTAATTCATTGAGTTGTCTATGTGCTCGAAAAATTTCAACGTATTTTATCCAGTTTGATTCATGGTCTTGTCTTCAAATTTTGATTCAATGTTGTTTATTTCAAAAGTGGCCTCTAGTGTCAGTTTGCTGCTGCTTGTGGTTTGTTTCTATTTGTACAGGTGGGCTGCTGTGATTCTTTGCTGAGTAGTGGTTGTGTAACTACTGATCAGTCTCTTGCAATCTGCTGTGTGTCTATGCTACAGCTTAACTGGTGCAGAGTTGAAAGCAGTAGATACGTGGTTGTGTAAAAGGTTGAAGCAAGGGACGTATGCTGTGTACATGTTTTGCTGCTCTTTGTTGACCACGTGAAGCATGGTTTGAAGGCGTGCAGATGTTGCTTGTAGCTTGCAGGGAGGTCTAATACTGTTGCCTTTTGAGCTAAAATGGCAAATTTATCTTTAATATTGGTAATATTGTTACTGGCTGTCTTCTGCAAATTTATTGTTTGTAGTGTTCTTCATTTTATGAAAGAAAGAGTGTTGACATCTTGGTTCTGCATTTTGGTAACATGCCTGCCATTTAATTTTTCTATATGTATTTCATTTGAAGTTCTTGGATGACCTACCCTTTTATTTTGTTTGGCAGTTTTTGTAACATTATCTACTTTTATTTTATAGAAATAAAATTTTGTTCAATTTGATGCTTCAGTTGTCAATTTTTAATATTTTGTTGAATTATAGTATTGTATTTAAGCAGTCAAAAGCAAAAATCACCATGTATCTTATATTTAGAATTTAAAATAATTTTTAGGTTTTTTTTGATTAAAAAAAAAGAAAGAAGTCAAGATGAAAAAATTATTAATTTAACAATTAGGGTAAATTCTATTGAGGTTTTCAAAGTCTTACCAGAATTTAACTCTAGCATAATAGTTAGAGAAATGGACATTTTGATCTAAAATTATAAATTTGATGGTACAAAAAAATTGTTCTATTAAGTTATTATTAAAAAATCTATTAATCTAAATATTTGTTACTAATGAAAAATCCATAATACCTTTTTTTTGTATTAAAAAAATAAAAATTTTATATAGAATTTTTTTTAAAAAAATTACTTAAAAAAATAAATAGTAATAAAATTCATTGTTAATACTTGAGAATGTGATATTATTAATTCAAATTTAGTAATTGATTGATATATGTTAAAATCATTTTTGATTTTGGACTAAAGTATTCGTTTTCAAAACTAATGGACTAGAGTTGAATTATGGTAAAACCTTGAGGACCTCAAAGAAATTAATAATTAAGTTATACTAGAAAACGTTTTTAAATTTAAATGAAATTCAATAAATACAAAAATTTTTAAATTTATAACAAGATTTTTACTAGCACTTTAAAGTGCTGGTGAACGCTTTTAAATTTAAATTAAAGTTTAATGAAGACAAAATTTTCAAATTTCAAATAAGATTTTTGTTGACAGTTTAAAATGTCAGTAAAAGCGTTTTACTTAAAACAACATAAATGCCAGAAAAAGTCATGCCAGAGAATATAGGTCTTATCTCGTCACTTGCACTGATCGCTAGTCACTTTTTATCAACACCCACTTGGTCGACAGTCCTCCTACAATTTGAAAACTGCCAATAAGAACTTTATCGACAGTTCTTTGGTCTTTTATTGACACTTATAAGTGTAGATAAAAGTAATGTTTTTTTTTTTGCAGTGACTTGTATGCAGAAATATCATATGATTATTAAGTCAATTATACTCAATTGGATTAAGTTGCAAGAGCTTTTGATGAGAGAAGAATCCATTTGGTTGGTGGTATTGTCGTGGTTACCAAAAATAAAAACCTTATTCTATTACTACGTAGATAGCAAAAGTAAGGGTCAATCCCACAGATACTAAATTTAAATAAATTACCTATTAAATTAAAATCAAATTTTTAGAGAAGCTTTAGGGAAAGCGTTTTTTAGGGTTTCTAAATAAATGGCTAATGTGAGATCCCAAATTTCTCTATTCTTTCTATATTTATTGAAGGTGCTGAATTAGAATATTAAGCCAAGTTATGGGAACTAATCCCCATATGTTGGGGAGTTATCGAGAGAAACTATCAAGTAGGCCCTACAGGGCAATCTATAACCCAAATGGTCTCCAAAGTGGAAAAATATGAAATTTGGGCTTAGAATACCTAAGGGGCAAGAAGACTACTTTTTGAAATTCTTTAAAATGAGCATATCTAGGTTTACATGCAACAAATTTAAAAATGACGATTTTGTCCATAGGCTAGAAGAATTTTTCTGAATAATAGTCAAACTAAATTGACTTTGGACCCATAATCTATCGTAGGAAAATCCTCGCGTAAAGAAGTTTCATGTGGATCCAGCCAATGAACTAAATTACGTGAAAATACAAAAAAAAAAACGCAAACGAAGCCAAAAGCCTTCGTTTATGGTTAGTTTGGTAATTTCACTACCCATAGCTGGTCTAACCACCTTAGGAGTCAACCTTTGACCATGTTTGACTTGAATATATGGAACATAATAAAAATAAAACATAAAATCTGAAATTATAAATATTAAAATAATGCTAGGATAGAAATGGAAATAATAGAATTATAGAAGGGTATTTTAGACCTTTCTCACATAGTTGCTGGTAAAACCCCAATTTTAGTCAACATTTGACTTAATTTGACTTGAATTAATAAAATTTAATAAAAATTAAAATTAAAATTTAGGAATTAAAATAATAAAATACTGTTCAGGACAGATTGATAAATATGAGAATTTTAAAGGGGCAAATCAGTCTTTTCTCACATGGACTAATAAAATAATAATAAAATAACAATAAAAATCAAAATTCTCAAGAGTCTTCTTCAAGCTTTAGCTGGCCACACCATTGCTGCACATTTTCTCTAAGTTTTCCTCTCTTCCACCTTGTAAAACCCCTCTTTACACTCACTGAATCAAAACACTTTCTTCACAAAAGTTGTTCCCCATCTCAAGAGTTATCTAACCATATCATTTGCTGAGCCAAAACCAAGCAGTTGAGAGCTGTTCTGCTGTTGGCAAATTTGGTCATGGTGAGAGGTAAGAGATGGTGATGTTTCCTTTAAATTCCAACTATGATTTTAGATTGTGCTAAGCATTGGAAATATGTTTATGGTCTTAAATTGAAACAAAATAATGTGTAGGAAGAGATGAGGGTTTCGGCCATGATAGGTTGATGGGGGAAACATGGTGATTTTGAAGTATGATGGGTATGGCATGATTGTATGTGCTAAGATGATCATAGCCATAAGGATAGAAGTTGCAAAATCATAAGTTTTGCATGAAGAAGACCATTTGGCCTAGGCAAGAATCATGGGTTAATGATGCCATTTGGATGTATGATGGATATAAAATGAATGTAGAGAGAGTGTAGAATATAACCATGGTGTGAAATTTGCAAATTAGTGAGAGAAATGGCTTAGGAAGAATTCGGCCAAGCATTGGGAGAAAGGTTCTATGTTGATTTTCATAGGTTTATAAATTAAAGAATAATGTATGAAGGTTAACGAGACTAATGGTGAAATCGGTTTGAAGAAAAGATACCAGTTGGTGGTGAATTATGTTGATAACCAGTGGTAATAACACTGGAGAATTAGGCTAAGTGAAGAATAAGAAGGAGTAATGTAATTTTTATAATCTAGAATGTTAAATTTTAATCATTTTTAATATTATTTTGTAGTACTAAATTCGAAGGAGTGAGCGGCAAAAGTGGTGCTAACGGACTGCTACATTGCACTATAGCTAAGGTAAGGGAAGTATATGGAAGTTGTGTAGGAAGTACTGTGTGAAACCCAAAATTTTCATATTATTATTAAATTGAAAACTAGAAAGAAGTTCAATGTATGAATTTGTTATTTATGTAGGGCCAAAACAAAAATAAACTAGACACATAGTAAAACACTTGAAAAATGGCTAAATCACAAAAATGGGCTGGAAAATAATTTTATGGATTTATTGGTGCAGGCCAGCCAGCAGCCAGATTTTTTGCTCACTGCTGGGCTTTGGTTTTGGGTCAAATTGAATGAGATAGGAGTGGAGTTTGGGCCTGCAATTTTAGCTCATGACAGTAGACTTAATTCAGTCTCCAGAATGGTATTATAGCGTCTGTAAGTCGACGGGACCAGAAAGAAAACCCCCTGTCAATCTGCCGTAAGCGTCCTCATCTGCTTCATCTTGTGGGATTTTTTCGACCACCTTCCAAGCTGAATTGGAGTTCGGCCAAGAAGGACCGATTGTTCATCCATAAGTCCCCTACACAAAAAAAAAAAAAAACTCAGCCAAAACAAAGATCATTTGGTTAGTGAAAAGTTAGAGAGAAGAAATCTGGACAGAGCTGCCCTGTTTTACAAGGTGAGAGAAAGTTAATTCCTTACTTCTTTGATGGATTTTTAAGCTTGTTTATGGTGTTTCTAAGTTGTATACATGTTGATATACAACTGAGGGTGATTTTTGGTGGATGAATCTTTGGTCAAAGTTGGTCAACATAAGGTAAAATTGTTGGAAGAAGATGAAGTTGAAATATGATTGATATATGTTGAATTTGCATGATTTTGGCTAAAGTAGAATTTTGCAATGGATTTTCTAGGGTTAGGCTATGTTTTGGACAGTCTAGGTTCTTTATAAAAATGGTGAAGTTTGCTTGGTTGATGATTGTATGGTGTTAGTTTAATATCGAAAAATTCGGTTTAAGATTCAATTTAATCGAAAATGATGAAATGGTGGGATTTGACAATTTAACAAGTCTTGAAGTATTATGTAAAGTGTTAAAAGAACATGTAAAACATTATTTTGGCGTGTTTAAGTCTAAGGAATATAAATATATCGAAATGACACATTTATCGATAAAAACCGAGCAAGTAGAAAAGTTAGTGAATAAGGCCAACTTTAATGATGTTTATGGTTACTTAAGATATATTAAGGTATGTTAAGATAAGTATGAGTATGTATTGATGGTTTCGAAATTGTTTTGGGCAGCAAGTAGTGTAGGCATGCAAATCAAGGCACTTCCGAGACTTGAGGAAAGTTGCTGCCCCGAGATCTGATAGGTAAGGGATGTAATTTAAAGTTGTGATGGTGTCCCTTACTTTCATCTCAATTTATAAAGAAATGTTTGAAGCATGAATTACGTTCCAAAGTTAATTTCCAAAGTCTTTCTAAAACTAGCTAGACGTACCAACCGATTTCTGAAAGAAGAGTTTATTGCTTTAAAACCGAAGTTCATGTTTTATGTTAACTAAAGATGCCTAAGAAAACGAACCTTATGATTTCTATGCATGATTTTTCAATAATGTTTTAAGTATGAAAGTAAATAAGTATGTTTTCCGAAACCGCGATTGATGTGGTAAATCCCTGGCTAACATGACCCAAGCACTCCCGGTCCTTACTATTTTGTACCAAATTTATGGTTAAGAAGTTGTAAAAGTAAGTAAAACTTGAGACTAAGGCCCTCCTATAGTTTATGTTATTGCCTGTCATGCTTGCCACATTGTGCATGTTCTCGTCCCTTGTGGCATATGTTTAGCCCACGTCGTGCATGTTCTCGCCCACATTGTGCATGCTTCCGTCCCTTGTAGGTATGTTGGTCCTTCGTAGTGCGTGTTCGCTGTACGACCCTGATCAGGTCTATGGCCCCCTACCATGGCCATAGGTACTCAGTTCCCTCTTCAGAGGATGATTAGTCATGACCCGCATACTGGTTATATGATCCCGCATAGTCTCCCTGAACTCTATGATAAGTTTTATTAATTATGATGTTAAGTTTCTAAAGTATGATGTATGTTTGTGTGACATCCTCGTCACTCCCAAATACCAACTAACTTTTTCTTTCCCATAAGATTTGGTTAGGCTGTTCAACGGTGCATCCTTCTTCTTTAATATAGCTAACACTATATTGTTTACATGATGATATATTTCTCATACACATACAGGATCGTCTTACACATAAGTTGTAAAACTCTAATATAAATTGCATACTAATCTCTTTAACAATTTACATCCCCAATGTCTAATATACATCATTGTACTATAGTCTGAATACATAATCAAAATGTATCTACCTTCAAGGGATTGGAAGCTAACCTCGAAGGAATATTGTATAGTCCAAATATATGCTCCTTTACCAAGAGCAGACTTCACTGCAAATAATCTGGATGAAAAATATTGTAAAGGAATGAGTTTACGCTCAGTAAGAAATATACATAAAAGAGCGTACTATGCCACTATATGCAGTTTTCCTGCTTGGCTCTATAATGTCATGTAATATTCTTGTAAAAACATATAACATATAAGTTCATCAAATACCATATAACACATGACAAAATCATATGAAGTCACTTGCACGTATTCAAATAACTTAAATACTTTCACATATATATGTCAAATAACTTGAAATTACATATACAAATAGTCTTCAAATAGGGGGAGACCGTCAACATCCAATAGAATCATGCACCAAATAAAGTGGCGTACCCACGTATGGGCCAGGGATCCTCCCTTAAGCCAAACACATATAAAGGACTAATGGCCATTGTCAATATTCCACGGTGTGCACTAGTCAGGTGACACCCGTGGTACTGAGGGCTTGACTAGAGTCCCCCAGCCAAATACAAATAAGCAAGTAATATGCATGATCACCAATGGAGTCGTTAATCTCAAAATATTGAGTAGTAAAACTCATTCTTACAAAACCATGGATATTTGTAACCCTTCTTATATACTTTAATGATAATCCAAATACATTTATATAAATAAATTAAAATTTATTATTTTTCAAAGGGGGCAGTTGACTGCTCTTTTAGGGCAGTCGACTGCTCTAGTATAAAAATATTCAATAAATTTTATTTTCTTTTTGCATTTGAAATATTTAATTTCCGGATGCAAGTAGGGCAGTTGACTGCTAAAATGGGGCAGTCGACTGGCCCGTAAACAGAATGTTTCTCGAAAAAATGCAGTCGATTGGCTCCTTAGCGGTCGACTGGTTTGCAAATAGAAAGTTTCTGGAAAAATGGTAGTCGACTGCTATATAGGGCACTCGGCTGCTCTAAGTCGGTTTCGGAAAAAATTACGTCACGACTGTCTCCGAGCAGTCGGCTAATATTTAGGGCAGTCGGCTGCCCCGAGCCAAATCGTAACTGGGCGAAAACCGTGAATTTTACATTTCCTGCACTTACACTAGCTTTTGTTTCATCCCAAAACATTTAAAACATGCGGACATAGTCACCCTACGTCCGTTACATATATTCCTTACCTCAAATAGCCAAATAATACGAAATCCCTTGGTTGCACCAATTCTTTCCTTCACTTCTTCAAGACTGCATAATTCATATAAATTGAAACCTTTAACTTTCTTTTATTTCAACACCATAAGTATGCTATACCAACATCACATGACTCCAATTTATGGATGAAATCAAATGAATCAATTTCTTTTCTTACCTTTGTCAATAGCCAAAATAACAGAAATTCTGATCTCCTTAAAGACTTTGTTTCAGCCTTCCATATTACAGACATAGAGAGAGCTAGTGATGAAGATCGTTTTTCGTTAAGGAAACTTAGCGATTTGATGACAGGAAATGGTGGTTTGTCAAGGTCAGAAAATGAACACTTAAAGGAATTTGGAGAGGAAACGAGAGGAAGAAGGGCTGGAAGGAAGCTGGCGTATGGATGATGAGATGAAGATGATGACTTTGTAAAATTGCATTAAATGCATGTTCATCTTATCATTTATCTCAGCCACCAATATCCCTTTGACTCATTTGACTCATTTGACTACCAATTAATTCTTCTTCTTCTTTCCTTCCTCATGTCAGCCCCACATATCATTTAATTATGAAAATCTGATATTTATTCTTCTTTTATCATTCTCTAATATTTTCCTGATGTCAACATTAAATTCATTGACCATTGACTATCCATTTCATTCCTTCTTCTAGGTTCCTTACACCATTTGTACATTAATTCTCATATTCATTTAAATCATTTCTGCCTATAGTACTTTACAAATAAGAGGACTTTACATGAAATTGGGGATTTCACATTCTCCCCACCTTTAGAAATTTGGT
Organism: Heritiera fomes; assembly: GCA_032173925.1. NCBI lineage: Eukaryota > Viridiplantae > Streptophyta > Magnoliopsida > Malvales > Malvaceae > Heritiera > Heritiera fomes. The sequence goes on along the minus strand of JAPDPM010000009.1, from coordinate 17,901,687 downwards.
CCTCCAAATTTAAATCGGGTTACTACTCAAATAGCTCCGGATACTTTTCCTTCATTAAGCTCTCTAGCTCCCATGTAGCTTTTTCCATGGCATGGTATTGCCAGAGAATTTTGACTAGGGGAATCGTCTTAGACCTTAACACTTTCTCCTTTCTATCCAAAATCCGAACTGGCTTCTCCACATAACTCATGTCCTCCCGAATCTCTAAGGGCTCATATTCAATGACATGAGATGGATTCGGATTATACTTCCGAAGCATCGACACATGGAAAACATTATGTACTCCTGATAGCTCCGGAGGTAGTGCCAACCTATATGCAACATCTCCGACTCGATCTAGGACTTCAAATGGCCCTATGTAACGAGGACTAAGTTTACCTTTTCGGCCAAATCTTATGATACCTTTGGATGGAGAAACTTTCAAAAATACCGAATCCCCGACTAAAAACTCAAGTGGTCTCCGTCGAGTATCTGTGTAACTCTTTTGTCGGCTCTGAGCTGTCTTAAGTCTTTGGCAAATTAACTTAACATCCTCAGAGGCTTGCTCGACGAAGTCTGGGGCTAATAACTTACGCTCGCCCACTTCTTCCCACCCAATCGGAGATCGACACCTTCTACCATATAGAGCTTCATATGGTGCCATCCCGATACTTGCATGGTAACTATTGTTGTATGCAAACTCAGCCAATGGCAGATGATCATCCCAGGAGCCTTTAAAGTCCAACGCACAAGCTCTCAACATATCTTCGAGAATCTGAATGGTGCGCTCGGATTGACCATCAGTCTGTGGTTGAAAAGCCGTGCTAAAATTTAATTGAGATCCCATGGCCTCTTGGAAATGTTCCCAGAAATGAGAAGTGAACCTGGAATCCCTATCAGATGTAATGCTCACTGGAACTCCATGTAGTCTGACAACTTCTTTCACATACAAATATGCCAAAGCACTAAGTGTATATGTAGACTTCATAGGCAGGAAGTGAGCTGACTTAGTTAACCGATCCACAATGACCCAAATACCATCATGATTCCTCCTCGTTCGAGGTAGTCCCATGACAAAATCCATCGTAATGTGCTCCCACTTCCACATAGGTATAGGCAGAGGGTGCAGTAATCCTGCTGGCTTTTGGTTCTCTACCTTGACTTGTTGACATGTAAGACATTTTGCTACAAAATCTGCTATGTCTCTCTTCATGCCTTTCCACCAGTACACCTTGCGAAGATTATGATACATTTTCGTATTTCTCAGATGCAAAGTATACTTAGTGGAGTGTGCTTCAGTCAAAATTAACTTCTTCAACTCCTTATCCTTAGGAACACATATACGATTCTTAAATCTCAAGAGTCCATTACTATCAATGCTAAATTCCGATGGCATACCTGATTGAATCTGATTCATGGTCTCCATACATTGATCATCTTCCTTTTGAGCAATCCGAATTCTACCCATCAACTTCGGCTCAATCATCAAACTAACTATCATTCCAAAGTGCTCATAAGGCACAACATTGAGACTAAGGCTTGCAAACTGCTCAAGTAGCTCATATTCTCTTACCATCATGTACGATACTATCCCCATATGTCTCCTACTCAAAGCATCTGCCACCACATTGGCTTTTCCCGGGTGGTATAGGATCTCACAATCATAATCCTTCAGAAGCTCGAGCCATCTCCTCTGTCTCATATTCAATTCCTTTTGAGAGAACAAGTACTTCAAACTTTTATGATCCGTAAAAATCTGAAATTTCTCACCATACAAGTAATGCCTCCAAATCTTTAGAGCAAACACCACTGCCGCTAACTCCAAATCATGAGTCGGGTAGTTCTTCTCATGGTCCTTTAATTGACGAGAACCATATGCAACTACCTTGCCATGTTGCATTAGCACACAACCTAGACCTTGTGCAGAGGCATCACTATATACGGAAAATCCTCCAGAACCACTAGGAATGGTGAGAATAGGTGCAGTAGTCAACCTGCGCTTCAACTCGTGGAAACTGTGCTCGCAAGCATCATTCCATTCAAACTTCACCTCTTTGCGCGTTAAGCGCGTCAAGGGAGCAGTTAACCTCGAAAAACCCTCTACAAATCGTCGATAATAGCTGGCTAGACCCAAGAAACTCCTAATCTCCGTCACTATTTTCGGTCTCTCCCATTGCACCACAGCTTCAATCTTCGATGGATCGATCGAAACTCCATCTTTATTGATTATGTGACCCAAAAAGGATAGTTGATCTAGCCAAAACTCACACTTACTTAGCTTGGCATATAATCCCCGATCCTTGAGGGTTTGTAGAACTATCCTCAAATGCTGCTCATGCTCTTCCCATGATCTTGAATACACCAATATGTCATCGATAAAAACAATGACAAACTGGTCTAAATACTGTTTGAACACATCATTCATCAAGTTCATAAAAGCCGCGGGTGCATTGGTTAAACCAAACGGTATCACTAGGAATTCATAGTGACCATACCATGTCCTGAACGCAGTCTTAGGGATATCTTCACTTCGGATCTTCAATTGATGATATCCCGATCTCAAGTCTATCTTGGAGAAGACTCGTGCACCCCGAAGCTGATCAAAGAGATCATCAATCCTAGGAAGAGGGTACTTGTTCTTGATTGTCACTTTATTCAACCATCGATAATCAATACAAAGCCTCAAGCTGTCGTCCTTCTTCTGGACAAATAGCACAGGAGCACCCCATGGGGATACACTTGGCCGTATAAACCCCTTATCTAGTAACTCCTGCAGCTGTTTCTTAAGTTCTTCCAATTCCACTAAGGCCATCGATAGGGTGGTCTCGAAATGGGCTCAGTCCCTGGCACCAAATCGATAGTAAACTCGATTTCCCTATCCGGAGGAAGTTCTGGAAGATCGTCCGGAAACACACATGGAAACTCTTTGGCTATCGAAATTTCATGAAGTTCGGGACGTTTCCTTTCTACGTCCACCACATATGCTATAAATCCTTCACATAACAAATAAATTCTCTATTAATTTCATTTACGAATAAATAAATTTATAAACATACTTTTGTATTAAACATTTGCAAAATTTACAACATAGCTAACAGGAGAAGAGAAGATCACACTTTTAACATAACAATCCAATATCACATGATTCTTAGCTAACCAATCCATTCCTAATATGACATCAAATCCATACATATTCAGTAGGATTAGATCAGCTATCGATTCTCTCTCTCCTACCCGTAGCTTACAACTACGATACACTATATCTGTTATCTGAGATTCTCTAAACGGTGTACTTATTTGTAACAAATGTCCTAAAGGCTCAGGTTCAACAGGTAATCTTGTAGCAATTTTGGGAGAAACAAAGGAGTGTGTAGAGCCTGGATCAAATAAAGCAGTAACACTTATATCAAAGAGGTGAATCTTACCCTTAATCATCTTGGACGAAGCATCGACAGACTCCTCGTCTATAGCAAATACTCGTCCTTGAGTCACAGCTTTCTTTCCCTTCTCAGCAGCTGTGGCCTTAGGTTGTGGTTGGGTGGTTCTTTTCGATTCTTCAGACACTCTTTTAGAAATCTTGGGACAATCTTTAATCATGTGTCCCCTCTCGCCACACCAAAAACAAGCCCCGCTCGCCATACGACATGGCTGTGACCCATGGAATCTCTCGCAATGCTCGCATTTTTGCGTCACACTCTTCGGCAAGCTCGCTGTACTGCCAGCTGAATATCGGGATCTTTCATCATTTATCTTAATCCCGGTAGATCTAGGAGTCCCTGTACCATAATTATCATAAAACTTCAAAATTTAGTATATTTCCATATAACCATTAAACTAAGATACAAGTCATTCTCTTATAATTTATCTTCTTACCTGCCGAAGCTCTTTCATATGGTCTACTTTTCCTAAATGGATATCTGTCACTAGAGGCTCTCTCATCTGACTTCCGCTTCATCGGTTCTTTACCTTTACCCTTGGCTCGAAAATCAACATGGTGAAGATTATAGTCCTGCTCACACAATTGAGCCTTACGGACTGCCTCATTATAAGTAGTGATATCCATAGGATATAACTTCGATCTAATAGGAGACCTTAATCCCTTTATGAATCGGTAGATCTTATGTCCTTCACTCCTTAGGACTTCAGGGTCAAATCTGCTTAAAGAAATGAACTTCGACTCATATTGATTTACCGTCATAGTCCCCTGAGTCAAGCTCAAAAACTCAATCTTCAACCTGGTCTGTTCAGTGCGTGGGATGTACTGTTCATTAAAGGCCTCTAAAAATCTATCCCACGTAACCTCAGTGTGTTGAGTCTCCAAAATAGCCCGAGTAGACTGCCACCAATGCTCGGCATCGTCTACTAACAAATAAGCTGCCAAACCCACTTTTTCTTTCTCAGAACAGGTCATGTACCCAAAAGATTTGGTGACTGCCTTCACCCAATTCTCGGCGGTCAACGGATCTCTATCCCCCTTAAACTTCGACGGATCCAACTTCTTAAATTCTTTAATTAAGACCACACTGCAGTAGGCCTTAGGATCTCGCCTCTCATTAACTTGAGCTGTGGGGGCAACTCAGGCTGTACTGGAGGAGTAGGAGGAGCATTCCCAGACGGAATAGGAGGTATTATAGGTGGTGCTGTTGATGCATTAGTGGCCACGTTTGGAAAATTAGACATAAACTGATTAAATAGAGTGGCCATAGTCTCAATACTTCGCTCCACTCTCGACAGTCGAGCATTCGGGCTACCCGATGGAGATGGAGGAGGAGACTGTGTTGGGGACGGTTCTACTTTACCCCGTCCTCGTCCTCGTCCTCGTCCTCTACCAGTACCCCTTCTACGAGTGCTCATTTTGCCAATATCACCACATGGTCAAGCATTTAGTACTCTTTCAGCAATTCAACCACATATATGTATTCAGACAAGTACAGTACATGGGGATGTACACTATTTCTAGCCTAATGACACCGTCAAACGTCAGACTAACCTTTCTCTGATACCAACCTGTGACATCCTCGTCACTCCCAAATACCAACTAACTTTTTCTTTCCCATAAGATTTGGTTAGGTTGTTCAACGGTGCATCCTTCTTCTTTAATATAGCTAACACTATATTGTTTACATGATGATATATTTCTCATACACATACAGGATCGTCTTACACATAAGTTGTAAAACTCTAATATAAATTGTATACTAATCTCTTTAACAATTTACATCCCCAATGTGTCTAATATACATCACTGTACTATAGTCTGAATTACATAATCAAAATGTATCTACCTTCAAGGGATTGGAAGCTAACCTCGAAGGAATATCGTATAGTCCAAATATATGCTCCTCTACCAAGAGCAGACTTCACTGCAAATAATCTGGATGAAAAATATTGTAAAGGAATGAGTTTACGCTCAGTAAGAAATATACATAAAAGAGCGTACTATGCCACTATATGCAGTTTTCCTGCTTGGCTCTATAATGTCATGTAATATTCTTGTAAAAACATATAACATATAAGTTCATCAAATACCATATAACACATGACAAAATCATATGAAGTCACTTGCACGTATTCAAATAACTCAAATACGTTCACATATATATGTCAAATAACTTGAAATTACATATACAAATAGTCTTCAAATAGGGGGAGACCGTCAACATCCAATAGAATCATGCACCAAATAAAGTGGCGTACCCACGTATGGGCCAGGGATCCTCCCTTAAGCCAAACACATATAAAGGACTAATGGCCATTGTCAATATTCCACGGTGTGCACTAGTCAGGTGACACCCGTGGTATTGAGGGCTTGACTAGAGTCCCCCAGCCAAATACAAATAAGCAAGTAATATGCATGATCACCAATGGAGTCGTTAATCTCAAAATATTGAGTAGTAAAACTCATTCTTGCAAAACCATGGATATTTATAACCCTTCTTATATACTTTAATGATAATCCAAATACATTTATATAAATAAATTAAAATTTATTATTTTTCAAAGGGGGCAGTTGACTGCTCTTTTAGGGCAGTCGACTGCTCCTTTAGGGCAGTCGACTGCTCTAGTATAAAAATATTCAATAAATTTTATTTTCTTTTTGCATTTGAAATATTTAATTTCTGGATGCAAGTAGGGCAGTTGACTGCTAAAATGGGGCAGTCGACTGGCCCGCAAACAGAATGTTTCTCGAAAAAATGCAGTCGACTGGCTCCTTAGCAGTCGACTGGTTTGCAAACAGAAAGTTTCTGGAAAAATGGCAGTCGACTGCTATATAGGGCAGTCGGCTGCTCTAAGTCGGTTTCGGAAAAAATTACGTCACGACTGTCTCTGAGCAGTCGGCTGCCCCGAGCCAAATCGTAACTGGGCGAAAACCGTGAATTTTACATTTCCTGCACTTACACCAGCTTTTGTTTCATCCCAAAACATTAAAAACATGCGGACATAGTCACCCTACGTCCGTTACATATATTCCTTACCTCAAATAGCCAAATAATACGAAATCCCTTGGTTGCACCAATTCTTTCCTTCACTTCTTCAAGACTGCATAATTCATATAAATTGAAACCTTTAACTTTCTTTCATTTCAACACCATAAGTATGCTATACCAACATCACATGACTCCAATTTATGGATGAAATCAAATGAATCAATTTCTTTTCTTACCTTTGTCAATAGCCAAAATAACAGAAATTCTGATCTCCTCAAAGACTTTGTTTCATCCTTCCATATTACAGACATAGAGAGAGCTAGTGATGAAGATCGTTTTTCGTTAAGGAAACTTAGCGATTTGATGACAGGAAATGGTGGTTTGTCAAGGTCAGAAAATGAACACTTAAAGGAATTTGGAGAGGAAACGAGAGGAAGAAGGGCTGGAAGGAAGCTAGTGTATGGATGATGAGATGAAGATGATGACTTTGTAAAATTGCATTAAATGCATGTTCATCTTATCATTTATCTCAGCCACCAATATCCCTTTGACTCATTTGACTCATTTGACTACCAATTAATTCTTCTTCTTCTTTCCTTCCTCATGTCAGCCACACATATCATTTAATTATGAAAATCTGATATTTATTCTTCTTTTATCATTCTCTAATATTTTCCTGATGTCAACATTAAATTCATTGACCATTGACTATCCATTTCATTCCTTCTTCTAGGTTCCTTACACCATTTGTACATTAATTCTCATATTCATTTAAATCATTTCTGCCTATAGTACTTTACAAATAAGAGGACTTTACATGAAATTGGGGATTTCACAGTTTGAAACAAGTATGAATTTTAGATATATGTATTAAAGATTTCATACGATGATTTAAAGTATGAAACACATTATTATGGCATCTTGTTTTTCTGCATATGTCGATACTGTGACTATTTTAAATGCATTTCTTACGGGGCTTTCCAAAAGCTCACCCCCCTCTATCCTTCCAGATTATTTGCAGTGATCATCCCTTTGCCTGCTGCGTATATGACGTAGGCTGAGGGACACGTCTCTCCTCAGGCTACTTTTTGTACACACGTAAGGTATACTCTTATTTTTGATACCAGACATCCTTTAGAGCACAGATATTTGTATATAAATGGTACTTTTGGGATGAGTCGATATTGTATGAACGTAAACGTTATTCCGAGGAATAGGTCAATAAGATGTGATGGATATTTATGAAAATTGGGATATTATGAATGTTGTATAAGTTTTGTGGAATCTTATGGTTACGATTAAGAAAGCATAAATAAAATCAATTGCTGAGGAATTATAAATATGTACTTTGAAATGAACTGTATTGGGAAATATAAACTGTGTTTTCATGCAGGGGGTTAGGATAGTTACAGCTGTTATGCTGCCGAAATTTCTAAAAAAAAAAAAATAAGTAACCTACATTGGCAGGAATGCAACCTAAGTAAGAAATTAAGATTAAAAAATGAAAAAGTTAGCCCAAGACTTCCACGTTTTCGGGGTGTGACATACTGTGTTTGCATGTAAGATGTTGGCTGGGTTGAGAAAATATAAAATTATGATTTTTATGCAAGGGGTTAGGATAGTACCCAAACCATTATACTATCAAAATTTCTAGGGAACTAAATTTAGAAAAATTATTTTAAACCTACATGAATTTAAATCATGGTTTAAATTGCATGAGAATTGATTTTCATTAATTGAATTTACTAGTATATGATATAAACCGAATTTGTGCATATTAAAATTATTTGGAAATTTAATCTTTTCCCTAAGAAAATATTTACTGAATTTTTGGCTATCAAATATAATAGTTATTCTTTTATAAGATTATGCATTGACTGAAGATAATTCATAAGAAAATGATTTTTATCATGATTTTATGATCATATGATAATGATTTAAGGTTGTTAGCTCCATGATGATCATGCATACCAAATTGATATGATTAGGCTGGAATACCTTAATCGAATCCCTAGTACCTTCCCTTATGCCATTGTTGTCACCCGAGCAGTGTACACTATAGACTTCTCGACGATGGCCATTGTTATTAGATAGGAACGGCTTAGGGATGGATACCCGGTCTCGTATGGGTACGTCTGATTCCTATACCAAGTCCTTAAAGGGATACTAGATTTGTGCATGAATCTCATTGTGAGAACTCATTATTTTATACTGTAGATGTACATTTATATGAACAAATTATCAATAACGAAATTATTGATAATATTTTGAGGACTTAAATATATAAGAATAGTGTTTCTCACATAGAAAATTTTAAATCCTAGATGAAAAATATAGATATGGAAAATACTACATACAAGATGGAATAAATAATTAAATGAATGTTGGAAAATTCTGATTTGGATAAATCAGAAAAATGGTGCGGCATGAAGAAACAAAGAATATACAAAATAAAGTCTACTTCATGTGTTTTATAAGTTGACAGAAATTAACACTGATTTTTGTTAGTTTCTTGTTGCACCGAAGACCAACATAACAACAAGATAAGAAACGTAAAAGCAAGGAAAAGATAGGAAATTATTAGCTGCAAAATGTTGGCATGGAAAGTCAAGTAAGGGGACGACATGAAGAAATAAAAGGAGAATTTATTGGCTATCTAGGTGAAGTTCGGTTGAGTAAATGGCTAATAGGAAAACAAAAGAATAAAGTATAGCTAACAAAGAAAGACAAGAGAAAGTCTCCCCACGTTTTTCCTAAGTTGACAAAAAAAAAATATAACACAGATTTTGTTTGTTCTTGCTGCACCGAAGACCAAATAATAATAAGATAAGAAGGGAACAAAAACAAGGAAAAGGATAGAAAAATTATGAGATTGCAAGACTTTAACTAGGAAGTCAAAAAACGTGGGCTGCATGAAGAAAAGGAAGTGTAGCCGGTTGGAGAAGAAGAAGCATTAAACAAAAGAAAAGATATAGACAATAAAGAAGGGTTTTAATGAAGCTGGCAAAAAGTCCAACAAATATATATTTTTGGGCTATATAATTCTCTTCCCATCGTGAATTCATCTCCAGCCATTATCACCATCGAAAATTGCTCTGTTTTCTTACAACCGTATAGCCTTCTATCCATAGCAAAACCATGCATAACCTTTAATGAATAAACCGAGCTTTTGGAAGGAAAACAAACCTTGGATATTAAGCTTCCAAAACCTCAAAGAAGCTAGCATAAAAATCTTCAAAACAGTAAGAGATTCACGTGGACAGATTTGTTCCTTTATACAGGTAATGTCCAACTCAGTTTTTAAGATTCTTATCCTTTGATTTTTGCATGTAATGATCAAGAATATGTTAGTTACAGCCTTGTTTGAAGTAAAGATATATAGAATGAAAACCCTAGCTCAGTTCGGAGGGTTTAGAATGAAAATAAGATGATGTAAATGATGATGTACGTGAAGATGAGAAAACCAGTCAAGAAAAATATACAAAGGAGGAAGCTGTCAGTTTGGACAGCAGGGAAGCAGTAAATAAAGTCTGGGTGAAGAAGGTTTTGAAGGAGGTTAATTGTAAATGAGATTACGTAAGCTAAGGGGGAGAATAAGAAAAGAAAAGAGGTGATCTTAGTCAACAAAAAGGGCTGGAAGAAAGAACATAAAATTAGGCTTGTACAACCGAAAACAGAAATGAAGAATATGGCTGATGGTGCAGCCGAGAGAGATGAAAAAAATATGGGTGATTGAGTTGATTTTGTTGACTTTTAATAGCCTAAAATTATAACATATAGGGTAGTGCCATAATGATCAAGAAAAGAAAGAATAGATGATGAAGAAGTGTTGTACGTAGGAGAGAAGACAAAGAATAATAAAGACAATCGGAAATGAAAAATTAAAGAGAGAAGAAAAGGCTAGCCTTGGTTGACTTTGTGTGTGTGAATACTAGACTTTTGGCAATCTTAGATGTACTAGATATGACCATGATGTAGGAACCAAATGGGATCCAACGTAAATGGAAAACAGAAAGTGAAGAAGGCTCACGCCTGGGCAGTAAATAACAGAAAAGAAAGAAAAAAAGATGAAAGAGAGGGTTAGGTTTAGGTTGACTAAATAGCTAGGTATAGTACCAATGAAGTTAATATATATAGACATTTTAAAGGAGTAAACTACCTAGCCAAAATAAAGCCAAGTTGGGCAGGAAAATAAAAAGAATAGGGAGCTCTCGGTTTGAATATAAGTGGAAGAAAAATAAAGGAAAAGAAAAGAACCAATAGAGGTTAAGTTGACCTACATGGAAAATAAGTGATACATATATACATTAAGTGGAGAAGATACCTACATTTAACCAAGGCCATTCGGCCACAAAAATGGGCTAAGAGGAATGACATGTTTTAGAGCAGAAAATGGAAGAAATTGGTGGAAATGTTGACTTAGTAAAAAGGCTAATGATGCCAAAACAAGAAAGGAAAAGTAAATAAAATATTTACCTATGAGAAAATCATAGGAAATATTAATATTATAAGTAATGATGAGATAAATAGGAGCTAGATAAGCAAAAGAAATTTTCATAAGTTATACTGAAAATTAATTACAGTAAAACTGTTACTTTACAATTTACAATTCGGAGAGATAGGAAGCACATGGGTGCAACGTAAGGCATTGCTACAGTGTATTGAGGTAAGGGATGTAATTTAAAGTTGTGATGGTGTCCCTTACTTTCATCGCAAATTTTAAAGAAATGCCTGAAGCATGAATTTTATTACGAAGTTAATTGTCATGATCTTTTAATTTGTTAAATGAACTTTATAACTTCTATGTATATTTTTTTCATAATGTTTTAAGTATGATGTGAAATAAATATGTTTTTTGAAAAGGTATCGGAGTGGCAAACCCCAGGCTAACTTAGACCCTGGCACGCCCGGTCCTTACTATTTTATATCAGTTGTATGATTTAAGTATATGTTTTCCGAAAAAGGTATCGGAGTGGCACACCCCAAGCTAACTTAGACCCTGGCACGCCCGGTCCTTACTATTTTATATCAATTGTATGAAAGTAAGTTTTGAGACTAAGGCCTTCCTATAGTTTATGTTACTGCCTGTCATGCTTGCCACATTGTGGCATAAGTTTAGCCACGTCGTGCATGTCCTCGCCCACATTGTGTATGATTACATCCTTTATGGGTATGTTGGTCCTTCGTGGTGTATGTTCGCTGTATGACTCTGATCAGGTCTACAGCCCATACCATGGCCATAGGTATTCCGTTCCCTCTTCAGAGGAAGAAGTAAGTGTCATGACCCGCATACTGGCTATATGATTCTGCCTAGTCTCCATGAACTGTATGATATGTTCTATTAATTTTGAATTTAAATTTTTAAAGTAAGATGCATGTTTGATCAAGTATGAATTCTGATATATATGTATTAAAGAATTAATATAATGTTTGAAAGTATGAAATGCATTATTATGGCATTTGTTTTCTACATATATATAGATGCTATAACTATTTTAAATGCATTTCTTACGGGGCTTTCCAAAAAGCTCACCCCCTACTCTACCAGATTATTTGCAGTGATCATCTCCTTGCCTGTTGCGCATATGACGTAGGCTGAGGGATACGTCTCTCCTCCGGTCATTTTTGTACTCACGTAAGGTATACTCATATTTTGATACCAAACATCCTGTATGGCACAGATATTTGTATATGATAATACTTTTGGGATGTAATCAATATTGTAAGAATGTAACGTTACTTTGAGGAATGAGTCAATATAATGTGAATAAAATATTTCATGAAAATATTATGATGTTTCTGTGGTTGAAGAAGTGTGATGAGATACTGGCAGGAATGCAACCCAAGTAAGGAATTAAGATAAAAAAAAATTTTACCCAAAACTTCCATGTTTTCGGGGTGTGACAGTATTTCTTGGTATCAGAGCAAGGGTTGTCTAGTACTGTCAGTGTCGGTAATTAGGATAAGATTACATCCTAAGTATCTGTGCTTGTTTGGTTATAAATTTGAGTATACCTGTTAAAGTTTTGATCAAAACACAAGGTTATGCACAGGTATTTGATCACGCATTATGAGTGGGAGACGAGGTCGTCCTCGGAGGCAGGCTCTGATAAGATGATATTTTGTGAATTTTATATGTGCTAATATATTTTCTTTATTGATGTTTTATGCCTAAAAGAGCTTACTAATGTTTATTTTACGTTTTAGGTATTAAATATCAAAGTTGGAATAAAAAGAAGCTAAAAAGAGCAAAGTGCAGTATTTTCTGTCCAGCTTGAAAGATTGACGTTTTTGACCAATTTAACGACCTGATCTCAAGAAGGGGCCTTCATGAAAGTTTTAGAAGACTTCTTAAGGTTTCCAGAATGCACAAGATCGCAAAAATCGAAGTTCATTTGGTGGTTCAAACGTTTGGACAAAATCAGTACGAAATTCTGGGCAGAAAAACGAGATTGAGAAGAAATTCCAACAAAGCAAGTTCAAGACCAGATTTTGTTGAGAGAAGATAATTTCTTAATTTTATTATGTCTTAGATCTGTAATTAATTAATAAGAATAGGCCTTAGGAATTTTACTTAGAAAATAATTGTAAAAAGATGATGAGATAAAGGTAAGAGTTTGACTAGTCAAATTACTTGTTTCCCAAGTAAACTCTTATCTGAATCCCACATTGCTTAGGAAAGTCTTTTAAACTCTTCCTTAGGCCTATATAAAGAGCACAAGGCTCTCATAAACAGCATCCCTCTCTTCCCTCTTCTCTTTTAGTCTTGTAGGATTTTCTTTAGGGTTTTTAATAAAATTTTATTTTTTCTTTATTTTTAATTAATTGCTGATTTCTTTATTATTATTATTATTATTATTATTATTATTATTATTATTATTATTATTATTATTATTTCTGAATTTGTTTTCTTTATTTAAATTTATATTGTTTGTGTGTTTTTGCTTGCTAGTTTATAATCTTGATTATTAATTCTGATTTTATATTATTAAAGATTGCTTCTTTGATTGTTTCTTGCATGATATTTGTAATCTTTATAATATTAAACTTGAATTTTATGATCTTGAATATGACTAGTGAGTGGTTTTCTTATTCAGTTATGAGGTAAATTGATTATTCTTGGGAAAAGCATGTTGTGAGATTCTTGAACCTATTATATAATTGTTGATTAAGTATCCAAGATTCTCTGAGCACATTATAATGATTGTTTGTTTGATTAGATAGGGTGCACACTATTTAGTTAAATTAAATAATCTACTGCCAGATTAAAAACATAAGTCCGTAATTGCTTATGGAGTTAATCACTAGGGATGGAGGAGAATTAAGGTTTAGATTAAATGAACTGAGCTTATATGTTTGTTATCTAATGTCAACCCATATCTTTCTTGTTGTTAATGCTGCTACAACTTATATCTAGAGAGCTTGTTCTAGGTAGGTTAAGTAGTTAGAGATTAGTTAAAGAGCTTGTTTTAACTAACGACTCAGTAAGGAAAGATGGTGTAACAGAGCTTGTTGTTATGCTACGGTTGACTATTTAATTGACAGTAATATTTTGTAATAAATGATCAACATCAAAATCCAAGAATGATTGATTGCCTCATAACTGAAGCTTTTTGCTATTTGTTTTTTTTATATTTAATAATTCTTATTTTCTTTATTTTAGAATAGTTTACAAAACCCCCAAACTTCTTCTTTCCCTAAACCCTAAGATTAGATATTTAATTTAATAATTAACTTAAAAAATTCAGTCTTTGTGGGTTCGACCCTTGCTCCTCTATCTACATAGTAGAGTTAGGAAATTTTATTTTTGGTGACTGACGACACTCATCAAATTTTGGCGCCGTTGCCGGGGATTGAATTTTTGTTTAAGTTAATTATTTTAAATTAAAGTCTGATTTTTTTTTCTTTTCCTTTTCAGGGATTGCAAGATTGTCAAGGATTCTAGTCACAAATTTCAAAAGATTAAGGACTACATACAAGCAATCCAAAGTGCAGTGCCACAAGCACCACAACATCCACCATCACTACCACCTAAGACAAGAAGAGGACTCCATGGAGCAAGCTTATGAACCATACTATGATAATGACCCATACTATAATTATGAACCACACTATGTGTTAGCCTTAAATTGACAAGTATTTTGAAAATGACAAAACTCAAGTAAAACTTAAAAATGATTTTTATACAAGTAAATTTGCTTTGAATGAACTCAATGATTGAAACTATTTTAACAAAGTCATGGAGTGTGATTTCAACTGAAAAAGTCAGTATATACTCTTAAGAAAAGTGCTAGAAGTTTTTGAACTGACTTAGAATCACAAAAACCATAAACTATCTCAAATTGCAGTTAAAGACGTGCAGGAAGGCATTCTGGTTAAAAGGGATCGATCCCTACTGTAGAGGGATCGATCCCCTCCTGGCAGTAAGTTGGATGAGCAACCTGGAAGAAGTTGAAAGGCTCACGCAATAAAAGTGATCGATCCCTCTGGGAAAGGGATCGATCCCTTTGCCCGAGACCTGACAATAACGGCTAGTTTTTGAGGGTTTCAACAAGAGGATTTGCATTAAATGCTTCACCAACTGTTCTATCCGTTTGGTGGGATATAAATAGAGGTATTTATAAAGTTTGGAGGTAGAACAAGCACTAAAAAAATCCTCAAGCTTCAAGAGAGAAATTCAAATCTGAAAGTGTTCATTGTATTACTCTATTTTGTGAGATTCATTTGTGTTCTTCACCCATTCACTGAAATTCTTGTTATTCAAGGGGTGAGCTATCCTTGTAAGGTCAGATATTGTAGAGTGTTGGGTAGCAATACAAGGGTAGAGGCTTAGAAGGAGATTTCAAAGTCTCTAAGAAGATTGTAAGAGGTTTTGCCACACCTTCAAGTGGCTTGTAAGGATTCTCAAGGAAGTGGTGAATCAAAACCTTGAAAAAGAGTTCAAGGAGAGAGGACGTAGGCAAGAGATTGGCCGAACCTCTATAACACTTGTGTTTGCTTCTCTTTCCCTTACTCTTATTTACTGCATTTATTTCATCACTGTTTATTTTGCTTGAATTGTGCATTAAGAGCTAAGAAAATTAGAAAGAATTAGAAAAACCGATTCACCCCCCTCTCGGTAGAGCCAACAATTGGTATCAGAGCTTGGGCTCGAGAGTGACTTAGATTAACATCTATCGAGTATAAACGATCACTAATGGCTCAAACTAGTTTGTCTACACCCTTGGTAGGAGAGGGACACTCTACCGTTAGACCTCCACTCTTTAATGGTGAAAACTATGCTTATTGGAAGACTAGAATGATGCTATTTATTCAAGCTAATGATTATGAAGTATGGAGAGTTATTGTTAAAGGTCCCCTTATCCCTATTAAGAAAGTAGATGGGACGGATGTGCCTAAGAAAGAAGATGAATGGGATACTAATGATATTAGGATGGCACAACTTAATGCTAAAACAATGCACACACTCTTTTGTGCATTAGGACCAAATGAGTATAATCGAGTGTCACAATGTGAGAATGCTAAACAAGTGTGGGATAAACTAGCTATCACACATGAGGGAACCACACAAGTCAAAGAAACCAAAGTAGGCATGCTCACACAAGACTATGAATTATTTAAAATGAAAAATGATGAGTCAATTAGTGACATGTTTACTAGGTTTACGGACATAATAAATGGTCTTAAAGCTTTAGGGAAGACATACTCTAATATGGAGATGGTGAAAAAGGTTCTCAATAGCTTACCCAAATCATGGGAAGCTAAAGTCACTGCTATTGAGGAATCCAAGGACCCTCATACTCTCTCATTAGATGAACTTATGGGATCCTTGCTCACTTATGAGATGAAAATTAAGAGAAATCAAGATCCTCCTAAGAAAGTTGGAGTAGCTTTAAAATCCACCACTATTGAGGAATCAAAAGATCATGATGAGAGTGGTGATGATGAGGACTTAGAAATGGCTATGTTTGCTAAGAGGTTTAATAAATTCATGAGGATGAGAACTAGTGGTAACTCTAGGAGACCCCCTAGGAGAGACTTTAATAGAGGAGAAACTAGTAGGAAAGAAAAGGACCAAGTTATATGTTATGAATGCAAAAAACCTGGCCATATTAAATTTGATTGTCCTTTGTATAGGAAGCAAAATGAAAAGAAACAAAAGAAGAAAGCAATGGTGGCTACTTGGAGTGATAGTGACTCCTCCGATGATGAGAATGTGGAAGATGAAGTAGCTAACCTTTGCTTCATGGCTTTTGAAGATGAGAAGGTAACTTCTAACTTGCTAGATACTCATGAATACACTTTTGATGAATTGCAAGATGCATTTGATGAGTTAGCCAATGAATTTGAATGCATGAATTTGAGATATAAGAAAATGATTTCTAAATTGAAAAAGGAGAATGAAATGCTTGTAAATGTTAAATTAGAATGTGAAAAGAAATTAGAGAATGCAAATCTAGAAATTGTAGAATTAAATAGAAAGAACACTAATTTGCAAAACTCCTTTTCTAGATTTTACATGGGTCAACAAAAACTTGATCAAATGCTAGAGACTCAAAGAGCATTCTTTGATAGAGAAAGATTAGGCTACAATGCATCTAACAAAGAAACTCATCTTAAAAATTTCCTAGTTAAAGATAGAAAATTTGTTTTGTGTACATTGTGTAATAAACTAGGACACTCTTCACAAGCATGCACATCTAGGAAGACCATGTTTAGAGGAAAAATGGGTGTCAAGATTTGGGTGCCTAAACATGTTTTAAATTCAAGTGATGAGTCCTTAAAGATGAAATGGATCCCTAAAGGATCAAAAATTATTAGTACTAACTCTCAAGGACCCAAGAAAATTTGGGTACCTAAGATAAAAGCTTGATGTGTTTGTAGGAGGAAGAGTATTGCTACAAGGCCAAGTCCAAGGAGCATTGGTACCTTGATAGTGGATGCTCAAGACACATGACGGGTGACAAAAGCCAATTCAAGTTCCTAAAGCATAAAAGTGGTGGAGAAGTCACATTTGGAGACAACTCCAAGGGACAAATTGAAGGAATTGGCTCCATTGGTAACTCTTCCTCAACCATTGAAAATGTTTTGTATGTTAGAGGCTTGAAACATAACCTGCTTAGTATTAGTCAATTGTGTGATAAGGGATTTAAAGTTATGTTTGATGATTTGTGTTGCAATGTTGTTAATGCTAAATCTAATCAAATTGTGTTTATTGGACATAGACAAGGAAATATTTATGTTGTGGATTTAAATGAACTTAATAGCAAAAATGTATGCTTTATGGCTACTAGAGAAGATGAACCTTGGTTATGGCATAAAAGACTAGGCCATGCTAGCATGCATGTTTTGTCTAAGTTAGCCAAAAGAGACTTAGTAGTAGGATTGCCTAAGCTTCAATTTGAAAATGACAAAGTTTGTGAGGCATGTGTAAGAGGAAAACACAAAAGAATTTCATTTAAACCTAAGAAGTGTGTCACT
Organism: Heritiera fomes; assembly: GCA_032173925.1. NCBI lineage: Eukaryota > Viridiplantae > Streptophyta > Magnoliopsida > Malvales > Malvaceae > Heritiera > Heritiera fomes. The sequence continues at coordinate 17,883,799 of JAPDPM010000009.1, read as the reverse complement.
ACCTCTAGATCACTTCAACTTCTTCATTTAGATCTTTTTGGACCAACTAGGACAACTAGTTTAGGAGGTAAACACTATGGATTTGTGATAGTTGATGATTACACTAGGTTTACTTGGGTGTTCTTTTTAAGTGTTAAAAATGAGGCCTTAGAAAAATTCACTGTTTTCTCAAAACTTGTTCAAAATGAAAAAGGTTACTCTATTTCAAGTATTAGAAGTGATCATGGAAAAGAATTTGAAAATCTTGGTTTTGATATGTTTTGCAATGAAAATGGCATTAGCCATAATTTTTCAGCTCCTAGAACTCCTCAACAAAATGGGGTAGTTGAAAGGAGAAATAGAACCTTAGAAGAAATGGCTAGAACCATGCTTTGTGAAAACAACTTACCTAAATATTTTTGGGCTGAAGCAATAAATACTTCCTGCTATGTCATAAATAGAGCTATGGTAAGGTCTATTTTAAAGAAAACTCCATATGAGCTTTACAAAGGAAAAATACCTAACATAAGTTATTTTCACCCATTTGGATGTAAATGTTTTGTTTTAAACAATGGTAAAGATAACCTAGGAAAATTTGATGCTAAAAGTGATGAAGGTATTTTTCTTGGTTACTCTTTAAATTCTAAGGCTTATAGAGTTTTCAATAAAAGAACACTTGTTGTAGAAGAGTCAATACATGTAATCTTTGATGAATCAAATATTTCTAGTAGAACCAATCTTGATGATGAAGTAGAGATTTTTGATGAACCTATAGTTGACCTTTCTCAAGATAAGGATGTTAGGGAACAATTAGAAGATCTTACTATTAAAAAAAATAAGGAATCCATGGAACAAGACATAATTGAGAAGGAATCTAGGTGTCCTAGAGAACTTGGATATGTGAAAGATAATGATATTGTTGGAGATCCTACCATTGGAGTTAGGACTAGGTCAACCTATAGAAACATATGTCAACATGTAGCCTTTGTGTCACAATTTGAGCCAAAGAAAGTGGATGAGGCTTTGAATGATGAAAATTGGATTATGGCCATGCAAGAAGAATTAAATCAATTTGAAAGAAGCAAAGTGTGGACATTAGTAGAAAGACCTAAAGATTATCCCATCATTGGAACCAAATGGATATTCAAGAATAAGATGGATGAAAATAGCATTATTGTTAGAAATAAGGCTAGGTTAGTGGCTCAAGGCTATAGACAAGAAGAAGGGATTGACTATGATGAAACCTATGCTCCGGTAGCTAGATTAGAAGCCATTAGGATGCTACTTGCATTTGCATGTTATAAGGATTTTAAGTTATATCAAATGGATGTAAAAAGTGCTTTTCTAAATGGTTATATAAATGAAGAGGTTTATGTTGAGCAACCTCCCGGTTTCAAAAATCCAAAATTTCCTAACCATGTTTTCAAACTCTCAAAAGCCTTATATGGATTAAAACAAGCTCCTAGAGCTTGGTATGAAAGACTTTCAAAGTTTTTAATCGAAAAGGGTTTTACAAGAGGAAAAGTAGACACAACTTTGTTTATACAATCTAAGGGCCATGACTTATTAGTAGTTCAAATTTATGTAGATGATATCATTTTTGGTTCTACAAATGAGTCATTGTGCAAAAATTTTTCAAAGCTAATGCAAGGTGAATTTGAAATGAGTATGATGGGAGAATTAACCTTCTTTCTAGGACTTCAAGTTAAACAATGTAAAGAAGGTATTTTCATAAATCAAGCTAAGTACACCAAAGATTTGTTCAAAAGATTTGGAATGGATGAGTCTAAACCTTTCTCTACACCTATGAGCACAAATATTAAGCTTGATAAGGATGAAGGAGGAAAATGTGTAAACACTAAACTATATAGGTCTATGATTGGCTCATTGCTATATTTAACTGCTAGTAGACCCGATATAATGTTTAGTGTATGCTTGTGTGCTAGATTTCAGTCATCCCCTAGAGAATCACACCTACAAGCAGTAAAAAGAATCCTTAGATACCTCAAAGACACTTCCTCCTTAGGACTTTGGTATCCTAAAGATTCTACACTAGATCTCCATGCTTATTCCGATGCGGATTTTGGTGGATGCAAAGTGGATAGGAAAAGCACATCGGGAACATGCCAACTCTTAGGAAGTAGGCTTATCTCATGGTTCTCTAAGAAACAAAATAGTGTAGCTCAATCCACAACCGAGGCTGAATATATAGCTTCCGGAAGTTGCTGTGCTCAAGTTTTGTGGATTAAGCAACAAATGAGAGACTATGGAATAGAAATGAACCAAGTTCCCATTAGGTGTGACAACACTAGTGCCATCAATCTTACAAAAAATCCCATCCAACACTCTAGAACCAAGCACATTGAGATTAGACATCATTTTATACGAGATCATGTGCAAAAAGGAGACATAATTCTGGAGTATGTGGACACCTTGCACCAATTAGCTGATATTTTCACAAAGCCCTTGGATAAGGAGAGATTTTGCACTCTTAGAGGTGAATTAGGCATAATGACAGCCCCTTGAAGTAATTTGATGTTGCATGCATATGTTAAGTTGGTTTGTGATGATTGCAAGACAGCAATTTGAAGAATGTAATTCCCACTTGCAATTCATGACCTTAACTTGCTAAGTTACTGTTCATGTTCATAATAAACTGTTGAGTGTTATGTGTTTTGATCAAGATAAACTTCTTTCATTTGCCAAAACACATATCTAATGTTAAAATACAATCACAGCCATGTCCACCTCTTGGTCTTGCACACTTATGCAATTTTCTGCACTATGCTGCAATTTTCTGCACTTTTTCTGTAGTTTTCAATCTCACTTCCTGCATTTTAAGTGAAAACAATCAACTTTTGATTTTAAGATGATAAAAATACATGAGTTCTATTGTTTTCAAATCATTTTTATGCATCATAAACGAGGCAAGTGACTAAGGAGACAATTCCTCTCGAATAGGATTGATTTCCCAGTCAGTTGGCCAAAATTCTGGGTGATGGGAGCAATCTGACTAAAAAGGGATCGATCCCTCTACAGTAGGGGATCGATCCCCTCGTGATAGAATGTGCTTCCAGCTTTCTCTTAACCGTCGGCCTCCCCTCACATATCACACTATTCCTCTTCCTCTTTCATTCCAAACGCCATTCCCCATTTTCTCTCATCCCAAACTTCTCAATCTCACTCATTTCTACACCAAATCAATTCATTCTTTCACCAATCTTCCTCATTTCCTTCTCTCTTTCATTTCCCCTCCTCATTTCCTGACAAAATCTCTTCTTTTCTTCTCTTCCTTCTCCTTCCACACCATGGTTACTATTCACCCAACATTTCAATTGTAAGTTTTTCTCACATTTTTCATTTCATTTTTCTTGCATTTCTAGTTAATATCATCATGTCTTGACTGCCCATTTGCTTATCTTGCATTAATTTCCTCTCCATCTAGGTTTTCACTTCATTTGGCACTTGTCTTTTTCTAGGAATTTTATTTAGTCTATTTGTAGTTGTTCATCCGAAATTGCTTGTTATACTTGTTAAATGCATATTGGGTTGTGGCTCTCTGCTGTTGGTTAACTCATATCTCTCCCACACACTCATCCATAGTTCCCCAAACTTGTGCACACCACCTGTTCGATAAAAGTTCTCAACGAAATTTTATCTCTTTTTCTTACTCCATATGGCTCCTAAAGTTAAGCACACTGCTCAAAAACGCAAAACCAGTGCTTCCTCCTCTTCTTCCTCCATACCGGCCACCTTCAACCGATGCTTTCGCCATGCAAATGAGAAAACACGATTTCTAGCGAACTTTGCCAATATGCCTATTAAGCATTGGCGTCCAATTGATTTCGATTTCCTCGAATCAATTAACTTCCCTTACTTGGCCAAATTCGCTGCATTTAATTGGATTGACTTTCTCAAAATCAACACTCCAGTTCCTCCAAACATCATTCGTGCTTTCTTTTCCAATGCCAAAACCATCACGGATCCAAATAATGAATGCCGTGTTGTGGGAATTCGATCCTATGTCATGGGCAAACACATTGAAATCACCACACAATCTCTCTTTCTTACCTTTAGAATTCCCGACGGTGGTAATATCTATGAGAATATCGATGTCCCCTTAGAGTTTCCCATTACCAATAATCGTGCAAGTGACCTTCCTGTCTTCGCACGCCTCCTCCATATTATCATCTCCTGGAATCTCCGCCCTCTTGGCACCCGGTATTCTCACCTTCGCAAACTTGATCGTTTTTGGCTCCATCATATTCATGCACCCGACGGCGAACAACCAAACCTCCTTCACTTTATCCTTCAAGATTGGGTGAAGATTGTCACTGACAAAGTACACACAATTGTCTTCCCTCAACCTCTTGCCTTTTACTTACTCTCTAAAGGCGTTGACTGTTCTTGTGAGGTCGGTGTACTTTCGGAACCCAGTACCACGATCAATCTCGCCACTCTCTATAACTTGGGATGGTATCTTCATCAAGTGGGTGACACCTTCGAATGGGTCAAGGGTCATGGTCAGCTTGCGTCTCCCGAACATGCTCCGGCACTAGACGGCGAAGAAGGAGCGGATGCAGCCGACGCACCTGCAGCAGCCACATCTTCTGCACCTTCCGGCTCCTCGTCCGCCTCTCTTGACCAGATCATGCATATGCTTCAAAATTTTCAGCATGACGTCGGTGAGCGACTTGATCACATCGAGGCCACCCAAGCTGCCTTGTTCGATGAAATTCAGGATGTTCGCATGCAACACGAGGATTTCGTCGAGCAATATCACAAGACCTTTCCAAGGCGTTGATCCTCTTTGTTGTGACATGTGTCCTGCTTTTTAGTTGTTTTATGTTAATGCCTATGTTCATGACTTTGCTAGTTATGCTTTCTAGTTGTTTTCTGTTCATGACTATGTCTCTGACTATGTTAATGACTTTGCTCACTATGCCTTCTAGTTGTTTTATATGTTAATGACTCTGTCATGTTCTGACATTAATTGTGCTTTAGTGACATTGCGTTGATCTTTCTTTCTCTTTATTTCTTTCCCCATACTAGTGCTTATTTGGTTCTTATTGCTTTAACTTGATTTCTTTCACTAACCACTCCTCTCCATGCTTTTTATTCTTTTGCTATGACAAAAAGGGGGAGAAATGATGTGGTAAATATTAAATTGAGGGGGAGCAAATATTGAGGGGGAGTACTATTTTTCAAAAATCAAAGTAATCTCAATTTTCAAATACATAAGCAAATTTAACTTAAGTTTTGTCATATCAAAAAGGGGGAGATTGTTAGCCTTAAATTGACAAGTATTTTGAAAATGACAAAACTCAAGTAAAACTTAAAAATGATTTTTATACAAGTAAATTTGCTTTGAATGAACTCAATGATTGAAACTATTTTAACAAAGTCATGGAGTGTGATTTCAACTAAAAAAGTCAGTATATACTCTTAAGAAAAGTGCTAGAAGTTTTTGATCTGACTTAGAATCACAAAAACCATAAACTATCTCAAATTGCAGTTAAAGACGTGCAGGAAGGCATTCTGGTTAAAAGGGATCGATCCCTACTGTAGAGGGATCGATCCCCTCCTGGCAGTAAGTTGGATGAGCAACCTGGAAGAAGTTGAAAGGCTCACGCAATAAAAGGGATCGATCCCTCTGGGAAAGGGATCGATCCCTTTGCCCGAGACCTGACAATAATGGCTAGTTTTTGAGGGTTTCAACGGGAGGATTTGCATTAAATGCTTCACCAACTGTTCTATCCGTTTGGTGGGATATAAATAGAGGTATTTATGAAGTTTGGAGGTAGAACAAGCACTAAAAAAATCCTCAAGCTTCAAGAGAGAAATTCAAATCTGAAAGTGTTCATTTTATTACTCTATGTTGTGAGATTCATTTGTGTTCTTCGCCCATTCACTGAAATTCTTGTTATTCAAGGGGTGAGCTATCCTTGTAAGGTCAGATATTGTAGAGTGTTGGGTAGCAATACAAGGGTAGAGGCTTAGAAGGAGATTTCAAAGTCTCTAAGAAGATTGTAAGAGGTTTTGCCACACCTTCAAGTGGCTTGTAAGGATTCTCAAGGAAGTGGTGAATCAAAACCTTGAAAAAGAGTTCAAGGAGAGAGGACGTAGGCAAGAGATTGGCCGAACCTCTATAACACTTGTGTTTGCTTCTCTTTCCCTTACTCTTATTTACTGCATTTATTTCATCACTGTTTATTTTGCTTGAATTGTGCATTAAGAGCTAAGAAAATTAGAAAGAATTAGAAAAACCGATTCACCCCCCCTCTCGGTAGAGCCAACACTATGATACGTACTATCAAGGATGGTGGGATCATTCTAATTTTAGTTATGGGAATCAATATGAGGTTTACAATGCGCCATTCCAAGATACATATCAAGCTCCACCTCAAGACTCAGGTATGCCTCCACCTCAAGAATCAGGTATGTCTCTTGAAGATATTGTTAAGACTTTTGAGATTAAAACTTTACAATTGTCACAAGAGGCTGATGTTTATATTAAGAATATTGATCACCATGTGAGTCAAATATTGAATTCTTTAAGTAACATTGAACCTATGACCTCTCAACCTGTGGAGAATCCAAGAGATAATGTTACTAACATCACCTTGAAAAGTGAAAGGGAAATTGATTCCAAGGAAAGTGCACATGAAGATGTCGATGACTTTATAGAAAGGGAGGATGAAACCGATTTCAATATTAAAGGTGGAGTTGTTGACATGCACAATGTAAAAGGGAGAGAGAATTTCGACAATTTTATAAAGCACTATGAGGATTTTGAAATCAAGGAATTCAAAGCTGAGGTAAGTGATAAACAAATTCCTTTTAATTCTTCTACTTACCCTCCTCCTTTTCCCAGTAGGTTTGCAAGAGCTACAAACGAAGAGCAAGACAAGGAGACCTTGAAGACATTTAGGAAAATGGAAGATAATATTCCTCTGCTTGATGAAATTAATGATCAAGTGCCTTGCGATGCCAAGTTTTTAAGGGAACTATGCACTTCTAAGAGGAAACTAAAAGGTGATGAAAAGCAAATTCTTAAAGATGAGATAGAAATAGCCATGAGCAAAAATCTTGAGAATGAGGAACTCGAGAGACCGATAAAAAGGTTGAGGTTTGGGATTGGATGATGGAAGGTGGAGCGGTCGAGCTAACGACATTAAACAAAAGCGCTACTTGGGAGGCAACCCCAGGATGTAAAACGAGGGAGTATTTCTTCCTTTACTTGTATTACCATTTAATTTTTGAGTTTTTTATTGTTCTTCTTTGCATGCTAGACTTACTTTGAGGACAAAGTAAGATTTAAGTGTGGGGGGGAATATTGGTTTATGAGTCTATAGAGTTTTTTTTTCGAAACTGGAATTTTTTTTGAAAAAAAGGGTCAAATTTTTTAGAGTTTTAAAGATCATGATATGTTTTTTTCCTTTTAAGGATTGATTCTAAACTAAAACAAGGTTTTATAAGAAAGTTGAGAGTATTTTGATTGTTATTATTGTTGAAGTGAATGCTTTCTAAAGAATTTATGTGAGTTCATGATTAAATATGATTGCTCATATGATATTGATAATGTGATTAGTTCATTGAAGTTGGTATAAGCAAAGGATAAATAGACAAGAACATAAAAATAGAAGAAAAATAGAAGTTGAAAGCTTTAAATTCTACTCCAATGTTTTGAGTTACTTGATCTTGTTGATTAAATTCTTGAAGTGACTTAAAATATGAGTATGCAAAGCACTCTAAAAGAGGGCTTACTTGTTGAGTAACCGGGTGTTGGTATCACCAATATTAACATTCGCGTAAAAAGGCAAGTAAGTACTTAGGGAAACCATTATTGAAACCTTAAAAGAAAAAAAAAAGAAAAAGAAGGAAGAGAAAATAGAAAAAAAAATTCTTGATCTATTGACTTTGTTTGTGGTAATGTAAAATGGATAATTGCAAAGTTGATGTTATATGTTTCAAGTGTTGATTGTGAATTTTGCATGAATTTATTTAGAAGTATGCATGAATATGAGAAGTAATGATTAGAATATGATTGACTTGATTATTTGACTCTTGTTGAAGTTATGAGTTAAGAATTGAAAGATTTGAAAATATGTTCATGATCTTAATCTTGTTTTGAGTATTAATTTTTAATTTTTGAGTCTTATTTTGAATTTTTAGGATTGAGTCTTAAGTAAAAGATTTTGTGGGTATATCTTCTGAAAGCCCTCACGAGACACAACTCGTCCACTAGGGGTGACCTAGGGGTTTAAAGGCTCATTGCATAAGCTAAATGCAATCGTGATTCCTACGAAAGTGAGTTAGGATTTTAGGATTTAGTTCTTTAGGAATTAGTTAGCTAAGGTTTGCTAGAGGACTAGCAAAAGCTAAGTGTGGGGGAATTTGATAGGATGATATTTTGTGAATTTTATATGTGCTAATATATTTGCTTTATTGATGTTTTATACCTAAAAGAGCTTACTAATGTTTATTTTATGTTTTAGGTATTAAATATCAAAGTTGGAATAAAAAGAAGCTAAAAAGAGCAAAGTGCAGTATTTTCTGTCCAACTTGAAAGATTGACGTTTTTGACCAATTTAACGACCTGATCTCAAGAAGTGGCCTTCATGAAAGTTTTAGAAGACTTCTTAAGGTTTCCAGAATGCACAAGATCGCAAAAATCGAAGTTCATTTGGTGGTTCAAACGTTTGGACAAAATCAGTACGAAATTCTGGGCAGAAAAACGAGATTGAGAAGAAATTCCAACAAAGCAATTTCAAGACCAGATTTTGTTGAGAGAAGATAATTTCTTAATTTTATTATGTCTTAGATCTGTAATTAATTAATAAGAATAGGCCTTAGGAATTTTACTTAGAAAATAATTGTAAAAAGATGATGAGATAAAGGTAAGAGTTTGACTAGTCAAATTACTTGTTTCCCAAGTAAACTCTTATCTGAATCCCACATTGCTTAGGAAAGTCTTTTAAACTCTTCCTTAGGCCTATATAAAGAGCACAAGGCTCTCATAAACAGCATCCCTCTCTTCCCTCTTCTCTTTTAGTCTTGTAGGATTTTCTTTAGGGTTTTTAATAAAATTTTATTTTTTCTTTATTTTTAATTAATTGCTGATTTCTTTATTATTATTATTATTATTATTATTATTATTATTATTATTATTATTATTATTATTATTATTATTTCTGAATTTGTTTTCTTTATTTAAATTTATATTGTTTGTGTGTTCTTGCTTGCTAGTTTATAATCTTGATTATTAATTCTGATTTTATATTATTAAAGATTGCTTCTTTGATTGTTTCTTGCATGATATTTGTAATCTTTATAATATTAAACTTGAATTTTATGATCTTGAATATGACTAGTGAGTAGTTTTCTTATTCAGTTATGAGGTAAATTGATTATTCTTAGGAAAAGCATGTTGTGAGATTCTTGAACCTATTATATAATTGTTGATTAAGTATCCAAGATTCTCTGAGCACATTATAATGATTGTTTGTTTGATTAGATAGGGTGCACACTATTTAGTTAAATTAAATAATCTACCGCCAGATTAAAAACATAAGTCCGTAATTGCTTGTGGAGTTAATCACTAGGGATGGAGGAGAATTAAGGTTTAGATTAAATGAACCGAGCTTATGTGTTTGTTATCTAATGTCAACCCATATCTTTCTTGTTGTTAATGATGCTACAACTTATATCTAGAGAGCTTGTTCTAGGTAGGTTAAGTAGTTAGAGATTAGTTAAAGAGCTTGTTTTAACTAACGACTCAGTAAGGAAAGATGGTGTAACAGAGCTTGTTGTTATGCTACGGTTGACTATTTAATTGACAGTAATATTTTGTAATAAATGATCAACATCAAAATCCAAAAATGATTGATTGCCTCATAACTGAAGCTTTTTGCTATTTGTTTTTTTTATATTTAATAATTCTTGTTTTCTTTATTTTAGAATAGTTTACAAAACCCCCAAACTTCTTCTTTCCCTAAACCCTACGATTAGATATTTAATTTAATAATTAACTTAGAAAATTCAGTCTTTATGGGTTCGACCCTTGCTCCGTTATCTACATAGTAGAGTTAGGAAATTTTATTTTTGGTGACTGACGACACTCATCAGGCTCAGCCACCTCTATCACCTACTCCCCAACCAGAAAGCCCAAATGCTAGAAAAAACAGGCTTGAACACAGTATGAAAGAGGGGTTTGACAGCATTGCTGCTATGTTTGCTCAACATTTTGGAGCAAACACTTCAGCTATAGGTGCCACAGTACCCACACCTACTTCACCACCTCCTCCTCTACAGGTTCCTTTGGCACCGTTTGCTCCTCAACCTTCAGTCCCACCGCCTAGAGATGATAGAGATATAGGCAGATTATGTGACTTTCTTAAGATGAATCCTGCAAAATTTAAGGGGATTAAGGATCCAGTTAAGGCCGAAGAGTGGTTATTAGAATTGGAACTAGCTTTTGATTTCTTGGGGTGCACAGATGCCGAGAAAGTCAGTATGGGTTCTTATATGTTGAAAGGTCATGCAGGACATTGGTGGAGAGCCACTAAGAGGCAGTTGACTACTCAACACACAATGATTAGTTGGGATACTTTTCTGTCAGTCTTCAGGACCCAATATGTTCCCCGTACTGCCCAGAAGAAAATGCAGACAGATTTTTTGAATTTAGTACAAGGCAGTATGTCGGTTGATGAGTATGAGAATCAATTTACGATGCTGATGAGATATGACCCTGAGACAGTCAGAGATCATGAGCGTCGTACCGAGAGATTTTTGTTTGGATTGAGGCCAGCCATCCGAGACTGATTATTAGGGCTTCGTATTACTGAGTTTGAGGATGCTCTCGGACGGGCTCAGGATATTGAGAGGGGTCTCGATGTTACACAGGCACAGTATGGGTTCAGAAGTAAGAGTAAGGGTAAAGATAAGAGGACAGATAGTTCCCGATCAGAGCAAAGGTGGAGTTCATTTAAGAGGTCGAGGACAGATGAGTCTCGAGCAAGAACTGGCAAGCCCAAGACTCCTACTGATACAGTAGAGATCAACAGAGGCTTCCAAAAGGTTTTAAAACGGTGCAGAGATTGTGGTAAGACACATGGTGGGCCATGCCACTGGGTCACAGGAAATTGTTTTAAGTGTGGGGAAAAAGGTCATTTGATCAGGGATTGCCCACAAATGTAGGATAAGACCCCACAGCCTCAGGAGCTATCACGACAGCAGACAGAGACACGGGCTCCACAGAGACAGGTCCCACAGAAACGAGTTACAGTAGCTGAGAAGGGTAAGAAGCCTGTTACTCAAGGGCGTGTATTTGCTTTAGACAGGGAGGCTGCCGATAATTCCTCTACGACTATTAGAGGTAATCTTCTTGTCTGCAAGCATGAGGCACATGTTTTATTTGACCCAGGGTCTACGCACTCATTTATATCACCACGATTTGCACACAATCTTCATTTAGAACCTGAACCTCTAAGTCATCTATTGCATATTTGCACGCCCATGAATGACTCTCAAATGACAGACATGGTGTGTAGGAATTGTGAAATAAAGGTTGGAAATAGAGTAATGTTAGCAGATCTAGTTTTGTTAAACATGCATAGTTTTGATGTAATCTTAGGCATGGATTGGTTAGAAATCAATCGTGCAAGTCTAGATTGCTACACTAAGACCATAACCTTCTCTTTACTTGACAAATTTGATGTATGTTTTGCTATTAAGAAATAAAGTATATGATGTTATATTCGATGAAGTTATATATTGTTTATATGTTTGAAATTTCAAATAAATTTATTTGTGTGAAGGTTATATTGCCTTTATCTCCGATACGAGTCGGGAATCTCCACGTGTATCAAATATACCAGTGGTGTGTGAGTTTCCCGATGTATTTTCGGATGAGTTACCAGGATTACCATCAGAAAGAGAGTTGGAGTTCACTATTGATTTAGTGCCGGATACCCAGCCTATTTCTAAACATCCCTACGGGATGGCACTAGTTGAATTAGAAGAATTAAAGAAACAGTTGCAAGAGTTGTTGGATAAGGGTTTTATTAGACCAAGTGTGTCTGCATGGGGTGCTTCGGTATTATTTGTGAGAAAGAAAGATGGTAATCTCCGGTTATGCATCGACTATAGGTTATTAAATAAGGCTAAAATTAAAAATAAGTATCCCTTGCCAAGAATAGATGATTTGTTTGACCAACTAAAAGGGGCTACAGTGTTTTCTAAGATTGATTTGAAATCAAGCTATCATCAGTTGAGAATTAGAAAGGAAGATGTACCAAAGACGGCCTTTAGAACCCGATATGGCCATTTTGAGTTTCTGGTGATGCCTTTCGGTTTGACTAATGCCCCTGCCGCAGTTATGAATTTGATGAATGATGTGTTTCGGGAGTATCTGGATAAATTTGTAATTGTTTTTATAGATGATATTCTAATATATTTTAAGTCCCGGGAGGAGCACGAGCAGCATCTGAGGATTGTGCTCCAGACTCTCCGAGATAAGCAGCTTTATGGGAAGCTTGGTAAGTGTGAATTTTGGTTGGATCGAATAGCTTTCCTTGGACATGTAGTATCTAAGGACGGGGTGTCAGTTGATCCGTCCAAGGTTGAAGCAGTACTCCAGTGGGAGAGACCGAAAACAGTGTGATACGTACGGACAAGAGGAAACGTAGCTTGGAAATTGAAGGGGCTGAAAACGCAAAGGACAGAAACAAAGTTGATGAATGACAACTTCTGAAACCTAGACCCGAAGCCTAAAGAGACTCGAACCCCAAGATATTGGACCTTGACCCTACGAATAAGAATTCGAGAACCTAAGGTATAGCAATGGTGGATGGTGAAGAAGGAGGCGCCACAAGGAAGAAGACCTTGATAAGCCTAGTAGAGAGGGAACCTAAGAGAAAGGCACACTCAAATTTTGAAATTCAAAACTGATCTATTCATCAATAGCGTTTACAAGGTATTTATAATAATACCTAGCACTTAAGCCCACAAACAAGTGGGCTGGAATTAACACCAATAGAAAATAAGACTAAACCCACATTCATGCCTAAACCTAGTTACATAAAATAAATAGTCCAAAACACAGCAAGACTCAAACGTGGGCTATCCAAACACTTAGCCCATCTTATTGTTAAGCTAAAATAAGACAGTAAACGATGCTCATGTCGTTTGGGCTTCCAAGTAAGTATAGATGTCTTGGGACTCTTCATGGAAGCTTCCTTGACACTTCAATGATGCCAGAGCTTGTTGCATTAATGAGGCCAAGGCTTGTTGCATCTTCTTAGCTCGAGCTCGGGTAATTGGACCTCCTTGGATGACCAATGGATCCTTAGCATCACGAACATCACGAGCAAGTGGATCTCCATCACAGTGACTGAGATTCGGAGTTTTTTTGGGATTGGCAGGGTACTATCGGAAGTTTGTGGAGAGTTTTTCTTGGATTGCAGCTCCGTTGACTAAGCTTACATGCAAAGAAGTTCCGTTTGAATGGTCAAGTCAGTGTGAGCAGTGTTTTCAGGAGCTTAAGCAAAGATTAACTACAGCACCAATCCTAACCATTCCGAGTGGATCTGGAGGCTTCGTTGTATACAGTGATGCTTCCAATCAGGGTCTAGGTTGTGTGCTAATGCAACATGGTAGAGTAGTCGCGTATGGTTCACGCCAGCTTAAAGACCATGAGCACAACTACCCTACGCACGATTTAGAGTTGGCTGCAGTCGTTTTTGCTTTAAAGATATGGCGGCATTATCTGTATGGTGAGAAGTTTCAGATCTTCACTGACCATAAGAGTTGAAGTATCTATTCGATCAGAAGGAACTTAATATGAGGCAAAGACGTTGGATAGAGCTTCTTAAGGATTATGACTGCAAGATTTTGTACCATCCGGGCAAGGCGAATGTAGTTGCTGATGCTCTAAGCAGAAAGAGTATGGTTTCTGTTATGATGGTTAGAGAATAGGAATTGCTGGAGCAGTTCGCCGAGCTCAATGTCAGTGTTGAAACAATAGATGTCGGGTTTATGGCTAGCCTTCAAATTGAGCCAAGTATCTTAGATCAGATCCGGTCAGGGCAGAGAAATGATCAGAGGTTATTGGACATGGTTAGCCAAGCGGAGCAAGATTTGCAGTCAGATTTTTCGGTCAGTGATGATGGGTTATTGAGATTTAAGGGTCGAATATGTGTTCCGAACGATGATACCCTAAGACAAAGGATTTTAAAAGAGTCCTATTGTTCTCGTTACACTATGCACCCAGGCAGTACTAAGATGTACCATGATTTGCGTAAGGTGTATTGGTGGATTGGAATGAAACGAGACGTGGCAGAGTTTGTGGCCAAATGTTTGACCTGTCAGCAGATAAAGGCTGAGCACCAGAAGCCAGCAGGACTACTTAAGTCTTTACCGGTGCCTACTTGGAAATGGGAGCACATTACGATGGATTTTATTATGGGCCTACCGAGGACCCAGAGAGGTCATGATGCATCTGGGTTATTGTTGATAGATTAACTAAGAGTGCCCATTTTCTTGCCATTAAGAGCACAGATTCACTGAGTACATTGGCAGACTTGTATGTTAGCGAGATCGCTCGATTACATGGGGCTCCCGTGAGCATCACTTCTGATAGAGATTTCAGGTTTACCTCTCGATTTTGGACTCATTTTTAGGAAGCCATGGGATCTCAATTACATTTGAGCATCGCCTACCATCCTCAGACAGACTGTCAGTCCGAGCGGACTATTCAGACCTTAGACGATATGTTGAGGGCGTGTGCACTGGATTTTAAGGGTTCATGGGATGACCACTTGGCTCTCGCAAAGTTTGCCTATAATAATAGTTATCATGCCAGCATCGGAATGGCACCATACGAAGCTCTATATGGCAGGAAATGTAGATCCCCAGTAGCTTGGGAAGAAGTGGGTGACCGTAAGATTTTAGCTCCTGATCTTGTTGAAGAGGCAGCTAAGGGTGTTCGGACTATTTGTGATAGACTCAAGGTTGCCCAAAGTAGACAGAAAAGTTATACTGATGTACGTAGACGGCCACTTGAATTTCAAGTTGGGGACTCTGTATTTATAAAAGCATCTCCGAGCAAGGGTGTCATGCGTTTCGGAAAGAAAGGAAAGTCGAGTCCTCGTTTCATTGGTCCATTTGAGATATTGGAGAGAGTTGGGGATGTTGCTTACCGGTTAGCTTTACCACCACAGCTTTCTGGGATACATAACGTCTTCCATGTCTCTATGTTGAGGAAGTATCATCCGGATCCCTCCCATGTTATCGAATACACACCATTGGATATTCAGGGAGATATGAGCTATGTTGAGCAGCCAATCCGGATTCTTGACAGAAAGGAAAGGGTACTTCGATCTAAAACTATTCCATTGGTTAAAATTCTCTGGCAGCACCACACAATAGAGGAAGCTACGTGGGAGCTAGAGAGCCTTATGAGAGAAAAGTACCATATTTGTTTAATGGACCAGCTTGAATTTGGAGGACCAAATTCTTATAAGGTTAGGAGAATGTGAGAACTTATTATTTTATACTGTAGATGTACATTTATATGAACAAATTATCAATAACGAAATTATTGATAATATTTTAAGGAATTAAATATATAAGAATAGTGTTTCTCACATAGAAAATTTTAAATCCTAGATGAAAAATATAGATATGGAAAATACTACATACAAGATGGAATAAATAATTAAATGAATGTTGGAAAATTCTGATTTGGCTAAATCAGAAAAATGGTGCGGCATGAAGAAACAAAGAATATACAAAATAAAGTCTACTTCATGTGTTTTATAAGTTAACAGAAATTAACACTGATTTTTGTTAGTTTGTTGCTGCACCGAAGACCAACATAACAACAAGATAAGAAACGTAAAAGCAAGGAAAAGATAGGAAATTATTAGATGCAAAATGTTGGCATGGAAAGTCAAGTATGGGGACGACATGAAGAAATAAAAGGAGAATTTATTGGCTATCTAGGTGAAGTTCGGTTGAGTAAATGGCTAATAGGAAAACAAAAGAATAAATGATAGCTAACAAAGAAAGACAAGAGAAAGTCTCCCCACGTTTTTCCTAAGTTGACAAAAAAAATATAACATGGATTTTGTTTGTTCTTGCTGCACCGAAGACCAAATAATAATAAGATAAGAAGGGAACAAAAACAAGGAAAAGGATAGAAAAATTATGAGATTGCAAGACTTTAACTAGGAAGTCAAAAAACGTGGGCTGCATGAAGAAAAGGAAGTGTAGCCGGTTGGAGAAGAAGAAGCATTAAACAAAAGAAAAGATATAGACAATAAAGAAGGGTTTTAATGAAGCTGGCAAAAAGTCCAACAAATATATATTTTTGGGCTATATAATTCTCTTCCCATCGTGAATTCATCTCCAGCCATTATCACCATCGAAAATTGCTCTGTTTTCTTACAACCGTATAGCCTTCTATCCATAGCAAAACCATGCATAACCTTTAATGAATAAACCGAGCTTTTGGAAGGAAAACAAACCTTGGATATTAAGCTTCCAAAACCTCAAAGAAGCTAGCATAAAAATCTTCAAAACAGTAAGAGATTCACGTGGACAGATTTGTTCCTTTATACAGGTAATGTCCAACTCAGTTTTTAAGATTCTTGTCCTTTGATTTTTGCATGTAATGATCAAGAATATGTTAGTTACAGCCTTGTTTGAAGTAAAGATATATAGAATGAAAACCCTAGCTCAGTTAGGAGGGTTTAGAATGAAAATAAGATGATGTAAATGATGATGTACGTGAAGATGAGAAAACCAGTCAAGAAAAATATACAAAGGAGGAAGCTGTCGGTTTGGACAGCAGGGAAGCAGTAAATAAAGTCTGGATGAAGAAGGTTTTGAAGGAGGTTAATTTTAAATGAGATTACGTAAGCTAAGGGGGAGAATAAGAAAAGAAAAGAGGTGATCTTAGTCAACAAAAAGGGCTGGAAGAAAGAACATAAAATTAGGCTTGTACAACCGAAAACAGAAATGAAGAATATGGCTGATGGTGCAGCCGAGAGAGATGAAAAAAATATGGGTGATTGAGTTGATTTTGTTGACTTTTAATAGCCTAAAATTATAACATATAGGGTAGTGCCATAATGATCAAGAAAAGAAAGAATAGATGATGAAGAAGTGTTGTACGTAGGAGAGAAGACAAAGAATAATAAAGACAATTGAAAATGAAAAATTAAAGAGAGAAGAAAAGGCTAGCCTTGGTTGACTTTGTGTGTGTGAATACTAGACTTTTGGCAATCTTAGATGTACTAGATATGACCATGATGTAGGAACCAAATGGGATCCAACGTAAATGGAAAACAGAAAGTGAAGAAGGCTCACGCTTGGGCAGTAAATAACAGAAAAGAAAGAAAAAAAGATGAAAGAGAGGGTTAGGTTTAGGTTGACTAAATAGCTAGGTATAGTACCAATGAAGTTAATATATATATATATATAGACATTTTGAAGGAGTAAACTACCTAGCCAAAATAAAGCCAAGTTGGGCAGGAAAATAAAAAGAAAAGGGAGCTCTCGGTTTGAATATAAGTGGAAGAAAAATAAAGGAAAAGAAAAGAATCAATAGAGGTTAAGTTGACCTACATGGAAAATAAGTGATACATATATACATTAAGTGGAGAAGATACCTACATTTAACCAAGGCCATTCGGTCACAAAAATGGGCTAAGAGGAATGACATGTTTTAGAGCAGAAAATGGAAGAAATTGGTGGAAATGTTGACTTAGTAAAAAAGCTAATGATGCCAAAACAAGAAAGGAAAAATAAATAAAATATTTACCTATGAGAAAATCATAGGAAATATTAATATTATAAGTAATGATGAGATAAATAGGAGCTAGATATGCAAAAGAAATTTTCATAAGTTATACTGAAAATTAATTACAGTAAAACTGTTACTTTACAGTTTACAATTCGGAGAGATAGGAAGCACATGGGTGCAACGTAAGGCATTGCTACAGTGTATTGAGGTAAGGGATGTAATTAAAAGTTGTGATGGTGTCCCTTACTTTCATCGCAAATTTTAAAGAAATGCCTGAAGCATGAATTTTATTCCGAAGTTAATTGTCATGATCTTTTAATTTGTTAAATGAACTTTATAACTTCTATGTATATTTTTTTCATAATGTTTTAAGTATGATGTGAAATAAATATGTTTTCCGAAAAGGTATCGGAGTGGCAAACCCCAGGCTAACTTAGACCCTGGCACGCCCGGTCCTTACTATTTTATATCAGTTGTATGATTTAAGTATATGTTTTCCGAAAAAGGTATCGGAGTGGCACACCCCAGGCTAACTTAGACCCTGGCACGCCCGGTCCTTACTATTTTATATTAATTGTATGAAAGTAAGTTTTGAGACTAAGGCCTTCCTATAGTTTATGTTACTGCCTGTCATGCTTGCCACATTGTGGCATAAGTTTAGCCACGTTGTGCATGTCCTCGCCCACATTGTGTACGATTACATCCTTTGTGGGTATGTTGGTCCTTCGTGGTGTATGTTCGTTGTACGACTCTGATCAGGTCTACAGCCCATACCATGGCCATAGGTATTCCGTTCCCTCTTTGGAGGAAGAAGTAAGTGTCATGACCCGCATACTGGCTATATGATTCTGCCTAGTCTCCATGAACTGTATGATATGTTCTATTAATTTTGAATTTAAAATTTTAAAGTAAGATGCATGTTTGATCAAGTATGAATTTTGATATATATGTATTAAAGAATTCATATAATGTTTGAAAGTATGAAATGCATTATTATGGCATTTGTTTTCTGCATATATATAGATGCTATAACTATTTTAAATGCATTTCTTACGGGGCTTTCCAAAAAGCTCACCCCCTACTCTACCAGATTATTTGCAGTGATCATCTCCTTGCCTGTTGCGCATATGACGTAGGCTGAGGGATACGTCTCTCCTCCGGCCATTTTTGTACTCACATAAGGTATACTCATATTTTGATACCAGACATCCTGTATGGCACAGATATTTGTATATGATAATACTTTTGGGATGTAATCAATATTGTAAGAATGTAACGTTACTTTGAGGAATGAGTCAAACACTTCTGTGGTTGAAGAAGTGTGATGAGATACTGGCAGGAATGCAACCCAAGTAAGGAATTAAGATAAAAAAAAATTTTTTGCCCAAAACTTCCACGTTTCCGGGATGTGAGTCTCATGGAGATTTATCTTCTCTAATGATATATGGCGTTTACCAGATGATTGACTTGAATGATTTTGAATTACAAAAGAAGTATATGATTAAACTGAAAAGTTATGAAAGAAATGAACAAGTTTTAAATATATGTTCACATGATTACAAGTTACTTTGATTTTATGTAAATGATTTTTAAATCTATTATTTTTAACTGCATTTAGCATAGTACCACTCTTTTATATGCTTTTCCTTATTGAGTGTTAACTCACCCCCTTTTTTCCTCTCAGACTGTTTGCAGCTATTTCTGCTCGATAAAGAGGAGTGCGGACTTTGGGTTGTACGTAGAGGTGGCAAATGGGTGGGTCGGATTGGGTTTGGGTTGGATCATTTTGGATCGGATCATTTCGGGTTAAGAAAAAATCGGATCATTTTGGATTCGAATCATTTCGGGTTCGGATAAGGTCGGGTTTGGGTCAAGAAAAAATCGATCTATTTCGGGTTTGGATCATTTCGAGTTCGGATAAGGTTGGGTTTGGGTCAAGGAAAAATTGGTCTATTTCGGATTTGGATCATTTCGGGTTCGAATAAAGTCGGGTTTGGGTCGTTGACTTTTTTAGTCAATTTGAGTTGGTTGGATTTGGATTCGGGTCGATTTGACAGATTTATTGGATTAAGCTTTGGTCATCTTAATGTAATTTATCTGATATAAAAATCAACTGAAACCATATTTCTAAGAACTACAAAACTCATGAATATAAAATTGTCTTCTTGCATGACCTATAGTACAATTGGGATTGAAATAATCAAAATATTTAATAATCTGTATGATAGTTTTCTTTATAATATATTTACCAATATTCATAAATTAATTACGTTAATTAATAACTTTTGAATCAAAGTGATTTAATAATCCATACTAAATATTATAAAACAATACTATATATCTCTCTTTAATTTAGTTTGATTTTTTATAGAATAATTAGAGACATTAGTGTAGATGATATAGCTTCTGTACTCTATTATAGATTAACCATTAAATAATTATACATTATGTTCAAATGAATGCAATATAAAAGCGAATATTTAAATTAAACTATATTAAAAAAATATATAACACTCATATTATTGAAAAAAATTATATTTTTACTATATTAAAATACTTTGATATTTAATTTTAACATTTAAATATTTATTAATAATATTAAATTTAAGTTTGAATATTTTCAGGTTTGGGTAAATTTGGATTCGAATCAATTTGGATTCGGGTCAATTTGGGTTCGGACCAATTTGGGTTCGGATCAATCGGGTCGGATCAATTCGGGTTCGGGTTAATCTAAATTCGGATGACTTTGGGTTCGGATAAATTCGGGTTCGGATCCGGTCGGGTTTGGATCAAATAATCAAAATATTTAATAATCTGTATGATAGTTTTCTTTATAATATATTTACCAATATTCATAAATTAATTACGTTAATTAATAACTTTTGAATCAAAGTGATTTAATAATCCATACTAAATATTATAAAACAATACTATATATCTCTCTTTAATTTAGTTTGATTTTTTATAGAATAATTAGAGACATTAGTATAGATGATATAGCTTCTGTACTCTATTATAGATTAACCATTAAATAATTATACATTATGTTCAAATGAATGCAATATAAAAGCGAATATTTAAATTAAACTATATTAAAAAAATATATAACACTCATATTATTGAAAAAAATTATATTTTTACTATATTAAAATACTTTGATATTTAATTTTAACATTTAAATATTTATTAATAATATTAAATTTAAGTTTGAATATTTTCAGGTTTGGGTAAATTTGGATTCGAATCAATTTGGATTCGGGTCAATTTGGGTTCGGACCAATTTGGGTTCGGATCAATCGGGTCGGATCAATTCGGGTTCGGGTTAATCTAAATTCGGATGACTTTGGGTTCGGATAAATTCGGGTTCGGATCCGGTCGGGTTTGGATCAATGTAAATTCGGATAAATTTGGTTTCGGATCAATTCGGATTCGGATCGGGTTGGATTTGGATTGTTAACTTTTTTAGTCAAATCGGATAGGTCGGGTTTGGATTCGGGTTAATCGGGCAGATTTTTCGGGTCGGGTCAACTTTTGCCACCTCTAGTTGTATGGTATTCCTTTAGGACATCTTTTTGGTTCACTGAAGGTATATTGTACTCTACTATATATTTCAGACATATTGTTGTACAATACTTAATGTGTTGTAGACAACTAAGGGGATGTAAATTAGTAGAAAAAGCAGTATAGTAGAAAACGAAACCTGGGACGTGTATATGCACTGATATATGAATGGAAATGTATGTTTGATTATTAGTTGTTGCTAATCATATTATAAAAATTTATTTTGTGGATTAATAGAAAAGAAATTAAAGATTTTAATATGCATATGACAAATAAGAAAGAAGGTGACATCAACAACAGCCTAACCATTATAAGAAAAGGAAAAGGTTAATTGGGTATTTTATGGAAAACCGGTCATTACAGCTAATTACTAAACAAAACAAGAATATCTAATAGAAAAATATGCAAAAGCTTCAATTACTAGGAATCTAACATTCTTGGAATTCTATATTCATCATTGATATCAAAAGATTATTGTTAATTAAATAGTCAACCGTAGCATAACAAGTATGATGAGTTAGACTATCAATCATTACTATGTTGTTAATCAAAAATACGATTTTCAACTAATCTCTAACTATCCAAACTACCTATGATACAATCTCAAGATAAAATTTATAACAGCATTAAAAACTAGAAAGATATGGGTTGATTTAAGCAATAAATGCATACGATGTAAATTTATTCAATTTAAACTTCAATTCTCCCAACCCTTTTGTGATTAAACCCAAAAGCAATTATAGATTTAAGTTTTTAATCTAGAAGTAGATTATTAAATCTAATTAAATAGTGGACTCCTTATCTAATCAAATCAATAATCATGATAAGATACTTAGGGATATAGGTGTCTATGAGCCGAGCCAGGTAGCCCGATCATTCGGGCCTTCATTTTAGTCCAGGCCCGTTTTACATATTTTTGCACAAGCTCAGGCTTGGCCGATTTTTGTTTTTATTTTGATTTTTGCAGTTTAATTCTTTTTTTAAATTATTTTACCCCTTTAAAGTTTAATTTGATTTGTCACTTTGCATGTTAATTTCCATATAATATATAGTGTTTTATTAATGAATAATTTTTTAAATACATATAATTACATTATATTTAGTAAAATATATAAAATATTTTAAATAATTTAACTATGTTCGGTCGGGCCAAGCCTAGGTTCCCATAAGCAAAGCCCAAGCTTGGCTCAAAAAGTGTCACGACCCGTAGGCCGTAACTTGCACTTGATACTCATACTTTTTCCTTCTTACAATTTTACATACTAAATTTTTCCTTTTCGTTTTACGGTTTGTATTCGATGTCAGTGTAGTCACTAAACCATTTTCATTCATTCTTTAATTCAATTATAATTTAGATTACTCTTTGAGGTAAAGAAAGATCATTTATAGTCCATAATTTACTATTTCTTGGAAACAGATTGAAAATATCCCTCTTTATATTTTGAGATTTTCCCAGTTAACTACATACGATGTAAATTTATTCAATTTAAACTTCAATTCTCCCAACCCTCTTGTGATTAAACCCAAAAGCAATTATAGATTTAAGTTTTTAATCTAGAAGTAGATTATTAAATCTAATTAAATAGTGGACCCCTTATCTAATCAAATCAATAATCATGATGAGATACTTAGGGATATAGGTGTCTATGAGCCGAGCCAGGTAGCCCGATCATTCGGGCCTTCATTTTAGTCCAGGCCCGTTTTACATATTTTTGCACAAGCTCAGGCTTGGCCGATTTTTGTTTTTATTTTGATTTTTACAGTTTAATTCTTTTTTTAAATTATTTTACCCCTTTAAAGTTTAATTTGATTTGTCACTTTACATGTTAATTTCCATATTATATATAGTGTTTTATTAATGAATAATTTTTTAAATACATATAATTACATTATATTTAGTAAAATATATAAAATATTTTAAATAATTTAACTATGTTCGGTCGGGCCAAGCCTAGGTTCCCATAAGCAAAGCCCGAGCTTGGCTCAAAAAGTGTCACGACCCGTAGGCCGTAACTTGCACTTGATACTCATACTTTTTCCTTCTTACAATTTTACATACTAAATTTTTCCTTTTTGTTTTACGGTTTGTATTCGATGTCAGTGTAATCACTAAACCATTTTCATTCATTCTTTAATTCAATTATAATTTAGATTACTCTTTGAGGTAAAGAAAGATCATTTATAGTCCATAATTTACTATTTCTTGGAAACAGATTGAAAATATCCCTCTTTATATTTTGAGATTTTCTCAGTTAACTACCTGTAAATCATCACAAAGCAACAAACAACTTTTTCCACAATCCACAATATATTCACCAAATATAAATCATATAATATCAGAATATTACATCAACTACTCATTGTCCTAGTTTACATCCCATCCTATAGTATTGTATAGAAATTGCCTGAAAATAAAAGCATATTTGAGAGAAGTATTATAATACCAAATATTCAATAGCAAGGACTTGGGAAAGCGACACACTATTAAATCTCCAAAATTGTCCAATGTGTTCCTTCAATCAATCTGAAAAATAGTTCTCATTTAATGAGTGAGAGTTCAGTAAGTCATTTATATAAGTGCAGAAGTAGAATTTATACTGTTCTAAATGAAATGCATGAACCTGCAAGTTTGCAATCATAATTTACCATTTCAATCATTAACATCTCATATTTATAACAAGATCATATCCTAAAGATTTTAGGTGAGCGAGGGTTCTGGAGTATCGATTGAAGGGTAATTTAAAGTACCTCATTATCTCCATTCCCAATATCTGTCTATCACTCAAACCTCTAATTAAATCAGTTTGATCACTTTCAATCTTCTAGTTCTCATACTATAATACATCGTGCAATAATGCATCATGTATGATTCCAATATCATATACTATCAATTCATATTCACATCAATCTTATATTATATCATGTCTCAATTGAGCACCATGTTCAAATGCAATATCATATCAGCTCACTTACATTTGACAATTATATTCTTGTATTATATCGAATCGTATCGCTTCTCATATGGAAAATCATGATCACATGTAGTGCAAAGTCATAATACTCTTCATATAAATCTTATGTTTATGTACGGTGTAATGTCATGACATCAAGTAGATAACATGTCGTTATGTCATAACTCAGCGTGCAAAACTTATGCAAGCTTTACTATATAAAATGGCTATCATTTCAAATCATATCACATATACTTTTGGAGCATGTTCAAAACATGCAAAATCTCAATTTGTTTCATGTTTACTTGTAATATATGTTAGAGTATGTACAATTCGTAAATCATATCAGTTGCACTTTTAAGGCATGTTTAAAACAAAGCATATAATGTCTCAAAAGATTTCATATTCACTTTTAGAGCATGTCTAAAACATGTATAGTCTCAAAACATTTCTCATATACTGTAAAACAATGTCAAGTCTAGAGTTCATATCAAATAAAACTATACTCTAGACAGCATATCATATCATGTTAAAGACTAGGTTGAATCCCTAATACTCTATCAATAAAGACTTACTTCACTGTAGCTAGCAGTGAAAAATCATGTCATCGTCCCCTAGAAACCAACTAGGGTGCTATTTATGGCCATAGACCTCATGTTTCTTAGCCCCACTGATCAGGTGTGACTGAGCCCTATCCACGACTATTGTCGGACAAGCATCTCTACCTAATGAGTAATCTCCAATTAGGTGGTTTCCACTATACTTTATGGAGTTCAACTCTCTTAGGGTGCCTATAGCCTCATAAAACATTTAAATCTTAGCTTTTCTTATAAAAGTAGCATAAGTATGTAATACCTTTCTTTAAGATCATTTGTATATATAAAATACATATATGTACACTACATATTTTCTCTTTCAAAACAAATCAATCGTCCAAAGTATTCATGTAAGCATTAAATGAATGAATCTTTTCAAAATCTCAAGTTATAAAAGAGGCATGCTTATAGGTGATGCAATTTAAAACATGGATTTAAAACATTATAACATAGTGCACTTGTAATGTGTCAATTGCAATAACATTTAGTATAGGACTAACCATAATGCCAAGTACTACTTGTATCTTCTCTCTCAAAATACTTTA
Organism: Heritiera fomes; assembly: GCA_032173925.1. Classification (NCBI taxonomy): domain Eukaryota; kingdom Viridiplantae; phylum Streptophyta; class Magnoliopsida; order Malvales; family Malvaceae; genus Heritiera; species Heritiera fomes. The sequence continues at coordinate 17,858,358 of JAPDPM010000009.1, read as the reverse complement.
ATGTAAAACTTATATCCAACTCAAGATCGTTACTCATTTCACTTTAATTTCCCCAATTCCATCATTTCAATTTCAACAGGATTGTATTTAATAGAATCAATTTAAATAAAAGTGAACTCATCATAAACCTATTCCATAGCTCATTCGATCATAGTGCTAATATCGTTCAATCATTCTGTCAGTTATCATCACCATCATCACACAATCCTAACTATACTTATACAATATAATTCTAACTCTAAATTATATAAACATCTTACTGACTCCTCGCTTAGCGTGCACGTACGCCAATCTTAGCCAAACTCATGTTGTCACCTATGTGTCACGCTACACGTTTACATATTAGAATTGGATTAGTACCAGCAAAATATAATTCTAATTAATTTTCGTAAGATTAACATGGAATCATACGACCTTTCTTATCGATTTAAAGCTTAACATTCGTAAAATCTGAGCTTCATGCGCGGGTATCGAATTTCACGCGTATGTTGTGCTTGCCTCGTACACCCTTTAAACATCATTAATTAATTTAGTATGAATTCAATAAATTTCAATATATATATATATATACTATATAATTTTAAATGATAATAACTTACCGGTTAACTAGAGCCAAGGACCATATATATATTTCCTTCTCCTTTCTTTCTTTCTTGTTATTTTTATTTTTTTTTACCTTGGCTTTCAACTAGACCAGTGGGCAGAAAACAATCTAGTCCAGCCCTTTAAATGCCCGATTAAGTGCCTTATTGCTGCCTAAACTCCTACTCTTCAATCATGTTTTTGGCAACCAAACTCTGGCCGAGCACTAGCCCTTGAGCAGCCTTAGTTCCATCTCAGCTCGACACCACAAAGCTACCTTGATCCACCCCTGTTCAACCCTTGTACAGCAGCTTCAACACTACTTTGAACCGCCTTAACCAGCCACCACAACAATGCTCGGTTGCAACACTAGTGCCTAGCCTTCTACCACCCAGAATACCCCTATTTTCTCTTTATTTCTAGCTTGAAATGCCACTCAAAAGCCACTCTTCATCCCTTCCTTCAGCGCCGCACAAATACTCCTTGAAGTCCACCACAGCTTCCTTAAAATCACTTCTCTAATAGCCTATTTTTAGCCCTCAAATAGCCATCGTTTGATGCCCTTGTGAGCACCGAACACAACCACCGTGTACACTCTCCAACTACCCTGTACAACACCACTCACAGCATTGTGGCCCTCTTCGGTTTCAGCCCTTATTCTGGCCTCAAAACACCCACTAATCAATCCATTTTTTTCGCCTTTTCTTAGCCTCGCTTCTTCTCTGTTCTTGTTGGATTATGCCCTTAGAACCATTCATTAAATGATTGACTTTGGCATTTTATGTATCATGACATTTTATTATAGCTCATTATTATATTTGTCTTATAACTGCGTAATGTAATCTTATATGATAATGTCCTTAGAATAGTAATAACACACTATTCTTAAAATATCCCTAGTCAAGTATTATTGTGAACAAGGATAACAATGTACGATAAGACTAGTATGTGGTTGACTGATGACCATTGTCATGGATATAGGATATCAAGTTATCAAATAGGTACATGTTAGAGAACTATGTATTGGATCGACCTTCCATGAGAACGCTACATGGATTGTTATATGAGTGTCATAAGCGATTCTCATAGTGATTATGGTGTATGTGATCCTTTGACTTGAGATCATTAGAGATCCCAACATAGAAAATTGCATACTTTAATGCTGCTAGATGTCATTCGTAACAGGATGGACTATAAAGATAGTAATTGGGTATGCCTTGATCTATGTAGAGGGATGTTGAGCGATCAAGATAGGATTTATCCCTCTTATATAACAAGAGTGATGTCTTGGGCCCTTTGATAGAGTGAGACTAAGAAATGCATGACCGTGCTCGAATAAGTCAATATGAGATATTGATTTTATTTGTTTAATTAGTCTACTCAGGAATCAAGAAACGCTGATTAGACTATACAAGTGTGACACATTCCATGACTTCTGTCTAATCAAGACATCAAAGGATAAAGGATTAGACTACACGGTAACATCTATCACGAGTAAGGTTATGTCGAGTCATTGACATTCTCGTTACATGGGTAGCAATGATGTGTTGCTAGATACCGCTCATTGCCTATGACAATTTTGTCATTGCCATTGTTTTGAGAACCTATTGGGTCGCACACTTAGAACGGATCAATAAGGAGCTTAATTAATCCTATTCTGAATTGAATTAAGGTTATATCTAATCCTATTCTAAATTGGATTAAGGATATAGCTAATCCTATTCTAAGTAGGATTAGAGTTCTGTTTGGCAGTAAATTTTAGGGTAAAATTTACTGCCTATAAAAGGATGTTTTTCTAAAACAGAGCTGTATAATTAAAAACAGAGAAAAAAGTATTCTTTTAATCGAAGCTAGCAATTCGATTATAAGGAATCAAAAACGCTCTTTAAGGCTTCTTGTGATAACCGCAAATTTTCCATTTATTGGGAATTATTAATATTAGAAATTAATAATAAAGAAAATAGATAAGAGGAAATAAATAAATTAGTAGAAACAAATAAATAAATAAAATTGTGAGAATCGGAATATTGTGAAAATTCCGAAAATGGAGGAAGTGATAAAATTTGGAAATTTAAGTGAAGGAAATTAAATAAGGAATAGAGGAAGTTTAATTTGGATAAATGGAAATCCAAATTAAATAAGAAAATGAGAAATGAGAATAAAATATGGTTATATAATTACAAATTATATAAATGTATTTTGATATAAATACATATGTGTTTAAATACTGTATGGTATATAGTATATATTAAAGGTACATTGGTATATATAAGAATATATATACTATTTGATAAATTTAAATAATACATATGTATTCAAGTATGATATTTTATGTATATGTAAGTATATACATATTTGACAAAATGTAAATATTAAATTACATTAAAGTTTGAATGTATATATATTGTTAATACAATATATATATGGAATTAATACATTTATATAAATACTTATATAAATGTTATGTATTTTAAAGTATATAAATATACAAATATATATATATATATATATATACTAAATATATATTTTGTAATATACAATATATATTATATATAATATATATTATACTATACTTATATGAAATAATATATATGTAATATATAGTATGTATATTATATATATGTATAAAGTATAAAGTATATAGTATATAATACATTTATATGCTAAAAATAGAAAGAAAGGTAAAACAAAAATGGAAAGAAGAAACAAAATCGGAAGACCCCGATTTTGCCTTCCCCAGGCTAGACCGCCACCGTCAGCGGCCGTCGGAGAAGGAAAGGGAGAGAGGAGAAGAGAAAGTCGTCGCCGGCAAAGGAAGAGGAAGCCGAAGGAAACGCCGGCGAACCGAAACGGAGAAGGAATCGACGTGAAACGGTGGAAAACCGAGGAAGAAAACGGAAACCAGATCTGGCGGTTGCCGGCGGAATTGGCCGCCGCCACTACAGCCGAAGCATCGGTGGAAGGAGAGGAATGGGATGGAGGCCACCGGTGAGGCCAACGACGGCGGAGGAAGGCCGACGGAGGAGGAGAAGTAACCGAAGATAAACCGAGTAGATCCGCCGCCGTGCCGCTGATCCAGGCCAAGCTGAGGCCACCGGCAGCTTTGTCTCAACGCCGGCCAGCTGTCGAGCTACTGAACCGCCGGAGAACTGGCCGTCGGAGGAGAACCGACCGTGGAGGAAGGTTGACCGGTCTGACTGGTCTGAACCGGTCAGACCAAGGAAAAAAAAAGAAAAAGAAAAAAAAGAAAAGAAAAAGGAAAAAGAAAAAGAAAAGAAAAGAGAAAAAGAAGAAAAGGAAGAAAGAGGAGAGAGAAAAAGGGAATTCCGGGAATTTAGAAAATTCTCGAGAATTCGGAGATTACGGGAAATCTCGAGAAAGACGAAAATTGGTAAGAAACTCGAAAAGTACTAAATTATTTAAATAATTGTAGAAAAATTCTAAATTTTAGAATTTAAATTCCAGAAAAATTCTCTCGATGATCGAGATGAGGAATCGGAACAGATGGAGTACGGGCGCGACCGGTAAGAGGCAGTCGCCAACCCGAAACAGGTAAGGGAGACATGTGCCGCCTGTAAGGATATTCGGTCATGTTTTTAAATTGCATTTAATTTTATAAATGCTATTGATAACTATCGGTTTTATAGTGTGATGGTTTATCGGATGAAATTGTGATGAAACACCGGTTGAAAATATAAACTGTATTTTCGTGCAGAAGGCTAACCAAATCGGTAGCCGTTATAATGCCGAAAAATTATCGAAAAAAAAAATTACTGAAATTTACCGAAAATCACCGAAAACTAAAATAAAAGATTTGATTTCACGTGAAACGATTTCTAACACGAAAATCGAGAAATCGATTAGTTTTCATAAAACATGAATATATTGATAATTAATTTTAAAATATTCATGTTTTGAAAATGGTGAAAAAGGAAATCACCTAAATTTATTCTGATAGGTGATATTTCACGTGAAACGAAATGAAAATGAAAAAGAGACTGAAGTGAATATTTTTACAAATATTCTTAAATATTCACTTGATTTTACAGAAAACCTTTGTGGTTTAATTATGGAAATAATTAATTATGAATATTCCATAAAGGTTAAGAAAGGATGAATAATTATGATTTCGAGACTAAAGGTCCCTACACTTGTTTTTAAAAGAAAACATTGAGATGAGCATTTAAAGTTAGAAAATAAATATTTTATTTTCATAAAGTATAAAAATAATTTATTTGAATTCCGATAATTATAAAATCATGTTTTCAATTTAATGCATGGAAAAACGTGCATATATGTTTTATGGTGGAAAAAAAACAGTTTTACCCTTTTACATGTTCAGTGATGATTTTTCAAACTGTCTTCATCGCAATTTATAAAGAAATGTTTGAAGCATGAATTTCGTTCTGAAATTAAATTCCATAGTCTTTTGATAATTAGCTAAACGAATTTATGATTTCTATGTATATTTTTTTATAATGCTATAAGTATGTTTTCCGAAAAAGGTATCGGAGTGGCACCCCCCAGGCTAACTTAGACCCTGGCACGCCCGATCCTTACTATTTTATATCAGTTGTATGATTTAAGTATATGTTTTCCGAAAAAGGTATCGGAGTGGCACCCCCCAGGCTAACTTAGACCCTGGCACGCCCGATTCTTACTATTTTATATCAGTTGTATGATTTAAGTATATGTTTTCCAAAAAAGGTATCGGAGTGGCACACCCCAGGCTAACTTAGACCCTGGCACGCCCGGTCCTTACTATTTTATATCAATTGTATGTAAGTAAGTTTTGAGACTAAGGCCTTCCTATAGTTTATGTTATTGCCTGTCATGTCTGCCACATTGTGGCATAAGTTTGACCACGTCGTGCATGTTCTCGCCCACATTGTGTATGATTACATCCTTTGTGGGTATGTTGGTCCTTCGTGGTGTATGTATATGTTTGCTGTACGACTCTGATCAGGTCTACAGCCCATACCATGGCCATAGGTATTATGTTCCCTCTTCGGAGGAAGAAGTAAGTGTCATGACCACATACTGGCTATATGATTTTGCCTAGTCTCCATGAATTGTATGAAAAGTTTTATAAATTATGATGTTAAGTTTCTAAAGTATGATGCATGTTTGAAACAAGTATGAATTTTAGATACATGCATTAAAGAATTCATACAATGATTTAAAGTATGAAATGCATTATTATGGCATTTGTTTTCTGCATATATCGATACTATGACTATTTTAAATGCATTTCTTACGAGGCTTTAGTACGATACGGATACTGATTTGAAAAGAGAAATAAATGTTTGTTCTAAAAGAATAACATAAGAATTATTTTAAGATAAAGAAAATTAAAGAAGTAATTATCCAATGATTTGATATTTACAAATCACTGTACTGTACTGTTTTTACTGTACTGAAGAGAAGAGAAGTAAACCACTGTTTTTATTACTGAACTGCCAAGTGTTTTAAAGTATACTGAAGAAAAAAAAAGGAACACGTGGTTTACTCTATGGAAAAACGAAAATTTTATTGTTTTGAAATAACAAAATTGATATTCTCTACAGTTGCTTCTAGGTTCCGGAACAAGTATGGTATTCTAAAGTACCTACCTTATTCTATTTGGATCCCTAGCCGACTGTAGTATCCTTCCTACATGTGTGCCTAGAGCCAGCTAGGAAGATTTTAAAGAAAGTGAAGAAAAAAAAATATTTTCAGCATATAGATAGCTGAATATCAAGTGTGACATATAACTCTCTTACTGAGCCGTGGTTTGCTCACCCCTTAATTTTAAACATTTCAGGTTTTAATGATTGTGAGATCAATTGATTGTGAATTACGGCTGTACACAAAGGACAATGTGACAGACCGACTGATTTATATGAGGTACGATTATTTATTTTCTGTATTTAGACATGTCTGCAGTACTACTTATCTGATTAATTAAGATAGGGGATGTGTATAATATAAACAATGTACTGTACATTTGTTTAACAGTTAGTAAATGTGAAGTATCACAGACAGCCCAACCGAAGGAATCGTGTAAAATAAGGTGAAAAATACGGTAATGGGATGTGACACTTCTGATCGTGAGACGTTCAAGAGTCGTGAGATCCGTTCGTGTGGATACCATAGAGGCAGGAACGAAAAGTTGTTGCTTGTGACTCGACCAACGACAGAAAATCAGAGAAAACGTTAGGTAAAATCTCGAAACCCTAATCAGGCAACTCTCCGAATCGATCCTGGTGGAGGCCGAATGATTTAAATTTCGCTGCGTGTTTGTTTCGGTTTCCTTCAGTCCTAACATCACTGTAGGTACCTGAAGCACCCTTAAATGTGCTCTATCTAGTCCCCTTTCACCCCTTTTGTGAGCCTCTAAACTCCAACATGGAAGCCACACTTTCCCAGCCTTTTTAATGCGGTAAGCTCCACCATTTTCCCAGCCCCTGAAGCCAGCTCCAACAGCCACCTGAGTAGCAGCAAACAACCCCTGCTTCCAGGCCTTACCATAACATAAATATGCTCTGAATTTGGTCTCTTCTGTGTAACCAAATCCCAGCCAAGCCCCTGCATTTTCAGCCTATCGAGAGCCTCCAACAGTCGCTAGAAATCCCCTTTGTCCAGGCCTCTCTCACGCATCACCCAGCTTTACTTCCGATTCTTCATCACGCGTTGCCCTCTGTTTGGTCTCTCCCTCACAAGTCGCCATTCTTCATCTCACTTGGCATTCTCCAGATTTTTCACACAACCAGGCGAGATGAATGAAACCGAGAAGGGAGGGGAAGTGTATTGCGAGGAAGTGACAGTGAGGAGATGTGAGAGGGACAGATGTAACAAGAGAGAGGCTTGAGATGAGGAAGACGATGGAAAGAGGAGATGAAATGAGAAAGAGTTTTGAGTGTTTGAAACTAAAAATTGGAAGAAAGAGGGTTGGGCTGCCGTTGGTTTGGTGGGATTTTCCCACGAAACCCAATTATTATTATATTTTTTTTATTTTTTTATTTTTAACTTTATTTTTTTATACATTTATATATATATTTATCTTAATTATATATTATATTTACATTTTTTTTATAATCTTTAATTTCAAGGATATTAAACATATATATTTATCCTTTTCTATGATAAGCTTTATATACATATTCATTTATCCCTAGATATAATATACATATATATTTTATATATATATTTCATATTCACACCATATACTTGTTTGTATGTATTTATTTATTCTTATGTGTATAAATATAATTATATATATTTATACATATTTAACTTATTTTTCTTTTCTTTTTTTTATTTATTTATTTTCATTTCACTTGATTCTTTATTTATTTATATGTGTATTTATATACGCACATATGGACGTTGCATGCATTGCGCGTTTACGTACGCATGCATGCATGCACGTTATATGCATGCATATTGTATGCTTTTAGTTTGGCTTACGCGAGTACGTAATAATATATACCTATAATTACAACTATTTTCGTATTCATTTAACATACATTGTATATACTGTATAAGTGTGCGCATCATGTTATTCTCAGAGACTTTGTTTTTTTTTTAATATGAAACATAATCTTATAATTGAAATTTCAGAAGTACATTATCTCATAATGTTTACTTAAATTACATGTTGAGTACATATATGGTTTAGGAAAAATTGCGGTTCTCACAAAAAGTCATCAAGCCTAATTTTTTTGTCCAATTGCGTTCATCAAGCCTATTTTTTTTTTTGTCCAAGCCCACTAAAAATCGGGCTAATTTTCAAGCTTCAATGAGCTGCCTAACTCATGGACAGGTCTACTTAGGAAATTTCATATATTTAATAATAATTACATCATAAGTTCATAATCTCACAATATGTTTCTAAGAATTATTAGTCTACCTCATAACTGAATTAGAAACCTTCTTTGTAACGATCCGAATATACGGTAATATCGCATATTCACACAGTCACATTGATGATTGGGCTATTTGCGATGCCTTTATTTCCACATTACACTTAATCCACAATAGTTTATAAAAATAAATTTATTTAATCTACCAAATACAAATATTCACATAACTATAATTAATTCAATATTTACATCCCATGTCTATCATTACAATATAGTAGTACTGTATAAATCGTTCGAACATATAAAGAAAATAAATACACATCCAGGATCCACAAAATGCTACCTCGGGGTAACCAATACGCAGCCCATATCCTTGGATGGCATATCACGCTATCACTGAAAGTAAACTGTGAAGGTGGAAAAATAAGGGGTGAGCAAAATATGCTCAATAAAGGAATCGTATGCAGAAACTGATATTATGAAATTTTATATGCACAAAATGTTTATTTTTCCTAAAGACATACTACGCACAATAAGGGAAGGATACTATAGTCAGCCAGGGATCTAGATGAAGTATGGAAGGTATTTTGAAATAACTGTCTTGTCCCGGGACTTAGAAGTGACTATAGGGAGTAGGTATTTACTATGAGACACAATATATTTAACATAGCTCATAAATGAGTTTCAAATAGATACTTATTTAAATAATTCATAAAATCAAGGCATTTGTATATAAATAATTTCAAGTTCACATTTAACCACAAATAATATATTTAGTTAAGAAATCTCAAAATCACATGTAAACACATTTCACATAAACCGATAAAATTTCCATACATAGTATTGTACATCGTTTGACACAGTAAACCATTTAGAATAATCACACATTTCACAAAAAACACATTGATAATCACTTATGATTTTATATCACAATTCATTAAAAACAATTCAGTATCACAGTAAAATGGTAGAGACCAGGCACACCCAAGATATATCATGCTATAATCCCTGTAGAGTATAATAATAATCACATGAGACATATGGCCATAGTCTATAAAATGTTCTCAGTCATACACTGATCAGGTGTCGACCAGGACGCTGAAGATAGGATCAGTATCAACAGCTTCACACAGATAATACACATTAACAGATGAGCATGATACGGGGCCTACCAGTCTCAAAACAGTATAAAACGATATTAAGACCTTTATGGATTTTATTAAAATAAATCAAATTTCCATATTTATCCATAAAGGAATATAATTTTCATATAATAAACAATTTCACCAAACATTCTGTAAAATATTCACATTTCGATAATAATTTTTACAAACACTTTATTTCATTGTAAAACACATTTAAGAACATATCAGTAACTTTATTTCGATAAAATTCTTTTTCAAGTATATTTAAATATTATTTTTCGATAAGTTCACATTTTATGAAAAATATTAAATAATTAATTTTCAAGACTAGAAATCACACAATTATGCATTTAAAATATTTCATGATATTTTTAAATTATTTTCTAAGAAAATTCAGCAACATAACGGTTGTGTAACATCCGGAATTAGAAAATTCTGAACCAAATTTTTTTCTTTTTACTTCTATCTTTCTTATTCAATTTATCGGTATCACTTGGTTTGCGTTCAGCATCAGTGTAAGTTCATTTTACAATTCTCATTTCTATTAAATCTCGATACCCTTAAATTAATTAATCTATTAATAATAAATTAAGGATTCAGAATAAAATATATAGCATAATATTTATTATGCTGTTTATAACAATTCATTATAAATTTTATCTCACTAATTTATTACATGAACATATCATTATTTACATCCCATTATAACTACAGTTGCTGTGCATTCACCAGTCTGAATATAAATATTAAATTCTACTCATACCTGTTTGTGGATATCTTAAACTTTTAGTAATTTCCTTCAAGTATCTTATTGCAGCGGATGTTACGCACCCTTTAATAAACTATCTGGAAAAATGAGAAAAAGGGGGGGTGAGCTTTGGGGAAAGCTCAGTAAGAAACATATATAAAGGTGCACATTATAAAAATAATTCAAATATGAATATTAAATTATTAAAAATCATTTTATGCAGTAATGCTTTATGTAAACAGTTTATATAAATCAATTCAGTATACAATGTAGTAAAGCGATTCATTTAAAATCATTAAATAAGATAAATGCATGTATATCGAGAAAACATATACTGTAAAACTGGTATCACTTTTTTCATCACTTTTCAATCAAATCATGTATTATGCTCGTCAATCAAATCATTCAATGATTTAATCATTTGTCAAATATCACATACCGATAGGAAATAATCTCCCAGAGATTCATGCACAATCTCGTATCACCGAAGGGACCTTATATCCCCATAGGGACCTCGTAACAATGGCCACTGTCAATCACTCACAGTTCGCACTGGTCAGGTGCTCACTACGTAAACTTGTGGGGTTTGACCGTAACTCCGACAATCATATCATGTAAAGGGAAGGTCTGGGACGTCTCACAGCCTAATCATCAACATCTTGTATGCACAATCATCAAGGAGACATCAATCTCGTAAAATCATTTCATATACTCGTATATCATTTCATATAAATCAATTCATGTAAATCGTTTCATGAAATTCAATTCATGTAAAACATCTCATGTAATTCTAAATCATGTAAAGCATTTCATGTAGAACAATTCTTATAACTCATTTCTTATAAATCAATTTATGTAAATCCTTTCATGTAATGCAATTCGTGTAAATCATTTTATGTAATGTGATTTGTGTGAATCTTTTCATGTAATTCAATTCACGTAAACCGTTTCTCGTAAAATCAATCCATGTAATGAAATTCATGTAATTCATTCATATGTAACTTTCATATATGTCTCTTACCTCTATCTCCGTGCAATATAAAATCCAGTAGCTCCGATTACATCTCTTTATCTTTCAATTTCCTAGCACTGCACAATAATTCCAAATATATTTAAAACTCTATATTATGATTCTAATAAATAATCCATAATTTCCTATTTTCTTATTTATCATTCTCAACACTTAATTAACTTATTTTCTACTAAATACCAAGATATCATTTCAATTAAATTCCATTCTTTTCCTTAAATCCCATGTCACTATTAATTCCACTTTATATTTAAAATCCCATATATAGCTATAATAAATATTCTATAATTTTCCAACTATATCTAAATTGAGATCTTTTTCTTAATTATAATTTCACTAACAATTTCATATTTCAAATCTAATAATTATTTTATTCATTTTATGAATCTTTATTTTCTATTTCATTACTTTTCATGATAGATTTGTTCTATTTCTTATTAAATATCTAAATAGAACTATAATTAAATTAACTTATTTCTCCTAATTTTAATTTCATTAAAATTCTATTATCCTTAATTATTTATTATAATCAAATAATTCTTCTTGAATTATATTTATTTTTCCCCAATTTCAAATTTTATAATTAATCTTTGTTCACTATAATTATTAGTTTCATTATTTACTTGTATTCAAAATTACTTCCATTTTATTAATTCCCATGATTAATTTATCCTCTTATTAAATACCGACTCACGCCCACAATTAAATTTATTTTATTTCGTATTATTTATCACAATGTCCTACAATATTCTTTTTTTCAATTTATAGTCCAAATTTCTATATTATAATCTTAATGAATTCTCTTTTTAATTCATATCTTCCATGTTATAAATTTCTATAATCTATTTATTTTACTTTTATTACCAATTACCATAATATAATCATAATTAACTCTTATTCTTTTCCAAATTAAATCTCATTAATAATCTATTTAACCTATATGTTTTATTTCTTACTTCTTAAATTATGGAAAATTCCTATTGTAATTCCATTTTCAATTTAACCATATACTTCTTTATATACGCAATTTTTAATTCTTTCAAATTTACATCCATAATTATTCTTTACTTATATTTAATTTGCTTCTTTTATATCTAAAAGTTACATTAACACCACCACTCTTTGATATTGGCCAAATATCCAATTTAACCAACAATATTCCTTTGCCAATTCTTAGCTTAATGAGTAATCTTTAATTTACCTTCATTTTAATTCTATTTAAACTATACTAACATCATTTTATTTTCTTTTCATTATCGCCAGCCCACATGGATTCTTTTCTGTTTTTCTTTCAGATTCGACAGCCTCCAATCTCTCCTCCCAAACAGCCATGGTCGACAGCCACTACATTACTCTTCCATCTTCAATTCAATTCCATCTTTTATGTATTTCTTTTACTCATCTTGGATTATCATCAAGCATCTTCAACCCATTGAAATATCATCTATTTGTCCAGCCCCTGTTTTTAACCGAAAAACCACCCAATTCACGTCACTTCCAGCTTTGCATAATTAACATCATCGATCAGCTATTGTTTTATAAAAATCATCACTCAATTCAACTTCAATTTAATTCCTTTCATAGTTTACTATTAATTCCAAATCAACAAACAATAAAATCACAAAATTTTCTTCATTTCTTCTTTCCCAACCGAATCCATCATGCATCTCTACAATTCATTTTGCTTAAATCTAAGGTCACAAACATCATCCATTCACTTAATACATGCATACACAGTAAATAAGATTGCATGAAATTCATCATTTTCTTCCTTACCTGCCCAAACCGAACTATCCCACAGCCCCAAACCCACGCTGGTTCCTCACGTCAGCCTCTCCTTTCTTGACTTTGAAGAGTTTCTAAGGTGAGAAACAGATTTTATAGAAGAGAATTAGCATTTTGGTGATGAAATACAGTGAATTTATGGGCAAAAGAAGAGGAATCGTGAGGAATTTTCTGGAAGAACAGGAGCAGAAACGGGCAGCAACAGCAGGGGGAAGGAAAGTCGGTTTATGGGGCTGGAAAAATGCAGATTTTGGTCTTCTTTTATTTGTATTTGATTTAACACATGGCCCATTAATTATATTTTTCCTCCTTTCCCTCCTTTTTTTTTTCTTTTGCTGTTTTAATTGACTAGCAGCGATATTTTTCTTCTCTTTTTTTTTTTTCAATTTTAATTTGTATTTGTATTTATTATAGATATTTTGTTAATTTAAATAATTAACTTACTTTATTTCTTATTAAGTGTTTAAAATATAATTATCATTAGATTATATTCTTTCTCAAATTATATTCTAATTTTTATACTATAATCTTAGTAATTTTTTTTATTTTCTAACTTCTATTTTATTAATTCCTATAATTAATTTATTTTATTTCTTATTAAATATTACTAAAATATAATTACAATAAATTGTGTTTTTTTTTCAATTTTAATTTCACAATCTCTCTTTATTTATTATTTACTTTAATTTCATAATTGACAAATATTAACAATTACATCATATTTCATTTTTTTAACTTAGAAGTTATTTATACTCACGTAATATATTTATGATACATTTATTTTGTACTTAAAATTACACTAATTTCATCCTCTAATATCATCATTTTAGGGTCTCACTTCGATCTGAACAGAGAAAGTTCTGGTGGGGCCCTCATCGAGTATCTCTTTGAACCTCAACGAACAAACCTTTATATTTAAATATTTTAACAATTAATATTTTTTTTTTAAATTCCTATACTCTGTAGCTTATATTGACTATTAGAAAATTGAGGTTCTCATAGGCTGCTATTTGCCCAACCTTCCTGCACTTTCAACATAGTTCATATTTCAGCTGAAAACCACAAATTTCACAATTTCCAAGGTAATTGAGTATCAAAATATTCTCATAAAATTATTCTCATCGAAAACATGCAATCGTAATATCCCTACGGCCTACACACTCATCCCTTACTTATCTAGCGTTATCGAACTTCTGGCTAACACCACATGTAAACTATTTCTCTCAGGCTACAAATAAATTTACCAAAAACATTAGCTCACTTAATATTTATTTTTAAGCTACTTTTCATGCTTAATTGCAGCCACATTGTATACTACAAATATTAATTCAGTATAATTTCTACCAATAGTAAAGCCTAACTTCTCCGTTTTAAGTCGGAATTTAAATCCGATTGCACCGATGGACTCCTCATAATTTCTACAGTCGAATGGCACCTTAAACACATCAAATGAAGCCATGAAAATACCTCCCCTTAGGCTGACCAAAATTGAATGGTAGGAAAATTCATGGAATTTCAACAATTCATCACTTAATCCATGTTTAACTATGTTCATTACTTCATTTAGCACCATTATCATGCAAGAAACCACATGGATTCATGTTATCCCATGCTTGGCCGAAACCCCCTTTAATGGCACATTTTGATTTAGCTTGATTTAGTTCAAACCAATGCCATAAACATGTTTAACACAATTAGAAACACCAAAATCTACCTTTAGAATTAAACAAAACATAATCCATGGTGAGGAAGGTACCTTGGCTGAATGTTTCCTTCCCTCATTTCTCATTGTTTTGTCACTTAATTAATGAGCTATGGGTATGAATGAAGAGAGGAGAGTGAGTAGAACAATTTTGTAGTTGTAAATTTGGTGAGAAAGTGAAAATTTAATGTAGTTTTTCTTTGGTTTCTTTCTTTTCTTCTTTTTCTTCTTCTATGGTGTGAGGATGGACAGGGAAGAAGGAGAATAGTGGCCAGCCAGCATATGGGAGAAATAGGAAGAATTCTCTAGAAAGAGGTAAAATTACGAAAATGCCCTTAGTTATGAAATTTTTGGACAAAAATGCCTTTAAACTTCTGTAATTTTTATAACTATATAATTACACTCCAAAAATTAGGATTTCATCACCAAAAATCCTTATTGGATGTATTTTAATGAATCATGGTAGCTTCATTGACGCACGCTTCACCAAAAATGTGAAATTATGAAATTACCCCTATTTGGTCCATCCCATAAATTTTTGATTTAACCACTGATTTGATAAATCTATTGACATAGCCTATGACTTATTTTCATGTAGAATATCAGGGTATTTTTATTTCGTCCAAATTCATTTTAGTTTGGACATAATTTACGAAAATACCACTAGGCTATGTCCTTAATCGTCATTTCCTAAATTGTTTGCATGCTTCCCAAAAATAATCCAAATAAGGTATTTTAGGCTCGAAATTTTCATAATATATTTATTAAACCTTCATACACTATTTGATCAATCTCATGCACATCTGGGCACTACAAATCAAGTAAGGCCCACATCACTATTTTACTTATAATTTACAAAGTACATGGAATTTAATTAATAATTTTACATCTAACAGATATACAGTACAATATAAACAGTTCTCACATTTCCTCCCCACCTTTAGGAAATTCAGTCCTCCGAATTTTATCGGACCTATCACTAAAACAGCTCTGGGTATTTCTCCCACATCAAACTCTTTAATTCCCATGTAACTTCCTGTGATAACCGTAAATTTTTCCATTTATTGGAAATTAGAAATATTGAAAATAAATATTAGAGAAATTAAATAAGACGAAATAAATATAAATTTGCGAGAAACGGGATATTGGTGAAAATCCTGAGAAATGAGGAAGTGAAGATAAAAATAATAGAGAGAGGAAAAGAATTAAAATCCAAATCTAATTAAGAAAAATAAGAAAATAAATGAAATATATTTATATAATTATATATTATTATATAAATGTATTTTTATACCAATACATATGTATTCAAAATATTATATAGTATATTTTAAAATACGTTGTTATATATATAGAAATATATATATACTATTTCATAAATTCAAATAATACATATGTATATAAATATAATGTTTTATGTGTATATATAATTATGTAAATACATATAGAAGAAAAGTAAGTATGGTTTTATATTAAAGTTTATATGTATAAATATTTTATTATAGCATTTATATAATTTATATATATAAATGTTACTTAATTTTAAGTATATATATAAATATACACATATATACTAGACATGTATTTTGTAATGTACAATATGTATTTTGTATATAATATATATTGTATAATGTTATGTATGAAATAATGTATGTATAACATATAATATATATTATATGTATAAAACTTATGGTATAATATATATTACATAGTATACTAAAAATAGAAAGAGAACAAAAATAGAAAGGGAAATAAAACAGAAAAAAAAAAAAGGAAAGGAGAAAATCGGGGAGGAACCCCGACCCCTCCTGCCAGACCGTCGGTGGCGGAGCTGCCACCGCCGGCGAGGGGAAAAGGAAGGCGGGACGCCACCGGCCAGAGAAAAGAAGGAAGCTACCGGCGGCGTGCAGAAACGGAACGGGATCGACGGAAAACAAAGCAATAGCCGGAGGAAAAGGAAAATGGCGGACGGCGGTGCCGGCCGATCCAGGCACCGCCACTGCCACCGAAGCTTCACCGGAGGGAGAGGAAGCTGATGGAGGCCACCGGAGACGCAATGGACGGCGGAGGAACGCTGGCGAAGAGGAAGAAGAAACCGAGGCAAAACCGCCTCGATCCGTCGCCGTGCTGTCGATTCGGGATGAACGGAGGTCAGATCCAAGCTCGCCGTAGCATCGGCCAGCTGCTGAGCCATCGAGCCGCCGGAGAACCGACCGCCGGCGAGGAACCGACGAGGACAGGAGCTGGACCGGTCTGAACCGGTTTGACCGGGAAAGGAAGAAGAAAAAAGAAAAGAAAAAGAAAAGAAAAAGGAAAAAGGAAAAAGAAAAAGAAAAAGAAAAAGAAAAAAAAGAAAAGAAAGAAAGGAAAGAAAAAGAGGAAAAAGGAAGAAAAAGAGGAAAAAGGAAAATTTGGGAATTCGGAAAATTCCCGGAAATTCGACAACCCGGGATTTTACAAATTCGGTAAGAAATTTCCCGAGAATTTAATTTCAGAAAAAAATTAAATAAATTATGAAAAATTCTAAAAATTAGAATTTTAATTCCAGAAATTATTTTCAGCGATCGAGATAAGGAATCGGGAGAAATGGAGCGCGGGCGCGATCGATAAGCGGAAGTCGCCGACCCGGAAAAAGGTAAGGGATGCATGTGCAGCACTGTAAGGATACTCAGTCTGCATAATTTAATTTAAAATATTTTATGCAATTATTTTATGAAAATTATTATGTGCATGATTTGCTGAAAATAAGTTGGGAAGAAGTACTGGCTGAAAGATTTTAAACTGTATTTTCCGTGCAGGAGGTTAGTGAATCGGCAGCCGTTATGCTGCCGAAAATTTTTGAAAAACTTTATAAAATCATATTAAATGATTTTATTTCCGAATTTCGATAGTAAATCACGAAACATGAGGAAATTTCTAAATTTCATAAAACATGAATATAATGAGATGGAACTTTAGAATATTCATGTATTCGAGAATGATGATAATGAAATCATCGAAAATTCTCAGAATAGATAAATTACACGAATTACGAGATGAAAGATGAAGTGAAATATAGTGAATATTCTTATGAATATTTTTATAAATATTCACTAAAGGATTTTAAATCTTATGGTTTTAAATTATGGAATTTTATATTTATATAAATTCCATATAAGTTTATTTTATGATGAAAATACGGTTTTGAGACTGGTTGGCATTCCTATCATGCTGATGCATGATATGTGACCTGCTTAGTCCCGGTCGACACCTAAATCAGTGATCCACCGAGGACAATATAAGTTATGGGTATAGATTTGACCGGCGTATTCTCCTACCCTCTGAGGTTTACAGTATGATAAGATTGATGTCTATCTTAGACTCCATAAATGATTGGTGATATGTTAAAAAGGAAAGTATTTTACATAAGATGGAATATGCCAACCGGAAAAGGTGATACATGATGGGTGACATGTGAAAAGAACATGTTTTATATAATATGGTAAGAGAATCAATTGAATTATAGCAATTTTTACAAAATGCTCATTTAGGTACTGATTATAGTACCGTGAGATGACTCTCATAAGACATGAGATACAAACATGTAATATGTTTTCAAAAAGGAAGAAATGATAATTCTAATATTCTTTCTATGGCCTTAAATGGAATATGAGATCATAAGTATTACATGAGATCTGATAAGACAGTGGAAAGTACATATTAGTAAAGGCCAAACCGAGCAGAGACTCGATGACATTACCGTGTGAGCCACCTCTAGAATCCTTTGGGAACTAAGTGCTGCACGTGTTCTGATGTATTAGTAAAGGCCAACCGAGCAGAGACTCGATGACTGTACCGTGTGAGCCACGGACGAGTGATGAAGCTAGGCAATCGTTGTCTGATGGGCCCAGAGAGGTTGCCATGGCCGATTGTGCTGGTTCGTCACAACCTCTAAAACCTCGAGTGGACTTTGGGCCATAGAGGATAGTACGGATGTACTAATGGCCAAACCGAGCAGAGACTCGATGAGAGGTTGCCATGGCCGATTGTGCTGGTTCGTCACAACCTCTAAAACCTCGAGTGGACTTTGGGCCATAGAGGATAGTACGGATGTACTAATGGCCAAACCGAGCAGAGACTCGATGATTGTACCGTGTGAGCCACGGATGAGTGATGAAGCTAGGCAATCGTTGTCTGATGGGCCCAGAGAGGTTGCCATGGCCGATTGTGCTGGTTCGTCGCAACCTCTAAAATCCTTCGGGAACTAAGTGCTACACGTGTTCTAACGAAATATGAGAAATCGTAGGATATTGTGACTATAAGTAAGTGATTGTGATTCGTGAATGTGATGAATGTCGAAGGATGAAATAGATCTTAGGCATATGACACATGATGTATATGATTATTGGATGATGTCTATATATGCCATTGAACATGTACTACTTGAATGTTTGTGCTTCCACACATAATTATACTTTTAATAAGAATGATGCCTTGTATAACTAAGGATGAAAAGTAAGCATGAATAAGTTATGACATGGGTGCACTTACGAAATGGTAATAAACCTTAGTATAATCCATGCATACTAATTTACAATAACTCAAGCATGTATGATACGAATATTAATTATTTTATTTAATTGCTTTATTTAGTAGAAGCATTTTAAAAAAAAAGAATATGAAAAAGGTTATGAAAGATTGAAAAGGATTTATTAATTCATAACAAAAAAAATAGAAAATTTATCTCTACAGTTGCTTCTAGGTTCCGTAACAAGTATGGTATTCTAAAATACCTACCTTACTCCATTCGGATCCCTAGCCGACTGTAGTATCTTTCCTACTTGCGAGCCTAGAGCCCATAGGAAAAAAGAAAAAGATTTTCAGCATATAGGAAGCTGAGTATCAAGTGAGGCATATAATTCTCTTACTGAGCCGTGGTTTTGCTCACCCCTTAATTTTCAACATCTCAGGTTTTGATGAATGTGAGATCAGTGGATTGTGGATCCTGGCTGTACACGAAGAACAATGTGTCAAACCGACTGTTTATTTGAGGTATGATCATTTATTCTCTGTATTTAGACATGTCAACAGTACTACTTGTCTGATTTATTACGATAGGGGATGTGTATAACATAAACAATACATTGTAAAATTGCTTAACAGCTAGTACAAGTGAAGTATCACAGACAGCCCAACCGGTTAAGATGTGTATAAGTAGGGTAAAAAAATGTGGTCACGGGTCGTGACACTTCCTCTTCGGAGTGGTACTGCCAGAGCACCTTCACTAACATAATCATCTTAGATCGCGATACCTTATCCTTTTGATCCAGAATCCGAATAAGTCTCTTCACGTAACTCATATCTTCTCGGATCTCGAACGGTTCATATTGAATTACGTGAGACAGATCTGGATGATACTTCTTGAGCATCGAGACATGGAATACATTATGCACTCTTGATAACTCCGATGGTAGTGCTAGTCAATACGCCACGTCCCTTACACGATCTAAGATCTTGAAAGGTAGAATGTATCGAGGACTCAACTTTCCTTTCTTACTGAATGTCACGACCCGAAGGCCATGACGTACACTTAACACTGAAACTTGATTTACTATTTACCAAATTTACGTACTAAATTTTTCTTTTCACTTTAAGGTTTGTATTTGATGTCAGTGTCCTCTCTAAACTGAATTCGCATTCTTAACTTGATTTACATTCATTGTTTAATTTGCCATTTCTTAAAACCATTCGATTTAATATTCTCATTCAATATTAAACTAATAAAAGAAAAAAAATAGAAAACTCCACCTTATATAATATCAATTTTCCCCAGCTTAATAACCTGTAAAATAATCAACTATTTCCAGCAGCATAATTCCAATCCACAATTCTCAGTCTATTTCACTATATATTACCCATACTTCCAAAGTCATCAATTACATATATATGGCATTTCACAACTCATAGTTGTCATAATTCACTTCTTGAATCGCACTCGATAATCATATGAGTCTATAATAATCTAGAACGATCCTAAGTTACATCCCAAAAATTCTATAAGCATGTACTGTGCATTTAAAATGTCATACATGAATAACAAGATAATTGTTTTTATACCTCAAGTGCAACAAAAACAGCACTCGGAGGACTTAGGCTAGTATCGCTACTTAAAGACCGTCCTCGAGGCCTTGCTCCAAAACTCCGAGTGTGGAGTCTAGATCGTATGATCTGCGACGTTGTTAGAAAAGGGTGAGCAAAACCACGACTTAGTAAGTAGCTTAAGTAAATGCCTGTTAGACTCATGTCGATCTACATGTACGTGTAGAAAACAATGCTGGAGTGATAAGTAAGCTCAGTATTTAAGCATGGTATTAAGTCAAACACTTCTTCGTGCACTTCAGTTGTAAAATGCTTTCAATATGGACTTGATTAAAACAAACTTACCATGCAGTTCAGCTAAATCAATTCATTATGCATTCGGTTAAACTCAATACGCTATGCATTTCAAATAACGATTACTATATTTCGATAAATCAATTAATGGCCACTTTGATAAAGCAATCAATAAGCACTTGATAAAACGATCAATATGCACTACAATCATTTCGATCAATATGGATTTCAATAATCTATGAGTCATAAATCAAGAAATCAATAACGGTTAGGCTTATTGCCTCGATTCACTGAAAGCAGTACTGATAATGAAACAGTAGTGAGTAGAGTTTAGGCAATGATCCTCAATCAATCAATCAATCAATATCCATCCTAGCTAGCGATGGAGTGGTGTCGCAAGCAACATTAAATCTATGGCCATAGAACAATACTCCAGTCTCGCTGATCAGTCGAGAGCTGGAACTTGTCGTTAGTTTTCCAGACAAGCCTAACAATTTACCTAGAGCACTAGGCTCGATAGGTACAATACAATACAGTAGTCTAGAGCACAAAGCTCGATAGACGGGCAATAAGGCCTAGAGCTAAGCTCGATAGGCTAGAAATGACCCGAAGGTCGTAGGACATGCCTGCGCTCAAAAACAGTTCGAAAACAATTTCTTCGTGTAGCGCTTGGCTTCCACGAATTTCAAAACACTTATTAAACAACTTTGAGTTTTCAAATATGCAAAGATTTCGATTTATTTCAAAGGGTTAGTCCAAACCAAAACTTTATAATTGTAAACATGATACAATTTATCAAAATATGGGCATTAAATGGCTCATTTCAAATTATGCAATATGTAAATGCATATATGCATCCATTCGATAAAATTAACGTATACGTTTGGCTAACCACAACACACAAGTTCAATCCAGCCCAAGCATAAATTAATTTATAAAATTTAAACCAATTCTACGAGATGGTGCTAACAGACTTTACTTAACCCACTTACCTTACACCCTTAGTCAATGTTTTCTTCGAGTCCTCGATCAAAATCTACTCTTCCACTCCAGTCAAAGTCACTACAAACATTTCAATATCATCTCAAAAATTTGACTTCACCATGCTTAGTCATATGCTAAGGCATATATGTTAAAATCACAATCATCTAAATTCGTTTTTATGCCCGCACTTAACTCTTTACTATCTCATAACTTCAATATACATGTAATATATATATATATATATATATGCACATGTATGTATCTAGGCATGTGTATACATTTGATATATATATATATATATATATATATATCTATATATATATATATAGATATAGATGTATTTATACATGTACCCTTTTTTTTTAACCAAGGTACCTATTTGCTTCCACAATCGCACCTTTAAATTGTTCTTTCTACAAAAATCCAATTATGCAGAAAATAGCAACTATTTGCATCATGTGTTTTTTTTTTATATAAGCTCCGACAACATAAAGTTTCAAAAATTCAAACTTCCTACAAGCGATATCTATAAATCTCAACAATTCCAAAATAGTTTAAATCCACCACATTTGAAGCAATACATTTTACAAAATCACAAATAGTTCGATTACTTTAAATTCAAATTAATTCATTTCTAAATCCAAAAGTGATTCACTACGTTAAACCACAATAAATCATAACTATAATGTTTCTAATAAAACATATGTAAGTAAATATAACCTTCCTTCTTAGGACCAAGACATAGATGGTATGATCATGATATCATCCTACATTCTTTTTATATAATCCCTTACCTCTAAGATATCTTCAAACCAAGCTTTTTGCCAACCTCAGTATTTCCAAGACTCTCTTTAAAATTTTCAGATTCCTACACCAGAAATTTATTCATTCTTCATCAGGAAATCTTACTCAATAATATATTTATCTATATATATATATATATATGCATACATATTCTTTTCATATATAGATTTATATATATATAAATGACTTTTAAATCTAATACTAGAAGGGCTTTTACCCTCTTAGTTCCAGCCTCCTTGGAACCCCAGTTTTGCTGCTTCTAGGCGTCACACACAATGCCTAACAACGCCACTGCTAGCGACCAGAATTAGTCTTGCGGCAACATTCAAAACACCCCAACTCAGCCCTTTGAAGCACGTGTTACTCCCTTGCTTATCAATAGCATCCTCATGCCTTATCATCACCCAAACAATAACAATTCAGTTATTCCAACTCTGTTTTTGGCCACCAAATACAACCTATAAACGGCCTCATTTCAATTCTCAAAACTGCCCTACTTTGTTGATTTATTCTACCTTATTCACGCACCCAAATTTTCACCAACACAACCCCAATTCTGTCTTCATTCCAGTCAAGTTTCCAACCTAAGTAGCCATCGATCTGCCCTGCTAGATCATGTTTTCTTGTTGTGTTCAGGTCCCCTTTTTGTGCGTGGCCTGCTTTGCTCTTCTTATTCAGTCGGTTATCAAAGAAATGTCTGCCTTTCACACCTTTACTCTTCTGTTTCTCAAGCCATAAAATCATCAACCAACGCAGCTCAAATCAGCATCTAGACTAACTGAAAACCCTACCTTCCTGAGCTCCTCTTCTCTTCCCGATTGCAACACCTACTTCTTCTCTCTCGGTCTCAACTACCCTTTCCTTACTTGCTGCAGTTTCTATTCTTTTCCTTTCACCCTTGGCCGAACCTTCTTTCTTCCTCTCTAATCTTTCTTCATCTCTCTCATTTCTTTCTAGTTTCTTTCCCTTTGATTTATTTATTTATTATATTATTTTTTCTTTTTCATTTGACAGAGGACGTGAGTCCTCTGCCATTTCATTTAATTTCTTGCTCCCACTAACGTAAGTGGGAGCAGGTGAAGCCGGTTAGCTTCATTTGGAAGCCAATCGGTACATATTATATTATATTATATATATTTATACTTTATATATTATATCTCTCATACAATATATAATATATTTTTACTATCCTACTTAAAATATGTATATGATGTACATATATATATATATATATATCTAGTTTCATGTCAATATATATATATATATATAATAGTAGTACATATATATTTACTTTATTCTTCTTTTATTTAAATTCATGTATATATTAATCATTTATTGTTAAATGCACTAACTCCACCTTTCAATTTCATTACTTAAGATAATGCAGAATTTCAGAACACTTTCAATGCTTGGTTTATTTAATTTCTTCGTTTATATACAAACTCAATATGAAAAATTTGTAGTCTTCACATTCTTCCCATCTTAGGAAATTTGGTCCTCCAAATTTTTCCATGTCCAATTGAAAGAGTGAAGGTAGTTCTCTTATTATATTCTGTATATTCGTATACTTCAAAGTTTGACAAATCTCAAGATCTTACTCGCATATTACCACTTGTTATAAGGATAGTAACTTTTCATATTAACCTCAAATTTACTATTTGATCAATTCACAACTTGTTATTTCTTACATTGTGACAATACATATTCTTATAATTCAAAATCCACAAAACTGAGCTAAGATCAATGTCATGACAATTGATTCCAAGTGTCTTATCTCACACAATCTTAACTTTCATATCAATTGTTTTCTTGCATGACATATCCTAATACCCTTTAATTCATTCAAGGATTCACCTTTTTACAACATGTTGTGTTTAATCTCAACTCTACTAATATAGAGTTTGCAGATCCTTTGGTACTTAAAATTCATACTGGTTCTAAATATATATTTTAAATTGTTGAACATTCAGATCCTTGTTGTTCAAACTATATAATTTTAAAAGTCAAATGACTTTAAACCATGTATGGTCTTTAAATTAATTACTTTCTAATCGATATGTTTTTCGAAGTCTTATTGTTTTCAATGTATATAGGCTGGGGAAAATACTTTTCCAAAATATTCATAATTCAATACACTTTTTGAATCGTAAAGGGTTAAGCATTTATTCCTCTTGAAGCATCTCGATACGGTCCAATTCCTACCACACAATGGATAGGTTCTAATAATTTCCCACCACTATTGTGGATAGGTTTAACCCCCTACCGAACAAATTCAATAGGTCAAATCGATAGTGATAATTTATCGAAACCTTTTAAGATCACCAAATCCCTCAAAATTCAATTTCTATAACTCAAAATCATAATTTCGAACTCCAATAGTCGTTAAAATACTTTAATTCCAATTTGAGATTCTAAATGTATCATCCAAATTGATCAAGGTCATTTCAAACTGTTAAGGATACTTTTCTTTCATCAACTCTCTAACTCTTACTTAGCTTTTTCTGTAGAGTGATGCTAGCAGAGCACTTTCACTAGATGATGGTCTTAGAGCTCAATACCTTATCCTGAGATTCAAAATCCAAATTTGCCTCTCAATATATCTTAAGTCCTTCTAGATTTCCAACGTCTTATACTCAATCACGTGGGAGGGATTCGTATGATACTTCCTAAGCATGGATATGCAGAGGGCGTTGTGCACATCTGATAGCTGTGGGGTAGCGCCAATCAGTATGCTATGTCATCCACTTTCTCAAGTATCTCGAATGACTTATGCAGAGAACTCAACTTTCCTTTCTTACTAACCCTCATTATACCTTTAGATGGAGAGATTTTCAAGAAGACTCAATCCCCAACCTGAAACTCTAAGTGTCTTTTCCGATTCTTGGCATAACTCATTTGTCTCTAACTAATCACATATTGACTTTTGATTCTTAGAAACTTCCTCTAACATATTTCTCGATTAGGGCACTTAGTGAATTTATAGCCTTCATAGTTAGGAAACGTGCTGACCTTGTCAATCCATCAACAATAACCCTAATTTCATTGTGATTTCTGCAATCTTACAGTGGCCCATGATGAAGCCCATAATTTTGTGCTCCCATTTCCAAGTCGGTACATGTATGGGATTGATTAGCCCCGCTAGTTTCTCGTGCTCAATCCTAACTTTTTAGTACATTAAGCATCTAGACACAAAAGTCGCTATATCTTTCTTTATGCCAGCCTAATGGTACACTTTGCGCAAATTCTAGTACATCTTCGTATTCCTCGAGTGCGTCGTGTACCTGGAATTGTGTGCCTCTTCCAATATTTGACTCTTTAGGGCCTCACTGCCTAGAATGCATATCTTGTCCTTATACCTTAGTAAACCATCTCGATCGATCATAAGTACGGAACTAACCATGATGCCTATCACCACTATAATCATTTATCTCAATTCATCTCAACATGATTTCTATATTATGCTAAATACATTCATCACACGTTATATCAATAAAGTCAACAATTCACATCTTGTATCTACGTTTCTTATGCACTATACAGGTTAATATGTGCTCATTAGTCAATGAGAGCACACAATATTTATAAACATGTACTTTTACATAAGCATTCTATATAGCAAGAACCACAAAAATGTCGTAATTCAATATTTTCTCAATCTTGTTACTACAACAATTATCAAAATTAATAATTCTTCATGACCTTAATGAATCTGTCACACATCAATTAACTATATCTCAACAATACCTCAAGACATAAAATCACTTTACAATGATAATTATATACAGTGAACACATAACACTCCTCATGCATATCATAGAGAATGTTTTCAAAACATCATTATCGTAGTGTCATAGAGTAGTTAGCCTATGTAGCCTATTTCCACAAAGTCACACTCCAAGTTTGCCCACTTAATTTGCTCAATGTATCATAATTCACTTTTTCACAAGAAAGTAATTCACCACAACACATCACGTTCCACAATCATTGATTATGTTTGCTTATGATCAGATTTCAACTTTCTTATAGACAATTTATTTGCACTAACCATTGCATAGCATTAAAATCATACGCATCAACTCTAGTCCATCCCCACATGAGTCTTTCACTTCCTTAACAATCCACATAATAGCATAATCTTAATTCTTACCTTTGCAATACACAAATGTATATGTATACAATTACATAAGCAAATGTACTCTCAGCACATAAGAGATCACAAGCATGATTTCTTACTCTTATCATCTCAATCACACCACCAAGGTGAATCTTTCATTCTTTCTACTTTAGAAGCTATTAGACAGGGCCAATATCAATATCATAACAAGATGATCTTGAGGTTCTTATGTCATACGTTCTTAACTTTCACATTAATATGTTATCTTGCACAAAATGCTCTAACAATCTCCAATTTCCATTCAAAGACCACTTTTTATAACATGTTGTGTTCATTTCGACTCTACTAGTGAACGGTCTAAACAGTCTTGAGGTTTTCAAATTAAGATAGTTCAAAATCATGGTTCAATTTATTAAACTTTCAAAATTCAAACAATGTACTTCAAAAATCAAATGCCTTTCAAAATCAATACACTTTCCAAAATATACTAAATCTAATACATCTTTCAAATCTGTAAAAGGTTAGGTATTTACTTCTCTTGAGGCATCTCAATACTATCCATTTTCCTGCCACAATTAGTGGGTAGGCTCTAAAGTCCTACTGCTCAATCCAATAGGCCAAATTAATTAATATTTTATGGAGGCTCATTAAGAATGCCAAATACCTCAAAATTCAAAATTTATAATTAAAAATCAATATTTCAATTTTCGATGATCTTCAAAACTAGGGTGACATGATTTCAATCAAACCATATACTTTTGTTCGAATAGTTTTGTTGGCGTAAGGCCACATGTCTGGATGACTTTATAGAACAAAACTCTTCGATTAAATTCACTATATAGCACAAGTTTGAGACCATCGCATGACCTATTTTAGGCCAACTATGCTAGGTCATTCCACTATCATTTCCATTAAACATAACTTCATTCCTCATTCATGAGCCTTGATAGGCATACCGTGTCAATCTCCAAACCCCATAAACTTTTGTGCCTTTATTAATATTACTTAAATATGTTCAGAACAAACAATTAAGCTCTTATTGCTTCATTACTTGTCAAATCATTTCATAAACAGATTTGGTAGGGAGAAGGTTGTAATTTTCCTATAGCAGACTTCACTAGCGCGATGGATGGCTAACCAGTCCATACCTTAAAATGATTTCAAGGTCGTACATTGCAACAATATCATATCGGCTACTAAGTGCCTATCTCCCACCTTCATTTACATGATATTTAAACATTGTCCATCTGAGATTCCTTGAAGGGTATATGCTAGTATACGACAAATAACTTAGAGGTTCTTAGTTTATATGTAGCCCACTTGTGAGCAGGTGAAATAAATAAATGAGTTGGGCTTGTTGCACTAACTTGATTAGCCACTAATTGCTATAGTAAAGCTATCATTATCTCATGAACCTGCTTCATTCTAGCCATCCTCGTCTCCCTACTATCTAGATGGGGAGGGGTCGGATGTGGTAGTGACGTAGGTGACAAGAGTGATATAATTGAAAATGAAATCGACATACTACGAGCCGATCTTTTGGGCTTACTTCTATGCTCAATCTCCTCATTTTTAAATTAAACAGAATAAGAACTTATACTAAGAGCAGATCAATCTTAGTATAAGTTGATAATGGTAAGTTACAGGCAGACATTACACAGTACATGGAATGTAACACTAATAACGATCTCTACGACACTGACATGTACTAGACAAACCTGGCTCTGATACCATTAAATCTGTCACGACCCAAAGGCCATGACGTACACTTAACACTCAAACTTGATTTACTGTTTACCAAATTTACGAACTAAATTTTTCTTTTCACTTTAAGGTTTGTATTCGATGTCAATGTCCTCTTTAAATTGAATTCGCATTCTTAACTTGATTTACATTCATTGTTTAATTTGCCATTTCTTAAAACAATCCGACTTAATATTCTCATTCAGTATTAAACTAATAAAAGAAAAAAATCGAAAACTTCCTCTTATATAAAATCAATTTTTCCAAGCTTAATAACCTGCAAAATAATCAACTATTTCCAGCAGCATAATTCCAATCCACAATTCTCAATCTATTTCACTATATATTACCCATATTTCCAAAGTCATCAATTACATATATATGACATTTCACAACTCATAGTTGTCACAATTCACTTCTTGGATCGCACTCGATAATCATATGAGTCTATAATAATCTAGAACGATCCTAAGTTACATCCCAAAAATTCTATAAGCATGTACTGTGCATTTAAAATGTCATACATGAATAACAAGATAATTGTTTTTATACCACAAGTGCAACAAAAACAGCACTTAGAGGACTCAGGCTAGTATTGCTACTTAAAGATAGTCCTCGAGGCCTGGCTCTAAAACTCCGGGTGTGGAGTCTAGCTCGTATGATCTGCGATGTTGTTAGAAAGGGGTGAGCAAAACCAGGGCTCAGTAATTAGCTTAAGTAAATGCATGTTAGACTCATGTCGATCTACATGTACGTGTAAAAAACAATGCTGGAGTAATAAGTAAGCTCGGTATTTAAGCATGGTATTAAGTCAAACACTTCTTCGTGCACTTCAGTTGTAAAATGCTTTCAATATGCACTTGATTAAAACAAACTTACCATGCAGTTCAACTAAATCAATTCGTTATGCATTCAGTTAAACTCAATACGCTATGCATTTCAAATAACGATTAATATATTTCGATAAATCAATTAATGGCCACTTTGATAAAGCAATCAATAAACACTTGATAAAATGATCAATATGCACTACAATCATTTCGATCAATATGGATTTCAATAATCTATGATTCATAAATCAAGAAATCAATAACGGTTAGGCATATTGCCTCAATTCACTAAAAGCAGTATTGATAATAAAACAATAATGAGTAGAGTTTAGGCAATGATCCTCAATCAAACAATCAATCAATATCCATCCTAGCTAGCGATGGAGTGGTGTCACAAGCAACACTAAATCTATGGCCACAGAACGATATTCCAGTCTCACTGATCAGTCGAAAGCTGGAACTTGTCTGCTAGTTTTCCAGACAAGCTTAACAGTTTACCTAGAGCACTAGGCTCGATAGGTACAATACAATACAGTAGTCTAGAGCACAAAGCTCGATAGACGGGCAATAAGGCCTAGAGCTAAGCTCGATAGGCTAAAAATGACCTGAAGGTCGTAGGGCATGCATGCGCTCAAAAACAGTTCGAAAACAATTTCTTCGTGTAGCGCTTAGCTTCCACGAATTTCAAAACACTTATTAAACAACTTTTGAGTTTTCAAATATGCAAAGATTTCGATTTATTTCAAAGGGTTAGTCCAAACCAAAACTTTATAATTGTAAACATGATACAATTTATCAAAATATGGGCATTAAACGGCTCATTTCAAATTATGCAATATGTAAATGCATATATGCATCCATTCGATAAAATTAACGTATACGTTTGGCTAACCACAACACACAAGTTCAATCCAGCCCAAGCATAAATTAATTTATAAAATTTAAACCAATTCTACGAAATGGTGTTAACAGACTTTACTTAACCCACTTACCTTACACCCTTAGTCAATGTTTTCTTTGAGTCCCTGATCAAAATCTACTCTTCCACTCCAGTCAAAGTCACTACAAACATTTCAATATCATCTCAAAAATTTGACTTCACCATGCTTAGTCATATGCTAAGGCATATATCTTAAAATCACAATCATCTAAATTTGTTTTTATGCCCGCACTTAACTCTTTACTATCTCGTAACTTTAATATACATGTAATATATATATATATATATGCACATGTATGTATCTAGGCATGTGTATACATTTGATATATATATATATATATATATATATATATATATATAATATAAACATATATATATAGATATAGATATATTTATACATATACCCTTTTTTTTAACCAAGGTACCCATTTGCTTCCACAGTCACACCTTTAAATTGTTCTTTCTACAAAAATCCAATTATGCGAAAAATAGCAACTATTTGCATCATGTGTTTTTTTTATATAAGCTCCGACAACATAAAGTTTCAAAAATTCAAACTTCTTACAAGCGATATCTATAAATCTCAACAATTCCAAAATAGTTTAAATCCACCACATTTGAAGCAATACATTTTACAAGATCACAAATAGTTCGATTACTTTAAATTCAAATTAATTCATTTCTAAATCAAAAAGTGATTCACTACGTTAAACCACAATAAATCATAACTATAATGTTTCTAATAAAGCATATGTAAGTAAATATAACCTTCCTTCTTAGGACCAAGACCTAGATGGTATGATCATGATATCATCCTACATTCTTTTTATATAATCCCTTTTTAAGATATCTTCAAACCAAGCTTTTTGCCAACCTCAGTATTTCCAAGACTCTCTTTAAAATTTTCGAGATTCCTGCACCAAAAATTTATTCATTCTTCATCAGGAAATCTTACTCAATAATATATTTATATATATATATATGCATACATATATATATATTTATATATATGCATACATATTCTTTTCATATATAGATTTATATATATATAAATGACTTTTAAATCTAATACTAGAAGGGCTTTTACCCTCTTGGTTCCAGCCTCCTTGGAACCCCAGTTTTGCTACTTTTAGGCGTCACACACAATGCCCAACAACGCCACTGCTAGCCACCAAAATTAGTCTTGCAGCAACATTCGAAACACCCCAACTCAGCCTCTTGAAGCACGCGTTACGCCCCTGCTCATCAACAGCATCCTCACGCCTTATCATCACCAAAACCGTAACAAATCCCTTATTCCAACTCTATTTTTGGCCACCAAATACAACCTATAAACAGCCTCATTTCAATTCTCAAAACTGCCCCACTTTGTTGATTTATTCTACCTTATTCACGCACCCAAATTATCACCAACACAACCCCAATTCTGTCTTCATTCCAGTCAAGTTTCCAGCCTAAGTAGCCATCGATCTGCCCTGCCAGATCATGTTTTCTTGCTGTGTTCAGGTCCTCTTTTTGTGCGTTGCCTGCTTTGCTCTTCTTGTTCAGTCGGTTATCAAAGAAATGGCTGCCTTTCACACCTTTACTCTTCTGTTTCTCAAGCCATAAAATCATCAACCAACGCAGCTCAAATCAGCATCTAGACTAACTGAAAACCCTACCTTCCCGAGCTCCTCTTCTCTTCCCGATCGCAACACCTACTTCTTCTCTCTCGGTCTCAACTATCCTTTCCTTACTTGCTGTAGTTTCTATTCTTTTCCTTTCACCCTTGTTGCCGAACCTTCTTTCTTCCTCTCTAATCTCTCTTCATTTCTCTCGTTTCTTTCTAGTTTCTTTCCCTTTGATTTATTTATTTATTATATTATTTTTTTCTTTTTCATTTGACAGAGGACGTGAGTGCTCTACCATTTCATTTAATTTCCTGCTCCCATTAACGTAAGTGGGAGCAGGTGAAACCAGTTGGCTTCCTTTGGAAGCCAATCGGTACATATTATTATTATTTTATTATTAGTTTTGTTATATATATTTATACTTTATATATTATATCTCTCATACAATATATAATATATTTTTACTATCCTACTTAAAATGTGTATATGATATACATATATATATATATATATCTAGTTTCAAGTCAATATATATAATAGTAGTACATATATATTTACTTTATTTTTCTTTTATTTAAATTCATATATATATATATTAATCATTTATTGTTAAATGCACTAACTCCACCTTTCGATTTCATTACTTAAGATAATACATAATTTCAGAACACTCTCAATGCTTGGTTTATTTAATTTCTTCGTTTATATACAAACTCGATACGAAAAATTTGTAGTCTTCACACTGAATCTCATAATGCCCTTAGATGGGGAAACTTTCAAAAATACAAAATCACCTACCGAGAACTTAAGTTGTCGGCATCGGGTATCTGCATAACTCTTCTACCGACTCTAAGCTGTCTTTAATCTTTCACAAATCAACTGCACATCTCTTGAAGCCTGCTCTACCAGATCAGGAGCCAATAACTTTTGATCTCTCACTTCTTCCTATGCTATCGATGATCTACATCTTCTGCCATATGAAGCCTCGTACGATGCCATGCCGATGCTAGCCTGATAACTATTATTATAAGCAAATTCTGCTAACGGCAAGTGGTTGTCCCAGGAGCCCTTAAAATCCAATGCACATACCCTTAACATATCCTTGAGCGTCTGAATCACTCGCTCAGACTGACCGTCAGTCTGCAGATGAAAGGCTGTGCTGAAATTTAGTCGGGACCCCATCACCTCCTGAAATCTTTTCCAAAAATGAGATGTGAATCGAGAATCCCTATCCGAAGTAATGCTCACTGGAACACCATGTAGTCTCACAATTTCCTGGACATACAAATCAGCCAGGGCACTAAGGGAATCCGTAGATCTGATAGGAAGAAAGTGGGCAGACTTCGTTAATCTGTCTACAATCACTTATATGGCATCGTGATTCCTTTGTGTCCTTGGCAAACCCATAATAAAGTCCATGGTAATGTGCTCCCACTTCCACGTCAGGATTGGTAGAGGCTTCAATATCCCTGTAGGCTTTTGATGCTCGATCTTAACCTGTTGGCATGTGAGACACTAGCAACAAACTCCGTGATGTCTCTCTTCATCTTCGGCCACCAATACACTCTTCGTAGATTCCGGTACATCTTAGTGTTGCCTAGATGTAGAGTGTACTGGAGGTGTGGGCCTCAGTTAAAATCAAATCTCTAAGCTGCTTATCAATGGGAATACATATTCTGCCTCTGAACCTTAGTATGCCATCAATGCCAATCCCAAAATCTGACTGTTCACCCATTTGCACATGACTTTAACCTTTATATAGTAACTATCTATCCTCTGTGCATCCCTGATCTAATCCATCAAATCTAGTTTAACCCTGAAACTGGCTGTGAAACCATAACTCTTAAAGGATATTACATTCAAACTGAGGGTCGAGAGCTGCTCCAATAACTCATGCTTCCTGATCATCATGTAAGATACCATGCCTACGTGTTTTTGACTCAGAGCATCTGCCACCACATTAGCTTTCCCTGGGTGCTATAAAATCTCTCAGTTTAATCCTTTAATAACTCCATCCATCTTTGCTATCTCATATTTAATTCCCGCTGCGAGAACAAGTATTTCAGGCTCTTATGATCTTTGTATATCTCGAATTTCTCCCCATAGAGATAGTACCGCCATATCTTCAATGAAACACCACGACAGCTAATTCCAGATCGTGAGTCGGATAATTCTTCTCATGCTCTTTAAGCTAGCTTAACCGTAGGCTATCACTCGACCATTCTGCATCCACACACACCCTAAACCCAAAGCAGAAGCATCTGTATACACCGAAAATCTACCAGATTCGCTGGAAAGGGTAAGCACAGGACCTGTAGTAGGCATAAGCTTCAACTCCTGGAAGCTGCGCTTGTATGCATCTGACAACTCGAACTTAACATCCTTTCGTGTGAGTCACATCAGTGGAGCATCTAATCTAGTAAATCCCTCAATGAACCAGCGATAATATCCAGCTAGACCCAAAAAGCTCTGTATCTCCGTCACTATCTTAGGCCTCTCCCATTGCACAATGGCCTCGATCTTGGACGAATCAACTGACACCCCGTCTTTAGATACTACATGTCCCAAGAAAGTAATGTGATCTACTCGATCCCTGAGGGTCTACAGGACTATACACAGGTGTCGCTCAAGCTCCTCTGGAGACTTAGAATATATCAGAATGTCGTCAATGAATATGATAACAAACTTATCGAGATAGGGCTTGAACACCTCATTCATTAAGCCCATAAATGTTGCAAGGGCATTCGTCAATCTGAAAGGCATCACCAGAAACTCATAGTGTCCGTATCGAGTCCAAAATGCTGTCTTGGGAACATCCAACTCCAAAATCTTAAGCTGATGATAGCGCGATCGAAGATCTATCTTAGAGAACACCTATGCGCCCCTGAGCTGATCAAATAAGTCATCAATCTTGGGTAATGGATACTTGTTCTTAATAGTCACTCTATTTAGCATTCGATAATCAATGCACAACTGTAAGCTCCCTTTTTTCTTCCGAACAAATAATACCGAAACACCCTACGTGACACACTAGGATGGATGAATCCCTTATCTAGTAGCTCCTGGAGTTGCTTCTTAAGCTTCTCTAATTCCGTCAATGCCGTCTGATAAGGGGGTTTAGAGATGGGCTCCGTGCCGGGTACCAAGTTAATAGTGAATTCAATTTCTCGATCTAGTAGTAACCCTAGCAAATCCTCCAGGAATATGTTCGGAAAGTCCCTGACCACAGGAATCTCATGTAACTTGGGACGTTTCCTTTCCATGTCCTCCACGTAAGTGATAAAACCCTCAACTCATTCACACAACACTTGAACAATTTAGTAAACACATATTTCACTTTTATTATTTATCAAAAAGTTTTACAGTGTAATGTTTAGGTTGAGAGAAGGTAATATATTTAGTATAGCAGTCTAAACTAACAAAATTCGTAGCTAACCAATCCATTCCTAGGATTACATCGAAGTCATACATATTTAACAAAATTAAGTTAGTTGTCATTTCCTTCTCTCCTACTTTCACTTTACAATTTCTATACACAATATTTGTAATTTGACTCTCTAAATGGAATATTTATTTATAAGGTGTATCCTAGAGGCTTTGATTCAACTGGGATCTATTAGCACATGCAGGGGATACAAATGAATGAGTAGAACTAGGATCGAATAATGTAAGTAAAAAAATATCGAAAATGTAACTTTTACCTTTAATCACATCTGCGGACGCATCAGCAGTCCCCTGATCTAGTGCATTCTCTCGTCCCTAAGTCACGGGCTTCTTACCTTTCTCTGGTGTAGTCGTCCATTTCAGCTGCGAGGGTGTAGCCCTCTCTAACTCAATCGGAGCTGTTGGTGTTGGTGCTGGTGGAATAGGGGCTGGAGCGGTAGATGCGGCTGACTCCCTGACCAAATACCCCATCTGACCACACTTAAAACCGGCCCGTGTCAAAGTGTAGTAGGGCTGAGTACCGTGCATTTTCCCACAATGTACACATCTAGCACCAGTACTCCTCTGGGTAATAGTGGGGTTGGCAACAGGGCTGTGGCAGCTGGTCTCACAAAATGCCCCTTTTGTGATCTAAATGCCTGAGGGTCTAACCTTCTTAGGCTACTCTCTACCTGCTTTGTGATCCGAGCCCCTCTTCGCCTTTCCTTTCCCCTTAGCCTTAGACTTAAATGCTGGCTCAGAATGGAATTACTCATAATCTTGCTCGCATAACTGAGCATGTCTCACAACCTCATTATAAGTCTTAATATCGAATGGGGCTAGCTTCATTCGGATAGATGGTTTCAGCCTAGCCTTAAATCTATCTATCTTATGCCGCTCGTCAACTCGAGTCAGTGGATCAAACCTGCTAAGAGTAGTAAACCTCGACTCGTACTAATCCACTGTCATGCTCCCCTGAATCAGCTCTAAAAACTCCTGATGCAATTTCTTCTGAGCCGTATCATGGATGTACTGGCGGCAAAAAGCATCTACAAATATCTTCCAGGTAATCATTGGATGCTGGGAAAAAAAAATAGTCTGAGCGGACTTCCACCAGTGCTCCGCATCGTCTGTCATCTAGAACACTACCAACCCTACTCTTTGTGTCTTCGAGCACCTCATATATCTGAATAATTTCTCTATAGCCATTATCCACCGCTCTGCCACCAGAGGATCCTTATCTCACTTAAATTTTGGCAAATTTATCTTCGTGAATTGCTGCACCAAAGCAACATCACAATATGACTCAACATCTCGGGGCGGCTGAGCTGGTGGCTGTGGTACGACTTGCACCTACGGTACTGGCTAAGGGGCAAGCTGTGGTTCAAGAGCTAGCTGAGGTGGGGATGGTGCTACTACGGGAGCTGCAAGAGCTGCTCGGTCTCTTTCTGCTCAATCAACAGCTCTAGTTGCGTGATACATGGCTATAAAATCAGCCAACATCCTTTCCATATGTGACATCCAAATGTTTGGACTTTCTGGCTGTGGTGGGTGAGCAGGTCCTGGGGTGGGCTCAAGTGTTGGCTCAGGAGTATGAGGCTTCGGAGTCTGCTCCACCTTACCTCGGCCTCGACCCCTAAATGTACATGTTACCCGTTGCCCACTCATATATGCACAGCATAGACAGTTCAATCGATTTGATTAATCATTTATTTATATATCCAGACTATATAGTAATACAGAGGATGTTAACCACTTCACTTTTCACATAAAGACACCGATAGATGTCAGACCAACCTTGCTCTGATACCAATAAAACTATAACGATCTGAATATACGGTAATATCACATATTCACATAGTCACATTAATGGTTGGGCTGTCTACGATGCCTTTATTTCCACATTACACTTAATCCACAATAGTTTATAAAAATAAATTTATTTAATCTACCAAATACAAATATTCACATAACTATAATTAATTCAATATTTACATCCCCTGTCTATCATTACAATATAATAGTACTTATAAAACTGTCTGAACATATAAAGAAAATAAATACACCTCCAGGATCCACAAAATGCTGCCTTGGGGTAACCAATACGTAGCTGATATCCTTGGATGGTATATCACGCTATCACTGAAAGTAATCTATGAATGTGGAAAAATAAGGGGTGAGCAAAATATGCTCAGTAAAGGAATCGTATGTAGAAATTGATATTATGAAATTCTATATGCACAAAACGTTTATTTTTCCTAAATACATACTACGCACAATAAAGGAAGGATACTATAGTTGACTAGGGATCCAGATGGAGTATGAAAGGTGTCATATTCTATAATATACAGTAATCATGCACATTTACCACATATCACACATATACAATAATTGGTTGGGCTGTCTGTGATGCCTTTAACAATGTTCACTTACAATCGTAAAACACTTTAAACAATATTTATTTATTAATACTAAATCTTTACAACTATATAAATCAGTTTACATCCCCTAAGATTACATTTACAATGAGTAGTACTGTATAAAATGTCTGAACATAAATACCTCCAGGATCCACTATCACCGCTTCGGGGTAACCAAAACGTAGCCAATCCACGGATAGGTAACTCACATAATTCATTGAAAGTAATCTGTGGTTAGTGAAAATAAAGGAGTGAGCAAACCATGGCTCAGTAAAGGAATTGAATGCAAATATTGATATCACGAAATCTATATGCAATAAAATGCTTTATTTTCCTATAGGTGCACTAAGGACGGTAATAGGAAAGATACTATAGTCTGCTAGGGATCCGGATGAAGTAAGGAAGGTATTTTGAAATACCTATCTTGTTTCAGAACCTAGAAGCGACTATAGGGAGTAAGTTTTTATTTCCGATATAAAACACTTTTCCATATCATTTCGAAATAAATCTCAAATCTAGACTTTCATATAGTAAAACATTAAATCAAATAATCTAATATTCATAATAAACCATAAGAGAATATTAGATTAAATCACCGTTTCATTTGAACACATATCATATATATCATTGAAATTTTCGTAAACAGTATCATACTCAATTAGTATGGTAAACCGTTTTAAAAATCATCTTCCATCTTATTGAAAACATATAAATAATCATTATCATTTAATTTCATCATCCATTCAAAAACATCGTTTTTATATCATAAAAATGGTGGAGACTAAGGCAACACTCTCAATATATCATGCTATAATCCCCCGTAGGGAACAGTAACAATATCATATGAGATCTATGGCCATAGTCTATAATTGTCCTTAGTCGTACACTGATCATGTGTCAACCGGGATGCTGAAGATAGGATCAGTATCAACAGCTTCACACAGCATGTACATATCACATAGCACATATCACACATCAGCATGATACGGGGCCTATCAGTCTCAAAACAGTATATACGAAATCTCGTCATCTCTATGGAATTTAATAAAATAGATAATATCTTTCAGAAAATCCACAAAGGTATAAATCACAGTATATAGTACGATGAAAATAGTGTTATAAAATATTTACACTGTAGTAATAACTTCCATAAATATTACATTTCACCGTAAAACACATATACTACATTTTCATACTTTCCTTTCGAGAAGATTCCATTTTAAACCACTGAAATATTATTTTTCGATAATTTCACACTTTATGGAAAATAGTAATATTTATTTTCCAAAGCTAATAGTAGTTTCATAAACACATTGTTTCATTGTGGAACACATTTAGGAACATTTCGGTCTCAACAATATTTAAACAGTAATGTCACCTTTATGGAAATCAATAAAATAGGTAAAATTATCTGTTAATCCATAAAGGTTTTGAATTATCAATTAGTGAATATTTACTAGAAATAATTTATAAAATATTCACTTTGCGACTTTTCACTTTATAAGCCACATCTCACACTGTAAAACATGTAGGAGGAATTTTTAGTAGCCTCACTTTCAATTCAATTTGGTAACATGAATATTTAAATAATATTTTTCGGTATATTCATGTTTTATGAAAAATATTAAATTCATCATTTCCAGGCTAGGAAATCATTCAAATATGCACTAAAATATTTCATGGCATTTTTTAAGAAATTTTCCAAAAAATTTCAATAGCATAATGGCTGCTAATACCCTAACCTTTTTGCAATTTCAACATAGTTCCAAAACCCACAAACAGCCACAATTCCACAGTTTCCAAAGCATTTCATTTCAAAAATATTCTTATAAAATTAAATGCATTGAAATCATGCATTCAGGATATCCTTACAGATCACATACGCATCCTTTACTTGTCTGACGTATCCGACCTCTTTAAGTGCACCACTCGTAAACCGATACTCCCGGGCTACAGATAATTTCACCAAAAATGTTAGCTCACTTAATACTTATTTTTAAGTTATTACTCATGCTCAATTGTAGCCACATTGGACACTGCAATTATTTATGCAGTATATTTTCTACCAGTATTAAAACACAACTTCTTCGTTTTAAGTCGAATTTTAAATCCGATCGCACCGGTAGACTCCTTGTAATTTCTACATTCTATTGGTACCCTAGAATCATCAAAATGCAGCACCAAACCCTCTCCCCTTCATGAGGTCGAATTCACCATCTTTCACATCTTAAGGATTTTCAACAATATAATCCAATATTCATGTTCAATATTCATGTTCTATCATGCTCAATCATC
The DNA here is from genome assembly GCA_032173925.1 of Heritiera fomes. Lineage (NCBI taxonomy): Eukaryota > Viridiplantae > Streptophyta > Magnoliopsida > Malvales > Malvaceae > Heritiera > Heritiera fomes. Next base: position 17,817,987 of record JAPDPM010000009.1, on the reverse strand, counting down.
AATTTGGCATCCATTTCATGCATGAAACACAATGAATCCATAAGGTATCAAGCTTGGCCGAAACCCCCTCTAATGGCATAATTTTATTTTGCTCAATTTAATCAAAACCAAAGCTATAAACATGTTTAGCACACGTATGGTGGAGTGCATACCTTGATTGAAACTTTAAGTCCTCCTATCTCCTTGTTTTGTCACTTGTTTGATAAACTATGGGTATGGTTTGATAGAGGAGAGAGAATAACAAGTTTGCAGTTATGAGTTTGTTGAGATTTTGGCTAGATTAGAATTTATGAAAGTTTTTCTTTTCTTTTTTTCTTTTCTTTCTCATGATGGCGTGGGGAGCTTTGGAGGGATGATGAATAGTGCCAGCCATCAGCCCAAAGAATTATAAAGACTCTTCTAGAAGGGGGTGAAATGACGAAAATGCCCTTACTTATGAGATTTTTGGACAATTTTTCCTTAAGCTTATGTAGTTGTAAAAACTATGTAATTGCACTCCAAAATTTCGAACCTCCTTTTCATGTACAATGTCATGGTATTTTTACCTCATCCCAATTCATTTTAGTTTGGATACAATTTACGAAAATATCCTTAGGACGAAACTGTCATTTTCTAATTTTTTTATCACATTTCCCAAAATAATGCAAATAAGGTATTTTAGGTCTCAAATTTTCATAATATCATTATTACACCATCCATCGTACACTGTTTCTTCAGTCATATATACATATAGGCTCAGATTTTCAAGTGGGGCCCACTTTACATTTACTTATAATTTACAAAATATTTCAAAAATTAAATCAATAAATAATTATTTTTACATGTACAGTACCATGTAATCGGTTCTCACATAAGGTATTTTGAAATACCTGTCTTGTACCGGAAACTAGAAGCGACTATAGGGAGTAGGTATTTACTATGAGACACAATATATTTAATATAGCTCATAAATGAGTTTCAAATAGATACTTATTTAAATAATTCATAAAATCAAGGCATTTGTATACAAATAATTTCAAGTTCACATTTAACCATAAATAATATATTTAGTTAAGAAATCTCAATATGTAAACACATTTCACATAAACCGATAAAATTTTCATACACAGTATTATTTCACCACCAATTCGATCTATCTATTGACATAGCCTAGGAGTTATTTATACGTAAATTATCATACTTCAGTCTATAAGTCAAAAGTCAATTTAGTTTGACCACTGTTAACTAAAGTTTAACCGTGCTATATCCTTAATCGTCATTTTCTAAATTGTTGGCACACTTCCCAAAATAATCTAAATAAGGGATTTTAGGTTCCAGATTCTTACCTTAAGCTTATTGAACTCTCTTAAGAATATATGTCTGGTCTCACGTCCACCAGGCACCATAGAGCCTGTAGGGCCTACCAAACTATATCAAGTCATACTTACGAAATACACAGAAATTGAACAGTGGTGAGTATCCCTACATGTACAACAGTACCAAAATACATGGCTCTCATAGTTATGTCGTCAAAGCAATCAAGCAGCGAAACCGAATGATGATATCTATATATTTGGAGCTTGAAGAATTCCTAACATTTTGAGAGAGAAATTAAATGCTGCAGTATTTCCACAGTACATCTCCAAGACTTCAAAATGGCAACCACAAAACTAGTCCTAAGATGAAATTCTGCAACTAAAATGGCCTATCATGTAGCTTTGTAGCATGCTACATACTTAGCCTCCATAGTTAAGGACACTGTAAGTGTTTGTTTCACACTTTCCAAGAAATAGCTCTTTTATATAACACAAATATATAACCTAAACAATTTCCAACATTTGGATAGCATGCAAAATCAATGCCAAAATATCTAACTAGACCTAAAATGTTAGATTTGTTGATATCTAAATACTATCTTTGCAGCTTCTAGCTCTCTATTACAGGATTGCTCAAGTATCTCAAAAGTGCACTTATAACATACACAACATCAAAATGTGTACAGACTTGAGCATACAATAATTACCCACAAGAAGACATACGTAACACTCGACATGAGCTCTTTCATCATCACTTTGAGAACTTTGAGATTTTCACAGTATGTCACTTTCACGAAGAGGCACCTTAATAAGAGAACAATGTACATCAAACCTATTTAACACACAAAATGTAGGTTTCTTAAGACCAATAAAGTATGCCTACTAAATTGTCATGAAGAATCTCAATCCCTAAAATAGAACAAAGCCTCACTTAGATTCTTCATCCTGAAGTGACATGACGACATGAAATATGTCTCATACAATAGGTCAATGTCATAGGCTGCTATTTGATATCATCAATTTAGAGCACAATAAACACATAACTACTCCCATTAACCTTGAAATGGATCCATTTATCAATCAACAATATTCTTCGCAAAAAGACAGTCTCGTTACTTTGGATATTATTGTCTAGATGCCTTTTAATGTTTGCAAATGAACTCTTCGACTTCACAAACTTTATGTTCTGTCTCAAGAACTATAAACTTCGAGGTTGCTTCATTTAGACATTTTAATATCCAAGATGTAGCTTTTAATCACAATGAGCTACCAATTAACATCATGATTCTAAAAAAGTGTTTGGTAGAAACTAGAGAGAAGGTTTCCTTAAAACCAATTCCTTCTCTTTATTTAAAGCCTTTGAACAAATTTCACTTTAAATTTCTACCTGATCTTTATAGTCTTTTTTGGTCTACAATGATGTGACAACTAAAGTAGATCTCTTGTATCTTTTTACAACATAGATGCTTACTCATCCTACATAGCAAATATCCAATTCCAAGAGTTCAGATTAATATAGCCTCTTGACAAAACAGAATCAGAAGACACATGAATCTCATATTCATGTCCCTTTGTAAGTTTAGGTGCAGGTTCAGAAATACAGTATTGGGATCGATCGTTGATTCTTTTCGTTGTGGCCTTTTACCATTAGAAGGTAACACATATACAGACTAGCACAACAATATGTACTTCATTGATGACTTTGTGGAGTTTGCAACTCCTACTCTTTAAGTCATCTTGTAAATAGATTGCATTGTCAGACTCAATAATTCTAGTACCACATGACGAAAAATCAAAATCTAGAATCTCATTAACCAACACAATTGTCGCTGATAATTTTCCTGTCAAGTTTTCTTGATTGGAGGTTATAGGCCTTTTACCTTTATGTTATAACCCTTAACACAAAAAGCATCACAAACTCAGCTTCTTGTCTGACTACAACTTGGGATGAATTTGGGAACTGATTTTGCTTAGAGATCAACTTAGAGTGTGATTTTCAACTTCAATAATTTCACTCAACCTAAATTTCAAAAATTTGGAGTGATTGACATAAATCATACTAAATCAAAATGTAGGAATAACTATTACTGCAATCTCATTCTGTTTTGGTATTTTAAGCACAGTACATTAGGCGACAACACAATTCTATAGTGCACTTAACCAAAAAATAGTATAGGATTTCACTTAGCTTTAATGTATCAACCACAATATTCGTCACCTCTGTCTGATCATTGCCTTAAGCAGCTTACCTTTTGTAAGCTACACAGCGGAATCAATCAGAATGCTTAAGGCCTCTATAAGATTAGACCTTTCACTCTATATGACCTAAACCAGAATGGTCTTTAGTGAAAGTGATGTAATGCTTAGATCCACTAAATATAGTATGTGGAAATGATCTACAAAAGTCGGTATGTATCAGTTCCTAATCGTTTCAATATTTGCTAATTATATCCTTAACATTAGCAACAAGATTTCTCTTAATGCAATCTCTACATGTGCCTTAAAATGTCCCTAACTGATGCCACAACTTGATAGATTTCTTATCTATTCTACTATAATCAAAATCAAAATCAAAAGTCACATCATTCACCCCTGAAGAAAATTCACTTAATATTAGGGTACGAGTGTACTGTATATCCATCACATAGAATATCATAATCAATACACATGTTGTTACCAAACAAAAATACTTTTTCATTATCAGAATGAAAAGTATAAACCGACAATAGTTCCAAAATGCCCACGGATTGTAACAACAATTTGGCTGATTCTTATGTTTTTGGCATGGATTTTAACCCCATAGTCCCAATTCACAACTATTTTCCCTTATTTGGTCTCCGATTTAATAACACTGATATCTAACCACAATAGTAAAAAGGCATACTTCCTAGATTGGAGCCAAAATAAAGGCTAACAGATTGCCTTTTCACAAACATCCTAATTTAGAAGGACTCTTACAAACTACCCTTTTGTGCCTAAGTTTATAACAAAACTAACACACATCACTATTCAGAGGTATTGGTGGAACCAAAATGGGAAGTGGGCCTAGCAAATTCTTTTTTTTAAAATGACTTTTTATTGGGACCTCTTAATAATATTACTTTTAGTAGTACTATTGGCATATGTCATCATGATGGCCAAATGAGATCTGTTAACCTGAAAGATCTCCTACTCCTAAATGATAAAATCAATCTTGATATTGAAATGCCATACTTCCTTCTATCCATTAAGATACGTTGAATGAGATCTGCGAACCTGAAAGATCTCACACTCTCCACCCTAAAAGGAAGTCGTATTTGTCATAACGTGTCAAGTCCTAAGACCTAACCCGCTAGACTTAATATCAAGGAGTCGCCACCAACCATTCAAACCTAAGGTGTGATTGGTCACCTATTCTTGTCTAAAGATACGGCATGGTCTACGTTCAAAGATTCTTAGACTCGAGAGTACAGTTACGTGTAGGGAAGGATTGGCACCCCCACAACGCCCATCCTAAGATGGTACCAACTAGCTTTATGTTATCTTTATAGTTTGCCTTGGGTTCATATTAATTTCGATATATTGGAAATTTTCTAAGGTTTTTCCATCGATTTGGCTCCAACCTTAGAAATTCCCCTCACCTCAAGATATTCAAGGAGTCTCAATTGACTTTCTTGAACTCCATCGTCGGATAGATTTTAATATTTTATGAGATTCCTTCTTTCTCTAACCTTGTCTCTAGTTTTGACTCCATATCCATTATTTTTATATTATTATTTATTTTATTTGCAAGAAATAAACATGAATTATGTTTTTATTGAAAATTCACTCTTAAGCGTCCCATCAATTTGGCTCGGCCCAAAAGGAACCTCCTCACCTAGAAATTTCCAAGGAGTCTCAATTGACTTTCTTGAAATTTCATCATCGGCATAACTCATATTTACCTTTTTTATTTATCTTATTTATTATAATTCTATTTATTATTTATATACTTTATCTTATCTTATTTTATTTATTTATCTTTATTTGTTTACTTGTCTTTATTTGCTCATTTTTATTTATCTATATCTAATCCATCTATCTTATCTTACTTTTATTTTTATTATAAATAAATATGAATTAATTAAAAAAATTCTTTCAAAAGTATTCCATCAATTTGGCTCAACTTAAGAAAGACTCTTTCACCTAGAAATTTCCAAGGAGTCTCAATTGACTTTCTTGGAGTTTCATCCTTGGTATAATTCATACTTATTCTATAACCTCTAATTCTCAATCTATTTCTTATTTCTTATTTATTATCCTTTTTATTTATCTATTTTTTATTTATGCTCATTTAATTTTAGTCTTTACTAATTAATTTTTATCATTTCATTTATTTTATCTCTATTTAATTTTAAAATAAATATGAATTATATTTTATTGAAAATTCTCCCAAAAGTATCTCATCAATTTGGCTCAACTTAAGGAAGAATCCTCTTACCTAGACATTTCTAAGGTGTCTCAATTGACTTCCTCAAAATGTCATCATCGATATAATCCACATTTAGTTATTTGATTTTAATTATATATATTTGTTATTCATATATTTTTTATAACTTTATGATACCCATCTAAATCATACAACATTGTTAAATCAAAATTACACATGCAAACTAAATCAATGTACTATACTATAGTCATACAACAAATCAAATAACACAAATATACAAATTAATATTCTACAAGCAGTCATCAACTCAAATTAATTATCATGCAAATTTTTCTAAATTATTAAGTCAGATTTAATAATAAAGTTAGACCATTACCACATAAATCATTAAATAAATCATGCCAATAATTATTATGTCATCAAATCATGCTGTTAGATTATATTTGTTTTAATTATTTTTCTAATCCTATTGTTAACTTCTTTATTAAAATAAGATTCATTAAAAAAATAAAAATATAAAACCTGGTAAACGGATTCACTTGCTTCCTTTCTTTTCTTGTTTCTTTATTTTCTTCTTGTTTAGGCCAGGTCTTAATGCTACAACAAGCAGTAAAAAGTGGCTAGCGGTGAAGAGCAGAACAGCAACTAGATGCAGCAGTGATGACGACGTCAAGGCAGGATGCACATAAGCAATAGATGCAGCGGAGAGGAGTTTCAAACAGCGGCTATGCAAGGGAGGAATGGAGGGTCGACGTACACAGCAGCTGGGAATCGAACAGCGGTGCAACGACGTTGACTAGACAGAAACGCAGCTGGAAGCAATCGGATGAAGATGATGACCAGGCTGGGCAGAAACGCAGCAGCAAGGGCCGACGTAATGCAGCAGCGGCGGAGTAGCAAAAAACGCAGCCCTTAGGTGGTGATGATGAACACAGAACCTGTAAGTTTGGTCTGATGAAGATGAGCTGAGCAATGACGCGACGCAGTGGCTGGTCGGATATCTGGCAGAGTAAGGCAGGGCAAAGCAGGAAGGTGGCACAACAGGACGAAGTGGTGGTTGTGCAATAAGCAGTAACAGGTAAGAGTGAAGTTCGATGCAGGGGAATTCTCAGGCTAGCAAGTTGAGGTCGGTGATGAACCGTGGGCAAGATGAAAGGGAGCTCGGCTGTGATGATGAACAAGGACTGAGGGTGGCTTTTGAAGACGGTGATGGCATCTGATGATGATAATGGCTGATGAAGTCGTTTTGTGCCCAAAAGCAAAAAAAAAATCCCCCTATTATGTGCTACCTCCCTCCTTATATACACAAGTAGTATCCATATCCTAGCCTAAGTGAATCTCTTTATTTTTATCTTATTTATTTTTTATCTTACTTTAATAATTATCTAACTCTAATTCTAATCTATCATAAACTCTAATAATATAAATCATGATTTAAATAATTATCCTGAAAATCTAATAATCTAATTATCCTATCGTAAAATTAATTTTATTTTTATATATTTTATTTTTCTTTTTTTCCTCTCTTTTTTTTTATTCCTAAATCCTATTTTAATTTTAATTAATGTTAATTCTAAATCTATAAAAATCCTAATTTAATTTTAAATTAATAATTATTCTAATCTAATGTTAAATTGAATAAATAAAAAAATACTATGTCACCTAATTAATTAATTTTATAAGTTAAGATCCCGGACAAAATAAGGTGTCTACAGTTGCCCCTCTTTGTGCATTAGCTGTGAAACAGTAGTTGCACAAAGACATAGACACTTATTTTGTCTGACTTCTCTTTTTTTTTGTTTTTTTTGTTATATATATATTTTTTATTTTTTTGAAAAAGCTCCCTCTAAACAGAAAGGCAGTCAAACTTTAAAAATTTTGTCTAAAAGCTCCTCCTAAACAGGCAGGCAGTCAAACTTTAAAATCTTGTCCAAAAGCTCCCCCTAAACAGGCAGGTAATCAAACTTTAAAATCCTGTCCAAAAGCTCCCCCTAAACAGGCAGGCAGTCAAACTTTAAAAATTTTGTCTAAAAGCTCCTCCTAAACAGGCAGGCAGTCAAACTTTAAAATCTTGCCTAAAAGCTCCTCCTAAACAGGCAGGCAGTCAAACTTTAAAAATCTTGTCTAAAAGCTCCTCCTAAACAGGCAGACAGTCAAACTTTAAAAATCTTATCCAAAATGCTCCCCCTAAACAGGCAGGCAATCAAACTTTAAAATCTTGTCCAAAAAGCTCCCCCCAAACAGGCAGGCAGTCAAACTTTAAAATCTTGTCTTAAATTTGGAGGAATCATGCCCGAATGTCTTATAAATTGTACTCAAGGAACCTTGTCTGTAGTTTTTCTCATGCAGTGCAATCATGTATGCAACTACGCATGCATTTCATCCTATCTATGCAATGTCATTTGTGTAATGCCATTCATGCAATATTATTCACTCAATCTATTCTATTCATGTAATGTTTTCTTTGAAAAGCATTTCAACTTTAACTGTGGCAATAACAAGGTTTTTCTATATCAGTCCATCTCATGTATTCCTCTATTTGTCATCCTGTCCTTATATTTCCTATTTCTTTTTTCATTTTCTTTCTTCCATGTTTCTTTCCCAATGAATCTCTTGTCTTCGTGCCCTCTATATCTTATCTTATCCCTTGTTTCTTCTTTCACCTTCATTCACTCTTTCTTTTTCATTGTTTTTTTTTCTTAATTTCCATTTTCATTCATTCACAAGTTTCCTTTTCTTTCATTTTCCTAAATAATATAGGAGTTTTTCACATATTTTGCTAAGCAAACATTCATTATCATTCCAATTTCAAGAGCAATGCAACACAATTTCTCAATCCCTCAAGGTAAGGATATAGCAAAGAAATGATAAGTGAAATGGAGAGAGTGGTATTATTCAATATCTGGAAATATTACAAAAGGTAGCCAAGTGTGAAGGTAAAGCAAGGTTGAAAGAAAAACAAGGATTCTAGGATTATTTAACCAGGCTTTGGGCAAACTTTCAAATAACTCTGATTAATTAATACAAAATTGTCATTCAAAAATCTCATTCTCTTCAAGTCATCTGACCATGTAAAGTCCTATCAAATCACATTAGTGCTTCTGTATCATGACCCTTTAATGCCTTTTCTCCTCATACCTAAGTCGCCCTTTCAGGTTTTCAACTTAGATATGTCTCCTTGATTCAAGCCGCCCTTTACGGGTTTTTAGTTCGAATTCACCCCCTATTGACTCAAACTGCCCTTTTGGGTTTTCAATTTGAATCCTCCTTTTTTTTATCTCTTTTTTCTTTTTCTTTTTTTTCTCTTTTTTTCTTTCTCTTTTTTTCTTTCTCTTTTTTTTAGGCATAATACTTCTTCACAGCATTTGAATTTATTGGGTTTGGCAAATCATCTCCATCCATATCTACCAAAAGTAATGCCCCGCCAGAGAATGCCCTTTTCACAACATAAGGACCTTCCCAATTTGGAGCCCATTTTCCTCTATTGTCTGGTTGATTTGGGAGAATCTTCTTCAGGACCAATTCTCCTTCTCTGAATTTTCTTGGTCGAACCTTCTTATCATGCGCTTTCATCATTCTCCTTTGATACAGTTGGCCGTGACACAATGCTGCCATTCTTTTTTCCTCAATGAAGTTGAGCTGCTCATAACGATCTCTCACCCAATCAGCCTCTTCTAACTTTGTTTCCATCAGGACCCTTAAGGATGGAATTTCAACTTCAACAGGCAGTACAGCTTCCACCTCATACACTAGTGAAAATGGTGTTGCCCTAGTAGAAGTGCGAACAGATGTTCTATAAGCATGTAGGGCAAATGGCAACTTCTCATGCCAATCTCTATATGTCTCAACCATTTTTTCCACTATCCTCTTGATGTTTTTATTTGTTGCTTCTACTGCCCCATTCATCTTTGGACGATATGGCGCTGAATTATGATGCTTGATCTTGAACTGAGTACACACATCTTCCATCATCTTGTTGTTCAAGTTTCGAGCATTATCGGAGATAATTCTTTCTGGAAGCCCGTATCGACAAATTATCTCCCTCTTAATAAACTTGCAAACCACTGCTCGTGTTACAGTTGCATAAGAAGCAGCTTCAACCCATTTGGTAAAGTAATCAATCATCACAAAAATGAACCTATGCCCATTCGAAGCCTTGGGAGTAATTGGTCCGATCACATCCATGCCCCACATTGAAAAAGGCCATGGAGGTGCTAACATATTTAGAGCATTTGGAGGTGCATGAATTTTATCAGCATAGATCTGGCACTTGTGGCATTTTCGAGCATAGTTAATACAATCTCTCTCCATAGTCAGCCAGTAGTAACCTGCTCTCATGATTTGTCGGGCCATCATGTGACCATTAGCATGAGCTCCACAAACTCCATCATGCACTTCTTCAAGAATTTTTAGTAGCTTCAGTTGAATTCACGCATCTTAACAGTACTTGATCTCGACTTCTTTTGTACAAAATTTCTCCATCTAAGAAGAATCCCATAGCCAATCTTCTTATAGCTCTTTTGTCATTTTCAGTAGCATGCCCAGGATACTGCTGATTTTTTATGTATTGCAGAATATCGTGATACCAAGGCTTCCCATCTACTTCCTCTTCAACACTCAAGCAGTGTGCTGGGGAACTCTTCACTTCCATCCTAATTGGTTGGATCTCTGCATTTGCATCCAACTTGAACATTGCTGCTAGGGTGGCTAAAGCATCAGCTATCTGATTTTCTTCTCGTGGCAAATGTTCGAACTGGATATTTTCAAAATAATCAATCAACTCAACGATATACTTTCGGTACTGGATTAATTTTGGATCTCTGGTTTCCCATTCTCCTTTTAATTGATAAATTACCAGAGCTGAATCACCATACACCTCAAGTATCTTGACTTTTCTTTCTACGGCCGCCTGCAGACCCATGCCTCATACTCAGCTACATTGTTCGTGCAATTAAAATCCAATTTAGCAGTAATTGGATAATAACTACCTTCAGGAGATATAAGAATCACTCCTACCCCGTGCCCCAGAGCATTCGACGCCCCCATCAAAACACATCTTCCATGGTCTTTTCTCACATTTTTCTTCTACAAACATCAATTTTTCATCTGGGAACTCTAGCTTCATCGGTTCATAACCATTTGTTTTGCGATCAGCAATAAATTCTGCAATTGCACTCCCTTTGATGACTTTTTGGGCCACATATGTGATATCATATTCGGAAAGCATTACTTGCCACCTTGCGATCCTTCAAGACAATGCAAGCTTTTCAAAGATGTACCTGAGAGGATCCAATTTTGTGATTAACCATGTGGTATGATACAACATGTACTGTCTGAGTCTATGAGCCGTCCAAGCCAACGCGCAACACATTTTTTCTAACTCGGTATATTTAGACTCATAATCTGTGAATTTTTTGCTCAGATAGTAAATTGCATGTTCTTTCTTCCCAAATTCATCTCTTTGCCCCAACACACATCCCATTGACTTCTCGTAGACTATCAAATACAAAATCAAAGGTCTTCCAGTTACTGGTGGTACCAACACAGGAGGGTTCGACAAATATTCTTTGATTCTGTTAAAGGCTTCCTGGCATTCTTCATTCCATTCCCCAGGATCTCTCTTACGAAGCAACTTGAATATTGGATCACATTTGAGGGTGAGTTGAGAAATGAAATGAGAGATATAGTTTAATCTACCCAAAAATCCTCTCACTTCCTTTTGGGTGCGTGGAGGAGTCAGGTCTTGAATAGCTTGTATCTTATCTGGATCCACTTCTATCCCTTTTTCACTGATCATAAAGCCTAATAGCTTTCCAGATTTAACCCCGAATGTACACTTAGCCGAATTCAGCTTTAATTGATACTTCCTCAATCTATCAAATAGTTTTCTGAGACTAGTGACATGATTCTCCCCTTTACGCGATTTTGCAATCATATCATCTACATAGACCTCTATCTCTTTATGCATCATGTCATGGAAGAGAGACACCATTGCTCTTTGATATGTAGCTCCAACATTTTTCAGCCCAAAAGGCATAACTTTGTAACAAAAGGTCCCCCACATTGTCACAAATGTGGTTTTCTCCATGTCTTCGCGAGCCATTTTTATTTGATTATAGCCCGAAAATCCATCCATGAATGAAAATGTGGAGTATTTGGCAGTATTGTCCACAAGTGTATCAATGTGGGGTAAAGGAAAATTATCCTTAGGACTAGTTTTGTTCAAGTCTCTATAGTCCACACACATTCGCACTTTCCCCCCTTTCTTCGAGACTGGAACTATATTGGCTACCCATTCAGGGTACCTGGCCACCTCCAAAAAACCAGCATCAAATTGCTTCTTAACTTCATCTCTAATCTTCAATAACATATCAGGCTTCATGCGCCTTAACTTCTACTGTACAGGCTTACATTCCGGTTTTAATGGCAACTTGTGCTCCACAATTCTAGTATCGAGTCCCGGCATATCTTGATAGGACCAAGCGAACACATCTACATATTCATGAAGTAGCTCCTTTAATTCCTCCTTTTCATTAGGTGGCAAGGAAGTTCCTATCTTCACCTCCTTTTTATTCTCATCATTTCCCAAACTTATTATTTCTGTTTCTTCCTGGTAAGGTTCAATGGGTTTCTTTTCCTGGTCCACCCAGAAGGCACAATATAATCCTTGAGGTTCTCTTCATGATCAGATTCATTAAATTGAACAAGATTCTCAAAATTAAATTCTGAATTATTGTCATTGTCATCATCATTTTCATTGTCTGGATCCCTGAAAATTGGCAAAGTGAAGAATGTAGGTAATTGTGTCTTGGAAAGAAATGAGATTTGTACTTGAGGAATTGAAGAAAATGCATTTTATTAATCTCTTTATTGAAATGAAAATGAAAGTTGGCCCAATACATGAAAGAAAATCTCAGTGATTTTGGGCATAAGCACTCCTACATTATTTAAAAAAATGAATGATCCTAAGAAAACCTGGAACAAATGAAAATAAGAAAATAAAGCAAATCCATTACTCTTGGGTGGCATAGACAACTGGCATCTCATAAACCGTCCAATTTCTTAGCTCTACGTCTGAAGGGTACACGAAACGATCAACGTCAAACCCTTCACTTCCTTCTTCCTCAACCACGGAAACAGACAAATTTGTGAAAACTTTCAACAATCCATTTTCAGTCACCATCATTGAATCCAGATAAATATACCCTACTGAGTGAAACGAATCATATAAGTGTGGTATGATTAATCTCTTAGACTCAAAATCACAGCCATGCAAACGAGCAACTCTCTTCTCTTTTTTTTCAGTCATCATCTTCATTTTTTCCATCCTTGTCGGTCTGTACCCTAACCCAAACCTGTCCTTGTTTTCGATGATCTCTGGTGGCTCCAATATTCCCTGCAGGTTTCTGCCCAACCCAGAACTAGGGTGCCATCCTTTCCACAATATTTGCTTCACGACCATACCAGTGGTATTTGACAAGCGAGGAGTACACAGACTTGACCCTTCACCCACATATAGAGCATTTGCCACCTCAAAGGATCTGTACGAGCATTCCACAGCTTCATCTCCAATGTCCACATAAGGTGTAGCTGAAGTTTGAGCTATCATCATGTCTTCTTCTCCCGAGATAATAATTATTTGGCCGTCCACCACAAATTTTAGCTTTTGGTGAAGAGAGGAAGGAACCGCTCCTGCCATATGAATCCATGGCCTTCCCAATAGGCAACTATAAGATGGTGTAATGTCTATCACCTGGAATTGTATATTAAAAGTACATGGACCAATCTGCATTGGAAGCTCTATATCTCCCATAACTTCTCTTCGAGCTCCATCAAATGCCTTTACTACCATATTACTTGACTTCATGTGAGATTCATCTATCGGCATCCTCGTCAAAGTAATCATCGGCATGATATTGATAGATGAACCATTATCAATCAACACCCTACCAATTGTGATGCCTCTGCATTTTGCACTTATATGAAGAGCTTTAGTACTCCCTCTTCCTTCAGCTGGAATTTCATCGTCACTAAAGGAGATGAAATTATCTACCACCAAATTGCTCACTAGGTGGTCTATCTTCTCTACGAATACATCGTGCACCACGTAAGCTTGATTCAATACTTTCAACAATGCCTTCCTATAAGGTTCAGAGTTCAAGAGTAGAGACAATAATGAAATTCGAGCCGGCATTTTGTTTAATTGTTCTGCCACACTGTACTCACTATGCTTAATAAGTCTCAAGAATTCACAAGCATCTTCGTCTGTTACCGGCCTTTGTCGGTTCTCCTCAGGATCTGGGACTGGTGCCACTTCTTCTTCTCCCACTTTGGCCTTCTCTTTTCTTGCCTGTTGTAGCATCTCAGGGGTATAGCAACGTCCACTACGTATCATCCCCCCAACTCCGGCTATATTGGCAGAATTAGGACTATCCGCCATTAGTTCAACATTTGCTCCATCTTTGATTATTGCATCATACCCATACCTCCAAGGTACAGCTTTGTCACTCTTGTATAGGAATGGAGTTGGCACCTCTATCACTACTTTGGGCCTTAGAACTGACGGCGTAGGTTTCTCCTCATAAAACACTTTCAGTGGTTTCAAAACAAACTCTTTATCAGTGGCATGAACTCCTTCACCTTGAACTTCTTCATAGAACTCCACGCGAGATTCATCAATTAGTTTTTGCAACTTTCTTTTAAAATCATCGCAATACTGAACAGAGTGCCCTATTGCTCCACCATGGTATTTGCACGTCATTTTTCTATCATATCGTCCCTTATAAGAATTTGCAACAAGCACCACTGGTTGTAATAAGTCAGATTCTATCAAAACCTCGAACACCGTTTCCAATGGAGTTTTTAATTCAGCCACGGTCCTCTTAATTGTGCCTCTCCTTTGATTCTCAATCACATTCACCGTTGCCCCAGCATGATCGGGCAATGGGTTTGAATTGACATCTGGCTCACCTTTCTTCCCAAAACTTAAGAGTCCTGCTTTGACAAGCGATTGGACTTTCACCTTCAAACCCATACAATTCTCAATAGAATGACCAATATTGCCATTGTGATAAGCACATTTTGCATTAGGGTCATACCACTTTGGGTAAGGAGGTTTCAAGGGTTCTATATAAATAGGGGCAATAAGATGACCTTCCACCAACTTTGGGAATAGCTCAGCATATGTCAAGGGTATAGGGTCTATGGTAATATTTCGGCTAAGTCGGGTGTTCCTTTGGTCATTAGGTGGGAAAGTGGGGTTTGTTGAGGCTGTAGGAGTTTGTCGAGGGAAAACAGGTTGGTATGTGTTTTGGGGATGGGTTTGTGGGTAAGATGGGGAATAGGCGTAATTCACTGAAGGTGAGTAAGGGGTATAAAGGTGGCGTGAATTATTTGAGACAGCTTGTGCATCTCCTTCCTTCCTCTTCAAAAATCCACCTTTCCTACTGTCATTCACAGGTGCTTCGATCTTACCACTCTTGATGGCATTCTCAATGGCTTCACCAGTTAACACCATATCTGCAAAGTTCTTAGTTACACTGCTAAGCATGCGCTCATAGTAAGGTGCCTTGAGAGTATTCAAAAAGAACATGGTGACTTCCCTTTCGGTTAAAGGAGGTTGAACTTGCGACGCCACATCTCTCCATCGTTGGGCATATTCTTTGAAGCTTTCATCCTTCTTCTTTTCCATATCTTGGAGAGATAAGCGGTCAGGAGCTACATCGGACACATGTTTGTATTGAGCTATAAAAGCTCTTGCCAACTCAGACCACGAAGAAACTTTGCTCCTTTCCAATTGGTTGTACCACTTAGCTGCTGACCCAGTCAAACTGTCTTGAAAAACATGAATTAATAGCTTGTCATCCCATGCATACGCTGCCATCTTTCTACAGTACATGGTGAGATGATCTTTTGGGCACGATGTTCCGTTGAACTTTTCAAATTCGAGTACCTTGAATTTTGGTGGAAGAACGACACCAGGTACCAAAAATAACCTTTCAGCATCAACGAGTCCAAAATAGTCAACCCCTTCCATGGCATTTAGTCTTTCCTCTATCAAACTCAGTTGAGCTTTAGTACCACTATATTCTTCTTTATGCTTCAGCTTTTCTAGCTCTGTGGGATCATCCAAATTTGGTACCTCTACTTGTATCTGTAGAGGTGTTGGGGCTTTGGCAGTACTTCCCTCAGGAACAAAAATGGGGTTGTCTCGCATGCTTTGTTGAGGTTCTTGGATAGACTCCTCTTGATTACCCATCTTCTCCTTTCCTTTAATCATGGCTTTTAGCAACTGGGTAATTTCACCCAATTGCCCCTTCATTTCTGCATTATCCCTTTCCAACCTCTCTATCCTAATATTTTGATCTTCTTCCATTATACGAGCTTGATACCTTGTGTGGTATTTATGGAGGGTGGATCGTCTAGTAGATTCAATTTTGACACCTTGAATGCCACAATTAAGTTGAAATTATTTTCAAGAAAAACATGCAAAGACTTAAAAGAATTCAAAGATGTATTTTATTAATAGATGGAATTTTACAACCTAAATGCATAAGATGGAAAAATAACTTGTCTCATAACAATTATTTAACAAAACCAAAATCCTAAGACATACATGAAGAGATCTAATGGTGCCACATGAGTCTTCTAACAGCACTATAATGGCCTTCTATCTCTTCCAACAATTGTAGCATCCTTTCTCCATGCTCAGTTATTGGGTTAACTCCAGGCTTCATCTCCCTTATTTCATCTTCAATTTGTTGGGCCCTATGAGCCACCCAATTAATTTGATGAAACATTGTCCATAGGAGTTGTGAGTCTTTCTTGAAGATTTTTCATTCATCTACTAAGGTTTGCATATTTTGGGCCATCTTTTGTCGATCTTCTTGGGCTTGATTGAGAACTCCTTGCAGTCGAATCTTCCATCGTATTATCTCCCTTTAAGCTTCATCAAGCTCATTCTCCTTCTTTTGTGCTTTCTCCTTGAGTCGTGCAATTTCTTCTTGGTTCTTCTGAGCTTCTTCCCAGTTTTTCTGAGCTTCTTCCCGGTTCTTCTGAGCTTCTTCCTTTAGTCGTTTGTTTTCTTCCATCAGACGACTATTCTCAAATCTCGCGAGCTTTTTCTTCAAGTAACTAATCTCATCCACCAACTTGTTCTTCTCTTGATGGACTTTTGAATATGCGTGATCTCTCTTTCCTATCCTCTCATCGGTCTCATGCTTGAACTTCTTGTATTCCCGTTCCAGATCCCTCTTTTCTTCTTCTAACTTCCTCTTAGCAATCTCTAAATCAATCATAGGATCTTGGGGTGAAGGATCTTCCTGAATTTCGTCATCTTCTTCAAGAGGGAGTTTGATATCCTTGACTCTTCTAGCATGCCAAACAAAATATTCAGGAGAAATTTTGTCGACAAACCTTCCTTTTGTTATTACACAAGCTGTCTTCCAAGCTTTGACATCTTCTTCTATCTTCCTCAATGCTCCTTTCTCAGTGTAAGAATACTCCCTTTGATTAAGCCCATAAGTCATAGGGATAAATTGGTCATACCCTAATTGTCTTCGTGCCATGATGGGAGAATAAGAAATGGTTCCCCATATACCAAACAAAGGAACCCATGGTTGACCTCCACATTTATATAGCATTGACCTTCTTGGCATCCATGGCGCTAACCAAACTACTTCTTGATTTTTGGTTTTACGCAAGGTAGAAACCCATTCCTTTTTTGTTTTTGAGTTGGGCCATTTGCTCTTGCAGAATTCCTTGAGGGGTACACTGCTTGCGAAGTAGACATTCTTAAATGCAAGTTCTTCACACTTGAAATGACTTTTCATCCACACATACAATAGTTGCATGCATCCAATGAAACGTCCCCCTCCGGTCTTACGACAATAGCTTAAAGATCTAAATGTTTCTGCTAAAATTGCTGGAGCGACATTCACCTCATGCTCAAGTTCTTCAACAATATCTACAAGAGTAATTTCCACATATTGTAGGGCTCGAGGGAATATCACCATCCCATAAATAGCTAATGCCATCAAACTCGTAACTTGCTTGTCTGTTAATTGCTTGTCAAAACAAACTCAAAGAAAATCCCAAGCCAAATAAGTGTCTTCCCCTTTCTTTTTGAGATGTTGATCCACTTCTTGCACATTGACACCTATCATTTGGGCCAAACATTTTCGATGACTCATCTTATTCTTCTTGTAAATCTTTTTGTTTGACTCCTTGATACGAAGTAAGACCATATATTCCTCAATAGTAGGCACCATATCTATCTCATTAAACACAAAACACCTGTAAGAGGGGTCCCAGAAATGTACCATAGCCCTGATCAGATTGGGATCCATTTGTATAGTTAGAAGCAATGCCAAGTCCCCATACTTTTCTTGGAAAGCGGTCTTCTTTGTCGTATCCCATTTTCTCCAAATGTCAATTAACTCAGTGAGGTCATTTTGTTAGAGATCTAGACGAACTTTTTCAGGAAGGCTACAGGTGTGACCTCTAGGTAAGCAATCACCATCTCACTTCTGGGCTTCTTTAGACTTAGCCTTCACATCATCTGCAATCTCTTCCAACATGGTTTTCTTCTTGAATGTAAAGAATCTTAATTTTATCAAATAATTGTTATGAGACAGTTTTTCCTAAAATAATGAACAAGAAAACAAAACCTTTTTTTTTTCACTTTATTGTTCCTTCATGTGTCCTATAAAGGAAGTCTCTATACTATGGTTTCATCCTAGGATAATTTACTTAGGCTTTTATATGCATGGGTTGGACGATTCAAAATTCTAAAGGTTCCCAAATTGTTCCTCACTGTCACCCACATTGGACTAGTAAGGCACCCAATCCTCGCCCATGACAGGCTACAAACGGAAAGGTTCAATTTGAGTGGTAGTATTTCGCTAGCCATTGCGGAGGTATTAACTCACGAGAGCGTAGTTACTCTACTTCCTCCTAAAAAGGATAAAGCCCGGGTAGAGGGCCAATGCATGCACATGCACGTGAAGTGTGTGTTGAAGGAACAAACAATTATTAACATTCCTAAGGCAAACATATTATAACATAAAACCAATCATTGGCTCGACTCTCTAAGGTCCCCAGTGGAGTCGTCAATCTGTCATAACGTGTCAAGTCCTAAGACCTAACCCGCTAGACTTAATATCAAGGAGTCGCCACCAACCATTCAAACCTAAGGTGTGATTGGTCACCTATTCTTGTCTAAAGATACGGCATGGTCTACGTTCAAAGATTCTTAGACTCGGGAGTACGGTTACGTGTAGGGAAGGATTAGCACCCCCGCAACGCCCATCCTAAGATGGTACCAACTAGCTTTATGTTATCTTTATAGTTTGCCTTGGGTTCATATTAATTTTGATATACTTATATATTGGAAATTTTCTAAGGTTTTTCCACCGATTTGGCTCAAACCTTAGAAATTCCCCTCACCTCAAGATATTCAAGGAGTCTCAATTGACTTTCTTGAACTCCATCGTCGGATAGATTTTAATATTTTATGAGATTCCTTCTTTCTCTAACCTTGTCTCTAGTTTTGACTCCATATCCATTATTTTTATATTATTATTTATTTTATTTGCAAGAAATAAACATGAATTATGTTTTTATTGAAAATTCACTCTTAAGCATCCCATCAATTTGGCTCGGCCCAAAAGGAACCTCCTCACCTAGAAATTTCCAAGGAGTCTCAATTGACTTTCTTGAAATTTCATCATCGGCATAACTCATATTTACCTTTTTTATTTATCTTATTTATTATAACTCTATTTATTATTTATATACTTTATCTTATCTTATTTTATTTATTTATCTTTATTTGTTTGCTTCTCTTTATTTGCTCATTTTTATTTATCTATATCTAATCCATCTATCTTATCTTACTTTTATTTTTATTATAAATAAATATGAATTAATTAAAAAAATTCTTTCAAAAGTATTCCATCAATTTGGCTCAACTTAAGAAAGACTCTTTCACCTAGAAATTTCCAAGGAGTCTCAATTGACTTTCTTGGAGTTTCATCCTTGGTATAATTCATACTTATTCTATAACCTCTAATTCTCAATCTAATTCTTATTTCTTATTTATTATCCTTTTTATTTATCTATTTTTTATTTATGCTCATTTAATTTTAGTCTTTACTAATTAATTTTTATCATTTCATTTATTTTATCTCTATTTAATTTTAAAATAAATATGAATTATATTGTATTGAAAATTCTCCCAAAAGTATCCCATCAATTTGGCTCAGCTTAAGGAAGAATCCTCTTACCTAGACATTTCTAAGGTGTCTCAATTGACTTCCTCAAAATGTCATCATCGGTATAATCCACATTTAGTTATTTGATTTTAATTATATATATTTGTTGTTCATATATTTTTTATAACTTTATGATACCCATCTAAATCATACAACATTGTTAAATCAAAATTACACATGCAAACTAAATCAATGTACTATACTATAGTCATACAACAAATCAAATAACACAAATATACAAATTAATATTCTACAAGCAGTCATCAACTCAAATTAATTATCATGCAAATTTTTCTAAATTATTAAGTCAGATTTAATAATAAAGTTAGACCATTACCACATAAATCATTAAATAAATCATGCCAATAATTATTATGTCATCAAATCATGCTGTTAGATTATATTTGTTTTAATTATTTTTCTAATCCTATTGTTAACCTCTTTATTAAAATAAGATTCATTAAAAAAATAAAAATATAAAACTTGGTAAACGGATTCACTTGCTTCCTTTCTTTTCTTGTTTCTTTATTTTCTTCTTGTTTAGGCCAGGTCTTAATGCTGCAACAAGCAGCAAAAAGTGGCTAGCGGTGAAGAGCAGAACAGCAACTAGATGCAGCAGTGATGACGACGTCAAGGCAGGATGCACATAAGCAACAGATGCAGCGGAGAGGAGTTTCAAACAGCGGCTATGCAAGGGAGGAATGGAGGGTCGACGTACACAGCAGCTGGGAATCGAACAGCAGTGCAACGATGTTGACTAGACAGAAACGCAGCTGGAAGCAATCGGATGAAGATGATGACCAGGCTGGGCAGAAACGCAGCAGCAAGGGCCGACGTAATGCAGCAGCGGCGGAGTAGCAGAAAATGCAGCCCTTAGGTGGTGATGATGAACACAGAACCTGTAAGTTTGGTCCGATGAAGATGAGCTGAGCAATGACGCGACGCAGTGGCTGGTCGGATATCTGGCAGAGTAAGGCAGGGCAAAGCAGGAAGGTGGCACAACAAGACAGAGTGGTGGTTGTGCAATCAGCACTAACAGGTAGGAGTGAAGTTCGATGCAGGGGAATTCTCAAGCTAGCAAGTTGAGGTCGGTGATGAACCGTGGGCAAGATGAAAGGGAGCTCGGCTGTGATGATGAACAAGGACTGAGGGTGGCTTTTGAAGACGGTGATGGCATCCGATGATGATAATGGCTGATGAAGTCGTTTTGTGCCCAAAAGCAAAAAAAAAATCCCCCTATTATGTGCTACCTCCCTCCTTATATACACAAGTAGTATCCATATCCTAGCCTAAGTGAATCTCTTTATTTTTATCTTATTTATTTTTTATCTTACTTTAATAATTATCTAACTCTAATTCTAATCTATCATAAACTCTAATAATATAAATCATGATTTAAATAATTATCCTGAAAATCTAATAATCTAATTATCCTATCGTAAAATTAATTTTATTTTTATATATTTTATTTTTCTTTTTTTCCTCTCTTTTTTTTTATTCCTAAATCCTATTTTAATTTTAATTAATGTTAATTCTAAATCTATAAAAATCCTAATTTAATTTTAAATTAATTAATTATTCTAATCTAATGTTAAATTGAATAAATAAAAAAATACTATGTCACCTAATTAATTAATTTTATAAGTTAAGATCCCGGACAAAATAAGGTGTCTACAGTATTGAATCTACCATATATGGAACTAATCCCCTATTGCAACCTTCATCAATCTTTGTGAACTTTTGCCAATGGCATCCACAAATACTGTGTGATTATCACTAATTGGAACACTTTCTTTGATGTTCTCATTAATGGTACACCTTATATATTCAAAGAATTCTTCTTTAAGTGTTACCGAAATTTCATATTAATATCTTATCCTCAAAGAGCTCACACTATTGACTCTTGAGGCTACTTTCAAGTTCAATATGCCCGTAACCGTAGTGTGATTCATACCATCTATCTAATTTAATCATGCTAGAGATATAATATGTGATAGTTGCAAAGACAAATTAGAATTTATAGAGGCTAGTGGAATAACTCAAGCAATATTAAATTTATTCCACAATACATTATAGAGGATAAGATAAAACTGGTTGAATAGAAGTCTAAATGATCACCCACCGACAGTGTAAGAAAATCATGTTATATCCCAAACAAAATCGTCTCCTACCTAATCATCCTTTGAAGTAATAAGCAATCTAACAAGGAGAGAATTGCCACTTCCAGAAATCTTAGTAAATTATGAAACATCACTATGCATTGTCTTATTATTATATCCTTAAAATTTTTAGAATAATCGTCAAAAAATCTTCATAACTATTCTTGTGACGAACAAGTACTAGTCAACCCGATTAATGATTTATAATTTTAAGAATATTAACATAATTAATTGACCAAAATTAACTACATCCAAAATATGCAATTCCTAAAGCATATGTAGTAATTTTAGGTCAAACACTAATTAATATAATTAATTTCATACGAATGTGAATATTCAAATAATAATAACAGTGTTATTTTAAAGAGTGTGTTTGTTTAAATAAATTATTAATGAAATGGGTAGATCAGAATCTAGAGAACTAGCTCAAACAAAATACCCAATTTATTTATTTAAACCCAGTTAATTTGGGCCAATTATCAACAACATATTATGGGCATGGGTATATTCCAAAATTAAGTGAATTATGAATTAAATGGGTAATTGAATTTCTAAAAAATTACCCCAGAATTACTTCTTCCCAAAAATTCACTTATAACACTTTAATTTTGGGCTTAATAATTAATTATCGCTATTATATAAATTTGATTATAACCAAAACGGCCTAAGGATTATTTAACCAAATGACCCATAATTAATTAATTAAAATGGCTAATTAAACAATAACTCAAAATAATCTATTAATTAATTATGCAAAATAACCAATAATTAATCAAGTTTAATAGCCAAATAAAATTAATTAATCAACATGGCCCCCAAATTAATTAGGCAAATGGCCTTAAAAATTAATTAATTTTATTGCCCAAAATTAATTTAATACTAAATGACCACTTAAAATAATTAAATAAATAAATACCCATAGTATAGCAAAATTATTTTTTGGGCCTAAATTAATTAAAGCATAGGGCCCAACTAAAATAAAATAAAATGGCCCAAAATTAAATTAAAATAGTATTGCCCAAATAATAATTAAAGAATGGCTTTTAACTATTTTAACACAAAATGGCCCATTAAATTTAAAGGAAATGGCCCAACATAATTAAACTAAAAAACAGCCCAAAATTTCAAATAAGGGATCCCAAATCGTATAGCCCAAAATGGGTTGAATTTTTTTTTTAAATTTTCCAAGCGGGCGTGTAATGTCCGGAATTATAAAATTCCGAACTAACTTTTTCTTTTTTTACTTCCTTCTTTCTTGTTCAATTATTCGATATCAATCGATAATGTCGATGTAAGTTTTGATTCTATAATTCTTATTACCAGTAAACCTTTAAATCATTAAATTTATTAATCTATAAATAAATAATAAATCGACATAAAATCTACGACATAATAATTACATTCCTATCTATAGCAATTGAATGTAATTACATCCCACAAGTTTATATACAATCTCTAATTTAACTTTATACTGTTTGCATCCCGTCACAAACACATCTGCTGTGCATTTACTAGTCTGAATATAAATATAAAATTAACATTTACCTGTCTACTCAATATTATAAAATTCTAACGATCTTCTTCAACTAATCTGGAAGCAGTTAGTGGCACGTACAATGATGAACTATTTGAAATTGTGAGTAAGGGGTGAGCTTTGGGAAAAATTCAGTAAGAAACACATATAAAAGCGCATACTATATGCAGTTAAGTAAAAATAACTTATTTTACTATTTATGAAAAGCATATTAATTATAATATTAAAATACCTAAAATATTTATTCCCTAATAGTGTACTAGGAAACAGTATATGAAGGATACTATAGTCGGCCAGGTAACCGGATGGAGTATGGGAGGTATTTTAGAATACCTTTCGTGTCTCAGTCCTTAGTAGCGACTATAGGGAATAAACAGTTGGACATGAAATCACAAATTAGTATGAAGCATTTGATAATGCATGTAATGCAACTTCAAATCGCTTTCAATATATATAAAACATTATTTTAAGATGTTTCTATAAAACAAAACAATTTAGTATAGTAAAAACAATTCTCGTAAGGTCATTAAAATTCGTTATATGCACATATCATGAAAACGTGTACTTTAAAACTCAAATCGTAACTTTTTTAGTCAAATCATATATTGTTCTCGTAAGTTAAATCATTCAATCAATCTGATCAATATTACATATCTGTAAAGAAAATAAATCTCCCAAAGATTCATGCACGCACTATATCCCATAAGGGACCTATATAGGAAGACCAGGAAGTTCCTTAGCCAATCCTATGAAACACTGTAACGAATGACCATAGTCGATCACTCACAATTCGTACTGGTCATGTGCTCATTGCGGAAACCTGTGGGTTTGGCCATAATTCCCATAGTCATATCATGTAAAAGGGAAGGTTTGGGACGTCTCCCAACCTAATCATCACTATCTCATATGCATGATCATCAGGGAGACATCAATTTCATAAAATCATTTAATATAAATCAATTCATGTAGATAATTTCATATAAATCAGTTCATTTCATGTAATTCAAATCATGTAAATCGTTTCATGTAACACAATTCATATAAATCGTTTCTTATAGTTCTATTCATGTAAATCATTTTATATAATGCAATATATGTAAATCATTTCATATAATGAAATTCATATAAATCATTACATGTAATGCAATAATAATAATAATAGTAATAATAATAATAATATATTTCATGTGAATAAAATTATATTTAAACTTGTATGAAAGTAAAATAAATTTCTATTCTCTTGTTTAGGAGAATTGGTTGTGAAGCAATTACGATTTGATTTCGAAAATTTGCGATGCCAATAAAATGTTTCCTATGTAACTTTTATACATGTTCCTTATCTCTATTTCCATCATTATAAAATCTAGTACTGCCGATTATGTCTCTTTATCTTTAAATTTCCTAGCAGTGCATAATAATTCCAAATATATTAAAAATTTCGTATGTAACTAAAATGAATTTTCTATAAATTTCTATTTTCCATTTTATTAATCTTATTAATTTATTATTTATTTATTTAATTTCCTATTAAATGTCTTAGCGTAACTATACTTTATTGAAATATTTTCTTAATTCTCATTCTTATCACTAATTTCATATTTTCAGTTCTAATAATTATACTATTACTTCTATTGTCACTTTCCATAGTAATTTATTTTATTTCTTATTAAATATCAACACACGCCCACAATTAAATTTATATTTAAATTCCATACTTTAACGTTTAATGAATTTCTTCTTAATCTCTTATCTTCTATTTTATTAATTCCAACACTTAATTTATTTTATTTTCTATTAATTATCACAATATACTATAATTAAATTATATTCTCTTTTCTTAATTCACTCCATCAATATTATGAAATTATTTAATTATGGTCAATTAACCATTATTGAATTTCATTTATCATTTTCCAATTATATTGGAAATGTTGTATTTTAGCTATAATGAATCTCTTACAAATTCTTATTCCCTTTATTAATTTCAATAATTAATTTATTTTTCTATTAAATCGTTTTCTTTTCCAAATCAAATTTCACCAATAATTTTATTAACTCAAATTTATTATTTCCTACTTTAATAATTTTACTAATTTATTTATTTATTTTCCTACTAAATGTTACAATATAATTACTCTTAAATTATAATTCTTTTCTAAATCTAATTTCACTACTAACCTTATCACCTTTATAAATATTCTTTTAATCATCTACTATGAAGTTCACCTAGCAATCACCTTAGCAAATTTTTATATTTGTCCAATTTTGTTTCTTTTTCCAATTTCAATCTTACTAATACTCTAAATCAATCTTTATGTATTATTTATTAGCTATTAAACCATAAGGTTTACATGGAAACCTCAAGCATTAAGTCTTAGTCTAATATTCCTTATTGAATTTTACTTGTAAATTTTTAATTTTAATTTCTCAATTAATCATTATTTATTATTTTTATTAATTCTATAATTCTCATATATTAAAATTACATCAATTGCTTCCATTTTTCCCCATGGCCAATAGCCTTAACTTGACATGTTCCCATGATTTTCATTCTTTGCTAAACCCAATTTTATAGACTGTTGGCTCTATAACTAAACTAAGAGGGGGGTGAATCGGTTTTGAGCTACCTTAGGTTCGTTTTTCGGTTCTTTTAAATTCTCTAGCCTATATTGAATTTTCTAAGTTCTTTAGGCTACACAAGCATGCAATTCAAGTTCAATTCAACAATCACAACATAAATGCAAATAAGTAAAGAGAGATGGGAAAGATAAATGTACACAATCGATTTATACAGATTCGGCAACCTTGCCTACATCCTCTACCTTGAGACACTCGTAAGGATTTTCCCCAAATTCACTATCTTGAATTTGTAATACAATCCCTCTTTTTGCAGGCTCAAGAGTAACGTCCATCTTTTTCCACGCTCAAGAGAAACCTCCCTCTTTTTCAAGGCTCAAGAGAAACCTATCCCCTCCTTTTTCCGAGCTCAAGGAGTAAACCTTATCTACCCAATTCTCACTTACAATATAGCACTCAAGGGTTCACTCCCCTTTACAATATTTGATTCGGTTTACAAAGAGTGTAATCAAATAAGGCTTTTAGGTAGGCAAATGATTACAAAGGTTATGCTCTAGAAAAGAAACTCTAAAGTATTTGTGCTATGAAATACAAAGATGATGAAAGTAATAAAAGATATTGAATTCTAGCTCTTGAAATCGTTGAGATGCTTGGAGAAGATGAAGAAATTGAAGAATGAAATGTCTTAGCTGCTCTCCCTTCTTTCTTGAGCTTCCAAGCCTCTATTTATAGTCCCTTGAACGTATTCTTGACGTTGGGTGGAGCCAAAATCAAAAGTTATAGTTGTATCTCACAAAAACTAGCCATTGGAGTGCTTTCCCGAGGTAGGGGATCGGTTCTATGCCCTAGGGGATCGATCCTGTGCATGTTTTGAAGCCTCCAAAGCATTCTGCCATGAAAGGATGGATCCTTTCCCTCAGGGGATCGATCCCATGCTTTGATTTTGCCTCCTGGGAGCATTCTACCATTAGGAGATTGATCCCTCAACATGGGAGATCGATCCCTCATGCTTTTCTTGCACTTTTATGGGCCATTTTGTGTTAGAAATGATGTACACTTTGGTTTTAAATCATCCCAAAACATTTTTAATTTTATGAAATATTTCTTGACTTTCTCAACTAAAGACTTAGTTCGAAAACTAATTAAGTAATTTTCTAAAGTTGTGTTCAATATATTCTTGAGAAAATTACTTAATGAAAATATTCAAAACCATTTTATAACGTATTAAGACCAATAAGAATATATAATTAAATCATAACTTAATGTTTGATATGAACACTTAAAATGGTTTGAGAGAATCATGTGTGATAAAGCAAATTTATAATATGAATCAAACATTAAAGATTACTTAAGTTTTTGTCATTTCAAAATACACATGTCAATTTAAAGCTAACATATACATCTTTAATATAACTTTACAATTAATTCTTTCTCATTACCATATTAATTTTAAAATCATTACTTAATAAACTTAACCTAACACTTCTTCATTTCTCCTCCATAACCGTAAGCCTCCAATTAGCACATCCTTATGATTTTTCATTCTTTAGTCAATTTTAATTTCATGAACCTATTCTATTCACTTAGAAATTATATCAAGCACCTTCAATTTATCACAATTCATCATCATCATCATTTATTTTTCCCACACGGTCGAATAGCCCTCATCCTACTATTATCACGCCACACACAAGAATTTGAAAGATTATCACTAAGATCAAGTTCAATTCACCATTTGTCATCATCTCCTACCAAACAAACATTAGAATCATCAAAATCTCTTCATCCCCTTTCCATGGCCAGAACTACAAGAAGAGACTACACATTGATTTAATCCAAGGCTATAAACACATCTTTCATGCCTAAAAGCAAGTAAATACTACAACCATGATTAAGGAAAACAACAACATACCCCTTCACCCATAGCAGCCGAACAAGACAGTAGCCTTTCCAAGCCTTCAACGTTGGATTTCACCCATCAAATTCTTGCTTTAAGCAGTTCCTAAGATGAGGATTAATTTCTATTAAAGAAGCTTGATGGTTTAGTAGAAGGATGGTGATGAATTTGCTAAGTGAAAAGGGAAGAAACGTAAGCCAAACAGGGAGGAAAAACTGCAGCTGTTGGCCTACCTTCTCAGCTGAAATAATACAGGTTTTTAACCCAATTTATTTCATTTTAATGTACAAAAATCTGCCATGTGCCTATTGTCTTGTTTACCCCCTTTAAAAATCAATATTTACCATTTTACCACAACCAATATATTATTATTTTATAATTTCAAATTTTAAATTATATTTTTATTAAATTATATTTATTTAAGTTAATTTTGGTCAAACATGGACTTGTTTGACCAGTCCCATGTTAAATGACCATAATGCCCTTGTATAATTCCATTATTTTCACTTATGTCTTAGCTTTATTTTAATTTTTTAAATCAGATTTAATATTTTATTTTTATTATTTTTCATATATTTTGGTCAAACATGGTCAATTATTGACTCTCAAGGTGGTTTAATTGTCTCGGTTAGTGAAATTACCAAACTACCCTTATACGAAGGTTTTTAGTTTCGTTTGCGTAATTTTTGGCACTTTCGCGTAATTCAGTTCACGAGCTAGATCCATGTGGAACTTCTTTAGGCAAGGATTATCCTATGACAATACGTGGATTGAAAGTCAATTTAGTTTGATGTTATTCAGAAAAATTCTTCTGGGGTATGGACACAATCGTCATTTTCGGATTTGTTGCTCATAAACCTAAGTATGCTATTCTTAAAGAATTTGGAAAACTGGTCTTCTTGACCCTTGGGTATTTCAACCCCAAATTTAACATTCTACCACTTTGGAAAGCATTCGAATTATAGATTGTCTTGTGGGCCCACTTGACAATCTTTCCCCGATAATTCCATAACGCAGGGGATTTAATTTTCGAAATTTTACTTATTATTCCAACTCGTCACCTTCAATGGGTATAGGGAGAATAGAGAAATTTGGACTCTCACAGGGCGTGTGCCTTTCACGTGCCAGTCAGAACAATCTTGGCACATTGATCAAGGCGCGTGCGACGCCCATGCCTCATCTTCTCCATAGCCATTGACTTGTTTTGCAAAAAAAGTGGTCGTCTGACTAGATTTGCTCAAAACAACCCTATTTCGGCACCATTTTGGCTTGGAATTAAGGGTTTTTTAATCCTAAAATGCTATACAACATTAATCCGATCAAATTAAACTTCAAGACACCTTAAACGGAATGAGTTTCAAACTTGCCAAAAATTAAAGCTTTAAAGATGGCCTTTAATGGTGTCTTTCTTTAGATTTGAATCGATTGGTGACCTTAGGGTGAGTCTGGCTCTGATGCCAATTGTTGGAATTAACTAAAAGTTTACCAAGTCATTAACATGAAATTAAAACACAATAAAAATTGACCTGGATGCGAGCGAGAGCTCAATTTTGCTGTACTATATTACTACGTTGTTAAGGCTCCGTCTGAATATTTCTCATTGACTGCCTTCATGCCTAAAGTGGATAAAGAACGAGCGAGAGTGAGAAGGGGTACTGAGAAAGAGGGAGAGTACTACTCTCATCCCTTTGCTAAAAGTATGAAACTCAATGGACAAACTTCATATATATAGAGATTGAGAGTAGGGACCTCCATTCATGTGACCTTATATAAATCCATCCCATTATAGGTTGAATACACGTATAATTATATAAAATATAATTATAATATAGGTCACACTTTATATAAAATATACTACTAATTAAATATTATAGATGTTAATTATACTTAACTAGTCCGCATTAATATAGATATTTCAACATAACACAATATCAAATTTAAAAAAAATGTAAATAGCAATAAATATGAAATAAGAAATCGAAAAAATCCCTCAAGAAGAAGATAAGAAATCAATTTTAAACAAAAAGAATCTAAAGAAAACAAAATTATAAAATCCTTAAAAGAAAACATAAATGGGAAGAAAAATTTGTTTTGTATTTTTTATGAAAAAGAAAACGTTAAAAGCATTATGAAGAATAAGAAGAAGAAAGAAAATAAAAATTATGAAATAATAAGAAGAAATCAGTAAAACAAAGAAAAGAAGAAGGAAAGAAACAAGTTGAAAAGAAATTAAAAGGAAATCGGTAAAAACTTTAAAAAGAAAAAAAACATCTTATTAACTCCTAAGGAAACACGTTACAAATAAGAGAGGGGGAGAAGAGGGATGATTTTATAAAGAGCCTAGTGCTTTTTATATAGGCCTAAGACAATCCTATTAAGACAAGGAGTTTAGTTAGAGTTATCTCTTTAAAACAAGGAGTTAGTTATTGACTAATCAACTTTTATCTAAATCCTCATCTTTTTAAAAGTCTTTTCCTAACAAATGTCTATTGTATGTTTATTGCATTGTCTTAAAAACATCTTAAGATAAATTAAGATATTATAAAATGCAAACATTATTCATTTGTCTTGTCTTAACAAAATCTTGTCTTAGCCTTGCTTTGTTGGAATTTCTACTTTAATTAGGATTTGTTGGCAGATTTTTATGCTGACTTTCTCTGAATGTTTGACCCATCAAATGAGCTTTGATTTAAGCGTTCTTGTACAATTTGAAAAACTTGAGAAGTCTTATACAACTTTTATAGGTGTCACATCCTAATTCCAGGTTTTTCTAGTTGGTTAAGTTCGTAACTTTCTAAAACTGGTCAAAAAAATTATGCACTTGTTCTTTTTAGCTCCTTTTATTCCAAACTTGATATTCATTATCTAAAACATAAAATAAGCATTAGCAAGCTCTTTTAGGCATAAAACATCATTAAATAAATAATAAAATATTTAAAATTATCAATTTATCATTTTATCAAATTTTCCAACACTTAAGCTTTGCTTGGTAGGAATGAAGGAAAGAAATAAGGATGAAAAATTTACTAATCTAATGGTTAGGTTTCATAACCACTTTCTGTGAAATCCCCTAATTTCATGTAATTTTCTAATATTCGTGAAGAATTCCAACTGAAATAATTAAATAAATGTAAAGTTCTGATGTATAAATAATGTATGGGACATATAAAGGAATAATGAAATTGATAGTCAAATTAGTCAAAGAATTTATTTTGATATCAGGAAAATAATTAGAGTATGAGAAAAGAATTAATATCAGAAAATTAAGTGTAATTAAATCCAAGTGTTATATGAAAGAAAAGAGACTAATTAAATGAATGGTCAAATAATGATGGTCAAAGAGTTAAAGAGCCAAAAGGTTAAAAGCTAAGAGGAAATGATTTAATTGGATGATAAAATAGATATCAGAATTTTTAGGTAGTTAAATGAGATGTGGCTGATATGAATAGAAGAAAAAGGAATTAAATGGTCAAAGAAGGGTCAAAAGCATAGTCAAAAAGGAAGCATGGCTGAGATGAGATGATTATGGGATAAGGATGGCATTAAATGAGATGGCATAAGTCACCATCTTTAGCCATCACCAATCGGCAGTAACACTCCCAGCCCTCTCTCTCTCGTTGCCTCTCCTTCATTCCAGAATTTCTTAAGTTTCCTCCATAGTTGCCTTGACAAACCATCATCTCCTTTCATCAAATCGCTAAGCTTATTTAACTAAAAATGCTCCTCATCACTAGCTTAAGCTATATCTGAAGTTTGGTGGATTGAATCCAAGGAAGTGAAGAGATCTGAAATTCTGAAATTTTGATGAATAACAAAGGTAAGGATAGAAGTTGATTTTCTCAATTCTATCTATGGTTTGGAGTTAAGTTGAGTTGGTATAGTTATAAAGGCTTCTTAAAGGTTTGATTTATTATGAATTATGCAGCTTTGAGGAAGTAAAAGGCAAGAATTGGTGCAACCAAGGGATTTGCATATTCGAAGTGAATCGAGGTAAGGAATATATGTAACGGACGTAGGGTGACTATGTCCGCATGTTTTAAATGTTTTGGGATGAAACAAAAGCTGGTGTAAATGCAGGAAATGTAAAATTCACGGTTTTCACCCAGTTACAATTTGGCTCGGGGCAGCCGACTACCTTAAATAGCAGCTGACTGCTCAGAGACAGTCGTGACGTAACTTTTTTCGAAACCGACTTAAAGCAACCGACTGCCCTATATAGCAGTCGACTGCCATTTTTCCAGAAGCTTTCTGTTTGCAAACCAGTCGACCGCCAAAGAGCCAGTTGACTGCATTTTCTCGAAAAAGTTTCTGTTTGCGGACCAGTCGACTGCCCTATTTGACCAGTCGACTGCCATAAGTATATTTGGAATTTTTAAATATTTTAAATGGAAAAAGAAAATAAATTTATAAAATTTATTTATGCTATAGCAGTCGACTGCCCTAAAATAGCAGTCAACTACCCCCTTTGAAAATAATAATTTTATATTTATTTATATAAATGTATTTGAATTATCATTAAAGTATATAAGAAGGTTTATTGAAAGGCAATGGTTTTCTAAGAAGTAGTTTTGCTATCTAATGTTTTGAGACTATGAACCACTTAATGATCATGCACTATTGATATGGATTGAAGGGACTCTGATCAAGTTCCTAAGATTATGTGTTATATGTATTTGGGCTGAGGAACCATAAGTCAAGCCTCGGTCGCCACAGATGTCACCTGACTAGTGTTCACTATGGTCTATAGACAATGGCCATGTGTCTCTTATGTGTTTTGGCTTAGGGGAGGATCCCTGGCTCATGCGTGGGTACGCCACTTTATATGTGCATCCCTTACGGGATTTATTTGGTGCATGATTTTATTGGGTGTCAAATGTCTCCATAAGTATTTGAAGATTATTTGTGTATTCAATTTCAAGTGAAGTGATACATATGAAAGTATTTGAAGTATATGAATATATTTGAGTTATTTGAATATTTGCAAGTGATTTCATAAGAAAGTATGTGAGAGTATTTGAAGTTATTTGAAATTGAAGTTAATTGTATTTGTAAATGTGATTTCAAGTGAATTAAAGGAAATTGAAAGTATTTGACTTATTTGATATTATGTGTATACGATATTTGAAGAAATTACATGATACATGTTTTATAATGATTTTACATGACATTATAGAGCCAAGCAGGAAAACTGCATATAGTGGCATAGTACGTTCTTTTACATTTATTTCTTACTGAGCGTAAACTCATCCCTTTACAATATTTTTCATACAGATTACCTGATGTGAATTCCGCTCCAAATAGAGGAGCTTGCTTTTGAGACCTTATAGTGTACCTTCGAGATACGCTTCCCAACAACTATTGAAGGTATACTTATGTATTATGTGCTTCAGACTATTGTACAGTACAACATTACATTAATGTCTATTAGGAAGTTTGGGGATATAGGATATGTAAGTTATGTGAGATCCTGAAGTATGTGACGCATGTGTATTTACATATAAGAAAATTTTGTTCATGCAAATTTGATATCGTGCTATAAGTAATAAAGCATGAAGTATAAGAAGAAAGAAAGGATGACATTGATAAACGAGTCTAGTTAAATGGCATGTGAAGTAAGAAGTTAGTTGATATTTGGATAGTGACGAGGATGTCACACTTTCCTATTTTATAGCTTAACCATTAAATTAGCAAATATTCTATCCTCACCTCTTTCCATCCTTCCTATCAAGCAAAGCCTTAGCTTTTGCTAGTCCTCAAGTAGAACCTAAACTAACTAAATCCTAGATTCAAACTCCTGAGTCCTAACTCACTTTCGTATGAATCATGATTGCATTTAGCTTATGTAACAAGCTTTTAAACCCTTAAGTCACCTCTAGTAGACAAGTTGTGTCTCATGAGGGTTTTCAGAAGATATGTCCGTAAAATCTTTTACTTGATTTTATCTCTTAAAATGAAAATTTCAAAGTAAATATCAAACTAGTTGACTCAAAAGTAAGGTGAATTCCAAAAACCCCCTCACTAAACTCTTAAAGTCCACAACCCCCCTCTAATTTAAGAAAACCACTTTACCTCCTTGAACTATTAACACCATTAATTAATTTGTTAAACATTTTTAAACCGATCTAAATGGTACATAATAAGATAACATCAATTGCTTTGAATGCCAACCAATTTATCCCTTTCCCTTTTCCACCATCAATTGTGTAGACACCTAATTTTGTCCGAATAATTTTTATATATATTAAAATATCAAAAAAATAAAAAATGATAAAAAGAAACAAGTCAACTTTGGTCAAATCTTTCAAATTTTTTAAATTTAAAAAATCTCATGTGAAGCACATGCAAAATTTACACCCTCAATAGTTGACTTGGTTGATTTGTTGCCAAAAAAATGAACATAATAATTTGCAAATTGATGGAAATAAATCATGAATGAGAATCCCATGATGGCAGCCATGATTTAAGCATTAAAAGGAGGAAGTTTGTTTCCTTCCCTAAAGGTTTAAGGCTAGAAATGGCTATAAAAGCCAATGAAAAGGAGAAATAAAGAGGGGGACCGAGGAGAACAAAAAAAAACCGAAAAAACCCTAGAAAGAAAAACCTAGGTGGAGGAGAAAGAGCGTAGAAAATTGGACTGCTTGTTTCCTTTTTCTTGCACCCGAGCCACCTACAGGAGGAGCCCTTCCCGGCGTCAAACGAGACCACAACGTTATCTCCTTTACCCATGCCCCCTCATTTTGCTGCGTTTCTTTGTTAAAAAGCTTACATGAGTACTGCACCAAATGACTGCTGCAGCTTTCCTCGTTGAAGCTAACCCTTATATCTTCACCATTGTCTCCTAAACTGCCACCGTGTCTCTGCTCTCCTTGCTGCACCATTATTCCTGCCAACTTCGATGCTGTCTCTACCGTTCAGCCTTGCTGTCATCATTGTGTTGCTGTGCCACCTTTGCTGTTGCTGAAAGTTGCTGTGAAGGGATAAGATTTTGAGCTGTTGCTGCCATAGGAAAGTTTCACATGCTGCTGTCGTTCTTGTTATAAGCTTTCTTTACATCATCTGCTAGCATCCACGTGAAAGCAGCAAAAGGAAATAAGGAAGAAACGTTAAAGCATAAGGAAAAGAAACAATAAAGAAAATTTTCAGAAAACCACTGAACGCCTACAACCCACGCCTGCCCCCACCAAAGAAGGAAGCTGTGTGCTCGCCTGACCGAAGAAGAGGGAAGACTTGTGAGCTCGCCCGCCCTCCAATAGAGATACTCGCCTCGCCAAAGAAAGAGAAGAATCCGAGAGTTTGCTCGCTCGTCCACATGCTCGCCCGCCCAAAGAGAAAGAACATCCAAGAGCTCGCCAAATCAAGGAGTTCACCCGCCCGAGGTGACTATCTTCGCTCGCCTGTTCCGCCAAAGAAAGAAGCTGTGTGCTCGCCCGACCGAAGAAGAGGGAGGACTTGTGAGCTCGCCCGCCCTCCAATAGAGGTACTCGTCCCGCCAAAGAAAGAGAAGAATCCGAGAGTTTGCTCGCTCGTCCACGAGCTCGCCTGCCCAAAGAAAAAGAACATCCAACAGCTCGCCAAATCAAGGAGTTCGCCCGCCTGAGGAGGTTATCTTCGCTCGCCTGCCCCGCCAAAGAAAGAAGCTGTGTGCTCGCCCGACCGAAGAAGAGGGAAGACTTGTGAGCTCGCCCGCCCTCCAATAGAGGTATATTCCCCTTTTTGTCATTCATTTACTTAGGTATTTTTAATGTATGGGTAGAAAATAATAAGTAAAATAAATAAAGGAAAATAAAATGGAGTTCTTCCGATGATGAGATGTTACGGAATTCACAAGTAGTGATTCCTAACTGATCTCTAGGTAAGAGAAATATGCTAAATGTTACCAGCGTATTGGAATATTTAGTATAATTTTTTAATAAAAATAAATTTTATAAATATAAATAAATTTAAAAAAATAATAATAAAATAAAATAATATATTTTTCATGTGCATCATATATATTTTGTTTGCATCATTTGCATTCATTGTAATTCCAAACTAAATGCAAATCTCCCGAGGATGGGATTATATAGAAATCGCAAGTAGCGATTCTTAAGAAATCCCTAGGTGAGGAAATTATCCGAAATGCTATCAAAAGTATTGGGGTACTTCGGAATAATTTTCGATATAAGGGATTTTCATTTATAAAAATTAAAATTTATGAATTAAAAAATAATAAAATGAAATAATGGATTTCTCATGTGCATCATTTATATTTTGATTGCATCATTTGCATCCATGAAATTTCAAAATAAGTGCAAATCTCCCGAGGATGGGATTCTATAGAAATTGCAAGTAGCGATTCTTAAGAAAGCTTTAGGTGAGGAAATTATCCGAAATGCTACCAAAAGTATTGGGGTACTTCAGAATAATTTTCAATACAAAAGATTTTCACTCTTTTTAAATAAAAAAAATAAAAATTAAATATTTCAAAATAAAAACAAATAATAAAAATGGTTTCAAATAAATGGAGTTCTTTTTAAATATTTAAGATCATTCTATTAAGATCAAAAGATAAGACATGATTAAGTGGTACCGTTTTTTAACGAGCGTTGTGGGGGTGTTAATCCTTCCCCACGCGTAACCGAACTCCCGAACCCAAACTTTGTTTTCGCAGACCAAAAATTATTTTTTTGATAAAACTTAATTAATTTTAAGATTTTATTAAAAAGATAAATAATTTTAGGTAACCAATCACACCTAGTCAAAAAAGATTGGTGGCGACTCCATTTTGTGTTTTTTCATAATCGTCTAGCGATCGAGTCCCCGGACGAAAATCGTTACGACAGCCGTGGCGACTCCGCTGGGGAAATTAGAGAGTCGAACCATAATTAATCATGTCTTATCCAAAATCTTAGTTAATGGTCTTAATAAATATTTAACAAAACTCTTCATAAAAAAAACAAAAAAAAAACAAAAAGATACAAACAAAAAATGCGAATCATTTTCATTTTTGCATTTTGTTGATTTTGTTCATTTGCATGCATGACACGTTCATTTGCATATATCAACCCTACACTCGGGTTTGTCCCTTTTAAGAGAGAGTATAGTACCTTTGCTCTCGTGAGGTAATAACCTCCGCAATGGCAAGTGAAATACTCTCACTCAAGTTGAACCCTTTCCGTTTGTAGCCTATCATGGGTGAGGATTGGGGTGCCTTACTAGTCTAGTGTGGACGTCAATAAGGAACAATTTGGGAACCTTTTGTCCTTTAGAACTCCAAAGCAGACATATAGTAAACTTAAGAGGACCAACTTGGGATAGAGTCATGTTAACCCTATTACTTAGGACATATCTTTGATCATGTATGTTTGCTTTTGTTTGACATGTGAGACACTAATAGGGAATCATAGGTTCTTTAGCAAAACATTTCCATGCAGGATTTTTCCAAACGCATGTAGCATTTTGTTCATCCATTCATCTTCATTCATTTTTTTCAAGCATCACCACATGTGAAATGATAAATTCTTAATTGTGGTAATAAAAGATTCGAAGATAGCTCGACCAAAGGTTCATTCACACATCACTCGTCATCGAGCTAAGATCATGGAAGAAGAGCAAAGCATTTGCATGGAGAAGATGAAAAAGCTCAAGATGATATAAAGGGGCAATTGGCCCAAATTACTGAGTTGTTGAGAAACTTGGGTAAGGGAAAGGGAGTAATATAATAAGTTGTAGTTCAAAAAGAGATTTGTCTTATGGGGGCATGAAGGGTTCTAGCCATGCGATATTGAAGATTTATAAATTCTAGTTTTATTTTTTGCTTTCTTTTATTTCTTTAAGTAATGCAAGAAAGTTTTTGAAAGTGCTTAAGCCCATAAGTATGAGATAAAGTTTTATATATGAGCTAACTCTTACTTATTTCCCTTTCAATAAAGCGACTAGTGTGATGCACTGTCAATTTCTCATTCATTCTATTCATTTGCCATTTCTCACATACTCACCATATCTTTCATTCACAAGTATCCAAATAATGAACATGATGATAATGATGTCAATAAATCTGGGATTCAAATTTGAAAGAACCACTTTTGCTAATGGATTGTCAATCTGCCAAGGTGTTCAAGTAAGAAAGAAGAAAATTTGTTCACAATTTTCATCCAATTTGATCGTATAAGAAAAGCTGAATATCTTATAGAAGTTTCTAACAAGTTTGTATTTGTTCAGTAAATGACCTTCAAGGAGAATATTTGCATTTGAAATGATAAATGGCCTTCTTTCACTATCCTTCAAGCGAGAGTAAAATTATCCTTTGATTACCCCTTTGAGCCTATTATGTTTTTTTTTGTGATGTAATCTACCTAGGATCACCCTCCATAATGGGGGTAAGATAAATGAAAAATTATTCATGAGGGGCAAAAGAAAGAAAAAGAAAGTGCCCATTTATGTGAAAAAAAAAAGGGAGAAAGAAAATAAGAAGAAAAGGGTTTGAATACAAAGAACCCTAAAAGAACAAAAAAAGAAAGAAAAAAAAAGATATGACTGAATTAGAATGGGGCAAAATGCTCAAATGATTTACTTCATAAGAAAGTCCTTTGGTTTGTAAACCTTGAAACACATTTTGGGCCTATTTGATCCTTTTCTTGTAAACCCTCACCTGAGCCTACATTACGTACCTTTAAAAGCCCATTTTGATCAAATGTAAATGCTTGAATTGAAGAATCATGCGTTGAATGAAAACATACTTGTACAATGAGATAATGATCCTTTGAAGAAAGTAGATCAAGTTGAATGAAGAAACCCATGAGCTTTGGAAGATATCTTGGATTGAAATCAAGAACGCCTA
Source organism: Heritiera fomes (assembly GCA_032173925.1). Lineage (NCBI taxonomy): Eukaryota > Viridiplantae > Streptophyta > Magnoliopsida > Malvales > Malvaceae > Heritiera > Heritiera fomes. The sequence goes on along the minus strand of JAPDPM010000009.1, from coordinate 17,779,025 downwards.
TTAGGGGTTAAATTTGGATTGAGCACTGAAGGTTGAAGTTTGTCAAAGCCAATGAAGTTGAAGATGAAAAAAAAAAGAAAAAAAATAAAAAAATATATGAAAAAAGAGAAAGAAAAAAGAAAGAGAAAAAAAGAAAAAAAAAGAGAAAAAGAAAAAGGAGGATTCAAATTGAAAAATCGAAAAGGGCAGTTTGAATCAAATAAGGGGGCACCTAAGTTGAAAACCTGAAAGGGCGGCTTAGGAGGAAGGTCATCACCAACAGTTTTGATACAGAGGACAAGATTGGCAGGCCCAACATGAATGAACATATCAAAAGGAGTGGATTTTTCATAAAAGAATTCTAGATTGACTTGATTGAAATTGTCAGAATGTTTACTGAAAACCCTATTCCAAACAAACTGGCCCATTGATTTTTCTTGATTTCATGTTCCTTTTCTAAGAATGAATACCCATATCTCTCATGATTATTTTAAATTCATTCCACCCCTATAACAAATTGAGAATATGCATAAGTGCATTACATTAGTAGTCGAGTTGAAAGGAAAATAAATGAATTTTAGTAACCTTTTTTGGTAAATTTTTGAAAAAAAAAAATTTTTTTGAGAAATCTTGCATTACTAAGAGAGAGAAATAAACAAAAGTGGATGATGAAAATATAAATCTGGAAATATGATGCCTAGTTTTCAGGCATAATTGGATTAGGATTCAATAGAAGATGGGATGAGAAAGGAAGATAAAGGGTTTAAACAAGGAGAATTCAATAGACAGAATGGACTTGAGAGAGACAAGATGAGCTTGAGAATCTTGTTACCATAATTGAGAATGCATTTGCATATATTCATGGGACAATTCAGGGGGCATGACATTGACATGTGCATAACATTCATGGCATTCATTACATTCATGACATGCATGACATTTCATTAGTGCATTTTGACATTGAACTATTTGTTAAGACATTAAGATAAGAAGTTCTGAGTGGTTAAAATTTTGAGTGAAAGAGAAAATATAAGAGATGGTAATTTGAAAAAATGATGAGGTATGAGAAGATGATAAGAAAAATACCTTTTTGAAAAAACTTTAGATGAGAGCAAAGTCCAGTTTAGCTGGCACCTTAAAGGAGGATGAAGCCCAATATTGTTGGCATCAAAATGAAAGTTAAGCCCAGTCAAGCCCATGCTAACTGGCATTCTGAATGAAATCTTTATTTTTCAAAAGTCTCATTGCCTCTGTTGAGAGGAGCTTTATTTTTTTCAAAGTCTCATTGCCTCTGTTGAGAAGAACTTTTTGCAAAAGTCTCATAACCTTTGGTGAGAGGAGCTTTTATTGCGTGATCCTTATGCATTCCTTAGTCTTATGATAGGAAAGACTAGGAAATTTAATTTGACAGCCCTTAGTCTTATGATAGAAAAGATTAAGAAATTTCATTTTTGCATTCTTTAGTCTCATGATAGGAGAGACTAGGAATTTCACTTTGCATTCCTTAGTCTTATGATAGGAGAGACTAGGAAAATTTCATCTTGCATTCCTTAGTCTTATGATAGAAAAGACTAGGAAATTTCATTTTTGCATTCTTTAGTCTCATGATAGGAGAGACTAGGAATTTCACTTCGCATTCCTTAATCTTATGATAGAAAAGATTTGGAAAATTCATGTTTGTATTCCTTAGTCTTATGATAGGAGAGACTAAAATAGGAATTTCACTTTGCATTCCTGAACCTTATGATAGAAGAGGCTAGGAAATATCATATTTTACAAAAAAAAAATCATTGATAGGTCTTGCATTCGGATAAAATGTTTGTCTATGTCTTTGCACCATTACTGTTTCACAGCAAAGCGCAAAGAGGGGTAGCTGTAGACACCTAATTTTGTCCGAATAATTTTTTTATATATATATTAAAAAATCAAAAAAAATAAAAAATGATAAAAAGAAACAAGTCAACTTTGGTCAAATCTTTCAAATTTAAAAAATCTCATGTGAAGCACATGCAAAATTTACACCCTCAATAGTTGACTGGGTTGATTTGTTGCCAAAAAAATGAACATAATAATTTGCAAATTGATGGAAATAAATCATGAATGAGAATCTCATGATGGCAGCCATGATTTAAGCATTAAAAGGAGGAAGTTTGTTTCCTTCCCTAAAGGTTTAGGGCTAGAAATGGCTATAAAAGCCAATGAAAAGGAGAAATAAAGGGGGGGACCGAAGAGAACAAAAAAAAACTGAAAAAACCCTAGAAAGAAAAACCTAGGTGGAGGAGAAAGAGCGTAGAAAATTGGACTGCTTGTTTCCTTTTTCTTGGACCCGAGCCACCTACAGGAGGAGCCTTTCCCGGCGTCAAACGAGACCACAACGTCATCTCCTTTACCCCTGCCCCCTCATTTTGCTGCGTTTCTTTGTTAAAAAGCTTACATGAGTACTGCACCAAATGACTGCTGCAGCTTTCCTCGTTGAAGCTAACCCTTATATCTTCACCATTGTCTCCTAAACTGCCACCGTGTCTCTGCTCTCCTTGCTGCACCATTATTCCTGCCAACTTCGATACTGTCTCTACCGTTCAGCCTTGCTGTCATCATTGTGTTGCTGTGCCACCTTTGCTGTTGCTGAAAGTTGCTGTGAAGGGATAAGATTTTGAGCTGTTGCTGCCATAGGAAAGTTTCACATGCTGCTGTCGTTCTTGTTATAAGCTTTCTTTACATCATCTGCTAGCATCCACGTGAAAGCAGCAAAAGGAAATAAGGAAGAAACGTTAAAGCATAAGGAAAAGAAACAATAAAGAAAATTTCCAGAAGACCACTGAACGCCTACAACCCACGCCTGCCCCACCAAAGATGGAAGCTGTGTGCTTGCCTGACCGAAGAAGAGGGAAGACTTGTGAGCTCGCCCGCCCTCCAATAGAGATACTCGCCCCGCCAAAGAAAGAGAAGAATCCGAGAGTTTGCTCGCTCGTCCACGTGCTCGCCCGCCCAAAGAGAAAGAACATCCAAGAGCTCGCCAAATCAAGGAGTTCGCCCACCCGAGGTGGCTATCTTCGCTCGCCTACCCCGCCAAAGAAAGAAGCTGTGTGCTCGCCCGACCGAAGAAGAGGGAGGACTTGTGAGCTCGCCCGCCCTCCAATAGAGGTACTCGCCCCGCCAAAGAAAGAGAAGAATCTGAGAGTTTGCTCGCTCGTCCACGAGCTCGCCCGTCCAAAGAAAAAGAACATCCAACAGCTCGCCAAATCAAGGAGTTCGCCCGCCCGAGGAGGTTATCTTCGCTCGCCTGCCCCGCCAAAGAAAGAAGTTGTGTGCTCGCTCGACCGAAGAAGAGGGAAGACTTGTGAGCTCGCCCGCCCTCCAATAGAGGTATATTCCCCTTTTTGTCATTCATTTACTTAGGTATTTTTAATGTATGGGTAGAAAATAATAAGTAAAATAAATAAAGGAAAATAAAATGGAGTTCTTCCGATGATGAGATGTTACGAAATTCACAAGTAGTGATTCCTAACTGATCTCTAGGTAAGAGAAATATGCTAAATGTTACCAGCGTATTGGAATATTTAGTATAATTTTTCAATAAAAATAAATTTTATAAATATAAATAAATTTAAAAAAATAATAATAAAATAAAATAATATATTTCTCATGTGCATCATATATATTCTGTTTGCATCATTTGCATTCATTGTAATTCCAAACTAAATGCAAATCTACCGAGGATGGGATTATATAGAAATCGCAAGTAGCGATTCTTAAGAAATCCCTAGGTGAGGAAATTATCCGAAATGCTACCAAAAGTATTGGGGTACTTCGGAATAATTTTCGATATAAGGGATTTTTATTTATAAAAATTAAAATTTATGAATTAAAAAATAATAAAATGAAATAATGGATTTCTCATGTGCATCATTTATATTTTGATTGCATCATTTGCATCCATGAAATTTCAAAATAAGTGCAAATCTCCCGAGGATGGGATTCTATAGAAATCGCAAGTAGCGATTCTTAAGAAAGCTTTAGGTGAGGAAATTATCCGAAATGCTACCAAAAGTATTAGGGTACTTCGGAATAATTTTCAATACAAAAGATTTTCACTCTTTTTAAATAAAAAAAATTAAATATTTCAAAATAAAAACAAATAATAAAAATGGTTTCAAATAAATGAAGTTCTTTTTAAATATTTAAGATCATTTTATTAAGATCAAAAGATAAGACATGATTAAGTGGTACCATTTTTTAACGGGCGTTGTGGGGGTGCTAATCCTTCCCCACGCATAACCGAACTCCCGAACCCAAACTTTGTTTTCGCAGACCAAAAATTATTTTTTTGATAAAACTTAATTAATTTTAAGATTTTATTAAAAAGATAAATAATTTTAGGTGACCAATCACACCTAGTCAAAAAAGATTGGTGGCGACTCCATTTTGTGTTTTTTCATAATCGTCTAGCGATCGAGTCCCCGAACAGAAATCGTTACGACAAATTGCTCTAAAGTTTGAACGCTAACCAAATTGTCCCTTTTCCCTATTGTCCTTTTCCTTTCATTTTCTTTCCTTTTGTTTCACATCCATTTTTATTTCTTTTTATGATTTTCTTGGTTGCTGAGATTTCTTCATTTTTGAATCGTAAGTATGATTACTAGAATTTTGGTTCTATGTGACTTTTTATCCTTCTCTTTTCTCGTTAATTGATGGCTTTTGGTAATATTTTAATATTTAGAGCAAGAAACTTTTTGGTGTTCTATAATAACAAATTAAATGAATGGAAGGTGAGAGAACTTGATGAAAGTTTACATTTACATAATTTTAATTTGTGTTGTCAACAAAGAAAATGAAACAATAATAAATTGTTAGAAACCAGATTACAAATGGATTATGAAATAAAAAAAGAATGTTTTTCAAATGAATAATATGACTAATAGTTGACTAATAGAATTATTGGTTAAAGTAGGTAAATTAACTTTTTAAAACTAGGAGGGGGTTTGTGGACTTTCAGAGTTTAGTGAGGGGGTTTAGGAATTCACTCCTCAAAAGTATGAGGTTTTGTCACGACCCGAAGGCCAATGACGTCCACTTAACACTTACTTTACCCCTGACAAAAATTTACGAACCAAATTTTTTTTTATCTATTTACGGTTTGTATTCGGCGTTAGTGCAGTATCTTAATCAAATCTTATCCTATTAATATTATTTCTCAAGCTATGTAATCCTTCTCAAGGTGATTTTTATGATTTTAGCCTTATTTTACTATTTCAAAAAAAAAGGGTCGAAAACCTCCCCCTTGAATTTTATCAATTTCCTCAATAAAATCACCTGCATTAAAACACATTTTTAAACTACACAATACAGCCAGTTGTTGTTTCCCACAGTTCATACAATCGTGCATCTCATGCTCCTTTAGAGTTTAACCATTAGTAAGTCCACATCTAGTAATTTATACATCATTCAAAATGTACATCTTAACCCAGATCGGACTCGATAATCACCCAAATTTACATATTAATATAGTACGATCCAAAACTACATCCCATATTCTTTCCTAGTACTGTGAAATTAAGTTACATATAACTATCAAACTGATATACAAGTAGTATACCTCAAAAATGCAAAAGCTAGGCCCGGAGAATGCAGACGAGTAACACTACTAGGTACAATTCCCGGGAGCCTATACGAAGCCTGAGCCGGCTATCAACCCGTAAGATCTGTAGATGTTTAAATTTAAGGGGTGAGCAAATCCACGGCTCAGTAAGTAGTTTAAATAAGTACATACTAGGCTCATATCGTAAAACATGATCATACATGCATGAATTCTATAAAATAGCATGTATGCGTTATATTAGAGTTAGCTACCAATTTGTATGTACACAGATTGCATAAGCTCATTCGTGCTTTCCTTCCTTTCTTAAACTCACAAAGTATCATTCTTTTTATCCCTTTTTTAAGTGTGAAGGAAAACAAACATTCAAATAACACATAATTCTATAGCATAATGTAAATATAATTCAATCATTATTCACATTCTCTGTCTTATGTATAAGATCATATAATTCAATCATTATTCACATTCTCTGTCTTATGTATAAGATCTATTTCATCTACTGGTATTCATCATATTCACAAATCACAATCATTTATTTATTGTCACAATAACCTATGATTCCTTATATTTCATCAAAACACGTGTAGCACTTAGCTCTCAAAGGATTCTAGAGGTGGCTCCCATAGTTTCCGAAGAATCTATATAGCACGTAGGTCCCTTGAGTTCTCTAGAGGCGACTCACACGGTACAAAGATCGAGTCTTTACTCGAGTTGGCCTTTATGACACATACTTTCTACTATCTTCTCGAAACTCGTGTAGCACTTAGATCTCAAAGGATTCTAGAGGTGGCTCCCATAGTTTCCGAAGAATCTATGTAGCACGTAGGTCCCTTGAGTTCTCTAGAGGTAGCTCACACGGTATAAAGATCGAGTCTTTACTCGGGTTGGCCTTTATGACACATACTTTCTACTATCTCATCGGAACTCGTGTAGCACTTAGCTTTCAAAAGATTCTAGAGGTGGCTCCCATAGCTTCCGGAGAATCTATGTAGCACGTAAGTCCCTTGAGTTCTCTAGAGGTGGCTCACACGGTACAAAGATCGAGTCTTTACTCGGGTTGACCTTTTTCCTAGCTTTCGACAAACACGACTAGGTACTAATTTAGGTCCAAGAACTCAATATTGGGAGCTATACATACCGCACACAAATCACATATGTATTCTCAAAGTATCACAATATGCTAACATGCTCCCTCGGTGCGATTTAATTAATTCATATGCATTCCTAAAAATGCAAGCACCAAAAAGCATACAATTTAAACATTCAACAACCACGAACAAACCATAACACATAACGTGCAAATCACAAGCAAGATTCCTTTCTAAACAACTACCATTCACGATCACATTATGTCCAATTTATATCTTACCATACTTACTCTATTAGTTTTATCCGTAATGTCCCACCAAGTTTGATATAAATTTAAATAAGTATTTATTAAGATTTCTTTCATCTGTTATGAGATGACACTAGTAAGGCTTACTTAACCCACTTACCTCGATGCTTGGTAGGTTACTTTTCCTCGATCCTCAAACTCAAGCTTAGCTTCTACACCGCTCCAAGTTCACTACATTTAAATCGAATGACGTTTCAATAACATGTCTTAATTACGTTTGAATAAATGACATTTCAATAACATGTCTTAATTACGTTTGATCATATATTAAATGTATATCTTAGAATTTTAATTTATTCCAATTCATTTCTTTCGCAAGGAACTAAATTCTTTATGTGTTTCACCAAAGCGTTATCCATCCGATTTAATAACTCTCTACTTTATATTCTTTATAAGATGATAAGAGGTTTATTAACATGTATACGCTATTTTCTCTTCAAGGTTAGCAACTAAGACCTTTGCCAAGTTTTTATTTCCTCCTTATCATCCAACCAATATATATATATATATTATATTTATATATTCACTTATGTGTTCACATGTATATTTTTACATATATATATATTTTACTCAACCTTACAAAAATCTATTTATCATTTAAATTTTCATAGGATTTAAAGCCTTTTTCATGCAACCAATATACATCATCATTTACTATTTGCATTTGTTCACTAGGGTATTATTGATTTAAAAATTGTTATATATTCCCTTTGTTGCATATATGTATGATTGTATAATTATATAATTGTAACCATACCTTAACAATTATACAACTATACTTGTATTTATATCTTGACTAATCTTATCTGTTTTCTTAGTGTGTAAATTATGCTTAGGTACATTTGTATAAATATCATACAATTGATATTTATTTCTAAAGATGATACATATATATATATATATATTTATTTCTATGTATATTCTTTTCCTTTTTGTTTCTTTTATTTTCCTTGTTTCCTACTTGACTTCAGGTAAATAATATATGCATGCATACACTCACACACACATATATATTTAAATGCATAGCATTTACATGGTATAAATTTCAAATTTCAATTCCCTTACTTTCCTACATCTTCATATATATGTATATCTATATATATAATTACATATATATATATGTATCACACATATCTATATTTTAATTCTTTTCCTTTTTCTTCTATCTTTTTTCTTCTTCTCTTAATTATTTTTCTTTCTTTTCTTTTACCTTGTATTTTTCTGTAGCTTGGAACAGGACACCACCCACGGCAGCCTCTAGCACCCCGTGAACTGAAGGAAACCGAAACAAACACGCAGCGGAAATAAATCATTCGGCCTCCACCAGGATCGATTCAGAGAGTTGCCTGATTAGGGTTTCGAGATTTTACCTAACATTTTTCTCTGATTTTTCTTTCATTGGTCGAGTCACAAGCAACAACTTTTCGTTCCTGCCTCTACGGTATCCACACGAACGGATCTCACGACTCTTGAACGTCTCACGATCAGAAGCCTTAGAGAGCTTTTGATTCCTTATAACCGAATTGCTAGCTTCGATTAGGGAATGTTTTTGTTTTCTGTTTTTAAAAAGTGTTATGCGGCTATGTTTCAGAAAACATCCTTTTATAGGCAGTAAATTTTACCCTAAAATTTACTGCCAAACAGAACTCTAATCCTACTTAGAATAGGATTAGTTATATCCCTAATCCAATTCAGAATAGGATTAGTTATATCCTTAATCCAATTCAGAATAGGATTAATTAAGCTCCTCATTGATCTGTTCTAAGTGTGCGACCCAATAGGTTCTCAAAACAATGGCAATGACAAAATTGTCACAGGCAATGAGCGGTATCTAGCAACACATCATTGCTACCCATGTAACGAGAATGTCAATGACTCGACATAACCTTACTCGTGATAGATGTTACTGTGTAGTCTAATCCCTTTATCCTTTGATGTCTTGATTAGACACAAGTCATGGAATGTGTCACACTTGTATAGTCTAATCAGCGTTTCTTGATTCCTGAGTAGACTAATTAAACAAATAAAATCAATATCTCATATTGACTTATTCGAGCACGGCCATGCATTTCTTAGTCTCACTCTATCAAAGGGCCCAAGACATCACTCTTGTTATATAAGAGGGATAAATCCTATCTTGATCACTCAACATCCCTCTACATAGATCAAGGCATACCCAATTACTACCTTTATAGTCCATCCTATTACGAATGACATCTAGCAGCATTAAAGTATGCAATTCTCTATGTTGGGATCTCTGATGATCTCAAGTCAAAGGATCACATACACTATCATCACTATGAGAATCGCTTATGACACTCATATAACAATCCATGTAGCGTTCTCATGGAGGGTCGATCCAGTACATAGTTCTCTAACATGTACCTATGTGATGACTTGATATCCTATATCCATGACAATGGTCATCAGTCAACCACATACTAGTCTTATCGTATCACTGTTATCCTTGTTCACAAAATTACTTGACTAGGGATATTTTAAGAATAGTGTGTTATTACTATTCTAAGGACATTATCATATAAGATTACATTACGCAGTTATAAGACAAATATAATAATGAGCTATAATAAAATGTCATGATACATAAAAATGCCAAAGTCAATCATCTAATGAATGGTTCTAAGGGCATAATCCAACAATCTCCCACTTGCACTAAGACCATTCACTCATGTATCTAATACCTAGTGACCTAGTGTGACGATCATGTCTCTGCTGCGTCAAAGGCTTCGTCAGTGGGTCGGCGATGTTATCGTCAGTTGGTACTTTGCATATTCTCACATCTCCTCTCTCGATGATATCTCAAATGAGATGGAAGCGCCATAGTATATGTTTGGATCGTTGGTGAGATCTAGGCTCCTTAGCTTGTGCGATGGCTCCATTGTTGTCACAATAGAGCTCAATCGGATCTATAATGCTAGGAACAACTTCAAGCTCAGTAATGAACTTCCTGATCCAAACAGCCTCCTTTGCAGCTTCAGAGGCAGCTATATACTCAGCCTCTGTTGTAGAATCGGCCACTGTCGCCTGCTTTGAACTCTTCCAGCTCACAGCACCACCATTAAGGCAAAACACATAGCCAGACTGCGATCTATAGTCATCTTTATCAGTTTGAAAGCTAGCATCAGTGTAACCTGTTACAATGAGCTCTTCCTCACCTCCATATATCAAGAATGTATCCTTAGTCTTTCTCAAGTACTTAAGAATATTCTTGACAGTGATCCAGTGACGTTCACCAGGATCAACTTGATATCTACTCGTCATGCTCAAGGCATACGAGACATCGGGACATGTGCATAACATGGCATACATAATGGATCCAATAGCAGATGCATATGGAACTTTACTCATACGTTCTCTCTCTTCTTGTGTTGTAGGACACTGTTCTTTTGAGAGAGTAATGCCATGTGTCATAGGCAAGAATCCTTTCTTGGAATCCTGCATGCTAAACCTCTTTAGCACTTTATCTATGTATGCACTTTGACTTAGGCCGATTAATTTCCTTGATCTATCTCTATAGATCTTTATACCCAGTATATAGGAAGCTTCGCCCAAGTCCTTCATTGAAAAGCAATTCCCTAACCAAGTCTTTACAGACTGAATGGTAGGGATGTCATTCCCAATGAGTAGTATGTCATCTACATACAACACCAGGAAGACAATAGTGCTCCCACTGACCTTCTTGTAGACACAAGGTTCATCTTCGTTCTTGATGAAACCAAACTCTTTGATTGCATCATCAAAACGAAGATTCCAACTTCGAGAAGCTTGCTTTAGTCCATAAATAGAACGTTGCAGCTTACAAACCTTTCCAGCATTTTTTGGATCAACAAAACCCTCAGGTTGTGTCATGTACACATCCTCGAGTAGCTTTCCATTAAGAAAAGCGGTCTTGACGTCCATTTGCCAGATTTCATAATCATGGTATGCAGCTATCGCAAGCAAGATCCTAATGGATTTGATCATCGCGACTGGTGAAAAAGTTTCATCATAGTCAATACCATGAATTTGTTTAAAACCTTTAGCAACCAATCGCCCTTTATAGGTATGAACATTTCCTTCCATGTCGGTTTTCTTCTTAAAAACCCATTTACACCCTATAGGTTTTACCCTTTCGGGTAAGTCAACCAAGGTCCAAACTTGGTTGGCATACATGGATTCCATCTCAGATCTCATGGCTTCAAGCCATTTCTCAGAGTCTGGCCCTGTAATAGCCTCTTGATAGGTAGTAGGCTCATCTTGGTCCATGAGCAATACATCACCGTTCTGAGTCATTAGAAATCCAAATCTCTGTGGCTCACGATGTGTTCTAACTGATCTACGCAAGGCTTGTGTCTCTTGAGCAGGCGATTGCTCCACAACAGCTTGTGGTTCTGGTTCCACAACAACTTGTGGTGCTTGCTCAGGCTCCATCTCAACATCGGGTGCGCTATCTTGTAGCTCTTGAATTTCTTCAAGTTGTACATTTCTCCCACTAGTTCTTCTAGAAATGAATTCTCTTTCTAGAAAGACACCTGTTCGAGCTACAAACACTTTGCGCTCAGTGGGATTGTAAAAATAATATACTTTAGTTAATTTAGGATATCCCACAAAATAGCACTTATCAGATTTAGGTGCAAGTTTGTTAGAGACTTGACGTCTCACATAAGCCTCACAACCCCAAATCTTCATAAAAGACATACTGAGACATTTACCAGTCCATATCTCATATGGTGTCTTTGGAACCGATTTAGATGGAACACGGTTCAGTGTAAAAGCAGCTGTTTCTAATGCATGTCCCCAAAAGGATTCTGGAAGATCTGTATGACTCATCATTGATCGAACCATATCCAATAAAGTTCGGTTTCTCCTTTCAGATACACCATTCCATTGTGGTGTACCTGGAGGAGTGAGTTGTGAGACAATCCCACACTCTTTAAGATAGTCATAAAATTCTTGGCTTAAGTATTCACCACCTCGATCTGATCGAAGTGCCTTAATGCACTTGCCAAGTTGGTTTTGTACTTCATTCTTGAATTCTTTGAACTTTTCAAAAGATTCTGACTTGTGTCTCATAAGATACACATAGCCATATCTACTGAAATCATCAGTAAATGTAATAAAGTACATAAACCCACCTCTGGCCTGTGTGTTTAAAGGTCCATATACATCTGTATGTACTAAGCCCAATAAATCACTTGCCCTTTCACTATGTCCTTTGAAAGGGGCTTTAGTCATCTTACCCATCAAACAAGATTCACATGTCTCATACGATTCAAAATCAAATGAGTCCAAAATTCCATCTTTATGGAGTTTGGAAATGCGATTCTCATTTATGTGTCCCAAACGACAATGCCAGAGATATGTTGGATTTTGATCATTAGATTTAATCCTTTTAGCATTTATGTTATAAATAGGCATATCAAGATTTAGAATGTAAAGACCATTAATTAGTTGTGCACTACCATAAAAGATATCATTTAAATAAATGGAGCAACAGTTGTCCTTTATTATAAATGAAAAACCCTTCTTGTCCAAACAAGAAATAGAAATAATGTTTTTAGTGATGGAAGGCACATAATAACAATCATCTAATTCTAAAACAAGCCCTGTGGGCAATGTCAAAATATAAGTTCCTACAGCTAATGCAGCAACCCTTGCTCCATTTCCCACTCGCAGGTCGACCTCGCCCTTAGTCAACGATCTACTCCTTTTGAGTTCCTGCACATTTACACAAATGTGAGAACCACATCCAGTATCTAATACCCATGATGAAGAAGTAGATAGATTAACTTCTATAACATAAATACCTGAAGTGGAAGTCTCACTTCCTTTCTTCTTCTTTAGCTCTTCCAAGTATTTGTTGAATTCCTCTTCCAATGTCCGGTCTCACCGCAATGGAAGCATTTCCCTTCTTTGGCAACCCCACCTTTAGGCTTCAGTGCATTATCATTGGGCTTGAACTTACCATTGGTTTTATTACCCTTTTTCTTGCCCTTTGCATTAGCCCTGCCCTTAGCTTTCTTAACTATTAAGACATCTTTGGGCTTGGCCTTTTTCATGTTGGATTCAGCTGTTTTCAACATGCTAAGTAACTGTGGCAGAGTCTTGTCAATTTCATTCATGTTGTAATTAACAACAAACTGACTGTAGCTATCTGGCAACGATTGCATAATCACATCAGTGGCCAACTCTTGGCCCAAAGGAAATCCCAATCTTTCAAGGTTTTCAATATACCCAATCATCTTGAGCACATGAGTACCAACGGGAGTCCCCTCTGCCATCCTACACTGAAACAATGCCTTAGAGACATTGTACCTTTCTTGCCTAGCTTCCTCTTGATAGAGTTGCTTGAGATGCTCGATCATATCGAACGCATCCATTTCCTCATGTTGCTTTTGAAGCTCAGGATTCATGGAGGCAAGCATAAGGCAACTAACATCCAATGCATCATCTTGATGCTTCTTATAAGCATCTCTTTCTGCCCTTGGAGAATTAGAGGGCGGTTCCTCAGGTAAGGGAATCTCAAGGACATACAACTTCTTTTCTTGCTTAAGGACTATCCTCAGGTTCCTGTACCAATCCAGGAAGTTTGTCCCATTTAACTTGTCCTTCTCAAGGACAGATCGCAGTGAAAGTGTGTTATTTGTGTTTGATGCCATGGTAATCTACAACAAAAATATGCAAAATATAAGTATCATGAATGCATTCATTTAATTAAATATTTATTAAATGATGCTCCCACTATTTTTATCGAATCAACAACCCTCACTATTAATTCGGAAAAATTATCACATAATTTCTCTAGTGGGCCAAGATCCATATTTCACCTTATCTAGAGTTAGCTTTGGCTAATCGCCCAAGATTTGGCTATTTAGGTAGGCAACACTTACCAATTACATCTCATGTAACTCTTGGATAGTTGGGTGAACAACACTTGTTCTAATTCATCTCATGAATGGAAGCCCAACTTTATGCCTCTAGATTCCCAATCCTATTGAGGAAATCTAGTTAAGTCAACCCAATTTATAGCCTTTGGATATCACTATTATCCCATCGCGTCTTACTAAGATAGATATGATATTTTGCTTTGGCAAACATAACAAAATCGATTCTAGTCTTGACGAGTGCTATCCATTGGTAGGCATCTATTATTGACTTAATTTAATTTGAGAGATTTTGTTAGTTTATTGAATAAGATCTCACCAATTTTACTTTTCAAAAATTATCATATGATTTTCATATCATAAACGTACAAAATAAACCATACATCTCATGCAATTAAGCAATAAAATAAACGTGACATAGTTATAGCCCAAACTAAATGGATTTCCCAAGCCAATGAGAAACCCTAAGGGTTAACCTAAGGGTAATAGCATCTTCTCCAAGTGCCTCTTTGGTCATCCTTTGCATGGTTGTCAGCTCCAATTACATAGTTTAAGAGAAACCTCGAGTTACATTCGAGGGGAGTAAGATGAGAAAAGAATGTACAACAAGAATTTCAAGAACAAGGCACGACACGCAGGTAGTATTTATTAAAATTTACAACCACCAAAATACAATCATATTGGGCTAGGGCTATAACTATGCACCATGCTCAAACAACAACCACCGTGTTATACAAACAAGTGTAATGCAATTTCAAATTTTAGTTTTATTAACGAGGCATATTTGAAAAGAATTATGACCCTGACTGCGGGGTTCCCAGGGGCGGCAGCCCCTGGGCTGCGGTCCCGCTGGCTGGTCAGCGGGCGGGGTCAAGGGGTAGCGCCCCTTGGGGGGTTTGGGGGCGGATCCCCCGAAAAAAAAAAAGGTCAACAGTATTGACATTGCCAACGCCCCTTATCCGGAAGTGTCCTAATCTTATCAGGATGTTCCAGCCAGTATCTCATACTGACTATAATTTTAGTCGCATTAGAACTCTTATCTAAAAGTGTTTCGACATTATTCTGTTTCTTCCATAACGTTTATGCAGAACAGAAACCGCCATTAATAATTCGCATCACAGATTATCCATAACTTTATGCAGAACAGAAACGCCATTAATAATTCGCATCACAGATTATATCTCACATATAAGTTGAATCGAAATTGATATATATCATATATATAATTTCAACAATTCGATTTGTAGCCTCTGAATATATCATATACATTCTAATCCGTATTAAAACGATTGCATCTAATCATAAACAGAAAGTAACCAGAGATCATGCTTTTATCAAAACAAATTAGGGACTCCGAATCTGGCTCGGATACCAGTGAAGGAAACCGAAACAAACACGCAGTGGAAATAAATCATTCGACCTCCACCAGGATCGATTCAGAGAGTTGCCTGATTAGGGTTTCGAGATTTTACCTAACGTTTTTCTCTGATTTTTCTTTCGTTGGTCGAGTCACAAGCAACAACTTTTCGTTCCTGCCTCTACGGTATCCACACGAACGGATCTCACGACTCTTGAACGTCTCACGATCAGAAGCCTTAAAGAGCTTTTGATTCCTTATAACCGAATTGCTAGCTTCGATTAAAAGGAATGTTTTTGTTTTCTGTTTTTAAAAAGTGTTATGCGGTTATGTTTTAGAAAACATCCTTTTATAGGCAGTAAATTTTACCCTAAAATTTACAGCCAAACAAAACTCTAATCCTACTTAGAATAGGATTAGTTATATCCCTAATCCAATTCAGAATAGGATTAGTTATATCCTTAATCCAATTCAGAATAGGATTAATTAAGCTTCTCATTGATCCGTTCTAAGTGTGCGATCCAATAGGTTCTCAAAACAATGGCAATGACAAAATTGTCACAGGCAATGAGCGGTATCTAGCAACACATCATTGCTACCCATGTAACGAGAATGTCAATGACTCGACATAACCTTACTCGTGATAGATGTTACTGTGTAGTCTAATCCCTTTATCCTTTGATGTCTTGATTAGATACAAGTCATGGAATGTGTCGCACTTGTATAGTCTAATCAACGTTTCTTGATTCCTGAGTAGACTAATTAAACAAATAAAATCAATATCTCATATTGACTTATTCGAGCACGACCATGCATTTCTTAGTCTCACTCTATCAAAGGGCCCAAGACATCACTCTTGTTATATAAGAGGGATAAATCCTATCTTGATCACTCAACATCCCTCTACATAGATCAAGGCATACCCAATTACTACCTTTATAGTCCATCCTATTACGAATGACATCTAGCAGCATTAAAGTATGCAATTCTCTATGTTGGGATCTCTGATGATCTCAAGTCAAAGGATCATATACACTATCATCACTATGAGAATCGCTTATGACACTCATATAACAATCCATGTAGCGTTCTCATGGAGGGTCGATCCAGTACATAGTTCTCTAACATGTACCTATGTGATGACTTGATATCCTATATCCATGACAATGGTCATCAGTCAACCACATACTAGTCTTATCGTATCATTGTTATCCTTGTTCACAAAATTACTTGACTAGGGATATTTTAAGAATAGTGTGTTATTACTATTCTAAGGACATTATCATATAAGATTACATTACGCAGTTATAAGACAAATATAATAATGAGCTATAATAAAATGTCATGATACATAAAAATGCCAAAGTCAATCATCTAATGAATGGTTCTAAGGGCATAATCCAACAACAGCCCTTGTGTGTCGGCTGTAACCACCGCTAACGCCCCTTGTTTTGGCCCTTGAAAACCTCTCGTTTGGGGGCTGGAAACACCTAGTTCAGCCTTTTACATGCCTGGTTAACTACTTTACAGTAGCTTAAATACCTCCTCTTCGGTCACGTTTTTGCAACCAACAATCTAGCCAAGTAATAACCCTTGAGAACCTTAGTCGAACTCAGCTCAGCACTATAAAGGCTACCTCGATCAACCCTTGTTCAGGCCACTAGACCAACATACAGCTTCACCTTTTAAACACCTCTGTCCAACCGCTCCAAACGCTAATCATGGTAGCCTTCGCCTAACGTCAGCTACTAGTTCCTTTGCTTCAGATTTTAATTCAACATCCTTGCTTTCCCTTGCCATCGGATTGCCCCGTTTCCGCCTAAACAATCCTGCTCCATGCCTAAATTGTGTGGCTGCACCAGGCTCCAAAAATGCCATTGTCTAACAACTCTAATCAACGCCTACGACACCCAAACACCAACCCTTGATCGAATTTAACCCAGCCACTTGGTCCTCACCTTTTCAGCCCTGTAAACCGCCTTTCATAACCTCTAACACTCAACCCTTAAACAACCTCACATTGTCAGTTAGAACTCGTGCTTCCAACAACTATTCAGGGCCCTGTTTAGGCACCAAGAGCAGCACTGCCTTTAAAAGCCACAACTTCACCTCTGTTCTTCCTACTCAAAACAACCAACTGAAAGCTCTCTAACCCAGCATCTATCCTACTTAGTTCTCTGTACTTAAGCCTCTCTCTCTCAGCCTTGAATGATGCCGACTCCCTCATTGTCGGATCTGTTTTCTTCAGCCTGAATGGGCTTTAACTCTCACAGTTCTCTCTCTCCCTCACGTTCACTCCCTTTCTCGGTTCAGTTCTCACCATTGTTGCCCTTGGAGGCCAGCCTAGGTCTTGCTTTGACTCAGCCAAGGTTTAGTCGAGGTAGCTTTACCAAGAACCATCGGAATAGAAGCAATAAAGAGGAAGGTGAGAAAGAAAGTTGAACTGTTGCGAGGGAGAAAGAGAGTTGCAGAAAGGAGACGTGTGAGTGGGAGAGATGAAAAGAGAGAGTTTGAGTGGTGGAAAACAGTGGAGAGAGATGAGTGAGTTGAGAGGATTTTGTTTAATTCAAAGAAGGGAAAAGTGATGGGGAGGCAGGGTTGATTCGACAGTTCCCACTAACCCGAAAATATATATTATTTATATATATATATATAATACACTTATATATTAATATAAGATGCTTATATTATTATTATAGGATATGTGTGTGTGTATATATATATGAGTATTTTTTTTTACGTTCTATGTATATATATATATTATTTTTACTCTTATATATCTACTTCTTTATTTATACATATTTAAATTTCTTATTCCTTCAAATATATTTATGCCAATATATGTGTATCTCTAATTATATACATATATATTTACGCATGTAATTTATATATAAATAAATATATGTATATATATTACATTATATAAATATATTTTTACTTCATTTTATCATTTATATATATTTATATTTAATTATACATATATTTTTATGTACGTATATATGTTCGTTGCATGCATGCATGTACGTTGCATGCATGCACATAGCGCGCATTTCGTCTGGTTCATACGTGTACATAACCATATTTATGTCCAGGATTACAACTTCCTTCACATCCTTTCAATATGCGTTGTATATTCTGTATTAACGTACACTTCACGTTACTCTTGAAGACTTCCATTTATGAGTACGAACCTTGATCTTATATTTGTAAGATCCCGAAATTACATTATTGCACTATATTCACTTATAATTACACTTGAGTACATGATCAATTTATGAAATTTTACGGTTCTCACAGGTTTAGCATGTATCGATCTTTGAGCACTATCAATGCCTATTCTTAATAGTATAATGACCAAGAACAAGTTTAGGAGTAAAGCTTTGATGCACAGTCCAATAATTGTAACACATTACAGTTCACTTGCAAAGCTTATTATGTTCCATAGGCTTTATCTACATAAGTATGATAATCGCAATTATTACCGAGACTTATGGAGAAAGAAATATTTTAATATAATTATCAAAACTCAAAATGATAATTCATATAAATATAGCTGACATAAAAAACAATCATAAAGTGTTTACATCTATGACAAGTCTCAATTGGCTTGTAGGTCTCCCACTAACATTTTTATTCCTTGAACTAATTTAATTTAATAATTTAAGTTAAGCCATTTGTTGTAACCTTACCCTTTGCTAAATGTGCTAATGTGGCTTTTGACTTTGCACACTGGGCATTGACTGAGATGACGTGGAAATTTTTATTGGCTAACAAGATGACTTCACTTTTTTTAATTTATTAAAATTTTATTTTTATGAAAAAACAAAAATTAAAAAAGGGCAAAAGGGAGACTAATGTTATGGGTGACCATACATTATGGGAGACTGATGTTATGGGTGACCATTGTTATGGGTAACCAACATGCATTCTAGGTGAGCAAAAAGACATAAGGTCACGTATTGTGAAAGGCGGTGAGCAAGAAGGTAGCGAGCACTATATAAGGTTATTGAAGGGCGAGCAAATATTAAGGAGGCTGATGTTATGAGCAACCAACGTGTATTTCAATTTTCAGGAGAGCCAAAAAGATGTTACGCATTGAGAAAGGTGACGAGTAGGTTTAAGGCTATTGCATGGTGAGCAAGATCTTTCATTTTTCTAATTTTTTTCCAAAAAAATTAAAAACAAAATAAAATTACAGGGTGTTTAGTTTGCGATGTAGAATTAAGGGATAATAGAAAATATATTTTATGGGAACAAAAAAGAAGAGGAATATAATAGTGTGTATATATATATATATATATATTATAATATTTGATTCATTGGAATAAAATATAGCAGGAATTAATATTAATAGGTTTGGTTAGTTCAAAGAATATGGTTGCGATATGTTTTAAAAACCATTTTACTCTTTTATCAAATTAATTATAAGTTAATTAAATAAAGAACATAACTATTAATTATTGAATATAAATTATTTTGATTAATTATCTATTATTAATTATTAATTATTTTTAATTAGATTTTTTCTTATGATTAATATTAATTAATTAATTAATAATTAATTAATAAAAATCATATTTTCTTTCCTCCCTCTCCATTCCTTTCTTCTTCATTTCTCTTCCACCTTTCTCTCTCTAAACTAAAACGTCTCTCTCTAAGGTTTTAGATGTCATTCACTGTTGTTGACTGATGCCAATCACTGCCGATGTGAGATCCACATTCCCTATTATTGTTAATTCATAAAGTTAAGAATGTTGGATATCTCATACCTATTTAAATGTTAATTACTTTGTAGGTATGAAGGGGAAACTGGATGGTGGGCCCTACTAGATTTCAAATATCCAGATAAAGGTGAAACTTGGCGAATTGAATATTTAGAGCCAAATACTGTGATAGTAAGAATTTGCACCTCAAGCTCAATTTTTTATGTATGTTTTGAAAAGCACATAACAATTTAAAAAATGACAGTTAAGTCCATAAGCCATTGGAATTTTTGTGAATAACAGTCAAACCGAGTTGACTTTGACCAATTGACAGTTATAGGTAAATTCTTTTGTGATAAAGTTTTATGCAATGTGGACTGATTCAACGGTTAGGGGTATTTTGGTAATTTTGTCGAAATGGTCAGTTAAACCTCAACCAAAGCTCAACCAATAATTAGAGCATAATAAATAGATATGTTTTATGATTGAATGAAATATTTTGAAGGTTAGACTGATTGTGTAAGCCCATGTCAAATTGTGAAGGGCAAAATTGGAACTTTAAAGTATAAAGGCATTTTTATAATTTGACTTGAGAGATATTTTAAAAATAGAATTTTCTTCATTCTTCTCCCATCTTGGCCGGCCATCACACCTATCTTCTCACTTCTCCATTGTTGAAAGCTTAAGAAGAGAGAGAAAGTCACCAAAACTTGGGGAAAAACACATTGAAACCAAAAACTGTCTTCACCAATGTTGTGCAGCTCTTCAAGCTCTATAATCCAATACCAAAATCCTACACAAAAGAGGCCAAAATCTTGGTGTTTGAACCCTCTTCATTTTCAGCCAAGCTTATAAGGTAAGAGAAAGTTGGAATTTTTTTAATGGCTTTTTACTATGTGTTTAAGTTGTTTAGCTATGAATTTAAGTTTGAATTAAATTAAAACCAAGAAAATCATCACTCTAGGGTTTCGGCCACCACCTCCCATGCTTGATCATGATGTGATTGAATATGAATTTGATGTAGAATCAATGTAGAACAAATGTAGAACATGATTTTAGGCTTAAATTGAAGAAATAAGTGGTGTAAGAGAGAGAATAGGATTCGATCAAGTGAAGGGGAGATAGAAAGAGAGCTCAATTCAATGTGATTCAGATCTTGAAATAATGTATAAATTCATACGAGGTTGCTAATGCAATCAGAACTGAAAACCGAAGTGTTTTGATGGTAGTTGTAGTATTAGCACTGGTATGAAGTAGACCAGATTTAGGGCTACAATAGCTAATGCACTAGGTCTAAATGAGTTAAATATTCTTTGTAACTAAAGTGTGGTGAATTGACTATGTTTGTATGGTGACTTGCAGCTCAAAAGTCAGAAACCGATATTGGTACTAGCGAGCAACACAGCGAGAATTTGATAGGTAAGGGATATATGTAAAAGGTGTAGGGATACTATGTTGCATTGGGGGATGTCGAAAACAAGTTTTATGAGATTGAACTTGATTATCTGATTGAAATGTGAAATTGGAATGGTGGATTATAAACTATGTTTTCGTGTACAGAGGTTAGGATAGAAAGTATCGTTATGCTACCAAAATTTTCTTAAACGAGCCTAAACCTCCAAATTCATCACTTGTTGTAATTAAATGATTGAAAAGAATGTGAAAACATGTTTTAGGGTTAAAGCTTCTAAATGTTATATTTGCATATCAAATTTTTAACTCAGTTTTCGAAGGGATTTTCACTAATTTTTAGATGTTATGTGATACATTCATGTTTCCATGTTATTGTTATTCGCAAATAAAATAATTTGAACATTGGTTATTAGACTGAGAATATTTGGTGAATTTTTATACTTCAAATATAATGATTTTCTGATTTTGATGCTTTATGGATTGACTGAAATATGATTTACTGAATTGAACTCCATAAACAATTTAGAAATGATTTATGAACTGTTTTGAGACTGTAGGCCCTATAGCTACTTATGGGTATATGCTCTTCCATTCCGTTCCGTTGTTGTTAGACCCTAGCCCAATTTTCAACACCCACAGATGTCACCTGGCTAGTGTACACTGTGGATCTTTGACTATTGTATTATGTCTACTTATATAGTATGAGTCTATTGAGTGAAGCCTAGCCTCCACTATTATGTTTTTTTGAGGTGATAAATCCCTGGCCAATCCAGGCACTCGCAAACTTTATCAATTTCTGTTTCAATTATGTTACATATGTTTTATGATTTGTAACCTCTACATTATTTGTTTGAAAGTGATATCATATTGTTTACGGAGTACTTTAGAGCTAATTGTCTGAATGTTTTATGAACTGTATAATGGAAGCTATTAGAAATGTTCATTGAACTTTGTGATTGAATCAATTACTCTAAACTCCATATAGTTGGAATTAGTTGTCGAGACAAGTGAGGTTCTTTAAAGCATCCTTCTATACTCAACCTGGTCATCTAACCCACTATAGTATCTTTTCCGATATTGTGCCTAAAGATTATGTTTTCTGTGAGAAAAAACTTGTTTTAAGATGCTTGTATATAATTATGCATAGTATCAGCTCTTGTATATATATTTCTTACTGGGCGTAAGCTCATCCTCTTATTTTCCTTCTAAAATATCTACAGTAGTTTCTTATTCTACTTAGGAGGATTTATGCCTCGTATCCTTCGGTGGTTTTTCGTTTTCATTGAGGTATATGAGTTTTCTTTTATATGTTCAAACTGTATACTTGGGATATAAAACTAAAAGTAGTATGTTGAATATAATTTTGAGCTTATATACATATATATAAATATATATATTTTTGCGCTCAAGTACCTGCATCCTAGGCAATTTATGGTTAAAGGAGAATGAATAATTATTTTAAATATATGTAGGTGTATTGCAGACAGCCCAACCAAATGTAATAGATTGTAAGAAATAGTACGAATATTTAGTATTTCAGGCTGTGATAGTTTTCTGCTATTGACCACCGTTGACCGACACTAATTTTATCTCAATCTTCAAATTTTAGTTCCTTTAAACCTCTTGATTCTATTTCTAAGGGTTTTTTTTAAGTCAAGACCTAATTTTAAAAACCGAAAAATTTTCATCTTCTTCATTATTTTTTGGTGTTGCTTCCTCACCTTTAATGAGGAATGTTACTTTTTTTTTTTATAGTAAGGAATGCCAATCCACTCAAAACTGTCAGATCTGGCTTAAGTCAAATCCAGCAATTGGGATACTAATATGGTGCTTTAAGCAGCCATATCCAATCGCAAGAGCATTGATCTAACTCTCCCAATGGCAAGTTACAAAGTGTCGCCGAAGATAATATTGGTATAATAAAAAACCAACTATTTTTCTCTCTGTAAACAATGGTAAAATTGAAAGGCAAAATGGTCAAAATAATTATTGACCCAATTCCTTGTAGTCTCAGAGTGGCTATTCTGAGTATCAGCCAAAGAATATGAATTCCTTGTTTTCAAGGAATGTTGATTTTGTAAAATTTGTATTCCATGGCCTAAAGTTGAACCAAACTCTAAAAACCAATTCTTGTGGAATAGATTCCAAATAATAATTCTATTCCAGCTAATCATATGGCCTATTAAAGTATTATCAACCATTTTAGAATTTTCAAGTTAATTGTTTGGTTCATAGAAAATGACTTTTGAAAAATGATTTTTGCATACATGTTAACGAAAAATTAAATCACTTTCCTGAAAATTATCTTACACTTTCAAAAAGAGACAACATTTTCTAGAAAATAGTTGTTTATGTGTAGATTATTACTAGGCTCGTGAGTATAATTTTACTTAAATTAGAGCTTGAATATGATTTTTTTAAAATTTGAATTTAATTGAACTCTACATAATATATTATTAAATTAATAAAAGTATTTTTTATTTAAGTAGATTAAAAATTAAAAATATTAAAATATTAACATTAAACTTAATGATTTTAAGTTCAAATATTTTATTTTGTGTATTATTAATCTTAAATATTTATATTATTTCTATAATAAACAATATTATATTATTATTTTAATAATAAATAATAAATACTAATTTAATAAATAAGATATTTATTGTTTTAATAATTAATAATTTTAATAATTTCTTAATATTATAAATTTTTAATTGAAGATATAATGATTTTATAATTTACTTACAAATTTTTTTTAAAATTTTAAAATATTAACATTAAACTTCATGATTTTAAGTTTAAATTTTTTATTTTTTTATATTATTAATCTTTAAATATTTTTATTATTATTTTAATAATCAATAATAAATAAGATATTTATTGTTTTAATAATTAAAATTTTTAGTAATTTCTTAATATTTTAATTTAAGATATCATGATTTTATATTTTATTTACAAATATTTTATATTAATATTTTAAAAATAAAATAAAGAAATAATTTTTTATGGTTTTAATTATAAATACTTTTAGTATAAAATATAATTATTTTAATCGTATAAATATTTTTGAGTTTATATATGATACATTGTTAATGTATTTATAATTATATTTTATACTAATATACATCGCTAATGTATCATTTTTATACATTGTTAATGTATCAGAAGTTGACACCTAACTATTTTCAGAAAATTTTATGTTATCTTTTTAAACGATATTAACATATCTAATAAAATGTTAAATTTATTTATTATTTATTAATTAATTCAAGAATATTAAAAACAATTATATTTTGCAAATAATATTTGATATTAAAAATTTACATTATTAAACATTTAAAAAACTATTTATTATTACTTATATTAATATTTTTAAAATATTTAAAGTAATATTACTATTTCAAAATATGTATAATATTAATAAGAGATTATATATGATGCACTGGTAGTGTATAGCTTCTATACAATATCAATTAACCATAAATAACACCTCATTAAACCCATGAGTTGTAGCTCAGTTGGCAACGCAAGTTGAGTTTGTAGGAAGAGTTCTCAAGTTCAACTCTCACTAAACACACCTTTAAGGAGGGGTGAAAAGCCTTAACTATGACTAAATCTCGAACATGATTAGTTTCAGACCGTTAAAATGGATGAGGATATCTGTGGTTTACACCAAAAAAAAAATAACACCTCATTAATGAGTAAAATCTAAAAGTATATATGTTCTTAATAATAAATTTAAAAACTTTGATAATATTTATTTAGATTTGTATATGATGCACTGACAATGTATAGTTTCTATACACTGTCAATGCATAGAGGTTGACACCTTATAAATTGGTAAATTAAAAAATACGCCAAGCCCTTAAAAATAAATATAAATAATTTTTTTAATTTGCTCATAAGAGCTTATTGATGATGTGTCAATCTCTAATGCATTGACAGTATATAAAAACTATACATTGTCAGTGCATCATATATAAATCCTATTTATTTTTAAGGACCTACATATGAGTGTCACTTTATGGTTAATTGATAGTGTATGGAAGCTATACATTGTCCGTGCATTATATATAAACTCCATTTTTTTGCGTAACCACATGTATTATCATCTGTTTTACAGTCTAAAATTAATCTTGTTCTGACTAAAAGTGATAAATAGCAAAACTCTTCCATCAATAACAATATAAAATATTTTTTATTTTGTAATTCAAATAACAAAAAATCTTTAATTTTTCAAAAAATATAAACATTTTTCAAAAATCATTTTAACTGAACCAACGAAGCTAAGTGAGATCAGTTATATTTTTTTTCTCAATAATTTATAAGGTTAGTTATTTGTGTTTACTTTTTACTAATTTCAGTATTTAATTTCCGTACTGTAATTACATTTTTGGATTCTGCCAAAAGGTAAATAGTTTTGTTATATTTTTCCAGTTTTCCCAAAAAACAATTATTTTTTATTCGTTTTCTTCTTTATTTTTCCTACTCTCCTCTCTTTCCCACCCCTTCCTCAGCCACCGCGGATCTGGCCGTCAAAGATCAGATCCAGCGACGACGCACGCTTCATTTCTTTCTCTCTTCTCCTCCTTCCTTTCTTGCTCTCTCAGTCCTCTATTTCGTTTTAGCCGCCGGTCTTTCTCCTTCCTGCAGGCCCAAGCGGTCCAGTCCCTTTCACCGGCGTTACCGTTGCCGGCTTCTCCAGTTTTCTTCTGCACAGGTGACATGCTTTTCTCTCCTGAGAGCAAAACAATCAATTAACCAAAATAAAAAACGAAAACCCAAAAATGTCTCTTAAATGCAAAAAAAAAAAACCTGTTAATCTCAGATGAGCTAAGAAGCCGAAACTAAGTGGAATTACACAGTATCTATCAGAAGTTAACTTTTATATATAGTTAGAAATTAGATTTGATAGTTCTATTGATTGATTTTATTCAATTTATGAATTGAAGTAAGATTTAGAGAGTGAAAAAGGGAGATCAAATCACCCTCGATTGGCTTCCATCGAAGCAAGCAATGCATTCGCTTAGAATCCGAAATATTGGTTCCTAGAAATTGATGATTAAGGGTTTGGAAGCTACTTCTCAGTTTTCATTTTTTCTTTTCTATTTCTTTTGTATTTCTTTCAGTTTTATATAATTGACCTGTCTTAGATGCTTGTATATTTCCTTGAATTTGTTAGCTATCTAAGATCCGAATCTAAAACAATAAGTCAAGTTTCAACCTTTTGTTTTGTTGTTGTTGTTGTTGTTTAGGAAAGCAAGAAACTAATTTTAGCTGTTTTCAATTTTTATTTCAGTTAGAGTGTAACTACGGAGCTATTGGGTATCGAACAACATGGCGGATGTTGCAGCAAACAATGTGGTTTTTTTCAATTCAATTTACTTTGAGACTTCAGGGTTTTATTGTTGTGATTAACGTGCCGGTAGTGGTATTACAATTCCATCATATTAATCTTTGCAGAACCACCCAAATGAGACCCCAAAGAATGTGTTTGATTTTGGAGCATTTGTTGAAGACTTGGTTGTTGAGGAAGATTCCAGCTGGTTCTCTTTATTGTTTTAATTTCTTATAACTCTTGAATTTCTCAACAAAATGATTTCTTTTTCATAGGAGTAAGTATTAAGGTTTTATTTTCCCTTTTCTTGTTTATAGTGATGATATATCATTGGAGGGGCTTCAACAAGAATTGGAAGAATGCAGAAATGATGATGTAAGTAATTTTTCATATTGTTCTCTTTTAGACCCTAATGTTTAGGCTATCTCAAAACCACATATGTAATGATTGGAAGTGAAATAATTTCTTGTTCAGTGGTGTACCATTTTTAGCATATTGTGTTGGTTAAGCCTAGAGGCTCATATGTTTTTATTCCCTCTTATATATAATGTAGGTGGTTGCAAACATATTGTCTAAAGGTATAAAACTAAGGGAATACACAAAGGGGGTTGAAAACAACCTACGGCAAGTTGAGTTGGATTCAGTTCAGGTAAGATAGGCCCTTGCACACATTGTGACCCATACTATTTTGTTTATCATTCTATCTGTATATGCTTCTAAGCCTTTCCTTCTGTCTTGACTTGATTTCTAGTTATGTTCAATGTGGTATTTTGTTACTGGATAATGTTAGTGCTCTGGCTGTACTTTATCTGTGTTTCTATTTGTTGTTTTAGTCATGTTCATTCTTATAGCATTTAATAAAGGAGTGATAATTAACACATTATGTTTTTGGAGGCTGTTTGTGCCTTATGTTGTAACGTTTTTATAATGCCAAGTCATTTGTTCAAATTATGATCTTGGCATGAGCACTCTTTTGCTTTCTTCAAGCATCTTATTATGCTCACATTTTTGTTTATGAACTATCTTTACTTTCCTCGTTGTTTATTTCTACAAAGGCAGGAGGTCATTCTATTAATTAATGTCCTAAGAATTGCCATGATGCAGGATTATATAAAAGAAAGCGATAATCTAGTGTCTCTCCATGATCAAATTTGTGATTGTGATAGCATTTTGTCACAAATGGAAACCCTTCTCAATGGATTTCAGGTATTCTAGTTCCTGAAATAGAATTTAGCTTTTGATGTTATTTGTACCAGTAAAAAATCTCTTTAATATTTTTTTCGCCCCTTTTTTTGGGGTCCATAACTAATTAATGAATGTGGGAAGTTTGAATGTTTTATAAATTTAATTAAACTTCCTATTTTCCCATATTCATTTTAAAGAACCACTTTTAGAACCTTAAGCATATAACTAGATGGCACATTCTTTTCCCTTTAGACACTCAAATAAAGATAAATCAAACTAGAGAGCAATATTGATGTGATTCCTATTGCATAATTTTGAAAAGACTTTTGAGCTTGCTTCACTTGTCTAGTTAGGTTAAGGCATAGATAAATTTTAGTTAATTTGCAACTAGAAGAGCTTTCTGAAGTAGTGTAATCGGGTCAAGTTGGAGAGTGAAAAATAGTCATAATGCCTTATGAACTAACGGGTGGTACTGCACGGACCAGGCAGCAACTGATTTCTTTGGTTAGAGGGTTTGTTCTTGATGACCTTTCCTTGAAAAGCTCTGTGGCCTCTAACTTCTGAATAGGGTAAATATTTTGTTGCTTCTATACTTTCTTTGTGCAGCAGGTATGTCGCTAAGACATATTTGGTCTTGTAATCTGGATCCTTTTATTTCTATAAGTCTAAGATTGGTTATATGTAATGTTTATAAATGTGTTATTATCCAAAGCACTCTATAAATTCTGGATGTTTTCATATGTAAGCTAAAAGAGAGCTATTGGAATTGCTTGCTTTCATTTTTGCAATTATTTCTGACAATTGTATTTGTATACCCTTGATTTTTTTCTCTTGCTAGTACTTGTGAACATTGACCTGGAATATGTTTAGCAAAGATAAGTATACTGAGATCTGCAGGATTTGGTGGGCTTATTATCTTTACTTGCTACTCAACTTTTTATATTTTTTGTAAATCAGTTTTACATTTTCTCAGTTACATTACAAGATTCTGAAGTTTATTTATTTATTTATTTATTTTATAGCAGAGTTGTTTATTTTGAATTGATATTCGCGTGAGTAGTCATTAATATGCTTTAGAATTTGTGATAGGTTGAGATTGGTTCTATAAGTTCGGACATAAAAATACTCCAAGAGAAGTCTATGGATATGGGTCTAAAGCTAAAGAATCGCAAGGTATGCTTCCTTTAGAATAAATAGTTTTTTGTTTTCTACTTTGCCTTGAATTAGCATAGGACAGATGCTTGATATGTTGATCTTTAGAAGAACAATAATTGTCATCTCATATCTTGTCTCAATTTTGCAATGATATAGAAAATGAAGCTTTAAGAAAGGAGTTTTTGGGTGTATGTGCTTTATTCATGTAAAAGATTTCCTTTTTTTATCTACGCCTCTTTTCTTCTCTTTTTCTCTTTCCTCTTTGGGGATATTACAATGTGGAGGAAATCCACATTAGTAATCTAGTTCATGCAGATTAATGCACCTTGATATTTCTTATTAGTGTTGAGTGTTATCTGAAAATGCAATCGATCCCAAGTTTGAATAAAAGAGAGTTGATGGTAGTTTAGGACAATCAGTTAGTTAAAACTTGTCCAATTCACTTTAAATGAACCATTATGAGAACTTCATTAGGGCGTCCCTTACACAGCAATGCAATATGTTGAAGGTCGGGTGTAGTGAAAAGTATGCAAGGGTTGCTAGGTTATCGTCTGGAGGCAACGTGCCACATTGATGCTTGGATGTGGTGTCGAATAGGCAAGGGTTCTCACACCAAAATGGAGGGTGGTAGGTAAAGAAATTAGTCCATAACATAAAATTAGTTTAAAATCTTGGAATATAGGTACGTTTAATGGTAAGGTAGTTGAGATATGTGAGCTCATGTGTAAGAGGAAGGTTAACATCTTCTATATCCAGAAGACCAAACAGGTTGGGGAGAAGGTTAACATCTAATGTCTCCATGAGACCAAATGGATTGGGGAGAAGGTTAACATCTAATGTCTCCATGAGACCAAATGCGTTGGGGAGAAGTTTAGGGAGATAGTACCTTGGTGGTATAAGCTTTGGAAAGTAGAGAATATATGGTATTGGTATCATTAAGTACCAAGAGGATGTTGTACTAATTCGGAGACAAAGGGATGGGATTATTTTGGTTAAGCTAATTTTAGGAAGGGTAGGTTTTGAATATTATTAGTACATATGCATCATAGATGAGACTTAATGAGGCTTGTAAACGATAGTTTTTGGAGGATTTAGATAAAGTAGTACAAAAAGTGCCTGTAAGATAAATCCTTTTTATAGGCGGTGATTTTAATGGCCATGTAGGTGCTAGTAGAGATGGTTTGGAGAGCGTATATGAGAGTTTTAGTTATTGTATAAGAAACGAGAGTGGAGATGATTTTGCTTTATCTTACGACCTAACATTATTGAACACACTGTTTTAAGAGGAGAGAATCTCACCTTTTAACCTTTAAAAGTGGTTTGAACACAACTTAGATTTCTTTTTGACTAGGATGAAGGATAGCACAGCTGTTTGGATTGCAAGGTTATCTCAGGTGAGAGTGGTTCCACGCAACATAGACTTCTAGTATTTGACATGAGGATTTATAAATGATATCGATGGAACCAATAGAAGAAGTCACGAGGATTTGGTGGTGGAAGCTAAACAAAGATTGTTATGAACTATGTAGAGATAGTTGGATCTAGAAAGAGTACTAGAAAATAGAGAACCCAAATGTACTATGGATCTAGATGGTAAAATGCATTTAGGAGGTAGGCAAGAAGAAGCTAGGAGTATCAAATGGAAGGGCAACAGCTGGAAAGGATGCAACATGGTGGAATGTATTAGTTAAGGACGTTATAAAGACTAAGCAAGATTGCTACAAAATGTTGAAGAAGAACAGTTTTGAAAAGAGCTTCAAAAGGTATAAGTTAGCTAGAAAGGAGGCAAAGAATGTGGTGGTAGAAGCTAAAGTGAAGGTTGTGAAAGATATGTATGACAAGTTGGACAAAAAGATAAAGAGAAAGAGATATATAAATTTGTAGGAGTAAGAGAGCGGAATTGTGATCTCAGAATCGTGAAATGTGTCAAGGATGAATATTAAAGAGCTCTTGTTAAGGAGAATGACATTAAAGAAAAATGGTGTGTTTTTTTCTACAAACTATTCAATGACAAACAAAGTCAAAATTTGGACAATATACTTTTCAAGAATTTGAGTTGGTGCTTTCTGTGTAGAATAGAAAGAGAGGTAAAAGAGGTAGTAAAGAGGATGGAGACAGGGAAAGTTGTTGGGCCTGACGACATTCCAACTAAAGTTTGGAAGTGCCCTGGAGAGATAGGTGTCAGGTGGTTGACTGATTTTTTTTTAGATAAGATTTGGCACACTAGCAAGATGTCCGAGGAATGGAAGAAGAGTGTCTTGATACCTCTATATAAGAATAAAGGAGATATTCGAAGTTGTTTTAACTATTGAGGCATAAAATTGATAAGTCACCCGATGAAACTATGAGAGAGAGTGATAGAATGAAGATTAAGGAAGACTATAGAGATATCAAAGAATCAATTTGGTTTTATGTGTGGCAACTATGGAGATACATTTGCTTAGACAACTTGTAGAGTGTTCATGAGTATAGGGTAAAGATTTGGTATGTATAGAATTGGAGAAAGCATATGATAAAGTGTTTAGGGAGTTGTTATGGTGGTTCTTAATGAAGAAAAGAGTTTCCGAGAAGTATTTGAACTAATTAAGGACATATGTGAAGGTGCAAAGACACATGTGAGGACATGTAAAGGGCAAACAAGTGAATTTTCTATTACAGTGAGACTACATCAAGGGTCGGCACCAAGTCCATTATTGTTTTCTGTAGTAATGGACGAATTGATAAAATGCATCCAAGATAAGGTACCTTGGTGTATGATATTTGCAGATGATATTGTCTTGTGTGCTGAGACTAGAGCGGAGATCAACAAAAAGTTGGAACTATGGAGATAGACATTAGAATCAATAAAGTTTAGACTAAGTAAAGTGAAGACTGAATACATGGCATGTAAATTCAATTTAAACAAAGAAAGATCAATACATGGTGTTGTTAGATGGGGTGGTGATACTTAAGTGAGATCATTTTTGATATTTTGGTTGATATTACAGATTGGAGATATTGATGGTGATGTGACACATAGGATTCAGGTTGATTAGAGCAAATGTAGAAGAGCTGTAGGTGTGTTGTGCGATCAAGAAATTTCTATACGGTTGAAAGGTAAGTTTTATAGAACAGGTGCTAGGCACATATTGCTATATGGTAGTGAATGTCAGGCGACTAAGAGGCTACATATACAGAATGAGTGTAGTAGAAATGCGAATGTTGCGGTGGCTGTGCATATATACGAGAAAGGATAGAATGAAAAATGAAGATATTTGCAAGAAGATTGGAGTGGCTCTTATCGAGGACAAGATGAGTGTATGTCGTTTATGTTGGTTTGTACACATACAACATAGACCTATAGATGCTCCAGTTAGGAAAGTGGAGGTTATAATTGATGTAAAAGGGTCAAGGCTAGGGAAAGATTGAAAAAGACTTGGAAGGAAGCCATTCGAATTGAGAAGATATGACGACATGAGAGTTGGAAGAACACATTGCACTGGATACGAATGGGTGGAGGAGAAGAATTCATGTTGACGACTTAATATGAGTTCATATATTGGCTTATGTAGCCTATCCCAATATATTGGAATGAAGGCTCTAGTGATGAAGATGATGATGTTGTATGGTTTATGAAGCTGTTCAAAGCAGGTTGAGGATATGTTCTGTGGTTGTTTCTATGTGCTTTATTTTCTTTATAATCACAAATAAATGTTTATCTATTCATGTTTCATGCATCAAGGGTCCTCTAAATATCCCAAAAGTTAAATTCTTTCCTTTTTTTTTATCATTAATTCTTATTTTAATATATATCTAGGTTGCCGTAAGAGTCTTGTGTTGTTTTATTTGAAAGATTCAGGATCATATTGTGCCTCTAACAAAAAGAAATATAAAAAAAAAAACCACCAATTTTTGTATCGTATGAATTTTTGGTTGTAAAATTATTTTTGGAGTTTCAATGATCTATTCCACTCTTTTGTCTTCTTCATTTGTGGATGGTGTCATCTTTATATATACCCAACCAACCTTTTAAATTTGGTTTTCCTTCATTTTTCTTGCCTTCATTTTGTACACATCACTTGATTATCATATCTATGTTTTTGTAAGACTGCATAGTTGATTCTGTTAAAGGATGCAAGTTCTTTGTTTAATTTGCTTCTGTAACCGTTTCATATGTTTTCTAACTTGGTTATTTAAGTCTGCTGGCAATATCTATTATTATGTTGCGAAATCATGCTCAGACTACTACTACTAGTAGTAGTTTCTTAGATTCTAATATGGTTATGCTAATTCATCAGTTGTTTCTCGAACAGGTGGCAGAATCGAAGCTGGCTAAATTTGTTGAAGACATTATAGTCCCTCCAAGGATGGTTGACATAATTGTTGATGGAGAGGTGTTTATGTTTTCTGTTTGTCTACCCACCTATCTTGTGCATATTGTCTTTTTAGTTTTTACTTTGAAATTTCTTGCATAGTTTCTTGCTTAGAAGTATCTTTGGATATTGTCTTATGGTGCAAAATATGGTTATGCAAGTATTTAGGAGTTGTGTCAATTACCTAATCTTTTTTTAGGGTGATCCTTTTTAGATTCTATGAAGGAATGTGAGCTGAATAATTCTCTGTATATGTAGGGAGAATTCTAGATCCGGTGTAACTTTTTTTTAAGCATTTTTAATGAAGCAATTTATTGCAGCAGGACACATTATGATGAAAAAAAAAACTTTGCAAGCTATACCTCTCTCTTCTTCCCCTTTTACCGTTTCTCTCTCTAATACACACATGCACGCCCTCAAATGACCTTTTTTTTTTGTTTAATAGTGTATCTTTTGTGAACTTAAATGAATGCATCTGAGAAAAGGTGGGGGATCACACAAATTCAGGATAAAATGGGGAGATGTGTTTAAGTTGCTTTGTAGGTATGAAATGATGGACTAATTTATTCTGACTGAAGATGTGAGACAATAAGGATGTCATGTCCAACAGAGGAGGTCAAAAGGTCGTAGGTGGAAACGATAATAAAGAACTTGTGCTTTTACTAATCTGACTTAAGCCATGGTTCGAAATAGAGAACAGTGGTGTAGCACACAATCCATGTTGTTGAGTTCACATGGTGGGAAACTGCTTGTTTTGTCGTTCATCTGTTTTGTGGATAAAGTGTTGTCTTTGTTGCTTGAGTGGTGGGAATGACTATTTTGTGCTCTATGTATAATTTTGGTTTGTAATAATTTATAACTCAGTCTTGATTTCTTGACTTAAATCCTCTTTTATGTCATTCCAAATTCAGCTATTTGTGTCCTCAAATTTTCTGGTGTATTATACATCCTTCATTTTTTCTAATGTATTTGCAGTGGAATTTTCTTCCAGGTTAATGATGAATACATGAGAACTCTTGACATTCTAAGCAAGAAGCTGAAGTTTGTTGAAGTGGATCCTATGGTTAAAGCTTCTAAAGCGCTGAAAGATGTTCAGCCCGAGCTTGAAAAATTGAGGCAGAAAGCAGTATCAAAGGTTAACTTAATTCACCTAACGCTTGGATGACATTAAATAATTGCTCTTATATTATATTTTAGACTTCCACCAAAAGGATCCTGACTTTTCTTTTTAACCCTCTATCTACTGTCACGCATATCATCCTATATTGAGTAGATGTCCTGCTTGGAATATTTTTATGGACATTTCTTATGGACTATTTTTTAGTGGTGGAACATTCTGTGTCTGGAGGTCAGGGAAAAATTTTCTAATTGTTGCTGTGCTTTATTTACCTTTTGCACTCAAGCATTTGGCTCAATGGTAGGTGTATTCTTGTTCATTAATAATTCAATGTTTCATTGATTTGTGGAATGAAATTTCAGTATATTGGAGTTTCATCTATGATTGTTGTTTACGAATGCTATCATATATGCAAATTAAGTCTGTGCTGAAAGCTTTACAATGTTGTTGATTTGGTGTTAATTGTATTGAAATATGAATACTGTCATTTATATTGGCACTTCTATTTTTTTTAAGAGAAGCTCTCTCTCTTACTGAAGCTTAGCTGATTTTTGATATATACAAATTCTTACGTGTTATCTTAATTTAAGATTTTAGATTTGATTTAACTTTGACTTGTATAAGAAAGCTGAGAGTTGGAATATCTAGCTGATATTTTTTTGGCAATTTGCTCGGAAATTTTAACCAGATAAAGTGCTTTTGTTGATTTTCTGTTGAGCATAAACTGATGTCTATCTTTTGTTTTGGAGTTCATATATATGTTTTTCAAATAAAACTTGTCATAAGTTTTCTGATTACCATGTGGTGATGTTAATTTGGAATTGGGTATCAAAAGATGCCAATTGATAATGTTGTACTGATTTGTTTCTTACTTCTTAAACTCAAATTTTTGTACAAATTTATCACTAACAAGTATAAAGAAATGCTCATCTATATTTATCTTCGCAAATATAAAGGGATACTCTTCCTCTATCTTTATCTTTCTCTAGGTGTTTGATTTTATTGTTCAAAAGCTTCAAGCATTGAGGAAACCAAAGACAAATATCCAGATCCTTCAGCAGAATGTTCTTTTAAAATACAAGTAAGCTTCCTTTATGAATTCCTTTGGCGGTTCATGTTATGCTCCTGCTGCGTTAAACACTATGATGCTTAGATCTACCTTAGTATCTGAATTTCAAGCATCATCATGTATATTCTAAGAATTTTCATAAATTCTAACACACTTTGTCAAATTGTATAATTGCATTTAATCGACATCCAACTAGCATGTATTTAGCATGTACATATAATGGGCCTATTATGTGATATTGACCTGTCACT
Source organism: Heritiera fomes (assembly GCA_032173925.1). Classification (NCBI taxonomy): domain Eukaryota; kingdom Viridiplantae; phylum Streptophyta; class Magnoliopsida; order Malvales; family Malvaceae; genus Heritiera; species Heritiera fomes. Next base: position 17,743,227 of record JAPDPM010000009.1, on the reverse strand, counting down.
ATTGCAATAGCTCGCCTATAACACTTACAAAGAAGGCCCAGGCCTAACTGATTCATCCCTAAGCTTATAATGGACTAATTCAACCTAAAGCCAGTAATCAATTGCTTTTAGATTGTTGGTTCTAGGTTGGATTTTTAACAAGCTAAATGTAATGGAGAGTGCCACTAACTCCCCAAATGACAATTTGGCTCTTTATTGTTCTTTCTAGCCTTGTGTCCTTACTGCATAAAAAAGTTTCTAGTGATACATCAAGTCGCATATACCATGTATATTCACTTTTAGTGAATTTATATCTTACCTATGATCTTAAACCCACCATGACACATGCAAAAACACCAATTGGATGCATCATGCATGCCTATAGTCTGTACTGATGCATCCTTGCAAACCCACCAACGCCCAGCTTTTTACTTGACATATTAATAGGAAGTTTATGTTTGTATTAATATCATTTGCATATATTAAGTAAGCTAAGGTGGATGATATTTTTACTTCAATTTTTACACCATATATCTAACAATAAATACATTTTGCCATAATCCTATGGGCAATAACTTGGAATTTTAGGTATGTCATTTCCTTCCTTAAAGAACAAAGCAAGGAGGTGTACAATGAAGTTCGTGCAGCATACATTGACACAATGAATAAGGTGAAGGCTTTAGAGCTTTGATTTCTTTGTTTTTCTCGCAATGCTCATATATATTTTTTTCCTGTAAAGGATAAGCTTGTCAACTTAACTAATAATTTTTGTTACATAAATCACAAGTGAATACTTGTTTTCTTTACTTCATTTTAAGATAATAATTATGTATAAAATACAAATATTTCTATATCTTGAGTTTTGGAATATAAATAATTGAAATTTTGTAATATTCATCATCATTATCGTCAGAGCCTTTGTCTCAATAGATCGGGGTAGGTTACATGAACCAATATATTAACTCATGCTAAGTCGTCAACATAATTTTTCCTCCACTCGTTTATATCTAAAGCAACAACTATCGTGTTGTCATATCTTTTTGAATGACTTTTTTCCAAGTTTTTTTCACTATTCCCCTAGTTTTGACCATTTTTTCATCATTCATAACTCTGACTTGCCTAATTGGAGTATCCATAGGTCTATATCGTATATGTCTAAACTTTGTAAACGACTTTCACTCTTCTTGTATTTGCTAGGTACCACTTCAAACTTTTTGCGAATGTTTTCATTTCTCATTCTATGCTTTTTTTTATATCCACACATCTACTACAGCATTTGCACTTTTGCTACATATCTCTTGTGAATGTAGTCTCTTAGTCACCCAATATTTAGTATCATATAATAATGCTGGTCTAATAATTGTTCTGTAGAACTTACCTTTTAATCATATGAGAATTCTTTTTTTGCACAAATGTATAGCACTTTTCCATATGCTTTAGCCAGCCTGGATCCTATGCATGGCATCACCATTAATCCCTTAATCAATCCATATGATTGACCTTAAATATTTGTAGTAATCCTGCTTACATATCGTCACCCCATCTAATGTCTTCCTTTTTGTTTGAATTGAATTTAAATTACATGTATTCAGTCTTCATTAAGCTTAGTTTAAACTTTCTTGATTCTCGAGTTTTGGTCTCCATAGTTTTGACTTTTGTTTGACCTTTGCTTTAGTTTCAACACATAAGATGATATCATCTGCAAACATCATACACCAAGGCACCTTATCCTGGATGGATTTTGTCTATTAGTCCATTATTGCAGCAAACAAGAATGGATTTAGCACCGACCTTTGATGTAGTCTCATTGTAATAAGAAATTTTGCTTGATTCCCCTCCACATGTCCTCACTTGTGTCATTGCATCTCTGTATATGCCTTAATTAGTCCAATATATTTCATGAGAAATCTTTTCTTCATTAAGGACCACCATAGTATTTCCTTATGTACTTTTTCGTTGCTTTATCCAAGTATATAAAGAGTTTATGAAGATGTTTACCTTGTATCACAAGAAGTTGTCTAATCAAGTGTATTGCTTCTTTAATTGATTGGCCAGACATAAAACCAAATTGATTCTTTGATATTTTTATAGTCTTCCTTAATCTCTGTTCTATCACCTTCTTCCATAGGTGCATCGTGTGACTCATCGGTTTTATACGTTGGTAGTTGGAGTAATTTTGAATATCTTCTTTGTTCTTATAGAAAAGTATCAATACATTTGATTTCTCAGGCATCTTTGTTGTTTGCCAAATCTTGTTAAAAAAAAATCTATTAATCACCTAACTCCTACCTCTTCAAGGTATTTTCAAACTTCAACTAGAATGTCATCAGGCCAACAACTTTCCATGTTTTCATCCTCTTTAGTACCTCCTTTAGCTATATCTCTCTAATTTTGTACATTAAGCACCGATTCATATCCTTGAGAGGCATTAAGATATTGTCCAAACTTTGACTTTGTCTGTCATTGAATAATTTTTCGAAATAATCATGCGATCTTTTTTTAATGTCATTGTCCATAATGAGATTTCTTTGTTACTCATCTTTGATACATTTTACGACTCTTAGGTCGCTACTCCTACTCTCCCTTACTCGTGCCAATCTGTATATCTGTTTCTCTCCATATTTTGTGTCTAACTTATCATACATTTCTTTCACAACTTTTTCTTTAGATTCTACTATCGCCTTCTTTGCCTCGTTTCTAGCTAACTTATATTTTGTGAAGCTCTCTTTGGTGTTGTTCTTTTTCAACGTCTTATAGTAATCTTGCCTAGTATTTATAACTTCCTCAACTAATGCATTCCACCATGTTGTGTCCTTTCTAGTCGATGCTCTTCCATTTGATACTCTATATCTCCTTGCTTACTTTTTTAATGCATTTTGCTGTCTTGTTCTATAGTGTATTTGGGTTTATTGTCTAGTTCTCGTTACATAATGCATAATAATCTTCGTTTAGCTTCCACCATTGAATCCTTGCAGCTCTCTTCTGTTGATTTCTTTGATGCCGTTTATAAATTCTCATGTCTAAGACTAGAAGTTTATGTTGCGTGGAAACACTTTCACCTGTGATAACCTTGTAGTCTAGACAACCCTTCTATCCCTTCTCCCAGTAAAAAAGAAATCTATCTGAATTGTGTTCGGACCACTTTTAAAGGTTATAAGATGAGGTTCTCTCTTCCTAAATAGTGTGTTTACTAGGGAAATTTTGTAATATTAATCTATAATTATCTAAGACTTTTAAAACTAAGAAAAATATTATTTAATCAAAGACATGGTATGTAATTAGAAAATTTTTTTATTTACAAATTGGATAAATTTATAATATTTGTAATAAAAAGTATTTTAATGATAGTCAATTGATGCAATTAGAATTCTTGATCGCAAATTGGATAAATTTAATTAATATTAACTATAAAAAATATTTAAAATGACAATTTAGAAATATAATGAGTAAAAATGTCCTTTGTCAGTCCAAAAGTTTTCTACCATTTGTACTTTTTTAATATTATAGGTAATAAAGAAGCTTTATGTAGCTCGTATAGATTTGCACTATTTTGGGAACTTGGAGGGGAAGGGGGGAAGAATAGAAGAGCTGACAGAGGTATAGTTCCCCGTGTTTTGGCTTTACTTAAAAAGGGTGAGGTGAAGGAAAGGAAACAAACCTTGTTTGGTTGAAGAGTGGAAAAGAAAGAAGAGAATAAAATAATTTTATATATTTAAAACTAGGCCATTTTTTTTAAATTAGAAAAAAATGTTAAAACAAGGGTAGTTTTTTCTGTGAATACTAAAATTTTATGAGGAATCTTTTGCTTCTAAATTTGGAGCATTTAAAAGAGTGTCTTTGGAGGGTTTTGGCCTTTGGAGGGTTTTGGAAGTCTACATTAATACCTCCAAATCCTTTACCCTCTATTAAAATATGTTCCAAACAAGGGAGAAGGTGCCATTCCTCTATTCGTTTCTATTCCCTCTTCCCTTTAAAACTTTTATCATGTAACTTAATTTACTTTATTGCCGACAACTTCTTGATTGAGTAGTTAAGGAAGTGTTGTGGTTTGTTATAAGGCTTGGATTCAAACCTAGGCAACCTCAAACCCCACTCCTCAATTATCAAGAAAAAAAAACACAATTTGCTTTGCTATTGCCCTTGTGGAGAACCTTTGCTGCTACAATTTCTGAAAATTGGGAGGACGTAACATGCCATAAGAAATTGTAATGTCAACCTAAATAAGCTCGCGTCTTAATAATAGTAACTTTGCCGAAGTCATTAATAACGAGTCCAGTCTGCTTTTTCTGACAAGAAAATTTTTAAGGATGTGTTCTCTCCTCTTTTTTTCAGCTATAATTGATGTGGTAGAATGGGCCCTTATAGTAGTTTCTGATTCTTATGACTCATAAATTTAAAAATTTCGCACCAAAATCATTGTCTGAATTGGGGAAGCGGGGGGCTGATCTGCCAAGAGGATTTTTCGTGGAAATTATTGAGAAGGTTTTAGACAAAATACCAGTTTCATTTCCCACCTAAACGTCAATTTACTGAGTTTTTAATTGAGATTTTGGTGTCTTAAACAGACTGCAAACCACATTCTTTTTTTTTCCTTCGTTTATCATTATGTATATTTTGTTTTTGGTATTTGGTAGCTTTTGTCCTTTTTAAAGAATGTTGGTTGCTTCACATATTAGAGCTCTTGTAGCTCAACCGACTTAGAACTTGAGAGATTTGTCATAAGCTTTATACCAGTTTTCTGGAGTACTTATATTGTGTCATAACTGGCCTTCCCACTTCGGGTGGTCTTTCCTCATTTCTTCCAATCTGGAAGCCTTTTCTTTTTCCTGGATATTGCCTCAGTAAGAACCATTGAGGAATGCAGAAATTTGTGCTTTATGGCCTGTTACCTGATTGCTTGGTGGTTAAAGCTATTCTCAGTGGACTCTATTGTGAACTAGACTGCATGTTGTATTTGCACCCTGTTCATCTAAGCTGAGGTCTTTTGATGTGGCCCAAAATGCTCTAAATCCATTTTTAACTTCTGGCTATTATCTAATGACCAAGACTAGGTGATATGCATGCACTCACTTTAGCATGTGAAAAAGGGAAGGGGTATGCTCTGCTTACTCTTTCAAGTTAACCAGGTAGCTCAGCTCAAGATTCGATTATCACTGGAGTGGCAGACTGATTTAGCTGTTCCTCTCTCTCTCCCTACTGCACTGTAAATCCTTACATGCTTACCTAATAAGTAACTTGGAAGTTAATGGTGGCATCTGTATTATCAAAATCTAGTGTTTGGTCAATCTACTTGCGTCACATTTACTCCTTTTCTGTTGTTGTTGTTGCATGTGTATCAGATGATCATATTTTATAGCTTACTCAGTTTTCATGTTGTAAAAGATGATACTGATATCTGAGATACCATGGCACAAGTGATTTCATAAGGGTTGAGTGGTTTTACACCTTTTACAGGTTCTAAGTGCGCATTTTCGAGCTTATATTCAAGCATTGGAGAAATTACAGTTGGATATTGCGACATCTAATGATTTGATTGGTGTGGAGACCAGAAGCACTAGCCTTTTTTCAAGAGGAAGAGAACCACTGAAAAACCGTTCTGCAGTTTTTGCATTGGGGGAGAGAATAAATGTTTTAAAGGTTTTCTGACAGTCAACCTGGTTATATTTGTGATCTATTTAGTAATTTGTGTTATAGTTATTAATAAACCACTGAATGAACAACTGTCTATTGAGTATTTGAGCATCAATCACTCTTTTGCTTCCCTTTTCGGTGATTCTTGTTAGAAAGTTTACATAGTAGATCTATGCTTTACATGACCAATTTATGAATATAGTATAAGAATTTGGTTTGATATGTGATTGATATAAATGAATTTTTTTTTCTTCTGTGACTTAAGATAAATACACCAGACACTGTAGATATGTAAGTGCTTTACAGAGTTTATTATCCCCAATTACCTTGTTTGCAACTCAAAATGACTCTTAACTTTACTGTCTTTTTTTGTTACTTGCTCTTTGCATGTGCATGTGCATGTTTATGAATGCATATGCGTTTAAGTTTTATTGTAGTTTTTGAAATGGCATTCTTCACTAGGCTTGTTAGCACCTATTCTCTCTCTCTCTCTTTTATTTTTATTTTTTTTAAGTCTGCATTGTTTGTCCTCACATGATGAAGATGGTGTATCGAACTGCTTTACTATATAAGATTCCATTTTTAGAGCCTGGAGTTCTTGTCAAAGATGGATTATTCTCATCTTGTTCATAGCGAACACTCAGTTCATTAAATTCAAGATTTAGTGCTCAAATCCTCTTGTGCTTACTCATCCTTTCTCATGCTGCCTCTGTTTTGTGTGGGGTTTTTTTTTTGGATACTAGCTCATTCAAAGTTGATCAAGAAAAGTGAACTTACTTATTGGTGTTAATGTGGAAATGTACTCTATAGTCAGAAGATTACATCTTTTTCTCGTGTAGCTAGGGAGAAGTACTCATGAGCTTTTGAGTTCACTGGGGGTGATTTTGATTTGTTAGAAACCTAATGACAAGTTTGTTAACTTCACTCTATGAGGAAATTATGGTGGAGAGGAATAGCTGAGCATTCAAAGGATCTGGGTTTTGCAGGAGATGAAGTTTTTGATGGTTTTATTTTTCTTGCCGGCTATTTGTCTATTGTATTTTCTATCTTTTGATTGTATATGGTACACAGATCATGCGCTTGGTAAACTTGTCAGTCCTAGAAGAAAATTAAGAAATATGTCTTTCTGAGCTTGTTCTATTGCATGAGGCAAAAGTTGATAGACGCCTTTGCTTCTTTGATTTTTGATTTCATGAAAATGGACATAGCTGAAAAAGATATCCTTCCAATTGGAATCACCTGAATCACATATGTAGAACCTAAACATGTGAGACTATAATCAAGGATTTATCAAGAAACTTTCTCTTCCTTTCTTGTTTTAGGTAGTTATAGATTAGAAACCTGCATTTTGGGTGTAATACTGGTGTGTATTGTTTCTGGACTCATATGTCCTTAATTTGAGAGCTGAGCTTAAGCACATTGTTTAACTTATTGGCTTCAGGAAATTGGTTAATAGCTATTGTAATTTGTTTTTTATGTCTTAGATCTTATATTTGGATTGATTCCATGGTTTACATTGTTTTGCAGGAAACTGATCAACCTGCACTCATTCCACATATTGCTGAGGCCAGCTCTTTAAAGTATCCTTATGAGGTCCTCTTTCGGAGCTTGCACAAGCTGCTTATGGATACAGCAACTTCTGAGTACCCTTTATTCCTTGCTTTGCTTCTGACTGTTGTCTAAATTTTAAGTCATTAGATATATGCGTGTTTAATATTTGCCATATTTTCGTCCTTTCTCAATGTCAGGTATCTTTTTTGTGATGAGTTCTTTGGGGAGGAGCCCATTTTTTATGAAATTTTTGCTGGTAAAATGCAGATTTATCACATACTTGTCTAGAATTATTGTTATACTTGCATGGACGCTTGAACTGTAGGTTTATGTTGTATTTAGTGCATCATACAAGTAGCAATTGCCACATGTACAGGACTTTATCAATGATCTTGTAGCCTTATGTTCGCTTATGATATTCAATAAGTAGTGGATATTGTGAGTTGTGACACTTAAGGAACTAAAAAAATCAATCTGTTGTGACATTGCATCAAATATCACTCTCATACCTTCAAGATTATGGAGGGAGGTGCTCATGATTTCCTGGTGCTAACATATTATCAGGTCCTTTTGCTGTCATTGATGAGCACTTCAATTCTATCCTTCCAAATTGTTATGATGCTATTGGCCTAATGCTTATGATACGTATAATACACCAGCACCAGGTGATTGGTTCAAGTTCTCTTATATTCATAAATCTTGTTTAGCAATTTGTTGTTGTTGGAGCTAATGATTGTGTTTAAAGCCTTCAGAATGTATGTACATTGATTGTAGACTTCTATGCTACTTGCGATCATTGACTGCGTGGAGCACTACATGATTAAATTTTATTTGTCAAGGGATTCATGAATGTTCTGATAAACTGTGTTTGACTTACATACATTTCTGATGGCTTTAATGAGGCAAATCTTCATGTGGTGGTTAGTGATTAAAGAGAATCATGGCTTGTATATGTCCAAAACACAGTAAAGCCTTCACATTACATCATTCTTTCTTCTGCTTGTGCTCATGCATGTGATTTGCTGTATCAAAACTTTTGTAGTTTGAGCAGTGGTTTTCCCTTGACATAAATAAATGTCATAAAATGGGAAAGGCTTGCATTGTTTACATTAAAAAATATTTCTTGTCAGACTTAGGGCCATCTTAGTATGGCTACCATAAAAAAGGTTTATTTATTAATTAATTAATTTATTTTTATTTTTAATTCTGCCTGACAGCAAATTTGATTGGTCCTGTTTTTACTCATTCATGATTCATTCTTCTAGGTTCTCTCCTTTGTCCCCTCCCCTGTTTTCTCAACTTTGATTTAGATAATCTGTGGTGGTTTTGTCAAGTGGTGTACTAGTTATCTTAGGATCATTGAACCTGAACCGATTATATAGTCAGTGAGGTTTAATCTTTTTGCAGCTTGTTCTGTGACCAGTTTAAGCTTTACCTTGTAATTTTAATCAATTTCCTTTTGTGTTTTGTAGTAATTTCCAATTCTGACATTTTTGTTTTCCTTTCTAGCTTATTATGTCTCGGCGAAGAATTCCATGTTTGGATTCATATCTAGACAAGGTTTGTTATCTTCAGATTATAATAATTAATTTATCTCACTGGCATTCCTGATGGTATTCACAGAAAATAGCTACTAGATTTTTTTATGCTTTTCCAAATTCCACAGATTTAATGTCTTGGCCATTGTTAAGGGCCCTTGGGGGTTCACATGGGACTTTAAGTGCTTATTCATTTGTGCTCTTGGATGCAATGAACATTGAAATATGGAAGCCTAACTGAAAGTAATTTTTTTTTAATGAAAAAAATATTTAGGGAAAGAGGAATTAGTATGGAACTGGTATTTGTGGATAACAAATGCAAGTTTTTGTTTCACAATGCGCCGTTGACTTCTGCTGAAAAAAATTGTGGTTGCCTCCAGCTTTTGATATGTCATATTTTATCCTTAAAGGGTGTCAACTGAATCTGAACAGGTTAACATCTCTCTCTGGCCTCGTTTTAAGATGGTATTTGACATGCACCTCAGCAGTCTGCGAAATGCAAATGTGAAACTATTATGGGAAGATGATATTCATCCTCATTATGTCATGAGGCGGTATGCTGAGTTTACGGCTTCTCTTATTCATCTCAATGTTGAATATGGAGATGGACAGGTTAGATACATTAGAACAAGTCGTAGATTATAGTTTATGAAGTTTTTCATGAGTTTATCATCTGAAAAATTTACCCTCAAAAATGCAGCTGGAATTGAATATGGAACGATTAAGAATGGCCATTGATGACCTCCTTATGAAGCTTGCAAGAATGTTTTTAAAACCAAAATTACAAATTGTGTTTCTTATAAACAACTATGACATGACAATTGCGGTGCTGAAGGTAAATATTGCTTCTCAATTATTGTTTTTTTATTATACTTAATCTTCATCTATAATGTTACAGAGAAGTTATGGTTGAATGCTTTGAAAGAAGTGATTTATCTGTCTGTATTAGATGTCAAATTGCTGAAGACCTTAATTGCTTTTTTTTTTTGGTGAGAATACCTTAACTGCTTTGATTTCTTTCTGTTTTAACTATTGTAATTAAAATCCAGGAAGCTGGTCCTGAAGGCGGGAAAATTCAACTGCATTTTGAGGAGCTGCTAAAGACTAACACAGGATTATTTGTGGTAAGTGACCAGTTTTGAGGTGTACTTAAACCGTGTTGCATCATAGTTAAACTTTGGGTTGGTGGATAGGTTCTTGGAGTGTGCTTGTAATGATTACCCCCTTTATTATTTGTGTCACAACATTACCATAGTCAAAGCTTTAGTCGACATAGCCTACTTTCCTGTTATCAAACCTCGTATACAAGACCATTATCAATTATTACTTTCTGTAGGAGATTCATTTGTCTAAAATAACCCCTCTTTAAGAAAATTTTAGTGCTTAAACTGGCATTACATTGTTATTCAATGGAGTCCACTGTTCCCCATCTCTTGCACTAAAGAACTATTGTGGCAATATGCAGGTTTTGATTGTGGCAAACATGCATGTATGTCTTAAAGGGAACAAGCACATGCCTGTTGGTGAAAGGCCTCTTGGGCATTTTCCATTTTAGTTTTAAATCACAAAATATTTAAGGATAGGTGGATACATTGTGGGATGGGGTAGAGATTGCTCTTATCATGAGTTTTATGTCTCCACTTTTGTACTAGCAGTTTATCTTTACTTCCTACATTTACATATCTTTACTTCCTACATTTACAATGCAGGAGGAACTGCTAGTGGAGCATTTTAGTGATTTAATAAAGTTTGTGAAGACTCGAGCCTGTAAGTATTCCAAATAGATCTTGTTACTTATTCTATCAAATGCTTTGACTTAGAGCCTGATTGAATAAAGTTGACCAAATAAAAAGCTTCACTACAAGCGGAATATAGAACTTTAGTATGATTGTGCTATTGCTTTTAGAAGCATCATCATCATCATTATCAGAGTTTTTATTTCAATACTAGAGTAGGTTATATGAATCAATATATAACCTCACGTTAAATCATCAATACGAGGAAACTAAAATCATTCTGAGCTAAAACTTGATTGGCTCAGATTAACAGCAAACAAAAAGTTACCGCAAGCTCGAAAACTTGCATATCAGACTATATTTTCTATATTAAAAGAAGAATAAGAAAAACTTGATTAGATTCCTGAATCAGTCAAAATAAGTAATAAAACATTCAACTAGATAGTGAATGAGTATTTAACAATCAAGGCTTGGCCTAGTGGTTGTTACCCCTCCTTAGGAGAGATTAAGTCCAAGATTCGATTCCCTACTCCTTGTTCCTCCTATGAACCAAAAAGATAGTGAATGAGTATTTTCTTAGTCAATTCCAAACTCACTTGGTATGAGATATGTATCAGCTGAGGATCCCAATGCTAGCTCTGAGAGGCCTATAACTGTTGCCGAAGTGGAGCCGCTTGTTAAGGATTTTGCCAGCAGATGGAAGGCTGCGATAGAACTGATGCACAAAGATGTGATCACGTCCTTCAGTAACTTTTTGTGTGGAATGGAAATGTTAAGGGCTGCATTGACGCAGCTGCTGCTTTACTACACCAGGCTTTCCGATTGCATAAAGAGGATCAATGGCGGCACTGCCCTGAACAAGGATCTTGTATCCATATCTTCTATCATGTATGAAATCAGGAAATACTCGAGGACTTTCTAATTTATTGCTTCCTGCCAAAACCTACACTTTATTTTTTATTTTATTTTGTATGCTATCTTTCTGCTACTTAATGAGTAAAAGATTTTGGATTGAACTGTGAAACTTGTACTACTATTAATTTTATTATGAAGGTAACAAATAATTAAAGCTAAAAATATTCTTGTCATGATTTCTCTTGTAATTGTTTTTCTTTTTCAACCTTTGAACCATCTTCTTTTAACTCTATTTTATTAAATTGCATTTTAAATATTTATATTTAAAAACTATTGAATAAGTTTAGAGATAAGATTTTATTTGATCATTGTTTTTAGAGTAAATGATAAAATTTACTATTTATTTTTAATGTGTAATTTTTAATTATACATGTTGATTCATATGGTCAAAAACAAGAGGTCTGCGTTTTATTTTTAGTGATAAAAATCTTAGATTTGCCTCCGGTATGAAGATATTTTGTATTAAAAGTATATATCTTTTAATTAAATTTTAGTATATTTGAAATTATGTAAGTGTATTTTAATTACATGGACGTGTCGAATTTGGATTTTAGTCTCTAGTTTTGTAGTGTTAGTCGAGTTTGATTCATTTCAATTATATTTATCATTTTTTAATTTTAATTATAAGTTTAACATTAAAAGAATTTTAATAATATTTTCATCAAAATAAAAAGTACAATAACATGAATAAACTTGTTTGAATACAAAAAAATATTTCGAAGATTTTATATCATAGAAAATAATGACTTGTTTGGTGAAACATAAAAGTTTTGTAAATCAATTATAACAACTGCACTTCTTCTCATGAACAACTTGTGAACCTTTACATTAATTTTACTAGAAGGTCAATATAAACACATGATAATAAGAATAAATATGGTATTAATAGGCGTAAAATGTGTCATAAGTATCGTAAACAAATGATGATAAACATTAATACATTTTGTAGCAAAATTATTACGAGTTTGTCTATTGATATTAATTTTACATTTATTCTTTATGTGGGTTGAATGCATCAAATTAAAATACTATACTTATGTCATGTCCTGTCATGTCCAATAGTATACAGTAAATATCATATTTCACACACACAACAGTGATTGGTTGGGCTGTCTACGATATCTTTATCAATATTCACTTTCACTTGTAATAGTATACATATTAGTAAATAGTATTTATATTTATTTATTATTAATATTTACACAACTGTACTTGATGAGTGTTGTCAGTCACCAAAAATAAAATTTCCTAACTCTACTATGTAGATAATGGAGCAAGGGTTGAACCCACGGAGACTGAATTATTTAAGTTAATTATTAAATTAAAAATCTAATCTTAAGGTTTAGGGAAAGAAGAAATTTTGGGGTTTTAGAGTTTTGTAAGCTATGTCTAAAAGAGAGATAGCAAAGATTATTAAATATCAAAAAGCTCAATTACAAGGCAATTAATTATTCTTGGATTTAGATGTTAATAATTGATTACAAAATATTATTGTCAATTAAACAGTCAACCGTAGCATAACAACAAGCTTTGTTACACCATTTTCCCTTACTGAGTCGTTAGTTAAAACAAGCTCTTTAACTAATCTCTAACTACTTAACCTACCTAGAACAAGCTCTCTAGATATAAGTTGTAGCAGCATTAACAACTAGAAAGATATGGGTTGACATTAGATAACAAACACATAAGCTCGGTTCATTTAATCTAAACCTCAATTCTCCTTCATCCCTAGTGATTAACTCCATAAGCAATTACGGACTTATTTTTTAATTTGGTAGTAGATTATTTAATTAAATTAAATAGTGGGCTCTACTATCTAATCAAGCAAATAATCATGCAAATATGCTAACAGAATCTTGGATACTTAACCAACAATTATATTATAAACTCAAAATCTCACAACATTCTTTTTTCCAATAACAATCAATTTACCTCGTAAGTGAATAAGAAACCTACTCACTGGACATATTCAAGATCATAAATTTCAAATTATATATTATAAAGATTACAAATATCATGCAAGAAACAATCAAAGAAGCAATATTTAATAATATAAAATCAGAATTACTAATCAAGACTATAAACTAGCAAGCAAGAACACGCAAACAATATTAATTTAAATAAAGAAAACAAAATTAGAATTAAAAATAATAAAGAAATCAGCAAAATAATAAAAATAAAATATTTATTAAATCTACTCTAAAACTAAACAAGAGAGAACAGGGGGAAGAGAGATTTGATTTTTATGAGAGCCAATGAGCTCTTTATATAGGCCTAAGAATTTGAATTAGAGTAGGAGTCTGAGAAGAGTTTTAATTTGACTCAAACTCTTTTTAGAACTTCTCTCTCTTTACAATTCTTTTTCTACTCAAACTCTATTTTCCTTCTTTATTACATTGTCTTAAAAATAATTAAAACTTTAAGACATAAAATTTTCAGACATGTCTTGTCTCAACCAAATCTTGTCTTCACAAAATCTTGTCTTAACCTTGCTTTGCTGGAATTCTTTCTAAATCTCGTTATTCTGCCCAGAATTTTGTATTAATTTTGTCTAGACGTTTGACCCATCAAACAAAATCCGATTATTGTGATCTTGTACATTCCGAAAACCTTGAGAAGTCCTCTACAACTTTCATGAAGCTTACTTCTTGAGATCAGATCGTTAAGTTAGTCAAATTCATCAATCTTTTGAACTGGACGGAAAAATCTGTATTTTGTTCTTGTTAGCTCCTTTTAATTCTAACTTTGATATTTAATACCTAAAACATATAATAAATATTACTAAGCTCTTTTAGGCATAAAACATCAATATAAAGAATATATTAGCACATATAAATTTCACAAAATATCATCTTATCAGTACTATTACTTTACATCCCTTGTACATAAAATTTACAACTGTAATACTGTACATAATAAGTCTGAACATATAAAAGGAAATAAATATACCTCCAAGATCTGATCGAAGCTGCCTATGGGAACAATAGCGCAACCGAAATTAGTGGGACGGTATATAGTGGATCACTGTAAATAATCTGTGGAGTGGAAAAATAAAGTTTGAGCTAACGTGCTCAATAACAGAATTGTGTGTAAAGACTGATTCTATGAAATCTATATGCTAAAAACATTTAATCCCTAATAGTGTACTAGGTACAAATCGGGAAGGATACTATAGTCGGTTAGGAAACAGGATGGAGTATGGGAGGTATTTTAGAATACCTGTCGTGTCCTGGCTCTTAGAAGCAACTATAGGGAGTAATTAGTTAAATTTGATATTAAAACAATATAAAATTCTATTGAAATCACATAGCAAAATAATTTAATAATTAAATAAATATTTCTTTTCAATAATAATAATAATATTCAACTCAATATCGGTAAACACAGTACGGTAAACAGTTCAGTAAATAGTATGTAAAAAGCTCAATATCAGTAAACAATTTAGTACCAGCCAACAGTTCAGTAAAACAGTACAATAAATAGTAACAATATAGTGGAGACCAGGCAATACCCAAGGTATATCATGCTATAATAATATCCCGAAAAGGAAAAATCAATAAACACACGAGACATATGACCATGGTCTATAGGGTCCACAATATACACTTGCCAAGTGCCACTAGTGGAGGCTGAAGACTTGGCGGGTCTATCAGCACAATGACAATAATAACAGTAATAGTACACGTGACATGTGAGCATGATACGATGCATAACAGTCTCAAAACGATAGATATACAGTAGAAACAGCATTTATGAAATCAATTCTGCTGAGAATATCTTCAATCAGTCCATAAATAAATATATTGAAAATATATTCAGTTTATGAATAAAAATTCATAAAATATTCACATGTCAGTATTCTTTTTTGAAAATGTTCTATTTATCTATAAAACAATAATAAACATGTGCCGGTACCTTCACGTAATTAAAATTCATTAACATGAATATTTAAATATTGTCTTTCAGTAAATAATGAATTAATGCAATTTTTATTAAATCTCATGGAATCTACTTGAAAATCTATTTATTTCTATCATTTAAAAATATTAGAATTAATTTCTTAAAATTTCTATAAATTCTAGCAGAATAATAGCTGTTTCTAACCTAGCCCTCCTGCACTGAAAACACAGTTTATAAACCAGCCAGTATCCACAATTTCACCAATTCCAAAGCGATAAATTTCCAAATCACTTCCTAAAATTAATTTGAGATAAATCATGCATTCATAGTATCCATATAGCTCACACACTCATCCTTTAACTGTCTATTCCAATCAATATCACCGATAGCACCACTAGCGAACTAGTACTCTCGGGCTGCAAAACATTACATCACCATTATTCACCATAATTCAAATTTTAATAATTTTTCCTTCGTTAAATTCTACCACATTATCAGTAGAAAATGTTAACCCAATCTAAATTACATCGATAGTAAAACATAACTTCTTCTAAATAACTCCGATTTTAATACTGACTTCACCAATAGTCTCCTCTCAATTTCTACAGTCTCATCGCACCCTAAATTCATCAAATGAAGCACAAAATCCTCCCCCCATAGCCATGGCCGAGTGCACCTTATAGCCAAATTTATGGAATTTCAACAATTAAGCGTTACATTCATGTTTAATCATGTTTCCTCACTAATTTGGCACCATTTTTATGCATCAAACTACATGGTTTCATGATGCTTCAACAATGGCCGAAAACGCTAAGGAGTGATTTAGGGAGTTTCAAATCAATCAAACTGATGAGTGTTGTCAGTCACCAAAAATAAAATTTCCTAACTCTATTATGTAGATAGCGGAGCAAGGGTCGAACCCACAGACACTGAATTTTTTAAGTTAATTATTAAATTAAAAATCTAATTTTAGGGTTTAGGGAATGTAGAAGAAATTTTGGGGTTTTGTAAACTATTCTAAAATAAAGAAAACAAGAATTATTAAATATAAAAAACAAATAGCAAAAAGCTTCAATTACGAGGCAATCAATCATTCTTGGATTTTGATGTTGATCATTGATTACAAAATATTATTGTCAATTAAATAGTCAACCGTAGCATAACAAGAAGCTCTGTTACACCATCTTTCCTTACTAAGTCGTTAGTTAAAACAAGCTCTTTAACTAATCTCTAACTACTTAACCTACCTAGAACAAGCTCTCTAGATATAAGTTGTAGCAGCATTAACAACAAGAAAGATATGGGTTGACATTAGATAACAAACACATAAGCTCGGTTTATTTAATCTAAACCTTAATTCTCCTCCATCCTTAGTGATTAACTCCACAAGCAATTACGGACTTATGTTTTTAATCTGGCAGTAGATTATTTAATTTAACTAAATAGTGTGCACCCTATCTAATCAAACAAACAATCATTATAATGTGTTCAAAGAATCTTGGATATTTAATCAACAATTATATAATAGGTTCAAGAATCTCACAACATGCTTTTCCCAAGAATAATCAATTTACCTCATAACTGAAAGAAAACTACTCACTAGACATATTCAAGATCATAAAATTCAAGTTATATATTATAAAGATTACAAATATCATGCAAGAAATAATCAAAGAAGCAATCTTTAATAATATAAAATCAGAATTACTAATCAAGATTATAAAGTAGCAAACAAGAACACACAAACAATATTAATTTAAATAAAGAAAACAAAATCAGAATTACAAATAATAAAGAAATCAGCAACTAATAAAGAAGAAAAAAATAAAATTTTATTAAAAACCCTAAAGAAAATCCTTCAAGACTAAAAGAAGAAGAGGGAGGAGAGGGATTTGGAGGATGTGAGAGATAAGAGGGATGCTGTTTATGAGAGCCTTGTGCTCTTTATATAGGCCTAAGGAAGAGTTTAAAAGACTTTCCTAAGCAATGTGAGATTCAGATAAGAGTTTACTTGTGAAACAAGTAATTCGACTAGTCAAACTCTTACCTTTATCTCATCATCTTTTTACAATTATTTTCTAAGTAAAATTCCTAAGGCCTATTCTTATTAATTAATTACAGATCTAAGACATAATAAAATTAAGAAATTATCTTTACTCAACAAAATCGGGTCTTGAACTTGCTTTGTTGGAATTTCTTCTCAATCTCGTTTTTCTGCCTAGAATTTTGTACTAATTTTGTCCAGATGTTTGACCCACTCCGAGTTTTGCGATCTTATGCATTCTGGAAACCTTGAGAAGTCCTCTACAACTTTCATGAAGGCCACCTCTTGATATCAGGTCGTTAAATTGGTCAAAAATGTCAATCTTTCAAGCTGGATAGAAAATACTGCACTTTGCTCCTTTTAGCTTCTTTTTATTCCAACTTTGATATTTAATACCTAAAACATAAAATAAACATTAGTAAGCTCTTTTAGGCATAAAACATCAATAAAGAAAATATATTAGCACATATAAAATTCACAAAATATCATCCTATCAAATTCCCCCACACTTAGCTTTTGCTAGTCCTCTAGCAAACCTTAGCTAACTAATTCCTAAAGAACTAAATCATAAAATCCTAACTCACTTTCGTAAGAATCACGATTGCATTTAGCTTATGCAATAAGCCTTTAAACCCCTAGGTCACCCCCAGTGGACGAGTTGTGTCTCGTGAGGGCTTTCAGAAGATATACCCACAAAATCTTTTACTTAAGACTCAATCCTAACAATTCAAAATAAGACTGAAAAATTTAAAAATTAAGACTCAAAACAAGATTAAGATCGTGAACATATTTTCAAATCTTTCAATTCTTAACTCATAACTTCAACAAGAGTCAAATAATCAAGTCAATCATATTCTAATCATTACTTCTCATATTCATGCATACTTCTAAATAGATTCTTGCAAAATTCACAATCAACATAACTGAAACATATAATATCAACTTTGCAATTATCCACTTTACATTACTACAAACAAAGTCAATAGATCAAGAACTTTTTTTTTGTTTTCTCTTTTTTTTTCCTTTGAGGTTTCAATAATGATTTCCCTAAGTACTTACTTGCCTTTTTACGTGAATGTTAATATTGGTGATACCAACACCCGGTTACTCAACAAGTAAGCCCTCTTTTAGAGTGCTTTGCATACTCATATTTCAAGTTACTTCAAGAATTTAATCAACAAGATCGAGTAACTCAAAACATTGGAGTAGAATTTAAAGCTTTCAACCTCTATTTTTCTTCTCTTTTTATGTTTTTTTTTTGTTCTTGTCTATTTATCCTTTGCTTATACCAACTTCAATGAACTAATCACATTATCAATATCATATGAGCAATCATATTTAATCATGAACTCACATAAATTCTTTAGAAAGTACTCACTTCAACAATAATAACAATCAAAATAGTCTCAACTTTCTTATAAAACTTTGTTTTAGTTTAGAATCAATTCTTAAAAAAAAAAGAAAACATATCATGATCTTTTAAAACTCTTAAAAATTTGACCCCTTTTTTTCAAAAAAAAAAATTTCCACTTCCTAGAAAAAAAAATCTATGGACTCATAAACCAATATTCCTCTCCCCCCCCCCCCCCCCCCCCACACTTAAATCTTACTTTGTCCTCAAAGTAAGTCTAGCATGCAAAGAAGAACAATAAAAACTAAAAAAAAGGTAATACAAGTAAAGGAAGAAATACTCCCTCGTTTTACATCCTTGGGTTGCCTCCCAAGTAGCGCTTTTGTTTAATGTCGTTAGCTCGACTGCTCCACCTTCCATCATCCAATCCAAGACCTCAACTTTTTTATCGGTCTCTCGAGTTCCTCATTCTCAAGATTTTTACTTATGGCTATTTCTAGCTCATCTTTAAGAACTTGCTTTTCATCACCTTTTAATTTCCTCTTGGAAGTGCATAGTTCCCTTAAAAACTTGGCATCGCAAAGCACTTGATCATTAATTTCATCAAGGAGAGGAATATTGACTTCCATTTTCCTAAATGTCTTCAATGTCTCCTTGTCTTGCTCTTCATTTGTAGCTCTTGCAAACCTACCAAGAAAAGGAGGAGGGTAAGTAGAAGCATTAAAAGGAATTTGTTTATCACTTACCTCAGCTTTGAATTCCTTGATTTCAACATCCTCATAGTGCTTTATAAAATTGTCGAAATTCTCTCTCCCTTTTACATTGTGCATGTCAACAACTCCACCTTTAATATAGAAATTGGATTCATCCTCCTTTTCTATAAAGTTGTTGACATCTTCATGTGCACTTTCCTTGGAATCAATTTCCCTTTCACTTTTCAAGGTGATGTTAGTAACATTATCTCTTGCATTCTCCATAGGTTGAGAGGTCATAGCTTCAATGTTACTTATGGAATTCATTATTTGACTCACATGGTGATCAATATTCTTAATATAAACAACAGCCTCTTGTGACAATTGTAAAGTTTTAATCTCAAGAGTCTTAACAATATCTTCAAGAGACATACCTGATTCTTGAGGTGGAGGCATACCTGAGTCTTGAGATGGAGCTTGATATGTATCTTGGAATGGTGCATTGTAAACCTCATATTGATTCCCATAACTAAAATTAGAATGATCCCACCATCCTTGATAGTAGGTATCGTAGTGTGGTTCATAATTATAGTATGGGTCATAATTATAGTATGGTTCATAAGCTTGCTCCATGGAGTCCTCTCACTTCTCGTCTTGGGAGGTAGTGGTGGTGGATGTTGTGGTGCTTGTGGCACTGCGCTTTGGGTTGCTTGTATATAGTCCCTAATCTTTTGAAGTTTGTGGCAAGAATCCTTGTCAAACAAGCAATCCCTGAAAAAGAAAAGAAAAGGATAAGAAAAAAAATTAGACTTTAAATTAAAATAATTAACCTAAACAAATTTCAGTCCCCGGCAACGGCGCCAAAATTTTGATGAGTGTCGTCAGTCACCAAAAATAAAATTTCCTAACTCTACTATGTAGATAGCGGAGCAAGGGTCGAACCCGCAGAGACTGAATTTTTTAAGTTAATTATTAAATTAAAAATCTAATTTTAGGGTTTAGGGAATGTAGAAGAAATTTTGGGGTTTTGTAAACTATTCTAAAATAAAGAAAACAAGAATTATTAAATATAAAAAACAAATAGCAAAAAGCTTCAGTTACGAGGCAATCAATCATTCTTGGATTTTGATGTTGATCATTGATTACAAAATATTATTGTCAATTAAATAGTCAACCGTAGCATAACAAGAAGCTCTGTTACACCATCTTTCCTTACTGAGTCGTTAGTTAAAACAAGCTCTTTAACTAATCTCTAACTACTTAACCTACCTAGAACAAGCTCTCTAGATATAAGTTGTAGCAGCATTAACAACAAGAAAGATATGGGTTGACATTAGATAACAAACACATAAGCTCGGTTTATTTAATCTAAACCTTAATTCTCCTCCATCCCTAGTGATTAACTCCACAAGCAATTACGGACTTATGTTTTTAATCTGGCAGTAGATTATTTAATTTAACTAAATAGTGTGCACCCTATCTAATCAAACAAACAATCATTATAATGTGTTCAGAGAATCTTGGATATTTAATCAACAATTATATAATAGGTTCAAGAATCTCACAACATGCTTTTCCCAAGAATAATTAATTTACCTCATAACTGAAAGAAAACTACTCACTAGACATATTCAAGATCATAAAATTCAAGTTATATATTATAAAGATTACAAATATCATGCAAGAAACAATCAAAGAAGCAATCTTTAATAATATAAAATCAAAATCACTAATCAAGATTATAAAGTAGCAAGCAAGAACACACAAACAATATTAATTTAAATAAAGAAAACAAAATCAGAATTAAAAATAATAAAGAAATCAGCAACTAATAAAGAAGAAAAAAATAAAATTTTATTAAAAACCCTAAAGAAAATCCTACAAGACTAAAAGAAGAAGAGGGAGGAGAGGGATTTGAAGGATGTGAGGGATAAGAGGGATGCTGTTTATGAGAGCCTTGTGCTCTTTATATAGGCCTAAGGAAGAGTTTAAAAGACTTTCCTAAGCAATGTGGGATTCAGACAAGAGTTTACTTGTGAAACAAGTAATTTGACTAGTCAAACTCTTACCTTTATCTCATCATCTTTTTACAATTATTTTCTAAGTAAAATTCCTAAGGCCTATTCTTATTAATTAATTACAGATCTAAGACATAATAAAATTAACTTGAACTTGCTTTGTTGGAATTTCTTCTCAATCTCGTTTTTTTGCCCAGAATTTCGTACTGATTTTGTCCAGATGTTTGACCACCAAATGAACTCTGATTTTTGCGGTCTTGTGCATTCTGGAAACCTTGAGAAGTCCTCTACAACTTTCATGAAGGCCACCTCTTGATATCAGGTCGTTAAATTGGTCAAAAATGTCAATCTTTCAAGCTGGATAGAAAATACTGCACTTTGCTCCTTTTAGCTTCTTTTTATTCCAACTTTGATATTTAATACCTAAAACATAAAATAAACATTAGTAAGCTCTTTTAGGCATAAAACATCAATAAAGAAAATATATTAGCACATATAAAATTCACAAAATATCATCCTATCACAAACATCAAAATCATGCTTAGCAACCTTAATTCTATCATTTTCTATCATTAAAATTTAAAAACAAAAAAAACATGAATTTACCTTACTTGGTCGAAATTTAGGGGACTCCTTTCCTCTTGATTTTGTCCACTACATAATGAGATATTGTATAGGTGTGTAGATGATTGAATTTTGGGTAAGGTTGTAGAAGAAATTTTGTTTTTTAATACTTATTCCACAATTTTGTAGATATGGTAAGTAGAAGTCAATCCCATTGAGATTGACAATAATTAAATTGTTATTGACTTTAATCCTAACAAGCAAAATAAAAAGGAGTTTAAATGATTTATATTATTAAAATAAAATAGAAGTAAATCAAATCACAATTTATAACAATCAAAGAAGCTTTCGATTAAAAGGCTATTATCCACCATTGGAATTAAACATTGACTGTTGACTTTAAATTATCAATTCTTTCTTGAATATTCAATTTAAGAATAACAACAAGCTTTGTTATCCGAATCTTTCCCTAATTGTTAATTGACACAAGCTTTTTAATAAATCTCTAACCACTAAACTATCTAGAACAAACTCTCTAGATATAATTTGTGGCAACATTAAGACTTAGAAAGATAAACTAAAGCTAAATAACAAAATTCACAAACTTGGTTCATTTTATTTAGTCCTTTGTTGTTCTAGAAATTGAATGAAAACATGCTTACAATCATTAGTTCCTATTTGCTTCTAGATGTTAGAATTATCAAGCAATTACAAAATTGAGTTCTAAACTAGTAATATATTATAAAATATAATTGTATAGTATGTATCCTAACAATCAAACAATATAATAGTAAGTAATTTTTGATGAAGAACATAAGATATTCATTCTATAAAATCGATATAGAATTAAGCATAAACAAGTCTCACAATAATCATCCAAGGGTTTTCAAATTCTTTTTAACCAAAAATAAGTCAGCTAGCTTGTGAAATTCCCTAATTTCATGTAATTTCTTATACTTGTGAAGAATTCCAGCTAAAATAATTAAATAAATGTAAAGTTCTGATGTATAAATGAGGTATGAGACATATTAAGGAATAATGAAATTGATAGTCAATTAGTCAAAGAATTTATTTTGATATCAGGAAAATATTTAGAGTATGAAAAAAGAATTAATGTCAGATTTTTATGGTAATTAAAAGGACATGTGGCTGATATGATAAAAGGGAAGAAGAGTAATTAAAGGTCAAATGTCAAAGGGTCAAGGGAAGTTAATGGCTGAGATGATTAAGGATAGAGAGGCATTTAATGAAGCATGAGTCATCATCATCTCCATCATCTAAGTTGGCAGCAACCCCATTTCAGCTTTCCCTCTCGTTCCCTCCATTTCTCCAAGTTTCAACAATATTCACCTTGACAAACTACCAATTCCTGTCATCGATTCGTTAAGCTCACTTAACGAAAAACGATCCTTTTCACTAGCTTAAGCTAAGCCTGTAATATGGAAGGCTGATTCAAAGGAATAGAGGAGATCTAATTTCTGTCCATTTTGGTTATTGGCAAAGGTAAGAGAAGAAATTAATTTAGTCAAATTCAGTTATGGTTTGGAGTTGTAGTATATTGGTATAATATATTTATGGTATAAAAATGAAAGAAAGTTAAGGTTTGAATGATGATGTTTATAGCTTTGAAGAAGTAAAGGAAAGGAATTGGAGCCACCAAGCGATTACGTGTTTCGGAGTAATCGAGGTAAGGAATATGTGTAACGGACGTAGGGAGACTATGTTCGTTTTGGTTGCATATATGGTTTGAAATAAAAGCTGTTTTAAGTGCAGGAAGGTTAAAATCTCAGTTTTTCGCCCAGTACGATTTGGCTCAGGGTAGCCGACTACCCTAAATAGCAGCCGATTGCTCAGATACAGTCGTGACGTAACTTTTTTCGAAACCGACTTAAAGCAGCCGACTGCACTATATAGCAGTCGACTGCCATTTTTCCAGAAGTATTCTATTTGCGCACTAGTCGACCACCAATGAGCCAGTCAACTGCATTTTCTCGGAAAACATTCTGTTTGCGGACTAGTCGACTGCCCTACTTGCCTCCGAAATTTTAAATATTTTAAAATTAAAAAGAAAATAAAATTATTGAATTTTTATATGCTATATCAGTCGATTGCCCTAAAATAGCAATCAACTACCCCTTTGAAAATAATGATTTTAAACTTATTTATATAAATGTATTTGGATTATCATTAAAGTATATAAGAAGGTTTATGAATATCAATGGTTTTCTAAGAAGTAGTTTTGCTACCCAATGTTTTGAGACTATGAACCACTTAATGATCATGTACTATCGAAGCAGTCAACTACCCCTTTGAAAATAATGATTTTAAACTTATTTATATAAATGTATTTGGATTATCATTAAAGTATATAAGAAGGTTTATGAATATCAATGGTTTTCTAAGAAGTAGTTTTGCTACCCAATGTTTTGAGACTATGAACCACTTAATGATCATGTACTATCGATATTTGTTGGAGGGACTTTGATCAAGTCCCCAGTATTATGTGTTATGTGTATTTGGGCTGAGGAACCATAAGTCAGGCCTCAGTTGCCACAAATGTCACCTGACTAGTGTTCCCCGTAGTCTATAGACAATGGCCATATGTCTCTTATGTGTTTTGGCTTAGGGGAGGATCCCTGGCCCATGCGTGGGTACGCCACTTATTTAATATCCCTCATGGGAATTACTTGGTGCATGATTTTATTGGGTGTCAACCGTCTCCACAAGTATTTGAAGATTATTTGTATATTCAATTTCAAGTGAATTGATACATATGAAAGTATTTGAAGTATATGAATATATTTGAGTTATTTAAATATTTGCAAGTGACTTCATATGAAAGTATGTGAAAGTATTTGAAGTTAATTGTATTTGTACATGTGATTTCAAGTGAATTAAAGGAAATTGAAAGTATTTGACTTATTTGATATTATGTGTATATGGTATTTGAAGAAATTATATGATATATGCCTATAATGGTTTGACATGACATTATAGAGCTAAGCAGGAAAAACTGCATATAGTGGCATAGTACGCTCTTTTACATTTATTTCTTACTGAGCGTAAACTCACCCTTTTACGAACATTTTTCATACAGATTACCTGAAGTGAATTCCACTCCAATTAGAGGAGCTTGCTTTTGAAACCTTATAGTGTACCTTCGAGATACGCTTCCCAATAACTATTGAAGGTATACTTATGTATTATGTGCTCCAGACTATTGTACAGTACAATATTACATTAATGTATATTAGGAAGTTTAGGGATATAGGATATGCTAGTTATGTGAGATCTTGATGTATATGACGCATGTGTATATACATATAAGAAATTTTTATTCATGCAATGATATCATGCTATAAGTAATAAAGCATAAAGTATAAGAAGAAAGAAAGGATGACATTGATGAACGAGTCTAGCTAAACGGCATATGAAAGCAAGAAGTTAGTTGATATTTGGGTAGTGACGAGGATGTCACATAGCTAAACATACTACTGAAAATGATCATAATATTAAATATAAATAAGAATGTGTTAATTATATATTATGTTCCAGCCTTAATAATCCTATTTATAAACCTACAATTACAAGAGATAAAAGTCTTTGGTTTCCATACTTATCTTTATCTTCTTTTTGCTAATTCTTGCTTTATCGTATGCTTATCATTATCTTGAAGTATTCCATTCAAACTCTCATCTAAAGCCAACCATTAGGAGTCCTTCTTTCATTTAATTTCTTTTATTTTTATCAAGGGTTAATATGTAATTTAGCTCCCAAACTATACCACCTTTTTCACTTTGGTACCTAAAAATTTTTTATATTTTAATACATGAACTTCCACTCTATCAAGTACTTTACCCCACCCGTTAACTTCATTTAAAAAAAATGTTGACCGGGCCACAGTAGCTAATAATGTTATACCATTTCTTTTGTTATAAATGTTATACCATTTGTTTTTTCTTTCCGCGTCATTCCCTTTCTAATATCCAGCTCATATAATAATGTAACTTCCGGTTTCCATTAAAATACCAATTAACTTTTTCATTTTCTTATAATGGTTAGGTTGTTTGCCGATGTCATTTTCTTTTTTTCCCTTATAATATGCAAGCCCATACAGTAATTTCATTCCTTCAAATAATAAATTTAATATCAACAGTAATAAAATTCCACAACCATTAATACTATCACACTTTATTCATAACTTTAAGCACATACAAGTTCCCAAGTTCTAGTTACTATCACAATACTAATTCTATTAATTTACATCCCCATAAACATTTACAAAATAGAAAGTACTGTACAAATGTCTGAAATATATAATGAAATACAATATACCTTTAGTGGATAGCACACATCTCCCGAAGGTATACTGTATATCCAAAATTCAAGCACTTCTATGATGAGCAAAAATTACTACAAATAGTCTAGGAGGAAAAATAGGGGAGTGAGTTTACGCTTAGTAAGGAAACCTATACAAAAGAGCTGAGCTATGCTATTATATGCAGATAAAATTGTTAATAAAATTCATTTTCACTAGTTATGAAAAATCTATCAGATAAAAAAACATTAAAATGCAAGTGTACAGTAAAAGCATTTCTTTTTTTAAAAAATCATTAATAATTATCTGTGAGAACTCGTTATTTTATACTGTACATGTACAGAATTGTAAATTTAAATAAATAAATAAAGTATTTTTGAATATTTTAATAAAGGTTGAAATGAAGGTGGGATAGAATTGGAAATTTCAAAGTTGTATAAGGGCAAAGTTGGCTTTTCTCAAGGGTTGATCAAAGTTGATCAAATTTTGATTTAAATTGGCTTAAAAAATAAATAAAATAAATAAAAATTTAAAGTAAAATGGGCTAGAACAGAAAGTGTACTGCGCAGTGGCAACATGAGTGAATAAAATGATTTTTGAAGACATTTTAGACCTTAAATAAATCATATAAGATTTCTATAAATTAAAAAGAAATTATGGCCAATTAAATTGAGCTAACAAGCAAGCTTCATTTATTTTTTCAGCTGAGTTGCACCGCCTCAGCCATTTCTCTGCATCCAGTCCCGTTTCTGTTTTCTCCTCCACCGTTCCTCACGATCCAACTTTGAATCATCATCTTCTCCTCACTAAATCAGTTAGATTTCTGCATATAATCTCATCCTCACCTTCATAGCTTCATTATTCTTTAAAAAGTTCAGCCAAAAACAGCCCAAAGAGGACTCCCTTGCTATTGGACAGTGGCGTAAACAGGTAAAGAAAATTTCAGCCAATGTTTCATCCAATATATCTTTACTTATGGTGATGACTTGTTAAATAGGTGATGTGTATGCATATAGTTTGACATGAAAAACATGCAGCAAAGTATGGCTGAATTTCTTGTTGGTTGATAGTGGCTTTAATGGTTGAACAAAAGCTTACTGGTGTGTGCGTGAGTGGCATGAGTAGATGAAGCAGAAAATTCTGCTGTTTATGTGGGTGACGTGAAGAGCAGAATTTTCAGATTTAACATGAAAATAAATCAATGTTAACATATACATGAAACCATGTTTCTATGGTTGGTCATAAGGGTTTCAAGAGGCATAAATGGGGTACCTTGATGATGTGAAAACAGAAAAGAAAAGCTGAAAACCGAATGGAAAAAAAAAGTGAAGATGTTTAATTGCCCTTGACCGAATATGGGAAAGGCTAGAATGAAAGTAAAAAATAGGGGGCTGTTGTGACATAAAATGAGAAAAAAAAATGAGTGTTGTGGCGTGGAAATGAAGAAGAAATGAAGGTTGAACCGAACAGAAAGTAAGGGCTAGAATCAAACAGAAAAATAGGAAATTAATGGTGTGTTGATCGAATAGGATGAAGGATGATAGGATAGTCAATAAAAATGGCTGAGTATGGCATGGAAAGAGGTAGAATACAAGGCTGAAATTGTGATAAATGAGCAAGAATAAAGAGTAAAAAATGAGGGCTTGTGATAAGGAAAATATAACCACAAATTATAGATATAGTCAATATGTGTGTGCCGCTGCCGATTATGGAATAAATAAAGGAAAGAAATAGTCTTTTATTTCTTAAATGATGGAGAAATATTGTCTTTTATTTCTTAAATGATGGAAAATTACAAGTAAGAAGGCAGCTCAATTAATTGATACATTGACTAAGAAATTGAAACAATGAATTTTAATTATGGAAAGGCCATTCGACCATAATGGAAAAGGAAAAAAGAATGGCATTAAGAGTAGCCATTTTTAGGTATGAGGCTTTATTTACATCTATAATTTTTATAAATCATAGCTTAAAATTAAAGGATAATTAAGCTAATGATTTGATGAAATTAAATTGCTGACGGAAGTTTGACGTTTGTGTGGTGCAGAGATAACGCGATCTCGATAAATAGGTAAGAGACGCGTGTGTAGATTTGTAAGGATATCCGAATGCATGATTTACGTGCTATGAATTTTATATGAATTATGGAATATTGGTTTGCCTCAAATTACAAAAAAATCTGTGGTTTTTTGGTTGGTGAACTGTGTTTGCAAGTGCAGGGAGGCTAGGACTCAGGCAGCCATTATACTGCCAAAAGTTATTCAAAATAATTCTAAAAATGTTAGAAAATACTTTGGTGCATTATTGATATTTTTCCTAGCCTCAAAAGGGTTAAATTAAATATTTTTCATAAATGGTTATTATATCAAAAAATATTTATTAAATATTCTTGACACCGATTTTGGTGAAAGTGTCACTACTGAAAATTCATCCCATGTGTTTCACAGTGAAATGTGTGATTGGTGAAGTGAAATGGTGAATGGTGAATATTTTATAATTATTTTCAGTATGATATTCACTATTTAATTATGATTTTCCTTTATGGAATAAATGGAATTTTATCATGTGTGTTGATTTCCATAAAGGCTTTATCACTGTGTAAATATTGTTTTGAGACTAAAATGCCTCTACACATATTTATGGTGGAAAATGTGTTGGTGGAATATTAAATTTGGAAAATAAAATATTTTATTTTTCCATAAATCATGAAAATATTGGAATTGATTTCCAATAACTTTGAATTTCATGTTTTAGAAAGAAAGCATAGAAACACGTGTATGTGTTCTACAGTGAAAGGGAACAGTTATGAAATTTCATTTCTACTGTGTGATTATCTTATAAACTATTTTCACCGTACGAGATACTGTGATTTATACCTTTATGGATTTTGTGAAAGATGTTATTAATTTTAATAAATTCCATAAAGGTAATGAGATTTCACATATACTGTTTTGAGACTGATAGGCCCCATATCATGCTGATATGTGACATGTAATATGTGATATGTGAAGTTGTTGACATCGAGCCGTTTTCAACGTCCCGGTTGTCACCCGCTCAGTGTACGACTGAGGACACCTATAGACTATGGTCATAGATCTTTATGATGATTTACTGTCCCTACAGGGATCTCACATGTACCCTATTATTCCCTACGGGACTTATAGCATGATATCATTAGGGTGTTTCCAGGTCTCCACTATTATTCCATGTGTTTGGATTTCATGAGAAATGTGAAAATATATTGTTTATTGTGATGCTTTATCACTGATTTGTGAAATATGTGAATAGTATATTTTACTGCTACATGTGTTTAAAGTGATTGATTTTAACGGTAGAAATCAAACTGAATTTCAAATGTGGTTCATATGATTTACTAAATTGTTTATTTAATCATATGACATTTTATATGTAGTAAACACTTTAATAAATTTTATATTTTAAAGACTTTACTGCAGATTGTCTTTGAGGTATCAGGATTTGCATACAAATCTCTTATTGAGCTGTGGTTCGCTCACTCCAATATATTATCTCTCCAGATTATTTTCCGTGACTGGTTGAGTATATCATCCGAGGATTAGAGGCTGCCCACTGAGCACCCCGAGGCAGCATTTATAGATCTCGAAGGTATATTTATTTTATATTATATGTTCAAACTTCTGATTTAAAGTACTATAGTGTTATATTAAATTAGGGGATGTAAGTGTGGATTAAGATACAATTTGTAAATATTTATTTCCGTTAATTATATTGAATTACAAATATCGTCTTTCAGTGAATTAAATGTGGAAAATGGGATATCGCAGACAACCCAACCTATTCATGTAATTCACTGAAAGTTGTACAAGGGCAAAGTTGCCTTTTCTCAAGGGTTGATCAAAGTTGATCAAATTTTGATTTAAATTGGCTTAAGAAATAAATAAAATAAATAAAAATGTAAAGTAAAATGGGCTGGAACAGAAAGTGTACTATGCAGTGGCAACATGAGTGAATAAAATGATTTTTGAAGACATTTTGGACTTTAAATAAAGCATATCAGATTTCTATAAATTAAAAAGAAATTATGGCCAATTAAATTGAAAGCTTCATTTATTTCTTCAGCTGAGTTACATTGCCTCAGCCATTTCTCTGCATCCAATCCCATTTCTGTTTTCTCCTCCACCGTTCCTCATGATCCAACTTTGAATCATCATCTTCTCTCACTAAATTAGTTAGATTTCTGCATATAATCTCATCCTCACCTTCATAGCTTCATTATTCTTTAAAAAGTTCAGCCAAAAACCACCCAAAGAGGACTCCCCTGCTACTGGACAGTGGCGTAAACAGGTAAAGAAATTTTCAGCCAACGTTTCATCCAATATATCTTTAGTTATGGTGATGACTTGTTAAATAGGTGATGCGTATGCATATAGTTTGACATGTTTAACATGTAGCAAAGTATGGTTGTATTTCTTGCTGGTTGATAGTGGCTTTAATGGTTGAACAAAAGCTTACTGGTGTGTGCGTGAGTGGCATGAGTAGATGAAGCAGAAAATTTTGCTGTTTATGTGGGTGACGTGAAGAGCAGAATTTTCAGATTTAACATGAAAATAAATCAATGTTAAGATATACATGAAACCATGCTTCTATGGTTGGTCATAAGGGTTTCAAGAGGCATAAACGGGGTACCTTGATGATGTGAAAATAGAAAAGAAAAGCTGAAAACCGAATGGAAAAAAAAGTGAAGATGTTTAATTGCCCTTGATCGAATATGGGAAAGGCTGGAATGAAAGTCAGAAATAGGGGGCTGTTGTGACGTAAAATGAGAAAGAAAAATGAGTGTTGTGGCGTGGAAATGAAGAAGAAATGAAGGCTGAACTGAACAAAATGTAAGGGCTAGAATCAAACAGAAAAATGGGAAATTAATGGGGTGTTGACCGAATAGGATGAAGGATGATAGGATAGTCAATAAAATTGGTTGAGTATGGTGTGGAAAGAGGGAGAATACAAGGCTGAAATTGTGATAAATGAGCAAGAATAAAGAGTCAAAAATGAGGGCTTGTGATAAGGAAAATATAACCACAAATTATAGATATAGTCAATATGTGTGTGCTGTTGCTGATTATGGAATAAATAAAGGAACGAAATATTGTCTTTTATTTCTTAAATGATGGAAAATTACAAGTAAGAAGGCCGCTTGATGGAGATCCAGATGGAGATCCACTTGCTCGTGATGTTCGTGATGCTAAGGATCCATTGGTCATCCAAGGAGGTCCAATTACCCGAGCTCGAGCTAAGAAAATGCAACAAGCCCTGGCCTCATTCATGCAACAAGCTCTGGCATCATTGAAGTGTCAAGGAAGCTTCCATGAAGAGTCCCAAGACATCTATACTTGCTTGGAAGCCCAAACGACATGAGCATGGTTTACTATCTTATTTTAGCTTAACAATAAGATGGGCTAAGTGTTTGGATAGCCCACGTTTGAGTCTTGTTGTGTCTTGGACTATTTATTTTATGTAACTAGGTTTAGGCATGAATTTGGGTTTAGTTTTATTTTTCTATTGGTGTTAATTCCAGCCCACTTGTTTATGGGCTTAAGTGCTAGGTATTATTATAAATACCTTGTAAACGCTATTGATGGAGATCAGTTAAGTGAATTTTCAGATATTGAGTGTGCCTTTCTCTTGGGTTCCCTCTCTACTAGGCTTATCAAGGTCTTCTTCCTTGTGGCGCCTCCTTCTTCACCATCCACCATTGCTATACCTTAGGTTCTCGAATTCTTATTCGTAGGGTCAAGGTCCAATACCTTGGGTTCGAGTCTCTTTAGGCTTTGGGTCTAGGTTTCATAAGGTATCCTTCATCGTCTTTTGCTTCTATCCAGTTGCGTTTCAGTTCCTTCAAACTCCAACCTACGAGTTCTTCTGTCCGTGCGCATCAGTTGGTATCAGAGCTCCAGTTCCGATTTTCTGGTTTGTTTGTGCGTCACTCACTTTTCGATTTTTTTTTTGGTTTCAATTTTTTTTTCTTTTGTTCGTTCCACTTTCTGGTTTGTTTGTGTGTTCCTAGCCGCCACTTATTTCTTAACCCTAAAACCCTAGCCACCACTTATTTCATTACACAAAAAACCCTAGCCGCACCCCTTAAAAATAAAACCCTAGCCGCACCCCTCAAAATAAAACCCTAGCCGCACCCCTTAAAAATAAAACCCTAGCCGCACCCCTCAAAAAAAAAAAAAAAAAAAAAACCTAGCTGCACCCCTCAAAAAAAAAAAACCCTAGCTGCACCCCTCAAAAAAAAAAAACCCTAGCCGCACCCCTCAAAAAAAAAACCCTAGCCCCACCCCTCAAAAAAAAACCCTAGCCTCACCCCTCAAAAAAAAAACCTAGCCGCACCCCTCCTCTTTCAAGGAAACCGCAACACTCAGAGTTAAAAAAAAAAAAGAAGAAGAAGAAAAGAATTCAAAAAAAAAAAAAGAAGAAGAAAAGAATTCGAAAAAAAAAAGAAGAAGAAAAGAATTCGAAAAAAAAAAAGAAAAAAAAAAAAGAAAAAAAAAATTTCTTTTGCGGTACTGTTCAAACAGAAGTTTTGGTTGAGTTAGGAGGTGTGTGAGTACTCGTTTTAAAGAAAACGACGAAAGAAAACGACCTAGTCGAGCTTTGCTCCACTAGCCCCACCCTATCTTGGCCAAATTCCAACGTTTTCCTATAGTTTTAGGCCATTTTTCATTTTTTTTGGTCATTCTAGTGCTTTTTTTTTTATTTTTTATTTTTTTCTTTCTTATTTTTTTTTTTCTTCTTTCTCTCTTTCTTTGAGTCACCCTAGCCCTTGCCACACCTTTCTGTGAAAAAAAAAAAAAAAAAAAAATTCTTGGTGACAATACTTGGTGAATTAGTTGACTTTACGAGGTTGAATCTTTGACTGGGTCTCTAGTGTGATTGTGAACCTATAGAGTTAAGGTAGAGTAAGGGAAAAAGGCACGAGTGTGTGAGAGACATTAGTAGAGAAAAGCCAAATTACTTGAGTGAAACAGGAGTGTAAACACGTGAGGATATTACTTGTTGACAATGTCTTCTGAAGGTGATAAGTCAGACTTTAAAAAGATTGAATTCCTGCTTCAGGCAATGCAACAACAGTTCCAACGGATGGATGTGAAATTCAATGACATTCATGATAAGTTGAACCAACATGAAGCTCGGTTTGCAAAGATCCAACAAGGTGATACTTCTCGTAAAAAAAGTAAGGTTGTTGCCAATGATGAGTATGATGATAATGTTGGGTATGATTCGAATGAAGAGTCTGGGATAGATAGACATCATAGAAGGTACCATGGGTATAACGATCGAGTTGATAGAGCCCGTGATAGAGGTAAGGAGAAGCTGGATGGAAACCTTAGCAGTATAAAATTAAAGATTCCTCCTTTCCAAGGCAAGAATGATCCTGAGGCATATTTGGAGTGGGAAAGGAAGCTTGAAATGGTGTTTGACTGCCACCACTACTCTGAAGAAAAGAAGGTCAAACTTGCAGCAATTGAGTTCACAGAGTATGCTATGGTTTGGTGGGATCAGTTAGTCAGTAGTCGAAGAAGATATGGTGATCCTCCAGTGTCTACATGGGATGAGATGAAGCGCATCATGAGGAAGAGATTTGTTCCTACTCATTACTACAGGGAGTTATACCAGAAGCTCCAAGGTCTTACCCAGGGCTCAAAGAGTGTTGAGGATTACTACAAAGAGATGGAAATAACCATGATCCGAGCCAATATCCAGGAGGATGCAGAAGCTACTATGGCTCGTTTTCTTCAAGGCTTAAACCGTGAGATTGCCAATGTAGTCGAGTTGCAGCATTACATGGATTTAGAGGAGATGTTGCATGTGGCCATCAAAGTGGAAAGGCAACTCAAAAGGAAAGGTACATCCCGTTTTACTTCTAGTTCAGTTCCTGTTTGGCAATCTAACACCTTTCATAGGGATGATAAGCCTGTGCCTACGCATAAGTCAGAGAGCTTTGCTAAGCCCAAGCCTGAGGGCCCTCCAAAGCCCAAGACTGAACCTGCCCAAGCATCCCAGAGCAGGACACGTGACATTAAGTGTTTCAAGTGCTTAGGTCGTGGACATGTTGCCTCACAGTGTCCCAACCGTAGAGTGATGATCATGCATGGGAATGGAGATGTTGAGAGTGAAGGTTCCGAACTCGGTGTAGAAGATGAGATGCCTGCATTAGAAGATGTCGACGAAGAAGAAGTTGTTGAGTATGCTGCTCATGGTGAGGCACTTGTTGCTAGGCATGCTCTTACTACTCATGTGAAGTTTGAGGATGAGGCACAGCGCGAGAACATCTTCCATACGAGATGCCATATTAGTGACAAGGTATGTACTGTAATCATTGATGGTGGGAGTTGTACTAATGTTGCTAGCACATACCTTGTTGATAAATTAAAGTTGCCCACTACCAAGCATCACCACCCATATAAGTTGCAGTGGATTAATGACTGTGGTGAAGTCAACGTGGTGAAGCAAGTCTTGGTTCCTTTTCGTATTGGAAGGTATCACGATGAGGTGTTGTGTGACGTAGTGCCCATGCAAGCTAGCCACCTATTGCTGGGTAGACCATGGCAGTATGATCGGAGAGTCATCCACGACGGTTACACTAACCGTTATTCCTTTACTATGGATGGCAAGAAGATCGCTCTTGCTCCCCTTAGCCCCAAGGAGATTTATGAGGACCAATTAAGGCTAAAGGAGCAACATGACGAGCAAAGGAAGCAAGCTAAAGAAAAGAAGGAAAACAAGGACAGCAAAACAGTGAGCTGCTATGCCAAACCCCGAGATGTGAAGACTGCATTTCTTGCTAAGTCTCCTATCCTTTTACTCTTATTTAAAGATTCTTATTTTCTTGATGCTGAACTCCATGATACTTTGCCTACTGATGTTGTCTCATTGTTGCAGGAGTTCGAGGATGTATTCCCTGAGGAGATCCCAAGTGGATTACCACCGATTCGTGGGATCGAGCACATGATTGACCTTGTCCCCGGAGCTACCATTCCTAACCGTCCAGCCTACAGAAGTAATCCCGAGGAGACGAAGGAGCTTCAAAGGCAAGTTGAGGAGCTCATGAGGAAAGGTTATGTGAGAGAGAGCATGAGTCCTTGCGCCGTGCCCGTACTGCTTGTGCCAAAAAAAGATGGGACGTGGAGGATGTGCGTTGACTGCCGAGCCGTCAACAAAATCACTGTAAAGTACCGCTATCCTATTCCTAGGCTAGATGACATGCTTGATGAGTTGCATGGTGCATGCATGTTTTCTAAAATTGATTTAAAGAGCGGATATCACCAAATTCGTATGAGAGAAGGTGATGAATGGAAAACCGCATTCAAGACTAAACATGGTCTCTACGAGTGGTTAGTTATGCCTTTTGGCTTGACTAATGCACCTAGTACATTCATGCGTTTAATGAACCATGTTTTACGTGATTTCATTGGTAAGTATGTGGTTGTCTATTTTGATGATATTTTGATATACAGTAAGAGCCAGCATGAGCATGTTGAGCATCTTAGGAATGTTCTTACTATTTTGAGGAATGCAAGTTTGTATGCCAATTTTAGGAAATGTACATTCTGCACTGATAAGATTGTTTTTCTTGGGTATGTCGTTTCTTCACATGGCATTTCTGTTGATAATGAGAAGGTAAAGGCAATTAAAGATTGGCCTGTACCTAAGTCTGTTTCTGAGGTGCGTAGTTTCCATGGTTTAGCTAGTTTCTATCGTCGATTCGTTAGAGATTTTAGCACTATAGCTGCACCTTTGATCGAAGTGGTCAAAAAGAATGTTGCATTTCATTGGGGTCCTGCACAAGAGCATGCTTTTAATTTGCTTAAAGATAAACTTTGTTCTGCTCCTTTGTTATCTCTGCCTGACTTTACAAAAACTTTTGAGATTGAGTGCGATGCCTCAGGTGTAGGTATTGGAGCTGTGCTTATGCAGGAAAAACGCCCAATTGCTTTCTTTAGTGAGAAGTTAAGTGGAGCAGCACTTAACTATCCCACATATGACAAGGAGATGTACGCGTTAGTGAGGGCCTTGGAGACATGGCAACATTACTTGTGGCCCAAAGAATTTGTCATCCACACTGATCATGAGTCCTTGAAGCATTTGAAAGGACAGAGTAAGCTGCATAAGCGTCATGCCAAGTGGATAGAGTTCATTGAGATGTTCCCGTACGTGATCAAGTACAAACAAGGTAAAGAGAACGTCGTAGCTGATGCGTTATCTCGTAGGTATACTCTTATCACTACTCTTGATGCTAAACTTTTAGGATTTGAGTATATCAAAGAACAATATGCTGATGATGTTGATTTTGGTAATGTTTATGATGCATGTGCTACATCTGGTTTTGGCAAGTTCTTTAGGCATGATGGGTTCTTATTTAGAGAAAATAAATTATGTGTGCCTAGGAGTTCATTGCGCGAGCTGTTAGTTAGAGAAGCCCATAGTGGAGGATTAATGGGTCACTTTGGAGTTAGGAAAACTCTAGATGTTTTGCAAGCACATTTCTTTTGGCCTAACATGAGGAGGGATGTAGAGAGGTTATGTGCTAGATGCATTTCATGTAGGCAAGCTAAATCTAGAGTTCATAATCATGGTTTATATACTCCTTTACCCATTCCTACTACTCCGTGGACTGATATCTCTATGGATTTTGTTTTGGGCTTGCCTCGAACAAAACGCGGTAGAGATTCTGTTTTTGTTGTGGTTGACAGGTTCTCTAAGATGGCTCATTTCATTGCTTGCCACAAGACGGATGATGCGAGCAACGTTGCTGACCTTTTCTTCAAAGAGATAGTACGTCTACATGGTGTACCAAGGACCATTGTTTCTGATCGAGATGCAAAGTTCCTTAGTTACTTTTGGAAGACGTTATGGGGAAAGTTGGGAACTAAATTGTTATTCTCCACCACTTGTCACCCCCAGACTGATGGACAGACTGAGGTCGTCAACCGAACCCTGTCTACGTTATTGAGGTCCATTATTCAGAAAAATTTGAAGAATTGGGAAGATTGCTTGCCCCATGTGGAGTTTGCATATAACCGCAGTGTCCACTCCACTACTAGTTGCTCTCCATTCGAAGTTGTTTATGGCTTCAATCCTCTTACTCCTTTGGATTTGTTGCCATTACCTAGTGCGGAGCAGAGTAACTTGGATGGAGAACAGAAGGCTAAGTTTGTGAAGCAACTCCATGAGAGAGTTCGTCAAGCTATTGAAAAGAAGACTGAGCAGTATACCACCCAAGCAAATAAGCATCGAAAGAAAGTAGTCTTTGAGCCCGGTGATTGGGTTTGGGTGCATATGAGAAAAGAGAGGTTTCCTGTTCAGCGACGAACCAAGCTGCATCCCCGAGGAGATGGACCATTCCAAGTCATAGCGAAGATCAACGATAATGCCTACAAATTGGATCTTCCTGGTGAGTATGGTGTATCTGCTACTTTTAATGTTTCTGATCTTTCTCCCTTTTCTTTTGATGAAGGTATATGCGATTTGAGGACAAATCCTTTTGAGGAGAGGGGGAATGATGGAGATCCAGATGGAGATCCACTTGCTCGTGATGTTCGTGATGCTAAGGATCCATTGGTCATCCAAGGAGGTCCAATTACCCGAGCTCGAGCTAAGAAAATGCAACAAGCCCTGGCCTCATTCATGCAACAAGCTCTGGCATCATTGAAGTGTCAAGGAAGCTTCCATGAAGAGTCCCAAGACATCTATACTTGCTTGGAAGCCCATACGACATGAGCATGGTTTACTATCTTATTTTAGCTTAACAATAAGATGGGCTAAGTGTTTGGATAGCCCACGTTTGAGTCTTGTTGTGTCTTGGACTATTTATTTTATGTAACTAGGTTTAGGCATGAATTTGGGTTTAGTTTTATTTTTCTATTGGTGTTAATTCCAGCCCACTTGTTTATGGGCTTAAGTGCTAGGTATTATTATAAATACCTTGTAAACGCTATTGATGGAGATCAGTTAAGTGAATTTTCAGATATTGAGTGTGCCTTTCTCTTGGGTTCCCTCTCTACTAGGCTTATCAAGGTCTTCTTCCTTGTGGCGCCTCCTTCTTCACCATCCACCATTGCTATACCTTAGGTTCTCGAATTCTTATTCGTAGGGTCAAGGTCCAATACCTTGGGTTCGAGTCTCTTTAGGCTTTGGGTCTAGGTTTCATAAGGTATCCTTCATCGTCTTTTGCTTCTATCCAGTTGCGTTTCAGTTCCTTCAAACTCCAACCTACGAGTTCTTCTGTCCGTGCGCATCACCGCTCAATTAACTGATACATAGACTAAGAAATTGAAACAATGAATTTTAATTATGGAAAAGCCATTCGGTCATAATGGAAAAGGAAAAAAGAATGGCATGAGATAGCGCTATCTCGATAAACAGGTAAGAGGCGCGTGTGTAGATTTGTAAGGATATCCGAATGCATGATTTACGTGCTATGAATTTTATACGAATTATGGAATTTTGGTTTGCCTCAAATTACACTCACTTTCATAGGAATCACGATTGCATTTAGCATATGCAATAAGCCTTTAAACCCTTAGGTCACCCCTAGTGGACGAGTTGTGTCTCGTGAGGGCTTTCAGAAGATATACCCACAAAATCTTTTACTTAAGACTCAATCCTAAAAATTCAAAATAAGACTCAATTTTTAAAAATTATGACTCCAAAACAAGATTAAGATCATGGACATATTTTCAAATCTTTCAATTCTTAACTCGTAACTTCAATAAGAGTTAAATAATCAAGTCAATCATATTCTAATCATTACTTCTCATATTCATGCATACTTCTAAATAAATTCATGCAAAATTTACAATCAACACAACTGAAACATATAATATCAACTTTGCAATTATCCACTTTACATTACTACAAACAAAGTCAATAGATCAAGAACTTTTTTTTTTCTTTTGAGGTTTCAACAATGGTTTCCCTAAGTACTTACTTGCCTTTTTACGCGAATGTTAATATTGGTGATACCAACATCCGGTTACTCAACAAGTTAGCCCTCTTTTAGAGTGCTTTGCATAGTCATATTTCAAGTCACTTCAAGAATTTAATCAACAAGATCAAGCAACTCAAAATATTGGAGTAGAATTTAAAGCTTTCAACCTCTATTTTTTTCTTTTTCTTCTTTTTTTGTTTTATGTTTTTTTTATTTTTTATTTTTTTATTCTTGTCTATTTATCCTTTGCTTATACCAACTTCAACGAACTAATCACATTATCAATATCATATGATCAATCATATTTAATCATGAACTCACATAAATTCTTTAGAAAGTACTCACTTCAACAATAATAACAATCAAAATAGTCTCAACTTTCTGATAAAACTTTGTTTTAGTTTAGAATCAATCCTTAAAAGAAAGAAAACATATCATGATCTTCAAAACTCTTAAAAATTTGACCTTTTTTTTTAATTTCCACTTCCTAAAAAAAAACTCTATAGACTCATAAACCAATATTCCCCCCCACACTTAAATCTTACTTTGCCCTCAAAGTAAGTCTAGCATGCAAAGAAGAACAATAAAAACTCAAAAATTAAATGGTAATACAAGTAAGGAAAGAAATACTCCCTTGTTTTTACATCCTTGGGTTGCCTCCCAAGTAGCGCTTTTGTTTATTGTCGTTTGCTCGACATTGCCACCTCTTTCAATCCTCGTAGATTGGATCTTCCAACTTCACCTCTTCCACATTGTAGACTTTAAATCCCTCATAGTATGGTTTCAATCTATGTCCATTCACCTTGAAAGCTTTTGAAGTTTTTGAACTTTGAATTTCAACTGCACCATGATGAAAAACATTAGTAACAATAAAAGGTCCTACCCATCTAGAACGTAACTTACGTGGTAATAACTTAAGCCTTGAGTGATAGAGAAGAACTTTTTGTCCAATTTCAAAAGTCTTTCTTGCAATATTCTTGTCATGGAAGGCTTTAGTTTTCTCCTTGTAAATCCTTGAGTTTACATAGGCTTAATTACGAATCTCCTCTAGCTCTTGCAACTGAAGCTTTCTATGGTTTCCCACTTCATTATAATTCATGTTGCATTGTTTTATACCGCAATAAGCTTTACGTTCCAACTCAACAGGAAGATGGCATGGCTTACCATAAACCAACCTATAAGGGGACATCCCAATAGGTGTTTTATAGGCTATTCTATATGCCCATAATGCATCATTAAGCCTCATACTCCAGTCTTTCCTTTGAGGGTTCATAGTTTTCTCTAGAATACTTTTTATCTCCCTATCAGAGACTTCTGCTTGGCCACTTGTTTGAGGATGGTAGGCTGTTGACACCTTGTGAGTGATGTGGTACCTCTTCAATAAAGCTTCAATCATACGATTGCAAAAGTGGGTACCTCTATCACTTATTAAAGCTCTTGGTGTTCCATACCTAGCAAAAATATTAGATTTAACAAATCTTGCAACAACTTTAGAATCATCAGTCCTAGTGGCTTTAGCTTCCACCCATTTCGAGACATAATCAATAGCAAGAATTATGTAAAGATTACTATAGGAGGAAGAAAAAGGTCCCATGAAATCAATGCCCCAAACATCAAAAATTTCACAAACTAGAATAAGGGTTTGTGGCATTTTGTTTCTTTGAGAGATGTTACCTGACTTTTGGCAATGCTCACATGTCTTGCAAAATAAGTATGCATCCTTAAATATTGTGGGCCAAAAGAATTCACATTCTAATACCTTTCTTGCCGTCCTATGAGGTCCAAAGTGGCCTCCACATTCATAGCTATGGCAAAAGGTCAAGATTGATGGAATCTCATCTTGCGTGACACATCTTCTTATTATTTGGTCAAAGCAATTCTTCCACAAGTAAGGGTCATCCCAAATATAATATTTGGCATCACTCTTAAGCTTATCCTTCTGAGCTCTAGTCAGATCATGAGGCAAAGTGTTAGTAACTAAATAATTCACAATATCAGCATACCATGGTGTAGTTACTTTGACTGCCATCAATTCTTCATCAAGAAAGAACTCTTGAAGTGGTAACGTATCTTCTTCTCTTTCCAATCTACTTAAATGATCTGCCACAAAGTTCTCTGCACCTTTCTTGTCTTTGATCTCTAAGTTAAATTCTTGAAGCAAAAGGATCCATCTTATGAGTCTTGGCTTTGCCTCCTTTTTGGATAGTAAATATCTCAAGGCTGCATGATCAGAATAAACAATTGTTTTAGTACCAAGCAAGTAAGATCGAAACTTATCTAAAGCAAAGACAATAGCAAGAAGCTCTTTTTCTGTGGTGGAGTAGTTTCATTGAGCTTCATTTACGGTCCTTGAAGCATAATAGATAACGTGTGAAGCTCTTCCAACTTTTTGTCCCAAAACAGCCCCAATTGCGTAATCACTTGCGTCACACATCAATTCGAATGGTAGATCCCAATTAGGTGGTTGAATGATTGGAGCAGAGATTAAACATTCTTTCAACTTGTCGAATGCTTCCTTGCATCTCTCATCAAACACAAAATCAACATCCTTTTGTAAGAGTTTACACAAAGGTAACGCAATCTTGGAGAAGTCTTTGATAAACCTACGATAAAACCCTGCATGTCCAAGAAAAGAACGCACTTCCCGCACATTTGTGGGGTAAGGTAAAGATTGAACAATGCTAATCTTAGATTTATCAACTTCTATGCCATTTGTAGAAATTACATGCCCTAAAACTATTCCTTGTTCTACCATAAATTGACATTTTTCAAAATTTAAAACAAGGTTAGTTTCCATGCATCTTCGAAGGATAAGTGTAAGGTTGTCTAAGCATTCATCAAAGGAGTTTCCATAGACTGAAATCATCCATAAAAACTTCTA
Source organism: Heritiera fomes (assembly GCA_032173925.1). Lineage (NCBI taxonomy): Eukaryota > Viridiplantae > Streptophyta > Magnoliopsida > Malvales > Malvaceae > Heritiera > Heritiera fomes. The sequence goes on along the minus strand of JAPDPM010000009.1, from coordinate 17,701,139 downwards.
TGATATTTTCTACATAATCAGAAAATTTGCTTACCATACACCTTTGGAAAGTGGCAGGGGCATTACAAAGACCAAATGACATGCGTCTATAAGCAAAAGTGCCAAAGGGGCATGTGAAGGTGGTCTTTTCTTGATTATCGAGAGCTATCACAATTTGATTATAACCTGAATAACCATCAAGAAAACAAATAGTGAGTTCTACTAGCAAGTTTTTCAAGCATTTGATCAATAAAAGGTAAAGGAAAGTGATCCTTGCGAGTAGTAGCATTCAATTTTCTATAATCTATGCAAACTCGCCACCCATTTTGAATTCTTGTTGGTATCAACTCGTTATCTTCATTCTTCACCACCGTGATACCTGACTTCTTTGGAACCACTTGTATTGGGCTCACCCACTTACTATCAGAGATTGGATAGATAATCCCAACATCAAGGAGTTTTAAGATCTCCTTTTTCACAACTTCCATCATTGGAGGGTTCAATCTTCTTTGAGCCTCTCGTGATGGTTTTGAACCTTCCTCAAGTAAGATGCGATGCATACACATAGTTGGGCTTATTCCCTTGATGTCTGCAATAGTCCATCCTATGGCTGTCTTATGATCTTTAAGCACTTGAATGAGCTTTTCTTCTTGCATTGGTGTGACGTCCTTTGCAATGATTACAGGCAAGGTTTCATTGTCTCCCAAAAACACATATTTAAGATGTTCTGGTAATGGCTTCAATTCGATCTCAGGGGCCTGCACAACAGAAGGAAGAAGCTTTGTGTGAGTAATAGGCAAGTCTCTCTTTAAGTTTTCATACCTTGCTTCGGGTAAGGACTGAAGAGCAAAAACTTCCTCCTTTAGGAAACTATTAAAATCAGCAAAAGGGTCTTTTTCAAAATTTACCAGTTTTAAATTGTGGCTTATAGCCACCTCTAACTTGTCTTCTCTTCCTAGCTCAAAGAATTGTTGGGTTAGATCATCAATAACATCAATTCCAAAAACAGCATGCACATCACTAGGATATCTCAAGGCTTCAAAAATATTAAATTTAACACTTTCACCATCAAATTCCATAGTTAATGTTCCATTGTGCACATCAATTTTAGTCCTAGATGTTTTTAAGAATGGTCTACCTAACAATATAGGTGCAGCATTAGGAGAGTCATCATCTTCCATATTCAGTATGTAAAAATCTGCAGGGAAGACAAGTTCATTAACTTGGACTAGTACATCCTCAATTACCCTTTCAGGATATGTATTACATCTATCAGCTAATTTAATTATTACACCAGTCTCTTTTAAAGTTCTAAGATTCAAACTTTTAAAGATTGACAATGGCATAACATTAATCGAAGCACCTAGATCTATCATGCATCTTTCAAATCTAATATCACCTATCTTACAAGGGATAGTGAATGTACCTAGGTCCTTGCACTTGGGAGGGAGTTTCCTTTGGATAACCGCAGAAACATTCTCCCCCACTCTTACCTTCTCATTACCTTGCAATTTCCTCTTGTTAGTGCACAATTCTTTTAGAAACTTTGTGATGGGCACGGACAAAAGGAAACGTAGCTTGGAAATTGAAGGAGCTGAAAACGCAAAGGACAGAAACAAAGTTGATGAATGACAACTTCTGAAGCCTAGACCTGAAGCCTAAAGAGACTCGAACCCAAAGGTATTGATTGGACCTTGACCCTACGAATAAGAATTCGAGAACCTAAAGTATAGCAATGGTGGATGGTGAAGAAGGAGGCGTCACAAGGAAGAAGACCTTGATAAACCTAGTAGAGAGGGAACCCAAGAGAAAGGCATACTCAAAATTCTAAAATTCAAAACTGATCTGATCATCAATAGCATTTACAAGGTATTTATAATAATACCTAGCACTTAAGCCCACAAACAAGTGGGCTGGATTAACACCAACAAAAATAAGACTAAACCCAAATTCATGCCTAAACCTAGTTACATAAAATAAATAGTCCAAGACACAACAAGACTCAAACGTGGGCTATCCAAACACTTAGCCCATCTTATTGTTAAGCTAAAATAAGACAGTAACCCATGCTCAGATTGTTTAGGCTTCCAAGTAAGTATAGATGTCTTGGGACTCTTCATGGAAGCTTCCTTGACACTTCAATGATGCCAGAGCTTGTTGCATTAATGAGGCCAGGGCTTGTTGCGTCTTCTTAGCTCGAGCTCGAGTAATTGGACCTACTTGGATGACCAATGGATCCTTAGCATCATGAACATCACGAGCAAGTGGATCTCCATCATTCCCCCTCTCCTCAAAAGGATTTGTCCTCAAATCGCATATACCTTCATCAAAAGAAAAGGGAGAAAGATTAGAAACATTAAAAGTAGCAGATACACCATACTCACCAGGAAGATTCAATTTGTAGGCATTATCGTTGATCTTCTCTATGACTTGGAATGGTCCATCTCCTCGGGGATGCAGCTTGGTTCGTCGCTGAATAGGAAAATTCTCCTTTCTCATATGCACCCAAACCCAATCACCAGGCTCAAAGACTACTTTCTTTCTATGCTTATTTGCTTGGGTGGTATACTGCTTAGTCTTCTTTTCAATAGCCTGACGTACTCTCTCATGGAGTTGCTTTACAAACTTAGCTTTCTGTTCTCCATCCAAGTTACTCTGCTCAGCACTAGGTAATGGCAACAAATCCAAGGGAGTAAGAGGATTGAAGCCATAAACAACTTCGAATGGAGAGCAACTTGTAGTGGAGTGAACACTGCGGTTATATGCAAACTCCACATGTGGCAAGCAATCTTCTCAATTCTTCAAATTCTTCTAAATAATGGACCTCAATAATGTAGATAGGGTTCAGTTGACGACCTCAGTTTGTCCATCAGTCTGGGGGTGACAAGTGGTGGAGAATAACAATTTAGTTCCCAACTTTCCCCATAATATCTTCCAAAAGTAACTAAGGAACTTGGCATCTCGATCAGAAACAATAGTCCTCGGTACACCATGTAGACGTACCATCTTTTTGAAGAAAAGGTCAGCAACGTTGCTCGCATCATCCGTCTTGTGGCAAGCGATAAAATGAGCCATCTTGGAGAACCTGTCAACCATAACAAAAATAGAATCTCTACCGCGTTTTGTTTTAGGCAAGCCCAAAACAAAATCCATAGAGATATCAGTCCACGGGGTAGTAGGAATGGGTAAAGGAGTATATAAACCATGATTATGAACTCTAGATTTAGCTTGCCTACATGAAATGCATCTATCACATAATCTCTCTACGTCTCTCCTCATGTTAGGCCAAAAGAAATGTTCTTGCAAAACAGCTAGAGTTTTCCTAACCCCGAAGTGACCCATTAATCCTCCACTATGGGCTTCTCTAACTAACAGCTCGCGCAATGAACTCCGAGGCATACATAATTTATTTTCTCTAAATAAGAACCCATCGTGCCTAAAGAACTTGCCAAAGCCAGATGTAGCACATGCATCATAAACATTACCAAAATCAACATCATCAGCATACTGTTCCTTGATATACTCAAATCCTAAAAGTTTAGAATCAAGAGTAGTGGTAAGAGTATACCTACGAGATAACGCATCAGCTACGACGTTCTCTTTACCTTGTTTGTACTTGATCACGTACGGGAACATCTCAATGAACTCTATCCACTTGGCATGACGCTTATGCAGCTTACTCTGTCCTTTCAAATGCTTCAAGGACTCATGATCAGTGTGGATGACAAATTCTTTGGGCCACAAGTAATGTTGCCATGTCTCCAAGGCCCTCACTAACGCGTACATCTCCTTGTCATATGTGGGATAGTTAAGTGCTGCTCCACTTAACTTCTCACTAAAGAAAGCAATTGGGCTTTTTTCTTGCATAAGCACAGCTCCAATACCTACACCTGAGGCATCGCACTCAATCTCAAAAGTTTTAGTAAAGTCAGGCATAGATAACAAAGGAGTAGAACAAAGTTTATCCTTAAGCAAATTAAAAGCATGCTCTTGTGCAGGACCCCAATGAAATGCAACATTCTTTTTGACCACTTCGGTCAAAGGTGCAGCTATAGTGCTAAAATCTCTAACAAATCGACGATAGAAACTAGCTAAACCATGGAAACTACGCACCTCAGAAACAGACTTAGGTACAGGCCAATCTTTAATTGCCTTTACCTTCTCATTATCAACAGAAATGCCATGTGAAGAAACTACATACCCAAGGAAAACAATCTTATCAGTGCAGAATGTACATTTCTTAAGATTGGCATACAAACTTTCATTCCTCAAAACAGTAAGAACATTCCTAAGATGCTCAACATGCTCATGCAGACTCTTACTGTAGATCAAAATGTCATCAAAATAGACAACCACATACTTACCAATGAAATCATGTAAAACATGGTTCATTAATCTCATGAATGTACTGGATGCATTAGTCAAGCCAAAAGGCATAACTAACCACTCGTAGAGACCATGTTTAGTCTTAAATGCGGTTTTCCATTCATCACCTTCTTTCATACGAATTTGGTGATATCCGCTCTTTAAATCGATTTTAGAAAATATGCATGCACCATGCAATTCATCAAGCATGTCATCTAGCTTAGGAATAGGATAGCGGTACTTTACAGTGATTTTGTTGATGGCTCGGCAGTCAACGCACATCCGCCACGTCCCATCTTTTTTTGGCACAAGCAGTACGGGCACGGCGCATGGACTCATGCTCTCTCTCACATAACCTTTCCTCATGAGCTCCTCAACTTGCCTTTGAAGCTCCTTTGTCTCCTCGGGATTACTTCTGTAGGCTAGACGGTTAGGAATGATAGCTCCAGGGACAAGGTCAATCATGTGCTCGATCCCACGAATCGGTGGTAATCCACTTGGGATCTCCTCAAGGAATACATCCTCGAATTCCTGCAACAATGAGACAACATCAGTAGGCAAAGTATCATGGAGTTCAGCATTAATAAAATAAGAATCTTTAAATAAGAGTAAAAGGATAGGAGACTTAGCAAGAAATGCAGTCTTCACATCTCAGGATTTGGCATAGCAACTCACTGTTTTGCTTTCCTTGTTTTCCTTCTTTTCTTTCTTTTCTTTAGCTTGCTTCCTTTGCTCGTCATGTTGCTCCTTTAGCCTTAATTGGTCCTCATAAATCTCCTTGGGGCTAAGGGGAGCAAGAGCGATCTTCTTGCCATCCATAGTAAAGGAGTAACGGTTAGTGTAACCTTCGTGGATGACTTTCCGATCATACTGCCACGGTCTACCCAGCAATAGGTGGCTAGCTTGCATGGGCACCACGTCACACAACACCTCATCTCGAGACCTTCCAATACGAAAAGGAACCAAGACTTGCTTCACCACGTTCACTTCACCATGTTCATTAATCCACTGCAACTTATATGGGTGGTGATGCTTGGTAGTGGGCAACCTTAATTTATCAACAAGGTATGTGTTAGCAACATTAGTACAGCTCCCACCATCAATGATTACAGTACATACCTTGTCACTAATATGGCATCTAGTATGGAAGATGTTCTCGCGCTGTGCCTCATCTTCAAACTTCACATGAGTAGTAAGAGCACGCCGAGCAACAAGTGCTTCACCATGAGCAGCATACTCAACAACTTCTTCTTCGTCAACATTTTCTAACGCAGACATCTCATCTTCTACACCGATTTCAGAACCTTCACTCTCAACATCTCCATTCCCATGCATGATCATCACTCTACGGTTGGGACACTGTGATGCAATATGTCCGCGACCTAAACACTTGAAACACTTAATGTCACGTGTCCTGGTCTGGGGTGCTTGGGCAGGTTCAGTCTTGGGCTTTGGAGGGCCCTCAGGCTTGGGCTTAGCATGGCTCTCTGACTTAGGCGTAGACACAGGCTTATCATCCCTACGAAAGGTGTTAGATTTTCAAACAGGAACTGAACTAGGAGTGAAACGGTGATGGAGATCCAAGCTCACAAAGCTCAAGTCATGTTCGTGATGATCGTGATCCTTTGAGTATCCATGGAGGTCCAATTACAAGAGCTAAATCAAAGATGATGCAACAAGCCTTGGCTGGTTTCATTGATATTGCTAGAGAGAAAGCCCAACAAAGCTTGAGCATGGAGGATGATAAAGTCTTCTACAACATGATCCAAGCCCAAGTTCAACCTTCTTGAAGACACACAAGTATTGGGCCGAAATGCAAATTAGGCTAGATGCATATTTTATTTAGTTAAGTATTATTGGGCTGAACATTGTCTTAATTTAATTTAAGCCCAATTCCTTTTTAAATAATAGATTTTGTAAGACTTCTATTACTTGTTCTGCAAGTTAGGAGAGTAGGATTCCTATTGCTTGTTCTGCAAGTTTGCTATTTCCTATTCTGCACGTTAGGAAAGTAGGATTCCTATTACTTGTGCTGCAAGTTATCTATTTGCCTATAAATAGTTATGTAACCCTTTGGGGAGAACACAATTGATTTTAGCAATAAAATTGAGAGACTTCTTCTCTTTGGTTCTCTTGAGAACTCTTGAACTTATCAAGGTCTTCCTTGTGGCGTTCTTCTACCTTCCACCAATATATACCATAGGTTCTTGCTTTTCTAGGCAACGGGTCTTGGTCCAATACCATAGGTTCTTGTGTTTCTACACAACGGGTCTTGGTTTTACTTCTAATTTTTATTTTCTTTTGCTGCGTTTTTAACTTGTTATTGTTTTTTTTTTTCAAGTGTTCTTCGTCTTCTTCATATGAACCTCATCTTCTTTCGGTGAGGTCCATATCATTTGGCATCAGAGCTTAGGTTTAATTCGTGGGAGTTTCGTTTTTGTTTTTTTTTTCTTTGTCTTCTTGTCATGGACAAACCTTGATCTTGAATCCTTTTCCAAGCCATCACTAATATTGTTTGTCCCTCAAACCTATTGTCTTTACTTAGCCACCAAGTAAACCCTATCTTGTTCTCCAAGCAACCAAATCCCAAAGGTTTTCTTGCTCACCAAGAAACCTTCAAAAGCTCTACATCACATAAAGACTACTTGTTTCACAAGCCACCGTTCCCTCTCATTCCTTGGTACACAAGCTGCTACCAAAACTAGCTTGTTTTTGTCAAAAAGTTGCCTTGTTCCCCAAGTAAACCTCTTCTTATTATTTAGATTTTTTTTTCTCTTCATTGTTCGTTTAGTTTAGTAAAATATAAAAAAAAAAGAGAAAAAAAGAGAAAAAAAAAAGAAAAGAAAAAAAAAAGAGAAAAGAAAAATCAATTCAAGAGGGGATTTTATTACATCGTGTGTAGCAAGTGCAATATCAAAGGTAATTCGTGGAGGTGTGCTTCATGAAAATCTTGAGGTAGTCATTCTTTCTTGAGCTTTGCGATTTCTTATTTGCCTAATTTGAAAATTCATTACTGCCATTTTACCCTACTGTCTAAAATTACCTTTTTGACCCTACCACATAAAAGGACAAAACTACCCCACCTTTGGCTAAACCCTACCTTAATTAAACACCCCAAAATACACAAATTTCCTTCAAGGTTTAGTTTCATTGGAGTCTTCTTAAGTCTTATTGAGTCTTGCTGAGTCTTGCTAAGTCTTGTTGAGTATTCATTGTTTTGTTTTCCCTTGATTAAAATCTTGTGCTCATCTTGTTTATTGTTGGTTGATAGTTGAATTCCATAAGCTGATTTTTGATTAAGTCTTGAGTTCAATATAGAACCTATAGAGAAAAGTTGTGTGAGGGAAAAAGGCAAGAGTGTGTGAGTAACATTAGTAGAGAAAAGCCATATTAAAATTGTGTGAAACACGAGTGTGTGTTACAGTCTTGTGTGTATTGAGTGTAAACACGTGAGGTCATACTTGTGAGGTCCTTTTCTTTTACTAACGTTTCTTGCAGGATAAAATCATGTCTTCTAATAGTGAAAAGCCTGATTTGAGTAAGATCGAGTTCATGTTCCAAGCTATGCAACAACAATTTTCAAGGATAGAGTTGAGGTTTAATAATATTCATGATAAGTTGGAGGAACATGAAGCTGTCCTAGCCAAGGTAAAGCCAAGTGATACTTCTCATGAGAATGGCAATGTTGTGAATAATGACTTTGATGATAAAGTTGATGATGAGTTTGATGATGATGAGTTTAGTAGAAGTGTTAAAGGTAACCATGGTAATAAAGGAGGTCGTGGAGATAGGTATAAAGGAGATAGGTATTATGATAGGATAGATGGAAATTTAGGAAGTATCAAATTGAAGATTCCTTCCTTTCAAGGTAAGAATGATCCTGAGGCTTACTTAGAATGGGAAAAGAAAGTGGAGATGGTCTTTGATTGCCATAACTATTCCGAAGAAAAAAAGGTGAAACTTGCTGCTGTAGAGTTCACGGATTATGCAATCATTTGGTGGGACCAACTCATGCTTGGTAGACGTAGGAATAGAGAGCCACCTATAATTACATGGAATGAAATGAAACGTGTTATGAGAAAAAGGTTTGTTCCTAATCATTACTATAGAGAGCTTTATCAAAGGTTACAAGGTCTCACTCAAGGTTCTAAGAGTGTTGAGGATTATCATAAAGAAATGGAAATTATCATGATCAGAGCTAATGTTGAAGAGGATAGTGAAGCTACTATGGCGCGATTCTTACAAGGATTGAATCGTGAGATTGCTAATGTAGTGGAGTTACATCACTATGTGGAGTTTGATGATATGTTGCATATGGCTATCAAGGTTGAAAGGCAACTCAAGAGAAAAGGTTATTCATCTCGTTTTATGCAAGGTTCTAGTTCATCTTCTTCTTGGAAACCGAACACCTTTCGAAGGGATGATAAGACTACATTCAAACTTAAGACTGAATCCTCATTCAAGCCTAAGGGTGAGAGTGTCCAAAAGCCCAAACCCGAGGCTATCCAAGCATCCCAAGGTAAGAGTAGAGACATTAAGTGTTTTAGATGTTTGGGAAGAGGACACATTGCATCACAATGCCCAAACAAACGAGTCATGATTATGCGTGATGATGGTGATGTTGTAAGTGAAGATTCTGATGTTGATGATGAGATGCCACCATTGGAGGACATTAATGAGGATGATGACTATGTTGAGTTTGCTGCACATGGTGAAGCACTTGTAGCTCGTCGTGCATTAAGTGCCCAAGTTAAGGATGAAGATGAAGTGCAACGAGAAAATATTTTTCATACTAGATGCCACGTCAACAATAAGGTATGCTCTTTGATTATTGATGGTGGTAGTTGCACTAATGTTGCTAGCACTTATTTGGTTGACAAATTGAGTTTGCCCACTACAAAACATCCCAAACCATACAAACTTCAATGGCTCAATAATTGTGGAGAAGTAAATGTGACCAAGCAAGTATTGGTGCTATTTTCAATTGGAAGGTACAATGATAAAGTGTTGTGTGATGTTGTGCCTATGCATGCTGGTCATTTGCTTTTAGGAAGACCATGGCAATTTGATAGACATGTCATACATGATGGATTTACAAACCGTTATTCATTTACCATGGCTGGTAAGAAATTCACACTTGCACCCTTGAGTCCTACGGAGATTTATGAGGATCAATTGAGGTTGAAAGAGCAGAATGAATCACAACAAAGGTCGAAGAATCTAGATAAAGGCAAAGATATTGCAAAGAAAGAAAGAAAGGACGTGAGCTTCTATGCAAAGCAAAGTGATGTAAAGGCTGCTTTTTTAGCTAAGTGCCCAATCCTTTTGTTTTTATATAAAGAATCTTGTTTTAGTTCTAATGATCTTAAATCTTCTTTGCCTACTAATGTTGTGTCTCTTTTGAAGGAATTTGGAGATATATTCCCCGAGGAGATTCCAAATGGTTTGCCACCTATTAGGGGAATTGAGCATCAAATAGACCTTGTTCCTGGAGCTGCCATTCCCAACAGACCTGCCTATAGAAGTAATCCCGAGGAGACAAAGGAGCTTCAAAGGCAAGTTGACGAGCTCATGAAGAAAGGCTACGTTAGAGAGAGCATGAGTCCATGTGCTGTTCCTGTGTTACTTGTTCCTAAGAAGGATGGGACGTGGAGGATGTGTGTTGATTGTCGTGCCATCAACAAAATCACTGTAAAGTATCGCTATCCCATTCCTAGATTAGATGATATGCTTGATGAGTTACATGGTTCTTGCATCTTTTCTAAAATTGATTTGAAAAGTGGTTATCATCAAATTCGCATGAGAGAAGGTGATGAATGGAAAACTGCATTTAAGACTAAGCATGGTTTGTATGAATGGTTAGTTATGCCTTTTGGATTAACTAATGCACCTAGCACTTTCATGAGATTAATGAACCATGTCTTGCGTGCTTTCATTGGAAAATTTGTAGTTGTCTATTTTGATGATATCTTGATCTATAGTAGAAGTTTGCATGAACATATTGAACATTTAAAGAATGTGCTTAATGTCTTGAGAAAGGAAAAGTTGTATGCTAACCTTAAGAAATGTTCCTTTTGCACTGATAAGATTACATTTCTTGGATATGTTATTTCTTCTAAGGGTATAGCAGTAGAAGATGAAAAGGTCAAGGCAATTAAAGATTGGCCTATACCTAAGAATATCTCTGAGGTGCGTAGTTTTCATGGATTAGCTAGTTTCTATCGTAGGTTTGTTAGAGACTTCAGTACAATAGCTGCACCTCTAACTGATGTTGTTAAAAAGAATGTTGGATTTAAATGGGGTCTTGAGCAAGATCATGCTTTTAACTTGCTTAAAGAGAAGCTTTGTTCTGCAGCTTTATTATCCTTACCTGACTTTTCTAAAACTTTTGAGATTGAGTGTGATGCTTCAAGTATAGGTATTGGAGCTGTTTTAATGCAGGAGAAGCGCCCCATTGCTTTTTTCAGTGAGAAGTTAAGTGGAGCTGCCCTTAACTATCCCACATATGATAAAGAGATGTATGCATTAGTGAGGGCCTTGGAAACATGGCAACACTATTTATGGCCCAAGGAATTTGTCATCCACACTGATCATGAGTCCTTGAAGCACTTGAAAGGACAAAGCAAGTTGAACAAGCGTCATGCCAAGTGGATGGAGTTCATTGAAACATTTCCATATGTGATCAAATATAAACAAGGTAAAGAAAATGTCGTGGCTGATGCATTATCTCGAAGGTATATTCTAATCACTACTCTTAATGCAAAACTACTTGGATTTGAGTATATTAAAGACTTGTATGCTACTGATGAGGATTTTGAAAATGTGTTCATTGCATGTGAGAAAACTGGTTTTGGAAAGTTTTATAGGCATGATGGATTCTTATTTAGGGAAAATAGATTATGTGTGCCTAGGAGTTCTTTAAGAGAATTACTTGTTAGAGAAGCCCATAGTGGTGGGTTAATGGGACATTTTGGAGTAAAGAAAACTTTAGATATATTGCATGATCACTTCTTTTGGCCTAACATGAAAAGAGATGTTGAAAAATTGTGTGAGAGATGTGTCACTTGTAAACAAGCTAAGTCTAGAGTTATGAATCATGGTCTTTATACTCCATTGCCTATTCCTACTGCTCCTTGGACTGACATTTCTATGGACTTTGTTTTGGGGTTACCAAGAACAAAGAGAGGTAGAGATTCTGTTTTTGTTGTTGTTGATAGGTTCTCTAAGATGGCTCACTTCATTGCTTGTCACAAGACAGATGATGCAAGTAACATTGCCGATTTATTCTTCAAGGAAATTGTTCGTCTACATGGGGTTCCGAGGACCATTGTTTCTGACCGTGATGTGAAGTTCCTTAGCTATTTTTGGAAAACATTATGGGGAAAGTTAGGAACAAAGCTATTGTTTTCAACTACTTGTCATCCACAAACCGATGGTCAAACTGAAGTAGTCAATCGTACTTTGTCTACTTTGTTGAGGTCCATTATTCAAAAGAATTTGAAGAATTGGGAAGATTGTTTGCCTCATGTGGAGTTTGCTTACAATAGAAGTGTGCATTCCACTACTAGTTATTCTCCATTTGAAGTTGTCTATGGTTTTAATCCACTCACTCCATTGGATCTTTTACCACTACCTATTGAGGAGAGAGCTAGTTTGGATGGGGAAAAGAAAGCTGATTTTGTTAAGCAACTACATGAGAAGGTACGTCAAAACATTAAAAAGAGGACTGAGCAATATGCTACTCAAGCCAACAAGCATCGCAAGAAAGTTGTCTTTGAACCTGGTGATTGGGTTTGGGTACATATGCGTAAAGAGAGATTTCCTGCTCAGCGTCGCTCCAAGTTGCAACCTCGAGGAGATGGACCATTCCAAGTGATTAAGAAGATCAATGACAATGCTTATAAGTTAGATCTTCCAGGTGAGTATAATGTTAGTGCTACATTTAATGTTTCTGATCTTTCTCCCTTTGATATTGATGTAGGTGATTCTGATTTGAGGACAAATCCTTTCGAGGAGAGGGGGAATGATGGAGATCCAAGCTCACAAAGCTCAAGTCATGTTCGTGATGATCGTGATCCTTTGAGTATCCATGGAGGTCCAATTACAAGAGCTAAATCAAAGATGATGCAACAAGCCTTGGCTGGTTTCATTGATATTGCTAGAGAGAAAGCCCAACAAAGCTTGAGCATGGAGGATGATAAAGTCTTCTACAACATGATCCAAGCCCAAGTTCAACCTTCTTGAAGACACACAAGTATTGGGCCGAAATGCAAATTAGGCTAGATGCATATTTTATTTAGTTAAGTATTATTGGGCTGAACATTGTCTTAATTTAATTTAAGCCCAATTCCTTTTTAAATAATAGATTTTGTAAGACTTCTATTACTTGTTCTGCAAGTTAGGAGAGTAGGATTCCTATTGCTTGTTCTGCAAGTTTGCTATTTCCTATTCTGTAAGTTAGGAAAGTAGGATTCCTATTACTTGTGCTGCAAGTTATCTATTTGCCTATAAATAGTTATGTAACCCTTTGGGGAGAACACAATTGATTTTAGCAATAAAATTGAGAGACTTCTTCTCTTTGGTTCTCTTGAGAACTCTTGAACTTATCAAGGTCTTCCTTGTGGCGTTCTTCTACCTTCCACCAATATATACCATAGGTTCTTGCTTTTCTAGGCAACGGGTCTTGGTCCAATACCATAGGTTCTTGTGTTTCTACACAACGGGTCTTAGTTTTACTTCTAATTTTTATTTTCTTTTGCTGCGTTTTTAACTTGTTATTGTTTTTTTTTTTCAAGTGTTCTTCGTCTTCTTCATATGAACCTCATCTTCTTTCGGTGAGGTCCATATCAAACGGGATGTACCTTTCCGTTGGAGTTGCCTTTCGACTTTGATGGCCACATGCAGCATCTCCTCTAAGTCCATGTAATGCTGCAACTCTACTACATTGGCAATCTCACGATTTAAGCCTTGGAGAAAACAAGCCATAGTAGCTTCTGCATCTTCCTGGATATTGGCTCGGATCATGATTATTTCCATCTCTTTGTAGTAATTCTCAACACTCTTTGAACCATGGGTAAGAACTTGGAGCTTCTGGTATAACTCTCTGTAGTAATGAGTAGGAACAAATCTCTTCCTCATGATGCGCTTCATCTCATCCCATGTAGACACTGGAGGATCACCATATCTTCTTCTACTAGTGACTAACTGATCCCAGCAAACCATAGCATACTCTGTGAACTCAATTGATGCAAGTTTGACCTTCTTTTCCTCAAAGTAGTGGTGGCAGTCAAACACCATTTCAATCTTCCGTTCCCACTCCAAATATGCCTCAGGATCATTCTTGCCTTGGAAAGGAGGAATCTTCAATTTTATACTGCCAAGGTTTCCATCCATCTTCTCCTTGCCTCTATCACAGGCTCTATCAACTCGATCTCTATACCCATGGTACCTTCTATGATGTCTATCGATCCCAAACTCTTTGTTCGAATCATACCCAACATTATCATCATACTTGTCATTGGCAACAACCTTACTTTTTAGACGAGAAGTATCACCTCACTAGATCTTTGCAAACCGAGCTTCATGTTGGTTCAAATTATCATGAATGTCATTGAATTTCACGTCTATCCGTTGTAACTGTTGTTGCATTGCCTGAAGCATGAATTCAATCTTTTTAAAGTCGGACTTATCACCTTCAGAAGACATTTTCAACAAAGATATCCTCACGTGTTTACACTCGTGTTTCACTCAAGTACTTTGGCTTTTCTCTACTAATGTTTCTCACACACTTCTGTCTTTTTCCCTTACTCTACCTTAACTCTACAGGTTCACAATCGCACTAGAGACTCAGTCAAAGAATCAGCCTCACAGAATCAACTAATTCACCAAGTATTGTCACCAAGATTTTTTTTTGAATTCTTTTTTTTTTTGAATTTTTTTTCGAATTCTTTTTTTTTTGCACAAAAAGGTGTGGCTAGGGCTAGGGTGACTCAAAGAAAGAAAGACAGAATAAAAAAAATAAAAAAAATCACTTGAATGACAAAAAAATAAAAAATGGCCTAAAACCATAAGAAGGCGATGGAATTTGGCCAAGATAGGGTGGGGCCCGTTTTTTTTCGTCGTTTCCTTTAAAATGGGTACTCGTACGCCTCCTAACTCAACCAAAATTTTCGGTTTGAACAGTACCGCAATAATTTTTTTTGCATTCTTTTTTTTTGAGTTCTTTTTTTTTCTCTTTTTTTTAACTCTGAGTGTTGTGGTTTCCTTGAAAAGAGGAGGGGTGCGGCTAGAGTTTTTTTTTGAGGGGTATGGTTAGGGTTTTTTTTTTAGGGGTGCGGCTAGGGTTTTTCTTTTTTTTTAGAGGTGCGGCTAGCGTTTTTCCTTTTTTCTGAGGGGTGCGACAGGGTTTTGAGGAATTATGGCTAGGGTTATGAATTCAACTCAAACACTATAACTAAGGTGGCAGAATTCAACTCAAACATGACAGCAAACCAAAAATCGAAACCAACAAGATAGAAAAAAATCGAAACCAACAAATCAAAAATCGAAAAGTGAGTGACGCACAAACAAATTAAAAATCGAAACTTGAGCTCTGATACCAACTGATGGGCACGGACAAGAGAAAACGTAGCTTGGAAATTGAAGGAGCTGAAAACGCAAAGGACAGTGATGAGTGTCGTCAGTCACCAAAAATAAAATTTCCTAACTCTACTATGTAGATAGCGGAGTAAGGGTCGAACCCACAGAGACTGAATTTTTTAAGTTAATTATTAAATTAAAAATCTAATCTTAGGGTTTAGGGAAAGAAGAAGTTTGGGGGTTTTGTAAACTATTCCAAAATAAAGAAAACAAGAATTATTAAATATAAAAAAAACAAATAGCAAAAAGCTTCAGTTACGAGGCAATCAATCATTCTTGGATTTTGATGTTGATCATCGATTACAAAATATCACTGTCAATTAAATAGTCAACCGTAGCATAACAACAAGCTCTGTTACACCATCTTTCCTTACTGAGTCGTTAGTTAAAACAAGCTCTTTAACTAATCTCTAACTACTTAACCTACCTAGAACAAGCTCTCTAGATATAAGTTGTAGCAGCATTAACAACAAGAAAGATATGGGTTGACATTAGATAACAAACACATAAGCTCGGTTCATTTAATCTAAACCTTAATTCTCCTCCATCCCTAGTGATTAACTCCACAAGTAATTACGGACTTATGTTTTTAATCTGGCGGTAGATTATTTAATTTAACTAAATAGTGTGCACCCTATCTAACCAAACAAACAATCATTATAATGTGCTCAGAGAATCTTGGATACTTAATCAACAATTATATAATAGGTTCAAGAATCTCACAACATGCTTTTCCCAAGAATAATCAATTTACCTCATAACTGAATAAGAAAACTACTCACTAGTCATATTCAAGATCATAAAATTCAAGTTTAATATTATAAAGATTACAAATATCATGCAAGAAACAATCAAAGAAGCAATCTTTAATAATATAAAATCAGAATTACTAATCAAGATTATAAACTAGCAAGCAAGAACACACAAATACTTTTAATTTAAATAAAGAAAACAAAATCAGAATTAAAAATAATAAAGAAATCAGCAACTAATTAAAAATAAAGAAAAAAATAAAATTTTATTAAAAACCCTAAAGAAAATCCTACAAGACTAAGAGAGAAGAGGGAGGAGAGGGGTTTGAAGGATTTGAGGGCTACGAGGGATCCTGTTTATGAGAGCTTTGTGCTCTTTATATAGGCCTAAGGAAGAGTTTAAAAGACTTTCCTAAGCAATGTGGGATTCAGATAAGAGTTTACTTGGGAAACAAGTAATTTGACTAGTCAAACTCTTACATTTATCTCATCATCTTTTTACAATTATTTTCTAAGTAAAATTCCTAAGGCCTATTCTTATTAATTAATTACAGATCTAAGACAAAACAAAATTAAGAAATTATCTTCTCTCAACAAAATCTGGTCTTTGAACTTGCTTTGTTGGAATTTCTTCTCAATCTCGTTTTTCTGCCCAGAATTTTCGTACTGATTTTGTCCAGACGTTTGACCCACCAAATGAACTCCGATTTTTGCGATCTTGGACATTCTGGAAACCTTGAGAAGTCCTCTACAACTTTCATGAAGGACACATCTTGAGATCAGGTCGTTAAATTGGTCAAAAACGTCAATCTTTCAAGCTGGACAGAAAATACTGCACTTTGCTCCTTTTAGCTCCTTTTTATTCCAACTTTGATATTTAATACCTAAAACATAAAATAAACATTAGTAAGCTCTTTTAGGCATAAAACATCGATAAAGCAAATATATTAGCACATATAAAATTCCTAAAATATCATCTTATCAAATTCCCCCACAGTTAGCTTTTGCTAGTCCTCTAGCAAACCTAAACTAACTTCCTAAAGAACTAAATCCTAAAGTCCTAATCTTAAAATCCTTTTCCTAAAACCTAACTCACTTTCGTAGGAATCACGATTGCATTTAGCTTATGCAATAAGCCTTTAAACCCCTAGGTCACCCCTAGTGGACGAGTTGTGTCTCGTGAGGGCTTTCAGAAGATATACCCACAAAATCTTTTACTCAAGACTCAATCCTAAAAATTCAAAATAAGACTCAAAAATTAAAAATTAAGACTCAAAAAAAGATTAAGATCATGAACATATTTTCAAATCTTTCAATTCTTTAACTCATAACTTCAACAAGAGTCAAATAATCATGTCAATCATATTCTAATCATTACTTCTCATATTCTTGCATACTTCTAAATAAATTCATGCAAAATTCACAATCAATACAATTGAAACATATAATATCAACTTTGCAATTATCCAATTTACATTACTACAAACAAAGTCAATAGATCAAGAACTTTTTTTTTTCTATTTTCTCTTCCTTCTTTTTCTTTTTTTTTTCTTTTGAGGTTTCAATAATGGTTTCCCTAAGTACTTACTTGCCTTTTTACGCGAATGTTAATATTGGTGATACCAACACCCGGTTACTCAACAAATAAGCCCTCTTTTAGAGTGCTTTGCATACTCATATTTTAAGTCACTTCAAGAATTCAATCAACAAGATCAAGCAACTCAAAACATTGGAGTAGAATTTAAAGCTTTCAACCTCTATTTTTCTTTTTTTTTCTTATGTTCTTGTCTATTTATCCTTGGCTTATACCAACTTCAATGAACTAATCACATTATCAATATCATATTATCAATCATATTTAATCATGAACTCACATAAATTCTTTAGAAAGTATTCACTTCAAAAATAATAACAATCAAAATACTCTCAACTTTCTTATAAAACTTTGTTTTAGTTTAGAATCAATCTTTAAAAGAAAGAAAACATATCATGATCTTCAAAAAACTTAAAAATTTGACCTTTTTTTTCAAAAAAAAATTTCCACTTCCTAGAAAAAAAATCTACAGACTCATAAACCAATATTCCCCCCCACACTTAAATCTTACTTTGTCCTCAAAGTAAGTCTAGCATGCAAAGAAGAACAATAAAAAACTCAAAAATTAAATGGTAATACAAGGAAAGAAATACTCCCTCGTTTTACATCCTTGGGTTGCCTCCCAAGTAGCGCTTTTGTTTAATGTCGTTAGCTCGACTACTCCACCTTCCATCATCCAATCCCATACCTCAACTTTTTTATCGGTCTCTCGAGTTCCTCATTCTCAAGATTTTTACTTGTGGCTATTTCTAGCTCATCTTTAAGAACCTGCTTTTCATCACCTTTTAATTTCCTCTTGGAAGTGCATAGTTCCTTTAAAAACTTGGCATCGCAAAGCACTTGATCATTAATTTCATCAAGGAGAGGAATATTAACTTCCATTTTCCTAAATGTCTTCAAGGTCTCCTTGTCTTGCTCTTCGTTTGTAGCTCTTGCAAACCTACTAGGAAAAGGAGAAGGGTAAGTAGAAGAATTAAAAGGAATTTGTTTATCACTTACCTCAGCTTTGAATTCCTTGATCTCAACATCCTCATAGTGCTTTATAAAGTTGTCGAAATTCTCTCTCCCTTTTACATTGTGCATGTCAACAACTCCACCTTTAATATTGAAATCGGTTTCATCCTTCCTTTCTATAAAGTCATCGACATCTTCATGTGCACTTTCCTTGGAATCAATTTCCCTTTCACTTTTCAAGGTGATGTTAGTAACATTATCTCTTGGATTCTCCACAGGTTGAGAGGTCATAGCTTCAATGTTACTCAAAGAATGCAATATTTGACTCACATGGTGATCAATATTCTTAATATAAACATCAGCCTCTTGTGACAATTGTAAAGTTTTAATCTCAAGAGTCTTAACAATATCTTCAAGAGACATACTTGATTCTTGAGATGGAGGCATACCTGAGTCTTGAGGTGGAGCTTGGTATGTATCTTGGAATGGCATATTGTAAACCTCATATTGATTCCCATAACTAAAATTAGAATGATCCCACCATCCTTGATAGTAGGTATCGTAGTGTGGTTCATAATTATAGTATGGGTCATGATCATAGTATGGTTCATAAGCTTGCTCCATGGAGTCCTCTCACTTCTCGTCTTGGGAGGTAGTGGTGGTGGATGTTGTAGTGCTTGTGCCACTGCGCTTTGGGTTGCTTGTATATAGTCCCTAATCTTTGGAAGTTTGTGACTAGAATCCTTGTCAGACAAGCAATCCCTGAAAAACAAAAGAAAAAGAAAAGAAAAAAAAATTAGACTTTAAATTAAAATAATTAACCTAAACAAATTTCAGTCCCCGGCAACGGCGCCAAAATTTGATGAGTGTCGTCAGTCACCAAAAATAAAATTTCCTAACTCTACTATGTAGATAGCGGAGTAAGGGTCGAACCCACAGAGACTGAATTTTTTAAGTTAATTATTAAATTAAAAATCTAATCTTAGGGTTTAGGGAAAGAAGAAGTTTGGGGGTTTTGTAAACTATTCCAAAATAAAGAAAACAAGAATTATTAAATATAAAAAAAAACAAATAGCAAAAAGCTTCAGTTACGAGGCAATCAATCATTCTTGGATTTTGATGTTGATCATTGATTACAAAATATCACTGTCAATTAAATAGTCAACCGTAGCATAACAACAAGCTCTGTTACACCATCTTTCCTTACTGAGTCGTTAGTTAAAACAAGCTCTTTAACTAATCTCTAACTACTTAACCTACCTATAAGAAGCTCTCTAGATATAAGTTGTAGCAGCATTAACAACAAGAAAGATATGGGTTGACATTAGAAAACAAACACATAAGCTCGGTTCATTTAATCTAAACCTTAATTCTCCTCCATCCCTAGTGATTAACTCCACAAGCAATTACGGACTTATGTTTTTAATCTGGTGGTAGATTATTTAATTTAAATAAATAGTGTGCACCCTATCTAACCAAACAAACAATCATTATAATGTGCTCAGAGAATCTTGGATACTTAATCAACAATTATATAATAGGTTCAAGAATCTCACAACATGCTTTTCCCAAGAATAATCAATTTACCTCATAACTGAATAAGAAAACTACTCACTAGTCATATTCAAGATCATAAAATTCAAGTTTAATATTATAAAGATTACAAATATCATGCAAGAAACAATCAAAGAAGCAATCTTTAATAATATAAAATCAAAATTACTAATCAAGATTATAAACTAGCAAGCAAGAGCACACAAATAATTTTAATTTAAATAAAGAAAACAAAATCAGAATTAAAAATAATAAAGAAATCAGCAACTAATTAAAAATAAAGAAAAAAATAAAATTTTATTAAAAACCCTAAAGAAAATCCTACAAGACTAAGAGAGAAGAGGGAGGAGAGGGGTTTGAAGGATTTGAGGGCTAAGAGGGATCTTGTTTATGATAGCTTTGTGCTCTTTATATAGGCCTAAGGAAGAGTTTAAAAGACTTTCCTAAGCAATGTGGGATTCAGATAAGAGTTTACTTGGGAAACAAGTAATTTGACTAGTCAAACTCTTACCTTTATCTCATCATCTTTTTACAATTATTTTCTAAGTAAAATTCCTAAGGCCTATTCTTATTAATTAATTACAGATCTAAGACAAAACAAAATTAAGAAATTATCTTCTCTCAACAAAATCTGGTCTTTGAACTTGCTTTGTTGGAATTTCTTCTCAGTCTCGTTTTTCTGCCCAGAATTTTCGTACTGATTTTGTCCAGACGTTTGACCCATCAAATGAACTCCGATTTTTGCGATTTTGGACATTCTGGAAACCTTGAGAAGTCCTCTACAACTTTCATGAAGGACACATCTTGAGATCAGGTCGTTAAATTGGTCAAAAACGTCAATCTTTCAAGCTGGACAGAAAATACTGCACTTTGCTCCTTTTAGCTCCTTTTTATTCCAACTTTGATATTTAATACCTAAAACATAAAATAAACATTAGTAAGCTCTTTTAGGCATAAAACATCGATAAAGCAAATATATTAGCACATATAAAATTCCCAAAATATCATCCTATCAGACAGAAACAAAGTTGATGAATGACAACTTCTGAAACCTAGACCCGAAGCCTAAAGAGACTCGAACCCAAAGGTATTGGACCTTGACCCTACGAATAAGAATTCGAAAACCTAAGGTATAGCAATGGTGGATGGTAAAGAAGGAGGCGCCACAAGGAAGAAGACCTTGATAAGCCTAGTAAAGAGGGAACCCAAGAGAAAGGCACACTCAAAATTCTGAAATTCAAAACTGATCTGATCATCAATAGCGTTTACAAGGTATTTATAATAATACCTAGCACTTAAGCCCATAAACAAGTGGGTTGGAATTAACACCAACAGAAAATAAGACTAAATCCAAATTCATGCCTAAACCTAGTTACATAAAATAAATAGTCTAAGACACAACAAGACTCAAACGTGGGCTATCCAAACACTTAACCCATCTTATTGTTAAGCTAAAATAAGACAGTAACCCATGCTCATATTGTTTGGGCTTCCAAGTAAGTATAGATGTCTTGGGACTCTTCATGGAAGCTTCCTTGACACTTCAATGATGCCAGAGCTTGTTGCATTAATGAGGCCAGGGCTTGTTGCATCTTCTTAGCTCGAACTCCGGTAATTGGACCTCCTTGGATGACCAATGAATCCTTAGCATCACGAACATCACGAGCAAGTGGATCTCCATCACTTTGCGTACCTTGGCACTTGCTTAATGGCATCAAGAAGAGGAATATTGACTTCAACCTTCCTAAAGGTTTCCAAAATCTCTTTTTCTTGCTCATCTTTTTGTTTTTTAGCTAACCTGGTAGGAAAAGGAGGAGGGTAAGTGCCTGTGTTAAATGGAACTTTTTTATTACTTACCTCTCTATAAAGTGGTGGAAGGTTGCTGACATATCCTTCCTTGCCTGCATTATGCTTGTCGACACCCCCATTTGCATTATCAAAATCAGTCCCTTGGTCTCCTTTGTTATTAGAGTTGACATCCTCCTTTATTTCACTTGAATTTTCAATTTCTTGATAGTTTTTAGAGCCATTGTCAACATCTATAATTAAGGGTTCCTTAGGGCCAATTTCCTTACCACTTCTCAAAGTTATGGCATGTGCATTCTCTCTTGGATTGACATCTGGTTGAGATGGCAACTTGTTGGATTCCTTGGCTTCAAGTCTGCTTAGGGAAGTAGCCATTTGGCTCATTTGACGCTCAAGGTGTGCAATTCTTTGATTGTTCTCTTGTTGATTTTGTAAAGTAGAGGTAGCAAGATTCTTTACAATTTCTTCAAGAGACATGGTTCCGCTTTGGTGTTGTGTTTGGGGTGGTGGCCTCTCTTGGTATGTAGGTTTGGGGACTTGAAAATTATTGGCCTATTGTGTGGTGGGACATATGGTGTAGACCTATTTCCATATTGCAAATTTGGGTGCTCCCTCCAACCAGGGTTGTAGGTATTGGAGTAAGGGTCATACTTACCTTGGGAAGGCCCTGGGAATCCTCCTACAACATTAGCTTGCTCCATAGAATCTTCTTGTAAGGTTAGACACATATTAGTAGGGTGTCCCATGTTGGAGCAAACTCCACAAGCCTTGGCTTGCTTCATTTTACCTACAGCCAATTGTTGCACAAGAGATGTTAGATTAGCAATTTGTTTTTCCAAAGAAAAAGTACTTACCTCGTGTGCTTGCTTAGATAGTGGTGGTGGATCACGCCTTGTATTAAATTGTTGAAATTGGCAGCCATGTTTGCTATCAAGTTTTGGGCTTCTTGAGGAGTCTTATCCACTAAAGCTCCTCCACTAGCGACATCTATCATACTTCTATCATGGGGTAATAGTCCCTCATAGAAATATTGGATCAATAGTTGCTCATGAATTTGGTGATGTGGGCAACTAGCACATAATCATTTAAATCTTTCCCAATATTCATAGAGTGACTCAACATTAAATTGCCTAATTTTGCAAATTTCTTTGCGGATGTTGGCTGCCCTAGAAGCAGGAAAATATCTTTCCAAGAAGAGTCTCTTCGTATCATCCCAAGTATTGATGGTCCCAGAAGGTAAGTAGTAAAGCCAATCCTTGGCTGCATCTGCCAGAGAGAATGGAAAGGCCCTTAGCTTGATTTGCTCTTCACTAACCCCAGCAGGCTTCATGGTGGAGCAAACAACATAGAACTCCTTTAGATGTTTGTGTGGATCTTCACCTGCAAGACCATGGAAAGTTGGTAAAAGATGTATCAAACCAGATTTTAATTCAAAAGCAACATCTAAAGTAGGATAGGTTATGCAAAGGGGTTGTTGGTTCATAGTGGGTGCTGCCAACTCCTTCAAGGTTCTATTAGCGTTTTGAGCCACGGTGTCCTCTTCTGAATCACTAGAGAATTCAAAAGTGGGATTGAATGTGGGCTCGGTGGAAGGTGGATCTTTGGAAGTGGATGGTGGTGGTTGCGGCGTTTGTAGCACCGCACTTTGGGTTGCCTGAATGTAATCTCTAATCTTTCGAAGTCTGTAACTAGAGTCCTCGTCAGACATGCAAACCCTGCAAGGAAGAAAGAAAAGAAAATAATTAGATCTTTAAATTATAATAAACAACTTAAATAAATAACAATCCCCGGCAACAGCGCCAAAATTTGATGAGTGTCGTCAGTCACCAAAAATAAAACATCCTAACTCTACTATGTAGATAGCGGAGTAAGGGTCGAACCCATAGAGACTGAATTATTTAAGTTAATTATTAAATTAAAAATTTAATCTTAAGTTTTACGGAAAGAAGAAATTTTGGGGTTTTGGAGTTTTGTAAGCTATGCCTAAAAGAGAGAAAGCAAGGATTATTAAATATCAAAAACAAATATGAAAAAGCTTCAGTTACAAGGTAATTAATTATTCTTGGATTTAGATGTTGATCATTGATTACAAAATATTATTGTCAATTAAATAGTCAACCGTAGTATAACAACAAGCTCTGTTACACCATCTTCCCTTACTGAGTCGTTAGTTAAAACAAGCTCTTTAACTAATCTCTAACTACTTAACCTACCTAGAACAAGCTCTCTAGATATAAGTTGTAGCAGCATTAACAACTAGAAAGATATGGGTTGACATTAGATAACAAACACATAAGCTCGGTTCATTTAATCTAAACCTCAATTCTCCTCCATCCCTAGTGATTAACTCCATAAGCAATTACGGACTTATGCTTTTTAATCTGGCAGTAGATTATTCAATTAAATTAAATAATGGGCCCTACCATCTAATCAAGCAAATAATCATGCAAATGTGCTCAGAGAATCTTGGATACTTAATCAACAATTATATTATAAACTCAAAATCTCACAACATTCTTTTTCCAAGAACAATCAATTTACCTTGTAACTGAATAAGAAACCTAATCACTAGTTGATGCGCACGGGCAAGAGAAAACGCAGCTTGGAATTTAAAGGAACTGAAACGCAACAGGGCAGAAACAAAGTTGATGAATGACAACTTCTGAAAACCTAGACCCGAAGCCTAAAGAGACTCGAACCCAAAGGTATTGGACCTTGACCCTATGAATAAGAATTCGAGAACCTAAGGTATAGCAATGGTGGATGGTGAAGAAGGAGGCGCCACAAGGAAGAAAACCTTGATAAGCCTAGTAGAGAGGGAACCCAAGAGAAAGGCACACTCAAATTCTGAAAATTCAAATTACTGATCTGATTATCAATAGCGTTTACAAGGTATTTATAATAATACCTAGCACTTAAGCCCATAAACAAGTGGGCTGGAATTAACACCAATAGAAAATAAGACTAAACCCAAAATTATGCCTAAACCTATGTTACATAAAATAAATAGTCCAAGACACAACAAGACTCAAACGTGGGCTATCCAAACACTTAGCCCATCTTATTGTTAAGCTAAAATAAGATAGTAAACCATGCTCATGTCGTTTGGGCTTCCAAGCAAGTATAGATGTCTTGGGACTCTTCATGGAAGCTTCCTGGACACTTCAATGATGCCAGAGCTTGTTGCATGAATGAGGCCAGGGCTTGTTACATCTTCTAAGCTCGAGCTCGGGTAATTGGACCTCCTTGGATGACTAATGGATCCTTAGCATCACGAACATCACGAGCAAGTGGATCTCCATCACTAGTCATATTCAAGATCATAAATTTCAAGTTTAATATTATAAAGAAATCAAGAATCATGCAAAAGACAATCAATATATCAATCTTTAATAATCTAAAACAAGAAATCTGGAATCAAGATTATAAACTAGCAAGAACTAAACAAATAATATGAAAAACAAAACAAGAATCAAAATAATTATCACTAAAGAAATCAGCAACCATATAACATTATAAAATAGATAAAACCTAATAAACCTAAAGGAAGAATCAGTTTAAATAAAGAAATTAAATCTGTTTCTATTAGGAAGACTAAAAAGAAAATAATTTTATAACTTGAAAGAAAGAAATAAGCAAGACCAATGATAAAAAAAAGAAGAAAAATAAAATTTTTAAAGAAAAAGAAATCAGCAATATCAAAATTAAAAGAAAGAAAATAAAACTTTTATTAAAACCTTAAAGAAAACCTTACAAAAGACTAAGAGGGAAGAGGGATGTGAGGGATGCTGTTTATGAGAGCCTTGTGCTCTTTATATAGGCCTAAGGAAGAGTTTAAAAGACTTTCCTAAGTAATGTGAGATTCAGATAATTGTTTACTTAGGAAACAAGTAATTTGACTAGTCAAACTCTTACCTTTATCTCATCATCTTTTACAATTATTTTCTAAGTAAAATTCCTAAGGCCTATTCTTATTAATTAATTACAGATCTAAGACATAAAAAAATTAAGAAATTATCTTGTCTTAACCAAATTTGGTCTTGAACTTGCTTTTGTTGAAATTTCTTCTCAATCTCGTTATTCTGCCCAGAATTTCGTACTGATTTTGTCCAGACGTTTGATCCACCAAACGAACTGCAATTTTTGCGATCTTGTGCATTCCAGAAAGCTTGAGAAGTCTCTACAACTTCCATGAAGGCCACTTCTTCAGATCAGGTCGTTAAATTGGTCAAAAACATCAATCTTTCAAGCTGGACAGAAAATACTGCACTTTGCTCTTTTTACCTTTTTTTTAATTCCAACTTTGATATTTAATACCTAAAACATAAAATAAACATTAGTAAGCTCTTTTAGGCATAAAACATCAATAAAGAAAATATATTAGCACATATAAAATTTACAAAATATCATCCTATCAGGGACCTCACGCCTATGCTAGCTATTGTTGGGGGCTAGATAACCTGGTTGATTTGAAAGGGTCGAAACATGGTTTTAGTGTGTTGAAATGGGCTAGAACAGGGGCTGATTACATGGCAAAAATAGGTGTTGAAAGGGCTAAAAGTTGCTTATTTTGCTGCCAAATTGGAGCTAAAATACAAGAGCAAACAAGGGAGATAGGTGTTGAACCGATGAAGAACATGGCCAATACAAGGAAAATCGTGGCTGTTTGAAGGGGGGATTGCAAGGGTGGTGTTTGGTGGCTATTGAAGAAAGGGGTTTAAGGTTGAGGTTGAGGTTATAAGCAGGTTGTATAGTGGCTGTTTAAGGAATGCTTTTGGGTTGGCTAAATAGTGATAAAATAGAGGATCTGAAGACTAAACAAAGGAGTTTGAATTAAAAATAGGCTGAAAAAAGAGAGGAAAATAGGATAGAAAATTATATATTTATATATATAAGTAGAAGAAGAATAGGAAGGAAAGAGGAGTGCTTGAATAAATATGAAAGTGGTAAGACAATGAATAGACTTTGTAATATATGAATGTGTTTGATTAATTCTTAAATATGTTACAATGTTGGAATTGTAGAGAAGCTATAAGACGGAGACCTTGTGGAAGATCATGTGACAAACGTGGATTTTGCTAAATTTAGGACATTCACCTAGTGTTTCAATTTAAAGAAATTGGTAAGAGAGGTAATTTACTATCGTACTATTTAAAATATAAATATAGAACTTTATCTAGTTGATACTAAACTGATTAACGATGTTTAAATGTGTAGCACGATGTTGAGGTGATGAACACAAATCCAGCTAAGCTCGATGCTCGAGTTTTTAAGCATAGGAGTCAGTAAGACGTTTATATAATTCAGACTTAGAATTATATTGTATAGGAATAGTTAGATTATGTGATGATGATGATGATGATGATGATTAAAGGTTGAGACTTAGTGATATATAAGGAATGACATGCCTATGGTATGATGATAGATTGAAGAAATGGTTGAATGATAATGGAATTGTGGCTGAATGATTTACGGAATAGGTCTTCAATGAGTTCATTTATATTTGAATGATTGGAATGTTATTATTAAAGTTTCTAAGGTAATACTTGATTATACGTGAAATACTAAGTGACCCCACATTAGTGATGAGGGTCTTAGTATTGATATTAAAAGTAAAGGTGATTAATTTAATCGGTAAATGTTGTGAAATAGTTTTGAATATTGTGGAGCAATAAAGGATATTGAATTGATTTATTAGGTATAATCTAGTTGAAATCAAAAGGATGGAAATGAGGAATTGAGATTACAGTTAGCGTTGTACCAAATGATATATTTCATGAGCATGATTGTACATTGCTTTAAATTCAGGATTTAATTTGCTTCGCCTTTAAGCATGCCTTGTTTATAACTTGAGATTTTACAATAATGCATCCATTTAATGCTAATGTGAATACTTTGAATTAATGATTAGTTTTGAAAAAAAAGTATATAGTACATATGTATATATTTCTATATATAAATGATCTTTAAAAAATGTACTATTTACTTTACATGATTTTTGACAAAAAAAGCTAAATGTTTAAACGTTTTATGAGACTATAGGCACTTTAAGAGAGTTAAACTCACTAAAGCATAGTGGAAGCCACCTAATTGGAGATTACTCATTAGGCAGACATGCTTGTCCGATAATAGTCGTGGACAGGGCTCAGTCACTCTTGATCAATGGTGATGGAGATCCACTTGCTCGTGATGTTCGTGATGCGAAGGATCCATTGGTCATCCAAGGAGGTCCAATTACCCGAGCTCGAGCTAAGAAGATGCAACAAGCCTTGGCCTCATTAATGCAACAAGCTCTGGCATCATTGAAGTGTTAAGGAAGCTTCCATGAAGAGTCCCAAGACATCTATACTTACTTGGAAGCCCAAACGACATGAGCATAGTTTACTGTCTTATTTTAGCTTAACAATAAGATGGGCTAAGTGTTTGGATAGCCCACGTTTGAGTCTTGCTGTGTTTTGGACTATTTATTTTATGTAATTAGGTTTAGGCATGAATTTGGGTTTAGTCTTATTTTCTATTGGTGTTAATTGCAGCCCACTTGTTTATGGGCTTAAGTGCTAGGTAATATTATAAATACCTTGTAAACGCTATTGATGAACAGATCAGTTTTGAATTTCAGAATTTGAGTGTGCCTTTCTCTTGGCTTTCCTCTCCACTAGGCTTATCAAGGTCTTCTTCCTTGTGGCGCCTCCTTCTTCACCATCCACCATTGCTATACCTTAGGTTCTCGAATTCTTATTCGTAGGGTCAAGGTCCAATACCTTTGGGTTCGAGTCTCTTTAGGCGTCGGGTCTAGGTTTCAGAAGTTGTCATTCATCAACTTTGTTTCTGTCCTTTGCGTTTTCAGCCCCTTCAATTTCCAAGCTATGTTTCCTCTTGTCCGTACGCATCAGTTGGTATTCAGAGCTCAAGTTTCGATTCTGGTTTGTCTGTGCATCACTCACTTTTCAATTTTTGGTTTGCTGGTTTCGATTTTTTTTCCTCCTCTCTTGTTGGTTTTGATTTCTAGCCGCACCCCTCACAAAAAAAACCCTAGCCGTACCCCTAAAAAAAAACCCCAGCCACACCCCTCACAAAAAAACTCTAGCTGCACCCTTAAAAAAAAAAACCCTAGCCGCACCCCTCAGAAAAAAAAACCCTAGCCGCACCCCTCAAAAAAAAAACCCTAGCCGCACCCCTCACATAAAAAACCCTAGCTGCACCCTTCAAAAAAAAAACCCTAGCTGCACCCCTCACAAAAAAAAAACCTTAGCCGCACCCCTAAAAAAAAACCCTAGCCGCACCCCTCAAAAAAAAAACCCTAGCCGCACCCTCCTCTCTTCAAGGAAACCGCAACACTCAGAGTTAAAAAAAAAGAGAAAGAAAAAAAAAGAAAAGAAGAAGAATTCAAAAAAAAGCAGAAATCGAAAAAAAAAAATTTGTTGCGGTACTGTTCAAACAGGAAAATTTGGTTAAGTTAGGAGGCGTGCGAGTACCTGTTTTAAAGGAAAAGACGAAAGAAAACGACCCTGTGAAATTTATTACACAGGCCCCACCCTATCTTGGCCAAATTCCATCGTCTTCTTATAGTTTTAGGCCATTTTTTGTTTTTTTTTGTCATTCTAGTGATTTTTTTTATTTTTTTATTATTTTTTTATTCTGTCTTTCTTTCTTTGAGTCACCCTAGCCGTAGCCAAACCTTTTTGTGCAAAAAAAAAAGAATTCGAAAAAAAAATCAGGAAAAAAAAGAAGAATTCAAAAAAAGAATCTTGGTGACAATACTTGGTGAATCAGTTGATTCTGTGAGGTTGATTCTTTGATTGAGTCTCTAGTGCGATTGTGAACCTGTAGAGTTAAGGTAGAGTAAGGGAAAAAGGCAGGAGTGTGTGAGAAACTTTAGTACAGAAAAGCCAAATTACTTGAGTGAAACACGAGTGTAAACACGTGAGGATATCTTTGTTGAAAATGTCTTCTGAAGGTGATAAGTCCGACTTTAAAAAGATTGAATTCATGCTTCAGGCAATGCAACAACAGTTCCAACGGATGGACGTGAAATTCAATGACATTCATGATAAGTTGAACCAACATGAAGCTCGGTTTGCAAAGATCCAGCAAGGTGATACTTCTCGTCTAAAAAGTAAGGTTGTTGCCAATGACGAGTATGATGATAATGTTGGGTATGATTCGAATGAAGAGTCTGGGATCGATAGACATCATAAAAGGTACCATGGGTATAGAGATCGAGTTGATAGAGCCTGTGATAGAGGCAAGGAGAAGATGGATGGAAACCTTGGCAGTATAAAATTGAAGATTCCTCCTTTCCAAGGCAAGAATGATCCTGAGGCATATTTGGAGTGGGAACGGAAGATTGAAATGGTGTTTGACTACCACCACTACTCTGAGGGAAAGAAGGTCAAACTTGCAGCAATTGAGTTCACAGAGTATGCTATGGTTTGGTGGGATCAATTAGTTACTAGTAGAAGAAGATATGGTGATCCTCTAGTGTCTACATGGGATAAGATGAAGCACATCATGAGGAAGAGATTTTTTTCCTACTCATTACTACAGAGAGTTATACCAGAAGCTCCAATCTCTTACCCAGGGTTTAAAGAGTATTGAGGATTACTACAAAGAAATGGAAATAACCATGATCCGAGCCAATATCCAGGAGGATGCAGAAGCTACTATGGCTCGTTTTCTCCAAGGCTTAAATCGTGAGATTGCCAATGTAGTAGAGTTGCAGCATTACATGGACTTAGAGGAGATGCTGCATGTGGCCATCAAAGTCGAAAGGCAACTCCAACGGAAAGGTACATCCCGTTTCACTCCTAGTTCAGTTCCTGTTTGGAAATCTAACACCTTTCGTAGGGATGATAAGCCTGTGTCTACGTCTAAGTCAGAGAGCCATGCTAAGCCCAAGCCTGAGGGCCCTCCAAAGCCCAAGACTGAACCTGCCCAAGCACCCCAGACCAGGACACGTGACATTAAGTGTTTCAAGTGTTTAGGTCGCGGACATATTGCCTCACAGTGTCCCAACCGTATAGTGATGATCATGCATGGGAATGGAGATGTTGAGAGTGAAGGTTCTGAAATCGGTGTAGAAGATGAGATGCCTGCGTTAGAAAATGTTGACGAAGAAGAAGTTGTTGAGTATGCTGCTCATGGTGAAGCACTTGTTGCTAGGCGTGCTCTTACTAGTCATGTGAAGTTTGAAGATGAGGCACAGCGTGAGAACATCTTCCATACTAGATGCCATATTCGGGACAAGGTATGTACGGTAATCATTGATGGTGGGAGTTGTACTAATGTTGCTAGCACATACCTTGTTGATAAGTTAAAGTTGCCCACTACCAAGCATCACCACCCATATAAGTTGCAGTGGATTAGTGACTGTGGTGAAGTCAACGTGGTGAAGCAAGTCTTAGTTCCTTTTCGTATTGGAAGTTATCACGATGAGGTGTTGTGTGACGTGGTGCCCATGCAAGCTAGCCACATGTTACTGGGCAGACCGCGGCAGTATGATCGGAGAGTCATCCACGACGGTTACACGAACTGTTACTCCTTTACTATGGATGGCAAGAAGATCGCTCTTGCTCCCCTTAGCCCCAAGGAGATTTATGAGGACCAATTAAGGCTAAAGGAGCAACATGATGAGCAAAGGAAGCAAGCTAAACAACAGAAAGAAAAGAAGGAAAACAAGGAAAGCAAAACAGTGAGCTGCTATGCCAAACCCCGAGATGTGAAGACTGCATTTCTTGCTAAGTCTCCTATCCTTTTACTCTAATTTCAAGATTCTTATTTTATTGATGCTGAACTCCATGATATTTTGCCTACTGATGTTGTCTCATTGTTGCAGGAGTTCGAGGATGTATTCCCTGAGGAGATCCCAAGTGGATTACCACCGATTCGTGGGATCGAGCACTTGATTGACCTTGTCCCCGGAGCTACCATTCCTAACCGTCCAGCCTACAGAAGTAATCCCGAGGAGACGAAGGAGCTTCAAAGGCAAGTTGAGGAGCTCATGAGGAAAGGTTATGTGAGAGAGAGCATGAGTCCATGCGCCGTGCCCGTACTGCTTGTGCCAAAAAAAGATGGGACGTGGAGGATGTGCGTTGACTGCCGAGCCGTGAACAAAATCACTGTAAAGTACCGCTGTCTTATTCCTAGGCTAGATGATATGCTTGATGAATTGCATGGTGCATGCATGTTTTCTAAAATCGATTTAAAGAGCGGATATCACCAAATTCGTATGAAAGAAGGTGATGAATGGAAAACCGCATTCAAGACTAAACATGGTCTCTACGAGTGGTTAGTTATGCCTTTTGGCTTGACTAATGCACCCAGCACATTCATGAGATTAATGAACCATGTTTTACGTGATTTCATTGGTAAGTATGTGGTTGTCTATTTTGATGACATTTTGATCTACAGTAAGAGTCTGCATGAGCATGTTGAGCATCTTAGGAATGTTCTTACTGTCTTGAGGAATGCAAGTTTGTATGCCAATTTTAAGAAATGTATATTCTGCACTGATAAGATTGTTTTTCTTGGGTATGTCGTTTCTTCACATGGCATTTCTATTGATATTGAGAAGGTAAAGGCAATTAAAGATTGGCCTGTACCTAAGTCTGTTTCTGAGGTGCGTAGTTTCCATGGTTTAGCTAGTTTCTATCGTCGATTCGTTAGAGATTTTAGCACTATAGCTGCACCTTTGATCGAAGTGGTCAAAAAGAATGTTGCATTTCATTGGGCTCCTGCACAAGAGCATGCTTTTAATTTGCTTAAGGATAAACTTTGTTCTGCTCCTTTGTTATTTCTGCCTGACTTTACTAAAACTTTTGAGATTGAGTGCGATGCCTCAGGTGTAGGTATTGGAGCTGTGCTTATGCAGGAAAAACGCCCAATTGCTTTCTTTAGTGAGAAGTTAAGTGGAGCAGCACTTAACTATCCCACATATGACAAGGAGATGTACGCGTTAGTGAGGGCCTTGGAGACATGGCAAGATTACTTGTGGCCCAAAGAATTTGTCATCCACACTGATCATGAGTCCTTGAAGCATTTGAAAGGACAGAGTAAGCTGCATAAGCGTCATGCCAAGTGGATAGAGTTCATTGAGATGTTCTCGTACGTGATCAAGTACAAACAAGGTAAAGAGAACGTCGTAGCTGATGTGTTATCTCGTGGGTATACTCTTATCACTACTCTTGATGCTAAACTTTTAGGATTTGAGTATATCAAAGAACAGTATGCTGATGATGTTGATTTTGGTAATGTTTATGATGCATGTGCTACATCTAGTTTTGGCAAGTTCTTGAGGCACGGTGGGTTCTTATTTAGAGAAAATAAATTATGTGTGCCTAGGAGTTCATTGCGCGAGCTATTAGTTAGAGAAGCCCATAGTGGAGGATTAATGGGTCACTTTGGAGTTAGGAAAACTCTAGATGTTTTGCACGAACATTTCTTTTGGCCTAACATGAGGAGGGATGTAGAGAGGTTATGTGCTAGATGCATTTCATGTAGGCAAGCTAAATCTAGAGTTCATAATCATGGTTTATATACTCCTTTACCCATTCCTACTACTCCGTGGACTGATATCTCTATGGATTTTGTTTTGGGCTTGCCTCGAATAAAACGCGGTAGAGATTCTGTTTTTGTTGTGGTTGACAGGTTCTCTAAGATGGCTCATTTCATCGCTTGCCACAAGACGGATGACGCGAGCAATGTTGCTGATCTTTTCTTCAAAGAGATAGTACGTCTACATGGTGTACCGAGGACTATTGTTTCCGATCGTGATGTCAAGTTCCTTAGTTACTTTTGGAAGACGTTATGGGGAAAGTTGGGAACAAAATTGTTATTCTCCACCACTTGTCACCCCCAGACTGATGGACAGGCTGTGGTTGTCAATCGAACCCTATCTACCTTATTGAGGTCCATTATCCAAAAGAATTTGAAGAATTGGGAAGATTGCTTGCCCCATGTGGAGTTTGCATATAACCGCAGTGTTCACTCCACTACTAGTTGCTCTCCATTCGAAGTTGTTTATGGCTTCAATCCTCTTACTCCTTTGGATTTGTTGCCATTACCTAGTGTGGAGCAGAGTAACTTGGATGGAGAACAGAAGGCTAAGTTTGTGAAGCAACTCCATGAGAGAGTTCGTCAAGCTATTGAAAAGAAGACTGAATAGTATACCACCCAAGCAAATAAGCATCGAAAGAAAGTGGTCTTTGAGCCTAGTGATTGGGTTTGGGTGCATATGAGAAAAGAGAGGTTTCCTGTTCAGCGACGAACCAAGCTGCATCCCCGAGGAGATGGACCATTCCAAGTGATAGAGAAGATCAACGATAATGCCTACAAATTGGATCTTCCTGGTGAGTATGGTGTATCTACTACTTTTAATGTTTCTGATCTTTCTCCCTTTTCTTTTGATGAAGGTATATGCGATTTGAGGACAAATCCTTTTGAGGAGAGGGGGAATGATGGAGATCCACTCGCTCGTGATGTTCGTGATGCTAAGGATCCATTGGTCATCCAAGGAGGTCCAATTACCCGAGCTCGAGCTAAGAAGATGCAACAAGCCTTGGCCTCATTAATGCAAAAAGCTCTGGCATCATTGAAGTGTCAAGGAAGCTTCCATGAAGAGTCCCAAGACATCTATACTTACTTGGAAGCCCAAACGACATGAGCATGGTTTACTGTCTTATTTTAGCTTAATAATAAGATGGGCTAAGTGTTTGGATAGCCCACGTTTGAGTCTTGCTGTGTTTTGGACTATTTATTTTATGTAATTAGATTTAGGCATGAATTTGGGTTTAGTCTTATTTTCTATTGGTGTTAATTCCAGCCCACTTGTTTATGGGCTTAAGTGCTAGGTATTATTATAAATACCTTGTAAATGCTATTGATGAACAGATCAGTTTTGAATTTCAGAATTTGAGTGTGCCTTTCTCTTGGGTTCCCTCTCTACTAGGCTTATCAAGGTCTTCTTCCTTGTGGCGCCTCCTTCTTCACCATCCACCATTGCTATACCTTAGGTTCTCGAATTCTTATTCGTAGGGTCAAGGTCCAATACCTTTGGGTTCGAGTCTCTTTAGGCTTCGGGTCTAGGTTTCAGAAGTTGTCATTCATCAACTTTGTTTCTGTCCTTTGCGTTTTCAGCCCCTTCAATTTCCAAGCTACGTTTCCTCTTGTCCGTACGCATCAAATGGGGCTGAGAGACATGAGGTCTATGGTTATAGATAGCGCCTTAGTTGGTTTTCAGGGGACGATATGATTTTCACTGCTAGCTACAGTGATTAAAGTCTTTATTGATAAAGTATTAGGGATTCAGCCTAGTCTCAAACCTGATATGATATGCTGTCTAGAGTATGATTTTATTTGATATGAACTCTGGACTTGACACGATTTTTACAGTATATGAGAAATATTTTGAGATTGTACATGTTTTAGACTTGCTCTAAAAGTGAATATGAAATGTTTTGAGACATTACATTTTTTTAAACATACCTTAAAAGTGCAAGTGATATGGTTTGCGAATTGTTCATAGTCTAACATGTCTTAAACGTGAACATGAAATTAATTAAGATTTTACATGTTTTGAACATGCTCTAAAAGTATATGTAATATGATTTGAAATAATAGTCGTTTTAATATAGTAAAGTTGCATAAATTTGCATGATGAATCATGACAAAACGATATGCTTTCTACATGAAAGATGCCTTGACCTTATACTGTCCATGAGAAAGAGATGTATATGAAGAAGTGTCATGACTTATATACTACATGTGATTATGTTTCTCCATATTGAAAGTGATATGATTTGATACAATACAAAGTACACTTACTAGATGAATAGTGACATGATTTGATATTGCATCTGAAAATAATTTTCATATGAGATATGATATGACATGAGATTGATATAAGTGCAAATTGATACCGCATGATGTCGGAGATACATTCATTGTTGCATGACATACTATGGAATAATAACAAGAGGATTGAAAATGGTTGATTGGTTATGATCAAAGGTCAATGTGAAAGATAGGTGCCATAACGGGTATAATGGGGTATTTCGAAACACCTTTTTCATTGATACCTTAAACCCTTGCTCACTTAGAAACCTTTAGTACATGATCTAAGCTGCTTGGTAAACGATTACATAGTGAATATGACATGAGAATTTTTACTTAAAAGGATTTGTCCTCAAATCGAATATACCTTCATCAAAAGAAAAGGGAGAAAGATCAAAAACATTAAAAGTAGCAGATACACCATACTCACCAGGAAGATCCAATTTGTAGGCATTATCGTTGATCTTCTCTATGACTTGGAATGGTCCATCTCCTCGAGGATGCAACTTGGTTCGTCGCTGAACAGGAAACCTCTCCTTTCTCATATGCACCCAAACCCAATCACCAGGCTCAAAGACTACTCTCACATAACCTTTCCTCATAAGCTCCTCAACTTGCCTTTGTAGCTCCTTCGTCTCCTTGGGATTACTTTTGTAGGCTGGATGGTTAGGAATGGTAGCTCCGAGGACAAGGTCAATCATGTCCTCGATCCCACGAATCGGTGGTAATCCACTTGGGATCTCCTCAGGGAATACATCCTCGAACTCCTACAACAATGAGACAACATCAGTAGGCAAAGTATCATGGAGTTCAGCATCAATAAAATAAGAATCTTTAAATAAGAGTAAAAGGATAGGAGACTTAGCAAGAAATGCAGTCTTCACATATCGGGTTTGGCATAACAGCTCACTGTTTTGCTTTCCTTGTTTTCCTTCTTTTCTTTAGGTTGCTTCCTTAGCTCATCATGTTGCTCCTTTAGCCGTAATTGGTCCTCATAAATCTCCTTGGGGCTGAGGGGAGCGAGAGCGATCTTCTTGCCATCCATAGTAAAGGAGTAACGGTTAGTGTAACCGTCATGGAGGACTCTCCGATCATACTTCCAAGGTCTGCCCAGCAACATGTGGCTAGCTTGCATGGGCACCACGTCACACAACACCTCATCGTGATACCTTCCAATACGAAAAGGAACCAAGACTTGCTTCATCACGTTGACTTCACCACAGTCATTAATCCACTGCAACTTATATGGGTGGTGATGCTTGGTAGTGGGCAACTTTAACTTATCAACAAGGTATGTGCTAGAAAAATTAGTACAACTCCCACCATCAATGATTACAGTACATACCTTGTCACGAATATGGCATCTCGTATGGAAGATGTTCTCGCGCTGTGCCTCATCTTCAAACTTCACATGAGTAGTAAGAGCACGCCTAGCAACAAGTGTTTCACCATGAGCAGCATACTCAACAACTTCTTCTTCGTCGACATCTTCTAACGCTGGCATCTCATCTTCTATACCGATTTCAGAACCTTCACTCTCAACATCTCCATTCCCAAGCATGATCATAACTCTACGGTTGGGACACTGAGAGGCAATATGTCCATGACCTAAACACTTGAAACACTTAATGTCACGTGTCCTGCTTTGGGATGCTTGGGTAGGTTCAGTCTTGGGCTTTGGAGGGCCCTCAGTCTTGGGCTTAGCAAAGCTCTCTGACTTAGGTGTAGACACAGGCTTATCATCCCTATGAAAGGTGTTAGATTTCCAAACAGGAACTAAACTAGAAGTAAAACGAGATATACCTTTCCTTTTGAGTTGCCTTTCCACTTTGATGGCCACATGCAACATCTCCTCTAAATCCATGTAATGCTACAACTCTACTACATTGGCAATCTCACGGTTTAAGCCTTGGAGAAAACGAGCCATAGTAGCCTCTGCATCCTCCTGGATATTGGCTCGAATCATGGTCATTTCCATCTCTTTATAGTAATCCTCAACACTCTTTGAGCCCTGGGTAAGACCTTGGAGCTTCTGGTATAACTCTCTGTAGTAATGAGTAGGAACAAATCTGTTCCTCATGATGCGCTTCATCTCATCCCATGTAGACACTGGAGGATCACCATATCTTCTTCTACTAGTGACTAACTGATCCCACCGAACCATAGCATACTCTGTGAACTCAATTGCTGCAAGTTTGACCTTCTTTTCTTCAGAGTAGTGGTGGCAGTCAAACACCATTTCAAGCTTCCTTTCTCACTCCAAATACGCCTCAGGATCATTCTTGCCTAGGAAAGGAGGAATCTTCAATTTTATACTGCCAAGGTTTCCATCCATCTTCTCCTTGCCTCTATCACGAGCTCTATCAACTCTATCTCTATACCCATGGGACCTTCTATGATGTCTATCTATCCCAGACTCTTCATTCGAGTTATACCCAATATTATCATCATACTCGTCATTGGCAACAACCTTACTTTTTAGACGAGAAGTATCATCTTGCTGGATCTTTGCAAACTGAGCTTCATGTTGGTTCAACTTATCATGAATGTCATTTAATTTCACGTCCATCCGTAGGAACTGTTCTTGCATTGCCTGAAGCATGAATTCAATCTTTTTAAAGTCGGACTTATCACTTTCAGAAGACATTTTCAACAAAGATATCCTCACGTGTTTACACTCGTGTTTCACTCAAGGAATTTGGCTTTTCTCTACTAATGTCTCTCACACACTCATGCCTTTTTCCCTTACTCTACCTTAACTCTATAGGTTCACAATCGCACTAGAGACTCAATCAAAGACTCAACCTCATAGAATCAACTAATTCACCAGGTATTTTTTTTTTGATTTTTTTTCCGAATTCTTGCTTTTTTTTTTTTGCAGAAAGGTATGGCTAGGGCTAGGATGACTCAAAGAAAGAAAGACAGAATAAAAAAACAAAAAAAATCACTAGAACGACAAAAAAAAATGAAAAATGGCCTAAAACTATAGGAAAACAATGGAATTTGGCCAAAATAGGATAGGGCTAGTCGTTTTCTTTCATCATTTTCGTTAAAACGGGTACTCGCACACCTCCTAACTCAACCAAATTTTCCTGTTTGAATAGTACCGCAACAAATTTTTTTTTTCGATTTTTATTTTTTTTGAATTCGTTTTCTTTTCCTTTTTTTTCTTTCTCTTTTTTTTTTACTCTGAGTGTTGCAGTTTCCTTGAAGAGAGGAGGGTGCGGCTAGGGTTTTTTTTTTGAGAGGTGCGGCTAGGGTTCTTTTTTTTTTGGGAGGGGTGCGGCTAGGGTTTTTTCTTTTTGAGGGGTGCGGCTAGGGTTTTTTTTTTAAAGGTGCAGCTAGGGTTTTTTTTGTGACGGGCGGCTAGGGTTTTTTTTTGAGGGGTACGGCTAGGGTTTTTTTTTGTGAGGGGTGCGGCTAGAAATCAAAACCAACAAGAGAGGAGGAAAAAAAAATCGAAACCAGCAAACCAAAAATTGAAAAGCGAGTGACGCACAGACAAACCAGAATCGAAACTTGAGCTCTGAATACCAACTGATGCGCACGGGCAAGAGAAAACGCAACAGGGCAGAAACAAAGTTGATGAATGACAACTTCTGAAAACCTAGACCCGTAGCCTAAAGAGACTCGAACGCAAAGGTATTGGACCTTGACCCTACGAATAAGAATTCGAGAACCTAAGGTATAGCAATGGTGGATGGTGAAGAAGGAGGCGCCACAAGGAAGAAAACCTTGATAAGCCTAGTAGAGAGGGAACCCAAGAGAAAGGCACACTCAAATTCTGAAAATTCAAATTACTGATTTGATTATCAATAGCGTTTACAAGGTATTTATAATAATACCTAGCACTTAAGCCCATAAACAAGTGGGCTGGAATTAACACCAATAGAAAATAAGACTAAACCCAAATTTATGCCTAAACCTAGTTACATAAAATAAATAGTCCAAGACACAACAAGACTCAAACGTGGGCTATCCAAACACTTAGCCCATCTTATTGTTAAGCTAAAATAAGATAGTAAACCATGCTCATGTCGTTTGGGCTTCCAAGCAAGTATAGATGTCTTGGGAATCTTCATGGAAGCTTCCTTGACACTTCAATGATGCCAGAGCTTGTTGCATGAATGAGGCCAGGGCTTGTTACGTCTTCTTAGCTCGAGCTCGGGTAATTGGACCTCCTTGGATGACAAATGGATCCTTAGCATCACGAGCATCACGAGCAAGTGGATCTCCATCAGAGATAAATTTCAGAAACCTTATGGTAGATAGCTTTATGAGTTAGGAGAAAATCAGTTTTGGAATCACCTAATTTGGATCTCTGTAGCTTACAATATGTGAAAATGAATGCAGGGTACTTTGCCTAAAAAATGTGAATTCCAGTTCTGATTTTGAAAAATTGTAGAAAATATCATAGATTGAATTTAATTGCAAGCCATACATTTCTAGAAAGGTACATGAATTAAGAATAACATGGTTTTCAGTTTGTACAATTTGGACAAACTTGAATTTAGATATGGACCAATTTGTGCATAAATGTCAGTAGATAGTCCACAAGAATGCACTTGAAAATAGAGTAATTTTGAGAAATTATTAAAAATGACTCAAAAATGATAATATCATGACGTTTACCTTTATAAATATGGAATTGAATTAGGATTCATTGGTCTTGGATTCATAATTTTTAGATATCCCTATAATTAGTAATGTAATTTTTAATGCATAAAGATTAGGAAGCCATTTTGCAAAATGGGCCGGAATTGGCTGAACTTTGGAAAATTGTTGGAAACAACACAAAATGAATAAGAAAATGACACTTACACTTCTGAATAGGGAATTAAGTTAGGTTACATACAAAATTGATGGTGCATCAATTGAAATCCAATATTGTCAGTTATGAATAGAATGGTACCGATAGGTCAGAAAGTTCTTGCAAACAATGATCTGCTTATATAATGAAATGGTGAAACTTTGGTTTGCATGGTTGAATAAGATAATCGAACTGCTAATGACTATGAATTATAAGAATGTTTTGTATATTGAACTTGTATGAATGATTTTATATAGCTCTGAAGTTAGAAGAGTGAAACAGAAAAGTAGGCAAATATATGCTTGCCTACAGCTTCAAGTTATAAAATGGATTGTATGACTAACATGGACATTGTATAGGTAAAAAACATATATGGAAGAAGTAGGATGATATCATATTGCATATAAAACTTATTTGGTATGTTTGTTAAAAGGGAATTAACAAATGGCTTTTATGTTTAAAAGTTTAAGGTATATATATAGAAATTCTTATTTGTTCAAATTAAACGACTTCATGATTTTATTATTGATATGATTATATTTAAAGAATGATGTTGGATATAATTGAGGTTTGGAAAATGATAAATAGATGGGATTTGATCAATCATAATAAATGATAATTTAATCATTTAAAGTATGGGTTACAAATTGAGAAATAAGTATGGTTATGAATGAACTGCATTGGAAATTGTGGCTGGTTTTAAGATAATTAAAAACCATTTGTTAATTCCCTTTTAACTGTGATAACTGCGAATTTTCTTATTTTGGTATTAAATACCTGAAAATTTAACTTTAAATGTAAACAGATAAGCGAAAGGAAATAAATAAATTTATTTACAAGATCGAAACTGATCTGTTTATGATGGAGATCCAAGCTCACAAAGCTCAAGTCATGTTCGTGATGATCGTGATCCTTTGAGTATCCATGGAGGTCCAATTACAAGAGCTAAATCAAAGATGATGCAACAAGCCTTGGCTGGTTTCATTGATATTGCTAGAGAGAAAGCCCAACAAAGCTTGAGCATGGAGGATGATAAAGTCTTCTACAACATGATCCAAGCCCAAGTTCAACCTTCTTGAAGACACACAAGTATTGGGCCGAAATGCAAATTAGGCTAGATGCATATTTTATTTAGTTAAGTATTATTGGGCTGAACATTGTCTTAATTTAATTTAAGCCCAATTCCTTTTTAAATAATAGATTTTGTAAGACTTCTATTACTTGTTCTGCAAGTTAGGAGAGTAGGATTCCTATTGCTTGTTCTGCAAGTTTGCTATTTCCTATTCTGCAAGTTAGGAAAGTAGGATTCCTATTACTTGTGCTGCAAGTTATCTATTTGCCTATAAATAGTTATGTAACCCTTTGGGGAGAACACAATTGATTTTAGCAATAAAATTGAGAGACTTCTTCTCTTTGGTTCTCTTGAGAACTCTTGAACTTATCAAGGTCTTCCTTGTGGCGTTCTTCTACCTTCCACCAATATATACCATAGGTTCTTGCTTTTCTAGGCAACGGGTCTTGGTCCAATACCATAGGTTCTTGTGTTTCTACACAACGGGTCTTGGTTTTACTTCTAATTTTTATTTTCTTTTGCTGCGTTTTTAACTTGTTATTGTTTTTTTTTTCAAGTGTTCTTCGTCTTCTTCATATGAACCTCATCTTCTTTCGGTGAGGTCCATATCATTTGGTATCAGAGCTTAGGTTCAATTCGTGGGAGTCTAGTTTTTATTTTTTCGTTGTCTTCTTGCTTGGATAAACCTTGATCTTGAATCCTTTTCCAAGCAACCACTACTATTGTTTGTCCCTCAAACCTATTGTCTCCATTAAAATAACCTACCTTTACTTAGCCACCAAGTAAACCCTATCTTGTTCTCCAAGCAACCAAATCCCAAAGGTTTTCTTGCTCACCAAGAAACCTTCAAAAGCTCTACAACCCTATCTTGTTCTCCAATCAACCAAATCCCAAAGGTTTTCTTGCTCACCAAGAAACCTTCAAAAGCTCTATATCACATAAAGACTACTTGTTTCACAAGCCACCGTTTCCTCTCATTCCTTACCACACAAGCTGCTACCAAAACTAGCTTGTTTTTGTCAAAAAGTTGCCTTGTTCCCCAAGTAAACCTCTTCTTATTATTTGGACTTTTTGTTTCTTTTTTTCATTGTTCGTTTACTTTAGTAAAATATAAAAAAAGAGAAAAAAAAAGAAAAGAAAAAAAAGAGAAAAGAAAAAAATCAATTCAAGAGAGGATTTATTATATCGTGTGTAGCAAGTGCAACATCAAAGGCAATTTGTGGAGGTGTGCTTCATCAAAATCTTGAGGTAGTCATTTTTTCTTGAGCTTTGAGATTTCTTATTTGCCTAATTTGAAAATTCATTGTTACCATTCTACCCTGCTTCATAAAATTACCTTTTTGACCCTACCACATAAAAGGACAAAACTACCTCACCTTTGGCTAAACCCTACCCTAATTAAACACCCCAAAACACGCATATTTCCTTCAAGGTTTAGTTTCATTAGAGTCTTCTTAAGCCTTATTGAGTCTTGCAAAGTCTTGTTGAGTCTTCATTGTTTTGTTTTCCCTTGATTAAAATCTTGTGCTCAGCTTGTTTATTGTTGGTTGATAGTTGAATTCCATAAGCTGATTTTTGATTGAGTCTTGAGTTCAATATAGAACCTATAGAGAAAAGTTGTGTGAGGGAAAAAGGCAAGAGTGTGTGAGTAACATTAGTAGAGAAAAGCCATATTAAAATTGTGTGAAAACACGAGTGTGAGTGTTACATTCTTGTGTGTATTGAGTGTAAACACGTGAGGTCATACTTGTGAGGTCTATTTCTTTTACTAACGTTTCTTGCAGGTTATAATTATGTGTTCTAATAGTGAAAAGCTTGCTTTGAGTAACATTGAGATCATGTTCCTAGATATGCAACAACAACTTTCGAGGATAGAGTCGAAGTTGATTAAATATGATAAGTTGAAGCAACATGACGTTGCCCTAGCTAAGGTAAACCAAGATAATACTTCTTATGCATGGAATAATGTTGCTCATAATAAGTTGGATAGCAATTATGAAGAAGATTTTGATGATGATTCTATGCTGCCATTAGAGGATGATGAGGATAGTATGGAATTACCCATGGATGGAAAGGAATCTATAGCATGTCAAACTTTAAGTTTGCTACTGAAAGATGAGGATCAATTAAGATTAAAAGAGAGTGAGGAAAAAGTAGTGAGTGAAGCCGAGGTTAAGCAAAAGGAGAAAACAATCGAGATTGAGTGTGATGCTTTAAGCATAGGTATTCGAGCTGTTTTAATGCAGGAGAAGCGCCCCATTGCTTTTTTCAGTGAGAAGTTAAGTGGAGCTGCCCTTAACTATCCCACATATGATAAAGAGATGTATGCATTAGTGAGGGCCTTGGAAACATGGCAACACTATTTATGGCCCAAGGAATTTGTCATCCACACTGATCATGAGTCCTTGAAGCACTTGAAAGGACAAAACAAGTTGAACAAGCGTCATGCCAAGTGGATGGAGTTCATTGAAACATTTCCATATGTGATCAAATATAAACAAGGTAAAGAAAATGTCGTGGCTGATGCATTATCTCGAAGGTATACTCTAATCACTACTCTTAATGCAAAACTACTTGGATTTGAGTATATTAAAGACTTGTATGCTACTGATGAGGATTTTGAAAATGTGTTCATTGCATGTGAGAAAACTGGTTTTGGAAAGTTTTATAGGCATGATGGATTCTTATTTAGGGAAAATATATTATGTGTGCCTAGGAGTTCTTTAAGAGAATTACTTGTTAGAGAAGCCCATA
This sequence comes from Heritiera fomes, assembly GCA_032173925.1. Lineage (NCBI taxonomy): Eukaryota > Viridiplantae > Streptophyta > Magnoliopsida > Malvales > Malvaceae > Heritiera > Heritiera fomes. The sequence continues at coordinate 17,657,031 of JAPDPM010000009.1, read as the reverse complement.
GTGGTGGGTTAATGGGACATTTTGGAGTAAAGAAAACTTTAGATATATTGCATGATCACTTCTTTTGGCCTAACATGAAAAGAGATGTTGAAAAATTGTGTGAGAGATGTGTCACTTGTAAACAAGCTAAGTCTAGAGTTATGAATCATGGTCTTTATACTCCATTGCCTATTCCTACTGCTCCTTAGACTGACATTTCTATGGACTTTGTTTTGGGGTTACCAAGAACAAAGAGAGGTAGAGATTCTGTTTTTGTTGTTGTTGATAGGTTCTCTAAGATGGCTCACTTCATTGCTTGTCACAAGACAGATGATGCAAGTAACATTGCCGATTTATTCTTCAAGGAAATTGTTCGTCTACATGGGGTTCCGAGGACCATTGTTTCTGACCGTGATGTGAAGTTCCTTAGCTATTTTTGGAAAACATTATGGGGAAAGTTAGGAACAAAGCTATTGTTTTCAACTACTTGTCATCCACAAACCGATGGTCAAACTGAAGTAGTCAATCGTACTTTGTCTACTTTGTTGAGGTCTATTATTCAAAAGAATTTGAAGAATTGGGAAGATTGTTTGCCTCATGTGGAGTTTGCTTACAATAGAAGTGTGCATTCCACTACTAGTTATTCTCCATTTGAAGTTGTCTATGGTTTTAATCCACTCACTCCATTGGATCTTTTACCACTACCTATTAAGGAGAGAGCTAGTTTGGATGGGGAAAAGAAAGCTGATTTTGTTAAGCAACTACATGAGAAGGTACGTCAAAACATTAAAAAGAGGACTGAGCAATATGCTACTCAAGCCAACAAGCATCGCAAGAAAGTTGTCTTTGAACCTGGTGATTGGGTTTGGGTACATATGCGTAAAGAGAGATTTCCTGCTCAGCGTCGCTCCAAGTTGCAACCTCGAGGAGATGGACCATTCCAAGTGATTAAGAAGATCAATGACAATGCTTATAAGTTAGATCTTCCAGGTGAGTATAATGTTAGTGCTACATTTAATGTTTCTGATCTTTCTCCCTTTGATATTGCTGTAGGTGATTCTGATTTGAGGACAAATCCTTTCGAGGAGAGGGGGAATGATGGAGATCCAAGCTCACAAAGCTCAAGTCATGTTCGTGATGATCGTGATCCTTTGAGTATCCATGGAGGTCCAATTACAAGAGCTAAATCAAAGATGATGCAACAAGCCTTGGCTGGTTTCATTGATATTGCTAGAGAGAAAGCCCAACAAAGCTTGAGCATGGAGGATGATAAAGTCTTCTACAACATGATCCAAGCCCAAGTTCAACCTTCTTGAAGACACACAAGTATTGGGCCGAAATGCAAATTAGGCTAGATGCATATTTTATTTAGTTAAGTATTATTGGGCTGAACATTGTCTTAATTTAATTTAAGCCCAATTCCTTTTTAAATAATAGATTTTGTAAGACTTCTATTACTTGTTCTGCAAGTTAGGAGAGTAGGATTCCTATTGCTTGTTCTGCAAGTTTGCTATTTCCTATTCTGCAAGTTAGGAAAGTAGGATTCCTATTACTTGTGCTGCAAGTTATCTATTTGCCTATAAATAGTTATGTAACCCTTTGGGGAGAACACAATTGATTTTAGCAATAAAATTGAGAGACTTCTTCTCTTTGGTTCTCTTGAGAACTCTTGAACTTATCAAGGTCTTCCTTGTGGCGTTCTTCTACCTTCCACCAATATATACCATAGGTTCTTGCTTTTCTAGGCAACGGGTCTTGGTCCAATACCATAGGTTCTTGTGTTTCTACACAACGGGTCTTGGTTTTACTTCTAATTTTTATTTTCTTTTGCTGCGTTTTTAACTTGTTATTGTTTTTTTTTCAAGTGTTCTTCGTCTTCTTCATATGAACCTCATCTTCTTTCGGTGAGGTCCATATCAGTTTATCAATAGCATTTAAAAGGTATTTATAATAATACCTAGCACTTAAGCCCATAAACAAGTAGGCTGGAATTAACACCAACAGAAAATAAGACTAAACCCAAATTCATGCCTAAACCTAGTTATATAAAATAAATAGTCCAAGACACAACAAGACTCAAATGTGGGCTATTCAAACCCTTAGCCCATCTTATTGTTAAGCTAAAATAAGACAGTAAACCATGCTCATGTCGTTTGGGCTTCCAAGCAAGTATAGATGTCTTGGGACACTTCATGGAAGCTTCCTTGACACTTCAATGATGCCAGAGCTTGTTGCATTAATGAGGCCAGGACTTGTTGTGTCTTCTTGGCTTGAGCTCAGGTAATTGGACCTCCTTGGATGACCAATGGATCCTTAGCATGACGAACATCACGAGCAAGTGGATCTCTATCAACACTTACACTGAAATTATCTTCAGTTAGTCTATAAATAAATATATGGAAATTATATTCAGTTTATGAATAAAAATTCATAAAAATTCATGCTTCAGTATCATTTTCTAAAAATGTTCCATTCATCTACTGCTACTTTCACATGATTAAAATTATTAACATGAATATTTAAATAATGTTTTTCGGTAAATAATAAAATAATGCAATTTAATTAAATTCCATGGAAATCGTTTGGAAATCTATTTAATTCTATCATCTAAAAATATTAGAATTTATTTCTTAAAATTTTCTATAAATTCTGGTAGAATAACGACTGTTTTCTAACCTAGCCTTCCTACATGAAAAACACAATTCACAAACTAGCAAGTATCCACAAATTACCAAATTCAATGAAATTAAATTCCAAATCACTTCATAAAATTTATTTGAGGGAAATCATGTGTAACATCCCGTTACATCCTCTTTTAAGACAAATACCAACTAACTTTTAACTTCACATAAGGTTTGGTTAGGCTGTTCGACGGTGCATTCTTCTTCTTTCTTATATCGTATACTTCATTGTTTAACATGATGAGATATTTCTCATACATATACAGGATCATCTTACACATGGGTTTAAAACTCTCATATAATTACATACTAATCTCTTCTACAATGTACATCCCCAGCATGTCTAATATACATCACTGTACCATACTATAATCTGAATTACATTACAAAATGTATATACCTTCAAGAAATTGGAAACGTGCCTCGAAAGAGATACCGTATAATCCAAAATATACACTCCTCTACCAAGAGCGAAAATCACTGCAAATAGTCTGGATGAAAAATAATGTAAAGGAGTGAGTTTACGCTCAGTAAGAAATGTATGTAAAAGAGCGTACTATGACACTATATGCAGTTTTCCTGTTTGGCTCTATAATGTCATGTAAAACCATTATATAGCATATATCATATAATTTCTTCAAATATCATATACACATAACATCAAATAAGTCAAATACTTTCAATTTCTTTCAATACACTTGAAATCTCATGTACAAATACAATTAACTTCGATTTCAAATAACTTCAAATACTTTCACATACTTTCAAATAGATATGAGATAATTAACTTCTAATAGAATCATGCACCAAATAAATTTCATCAAGGATTCAGCACATATATCCCATAAGGGATAATCTCGAGAGATATCAAATAAGTGGCGTACGCACGCATGGGCCAGGGATCCTCCCCTAAGCCAAAATACATAAGAGACATATGGCCATCGTACAAATAACAAATAATATGCATTATCACCAAAGGAGTCACCCATCTCAAAACCTTGGGTAGTAAAATTACTTCTTGGAAAACCATTGTCATTCATAAACCTTCTTATATACTTTAATGATAATCCAAATACATTTATAAAAATGAATCAAAATTTATTATTTTCAAATGGGGCAATTGACTGCTCTTTTAGGGCAGTCGACTGCTATAGCATAAATAAATTTTATAAATTTATTTTCTTTTTTCACATTTAAAATATTTAAAATTTCGGATATACTTAGGGCAATCGACTGGTTCGCAAACATAATGTTTTTCGAGAAAATGTAGCCGACTGGCTCTTTAAAGGTCAACTGGTTTGCAAACAGAATGCTTCTGGAAAAAGGGCAGTCGACTGCTCCATGTCGGTTTCGAAAAAAGTTACGTCACGGTTGTTTCTAAGTAGTCGGCTGCTATTTAGGGCAGTCGACTGCCCCGAGCCAAATCGTAACTGGGAGAAAAACTTGAAATTGACATTTCTTGTACTTCAACCAACTTTTGTTTCATCCCAAAACATTTAAAAACATGCGGACATAATCACCCTACGTCCGTTACATATAATACTTACCTTAATCAAACTTCAGAATTGCAAATCACTTGGTTGCACCAATGATTTCCTCTTCACTTCCTCAAAGCTGTAATTGTCATAAGGAAATCAAACCTTTAAGAAACCTTTATAAACGTATTCTACCAAGTTAACATAGCTCTAAACCATGGACAAAATCAGCTAAAACCATTTAAATCCCTTACCTTTGCTAGTCACCAAAATAACAGCAATTTAGATCTCCTCAAAGACTTTGTTTCAGCCTTTCATATTACAGACATAGCTAGAGCTAGAGATGAGGATCGTTTTTTGTTAAGGAGACTTAGCGATTTGATGACAAAAAATGGTGGTTTGTCAAGGCGAGTGGAGATGGAACTTAGGAAAAATGGAGGGAATGAGAGAGGGCTGATGTTGCTACTGACTTGGAGAAGGAGATGATGATGACTATGCCATTTCATTTAATGCACCTCTATCTTTTTATTATGTCAGCCATTAATACTTTGACCATCTTAATTCCTCCTCTTCTTCATGTAACACACATCCTTTAAACAAGTAAAATATGATCTTAATGTCTCATTTAATTCATCTCAGCCATTGACCATTAAATTCTTTGACAATTTAATTATTGACTATTCTATTGCTTTAATTCCATTCATGTCCCATATATCTTTTATATATCAGAATTTCACATTTATTTACATCATTTATGCTGGAAGACTATACAAATATGAGGGATTTAGATGAATTTGGGGGTTTCACATTCTCCCCGCCTTAAGAAATTTGATCCTCCAAATTTAAATCGGTTTACTACTCAAATAGCTCCGGATATCTTTCCTTCATTAAGCTCTCTAGCTCCCATGTAGCTTCTTCCGTAGTATGGTATTGCCAGAGAACTTTAACTAATAGGATCGTCTTAGATCTCAACACTTTCTCCTTTCTATCCATAATTTGAACCGGCTTCTCCACATAACTCATGTCTTCTCGAATCTCCAAGGGTTCATATTCTGTGACATGAGATGGATTCGGATTATACTTCCGAAGCATCGACACATGAAAAACATTATGTACTCCCGATAGCTCCGGAGGTAGTGCCAACCTATACGCAACATCTCCGACTCGGTCTAAGACTTCAAATGGCCCTATGTAGCGAGGACTAGGCTTACCTCTTCTGCCAAATCTCATAATTCCTTTGGATGGAGAAACTTTCAAAAACACTGAATCTCCAACCAAAAACTCAAGTGATCTCCGTCGAGCATCTGCATAACTCTTTTGTCGACTCTGGGCCGTCTTAAGTCTTTGACAAATCAACTTAACATCCTCAGAGGCTTGCTTAACTAGATCTGGAGCTAATAACTTACGCTCGCCCACTTCTTCCCACCCAATTGGGGATCGACAACTTCTACCATATAAAGCTTCATATGGCGCCATCCCTATACTTGCATGATAGCTGTTGTTGTAAGCAAACTCAGCCAATGACAGATGATCATCCCATGAGCCTTTAAAATCTAAAGTACAAGCTCTCAACATATCCTCGAGTGTTTGGATGGTGCGCTCGGACTGACCATCAGTCTTCGGATGGAAAGTCGTGCTAAAATTCAATTGAGATCCCATGGCTTGTTGGAAATGTTCCCAAAAATGAGAAGTAAACCTGGAATCTCTATCAGATGTTATGCTCACTGGGACTCCGTGTAGTCGGACAACTTCTTTCACATACAAATCTGCCAAAGCACTAAGTGTATCAGTAGATTTTATAGGTAGGAAGTGAGCTGATTTAGTCAATCGATCTATAATCACCAAAATGCCATCATGATTTCTCTTGGTCTGTGGAAATCCTATAACAAAATCTATCGTAATATGTTCCCACTTCCACATAGGTATAGGTAGAGGCTGTAACAACCCGGCTGATCTTTAGTGCTCCACTTAACCTGTTGGGATGTGAAACACTTCGCCACAAATTCTGCTATATCTCTCTTCATGCCAGTCCACCAATACACCTTGCGAAGATTATGATACATTTTAGTATTTCCTAGATGCAACGTGTATTTAGTGGAATGTGCCTCATTCAAAATCAACTTTCTCAATTCCTTATCATCAGGAACACATATACGATTCTTAAACCTCAAAATTCCATCACTATCAATATCAAATTCCGATGGCATACCTGAATGAATCCAATCTATAGCCTCATTACATAAAGTATCCTCCCTCTGAGCAATCCGAATTCTATCCATTAACTCTGGCTCAATTATCAAACTAGCTATCATTCCAAAATGCTCATAAGGCATAACATTGAGACTGAGGCTTGCAAACTGCTCAAGTAGCTCATATTCTCTTACCATCATGTACGATACTATCCCCATATGCTTCATGCTCGGAGCATCTACCACCACATTGGCTTTTCCCGGGTGGTATAAGATCTCACAATCATAATCCTTCAGAAGCTCGAGCCATCTCCTCTGTCTCATATTCAATTCCCTCTGAGAGAACAAGTTCTTTAGACTTTTATGATCCGTAAAAATCTGAAATTTCTCACCATACAAGTAATGCCTCCAAATCTTTAGAGCAAATACCACTGCAGCTAACTCCAAATCATGAGTCGGGTAGTTCTTCTCATGGTCCTTTAATTGACGAGAACCATATGCAACTACCTTACCATGCTGCATTAGCACACAACTTAGACCTTGTGTAGAGGCATCACTATATACTGAAAAACCTCCAGAACCACTAGGAATGGTGAGAATAGGTGCAGCAGTCAACCTACGCTTCAATTCTTGGAAACTAAATTCGCAGGCATCGTTCCATTGAAACCTCACCTCTTTGTGCGTTAAGCGCATCTAGGGAGCAACTAACCTCGAAAAACCCTCTACAAATCGTCGATAATAGCCAGGTAGACCCAAGAAACTCCTAATCTCTGTCACTGTTTTCAGCCTCTCCCATTGCACTACAGCTTGAATCTTCGATGGATCGACCGAAACTCCATCTTTATTGATTATATGACCCAAAAAGGAGATTTGATCTAGCCAAAAGTCACACTTACTTAGCTTGGCATATAATTCCTGATCCTTGAGGGTTTGCAGAACTATCCTCAAATGCCGCTCATGCTCTTCCCAAGATCTCGAATACATCACTATGTCATCGATAAAAACGATGACAAGCTGGTCCAAGTACTGTTTGAACACATCAATCAAGTTCATAGAAGTCGCGGGTGCATTGGTTAAACCAAACGACATCACTAGAAATTCATAGTGACCATACCGTGTCCTGAATGCAGTCTTAGGGATATCTTCACTCCGGATCTTCAATTGATGATATCCCGATCTCAAGTCTATCTTGGAGAAGACTTGTGCACCTTGAAGTTGATCAAAGAGATCATCAATCCTGGGAAGAGGGTACTTGTTCTTGATTGTCACCTTATTCAACCATCGATAATCAATACAAAGCCTCAAGCTGCCGTCCTTCTTCCGAACAAATAGCACAGGAGCACCCCACGGGAATATGCTAGGTCGTATGAATCCCTTATCTAGTAACTCTTGTAGCTCCTTCTTAATTTCTTCCAATTCTACTAAGGCCATCCGATAGGGTGGTCTCGAAATGGGCTCAGTCCCTTGCACCAAATCGATAGTAAACTCAATTTCCCTATCCAAAGGAAGTCCTAGAACATCGTCCGGAAACACACTTGGAAACTCATTGGCTATTGGAATTTTATGAAGTTCGGGACGTTTCCTTTCTATGTCCACCACATACGCTATAAATCCTTCACATAACAAATATATTCTCTATTAATTTCGTTTACAAATAAATCAATTAATAAACATACTTTTGTATTAAACATTTGCAAAATTTACAACATAGCTAATGGGAGAAGAGAAGATCCCCCTTTTAGCATAACAATCCAATATCACATGATTCTTAGCTAACCAATCCATTTCTAATATGACATCAAATCCATACATATTCAGTAGGATTAGGTCAGCTATTGATTCTCTCTCTCCTATCCATAGCTTATAACTACGATACAAGTCATTCCCTTATAATGTATTTTCTTACCTGCCGAAGCTCTTTCATATGGTCTACTTTTCCTAAACGGATATCTGTCACTAGAGGCTCTCTCATCTGACCTCCGCTTCATTGGTTCTTTGCCTTTTACCCTTGGCTAGGAAATCAGCATGGTGAAAATCATAGTCCTACTCACACAACTGAGTTGATAGGATGATATTTTGTGAATTTTATATGTGCTAATATATTCTCTATATTGATGTTTTATGCCTAAAAGAGCTTACTAATGTTTATTTTATGTTTTAGGTATTAAATATCAAAGTTGAAATTAAAAAGAAGCTACAAAGAGCAAAATGCATTAATTTCTGTCCAGCTTGAAAGATTGATGAATTTGACCAATGTAACAATCTGATCTTGATGAGTGTTGTCAGTCACCAAAAATAAAATTTCCTAACTCTACTATGTAGATAGGGGAGCAAGGGTTGAACCCACAGAGATTGAATTATTTAAATTAATTATTAAATTAAAAATCTAATCTTAGGGTTTAGGGAAAGAAGAAATTTGGGGGTTTTGGAGACTATTTTAAAATAAAGAAAATAAGAATTATTAAATATCAAAAACAAATAGCAAAAAGCTTCAGTTACAAGGCATTTAATTATTCTTGGATTTAGATGTTGATCATTGATTACAAAATATTACTATCAATTAAATAGTCAACCGTAGTATAATTCCCCAACGTCCAATTACACCTATCTTTCCTTACTGTGTTATTAATTAAAGGCTCAGCGTCTTAATTAATCTCTAGCTATCAAAATTTACCTATGCTCAGCGCTATAGATTAACTTTTAATAGTAGCATTAATATCTAGAAAGATTTGAGTCAACATTAAGTAACAAACTCACTCAGCACAGTTTATTTAACTTAAACCTTAATTCTCCTAGATCCCTAGTGATTAACTCCACAAGCAATTGCGGACTTATATTTTTAATTTGGCGATAGATTATTTAATTTAACTAAATAGTGTGCACCCTATCTAATTAAACAAACAATCATTATAATGTGCTCAGAGAATCTTGGATACTTAATCAACAATTATATAATAGGTTCAAGAATCTCACAACATGTTTTTCCTAAGAATAATCAATTTACCTCATAACTAAATAAAAAAACTACTCACTATTCATATTCAAGAATATAAACTCCAAATTATATATTATAAAGATTACAAATATCATTCAAGAAACAATCAAAGAAGCAATCTTTAATAATATAAAATCAGAATTACTAATCAAGATTATAACTAGCAAGCAAGAACACACAAACAATATTAATTTAAATAAAGAAAACAAATCAGAATTAAAAATAATAAAGAAATAAGCAAAATAATATAAATAAAATTTCTATTAAATCTACTCTAAAACTAAAAAAGAGATAAGAGGAGGAGACAGGGATATGAGGGATGTGAGGGATGCTGTTTATGAGAGCCTTGTGCTCTTTATATAGACCTAAGGAAGAGTTTAAAAGACTTTCCTAAGCAATGTGGGATTCAGATAAGAGTTTACTTGAGAAACAAGTAATTTGACTAGTCAAACTCTTATCTTTATCTCATCATATTTTACAATTATTTTCTATGTAAAATTCCTAAGGCCTATTTTTATTAATTAATTACAGATCTATGACATAATAAAATTAAATAATTATCTTGTCTCAACAAAATCTTGTCTTGAACTTGTTTTATTGGAATTTCTTCTCAATCTCGTTATTTCCACCCAGAATTTTGTACTGATTTGTCTAGATGTTTGGCCCATCAAACAAACTCCGATTTTTGTGATCTTATACATTCTGGAAACCTTAAGAAGTTTTCTACAACTTCTATGAAGGCTACTTCTTGAGATCAAGTCGTTAAATTGGTCAAAAATGTCAATCTTTCAAGCTGGACAGAAAATACTGCAGTTTGCTCTTTTTAGCTTCTTTTTATTCCAACTTTGATATTTAATACCTAAAACATAAAATAAACATTAGTAAGCTCTTTTAGGTATAAAACATCAATAAAGCAAATATATTAGCATATATAAAATTCACAAAATATCATCCTATCGATCTCAAGAAGTGTCCTTCATGGAAGTTGTAGAGGACTTCTCAAGGTTTCGCAAATGTACAAGATCGCAAAAATCAGAGTTCATTTGGTGGGTCAAACATCTGGACAAAATCAGTATGAAATTCTGGGCAGAAAAACGAGATTGAAAAGAAATTCCAACAAAGCAAGTTCAAGACAAGATTTTGTTGAGACAAGATAATTTTTTAATTTTATTATGTCTTAGATATGTAATTAATTAATAAAAATAGGCCTTAGGGATTTTACTGAGAAAATAATTGTAAAAGATAATTAGATAAAGGTAAGAGTTTGACTAGTCAAATTACTTGTTTCTCAAGTAAACTCTTATCTGAATCCCACATTGCTTAGGAAAGTCTTTTAAACTTTTCTTTAGGCCTATATAAAGAGCACAAGGCTCTCATAAACAGTATCCCCACATCCCACACATCCCTCACATCCCTTATATTCCTCACCTCTCTTCCCTCTTTTAGTTTTGTAGGATTTTCTTTAGGGTTTTTAATAAAATTTTATTTTTCTTTATTTTTAATTAGTTGCTGATTTCTTATTATTATTATTTTCTTTTTATTTTTTTATTCTTAATGATTTTTTTCTTGAATAATTTTAGACTTTGCGATTTCTTGTTTTGTTTTTAATTACTGTTTGTTTGAATCTTATTAGATCATAATCTTGATTATAGATTTCTTGTTTGATACTAGTAAAGATTGATAGTTTAATTGTTTATTGCATGATAATTGTCTCCTTTATAATATTAAACTTGAATTTTATGATCTTGAATATGACTAGTGAGTAGTTTTCTTATTCAGTTATGAGGTAAATTGATTATTCTTAGGAAAAGCATGTTGTGAGATTCTTAAACCTATTATATAATTGTTGATTAAGTATCCAAGATTCTCTGAGCACATTATAATGATTGTTTGTTTAATTAGATAGGGTGCACACTATTTAGTTAAATTAAATAATCTATCGGCAGATTAAAAACATAAGTCCGTAATTGCTTGTGGAGTTAATCACTAGGGATTTGGAGAGTTAAGGTTTAGGTTAAATAAACCGCGCTAAGTGAGTTTGTTACTTAATGTTTACTCAAATCTTTCTAGATATTAATGCTGCTATTAAAACTTAATCTATAGCACTGAGCATAGGTAAATTTTGATAGTTAGAGATTAATTAAGACACTGAGCCTTTAATTAACAATACAGTAAGGAAGGATAGGTGTAATTGGACGCTGGGGAATTACACTACGGTTGACTACTTAATTGCAATGATCTTAAATAATCAATGATCAACGTCTAAATCCAAGAATAATTAAATGCCTCATAACTGAAGCTTTTTGCTAATTGTTTTTGATATTTAATAATTCTTGTTTTCTCTATTTTAGGCATAGCTTATAAAACCCCAAAATTTCTTCTTCTTTCCCCAAATCCTAAAATTAGATTTTTAATTTAATAATTAACTTAAATAATTAAGTCTCTATGGGTTCGACCCTTGCTATGCTATATACATAGTAAAGTTAGGAAGTTTTATTTTTGGTGACTGACGACACTCATCAAATTTTGGCGCCGTTACCGGGGACTGAAATTTGTTTAGGTTAATTATTTTAATTTAAAGTCAAATTTTTTTCTTTTCCTTTTCTTTTCTTTTTCAGGGATTGCTTGTCTGACAAGGATTCTAGTCACAAACTTTAAAAGATTAGGAACTACATACAAGTAACCCAAAGCGCGGTGCCACAAACACCACAACATCCACCATCACTACCACCCAAGACAAGAAGTAAGAGGACTCCATGGAGCAAGCTTATGAACCACGCTATAATTATAACCCATACTATAATTATGAAACACATTACGATACCTACAATCAAGGATGCTGGGATCATTCTAATTTTAGTTATGGGAATCAATATGAGGTTTACAATGCACCATTCCAAGATACATATCAAGCTCCATCTCAAAACTCAGGTATGCCTCCACCTAAAGAATCAGGTATGTCTCTTGAAGATATTGTTAAGACTCTTGAGATTAAAACTTTAGAAATTTCACAAGAGGCTGATGTTTATATTAAGAATATTGATCACCATGTGAGTCAAATAATGAATTCCATAAGTAACATTAAAGCTATCACCTCTCAACCTGTGGAGAATCCAAGAGATAATGTTACTAACATCACCTTTAAAAGTGAAAGGGAAATTGAATCCCAGGAAAGTGCACAGGAAGATGTCAATGACTTTATAGAAAGGGAGGATGAAACCGGTTTCAATATTAAAGGTGGAGTTGTTGACATGCATAATGTAAAAGGGAGAGAGAATTTCGAAAACTTTATAAAGCACTATGAGGATGTTGAAATTAAGGAATCCAAAGCTGAGGTAAGTGATAAACAAATTCCTTTTAATTCTTCTCCTTACCCTCCTCCTTTTCCTAGTAGGTTAAACGCAAGAGCTACAAACAAACAGCCAGACAAGGAGACATTGAAGACATTTAGGAAAATGGAAGTCAATATTCCTCTCCTTGATAAAACTAATGATCAAGTGCCTTGCAATGCCAAGTTTTTAAGGGAACTATGCACTTCCAAGAGGAAATTAAAAGATGATAAGCAAGTTCTTAAAGATGAGCTAGAAATAACCACGAGCAAAAATCTTGATGGAGATCCACTTGCTCGTGATGTTCGTGATGCTAAGGATCCATTAGTCATCCAAGGAGGTCCAATTACCCGAGCTCGAGCTAAGAAGACGCAACAAGCCCTGGCCTCATTCATGCAACAAGCTCTGGCAACATTGAAGTGTCAAGGAAGCTTCCATGAAGAGTCCCAAGACATCTATGATGCGCACAGACAAGAGGAAACGTAGCTTGGAAATTGAAGGGGCTGAAAACGCAAGGACAGAAACAAAGTTGATGAATGACAACTTCTGAAACCTAGACCCGAAGCCTAAAGAGACTCGAACCCAAAGGTATTGGACCTTGACCCTACGAATAAGAATTCGAGAACCTAAGGTATAGCAATGGTGGATGGTGAAGAAGGAGGCGCCACAAGGAAGAAGACCTTGATAAGCCTCGTAGAGAGGGAACCCAAGAGAAAGGCACACTCAATATCTGAAAATTCACTTAACTGAGCTGATTATCAATAGCGTTTACAAGGTATTTATAATAATACCTAGCACTTAAGCCCATAAACAAGTGGGCTGGAATTAACACCAATAGAAAATAAGACTAAACCAAAATTTATGCCTAAACCTAGTTACATAAAATAAATAGTCCAAGACACAACAAGACTCAAACGTGGGCTATCCAAACACTTAGCCCATCTTATTGTTAAGCTAAAATAAGATAGTAAACCATGCTCATGTCGTTTGGGCTTCCAAGCAAGTATAGATGTCTTGGGACTCTTCATGGAAGCTTCCTTGACACTTCAATGATGCCAGAGCTTGTTGCATGAATGAGGCCATGGCTTGTTGTGTCTTCTTAGCTCGAGCTCGGGTAATTGGACCTCCTTGGATGACTAATGGATCCTTAGCATCACGAACATCACGAGCAAGTGGATCTACATCAATTCCCCTCTCCTCAAAAGGATTTGTCCTCAAATCGCATATACCTTCATTAAAAGAAAAGGGAGAAAGATCAGAAACATTAAAAGTAGCAGATACACCATACTCACTAGGAAGATCCAATTTGTAGGCATTATCGTTGATCTTCTCTATGACTTGGAATGGTCCATCTCCTCGGGGATGCAGCTTGGTTCGTCGCCGAACAGGAAACCTCTCCTTTCTCATATGCACCCAAACCCAATCACTAGGCTCAAAGACTACTTTCTTTCGATGCTTATTTGCTTGGGTGGTATACTGCTCAGTCTTCTTTTCAATAGCTTGACGAACTCTCTCATGGAGTTGCTTCACAAACTTAGCCTTCTGTTCTCCATCCAAGTTACTCTGCTCCGCACTAGGTAATGGCAACAAATCCAAAGGATTAAGAGGATTGAAGCCATAAACAACTTTGAATGGAGAGCAACTAGTAGTGCAGTGGACACTGCGGTTATATGCAAATTCCACATGGGGCAAGCAATCTTCCCAATTCTTCAAATTCTTCTGAATAATGGACCTCAATAATGTAGATAAGGTTCGGTTGACGACCTCAGTCTGTCCATCAGTCTGGGGGTGACAAGTGGTGGAGAATAACAATTTAGTTCCCAACTTTCCCCTTAACGTCTTCCAAAAGTAACTAAGGAACTTTGCATCTCGATCAGAAACAATGGTCCTTGGTACACCATGTAGACGCACTATCTCTTTGAAGAAAAGGTCAGCAACGTTGCTCGCGTCATCCGTCTTGTGGCAAGCAATGAAATGAGCCATCTTAGAGAACCTGTCAACCACAACAAAAACAGAATCTCTACCGCGTTTTGTTCGAGGCAAGCCCAAAACAAAATCCATAGAGATGTCAGTCCACAGAGTAGTAGGAATGGGTAAAGGAGTATATAAACCATGATTATGAACTCTAGATTTAGCTTGCCTACATGAAATGCATCGAGCACATAACCTCTCTACATCTCTCCTCATGTTAGGCCAAAAGAAATGTTCTTGCAAAACATCTAGAGTTTTCCTAACTCCAAAGTGACCCATTAATCCTCCACTATGGGCTTCTCTAACTAACAGCTCGCGCAATGAACTCCTAGGCACACATAATTTATTTTCTCTAAATAAGAACCCATCATGCCTAAAGAACTTGCCAAAACCAGATGTAGCACATGCATCATAAACATTACCAAAATCAACATCATCAGCATACTTTTCTTTGATATACTCAAATCCTAAAAGTTTAGCATCAAGAGTAGTGATAAGAGTATACCTACGAGATAACGCATCAGCTACGACGTTCTCTTTACCTTGTTTGTACTTGATCACGTACGGGAACATCTCAATGAACTCTATCCACTTGGCATGACGCTTATGCAGCTTACTCTGTCCTTTCAAATGCTTCAAGGACACATGATCAGTGTGGATGACAAATTCTTTGGGCCACAAGTAATGTTGCCATGTCTCCAAGGCCCTTACTAACGCGTACATCTCCTTGTCATATGTGGGATAGTTAAGTGCTGCTCCACTTAACTTCTCACTAAAGAAAGCAATTGGGCGTTTTTCCTGCATAAGCACAGCTCCAATACCTACACCTGAGGCATCGCACTCAATCTCAAAAGTTTTAGTAAAGTCAGGCAGAGATAACAAAGGAGCAGAACAAAGTTTATCTTTAAGCAAATTAAAAGCATGCTCTTGTGCAGGACCCCAATGAAATGCAACATTCTTTTTGACCACTTCTATCAAAGGTGCAGCGATAGTGCTAAAATCTCTAACGAATCGACGATAGAAACTAGCTAAACCATGGAAACTACGCACCTCAGAAACAGACTTAGGTACAGGCCAATCTTTAATTGCCTTTACCTTCTCAATATCGACAGAAATGCCATGTGAAGAAACGACATACCCAAGAAAAACAATCTTATCAGTGCAGAATGTACATTTTTTAAAATTGGCATACAAACTTGCATTCCTCAAAACAGTAAGAACGTTCCTAAGATGCTCAACATGCTCATGCAGACTCTTACTGTAAATCAAAATGTCATCAAAATAGACAACCACATACTTACCAATGAAATCACGTAAAACATGGTTCATTAATCTCATGAATGTACTGGGTGCATTAGTCAAGCCAAAAGGCATAACTAACCACTCGTAGAGACCATGTTTAGTCTTAAATGCGGTTTTCCATTCATCACCTTCTTTCATACGAATTTGGTGATATCCGCTCTTTAAATCGATTTTAGAAAACATGCATGCACCATGCAATTCATCAAGCATATCATCTAGCCTAGGAATAGGATAGCGGTACTTTACAGTGATTTTGTTGACGGCTCGGCAGTCAATGCACATACTCCACGTCCCATCTTTTTTTGGCACAAGCAGTACGGGCACGGCGCATGGACTCATGCTCTCTCTCACATAACCTTTCCTCATGAGCTCCTCAACTTGCCTTTGAAGCTCCTTCGTCTCCTCGGGATTACTTCTGTAGGCTGGACGGTTAGGAATGGTAGCTCCGGGGACAAGGTCAATCATGTGCTCGATCCCACGAATCGGTGGTAATCCACTTGGGATCTCCTCAGGGAATACACCTTCGAACTCCTGCAACAATGAGACAACATCAGTAGGCAAAGTATCATGGAGTTCAGCATCAATAAAATAAGAATCTTTAAATAAGAGTAAAAGGATAGGAGACTTAGCAAGAAATGCAGTCTTCACATTTCGGGCTTTGGCATAGCAGCTCACTGTTTTGCTTTCCTTGTTTTCCTTCTTTTCTTTCTGTTTTTTAGCTTGCTTCCTTTGCTCATCATGTTGCTCCTTTAGCCTTAATTGGTCCTCATAAATCTCCTTGGGGCTAAGGGGAGCAAGAGCGATCTTCTTGCCATCCATAGTAAAGGAGTAACGGTTAGTGTAACCGTCGTGGATGACTCTCCGATCATACTGCCACGGTCTGCCCAGCAACATGTGGCTAGCTTGCATGGGCACCACATCACACAACACCTCATCGTGATACCTTCCAATACGAAAAGGAACCAAGACTTGCTTCACCACGTTGACTTCACCACAGTCATTAATCCACTGCAACTTATATGGGTGGTGATGCTTGGTAGTGGGCAACTTTAACTTATCAACAAGGTATGTGCTAGCAACATTAGTACAACTCCCACCATCAATGATTACAGTACATACCTTGTCACAAATATGGCATCTCGTATGGAAGATGTTCTCGCGCTGTGCCTCATCCTCAAACTTCACATGAGTAGTAAGAGCACGCCTAGCAACAAGTGCTTCACCATGAGCAGCATACTCAACAACTTCTTCTTCATCAACATTTTCTAACGCAGGCATCTCATCTTCTACACCGATGTCAGAACCTTCACTTTCAACATCTCCATTCCCATGCATGATCATCACTCTACGGTTGGGACACTGTGAGGCAATATGTCCACGACCTAAACACTTGAAACACTTAATGTCACGTGTCCTGCTTTGGGATGCTTGGGCAGGTTCAGTCTTGGGCTTTCGAGGGCCCTCAGGCTTGGGCTTAGCATGGCTCTCTGACTTAGGCGTAGACACAGGCTTATCATCCCTAGGAAAGGTGTTAGATTTCCAAACAGGAACTGAACTAGGAGTGAAACGAGATGTACCTTTCCGTTGGAGTTGCCTTTCGACGTTGATGGCCACATGCAGCATCTCCTCAAAGTCCATGTAATGCTGCAACTCTACTACATTGGCAATATCACGATTTAAGCCTTGGAGAAAACGAGCCATATTAGCTTCTGCATCCTCCTGGATATTGGCTCGGATCATGGTTATTTCCATCTCTTTGTAGTAATCCTCAACACTCTTTGAACCCTGGGTAAGACCTTGGAGCTTCTGGTATAACTCTCTGTAGTAATGAGTAGGAACAAATCTCTTCCGCATGATGCGCTTCATCTCATCCCATGTAGACACTGGAGGATCACCATATCTTCTTCTACTAGTGACTGACTGATCCCACCAAACCATAGCATACTCTGTGAACTCAATTGCTGCAAGTTTGACCTTCTTTTCCTCAGAGTAGTGGTGGCAGTCAAACACCATTTCAATCTTCCTTTCCCACTCCAAATATGCCTCAGGATCATTCTTGCCTTGGAAAGGAGGAATCTTCAATTTTATACTGCCAAGGTTTCCATCCATCTTCTCCTTGCCTCTATCACATGCTCTATCAACTCGATCTCTATACCCATGGTACCTTCTATGATGTCTATCGATCCTAGACTCTTCATTCGAATCATACCCAATATTATCATCATACTCGTCATTGGCAACAACCTTACTTTTTAGACGAGAAGTATCACCTTGCTGGATCTTTGCAAACTGAACTTCATGTTGGTTCAACTTATCATGAATGTCATTGAATTTCACGTCCATCCGTTGGAACTGTTGTTGCATTGCCTGAAGCATGAATTCAATCTTTTTAAAGTCGGACTTATCACTTTCAGAAGACATTTTCAACAAAGATATCCTCACGTGTTTACACTCGTGTTTCACTCAAGGAATTTGGCTTTTCTCTACTAATGTCTCTCACACACTCATGCCTTTTTCCCTTACTCTACCTTAACTCTATAGGTTCACAATCGCACTAGAGACTCAATCAAAGACTCAACCTCGCAGAATCAACTAATTCACCAAGTATTTTCACCAAGTATTTTTTTTTGATTTTTTTCTTCCGAATTCTTTCTTTTTTTTTTTCACAGAAAGGTATGGCTAGGGCTAGGATGACTCAAAGAAAGAAAGACAGAATAAAAAAAATCACTAGAACGACCAAAAAAAATGAAAAAATGGCCTAAAACTATAGGGAAACGATGGAATTTGGCCAAAATAAGATAGGCTTCACTAGGTCGTTTTCTTTCATCGTTTTCTTTAAAACGGGTACTCGCACGCCTCCTAACTCAACCAAAATTTTCTGTTTGAACAGTACCACAAATTTTTTTTTGAATTCTTCTTTTTTTTTTCGAATTCTTTTCTTATTCTTTTTTTTTTGAATTCTTTTCTTCTTTTTTTTTTAACTCTGAGTGTTGCGGTTTCCTTGAAAGAGGAGGGGTGCGGCTAGGGTTTTTTTTGAGGGGTGCGGCTAGGGTTTTTTTTTTGAAGGGTGCAGCTAGGGTTTTTTTTTGAGGGGTGCGGCTAGGGTTTTTTTGAAGGGGTGCGACAGGGTTTTGAGGAATTGCGGCTAGGGTTTTTTTTGAAGGAAGGGGTGCAGCTAGGGTTTTGAGGAATTGCGGCTAGGGTTATGAATTCAACTCAAACACAACAACAAACCAGAAATCGAAACCAACAAGAGAGAAAAAAGAAAGGAAAAAAAAATCAAAACCAATAAACCAAAAATCTAAAAGTGAGTGACGCACAAACAAACCAGAAATCAAAACTTGAGCTCTGAATACCAACTGATGCGCACGGACAAGAGGAAATGTAGCTTGGAAATTGAAGGGGCTGAAAACGCAAGGACAGAAACAAAGTTGATGAATGACAACTTCTAAAACCTAGACCCGAAGCCTAAAAAGACTCGAACCCAAAGGTATTGGACCTTGACCCTACGAATAAGAATTCGAGAACCTAAGGTATAGCAATGGTGGATGGTGAAGAAGGAGGCGCCACAAGGAAGAAGACCTTGATAAGCCTAGTAGAGAGGGAACCCAAGAGAAAGGCACACTCAATATCTGAAAATTCACTTAACTAATCTGATTATCAATAGCGTTTACAAGGTATTTATAATAATACCTAGCACTTAAGCTCATAAACAAGTGGGCTGGAATTAACACCAATAGAAAATAAGACTAAACCCAAATTTATGCCTAAACCTAGTTACCTAAAATAAATAGTCCAAGACTCAAACGTGGGCTATCCAAACACTTAGCCCATCTTATTGTTAAGCTAAAATAAGATAGTAAACCATGCTCATGTCGTTTGGGCTTCCAAGCAAGTATAGATGTCTTGGGACTCTTCATGGAAGCTTCCTTGACACTTCAATGATGCCAGAGCTTGTTGCATGAATGAGGCCAGGGCTTGTTGCGTCTTCTTAGCTCGAGCTTGGGTAATTGGACCTCCTTGGATGAGTAATGGATCCTTAGCATCACGAACATCACGAGCAAGTGGATCTACATCAATCTATACTTGCTTGGAAGCCCAAACGACATGAGCACGGTTTACTATCTTATTTTAGCTTAACAATAAGATGGGATAAGTGTTTGGATAGCCCACGTTTGAGTCTTGTTGTGTCTTTGATTATTTATTTTATGTAACTAGGTTTAGGCATAAATTTGGGTTTAGTCTTATTTTCTATTGGTGTTAATTCCAGCCCACTTGTTTATGGGCTTAAGTGCTAGGTATTATTATAAATACCTTGTAAACGCTATTGATAATCAGATCAATAATTTGAATTTTCTAGAATTTGAGTGTGCCTTTCTCTTGGGTTCCCTCTCTACTAGGCTTATCAAGGTTTTCTTCCTTGTGGCGCCTCCTTCTTCACCTTCCACCATTGCTATACCTTAGGTTCTCGAATTCTTATTCGTAGGGTCAAGGTCCAATACCTTTGGGTTCGAGTCTCTTTAGGCTTCGGGTCTAGGTTTTCAGAAGTTGTCATTCATCAACTTTGTTTCTGCCCTGTTGCGTTTCAGTTCCTTCAAATTCCAAGCTGCGTTTTCTCTTGCCCGTGCGCATCAAATCTTAAGAAGGAGGAACTCGAGAAACCGATAAAAAAGTTGAGGTCTGGGATTGGATGATAGAAGGTGGAGCGGTCGAGCTAACGACATCATAAAAAAGCACTACTCGGGAGGCAACCCAAAGATTTAAAACGAGGGAGTATTTCTTTCCTTTTCTTGTATTACCATTTTTTTTGAGTTTTTATTATTCTTCTTTGCCTGCTAGACTTACTTTGAGGACAAAGTATGATTTAAGTGTGGGGGGAATATTGGTTTACGAGTCTATAGAGTTTTTTTTTTAGGAAGTGGAAATTTTTTTTTGAAAAAAAAGGGTCAAATTTTTAAGAGTTTTAAAGATCATGATATGTTTTGTTTCTTTTCAGGATTGATTCTAAACTACAACAAAGTTTTATAAGAAAGTTGAAAGTATTTTGATTTTTATTATTGTCGAAGTGAATACTTTCTAAAGAATTTATGTGAGTGCATGATTAAATATGATTGTTCGTATGATATTGATAATGTGATTATTTCATTGAAGTTGATATAAGCAAAGGATAAATAGACAAGAACAAAAGAAAAAAAAACATAAACATAAAAAAAAGAAGAAAAAGAAAAAAAATAGAGGTTGAAAGCTTTAAATTCTACTCCAATGTTTTGAGTTGCTTAATCTTATTGATTAAATTCTTGAAGTAACTTGAAAGATGAGTATGCAAAGCACTCTAAAAGAGGGCTTACTTGTTGAGTAACTGGGTGTTGTTATCACCAATATTAGCATTCTCGCAAAAAGGCAAGTAAGTACTTAGGAAAACCATTGTTGAGACCTCAAAAGAAAAATAAATAAAAAGAAAAAAAAAGTTCTTGATCTATTGACTTTGTTTGTAGTAATGTAAAGTGGATAATTGCGAAGTTGATATTATATGTTTCAATTATGTTGATTATGAATTTTACATGAATTTATTTAGAAGTATGCATGAATATGAGAAGTAATGATTAGAATATGATTGACTTGATTATTTGACTATTGTTAAAGTTATGAGTTAAGAATTTAAAGATTTGAAAATATGTCCATGATCTGAATCTTGTTTTGAGTCTTAAGTAAAAGATTTTGTGGGTATATCTTCTGAAAGCCCTCACGAGACACAACTCGTCCACTAGGGGTGACCTAAGAGTTTAAAGGCTTATTGCATAAGCTAAATGCAATCGTGATTCCTACGAAAGTGAGTTAGTTTAGGTTTTGCTTGAGGACAAGCAAAAGCTAAGTGTGGGGGAATTTGATAGGATGATATTTTGTGAATTTTATATGTGCTAATATATTCTCTATATTGATGGTTTATACCTAAAAGGGCTTACTAATGTTTATTTTATGTTTTAGGTATTAAATATCAAAGTTGGAATTAAAAAGAAGCTAAAAAGAGTAAAGTGCCGTTTTTCTGTCCAGCTTAAAAGATTGATGAATTTGACCAATGTAACGATTTGATCTTAAGAATTGTCCTTCATTGAAGCTGTAGAGGACTTCTCAAGGTTTCCAGAATATATAAGATAGAAAAAATCGGAGTTCATTTGGTGGGTAGAACGTCTAGACAAAATCAGTATGAAATTTAGGGCAGAAAAACGAGATTGAGAAGAAATTCCTACAAAGCAAGTTCAAGAGAAGATTTTGTTGAGACAAGATAATTTCTTAATTTTATTATGTCTTAGATCTGTAATTAATTAATAAAAATAGGCCTTAGGGATTTTACTTAGAAAATAATTGTAAAAGATGATGAGATAAAGGTAAGAGTTTGACTAGTCAAATTACTTGTTTCCCAAGTAAACTCTTATCTGAATCTCACATTACTTAGGAAAGTCTTTTAAACTCTTCCTTAGGCCTATATAAAGAGCACAAGGCTCTCATAAACAGCATCCCCACATCTCACACATCCCTCACATCCCTCATATTCCTCACTTCTCTTCCCTCTTTTAGTTTTGTAGGATTTTCTTTAGGGTTTTTAATTAAATTTTATTTTTCTTTATTTTTAATTTGTTGCTGATTTTTTATTATTATTATTTTCTTTTTATTTTTTTATTCTTAATGATTTCTTTCTTGAATAATTTTAGACTTTGCGATTTCTTGTTTTGTTTTTAATTACTGTTTGTTTGAATCTTATTAGATCATAGTCTTGATTATAGATTTCTTGTTTGATACTAGTAAAGATTGATAGTTTAATTGTTTATTGCATGATAATTGTCTCCTTTATAATATTAAACTTGAATTTTATGATCTTGAATATGACTAGTGAGTAGTTTTCTTATTCAGTTATGAGGTAAGTTGATTATTCTTAGGAAAAGCATGTTGTGAGATTCTTGAACCTATTATATAATTGTTGATTAAGTATCCAAGATTCTCTGAGCACATTATCATGATTGTTTGTTTCATTAGATAGGGTGCACACTATTTAGTTAAATTAAATAATCTATCACCAGATTAAAAACATAAGTCCGTAATTGTTTGTGGAGTTAATCACTAGGATTTAGGAGAATTAAGGTTTAAGTTAAATAAACCGCGCTGAGTGAGTTTGTTACTTAATGTTGACTCAAATCTTTCTAGATATTAATGCTGCTATTAAAACTTAATCTATAGCGCTGAGCATAGGTAAATTTTGATAGTTATAGATTAATTAAGACGCTGAGCCTTTAATTAACAACACAGTAAGGAAAGATAGGTGTAATTGGACGGTGGGGAATTACACTATGGTTGACTACTTAATTGACAATGATCTTAAATAATCAATGATCAACATCTAAATCCAAGAATAATTAAATGCCTCGTAACTGAAGCTTTTTGCTAATTGTTTTTAATATTTAATAATTATTGTTTTCTCTATTTTAGGCATAGCTTATAAAACCCCAAAATTTCTTCTTCTTTCCCCAAATCCTAAAATTAGATTTTTAATTTAATAATTAACTTAAATAATTAAGTCTCTGTGGGTTCGACCCTTGCTCCGCTATATACATAGTAGAGTTAGGAAGTTTTATTTTTGGTAACTGACGACACTCATCAAACTGAGCCTTACGGACTGCCTCATTATAAGTAGTGATATTCATAGGATATAACTCCTATCTAATAGGAGACTTCAATTCCTCTATAAATCGGTAGATCTTATGTCCTTCACTCCTTAGGACTTCAGGGTCAAATCTGCTTAAAGAAATGAACTTCGACTCATATTGATTAACCGTTATAGTCCCCTGAGTCAAGCTCAAAAACTCGATCTTCAACCTGGTCTGTTTAGTGCGTGGGATGTACTGTTCATTAAAGGCCTCTAAAAATCTATCCCACGTAACCTTAATATGTTCTCCAAAATGGCCTGAGTAGACTGCCACCAATGCTCGGCATCGTCTACTAACAAATAAGCTGCCAAACCCACTTTCTCTTTCTCAGAACAGGTTATGTACTCAAAAGATTTAGTGACTACCTTCACCCAGTTCTCGGCGGTCAACGGATCTCTATCCCCCTTAAACTTAGGTAGATCCAGCTTCTTAAATTCTTTAATTAAGACCACATTGCAATAGGCCTTAGGATCTCGCCTCTTAGTAGCTTGAGCTAGTGGGGGTAACTTAGGCTGTGTCGGTGGAGGTTGTACTGGAGGAGTAGGAGGTGTAGGAGGAGCATTCTCATATGGAATAGGTCCAATGGTTAGTCGTTACTCGACACTTACAAGTGGTAAGGGGTTCGAGTAGCTGTGGACGCGAATTGGGAATTTATTCCCTATAAAGCCTTGCGTGAGGTGGACCTGTGTGGTCCCAGTGGGTAGCCCATCGCCTCACAGAGAGGACAGTACTGATGAGTATCGTTGTCACAGCGATCGTTGTCGTGGGCCCAAAATGGGTGGCCATGGCCGGTTGGGCTAGGCCGTTACAACTGAGGACTGGACTAGGGTTCCTCAACCAAGTACAAATAACAAATAATATGCATGATCACCAAAGGAGTCACCCATCTCAAAACCTTGGGTAGTAAAATTACTTCTTGGAAAACCATTGTCATTCATAAACCTGAAAACCATTGTCATTCATAAACCTTCTTATATACTTTAATGATAATCCAAGTGCATTTATAAAAATAAATCAAAATTTATTATTTTCAAATAAAGCAGTTGACTGCTCTTTTAGGGCAGTCGACTGCTATAGCATAAATAAATTTTATAAACTTGTTTTCTTTTTTTTTTACATTTAAAATATTTATAATTCCAGATATACTTAGGGCAGTCGACTTGTTTGCAAACATAATGTTTTCTGAGAAAATGCAGTCGACTGGCTCTTTAGCGATCGACTGGTTTGCAAACAGAATGCTTCTAGAAAAAGGGAAGTCGGCTGCTCCATGTGGGTTTCGGAAAAAGTTACATCACGGTTGTTTCTAGGCAGTCGACTGCTATTTAGGGCAGTCGGCTGTTCCATGTCGATTTCGGAAAAAGTTACGTCACGGTTGTTTCTAGGCAGTCAACTGCTATTTAGATCAGTCAACTGCCCTGAGCCAAATCGTAATTGGGAGAAAAACCCGAAATTGACATTTCCTGCACTTCAACCAACTTTTGTTTCATCCCAAAACATTTGAAATCATGCGGACATAATCACCCTACGTCCGTTACCTTAATTAACTTCGGAATTGCAAATAACTTGGTTGCATCAATGATTTCCTCTTCACTTCCTCAAAGTTGTAATTGTTATAAGGAAATCAAACCTTTAAGAAACCTTTATAAATGTACTCTACCAACTCAACATAGCTCTAAACCATGGACAAAATCAGCTAAAACCATTTAAATCCCTTACCTTTGCTAGTAACCAAAATAACAGCAATTTAGATCTCCTCCTCAAAGACTTTGTTTCAACCTTTCATATTACAGACATAGCTAGAGCTAGTGATGAGAATCGTTTTTTGTTAACGAGACTTAGCGATTTGATGACAGAAAATAGTGGTTTGTCAAGGTGAGTGGAGATGGAACTGAGGAAAAATGGAGGGAACGAGAGAGGGTTGATGTTGCTGCCGACTTGGAGAAGGAGATGATGATGACTATGCCATTTCATATAATGCATCTCTATCTTTTTTATTATGTCAGCCATTAATACTTTGACCATCTTAATTCCTCCTCTTCTTCATGTGACACATATCCTTTAGACAAGCAAAATCTGATCTTAATGTCTCATTTAATTCATCTCAGCCATTGACCATTAAATTCTTTGACAATTTGATTATTGACTATTTTATTGCTTTAATTCCATTCATATCCCATATATCGTTTATATATCAGAATTTCACATTTATTTACATCATTTAAGCTGGAAGACTATACAAATATGAGGGATTCACATGAATTTAGGGGTTTCACATCATGCATTCACAGTATCCCTACAGCTCACACACTCATCCTGATATGGACCTCACCGAAAGAAGATGAGGTTCAATGAAGAAGACTAAGAACACTTGAAGAAAAACAATAACAAGTTAAAAACGCGGCAAAGGAAAACAAAAATTAGAAGTAAAACCAAGACCCGTTGTATAGAAACACAAGAACCTATGGTATTAGACCAAGACCCATTGCTTAGAAAAGCAAGAACCTATGGTATATATTGGTGGAAGGTAGAAGAACGCCACAAGGAAGACCTTGATAAGTTAAGAGTTCTCAAGAGAACCAAAGAGAAGAAGTCTCAATTTTATTACTAAAATCAATTGTGTTCCAAAGGGTTACATAACTATTTATAGGCAAATAGCAAACTTGCAGCACAAGTAATAGATCGCCCACTCTCACGTACGTATTGTCCACTTCAGTAGTCGCCCACCTCACGGCTTTGCCTCAAGGGTCTTGAAGAACTCAAGAATAATTCCTTGAGTGCATTTCTGAGGCTCGAACCCTGGTATCCTTAGATACTCGAGCCTTACACTCATGTTACCATTGAGACAACTTGTCTCAATGGTAACATGAGTGTAAGGCTCGGGTATCTAAGGATACTTGTCTCAGCGGTAACATGAGTGTAAGGCTTCAGAAACGTGCTCAAGGGATTATTCTTGAGTTCTTCAAGACCCTTGAAGCAAAGCCGTGAGGTGGCCGCCAAAGCGGACAATACATAAGTGAGACTGGATGATCGCCTATCTCGCGTGCAAGAGAAAACCTTGGGCGAAGGAGCCTAGGAACAGGTGAGGCTCTTACATAAAAACGCGAGTTTTTATGTCAAGACCCCGCCAATTTCAATAGGTCATCGATGAGCATCCCCTGGGTGATCACACATGCCCCAGGTTTATCTTGACACATGAGGTTGGTGGTCTCTCGCACTCACACGTATTGTCTACTTTGGCGGTTGCCCACCTCACGGCTTTATCCTAAGGGGCCTGAAGAACTCAGGATAATTCCCTTGAGCGCGTTTTCACTCATGTTCAATCCCAGGACCCATAGGTACCTGGCTCTTACACTAGTGTTACCATTGAGACACTATCTCAATGGTAACACTAGTGTAAGAGCCAGGTACCTATGGGTCCTAGGATTGAACATGAGTGAAAACGCGCTCAAGGGAATTATCCTGAGTTCTTCAGGCTCCTTAGGACAAAGCTGTGAGGTGGGGCAACCGCCAAAGCAGACAATACGTGTGAGTGTGTGCGATCGCCAACCTCACATGTCAAGATAAACCTAGGGTGTGCGTGGTTGCCCAGGGGATGCTCGCCGACGGCCTATTGAAACGGGAGGGGTCTTGCCAAGCATAAAGTCAATATCAACTCAACAATAGTAAAACCTAGCCTACATCCCAAACTCGATGTATAAATATGTATATACAACCAACTGAAACAAAAACACATTATGCCATTAATCAACTGTGTCTATACAATCTGTTGGCCCATATACTTGAAGCTGTACGTGGGAATTACTCCTAAGGAGCCTCCCTTATCAAAAGCGATGGGGACAATGTCCGTCAATCTGAAAGGGAGGGAAAGAAGAGGGGAGTGAGTCATAAACTCAGTAAGTAACTACAGAAGCAACTTAAAAATAATAACTTGCATCTCTCAGTTTTTAAACTCATAAATCATACACATCCGATAAATCAAATTCGATATGCTGCAGTATAAAACATGACTACATTTTAAAATGTAAAGAATAGCAGTCTCATAAATAGGTTTAAATCTCATTTTCAATCACTGAAAATCAGATCTGATATGCTACACTATAAAACATGTTCTCAAATCACAAGGCAAAAGCTAATCATCAATCGTCAAATTATGAATCATACAATCCAATCGATAAAACAGATCATAATACCAAGAGATAAGGCATAGCATCATCAAGATACTTAGAGGTAACATAATAACAATCTACGATAGCTAACCGTAGCAATCTCCTAAAAAGGGACATTGTTTATGCATAGACCAATCAACCCCAGTTCATTGATCAGATGACACTGGGACCTGTCCAAACGTAATATACGAGACAAGCCGATGATTCTCGAGAGCTAGTCATCGAGACACAATGCTCTAAGTCAATTAAGAACGCCTACACAATTCTCAAGTCACGGTGCTCTAAGGTCTCAATACCTCGGGTCTAAAATAAATAGTATCCAATATCAATCTTAGCAAATCAGCCTTCAAAGACTTCGTGTCAAAATCATAGTGCATAAATCTACAGGTAACAATCAAGGGCTCGCTAAGCTTTTAAAGCACTTTAACTTATGAATCAAAATAAAAAAAATCATATTAAACCACAAGCTTAGTTCAGTTTGGAAACTCAAAGGTGTCATCATATTAAAATAGTAATACATGAAACCAAACAAAGATTTGGCGAGCCCAAAGCATTCTTATAAAATATTTTCAGAAAGCTAAACCAATCAGTCATGGATAGGCCCAATGTGCAGCATTTTCAATATGTGTTAAATAGATTTTATATACAACATTTCATTTCATTTCAATACCAAATCAGAATCTAAAACATCATATAATTTGGATGCAAGGTAGTTCCAAACGAGCTATGTGAACTCTTAGTTAACTTTAGTCCTTAGCATTACCCTCTACACAACATATGGCGGATCGGGTTACTCATTACCCCTAATGACATGCTAGGATTAAGAGTTATACAATTCAATAAGAAATGACACTGAGGAGTAATTTTGTTTTGACCTTAGTGCACAAACTATCTCATATTCCAACATAAGGATTTGCAATTTGTACAAACCCAAAACCATATCAATCCTGACTTATTTACCTTTCTGGAAATGTCAAGTTTGCAATCAAAGTCAATCTGTACTATTTTCTAGGCATTTTTGAAGTTGACATTAGGCTGTTTGTCCCCTGCAGTGAGTATCCTGTAGTCATATATACATATCTTAAGCTACATAATTCCAAGTTCACAAATTCAAGAACTGGACGAAAGCTAACTCATTTCCCTATCCAGAAATGTAAGGTTCATAATTTAATTCTTTTTAGATCATCATCAGCAAATTTCCAAAGTTGCACAATGCCTTAGCAGTTTTCAGACACAATGTTAAATGGACCTACTTGCACAAAATACCTCATATTTAATTATAGGTATATCCAATTGGTGCAACCCAGAACCGTAATAATCCTAACTCAATTACCTTTCTGGAAATGTAAGGCTTGCAACCTAACTCAATTTAGGCTATTTTGTACAATTTTTCAATGTCAGAACCATGATTCATGTTTTCTGGACAAAGTGCCCTTACTCATTTGTACATAACTTAAGCTACAGAACTCCAAATCAAAAAAATTCCAAAATTGACTTTCTCCTAACTAAAAAGCTATCTACCGTAATTTTTCCAAAATTTATCGCACTATATAACATTTGAGCTGAACGTTTTAACATCAGTCCAGAGCAAAACCATAATCCAGAATTGAACAACAAACATGAATTCATTTAATCCTTCATCCATACTACAACCATTTGATTCAATTCAATATAATTTCATTTTCATACATAATAAATAAACATTGTAAAAGTCAGAATAGTATCTCACTTACCCAAAATTTCCAATTTCCAGCAATTATGTTTCTTCAAAGTTCACAAAATCAGTCTTTCCCCAATTCTGATTTGGCCAAAAGCTAAACTCTCTCTTAATTCTCCAACAACCGTAAGCTTCTCTTCTCTTCCTTTTGGTTTCCAGCTCTCCTAGTCATATTTCCCACATGCAACATTCACTTAATCCAAATTTTGAAAAGCATAATTAAATCATGAGACACAATAGCATTTCCTTACCTCAAACTCAAAAATGGCAGATATTCAACTCCTTTCCCTCTTGGATTCTCACAACAATACTCCACCAAACACACATGCAATGCTCAATTCATGTTTACTCTCCTGGATGTCTTCACAAATTCCCCTTGGGTAATCCAAAAATGGTGAGAATCCTATCAAACCATGGCTGTCACCATGCTTCACGTCCAAACTGAGATGGATAGAAAATGTGGGGAGGGGAAATGTTGCCACACATGATCTGAAAACACTCCTGAGAAGGAAGAATGCTTGAATCAATTGGGAAGAGGCTAAATAAATTCCGTTCCACAAGGGTTTGCCGAATTGGATAAGGAAAGAATTGGGGAAGAAACCTATTGGTTTGGGATAGGGAGAAGGGGTTTCACGTTTTTGGGCAAAAGGGCTTATGGATTTTATTTTATGTTTGCTGCTCATTAACTCCATTTTATGTTTCAAGCCTTACTTACTTAAAATTTCTCAATTTCCATATGGGTAGTTTAATCTAATTAAATTTTAGACCCCTATAAACATTATTTCCATTCCATTTAGGTCCTTTCCTAAACACTTTTAATCATGCTAAGCCCCCAAATTAAATTAACTTTTTTATTTAATCAACCCATTCAATCAACCTTCAAATTACTTGGTTTCGAGCCTAATTCCAACAATTAACTGTATTGATCTACAATTATTCCAAGGACATACCATACGTGAATAGAAAGATCTCTAATTTAGCTTTTCAATGAAATTTGAATCACTTAAATCAGAGTTCTCTATCAAACGTTATGCCCATTTCTTTACTGATTGCTCACAATCAGAATTTCTTGATTATGATGTGAATGTAAAAATTCATTATTGTTTATCCATATTGAATTAGATAGAAAACCTTATATCATCAGAAAGCTTATTAAGTTAGCTTTTCACCAAAATTCGAAACGCCTTAATTGGAGTTTCCTATTAAGAGATACGCTCGATTCTTTATAAAGGTGTTGACTGACAGGTTTCATTGCACATGGTTCAACTTCAAAATTTTTCTGGTATTAATTCGTAGGGAATTAAATTACAAGCTTTTTATGGTTAAAAGATCTTTAAGTCAGATTTCATAACAATTTTACGGTTTATTGTTTTGACACTCCGATCAAGAGATATGATCGAAACAAGGCAAATTGGTCATGAGCCAAAGGCTGAAATTTTCGGTTTATTATCAAATTCTCGGATTAGGCCCAAATCATAACCACATGAAACAAATTGTCTTTACCCGAAACCATTTATGATGAATTTAAGGTACTTACATGGTTTCTAGATGAGTGTGCAGTCTCATGGGACCTGCCAACTTGTTTGTACAAAAGCCTGCATTCCTACACCAAAATCCGAATGTATCACAATTTGGCCTCTAAACATCTCTAAGGCTCATTTAACACTATTTAACATGAAGAAGAAATTGTGGTTATTACACATCCTCTCCACCTTTAGGAATTTGGTCCTCCAAATTTGATAAAGATCATATTGAAAAGGTGAGGTTGCTTTTCCCTTATCACACTTCCCATATCCATTTAATCCATAACTGGCGAATTCAAAGTCCAATTCATAGGCTGCCAGTTATCAATGAATCAAATTCATTTTACATTAGATCTCAAATCTCAATATTCTATCAATCCCCAAATTAGATGTATCTCATCAATTTACACATTACAAAATCCTAACTTTGAAATCAATTTATCACCTTGCTTCACATTCCTCAAAAGTCTCCAGTAATACTCAAAGATTCATAATTTCTATAATTAGTCATATTTAATATCAAGTCTACTAAAGGCTTCTCCATTAGTGGAGGTTGAAGACCAAAGGACTTTCCAAAATTCATAGAGTTCTCAAAATTATGTAATTCATTTTTTTTGAGTTTTCAGAAGTTCGTAGACTTTTCAAAATACACATGATCCAACATATACTTCAATTCCGAATGGAGATTAGACCTTAACTGATGGAGATCCACTTGCTCATGATGTTCGTGATGCTAAGGATCCATTGGTCATCCAAGGAGGTCTAATTACCCGAGCTCGAGCCAAGAAGACGCAACAAGCCCTGGCCTCATTAATGCAACAAGCTCTCGCATCATTGAAGTGTCAAGGAAGCTTCCATGAAGAGTCCCAAGACATCTATACTTGCTTGGAAGCCTAAACGGCATGAGCATGGTTTACTGTCTTATTTTAGCTTAACAATAAGATGGGCTAAATGTTTGAATAGCCCACATTTGAGTCTTGTTGTATCTTGGACTATTTATTTTATGTAACTAGGTTTAGGCATGAATTTGGGTTTAGTCTTATTTTCTGTTGGTGTTAATTCCAGCCCACTTGTTTATGGGCTTAAGTGCTAGGTATTATTATAAATACCTTGTAAACGCTATTGATGAACAGATCAATAATTTGAATTTTCAGAATTTGAGTGTGCCTTTCTCTTGGGTTCCCTCTCTACTAGGCTTATCAAGGTCTTCTTCCTTGTGGCGCCTCCTTCTTCACCATCCATCATTGTTATAATTTAAGTTCTCGAATTCTTATTAGTAGGGTCAACGTCCAATACCTTTGGATTCGAGTCTCTTTAGGCTGCGGGTCTAGGTTTTCAGAAGTTGTCATTCATCATCCTTGCTTCTGTCCTGTTGCGTTTTCAGCTCTTTCAAATTCCAAGCTACGTTTTCTCTTGTCTGTGCGTATCAGTTGGTATCCAGAGCTCAAGTTTCGATTTTTGGTTTGTTTGTGCATCAGTCACTTTTCGATTTTTGGTTTGTCGGTTTCGATTTTTTTTCTCTTGTTGGTTTCGATTTCTGGTTTGTTGTTGTGTTTAAGTTGAATTCTGCCACCTTTAGTTATTGTGTTTGAGTTGAATTCAAAACCCTAGCCGCACCTCTTTCCTTAAAAAAAACCCTAGCTGCAATTCCTCAAAACCCTAGTCGCACCCCTTAAAAAAAAACCTAGCCGCAATTCCTCAAAACCCTAGTCGCACCCCTTCAAAAAAAAAACCCTTGCCGCAACCCTTCCCTCAAAAAAAACCCTAGCCGTAATTCCTCAAAAACCCCAATCACACCCCTTCAAAAAAACCCTAGCCACAACCCTACTCTTTTGAAGGAAACCGCAAAACTCAAATTTAAAAAAAAAAAAGAGAAAAAAAAAGAATTCAAAAAAAAAGAATTCGAAAAAAAAATTGATGCGATACTATTCAAACTGAAAATTTTGGTCGAGTTAGGAGGTGTGTGAGTACCCATTTTAAAGAAAACGATGAAAGAAAACAAACCCGTTTAACATTGTTTCACGGGCCACACCCTATTTTGGCCAAATTCCATCGTTTTCCTATAGTTTTAGGCCATTTTCATTTTTTTTGGTCCTTCTAGTGATTTTTTTTATTTTTTTCTATTTTTATTTTATTTTTTTCTTTCTTTAAGTCACCCTAGCCCCACCTTTCTGTGAAAAATAACAAAAAGGAGAAGAATTAAAAAAAAAGGAGAAGAATTCCAAAAAAAAGGAATTCGAAAAAAAAAGAATACTTGGTGAATTAGTTGATTCTGCGAGGTTCATTCTTTGACTGAGTCTCTAGTGCGATTTTGAACCTGTAGAGTTAAGGTAGAATAAGGGAAAACGGCATGAGTGTGTGAGAAACATAAGTAGAGAAAAGCCAAATTACTTGAGTGAAACACGAGTGTAAACACGTGAGGATATCTTTGTTGAAAATGTCTTCTGAAGGTGATAAGTCCGACTTTAAAAAGATTGAATTCATGCTTCAGGCAATGCAATAACAGTTCCAACGGATGGACGTGAAATTCAATGACATTCATGATAAGTTGAACCAACATGAAGCTCGGTTTGCAAAGATCCAACAAGGTGATACTTCTCGTCTAAAAAGTAAGATTGTTGCCAATGAGGAGTATGATGATAATGTTGGGTATGACTTGAACGAAGAGTCTGGGATAGATAGACATCATAGAAGGTATCATGGGTATAGAGATCGAGTTGATAAAGCCCGTGATAGAGGCAAGGAGAAGATGGATGGAAACCTTGGTGATGGAGACCCATCAAGCTCACACAGCTCAAGTCATGTTCGTGATGTTCGTGATCCTTTGAGCATCCATGGAGGTCCAATTACAAGAGCTAAATCAAAGATAATGCAACAAGCATTGGCTGGTTTCATTAATATTGCTAGAGAGAAAGCCCAACAAAGCTTGAGCATGGAGGATGATAAAGTCTTCTACAACATGATCCAAGCCCAAGTTCAACCTTCTTGAAGACATACACACAAGTATTGGGCTGAAATGCAATTAGGCTGGATGCATATTTTATTTAGTTAAGTATTATTGGCCTGAACGTTGTCTTAATTTAATTTAAGCCCAATTTCTTTTTAAATAATATATTTTGTAGGACTTCTATTACTTGTTCTGCAGGTTAGGAGAGTAGGATTCTTATTACTTCTTTTGCAACTTTGCTATTTCCTATTCTGCAAGTTAGGAAAGTAGGATTCTTATTACTTGTGCTGCAAGTTAGCTAGTTGCCTATAGTTATGTAACCCTTTGGGGAGAACACAATTGATTTTAGTAATAAAATTGAGAGACTTCTTCTCTTTGGTTCTCTTGAGAACTCTTGAACTTATCAAGGTCTTCCTTGTGACGTTCTTCTACCTTCCACCAATATATACCATAGGTTCTTGCTTTTCTAAGCAACGGGTCTTGGTCCAATACCATAGGTTCTTGTGTTTCTACACAATGGGCCTTGGTTTTACTTCTAATTTTTGTTTTTTCTTTGCTGCATTTTTAACTTGTTATTGTTTTTCTTCAAGTGTTCTTCGTCTTCTTCACTGAACCTCATCTTCTTTCGGTAAGGTCCATATCATTTGGCATCAGAGCTTAGGTTCAATTCGTGGGAGTCTCGTTTTTGTTTTTTTTTCTTTCTTTGTCTTCTTGTCTTGGACAAACCTTGATCTTGAATCCTTTTCCAAGCCACCACTAATATTGTTTGTCCCTCAAACCTATTTTCTTTACTTAGCCACCAAGTAAACCCTATCTTGTTCTCCAAGCAACCAAATCCCAAAGGTTTTCTTGCTCACCAAGAAACCTTCAAAAGCTCTACATCACATAAAGACTACTTGTTTCACAAGCCACCGTTCCCTCTCATTCCTTGACACACAAGCTGCTACCAAAACTAGCTTGTTTTTGTCAAAAAGTTGCCTTGTTCCCCAAGTAAACCTCTTCTTATTATTTAGACTTTTTGTTTTTTTCTTCATTGTTCGTTTACTTTAGTAAAATATAAAAAAAGAGAAAAAAAAAGAAAAGAAAAAATCAATTCAAGAGAGGATTTATTACATCGTGTGTGGCAAGTGCAACATCAAAGGCAATTCGTGGAGGTGTGCTTCATCAAAATCTTGAGGTAGTCATTATTTCTTGAGCTTTGAGATTTCTTATTTGCCTAATTTGAAAATTCATTGTTACCATTCTACCCTACTACCTAAAATTACCTTTTTGAGCCTACCACATAAAAGGACAAAACTACCCCACCTTTGGCTAAACCTTACCCTAATTAAACACCCCAAAACATCCATATTTCCTTAAAGGTTTAGTTTGATTAGAGTTTTCTTAAGTCTTATTGAGTCTTGCTAAGTCTTGTTGAGTCTTCATTGTTTTGTTTTCCCTTGATTAAAATCTTGTGCTCACCTTGTTTATTGTTGGTTGATAGTTGAATTTCATAAGTTGATTTTTGATTGAGTCTTGAGTTCAATATAGAACCTATAGAGAAAAGTTGTGTGAGCGAAAAAAAAGGCAAGTGTATGTGAGTAACATTAGTAGAGAAAAGCCTACTAAAATTGTGTGAAACACTAGAGTGAGTGTTACATTCTTATGTGTATTGAGTGTAAACACGGGAGGTCATACTTGTGAGGTCCTTTTCTTTTACTAATGTTTCTTGCAAGTTACAATCAAGTCTTCTAATAGTGAAAAGCTTGATTTGAGTAAGATTGAGATCATGTTCCTAGCCATGCAATAACAACTTTCGAGGATAGAGTCGAAGTTGATTAAATATGATAAGTTGGATCAACATGATGTTGCCCTAGCTAAGGTAAACCAAGATAATACTTCTTATGCATGTGATAATGTTGCTCATAATAAGTTGGATAGCAATTATGAAGAAGATTTTGATGATGATTCTATGCTGCAATTAGAGGATGATGAGGATAGTATGGAATTACCCATGGATGGAAAGGAATATATAGCATGTCAAACTTTAAGTGTGCTAATGAAAGATGAGGATCAATTGAGATTAAAAGAGAGTGAGAAAAAATAGTGAGTGAAGATGAGGTTAAGCAAAAAGAGAAAACAATCAAGATTGAGTGTGATGCTTCAAGCATAGGTATTGAAGTTGTTTCAATGCAGGAGAAGCACCCCATTGCTTTTTTTCATTGAGAAGTTAAGTGCAGCTACCCTTAACTATCCCACATATGATAAAGATATGTATGCATTAGTGAGGGCCTTGGAAACATGGCAACACTATTTATGGCCCAAAGAATTCGTCATCCACACTGATCATGAGTCCTTGAAGCACTTGAAAGGACAAAACAAGTTGAACAAGTGTCATGCCAAGTGGATGAAGTTCGTTGAGACATTTCCATATGTGATCAAATATAAACAAGGTAAAGAAAATGTCGTGGTTGATGCATTGTCTCGAAGGTATACTCTAATCACTACTCTTAATGCAAAACTACTTGGATTTGAGTATATTAAAGACTTGTATGCTACTGATGAGGATTTTGAAAATGTGTTCATTGCATGTGAGAAAACTGGTTTTGGAAAGTTTTATAGGCATGATGGATTCTTACTAAGGGAAAATAGATTATGTGTGCCTAGGAGTTCTTTAAGAGAATTACTTGTTAGAGAAGCTCATAGTGGTGAGTTAATGGGACATTTTGGAGTAAAGAAAACTTTAGATATATTGCATGATCACTTCTTTTGGCCTAACATGAAAAGAGATGTTGAAAAATTGTGTGAAAGATGTGTCACTTGCAAACAAGCTAAGTCTAGAGTTATGAATCATGGTCTTTATACTTCATTGCCTATTCCTACGGCTCCTTGGATTGACATATCTATGGACTTTGTTTTGGGGTTACCAATGATGGAGATCCACTTGCTCGTAATGTTCGTGATGCTAAGGATCCATTGGTCATCCAAGGAGGTCCAATTACCCGAGCTCGAGCTAAGAAGACGCAACAAGCCCTGGCCTCATTAATGCAACAAGCTCTAGCATCATTGAAGTGTCAAGGAAGCTTCCATGAAGAGTCCCAAGACATCTATACTTGCTTGGAAGCCCAAACGACATGAGCATGGTTTACTGTCTTATTTTAGCTTAACAATAAGATGGGCTAAGTGTTTGGATAGCCCACGTTTGAGTCTTATTGTGTCTTGGACTATTTATTTTATGTAACTAGGTTTAGGCATGAATTTGGGTTTAGTCTTATTTTCTGTTGGTGTTAATTCCAGCCCACTTTGTTTATGGGCTTAAGTGCTAGGTATTATTATAGATACCTTGTAAACACTATTGATGGGGAGATCAGTAATTTGAATTTTCAGAATTTGAGTGTGCCTTTCTCTTGGGTTCCCTCTCTACTAGGCTTATCAAGGTTTTCTTCCTAGTGGCGCCTCCTTCTTCACCATCCACCATTGCTATACCTTAGGTTCTCGAATTCTTATTCGTAGGGTCAAGGTCCAATACCTTTGGGTTCGAGTCTCTTTAGGCTTCGGGTCTAGGTTTTCAGAAGTTGTCATTCATCAACTTTGTTTCTGCCTTGTTGCGTTTCAGTTCCTTCAAATTCCAAGTTGCATTTTCTCTTGCCCGTGCGCATCAACCAAGAACAAAGAGAAGTAGAGATTCTGTTTTTGTTGTTGTTGATAGGTTCTCTAAGATGGCTCACTTCATTGCTTGTCACAAGACAGATGATGCAAGCAACATTGCCGATTTATTCTTCAAGGAAATTGTTCGTCTACATGGTGTTCCAAGGACCATTGTTTCTGACCGTGATGTGAAGTTCCTTAGCTACTTTTGGAAAACATTATGGGGAAAGTTACGAACAAAGCTACTGTTTTCCACTACTTGTCCTCCACAAACTGATGGTCAAATAGAAGTAGTCAATCGTACTTTGTCTACCTTGTTGAGGTCCATTATTCAAAAGAATTTGAAGAATTGGGAAGATTGTTTCCCTCATGTGGAGTTTGCTTACAATAGAAGTGTGCATCTACTACTAGTTATTCTCCATTTGAAGTTGTCTATGGTTTTAATCCACTCACTCCATTGGATCTTTTACCACTACCTATTGAGGAGAGAGCTAGTTTGGATGGGGAAAAGAAAGCTGATTTTGTTAAGCAACTACATGAGAAGGTACGTCAAAACATTAAGAAGAGGATTGAGCAATATGCTGCTCAAGCCAACAAGCATCGCAAGAAAGTTGTCTTTGAACCTGGTGATTGGGTTTGGGTACATATGCGTAAAGAGAGATTTCCTGCTCAACGTCGCTCCAAGTTGCAACCTCGAGGAGATGGACCATTCCAAGTGATTGAGAAGATCAATGACAATGCTTATAAATTGGATCTTCCAGGTGAGTATAATGTTAGTGCTACATTTAATGTTTCTGATCTTTCTCCCTTTGATATTGATATAGGTGATTCTGATTTGAGGACAAATCCTTTCAAGGAGAGGGGGAATGATGGAGACCCACCAAGCTCACACAGCTCAAGTCATGTTCGTGATCCTTTGAGCATCTATGGAGGTCCAATTACAAGAGCTAGATCAAAGATAATGCAACAAGCCTTGGCTGGTTTCATTAATATTGCTAGAGAGAAAGCCCAACAAAGCTTGAGCATGGAGGATGTAAAGTCTTCTATAACATGATCCAAGCCCAAGTTCAACCTTCTTGAAGACATACACACAAGTATTGGGCTGAAATGCAATTAGGTTGGATGCATATTTTATTTAGTTAAGTATTATTGGGCTGAACGTTGTCTTAATTTAATTTAAGCCCAATTCCTTTTTAAATAATATATTTTGTAGGACTTCTATTACTTGTTCTGCAAGTTAGGAGAGTAGGATTCCTATTACTTGTTTTGCAAGTTTGCTATTTCCTATTCTGCAAGTTAGGAAAGTAGGATTCCTATTACTTGTGCTGCAGGTTAGCTAGTTGCCTATAAATAGTTATGTAACCTTTTAGGGACACAATTGATTTTAGTAATAAAATTGAGAGACTTCTTCTCTTTGGTTCTCTTGAGAACTCTTGAACTTATCAAGGCCTTCCTTGTGGCGTTCTTCTACCTTCCACCAATATATACCATAGATTCTTGCTTTTCTAAGCAACGGGTCTTGGTCCAATACCATAGGTTCTTGTGTTTCTACACAACGGGTCTTGGTTTTACTTCTAATTTTTGTTTTTTCTTTGCTGCGCTTTTAACCTGTTATTGTTTTTCTTCAAGTGTTCTTTGTCTTCTTCATTGAACCTCATCTTCTTTCGGTGAGTTCCATATCACTTGGCAATATAAAATTGAAGATTCCTCCTTTCCAAGGCAAGAATGATCCTGAGGCATATTTGGAGTGGGAAAGGAAGATTGAAATGGTGTTTGACTACCAACACTACTCCGAGGAAACGAAGGTCAAACTTGCAGTAATTGAGTTCACAGAGTATGCTATGGTTTGGTGGGATCAGTTAGTCACTAGTAGAAGAAGATATGGTGATCCTCCAGTGTCTACATGGGATGAGATGAAGCGCATCATGAGGAAGAGATTTGTTCCTACTCATTACTATAGAGAGTTATACCAGAAGCTCCAAGGTCTTACCTAGGGTTCAAAGAGTGTTGAGGATTACTACAAAGAGATGGAAATAACCATGATCCGAGCCAATATCCAGGAGGATGCAAAAGCTACTATGGCTCGTTTTCTCCAAGGCTTAAATCGTGAGATTGCCAATGTAGTAGAGTTGCAGCATTACATAGATTTAGAGGAGATGCTGCATATGGCCATCAAAGTGGAAAGGCAACTCCAACG
The DNA here is from genome assembly GCA_032173925.1 of Heritiera fomes. Classification (NCBI taxonomy): domain Eukaryota; kingdom Viridiplantae; phylum Streptophyta; class Magnoliopsida; order Malvales; family Malvaceae; genus Heritiera; species Heritiera fomes. The sequence continues at coordinate 17,617,233 of JAPDPM010000009.1, read as the reverse complement.
GAAAGGTACATCCCGTTTCACCCCTAGTTCAGTTCCTGTTTGGAAATCTAACACCTTTCATAGGGATGATAAGCCTGTGTCAATGCCTAAGTCCGAGAGCTTTGTTAAGCCCAAGCCTGAGTGATGCGTACGGACAAGAGGAAACGTAGCTTGGAATTTGAAGGAGCTGACACACAAGAAGACAGAAGAAAAGTTGATGAATGACAACTTCTGAAACCTAGACCCGAAGCCTAAAGAGACTCGAACCCAAAGGTATTGGACCTTGACCCTACGAATAAGAATTCGAGAACCTAAGGTATAGCAATGGTGGATGGTGAAGAAGGAGGCGCCACAAGGAAGAAGACCTTGATGAGCCTAGTAGAGAGGGAACCCAAGAGAAAGGCACACTCAATATCTGAAAATTCACTTGACTGATCTGTTCATCAATAGCGTTTACAAGGTATTTATAATAATACCTAGCACTTAAGCCCATAAACAAGTGGGCTGGAATTAACACCAATAGAAAATAAGACTAAACCCAAATTCATGCCTAAACCTAAGAAAAGTAGCAGATACACCATACTCACCAGGAAGATCTAATTTGTAGGCATTATCGTTGATCTTCTCTATGACTTGGAATGGTCCATCTCCTCGGGGATGCAGCTTGGTTCGTCGCTGAACAGGAAACCTCTCCTTTCTCATATGAACCCAAACCCAATCACCAGGCTCAAAGACTACTTTCTTTCGATGCTTATTTGCTTGGGTGGTATACTGCTCAGTCTTCTTTTCAATAGCTTGACGAACTCTCTCATGGAGTTGCTTCACAAACTTAGCCTTCTGTTCTCCATCCAAGTTACTTTGCTCCGCACTCGGTAATGGCAACAAATCCAAAGGAGTAAGAGGATTGAAGCCATAAACAACTTCGAATGGAGAGCAACTAGTAGTGGAGTGAACACTGCGGTTATATGCAAACTCCACATGGGGCAAGCAATCTTCCCAATTCTTCAAATTCTTTTGGATAATGGACCTCAATAAGGTAGATAGGGTTCGATTGACAACCTCAGTCTGTCCATCAGTCTGGGGGTGACAAGTGGTGGAGAATAACAATTTCGTTCCCAACTTTCCCCATAACGTCTTCCAAAAGTAACTAAGGAACTTGACATCACGATCGGAAACAATAGTCCTCGGTACACCATGTAGACGTACTATCTCTTTGAAGAAAAGGTCAGCAACATTGCTCGCGTCATCCGTCTTGTGGCAGGCGATGAAATGAGCCATCTTAGAGAACCTGTCAACCACAACAAAAACAGAATCTCTACCGCGTTTTGTTCGAGGCAAGCCCAAAACAAAATCCATAGAGATATCAGTCCACGGAGTAGTAGGAATGAGTAAAGGAGTATATAAACCATGATTATGAACTCTAGATTTAGCTTGCCTACATGAAATGCATCGAGCACATAACCTCTCTACATCTCTCCTCATGTTAGGCCAAAAGAAATGTTCTTGCAAAACATCTAGAGTTTTCCTAACTCCAAAGTGACCCATTAATCCGCCACTATGGGCCTCTCTAACTAACAGCTCGCGCAATGAACTCCTAGGCACACATAATTTATTTTCTCTAAATAAGAACCCATCATGCCTAAAGAACTTGCCAAAACCAGATGTAGCACATGCATCATAAACATTACCAAAATCAACATCATCAGCATACTGTTCTTTGATAGACTCAAATCCTAAAAGTTTAGCATCAAGAGTAGTGATAAGAGTATACCTACGAGATAACGCATCAGCTACGACGTTCTCTTTACCTTGTTTGTACTTGATCACGTACGGGAACATCTCAATGAACTCTATCCACTTGGCATGACGCTTATGCAGCTTACTCTGTCCTTTCAAATGCTTCAAGGACTCATGATCAGTGTGGATGACAAATTCTTTGGGCCACAAGTAATGTTGCCATGTCTCCAACGCCCTCACTAACGCGTACATCTCCTTGTCATATGTGGGATAGTTAAGTGCTGCTCCACTTAACTTCTCACTAAAGAAAGCAATTGGGCGTTTTTCCTGCATAAGCACAGCTCCAATACCTACACCTGAGGCATCGCACTCAATCTCAAAAGTTTTAGTAAAGTCGGCAGAGATAACAAAGGAGCAGAACAAAGTTTATCCTTAAGCAAATTAAAAGCATGCTCTTGTGCAGGACCCCAATGAAATGCAACATTCTTTTTGACAACTTCAATCAAAGGTGCAGCTATAGTGCTAAAATCTCTAACGAATCGACGATAGAAACTAGCTAAACCATGGAAACTACGCACCTCAGAAACAGACTTAGGTACAGGCCAATCTTTAATTGCCTTTACCTTCTCAATATCAACAGAAATGCCATGTGAAGAAACGATGATATGGACCTCACCGAAAGAAGATGAGGTTCATATGAAGAAGACGAAGAACACTTGAAAAAAAAACAATAACAAGTTAAAAACGCAGCAAAAGAAAATAAAAATTAGAAGTAAAACCAAGACCCGTTGTGTAGAAACACAAGAACCTATGGTATTGGACCAAGACCCGTTGCCTAGAAAAGCAAGAACCTATGGTATATATTGGTGGAAGGTAGAAGAACGCCACAAGGAAGACCTTGATAAGTTCAAGAGTTCTCAAGAGAACCAAAGAGAAGAAGTCTCTCAATTTTATTGCTAAAATCAATTGTGTTCTCCCCAAAGGGTTACATAACTATTTATAGGCAAATAGATAACTTGCAGCACAAGTAATAGGAATCCTACTTTCCTAACTTGCAGAATAGGAAATAGCAAACTTGCAGAACAAGCAATAGGAATCCTACTCTCCTAACTTGCAGAACAAGTAATAGAAGTCTTACAAAATCTATTATTTAAAAAGGAATTGGGCTTAAATTAAATTAAGACAATGTTCAGCCCAATAATACTTAACTAAATAAAATATCCATCTAGCCTAATTTGCATTTCGGCCCAATACTTGTGTGTCTTCAAGAAGGTTGAACTTGGGCTTGGATCATGTTGTAGAAGACTTTATCATCCTCCATGCTCAAGCTTTGTTGGGCTTTCTCTCTAGCAATATCAATGAAACCAGCCAAGGCTTGTTGCATCATCTTTGATTTAGCTCTTGTAATTGGACCTCCATGGATACTCAAAGGATCACGATCATCACGAACATGACTTGAGCTTTGTGAGCTTGGATCTCCATCATTCCCCCTCTCCTCGAAAGGATTTGTCCTCAAATCAGAATCACCTACATCCATATCAAAGGGAGAAAGATCAGAAACATTAAATGTAGCACTAACATTATACTCACCTGGAAGATCTAACTTATAAGCATTGTCATTGATCTTCTTAATCACTTGGAATGGTCCATCTCCTCGAGGTTGCAACTTGGAGCGACGCTGAGCAGGAAATCTCTCTTTACGCATATGTACCCAAACCCAATCACCAGGTTCAAAGACAACTTTCTTGCGATGCTTGTTGGCTTGAGTAGCATATTGCTCAGTCCTCTTTTTAATGTTTTGACGTACCTTCTCATGTAGTTGCTTAACAAAATCAGCTTTCTTTTCCCCATCCAAACTAGCTCTCTCCTCAATAGGTAGTGGTAAAAGATCCAATGGAGTGAGTGGATTAAAACCATAGACAACTTCAAATGGAGAATAACTAGTAGTGGAATGCACACTTCTATTGTAAGCAAACTCCACATGAGGCAAACAATCTTCCCAATTCTTCAAATTCTTTTGAATAATGGACCTCAACAAAGTAGACAAAGTACGATTGACTACTTCAGTTTGACCATCGGTTTGTGGATGACAAGTAGTTGAAAACAATAGCTTTGTTCCTAACTTTCCCCATAATGTTTTCCAAAAATAGCTAAGGAACTTCACATCACGGTCAGAAACAATGGTCCTCGGAACCCCATGTAGACGAACAATTTCCTTGAAGAATAAATCGGCAATGTTACTTGCATCATCTGTCTTGTGACAAGCAATGAAGTGAGCCATCGTAGAGAACCTATCAACAACAACAAAAACAGAATCTCTACCTCTCTTTGTTCTTGGTAACCCCAAAACAAAGTCCATAGAAATGTCAGTCCAAGGAGCAGTAGGAATAGGCAATGGAGTATAAAGACCATGATTCATAACTCTAGACTTAGCTTGTTTACAAGTGACACATCTCTCACACAATTTTTCAACATCTCTTTTCATGTTAGGCCAAAAGAAGTGATCATGCAATATATCTAAAGTTTTCTTTACTCCAAAATGTCCCATTAACCCACCACTATGGGCTTCTCTAACAAGTAATTCTCTTAAAGAACTCCTAGGCACACATAATCTATTTTCCCTAAATAAGAATCCATCATGCCTATAAAACTTTCCAAAACCAGTTTTCTCACATGCAATGAACACATTTTCAAAATCCTCATCAGTAGCATACAAGTCTTTAATATACTCAAATCCAAGTAGTTTTGCATTAAGAGTAGTTATTAGAGTATACCTTCGAGATAATGCATCAGCCACGACATTTTCTTTACCTTGTTTATATTTGATCACATATGGAAATGTTTCAATGAACTCCATCCACTTGGCATGACGCTTGTTCAACTTGCTTTGTCCTTTCAAGTGCTTCAAGGACTCATGATCAGTGTGGATGACAAATTCCTTGGGCCATAAATAGTGTTGCCATGTTTCCAAGGCCCTCACTAATGCATACATCTCTTTATCATATGTGGGATAGTTAAGGGCAGCTCCACTTAACTTCTCACTGAAAAAAGCAATGGGGCGCTTCTCCTGCATTAAAACAGCTCCAATACCTATACTTGAAGCATCACACTCAATCTCAAAAGTTTTAGAAAAGTCAGGTAAGGATAATAAAGCTGCAGAACAAAGCTTCTCTTTAAGCAAGTTAAAAGCATGATCTTGCTCAAGACCCCATTTAAATCCAACATTCTTTTTAACAACATCAGTTAGAGGTGCAGCTATTGTACTGAAGTCTCTAACAAACCTACGATAGAAACTAGCTAATCCATGAAAACTACGCACCTCAGAGATATTCTTAGGTATAGGCCAATCTTTAATTGCCTTGACCTTTTCATCTTCTACTGCTATACCCTTAGAAGAAATAACATATCCAAGAAATGTAATCTTATCAGTGCAAAAGGAACATTTCTTAAGGTTAGCATACAACTTTTCCTTTCTCAAGACATTAAGCACATTCTTTAAATGTTCAATATGTTCATGCAAACTTCTACTATAGATCAAGATATCATCAAAATAGACAACTACAAATTTTCCAATGAAAGCACGCAAGACATGGTTCATTAATCTCATGAAAGTGCTAGGTGCATTAGTTAATCCAAAAGGCATAACTAACCATTCATACAAACCATGCTTAGTCTTAAATGCAGTTTTCCATTCATCACCTTCTCTCATGCGAATTTGATGATAACCACTTTTCAAATCAATTTTAGAAAAGATGCAAGAACCATGTAACTCATCAAGCATATCATCTAATCTAGGAATGGGATAGCGATACTTTACAGTGATTTTGTTGATGGCACGACAATCAACACACATTCTCCACGTCCCATCCTTCTTAGGAACAAGTAACACAGGAACAGCACATGGACTCATGCTCTCTCTAACGTAGCCTTTCTTCATGAGCTCGTCAACTTGCCTTTGAAGCTCCTTTGTCTCCTCGGGATTACTTCTATAGGCAGGTCTGTTGGGAATGGCAGCTCCAGGAACAAGGTCTATTTGATGCTCAATTCCCCTAATAGGTGGCAAACCATTTGGAATCTCCTCGGGGAATATATCTCCAAATTCCTTCAAAAGAGACACAACATTAGTAGGCAAAGAAGATTTAAGATCATTAGAACTAAAACAAGATTCTTTATATAAAAACAAAAGGATTGGGCACTTAGCTAAAAAAGCAGCCTTTACATCACTTTGCTTTGCATAGAAGCTCACGTCCTTTCTTTCTTTCTTTGCAATATCTTTGCCTTTATCTAGATTCTTCGACCTTTGTTGTGATTCATTCTGCTCTTTCAACCTCAATTGATCCTCATAAATCTCCGTAGGACTCAAGGGTGCAAGTGTGAATTTCTTACCAGCCATGGTAAATGAATAACGGTTTGTAAATCCATCATGTATGACATGTCTATCAAATTGCCATGGTCTTCCTAAAAGCAAATGACCAGCATGCATAGGCACAACATCACACAACACTTTATCATTGTACCTTCCAATTGAAAACAACACCAATACTTGCTTGGTCACATTTACTTCTCCACAATTATTGAGCCATTGAAGTTTGTATGGTTTGGGATGTTTTGTAGTGGGCAAACTCAATTTGTCAACCAAATAAGTGCTAGCAACATTAGTGCAACTACCACCATCAATAATCAAAGAGCATACCTTATTGTTGACGTGGCATCTAGTATGAAAAATATTTTCTCGTTGCACTTCATCTTCATCCTTAACTTGGGCACTTAATGCACGACGAGCTACAAGTGCTTCACCATGTGCAGCAAACTCAACATAGTCATCATCCTCATTAATGTCCTCCAATGGTGGCATCTCATCATCAACATCAGAATCTTCACTTACAACATCACCATCATCACGCATAATCATGACTCGTTTGTTTGGGCATTGTGATGCAATGTGTCCTCTTCCCAAACATCTAAAACACTTAATGTCTCTACTCTTACCTTGGGATGCTTGGATAGCCTCGGGTTTGGGCTTTTGGACACTCTCACCCTTAGGCTTGAATGAGGATTCAGTCTTAAGTTTGAATGTAGTCTTATCATCCCTTCGAAAGGTGTTCGGTTTCCAAGAAGAAGATGAACTCTACCTTGCATAAAACGAGATGAATAACCTTTTCTCTTGAGTTGCCTTTCAACCTTGATAGCCATATGCAACATATCATCAAACTCCACATAGTGATGTAACTCCACTACATTAGCAATCTCACGATTCAATCCTTGTAAGAATCGAGCCATAGTAGCTTCACTATCCTCTTCAACATTAGCTCTGATCATGATAATTTCCATTTCTTTATGATAATCCTCAACACTCTTAGAACCTTGAGTGAGACCTTGTAACCTTTGATAAAGCTCTCTATAGTAATGATTAGGAACAAACCTTTTTCTCATAACACGTTTCATTTCATTCCATGTAACTATAGGTGGCTCTCTATTCCTACGTCTACCAAGCATGAGTTGGTCCCACCAAATGATTGCATAATCCGTGAACTCTACAGCAGCAAGTTTCACCTTTTTTTCTTCGGAATAGTTATGGCAATCAAAGACCATCTCCACTTTCTTTTCCCATTCTAAGTAAGCCTCAGGATCATTCTTACCTTGAAAGGAAGGAATCTTCAATTTGATACTTCCTAAATTTCCATCTATCCTATCATAATACCTATCTCCTTTATACCTATCTCCACGACCTCCTTTATTACCATGGTTACCTTTAACACTTCTACTAAACTCATCATCATCAAACTCATCATCAACTTTATCATCAAAGTCATTATTCACAACATTGCCATTCTCATGAGAAGTATCACTTGGCTTTACCTTGGCTAGGACAGCTTCATGTTCCTCCAACTTATCATGAATATTATTAAACCTCAACTCTATCCTTGAAAATTGTTGTTGCATAGCTTGGAACATGAACTCGATCTTACTCAAATCAGGCTTTTCACTATTAGAAGACATGATTTTATCCTGCAAGAAACGTTAGTAAAAGAAAAGGACCTCACAAGTATGACCTCACGTGTTTACACTCAATACACACAAGACTGTAACACACACTCGTGTTTCACACAATTTTAATATGGCTTTTCTCTACTAATGTTACTCACACACTCTTGCCTTTTTCCCTCACACAACTTTTCTCTATAGGTTCTATATTGAACTCAAGACTTAATCAAAAATCAGCTTATGGAATTCAACTATCAACCAACAATAAACAAGATGAGCACAAGATTTTAATCAAGGGAAAACAAAACAATGAATACTCAACAAGACTTAGCAAGACTCAACAAGACTCAAAAAGACTTAAGAAGACTCCAATGAAACTAAACCTTGAAGGAAATTTGTGTATTTTGGGGTGTTTAATTAAGGTAGGGTTTAGCCAAAGGTGGGGTAGTTTTGTCCTTTTATGTGGTAGGGTCAAAAAGGTAATTTTAGACAGTAGGGTAAAATGGCAGTAATGAATTTTCAAATTAGGCAAATAAGAAATCGCAAAGCTCAAGAAAGAATGACTACCTCAAGATTTTCATGAAGCACACCTCCACGAATTACCTTTGATATTGCACTTGCTACACACGATGTAATAAAATCCAATCTTGAATTGATTTTTCTTTTCTCTTTTTTTTTCTTTTCTTTTTTTTCTCTTTTTTCTCTTTTTTTTTTATATTTTACTAAACTAAACGAACAATGAAGAAAAAAAAAATCTAAATAATAAGAAGAGGTTTACTTGGGGAACAAGGCAACTTTTTGACAAAAACAAGCTAGTTTTGGTAGCAGCTTGTGTACCAAGGAATGAGAGGGAACGGTGGCTTGTGAAACAAGTAGTGATGGAGATCCAGATGGAGATCCACTTGCTCGTGATGTTCGTGATGCTAAGGATCCATTGGTCATCCAAGGAGGTCCAATTACCCGAGCTCGAGCTAAGAAAATGCAACAAGCCCTGGCCTCATTCATGCAACAAGCTCTGGCATCATTGAAGTGTCAAGGAAGCTTCCATGAAGAGTCCCAAGACATCTATACTTGCTTGGAAGCCCAAACGACATGAGCATGGTTTACTATCTTATTTTAGCTTAACAATAAGATGGGCTAAGTGTTTGGATAGCCCACGTTTGAGTCTTGTTGTGTCTTGGACTATTTATTTTATGTAACTAGGTTTAGGCATGAATTTGGGTTTAGTTTTATTTTTCTATTGGTGTTAATTCCAGCCCACTTGTTTATGGGCTTAAGTGCTAGGTATTATTATAAATACCTTGTAAACGCTATTGATCAGATCAGTTAAGTGAATTTTCAGATATTGAGTGTGCCTTTCTCTTGGGTTCCCTCTCTACTAGGCTTATCAAGGTCTTCTTCCTTGTGGCGCCTCCTTCTTCACCATCCACCATTGCTATACCTTAGGTTCTCGAATTCTTATTCGTAGGGTCAAGGTCCAATACCTTGGGTTCGAGTCTCTTTAGGCTTTGGGTCTAGGTTTCATAAGGTATCCTTCATCGTCTTTTGCTTCTATCCAGTTGCGTTTCAGTTCCTTCAAACTCCAACCTACGAGTTCTTCTGTCCGTGCGCATCAGTTGGTATTCAGAGCTCCAGTTCCGATTTTCTGGTTTGTTTGTGCGTCACTCACTTTTCGATTTTTTTTTGGTTTCAATTTTTTTTCTTTTGTTCGTTCCACTTTCTGGTTTGTTTGTGTGTTCCTAGCCGCCACTTATTTCTTAACCCTAAAACCCTAGCCACCACTTATTTCATTACACAAAAAACCCTAGCCGCACCCCTTAAAAATAAAACCCTAGCCGCACCCCTCAAAATAAAACCCTAGCCGCACCCCTTAAAAATAAAACCCTAGCCGCACCCCTCAAAAAAAAAAAAAAAACCCTAGCTGCACCCCTCAAAAAAAAAAAACCCTAGCTGCACCCCTCAAAAAAAAAAAAAAACCCTAGCCGCACCCCTCAAAAAAAAAACCCTAGCCCCACCCCTCAAAAAAAAACCCTAGCCTCACCCCTCAAAAAAAAACCTAGCCGCACCCCTCCTCTTTCAAGGAAACCGCAACACTCAGAGTTAAAAAAAAAAAAAGAAGAAGAAGAAAAGAATTCAAAAAAAAAAAAAAGAAGAAGAAAAGAATTCGAAAAAAAAAAAAAAGAAGAAGAAAAGAATTCGAAAAAAAAAAAAAGAAAAAAAAAAAGAAAAAAAAAATTTCTTTTGCGGTACTGTTCAAACAGAAGTTTTGGTTGAGTTAGGAGGTGTGTGAGTACTCGTTTTAAAGAAAACGACGAAAGAAAACGACCTAGTCGAGCTTTGCTCCACTAGCCCCACCCTATCTTGGCCAAATTCCAACGTTTTCCTATAGTTTTAGGCCATTTTTCATTTTTTTTGGTCATTCTAGTGCTTTTTTTTTTATTTTTTATTTTTTTCTTTCTTATTTTTTTTTTCTTCTTTCTCTCTTTCTTTGAGTCACCCTAGCCCTTGCCACACCTTTCTGTGAAAAAAAAAAAAAAAAAATTCTTGGTGACAATACTTGGTGAATTAGTTGACTTTACGAGGTTGAATCTTTGACTGGGTCTCTAGTGTGATTGTGAACCTATAGAGTTAAGGTAGAGTAAGGGAAAAAGGCACGAGTGTGTGAGAGACATTAGTAGAGAAAAGCCAAATTACTTGAGTGAAACAGGAGTGTAAACACGTGAGGATATTACTTGTTGACAATGTCTTCTGAAGGTGATAAGTCAGACTTTAAAAAGATTGAATTCCTGCTTCAGGCAATGCAACAACAGTTCCAACGGATGGATGTGAAATTCAATGACATTCATGATAAGTTGAACCAACATGAAGCTCGGTTTGCAAAGATCCAACAAGGTGATACTTCTCGTAAAAAAAGTAAGGTTGTTGCCAATGATGAGTATGATGATAATGTTGGGTATGATTCGAATGAAGAGTCTGGGATAGATAGACATCATAGAAGGTACCATGGGTATAAAGATCGAGTTGATAGAGCCCGTGATAGAGGTAAGGAGAAGCTGGATGGAAACCTTAGCAGTATAAAATTAAAGATTCCTCCTTTCCAAGGCAAGAATGATCCTGAGGCATATTTGGAGTGGGAAAGGAAGCTTGAAATGGTGTTTGACTGCCACCACTACTCTGAAGAAAAGAAGGTCAAACTTGCAGCAATTGAGTTCACAGAGTATGCTATGGTTTGGTGGGATCAGTTAGTCAGTAGTCGAAGAAGATATGGTGATCCTCCAGTGTCTACATGGGATGAGATGAAGCGCATCATGAGGAAGAGATTTGTTCCTACTCATTACTATAGGGAGTTATACCAGAAGCTCCAAGGTCTTACCCAGGGCTCAAAGAGTGTTGAGGATTACTACAAAGAGATGGAAATAACCATGATCCGAGCCAATATCCAGGAGGATGCAGAAGCTACTATGGCTCGTTTTCTTCAAGGCTTAAACCGTGAGATTGCCAATGTAGTCGAGTTGCAGCATTACATGGATTTAGAGGAGATGTTGCATGTGGCCATCAAAGTGGAAAGGCAACTCAAAAGGAAAGGTACATCCCGTTTTACTTCTAGTTCAGTTCCTGTTTGGAAATCTAACACCTTTCATAGGGATGATAAGCCTGTGCCTACGCATAAGTCAGAGAGCTTTGCTAAGCCCAAGCCTGAGGGCCCTCCAAAGCCCAAGACTGAACCTGCCCAAGCATCCCAGAGCAGGACACGTGACATTAAGTGTTTCAAGTGCTTAGGTCGTGGACATGTTGCCTCACAGTGTCCCAACCGTAGAGTGATGATCATGCATGGGAATGGAGATGTTGAGAGTGAAGGTTCCGAACTCGGTGTAGAAGATGAGATGCCTGCATTAGAAGATGTCGACGAAGAAGAAGTTGTTGAGTATGCTGCTCATGGTGAGGCACTTGTTGCTAGGCGTGCTCTTACTACTCATGTGAAGTTTGAGGATGAGGCACAGCGCGAGAACATCTTCCATACGAGATGCCATATTAGTGACAAGGTATGTACTGTAATCATTGATGGTGGGAGTTGTACTAATGTTGCTAGCACATACCTTGTTGATAAATTAAAGTTGCCCACTACCAAGCATCACCACCCATATAAGTTGCAGTGGATTAATGACTGTGGTGAAGTCAACGTGGTGAAGCAAGTCTTGGTTCCTTTTCGTATTGGAAGGTATCACGATGAGGTGTTGTGTGACGTAGTGCCCATGCAAGCTAGCCACCTATTGCTGGGTAGACCATGGCAGTATGATCGGAGAGTCATCCACGACGGTTACACTAACCGTTATTCCTTTACTATGGATGGCAAGAAGATCGCTCTTGCTCCCCTTAGCCCCAAGGAGATTTATGAGGACCAATTAAGGCTAAAGGAGCAACATGACGAGCAAAGGAAGCAAGCTAAAGAAAAGAAGGAAAACAAGGACAGCAAAACAGTGAGCTGCTATGCCAAACCCCGAGATGTGAAGACTGCATTTCTTGCTAAGTCTCCTATCCTTTTACTCTTATTTAAAGATTCTTATTTTCTTGATGCTGAACCCCATGATACTTTGCCTACTGATGTTGTCTCATTGTTGCAGGAGTTCGAGGATGTATTCCCTGAGGAGATCCCAAGTGGATTACCACCGATTCGTGGGATCGAGCACATGATTGACCTTGTCCCCGGAGCTACCATTCCTAACCGTCCAGCCTACAGAAGTAATCCCGAGGCGACGAAGGAGCTTCAAAGGCAAGTTGAGGAGCTCCTGAGGAAAGGTTATGTGAGAGAGAGCATGAGTCCTTGCGCCGTGCCCGTACTGCTTGTGCCAAAAAAAGATGGGACGTGGAGGATGTGCGTTGACTGCCGAGCCGTCAACAAAATCACTGTAAAGTACCGCTATCCTATTCCTAGGCTAGATGACATGCTTGATGAGTTGCATGGTGCATGCATGTTTTCTAAAATTGATTTAATGAGCGGATATCACCAAATTCGTATGAGAGAAGGTGATGAATGGAAAACCGCATTCAAGACTAAACATGGTCTCTACGAGTGGTTAGTTATGCCTTTTGGCTTGACTAATGCACCTAGTACATTCATGCGTTTAATGAACCATGTTTTACGTGATTTCATTGGTAAGTATGTGGTTGTCTATTTTGATGATATTTTGATATACAGTAAGAGCCAGCATGAGCATGTTGAGCATCTTAGGAATGTTCTTACTATTTTGAGGAATGCAAGTTTGTATGCCAATTTTAGGAAATGTACATTCTGCACTGATAAGATTGTTTTTCTTGGGTATGTCGTTTCTTCACATGGCATTTCTGTGAAACCCTAGCCGCACCCCTCAAAAAAAAAACCCTAGCCCCACCCCTCAAAAAAAAAAACCCTAGCCTCACCCCTCAAAAAAAAAAACCTAGCCGCACCCCTCCTCTTTCAAGGAAACCGCAACACTCAGAGTTAAAAAAAAAAAAAAAAAGAAGAAGAAGAAAAGAATTCAAAAAAAAAAAAAGAAGAAGAAAAGAATTCGAAAAAAAAAAAAAAGAAGAAGAAAAGAATTCGAAAAAAAAAAAAAAAGAAAAAAAAAAAGAAAAAAAAAAAATTTCTTTTGCGGTACTGTTCAAACAGAAGTTTTGGTTGAGTTAGGAGGTGTGTGAGTACTCGTTTTAAAGAAAACGACGAAAGAAAACGACCTAGTTGAGCTTTGCTCTACTAGCCCCACCCTATCTTGGCCAAATTCCAACGTTTTCCTATAGTTTTAGGCCATTTTTCATTTTTTTTGGTCATTCTAGTGCTTTTTTTTTTATTTTTTATTTTTTTCTTTCTTATTTTTTTTTTCTTCTTTCTCTCTTTCTTTGAGTCACCCTAGCCCTTGCCACACCTTTCTGTGAAAAAAAAAAAAAAAAAAAATTCTTGGTGACAATACTTGGTGAATTAGTTGACTTTACGAGGTTGAATCTTTGACTGGGTCTCTAGTGTGATTGTGAACCTATAGAGTTAAGGTAGAGTAAGGGAAAAAGGCACGAGTGTGTGAGAGACATTAGTAGAGAAAAGCCAAATTACTTGAGTGAAACAGGAGTGTAAACACGTGAGGATATTACTTGTTGACAATGTCTTCTGAAGGTGATAAGTCAGACTTTAAAAAGATTGAATTCCTGCTTCAGGCAATGCAACAACAGTTCCAACGGATGGATGTGAAATTCAATGACATTCATGATAAGTTGAACCAACATGAAGCTCGGTTTGCAAAGATCCAACAAGGTGATACTTCTCGTAAAAAAAGTAAGGTTGTTGCCAATGATGAGTATGATGATAATGTTGGGTATGATTCGAATGAAGAGTCTGGGATAGATAGACATCATAGAAGGTACCATGGGTATAAAGATCGAGTTGATAGAGCCCGTGATAGAGGTAAGGAGAAGCTGGATGGAAACCTTAGCAGTATAAAATTAAAGATTCCTCCTTTCCAAGGCAAGAATGATCCTGAGGCATATTTGGAGTGGGAAAGGAAGCTTGAAATGGTGTTTGACTGCCACCACTACTCTGAAGAAAAGAAGGTCAAACTTGCAGCAATTGAGTTCACAGAGTATGCTATGGTTTGGTGGGATCAGTTAGTCAGTAGTCGAAGAAGATATGGTGATCCTCCAGTGTCTACATGGGATGAGATGAAGCGCATCATGAGGAAGAGATTTGTTCCTACTCATTACTATAGGGAGTTATACCAGAAGCTCCAAGGTCTTACCCAGGGCTCAAAGAGTGTTGAGGATTACTACAAAGAGATGGAAATAACCATGATCCGAGCCAATATCCAGGAGGATGCAGAAGCTACTATGGCTCGTTTTCTTCAAGGCTTAAACCGTGAGATTGCCAATGTAGTCGAGTTGCAGCATTACATGGATTTAGAGGAGATGTTGCATGTGGCCATCAAAGTGGAAAGGCAACTCAAAAGGAAAGGTACATCCCGTTTTACTTCTAGTTCAGTTCCTGTTTGGAAATCTAACACCTTTCATAGGGATGATAAGCCTGTGCCTACGCATAAGTCAGAGAGCTTTGCTAAGCCCAAGCCTGAGGGCCCTCCAAAGCCCAAGACTGAACCTGCCCAAGCATCCCAGAGCAGGACACGTGACATTAAGTGTTTCAAGTGCTTAGGTCGTGGACATGTTGCCTCACAGTGTCCCAACCGTAGAGTGATGATCATGCATGGGAATGGAGATGTTGAGAGTGAAGGTTCCGAACTCGGTGTAGAAGATGAGATGCCTGCATTAGAAGATGTCGACGAAGAAGAAGTTGTTGAGTATGCTGCTCATGGTGAGGCACTTGTTGCTAGGCGTGCTCTTACTACTCATGTGAAGTTTGAGGATGAGGCACAGCGCGAGAACATCTTCCATACGAGATGCCATATTAGTGACAAGGTATGTACTGTAATCATTGATGGTGGGAGTTGTACTAATGTTGCTAGCACATACCTTGTTGATAAATTAAAGTTGCCCACTACCAAGCATCACCACCCATATAAGTTGCAGTGGATTAATGACTGTGGTGAAGTCAACGTGGTGAAGCAAGTCTTGGTTCCTTTTCGTATTGGAAGGTATCACGATGAGGTGTTGTGTGACGTAGTGCCCATGCAAGCTAGCCACCTATTGCTGGGTAGACCATGGCAGTATGATCGGAGAGTCATCCACGACGGTTACACTAACCGTTATTCCTTTACTATGGATGGCAAGAAGATCGCTCTTGCTCCCCTTAGCCCCAAGGAGATTTATGAGGACCAATTAAGGCTAAAGGAGCAACATGACGAGCAAAGGAAGCAAGCTAAAGAAAAGAAGGAAAACAAGGACAGCAAAACAGTGAGCTGCTATGCCAAACCCCGAGATGTGAAGACTGCATTTCTTGCTAAGTCTCCTATCCTTTTACTCTTATTTAAAGATTCTTATTTTCTTGATGCTGAACCCCATGATACTTTGCCTACTGATGTTGTCTCATTGTTGCAGGAGTTCGAGGATGTATTCCCTGAGGAGATCCCAAGTGGATTACCACCGATTCGTGGGATCGAGCACATGATTGACCTTGTCCCCGGAGCTACCATTCCTAACCGTCCAGCCTACAGAAGTAATCCCGAGGCGACGAAGGAGCTTCAAAGGCAAGTTGAGGAGCTCCTGAGGAAAGGTTATGTGAGAGAGAGCATGAGTCCTTGCGCCGTGCCCGTACTGCTTGTGCCAAAAAAAGATGGGACGTGGAGGATGTGCGTTGACTGCCGAGCCGTCAACAAAATCACTGTAAAGTACCGCTATCCTATTCCTAGGCTAGATGACATGCTTGATGAGTTGCATGGTGCATGCATGTTTTCTAAAATTGATTTAATGAGCGGATATCACCAAATTCGTATGAGAGAAGGTGATGAATGGAAAACCGCATTCAAGACTAAACATGGTCTCTACGAGTGGTTAGTTATGCCTTTTGGCTTGACTAATGCACCTAGTACATTCATGCGTTTAATGAACCATGTTTTACGTGATTTCATTGGTAAGTATGTGGTTGTCTATTTTGATGATATTTTGATATACAGTAAGAGCCAGCATGAGCATGTTGAGCATCTTAGGAATGTTCTTACTATTTTGAGGAATGCAAGTTTGTATGCCAATTTTAGGAAATGTACATTCTGCACTGATAAGATTGTTTTTCTTGGGTATGTCGTTTCTTCACATGGCATTTCTGTGAAACCCTAGCCGCACCCCTCAAAAAAAAAACCCTAGCCCCACCCCTCAAAAAAAAAAAACCCTAGCCTCACCCCTCAAAAAAAAAAACCTAGCCGCACCCCTCCTCTTTCAAGGAAACCGCAACACTCAGAGTTAAAAAAAAAAAAAAAAAGAAGAAGAAGAAAAGAATTCAAAAAAAAAAAAAGAAGAAGAAAAGAATTCGAAAAAAAAAAAAAAAGAAGAAGAAAAGAATTCGAAAAAAAAAAAACAAAGAAAAAAAAAAGAAAAAAAAAAAAATTTCTTTTGCGGTACTGTTCAAACAGAAGTTTTGGTTGAGTTAGGAGGTGTGTGAGTACTCGTTTTAAAGAAAACGACGAAAGAAAACGACCTAGTCGAGCTTTGCTCCACTAGCCCCACCCTATCTTGGCCAAATTCCAACGTTTTCCTATAGTTTTAGGCCATTTTTCATTTTTTTTGGTCATTCTAGTGCTTTTTTTTTTATTTTTTATTTTTTTCTTTCTTATTTTTTTTTTTCTTCTTTCTCTCTTTCTTTGAGTCACCCTAGCCCTTGCCACACCTTTCTGTGAAAAAAAAAAAAAAAAAAAAATTCTTGGTGACAATACTTGGTGAATTAGTTGACTTTACGAGGTTGAATCTTTGACTGGGTCTCTAGTGTGATTGTGAACCTATAGAGTTAAGGTAGAGTAAGGGAAAAAGGCACGAGTGTGTGAGAGACATTAGTAGAGAAAAGCCAAATTACTTGAGTGAAACAGGAGTGTAAACACGTGAGGATATTACTTGTTGACAATGTCTTCTGAAGGTGATAAGTCAGACTTTAAAAAGATTGAATTCCTGCTTCAGGCAATGCAACAACAGTTCCAACGGATGGATGTGAAATTCAATGACATTCATGATAAGTTGAACCAACATGAAGCTCGGTTTGCAAAGATCCAACAAGGTGATACTTCTCGTAAAAAAAGTAAGGTTGTTGCCAATGATGAGTATGATGATAATGTTGGGTATGATTCGAATGAAGAGTCTGGGATAGATAGACATCATAGAAGGTACCATGGGTATAAAGATCGAGTTGATAGAGCCCGTGATAGAGGTAAGGAGAAGCTGGATGGAAACCTTAGCAGTATAAAATTAAAGATTCCTCCTTTCCAAGGCAAGAATGATCCTGAGGCATATTTGGAGTGGGAAAGGAAGCTTGAAATGGTGTTTGACTGCCACCACTACTCTGAAGAAAAGAAGGTCAAACTTGCAGCAATTGAGTTCACAGAGTATGCTATGGTTTGGTGGGATCAGTTAGTCAGTAGTCGAAGAAGATATGGTGATCCTCCAGTGTCTACATGGGATGAGATGAAGCGCATCATGAGGAAGAGATTTGTTCCTACTCATTACTATAGGGAGTTATACCAGAAGCTCCAAGGTCTTACCCAGGGCTCAAAGAGTGTTGAGGATTACTACAAAGAGATGGAAATAACCATGATCCGAGCCAATATCCAGGAGGATGCAGAAGCTACTATGGCTCGTTTTCTTCAAGGCTTAAACCGTGAGATTGCCAATGTAGTCGAGTTGCAGCATTACATGGATTTAGAGGAGATGTTGCATGTGGCCATCAAAGTGGAAAGGCAACTCAAAAGGAAAGGTACATCCCGTTTTACTTCTAGTTCAGTTCCTGTTTGGAAATCTAACACCTTTCATAGGGATGATAAGCCTGTGCCTACGCATAAGTCAGAGAGCTTTGCTAAGCCCAAGCCTGAGGGCCCTCCAAAGCCCAAGACTGAACCTGCCCAAGCATCCCAGAGCAGGACACGTGACATTAAGTGTTTCAAGTGCTTAGGTCGTGGACATGTTGCCTCACAGTGTCCCAACCGTAGAGTGATGATCATGCATGGGAATGGAGATGTTGAGAGTGAAGGTTCCGAACTCGGTGTAGAAGATGAGATGCCTGCATTAGAAGATGTCGACGAAGAAGAAGTTGTTGAGTATGCTGCTCATGGTGAGGCACTTGTTGCTAGGCGTGCTCTTACTACTCATGTGAAGTTTGAGGATGAGGCACAGCGCGAGAACATCTTCCATACGAGATGCCATATTAGTGACAAGGTATGTACTGTAATCATTGATGGTGGGAGTTGTACTAATGTTGCTAGCACATACCTTGTTGATAAATTAAAGTTGCCCACTACCAAGCATCACCACCCATATAAGTTGCAGTGGATTAATGACTGTGGTGAAGTCAACGTGGTGAAGCAAGTCTTGGTTCCTTTTCGTATTGGAAGGTATCACGATGAGGTGTTGTGTGACGTAGTGCCCATGCAAGCTAGCCACCTATTGCTGGGTAGACCATGGCAGTATGATCGGAGAGTCATCCACGACGGTTACACTAACCGTTATTCCTTTACTATGGATGGCAAGAAGATCGCTCTTGCTCCCCTTAGCCCCAAGGAGATTTATGAGGACCAATTAAGGCTAAAGGAGCAACATGACGAGCAAAGGAAGCAAGCTAAAGAAAAGAAGGAAAACAAGGACAGCAAAACAGTGAGCTGCTATGCCAAACCCCGAGATGTGAAGACTGCATTTCTTGCTAAGTCTCCTATCCTTTTACTCTTATTTAAAGATTCTTATTTTCTTGATGCTGAACCCCATGATACTTTGCCTACTGATGTTGTCTCATTGTTGCAGGAGTTCGAGGATGTATTCCCTGAGGAGATCCCAAGTGGATTACCACCGATTCGTGGGATCGAGCACATGATTGACCTTGTCCCCGGAGCTACCATTCCTAACCGTCCAGCCTACAGAAGTAATCCCGAGGCGACGAAGGAGCTTCAAAGGCAAGTTGAGGAGCTCCTGAGGAAAGGTTATGTGAGAGAGAGCATGAGTCCTTGCGCCGTGCCCGTACTGCTTGTGCCAAAAAAAGATGGGACGTGGAGGATGTGCGTTGACTGCCGAGCCGTCAACAAAATCACTGTAAAGTACCGCTATCCTATTCCTAGGCTAGATGACATGCTTGATGAGTTGCATGGTGCATGCATGTTTTCTAAAATTGATTTAATGAGCGGATATCACCAAATTCGTATGAGAGAAGGTGATGAATGGAAAACCGCATTCAAGACTAAACATGGTCTCTACGAGTGGTTAGTTATGCCTTTTGGCTTGACTAATGCACCTAGTACATTCATGCGTTTAATGAACCATGTTTTACGTGATTTCATTGGTAAGTATGTGGTTGTCTATTTTGATGATATTTTGATATACAGTAAGAGCCAGCATGAGCATGTTGAGCATCTTAGGAATGTTCTTACTATTTTGAGGAATGCAAGTTTGTATGCCAATTTTAGGAAATGTACATTCTGCACTGATAAGATTGTTTTTCTTGGGTATGTCGTTTCTTCACATGGCATTTCTGTGAAACCCTAGCCGCACCCCTCAAAAAAAAAACCCTAGCCCCACCCCTCAAAAAAAAAAAACCCTAGCCTCACCCCTCAAAAAAAAAAACCTAGCCGCACCCCTCCTCTTTCAAGGAAACCGCAACACTCAGAGTTAAAAAAAAAAAAAAAAAGAAGAAGAAGAAAAGAATTCAAAAAAAAAAAAAGAAGAAGAAAAGAATTCGAAAAAAAAAAAAAAGAAGAAGAAAAGAATTCGAAAAAAAAAAAAAAAAGAAAAAAAAAAAATTTCTTTTGCGGTACTGTTCAAACAGAAGTTTTGGTTGAGTTAGGAGGTGTGTGAGTACTCGTTTTAAAGAAAACGACGAAAGAAAACGACCTAGTCGAGCTTTGCTCCACTAGCCCCACCCTATCTTGGCCAAATTCCAACGTTTTCCTATAGTTTTAGGCCATTTTTCATTTTTTTTGGTCATTCTAGTGCTTTTTTTTTATTTTTTATTTTTTTCTTTCTTATTTTTTTTTTTCTTCTTTCTCTCTTTCTTTGAGTCACCCTAGCCCTTGCCACACCTTTCTGTGAAAAAAAAAAAAAAAAAAATTCTTGGTGACAATACTTGGTGAATTAGTTGACTTTACGAGGTTGAATCTTTGACTGGGTCTCTAGTGTGATTGTGAACCTATAGAGTTAAGGTAGAGTAAGGGAAAAAGGCACGAGTGTGTGAGAGACATTAGTAGAGAAAAGCCAAATTACTTGAGTGAAACAGGAGTGTAAACACGTGAGGATATTACTTGTTGACAATGTCTTCTGAAGGTGATAAGTCAGACTTTAAAAAGATTGAATTCCTGCTTCAGGCAATGCAACAACAGTTCCAACGGATGGATGTGAAATTCAATGACATTCATGATAAGTTGAACCAACATGAAGCTCGGTTTGCAAAGATCCAACAAGGTGATACTTCTCGTAAAAAAAGTAAGGTTGTTGCCAATGATGAGTATGATGATAATGTTGGGTATGATTCGAATGAAGAGTCTGGGATAGATAGACATCATAGAAGGTACCATGGGTATAAAGATCGAGTTGATAGAGCCCGTGATAGAGGTAAGGAGAAGCTGGATGGAAACCTTAGCAGTATAAAATTAAAGATTCCTCCTTTCCAAGGCAAGAATGATCCTGAGGCATATTTGGAGTGGGAAAGGAAGCTTGAAATGGTGTTTGACTGCCACCACTACTCTGAAGAAAAGAAGGTCAAACTTGCAGCAATTGAGTTCACAGAGTATGCTATGGTTTGGTGGGATCAGTTAGTCAGTAGTCGAAGAAGATATGGTGATCCTCCAGTGTCTACATGGGATGAGATGAAGCGCATCATGAGGAAGAGATTTGTTCCTACTCATTACTATAGGGAGTTATACCAGAAGCTCCAAGGTCTTACCCAGGGCTCAAAGAGTGTTGAGGATTACTACAAAGAGATGGAAATAACCATGATCCGAGCCAATATCCAGGAGGATGCAGAAGCTACTATGGCTCGTTTTCTTCAAGGCTTAAACCGTGAGATTGCCAATGTAGTCGAGTTGCAGCATTACATGGATTTAGAGGAGATGTTGCATGTGGCCATCAAAGTGGAAAGGCAACTCAAAAGGAAAGGTACATCCCGTTTTACTTCTAGTTCAGTTCCTGTTTGGAAATCTAACACCTTTCATAGGGATGATAAGCCTGTGCCTACGCATAAGTCAGAGAGCTTTGCTAAGCCCAAGCCTGAGGGCCCTCCAAAGCCCAAGACTGAACCTGCCCAAGCATCCCAGAGCAGGACACGTGACATTAAGTGTTTCAAGTGCTTAGGTCGTGGACATGTTGCCTCACAGTGTCCCAACCGTAGAGTGATGATCATGCATGGGAATGGAGATGTTGAGAGTGAAGGTTCCGAACTCGGTGTAGAAGATGAGATGCCTGCATTAGAAGATGTCGACGAAGAAGAAGTTGTTGAGTATGCTGCTCATGGTGAGGCACTTGTTGCTAGGCGTGCTCTTACTACTCATGTGAAGTTTGAGGATGAGGCACAGCGCGAGAACATCTTCCATACGAGATGCCATATTAGTGACAAGGTATGTACTGTAATCATTGATGGTGGGAGTTGTACTAATGTTGCTAGCACATACCTTGTTGATAAATTAAAGTTGCCCACTACCAAGCATCACCACCCATATAAGTTGCAGTGGATTAATGACTGTGGTGAAGTCAACGTGGTGAAGCAAGTCTTGGTTCCTTTTCGTATTGGAAGGTATCACGATGAGGTGTTGTGTGACGTAGTGCCCATGCAAGCTAGCCACCTATTGCTGGGTAGACCATGGCAGTATGATCGGAGAGTCATCCACGACGGTTACACTAACCGTTATTCCTTTACTATGGATGGCAAGAAGATCGCTCTTGCTCCCCTTAGCCCCAAGGAGATTTATGAGGACCAATTAAGGCTAAAGGAGCAACATGACGAGCAAAGGAAGCAAGCTAAAGAAAAGAAGGAAAACAAGGACAGCAAAACAGTGAGCTGCTATGCCAAACCCCGAGATGTGAAGACTGCATTTCTTGCTAAGTCTCCTATCCTTTTACTCTTATTTAAAGATTCTTATTTTCTTGATGCTGAACCCCATGATACTTTGCCTACTGATGTTGTCTCATTGTTGCAGGAGTTCGAGGATGTATTCCCTGAGGAGATCCCAAGTGGATTACCACCGATTCGTGGGATCGAGCACATGATTGACCTTGTCCCCGGAGCTACCATTCCTAACCGTCCAGCCTACAGAAGTAATCCCGAGGCGACGAAGGAGCTTCAAAGGCAAGTTGAGGAGCTCCTGAGGAAAGGTTATGTGAGAGAGAGCATGAGTCCTTGCGCCGTGCCCGTACTGCTTGTGCCAAAAAAAGATGGGACGTGGAGGATGTGCGTTGACTGCCGAGCCGTCAACAAAATCACTGTAAAGTACCGCTATCCTATTCCTAGGCTAGATGACATGCTTGATGAGTTGCATGGTGCATGCATGTTTTCTAAAATTGATTTAAAGAGCGGATATCACCAAATTCGTATGAGAGAAGGTGATGAATGGAAAACCGCATTCAAGACTAAACATGGTCTCTACGAGTGGTTAGTTATGCCTTTTGGCTTGACTAATGCACCTAGTACATTCATGCGTTTAATGAACCATGTTTTACGTGATTTCATTGGTAAGTATGTGGTTGTCTATTTTGATGATATTTTGATATACAGTAAGAGCCAGCATGAGCATGTTGAGCATCTTAGGAATGTTCTTACTATTTTGAGGAATGCAAGTTTGTATGCCAATTTTAGGAAATGTACATTCTGCACTGATAAGATTGTTTTTCTTGGGTATGTCGTTTCTTCACATGGCATTTCTGTTGATAATGAGAAGGTAAAGGCAATTAAAGATTGGCCTGTACCTAAGTCTGTTTCTGAGGTGCGTAGTTTCCATGGTTTAGCTAGTTTCTATCGTCGATTCGTTAGAGATTTTAGCACTATAGCTGCACCTTTGATCGAAGTGGTCAAAAAGAATGTTGCATTTCATTGGGGTCCTGCACAAGAGCATGCTTTTAATTTGCTTAAAGATAAACTTTGTTCTGCTCCTTTGTTATCTCTGCCTGACTTTACAAAAACTTTTGAGATTGAGTGCGATGCCTCAGGTGTAGGTATTGGAGCTGTGCTTATGCAGGAAAAACGCCCAATTGCTTTCTTTAGTGAGAAGTTAAGTGGAGCAGCACTTAACTATCCCACATATGACAAGGAGATGTACGCGTTAGTGAGGGCCTTGGAGACATGGCAACATTACTTGTGGCCCAAAGAATTTGTCATCCACACTGATCATGAGTCCTTGAAGCATTTGAAAGGACAGAGTAAGCTGCATAAGCGTCATGCCAAGTGGATAGAGTTCATTGAGATGTTCCCGTACGTGATCAAGTACAAACAAGGTAAAGAGAACGTCGTAGCTGATGCGTTATCTCGTAGGTATACTCTTATCACTACTCTTGATGCTAAACTTTTAGGATTTGAGTATATCAAAGAACAATATGCTGATGATGTGGATTTTGGTAATGTTTATGATGCATGTGCTACATCTGGTTTTGGCAAGTTCTTTAGGCATGATGGGTTCTTATTTAGAGAAAATAAATTATGTGTGCCTAGGAGTTCATTGCGCGAGCTGTTAGTTAGAGAAGCCCATAGTGGAGGATTAATGGGTCACTTTGGAGTTAGGAAAACTCTAGATGTTTTGCAAGCACATTTCTTTTGGCCTAACATGAGGAGGGATGTAGAGAGGTTATGTGCTAGATGCATTTCATGTAGGCAAGCTAAATCTAGAGTTCATAATCATGGTTTATATACTCCTTTACCCATTCCTACTACTCCGTGGACTGATATCTCTATGGATTTTGTTTTGGGCTTGCCTCGAACAAAACGCGGTAGAGATTCTGTTTTTGTTGTGGTTGACAGGTTCTCTAAGATGGCTCATTTCCTTGCTTGCCACAAGACGGATGATGCGAGCAACGTTGCTGACCTTTTCTTCAAAGAGATAGTACGTCTACATGGTGTACCAAGGACCATTGTTTCTGATCGAGATGCAAAGTTCCTTAGTTACTTTTGGAAGACGTTATGGGGAAAGTTGGGAACTAAATTGTTATTCTCCACCACTTGTCACCCCCAGACTGATGGACAGACTGAGGTCGTCAACCGAACCCTGTCTACGTTATTGAGGTCCATTATTCAGAAAAATTTGAAGAATTGGGAAGATTGCTTGCCCCATGTGGAGTTTGCATATAACCGCAGTGTCCACTCCACTACTAGTTGCTCTCCATTCGAAGTTGTTTATGGCTTCAATCCTCTTACTCCTTTGGATTTGTTGCCATTACCTAGTGCGGAGCAGAGTAACTTGGATGGAGAACAGAAGGCTAAGTTTGTGAAGCAACTCCATGAGAGAGTTCGTCAAGCTATTGAAAAGAAGACTGAGCAGTATACCACCCAAGCAAATAAGCATCGAAAGAAAGTAGTCTTTGAGCCCGGTGATTGGGTTTGGGTGCATATGAGAAAAGAGAGGTTTCCTGTTCAGCGACGAACCAAGCTGCATCCCCGAGGAGATGGACCATTCCAAGTCATAGCGAAGATCAACGATAATGCCTACAAATTGGATCTTCCTGGTGAGTATGGTGTATCTGCTACTTTTAATGTTTCTGATCTTTCTCCCTTTTCTTTTGATGAAGGTATATGCGATTTGAGGACAAATCCTTTTGAGGAGAGGGGGAATGATGGAGATCCAGATGGAGATCCACTTGCTCGTGATGTTCGTGATGCTAAGGATCCATTGGTCATCCAAGGAGGTCCAATTACCCGAGCTCGAGCTAAGAAAATGCAACAAGCCCTGGCCTCATTCATGCAACAAGCTCTGGCATCATTGAAGTGTCAAGGAAGCTTCCATGAAGAGTCCCAAGACATCTATACTTGCTTGGAAGCCCAAACGACATGAGCATGGTTTACTATCTTATTTTAGCTTAACAATAAGATGGGCTAAGTGTTTGGATAGCCCACGTTTGAGTCTTGTTGTGTCTTGGACTATTTATTTTATGTAACTAGGTTTAGGCATGAATTTGGGTTTAGTTTTATTTTTCTATTGGTGTTAATTCCAGCCCACTTGTTTATGGGCTTAAGTGCTAGGTATTATTATAAATACCTTGTAAACGCTATTGATCAGATCAGTTAAGTGAATTTTCAGATATTGAGTGTGCCTTTCTCTTGGGTTCCCTCTCTACTAGGCTTATCAAGGTCTTCTTCCTTGTGGCGCCTCCTTCTTCACCATCCACCATTGCTATACCTTAGGTTCTCGAATTCTTATTCGTAGGGTCAAGGTCCAATACCTTGGGTTCGAGTCTCTTTAGGCTTTGGGTCTAGGTTTCATAAGGTATCCTTCATCGTCTTTTGCTTCTATCCAGTTGCGTTTCAGTTCCTTCAAACTCCAACCTACGAGTTCTTCTGTCCGTGCGCATCAAGTAGTCTTTATGTGATGTAGAGCTTTTGAAGGTTTCTTGGTGAGCAAGAAAACCTTTGGGATTTGGTTGCTTGGAGAACAAGATAGGGTTTACTTGGTGGCTAAGTAAAGACAATAGGTTTGAGGGACAAACAATATTAGTGATGGCTTGGAAAAGGATTCAAGATCAAGGTTTGTCCATGACAAGAAGACAAAGAAAAAAAAACAAAAACGAAACTCCCACGAATTAAACCTAAGCTCTGATGCCAAATGATATGGACCTCACCGAAAGAAGATGAGGTTCATATGAAGAAGACGAAGAACACTTGAAAAAAAAACAATAACAAGTTAAAAACGCAGCAAAAGAAAATAAAAATTAGAAGTAAAACCAAGACCCGTTGTGTAGAAACACAAGAACCTATGGTATTGGACCAAGACCCGTTGCCTAGAAAAGCAAGAACCTATGGTATATATTGGTGGAAGGTAGAAGAACGCCACAAGGAAGACCTTGATAAGTTCAAGAGTTCTCAAGAGAACCAAAGAGAAGAAGTCTCTCAATTTTATTGCTAAAATCAATTGTGTTCTCCCCAAAGGGTTACATAACTATTTATAGGCAAATAGATAACTTGCAGCACAAGTAATAGGAATCCTACTTTCCTAACTTGCAGAATAGGAAATAGCAAACTTGCAGAACAAGCAATAGGAATCCTACTCTCCTAACTTGCAGAACAAGTAATAGAAGTCTTACAAAATCTATTATTTAAAAAGGAATTGGGCTTAAATTAAATTAAGACAATGTTCAGCCCAATAATACTTAACTAAATAAAATATGCATCTAGCCTAATTTGCATTTCGGCTCAATACTTGTGTGTCTTCAAGAAGGTTGAACTTGGGCTTGGATCATGTTGTAGAAGACTTTATCATCCTCCATGCTCAAGCTTTGTTGGGCTTTCTCTCTAGCAATATCAATGAAACCAGCCAAGGCTTGTTGCATCATCTTTGATTTAGCTCTTGTAATTGGACCTCCATGGATACTCAAAGGATCACGATCATCACGAACATGACTTGAGCTTTGTGAGCTTGGATCTCCATCAAACGACATACCCAAGAAAAACAATCTTATCAGTGCAGAATGTACATTTCTTAAAATTGGCATACAAACTTGCATTCCTCAAAACAGTAAGAACGTTCCTAAGATGCTCAACATGCTCATGCAGACTCTTACTGTAGATCAAAATGTCATCAAAATAGACAACCACATACTTACCAATGAAATCACGTAAAACATGGTTCATTAATCTGATGAATGTACTGGGTGCATTAGTCAAGCCAAAAGGCATAACTAACCACTCGTAGAGACCATGTTTAGTCTTAAATGCGGTTTTCCATTCATCACCTTCTTTCATACGAATTTGGTGATATCCGCTCTTTAAATCGATTTTAGAAAACATGCATGCACCATGCAATTCATCAAGCATATCATCTAGCCTAGGAATAGGATAGCGGTACTTTACAGTGATTTTGTTGACGGCTCGGCAGTCAATGCACATCCTCCACGTCCCATCTTTTTTTGGCACAAGCAGTACGGGCACGGCGCATGGACTCATGCTCTCACTCACATAACCTTTCCTCATGAGCTCCTCAACTTGCCGTTGAAGCTCCTTCGTCTCCTCAAGATTACTTCTGTAGGCTGGACGGTTAGGAATGGTAGCTCCGGGGACAAGGTCAATCATGTGCTCGATCCCACGAATCGGTGGTAATCCACTTGGGATCTCCTCAGGGAATACATCCTCGAACTCCTGCAACAATGAGACAACATCAGTAGGCAAAGTATCATGGAGTTCAGCATCAATAAAATAAGAATCTTTAAATAAGAGTAAAAGGATAGGAGACTTAGCAAGAAATGCAGTCTTCACATCTCGGGGTTTGGCATAGCAGCTCACTGTTTTGCTTTCCTTGTTTTCCTTGTTTTCCTTCTTTTCTTTAGCTTGCTTCCTTAGCTCATCATGTTGCTCCTTTAGCCGTAATTGGTCCTCATAAATCTCCTTGGGGCTAAGGGGAGCGAGAGCGATCTTCTTGCCATCCATAGTAAATGATATGGACCTCACCGAAAGAAGATGAGGTTCATATGAAGAAGACGAAGAACACTTGAAAAAAAAAACAATAACAAGTTAAAAACGCAGCAAAAGAAAATAAAAATTAGAAGTAAAACCAAGACCCGTTGTGTAGAAACACAAGAACCTATGGTATTGGACCAAGACCCGTTGCCTAGAAAAGCAAGAACCTATGGTATATATTGGTGGAAGGTAGAAGAACGCCACAAGGAAGACCTTGATAAGTTCAAGAGTTCTCAAGAGAACCAAAGAGAAGAAGTCATTGGACCAAGACCCGTTGCCTAGAAAAGCAAGAACCTATGGTATATATTGGTGGAAGGTAGAAGAACGCCACAAGGAAGACCTTGATAAGTTCAAGAGTTCTCAAGAGAACCAAAGAGAAGAAGTCTCTCAATTTTATTGCTAAAATCAATTGTGTTCTCCCCAAAGGGTTACATAACTATTTATAGGCAAATAGATAACTTGCAGCACAAGTAATAGGAATCCTACTTTCCTAACTTGCGGAATAGGAAATAGCAAACTTGCAGAACAAGCAATAGGAATCCTACTCTCCTAACTTGCAGAACAAGTAATAGAAGTCTTACAAAATCTATTATTTAAAAAGGAATTGGGCTTAAATTAAATTAAGACAATGTTCAGCCCAATAATACTTAACTAAATAAAATATGCATCTAGCCTAATTTGCATTTCGGCCCAATACTTGTGTGTCTTCAAGAAGGTTGAACTTGGGCTTGGATCATGTTGTAGAAGACTTTATCATCCTCCATGCTCAAGCTTTGTTGGGCTTTCTCTCTAGCAATATCAATGAAACCAGCCAAGGCTTGTTGCATCATCTTTGATTTAGCTCTTGTAATTGGACCTCCATGGATACTCAAAGGATCACGATCATCACGAACATGACTTGAGCTTTGTGAGCTTGGATCTCCATCAAACGACATACCCAAGAAAAACAATCTTATCAGTGCAGAATGTACATTTCTTAAAATTGGCATACAAACTTGCATTCCTCAAAACAGTAAGAACGTTCCTAAGATGCTCAACATGCTCATGCAGACTCTTACTGTAGATCAAAATGTCATCAAAATAGACAACCACATACTTACCAATGAAATCACGTAAAACATGGTTCATTAATCTGATGAATGTACTGGGTGCATTAGTCAAGCCAAAAGGCATAACTAACCACTCGTAGAGACCATGTTTAGTCTTAAATGCGGTTTTCCATTCATCACCTTCTTTCATACGAATTTGGTGATATCCGCTCTTTAAATCGATTTTAGAAAACATGCATGCACCATGCAATTCATCAAGCATATCATCTAGCCTAGGAATAGGATAGCGGTACTTTACAGTGATTTTGTTGACGGCTCGGCAGTCAATGCACATCCTCCACGTCCCATCTTTTTTTGGCACAAGCAGTACGGGCACGGCGCATGGACTCATGCTCTCTCTCACATAACCTTTCCTCATGAGCTCCTCAACTTGCCGTTGAAGCTCCTTCGTCTCCTCAAGATTACTTCTGTAGGCTGGACGGTTAGGAATGGTAGCTCCGGGGACAAGGTCAATCATGTGCTCGATCCCACGAATCGGTGGTAATCCACTTGGGATCTCCTCAGGGAATACATCCTCGAACTCCTGCAACAATGAGACAACATCAGTAGGCAAAGTATCATGGAGTTCAGCATCAATAAAATAAGAATCTTTAAATAAGAGTAAAAGGATAGGAGACTTAGCAAGAAATGCAGTCTTCACATCTCGGGGTTTGGCATAGCAGCTCACTGTTTTGCTTTCCTTGTTTTCCTTGTTTTCCTTCTTTTCTTTAGCTTGCTTCCTTAGCTCATCATGTTGCTCCTTTAGCCGTAATTGGTCCTCATAAATCTCCTTGGGGCTAAGGGGAGCGAGAGCGATCTTCTTGCCATCCATAGTAAATGATATGGACCTCACCGAAAGAAGATGAGGTTCATATGAAGAAGACGAAGAACACTTGAAAAAAAAAAACAATAACAAGTTAAAAACGCAGCAAAATAAAATAAAAATTAGAAGTAAAACCAAGACCCGTTGTGTAGAAACACAAGAACCTATGGTATTGGACCAAGACCCGTTGCCTAGAAAAGCAAGAACCTATGGTATATATTGGTGGAAGGTAGAAGAACGCCACAAGGAAGACCTTGATAAGTTCAAGAGTTCTCAAGAGAACCAAAGAGAAGAAGTCATTGGACCAAGACCTGTTGCCTAGAAAAGCAAGAACCTATGGTATATATTGGTGGAAGGTAGAAGAACGCCACAAGGAAGACCTTGATAAGTTCAAAAGTTCTCAAGAGAACCAAAGAGAAGAAGTCTCTCAATTTTATTGCTAAAATCAATTGTGTTCTCCCCAAAGGGTTACATAACTATTTATAGGCAAATAGATAACTTGCAGCACAAGTAATAGGAATCCTACTTTCCTAACTTGCAGAATAGGAAATAGCAAACTTGCAGAACAAGCAATAGGAATCCTACTCTCCTAACTTGCAGAACAAGTAATAGAAGTCTTACAAAATCTATTATTTAAAAAGGAATTGGGCTTAAATTAAATTAAGACAATGTTCAGCCCAATAATACTTAACTAAATAAAATATGCATCTAGCCTAATTTGCATTTCGGCCCAATACTTGTGTATCTTCAAGAAGGTTGAACTTGGGCTTGGATCATGTTGTAGAAGACTTTATCATCCTCCATGCTCAAGCTTTGTTGGGCTTTCTCTCTAGCAATATCAATGAAACCAGCCAAGGCTTGTTGCATCATCTTTGATTTAGCTCTTGTAATTGGACCTCCATGGATACTCAAAGGATCACGATCATCACGAACATGACTTGAGCTTTGTGAGCTTGGATCTCCATCATTCCCCCTCTCCTCGAAAGGATTTGCCCTCAAATCAGAATCACCTACATCAATATCAAAGGGAGAAAGATCAGAAACATTAAATGTAGCACTAACATTATACTCACCTGGAAGATCTAACTTATAAGCATTGTCATTGATCTTCTTAATCACTTGGAATGGTCCATCTCCTCGAGGTTGCAACTTGGAGCGACGCTGAGCAGGAAATCTCTCTTTACGCATATGTACCCAAACCCAATCACCAGGTTCAAAGACAACTTTCTTGCGATGCTTGTTGGCTTGAGTAGCATATTGCTCAGTCCTCTTTTTAATGTTTTGACGTACCTTCTCATGTAGTTGCTTAACAAAATCAGCTTTCTTTTCCCCATCCAAACTAGCTCTCTCCTCAATAGGTAGTGGTAAAAGATCCAATGGAGTGAGTGGATTAAAACCATAGACAACTTCAAATGGAGAATAACTAGTAGTGGAATGCACACTTCTATTGTAAGCAAACTCCACATGAGGCAAACAATCTTCCCAATTCTTCAAATTCTTTTGAATAATGGACCTCAACAAAGTAGACAAAGTACGATTGACTACTTCAGTTTGACCATCGGTTTGTGGATGACAAGTAGTTGAAAACAATAGCTTTGTTCCTAACTTTCCCCATAATGTTTTCCAAAAATAGCTAAGGAACTTCACATCACGGTCAGAAACAATGGTCCTCGGAACCCCATGTAGACGAACAATTTCCTTGAAGAATAAATCGGCAATGTTACTTGCATCATCTGTCTTGTGACAAGCAATGAAGTGAGCCATCGTAGAGAACCTATCAACAACAACAAAAACAGAATCTCTACCTCTCTTTGTTCTTGGTAACCCCAAAACAAAGTCCATAGAAATGTCAGTCCAAGGAGCAGTAGGAATAGGCAATGGAGTATAAAGACCATGATTCATAACTCTAGACTTAGCTTGTTTACAAGTGACACATCTCTCACACAATTTTTCAACATCTCTTTTCATGTTAGGCCAAAAGAAGTGATCATGCAATATATCTAAAGTTTTCTTTACTCCAAAATGTCCCATTAACCCACCACTATGGGCTTCTCTAACAAGTAATTCTCTTAAAGAACTCCTAGGCACACATAATCTATTTTCCCTAAATAAGAATCCATCATGCCTATAAAACTTTCCAAAACCAGTTTTCTCACATGCAATGAACACATTTTCAAAATCCTCATCAGTAGCATACAAGTCTTTAATATACTCAAATCCAAGTAGTTTTGCATTAAGAGTAGTTATTAGAGTATACCTTCGAGATAATGCATCAGCCACGACATTTTCTTTACCTTGTTTATATTTGATCACATATGGAAATGTTTCAATGAACTCCATCCACTTGGCATGACGCTTGTTCAACTTGCTTTGTCCTTTCAAGTGCTTCAAGGACTCATGATCAGTGTGGATGACAAATTCCTTGGGCCATAAATAGTGTTGCCATGTTTCCAAGGCCCTCACTAATGCATACATCTCTTTATCATATGTGGGATAGTTAAGGGCAGCTCCACTTAACTTCTCACTGAAAAAAGCAATGGGGCGCTTCTCCTGCATTAAAACAGCTCCAATACCTATACTTGAAGCATCACACTCAATCTCAAAAGTTTTAGAAAAGTCAGGTAAGGATAATAAAGCTGCAGAACAAAGCTTCTCTTTAAGCAAGTTAAAAGCATGATCTTGCTCAAGACCCCATTTAAATCCAACATTCTTTTTAACAACATCAGTTAGAGGTGCAGCTATTGTACTGAAGTCTCTAACAAACCTACGATAGAAACTAGCTAATCCATGAAAACTACGCACCTCAGAGATATTCTTAGGTATAGGCCAATCTTTAATTGCCTTGACCTTTTCATCTTCTACTGCTATACCCTTAGAAGAAATAACATATCCAAGAAATGTAATCTTATCAGTGCAAAAGGAACATTTCTTAAGGTTAGCATACAACTTTTCCTTTCTCAAGACATTAAGCACATTCTTTAAATGTTCAATATGTTCATGCAAACTTCTACTATAGATCAAGATATCATCAAAATAGACAACTACAAATTTTCCAATGAAAGCACGCAAGACATGGTTCATTAATCTCATGAAAGTGCTAGGTGCATTAGTTAATCCAAAAGGCATAACTAACCATTCATACAAACCATGCTTAGTCTTAAATGCAGTTTTCCATTCATCACCTTCTCTCATGCGAATTTGATGATAACCACTTTTCAAATCAATTTTAGAAAAGATGCAAGAACCATGTAACTCATCAAGCATATCATCTAATCTAGGAATGGGATAGCGATACTTTACAGTGATTTTGTTGATGGCACGACAATCAACACACATTCTCCACGTCCCATCCTTCTTAGGAACAAGTAACACAGGAACAGCACATGGACTCATGCTCTCTCTAACGTAGCCTTTCTTCATGAGCTCGTCAACTTGCCTTTGAAGCTCCTTTGTCTCCTCGGGATTACTTCTATAGGCAGGTCTGTTGGGAATGGCAGCTCCAGGAACAAGGTCTATTTGATGCTCAATTCCCCTAATAGGTGGCAAACCATTTGGAATCTCCTCGGGGAATATATCTCCAAATTCCTTCAAAAGAGACACAACATTAGTAGGCAAAGAAGATTTAAGATCATTAGAACTAAAACAAGATTCTTTATATAAAAACAAAAGGATTGGGCACTTAGCTAAAAAAGCAGCCTTTACATCACTTTGCTTTGCATAGAAGCTCACGTCCTTTCTTTCTTTCTTTGCAATATCTTTGCCTTTATCTAGATTCTTCGACCTTTGTTGTGATTCATTCTGCTCTTTCAACCTCAATTGATCCTCATAAATCTCCGTAGGACTCAAGGGTGCAAGTGTGAATTTCTTACCAGCCATGGTAAATGAATAACGGTTTGTAAATCCATCATGTATGACATGTCTATCAAATTGCCATGGTCTTCCTAAAAGCAAATGACCAGCATGCATAGGCACAACATCACACAACACTTTATCATTGTACCTTCCAATTGAAAACAACACCAATACTTGCTTGGTCACATTTACTTCTCCACAATTATTGAGCCATTGAAGTTTGTATGGTTTGGGATGTTTTGTAGTGGGCAAACTCAATTTGTCAACCAAATAAGTGCTAGCAACATTAGTGCAACTACCACCATCAATAATCAAAGAGCATACCTTATTGTTGACGTGGCATCTAGTATGAAAAATATTTTCTCGTTGCACTTCATCTTCATCCTTAACTTGGGCACTTAATGCACGACGAGCTACAAGTGCTTCACCATGTGCAGCAAACTCAATGATGGAGATCCAGATGGAGATCCACTTGCTCGTGATGTTCGTGATGCTAAGGATCCATTGGTCATCCAAGGAGGTCCAATTACCCGAGCTCGAGCTAAGAAAATGCAACAAGCCCTGGCCTCATTCATGCAACAAGCTCTGGCATCATTGAAGTGTCAAGGAAGCTTCCATGAAGAGTCACAAGACATCTATACTTGCTTGGAAGCCCAAACGACATGAGCATGGTTTACTATCTTATTTTAGCTTAACAATAAGATGGGCTAAGTGTTTGGATAGCCCACGTTTGAGTCTTGTTGTGTCTTGGACTATTTATTTTATGTAACTAGGTTTAGGCATGAATTTGGGTTTAGTTTTTATTTTTCTATTGGTGTTAATTCCAGCCCACTTGTTTATGGGCTTAAGTGCTAGGTATTATTATAAATACCTTGTAAACGCTATTGATGAGATCAGATCAGTTAAGTGAATTTTCAGATATTGAGTGTGCCTTTCTCTTGGGTTCCCTCTCTACTAGGCTTATCAAGGTCTTCTTCCTTGTGGCGCCTCCTTCTTCACCATCCACCATTGCTATACCTTAGGTTCTCGAATTCTTATTCGTAGGGTCAAGGTCCAATACCTTGGGTTCGAGTCTCTTTAGGCTTTGGGTCTAGGTTTCATAAGGTATCCTTCATCGTCTTTTGCTTCTATCCAGTTGCGTTTCAGTTCCTTCAAACTCCAACCTACGAGTTCTTCTGTCCGTGCGCATCAGTTGGTATTCAGAGCTCCAGTTCCGATTTTCTGGTTTGTTCGTGCGTCACTCACTTTTTTAAAATTTTTTTTCTTTTGTTCGTTCCACTTTCTGGTTTGTTTGTGTGTTCCTAGCCGCCACTTATTTCTTAACCCTAAAACCCTAGCCACCACTTATTTCATTACACAAAAAACCCTAGCCGCACCCCTTAAAAATAAAACCCTAGCCGCACCCCTCAAAATAAAACCCTAGCCGCACCCCTTAAAAATAAAACCCTAGCCGCACCCCTCAAAAAAAAAAAAAAAACCCTAGCTGCACCCCTCAAAAAAAAAAACCCTAGCTGCACCCCTCAAAAAAAAAAAAAAAACCCTAGCCGCACCCCTCAAAAAAAAAAAAACCCTAGCCCCACCCCTCAAAAAAAAAAACCCTAGCCTCACCCCTCAAAAAAAAAACCTAGCCGCACCCCTCCTCTTTCAAGGAAACCGCAACACTCAGAGTTAAAAAAAAAAAAGAAGAAGAAGAAAAGAATTCAAAAAAAAAAAAGAAGAAGAAAAGAATTCGAAAAAAAACAAGAAGAAGAAAAGAATTCGAAAAAAAAAAAAAAGAAAAAAAAAAGAAAAAAAAAAAATTTCTTTTGCGGTACTGTTCAAACAGAAGTTTTGGTTGAGTTAGGAGGTGTGTGAGTACTCGTTTTAAAGAAAACGACGAAAGAAAACGACCTAGTCGAGCTTTGCTCCACTAGCCCCACCCTATCTTGGCCAAATTCCAACGTTTTCCTATAGTTTTAGGCCATTTTTCATTTTTTTTGGTCATTCTAGTGCTTTTTTTTTTATTTTTTATTTTTTTCTTTCTTATTTTTTTTTTTCTTCTTTCTCTCTTTCTTTGAGTCACCCTAGCCCTTGCCACACCTTTCTGTGAAAAAAAAAAAAAAAAAAATTCTTGGTGACAATACTTGGTGAATTAGTTGACTTTACGAGGTTGAATCTTTGACTGGGTCTCTAGTGTGATTGTGAACCTATAGAGTTAAGGTAGAGTAAGGGAAAAAGGCACGAGTGTGTGAGAGACATTAGTAGAGAAAAGCCAAATTACTTGAGTGAAACACGAGTGTACACACGTGAGGATATCTTTGTTGAAAATGTCTTCTGAAGGTGATAAGTCCGACTTTAAAAAGATTGAATTCATGCTTCAGGCAATGCAACAACAGTTCCAACGGATGGACGTGAAATTCAATGACATTCATGATAAGTTGAACCAACATGACGCTCGGTTTGCAAAGATCCAGCAAGGTGATACTTCTCGTCTAAAGAGTAAGGTTGTTGCCACTGACGAGTATGATGATAATGCTGGGTATGATTCGAACGAAGAGTCTGGGATCGATAGACATCATAGAAGGTACCATGGATATAGAGATCGAGTTGATAGAGCCTGTGATAGAGGCAAGGAGAAGATGGATGGAAACCTTGGCAGTATAAAATTGAAAATTCCTCCTTTCCAAGGCAAGAATGATCCTGAGGCATATTTGGAATGGGAACGGAAGATTGAAATGGTGTTTGACTGCCACCACTACTCTGAGGAAAAGAAGGTCAAACTTGCAGCAATTGAGTTCACAGAGTATGCTATGGTTTGGTGGGATCAGTTAGTCACTAGTAGAAGAAGATATGGTGATCGTCCAGTGTCTACATGGGATGAGATGAAGCGCATCATGCGGAAGAGATTTGTTCCTAATCTCTTCCTCATGATGCGCTTCATCTCATCCCATGTAGACACTGGAGGATCACCATATCTTCTTCGACTACTGACTAACTGATCCCACCAAACCATAGCATACTCTGTGAACTCAATTGCTGCAAGTTTGACCTTCTTTTCTTCAGAGTAGTGGTGGCAGTCAAACACCATTTCAAGCTT
Organism: Heritiera fomes; assembly: GCA_032173925.1. Taxonomy (NCBI): domain Eukaryota; kingdom Viridiplantae; phylum Streptophyta; class Magnoliopsida; order Malvales; family Malvaceae; genus Heritiera; species Heritiera fomes. The sequence continues at coordinate 17,580,460 of JAPDPM010000009.1, read as the reverse complement.
CCTTTCCCACTCCAAATATGCCTCAGGATCATTCTTGCCTTGGAAAGGAGGAATCTTTAATTTTATACTGCTAAGGTTTCCATCCAGCTTCTCCTTACCTCTATCACGGGCTCTATCAACTCGATCTTTATACCCATGGTACCTTCTATGATGTCTATCTATCCCAGACTCTTCATTCGAATCATACCCAACATTATCATCATACTCATCATTGGCAACAACCTTACTTTTTTTACGAGAAGTATCACCTTGTTGGATCTTTGCAAACCGAGCTTCATGTTGGTTCAACTTATCATGAATGTCATTGAATTTCACATCCATCCGTTGGAACTGTTGTTGCATTGCCTGAAGCAGGAATTCAATCTTTTTAAAGTCTGACTTATCACCTTCAGAAGACATTGTCAACAAGTAATATCCTCACGTGTTTACACTCCTGTTTCACTCAAGTAATTTGGCTTTTCTCTACTAATGTCTCTCACACACTCGTGCCTTTTTCCCTTACTCTACCTTAACTCTATAGGTTCACAATCACACTAGAGACCCAGTCAAAGATTCAACCTCGTAAAGTCAACTAATTCACCAAGTATTGTCACCAAGAATTTTTTTTTTTTTTTTTTTTTTCACAGAAAGGTGTGGCAAGGGCTAGGGTGACTCAAAGAAAGAGAGAAAGAAGAAAAAAAAAAATAAGAAAGAAAAAAATAAAAAATAAAAAAAAAAGCACTAGAATGACCAAAAAAAATGAAAAATGGCCTAAAACTATAGGAAAACGTTGGAATTTGGCCAAGATAGGGTGGGGCTAGTGGAGCAAAGCTCGACTAGGTCGTTTTCTTTCGTCGTTTTCTTTAAAACGAGTACTCACACACCTCCTAACTCAACCAAAACTTCTGTTTGAACAGTACCGCAAAAGAAATTTTTTTTTTTTTCTTTTTTTTTTTCTTTTTTTTTTTTTTTCGAATTCTTTTCTTCTTCTTTTTTTTTTTTTTTTCGAATTCTTTTCTTCTTCTTTTTTTTTTTTTGAATTCTTTTCTTCTTCTTCTTTTTTTTTTTTTTTTTAACTCTGAGTGTTGCGGTTTCCTTGAAAGAGGAGGGGTGCGGCTAGGTTTTTTTTTTTGAGGGGTGAGGCTAGGGTTTTTTTTTTTTGAGGGGTGGGGCTAGGGTTTTTTTTTTGAGGGGTGCGGCTAGGGTTTCACAGAAATGCCATGTGAAGAAACGACATACCCAAGAAAAACAATCTTATCAGTGCAGAATGTACATTTCCTAAAATTGGCATACAAACTTGCATTCCTCAAAATAGTAAGAACATTCCTAAGATGCTCAACATGCTCATGCTGGCTCTTACTGTATATCAAAATATCATCAAAATAGACAACCACATACTTACCAATGAAATCACGTAAAACATGGTTCATTAAACGCATGAATGTACTAGGTGCATTAGTCAAGCCAAAAGGCATAACTAACCACTCGTAGAGACCATGTTTAGTCTTGAATGCGGTTTTCCATTCATCACCTTCTCTCATACGAATTTGGTGATATCCGCTCATTAAATCAATTTTAGAAAACATGCATGCACCATGCAACTCATCAAGCATGTCATCTAGCCTAGGAATAGGATAGCGGTACTTTACAGTGATTTTGTTGACGGCTCGGCAGTCAACGCACATCCTCCACGTCCCATCTTTTTTTGGCACAAGCAGTACGGGCACGGCGCAAGGACTCATGCTCTCTCTCACATAACCTTTCCTCAGGAGCTCCTCAACTTGCCTTTGAAGCTCCTTCGTCTCCTCGGGATTACTTCTGTAGGCTGGACGGTTAGGAATGGTAGCTCCGGGGACAAGGTCAATCATGTGCTCGATCCCACGAATCGGTGGTAATCCACTTGGGATCTCCTCAGGGAATACATCCTCGAACTCCTGCAACAATGAGACAACATCAGTAGGCAAAGTATCACGGAGTTCTGCATCAATAAAATAAGAATCTTTAAATAAGAGTAATGACTTTAATTTTTGAGTGGGAAAGGCAGCTTGAAATGGTGTTTGACTGCCACCACTACTCTGAAGAAAAGAAGGTCAAACTTGCAGCAATTGAGTTCACAGAGTATGCTATGGTTTGGTGGGATCAGTTAGTCAGTAGTCGAAGAAGATATGGTGATCCTCCAGTGTCTACATGGGATGAGATGAAGCGCATCATGAGGAAGAGATTTGTTCCTACTCATTACTACAGGGAGTTATACCAGAAGCTCCAAGGTCTTACCCAGGGCTCAAAGAGTGTTGAGGATTACTACAACGAGATGGAAATAACCATGATCCGAGCCAATATCCAGGAGGATGCAGAAGCTACTATGGCTCGTTTTCTTCAAGGCTTAAACCGTGAGATTGCCAATGTAGTCGAGTTGCAGCATTACATGGATTTAGAGGAGATGTTGCATGTGGCCATCAAAGTGGAAAGGCAACTCAAAAGGAAAGGTACATCCCGTTTTACTTCTAGTTCAGTTCCTGTTTGGAAATCTAACACCTTTCATAGGGATGATAAGCCTGTGCCTACGCATAAGTCAGAGAGCTTTGCTAAGCCCAAGCCTGAGGGCCCTCCAAAGCCCAAGACTGAACCTGCCCAAGCATCCCAGAGCAGGACACGTGACATTAAGTGTTTCAAGTGCTTAGGTCGTGGACATGTTGCCTCACAGTGTCCCAACCGTAGAGTGATGATCATGCATGGGAATGGAGATGTTGAGAGTGAAGGTTCCGAACTCGGTGTAGAAGATGAGATGCCTGCATTAGAAGATGTCGACGAAGAAGAAGTTGTTGAGTATGCTGCTCATGGTGAGGCACTTGTTGCTAGGCGTGCTCTTACTACTCATGTGAAGTTTGAGGATGAGGCACAGCGCGAGAACATCTTCCATACGAGATGCCATATTAGTGACAAGGTATGTACTGTAATCATTGATGGTGGGAGTTGTACTAATGTTGCTAGCACATACCTTGTTGATAAATTAAAGTTGCCCACTACCAAGCATCACCACCCATATAAGTTGCAGTGGATTAATGACTGTGGTGAAGTCAACGTGGTGAAGCAAGTCTTGGTTCCTTTTCGTATTGGAAGGTATCACGATGAGGTGTTGTGTGACGTAGTGCCCATGCAAGCTAGCCACCTATTGCTGGGTAGACCATGGCAGTATGATCGGAGAGTCATCCACGACGGTTACACTAACCGTTATTCCTTTACTATGGATGGCAAGAAGATCGCTCTTGCTCCCCTTAGCCCCAAGGAGATTTATGAGGACCAATTAAGGCTAAAGGAGCAACATGACGAGCAAAGGAAGCAAGCTAAAGAAAAGAAGGAAAACAAGGACAGCAAAACAGTGAGCTGCTATGCCAAACCCCGAGATGTGAAGACTGCATTTCTTGCTAAGTCTCCTATCCTTTTACTCTTATTTAAAGATTCTTATTTTATTGATGCAGAACTCCGTGATACTTTGCCTACTGATGTTGTCTCATTGTTGCAGGAGTTCGAGGATGTATTCCCTGAGGAGATCCCAAGTGGATTACCACCGATTCGTGGGATCGAGCACATGATTGACCTTGTCCCCGGAGCTACCATTCCTAACCGTCCAGCCTACAGAAGTAATCCCGAGGAGACGAAGGAGCTTCAAAGGCAAGTTGAGGAGCTCCTGAGGAAAGGTTATGTGAGAGAGAGCATGAGTCCTTGCGCCGTGCCCGTACTGCTTGTGCCAAAAAAAGATGGGACGTGGAGGATGTGCGTTGACTGCCGAGCCGTCAACAAAATCACTGTAAAGTACCGCTATCCTATTCCTAGGCTAGATGACATGCTTGATGAGTTGCATGGTGCATGCATGTTTTCTAAAATTGATTTAATGAGCGGATATCACCAAATTCGTATGAGAGAAGGTGATGAATGGAAAACCGCATTCAAGACTAAACATGGTCTCTACGAGTGGTTAGTTATGCCTTTTGGCTTGACTAATGCACCTAGTACATTCATGCGTTTAATGAACCATGTTTTACGTGATTTCATTGGTAAGTATGTGGTTGTCTATTTTGATGATATTTTGATATACAGTAAGAGCCAGCATGAGCATGTTGAGCATCTTAGGAATGTTCTTACTATTTTGAGGAATGCAAGTTTGTATGCCAATTTTAGGAAATGTACATTCTGCACTGATAAGATTGTTTTTCTTGGGTATGTCGTTTCTTCACATGGCATTTCTGTTGATAATGAGAAGGTAAAGGCAATTAAAGATTGGCCTGTACCTAAGTCTGTTTCTGAGGTGCGTAGTTTCCATGGTTTAGCTAGTTTCTATCGTCGATTCGTTAGAGATTTTAGCACTATAGCTGCACCTTTGATCGAAGTGGTCAAAAAGAATGTTGCATTTCATTGGGGTCCTGCACAAGAGCATGCTTTTAATTTGCTTAAAGATAAACTTTGTTCTGCTCCTTTGTTATCTCTGCCTGACTTTACTAAAACTTTTGAGATTGAGTGCGATGCCTCAGGTGTAGGTATTGGCGCTGTGCTTATGCAGGAAAAACGCCCAATTGCTTTCTTTAGTGAGAAGTTAAGTGGAGCAACACTTAACTATCCCACATATGACAAGGAGATGTACGCGTTAGTGAGGGCCTTGGAGACATGGCAACATTACTTGTGGCCCAAAGAATTTATCATCCACACTGATCATGAGTCCTTGAAGCATTTGAAAGGACAGAGTAAGCTGCATAAGCGTCATGCCAAGTGGATAGAGTTCATTGAGATGTTCCCGTACGTGATCAAGTACAAACAAGGTAAAGAGAACGTCGTAGCTGATGCGTTATCTCGTAGGTATACTCTTATCACTACTCTTGATGCTAAACTTTTAGGATTTGAGTATATCAAAGAACAGTATGCTGATGATGTTGATTTTGGCAATGTTTATGATGCATGTGCTACATCTGGTTTTGGCAAGTTCTTTAGGCATGATGGGTTCTTATTTAGAGAAAATAAATTATGTGTGCCTAGGAGTTCATTGCGCGAGCTGTTCGTTAGAGAAGCCCATAGTGGAGGATTAATGGGTCACTTTGGGGTTAGGAAAACTCTAGATGTTTTGCAAGAACATTTCTTTTGGCCTAACATGAGGAGAGATGTAGAGAGGTTATGTGCTAGATGCATTTCATGTAGGCAAGCTAAGTCTAGAGTTCATAATCATGGTTTATATACTCCTTTACCCATTCCTACTACTCCGTGGACTGATATCTCTATGGATTTTGTTTTGGGCTTGCCTCGAACAAAACGCGGTAGAGATTCTGTTTTTGTTGTGGTTGACAGGTTCTCTAAGATGGCTCATTTCATTGCTTGCCACAAGACGGATGACGCGAGCAACGTTGCTGACCTTTTCTTCAAAGAGATAGTACGTCTACATGGTGTACCAAGGACCATTGTTTCTGATCGAGATGCAAAGTTCCTTAGTTACTTTTGGAAGACGTTATGGGGAAAGTTGGGAACTAAATTGTTATTCTCCACCACTTGTCACCCCCAGACTGATGGACAGACTGAGGTCGTCAACCGAACCCTATCTACATTATTGAGGTCCATTATTCAGAAAAATTTGAAGAATTGGGAAGATTGCTTGCCCCATGTGGAGTTTGCATATAACCGCAGTGTCCACTCCACTACTAGTTGCTCTCCATTCGAAGTTGTTTATGGCTTCAATCCTCTTACTCCTTTGGATTTGTTGCCATTACCTAGTGCGGAGCAGAGTAATTTGGATGGAGAACAGAAGGCTAAGTTTGTGAAGCAACTCCATGAGAGAGTTCGTCAAGCTATTGAAAAGAAGACTGAGCAATATACCACCCAAGCAAATAAGCATCGAAAGAAAGTAGTCTTTGAGCCTGGTGATTGGGTTTGGGTGCATATGAGAAAGGAGAGGTTTCCTGTTCAGCGACGAACCAAGCTGCATCCCCGAGGAGATGGACCATTCCAAGTCATAGCGAGGATCAACGATAATGCCTACAAATTGGATCTTCCTGGTGAGTATGGTGTATCTGCTACTTTTAATGTTTCTGATCTTTCTCCCTTTTCTTTTGATGAAGGTATATGCGATTTGAGGACAAATCCTTTTGAGGAGAGGGGGAATGATGGAGATCCAGATGGAGATCCACTTGCTCGTGATGTTCGTGATGCTAAGGATCCATTGGTCATCCAAGGAGGTCCAATTACCCGAGCTCGAGCTAAGAAAATGCAACAAGCCCTGGCCTCATTCATGCAACAAGCTCTGGCATCATTGAAGTGTCAAGGAAGCTTCCATGAAGAGTCACAAGACATCTATACTTGCTTGGAAGCCCAAACGACATGAGCATGGTTTACTATCTTATTTTAGCTTAACAATAAGATGGGCTAAGTGTTTGGATAGCCCACGTTTGAGTCTTGTTGTGTCTTGGACTATTTATTTTATGTAACTAGGTTTAGGCATGAATTTGGGTTTAGTTTTTATTTTTCTATTGGTGTTAATTCCAGCCCACTTGTTTATGGGCTTAAGTGCTAGGTATTATTATAAATACCTTGTAAACGCTATTGATGAGATCAGATCAGTTAAGTGAATTTTCAGATATTGAGTGTGCCTTTCTCTTGGGTTCCCTCTCTACTAGGCTTATCAAGGTCTTCTTCCTTGTGGCGCCTCCTTCTTCACCATCCACCATTGCTATACCTTAGGTTCTCGAATTCTTATTCGTAGGGTCAAGGTCCAATACCTTGGGTTCGAGTCTCTTTAGGCTTTGGGTCTAGGTTTCATAAGGTATCCTTCATCGTCTTTTGCTTCTATCCAGTTGCGTTTCAGTTCCTTCAAACTCCAACCTACGAGTTCTTCTGTCCGTGCGCATCACTCAACATAGTCATCATCCTCATTAATGTCCTCCAATGGTGGCATCTCATCATCAACATCAGAATCTTCACTTACAACATCACCATCATCACGCATAATCATGACTCGTTTGTTTGGGCATTGTGATGCAATGTGTCCTCTTCCCAAACATCTAAAACACTTAATGTCTCTACTCTTACCTTGGGATGCTTGGATAGCCTCGGGTTTGGGCTTTTGGACACTCTCACCCTTAGGCTTGAATGAGGATTCAGTCTTAAGTTTGAATGTAGTCTTATCATCCCTTCGAAAGGTGTTCGGTTTCCAAGAAGAAGATGAACTCTACCTTGCATAAAACGAGATGAATAACCTTTTCTCTTGAGTTGCCTTTCAACCTTGATAGCCATATGCAACATATCATCAAACTCCACATAGTGATGTAACTCCACTACATTAGCAATCTCACGATTCAATCCTTGTAAGAATCGAGCCATAGTAGCTTCACTATCCTCTTCAACATTAGCTCTGATCATGATAATTTCCATTTCTTTATGATAATCCTCAACACTCTTAGAACCTTGAGTGAGACCTTGTAACCTTTGATAAAGCTCTCTATAGTAATGATTAGGAACAAACCTTTTTCTCATAACACGTTTCATTTCATTCCATGTAACTATAGGTGGCTCTCTATTCCTACGTCTACCAAGCATGAGTTGGTCCCACCAAATGATTGCATAATCCGTGAACTCTACAGCAGCAAGTTTCACCTTTTTTTCTTCGGAATAGTTATGGCAATCAAAGACCATCTCCACTTTCTTTTCCCATTCTAAGTAAGCCTCAGGATCATTCTTACCTTGAAAGGAAGGAATCTTCAATTTGATACTTCCTAAATTTCCATCTATCCTATCATAATACCTATCTCCTTTATACCTATCTCCACGACCTCCTTTATTACCATGGTTACCTTTAACACTTCTACTAAACTCATCATCATCAAACTCATCATCAACTTTATCATCAAAGTCATTATTCACAACATTGCCATTCTCATGAGAAGTATCACTTGGCTTTACCTTGGCTAGGACAGCTTCATGTTCCTCCAACTTATCATGAATATTATTAAACCTCAACTCTATCCTTGAAAATTGTTGTTGCATAGCTTGGAACATGAACTCGATCTTACTCAAATCAGGCTTTTCACTATTAGAAGACATGATTTTATCCTGCAAGAAACGTTAGTAAAAGAAAAGGACCTCACAAGTATGACCTCACGTGTTTACACTCAATACACACAAGACTGTAACACACACTCGTGTTTCACACAATTTTAATATGGCTTTTCTCTACTAATGTTACTCACACACTCTTGCCTTTTTCCCTCACACAACTTTTCTCTATAGGTTCTATATTGAACTCAAGACTTAATCAAAAATCAGCTTATGGAATTCAACTATCAACCAACAATAAACAAGATGAGCACAAGATTTTAATCAAGGGAAAACAAAACAATGAATACTCAACAAGACTTAGCAAGACTCAACAAGACTCAATAAGACTTAAGAAGACTCCAATGAAACTAAACCTTGAAGGAAATTTGTGTATTTTGGGGTGTTTAATTAAGGTAGGGTTTAGCCAAAGGTGGGGTAGTTTTGTCCTTTTATGTGGTAGGGTCAAAAAGGTAATTTTAGACAGTAGGGTAAAATGGCAGTAATGAATTTTCAAATTAGGCAAATAAGAAATCGCAAAGCTCAAGAAAGAATGACTACCTCAAGATTTTCATGAAGCACACCTCCACGAATTACCTTTGATATTGCACTTGCTACACACGATGTAATAAAATCCCCTCTTGAATTGATTTTTCTTTTCTCTTTTTTTTTCTTTTCTCTTTTTTCTCTTTTTTCTCTTTTTTTTTTATATTTTACTAAACTAAACGAACAATGAAGAAAAAAAAAATCTAAATAATAAGAAGAGGTTTACTTGGGGAACAAGGCAACTTTTTGACAAAAACAAGCTAGTTTTTGATGGAGATCCAGATGGAGATCCACTTGCTCGTGATGTTCGTGATGCTAAGGATCCATTGGTCATCCAAGGAGGTCCAATTACCCGAGCTCGAGCTAAGAAAATGCAACAAGCCCTGGCCTCATTCATGCAACAAGCTCTGGCATCATTGAAGTGTCAAGGAAGCTTCCATGAAGAGTCCCAAGACATCTATACTTGCTTGGAAGCCCAAACGACATGAGCATGGTTTACTATCTTATTTTAGCTTAACAATAAGATGGGCTAAGTGTTTGGATAGCCCACGTTTGAGTCTTGTTGTGTCTTGGACTATTTATTTTATGTAACTAGGTTTAGGCATGAATTTGGGTTTAGTTTTATTTTTCTATTGGTGTTAATTCCAGCCCACTTGTTTATGGGCTTAAGTGCTAGGTATTATTATAAATACCTTGTAAACGCTATTGATGGAGATCAGTTAAGTGAATTTTCAGATATTGAGTGTGCCTTTCTCTTGGGTTCCCTCTCTACTAGGCTTATCAAGGTCTTCTTCCTTGTGGCGCCTCCTTCTTCACCATCCACCATTGCTATACCTTAGGTTCTCGAATTCTTATTCGTAGGGTCAAGGTCCAATACCTTGGGTTCGAGTCTCTTTAGGCTTTGGGTCTAGGTTTCATAAGGTATCCTTCATCGTCTTTTGCTTCTATCTAGTTGCGTTTCAGTTCCTTCAAACTCCAACCTACGAGTTCTTCTGTCCGTGCGCATCAGTTGGTATTCAGAGCTCCAGTTCCGATTTTCTGGTTTGTTCGTGCGTCACTCACTTTTTTAAAATTTTTTTTTCTTTTGTTCGTTCCACTTTCTGGTTTGTTTGTGTGTTCCTAGCCGCCACTTATTTCTTAACCCTAAAACCCTAGCCACCACTTATTTCATTACACAAAAAACCCTAGCCACCACTTATTTCATTACACAAAAAACCCTAGCCACCACTTATTTCATTACACAAAAAAACCCTAGCCGCACCCCTCAAAAATAAACTCCTTGCCGCACCCTAAAAAAAAAAAAAAAAACCCTAGCCGCAATTACTCAAAACCCTGTCGCACCCCTTCAACAAACCCTAGCCGCAATTCCTCAAAACCCTGTCGCACTCCTTCAAAAAACCCTAGCCGCGCTCCTCCTCTTTTCAAGGAAACCGCAACACTCAGAGTTGAAAAAAAAAAAAAACAGAAAAAAAAAAAAAGAATTCAAAAAAACAGAAAAAAAAAAAGAATTCGGAAAAAAAAAAATTTGTTGCGGTACTGTTCAAACCGAAAATTTTGGTTGAGTTAGGAGGCGTCCGAGTACCCGTTTTAAAGGAAACGACGAAAGAAAACGACCCCGTGGAGCACGGGCCCCACCCTATCTTGGCCAAATTCCATCGTCTTCTTATAGTTTTAGGCCATTTTTTATTTTTTTTGTCATTTTAGTGATTTTTCTTAATTTTTTTTTTATTCTGTCTTTCTTTCTTTGAGTCATCCTAGCCCTAGCCACACCTTTCTGTGCAAAAAAAAAAAAGGGAAAAGAATTCGAAAAAAAAAAAAAAAAAAAAATTCAGAAAAAAAAAAAAGAGAAGAATTCAAAAAAAAAAAAAAAAAAATCTTGGTGACAATACTTGGTGAATTAGTTGATTCTGTGAGGTTGATTCTTTGATTGAGTCTCTAGTGCGATTGTGAACCTATAGAGTTAAGGTAGAGTAAGGGAAAAAGGCAGGAGTGTGTGAGAAACATTAGTAGAGAAAAGCCAAATTACTTGAGTGAAACACGAGTGTACACACGTGAGGATATCTTTGTTGAAAATGTCTTCTGAAGGTGATAAGTCCGACTTTAAAAAGATTGAATTCATGCTTCAGGCAATGCAACAACAGTTCCAACGGATGGACGTGAAATTCAATGACATTCATGATAAGTTGAACCAACATGACGCTCGGTTTGCAAAGATCCAGCAAGGTGATACTTCTCGTCTAAAGAGTAAGGTTGTTGCCACTGACGAGTATGATGATAATGCTGGGTATGATTCGAACGAAGAGTCTGGGATCGATAGACATCATAGAAGGTACCATGGATATAGAGATCGAGTTGATAGAGCCTGTGATAGAGGCAAGGAGAAGATGGATGGAAACCTTGGCAGTATAAAATTGAAGATTCCTCCTTTCCAAGGCAAGAATGATCCTGAGGCATATTTGGAATGGGAACGGAAGATTGAAATGGTGTTTGACTGCCACCACTACTCTGAGGAAAAGAAGGTCAAACTTGCAGCAATTGAGTTCACAGAGTATGCTATGGTTTGGTGGGATCAGTTAGTCACTAGTAGAAGAAGATATGGTGATCGTCCAGTGTCTACATGGGATGAGATGAAGCGCATCATGCGGAAGAGATTTGTTCCTACTCATTACTACAGGGAGTTATACCAGAAGCTCCAAGGTCTTACCCAGGGCTCAAAGAGTGTTGAGGATTACTACAAAGAGATGGAAATAACCATGATCCGAGCCAATATCCAGGAGGATGCAGAAGCTACTATGGCTCGTTTTCTTCAAGGCTTAAACCGTGAGATTGCCAATGTAGTCGAGTTGCAGCATTACATGGATTTAGAGGAGATGTTGCATGTGGCCATCAAGGTGGAAAGGCAACTCAAAAGGAAAGGTACATCCCGTTTTACTTCTAGTTCAGTTCCTGTTTGGAAATCTAACACCTTTCATAGGGATGATAAGCCTGTGCCTACGCATAAGTCAGAGAGCTTTGCTAAGCCCAAGCCTGAGGGCCCTCCAAAGCCCAAGACTGAACCTGCCCAAGCATCCCAGAGCAGGACACGTGACATTAAGTGTTTCAAGTGCTTAGGACGTGGACATATTGCCTCACAGTGTCCCAACCGTAGAGTGATGATCATGCATGGGAATGGAGATGTTGAGAGTGAAGGTTCTGAACTCGGTGTAGAAGATGAGATGCCTGCGTTAGAAGATGTCGACGAAGAAGAAGTTGTTGAGTATGCTGCTCATGGTGAAGCACTTGTTGCTAGGCGTGCTCTTACTACTCATGTGAAGTTTGAGGATGAGGCACAGCGCGAGAACATCTTCCATACGAGATGCCATATTAGTGACAAGGTATGTACTGTAATCATTGATGGTGGGAGTTGTACTAATGTTGCTAGCACATACCTTGTTGATAAGTTAAAGTTGCCCACTACAAAGCATCACCACCCATATAAGTTGCAGTGGATTAATGACTGTAGTGAAGTCAACGTGGTGAAGCAAGTCTTGGTTCCGTTTCGTATTGGAAGGTATCACGATGAGGTGTTGTGTGACGTGGTACCCATGCAAGCTAGCCACCTATTGCTGGGTAGACCGTGGCAGTATGATCGGAGAGTCATCCACGACGGTTACACTAACCGTTACTCCTTTACTATGGATGGCAAGAAGATCGCTCTTGCTCCCCTTAGCCCTAAGGAGATTTATGAGGACCAATTAAGGCTAAAGGAGCAACATGAAGAGCAACGGAAGCAAGGTAACGAAAAGAAAGAAAAGAAGGAAAACAAGGAAAGCAAAACAGTGAGCTGCTATGCCAAATCCCGAGATGTGAAGACTGCATTTCTTGCTAAGTCTCCTATCCTTTTACTCTTATTTAAAGATTCTTATTTTATTGATGCAGAACTCCGTGATACTTTGCCTACTGATGTTGTCTCATTGTTGCAGGAGTTCGAGGATGTATTCCCTGCGGAGATCCCAAGTGGATTACCACCGATTCGTGGGATCGAGCATATGATTGACCTTGTCCCCGGAGCTACCATTCCTAACCGTCCAGCCTACAGAAGTAATCCTGAGGAGACGAAGGAGCTTCAAAGGCAAGTTGAGGAGCTCATGAGGAAAGGTTATGTGAGAGAGAGCATGAGTCCATGCGCCGTGCCAGTGCTGCTTGTGCCAAAAAAAGATGGGACGTGGAGGATGTGCGTTGACTGTCGAGCCGTCAACAAAATCACTGTAAAGTATCGCTATCCTATTCCTAGGCTAGATGACATGCTTGATGAGTTGCATGGTGCATGCTTGTTTTCTAAAATTGATTTAAAGAGCGGATATCACCAAATTCGTATGCGAGAAGGTGATGAATGGAAAACCGCATTCAAGACTAAACATGGTCTCTACGAGTGGTTAGTTATGCCTTTTGGCTTGACTAATGCACCCAGTACTTTCATGCGTTTAATGAACCATGTTTTACGTGATTTCATTGGTAAGTATGTGGTTGTCTATTTTGATGATATTTTGATATACAGTAAGAGCCAGCATGAGCATGTTGAGCATCTTAGGAATGTTCTTACTGTTTTGAGGAATGCAAGTTTGTATGCCAATTTTAAGAAATGTACATTCTGCACTGATAAGGTTGTTTTTCTTGGGTATGTCGTTTCTTCACATGGCATTTCTGTTGATATTGAGAAGGTAAAGGCAATTAAAGAATGGCCTGTACCAAAGTCTGTTTCTGAGGTGCGTAGTTTCCATGGTTTAGCTAGTTTCTATCGTCGATTCGTTAGAGATTTTAGCACTATAGCCGCACCTTTGATCGAAGTGGTCAAAAAGAATGTTGCATTTTATTGGGGTCCTGCACAAGAGCATGCTTTTAATTTGCTTAAAGATAAACTTTGTTCTGCTCCTTTGTTATCTCTGCCTGACTTTACTAAAACTTTTGAGATTGAGTGCGATGCCTCAGGTGTAGGTATTGGCGCTGTGCTTATGCAGGAAAAACGCCCAATTGCTTTCTTTAGTGAGAAGTTAAGTGGAGCAACACTTAACTATCCCACATATGACAAAGAGATGTACGCGTTAGTGAGGGCCTTGGAGACATGGCAACATTACTTGTGGCCCAAAGAATTTATCATCCACACTGATCATGAGTCCTTGAAGCATTTGAAAGGACAGAGTAAGCTGCATAAGCGTCATGCCAAGTGGATAGAGTTCATTGAGATGTTCCCGTACGTGATCAAGTACAAACAAGGTAAAGAGAACGTCGTAGCTGATGCGTTATCTCGTAGGTATACTCTTATCACTACTCTTGATGCTAAACTTTTAGGATTTGAGTATATCAAAGAACAATATGCTGATGATGTTGATTTTGGTCATGTTTATGATGCATGTGCTACATCTGGTTTTGGCAAGTTCTTTAGGCATGATGGGTTCTTATTTAGAGAAAATAAATTATGTGTGCCTAGGAGTTCATTGCGCGAGCTGTTAGTTAGAGAAGCCCATAGTGGAGGATTAATGGGTCACTTTGGAGTTAGGAAAACTCTAGATGTTTTGCAAGCACATTTCTTTTGGCCTAACATGAGGAGGGATGTAGAGAGGTTATGTGCTAGATGCATTTCATGTAGGCAAGCTAAATCTAGAGTTCATAATCATGGTTTATATACTCCTTTACCCATTCCTACTACTCCGTGGACTGATATCTCTATGGATTTTGTTTTGGGCTTGCCTCGAACAAAACGCGGTAGAGATTCTGTTTTTGTTGTGGTTGACAGGTTCTCTAAGATGGCTCATTTCATTGCTTGCCACAAGACGGATGATGCGAGCAACGTTGCTGACCTTTTCTTCAAAGAGATAGTACGTCTACATGGTGTACCAAGGACCATTGTTTCTGATCGAGATGCAAAGTTCCTTAGTTACTTTTGGAAGACGTTATGGGGAAAGTTGGGAACTAAATTGTTATTCTCCACCACTTGTCACCCCCAGACTGATGGACAGACTGAGGTCGTCAACCGAACCCTGTCTACGTTATTGAGGTCCATTATTCAGAAAAATTTGAAGAATTGGGAAGATTGCTTGCCCCATGTGGAGTTTGCATATAACCGCAGTGTCCACTCCACTACTAGTTGCTCTCCATTCGAAGTTGTTTATGGCTTCAATCCTCTTACTCCTTTGGATTTGTTGCCATTACCTAGTGCGGAGCAGAGTAACTTGGATGGAGAACAGAAGGCTAAGTTTGTGAAGCAACTCCATGAGAGAGTTCGTCAAGCTATTGAAAAGAAGACTGAGCAGTATACCACCCAAGCAAATAAGCATCGAAAGAAAGTAGTCTTTGAGCCCGGTGATTGGGTTTGGGTGCATATGAGAAAAGAGAGGTTTCCTGTTCAGCGACGAACCAAGCTGCATCCCCGAGGAGATGGACCATTCCAAGTCATAGCGAAGATCAACGATAATGCCTACAAATTGGATCTTCCTGGTGAGTATGGTGTATCTGCTACTTTTAATGTTTCTGATCTTTCTCCCTTTTCTTTTGATGAAGGTATATGCGATTTGAGGACAAATCCTTTTGAGGAGAGGGGGAATGATGGAGATCCAGATGGAGATCCACTTGCTCGTGATGTTCGTGATGCTAAGGATCCATTGGTCATCCAAGGAGGTCCAATTACCCGAGCTCGAGCTAAGAAAATGCAACAAGCCCTGGCCTCATTCATGCAACAAGCTCTGGCATCATTGAAGTGTCAAGGAAGCTTCCATGAAGAGTCCCAAGACATCTATACTTGCTTGGAAGCCCAAACGACATGAGCATGGTTTACTATCTTATTTTAGCTTAACAATAAGATGGGCTAAGTGTTTGGATAGCCCACGTTTGAGTCTTGTTGTGTCTTGGACTATTTATTTTATGTAACTAGGTTTAGGCATGAATTTGGGTTTAGTTTTATTTTTCTATTGGTGTTAATTCCAGCCCACTTGTTTATGGGCTTAAGTGCTAGGTATTATTATAAATACCTTGTAAACGCTATTGATGGAGATCAGTTAAGTGAATTTTCAGATATTGAGTGTGCCTTTCTCTTGGGTTCCCTCTCTACTAGGCTTATCAAGGTCTTCTTCCTTGTGGCGCCTCCTTCTTCACCATCCACCATTGCTATACCTTAGGTTCTCGAATTCTTATTCGTAGGGTCAAGGTCCAATACCTTGGGTTCGAGTCTCTTTAGGCTTTGGGTCTAGGTTTCATAAGGTATCCTTCATCGTCTTTTGCTTCTATCCAGTTGCGTTTCAGTTCCTTCAAACTCCAACCTACGAGTTCTTCTGTCCGTGCGCATCAGTTTTGGTAGCAGCTTGTGTACCAAGGAATGAGAGGGAACGGTGGCTTGTGAAACAAGTAGTCTTTATGTGATGTAGAGCTTTTGAAGGTTTCTTGGTGAGCAAGAAAACCTTTGGGATTTGGTTGCTTGGAGAACAAGATAGGGTTTACTTGGTGGCTAAGTAAAGACAATAGGTTTGAGGGACAAACAATATTAGTGATGGCTTGGAAAAGGATTCAAGATCAAGGTTTGTCCATGACAAGAAGACAAAGAAAAAAAAACAAAAACGAAACTCCCACGAATTAAACCTAAGCTCTGATGCCAAATGATATGGACCTCACCGAAAGAAGATGAGGTTCATATGAAGAAGACGAAGAACACTTGAAAAAAAAACAATAACAAGTTAAAAACGCAGCAAAAGAAAATAAAAATTAGAAGTAAAACCAAGACCCGTTGTGTAGAAACACAAGAACCTATGGTATTGGACCAAGACCCGTTGCCTAGAAAAGCAAGAACCTATGGTATATATTGGTGGAAGGTAGAAGAACGCCACAAGGAAGACCTTGATAAGTTCAAGAGTTCTCAAGAGAACCAAAGAGAAGAAGTCTCTCAATTTTATTGCTAAAATCAATTGTGTTCTCCCCAAAGGGTTACATAACTATTTATAGGCAAATAGATAACTTGCAGCACAAGTAATAGGAATCCTACTTTCCTAACTTGCAGAATAGGAAATAGCAAACTTGCAGAACAAGCAATAGGAATCCTACTCTCCTAACTTGCAGAACAAGTAATAGAAGTCTTACAAAATCTATTATTTAAAAAGGAATTGGGCTTAAATTAAATTAAGACAATGTTCAGCCCAATAATACTTAACTAAATAAAATATGCATCTAGCCTAATTTGCATTTCGGCTCAATACTTGTGTGTCTTCAAGAAGGTTGAACTTGGGCTTGGATCATGTTGTAGAAGACTTTATCATCCTCCATGCTCAAGCTTTGTTGGGCTTTCTCTCTAGCAATATCAATGAAACCAGCCAAGGCTTGTTGCATCATCTTTGATTTAGCTCTTGTAATTGGACCTCCATGGATACTCAAAGGATCACGATCATCACGAACATGACTTGAGCTTTGTGAGCTTGGATCTCCATCAAACGACATACCCAAGAAAAACAATCTTATCAGTGCAGAATGTACATTTCTTAAAATTGGCATACAAACTTGCATTCCTCAAAACAGTAAGAACGTTCCTAAGATGCTCAACATGCTCATGCAGACTCTTACTGTAGATCAAAATGTCATCAAAATAGACAACCACATACTTACCAATGAAATCACGTAAAACATGGTTCATTAATCTGATGAATGTACTGGGTGCATTAGTCAAGCCAAAAGGCATAACTAACCACTCGTAGAGACCATGTTTAGTCTTAAATGCGGTTTTCCATTCATCACCTTCTTTCATACGAATTTGGTGATATCCGCTCTTTAAATCGATTTTAGAAAACATGCATGCACCATGCAATTCATCAAGCATATCATCTAGCCTAGGAATAGGATAGCGGTACTTTACAGTGATTTTGTTGACGGCTCGGCAGTCAATGCACATCCTCCACGTCCCATCTTTTTTTGGCACAAGCAGTACGGGCACGGCGCATGGACTCATGCTCTCTCTCACATAACCTTTCCTCATGAGCTCCTCAACTTGCCGTTGAAGCTCCTTCGTCTCCTCAAGATTACTTCTGTAGGCTGGACGGTTAGGAATGGTAGCTCCGGGGACAAGGTCAATCATGTGCTCGATCCCACGAATCGGTGGTAATCCACTTGGGATCTCCTCAGGGAATACATCCTCGAACTCCTGCAACAATGAGACAACATCAGTAGGCAAAGTATCATGGAGTTCAGCATCAATAAAATAAGAATCTTTAAATAAGAGTAAAAGGATAGGAGACTTAGCAAGAAATGCAGTCTTCACATCTCGGGGTTTGGCATAGCAGCTCACTGTTTTGTTTTCCTTGTTTTCCTTGTTTTCCTTCTTTTCTTTAGCTTGCTTCCTTAGCTCATCATGTTGCTCCTTTAGCCGTAATTGGTCCTCATAAATCTCCTTGGGGCTAAGGGGAGCGAGAGCGATCTTCTTGCCATCCATAGTAAATGATATGGACCTCACCGAAAGAAGATGAGGTTCATATGAAGAAGACGAAGAACACTTGAAAAAAAAAACAATAACAAGTTAAAAACGCAGCAAAAGAAAATAAAAATTAGAAGTAAAACCAAGACCCGTTGTGTAGAAACACAAGAACCTATGGTATTGGACCAAGACCCGTTGCCTAGAAAAGCAAGAACCTATGGTATATATTGGTGGAAGGTAGAAGAACGCCACAAGGAAGACCTTGATAAGTTCAAGAGTTCTCAAGAGAACCAAAGAGAAGAAGTCATTGGACCAAGACCCGTTGCCTAGAAAAGCAAGAACCTATGGTATATATTGGTGGAAGGTAGAAGAACGCCACAAGGAAGACCTTGATAAGTTCAAGAGTTCTCAAGAGAACCAAAGAGAAGAAGTCTCTCAATTTTATTGCTAAAATCAATTGTGTTCTCCACAAAGGGTTACATAACTATTTATAGGCAAATAGATAACTTGCAGCACAAGTAATAGGAATCCTACTTTCCTAACTTGCAGAATAGGAAATAGCAAACTTGCAGAACAAGCAATAGGAATCCTACTCTCCTAACTTGCAGAACAAGTAATAGAAGTCTTACAAAATCTATTATTTAAAAAGGAATTGGGCTTAAATTAAATTAAGACAATGTTCAGCCCAATAATACTTAACTAAATAAAATATGCATCTAGCCTAATTTGCATTTCGGCCCAATACTTGTGTGTCTTCAAGAAGGTTGAACTTGGGCTTGGATCATGTTGTAGAAGACTTTATCATCCTCCATGCTCAAGCTTTGTTGGGCTTTCTCTCTAGCAATATCAATGAAACCAGCCAAGGCTTGTTGCATCATCTTTGATTTAGCTCTTGTAATTGGACCTCCATGGATACTCAAAGGATCACGATCATCACGAACATGACTTGAGCTTTGTGAGCTTGGATCTCCATCAAACGACATACCCAAGAAAAACAATCTTATCAGTGCAGAATGTACATTTCTTAAAATTGGCATACAAACTTGCATTCCTCAAAACAGTAAGAACGTTCCTAAGATGCTCAACATGCTCATGCAGACTCTTACTGTAGATCAAAATGTCATCAAAATAGACAACCACATACTTACCAATGAAATCACGTAAAACATGGTTCATTAATCTGATGAATGTACTGGGTGCATTAGTCAAGCCAAAAGGCATAACTAACCACTCGTAGAGACCATGTTTAGTCTTAAATGCGGTTTTCCATTCATCACCTTCTTTCATACGAATTTGGTGATATCCGCTCTTTAAATCGATTTTAGAAAACATGCATGCACCATGCAATTCATCAAGCATATCATCTAGCCTAGGAATAGGATAGCGGTACTTTACAGTGATTTTGTTGACGGCTCGGCAGTCAATGCACATCCTCCACGTCCCATCTTTTTTTGGCACAAGCAGTACGGGCACGGCGCATGGACTCATGCTCTCTCTCACATAACCTTTCCTCATGAGCTCCTCAACTTGCCGTTGAAGCTCCTTCGTCTCCTCAAGATTACTTCTGTAGGCTGGACGGTTAGGAATGGTAGCTCCGGGGACAAGGTCAATCATGTGCTCGATCCCACGAATCGGTGGTAATCCACTTGGGATCTCCTCAGGGAATACATCCTCGAACTCCTGCAACAATGAGACAACATCAGTAGGCAAAGTATCATGGAGTTCAGCATCAATAAAATAAGAATCTTTAAATAAGAGTAAAAGGATAGGAGACTTAGCAAGAAATGCAGTCTTCACATCTCGGGGTTTGGCATAGCAGCTCACTGTTTTGCTTTCCTTGTTTTCCTTGTTTTCCTTCTTTTCTTTAGCTTGCTTCCTTAGCTCATCATGTTGCTCCTTTAGCCGTAATTGGTCCTCATAAATCTCCTTGGGGCTAAGGGGAGCGAGAGCGATCTTCTTGCCATCCATAGTAAATGATATGGACCTCACCGAAAGAAGATGAGGTTCATATGAAGAAGACGAAGAACACTTGAAAAAAAAAAACAATAACAAGTTAAAAACGCAGCAAAAGAAAATAAAAATTAGAAGTAAAACCAAGACCCGTTGTGTAGAAACACAAGAACCTATGGTATTGGACCAAGACCCGTTGCCTAGAAAAGCAAGAACCTATGGTATATATTGGTGGAAGGTAGAAGAACGCCACAAGGAAGACCTTGATAAGTTCAAGAGTTCTCAAGAGAACCAAAGAGAAGAAGTCATTGGACCAAGACCTGTTGCCTAGAAAAGCAAGAACCTATGGTATATATTGGTGGAAGGTAGAAGAACGCCACAAGGAAGACCTTGATAAGTTCAAAAGTTCTCAAGAGAACCAAAGAGAAGAAGTCTCTCAATTTTATTGCTAAAATCAATTGTGTTCTCCCCAAAGGGTTACATAACTATTTATAGGCAAATAGATAACTTGCAGCACAAGTAATAGGAATCCTACTTTCCTAACTTGCAGAATAGGAAATAGCAAACTTGCAGAACAAGCAATAGGAATCCTACTCTCCTAACTTGCAGAACAAGTAATAGAAGTCTTACAAAATCTATTATTTAAAAAGGAATTGGGCTTAAATTAAATTAAGACAATGTTCAGCCCAATAATACTTAACTAAATAAAATATGCATCTAGCCTAATTTGCATTTCGGCCCAATACTTGTGTATCTTCAAGAAGGTTGAACTTGGGCTTGGATCATATTGTAGAAGACTTTATCATCCTCCATGCTCAAGCTTTGTTGGGCTTTCTCTCTAGCAATATCAATGAAACCAGCCAAGGCTTGTTGCATCATCTTTGATTTAGCTCTTGTAATTGGACCTCCATGGATACTCAAAGGATCACGATCATCACGAACATGACTTGAGCTTTGTGAGCTTGGATCTCCATCATTCCCCCTCTCCTCGAAAGGATTTGTCCTCAAATCAGAATCACCTACATCAATATCAAAGGGAGAAAGATCAGAAACATTAAATGTAGCACTAACATTATACTCACCTGGAAGATCTAACTTATAAGCATTGTCATTGATCTTCTTAATCACTTGGAATGGTCCATCTCCTCGAGGTTGCAACTTGGAGCGACGCTGAGCAGGAAATCTCTCTTTACGCATATGTACCCAAACCCAATCACCAGGTTCAAAGACAACTTTCTTGCGATGCTTGTTGGCTTGAGTAGCATATTGCTCAGTCCTCTTTTTAATGTTTTGACGTACCTTCTCATGTAGTTGCTTAACAAAATCAGCTTTCTTTTCCCCATCCAAACTAGCTCTCTCCTCAATAGGTAGTGGTAAAAGATCCAATGGAGTGAGTGGATTAAAACCATAGACAACTTCAAATGGAGAATAACTAGTAGTGGAATGCACACTTCTATTGTAAGCAAACTCCACATGAGGCAAACAATCTTCCCAATTCTTCAAATTCTTTTGAATAATGGACCTCAACAAAGTAGACAAAGTACGATTGACTACTTCAGTTTGACCATCGGTTTGTGGATGACAAGTAGTTGAAAACAATAGCTTTGTTCCTAACTTTCCCCATAATGTTTTCCAAAAATAGCTAAGGAACTTCACATCACGGTCAGAAACAATGGTCCTCGGAACCCCATGTAGACGAACAATTTCCTTGAAGAATAAATCGGCAATGTTACTTGCATCATCTGTCTTGTGACAAGCAATGAAGTGAGCCATCTTAGAGAACCTATCAACAACAACAAAAACAAAATCTCTACCTCTCTTTGTTCTTGGTAACCCCAAAACAAAGTCCATAGAAATGTCAGTCCAAGGAGCAGTAGGAATAGGCAATGGAGTATAAAGACCATGATTCATAACTCTAGACTTAGCTTGTTTACAAGTGACACATCTCTCACACAATTTTTCAACATCTCTTTTCATGTTAGGCCAAAAGAAGTGATCATGCAATATATCTAAAGTTTTCTTTACTCCAAAATGTCCCATTAACCCACCACTATGGGCTTCTCTAACAAGTAATTCTCTTAAAGAACTCCTAGGCACACATAATCTATTTTCCCTAAATAAGAATCCATCATGCCTATAAAACTTTCCAAAACCAGTTTTCTCACATGCAATGAACACATTTTCAAAATCCTCATCAGTAGCATACAAGTCTTTAATATACTCAAATCCAAGTAGTTTTGCATTAAGAGTAGTGATTAGAATATACCTTCGAGATAATGCATCAGCCACGACATTTTCTTTACCTTGTTTATATTTGACCACATATGGAAATGTTTCAATGAACTCCATCCACTTGGCATGACGCTTGTTCAACTTGCTTTGTCCTTTCAAGTGCTTCAAGGACTCATGATCAGTGTGGATGACAAATTCCTTGGGCCATAAATAGTGTTGCCATGTTTCCAAGGCCCTCACTAATGCATACATCTCTTTATCATATGTGGAATAGTTAAGGGCAGCTCCACTTAACTTCTCACTGAAAAAAGCAATAAGGCGCTTCTCCTGCATTAAAACAACTTCGATACCTATGCTTAAAGCATGACACTCAATCTTGATTGTTTTCTCTTTTTGCTTAACCTCATCTTCACTCACTATTTTTTTCTCACTCTCTTTTAATCCCAATTGATCCTCATCTTTCATTAGCACACTTGAAGTTTGACATGCTATATATTCCTTTCCATCCATGGGTAATTCCATACTATCCTCATCATCCTCTAATTGCAGCATAGAATCATCATCAAAATCTTCTACATAATTGCTATCCAACTTATTATGAGCAACATTATTCCATGCATAAGAAGTATTATCTTGGTTTACCTTAGCTAGGGCAACGTCATGTTGCTCCAACTTATCGTATTTAATCAACTTCGACTCTATCCTCGAAAGTTGTTGTTGCATGTCTAGGAACATGATCTCAATGTTACTCAAAGCAAGCTTTTCACTATTAGAAGACATAATTGTAACATGCAAGAAACGTTAGTAAAAGAAATAGACCTCACAAGTATGACCTCACGTGTTTACACTCAATACACACAAGAATGTAACACTCACACTCGTGTTTCACACAATTTTAATATGGCTTTTCTCTACTAATGTTACTCACACTGATATGAACCTCACCGAAAGAAGATGAAGTTCAATGAAGAACACAACGAACACTTGAAGAAAAACAAGAACAAGTTAAAACGCAGCAAAAGAAAACAAAAATTAAAGATAAAACCAAGACCCGTTGTGTAGATACACAAGAACCTATGGTATTGGACCAAGACCCGTTGCTTAGAAAAGTAAGAACCTATGGTATATATTGGTGGAAGGTAGAAGAACGCCACAAGGAAGACCTTGATAAGTTCAAGAGTTCTCAAGAGAACCAAAGAGAAGAAGTCTCTCAATTTTACTACTAAAATCAATTGTGTTCTCCCCAAAGGGTTACATAACTATTTATAGGCAAATAGATAACTTGCAGCACAAGTAATAGGAATCCTACTTTCCTAACTTGCAGAATAGGAAATAGCAAACTTGCAGAACAAGCAATAGGAATCCTACTCTCCACACTCTTGGCTTTTTTTTTTCCTTACACAACTTTTCTCTATAGGTTCTATATTGAACTCAAGACTCAATCAAAAATCAGCTTATGGAATTAAACTATCAACCAACAATAAACAAGATGAGCACAAGATTTTAATCAAGGGAAAACAAAACAATGAATACTCAACAAGACTTAGCAAGACTCAGCAAGACTCAATAAGACTTAAGAAGACTCCAATGAAACTAAACCTTGAAGGAAATTTGTGTATTTTGGGGTGTTTAATTAAGGTAGGGTTTAGCCAAAGGTGGGGTAGTTTTGTCCTTTTATGTGGTAGGGTCAAAAAGGTAATTTTAGACAGTAGGGTAAAATGGCAGTAATGAATTTTCAAATTAGGCAAATAAGAAATCGCAAAGCTCAAGAAAGAATGACTACCTCAAGATTTTCATGAAGCACACCTCCACGAATTACCTTTGATATTGCACTTGCTACACACGATGTAATAAAATCCCCTCTTGAATTGATTTTTCTTTTCTCTTTTTTTTTCTTTTCTTTTTTTTTCTCTTTTTTCTCTTTTTTTTTATATTTTACTAAACTAAACGAACAATGAAGAAAAAAAAAATCTAAATAATAAGAAGAGGTTTACTTGGGGTACAAGGCAACTTTTTGACAAAAACAAGCTAGTTTTGGTAGCAGCTTGTGTACCAAGGAATGAGAGGGAACGGTGGCTTGTGAAACAAGTAGTCTTTATGTGATGTAGAGCTTTTGAAGGTTTCTTGGTGAGCAAGAAAACCTTTGGGATTTGGTTGCTTGGAGAACAAGATAGGGTTTACTTGGTGGCTAAGTAAAGACAATAGGTTTGAGGGACAAACAATATTAGTGATGGCTTGGAAAAGGATTCAAGATCAAGGTTTGTCCATGACAAGAAGACAAAGAAAAAAAAACAAAAACGAAACTCCCACGAATTAAACCTAAGCTCTGATACCAAATGATATGGACCTCATCGAAAGAAGATGAGGTTCATATGAAGAAGACGAAGAACACTTGAAAAAAAAACAATAACAAGTTAAAAACGCAGCAAAAGAAAATAAAAATTAGAAGTAAAACCAAGACCCGTTGTGTAAAAACACAAGAACCTATGGTATTGGACCAAGACCCGTTGCCTAGAAAAGCAAGAACCTATGGTATATATTGGTGGAAGGTAGAAGAACGCCACAAGGAAGACCTTGATAAGTTCAAGAGTTCTCAAGAGAACCAAAGAGAAGAAGTCTCTCAATTTTATTGCTAAAATCAATTGTGTTCTCCCCAAAGGGTTACATAACTATTTATAGGCAAATAGATAACTTGCAGCACAAGTAATAGGAATCCTACTTTCCTAACTTGCAGAATAGGAAATAGCAAACTTGCAGAACAAGTAATAGAAGTCTTACAAAATCTATTATTTAAAAAGGAATTGGGCTTAAATTAAATTAAGACAATGTTCAGCCCAATAATACTTAACTAAATAAAATATGCATCTAGCCTAATTTGCATTTCGGCCCAATACTTGTGTGTCTTCAAGAAGGTTGAACTTGGGCTTGGATCATGTTGTAGAAGACTTTATCATCCTCCATGCTCAAGCTTTGTTGGGCTTTCTCTCTAGCAATATGATGCGCACGGACAGAAGAACTCGTAGGTTGGAGTTTGAAGGAACTGAAACGCAACTGGATAGAAGCAAAAGACGATGAAGGATACCTTATGAAACCTAGACCCAAAGCCTAAAGAGACTCGAACCCAAGGTATTGGACCTTGACCCTACGAATAAGAATTCGAGAACCTAAGGTATAGCAATGGTGGATGGTGAAGAAGGAGGCGCCACAAGGAAGAAGACCTTGATAAGCCTAGTAGAGAGGGAACCCAAGAGAAAGGCACACTCAATATCTGAAAATTCACTTAACTGATCTGATCAATAGCGTTTACAAGGTATTTATAATAATACCTAGCACTTAAGCCCATAAACAAGTGGGCTGGAATTAACACCAATAGAAAAATAAAACTAAACCCAAATTCATGCCTAAACCTAGTTACATAAAATAAATAGTCCAAGACACAACAAGACTCAAACGTGGGCTATCCAAACACTTAGCCCATCTTATTGTTAAGCTAAAATAAGATAGTAAACCATGCTCATGTCGTTTGGGCTTCCAAGCAAGTATAGATGTCTTGGGACTCTTCATGGAAGCTTCCTTGACACTTCAATGATGCCAGAGCTTGTTGCATGAATGAGGCCAGGGCTTGTTGCATTTTCTTAGCTCGAGCTCGGGTAATTGGACCTCCTTGGATGACCAATGGATCCTTAGCATCACGAACATCACGAGCAAGTGGATCTCCATCTGGATCTCCATCATTCCCCCTCTCCTCAAAAGGATTTGTCCTCAAATCGCATATACCTTCATCAAAAGAAAAGGGAGAAAGATCAGAAACATTAAAAGTAGCAGATACACCATACTCACCAGGAAGATCCAATTTGTAGGCATTATCGTTGATCTTCGCTATGACTTGGAATGGTCCATCTCCTCGGGGATGCAGCTTGGTTCGTCGCTGAACAGGAAACCTCTCTTTTCTCATATGCACCCAAACCCAATCACCGGGCTCAAAGACTACTTTCTTTCGATGCTTATTTGCTTGGGTGGTATACTGCTCAGTCTTCTTTTCAATAGCTTGACGAACTCTCTCATGGAGTTGCTTCACAAACTTAGCCTTCTGTTCTCCATCCAAGTTACTCTGCTCCGCACTAGGTAATGGCAACAAATCCAAAGGAGTAAGAGGATTGAAGCCATAAACAACTTCGAATGGAGAGCAACTAGTAGTGGAGTGGACACTGCGGTTATATGCAAACTCCACATGGGGCAAGCAATCTTCCCAATTCTTCAAATTTTTCTGAATAATGGACCTCAATAACGTAGACAGGGTTCGGTTGACGACCTCAGTCTGTCCATCAGTCTGGGGGTGACAAGTGGTGGAGAATAACAATTTAGTTCCCAACTTTCCCCATAACGTCTTCCAAAAGTAACTAAGGAACTTTGCATCTCGATCAGAAACAATGGTCCTTGGTACACCATGTAGACGTACTATCTCTTTGAAGAAAAGGTCAGCAACGTTGCTCGCATCATCCGTCTTGTGGCAAGCAATGAAATGAGCCATCTTAGAGAACCTGTCAACCACAACAAAAA
Organism: Heritiera fomes; assembly: GCA_032173925.1. Lineage (NCBI taxonomy): Eukaryota > Viridiplantae > Streptophyta > Magnoliopsida > Malvales > Malvaceae > Heritiera > Heritiera fomes. The sequence continues at coordinate 17,553,702 of JAPDPM010000009.1, read as the reverse complement.
CAGAATCTCTACCGCGTTTTGTTCGAGGCAAGCCCAAAACAAAATCCATAGAGATATCAGTCCACGGAGTAGTAGGAATGGGTAAAGGAGTATATAAACCATGATTATGAACTCTAGATTTAGCTTGCCTACATGAAATGCATCTAGCACATAACCTCTCTACATCCCTCCTCATGTTAGGCCAAAAGAAATGTGCTTGCAAAACATCTAGAGTTTTCCTAACTCCAAAGTGACCCATTAATCCTCCACTATGGGCTTCTCTAACTAACAGCTCGCGCAATGAACTCCTAGGCACACATAATTTATTTTCTCTAAATAAGAACCCATCATGCCTAAAGAACTTGCCAAAACCAGATGTAGCACATGCATCATAAACATTACCAAAATCAACATCATCAGCATATTGTTCTTTGATATACTCAAATCCTAAAAGTTTAGCATCAAGAGTAGTGATAAGAGTATACCTACGAGATAACGCATCAGCTACGACGTTCTCTTTACCTTGTTTGTACTTGATCACGTACGGGAACATCTCAATGAACTCTATCCACTTGGCATGACGCTTATGCAGCTTACTCTGTCCTTTCAAATGCTTCAAGGACTCATGATCAGTGTGGATGACAAATTCTTTGGGCCACAAGTAATGTTGCCATGTCTCCAAGGCCCTCACTAACGCGTACATCTCCTTGTCATATGTGGGATAGTTAAGTGCTGCTCCACTTAACTTCTCACTAAAGAAAGCAATTGGGCGTTTTTCCTGCATAAGCACAGCTCCAATACCTACACCTGAGGCATCGCACTCAATCTCAAAAGTTTTTGTAAAGTCAGGCAGAGATAACAAAGGAGCAGAACAAAGTTTATCTTTAAGCAAATTAAAAGCATGCTCTTGTGCAGGACCCCAATGAAATGCAACATTCTTTTTGACCACTTCGATCAAAGGTGCAGCTATAGTGCTAAAATCTCTAACGAATCGACGATAGAAACTAGCTAAACCATGGAAACTACGCACCTCAGAAACAGACTTAGGTACAGGCCAATCTTTAATTGCCTTTACCTTCTCATTATCAACAGAAATGCCATGTGAAGAAACGACATACCCAAGAAAAACAATCTTATCAGTGCAGAATGTACATTTCCTAAAATTGGCATACAAACTTGCATTCCTCAAAATAGTAAGAACATTCCTAAGATGCTCAACATGCTCATGCTGGCTCTTACTGTATATCAAAATATCATCAAAATAGACAACCACATACTTACCAATGAAATCACGTAAAACATGGTTCATTAAACGCATGAATGTACTAGGTGCATTAGTCAAGCCAAAAGGCATAACTAACCACTCGTAGAGACCATGTTTAGTCTTGAATGCGGTTTTCCATTCATCACCTTCTCTCATACGAATTTGGTGATATCCGCTCTTTAAATCAATTTTAGAAAACATGCAGGCACCATGCAACTCATCAAGCATGTCATCTAGCCTAGGAATAGGATAGCGGTACTTTACAGTGATTTTGTTGACGGCTCGGCAGTCAACGCACATCCTCCACGTCCCATCTTTTTTTGGCACAAGCAGTACGGGCACGGCGCAAGGACTCATGCTCTCTCTCACATAACCTTTCCTCAGGAGCTCCTCAACTTGCCTTTGAAGCTCCTTCGTCTCCTCGGGATTACTTCTGTAGGCTGGACGGTTAGGAATGGTAGCTCCGGGGACAAGGTCAATCATGTGCTCGATCCCACGAATCGGTGGTAATCCACTTGGGATCTCCTCAGGGAATACATCCTCGAACTCCTGCAACAATGAGACAACATCAGTAGGCAAAGTATCATGGGGTTCAGCATCAAGAAAATAAGAATCTTTAAATAAGAGTAAAAGGATAGGAGACTTAGCAAGAAATGCAGTCTTCACATCTCGGGGTTTGGCATAGCAGCTCACTGTTTTGCTGTCCTTGTTTTCCTTCTTTTCTTTAGCTTGCTTCCTTTGCTCGTCATGTTGCTCCTTTAGCCTTAATTGGTCCTCATAAATCTCCTTGGGGCTAAGGGGAGCAAGAGCGATCTTCTTGCCATCCATAGTAAAGGAATAACGGTTAGTGTAACCGTCGTGGATGACTCTCCGATCATACTGCCATGGTCTACCCAGCAATAGGTGGCTAGCTTGCATGGGCACTACGTCACACAACACCTCATCGTGATACCTTCCAATACGAAAAGGAACCAAGACTTGCTTCACCACGTTGACTTCACCACAGTCATTAATCCACTGCAACTTATATGGGTGGTGATGCTTGGTAGTGGGCAACTTTAATTTATCAACAAGGTATGTGCTAGCAACATTAGTACAACTCCCACCATCAATGATTACAGTACATACCTTGTCACTAATATGGCATCTCGTATGGAAGATGTTCTCGCGCTGTGCCTCATCCTCAAACTTCACATGAGTAGTAAGAGCACGCCTAGCAACAAGTGCCTCACCATGAGCAGCATACTCAACAACTTCTTCTTCGTCGACATCTTCTAATGCAGGCATCTCATCTTCTACACCGAGTTCGGAACCTTCACTCTCAACATCTCCATTCCCATGCATGATCATCACTCTACGGTTGGGACACTGTGAGGCAACATGTCCACGACCTAAGCACTTGAAACACTTAATGTCACGTGTCCTGCTCTGGGATGCTTGGGCAGGTTCAGTCTTGGGCTTTGGAGGGCCCTCAGGCTTGGGCTTAGCAAAGCTCTCTGACTTATGCGTAGGCACAGGCTTATCATCCCTATGAAAGGTGTTAGATTTCCAAACAGGAACTGAACTAGAAGTAAAACGGGATGTACCTTTCCTTTTGAGTTGCCTTTCCACTTTGATGGCCACATGCAACATCTCCTCTAAATCCATGTAATGCTGCAACTCGACTACATTGGCAATCTCACGGTTTAAGCCTTGAAGAAAACGAGCCATAGTAGCTTCTGCATCCTCCTGGATATTGGCTCGGATCATGGTTATTTCCATCTCTTTGTAGTAATCCTCAACACTCTTTGAGCCCTGGGTAAGACCTTGGAGCTTCTGGTATAACTCCCTGTAGTAATGAGTAGGAACAAATCTCTTCCTCATGATGCGCTTCATCTCATCCCATGTAGACACTGGAGGATCACCATATCTTCTTCGACTACTGACTAACTGATCCCACCAAACCATAGCATACTCTGTGAACTCAATTGCTGCAAGTTTGACCTTCTTTTCTTCAGAGTAGTGGTGGCAGTCAAACACCATTTCAAGCTTCCTTTCCCACTCCAAATATGCCTCAGGATCATTCTTGCCTTGGAAAGGAGGAATCTTTAATTTTATACTGCTAAGGTTTCCATCCAGCTTCTCCTTACCTCTATCACGGGCTCTAGCAACTCGATCTTTATACCCATGGTACCTTCTATGATGTCTATCTATCCCAGACTCTTCATTCGAATCATACCCAACATTATCATCATACTCATCATTGGCAACAACCTTACTTTTTTTACGAGAAGTATCACCTTGTTGGATCTTTGCAAACCGAGCTTCATGTTGGTTCAACTTATCATGAATGTCATTGAATTTCACATCCATCCGTTGGAACTGTTGTTGCATTGCCTGAAGCAGGAATTCAATCTTTTTAAAGTCTGACTTATCACCTTCAGAAGACATTGTCAACAAGTAATATCCTCACGTGTTTACACTCCTGTTTCACTCAAGTAATTTGGCTTTTCTCTACTAATGTCTCTCACACACTCGTGCCTTTTTCCCTTACTCTACCTTAACTCTATAGGTTCACAATCACACTAGAGACCCAGTCAAAGATTCAACCTCGTAAAGTCAACTAATTCACCAAGTATTGTCACCAAGAATTTTTTTTTTTTTTTTTTTTTTCACAGAAAGGTGTGGCTAGGGCTAGGGTGACTCAAAGAAAGAGAGAAAGAAGAAAAAAAAATAAGAAAGAAAAAAATAAAAAATAAAAAAAAAGCACTAGAATGACCAAAAAAAATGAAAAATGGCCTAAAACTATAGGAAAACGTTGGAATTTGGCCAAGATAGGGTGGGGCTAGTGGAGCAAAGCTCAACTAGGTCGTTTTCTTTCGTCGTTTTCTTTAAAACGAGTACTCACACACCTCCTAACTCAACCAAAACTTCTGTTTGAACAGTACCGCAAAAGAAATTTTTTTTTTTTTTTCTTTTTTTTTTCTTTTTTTTTTTTTCGAATTCTTTTCTTCTTCTTTTTTTTTTTCGAATTCTTTTCTTCTTCTTTTTGTTTTTTTTTGAATTCTTTTCTTCTTCTTCTTTTTTTTTTTTTTAACTCTGAGTGTTGCGGTTTCCTTGAAAGAGGAGGGGTGCAGCTAGGTTTTTTTTTTGAGGGGTGAGGCTAGGGTTTTTTTTTTTTGAGGGGTGGGGCTAGGGTTTTTTTTTTTTGAGGGGTGCGGCTAGGGTTTTTTTTTTTTGAGGGGTGCAGCTAGGGTTTTTTTTTTTTGAGGGGTGCAGCTAGGGTTTTTTTTTTTTTTTTTTGAGGGGTGCGGCTAGGGTTTTATTTTTAAGGGGTGCGGCTAGGGTTTTATTTTGAGGGGTGCGGCTAGGGTTTTATTTTTAAGGGGTGCGGCTAGGGTTTTTTTTGTGTAATGAAATAAGTGGTGGCTAGGGTTTTAGGGTTAAGAAATAAGTGGCGGCTAGGAACACACAAACAAACCAGAAAGTGGAACGAACAAAAGAAAAAAAATTGAAACCAAAAAAAAAAAAAATCGAAAAGTGAGTGACGCACAAACAAACCAGAAAATCGGAACTGGAGCTCTGAATACCAACTGATGCGCACGGACAGAAGAACTCGTAGGTTGGAGTTTGAAGGAACTGAAACGCAACTGGATAGAAGCAAAAGACGATGAAGGATACCTTATGAAACCTAGACCCAAAGCCTAAAGAGACTCGAACCCAAGGTATTGGACCTTGACCCTACGAATAAGAATTCGAGAACCTAAGGTATAGCAATGGTGGATGGTGAAGAAGGAGGCGCCACAAGGAAGAAGACCTTGATAAGCCTAGTAGAGAGGGAACCCAAGAGAAAGGCACACTCAATATCTGAAAATTCACTTAACTGATCTGATCAATAGCGTTTACAAGGTATTTATAATAATACCTAGCACTTAAGCCCATAAACAAGTGGGCTGGAATTAACACCAATAGAAAAATAAAACTAAACCCAAATTCATGCCTAAACCTAGTTACATAAAATAAATAGTCCAAGACACAACAAGACTCAAACGTGGGCTATCCAAACACTTAGCCCATCTTATTGTTAAGCTAAAATAAGATAGTAAACCATGCTCATGTCGTTTGGGCTTCCAAGCAAGTATAGATGTCTTGGGACTCTTCATGGAAGCTTCCTTGACACTTCAATGATGCCAGAGCTTGTTGCATGAATGAGGCCAGGGCTTGTTGCATTTTCTTAGCTCGAGCTCGGGTAATTGGACCTCCTTGGATGACCAATGGATCCTTAGCATCACGAACATCACGAGCAAGTGGATCTCCATCTGGATCTCCATCACAATATCAATGAAACCAGCCAAGGCTTGTTGCATCATCTTTGATTTAGCTCTTGTAATTGGACCTCCATGGATACTCAAAGGATCACGATCATCACGAACATGACTTGAGCTTTGTGAGCTTGGATCTCCATCAGTAAAGGAGTAACGGTTAGTGTAACCGTCATGGAGGACTCTCCGATCATACTGCCACGGTCTACCCAGCAATATGTAGCTAGCTTGCATGGGCACCACGTCACACAACACCTCATTATGATACCTTCCAATACGAAAAGGAACCAAGACTTGCTTCACCACGTTGACTTCACCACAGTCATTAATCCACTGCAACTTATATGGGTGGTGATGCTTGGTAGTGGGCAACTTTAACTTATCAACAAGGTATGTGCTAGCAACATTCGTACAACTCCCACCATCAATGATTACAGTACATACCTTGTCAATAATATGGCATCTCGTATGGAAGATGTTCTCGCCCGATGCCTTATCTTCAAACTTTACATGGGTATTAAGAGCATGCCTAGCAACAAGTGCTTCACCATGAGCAGCATACTCAACAACTTCTTCTTCGTCAACATCTTCTAACGCAGGCATCTCATCTTCAACCTTGACTTCAGAACCTTCACTCTCAACATCTCCATTCCCAAGCATGATTATCACCCTACGATTGGGACACTGTGAGGCAATATGTCCATGACCTAAACACTTGAAACACTTAATGTCACGTGTCCTGCTTTGGGATGCTGGGGCAGATTCAGTCTTGGGCTTTGGAGCGCCCTCAAGCTTGGGCTTAGCAAAGCTCTCTGACTTAGGCTTAGACACAGGCTTATCATCCCTACGAAAGGTGTTAGATTTCCAAACAGGAATTGAACTAGGAGTGAAACGGGATGTACCTTTCCTTTGGAGTTGCCTTTCGACTTTGATGGCCACATGGAGCATCTCCTCTAGATCCATGTAATGCTGCAACTCTACTACATTAGAAATCTCACGGTTTAAACCTTGGAGAAAACGAGCCATAGTAGCTTCGGCATCCTCCTAGATATTGGCTCGGATCATGGTTATTTACATCTCTTTGTAGTAATCCTCAACACTCTTTGAGCCCTGGATAAGACCTTGGAGCTTCTGGTATAACTCTCTGTAGTAATGAGTAGGAACAAATCTCTTCCTCATGATGCGCTTCATCTCATCCCATGTAGACACTGGAGGATCACCATATCTTCTTCTACTAGTGACTAACTGATCCCACCAAACCATAGCATACTCTGTGAACTCAATTGCTGCAAGTTTGACCTTCTTTTCCTCGGAGTAGTGGTGGCAGTCAAACACCATTTCAATCTTCCTTTCCCACTCCAAATATGCCTCAGGATCATTCTTGCCTTGGAAAGGAGGAATTTTCAATTTTATACTGCCAAGGTTTCCATCCATCTTCTCCTTGCCTCTATCACGTGCTCTATCGACTCGATCTCTATACCCATGGGACCTTCTATGATGTCTATCTATCCCAGACTCTTCATTCGAGTCATACCCAATATTATCATCATATTCGTCATTGGCAACAACCTTACTTTTTAGACGAGAAGTATCACCTTGCTGGATCTTTGCAAACTGAGCTTCATGTTGGTTCAACTTATCATAAATGTCATTGAATTTCACGTCCATCCGTTGGAACTGTTGTTGCATTGCCTAAAGCATAAATTCAATCTTTTTAAAGTCGGACTTATCACTTTCAGAAGACATTTTCAACAAAGATATCCTCACGTGTTTACACTCGTGTTTCACTCAAGGAATTTGGCTTTTCTCTACTAATGTCTCTCACACACTCATGCCTTTTTCCCTTACTCTACCTTAACTCTATAAGTTCACAATCGCACTAGAGACTCAATCAAAGACTCAACCTCACAGAATCAACTAATTCACCAGGTAATTTTTTTTGATTTTTTTTTCTTCCGAATTCTTGCTTTTTTTTTCACAGAAAGGTATGGTTAGGGCTGGGATGACTCAAAGAAAGAAAGACAGAATAAAAAAAATAAAAAAAAATCACTAGAACGACCAAAAAATGAAAAATGGCCTAAAACTATAGGAAAACGATGGAATTTGGCCAAAATAGGATAGGGCTAGTGAAGCAAAGCTTGACTAGGTCGTTTTCTTTAAAACGGATACTCGCATGCCTCATAACTCAACCAAATTTTTCTGTTTGAACAGTACCGCAACAAATTTTTTTTTCAATTTCTGTTTTTTTTGAATTCGTTTTCTTTTCCCTTTTTTTTTCTTTCTCTTTTTTTTTTACTCTGAGTGTTGCGGTTTCCTTGAAGAGAGGAGGGTGCAGCTAGGGTTTTTTTTTGAGGGGTGCGTCTAGGGTTTTTTTTGTGAGAGGTGCGGCTAGGGTTTTTTTTTTAAAGGGTGCGGCTAGGATTTTTTTTTGAAGGGTGCAGCTAGGGTTTTTCTTTTTGAGGGGTGCGGCTGGGGTTTTTTCTTTCTGAGGGGAGCGGCTAGGGTTTTTTTTTTGAAGGGTGCAGCTAGGGTTTTTTTTTGAGGGGGCGGCTAGGGTTTTTTTTTGAGGGGTACGGCTAGGGTTTTTTTTTGTGAGGGGTGCGGCTAGAAATCAAAACCAACAAGAGAGGAGGAAAAAAAATCGAAACCAGCAAACCAAAAATTGAAAAGTGAGTGACGCACAGACAAACCAGAATCGAAACTTGAGCTCTGAATACCAACTGATGCGCACGGGCAAGAGAAAACGCAGCTTGGAATTTGAAGGAACTGAAACGCAAAAGGGCAGAAACAAAGTTGATGAATGACAACTTCTGAAAACCTAGACCCGAAGCCTAAAGAGACTCGAACCCAAAGGCATTGGACCTTGACCCTACGAATAAGAATTCGAGAACCTAAGGTATAGCAATGGTGGATGGTGAAGAAGGAGGCGCCACAAGGAAGAAAACCTTGATAAGCCTAGTAGAGAGGGAACCCAAGAGAAAGGCACACTCAAATTCTGAAAATTCAAATTGCTGATCTGATTATCAATAGCGTTTACAAGGTATTAACCTAGCACTTAAACCCATAAACAAGTGGGCTGGAATTAACACCAATAGAAAATAAGACTAAACCAAAATTTATGCCTAAACCTAGTTACATAAAATAAATAGTCCAAGACACAACAAGACTCAAACGTGGGCTATCCAAACACTTAACCCATCTTATTGTTAAGCTAAAATAAGATAGTAAACCATGCTCATGTCGTTTGGGCTTCCAAGCAAGTATAGATGTCTTGGGACTCTTCATGGAAGCTTCCTTGACACTTCAATGATGCCTGAGCTTGTTGCATGAATGAGGCCAGGGCTTGTTGCGTCTTCTTCGCTAGAGCTCGGGTAATTGGACCTCCTTGGATGACTAATGGATCATTAGCATCACGAACATCACGAGCAAGTGGATCTCCATCACACTGTGATGCGCACGGACAGAAGAACTCGTAGGTTGGAGTTTGAAGGAACTGAAACGCAACTGGATAGAAGCAAAAGACGATGAAGGATACCTTATGAAACCTAGACCCAAAGCCTAAAGAGACTCGAACCCAAGGTATTGGACCTTGACCCTACGAATAAGAATTCGAGAACCTAAGGTATAGCAATGGTGGATGGTGAAGAAGGAGGCGCCACAAGGAAGAAGACCTTGATAAGCCTAGTTGAGAGGGAACCCAAGAGAAAGGCACACTCAATTTCTGAAAATTCAATTAACTGATCTCCATCAATAGCGTTTACAAGGTATTTATAATAATACCTAGCACTTAAGCCCATAAACAAGTGGGCTGGAATTAACACCAATAGAAAAATAAAACTAAACCCAAATTCATGCCTAAACCTAGTTACATAAAATAAATAGTCCAAGACACAACAAGACTCAAACGTGGGCTATCCAAACACTTAGCCCATCTTATTGTTAAGCTAAAATAAGATAGTAAACCATGCTCATGTCGTTTGGGCTTCCAAGCAAGTATAGATGTCTTGGGACTCTTCATGGAAGCTTCCTTGACACTTCAATGATGCCAGAGCTTGTTGCATGAATGAGGCCAGGGCTTGTTGCATTTTCTTAGCTCGAGCTCGGGTAATTGGACCTCCTTGGATGACCAATGGATCCTTAGCATCACGAACATCACGAGCAAGTGGATCTCCATCTGGATCTCCATCATTCCCCCTCTCCTCAAAAGGATTTGTCCTCAAATCGCATATACCTTCATCAAAAGAAAAGGGAGAAAGATCAGAAACATTAAAAGTAGCAGATACACCATACTCACCAGGAAGATCCAATTTGTAGGCATTATCGTTGATCTTCGCTATGACTTGGAATGGTCCATCTCCTCGGGGATGCAGCTTGGTTCGTCGCTGAACAGGAAACCTCTCTTTTCTCATATGCACCCAAACCCAATCACCGGGCTCAAAGACTACTTTCTTTCGATGCTTATTTGCTTGGGTGGTATACTGCTCAGTCTTCTTTTCAATAGCTTGACGAACTCTCTCATGGAGTTGCTTCACAAACTTAGCCTTCTGTTCTCCATCCAAGTTACTCTGCTCCGCACTAGGTAATGGCAACAAATCCAAAGGAGTAAGAGGATTGAAGCCATAAACAACTTCGAATGGAGAGCAACTAGTAGTGGAGTGGACACTGCGGTTATATGCAAACTCCACATGGGGCAAGCAATCTTCCCAATTCTTCAAATTTTTCTGAATAATGGACCTCAATAACGTAGACAGGGTTCGGTTGACGACCTCAGTCTGTCCATCAGTCTGGGGGTGACAAGTGGTGGAGAATAACAATTTAGTTCCCAACTTTCCCCATAACGTCTTCCAAAAGTAACTAAGGAACTTTGCATCTCGATCAGAAACAATGGTCCTTGGTACACCATGTAGACGTACTATCTCTTTGAAGAAAAGGTCAGCAACGTTGCTCGCATCATCCGTCTTGTGGCAAGCAATGAAATGAGCCATCTTAGAGAACCTGTCAACCACAACAAAAACAGAATCTCTACCGCGTTTTGTTCGAGGCAAGCCCAAAACAAAATCCATAGAGATATCAGTCCACGGAGTAGTAGGAATGGGTAAAGGAGTATATAAACCATGATTATGAACTCTAGATTTAGCTTGCCTACATGAAATGCATCTAGCACATAACCTCTCTACATCCCTCCTCATGTTAGGCCAAAAGAAATGTGCTTGCAAAACATCTAGAGTTTTCCTAACTCCAAAGTGACCCATTAATCCTCCACTATGGGCTTCTCTAACTAACAGCTCGCGCAATGAACTCCTAGGCACACATAATTTATTTTCTCTAAATAAGAACCCATCATGCCTAAAGAACTTGCCAAAACCAGATGTAGCACATGCATCATAAACAGTACCAAAATCAACATCATCAGCATATTGTTCTTTGATATACTCAAATCCTAAAAGTTTAGCATCAAGAGTAGTGATAAGAGTATACCTACGAGATAACGCATCAGCTACGACGTTCTCTTTACCTTGTTTGTACTTGATCACGTACGGGAACATCTCAATGAACTCTATCCACTTGGCATGACGCTTATGCAGCTTACTCTGTCCTTTCAAATGCTTCAAGGACTCATGATCAGTGTGGATGACAAATTCTTTGGGCCACAAGTAATGTTGCCATGTCTCCAAGGCCCTCACTAACGCGTACATCTCCTTGTCATATGTGGGATAGTTAAGTGCTGCTCCACTTAACTTCTCACTAAAGAAAGCAATTGGGCGTTTTTCCTGCATAAGCACAGCTCCAATACCTACACCTGAGGCATCGCACTCAATCTCAAAAGTTTTTGTAAAGTCAGGCAGAGATAACAAAGGAGCAGAACAAAGTTTATCTTTAAGCAAATTAAAAGCATGCTCTTGTGCAGGACCCCAATGAAATGCAACATTCTTTTTGACCACTTCGATCAAAGGTGCAGCTATAGTGCTAAAATCTCTAACGAATCGACGATAGAAACTAGCTAAACCATGGAAACTACGCACCTCAGAAACAGACTTAGGTACAGGCCAATCTTTAATTGCCTTTACCTTCTCATTATCAACAGAAATGCCATGTGAAGAAACGACATACCCAAGAAAAACAATCTTATCAGTGCAGAATGTACATTTCCTAAAATTGGCATACAAACTTGCATTCCTCAAAATAGTAAGAACATTCCTAAGATGCTCAACATGCTCATGCTGGCTCTTACTGTATATCAAAATATCATCAAAATAGACAACCACATACTTACCAATGAAATCACGTAAAACATGGTTCATTAAACGCATGAATGTACTAGGTGCATTAGTCAAGCCAAAAGGCATAACTAACCACTCGTAGAGACCATGTTTAGTCTTGAATGCGGTTTTCCATTCATCACCTTCTCTCATACGAATTTGGTGATATCCGCTCTTTAAATCAATTTTAGAAAACATGCATGCACCATGCAACTCATCAAGCATGTCATCTAGCCTAGGAATAGGATAGCGGTACTTTACAGTGATTTTGTTGACGGCTCGGCAGTCAACGCACATCCTCCACGTCCCATCTTTTTTTGGCACAAGCAGTACGGGCACGGCGCAAGGACTCATGCTCTCTCTCACATAACCTTTCCTCAGGAGCTCCTCAACTTGCCTTTGAAGCTCCTTCGTCTCCTCGGGATTACTTCTGTAGGCTGGACGGTTAGGAATGGTAGCTCCGGGGACAAGGTCAATCATGTGCTCGATCCCACGAATCGGTGGTAATCCACTTGGGATCTCCTCAGGGAATACATCCTCGAACTCCTGCAACAATGAGACAACATCAGTAGGCAAAGTATCATGGGGTTCAGCATCAAGAAAATAAGAATCTTTAAATAAGAGTAAAAGGATAGGAGACTTAGCAAGAAATGCAGTCTTCACATCTCGGGGTTTGGCATAGCAGCTCACTGTTTTGCTGTCCTTGTTTTCCTTCTTTTCTTTAGCTTGCTTCCTTTGCTCGTCATGTTGCTCCTTTAGCCTTAATTGGTCCTCATAAATCTCCTTGGGGCTAAGGGGAGCAAGAGCGATCTTCTTGCCATCCATAGTAAAGGAATAACGGTTAGTGTAACCGTCGTGGATGACTCTCCGATCATACTGCCATGGTCTACCCAGCAATAGGTGGCTAGCTTGCATGGGCACTACGTCACACAACACCTCATCGTGATACCTTCCAATACGAAAAGGAACCAAGACTTGCTTCACCACGTTGACTTCACCACAGTCATTAATCCACTGCAACTTATATGGGTGGTGATGCTTGGTAGTGGGCAACTTTAATTTATCAACAAGGTATGTGCTAGCAACATTAGTACAACTCCCACCATCAATGATTACAGTACATACCTTGTCACTAATATGGCATCTCGTATGGAAGATGTTCTCGCGCTGTGCCTCATCCTCAAACTTCACATGAGTAGTAAGAGCACGCCTAGCAACAAGTGCCTCACCATGAGCAGCATACTCAACAACTTCTTCTTCGTCGACATCTTCTAATGCAGGCATCTCATCTTCTACACCGAGTTCGGAACCTTCACTCTCAACATCTCCATTCCCATGCATGATCATCACTCTACGGTTGGGACACTGTGAGGCAACATGTCCACGACCTAAGCACTTGAAACACTTAATGTCACGTGTCCTGCTCTGGGATGCTTGGGCAGGTTCAGTCTTGGGCTTTGGAGGGCCCTCAGGCTTGGGCTTAGCAAAGCTCTCTGACTTATGCGTAGGCACAGGCTTATCATCCCTATGAAAGGTGTTAGATTTCCAAACAGGAACTGAACTAGAAGTAAAACGGGATGTACCTTTCCTTTTGAGTTGCCTTTCCACTTTGATGGCCACATGCAACATCTCCTCTAAATCCATGTAATGCTGCAACTCGACTACATTGGCAATCTCACGGTTTAAGCCTTGAAGAAAACGAGCCATAGTAGCTTCTGCATCCTCCTGGATATTGGCTCGGATCATGGTTATTTCCATCTCTTTGTAGTAATCCTCAACACTCTTTGAGCCCTGGGTAAGACCTTGGAGCTTCTGGTATAACTCCCTGTAGTAATGAGTAGGAACAAATCTCTTCCTCATGATGCGCTTCATCTCATCCCATGTAGACACTGGAGGATCACCATATCTTCTTCGACTACTGACTAACTGATCCCACCAAACCATAGCATACTCTGTGAACTCAATTGCTGCAAGTTTGACCTTCTTTTCTTCAGAGTAGTGGTGGCAGTCAAACACCATTTCAAGCTTCCTTTCCCACTCCAAATATGCCTCAGGATCATTCTTGCCTTGGAAAGGAGGAATCTTTAATTTTATACTGCTAAGGTTTCCATCCAGCTTCTTCTTGCCTCTATCACGGGCTCTATCAACTCGATCTCTATACCCATGGTACCTTCTATGATGTCTATCTATCCCAGACTCTTCATTCGAATCATACCCAACATTATCATCATACTCATCATTGGCAACAACCTTACTTTTTTGACGAGAAGTATCACCTTGTTGGATCTTTGCAAACCGAGCTTCATGTTGGTTCAACTTATCATGAATATCATTGAATTTCACATCCATCCGTTGGAACTGTTGTTGCATTGCCTGAAGCAGGAATTCAATCTTTTTAAAGTCTGACTTATCACCTTCAGAAGACATTGTCAACAAGTAATATCCTCACGTGTTTACACTCGTGTTTCACTCAAGTAATTTGGCTTTTCTCTACTAATGTCTCTCACACACTCGTGCCTTTTTCCCTTACTCTACCTTAACTCTATAGGTTCACAATCACACTAGAGACTCAGTCAAAGATTCAACCTCGTAAAATCAACTAATTCACCAAGTATTGTCACCAAGATTTTTTTTTTTTAATTCTCTTTTTTTTTCTTTTTTTTTTTTCACAGAAAGGTGTGGCTAGGGCTAGGGTGACTCAAAAAAGAAAGAATAAAACAATAAAAAAAAATCACTAGAATGACAAAAAAAAATAAAAAATGGCCTAAAACTATAGGAAAACGATGGAATTTGGCCAAGATAGGGTAGGGCTAGTGAAGCAAAGCTTGACTAGGTCGTTTTCTTTCGTCGTTTTCTTTAAAACGGGTACTCGCACGCCTCCTAACTCAACCAAAACTTCTGTATGAACAGTACCGCAAATTTTTTTTTCTTCTTTTTTTTTTTTTCCTTCTTTTTTTTTTGAATTCTTTTCTTCTTTTTTTGTTTTTCGAATTCTTTTCTTCTTCTTTTTTTTTTGAATTCTTTTCTTCTTCTTTTTTTTTTTTTAACTCTGAGTGTTGCGGTTTCCTTGAAAGAGTAGGGGTGCGACTAGCGTTGAATTAAGTGGTGGCTAGGGTTATGAAATAAGTGGCGGCTAGGGTTTTTTTTGTGTAATGAAATAAGTGGTGGCTAGGGTTTTAGGGTTAAGAAATAAGTGGTGGCGGCTAGGGTTTTAGGGGTAAGAAACAAGTGGCGGCTAGGGTTTTAGGGTTATGAAATAAGTGGCGGCTAGGGTTTTAGGGTTATGAAATAAGTGGCGGCTAGGGTTTTAGGGTTAAGAAATAAGTGGTGGCGGCTAGGTTTTTTTGGGTTAAGAAACAAGTGGCGGCTAGGGTTTAGGGTTATGAAATAAGTGGCGGCTAGGGTTTAGGGTTATGAAACAGGTGGCGGCTAGGGTTAGGGTTATGAAAATAAGTGGCGGCTGGGAACACACAAACAAACCAGAAAGTGGAACGAACAAAAGAAAAGAAAAGAAAAAAATTGAAACAAAAAAAAATCGAAAAGTGAGTGACGCACAAACAAACCAGAAAATCGGAACTTGAGCTCTGAATACCAACTGATGCGCACGGACAGAAGAACTCGTAGGTTGGAGTTTGAAGGAACTGAAACGCAACTGGATAGAAGCAAAAGACGATGAAGGATACCTTATGAAACCTAGACCCAAAGCCTAAAGAGACTCGAACCCAAGGTATTGGACCTTGACCCTACGAATAAGAATTCGAGAACCTAAGGTATAGCAATGGTGGATGGTGAAGAAGGAGGCGCCACAAGGAAGAAAACCTTGATAAGCCTAGTTGAGAGGGAACCCAAGAGAAAGGCACACTCAATTTCTGAAAATTCAATTAACTGATCTCCATCAATAGCGTTTACAAGGTATTTATAATAATACCTAGCACTTAAGCCCATAAACAAGTGGGCTGGAATTAACACCAATAGAAAAATAAAACTAAACCCAAATTCATGCCTAAACCTAGTTACATAAAATAAATAGTCCAAGACACAACAAGACTCAAACGTGGGCTATCCAAACACTTAGCCCATCTTATTGTTAAGCTAAAATAAGATAGTAAACCATGCTCATGTCGTTTGGGCTTCCAAGCAAGTATAGATGTCTTGGGACTCTTCATGGAAGCTTCCTTGACACTTCAATGATGCCAGAGCTTGTTGCATGAATGAGGCCAGGGCTTGTTGCATTTTCTTAGCTCGAGCTCGGGTAATTGGACCTCCTTGGATGACCAATGGATCCTTAGCATCACGAACATCACGAGCAAGTGGATCTCCATCTGGATCTCCATCACACTGTTACTATGTTATTTCCACAAATAATCCTGAGTGCTATAACAATTCCTCATTAAATTTAGCGGACTCGATATATCAATACATTATTGCTGTCACAATTATACTTTGCCACATTCCACCATCATATCTTTATACCACAAGTTATGACATTTAGTATTTACAAGCGAAATTGAAATCACTAGGCAATCGTTTCGTCACTCAATTACCATCAATCTTTATTTTCACAGACAATCTCTCTTAATCGGGGGTAGTCTTTCTACTTCTAATGAATTTGATCAGTTAGCTTAGGCTCTATTGTTTATTACTACTTGATCCACTCCTTAGCTACCTCTGGATCTTTCACTCCCTTAAGGTTAGGCGGGTTTATCTTCCAGAACAGCCACAATCTATTCAAATTCTTATCCACCTATTCTCTAGTCTATGGTGGAGGCATTAGAGATGAAACCAGCCAAGGCTTGTTGCATCATCTTTGATTTAGCTCTTGTAATTGGACCTCCATGGATACTCAAAGGATCACGATCATCACGAACATGACTTGAGCTTTGTGAGCTTGGATCTCCATCAGTAAAGGAGTAACGGTTAGTGTAACCGTCATGGAGGACTCTCCGATCATACTGCCACGGTCTACCCAGCAATATGTAGCTAGCTTGCATGGGCACCACGTCACACAACACCTCATTATGATACCTTCCAATACGAAAAGGAACCAAGACTTGCTTCACCACGTTGACTTCACCACAGTCATTAATCCACTGCAACTTATATGGGTGGTGATGCTTGGTAGTGGGCAACTTTAACTTATCAACAAGGTATGTGCTAGCAACATTCGTACAACTCCCACCATCAATGATTACAGTACATACCTTGTCAATAATATGGCATCTCGTATGGAAGATGTTCTCGCCCGATGCCTTATCTTCAAACTTTACATGGGTATTAAGAGCATGCCTAGCAACAAGTGCTTCACCATGAGCAGCAAACTGAGCTTCATGTTGGTTCAACTTATCATAAATGTCATTGAATTTCACGTCCATCCGTTGGAACTGTTGTTGCATTGCCTAAAGCATAAATTCAATCTTTTTAAAGTCGGACTTATCACTTTCAGAAGACATTTTCAACAAAGATATCCTCACGTGTTTACACTCGTGTTTCACTCAAGGAATTTGGCTTTTCTCTACTAATGTCTCTCACACACTCATGCCTTTTTCCCTTACTCTACCTTAACTCTATAAGTTCACAATCGCACTAGAGACTCAATCAAAGACTCAACCTCACAGAATCAACTAATTCACCAGGTAATTTTTTTTGATTTTTTTTTCTTCCGAATTCTTGCTTTTTTTTTCACAGAAAGGTATGGTTAGGGCTGGGATGACTCAAAGAAAGAAAGACAGAATAAAAAAAATAAAAAAAAATCACTAGAACGATATTCTTAGCTCGAGCTCGGGTAATTGGACCTCCTTGGATGACCAATGGATCCTTAGCATCACGAACATCACGAGCAAGTGGATCTCCATCTGGATCTCCATCATTCCCCCTCTCCTCAAAAGGATTTGTCCTCAAATCGCATATACCTTCATCAAAAGAAAAGGGAGAAAGATCAGAAACATTAAAAGTAGCAGATACACCATACTCACCAGGAAGATCCAATTTGTAGGCATTATCGTTGATCTTCGCTATGACTTGGAATGGTCCATCTCCTCGGGGATGCAGCTTGGTTCGTCGCTGAACAGGAAACCTCTCTTTTCTCATATGCACCCAAACCCAATCACCGGGCTCAAAGACTACTTTCTTTCGATGCTTATTTGCTTGGGTGGTATACTGCTCAGTCTTCTTTTCAATAGCTTGACGAACTCTCTCATGGAGTTGCTTCACAAACTTAGCCTTCTGTTCTCCATCCAAGTTACTCTGCTCCGCACTAGGTAATGGCAACAAATCCAAAGGAGTAAGAGGATTGAAGCCATAAACAACTTCGAATGGAGAGCAACTAGTAGTGGAGTGGACACTGCGGTTATATGCAAACTCCACATGGGGCAAGCAATCTTCCCAATTCTTCAAATTTTTCTGAATAATGGACCTCAATAACGTAGACAGGGTTCGGTTGACGACCTCAGTCTGTCCATCAGTCTGGGGGTGACAAGTGGTGGAGAATAACAATTTAGTTCCCAACTTTCCCCATAACGTCTTCCAAAAGTAACTAAGGAACTTTGCATCTCGATCAGAAACAATGGTCCTTGGTACACCATGTAGACGTACTATCTCTTTGAAGAAAAGGTCAGCAACGTTGCTCGCATCATCCGTCTTGTGGCAAGCAATGAAATGAGCCATCTTAGAGAACCTGTCAACCACAACAAAAACAGAATCTCTACCGCGTTTTGTTCGAGGCAAGCCCAAAACAAAATCCATAGAGATATCAGTCCACGGAGTAGTAGGAATGGGTAAAGGAGTATATAAACCATGATTATGAACTCTAGATTTAGCTTGCCTACATGAAATGCATCTAGCACATAACCTCTCTACATCCCTCCTCATGTTAGGCCAAAAGAAATGTGCTTGCAAAACATCTAGAGTTTTCCTAACTCCAAAGTGACCCATTAATCCTCCACTATGGGCTTCTCTAACTAACAGCTCGCGCAATGAACTCCTAGGCACACATAATTTATTTTCTCTAAATAAGAACCCATCATGCCTAAAGAACTTGCCAAAACCAGATGTAGCACATGCATCATAAACAGTACCAAAATCAACATCATCAGCATATTGTTCTTTGATATACTCAAATCCTAAAAGTTTAGCATCAAGAGTAGTGATAAGAGTATACCTACGAGATAACGCATCAGCTACGACGTTCTCTTTACCTTGTTTGTACTTGATCACGTACGGGAACATCTCAATGAACTCTATCCACTTGGCATGACGCTTATGCAGCTTACTCTGTCCTTTCAAATGCTTCAAGGACTCATGATCAGTGTGGATGACAAATTCTTTGGGCCACAAGTAATGTTGCCATGTCTCCAAGGCCCTCACTAACGCGTACATCTCCTTGTCATATGTGGGATAGTTAAGTGCTGCTCCACTTAACTTCTCACTAAAGAAAGCAATTGGGCGTTTTTCCTGCATAAGCACAGCTCCAATACCTACACCTGAGGCATCGCACTCAATCTCAAAAGTTTTTGTAAAGTCAGGCAGAGATAACAAAGGAGCAGAACAAAGTTTATCTTTAAGCAAATTAAAAGCATGCTCTTGTGCAGGACCCCAATGAAATGCAACATTCTTTTTGACCACTTCGATCAAAGGTGCAGCTATAGTGCTAAAATCTCTAACGAATCGACGATAGAAACTAGCTAAACCATGGAAACTACGCACCTCAGAAACAGACTTAGGTACAGGCCAATCTTTAATTGCCTTTACCTTCTCATTATCAACAGAAATGCCATGTGAAGAAACGACATACCCAAGAAAAACAATCTTATCAGTGCAGAATGTACATTTCCTAAAATTGGCATACAAACTTGCATTCCTCAAAATAGTAAGAACATTCCTAAGATGCTCAACATGCTCATGCTGGCTCTTACTGTATATCAAAATATCATCAAAATAGACAACCACATACTTACCAATGAAATCACGTAAAACATGGTTCATTAAACGCATGAATGTACTAGGTGCATTAGTCAAGCCAAAAGGCATAACTAACCACTCGTAGAGACCATGTTTAGTCTTGAATGCGGTTTTCCATTCATCACCTTCTCTCATACGAATTTGGTGATATCCGCTCTTTAAATCAATTTTAGAAAACATGCATGCACCATGCAACTCATCAAGCATGTCATCTAGCCTAGGAATAGGATAGCGGTACTTTACAGTGATTTTGTTGACGGCTCGGCAGTCAACGCACATCCTCCACGTCCCATCTTTTTTTGGCACAAGCAGTACGGGCACGGCGCAAGGACTCATGCTCTCTCTCACATAACCTTTCCTCAGGAGCTCCTCAACTTGCCTTTGAAGCTCCTTCGTCTCCTCGGGATTACTTCTGTAGGCTGGACGGTTAGGAATGGTAGCTCCGGGGACAAGGTCAATCATGTGCTCGATCCCACGAATCGGTGGTAATCCACTTGGGATCTCCTCAGGGAATACATCCTCGAACTCCTGCAACAATGAGACAACATCAGTAGGCAAAGTATCATGGGGTTCAGCATCAAGAAAATAAGAATCTTTAAATAAGAGTAAAAGGATAGGAGACTTAGCAAGAAATGCAGTCTTCACATCTCGGGGTTTGGCATAGCAGCTCACTGTTTTGCTGTCCTTGTTTTCCTTCTTTTCTTTAGCTTGCTTCCTTTGCTCGTCATGTTGCTCCTTTAGCCTTAATTGGTCCTCATAAATCTCCTTGGGGCTAAGGGGAGCAAGAGCGATCTTCTTGCCATCCATAGTAAAGGAATAACGGTTAGTGTAACCGTCGTGGATGACTCTCCGATCATACTGCCATGGTCTACCCAGCAATAGGTGGCTAGCTTGCATGGGCACTACGTCACACAACACCTCATCGTGATACCTTCCAATACGAAAAGGAACCAAGACTTGCTTCACCACGTTGACTTCACCACAGTCATTAATCCACTGCAACTTATATGGGTGGTGATGCTTGGTAGTGGGCAACTTTAATTTATCAACAAGGTATGTGCTAGCAACATTAGTACAACTCCCACCATCAATGATTACAGTACATACCTTGTCACTAATATGGCATCTCGTATGGAAGATGTTCTCGCGCTGTGCCTCATCCTCAAACTTCACATGAGTAGTAAGAGCACGCCTAGCAACAAGTGCCTCACCATGAGCAGCATACTCAACAACTTCTTCTTCGTCGACATCTTCTAATGCAGGCATCTCATCTTCTACACCGAGTTCGGAACCTTCACTCTCAACATCTCCATTCCCATGCATGATCATCACTCTACGGTTGGGACACTGTGAGGCAACATGTCCACGACCTAAGCACTTGAAACACTTAATGTCACGTGTCCTGCTCTGGGATGCTTGGGCAGGTTCAGTCTTGGGCTTTGGAGGGCCCTCAGGCTTGGGCTTAGCAAAGCTCTCTGACTTATGCGTAGGCACAGGCTTATCATCCCTATGAAAGGTGTTAGATTTCCAAACAGGAACTGAACTAGAAGTAAAACGGGATGTACCTTTCCTTTTGAGTTGCCTTTCCACTTTGATGGCCACATGCAACATCTCCTCTAAATCCATGTAATGCTGCAACTCGACTACATTGGCAATCTCACGGTTTAAGCCTTGAAGAAAACGAGCCATAGTAGCTTCTGCATCCTCCTGGATATTGGCTCGGATCATGGTTATTTCCATCTCTTTGTAGTAATCCTCAACACTCTTTGAGCCCTGGGTAAGACCTTGGAGCTTCTGGTATAACTCCCTGTAGTAATGAGTAGGAACAAATCTCTTCCTCATGATGCGCTTCATCTCATCCCATGTAGACACTGGAGGATCACCATATCTTCTTCGACTACTGACTAACTGATCCCACCAAACCATAGCATACTCTGTGAACTCAATTGCTGCAAGTTTGACCTTCTTTTCTTCAGAGTAGTGGTGGCAGTCAAACACCATTTCAAGCTTCCTTTCCCACTCCAAATATGCCTCAGGATCATTCTTGCCTTGGAAAGGAGGAATCTTTAATTTTATACTGCTAAGGTTTCCATCCAGCTTCTTCTTGCCTCTATCACGGGCTCTATCAACTCGATCTCTATACCCATGGTACCTTCTATGATGTCTATCTATCCCAGACTCTTCATTCGAATCATACCCAACATTATCATCATACTCATCATTGGCAACAACCTTACTTTTTTGACGAGAAGTATCACCTTGTTGGATCTTTGCAAACCGAGCTTCATGTTGGTTCAACTTATCATGAATATCATTGAATTTCACATCCATCCGTTGGAACTGTTGTTGCATTGCCTGAAGCAGGAATTCAATCTTTTTAAAGTCTGACTTATCACCTTCAGAAGACATTGTCAACAAGTAATATCCTCACGTGTTTACACTCGTGTTTCACTCAAGTAATTTGGCTTTTCTCTACTAATGTCTCTCACACACTCGTGCCTTTTTCCCTTACTCTACCTTAACTCTATAGGTTCACAATCACACTAGAGACTCAGTCAAAGATTCAACCTCGTAAAATCAACTAATTCACCAAGTATTGTCACCAAGATTTTTTTTTTTTAATTCTCTTTTTTTTTCTTTTTTTTTTTTCACAGAAAGGTGTGGCTAGGGCTAGGGTGACTCAAAAAAGAAAGAATAAAACAATAAAAAAAAATCACTAGAATGACAAAAAAAAATAAAAAATGGCCTAAAACTATAGGAAAACGATGGAATTTGGCCAAGATAGGGTAGGGCTAGTGAAGCAAAGCTTGACTAGGTCGTTTTCTTTCGTCGTTTTCTTTAAAACGGGTACTCGCACGCCTCCTAACTCAACCAAAACTTCTGTATGAACAGTACCGCAAATTTTTTTTTCTTCTTTTTTTTTTTTTCCTTCTTTTTTTTTTGAATTCTTTTCTTCTTTTTTTGTTTTTCGAATTCTTTTCTTCTTCTTTTTTTTTTGAATTCTTTTCTTCTTCTTTTTTTTTTTTTAACTCTGAGTGTTGCGGTTTCCTTGAAAGAGTAGGGGTGCGACTAGCGTTGAATTAAGTGGTGGCTAGGGTTATGAAATAAGTGGCGGCTAGGGTTTTTTTTGTGTAATGAAATAAGTGGTGGCTAGGGTTTTAGGGTTAAGAAATAAGTGGTGGCGGCTAGGGTTTTAGGGGTAAGAAACAAGTGGCGGCTAGGGTTTTAGGGTTATGAAATAAGTGGCGGCTAGGGTTTTAGGGTTATGAAATAAGTGGCGGCTAGGGTTTTAGGGTTAAGAAATAAGTGGTGGCGGCTAGGTTTTTTTGGGTTAAGAAACAAGTGGCGGCTAGGGTTTAGGGTTATGAAATAAGTGGCGGCTAGGGTTTAGGGTTATGAAACAGGTGGCGGCTAGGGTTAGGGTTATGAAAATAAGTGTCGGCTGGGAACACACAAACAAACCAGAAAGTGGAACGAACAAAAGAAAAGAAAAGAAAAAAATTGAAACAAAAAAAAATCGAAAAGTGAGTGACGCACAAACAAACCAGAAAATCGGAACTTGAGCTCTGAATACCAACTGATGCGCACGGACAGAAGAACTCGTAGGTTGGAGTTTGAAGGAACTGAAACGCAACTGGATAGAAGCAAAAGACGATGAAGGATACCTTATGAAACCTAGACCCAAAGCCTAAAGAGACTCGAACCCAAGGTATTGGACCTTGACCCTACGAATAAGAATTCGAGAACCTAAGGTATAGCAATGGTGGATGGTGAAGAAGGAGGCGCCACAAGGAAGAAAACCTTGATAAGCCTAGTTGAGAGGGAACCCAAGAGAAAGGCACACTCAATTTCTGAAAATTCAATTAACTGATCTCCATCAATAGCGTTTACAAGGTATTTATAATAATACCTAGCACTTAAGCCCATAAACAAGTGGGCTGGAATTAACACCAATAGAAAAATAAAACTAAACCCAAATTCATGCCTAAACCTAGTTACATAAAATAAATAGTCCAAGACACAACAAGACTCAAACGTGGGCTATCCAAACACTTAGCCCATCTTATTGTTAAGCTAAAATAAGATAGTAAACCATGCTCATGTCGTTTGGGCTTCCAAGCAAGTATAGATGTCTTGGGACTCTTCATGGAAGCTTCCTTGACACTTCAATGATGCCAGAGCTTGTTGCATGAATGAGGCCAGGGCTTGTTGCATTTTCTTAGCTCGAGCTCGGGTAATTGGACCTCCTTGGATGACCAATGGATCCTTAGCATCACGAACATCACGAGCAAGTGGATCTCCATCTGGATCTCCATCACACTGTTACTATGTTATTTCCACAAATAATCCTGAGTGCTATAACAATTCCTCATTAAATTTAGCGGACTCGATATATCAATACATTATTGCTGTCACAATTATACTTTGCCACATTCCACCATCATATCTTTATACCACAAGTTATGACATTTAGTATTTACAAGCGAAATTGAAATCACTAGGCAATCGTTTCGTCACTCAATTACCATCAATCTTTATTTTCACAGACAATCTCTCTTAATCGGGGGTAGTCTTTCTACTTCTAATGAATTTGATCAGTTAGCTTAGGCTCTATTGTTTATTACTACTTGATCCACTCCTTAGCTACCTCTGGATCTTTCACTCCCTTAAGGTTAGGCGGGTTTATCTTCCAGAACAGCCACAATCTATTCAAATTCTTATCCACCTATTCTCTAGTCTATGGTGGAGGCATTAGAGATGGCGTTGGCGACACTGGTGGCTGTGGTGTCGTAGCTTGCTACTGCAGAGCAACCTAAGGCTATGGCACATGAGGAGGGGTTGGTGCTTGTGCTGAAGCCTGAGCTAGAGACTAATTAGCGTTGCCTCCAAATTGATGAGCCATAAAGGTTGTTAGGTTTTATACGGTTTATTGCCATTCTCCTACAGTCCTTGTTAAGTAGCCCATTTTGGCATTGAGATCTGGGGCCGAGAAGGTTGTGGAGGAGGCAGAGAGGTCGAAGACCTAGATCGCTCTCGAGGAGGAACTCGTTGTGGTCTACCTCATCCTCATTTTCACTTTAGTTCCTTCAAACATAAACAAACAGTTTAGTACAGTTTATATAGCAACCACAGTTCAAAAATAGACACAGGCATAGTGTCCTGGGATGTAAGCTAACTCTATCAACTTACACAGACACGAACAAACTCGCTCTGATACCAACTTGTCACATCCCGATTTTCACTTAATCTTACGGAAAGCCTAAAATTTGAGAGCTGATTTTTTTTCCTTAATTCATTGTTTGTGGGTGACTGTGTAAGCTACCATTTGATTTTAAGTGATCCTTTGTTCACCAAGGTCCCTTCTTTTTTTATCTTTTAATAGTTGAACCATAAATATCTAGTAAAATTATTATCCATGCAAATTTAAATTATCAAGTTATCAGCTTTAACCATTCTCAAACTTTAGATTTATATGTAAACTGATTCTTGTCGTTACCATCAGTGCATCAAACTAAATTCATTTATGTCATGCACCTCAATCTTACTTAATGACATATATTTATAAACATATATCAGCATATCAGTTTTATCTCACACAAGCATAAAGTCAATATCAACTCAACAGTAGTAAAACTTGGCCTATATCCTAGACTTGATGTATAAATATGTATATACAACCAACTGAAACAAAAACTCACATGTGTGAAATCCCCAATTTCATGTAAAGTCCTCTTATTTGTAAAGTACTATAGGCAGAAATGATTTAAATGAATATAAGAATTAATGTACAAATGGTGTAAGGAACCTAGAAGAAGGAATGAAATGGATAGTCAATGCTCAATGAATTTAATGTTGACATCAGAAAAATACTAGAGAATGATAAAAGAAGAATAAATATCATAATTTCATAATTAAATGATATAGGTGGCTGACATGAGGAAGGAAAAGAAGAAGAAGAATTAATTGGTGGTCAAATTAGTCAAATGAGTCAAAGGGATGTTAGTGGCTGAGATAAATGAAAAGATGAACATGCATTTAATGCAATTTTACAAAGTCATCATCTTCATCTCATCACCCATACGCCAGCTTCCTTCCAACCCTTCTCCCTCTCGTTTTCTCTCCAAATTTCTCTAAGTGTTCATTTTTCTGACCTTGACAAACCACCATCTCACGTCACCAAATCGTTAAGCTACTTTGACGAAAAATGATCCTTGTCGCTAGCTCAAGCTAAGCCTTTAATATGAAAGGCTGAAACAAAGTCTTTGAGGAGATCAGAAATTCTGTAAATTTGGCTATTGACAAAGGTAAGAAAAGAAATTGATTCATTTGATTTCATCTATAAATTGGAGTCATGTGATGTTGGTATAGTATACTTATGGTGTTGAAATGAAAGAAAGTTAAAGGTTTCAATTTATATGAATTATGCAGTTTTGAAGAAGTGAAGGAAAGAATAGGTGCAACCAAGAGATTTCGTGTTATTTGGCTATTTGAGGTAAGGAATATATGTAACGGACATAAGGTGACTATGTCCGCATGTTTTAAATATTTTGAGATGAAACAAAAGCTGGTGTAAGTGCAGGAAATGTAAAATTCACGGTTTTCGCTTAGTTACGATTTGGCTCGGGGCAGCCGACTGCCCTAAATAGCAGCTGACTGTTCAGAGACAGTCGTGACGTAACTTTTTCCGAAACCGAATTAGAGCAGCCGACTGCCCTATATAGCAGTCGACTGCCATTTTTCCAGAAACTTTCTGTTTGCAAACCAGTCGACCGCTAAAGAGCCAGTCGACTGCATTTTTTCGAGAAACATTCTATTTGCGGGCCAGTCGACTGCCCTATTTTAGCAGTCAACTGCCCTACTTGCATCCTAAAATTAAATATTTTAAATGCAAAAAGAAAATAAAATTTATTGAATATTTTTATACTATAGCAGTCGATTGCCCTAAAAGTGCAGTCAACTGCCCCCTTTGAAAAATAATAATTTTTAATTTATTTATATAAATGTATTTGGATTATCATTAAAGTATATAAGAACGGTTATGAATATCCATGGTTTTACAAGAATGAGTTTTACTACCCAATATTTTGAGATTAACGACTCCATTGGTGATCATGCATATTACTTGCTTATTTGTATTTGGCTGGGGGACTTTAGTCAAGCCCTCAGTACCACGGGTGTCACCTGACTAGTGCACACTGTGGAATATTGTCAATGGCCATTAGTCTTTTATATGTGTTTGGCTTAAGGGAGGATCCCTGGCCCATATGTGGGTACGCCACTTTATTTGGTGCATGATTCTATTAGATATTGACGGTCTCCCCCTATTTGAAGACTATTTGTATATGTAATTTTAAGTTATTTGACATATATATGTGAAAGTATTTGAGTTATTTGAATACGTGCAAGTGACTTCATATGATTTTATCATGTGTTATATGGTATTTGATGAACTTATATGTTATATGTTTTTACAAGAATATTACATGACATTATAGAGCCAAGCAGGAAAACTGCATATAGTGGCATAGTACGCTCTTTTACATATATTTCTTATTGAGCGTAAACTCACCCCTTTACAATATTTTTCATCCAGATTATTTGCAGTGAAGTCCGCTCTTGGTAGAGGAGCATATATTTGGACTATACGATATTCCTTCGAGGCTAAATTCCAATCCCTTGAAGGTAGATACATTTTGGTTATGTAATTCAGACTATAGTACAGTAATGTATATTAGACATATTGGGGATGTAAATTGTTAAAGAGATTAGTATGTAATTTATATTAGAATTTTAGACTTATGTGAAAGACGATCCTGTATGTGTATGAGAAATATATCATCATGTAAACAATATAGTGTTAGCTATATTAAAGAAGAAGGATGCACCGTTGAACAGCCTAACCAAATCTTATGGGAAAGAAAAAGTTCGTTGGTATTTGGGAGTGGCGAAGATGTCACAGATTGGTATCAGAGCGAGGTTAGTCTGACGTTTGACGGTGTCATTAGGCTAGAAATAGCGTACATCCCGATGTACTGTACTTGTCTGAATACATCTATGTGGTGTAACTACTGAAAGTTATACTAAATGTTTGATTTTGTGCTGATATTGACAGAATGAGTAATCGTAGAAGGGGTACTGGTAGAGGAAGAGGACGAGGCAGAGTAGAACCGTCTCCAACGCAGTCTCCTCCTCCATCTCCATCGAGTAGCCCTAACACCCGACTATCGAGAGTGGAGCGAAGTATTGAGACTATGGCCACTCTATTTAATCAGTTCATGTCTAATTTTCCAAACGTGGCCACTAATGCATCAACAGCCTCCACCAGCACAACCTGAATTGCCGTCACCTGCTCAAGTTAATGAGAGGCGAGATCCTAAGGCTTATTGCAGTGTGGTCTTAATTAAAGAATTTAAGAAGTTGGATCCGCCGAAGTTTAAGGGGGATAGAGATCCGTTGACTGCCGAGAACTGGGTGAAGGCAGTCACCAAATCTTTTGAGTACATGACCTGTTCTGAGAAAGAGAAAGTGGGTTTGGCAGCTTATTTGTTAGTAGACGATGCCGAGCATTGGTGGCAGTCTACTCGGGCCACTTTGGAGACTCAACATACTGAGGTTACGTGGGATAGATTTTTAGCGACCTTTAATGAACAGTACATCCCACACACTGAACAGACCAGGTTGAAGATTGAGTTTTTGAGCTTGACTCAAGGGACTATGACGGTTAATCAATATGAGTCGAAGTTCATTTCTTTAAGCAGATTTGACCCTGAAGTCCTAAGGAGTGAAGGACATAAGATCTACCGATTTATAGAGGGATTGAGGTCTCCTATCAAATCGAAGTTATATCCTGTGGATATCACTACTTATAGGGAGGCAGTCCGTAAGGCTCAGTTGTGTGAGCAGGACTATAATTTTCACCATGCTGATTTCCGAGCCAAGAGTAAAGGCAAAGAACTAATGAAGCGGAAGTCAGATGAGAGAGCCTCTAGTGACAGATATACATTTAGGAAAAGTAGACCATATGAAAGAGCTTCGACAGGTAAGAAGATAAATTATAAGGGAATGACTTGTATCTTAGTTTAATGGTTATATGGAAATATACTAAATTTTGAAGTTTTATGATAATTATGGTACAGGGACTCCTAGTGATGGAGATCCAAGCTCACAAAGCTCAAGTCATGTTCGTGATGATCGTGATCGGTTGAACTTGGGCTTGGATCATGTTGTAGAAGACTTTATCATCCTCCATGCTCAAGCTTTGTTGGGCTTTCTCTCTAGCAATATCAATGAAACCAGCCAAGGCTTGTTGCATCATCTTTGATTTAGCTCTTGTAATTGGACCTCCATGGATACTCAAAAGATCACGATCATCACGAACATGACTTGAGCTTTGTGAGCTTGGATCTCCATCACCTAGATCTACCGGGATTAAGATAAATGATGAAAGATCCCGATATTCAGCTGGCAGTACCGCGAGCTCGCCGAAGAGTGTGACACAGAAATGCGAGCATTGCGGGAGATTCCATGGGTCACAGCCATGTTGTATGGCGAGCGGGGCTTGTTTTTGGTGTGGCGAGAGGGGACACATGATTAAAGATTATCCCAAGATTTCTAAGAGAGTGTCTGAAGAATCGTAAAAGGACACCCAACCACAGCCTAAGGCCACAGCTGCTGAGAAGGGAAAGAAAGTTGTGACTCAAGGATGAGTATTTGCTATAGACGAGGAGTCTGCCGATGCTTCGTCCAAGGTGATTAAGGGTAAGATTCACCTCTTTGATATAAGTGTTACTGCATTATTTGATCCAGGCTCCACACACTCCTTTGTTTCTCCCATAATTGCTATGAGATTACTTGTTGAACCAGAGCCTTTAGGACATTTGTTACAAATAAGTACACCCTTTAGAGAATCCCAGATGACAGATATAGTGTATCGTAATTGTAAGTGATGGAGACCCATTAAGCTCACACAGCTCAAGTCATGTTCGTGATGTTCGTGATCCATTGAGCATCCATGGAGGTCCAATTACAAGAGCTAAATCAAAGATAATGCAACAAGCCTTGGCTGGTTTCATTGATATTGCTAGAGAGAAAGCCCAACAAAGCTTGAGCATGGAGGATGATAAAGTCTTCTACAATATGATCCAAGCCCAAGTTCAACCTTCTTGAAGACACACAAGTATTGGGCCGAAATGCAAATTAGGCTAGATGCATATTTTATTTAGTTAAGTATTATTGGGCTGAACATTGTCTTAATTTAATTTAAGCCCAATTCCTTTTTAAATAATAGATTTTATAAGACTTCTATTACTTGTTCTGCAAGTTAGGAGAGTAGGATTCCTATTGCTTGTTTTGCAAGTTTGCTATTTTCTATTCTGCAAGTTAGGAAAGTAGGATTCCTATTACTTGTGCTGCAAGTTATCTATTTGCCTATAAATAGTTATGTAACCCTTTGGGGAGAACACAATTAATTTTAGTAATAAAATTGAGACTTCTTCTCTTTGGTTCTCTTGAGAACTCTTGAACTTATCAAGGTCTTCTTTGTGGCGTTCTTCTACCTTCCACCAATATATACCATAGGTTCTTGCTTTTCTAAGCAACGGGTCTTGGTCCAATACCATAGGTTCTTGTGTATCTACACAACGGGTCTTGGTTTTATCTCTAATTTTTGTTTTCTTTTGCTGCGTTTTTAACTTGTTCTTGTTTTTCTTCAAGTGTTCTTTGTGTTCTTCATTGAACTTCATCTTCTTTCGCTGAGGTCCATATCATTTGGCATCAGAGCTTAGGTTCAATTCGTGGGAGTCTTGTTTTTGTTTTTTTTTCTTTCTTTGTCTTCTTGTCTTGGACAAACCTTGATCTTAAATCCTTTTCCAAAGCCACCACTAATATTGTTTGTCCCTCAAACCTATTTTCTTTACTTAGCCACCAAATAAACCCTATCTTGTTCTCCAAGCAACCAAATCCCAAAGGTTTTCTTGCTCACCAAGAAACCTTCAAAAGCTCTACAACCCTATCTTGTTCTCCAAGCAACCAAATCCCAAAGGTTCCCTTGCTCACCAAGAAACCTTCAAAAGCTCTACATCACATAAAGACTACTTGTTTCACAAGCCACCGTTCCCTCTTGTTCCTTGCCATACAAGCTACTACCAAAACTAGCTTGTTTTTGTCAAAAGTTGACTTGTTCCCCAAGTAAACCTCTTCTTATTTTTTAGACTTTTTCTTTTTCTTCATTGTTTGTTTACTTTAGTAAAAAAAGAAAAAAAAGAAAAGAAAAAAAAAGAGAAAAAAAAGAGAAAAGAAAAATCAATTCAAGAGGGGATTTATTACATCGTGTGTAGTAAGTGCAACATCAAAGGCAATTCGTGGAGGTGTGCTTCATCAAAATCTTGAGGTAGTCATTCTTTCTTGAGCTTGTTTATTGTTGGTTGATAGTTGAATTCCATAAGCTGATTTTTGATTGAGTCTTGAGTTCAATATAGAACCTATAGAGAAAAGTTGTGTGAGGAAGAAAAGGCAAGAGTGTATGAGTAACATTAGTAGAGAAAAGCCATATTAAAATTGTGTGAAACACGAGTGTGAGTGTTACATTCTTGTGTGTATTGAGTGTAAACACGTGAGGTTATACTTGTGAGGTCTGTTTCTTTTACTAACGTTTCTTGTAGGTTACAATTATGTCTTCTAATAGTGAAAAGCTTGCTTTGAGTAACATTGAGATCATGTTCCTAGACATACAACAACAACTTTCGAGGATAGAGTCGAAGTTGATTAAATATGATAAGTTGGAGCAACATGACGTTGCCCTAGCTAAGGTAAACCAAGATAATGCTTCTTATGCATGTGATAATGTAGCTAATAATAAGTTGGATAGCAATTACGGAGAAGATTTTGATGATGATTCTATGCTGCAATTAAAGGATGATGAGGATAGTATGGAATTACCCATGGATGGAAAGGAATCTATAGCATGTCAAACTTTAAGTGTGCTACTGAAAGATGAGTATCAATTGAGATTAAAAGAGACTGAGAAAAGAATAGTGAGTGAAGCCGAGGCTAAGCAAAAAGAGAAAACAATTGAGATTGAGTGTGATGCTTTAAGCATAGGTATCGAAGTTGTTTTAATGCAGGAGAAGCGCCCTATTGCTTTTTTTAGTGAGAAGTTAAGTGGAGCTGCCCTTAACTATCCCACATATGATAAAGAGATGTATGCATTAGTGAGGGCCTTGGAAACATGGCAACACTATTTATGGCCCAAGGAATTTGTCATCCACACTGATCATGAGTCCTTGAAGCATTTGAAAGGACAAAGCAAGTTGAACAAGCATCATGCCAAGTGGATGGAGTTCATTGAAACATTTCCATATGTGATCAAATATAAACAAGGTAAAGAAAATGTCATGGCTGATGCATTATCTCGAAGGTATACTCTAATAACTACTCTTAATGCAAAACTACTTGGATTTGAGTATTTTAAAGACTTGTATGCTACTAATGAGGATTTTGAAAATGTGTTCATTGCATGTGAGAAAACTGGTTTAAGAAAGTTTTATAGGCATTATGGATTCTTATTTAGGAAAAATAGATTATGTGTGCCTAGGAGTTCTTTAAGAGAATTACTTGTTAGAGAGGCCCATAGTGGTGGATTAATGAGATATTTTGGAGTAAAGAAAACTTTAGATATATTGCATGATCACTTCTTTTGGCCTAACATGAAAAGAGATGTTGAAAAATTGTGTGAAAGATGTGTCACTTGTAAACAAGCTAAGTCTAGAGTTATGAATCATGGTCTTTATACTCCATTACCTATTGCTACTGCTCCTTGGACTGACATTTTTATGGACTTTGTTTTGGGGTTACCAAGAATAAAGAGAGGTAGAGATTCTGTTTTTGTTGTTGTTGACAGGTTCTCTAAGATAGCTCACTTCATTGCTTGTCACAAGACAGATGATGCAAGCAACATTGTCAATTTATTCTTTAGGGAAATTGTTCGTCTACACGGTGTTCCGAGGACCATTGTTTTTGACCGTGATGTGAAGTTAGGAATAAAGCTATTGTTTTCAACTACTTGTCATCCACAAACCGATGGTCAAACTGAAGTAGTCAATCGTACTTTGTCTACTTTGTTGAGGTCCATTATTCAAATGAATTTGAAGAATTGGGAAGATTGTTTGCCTTATGTGGAGTTTGCTTACAATAGAAGTGTGCATTCTACTACTAGTTATTCTCCATTTGAAGTTGTCTATGGTTTTAATCCACTCACTCCATTAGATCTTTTAGCACTACCTATTGAGGAGAGAGCTAGTCTGGATGGGGAAAAGAAAGCTGATTTTGTTAAGCAACTACATGAGAAGGTACGTCAAAACATTAAGAAGAGGACTGAGCAATATGCTACTCAAGCCAACAAGTGTCGCAAGAAAGTTGTCTTTGAACCTGGTGATTGGGTTTGGGTACATATGCGTAAAGAGAGATTTCCTGCTCAACGTCGCTCCAAGTTTCAACCTCGAGGAGATGGACCATTCCAAGTGATTGAGAAGATTAATGACAATGCTTACAAATTGGATCTTCCAGGTGAGTATAATGTTAGTGCTACATTTAATGTTTCTGATCTTTCTCCCTTTGATATTGATATAGGTGATTCTGATTTGAGGACAAATCCTTTCGAGGAGAGGGGGAATGATGGAGACCCATTAAGCTCACACAGCTCAAGTCATGTTCGTGATGTTCGTGATCCTTTGAGCATCCATGGAGGTCCAATTACAAGAGCTAAATCAAAGATAATGCAACAAGCCTTGGCTGGTTTCATTGATATTGCTACAGAGAAAGCCCAACAAAGCTTGAGCATGGAGGATGATAAACTCTTCTACAACATGATCCAAGCCCAAGTTCAACCTTCTTGAAGACACACAAGTATTGGACCGAAATGCAAATTAGGCTAGATGCATATTTTATTTAGTTAAGTATTATTGGGCTGAACATTGTCTTAATTTAATTTAAGCCCAATTCCTTTTTAAATAATTGATTTTATAAGACTTCTATTACTTGTTCTGCAAGTTAGGAGAGTAGGATTCCAATTACTTGTTCTGCAAGTTTGCTATTTCCTATTCTGCAAGTTAGGAAAGTAGGATTCCTATTACTTGTGCTGCAAGTTATCTATTTGCCTATAAATAGTTATGTAACCCTTTGGGGAGAACACAATTGATTTTAGTAATAAAATTGAGAGACTTCTTCTCTTTGGTTCTCTTGAGAACTCTTGAACTTATCAAGGTCTTCCTTGTGGCGTTCTTCTACCTTCCACCAATATATACCATAGGTTCTTGCTTTTCTAAGCAACGGGTCTTGGTCCAATACCATAGGTTCTTGTGTATCTACACAACGGGTCTTGGTTTTATCTCTAATTTTTGTTTTCTTTTGCTGCGTTTTTAACTTGTTCTTGTTTTTCTTCAAGTGTTCTTTGTGTTCTTCATTGAACTTCATCTTCTTTCGCTGAGGTTCATATCAGTAAGCTACGAGTAGGAGAGAGAGAATCGATAGCTGATCTAATCCTATTGAATATGTATGGATTTGATGTCATATTAGGAATGGATTGGTTAGCTAAGAATCGTGTGATATTGGATTGTTATGCTAAGAGTGTGATCTTCTCTTCTCCCGTTAGCTATGTTGTAAATTTTACAATTGTTTAATACAAAAATATGTTTATTAATTGATTTATTTGTAAACGAAATTAATAGAGAATATATTTGTTATGTGAAGGATTTATAGCATATGTGGTGGAAGTAGAAAGGAAACGTCCCGAACTTCATGAAATTCCAATAGCCAATGAGTTTCTAGGTGTGTTTCCGGACGATCTTCCAGGACTTCCACTGGATAGGGAAATCGAGTTTACTATCGATTTGGTGCCAGGGACTGAGCCCATTTCGAGACCACCCAATCGGATGGCCTCAGTGGAGTTGGAAGAACTTAAGAAACAGCTTCAGGAGTTACTAGATAAGGGGTTTATACGGCCAAGTGTATCCCCATGGGGTGCTCCTGTGTTATTTGTCCGGAAGAAGGATGGCAGCTTGAGGCTTTGTATTGATTATCGATGGTTGAATAAGGTGACAATCAAGAACAAGTACCCCCTTCCCAGGATTGAAGATCTCTTTGTTCAGCTTCGGGGTGCACAAGTCTTCTCCAAGATAGACTTGAGATCGGGATATCATCAATTGAAGATCCGAAGTGAAGATATCCCTAAGACTGCATTCAGGACACGGTATGGTCACTATGAATTCCTATTGATGCCGTTTGGTTTAACCAATGCACCCGCGGCTTTTATGAACTTGATGAATGACGTGTTCAAATAGTATTTAGACCAATTTGTCATTGTTTTTATCGATAACATATCGGCGTATTCAAGATCATGGGAAGAGCATGAGCAGCATTTGAGGATAGTTCTACAAACCCTCAAGGATCGGGGATTATATGCCAAGCTAAGTAAGTGTGAGTTTTGGCTAGATCAAATATCCCTCTTGGTTCACATAATCAATAAAAATGGAGTTTCGGTCGATCCATCGAAGATTGAAGCTGTGGTGCAATGGGAGAGACCGAAAACAGAGAAGGAGATTAGGAGTTTCTTCGGTCTAGCCGGCTATTATCGACGGTTTGTAGAGGGTTTTTCGAGGTTAGCTGCTCCCTTGACGCGCTTAATGCGCAAAAAGGTGACGTTTGAATGGAATGATGCCTGCGAGCGCAGTTTCCACGAGTTGAAGTGCAGGTTAACTACTGCACCTATTCTCACCATTCCTAGTGGTTCTGGAGGATTTTCCGTATATAGTGATGCCTTTGCACAAGGTCTAGGTTGTGTGCTAATGCAACATGGTAAGGTAGTTGCATATGGTTCTCGTCAATTAAAGGACCATGAGAAGAACTACCCAACTCATGATTTGGAGTTAGTGGCAGTGGTGTTTGCTCTAAAGATTTGGAGGCATTACTTGTATGGTGAGAAATTTCAAATTTTTACGGATCATAAAAGTTTGAAGTACTTGTTCTCTCAGAGGGAATTGAATATGAGACAGGAGATGTGATATAAACCTCATCGAAAGAAGATGAGGTTCAAAGAAGAAGACGAAAAACACTTGAAGAAAAATAATAACAAGTTAAAAACACAGCAAAAGAGAACAAAAATTAGAAGTAAAACCAAGACCCATTGTGTAGAAACACAAGAACCTATGGTATTGGACCAAGACCCGTTGCTTAGAAAAGCAAGAACCTATGGTATATATTGGTGGAAGGTAGAAGAACGCCACAAGGAAGACCTTGATAAGTTCAAGAGTTCTCAAGAGAACCAAAGAGAAGAAGTCTCTCAATTTTATTACGAAAATCAATTGTGTTCTCCCCAAAGCGTTACATAACTATTTATAGGCAACTAGCTAACTTGTAGCACAAGTAAGAGGAATCCTACTTTCCTAACTTGCAGAATAGGAAATAGAAAACTTGCAGAATAAGCAATAGGAATCCTACTCTCCTAACTTGCAGAACAAGTAATAGAAGTCCTACAAAATATATTATTTAAAAACGAATTGGGCTTAAATTAAATTAAGACAACGTTCAGCCCAATAATACTTAACTAAATAAAATATGCATCCAGCCTAATTGCATTTCGGCCCAATACTTGTGTGTGTGTCTGATGGAGATTCAGATGGAGATCCACTTGCTCGTGATGTTCGTGATGCTAAGGATCCATTGGTCATCCAAGGAGGTCCAATTACCCGAGCTCGAGCTAAGAAAATGCAACAAGCCCTGGCCTCATTCATGCAACAAGCTCTGGCATCATTGAAGTGTCAAGGAAGCTTCCATGAAGAGTCCCAAGACATCTATACTTGCTTGGAAGCCCAAACGACATGAGCATGGTTTACTATCTTATTTTAGCTTAACAATAAGATGGGCTAAGTGTTTGGATAGCCCACGTTTGAGTCTTGTTGTGTCTTGGACTATTTATTTTATGTAACTAGGTTTAGGCATGAATTTGGGTTTAGTTTTATTTTTCTATTGGTGTTAATTCCAGCCCACTTGTTTATGGGCTTAAGTGCTAGGTATTATTATAAATACCTTGTAAACGCTATTGATGGAGATCAGTTAAGTGAATTTTCAGATATTGAGTGTGCCTTTCTCTTGGGTTCCCTCTCTACTAGGCTTATCAAGGTCTTCTTCCTTGTGGCGCCTCCTTCTTCACCATCCACCATTGCTATACCTTAGGTTCTCGAATTCTTATTCGTAGGGTCAAGGTCCAATACCTTGGGTTCGAGTCTCTTTAGGCTTTGGGTCTAGGTTTCATAAGGTATCCTTCATCGTCTTTTGCTTCTATCCAGTTGCGTTTCAGTTCCTTCAAACTCCAACCTACGAGTTCTTCTGTCCGTGCGCATCAGTTGGTATCCAGAGCTCCAGTTCCGATTTTCTGGTTTGTTTGTGCGTCACTCACTTTTCGATTTTTTTTTGGTTTCAATTTTTTTTCTTTTGTTCGTTCCACTTTCTGGTTTGTTTGTGTGTTCCTAGCCGCCACTTATTTCTTAACCCTAAAACCCTAGCCACCACTTATTTCATTACACAAAAAAAACCCTAGCCGCACCCCTTAAAAATAAAACCCTAGCCGCACCCCTCAAAATAAAACCCTAGCCGCACCCCTTAAAAATAAAACCCTAGCCGCACCCCTCAAAAAAAAAAAAAAAAAAAAAAAACCCTAGCTGCACCCCTCAAAAAAAAAAAACCCTAGCCGCACCCCTCAAAAAAAAAAAAACCCTAGCCCCACCCCTCAAAAAAAAACCCTAGCCTCACCCCTCAAAAAAAAACCTAGCCGCACCCCTCCTCTTTCAAGGAAACCGCAACACTCAGAGTTAAAAAAAAAAAAAAAAGAAGAAGAAGAAAAGAATTCAAAAAAAAAAAAGAAAAAGAAAAGAATTCGAAAAAAAAAAAAAGAAGAAGAAAAGAATTCGAAAAAAAAAAAAAAAAAGAAAAAGAAAAAAAAAATTTCTTTTGCGGTACTGTTCAAACAGAAGTTTTGGTTGAGTTAGGAGGTGTGTGAGTACTCGTTTTAAAGAAAACGACGAAAGAAAACGACCTAGTCGAGCTTTGCTCCACTAGCCCCACCCTATCTTGGCCAAATTCCAACGTTTTCCTATAGTTTTAGGCCATTTTTCATTTTTTTTGGTCATTCTAGTGCTTTTTTTTATTTTTTATTTTTTTTCTTTCTTATTTTTTTTTCTTCTTTCTCTCTTTCTTTGAGTCACCCTAGCCCTAGCCACACCTTTCTGTAAAAAAAAAAAAAAAAAAAAAAATTCTTGGTGACAATACTTGGTGAATTAGTTGACTTTACGAGGTTGAATCTTTGACTGGGTCTCTAGTGTGATTGTGAACCTATAGAGTTAAGGTAGAGTAAGGGAAAAAGGCACGAGTGTGTGAGAGACATTAGTAGAGAAAAGCCAAATTACTTGAGTGAAACAGGAGTGTAAACACGTGAGGATATTACTTGTTGACAATGTCTTCTGAAGGTGATAAGTCAGACTTTAAAAAGATTGAATTCCTGCTTCAGGCAATGCAACAACAGTTCCAACGGATGGATGTGAAATTCAATGACATTCATGATAAGTTGAACCAACATGAAGCTCGGTTTGCAAAGATCCAACAAGGTGATACTTCTCGTAAAAAAAGTAAGGTTGTTGCCAATGATGAGTATGATGATAATGTTGGGTATGATTCGAATGAAGAGTCTGGGATAGATAGACATCATAGAAGGTACCATGGGTATAAAGATCGAGTTGATAGAGCCCGTGATAGAGGTAAGGAGAAGCTGGATGGAAACCTTAGCAGTATAAAATTAAAGATTCCTCCTTTCCAAGGCAAGAATGATCCTGAGGCATATTTGGAGTGGGAAAGGAAGCTTGAAATGGTGTTTGACTGCCACCACTACTCTGAAGAAAAGAAGGTCAAACTTGCAGCAATTGAGTTCACAGAGTATGCTATGGTTTGGTGGGATCAGTTAGTCAGTAGTCGAAGAAGATATGGTGATCCTCCAGTGTCTACATGGGATGAGATGAAGCGCATCATGAGGAAGAGATTTGTTCCTACTCATTACTACAGGGAGTTATACCAGAAGCTCCGTCTTACCCAGGGCTCAAAGAGTGTTGAGGATTACTACAAAGAGATGGAAATAACCATGATCCGAGCCAATATCCAGGAGGATGCAGAAGCTACTATGGCTCGTTTTCTTCAAGGCTTAAACCGTGAGATTGCCAATGTAGTCGAGTTGCAGCATTACATGGATTTAGAGGAGATGTTGCATGTGGCCATCAAAGTGGAAAGGCAACTCAAAAGGAAAGGTACATCCCGTTTTACTTCTAGTTCAGTTCCTGTTTGGAAATCTAACACCTTTCATAGGGATGATAAGCCTGTGCCTACGCATAAGTCAGAGAGCTTTGCTAAGCCCAAGCCTGAGGGCCCTCCAAAGCCCAAGACTGAACCTGCACAAGCATCCCAGAGCAGGACACGTGACATTAAGTGTTTCAAGTGCTTAGGTCGTGGACATGTTGCCTCACAGTGTCCCAACCGTAGAGTGATGATCATGCATGGGAATGGAGATGTTGAGAGTGAAGGTTCCGAACTCGGTGTAGAAGATGAGATGCCTGCATTAGAAGATGTCGACGAAGAAGAAGTTGTTGAGTATGCTGCTCATGGTGAGGCACTTGTTGCTAGGCGTGCTCTTACTACTCATGTGAAGTTTGAGGATGAGGCACAGCGCGAGAACATCTTCCATACGAGATGCCATATTAGTGACAAGGTATGTACTGTAATCATTGATGGTGGGAGTTGTACTAATGTTGCTAGCACATACCTTGTTGATAAATTAAAGTTGCCCACTACCAAGCATCACCACCCATATAAGTTGCAGTGGATTAATGACTGTGGTGAAGTCAACGTGGTGAAGCAAGTCTTGGTTCCTTTTCGTATTGGAAGGTATCACGATGAGGTGTTGTGTGACGTAGTGCCCATGCAAGCTAGCCACCTATTGCTGGGTAGACCATGGCAGTATGATCGGAGAGTCATCCACGACGGTTACACTAACCGTTATTCCTTTACTATGGATGGCAAGAAGATCGCTCTTGCTCCCCTTAGCCCCAAGGAGATTTATGAGGACCAATTAAGGCTAAAGGAGCAACATGACGAGCAAAGGAAGCAAGCTAAAGAAAAGAAGGAAAACAAGGACAGCAAAACAGTGAGCTGCTATGCCAAACCCCGAGATGTGAAGACTGCATTTCTTGCTAAGTCTCCTATCCTTTTACTCTTATTTAAAGATTCTTATTTTCTTGATGCTGAACCCCATGATACTTTGCCTACTGATGTTGTCTCATTGTTGCAGGAGTTCGAGGATGTATTCCCTGAGGAGATCCCAAGTGGATTACCACCGATTCGTGGGATCGAGCACATGATTGACCTTGTCCCCGGAGCTACCATTCCTAACCGTCCAGCCTACAGAAGTAATCCCGAGGAGACGAAGGAGCTTCAAAGGCAAGTTGAGGAGCTCCTGAGGAAAGGTTATGTGAGAGAGAGCATGAGTCCTTGCGCCGTGCCCGTACTGCTTGTGCCAAAAAAAGATGGGACGTGGAGGATGTGCGTTGACTGCCGAGCCGTCAACAAAATCACTGTAAAGTACCGCTATCCTATTCCTAGACTAGATGACATGCTTGATGAGTTGCATGGTGCATGCATGTTTTCTAAAATTGATTTAAAGAGCGGATATCACCAAATTCGTATGAGAGAAGGTGATGAATGGAAAACCGCATTCAAGACTAAACATGGTCTCTACGAGTGGTTAGTTATGCCTTTTGGCTTGACTAATGCACCTAGTACATTCATGCGTTTAATGAACCATGTTTTACGTGATTTCATTGGTAAGTATGTGGTTGTCTATTTTGATGATATTTTGATATACAGTAAGAGCCAGCATGAGCATGTTGAGCATCTTAGGAATGTTCTTACTATTTTGAGGAATGCAAGTTTGTATGCCAATTTTAGGAAATGTACATTCTGCACTGCTAAGATTGTTTTTCTTGGGTATGTCGTTTCTTCACATGGCATTTCTGTTGATAATGAGAAGGTAAAGGCA
This sequence comes from Heritiera fomes, assembly GCA_032173925.1. Classification (NCBI taxonomy): domain Eukaryota; kingdom Viridiplantae; phylum Streptophyta; class Magnoliopsida; order Malvales; family Malvaceae; genus Heritiera; species Heritiera fomes. The sequence continues at coordinate 17,512,815 of JAPDPM010000009.1, read as the reverse complement.
ATTAAAGATTGGCCTGTACCTAAGTCTGTTTCTGAGGTGCGTAGTTTCCATGGTTTAGCTAGTTTCTATCGTCGATTCGTTAGAGATTTTAGCACTATAGCTGCACCTTTGATCGAAGTGGTCAAAAAGAATGTTGCATTTCATTGGGGTCCTGCACAAGAGCATGCTTTTAATTTGCTTAAAGATAAACTTTGTTCTGCTCCTTTGTTATCTCTGCCTGACTTTACAAAAACTTTTGAGATTGAGTGCGATGCCTCAGGTGTAGGTATTGGAGCTGTGCTTATGCAGGAAAAACGCCCAATTGCTTTCTTTAGTGAGAAGTTAAGTGGAGCAGCACTTAACTATCCCACATATGACAAGGAGATGTACGCGTTAGTGAGGGCCTTGGAGACATGGCAACATTACTTGTGGGCCAAAGAATTTGTCATCCACACTGATCATGAGTCCTTGAAGCATTTGAAAGGACAGAGTAAGCTGCATAAGCGTCATGCCAAGTGGATAGAGTTCATTGAGATGTTCCCGTACGTGATCAAGTACAAACAAGGTAAAGAGAACGTCGTAGCTGATGCGTTATCTCGTCGGTATACTCTTATCACTACTCTTGATGCTAAACTTTTAGGATTTGAGTATATCAAAGAACAATATGCTGATGATGTTGATTTTGGTAATGTTTATGATGCATGTGCTACATCTGGTTTTGGCAAGTTCTTTAGGCATGATGGGTTCTTATTTAGAGAAAATAAATTATGTGTGCCTAGGAGTTCATTGCGCGAGCTGTTAGTTAGAGAAGCCCATAGTGGAGGATTAATGGGTCACTTTGGAGTTAGGAAAACTCTAGATGTTTTGCAAGCACATTTCTTTTGGCCTAACATGAGGAGGGATGTAGAGAGGTTATGTGCTAGATGCATTTCATGTAGGCAAGCTAAATCTAGAGTTCATAATCATGGTTTATATACTCCTTTACCCATTCCTACTACTCCGTGGACTGATATCTCTATGGATTTTGTTTTGGGCTTGCCTCGAACAAAACGCGGTAGAGATTCTGTTTTTGTTGTGGTTGACAGGTTCTCTAAGATGGCTCATTTCATTGCTTGCCACAAGACGGATGATGCGAGCAACGTTGCTGACCTTTTCTTCAAAGAGATAGTACGTCTACATGGTGTACCAAGGACCATTGTTTCTGATCGAGATGCAAAGTTCCTTAGTTACTTTTGGAAGACGTTATGGGGAAAGTTGGGAACTAAATTGTTATTCTCCACCACTTGTCACCCCCAGACTGATGGACAGACTGAGGTCGTCAACCGAACCCTGTCTACGTTATTGAGGTCCATTATTCAGAAAAATTTGAAGAATTGGGAAGATTGCTTGCCCCATGTGGAGTTTGCATATAACCGCAGTGTCCACTCCACTACTAGTTGCTCTCCATTCGAAGTTGTTTATGGCTTCAATCCTCTTACTCCTTTGGATTTGTTGCCATTACCTAGTGCGGAGCAGAGTAACTTGGATGGGGAACAGAAGGCTAAGTTTGTGAAGCAACTCCATGAGAGAGTTCGTCAAGCTATTGAAAAGAAGACTGAGCAGTATACCACCCAAGCAAATAAGCATCGAAAGAAAGTAGTCTTTGAGCCCGGTGATTGGGTTTGGGTGCATATGAGAAAAGAGAGGTTTCCTGTTCAGCGACGAACCAAGCTGCATCCCCGAGGAGATGGACCATTCCAAGTCATAGCGAAGATCAACGATAATGCCTACAAATTGGATCTTCCTGGTGAGTATGGTGTATCTGCTACTTTTAATGTTTCTGATCTTTCTCCCTTTTCTTTTGATGAAGGTATATGCGATTTGAGGACAAATCCTTTTGAGGAGAGGGGGAATGATGGAGATTCAGATGGAGATCCACTTGCTCGTGATGTTCGTGATGCTAAGGATCCATTGGTCATCCAAGGAGGTCCAATTACCCGAGCTCGAGCTAAGAAAATGCAACAAGCCCTGGCCTCATTCATGCAACAAGCTCTGGCATCATTGAAGTGTCAAGGAAGCTTCCATGAAGAGTCCCAAGACATCTATACTTGCTTGGAAGCCCAAACGACATGAGCATGGTTTACTATCTTATTTTAGCTTAACAATAAGATGGGCTAAGTGTTTGGATAGCCCACGTTTGAGTCTTGTTGTGTCTTGGACTATTTATTTTATGTAACTAGGTTTAGGCATGAATTTGGGTTTAGTTTTATTTTTCTATTGGTGTTAATTCCAGCCCACTTGTTTATGGGCTTAAGTGCTAGGTATTATTATAAATACCTTGTAAACGCTATTGATGGAGATCAGTTAAGTGAATTTTCAGATATTGAGTGTGCCTTTCTCTTGGGTTCCCTCTCTACTAGGCTTATCAAGGTCTTCTTCCTTGTGGCGCCTCCTTCTTCACCATCCACCATTGCTATACCTTAGGTTCTCGAATTCTTATTCGTAGGGTCAAGGTCCAATACCTTGGGTTCGAGTCTCTTTAGGCTTTGGGTCTAGGTTTCATAAGGTATCCTTCATCGTCTTTTGCTTCTATCCAGTTGCGTTTCAGTTCCTTCAAACTCCAACCTACGAGTTCTTCTGTCCGTGCGCATCAGTGTCTTCAAGAAGGTTGAACTTTGATATGGACCTCACCGAAAGAAGATGAGGTTCATATGAAGAAGACGAAGAACACTTGAAAAAAAAACAATAACAAGTTAAAAACGCAGCAAAAGAAAATAAAAATTAGAAGTAAAACCAAGACCCGTTGTGTAGAAACACAAGAACCTATGGTATTGGACCAAGACCCGTTGCCTAGAAAAGCAAGAACCTATGGTATATATTGGTGGAAGGTAGAAGAACGCCACAAGGAAGACCTTGATAAGTTCAAGAGTTCTCAAGAGAACCAAAGAGAAGAAGTCTCTCAATTTTATTGCTAAAATCAATTGTGTTCTCCCCAAAGGGTTACATAACTATTTATAGGCAAATAGATAACTTGCAGCACAAGTAATAGGAATCCTACTTTCCTAACTTGCAGAATAGGAAATAGCAAACTTGCAGAACAAGCAATAGGAATCCTACTCTCCTAACTTGCAGAACAAGTAATAGAAGTCTTACAAAATCTATTATTTAAAAAAGAATTGGGCTTAAATTAAATTAAGACAATGTTCAGCCCAATAATACTTAACTAAATAAAATATGCATCTAGCCTAATTTGCATTTCGGCCCAATACTTGTGTGTCTTCAAGAAGGTTGAACTTGGGCTTGGATCATGTTGTAGAAGACTTTATCATCCTCCATGCTCAAGCTTTGTTGGGCTTTCTCTCTAGCAATATCAATGAAACCAGCCAAGGCTTGTTGCATCATCTTTGATTTAGCTCTTGTAATTGGACCTCCATGGATACTCAAAGGATCACGATCATCACGAACATGACTTGAGCTTTGTGAGCTTGGATCTCCATCATTCCCCCTCTCCTCGAAAGGATTTGTCCTCAAATCAGAATCACCTACATCAATATCAAAGGGAGAAAGATCAGAAACATTAAATGTAGCACTAACATTATACTCACCTGGAAGATCTAACTTATAAGCATTGTCATTGATCTTCTTAATCACTTGGAATGGTCCATCTCCTCGAGGTTGCAACTTGGAGCGACGCTGAGCAGGAAATCTCTCTTTACGCATATGTACCCAAACCCAATCACCAGGTTCAAAGACAACTTTCTTGCGATGCTTGTTGGCTTGAGTAGCATATTGCTCAGTCCTCTTTTTAATGTTTTGACGTACCTTCTCATGTAGTTGCTTAACAAAATCAGCTTTCTTTTCCCCATCCAAACTAGCTCTCTCCTCAATAGGTAGTGGTAAAAGATCCAATGGAGTGAGTGGATTAAAACCATAGACAACTTCAAATGGAGAATAACTAGTAGTGGAATGCACACTTCTATTGTAAGCAAACTCCACATGAGGCAAACAATCTTCCCAATTCTTCAAATTCTTTTGAATAATGGACCTCAACAAAGTAGACAAAGTACGATTGACTACTTCAGTTTGACCATCGGTTTGTGGATGACAAGTAGTTGAAAACAATAGCTTTGTTCCTAACTTTCCCCATAATGTTTTCCAAAAATAGCTAAGGAACTTCACATCACGGTCAGAAACAATGGTCCTCGGAACCCCATGTAGACGAACAATTTCCTTGAAGAATAAATCGGCAATGTTACTTGCATCATCTGTCTTGTGACAAGCAATGAAGTGAGCCATCTTAGAGAACCTGTCAACAACAACAAAAACAGAATCTCTACCTCTCTTTGTTCTTGGTAACCCCAAAACAAAGTCCATAGAAATGTCAGTCCAAGGAGCAGTAGGAATAGGCAATGGAGTATAAAGACCATGATTCATAACTCTAGACTTAGCTTGTTTACAAGTGACACATCTCTCACACAATTTTTCAACATCTCTTTTCATGTTAGGCCAAAAGAAGTGATCATGCAATATATCTAAAGTTTTCTTTACTCCAAAATGTCCCATTAACCCACCACTATGGGCTTCTCTAACAAGTAATTCTCTTAAAGAACTCCTAGGCACACATAATCTATTTTCCCTAAATAAGAATCCATCATGCCTATAAAACTTTCCAAAACCAGTTTTCTCACATGCAATGAACACATTTTCAAAATCCTCATCAGTAGCATACAAGTCTTTAATATACTCAAATCCAAGTAGTTTTGCATTAAGAGTAGTGATTAGAGTATACCTTCGAGATAATGCATCAGCCACGACATTTTCTTTACCTTGTTTATATTTGATCACATATGGAAATGTTTCAATGAACTCCATCCACTTGGCATGACGCTTGTTCAACTTGCTTTGTCCTTTCAAGTGCTTCAAGGACTCATGATCAGTGTGGATGACAAATTCCTTGGGCCATAAATAGTGTTGCCATGTTTCCAAGGCCCTCACTAATGCATACATCTCTTTATCATATGTGGGATAGTTAAGGGCAGCTCCACTTAACTTCTCACTGAAAAAAGCAATGGGGCGCTTCTCCTGCATTAAAACAGCTCCAATACCTATACTTGAAGCATCACACTCAATCTCAAAAGTTTTAGAAAAGTCAGGTAAGGATAATAAAGCTGCAGAACAAAGCTTCTCTTTAAGCAAGTTAAAAGCATGATCTTGCTCAAGACCCCATTTAAATCCAACATTCTTTTTAACAACATCAGTTAGAGGTGCAGCTATTGTACTGAAGTCTCTAACAAACCTACGATAGAAACTAGCTAATCCATGAAAACTACGCACCTCAGAGATATTCTTAGGTATAGGCCAATCTTTAATTGCCTTGACCTTTTCATCTTCTACTGCTATACCCTTAGAAGAAATAACATATCCAAGAAATGTAATCTTATCAGTGCAAAAGGAACATTTCTTAAGGTTAGCATACAACTTTTCCTTTCTCAAGACATTAAGCACATTCTTTAAATGTTCAATATGTTCATGCAAACTTCTACTATAGATCAAGATATCATCAAAATAGACAACTACAAATTTTCCAATGAAAGCACGCAAGACATGGTTCATTAATCTCATGAAAGTGCTAGGTGCATTAGTTAATCCAAAAGGCATAACTAACCATTCATACAAACCATGCTTAGTCTTAAATGCAGTTTTCCATTCATCACCTTCTCTCATGCGAATTTGATGATAACCACTTTTCAAATCAATTTTAGAAAAGATGCAAGAACCATGTAACTCATCAAGCATATCATCTAATCTAGGAATGGGATAGCGATACTTTACAGTGATTTTGTTGATGGCACGACAATCAACACACATCCTCCACGTCCCATCCTTCTTAGGAACAAGTAACACAGGAACAGCACATGGACTCATGCTCTCTCTAACGTAGCCTTTCTTCATGAGCTCGTCAACTTGCCTTTGAAGCTCCTTTGTCTCCTCGGGATTACTTCTATAGGCAGGTCTGTTGGGAATGGCAGCTCCAGGAACAAGGTCTATTTGATGCTCAATTCCCCTAATAGGTGGCAAACCATTTGGAATCTCCTCGGGGAATATATCTCCAAATTCCTTCAAAAGAGACACAACATTAGTAGGCAAAGAAGATTTAAGATCATTAGAACTAAAACAAGATTCTTTATATAAAAACAAAAGGATTGGGCACTTAGCTAAAAAAGCAGCCTTTACATCACTTTGCTTTGCATAGAAGCTCACGTCCTTTCTTTCTTTCTTTGCAATATCTTTGCCTTTATCTAGATTCTTCGACCTTTGTTGTGATTCATTCTGCTCTTTCAACCTCAATTGATCCTCATAAATCTCCGTAGGACTCAAGGGTGCAAGTGTGAATTTTTTACCAGCCATGGTAAATGAATAACGGTTTGTAAATCCATCATGTATGACATGTCTATCAAATTGCCATGGTCTTCCTAAAAGCAAATGACCAGCATGCATAGGCACAACATCACACAACACTTTATCATTGTACCTTCCAATTGAAAATAGCACCAATACTTGCTTGGTCACATTTACTTCTCCACAATTATTGAGCCATTGAAGTTTGTATGGTTTGGGATGTTTTGTAGTGGGCAAACTCAATTTGTCAACCAAATAAGTGCTAGCAACATTAGTGCAACTACCACCATCAATAATCAAAGAGCATACCTTATTGTTGACGTGGCATCTAGTATGAAAAATATTTTCTCGTTGCACTTCATCTTCATCCTTAACTTGGGCACTTAATGCACGACGAGCTACAAGTGCTTCACCATGTGCAGCAAACTCAACATAGTCATCATCCTCATTAATGTCCTCCAATGGTGGCATCTCATCATCAACATCAGAATCTTCACTTACAACATCACCATCATCACGCATAATCATGACTCGTTTGTTTGGGCATTGTGATGCAATGTGTCCTCTTCCCAAACATCTAAAACACTTAATGTCTCTACTCTTACCTTGGGATGCTTGGATAGCCTCGGGTTTGGGCTTTTGGACACTCTCACCCTTAGGCTTGAATGAGGATTCAGTCTTAAGTTTGAATGTAGTCTTATCATCCCTTCGAAAGGTGTTCGGTTTCCAAGAAGAAGATGAACTAGAACCTTGCATAAAACGAGATGAATAACCTTTTCTCTTGAGTTGCCTTTCAACCTTGATAGCCATATGCAACATATCATCAAACTCCACATAGTGATGTAACTCCACTACATTAGCAATCTCACGATTCAATCCTTGTAAGAATCGAGCCATAGTAGCTTCACTATCCTCTTCAACATTAGCTCTGATCATGATAATTTCCATTTCTTTATGATAATCCTCAACACTCTTAGAACCTTGAGTGAGACCTTGTAACCTTTGATAAAGCTCTCTATAGTAATGATTAGGAACAAACCTTTTTCTCATAACACGTTTCATTTCATTCCATGTAACTATAGGTGGCTCTCTATTCCTACGTCTACCAAGCATGAGTTGGTCCCACCAAATGATTGCATAATCCGTGAACTCTACAGCAGCAAGTTTCACCTTTTTTTCTTCGGAATAGTTATGGCAATCAAAGACCATCTCCACTTTCTTTTCCCATTCTAAGTAAGCCTCAGGATCATTCTTACCTTGAAAGGAAGGAATCTTCAATTTGATACTTCCTAAATTTCCATCTATCCTATCATAATACCTATCTCCTTTATACCTATCTCCACGACCTCCTTTATTACCATGGTTACCTTTAACACTTCTACTAAACTCATCATCATCAAACTCATCATCAACTTTATCATCAAAGTCATTATTCACAATATTGCCATTCTCATGAGAAGTATCACTTGGCTTTACCTTGGCTAGGACAGCTTCATGTTCCTCCAACTTATCATGAATATTATTAAACCTTAACTCTATCCTTGAAAATTGTTGTTGCATAGCTTGGAACATGAACTCGATCTTACCCAAATCAGGCTTTTCACTATTAGAAGACATGATTTTATCCTGCAAGAAACGTTAGTAAAAGAAAAGGACCTCACAAGTATGACCTCACGTGTTTACACTCAATACACACAAGACTGTAACACACACTCGTGTTTCACACAATTTTAATATGACTTTTCTCTACTAATGTTACTCACACACTCTTGCCTTTTTTCCCTCACACAACTTTTCTCTATAGGTTCTATATTGAACTCAAGACTTAATCAAAAATCAGCTTATGGAATTCAACTATCAACCAACAATAAACAAGATGAGCACAAGATTTTAATCAAGGGAAAACAAAACAATGAATACTCAACAAGACTTAGCAAGACTCAGCAAGACTCAATAAGACTTAAGAAGACTCCAATGAAACTAAACCTTGAAGGAAATTTGTGTATTTTGGGGTGTTTAATTAAGGTAGGGTTTAGCCAAAGGTGGGGTAGTTTTGTCCTTTTATGTGGTAGGGTCAAAAAGGTAATTTTAGACAGTAGGGTAAAATGGCAGTAATGAATTTTCAAATTAGGCAAATAAGAAATCGCAAAGCTCAAGAAAGAATGACTACCTCAAGATTTTCATGAAGCACACCTTCACGAATTACCTTTGATATTGCACTTGCTACACACGATGTAATAAAATCCCCTCTTGAATTGATTTTTCTTTTCCCTTTTTTTTTCTTTTCTTTTTTTTCTCTTTTTTCTCTTTTTTTTTTATATTTTACTAAACTAAACGAACAATGAAGAAAAAAAAATATAAATAATAAGAAGAGGTTTACTTGGGGAACAAGGCAACTTTTTGACAAAAACAAGCTAGTTTTGGTAGCAGCTTGTGTACCAAGGAATGAGAGGGAACGGTGGCTTGTGAAACAAGTAGTCTTTATGTGATGTAGAGCTTTTGAAGGTTTCTTGGTGAGCAAGAAAACCTTTGGGATTTGGTTGCTTGGAGAACAAGATAGGGTTTACTTGGTGGCTAAGTAAAGACAATAGGTTTGAGGGACAAACAATATTAGTGATGGCTTGGAAAAGGATTCAAGATCAAGGTTTGTCCATGACAAGAAGACAAAGAAAAAAAAAACAAAAACGAAACTCCCACGAATTAAACCTAAGCTCTGATGCCAAATGATATGGACCTCACCGAAAGAAGATGAGGTTCATATGAAGAAGACGAAGAACACTTGAAAAAAAACAATAACAAGTTAAAAACGCAGCAAAAGAAAATAAAAATTAGAAGTAAAACCAAGACCCGTTGTGTAGAAACACAAGAACCTATGGTATTGGACCAAGACCCGTTGCCTAGAAAAGCAAGAACCTATGGTATATATTGGTGGAAGGTAGAAGAACGCCACAAGGAAGACCTTGATAAGTTCAAGAGTTCTCAAGAGAACCAAAGAGAAGAAGTCTCTCAATTTTATTGCTAAAATCAATTGTGTTCTCCCCAAAGGGTTACATAACTATTTATAGGCAAATAGATAACTTGCAGCACAAGTAATAGGAATCCTACTTTCCTAACTTGCAGAAAAGGAAATAGCAAACTTGCAGAACAAGCAATAGGAATCCTACTCTCCTAACTTGCAGAACAAGTAATAGAAGTCTTACAAAATCTATTATTTAAAAAGGAATTGGGCTTAAATTAAATTAAGACAATGTTCAGCCCAATAATACTTAACTAAATAAAATATGCATCTAGCCTAATTTGCATTTCGGCCCAATACTTGTGTGTCTTCAAGAAGGTTGAACTTGGGCTTGGATCATGTTGTAGAAGACTTTATCATCCTCCATGCTCAAGCTTTGTTGGGCTTTCTCTCTAGCAATATCAATGAAACCAGCCAAGGCTTGTTGCATCATCTTTGATTTAGCTCTTGTAATTGGACCTCCATGGATACTCAAAGGATCACGATCATCACGAACATGACTTGAGCTTTGTGAGCTTGGATCTCCATCAAACTTGGGCTTGGATCATGTTGTAGAAGACTTTATCATCCTCCATGCTCAAGCTTTGTTAGGCTTTCTCTCTAGCAATATTAATGAAACCAGCCAGTGTGATAATGTTGCTCATAATAAGTTGGATAGCAACTATGAAGAAGATTTTGATGATGATTCTATGCTGCCATTAGAGGATGATGAGGATAGTATGCAATTACCCATGGATGGAAAGGAATCTATAACATGTCAAACTTTAAGTGTGCTACTGAAAGATGAGGATCAATTGAGATTAAAAGAGAGTGAGAAAAAAATAGTGAGTGAAGCCGAGGCTAAGCAAAAAGAGAAAACAATTGAGATTGAGTGTGATGCTTTAAGCATAGGTATCGAAGCTGTTTTAATGCAGGAGAAGCGCCCCATTGCTTTTTTCAGTGACAAGTTAAGTGGAGCTGCCCTTAACTATCCCACATATGATAAAGAGATGTATGCATTAGTGAGGGCCTTGGAAACATGGCAACACTATTTATGGCCCAAGGAATTTGTCATCCACACTGATCATGAGTCCTTGAAGCACCTGAAAGGACAAAGCAAGTTTAACAAGCATCATGCCAAGTGGATGGAGTTCATTGAGACATTTCCATATGTGATCAAATATAAACAAGGTAAAGAAAATGTCGTGGCTGATGCATTGTCTCGAAGGTATACTCTAATCACTACTCTTAATGCACAACTACTTGGATTTGAGTATATTAAAGACTTGTATGCTACTGATGAGCAGTTTGAAAATGTGTTCATTGCATGTGAGAAAACTGGTTTTGGAAAGTTTTATAGGCATGATGGATTCTTATTTAGGGAAAATAGATTATGTGTGCCTAGGAGTTCTTTAAGAGAATTACTTGTTAGAAAAGCCCATAGTGGTGGGTTAATGGGACATTTTGGAGTAAAGAAAACTTTAGATATATTGCATGATCACTTCTTTTGGCCTAACATGAAAAGAGATGTTGAAAAATTGTGTGAAAGATGTGTCAGTTGTAAACAAGCTAAGTCTAGAGTTATGAATCATGGTCTTTATACTCCATTGCCTGTTCTTACTGCTCTTTGGATTGACATTTCTATAGACTTTCTTTTGGGGTTACCAAGAACAAAGAGAGGTAGAGATTCTGTTTTTGTTGTTGTTGACAGGTTCTCTAAGATGGCTCACTTCATTGCTTGTCACAAGACAGATGATGCAAGCAACATTACCGATTTATTCTTCAAGGAAATTGTTCGTCTACATGGTGTTCCCAGGATCATTGTTTCTGACCGTGATGTGAAGTTCCTTAGCTACTTTTGGAAAACATTATGGGGAATGTTAGGAACAAAGCTATTGTTTTCCACTACTTGTCATCCACAAACCGATGGTCAAACTGAAGTAGTCAATCGTACTTTGTCTACTTTGTTGAGGTCCATTATTCAAAAGAATTTGAAGAATTGGGAAGATTGTTTGCCTCATGTGGAGTTTGCTTACAATAGAAGTGTGCATTCTACTACTAGTTATTCTCCATTTGAAGTTGTCTATGATTTTAATCCACTCACTCCATTGGATCTTTTACCACTACCTATTGAGGAGAGAGCTAGTTTGGATGGGGAAAAGAAAGCTGATTTTGTTAAGCAACTACATGAGAAGGTACGTCAAAACATTAAGAAGAGGATTGAGCAATATGCTACTCAAGCCAACAAGCATTGCAAGAAAGTTGTCTTTGAACCTGGTGATTGGGTTTGGGTACATATGAGTAAAGAGAGATTTCCTACTCAACGTCGCTCCAAGTTGCAACCACAAGGAGATGGACCATTCCAAGTGTCATAACGTGATGCGCACGGACAGAAGAACTCGTAGGTTGGAGTTTGAAGGAACTGAAACGCAACTGGATAGAAGCAAAAGACGATGAAGGATACCTTATGAAACCTAGACCCAAAGCCTAAAGAGACTCGAACCCAAGGTATTGGACCTTGACCCTACGAATAAGAATTCGAGAACCTAAGGTATAGCAATGGTGGATGGTGAAGAAGGAGGCGCCACAAGGAAGAAGACCTTGATAAGCCTAGTAGAGAGGGAACCCAAGAGAAAGGCACACTCAATATCTGAAAATTCACTTAACTGATCTCCATCAATAGCGTTTACAAGGTATTTATAATAATACCTAGCACTTAAGCCCATAAACAAGTGGGCTGGAATTAACACCAATAGAAAAATAAAACTAAACCCAAATTCATGCCTAAACCTAGTTACATAAAATAAATAGTCCAAGACACAACAAGACTCAAACGTGGGCTATCCAAACACTTAGCCCATCTTATTGTTAAGCTAAAATAAGATAGTAAACCATGCTCATGTCGTTTGGGCTTCCAAGCAAGTATAGATGTCTTGGGACTCTTCATGGAAGCTTCCTTGACACTTCAATGATGCCAGAGCTTGTTGCATGAATGAGGCCAGGGCTTGTTGCATTTTCTTAGCTCGAGCTCGGGTAATTGGACCTCCTTGGATGACCAATGGATCCTTAGCATCACGAACATCACGAGCAAGTGGATCTCCATCTGGATCTCCATCATTCCCCCTCTCCTCAAAAGGATTTGTCCTCAAATCGCATATACCTTCATCAAAAGAAAAGGGAGAAAGATCAGAAACATTAAAAGTAGCAGATACACCATACTCACCAGGAAGATCCAATTTGTAGGCATTATCGTTGATCTTCGCTATGACTTGGAATGGTCCATCTCCTCGGGGATGCAGCTTGGTTCGTCGCTGAACAGGAAACCTCTCTTTTCTCATATGCACCCAAACCCAATCACCGGGCTCAAAGACTACTTTCTTTCGATGCTTATTTGCTTGGGTGGTATACTGCTCAGTCTTCTTTTCAATAGCTTGACGAACTCTCTCATGGAGTTGCTTCACAAACTTAGCCTTTAAATCAATTTTAGAAAACATGCATGCACCATGCAACTCATCAAGCATGTCATCTAGCCTAGGAATAGGATAGCGGTACTTTACAGTGATTTTGTTGACGGCTCGGCAGTCAACGCACATCCTCCACGTCCCATCTTTTTTTGGCACAAGCAGTACGGGCACGGCGCAAGGACTCATGCTCTCTCTCACATAACCTTTCCTCATGAGCTCCTCAACTTGCCTTTGAAGCTCCTTCGTCTCCTCGGGATTACTTCTGTAGGCTGGACGGTTAGGAATGGTAGCTCCGGGGACAAGGTCAATCATGTGCTCGATCCCACGAATCGGTGGTAATCCACTTGGGATCTCCTCAGGGAATACATCCTTGAACTCCTGCAACAATGAGACAACATCAGTAGGCAAAGTATCACGGAGTTCTGCATCAATAAAATAAGAATCTTTAAATAAGAGTAAAAGGATAGGAGACTTAGCAAGAAATGCAGTCTTCACATCTCGGGATTTGGCATAGCAGCTCACTGTTTTGCTTTCCTTGTTTTCCTTCTTTTCTTTCTTTTCGTTACCTTGCTTCCGTTGCTCTTCATGTTGCTCCTTTAGCCTTAATTGGTCCTCATAAATCTCCTTAGGGCTAAGGGGAGCAAGAGCGATCTTCTTGCCATCCATAGTAAAGGAGTAACGGTTAGTGTAACCGTCGTGGATGACTCTCCGATCATACTGCCACGGTCTACCCAGCAATAGGTGGCTAGCTTGCATGGGCACCACGTCACACAACACCTCATCGTGATACCTTCCAATACGAAACGGAACCAAGACTTGCTTCACCACGTTGACTTCACCACAGTCATTAATCCACTGCAACTTATATGGGTGGTGATGCTTTGTAGTGGGCAACTTTAACTTATCAACAAGGTATGTGCTAGCAACATTAGTACAACTCCCACCATCAATGATTACAGTACATACCTTGTCACTAATATGGCATCTCGTATGGAAGATGTTCTCGCGCTGTGCCTCATCCTCAAACTTCACATGAGTAGTAAGAGCACGCCTAGCAACAAGTGCCTCACCATGAGCAGCATACTCAACAACTTCTTCTTCGTCGACATCTTCTAATGTAGGCATCTCATCTTCTACACCGAGTTCGGAACCTTCACTCTCAACATCTCCATTCCCATGCATGATCATCACTCTACGGTTGGGACACTGTGAGGCAACATGTCCACGACCTAAGCACTTGAAACACTTAATGTCACGTGTCCTGCTCTGGGATGCTTGGGCAGGTTCAGTCTTGGGCTTTGGAGGGCCCTCAGGCTTGGGCTTAGCAAAGCTCTCTGACTTATGCGTAGGCACAGGCTTATCATCCCTATGAAAGGTGTTAGATTTCCAAACAGGAACTGAACTAGAAGTAAAACGGGATGTACCTTTCCTTTTGAGTTGCCTTTCCACCTTGATGGCCACATGCAACATCTCCTCTAAATCCATGTAATGCTGCAACTCGACTACATTGGCAATCTCACGGTTTAAGCCTTGAAGAAAACGAGCCATAGTAGCTTCTGCATCCTCCTGGATATTGGCTCGGATCATGGTTATTTCCATCTCTTTGTAGTAATCCTCAACACTCTTGGAGCCCTGGGTAAGACCTTGGAGCTTCTGGTATAACTCCCTGTAGTAATGAGTAGGAACAAATCTCTTCCGCATGATGCGCTTCATCTCATCCCATGTAGACACTGGACGATCACCATATCTTCTTCTACTAGTGACTAACTGATCCCACCAAACCATAGCATACTCTGTGAACTCAATTGCTGCAAGTTTGACCTTCTTTTCCTCAGAGTAGTGGTGGCAGTCAAACACCATTTCAATCTTCCGTTCCCATTCCAAATATGCCTCAGGATCATTCTTGCCTTGGAAAGGAGGAATTTTCAATTTTATACTGCCAAGGTTTCCATCCATCTTCTCCTTGCCTCTATCACAGGCTCTATCAACTCGATCTCTATATCCATGGTACCTTCTATGATGTCTATCGATCCCAGACTCTTCGTTCGAATCATACCCAGCATTATCATCATACTCGTCAGTGGCAACAACCTTACTCTTTAGACGAGAAGTATCACCTTGCTGGATCTTTGCAAACCGAGCGTCATGTTGGTTCAACTTATCATGAATGTCATTGAATTTCACGTCCATCCGTTGGAACTGTTGTTGCATTGCCTGAAGCATGAATTCAATCTTTTTAAAGTCGGACTTATCACCTTCAGAAGACATTTTCAACAAAGATATCCTCACGTGTGTACACTCGTGTTTCACTCAAGTAATTTGGCTTTTCTCTACTAATGTTTCTCACACACTCCTGCCTTTTTCCCTTACTCTACCTTAACTCTATAGGTTCACAATCGCACTAGAGACCCAGTCAAAGATTCAACCTCGTAAAGTCAACTAATTCACCAAGTATTGTCACCAAGAATTTTTTTTTTTTTTTTTTTTTCACAGAAAGGTGTGGCTAGGGCTAGGGTGACTCAAAGAAAGAGAGAAAGAAGAAAAAAAAATAAGAAAGAAAAAAATAAAAAATAAAAAAAAAAAGCACTAGAATGACCAAAAAAAATGAAAAATGGCCTAAAACTATAGGAAAACGTTGGAATTTGGCCAAGATAGGGTGGGGCTAGTGGAGCAAAGCTCGACTAGGTCGTTTTCTTTCGTCGTTTTCTTTAAAACGAGTACTCACACACCTCCTAACTCAACCAAAACTTCTGTTTGAACAGTACCGCAAAAGAAAAATTTTTTTTTTCTTTTTTTTTTTTTTTTTTTTTTTTTTTTTCGAATTCTTTTCTTCTTCTTTTTTTTTTCGAATTCTTTTCTTCTTTTTTTTTTTTTTTTTGAATTCTTTTCTTCTTTTTCTTTTTTTTTTTTTTTTAACTCTGAGTGTTGCGGTTTCCTTGAAAGAGGAGGGGTGCGGCTAGGTTTTTTTTTTTGAGGGGTGAGGCTAGGGTTTTTTTTTGAGGGGTGGGGCTAGGGTTTTTTTTTTTGAGGGGTGCGGCTAGGGTTTTTTTTTTTTTTTGAGGGGTGCAGCTAGGGTTTTTTTTTTTGAGGGGTGCAGCTAGGGTTTTTTTTTTTTTTTTTTGAGGGGTGCGGCTAGGGTTTTATTTTTAAGGGGTGCGGCTAGGGTTTTATTTTGAGGGGTGCGGCTAGGGTTTTATTTTTAAGGGGTGCGGCTAGGGTTTTTTGTGTAATGAAATAAGTGGTGGCTAGGGTTTTAGGGTTAAGAAATAAGTGGCGGCTAGGAACACACAAACAAACCAGAAAGTGGAACGAACAAAAGAAAAAAAATTGAAACCAAAAAAAAATCGAAAAGTGAGTGACGCACAAACAAACCAGAAAATCGGAACTGGAGCTCTGAATACCAACTGATGCGCACGGACAGAAGAACTCGTAGGTTGGAGTTTGAAGGAACTGAAACGCAACTGGATAGAAGCAAAAGACGATGAAGGATACCTTATGAAACCTAGACCCAAAGCCTAAAGAGACTCGAACCCAAGGTATTGGACCTTGACCCTACGAATAAGAATTCGAGAACCTAAGGTATAGCAATGGTGGATGGTGAAGAAGGAGGCGCCACAAGGAAGAAGACCTTGATAAGCCTAGTAGAGAGGGAACCCAAGAGAAAGGCACACTCAATATCTGAAAATTCACTTAACTGATCTCCATCAATAGCGTTTACAAGGTATTTATAATAATACCTAGCACTTAAGCCCATAAACAAGTGGGCTGGAATTAACACCAATAGAAAAATAAAACTAAACCCAAATTCATGCCTAAACCTAGTTACATAAAATAAATAGTCCAAGACACAACAAGACTCAAACGTGGGCTATCCAAACACTTAGCCCATCTTATTGTTAAGCTAAAATAAGATAGTAAACCATGCTCATGTCGTTTGGGCTTCCAAGCAAGTATAGATGTCTTGGGACTCTTCATGGAAGCTTCCTTGACACTTCAATGATGCCAGAGCTTGTTGCATGAATGAGGCCAGGGCTTGTTGCATTTTCTTAGCTCGAGCTCGGGTAATTGGACCTCCTTGGATGACCAATGGATCCTTAGCATCACGAACATCACGAGCAAGTGGATCTCCATCTGGATCTCCATCACAACCCAATTAATTATTTATACAAATTAAGACCCCGGACAAAATAGGGTGTCTACAGCTGCCCCTCTTTGTGCATTTGCTGTGAAACAGTAATTGCACAAAGACATAGACACCTATTTTGTCTGACTTCTCTTTTTTTTTTTTCAAAAAGCTCCCTCTAAACAGAAAGGCAGTCAAACTTTAAAATCTTGTCTAAAAAGCTCCCCCTAAACAGGCAGGCAGTCAAACTTTAAAAATCTTGTCCAAAAGCTCCTCCTAAACAGGTAGGCAGTCAAACTTTAAAAACTTGTCTGATAGCTCCTCCTAAACAGGCAGGCAGTCAAACTTTAAAATCTTGTCCAAAAGCTCCTCCTAAACAGGCAGACAGTCAAACTTTAAAATCTTGTCTAAAAGCTCCTCCTAAACAGGCAGGCAATCAAACTTTAAAAATCTTGTCTAATAGCTCCTCCTAAACAGGCAGGCAGTCAAACTTTGAAAATCTTGTCTAAAAGCTCCTCCTAAACAGGCAGGCAGTCAAACTTTAAATCTTGTCCAAAAGCTCCTCCTAAACAGGCAACTTTAAATCTTGTCCAAAATGCTCCTCCTAAACAGGCAGGCAGTCACACTTTAAAAATCTTGTCTAAAAGCTCCTCCTAAACAGGCAGGCAGTCAAACTTTAAAAATCTTGTCCAAAAATGCTCCTCCTAAACAGGTAGGCAGTCAAACTTTAAAATCTTGTTTTAAAAAGCTCTGATTTTTTTTTTTGAAAATTTTAGGAAACTCCTCTAAATTTTTCTTGTCAAAATTTGGAATCTTAGGAAACCCCTCTAAAATTCCTTTTCTTATTCAATTTTGAAATTTTGGGAAACCCCTCCAAAACTTCTTTTCCTTTCAAATTTTGAAATTTTAGGAAACCCCCTCTAAAATTCTTATGTTATCAAAATTTGGAATTTTAGGAAACCCCTCTAAAACTCCTTTTCTTGTCCAAAATTTGAAAATTTTGGGAAACTCCTCCAAAACTTCTTTTATCTAATTTTTGAAATTTTAGGAAACCCCTCTAAAATTTTCTTCTTTGTCAAATTTTGAAATTTTGGGAAACTCCTCCAAAACCTCTTTTTTTTTCTTGTCAAGTTTTGAAATTTTAGGAAACCCCTCTAAAATTTCTTTTTCTTGTCCAAAATTTGAAATCTTAGGAAACTCCTCCAAGACTTCTATCTTGTCTAATTTTCTGTAAAATTTCTTGTCTTGTTAAAATTTGAAATCTTGGGAAATTTATTTTATCCATGCAATTGCAACCTGTTCTATCCATGCAATGTCATTCATGTAAGCTATCTTATTCAAGCAATATCATTCATGCAATCTAGTCTATCAATGCAATGTTATTGATGCAATCAATTCTATCCATGTAATGCAGTCTGTTTTATCCATGCAATGTCATTCAAGCAATCTGTTTTATCTCTATGAACTCTATCTATGCAATGTTTTTTCGAAAAACATTTCAAGCTCATGCATCTCATGCATTCTTCTCTTTCATCTGTCCTCTTGTCATTCTATTTCTTATTTCTTTCCTCATTTTCCTTCTTCCATTTTTCTTGCCCAATGAAACTCTTGTCTTCATGCCCTCTTTATTCTATCTTCTCCCTTGATTCTTCTTTTTATTTTCCTCTCTATCTGGTCACTCATTTACTCATTAAAATCTTTACTGAGACCTCATCATTCATTCTTTCTTATTCATTGGTTTTTCTTGATTTCCAATTTCCATTCATCCACAAGTTTCCTTTTCTTTCATTTTCCTAAATAATATAGGAGTCTTTCACATATTTTGCCAAGCAAACATTCATTACCATTCTAATTTCAAGATCAATGCAACACAATTTCTCAATCCCTCAAGGTAAGGATATAGCAAAGAAATGATAAGTGAAATGAAGAGAGTGGTATTATTCAACATTTGAAAAGATTTAACAAGAAATTGTCAGGCTTAGAAGGAAAGTAGGCTTGAATGAAAAGTGAGAATTTTTTTAAAATTAGTTAATAGTATCCAAATAAAAACAATTCAAACAATTTTGATCAATGAATACAAAATCCCCTTCAAAGGTCCACCTTATCTGATCGTGTTGAGTTCATTAAAATATCCTCTTGCCCCCGTATCATTGACATTCAGTTCTTTTTGGTATCTAAGCTGCCTTTTCAGGTTTTCAACTTAGACGCACTTCATTGATCCAAACCGCCCTTTTTGGGTTTTCGATCTGAATCCTCCTTTCATTTTTTTCTCTTTTTCTTTTTTTTTCTTTTCTTCTTTTTTTTTCTTCTTTTTCATTTTCTTTTCTTTCTTTTTTTTAATTTATTTCTCTTCATTTTCAACTTCATTGTCCTTGATGAAACTTCTCTTATTTGTTCTCCATTTTGATTCATGCCCCAACATCAGATATTTCTTCACCCAATTTAATGCTCAGATGGATCTATGAGAGTCTTCGGAATCCCACTTCTTCCATCTAGAGAAATCTTTTTCCTTATCTTGATCTGCTTGTCCTACTTCTATCCAAAGGATTATCATCTCATAGTGTAAATATGCCTTCATTCAACACATGATTCTTCAATAGGAGTACTCATATTTGATCAAAATGGACTTTTAAGGCATGTAATGTAGGCTTAGGTGATGGTTTATGAAAGAAAGGATAATATAGGCCCAAAATAAGTGTTTTAGGGTTCATCAAACCAAGAATCATTTTTCATGAATCATTTAGGCATTTCGCCTTTTGCCCCATTCTAATTTGCTTTTTTCTCTCCTTTTTCATTCAAATGTGACTAGGTTTTTTACTTTCTTGATTCAAACCCTCTTTCCTTCTTCATTCTCTTTTTCTTTTTTGTTCTCTTTTTTTTTCCCAAAAGGTTTTTTTTTCTTTGCCCCTTTTTTATTTTTACTTTGCCCCACAAATCTTTCATCTTCTATTTTCTTTGCCCCCCAGTGTGGAGGGTGATTCTTGGTGGGTTACATCAAAAAGAATATAATAGGCTCAAAAGGGGTGATCAATGGATAATTTTACTCACGCTTGAAAGGTAGTGAAAGAAGGCCATTTCTCATCTCAATACAAGTACTCTCATTAAAGGTCATCTATTGAACAGAGACAAACTCATTAGAACTTCATGTAGAGATTCACCTTTACTCGTAACATTTTATAGGTGAAGATTTCAGACAAATATCTTCTATTCTCTTCTTGCTTGAACAATCTTGGCAAATTGGAAACCCATTCAACCAACCAAAGCAACTCTTTCAGAACTGAATTTTATACTCATTGCCATCATTATTATCATGTTCATTATTTGGATACTTTTAAGCTTGGTAACAATGTAGAGAATATGGGTATTGGTGTTTGGCATTAAAGAACAAGATTGGAATAAGGAATTAAGAAATATGCATCACACTAATCCTTTATTAAAAATGAAAATAAATGAAAACTGGCCCAATACATAAAAGAATTCTTAATGCCTTTTGGGCTTAGGCACTCCTATACTACCTAAGAAATTGAAATGTCCTAAGATGAATGAAATTAGAAACAAAGAAACAACCATAATCTTCAAGTTAGTGAATCAATCAATATCATCCAGTTTCTTCCATAGCATCAACCGCTACCCTTTGTGTGATCTAGTAGAAGATTATCATTCATATTTGGATCATTCTTTGTTCCAAAACTCAAAATTCCAGCATTGACAAGTGCTTGGACTTTCCTCTTCAAGCCCATACAATTCTTAATAGAGTGTCCAACATTGTCATTATGATAGGCACACTTTGCATTAGGATCATACCACTTTGGTAAGGAGGTTTCAAGGGTTCTATATAAATAGGGGCAATAAGATGACCTTCCACCAACTTTGGGAATAGCTCAGCATATGTCATGGTATAGGGTCTATGGTAACATTTCGGCTAAGTAAGGTGTTCCTTTGGTCATTAGGTGGGAAAGTGGGGTTTGTTGAGGCTGTAGGAGTTTGTCGAGGGAAAACAGGTTGATATGTGTTTTGGGGATGAGTTTGTGGGTAAGATGGGGAATATGCGTAATTCACTGAAGGTGGGTAAAGGGTATAAAGGCGGCGTGAATTATTTGAGACAGCTTGTGCATCTCCTTCCTTCTTCGAGAATCCACCCTTCCTACTATCATTCACTGGTGCTTCGATCTTACCACTCTTGATAGCATTCTCAATGGCTTCACCGGTTAACACCATGTCTGCAAAGTTCTTAGTTACACTGCTAAGTATACGCTCATAATAAGGAGCCTTGAGAGTATTCAAAAAGAACATGGTGATTTCCTTCTCAGTCAAGGGAGGTTGAATTAGTGATGCCACGTCTCTCCATCGTTGGGCATATTCTTTGAAGCTCTCATCTTTCTTCTTTTCCATACCTTGGAGAGATAAGCGGTCAGGAGCTACATCGAACACATGTTTGTATTGAGCTATAAAAGCTCTTGCCAACTCAGACCAAGAAGAAACTTTGCTCCTTTCCAATTGGTTGTACCACTTAGCGGTTAACCCAGTCAAGCCGTCTTGAAAAACATGAATTAATAGCTTGTCATCCCATGCATATGCCGCCATCTTTCTACAATACATGGTGAGAAGATCTTTTGGGCACGATCTTCCATTGAACTTTTCAAATTTAGGCACCTTGAATTTTGGTGGAAGCACGACACCACGTACCAAACACAACCTTTCGGCATCAACGAGTCCAAAATAGTCAAATCCTTCCATGGCACTTACTCTTTCCTCTATCAAGTTCAGCTGAGCTTTAGTACCACTATATTCTTCTTTATGCTTCAACTTTTCTAACTCTGTGGGATCATCTAAATTTGGCATCTCCACTGGGTTTTGAACTTTTATATGTAGAGACGTTGGAGCTTTGACAGTACTTCCTTCGGGAACAAAAACGGGGTTGTCTTGCATGCTTTGTTGAGTCTCTTGGACAGACTCATCTTGATTACCCATCTTCTCCTTTCCTTTAATCATGGCTTTTAGCAACTGAGTAATTTCGCTCAATTGCCCCTTCATCTCTACATTATCCCTTTCCAACTTTTCTATCCTGCTATTTTGATCCTCTTCCATTATGCGTGCTTGATATCTTGTATGGTATATGTGAAGGGTGGACCGTCTAGTGGATGCAATTTTGATACCTTGAGTGCCACAATTAAGTTGAAATTATTTCATGTGGTGATATGTTTATGCACAAAAATGAATGCACATGGAATGCCCTTAGGTCTAGTAATCTTTCCTAACAATTAAAAGTGTGTTCATTCTCATGATAAGACAGGTGCAAACTTACATGAATGATATGTTATGTGATGCAAAATCAAACACAACTATGCATGACTTAATGATACAGACAAATTCTTTTTTTTTGTTTTTTACTTTTTTATTTTGAAGAATGGAAGAAAGAAAAACTATATTTTTTTGATTTTTTTTTTAAAAACAATGTACAAAAGAGGAAGTAAAACTTATTCCTTCATGTGTCCTATCTTAGGTTTGAGTCTACACTCCAATCTAATATGGTTCCACCCTAAGGCTAAGCCTTATGTTTCATTACATGCTGGGTTTGGATAATTCAAGGTCTAAAGGTTCCCAAATTGTTCTTCACTATCATCCACATAGGACTAGTAAGGCACCCAATCCTCACCCATTATAGGTTACAAGCGGAAAGGTTCAATTTGAGTGGGAGTTTTTCGCCAGCCCATGCGGAGGTTACCACCTCACGAAGGCGTAGGTACTTTTCTCCCTCCTAACAAGGATAGAGCCCGGGTTGAGGGCTTATGCATATATGCATGTGAAGTGTGTGCGTATGAAATGATTATTAAGCATTATGAAATCAACATTATTTCTAAGCAAATTTCTAATGACCTAAAATATATGTTGGCCTGACTCTCTAATGTCCCCAGTGGAGTCGCCAAACTGTCATAACGTCTAGGTCCGTGAACCTAACCGCTAGACTTTAAAATTCTAGGAGTCGCCACCAACCATTCAAACCTAAGGTGTGATTGGTCACCTATTCTTGTCTAAAGATAAGGCTTGGTCTACGTTCAAAGAATCTAGGGTTCGGGAGTACGGTTACGTGTGAGGAAGGATTAGCACCCCCACGACGCCCATTCTAAAATGGTACCAACTACTTTAGGTCATTCTAAATTTACTTTATTATGAGTTAATTTCGATATGCTTAATATATTGAAAATTTACTTAAAATCCTTCCATCAATCTGGTTCAGACAATAAGTAAATCCCCTCACCTCAGGAGTATTCAAGTAGTACCAATTGACTTGCTCGAAGAGGCTCCGTCGTCGGATCATTTAAATATATTATGACAACCCTAATATTGACTCTATACCCAATAAATCCTTCTAAATTTACTTTAATTTAATTTCGGTATGCTTAAAATATTGAAAATTTACTTAAAATCCTTCCATCAATCTGGTTCAGACAATAAGTAAATCCCCTCACCTCAGGAGTATTCAAGTAGTACCGATTGACTTGCTTGAAGAGGCTCCGTCGTCGGAATATATTATGAAAATCCTAATTTTGGCTCTATGCCCAATTTTTTACTAATTTTCTATTTTTTATTGTCTTAATCGTATTTACTATTTTATATTTTAATTCAAATTATTTCCATATCCTATTTCTATTTTTATTTTAATTGTCTTTATTATTATATTTTATTTATTTATATAAACACATATTATTGTATTGAAAATTTACTCTAAACCTTCCATCAATCTGGTTCAGTCCAGAGCAAACTCCTCACCTAGAAATTTTCAAGGAGTACCATTCGACTTTCTTGAAATTTCATCATTGGATAATTTGCATTCATCTTCTTAATATAATTTTATTATTTCCTTATTCAATCTTTATTCTTATTTGCATTTTTTCCTTTAATTTAATTTATTTTTATACTATTTTATTTATTTAATATCTATCATACTAAACATACAAAATATAAAATATATCATACGAATTAAACTAAACAAATCATATCAACATACAAATTGTTTATTCAATATGTATTAATCAAATGTTATCAAAGTAATTAAATCATGCAACATTAGTCTTTTAATATACAAATTATTAATCTAATATTAATTAACTATCTAACCCTCATATTAAATTATTGACCAATTAATATAATAAAACAAAAAAACTTACCTGGGCAATAACCTCACCTTTTGTTGGCTTTTTTTTCTTTTCCTTTATATTCCCCTTTTCCACGTGTTCTCTTGCTATAGCTCTTCTTTAATATTTCCAAAGTTGTGTGCCTCAAGAATTTTCACAAAGCTTTCTTATTTTCTTGCAACAATCATCAAGAGCAACAAAAACGGAGGCATGCAAACATCCACGTGATGGGTCGGCAACCTACAGTAGCTATGCGGTGACTGGGCTCGCAACAGTGGTGCGAAAGGCAGGCAGAAAAATGAGCTGACAGAACAGCAGCGGTGGTGATCGGGTTGAGTGCTTGATTGTGTATTTTTTGTCTGTCCCCTAAACCCTGAGCTTTAATCCTTTTTATAGCCACAAATTAGTTAGAGTCCTAATACAACTATACTTATTCTAATAATTATCTCCCTTTTTTTTAATATTTTATCTACTTAATTCCTATATCAATCCTAATCCAACTCTATTAATCTAAATAATTATCCTAAAAATTTAATTATCCTAATTATCTAATCCTAAAATTAATTTTATTTTTATTTCTTTTTATCTTTTCTCTCTCTTTTTTTATTCCTAAATCCTATTTTAATTTTAATTCCCTAATTAATGTTAATTCTAAATCTAAAAATTCTAATTTAATTCTAGCCTAATTCTAAATTGTTAAATTAAAATACAATGTCACCCAACCCAATTAATTATTTATACAAATTAAGACCCCGGACAAAATAGGGTGTCTACACCAAGTTATTAAGAAGATCAATGACAATGCTTATAAGTTTGATCTTCCAGGTGAGTATAATGTTAGTGCTACATTTAATGTTTCTGATCTTTCTCCCTTTGATATTGATGTAGGTGATTCTGATTTGAGGACAAATCCTTTTGAGGAGAGGGGGAATGATGGAGATTGAAGCTCACAAAGCTCAAGTCATGTTCGTGATGATCGTGATCCTTTGAGTATCTATGGAGGTCCAATTACAAGAGCTAAATCAAAGATAATGCAACAAGTCTTGGCTGGTTTCATTAATATTGCTAGAGAGAAAGCCCAACAAAGCTTGAGCATGGAGGATGATAAAGTCTTCTACAACATGATCCAAGCCCAAGTTCAACCTTCTTGAAGACACACACACAAGTATTGGGCTGAATGTTGTCTTAATTTAATTTAAGCCCAATTCCTTTTTAAATAATATATTTTGTAGGAATTCTATTACTTGTTCTACAAGTTAGGAGAGTAGGATTCCTATTGCTTATTCTGCAAGTTTTCTATTTCCTATTCTGCAAGTTAGGAAAGTAGGATTCCTATTACTTGTGCTACAAGTTAGCTAGTTGCCTATAAATAGTTATGTAACCCTTTGGGGAGAACACAATTGATTTTAGTAATAAAATTGAGAGACTTCGTCTCTTTGGTTCTCTTGAGAACTCTTGAACTTATCAAGGTCTTCCTTGTGGCGTTCTTCTACCTTCCACCAATATATACCATAGGTTCTTGCTTTTCTAAGCAACGGGTCTTGGTCCAATACCATAGGTTCTTGTGTTTCTACATAACGGGTCTTGGTTTTACTTCTAATTTTTATTCTCTTTTGCTGTGTTTTTAACTTGTTATTATTTTTCTTCAAATGTTCTTCGTCTTCTTTATTGAACCTCATCTTCTTTCGGTGAGGTTCATATCAAGATGGCTCGAGCTTCTGAAGGATTATGATTGTGAGATCCTATACCACCCGGGAAAAGCCAATGTGGTGGCAGATGCTCTGAGTAGGAAGCATATGGGAATAGTATCATACATGATGGTAAGAGAATATGAGCTACTTGAGCAGTTTGCAAGCCTCAATCTTAATGTTGTACTTTATGAGCGTTTTGGAACGATAGCTAGTTTGATAATTGAGTCGGAGTAGATGGATAGGATTCGGCTCGCTCAAAGGGAAGATGATCGGTGTATTAAGGCTAGGGATGGGATCCAATCAGGTATGCTCTCAGAGTTTGATGTGGGTAGTGATGGAATTTTGAGGTATAATAATCGTATATGTGTTCCTAAAGATAAGGAGTTGAAGAAGTTAATTTGACTGAAGCACACTCCACTAAGTATACTTTGCATCCGAGAAATACGAAGATGTATCAGAATCTTCGCAAGGTGTATTGGTGGACTGGCATGAAAAGAGACATAGCAGAGTTTGTGGCAAAGTGTCTCACGTGTCAGCAGGTTAAGGTAGAGCACCAAAGACCAGCAGGTTTACTACATCCTTTACCTATACCTATGTGGAAGTGGGAGTACATTACGATAGATTTTGTCATGGGACTACCTCGAACGAGGAGGAATCATGATGGCATTTGGGTCATTGTGGATCGGTTAACTAAGTCAGCTTACTTCCTGCCTATGAAGTCTATAGATACATTTAGTGCTTTGGCAGATTTGTATGTGAAAGAAGTTGTCAGACTACATGGAGTTCCAGTGAGCATTACATCTGACAGAGATTCTAGGTTCACTTCTCATTTCTGGGAACATTTCCAAGAGGCCATGGGATCTCAGTTAAATTTTAGCACGGCTTTTCATCCACAGACTGATGGTCAGTCCGAGTGATGGAAATCCACTTGCTCGTGATGTTCGTGATGCTAAGGATCCATTGGTCATCCAAGGAGGTCCAATTACCCGAGCTCGAGCTAAGAAGATGCAACAAGCCTTGGCCTCATTAATGCAACAAGCTCTGGCATCATTGAAGTGTCAAGGAAGCTTCCATGAAGAGTCCCAAGACATATATACTTACTTGGAAGCCCAAACGACATGAGCATGGTTTACTGTCTTATTTTAGCTTAACAATAAGATGAGCTAAGTGTTTGGATAGCCCACGTTTGAGTCTTGCTGTGTTTTGGACTATTTATTTTATGTAATTAGGTTTAGGCATGAATTTGGGTTTAGTCTTATTTTCTATTGGTGTTAATTCCAGCCCACTTGTTTATGGGCTTAAGTGCTAGGTATTATTATAAATACCTTGTAAACGCTATTGATGGATAGATCAGTTAAGTGAATTTTCAGATATTGAGTGTGCCTTTCTCTTGGGTTCCCTCTCTACTAGGCTTATCAAGGTCTTCTTCCTTGTGGCGCCTCCTTCTTCACCATCCACCATTGCTATACCTTAGGTTCTCGAATTCTTATTCGTAGGGTCAAGGTCCAATACCTTTGGGTTCGAGTCTCTTTAGGCTTCGGGTCTAGGTTTCAGAAGTTGTCATTCATCAACTTTGTTTCTATCCTTGCGTTTTCAGCCCCTTCAATTTCCAAGCTACGTTTCCTCTTGTCCGTGCGCATCACCGAGCGCATCATTCAGACGCTCGAGGATATGTTGAGAGCTTGTGCTTTGGACTTTAAAGGCTCCTGGGATGATCATCTGCCATTGGCCGAGTTTGCATACAATAATAGTTACCATGCAAGTATCGGGATGGCACCATATGAAGCTCTATATGGTAAAAGGTGTCGATCTCCGATTGGGTGGGAAGAAGTGCGCGAGCATAAGTTATTAGCTCCAGACTTAGTCGAGCAAGCCTTTGAGGATGTTAAGTTAATTTGCCAAAGACTTAAGACAGCTCAGAACCGACAAAAGAGTTATGCAGATGCTCGACGAAGACCACTCGAATTTTTGGTTGGGGATTCGGTATTTTTGAAAGTTTCTCCATCCAAAGGTATCATGAGATTTGGCCGAAAAGGTAAACTTAGTCCTCGTTACATAAGGCCATTTGAAGTCCTAGATCGAGTTGGAGATGTTGCGTATAGGTTGGCACTACCTCCGAAGCTATCGGGAGTACATAATGTTTTCCATGTGTCGATGCTTCGGAAGTATAATTCGGATCCATCTCATGTCATTAAATATGAGCCCTTAGAGATTCGGCAAGACATGAGTTATGTGGAGAAGTCGGTTCGGATTTTGGATAGAAATGAGAAAGTGTTAAGGTCTAAAACGATTCCTTTAGTCAAAGTTCTCTGGCAATACCATACTATGGAAGAAGCTACATGGGAGCTAGAGAGCTTAATGAAAGAAAGGTATCCGGAGCTATTTGAGTAGTAACTCGATTTAAATTTGGAGGACCAAATTTCTAAAGGTGGGGAGAATGTGAAATCCTCAATTTCATGTAAAGTCCTCTTATTTGTAAAGTACTATAGGCAGAAATGATTTAAATGAATATGAGAATTAATGTACAAAAGGTGTAAGGAACCTAAAAGAAGGAATGAAATGGATAGTCAATGGTCAATGAATTTAATGTTGACATCAGAAAAATACTAGAGAATGATAAAAGAAGAATAAATATCGTAATTTCATAATTAAATGATATGTGTGGCTGACATGAGGAAGGAAAAGAAGAAGAAGAATTAATTGGTGGTCAAATGAGTCAAATGAGTCAAAGGGATGTTAGTGGCTGAGATAAATGATAAGATGAACATGCATTTAATGCAATTTTACAAAGTCATCATCTTTATCTCATCACCCATAACCCAGCTTCCTTCCAGCCCTTCTCCCTCTCGTTTTCTCTCCAAATTTCTCTAAGTGCTCATTTTTCTGACCTTGACAAACCACCATCTCAAGTCACCAAATCGTTAAGCTACTTTGACGAAAAATGATCCTTGTCGCTAGCTCAAGCTAAGCCTTTAATATGAAAGGCTGAAACAAAGTCTTTGAGGAGATCAGAAATTCTGTAAATTTGGCTATTGACAAAGGTAAGAAAAGAAATTGATTCATTTGATTTCATCTATAAATTGGAGTCATGTGATGTTGGTATAGTATACTTATGGTGTTGAAATGAAAGAAAGTTAAAGGTTTCAATTTATATGAATTATGCAGTTTTGAAGAAGTGAAGGAAAGAATCGGTGCAACCAAGGGATTTCGTGTTATTTGGCTATTTGAGGTAAGGAATATATGTAACGGACGTAGGGTGACTATGTCCGCATGTTTTAAATGTTTTGGGATGAAACAAAAGCTGGTGTAAGTGCAGGAAATGTAAAATTCACGATTTTCGCTCAGTTACGGTTTGGCTCGGGGCAGCCGACTGCTCAGAGACAGTCGTGACGTAACTTTTTCCGAAACCGACTTAGAGCACCAACTGCTAAGAGCAGCCGACTGCCCTATATAGCAGTCGACTGCCATTTTTCCAGAAGATTTCTGTTTGCAAACCAATCGACCGCTAAAGAGCCAGTCGACTGCATTTTTTCGAGAAACATTCTGTTTGCGGGCCAGTCGACTGCCCTATTTTAGCAGTCAACTGCCCTACTTGCATCCGAAAATTAAATATTTTAAATGCAAAAAGAAAATAAAATTTATTGAATATTTTTATACTATAGCAGTCGACTGCCTTAAAAGGGCAGTCAACTGCCCCCTTTGAAAAATAATAATTTTTAATTTATTTATATAAATGTATTTGGATTATCATTAAAGTATATAAGAAGGGTTATGAATATCCATGGTTTTACAAGAATGAGTTTTACTACCCAATATTTTGAGATTAACGACTCCATTGGTGATCATGCATATTACTTGCTTATTTGTATTTGGCTGAGGGACTTTAGTCAAGTCCTCAGTACCATGGGTGTCACCTGACTAGTGCACACTGTGGAATATTGACAATGGCCA
The DNA here is from genome assembly GCA_032173925.1 of Heritiera fomes. Lineage (NCBI taxonomy): Eukaryota > Viridiplantae > Streptophyta > Magnoliopsida > Malvales > Malvaceae > Heritiera > Heritiera fomes. Next base: position 17,483,098 of record JAPDPM010000009.1, on the reverse strand, counting down.
TTAGTCTTTTATATGTGTTTGGCTTAAGGGAGGATCCCTGGCCCATACGTGGGTACGCCACTTTATTTGGTGCATGATTCTATTGGATGTTGACAGTCTCCCCCTATTTGAAGACTATTTGTATATGTAATTTCAAGTTATTTGACATATATATGTGAAAGTATTTGAGTTATTTGAATACGTGCAAGTGACTTCATATGATTTTATCATGTGTTATATGGTATTTGATGAACTTATATGTTATATGTTTTTACAAGAATATTACATGACATTATAAAGCCAAGCAGGAAAACTGCATATAGTGGCATAGTACGCTCTTTTACATGTATTTCTTATTGAGCATAAACTCACCCCTTTACAATATTTTTCATCCAGATTATTTGCAGTGAAGTCCGCTCTTGGTAGAGGAGCATATATTTGGACTATACGATATTCCTTCGAGGCTAAATTCCAATCCCTTGAAGGTAGATACATTTTGGTTATGTAATTCAGACTATAGTACAGTAATGTATATTAGACATATTGGGGATGTAAATTGTTAAAGAGATTAGTATGTAATTTATATTAGAATTTTAGACTTATGTGAAAGACGATCCTGTATGTGTATGAGAAATATATCATCATGTAAACAATATAGTGTTAGCTATATTAAAGAAGAAGGATGCACCGTTGAACAGCCTAACCAAACCTTATGGGAAAGAAAAAGTTAGTTGGTATTTGGGAGTGACGAGGATGTCACACTATGCCAATAATCAACTGTGTCTATATAGTCTGCTGGGCCATATACCTGAAGCTGTACATGGGAATTACTCCTGAAGAGCCTCCCTAATCAAAAGCGGTGGGGATAATGTTCGTCAATTTGAAAGGGAGGGAAAGAAGAGGGGAGTGAGTCATAAACTCAGTAAGTAACTACAGAAGCAACTTAAAAATCATAACTTGCATCTCTTAGTTTTCAAACTCATAAATCGTACACATCCAAAAAATTAAATTCGATATACGGCAGTGTAAAACATGACTGCATTTTAAAACATAAAAAATAGTCTAATAAACAGATTTAGATCTCATTTTCAACCACTGATAAATCAGATTTGATATGCTGCATTATAAAACATGTTCTCAAATCATAAGGCAAAAGCCAATCATCAATCGTCAAATCATAAATCATACTGTCCAATTGATAAAACAAATCATAGTAGCAAGAGATAAGGCATAGCATCATCAAGATACTTAGAGCTAACATAATGGCGATCTACAGTAGCTAACTGTAGCAATCTCTCAAAAAGGGACGCTGCCTATGCATAGACCAATCAACCCCAGTTCATTGATCAGATGACACCAGGACCTGTCCAAATGTAATATATACGAGACAAGCTAATCGTTCTTGAGAGCTAGTCATCGAGACACAATGCTCTAAGTCAATTAAGAATGCCAACACAATTCTCAAGGTATGGTGCCCTAAGGTCTCAACACCTCGGATCTAAAACAGTATCCAATATCAATCTTGTCAAATCAACCTTCCAAGACTTCGTATCAAAATCATAGTGCATAAATATGCAGGTAACAATCAAGGGCTTGCTAAGCTTTTAAAGCACTTTAAGTTATGAATCAAAATTGAAAAAATCATATTAAACCAAAAGCTTACTTTAGTTTGGAAGCTCAAAGGTGTCATCGTATTAAAACAGAAATATATGAAACCAAACAAAGATTTGGCGAGCCTAAAGCATGCTTATAAAATATTTTCAAAAAGCTAAACCAATCAAAGATAGGCCCAATGTGCATCATTTTCAATATGCGTTAAATAGATTTTATATGCAGCATTTCATTTCGTTTTAATACCAAATCAGAATCTAAAACATCATACAATTTGGATGCAAGGTAGTTGCTTAGGGTTACTTACAATGCTTCCTTAGCTTATAGATTCAATCCTCGCTAGCCTATCAAGTTCCACACAAGCTATGTGAACTCTTAGTCAACTTCAGTCCTTAGCATTACCCTCTACACAACACATGGCGTATCGGGTTACTCATTACCCCCAATGAAGTGCTAGGATTAAGAGTTATGCAATTCAATAAGAAATGACACCAATGAGTAATTCATTTTGACCTTAGTGCACAAACTGTCTCATATTTCAACATAAGGATTTCCAATTTGTACAAACCCAAAACCATATCAATCTTGACTTATTTACCTTTTTGAAAATGTAAAGTTTGCAATCAAAGTCAATCTGTACTATTTTCTAGGCATTTTGGAGTTTGACACTAGGCTGTTTGTCCCCTGCAGTGAGTATCCTGCAGTCATATATACATATCTTAAGCTACATAATTCCAAATACACAAATTCAAGAACAGGATGAAAGCTAACTCATTTCCCTATCCAGTAATGTAAGGTTCGTAATTTAATTATTTCTAGATCATCATCAGCAAATTTCCAAAGTTGCACAATATCCTAGTAGTTTTCAGGCACAGTGTTACACTGACCTGCTTGCACAAAATACATCATATATAATTATAGGCATATCCAATTGGTGCAAACCCAGAACCATAATAATCCTAACTCAATTACCTTCCTAGAAATGTAAGGCTTCCAACCTAACTCAATTTAGGCTATTTTCTACAATTTTTCAAATTCAAAACCATGATTAACGTTTCTATACAGAGTGCCATGTACTCATTTGTACATAACTTAAGCTACAGAACTCTAAATCAAAACATTCCAAAATTGACTTTCTCCTAACTAATTTTTTAGTTATCTACCATAATTTTTCTAGAATTTATTGTACTATATAACATTTGATCTGAATGTTTTAACATCAGTCCAGAGCGGAACCATAATTTAAAATTGAACATCAAACCTGAATTCATTTAATCTGTCATCCATACTACAACCATTTGATTCAATTCATTATAATTTCATTTTCATACTTAATAAATAAACATTGTAAAGTCATGATGCGCACGGACAAGAGGAAACGTAGCTTGGAAATTGAAGGAGCTGAAAACGCAAAAGACAGAAACAAAGTTGATGAATGACAACTTCTAAAACCTAGACCCGAAGCCTAAAAAGACTCGAACCCAAACGTATTGGACCTTGACCCTACGAATAAGAATTCGAGAACCTAAGGTATAGCAATGGTGGATGGTGAAGAAGGAGGCGCCACAAGGAAGAAGACCTTGATAAGCCTAGTAGAGAGGGAACCCAAGAGAAAGGCACACTCAAAATTCTAAAATTCAAAAACTGATCTAATCATCAATAGCGTTTACAAAGTATTTATAATAATACCTAGCACTTAAGCCCATAAACAAGTGGGCTGGAATTAACACCAACAGAAAATAAGACTAAACCCAAATTCATGCCTAAACCTAGTTACATAAAATAAATAGTCCAAGACACAACAAGACTCAAACGTGGGCTATCCAAACACTTAGCCCATCTTATTGTTAAGCTAAAATAAGACAGTAACCCATGCTCATATTGTTTGGGCTTCCAAGTAAGTATAGATGTCTTGGGACTCTTCATGGAAGCTTCCTTGACACTTCAATGATGCCAGAGCTTGTTGCATTAATGAGGCCAGGGCTTGTTGCGTCTTCTTAGCTCGAGCTCGAGTAATTGGACCTCCTTAGATGACCAATGGATCCTTAGCATCACGAATATCACGAGCAAGTGGATCTTCCATCATTCCCCCTCTCCTCAAAAGGATTTGTCCTCAAATCGCATATACCTTCATCAAAAGAAAAGGGAGAAAGATCAGAAATATTAAAGTAGCAGATACACCATACTCACCAGGAAGATCCAATTTGTAGGCATTATCGTTGATCTTCTCTATGACTTGGAATGGTCCATCTCCACGGGGATGCAGCTTGGTTCGTCGCTGAACAGGAAGCCTCTCCTTTCTCATATGCACCCAAACCCATTCACCAGGCTTAAAGACTACTTTCTTTCTATGCTTATTTGCTTGGGTGGTATACTGCTCAGTCTTCTTTTCAATAGCTTGATGTACTCTCTCATGGAGTTGCTTCACAAACTTAGCTTTCTGTTCTCCATCCAAGTTTCTCTGCTCAGCACTAGGTAATGGCAACAAATCCAAGGGAGTAAGAGGATTGAAGCCATAAACAACTTCGAATGGAGAGCAACTCGTAGTGGAGTGAACACTGCGGTTATATGCAAACTCCACATGTGGCAAGCAATTTTCCCAATTCTTCAAATTCTTCTGAATAATGGACCTCAATAATGTTGATAGGGTTCGGTTGACGACCTCAGTCTGTCCATCAGTCTGGGGGTGACAAGTGGTGGAGAATAACAATTTAGTTCCCAACTTTCCCCATAACGTCTTCCAAAAGTAACTAAGGAACTTGGCATCTCGATCAGAAACAATGGTCCTCGGTACACCATGTAGACGTACTATCTCTTTGAAGAAAAGGTCAGCAACATTGCTCGCATCATCCGTCTTGTGGCAAGCGATAAAATGAGCCATCTTGGAGAACCTGTCAACCACAACAAAAATAGAATCTCTATCGCGTTTTGTTTTAGGCAAGCCCAAAACAAAATCCATAGAGATATCAGTCCACGGAGTAGTAGGAATGGGTAAAGGAGTATATAAACCATGATTATGAACTCTAGATTTAGCTTGCCCACATGAAATGCATCTATCACATAATCTCTCTACGTCTCTCCTCATGTTAGGCCAAAAGAAATGTTCTTGCAAAACAGCTAGAGTTTTCCTAACCCCAAAGTGACCCATTAATCCTCCACTATGGGCTTCTCTAACTAACAGCTCGCGCAATGAACTCCGAGGCACACATAATTTATTTTCTCTAAATAAGAACCCATCGTGCCTAAAGAACTTGCCAAAGCCAGATGTAGCACATGCATCATAAACATTACCAAAATCAATATCATCAGCATACTGTTCCTTGATATACTCAAATCCTAAAAGTTTAGAATCAAGAGTAGTGATAAGAGTATACCTACGAGATAACGCATCAGCTACAACGTTTTCTTTACCTTGTTTGTACTTGATCACGTACGGGAAGATCTCAATGAACTCTATCCACTTGGCATGACGCTTATGCAGCTTACTTTATCCTTTCAAATGCTTCAATGACTCATGATCAGAGTGGATGACAAATTCTTTGGGCCACAAGTAATGTTGCTATGTCTCCAAGACCCTCACTAACGCATACATCTCCTTGTCATATGTGGGATAGTTAAGTGCTGCTCCACTTAACTTCTCACTAAAGAAAGCAATTGGGCGTTTTTCCTGCATAAGCACAGCTCCAATACCTACACCTGAGACATCGCACTCAATCTCAAAAGTTTTAGTAAAGTCAGGACGAGATAACAAAGGAGCAGAACAAAGTTTATCCTTAAGCAAATTAAAAGCATGCTCTTGTGCAGGACCCCAATGAAATGCAACATTCTTTTTGATCACTTCGGTCAAAGGTGCAGCTACAGTGCTAAAATCTCTAACGAATTGATGATAGAAACTAACTAAACCATGGAAACTATGCACCTCAGAAACAAACTTAGGTACAGGCCAATCTTTAATTGCCTTTACCTTCTCATTATCAACAGAAATGCCATGTGAAGAAACTACATACCCAAGGAAAACAATCTTATCAGTGCAGAATCTACATTTCTTAAGATTGGCATACAAACTTCCATTCCTCAAAACAGTAAGAACATTCCTAAGATGCTCAACATGCTCATGCAGACTCTTATTGTAGATCAAAATGTCATCAAAATAGACAACCACATACTTACCAATGAAATCACGTAAAACATGGTTCATTAATCTCATGAATGCACTGGGTGCATTAGTCAAGCCAAAAGGCATAACTAACCACTCGTAGAGACCATGTTTAGTCTTAAATGCGGTTTTCCATTCATCACCTTCCTTCATACGAATTTGGTGATATCCGCTCTTTAAATCGATTTTAGAAAACCTGCATGCACCATGCAATTCATCAAGCATGTCATCTAGCCTAGGAATAGGATAGTAGTACTTTACAGTGATTTTGTTGACGGCTCGGCAGTCAACGCACATCCGCCATGTCCCATCTTTTTTTTTGCACAAGCAGTACGGGCACAACGCATGGACTCATGCTCTCTCTCACATAACCTTTCCTCATGAGCTCCTCAACTTGCCTTTGAAGCTCCTTTGTCTCCTCCGGATTACTTCTGTAGGCTGGACGGTTAGGAATGGTAGCTCCAGGGACAAGGTCAATCATGTGCTCGATCCCACGAATCGGTGGTAATCCACTTGGAATCTCATCATGGAATACATCCTCGAACTCCTGCAACAATGAGACAACATCAGTAGGTAAAGTATCATGGAGTTCTGCATCAATAAAATAAGAATCTATAAATAAGAGTAAAAGGATAGGAGACTTAGCAAGAAATGCAGTCTTCACATCTCGGGATTGGGCATAGCAGCTCACTGTTTTGCTGTCCTTGTTCTCCTTCTTTTCTTTAGCTTGCTCCTTTGCTCGTCATGTTTCTCCTTTAGCCTTAATTGGTCCTCATAAATCTCCTTGGGGCTAAGGGGAGCAAGAGCAATCTTCGTGCCATCCATAGTAGAGGAGTAACGGTTAGTGTAACTGATGGAGACCCATCAAGCTCACATAGCTCAAGTCATGTTCGTGATGTTCGTGATCCTTTAAGCTTCCATGGAGGTTCAATTACAAGAGCTAAATCAAAGATAATGCAACAAGTCTTGGCTGGTTTGATTAATATTGTTAGAGAGAATGCCCAACAAAGCTTGAGCATGGAGGATGATAAAGTCTTCTACAACATGATCCAAGCCCAAGTTCAACCTTCTTAAAGACACACACACAAGTATTGGGCCGAAATGCAATTAGGCTGGATGAATATTTTATTTAATTAAGTATTATTGGGCTGAACGTTGTCTTAATTTAATTTAAGCCCAATTCCTTTTTAAATAATATATTTTGTAGGACTTCTATTACTTGTTTTGCAAGTTAGGAGAGTAGGATTCCTATTGCTTGTTCTGAAAGAAGATGAAGCTCAATGAAGAACACAAAGAACACTTGAAGAAAAACAAGAACAAGTTAAAAACGCAGCAAAAGAAAATAAAAATTAGAGATAAAACCAAGACCCGTTGTGTAGATACACAAGAACCTCTGGTATTGGACCAAGACCCGTTGCTTAGAAAAGCAAGAACCTATGGTATATATTGGTGGAAGGTAGAAGAACGTGATAGGATGATATTTTGTGAATTTTATATGTGCTAATATATTTGCTTTATTGATGTTTTATGCCTAAAAGAGCTTACTAATGTTTATTTTATGTTTTAGGTATTAAATATCAAAGTTGGAATAAAAAGAAGCTAAAAAGAGCAAAGTGCAGTATTTTCTGTCCAGCTTGGAAGATTGACGTTTTTGACCAATTTAACGACCTGATCTCAAGAAGTGGCCTTCATGAAAGTTGTAGATGACTTCTCAAGCTTTCCAGAATGCACAAGATCGCAAAAATCGGAGTTCATTTGGTGGGTCAAACGTCTGGACAAAATCAGTACGAAATTCTGGGCAGAAAAACGAGATTGAGAAGAAATTCCAACAAAGCAAGTCAAGACCAGATTTTGTTGAGAGAAGATAATTTCTTAATTTTATTTTGTCTTAGATCTGTAATTAATTAATAAAAATAGGCCTTAGGAATTTTACTTAGAAAATAATTGTAAAAAGATGATGAGATAAAGGTAAGAGTTTGACTAGTCAAATTACTTGTTTCTCAAGTAAACTCTTATCTGAATCCCACATTGCTTAGGAAAGTCTTTTAAACTCTTCCTTAGGCCTATATAAAGAGCACAAGGCTCTCATAAAGAGGATCCCTCTTAGCCCTCAAATCCCTCACATCCCTCTCCTCCCTCTTCTCTTTTAGTCTTGTAGGATTTTCTTTAGGGTTTTTAATGAAATTTTATTTTTTTCTTTATTTTTAATTAGTTGCTGATTTCTTTATTATTTTTAATTCTGATTTTGTTTTCTTTATTTAAATTAAAATTATTTGTGTGTTCTTGCTTGCTAGTTTATAATCTTGATTAGTAATTCTGATTTTATATTATTAAAGATTGCTTCTTTGATTGTTTCTTGCATGATATTTGTAATCTTTATAATATTAAACTTTGAATTTTATGATCTTGAATATGTCTAGTGAGTAGTTTTCTTATTCAGTTATGAAGTAAATTGATTATTCTTGGGAAAAGCATGTTGTGAGATTCTTGAACCTATAATATAATTGTTGATTAAATATCCAAGATTCTCTGAGCACATTATAATGATTGTTTGTTTGATTAGATAGGGTGCACACTATTTAGTTAAATTAGATAATCTACCACTAGATTAAAAACATAAGTCCGTAATTGCTTGTGGAGTTAATCACTAGGGATGGAGGAGAATTAAGGTTTAGATTAAATGAACCGAGCTTATGTGTTTGTTATCTAATGTCAACCCATATCTTTCTTGTTGTTAATGCTGCTACAACTTATATCTAGAGAGCTTGTTCTAGGTAGGTTAAGTAGTTAGAGATTAGTTAAAGAGCTTGTTTTAACTAACGACTCAGTAAGGAAAGATGGTGTAACAGAGCTTGTTGTTATGCTACGGTTGACTATTTAATTGACAGTGATATTTTGTAATCAATGATCAACATCAAAATCCAAGAATGATTAATTACCTCGTAACTGAAGCTTTTTGCTATTTGTTTTTTTTATATTTAATAATTCTTGTTTTCTTTATTTTGGAATAGTTTACAAAACCCCCAAACTTCTTCTTTCCCTAAACCCTAAGATTAGATTTTTAATTTAATAATTAACTTAAAAAATTCAGTCTCTGTGGGTTCGACCCTTACTCCGCTATCTACATAGTAGAGTTAGGAAATTTTATTTTTGGTGACTGACGACACTCATCAAATTTTGGCGCCGTTGCCGGGGACTGAAATTTGTTTAGGTTAATTATTTTAATTTAAAGTCTAATTTTTTTTCTTTTCTTTTTCTTTTGTTTTTCAAGGATTGCTTGTCTGACAAGGATTCTAGTCACAAACTTCCAAAGATTAGGGACTATATACAAGCAACCCAAAGCGCAGTGGCACAAGCACTACAACATCCACCACCACTACCTCCCAAGATGAGAAGTGAGGGGACTCCATAGAGCAAGCTTATGAACCATACTATGATCATGACCCATACTATAATTATGAACCACACTACGATACCTACTATCAAGGATGGTGGGATCATTCTAATTTTAGTTATGGGAATCAATATGAGGTTTACAATATGCCATTCCCAGATACATACCAAGCTCCACCTCAAGACTCAGGTATGCCTCCACCTCAAGAATCAAGTATGTCTCTTGAAGATATTGTTAAGACTCTTGAGATTAAAACATTACAATTGTCACAAGAGGCTGATGTTTATATTAAGAATATTGATCACCATGTGAGTCAAATATTGCATTCTTTGAGTAACATTGAAGCTATGACCTCTCAACCTGTGGAGAATCCAAGAGATAATGTTACTAACATCACCTTGAAAAGTGAAAGGGAAATTGATTCCAAGGAAAGTGCACATGAAGATGTCGATGACTTTATAGAAAGGGAGGATGAAACCGATTTCAATATTAAAGGTGGAGTTGTTGACATGCACAATGTAAAAGGGAGAGAGAATTTCGACAACTTTATAAAGCACTATGAGGAAGTTGAGATCAAGGAATTCAAAGCTGAGGTAAGTGATAAACAAATTCCTTTTAATTCTTCTACTTACCCTTCTCCTTTTCCTAGTAGGTTTGCAAGAGCTACAAACGAAGAGCAAGACAAGGAGACCTTGAAGACATTTAGGAAAATGGAAGTCAGTATTCCTCTCCTTGATGAAATTAATGATCAAGTGCCTTGTGATGCCAAGTTTTTAAGGAAACTATGCACTTCCAAGAAGAAATTAAAAGGTGATGAAAAGCAGGTTCTTAAAGATGAGCTAGAAATAGCCACAAGTAAAAATCTTGAGAATGAGGAACTCGAGAGACCGATAAAAAAGTTGAGGTATGGGATTGGATGATGGAAGGTGGAGCAGTCGAGCTAACGACATTAAACAAAAGTGCTACTTGGGAGGCAACCCAAGAATGTAAAACGAGGGAGTATTTCTTTCCTTACTTGTATTACCATTTAATTTTTGAGTTTTTTTATTGTTCTTCTTTGCATGCTAGACTTACTTTGAGGACAAAGTAAGATTTAAGTGTGGGGGGAAATATTGGTTTATGAGTCTAGAATTTTTTTTTAGGAACTGGAAATTTTTTAAAAAAAAAGGTCAAATTTTTAAGTTTTTTGAAGATCATGATATGTTTTCTTTCTTTTAAAGATTGATTCTAAACTAAAACAAGGTTTTATAAGAAAGTTGAGAGTATTTTGATTGTTATTATTGTTGAAGTGAATGCTTTCTAAAGAATTTATGTGAGTTCATGATTAAATATGATTGCTCATATGATATTGATAATGTGATTAGTTCATTGAAGTTGGTATAAGCAAAGGATAAATAGACAAGAACATAAGAAAAAAAAAAGAAAAATAGAGGTTGAAAGCTTTAAATTCTACTCCAATGTTTTGAGTTGCTTGCTCTTATTGATTAAATTCTTGAAGTGACTTAAAATATGAGTATGCAAAGCACTCTAAAAGAGGGCTTACTTGTTGAGTAACCGGGTGTTGGTATCACCAATATTAACATTCACATAAAAAGGCAAGTAAGTACTTAGGGAAACCATTATTGAAACCTCAAAAGAAAAAAAAAAGAAAAAGAAGGAAGAGAAAATAGAAAAAAAAAGTTCTTGATCTATTGACTTTGTTTGTAGTAATGTAAATTGGATAATTGCAAAGTTGATATTATATGTTTCAATTGTATTGATTGTGAATTTTGCATGAATTTATTTAGAAGTATGCAAGAATATGAGAAGTAATGATTAGAATATGATTGACTTGATTATTTGACTCTTGTTGAAGTTATGAGTTAAAGAATTGAAAGATTTGAAAATATGTTCATGATCTTAATCTTGTTTTGAGTCTTAATTTTTAATTTTTGAGTCTTATTTTGAATTTTTAGGATTGAGTCTTGAGTAAAAGATTTTGTGGGTATATCTTCTGAAAGCCCTCACGAGACACAACTCGTCCACTAGGGGTGACCTAGGGGTTTAAAGGCTTATTGCATAAGCTAAATGCAATCGTGATTCCTACGAAAGTGAGTTAGGATTTTAGGATTTAGTTCTTTAGGAATTAGTTAGCTAAGGTTTGCTAGAGGACTAGCAAAAGCTAAGTGTGGGGGAATTTGATAGGATGATATTTTCTGAATTTTATATGTGCTAATATATTTGCTTTATTGATGTTTTATGCCTAAAAGAGCTTACTAATGTTTATTTTATATTTTAGGTATTAAATATCAAAGTTGGAATAAAAAGAAGCTAAAAAGAGCAAAGTGCAGTATTTTCTGTCCAGCTTGGAAGATTGACGTTTTTGACCAATTTAACGACCTGATCTCAAGAAGTGGCCTTCATGAAAGTTGTAGATGACTTCTCAAGCTTTCCAGAATGCACAAGATCGAAAAAATCGGAGTTCATTTGGTGGGTCAAACGTCTGGACAAAATCAGTACGAAATTCTGGGCAGAAAAACGAGATTGAGAAGAAATTCCAACAAAGCAAGTCAAGACCAGATTTTGTTGAGAGAAGATAATTTCTTAATTTTATTTTGTCTTAGATCTGTAATTAATTAATAAAAATAGACCTTAGGAATTTTACTTAGAAAATAATTGTAAAAAGATGATGAGATAAAGGTAAGAGTTTGACTAGTCAAATTACTTGTTTCTCAAGTAAACTCTTATCTGAATCCCACATTGCTTAGGAAAGTCTTTTAAACTCTTCCTTAGGCCTATATAAAGAGCACAAGGCTCTCATAAAGAGGATCCCTCTTAGCCCTCAAATCCCTCACATCCCTCTCCTCCCTCTTCTCTTTTAGTCTTGTAGGATTTTCTTTAGGGTTTTTAATAAAATTTTATTTTTTTCTTTATTTTTAATTAGTTGCTGATTTCTTTATTATTTTTAATTCTGATTTTGTTTTCTTTATTTAAATTAAAATTATTTGTGTGTTCTTGCTTGCTAGTTTATAATCTTGATTAGTAATTCTGATTTTATATTATTAAAGATTGCTTCTTTGATTGTTTCTTGCATGATATTTGTAATCTTTATAATATTAAACTTTGAATTTTATGATCTTGAATATGTCTAGTGAGTAGTTTTCTTATTCAGTTATGAGGTAAATTGATTATTCTTGGGAAAAGCATGTTGTGAGATTCTTGAACCTATAATATAATTATTGATTAAATATCCAAGATTCTCTGAGCACATTATAATGATTGTCTGTTTGATTAGATAGGGTGCACACTATTTAGTTAAATTAAATAATCTACCACTAGATTAAAAACATAAGTCCGTAATTGCTTGTGGAGTTAATCACTAGGGATGGAGGAGAATTAAGGTTTAGATTAAATGAACCGAGCTTATGTGTTTGTTATCTAATGTCAACCCATATCTTTCTTGTTGTTAATGCTGCTACAACTTATATCTAGAGAGCTTGTTCTAGGTAGGTTAAGTAGTTAGAGATTAGTTAAAGAGCTTGTTTTAACTAACGACTCAGTAAGGAAAAATGGTGTAACAGAGCTTGTTGTTATGCTACGGTTGACTATTTAATTGACAGTGATATTTTGTAATCAATGATCAACATCAAAATCCAAGAATGATTAATTGCCTCGTAACTGAAGCTTTTTGCTATTTGTTTTTTTATATTTAATAATTCTTGTTTTCTTTATTTTGGAATAGTTTACAAAACCCCCAAACTTCTTCTTTCCCTAAACCCTAAGATTAGATTTTTAATTTAATAATTAATTTAAAAAATTCAGTCTCTGTGGGTTCGACCCTTACTCCGCTATCTACATAGTAGAGTTAGGAAATTTTATTTTTGGTGACTGACGACACTCATCAGAACGCCACAAGGAAGACCTTGATAAGTTCAAGAGTTCTCAAGAGAACCAAAGAGAAGAAGTCTCTCAATTTTATTACTAAAATCAATTGTGTTCTCCCCAAAGGGTTACATAACTATTTATAGGCAAATAGATAACTTGCAGCACAAGTAATAGGAATCCTACTTTCCTGACTTGCAGAATAGGAAATAGCAAACTTGCAGAACAAGCAATAGGAATCCTACTCTCCTAACTTGCAGAACAAGTAATAGAAGTCTTACAAAATCTATTATTTAAAAACGAATTGGGCTTAAATTAAATTAAGACAATGTTCAGCCCAATAATACTTAACTAAATAAAATATGCATCTAGCCTAATTTGCATTTCAGCCCAATACTTGTGTGTCTTCAAGAAGGTTGAACTTGGGCTTGGATCATGTTGTAGAAGACTTTATCATCCTCCATGCTCAAGCTTTGTTGGGCTTTCTCTCTAGCAATATCAATGAAACCAGCCAAGGCTTGTTGCATTATCTTTGATTTAGCTCTTGTAATTGGACCTCCATGGATATTCAAAGGATCATGATCATCATGAACATGACTTGAGCTTTGTGAGCTTGGATCTCCATCAGGATAGGAGACTTAGCAAGAAATGCAGTCTTCACATCTCGAGGTTTGGCATAGCAACTCACTGTTTTGCTTTCCTTGTTTTCCTTCTTTTCTTTAGCTTGCTTCCTTAGCTCATCATGTTGCTCCTTTAGCCGTAATTGGTCCTCATAAATCTCCTCGGGGCTAAGGGGAGCGAGAGCGATCTTCTTGCCAGCCATAGTAAAGGAGTAACGGTTAGTGTAACCGTCATGGAGGACTCTCCGATCATATTGCCACGGTCTACCCAGCAATAGGTGGCTAGCTTGCATGGGCACCACGTCACACAACACCTCATCGTGATACCTTCCAATACGAAAAGGAACCAAGACTTGCTTCACCACAGTCATTAATCCATTGCAACTTATATGGGTGGTGATGCTTGGTAGTGGGCAACTTTAAATTATCAACAAGGTATGTGCTAGCAACATTAGTACAACTCCCACCATCAATGATTACAGTACATACCTTGTCACTAATATGGCATCTCGTATGGAAGATGTTCTCGCGCTGTGCCTCATCCTCAAACTTCACATGAGTAGTAAGAGCACGCCTAGCAACAAGTGCTTCACCATGAGCAGCATACTGAACAACTTCTTCTTCGTCGACATCTTCTAATGCAAGCATCTCATCTTCTATACCGATTTCAGAACCTTCACTCTCAACATCTCCATTCCCAAGCATGATCATAACTCTACGGTTGGGACACTGAGAGGCAATATGTCCATGACCTAAACACTTGAAACACTTAATGTCACGTGTCCTGCTTTGGGATGCTTGGGCAGGTTCAGTCTTGGGCTTAGCAAAGCTCTCCGACTTAGGCGTAGACACAGGCTTATCATCCCTATGAAAGGTGTTAGATTTCCAATCAGGAACTGAACTAGAAGTAAAACGAGATGTACCTTTCCTTTTGATGGCCACATGCAGCATCTCCTCTAAATCCATGTAATGCTGCAACTCTACTACATTGGCAATCTCACGGTTTAAGCCTTGGAGAAAACGAGCCACAGTAGCCGCTGCATCCTCCTGGATATTGGCTCGAATCATGGTCATTTCCATCTCTTTGTAGTAATCCTCAACACTCTTTGAGCCCTGGGTCAGACCTTGGAGTTTCTGGTATAACTCCCTGTAGTAATGAGTAGGAACAAATCAACTCCTCATGATGCGCTTCATCTCATCCCATGTAGACACTGGAGGATCACCATATCTTCTTCTACTAGTGACTAACTGATCCCACCAAACCATAGCATACTCTGTGAACTCAATTGCTGCAAGTTTGACCTTCTTTTCTTCAGAGTAGTGGTGGCAGTCAAACACCATTTCAAGCTTCCTTTCCCACTCCAAATACGCCTCAGGATCATTCTTGCCTGGGAAAGGAGGAATCTTCAATTTTATACTACCAAGGTTTCCATCCATCTTCTCCTTGCCTCTATCACGAGCTCTATCAACTCGATCTCTATACCCATGGGACCTTCTATGATGTCTATCTATCCCAGACTCTTCATTCGAGTCATACCCAATATTATCATCATACTCGTCATTGGCAACAACCTTACTTTTTAGACGAGAAGTATCACCTTGCTGGATCTTTGCAAACTGAGCTTCATGTTGGTTCAACTTATCATGAATGTCATTGAATTTCACATCCATCCGTTGGAACTGTTGTTGCATTGCCTGAAGCATGAATTGAATCTTTTTAAAGTCGGACTTATCACTTTTAGAAGACATTTTCAACAAAGATATCCTCACGTGTTTACACTCGTGTTTCACTCAAGGAATTTGGCTTTTCTGTACTAATGTCTCTCACACACTCATGCCTTTTTCCCTTACTCTACCTTAACTCTATAGGTTCACAATCGCACTAGAGACTCAATCAAAGACTCAACCTCACAGAATCAACTAATTCACCAGGTATTTTTTTTTTGATTTTTTTTCTTCCGAATTCTTGCTTTTTTTTTTCACAGAAAGGTATGGCTAGGGCTAGGATGACTCAAAGAAAGAAAGACAGAATAAAAAAATAATAAAAAAAATCACTAGAACGACCAAAAAAAATGAAAAATGGCCTAAAACTATAGGAAAACGATGGAATTTGGCCAAAATAGGATAGGGCTAGTAAAGCTATGCTTGACTAGTTCGTTTTCTTTCATCATTTTCTTTAAAACGGGTACCCGCACGCCTCCTAACTCAACCAAATTTTCCTGGTTGAACAGTACCACAACAAAATTTTTTTTATTTCATTTTTTTTAATTCGTTTTATTTTCCCTTTTTTTTCTTTCTCTTTTTCTTTACTCTGAGTGTTGCGGTTCCCTTGAAGAGAGGAGGGTGCGGCTAGGGTTTTTTTTTTTGAGGGGTGCGGCTAGGGTTTTTTTTTGTGAGGAGTGCGGCTAGGGTTTTTTTTTGAAGGGTGCAGCTAGGGTTTTTTTGTGAGGGGTGCAGCTAGGGTTTTTTCTTTTTGAGGGGTGCGGCTAGGGTCTTTTTTTGTGAGGGGTGCGACTAGGGTTTTTTTTTGAAGGGTGCAGCTAGGGTTTTTTTGTGAGGGGGTGGCTAGGGTTTTTTTTTTTTAGGGGTACGGCTAGGGTTTTTTTTTGTGAGGGGTGCAGCTAGAAATCAAAACCAACAAGAGTGGAGGAAAAAAAAATCGAAACCAGCAAACCAAAAAATTGAAAAGTGAGTGACGCACAGGCAAACCAGAATCGAAACTTGAGCTCTGAACACCAACTGATGCGCACGGGCAAGAGAAAACGCAGCTTGGAATTTGAAGGAACTGAAACGCAACAAGGCAGAAACAAAGTTGATGAATGACAACTTTTGAAAACCTAGACCCGAAGCCTAAAGAGACTCGAACCCAAAGGTATTAGACCTTGACCCTACGAATAAGAATTCGAGAACCTAAACAAGTGGGCTGGAATTAACACCAATAGAAAATAAGACTAAACCCAAATTTATGCCTAAACCTAGTTACATAAAATAAATAGTCCAAGACACAACAAGACTCAAACGTGGGCTATCCAAACACTTAGCCCATCTTATTGTTAAGCTAAAATAAGATATTAAACCATGCTCATGTCGTTTGAGCTTCCAAGCAAGTATAGATGTCTTGGGACTCTTCATGGAAGCTTCCTTGACACTTCAATGATGCCAGAGCTTGTTGCATGAATGAGGCCAGGGCTTGCTGCGTCTTCTTAGCTCAAGCTCGGGTAATTGGACCTCCTTGGATGACTAATGGATCCTTAGCATCACGAACATCACGAGCAAGTGGATCTCCATCAAGGTCTTGGTCCAATACCATAGGTTCTTGTGTATCTACACAACGGGTCTTGGTTTTATCTCTAATTTTTGTTTTATTTTGCTGCGTTTTTAACTTGTTCTTGTTTTTCTTCAAGTGTTCTTTGTGTTCTTCATTGAACTTCATCTACTTTCGGTGAGGTCCATATCAGTAACTGTCGTGGATAACTCTTCGATCATACTGCCACGGTCTACCCAGCAATAGGTGGCTAGCTTGCATGTGCACCACGTCACATAACACCTCATCTCGATACCTTCCAATTCGAAAAGGAACCAAGACTTGCTTCACCACGTTCACTTCACCACAGTCATTAATCCACTGCAACTTATATGGGTGGTGATGCTTGGTAGTGGGCAACTTTAATTTATCAACAAGGTATGTGCTAGCAACATTAGTACAGCTCCCACCATCAATGATTACATTACATACCTTGTCACTAATATGGCATCTGGTATGAAAGATGTTCTCGTGCTGTGCCTCATCTTCAAATTTCACATGAGTAGTAAGAGCACGCCTAGCAACAAGTGCTTCACCATGAGCAGCATTCAACAACTTCTTCATCAACATTTTCTAACGCAGGCATCTCATCTTCTACACCAATTTCAGAACCTTCACTCTCAACATCTCCATTCCCATGCATGATCATCACTCAATGGTTGGGACACTGTGAGGCTGATGGAGATCCAAGCTCACAAAGCTCAAGTCATGTTCGTGATGATCGTGATCCTTTGAGTATCCATGGAGGTCCAATTACAAGAGCTAAATCAAAGATGATGCAACAAGCCTTGGCTGGTTTCATTGATATTGCTAGAGAGAAAGCCCAACAAAGCTTGAGCATGGAGGATGATAAAGTCTTCTACAACATGATCCAAGCCCAAGTTCAACCTTCTTGAAGACACACAAGTATTGGGCCGAAATGCAAATTAGGCTAGATGCATATTTTATTTAGTTAAGTATTATTGGGCTGAACATTGTCTTAATTTAATTTAAGCCCAATTCCTTTTTAAATAATAGATTTTGTAAGACTTCTATTACTTGTTCTGCAAGTTAGGAGAGTAGGATTCCTATTGCTTGTTCTGCAAGTTTGCTATTTCCTATTCTGCAAGTTAGGAAAGTAGGATTCCTATTACTTGTGCTGCAAGTTATCTATTTGCCTATAAATAGTTATGTAACCCTTTGGGGAGAACACAATTGATTTTAGTAGTAAAATTGAGAGACTTCTTCTCTTTGGTTCTCTTGAGAACTCTTGAACTTATCAAGGTCTTCCTTGTGGCGTTCTTCTACCTTCCACCAATATATACCATAGGTTCTTGCTTTTCTAAGCAACGGGTCTTGGTCCAATACCATAGGTTCTTGTGTATCTACACAACGGGTCTTGGTTTTATCTTTAATTTTTGTTTTCTTTTGCTGCGTTTTAACTTGTTCTTGTTTTTTTTTTCAAGTGTTCTTCGTCTTCTTCATATGAGCCTCATCTTCTTTCGGTGAGGTCCATATCAGAGGCAACATGTCCACGACCTAAACACTTGAAACACTTAATGTCACGTGTCCTGCTCTGGGATGCTTGGGCAAGATCAATCTTGGGCTTTGGAGGGCCCTCAGGCTTGGGCTTAGCATGGCTCTCTGACTTAGGCGTAGACACAGGCTTATCATCCCTACGAAAGGTGTTAGATTTCTAAACAAGAACTGAACTAGGAGTGAAACGGGATGTACCTTTCCATTGGAGTTGCCTTTCAACTTTGATGGCCACATGCAGCATCTCCTCTAAGTCCATGTAATGCTGCAACTCTACTACATTGGCAATCTCACGATTTAAGCCTTGGAGAAAACGAGCCATAGTAGCTTCTGCTTCCTCCTGGATATTGGCTCAGATCATGGTTATTTCCATCTCTTTGTAGTAATCCTCAACACTCTTTGAACCCTGGGTAAGACCTTGGAGCTTCTGGTATAACTCTCTGTAGTAATGAATAGGAACAAATCTCTTCCTCATGATGCGCTTCATCTCATCCCATGTAGACACTGGAGGATCACCATATCTTCTTCTACTAGTGACTAATTGATCCCACCAAACCATAGCATACTCTGTGAACTCAATTACTACAAGTTTGACCTTCTTTTCCTCAGAGTAGTGGTGGCAGTCAAACACCATTTCAATCTTCCATTCCCACTCCAAATATGCCTCAGGATCATTCTTGCCTTGGAAAGAAGAAATCTTCAATTTTATACTGCCAAGGTTTCTATCCATCTTCTCCTTGCCTCTATCACAGGCTCTATCAACTCGATCTCTATACCCATGGTACCTTCTATGATGTCTATCCATCCCAGACTCTTCGTTCAAATCATACCCAACATTATCATCATACTCATCATTGGCAACAACCTTACTTTTTAGACGAGAAGTATCACCTTGCTGGATCTTTGCAAACCAAGCTTCATGTTGGTTCAACTTATCATGAATGTCATTGAATTTCACGTCCATCCGTTGGAACTGTTGTTGCATTGCCTGAAGCATGAATTCAATCTTTTTAAAGTCGGACTTATCACCTTCAGAAGAAATTTTCAACAAAGATATCCTCACATGTTTACACTCGTGTTTCCCTCAAGTAATTTGGCTTTTCTCTACTAATGTTTCTCACACACTCCTGCCTTTTTCCCTTACTCTACCTTAACTCTACAGGTTCACAAACGCACTAGAGACTCAGTCAAAGAATCAACCTCACAAAATCAACTAATTCACCAAGTATTATCACCAAGATTTTTTTTCTTTTTTTGAATTCTTTTTTTTTCCTGAATTTTTTTTCGAATTCTTTTTTTTTTTGCACAGAAATGTGTGGCTAGGGTTAGGGTGACTCAAAGAAAGAAAGACAGAATAAAAAAATTAATAAAAAAAATCACTAGAATGACAAAAAAATAAAAAATGGCCTAAAACTATAAGAAGACGATGGAATTTGGCCAAGATAGGGTGGGGCCTGTTGTCTTTCGTCACTTCCTTTAAAACGGGTACTCGCACGCCTCCTAACTCAACCAAAATTTTCGGTTTGAACAGTACCGCAACATTTTTTTTTGAATTCTTTTTTTTGAATCCTTTTTTTTCCTCTTTTCTTTTTTAACTCTGAGTGTTGCGGTTTCCTTGAAAAGAGGAGGGGTGCGGCTAGGGTTTTTTTTGAAAGGGGTGCGACAGGGTTTTGAGGAATTGCGGCTAGGGTTTTTTTTGAAGGAAGGGGTGCAGCTAGGGTTTTGAGGAATTGCGGCTAGGGTTATGAAGTCAACTCAAACACAACAGCAAACCAGAAATCGAAACCAACAAGAGAGAAAAAAATCAAAACCAACAAACCAAAAATCGAAAAGGGAGTGACTCACAAACAAACCAGAAATCGAAACTTGAGCTCTGATAGCAACTGATTCGCACGGACAAGAGGAAACGTAGCTTGAAAATTAAAGGAGCTGAAAACACAAAGGACAGAAACAAAGTTGATGAATGACAACTTCTGAAACCTAGACCCGAAGCCTAAAAAGACTCGAACCTAATGGTATTGGACCTTGACCCTACGAATAAGAATTCGAGAACCTAAGGTATAGCAATGGTGGATGGTGAAGAAGGAGGTGCCACAAGGAAGAAGACCTTGATAAGCCTAGTAGAGAGGGAAACAAAGAGAGGCACACTCAAAATTCTGAAATTCAAAATTGATCTGATCATCAATAGCGTTTACAAGGTATTTATAATAATACCTAGCACTTAAGCCCATAAACAAGTGGGCTGGAATTAACACCAACAGAAAATAAGACTAAACCCAAATTCATGCCTAAACCTAGTTACATAAAATAAATAGTCCAAGACACAACAAGACTCAAACGTGGGCTATCCAAACACTTAGCCCATCTTATTGTTAAGCTAAAATAAGACAGTAACCCATGCTCATATTGTTTGGGCTTCCAAGTAAGTATAGATGTCTTGGGACTCTTCATGGAAGCTTCCTTGACACTTCAATGATGCCAGAGCTTGTTGCATTAATGAGGCCAGGGCTTGTTGCGTCTTCTTAGCTCGAGCTCGGGTAATTGGACCTCCTTGGATGACCAATGGATCCTTAGCATCACGAACATCACGAGCAAGTGGATCTCCATCACTATCATAACGTTCAAAGTGAATAGCATTTCTAAACATCTGACCTTGAGATATCTGGCTTGAAGCTTGCCCTTGTCTTTGTCTCTTTCGAGTTGTAGAAGTAGCTTGCACTTTCCCTTTCCCTTTATCACCTCTCATCGACATTTTAATGATTTTTTTTGAGAAATCCAAAAAATGATGGGTCTTTGATGATTTTGAATTCGGAAAGTTAGATTAATTGTTACAAAATTAATTGGGTTTTGAGTATTGAAGGTCATATTGGCTAGAAATTAACTTGGGTGGAGAGGATTAGGGATTTTTTGAGAGGGAAACGCAGTGAACGGCTAGAGAAGATGAAGAAATAGGGTGAAAAACAAAAAAGAAGCTTTTATACTGGTAGGGTTACGCCAGGCAGTCGACTGCTATTATCGTAAAATTTACAAAAGCTTTCTGTTTAAAAAGTAGTCGACTACTTAATTATGGCAGTCGACTACCATTATCGTAAAATTCACATAATCTTTCTGTTTAAAAAGCAAGTAACTGCTACATCGACAGAAGCATTCTGTTTCCAGAATGCACATGGGAAGTCAACTTCCTTTCTTGAGAAGTCGACTCGCTGTGAAAAATATCTTTTTAAATATTTTGTTAATATATATTTTTATTTATTAATGTAAATTTAATAAAAATAAGAAAAAAAACAAGAATAATCATAAAAAATTAACAATTATATGTAAAAATTATTATAATCATCGTAAAAATAATGTAATATACATATAAATATAATGCTTAACTGTAAATTTAATGAGAATCGGCATAAATATAATAACAATCATTGTAGTAATAATAATCATCATCATCATCATCATCATGATCAGCACCACCACCATCAAATGAATAGAATAATAATTGCAATAATGATATTGTTTTTTTAAAAAAAAAACTAAGTAAAACTTGATTAGGTTTACGATCTTCTTGAGTCAGTGTTGAGATAATTGAATTCAACTCGACTTCTTAGCCAACTACCTAAGACTTAATCTCTAAGTTCAATAATAAGTGAATGTTGAATTAAATAATCAAATTATTTATCTTATTTTGTAAAATTAAATTCCCAAAGGTTAATTTTATATTAACGCATCAAATTATTATCATTAAACATCAAACAATAGATTTTACATTAAAACAATGATAATTAAGTGTTAAACTAATACAAGTAGCATGCAATTGAAAACAATAATTGTAAAATTATGATTACTAATCATGAAATCATTATATTACCATAAAAATATAATAATAAGTGTAAAGTTACTAGAATTAACTTAAAAATATTAGAATCATTATAAAATTTATGATATTAATTGTAAATTGTAACATCCCGTTACATCCTCTTTTAAGACAAATACCAACTAACTTTTAACTTCACATAAGGTTTGGTTAGGCTATTTGACGGTGCATTCTTCTTCTTTCTTATATCGTATACTTCATTATTTAACATGACGAGATATTTCTCATACATATACAAGATCGTCTTATACATGGGTTTAAAACTCTCATATAATTACATACTAATCTCTTTTACAATGTACATCCCCAATATGTGTAATATACATCACTGTACCAAACTATAGTCTGAATTGCATTACAAAATGTATATACCTTCAAAGAATTGGAAACGTGCCTCGAAGGAGATACCGTATAATCCAAATATATACACTCCTCTACCAAGAGCGGAAATCACTGCAAATAGTCTGGATGAAAAATAATGTAAAGGAGTTAGTTTACGCTTAGTAAGAAATGTATGTAAAAGAGCGTACTATGTCACTATATGCAGTTTTCCTGTTTGGTTCTATAATGTCATGTAAAACCATTATAAAGCATATATCATATAATTTCTTCAAATATCATATACACATAACATCAAATAAGTCAAATACTTTCAATTTCCTTCAATACATTTGAAATCACATGTACAAATACAATTAACTTCGATTTCAAATAACTTCAAATACTTTCATATACTTTCAAATAGATAGGAGATGATTAACTTCCAATAGAATCATACACCAAATAAATCTAATCAAGGATTCAGCACATATATCCCGTAAGGGATAATCCCGAGAGATATCAAATAAGTGGCATACCCACGCATAGGCCAGAGATCCTCCCATAAGCCAAAACACATACGAGACATATGGCCATCGTCTATAGACCACAGTGAACACTAGTCAAGTGACATCTGTGGTACTGAGGACTGGACTACGGTTCCTCAGCCAAGTACAAATAACAAATAAAATGCTTGATCACCAAAGGAGTCACCCATCTCAAAACATTGGGTAGTAAAATTACTTCTTGGAAAACCATTGTCATTCATAAACCTTCTTATATACTTTAATGATAATCCAAATACATTTATAAAAATAAATCAAAATTTATTATTTTCAAATGGGGAAGTTGACTGCCCTTTTAGGGCAGTCGACTACTATAGCATAAATAAATTTTATAAATTTATTTTCTTTTTACATTTAAAATATTTAAAATTCTAGATATACTTATGGCAGTCAACTGGTCCGCAAACAAAATGTTTTTCGAGAAAATGCAGTCGATTGGCTCTTTAGTGGTAGACTGGTTTGCAAACAGAATGTTCCTGGAAAAAGGGCATCGACTGCTATATAGGGCAGTCGGC
Organism: Heritiera fomes; assembly: GCA_032173925.1. Taxonomy (NCBI): domain Eukaryota; kingdom Viridiplantae; phylum Streptophyta; class Magnoliopsida; order Malvales; family Malvaceae; genus Heritiera; species Heritiera fomes. Next base: position 17,459,391 of record JAPDPM010000009.1, on the reverse strand, counting down.
TGCTCCATGTTGGTTTCGAAAAAAATTACATCACGATTGTTTCTAGGTAGTCTGCAGCCCTGAGCCAAATTGTAATTAGGAGAAAAACCCGAAATTTATATTTCCTGCACTTCAACCAACTTTTGTTTCATCCCAAAACATTTAAAAACAAGCGGACATACTCACCCTACGTCCGTTACATATATTCCTTACCTTAATTAACTTTGGAATTGCAAATCACTTGGTTGCACCAATGATTTCCTCTTCACTTCCTCAAAGCCGTAAATGCCATAAGGAAATCAAACATTTAAGAAACATTTACAAACATTGATGAGCACGGACAAGAGAAACGTAGCTTGGAATTTGAAAGAGCTAAAACGCAATAGGACAAACTTCTGAAACCTAGACCCGAAGCCTAAAGAGACTCGAACCCAAAGGTATTGGACCTTGACCCTACGAATAAGAATTCGAGAACCTAAGGTATAGCAATGGTGGATGGTGAAGAAGGAGGCGCCACAAGGAAGAACACCTTGATAAGCCTAGTAGAGAGGGAACCCAAGAGAAAGGCACACTGAAATTCTGAAAATTCAATTTTTACTGATCTGTTCGTCAATAGCGTTTACAAGGTATTTATAATAATACCTAGCACTTAAGCCCATAAACAAGTGGGCTGGAATTAAAACCAACAGAAAACAAGACTAAACCCAAATTCATGCCTAAACCTAGTTACTTAAAATAAATAGTCCAAGACACAACAAGACTCAAACGTGGGCTATCCAAACACTTAGCCCATCTTATTGTTAAGCTAAAATAAGACAGTAAACCATGCTCATGTCGTTTGGGCTTCCAAGCAAGTATAGATGTCTTGGGACTCTTCATGGAAGCTTCCTTGACACTTCAATGATGCCAGAGCTTGTTGCATTAATGAGGCCAGGGCTTGTTGCGTCTTCTTAGCTCGAGCTCGGGTAATTGGACCTCCTTGGATGACCAATGGATCCTTAGCATCACGAACATCACGAGCAAGTGGATCTCCATCATTCCCCCTCTCCTCAAAAGGATTTGTCCTCAAATCATATACCGGTAGGCATTATCGTTGATGTTCTCAATGACTTGGAATGGTCCATCTCCTTGGGGATGCAACTTGGTTCGTCGCTGAACAGGAAACCTCTCCTTTCTCATATGTACCCAAGCCCAATCACCAGGCTCAAAGACTACTCTCACATAACCTTTCCTTATAAGCTCCTCAACTTGCCTTTGTAGCTCCTTCGTCTCCGTGGGATTACTTATGTAGGCTGAATGGTTAGGAATGGCAGCTCCAAGGACAAGGACAAGGTTAATCGTGTGCTCGATCCCACGAATCGGTGGTAATCCACTTGGGATCTCTTCAGGGAGGACATACTCGAACTCATCTCGGGGTTTGGCATAGCAGCTCACTGTTTTGTTGTCCTTGTTTTCCTTCTTTTCTTTAGCTTGCTTCCTTTGCTCGTCATGTTGCTCCTTTAGCCTTAATTGGTCCTCATAAATCTCCGTGGGGCTAAGGGGAACAAGAGTGATCTTCTTGCCATCCGTAGTAAAGGAGTAATGGTTAGTGTAACCATCGTGGATGACTCTACGATCATACTGCCACGGTCTACCCAGCAATAGGTGGCTAGCTTGCATGGGCACCACGTCACACAACACCTTATCTCGATAACTTCCAATACAAAAAGCAAGCAAGACTTGCTTCACCACGTTCACTTCACCATGGTCATTAATCCACTGCAACTTATATGAGTGGTGAAGCTTGGTAGTGGGCAACTTTAATTTATCAACAAGGGATGTGCTAGCAACATTAGTACAGCTCCCACCATCAATGATTACAGTACATACCTTGTCACTAATATGGCATTTCGTATGGAAGATGTTCTCGCACTGTGCCTCATCTTCAAACTTCACATGAGTAGTAAGAACATGCCTAGCAACAAGTGCTTCACCATGAGCAGCATACTCAACAACTTCTTCTTCGTCAACATCTTCTAACACAGGCATCTCATCTTCTACACCGATTTCAGAACCTTCACTCTCAACATCTCCATTCCCAAGCATGATCATAACTCTACGGTTGGGACACTGAGAGGCAATATGTCCATGACCTAAACACTTGAAACACTTCATATCACGTGTCCTGCTTTGGGATGCGTGGGCAGATTCAGTCTTGGGCTTTGGAGGGCCCTCAAGCTTGGGCTTAGCAAAGCTTTCTGACTTAGGCGTAGACACAGGCTTATCATCCCTATGAAAGGTGTTAGATTTCCAAACAAGAACTGAACTAGAAGTAAAACGAGATGTACCTTTTCTTTTGAGTTGCCTTTCTACTTTGATGGCCACATGCAGCATCTCCTCTAAATCCATGTAATGCTGCAACTCTACTACATTGGCAATCTCACGGTTTAAGCCTTGGAGAAAACGAGCCATAGTAGCCTCTGCATCCTCCTGGATATTGGCTCGAATCATGGTCATTTCCATCTCTTTGTAGTAATCCTCAACACTCTTTGAGCCCTGGGTCAGACTTTGGAGTTTCTGGTATAACTCCCTGTAGTAATGAGTAGGAACAAATCTCTTCCTTATGATGCGCTTCATCTCATCCCGTGTAGACACTGGAGGATCACCATATCTTCTTCTACTAGTGACTAACTGATCCCACCAAACCATAGCATACTCTGTGAACTCAATTGCTGCAAGTTTGACCTTCTTTTCTTCAGAGTAGTGGTGGCAGTAAAACACCATTTCAAGCTTCCTTTCCCACTCCAAATACGCCTCAGGATCATTCTTGCCTGGGAAAGGAGGAATCTTCAATTTTATACTGCCAAGGTTTCCATGCATCTTCTCCTTGCCTCTATCACGAGCTCTATCAACTCGATCTCTATACCCATGGGACCTTCTATGATGTCTATCTATCCCAGACTCTTCATTCGAGTCATACCCAATATTATCATCATACTCGTCATTGGCAACAACCTTACTTTTTTGACGAGAAGTATCACCTTGCTGGATCTTTGCAAACTGAGCTTCATGTTGGTTCAACTTATCATGAAAGTTATTGAATTTCACGTCCATCTGTTGGAACTGTTGTTGCATTGCCTGAAGCATGAATTCAATCTTTTTAAAAGTCGGACTTATCACTTTCAGAAGACATTTTCAACAAAGATATCCTCACGTGTTTACACTCGTGTTTCACTCAAGAAATTTGGCTTTTCTCTACTAATGTCTCTCACACACTCATGCCTTTTTCCCTTACTCTACCTTAACTCTATAGGTTCACAATCGCACTAGAGACTCAATCAAAGACTCAACCTCACAGAATCAACTAATTCACCAGGTATTTTTTTTTATTTTTTTCTTCCGAATTCTTGCCTTTTTTTTTCACAGAAAGGTATGGCTAGGGCTAGGATGACTGAAAGAAAGAAAGACAGAATAAAAAAATAATAAAAAAAATCACTAGAACGACCAAAAAAATGAAAAATGGCCTAAAACTATAGGAAAACGATGGAATTTGGCCAAAATATGATAGGGCTAGTGAAACCCTTCACTAGGTCGTTTTCTTTTATCGTTTTCTTTAAAACGGGTACTCACACGCCTCCTAATTCAACCAAAATTTTCTATTTGAACAGTACCGCAAAATTTTTTTTTCAATTCTTCTTTTTTTTTTCGAATTCTTTTCTTCTTCTTTTTTTTTGAATTCTTTTCTTCTTCTTTTTTTTTTAACTCTGAGCGTTGCGGTTTCCTTGAAAGAGGAGGGGTGCGGCTAGATTTTTTTTTTTTGCGGGGTGCAGCTAGGGTTTTTTTTGAGGGGTGCGGCTAGGGTGTTTTTTTTGAGGGGTGCGGCTAGGGTTTTTTTTTTAGGGGTGCGGCTAGGGTTTTTTTTTTGAGGGGTGCAGCTAGGGTTTTATTTTTGAGGGGTGCGGTTAGGGTTTTTTTGAAGGGGTGCGACAGGGTTTTGAGGAATTGCGGCTAGGGTTTTTTTTGAAGGAAGGGGTGCAGCTAGGGTTTTTTTTTTGAGGGGTGCGGCTAGGGTTATGAATTCAACTCAAACACAACAACAAACCAGAAATCGAAACCAACAAGAGAGAAAAAAGAATGGAAAAAAAAATCAAAACCAATAAACCAAAAATCTAAAAGTGAGTGACGCACAAACAAACCAGAAATCAAAACTTGAGCTCTGAATACCAACTGATGCGCACGGACAATAGGAAAACGTAGCTTGGAATTTGAAAGAGCTAAAACGAAACAGGACAAACTTCTGAAACCTAGACCCGAAGCCTAAAGAGACTCAAACCCAAAGGTATTGGACCTTGACCCTACGAATAAGAATTCGAGAACCTAAGGTATAGCAATGGTGGATGGTGAAGAAGGAGGCGCCACAAGGAAGAAGACCTTGATAAGCCTAGTAGAGAGGGAACCCAAGAGAAAGGCACACTCATATTCTGAAAATTCAATTTTTACTGATCTGTTCGTCAATAGCGTTTACAAGGCATTTATAATAATACCTAGCACTTAAGCCCATAAATAAGTGGGCTGGAATTAAAACCAACAGAAAACAAGACTAAACCCAAATTCATGCCTAAACCTAGTTACTTAAAATAAATAGTCCAAGACACAACAAGACTCAAACGTGGGCTATCCAAACACTTAGCCCATCTTATTGTTAAGCTAAAATAAGACAGTAAACCATGCTCATGTCGTTTGGGCTTCCAAGCAAGTATAGATGTCTTGGGACTCTTCATGGAAGCTTCCTTGACACTTCAATGATGCCAGAGCTTGTTGCATTAATGAGGCCAGGGCTTGTTGCGTCTTCTTAGCTCGAGCTCGGGTAATTGGACCTCCTTGGATGACCAATGGATCCTTAGCATCACAAACACCACGAGCAAGTGGATCTCCATCAAACATACTCTACCAACTCAACATAGCTCTAAACCATGGACAAAATCAGCTAAAACCATTTAAATCCCTTACCTTTACTAGTCACCAAAATAACAGCCATTTAGATCTCCTTAGAGACTTTGTTTCAGCCTTTCATATTATAGATATAGCTTGAGCTAGTGATGAGGATTGTTTTTCGTTAAGGAGAATTAGCGATTTGATGACAGGAAATGGTGGTTTGTCAAGGTGAGTGGAGATGGAACTTAGAAAAAATGGAGGGAACGAGAGAGGGCTGATGTTGCTGCCGACTTGGAGAAGGAGATGATGATGACTATGTCATTTCATTTAATGCACCTCTATCTCTTTATTATGTCAGCCATTAATATTTTGATCATCTTAATTCCTCCTCTTCTTCATGTGACAAATATCCTTTAAACAAGGAAAATATGATCTTGATGTCTCATTTTATTCATCTCAGCCATTGACCATTAAATTCTTTGACAATTTGATTATTGACTATTCTATTGCTTTAATTCCATTCATGTCCCATATATCCTCTATATATCAGAATTTCACATTTATTTAAATCATTTAAGCTGGAAGACTATACAAATATGAGGGATTCACATGACTTTGGAGGTTTCACATTCTCCCCACCTTTAGAAATTTGGTCCTCCAAATTTAAATCGGGTTACTACTCAAATAGCTCTAGATACCTTTCCTTCATTAAGCTCTCTAGCTCCCATGTAGCTTCTTCCATAGTATGGTATTGTTAGAGAACTTTGGCTAAGTGAATTATCTTAGACCTTAGCACTTTCTCCTTTTTATCCAAAATCTGAACCGGCTTCTCCACATAACTCATGTCTTCCCGAATATCTAAGGGCTCATATTCAATGACATCAGATGGATCTAGATTATACTTCCAAAGCATAGACACATGAAAAACATTATGTACTCCTGATAGCTCCGGAGGTAGTGCCAACCTATATGCAACATCTCCGACTCAGTCTAAGACTTCAAATGGCCCTATGTAGCGAGGACTAAGCTTACCTCTTCGGCCAAATCTCATAATTCCTTTGGATGGAGTGTCAAATCCCCTAATTTCATGTAATTTTTCTAATATTCGTGAAGAATTCCAGCTGAAATAATTAAATAAATGTAAAGTTCTGATGTATAAATGATGTATGGGACATATAAAGGAATAATGAAATTGATAGTCAAATTAGTCAAAGAATTTATTTTGATATCAGGAAAATAATTAGAGTATGAGAAAAGAATTAATATCAGAAAATTAAGTGTAATTAAATCCAAGTGTTATATGGAAGAAAAGAGACCAATTAAATGAATGGTCAAATAATGATGGTCAAAGAGTTAAAGAGCCAAAAGGTTAAGGGCTAAGAGGAAATGATTTAATTGGATGATAAAATAGATATCAGAAATTTTAGGTAGTTAAATGAGATGTGGCTGATATGAATGGAAGAAAAAGGAATTAAATGGTCAAAGAAGGGTCAAAAGCATAGTAAAAAAGGAAGCATGGTTGAGATGAGATGATTATGGGATAAGGATGGCATTAAATGGGATGGCATGAGTCACCATCTTTAGCCATCACCAATCGGCAGTAACACTCCCAGCCCTCTCTCTCTCGTTGCCTCTCCTTCATTCCAGAATTTCTCAAGTTTCCTCCATAGTTGCCTTGACAAACCATCATCTCCTTTCATCAAATCGCTAAGCTTATTTAACTAAAAATGCTACTCATCACCAGCTTAAGCTATATCTGAAGTTTGGTGGATTGAATCCAAGGAAGTGAAGAGATCTGAAATTCTGAAATTTTGATGAATAATAAAGGTAAGGATAGAAGTTGATTTTCTCAATTCTATCTATGGTTTGGAGTTAAGCTGAGTTGGTATGGTTATAAAGGCTTCTTAAAGGTTTGATTTATTATGAATTATGCAGCTTTGAGGAAGTAAAAGGCAAGAATTATTGCAACCAAGAAATTTGCATATTCGAAGTGAATCGAGATAAGGAATATATGTAACGGATGTAGGATGACTATGTCCCCATGTTTTAAATGTTTTGGGATAAAACAAAAGCTGGTGTAAATGCAGGAAATGTAAAATTCACGGTTTTCACCCAGTTACGATTTGGCTCAGGGCAGCCGACTGCCTTAAATAGCAGCTGACTGCTCAGAGACATTCGTGACATAACTTTTTCTGAAACCGACTTAAAGCAGCCGACTGCCTATATAGCAGTCGACTGCCATTTTTCCAGAAGCTTTCTGTTTGCAAACCAGTCGACCGCCAAAGAGCCAGTTGACTGCATTTTCTCCATAAAGTTTCTGTTTGCGGACCAGTCGACTGCCCTATTTGACCAGTCGACTGCCATAAGTATATTTGGAATTTTTAAATATTTTAAATGGAAAAAGAAAATAAATTTATAAAATTTATTTATGCTATAGCAGTCGACTACCCTAAAATAGCATTCAACTGCCCCCTTTGAAAATAATAATTTTATATTTATTTATATAAATGTATTTGAATTATCATTAAAGTATATAAGAAGGTTTATTGAAAGGCAATGGTTTTCCAAGAAGTAGTTTTGCTATCTAATGTTTTGAGACTATGAACCACTTAATGATCATTCACTATTGATATGGATTGAAGGGACTCTGATCAAGTTCCTAAGATTATGTGTTATATGTATTTGGGCTGAGGAACCATAAGTCAAGCCTCGATCGCCACAGATATCACCTGACTAGTGTTCACTGTGGTCTATAGACAATGGCCATGTGTCTCTTATGTGTTTTGGCTTAGGGGAGGATCCCTGGCCCATGCGTGGGTATGCCACTTTATATGTGCATCCCTTAAGGGATTTATTTGGTGCATGATTTTATTGGGTGTCAAATGTCTCCATAAGTATTTGAAGATTATTTGTGTATTCAATTTCAAGTGAAGTGATACAAATGAAAGTATTTGAAGTATATGAATATATTTGAGTTATTTGAATAATTGCAAGTGATTTCATAAGAAAGTATGTGAGAGTATTTGAAGTTATTTGAAATTGGAGTTAATTGTATTTGTAAATGTGATTTCAAGTGAATTAAAGGAAATTGAAAGTATTTGACTTATTTGATATTACGTGTATACAATATTTGAAGAAATTACATGATACATGTTTTATAATGATTTTACATGACATTATAGAGCCAAGCAGGAAAACTGCATATAGTGGCACAGTACGTTCTTTTACATTTATTTCTTACTGAGCGTAAACTCAGCCCTTTACAATATTTTTCATACAGATTACCTGAAGTGAATTCCGCTCCAAATAGAGGAGCTTGCTTTTGAGACCTTATAGTGTACCTTCGAGATACTGATACAGATCTAAGCTCACAAAGCTCAAGTCATGTTCGTGATGATCGTGATCCTTTGAGTATCCATGGAGGTCCAATTACAAGAGCTAAATCAAAGATAATGCAACAAGCCTTGGCTGGTTTCATTGATATTGCTAGGGAGAAAGCCCAACAAAGCTTGAGCATGGAGGATTATAAAGTCTTCTACAGCATGATCCAAGCCCAAGTTCAACCTTCTTGAAGACACACAAGTATAGGACCGAAATACGAATTAGGCTAGATGCATATTTTATTTAGTTAAGTATTATTGGGATGAACATTGTCTTAATTTAATTTAAGCCCAATTCCTTTTTAAATAATAGATTTTGTAAGACTTCTATTACTTGTTTTGCAAGTTAGGAGAGTAGGATTCCTATTGCTTGTTCTGCAAGTTTGCTATTTCTTATTCTGCAAGTTAGGAAAGTAGGATTCCTATTACTTGTGCTGCAAGTTATCTATTTGCCTATAAATAGTTATGTAACCCTTTGGGGAGAACATAATTGATTTTAGTAATAAAATTGAGAGACTTCTTCTCTTTGGTTCTCTTGAGAACTCTTGAACTTATCAAGGTCTTCCTTGCGGCGTTCTTCTACCTTCCACCAATATATACCATAGGTTCTTGCTTTTATAAGCAACAGGTCTTGGTCCAATACCATAGGTTCTTGTGTATCTACACAACGGGTCTTGGTTTTATCTCTAATTTTTGTTTTCTTTTGCTACGTTTTTCACTTGTTCTTGTTTTTCTTCAAGTGTTCTTTGTGTTCTTCATTGAACTTCATCTTCTTTCGGTGGGGTTCACATCATTTGGCATCAGAGCTTAGGTTCAATTCGTGGGAGTCTCGTTTTTGTTTTTTTTCTTTCTTTGTCTTCTTGTATTGGACAAACCTTGATCTTGAATCCTTTTCCAAAGCCACCACTAATATTGTTTGTCCCTCAAACCTATTTTCTTTACTTAGCCACCAAGTAAACCCTATCTTGTTATCCAAGCAACCAAATCGCAAAGGTTTTCTTGCTCACCAAGAAACCTTCAAAAGCTCTACATCACATAAAGACTACTTGTTTCACAACCCACCATTCCCTCTCATTCCTTGGCACGCAAACTGCTACCAAAACTAGCTTGTTTTAGTCAAAAAGTTGCCTTGTTCCCCAAGTAAACCTCTTCTTATTATTTAGACTTTTTGTTTTTTTTTCTTCATTGTTCGTTTACTTTAGTAAAATATAAAAAAAAGAAAAAAAGAAAAAAAAAGAAAAAAATCAATTCAAGAGGGGATTTATTACATCGTGTGTAGCAAGTGCAACATCAAAGGCAATTCGTGGAGGTGTGCTTCATAAAAATCTTGAGGTAGTCATTCTTTCTTGAGCTTTGAGATTTCTTATTTGCCTAATTTGAAAATTCATTGTTACCATTCTAACCTACTGCCTAAAATTACCTTTTTGACCCTAGCACATAAAAGGACAAAACTACCCCACCTTTGGCTAAACTCTACCCTAATTAAACACCCCAAAACACGCATATTTCCTTCAAGGTTTAGTTTCATTAGAGTCTTCTTAAGCCTTATTGAGTCTTGCAAAGTCTTGTTGAGTCTTCATTGTTTTGTTTTCCCTTGATTAAAATCTTGCGCTCACATTGTTTATTGTTGGTTGATAGTTGAATTTCATGAGCTGATTTTTGATTGAGTCTTGAGTTCAATATAGAACCTATAGAGAAAAGTTGTGTGAGGGAAAAAAAAGGCAAGGGTATGTGAGTAACATTAGTAGAGAAAAGCCTATTAAAATTGTGTAAAACACGAGTGTGAGTGTTACATTCTTACGTGTATTGAGTGTAAACACGGGAGGTCATACTTGTGAGGTCCTTTTCTTTTACTAACGTTTCTTGCAGGTTACAATCATGTCTTCTAATAGTGAAAAGCTTGATTTGAGTATGATTGAGATCATGTTCCTATCCATGCAACAACAACTTTCGAGGATAGAGTCAAAGTTGATTAAATATGATAAGTTGGAGCAACATGATGTTGCCCTAGCTAAGGTAAACCAGGATAATGCTTCTTATGCATGTGATAATGTTGCTCATAATAAGTTGGATAGCAATTATGAAGAAGATTTTGATGATGATTCTATGCTACAATTAGAGGATGATGAGGATAGGATGGAATTACCCATGGATGGAAAGGAATATATAGCATGTCAAACTTCAAGTGTGCCAATGAAAGATGAGGATCAATTGAGATTAAAAGAGAGAGAAAAAAATAGTGAGTGAAGATGAGGTTAAGCAAAAAGAGAAAACAATCAAGATTGAGTGTGATGCTTTAAGCATAGGTATCGAAGTTGTTTTAATGCAAGAGAAGTCCCCCATTGCTTTCTTCAGTGAGAAGTTAAGTGGGCTGGCCTTAATTATCCCATGTACAATAAAGAGATGTATGCATTAGTGAGGACCTTCGAAACATGGCAACACTATTTATGGCCTAAGGAATTTGTCATCCACACTGATCATGAGTCCTTGAAGCACTTGAAAGGACAGAGCAAGTTGAACAAGCGTCATGCCAAGTGGATGGAGTTCGTTGAGACATTTCCATATGTGATCAAATATAAACAAGGTAAAGAAACTGTCGTGGCTGATGCATTGTCTCGAAGGTATACTCTAATCACTACTCTTAATGCAAAACTACTTGGATTTGAGTATATTAAAGACTTGTATGCTACTGATGAGGATTTTGAAAATGTGTTCATTGCATGTGAGAAAACTGGTTTTGGAAAGTTTTATAGGCATGATGGATTCTTATTTAGGGAAAATAGATTATGTGTGCCTAGGAGTTCTTTAAGATAATTACTTGTTAGAGAAGCCCATAGTGGTGGGTTAATTGGACATTTTGGAGTAAAGAAAACTTTAGATATATTGCATGATCACTTCTTTTGGCCTAACATGAAAAGAGATGTTGAAAAATTGTGTGAAAGATGTGTCACTTGTAAACAAGCTAAGTCTAGAGTTATGAATCATGGTCTTTATACTCCATTGCCTATTCCTACTGCTCCTTGGACTGACATTTCTATGGACTTTGTTTTGGGGTTACCAAGAACAAAGAGAGGTAGAGATTCTATTTTTGTTGTTGTTGACAAGTTCTCTAAGATGGCTCACTTCATTGCTTGTCACAAGACAGATGATGCAAGTAACATTGCCGATTTATTCTTCAAGGAAATTGTTCGTCTACATGGGGTTCCGAGGACTATTGTTTCTAACCGTGATGTGAAGTTCCTTAGCTACTTTTGGAAAACATTATGGGGAAAGTTAGGAACAAAGCTATTGTTTTCAACTACTTGTCATCCACAAACCGATGGTCAAACTGAAGTAGTCAATCGTACTTTGTCCACTTTGTTGAGGTCCATTATTCAAAAGAATTTGAAGAATTGGGAAGATTGTTTGCCTTATGTGGAGTTTACTTACAATAGAAGTGTGCATTCTACTACTAGTTATTCTCCATTTGAAGTTGTCTATGGTTTTAATCCACTGACTCCATTGTATCTTTTACCACTACCTATTGAGGAGAGAGCTAGTTTGGATGGGGAAAGGAAAGCTGATTTTGTTAAGCAACTACATGAGAAAGTATGTCAAAACATTAAGAAGAGGATTGAGCAATATGCTACTCAAGCCAACAAGCATTGCAAGAAAGTTGTCTTTGAACCTGGTGATTGGGTTTGGGTACATATCCGTAAAGAGAGATTTCCTGCTCAGCGTCGCTCCAAGTTGCAACCTCGAGGAGATGGACCATTCCAAATGATTAAGAAGATCAATGACAATGCTTATAAGTCAGATCTTCTAGGTGAGTATAATGTTAGTGCTACATTTAATGTTTCTGATCTTTCTCCCTTTGATATTGATGTACGTGATTCTGATTTGAGCACAAATCATTTCGAGGAGAGGGGGAATGATGGAGATCCAAGCTCACAAAGCTCAAGTCATGTTCGTGATGATCGTGATCCTTTGAGTATCCATGGAGGTCCAATTACAAGAGCTAAATCAAAGATAATGCAACAAGCCTTGGCTGGTTTCATTGATATTGCTAGAGAGAAAGCCCAACAAAGCTTGAGCATGGAGGATGATAAAGTCTTCTACAACATGATCCAAGCCCAAGTTCAACTTTCTTAAAGACACACAAGTATTGGGCCTAAATACAAATTAGGCTAGATGCATATTTTATTTAGTTAAGTATTATTGGGATGAACATTGTCTTAATTTAATTTAAGCCCAATTCCTTTTTAAATAATAGATTTTGTAAGACTTCTATTACTTGTTCTGCAAGTTAGGAGAGTAGGATTCCTATTGCTTGTTCTGCAAGTTTGCTATTTCTTGTTCTGCAAGTTTGCTATTTCTTATTCTGCAAGTTAGGAAAGTAGGATTCCTATTACTTGTGTTGCAAGTTATCTATTTGCCTATAAATAGTTATGTAACCCTTTGGGGAGAACACAATTGATTTTAGTAATAAAATTGAGAGACTTCTTCTCTTTGGTTCTCTTGAGAACTCTTGAACTTATCAAGGTCTTCCTTGCGGCGTTCTTCTACCTTCCACCAATATATACCATAGGTTCTTGCTTTTCTAAGCAACGGGTCTTGGTCCAATACCATAGGTTCTTGTGTATCTACACAACGGATCTTGGTTTTATCTCTAATTTTTGTTTTCTTTTGCTGCATTTTTAACTTGTTCTTGTTTTTCTTCAAGTGTTCTTTGTGTTCTTCATTGAACTTCATCTTCTTTCGGTGGGTTCATATCAGATACGCTACCCAACAACTATTGAAGGTATACTAATGTATTATGTGCTTCAGACTATTGTACAGTACAACATTACATTAATGTATATTAGGAAGTTTGGGGATATAGGATATGTAAGTTATGTGAGATCCTGATGTATGTGACGCATGTGTATTTACATATAAGAAAATTTTGTTCATGCAAATTTGATATCGTGCTATAAGTAATAAAGCATGAAGTATAAGAAGAAAGAAAGGATGACATTGATAAACGAGTCTAGTTAAATGGCATGTGAAGTAAGAAGTTAGTTGATATTTGGATAGTGACGAGGATGTCACAGATTGGTATCAGAGCAGTTTAGATTGATGTTGTCGGTGTCATTAGGCTAGAAATAGTAGATATCCCCAATGTATTGTACTAGTCTGAGCTCATATGTGATGGAGATCCAGATGGAGATCCACTTGCTCGTGATGTTCGTGATGCTAAGGATCCATTGGTCATCCAAGGAGGTCCAATTACCCGAGCTCGAGCTAAGAAAATGCAACAAGCCCTGGCCTCATTCATGCAACAAGCTCTGGCATCATTGAAGTGTCAAGGAAGCTTCCATGAAGAGTCACAAGACATCTATACTTGCTTGGAAGCCCAAACGACATGAGCATGGTTTACTATCTTATTTTAGCTTAACAATAAGATGGGCTAAGTGTTTGGATAGCCCACGTTTGAGTCTTGTTGTATCTTGGACTATTTATTTTATGTAACTAGGTTTAGGCATGAATTTGGGTTTAGTTTTATTTTTCTATTGGTGTTAATTCCAGCCCACTTGTTTATGGGCTTAAGTGCTAGGTATTATTATAAATACCTTGTAAACGCTATTGATGAGATCAGATCAGTTAAGTGAATTTTCAGATATTGAGTGTGCCTTTCTCTTGGGTTCCCTCTCTACTAGGCTTATCAAGGTCTTCTTCCTTGTGGCGCCTCCTTCTTCACCATCCACCATTGCTATACCTTAGGTTCTCGAATTCTTATTCGTAGGGTCAAGGTCCAATACCTTGGGTTCGAGTCTCTTTAGGCTTTGGGTCTAGGTTTCATAAGGTATCCTTCATCGTCTTTTGCTTCTATCCAGTTGCGTTTCAGTTCCTTCAAACTCCAACCTACGAGTTCTTCTGTCCGTGCGCATCAGTTGGTATCAGAGCTCCAGTTCCGATTTTCTGGTTTGTTTGTGCGTCACTCACTTTTCGATTTTTTTTTGGTTTCAATTTTTTTTCTTTTGTTCGTTCCACTTTCTGGTTTGTTTGTGTGTTCCTAGCCGCCACTTATTTCTTAACCCTAAAACCCTAGCCACCACTTATTTCATTACACAAAAAACCCTAGCCGCACCCCTTAAAAATAAAACCCTAGCCGCACCCCTCAAAATAAAACCCTAGCCGCACCCCTTAAAAATAAAACCCTAGCCGCACCCCTCAAAAAAAAAAAAAACCCTAGCTGCACCCCTCAAAAAAAAAAACCCTAGCTGCACCCCTCAAAAAAAAAAAAACCCTAGCCGCACCCCTCAAAAAAAAAACCCTAGCCCCACCCCTCAAAAAAAAAAAAACCCTAGCCTCACCCCTCAAAAAAAAAACCTAGCCGCACCCCTCCTCTTTCAAGGAAACCGCAACACTCAGAGTTAAAAAAAAAAAAAAGAAGAAGAAGAAAAGAATTCAAAAAAAAAAAAAAAGAAGAAGAAAAGAATTCGAAAAAAAAAAAAGAAGAAGAAAAGAATTCGAAAAAAAAAAAAAAAAAAAAAGAAAAAAAAAATTTCTTTTGCGGTACTGTTCAAACAGAAGTTTTGGTTGAGTTCGGAGGTGTGTGAGTACTCGTTTTAAAGAAAACGGCGAAAGAAAACGACCTAGTTGAGCTTTGCTCCACTAGCCCCACCCTATCTTGGCCAAATTCCAACGTTTTCCTATAGTTTTAGGCCATTTTTCATTTTTTTTTGGTCATTCTAGTGCTTTTTTTTTATTTTTTATTTTTTTCTTTCTTATTTTTTTTTTTTCTTCTTTCTCTCTTTCTTTGAGTCACCCTAGCCCTTGCCACACCTTTCTGTGAAAACAAAAAAAAAAAAAAAAAAATTCTTGGTGACAATACTTGGTGAATTAGTTGACTTTACGAGGTTGAATCTTTGACTGGGTCTCTAGTGTGATTGTGAACCTATAGAGTTAAGGTAGAGTAAGGGAAAAAGGCACGAGTGTGTGAGAGACATTAGTAGAGAAAAGCCAAATTACTTGAGTGAAACAGGAGTGTAAACACGTGAGGATATTACTTGTTGACAATGTCTTCTGAAGGTGATAAGTCAGACTTTAAAAAGATTGAATTCCTGCTTCAGGCAATGCAACAACAGTTCCAACGGATGGATGTGAAATTCAATGACATTCATGATAAGTTGAACCAACATGAAGCTCGGTTTGCAACGATCCAACAAGGTGATACTTCTCGTAAAAAAAGTAAGGTTGTTGCCAATGATGAGTATGATGATAATGTTGGGTATGATTCGAATGAAGAGTCTGGGATAGATAGACATCATAGAAGGTACCATGGGTATAAAGATCGAGTTGATAGAGCCCGTGATAGAGGTAAGGAGAAGCTGGATGGAAACCTTAGCAGTATAAAATTAAAGATTCCTCCTTTCCAAGGCAAGAATGATCCTGAGGCATATTTGGAGTGGGAAAGGAAGCTTGAAATGGTGTTTGACTGCCACCACTACTCTGAAGAAAAGAAGGTCAAACTTGCAGCAATTGAGTTCACAGAGTATGCTATGGTTTGGTGGGATCAGTTAGTCAGTAGTCGAAGAAGATATGGTGATCCTCCAGTGTCTACATGGGATGAGATGAAGCGCATCATGAGGAAGAGATTTGTTCCTACTCATTACTACAGGGAGTTATACCAGAAGCTCCAAGGTCTTACCCAGGGCTCAAAGAGTGTTGAGGATTACTACAAAGAGATGGAAATAACCATGATCCGAGCCAATATCCAGGAGGATGCAGAAGCTACTATGGCTCGTTTTCTTCAAGGCTTAAACCGTGAGATTGCCAATGTAGTCGAGTTGCAGCATTACATGGATTTAGAGGAGATGTTGCATGTGGCCATCAAAGTGGAAAGGCAACTCAAAAGGAAAGGTACATCCCGTTTTACTTCTAGTTCAGTTCCTGTTTGGAAATCTAACACCTTTCATAGGGATGATAAGCCTGTGCCTACGCATAAGTCAGAGAGCTTTGCTAAGCCCAAGCCTGAGGGCCCTCCAAAGCCCAAGACTGAACCTGCCCAAGCATCCCAGAGCAGGACACGTGACATTAAGTGTTTCAAGTGCTTAGGTCGTGGACATGTTGCCTCACAGTGTCCCAACCGTAGAGTGATGATCATGCATGGGAATGGAGATGTTGAGAGTGAAGGTTCCGAACTCGGTGTAGAAGATGAGATGCCTGCATTAGAAGATGTCGACGAAGAAGAAGTTGTTGAGTATGCTGCTCATGGTGAGGCACTTGTTGCTAGGCGTGCTCTTACTACTCATGTGAAGTTTGAGGATGAGGCACAGCGCGAGAACATCTTCCATACGAGATGCCATATTAGTGACAAGGTATGTACTGTAATCATTGATGGTGGGAGTTGTACTAATGTTGCTAGCACATACCTTGTTGATAAATTAAAGTTGCACACTACCAAGCATCACCACCCATATAAGTTGCAGTGGATTAATGACTGTGGTGAAGTCAACGTGGTGAAGCAAGTCTTGGTTCCTTTTCGTATTGGAAGGTATCACGATGAGGTGTTGTGTGACGTAGTGCCCATGCAAGCTAGCCACCTATTGCTGGGTAGACCATGGCAGTATGATCGGAGAGTCATCCACGACGGTTACACTAACCGTTATTCCTTTACTATGGATGGCAAGAAGATCGCTCTTGCTCCCCTTAGCCCCAAGGAGATTTATGAGGACCAATTAAGGCTAAAGGAGCAACATGACGAGCAAAGGAAGCAAGCTAAAGAAAAGAAGGAAAACAAGGACAGCAAAACAGTGAGCTGCTATGCCAAACCCCGAGATGTGAAGACTGCATTTCTTGCTAAGTCTCCTATCCTTTTACTCTTATTTAAAGATTCTTATTTTCTTGATGCTGAACTCCATGATACTTTGCCTACTGATGTTGTCTCATTGTTGCAGGAGTTCGAGGATGTATTCCCTGAGGAGATCCCAAGTGGATTACCACCGATTCGTGGGATCGAGCACATGATTGACCTTGTCCCCGGAGCTACCATTCCTAACCGTCCAGCCTACAGAAGTAATCCCGAGGAGACGAAGGAGCTTCAAAGGCAAGTTGAGGAGCTCATGAGGAAAGGTTATGTGAGAGAGAGCATGAGTCCTTGCGCCGTGCCCGTACTGCTTGTGCCAAAAAAAGATGGGACGTGGAGGATGTGCGTTGACTGCCGAGCCGTCAACAAAATCACTGTAAAGTACCGCTATCCTATTCCTAGGCTAGATGACATGCTTGATGAGTTGCATGGTGCATGCCTGTTTTCTAAAATTGATTTAAAGAGCGGATATCACCAAATTCGTATGCGAGAAGGTGATGAATGGAAAACCGCATTCAAGACTAAACATGGTCTCTACGAGTGGTTAGTTATGCCTTTTGGCTTGACTAATGCACCCAGTACTTTCATGCGTTTAATGAACCATGTTTTACGTGATTTCATTGGTAAGTATGTGGTTGTCTATTTTGATGATATTTTGATATACAGTAAGAGCCAGCATGAGCATGTTGAGCATCTTAGGAATGTTCTTACTGTTTTGAGGAATGCAAGTTTGTATGCCAATTTTAAGAAATGTACATTCTGCACTGATAAGGTTGTTTTTCTTGGGTATGTCGTTTCTTCACATGGCATTTCTGTTGATATTGAGAAGGTAAAGGCAATTAAAGAATGGCCTGTACCAAAGTCTGTTTCTGAGGTGCGTAGTTTCCATGGTTTAGCTAGTTTCTATCGTCGATTCGTTAGAGATTTTAGCACTATAGCCGCACCTTTGATCGAAGTGGTCAAAAAGAATGTTGCATTTCATTGGGGTCCTGCACAAGAGCATGCTTTTAATTTGCTTAAAGATAAACTTTGTTCTGCTCCTTTGTTATCTCTGCCTGACTTTACTAAAACTTTTGAGATTGAGTGCGATGCCTCAGGTGTAGGTATTGGCGCTGTGCTTATGCAGGAAAAACGCCCAATTGCTTTCTTTAGTGAGAAGTTAAGTGGAGCAACACTTAACTATCCCACATATGACAAGGAGATGTACGCGTTAGTGAGGGCCTTGGAGACATGGCAACATTACTTGTGGCCCAAAGAATTTATCATCCACACTGATCATGAGTCCTTGAAGCATTTGAAAGGACAGAGTAAGCTGCATAAGCGTCATGCCAAGTGGATAGAGTTCATTGAGATGTTCCCGTACGTGATCAAGTACAAACAAGGTACAGAGAACGTCGTAGCTGATGCGTTATCTCGTAGGTATACTCTTATCACTGCTCTTGATGCTAAACTTTTAGGATTTGAGTATATCAAAGAACAGTATGCTGATGATGTTGATTTTGGCAATGTTTATGATGCATGTGCTACATCTGGTTTTGGCAAGTTCTTTAGGCATGATGGGTTCTTATTTAGAGAAAATAAATTATGTGTGCCTAGGAGTTCATTGCGCGAGCTGTTCGTTAGAGAAGCCCATAGTGGAGGATTAATGGGTCACTTTGGGGTTAGGAAAACTCTAGATGTTTTGCAAGAACATTTCTTTTGGCCTAACATGAGGAGAGATGTAGAGAGGTTATGTGCTAGATGCATTTCATGTAGGCAAGCTAAGTCTAGAGTTCATAATCATGGTTTATATACTCCTTTACCCATTCCTACTACTCCGTGGACTGATATCTCTATGGATTTTGTTTTGGGCTTGCCTCGAACAAAACGCGGTAGAGATTCTGTTTTTGTTGTGGTTGACAGGTTCTCTAAGATGGCTCATTTCATTGCTTGCCACAAGACGGATGACGCGAGCAACGTTGCTGACCTTTTCTTCAAAGAGATAGTACGTCTACATGGTGTACCAAGGACCATTGTTTCTGATCGAGATGCAAAGTTCCTTAGTTACTTTTGGAAGACGTTATGGGGAAAGTTGGGTACTAAATTGTTATTCTCCACCACTTGTCACCCCCAGACTGATGGACAGACTGAGGTCGTCAACCGAACCCTATCTACATTATTGAGGTCCATTATTCAGAAAAATTTGAAGAATTGGGAAGATTGCTTGCCCCATGTGGAGTTTGCATATAACCGCAGTGTCCACTCCACTACTAGTTGCTCTCCATTCGAAGTTGTTTATGGCTTCAATCCTCTTACTCCTTTGGATTTGTTGCCATTACCTAGTGCGGAGCAGAGTAATTTGGATGGAGAACAGAAGGCTAAGTTTGTGAAGCAACTCCATGAGAGAGTTCGTCAAGCTATTGAAAAGAAGACTGAGCAATATACCACCCAAGCAAATAAGCATCGAAAGAAAGTAGTCTTTGAGCCTGGTGATTGGGTTTGGGTGCATATGAGAAAGGAGAGGTTTCCTGTTCAGCGACGAACCAAGCTGCATCCCCGAGGAGATGGACCATTCCAAGTCATAGCGAGGATCAACGATAATGCCTACAAATTGGATCTTCCTGGTGAGTATGGTGTATCTGCTACTTTTAATGTTTCTGATCTTTCTCCCTTTTCTTTTGATGAAGGTATATGTGATTTGAGGACAAATCCTTTTGAGGAGAGGGGGAATGATGGAGATCCAGATGGAGATCCACTTGCTCGTGATGTTCGTGATGCTAAGGATCCATTGGTCATCCAAGGAGGTCCAATTACCCGAGCTCGAGCTAAGAAAATGCAACAAGCCCTGGCCTCATTCATGCAACAAGCTCTGGCATCATTGAAGTGTCAAGGAAGCTTCCATGAAGAGTCACAAGACATCTATACTTGCTTGGAAGCCCAAACGACATGAGCATGGTTTACTATCTTATTTTAGCTTAACAATAAGATGGGCTAAGTGTTTGGATAGCCCACGTTTGAGTCTTGTTGTATCTTGGACTATTTATTTTATGTAACTAGGTTTAGGCATGAATTTGGGTTTAGTTTTATTTTTCTATTGGTGTTAATTCCAGCCCACTTGTTTATGGGCTTAAGTGCTAGGTATTATTATAAATACCTTGTAAACGCTATTGATGAGATCAGATCAGTTAAGTGAATTTTCAGATATTGAGTGTGCCTTTCTCTTGGGTTCCCTCTCTACTAGGCTTATCAAGGTCTTCTTCCTTGTGGCGCCTCCTTCTTCACCATCCACCATTGCTATACCTTAGGTTCTCGAATTCTTATTCGTAGGGTCAAGGTCCAATACCTTGGGTTCGAGTCTCTTTAGGCTTTGGGTCTAGGTTTCATAAGGTATCCTTCATCGTCTTTTGCTTCTATCCAGTTGCGTTTCAGTTCCTTCAAACTCCAACCTACGAGTTCTTCTGTCCGTGCGCATCAATATGCATAGTATAACTAGTTGAAGTTATGCTAAATAGCTCAATTTTGTGATTTTATCGACAGAATGAGCTGAGGTAGAAGGGGTATTGGTAAAGGAAGAGGAAGGGGTCATGTAGAACTGCCCCCAACACAGTCTTCTTGTCAATCTTCACCACATAGCCCGAACACTAGGCTAGCAAAAATAGAGAAGCATATGGAGAATATGGTCATTATGTTCACGCAATTTATGGCGGACTTCCCGAACATGGCTACTGGTGCACCAGTGGATATCCTAATAGTATAGCCCCCACCAGTACAGACAGAGTTACCCCCACAATTCCCAACTATTGAAAGGCGGGATCTCACGACTTATTATAGCATGACCTTAATTAAGGAATTCAAGAAGTTAGATCCGCCTAAGTTTAAGAGGGATAAGGACACGTTGGCCGCAGGGAACTGGGTGAAGGCGATCACTAGATCCTTCGAGTATATGTCATGCTCTGAAAAGGAAAAGGTGGGTTTGGCTGCTTTCTTGTTAGTGGATGATGCAGAGTATTGGTGGCAGTCCACTCGGGCCATTTTGGAGGCTCAACATGTTGAGGTCATGTGGGATAGATTGTTAGAGGCCTTCACTGAGCAGTACATCCCACATGTCGATCAGACTAGGTTGAAGACTGAGTTTCTAAACTTGACTCAGGAGACAATGTCAATTAATCAATATGAGTCGAAGTTCATTTCTTTAAGCGGATTCGACTTAGAGACCCTCAGGAGTGAAGAACATAAGATTTACAGATTTATAGAAGGACTGAAGTCTCCTATTAGATCTAAGTTGCATACTATGGATATCACTACTTATAATGAGACAGTCCGTAAGGCTCAGTTGTGGGAACAGGATTATGAGCTTCATCATGATGATTTTGGAACCAAAGGTAAAGGCAAAGCACCGATGAAACGAAAATCAGAGGGGAAAACCTCTAGTGATAGATATCCATCTAAGAGAGGCAGTCCATATGAAAGAGCCTCAATAGGTAAGCAAGTAAAGTATAAGAAAATGATGGTTATTTTAATTAAATGATTATATGGAAATATATTAAATTGGGAGTATTATGATGATTATGGTACAGGGACTCCGAGAGTTACGGGATCAATATAAATGATGAAAGATCTCGACATCTAGATGGTAGTACCGCTAGTTCACCTAAAAGTACAAGACAAAGGTGTGAGTGTTGCGGGAAATTTCATGGGTTACAAGCATGCCGCAAGATTACTGGGGCTTGTTATTGGTGTGGTAAACATGGACATATGATTAAGAATTGTCCTAAGATGAATCAAAGGGTGCCCGAGGAATCGGAAGAGACTACCCAATCCCAGCGTAAGGCCATAGCTGAAGAGAAGGGAAAGACACTTGTTAACTATGATGTAAATGTTGAAGATGTATAATGTAAAGGTATATTGCATTATTTGACTTATTGTAAATGAAGTTAATAGAAAGTAACTATGATTTTGTGAAGGATTTTAACTTATGTAGTGGACGTAGAAAAGAGAAGTCCTGAACTTAATGAAATACAATAATTGACAAGAAACGATAGTTGGAATTCTGAAGTACTTACTGGTATGAAGTTTTATGATGTATATAGTGATATGTGAAAGGAGTTTAAATGAGAATGATGATTGACTTTTATTAGTCGATTTTACTTAAATGTTTTATTCTATGAAAGCATTACTCTGAAAAGAATATGAATTAATATGAAAGATAAGTTGTCTCAACAACGGTATTTATTCCCTATAGTCGCTTCTAGGTTTCGGAACAAGACAGGTATTTCAAAGTACCTTCCTTACTCCATCCAGATCCCTAGCCGACTATAGTATCCTTCCTAATTGATCCCTAGAGTACCATAGGGAAATGAGGATGTTCATTCATTTGGCATATTTGACGTTAAAAAAAAATTTTAGATAGCCATTGTGAATAAATTACGGGTATAATTGTGATTTAGATAGAAGAGAAGTTTCGTTTGGAAATTGTTAGTGGTGAATATCGCATGAGATACAAGTTCAATTATCATATGAAAACTTAAAGGCATTATATGTATGGTAAGAAATTTTAGATTTGTACAGACCATAATTGTCTGAAGTACTAATTCTCTTAAAGAGAATTGAATATGAGACAGAAGGAATAGTTCAAGTTTCTAAAGGATTATGAAGGTGAGATTTTATATCATCTAGGGAAAGCCATTGTAGTGGCACATGCTTTAAACCGAAAGCATGAAAGGAATAATGGTTTATATGATGATAAAGAGTATGAATTACTTGAGTAAATCACAAGCCTTAAGCTAAATGTTTTGCCTTCAAGGTAAATTGGGAATGATGACTAGTACAACGATTAAGCCAGAATTGATGAATGGATTTACGAAGTCAGCTCACTTCATAACTATGAAGTCTACGGACACACTTAGTGTTTTGGCAGAAATGT
Source organism: Heritiera fomes (assembly GCA_032173925.1). Taxonomy (NCBI): domain Eukaryota; kingdom Viridiplantae; phylum Streptophyta; class Magnoliopsida; order Malvales; family Malvaceae; genus Heritiera; species Heritiera fomes. Next base: position 17,436,386 of record JAPDPM010000009.1, on the reverse strand, counting down.
ATGTAAAAGAAGTTGTTAAGCTACCTGGAGTTCCAGTGAGCATTTCATTTGACAATATCTTCAAGAGACATACTTGATTCTTGAGGCGGAGGCATACCTGAGTCTTGAGGTGGAGCTTGGTATGTATCTTGGAATGGCATATTGTAAACCTCATATTGATTCCCATAACTAAAATTACAATGATCCCACCATCCTTGATAGTAGGTATCGTAGTGTGGTTCATAATTATAGTATGGGTCATGATCATAGTATGGTTCATAAGCTTGCTCCATGGAGTCCTCTCACTTCTCATCTTGGGAGGTAGTGGTGGTGGATGTTGTAGTGCTTGTGCCACTGCACTTTGGGTTGCTTGTATATAGTCCCTAATCTTTGGAAGTTTGTGACTAGAATCCTTGTCAGACAAGCAATCCCTGAAAAACAAAAGAAAAAGAAAAGAAAAAAAATTAGACTTTAAATTAAAATAATTAACCTAAACAAATTTCAGTCCCCGGCAACGGCGCCAAAATTTGATGAGTGTCGTCAGTCACCAAAAATAAAATTTCCTAACTCTACTATGTAGATAGCGGAGTAAGGGTCGAACCCACAGAGACTGAATTTTTTAAGTTAATTATTAAATTAAAAATCTAATCTTAGGGTTTAGGGAAAGAAGAAGTTTGGGGGTTTTGTAAACTATTCCAAAATAAAGAAAACAAGAATTATTAAATATAAAAAACAAATAGCAAAAAGCTTCAGTTACAAGGCAATCAATCATTCTTGGATTTTGATGTTGATCATTGATTACAAAATATCACTGTCAACTAAATAGTCAACCGTAGCATAACAACAAGCTCTGTTACACCATCTTTCCTTACTGAGTCGTTAGTTAAAACAAGCTCTTTAACTAATCTCTAACTACTTAACCTACCTAGAACAAGCTCTCTAGATATAAGTTGTAGCAGCATTAACAATAAGAAAGATATGGGTCGACATTAGATAACAAACACATAAGCTCGGTTCATTTAATCTAAACCTTAATTCTCCTCCATCCCTAGTGATTAACTCCACAAGCAATTACGGACTTATGTTTTTAATCTGGCGATAGATTATTTAGTTTAACTAAATAGTGTGCACCCTATCTAATCAAACAAACAATCATTATAATGTGCTCAGAGAATCTTGGATACTTAGTCAACAATTATATAATAGGTTCAAGAATCTCACAACATGCTTTTCCCAAGAATAATTAATTTACCTCATAACTGAATAAGAAAACTACTCACTAGACATATTCAAGATCATAAAATTCAAGTTTAATATTATAAAGATTACAAATATCATGCAAGAAACAATCAAAGAAGCAATCTTTAATAATATAAAATCAGAATTACTAATCAAGATTACAAACTAGCAAGCAAGAACACACAAACAATATTAATTTAAATAAAGAAAACAAAATCAGAATTAAAAATAATAAAGAAATCAGCAACTAATTAAAAAAAATTAAAATAAAATTTTATTAAAAACCCTAAAGAAAATCCTACAAGACTAAAAGAGAAGAGGGATAAGAGGGATTTGAAGGATTTGAGGGCTAAGAGGGATGCTGTTTATGAGAGCCTTGTGCTCTTTATATAGGCCTAAGGAAGAGTTTAAAAGGCTTTCCTAAGCAATGTGGGATTCAGATAAGAGTTTACTTGAGAAACAAGTAATTTGACTAACCAAACTCTTACCTTTATCTCATCATCTTTTTACAATTATTTTCTAAGTAAAATTCCTAAGGCCTATTTTTATTAATTAATTACAAATCTAAGACATAATAAAGTTAAGAAATTATCTTCTCTCAACAAAATCTGGTCTTGAACTTGCTTTGTTGGAATTTCTTCTCAATCTCGTTTTTCTGCCCAGAATTTTGTACTGATTTTGTCCAGACGTTTGACCCACCAAATGAACTCCGATTTTTACGATCTTGTGCATTCTGGAAAGCTAGAGAAGTCATCTACAACTTTCATGAAGGACACATCTTGAGATCAGGTCGTTAAATTGGTCAAAAACGTCAATCTTTCAAGCTGGATAGAAAATACTGCACTTTGCTCCTTTTAGCTCCTTTTTATTCCAACTTTGATATTTAATACCTAAAACATAAAATAAATATTAGTAAGCTCTTTTAGGCATAAAACATCAATAAAGCAAATATATTAGCACATATAAAATTCCCAAAATATCATCCTATCAAATTCCCCCACACTTAGCTTTTGCTAGTCCTCTAGCAAACCTAAACTAACTTCCTAAAGAACTAAATCCTAAAGTCCTAATCTTAAAATCCTTTTCCTAAAACCTAACTCACTTTCGTAGGAATCACGATTGCATTTAGCTTATGCAATAAGCCTTTAAACCCCTAGGTCACCCCTAGTGGACGAGTTGTGTCTCGTGAGGGCTTTCAGAAGATATACCCACAAAATCTTTTACTTAAGACTCAATCCTAAAAATTCAAAATAAGACTCAAAAATTAAAAATTAAGACTCAAAACAAGATTAAGATCATGAACATATTCTCAAATCTTTCAATTCTTTAACTCATAACTTCAACAAGAGTCAAATAATCAAGTCAATCATATTCTAATCATTACTTCTCATATTCTTGCATACTTCTAAATAAATTCATGCAAAATTCACAATCAATACAATTGAAACATATAATATCAACTTTGCAATTATCCAATTTACATTACTACAAACAAAGTCAATAGATCAAGAACTTTTTTTTTCTATTTTCTCTTCCTTCTTTTTCTTTTTTTTTCTTTTGAGGTTTCAATAATGGTTTCCCTAAGTACTTACTTGCCTTTGTACGCGAATGTTAATATTGGTGATACCAACACCCGGTTACTCAACAAGCAAGCCCTCTTTTAGAGTGCTTTGCATACTCATATTTTAAGTTACTTCAAGAATTCAATCAATAAGAGCAAGCAACTCAAAACATTGGAGTAGAATTTAAAGCTTTCAACCTCTATTTTTCTTTTTTTTTCTTATGTTCTTGTCTATTTATCCTTGGCTTATACCAACTTCAATGAACTAATCACATTATCAATATCATATGATCAATCATATTTAATCATGAACTCACATAAATTCTTTAGAAAGTATTCACTTCAAAAATAATAACAATCAAAATACTCTCAACTTTCTTATAAAACTTTGTTTTAGTTTAGAATCAATCCTTAAAAAAAAGAAAACATATCATGATCTTTTAAAACTCTTAAAAATTTGACCCCTTTTTTTCAAAAAAAATTTCCACTTTCTAGAAAAAAAATCTACAGACTCATAAACCAATATTCCCCCCCACACTTAAATCTTACTTTGTCCTCAAAGTAAGTCTAGCATGCAAAGAAGAACAATAAAAAACTCAAAAATTAAATGGTAATACAAGTAAGGAAAGAAATACTCCCTCGTTTTACATCCTTGGGTTGCCTCCCAAGTAGCGCTTTTGTTTAATGTCGTTAGCTCGACTGCTCCACCTTCCATCATCCAATCCCATACCTCAACTTTTTTATCGGTCTCTCGAGTTCCTCATTCTCAAGATTTTTACTTGTGGCTATTTCTAGCTCATCTTTAAGAACCTGCTTTTCATCACCTTTTAATTTCTTCTTGGAAGTGCATAGTTCCCTTAAAAACTTGGCATCACAAGGCACTTGATCATTAATTTCATCAAGGAGAGGAATACTGACTTCCATTTTCCTAAATGTCTTCAAGGTCTCCTTGTCTTGCTCTTCGTTTGTAGCTCTTGCAAACCTACTAGGAAAAGGAGAAGGGTAAGTAGAAGAATTAAAAGGAATTTGTTTATCACTTACCTCAGCTTTGAATTCCTTGATCTCAAAATCCTCATAGTGCTTTATAAAGTTGTTGAAATTCTCTCTCCCTTTTACATTGTGCATGTCAACAACTCCACCTTTAATATTGAAATCGGTTTCATCCTCCCTTTCTATAAAGTCATCGACATCTTCATGTGCACTTTCCTTGGAATCAATTTCCCTTTCACTTTTCAAGGTGATGTTAGTAACATTATCTCTTGGATTCTCCACAGGTTGAGAGGTCATAGCTTCAATGTTACTTAAAGAATGCAATATTTGACTCACATGGTGATCAATATTCTTAATATAAACATCAGCCTCTTGTGACAATTGTAAAGTTTTAATCTCAAGAGTCTTAACAATATCTTCAAGAGACATACTTGATTCTTGAGGTGGAGGCATACCTGAGTCTTGAGGTGGAGCTTGGTATGTATCTTGGAATGGCATATTGTAAACCTCATATTGATTCCCATAACTAAAATTAGAATGATCCCACCATCCTTGATAGTAGGTATCGTAGTGTGGTTCATAATAATAGTATGGGTCATGATCATAGTATGGTTCATAAGCTTGCTCCATGGAGTCCTCTCACTTCTCGTCTTGGGAGGTAGTGGTGGTGGATGTTGTAGTGCTTGTGCCACTGCGCTTTGGGTTGCTTGTATATAGTCCCTAATCTTTGGAAGTTTGTGACTAGAATCCTTGTCAGACAAGCAATCCCTGAAAAACAAAAGAAAAAGAAAAGAAAAAAAATTAGACTTTAAATTAAAATAATTAACCTAAACAAATTTCAGTCCCCGGCAACGGCGCCAAAATTTGATGAGTGTCGTCAGTCACCAAAAATAAAATTTCCTAACTCTACTATGTAGATAGCGGAGTAAGGGTCGAACCCACAGAGACTGAATTTTTTAAGTTAATTATTAAATTAAAAATCTAATCTTAGGGTTTAGGGAAAGAAGAAGTTTGGGGGTTTTGTAAACTATTCCAAAATAAAGAAAACAAGAATTATTAAATATAAAAAACAAATAGCAAAAAGCTTCAGTTACAAGGCAATCAATCATTCTTGGATTTTGATGTTGATCATTGATTACAAAATATCACTGTCAACTAAATAGTCAACCGTAGCATAACAACAAGCTCTGTTACACCATCTTTCCTTACTGAGTCGTTAGTTAAAACAAGCTCTTTAACTAATCTCTAACTACTTAACCTACCTAGAACAAGCTCTCTAGATATAAGTTGTAGCAGCATTAACAACAAGAAAGATATGGGTTGACATTAGATAACAAACACATAAGCTCGGTTCATTTAATCTAAACCTTAATTCTCCTCCATCCCTAGTGATTAACTCCACAAGCAATTACGGACTTATGTTTTTAATCTGGCGATAGATTATTTAGTTTAACTAAATAGTGTGCACCCTATCTAATCAAACAAACAATCATTATAATGTGCTCAGAGAATCTTGGATACTTAGTCAACAATTATATAATAGGTTCAAGAATCTCACAACATGCTTTTCCCAAGAATAATTAATTTACCTCATAACTCAATAAGAAAACTACTCACTAGACATATTCAAGATCATAAAATTCAAGTTTAATATTATAAAGATTACAAATATCATGCAAGAAACAATCAAAGAAGCAATCTTTAATAATATAAAATCAGAATTACTAATCAAGATTACAAACTAGCAAGCAAGAACACACAAACAATATTAATTTAAATAAAGAAAACAAAATCAGAATTAAAAATAATAAAGAAATCAGCAACTAATTAAAAATAAAGAAAACAAAATCAGAATTAAAAATAATAAAGAAATCAGCAACTAATTAAAAATAAAGAAAATAAAATTTTATTAAAAACCCTAAAGAAAATCCTACAAGACTAAAAGAGAAGAGGGATAAGAGGGATTTGAAGGATTTGAGGGCTAAGAGGGATGCTGTTTATGAGAGCCTTGTGCTCTTTATATAGGCCTAAGGAAGAGTTTAAAAGACTTTCCTAAGCAATGTGGGATTCAGATAAGAGTTTACTTGAGAAACAAGTAATTTAACTAACCAAACTCTTACCTTTATCTCATCATCTTTTTACAATTATTTTCTAAGTAAAATTCCTAATGCCTATTTTTATTAATTAATTACAAATCTAAGACATAATAAAATTAAGAAATTATCTTCTCTCAACAAAATCTGGTCTTGAACTTGCTTTGTTGGAATTTCTTCTCAATCTCGTTTTTCTGCCCAGAATTTTGTACTGATTTTGTCCAGACGTTTGACCCAACAAATGAACTCCGATTTTTACGATCTTGTGCATTCTGGAAAGCTTGAGAAGTCATCTACAACTTTCATGAAGGACACATCTTGAGATCAGGTCGTTAAATGGGTCAAAAACGTCAATCTTTCAAGCTGGACAGAAAATACTGCACTTTGCTCCTTTTAGCTCCTTTTTATTCCAACTTTGATATTTAATACCTAAAACATAAAATAAACATTAGTAAGCTCTTTTAGGCATAAAACATCAGTAAAGCAAATATATTAGCACATATAAAATTCCCAAAATATCATCCTATCAATTAGAGTATGAGAAAAGAATTAATATCAGAAAATTAAGTGTAATTAAATCCAAGTGTTATATGGAAGAAAAGAGACCAATTAAATGAATGGTCAAAGAGTTAAAGAGCCAAAAGGTTAAGGGCTAAGAGGAAATGATTTAATTGGATGATAAAATAGATATCAGAATTTTTAGGTAGTTAAATGAGATGTGGCTGATATGAATGGAAGAAAAAGGAATTAAATGGTCAAAGAAGGGTCAAAAGCATAGTCAAAAAGGAAGCATGGCTGAGATGAGATGATTATGGGATAAGGATGGCATTAAATGAGATGGCATGAGTCACCATCTTTAGCCATCACCAATCGGTAGTAACACTGATGGAGATCCACTTGCTCGTGATGTTCGTGATGCTAAGGATCCATTGGTCATCCAAGGAGGTCCAATTACTCGAGCTCGAGCTAAGAAGATGCAACAAGCCTTGGCCTCATTAATGCAACAAGCTCTGGCATCATTGAAGTGTCAAGGAAGCTTGCATGAAGAGTCCCAAGACATCTATACTTACTTGGAAGCCCAAACGACATGAGCATGGTTTACTGTCTTATTTTAGCTTAACAATAAGATGGGCTATATGTTTGGATAGCCCACGTTTGAGTCTTGCTGTGTTTTGGAGAGGTTTGGGTGCATATGGAAAGGTGATTGGGTTTGGGTGCATATGGAAAGGAGAGGTTTCCTGTTCAGCGACGAACCAAGCTGCATCCCCGAGGAGATGGACCATTCCAAGTCATAGAGAAGATCAACGATAATGCCTACAAATTGGATCTTCCTGGTGAGTATGGTGTATCTGCTACTTTTCTTAGGTTTAGGCATGAATTTGGGTTTAGTCTTATTTTCTATTGGTGTTAATTCCAGCCCACTTGTTTATGGGCTTAAGTGCTAGGTATTATTATAAATACCTTGTAAACGCTATTGATGAATAGATCAGTTTTGAATTTCAGAATTTGAGTGTGCCTCTCTACTAGGCTTATCAAGGTCTTCTTCCTTGTGGCGCCTCCTTCTTCACCATCCACCATTGCTATAACTTAGGTTCTCGAATTCTTATTCGTAGGGTCAAGGTCCAATACCTTTGGGTTCGAGTCTCTTTAGGCTTCGGGTCTAGGTTTCAGAAGTTGTCATTCATCAACTTTGTTTCTGTCCTTTGCGTTTTCAGCCCCTTTAATTTACAAGCTATGTTTCCTCTTGTCCGTATGCATCAGTTGGTATTCAGAGCTCAAGTTTCGATTCTGGTTTGTCTGTGCGTCACTCACTTTTCAATTTTTGGTTTGCTGGTTTCGATTTTTTTTTTCCTCCTCTCTTGTTGGTTTTGATTTCTAGCCGCACCCCTCACAAAAAAAACCCTAGCCGTACCCCTCAAAAAAAAACCCTAGCCGCACCCCTCACAAAAAAACCCTAGCTGCACCCTTCAAAAAAAAACCCTAGCCGCACCCCTCACAAAAAAACACCCTAGCCGCACCCCTAAAAAAAAACCCTAGCCACACCCCTCAAAAAAAAAAACCGTAGCCGCACCCTCCTCTCTTCAAGGAAACCGGAACACTCAGAGTAAAAAAAAAAAGAGAAAGAAAAAAAATGAAAAGAAGAAGAATTCAAAAAAAAAGCAGAAATCGAAAAAAAAATTGTTGCGGTACTGTTCAAACAAGAAAATTTGGTTGAGTTAGGAGGCGTGCGAGTACCCGTTTTAAAGGAAACGACGAAAGAAAACGACCCCGTTTTACGGGCCCCACCCTATCTTGGCCAAATTCCATCGTCTTCTTATAGTTTTAGGCCATTTTTTTGTCATTCTAGTGATTTTTTTATTTTTTTATTATTTTTTTATTCTGTCTTTCTTTCTTTGAGTCACCCTAGCCCTAGCCACACCTTTCTGTGCAAAAAAAAAAGAATTCGAAAAAAAATCAGGAAAAAAAAGAAGAATTCAAAAAAAAATCTTGGTGACAATACTTGGTGAATTAGTTGATTCTGTGAGGTTGATTCTTTGATTGAGTCTCTAGTGCGATTGTGAACCTGTAGAGTTAAGGTAGAGTAAGGGAAAAAGGCAGGAGTGTGTGAGAAACATTAGTAGAGAAAAGCCAAATTACTTGAGTGAAACACGAGTGTAAACACGTGAGAATATCTTTGTTGAAAATGTCTTCTGAAGGTGATAAGTCCGACTTTAAAAAGATTGAATTCATGCTTCAGGCAATGCAACAACAGTTTCAACGGATGGACGTGAAATTCAACGACATTCATGATAAGTTGAACCAACATGAAGCTCGGTTTGCAAAGATCCAGCAAGGTGATACTTCTCGTCTAAAAAGTAAGGTTGTTGCCAATGACGAGTATGATGATAATGTTGGGTATGATTCGAACGAAGAGTCTGGGATCGATAGACATCACATAAGGTACCATGGGTATAGAGATCGAGTTGATAGAGCCTGTGATAGAGGCAAGGAGAAGATGGATGGAAACCTTGGCAGTATAAAATTGAAGATTCCTCCTTTCCAAGGCAAGAATGATCCTGAGGCATATTTGGAGTGGGAACGGAAGATTGAAATGGTGTTTGACTGCCACCACTACTCTGAGGAAAAGAAGGTCAAACTTGCAGCAATTGAGTTCACAGAGTATGCTATGGTTTGGTGAGATCAATTAGTCACTAGTAGAAGAAGATATGGTGATCCTCGAGTGTCTATATGGGATGAGATGAAGCGCATCATGAGGAAGAGATTTGCTCCTACTCATTACTACAGAGAGTTATACCAGAAGCTCCAATGTCTTACCCAGGGTTTAAAGAGTGTTGAGGATTACTACAAAGAGATGGAAATAACCATGATCCGAGCCAATATCCAGGAGGATGCAGAAGCTACTATGGCTCGTTTTCTCCAAGGCTTAAATCGTGAGATTGCCAATGTAGTAGAGTTGCAGCATTACATGGACTTAGAGGAGATGCTGCATGTGGCCATCAAAGTCGAAAGGCAACTCCAACGGAAAGGTACATCCCGTTTCACTCCTAGTTCAGTTTTTGTTTGGAAATCTAACACCTTTCGTAGGGATGATAAGCCTGTGTCTACGCCTAAGTCAGAGAGCCATGCTAAGCCCAAGCCTGAGGGCCCTCCAAAGCCCAAGACTGAACCTGCCCAAGCACCCCAGACCAGGACATGTGACATTAAGTGTTTCAAGTGTTTAGGTCGTGGACATATTGCCTCACAGTGTCCCAACCGTAGAGTGATGATCATGCATGGGAATGGAGATGTTGAGAGTGAAGGTTCTGAAATCGGTGTAGAAGATGAGATGCCTGCGTTAGAAAATGTTGACGAAGAAGAATTTGTTGAGTATGCTGCTCATGGTGAAGCACTTGTTGCTAGGCATGCTCTTACTACTCATGTGAAGTTTGAAGATGAGGCACAGCGCGAGAACATGTTCCATACGAGATGCCATATTCGTGACAAGGTATGTACTGTAATCATTGATGGTGGGAGTTGTACTAATGTTGCTAGCACATACCTTGTTGATAAGTTAAAGTTGCCCACTACCAAGCATCACCACCCATATAAGTTGCAGTGGATTAATGACTATGGTGAAGTCAACGTGGTGAAGCAAGTCTTGGTTCCTTTTCGTATTGGAAGGTATTACGATGAGGTGTTGTGTGACGTGGTGCCCATGCAAGCTACATGTTGCTGGGCAGACCGTGGCAGTATGATCGGAGAGTCATCCACGACGGTTACACTAACCGTTACTCCTTTACTATGGATGGCAAGAAGATCGCTCTTGCTCCCCTTAGCCCCAAGGAGATTTATGAGGACCAATTAAGGCTAAAGGAGCAACATGATGAGCAAAGGAAGCAAGCTAAAGAACAGAAAGAAAAGAAGGAAAACAAGGAAAGCAAAACAGTGAGCTGCTATGCCAAACCCCGAGATGTGAAGACTGCATTTCTTGCTAAGTCTCCTATCCTTTTACTCTTATTTAAAGATTTTTATTTTATTGATGCTGAACTCCATGATACTTTGCCTACTGATGTTGTCTCATTGTTGCAGGAGTTCGAGGATGTATTCCCTGAGGAGATCCCAAGTGGATTACCACCGATTCGTGGGATCGAGCACATGATTGACCTTGTCCCCGGAGCTACCATTCCTAACCATCCAGCCTACAGAAGTAATCCCGAGGAGACGAAGGAGCTTCAAAGGCAAGTTGAGGAGCTCATGAGGAAAGGTTATGTGAGAGAGAGCATGAGTCCATGCGCCGTGCCCGTATTGCTTGTGCCAAAAAAAGATGGGACGTGGAGGATGTGCGTTGACTGCCGAGCCGTCAACAAAATCACTGTAAAGTACCGCTATCCTATTCCTAGGCTAGATGATATGCTTGATGAATTGCATGGTGCATGCATGTTTTCTAAAATCGATTTAAAGAGCGGATATCACCAAATTCGTATGAAAGAAGGTGATGAATGGAAAACCGCATTCAAGACTAAACATGGTCTCTACGAGTGGTTAGTTATGCCTTTTGGCTTGACTAATGCACCCAGTACATTCATAAGATTAATGAACCATGTTTTACGTGATTTCATTGGTAAGTATGTGGTTGTCTATTTTGATGACATTTTGATCTAGAGTAAGAGTCTGCATGAGCATGTTGAGCATCTTAGGAATGTTCTTACTGTCTTGAGGAATGCAAGTTTGTATGCCAATTTTAAGAAATGTACATTTTGCACTGATAAGATTGTTTTTCTTTGGTATGTCGTTTCTTGACATGGCATTTCTGTTGATATTGAGAAGGTAAAGGCAATTAAAGATTGGCCTGTACCTAAGTCTGTTTCTGAGGTACGTAGTTTCCATGGTTTAGCTAGTTTATATAGTCGATTCGTTAGAGATTTTAGCACTATAGCTGCACCTTTGATCGAAGTGGTCAAAAAGAATGTTGGATTTCATTGGGGTCCTGCACAAGAGCATGCTTTTAATTTGCTTAAGGATAAACTTTGTTCTGCTCCTTTGTTATCTCTGCCTGACTTTACTAAAACTTTTGAGATTGAGTGCGATGCCTCAGGTGTAGGTATTGGAGCTGTGCTTATGCAGGAAAAACGCCCAATTGCTTTCTTTAGTGAGAAGTTAAGTGGAGCAGCACTTAACTATCCCACATATGACAAGGAGATGTACGCGTTAGTGAGGGCCTTGGAGACATGGCAACATTACTTGTGGCCCAAAGAATTTGTCATCCACACTGATCATGAGTCCTTGAAGCATTTGAAAGGACAGAGTAAGCTGCATAAGCATCATGCCAAGTGGATAGAGTTCATTGAGATGTTCCCATACGTGATCAAGTACAAACAAGGTAAAGAGAACGTCGTAGCTGATGCGTTATCTCGTAGGTATACTCTTATCACTATTCTTGATGCTAAACTTTTAGGATTTGAGTATATCAAAGAACAGTATGCTGATGATGTTGATTTTGGTAATGTTTATGATGCATGTGCTACATCTGGCTTTGGCAATTCTTTAGGCACAATGGGTTCTTATTTAGAAAAAATAAATTATGTGTCCCTAGGAGTTCATTACGCGAGCTATTAGTTAGAGAAGCCCATAATGGAGGATTAATGGGTCACTTTGGAGTTAGGAAAACTCTAGATGTTTTGCACGAACATTTCTTTTGGCCTAACATGAGGAGGGATGTAGAGAGGTTATGTGCTAGATGCATTTCATGTAGGCAAGCTAAATCTAGAGTTCATAATCATGGTTTATATACTCCTTTACCCATTCCTACTACTCCGTGGACTGATATCTCTATGGATTTTGTTTTGGGCTTGCCTTGAACAAAACGCGGTAGAGATTCTGTTTTTGTTGTGGTTGACAGGTTCTCTAAGATGGCTCATTTCATCGCTTGCCACAAGACGGATGACGCGAGTAATGTTGCTGACCTTTTCTTCAAAGAGATAGTACGTCTACATGGTGTATCGAGGACTATTGTTTTCGATTGTGATGTCAAGTTCCTTAGTTACTTTTGGAAGACGTTATGGGGAAAGTTGGGAACAAAATTGTTATTCTCCACTACTTGTCACCCCCGGACTGATGGACAGACTGAGGTTGTCAATCGAACCCTATCTACCTTATTGAGGTCCATTATCCAAAAGAATTTGAAGAATTGGGAAGATTGCTTGCCCCATGTGGAGTTTGCATATAACCGCAATGTTCACTCCACTACTAGTTGCTCTCCATTCGAAGTTGTTTATGGCTTCAATCCTCTTACTCCTTTGGATTTGTTGCCATTACCTAGTGCGGAGCAGAGTAACTTGGATGGAGAACAGAAGGCTAAGTTTGTGAAGCAACTCCATGAGAGAGTTCGTCAAGCTATTGAAAAGAAGACTGAACAGTATACCACCCAAGCAAATAAGCATCAAAAGAAAGTAGTCTTTGAGCCTGGTGATTGGGTTTGGCTGCATATGGAAAGGAGAGATTTCCTGTTCAGCGACGAACCAAGCCGCATCCCCGAGGAGATGGACCATTCCAAGTGATAGAGAATATCAACGATAATGCCTACAAATTGGATCTTCCTGGTGAGTATGGTGTATCTGCTACTTTTAATGTTTCTAATCTTTCTCCCTTTTCTTTTGATGAAGGTATATGCAATTTGAGGACAAATCCTTTTGAGGAGAGGGGGAATGATGGAGATCCACTTGCTCGTGATGTTCGTGATGCTATGGATCCATTGGTCATCCAAGGAGGTCCAATTACCCGAGCTCGAGCTAAGAAGATGCAACAAGCCTTGGCCTCATTAATGCAACAAACTCTGGCATCATTGAAGTGTCAAGGAAGCTTCCATGAAGAGTCCCAAGACATCTATACTTACTTGGAAGCCCAAACGACATGAGCATGGTTTACTGTCTTATTTTAGCTTAACAATAAGATGGGCTAAGTGTTTGGATAGCCCACGTTTGAGTCTTGCTGTGTTTTGGACTATTTATTTTATGTAATTAGGTTTAGGCATGAATTTGGGTTTAGTCTTATTTTCTATTGGTGTTAATTCCAGCCCACTTGTTTATGGGCTTAAGTACTAGGTATTATTATAAATGCCTTGTAAACGCTATTGATGAATAGATCAGTTTTGAATTTCAGAATTTGAGTGTGCCTTTCTCTTGGGTTCCCTCTCTACTAGGCTTATCAAGGTCTTCTTCCTTGTGGCGCCTCCTTCTTCACCATCCACCATTGCTATACCTTAGGTTCTCGAATTCTTATTCGTAGGGTCAAGGTCCAATACCTTTGGGTTCGAGTCTCTTTAGGCTTCGGGTCTAGGTTTCAGAAGTTGTCATTCATCAACTTTGTTTCTGTCCTTTGCGTTTTCAGCCCCTTCAATTTCCAAGCTACGTTTCCTCTTGTCCGTACGCATCAAACACTCCCAGCCCTCTCTCTCTCGTTGCCTCTCCTTCAGTCTAGAATTTCTTAAGTTTCCTCCATAGTTGCTGATGGAGATCCAAGCTCACAAAGCTCAAGTCATGTTCGTGATGATCGTGATCCTTTGAGTATCCATGGAGGTCCAATTACAAGAGCTAAATCAAAGATAATGCAACAAGCCTTGGCTGGTTTCATTGATATTGCTAGAGAGAAAGCCCAACAAAGCTTGAGCATGGAGGATGATAAAGTCTTCTACAACATGATCCAAGCCCAAGTTCAACCTTCTTGAAGACACACAAGTATTGGGCGGAAATGCAAATTAGGCTAGATGCATATTTTATTTAGTTAAGTATTATTGGGCTGAAAATTGTCCTAATTTAATTTAAGCCCAATTCCTTTTTAAATAATAGATTTTGTAAGACTTCTATTACTTGTTCTGCAAGTTAGGAGAGTAGGATTCCTATTGCTTGTTCTGCAAGTTAGGAGAGTAGGATTCCTATTCTGCAAGTTAGGAAAGTAGGATTCCTATTACTTGTGCTGCAAGTTATCTATTCGGTTATAAATACTTATGTAACCCTTTGGGGAGAGCACAATTGATTTTAGCAATAAAATTGAGAGACTTCTTCTCTTTGGTTCTCTTGAGAACTCTTGAACTTATCAAGGTCTTCCTTGTGGCATTCTTCTACCTTCCACCAATATATACCATAGGTTCTTGCTTTTCTAGGCAACGGGTCTTGGTCCAATACCATAGGTTCTTGTGTTTCTACACAACGGGTCTTGGTTTTACTTCTAATTTTTATTTTCTTTTGCTGCGTTTTTAACTTGTTATTGTTTTTTTTTCAAGTGTTCTTCGTCTTCTTCATATGAACCTCATCTTCTTTCGGTGAGGTTCATATCATTTGGCATAAGAGCTTAGGTTCAATTCATGGGAGTCTAGTTTTTATTTTTTTCGTTGTCTTCTTGTCTTGGATAAACCTTGATCTTGAATCCTTTTCCAAGCAACCACTACTATTGTTTGTCCCTCAAACCTATTGTCTCCATTAAAATAACCTACCTTTACTTAGCCACCAAGTAAACCCTATCTTGTTCTCCAAGCAACCAAATCCCAAAGGTTTTCTTGCTCACTAAGAAACCTTCAAAAGCTCTACAACCCTATCTTGTTCTCCAAGCAACCAAAACCCAAAGGTTTTCTTGCTCACCAAGAAACCTTCAAAAGCTCTATATCACATAAAGACTACTTGTTTCACAAGCCACTGTTTCCTCTCATTCCTTGCCACACAAGCTGCTACCAAAACTAGCTTGTTTTTGTCAAAAAGTTGTCTTGTTCCCCAAGTAAACCTCTTCTTATTATTTGGACTTTTTGTTTTTTTTTCATTGTTCGTTTACTTTAGTAAAATAGAAAAAAATAGAAAAAAAGAAAAGAAAAAAAAGAGAAAAGAAAAAAATCAATTCAAGAGGGGATTTATTATATCGTGTGTAGCAAGTGCAACATCAAAGGCAATTTGTGGAGGTGTGCTTCATCAAAATCTTGAGGTGGTCATTCTTTCTTGAGCTTTGAGATTTCTTATTTGCCTAATTTGAAAATTCATTGTTACCATTCTACCCTGCTTCATATAATTACCTTTTTGACCCTACCACATAAAAGGACAAAACAACCTCACCTTTGGCTAAACCCTAACCTAATTAAACACCCCAAAACACGCATATTTCCTTCAAGGTTTAGTTTCATTAGAGTCTTCTTAAGCCTTATTGAGTCTTGCAAAGTCTTGTTGAGTCTTCATTGTTTTGTTTTTCCTTGATTAAAATCTTGTGCTCAGCTTGTTTATTGTTGGTTGATAGTTGAATTCCATAAGCTGATTTTTTATTTAGTCTTGAGTTCAATATAGAACCTATAGAGAAAAGTTGTGTGAGGGAAAAAGGCAAGAGTGTGTGAGTAACATTAGTAGAGAAAAGCCATATTAAAATTGTGTGAAAACACGAGTGTGAGTGTTACATTCTTGTGTGTATTGAGTGTAAACACGTGAGGTCATACTTGTGAGGTCTATTTCTTTTACTAACGTTTCTTGCAGGTTACAATTATGTGTTCTAATAGTGAAAAGCTTGCTTTGAGTAACATTGAGATCATGTTCCTAGACATGCAACAACAACTTTCGAGGATAGAGTCGAAGTTGATTAAATATGATAAGTTGAAGCAACATGACGTTGCCCTAGCTAAGGTAAACCAAGATAATACTTCTTATGCATGGAATAATGTTGCTCATAATAAGTTGGATAGCAATTATAAAGAAGATTTTGATGATGATTCTAGGCTGCCATTAGAGGATGATGAGGATAGTATGGAATTACCCATGGATGGAAAGGAATCTATAGCATGTCAAACTTTAAGTTTGCTACTGAAAGATGAGGATCAATTAAGATTAAAAGAGAGTGAGGAAAAAGTAGTGAGTGAAGCCGAGGTTAAGCAAAAGGAGAAAACAATCGAGATTGAGTGTGATGCTTTAAGCATAGGTATTCGAGCTATTTTAATGCAGGAGAAGCTCCCCATTGTTTTTTTCAGTGAGAAGTTAAGTGGAGCTGCCCTTAACTATCCCACATATGATAAAGAGATGTATGCATTAGTGAGGGCCTTGGAAACATGGCAACACTATTTATGGCCTAAGGAATTTGTCATCCACACTGATCATGAGTCCTTGAAGCACTTGAAAGGACAAAGCAAGTTGAACAAGCGTCATGCCAAGTGGATGGAGTTCATTGAGACATTTCCATATGTGATCAAATATAAACAAGGTAAAGAAAATGTCGTGGCTGATGCATTGTCTCGAAGGTATACTCTAATCACTACTCTTAATGCAAAACTACTTGGATTTGAGTATATTAAAGACTTGTATGCTACTGATGAGGATTTTGAAAATGTGTTCATTGCATGTGAGAAAACTGGTTTTGGAAAGTTTTATAGGCATGATGGATTCTTATTTAGGGAAAATAGATTATGTGTGCCTAGGAGTTCTTTAAGAGAATTACTTGTTAGAGAAGCCCATAGTGGTGGGTTAATTGGACATTTTGGAGTAAAGAATCATGTTCTTTATACTCCATTGCCTATTCCTACTGCTCCTTGGACTGACATTTCTATGGACTTTGTTTTGGAATTACCAAGAACAAAGAGAGGTAGAGATTCTGTTTTTGTTGTTGTTGACAGGTTCTCTAAGATGGCTCACTTCATTGCTTGTCACAAGACAGATGATGCAAGTAACATTGCCGATTTATTCTTCAAGGAAATTGTTCGTCTACATGGGGTTCCGAGGACCATTGTTTCTGACCGTGATGTAAAGTTCCTTAGCTACTTTTGGAAAATATTATGGGGAAAGTTAGGAACAAAGCTATTGTTTTCAGCTACTTGTCATCCACAAACCGATGGTCAAACTGAAGTAGTCAATCGTACTTTGTCTACTTTGTTGAGGTCCATTATTCAAAAGAATTTGAAGAATTGGGAAGATTGTTTGCCTCATGTGGAGTTTGCTTACAATAGAAGTGTGCATTCTACTACTAGTTATTCTCCATTTGAAGTTGTCTATGGTTTTAATCCACTCACTCCATTGGATCTTTTGCCACTACCTATTGAGGACAGAGCTAGTTTGGATGGGGAAAAGAAACCTAATTTTGTTAAGCAACTACATGAGAAGGTACGTCAAAACATTAAGAAGAGGACTGAGCAATATGCTACTCAAGCCAACAAGCATCGCAAGAAAGTTGTCTTTGAACCTGGTGATTGGGTTTGGGTACATATTCGCAAAGAGAGATTTCCTGCTCAGCATCGCTCCAAGTTGCAACCTCGAGGAGATGGACCATTCCAAGTGATTAGGAAGATCAATGACAATGCTTATAAGTTAGATCTTCCAGGTGAGTATAATGTTAGTGCTACATTTAATGTTTCTGATCTTTCTCCCTTTGATATTGATGTAGGTGATTCTGATTTGAGGACAAATCATTTCGAGGAGAGGGGGAATGATGGAGATCCAAGCTCACAAAGCTCAAGTCATGTTCGTGATGATCGTGATCCTTTGAGTATCCATGGAGGTCCAATTACAAGAGCTAAATCAAAGATAATGCAACAAGCCTTGGCTGGTTTCATTGATATTGCTAGAGAGAAAGCCCAACAAAGCTTGAGCATGGAGGATGATAAAGTCTTCTACAACATGATCCAAGCCCAAGTTCAACCTTCTTGAAGACACACAAGTATTGGGCGGAAATGCAAATTAGGCTAGATGCATATTTTATTTAGTTAAGTATTATTGGGCTGAAAATTGTCCTAATTTAATTTAAGCCCAATTCCTTTTTAAATAATAGATTTTGTAAGACTTCTATTACTTGTTCTGCAAGTTAGGAGAGTAGGATTCCTATTGCTTGTTCTGCAAGTTAGGAGAGTAGGATTCCTATTCTGCAAGTTAGGAAAGTAGGATTCCTATTACTTGTGCTGCAAGTTATCTATTCGGTTATAAATACTTATGTAACCCTTTGGGGAGAGCACAATTGATTTTAGCAATAAAATTGAGAGACTTCTTCTCTTTGGTTCTCTTGAGAACTCTTGAACTTATCAAGGTCTTCCTTGTGGCATTCTTCTACCTTCCACCAATATATACCATAGGTTCTTGCTTTTCTAGGCAACGGGTCTTGGTCCAATACCATAGGTTCTTGTGTTTCTACACAACGGGTCTTGGTTTTACTTCTAATTTTTATTTTCTTTTGCTGCGTTTTTAACTTGTTATTGTTTTTTTTTCAAGTGTTCTTCGTCTTCTTCATATGAACCTCATCTTCTTTCGGTGAGGTTCATATCATTTGGCATAAGAGCTTAGGTTCAATTCATGGGAGTCTAGTTTTTATTTTTTTCGTTGTCTTCTTGTCTTGGATAAACCTTGATCTTGAATCCTTTTCCAAGCAACCACTACTATTGTTTGTCCCTCAAACCTATTGTCTCCATTAAAATAACCTACCTTTACTTAGCCACCAAGTAAACCCTATCTTGTTCTCCAAGCAACCAAATCCCAAAGGTTTTCTTGCTCACTAAGAAACCTTCAAAAGCTCTACAACCCTATCTTGTTCTCCAAGCAACCAAAACCCAAAGGTTTTCTTGCTCACCAAGAAACCTTCAAAAGCTCTATATCACATAAAGACTACTTGTTTCACAAGCCACTGTTTCCTCTCATTCCTTGCCACACAAGCTGCTACCAAAACTAGCTTGTTTTTGTCAAAAAGTTGTCTTGTTCCCCAAGTAAACCTCTTCTTATTATTTGGACTTTTTGTTTTTTTTTCATTGTTCGTTTACTTTAGTAAAATAGAAAAAAATAGAAAAAAAGAAAAGAAAAAAAAGAGAAAAGAAAAAAATCAATTCAAGAGGGGATTTATTATATCGTGTGTAGCAAGTGCAACATCAAAGGCAATTTGTGGAGGTGTGCTTCATCAAAATCTTGAGGTGGTCATTCTTTCTTGAGCTTTGAGATTTCTTATTTGCCTAATTTGAAAATTCATTGTTACCATTCTACCCTGCTTCATATAATTACCTTTTTGACCCTACCACATAAAAGGACAAAACAACCTCACCTTTGGCTAAACCCTAACCTAATTAAACACCCCAAAACACGCATATTTCCTTCAAGGTTTAGTTTCATTAGAGTCTTCTTAAGCCTTATTGAGTCTTGCAAAGTCTTGTTGAGTCTTCATTGTTTTGTTTTTCCTTGATTAAAATCTTGTGCTCAGCTTGTTTATTGTTGGTTGATAGTTGAATTCCATAAGCTGATTTTTTATTTAGTCTTGAGTTCAATATAGAACCTATAGAGAAAAGTTGTGTGAGGGAAAAAGGCAAGAGTGTGTGAGTAACATTAGTAGAGAAAAGCCATATTAAAATTGTGTGAAAACACGAGTGTGAGTGTTACATTCTTGTGTGTATTGAGTGTAAACACGTGAGGTCATACTTGTGAGGTCTATTTCTTTTACTAACGTTTCTTGCAGGTTACAATTATGTGTTCTAATAGTGAAAAGCTTGCTTTGAGTAACATTGAGATCATGTTCCTAGACATGCAACAACAACTTTCGAGGATAGAGTCGAAGTTGATTAAATATGATAAGTTGAAGCAACATGACGTTGCCCTAGCTAAGGTAAACCAAGATAATACTTCTTATGCATGGAATAATGTTGCTCATAATAAGTTGGATAGCAATTATAAAGAAGATTTTGATGATGATTCTAGGCTGCCATTAGAGGATGATGAGGATAGTATGGAATTACCCATGGATGGAAAGGAATCTATAGCATGTCAAACTTTAAGTTTGCTACTGAAAGATGAGGATCAATTAAGATTAAAAGAGAGTGAGGAAAAAGTAGTGAGTGAAGCCGAGGTTAAGCAAAAGGAGAAAACAATCGAGATTGAGTGTGATGCTTTAAGCATAGGTATTCGAGCTATTTTAATGCAGGAGAAGCTCCCCATTGTTTTTTTCAGTGAGAAGTTAAGTGGAGCTGCCCTTAACTATCCCACATATGATAAAGAGATGTATGCATTAGTGAGGGCCTTGGAAACATGGCAACACTATTTATGGCCTAAGGAATTTGTCATCCACACTGATCATGAGTCCTTGAAGCACTTGAAAGGACAAAGCAAGTTGAACAAGCGTCATGCCAAGTGGATGGAGTTCATTGAGACATTTCCATATGTGATCAAATATAAACAAGGTAAAGAAAATGTCGTGGCTGATGCATTGTCTCGAAGGTATACTCTAATCACTACTCTTAATGCAAAACTACTTGGATTTGAGTATATTAAAGACTTGTATGCTACTGATGAGGATTTTGAAAATGTGTTCATTGCATGTGAGAAAACTGGTTTTGGAAAGTTTTATAGGCATGATGGATTCTTATTTAGGGAAAATAGATTATGTGTGCCTAGGAGTTCTTTAAGAGAATTACTTGTTAGAGAAGCCCATAGTGGTGGGTTAATTGGACATTTTGGAGTAAAGAATCATGTTCTTTATACTCCATTGCCTATTCCTACTGCTCCTTGGACTGACATTTCTATGGACTTTGTTTTGGAATTACCAAGAACAAAGAGAGGTAGAGATTCTGTTTTTGTTGTTGTTGACAGGTTCTCTAAGATGGCTCACTTCATTGCTTGTCACAAGACAGATGATGCAAGTAACATTGCCGATTTATTCTTCAAGGAAATTGTTCGTCTACATGGGGTTCCGAGGACCATTGTTTCTGACCGTGATGTAAAGTTCCTTAGCTACTTTTGGAAAATATTATGGGGAAAGTTAGGAACAAAGCTATTGTTTTCAGCTACTTGTCATCCACAAACCGATGGTCAAACTGAAGTAGTCAATCGTACTTTGTCTACTTTGTTGAGGTCCATTATTCAAAAGAATTTGAAGAATTGGGAAGATTGTTTGCCTCATGTGGAGTTTGCTTACAATAGAAGTGTGCATTCTACTACTAGTTATTCTCCATTTGAAGTTGTCTATGGTTTTAATCCACTCACTCCATTGGATCTTTTGCCACTACCTATTGAGGACAGAGCTAGTTTGGATGGGGAAAAGAAACCTAATTTTGTTAAGCAACTACATGAGAAGGTACGTCAAAACATTAAGAAGAGGACTGAGCAATATGCTACTCAAGCCAACAAGCATCGCAAGAAAGTTGTCTTTGAACCTGGTGATTGGGTTTGGGTACATATTCGCAAAGAGAGATTTCCTGCTCAGCGTCGCTCCAAGTTGCAACCTCGAGGAGATGGACCATTCCAAGTGATTAGGAAGATCAATGACAATGCTTATAAGTTAGATCTTCCAGGTGAGTATAATGTTAGTGCTACATTTAATGTTTCTGATCTTTCTCCCTTTGATATTGATGTAGGTGATTCTGATTTGAGGACAAATCATTTCGAGGAGAGGGGGAATGATGGAGATCCAAGCTCACAAAGCTCAAGTCATGTTCGTGATGATCGTGATCCTTTGAGTATCCATGGAGGTCCAATTACAAGAGCTAAATCAAAGATAATGCAACAAGCCTTGGCTGGTTTCATTGATATTGCTAGAGAGAAAGCCCAACAAAGCTTGAGCATGGAGGATGATAAAGTCTTCTACAACATGATCCAAGCCCAAGTTCAACCTTCTTGAAGACACACAAGTATTGGGCGGAAATGCAAATTAGGCTAGATGCATATTTTATTTAGTTAAGTATTATTGGGCTGAAAATTGTCCTAATTTAATTTAAGCCCAATTCCTTTTTAAATAATAGATTTTGTAAGACTTCTATTACTTGTTCTGCAAGTTAGGAGAGTAGGATTCCTATTGCTTGTTCTGCAAGTTAGGAGAGTAGGATTCCTATTCTGCAAGTTAGGAAAGTAGGATTCCTATTACTTGTGCTGCAAGTTATCTATTCGGTTATAAATACTTATGTAACCCTTTGGGGAGAGCACAATTGATTTTAGCAATAAAATTGAGAGACTTCTTCTCTTTGGTTCTCTTGAGAACTCTTGAACTTATCAAGGTCTTCCTTGTGGCGTTCTTCTACCTTCCACCAATATATACCATAGGTTCTTGCTTTTCTAGGCAACGGGTCTTGGTCCAATACCATAGGTTCTTGTGTTTCTACACAACGGGTCTTGGTTTTACTTCTAATTTTTATTTTCTTTTGCTGCGTTTTTAACTTGTTATTGTTTTTTTTTCAAGTGTTCTTCGTCTTCTTCATATGAACCTCATCTTCTTTCGGTGAGGTCCATATCAGTTGCCTTGACAAACCATCATCTCCTTTCATCAAATTGCTATGCTTATTGATGAGTGTCGTCAGTCACCAAAAATAAAATTTCCTAACTCTACTATGTAGATAGCGGAGTAAGGGTCGAACCCACAAAGACTGAATTTTTTAAGTTAATTATTAAATTAAAAATCTAATCTTAGGGTTTAGGGAAAGAAGAAGTTTGGGGGTTTTGTAAACTATTCCAAAATAAAGAAAACAAGAATTATTAAATAAAAAAAAACAAATAGCAAAAAGCTTCAGTTACGAGGCAATCAATCATTCTTGGATTTTGATGTTGATCATTGATTACAAAATATCACTGTCAACTAAATAGTCAACCGTAGCATAACAACAAGCTCTGTTACACCATCTTTCCTTACTGAGTCATTAGTTAAAACAAGCTCTTTAACTAATCTCTAACTACTTAACCTACCTAGAACAAGCTCTCTAGATATAAGTTGTAGCAGCATTAACAACAAGAAAGATATGGGTTGACATTAGATAACAAACACATAAGCTCGGTTCATTTAATCTAAACCTTAATTCTCCTCCATCCCTAGTGATTAACTCCACAAGCAATTACGGACTTATGCTTTTAATCTGGCGGTAGATTATTTAATTTAACTAAATAGTGTGCACCCTATCTAACCAAACAAACAATCATTATAATGTGCTCAGAGAATCTTGGATACTTAATCAACAATTATATAATAGGTTCAAGAATCTCACAACATGCTTTTCCCAAGAATAATCAATTTACCTCATAACTGAATAAGAAAACTCACTAGTCATATTCAAGATCATAAAATTCAAGTTTAATATTATAAAGATTACAAATATCATGCAAGAAACAATCAAAGAAGCAATCTTTAATAATATAAAATCAGAATTACTAATCAAGATTATAAACTAGCAAGCAAGAACACAAATAATTTTAATTTAAATAAAGAAAACAAAATCAGAATTAAAAATAATAAAGAAATCAGCAACTAATTAAAAATAAAGAAAAATAAAATAAAATTTTATTAAAAACCCTAAAGAAAATCCTACAAGACTAAAAGAGAAGAGGGATAAGAGGGATTTGAGGGCTAAGAGGGATAAGAGAGATTTGAAGGATTTGAGGGCTAAGAGGGATAAGAGGGATTCTGTTTATGAGAGCCTTGTGCTCTTTATATAGGCCTAAGGAAGAGTTTAAAAGACTTTCCTAAGCAATGTGGGATTCAGATAAGAGTTTACTTGAGAAACAAGTAATTTGACTAGTCAAACTCTTACCTTTATCTCATCATCTTTTTATAATTATTTTCTAAGTAAAATTCCTAAGGCCTATTTTTATTAATTAATTACAGATCTAAGACAAAATAAAATTAAGAAATTATCTTCTCTCAACAAAATCTGGTCTTGAACTTGCTTTGTTGGAATTTCTTCTCAATCTCGTTTTTCTGCCCAGAATTTCGTACTGATTTTGTCCAGACGTTTGACCCACCAAATGAACTCCGATTTTTGCGATCTTGTGCATTCTGGAAAGCTTGAGAAGTCATCTACAACGTTCATGAAGGTCACATCTTGAGATCAGGTCGTTAAATTGGTCACAAAAATCAATCTTTCAAGCTGGACAGAAAATACTGCACTTTGCTCCTTTTAGCTCCTTTTTATTCCAACTTTGATATTTAATACCTAAAACATAAAATAAACATTAGTAAGCCCTTTTAGGCATAAAACATCAATAAAGCAAATATATTAGCACATATAAATTCACAAAATATCATCCTATCAAATTCCCCCACACTTAGCTTTTGCTAGTCCTCTAGCAAACCTAAACTAACTTCCTAAAGAACTAAATCCTAAAGTCCTAATCTTAAAATCCTTTTCCTAAAACCTAACTCACTTTCGTAGGAATCACGATTGCATTTAGCTTATGCAATAAGCCTTTAAACCCCTAGGTCACCCTAGTGGACGAGTTGTGTCTCGTGAGGGCTTTCAGAAGATATACCCACAAAATCTTTTACTCAAGACTCAATCCTAAAAATTCAAAATAAGACTCAAAAATTAAAAATTAAGACTCAAAACAAGATTAAGATCATGAACATATTTTCAAATCTTTCAATTCTTAACTCATAACTTCAACAAGAGTCAATTAATCAAGTTAATCATATTCTAATCATTACTTCTCATATTCATGCATACTTCTAAATAAATTCATGCAAAATTCACAATCAATACAATTGAAACATATAATATCAACTTTGCAATTATCCAATTTACATTACTGCAAACAAAGTCAATAGATCAAGAACTTTTTTTTTCTATTTTCTCTTCCTTCTTTTTCTTTTTTTTTTCTTTTGAGGTTTCAATAATGGTTTCCCTAAGTACTTACTTGCCTTTTTACGCTAATGTTAATATTGGTGATACCAACACCCGGTTACTCAACAAGTAAGCCCTCTTTTAGAGTGCTTTGCATACTCATATTTTAAGTCACTTCAAGAATTCAATCAATAAGAGCAAGCAACTCAAAACATTGGAGTAGAATTTAAAGCTTTCAACCTCTATTTTTCTTTTTTTTTTCTTATGTTCTTGTCTATTTATCCTTGGCTTATACCAACTTCAATGAACTAATCACATTATCAATATCATATGATCAATCATATTTAATCATGAACTCACATAAATTCTTTAGAAAGTATTCACTTCAAAAATAATAACAATCAAAATACTCTCAACTTTCTTATAAAACTTTGTTTTAGTTTAGAATCAATCTTTAAAAGAAAGAAAACATATCATGATCTTCAAAAAACTTAAAAATTTGACCTTTTTTTTTTTAAAAATTTCCAGTTCTTAAAAAAAATTCTATAGACTCATAAACCAATATTCCCCCCCACACTTAAATCTTACTTTGTCCTTAAAGTAAGTCTAGCATGCAAAGAAGAACAATAAAAAATTCAAAAATTAAATGGTAATACAAGTAAGGAAAGAAATACTCCCTCGTTTTACATCCTTGGGTTGCCTCCCAAGTAGCGCTTTTGTTTAATGTCGTTAGCTCGACTGCTCCACCTTCCATCATCCAATCCCATACCTCAACTTTTTTATCGGTCTCTCGAGTTCCTCATTCTCAAGATTTTTACTTGTGGCTATTTCTAGCTCATCTTTAAGAACCTGCTTTTCATCACCTTTTAATTTCTTCTTGGAAGTGCATAGTTCCCTTAAAAACTTGGCATCACAAGGCACTTGATCATTAATTTCATCAAGGAGAGGAATACTGACTTCCATTTTCCTAAATATCTTCAAGGTCTCCTTGTCTTGCTCTTCGTTTGTAGCTCTTGCAAACCTACTAGGAAAAGGAGAAGGGTAAGTAGAAGCATTAAAAGGAATTTGTTTGTCACTTACCTCAGCTTTGAATTCCTTGATTTCAACATCCTCATAGTGCTTTATAAAATTGTCGAAATTCTCTCTCCCTTTTACATTGTGCATGTCAACAACTCCACCTTTAATATAGAAATTGGATTCATCCTCCTTTTCTATAAAGTTGTTGACATCTTCATGTGCACTTTCCTTGGAATCAATTTCCCTTTCACTTTTCAAGGTGATGTTAGTAACATTATCTCTTGCATTCTCCATAGGTT
Organism: Heritiera fomes; assembly: GCA_032173925.1. NCBI lineage: Eukaryota > Viridiplantae > Streptophyta > Magnoliopsida > Malvales > Malvaceae > Heritiera > Heritiera fomes. The sequence goes on along the minus strand of JAPDPM010000009.1, from coordinate 17,410,214 downwards.
GAGAGGTCATAGCTTCAATGTTACTTATGGAATTCATTATTTGACTCACATGGTGATCAATATTCTTAATATAAACATCAGCCTCTTGTGACAATTGTAAAGTTGTAATCTCAAGAGTCTTAACAATATCTTCAAGAGACATACCTGATTCTTGAGGTGGAGGCATACCTGAGTCTTGAGGTAGAACTTGATATGTATCTTGGAATGGCACATTGTAAACCTCATATTGATTCCCATAACTAAAATTAGAATGATCCCACCATCCTTGATAGTAGGTATCGTAGTGTGGTTCATAATTATAGTATGGGTCATAATTATAGTATGGTTCATAAGCTTGCTCCATGGAGTCCTCTCACTTCTCGTCTTGGGAGGTAGTGGTGGTGGATGTTGTAGTGCTTGTGCCACTGCGCTTTGGGTTGCTTGTATATAGTCCCTAATCTTTGGAAGTTTGTGACTAGAATCCTTGTCAGACAAGCAATCCCTGAAAAACAAAAGAAAAAGAAAAAAAATTAGACTTTAAATTAAAATAATTAACCTAAACAAATTTCAGTCCCCGGCAACGGCGCCAAAATTTGATGAGTGTCGTCAGTCACCAAAAATAAAATTTCCTAACTCTACTATGTAGATAGCGGAGTAAGGGTCGAACCCACAAAGACTGAATTTTTTAAGTTAATTATTAAATTAAAAATCTAATCTTAGGGTTTAGGGAAAGAAGAAGTTTGGGGGTTTTGTAAACTATTCCAAAATAAAGAAAACAAGAATTATTAAATAAAAAAAACAAATAGCAAAAAGCTTCAGTTACGAGGCAATCAATCATTCTTGGATTTTGATGTTGATCATTGATTACAAAATATCACTGTCAACTAAATAGTCAACCGTAGCATAACAACAAGCTCTGTTACACCATCTTTACTTACTGAGTCGTTAGTTAAAACAAGCTCTTTTACTAATCTCTAACTACTTAACCTACCTAGAACAAGCTCTCTAGATATAAGTTGTAGCAGCATTAACAACAAGAAAGATATGGGTTGACATTAGATAACAAACACATAAGCTCGGTTCATTTAATCTAAACCTTAATTCTCCTCCATCCCTAGTGATTAACTCCACAAGCAATTACGGACTTATGTTTTTAATCTGGCGGTAGATTATTTAATTTAACTAAATAGTGTGCACCCTATCTAACCAAACAAACAATCATTATAATGTGCTCAGAGAATCTTGGATACTTAATCAACAATTATATAATAGGTTCAAGAATCTCACAACATGCTTTTCCCAAGAATAATCAATTTACCTCACAACTGAATAAGAAAACTACTCACTAGTCATATTCAAGATCATAAAATTCAAGTTTAATATTATAAAGATTACAAATATCATGCAAGAAACAATCAAAGAAGCAATCTTTAATAATATAAAATCAGAATTACTAATCCAAATTATAAACTAGCAAGCAAGAACACAAATAATTTTAATTTAAATAAAGAAAACAAAATCAGAATTAAAAATAATAAAGAAATCAGCAACTAATTAAAAATAAAGAAAAATAAAATAAAATTTTTTTTAAAAACCCTAAAGAAAATCCTACAAGACTAAACGAGAAGAGGGATAAGAGGGATTTGAGGGCTAAGAGGGATAAGAGAGATTTGAAGGATTTGAGGGCTAAGAGGGATAAGAGGGATTCTGTTTATGAGAGCCTTGTGCTCTTTATATAGGCCTAAGGAAGAGTTTAAAAGACTTTCCTAAGCAATGTGGGATTCAGATAAGAGTTTACTTGAGAAACAAGTAATTTGACTAGTCAAACTCTTACCTTTATCTCATCATCTTTTTACAATTATTTTCTAAGTAAAATTCCTAAGGCCTATTTTTATTAATTAATTACAGATCTAAGACAAAATAAAATTAAGAAATTATCTTCTCTCAACAAAATCTGGTCCTGAACTTGCTTTGTTGGAATTTCTTCTCAATCTCGTTTTTCTGCCCAGAATTTCGTACTGATTTTGTCCAGACGTTTGACCCACCAAATGAACTCTGATTTTTGCGATCTTGTGCATTCTGGAAAGCTTGAGAAGTCATCTACAACTTTCATGAAGGTCACATCTTGAGATCAGGTCGTTAAATTGGTCAAAAAAATCAATCTTTCAAGCTGGACAGAAAATACTGCACTTTGCTCCTTTTAGCTCCTTTTTATTCCAACTTTGATATTTAATACCTAAAACATAAAATAAACATTAGTAAGCCCTTTTAGGCATAAAACATCAATAAAGCAAATATATTAGCACATATAAATTCACAAAATATCATCCTATCACTTATTTAACTAAAAATGCTCCTCATCACTAGCTTAAGCTATATTTGAAGTTTGATGGATTGAATCCAAGGAAGTGAAGAGATCTGAAATTCTGAAATTTTGATGAATAACAAAGGTAAGGATAGAAGTTGATTTTCTCAATTCTATCTATGGTTTGGAGTTAAGTTGAGTTGGTATAGTTATAAAGGCTTCTTAAAGGTTTGATTTATTATGAATTATGCAGCTTTGAGGAAGTAAAAGGCAAGAATTGGTGCAACCAAGGGATTTGCATATTCGAAGTGAATCGAGGTAAGGAATATATGTAACAGACGTAGGGTGACTATGTCCGTGATATGGACCTCACCGAAAGAAGATGAGGTTCATATGAAGAAGACGAAGAACACTTGAAAAAAAACAATAACAAGTTAAAAACGCAGCAAAAGAAAATAAAAATTAGAAGTAAAACCAAGACCCGTTGTGTAGAAACACAAGAACCTATGGTATTGGACCAAGACCCGTTGCCTAGAAAAGCAAGAACCTATGGTATATATTGGTGGAAGGTAGAAGAACGCCACAAGGAAGACCTTGATAAGTTCAAGAGTTCTCAAGAGAACCAAAGAGAAGAAGTCTCTCAATTTTATTGCTAAAATCAATTGTGTTCTCCCCAAAGGGTTACATAACTATTTATAGGCAAATAGATAACTTGCAGCACAAGTAATAGGAATCCTACTTTCCTAACTTGCAGAATAGGAAATAGCAAACTTGCAGAACAAGCAATAGGAATCCTACTCTCCTAACTTGCAGAACAAGTAATAGAAGTCTTACAAAATCTATTATTTAAAAAGGAATTGGGCTTAAATTAAATTAAGACAATGTTCAGCCCAATAATACTTAACTAAATAAAATATGCATCTAGCCTAATTTGCATTCCGGCCCAATACTTGTGTGTCTTCAAGAAGGTTGAACTTGGGCTTGGATCATGTTGTAGAAGACTTTATCATCCTCCATGCTCAAGCTTTGTTGGGCTTTCTCTCTAGCAATATCAATGAAACCAGCCAAGGCTTGTTGCATCATCTTTGATTTAGCTCTTGTAATTGGACCTCCATGGATACTCAAAGGATCACGATCATCACGAACATGACTTGAGCTTTGTGAGCTTGGATCTCCATCATTCCCCCTCTCCTCGAAAGGATTTGTCCTCAAATCAGAATCACCTACATCAATATCAAAGGGAGAAAGATCAGAAACATTAAATGTAGCACTAACATTATACTCACCTGGAAGATCTAACTTATAAGCATTGTCATTGATCTTCTTAATCACTTGGAATGGTCCATCTCCTCGAGGTTGCAACTTGGAGCGACGCTGAGCAGGAAATCTCTCTTTACGCATATGTACCCAAACCCAATCACCAGGTTCAAAGACAACTTTCTTGCGATGCTTGTTGGCTTGAGTAGCATATTGCTCAGTCCTCTTTTTAATGTTTTGACGTACCTTCTCATGTAGTTGCTTAACAAAATCAGCTTTCTTTTCCCCATCCAAACTAGCTCTCTCCTCAATAGGTAGTGGTAAAAGATCCAATGGAGTGAGTGGATTAAAACCATAGACAACTTCAAATGGAGAATAACTAGTAGTGGAATGCACACTTCTATTGTAAGCAAACTCCACATGAGGCAAACAATCTTCCCAATTCTTCAAATTCTTTTGAATAATGGACCTCAACAAAGTAGACAAAGTACGATTGACTACTTCAGTTTGACCATCGGTTTGTGGATGACAAGTAGTTGAAAACAATAGCTTTGTTCCTAACTTTCCCCATAATGTTTTCCAAAAATAGCTAAGGAACTTCACATCACGGTCAGAAACAATGGTCCTCGGAACCCCATGTAGACGAACAATTTCCTTGAAGAATAAATCGGCAATGTTACTTGCATCATCTGTCTTGTGACAAGCAATGAAGTGAGCCATCTTAGAGAACCTATCAACAACAACAAAAACAGAATCTCTACCTCTCTTTGTTCTTGGTAACCCCAAAACAAAGTCCATAGAAATGTCAGTCCAAGGAGCAGTAGGAATAGGCAATGGAGTATAAAGACCATGATTCATAACTCTAGACTTAGCTTGTTTACAAGTGACACATCTCTCACTCAATTTTTCAACATCTCTTTTCATGTTAGGCCAAAAGAAGTGATCATGCAATATATCTAAAGTTTTCTTTACTCCAAAATGTCCCATTAACCCACCACTATGGGCTTCTCTAACAAGTAATTCTCTTAAAGAACTCCTAGGCACACATAATCTATTTTCCCTAAATAAGAATCCATCATGCCTATAAAACTTTCCAAAACCAGTTTTCTCACATGCAATGAACACATTTTCAAAATCCTCATCAGTAGCATACAAGTCTTTAATATACTCAAATCCAAGTAGTTTTGCATTAAGAGTAGTGATTAGAGTATACCTTCGAGATAATGCATCAGCCACGACATTTTCTTTACCTTGTTTATATTTGATCACATATGGAAATGTTTCAATGAACTCCATCCACTTGGCATGACGCTTGTTCAACTTGCTTTGTCCTTTCAAGTGCTTCAAGGACTCATGATCAGTGTGGATGACAAATTCCTTGGGCCATAAATAGTGTTGCCATGTTTCCAAGGCCCTCACTAATGCATACATCTCTTTATCATATGTGGGATAGTTAAGGGCAGCTCCACTTAACTTCTCACTGAAAAAAGCAATGGGGCGCTTCTCCTGCATTAAAACAGCTCCAATACCTATACTTGAAGCATCACACTCAATCTCAAAAGTTTTAGAAAAGTCAGGTAAGGATAATAAAGCTGCAGAACAAAGCTTCTCTTTAAGCAAGTTAAAAGCATGATCTTGCTCAAGACCCCATTTAAATCCAACATTCTTTTTAACAACATCAGTTACAGGTGCAACTATTGTACTGAAGTCTCTAACAAACCTACGATAGAAACTAGCTAATCCATGAAAACTACGCACCTCAGAGATATTCTTAGGTATAGGCCAATCTTTAATTGCCTTGACCTTTTCATCTTCTACTGCTATACCCTTAGAAGAAATAACATATCCAAGAAATGTAATCTTATCAGTGCAAAAGGAACATTTCTTAAGGTTAGCATACAACTTTTCCTTTCTCAAGACATTAAGCACATTCTTTAAATGTTCAATATGTTCATGCAAACTTCTACTATAGATCAAGATATCATCAAAATAGACAACTACAAATTTTCCAATGAAAGCACGCAAGACATGGTTCATTAATCTCATGAAAGTGCTAGGTGCATTAGTTAATCCAAAAGGCATAACTAACCATTCATACAAACCATGCTTAGTCTTAAATGCAGTTTTCCATTCATCACCTTCTCTCATGCGAATTTGATGATAACCACTTTTCAAATCAATTTTAGAAAAGATGCAAGAACCATGTAACTCATCAAGCATATCATCTAATCTAGGAATGGGATAGCGATACTTTACAGTGATTTTGTTGATGGCACGACAATCAACACACATCCTCCACGTCCCATCCTTCTTAGGAACAAGTAACACAGGAACAGCACATGGACTCATGCTCTCTCTAACGTAGCCTTTCTTCATGAGCTCGTCAACTTGCCTTTGAAGCTCCTTTGTCTCCTCGGGATTACTTCTATAGGCAGGTCTGTTGGGAATGGCAGCTCCAGGAACAAGGTCTATTTGATGCTCAATTCCCCTAATAGGTGGCAAACCATTTGGAATCTCCTCGGGGAATATATCTCCAAATTCCTTCAAAAGAGACACAACATTAGTAGGCAAAGAAGATTTAAGATCATTAGAACTAAAACAAGATTCTTTATATAAAAACAAAAGGATTGGGTACTTAGCTAAAAAAGCAGCCTTTACATCACTTTACTTTGCATAGAAGCTCACGTCCTTTCTTTCTTTCTTTGCAATATCTTTGCCTTTATCTAGATTCTTCGACCTTTGTTGTGATTCATTCTGCTCTTTCAACCTCAATTGATCCTCATAAATCTCCGTAGGACTCAAGGGTGCAAGTGTGAATTTCTTACCAGCCATGGTAAATGAATAACGGTTTGTAAATCCATCATGTATGACATGTCTATCAAATTGCCATGGTCTTCCTAAAAGCAAATGACCAGCATGCATAGGCACAACATCACACAACACTTTATCATTGTACCTTCCAATTGAAAATAGCACCAATACTTGCTTGGTCACATTTACTTCTCCACAATTATTGAGCCATTGAAGTTTGTATGGTTTGGGATGTTTTGTAGTGGGCAAACTCAATTTGTCAACCAAATAAGTGCTAGCAACATTAGTGCAACTACCACCATCAATAATCAAAGAGCATACCTTATTGTTGACGTGGCATCTAGTATGAAAAATATTTTCTCGTTGCACTTCATCTTCATCCTTAACTTGGGCACTTAATGCACGACGAGCTACAAGTGCTTCACCATGTGCAGCAAACTCAACATAGTCATCATCCTCATTAATGTCCTCCAATGGTGGCATCTCATCATCAACATCAGAATCTTCACTTACAACATCACCATCATCACGCATAATCATGACTCGTTTGTTTGGGCATTGTGATGCAATGTGTCCTCTTCCCAAACATCTAAAACACTTAATGTCTCTACTCTTACCTTGGGATGCTTGGATAGCCTCGGGTTTGGGCTTTTGGACACTCTCACCCTTAGGCTTGAATGAGGATTCAGTCTTAAGTTTGAATGTAGTCTTATCATCCCTTCGAAAGGTGTTCGGTTTCCAAGAAGAAGATGAACTAGAACCTTGCATAAAACGAGATGAATAACCTTTTCTCTTGAGTTGCCTTTCAACCTTGATAGCCATATGCAACATATCATCAAACTCCACATAGTGATGTAACTCCACTACATTAGCAATCTCACGATTCAATCCTTGTAAGAATCGAGCCATAGTAGCTTCACTATCCTCTTCAACATTAGCTCTGATCATGATAATTTCCATTTCTTTATGATAATCCTCAACACTCTTAGAACCTTGAGTGAGACCTTGTAACCTTTGATAAAGCTCTCTATAGTAATGATTAGGAACAAACCTTTTTCTCATAACACGTTTCATTTCATTCCATGTAACTATAGGTGGCTCTCTATTCCTACGTCTACCAAGCATGAGTTGGTCCCACCAAATGATTGCATAATCCGTGAACTCTACAGCAGCAAGTTTCACCTTTTTTTCTTCGGAATAGTTATGGCAATCAAAGACCATCTCCACTTTCTTTTCCCATTCTAAGTAAGCCTCAGGATCATTCTTACCTTGAAAGGAAGGAATCTTCAATTTGATACTTCCTAAATTTCCATCTATCCTATCATAATACCTATCTCCTTTATACCTATCTCCACGACCTCCTTTATTACCATGGTTACCTTTAACACTTCTACTAAACTCATCATCAACTTTATCATCAAAGTCATTATTCACAACATTGCCATTCTTATGAGAAGTATCACTTGGCTTTACCTTGGCTAGGACAGCTTCATGTTCCTCCAACTTATCATGAATATTATTAAACCTCAACTCTATCCTTGAAAATTGTTGTTGCATAGCTTGGAACATGAACTCGATCTTACTCAAATCAGGCTTTTCACTATTAGAAGACATGATTTTATCCTGCAAGAAACGTTAGTAAAAGAAAAGGACCTCACAAGTATGACCTCACGTGTTTACACTCAATACACACAAGACTGTAACACACACTCGTGTTTCACACAATTTTAATATGGCTTTTCTCTACTAATGTTACTCACACACTCTTGCCTTTTTCCCTCACACAACTTTTCTCTATAGGTTCTATATTGAACTCAAGACTTAATCAAAAATCAGCTTATGGAATTCAACTATCAACCAACAATAAACAAGATGAGCACAAGATTTTAATCAAGGGAAAACAAAACAATGAATACTCAACAAGACTTAGCAAGACTCAGCAAGACTCAATAAGACTTAAGAAGACTCCAATGAAACTAAACCTTGAAGGAAATTTGTGTATTTTGGGGTGTTTAATTAAGGTAGGGTTTAGCCAAAGGTGGGGTAGTTTTGTCCTTTTATGTGGTAGGGTCAAAAAGGTAATTTTAGACAGTAGGGTAAAATGGCAGTAATGAATTTTCAAATTAGGCAAATAAGAAATCGCAAAGCTCAAGAAAGAATGACTACCTCAAGATTTTCATGAAGCACACCTCCACGAATTACCTTTGATATTGCACTTGCTACACACGATGTAATAAAATCCCCTCTTGAATTGATTTTTCTTTTCTCTTTTTTTTTTCTTTTCTTTTTTTTTCTCTTTTTTTCTTTTTTTTTTATATTTTACTAAACTAAACGAACAATGAAGAAAAAAAAATCTAAATAATAAGAAGAGGTTTACTTGGGGAACAAGGCAACTTTTTGACAAAAACAAGCTAGTTTTGGTAGCAGCTTGTGTACCAAGGAATGAGAGGGAACGGTGGCTTGTGAAACAAGTAGTCTTTATGTGATGTAGAGCTTTTGAAGGTTTCTTGGTGAGCAAGAAAACCTTTGGGATTTGGTTGCTTGGAGAACAAGATAGGGTTTACTTGGTGGCTAAGTAAAGACAATAGGTTTGAGGGACAAACAATATTAGTGATGGCTTGGAAAAAGATTCAAGATCAAGGTTTGTCCATGACAAGAAGACAAAGAAACAAAAACGAAACTCCCACGAATTAAACCTAAGCTCTGATGCCAAATGATATGGACCTCACCGAAAGAAGATGAGGTTCATATGAAGAAGACGAAGAACACTTGAAAAAAAACAATAACAAGTTAAAAACGCAGCAAAAGAAAATAAAAATTAGAAGTAAAACCAAGACCCGTTGTGTAGAAACACAAGAACCTATGGTATTGGACCAAGACCCGTTGCCTAGAAAAGCAAGAACCTATGGTATATATTGGTGGAAGGTAGAAGAACGCCACAAGGAAGACCTTGATAAGTTCAAGAGTTCTCAAGAGAACCAAAGAGAAGAAGTCTCTCAATTTTATTGCTAAAATCAATTGTGTTCTCCCCAAAGGGTTACATAACTATTTATAGGCAAATAGATAACTTGCAGCACAAGTAATAGGAATCCTACTTTCCTAACTTGCAGAATAGGAAATAGCAAACTTGCAGAACAAGCAATAGGAATCCTACTCTCCTAACTTGCAGAACAAGTAATAGAAGTCTTACAAAATCTATTATTTAAAAAGGAATTGGGCTTAAATTAAATTAAGACAATGTTCAGCCCAATAATACTTAACTAAATAAAATATGCATCTAGCCTAATTTGCATTTCGGCCCAATACTTGTGTGTCTTCAAGAAGGTTGAACTTGGGCTTGGATCATGTTGTAGAAGACTTTATCATCCTCCATGCTCAAGCTTTGTTGGGCTTTCTCTCTAGCAATATCAATGAAACCAGCCAAGGCTTGGTGCATCATCTTTGATTTAGCTCTTGTAATTGGACCTCCATGGATACTCAAAGGATCACGATCATCACGAACATGACTTGAGCTTTGTGAGCTTGGATCTCCATCAGTCCGCATGTTTTAAAAGGCAAGAATATGTAACGCTGGTGTAAATGCAGGAAATGTAAAATTCACGGTTTTTGCCCAGTTACGATTTGGCTCAGGGCAGCCGACTGCCTTAAATAGCAGCTGACTGCTCAGAGACAGTCGTGACGTAACTTTTTTCGAAACCGACTTAAAGCAGCCGATTGCCTTATATAGCAGTCGACTGCCATTTTTCCAGAAGCTTTCTGTTTGCAAACCAGTCGACCGCCAAAGAGCCAGTTGACTGCATTTTCTCGAAAAAGCTTCTGTTTGCGGACCAGTCGACTGCCATAAGTATATTTGGAATTTTTAAATATTTTAAATGGAAAAAGAAAATAAATTTATAAAATTTATTTATGCTATAGCAGTCGACTGCCCTAAAATAGCAGTCAACTACCCCCTTTGAAAATAATAATTTTATATTTATTTATATAAATGTATTTAAATTATCATTAAAGTATATAAGAAGGTTTATTGAAAGGCAATGGTTTTCTAAGAAGTAGTTTTGTTATCTAATGTTTTGAGACTATGAACCACTTAATGATCATGCACTATTGATATGGATTGAAGGGACTCTGATCAAGTTCCTAAGATTATGTGTTATATGTATTTGGGCTGAGGAACCATAAGTCAAGCCTCACTCGCCACAGATGTCACCTGACTAGTGTTCACTGTGGTCTATAGACAATGGCCATGTGTCTCTTATGTGTTTTGGCTTAGGGGAGGATCCCTAGCCCATGCGTGGGTACGCCACTTTATATGTGCATCCCTTACGGGATTTATTTGGTGCATGATTTTATTGGGTGTCAAATGTCTCCATAAGTATTTGAAGATTATTTGTGTATTCAATTTCAAGTGAAGTGATACAAATGAAAGTATTTGAAGTATATGAATATATTTGAGTTATTTGAATAATTGCAAGTGATTTCATAAGAAAGTATGTGAGAGTATTTGAAGTTATTTGAAATTGAAGTTAATTGTATTTTTAAATGTGATTTCAAGTGAATTAAAGGAAATTGAAAGTATTTGACTTATTTGATATTACGTGTATACGATATTTGAAGAAATTACATGATACATGTTTTATAATGATTTTATATGACATTATAGAGCCAAGCAAGAAAACTGCATATAGTGGCATAGTACGTTCTTTTACATTTATTTCTTACTGAGCGTAAACTCAACCCTTTACAATATTTTTCATACAGATTACCTGAAGTGAATTCCACTCCAAATAGAGGAGCTTGCTTTTGAGACCTTATAGTGTACCTTCGAGATATGCTTCCGAACAACTATTGAAGGTATACTTATGTATTATGTGCTTCAGACTATTGTACAGTACAACATTACATTAATATATATTAGAAAGTTTGGGGATATAGGATATGTAAGTTATGTGAGATCCTGATGTATGTGACGCATGTGTATTTACATATAAGAAAATTTTGTTCATGCAAATTTGATATCGTGCTATAAGTAATAAAGCATGAAGTATAAGAAGAAAGAAAGGATGACATTGATAAACGAGTCTAGTTAAATGGCATGTGAAGTAAGAAGTTAGTTGATATTTGGATAGTGACGAGGATGTCACATGGAGAAACTTTCAAAAACACCGAATCTCCAACTAAAAACTTAAGTGATCTCCATCGAGCATCTGCATAACTCTTTTGTCGACTCTAGGCCGTCATAAGTCTTTGACAAATCAACTTAACATCCTCAGAGGCTTGCACAACTAGATCTGGAGCTAATAACTTGCGCTCGCTCACTTCTTCCCACCTAATCGGGGATCGACACCTTCTACCATATAAAGCTTCATACGGCACCATCCCGATACTTGCATGATAACTATTATTGTAAGCAAACTCAGACAATTGTAGATGTTCGTCTCATGAGCCTTTAAAATAAATAGCACATGCTCTCAACATATCCTCAAGTGTTTAGATGGTGCGCTCGAACTGACCATCAGTCTGCGGATGGAAAGCCGTGCTAAAATTTAATTGAGATCCCATGGCTTCTTGAAAATTTCCCAAAAATGAGAAGTAAATTAGGAATCTCTATCAGATGTTATGCTCACTGGGACTTCGTGTAGTCGGACAACTTCTTTCACATACAAATCTGCCAAAGCACTAAGTGTATCAGTAGATTTCATAGGTAGGAAGTGCTCTGATTTAGTCAATCGATCTACAATCACCCAAATGCCACCATGATTTCTCTTGGTCCATGGTAATCCCATAACAAAATCCATCGTAATGTGTTCCCACTTCCACATAGGTATAGGTAGAGGCTGTAACAACCCGATCGGTCTTTGGTGCTCTACCTTAACCTGTTGGCATGTGAGACAGTTCACCACAAATTCTGCTATATCTCTCTTCATGCCAGTCCACCAATACACCTTGCAAAGATTATGATACATCTTATTATTTTCCGGATGCAACATGTATTTAGTGGAATGTTGATGGAGATCCACTTGCTCGTGATGTTCGTGATGCTAAGGATCCATTGGTCATCCAAGGAGGTCCAATTACCCGAGCTCAAGCTAAGAAGATGCAACAAGCCTTGGCCTCATTAATACAACAAGCTCTGGCATCATTGAAGTGTCAAGGAAGCTTCCATGAAGAGTCCCAAGACATCTATACTTACTTGGAAGCCCAAACGACATGAGCATGGTTTACTGTCTTATTTTAGCTTAACAATAAGATGGGCTAAGTGTTTGGATAGCCCACGATTGAGTCTTCTTGTGTTTTGGACTATTTATTTTATGTAACTAGGTTTAGGCATGAATTTGGGTTTAGTCTTATTTTCTATTGGTGTTAATTCCAGCCCACTTGTTTATGGGCTTAAGTGCTAGGTATTATTATAAATACCTTGTAAACGCTATTGATGAACAGATCAGTTAAGTGAATTTTCAGATATTGAGTGTGCCTTTCTCTTGGGTTCCCTCTCTACTAGGCTCATCAAGGTCTTCTTCCTTGTGGCGCCTCCTTCTTCACCATCCACCATTGCTATACCTTAGGTTCTCGAATTCTTATTCGTAGGGTCAAGGTCCAATACCTTTGGGTTCGAGTCTCTTTAGGCTTCGGGTCTAGGTTTCAGAAGTTGTCATTCATCAACTTTGCTTCTGTCTTCTTGTGTGTCAGCTCCTTCAAATTCCAAGCTACGTTTCCTCTTGTCCGTACGCATCAGTTGGTAATCAGAGTTCAAGTTTCGATTTTCTGGTTTGTTTCTGCGTCACTCACTTTTCGATTTTTGGTTTGTTGGTTTCGATTTTTTTTTGTTGGTTTCAATTTCTGGTTTTTTTTTGTGCGTCTCTCACTTTTGGTAGAACCCTAGCCGCCACTTATTTCATAACCCCCTAGCCGCCACTTATTTCATAACCCTAAACCCTAGCCGCCACTTTTTTTTTCATAACCCTAGCCGCCACTTATTTCAAAACCCTAGCCGCACTTCCTCACAACCCTAGCCGCATCCCTCCAAAAAAAAAAACCTAGCCGCCATTCCTCAAAAACCCTAGTCGCACCACTTCCAAAAAAAAAAAAAAAGGTAGCCGCACCCCTACTCATTTCAAGGAAACCGCAAAACTCAGATTAAAAAAAAAAGAAGAGAAAAAAAAACAAGAAAAGAATTCAGAAAAAAAAAAGAAGAAGAATTCAGAAAAAAAAAATTTTGTTGCAGTACTATTCAAACTGAAAATTTTGGTTGAGTTAGGAGGCGTGCAAGTACCCGTTTTAAAGGAAACGACGAAAGAAAACGACCCCACCCTATCTTGGCCAAATTCCATCATCTTCTTATAGTTTTAGGCCATTTTTTATTTTTTTGGTCATTCTAGTGATTTTTTTTATTTTTTTATTTTTATTTTATTCTGTCTTTCTTTCTTTGAGTCACCCTAGCCCTAGCCACACCTTTCTGTGCAAGAAAAAAAAAGAAGAAAAAGAATTCGAAAAAAAAAATTCAGGAAAAAAAAAAGAATTCAAAAAAAAAAATTTTGGTGACAATACTGGGTGAATTAGTTGATTCCGCGAGGTTGATTCTTTGACTGAGTCTCTAGTGTGATTGTGAACCTATAGAGTTAAGGTAGAGTAAGGGAAAAAGGCAGGAGTGTGTGAGAAACATTAGTAGAGAAAAGCCAAATTAATTGAGTGAAATACGAGGGTAAACACGTGAGGATATCTTTGTTGAAAATGTCTTCGGAAGGTGATAAGTCCGACTTCAAAAAAGTTGAATTCATGCTTCAGGCAATGCAACAACAGTTCCAACGGATGGACGCGAAATTCAATGACATTCATGATAAGTTGAACCAACATGACGCTCGGTTTGCAAAGATCCAGCAAGGTGATACTTCTCGTCTAAAGAGTAAGGTTGTTGCCAATGACGAGTATGATGGTAATGTTGGGTATGATTCGAACGAAGAGTCTGTGATTGATAGACATCATAGAAGGTACCATGGGTATAGAGATCGAGTTGATAGAGCCTGTGATAGAGGCAAGGAGAAGATGGATGGAAACCTTGGCAGTATAAAATTGAAGATTCCTCCTTTCCAAGGCAAGAATGATCCTGAGGCATATTTGGAGTGGGAAAGGAAGATTGAAATGGTGTTTGACTGCCACCACTACTCTGAGGAAAAGAAGGTCAAACTTGCAGCAATTGAGTTCACAGAGTATGCTATGGTTTGGTGGGATCAGTTAGTCACTAGTAGAAGAAGATATGGTGATCCTCCAGTGTCTACATGGGATGAGATGAAGCGCATCATGCGGAAGAGATTTGTTCCTACTCATTACTACAGAGAGTTATACCAGAAGCTCCAAGGTCTTACCCAGGGTTCAAAGAGTGTTGAGGATTATTACAAAGAGATGGAAATAACCATGATCCGAGCCAATATCCAGGAGGATGCAGAAGCTACTATGGCTCATTTTCTCCAAGGCTTAAATTGTGATATTGCCAATGTAGTAGAGTTGCAGCATTACATGGACTTAGAGGAGATGATGCATGTGGCCATCAAAGTCGAAAGGCAACTCCAACGGAAAGGTACATCCCGTTTCACTCCTAGTTCAGTTCCTGTTTGGAAATCTAACACCTTTCGTAGGGATGATACGCCTGTGTCTACGCCTAAGTCAGAGAGCCATGCTAAGCCCAAGCTTGAGGGCCCTCCAAAGCCCAAGACTGAACCTGCCCAAGCATCCCAAAGCAGGACACGTGACATTAAGTGTTTCAAATGTTTAGGTCGTGGACATATTGCCTCACAGTGTCCCAACCGTAGAGTGATGATCATGCATGGGAATGGAGATGTTGAGAGTGAAGGTTCTGAAATCGGTGTAGAAGATGAGATGCCTGCGTTAGAAAATGTTGATGAAGAAGAAGTTGTTGAGTATGCTGCTCATGGTGAAGCACTTGTTGCTAGGCGTGCTCTTACTACTCATGTGAAGTTTGAGGATGAGGCACAGCGCGAGAACATCTTCCATACGAGATGCCATATTCGTGACAAGGTATGTACTGTAATCATTGATGGTGGGAGTTGTACTAATGTTGCTAGCACATACCTTGTTGATAAGTTAAAGTTGCCCACTACCAAGCATCACCACCCATATAAGTTGCAGTGGCTTAATGACTGTGGTGAAGTCAATGTGGTGAAGCAAGTCTTGGTTCCTTTTCGTATTGGAAGGTATCACGATGAGGTGTTGTGTGACGTGGTGCCCATGCAAGCTAGCCACATGTTGTTGGGCAGACCGTGGCAGTATGATCGGAGAGTCATCCACGACGGTTACACTAACCGTTACTCCTTTACTATGGATGGCAACAAGATCGCTCTTGCTCCCCTTAGCCCCAAGGAGATTTATGAGGACCAATTAAGGCTAAAGGAGCAACATGATGAGCAAAGGAAGCAAGCAAAAGAACAGAAAGAAAAGAAGGAAAACAAGGAAAGCAAAACAGTGAGCTGCTATGCCAAACCCCGAGATGTGAAGACTGCATTTCTTGCTAAGTCTCCTATCCTTTTACTCTTATTTAAAGATTCTTATTTTATTGATGCTGAACTCCATGATACTTTGCCTACTGATGTTGTCTCATTGTTGCAGGAGTTCGAGGATGTATTCCCTGAGGAGATCCCAAGTGGATTACCATCGATTCGTGGGATCGAGCACATGATTGAGCTTGTCCCCGGAGCTACCATTCCTAACCGTCCAGCCTACAGAAGTAATCCCGAGGAGACGAAGGAGCTTCAACGGCAAGTTGAGGAGCTCATGAGGAAAGGTTATGTGAGAGAGAGCATGAGTCCATGCGCCGTGCCCGTACTGCTTGTGCCAAAAAAAGATGGGACGTGGAGGATGTGCATTGACTGCCGAGCCGTCAACAAAATCACTGTAAAGTACCGCTATCCTATTCCTAGGCTAGATGATATGCTTGATGAATTGCATGGTGCATGCATGTTTTCTAAAATCGATTTAAAGAGCGGATATCACCAAATTCGTATGAAAGAAGGTGATGAATGGAAAACTGCATTTAAGACTAAACATGGTCTCTACGAGTGGTTAGTTATGCCTTTTGGCTTGACTAATGCACCCAGTACATTCATGAGATTAATGAACCATGTTTTACGTGATTTCATTGGTAAGTATGTGGTTGTCTATTTTGATGACATTTTGATCTACAGTAAGAGTCTGCATGAGCATGTTGAGCATCTTAGGAACGTTCTTACTGTTTTGAGGAATGCAAGTTTGTATGCCAATTTTAAGAAATGTACATTCTGCACTGATAAGATTGTTTTTCTTGGGTATGTCGTTTCTTCACATGGCATTTCTGTTGATATTGAGAAGGTAAAGGCAATTAAAGATTGGCCTGTACCTAAGTCTGTTTCTGAGGTGCGTAGTTTCCATGGTTTAGCTAGTTTCTATCGTCGATTCGTTAGAGATTTTAGCACTATAGCTGCACCTTTGATTGAAGTTGTCAAAAAGAATGTTGCATTTCATTGGGGTCCTGCACAAGAGCATGCTTTTAATTTGATTAAGGATAAACTTTGTTCTGCTCCTTTGTTATCTCTGCCTGACTTTACTAAAACTTTTGAGATTGAGTGCGATGCCTCAGGTGTAGGTATTGGAGCTGTGCTTATGCAGGAAAAACGCCCAATTGCTTTCTTTAGTGAGAAGTTAAGTGGAGCAGCACTTAACTATCCCACATATGACAAGGAGATGTACGCGTTAGTGAGGGCGTTGGAGACATGGCAACATTACTTGTGGCCCAAAGAATTTGTCATCCACACTGATCATGAGTCCTTGAAGCATTTGAAAGGACAGAGTAAGCTGCATAAGCGTCATGCCAAGTGGATAGAGTTCATTGAGATGTTCCCGTACGTGATCAAGTACAAACAAGGTAAAGAGAACGTCGTAGCTGATGCGTTATCTCGTAGGTATACTCTTATCACTACTCTTGATGCAAAACTTTTAGGATTTGAGTATATCAAAGAACAGTATGCTGATGATGTTGATTTTGGTAATGTTTATGATGCATGTGCTACATCTGGTTTTGGCAAGTTCTTTAGGCATGATGGGTTCTTATTTAGAGAAAATAAATTATGTGTGCCTAGGAGTTCATTGCGCGAGCTGTTAGTTAGAGAGGCCCATAGTGGCGGATTAATGGGTCACTTTGGAATTAGGAAAACTCTAGATGTTTTGCAAGAACATTTCTTTTGGCCTAACATGAGGAGAGATGTAGAGAGGTTATGTGCTCGATGCATTTCATGTAGGCAAGCTAAATCTAGAGTTCATAATCATGGTTTATATACTCCTTTACCCATTCCTACTACTCCGTGGACTGATATCTCTATGGATTTTGTTTTGGGCTTGCCTCGAACAAAACGCGGTGGAGAGTCTGTTTTTGTTGTGGTTGACAGGTTCTCTAAGATGGCTCATTTCATCGCCTGCCACAAGACGGATGACGCGAGCAATGTTGCTGACCTTTTCTTCAAAGAGATAGTACGTCTACATGGTGTACCGAGGACTATTGTTTCCGATCGTGATGTCAAGTTCCTTAGTTACTTTTGGAAGACGTTATGGGGAAAGTTGGGAACGAAATTGTTATTCTCCACCACTTGTCACCCCCAGACTGATGGACAGACTGAGGTTGTCAATCGAACCCTATCTACCTTATTGAGGTCCATTATCCAAAAGAATTTGAAGAATTGGGAAGATTGCTTGCCCCATGTGGAGTTTGCATATAACCGCAGTGTTCACTCCACTACTAGTTGCTCTCCATTCGAAGTTGTTTATGGCTTCAATCCTCTTACTCCTTTGGATTTGTTGCCATTACCGAGTGCGGAGCAAAGTAACTTGGATGGAGAACAGAAGGCTAAGTTTGTGAAGCAACTCCATGAGAGAGTTCGTCAAGCTATTGAAAAGAAGACTGAGCAGTATACCACCCAAGCAAATAAGCATCGAAAGAAAGTAGTCTTTGAGCCTGGTGATTGGGTTTGGGTGCATATGAGAAAGGAGAGGTTTCCTGTTCAGCGACGAACCAAGCTGCATCCCCGAGGAGATGGACCATTCCAAGTCATAGAGAAGATCAACGATAATGCCTACAAATTGGATCTTCTTGGTGAGTATGGTGTATCTGCTACTTTTAATGTTTCTGATCTTTCTCCCTTTTCTTTTGATGAAGGTATATGCGATTTGAGGACAAATCCTTTTGAGGAGAGGGGGAATGATGGAGATCCACTTGCTCGTGATGTTCGTGATGCTAAGGATCCATTGGTCATCCAAGGAGGTCCAATTACCCGAGCTCGAGCTAAGAAGATGCAACAAGCCTTGGCCTCATTAATACAACAAGCTCTGGCATCATTGAAGTGTCAAGGAAGCTTCATGAAGAGTCCCAAGACATCTATACTTACTTGGAAGCCCAAACGACATGAGCATGGTTTACTGTCTTATTTTAGCTTAACAATAAGATGGGCTAAGTGTTTGGATAGCCCACGATTGAGTCTTGTTGTGTTTTGGACTATTTATTTTATGTAACTAGGTTTAGGCATGAATTTCGGTTTAGTCTTATTTTCTATTGGTGTTAATTCCAGCCCACTTGTTTATGGGCTTAAGTGCTAGGTATTATTATAAATACCTTGTAAACGCTATTGATGAACAGATTAGTTAAGTGAATTTTTAGATATTGAGTGTGCCTTTCTCTTGGGTTCCCTCTCTACTAGGCTCATCAAGGTCTTCTTCCTTGTGGCGCCTCCTTCTTCACCATCCACCATTGCTATACCTTAGGTTCTCGAATTCTTATTCGTAGGGTCAAGGTCCAATACCTTTGGGTTCGAGTCTCTTTAGGCTTCGAGTCTAGGTTTCAGAAGTTGTCATTCATCAACTTTGCTTCTGTCTTCTTGTGTGTTAGCTCCTTCAAATTCCAAGCTACGTTTCCTCTTGTCCGTACGCATCAAATGTGCTTCATTTAAAATCAACTTCCTCAATTCCTTATCATCAGGAACCTATATACGATTCTTAAACCTTAAAATTCCATAACTACCAATATCAATTTCTGATGGCATACCTGAATGAATCCGATCTATAGCCTCATTACATAGAGTATCCTCCCTCTGAGCAATCCGAATTCTATCCATCAATTCCAGCTCAATTATCAAACTAGCTATCATTCCAAAATGCTCATAAGGCACAACATTGAGATTGAGGCTTGCAAACTGCTCAAGTAGCTCATATTCTCTTACCATCATGTACGATACTATCCTCATATGCTTCCTGCTCAGAGCATCTACCACCACATTAGCTTTTCTCGGGTGGTTTAGGATCTCACAATCATAATCCTTCAGAAGCTCGAGGCATCTCCTCTGTCTCATATTCAATTCTTTTTGAGAGAATAAGTTGATGGAGATCCACTTGCTCGTGATGTTCGTGATGCTAAGGATCCATTGGTCATCCAAGGAGGTCCAATTACCCGAGCTCGAGCTAAGAAGATGCAACAAGCCTTGGCCTCATTAATGCAACAAGCTCTGGCATCATTGAAGTGTCAAGGAAGCTTCCATGAAGAGTCCCAAGACATCTATACTTACTTGGAAGCCCAAACGACATGAGCATGGTTTACTGTCTTATTTTAGCTTAACAATAAGATGGGCTAAGTGTTTGGATAGCCCACGATTGAGTCTTGTTGTGTTTTGGACTATTTATTTTATGTAACTAGGTTTAGGCATGAATTTGGGTTTAGTCTTATTTTCTATTGGTGTTAATTCCAGCCCACTTGTTTATGGGCTTAAGTGCTAGGTATTATTATAAATACCTTGTAAACGCTATTGATGAACAGATCAGTCAATTGAATTTTCAGAAATTGAGTGTGCCTTTCTCTTGGGTTCCCTCTCAACTAGGCTTATCAAGGTCTTCTTCCTTGTGGCGCCTCCTTCTTCACCATCCACCATTGTTATACCTTAGGTTCTCGAATTCTTATTCGTAGGCTCAAGGTCCAATACCTTTGGGTTCGAATCTCTTTAGGCTTCGGGTCTAGGTTTTCAGAAGTTGTCCTGTTGCGTTTCAGTTCCTTCAAATTCCAAGCTGCGTTTTCTCTTGCCCGTGAGCATCAGTTGGTATCAGAGCTCAAGTTTTGATTTTTGGTTTGTTTGTACGTCACTCACTTTTAGATTTTTGGTTTATTGGTTTTGATTTTTTTTTCCATTCTTTTTTCTCTCTTGTTGGTTTCGATTTCTGGTTTATTGTGGTGTTTGAGTTGAATTCATAACCCTAGCCGCACCCCTTCCTTCAAAAAAAAAAACAAAACCCTAGCCGCAATTCCTCAAAACCCTGTCGCACCCCTTCAAAAAAACCCTAGCCGCACCCCTCAAAAATAAAACCCTAGCCGCACTGCTCAAAAAAAAAAACCCTAGCCGCACCCCTCAAAAAAAAACCCTAGCCGCACCCCTCAAAAAAACAAAACCCTAGCCGCACCCCTCAAAAAAACAAAACCCTAGCCGCATCCCTCCAAAAAAAAAAAACCTAGCCGCAATTCCTCAAAAACCCTAGTCGCACCACTTCAAAAAAAAAAAAAAGGTAGCCGCACCCCTACTCTTTTCAAGGAAACCGCAAAACTCAGATTAAAAAAAAAAGAAGAGAAAAAAGAACAAGAAAAGAATTCAGAAAAAAAAAAGAAGAAGAAGAATTCAGGAAAAAAAAAAATTTTGTTGCGGTACTGTTCAAACTGAAAATTTTGGTTGAGTTAGGAGGCGTGCAAGTACCCGTTTTAAAGGAAACGACGAAAGAAAACGACCCCGTGGGACACGAGCCCCACCCTATCTTGGCCAAATTCCATCATCTTCTTATAGTTTTAGGCCATTTTTTATTTTTTTTGTCATTCTAGTGATTTTTTTTTATTTTTTTTATTTTATTCTGTCTTTCTTTCTTTGAGTCACCCTAGCCCTAGCCACACCTTTCTGTGCAAGAAAAAAAAGAAGAAAAAGAATTCGAAAAAAAAAAATTCAGGAAAAAAAAAAGAATTCAAAAAAAAAATCTTGGTGACAATACTGGGTGAATTAGTTGATTCCGCGAGGTTGATTCTTTGACTGAGTCTCTAGTGTGATTGTGAACCTATAGAGTTAAGGTAGAGTAAGGGAAAAAGGCAGGAGTGTGTGAGAAATATTAGTAGAGAAAAGCCAAATTAGTTGAGTGAAACACGAGTGTAAACACGTGAGGATATCTTTGTTGAAAATGTCTTCTGAAGGTGATAAGTCCGACTTCAAAAAAATTGAATTCATGCTTCAGGCAATGCAACAACAGTTCCAACGGATGGACGTGAAATTCAATGACATTCATGATAAGTTGAACCAACATGACGCTCGGTTTGCAAAGATCCAGCAAGGTGATACTTCTCGTCTAAAGAGTAAGGTTGTTGCCAATGACGAGTATGATGGTAATGTTGGGTATGATTCGAACGAAGAGTCTGGGATTGATCGACATCATAGAAGGTACCATGGGTATAGAGATCGAGTTGATAGAGCCTGTGATAGAGGCAAGGAGAAGATGGATGGAAACCTTGGCAGTATAAAATTGAAGATTCCTCCTTTCCAAGGCAAGAATGATCCTGAGGCATATTTGGAGTGGGAAAGGAAGATTGAAATGGTGTTTGACTGCCACCACTACTCTGAGGAAAATAAGGTCAAACTTGCAGCAATTGAGTTCACAGAGTATGCTATGGTTTGGTGGGATCAGTTAGTCACTAGTAGAAGAAGATATGGTGATCCTCCAATGTGATGGAGACCCATCAAGCTCACATAGCTCAAGTCATGTTCGTGATGTTCGTAATCCTTTGAGTATCCATGGAGGTCCAATTACAAGGGCTAAATCAAAGATATTGCAACAAGCCTTAGCTGGTTTCATTAATATTGCTAGAGAGAAAGCCCAACAAAGCTTGAGCATGGAGGATGATAAAGTCTTCTACAACATGATCCAAGCCCAAGTTCAACCTTCTTGAAGACACACACAAGTATTGGGCTGAAATGCAATTAGGCTGGATGCATATTTTATTTAGTTAAGTATTATTGGGCTAAACGTTGTCTTAATTTAATTTAAGCCCAATTCTTTTTTTAAATAATATATTTTGTAGGACTTCTATTACTTGTTCTGCAAGTTAGGAGAGTAGGATTCCTATTACTTGTTCTGCAAGTTTGCTATTTCCTATTCTGCTAGTTAGGAAAGTAGGATTCCTATTACTTGTGCTGCAAGTTAGCTAATTGCCTATAAATAGTTATGTAACCCTTTGGGGAGAACACAATTGATTTTAGTAGTAAAATTGAGAGACTTCTTCTCTTTGGTTCTCTTGAGAACTCTTGAACTTATCAAGGTCTTCCTTGTGGCGTTCTTCTACCTTCCACCAATATATACCATAGGTTCTTGCTTTTCTAAGCAACGGGTCTTGGTCCAATACCATAGGTTCTTGTGTATCTACACAACGGGTCTTGGTTTTATCTTTAATTTTTGTTTTCTTTTGCTGCGTTTTAACTTGTTCTTGTTTTTCTTCAAGTGTTCGTTGTGTTCTTCATTGAACTTCATCTTCTTTCGGTGAGGTTCATATCATTTGGCATCAGAGCTTAGGTTTAATTCGTGGGAGTTTCGTTTTTGTTTTTTTTTCTTTGTCTTCTTGTCATGGACAAACCTTGATCTTGAATCCTTTTCCAAGCCATCACTAATATTGTTTGTCCCTCAAACCTATTGTCTTTACTTAGCCACCAAGTAAACCCTATCTTGTTCTCCAAGCAACCAAATCCCAAAGGTTTTCCTGCTCACCAAGAAACCTTCAAAAGCTCTACATCACATAAAGACTACTTGTTTCACAAGCCACCGTTCCCTCTCATTCCTTGCCACACAAGTTGCTACCAAAATTAGCTTGTTTTTGTCAAAAAGTTGCCTTGTTCCCCAAGTAAACCTCTTCTTATTATTTAGACTTTTTTTTCTTCATTGTTCGGTTACTTTAGTAAAATATAAAAAAAAAAGAGAAAAAAAGAGAAAAAAAAAAGAAAAGAAAAAAAAAGAGAAAAGAAAAATCAATTCAAGAGGGGATTTATTACATCGTGTCTAGCAAGTGCAACATCAAAGGTAATTCGTGGAGGTGTGCTTCATCAAAATCTTGAGGTAGTCATTCTTTCTTGAGCTTTGAGATTTCTTATTTGCCTAATTTGAAAATTCATTGCTGCCATTCTACCCTACTGCCTAAAATTACCTTTTTGACCCTACCACATAAAAGGACAAAACTACCCCACCTTTGGCTAAACCCTACCCTAATTAAACACCCCAAAACACTCATATTTCCTTCAAGGTTTAGTTTCAATAAAGTCTTCTTAAGCCTTATTGAGTCTTGCAAAGTCTTGTTGAGTCTTCATTGTTTTGTTTTCCCTTGATTAAAATCTTGTGCTCAGCTTGTTTATTGTTGGTTGATAGTTGAATTCCATAAGCTGATTTTTGATTAAGTCTTGAGTTCAATATAGAACCTATAGAGAAAAGTTGTGTGAGGGAAAAAGGCAAGAGTGTGTGAGTAACATTAGTAGAGAAAAGCCATATTAAAATTGTGTGAAACACGAGTGTGTGTTACAGTCTTGTGTGTATTGAGTGTAAACACGTGAGGTCATACTTGTGAGGTCCTTTTCTTTTACTAACGTTTCTTGCAGGATAAAATCATGTCTTCTAATAGTGAAAAGCCTGATTTGAGTAAGATCGAGTTCATGTTCCAAGCTATGCAACAACAATTTTCAAGGATAGAGTTGAGGTTTAATAATATTCATGATAAGTTGGAGGAACATGAAGCTGTCCTAGCCAAGGTAAAGCCAAGTGATACTTCTCATGAGAATGGCAATGTTGTGAATAATGACTTTGATGATAAAGTTGATGATGAGTTTGATGATGATGAGTTTAGTAGAAGTGTTAAAGGTAACCATGGTAATAAAGGAGGTCGTGGAGATAGGTATAAAGGAGATAGGTATTATGATAGGATAGATGGAAATTTAGGAAGTATCAAATTGAAGATTCCTTCCTTTCAAGGTAAGAATGATCCTGAGGCTTACTTAGAATGGGAAAAGAAAGTGGAGATGGTCTTTGATTGCCATAACTATTCCGAAGAAAAAAAGGTGAAACTTGCTGCTGTAGAGTTCACGGATTATGCAATCATTTGGTGGGACCAACTCATGCTTGGTAGACGTAGGAATAGAGAGCCACCTATAGTTACATGGAATGAAATGAAACGTGTTATGAGAAAAAGGTTTGTTCCTAATCATTACTATAGAGAGCTTTATCAAAGGTTACAAGGTCTCACTCAAGGTTCTAAGAGTGTTGAGGATTATCATAAAGAAATGGAAATTATCATGATCAGAGCTAATGTTGAAGAGGATAGTGAAGCTACTATGGCTCGATTCTTACAAGGATTGAATCGTGAGATTGCTAATGTAGTGGAGTTACATCACTATGTGGAGTTTGATGATATGTTGCATATGGCTATCAAGGTTGAAAGGCAACTCAAGAGAAAAGGTTATTCATCTCGTTTTATGCAAGGTTCTAGTTCATCTTCTTCTTGGAAACCGAACACCTTTCGAAGGGATGATAAGACTACATTCAAACTTAAGACTGAATCCTCATTCAAGCCTAAGGGTGAGAGTGTCCAAAAGCCCAAACCCGAGGCTATCCAAGCATCCCAAGGTAAGAGTAGAGACATTAAGTGTTTTAGATGTTTGGGAAGAGGACACATTGCATCACAATGCCCAAACAAACGAGTCATGATTATGCGTGATGATGGTGATGTTGTAAGTGAAGATTTTGATGTTGATGATGAGATGCCACCATTGGAGGACATTAATGAGGATGATGACTATGTTGAGTTTGCTGCACATGGTGAAGCACTTGTAGTTCGTCGTGCATTAAGTGCCCAAGTTAAGGATGAAGATGAAGTGCAACGAGAAAATATTTTTCATACTAGATGCCACGTCAACAATAAGGTATGCTCTTTGATTATTGATGGTGGTAGTTGCACTAATGTTGCTAGCACTTATTTGGTTGACAAATTGAGTTTGCCCACTACAAAACATCCCAAACCATACAAACTTCAATGGCTCAATAATTGTGGAGAAGTAAATGTGACCAAGCAAGTATTGGTGCTATTTTCAATTGGAAGGTACAATGATAAAGTGTTGTGTGATGTTGTGCCTATGCATGCTGGTCATTTGCTTTTAGGAAGACCATGGCAATTTGATAGACATGTCATACATGATGGATTTACAAACCGTTATTCATTTACCATGGCTGGTAAGAAATTCACACTTGCACCCTTGAGTCCTACGGAGATTTATGAGGATCAATTGAGGTTGAAAGAGCAGAATGAATCACAACAAAGGTCGAAGAATCTAGATAAAGGCAAAGATATTGCAAAGAAAGAAAGAAAGGACGTGAGCTTCTATGCAAAGCAAAGTGATGTAAAGGCTGCTTTTTTAGCTAAGTGCCCAATCCTTTTGTTTTTATATAAAGAATCTTGTTTTAGTTCTAATGATCTTAAATCTTCTTTGCCTACTAATGTTATGTCTCTTTTGAAGGAATTTGGAGATATATTCCCCGAGGAGATTCCAAATGGTTTGCCACCTATTAGGGGAATTGAGCATCAAATAGACCTTGTTCCTGGAGCTGCCATTCCCAACAGACCTGCCTATAGAAGTAATCCCGAGGAGACAAAGGAGCTTCAAAGGCAAGTTGACGAGCTCATGAAGAAAGGCTACGTTAGAGAGAGCATGAGTCCATGTGCTGTTCCTGTGTTACTTGTTCCTAAGAAGGATGGGACGTGGAGGATGTGTGTTGATTGTCGTGCCATCAACAAAATCACTGTAAAGTATCGCTATCCCATTCCTAGATTAGATGATATGCTTGATGAGTTACATGGTTCTTGCATCTTTTCTAAAATTGATTTGAAAAGTGGTTATCATCAAATTCGCATGAGAGAAGGTGATGAATGGAAAACTGCATTTAAGACTAACCATGGTTTGTATGAATGGTTAGTTATGCCTTTTGGATTAACTAATGCACCTAGCACTTTCATGAGATTAATGAACCATGTCTTGCGTGCTTTCATTGGAAAATTTGTAGTTGTCTATTTTGATGATATCTTGATCTATAGTAGAAGTTTGCATGAACATATTGAACATTTAAAGAATGTGCTTAATGTCTTGAGAAAGGAAAAGTTGTATGCTAACCTTAAGAAATGTTCCTTTTGCACTGATAAGATTACATTTCTTGGATATGTTATTTCTTCTAAGGGTATAGCAGTAGAAGATGAAAAGGTCAAGGCAATTAAAGATTGGCCTATACCTAAGAATATCTCTGAGGTGCGTAGTTTTCATGGATTAGCTAGTTTCTATCGTAGGTTTGTTAGAGACTTCAGTACAATAGCTGCACCTCTAACTGATGTTGTTAAAAAGAATGTTGGATTTAAATGGGGTCTTGAGCAAGATCATGCTTTTAACTTGCTTAAAGAGAAGCTTTGTTCTGCAGCTTTATTATCCTTACCTGACTTTTCTAAAACTTTTGAGATTGAGTGTGATGCTTCAAGTATAGGTATTGGAGCTGTTTTAATGCAGGAGAAGCGCCCCATTGCTTTTTTCAGTGAGAAGTTAAGTGGAGCTGCCCTTAACTATCCCACATATGATAAAGAGATGTATGCATTAGTGAGGGCCTTGGAAACATGGCAACACTATTTATGGCCCAAGGAATTTGTCATCCACACTGATCATGAGTCCTTGAAGCACTTGAAAGGACAAAGCAAGTTGAACAAGCGTCATGCCAAGTGGATGGAGTTCATTGAAACATTTCCATATGTGATCAAATATAAACAAGGTAAAGAAAATGTCGTGGCTGATGCATTATCTCGAAGGTATACTCTAATCACTGCTCTTAATGCAAAACTACTTGGATTTGAGTATATTAAAGACTTGTATGCTACTGATGAGGATTTTGAAAATGTGTTCATTGCATGTGAGAAAACTGGTTTTGGAAAGTTTTATAGGCATGATGGATTCTTATTTAGGGAAAATAGATTATGTGTGCCTAGGAGTTCTTTAAGAGAATTACTTGTTAGAGAAGCCCATAGTGGTGGGTTAATGGGACATTTTGGAGTAAAGAAAACTTTAGATATATTGCATGATCACTTCTTTTGGCCTAACATGAAAAGAGATGTTGAAAAATTGTGTGAGAGATGTGTCACTTGTAAACAAGCTAAGTCTAGAGTTATGAATCATGGTCTTTATACTCCATTGCCTATTCCTACTGCTCCTTGGACTGACATTTCTATGGACTTTGTTTTGGGGTTACCAAGAACAAAGAGAGGTAGAGATTCTGTTTTTGTTGTTGTTGATAGGTTCTCTAAGATGGCTCACTTCATTGCTTGTCACAAGACAGATGATGCAAGTAACATTGCCGATTTATTCTTCAAGGAAATTGTTCGTCTACATGGGGTTCCGAGGACCATTGTTTCTGACCGTGATGTGAAGTTCCTTAGCTATTTTTGGAAAACATTATGGGGAAAGTTAGGAACAAAGCTATTGTTTTCAACTACTTGTCATCCACAAATCGATGGTCAAACTGAAGTAGTCAATCGTACTTTGTCTACTTTGTTGAGGTCCATTATTCAAAAGAATTTGAAGAATTGGGAAGATTGTTTGCCTCATGTGGAGTTTGCTTACAATAGAAGTGTGCATTCCACTACTAGTTATTCTCCATTTGAAGTTGTCTATGGTTTTAATCCACTCACTCCATTGGATCTTTTACCACTACCTATTGAGGAGAGAGCTAGTTTGGATGGGGAAAAGAAAGCTGATTTTGTTAAGCAACTACATGAGAAGGTACGTCAAAACATTAAAAAGAGGACTGAGCAATATGCTACTCAAGCCAACAAGCATCGCAAGAAAGTTGTCTTTGAACCTGGTGATTGGGTTTGGGTACATATGCGTAAAGAGAGATTTCCTGCTCAGCGTCGCTCCAAGTTGCAACCTCGAGGAGATGGACCATTCCAAGTGATTAAGAAGATCAATGACAATGCTTATAAGTTAGATCTTCCAGGTGAGTATAATGTTAGTGCTACATTTAATGTTTCTGATCTTTCTCCCTTTGATATTGATGTAGGTGATTCTGATTTGAGGACAAATCCTTTCGAGGAGAGGGGGAATGATGGAGACCCATCAAGCTCACATAGCTCAAGTCATGTTCGTGATGTTCGTAATCCTTTGAGTATCCATGGAGGTCCAATTACAAGGGCTAAATCAAAGATATTGCAACAAGCCTTAGCTGGTTTCATTAATATTGCTAGAGAGAAAGCCCAACAAAGCTTGAGCATGGAGGATGATAAAGTCTTCTACAACATGATCCAAGCCCAAGTTCAACCTTCTTGAAGACACACACAAGTATTGGGCTGAAATGCAATTAGGCTGGATGCATATTTTATTTAGTTAAGTATTATTGGGCTAAACGTTGTCTTAATTTAATTTAAGCCCAATTCTTTTTTTAAATAATATATTTTGTAGGACTTCTATTACTTGTTCTGCAAGTTAGGAGAGTAGGATTCCTATTACTTGTTCTGCAAGTTTGCTATTTCCTATTCTGCTAGTTAGGAAAGTAGGATTCCTATTACTTGTGCTGCAAGTTAGCTAATTGCCTATAAATAGTTATGTAACCCTTTGGGGAGAACACAATTGATTTTAGTAGTAAAATTGAGAGACTTCTTCTCTTTGGTTCTCTTGAGAACTCTTGAACTTATCAAGGTCTTCCTTGTGGCGTTCTTCTACCTTCCACCAATATATACCATAGGTTCTTGCTTTTCTAAGCAACGGGTCTTGGTCCAATACCATAGGTTCTTGTGTATCTACACAACGGGTCTTGGTTTTATCTTTAATTTTTGTTTTCTTTTGCTGCGTTTTAACTTGTTCTTGTTTTTCTTCAAGTGTTCGTTGTGTTCTTCATTGAACTTCATCTTCTTTCGGTGAGGTTCATATCACAATGTCTACATGGGATGAGATGAAGTGCATCATGCGGAAGAGATTTGTTCCTACTCATTACTACAGAGAGTTATACCAGAAGCTCCAAGGTCTTACCCAGGGTTCAAAGAGTGTTGAGGATTATTACAAAGAGATGGAAATAACCATGATCCGAGCCAATATCCAGGAGGATGCAGAAGCTACTATGGCTCGTTTTCTCCAAGGCTTAAATCGTGATATTGCCAATGTAGTAGAGTTGCAGCATTACATGGACTTAGAGGAGATGATGCATGTGGCCATCAAAGTCGAAAGGCAACTCCAACGGAAAGGTACATCCCGTTTCACTCCTAGTTCAGTTCCTGTATGCCAATTTTAAGAAATGTACATTCTGCACTGATAAGATTGTTTTTCTTGGGTATGTCGTTTCTTCACATGGCATTTCTGTTGATATTGAGAAGGTAAAGGCAATTAAAGATTGGCCTGTACCTAAGTCTGTTTCTGAGGTGCGTAGTTTCCATGGTTTAGCTAGTTTCTATCGTCGATTCGTTAGAGATTTTAGCACTATAGCTGCACCTTTGATTGAAGTTGTCAAAAAGAATGTTGCATTTCATTGGGGTCCTGCACAAGAGCATGCTTTTAATTTGCTTAAGGATAAACTTTGTTCTGCTCCTTTGTTATCTCTGCCTGACTTTACTAAAACTTTTGAGATTGAGTGCGATGCCTCAGGTGTAGGTATTGGAGCTGTGCTTATGCAGGAAAAACGCCCAATTGCTTTCTTTAGTGAGAAGTTAAGTGGAGCAGCACTTAACTATCCCACATATGACAAGGAGATGTACGCGTTAGTGAGGGCGTTGGAGACATGGCAACATTACTTGTGGCCCAAAGAATTTGTCATCCACACTGATCATGAGTCCTTGAAGCATTTGAAAGGACAGAGTAAGCTGCATAAGCGTCATGCCAAGTGGATAGAGTTCATTGAGATGTTCCCGTACGTGATCAAGTACAAACAAGGTAAAGAGAACGTCGTAGCTGATGCGTTATCTCGTAGGTATACTCTTATCACTACTCTTGATGCAAAACTTTTAGGATTTGAGTATATCAAAGAACAGTATGCTGATGATGTTGATTTTGGTAATGTTTATGATGCATGTGCTACATCTGGTTTTGGCAAGTTCTTTAGGCATGATGGGTTCTTATTTAGAGAAAATAAATTATGTGTGCCTAGGAGTTCATTGCGCGAGCTGTTAGTTAGCGAGGCCCATAGTGGCGGATTAATGGGTCACTTTGGAGTTAGGAAAACTCTAGATGTTTTGCAAGAACATTTCTTTTGGCCTAACATGAGGAGAGATGTAGAGAGGTTATGTGCTCGATGCATTTCATGTAGGCAAGCTAAATCTAGAGTTCATAATCATGGTTTATATACTCCTTTACCCATTCCTACTACTCCGTGGACTGATATCTCTATGGATTTTGTTTTGGGCTTGCCTCGAACAAAACGCGGTAGAGATTCTGTTTTTGTTGTGGTTGACAGGTTCTCTAAGATGGCTCATTTCATTGCCTGCCACAAGACGGATGACGCGAGCAATGTTGCTGACCTTTTCTTCAAAGAGATAGTACGTCTACATGGTGTACCGAGGACTATTGTTTCCGATCGTGATGTCAAGTTCCTTAGTTACTTTTGGAAGACGTTATGGGGAAAGTTGGGAACGAAATTGTTATTCTCCACCACTTGTCACCCCCAGACTGATGGACAGACTGAGGTTGTCAATCGAACCCTATCTACCTTATTGAGGTCCATTATCCAAAAGAATTTGAAGAATTGGGAAGATTGCTTGCCCCATGTGGAGTTTGCATATAACCGCAGTGTTCACTCCACTACTAGTTGCTCTCCATTCGAAGTTGTTTATGGCTTCAATCCTCTTACTCCTTTGGATTTGTTGCCATTACCGAGTGCGGAGCAAAGTAACTTGGATGGAGAACAGAAGGCTAAGTTTGTGAAGCAACTCCATGAGAGAGTTCGTCAAGCTATTGAAAAGAAGACTGAGCAGTATACCACCCAAGCAAATAAGCATCGAAAGAAAGTAGTCTTTGAGCCTGGTGATTGGGTTTGGGTGCATATGAGAAAGGAGAGGTTTCCTGTTCAGCGACGAACCAAGCTGCATCCCCGAGGAGATGGACCATTCCAAGTCATAGAGAAGATCAACGATAATGCCTACAAATTGGATCTTCTTGGTAAGTATGGTGTATCTGCTACTTTTCTTAGGTTTAGGCATGAATTTGGGTTTAGTCTTATTTTCTATTGGTGTTAATTCCAGCCCACTTGTTTATGGGCTTAAGTGCTAGGTATTATTATAAATACCTTGTAAACGCTATTGATGAACAGATTAGTCAAGTGAATTTTCAGATATTGAGTGTGCCTTTCTCTTGGGTTCCCTCTCTACTAGGCTCATCAAGGTCTTCTTCCTTGTGGCGCCTCCTTCTTCACCATCCACCATTGCTATACCTTAGGTTCTCGAATTCTTATTCGTAGGGTCAAGGTCCAATACCTTTGGGTTCGAGTCTCTTTAGTCTTCGGGTCTAGGTTTCAGATGTTGTCATTCATCAACTTTTCTTCTGTCTTCTTGTGTGTCAGCTCCTTCAAATTCCAAGCTACGTTTCCTCTTGTCCGTACGCATCACTCAGGCTTGGGCTTAACAAAGCTCTCGGACTTAGGCATTGACACAGGCTTATCATCCCTATGAAAGGTGTTAGATTTCCAAACAGGAACTGAACTAGGGGTGAAACGGGATGTACCTTTCCGTTGGAGTTGCCTTTCCACTTTGATGGCCATATGCAGCATCTCCTCTAAATCCATGTAATGCTGCAACTCTACTACATTGGCAATCTCACGATTTAAGCCTTGGAGAAAACGAGCCATAGTAGCTTCTGCATCCTCCTGGATATTGGCTCGGATCATGGTTATTTCCATCTCTTTGTAGTAATCCTCAACACTCTTTGAACCCTAGGTAAGACCTTGGAGCTTCTGGTATAACTCTCTATAGTAATGAGTAGGAACAAATCTCTTCCTCATGATGCGCTTCATCTCATCCCATGTAGACACTGGAGGATCACCATATCTTCTTCTACTAGTGACTAACTGATCCCACCAAACCATAGCATACTCTGTGAACTCAATTACTGCAAGTTTGACCTTCTTTTCCTCGGAGTAGTGTTGGTAGTCAAACACCATTTCAATCTTCCTTTCCCACTCCAAATATGCCTCAGGATCATTCTTGCCTTGGAAAGGAGGAATCTTCAATTTTATATTGCCAAGTTATATGGAACTCACCGAAAGAAGATGAGGTTCAATGAAGAAGACAAAGAACACTTGAAGAAAAACAATAACAGGTTAAAAGCGCAGCAAAGAAAAAACAAAAATTAGAAGTAAAACCAAGACCCGTTGTGTAGAAACACAAGAACCTATGGTATTGGACCAAGACCCGTTGCTTAGAAAAGCAAGAATCTATAGTATATATTGGTGGAAGGTAGAAGAACGCCACAAGGAAGGCCTTGATAAGTTCAAGAGTTCTCAAGAGAACCAAAGAGAAGAAGTCTCTCAATTTTATTACTAAAATCAATTGTGTCCCTAAAAGGTTACATAACTATTTATAGGCAACTAGCTAACCTGCAGCACAAGTAATAGGAATCCTACTTTCCTAACTTGCAGAATAGGAAATAGCAAACTTGCAGAACAAGTAATAGGAATCCTACTCTCCTAACTTGCAGAACAAGTAATAGAAGTCCTACAAAATATATTATTTAAAAAGGAATTGGGCTTAAATTAAATTAAGACAACGTTCAGCCCAATAATACTTAACTAAATAAAATATGCATCCAACCTAATTGCATTTCAGCCCAATACTTGTGTGTATGTCTTCAAGAAGGTTGAACTTGGGCTTGGATCATGTTATAGAAGACTTTACATCCTCCATGCTCAAGCTTTGTTGGGCTTTCTCTCTAGCAATATTAATGAAACCAGCCAAGGCTTGTTGCATTATCTTTGATCTAGCTCTTGTAATTGGACCTCCATAGATGCTCAAAGGATCACGAACATGACTTGAGCTGTGTGAGCTTGGT
Organism: Heritiera fomes; assembly: GCA_032173925.1. Lineage (NCBI taxonomy): Eukaryota > Viridiplantae > Streptophyta > Magnoliopsida > Malvales > Malvaceae > Heritiera > Heritiera fomes. The sequence continues at coordinate 17,376,731 of JAPDPM010000009.1, read as the reverse complement.
GGGTCTCCATCATTCCCCCTCTCCTTGAAAGGATTTGTCCTCAAATCAGAATCACCTATATCAATATCAAAGGGAGAAAGATCAGAAACATTAAATGTAGCACTAACATTATACTCACCTGGAAGATCCAATTTATAAGCATTGTCATTGATCTTCTCAATCACTTGGAATGGTCCATCTCCTCGAGGTTGCAACTTGGAGCGACGTTGAGCAGGAAATCTCTCTTTACGCATATGTACCCAAACCCAATCACCAGGTTCAAAGACAACTTTCTTGCGATGCTTGTTGGCTTGAGTAGCATATTGCTCAATCCTCTTCTTAATGTTTTGACGTACCTTCTCATGTAGTTGCTTAACAAAATCAGCTTTCTTTTCCCCATCCAAACTAGCTCTCTCCTCAATAGGTAGTGGTAAAAGATCCAATGGAGTGAGTGGATTAAAACCATAGACAACTTCAAATGGAGAATAACTAGTAGTAGATGCACACTTCTATTGTAAGCAAACTCCACATGAGGGAAACAATCTTCCCAATTCTTCAAATTCTTTTGAATAATGGACCTCAACAAGGTAGACAAAGTACGATTGACTACTTCTATTTGACCATCGGTTTGTGGAGGACAAGTAGTGGAAAACAGTAGCTTTGTTCGTAACTTTCCCCATAATGTTTTCCAAAAGTAGCTAAGGAACTTCACATCACGGTCAGAAACAATGGTCCTTGGAACACCATGTAGACGAACAATTTCCTTGAAGAATAAATCGGCAATGTTGCTTGCATCATCTGTCTTGTGACAAGCAATGAAGTGAGCCATCTTAGAGAACCTATCAACAACAACAAAAACAGAATCTCTACTTCTCTTTGTTCTTGGTTGATGCGCACGGGCAAGAGAAAATGCAACTTGGAATTTGAAGGAACTGAAACGCAACAAGGCAGAAACAAAGTTGATGAATGACAACTTCTGAAAACCTAGACCCGAAGCCTAAAGAGACTCGAACCCAAAGGTATTGGACCTTGACCCTACGAATAAGAATTCGAGAACCTAAGGTATAGCAATGGTGGATGGTGAAGAAGGAGGTGCCACAAGGAAGAAAACCTTGATAAGCCTAGTAGAGAGGGAACCCAAGAGAAAGGCACACTCAAATTCTGAAAATTCAAATTACTGATCTCCCCATCAATAGTGTTTACAAGGTATCTATAATAATACCTAGCACTTAAGCCCATAAACAAAGTGGGCTGGAATTAACACCAACAGAAAATAAGACTAAACCCAAATTCATGCCTAAACCTAGTTACATAAAACAAATAGTCCAAGACACAATAAGACTCAAACGTGGGCTATCCATACACTTAGCCCATCTTATTGTTAAGCTAAAATAAGACAGTAAACCATGCTCATGTCGTTTGGGCTTCCAAGCAAGTATAGATGTCTTGGGACTCTTCATGGAAGCTTCCTTGACACTTCAATGATGCTAGAGCTTGTTGCATTAATGAGGCCAGGGCTTGTTGCGTCTTCTTAGCTCGAGCTCGGGTAATTGGACCTCCTTGGATGACCAATGGATCCTTAGCATCACGAACATTACTAGCAAGTGGATCTCCATCATTGGTAACCCCAAAACAAAGTCCATAGATATGTCAATCCAAGGAGCCGTAGGAATAGGCAATGAAGTATAAAGACCATGATTCATAACTCTAGACTTAGCTTGTTTGCAAGTGACACATCTTTCACACAATTTTTCAACATCTCTTTTCATGTTGGCCACTTCTTGAGATCAGGTCGTTAAATTGGTCAAAAATGTCAATCTTTCAAGCTGGACAGAAAATATTGCACTTTGCTCCTTTTTGCTCCTTTTTATTCCAACTTTGATATTTAATACCTAAAACATAAAATAAACATTAGTAAGCTCTTTTAGGCATAAAACATCAATAAAGCAAATATATTAGCACATATAAAATTCACAAAATATCATCCTATCATTGATTAACCGTCATAGTCCCCTGAGTCAAGCTCAAAAACTTGATCTTTAACCTATTCTGTTCAGTGCGTGGGATGTACTGTTCATTAAAGGCCTCTAAAAATCTATCCCATGTAACCTCGGCATGTTGAGCCTCCAAAATGGTCCGAGTGGACTGCCACCAACATTCTGCATCGTCCACTAGTAAGTAAGCAGCCAAACCCACCTTCTCCTTTTTGGAACATGTCATATATTCAAAGGATTTAGTGACCGCCTTCACCCAATTCCTTGCGGTCAACGAATCTCTATCCCCTTTAAACTTAGGCGGATCCAGTTTCTTAAATTTTTTAATTAAGACCACACTGCAGTAGGCCTTAGGATCTCGCCTCTCATTAACTTGGGCTGGTGGGGGCAATTTGGGCTGTGCCGGTGGAGGCTGTATTGGAGGAGTAGGAGGTGTAGGAGGAGCATTCCCAGATGGGATAGGAGGTACTGTAGGTGGTGCTGTTGATGCATTAGTGGCCACGTTTGGGAAATTAGACATGAACTGATTAAATAGAGTGGCCATAGTCTCAATACTTCGCTCCACTCTCGATAGTCGGGTGTTAGGGCTACCAGATGGAGATGGAGGAGGAGATTGTGTTGGGGGCGGTTCTACTCTGCCCTGTCCTCGTCCTTTACCAGTACCCCTTCTACGAGTGCTCATTCTACCAATATCACCACAAGATCAAACGTTTAGTATAACTTTCAGTAGTTCTACCACCTATATGTATTCAGACAAGTACAGTACATGGGGATGTACATTATTTCTAGCCTAATGACACCGTCAAACGTTAGACTAACCTCGCTCTGATACCAATCCTGTAACATCCCGTGACGTCCTCTTTTAAGACAAATACCAACTAACTTTTAACTTCACATAAGGTTTGGTTAGGCTGTTTGACGGTACATTCTTCTTCTTTCTTATATCGTATACTTCATTGTTTAACATAACGAGATACTTCTCATACATATACAGGATCATCTTACACATGGGTTTAAAACTCACATATAATTACATACTAATCTCTTTTACAATGTACATCCCCAATGTGTCTAATATACATCACTGTACCATACTATAGTCTGAATTACATTACAAAATGTATACACCTTCAAGGAATTGGAAACGTGCCTCGAAGGAGATACCGTATAATCCAAATATATACTCTCCTCTACCAAGAGCGAAATCACTGCAAATAGTCTGGATGAAAAATAATGTAAAGGAGTGAGTTTACGCTCAGTAAAAAATGTATATAAAAGAGCATACTATTCCACTATATGCAGTTTTCCTGTTTGGTTCTATAATTTCATGTAAAATCATTATAAAGCATAAATCATATAATTTCTTCAAATATCATATACACATAACATCAAATAAGTCAAATACTTTCAATTTCTTTCAATACACTTGAAATCACATGCACAAATACAATTAACTTCGATTTCAAATAACTTCAAATACTTTCACATACTTTTAAAGAGATAAGAGATGATTAACTTCCAATAGAATCATGCATCAAATAAATCTCATCAAGGATTCAGCACATATATCCCGTAAGGATAATCTTGAGAGATATCAAATAAGTGGCGTACCCACACATAGGACAGGGATCCTCTCCTAAGCCAAAACACATAAGAGACATATGGCCATCGTCTATAGACCACAGTGAACACTAGTCAGGTGACATATGTGGTACTGAGAACCGGACTACGGTTCCTCAGCCAAGTACAAATAACAAATAATATGCATGATCACCAAAGGAGTCACCCATCTCAAAACCTTGGGTAGTAAAATTACTTCTTGGAAAACTATTGTCATTCATAAACCTTCCTATATACTTTAATGATAATCCAAATACATTTATAAAAATAAATCAAAATTTATTACTTTCAAATGGGGCAGTTGACTGCTATAGCATAAATAAATTTCATAAATTTATTTTCTTTTTACATTTAAAATATTTAAAATTTCAGATATACTTAGGGCAGTCGACTGGTCAAATAGGGCAGTTGACTAGTTCGCAAACAGAATGTTTTTTGAGAAAATGCAATCGACTGGTTTGCAAACAGAATGTTTCTGGAAAAAGGGCAGTCGACTGCTACATAGGGCAGTCAGTTGCTCCATGTCGATTTCGAAAAAAATTACGTCACGATTGTTTCTAAGTAGTCGGCTGTTATTTAGGGCAGTCAGCTGTCCCGAGCCAAATCGTAACTGGGAGAAAAACCCAAAATTGACATTTTCTGCAATTCAACCAACTTTTGTTTCATCCCAAAACATTTAAAAACATGCGGACATAGTCACCCTACGTCCGTTATATATATTCCTTACCTTAATTAACTTCGGAATTGCAAATCACTTGGTTGCACCAATGATTTCCTCTTCACTTCCTCAAAGTTGTAAATGTCATAAGGAAATCAAACCTTTAAGAAACCTTTATAAACATACTCTACCAACTCAACATAGCTCTAAACCATAAACAAAATCAGCTAAAACCATTTAAATCCCTTACCTTTGCTAGTCACCAAAATAATAGCAATTTAGATCTCCTTAAAGACTTTGTTTCAGCCTTTCATATTACAGATATAGCTAGAGCTAGTGATGAGGATCGTTTTTCGTTAAGGAGACTTAGCAATTTGATGACAGGAAATGGTGGTTTGTGATATGGACCTCACCGAAAGAAGATGAGGTTCATATGAAGAAGACGAAGAACACTTGAAAAAAAAACAATAACAAGTTAAAAACGCAGCAAAAGAAAATAAAAATTAGAAGTAAAACCAAGACCCGTTGTGTAGAAACACAAGAACCTATGGTATTGGACCAAGACCCGTTGCCTAGAAAAGCAAGAACCTATGGTATATATTGGTGGAAGGTAGAAGAACGCCACAAGGAAGACCTTGATAAGTTCAAGAGTTCTCAAGAGAACCAAAGAGAAGAAGTCTCTCAATTTTAATACTAAAACCAATTGTGTTCTCCCCAAAGGGTTACATAACTATTTATAGGCAAATAGATAACTTGCAGCACAAGTAATAGGAATCCTACTTTCCTAACTTGCAGAATAGGAAATAGCAAACTTGCAAAACAAGCAATAGGAATCCTACTCTCCTAACTTGCAGAACAAGTAATAGAAGTCTTACAAAATCTATTATTTAAAAAGGAATTGGGCTTAAATTAAATTAAGACAATGTTCAGCCCAATAATACTTAACTAAATAAAATATGCATCTAGCCTAATTTGCATTTCGGCCCAATACTTGTGTGTCTTCAAGAAGGTTGAACTTGGGCTTGGATCATGTTGTAGAAGACTTTATCATCCTCCATGCTCAAGCTTTGTTGGGCTTTCTCTCTAGCAATATCAATGAAACCAGCCAAGGCTTGTTGCATCATCTTTGATTTAGCTCTTGTAATTGGACCTCCATGGATACTCAAAGGATCACGATCATCACGAACATGACTTGAGCTTTGTGAGCTTGGATCTCCATCATTCCCCCTCTCCTCGAAAGGATTTGTCCTCAAATCAGAATCACCTACATCAATATCAAAGGGAGAAAGATCAGAAACATTAAATGTAGCACTAACATTATACTCACCTGGAAGATCTAACTTATAAGCATTGTCATTGATCTTCTTAATCACTTGGAATGGTCCATCTCCTCGAGGTTGCAACTTGGAGCGACGCTGAGCAGGAAATCTCTCTTTACGCATATGTACCCAAACCCAATCACCAGGTTCAAAGACAACTTTCTTGCGATGCTTGTTGGCTTGAGTAGCATATTGCTCAGTCCTCTTTTTAATGTTTTGACGTACCTTCTCATGTAGTTGCTTAACAAAATCAGCTTTCTTTTCCCCATCCAAACTAGCTCTCTCCTCAATAGGTAGTGGTAAAAGATCCAATGGAGTGAGTGGATTAAAACCATAGACAACTTCAAATGGAGAATAACTAGTAGTGGAATGCACACTTCTATTGTAAGCAAACTCCACATGAGGCAAACAATCTTCCCAATTCTTCAAATTCTTTTGAATAATGGACCTCAACAAAGTAGACAAAGTACGATTGACTACTTCAGTTTGACCATCGGTTTGTGGATGACAAGTAGTTGAAAACAATAGCTTTGTTCCTAACTTTCCCCATAATGTTTTCCAAAAATAGCTAAGGAACTTCACATCACGGTCAGAAACAATGGTCCTCGGAACCCCATGTAGACGAACAATTTCCTTGAAGAATAAATCGGCAATGTTACTTGCATCATCTGTCTTGTGACAAGCAATGAAGTGAGCCATCTTAGAGAACCTATCAACAACAACAAAAACAGAATCTCTACCTCTCTTTGTTCTTGGTAACCCCAAAACAAAGTCCATAGAAATGTCAGTCCAAGGAGCAGTAGGAATAGGCAATGGAGTATAAAGACCATGATTCATAACTCTAGACTTAGCTTGTTTACAAGTGACACATCTCTCACACAATTTTTCAACATCTCTTTTCATGTTAGGCCAAAAGAAGTGATCATGCAATATATCTAAAGTTTTCTTTACTCCAAAATGTCCCATTAACCCACCACTATGGGCTTCTCTAACAAGTAATTCTCTTAAAGAACTCCTAGGCACACATAATCTATTTTCCCTAAATAAGAATCCATCATGCCTATAAAACTTTCCAAAACCAGTTTTCTCACATGCAATGAACACATTTTCAAAATCCTCATCAGTAGCATACAAGTCTTTAATATACTCAAATCCAAGTAGTTTTGCATTAAGAGTAGTGATTAGAGTATACCTTCGAGATAATGCATCAGCCACGACATTTTCTTTACCTTGTTTATATTTGATCACATATGGAAATGTTTCAATGAACTCCATCCACTTGGCATGACGCTTGTTCAACTTGCTTTGTCCTTTCAAGTGCTTCAAGGACTCATGATCAGTGTGGATGACAAATTCCTTGGGCCATAAATAGTGTTGCCATGTTTCCAAGGCCCTCACTAATGCATACATCTCTTTATCATATGTGGGATAGTTAAGGGCAGCTCCACTTAACTTCTCACTGAAAAAAGCAATGGGGCGCTTCTCCTGCATTAAAACAACTTCGATACCTATGCTTAAAGCATCACACTCAATCTCAAATGTTTTCTCTTTTTGCTTAGCCTCGGCTTCACTCACTATTCTTTTCTCACTCTCTTTTAATCTCAATTGATCCTCATCTTTCAGTAGCACACTTAAAGTTTGACATGCTATAGATTCCTTTCCATCCATGGGTAATTCCATACTATCCTCATCATCCTCTAATGGCAGCATAGAATCATCATCAAAATCTTCTTCGTAGTTGCTATCCAACTTATTATGAGCAACATTATCACAGGCATAAGAAGTATTATCTTGGTTTTCCTTAGCTAGGGCAACGTCATGTTGCTCCAACTTATCATATTTAACCAACTTCGACTCTATCCTTGAAAGTTGTTGTTGCATGGCTAAGAACATGATCTCAATCTTACTCAAATCAAGCTTTTCACTATTAGAAGACATGATTTAATCCTGCAAGAAAAGTTAGTAAAAGAAAAAGGACCTCACAAGTATGACCTCACGTGTTTACACTCAATACACACAAGACTGTAACACACACTCGTGTTTCACACAATTTTAACATGGCTTTTCTCTACTAATGTTACTCACACACTCTTGCCTTTTTCCCTCACACAACTTTTCTCTATAGGTTCTATATTGAACTCAAGACTTAATCAAAAATCAGCTTATGGAATTCAACTATCAACCAACAATAAACAAGATGAGCACAAGATTTTAATCAAGGGAAAACAAAACAATGAATACTCAACAAGACTTAGCAAGACTCAGCAAGACTCAATAAGACTTAAGAAGACTCCAATGAAACTAAACCTTGAAGGAAATTTGTGTATTTTGGGGTGTTTAATTAAGGTAGGGTTTAGCCAAAGGTGGGGTAGTTTTGTCCTTTTATGTGGTAGGGTCAAAAAGGTAATTTTAGACAGTAGGGTAAAATGGCAGTAATGAATTTTCAAATTAGGCAAATAAGAAATCGCAAAGCTCAAGAAAGAATGACTACCTCAAGATTTTCATGAAGCACACCTCCACGAATTACCTTTGATATTGCACTTGCTACACACGATGTAATAAAATCCCCTCTTGAATTGATTTTTCTTTTCTCTTTTTTTTTTCTTTTCTTTTTTTTTCTCTTTTTTCTCTTTTTTTTTATATTTTACTAAACTAAACGAACAATGAAGAAAAAAAAATCTAAATAATAAGAAGAGGTTTACTTGGGGAACAAGGCAACTTTTTGACAAAAACAAGCTAGTTTTGGTAGCAGCTTGTGTACCAAGGAATGAGAGGGAACGGTGGCTTGTGAAACAAGTAGTCTTTATGTGATGTAGAGCTTTTGAAGGTTTCTTGGTGAGCAAGAAAACCTTTGGGATTTGGTTGCTTGGAGAACAAGATAGAGTTTACTTGGTGGCTAAGTAAAGACAATAGGTTTGAGGGACAAACAATATTAGTGATGGCTTGGAAAAGGATTCAAGATCAAGGTTTGTCCATGACAAGAAGACAAAGAAAAAAAAACAAAAACGAAACTCCCACGAATTAAACCTAAGCTCTGATGCCAAATGATATGGACCTCACCGAAAGAAGATGAGGTTCATATGAAGAAGACGAAGAACACTTGAAAAAAAAACAATAACAAGTTAAAAACGCAGCAAAAGAAAATAAAAATTAGAAGTAAAACCAAGACCCGTTGTGTAGAAACACAAGAACCTATGGTATTGGACCAAGACCCGTTGCCTAGAAAAGCAAGAACCTATGGTATATATTGGTGGAAGGTAGAAGAACGCCACAAGGAAGACCTTGATAAGTTCAAGAGTTCTCAAGAGAACCAAAGAGAAGAAGTCTCTCAATTTTAATACTAAAACCAATTGTGTTCTCCCCAAAGGGTTACATAACTATTTATAGGCAAATAGATAACTTGCAGCACAAGTAATAGGAATCCTACTTTCCTAACTTGCAGAATAGGAAATAGCAAACTTGCAGAACAAGCAATAGGAATCCTACTCTCCTAACTTGCAGAACAAGTAATAGAAGTCTTACAAAATCTATTATTTAAAAAGGAATTGGGCTTAAATTAAATTAAGACAATGTTCAGCCCAATAATACTTAACTAAATAAAATATGCATCTAGCCTAATTTGCATTTCGGCCCAATACTTGTGTGTCTTCAAGAAGTTTGAACTTGGGCTTGGATCATGTTGTAGAAGACTTTATCATCCTCCATGCTCAAGCTTTGTTGGGCTTTCTCTCTAGCAATATCAATGAAACCAGCCAAGGCTTGTTGCATCATCTTTGATTTAGCTCTTGTAATTGGACCTCCATGGATACTCAAAGGATCACGATCATCACGAACATGACTTGAGCTTTGTGAGCTTGGATCTCCATCAGTTTGTCAAAGTGAGTGGAGATGGGACTTAGGAAAAATGAAGGGAATGAGAGAGGGCTGATGTTGCTGCTGACTTGGAGAAGGAGATGATGATGACTATGCCATTTCATTTAATGCACCTCTATCTCTTTATTATGTCAGCCATTAATACTTTGACCGTCTTAATTCCTCCTCTTCTTCATGTGACACATCCTTTAAACAAGTAAAATCTGATCTTGATGTCTCATTTAATTCATCTCAGCCATTGACCATTAAATTCTTTGACAATTTGATTATTGACTATTCTATTGCTTTAATTCCATTCATGTCCCATATATCCTTTATATATCAGAATTTCACATTTATTTACATCATTTAAGCTGGAAGACTATACAAATATGAGGGATTCACATGACTTTGGGGGTTTCACATTAATTCAATGTGATTCATCATAAAATTTATTAGATTCATTGTAAATTTTATGATATTCATCGTAAATTCAATGAAATTCATCATAAATTTTATGAGATTCGTCATAAATTAAATGAAATTTATCGTAAAATTTATTAGATTCATCGTAAATTCATGTGATTCACATAAAATTTATTAGATTTATCGTAAAATTTTATTCATTCATCATAAAATCTATTAGATTTATTGTAAAATTTATTACATTCATCGTAATATATCGTAAAATTTATCTAATTGACCATAAAATTTATGACATTTATCATAAAATATATGACATCTTAAATTTTATTATATTAATAAAATCTATAATAATTAGCAGAAAAATTAATTTAACTCAAGATAAATTTTAAGTAATTAATTATAAAAACAGTAAGAGTTCAAATAAATGATAATTAACAATAAAATAAATCACTTATTAAATATGGCAGTCGACTGCCATTTTTAAGAAGTTGACTGCTTATATGCTAGAATCAATCTTTCGAGTTAAATAATTAGGGAAGTCGACTTCCATACACGAGCAGTCGACTTTCCAAACTTTTCTAGGCAATTACCTTATATTTTTTAATATTAATAGATAATATTGTAATTTAATTTTTTTTAATGGTTAAAGATGTAAATATAAATATTTTCTTACCTTTTAAAAGGATAAAAATGTAATTTAAATCTTTTTAATTAAATTTTAGTTTGTAGACACCTCATTTTGTCCGGGTTGTATTTTTGTAAAAAACTAATAATTTGTAAATTTTGAATTGACATTTTGAATTAACATCTAGAAAAATTAGGATTAACATTACTAGGATTATTTAAATTAGAAATATTTAATAGATTAGGATAATTTTATTAATATAAGATAAATAGTAATATAAGTTAGGATTTATTAGATAATTATAAATTAAAATATTTTTAGGATAAGATAATTAGATTTTTTAGGATAATTAATATTAAAATTGATAGAATTAGATTAGGATTAACATAAAAATTAAATAGATAAAATATTAAAAATAAAAAGATAATTAATAGAATAGGTTTAGTTGTATTAGAACTCTAACAAGTTTATGACTATAAAAAGGGGTTAACCCCATAACTTAAGGGACAAGGATTCTTAGAGAAAAATTCAAAAAAAAGCAACTAGCATCAAGAAAATTAGAAAACACACAGCGAGAAAGAAGGAAGGAAGCTCCAGTCAAAGCGACAACGGAACTAGGATTTCTCACAGTCTAAGTAGCATTCACGGCGGAAGGTGAACTAGCAAGGTTTTGCGGCACCTCTGGAGATTAGCAGCAATCCTTTATCCGTTTCTAGATCAGTGGTAGTCGACGATTGGGACACAGAACCAGCAAAGGAAACCCCAAGTCGGACGACAGCATTTTGCTGTGAAGCAAATATTAGACTCGAGACTGTTGCTACCCACGTGAAGTCGGTTTTGATATCCTCTGTTGGCAAAATAGGTACACTTCCCTATATTGTTTTACTTTCTATATTGTATATGTAGGTATGCTTTCCTTGCTGGATGTGTACACTTTAGCTTGGTAGTGGACAATAAAAGCAACGTATAATAAAGCATAATAACGTAATGATTAAATGAATAGCAATATAATATGGAAAAATAGTATTAGTATTAATTAGTATGTAACAATGGAAATAAACTTTAAATAAATGAATATTAAAATTTACAATTATTATAATAAAATAAAAATTATTCCGATGATGGAATTCTAAAGTGTCACGAATGGTTGACATTTTTGGATTTCCTAGGTGAGGATTTTTTTATGAGTTTCGCCAGAATGATGGAAAATTCATAGAAGATGTTCAATATTAAAAAAAATATATATTAAAATATACATATCTAAAAATTTAATCATTATATAATTATAACTACTTAATAAAATAAAGAATTATTCCGATGATGGAATTCTAAAGTGTCACGAATGGTTGACATTTTTAGATTTCCTAGGTGAGGATATTTTTTATGAGTTTCGCCAGAATGATGGAAAATTCGTAGAAGATGTTCAATATAAATATAAAAAAAAATTATTATTAAACTATATATTTCTAAAATTATTATTAAAATTATAATTATTCCGATGATGGAATTCAAAGTGTCATGAATGGTTGACATTTTTGAAATTCTTAGGTGAGAATGATTCCTTTAGGTTTCGCCGGAATGATGGAAAATCCAAAGGTAGTTGTTCAATACAAGATAATAAAAGTTAAAAATTAAAATTAAATTAAATTAAAAAACACATACTAAATACAATAATAAAATTTAAGATAATCTAGATAATTAAAAGGATAATATTAAAAAAGGGATAAAAGAAAAAATTTGATAAATCCGACGATGGGGCCTCTTTAGAAAAACAAATGGGATTTCTAAATACTCTTGAGGTGAGGGAAAATTTTTAAGGGTTCTGCCAGAATGATCGAGAGCACTTAAGAATTTGCCCAATATTTAAATAAAAAATTTCAATCAAAGACCATTAAATTAAAATTCTAAAAAAATCACAAAACTAATTGGTACCGTTTAAGACGGGCGTCATGGGGGTGCTAATCCTTCCTCATGCATAATCGAACTCCCGAACCCTAAACTTTAAAATATAAACCAGTCCTTAGAGTCATTTAGGTGGCCAATCACACCTAGGTTAAAAAAAGATTAGTGGTGACTCCATTTGTTTAATGTCTAGCGTCCTAGGTCTAGGAAACGTTATGACATAGTTTACCTGTTAAGCCATTATTAACCTATTCATTTAATTTTTAAATTTTATTTAATATCTCATGAGATATCATGACCTTACAATAAGGTCGATATTTTACGAACTTACGGTATACATTCCCAACACATCCTATCATTATTTCTTAGAAGCTCTTTGTCTGATGCTGTAAAAAGTGATTTTTCTCCGTATTTTACATTAACATTAGATTTCTTTTTTTTTTTCCTTTCATTCATGCTTTGCTTTGATGACAATGATTCTCTTCCATTGATGAAATTTAGTGGGATCAACAACTTACAGCTACATCCTCTCAGTGCCTATTAATTTACGAAAAATTAGGAGCCAGCTGATGGACTTGTGGACAACTACGCAGATAGTAACAGGGCATTAATAAGGAGACCCAACAATAAAAAGATAGAAAATTCAAAACCCCGGAAATCAGACCAAAGTCTTATTATGATTGATGAATTTTTAGCTTTACCAATTTTTTCCCCGTCTATATTAGAACATGTATATCATTTTCTATTAATATTATTCCAGGATTTTTCCAAGGGCTAATCCAAGCTGTTGTTTCCAAACTGTTTTTCCCCTGCAAGGGGTACATGAAAGAGCTATCTATGCAAATTCATGATTTGGAAAGAGAAGAAAATGGAAAACCATACAGTATGGAAGAGACAAATATAAATGCAGAGATCGAGAAGTATCAGAACTTGATGATTTTAGCAAATTGCTTAAACCAAAGAAGCAAACCCATCAATCAACACAATTTCTTATAGCCTAGAGCTTCACAACTTCAGGGATATGAACGGGATATCTATCAATGCAATCCGCCCATGGCCCGTCTGTTGGAGTTTTGATGGTTGTATTGCACTTCCATACGGCACTGTTACACTTGAATCCACTTCCGAAAGCTATCTGCCAAATCCTGTCTCCCTTTCTCATCCTCCCCTTCGCCTCAATGTAGCTCATTTCATACCATAAAGATGAGGACGAAGTGTTTCCGAATCTATGCAATGTCATCCGGGATGCTTCAACGTGCTCTGCAGAAAGCTGAAGGTTCTTTTGCAGTTCATCTATGACTGCTCGTCCACCGGCATGGATGCAAAAGTGCTCGAACGCCTGCTTGAAGTCTGGAATGTAAGGCTTCCACTTGGGGTTAAAGATTTTACGGCCAATGAGAGTGAGAAGAAATAGGAGTTGCTCAGATGCTGGAAGAACCAAAGGCCCAATCGTGGTAATGTTAGATTTTAAAGCCTCTCCGGCGATGGCCATGAGATCTTTCGATAATGATATCCCAACTTTGCCCTCTTTGTCCTCTTCTTCAAACACGCATCGGTATGCCTTGTCGTCGGCACCTTTGTGGGTTCGAACAACGTGCACAAGGCTGTACTTGGCGCGCCACCGCTCAGAGCGCCGGTTCGACAAGAGGATTGCGGCCCCACCCATGCGGAAGAGACAGTTGGGAAGGAGCATGGCTCGTTCATTTCCTTTATAGTAGTTTGGAGTGATGATCTCTGTGCTGACAACAACTGCGTTAGAGTTTGGGTGTACTTGGAGAAGATCGCGAGCTAAATCAATGGAGATAAGCCCTGCACTGCACCCCATTCCTGAAAGATTAAAGCTCTTTATGTTACTCCGCAGCTTGTATTTGTTGATCACCATAGCAGACAAAGATGGCGTCGGAGAAAAGAGACTGCAATTGACGATAAGAATATCTATGTCCTTATGTTTTAGCCCCGTTTTCTTGAACAAGGAATCCATAGCTGAGAAAATAACAATCTCAGCCTCGCCTCTTGAAGCCTCCATGGTTGGAGTTGGAGGGATGTAATGTATAGCAGGAGGCAAACAAGTCTCTTCACCGAGACCGGACCTTTCGAGAATCCTCATCTGAAACTCGACGCTCTTCGGATTGTTACTCGAAATCAGCCTGGAGTGCTCCATGAAGGTAGCAAAAGGAACCCGGCAAGTGACCGGAGGCTTGTAGCATGCATAATCCACAAGGTAGATGCTTCTTGGCTTGGACATGAAGTAAACAGTGGCGATGAAGATGATAAAGAAACAAAAGCACAAGATTTGGACTAGATCAAACTGGAGCGAGTTCCATAGGTTAACCATTTCTTCCGGGCCTAAACGTAGAACTTCGATAAGAATTCCAACCATGACAGGCGCTAACGTAAGTGTAAGAATGTGATTGACTAGGTATTGGTAGCCAAACTTGACATACTTAAGCTTAACTGAGTTGGAGAAATCTGGCAAGCTGGGAGGCATTTTTGCCGAGCAGAGGAAGAAAAGAGACGAGGAGGAATTAAGAAGCGAAAAAGTGTTGCGTTTGTGGGAGGAGGGTAGGGGGGGATTTAAAGGCAACGGGAGCAAAAGCAAAGAAGGGGGCAGATGAGAGGATTAAATGGAGGACTTGCCCACTCAACGCTCACTTAACTCCAATTCATTTTCCGAACTCCCTTTATACCCCATTTCTAACTGAATGCTTCCTTCCACCAATAAGGTCTCTTTTGGTATATCCGTCCCCTATAATTTTCGTGCTTTGATCTTTTTTTCCCTTGATTAAGCAATAATGGTTTGGTTCCCTTTGCTCCTTTACACTCCATCTACCTTGTTTATTATATGAACAACCGGTATTTATAGCCTTTTGTTGAAATTAGTTATTTAGAAACATTATTTGTGAGAATTACCTTTATTTATAATAAAGGATATTGCTTTATTATTTAGGAAATATTGTTAGACATCATTCATCATAATTTTTCATGTTGAATGAGAGATTCAGCAAACAAAGGTGAATCTTCCATCCAAACTATATGATCAATTACATTTCTAGCATATTTATCCAAAAAATGTATAGCCGCATTACCACATCTCCTTGTGTGCTACAACTTATTTTTTTGGTTCATAAGGTGGTACAAAGGGGGATGGGTGATTCGAACATTGGTCCTAATCCCACTTAAAAGGGATAACAATCGTTAGATTAAGCCTTGATTATTGGACTACAATTTAAATTATCTACAGCTTTGCTCATTATTTTGATAGATGCAGTCACCACACTTGCGTAAGAATGGTCTAAGTTTGATTTGTTATTGTAGCAGCTATTGTCAATAAAGAGTCTCTTTCTACCTCAACTTAAATGATACCCACATTTTAAGCAAATATTAGTACTTCCTCTAAGGCCGGGCATTCTATTATAGGGATCCAACCGTTTACTCTTTTTTGCATATAATAGAGCTAGCACTTCTCCAATATGATCTCGAGTAGCCACACCAATGCCAAATAAAGGTTCTCCAAGAAACAATCACTACAGCAAACAGGATTTTTGGCCCTTTTTTTTTAATCATTTAACAGCATTTATAAACACAGCTAAACGGCTGCAGCGAACCTTAAAAACGTCACTAAAATTGCCAGTCGTAAGTGTATCGACAAAAATAGCAGTGTTTTTAATAAAAACACTGCTAGCATTGTGCCCATTTTGGAGCGTTTAACGATGTTTATAAGAACGAAAAAAAAAAGATGTTTATGAACGCCATTAACATATTAAAATTTTTTTTTCTTATTTTAAATTTAACAGCATTTTTACTAAAAAAAAAAACGCTACTAAATTTTGTAACTTAGCAGCGTATTTCACTAAGCCTAGTATCTTAGTGGCATTTTTGCGCTTTTTAGTAAAAACGCTACTAATTTTATCACTCAGTAGCTTTTCTTTTTTTTTCGTAAAAACGTCATTAAGGTGAGTATCTTAGCAATTGCAGCATTCACTGTAGAATTGTATTTCCTTTTCTCAATTTTATTTATATATAGGATTACAATTTTTTAATTATATGATTTGATTTTATATTTATATTTTTTAATTTGACCATTTTTTTAATTATACAAATTGATTTATATTTTTTATTTGATTATCTTTAATTAAATTTTTTAAAAAAATATTAATGTGAAATACAATAAAATTTAATTATGTTTTCAATTATATTTTATATTTTTAATTTTATTATTTTTAATTTAAAAAATTAAGAGTAAAACATATAAGGTAAAACCCTTCAATACAAGTTTGTTTGTGCAGTGTAAGTTACCGATTAATTATCGTATAAAAGGACTAGCTAAGCGATACCTTAGATCACTTTATCCCAACACTAATACGGCTTACTACTTACACTTTGCTAGCTTTAAATTGATACTTACATATATTTTGAAGTGATAAAAACTTAAGCAGAATTAATTGTTTGATTCAAGTCATGAATTTGCTTAACTAACTATGATATTCACAAATCATATTGAATGTTTTTTTATCAAATATAAGACCATGCTTTAATTGAATATTCTTAATTGCTCTTAATCTATTTAGAAAATATTTTTAAATATTACATTAAGTAGTTTTTTCATGACTTTATTGAATATATTTTTAGAAAACTACTTGGTAAATACTTGAGCAAAGTTTTCATGTGTTTAAATTAATGAATATTTAAATAAGATTGAAAAATGACTTTGGTATGATTTTAGAATCAATTTGTCACAGCCCATGACCCTATTTTTCACTTTATTCTATACATCTTATTTGGTTGGACTATCTGCGATACTTTACTTTTCTTTTACATTTAAACAATTTCATATAAAATAATATTATGAATTACATCCCCTATCTTAAATCATAAGGAAATAGTACTGTAGATAAGTCTAAATACAGAAAATAAATCATCGTACCTTATGTAATAAATCAATCTGTCGCATTGTCCCCAAATGCGCAGCTGATATGCTCGTATGTCAGATCTCTTAGTCCTCGAAAACCTAAAATGTTAATATTAAGGGGTGAGCAAACCACGGCTCAGTTGCTCAGTAAGGGAATTATATGCATACTTGATACTCAGCTATCTATATGCTGAAAAACTTTTTCATTTTTCCTATGGGCTCTAGGCTCGCATGTAAGAAGGATACTACAGTCGGCTAGGGATCTAGATGGAGTAAGGTAGGTATTTTGAAATACCTATTTTGTTCTGGAACCTAGAAGTAACTGTAGAGAGTGATAAATTTCTTTCCGTTTGAAATTTATATCCTTTTACCTTTTCATTTCATATCATTTCCATATTCCTTTCAAAATAATGCTTATATGAAATAAAGCATTTAAATAAAATAACTAATATTCATATATTCCTTGAAAAGAATATTAGTTAAATCATCATCGTTCTCATTTAAACTCATTTCATATTTTACTGTACAATCATAATTAGTACAGTACTTTAAATAGCAAAATAAGCTATAATTTCCTTTTCGTATAACATATAAATCATTTAAATCTAATATTCAATTTAAAGTTTAAAATAAGAATATTAGATTTATTTTCCTTCTCTTTCCTTTTTAAAACAAATCACATATTCATGTCACATATAGTCTAATATTCAATTTCAAATCATAGTAAGAATATTAGACTTATAAACTCTTCTTCCTTTTGAAAACATATTACATGTTCATATCACATATCATATGAAAATAATCTCGTAGTACTAAAATCAGTACTGAAATAAGCATTTTGTAAAATGCTGTAAATCTCTTTCATTTAACTTGTCACATATCATGTAAAACATTTACATTTCACATATCATGTAAAACATTTACATTTCACATATCACATATCACATATCATATAAAACATTTTCATATATGGAGACTGAGGCATGCCCAGCCTGTCCACTGGGTCGTTACTCGTATCATGCTATAAACCCCGCAGGGTATAAAATAATCATGTCAGATCTATGGCCATAGTCTATAATTGTCCTCGACGGATCACTGATCAGGTGTCGGCCGGGACTACATAACACATATCACATATTACATATCACATGTCACATATCACATATCAGCATGATAAGGTTGCCATCTAGTCTCAAAACAGTATTTTTCATCATCAGAAAACCTTTATGGAATTTATAAGAATAATAATTTCATAATTAAAACCATAAAGGTTATATAATAAATCAAGTGAATATTTAAGAAAATATTTATAAAATATTCACTTTATCCCTTTTTCATCTTTCGTTTCATATTACGTATAATTCATATATCGAGAGAATATTTAGAAAACTTTTATAAAATATTCGCTTTATCCCTTTTTCATTTTCCATTTCATATCACATATAATTCATATATCGAGAGAATTTTCGATGATCTCATTATCACCAATTTCGAAAACATGAATATTTTAAAATGAATTTCATTATATTCATGTTTTATGAAAAATAATCATTTTCTCTATTTTCGTGGTTGGAAATCGTTTCTTGTGAAATAAAATCATTTATTATGATTTTATGAAATTTTCTAGAATTTTTCGATAATTTTCGATAATTTTTCGGCAGTATAACGGCTGCCGATTGGCTAGCCTCCTGCACGGAAAATACAGTTTATAATTTTCAGCCAGGACTTCATTCCAAATTTCCAACCAATCATTCATCATAATAATTTCATAAAATATTTCCATAAAATATTTTGAAATTAAAACATGCAGACAGAATATCCTTACAGTGCTGCACATGCATCCCTTACCTATTTCGGGTCGGCGACTAACTCTCGAAGGTCATGCCCGTGTTCACCTCGCCCGATTCCATCGGCTCGGTCATCCAAGGAATTTTCTGCAATTAAAATTCTAAAATTTAGAATTTTTCTATAATTATTTAAATAAATAAATTATTTACATAATTTATCACTTTCCGGGATTTCTTACCGATTCTCGTAATTTTCGAGTCGTCGAATTCCCGGGAATCTCCGAATTCTCAAAATTCTCCTTTTTACTCTTTTTCTTCCTTTTTCTCTTTTCTTGTTCTTTCTTTTTTTTCTTTTCTTTTCTCTTTCTCTTTCTTTTTCTTTTTCCTTTTTCTTTTCTTTTTCTTTTCTTTCTCCTCTTCCTTTCCGAGTCAGACCGATTCAGGCCGGTCTGCCTCCTTCCTCGCCGACAGCCGGTTCTCCGGTAGTTCAAGCACCCTTCAGCTGGTCGACGGCACGGCGAAGCTGCTGGTGCCCTTCTGATATGTACCTCACCGAAAGAAGATGAGGTTCAATGAAGAAGAAGAAGAACACTTAAAGAAAAAACAATAACAAGTTAAAAATGCAGTAAAGGAAAACAAAAATTAGTAGTAAAACCAAGACCCGTTGTGTAGAAACACAAGAACCTATGGTATTGGACTAAGACCCGTTGCTTAGAAAAGCAAGAACCTATGGTATATATTGGTGGAAGGTAGAAGAACGCCACAAGGAAGACCTTGATAAGTTCAAGAGTTCTCAAGAGAACCAAAGAGAAGAAGTCTCTCAATTTTATTACTAAAATCAATTGTGTTCTCCCCAAAGGGTTACATAACTATTTATAGGCAAATAGATAACTTACAGCACAAGTAATAGGAATCCTACTTTCCTAACTTGCAGAATAGGAAATAGCAAACTTGCAGAACAACCAATAGGAATCCTACTCTCCTAACTTGCAGAACAAGTAATAGAAGTCTTACAAAATCTATTATTTAAAAAGGAATTGGGCTTAAATTAAATTAAGACAATGTTCAGCCCAATAATACTTAACTAAATAAAATATGCATCTAGCCTAATTTGCATTTCGGCCCAATACTTGTGTGTCTTCAAGAAGGTTGAACTTGGGCTTGGATCATGTTGTAGAAGACTTTATCATCCTCCATGCTCAAGCTTTCTTGGGCTTTCTCTCTAGCAATATTAATGAAACCAGCCAAGGCTTGTTGCATTATCTTTGATTTAGCTCTTGTAATTGGACCTCCATGGATGCTCAAAGGATCACGAACTTCACGAACATGACTTGAGCTGTGTGAGCTTGATGGGTCTCCATCATTCCCCCTCTCCTCGAAAGGATTTGTCCTCAAATCAGAATCACCTATATCAATATCAAAGGGAGAAACATCAAAAACATTAAATGTAGCACTAACATTATACTCACATGGAAGATCCAATTTATAAGCATTGTCATTGATCTTTTCAATCACTTGGAATGGTCCATCTCCTCGAGGTTGCAACTTGGAGCGACGTTGAGCAGGAAATCTCTCTTTACGCATATGTACCCAAACCCAATCACCAGGTTCAAAGACAACTTTCTTGCGATGCTTGTTGGCTTGAGTAGCATATTGCTCAGTCCTCTTCTTAATGTTTTGACGTACCTTCTCATGTAGTTGCTTAACAAAATCAGCTTTCTTTTCCCCATCCAAACTAGCTCTCTCCTCAATAGGTATTGGCAAAAGATCCAATAGAGTGAGTGGATTAAAACCATAGACAACTTCAAATGTAGAATAATTAATAGTAGAATGCACACTTCTATTGTAAGCAAACTCCACATGAGGCAAACAATCTTCCCAATTCTTCAAATTCTTTTGAATAATGGACCTCAACAAAGTAGACAAAGTACGATTGACTACTTCAGTTTGACCATCGGTTTGTGGATGACAAGTAGTTGAAAACAATAGCTTTGTTCCTAACTTTCCCCATAATGTTTTCCAAAAGTAGCTAAGGAACTTTACATCACGGTCGGAAACAATGGTCCTCGGAACCCCATGTAGACGAACAATTTCCTTGAAGAATAAATCGACAATGTTACTTGCATCATCTGTCTTGTGGCAAGCAATGAAGTGAGCCATCTTAGAGAACCTGTCAACAACAACAAAAACAGAATCTCTACCTCTCTTTGTTCTTGGTAACCCAAAAACAAAATCCATAGAAATGTCAGTCCAAGGAGCAGTAGGAATAGGTAATGGAGTATAAAGACCATGATTCATAACTCTAGACTTAGCTTGTTTACAAGTGACACATCTTTCACACAATTTCTGATATGAACCTCAGCGAAAGAAGATGAAGTTCAACGAAGAACACAAAGAACACTTGAAGAAAAACAAGAACAAGTTAAAAACGCAGCAAAAGAAAACAAAAATTAGAGATAAAACCAAGACCCGTTGTGTAGATACATAAGAACCTATGGTATTGGACCAAGACCCGTTGCTTAGAAAAGCAAGAACCTATGGTATATATTGGTGGAAGGTAGAAGAACGCCACAAGGAAGACCTTGATAAGTTCAAGAGTTCTCAAGAGAGCCAAAGAGAAGAAGTCTCAATTTTATTACTAAAAACAATTGTGTTCTCCCCAAAGGGTTAAATAACTATTTATAGGCAAATAGATAACTTGCAGAACAAGTAATAGGAATCCTACTTTCCTAACTTGCAGAATAGGAAATAGCAAACTTGCAGAACAAGCAATAGGAATCCTACTCTCCTAACTTGTAGAACAAGTAATAGAAGTCTCACAAAATCTATTATTTAAAAAGGAATTGGGCTTAAATTAAATTAAGATAATGTTCAGCCCAATAATACTTAACTAAATAAAATATGCACCTAGCCTAATTTGCATTTCGACCCAATACTTGTGTGTCTTCAAGAAGGTTGAACTTGGGCTTGGATCATGTTGTAGAAGACTTTATCATCCTCTATGCTCAAGCTTTGTTGGGCTTTCTCTCTAACAATATCAATGAAACCAACCAAGGCTTGTTGCATTATCTTTGATTTAGCTCTTGTAATTGGACCTCCATGGATACTCAAAGGATCACGATCATCATGAACATGACTTGAGCTTTGTGAGCTTGGATCTCCATCATTCCCCCTCTCCTCGAAAGGATTTGTCCTCAAATCAGAATCACCTATATCAATATCAAAGGGAGAAAGATCAGAAACATTAAATGTAGCACTAACATTATACTCACTTGGAAGATCCAATTTATAAGCATTGTCATTGATCTTTTCAATCACTTGGAATGGTCCATCTCCTCGAGGTTGCAACTCGGAGCGACGTTGAGCAGGAAATCTCTCTTTACGCATATGTACCCAAACCCAATCACCAGGTTCAAAGACAACTTTCTTGCGATGCTTGTTGGCTTGAGTAGCATATTGCTCAGTCCTCTTCTTAATGTTTTGACGTACCTTCTCATGTAGTTGCTTAACAAAATCAGCTTTCTTTTCCCCATCCAAACTAGCTCTCTCCTCAATAGGTATTGGCAAAAGATCCAATAGAGTGAGTGGATTAAAACCATAGACAACTTCAAATGGAGAATAATTAATAGTAGAATGCACACTTCTATTGTAAGCAAACTCCACATGAGGCAAACAATCTTCCCAATTCTTTAAATTCTTTTGAATAATGGACCTCAACAAAGTAGACAAAGTACGATTGACTACTTCAGTTTGACCATCGGTTTGTGGATGACAAGTAGTTGAAAACAATAGCTTTGTTCCAAACTTTCCCCATAATGTTTTCCAAAAGTAGCTAAGGAACTTCACATCACGGTCAGAAACAATGGTCCTCGGAACCCCATGTAGACGAACAATTTCCTTGAAGAATAAATCGGCAATGTTACTTGCATCATCTGTCTTGTGACAAGCAATGAAGTGAGCCATCTTAGAGAACCTGTCAACAACAACAAAAACAGAATCTCTACCTCTCTTTGTTCTTGGTTATACCCAAAACAAAGTCCATAGAAATGTCAGTCCAAGGAGCAGTAGGAATAGGTAATGGAGTATAAAGACCATGATTCATAACTCTGACTTAGCTTGTTTACAAGTGACACATCTTTCACACAATTTTTCAACATCTCTTTTCATGTTAGGCCAAAAGAAGTGATCATGCAATATATCTAAAGTTTTCTTTACTCCAAAATGTCCCATTAATCCACCACTATGGGCTTCTCTAACAAGTAATTCTCTTAAAGAACTCCTAGGCACACATAATCTATTTTCCCTAAATAAGAATCGATCATGCCTATAAAACTTTCCAAAACCGGTTTTCTCACATGCAATGAACACATTTTCAAAATCCTCATCAGTAGCATACAAGTCTTTAATATACTCAAATCCAAATAGTTTTGCATTAAGAGTAGTGATTAGAGTATACCTTTGAGATAATGCATCAGCCACGACATTTTCTTTACCTTGTTTATATTTGATCACATATGGAAATGTTTCAATGAACTCCATCCACTTGGCAGGACGCTTGTTCAACTTGCTTTGTCCTTTCAAGTGCTTCAAGGACTCATGATCAGTGTGGATGACAAATTCGTTAGGCCATAAATAGTGTTGCCATGTTTCCAAGGCCCTCACTAATGCATACATCTCTTTATCATATGTGGGATAGTTAAGGGCAGCTCCACTTAACTTCTCACTGAAAAAAGCAATGGGGCGCTTCTCCTGCATTAAAACAGCTCCAATACCTATAATTGAAGCATCACACTCAATCTCAAAAGTTTTAGAAAAGTCAGGTAAGGATAATAAAGCTGCGGAACAAAGCTTCTCTTTAAGCAAGTTAAAAGCATGATCTTGCTCAAGACCCCATTTAAATCCAACGTTCTTTTTAACAACATCAGTTAGAGGTGCAGCTATCGTACTGAAGTCTCTAACAAACCTACGATAAAAACTAGCTAATCCATGAAACCTACGCACCTCAGAGATATTCTTAGGTATAGGCCAATCTTTAATTGCCTTGACCTTTTCATCTTCTACTGCTATACCCTTAGAAGAAATAACATATCCAAGAAATATAATCTTATCAGTGCAAAAGGAACATTTCTTAAGGTTAGCATACAGCTTTTCCTTTCTCAAGACATTAAGCACATTCTTTAAATGTTCAGTATGTTCATGCAAACTTCTACTATAGATCAAGATATCATCAAAATAGACAACTACAAATTTTCCAATGAAAGCACGCAAGACATGGTTCATTAATCTCATGAAAGTGCTAGGTGCATTAGTTAATCCAAAAGGCATAACTAACCATTCATATAAACCATGCTTAGTCTTAAATGTAGTTTTCCATTCATCACCTTCTCTCATGCGAATTTGATGATAACCACTTTTCAAATCAATTTTAGGAAAGATGCAAGAACCATGTAACTCATCAAGCATATCATCTAATCTAGGAATGGGATAGCGATACTTTACAGTGATTTTGTTGATGGCACGACAATCAACACACATCCTCCACGTCCCATCCTTTTTAGGAACAAGTAACACAAGAACAGCACATGGACTCATGCTCTCTCTAACGTAGCCTTTCTTCTTGAGCTCATCAACTTGCCTTTGAAGCTCCTTTGTCTCCTCGGGATTACTTCTGTAGGCAGGTCTGTTGGGAATGGCAGCTCCAGGAATAAGGTCTATTTGATGCTCAATTCCCCTAATAGGTGGCAAACCATGTGGAATCTCCTTAGGGAATAATCTCCAAATTCCTTCAAAAGAGACACAACATTAGTAGGCAAAGAAGATTTAAGATCATTAGAACTAAAACAAGATTCTTTATATAAAAACAAAAGGATTGGGCACTTAGCTAGAAAAGCAGTCTTTACATCACTTTGCTTTGCATAGAAGCTCACGTCCTTTCTCTCTTTGCAATATCTTTGCCTCTATCTAGATTCTTTGACCTTTGTTGTGATTCATTCTGCTCTTTCAACCTCAATTGATCCTCATAAATCTCCGTAGAACTCAAGGGTGCAAGTGTGAATTTCTTACCAGCCATGGTAAATGAATAACGGTTTGTAAATCCATCATGTATGACATGTCTATCAAATTGCCATGGTCTTCCTAAAAGCAATTGACCAGCATGCATAGGCACAACATCACACAACACTTTATCATTGTACCTTCCAATTGAAAATAGCACCAATACTTGCTTGGTCACATTTACTTCTCCACAATTATTGAGCCATTGAAGTTTGTATGGTTTGGGATGTTTTGTAGTGGGCAAACTCAATTTGTCAACCAAATAAGTGCTAGCAACATTAGTGCAACTACCACCATCAATAATCAAAGAGCATACCTTATTGTTGACGTGGCATCTAGTATGAAAAATATTTTCTCGTTGCACTTCATCTTCATCCTTAACTTGGGCACTTAATGCACGACGAGCTACAAGTGCTTCACCATGTGCAGCAAACTCAACATAGTCATCATCCTCATTAATGTCCACCAATGGTGGCATCTCATCATCAACATCAGAATCTTCACTTACAACATCACCATCATCACGCATAATCATGACTCGTTTGTTTGGGCATTGTGATGCAATGTGTCCTCTTCCCAAACATCTAAAACACTTAATGTCTCTACTCTTACCTTGGGATGCTTGGATAGCCTCGAGTTTGGGCTTTTGGACACTCTCAGCCTTTGATAGGATTATATTTTGGGAATTTTATATGTGCTAATATATTTGCTTTATTGATGTTTTATGCCTAAAAGAGCTTACTAATGTTTATTTTATGTTTTAGGTATTAAATATCAAAGTTGGAATAAAAAGAAGCTAAAAAGAGCAAAGTGCAGTATTTTCTGTCCAGCTTGAAAGATTGACTTTTTTGACCAATTTAACGACCTGATCTCAAGAAGTGGCCTTCATGAAAGTTGTAGATGACTTCTCAAGCTTTCCAGAATGCACAAGATCGCAAAAATCGGAGTTCATTTGGTGGGTCAAACGTCTGGACAAAATCAGTACAAAATTCTGGGCAGAAAAACGAGATTGAGAAGAAATTCCAACAAAGCAAGTCAAGACCAGATTTTGTTGAGAGAAGAAAATTTCTTAATTTTATTTTGTCTTAGATCTGTAATTAATTAATAAAAATAGGCCTTAGGAATTTTACTTAGAAAATAATTGTAAAAAGATGATGAGATAAAGGTAAGAGTTTGACTAGTCAAATTACTTGTTTTCCAAGTAAACTCTTATCTGAATCCCACATTGCTTAGGAAAGTATTTTAAACTCTTCCTTAGGCCTATATAAAGAGCACAAGGCTCTCATAAACAGGATCCCTCTTAGCCCTCAAATCCTTCAAATCCCTCTTATCCCTCTTCTCTTTTAGTCTTGTAGAATTTTCTTTAGGGTTTTTAATAAAATTTTATTTTTTTCTTTATTTTTAATTAGTTGCTGATTTCTTTATTATTTTTAATTCTGATTTTGTTTTCTTTATTTAAATTAAAATTATTTGTGTGTTCTTGCTTGCTAGTTTATAATCTTGATTAGTAATTCTGATTTTATATTATTAAAGATTGCTTCTTTGATTGTTTCTTGCATGATATTTGTAATCTTTATAATATTAAACTTGAATTTTATGATCTTGAATATGACTAGTGAGTAGTTTTCTTATTCAGTTATGAGGTAAATTGATTATTCTTGGGAAAAGCATGTTGTGAGATTCTTGAACCTATTATATAATTGTTGATTAAGTATCCAAGATTCTCTGAGCACATTATAATGATTGTTTGTTTGGTTAGATAGGGTGCACACTATTTAGTTAAATTAAATAATCTACCGCCAGATTAAAAACATAAGTCCGTAATTGCTTGTGGAGTTAATCACTAGGGATGGAGGAGAATTAAGGTTTAGATTAAATGAACCGAGCTTATGTGTTTGTTATCTAATGTCAACCCATATCTTTCTTGTTGTTAATGCTGCTACAACTTATATCTAGAGAGCTTGTTCTAGGTAGGTTAAGTAGTTAGAGATTAGTTAAAGAGCTTGTTTTAACTAACGACTCAGTAAGGAAAGATGGTGTAACAGAGCTTGTTGTTATGCTACGGTTGACTATTTAATTGACAGTGATATTTTGTAATCAATGATCAACATCAAAATCCAAGAATGATTGATTGCCTCGTAACTGAAGCTTTTTGCTATTTGTTTTTTTATATTTAATAATTCTTGTTTTCTTTATTTTGGAATAGTTTACAAAACCCCCAAACTTCTTCTTTCCCTAAACCCTAAGATTAGATTTTTAATTTAATAATTAACTTAAAAAATTCAGTCTCTGTGGGTTCGACCCTTACTCCGCTATCTACATGGTAGAGTTAGGAAATTTTATTTTTGGTGACTGACGACACTCATCACCTTAGGCTTGAATGAGGATTCAGTCTTAAGTTTGAATGTTGTCTTATCATCCCTTCGAAAGGTGTTCGGTTTCCAAGAAGAAGATGAACTAGAACCTTGCATAAAACGAGATGAATAACCTTTTCTCTTGAGTTGCCTTTCAACCTTGATAGCCATATGCAACATATCATCAAACTCCACATAGTGATGTAACTCCACTACATTAGCAATCGCACGATTCAATCCTTGTAAGAATCGAGCCATAGTAGCTTCACTATCCTCTTCAACATTAGCTCTGATCATGATAATTTCCATTTCTTTATGATAATCCTCAACACTCTTAGAACTTTGAGTGAGACCTTGTAACCTTTGATAAAGCTCTCTATAGTAATGATTAGGAACAAACCTTTTTCTCATAACACGTTTCATTTCATTTCATGTAACTATAGGTGGCTCTCTATTCCTACGTCTACCAAGCATGAGTTGGTCCCACCAAATGATTGCATAATTCGTGAACTCTACAGCAGCAAGTTTCACCTTTTTTTCTTCGGAATAGTTATGGCAATCAAAGACCATCTCCACTTTCTTTTCCCATTCTAAGTAAGCCTCAGGATCGTTCTTACCTTGAAAGGAAGGAATCTTCAATTTGATACTTCCTAAATTTCCATCTATCCTATCATAATACCTATCTCCACGACCTCCTTTATTACCATGGTTACCTTTAACACTTCTACTAAACTCATCATCAACTTTATCATCAAAGTCATTATTCACAACATTGCGATTCTCATGAGAAGTATCACCTGGCTTTACCTTAGCTAGGACAGCTTCATGTTCCTCCAACTTATCATGAATATTATTAAACCTCAACTCTATCCTTGAAAATTGTTGTTGCATAGCTTGGAACATGAACTTGATCTTACTCAAATCAGGCTTTTCACTATTAGAAGACATGATTTTATCCTGCAAGAAACGTTAGTAAAAGAAAAGGACCTCACAAGTATGACCTCACGTGTTTACACTCAATACACACAAGAATGTAACACACACTCGTGTTTCACAATTTTAATATGGCTTTTCTCTATTAATGTTACTCACACACTCTTGCCTTTTTCCCTCACACAACTTTTCTATATAGGTTCTATATTGAACTTAAGACTTAATCAAAAATCAGCTTATAGAATTCAACTATCAACCAACAATAAACAAGCTGAGCACAAGATTTTAATCAAGGGAAAACAAAACAATGAAGACTTAACAAGACTTTGCAAGACTTAATAAGGCCTAAGAAGACTCTAATGAAACTAAACCTTGAAGGAAATATGTGTGTTTTGGGGTGTTTAATTAGGGTAGGGTTTAGCCAAAGGTGGGGTAGTTTTGTCCTTTTATGTGGTAGGGTCAAAAAGGTAATTTTAGGTAGTAGGGTAGAATGGCAGCAATGAATTTTCAAATTAGGCAAATAAGAAATCTCAATGCTCAAGAAAGAATGACTACCTCAAGATTTTGATGAAGCACACCTCCACGAATTTCCTTTGATGTTGCACTTGCTACACACGATCTAATAAATCCCCTCTTGAATTGATTTTTCTTTTCTCTTTTTTTTCTCTTTTTTCTTTTATTTTTATATTTTACTAAAGTAAACGAACAATGAAGAAAAAAAACAAAAAGTCTAAATAATAAGAAGAGATTTACTTGAGAAACAAGGCAACTTTTTGACAAAAACAGGCTAGTTTTGGTAGCAGCTTGTGTGGCAAGGAATGAGAGGGAACGGTGGCTTGTGAAACAAGTAGTCTTAATGTGATGTAGAGCTTTTGAAGGTTTCTTGGTGAGCATGAAAACCTTTGGGATTTGGTTGCTTAGAGAACAAGATAGGGTTTACTTGGTGGCTAAGTAAAGACAATAGGTTTGAGGGACAAACAATATTAGTGGTGGCTTGGAAAAGGATTCAAAATCAAGGTTTGTCCATGACAAGAAGACAAAGAAAAAAAACAAAAACGAAACTCTCACGAATTAAACCTAAGCTCTGATACCAAATAATATGGACCTCACCGAAAAAGATAAGGTTCAATGAAGAAGACGAAGAATACTTGAAGAAAAAATAATAACAAGTTAAAAACGCAGCAAAGGAAAACAAAAATTAGAAGTAAAACTAAGACCCGTTGTGTAAAAACACAAGAACATATGGTATTGGACCAAGACCCGTTGCTTAGAAAAGCAAGAACCTATGGTATATATTGGTGGAAGGTAGAAGAACGCCACAAGGAAGACCTTGATAAGTTTAAGAGTTCTCAAGAGAACCAAAGAGAAGAAGTCTCTCAATTTTATTACTAAAATCAATTGTGTTCTCCCCAAAGGGTTACATAATTATTTATAGGCAAATAGATAACACTCAGCACAAGTAATAGGAATCCTACTTTCCTAACTTGCAGAATAGGAAATAGCAAACTTGCAGAACAAGCAATAGCAATCCTACTCTCCTAACTTGTAGAACAAGTAATAGAAGTCTTACAAAATCTATTATTTAAAAAGAAATTGGGCTTAAATTAAATTAAGACAATATTCAGCCCAATAATACTTAACTAAATAATATATGCATTTAGCCTAATTTGCATTTCGGCCCAATACTTGTGTGCCTTCAAGAAGGTTGAACTTGGGCTTGAATCATGTTGTAGAAGACTTTATCATCCTCCATGCTCAAGCTTTGTTGGCCTTTCTCTCTAGCAATATTAATGAAACCAGCCAAGGCTTGTCGCATTATCTTTGATTTAGCTCTTGTAATTGGACCTCCATGGATGCTTAAAGGATCACGAACTTCACGAACATAACTTGAGCTGTGTGAGCTTGATGGGTCTCCAAAAAAAAAAGAATGATGGAGACCCATCAAGCTCACACAGCTCAAGTCATCTTAGTGATGTTCGTGATCCTTTGAGCATCCATGGAGGTCCAATTACAAGAGCTGAATCGAAGATAATGCAACAAGCCTTGGCTGGTTTAATTAATATTGCTAGAGAGAAAGCCCAACAAAGCTTGAGCATGGAGGATGATAAAGTCTTCTACAACATGATCCAAGCCTAAGTTCAACCTTCTTGAAGACACACACACAAGTTTTGGGCCGAAATGCAATTGGGCTGGATGCATATGTTATTTAGTTAAGCATTATTGGGTTGAACGTTGTCTTAATTTAATTTAAGCCCAATTCTTTTTTAAATAATATATTTTGTAGGACTTCTATTACTTGTTCTACAAGTTAGGAGAGTAGGATTCCTATTACTTGTTCTGCAAGTTTGCTATTTCCTATTCTGCAAGTTAGGAAAGTAGGATTCTTATTATTTGTGCTGCAAGTTAGCTAGTTGCCTATAAATAGTTATGTAACCCTTTGGGGAGAACACAATTGATTTTAGTAATAACATTGAGAGACTTGTTCTCTTTGGTTCTCTTGAGAACTCTTGAACTTATCAAGGTCTTACTTGTGGCGTTCTTCTACCTTCCACCAATATATACCATAGGTTCTTGCTTTTCTAAGCAACGGGTCTTGGTCCAATACCATAGATTCTTATGTTTCTACAGAATGGGTCTTAGTTTTACTACTAATTTTTGTTTTCCTTTACTGCGTTTTTAACTTGTTATTGTTTTTTTCTTTAAGTGTTCTTCGTCTTCTTCATTGAACCTCATATTCTTTCGGTGAGATCCATATCATTTGGTATCAGAGCTTAGGTTTAATTCGTGGGAGTTTCGTTTTTATTTTTTTTCTTTGTCTTCTTGTCGTGGACAAACTTTGATCTTGAATCCTTTTCCAACCCACCACTAATATTGTTTGTCCCTCAAACCTATTTTCTTTACTTAGCCACCAAGTAAACCCTATCTTGTTCTCCAAGCAACCAAATCCCAAAGGTTTTCTTGCTCACCAAGAAACCTTCAAAAGCTCTACATCACATAAAGACTACTTGTTTTACGAGCCATCGTTCCCTCTCATTCCTTGCCACACAAGTTGCTACCAAAACTAGCTTGTTTTTGTTAAAAAGTTGCCTTGTTCCCCAAGTAAACCTTTTCTTATTATTTAGACTTTTTGTTTTTTTTCTTCATTGTTTGTTTACTTTAGTAAAATATAAAAAAAGAAAAAACGTGAAAAAAAAGAAAAAAAGGAGAAAAGAAAAAATAAATTCAAGAGGGGATTTATTACATCGTGTGTAGCAAGTGCAACATCAAAGGCAATTCGTGGAGGTGTGCTTTATCAAAATCTTGAGGTAGTCATTCTTTCTTGAGCTTTGAGATTTCTTATTTGCCTAATTTGAAAATTCATTGTTACTATTCTACCTTACTGTCTAAAATTACTTTTTTCACCCTCACATAAAAGGACAAAACTACCCCACCTTTGGCTAAACCCTACCCTAATTAAACATCCCAAAACACTCAGATTTCCTTCAAGGTTTAGTTTCATTAGAGTCTTCTTAAGCCTTACTGAGTCTTGCAAACTCTTGTTGAGTCTTCATTGTTTTGTTTTCCCTTGATTAAAATCTTGTGCTCACCTTGTTTATTGTTGGTTGATAGTTGAATTTCATAAGCTGATTTTTGATTGAGTCTTGAGTTCAATATAGAACCTATAGAGAAAAGTTGTGTGAGGGAAAAAATGCAAGAGTATGTGAGTAACATTAGTAGAGAAAAGCCTACTAAAATTGTGTGAAACACGAGTATGAGTGTTACATTCTTATGTGTATTGAGTGTAAACACGGGAGGTCATACTTGTGAGGTCCTTTTCTTTTACTAACGTTTCTTGCAGGTTACAATCATGTCTTCCAATAGTGAAAAGCTTGATTTGAGTAAGATTGAGATCATGTTCCTAGCCATGCAACAACAACTTTCGAGGATAGAGTCGAAGTTGATTAAATATGATAAGTTGGATCAACATGATGTTGCCCTAGCTAAGGTAAACCAAGATAATACTTCTTATGCATGTGATAATGTTGCTCATAATAAGTTGGATAGCAATTATGAAGAAGATTTTGATGATTCTTCTATGCTGCAATTAGAGGATGATGAGGATAGTATGGAATTACCCATGGATGGAAAGGAATATATAGCATATCAAACTTTAAGTGTGCTAATGAAAGATGAGGATCAATTGAGATTAAAAGAGAGTAAGAAAAAAATAGTGAGTGAAGATGAGGTTAAGCAAAAAGAGAAAACAATCAAGATTGAGTGTGATGCTTCAAGCATAGGTATCGAAGTTGTTTTAATGCAAGAGAAGCACCCCATTGCTTTCTTCAGTGAGAAGTTAAGTGGTGCTGGCCTTGACTATTCCATGTACAAAAAAGAGATTTATGCATTAGTGACAACCTTGGAAACATGGCAACACTATTTATGGCCTAAGGAATTTGTCATCCACACTGATCATGAGTCCTTGAAGCACTTGAAAGGACAAAGCAAATTGAACAAGCATCATGCCAAGTGGATGGAGTTCATTGAGATATTTCCATATGTGATCAAATATAAACAAGGTAAAGAAAATGTCGTGGCTGATGCATTGTCTCGAAGGTATACTCTAATCACTACTCTTAATACAAAACTACTTGGATTTGAGTATATTAAAGACTTGTATGCTATTGATGAGGATTTTGAAAATGTGTTCATTGCATGTGAGAAAACTGGTTTTGGAAAGTTTTATAGGCATGATGGATTCTTATTTAGGGAAAATAGATTATGTGTGCCTAGGAGTTCTTTAAGAGAATTACTTGTTAGAGAAGCCCATAGTGGTGAGTTAATGGGACATTTTGGAGTAAAGAAAACTTTAGATATATTGCATGATCACTTCTTTTCACCAAACATGAAAAGAGATGTTGAAAAATTGTGTGAAAGATGTGTCACTTGTAAACAAGCTAAGTCTAGAGTTATGAACCATGGTCTTTATACTCCATTGCCTATTCCTACTGCTCGTTGGACTGACATTTCTATGGACTTTGTTTTGGGGTTACCAAGAACAAAGAGAGGTAGAGATTCTATTTTTGTTGTTGTTGATAGGTTCTCTAAGATGGCTCACTTCATTGCTTGTCACAAGACAGATGATGCAAGCAACATTATTGATTTATTCTTCAAGGAAATTGTTCGTTTACATGGTGTTCCGACCATTGTTTCTTACCGTGATGTGAAGTTCCTTAGCTACTTTTGGAAAACATTATGGGGAAAGTTAGGAACAAAGCTATTGTTTTCCACTACTTGTCATCCACAAACCGATGGTCAAATTGAAGTAGTCAATCGTACTTTGTCTACTTTGTTGAGGTCCATTATTCAAAAGAATTTGAAGAATTTGGAAGATTGTTTGCCTCATGTGGAGTTTGCTTACAATAGAAGTGTGCATTATACTACTAGTTATTCTCCATTGAAGTTGTCTATGGTTTTAATCCACTCACTCCATTGGATCTTTTACCACTACCTATTGAGGAGAGAGCCAGTTTGGATGGGAAAAAGAAAGCCGATTTTGTTAAGCAACTACATGAGAAGGTACGTCAGAACATTAAGAAGAGGACTAAGCAATATGCTACTCAAGCCAACAAGCATCGCCAGAAAGTTGTCTTTGAACCTGGTGATTGGGTTTGGGTACATATGCGTAAAGAGAGATTTCCTACTCAACGTCACTCCAAGTTGCAACCTCGAGGAGATGGACCATTCCAAGTGATTGAGAAGATCAATGACAATGCTTATAAATTGGATCTTCCAGGTGAGTATAATGTTAGTGCTACATTTAATGTTTCTAATCTTTCTCCCTTTGATATTGATATAGGTGATTCTGATTTGAAGACAAATCCTTCCGAGGAGAGGGGGAATGATGGAGACCCATCAAGCTCACACAGCTCAAGTCATCTTCGTGATGTTCGTGATCCTTTAAGCATCCATGGAGGTCCAATTACAAGAGCTAAATCAAAGATAATGCAACAAGCCTTGGCTGGTTTAATTAATATTGCTAGAGAGAAAGCACAACAAAGCTTTAGCATGGATGATAATAAAGTCTTCTACAACATGATCCAAACCCAAGTTCAACCTTCTTGAAGACACACACACACACACACAAAAGTTTTGGGCCGAAATGCAATTAGGCTGGATGCATATGTTATTTAGTTAAGTATTATTGGGCTGAACGTTGTCTTAATTTAATTTAAGCCCAATTCTTTTTTAAATAATATATTTTGTAGGACTTCTATTACTTGTTCTGCAAGTTAGGAGATTAGGATTCCTATTACTTGTTCTGCAAGTTAGGAAAGTAGGATTCTATTACTTGTGCTGCAAGTTAGCTAGTTGCCTATAAATAGTTATGTAACCCTTTGGGGAGAACACAATTGATTTTAGTAATAACATTGAGAGACTTGTTCTCTTTGGTTCTCTTGAGAACTCTTGAACTTATCAAGGTTTTCCTTGTGGCGTTCTTCTACCTTCCACCAATATATACCATAGGTTCTTGCTTTTCTAAGCAACGGGTCTTGGTCCAATACCATAGGTTCTTGTGTTTCTACAAAACGGGTCTTGGTTTTACTTCTAATTTTTGTTTTCTTTTTCTGCATTTTTAACTTGTTATTGTTTTTCTTTAAGTGTTCTTCGTCTTCTTCATTGAACCTCATCTTCTTTCGTGAGATCCATATCAATTTTACTTCTAATTTTTGTTTTCCTTTGCTGCGTTTTTAACTTGTTATTATTTTTCTTCAAGTGTTCTTCGTCTTCTTCATTGAACCTCATCTTCTTTCGGTGAGGTCTATATCATTTGGCATCAGAGCTTAGGTTCAATTCGTTGGAGTCTCATTTTTGTTTTTTTTTTATCTTCTTGTCTTGGACAAACCTTGATCTTGAATCCTTTTCCAACCCACCACTAATATTGTTTGTCTCTCAAACCTATTGTCTTCATTACAATAATCTACCTTTACTTAGCCACCAAGCAAACCCTATCTTGTTCTCCAAGCAACCAAATCCCAAAGGTTTTCTTGCTCACCAAGAAACCTTCAAAAGCTCTACATCACATAAAGACTACTTGTTTCACAAGCCACCGTTCCCTCTCATTCCTTGCCACACAAGCTACTACCAAAACTAGCTTGTTTTTGTCAAAAAGTTGCCTTGTTCCTCAAGTAAACCTCTTCTTATTATTTAGACCTTTTGTTTTTTTTCTTCATTGTTCGTTTACTTTAGTAAAATATAAAAAAGAGAAAAAAAAGAAAAGAAAAAAAAAGAGAAAAGAAAAAATCAATTCAATAGGGGATTTTTTACATCGTGTGTAGCAAGTGCAACATCAAAGGCAATTCGTGGAGGTGTGCTTCATCAAAATCTTGAGGTAGTCATTTTTTCTTGAGCTTTGAGATTTCTTATTTGCCTAATTTGAAAATTCATTGTTACCATTCTACCCTACTGCCTAAATTTACCTTTTTGACCCTACCACATAAAAGGATAAAACTACCCCACCTTTGGCTAAACCTTAACCTAATTAAACACCCCAAAACATGCGTATTTCCTTCAAGGTTTAGTTTCATTAGAGTCTTCTTAAGCCTTATTGAGTCTTGCAAAGTCTTATTGAGTCTTCATTGTTGTTTTCCCTTGATTAAAATCTTGTGCTCAACTTGTTTATTGTTGGTTGATAGTTGAATTCCATGAGCTAATTTTTGATTGAGTCTTGAGTTTAATATAGAACATATAGAGAAAAGTTGTGTGAGGAAAAAAGGCAAGTGTGTGAGTAACATTAGTAGAGAAAAGCCATATTAAAATTGTGTGAAACACGAGTGAGAGTGTTACATTCTTGTGTGTATTGAGTGTAAACACGTGAGGTCATACTTGTGAGGTCATTTTCTTTTACTAACATTTGTTGCAGGATAAAATCATGTCTTCTAATGGTGAAAAGCCTGATTTGAGTAAGATTGAGTTCATGTTCCAAGCCATGCAATAACAACATTCAAGGATAGAGTCAAAGTTGGTTAAATATGATAAGGTGGAGCAACATGATGTTGCCCTAGCTAAGGTAAACCAAGGTAATACTTTTCATGCATTTGGTAATGTTTGTAATAAAGTTTGATAGCTACTATGAAGAAGAATCCAATGATGATTCTATGCTTCCATGTTCCAAGCCATGCAATAACAACTTTCAAGGAT
Organism: Heritiera fomes; assembly: GCA_032173925.1. Classification (NCBI taxonomy): domain Eukaryota; kingdom Viridiplantae; phylum Streptophyta; class Magnoliopsida; order Malvales; family Malvaceae; genus Heritiera; species Heritiera fomes. The sequence continues at coordinate 17,340,141 of JAPDPM010000009.1, read as the reverse complement.
AGAGTCAAAGTTGGTTAAATATGATAAGGTGGAGCAACATGATGTTGCCCTAGCTAAGGTAAACCAAGGTAATACTTTTCATGCATTTGGTAATGTTTGTAATAAAGTTTGATAGCTACTATGAAGAAGAATCCAATGATGATTCTATGCTTCCATTAAAAGATGATGAGGATAGTATGGAATTACCTATGGATGGAAAGGTAACTGTAGCATATCAAGCTTTAAGTGTGCTAGTGAAAGATGAGGATCAATTAAGATTAAAAGAGAGTGAGGAAAAAATAGTGAGTGAAGCTGAGGTTAAGCAAAAAGAGAAAACAATCAAGATTGAGTGTGATGCTTCAAGCATAGGTATCAAAGTTGTTTTAATGCAAGAGAAGCGCCTTATTGCTTTCTTCAATGAGAAGTTAAGTGGAGCTGCCCTTAACTATCCCACATATGATAAAGAGATGTATGCATTAGTGAGGGCCTTGGAAACATGGCAACACTATTTATGGCCCAAGGAATTTGTCGTCCACACTGATCATGAGTCCTTGAAGCACTTGAAAGAACAAAGCAAGTTGAACAAGCGTCATGCCAAGTGGATGGAGTGATAGGATGATATTTTGGGAATTTTATATGTGCTAATATATTTGCTTTATTGATGTTTTATGCCTAAAAGAGCTTACTAATGTTTATTTTATGTTTTAGGTATTAAATATCAAAGTTGGAATAAAAAGGAGCTAAAAGGAGCAAAGTGCAGTATTTTCTGTCTAGCTTGAAAGATTGACATTTTTGGCCAATTTGACATCTCAAAAAGTGTCCTTCATGAAAGTTGTAGATAACTTCTCAAGGTTTCCAGAATACACAAGATCGCAAAAATCGGAGTTCATTTGGTGGGTCAAACATCTGGACAAAATCAGTACGAAATTCTGGGCAGAAAAACGAGATTGAGAAGAAATTCCAACAAAGCAAGTTCAAGACCAGATTTTGTTGAGAGAAGATAATTTCTTAATTTTATTATGTCTTAGATCTGTAATTAATTAATAAGAATAGGCCTTAGGAATTTTACTTAGAAAATAATTGTAAAAAGATGATGAGATAAAGGTAAGAGTTTGACTAGTCAAATTACTTGATTCCCAAGTAAACTCTTATCTGAATCCCACATTACTTAGGAAAGTCTTTTAAAGTCTTCCTTAGGCCTATATAAAGAGCACAAGGCTCTCATAAACAGATCCCTCTGATCCCTCTTATCCCTCTTAGCCCTCAAATCCTTCAAATCCCTCTCCTCCCTCTTCTATCTTTTAGTCTTGTAGGATTTTCTTTAAGGTTTTTAATAAAAAATTTTATTTTTCTTTATTTTTAATTAGTTGCTGATTTTTTTATTATTATTATTTAATAATCTCTTTCTTGCTATTTCTTTAGACTTTGTGATTTCTTGTTTTGTTTGAATCTTATTAGATCATAATCTTGATTATAGATTTCTTGTTTGATATTATTAAAGATTGATAGTTTAATTGTTTATTGCATGATAATTGTCTTCTTTATAATATTAAACTTGAATTTTATGATCTTGAATATGTTTTGTGAGTAGTTTTCTTTTTCAGTTATGAGGTAAATTGATTATTCTTGGGAAAAGCATGTTGTGAGATTCTTGAACCTATTATATAATTGTTGATTAAATATCCAAGATTCTCTGAGCACATTATAATGATTGTTTGTTTGATTATATAGGGTGCACACTATTTAGTTAAATTAAATAATCTACAGCCAGATTAAAAACATAAGTCCGTAATTGCTTGTGGAGTTAATCACTAGGGATGGAGGAGAATTAAGGTTTAGATTAAATGAACCGAGTTTATGTGTTTGTTATCTAATGTCAACCCATATCTTTCTTGTTTTTAATGCTGCTACAACTTATATCTATAGAGCTTGTTCTAGGTAGGTTAAGTTGTTAGAGATTAGTTAAAGAGCTTGTTTTAACTAACGACTCAGTAAGGAAAGATGGTGTAACAGAGCTTGTTGTTATGCTACGGTTGACTAATTAATTGACAGTGATATTTTGTAATCAATGATCAACATCAAAATCCAAGAATGATTAATTACCTCGTAACTGAAGCTTTTTGCTATTTGTCTTTGATACTTATTAATTCTTGTTTTCTTTATTTTAGAATAGTCTCCAAAAGCCCAAACTTCTTCTTTCCCTAAACCCTAAGATTAGATTTTTATTTTAATAATTAACTTAAAAAATTCAGTCTCTGTGGGTTCGACCCTTACTCCGCTTTCTACGTAGTAGAGTTAGGAAATTTTATTTTTGGTGACTGATGACACTCATCAAATTTTGGCGCCGTTGCCGGGGATTGTTATTTATTTAAGTTGTTTATTATAATTTAAAGATCTAATTATTTTCTTTTCTTTCTTCCTTGCAAGGTTTGCATGTCTGACGAGGACTCTAGTTACAGACTTCGAAAGATTAGAGATTACATTCAAGCAACCCAAAGTGCAGTGCTACAAACGCCCCAACCACCACCATCCACTTCCAACGATCCACCTTCCACCGAGCCCACATTCAATCCTACTTTCGAATTCTCTAGTGATTCAGAAGAGGACACCATGGCTCAAAATGCTAATAGAACCTTGAAAGAGTTGGCAGCACCCACTATGAACCAACAACCCTTTTGCATAGCCTATCCTACTTTAGATGTTGCTTTTGAATTAAAATCTGGTTTAATACATCTTTTACCGACTTTTCATGGTCTTGCAGGTGAAGATCCACACAAACATCTAAAGGAATTCCATGTGGTTTGCTCAACCATGAAGCCAGCTGGGGTTAGTGAAGAGCAAATCAAGCTGAGGGCCTTTCCATTCTCTCTGGCAGATGCAGCCAAGGATTGGCTTTACTACTTACCTTCTGGGACCATCAACACTTGGGATGATATGAAGAAACTCTTCTTGGAAAGATATTTTCCTGCTTCTAGGGCAGCCAACATCTACAAAGAAATTTGTGGAATTAGGCAATTTAATGGTGAGTCACTCTATGAATATTGGGAAAGATTTAAACGATTATGTGCTAGTTGCCCACATCACCAAATTTATGAGCAACTATTGATCCAATATTTCTACGAGGGACTATTACCCCATGATAGAAGCATGATAGATGCTGCCAGTGGAGGAGCTTTGGTGGATAAGACTCCTTAAGAAGCCCAAAACTTGATAGCAAACATGGCTGCCAATTCTCAACAATTTAACACAAGGAGAGATCCACCACCACCACTTAAGCAAGCACATGAGGTAAGTACTTTTTCTTTGGAAAAACAATTTGCTAATCTAACATCCCTTGTGCAACAATTGGCTGTAGGTAACATGCAACAAGCCAAGGCTTGTGGAGTTTGCTCCAACATCGGACACCCTACTGATATGTGTCCAAACTTACAAGAAGATTCCATAGAGCAAGCTAATGCTATAGGAGGATTCCCAGGGCCTTCCCAAGGTAAGTATGATCTTTATTCAAGCACTTACAACCCTGGTTGGGGGGAACACCCAAATTTGCAATATGGAAATAGGTCTGCACCATATGTCCCACCACACAATAGGCCAAATAATTTCCAAGTCCCCAAACCTACATACCAAGAGAGGCCACCACCCCAAACACAACACCAAAGTGGAACCATGTCTCTTGAAGAAATTGTAAAGAATCTTGCTGCCTCTACTTTACAAAATCAACAAGAGAACAATCAAAGAATTGCACACCTTGAGCGTCAAATGAGCCAAATGGCTACTTCCCTAAGCAGACTTGAAGCCAAGGAATCCAACAAGTTGCCATCTCAACTAGAGGTCAATCCAAGAGAGAATGCACATGCCATCTTTTTGAGGAGTGGGAAGGAAATTGGACCCAAGGAGAATGCATATGAAGAGGTCAACATAAAGGCTCCACCACATAAAAATGTTGAGAATCTTCCCCCTCTTTATAGAGATTTTGACAAGGTAAGTGAAAAACGTGTCCCTTTTAATGTTGGTACTTACCCTCCTCCTTTCCCTAGTAGGTTGGCAAAACCAAAGAAAGAAAAGCATGTTGACACTAACATGGAAGCAAAAGGAGAAGTTGACAACAATGCTTCAAAGTCTAAGGTAAGTGATAAAAGAGTCCCCTTTAATACTGGTACTTACCCTCCTCCTTTTCCTAGCAAGTTAGCCAACAACAAGAAAGAAGAGCAAGACAAAGAGATCTTGGAGACCTTTAGGAAAGTGGAGGTGAACATTCCTCTTCTTGATGCTATCAAGCAAGTACCAAGGTACGCAAAATTTTTAAAAGAATTGTGCACTAACAAGAAGAAATTAAAAGGTGATGAAAATGTAGTTGTGGGGGAGAATGTGTCTGCCATCATTCAAAGAAAACTTCCCCCAAAGTGTGGAGATCCTGGCATGTTTAGTATTTCATGTAAGATAGGTAACACTGATTGATAAGTCCATGATAGATTTAGGAGCTTCTATAAATGTCATGCCTTTGTCAATTTATAAATCTTTAAATCTTAGGCCTTTGAAAGAGACTGGTGTTATTATACAATTGGCTGATAGAACTAATGCCTATCCTGAAGGGATATTAGAGGATCTTCTTGTGCAGGTTGATAAATTAGTCTTCCCAGCAGACTTCTATGTTCTTGATATGGAGGATGATAATTCTCCTTTTCCAACACCAATGCTGCTAGGGAGACCATTCTTGAAGACATCCAAAGCCAAAATAGATGTGGATAAGGAAACACTCACCATGGAGTTTGATGATAACATAGTGGAGTTCAACATCTTTGGAGAAGTAATCATAAGTCAGAACCAACAGAAATCAAACAAAAGGTTTGCATTTGGTATTGGATGATGGAAGGTGAAAATGTCGAGCTAACGACATTAAACAAAAGTGCTACTTGGGAGGCAACCCAAGGATGTAAAACGAGGGAGTATTTCTTTCCTTACTTGTATTACCATTTAATTTTTGAGTTTTTTTTATTGTTCTTCTTTGCATGCTAGACTTACTTTGAGGACAAAGTAAGATTTAAGTGTAGGGAGAATATTGGTTTATGAGTCTATAGAGTTTTTTTTAAGAATTGGAATTTTTTTTGAAAAAAAAGGGTCAAAATTTTTAAGAGTTTTAAAAGATCATGGTATGTTTTCTTTTTTTTAAGGATTGATTCTAAACTAAAACAAAGTTTTATAAGAAAATTGAGAGTATTTTGATTGTTATTATTGTTGAAGTGAATACTTTCTAAAGAATTTATGTGAGTTCATGATTAAATATGATTGCTCATATGATATTGATAATGTGATTAGTTCATTGAAGTTGGTATAAGCAAAGGATAAATAGACAAGAACAAAAAAAAATAAAAAGAGAAGAAAAATAGAGGTTGAAAGCTTTAAATTCTACTCCAATGTTTTGAGTTACTCGATCTTGTTGATTAAATTCTTGAAGTGACTTAAAATATGAGTATGCAAAGCACTCTAAAAGAAGGCTTACTTGTTGAGTAACCGGGTGTTGGTATCACCAATATTCGCGTAAAAAGGCAAGTAAGTACTTAGGGAAACCATTATTGAAATCTTAAAAGAAAAAAAAGAAAAAGAAGGAAGAGAAAATAGAAAAAAAATTCTTGATCTATTGACTTTGTTTGTAGTAATGTAAATTGGATAATTGCAAAGTTGATATTATATGTTTCAATTGTGTTGATTGTGAATTTTGCATGAATTTATTTAGAAGTATGCATGAATATGGGAAGTAATGATTAGAATATGATTGACTTGATAATTTGACTCTTGTTGAAGTTATGAGTTAAGAATTGAAAGATTTGAAAATATGTTCATGATCTTAATCTTGTTTTGAGTCTTAATTTTTAATTTTTGAGTCTTATTTTGAATTTTTAGGATTGAGTCTTAAGTAAAAGATTCTGTGGGTATATCTTCTGAAAGCCCTCACGAGACACAACTCGTCCACTAGGGGTGACCTAGGGGTTTAAAGGCTTATTGCATAAGCTAAATGCAATCGTGATTCCTACGAAAGTGAGTTAGGTTTTAGGAAAAGGACTTTAAGATTAGGATTTTAGGATTTAGTTCTTTAGGAAGTTAGTTTAGGTTTGCTAGAGGACTAGCAAAAGCTAAGTGTGGGGGAATTTGATAGGATGATATTTTGAGAATTTTATATGTGCTAATATATTTGCTTTATTGATGTTTTATGCCTAAAAGAGCTTACTAATGTTTATTTTATGTTTTAGGTATTAAATATCAAAGTTGGAATAAAAAGGAGCTAAAAGGAGCAAAGTGCAGTATTTTCTGTCTAACTTGAAAGATTGACATTTTTGGCCAATTTGACATCTCAAAAAGTGGCCTTCATGAAAGTTGTAGATAACTTCTCAAGGTTTCCAAAATGCACAAGATCGCAAAAATCGGAGTTCATTTGGTGGGTCAAACATATGGACAAAATCAGTACGAAATTCTAGGCAGAAAAACGAGATTGAGAAGAAATTCCAACAAAGCAAGTTCAAGACCAGATTTTGTTGAGAGAAGATAATTTCTTAATTTTATTATGTCTTAGATCTGTAATTAATTAATAAGAATAGGCCTTAGGAATTTTACTTAGAAAATAATTGTAAAAAGATGATGAGATAAAGGTAAGAGTTTGACTAGTCAAATTACTTGTTTCCCAAGTAAACTCTTATCTGAATCCCACATTACTTAAGAAAGTCTTTTAAAGTCTTCCTTAGGCCTATATAAAGAGCACAAGGCTCTCATAAACAGATCCCTCTTATCCCTCTTAGCCCTCAAATCCTTCAAATCCCTCTCGTCCCTCTTCTCTCTTTTAGTCTTGTAGGATTTTCTTTAGGGTTTTTAATAAAAAATTTTAATTTTCTTTATTTTTAATTAGTTGCTGATTTTTTTATTATTATTATTTAACAATTTCTTTCTTGCTATTTCTTTAGACTTTGTGATTTCTTGTTTTGTTTGAATCTTATTAGATCATAATCTTGATGATAGATTTCTTATTTGATATTATTAAAGATTGATAGTTTAATTGTTTATTGCATGATAATTGTCTTCTTTATAATATTAAACTTGAATTTTATGATCTTGAATATGTCTAGTGAGTAGTTTTCTTTTTCAGTTATGAGGTAAATTGATTATTCTTGGGAAAAGCATGTTGTGAGATTCTTGAACCTATTATATAATTGTTGATTAAATATCCAAGATTCTCTGAGCACATTATAATGATTGTTTGTTTGATTAGATAGGGTGCACACTATTTAGTTAAATTAAATAATCTACCGCCAGATTAAAAACATAAGTCCGTAATTGCTTGTGGAGTTAATCATGATGAGTGTCGTCAGTCACCAAAAATAAAATTTCCTAACTCTACTATTGTGACGTCCCCGTCACTTCATCTTATCACTTATCTTTTTCCTTCTTTATTTAGATTTTAGTTCATCCAGTGTCATTCTTTCTTTATTCTTAAGCTAATTATCTGATAACCCATAAAATTTTATTCAATTTCAATAAAACAGACTAATGATACATGTATATATGTATCATCCGTTTCCACAGGATCTCATACATCATCTTAACTTAAATCCCCGACATCTTATATACATTAATGTTAGTTGTACTGTACCATAACTGAATTACAATTTACTTTCCATAATTACATAAGTATACCTTCTATACTACTTGGGAAGCGTCTTTCGAAGGTAGACTTTCAAGATCCACTCGTAGGCTCTTCTATCGAGAGCGAGGGATTACTTCAGATAGTTTGTATGAAAAATGTTCGTAAAAGGGTGAGTTTACGCTCAGTAAGAAAATTATGTAAAAGAGCGTACTATGCCTCTATATGCATTTTTCCTACTTGGCTCTATAATGTCATGTAAAGCATTATAAAGCATGCATCATAAACATCTTTCATGCATTATTTGCAACCATGCATATTTATTTCAAATGACATGGAAATCATACTTTGTATGCTTCTCTTAAAATATAGCATACATATAAAACATGCATCATACTTCTTCTTCTTATACTTTCTTTAAAACATCATACTTCATAACTTACTTTAAAACATACTTTACATGCTTTTATAACGTAGCATGTTTCGTATACTTCTTCAAAACATATTTCAAGTATTTCTTTCAAATATCATTTACATACATACATACATACATACATACTTCTCTTAAAACGTCTTATACTTTCTTGAAATCATACATCATATACTTCTTTTAAAACTTCTTGTACCAGTAAATCAAGTACTTTCGATTTCTTTATTCTTAGAAATCGCATATAAATATAGTTTTGATAACATAAAACTATTTGTACTTTTGTGGAGTTATGCACTGCATCATCATCATCATCATCATCATCATCATTATCATGTGGCGTACCCCGTAGGGCCAGGAATCCTCCCTTAGCCGAACATGAAATATGAACAGATTGGCCAACTGCGGGTGGCTACAGTTAACACTAGTCAGGTGTCCTTCTGTAGCGACTGAGGCCTGACTTATGGTTCCTCAGCCCATAACATACATTACATCATTTCAGGACTTGATCAGAGCCCCTACTATAAACATGATAGTGCATAATCTCAAAACATATGCCATGTAGCTTCTTGCCATGACATTTCATACTTTCTGAAAATAAGTGTAAAAGATCTCTTTTTTTAAAACAGGGCAGTCGACTGGCCTCATAGGGTAGTCGGCTGCTTCTTCATAATTTCATTTTAAAATTTCGATATTTTCATCTTTGAAAATACATGGGGCAGTCAACTGGTCCATATAGCAGTTGACTGGTTTTCAAACAGAATGCTTCTGGAAAATTAGCAGTCGACTGGTCTCATAGGCAGTCGACTGGTTTTGAAACAGAATGCATTTTGGAAAATAGCAGTCGACTGTCCCATATAGCAGTCGACTGGTTTGAAACAGAATGCTTACTGGGTAAATAGCAGTCGACTGGCTTACATAGCAGTCGACTGGTTTGCATCGGTTTTCGGAAAACGGCGTTTTGGTTGTCTCTAGGCAGTCGACTTCCCTTTATGGCAGTTGGCTGCCCCTAGCCTAATTGGTACTATGAGACAAGTCCGAAAATGCATCTTTTCCTGCACAAAATCAACTGATGTTTCTTCCCAAACCACATAAAATCATCGTAAAACATGCGGACATAGCCGCCTTACGTCCGTTACATAAATTCCTTACCTCGATTACTTCGAGAACATGAAATCACTTGGTTCACCAACCCTAATCCTTTTCTTCTTCAAATCTGAAATCATCATATCAAAGCAAACCTTTAAGAATTTGCCATAATCATGTTATACTAATTCATTACAACACCATACCATGAACATAATTGACTAAATCATCTTCTTCTCTTACCTTTTTTTTTGCTAGTGACCAAAATCTCAAACTTTGAGATCTCTTCCAATACTTGGAATCAATCTACCAAACTTCAGGTATAGCGTCGTCTAGTGACTATGATCATTTTTCGTCTAACAAACATAACGATTTGGTTACTAAACAAGGGTGTTTGTCAAGGTAGCTATGGAAGAAGACTTATGGAAACTTGGAGAACATGAGGGAGAGGGCTAGAAGAGTTGCTGCCGTGGGGTGATGGCTGGAGTATGAGTCATGCCATTTCATTTAATGCTCCCCTATCCAATATCATCTCATCTCAGCCACTTTACTCCTTGACCCCTTTTGACCCTCTTATTGGACCCATCTTTGACCATTAATTTCTCTTCTTCCTTTTCTCATATCAGCCATACAAAATCATTTAATTATGAAAATCTGGTATTTGTTTCATCATCATCTAATTAAATCATTTCATCTCAATCTTTGACCATTATTATTTGACCATTCACTTAATTGGTCTCCTTTCTTCCATATAACACTTGTCTTTGCTTACAAAATTTTCTGATATTAATTCTTTTCTCGTACCTCAATTATTCTTATAACATCAATTTAATTTCCTTGACTATTTGACTTTCCATTTCTTATTTCTTCCATACTTCATACATCATGCATACATCATTCATACCTCAATTACACATCAACTTCATATTCATTTAATCATATTAGATTGAAATACTTTACAAACATGGAGGAATACATGGAAATTGGGGATTTCACAACTATGTAGATAGCGGAGCAAGGGTCGAACCCACAGAGACTGAATTCTTTAAGTTAATTATTAAATTAAAAATCTAATCTTAGGGTTTAGGGAAATAAGAAGTTTGGGGGTTTTGGAGACTATTCTAAAATAAAGAAAACAAGAATTATTAAGTATTAAAGACAAATAGCAAAAAAAGCTTCAGTTACGAGGCAATTAATCTGATGGAGATCCAGATGGAGATCCACTTGCTCGTGATGTTCGTGATGTTAAGGATCCATTGGTCATCCAAGGAGGTCCAATTACCCGAGCTCGAGCTAAGAAAATGCAACAAGCCCTGGCCTCATTCATGCAACAAGCTCTGGCATCATTGAAGTGTCAAGGAAGCTTCCATGAAGAGTCACAAGACATCTATACTTGCTTGGAAGCCCAAACGACATGAGCATGGTTTACTATCTTATTTTAGCTTAACAATAAGATGGGCTAAGTGTTTGGATAGCCCACGTTTGAGTCTTGTTGTGTCTTGGACTATTTATTTTATGTAACTAGGTTTAGGCATGAATTTGGGTTTAGTTTTATTTTTCTATTGGTGTTAATTCCAGCCCACTTGTTTATGGGCTTAAGTGCTAGGTATTATTATAAATACCTTGTAAACGCTATTGATGAGATCAGATCAGTTAAGTGAATTTTCAGATATTGAGTGTGCCTTTCTCTTGGGTTCCCTCTCTACTAGGCTTATCAAGGTCTTCTTCCTTGTGGCGCCTCCTTCTTCACCATCCACCATTGCTATACCTTAGGTTCTCGAATTCTTATTCGTAGGGTCAAGGTCCAATACCTTGGGTTCGAGTCTCTTTAGGCTTTGGGTCTAGGTTTCATAAGGTATCCTTCATCGTCTTTTGCTTCTATCCAGTTGCGTTTCAGTTCCTTCAAACTCCAACCTACGAGTTCTTCTGTCCGTGCGCATCAGTTGGTATTCAGAGCTCCAGTTCCGATTTTCTGGTTTGTTCGTGCGTCACTCACTTTTTTAAAATTTTTTTTTCTTTTGTTCGTTCCACTTTCTGGTTTGTTTGTGTGTTCCTAGCCGCCACTTATTTCTTAACCCTAAAACCCTAGCCACCACTTATTTCATTACACAAAAAACCCTAGCCACCACTTATTTCATTACACAAAAAACCCTAGCCACCACTTATTTCATTACACAAAAAAACCCTAGCCGCACCCCTCAAAAATAAACTCCTTGCCGCACCCTAAAAAAAAAAAAAAAAAAAAAAAAAACCCTAGCCGCAATTACTCAAAACCCTGTCGCACCCCTTCAACAAACCCTAGCCGCAATTCCTCAAAACCCTGTCGCACTCCTTCAAAAAACCCTAGCCGCGCTCCTCCTCTTTTCAAGGAAACCGCAACACTCAGAGTTGAAAAAAAAAAAAACAGAAAAAAAAAAAAGAATTCAAAAAAACAGAAAAAAAAAAAAGAATTCGGAAAAAAAAAAATTTGTTGCGGTACTGTTCAAACCGAAAATTTTGGTTGAGTTAGGAGGCGTGCGAGTACCCGTTTTAAAGGAAACGACGAAAGAAAACGACCCCGTGGAGTTTACTACACGGGCCCCACCCTATCTTGGCCAAATTCCATCGTCTTCTTATAGTTTTAGGCCATTTTTTATTTTTTTGTCATTTTAGTGATTTTTTTTAATTTTTTTTTTATTCTGTCTTTCTTTCTTTGAGTCATCCTAGCCCTAGCCACACCTTTCTGTGCAAAAAAAAAAAAAAGGGAAAAGAATTCGAAAAAAAAAAATTTAGAAAAAAAAAAAAGAGAAGAATTCAAAAAAAAAATCTTGGTGACAATACTTGGTGAATTAGTTGATTCTGTGAGGTTGATTCTTTGATTGAGTCTCTAGTGCGATTGTGAACCTATAGAGTTAAGGTAGAGTAAGGGAAAAAGGCAGGAGTGTGTGAGAAACATTAGTAGAGAAAAGCCAAATTACTTGAGTGAAACACGAGTGTACACACGTGAGGATATCTTTGTTGAAAATGTCTTCTGAAGGTGATAAGTCCGACTTTAAAAAGATTGAATTCATGCTTCAGGCAATGCAACAACAGTTCCAACGGATGGACGTGAAATTCAATGACATTCATGATAAGTTGAACCAACATGACGCTCGGTTTGCAAAGATCCAGCAAGGTGATACTTCTCGTCTAAAGAGTAAGGTTGTTGCCACTGACGAGTATGATGATAATGCTGGGTATGATTCGAACGAAGAGTCTGGGATCGATAGACATCATAGAAGGTACCATGGATATAGAGATCGAGTTGATAGAGCCTGTGATAGAGGCAAGGAGAAGATGGATGGAAACCTTGGCAGTATAAAATTGAAGATTCCTCCTTTCCAAGGCAAGAATGATCCTGAGGCATATTTGGAATGGGAACGGAAGATTGAAATGGTGTTTGACTGCCACCACTACTCTGAGGAAAAGAAGGTCAAACTTGCAGCAATTGAGTTCACAGAGTATGCTATGGTTTGGTGGGATCAGTTAGTCACTAGTAGAAGAAGATATGGTGATCGTCCAGTGTTTACATGGGATGAGATGAAGCGCATCATGCGGAAGAGATTTGTTCCTACTCATTACTACAGGGAGTTATACCAGAAGCTCCAAGGTCTTACCCAGGGCTCAAAGAGTGTTGAGGATTACTACAAAGAGATGGAAATAACCATGATCCGAGCCAATATCCAGGAGGATGCAGAAGCTACTATGGCTCGTTTTCTTCAAGGCTTAAACCGTGAGATTGCCAATGTAGTCGAGTTGCAGCATTACATGGATTTAGAGGAGATGTTGCATGTGGCCATCAAAGTGGAAAGGCAACTCAAAAGGAAAGGTACATCCCGTTTTACTTCTAGTTCAGTTCCTGTTTGGAAATCTAACACCTTTCATAGGGATGATAAGCCTGTGCCTACGCATAAGTCAGAGAGCTTTGCTAAGCCCAAGCCTGAGGGCCCTCCAAAGCCCAAGACTGAACCTGCCCAAGCATCCCAGAGCAGGACACGTGACATTAAGTGTTTCAAGTGCTTAGGTCGTGGACATGTTGCCTCACAGTGTCCCAACCGTAGAGTGATGATCCTGCATGGGAATGGAGATGTTGAGAGTGAAGGTTCTGAACTCGGTGTAGAAGATGAGATGCCTGCGTTAGAAGATGTCGACGAAGAAGAAGTTGTTGAGTATGCTGCTCATGGTGAAGCACTTGTTGCTAGGCGTGCTCTTACTACTCATGTGAAGTTTGAGGATGAGGCACAGCGCGAGAACATCTTCCATACGAGATGCCATATTAGTGACAAGGTATGTACTGTAATCATTGATGGTGGGAGTTGTACTAATGTTGCTAGCACATACCTTGTTGATAAGTTAAAGTTGCCCACTACCAAGCATCACCACCCATATAAGTTGCAGTGGATTAATGACTGTGGTGAAGTCAACGTGGTGAAGCAAGTCTTGGTTCCGTTTCGTATTGGAAGGTATCACGATGAGGTGTTGTGTGATGTGGTGCCCATGCAAGCTAGCCACCTATTGCTGGGTAGACCGTGGCAGTATGATCGGAGAGTCATCCACGACGGTTACACTAACCGTTACTCCTTTACTATGGATGGCAAGAAGATCGCTCTTGCTCCCCTTAGCCCTAAGGAGATTTATGCGGACCAATTAAGGCTAAAGGAGCAACATGAAGAGCAACGGAAGCAAGGTAACGAAAAGAAAGAAAAGAAGGAAAACAAGGAAAGCAAAACAGTTAGCTGCTATGCCAAATCCCGAGATGTGAAGACTGCAATTCTTGCTAAGTCTCCTATCCTTTTACTCTTATTTAAAGATTCTTATTTTATTGATGCAGAACTCCGTGATACTTTGCCTACTGATGTTGTCTCATTGTTGCAGGAGTTCGAGGATGTATTCCCTGCGGAGATCCCAAGTGGATTACCACCGATTCGTGGGATCGAGCATATGATTGACCTTGTCCCCGGAGCTACCATTCCTAACCGTCCAGCCTACAGAAGTAATCCTGAGGAGACGAAGGAGCTTCAAAGGCAAGTTGAGGAGCTCATGAGGAAAGGTTATGTGAGAGAGAGCATGAGTCCATGCGCCGTGCCAGTGCTGCTTGTGCCAAAAAAAGATGGGACGTGGAGGATGTGCGTTGACTGTCGAGCCGTCAACAAAATCACTGTAAAGTATCGCTATCCTATTCCTAGGCTAGATGACATGCTTGATGAGTTGCATGGTGCATGCCTGTTTTCTAAAATTGATTTAAAGAGCGGATATCACCAAATTCGTATGCGAGAAGGTGATGAATGGAAAACCGCATTCAAGACTAAACATGGTCTCTACGAGTGGTTAGTTATGCCTTTTGGCTTGACTAATGCACCCAGTACTTTCATGCGTTTAATGAACCATGTTTTACGTGATTTCATTGGTAAGTATGTGGTTGTCTATTTTGATGATATTTTGATATACAGTAAGAGCCAGCATGAGCATGTTGAGCATCTTAGGAATGTTCTTACTGTTTTGAGGAATGCAAGTTTGTATGCCAATTTTAAGAAATGTACATTCTGCACTGATAAGGTTGTTTTTCTTGGGTATGTCGTTTCTTCACATGGCATTTCTGTTGATATTGAGAAGGTAAAGGCAATTAAAGAATGGCCTGTACCAAAGTCTGTTTCTGCGGTGCGTAGTTTCCATGGTTTAGCTAGTTTCTATCGTCGATTCGTTAGAGATTTTAGCACTATAGCCGCACCTTTGATCGAAGTGGTCAAAAAGAATGTTGCATTTTATTGGGGTCCTGCACAAGAGCATGCTTTTAATTTGCTTAAAGATAAACTTTGTTCTGCTCCTTTGTTATCTCTGCCTGACTTTACTAAAACTTTTGAGATTGAGTGCGATGCCTCAGGTGTAGGTATTGGCGCTGTGCTTATGCAGGAAAAACGCCCAATTGCTTTCTTTAGTGAGAAGTTAAGTGGAGCAACACTTAACTATCCCACATATGACAAAGAGATGTACGCGTTAGTGAGGGCCTTGGAGACATGGCAACATTACTTGTGGCCCAAAGAATTTATCATCCACACTGATCATGAGTCCTTGAAGCATTTGAAAGGACAGAGTAAGCTGCATAAGCGTCATGCCAAGTGGATAGAGTTCATTGAGATGTTCCCGTACGTGATCAAGTACAAACAAGGTAAAGAGAACGTCGTAGCTGATGCGTTATCTCGTAGGTATACTCTTATCACTACTCTTGATGCTAAACTTTTAGGATTTGAGTATATCAAAGAACAGTATGCTGATGATGTTGATTTTGGCAATGTTTATGATGCATGTGCTACATCTGGTTTTGGCAAGTTCTTTAGGCATGATGGGTTCTTATTTAGAGAAAATAAATTATGTGTGCCTAGGAGTTCATTGCGCGAGCTGTTCGTTAGAGAAGCCCATAGTGGAGGATTAATGGGTCACTTTGGGGTTAGGAAAACTCTAGATGTTTTGCAAGAACATTTCTTTTGGCCTAACATGAGGAGAGATGTAGAGAGGTTATGTGCTAGATGCATTTCATGTAGGCAAGCTAAGTCTAGAGTTCATAATCATGGTTTATATACTCCTTTACCCATTCCTACTACTCCGTGGACTGATATCTCTATGGATTTTGTTTTGGGCTTGCCTCGAACAAAACGCGGTAGAGATTCTGTTTTTGTTGTGGTTGACAGGTTCTCTAAGATGGCTCATTTCATTGCTTGCCACAAGACGGATGACGCGAGCAACGTTGCTGACCTTTTCTTCAAAGAGATAGTACGTCTACATGGTGTACCAAGGACCATTGTTTCTGATCGAGATGCAAAGTTCCTTAGTTACTTTTGGAAGACGTTATGGGGAAAGTTGGGAACTAAATTGTTATTCTCCACCACTTGTCACCCCCAGACTGATGGACAGACTGAGGTCGTCAACCGAACCCTATCTACATTATTGAGGTCCATTATTCAGAAAAATTTGAAGAATTGGGAAGTTTGCTTGCCCCATGTGGAGTTTGCATATAACCGCAGTGTCCACTCCACTACTAGTTGCTCTCCATTCGAAGTTGTTTATGGCTTCAATCCTCTTACTCCTTTGGATTTGTTGCCATTACCTAGTGCGGAGCAGAGTAATTTGGATGGAGAACAGAAGGCTAAGTTTGTGAAGCAACTCCATGAGAGAGTTCGTCAAGCTATTGAAAAGAAGACTGAGCAATATACCACCCAAGCAAATAAGCATCGAAAGAAAGTAGTCTTTGAGCCTGGTGATTGGGTTTGGGTGCATATGAGAAAGGAGAGGTTTCCTGTTCAGCGACGAACCAAGCTGCATCCCCGAGGAGATGGACCATTCCAAGTCATAGCGAGGATCAACGATAATGCCTACAAATTGGATCTTCCTGGTGAGTATGGTGTATCTGCTACTTTTAATGTTTCTGATCTTTCTCCCTTTTCTTTTGATGAAGGTATATGCGATTTGAGGACAAATCCTTTTGAGGAGAGGGGGAATGATGGAGATCCAGATGGAGATCCACTTGCTCGTGATGTTCGTGATGCTAAGGATCCATTGGTCATCCAAGGAGGTCCAATTACCCGAGCTCGAGCTAAGAAAATGCAACAAGCCCTGGCCTCATTCATGCAACAAGCTCTGGCATCATTGAAGTG
Source organism: Heritiera fomes (assembly GCA_032173925.1). Lineage (NCBI taxonomy): Eukaryota > Viridiplantae > Streptophyta > Magnoliopsida > Malvales > Malvaceae > Heritiera > Heritiera fomes. Next base: position 17,323,352 of record JAPDPM010000009.1, on the reverse strand, counting down.
TCAAGGAAGCTTCCATGAAGAGTCACAAGACATCTATACTTGCTTGGAAGCCCAAACGACATGAGCATGGTTTACTATCTTATTTTAGCTTAACAATAAGATGGGCTAAGTGTTTGGATAGCCCACGTTTGAGTCTTGTTGTGTCTTGGACTATTTATTTTATGTAACTAGGTTTAGGCATGAATTTGGGTTTAGTTTTATTTTTCTATTGGTGTTAATTCCAGCCCACTTGTTTATGGGCTTAAGTGCTAGGTATTATTATAAATACCTTGTAAACGCTATTGATGAGATCAGATCAGTTAAGTGAATTTTCAGATATTGAGTGTGCCTTTCTCTTGGGTTCCCTCTCTACTAGGCTTATCAAGGTCTTCTTCCTTGTGGCGCCTCCTTCTTCACCATCCACCATTGCTATACCTTAGGTTCTCGAATTCTTATTCGTAGGGTCAAGGTCCAATACCTTGGGTTCGAGTCTCTTTAGGCTTTGGGTCTAGGTTTCATAAGGTATCCTTCATCGTCTTTTGCTTCTATCCAGTTGCGTTTCAGTTCCTTCAAACTCCAACCTACGAGTTCTTCTGTCCGTGCGCATCATAATCATTCTTGGATTTTGATGTTGATCATTGATTACAAAATATCACTGTCAATTAAATAGTCAACCGTAGCATAACAACAAGCTTTGTTACACCATCTTTCCTTACTGAGTCGTTAGTTAAAACAAACTCTTTAACTAATCTCTAACTACTTAACCTACCTAGAACAAGCTCTCTAGATATAAGTTGTAGCAGCATTAACAACAAGAAAGATATGGGTTGACATTAGATAACAAACACATAAGCTCGGTTCATTTAATCTAAACCTTAATTCTCCTCCATCCCTAGTGATTAACTCCACAAGCAATTACGGACTTATGTTTTTAATCTAGCGGTAGATTATTTAATTTAACTAAATAGTGTGCACCCTATCTAATCAAATAAACAATCATTATAATGTGCTCAGAGAATCTTGGATACTTAATCAACAATTATATTATAGGTTCAAGAATCTCACAACATGCTTTTCCCAAGAATAATCAATTTACCTCATAACAGAATAAGAAAACTACTGACTAGACATATTCAAGATCATAAAATTCAAGTTTAATATTATAAAGAAGACAATTATCATGCAAGAAACAATCAAAGAAGCAATCTTTAATAATATAAAATCAGAATTAATAATCAAGATTATAAACTAGCAAGCAAGAACACACAAACAATATAAATTTAAATAAAGAAAACAAAATTAGAATTAAAAATAATAATAATAATAATAATAAAAAGAAATCAGCAACTAATTAAAAATAAAGAAAAAATAAAATTTTATTAAAAACCCTAAAGAAAATCCTACAAGACTAAAAGAGAAGAGGGAGGAGAGGGGTTTGAAGGAATTGAGGGCTAAGAGGGATGCTGTTTATGAGAGCCTTGTGCTCTTTATATAGGCCTAAGGAAGAGTTTAAAAGACTTTCATAAGCAATGTGGGATTCAGATAAGAGTTTACTTGGGAAACAAGTAATTTGACTAGTCAAACTCTTACCTTTATCTCATCATCTTTTTACAATTATTTTCTAAGTAAAATTCCTAAGGCCTATTTTTATTAATTAATTACAGATCTAAGACAAAATAAAATTAAAAAATTATCTTCTCTCAACAAAATCTGGTCTTGAACTTGCTTTGTTGGAATTTCTTCTCAATCTCGTTTTTCTGCCCAAAATTTCGTACTGATTTTGTCCAGACGTTTGACCCACCAAATGAACTCCGATTTTATGATCTTGGACATTTTGGAAACCTTGAGAAGTCCCCTACAACTTCCATGAAGGCCACTTCTTGAGATCAGGTCGTTAAATTGGTCAAAAATGTCAATCTTTCAAGCTGGACAGAAAATACTACACTTTGCTCTTTTTAGCTTCTTTTATTCCAACTTTGATATTTAATACCTAAAACATAAAATAAACATTAGTAAGCTCTTTTAGGCATAAAACATCAATAAAGCAAATATATTGATGCGCACGGACAGAAGAACTCGTAGGTTGGAGTTTGAAGGAACTGAAACGCAACTGGATAGAAGCAAAAGACGATGAAGGATACCTTATGAAACCTAGACCCAAAGCCTAAAGAGACTCGAACCCAAGGTATTGGACCTTGACCCTACGAATAAGAATTCGAGAACCTAAGGTATAGCAAGGGTGGATGGTGAAGAAGGAGGCGCCACAAGGAAGAAGACCTTGATAAGCCTAGTAGAGAGGGAACCCAAGAGAAAGGCACACTCAATATCTGAAAATTCACTTAACTGATCTGATCTCATCAATAGCGTTTACAAGGTATTTATAATAATACCTAGCACTTAAGCCCATAAACAAGTGGGCTGGAATTAACACCAATAGAAAAATAAAACTAAACCCAAATTCATGCCTAAACCTAGTTACATAAAATAAATAGTCCAAGACACAACAAGACTCAAACGTGGGCTATCCAAACACTTAGCCCATCTTATTGTTAAGCTAAAATAAGATAGTAAACCATGCTCATGTCGTTTGGGCTTCCAAGCAAGTATAGATGTCTTGTGACTCTTCATGGAAGCTTCCTTGACACTTCAATGATGCCAGAGCTTGTTGCATGAATGAGGCCAGGGCTTGTTGCATTTTCTTAGCTCGAGCTCGGGTAATTGGACCTCCTTGGATGACCAATGGATCCTTAGCATCACGAACATCACGAGCAAGTGGATCTCCATCTGGATCTCCATCATTCCCCCTCTCCTCAAAAGGATTTGTCCTCAAATCGCATATACCTTCATCAAAAGAAAAGGGAGAAAGATCAGAAACATTAAAAGTAGCAGATACACCATACTCACCAGGAAGATCCAATTTGTAGGCATTATCGTTGATCCTCGCTATGACTTGGAATGGTCCATCTCCTCGGGGATGCAGCTTGGTTCGTCGCTGAACAGGAAACCTCTCCTTTCTCATATGCACCCAAACCCAATCACCAGGCTCAAAGACTACTTTCTTGCGATGCTTATTTGCTTGGGTGGTATATTGCTCAGTCTTCTTTTCAATAGCTTGACGAACTCTCTCATGGAGTTGCTTCACAAACTTAGCCTTCTGTTCTCCATCCAAATTACTCTGCTCCGCACTAGGTAATGGCAACAAATCCAAAGGAGTAAGAGGATTGAAGCCATAAACAACTTCGAATGGAGAGCAACTAGTAGTGGAGTGGACACTGCGGTTATATGCAAACTCCACATGGGGCAAGCAATCTTCCCAATTCTTCAAATTTTTCTGAATAATGGACCTCAATAATGTAGATAGGGTTCGGTTGACGACCTCAGTCTGTCCATCAGTCTGGGGGTGACAAGTGGTGGAGAATAACAATTTAGTTCCCAACTTTCCCCATAACGTCTTCCAAAAGTAACTAAGGAACTTTGCATCTCGATCAGAAACAATGGTCCTTGGTACACCATGTAGACGTACTATCTCTTTGAAGAAAAGGTCAGCAACGTTGCTCGCGTCATCCGTCTTGTGGCAAGCAATGAAATGAGCCATCTTAGAGAACCTGTCAACCACAACAAAAACAGAATCTCTACCGCGTTTTGTTCGAGGCAAGCCCAAAACAAAATCCATAGAGATATCAGTCCACGGAGTAGTAGGAATGGGTAAAGGAGTATATAAACCATGATTATGAACTCTAGACTTAGCTTGCCTACATGAAATGCATCTAGCACATAACCTCTCTACATCTCTCCTCATGTTAGGCCAAAAGAAATGTTCTTGCAAAACATCTAGAGTTTTCCTAACCCCAAAGTGACCCATTAATCCTCCACTATGGGCTTCTCTAACGAACAGCTCGCGCAATGAACTCCTAGGCACACATAATTTATTTTCTCTAAATAAGAACCCATCATGCCTAAAGAACTTGCCAAAACCAGATGTAGCACATGCATCATAAACATTGCCAAAATCAACATCATCAGCATACTGTTCTTTGATATACTCAAATCCTAAAAGTTTAGCATCAAGAGTAGTGATAAGAGTATACCTACGAGATAACGCATCAGCTACGACGTTCTCTTTACCTTGTTTGTACTTGATCACGTACGGGAACATCTCAATGAACTCTATCCACTTGGCATGACGCTTATGCAGCTTACTCTGTCCTTTCAAATGCTTCAAGGACTCATGATCAGTGTGGATGATAAATTCTTTGGGCCACAAGTAATGTTGCCATGTCTCCAAGGCCCTCACTAACGCGTACATCTCCTTGTCATATGTGGGATAGTTAAGTGTTGCTCCACTTAACTTCTCACTAAAGAAAGCAATTGGGCGTTTTTCCTGCATAAGCACAGCGCCAATACCTACACCTGAGGCATCGCACTCAATCTCAAAAGTTTTAGTAAAGTCAGGCAGAGATAACAAAGGAGCAGAACAAAGTTTATCTTTAAGCAAATTAAAAGCATGCTCTTGTGCAGGACCCCAATGAAATGCAACATTGTGGCGGCTAGGAACACACAAACAAACCAGAAAGTGGAACGAACAAAAGAAAAAAAATTTTAAAAAAGTGAGTGACGCACGAACAAACCAGAAAATCGGAACTGGAGCTCTGATACCAACTGATGCGCACGGACAGAAGAACTCGTAGGTTGGAGTTTGAAGGAACTGAAACGCAACTGGATAGAAGCAAAAGACGATGAAGGATACCTTATGAAACCTAGACCCAAAGCCTAAAGAGACTCGAACCCAAGGTATTGGACCTTGACCCTACGAATAAGAATTCGAGAACCTAAGGTATAGCAAGGGTGGATGGTGAAGAAGGAGGCGCCACAAGGAAGAAGACCTTGATAAGCCTAGTAGAGAGGGAACCCAAGAGAAAGGCACACTCAATATCTGAAAATTCACTTAACTGATCTGATCTCATCAATAGCGTTTACAAGGTATTTATAATAATACCTAGCACTTAAGCCCATAAACAAGTGGGCTGGAATTAACACCAATAGAAAAATAAAACTAAACCCAAATTCATGCCTAAACCTAGTTACATAAAATAAATAGTCCAAGACACAACAAGACTCAAACGTGGGCTATCCAAACACTTAGCCCATCTTATTGTTAAGCTAAAATAAGATAGTAAACCATGCTCATGTCGTTTGGGCTTCCAAGCAAGTATAGATGTCTTGTGACTCTTCATGGAAGCTTCCTTGACACTTCAATGATGCCAGAGCTTGTTGCATGAATGAGGCCAGGGCTTGTTGCATTTTCTTAGCTCGAGCTCGGGTAATTGGACCTCCTTGGATGACCAATGGATCCTTAGCATCACGAACATCACGAGCAAGTGGATCTCCATCTGGATCTCCATCATATATTAGCATATATAAAATTTACAAAATATCATCCTATCAAATCACTAGGGATGGAGGAGAATTAAGGTTTAGATTAAATGAACCGAGCTTATGTGTTTGTTATCTAATGTCAACCCATATTGATATGAACCTCACCGAAAGAAAATGAAGTTCAATGAAGAACACAAAGAACACTTGAAGAAAAACAAGAACAAGTTAAAAACGCAGCAAAAGAAAACAAAAATTAGAGATAAAACCAAGACCCGTTGTGTAGATACACAAGAACCTATGGTATTGGACCAAGACCCGTTGCTTAGAAAAGCAAGAACCTATGGTATATATTGGTGGAAGGTAGAAGAACGCCACAAGGAAGACCTTGATAAGTTCAAGAGTTCTCAAGAGAACCAAAGAGAAGAAGTCTCTCAATTTTATTACTAAAATCAATTGTGTTCTCCCTAAAGGGTTACATAACTATTTATAGGCAAATAGATAACTTGCAGCACAAGTAATAGGAATCCTACTTTCCTAACTTGCAGAATAGGAAATAGCAAACTTGCAAAACAAGCAATAGGAATCCTACTCTCCTAACTTGCAGAACAAGTAATAGAAGTCTTACAAAATCTATTATTTAAAAAGGAATTGGGCTTAAATTAAATTAAGACAATGTTCAGCCCAATAATACTTAACTAAATAAAATATGCATCTAGCCTAATTTGCATTTCGACCCAATACTTGTGTGTCTTCAAGAAGGTTGAACTTGGGCTTGGATCATGTTGTAGAAGACTTTATCATCCTCCATGCTCAAGCTTTGCTGGGCTTTCTCTCTAACAATATCAATGAAACCAGCCAAGGCTTGTTGCATTATCTTTGATTTAACTCTTGTAATTGGACCTCCATGGATACTCAAAGGATCACGATCATCACGAACATGACTTGAGCTTTGTGAGCTTGGATCTCCATCACATATCTTTCTTGTTGTTAATGCTGCTACAACTTATATCTAGAGAGCTTGTTCTAGGCAGGTTAAGTAGATAGAGATTAGTTAAAGAGCTTGTTTTAACTAACGACTCAGTAAGGAAAGATGGTGTAACAGAGCTTGTTGTTATGCTACGGTTGACTATTTAATTGACAGTGATATTTTGTAATCAATGATCAACACAAAATCCAAGAATGATTAATTACCTCGTAACCGAAGCTTTTTGCTATTTGTCTTTGATACTTAAAAATTCTTGTTTTCTTTATTTTAGAATAGTCTCCAAAAGCCCAAACTTCTTCTTTCCCTAAACCCTAAGATTAGATTTTTAATTTAATAATTAACTTAAAAAATTCAGTCTCTGTGGGTTCGACCCTTACTCCGCTATCTACATAGTAGAGTTAGGAAATTTTATTTTTGGTGACTGACGACACTCATCATGGAGTTCATTAAGACATTTTCATATGTGATCAAATATAAACAAGGTAAAGAAAATGTCGTGGCTGATGCATTGTCTCGAAGGTATAGTCTAATCACTACTCTTAATGCAAAACTACTTGTATGCTACTGATGAGGATTTTGAAAATGTGTTCATTGCATGTGAGAAAACTGGTTTTGGAAAGTTTTATAGGCATGATGGATTCTTGATGGAGATCCAAGCTCACAAAGCTCAAGTCATGTTCGTGATGATCGTGATCCTTTGAGTATCCATGGAGGTCCAATTACAAGAGCTAAATCAAAGATAATCCAACAAGCCTTGGCTGGTTTCATTGATATTGCTAGAGAGAAAGCCTAACAAAGCTTGAGCATGGAGGATGATAAAGTCTTCTACAACATGATCCAAGCCCAAGTTCAACCTTCTTGAAGACACACAAGTATTGGGCCGAAATGCAAATTAGACTAGATGCATATTTTATTTAGTTAAGTATTATTGGGCTGAACATTGTCTTTGTCATAACGTCTAGGTCCGTGAACCTAACAGCTAGACTTTAAAATTCAAGGAGTCGCCAAGAACCATTCAAACCTAAGGTGTGATTGGTCACCTATTCTTGTCTAAGGATAAGGCATGGTCTACGTTCAAAGAATCTAGAGTTCGGGAGTACGGTTACGTGTGGGGAAGGATTAGCACCCCCACAACGCCCATTCTAAAATGGTACCACTTAGTTTTAAGTTTAGTCTAAATTTACCTTTATGTTTGTATTAGTTTAGATAATTAAATATTGGGAAAGTTTCTAAGACTATTCTATCAATCTGGCTCAAATCTTAGAAACTTCCCTCACCTCAAGATGTTCAAGGAGTACCAATCGACTTTCTTGAACTCCATCGTCGGATTGATTGAGTATATTATGGAATTCTTATCTTTAAATATTTTCTAATCTTATTCTTCTTATTGTATTGTTTTAATTCTATTATTTTATATTTTTAAAAATAAACATGACATATGGGTTATTGACAATTCTTCTTAAGTATCCCATCAATCTGGCTCAACCGAAGAAGAATCCTCTCACCTAGAAATTCCAAGGAGTACCAATTGACTTTCTTAGAATTTCATTATCGGCATATGTCACATTTACTTCTTTTATTATCATCCCATTACCTTATTATGGTATTATTTTATATTTCTTTATTCTGGATTCGTTATTTTATTTTATTTCATTATATCTTTAAAGTGAACATGAATTATGTTTTCTTGAAAATTCTCCTCAAGTATTCCATCAATCTGGCTTAACTCAAGAAGAATTCTGATGAGTGTCGTCAGTCACCAAAAATAAAATTTCCTAACTCTACTATGTAGATAGCGGAGTAAGGGTCGAACCCACAGAGACTGAATTTTTTAAGTTAATTATTAAATTAAAAATCTAATCTTAGGGTTTAGGGAAAGAAGAAGTTTGGGGGTTTTGTAAACTATTCCAAAATAAAGAAAACAAGAATTATTAAATATAAAAAAACAAATAGCAAAAAGCTTCAGTTACGAGGCAATTAATCATTCTTGGATTTTGATGTTGATCATTTATTACAAAATATCACTGTCAATTAAATAGTCAACCGTAGCATAACAACAAGCTCTGTTACACCATCTTTCCTTACTGAGTCGTTAGTTAAAACAAGCTCTTTAACTAATCTCTAACTACTTAACCTACCTAGAACAAGCTCTCTAGATATAAGTTGTAGCAGCATTAACAACAAGAAAGATATGGGTTGACATTAGATAACAAACACATAAGCTCGGTTCATTTAATCTAAACCTTAATTCTCCTCCATCCCTAGTGATTAACTCCACAAGCAATTACGGACTTATGTTTTTAATCTGGCGATAGATTATTTAGTTTAACTAAATAGTGTGCACCCTATCTAACCAAACAAACAATCATTATAATGTGCTCAGAGAATCTTGGATATTTAATCAACAATTATATTATAGGTTCTAGAATCTCACAACATGCTTTTCCCAAGAATAATCAATTTACCTCATAACTGAATAAGAAAACTACTCACTAGACATATTCAAGATCATAAAATTCAAGTTTAATATTATAAAGATTACAAATATCATGCAAGAAACAATCAAAGAAGCAATCTTTAATAATATAAAATCAGAATTACTAATCAAGATTACAAACTAGCAAGCAAGAACACACAAACAATATTAATTTAAATAAAGAAAACAAAATCAGAATTAAAAATAATAAAGAAATCAGCAACTAATTAAAAATAAAGAAAAAAAATAAAATTTTATTAAAAACCCTAAAGAAAATCCTACAAGACTAAAAGAGAAGAGGGAGGAGAGGGATTTGAGGGCTAAGAGGGATAAGAGGAATGCTGTTTATGAGAGCCTTGTGCTCTTTATATAGGCCTAAGGAAGAGTTTAAAAGACTTTCCTAAGTAATGTGGGATTCAGATAAGAGTTTACTTGAGAAACAAGTAATTTGACTAGTCAAACTCTTACCTTTATCTCATCATCTTTTTACAATTATTTTCTAAGTAAAATTCCTAAGGCCTATTTTTATTAATTAATTACAGATCTAAGACAAAATAAAATTAAGAAATTATCTTCTCTCAACAAAATCTGGTCTTGAACTTGCTTTGTTGGAATTTCTTCTCAATCTCGTTTTTCTGCCCAGAATTTCGTACTGATTTTGTCCAGACTTTTGACCCACCAAATGAACTCCGATTTTTGCGATCTTGTGCATTCTGGAAGGCTTGAGAAGTCATCTACAACTTTCATGAAGGCCACTTCTTGAGATCAGGTCGTTAAATTGGTCAAAAACGTCAATCTTTCAAGCTGGACAGAAAATACTGCACTTTGCTCCTTTTAGCTCCTTTTTATTCCAACTTTGATATTTAATACCTAAAACATAAAATAAACATTAGTAAGCTCTTTTAGGCATAAAACATCGATAAAGCAAATATATTAGCACATATAAAATTCCCAAAATATCATCCTATCAAATTCTGTCACCTAGAAAATCCAAGGAGTACCAATTGACTTTCTTGGAGTTTCATCCTCGGCATAATCCATATTCATCTTTGATAACTAATTTTGTTATCTCCTTATTCAATCTTTATTCCATTTATTCTTATTTGCATTTTTTCTAATTTAATTTATTTTATTATTTTATTTATGTAATATCTATCATACTAAACATACAAAATATAAAATATATGATACAAATTAAACTAAACAAATCATATCAATATACAAATTATTTATTCAATATGTATTAATCAAATATTATCAAAGTAATTAAATCATGCAACATTAGTATTTTAATATACAAATTATTAATCCGATATTAATTAACTATCAAACCCTCCTATTAAATTATTGACCAATTAATATAATAAAACAAAAACTTACCTGGGCAATAACCTCACCTCTTGTTGGCTTTTTTTCTTTTCCTTTATATTCCCTTTTCCACGTGTTCTCTTGCTATAGCTTTTCTTTAATATTTCCAAAGTGGCGTGCCTCAAGCATTTTCACAAAGCTTTCCTATTTTCTTGCAACAATCATCAAGAGCAACACAAACAGAGGCTGTGCAAACATCCACGTGATGGGTCGGCAACCTGCAGTAGCTGTGCGTTGACTGGGCTCGCAATAGTGGTGCGAGAGGCAGGCAGAAAAATGAGCTGACAGAACAACAGCGGTGGTGATCGGGTTGAGTGCTTGATTTCCCCCAGAGTCCCCTCTTTATAATAAAAAATTTATTTGAGTCCTAAGACAACTCTACCTATTCTATTAATTATCTCCTATTTTTAACATTTTATCTATTTCTTATATTAATCCTAATCTAACTCTATCAAATTCAATATTAATCCAAATAATTATCCTAAAATATCTAATTATCCTATCCTAAAATTATTTTTATTTTTATTTTTTATCCTTTCTCTCTCTTTTCTTTTCTCTTTTTTTTTATTCCTAAATCCTATTTTAATTTTAATTTCCTAATTAATGTTAATTCTAAATCTAAAAATTCTAATTTAATTCTAGCCTAATTTTAAATTGTTAAATTAAAATACAAATGTCACCCAACCCAATTAATTATTTATACAAATTAAGACCCCGGACAAAAAATAGGGTGTCTACAGCTGCCCCTCTTTGTGCATTTGCTGTGAAACAATAATTGCACAAAGACATAGACACTTATTTTGTCTGACTTCTTCTTTCTTTCTTCTTTTTTTTTGAAAAAGCTCCCTCTAAACAGAAAGGCAGTCAAACTTTAAAATCTTGTCCAAAAAGCTCCCCTTAAACAGGCAGGCAGTCAAACTTTAAAAATCTTGTCTAAAAGCTCCTCCTAAACAGGCAGGCAGTGAAACTTTAAAATCTTGTCCAAAAAGCTCCCCCTAAACAGGCAGGCAGTCAAACTTTAAAAATCTGGTCTAAAAGCTCCTCCTAAACAGGCAGGCAGTCAAACTTTAAAATCTTGTCCAAAAAGCTCCCCCTAAACAGGCAAGCAGTCAAACTTTAAAAATCTTGTCTAAAAGCTCCTTCTAAACAGGCAGGCAGTCAAACTTTAAAATCTTGTCCAAAAAGCTCCCCCTAAACAGGCAGGCAGTCAAACTTTAAAAATCTTGTCTAAAAGCTCCTCCTAAACAGGCAGGCAGTCAAACTTTAGAAATCTTGTCTAAAAGCTCCTCCTAAACATGCAGGCAGTCAAACATTAAAATCTTGTCCAAAATTTGGAGGAATCATGCTCGAAGGTCTTATAGATTGTACTCAAGGAACCTTGTCTGTAGTTTTTCTCATGAAATGCATCATGTATGCAACTACGCATGCATTATATCCTATCTATGCAATGTCATTTGTGTAATGCCATTCATGCAATATTACTCACACACTCTATTCTATTCATGCAATGTTTTCTTTGAAAAGTATTTCAACTTTAACTATGGCAATAACAAGATTTTTCTGTATCAGTCCATCTCATGCATTCTTCTCTTTTCATTTGTCATCCTGTCCTTATATTTCCTATTTCTCTTCTCATTTTCCTTTTTTCCATTTTCTTTCCCAACGAATCTCTTGTCTTCATCCCCTATTTATCTTATCTTATCCTTTGCTTCTTCTTTCACCTTCATTCACTCTTTCTTTTTCATTGTTATTTCTTAATTTCCATTTTCATTCATTCACAAGTTTCCTTTTCTTTCATTTTTCTAAATAATATAGAAGTCTTTCACATATTTTGCCAAGCAAACATTCATTACCATTCTAATTTCAAGATCAATGCAACACAATTTCTCAATCCCTCAAGGTAAGGATATAGCAAAGAAATGATAAGTGAAATGAAGAGAGTGGTATTATTCAACATTTGGAAAGATTTAACAAGAAATTGTTAGGCTTAGAAGGAAAGTAGGCTTGAATGAAAGGTGAGAATTTTTAGGATTAGGTAATAGTATCCAAATAAAAACAATTCAAACAATTTTGATCAATCAATACAAAATTCCCTTCAAAGGTCCATTAATCTGATTATGTTGAGTTCATCAAAACATCCTCTTTGCCCCAATATCATTGACATCCAGCTTTTTTGGGTTTTCGATCTGAATTCTCCTTTCATCTCTTTTTTTTCTTTTCCTTTTCCTTTTTTTTTCTTTTTCTTCTTTTTTTTTCGTGAAATTTCTTTTGTTTGTTCTTGATTCTAATACATGCTCCAACAGCAGATATTTCTTCACCCAATTTAATGCTCTCATGGATTCAAGACAATTTTTGGAATCCCATTACTTCCATCTAGACTAGATCTCTTTGTTTATCTTGATCTGCTTCTTCTAATTCCATCCAAAGGATCATCATCTCATAGTGTAAGTATGCCTTTATTCAACACATGATTCTTCAATGGGAGTACTCATATTTGATCAAAATGGACTTTTAAGGCACGTAACATAGGCTTAGGTGAGGGTTTATGAAAGAAAGGATAAAATAGGCCCAAAATAAGTGTTTCAGGGTTTATCAAACCAAGAATCATTTTTCATGAATCATTTAGGCCTTTTGCCTTTTGCCTTTTGCCTTTTGCTCCATTTGCTTTTTCTCTTCTTTTTTCATTTTAATGTGACTAGGGTTTTCACTTTCTTGATTCAAACCCTCTTTCCTTCTTCATTCTTTTTTCTTTTGTTCTTTTTTTTTTCCACAATTTTTTTTCACTTTGCCCCACTAATCCTTCATTTTCCATTCTCTTTGCCCCCTAGTGTAGAGGGTGATTCTTGGTGGGTTATATATAAAAAAAGAATATAATATGCTCAAAAGGGGTAATCAATGGATAATTTTACTCACACTTGAAAGGTAGTGAAAGAAGGCCATTTCTCATCTCATTACAAGTACTCTCATTAAAGGTCATCTATTGAACAAAGACAAACTCATTAGAATTTCATGTAGAGATTCACCTTTACTCGTAACATTCTATAGGTGAAGATTTTAGACAAATATCTTCTATTCTCTTCTTGCTTGAACAATCTTGGCAAATTGGAAACCCATTCAACCAACCAAAGCAACTCTTTCAGAACTGAATTTTATACTCATTGCCATCATCATTATCATGTTCATTATTTGGATACTTTTAAGCTTGGTAACAATGTAGAGAATATGGGTATTGGTGTTTGGCATTAAAGAACAAGATTGGAATGAGGAATTAAGAAATATGCATCACACTTTTCCTTTATTGAAAATGAAAACAAATGAAAACTGGCCCAATACATAAAAGAATTCTTAATGCCTTTTGGGCTTAGGCACTCCTATATTACCTAAGAAATTGAAATGTCCTAAGATGAACAACCATAATCTTCAAGTTAGTGAATCAATCAATATCATCCAGTTTCTTCCATAGCATTAACCGCTACCCTTTGTGTGATCTGGTAGAAGATTATCATTCACATTTGGATCATTCTTTGTTCCAAAACTCAAAATTCCAGCATTGACAAGTGCTTGGACTTTCCTCTTCAAGCCATACAATTTTCAATAGAGTGTCCAACATTGTCATTATGATAGGCACACTTTGCATTAGGATCATACCACTTTGGGTAAGGAGGTTTCAAGGGTTCTATATAAATAGGGGCAATAAGATTACCTTCCACCAACTTTGGGAATAGCTCAGCATATGTCATGGGTATAGGGTCTATGGTAACATTTCGGCTAAGTCGGGTGTTCCTTTGGTCATTAAGTGGGAAAGTGGGGTTTGTTGAGGCTGTAGGAGTTTGTCGAGGGAAAACAGGTTGATATGTGTTTTGGGGATGAGTTTGTGGATAAGATGGGGAATAGGCGTAATTCACTGAAGGTGGGTAAGGGGTATAAAGGCGGCGTGAATTATTTGAGACAGCTTGTGCATCTCCTTCCTTCTTCGAGAATCCACCCTTCTTACTAACATTCATTGGTGCTTCGATCTTACCACTCTTGATGGCATTCTCAATAGCTTCACCGGTTAACACCATGTCTGCAAAGTTCTTAGTTACATTGCTAAGCATACGCTCATAATAAGGAGCCTTGAGAGTATTCAAAAAGAACATGGTGATTTCCTTCTCAGTCAAGGGAGGTTGAATTAGTGATGCCACGTCTCTCCATCGTTGGGCATATTCTTTGAAGCTCTCATCTTTCTTCTTTTCCATACCTTGGAGAGATAAGCGGTCAAGAGCTACATCGAACACATGTTTGTATTGAGCTATAAAAGCTCTTGCCAACTCAGACCAAGAAGAAACTTTGCTCCTTTCCAATTGGTTGTACCACTTAGCGGTTGACCCAGTCAAGCTGTCTTGAAAAAAATGAATTAATAGCTTGTCATCCCATGCATATGCCGCCATCTTTCTACAATACATGGTGAGATGATCTTTTGGGCACGATCTTCCATTGAACTTTTCAAATTCAGGCACCTTGAATTTTGGTGGAAGCACAACACCACGTACCAAACACAACCTTTCGGCATCAACAGGTCCAAAATAGTTAACTCCTTCCACAGCACTTAGTCTTTTTTCTATCAAGCTCAACTGAGCTTTAGTACCACTATGTTCTTCTTTATGCTTCAACTTTTCTAACTCTGTGAGATCATCTAGATTTGGCACTTCCACTGGGTTTTGAACTTGTATCTGTAGAGGTGTTGGAGCATTGACAGTACTTCCATCAGGAACAAAAATAGGGTTGTCTCGCATGCTTTGTTGAGCTTCTTGGATAGACTCCTCTTGATTACCCATCTTCTCCATTCCTTTAATCATGGCTTTTAGCAACTGGGTAATTTCACTCAATTGCCCCCTTATCTCTGCATTTTCCCTTTCCAACTTTTCTATCCTAATATTTTGATCCTCTTCCATTATGCGTGCTTGATACCTTGTATGATATCTGTGGAGGGCAGATCGTCTAATGGATGCAATTTTGATACCTTGTGCCACAATTTAGTTGAAATTATTTTCAATGTGATGATATGTTTATGCACAGAAATGAATGCACATGGAATACCCTTAGGTCTAACAATCTCTCCTAACAATTAAAAGTGTGTTCATTCTCATGATAAGACAAGTGCAAACTTACATGAATGATATGTTATGTGATGCAAAATCAAACACAACTATGCATGACTTAATGATACAGACAAATTCTTTTTTTGGTTTTTTACTTTTTTATTTTGAAGAATGGAAGAAAGAAAAACTATATTTTTTGAATTTTTTTTTAAAAACAATGTACAAAAGAGGAAGTAAAACTTATTCCTTCATGTGTCCGATCTTAGGTTTGAGTCTACACTCCAATCTAATATGGTTCCACCCTAAGGCTAAGCCTTATGTTTCATTACATGCTGGGTTTGGATAATTCAAGGTCTAAAGGTTCCTAAATTGTTCCTCACTATCATCCACACAAGACTAGTAAGGCACCCAATCCTCACCCATTATAGGTTACAAGCGGAAAGGTTTGTTATCTCCTTATTCAATCTTTATTCCATTTATTCTTATTTGCATTTTTTCTAATTTAATTTATTTTATTATTTTATTTATCTAATATCTATCATACTAAACATACAAAATATAAAATATATCATACAAATTAAACTAAACAAGTCATATCAATATACAAATTATTTATTCAATATGTATTAATCAAATATTATCAAAGTAATTAAATCATGCAACATTAGTATTTTAATATACAAATTATTAATCCGATATTAATTAACTATCAAACCCTCCTATTAAATTATTGACCAATTAATATAATAAAACAAAAACTTACTTGGGCCATAACCTCACCTCTTGTTGGCTTTTTTTCTTTTCCTTTATATTCCCTTTTCCACGTGTTCTCTTGCAATAGCTTTTCTTTAATATTTCCAAAGTGGCGTGCCTCAAGCATTTTCACAAAGCTTTCCTATTTTCTTGCAACAATCATCAAGAGCAACACAAACAGAGGCTGTGCAAACATCCACGTGATGAGTCGGCAACCTGCAGTAGCTGTGCGGTGACTGGGCTCGCAATAGTGGTGCGAGAGGCAGGCAGAAAAATGAGCTGACAGAACAGCAGCGGCGGTGATCGGGTTGAGTGCTTGATTTCCCCCAGAGTCCCCTCTTTATAATAAAAAATTTATTTGAGTCCTAAGACAACTCTACCTATTCTATTAATTATCTCCTATTTTTAACATTTTATCTATTTCTTATATTAATCCTAATCTAACTCTATCAAATTTAATATTAATCCAAATAATTATCCTAAAAAATCTAATTATCCTATCCTAAAATTATTTTTATTTTTATTTTTTATCTTTTCTCTCTCTTTTCTTTTCTCTTTTTTTTATTCCTAAATCCTATTTTAATTTTAATTTCCTAATTAATGTTAATTCTAAATCTAAAAATTCTAATTTAATTTTAGCCTAATTTTAAATTGTTAAATTAAAATACAAATGTCACCCAACCCAATTAATTATTTATAAAATTAAGACCCCGGACAAAATAGGGTGTCTACAGTCTTAATTTAATTTAAGCCCAATTCCTTTTTAAATAATAGATTTTGTAAGACTTCTAATACTTGTTATGCAAGTTAAGAGAGTAGGTGATGGAGATCCAGATGGAGATCCACTTGCTCGTGATGTTCGTGATGCTAAGGATCCATTGGTCATCCAAGGAGGTCCAATTACCCGAGCTCGAGCTAAGAAAATGCAACAAGCCCTGGCCTCATTCATGCAACAAGCTCTGGCATCATTGAAGTGTCAAGGAAGCTTCCATGAAGAGTCCCAAGACATCTATACTTGCTTGGAAGCCCAAACGACATGAGCATGGTTTACTATCTTATTTTAGCTTAACAATAAGATGGGCTAAGTGTTTGGATAGCCCACGTTTGAGTCTTGTTGTGTCTTGGACTATTTATTTTATGTAACTAGGTTTAGGCATGAATTTGGGTTTAGTTTTATTTTTCTATTGGTGTTAATTCCAGCCCACTTGTTTATGGGCTTAAGTGCTAGGTATTATTATAAATACCTTGTAAACGCTATTGATGGAGATCAGTTAAGTGAATTTTCAGATATTGAGTGTGCCTTTCTCTTGGGTTCCCTCTCTACTAGGCTTATCAAGGTCTTCTTCCTTGTGGCGCCTCCTTCTTCACCATCCACCATTGCTATACCTTAGGTTCTCGAATTCTTATTCGTAGGGTCAAGGTCCAATACCTTGGGTTCGAGTCTCTTTAGGCTTTGGGTCTAGGTTTCATAAGGTATCCTTCATCGTCTTTTGCTTCTATCCAGTTGCGTTTTAGTTCCTTCAAACTCCAACCTACGAGTTCTTCTGTCCGTGCGCATCAGTTGGTATTCAGAGCTCCAGTTCCGATTTTCTGGTTTGTTTGTGCGTCACTCACTTTTCGATTTTTTTTTTTTTTGGTTTCAATTTTTTTTCTTTTGTTCGTTCCACTTTCTGGTTTGTTTGTGTGTTCCTAGCCGCCACTTATTTCTTAACCCTAAAACCCTAGCCACCACTTATTTCATTACACAAAAAAAACCCTAGCCGCACCCCTTAAAAATAAAACCCTAGCCGCACCCCTCAAAATAAAACCCTAGCCGCACCCCTTAAAAATAAAACCCTAGCCGCACCCCTCAAAAAAAAAAAAAAAAAAACCCTAGCTGCACCCCTCAAAAAAAAAAAACCCTAGCTGCACCCCTCAAAAAAAAAAAAACCCTAGCCGCACCCCTCAAAAAAAAAAAACCCTAGCCCCACCCCTCAAAAAAAAAAAACCCTAGCCTCACCCCTCAAAAAAAAAACCTAGCTGCACCCCTCCTCTTTCAAGGAAACCGCAACACTCAGAGTTAAAAAAAAAAAAAAAGAAGAAGAAGAAAAGAATTCAAAAAAAAACAAAAAGAAGAAGAAAAGAATTCGAAAAAAAAAAAGAAGAAGAAAAGAATTCGAAAAAAAAAAAAAGAAAAAAAAAAGAAAAAAAAAAAAAATTTCTTTTGCGGTACTGTTCAAACAGAAGTTTTGGTTGAGTTAGGAGGTGTGTGAGTACTCGTTTTAAAGAAAACGACGAAAGAAAACGACCTAGTTGAGCTTTGCTCCACTAGCCCCACCCTATCTTGGCCAAATTCCAACGTTTTCCTATAGTTTTAGGCCATTTTTCATTTTTTTTGGTCATTCTAGTGCTTTTTTTTTATTTTTTATTTTTTTCTTTCTTATTTTTTTTTCTTCTTTCTCTCTTTCTTTGAGTCACCCTAGCCCTAGCCACACCTTTCTGTGAAAAAAAAAAAAATTCTTGGTGACAATACTTGGTGAATTAGTTGACTTTACGAGGTTGAATCTTTGACTGGGTCTCTAGTGTGATTGTGAACCTATAGAGTTAAGGTAGAGTAAGGGAAAAAGGCACGAGTGTGTGAGAGACATTAGTAGAGAAAAGCCAAATTACTTGAGTGAAACAGGAGTGTAAACACGTGAGGATATTACTTGTTGACAATGTCTTCTGAAGGTGATAAGTCAGACTTTAAAAAGATTGAATTCCTGCTTCAGGCAATGCAACAACAGTTCCAACGGATGGATGTGAAATTCAATGACATTCATGATAAGTTGAACCAACATGAAGCTCGGTTTGCAAAGATCCAACAAGGTGATACTTCTCGTAAAAAAAGTAAGGTTGTTGCCAATGATGAGTATGATGATAATGTTGGGTATGATTCGAATGAAGAGTCTGGGATAGATAGACATCATAGAAGGTACCATGGGTATAAAGATCGAGTTGATAGAGCCCGTGATAGAGGTAAGGAGAAGCTGGATGGAAACCTTAGCAGTATAAAATTAAAGATTCCTCCTTTCCAAGGCAAGAATGATCCTGAGGCATATTTGGAGTGGGAAAGGAAGCTTGAAATGGTGTTTGACTGCCACCACTACTCTGAAGAAAAGAAGGTCAAACTTGCAGCAATTGAGTTCACAGAGTATGCTATGGTTTGGTGGGATCAGTTAGTCAGTAGTCGAAGAAGATATGGTGATCCTCCAGTGTCTACATGGGATGAGATGAAGCGCATCATGAGGAAGAGATTTGTTCCTACTCATTACTACAGGGAGTTATACCAGAAGCTCCAAGGTCTTACCCAGGGCTCAAAGAGTGTTGAGGATTACTACAAAGAGATGGAAATAACCATGATCCGAGCCAATATCCAGGAGGATGCAGAAGCTACTATGGCTCGTTTTCTTCAAGGCTTAAACCGTGAGATTGCCAATGTAGTCGAGTTGCAGCATTACATGGATTTAGAGGAGATGTTGCATGTGGCCATCAAAGTGGAAAGGCAACTCAAAAGGAAAGGTACATCCCGTTTTACTTCTAGTTCAGTTCCTGTTTGGAAATCTAACACCTTTCATAGGGATGATAAGCCTGTGCCTACGCATAAGTCAGAGAGCTTTGCTAAGCCCAAGCCTGAGGGCCCTCCAAAGCCCAAGACTGAACCTGCCCAAGCATCCCAGAGCAGGACACGTGACATTAAGTGTTTCAAGTGCTTAGGTCGTGGACATGTTGCCTCACAGTGTCCCAACCGTAGAGTGATGATCATGCATGGGAATGGAGATGTTGAGAGTGAAGGTTCCGAACTCGGTGTAGAAGATGAGATGCCTGCATTAGAAGATGTCGACGAAGAAGAAGTTGTTGAGTATGCTGCTCATGGTGAGGCACTTGTTGCTAGGCGTGCTCTTACTACTCATGTGAAGTTTGAGGATGAGGCACAGCGCGAGAACATCTTCCATACGAGATGCCATATTAGTGACAAGGTATGTACTGTAATCATTGATGGTGGGAGTTGTACTAATGTTGCTAGCACATACCTTGTTGATAAATTAAAGTTGCCCACTACCAAGCATCACCACCCATATAAGTTGCAGTGGATTAATGACTGTGGTGAAGTCAACGTGGTGAAGCAAGTCTTGGTTCCTTTTCGTATTGGAAGGTATCACGATGAGGTGTTGTGTGACGTAGTGCCCATGCAAGCTAGCCACCTATTGCTGGGTAGACCATGGCAGTATGATCGGAGAGTCATCCACGACGGTTACACTAACCGTTATTCCTTTACTATGGATGGCAAGAAGATCGCTCTTGCTCCCCTTAGCCCCAAGGAGATTTATGAGGACCAATTAAGGCTAAAGGAGCAACATGACGAGCAAAGGAAGCAAGCTAAAGAAAAGAAGGAAAACAAGGACAGCAAAACAGTGAGCTGCTATGCCAAACCCCGAGATGTGAAGACTGCATTTCTTGCTAAGTCTCCTATCCTTTTACTCTTATTTAAAGATTCTTATTTTCTTGATGCTGAACCCCATGATACTTTGCCTACTGATGTTGTCTCATTGTTGCAGGAGTTCGAGGATGTATTCCCTGAGGAGATCCCAAGTGGATTACCACCGATTCGTGGGATCGAGCACATGATTGACCTTGTCCCCGGAGCTACCATTCCTAACCGTCCAGCCTACAGAAGTAATCCCGAGGAGACGAAGGAGCTTCAAAGGCAAGTTGAGGAGCTCCTGAGGAAAGGTTATGTGAGAGAGAGCATGAGTCCTTGCGCCGTGCCCGTACTGCTTGTGCCAAAAAAAGATGGGACGTGGAGGATGTGCGTTGACTGCCGAGCCGTCAACAAAATCACTGTAAAGTACCGCTATCCTATTCCTAGGCTAGATGACATGCTTGATGAGTTGCATGGTGCATGCATGTTTTCTAAAATTGATTTAAAGAGCGGATATCACCAAATTCGTATGAGAGAAGGTGATGAATGGAAAACCGCATTCAAGACTAAACATGGTCTCTACGAGTGGTTAGTTATGCCTTTTGGCTTGACTAATGCACCTAGTACATTCATGCGTTTAATGAACCATGTTTTACGTGATTTCATTGGTAAGTATGTGGTTGTCTATTTTGATGATATTTTGATATACAGTAAGAGCCAGCATGAGCATGTTGAGCATCTTAGGAATGTTCTTACTATTTTGAGGAATGCAAGTTTGTATGCCAATTTTAGGAAATGTACATTCTGCACTGATAAGATTGTTTTTCTTGGGTATGTCGTTTCTTCACATGGCATTTCTGTTGATAATGAGAAGGTAAAGGCAATTAAAGATTGGCCTGTACCTAAGTCTGTTTCTGAGGTGCGTAGTTTCCATGGTTTAGCTAGTTTCTATCGTCGATTCGTTAGAGATTTTAGCACTATAGCTGCACCTTTGATCGACGTGGTCAAAAAGAATGTTGCATTTCATTGGGGTCCTGCACAAGAGCATGCTTTTAATTTGCTTAAAGATAAACTTTGTTCTGCTCCTTTGTTATCTCTGCCTGACTTTACAAAAACTTTTGAGATTGAGTGCGATGCCTCAGGTGTAGGTATTGGAGCTGTGCTTATGCAGGAAAAACGCCCAATTGCTTTCTTTAGTGAGAAGTTAAGTGGAGCAGCACTTAACTATCCCACATATGACAAGGAGATGTACGCGTTAGTGAGGGCCTTGGAGACATGGCAACATTACTTGTGGGCCAAAGAATTTGTCATCCACACTGATCATGAGTCCTTGAAGCATTTGAAAGGACAGAGTAAGCTGCATAAGCGTCATGCCAAGTGGATAGAGTTCATTGAGATGTTCCCGTACGTGATCAAGTACAAACAAGGTAAAGAGAACGTCGTAGCTGATGCGTTATCTCGTAGGTATACTCTTATCACTACTCTTGATGCTAAACTTTTAGGATTTGAGTATATCAAAGAACAATATGCTGATGATGTTGATTTTGGTAATGTTTATGATGCATGTGCTACATCTGGTTTTGGCAAGTTCTTTAGGCATGATGGGTTCTTATTTAGAGAAAATAAATTATGTGTGCCTAGGAGTTCATTGCGCGAGCTGTTAGTTAGAGAAGCCCATAGTGGAGGATTAATGGGTCACTTTGGAGTTAGGAAAACTCTAGATGTTTTGCAAGCACATTTCTTTTGGCCTAACATGAGGAGGGATGTAGAGAGGTTATGTGCTAGATGCATTTCATGTAGGCAAGCTAAATCTAGAGTTCATAATCATGGTTTATATACTCCTTTACCCATTCCTACTACTCCGTGGACTGATATCTCTATGGATTTTGTTTTGGGCTTGCCTCGAACAAAACGCGGTAGAGATTCTGTTTTTGTTGTGGTTGACAGGTTCTCTAAGATGGCTCATTTCATTGCTTGCCACAAGACGGATGATGCGAGCAACGTTGCTGACCTTTTCTTCAAAGAGATAGTACGTCTACATGGTGTACCAAGGACCATTGTTTCTGATCGAGATGCAAAGTTCCTTAGTTACTTTTGGAAGACGTTATGGGGAAAGTTGGGAACTAAATTGTTATTCTCCACCACTTGTCACCCCCAGACTGATGGACAGACTGAGGTCGTCAACCGAACCTTGTCTACGTTATTGAGGTCCATTATTCAGAAAAATTTGAAGAATTGGGAAGATTGCTTGCCCCATGTGGAGTTTGCATATAACCGCAGTGTCCACTCCACTACTAGTTGCTCTCCATTCGAAGTTGTTTATGGCTTCAATCCTCTTACTCCTTTGGATTTGTTGCCATTACCTAGTGCGGAGCAGAGTAACTTGGATGGAGAACAGAAGGCTAAGTTTGTGAAGCAACTCCATGAGAGAGTTCGTCAAGCTATTGAAAAGAAGACTGAGCAGTATACCACCCAAGCAAATAAGCATCGAAAGAAAGTAGTCTTTGAGCCCGGTGATTGGGTTTGGGTGCATATGAGAAAAGAGAGGTTTCCTGTTCAGCGACGAACCAAGCTGCATCCCCGAGGAGATGGACCATTCCAAGTCATAGCGAAGATCAACGATAATGCCTACAAATTGGATCTTCCTGGTGAGTATGGTGTATCTGCTACTTTTAATGTTTCTGATCTTTCTCCCTTTTCTTTTGATGAAGGTATATGCGATTTGAGGACAAATCCTTTTGAGGAGAGGGGGAATGATGGAGATCCAGATGGAGATCCACTTGCTCGTGATGTTCGTGATGCTAAGGATCCATTGGTCATCCAAGGAGGTCCAATTACCCGAGCTCGAGCTAAGAAAATGCAACAAGCCCTGGCCTCATTCATGCAACAAGCTCTGGCATCATTGAAGTGTCAAGGAAGCTTCCATGAAGAGTCCCAAGACATCTATACTTGCTTGGAAGCCCAAACGACATGAGCATGGTTTACTATCTTATTTTAGCTTAACAATAAGATGGGCTAAGTGTTTGGATAGCCCACGTTTGAGTCTTGTTGTGTCTTGGACTATTTATTTTATGTAACTAGGTTTAGGCATGAATTTGGGTTTAGTTTTATTTTTCTATTGGTGTTAATTCCAGCCCACTTGTTTATGGGCTTAAGTGCTAGGTATTATTATAAATACCTTGTAAACGCTATTGATGGAGATCAGTTAAGTGAATTTTCAGATATTGAGTGTGCCTTTCTCTTGGGTTCCCTCTCTACTAGGCTTATCAAGGTCTTCTTCCTTGTGGCGCCTCCTTCTTCACCATCCACCATTGCTATACCTTAGGTTCTCGAATTCTTATTCGTAGGGTCAAGGTCCAATACCTTGGGTTCGAGTCTCTTTAGGCTTTGGGTCTAGGTTTCATAAGGTATCCTTCATCGTCTTTTGCTTCTATCCAGTTGCGTTTTAGTTCCTTCAAACTCCAACCTACGAGTTCTTCTGTCCGTGCGCATCAGTAGGATTCCTATTGCTTGTTCTGCAAGTTTGCTATTTCCTATTCTGCAAGTTAGGAAAGTAGGATTCCTATTACTTGTGCTGCAAGTTATCTATTTGCCTATAAATAGTTATGTAACCCTTTGGGGAGAACACAATTGATTTTAGTAATAAAATTGAGAGACTTCTTCTCTTTGGTTCTCTTGAGAACTCTTGAACTTATCAAGGTCTTCCTTGTGGCGTTCTTCTACCTTCCACCAATATATACCATAGGTTCTTGCTTTTCTAAGCAACGGGTCTTGGTCCAATACCATAGGTTCTTGTGTATCCACACAACGTGTCTTGGTTTTATCTCTAATTTTTGTTTTCTTTTGCTGCGTTTTTAACTTGTTCTTGTTTTTCTTCAAGTGTTCTTTGTGTTTTTCATTGAACTTCATCTTCTTTCGGTGAGGTTCATATCATTTGGTATCAAAGCTTAGGTTCAATTCATGGGAGTCTCGTTTTTGTTTTTTTTCTTTCTTTGTCTTCTTGTTTTGGACAAACCTTGATCTTGAATCCTTTTCCAAAGCCAGCACTAATATTGTTTGTCCCTCAAACCTATTGTCTTTACTTAGCCACCAAGTAAACCCTATCTTCTTCTCCAAGCAACCAAATCCCAAAGGTTTTCTTGCTCACCAAGAAACCTTCAAAAGCTCTACATCACATAAAGACTACATGTTTCACAAGCCACCGTTCCCTCTCATTCCTTGCCACACAAGCTGCTACCAAAACTAGCTTGTTTTAGTCAAAAAGTTGCCTTGTTCCCCAAGTAAACCTTTTCTTATTTTTTAGACTTTTTCTTTTTCTTCATTGTTTGTTTACTTTAGTAAAAAAAAAGAAAAAAAAAGAAAAGAAAAAAAAGAGAAAAGAAAAATCAATTCAAGAGGGGATTTATTATATCGTGTGTAGTAAGTGCAACATCAAAGGCAATTTGTGGAGGTGTGCTTCATCAAAATATTGAGGTAGTCATTCTCTCTTGAACTTTGAGATTTCTTATTTGCCTAATTTGAAAATTCATTGTTACCATTCTACCCTGCTACCTAAAATTCCCTTTTTGACCCTACCACATAAAAGGACAAAACTACCTCACCTTTGGCTAAACCCTACTCTAATTAAACACCCCAAAACACGCATATTTCCTTCAAGGTTTAGTTTCATTAGAGTCTTCTTAAGCCTTATTGAGTCTTGCAAAGTCTTGTTGAGTCTTCATTGTTTTGTTTTCCCTTGATTAAAATCTTGTGCTCAGCTTGTTTATTGTTGGTTGATAGTTGAATTCCATAAGCTGATTTTTGATTGAGTCTTGAGTTCAATATAGAACCTATAGAGAAAGGTTGTGTGACGAAAAAAAGGCAAGAGTGTGTGAGTAACATTAGTAGAGAAAAGCCATATTAAAATTGTGTGAAGCACGAGTGTGAGTGTTACATTCTTGTGTGTATTGAGTGTAAACACGTGAAGTCATACTTGTGAGGTCTGTTTCTTTTACTAACGTTTCTTGCAAGTTACAATTGTGTCTTCTAATAGTGAAAAGCTTCTTATGATAAGTTGCAAGTTACATTCTTGTGTGTATTGATGTAAGTGATTCTGATTTGAGGACAAATCCTTTCGAGGACCAATCCTTTCGAGGAGAGGGGGAATGATGGAGATCCAAGCTCACAAAGCTCAAGTCATGTTCGTGATGATCGTGATCCTTTGAGTATCCATGGAGGTCCAATAACAAGAGCTAAATCAAAGATAATGCAACAAGCCTTGGTTGGTTTCATTGATATTGCTAGAGAGAAAGCCTAACAAAGCTTGAGCATGGAGGATGATAAAGTCTTCTACAACATGATCCAAGCCCAAGGTCAATCATGTGCTCGATCCCACGAATCGGTGGTAATCCACTTGGGATCTCCTCAGGGAATACATCTTCGAACTCCTGCAACAATGAGACAACATCAGTAGGCAAAGTATCATGGAGTTCAGCATCAATAAAATAAGAATCTTTAAATAAGAGTAAAAGGATAGGAGACTTAGCAAGAAATGCGGTCTTCACATCTCGGGCTTTGGCATAGCAGCTCACTGTTTTGCTTTCCTTGTTTTCCTTCTTTTCTTTCTGTTCTTTAGCTTGCTTCCTTTGCTCATCATGTTGCTCCTTTAGCCTTAATGATGGAGATCCAAGCTCACAAAGCTCAAGTCATGTTCGTGATGATCGTGATCCTTTGAGTATCCATGGAGGTCCAATTACAAGAGCTAAATCAAAGATGATGCAACAAGCCTTGGCTGGTTTCATTGATATTGCTAGAGAGAAAGCCCAACAAAGCTTGAGCATGGAGGATGATAAAGTCTTCTACAACATGATCCAAGCCCAAGTTCAACCTTCTTGAAGACACACAAGTATTGGGCCGAAATGCAAATTAGGCTAGATGCATATTTTATTTAGTTAAGTATTATTGGGCTGAACATTGTCTTAATTTAATTTAAGCCCAATTCCTTTTTAAATAATAGATTTTGTAAGACTTCTATTACTTGTTCTGCAAGTTAGGAGAGTAGGATTCCTATTGCTTGTTCTGCAAGTTTGCTATTTCCTATTCTGCAAGTTAGGAAAGTAGGATTCCTATTACTTGTGCTGCAAGTTATCTATTTGCCTATAAATAGTTATGTAACCCTTTGGGGAGAACACAATTGATTTTAGCAATAAAATTGAGAGACTTCTTCTCTTTGGTTCTCTTGAGAACTCTTGAACTTATCAAGGTCTTCCTTGTGGCGTTCTTCTACCTTCCACCAATATATACCATAGGTTCTTGCTTTTCTAGGCAACGGGTCTTGGTCCAATACCATAGGTTCTTGTGTTTCTACACAACGGGTCTTGGTTTTACTTCTAATTTTTATTTTCTTTTGCTGCGTTTTTAACTTGTTATTGTTTTTTTTTAAGTGTTCTTCGTCTTCTTCATATGAACCTCATCTTCTTTCGGTGAGGTCCATATCATTTGGCATCAGAGCTTAAGTTTAATTCGTGGGAGTTTCGTTTTTGTTTTTTTTTCTTTGTCTTCTTGTCATGGACAAACCTTGATCTTGAATCCTTTTCCAAGCCATCACTAATATTGTTTGTCCCTCAAACCTATTGTCTTTACTTAGCCACCAAGTAAACCCTATCTTGTTCTCCAAGCAACCAAATCCCAAAGGTTTTCTTGCTCACCAAGAAACCTTCAAAAGCTCTACATCACATAAAGACTACTTGTTTTACGAGCCATCGTTCCCTCTCATTCCTTGCCACACAAGTTGCTACCAAAACTAGCTTGTTTTTGTTAAAAAGTTGCCTTGTTCCCCAAGTAAACCTTTTCTTATTATTTAGACTTTTTGTTTTTTTTCTTCATTGTTTGTTTACTTTAGTAAAATATAAAAAAAGAAAAAACGTGAAAAAAAAGAAAAAAAGGAGAAAAGAAAAAAATAAATTCAAGAGGGGATTTATTACATCGTGTGTAGCAAGTGCAACATCAAAGGCAATTCGTGGAGGTGTGCTTTATCAAAATCTTGAGGTAGTCATTCTTTCTTGAGCTTTGAGATTTCTTATTTGCCTAATTTGAAAATTCATTGTTACTATTCTACCTTACTGTCTAAAATTACTTTTTTCACCCTCACATAAAAGGACAAAACTACCCCACCTTTGGCTAAACCCTACCCTAATTAAACATCCCAAAACACTCAGATTTCCTTCAAGGTTTAGTTTCATTAGAGTCTTCTTAAGCCTTACTGAGTCTTGCAAACTCTTGTTGAGTCTTCATTGTTTTGTTTTCCCTTGATTAAAATCTTGTGCTCACCTTGTTTATTGTTGGTTGATAGTTGAATTTCATAAGCTGATTTTTGATTGAGTCTTGAGTTCAATATAGAACCTATAGAGAAAAGTTGTGTGAGGGAAAAAATGCAAGAGTATGTGAGTAACATTAGTAGAGAAAAGCCTACTAAAATTGTGTGAAACACGAGTATGAGTGTTACATTCTTATGTGTATTGAGTGTAAACACGGGAGGTCATACTTGTGAGGTCCTTTTCTTTTACTAACGTTTCTTGCAGGTTACAATCATGTCTTCCAATAGTGAAAAGCTTGATTTGAGTAAGATTGAGATCATGTTCCTAGCCATGCAACAACAACTTTCGAGGATAGAGTCGAAGTTGATTAAATATGATAAGTTGGATCAACATGATGTTGCCCTAGCTAAGGTAAACCAAGATAATACTTCTTATGCATGTGATAATGTTGCTCATAATAAGTTGGATAGCAATTATGAAGAAGATTTTGATGATTCTTCTATGCTGCAATTAGAGGATGATGAGGATAGTATGGAATTACCCATGGATGGAAAGGAATATATAGCATATCAAACTTTAAGTGTGCTAATGAAAGATGAGGATCAATTGAGATTAAAAGAGAGTAAGAAAAAAATAGTGAGTGAAGATGAGGTTAAGCAAAAAGAGAAAACAATCAAGATTGAGTGTGATGCTTCAAGCATAGGTATCGAAGTTGTTTTAATGCAAGAGAAGCACCCCATTGCTTTCTTCAGTGAGAAGTTAAGTGGTGCTGGCCTTGACTATTCCATGTACAAAAAAGAGATTTATGCATTAGTGACAACCTTGGAAACATGGCAACACTATTTATGGCCTAAGGAATTTGTCATCCACACTGATCATGAGTCCTTGAAGCACTTGAAAGGACAAAGCAAATTGAACAAGCATCATGCCAAGTGGATGGAGTTCATTGAGATATTTCCATATGTGATCAAATATAAACAAGGTAAAGAAAATGTCGTGGCTGATGCATTGTCTCGAAGGTATACTCTAATCACTACTCTTAATACAAAACTACTTGGATTTGAGTATATTAAAGACTTGTATGCTATTGATGAGGATTTTGAAAATGTGTTCATTGCATGTGAGAAAACTGGTTTTGGAAAGTTTTATAGGCATGATGGATTCTTATTTAGGGAAAATAGATTATGTGTGCCTAGGAGTTCTTTAAGAGAATTACTTGTTAGAGAAGCCCATAGTGGTGAGTTAATGGGACATTTTGGAGTAAAGAAAACTTTAGATATATTGCATGATCACTTCTTTTGACCAAACATGAAAAGAGATGTTGAAAAATTGTGTGAAAGATGTGTCACTTGTAAACAAGCTAAGTCTAGAGTTATGAACCATGGTCTTTATACTCCATTGCCTATTCCTACTGCTCGTTGGACTGACATTTCTATGGACTTTGTTTTGGGGTTACCAAGAACAAAGAGAGGTAGAGATTCTATTTTTGTTGTTGTTGATAGGTTCTCTAAGATGGCTCACTTCATTGCTTGTCACAAGACAGATGATGCAAGCAACATTATTGATTTATTCTTCAAGGAAATTGTTCGTTTACATGGTGTTCCGACCATTGTTTCTTACCGTGATGTGAAGTTCCTTAGCTACTTTTGGAAAACATTATGGGGAAAGTTAGGAACAAAGCTATTGTTTTCCACTACTTGTCATCCACAAACCGATGGTCAAATTGAAGTAGTCAATCGTACTTTGTCTACTTTGTTGAGGTCCATTATTCAAAAGAATTTGAAGAATTTGGAAGATTGTTTGCCTCATGTGGAGTTTGCTTACAATAGAAGTGTGCATTATACTACTAGTTATTCTCCATTGAAGTTGTCTATGGTTTTAATCCACTCACTCCATTGGATCTTTTACCACTACCTATTGAGGAGAGAGCCAGTTTGGATGGGAAAAAGAAAGCCGATTTTGTTAAGCAACTACATGAGAAGGTACGTCAGAACATTAAGAAGAGGACTAAGCAATATGCTACTCAAGCCAACAAGCATCGCCAGAAAGTTGTCTTTGAACCTGGTGATTGGGTTTGGGTACATATGCGTAAAGAGAGATTTCCTACTCAACGTCACTCCAAGTTGCAACCTCGAGGAGATGGACCATTCCAAGTGATTGAGAAGATCAATGACAATGCTTATAAATTGGATCTTCCAGGTGAGTATAATGTTAGTGCTACATTTAATGTTTCTAATCTTTCTCCCTTTGATATTGATATAGGTGATTCTGATTTGAAGACAAATCCTTCCGAGGAGAGGGGGAATGATGGAGACCCATCAAGCTCACACAGCTCAAGTCATCTTCGTGATGTTCGTGATCCTTTAAGCATCCATGGAGGTCCAATTACAAGAGCTAAATCAAAGATAATGCAACAAGCCTTGGCTGGTTTAATTAATATTGCTAGAGAGAAAGCACAACAAAGCTTTAGCATGGATGATAATAAAGTCTTCTACAACATGATCCAAACCCAAGTTCAACCTTCTTGAAGACACACACACACACACACAAAAGTTTTGGGCCGAAATGCAATTAGGCTGGATGCATATGTTATTTAGTTAAGTATTATTGGGCTGAACGTTGTCTTAATTTAATTTAAGCCCAATTCTTTTTTAAATAATATATTTTGTAGGACTTCTATTACTTGTTCTGCAAGTTAGGAGATTAGGATTCCTATTACTTGTTCTGCAAGTTAGGAAAGTAGGATTCTATTACTTGTGCTGCAAGTTAGCTAGTTGCCTATAAATAGTTATGTAACCCTTTGGGGAGAACACAATTGATTTTAGTAATAACATTGAGAGACTTGTTCTCTTTGGTTCTCTTGAGAACTCTTGAACTTATCAAGGTCTTCCTTGTGGCGTTCTTCTACCTTCCACCAATATATACCATAGGTTCTTGCTTTTCTAAGCAACGGGTCTTGGTCCAATACCATAGGTTCTTGTGTTTCTACAAAACGGGTCTTGGTTTTACTTCTAATTTTTGTTTTCTTTTTCTGCATTTTTAACTTGTTATTGTTTTTCTTTAAGTGTTCTTCGTCTTCTTCATTGAACCTCATCTTCTTTCGTGAGATCCATATCAATTTTACTTCTAATTTTTGTTTTCCTTTGCTGCGTTTTTAACTTGTTATTATTTTTCTTCAAGTGTTCTTCGTCTTCTTCATTGAACCTCATCTTCTTTCGGTGAGGTCTATATCATTTGGCATCAGAGCTTAGGTTCAATTCGTTGGAGTCTCATTTTTGTTTTTTTTTTATCTTCTTGTCTTGGACAAACCTTGATCTTGAATCCTTTTCCAACCCACCACTAATATTGTTTGTCTCTCAAACCTATTGTCTTCATTACAATAATCTACCTTTACTTAGCCACCAAGCAAACCCTATCTTGTTCTCCAAGCAACCAAATCCCAAAGGTTTTCTTGCTCACCAAGAAACCTTCAAAAGCTCTACATCACATAAAGACTACTTGTTTCACAAGCCACCGTTCCCTCTCATTCCTTGCCACACAAGCTACTACCAAAACTAGCTTGTTTTTGTCAAAAAGTTGCCTTGTTCCTCAAGTAAACCTCTTCTTATTATTTAGACCTTTTGTTTTTTTTCTTCATTGTTCGTTTACTTTAGTAAAATATAAAAAAGAGAAAAAAAAGAAAAGAAAAAAAAAAGAGAAAAGAAAAAATCAATTCAATAGGGGATTTTTTACATCGTGTGTAGCAAGTGCAACATCAAAGGCAATTCGTGGAGGTGTGCTTCATCAAAATCTTGAGGTAGTCATTTTTTCTTGAGCTTTGAGATTTCTTATTTGCCTAATTTGAAAATTCATTGTTACCATTCTACCCTACTGCCTAAATTTACCTTTTTGACCCTACCACATAAAAGGATAAAACTACCCCACCTTTGGCTAAACCTTAACCTAATTAAACACCCCAAAACATGCGTATTTCCTTCAAGGTTTAGTTTCATTAGAGTCTTCTTAAGCCTTATTGAGTCTTGCAAAGTCTTATTGAGTCTTCATTGTTGTTTTCCCTTGATTAAAATCTTGTGCTCAACTTGTTTATTGTTGGTTGATAGTTGAATTCCATGAGCTAATTTTTGATTGAGTCTTGAGTTTAATATAGAACATATAGAGAAAAGTTGTGTGAGGAAAAAAGGCAAGTGTGTGAGTAACATTAGTAGAGAAAAGCCATATTAAAATTGTGTGAAACACGAGTGAGAGTGTTACATTCTTGTGTGTATTGAGTGTAAACACGTGAGGTCATACTTGTGAGGTCATTTTCTTTTACTAACATTTGTTGCAGGATAAAATCATGTCTTCTAATGGTGAAAAGCCTGATTTGAGTAAGATTGAGTTCATGTTCCAAGCCATGCAATAACAACATTCAAGGATAGAGTCAAAGTTGGTTAAATATGATAAGGTGGAGCAACATGATGTTGCCCTAGCTAAGGTAAACCAAGGTAATACTTTTCATGCATTTGGTAATGTTTGTAATAAAGTTTGATAGCTACTATGAAGAAGAATCCAATGATGATTCTATGCTTCCATGTTCCAAGCCATGCAATAACAACTTTCAAGGATAGAGTCAAAGTTGGTTAAATATGATAAGGTGGAGCAACATGATGTTGCCCTAGCTAAGGTAAACCAAGGTAATACTTTTCATGCATTTGGTAATGTTTGTAATAAAGTTTGATAGCTACTATGAAGAAGAATCCAATGATGATTCTATGCTTCCATTAAAAGATGATGAGGATAGTATGGAATTACCTATGGATGGAAAGGTAACTGTAGCATATCAAGCTTTAAGTGTGCTAGTGAAAGATGAGGATCAATTAAGATTAAAAGAGAGTGAGGAAAAAATAGTGAGTGAAGCTGAGGTTAAGCAAAAAGAGAAAACAATCAAGATTGAGTGTGATGCTTCAAGCATAGGTATCAAAGTTGTTTTAATGCAAGAGAAGCGCCTTATTGCTTTCTTCAATGAGAAGTTAAGTGGAGCTGCCCTTAACTATCCCACATATGATAAAGAGATGTATGCATTAGTGAGGGCCTTGGAAACATGGCAACACTATTTATGGCCCAAGGAATTTGTCGTCCACACTGATCATGAGTCCTTGAAGCACTTGAAAGAACAAAGCAAGTTGAACAAGCGTCATGCCAAGTGGATGGAGTGATAGGATGATATTTTGGGAATTTTATATGTGCTAATATATTTGCTTTATTGATGTTTTATGCCTAAAAGAGCTTACTAATGTTTATTTTATGTTTTAGGTATTAAATATCAAAGTTGGAATAAAAAGGAGCTAAAAGGAGCAAAGTGCAGTATTTTCTGTCTAGCTTGAAAGATTGACATTTTTGGCCAATTTGACATCTCAAAAAGTGTCCTTCATGAAAGTTGTAGATAACTTCTCAAGGTTTCCAGAATACACAAGATCGCAAAAATCGGAGTTCATTTGGTGGGTCAAACATCTGGACAAAATCAGTACGAAATTCTGGGCAGAAAAACGAGATTGAGAAGAAATTCCAACAAAGCAAGTTCAAGACCAGATTTTGTTGAGAGAAGATAATTTCTTAATTTTATTATGTCTTAGATCTGTAATTAATTAATAAGAATAGGCCTTAGGAATTTTACTTAGAAAATAATTGTAAAAAGATGATGAGATAAAGGTAAGAGTTTGACTAGTCAAATTACTTGATTCCCAAGTAAACTCTTATCTGAATCCCACATTACTTAGGAAAGTCTTTTAAAGTCTTCCTTAGGCCTATATAAAGAGCACAAGGCTCTCATAAACAGATCCCTCTGATCCCTCTTATCCCTCTTAGCCCTCAAATCCTTCAAATCCCTCTCCTCCCTCTTCTATCTTTTAGTCTTGTAGGATTTTCTTTAAGGTTTTTAATAAAAAATTTTATTTTTCTTTATTTTTAATTAGTTGCTGATTTTTTTATTATTATTATTTAATAATCTCTTTCTTGCTATTTCTTTAGACTTTGTGATTTCTTGTTTTGTTTGAATCTTATTAGATCATAATCTTGATTATAGATTTCTTGTTTGATATTATTAAAGATTGATAGTTTAATTGTTTATTGCATGATAATTGTCTTCTTTATAATATTAAACTTGAATTTTATGATCTTGAATATGTTTTGTGAGTAGTTTTCTTTTTCAGTTATGAGGTAAATTGATTATTCTTGGGAAAAGCATGTTGTGAGATTCTTGAACCTATTATATAATTGTTGATTAAATATCCAAGATTCTCTGAGCACATTATAATGATTGTTTGTTTGATTATATAGGGTGCACACTATTTAGTTAAATTAAATAATCTACAGCCAGATTAAAAACATAAGTCCGTAATTGCTTGTGGAGTTAATCACTAGGGATGGAGGAGAATTAAGGTTTAGATTAAATGAACCGAGTTTATGTGTTTGTTATCTAATGTCAACCCATATCTTTCTTGTTTTTAATG
Organism: Heritiera fomes; assembly: GCA_032173925.1. NCBI lineage: Eukaryota > Viridiplantae > Streptophyta > Magnoliopsida > Malvales > Malvaceae > Heritiera > Heritiera fomes. Next base: position 17,289,110 of record JAPDPM010000009.1, on the reverse strand, counting down.
CTGCTACAACTTATATCTATAGAGCTTGTTCTAGGTAGGTTAAGTTGTTAGAGATTAGTTAAAGAGCTTGTTTTAACTAACGACTCAGTAAGGAAAGATGGTGTAACAGAGCTTGTTGTTATGCTACGGTTGACTAATTAATTGACAGTGATATTTTGTAATCAATGATCAACATCAAAATCCAAGAATGATTAATTACCTCGTAACTGAAGCTTTTTGCTATTTGTCTTTGATACTTATTAATTCTTGTTTTCTTTATTTTAGAATAGTCTCCAAAAGCCCAAACTTCTTCTTTCCCTAAACCCTAAGATTAGATTTTTATTTTAATAATTAACTTAAAAAATTCAGTCTCTGTGGGTTCGACCCTTACTCCGCTTTCTACATAGTAGAGTTAGGAAATTTTATTTTTGGTGACTGATGACACTCATCAAATTTTGGCGCCGTTGCCGGGGATTGTTATTTATTTAAGTTGTTTATTATAATTTAAAGATCTAATTATTTTCTTTTCTTTCTTCCTTGCAAGGTTTGCATGTCTGACGAGGACTCTAGTTACAGACTTCGAAAGATTAGAGATTACATTCAAGCAACCCAAAGTGCAGTGCTACAAACGCCCCAACCACCACCATCCACTTCCAACGATCCACCTTCCACCGAGCCCACATTCAATCCTACTTTCGAATTCTCTAGTGATTCAGAAGAGGACACCATGGCTCAAAATGCTAATAGAACCTTGAAAGAGTTGGCAGCACCCACTATGAACCAACAACCCTTTTGCATAGCCTATCCTACTTTAGATGTTGCTTTTGAATTAAAATCTGGTTTAATACATCTTTTACCGACTTTTCATGGTCTTGCAGGTGAAGATCCACACAAACATCTAAAGGAATTCCATGTGGTTTGCTCAACCATGAAGCCAGCTGGGGTTAGTGAAGAGCAAATCAAGCTGAGGGCCTTTCCATTCTCTCTGGCAGATGCAGCCAAGGATTGGCTTTACTACTTACCTTCTGGGACCATCAACACTTGGGATGATATGAAGAAACTCTTCTTGGAAAGATATTTTCCTGCTTCTAGGGCAGCCAACATCTACAAAGAAATTTGTGGAATTAGGCAATTTAATGGTGAGTCACTCTATGAATATTGGGAAAGATTTAAACGATTATGTGCTAGTTGCCCACATCACCAAATTTATGAGCAACTATTGATCCAATATTTCTACGAGGGACTATTACCCCATGATAGAAGCATGATAGATGCTGCCAGTGGAGGAGCTTTGGTGGATAAGACTCCTTAAGAAGCCCAAAACTTGATAGCAAACATGGCTGCCAATTCTCAACAATTTAACACAAGGAGAGATCCACCACCACCACTTAAGCAAGCACATGAGGTAAGTACTTTTTCTTTGGAAAAACAATTTGCTAATCTAACATCCCTTGTGCAACAATTGGCTGTAGGTAACATGCAACAAGCCAAGGCTTGTGGAGTTTGCTCCAACATCGGACACCCTACTGATATGTGTCCAAACTTACAAGAAGATTCCATAGAGCAAGCTAATGCTATAGGAGGATTCCCAGGGCCTTCCCAAGGTAAGTATGATCTTTATTCAAGCACTTACAACCCTGGTTGGGGGGAACACCCAAATTTGCAATATGGAAATAGGTCTGCACCATATGTCCCACCACACAATAGGCCAAATAATTTCCAAGTCCCCAAACCTACATACCAAGAGAGGCCACCACCCCAAACACAACACCAAAGTGGAACCATGTCTCTTGAAGAAATTGTAAAGAATCTTGCTGCCTCTACTTTACAAAATCAACAAGAGAACAATCAAAGAATTGCACACCTTGAGCGTCAAATGAGCCAAATGGCTACTTCCCTAAGCAGACTTGAAGCCAAGGAATCCAACAAGTTGCCATCTCAACTAGAGGTCAATCCAAGAGAGAATGCACATGCCATCTTTTTGAGGAGTGGGAAGGAAATTGGACCCAAGGAGAATGCATATGAAGAGGTCAACATAAAGGCTCCACCACATAAAAATGTTGAGAATCTTCCCCCTCTTTATAGAGATTTTGACAAGGTAAGTGAAAAACGTGTCCCTTTTAATGTTGGTACTTACCCTCCTCCTTTCCCTAGTAGGTTGGCAAAACCAAAGAAAGAAAAGCATGTTGACACTAACATGGAAGCAAAAGGAGAAGTTGACAACAATGCTTCAAAGTCTAAGGTAAGTGATAAAAGAGTCCCCTTTAATACTGGTACTTACCCTCCTCCTTTTCCTAGCAAGTTAGCCAACAACAAGAAAGAAGAGCAAGACAAAGAGATCTTGGAGACCTTTAGGAAAGTGGAGGTGAACATTCCTCTTCTTGATGCTATCAAGCAAGTACCAAGGTACGCAAAATTTTTAAAAGAATTGTGCACTAACAAGAAGAAATTAAAAGGTGATGAAAATGTAGTTGTGGGGGAGAATGTGTCTGCCATCATTCAAAGAAAACTTCCCCCAAAGTGTGGAGATCCTGGCATGTTTAGTATTTCATGTAAGATAGGTAACACTGATTGATAAGTCCATGATAGATTTAGGAGCTTCTATAAATGTCATGCCTTTGTCAATTTATAAATCTTTAAATCTTAGGCCTTTGAAAGAGACTGGTGTTATTATACAATTGGCTGATAGAACTAATGCCTATCCTGAAGGGATATTAGAGGATCTTCTTGTGCAGGTTGATAAATTAGTCTTCCCAGCAGACTTCTATGTTCTTGATATGGAGGATGATAATTCTCCTTTTCCAACACCAATGCTGCTAGGGAGACCATTCTTGAAGACATCCAAAGCCAAAATAGATGTGGATAAGGAAACACTCACCATGGAGTTTGATGATAACATAGTGGAGTTCAACATCTTTGGAGAAGTAATCATAAGTCAGAACCAACAGAAATCAAACAAAAGGTTTGCATTTGGTATTGGATGATGGAAGGTGAAAATGTCGAGCTAACGACATTAAACAAAAGTGCTACTTGGGAGGCAACCCAAGGATGTAAAACGAGGGAGTATTTCTTTCCTTACTTGTATTACCATTTAATTTTTGAGTTTTTTTTATTGTTCTTCTTTGCATGCTAGACTTACTTTGAGGACAAAGTAAGATTTAAGTGTAGGGAGAATATTGGTTTATGAGTCTATAGAGTTTTTTTTAAGAATTGGAATTTTTTTTGAAAAAAAAGGGTCAAAATTTTTAAGAGTTTTAAAAGATCATGGTATGTTTTCTTTTTTTTAAGGATTGATTCTAAACTAAAACAAAGTTTTATAAGAAAATTGAGAGTATTTTGATTGTTATTATTGTTGAAGTGAATACTTTCTAAAGAATTTATGTGAGTTCATGATTAAATATGATTGCTCATATGATATTGATAATGTGATTAGTTCATTGAAGTTGGTATAAGCAAAGGATAAATAGACAAGAACAAAAAAAAATAAAAAGAGAAGAAAAATAGAGGTTGAAAGCTTTAAATTCTACTCCAATGTTTTGAGTTACTCGATCTTGTTGATTAAATTCTTGAAGTGACTTAAAATATGAGTATGCAAACCACTCTAAAAGAAGGCTTACTTGTTGAGTAACCGGGTGTTGGTATCACCAATATTCGCGTAAAAAGGCAAGTAAGTACTTAGGGAAACCATTATTGAAATCTTAAAAGAAAAAAAAGAAAAAGAAGGAAGAGAAAATAGAAAAAAAATTCTTGATCTATTGACTTTGTTTGTAGTAATGTAAATTGGATAATTGCAAAGTTGATATTATATGTTTCAATTGTGTTGATTGTGAATTTTGCATGAATTTATTTAGAAGTATGCATGAATATGGGAAGTAATGATTAGAATATGATTGACTTGATAATTTGACTCTTGTTGAAGTTATGAGTTAAGAATTGAAAGATTTGAAAATATGTTCATGATCTTAATCTTGTTTTGAGTCTTAATTTTTAATTTTTGAGTCTTATTTTGAATTTTTAGGATTGAGTCTTAAGTAAAAGATTCTGTGGGTATATCTTCTGAAAGCCCTCACGAGACACAACTCGTCCACTAGGGGTGACCTAGGGGTTTAAAGGCTTATTGCATAAGCTAAATGCAATCGTGATTCCTACGAAAGTGAGTTAGGTTTTAGGAAAAGGACTTTAAGATTAGGATTTTAGGATTTAGTTCTTTAGGAAGTTAGTTTAGGTTTGCTAGAGGACTAGCAAAAGCTAAGTGTGGGGGAATTTGATAGGATGATATTTTGAGAATTTTATATGTGCTAATATATTTGCTTTATTGATGTTTTATGCCTAAAAGAGCTTACTAATGTTTATTTTATGTTTTAGGTATTAAATATCAAAGTTGGAATAAAAAGGAGCTAAAAGGAGCAAAGTGCAGTATTTTCTGTCTAACTTGAAAGATTGACATTTTTGGCCAATTTGACATCTCAAAAAGTGGCCTTCATGAAAGTTGTAGATAACTTCTCAAGGTTTCCAAAATGCACAAGATCGCAAAAATCGGAGTTCATTTGGTGGGTCAAACATATGGACAAAATCAGTACGAAATTCTAGGCAGAAAAACGAGATTGAGAAGAAATTCCAACAAAGCAAGTTCAAGACCAGATTTTGTTGAGAGAAGATAATTTCTTAATTTTATTATGTCTTAGATCTGTAATTAATTAATAAGAATAGGCCTTAGGAATTTTACTTAGAAAATAATTGTAAAAAGATGATGAGATAAAGGTAAGAGTTTGACTAGTCAAATTACTTGTTTCCCAAGTAAACTCTTATCTGAATCCCACATTACTTAAGAAAGTCTTTTAAAGTCTTCCTTAGGCCTATATAAAGAGCACAAGGCTCTCATAAACAGATCCCTCTTATCCCTCTTAGCCCTCAAATCCTTCAAATCCCTCTCGTCCCTCTTCTCTCTTTTAGTCTTGTAGGATTTTCTTTAGGGTTTTTAATAAAAAATTTTAATTTTCTTTATTTTTAATTAGTTGCTGATTTTTTTATTATTATTATTTAACAATTTCTTTCTTGCTATTTCTTTAGACTTTGTGATTTCTTGTTTTGTTTGAATCTTATTAGATCATAATCTTGATGATAGATTTCTTATTTGATATTATTAAAGATTGATAGTTTAATTGTTTATTGCATGATAATTGTCTTCTTTATAATATTAAACTTGAATTTTATGATCTTGAATATGTCTAGTGAGTAGTTTTCTTTTTCAGTTATGAGGTAAATTGATTATTCTTGGGAAAAGCATGTTGTGAGATTCTTGAACCTATTATATAATTGTTGATTAAATATCCAAGATTCTCTGAGCACATTATAATGATTGTTTGTTTGATTAGATAGGGTGCACACTATTTAGTTAAATTAAATAATCTACCGCCAGATTAAAAACATAAGTCCGTAATTGCTTGTGGAGTTAATCATGATGAGTGTCGTCAGTCACCAAAAATAAAATTTCCTAACTCTACTATTGTGACGTCCCCGTCACTTCATCTTATCACTTATCTTTTTCCTTCTTTATTTAGATTTTAGTTCATCCAGTGTCATTCTTTCTTTATTCTTAAGCTAATTATCTGATAACCCATAAAATTTTATTCAATTTCAATAAAACAGACTAATGATACATGTATATATGTATCATCCGTTTCCACAGGATCTCATACATCATCTTAACTTAAATCCCCGACATCTTATATACATTAATGTTAGTTGTACTGTACCATAACTGAATTACAATTTACTTTCCATAATTACATAAGTATACCTTCTATACTACTTGGGAAGCGTCTTTCGAAGGTAGACTTTCAAGATCCACTCGTAGGCTCTTCTATCGAGAGCGAGGGATTACTTCAGATAGTTTGTATGAAAAATGTTCGTAAAAGGGTGAGTTTACGCTCAGTAAGAAAATTATGTAAAAGAGCGTACTATGCCTCTATATGCATTTTTCCTACTTGGCTCTATAATGTCATGTAAAGCATTATAAAGCATGCATCATAAACATCTTTCATGCATTATTTGCAACCATGCATATTTATTTCAAATGACATGGAAATCATACTTTGTATGCTTCTCTTAAAATATAGCATACATATAAAACATGCATCATACTTCTTCTTCTTATACTTTCTTTAAAACATCATACTTCATAACTTACTTTAAAACATACTTTACATGCTTTTATAACGTAGCATGTTTCGTATACTTCTTCAAAACATATTTCAAGTATTTCTTTCAAATATCATTTACATACATACATACATACATACATACTTCTCTTAAAACGTCTTATACTTTCTTGAAATCATACATCATATACTTCTTTTAAAACTTCTTGTACCAGTAAATCAAGTACTTTCGATTTCTTTATTCTTAGAAATCGCATATAAATATAGTTTTGATAACATAAAACTATTTGTACTTTTGTGGAGTTATGCACTGCATCATCATCATCATCATCATCATCATCATTATCATGTGGCGTACCCCGTAGGGCCAGGAATCCTCCCTTAGCCGAACATGAAATATGAACAGATTGGCCAACTGCGGGTGGCTACAGTTAACACTAGTCAGGTGTCCTTCTGTAGCGACTGAGGCCTGACTTATGGTTCCTCAGCCCATAACATACATTACATCATTTCAGGACTTGATCAGAGCCCCTACTATAAACATGATAGTGCATAATCTCAAAACATATGCCATGTAGCTTCTTGCCATGACATTTCATACTTTCTGAAAATAAGTGTAAAAGATCTCTTTTCTTAAAACAGGGCAGTCAACTGGCCTCATAGGGTAGTCGGCTGCTTCTTCATAATTTCATTTTAAAATTTCGATATTTTCATCTTTGAAAATACATGGGGCAGTCAACTGGTCCATATAGCAGTTGACTGGTTTTCAAACAGAATGCTTCTGGAAAATTAGCAGTCGACTGGTCTCATAGGCAGTCGACTGGTTTTGAAACAGAATGCATTTTGGAAAATAGCAGTCGACTGTCCCATATAGCAGTCGACTGGTTTGAAACAGAATGCTTACTGGGTAAATAGCAGTCGACTGGCTTACATAGCAGTCGACTGGTTTGCATCGGTTTTCGGAAAACGGCGTTTTGGTTGTCTCTAGGCAGTCGACTTCCGTTTATGGCAGTTGGCTGCCCCTAGCCTAATTGGTACTATGAGACAAGTCCGAAAATGCATCTTTTCCTGCACAAAATCAACTGATGTTTCTTCCCAAACCACATAAAATCATCGTAAAACATGCGGACATAGCCGCCTTACGTCCGTTACATAAATTCCTTACCTCGATTACTTCGAGAACATGAAATCACTTGGTTCACCAACCCTAATCCTTTTCTTCTTCAAATCTGAAATCATCATATCAAAGCAAACCTTTAAGAATTTGCAATAATCATGTTATACTAATTCATTACAACACCATACCATGAACATAATTGACTAAATCATCTTCTTCTCTTACCTTTTTTTTTGCTAGTGACCAAAATCTCAAACTTTGAGATCTCTTCCAATACTTGGAATCAATCTACCAAACTTCAGGTATAGCGTCGTCTAGTGACTATGATCATTTTTCGTCTAACAAACATAACGATTTGGTTACTAAACAAGGGTGTTTGTCAAGGTAGCTATGGAAGAAGACTTATGGAAACTTGGAGAACATGAGGGAGAGGGCTAGAAGAGTTGCTGCCGTGGGGTGATGGCTGGAGTATGAGTCATGCCATTTCATTTAATGCTCCCCTATCCAATATCATCTCATCTCAGCCACTTTACTCCTTGACCCCTTTTGACCCTCTTATTGGACCCATCTTTGACCATTAATTTCTCTTCTTCCTTTTCTCATATCAGCCATACAAAATCATTTAATTATGAAAATCTGGTATTTGTTTCATCATCATCTAATTAAATCATTTCATCTCAATCTTTGACCATTATTATTTGACCATTCACTTAATTGGTCTCCTTTCTTCCATATAACACTTGTCTTTGCTTACAAAATTTTCTGATATTAATTCTTTTCTCGTACCTCAATTATTCTTATAACATCAATTTAATTTCCTTGACTATTTGACTTTCCATTTCTTATTTCTTCCATACTTCATACATCATGCATACATCATTCATACCTCAATTACACATCAACTTCATATTCATTTAATCATATTAGATTGAAATACTTTACAAACATGGAGGAATACATGGAAATTGGGGATTTCACAACTATGTAGATAGCGGAGCAAGGGTCGAACCCACAGAGACTGAATTCTTTAAGTTAATTATTAAATTAAAAATCTAATCTTAGGGTTTAGGGAAATAAGAAGTTTGGGGGTTTTGGAGACTATTCTAAAATAAAGAAAACAAGAATTATTAAGTATTAAAGACAAATAGCAAAAAAAGCTTCAGTTACGAGGCAATTAATCATTCTTGGATTTTGATGTTGATCATTGATTACAAAATATCACTGTCAATTAAATAGTCAACCGTAGCATAACAACAAGCTTTGTTACACCATCTTTCCTTACTGAGTCGTTAGTTAAAACAAACTCTTTAACTAATCTCTAACTACTTAACCTACCTAGAACAAGCTCTCTAGATATAAGTTGTAGCAGCATTAACAACAAGAAAGATATGGGTTGACATTAGATAACAAACACATAAGCTCGGTTCATTTAATCTAAACCTTAATTCTCCTCCATCCCTAGTGATTAACTCCACAAGCAATTACGGACTTATGTTTTTAATCTAGCGGTAGATTATTTAATTTAACTAAATAGTGTGCACCCTATCTAATCAAATAAACAATCATTATAATGTGCTCAGAGAATCTTGGATACTTAATCAACAATTATATTATAGGTTCAAGAATCTCACAACATGCTTTTCCCAAGAATAATCAATTTACCTCATAACAGAATAAGAAAACTACTGACTAGACATATTCAAGATCATAAAATTCAAGTTTAATATTATAAAGAAGACAATTATCATGCAAGAAACAATCAAAGAAGCAATCTTTAATAATATAAAATCAGAATTAATAATCAAGATTATAAACTAGCAAGCAAGAACACACAAACAATATAAATTTAAATAAAGAAAACAAAATTAGAATTAAAAATAATAATAATAATAATAATAAAAAGAAATCAGCAACTAATTAAAAATAAAGAAAAAATAAAATTTTATTAAAAACCCTAAAGAAAATCCTACAAGACTAAAAGAGAAGAGGGAGGAGAGGGGTTTGAAGGAATTGAGGGCTAAGAGGGATGCTGTTTATGAGAGCCTTGTGCTCTTTATATAGGCCTAAGGAAGAGTTTAAAAGACTTTCATAAGCAATGTGGGATTCAGATAAGAGTTTACTTGGGAAACAAGTAATTTGACTAGTCAAACTCTTACCTTTATCTCATCATCTTTTTACAATTATTTTCTAAGTAAAATTCCTAAGGCCTATTTTTATTAATTAATTACAGATCTAAGACAAAATAAAATTAAAAAATTATCTTCTCTCAACAAAATCTGGTCTTGAACTTGCTTTGTTGGAATTTCTTCTCAATCTCGTTTTTCTGCCCAAAATTTCGTACTGATTTTGTCCAGACGTTTGACCCACCAAATGAACTCCGATTTTATGATCTTGGACATTTTGGAAACCTTGAGAAGTCCCCTACAACTTCCATGAAGGCCACTTCTTGAGATCAGGTCGTTAAATTGGTCAAAAATGTCAATCTTTCAAGCTGGACAGAAAATACTACACTTTGCTCTTTTTAGCTTCTTTTATTCCAACTTTGATATTTAATACCTAAAACATAAAATAAACATTAGTAAGCTCTTTTAGGCATAAAACATCAATAAAGCAAATATATTAGCATATATAAAATTTACAAAATATCATCCTATCAAATCACTAGGGATGGAGGAGAATTAAGGTTTAGATTAAATGAACCGAGCTTATGTGTTTGTTATCTAATGTCAACCCATATTGATATGAACCTCACCGAAAGAAAATGAAGTTCAATGAAGAACACAAAGAACACTTGAAGAAAAACAAGAACAAGTTAAAAACGCAGCAAAAGAAAACAAAAATTAGAGATAAAACCAAGACCCGTTGTGTAGATACACAAGAACCTATGGTATTGGACCAAGACCCGTTGCTTAGAAAAGCAAGAACCTATGGTATATATTGGTGGAAGGTAGAAGAACGCCACAAGGAAGACCTTGATAAGTTCAAGAGTTCTCAAGAGAACCAAAGAGAAGAAGTCTCTCAATTTTATTACTAAAATCAATTGTGTTCTCCCTAAAGGGTTACATAACTATTTATAGGCAAATAGATAACTTGCAGCACAAGTAATAGGAATCCTACTTTCCTAACTTGCAGAATAGGAAATAGCAAACTTGCAAAACAAGCAATAGGAATCCTACTCTCCTAACTTGCAGAACAAGTAATAGAAGTCTTACAAAATCTATTATTTAAAAAGGAATTGGGCTTAAATTAAATTAAGACAATGTTCAGCCCAATAATACTTAACTAAATAAAATATGCATCTAGCCTAATTTGCATTTCGACCCAATACTTGTGTGTCTTCAAGAAGGTTGAACTTGGGCTTGGATCATGTTGTAGAAGACTTTATCATCCTCCATGCTCAAGCTTTGCTGGGCTTTCTCTCTAACAATATCAATGAAACCAGCCAAGGCTTGTTGCATTATCTTTGATTTAACTCTTGTAATTGGACCTCCATGGATACTCAAAGGATCACGATCATCACGAACATGACTTGAGCTTTGTGAGCTTGGATCTCCATCACATATCTTTCTTGTTGTTAATGCTGCTACAACTTATATCTAGAGAGCTTGTTCTAGGCAGGTTAAGTAGATAGAGATTAGTTAAAGAGCTTGTTTTAACTAACGACTCAGTAAGGAAAGATGGTGTAACAGAGCTTGTTGTTATGCTACGGTTGACTATTTAATTGACAGTGATATTTTGTAATCAATGATCAACACAAAATCCAAGAATGATTAATTACCTCGTAACCGAAGCTTTTTGCTATTTGTCTTTGATACTTAAAAATTCTTGTTTTCTTTATTTTAGAATAGTCTCCAAAAGCCCAAACTTCTTCTTTCCCTAAACCCTAAGATTAGATTTTTAATTTAATAATTAACTTAAAAAATTCAGTCTCTGTGGGTTCGACCCTTACTCCGCTATCTACATAGTAGAGTTAGGAAATTTTATTTTTGGTGACTGACGACACTCATCATGGAGTTCATTAAGACATTTTCATATGTGATCAAATATAAACAAGGTAAAGAAAATGTCGTGGCTGATGCATTGTCTCGAAGGTATAGTCTAATCACTACTCTTAATGCAAAACTACTTGTATGCTACTGATGAGGATTTTGAAAATGTGTTCATTGCATGTGAGAAAACTGGTTTTGGAAAGTTTTATAGGCATGATGGATTCTTGATGGAGATCCAAGCTCACAAAGCTCAAGTCATGTTCGTGATGATCGTGATCCTTTGAGTATCCATGGAGGTCCAATTACAAGAGCTAAATCAAAGATAATCCAACAAGCCTTGGCTGGTTTCATTGATATTGCTAGAGAGAAAGCCTAACAAAGCTTGAGCATGGAGGATGATAAAGTCTTCTACAACATGATCCAAGCCCAAGTTCAACCTTCTTGAAGACACACAAGTATTGGGCCGAAATGCAAATTAGACTAGATGCATATTTTATTTAGTTAAGTATTATTGGGCTGAACATTGTCTTTGTCATAACGTCTAGGTCCGTGAACCTAACAGCTAGACTTTAAAATTCAAGGAGTCGCCAAGAACCATTCAAACCTAAGGTGTGATTGGTCACCTATTCTTGTCTAAGGATAAGGCATGGTCTACGTTCAAAGAATCTAGAGTTCGGGAGTACGGTTACGTGTGGGGAAGGATTAGCACCCCCACAACGCCCATTCTAAAATGGTACCACTTAGTTTTAAGTTTAGTCTAAATTTACCTTTATGTTTGTATTAGTTTAGATAATTAAATATTGGGAAAGTTTCTAAGACTATTCTATCAATCTGGCTCAAATCTTAGAAACTTCCCTCACCTCAAGATGTTCAAGGAGTACCAATCGACTTTCTTGAACTCCATCGTCGGATTGATTGAGTATATTATGGAATTCTTATCTTTAAATATTTTCTAATCTTATTCTTCTTATTGTATTGTTTTAATTCTATTATTTTATATTTTTAAAAATAAACATGACATATGGGTTATTGACAATTCTTCTTAAGTATCCCATCAATCTGGCTCAACCGAAGAAGAATCCTCTCACCTAGAAATTCCAAGGAGTACCAATTGACTTTCTTAGAATTTCATTATCGGCATATGTCACATTTACTTCTTTTATTATCATCCCATTACCTTATTATGGTATTATTTTATATTTCTTTATTCTGGATTCGTTATTTTATTTTATTTCATTATATCTTTAAAGTGAACATGAATTATGTTTTCTTGAAAATTCTCCTCAAGTATTCCATCAATCTGGCTTAACTCAAGAAGAATTCTGATGAGTGTCGTCAGTCACCAAAAATAAAATTTCCTAACTCTACTATGTAGATAGCGGAGTAAGGGTCGAACCCACAGAGACTGAATTTTTTAAGTTAATTATTAAATTAAAAATCTAATCTTAGGGTTTAGGGAAAGAAGAAGTTTGGGGGTTTTGTAAACTATTCCAAAATAAAGAAAACAAGAATTATTAAATATAAAAAAACAAATAGCAAAAAGCTTCAGTTACGAGGCAATTAATCATTCTTGGATTTTGATGTTGATCATTTATTACAAAATATCACTGTCAATTAAATAGTCAACCGTAGCATAACAACAAGCTCTGTTACACCATCTTTCCTTACTGAGTCGTTAGTTAAAACAAGCTCTTTAACTAATCTCTAACTACTTAACCTACCTAGAACAAGCTCTCTAGATATAAGTTGTAGCAGCATTAACAACAAGAAAGATATGGGTTGACATTAGATAACAAACACATAAGCTCGGTTCATTTAATCTAAACCTTAATTCTCCTCCATCCCTAGTGATTAACTCCACAAGCAATTACGGACTTATGTTTTTAATCTGGCGATAGATTATTTAGTTTAACTAAATAGTGTGCACCCTATCTAACCAAACAAACAATCATTATAATGTGCTCAGAGAATCTTGGATATTTAATCAACAATTATATTATAGGTTCTAGAATCTCACAACATGCTTTTCCCAAGAATAATCAATTTACCTCATAACTGAATAAGAAAACTACTCACTAGACATATTCAAGATCATAAAATTCAAGTTTAATATTATAAAGATTACAAATATCATGCAAGAAACAATCAAAGAAGCAATCTTTAATAATATAAAATCAGAATTACTAATCAAGATTACAAACTAGCAAGCAAGAACACACAAACAATATTAATTTAAATAAAGAAAACAAAATCAGAATTAAAAATAATAAAGAAATCAGCAACTAATTAAAAATAAAGAAAAAAAATAAAATTTTATTAAAAACCCTAAAGAAAATCCTACAAGACTAAAAGAGAAGAGGGAGGAGAGGGATTTGAGGGCTAAGAGGGATAAGAGGAATGCTGTTTATGAGAGCCTTGTGCTCTTTATATAGGCCTAAGGAAGAGTTTAAAAGACTTTCCTAAGTAATGTGGGATTCAGATAAGAGTTTACTTGAGAAACAAGTAATTTGACTAGTCAAACTCTTACCTTTATCTCATCATCTTTTTACAATTATTTTCTAAGTAAAATTCCTAAGGCCTATTTTTATTAATTAATTACAGATCTAAGACAAAATAAAATTAAGAAATTATCTTCTCTCAACAAAATCTGGTCTTGAACTTGCTTTGTTGGAATTTCTTCTCAATCTCGTTTTTCTGCCCAGAATTTCGTACTGATTTTGTCCAGACTTTTGACCCACCAAATGAACTCCGATTTTTGCGATCTTGTGCATTCTGGAAGGCTTGAGAAGTCATCTACAACTTTCATGAAGGCCACTTCTTGAGATCAGGTCGTTAAATTGGTCAAAAACGTCAATCTTTCAAGCTGGACAGAAAATACTGCACTTTGCTCCTTTTAGCTCCTTTTTATTCCAACTTTGATATTTAATACCTAAAACATAAAATAAACATTAGTAAGCTCTTTTAGGCATAAAACATCGATAAAGCAAATATATTAGCACATATAAAATTCCCAAAATATCATCCTATCAAATTCTGTCACCTAGAAAATCCAAGGAGTACCAATTGACTTTCTTGGAGTTTCATCCTCGGCATAATCCATATTCATCTTTGATAACTAATTTTGTTATCTCCTTATTCAATCTTTATTCCATTTATTCTTATTTGCATTTTTTCTAATTTAATTTATTTTATTATTTTATTTATGTAATATCTATCATACTAAACATACAAAATATAAAATATATGATACAAATTAAACTAAACAAATCATATCAATATACAAATTATTTATTCAATATGTATTAATCAAATATTATCAAAGTAATTAAATCATGCAACATTAGTATTTTAATATACAAATTATTAATCCGATATTAATTAACTATCAAACCCTCCTATTAAATTATTGACCAATTAATATAATAAAACAAAAACTTACCTGGGCAATAACCTCACCTCTTGTTGGCTTTTTTTCTTTTCCTTTATATTCCCTTTTCCACGTGTTCTCTTGCTATAGCTTTTCTTTAATATTTCCAAAGTGGCGTGCCTCAAGCATTTTCACAAAGCTTTCCTATTTTCTTGCAACAATCATCAAGAGCAACACAAACAGAGGCTGTGCAAACATCCACGTGATGGGTCGGCAACCTGCAGTAGCTGTGCGTTGACTGGGCTCGCAATAGTGGTGCGAGAGGCAGGCAGAAAAATGAGCTGACAGAACAACAGCGGTGGTGATCGGGTTGAGTGCTTGATTTCCCCCAGAGTCCCCTCTTTATAATAAAAAATTTATTTGAGTCCTAAGACAACTCTACCTATTCTATTAATTATCTCCTATTTTTAACATTTTATCTATTTCTTATATTAATCCTAATCTAACTCTATCAAATTCAATATTAATCCAAATAATTATCCTAAAATATCTAATTATCCTATCCTAAAATTATTTTTATTTTTATTTTTTATCCTTTCTCTCTCTTTTCTTTTCTCTTTTTTTTTATTCCTAAATCCTATTTTAATTTTAATTTCCTAATTAATGTTAATTCTAAATCTAAAAATTCTAATTTAATTCTAGCCTAATTTTAAATTGTTAAATTAAAATACAAATGTCACCCAACCCAATTAATTATTTATACAAATTAAGACCCCGGACAAAAAATAGGGTGTCTACAGCTGCCCCTCTTTGTGCATTTGCTGTGAAACAATAATTGCACAAAGACATAGACACTTATTTTGTCTGACTTCTTCTTTCTTTCTTCTTTTTTTTTGAAAAAGCTCCCTCTAAACAGAAAGGCAGTCAAACTTTAAAATCTTGTCCAAAAAGCTCCCCTTAAACAGGCAGGCAGTCAAACTTTAAAAATCTTGTCTAAAAGCTCCTCCTAAACAGGCAGGCAGTGAAACTTTAAAATCTTGTCCAAAAAGCTCCCCCTAAACAGGCAGGCAGTCAAACTTTAAAAATCTGGTCTAAAAGCTCCTCCTAAACAGGCAGGCAGTCAAACTTTAAAATCTTGTCCAAAAAGCTCCCCCTAAACAGGCAAGCAGTCAAACTTTAAAAATCTTGTCTAAAAGCTCCTTCTAAACAGGCAGGCAGTCAAACTTTAAAATCTTGTCCAAAAAGCTCCCCCTAAACAGGCAGGCAGTCAAACTTTAAAAATCTTGTCTAAAAGCTCCTCCTAAACAGGCAGGCAGTCAAACTTTAGAAATCTTGTCTAAAAGCTCCTCCTAAACATGCAGGCAGTCAAACATTAAAATCTTGTCCAAAATTTGGAGGAATCATGCTCGAAGGTCTTATAGATTGTACTCAAGGAACCTTGTCTGTAGTTTTTCTCATGAAATGCATCATGTATGCAACTACGCATGCATTATATCCTATCTATGCAATGTCATTTGTGTAATGCCATTCATGCAATATTACTCACACACTCTATTCTATTCATGCAATGTTTTCTTTGAAAAGTATTTCAACTTTAACTATGGCAATAACAAGATTTTTCTGTATCAGTCCATCTCATGCATTCTTCTCTTTTCATTTGTCATCCTGTCCTTATATTTCCTATTTCTCTTCTCATTTTCCTTTTTTCCATTTTCTTTCCCAACGAATCTCTTGTCTTCATCCCCTATTTATCTTATCTTATCCTTTGCTTCTTCTTTCACCTTCATTCACTCTTTCTTTTTCATTGTTATTTCTTAATTTCCATTTTCATTCATTCACAAGTTTCCTTTTCTTTCATTTTTCTAAATAATATAGAAGTCTTTCACATATTTTGCCAAGCAAACATTCATTACCATTCTAATTTCAAGATCAATGCAACACAATTTCTCAATCCCTCAAGGTAAGGATATAGCAAAGAAATGATAAGTGAAATGAAGAGAGTGGTATTATTCAACATTTGGAAAGATTTAACAAGAAATTGTTAGGCTTAGAAGGAAAGTAGGCTTGAATGAAAGGTGAGAATTTTTAGGATTAGGTAATAGTATCCAAATAAAAACAATTCAAACAATTTTGATCAATCAATACAAAATTCCCTTCAAAGGTCCATTAATCTGATTATGTTGAGTTCATCAAAACATCCTCTTTGCCCCAATATCATTGACATCCAGCTTTTTTGGGTTTTCGATCTGAATTCTCCTTTCATCTCTTTTTTTTCTTTTCCTTTTCCTTTTTTTTTCTTTTTCTTCTTTTTTTTTCGTGAAATTTCTTTTGTTTGTTCTTGATTCTAATACATGCTCCAACAGCAGATATTTCTTCACCCAATTTAATGCTCTCATGGATTCAAGACAATTTTTGGAATCCCATTACTTCCATCTAGACTAGATCTCTTTGTTTATCTTGATCTGCTTCTTCTAATTCCATCCAAAGGATCATCATCTCATAGTGTAAGTATGCCTTTATTCAACACATGATTCTTCAATGGGAGTACTCATATTTGATCAAAATGGACTTTTAAGGCACGTAACATAGGCTTAGGTGAGGGTTTATGAAAGAAAGGATAAAATAGGCCCAAAATAAGTGTTTCAGGGTTTATCAAACCAAGAATCATTTTTCATGAATCATTTAGGCCTTTTGCCTTTTGCCTTTTGCCTTTTGCTCCATTTGCTTTTTCTCTTCTTTTTTCATTTTAATGTGACTAGGGTTTTCACTTTCTTGATTCAAACCCTCTTTCCTTCTTCATTCTTTTTTCTTTTGTTCTTTTTTTTTTCCACAATTTTTTTTCACTTTGCCCCACTAATCCTTCATTTTCCATTCTCTTTGCCCCCTAGTGTAGAGGGTGATTCTTGGTGGGTTATATATAAAAAAAGAATATAATATGCTCAAAAGGGGTAATCAATGGATAATTTTACTCACACTTGAAAGGTAGTGAAAGAAGGCCATTTCTCATCTCATTACAAGTACTCTCATTAAAGGTCATCTATTGAACAAAGACAAACTCATTAGAATTTCATGTAGAGATTCACCTTTACTCGTAACATTCTATAGGTGAAGATTTTAGACAAATATCTTCTATTCTCTTCTTGCTTGAACAATCTTGGCAAATTGGAAACCCATTCAACCAACCAAAGCAACTCTTTCAGAACTGAATTTTATACTCATTGCCATCATCATTATCATGTTCATTATTTGGATACTTTTAAGCTTGGTAACAATGTAGAGAATATGGGTATTGGTGTTTGGCATTAAAGAACAAGATTGGAATGAGGAATTAAGAAATATGCATCACACTTTTCCTTTATTGAAAATGAAAACAAATGAAAACTGGCCCAATACATAAAAGAATTCTTAATGCCTTTTGGGCTTAGGCACTCCTATATTACCTAAGAAATTGAAATGTCCTAAGATGAACAACCATAATCTTCAAGTTAGTGAATCAATCAATATCATCCAGTTTCTTCCATAGCATTAACCGCTACCCTTTGTGTGATCTGGTAGAAGATTATCATTCACATTTGGATCATTCTTTGTTCCAAAACTCAAAATTCCAGCATTGACAAGTGCTTGGACTTTCCTCTTCAAGCCATACAATTTTCAATAGAGTGTCCAACATTGTCATTATGATAGGCACACTTTGCATTAGGATCATACCACTTTGGGTAAGGAGGTTTCAAAGGTTCTATATAAATAGGGGCAATAAGATTACCTTCCACCAACTTTGGGAATAGCTCAGCATATGTCATGGGTATAGGGTCTATGGTAACATTTCGGCTAAGTCGGGTGTTCCTTTGGTCATTAAGTGGGAAAGTGGGGTTTGTTGAGGCTGTAGGAGTTTGTCGAGGGAAAACAGGTTGATATGTGTTTTGGGGATGAGTTTGTGGATAAGATGGGGAATAGGCGTAATTCACTGAAGGTGGGTAAGGGGTATAAAGGCGGCGTGAATTATTTGAGACAGCTTGTGCATCTCCTTCCTTCTTCGAGAATCCACCCTTCTTACTAACATTCATTGGTGCTTCGATCTTACCACTCTTGATGGCATTCTCAATAGCTTCACCGGTTAACACCATGTCTGCAAAGTTCTTAGTTACATTGCTAAGCATACGCTCATAATAAGGAGCCTTGAGAGTATTCAAAAAGAACATGGTGATTTCCTTCTCAGTCAAGGGAGGTTGAATTAGTGATGCCACGTCTCTCCATCGTTGGGCATATTCTTTGAAGCTCTCATCTTTCTTCTTTTCCATACCTTGGAGAGATAAGCGGTCAAGAGCTACATCGAACACATGTTTGTATTGAGCTATAAAAGCTCTTGCCAACTCAGACCAAGAAGAAACTTTGCTCCTTTCCAATTGGTTGTACCACTTAGCGGTTGACCCAGTCAAGCTGTCTTGAAAAAAATGAATTAATAGCTTGTCATCCCATGCATATGCCGCCATCTTTCTACAATACATGGTGAGATGATCTTTTGGGCACGATCTTCCATTGAACTTTTCAAATTCAGGCACCTTGAATTTTGGTGGAAGCACAACACCACGTACCAAACACAACCTTTCGGCATCAACAGGTCCAAAATAGTTAACTCCTTCCACAGCACTTAGTCTTTTTTCTATCAAGCTCAACTGAGCTTTAGTACCACTATGTTCTTCTTTATGCTTCAACTTTTCTAACTCTGTGAGATCATCTAGATTTGGCACTTCCACTGGGTTTTGAACTTGTATCTGTAGAGGTGTTGGAGCATTGACAGTACTTCCATCAGGAACAAAAATAGGGTTGTCTCGCATGCTTTGTTGAGCTTCTTGGATAGACTCCTCTTGATTACCCATCTTCTCCATTCCTTTAATCATGGCTTTTAGCAACTGGGTAATTTCACTCAATTGCCCCCTTATCTCTGCATTTTCCCTTTCCAACTTTTCTATCCTAATATTTTGATCCTCTTCCATTATGCGTGCTTGATACCTTGTATGATATCTGTGGAGGGCAGATCGTCTAATGGATGCAATTTTGATACCTTGTGCCACAATTTAGTTGAAATTATTTTCAATGTGATGATATGTTTATGCACAAAAATGAATGCACATGGAATACCCTTAGGTCTAACAATCTCTCCTAACAATTAAAAGTGTGTTCATTCTCATGATAAGACAAGTGCAAACTTACATGAATGATATGTTATGTGATGCAAAATCAAACACAACTATGCATGACTTAATGATACAGACAAATTCTTTTTTTGGTTTTTTACTTTTTTATTTTGAAGAATGGAAGAAAGAAAAACTATATTTTTTGAATTTTTTTTTAAAAACAATGTACAAAAGAGGAAGTAAAACTTATTCCTTCATGTGTCCGATCTTAGGTTTGAGTCTACACTCCAATCTAATATGGTTCCACCCTAAGGCTAAGCCTTATGTTTCATTACATGCTGGGTTTGGATAATTCAAGGTCTAAAGGTTCCTAAATTGTTCCTCACTATCATCCACACAAGACTAGTAAGGCACCCAATCCTCACCCATTATAGGTTACAAGCGGAAAGGTTTGTTATCTCCTTATTCAATCTTTATTCCATTTATTCTTATTTGCATTTTTTCTAATTTAATTTATTTTATTATTTTATTTATCTAATATCTATCATACTAAACATACAAAATATAAAATATATCATACAAATTAAACTAAACAAGTCATATCAATATACAAATTATTTATTCAATATGTATTAATCAAATATTATCAAAGTAATTAAATCATGCAACATTAGTATTTTAATATACAAATTATTAATCCGATATTAATTAACTATCAAACCCTCCTATTAAATTATTGACCAATTAATATAATAAAACAAAAACTTACTTGGGCCATAACCTCACCTCTTGTTGGCTTTTTTTCTTTTCCTTTATATTCCCTTTTCCACGTGTTCTCTTGCAATAGCTTTTCTTTAATATTTCCAAAGTGGCGTGCCTCAAGCATTTTCACAAAGCTTTCCTATTTTCTTGCAACAATCATCAAGAGCAACACAAACAGAGGCTGTGCAAACATCCACGTGATGAGTCGGCAACCTGCAGTAGCTGTGCGGTGACTGGGCTCGCAATAGTGGTGCGAGAGGCAGGCAGAAAAATGAGCTGACAGAACAGCAGCGGCGGTGATCGGGTTGAGTGCTTGATTTCCCCCAGAGTCCCCTCTTTATAATAAAAAATTTATTTGAGTCCTAAGACAACTCTACCTATTCTATTAATTATCTCCTATTTTTAACATTTTATCTATTTCTTATATTAATCCTAATCTAACTCTATCAAATTTAATATTAATCCAAATAATTATCCTAAAAAATCTAATTATCCTATCCTAAAATTATTTTTATTTTTATTTTTTATCTTTTCTCTCTCTTTTCTTTTCTCTTTTTTTTATTCCTAAATCCTATTTTAATTTTAATTTCCTAATTAATGTTAATTCTAAATCTAAAAATTCTAATTTAATTTTAGCCTAATTTTAAATTGTTAAATTAAAATACAAATGTCACCCAACCCAATTAATTATTTATAAAATTAAGACCCCGGACAAAATAGGGTGTCTACAGTCTTAATTTAATTTAAGCCCAATTCCTTTTTAAATAATAGATTTTGTAAGACTTCTAATACTTGTTATGCAAGTTAAGAGAGTAGGATTCCTATTGCTTGTTCTGCAAGTTTGCTATTTCCTATTCTGCAAGTTAGGAAAGTAGGATTCCTATTACTTGTGCTGCAAGTTATCTATTTGCCTATAAATAGTTATGTAACCCTTTGGGGAGAACACAATTGATTTTAGTAATAAAATTGAGAGACTTCTTCTCTTTGGTTCTCTTGAGAACTCTTGAACTTATCAAGGTCTTCCTTGTGG
Organism: Heritiera fomes; assembly: GCA_032173925.1. NCBI lineage: Eukaryota > Viridiplantae > Streptophyta > Magnoliopsida > Malvales > Malvaceae > Heritiera > Heritiera fomes. Next base: position 17,267,570 of record JAPDPM010000009.1, on the reverse strand, counting down.
CGTTCTTCTACCTTCCACCAATATATACCATAGGTTCTTGCTTTTCTAAGCAACGGGTCTTGGTCCAATACCATAGGTTCTTGTGTATCCACACAACGTGTCTTGGTTTTATCTCTAATTTTTGTTTTCTTTTGCTGCGTTTTTAACTTGTTCTTGTTTTTCTTCAAGTGTTCTTTGTGTTTTTCATTGAACTTCATCTTCTTTCGGTGAGGTTCATATCATTTGGTATCAAAGCTTAGGTTCAATTCATGGGAGTCTCGTTTTTGTTTTTTTTCTTTCTTTGTCTTCTTGTTTTGGACAAACCTTGATCTTGAATCCTTTTCCAAAGCCAGCACTAATATTGTTTGTCCCTCAAACCTATTGTCTTTACTTAGCCACCAAGTAAACCCTATCTTCTTCTCCAAGCAACCAAATCCCAAAGGTTTTCTTGCTCACCAAGAAACCTTCAAAAGCTCTACATCACATAAAGACTACATGTTTCACAAGCCACCGTTCCCTCTCATTCCTTGCCACACAAGCTGCTACCAAAACTAGCTTGTTTTAGTCAAAAAGTTGCCTTGTTCCCCAAGTAAACCTTTTCTTATTTTTTAGACTTTTTCTTTTTCTTCATTGTTTGTTTACTTTAGTAAAAAAAAAGAAAAAAAAAGAAAAGAAAAAAAAGAGAAAAGAAAAATCAATTCAAGAGGGGATTTATTATATCGTGTGTAGTAAGTGCAACATCAAAGGCAATTTGTGGAGGTGTGCTTCATCAAAATATTGAGGTAGTCATTCTCTCTTGAACTTTGAGATTTCTTATTTGCCTAATTTGAAAATTCATTGTTACCATTCTACCCTGCTACCTAAAATTCCCTTTTTGACCCTACCACATAAAAGGACAAAACTACCTCACCTTTGGCTAAACCCTACTCTAATTAAACACCCCAAAACACGCATATTTCCTTCAAGGTTTAGTTTCATTAGAGTCTTCTTAAGCCTTATTGAGTCTTGCAAAGTCTTGTTGAGTCTTCATTGTTTTGTTTTCCCTTGATTAAAATCTTGTGCTCAGCTTGTTTATTGTTGGTTGATAGTTGAATTCCATAAGCTGATTTTTGATTGAGTCTTGAGTTCAATATAGAACCTATAGAGAAAGGTTGTGTGACGAAAAAAAGGCAAGAGTGTGTGAGTAACATTAGTAGAGAAAAGCCATATTAAAATTGTGTGAAGCACGAGTGTGAGTGTTACATTCTTGTGTGTATTGAGTGTAAACACGTGAAGTCATACTTGTGAGGTCTGTTTCTTTTACTAACGTTTCTTGCAAGTTACAATTGTGTCTTCTAATAGTGAAAAGCTTCTTATGATAAGTTGCAAGTTACATTCTTGTGTGTATTGATGTAAGTGATTCTGATTTGAGGACAAATCCTTTCGAGGACCAATCCTTTCGAGGAGAGGGGGAATGATGGAGATCCAAGCTCACAAAGCTCAAGTCATGTTCGTGATGATCGTGATCCTTTGAGTATCCATGGAGGTCCAATAACAAGAGCTAAATCAAAGATAATGCAACAAGCCTTGGTTGGTTTCATTGATATTGCTAGAGAGAAAGCCTAACAAAGCTTGAGCATGGAGGATGATAAAGTCTTCTACAACATGATCCAAGCCCAAGGTCAATCATGTGCTCGATCCCACGAATCGGTGGTAATCCACTTGGGATCTCCTCAGGGAATACATCTTCGAACTCCTGCAACAATGAGACAACATCAGTAGGCAAAGTATCATGGAGTTCAGCATCAATAAAATAAGAATCTTTAAATAAGAGTAAAAGGATAGGAGACTTAGCAAGAAATGCGGTCTTCACATCTCGGGCTTTGGCATAGCAGCTCACTGTTTTGCTTTCCTTGTTTTCCTTCTTTTCTTTCTGTTCTTTAGGTTGCTTCCTTTGCTCATCATGTTGCTCCTTTAGCCTTAATGATGGAGATCCAAGCTCACAAAGCTCAAGTCATGTTCGTGATGATTGTGATCCTTTGAGTATCCATGGAGGTCCAATTACAAGAGCTAAATCAAAGATGATGCAACAAGCCTTGGCTGGTTTCATTGATATTGCTAGAGAGAAAGCCCAACAAAGCTTGAGCATGGAGGATGATAAAGTCTTCTACAACATGATCCAAGCCCAAGTTCAACCTTCTTGAAGACACACAAGTATTGGGCCGAAATGCAAATTAGGCTAGATGCATATTTTATTTAGTTAAGTATTATTGGGCTGAACATTGTCTTAATTTAATTTAAGCCCAATTCCTTTTTAAATAATAGATTTTGTAAGACTTCTATTACTTGTTCTGCAAGTTAGGAGAGTAGGATTCCTATTGCTTGTTCTGCAAGTTTGCTATTTCCTATTCTGCAAGTTAGGAAAGTAGGATTCCTATTACTTGTGCTGCAAGTTATCTATTTGCCTATAAATAGTTATGTAACCCTTTGGGGAGAACACAATTGATTTTAGCAATAAAATTGAGAGACTTCTTCTCTTTGGTTCTCTTGAGAACTCTTGAACTTATCAAGGTCTTCCTTGTGGCGTTCTTCTACCTTCCACCAATATATACCATAGGTTCTTGCTTTTCTAGGCAACGGGTCTTGGTCCAATACCATAGGTTCTTGTGTTTCTACACAACGGGTCTTGGTTTTACTTCTAATTTTTATTTTCTTTTGCTGCGTTTTTAACTTGTTATTGTTTTTTTTTAAGTGTTCTTCGTCTTCTTCATATGAACCTCATCTTCTTTCGGTGAGGTCCATATCATTTGGCATCAGAGCTTAGGTTTAATTCGTGGGAGTTTCGTTTTTGTTTTTTTTTCTTTGTCTTCTTTTCATGGACAAACCTTGATCTTGAATCCTTTTCCAAGCCATCACTAATATTGTTTGTCCCTCAAACCTATTGTCTTTACTTAGCCACCAAGTAAACCCTATCTTGTTCTCCAAGCAACCAAATCCCAAAGGTTTTCTTGCTCACCAAGAAACCTTCAAAAGCTCTACATCACATAAAGACTACTTGTTTCACAAGCCACCGTTCCCTCTCATTCCTTGGTACACAAGCTGCTACCAAAACTAGCTTGTTTTTGTCAAAAAGTTGCCTTGTTCCCCAAGTAAACCTCTTCTTATTATTTAGATTTTTTTTTTCTTCATTGTTCGTTTAGTTTAGTAAAATATAAAAAAAAAAGAGAAAAAAGAGAAAAAAAAAGAAAAAAAAAGAGAAAAGAAAAATCAATTCAAGAGGGGATTTTATTACATCGTGTGTAGCAAGTGCAATATCAAAGGTAATTCGTGGAGGTGTGCTTCATGAAAATCTTGAGGTAGTCATTCTTTCTTGAGCTTTGCGATTTCTTATTTGCCTAATTTGAAAATTCATTACTGCCATTTTACCCTACTGTCTAAAATTACCTTTTTGACCCTACCACATAAAAGGACAAAACTACCCCACCTTTGGCTAAACCCTACCTTAATTAAACACCCCAAAATACACAAATTTCCTTCAAGGTTTAGTTTCATTGGAGTCTTCTTAAGTCTTATTGAGTCTTGCTGAGTCTTGCTAAGTCTTGTTGAGTATTCATTGTTTTGTTTTCCCTTGATTAAAATCTTGTGCTCATCTTGTTTATTGTTGGTTGATAGTTGAATTCCATAAGCTGATTTTTGATTAAGTCTTGAGTTCAATATAGAACCTATAGAGAAAAGTTGTGTGAGGGAAAAAGGCAAGAGTGTGTGAGTAACATTAGTAGAGAAAAGCCATATTAAAATTGTGTGAAACACGAGTGTGTGTTACAGTCTTGTGTGTATTAAGTGTAAACACGTGAGGTCATACTTGTGAGGTCTGTTTCTTTTACTAACGTTTCTTGCAGGTTACAATTATGTCTTCTAATAGTGAAAAGCTTGATTTGAGTAACATTGAGATCATGTTCCTAGCCATTAAACAACAACTTTCAAGAATAGAGTCGAAGTTGATTAAATATGATAAGTTGGAGCAACATGGCGTTGCCCTAGCTAAGGTAAACCAAGATAATACTTCTTATGCATGTGATAATGTTGCTAATAATAAGTTGGATAGCAATTACGAAGAAGATTTTGATGATGATTCTATGCTGCAATTAAAGGATGATGAGGATAGTATGGAATTACCCATGGATGGAAAGGAATATATAGCATGTCAAACTTTAAGTGTGCTAATGAAAGATGAGGATCAATTGAGATTAAAAGAGAGTGAGAAAAAAATAGTGAGTGAAGATGAGGTTAAGCAAAAAGAGAAAACAATCAAGATTGAGTGTGATGCTTCAAGCATAGGCATCAAAGTTGTTTTAATGCAGGAGAAGCGCCCCATTGCTTTTTTCAGTGAGAAGTTAAGTGGAGCTGCCCTTAACTATCCCACATATGATAAAGAGATGTATGCATTAGTGAGGGCCTTGGAAACATGGCAACACTATTTATGGCCCAAGGAATTTGTCATCCACACTGATCATGAGTCCTTGAAGCACTTGAAAGGACAAAGCAAGTTGAACAAGCGTCATGCCAAGTGGATGGAGTTCATTGAAACATTTCCATATGTGATCAAATATAAACAAGGTAAAGAAAATGTCGTGGCTGATGCATTATCTCGAAGGTATACTCTAATCACTACTCTTAATGCAAAACTACTTGGATTTGAGTATATTAAAAACTTGTATGCTACTGATGAGGATTTTGAAAATGTGTTCATTGCATGTGAGAAAACTGGTTTTGGAAAGTTTTATAGGCATGATGGATTCTTATTTAGGGAAAATAGATTATGTGTGCCTAGGAGTTCTTTAAGAGAATTACTTGTTAGAGAAGCCCATAGTGGTGGGTTAATGGGACATTTTGGAGTAAAGAAAACTTTAGATATATTGCATGATCACTTCTTTTGGCCTAACATGAAAAGAGATGTTGAAAAATTGTGTGAGAGATGTGTCACTTGTAAACAAGCTAAGTCTAGAGTTATGAATCATGGTCTTTATACTCCATTGCCTATTCCTACTGCTCCTTGGACTGACATTTCTATGGACTTTGTTTTGGGGTTACCAAGAACAAAGAGAGGTAGAGATTCTGTTTTTGTTGTTGTTGATAGGTTCTCTAAGATGGCTCACTTCATTGCTTGTCACAAGACAGATGATGCAAGTAACATTGCCGATTTATTCTTCAAGGAAATTGTTCGTCTACATGGGGTTCCGAGGACCATTGTTTCTGACCGTGATGTGAAGTTCCTTAGCTATTTTTAGAAAACATTATGGGGAAAGTTAGGAACAAAGCTATTGTTTTCAACTACTTGTCATCCACAAACCGATGGTCAAACTGAAGTAGTCAATCGTACTTTGTCTACTTTGTTGAGGTCCATATCACTTAATTGGTCCTCATAAATCTCCTTGGGGCTAAGGGGAGCAAGAGCGATCTTCTTACCATCCATAGTAAAGGAGTAACGGTTAGTGTAACCGTCGTGGATGACTCTCCGATCATACTGCCACGGTCTGCCCAGCAACATGTGGCTAGCTTGCATGGGCACCACATCACACAACACCTCATCGTGATACCTTCCAATATGAAAAGGAACCAAGACTTGCTTCACCACGTTGACTTCACCATAGTCATTAATCCACTGCAACTTATATGGGTGGTGATGCTTGGTAGTGGGCAACTTTAACTTATCAACAAGGTATGTGCTAGCAACATTAGTACAACTCCCACCATCAATGATTACAGTACATACCTTGTCACAAATATGGCATCTCGTATGGAAGATGTTCTCGCGCTGTGCCTCATCCTCAAACTTCACATGAGTAGTAAGAGCACGCCTAGCAACAAGTGCTTCACCATGAGCAGCATACTTAACAACTTCTTCTTCATCAACATTTTCTAACGCAGGCATCTCATCTTCTACACCGATGTCAGAACCTTCACTTTCAACATCTCCATTCCCATGCATGATCATCACTCTACGGTTGGGACACTGTGAGGCAATATGTCCACGACCTAAACACTTGAAACACTTAATGTCACGTGTCCTGCTTTGGGATGCTTGGGCAGGTTCAGTCTTGGGCTTTCGAGGGCCCTCAGGCTTGGGCTTAGCATGGCTCTCTGACTTAGGCGTAGACACAGGCTTATCATCCCTAGGAAAGGTGTTAGATTTCCAAACAGGAACTGAACTAGGAGTGAAACGAGATGTACCTTTCCGTTGGAGTTGCCTTTCGACTTTGATGGCCACATGCAGCATCTCCTCAAAGTCCATGTAATGCTGCAACTCTACTACATTGGCAATATCACGATTTAAGCCTTGGAGAAAACGAGCCATATTAGCTTCTGCATCCTCCTAGATATTGGCTCGGATCATGGTTATTTCCATCTCTTTGTAGTAATCCTCAACACTCTTTGAACCCTGGGTAAGACCTTGGAGCTTCTGGTATAACTCTCTGTAGTAATGAGTAGGAACAAATCTCTTCCGCATGATGCGCTTCATCTCATCCCATGTAGACACTGGAGGATCACCATATCTTCTTCTACTAGTGACTGACTGATCCCACCAAACCATAGCATACTCTGTGAACTCAATTGCTGCAAGTTTGACCTTGTTTTCCTCAGAGTAGTGGTGGCAGTCAAACACCATTTCAATCTTCCTTTCCCACTCCAAATATGCCTCAGGATCATTCTTGCCTTGGAAAGGAGGAATCTTCAATTTTATACTGCCAAGGTTTCCATCCATCTTCTCCTTGCCTCTATCACAGGCTCTATCAACTCGATCTCTATACCCATGGTACCTTCTATGATGTCTATCGATCCTAGACTCTTCATTCGAATCATACCCAATATTATCATCATACTCGTCATTGGCAACAACCTTACTTTTTAGACGAGAAGTATCACCTTGCTGGATCTTTGCAAACTGAACTTCATGTTGGTTCAACTTATCATGAATGTCATTGAATTTCACGTCCATCCGTTTGAACTGTTGTTGCATTGCCTGAAGCATGAATTCAATCTTTTTAAAGTCGGACTTATCACTTTCAGAAGACATTTTCAACAAAGATATCCTCACGTGTTTACACTCGTGTTTCACTCAAGGAATTTGGCTTTTCTCTACTAATGTCTCTCACACACTCATGCCTTTTTCCCTTACTCTACCTTAACTCTATAGGTTCACAATCGCACTATAGACTCAATCAAAGACTCAACCTCGCAGAATCAACTAATTCACCAAGTATTTTCACCAAGTATTTTTTTTTGATTTTTTTCTTCCGAATTCTTTCTTATTTTTTTCACAGAAAGGTATGGCTAGGGCTAGGATGACTCAAAGAAAGAAAGACAGAATAAAAAAAAATAAAAAAAATCACTAGAACGACTAAAAAAAATAAAAAATGGCCTAAAACTATAAGAAGATGATGGAATTTGGCCAACATAGGGTGGGGCCCGTGATCCACGGGGTCGTTTTCTTTCGTCGTTTCCTTTAAAACGGGTACTTGCACGCCTCCTAACTCAACCAAAATTTTCAGTTTGAAGAGTACCGCAACAAATTTTTTTTTTCTGAATTCTTCTTCTTTTTTTTTTCTGAATTCTTTTCTTGTTTTTTTTTCTCTTCTTTTTTTTTTAATCTGAGTTTTGCGGTTTCCTTGAAAAGAGTAGGGGTGCGGCTACCTTTTTTTTTTTTTTGAAGTGGTGCGACTAGGGTTTGTGAGGAATTGCGGCTAGGGTTTTTTTTTTTGGAGGGATGCGGCTAGGGTTTTGGAGGGATGCGGCTAGGGTTGTGAGGAAGTGCGGCTAGGGTTTTGAGGAATTGCAACTAGGGTTTTTTTTTTGATTGAAGGGGTGCGGCTAGGGTTTTGAAATAAGTGGCGGCTAGGGGGTTATGAAATAAGTGGCGGCTAGGGTTCTACCAAAAGTGAGAGACGCACAAAAAAAAAACCAGAAATTGAAACCAACAAAAGACAAAAAAAAATCGAAAAGTGAGTAACGCAGAAACAAACCAGAAAATCGAAACTTAAGCTCTGATTACCAACTGATGCGCACGGACAAGAGGAAATGTAGCTTGGAAATTGAAGGGGCTGAAAACGCAAGGACAGAAACAAAGTTGATGAATGACAACTTCTGAAACCTAGACCCGAAGCCTAAAGAGACTCGAACCCAAAGGTATTGGACCTTGACCCTACGAATAAGAATTCGAGAACCTAAGGTATAGCAATGGTGGATGGTGAAGAAGGAGGCGCCACAAGGAAGAAGACCTTGATAAGCCTAGTAGAGAGGGAACCTAAGAGAAAGGCACACTCAATATCTGAAAATTCACTTAACTGATCTGTTCATCAATAGCGTTTACAAGGTATTTATAATAATACCTAGCACTTAAGCCCATAAACAAGTGGGCTGGAATTAACACCAATAGAAAATAAGACTAAACCCAAATTCATGCCTAAACCTAGTTACATAAAATAAATAGTCCAAAACACAACAAGACTCAATCGTGGGCTATCCAAACACTTAGCCCATCTTATTGTTAAGCTAAAATAAGACAGTAAACCATGCTCATGTCATTTGGGCTTCCAAGTAAGTATAGATGTCTTGGGACTCTTCATGGAAGCTTCCTTGACACTTCAATGATGCCAGAGCTTGTTGCATTAATGAGGCCAAGGCTTGTTGCGTCTTCTTAGCTCGAGCTCGGGTAATTGGACCTCCATGGATGACCAATGGATCCTTAGCATCACGAACATCACGAGCAAGTGGATCTCCATCAGAGACCGTCCATGACTATTGTCAAACAAGCATCTATGCCTAATGAGTAGTCTCCAATTAGGCGGCTTCCACTATGCTTTATTGAATTTAATTCTCTTAGGGTGCCTATAGTCTCATAAAGCATTTAGTCTTTTTATGAAAATAGTTCAATGCATGTAACACTTTTCTTAAGATCATTTACATATATATATATATACATGTACATATGTGAAAACTATAAATTCATTCTTTTCAAAACCATATAAGCATCCAAGCATTCTTGTAAGTATGATAAGAATAAATAATTTCGTGTTTCATGCATAGTAATAAGGCATGCTTAATGGTAAAAAGAATTCAAGTAGATGAAATGAAAATAGTATAATGGAGTGCTCATGAATCACATTAATGCCTATCATTCCATCTCATGATGTCTATAAGTCTATACCATATCCATTCATTTCCTGTTAATATCACATCACTATAGTGCTTTATCGAGTTTCACATTGTACCTGCATTTTATTTCGTTAAATCCAATATCTAGATACTCAATTCATTTCATCATTGAACTTTAACCTAGACAGGATAATCATACTTCTACGTTATATATATGTCTTACCTAGTGCGAGTTTAGCTTGAGCTTGTCTCGTGATTAGCTAGACCGTGTTCGTCGTCCTTCTGTCTTGCTACACATTCACAAAAATCCAACTTAATCATGCCTAGCCCATTTCTATATACTTGTAAAAATTTAAATTCCAACTTAATGCATATATATATATATGCATATATATATATATATAGATATTCATATATATACACTTAACACTAATATAATTCAAATCCTTAAGCCAATTCCTCTCATCTTTCTACATCTTTACATATATATGTACTATACATACATATACATATACATATACATATACATATACATATACATATATATATATATATATCAATTTCCTTTCTTTTATTTCTTTTCCTTTTCTTTTTCTTTTCTTTTTCTTTTCTTTTTCTCACCTTGTTAGACTTTGATAGCTTGTATAAACACCACCTACAACAGCCATAATTGGTCCTCATAAATCTCCTTGGGGCTAAGGGGAGCAAGAGCGATTTTCTTGCCATCCATAGTAAAGGAGTAACGATAAGTGTAACCGTCGTGGATGACTTTTCGATCATACTGCCACGGTCTGCCCAGCAACATGTGGCTAGCTTGCATGGGCACCACGTCACACAACACCTCATCGTGATACCTTCCAATACGAAAAGGAACCAAGACTTGCTTCACCACGTTGACTTCACCATAGTCATTAATCCACTGCAACTTATATGGGTGGTGATGCTTGGTAGTGGGCAACTTTAACTTATCAACAAGGTATGTGCTAGCAACATTAGTACAACTCCCACCATCAATGATTATAGTACATACCTTGTCTCGAATATGGCATCTCGTATGGAATATGTTCTCGCGCTGTGCCTCATCTTCAAACTTCACATGAGTAGTAAGAGCACGCCTAGCAACAAGTGCTTCACCATGAGCAGCATACTCAACAACTTCTTGATATGGACCTCACCGAAAGAAAATGAGGTTCATATGAAGAAGACGAAGAACACTTGAAAAAAAAACAATAACAAGTTAAAAACGCAGCAAAAGAAAATAAAAATTAGAAGTAAAACCAAGACCCGTTGTGTAGAAACACAAGAACCTATGGTATTGGACCAAGACCCGTTGCCTAGAAAAGCAAGAACCTATGGTATATATTGGTGGAAGGTAGAAGAACGCCACAAGGAAGACCTTGATAAGTTCAAGAGTTCTCAAGAGAACCAAAGAGAAGAAGTCTCTCAATTTTATTGCTAAAATCAATTGTGTTCTCCCCAAAGGGTTACATAACTATTTATAGGCAAATAGATAACTTGCAGCACAAGTAATAGGAATCCTACTTTCCTAACTTGCAGAATAGGAAATAGCAAACTTGCAGAACAAGCAATAGGAATCCTACTCTCCTAACTTGCAGAACAAGTAATAGAAGTCTTACAAAATCTATTATTTAAAAAGGAATTGGGCTTAAATTAAATTAAGACAATGTTCAGCCCAATAATACTTAACTAAATAAAATATGCATCTAGCCTAATTTGCATTTCGGCCCAATACTTGTGTGTCTTCAAGAAGGTTGAACTTGGGCTTGGATCATGTTGTAGAAGACTTTATCATCCTCCATGCTCAAGCTTTATTGGGCTTTCTCTCTAGCAATATCAATGAAACCAGCCAAGGCTTGTTGCATCATCTTTGATTTAGCTCTTGTAATTGGACCTCCATGGATACTCAAAGGATCACGATCATCACGAACATGACTTGAGCTTTGTGAGCTTGGATCTCCATCATTCCCCCTCTCCTCGAAAGGATTTGTCCTCAAATCAGAATCACCTACATCAATATCAAAGGGAGAAAGATCAGAAACATTAAATGTAGCACTAACATTATACTCACCTGGAAGATCTAACTTATAAGCATTGTCATTGATCTTCTTAATCACTTGGAATGGTCCATCTCCTCGAGGTTGCAACTTGGAGCGACGCTGAGCAGGAAATCTCTCTTTACGCATATGTACCCAAACCCAATCACCAGGTTCAAAGACAACTTTCTTGCGATGCTTGTTGGCTTGAGTAGCATATTGCTCAGTCCTCTTTTTAATGTTTTGACGTACCTTCTCATGTAGTTGCTTAACAAAATCAGCTTTCTTTTCCCCATCCAAACTAGCTCTCTCCTCAATAGGTAGTGGTAAAAGATCCAATGGAGTGAGTGGATTAAAACCATAGACAACTTCAAATGGAGAATAACTAGTAGTGGAATGCACACTTCTATTGTAAGCAAACTCCACATGAGGCAAACAATCTTCCCAATTCTTCAAATTCTTTTGAATAATGGACCTCAACAAAGTAGACAAAGTACGATTGACTACTTCAGTTTGACCATCGGTTTGTGGATGACAAGTAGTTGAAAACAATAGCTTTGTTCCTAACTTTCCCCATAATGTTTTCTAAAAATAGCTAAGGAACTTCACATCACGGTCAGAAACAATGGTCCTCGGAACCCCATGTAGACGAACAATTTCCTTGAAGAATAAATCGGCAATGTTACTTGCATCATCTGTCTTGTGACAAGCAATGAAGTGAGCCATCTTAGAGAACCTATCAACAACAACAAAAACAGAATCTCTACCTCTCTTTGTTCTTGGTAACCCCAAAACAAAGTCCATAGAAATGTCAGTCCAAGGAGCAGTAGGAGTAGGCAATGGAGTATAAAGACCATGATTCATAACTCTAGACTTAGCTTGTTTACAAGTGACACATCTCTCACACAATTTTTCAACATCTCTTTTCATGTTAGGCCAAAAGAAGTGATCATGCAATATATCTAAAGTTTTCTTTACTCCAAAATGTCCCATTAACCCACCACTATGGGCTTCTCTAACAAGTAATTCTCTTAAAGAACTCCTAGGCACACATAATCTATTTTCCCTAAATAAGAATCCATCATGCCTATAAAACTTTCCAAAACCAGTTTTCTCACATGCAATGAACACATTTTCAAAATCCTCATCAGTAGCATACAAGTCTTTAATATACTCAAATCCAAGTAGTTTTGCATTAAGAGTAGTGATTAGAGTATACCTTCGAGATAATGCATCAGCCACGACATTTTCTTTACCTTGTTTATATTTGATCACATATGGAAATGTTTCAATGAACTCCATCCACTTGGCATGACGCTTGTTCAACTTGCTTTGTCCTTTCAAGTGCTTCAAGGACTCATGATCAGTGTGGATGACAAATTCCTTGGGCCATAAATAGTGTTGCCATGTTTCCAAGGCCCTCACTAATGCATACATCTCTTTATCATATGTGGGATAGTTAAGGGCAGCTCCACTTAACTTCTCACTGAAAAAAGCAATGGGGCGCTTCTCCTGCATTAAAACAGCTCCAATACCTATACTTGAAGCATCACACTCAATCTCAAAAGTTTTAGAAAAGTCAGGTAAGGATAATAAAGCTGCAGAACAAAGCTTCTCTTTAAGCAAGTTAAAAGCATGATCTTGCTCAAGACCCCATTTAAATCCAACATTCTTTTTAACAACATCAGTTAGAGGTGCAGCTATTGTACTGAAGTCTCTAACAAACCTACGATAGAAACTAGCTAATCCATGAAAACTACGCACCTCAGAGATATTCTTAGGTATAGGCCAATCTTTAATTGCCTTGACCTTTTCATCTTCTACTGCTATACCCTTAGAAGAAATAACATATCCAAGAAATGTAATCTTATCAGTGCAAAAGGAACATTTCTTAAGGTTAGCATACAACTTTTCCTTTCTCAAGACATTAAGCACATTCTTTAAATGTTCAATATGTTCATGCAAACTTCTACTATAGATCAAGATATCATCAAAATAGACAACTACAAATTTTCCAATGAAAGCACGCAAGACATGGTTCATTAATCTCATGAAAGTGCTAGGTGCATTAGTTAATCCAAAAGGCATAACTAACCATTCATACAAACCATGCTTAGTCTTAAATGCAGTTTTCCATTCATCACCTTCTCTCATGCGAATTTGATGATAACCACTTTTCAAATCAATTTTAGAAAAGATGCAAGAACCATGTAACTCATCAAGCATATCATCTAATCTAGGAATGGGATAGCGATACTTTACAGTGATTTTGTTGATGGCACGACAATCAACACATATCCTCCACGTCCCATCCTTCTTAGGAACAAGTAACACAGGAACAGCACATGGACTCATGCTCTCTCTAACGTAGCCTTTCTTCATGAGCTCGTCAACTTGCCTTTGAAGCTCCTTTGTCTCCTCGGGATTACTTCTATAGGCAGGTCTGTTGGGAATGGCAGCTCCAGGAACAAGGTCTATTTGATGCTCAATTCCCCTAATAGGTGGCAAACCATTTGGAATCTCCTCGGGGAATATATCTCCAAATTCCTTCAAAAGAGACACAACATTAGTAGGCAAAGAAGATTTAAGATCATTAGAACTAAAACAAGATTCTTTATATAAAAACAAAAGGATTGGGCACTTAGCTAAAAAAGCAGCCTTTACATCACTTTGCTTTGCATAGAAGCTCACGTCCTTTCTTTCTTTCTTTGCAATATCTTTGCCTTTATCTAGATTCTTCGACCTTTGTTGTGATTCATTCTGCTCTTTCAACCTCAATTGATCCTCATAAATCTCCGTAGGACTCAAGGGTGCAAGTGTGAATTTCTTACCAGCCATGGTAAATGAATAACGGTTTGTAAATCCATCATGTATGACATGTCTATCAAATTGCCATGGTCTTCCTAAAAGCAAATGACCAGCATGCATAGGCACAACATCACACAACACTTTATCATTGTACCTTCCAATTGAAAATAGCACCAATACTTGCTTGGTCACATTTACTTCTCCACAATTATTGAGCCATTGAAGTTTGTATGGTTTGGGATGTTTTGTAGTGGGCAAACTCAATTTGTCAACCAAATAAGTGCTAGCAACATTAGTGCAACTACCACCATCAATAATCAAAGAGCATACCTTATTGTTGACGTGGCATCTAGTATGAAAAATATTTTCTCGTTGCACTTCATCTTCATCCTTAACTTGGGCACTTAATGCACGACGAGCTACAAGTGCTTCACCATGTGCAGCAAACTCAACATAGTCATCATCCTCATTAATGTCCTCCAATGGTGGCATCTCATCATCAACATCAGAATCTTCACTTACAACATCACCATCATCACGCATAATCATGACTCGTTTGTTTGGGCATTGTGATGCAATGTGTCCTCTTCCCAAACATCTAAAACACTTAATGTCTCTACTCTTACCTTGGGATGCTTGGATAGCCTCGGGTTTGGGCTTTTGGACACTCTCACCCTTAGGCTTGAATGAGGATTCAGTCTTAAGTTTGAATGTAGTCTTATCATCCCTTCGAAAGGTGTTCGATTTCCAAGAAGAAGATGAACTAGAACCTTGCATAAAACGAGATGAATAACCTTTTCTCTTGAGTTGCCTTTCAACCTTGATAGCCATATGCAACATATCATCAAACTCCACATAGTGATGTAACTCCACTACATTAGCAATCTCACGATTCAATCCTTGTAAGAATCGAGCCATAGTAGCTTCACTATCCTCTTCAACATTAGCTCTGATCATGATAATTTCCATTTCTTTATGATAATCCTCAACACTCTTAGAACCTTGAGTGAGACCTTGTAACCTTTGATAAAGCTCTCTATAGTAATGATTAGGAACAAACCTTTTTCTCATAACACGTTTCATTTCATTCCATGTAACTATAGGTGGCTCTCTATTCCTACGTCTACCAAGCATGAGTTGGTCCCACCAAATGATTGCATAATCCGTGAACTCTACAGCAGCAAGTTTCACCTTTTTTTCTTCGGAATAGTTATGGCAATCAAAGACCATCTCCACTTTCTTTTCCCATTCTAAGTAAGCCTCAGGATCATTCTTACCTTGAAAGGAAGGAATCTTCAATTTGATACTTCCTAAATTTCCATCTATCCTATCATAATACCTATCTCCTTTATACCTATCTCCACGACCTCCTTTATTACCATGGTTACCTTTAACACTTCTACTAAACTCATCATCATCAAACTCATCATCAACTTTATCATCAAAGTCATTATTCACAACATTGCCATTCTCATGAGAAGTATCACTTGGCTTTACCTTGGCTAGGACAGCTTCATGTTCCTCCAACTTATCATGAATATTATTAAACCTCAACTCTATCCTTGAAAATTGTTGTTGCATAGCTTGGAACATGAACTCGATCTTACTCAAATCAGGCTTTTCACTATTAGAAGACATGATTTTATCCTGCAAGAAACGTTAGTAAAAGAAAAGGACCTCACAAGTATGACCTCACGTGTTTACACTCAATACACACAAGACTGTAACACACACTCGTGTTTCACACAATTTTAATATGGCTTTTCTCTACTAATGTTACTCACACACTCTTGCCTTTTTCCCTCACACAACTTTTCTCTATAGGTTCTATATTGAACTCAAGACTTAATCAAAAATCAGCTTATGGAATTCAACTATCAACCAACAATAAACAAGATGAGCACAAGATTTTAATCAAGGGAAAACAAAACAATGAATACTCAACAAGACTTAGCAAGACTCAGCAAGACTCAATAAGACTTAAGAAGACTCCAATGAAACTAAACCTTGAAGGAAATTTGTGTATTTTGGGGTGTTTAATTAAGGTAGGGTTTAGCCAAAGGTGGGGTAGTTTTGTCCTTTTATGTGGTAGGGTCAAAAAGGTAATTTTAGACAGTAGGGTAAAATGGCAGTAATGAATTTTCAAATTAGGCAAATAAGAAATCGCAAAGCTCAAGAAAGAATGACTACCTCAAGATTTTCATGAAGGACACCTCCACGAATTACCTTTGATATTGCACTTGCTACACACGATGTAATAAAATCCCCTCTTGAATTGATTTTTCTTTTCTCTTTTTTTTTCTTTTCTTTTTTTTCTCTTTTTTCTCTTTTTTTTTTTATATTTTACTAAACTAAACGAACAATGAAGAAAAAAAAATCTAAATAATAAGAAGAGTGATGGAGATCCAAGCTCACAAAGCTCAAGTCATGTTCGTGATGATCGTGATCCTTTGAGTATCAATGGAGGTCTAATTACAAGAGCTAAATCAAAGATAATACAACACGCCTTGGCTGGTTTCATTAATATTTCTAGAGAGAAAGCCCAACAAAGCTTGAGCATGGAGGATGATAAAGTCTTCTACAACATGATCCAAGCCCAAGTTCAACCTTCTTGAAGACACACAAGTATTGGGCTGAAATGCAATTAGGCTGGATGCATATTTTATTTAGTTAAGTATTATTGGGCTGAACGTTGTCTTAATTTAATTTAAGCCCAATTCTTTTTTTAAATAATATATTTTGTAGGACTTCTATTACTTGTTCTGCAAGTTTGCTATTTCCTATTCTGCAAGTTAGGAAAGTAGGATTCCTATTACTTGTGCTGCAAGTTAGGAAAGTAGGATTCCTATTACTTGTGCTGCAAGTTAGCTAGTTACCTATAAATAGTTATGTAACCCTTTGGGGAGAACAATTTGATTTTAGCAATAAAATTGAGAGACTTCTTCTCTTTGGTTCTCTTGAGAATTCTTGAACTTATCAAGGTCTTCCTTGTGGCGTTCTTCTACCTTCCACCAATATATACCATAGGTTCTTGCTTTTCTAGTCAACGGGTCTTGGTCCAATACCATAGGTTCTTGTGTTTCTACACAACGGGTCTTGGTTTTACTTCTAATTTTTATTTTCTTTTGCTGCGTTTTTAACTTGTTATTGTTTTTTTTTTCAAGTGTTCTTCGTCTTTGATGCGCACGGACAGAAGAACTCGTAGGTTGGAGTTTGAAGGAACTGAAACGCAACTGGATAGAAGCAAAAGACGATGAAGGATACCTTATGAAACCTAGACCCAAAGCCTAAAGAGACTCGAACCCAAGGTATTGGACCTTGACCCTACGAATAAGAATTCGAGAACCTAAGGTATAGCAATGGTGGATGGTGAAGAAGGAGGCGCCACAAGGAAGAAGACCTTGATAAGCCTAGTAGAGAGGGAACCCAAGAGAAAGGCACACTCAATATCTGAAAATTCACTTAACTGATCTCCTCAATAGCATTTACAGGGTATTTATAATAATACCTAGCACTTAAGCCCATAAACAAGTGGGCTGGAATTAACACCAATAGAAAAATAAAACTAAACCCAAATTCATGCCTAAACCTAGTTACATAAAATAAATAGTCCAAGACACAACAAGACTCAAACGTGGGCTATCCAAACACTTAGCCCATCTTATTGTTAAGCTAAAATAAGATAGTAAACCATGCTCATGTCGTTTGGGCTTCCAAGCAAGTATAGATGTCTTGGGACTCTTCATGGAAGCTTCCTTGACACTTCAATGATGCCAGAGCTTGTTGCATGAATGAGGCCAGGGCTTGTTGCATTTTCTTAGCTCGAGCTCGGGTAATTGGACCTCCTTGGATGACCAATGGATCCTTAGCATCACGAACATCACGAGCAAGTGGATCTCCATCTGGATCTCCATCAGTCTTCTTCATATGAACCTCATCTTCTTTCGGTGAGGTCCATATCATTTGGTATCAGAGCTTAGGTTTAATTCGAGGGAGTTTCGTTTTTGTTTTTTTTTCTTTGTCTTCTTGTCGTGGACAAACCTTGATCTTGAATCCTTTTCCAAGCCACCACTAATATTGTCTGTCCCTCAAACCTATTGTCTTTACTTAGCCACCAAGTAAACCCTATCTTGTTCTCCAAGCAACCAAATCCCAAAGGTTTTCTTGCTCACCAAGAAACCTTCAAAAGCTCTACATCACATAAAGACTACTTGTTTCACAAGCCACCGTTCCCTCTCATTCCTTGCCACACAAGTTGCTACCAAAATTAGCTTCTTTTTGTCAAAAAGTTGCCTTGTTCCCCAAGTAAACCTCTTCTTATTATTTAGACTTTTTTTTCTTCATTGTTCGGTTACTTTAGTAAAATATAAAAAAAAAGAGAAAAAAAGAGAAAAAAAAGAAAAGAAAAAAAAGAGAAAAGAAAAATCAATTCAAGAGGGGATTTATTACATCGTGTCTAGCAAGTGCAACATCAAAGGTAATTCGTGGAGGTGTGCTTCATCAAAATCTTGAGGTAGTCATTCTTTCTTGAGCTTTGAGATTTCTTATTTGCCTAATTTGAAAATTCATTGCTGCCATTCTGCCCTACTGCCTAAAATTACCTTTTTGACCCTACCACATAAAAGGACAAAACTACCCCACCTTTGGCTAAACCCTACCCTAATTAAACACCCCAAAACACTCATATTTCCTTCAAGGTTTAGTTTCAATAAAGTCTTCTTAAGCCTTATTGAGTCTTGCAAAGTCTTGTTGAGTCTTCATTGTTTTGTTTTCCCTTGATTAAAATCTTGTGCTCAGCTTGTTTATTGTTGGTTGATAGTTGAATTCCATAAGCTGATTTTTGATTGAGTCTTGAGTTCAATATAGAACCTATAGAGAAAAGTTGTGTGAGGAAAAAAAGGCAAGAGTGTGTGAGTAACATTAGTAGAGAAAAGCCATATTAAAATTGTGTGAAACACGAGTGTGAGTGTTACATTCTAGTGTGTATTGAGTGAAAACTCGTGAGGTCATACTTGTGAGGTCTGTTTCTTTTACTAACGTTTCTTGCAGGTTACAATTATGTCTTCTAATAGTGAAAAGCTTGCTTTGAGTAACATTGAGATCATGTTCCTAGACATGCAACAACAACTTTCGAGGATAGAGTCAAAGTTGATTAAATATGATAAGTTGGAGCAACATGACGTTGCCCTAGCTAAGGTAAACCAAGATAATGCTTCTTATGCATGTGATAATGTAGCTAATATTAAGTTGGATAGCAATTACGGAGAATATTTTGATGATGATTCTATGCTGCAATTAAAGGATGATGAGGATAGTATGGAATTACCCATGGATGGAAAGGAATCTATAACATGTCAAACTTTAAGTGTGCTACTGAAAGATGAGTATCAATTGAGATTAAAAGAGAGTGAGAAAAGAATAGTGAGTGAAGCCGAGGCAAAGCAAAAAGAGAAAACAATTGAGATTGAGTGTGATGCTTTAAGCATAGGTATCGAAGTTGTTTTAATGCAGGAGAAGCGCCCTATTGCTTTTTTCAGTGAGAAGTTAAGTGGAGCTGCCCTTAACTATTCCACATATGATAAAGAGATGTATGCATTAGTGAGGGCCTTGGAAACATGGCTACACTATTTATGGCCCAAGGAATTTGTCATCCACACTGATCATGAGTCCTTGAAGCACTTGAAAGGACAAAGCAAGTTGAACAAGCGTCATGCCAAGTGGATGGAGTTCATTGAAACATTTCCTTATGTGATCAAATATAAACAAGGTAAAGAAAATGTCGTGGCTGATGCATTGTCTCGAAGGTATACTCCAATCACTACTCTTAATGCAAAACTACTTGGATTTGAGTATATTAAAGACTTGTATGCTATTGATGAGGATTTTGAAAATGTGTTGAATGCATGTGAGAAAATTGGTTTTGGAAAGTTTTATAGGCATGATGGATTCTTATTTAGGGAAAATAGATTATGTGTGCCTAGGAGTTCTTTAAGAGAATTACTTATTAGAGAAACCCATAGTAGTGGGTTAATGGGACATTTTGGAGTAAAGAAAAGTTTAGATATATTGCATGATCACTTCTTTTGGCCCAACATGAAAAGAGATGTTGAAAAATTGTGTGAAAGATGTGTCACTTGTAAACAAGCTAAGTCTAGAGTTATGAATCATGGTCTTTATACTCCATTACCTATTCCTACTACTCCTTGGACTGACATTTCTATGGACTTTGTTATGGGGTTACCAAGAACAAAGAGAGGTAGAAATTCTGTTTTTGTTGTTGTTGACAGGTTCTCTAAGATGGCTCACTTCATTACTTGTCACAAGACAAATGATGCAAGCAACATTGCCGATTTATTCTTCAAGGAAATTGTTCGTCTACATGGTGTTCCGAGGACCATTGTTTCTGACCATGATGTGAAGTTCCTTAGCTACTTTTGGAAAACATTATGGGGAAGGTTAGGAACAAAGCTATTGTTTTCCACTACTTGTCATCCACAAACCGATGGTCAAACTGAAGTAGTCAATCGTACTTTGTCTACTTTGTTGAGGTCCATTATTCAAAAGAATTTGAAGAATTGGGAAGATTGTTTGCCTCGTGTGGAGTTTGCTTACAATAGAAGTGTGTATTGTACTACTAGTTATTCTCCATTTGAAGTCATCTATGGTTTTAATCCACTCACTCCATTGGATCTTCTACCACTACCTATTGAGGAGAGAGCTAGTTTGGATGGGGAAAAGAAAGCTGATTTTGTTAAGCAACTACATGAGAAGGTACGTCAAAACATTAAGAAGAGGACTGAGCAATATGCTACTCAAGCCAATAAGCATATGCGTAAAGAGAGATTTCCTGCTCAGCGTTGCTCCAAGTTGCAACCTCGAGGAGATGGACCATTCCAAGTGATTAAGAAGATCAATGACAATGCTTATAAGTTAGATCTTCCAGGTAAGTATAATGTTAGTGCTACATTTAATGTTTTTGATCTTTCTCCCTTTGATATTGATGTAGGTGATTCTGATTTGAGGACAAATCCTTTCGAGGAGAGGGGGAATGATGGAGATCCAAGCTCACAAAGCTCAAGTCATGTTCGTGATGATCGTGATCCTTTGAGTATCAATGGAGGTCTAATTACAAGAGCTAAATCAAAGATAATACAACACGCCTTGGCTGGTTTCATTAATATTTCTAGAGAGAAAGCCCAACAAAGCTTGAGCATGGAGGATGATAAAGTCTTCTACAACATGATCCAAGCCCAAGTTCAACCTTCTTGAAGACACACAAGTATTGGGCTGAAATGCAATTAGGCTGGATGCATATTTTATTTAGTTAAGTATTATTGGGCTGAACGTTGTCTTAATTTAAATTAAGCCCAATTCTTTTTTTAAATAATATATTTTGTAGGACTTCTATTACTTGTTCTGCAAGTTTGCTATTTCCTATTCTGCAAGTTAGGAAAGTAGGATTCCTATTACTTGTGCTGCAAGTTAGGAAAGTAGGATTCCTATTACTTGTGCTGCAAGTTAGCTAGTTACCTATAAATAGTTATGTAACCCTTTGGGGAGAACAATTTGATTTTAGCAATAAAATTGAGAGACTTCTTCTCTTTGGTTCTCTTGAGAACTCTTGAACTTATCAAGGTCTTCCTTGTGGCGTTCTTCTACCTTCCACCAATATATACCATAGGTTCTTGCTTTTCTAGGCAACGGGTCTTGGTCCAATACCATAGGTTCTTGTGTTTCTACACAACGGGTCTTGGTTTTACTTCTAATTTTTATTTTCTTTTGCTGCGTTTTTAACTTGTTATTGTTTTTTTTTTCAAGTGTTCTTCGTCTTCTTCATATGAACCTCATCTTCTTTCGGTGAGGTCCATATCAAAGAGGTTTACTTGGGGAACAAGGCAACTTTTTGACAAAAACAAGCTAGTTTTGGTAGCAGCTTGTGTACCAAGGAATGAGAGGGAACGGTGGCTTGTGAAACAAGTAGTCTTTATGTGATGTAGAGCTTTTGAAGGTTTCTTGGTGAGCAAGAAAACCTTTGGGATTTGGTTGCTTGGAGAACAAGATAGGGTTTACTTGGTGGCTAAGTAAAGACAATAGGTTTGAGGGACAAACAATATTAGTGATGGCTTGGAAAAGGATTCAAGATCAAGGTTTGTCCATGACAAGAAGACAAAGAAAAAAAAACAAAAACGAAACTCCCACGAATTAAACCTAAGCTCTGATGCCAAATGATATGGACCTCACCGAAAGAAAATGAGGTTCATATGAAGAAGACGAAGAACACTTGAAAAAAAAACAATAACAAGTTAAAAACGCAGCAAAAGAAAATAAAAATTAGAAGTAAAACCAAGACCCGTTGTGTAGAAACACAAGAACCTATGGTATTGGACCAAGACCCGTTGCCTAGAAAAGCAAGAACCTATGGTATATATTGGTGGAAGGTAGAAGAACGCCACAAGGAAGACCTTGATAAGTTCAAGAGTTCTCAAGAGAACCAAAGAGAAGAAGTCTCTCAATTTTATTGCTAAAATCAATTGTGTTCTCCCCAAAGGGTTACATAACTATTTATAGGCAAATAGATAACTTGCAGCACAAGTAATAGGAATCCTACTTTCCTAACTTGCAGAATAGGAAATAGCAAACTTGCAGAACAAGCAATAGGAATCCTACTCTCCTAACTTGCAGAACAAGTAATAGAAGTCTTACAAAATCTATTATTTAAAAAGGAATTGGGCTTAAATTAAATTAAGACAATGTTCAGCCCAATAATACTTAACTAAATAAAATATGCATCTAGCCTAATTTGCATTTCGGCCCAATACTTGTGTGTCTTCAAGAAGGTTGAACTTGGGCTTGGATCATGTTGTAGAAGACTTTATCATCCTCCATGCTCAAGCTTTGTTGGGCTTTCTCTCTAGCAATATCAATGAAACCAGCCACGGCTTGTTGCATCATCTTTGATTTAGCTCTTGTAATTGGACCTCCATGGATACTCAAAGGATCACGATCATCACGAACATGACTTGAGCTTTGTGAGCTTGGATCTCCATCATTTCTTCTTCGTCAACATTTTCTAATGCAGGCATCTCATCTTCTACACCGATTTCAGAACCTTCACTCTCAACATCTCCATTCCCATGCATGATCATCACTCTACGGTTGGGACACTGTGAGGCAATATGTCCACGACCTAAACACTTGAAACACTTAATGTCACATGTCCTGCTCTGGGGTGCTTGGGTAGGTTCAGTCTTGGGCTTTGGAGGGCCCTCAGGCTTGGGCTTAGCATGGCTCTCTGACTTAGGCGTAGACACAGGCTTATCATCCCTACGAAAGGTGTTAGATTTCCAAACAGGAACTAAACTAGGAGTGAAACGGGATGTACCTTTCCGTTGGAGTTGCCTTTCGACTTTGATGGCCACATGCAGCATCTCCTCTAAGTCCGTGTAATGCTGCAACTCTACTACATTGGCAATCTCACGATTTAAGCCTTGGAGAAAACGAGCCATAGTAGCTTCTACATCCTCCTGGATATTGGCTCGGATCATGGTTATTTCCATCTCTTTGTAGTAATCCTCAACACTCTTTAGAAAGACAGAATAAAAAAAATAATTAAAAAAATAAAAAAAATCACTAGAATGACAAAAAAAACAAAAAATGGCCTAAAACTATTGGAAAACGATGGAATTTGGCTGAGATAGGGTGGGGCCCGTTTTCACGGGGTCGTTTTCTTTCGTCGTTTCCTTTAAAACGGGTACTCGCACGCCTCTTAGCTCAACCAAAATTTCCTGTTTGAACAGTACCGCAACAAATTTTTTTTTTCGATTTTTGCTTTTTTTTTGAATTCTTATTCTTTTCTTTTTTTTCTATCTTTTTTTTTTTTACTCTGAGTGTTGCGGTTTCCTTGAAGAGAGGAGGGTGCGGCTAGGGTTTTTTTTGTGAGGGGTGCGGCTAGGGTTTTTTTTTGAAGGGTGCAGCTAGGGTTTTTTTGTGAGGGGTGCGGCTAGGGTTTTTTTTTTGAGGGATACGGCTAGGGTTTTTTTTGTGATGGGTGCGGCTAGAAATCAAAACCAACAAGAGAGGAGGAAAAAAAAATCGAAACCAGCAAACCAAAAATTGAAAAGTGAGTGACGCATAGACAAACCAGAATCGAAACTTGAGCTCTGAATACCAACTGATGCGTACGGACAAGAGGAAACGTAGCTTGGAAATTGAAGGGGCTGAAAACGCAAAGGACAGAAACAAAGTTGATGAATGACAACTTCTGAAACCTAGACCCGAAGCCTAAAAAGACTCGAACCCAAAGGTATTGGACCTTGACCCTACGAATAAGAATTCGAGAACCTAAGGTATTATAGCAATGGTGGATGGTGAAGAACGAGGCGCCACAAGGAAGAAGACCTTGATAAGCCTAGTAGAGAGGGAACCCAAGAGAAAGGCACACTCAAATTCTGAAATTCAAAACTGATCTTTTTATCAATGGCGTTTACAAGGTATTTATAATAATACCTAGCACTTAAGCCCATAAACAAGTGGGCTGGAATTAACACCAATAGAAAATAAGACTAAACCCAAATTCATGCCTAAACCTAATTACGTAAAATAAATAGTCCAAAACACAGCAAGACTCAAACGTGGGCTATCCAAACACTTAGCCCATCTTATTGTTAAGCTAAAATAAGACAGTAAACCATGCTCATGTCGTTTGGGCTTCCAAGTAAGTATAGATGTCTTGGGACTCTTCATGGAAAATTCCTTGACACTTCAATGATGGCAGAGCTTGTTGCATTAATGAGGCCAAGGCTTGTTGCATCTTCTTAGCTCGAGCTCGGGTAATTGGACCTCCTTGGATGACCAATGGATCCTTAGCATCACGAACATCACGAGCAAGTGGATCTCCATCACACGGGCCCACCCTATCTTGGCCAAATTCCATCGTCTTCCATCCTGAGGCTTACTTAGAATGGGAAAAGAAAGTGGAGATGGTCTTTGATTGCCATAACTATTCCGAAGAAAAAAAGGTGAAACATGCTGCTGTAGAGTTCACGGATTATGCAATCATTTGGTGGGACCAACTCATGCTTGGTAGACGTAGGAATAGAGACCCACCTATAGTTACATGGAATGAAATGAAACGTGTTATGAGAAATCGTTACTATAGAGAGCTTTATCAAAGGTTACAAGGTCTCACTTAAGGTTCTAAGACTGTTGAGGATTATCATCAAGAAATGGAAATTATCATGATCAGAGCTAATGTTGAAGAGGATAGTGAAGCTACTATGGCTCGATTCTTACAAGTATTGAATCGTGAGATTGCTAATGTGGTGGAGTTACATCACTATGTGGAGTTTGATGATATGTTGCATATGGCTATCAAGGTTGAAAGGCAACTTAAGAGAAAAGGTTATTCATCTCGTTTTATGCAAGGTTCTAGTTCATCTTCTTCTTGGAAACCGAACACCTTTCGAAGGGATGATAAGACTACATTCAAACATAAGACTGAATCCTCATTCAAGCCTAAGGGTGAGAGTGTCCAAAAGCCCAAACCCGAGGCTATCCAAGCATCCCAAGGTAAGAGTAGAGACATTAAGTGTTTTAGATGTTTGGGAAGAGGACACATTGCATCACAATGCCCAAACAAACGAGTCTTGATTATGCGTGATGATGGTGATGTTGTAAGTGAAGATTCTAATGTTGATGATGAGATGCCACCATTGGAGGATATTAATGAGGATGATGACTATGTTGAGTTTGCGGCACATGGTGAAGCACTTGTAGCTCGTCGTGCATTAAGTGCCCAAGTTAAGGATGAAGATGAAGTGCAACGAGAAAATATTTTTCATACTAGATGCCACATCAACAATAAGGTATGCTCTTTGATTATTGATGGTGGTAGTTGCACTAATGTTGCTAGCACTTATTTGGTTGACAAATTGAGTTTGCCCACTACAAAACATCCCAAACCATACAAACTTCAATGGCTCAATAATTGTGGAGAAGTAAATGTGACCAAGCAAGTATTGGTGCTATTTTCAATTGGAAGGTACAATGATAAAGTGTTGTGTGATGTTGTGCCTATGCATGCTGGTCATTTGCTTTTAGGAAGACCATGGCAATTTGATAGACATGTCATACATGATGGATTTACAAACTGTTATTCATTTACCATGGCTGGTAAGAAATTCACACTTGCACCCTTGAGTCCTACGGAGATATATGAGGATCAATTGAGGTTGAAAGAGCAGAATGAATTACAACAAAGGTCAAAGAATCTAGATAAAGGCAAAGATATTACAAAGAAAGAAAGAAAGGACGTGAGCTTCTATGCAAAGCAAAGTGATGTAAAGGCTGCTTTTCTAGCTAAGTGCCCAATCCTTTTGTTTTTATATAAAGAATCTTGTTTTAGTTCTAATGTTGTGTCTCTTTTGAAGGAATTTGGAGATATATTCCCCGAGGAGATTCCAAATGGTTTGCCACCTATTAGGAGAATTGAGCATCAAATAGACCTTGTTCCTGGAGCTGCCATTCCCAACAGACCTGCCTATAGAAGTAATCCCAAGGAGACAGAGGAGCTTCAAAGGCAAGTTGACGAGCTCATGAAGAAAGGCTACGTTAGAGAGAGCATGAGTCCATGTGCTGTTCCTGTGTTACTTGTTCCTAAGAAGGATGGGACGTGGAGCATGTGTGTTGATTGTCGTGCCATCAACAAAATCACTTTAAAGTATCGCTATCCCATTCCTAGATTAGATGATATGCTTGATGAGTTACATGGTTCTTGCATCTTTTCTAAAATTGATTTGAAAAGTGGTTATCATCAAATTCGCATGAGAGAAGGTGATGAATGGAAAACTGCATTTAAGACTAAGCATGGTTTCTATGAATGGTTAGTTATGCCTTTTGGATTAACTAATGCACCTAGCACTTTCATGAGATTAATGAACCATGTCTTGCGTGCTTTCATTGGAAAATTTGTAGTTGTCTATTTTGATGATATCTTGATATATAGTAGAAGTTTGCATGAACATATTGAACATTTAAAGAATGTGCTTAATGTCTTGAGAAAGGAAAAGCTGTATGCTAACCTTAAGAAATGTTCCTTTTGCACTGATAAGATTATATTTCTTGGATATGTTATTTCTTCTAAGGGTATAGCAGTAGAAGATGAAAAGGTCAGGGCAATTAAAGATTGGCCTATACCTAAGAATATCTCTGAGGTGCGTAGTTTTCATGGATTAGCTAATTTCTATCGTAGGTTTGTTAGAGACTTCAGTACAATAGCTGCAGCTCTAACTAATGTTGTTAAAAAGAATGTTGGATTTAAATGGGGTCTTGAGCAAGATCATGCTTTTAACTTGCTTAAAGAGAAGCTTTGTAATGCAGCTTTATTATCCTTACCTGACTTTTCTAAAACTTTTGAGATTGAGTGTGATGCTTCAAGAATAGGTATTGGAGCTGTTTTAATGCAGGAGAAGCGCCCTATTGCTTTTTTCAGTGAGAAGTTAAGTGGAGCTGCCCTTAACTATCCCACATATGATAAAGAGATGTATGCATTAGTGAGGGCCTTGGAAACATGGCAACACTATTTATGGCCCAAGGAATTTGTCATCCACACTGATCATGAGTCCTTGAAGCACTTGAAAGGACAAAGCAAGTTGAACAAGCATCATGCCAAGTGGATGGAGTTCATTGAAACATTTCCATATGTGATCAAATATAAACAAGGTAAAGAAAATGTCGTGGCTGATGCATTATCTCGAAGATATACTCTAATCACTACTCTTAATGCAAAACTACTTGGATTTGAGTATATTAAAGACTTGTATGCTACTGATGAGGATTTTGAAAGTGTTAATTGCATGTGAGAAAACTGGTTTTGGAAAGTTTTATAGGCATGATGGATTCTTATTTAGGGAAAATAGATTATGTGTGCCTAGGAGTTCTTTAAGAGAATTACTTGTTAGAGAAGCCCATAGTGGTGGGTTAATGGGACATTTTGGAGTAAAGAAAACTTTAGATATATTGCATGATCACTTCTTTTGGCCTAACATGAAAAGAGATGTTGAAAAATTGTGTGAAAGATGTGTCACTTGTAAACAAGCTAAGTCTAGAGTTATGAATCATGGTCTTTATACTCCATTGCCTATTCCTACTGCTCTTTGGATTGACATTTCTATAGACTTTCTTTTGGGTTTACCAAGAACAAAGAAAGGTAGAGATTCTGTTTTTGTTATTGTTGACAGATTCTCTAAGATGGCTCACTTCATTGCTTGTCACAAGACAGATGATGCAAGTAACATTGCCGATTTATTCTTCAAGGAAATTGTTCGTCTACATGGTGTTCCGAGGACCATTATTTCTGTCCGTGATGTGAAGTTCCTTAGCTACTTTTGGAAAACATTATGGGAAAAGTTAGGAACAAAGCTATTGTTTTCCACTACTTGTCATCCACAAACCGATGGTCAAACTGAAGTAGTAAATCGTACTTTGTCTACTTTGTTGAGGTGTATTATTCAAACGAATTTGAATAATTGGGAAGATTGTCTGCCTTATATGGAGTTTGCTTGCAATAGAAGTGTGCATTCTACTACTAGTTATTCTCCATTTGAAGTTGTCTATGGTTTTAATTCACTCACTCCATTGGATCTTTTACCACTACCTATTGAGGAGAGAGCTAGTTTGGATGGGGAAAAGAAAGTTGATTTTGTTAAGCAATTACATGAGAAGGTACGTCAAAACATTAAGAAGAGGATTGAGTAATATGCTACTCAAGCTAACAAGCATCGCAAGAAAGTTGTCTTTGAACCTGGTGATTGGGTTTGGGTACATATGCGTAAAAAGAGATTTCCTGCTCAACGTCGCTCCAAGTTGCAACCTCAAGGAGATGGACCATTCCAAGTGATTGAGAAGAAGATCAATGACAATGCTTATAAATTGGATCTTCTAGGTGAGTATAATGTTAGTGCTACATTTAATGTTTCTGATCTTTCTCCCTTTGATATTGATGTAGGTGATTCTGATTTGAGGACAAATCCTTTCGAGGAGAGGGGGAATGATGGAGATCCAAGCTCACAAAGCTCAAGTCATGTTCGTGATGATCGTGATCCTTAGTATCCATGGAGGTCCAATTACAAGAGCTAAATCAAAGATAATGCAACAAGCCGTGGCTGGTTTCATTGATATTGCTAGAGAGAAACCCCAACAAAGCATGAGCATGGAGGATGATAAAGTCTTCTACAACATGATCCAAGCCCAAGTTCAACCTTCCTGAAGACACACAAGTATTGGGCCGAAATGCAAATTAGGCTAGATGCATATTTTATTTAGTTAAGTATTATTGGGCTGAACATTGTCTTAATTTAATTTAAGCCCAATTCTTTTTTAAATAATAGATTTTGTAAGACTTCTATTACTTGTTCTGCAAGTTAGGAGAGTAGGATTCCTATTGCTTGTTCTGCAAGTTTACTATTTCCTATTCTGCAAGTTAGGAAAGTAGGATTCCTATTACTTGTGCTGCAAGTTATCTATTTGCCTATAAATAGTTATGTAACCCTTTGGGGAGAACACAATTGATTTTAGTAATAAAATTGAAAGACTTCTTCTCTTTGGTTCTCTTGAGAACTCTTGAACTTATCAAGGTCGTCCTTGTGGCGTTCTTCTACCTTCCACCAATATATACCATAGGTTCTTGCTTTTCTAAGCAATGGGTCTTGGTCCAATACCATAGGTTCTTGTGTTTTTACACAACGGGTCTTGGTTTTACTTCTAATTTTTGTTTTCCTTTGCTGCGTTTTTAACTTGTTATTGGTTTTCTTCAAGTGTTTTTCGTCTTCTTCATTGAACCTCATCATCTTTCGGTGAGGTCCATATCACACTTGTTAAAGATGTCTTCTAAAGGTGATAAGTCAGACTTTAAAAAGATTGAATTCATGTTTCAGGCAATGCAACAACAGTTCCAACGGACGGACGTGAAATTTAATGACATTCATGATAAGTTGAACCAACATGAAGCTCGGTTTGTGAAGATCTAACAAGGTGATACTTCCCGCCTAAAAAGTAAGGTTGTTACCAATGACGAGTATGATGTTAATGTTGGGTATGACTCGAAAGAAGAGTCTGAGGCAGATAGACATCATAGAAAGTACCATGGGTATAGAGATAGAGATCGAGTTGATAGAGCTCGTGATAAAGGTAAGGAGAAGATGGATGGAAACCTTGGCAGTATAAAATTGAAGATTCCTCCTTTCCGTGGCAAGAATGATCCTGAGGCATATTTTGAGCGGAAAAGGAAGATTGAAATGGTATTTGACTGCCACCACTACTCCGAGGAAAAGAAGGTCAAACTTGCAGCAGTTGAGTTCAAAGAGTATGCTATGGTTTGGTGGGATCAGTTAGTCACTAGTAGAAGAAGATATGGAGATTCTCCAGTGTCTACATGGGATAAGATGAACTGCATCATGAGGAAGAGATTTGTTCCTAGTCATTACTACAGAGAGCTATACCAGAAGCTCCAAGGTCTTACCCAGGGCTCAAAGAGTGTTGAGGATTACTACAAAGAGATGGAAATAACAATGATCCGAGCCAATATCCAGGAGGATGCAGAAGCTACTATGGCTCATTTTCTCCAAGGCTTAAATCGTGAGATTGCCAATTTAGTAGAGTTGTAGCATTACATGGATTTTAGAGGAGATGCTGCATGTGGCCATCAAAGTGAAAAGGCAACTCCAAAGGAAAGGTGATTCCCATTTCACTCCTAGTTCAGTTCCTGTTTGGAAATCTAACACCTTCCGTAGGGATGATAAGCTTGTGTCTACGCCTAAGTCAAAGAGTTTTGCTAAGCCCAATCCTGAGGGCCCTCCAAAGCCCAAGACTGAACCTGCCCAAGCATCCCAGAGTAGGACACGTGACATTAAGTGTTTCAAGTGTTTAGGTCGTGGACATGTTGCCTCACAGTGTCCCAACCGTAGAGTGATGATCATGCATGTAATGGAGATGTTGAGAGTGAAAGTTCTGAAGTCGGTGTTGAAGATGAGATGCTTGCGTTAGAAGATACTGAAGAAGAAGAAGTTGTTGAGTATGCTGCTCATGGTGAAGCACTTGTTGCCAGGCGTCCTCTTAAAACCCATGTGAAGTTTTAAGATGAAGCATAGCGCGAGAACATCTTCCATACGCAGCCATATTAGTGACAAGGTATGCACTATAATCATTGATGGTGCGAGCTGTACTAATGTTCCTAGCACATACCTTGTTGATAAGTTAAAGTTGCCCACTACCAAGCATCACCACCCATATAAGTTGCAGTGGATTAATGACTATGGTGAAGTCAACGTGGTGAAGCAAGTCTTGGTTCCTTTTCGTATTGGAAGGTATCACGATGAGGTGTTGTGTGACGTGGTGCCCATGCAAGCTAGCCACCTATTGCTGGGTAGACCGTGGCAGTATGATCGGAGAGTCCTCCATGACGGTTACACTAACCGTTACTCCTTTACTATGGATGGTAAGAAGATCGCTCTCGCTCCCTTTAGCCCCAAGGAGATTTATGAGGACCAATTACGGCTAAAGGAGCAACATGATGAGCTAAGGAAGCAAGCTAAAGAAAAGAAGGAAAACAAGGAAAGCAAAACAATGAGCTGCTATGCCAAACCCCGAGATGTGAAGACTGCATTTCCTGCTAAGTCTCCTATCCTTTTACTCTTATTTAAAGATTCTTACTTTATTGATGCTGAACTCCAAGATACTTTGCCTACTGATGTTGTCTCATTGTTGCAGGAGTTCAAGGATGTATTCCCTGAGGAGATCCCAAGTGGATTACCACCGATTCGTGGGATCGAGCACATGATTGACCTTGTCCCCGGAGCTACCATTCCTAACCGTCCAGCCTACAGAAGTAATCCCGAGGAGACGAAGGAGCTTCAAAGGCAAGTTGAGGTGCTCGTGAGGAAAGGTTATGTGAGAGAGAGCATGAGTCCTTGTACCGTGCCCGTACTGCTTGTGCCAAAAAAAGATGGGACGTGGAGGATGTGCAAATTTGAAAGTTATTTAGATTGGAAATGTATTAATATATATATATATATATATATATATATATATATATACTAGGTATATATTGCAAATTTGGGTGCTCCCTACAACCAGGGTTGTAAGTATTGGAGTAAGGGTCATACTTACCTTGGGAAGGCCCTGGGAAACCTCCTACAACATTAGCTTGCTACATGGAATCTTCTTGTAAGGTTGGACACATATCAGTAGGGTGTCCCATGTTGGAGCAAACTCCACAAGCCTTGGCTTGTTGCATTTTACCTACAGCCAATTGTTGCACAAGAGATGTTAGATTAGCAATTTGTTTTTCCAAAGAAAAAGTACATACATCGTGTGCTTGCTTAGATAGTGGTGCTGGATCACGCCTTGTATTAAATTGTTGAGGAGTCTTATCCACTAAAGCTCCTCCACTAGCTGCATCTATCATAGTTCTATCATGGGGTAATAGTCCCTCATGGAAATATTGGATCAATAGTTGCTCATGAATTTGGTGATGTGGGCAACTAGCACATAATCGTTTAAATCTTTCCCAATATTCATAGAGTGACTCACCATTAAATTGCCTAATTCCAAAAATTTCTTTGCGGATGTTGGCTGCCTTAGAAGCAGGAAAATGTCTTTCCAAGAAGAGTCTCTTCATATCATCCCAAGTGTTGATGGTCCCAGAAGGTAAGTAGTAAAGCCAATCCTTGGCTGCATCTGCCAGAGAGAATGGAAAGGCCCTTAGCTTGATTTGCTCTTCACTAACCACAACAGGCTTCATGGTGGAGCAAACAACATGGAACTCCTTTAGATGTTTGTGTGGATCTTCACCTACAAGACCATGAAAAGTTGGTAAAAGATGTATCAAACCAGATTTTAATTCAAAAGCAACATCTAAAGTAGGATAGGTTATGCAAAGCGGTTGTTGGTTCATAGTGGGTGCTGCCAACTCCTTCAAGGTTCTATTAGCGTTTTGAGCCATGGTGTCCTCTTCTGAATCACTAGAGAATTCAAAAGTGGGATTGAACGTGGGCTCGGTGGAAGGTGGATCTTTGGAAGTGGATGGTGGTGGTTGGGGCATTTGTAGCACCGCACTTTGGGTTGCCTGAATGTAATCTCTAATCTTTTGAAGTCTGTAACTAGAGTCCTCGTCAGACATGCAAACCCTACAAGGAAGAAAGAAAAGAAAATAATTAGATCTTTAAATTACAATAAACAACTTAAATAAATAACGATCCCCGGCAACGGCGCCAAAATTTGATGAGTGTCGTCAGTCACCAAAAATAAAACTTCCTAACTCTACTATGTAGATAGCGGAGTAAGGGTCGAACCCACTAAGACTGAATTATTTAAGTTAATTATTAAATTAAAAATCTAACCTTAAGTTTTACGGAAAGAAGAAATTTTGGGGTTTTAGAGTTTTGTAAGCTATGCCTAAAAGAGAGAAAGCAAGGATTATTAAATATCAAAAACAAATATGAAAAAGCTTCAATTACAAGGTAGTTTAATTATTCTTGGATTTAGAAGTTGATCATTGATTACAAAATATTATTGTCAATTAAATAGTCAACCGTAGCATAACAACAAGCTCTGTTACACCTTCTTCCCTTACTGAGTCATTAGTTAAAACAAGCTCTTTAACTAATCTCCAACTACTTAACCTACCTAGAATAAGCTCTCTAGATATAAGTTGTAGCAACATTAACAACTAGAAAGATATGGGTTGACATTAGATAACAAACACATAAGCTCGGTTCATTTAATCTAAACCTCAATTCTCCTCCATCCCTAGTGATTAACTCCATAAGCAATTACGGACTTATGTTTTTAATCTGGCAGTAGATTATTCAATTAAATTAAATAGTCCAATTCATGCCTAAACCTAATTACATAAAATTCATGCCTAAACCTTGTTACATAAAATACATAGTCCAAAACACAACAAGACTCAATCGTGGGCTATCCAAACACTTAGCCCATCTTATTGTTAAGCTAAAATAAGATAGTAAACCATGCTCATGTCGTTTGGGCTTCCAAGTAAGTATAGATGTCTTGGGACTCTTCATGGAAGCTTCATTGACACTTCAATGATGCCAGAGCTTGTTGCATTAATGAGGCCAAGGCTTGTTGCATCTTCGTAGCTCGAGCTCGGGTAATTGGACCTCCTTGGATGACCAATGGATACTTAGAATCACGAACATCACGAGCAAGTGGATCTCCATCATTCCCCCTCTCCTCAAAAGGATTTGTCCTCAAATCACATATACCTTCATCAAAAGAAAAGGGAGAAAGATCAGAAACATTAAAAGTAGCAGATACACCATACTCATCAGGAAGATCCAATTTGTAGGTATTATCGTTGATCTTCTCTATCACTTGGAATGGTCCATCTCCTCGGGGATGCAGCTTGGTTCGTCGCTGAACAGGAAACCTCTCCTTTCTCATATGCACCCAAACCCAATCACCAGGCTCAAAGACTACTTTCTTTCGATGCTTATTTGCTTGGGTGGTATACTGTTCAGTCTTCTTTTCAATAGCTTGACGAACTCTCTCATGGAGTTGCTTCACAAACTTAGCCTTCTATTCTCCATCCAAGTTACTCTGCTCCGCACTAGGTAATGGCAACAAATCCAAAGGAGTAAGAGGATTGAAGCCATAAACAACTTCGAATGGAGAGCAACTAGTAGTGGAGTGAACACTGCGGTTATATGCAAACTCCACAAGGGGCAAGCAATCTTCCCAATTCTTCAAATTCTTTTGGATAATGGACCTCAATAAGGTAGATAGGGTTCGATTGACAACCTCAGTCTGTCCATCAGTCTGGGGGTGACAAGTGGTGGAGAATAACAATTTTGTTCCCAACTTTCCCTATAACGTCTTCCAAAAGTAACTAAGGAACTTGACATCACGATCGGAAACAATAGTCCTCGGTACACCATGTAGACGTACTATTTCTGATGCGTACGGACAAGAGGAAACGTAGCTTGGAAATTGAAGGGGCTGAAAACGCAAAGGACAAAAAACAAAGTTGATGAATGACAACTTCTGAAACCTAGACCCGAAGCCTAAAGAGACTCGAACCCAAAGGTATTGGACCTTGACCCTACGAATAAGAATTCGAGAACCTAAGGTATAGCAATGGTGGATGGTGAAGAAGGAGGCGCCACAAGGAAGAAGACCTTGATAAGCCTAGTAGAGAGAGAACCTAAGAGAAAGGCACACTCAAATTTTGAAATTCAAAACTAATCTCTTCATCAATAGCGTTTACAAGGTATTTATAATAATACCTAGCACTTAAGCCCATAAACAAGTGGGCTGGAATTTAACACCAATAGAAAATAAGATTAAACCCAAATTTATGCCTAAACCTAATTACATAAAATAAATAGTCCAAAACACAGCGTGACTCAAACGTGGGCTATCCAAACACTTAGCCCATCTTATTGTTAAGCTAAAATAAGACAGTAAACCATGATCATGTCGTTTGGGCTTCCAAGTAAGTATAGATGTCTTGGGACTCTTCATGGAAGCTTCCTTGACACTTCAATTGATGGTCTTTCCCTACCTTAGAGAGTAATTTAAATCATAATTGAATTAAAAAATGAATGAAAATGGTTTAGTGACTATACTGACACTGAATACAAATCGTAAAACGTAGAGGAAAAATTTAGTCAATAAATTTGTAAGAAGGAAAAAGTATGAGTATCAAGTGCAAGTTACGATCTTTGAGTCGTGATAGATTTAATGGTATTAGAGCAGAGTTTATCTAGTACTTGTTAGTGTAGATGTGTCAGATTAGTTTACACCACATAGTATTGTAAATGCATGAATGTTAATGCTCCATAAGTGTAGAAAACTATTCTAAATGTATGTGTTTTCATATAGAAATTACATGATAACAAGGTCAAGAAGACTGCTAAGGTGTAGATGGTTTGAAACCTTGATAAGTGAAAAAATGGCTCATAAGGTGTCGTGATTTGCAACGAGATTAGAAAAGGCACAATAGCTTATATGGAATCTTGGAGTATGGGAATGGATATGGTATACTTTTCAGAGCATATGAACGAGGTAAAAATTTTGCTTGATGGAAATGATTGTAGAGTGACTTGGCATAGTTGGCCTAAAATTGGGGTTATGCTATGGCCTGGAGTTTAAGTGATACGTTTAGACCTTGATGAGTATTACTTCATAAAGCCTCAATTCGAAAAACAAAAAGAGAGGATTGAATGACTTTGTGTTAATGAACTTGTAATACCTAAAAGATATAAGGATTGAATGTAGTATCCAGGATTGTTTGAAAACTATTGGAATTGGAAATTGATTTTAAAATATGAAAGTTTTGCATTTTGAGGGATTAGACACCTGTAAAGAACTTCAATGAAGTATGGTTCGATTATAGGCATATTGGAGTGGACCAGTAGGATTTTGGGACTAACCACGATAGTGGTAGGAATATTTATTAGAGCCTGTCCACCTTGGGTAGCAAGCAAGTGAACTTTATCACGATGCCTTAAGAATAACAATTGCCTAACCTTCTTATGCATTTAAAAGATATAAAGAATCCTGTATATTTTGAAAAGTGTATGGACTTTGGAAGAACAGATGATTTAAAAGGTATATAAATTAGAGATTACATGGGTTTCAAAGGCATTTTGAAAGTTCAATTAATTGAACTCTATGGTTTTGAATTATGTAGATTCTAAACCTACAAGAATATTTTGATTCATCACTAGTAGAGCCGGAACGAATACATGTTATAAAAAAAAGGGTTTTTGAATGGAAATTGGAGATTATTAGGGCATGTCATGAAAAATAACAAATTGATGTGGAAGTTAAAGATTGTGCGAGATGAGACATTTGAGATCATCAAGACTTGGCATTGATCTTGACCCAGTTTGATAGTTTCTAAATTATAAGAGATGAATGGTCAGAAGATGTGAACTAACAAGATATGTCCAATTTGGTAGACTTATCAAATATTGAATTTTGAAATTAATATGGGAGTGATACAATCTTTAGAACAAGTGATAATATGGAAACTTTGATCCTCAAATTTCAAGACTTTTGAGATGAAATGGAAATAGAGAAAATGATGAAGAAAAGCACCTTTACATGTAGGGGATGATAGTTATCAATGCTGGAACAACTTAGAAAGCAACTACAAGAGTTGCTAGACAAGGGTTTTACATGCCCAAGTGTGTCAACCCAAGGACTAGAATATTATTAGTGAAAAAGATAAACGACAGTTTGAGGCTGTATATAATAAGCAATAAATAAGGTGACAGTTAAGAATAAATATCGTCACTTATGATTGACTACTTACTAGATGAATTAAAAAAAAGTGTTCAAGTAATTTCTAAGATTAATTTGAGATCAAGGTACCTTCAGTTGAGAATCGAAAGGGAAGAGGTCCTTAAGACAACATTTAGGAGAAGATACAGCTAGATCAAGACTTGGAGTATAAAGGCAAGATATGTGCTTCAGTACTAGCAGATAAAGCTTCTGAGAACCTCAAGTTGATATGTGATTGGTTAAGGATAGCTTAGATCATACAGATGAATTATGCCGATAATTGGATGAGACACTTGGAGTCTTAGGTTAGAGATAGAGTATTCTTGAAGAACTTTCCATCAAAAGGCATAATAAAATTTGGAAATAAATAGAAGTTGAATACTTAATACATTGAACCGCTTAAGTTAATATAGGGAATGAGTGACGTGGCATACCGACTGATGGAGATCCACTGCTCGTGATGTTAGTGATGCTAAGGATCCATTGGTCATCCAAGGAGGTCCAATTACCCGAGCTCGAGCTAAGAAGACGCAACAAGCCCTGAGCTCATTAATGCAACAAGCTCTGGCATCATCGAAGTGTCAAGGAAGCTTCCATGAAGAGTCCTAAGACATCTATACTTGCTTGGAAGCCCAAACGACATGAGCATGGTTTACTGTCTTATTTTAGCTTAACAATAAGATGGGCTAAGTGTTTGGATAGCCCACATTTGAGTCCTGTTGTGTCTTGGACTATTTATTTTATATAACTAGGTTTAGGCATGAATCTGGGTTTAGTCTTTATTTTCTATTGGTGTTAATTCCAGCCCACTTGTTTATGTGCTTAAGTGCTAAGTATTATTATAAATACCTTGTAAACGCTATTGATGAACAGAGGAGTAAAATTGAATTTTCAGAATTTGAGTGTGCCTTTCTCTTGGGTTCCCTCTCTACTAGGCTTATCAAGGTCTTCTTCCTTGTGGCGCCTCCTTCGTCACCATCCACCATTGCTATACCTTAGGTTCTCGAATTCTTATTCGTAGGGTCAAGGTCCAATACCTTTGGGTTCGAGTCTCTTTAGGCTTCGGGTCTAGGTTTCAGAAGTTGTCATTCATTAACCTTGCTTTTGTCCTGTTGCGTTTTCGGCTCCTTCAAATTCCAAGCTACGTTTTCTCTTGTCCGTGCGCATCAGTTGGTATTCAGAGCTCAAGTTTCAATTTTTGGCTTGTTTGTGCGTCAATCACTTTTCGATTTTTGGTTTATTGGTTTCTATTTTTTTTCTTTTTTTTTCTCTCTTGTTGGTTTCGACTTCTGGTTTGTTGTTGTGTTTGAGTTGAAGTCATAACCCTAGCCACAATTCCTCAAAACCCTAGCTGCACCCCTTCCTTCAAAAAAAACCCTAGCCGCAATTCCTCAAAACCCTGTCGTACCCCTTCAAAAAACCCTAGCCGCACCCCTAAAAAAAAACCCTAGCTGCACCCCTAAAAAAAACCCTAGCCGCACTCCTAAAAAAAAGCTAGCCGCACCCCTCCTCTTTTCAAGGAAACCGCAACACTCAGAGTTAAAAAAAAGAAGAAAAGAATTCGAAAAAAAAGAATTCAAAAAAAAATTTGTTGTGGTACTGTTCAAACAGAAAATTTTAGTTGAGTTAGGAGGTGTGCGAGTACCCGTTTTAAAGAAAACGATGAAAGAAACTGAACCTATTAACTTTGCTTCACGGGCCATATCCTATCTTGGCAAAATTCCATCATTTTCCTATAGTTTTAGGCCATTTTTCATTTTCTTTCCTTCTGGTCATTTTTTTTATTTTTCTTCTATTTTTTTGCTTTCTTTCTTTGAGTCACCCTAGCCACACCTTTCTGTGCAAAAAAAACAAAAAAAATTAAAAAAAAATTTTCTTGGTGACAATACTTGGTGAATTAGTTGATTCTACGAGGTTGAATCTTTGACTGAGTCTCTAGTGCGATTGTGAACCTATAGAGTTAAGGTAGAGTAAGGGAAAAAGGCATGAGTGTGTGAGAGACATTAGTAGAGAAAAGCCAAATTCCTTGAGTGAAACATGAGTGTAAACACGTGAGGATATCTTTGATGGAGATCCAAGCTCACAAAGCTCAAGTCATGTTCGTGATGATCGTGATCCTTTGAGTATCCATGGAGGTCTAATTACAAGAGCTAAATCAAAGATAATGCAACAAGCCTTGGCTGGTTTCATTGATATTGCTAGAGAGAAAGCCCAACAAAGCTTGAGCATGGAGGATGATAAAGTCTTCTACAACATGATCCAAGCCCAAGTTCAACCTTCTTGAAGACACACAAGTATTGGGCCGAAATGCAAATTAGGCTAGATACATATTTTATTTAGTTAAGTTTTATTGGGCTGAACATTGTCTTAATTTAATTTAAGCCCAATTCCTTTTTAAATAATAGATTTTGTAAGACTTCTATTACTTAGCATCACGAACATCACGAGCAAGTGGATTTCCATCATATGTACTGTAATCATTGATGGTGCGAGTTGTACTAATGTTGCTAGCACATACCTTGTTGATAAGTTAAAGTTGCCCACTACCAAGCATCACCACCCATATAAGTTGCATTGGATTAATGACTGTGGTGAAGTCAACGTGGTGAAGCAAGTCTTGGTTGCTTTTCATATTGGAAGGTATCACGATGAGGTGTTGTGTGACGTGGTGCCCGTGCAAGCTAGCCACCTATTGCTGGGTAGACCATGGCAGTATGATCGGAGAGTTATCCATGATAGTTACACTAACCGTTACTCCTTTACTATGGATGGCAAGAAGATCGCTCTTGCTCCCCTTAGCCCCAAGGAGATTTATGAGGACCAATTAAGGCTAAAGGAGCAACATGACGAGCAAAAGAAGCAAGCTAAAGAAAAGAAAGAAAAGACGGAAAATAAGGAAAGCAAAACAGTGAGCTGCTATGCCAAATCCCGAGATGTGAAGACTGTATTTCTTGCTAAGTCTCCTATCCTTTTACTCTTATTTAAAGATTCTTATTTTATTGATGCTGAACTCCATGATACTTTGCCTACTGATGTTGTCTCATTGTTGCAGGAGTTCGAGGATGTATTCCCTGAGGAGATCCCAAGTGGATTACCACCGATTCGTGGGATCGAGCACATGATTGACCTTGTCCCCAGAGCTACTATTCCTAACCGTCCAGCCTACAGAAGTAATCCCGAGGAGACGAAGGAGCTTCAAAGGCAAGTTGAGGAGCTCAGGAAGAAAGTTTATGTGAGAGAGAGCATGAGTCCATGCGCCGTGCCCATACTGCTTGTGCCAAAAAAAGATGAGACGTGGAGGATGTGCGTTGACTGTCGAGCCGTCAACAAAATCACTGTAAAGTACCGCTATCTTATTCCTAGGCTAGATGACATGCTTGATGAGTTGCATGGTGCATGCATGTTTTCTTAAATTGATTTAAAGAGAGGATATCACCAAATTCGTATGAGAGAAGGTGATGAATGGAAAACCGCATTCAAGACTAAACATGGTCTCTACGAGTGGTTAGTTATGCCTTTTGGCTTGACTAATGCACCCAGTACATTTATACATTTAATGAACCATGTTTTACGTGATTTCATTGGTAAGTATGTGGTTGTCTATTTTGATGATATTTTGATATACAGTAAGAGCCAGCATGAGCATGTTAAACATCTTAGGAATGTTCTTATTGTTTTGAGGAATGCAAGTTTGTATGCCAATTTTAAGAAATGTACATTCTGCACTGATAAGATTGTTTTTCTTGGGTATGTCGTTTCTTCACATGGCATTTCTGTTGATAATGAGAAGGTAAAGGTAATTAAAGATTGGCCTGTACCTAAGTCTGTTTCTGAGGTGCCTAGTTTCCATGGTTTAGCTAGTTTCTATCATCGATTCGTTAGAGATTTTAGCACTATAGCTGCACCTTTGATCGAAGTGGTCAAAAAGAACATTGCATTTCATTGGGGTCCTGCACAAGAGCATGCTTTTAATTTGCTTAAGGATAAACTTTGTTCTGCTCCTTTGTTATCTCTGCCTAACTTTACTAAAACTTTTGAGATTGAGTGCGATGCATCAGGTGTAGGTATTGGAGCTGTGCTTATGCAGGAAAATTGCCCAATTGCTTTCTTTAGTGAGAAGTTAAGTGGAGCAGCACTTAACTATCCCACATATGACAAGGAGATGTTGATGGAGATCCACTTGCTCGTGATGTTCGTGATGCTAAGCATCCATTGGTCATCCAAGGAGGTCCATTTACCTGAGCTTGAGCTAAGAAGACGCAACAAGCCCTGGCCTCATTAATGCAACAAGCTCTAGCATCATAGTGTCAAGGAAGCTTCCATGAAGAGTCCTAAGACATCTATACTTGCTTGGAAGCCCAAACGACATGAGCATGTGATAGGATGATATTTTTGGAATTTTATATGTGCTAATATATTTTCTTTATTGATGTTTTATACCAAAAAGAGCTTACTAATGTTTATTTTATGTTTTAGGTATTAAATATCAAAGTTGGAATAAAATTGAGCTAAA
Organism: Heritiera fomes; assembly: GCA_032173925.1. NCBI lineage: Eukaryota > Viridiplantae > Streptophyta > Magnoliopsida > Malvales > Malvaceae > Heritiera > Heritiera fomes. Next base: position 17,225,777 of record JAPDPM010000009.1, on the reverse strand, counting down.
AGGAACAAAGTGCAGTATTTTCTGTCCAGCTTGAAAGATTGACATTTTTGGCCATTTAACGACCTGATCTCAAGAAGTGTCCTTCATGAAAGTTGTAGAGGACTTCTTAAGGTTTCCAGAATGCACAAGATCACAAAAATCGGAGTTCATTTGGTGGGTCAAAACATCTGGACAAAATCAGTACGAAATTCAGGGTAGAAAAACGAGATTGAGAAGAAATTCCAACAAAGCAAGTTCAAGACCAGATTTTGTTGAGAGAAGATAATTTCTTAATTTTATTATGTCTTAGATCTGTAATTAATTAATAAGAATAGGCCTTAGGAATTTTACTTAGAAAATAATTGTAAAAAGATGATGAGATAAAGGTAAGAGTTTGACTAGTCAAATTACTTGTTTCCCAAGTAAACTCTTATCTGAATCCCACATTGCTTAGGAAAGTCTTTTAAACTCTTCCTTAGGCCTATATAAAGAGCACAAGGCTCTCATAAACAGATCCCTCTTAGCCCTCAAATCCTTCAAATCCCTCTCTTCCCTCTTCTCTCTTTTAGTCTTGTAGGATTTTCTTTAGGGTTTTTAATAAAATTTTATTTTCTTTATTTTTAATTAGTTGCTGATTTCTTTATTATTTTTAATTCTGATTTTGTTTTCTTTATTTAAATTAATATTGTTTGTGTGTTCTTGCTTGCTAGTTTATAATCTTGATTAGTAATTCTAATTTTATATTATTAAAGATTGCTTCTTTGATTATTTCTTGCATGATATTTGTAATCTTTATAATATTAAACTTAAATTTTATGATCTTGAATATGACTAGTGAGTAGTTTTCTTATTCAGTTATGAGGTAAATTGATTATTCTTGGGAAAAGCATGTTGTGAGATTCTTGAACCTATTATATAATTGTTGACTAAGTATCTAAGATTCTCTGAGCACATTATAATGATTGTTTGTTTGATTAGATAGGGTGCACACTATTTAGTTAAATTAAATAATCTACCGCCAGATTAAAAACATAAGTCCGTAATTGCTTGTGGAGTTAATCACTAGGGATGGAGGAGAATTAAGGTTTAGATTAATTGAACCGAGCTTATGTGTTTGTTATCTAATGTCAACACATATCTTTCTTGTTGTTAATGCTGCTACAACTTATATCTAGAGAGCTTGTTCTAGGTAGGTTAAGTAGTTAGAGATTAGTTAAAGAGCTTGTTTTAACTAACGACTCAGTAAGGAAAGATGGTGTAACAGAGTTTGTTGTTATGTTACGGTTGACTATTTAATTGACAGTGATATTTTGTAATAAATGATCAACATCAAAATCCAAGAATGATTGATTGCCTCATAACTGAAGCTTTTTGCTATTTGTTTTTTTATATTTAATAATTCTTGTTTTCTTTATTTTGGAATAGTTTACAAAACCCCCAAACTTCTTCTTTCCCTAAACCCTAAGATTAGATTTTTAATTTAATAATTAACTTAAAAAATTCAGTCTTTGTGGGTTCGACCCTTGCTCCGCTATCTACATAGTAGAGTCAGGAAATTTTATTTTTGGTGTCTGACGACACTCTTCAAATTTTGGCGCCGTTGCCGGGGATTGAATTTTTGTTTAAGTTAATTATTTTAAATTAAAGTCTGATTTTTTTTCTTTTCCTTTTCAGGGATTGCAAGATTGACAAGGATTCTAGTCACAAATTTCAAAAGATTGAGGACTACATACAAGCAATCCAAAGCGCAGTGCCACAAGCACCATAACATCCACCACCACTACCTCCCAAGACGAGAAGTGAGAGGACTCCATGGAGCAAGCTTATGAACCATACTATAATTATGTACCACACTATGATACCTACTATCAAGGATGGCGGGATCATTCTAATTTTAATTATGGGAATCAATATGAGGTTTACAATGCGCCATTCCAAGATACATATCAAGCTCCATCTCAAAACTCAGGTATGCCTCCACCTTAAGAATCAGGTATGTCTCTTGAAGATATTGTTAAGACTCTTGAGATTAAAACTTTACAATTGTCACAAGAGGCTGATATTTATATTACGAATATTGATCACCATGTGAGTCAAATATTGAATTCTTTAAGTAACATTGAAGCTATGACCTCTCAACCTGTGGAGAATCCAAGAGATAATGTTATTACCATCACCTTGAAATGTGAAAGGGAAATTGATTCCAAGGAAAGTGCACATGAAGATGTCGATGACTTTATAGAAAGGGAGGATGAAACCGATTTCAATACTAAAGGTGGAGTTGTTGACATGCACAATGTAAAAGGGAGAGAGAATTTCGACAATTTTATAAAGCACTATGAGGATGTTGAAATCAAGGAATTCAAAGCTGAGGTAAGTGATAAACAAATTCCTTTTAATGCTTCTACTTACCCTTCTCCTTTTCCTAGTAGGTTTGCAAGAGCTACAAATGAAGAGCAAGACGAGGAGACCTTGAAGACATTTAGGAAAATGGAAGTTAATATTCCTCTCCTTGATGAAATTAATGATCAAGTGCTTTGCGATGCCAAGTTTTTAAAGGAACTATGCACTTCCAAGAGGAAATTAAAAGGTGATGAAAAGCAAGTTCTTAAAGATGAGCTAGAAATAGCCATGAGCAAAAATCTTGTGAATGATGAACTCGAGAGACCGATAAAAAGGTTGAGGTTTGGGATTGGATGATGGAAGGTGGAGCGGTCGAGCTAACGACATTAAACAAAAGCGCTACTTGGGAGGCAACCCAAGGATGTAAAACGAGGGAGTATTTCTTCCTTTACTTGTATTACCATTTAATTTTTGAGTTTTTTATTGTTCTTCTTTGCATGCTAGACTTACTTTGAGGACAAAGTAAGATTTAAGTGTGGGGGAGAATATTGGTTTATGAGTCTATAGAGTTTTTTTTTTTGAACTGGAATTTTTTTTTGAAAAAAAGGGTCAAATTTTTTAGAGTTTCAAAGATCATGATATGTTTTCTTTCTTTTAAGGATTGATTCTAAACAAAAACAAAGTTTTATAAGATAGTTGAGAGTATTTTGATTGTTATTATTGTTGAAGTGAATACTTTCTAAAGAATTTATGTGAGTTCATGATTAAATATGATTGCTCATATGATATTGATAATGTGATTAGTTCATTGAAGTTGGTATAAGCCAAGGATAAATAGACAAGAACAAAAAAAAAACATAAAAAGAGAAGAAAAATAAAGGTTGAAAGCTTTAAATTCTACTCCAATGTTTTGAGTTACTCGATCTTATTGATTAAATTCTTGAAGTGACTTAAAATATGATTATGCAAAGCACTTTAAAAGAGGGCTTACTTGTTGAGTAACCGGGTGTTGGTATCACCAATATTAACATTCGCGTAAAAAGGCAAGTAAGTACTTAGGGAAACCATTATTGAAACCTCAAAAGAAAAAAAAAAGAAAAAGAAGGAAGAGAAAATAGAAAAAAAATTCTTGATCGATTGACTTTGTTTGTGGTAATGTAAAATGGATAATTGCAAAGTTGATGTTATATGTTTCAATTGTGTTGATTGTGAATTTTGCATGAATTTATTTAGAAGTATGCATGAATATGAGAAGTAATGATTAGAATATGATTGACTTGATTATTTGACTCTTGTTGAAGTTATGAGTTAAGAATTGAAAGATTTGAAAATATGTTCATGATCTTAATCTTGTTTTGAGTCTTAATTTTTAATTTTTGAGTCTTATTTTGAATTTTTAGGATTGAGTCTTGAGTAAAAGATTTTGTGGGTATATCTTCTGAAAGCCCTCACGAGACACAACTCGTCCACTAGGGGTGACCTATGGGTTTAAAGGCTTATTGCATAAGCTAAATGCAATCGTGATTCCTACGAAAGTGAGTTAGGACTTTAGGATTTTAGTTCTTTAGGAAGTTAGTTTAGGATTGCTAGAGGACTAGCAAAAGCTAAGTGTGGGGGAATTTGATAGGATGATATTTTGAGAATTTTATATGTGCTAATATATTTTCTTTATTGATGTTTTATACCTAAAAGAGCTTACTAATGTTTATTTTATGTTTTAGGTATTAAATATCAAAGTTGGAATAAAAAGGAGCTAAAAGGAACAAAGGGCAGTATTTTCTGTCTAGCTTGAAAGATTGACATTTTTGACCAATTAAACGACCTGATCTTAAGCAGTGGCCTTCGTGAAAGTTGTAGAGGACTTCTTAAGGTTTCCAAAATGCACAAGAGCGCAAAAATCGGACTTCATTTATTGGGTCAAAACATCTGGACAAAATTAGTACGAAATTCTGGGTAGAAAAACGAGATTGAGAAGAAATTCCAACAAAGCAAGTTCAAGACCAGATTTTGTTGAGAGAAGATAATTTCTTAATTTTATTATGTCTTAGATCTGTAATTAATTAATAAGAATAGGCTTAGGAATTTTACTTAGAAAATAATTGTAAAAAGATGATGAGATAAAGGTAAGAGTTTGACTAGTCAAATTACTTGTTTCCTAAGTAAACTCTTATCTGAATCCCACATTGCTTAGGAAAGTTTTTTAAACTCTTCCTTAGGCCTATATAAAGAGCACAAGGCTCTCATAAATAGATCCCTCTTATCCCTCTTTGCCCTCAAATCCCTCTCTTCCCTCTTCTCTCTTTTAGTCTTGTAGGATTTTCTTTAGGGTTTTTAATAAAATTTTATTTTCTTTATTTTTAATTAGTTGCTGATTTCTTTATTATTTTTAATTCTGATTTTGTTTTCTTTATTTAAATTAATATTGTTTGTGTGTTCTTGCTTGCTAGTTTATAATCTTGATTAGTAATTCTAATTTTATATTATTAAAGATTGCTTCTTTGATTGTTTCTTGCATGATATTTGTAATCTTTATAATATTAAACTTAAATTTTATGATCTTGAATATGACTAGTGAGTAGTTTTCTTATTCAGTTATGAGGTAAATTGATTATTCTCGGGAAAAGCATGTTGTGAGATTCTTGAACCTATTATATAATTGTTGACTAAGTATCCAAGATTCTCTGAGCACATTATAATGACTGTTTGTTTGATTAGATAGGGTGCACACTATTTAGTTAAATTAAATAATCTACCGCCAGATTAAAAACATAAGTCCGTAATTGCTTGTGGAGTTAATCACTAGGGATGGAGGAGAATTAAGGTTTAGATTAAGTGAACCGAGCTTATGTGTTTGTTATCTAATGTCAACCCATATCTTTCTTGTTGTTAATGCTGCTGCAACTTGTATCTAGAGAGCTTGTTCTAGGTAGGTTAAGTAGTTAGAGATTAGTTAAAGAGCTTGTTTTAACTAACGACTCAGTAAGGAAAGATGGTGTAACAGAGTTTGTTGTTATGCTACGGTTGACTATTTAATTGACAGTGATATTTTGTAATAAATGATCAACATCAAAATCCAAGAATGATTGATTGCCTCGTAACTGAAGCTTTTTGCTATTTGTTTTTTTATATTTAATAATTCTTGTTTTCTTTATTTTGGAATAGTTTACAAAACCCCCAAACTTCTTCTTTCGCTAAACCTTAAGATTAGATTTTTAATTTAATAATTAACTTAAAAAATTCAGTCTTTGTGGGTTCGACCCTTGGTCCACTATCTGCATAGTAGAGTTAGGAAATTTTATTTTTGGTGACTGACGACACTCATCAGCATGGTTTACTATCTTATTTTAGCTTAACAATAAGATGGGCTAAGTGTTTGGATAGCCCACATTTGAGTCTTGTTATGTCTTGGACTATTTATTTTATGTAACTAGGTTTAGGCATGAATTTGGGTTTAGTCTTATTTTCTATTGGTGTTAATTCCAGCCCACTTGTTTATGGACTTAAGTGCTAGGTATTATTATAAATACCTTGTAAACACTATTGATGGAGAGATCAGTTTTGAATTTCAGAATTTGAGTGTGCCTTTCTCTTGGGTTCCCTCTCTACTAGGCTTATCAAGGTCTTCTTCCTTGTGGCGCCTCCTTCTTCACCATCCACCATTGCTATACCTTAGGTTCTCGAATTCTTATTCGTAGGGTCAAGGTCCAATACCTTTGGGTTCGAGTCTCTTTAGGCTTCGGGTTGTCCTGTTGCGTTTTAGCTCCTTCAAATTCCAAGCTATGTTTTCTCTTGTCCGTGCGCATCAGTTGGTATTCAGAGCTCAAGTTTCGACATCTGGTTTGTTTGTGCGTCACTCACTGTTCGATTTTTGGTTTATTGGTTTCGATTTTTTTTCTTTTTTTCTCTCTTGTTGGTTTCGATTTCTGGTTTGTTGTTGTGTTTGAGTTGAATTCATAACCCTAGCTGCGATTCCTCAAAACCCTAGCTGCACCTGTTCCTTCAAAAAAAAACCCTAACCGCAATTCCTCAAAACCCTAGTCGCACCACTTCAAAAAAACCCTAGCCGCACGGGCCATACCCTATCTTGGCCAAATTCCATCGTTTTCCTATAGTTTTAGGCCATTTTTCATTTTTTTTTGTCCTTCTTGGGATTTTTTTATTTTTCTTCTATTTTTCTTTTTTTCTTTCTTTTTTTGAGTCACCCTGGCCACACCTTTCTGTGAACAAAAAAATTCAAAAAAATTTTTTTTTTCTTGGTGACAATACTTGGTGAATTAGTTGATTCTACAATGTTGAATCTTTGACTGAGTCTCTGGTGCGATTGTGAACCTATAGAGTTAAGGTAGAGTAAGGGAAAAAGGCATGAGTGTGTGAGAGACATTAGTAGAGAAAAGCCAAATTCCTTGAGTGAAAAACGAGTGTAAACACATGAGGATATCTTTGTTGAAAATGTCTTCTGAAGGTGATAAGTCCGACTTTAAAAAGATTGAATTCATGCTTCAGGTAATGCAACAACAGTTCCAACGGATGGACGTCAAATTCAATGACATTCATGATAAGTTGAACCAACATGAAGCTCGGTTTGCAAAGATCCAGCAAGGTGATACTTCTCGTCTAAAAACTAAAGTTGTTGCCAATGACGAGTATGATGATAATGTTGGGTATGATTCGAACGAAGAGTCTGAGATCGATAGACATCATAAAAGGTACCATGGACATAGAGATCGAGTTGATAAAGCCTGTTGATAAAGCTGCATCCCCGAGGAGATGGACCATTCCAAGTGATAGAGAATATCAACGATAATGCCTACAAATTGGATCTTCCTGGTGAGTATGGTGTATCTGCTACTTTTAATGTTTCTGATCTTTCTCCTTTTTCTTTTGATGAAGGTATATGCGATTTGAGGACAAATCCTTTTGAGGAGAGGGGGAATGATGGAGATCCACTTGCTCGTGATGTTCGTGATGCTAAGGATCCATTGGTCATCCAAGGAGGTCCAATTACCCGAGCTCGAGCTAAGAAGATGCAACAAGCTCTGGCATCATTGAAGTGTCAAGGAAGCTTCCATGAAGAGTCCCAAGACATCTATACTTACTTGGAAGCCCAAACGACATGAGCATGGTTTACTGTCTTATTTTAGCTTAACAATAAGATGGGCTAAGTGTTTGGATAGCCCACGATTGAGTCTTGTTGTGTTTTGGACTATTTATTTTATGTAACTAGGTTTAGGCATGAATTTGGGTTTAGTCTTATTTTCTATTGGTGTTAATTCCAGCACACTTGTTTATGGGCTTAAGTGCTAGGTATTATTATAAATACCTTGTAAACGCTATTGATGAGGAGATCAGTTAATTGAATTTTCAGAAATTGAGTGTGCCTTTCTCTTGGATTCCCTCTCAACTAGGCTTATCAAGGTCTTTTTCCTTGTGGCGCCTCCTTCTTCACCACCCACCATTGTTATACCTTAGGTTCTCGAATTCTTATTCGTAGGGTCAAGGTCCAATACCTTTGGGTTCAAGTCTCTTTAGGCTCGGGTCGAGGTTTTCAGAAGTTGACATTCATCAACTTTGCTTCTGTCTTCTTGCGTGTCAGCTCCTTCAAATTCCAAGCTACGTTTCCTCTTGTCTGTACGCATCAGTTGGTAATCAGAGCTTAAGTTTCGATTTTCTGGTTTGTTTCTGCGTCACTCACTTTTCGATTTTTGGTTTGTTGGTTTCGATTTTTTTTGTCTTTTGTTGGTTTCAATTTCTAGTTTTTTTTTGGTGCGTCTCTCACTTTCGTTAGAACCCTAGCCGCCACTTATTTCATAACCCCCTAGCCGCCACTTATTTCATAACCCTAAACCCTAGCCGCCACTTTTTTTTTTCATAACCCTAGCCGCCACTTATTTCAAAACCCTAGCCGCCACTTATTTCAAAACCCTAGCCGCACCCCTTCAATAAAAAAAAAACCCTAGCCGCAATTCCTCAAAACCCTAGCCGCACTTCCTCACAACCCTAGCCGCATCTCTCCGGAACCCTAGCCGCATCCCTCCAGAAAAAAAAACCCTAGCCGCAATTCCTCAAAAAAACCCTAATCGCACCACTTCAAAAAAAAACACCTTGCTGCACCCCTACTCTTTTCAAGGAAACCGCAAAACTCAGATTAAAAAAAAAAGAAGAGGAAAAAAAAAGAAAGAAAAGAATTCAAAAAAAAAAATTCGAAAAAAAAAATTGTTGTGGTACTGTTCAAACTGAAAATTTTGGTTGAGTTAGGAGGTGTGCGAGTACCTGTTTTAAAGAAAACGACGAAAGAAACCGAACCAGTGAAGCAAAGCTTCACTGGCCATACCCTATCTTGGCCAAATTCCATTGTTTTCCTATAGTTTTAGGCTATTTTTCATTTTTTTGTCCTTCTAGTGATTTTTTTTTATTTTTCTGATTATTTTTTTTATTCTGTCTTTCTTTCTTTGAGTCACCCTAGCCCTAGCCGTACCTTTCTGTGAAAAAAAAAGGGAATTAAAAAAAAAGAGAATTCGAAAAAAAAATCAAAAAAAAATACTTGGTGAAAATACCTGGTGAATTAGTTGATTTTGTGAGGTTGATTCTTTGACTGAGTCTCTAGTGCGATTGTGAACCTGTAGAGTTAAGGTAGAGTAAGGGAAAAAGGCAGGAGTGTGTGAGAAACATTAGTAGAGAAAAGCCAAATTACTTGAGTGAAACACGAGTGTAAACACGTGAGGATATCTTTGTTGAAAATGTCTTCTGAAGGTGATAAGTCCGACTTTAAAAAAATTGAATTCATGCTTCAGGCAATGCAACAACAGTTCCAACGGATGGACGTGAAATTCAATGACATTCATGATAAGTTGAACCAACATGACGCTCGGTTCGCAAAGATCCAGCAAGGTGATACTTCTCGTCTAAAGAGTAAGGTTGTTGCCAATGACGAGTATGATGGTAATGTTGGGTATGATTCGAACGATGAGTCTGGGATTGATAGACATCATAGAAGGTACCATGGGTATAGAGATCGAGTTGATAGAGCTTGTGATAGAGGCAAGGAGAAGATGGATGGAAACCTTGGCAGTATAAAATTGAAGATTCCTCCTTTCCAAGGCAAGAATGATCCTGAGGCATATTTGGAGTGGGAAAGGAAGATTGAAATGGTGTTTGACTGCCACCACTACTCTGAGGAAAAGAAGGTCAAACTTGCAGCAATTGAGTTCACAGAGTATGCTATGGTTTGGTGGGATCAGTTAGTCACTAGTAGAAGAAGATATGGTGATCCTCCAGTGTCTACATGGGATGAGATGAAGCGCATCATGCGGAAGAGATTTGTTCCTACTCATTACTACAGAGAGTTGTACCAGAAGCTCCAAGGTCTTACCCAGGGTTCAAAGAGTGTTGAGGATTTTTACAAAGAGATGGAAATAACCATGATCCGAGCCAATATCCAGGAGGATGCAGAAGCTACTATGGCTCGTTTTCTCCAAGGCTTAAATCGTGATATTGCCAATGTAGTAGAGTTGCAGCATTACATGGACTTAGAGGAGATGATGCATGTGGCCATGAAAGTCGAAAGGCAACTCCAACGGAAAGGTACATCCCGTTTCACTCCTAGTTCAGTTCCTGTTTGGAAATCTAACACCTTTCGTAGGGATGATACGCCTGTGTATACACCTAAGTCAGAGAGCCATGCTAAGCCCAAGCTTGAGGGCCCTCCAAAGCCCAAGACTGAACCTGCCCAAGCATCCCAAAGCAGGACACGTGACATTAAGTGTTTCAAGTGTTTAGGTCGTGGACATATTGCCTCACAGTGTCCCAACCGTAGAGTGATGATCATGCATGGGAATGGAGATGTTGAGAGTGAAGGTTCTGAAATCGGTGTAGAAGATGAGATGCCTGCGTTAGAAAATGTTGATGAAGAAGAAGTTGTTGAGTATGCTGCTCATGGTGAAGCACTTGTTGCTAGGCGTGCTCTTACCACTCATGTGAAGTTTGAGGATGAGGCACAGCGCAAGAACATCTTCCATACGAGATGCCATATTCGTGACAAGGTATGTACTGTAATCATTGATGGTGGGAGTTGTACTAATGTTGCTAGCACATACCTTGTTGATAAGTTAAAGTTGCCCACTACCAAGTATCACCACCAATATAAGTTGCAGTGGATTAATGACTGTGGTGAAGTCAACGTGGTGAAGCAAGTCTTGGTTCCTTTTCGTATTGGAAGGTATCACGATGAGGTGTTGTGTGACGTGGTGCCCATGCAAGCTAGCCACATGTTGTTGGGCAGACCGTGGCAGTATGATCGGAGAGTCATCCACGACGGTTACACTAACCGTGATATGGACCTCACCGAAAGAAGATGAGGTTCATATGAAGAAGACGAAGAACACTTGAAAAAAAACAATAACAAGTTAAAACGCAGCAAAAGAAAACAAAAATTAGAGATAAAACCAAGACCCGTTGTGTAGATACACAAGAACCTATGGTATTGGACCAAGACCCGTTACTTAGAAAAGCAAGAACCTATGGTATATATTGGTGGAAGGTAGAAGAACGCCACAAGGAAGACCTTGATAAGTTCAAGAGTTCTCAAGAGAACCAAAGAGAAGAAGTCTCTCAATTTTATTACTAAAATCAATTGTGTTCTCCCCAAAGGGTTACATAACTATTTATAGGCAAATAGATAACTTGCAGCACAAGTAATAGGAATCCTACTTTCCTAACTTGCAGAATAGGAAATAGCAAACTTGCAGAACAAGCAATAGGAATCCTACTCTCCTAACTTGCAGAACAAGTAATAGAAGTCTTACAAAATCTATTATTTAAAAAGGAATTGGGCTTAAATTAAATTAAGACAATGTTCAGCCCAATAATACTTAACTAAATAAAATATGCATCTAGCCTAATTTGCATTTCGGCCCAATACTTGTGTGTCTTCAAGAAGGTTGAACTTGGGCTTGGATCATGTTGTAGAAGACTTTATCATCCTCCATGCTCAAGCTTTGTTGGGCTTTCTCTCTAGCAATATCAATGAAACCAGCCAAGGCTTGTTGCATCATCTTTGATTTAGCTCTTGTAATTGGACCTCCATGGATACTCAAAGGATCACGATCATCACGAACATGACTTGAGCTTTGTGAGCTTGGATCTCCATCATTCCCCCTCTCCTCGAAAGGATTTGTCCTCAAATCAGAATCACCTACATCAATATCAAAGGGAGAAAGATCAGAAACATTAAATGTAGCACTAACATTATACTCACCTGGAAGATCTAACTTATAAGCATTGTCATTGATCTTCTTAATCACTTGGAATGGTCCATCTCCTCGAGGTTGCAACTTGGAGCGACGCTGAGCAGGAAATCTCTCTTTACGCATATGTACCCAAACCCAATCACCAGGTTCAAAGACAACTTTCTTGCGATGCTTGTTGGCTTGAGTAGCATATTGCTCAGTCCTCTTTTTAATGTTTTGACGTACCTTCTCATGTAGTTGCTTAACAAAATCAGCTTTCTTTTCCCCATCCAAACTAGCTCTCTCCTCAATAGGTAGTGGTAAAAGATCCAATGGAGTGAGTGGATTAAAACCATAGACAACTTCAAATGGAGAATAACTAGTAGTGGAATGCACACTTCTATTGTAAGCAAACTCCACATGAGGCAAACAATCTTCCCAATTCTTCAAATTCTTTTGAATAATGGACCTCAACAAAGTAGACAAAGTACGATTGACTACTTCAGTTTGACCATCGGTTTGTGGATGACAAGTAGTTGAAAACAACACTTTATCATTGTACCTTCCAATTGAAAATAGCACCAATACTTGCTTGGTCACATTTACTTCTCCACAATTATTGAGCCATTGAAGTTTGTATGGTTTGGGATGTTTTGTAGTGGGCAAACTCAATTTGTCAACCAAATAAGTGCTAGCAACATTAGTGCAACTACCACCATCAATAATCAAAGAGCATACCTTATTGTTGACGTGGCATCTAGTATGAAAAATATTTTCTCGTTGCATTTCATCTTCATCCTTAACTTGGGCACTTAATGCACGACGAGCTACAAGTGCTTCACCATGTGCAGCAAACTCAACATAGTCATCATCCTCATTAATGTCCTCCAATGGTGGCATCTCATCATCAACATTAGAATCTTCACTTACAACATCACCATCATCATATTTCACTAGCACACTTAAAGTTTGACATGCTATAGATTCCTTTCCATACATGGGTGATTCCATACTATCCTCATCATCCTTTAGTTGCAGCATAGAATCATCATCAAAATCTTCTCTGTAATTGCTATCCAACTTATTATGAGCAACATTATCGCATGCATAAGAAGTATTATCTTGGTTTACCATAGCTAGGGCAACGTCATGTTGCTCCAACTTATCATATTTAATCAACTTCGACTCTATCCTCGAAAGTTGTTGTTGCATGTCTAGGAACATGATCTCAATGTTACTCAAAGCAAGCTTCTCACTATTAGAAGACATAATTGTAACCTGCAAGAAACGTTAGTAAAAGAAAAGGACCTCACAAGTATGACCTCACGTGTTTACACTCAATACACACAAGAATGTAACACTCACACTCGTGTTTCACACAATTTTAATATGGCTTTTCTCTACTAATGTTACTCACACACTCTTGCCTTTTTTTTTTCCTCACACAACTTTTCTCTATAGATTCTATATTGAACTCAAGACTAAATCAAAAATTAGCTTATGGAATTCAACTATCAACCAACAATAAACAAGCTGAGCACAAGATTTTAATCAAGGGAAAACAAAACAATGAAGACTTAACAAGACTTTCCAAGACTTAATAAGGCTTAAGAAGACTCTAATGAAACTAAACCTTGAAGGAAATATGTGTGTTTTGGGGTGTTTAATTAGGGTAGGGTTTAGCCAAAGGTGGGGTAGTTTTGTCCTTTTATGTGGTAAGGTCAAACAGGTAATTTTAGGCAGTAGGGTAGAATGACAGCAATGAATTTTCAAATTAAGCAAATAAGAAATCTCAAAGCTCAAGAAAGAATGACTACCTCAAGATTTTGATGAAGCACACCTCCACGAATTACCTTTGATGTTGCACTTGCTACACACGATGTAATAAATCCCCTCTTGAATTGATTTTTCTTTTCTCTTTTTTTTTCTTTTCTTTTTTTTCTCTTTTTTCTCTTTTTTTTATATTTTGCTAAAGTAACCGAACAATGAAGAAAAAAAAAGGCTAAATAATAAGAAGAGGTTTACTTGGGGAACAAGGCAACTTTTTGACAAAAACAAGCTAATTTTGGTAGCAGCTTGTGTGGCAAGGAATGAGGGAACGGTGGCTTGTGAAACAAGTAGTCTTTATGTGATGTAGAGCTTTTGAAGGTTTCTTGGTGAGCAAGAAAACCTTTGGGACTTGGTTGCTTGGAGAACAAGATAGGGTTTACTTGGTGGCTAAGTAAAGATAATAGGTTTGAGGGACAAACAATATTAGTGGTGGCTTGGAAAAGGATTCAAGATCAAGGTTTGTCCATGACAAGAAGACAAAGAAAAAAAAACAAAAACGAAACTCCCACGAATTAAACCTAAGCTCTGATACCAAATGATATGGACCTCATCGAAAGAAGATGAGGTTCATATGAAGAAGACGAAGAACACTTGAAAAAAAACAATAACAAGTTAAAACGCAGCAAAAGAAAACAAAAATTAGAGATAAAACCAAGACCCGTTGTGTAGATACACAAGAACCTATGGTATTGGACCAAGACCCGTTACTTAGAAAAGCAAGAACCTATGGTATATATTGGTGGAAGGTAGAAGAACGCCACAAGGAAGACCTTGATAAGTTCAAGAGTTCTCAAGAGAACCAAAGAGAAGAAGTCTCTCAATTTTATTACTAAAATCAATTGTGTTCTCCCCAAAGGGTTACATAACTATTTATAGGCAAATAGATAACTTGCAGCACAAGTAATAGGAATCCTACTTTCCTAACTTGCAGAATAGGAAATAGCAAACTTGCAGAACAAGCAATAGGAATCCTACTCTCCTAACTTGCAGAACAAGTAATAGAAGTCTTACAAAATCTATTATTTAAAAAGGAATTGGGCTTAAATTAAATTAAGACAATGTTCAGCCCAATAATACTTAACTAAATAAAATATGCATCTAGCCTAATTTGCATTTCGGCCCAATACTTGTGTGTCTTCAAGAAGGTTGAACTTGGGCTTGGATCATGTTGTAGAAGACTTTATCATCCTCCATGCTCAAGCTTTGTTGGGCTTTCTCTCTAGCAATATCAATGAAACCAGCCAAGGCTTGTTGCATCATCTTTGATTTAGCTCTTGTAATTGGACCTCCATGGATACTCAAAGTGATGGAGATCCAAGCTCACAAAGCTCAAGTCATGTTCGTGATGATCGTGATCCTTTGAGTATCCATGGAGGTCCAATTACAAGAGCTAAATCAAAGATGATGCAACAAGCCTTGGCTGGTTTCATTGATATTGCTAGAGAGAAAGCCCAACAAAGCTTGAGCATGGAGGATGATAAAGTCTTCTACAACATGATCCAAGCCCAAGTTCAACCTTCTTGAAGACACACAAGTATTGGGCCGAAATGCAAATTAGGCTAGATGCATATTTTATTTAGTTAAGTATTATTGGGCTGAACATTGTCTTAATTTAATTTAAGCCCAATTCCTTTTTAAATAATAGATTTTGTAAGACTTCTATTACTTGTTCTGCAAGTTAGGAGAGTAGGATTCCTATTGCTTGTTCTGCAAGTTTGCTATTTCCTATTCTGCAAGTTAGGAAAGTAGGATTCTTATTACTTGTGCTGCAAGTTATCTATTTGCCTATAAATAGTTATGTAACCCTTTGGGGAGAACACAATTGATTTTAGTAATAAAATTGAGAGACTTCTTCTCTTTGGTTCTCTTGAGAACTCTTGAACTTATCAAGGTCTTCCTTGTGGCGTTCTTCTACCTTCCACCAATATATACCATAGGTTCTTGCTTTTCTAAGCAACGGGTCTTGGTCCAATACCATAGGTTCTTGTGTATCTACACAACGGGTCTTGGTTTTATCTCTAATTTTTGTTTTCTTTTGCTACGTTTTTAACTTGTTCTTGTTTTTCTTCAAGTGTTCTTCATTGAACTTCATCTTCTTTCGCTGAGGTTCATATCATTTGGTATCAGAGCTTAGGTTTAATTCGTGGGAGTTTCGTTTTTTGTTTTTTTTTCTTTGTCTTCTTGTCATGGACAAACCTTGATCTTGAATCCTTTTCCAAGCCATCACTAATATTGTTTGTCCCTCAAACCTATTGTCTTTACTTAGCCACCACGTAAACCCTATCTTGTTC
Organism: Heritiera fomes; assembly: GCA_032173925.1. NCBI lineage: Eukaryota > Viridiplantae > Streptophyta > Magnoliopsida > Malvales > Malvaceae > Heritiera > Heritiera fomes. The sequence continues at coordinate 17,210,110 of JAPDPM010000009.1, read as the reverse complement.
TCCAAGCAACCAAATCCCAAAGGTTTTCTTGCTCACCAAGAAACCTTCAAAAGCTCTACATCACATAAAGACTACTTGTTTCACAAGCCACCGTTCCCTCTCATTCCTTGGTACACAAGCTGCTACCAAAACTAGCTTGTTTTTGTCAAAAAGTTGCCTTGTTCCCCAAGTAAACCTCTTCTTATTATTTAGATTTTTTTTTCTTCATTGTTCGTTTAGTTTAGTAAAATATAAAAAAAAAGAGAAAAAAGAGAAAAAAAAGAAAAGAAAAAAAAAGAGAAAAGAAAAATCAATTCAAGAGGGGATTTTATTACATCGTGTGTAGCAAGTGCAATATCAAAGGTAATTCGTGGAGGTGTGCTTCATGAAAATCTTGAGGTAGTCATTCTTTCTTGAGCTTTGCGATTTCTTATTTGCCTAATTTGAAAATTCATTACTGCCATTTTACCCTACTGTCTAAAATTACCTTTTTGACCCTACCACATAAAAGGACAAAACTACCCCACCTTTGGCTAAACCCTACCTTAATTAAACACCCCAAAATACACAAATTTCCTTCAAGGTTTAGTTTCATTGGAGTCTTCTTAAGTCTTATTGAGTCTTGCTGAGTCTTGCTAAGTCTTGTTGAGTATTCATTGTTTTGTTTTCCCTTGATTAAAATCTTGTGCTCATCTTGTTTATTGTTGGTTGATAGTTGAATTCCATAAGCTGATTTTTGATTAAGTCTTGAGTTCAATATAGAACCTATAGAGAAAAGTTGTGTGAGGGAAAAAGGCAAGAGTGTGTGAGTAACATTAGTAGAGAAAAGCCATATTAAAATTGTGTGAAACACGAGTGTGTGTTACAGTCTTGTGTGTATTGAGTGTAAACACGTGAGGTCATACTTGTGAGGTCCTTTTCTTTTACTAACGTTTCTTGCAGGATAAAATCATGTCTTCTAATAGTGAAAAGCCTGATTTGAGTAAGATCGAGTTCATGTTCCAAGCTATGCAACAACAATTTTCAAGGATAGAGTTGAGGTTTAATAATATTCATGATAAGTTGGAGGAACATGAAGCTGTCCTAGCCAAGGTAAAGCCAAGTGATACTTCTCATGAGAATGGCAATGTTGTGAATAATGACTTTGATGATAAAGTTGATGATGAGTTTGATGATGATGAGTTTAGTAGAAGTGTTAAAGGTAACCATGGTAATAAAGGAGGTCGTGGAGATAGGTATAAAGGAGATAGGTATTATGATAGGATAGATGGAAATTTAGGAAGTATCAAATTGAAGATTCCTTCCTTTCAAGGTAAGAATGATCCTGAGGCTTACTTAGAATGGGAAAAGAAAGTGGAGATGGTCTTTGATTGCCATAACTATTCCGAAGAAAAAAAGGTGAAACTTGCTGCTGTAGAGTTCACGGATTATGCAATCATTTGGTGGGACCAACTCATGCTTGGTAGACGTAGGAATAGAGAGCCACCTATAGTTACATGGAATGAAATGAAACGTGTTATGAGAAAAAGGTTTGTTCCTAATCATTACTATAGAGAGCTTTATCAAAGGTTACAAGGTCTCACTCAAGGTTCTAAGAGTGTTGAGGATTATCATAAAGAAATGGAAATTATCATGATCAGAGCTAATGTTGAAGAGGATAGTGAAGCTACTATGGCTCGATTCTTACAAGGATTGAATCGTGAGATTGCTAATGTAGTGGAGTTACATCACTATGTGGAGTTTGATGATATGTTGCATATGGCTATCAAGGTTGAAAAGCAACTCAAGAGAAAAGGTTATTCATCTCGTTTTATGCAAGGTTCTAGTTCATCTTCTTCTTGGAAACCGAACACCTTTCGAAGGGATGATAAGACTACATTCAAACTTAAGACTGAATCCTCATTCAAGCCTAAGGGTGAGAGTGTCCAAAAGCCCAAACCCGAGGCTATCCAAGCATCCCAAGGTAAGAGTAGAGACATTAAGTGTTTTAGATGTTTGGGAAGAGGACACATTGCATCACAATGCCCAAACAAACGAGTCATGATTATGCGTGATGATGGTGATGTTGTAAGTGAAGATTCTGATGTTGATGATGAGATGCCACCATTGGAGGACATTAATGAGGATGATGACTATGTTGAGTTTGCTGCACATGGTGAAGCACTTGTAGCTCGTCGTGCATTAAGTGCCCAAGTTAAGGATGAAGATGAAGTGCAACGAGAAAATATTTTTCATACTAGATGCCACGTCAACAATAAGGTATGCTCTTTGATTATTGATGGTGGTAGTTGCACTAATGTTGCTAGCACTTATTTGGTTGACAAATTGAGTTTGCCCACTACAAAACATCCCAAACCATACAAACTTCAATGGCTCAATAATTGTGGAGAAGTAAATGTGACCAAGCAAGTATTGGTGCTATTTTCAATTGGAAGGTACAATGATAAAGTGTTGTGTGATGTTGTGCCTATGCATGCTGGTCATTTGCTTTTAGGAAGACCATGGCAATTTGATAGACATGTCATACATGATGGATTTACAAACCGTTATTCATTTACCATGGCTGGTAAGAAATTCACACTTGCACCCTTGAGTCCTACGGAGATTTATGAGGATCAATTGAGGTTGAAAGAGCAGAATGAATCACAACAAAGGTCGAAGAATCTAGATAAAGGCAAAGATATTGCAAAGAAAGAAAGAAAGGACGTGAGCTTCTATGCAAAGCAAAGTGATGTAAAGGCTGCTTTTTTAGCTAAGTGCCCAATCCTTTTGTTTTTATATAAAGAATCTTGTTTTAGTTCTAATGATCTTAAATCTTCTTTGCCTACTAATGTTGTGTCTCTTTTGAAGGAATTTGGAGATATATTCCCCGAGGAGATTCCAAATGGTTTGCCACCTATTAGGGGAATTGAGCATCAAATAGACCTTGTTCCTGGAGCTGCCATTCCCAACAGACCTGCCTATAGAAGTAATCCCGAGGAGACAAAGGAGCTTCAAAGGCAAGTTGACGAGCTCATGAAGAAAGGCTACATTAGAGAGAGCATGAGTCCATGTGCTGTTCCTGTGTTACTTGTTCCTAAGAAGGATGGGACGTGGAGGATGTGTGTTGATTGTCGTGCCATCAACAAAATCACTGTAAAGTATCGCTATCCCATTCCTAGATTAGATGATATGCTTGATGAGTTACATGGTTCTTGCATCTTTTCTAAAATTGATTTGAAAAGTGGTTATCATCAAATTCGCATGAGAGAAGGTGATGAATGGAAAACTGCATTTAAGACTAAGCATGGTTTGTATGAATGGTTAGTTATGCCTTTTGGATTAACTAATGCACCTAGCACTTTCATGAGATTAATGAACCATGTCTTGCGTGCTTTCATTGGAAAATTTGTAGTTGTCTATTTTGATGATATCTTGATCTATAGTAGAAGTTTGCATGAACATATTGAACATTTAAAGAATGTGCTTAATGTCTTGAGAAAGGAAAAGTTGTATGCTAACCTTAAGAAATGTTCCTTTTGCACTGATAAGATTACATTTCTTGGATATGTTATTTCTTCTAAGGGTATAGCAGTAGAAGATGAAAAGGTCAAGGCAATTAAAGATTGGCCTATACCTAAGAATATCTCTGAGGTGCGTAGTTTTCATGGATTAGCTAGTTTCTATCGTAGGTTTGTTAGAGACTTCAGTACAATAGCTGCACCTCTAACTGATGTTGTTAAAAAGAATGTTGGATTTAAATGGGGTCTTGAGCAAGATCATGCTTTTAACTTGCTTAAAGAGAAGCTTTGTTCTGCAGCTTTATTATCCTTACCTGACTTTTCTAAAACTTTTGAGATTGAGTGTGATGCTTCAAGTATAGGTATTGGAGCTGTTTTAATGCAGGAGAAGCGCCCCATTGCTTTTTTCAGTGAGAAGTTAAGTGGAGCTGCCCTTAACTATCCCACATATGATAAAGAGATGTATGCATTAGTGAGGGCCTTGGAAACATGGCAACACTATTTATGGCCCAAGGAATTTGTCATCCACACTGATCATGAGTCCTTGAAGCACTTGAAAGGACAAAGCAAGTTGAACAAGCGTCATGCCAAGTGGATGGAGTTCATTGAAACATTCCCATATGTGATCAAATATAAACAAGGTAAAGAAAATGTCGTGGCTGATGCATTATCTCGAAGGTATACTCTAATCACTACTCTTAATGCAAAACTACTTGGATTTGAGTATATTAAAGACTTGTATGCTACTGATGAGGATTTTGAAAATGTGTTCATTGCATGTGAGAAAACTGGTTTTGGAAAGTTTTATAGGCATGATGGATTCTTATTTAGGGAAAATAGATTATGTGTGCCTAGGAGTTCTTTAAGAGAATTACTTGTTAGAGAAGCCCATAGTGGTGGGTTAATGGGACATTTTGGAGTAAAGAAAACTTTAGATATATTGCATGATCACTTCTTTTGGCCTAACATGAAAAGAGATGTTGAAAAATTGTGTGAGAGATGTGTCACTTGTAAACAAGCTAAGTCTAGAGTTATGAATCATGGTCTTTGTACTCCATTGCCTATTCCTACTGCTCCTTGGACTGACATTTCTATGGACTTTGTTTTGGGGTTACCAAGAACAAAGAGAGGTAGAGATTCTGTTTTTGTTGTTGTTGATAGGTTCTCTAAGATGGCTCACTTCATTGCTTGTCACAAGACAGATGATGCAAGTAACATTGCCGATTTATTCTTCAAGGAAATTGTTCGTCTACATGGGGTTCCGAGGACCATTGTTTCTGACCGTGATGTGAAGTTCCTTAGCTATTTTTGGAAAACATTATGGGGAAAGTTAGGAACAAAGCTATTGTTTTCAACTACTTGTCATCCACAAACCGATGGTCAAACTGAAGTAGTCAATCGTACTTTGTCTACTTTGTTGAGGTCCATTATTCAAAAGAATTTGAAGAATTGGGAAGATTGTTTGCCTCATGTGGAGTTTGCTTACAATAGAAGTGTGCATTCCACTACTAGTTATTCTCCACTTTGAAGTTGTCTATGGTTTTAATCCACTCACTCCATTTGATCTTTTACCACTACCTATTGAGGAGAGAGCTAGTTTGGATGGGGAAAAGAAAGCTGATTTTGTTAAGCAACTACATGAGAAGGTACGTCAAAACATTAAAAAGAGGACTGAGCAATATGCTACTCAAGCCAACAAGCATCGCAAGAAAGTTGTCTTTGAACCTGGTGATTGGGTTTGGGTACATATGCGTAAAGAGAGATTTCCTGCTCAGCGTCGCTCCAAGTTGCAACCTCGAGGAGATGGACCATTCCAAGTGATTAAGAAGATCAATGACAATGCTTATAAGTTAGATCTTCCAGGTGAGTATAATGTTAGTGCTACATTTAATGTTTCTGATCTTTCTCCCTTTGATATTGATGTAGGTGATTCTGATTTGAGGACAAATCCTTTCGAGGAGAGGGGGAATGATGGAGATCCAAGCTCACAAAGCTCAAGTCATGTTCGTGATGATCGTGATCCTTTGAGTATCCATGGAGGTCCAATTACAAGAGCTAAATCAAAGATGATGCAACAAGCCTTGGCTGGTTTCATTGATATTGCTAGAGAGAAAGCCCAACAAAGCTTGAGCATGGAGGATGATAAAGTCTTCTACAACATGATCCAAGCCCAAGTTCAACCTTCTTGAAGACACACAAGTATTGGGCCGAAATGCAAATTAGGCTAGATGCATATTTTATTTAGTTAAGTATTATTGGGCTGAACATTGTCTTAATTTAATTTAAGCCCAATTCCTTTTTAAATAATAGATTTTGTAAGACTTCTATTACTTGTTCTGCAAGTTAGGAGAGTAGGATTCCTATTGCTTGTTCTGCAAGTTTGCTATTTCCTATTCTGCAAGTTAGGAAAGTAGGATTCCTATTACTTGTGCTGCAAGTTATCTATTTGCCTATAAATAGTTATGTAACCCTTTGGGGAGAACACAATTGATTTTAGTAATAAAATTGAGAGACTTCTTCTCTTTGGTTCTCTTGAGAACTCTTGAACTTATCAAGGTCTTCCTTGTGGCGTTCTTCTACCTTCCACCAATATATACCATAGGTTCTTGCTTTTCTAAGCAACGGGTCTTGGTCCAATACCATAGGTTCTTGTGTATCTACACAACGGGTCTTGGTTTTATCTCTAATTTTTGTTTTCTTTTGCTACGTTTTTAACTTGTTCTTGTTTTTCTTCAAGTGTTCTTCATTGAACTTCATCTTCTTTCGCTGAGGTTCATACCACAAAGGATCACGATCATCACGAACATGACTTGAGCTTTGTGAGCTTGGATCTCCATCAAACCGTTACTCCTTTACTATGGATGGCAAGAAGATCGCTCTTGCTCCCCTTAGCCCCAAGGAGATTTATGAGGACCAATTAAGGCTAAAGGAGCAACATGATGAGCAAAGGAAGCAAGCAAAAGAACAGAAAGAAAAGAAGGAAAACAAGGAAAGCAAAACAGTGAGCTGCTATGCCAAACCCCGAGATGTGAAGACTGCATTTCTTGCTAAGTCTCCTATCTTTTTACTCTTATTTAAAGATTCTTATTTTATTGATGCTGAACTCCATGATACTTTGCCTACTGATGTTGTCTCATTGTTGCAGGAGTTCGAGGATGTATTCCCTGAGGAGATCCCAAGTGTATTACCACCGATTCGTGGGATCGAGCACATGATTGACCTTGTCCCCGGAGCTACCATTCCTAACCGTCCAGCCTACAGAAGTAATCCCGAGGAGACGAAGGAGCTTCAACGGCAAGTTGAGGAGCTCATGAGGAAAGGTTATGTGAGAGAGAGCATGAGTCCATGCGCCGTGCCCGTACTGCTTGTGCCAAAAAAAGATGGGACGTGGAGGATGTGCATTGACTGCCGAGCCGTCAACAAAATCACTGTAAAGTACCACTATCCTATTCCTAGGCTAGATGATATGCTTGATGAATTGCATGGTGCATGCATGTTTTCTAAAATCGATTTAAAGAGCGGATATCACCAAATTCGTATGAAAGAAGGTAATGAATGGAAAACCGCATTTAAGACTAAACATGGTCTCTACGAGTGGTTAGTTATGCCTTTTGGCTTGACTAATGCACCCAGTACATTCATGAGATTAATGAACCATGTTTTACGTGATTTCATTGGTAAGTATGTGGTTGTCTATTTTGATGACATTTTGATCTACAGTAAGAGTCTGCATGAGCATGTTGAGCATCTTAGGAACGTTCTTACTGTTTTGAGGAATGCAAGTTTGTATGCCAATTTTAAGAAATGTACATTCTGCACTGATAAGATTGTTTTTCTTGGGTATGTCGTTTCTTCACATGGCATTTCTGTTGATATTGAGAAGGTAAAGGCAATTAAAGATTGGCCTGTACCTAAGTCTGTTTCTGAGGTGCATAGTTTCCATGGTTTAGCTAGTTTCTATCGTCGATTCGTTAGAGATTTTAGCACTATAGCTGCACCTTTGATTGAAGTGGTCAAAAAGAATGTTGCATTTCATTGGGGTCCTGCACAAGAGCATGCTTTTAATTTGCTTAAGGATAAACTTTGTTCTGCTCCTTTGTTATCTCTGCCTGACTTTACTAACACTTTTGAGATTGAGTGCGATGCCTCAGGTGTAGGTATTGGAGCTGTGCTTATGCAGGAAAAACGCCCAATTGCTTTCTTTAGTGAGAAGTTAAGTGGAGCAGCACTTAACTATCCCACATATGACAAGGAGATGTACGCGTTAGTGAGGGCGTTGGAGACATGGCAACATTACTTGTGGCCTAAAGAATTTGTCATCCACACTGATCATGAGTCCTTGAAGCATTTGAAAGGACAGAGTAAGCTGCATAAGCGTCATGCCAAGTGGATAGAGTTCATTGAGATGTTCCCGTACGTGATCAAGTACAAACAAGGTAAAGAGAACGTCGTAGCTGATGCGTTATCTCGTAGGTATACTCTTATCACTACTCTTGATGCTAAACTTTTAGGATTTGAGTATATCAAAGAACAGTATGCTGATGATATTGATTTTGGTAATGTTTATGATGCATGTGCTACATCTGGTTTTGGCAAGTTCTTTAGGCACGATGGGTTCTTATTTAGAGAAAATAAATTATGTGTGCCTAGGAGTTCATTGCGCGAGCTGTTAGTTAGAGAGGCCCATAGTGGCGGATTAATGGGTCACTTTGGAGTTAGGAAAACTCTAGATGTTTTGCAAGAACATTTCTTTTGGCCTAACATGAGGAGAGATGTCGAGAGGTTATGTGCTAGATGCATTTCATGTAGGAAAGCTAAATCTAGAGTTCATAATCATAGTTTATATACTCCTTTACCCATTCCTACTACTCCGTGGACTGATATCTCTATAGATTTTGTTTTGGGCTTGCCTCGAACAAAACGCGGTAGAGATTCTGTTTTTGTTGTGGTTGACAGGTTCTCTAAGATGGCTCATTTCATCGCCTGCCACAAGACGGATGACGCGAGCAATGTTGCTGACCTTTTCTTCAAAGAGATAGTACGTCTACATGGTGTACCGAGGACTATTGTTTCCGATCATGATGTCAAGTTCGTTAGTTACTTTTGGAAGACGTTATGGGGAAAGTTGGGAACGAAATTGTTATTCTCCACCACTTGTCACCCCCAGACTGATGGACAGACTGAGGTTGTCAATCGAACCCTATCTACCTTATTGAGGTCCATTATCCAAAAGAATTTGAAGAATTGGGAAGATTGCTTGCCCCATGTGGAGTTTGCATATAACCGCAGTGTTCACTCCACTACTAGTTGCTCTCCATTCGAAGTTGTTTATGGCTTCAATCCTCTTACTCCTTTGGATTTGTTGCCATTACCGAGTGCGGAGCAAAGTAACTTGGATGGAGAATAGAAGGCTAAGTTTGTGAAGCAACTCCATGAGAGAGTTCATCAAGCTATTGAAAAGAAGACTGAGCAGTATACCACCCAAGCAAATAAGCATCGAAAGAAAGTAGTCTTTGAGCCTGGTGATTGGGTTTGGGTGCATATGAGAAAGGAGAGGTTTCCTGTTCAGCGACGAACCAAGCTGCATACCCGAGGAGATGGACCATTCCAAGTCATAGAGAAGATCAACGATAATGCCTACAAATTGGATCTTCCTGGTGAGTATGGTGTATCTGCTACTTTTAATGTTTCTGATCTTTCTCCTTTTTCTTTTGATGAAGGTATATGCGATTTGAGGACAAATCCTTTTGAGGAGAGGGTGAATGATGGAGATCCACTTGCTCGTGATGTTCGTGATGCTAAGGATCCATTGGTCATCCAAGGAGGTCCAATTACCCGAGCTCGAGCTAAGAAGATGCAATAAGCCTTGGCCTCATTAATGCAACAAGCTCTGGCATCATTGAAGTGTCAAGGAAGCTTCCATGAAGAGTCCCAAGACATCTATACTTACTTGGAAGCCCAAACGACATGAGCATGGTTTACTGTCTTATTTTAGCTTAACAATAAGATGGGCTAAGTGTTTGGATAGCCCACGATTGAGTCTTGTTGTGTTTTGGACTATTTATTTTATGTAACTAGGTTTAGGCATGAATTTGGGTTTAGTCTTATTTTCTATTGGTGTTAATTCCAGCCCACTTGTTTATGGGCTTAAGTGCTAGGTATTATTATAAATACCTTGTAAACGCTATTGATGAGGAGATCAGTTAATTGAATTTTCAGAAATTGAGTGTGCCTTTCTCTTGGGTTCCCTCTCAACTAGGCTTATCAAGGTCTTTTTCCTTGTGGCGCCTCCTTCTTCACCACCCACCATTGTTATACCTTAAGTTCTCGAATTCTTATTCGTAGGGTCAAAGTCCAATACCTTTGGGTTGAAGTCTCTTTAGGCTTCGGGTCTAGGTTTTCAGAAGTTGACATTCATCAACTTTGCTTCTGTCTTCTTGCGTGTCAGCTCCTTCAAATTCCAAGCTACGTTTCCTCTTGTCCGTACGCATCAAGTTTGGTGGATTGAATCCAAGGAAGTGAAGAGATCTGAAATTCTGAAATTTTGATGAATAACAAAGGTAAGGATAGAAGTTGATTTTCTCAATTCTATCTATGGTTTGGAGTTAAGTTGAGTTGGTATAGTTGTAAAGGCTTCTTAAAGGTTTGATTTATTATGAATTATGCAGCTTTGAGGAAGTAAAAGGCAAGAATTGGTGCAACCAAGGGATTTGCATATTCGAAGTGAATCGAGGTAAGGAATATATGTAACGGACGTAGGGTGACTATGTCCGCATGTTTTAAATGTTTTGGGATGAAACAAAAGCTGGTGTAAATGCAAGAAATGTAAAATTCACGGTTTTCACCCAGTTACGATTTGCCTCGGGGCAGCCGACTGCCTTAAATAGTAGCTGACTGCTCTGAGACAGTCGTGACGTAACTTTTTCCGAAACCGACTTAAACCAGCCGACTGCCATTTTTCCAAAAGCTTTCTGTTTGCAAACCGGTCGACCGCCAAAGAGCTAGTTGATTGCATAGCAGTCGACTGCCATAAGTATATTTGGAATTTTTAAATATTTTAAATGGAAAAAGAAAATAAATTTATAAAATTTATTTATGCTATAGCAGTCAACTGCCCCCTTTGAAAATAATAATTTTATATTTATTTATATAAATGTATTTGAATTATCATTAAAATATATAAGAAGGTTTATTGAAAGGCAATGGTTTTCTAAGAAGTAGTTTTGCTATCTAATGTTTTGAGACTATGAACCACTTAATGATCATGCACTATTGATATGGATTGAAGGGACTCTGATCAAGTTCCTAAGATTATGTGTTATATGTATTTGGGCTGAGGAACCATAAGTCAAGCCTCGGTCGCCACAGATATCACCTGGCTAGTGTTCACTGTGGTCTATAGACAATGGCCATGTGTCTCTTATGTGTTTTGGCTTAGGGGAGGATCCCTGGCCCATGCGTGGGTACGCCACTTTATATGTGCATCCCTTACGGGATTTATTTGGTGTATGATTTTATTGGGTGTCAAATGTCTCCATAAGTATTTGAAGATTATTTGTGTATTCAATTTCAAGTGAAGTGATACATATGAAAGTATTTGAAGTATATGAATATATTTGAGTTATTTGAATATTTGCATGTGATTTCATAAGAAAGTATGTGAGAGTATTTGAAGTTATTTGAAATTGAAGTTAATTGTATTTGTAAATGTGATTTCAAGTGAATTAAAGGAAATTGAAAGTATTTGACTTATTTGATATAACGTGTATACGATATTTGAAGAAATTACATGATACATGTTTTATAATGATTTTACATGACATTATAGAGCCAAGCAGGAAAACTGCATATAGTGGCATAGTACGTTCTTTTACATTTATTTCTTACTGAGCGTAAACTCACCCCTTTACAATATTTTTCATACAGATTACCTGAAGTTAATTTCTCTCCAAATAGAGGAGCTTGCTTTTGAGACCTTATAGTGTACCTTCTAGATACGCTTCCCAATAACTATTGAAGGTATACTTATGTATTATGTGCTTCAGACTATTGTACAGTACAACATTACATTAATGTATATTAGGAAGTTTGGGGATATAGGATATGTAAGTTATGTGAGATTCTGATGTATGTGACGCATGTGTATTTACATATAAGAAAATTTTGTTCATGCAAATTTGATATCGTGCTGTAAGTAATAAAGCATGAAGTATAAGAAGAAAGAAAGGATGACATTGATAAACAAGTCTAGTTAAATGGCATGTGAAGTAAGAAGTTAGTTGATATTTGAATAGTGACTACGATGTCACAAGAGAAGCGCCCCATTGCTTTTTTTAGTGAGAAGTTAGGTGGACCTGCCCTTAACTATCCCACATATGATAAAGAGATGTATGCATTAGTGAGGGCCTTGGAAACATGGCAACACTATTTATGGCCTAAGGAATTTGTCATCCACACTGATAATGAGTCCTTGAAGCAGTTGAAAGGACAAAACAAGTTGAACAAGCGTCATGCCAAGTGGATGGAGTTAGAGGTGGCAAAAGTTGACCCGACCCGAAAAATCCGCCCAATTAACCCGAATCCAAACCCGATCGATCCGATTTTGACTAAAAAAGTCAACAACCCAAATCCAATCCGATCCGAATCCGAATTGATCCGAAACCAAATTTATCCGAATTTACATTGATCCGAACCTGACCGGATCCGAACCCGAATTCATCCGAATTTATATTAACCCGAACCCGAATTAATCCGAATCCAAATTGACCCGAATCCAAATTTACCCAAACCTGAAAAGATTCAAACTTAAATTTAATATTATCAATAAATATTTAAATGTTAAAATTAAATATCAAAGTATTTTAATATAGTAAAAATATAATTTTTTCAATAATATGAGTGTTATATATTTTTTTAATCCAGTTAAATTTAAATATTCACTTTTATATTGCTTTCATTTGAACTTAATGTATAATTATTTAATGATTAATCTATAATAGAGTACAGAAGTTATATCATCTACACTAATGTTTTCAATTATTCTATAAAAAATCAAAATAAATTAAAGAGATATATAGTACTGTTTTATGATATTTAATAGAGATTATTAAATCACTTTGATTCAAAAGTTATTAATTATTGTAGATAATAAAAATAAAATGAAAAATGTAATTAATTTATGAATATTGGTAAATATATTATAAAGAAAACTATCATACAGATTATTAAATATTTTGATTATTTCAATCCCAATTGTACTATAGGTCATGTAAGAAGAAAATTTTATTTTCATGAGTTTTGTAACTCTTAGAAATATGGTTTCAGTTGATTTTCATACCAGATAAATCACATCAAGATGACCAAAGCTTAAAATATGTTAAATCAACCCGAATCCAAATTCGACCGACCCGAATCTAAATCCGATCAACCCGAATCCAAATCCGATCAATTCGAATTGACTAAAAAAGTCAACGACCCAAACTCGACCTTATCCGAACCCGAAATGATCCAAACCCGAAATAGATCGATTTTTCCTTGACCCGAACCCGACCTTATTCGAACCCGAAATAGATCGATTTTTCCTTGACCCAAACCCGACCTTATCCGAACCCGAAATGACCCGAATCCGAAATGATCCAATTTTTCCTTAACCCAAAATGATCCGATCCAAAATGATCCAACCCAAACCCGATCCGACCTGCCCATTTGCCACTTCTCGATGGAGTTCATTGAGACATTTCCATATGTGATTGATAGGATGATATTTTGGGAATTTTATATGTGCTAATATATTTGCTTTATTGATGTTTTATGCCTAAAAGAGCTTACTAATATTTATTTTATGTTTTAGGTATTAAATATCAAAGTTGGAATAAAAAGAAAGCTAAAAAGAGCAAAGTGCTGTATTTTCTGTCCAGCTTGAAAGATTGACATTTTTGACCAATATAACGACCTGATCTCAAGAAGTGGCCTTCATGAAAGTCGTAGACAACTTCTCAAGGTTTCCAGAATGCACAAGATCGCAAAAATTGGAGTTCATTTGGTGGGTCAAACGTCTGGACAAAATCAGTACGAAATTCTGGGCAAAAAAACGGGATTGAGAAGAAATTCCAACAAAGCAAGTTCAAGACGAGATTTTGTTGAGACAAGATAATTTCTTAATTTTATTATTTCTTAGATCTGTAATTAATTAATAAAAATAGGTCTTATGAGTTTTACTTAGAAAATAATTGTAAAAGGATGATGAGATAAAGGTAAGAGTTTGACTAGTCAAATTACTTGTTTCCCAAGTAAACTCTTATCTGAATCCCACATTGCTTAGGAAAGTCTTTTAAACTCTTCCTTAGGCCTATATAAAGAGCACAAGGCTCTCATAAACAGCATCCCTCACATCCCTCTTCCCTCTTAGTCTTTTGTAAGGTTTTAATAAAAGTTTTATTTTCTTTCTTTTAATTTTGATATTGCTGATTTCTTTTTCTTTAAAAATTTTATTTTTCTTCTGTTCTTTATCATTGGTCTTGCTGATTTCTTTCTTTTAAGTTATAAAATTATTTTCTTTTTAGTCTTCCTAATAGAAACAGATTTAATTTTGTATTTAATATTTTTCAAAGTAAACAATTTCTTTATAGTTTTTAGGATTAAATTGTTTTCTTTTCTTTTCTTTTCTTTTCTTTTCTTTATTTAAACTGATTCTTCCCTTAGGTTTATTAGGTTTTATCTATTTTATAATGTTATATGGTTGCTGATTTCTTTAGTGATAATTATTTTGATTCTTGTTTTGTTTTTCATATTATTTGTTTAGTTCTTGCTAGTTTATAATCTTGATTCCAGATTTCTTGTTTTAGATTATTAAAGATTGATATATTGATTGTCTTTTGCATGATTCTTGATATCTTTATAATATTAAACTTGAAATTTATGATCTTGAATATGACTAGTGAGTAGGTTTCTTATTCAGTTACAAGGTAAATTGATTGTTCTTGGAAAAAGAACGTTGTGAGATTTTGAGCTTATAATATAATTGTTGATTAAGTATGCAAGATTCTCTGAGCACATTTGCATGATTATTTACTTGATTAGATGGTAGGGCCCACTATTTAATTTAATTGAATAATCTACTGTCAGATTAAAAACATAAGTCCGTAATTGCTTATGGAGTTAGTCACTAGGGATGGAGGAGAATTGAGGTTTAGATTAAATAAACAGAGCTCATGTGTTTGTTATCTAATGTCAACCCATATCTTTCTAGGTAGGTTAAATAGTTAGAGATTAGTTAAAGAGCTTGTTTTAACTAACGACTCAGTAAGGGAAGATGGTGTAACAGAGCTTGTTGTTATGCTACGGTTGACTATTTAATTGACAATAATATTTTGTAATCAATGATCAACATCTAAATCCAAGAATAATTAATTAGCTTGTAACTGAAGCTTTTTCATATTTGTTTTTTATATTTAATAATCCTTGCTTTCTCTCTTTTAGGCATAGCTTACAAAACTCCAAAACCCCAAAATTTCTTCTTTCTCTAAACCTTAAGATTAGATTTCTAATTTAATAATTAACTTAAATAATTCAGTCTCTGTGGGTTCGACCCTTACTCCGCTATCTACATAGTAGAGTTAGGAAGTTTTATTTTTGGTGATTGACGACACTTTTCAGTGATCAAATATAAACAAGGTAAAGAAAATGTCGTGGCTGATGCATTGTCTCGAAGGTATACACTCTAATCACTACTCTTAATACAAAACTACTTGGATTTGAGTATATTAAAGACTTCTATGCTACTGATGAGGATTTTGAAAATGTGTTCATTGCATGTGAGAAAACCGGTTTTGGAAAGTTTTATAGGCATGATGGATTCTTATTTAGGGAAAATAGATTATGTGTGCCTAGGAGTTCTTTAAGAGAATTACTTGTTAGAGAAGCCCATAGTGGTGGGTTAATGGGACATTTTGGTGTAAAGAAAACTTTAGATATATTGCATGATCGCTTCTTTTGGCCTAACATGAAAAGAGATGTTGAAAAATTGTGTGAAAGATGTGTCACTTGTAAACAAGCTAAGTCTAGAGTTATGAATCATGGTCTTTATACTCCATTGCCTATTCCTACTGCTCCTTGGACTGACATTTCTATGTACTTTGTTTTGGGGCTACCAAGAACAAAGAGAAGTAGAGATTCTGTTTTTGTTGTTGTTGATAGGTTCTCTAAGATGGCTCACTTCATTGCTTGTCACAAGACAGATGATGCAAGCAACATTGCCGATTTATTCTTCAAGGAAATTGTTCGTCTACATGGTGTTCCAAGGACCATTGTTTCTGACCGTGATGTGAAGTTCCTTAGCTACTTTTGGAAAACATTATGGGGAAAGTTAGGAACAAAGCTATTGTTTTCCACTACTTGTCATCCACAAACCGATGGTCAAATAGAAGTAGTCAATCATACTTTGTCTACTTTGTTGAGGTCTATTATTCCAAGGAATTTGAAGAATTGGGAAGATTTTTTGCCTCATGTGGAGTTTGCTTACAATAGAAGTGTGCAGTCTACTACTAGTTATTCTCCATTTGAAGTTGTCTATGGTTTTAATCCATTCATACCATTGGATCTTTTACCACTACCTATTGAGGAGAGAGCTAGTTTGGATGGGGAAAAGAAAGTTGATTTTGTTAAGCAACTACATGAGAAGGTACGTCAAAACATTAAGAAGAGGACTGAGCAATATGCTACTCAAGCCAACAAGCATCGCAAGAAAGTTGTCTTTGAACCTGGTGATTGGGTTTGGGTACATATGTGTAAAGAGAGATTTCCTGCTCAACGTCGCTCCAAGTTGCAACCTCGAGGAGATGGACCATTCCAAGTGATTGAGAAGATCAATGACAATGCTTATAAATTGGATCTTCCAGGTGAGTATAATGTTAGTGCTACATTTAATGTTTCTGATCTTTCTCCCTTTGATATTGATATAGGTGATTCTGATTTGAGGACAAATCCTTTCGAGGAGAGGGGGAATGATGGAGACCCATCAAGCTCACACAGCTCAAGTCATGTTCGTGATGTTCGTGATCCTTTAAGCATCCATGGAGGTCCAATTACAAGCTAAATCAAAGATAATGCAACGAGCCTTGGCTGGTTTCATTAATATTGCTAGAGAGAAAGCCCAACAAAGCTTGAGCATGGAGGGTGATAAAGTCTTCTACAACATGATCCAAGCCCAAGTTCAACCTTCTTGAAGACATACACACAAGTATTGGTCTGAAATGCAACTAGGCTGGATGCATATTTTATTTAGTTAAGTATTATTGGGCTGAACGTTGTCTTAATTTAATTTAAGCCCAATTGCTTTGTAAATAATATATTTTGTAGGACTTCTATTACTTGTTTTGCAATTTAGGAGAGTAGGATTCCTATTACTTGTTCTGCAAGTTTGCTATTTCCTATTCTACAAGTTAGGAAAGTAGGATTCCTATTACTTGTGCTACAAGTTAGCTAGTTGCCAATAAATAGTTATGTAACCCTTTAGGGAGAAGACAATTGATTTTAGTAATAAAATTGAGAGACTTCTTCTCTTTGGTTCTCTTGAGAACTCTTGAACTTATCAAGGTTTTCCTTGTGGCGTTCTTCTACCTTCCACCAATATATACCATAGGTTCTTGCTTTTCTAAGCAACGGGTCTTGGTCCAATACCATAGGTTCTTGTGTTTCTACACAACGGGTCTTGGTTTTACTTCTAATTTTGTTTTTCCTTTGCTGCGTTTTTAACTTGTTATTGTTTTTCTTCAAATGTTTTTCGTCTTCTTCATTGAACCTCAACTTATTTCGGTGAGGTCCATATCACTTACTGTTTTGAGGAATGCAAGTTTGTATGCCAATTTTAAGAAATGTACATTCTGCACTGATAATATTGTTTTTCTTGGGTATGTCGTTTCTTCACATGGCATTTCTGTTGATAATGAGAAGGTAAAGGCAATTAAAGATTGGCCTTTACCTAAGTTTTGTTTCTGAGGTGCGTAGTTTCCATGGTTTAGCTAGTTTCTATCGTCGATTCATTAGAGATTTTAGCACTATAGTTGTACCTTTGATCGAAGTGATCAAAAAGAATGTTGCATTTCATTGGGGTCCTGCACAAGAGCATGCTTTTAATTTGCATAAGGGTAAACTTTGTTCTGCTCGTTTGTTATCTCTGCTTGACTTTACTAAAACTTTTGAGTTTGAGTGCGATGCCTCAGGTGTAGGTATTGGAACTGTGCTTATGCAGGAAAAATGCTCAATTGCTTTCTTTAGTAAGAAGTTAAGTGGAACAGCACTTAACTATCCCATATATGACAAGGAGATGTACGCGTTAGTGAGAGCCTTGGAGACATGGCAACATTACTTGTGGCCCAAAGAATTTGTCATCCACACTGATCATGAGTCCTTGAAGCATTTGAAAGGACAGAGTAAGTTGCATAAGCATCATGCCAAGTGGATAGAGTTCATTGAGATGTTCCCGTACGTGATCAAGTACAAACAAGGTAAAGAGAACGTCGTAGCTGATGCGTTATCTCGTAGGTATACTCTTATCACTACTCTTGATGCTAAACTTTTAGGATTTGAGTATATCAAAGAACAGTATGCTGATGATGTTGATTTTGTTAATGTTTATTGATGGAGATCCACTTGCTCGTGATGTTCGTGATGCTAACGATCCATTGGTCATCCAAGGAGGTCCAATTACCCGAGCTCGAGCTAAGAAGATGCACCAAGCCTTGACCTCATTAATGCAACAAGCTCTGGCATCATTGAAGTGTCAAGGAAGCTTCCATGAAGAGTCCCAAGACATCTATACTTACTTGGAAGCCCAAATGACATGAGCATGGTTTACTGTCTTATTTTAGCTTAACAATAAGATGGGCTAAGTGTTTGGATAGCCCACGATTGAGTCTTGTTGTGTTTTGGACTATTTATTTTATGTAACTAGGTTTAGGCATGAATTTGGGTTTAGTCTTATTTTCTATTGGTGTTAATTCCAGCCCACTTGTTTATGGGCTTAAGTGCTAGGTATTATTATAAATACCTTGTAAACGCTATTGATGAATTGATCAGTTAAGTGAATTTTCAGATATTGAGTGTGCCTTTCTCTTGGGTTCCCTCTTTACTAGGCTTATCAAGGTCTTCTTCCTTGTGGCGCCTCCTTCTTCACCATCCACCATTGCTATACCTTAGGTTCTCGAATTCTTATTCGTAGGGTCAAGGTCCAATACCTTTGGGTTCGAGTCTCTTTAGGCTTCGGGTCTAGGTTTCAGAAGTTGTCATTCATCAACTTTGTTTCTGTCCTTGCGTTTTCAGCCCCTTCAATTTTCAAGCTACGTTTCCTCTTGTCCGTATGCATCATTTGTTATGCATGTGCTACATCTGGCTTTGGCAAGTTCTCTAGGCACGATGGGTTCTTATTTAGAGAAAATAAATTATGTGTGCCTCGGAGTTCATTGCGCGAGCTGTTAGTTTGAGAAGCCCATAGTGTAGGATTAATGGGTCACTTCGGGGTTAGGAAAACTCTAGCTGTTTTGCAAGAACATTTCTTTTGGCCTAACATAAGGAGAGACATAGAGAGATTATGTGATAGATGCATTTCTTGTAGGCAAGCTAAATCTAGAGTTCATAATCATGGTTTATTTACTCATTCCTACTACTCCGTGGACTGATATCTCTATGGATTTTGTTTTGGGCTTGCCTAAAACAAAACGCGGTAGAGATTCTATTTTTGTTGTGGTTGACAGGTTCTCTAAGATGGCTCATTTCATCGCTTGCCACAAGACGGATGATGCGAGCAACGTTGCTGACCTTTTCTTCAAAGAGATAGTACGTGATAGAGACCCATCAAGCTCACACAGCTCAAGTCATGTTCGTGATGTTCATGATCCTTTGAGCATCCATGGAGGTCTAATTACAAGAGCTAAATCAAAGATAATGCAACAAAGCCTTGGCTGGTTTCATTGATATTGCTAGTGAGAAAGCCCAACAAAGCTTAAGCATGGAGGATGATAAAATCTTCTACAACATGATCCAAGCCCAAGTTCAACCATCTTGAAGACATACACACAAGTATTGGGCTGAAATGCAATTAGGCTGGATGCATATTTTATTTAGTTAAGTATTATTGGGCTGAATGTTGTCTTAATTTAATTTAAGCCCAATTCCTTTTTAAATAATATATTTTGTAGGACTTCTATTACTTGTTCTGCAAGTTTGTTATTTCCTATTTTGCAAGTTAGGAAAGTAAGATTCCTATTACTTGTGCTGCAAGTTAGCTAGTTACCTATAAATAGTTATGTAACCCTTTGGGGAGAAGACAATTGATTTTAGTAATAAAATTGAGAGACTTCTTCTCTTTGGTTCTCTTGAGAACTCTTGAACTTATCAAGGTCTTTCTTGTGGCATTCTTCTACCTTCCACCAATATATACCATAGGTTCTTGCTTTTCTAAGCAACGGGTCTTGGTCCAATACCATAGGTTCTTGTGTTTCTACACAACGGGTCTTGGTTTTACTTCTAATTTTGTTTTTCCTTTTGCTGCGTTTTTAACTTGTTATTGTTTTTCTTCAAGTGTTTTTCATCTTCTTCATTGAACCTCATCTTCTTTCGGTGAAGTCCATATCATTTGGCATCAGAACTTAGGTTCAATTCGTGGGAGTCTCGTTTTTGTTTTTTTTTCTTTCTTTGTCTTCTTGTCTTGGACAAACCTTGATCTTGAATCTTTTTCCAAGCCACCACTAATATTGTTTGTCCCTCAAACCTATTTTCTTTACTTAGCCACCAAGTAAACCCTATCTTGTTCTCCAAGCAACCAAATCCCAAAGGTTTTCTTGCTCACCAAGAACCCTTCAAAAGATCTACATCATATAAGGACTACTTGTTTCACAAGCCACTGTTCCCTCTCATTCCTTGCCACACAAGCTGCTACCAAAACTAGCTTGTTTTTGTCAAAAAGTTGCCTTGTTCCCCAAGTAAACCTCTTCTTATTATTTAGACTTTTTGTTTTTTTTCTTCATTGTTCGTTTACTTTAGTAAAATATAAAAAAAAGAAAAAAAGAGAAAAAAAAGAAAAGAAAAAAAGAGAAAAGAAAAAATCAATTCAAGAGGTGATTTATTACATCGTGTGTGGCAAGTGCAACATCAAAGGCAATTCGTGGAGGTGTGCTTCATCAAAATCTTGAGGTAGTCATTATTTCTTGAGCTTTGAGATTTCTTATTTGCCTAATTTGAAAATTCATTCTTACCATTCTACCCAACTACCTAAAATTACCTTTTTGAGCCTACCACATAAAAGGACAAAACTACCCCACCTTTGGCTAAACCTTACCCTAATTAACCACCCAAAAACATCCATATTTCCTTCAAGGTTTAGTTTCATTAGAGTTTTCTTAAGTCTTATTGAGTCTTGCTAAATCTTGTTGAGTCTTCATTGTTTTCCCTTGATTAAAATCTTGTGCTCACCTTGTTTATTGTTGGTTGATAGTTGAATTTCATAAATTGATTTTTGATTGAGTCTTTTGTTCAATATAGAACATATAGAGAAAAGTTGTGTGAGCGAAAAATAAGGCAAGTGTATGTGAGTAACATTAGTAGAGAAAAGCCTACTGAAATTGTGTGAAACACGAGTGTGAGTGTTACAATCTTATGTGTATTGAGTGTAAACACGGGAGGTCATACTTGTGATGTCCTTTTCTTTTACTAACGTTTCTTGCAGGTTACAATCATGTCTTCTAATAGTGCAAAGCTTGATTTGAGTAAGATTGAGATCATGTTCCTAGCCATGCAACAACAACTTTCGAGGATAGAGTCGAAGTTGATTAAATATGATAAGTTGGATCATCATGATGTTGCCCTAGCTAAGGTAAACCAAGATAATACTTCTTATGCATGTGATAATGTTGCTCATAATAAGTTGGATAGCAATTATGAAGAAGATTTTGATGATGATTCTATGCTGAAATTAGAGGATGATGAGGATAGTATGGAATTACCCATGGATGGAAAGGAATATATAGCATGTCAAACTTTAAGTGTGCTACTGATGAGGATTTTGAAAATGTGTTCATTGCATGTGAGAAAACTGGTTTTGGAAAATTTTATAGGCATGATGGATTCTTATTTAGGGAAAATAGATTATGTGTGCCTAGGAGTTCTTTAAGAGAATTACTTGTTAGAGAATCCCATAGTGGTGGGTTAATGGGACATTTTGGAGTAAAGAAAACTTTAGATATATTGCATGATCACTTCTTTTGGCCTAACATGAAAAGAGATGTTGAAAAATTGTGTGAAAGATGTGTCACTTGTAAACAAGCTAAGTCTAGAGTTATGAATCATGGTCTTGATACTCCATTGCCTATTCCTACTGCTCCTTGGACTGACATTTCTATGGACTTTGTTTTGGGGCTACCAAGAACAAAGAGAAGTAGAGATTCTGTTTTTGTTGTTGTTGAAAGGTTCTCTAAGATGGCTCACTTCATTGCTTGTCACAAGACAGATGATGCAAGCAACATTGCCGATTTATTCTTCAAGGAAACTGTTCGTCTACATGGTGTTCCAAGGACCATTGTTTCTGACCGTGATGTGAAGTTCCTTAGCTACTGTTGGAAAACATTACGGGGAAAGTTAGGAACAAAGCTATTGTTTTCCACTACTTGTCATCCACAAACCGATGGTCAAATAGAAGTAGTCAATCATACTTTGTCTACTTTGTTGAGGTCTATTATTCCAAGGAATTTGAAGAATTGGGAAGATTGTTTGCCTCATGTGGAGTTTGCTTACAATAGAAGTGTGCAGTCTACTACTAGTTATTCTCCTTTTGAAGTTGTCTATGGTTTTAATCCACTCACACCATTGGATCTTTTACCACTACCTATTGAGGAGAGAGCTAGTTTGGATGGGGAAAAGAAAGCTGATTTTGTTAAGCAACTACATGAGAAGGTACGTCAAAACATTAAGAAGAGGACTGGGCAATATGCTACTCAAGCCAACAAGCATCGCAAGAAAGTTGTCTTTGAACTTGGTGATTGGGTTTGGGTACATATGCGTAAAGAGATATTTCCTGCTCAACGTCGCTCCAAGTTGCAACCT
Source organism: Heritiera fomes (assembly GCA_032173925.1). NCBI lineage: Eukaryota > Viridiplantae > Streptophyta > Magnoliopsida > Malvales > Malvaceae > Heritiera > Heritiera fomes. Next base: position 17,187,539 of record JAPDPM010000009.1, on the reverse strand, counting down.
CGAGGAGATGGACCATTCCAAGTGATTGAGAAGATAAATGACAATGCTTATAAATTGGATCTTCCAGGTGAGTGTAATGTTAGTGCTACATTTAATGTTTCTGATCTTTCTCCCTTTGATATTGATATAGGTGATTCTGATTTGAGGACAAATCCTTTCGAGGAGAGGGGGAATGATGGAGACCCATCCTTAGCGTCACGAACATCACGAGCAAGTGGATCTCCATCATTCAAATTCTCCTCAATAAGAAATCAGCAAGTATAAGAAAGAAAAGAAAAATAAAATATTTTTGCTAAAGTTAATATAGAAATCAGCAACTAAATAAAAATAAAGAAAAATAAAATTTTTATTAAAAATCCTAAAGAAAATCCTACAAGACTAAAAGATGAAGAGAGATGTTTGGGATGCTGTTTATGAGAGCCTTGTGCTCTTTATGTAGGCCTAAGGAAAAGTTTAAAATACTTTCTTAAGCAATATGGGATTCAGATAAGAGTTTACTTGAGAAACAAGTAATTTGACTAGTCAAACTCTTACTTTTATCTCATTATCTTTTTACAATTATTTTCTATGTAAAATTCCTAAGGCCTATTTTATTAATTAATTACAAATCTAAGACAGAATAAAATTAAGAAATTATCTTGTCTCAACAAAATCTTGTCTTGAACTTGCGTTGTTGGAATTTCTTCTCAATCTCATTTTTCTGCCCAGAATTTCATACTGATTTAGTCTAGATGTTGGACCCATCAAACGAACTTCGATTTTCATGATCTTGTACATTTAGGTAAACCTTGAGAAGTCCTCTACAACTTCCATGCAGGTTGCTTCTTGAGATCAGATCATTAAGTTGGTCAAATTCATCAATCTTTCAAGCTGGATAGAAAAATCTGCACTTTGCTCTTTTTAGCTTCTTTTTATTCCAACTTAATGTTTAATACCTAAAACATCAAATAAACATCAGTAAGCTCTTTTAGTTATAAAACATTAATAAATTAAATATATTAGCACATATAAAATTAACAAAATATCATCCTATCAACTGTTTAAATACTGTTTTGAGACTGTTAGGCCCTGTATCATGCTCACGTGTTATTACTATTGTTACTATTATTGTATTGTTGATACTGATCCTATCTTCAGCATCTCAATTGTCACCTGATCAGTGCACACTAAGACACCTATAGACTATGGCCATACATCTCACATGTTACTATTATTGCTCCCTACAGAGATTATAGCATGATATATTTTCAGTGTTGCCTGGTCTCCACTATTGTTACTGTTTACTGTGCTGTTTTACTAAATCGTACCGTACTGTTTACTGAAATGTGATTATCACTGAATCGTTTATCGTATTGAATTGTTTACTAAAAGTGTTTATTAAGATTTACAAAATGGTGAAAGTGATATTTTAAAGTGAAATTAATATTACTTTTTAAATATTTTATTTAATGCTTTATATGCCATTTTTGTGATTTCTTTCATATTGAAATTTTATTAAATGTGATTTATAACAAAAATCAACAACTTATCATATTTACCGAACTTCAACTCTATTCTCGAAAGTTGTTGTTGCATGGCTTGGAACATGATCTCAATCTTATTCAAATCAAGCTTTTCATTATTAGAAGACATGATTGTAACCTGTAAGAAACATTGTAAAAGAGAAGGACCTCACAAGTATTACCTCAAGTGTTTACACTCAATAGACACAAGAATGTAGCACTCACACTCGTATTTCACACAATTTTAATATTGCTTTTCTCTACTAATGTTACTCACGCACTTTTACCTTTTTCCCTTACACAACTTTTCTCTACAGGTTCTATATTGAACTCAAACTCAATCAAAAATTAGCTTATGGAATCCAACTATCAACCAACAATAAACAAGATGAGCACAAGATTTTAATCAAGAGAAAACAAAATAATGAACACTCAACAAGACTTAGTAAGGCTCAAATAAGACTCAAGAAGACTCTGATGAATCTAAACCTTTGAGGAAATATGGATGTTTGGTTAGGGTTAGGCTCAGCCAAAGGTGGGGTAGGTTGGTCTTTTTAGGTGGTAGGGTCAAAAGGTAATTTTAGGAAGTAGGGGTAAAAAGGTAAATGGAAATTTTCAGATTTAGGCAAAAAAAATCTCAAAGCTTAAGAGAGAATGACTACCTAAAGATTTCGATGAAGCATACCTCCACGGATTGACTTTGATGTTGCATTTGCTCCATAAGATATAAAAAATCACCTCTTAAATTGAGTTTCTTTTTTTCTTTTTCTTTTCTTTTCTTTTTTTTCCTTTTTTTTCTTTTTTTTCCTACTTTTTTTCACTGAAGTAAATGAACAATGAAGAAAAATAAAAAGTCTAATTGACAAGAAGAGGTTTACTTGGAGAACAAGGCAACTTTTGAGAAAATAACCTAGTTTCGGTAATAACTTGTGTGGCAAGAATCGAGAGGGAATGGTGGCTTGTAAAACAAGGTAGTGTTTATGTTAAAGTAGAGCTTTTGAGGGTTTCTTGTTGAGCAAGAAAATTTTTGGGGTTGAGGTTACTTGGAGAACAATTTAGGATTTACTTGGTGGCTAAGTAAAGGTAGGCTATTTTAATGAAGACAATAGGTTTGAAGAACAAACAATATTTGTGTTGGCTTGGAAGAGGATTCAAGATCAAGATTTGTCCAAGACAAAAAGATAAAAAAAATAAGAATGCAACAAAATGAGACTCTCACGAATTAAATCTAAGCTCTGATACCAAATGATATGAACCTCACTAAAAGAAGATGAGGTTCAATGAAAAACACTCGAAGAAAAATACAAAAGCAAGTTAAAAATGTAGCTACGTAAAACAAAGAATTTGATATAAAACTAATACCCGTTTTGTAGAAATACAAGAACATATAATATCGGACCTAGACCCATTGCTTAGAAAGGCAAGAACCCAAGGTATAAATTGGTGGAAGATAGGAGAACGCCACAACGATAACGTTGATAAGTTCAAGAGTTCTCAAGAGAACCAAAGAGAAGAAGTTTCTTAATTTTATTACTCAAATCAATTGTTTTCTACCCAAAGGGTTACATAGCTAATGAACAAAAAAAATAGTTACATAGCTAATTTATAGGCAAATAGCAAACTTGCAACACAAGTAATAGGAATCTTACTTTTCTAACTTGCAGAACAAGAAGTAGAAAACTTGCAAAACAAGTAATAGGAATCTTACTTTTCTAACTTGCAGAATAACAAATAGAAATCCTACAATACCTATTAAATAAAAAATAATTGGGCTTAAATTAAATTTAGACAATGTTAAGCGCAATAATACATAACTAAATAAAAGAATTATAACATTTGGCCCAATTTATGCATCTAGCTCAATTGCATTTCAGCCCAGAACTTGTTAATCTTCAAAAAGGTTGAACTTGAGCTTGGATCATGTTGTAAAAGACTTTGTCATCCTCCATGCTCAAGCTTTGTTGGGCTTTCTTTTTAGAAATATTAATAAAACCAGCCAAGGCTTGTTGCATTATCTTTAATTTAGCTCTCATCATTGGACCTCCATAGATGCTCAATGGATCACGATCATCACGAACATGACTTGGGATTTGTGAGCTGGATGGTCCTCCATCAGATAAGGATCCATTGGTGGCAGAGCAGTAAGAGAATGCCACGGAGAAGCTGTTCCGATATATGATATGTTCAAAGACTGAGAAGGTTAGGTTGGCAGTGTTACAGTTGACAGACTATGCAGAGCAGTGGTAGAAATCAACCCAGACGGTCTTGCTAGCCCAATATCAGGTGGTGACTTGGGACATATTCATTGAGGCTTTTCGTCGCCAGTACATTCCTGATACAACCCAGAAGAAGCTACAATAGGAATTCTTGGAGTTAGTATAGGGGAGCATGACTGTCGACCAGTATGAGTCGAGATTTACCACCCCCAGTAGATTTGATTCTCATATGAGGGTTGATGAGAGGCATAAGATTGATAGATTTATGGCTGGATTGAGGCCTTCTATTCAGACTAGACTGGTCCCACTCAACATATGTACTTATGGCAAGGTAGTAGACGAGCACAGTTATGTGAGAGAGACTACGAGCAATTTTATTCGTTGATATAGCAGCTAAGGGTAAGGCGAAGGGTAAAAGAAAAGCTAAGAGAGGTCTGGATGACAGATTTGGTAGAGAGCAGCCTAAGAAGGCTAGACCGACTGGTATACAGATTTCAGAGGGACGATCTATCAGACCAACTACAACAACCCTTACTACTGGCCCCACCTCAACACCGAAGAGTACCGCGACCAGATATGTGCATTGTGGACAGTCACATGGTACACAACATTGCTACATGTTGACAAGAGCTTGTTTTAGATGCAGGCAAATTGGACATTTGGTGAGAGATTGCATGCTATTATGAGAGTCAGTTGCTTCTACTGTTCAAGCCCCAGTTCAACCTGCACCGGCACCAGCAGCTTCTAGCGAATTGGAGAAGGCTACACCCTCATAGTCGAGACAGGCCCCTGCAATAGAAAAGGGTAAGAAGGTTGTGACTCAGGGACGGGTGTACGCGTTGGTTCAGGAGACTGCTGATGCTTCCACCGATGTGATTAAAGAATCCCATTAGAGCTGGAGCCTTTAGGATATACTTTGCAGATAAATACTTCATTTAGAGAATCTCATATTACAGATGTTGTATATAGGAATTGTAAAATGACTGTATGGGAGAAGGAAACGACAACTAACCTAATTTTGTTAAATATGTATGATTTTATGTAATCCTAGGAATGGATTGGTTAGTTGTGAACTATGTGACCTTAGACTAAATTTATCACCTTCTCTCATCCTGAAAGCTACACTGTAAAACTTTTGGATAAATTATAATGAAAGTGATATGTTTACTAAATTGTTTAAGTGTTGTGTGAATATGTTGAAGGTTTTATTGCTTATGTGGAGGATGTGAAAAAGAAACGTCCCGAGTTGCATGAGATTCCTATGGTCAGGGACTTTCCGGACATATTTCCAAAGGATTTACCAAGGTTACCGTAGGATCAAGAGATCAAGTTCACCATCGACTTGGTACCCGATACGGAGCCCATATCTAAGCCCCCCATATAGGATGGCAGTGACGAAGTTGGAGGAGATTAAGAAGTAGCTCCGGGAATTATTGGATAAGGGGTTTATCCATCCTAGTGTGTTTTCGTGGGGTGCACTAGTGTTATTCGTCCGAAAGAAGGATGGCAGCCTACTGTTGTGTATAGATTATCGGATGCTTAACAGGACCACCATCAAGAACAAGTATCCCCTACCTAGGATTGAAGATTTATTTGACCAGCTCATGGGTGTGCAGGTGTTCTCTAAGATAGATCTTCGATCGGGTTATAATCAACTTAAGATTCAGGAGTCGGATGTTCCTAAGACAGCATTTCAGACTCGATATAGACATTTGAGTTCTCGGTGATGCCTTTTAGATTGACAAATGCTCTTGCAGCATTTATGGGCTTGATGAATGTGTTTAAGCCCAATTTGGATCAGTTCATTATTGAGTTCATCGATGATATCCTGGTGTATTCTAAGTCTCAAGAGGAGCATGAGCTATATTTTTACATAGTTCTGCAGACCCTCAAGGACTGGAAGCTATATGCTAAGTTCAGTAAGTGCAAATTCTGGCTAGATCACAGTATCTAAGGACGGGGCGTCTATTGATCCGTCCAAGATAGAGGCCATTCTACCATGGGAGAGTTGTAAGACAATGATAGAGATATGGAGCTTCTTAGGTCTAGCTGGATATTATCATCAGTTTGTTGAGGGGTTCTCCAGATTAGCTGCTCCACTGACGCGACTCACATGTAAAGATGTTAAGTTCGAGTAGACAGACGCATGTGAGCGCAGCTTCCAAGAGTTGAAGCAGAGACTGACTACTGCTCCTATACTTGCCCTTCCTAGCGGATCAGGGGGATTCTCGGTGTATACAGATGCTTTGCACAGGGTTTAGGGTGTGTTCTGAAGTAGAATGGCAGAGTGATAGCTTATGTATCGAGATAGTTAAAGGAGTATGAGAAGAACTATCTGACACATGATCTGGAGTTAGCCATTGTGGTGTTTGCATTGAAGATATGGAGGCACTACCTCTATGGAGAGACATTCCAGATTTTATACAGATCATAAGAGTCTGAAGTACCTATTCTTGCAGCATGAATTAAATATGAGATAGTGTAGATGGAAGGAGCTGTTGAAGGAATATGATTGCGAGATACTGTACCACCCAAGGAAAGCAAATGTGGTGGTAGATGCTCTAAGTCCCAAGCATATGGGCAAGGTATCATATATGATGGTCAGGGAGCACGAATTGTTGGAACAATTCTCGAGCCTTATCTTGAATGTGGTTTCCTCTGGGAGATATGGCGGCTAGTTTCATAATAGAGCCGGATTTAATGGATAGAATCATAAATGCTCAGAGGATCGATGCTTATTGGATAAAGGTTACCAATTAGGTACAGATAAGAGTACAATCTGATTTTGGGATTGGCACCAATGGTATTCTCAGGTTCAGAGGTAGGATCTGTGTTCCTCACGACCAGCAACTCAGAGATTTAATCTTGATAGAGGCCTAGCCTCCAGTACACTTTGCACCCAAGTAGTACCAAGATGTATTAGAACTTACGAAGAGTGTATTGGTGGCTAAAGATAAAGCGAGATATTGCAGAGTTTGTTGCTAGATGTCTCACGTGTAAGCAGGTTAAGATCAAGCATCAAAAGCCTGCAGGTCTATTGCAGCCTCCACGATTCCTACATGGAAACGGGAGCATATCATGATCAACTTCATCATGGGTTTGCCAAGGAACCGAAAGAACCATGATGCTATATGGGTAATTGTAGATAGATTGATGAAGTCCACCCACTTCTTAACCATCAAATCTACAGATTCCCTCAATGCCTTAGTTGATTTGTATGTGTAAGAGATAGTGAGATTACATGGTGTTCCAGTGAGCATCACATCTGATAAGGATTCTAGGTTTACATCCCATTTCTGGGAGAGATTTCAAGAGGTTGTGGGGTCCCAACTGAATTTTAGCGTCACCTTTCATCCGTAGATGACAGACAGTCCGAGCGAGTGATTCAGATGCTTGATGATATGTTAAGAGCGTATGCCTTGGATTTTAAGGGTTCCTAGGACGACCACTTGCCACTAGCAGAATTTGTATATAATAACAGCTATCAGGCTAGCACCGGCATGACACCTTGTGTGGCTTTGTATGGTAGGTGTAGGTCCCTGATTGCATGGGAAGAAGTGGGAGATCAGAAACTGTTAGTTCCCGATTTGGTAGAGATTGAGAACCGATGTGCAGCTTATTTGTAAGAGATTGAGAACCAATCAAAGTCGATAAAAGAGTTATGTAGACACGAGACGCTGACCATTAAAGTTCTCAGTGGGTGATTCTGTATTTCTCAAAGTCTCACCATCTAAGGGCATAATGAGATTTGGCAGGAAAGGGAAGTTGAGTCCTCAATACATTAAACCTTTCAATATCTTAGATTGCATGGGAGACGTGGTGTATCTATTGGCACTACCTCCCAAGTTATCCGGATGCAAAATGTATTCCATATCTCGATGCTCAAAAAGTATCATCCCGATCCTCTCACGTAATTTAGTACAAGCCAATGGAGATACGGGAAGATATAAGTTACATGGAGAGACCTATTCGGATTTTGGATCAGAAGGATAAAGTGTTGCAATCTAAAATGATTCCGTTAGTAAAAGTGCTCTGGTAGTACCACTCTGAAAAGGAGGCAACATGGGAATTAGAAAGCCTAATGAGAGAGAAGTACCTAGAGCTATTCAGTGACTAGTTTGATTTAAATTTGGAGGATCGAATTTCTTAAAGGTGGGGAGGATGTGAGATCCAGTTATACTATTATTATATAGGATAATTATTACATATACTGACAGTGGAGTTTTTTTACTCCACAAGCAGCGTTAAGATCATGCCATGTGTCTTATAAAAATATTAAAATAAATAAAACAGGATATATGTTACGATCTTAACGCTGCTTATGGAGTAAAAAAACTCCACTGTCAGTGTATGTAAGAATTATCCTATTATATATGATATTGCACAATGGATCATAATTTAATTTCAGTGTATTTTGGCAGGTTATAAGCAGAACAGTGATGTCGGCCCCATTGGGCCTACGGTGTCTGGATGGTTGTGAAACCATCAAAACAGTGTCTAGAGGGTACGATAAGCTTAAGGCAAGAATTTCAAGCCTAAATTATTTTATTTAGATTATTTTTAGAATGCGTGCCAACAATTTAAATAATGAGATTAATGACATAACCCGGTGACATTTTCGTAAATTGTGCCCAAACTAAAATGAATTTGGACTAAACAAAAATAGCATGATATTCTGCATAAAAATGAGTCTTAGACTATGTCTATAGATAGATTGAATTGGTGGTTAAAACAAAAATTTACGTGATTTACCCAACAGGGGTAATTTCGTAATATCATCTTTACGATAGGTGAAACCCGAACCAAACCACCTTTATTCATCAAAATGCATCCAATAAGAATTTTGGGTGATGAAAACTGAATTTTGGAGTGCAATTACAAAGGAAAATTACGGAAGCTTAAGGGCAAAATTGTCTGAAAATTTCATAACCAATGGCATTTTGGTAATTTTGCCCGTCTCTAGAATTTTCTAAATAAGTATTCCCCACACAAGTGCTGACCATTATTCATGCTTCGTCTACCTCCCACCCCACACCACCATTAGAGAAGAAAGAAGAAAAGAAAAGAAAAGCTTTAATACTTAACCAAATACACACTTTCTCAACAAATTGTCTTCTATAAACCTCTTCCTCTCTTCAAGCCCTATCTAACCATACCTAGAGCTTAGTGTAGAAGTGAATATATCAAGAGAAAAGAAGCCTTGAAGATTTTGGCCAAGGTAAGTGTATACTATACATAGGGCTTCATTTAATTTTAATGATAGATTTTGGTATTTCTAAGTGTTCTAAGCTTGAATCTAAGGTTTATTTTGATTGAATCTCATTAAATCCCTCCCTATAGCATTCAGCCATGATGATTATCTTGAGTATCTTTGTGTTTTGGTTCATAATAATGGTGTAGAAAGAATGGAAATTAAGAATTTAACATAGTTTAAATGAAAAATTGAAGAAAAACCATGAAAATGCCATGATGGAAGATTTGGCCGTGGCAAGGGGAGGTAGTGTCATGGCTGTATTTGATGAGTTTAATATGCCATTAGACTACAGAAATTATGAGAAGTCCACTGATACAATCGGATTTAAAATTAGACTTAAAACAGAGAAGTTATATTTTAGCGCCGGTAGAAATCATACTGGTTTAATATTTCCAGTATGTAAAGTGGCTGCAATTATTGAAAGAAATTAGTATAAAAATTATATTGAGGTTAATAAATATTTTTGGTGAATTTATTTGCAACCGGGAGAATTGGATTACGAGTGGTGCTATCGGGAAAGCCGATTAAGCTAGACAAGTAAGGGATACGTGTGTAGACTATAGGGATATTATGGATGCATGATTTTTATGAGAATACTTTTATGAGAATATTTTGGAAATGAAATGCCTTGGAAACTGTGAAATTTGTGATTTTTGGCTGGAATTGAAACTGTATTTTAAGTGCATGCAGGTTAGGTCAATAGCTGATATGAATCTCACCGAAAGAAGATGAGGTTCAATGAAGAAGGCGAAGAACACCTGAAGAAAAATAATAACAAGTTAAAAACGTAGCAAAGGAAAACAAAAATTAGAAGTAAAACCAAGACCCTTTTGTGTAGAAACACAAGAACCTATGGTATTGGACCAAGACCCGTTGCTTAGAAAAGCAAGAACCTATGGTATATATTGGTAGAAGGTAAAAGAACGCCACAAGGAAGACCTTGATAAGTTCAAGAGTTCTCAAGAGAACCAAAGAAAAGAAGTCTCTCAATTTTATTACTAAAATCAACTGTGTTCTCCCCAAAGTGTTACATAACTATTTATAGCTAACTTGCAGCACAAGTAATAGGAATCCTACTTTCCTAACTTGCAAAATAAGAAATAGCAAACTTGCAGAACAAGCAATAGGAATCTTACTCTCCTAACTTGCAGAACAAGTAATAGAAGTCCTACAAAATATATTATTTTAAAAGGAATTGGGTTTAAATTAAATTAGGACAACGTTCAGCCCAATAATACTTAACTAAATAAAATATGCATCCAGCCTAATTGCATTTCGGCCCAATACTTGTGTGTGTGTCTTCAAGAAGGTTGAACTTGGGCTTGGATCATATTGTAAAAGACTTTATCATCCTCCATGCTCAAGCTTTGTTGGGCTTTCTCTCTAGCAATATTAATGAAACCAGCCAAGGCTTGTTACATTATCTTTGATTTAGCTCTTGTAATTAGACCTCCATGGATGCTCAAAGGATCACGAACATCATGAACATGACTTGAGCTGTGTGAGCTTGATGGGTCTCCATCATTCCCCCTCTCCTCGAAAGTATTTGTCCTCAAATCAGAATCACCTATATCAACATCAAAGTGGTTTATGAGTCTATAGAGTTTTTTTTAGGAAGTGGAAATTAAAAAAAGGTCAAATTTTTAAGAGTTTTGAAGATCATGATATGTTTTCTTTCTTTTAAGGATTGATTCTAAACTAAAACAAAGTTTTATCAGAAAGTTGAGACTATTTTGATTGATATTATCGTTGAAGTGAGTACTTTCTAAAGAATTTATGTGAGTTCATGATTAAATATGATTGATCATATGATATTGATAATGTGATTAGTTCATTGAAGTTGGTATAAGCAAAGGATAAATAGACAAGAATAAAAAATAAAAATAAACATAAAACAAAAAAAAGAAGAAAAAGAAAAAAAATAAAGGTTGAAAGCTTTAAATTCTACTCCAATGTTTTGAGTTGCTTGATCTTGTTGATTAAATTCTTGAAGTGACTTGAAATATGAGTATGCAGAGCACTCTAAAAGAGGGCTAACTTGTTGAGTAACCGGGTGTTGGTATCACCAATATTAACATTCGCGTAAAAAGGCAAGTAAGTACTTAGGGAAACCATTGTTGAAACCTCAAAAGAAAAAAAACGTTCTTGATCTATTGACTTTGTTTGTAGTAATGTAAAGTGGATAATTGCAAAGTTGATATTATATGTTTCAGTTGTGTTGATTGTAAATTTTGCATGAATTTATTTAGAAGTATGCATGAATATGAGAAGTAATGATTAGAATATGATTGACTTGATTATTTAACTCTTGTTGAAGTTACGAGTTAAGAATTGAAAGATTTGAAAATATGTCCATGATCTTAATCTTGTTTTGGAGTCATAATTTTTAAAAACTGAGTCTTATTTTGAATTTTTAGGATTGAGTCTTATTAAGTAAAAGATTTTGTGGGTATATCTTTTGAAAGCCCTCACGAGACACAACTCGTCCACTAAGGGTGACTTAGGGGTTTAAAGGCTTATTGCATGTGCTAAATGCAATCGTGATTCCTATGAAAGTGAGTTAGGATTTTAGGATTTAGTTCTTTAGGAATTAGTTTAGCTAAGGTTTGCTAGAGGACTAGCAAAAGCTAAGTGTGGGGAAATTTGATAGGATGATATTTTGTAAATTTTATATGTGCTAATATATTTTCTTTATTGATGTTTTATGCCTAAAAGAGCTTACTAATGTTTATTTTATGTTTTAGGCATTAAATATCAAAGTTGGAATAAAAAGAAGCTAAAAAGAGCAAAGTGCAGTATTTTTTGTCCAGCTTGAAAGATTGACGTTTTTGACCAATTTAACGACCTGATCTGAAGAAGTGGCTTTCATGGAAGTTGTATAGGACTTCTCAAGGTTTCTAGAATGCACAAGATCTCAAAAATCAGAGTTCGTTTGGTCGGTCAAACGTCTGGACAAAATCAGTACGAAATTCTGGGCAGAATAACGAGATTGAGAAGAAATTCCAACAAAGCAAGTTCAAGACCAGATTTGGTTAAGACAAGATAATTTCTTAATTTTATTATGTCTTAGATCTGTAATAAATTAAAAAGAATAGGCCTTAGGAATTTTACTTAGAAAATAATTGTAAAAAGATGATGAGATAAAGGTAAGAGTTTGACTAGTCAAATTACTTGTTTCCCAAGTAAACTCTTATCTGAATCCCACATTGCTTAGGAAAGTCTTTTAAACTCTTCCTTAGGCCTATATAAAGAGCACAAGGCTCTCATAAACAGCATCCCTCTTAGCCCTCAATTCCTTCAAACCCCTCTCCTCCCTCTTCTCTTTTAGTCTTGTAGGATTTTCTTTAGGGTTTTTAATAAAATTTTATTTTTTCTTTATTTTTAATTAGTTGCTGATTTCTTTTTATTATTATTATTATTATTATTATTTTTAATTCTAATTTTGTTTTCTTTATTTAAATTTATATTGTTTGTGTGTTCTTGCTTGCTAGTTTATAATCTTGATTATTAATTCTGATTTTATATTATTAAAGATTGCTTCTTTGATTGTTTCTTGCATGATAATTGTCTTCTTTATAATATTAAACTTGAATTTTATGATCTTGAATATGTCTAGTCAGTAGTTTTCTTATTCTGTTATGAGGTAAATTGATTATTCTTGGGAAAAGCATGTTGTGAGATTCTTGAACCTATAATATAATTGTTGATTAAGTATCCAAGATTCTCTGAGCACATTATAATGATTGTTTATTTGATTAGATAGGGTGCACACTATTTAGTTAAATTAAATAATCTACCGCTAGATTAAAAACATAAGTCCGTAATTGCTTGTGGAGTTAATCACTAGGGATGGAGGAGAATTAAGGTTTAGATTAAATGAACCGAGCTTATGTGTTTGTTATCTAATGTCAACCCATATCTTTCTTGTTGTTAATGCTGCTACAACTTATATCTAGAGAGCTTGTTCTAGGTAGGTTAAGTAGTTAGAGATTAGTTAAAGAGCTTGTTTTAACTAACGACTCAGTAAGGAAAGATGGTGTAACAGAGCTTGTTGTTATGCTACGGTTGACTATTTAATTGACAGTGATATTTTGTAATCAATGATCAACATCAAAATCCAAGAATGATTAATTGCCTCGTAAAAAAGAGAAAACAATCAAGATTGAGTGTGATGCTTCAAGCATAGGTATCAAAGTTGTTTTAATGCAAGAGAAGCACCTTATTGCTTTCTTCAATGAGAAGTTAAGTGGAGCTGCCCTTAACTATCCCACATATGATAAAGAGATGTATGCATTAGTGAGGGCCTTGGAAACATGGCAACACTATTTATGGCCCAAGGAATTTGTCGTCCACACTGATCATGAGTCCTTGAAGCACTTGAAAGAACAAAGCAAGTTGAACAAGCGTCATGCCAAGTGGATGGAGTGATAGGATGATATTTTGGGAATTTTATATGTGCTAATATATTTGCTTTATTGATGTTTTATGCCTAAAAGAGCTTACTAATGTTTATTTTATGTTTTAGGTATTAAATATCAAAGTTGGAATAAAAAGGAGCTAAAAGGAGCAAAGTGCAGTATTTTCTGTCTAGCTTGAAAGATTGACATTTTTGGCCAATTTGACATCTCAAAAAGTGGCCTTCATGAAAGTTGTAGATAACTTCTCAAGGTTTCCAGAATACACAAGATCGCAAAAATCGGAGTTCATTTGGTGGGTCAAACATCTGGACAAAATCAGTACGAAATTCTGGGCAGAAAAACGAGATTGAGAAGAAATTCCAACAAAGCAAGTTCAAGACCAGATTTTGTTGAGAGAAGATAATTTCTTAATTTTATTATGTCTTAGATCTGTAATTAATTAATAAGAATAGGCCTTAGGAATTTTACTTAGAAAATAATTGTAAAAGATGATGAAATAAAGGTAAGAGTTTGACTAGTCAAATTACTTGTTTCCCAAGTAAACTCTTATCTGAATCCCACATTGCTTAGGAAAGTCTTTTAAACTCTTCCTTAGGCCTATATAAAGAGCACAAGGCTCTCATAAACAGCAGCCCTCACATCCCTCTTCCCTCTTAGTCTTTTGTAAGGTTTTCTTTAAGGTTTTAATAAAAGTTTTATTTTCTTTCTTTTAATTTTGATATTGCTGATTTTTTTCTTTAAAAATTTTATTTTTCTTCTTTTCTTTATCATTGGTCTTGCTGATTTCTTTCTTTTAAGTTATAAAATTACTATCTTTTTAGTCTTTTTAATAGAAACAGATTTGATTTCGTATTTAATATTTTTCAAAGTAAACAATTTCTTTATAGTTTTTAGGATTAAATTGTTTTCTTTTCTTTTCTTTATTTAAACTGATTCTTCCCTTAGGTTTATTAGGTTTTATCTATTTTATAATGCTATATGGTTGCTGATTTCTTTAGTCATAATTATTTTGATTCTTGTTTTGTTTTGCATATTATTTGTTTAGTTCTTGCTAGTTTATAATCTTGATTCCAGATTTCTTGTTTTAGATTATTAAAGATTGATATATTGATTGTCTTTTGGATGATTAGTGATATCTTTATAATATTAAACTTGAAATTTATGATCTTGAATATGACTAGTGAGTAGGTTTCTTATTCAGTTACAAGGTAAATTAAACATTCTTGGATAAAGAATGTTGTGAGATTTTGAGTTTATAATATAATTGTTGATTAAGTATCCACGATTCTCTGAGCACATTTGCATGATTATTTGCTTGTTTAGATGGTAGGGCCCATGATGGAGATCCACTTGCTCGTGATGTTCGTGATGCTAAGGATCTATTGGTCATCCAAGGAGGTCCAATTACCCGAGCTCGAGCTAAGAAGATTGATAGGATGATATTTTGTGAATTTATATGTGCTAATATATTTGCTTTATTGATGTTTTATGCCTAAAAGAGCTTACTAATGTTTATTTTATGTTTTAGGTATTAAATATCAAAGTTGGAATAAAAAGAAGCTAAAAAGAGCAAAGTGCAGTATTTTCTGTCCAGCTTGAAAGATTGACATTTTTGAGCAATTTAACGACCTGATCTCAAGAAGTGTCCTTCATGAAAGTTGTAGATGACTTCTCAAGCTTTCCAGAATGCACAAGATCGAAAAAATCGGAGTTCATTTGGTGGGTCAAACGTCTGGACAAAATCAGTACGAAATTCTGGGCAGAAAAACGAGATTGAGAAGAAATTCCAACAAAGCAAGTTCAAGACCAGATTTTGTTGAGAGAAGATAATTTCTTAATTTTATTATGTCTTATATCTGTAATTAATTAATAAAAATAGGCCTTAGGAATTTTACTTAGAAAATAATTGTAAAAAGATGATGAGATAAAGGTAAGAGTTTGACTAGTCAAATTACTTGTTTTCCAAGTAAACTCTTATCTGAATCCCACATTGCTTAGGAAAGTCTTTTAAACTCTTCCTTAGGCCTATATAAAGAGCACAAGGCTCTCATAAACAGCATGCCTCTTAGCCCTCAAATCCCTCTCTTCCCTCTTCTTTTTTAGTCTTGTAGGATTTTCTTTAGGGTTTTTAATAAAATTTTATTTTTTTCTTTATTTTTAATTAGTTGCTGATTTCTTTATTATTTTTAATTCTGATTTTGTTTTCTTTATTTAAATTAAAATTATTTGTGTGTTCTTGCTTGCTAGTTTATAATCTTGATTAGTAATTCTGATTTTATATTATTAAAGATTGCTTCTTTGATTGTTTCTTGCATGATATTTGTAATCTTTATAATATTAAACTTGAATTTTATGATCTTGAATATGACTAGTGAGTAGTTTTCTTATTCAGTTATGAGGTAAATTAATTATTCTTGGGAAAAGCATGTTGTGAGATTCTTGAACCTATTATATAATTGTTGATTAAGTATCCAAGATTCTCTGAGCACATTATAATGATTGTTTGTTTGGTTAGATAGGGTGCACACTATTTAGTTAAATTAAATAATCTACCGCTAGATTAAAAACATAAGTCCGTAATTGCTTGTGGAGTTAATCACTAGGGATGGAGGAGAATTAAGGTTTAGATTAAATGAACCGAGCTTATGTGTTTGTTATCTAATGTCAACCCATATCTTTCTTGTTGTTAATGCTGCTACAACTTATATCTAGAGAGCTTGTTCTAGGTAGGTTAAGTAGTTAGAGATTAGTTAAAGAGCTTGTTTTAACTAACGACTCAGTAAGGAAAGATGGTGTAACAGAGCTTGTTGTTATGCTACGGTTGACTATTTAATTGACAGTGATATTTTGTAATCAATGATCAACATCAAAATCCAAGAATGATTGATTGCCTCGTAACTGAAGCTTTTTGCTATTTGTTTTTTTTATATTTAATAATTCTTGTTTTCTTTATTTTGGAATAGTTTACAAAACCCCCAAACTTCTTCTTTCCCTAAACCCTAAGATTAGATTTTTAATTTAATAATTAACTTAAAAAATTCAGTCTCTGTGGGTTCGACCCTTGCTCCGCTATCTACATAGTAGAGTTAGGAAATTTTATTTTTGGTGACTAACGACACTCATCAAATTTTGGCGCCGTTGCCGGGGACTGAAATTTGTTTAGGTTAATTATTTTAATTTAAAGTCTAATTTTTTTTTCTTTTCTTTTTCTTTTGTTTTTCAGGGATTGCTTGTCTGACAAGGATTCTAGTCACAAACTTCCAAAGATTAGGGACTATATACAAGCAACCCAAAGCGCAGTGGCACAAGCACTACAACATCCACCACCACTACCTCCCAAGACGAGAAGTGAGAGGACTCCATGGAGCAAGCTTATGAACCATACTATGATCATGACCCATACTATAATTATGAACCACACTACGATACCTACTATCAAGGATGGTGGGATCATTCTAATTTTAGTTATGGGAATCAATATGAGGTTTACAATATGCCATTCCAAGATACATACCAAGCTCCACCTCAAGACTCAGGTATGCCTCCACCTCAAGAATCAAGTATGTCTCTTGAAGATATTGTTAAGACTCTTGAGATTAAAACTTTACAATTGTCACAAGAGGCTGATGTTTATATTAAGAATATTGATCACCATGTGAGTCAAAATATTGCATTCTTTAAGTAACATTGAAGCTATGACCTCTCAACCTGTGGAGAATCCAGGAGATAATGTTACTAACATCACCTTGAAAAGTGAAAGGGAAATTGATTCCAAGGAAAGTGCACATGAAGATGTCGATGACTTTATAGAAAGGGAGGATGAAACCGATTTCAATATTAAAGGTGGAGTTGTTGACATGCACAATGTAAAAGGGAGAGAGAATTTCGACAACTTTATAAAGCACTATGAGGATGTTGAGATCAAGGAATTCAAAGCTGAGGTAAGTGATAAACAAATTCCTTTTAATTCTTCTACTTACCCTTCTCCTTTTCCTAGTAGGTTTGCAAGAGCTACAAACGAAGAGCAAGACAAGGAGACCTTGAAGACATTTAGGAAAATGGAAGTCAGTATTCCTCTCCTTGATGAAATTAATGATCAAGTGCCTTGTGATGCGAAGTTTTTAAGGGAATTATGCACTTCCAAGAAGAAATTAAAAGGTGATGAAAAGCAGGTTCTTAAAGATGAGCTAGAAATAGCCACAAGTAAAAATCTTGAGAATGAGGAACTCGAGAGACCGATAAAAAAGTTGAGGTATGGGATTGGATGATGGAAGGTGGAGCAGTCGAGCTAACGACATTAAACAAAAGCACTACTTGGGAGGCAACCCAAGGATGTAAAACGAGGGAGTATTTCTTTCTTTACTTGTATTACCATTTAATTTTTGAGTTTTTTATTGTTCTTCTTTGCATGCTAGACTTACTTTGAGGACAAAGTAAGATTTAAGTGCGGGGGGGGGGGGGGGGGGGGGGGGGGGAATATTGGTTTATGAGTCTATAGAATTTTTTTTTAAGAACTGGAAATTTTTTAAAAAAAAAGGGGTCAAAATTTTTAAGAGTTTTAAAGATCATGATATGTTTTCTTTCTTTTAAAGATTGATTATAAACTAAAACAAAGTTTTATAAGAAAGTTGAGAGTATTTTGATTGTTATTATTTTTGAAGTGAATACTTTCTAAAGAATTTATGTGAGTTCATGATTAAATATGATTGATCATATGATATTGATAATGTGATTAGTTCATTGAAGTTGGTATAAGCAAAGGATAAATAGACAAGAAAAAAAAACATAAAAAGAAGAAAAAGAAAAAAATAGAGGTTGAAAGCTTTAAATTCTACTCCAATGTTTTGAGTTGCTTGCTCTTATTGATTGAATTCTTGAAGTGACTTAAAATATGAGTATGCAAAGCACTCTAAAAGAGGGCTTCCTTGTTGAGTAACCGGGTGTCGGTATCACCAATATTAACATTCGTGTAAAAAGGAAAGTAAGTACTTAGGGAAACCATTATTGAAACCTCAAAAGAAAAAAAAAAGAAAAAGAAGGAAGAGAAAAGATAAAAAAAAGTTCTTGATCTATTGACTTTGTTTGTAGTAATGTAAATTGGATAATTGCAAAGTTGATATTATATGTTTCAATTGTATTGATTGTGAATTTTGCATGAATTTATTTAGAAGTATGCAAGAATATGAGAAGTAATGATTAGAATATGATTGACTTGATTATTTGACTCTTGTTGAAGTTATGAGTTAAAGAATTGAAAGATTTGAAAATATGTTCATGATCTTAATCTTGTTTTGAGTCTTAATTTTTAATTTTTGAGTCTTATTTTGAATTTTTAGGATTGAGTCTTAAGTAAAAGATTTTGTGGGTATATCTTCTGAAAGCCCTCCCGAGACACAACTCGTCCACTAGGGGTGACCTAGGGGTTTAAAGGCTTATTGCATAAGCTAAATGCAATCGTGATTCCTGCGAAAGTCAGTTAGGTTTTAGGAAAAGGATTTTAAGATTAGGACTTTAGGATTTAGTTCTTTAGGAAGTTAGTTTAGGTTTGCTAGAGGACTAGCAAAAGCTAAGTGTGGGGGAATTTGATAGGATGATATTTTGTGAATTTATATGTGCTAATATATTTGCTTTATCGATGTTTTATGCCTAAAAGAGCTTACTAATGTTTATTTTACGTTTTAGGTATTAAATATCAAAGTTGGAATAAAAAGGAGCTAAAAGGAGCAAAGTGCAGTATTTTCTGTCCAGCTTGAAAGATTGACTTTTTTGACCAATTTAACGACCTGATCTCAAGATGTGTCCTTCATGAAAGTTGTAGATGACTTCTCAAGCTTTCCAGAATGCACAAGATCGCAAAAATCGGAGTTCATTTGGTGGGTCAAACGTCTGGACAAAATCAGTACAAAATTCTGGGCAGAAAAACGAGATTGAGAAGAAATTCCAACAAAGCAAGTTCAAAGACCAGATTTTGTTGAGAGAAGATAATTTCTTAATTTTATTTTGTCTTAGATCTGTAATTAATTAATAAAAATAGGCCTTAGGAATTTTACTTAGAAAATAATTGTAAAAAGATGATGAGATAAAGGTAAGAGTTTGACTAGTCAAATTACCTGTTTCTCAAGTAAACTCTTATCTGAATCCCACATTGCTTAGGAAAGTCTTTTAAACTCTTCCTTAGGCTTATATAAAGAGCACAAGGCTCTCATAAACAGCATGCCTCTTAGCCCTCAAATCCCTCTCTTCCCTCTTCTTTTTTAGTCTTGTAGGATTTTCTTTAGGGTTTTTAATAAAATTTTATTTTTTTCTTTATTTTTAATTAGTTGCTGATTTCTTTATTATTTTTAATTCTGATTTTGTTTTCTTTATTTAAATTAAAATTATTTGTGTGTTCTTGCTTGCTAGTTTATAATCTTGATTAGTAATTCTGATTTTATATTATTAAAAATTGCTTCTTTGATTGTTTCTTGCATGATATTTGTAATCTTTATAATATTAAACTTGAATTTTATGATCTTGAATATGACTAGTGAGTAGTTTTCTTATTCAGTTATGAGGTAAATTAATTATTCTTGGGAAAAGCATGTTGTGAGATTCTTGAACCTATTATATAATTGCTGATTAAGTATCCAAGATTCTCTGAGCACATTATAATGATTGTTTGTTTGGTTAGATAGGGTGCACACTATTTAGTTAAATTAAATAATCTACCGCTAGATTAAAAACATAAGTCCGTAATTGCTTGTGGAGTTAATCACTAGGGATGGAGGAGAATTAAGGTTTAGATTAAATGAACCGAGCTTATGTGTTTGTTATCTAATGTCAACCCATATCTTTCTTGTTGTTAATGCTGCTACAACTTATATCTAGAGAGCTTGTTCTAGGTAGGTTAAGTAGTTAGAGATTAGTTAAAGAGCTTGTTTTAACTAACGACTCAGTAAGGAAAGATGGTGTAACAGAGCTTGTTGTTATGCTACGGTTGACTATTTAATTGACAGTGATATTTTGTAATCAATGATCAACATCAAAATCCAAGAATGATTGATTGCCTCGTAACTGAAGCTTTTTGCTATTTGTTTTTTTTATATTTAATAATTCTTGTTTTCTTTATTTTGGAATAGTTTACAAAACCCCCAAACTTCTTCTTTCCCTAAACCCTAAGATTAGATTTTTAATTTAATAATTAACTTAAAAAATTCAGTCTCTGTGGGTTCGACCCTTGCTCCGCTATCTACATAATAGAGTTAGGAAATTTTATTTTTGGTGACTGACGACACTCATCACCAAGTTACTCTGCTCCGCACTAGGTAATGGCAACAAATCCAAAGGAGTAAGAGGATTGAAGCCATAAACAACTTCGAATGGAGAGCAACTAGTAGTGGAGTGAACACTGCGGTTATATGCAAACTCCACATGGGGCAAGCAATCTTCCAAATTCTTCAAATTCTTTTGGATAATGGACCTCAATAAGGTAGATAGGATTCGATTGACAACCTCAGTCTGTCCATCAGTCTGGGGGTGACAAGTGGTGGAGAATAACAATTTTGTTCCCAACTTTCCCCATAACGTCTTCCAAAAGTAACTAAGGAACTTGACATCACGATCGGAAACAATAGTCGTCGGTACACCATGTGGACGTACTATCTCTTTGAAGAAAAGGTCAGCAACATTGCTCACGTCATCCATCTTGTGGCAAGCGATGAAATGAGCCATCTTAGAGAACCTGTCAACCACAACAAAAATAGAATCTCTACCGCATTTTGTTCGAGGCAAGCCCAAAACAAAATCCATAGAGATATCAGTCCACGGAGTAGTAGGAATGGGTAAAGGAGTATATAAACCATGATTATGAACTCTAGATTTAGCTTGCCTACATGAAATGCATCTAGCACATAACCTCTCTACATCCCTCCTCATGTTAGGCCAAAAGAAATGTTCGTGCAAAACATCTAGAGTTTTCCTAACTCCAAAGTGACCAATTAATCCTCCACTATGGGCTTCTCTAACGAATAGCTTGCGCAATGAACTCCTAGGCACACATAATTTATTTTCTCTAAATAAGAACCCATCATGCCTAAAGAACTTGCCAAAGTCAAATGTAGCACATGCATCATAAACATTACCAAAATCAACATCATCAGCATATTGTTCTTTGATATACTCTAATCCTAAAAGTTTAGCATCAAGAGTAGTGATAAGAGTATACCTATGAGATAACGCATCAGCTACGACGTTCTCTTAACCTTGTTTGTACTTGATCACATACGGGAACATCTCAATGAACTCTATCCACTTGGCATGATGCTTATGCAGCTTACTCTGTCCTTTCAAATGCTTCAAGGACTCATGATCAGTGTGGATGACAAATTCTTTGGGCCACAAGTAATGTTGCCATGTCTCCAAGGCCCTCACTAACGCGTACATCTTCTTGTCATATGTGGGATAGTTAAGTGCTGCTCCACTTAACTTCTCACTAAAGAAAGCAATTGGGCGTTTTTCCTGCATAAGCACAGCTCCAATACCTACACCTGAGGCATCGCACTCAATCTCAAAAGTTTTAGTAAAGTCAGGCAGAGATAACAAAGGAGCAGAACAAAGTTTATCTTTAAGCAAATTAAAAGCATGCTCTTGTGCAGGACCCCAATGAAATGCAACATTCTTTTTGACCACTTCGATCAAAGGTGCAGCTATAGTGCTAAAATCTCTAACGAATCGACGATAGAAACTAGCTAAACCATGGAAACTACGCACCTCAGAAACAGACTTAGGTACCGGCCAATCTTTAATTGCCTTTACCTTCTCATTATCAACAGAAATGCCATGTGAAGAAACGACATACCCAAGAAAAACAATCTTATCAGTTGAGAATGTACATTTCTTAAAATTGGCATACAAACTTGCATTCCTCAAAACAGTAAGAACATTCCTAAGGTGCTCAACATGCTCATGCTGGCTCTTACTGTATATCAAAATATCATCAAAATAGACAACCACATACTTACCAATGAAATCACGTAAAACATGGTTCATTAAACACATGAATGTACTAGGTGCATTAGTCAAGCCAAAAGGCATAACTAACCACTCGTAGAGACTATGTTTAGTCTTGAATGCAGTTTTCCATTCATCACCTTCTCTCATACGAATTTGGTGATATCCGCTCTTTAAATCAATTTTAGAAAACATGCATGCACGATGCAATTCATCAAGCATGTCATCTAGCCTAGGAATAGGATAGCGGTACTTTACAGTGATTTTGTTGACGGCTCGGCAGTCAACGCACATCCTCCACGTCCCATCTTTTTTTGGCACAAGCAGTACGGGCACGGGGCGAGGACTCCTGCTCTCTCTCACATAACCTTTCCTCATGAGCTCCTCAACTTGCCTTTGAAGCTCATTCGTCTCCTCGGGGTTACTTCTGTAGGCTGGACGGTTAGGAATGGTAGCTCCGGGGACAAGGTCAATCATGTGCTCGATCCCACGAATCGGTGGTAATCCACTTGGGATCTCCTCAGGGAATACATCCTCGAACTCCTGCAACAATGAGACAACATCAGTAGGCAAAGTATCATGGAGTTCAGCATCAATAAAATAAGAATCTTTAAATAAGAGTAAAAGGATAGGAGACTTAGCAAGAAATGCAGTCTTCACATCTCGGGGTTTGGCATAGCAGCTCACTATTTTGCTTTCCTTGTTTTCCTTCTTTTCTGTAGCTTGCTTCCTTAGCTCATCATGTTGCTCCTTTAGCCGTAATTGGTCCTCATAAATCTCCTTGGGGGTAAGGGGAGCGAGAGCGATCTTCTTGCCAGCCATAGTAAAGCAGTAACGATTAGTGTAACCGTCATGGAGGATTCTCCGATCATACTGCCACGGTCTACCCAGCAATAGGTGGCTAGCTTGCATGGGCACCACGTCACACAACACCTCATCGTGATACCTTCCAATACGAAAAGAAACCAAGACTTGCTTCACCACGTTGACTTCACCACAGTCATTAATCCATTGCAACTTATATGGGTGGTGATGCTTGGTAGTGGGCAACTTTAATTTATCAACAAGGTATGTGCTAGCAGCATTAGTACAACTCCCACCATCAATGATTACAGTACATACCTTGTCACTAATATGGCATCTCGTATGGAAGATGTTCTCGCGCTGTGCCTCATCCTCAAACTTCACATGAGTAGTAAGAGCACGCCTAGCAACAAGTGCTTCACCATGAGCAGCATACTCAACAACTTCTTCTTCGTCGACATCTTCTAACGCAGGCATCTCATCTTCTATACCGATTTCAGAACCTTCACTCTCAACATCTCCATTCCCAAGCATGATCATAACTCTACGGTTGGGACACTGAGAAGCAATATGTCCATGACCTAAACACTTGAAACACTTAATGTCACGTGTCCTGCTTTAGGATGCTTAGGCAGGTTTAGTCTTGGGCTTTGGAGGGCCCTCAGTCTTGGGCTTAGCAAAGCTCTCTGACTTAGGCGTAGACACAGGCTTATCATCCCTATGAAAGGTGTTAGATTTCCAAACAGGAACTGAACTAGAAGTAAAACGAGATGTACCTTTCCTTTTGAGTTGCCTTTCCACTTTGATGGCCACATGCAGCATCTCCTCTAAATCCTTGTAATGCTGCAACTCTACTACATTAGCAATCTCAGGTTTAAGCCTTGGAGAAAACGAGCCATGGTAGCCTCTGCATCCTCCTGGATATTGGCTCGAATCATGGTCATTTCGATCTCTTTGTAGTAATCCTCAACACTCTTTGAGCCCTGGGTCAGACCTTGGAGTTTCTGGTATAACTCCCTGTAGTAATGAGTAGGAACAAATCTCTTCCTCATGATGCGCTTCATCTCATCCCATGTAGACACTAGAGGATCACCGTATCTTCTTCTACTAGTGACTAACTGATCCCACCAAACCATAGCATACTCTGTGAACTCAATTGCTGCAAGTTTGACCTTGTTTTCTTCAGAGTAGTGGTGGCAGTCAAACACCATTTCAAGCTTCCTTTCCCACTCCAAATACGCCTCAGGATCATTCTTGCCGGGGAAAGGAGGAATCTTCAATTTTATACTGCCAAGGTTTCCATCCATCTTCTCCTTGCCTCTATCACGAGCTTTATCAACTCGATCTCTATACCCATGGGACCTTCTATGATGTCTATCTATCCCAGACTCTTCATTCGAGTCATACCCAATATTATCATCATACTCGTCGTTGGCAACAACCTTACTTTTTAGACGAGAAGTATCACCTTGCTGGATCTTTGCAAACTGAGCTTCATGTTGGTTCAACTTATCATGAATGTCATTGAATTTCACGTCCATCCATTGGAACTGTTGTTGCATTGCCTGAAGCATGAATTCAATCTTTTTAAAGCCGGACTTATCACTTTCAGAAGACATTTTCAAGAAAGATATCCTCACGTGTTTACACTCGTGTTTCACTCAGGGAATTTGGCTTTTCTCTACTAATGTCTCTCACACACTCATGCCTTTTTCCCTTACTCTACCTTAACTCTATAGGTTCACAATCGCACTAGAGACTCAATCAAAGACTCAACCTCACAGAATCAACTAATTCACCAAGTATTTTTTTTTATTTTTTTTCTTCCGAATTCTTGTTTTTTTTTTTCACAGAAAGGTATGGCTAGGGCTAGGATGACTCAAAGAAAGAAAGACAGAATAAAAAAATAAAAAAAATCACTAGAACGACCAAAAAAAATGAAAAATGACCTAAAACGATAGGAAAACGATGGAATTTGGCCAAAATAGGATAGGGCTAGTGAAGCCAAGCTTGACTAGGTCGTTTTCTTTCATCGCTTTCTTTATAACGGGTACTCGCACGCCTCCTAACTCAACCAAATTTTCCTGTTTGAACAGTACTGCAACAAATTTTTTTTTTCCGATTTCTGTTTTTTTTAATTCGTTTTCTTTTCCTCTTTTTTTCTTTCTCTTTTTTTTTTACTCTGAGTGTTGCGGTTTCCTTGAAGAGAGGAGGGTGCGGCTAGGGTTTTTTTTTAGGGGTGTGGCTAGGGTTTTTTTTTTAGGGGTGCGGCTAGGGTTTTTTTTTTCGAAGGGTGCAGCTAGGGTTTTTTTGTGAGGGGTGCGGCTAGGGTTTTGTTTTTTGAGGGGTGCAGCTAGGGTTTTTTTTGTGAGGGGTGCGGCTAGGGTTTTTTTTTTGAAGGGTGCAGCTAGGGTTTTTTGTGAGGGGTGCGGCTAGGGTTTTTTTTTGGCTGAATGCTCAAATAAGGATATAAAGTTTTCGGAAATATTCAATTCAGGATCTAAACTTTTATTTTGCTCAATTCAGGATAAAACGTTTTCGATATTGCTCAAATAAAGACTTTTTAAAGCGCGTGAGTTACACGCGCCGTTAAAATAACAACGGCGTTTATAAAAGACACGTAGCAGCATGTGATTGGGCCGCGTGGCAGAAGTGGACACGTGGCAGCATAAGGGTGAGACACGTGGCGGTGACATATAATTAATTTTCTTTTAATAGGTAAAAAATCCATGGACATGTGGCAGCGTATTAATGGGACACGTGGCAAGATTGACACGTGGCAGCGTATGAGTGGGACACGTGGTCGTGACTTATAATCATTAGTGGGACACATGACAAAGTTTAGATCCTGAATTGAACATTTTCGAAAACGTTAGATCCTTATTTGAGCATTCAGCCAAAATTTTTTGTTATAAATATTAATAAAAAAATTAAAAATTAAAATATTATTTATAATATTATAATTAGTAGTTAATTTTGTTAGTTGATTTTTTAATAAAAAATAACTTTTAAAAATTTATATTACATTTTAAAAAAATTTGTTAAAAAATAAATTCTTATAAAAAATATTTCTGTATTTTTTACACTTTGTTTTTCTTTTCATTCCTTTATGTTTTTATTTCTTTTATATGATTTAAATTTAAAATAATTTTTTATTGTAAATTAAATATATTTATTTTTAGAAAATTGAGTTTTTCTAGGAAATACGTTTATTTTTTTAATTATATTAATTTTTCTAAAAAGACAATTCTTACATATTTTTCTTTATTTTTATAGTTTCTTTATCTTCTTTCTTTTTTTGTCAATTGGAAGAAAATATAGAAAACAAAAAAAGAAGAAAAATACAAATTAAATTTAGTAATTTAAAATTTATTCTTTAAAAAATATATAATTTCTAATAATTTAATGGCTAATAATTTTTTTCCTTTTTTATGGTAAAAATGAAAAAAAATTACGAAAGAAAAAATAATAATTATACTAGTTACAAAAAAGTTACCCAATAATTTTTATGTTTGAGAATTTATTTTCTAAAACAAAATTTTTAATTTTTAATTATTTCAAAAAATAATTTTAAAAAATTTATTCAAGAAAATATTATTTTATCAAAATATATAGTTTTTCTTGAATAATATAAAGAAAGAAAAAAAAGTAAAAAATATATGTGGACACGTGGCAGCATGTGAGTGAGACACGTGGCGATGTGTGAGTGGGACACGTGGCAACTTATGAGTGGGACACGTGGCAACTTATGAGTGGGACACGTGGCAGTGAATTTATAATTATTTTCTTTTAATAGGTAAAAATAAATTGACACGTGGCGGAGTGTAATTGTGACACGTGGCAGAGTGTGATTGTGACACGTGGCAATAATTATCCTTTCATCGTCAATCACTCTCTTTAACGGCGCGTGTAACTCACACGCGTTAAAAAATCCTTATTTGAGCAATATCGAAAACGTTTTATCCTGAATTGAGCAAAATAAAAGTTTAGATCTTGAATTTAATATTTTCGAAAACTTTATATCCTTATTTGAGCATTCAGCCTTTTTTTTTTGAGGGGTACGTCTAGGGTTTTTTTTGAGGGGTACGGCTAGGGTTTTTTTTGTGAGGGGTGCGGCTAGAAATCAAAACCAACAAGAGAGGAGGAAAAAAAAATCGAAACCAGCAAACTAAAAATTGAAAAGTGAGTGACGCACAGACAAACCAGAATCGAAACTTGAGCTCTGAATACCAACTGATGCGCACGGACAAGAGAAGACATAGCTTGGAATTTGAAGGAGCTGAAACGCAACAGGGCAGAAACAAAGTTGATGAATGACAACTTCTGAAAACCTAGACCCGAAGCCTGAAGAGACTCGAACCCAAAGGTATTGGACCTTGACCCTACGAATAAGAATTCGAGAACCTAAGGTATAGCAATGGTGGATGGTGAAGAAGGAGGCGCCACAAGGAAGAAGACCTTGATAAGCCTAGTAGAAAGGGAACCCAAGAGAAACGCACACTCAAATTCTGAAATTCAAAACTGATCTGATTATCAATAGCGTTTACAAGGTATTTATAATAATACCTAGCACTTAAGCCCATAAACAAGTGAGCTGGAATTAACACCAATAGAAAATAAGACTAAACTCAAATTTATGCCTAAACCTAGTTACATAAAATAAATAGTCCAAGACACAACAAGACTCAAACGTGGGCTATCCAAACACTTAGCCCATCTTATTGTTAAGCTAAAATAAGATAGTAAACCATGCTCATGTCGTTTGGGCTTCCAAGCAAGTATAGATGTCTTGGGACTCTTCATGGAATTCAAGCATTTGATCAATAAAAGGTAAAGGAAAGTGATCCTTGCGAGTAGTAGCATTCAATTTTCTATAATCTATGCAAACTCACCACCCATTTTGAATTCTTGTTGGTATCAACTTGTTATCTTCATTCTTCACCACCATGATGTCTGACTTCTTTGGAACCACTTGTATTGGGCTCACCCACTTACTATCAGAGATTGGATAGATAATCCCAACATCAAGGAGTTTTAAGATCTCCTTTTTCACAACTTCCATCATTGGAGGGTTCAATCTTCTTTGAGCCTCTTGTGTTGGTTTTGAACCTTCCTCAAGTAAGATGCGATGCATACACACAGTTGGGCTTATTCCCTTAATGTCTGCAATAGTCCATCCTATGGCTGTCTTATGATCTTTAAGCACTTGAATGAGCTTTTCTTCTTGCATTGGTGTGAGGTCCTTTGTAATGATTACAGGCAAGGTTTCATTGTCTCCCAAAAACACATATTTAAGATGTTCTGGCAATGGCTTCAATTCGATCTCAGGGGCCTGCACAACAGAAGGAAGAAGCTTTGTGTGAGTAATAGGCAAGTCTCTCTTTAAGTTTTCATAACTAGCTTCGGGTAAGGATTGAAGAGCAAAAACTTCCTCCTTTAGGAAACTATTAAAATCAGCAAAGGGGTCTTTTTCAAAATTTTACAGTTTTAAATTGTGGCTTATAGCCACCTCTAACTTGTCTTCTCTTCCTAGCTCAAAGAATTCTTGGGTTAGATCATCAATAACATCAATTCCAAAAACAGCATGCACATCACTAGGATATCTCAAGGCTTCAAAAATATTAAATTTAACACTTTCACCATCAAATTCTATAGTTAATGTTCCATTGTGCACATCAATTTTAGTCCTAGATGTTTTTAAGAATGGTCTACCTAACAATATAGGTGCAGCATTGGGAGAGTCATCATCTTCCATATTCAGTATGTAAAAATCTGTAGGGAAGACAAGTTCATTAACTTGGACTAGTACATCCTCAATTACCCCTTTAGGATATGTATTAGATCTATCAGCTAATTGAATTATTACACCAGTCTCTTTTAAAGTTCCAAGATAACTACTTACAAGGTGTCAACGGCGCCAAAATTTGATGAGTGTCGTCAGTCACCAAAAATAAAACTTCCTAACTCTACTATGTAGATAGCGGTGTAAGGGTCGAACCCACAGAGACTGAATTATTTAAGTTAATTATTAAATTAAAAATCTAATCTTAAGTTTTACGGAAAGAAGAAATTTTAGGGTTTTGGAGTTTTGTAAGCTATGCCTAAAAGAGAGAAAGCAAGGATTATTAAATATCAAAAACAAATATGAAAAAGCTTCAATTACAAGGTAATTAATTATTCTTGGATTTAGAAGTTGATCATTGATTACAAAATATTATTATAAATTAAATAGTCAACCGTAGCATAACAACAAGCTCTGTTACACCATCTTCCCTTACTGAGTCGTTACTTAAAACAAGCTCTTTAACTAATCTCTAACTACTTAACCTACCTAGAACAAGCTCTCTAGATATAAGTTGTAGCAGCATTAACAACTAGAAAGATATGGGTTGACATTAGATAACAAACACATAAGCTCGGTTCATTTAATCTAAACCTCAATTCTCCTCCATCCCTAGTGATTAACTCCATAAGCAATTACGGACTTATGTTTTTAATCTGGTAGTAGATTATTCAATTAAATTAAATAGTGGGCCCTACCATCTAATCAAGCAAATAATCATGCAAATGTGCTCAGAGAATCGTGGATACTTAATCAACAATTATATTATAAACTCAAAATCTCACAACATTCTTTTTCCAAGAACAATCAATTTACCTTGTAACTGAATAAGAAACCTACTAACTAGTCATATTCAAGATCATAAATTTCAAGTTTAATATTATAAAGATATCAAGAATCATGCAAAAGACAATCAATATATCAATCTTTAATAATCTAAAACAAGAAATCTGGAATCAAGATTATAAACTAGTAAGAACTAAACAAATAATATGATGCGTACGGACAAGAGGAAACGTAGCTTGGAAATTGAAGGGGCTGAAAACGCAAAGGACAGAAACAAAGTTGATGAACGACAACTTCTGAAACCTAGACCTGAAGCCTAAAGAGACTCGAACCCAAAGGTATTGGACCTTGACACTACGAATAAGAATTCGAGAACCTAAGGTATAGCAATGGTGGATGGTGAAGAAGGAGGCGCCACAAGGAAGAAGACCTTGATAAGCCTAGTAGAGAGGGAACCCAAGAGAAACGCACACTCAAATTCTGAAATTCAAAACTGATCTGTTCATCAATAGCGTTTACAAGGTATTTATAATAATACCTAGCACTTAAGCCCATAAACAAGTGGGCTGGAATTAACACCAATAGAAAATAAGACTAAAACCAAATTCATGCTAAGCCTAGTTACATAAAATAAATAGTACAAAGCACAACAAGACTCAAACGTGGGCTATCCAAACACTTAGCCCATCTTATTGTTAAGCTAAAATAAGACAGTAAACCATGCTCATGTCGTTTGGGCTTCCAAGTAAGTATAGATGTCTTGGGACTCTTCATGGAAGCTTCCTTGACACTTCAATGATGCCAGAGCTTGTTGCATTAATGAGGCCAAGGCTTGTTGCATCTTCTTAGCTCGAGCTCGGGTAATTGGACCTCCTTGGATGACCAATGGATCCTTAGCATCACGAACATCACGAGCAAGGCATCTCATCTTCTACACCGATTTCAGAACCTTCACTCTCAACATCTCCATTCCCAAGCATGATCATCACTCTATGGTTGGGACACTATGAGGCAATATGTCCGCGACCTAAACACTTGAATCACTTAATGTCACGTGTCCGGCTCTGGGGTGCTTGGGCAGGTTCAGTCTTGGGCTTTGGAGGGCCCTCAGGCTTGCGCTTAGCATGGCTCTCTGACTTAGGCATAGACACAGGCTTATCATCCCTACGAAAGGTGTTAGATTTCCAAACAGGAACTGAACTAGAAGTGAAACGGGATGTACCTTTCCGTTGGAGTTGCCTTTCGACTTTGATGGCCACATGCAGCATCTCCTCTATGTCCATGTAATGCTGCAACTCTACTACATTGGCAATCTCACGATTTAAGCCTTGGAGAAAACGAGCCATAGTAGCTTCTGCATCCTCCTGGATATTGGCTCGGATCATGGTTATTTCCATCTCTTTGTAGTAATCCTCAACACTCTTCAAACCCTGGGTAAGACCTTGGAGCTTCTGGTATAACTCTCTGTAGTAATGAGTATGAACAAATCTCTTCCTCATGATGCGCTTCATCTCATCCCATGTAGACACTGGAGGATCACCATATCTTCTTCTGCTTATGACTAATTGATCCCACCAAACCATAGCATACTCTGTGAACTCAATTGCTGCAAGTTGGACCTTCTTTTCCTCAGAGTAGTGGTGGCAGTCAAACACCATTTCAATCTTCCGTTCCCACTCCAAATATGCCTCAGGATCATTCTTGCCTTGGAAAGGAGGAATCTTCAATTTTATACTGCCAAGGTTTCCATCCATCTTCTCCTTGGCTCTATCACAGGCTCTATCAACTCGATCTCTATACCCATGGTACCTTCTATGATGTCTATCGATCCCAGACTCTTCGTTCGAATCATACCCAACATTATCAGCATACTCGTCATTGGCAACAACCTTACTTTTTAGACGAGAAGTATCACCTTGATGGATCTTTGCAAACTGAGCTTCATGTTGGTTCAACTTATCATGAATGTCATTGAATTTCACGTTCATCCGTTGGAACTGTTGTTGCATTGCCTGAAGCATGAATTCAATCTTTTTAAAGTCAGACTTATCACATTCAGAAGACATTTTCAACAAAGATATCCTCACATGTTTACACTCGTGTTTCACTCAAGTAATTTGGCTTTTCTCTACTAATGTTTTTCACACACTCCTGCCTTTTTCCCTTACTCTACCTTAACTCTACAGGTTCACAATCGCACTAGAGACTCAGTCAAAGAATCAACCTCACAGAATCAACTAATTCACCAAGAATGTCACCAAGATTTTTTTTTGAATTCTTCTTTTTTTTTCCTGATTTTTTTTTCGAATTCTTTTTTTTTTGCACAGAAAGGTGTGGCTAGGGCTAGGGTGACTCAAAGAAAGAAAGATAGAATAAAAAAATAATAAAAAAAATAAAAAAATCACTAGAATGACAAAAAAACAAAAAATGGCCTAAAACTATAAAAAGACGATGGAATTTGGCCAAGATAGGGTGGGGCCCACGGGGTCGTTTTCTTTCGTCGTTTCCTTTAAAACGGGTACTCACACGCCACCTAACTCAACCAAAATTTTCGGTTTGAACAGTACCGCAACAATTTTTTTTTTGAATTCTTCTTTTTTTAATTCTTTTCTTCTTCTTCTTTTTTTTTGAATTCTTTTCTTCTTTTTTTTTGTTTAACTCTGAGTGTTGCAGTTTCCTTGAAAAGAGGAGGGGTGCGGCTAGGATTTTTTTTTTAGGGGTGCGGCTAGGTTTTTTTTTTGAGGGGTGCGGCTAGGGTTTTTTTTTTAGGGGTGCGGCTAGGGTTTTTTTTGAAGGGGTGCGACAGGGTTTTGAGGAATTGCGGCTAGAGATATGAATTCCACTCAAACACAACAACAAACCAGAAATCGAAACCAACAAGAGAGAAAGAAAAAGAAAAAAAATCGAAACCAATAAACCAAAAATCGAAACCAATAAACCAAAAATCAAAAAGTGAGTGACGCACAAACAAAACAGAAATCGAAACTTGAGCTCTGATACCAACTGAGGCGTACGGACAAGAGGAAACGTAGCTTGAAAATTGAAGGGGCTGAAAACGCAAAGGACAAAAACAAAGTTGATGAACGACAACTTCTGAAACCTAGACCCGAAGCCTAAAGAGACTCGAACTGATGCACACGGGCAAGAGAAAACGCAGCTTGGAATTTGAAGGAACTGAAACGCAACAGGGCAGAAAGAAAGTTGATGAATGACAACTTCTGAAAACCTAGACCCGAAGCCTAAAGAGACTCGAACCGAAAGGTATTGGACCTTGACCCTACGAATAAGAATTCGAGAACCTAAGGTATAGCAATGGTGGATGGTGAAGAAGGAGGCGCCACAAGGAAGAAAACCTTGATAAGCCTAGTAGAGAGGGAACCCAAGAGAAAGGCACACTCAAATTCTGAAAATTCAAATTACTGATCTCCCCATCAATAGTGTTTACAAGGTATTTATAATAATACCTAGCACCTAAGCCTATAAACAAATGGGCTGGAATTAACACCAACAGAAAATAAGACTAAACCCAAATTCATGCCTAAACCTAGTTACATAAAATAAATAGTCCAATACACAATAAGACTCAAACGTGGGCTATCCAAACACTTAGCCCATCTTATTGTTAAGCTAAAATAAGACAGTAAACCATGCTCATGTCGTTTGGGCTTCCAAGCAAGTATAGATGTCTTGGGACTCTTCATGGAAGCTTCCTTGACACTTCAATGATGCTAGAGCTTCTTGCATTAATGAGGCCAGGGCTTGTTGCGTCTTCTTAGCTCGAGCTCGGGTAATTGGACCTCCTTGGGTGACCAATGGATCCTTAGCATCACGAACATCACGAGCAAGTGGATCTCCATCATTCCCCCTCTCCTCAAAAGGATTAGTCCTCAAATCGCATATACCAGGAAGATCCAATTTGTAGGCATTATCGTTGATCTTCTCTATGACTTGGAATGGTCCATCTCCTCGGGGATGAAGCTTGGTTCGTCGCTGAACAGGAAACCTCTCCTTTCTCATATGTTCCCAAACCCAATCTCCAGGCTCAAAGACAACTCTCACATAACCTTTACTCATAAGCTCCTCAAATTGCCTTTGTAGCTCCTTCGTCTCCTTGGGATTAATTTTGTAGGCGGGATGGTTAGGAATGGCAGCTCCAGGGACAAGGCGAATCGTGTGCTCGATCCCACGAATCGGTGGTAATCCACTTGGGATCTCTTCAGGGAGGACATCCTCGAACTCCTGCAACAATGAGACAACATCAACAGGCAAAGTATCATTGAGTTCAGCATCAATAAAATAAGAATCTTTAAATAAGAGTAACAGGATAGGAGACTTAGCAAGAAATGCAGTGTTCACATCACGGGGTTTGGCATAGCAGCTCACTGTTTTGCTTTCCTTGTTTTCCTTCTTTTCTTTAGCTTGCTTCTTTTGCTCGTCATGTTGCTCCTTTAACCTTAATTGGTCCTTATAAATCTCCTTGGGGCTAAGGGGAGCAAGAGTGAACTTCTTGCCATCCGTAGTAAAGGAGTAACGGTTAGTATAACCATCGTGGATGACTATACGATCATACTGCCATGGTCTACCCAGCAATAGGTGGCTAGCTTGTATGGGCACCACGTCACACAACACCTTATCCCGATAACTTCCAATACAAAAAAGAACCAAGACTTGCTTCACTACGTTCACTTCACCACAGTCATTAATCCATTGCAACTTATATGGGTGGTGATGCTTGGTAGTGGGCAACTTTAATTTATCAACAAGGTATGTGCTAGCAACATTAGTACAGCTCCCACCATCAATGATTATAGTACATACCTTGTCACTAATATGACATCTCGTATGGAAGATGTTCTCATGCTGTGCCTCATCTTCAAACTTCACATGAGTAGTAAGACCATGCCTAGCAACAAGTGCTTCACCATAAGCAGCATACTCAACAACTTCTTCTTCGTCAACATCTTCTAATGCAGGCATCGCATCTTCTACACCGATTTCAGAACCTTCACTCTCAACATCTCCATTCCCAAGCATGATCATAACTCTACGGTTGGGACACTGAGAGGCAATATGTCCATGACCTAAACACTTGAAACACGTAATGTCACGTGTCCTGCTTTGGGATGCTTGGGCAGATTCAGTCTTGGGCGTTGGGGGGCCCTCAAGCCTGGGCTTAGCAAAGCTCTCTGACTTAGACGTAGACACAGGCTTATCATCCCTATGAAAGGTGTTAGATTTCCAAACAGGAACTGAACTAGAAGTAAAATGGGATGTACCTTTCCCTTTGAGTTGCCTTTCCACTTTGATGGCCACATGCAGCATCTCCTTTAAATCCACGTAATGCTGCAACTCTACTACATTGGCAATCTCACGGTTTAAGCCTTGGAGAAAACGAGCCATAGTAGCTTCTACATCCTCCTGGATATTGGCTCGGATCATGGTTATTTCCATCTCTTTGTAGTAATCCTCAACACTCTTTGAGCCCTGGGTAAGACCTTGGAGCTTCTGGTATAACTCTCTGTAGTAATGAGTAGGAACAAATCTCATCCTCATGATGCGCTTCATCTCATCCCATGTAGACACTGGAGGATCACCATATCTTCTTCTACTAGTGACTAACTGATCCCACCAAACCATAGCATACTCTGTGAACTCAATTGCAGCAAGTTTGACCTTCATTTCCTCGGAGTAGTGGTGGCAGTCAAACACCATTTCGATCTCCCTTTCCCACTCCAAATATGCCTCAGGATCATTCTTGCCTTGGAAAGGAGGAATCTTCAATTTTATACTGCCAAGGTTTCCATCCATCTTCTCCTTGCCTCTATCACGGGCTCTGTCAACTCGATCTCTATACCCATGGTACCTTCTATGATGTCTATCTATCCCAGACTCTTCGTTCGAATCATACCCAACATTATCATCATACTCGTCATTGGCAACAACCTTACTTTTTGGACGAGAAGTATAACCTTGCTGGATCTTTGCAAACCGAACTTCATGTTGGTTCAACTTATCATGAATGTCATTGAATTTCACGTCCATCCGTTGGAACTGTTGTTGCATTGCTTGAAGCATGAATTCAATCTTTTTGAAGTCGGACTTATCACCTTCAGAAGACATTTTCAACAAAGATATCCTCACGTGTTTACTCTCGTGTTTCACTCAAGTAATTTGGCTTTTCTCTACTAATGTCTCTCTCACACTCGTGCCTTTTTCCCTTACTCTACCTTAACTCTATAGGTTCACAATCGCACTAGAGACTCGGTCAAAGATTCAACCTTGTAAAATCAACTAATTCACCAAGTATTGTCACCAAGAATTTTTTTTTTGAATTCTTTTTTTTTCACAAAAAAGGTGTGGCTAGGGCTAGGGTGACTCAAATAAAGAAAGAAATAATATAAAAAATAAGGAAAAAATAAAAAAATCACTAGAATGACAAAAAAAATAAAAAAATGGCCTAAAACTATAGGAAAATGATGAAATTTGGCCGAGATAGGGTGGGGCCCATGGAGTTGTTTTCTTTCGTCGTTTTCTTTAAAACGGATAATAGCATCCCTCCTAACTCAACCAAAATTTTCTGTTTGAACAGTACCGTAAAAATTTTTTTTTTCGATTTCTGCTTTTTTTTTTGAATTCTTCTTCTTTTCTTTTTTTTTCTTTCTCTCTTTTTTTTACTCTGAGTGTTGCGGTTTCCTTGAAGAGAGGAGGGTGCAGCTAGGTTTTTTTTTGAGGGGTGCGGCTAGGGTTTATTTTTGAGGGGTGCGGCTTGAGTTTTTTTTTTTAGGGGTGCAGCTAGGGTTTTTTTTTGTGAGGGGTGCAACTAGGGTTTTTTTTTTGAGGGGTGCGGCTAGGGTTTTTTTTTGAAGGGGTGCGACAGGGTTTTGAGGAATTGCGGCTAGGGTTTTTTTTTGAAAGAAGGGGTGCGGCAAGAAATCAAAACCAACAAGAGAGGAAAAAAAAATCGAAACCAACAATCCAAAAATTGAAAAGTGAGTGACGCACAGACAAACCAGAATCGAAACTTGAGCTCTGAATACCAACTGATGCGCACGGGCAAGAGAAAATGCAGCTTGGAATTTGAAGGAAGTGAAACACAACAGGGCAGAAACAAAGTTGATGAATGACAACTTCTGAAAACCTAGACCCGAAGCCTAAAGAGACTCGAACCCAAAGGTATTGGACTTTGACCCTACGAATAAGAATTCGAGAACCTAAGGTATAGCAATGGTGGATGGTGAAGAAGGAGGCACCACAAGGAAGAAAACCTTGATAAGCCTAGTAGAGAGGGAACCCAAGAGAAAGGCACACTCAAATTCTGAAAATTCAAATTACTGATCTCCCTAATAATAGTGTTTACAAGGTATTTATAATAATACCTAGCACTTAAGCCCATAAACAAGTGGGCTGGAATTAACACCAACAGAAAATAAGACTAAACCCAAATTCATGCCTAAACCTAGTTACATAAAATAAATAGTCCAAGACACAATAAGACTCAAACGTGGGCTATCCAAACACTTAGCCCATCTTATTGTTAAGCTAAAATAAGACAGTAAACCATGCTCATGTCGTTTGGGCTTCCAAGCAAGTATAGATGTCTTGGGACTCTTCATGGAAGCTTCCTTGACACTTCAATGATGCTAGAGCTTGTTGCATTAATAAGGCCAGGGCTTGTTGCGTCTTCTTAGCTCGAGCTCGGGTAATTGGACCTCCTTGGATGACCAATGGATCCTTAGCATCACGAACATCACGAGCAAGTGGATCTCCATCACGAACCCAAAGGTATTGGACTTTGATAAGCCTACTAGAGAGGGAACCCAAGAGAAAGGCACACTCAAATTCTGAAATTCAAAACTGATCTGTTCATCAATAGCATTTACAAGGTATTTATAATAATACCTAGCACTTAAGCCCATAAACAACTGGGCTGGAATTAACACCAATAGAAAATAAGACTAAACCCAAATTCATGCCTAAACCTAGTTACATAAAATAAATAGTCCAAAACACAACAAGACTCAAACATGGGCTATCCAAACACTTAGCCCATCTTATTGTTAAGCTAAAATAAGACAGTAAACCATGCTCATGTCGTTTGGGCTTCCAAGTAAGTATAGATGTCTTGGGACTCTTCATGGAAGCTTCCATGACACTTCAATGATGCTAGAGCTTGTTGCATTAATGAGGCCAAGGCTTGTTGCATATTCTTAGCTCGAGCTCGGGTAATTGGACCTCCTTGGATGACCAATGGATCCTTAGCATCACGAACATCACGAGCAAGTGGATCTCCATCATAATATGCAAAACAAAACAAGAATCAAAATAATTGTCACTAAAGAAATCAGCAACCATATAGCATTATAAAATAGATAAAACCTAATAACCCTAAGGGAAGAATCAGTTTAAATAAAGAAAAGAAAAGAAAACAATTTAATCCTAAAAACTATGAAGAAATTGTTTACTTTGAAAAATATTAAATACGAAATCGAATCTGTTTCTATTAAGAAGACTAAAAAGATAGTAATTTTATAACTTAAAAGAAAGAAATCAGCAAGACCAATGATAAAGAAAAGAAGAAAAATAAAATTTTTAAAGAAAAAAATCAGCAATATCAAAATTAAAAGAAAGAAAATAAAACTTTTATTAAAACCTTAAAGAAAACCTTACAAAAGACTAAAAGGGAAGAGGGAAGAGGGATGTGAGGGCTGCTGTTTATGAGAGCCTTGTGCTCTTTATATAGGCCTAAGGAAGAGTTTAAAAGACTTTCCTAAGCAATGTGGGATTCAGATAAGAGTTTACTTAGGAAACAAGTAATTTGACTAGTCAAACTCTTACCTTTATCTCATCATCTTTTACAATTATTTTCTAAGTAAAATTCCTAAGGCCTATTCTTATTAATTAATTACAGATATAAAACATAATAAAATTAAGAAATTATCTTGTCTTAACCAAATCTGGTCTTAAACTTGCTTTGTTGGAATTTCTTCTCAATCTAGTTATTCTGCCCAGAATTTCGTACTGATTTTGTCCAGACGTTTGACCCACCAAACGAACTCCGATTTTTGTGATCTTGTATATTCCAGAAACCTTGAGAAGTCCTCTACAACTTCCATGAAGGCCACTTCTTCAGATGAGGTCGTTAAATTGGTCAAAAACGTCAATCTTTCAAGCTGGACAGAAAATATTGCACTTTGCTCTTTATAGCTTCTTTTTATTCCAACTTTGATATTTAATACCTACAACATAAAATAAACATTAGTAAGCTCTTTTAGGCATAAAACATCAATAAAGAAACTATATTAGCACATATAAAATTTACAAAATTCATCCTATCACAAAGGGAGAAAGATCAGAAACATTAAATGTAGCACTAATATTATACTCACCTGGAAGATCCAATTTATAAGCATTGTCATTGATCTTCTCAATCACTTGGAATGGTCCATCTCC
Organism: Heritiera fomes; assembly: GCA_032173925.1. NCBI lineage: Eukaryota > Viridiplantae > Streptophyta > Magnoliopsida > Malvales > Malvaceae > Heritiera > Heritiera fomes. The sequence goes on along the minus strand of JAPDPM010000009.1, from coordinate 17,148,279 downwards.
TCGAGGTTGCAACTTGGAGCGACGTTGAGCAGCAAATCTCTCTTTACGCATATGTACCCAAACCCAATCACCAGGTTCAAAGATAACTTTCTTGCGATGCTTGTTGGCTTGAGTAGCATATTGCTCAATCCTCTTCTTAATGTTTTGACGTACCTTCTCATGTAGTTGCTTAATAAAATCAGCTTTCTTTTTCCCATCCAAACTAGCTCTCTCCTCAATAGGTAGTGGTAAAAGATCCAATGGAGTGAGTAAATTAAAACCATAGACAACTTCAAATGGGGAATAACTAGTAGTAGAATGCACACTTCTATTGTAAGCAAACTCCACATGAGGCAAACAATCTTCCCAATTCTTCAAATTCTTTTGAATAATGGACCTCAACAAAGTAGACAAAATACGATTGACTACTTCAGTTTGACCATCGGTTTGTGGATGACAAGTAGTGGAAAACAATAGCTTTGTTCCTAACTTTTCCCATAATGTTTTCCAAAAGTAGCTAAGGAACTTCACATCACGGTCAGAAACAATGGTCCTCGAAACACCATGTAGACGAACAATTTCCTTGAAGAATAAATTGGCAATGTTGCTTGCATCATCTATCTTGTAACAAGCAATGAAGTGAGCCATCTTAGAGAACCCGTCAACAACAACAAAAACAGAATCTCTACCTCTCTTTGTTCTTGGTAACCCTAAAACAAAGTCCATAGAAATGTTAGTCCAAGGAGTAGTAGGAATAGGCAATGGAGTATAAAGACCATGATTCATAACTCTAGACTGAGCTTGTTTACAAGTGACACATCTTTCACATAATTTTTCAAAACCTGTTTTCTCACATGCATTCAACACATTTTCAAAATCCTCATCGATAGCATACAAGTCTTTAATATACTCAAATCCAAGTAGTTTTGCATTAAAAATAGTGATTAGAGTATACCTTTGAGACAATGCATCAGCCACGACATTTTGTTTACCTTGTTTATACTTGATCACATATGGAAATGTATTTATGAACTCCATCCACTTGGCATGACGCTTGTTCAACTTGCTTTGTCCTTTCAAGTGCTTCAAAGACTCATGATTAGTGTGGATGACGAATTCCTTGGGCCATAAATAATGTTGCCATGTTTCCAAGATCCTCACTAATGCATACATCTCTTTATTGTACATGGGATAGTGAAGGCCAGCTTCACTTAACTTCTCACTCAAGAAAGCAATGGGGGGCTTCTCTTGCATTAAAACAACTTCGATACCTATGCTTGAAGCATCACACTCAATCTTGATTGTTTTCTCTTTTTGCTTAACCTCATCTTCACTCACTATTTTTTCCTCACTCTCTTTAAATATTAATTGATCCTCATCTTTCAGTAGCACACTTAAAGTTTGACATGCTATAGATTCCTTTCCATCCATGGGTGATTCCATACTATCCTCATCATCCTTTAATTGCAGCATAGAATCATCATCAAAATTTTCTCCGTAATTGCTATCCAACTTATTATTAGCTACATTATCACATGCATAAGAAGCATTATCTTGGTTTACCTTAGCTAGGGCAACGTCATGTTGCTCCAACTTATCATATTTAATCAACTTCGACTCTATCCTCGAAAGTTGTTGTTGCATGGCTAGGAATGTGACGTCCCCGTCACTACATCTTATCACTTATCCTTTTTCCTTCTTTAATTAGATTTAGTTTATCCAGTGTCAATCTTCCCTTATTCTTAAGCTAATTATCTAGTAGCTCATAAAATTTTGTTCAATATCCATAAGCATAAAAATGATATATATAAATATCATTCTATTTCCACAAGATCTCATACATTATCTTATCTTACATCCCCGACATCTTATATACATAAATTTCTACTTGTACTGTACTGTAGCTGAATTACAATTTACTATATACATGAACAAATAAGTATACCTTCTATGCTAACTGGGAAGCGTATCGAGAAGGTACACCTTGATTCTTCAAAAACAAGCTCCTTTAGTCGGAGCGGGGTTCACTTCAGGTAGTCTATAGGAAAAATGATTGTAAAAGGGTGAGTTTACACTCAGTAAGAAAATTACATAAAAGAGCGTGCTATGCCTTTATATGCACTTTTTCCTATTTGGCTCTATGATGTCATGTAAAGCATTATAAAGCATGCATCATAAACGTCTTTCATGCATTGTTTGCAACCATGCATATTCATTTCAAATGACATGGCAATCATAATTTGTATGCTTCTTTTAAGATATAGCATACATATAAAATATGCATCATACTTCTTTCTTTAAACATCATCCATTTCTTCATACATACATCATGTACTTTGAAATAGATGGAGACTATGTACAATATTTAAGCGACCGTTCATTCCCATTTATATGACTCTAATCATGCATTGGTACAGTAGTTGATAGGATGATATTTTGTGAATTTATATGTGCTAATATATTTGCTTTATTGATGTTTTATGCCTAAAAGAGCTTACTAATGTTTATTTTATGTTTTAGGTATTAAATATCAAAGTTGGAATAAAAAGAAGCTAAAAAGAGCAAAGTGCAGTATTTTCTGTCCAGCTTGAAAGATTGACTTTTTTGACCAATTTAACGACCTGATCTCAAGAAGTTGCCTTCATGAAAGTTGTAGATGACTTCTCAAGCTTTCCAGAATGCACAAGATCGCAAAAATCGGAGTTCATTTGGTGGGTCAAACGTCTGGACAAAATCAGTACGAAATTCTGGGCAGAAAAACGAGATTGAGAAGAAATTCCAACAAAGCAAGTCAAGACCAGATTTTGTTGAGAGAAGATAATTTCTTAATTTTATTTTGTCTTAGATCTGTAATTAATTAATAAAAATAGGCCTTAGGAATTTTACTTAGAAAATAATTGTAAAAAGATGATGAGATAAAGGTAAGAGTTTGACTAGTCAAATTACTTATTTCTCAAGTAAACTCTTATCTGAATCCCACATTGCTTAGGAAAGTCTTTTAAACTCTTCCTTAGGCCTATATAAAGAGCACAAGGCTCTCATAAAGAGGATCCCTCTTAGCCCTCAAATCCTTCAAATCCCTCTTATCCCTCTTCTCTTTTAGTCTTGTAGGATTTTCTTTAGGGTTTTTAATAAAATTTTATTTTTTTCTTTATTTTTAATTAGTTGCTGATTTCTTTATTATTTTTAATTCTGATTTTGTTTTCTTTATTTAAATTAAAATTATTTGTGTGTTCTTGCTTGCTAGTTTGTAATCTTGATTAGTAATTCTGATTTTATATTATTAAAGATTGCTTCTTTGATTGTTTCTTGCATGATATTTGTAATCTTTATAATATTAGACTTGAATTTTATGATCTTGAATATGACTAGTGAGTAGTTTTCTTATTCAGTTATGAGGTAAATTGATTATTCTTGGGAAAAGCATGTTGTGAGATTCTTGAACCTATTATATAATTGTTGACTAAGTATCCAAGATTCTCTGAGCACATTATAATGATTGTTTGTTTGATTAGATAGGGTGCACACTATTTAGTTAAATTAAATAATCTACCGCCAGATTAAAAACATAAGTCCGTAATTGCTTGTGGAGTTAATCACTAGGGATGGAGGAAAATTAAGGTTTAGATTAAATGAACCGAGCTTATATGTTTGTTATCTAATGTCAACCCATATCTTTCTTGTTGTTAATGCTGCTACAACTTATAGCTAGAGAGCTTGTTCTAGGTAGGTTAAGTAGTTAGAGATTAGTTAAAGAGCTTGTTTTAACTAACGACTCAGTAAGGAAAGATGGTGTAACAGAGCTTGTTGTTATGCTACGGTTGACTATTTAATTGACAGTGATATTTTGTAATCAATGATCAACATCAAAATCCAAGAATGATTAATTGCCTCGTAACTGAAGCTTTTTGCTATTTTTTTTTATATTTAATAATTCTTGTTTTCTTTATTTTGGAATAGTTTACAAAACCCCCAAACTTCTTCTTTCCCTAAACCCTAAGATTAGATTTTTAATTTAATAATTAACTTAAAAAATTCAGTCTCTGTGGGTTCGACCCTTACTCCGCTATCTACATAGTAGAGTTAGGAAATTTTATTTTTGGTGACTGACGACACTCATCAGTAGTGCACTCCGTATAGGTCAGGGATTCTCTCCTGCCTTTATAATTCCACAATGAACACTAGTTAGGTGTCACATGTGGGATTGAGGACCTGACTAGAGTTCTTCGCTCAACATACATATTACTGAGGACTTGATCAGAGTCTCTCAGCCATCGGAAATGCATAATCATTACGCAGTCCATAGTCTCAAAACATTTATAATATAATTTTTCAGGAAACACTTTTGTGTTTAAATCAAATAAGCTTTGAAAGCAATTTTCATACATGGCAGTTGACTGGTCTTATAGGGCAGTCGACTGCTCCTTCATAACTTCTTTTATCGAAATTAATTTCATTTAAAATCCCGTTATTTTCATCTTTGAAAATACATGAGGGCAGTCGACTGGTCCATATAGCAGTCGACTGGTTTTTCAAACAGAATGCTTCTGGAAAATTAGCAGTCGACTGGTTCTATAGGCAGTCGACTGGTCCATATAGCAGTCGACTGGTTTGAAACAGAATGCTTCTAGGTAAATAGCAGTCGACTGATTTGCATCGATTTTGAAAAACGGCGTTTTGGTTGTCTCTAGGCAGTCGGCTGCTCCTAACCTAATTAGTACTAGGAGACAAGTCCGAAAATGCACTTTCATGCAAAAGACAACTAGTATTTCTCCCAAAAGCAGTTCAAAATCATATTAAAAAATGCGAACATAGCCGCCTTATGTCCGTTACATAAATTTCTTACCTCAATTCCTCCGAGAACGCAAGATCGCTTAGTGCGTTAGTCCTCGCTTTTCACTTCTTCAACCTAAAATCATCACATCAATTCAAATCTTTAAATAATCATCATACATACATCATACTAACTCAAAACAACTCCAAACCATAAGCCAAATTGACTAAATCATCTTCTTCTTGATGCGCACGGACAAGAGGAAACGTAGATTGGAGTTTGAAGGAGGTGAAACGCAACAAGACAGAAACGAAGTTGATGAATGACAACGTCTGAAAACCTAGACCCGAAGCCTAAAGAGACTCGAACCCAAAGTATTGGACCTTGACCCTACGAATAAGAATTCGAGAACCTAAGGTATAGCAATGATGGATGGTGAAAAAGGAGGCGCCACAAGGAAGAAGACCTTGATAAGCCAAGTAGAGAGGGAACCCAAGAGAAAGGCACACTCAAATTCTGAAAATTCAATTTATTTATCTCTTCATAAATAGTGTTTACAAGGTATTTATAATAATACCTAGCACTTAAGCCCATAAACAAGTGGGCTGGAATTAACACCAACAGAAAATAAGACTAAACCCAAATTCATGCCTAAACCTAGTTACATAAAAATAAATAGTCCAAGACACAACAAGACTCAAATGTGGGCTATTCAAACACTTAGCCCATCTTATTGTTAAGCTAAAATAAGACAGTAAACAATGCTCATGGCGTTTGGGCTTCCAAGTAAGTATAGATATCTTGGGACTCTTCATGGAAGTATCCTTGACACTTCAATGATGTCAGAGCTTGTCACATTAAGGAGGTGATGGAGATCCAAGCTCACAATGCTCAAGTCATGTTCGTGATGATCGTGATCCTTTGAGTATCCATGAAGGTCCAATTACAAGAGCTAAATCAAAGATAATGCAACAAGCCTTGGCTGGTTTCAATTATATTGCTAGAGAGAAAGCCCAACAAAGCTTGAGCATGGAGGATGATAAAGTCTTCTACAACATGATCCAAGCTCAAGTTCAACCTTCTTGAAGACACACAAGTATTAGACCGAAATGCAAATTAGGCTAGATGCATATTTTATTGAGTTAAGTATTATTGGGCTGAACATTGTCTTAATTTAATTTTAGCCCAATTCCTTTTTAAATAATAGATTTTGTAAGACTTCTATTACTTGTTCTGCAAGTTAGGAGAGTAGGATTCCTATTGCTTGTTCTGCAAGTTTGCTATTTCCTATTCTGCAAGTTAGGAAAGTAGGATTCCTATTACTTGTGCTGCAAGTTATCTATTTGCCTATAAATAGTTATGTAACCCTTTGGGGAGAACACAATTGATTTTAGTAACAAAATTGTGAGACTTCTTCTCTTTGGTTCTCTTGAGAACTCTTGAACTTATCAAGGTCTTCATTGTGACGTTCTTCTACCTTCCACCAATATATACCACTATTCTGCAAGTTTGCTATTTCCTATTCTGCAAGTTAGGAAAGTAGGATTCCTATTACTTGTGCTGCAAGTTATCTATTTGCCTATAAATAGTTATGTAACCCTTTGGGGAGAACACAATTGATTTCAGTAACAAAATTGAGAGACTTCTTCTCTTTGGTTCTCTTGAGAACTCTTGAATTTATCAAGGTCTTCATTGTGACGTTCTTCTACCTTCCACCAATATATACCATAGGTTCTTGTTTTTCTAAGCAACGGGTCTTGGTCCAATACCATAGGTTCTTGTGTATCTACACAACGGGTCTTGGTTTTATCTATAATTTTTGTTTTCTTTTGCTGCGTTTTTAACTTCTTCTGTTTTTTCTTCAAGTGTTCTTTGTGTTCTTCATTGAACTTCATCTTCTTTCGGTGAGATCCATATCATTTGGTATCAGAGCTTAGGTTTAATTTGTGAGAGTGTCGTTTTTGTTTTTTGATGAGTGTCGTCAGTCACCAAAAATAAAATTTCCTAACTCTACTATGTAGATAGCGGAGCAAGGGTCGAACCCACAAAGACTGAATTTTTTAAGTTAATTATTAAATTAAAAATCTAATCTTAGGGTTTAGGGAAAGAAGAAGTTTGGGGGTTTTGGAGACTATTCTAAAATAAAGAAAATAAGAGTTATTAAGTATAAAAGACAAATAGCAAAAATCTTCAGTTACGAGGTAATTAATCATTCTTGGATTTTGATGTTGATCATTGATTACAAAATATCACTGTCAATTAAATAGTCAACCGTAGCATAACAACAAGCTCTCTTACACCATCTTTCCTTACTGAGTCGTTAGTTAAAACAAGCTCTTTAACTAATCTCTAACTACTTAACCTACCTAGAACAAGCTCTCTAGATATAAGTTGTGGCAGCATTAACAACAAGAAAGATATGGGTTGACTTTAGATAACAAACATATAAGCTTGGTTCATTTAATCTAAACCTTAATTCTCCTCCATTCCTAGTGATTAACTCCACAAGCAATTACGGACTTATGTTTTTAATCTGGCGGTAGATTATTTAATTTAACTAAATAGTGTGCACCCTATCTAATCAAACAAACAATCATTATAATGTGCTCAGAGAATCTTGGATACTTAATCAACAATTATATAATAGGTTCAAGAATCTCACAACATGCTTTTCCCAAAAATAATCAATTTACCTCATAACTGAATAAGAAAACTACTCACTAGACATATTCAAGATCATAAAATTCAAGTTTAATATTATAAAGAAGACAATTATCATGCAATAAACAATTAAACTATCAATCTTTAATAATATCAAACAAGAAATCTATAATCAAGATTATGATCTAATAAGATTCAAACAAAACAAGAAATCACAAAGTCTAAAGAAATAGCAAGAAAGAAATTGTTAAATAATAATAATAATAATAATAATAATAATAATAATAATAATAATAATAATAAAATCAGCAACTAATTAAAAATAAAGAAAAATAAAATTTTTATTAAAAGCCCTAAAGAAAATCCTACAAGACTAAAAGAGAAGAGGGAGGAGAGGGCTTTGAAGGATTTGAGGGCTAAGAGGGATGCTGTTTATGAGAGCCTTGTGCTCTTTATATAGGCCTAAGGAAGAGTTTAAAAGACTTTCCTAAGCAATGTGGGATTCAGATAAGAGTTTACTTGGGAAACAAGTAATTTGACTAGTCAAACTCTTACCTTTATCTCATCATCTTTTTACAATTATTTTCTAAGTAAAATTCCTAAGCCCTATTTTTATTAATTAATTACAGATCTAAGACAAAATAAAATTAAAAAACTATCTTCTCTCAACAAAATCTGGTCTTTGAACTTGCTTTGTTGGAATTTCTTCTCAATCTCGTTTTTTTGCCCAGAATTTCGTACTGATTTTGTCCAGATGTTTGACCCACCAAATGAACTCCGATTTTTGCGATCTTGGACATTTTAGAAACCTTGAGAAGTCCTCTACAACTTCCATGAAGGCTACTTCTTGAGATCAGGTCGTTAAATTGGTTAACAATGTCAATCTTTCAAGCTGGACAGAAAATACTGCACTTTGCTCTTTTTAGCTTCTTTTATTCCAACTTTGATATTTAATACCTAAAACATAAAATAAACATTAGTAAGCTCTTTTAGGCATTAAACATCAATAAAGAAAATATATTAGCACATATAAAATTCACAAAATATCATCCTATCATTTTTTGTTTGTTTTTTTTCTTTGTCTTCTTGTCTTGGATAAACCTTGATCTTGAATCCTTTTCACAAGCCACCGTTCTCTCTCGTTCCTTGCCACACAAGCTACTACCAAAACTAGCTTGTTTTTCTCAAAAGTTGCCTTGTTCCCAAGTAAACCTCTTCTTATTTTTTAGACTTTTTCTTTTTCTTCATTGTTAGTTAACTTTAGTAAAAAAAAAAGAAAAAAAAGAAAAGAAAAAAAAAAGAGAAAAGAAAAATCAATTCAAGAGGGGATTTATTACATCGTGTGTAGCAAGTGCAACATCAAAGGCAATTTGTGGAGGTGTGCTTCATCAAAATCTTGAGGTAGTCGATCTTTCTTAAGCTTTGAGATTTCTTATTTGCCTAATTTGAAAATTCATTGTTACTATTCTACCCTACTGCCTAAAATTATCTTTTGACCCTACCACATAAAAGGACAAAACTACCCCATCTTTGGCTAAACCCTACCCTAATTAAACACCTCAAAACACTCATATTTCCTTCAAGGTTTAGTTTCATTAGAGTCTTCTTAAGCCTTATTGAGTCTTGCAAAGTCTTGTTAAGTCTTCATTGTTTTGTTTTCCCTTTATTAAAATCTTGTTCTCAGCTTGTTTATTGTTGGTTGATAGTTGAATTCCATAAGCTGATTTTTGATTGAGTCTTGAGTTCAATATAGAACCTATAGAGAAAAGTTGTGTGAGGGAAAAAGGCAAGAGTGTGTGAGTAACATTAGTAGAGAAAAGCCATATTAAAATTGTGTGAAAACACGAGTGTGAGTGTTACATTCTTGTGTGTATTGAGTGTAAACATGTGAGGTCATACTTGTGAGGTCCTTTTCTTTTACTAACGTTTCTTGCAAGATAAAATCATGTCTTCTAATAGTGAAAAGCCTGATTTTAGTAAGATCGAGTTCATGTTCCAAGCTATGCAACAACAATTTTCAAGGATAGAGTTGAGGTTTGATAATATTCATGATAAGTTGGAGAAACATGAAGCTGTCCTAGCTAAGGTAAAGCAAGAAAATACTTCCCATGTGAAAGGCAATGTTGTGAATAATGACTTTGATGATAAAGTTGATGATGAGTTTGATGATGATGAGTTTAGTATGAATAGAAGTGTTAAAGGTAACCGTGGTAATAAAAGGAGGTCGTGGAGATAGGTATAAAAGAGAGAGGTATTATGATAGGATAGATGGAAATTTAGGGAGTATCAAATTGAAGATTCCTTCCTTTCAAGGTAAGAATGATCCTGAGGCTTACTTAGAATGGGAAAAGAAAGTGGAGATGGTCTTTGATTGCCATAACTATTTCGAAGAAAAAAAGGTGAAACTTGCTGCTGTAGAGTTCATGGATTATGCAATCATTTGGTGGGACCAACTCATGCTTGGTAGACGTAGGAATGGAGAACCACCTATAGTTACATGGGATGAAATGAAACGTGTTATGAGAAAAAGGTTTGTTCCTAATCATTACTATAGAGAGCTTTATCAAAGGTTACAAGGTCTCACTCAAGGTTCTAAGAGTGTTGAGGATTATCATAAAGAAATGGAAATTATCATGATCAGAGCTAATGTCAAAGAGGATAGTGAAGCTACAATGGCTCGATTCTTACAAGGATTGAATCATGAGATTGCTAATGTAGTGGAGTTACATCACTATGTGGAGTTTGATAATATGTTGCATATGGCTATAAAGGTTGAAAGGCAACTCAAGAGAAAAGGTTATTCATCTCGTTTAATGCAAGGTTCTAGTTCGTCTTCTTCTTGGAAACCGAACACCTTTCGAGGGGATGATAGGACTAGATTCAAACTTAAGACTGAATCCTCATTCAAGCCTAAGGGTGAGAGTGTCCAAAAGCCCAAACCCGAGGCTGTCCAAGCATCTCAAGGTAAGAGTAGAGACATTAGTGTTTTAGATGTTTGGGAAGAGGACACATTGCATCACAATGCCCAAACAAACGAGTCATGATTATGCGTGATGATGGTGATGTTGTAAGTGAAGATTCTGATGTTGATGATGAGATGCCACCATTGGAGGACATTGATGAGGATGAAGACTATGTTGAGTTTGCTGCACATGGTGAAGCACTTGTAGCTCGTCGTGCATTAAGTGCCCAAGTTAAGGATGAAGATGAAGTGCAACGAGAAAATATTTTCCATTTGATAGGATGATATTTTGTGAATTTATATGTGCTAATATATTTGCTTTATTGATGTTTTATGCCTAAAAGGGCTTACTAATGTTTATTTTATGTTTTAGGTATTAAATATCAAAGTTGGAATAAAAAGGAGCTAAAAGGAGCAAAGTGCAGTATTTTCTGTCCAGCTTGAAAGATTGATTTTTTTGACCAATTTAACGACCTGATCTCAAGATGTGTCCTTCATGAAAGTTGTATATGCCTTCTCAAGCTTTCCAGAATGCACAAGATCGCAAAAATCGGAGTTCATTTGGTGGGTCAAACGTCGTCTGGACAAAATCAGTACAAAATTCTGGGCAGAAAAACGAGATTGAGAAGAAATTCCAACAAAGCAAGTTCAAGACCAGATTTTGTTGAGAGAAGATAATTTCTTAATTTTATTATGTCTTAGATCTGTAATTAATTAATAAGAATAGGCCTTATGAATTTTACTTAGAATATAATTGTAAAAAGATGATGAGATAAAGGTAAGAGTTTGACTAGTCAAATTACTTGTTTCCCAAGTAAACTCTTATCTGAATCCCACATTGCTTAGGAAAGTATTTTAAACTCTTCCTTAGGCCTATATAAAGAGCACAAGGCTCTCATAAACAGCATCCCTCTTATCCCTCTTAGCCCTCTTCTCTTTTAGTCTTGTAGGATTTTCTTTAGGGTTTTTAATAAAATTTTATTTTTTTATTTTTAATTAGTTGCTGATTTCTTTATTATTTTTAATTCTGATTTTGTTTTCTTTATTTAAATTAATATTGTTTGTGTGTTCTTGCTTGCTAATTTATAATCTTGATTATTAATTCTGATTTTATATTATTAAAGATTGCTTTTTTTGATTGTTTCTTGCATGATATTTGTAATCTTTATAATATATAACTTGAATTTTATGATCTTGAATATGTCTAGTGAGTAGTTTTCTTATTCAGTTATGAGGTAAATTAATTATTCTTGGGAAAAGCATGTTGTGAGATTCTTGAACCTATTATATAATTGTTGATTAAGTATCCAAGATTCTCTGAGCACATTATAATGATTGTTTGTTTGGTTAGATAGGGTGCACACTATTTAGTTAAATTAAATAATCTACCGCCAGATTAAAAACATAAGTCCGTAATTGCTTGTGGAGTTAATCACTAGGGATGGAGGAGAATTAAGGTTTAGATTAAATGAACCGAGCTTATGTGTTTGTTATCTAATGTCAACCCATATCTTTCTTGTTGTTAATGCTGCTACAACTTATATCTAGAGAGCTTGTTCTAGGTAGGTTATGTAGTTAGAGATTAGTTAAAGAGCTTGTTTTAACTAACGACTCAGTAAGGAAAGATGGTGTAACAGAGCTTGTTGTTATGCTACGGTTGACTATTTAATTGACAGTGATATTTTGTAATCAATGATCAACATCAAAATCCAAGAATGATTGATTGCCTCATAACTGAAGCTTTTTGCTATTTGTTTTTTTTATATTTAATAATTCTTGTTTTCTTTATTTTAGAATAGTTTACAAAACCCCCAAACTTCTTCTTTCCCTAAACCCTAAGATTAGATATTTAATTTAGTAATTAACTTAAAAAATTCAGTCTCTGTGGGTTCGACCGTTACTCCGCTATCTACATAGTAGAGTTAAGAAATTTTATTTTTGGTGACTGACGACACTCATTAGTATTCCTCTCCTTGATGAAATTAATGATCAAGTGCCTTGTGATGCCAAGTTTTTAAGGGAACTATGCACTTCCAAGAAGAAATTAAAAGGTGATGAAAAGCAGGTTCTTAAAGATGAGCTAGAAATAGCCACAAGTAAAAATCTTGAGAATGAGGAACTCGAGAGACCGATAAAAAAGTTGAGGTATGGGATTGGATGATGGAAGGTGGAGCAGTCGAGCTAACGACATTAAACAAAAGCGCTACTTGGGAGGCAACCCAAGGATGTAAAACGAGGGAGTATTTTTTTCCTTACTTGTATTACCATTTAAGTTTTGAGTTTTTTATTGTTCTTCTTTGCATGCTAGACTTACTTTGAGGACAAAGTAAGATTTAAGTGTGGGGGGGAATATTGTTTTATGAGTCTATAGAATTTTTTTTTAGGAACTGGAAATTTTTTAAAAAAAAAGGTCAAATTTTTAAGTTTTTTGAAGATCATGATATGTTTTCTTTCTTTTAAGGATTGATTCTAAACTAAAGCAAAGTTTTATAAGAAAGTTAAGAGTATTTTGATTGTTATTATTGTTGAAGTGAATACTTTCTAAAGAATTTATGTGAGTTCATGATTAAATATGATTGATCATATGATATTGATAATGTGATTAGTTCATTGAAGTTGGTATAAGCCAAGGATAAATAGACAAGAACACCATACTAGATGCCACGTCAACAATAAGGTATGCTCTTTGATTATTGATGGTGGTAGTTGCACTAATGTTGCTAGCACTTATTTGGTTGACAAATTGAGTTTGCCCACTACAAAACATCTAAAACCATACAAACTTTAATGGCTCAGTAATTGTGGAGAAGTAAATGTGACCAAGCAAGTATTGGTGCCATTTTCAATTGGAAGATATAATTATAAAGTGTTGGGTGATGTTGTGCCTATGCATGCTGGCCATTTGCTTTTAGGAAGACCATGGCAATTTGATAGACGTGTCATACATGATGGATTCACAAACCGTTATTCATTTACCATGGATGGTAAGAAACTCACACTTGCACCCTTGAGTCCTAAGGAGATTTATGATGATCAATTGAGGTTGAAAGAGCAAAATGAATCATAACAAAGGTCAAAGAATCTAGATAAAGGCAAAGATATTGCAAAGAAAGAAAGAAAGGATGTGAGCTTCTATGCAAAGCAAAGTGATATAAAGGCTGCTTTTCTAGCTAAGTGCCCAATCCTTTTGTTTTTATATAAAGAATCTTGTTTTAGTTCTAATGATCTTAAATCTTCTTTGCCTACTAATATTGTGTCTCTTTTGAACGAATTTGAAGATATATTCCCTGAGGAGATTCCAAATGGTTTGCCACCTATTAGGGGAATTGAGCATCAAATAGACCTTGTTCCTGGAGCTGCCATTCCCAACCGACCTGCCTATAGAAGTAATCCTGAGGAGACAAAGGAGCTTCAAAGGCAAGTTGACGAGCTCATGAAAAAAGGCTACGTTAGAGAGAGCATGAGTCCATGTGCTGTTCCTGTGTTACTTGTTCCTAAGAAGGATGGGACGTGGAGGATGTGTGTTGACTGTCGTGCCATCAACAAAATCACTGTAAAGTATCGCTATCCCATTCCCAGATTAGATGATATGCTTGATGAGTTGCATGGTTCTTGTATCTTTTCTAAAATTGATTTGAAAAGTGGTTATCATCAAATTCGCATGAGAGAAGGTGATGAATGGAAAACTGCATTTAAGACTAAGCATGGTTTGTATGAATAGTTAGTTATACCTTTTGGATTAACTAATGCACCTAGCACTTTCATGAGATTAATGAACCATGTCTTGCGTGCTTTGATTGGAAAATTTGTAGTTGTCTATTTTGATGATATCTTGATCTATAGTAGAAGTTTGCATGAACATATTGAACATTTAAAGAATGTGCTTAATGTCTTGAGAAAGGAAAAGCTGTATGATATGAACCTCACCGAAAGAAGATGAAGTTCAATGAAGAACACAAAGAATACTACAAGAAAAACAAGAACAAGTTAAAAACACAGCAAAAGAAAACAAAAATTAGAGATAAAACCAAGACCCGTTGTGTAGATACACAAGAACCTATGGTATTGGACCAAAACCCGTTGCTTAGAAAAGCAAGAACCTATAGTATATATTGGTGGAAGGTAGAAGAACGCCACAAGGAAGACCTTGATAAGTTCAAGAGTTCTCAAGAGAACCAAAGAGAAGAAGTCTCTCAATTTTATTACTAAAATCAATTGTGTTCTCCCCAAAGGGTTACATAACTATTTATAGGCAAATAGATAACTTGCAGCACAAGTAATAGGAATCCTACTTTCCTAACTTGCAGAATAGGAAATAGCAAACTTGCAGAACAAGCAATAGGAATCCTACTCTCCTAACTTGCAGAACAAGTAATAGAAGTCTTACAAAATCTATTATTTAAAAAGGAATTGGGCTTAAATTAAATTAAGACAATGTTCAGCCCAATAATACTTAACTAAATAAAATATGCATCTAGCCTAATTTGCATTTCGGCCCAATACTTGTGTGTCTTCAAGAAGGTTGAACTTGGGCTTGTATCATGTTGTAGAAGACTTTATCATCCTCCATGCTCAAGCTTTGTTGGGCTTTCTCTCTAGCAATATCAATGAAACCAGCCAAAGCTTGTTGCATCATCTTTGATTTAGCTCTTGTAATTGGACCTCCATGGATACTCAAAGGATCACGATCATCACGAACATGACTTGAGCTTTGTGAGCTTGGATCTCCATCATTCCCCCTCTCCTCGAAAGGATTTGTCCTCAAATCAGAATCACCTACATCAATATCAAAGGGAGAAAGATCAGAAACATTAAATGTAGCACTAACATTATACTCACCTGGAAGATCTAACTTATAAGCATTGTCATTGATCTTCTTAATCACTTGGAATGGTCCATCTCCTCGAGGTTGCAACTTGGAGCGACGCTGAGCAGGAAATCTCTCTTTACGCATATGTACCCAAACCCAATCACCAGGTTCAAAGACAACTTTCTTGCGATGCTTGTTGGCTTGAGTAGCATATTGCTCAGTCCTCTTTTTAATGTTTTGACGTACCTTCTCATGTAGTTGCTTAACAAAATCAGCTTTCTTTTCCCCATCCAAACTAGCTCTCTCCTCAATAGGTAGTGGTAAAAGATCCAATGGAGTGAGTGGATTAAAACCATAGACAACTTCAAATGGAGAATAACTAGTAGTGGAATGCACACTTCTATTGTAAGCAAACTCCACATGAGGCAAACAATCTTCCCAATTCTTCAAATTCTTTTGAATAATGGACCTCAACAAAGTAGACAAAGTACGATTGACTACTTCAGTTTGACCATCGGTTTGTGGATGACAAGTAGTTGAAAACAATAGCTTTGTTCCTAACTTTCCCCATAATGTTTTCCAAAAATAGCTAAGGAACTTCACATCACGGTCAGAAACAATGGTCCTCGGAACCCCATGTAGACGAACAATTTCCTTGAAGAATAAATCGGCAATGTTACTTGCATCATCTGTCTTGTGACAAGCAATGAAGTGAGCCATCTTAGAGAACCTATCAACAACAACAAAAACAGAATCTCTACCTCTCTTTGTTCTTGGTAACCCCAAAACAAAGTCCATAGAAATGTCAGTCCAAGGAGCAGTAGGAATAGGCAATGGAGTATAAAGACCATGATTCATAACTCTAGACTTAGCTTGTTTACAAGTGACACATCTCTCACACAATTTTTCAACATCTCTTTTCATGTTAGGCCAAAAGAAGTGATCATGCAATATATCTAAAGTTTTCTTTACTCCAAAATGTCCCATTAACCCACCACTATGGGCTTCTCTAACAAGTAATTCTCTTAAAGAACTCCTAGGCACACATAATCTATTTTCCCTAAATAAGAATCCATCATGCCTATAAAACTTTCCAAAACCAGTTTTCTCACATGCAATGAACACATTTTCAAAATCCTCATCAGTAGCATACAAGTCTTTAATATACTCAAATCCAAGTAGTTTTGCATTAAGAGTAGTGATTAGAGTATACCTTCGAGATAATGCATCAGCCACGACATTTTCTTTACCTTGTTTATATTTGATCACATATGGAAATGTTTCAATGAACTCCATCCACTTGGCATGACGCTTGTTCAACTTGCTTTGTCCTTTCAAGTGCTTTAAGGACTCATGATCAGTGTGGATGACAAATTCCTTGGGCCATAAATAGTGTTGCCATGTTTCCAAGGCCCTCACTAATGCATACATCTCTTTATCATATGTGGGATAGTTAAGGGCAGCTCCACTTAACTTCTCACTGAAAAAAGCAATGGGGCGCTTCTCCTGCATTAAAACAGCTCCAATACCTATACTTGAAGCATCACACTCAATCTCAAAAGTTTTAGAAAAGTCAGGTAAGGATAATAAAGCTGCAGAACAAAGCTTCTCTTTAAGCAAGTTAAAAGCATGATCTTGCTCAAGACCCCATTTAAATCCAACATTCTTTTTAACAACATCAGTTAGAGGTGCAGCTATTGTACTGAAGTCTCTAACAAACCTACGATAGAAACTAGCTAATCCATGAAAACTACGCACCTCAGAGATATTCTTAGGTATAGGCCAATCTTTAATTGCCTTGACCTTTTCATCTTCTACTGCTATACCCTTAGAAGAAATAACATATCCAAGAAATGTAATCTTATCAATGCAAAAGGAACATTTCTTAAGGTTAGCATACAACTTTTCCTTTCTCAAGACATTAAGCACATTCTTTAAATGTTCAATATGTTCATGCAAACTTCTACTATAGATCAAGATATCATCAAAATAGACAACTACAAATTTTCCAATGAAAGCACGCAAGACATGGTTCATTAATCTCATGAAAGTGCTAGGTGCATTAGTTAATCCAAAAGGCATAACTAACCATTCATACAAACCATGCTTAGTCTTAAATGCAGTTTTCCATTCATCACCTTCTCTCATGCGAATTTGATGATAACCACTTTTCAAATCAATTTTAGAAAAGATGCAAGAACCATGTAACTCATCAAGCATATCATCTAATCTAGGAATGGGATAGCGATACTTTACAGTGATTTTGTTGATGGCACGACAATCAACACACATCCTCCACGTCCCATCCTTCTTAGGAACAAGTAACACAGGAACAGCACATGGACTCATGCTCTCTCTAACGTAGCCTTTCTTCATGAGCTCGTCAACTTGCCTTTGAAGCTCTTTTGTCTCCTCGGGATTACTTCTATAGGCAGGTCTGTTGGGAATGGCAGCTCCAGGAACAAGGTCTATTTGATGCTCAATTCCCCTAATAGGTGGCAAACCATTTGGAATCTCCTCGGGGAATATATCTCCAAATTCCTTCAAAAGAGACACAACATTAGTAGGCAAAGAAGATTTAAGATCATTAGAACTAAAACAAGATTCTTTATATAAAAACAAAAGGATTGGGCACTTAGCTAAAAAAGCAGCCTTTACATCACTTTGCTTTGCATAGAAGCTCACGTCCTTTCTTTCTTTCTTTGCAATATCTTTGCCTTTATCTAGATTCTTCGACCTTTGTTGTGATTCATTCTGCTCTTTCAACCTCAATTGATCCTCATAAATCTCCGTAGGACTCAAGGGTGCAAGTGTGAATTTCTTACCAGCCATGGTAAATGAATAACGGTTTGTAAATCCATCATGTATGACATGTCTATCAAATTGCCATGGTCTTCCTAAAAGCAAATGACCAGCATGCATAGGCACAACATCACACAACACTTTATCATTGTACCTTCCAATTGAAAATAGCACCAATACTTGCTTGGTCACATTTACTTCTCCACAATTATTGAGCCATTGAAGTTTGTATGGTTTGGGATGTTTTGTAGTGGGCAAACTCAATTTGTCAACCAAATAAGTGCTAGCAACATTAGTGCAACTACCACCATCAATAATCAAAGAGCATACCTTATTGTTGACGTGGCATCTAGTATGAAAAATATTTTCTCGTTGCACTTCATCTTCATCCTTAACTTGGGCACTTAATGCATGACGAGCTACAAGTGCTTCACCATGTGCAGCAAACTCAACATAGTCATCATCCTCATTAATGTCCTCCAATGGTGGCATCTCATCATCAACATCAGAATCTTCACTTACAACATCACCATCATCACGCATAATCATGACTCGTTTGTTTGGGCATTGTGATGCAATGTGTCCTTTTCCCAAACATCTAAAACACTTAATGTCTCTACTCTTACCTTGGGATGCTTGGATAGCCTCGGGTTTGGGCTTTTGGACACTCTCACCCTTAGGCTTGAATGAGGATTCAGTCTTAAGTTTGAATGTAGTCTTATCATCCCTTCGAAAGGTGTTCGGTTTCCAAGAAGAAGATGAACTAGAACCTTGCATAAAACGAGATGAATAACCTTTTCTCTTGAGTTGCCTTTCAACCTTGATAGCCATATGCAACATATCATCAAACTCCACATAGTGATGTAACTCCACTACATTAGCAATCTCACGATTCAATCCTTGTAAGAATCGAGCCATAGTAGCTTCACTATCCTCTTCAACATTAGCTCTGATCATGATAATTTCCATTTCTTTATGATAATCCTCAACACTCTTAGAACCTTGAGTGAGACCTTGTAACCTTTGATAAAGCTCTCTATAGTAATGATTAGGAACAAACCTTTTTCTCATAACATGTTTCATTTCATTCCATGTAACTATAGGTGGCTCTCTATTCCTACGTCTACCAAGCATGAGTTGGTCCCACCAAATGATTGCATAATCCGTGAACTCTACAGCAGCAAGTTTCACCTTTTTTTCTTCGGAATAGTTATGGCAATCAAAGACCATCTCCACTTTCTTTTCCCATTCTAAGTAAGCCTCAGGATCATTCTTACCTTGAAAGGAAGGAATCTTCAATTTGATACTTCCTAAATTTCCATCTATCCTATCATAATACCTATCTCCTTTATACCTATCTCCACGACCTCCTTTATTACCATGGTTACCTTTAACACTTCTACTAAACTCATCATCATCAAACTCATCATCAACTTTATCATCAAAGTCATTATTCACAACATTGCCATTCTCATGAGAAGTATCACTTGGCTTTACCTTGGCTAGGACAGCTTCATGTTCCTCCAACTTATCATGAATATTATTAAATCTCAACTCTATCCTTGAAAATTGTTGTTGCATAGCTTGGAACATGAACTCGATCTTATTCAAATCAGGCTTTTCACTATTAGAAGACATGATTTTATCCTGCAAGAAACGTTAGTAAAAGAAAAGGACCTCACAAGTATGACCTCACGTGTTTACACTCAATACACACAAGACTGTAACACACACTCGTGTTTCACACAATTTTAATATGGCTTTTCTCTACTAATGTTACTCACACACTCTTGCCTTTTTTCCTCACACAACTTTTCTCTATAGGTTCTATATTGAACTCAAGACTTAATAAAAAATCAGCTTATGGAATTCAACTATCAACCAACAATAAACAAGATGAGCACAAGATTTTAATCAAGGGAAAACAAAACAATGAATACTCAACAAGACTTAGAAAGACTCAGCAAGACTCAGCAAGACTCAATAAGACTTAAGAAGACTCCAATGAAACTAAACCTTGAAGGAAATTTGTGTATTTTGGGGTGTTTAATTAAGGTAGGGTTTAGCCAAAGGTGGGGTAGTTTTGTCCTTTTATGTGGTAGGGTCAAAAAGGTAATTTTAGACAGTAGGGTAAAATGGCAGTAATGAATTTTCAAATTAGGCAAATAAGAAATCGCAAAGCTCAAGAAAGAATGACTACCTCAAGATTTTCATGAAGCACACCTCCACGAATTACCTTTGATATTGCACTTGCTACACACGATGTAATAAAATCCCCTCTTGAATTGATTTTTCTTTTCTCTTTTTTTTTCTTTTCTTTTTTTTCTCTTTTTTCTCGTTTTTTTTTATATTTTACTAAACTAAACGAACAATGAAGAAAAAAAAATCTAAATAATAAGAAGAGGTTTACTTGGGGAACAAGGCAACTTTTTGACAAAAACAAGCTAGTTTTGGTAGCAGCTTGTGTACCAAGGAATGAGAGGGAACGGTGGCTTGTGAAACAAGTAGTCTTTATGTGATGTAGAGCTTTTGAAGGTTTCTTGGTGAGCAAGAAAACCTTTGGGATTTGGTTGCTTGGAGAACAAGATAGGGTTTACTTGGTGGCTAAGTAAAGACAATAGGTTTGAGGGACAAACAATATTAGTGATGGCTTGGAAAAGGATTCAAGATCAAGGTTTGTCCATGACAAGAAGACAAAGAAAAAAAAAACAAAAACGAAACTCCCACGAATTAAACCTAAGCTCTGATACCAAATGATATTAACCTCACCGAAAGAAGATGAAGTTCAATGAAGAACACAAAGAATACTACAAGAAAAACAAGAACAAGTTAAAAACACAGCAAAAGAAAACAAAAATTAGAGATAAAACCAAGACCCGTTGTGTAGATACACAAGAACCTATGGTATTGGACCAAGACCCGTTGCTTAGAAAAGCAAGAACCTATAGTATATATTGGTGGAAGGTAGAAGAACGCCACAAGGAAGACCTTGATAAGTTCAAGAGTTCTCAAGAGAACCAAAGAGAAGAAGTCTCTCAATTTTATTACTAAAATCAATTGTGTTCTCCCCAAAGGGTTACATAACTATTTATAGGCAAATAGATAACTTGCAGCACAAGTAATAGGAATCCTACTTTCCTAACTTGCAGAATAGGAAATAGCAAACTTGCAGAACAAGCAATAGGAATCCTACTCTCCTAACTTGCAGAACAAGTAATAGAAGTCTTACAAAATCTATTATTTAAAAAGGAATTGGGCTTAAATTAAATTAAGACAATGTTCAGCCCAATAATACTTAACTAAATAAAATATGCATCTAGCCTAATTTGCATTTCGGCCCAATACTTGTGTGTCTTCAAGAAGGTTGAACTTGGGCTTGTATCATGTTGTATAAGACTTTATCATCCTCCATGCTCAAGCTTTGTTGGGCTTTCTCTCTAGCAATATCAATGAAACCAGCCAAGGCTTGTTGCATCATCTTTGATTTAGCTCTTGTAATTGGACCTCCATGGATACTCAAAGGATCACGATCATCACGAACATGACTTGAGCTTTGTGAGCTTGGATCTCCATCACTGTATGCTAACCTTAAGAAATGTTCCTTTTGCACTGATAAGATTATATTTCTTGGATATGTTATTTCTTCTAAGGGTATAGCAGTAGAAGATGAAAAGGTTAAGGCAATTAAAGATTGGCCTATACCTAAGAATATCTCTGAGGTGCATAGTTTTAATGGATTAGCTAGTTTCTATCGTAGGTTTGTTAGAGACTTCAGTACTATAGCTGCACCTCTAACTGATGTTGTTAAAAAGAATGTTGGATTTAAATGGGGTCTTGAGCAAGATCATGCTTTTAACTTGCTTAAAGAGAAGCTTTGTTCTGCAGCTTTATTATCCTACCTGACTTTTCTAAAACTTTTAAGATTGAGTGTGATGCTTCAAGTATAGGTATTGGAGCTGTTTTAATGCAGGAGAAGCGCCCCATTGCTTTTTTCAGTGAGAAGTTAAGTGGAGCTGCCCTTAACTATCCCACATATGATAAAGAGATGTATGCATTAGTGAGGGCCTTGGAAACATGGCAACACTATTTATGGCCCAAGGAATTTGTCATCCACACTGATCATGAGTCCTTGAAGCACTTGAAAGGACAAAGCAAGTTGAACAAGCGTCATGCCAAGTGGATGGAGTTCATTGAAACATTTCCATATGTGATCAAATATAAACAAGGTAAAGAAAATGTCGTGGCTGATGCATTATCTCGAAGGTATACTCTAATCACTACTCTTAATGCAAAACTACTTGGATTTGAGTATATTAAAGACTTGTATGCTACTGATAAGGATTTTGAAAATGTGTTCATTGCATGTGAGAAAACTGGTTTTGGAAAGTTTTATAGGCATGATGGATTCTTAATTAGGGAAAATAGATTATGTGTGCCTAGGAGTTCTTTAAGAGAATTACTTGTTAGAGAAGCCCATAGTGGTGGATTAATGGGACATTTTGGAGTAAAGAAAACTTTAGATATATTGCATGATCACTTCTTTTGGCCTAACATGAAAAGAGATGTTGAAAAATTGTGTGAAAGATGTGTCACTTGTAAACAAGCTAAGTCTAGGGTTACGAATCATGGTATTTATACTCCATTACCTATTCCTACTGCTCCTTGGACTGACATTTCTATATGATGGAGATCCACTTGCTCGTGATGTTCGTGATGCTAAGGATACATTAGTCATCCAAGGAGGTCCAATTACCCGAGCTCGAGCTAAGAAGACGCAACAAGCCCTGGCCTCATTCATGCAACAAGCCCTGGCATCATTGTAGTGTCAAGGAAGCTTCCATGAATAGTCCCAAGACATCTATACTTTCTTGGAAGCCCAAACGACATGAGCATGGTTTACTATCTTATTTTAGCTTAACAATAAGATGGGCTAAGTGTTTGGATAGCCCACGTTTGAGTCATGTTGTATCTTGGACTATTTATTTTATGTAACTAGGTTTAGGCTTAAATTTGGGTTTAGTCTTATTTTCTATTGGTGTTAATTCCAGCCCACTTGTTTATGGGCTTAAGTGCTAGGTATTATTATAAATACTTTGTAAACGCTATTGATAATCAGATCAGTAATTTGAATTTTCAGAATTTGAGTGTGCCTTTCTCTTGGGTTCCCTCTCTACTAGGCTTATCAAGGTTTTCTTCCTTGTGGCGCCTCCTTCTTCACCATCCACCATTGCTATACCTTAGGTTCTCGAATTCTTATTCGTAGGGTCAAGGTCCAATACCTTTGGGTTCGAGTCTCTTTAGGCTTCGGGTCTAGGTTTTCAGAAGTTGTCATTCATCAACTTTGTTTCTGCCCTGTTGCGTTTCAGTTCCTTCAAATTCCAAGCTGCGTTTTCTCTTGCCCATGCTCATCAGTTGGTATTCAGAGCTCAAGTTTTGATTTCTGGTTTGTTTGTGCGTCACTCAGTTTTAGATTTTTGGTTTATTGGTTTTGATTTTTTTTTCCATTCTTTTTTTCTCTCTTGTTGGTTTCGATTTCTGGTTTGTTGTTGTGTTTGAGTTGAATTCATAACCCTAGCCGCACCCCTCAAAAAAAAACCCTAGCCGCACCCCTAAAAAAAACCCTAGCCGCACCCCTCAAAAAAAAAAATCTAGCCGCACCCCTCCTTTTTCAAGGAAACCGCAACACTCAGAGTTAAAAAAAAAGAAGAAGAAAAGAATTCAAAAAAAAAGAAGAAGAAAAGAATTCGAAAAAGAAAAGAATTCAAAAAAAAATTTTGCGGTACTGTTCAAACAGAAAATTTTGGTTGAGTTAGGAGGCGTGTGAGTAACCGTTTTAAAGAAAACGATGAAAGAAAACGACCTAGTCAAGCTTTGCTTTACGAGCCCTATCCTATTTTGGCCAAATTCCATCGTTTTCCTATATTTTTTGGCCATTTTTCATTTTTTTTGGTCATTCTAGTGATTTTTTTTATTTTTTTTATTCTATCTTTCTTTCTTTGAGTCATCCTAGCCCTAGCCATACCTTTCTGTGAAAAAAAAAGCAAGAATTCGGAAGAAAAAAAATAAAAAAAAACCTGGTGAATTAGTTGATTCTGTGAGGTTGAGTCTTTGATTGAGTCTCTAGTGCGATTGTGAACCTATAGAGTTAAGGTAGAGTAAGGGAAAAGGCATGAGTGTGTGAGAGACATTAGTAGAGAAAAGCCAAATTCCTTGAGTGAAACACGAGTGTAAACACGTGAGGATATCTTTGTTGAAAATGTCTTCTGAAAGTGATAAGTCCAACTTTAAAAAGATTAAATTCATGCTTCAGGCAATGCAACAACAGTTCCAACGAATGGATGTGAAATTCAATGACATTCATGATAAGTTGAACCAACATGAAGCTCAGTTTGCAAAGATCCAGCAAGGTGATACTTCTCGTCTAAAAAGTAAGGTTGTTGCCAATGACGAGTATGATGATAATATTGGGTATGACTCGAATGAAGAGTCTGGGATAGATAGACAACATAGAAGGTCCCATGGGTATAGAGATCGAGTTGATAGAGCTCGTGATAGAGGCAAGGAGAAGATGGATGGAAACCTTGGCAGTATAAAATTGAAGATTCCTCCTTTCCCAGGCAAGAATGATCCTGAGGCGTATTTGGAGTGGGAAAGAAAGCTTGAAATGGGGTTTGACTGCCACCACTACTCTGAAGAAAAGAAGGTCAACTTGCAGCAATTGAGTTCACAGAGTATGCTATGGTTTGGTGGGATCAGTTAGTCACTAGTAGAAGAAGATATGGTGATCCTCCAGTGTCTACATGGGATGAGATGAAGCGCATCATGAGGAAGAGATTTGTTCCTACTCATTACTACAGGGAGTTATACCAGAAACTCCAAGGTCTGACCCAGGGCTCAAAGAGTGTTGAGGATTACTACAAAGAGATGGAAATGACCATGATTCAAGCCAATATTCAGGAGGATGCAGAGGCTACTATGGCTCGTTTTCTCCAAGGCTTAAATCGTGAGATTGCCAATGTAGTAGAGTTGCAGCATTACATGGATTTAGAGGAGATGCTGCATGTAGCCATCAAAGTGGAAAGGCAACTCAAAAGGAAAGGTACATCTCGTTTTACTTCTAGTTCAGTTCCTGTTTGGAAATCTAACACCTTTCATAGGGATGATAAGACTGTGTTTATGCCTAAGTCAGAGAGCTTTGCTAAGCCCAAGACTGAGGGCCCTCCAAAGCCCAAGACTGAACCTGCCCAAGCATCCCAAAGCAGGACATGAGACATTAAGTGTTTCAAGTGTTTAGGTGATGGATATATTGCCTCTCAGTGTCCCAACCGTAGAGTTATGATCATGCTTGGGAATGGAGATGTTGAGAGTGAAGGTTCTGAAATCTGTATAGAAGATGAGATTCCTGCATTAGAAGATGTCGACGAAGAAGAAGTTGTTGAGTATGTTGCTCATGGTGAAGCACTTGTTGCTAGGCGTGCTCTTACTATTCATGTGAAGTTTGAGGATGAGGCACAACGCGAGAACATCTTCCATACGAGATGCCATATTAGTGACAAGGTATGTACTGTAATCATTGATGGTGGGAGTTGTACTAATGTTGCTAGCACATACCTTGTTGATAAATTAAAGTTGCCCACTACCAAGCATCACCACCCATATAAGTTGCAATGGATTAATGACTGTGGTGAAGTCAACGTGGTGAAGCAAGTCTTGGTTCCTTTTCGTATTGGAAGGTATCACGATGAGGTGTTGTGTGACGTGGAACCCATGGAAGCTAGCCACCTATTGCTGGGTAGACCGTGGCAGTATGATCGGAGAGTCCTCCATGACGGTTACACTAACCGCTACACCTTTGCTATGGCTGGCAAGAAGATCGCTCTCGCTCCCCTTAGCCCCAAGGAGATTTATGAGGACCAATTACGGCTAAAGGAGCAACATGATGAGCTAAGGAAGCAAGCTAAAGAAAAGAAGGAAAACAAGGAAAGCAAAACAGTGAGCTGCTATGCCAAACCCCGAGATGTGAAGACTGCATTTCTTTCTAAGTCTCCTATCCTTTTACTCTTATTTAAAGATTCTTATTTTATTGATGCTGAACTCCATGATACTTTGCCTACTGATGTTGTCTAATTGTTGCAGGAGTTCGAGGATGTATTCCCTGAGGAGATCCCAAGTGGATTACCACCGATTCGTGGGATCGAGCACATGATTGACCTTGTCCCCGGAGCTACCATTCCTAACCGTCCAACCTACAGAAGTAATCCCGAGGAGACGAAGGAGCTTCAAAGGCAAGTTGAGGAGCTCATGAGGAAAGGTTATGTGAGAGAGAGCATGAGTCCTTGCGCCGTGCCCATACTGCTTGTGCCAAAAAAAGATGGGACGTGGAGGATGTGCGTTGACTACCGAGCCGTCAACAAAATCACTATAAAATACCGCTATCCTATTCCTAGGCTAGATGACATGCTTGATGAATTGCATGGTGCATGCATGTTTTCTAAAATTGATTTAAAGAGCGGATATCACCAAATTCATATAAGAGAAGGTGATGAATGGAAAACCGCATTCAAGACTAAACATGGTCTCTACGAGTGGTTAGTTATGCCTTTTGGCTTGACTAATGCACCTAGTACATTCATGCATTTAATGAACCATGTTTTACGTGATTTCATTGGTAAGTATGTGGTTGTCTATTTTGATGATATTTTGATATACAGTAAGAGCCAGCATGAGCATGTTGAGCATCTTAGGAATGTTCTTACTGTTTTGAGGAATGTAAGTTTGTATGCCAATTTTAAGAAATGTACATTCTGCACTGATAAGATTGTTTTTCTTGGGTATGTCGTTTCTTCACATGGCATTTCTGTTGATAATGAGAAGGTAAAGGCAATTAAAGATTGGTCGGTACCTAAGTCTGTTTCTGAGGTGCATAGTTTCCATGGTTTAGCTAGTTTCTATCGTCGATTCGTTAGAGAATTTAGCACTATAGCTGCACCTTTGATCGAAGTGGTCAAAAAGAATGTTGCATTTCATTGGGGTCCTGCACAAGAGCATGCTTTTAATTTGCTTAAAGATAAACTTTGTTCTGCTCCTTTGTTATCTCTGCCTGACTTTACTAAAACTTTTGAGATTGAGTGCGATGCCTCAGGTGTAGGTATTGGAGCTGTGCTTATGCAGGAAAAACACCCAATTGCTTTCTTTAGTGAGAAGTTAAGTGGAGCAGCACTTAACTATCCCACATATGACAAGGAGATGTACGCGTTAGTGAGGGCCTTGGAGACATGGCAACATTACTTGTGGCCCAAAGAATTTGTCATCCACACTATCATGAGTCCTTGAAGCATTTGAAAGGACAGAGTAAGCTGCATAAGCGTCATGTCAAGTGGATAGAGTTCATTGAGATGTTCCCGTACGTGATCAAGTACAAACAAGGTAAAGAGAACGTCGTAGCTGATGCGTTATCTCGTAGGTATACTCTTATCACTACTCTTGATGCTAAACTTTTAGGATTTGAGTATATCAAAGAACAGTATGCTGATGATGTTGATTTTGGTAATGTTTATGATGCATGTGCTACATCTGGTTTTGGCAAGTTCTTTAGGCATGATGGGTTCTTATTTAGAGAAAATAAATTATGTGTGCCTAAGAGTTCATTGCGCGAGCTGTTAGTTAGAGAAGCCCATAGTGGAGGATTAATGGGTCACTTTGGAGTTAGGAAAACTCTAGATGTTTTGCAAGAACATTTCTTTTGGCCTAACATGAGGAGAGATGTAGAGAGGTTATGTGATAAATGCATTTCATGTAGGTAAGCTAAATCTAGAGTTCATAATCATGGTTATATACTCCTTTACCCATTACTACTACTCCGTGGACTGATATCTCTATGAATTTTGTTTTAGGCTTGCCTAGAACAAAACGCGGTAGAGATTCTATTTTTGTTGTGGTTGACAGGTTCTCTAAGATGGCTCATTTCATTGCTTGCCACAAGACGGATGACG
Organism: Heritiera fomes; assembly: GCA_032173925.1. NCBI lineage: Eukaryota > Viridiplantae > Streptophyta > Magnoliopsida > Malvales > Malvaceae > Heritiera > Heritiera fomes. The sequence goes on along the minus strand of JAPDPM010000009.1, from coordinate 17,120,299 downwards.
CGAGCAACGTTGCTGACCTTTTCTTCAAAGAGATAGTGCGTCTACATGGTGTACCAAGGACCATTGTTTCTGATCGAGATGCAAAGTTCCTTAGTTACTTTTGGAAGACGTTATGGGGAAAGTTGGGAACTAAATTGTTATTCTCCACCACTTGTCACCCCCATACTGATGGACAGACTGAGGTCGTCAACCGAACCTTATCTACATTATTGAGGTCCATTATTCAGAAGAATTTGAAGAATTGGGAAGATTGCTTGCCCCATGTGGAGTTTGCATATAACCGCAGTGTCCACTCCACTACTAGTTGCTCTCCATTCAAAGTTGTTTATGGCTTCAATCCTCTTACTCCTTTGGGTTTGTTGCCATTACCTAGTGCGGAGTAGAGTAACTTGGACGGAGAACAGAAGGCTAAGTTTGTGAAGCAATTCCATGAGAGAGTTCGTCAAGCTATTGAAAAGAAGACTGAGCAGTATACCACCCAAGCAAATAAGCATCGAAAGAAAGTAGTCTTTGAGCCTGGTGTCATAACGTCTAGGCCCGTGAACCTAACCGCTAGACTTTAAAATTCTAGGAGTCGCCACCAACCATTCAAACCTAAGGTGTGATTGGTCACCTATTCTTGTCTAAAGATAAGGCACGGTCTACGTTCAAAGATTCTAGGGTTCGGGAGTACAGTTACGTGTGGGGAAGGATTAGCACCCCCACAACGCCTATCCTAAAATGGTACCAACTAATTTTGTGATATCTTTAATAATTTTTAATTAAATGGTTTTTAATCTTGTTAAATTTAAATATTTAAATATTGGACAATTTCTAAGAAACTCTCCATCATGCTGGCGGAATTCCTTAAATTTCATCCTCACCTCAAGAGTATCCAAGAAATCCCATTCGTCTTTCTGGGAGAGGCTCTGTCGTCGGATTTGTTAAATTGTTTATGCAATATCTTGATTTTATTTTCCATCTTTTATTCTTATTTTTTTATTTCCTTTTTAATTATCCTTAATTTTTTATTTTATTTTTTATATTTATTTTAATATTATTTATCTTTTGAAAATAAATGTCGATTATTCTTTTTGAAAATTTTCTTTAAATCTTCCATCATACTGGCGAAATTTAAAAAAAACATCTCACCTAAGAATTTTAAAAGTGTCAGCCATTCGTGACAACTTATAATTCCATCATCGGGATAACCTCCACTTATTCTCAATTTATTGTTATACTTTTATTATTATTTTTTTAATCATTATTCCCTAATTTCTTATTAATATTTATTTTATTTTATTTTTAATAGAGATTGATTATTAATATATATTTATGTTTTAAGAAATAAATTAACGATTATTAATATTGAACACTTACCTTAAATCTTCCATCATGCTGGCAAAATCTAAGGTAAACATCCTCACCTAGGAATTTCCAAAATGGCAACCATTCGTGACACTTGGAATTCCATCCTTGGAATAATCTCAATCTATCTCTATATTTTATAATTTATTGAATTATTTTATTACTTATTATTTATAATTCTAACTATATTTCTCTAAGGGATCTTATTTTCTAAATTCAAATCCCATTATTTAACTAAATTCTAATTACACATGCAAACTAAATTAACACATTATAATATTCATCACGCAAGCAAATTACATCATACAAAATTACATACCATGCCAAATTATTTTAATAGATTATTAATATTATCACATAAATTCATATTACTTGAATTAAATTAAATTATTAAATCATTAAAACATTAAATTGACATGCAAGTCAAATTAATTAACATACCAAATATTACTAATCCAAATGGGAAGGATGACCTGAAGCTGGGTAACCAATGCAGCGGTGTAGTTGCGGATGGAGCGTTGGACGATGGCCCAAGGACGATCCGTTTTGGGGATAGCTTTGAAGCAATAACAATGGCTGCAGCAAGGAAAGTGGCTCGGGCGTGCGGCAACGTCAAACAGATCAGGCGTGAACGGCGTAGCAGCAAGCAGGCTATGGGACAGAGCAGTGATGAGAATTTGGAGTAGTGAGTGACTTCCGCCAGATAGATGGAAGTGCTCAGGTTGAGTGTTTGATTGTGTTTTGTTTGTGTGTCCCCTAAACCCTGAGCTTTAATCCTTTTTATAGCCACAAATTAGTTAAAGTTCTAATACAACTATACTTATTCTAATAATTATCTCCTATTTTTAATATTTTATTTATCTAATTCTTATATTAATCCTAATCTAACTCTACCAAATTTAATATTAATCCAAATAATTATCCTAAAAAGTCTAATTATCCTATACTAAAATTAATTTTATTTTTTTGTCCTTTTTTATTTTTCTTAAATCCTATTTTAATTTTAATTTCCTAATTAATGTTAACTTTAAATCTAAAAATTCTAATTTAATTCTAGCCTGATTCTAAATTGTTAAATTAAAATACAATGTCACCCAACCCAATTAATTATTTATACAAATTAAGATCCCGGACAAAATAGGCTGTCTACACCTGGTGATTGGGTTTGGGTGCATATGAGAAAGGAGAGGTTTCCTGTTCAGCGACGAACCAAGCTGCATCCCCGAGGAGATGGACCATTCCAAGTCATAGAGAAGATCAACGATAATGCCTACAAATTGGATCTTCCTGGTGAGTATGGTGTATCTGCTAGTTTTAATGTTTCTGATATTTCTCCCTTTTCTTTTGATGAAGGTATATGGGATTTGAGGACAAATCCTTTTGAGGAGAGGGGGGATGATGGAGATCCACTTGCTCGTGATGTTCGTGATGCTAAGGATCCATTAGTCATCCAAGGAGGTCCAATTACTCGAGCTCGAGCTAAGAAGACGCAACAAGCCCTGGCCTCATTCATGCAACAAGCTCTGGCATCATTGAAGTGTCAAGGAAGCTTCCATGAAGAGTCCCAAGACATCTATACTTGCTTGGAAGCCCAAACGACATGAGCATGGCTTACTATCTTATTTTAGCTTAACAATAAGATGGGCTAAGTGTTTGGATAGCCCACCTTTGAGTCTTGTTGTGTCTTGGACTATTTATTTTATGTAACTAGGTTTAGGCGTAAATTTGGGTTTAGTCCTATTTTCTATTGGTGTTAATTCCAGCCCACTTGTTTATGTGCTTAAATGCTAGGTATTATTATAAATACCTTGTAAACGCTATTGATAATCAGATCAGTAATTTGAATTTTCAGAATTTGAGTGTGCCTTTCTCTTGGGTTCCCTCTCTACTAGGCTTATCAAGGTTTTCTTCCTTGTGGCGCCTCCTTCTTCACCATCCACCATTGCTATACCTTAGGTTCTCGAATTCTTATTCGTAGGGTCAAGGTCCAATACCTTTGGGTTCGAGTGTCTTTAGGCTTCGAGTCTAGGTTTTCAGAAGTTTTCATTCATCAACTTTGTTTCTGCCTTGTTGCGTTTCAGTTCCTTCAAATTCCAAGCTGCGTTTTCTCTTGCCCGTGCGCATCACTACAGACTTTGTTTTGGGGTTACCAAGAACAAAGAGAGGTAAAGATTCTATTTTTGTTGTTGTTGACAGGTTCTCTAAGATGGCTCACTGCATTGCTTGTCACAAGACAGATGATGCAAGTAACATTGCCGATTTATTCTTCAAGGAAATTGTTCATCTACATGGGGTTCCGAGGACCATTGTTTCTGACCGTGATGTGAAGTTCCTTAGCTACTTTGGAAAACATTATGGGGAAAGTTAGGAACAAAGCTATTGTTTTCAACTACTTGTCATCCACAAACCGATGGTCAAACTGAAGTAGTCAATCGTACTTTGTCCACTTTGTTGAGGTCCATTATTCAAAAGAATTTGAAGAATTGGGAAGATTGTTTGCCTCATGTGGAGTTTGCTTACAATAGAAGTGTGCATTCTACTACTAGTTATTCTCCATTTGAAGTTGTCTATGGTTTTAATCCAATGACTCCATTGGATCTTTTACCACTACCTATTGAGGAGAGAGCTAGTTTGGATGGAGAAAAGAAAGCTGATTTTGTTAAGCAACTACATGAGAAGGTACGTCAAAACATTAAGAAGAGGACTGAGCAATATGCTACTCAAGCCAACAAGCATCGCAAGAAAGTTGTCTTTGAACCTGGTGGGTACATATCCGTAAAGAGAGATTTCCTGCTCAGTGTCGCTCCAAGTTGCAACCTCGAGGAGATGGACCATTCCAAGTGATTAAGAAGATCAATGACAATGCTTATAAGTTAGATCTTCCAGGTGAGTATAATGTTAGTGCTACATTTAATGTTTCTGATCTTTCTCCCTTTGATATTGATGTAGGTGATTCTGATTTGAGGACAAATCATTTCGAGGAGAGGGGGAATGATGGAGATCCAAGCTCACAAAGCTCCAGTCATGTTCGTGATGATCGTGATCCTTTGAGTATCCATGGAGGTCCAATTACAAGAGCTAAATCAAAGATAATGCAACAAGCCTTGGCTGGTTTCATTGATATTGCTAGAGAGAAAGCCCAACAAAGCTTGAGCATGGAGGATGATAAAGTCTTCTACAACATGATCCAAGCCCAAGTTCAACCTTCTTGAAGACACACAAGTATTGGGCCGAAATGCAAATTAGGCTAGATGCATATTTTATTTAGTTAAGTATTATTGGGTTGAACATTGTCTTAATTTAATTTAAGCCCAATTCCTTTTTAAATAATAGATTTTGTAAGACTTCTATTACATGTTCTGCAAGTTAGAAGAGCAGGATTCCTATTGCTTGTTCTGCAAGTTTGCTAATTCCTATTCTGCAAGTTAGGAAAGTAGGATTCCTATTACTTATGCTGCAAGTTATCTATTTGCCTATAAATAGTTATGTAACCCTTTGGGGAGAACACAATTGATTTTAGTAATAAAATTGAGAGACTTCTTCTCTTTGGTTCTCTTCAGAACTCTTGAACTTATCAAGGTCTTCCTTGTGGCGTTCTTCTACCTTCCACCAATATATACCATAGGTTCTTGCTTTTCTGAGCAACGGGTCTTGGTCCAGTACCATAGGTTCTTGTGTATCTACACAACGGGTCTTGGTTTTATCTCTAATTTTTGTTTTCTTTTGCTGCGTTTTTAACTTGTTCTTGTTTTTCTTCAAGTGTTCTTTGTGTTCTGCATTGAACTTCATCTTCTTTCGGTGAGGTCCATATCAAGAGGCCAGTGCTTGTTGCGTCTTCTTGGCTCGAGCTCGGGTAATTAGACCTCCTTGGATGACCAATGGATCCTTAGCATCACGAACATCACGAGCAAGTGGATCTCTATCATTCCCCCTCTCCTCAAAAGGATTTGTCCTCAAATCGCATATACCTTCATCAAAAGAAAAGGGAGAAAGACCAGAAACATTAAAAGTAGCAGATACACCATACTCACCAGGAAGATCCAATCGGTAGGCATTATCGTTGATCTTCTCAATGACTTGGAATGGTCCATCTCCTTGGGGATGCAACTTGGTTTGTTGCTGAACAGGAAACCTCTCCTTTCTCATATGTACCCAAACCCAATCACCAGGCTCAAAGACTACTCTCACATAACCTTTCCGCATAAGCTCCTAAACTTGCCTTTGTAGCTCCTTTGTCTCCATGGGATTACTTCTGTAGGCTGGATGGTTAGGAATGGCAGCTCCAGGGATAAGGTCAATCAAGTGCTTGATCCCACGAATCGATGGTAATCCACTTGGGATCTCCTTAGAGAATACATCCTTGAACTCCTACAACAATGAGACAACATTAGTAGGCAAAGTATCATGGAGTTCTGCATCAATAAAATAAGAATCTTTAAATAAGAGTAAAAGGATAGGAGACTTAGCAAGAAATGCAGTCTTCACATCCCCGGATTTGGCATAGCAGCTCACTGTTTTGCTTTCCTTGTTTTCCTTCTTTTCTTTCTTTTCTTTAGCTTGCTTCCTTTGCTCATCATGTTGCTCCTTTAGCCTTAATTGGTCCTCATAAATCTCCTTGGGGCTAAGGTGAGCGAGAGCGATCTTCTTGCCATCCATAGTAAAGGAGTAACGGTTAGTGTAACCGTCGTGGATGACTCTCTAATCATACTGCCACGGTCTACTCAGCAATATGTGGCTAGCTTGCATGGGCACCACGTCACACAACACCTCATCGTGATACCTTCCAATACGAAAAGGAACCAAGACTTGCTTCACCACGTTGACTTCACCACAGTCATTAATCCACTGCAACTTATATGGGTGATGATGCTTGGTAGTGGGCAACTTTAACTTATCAACAACGTATGTGCTAGCAACATTAGTACAACTCCCACCATCAATGATTACAGTACATACCTTGTCACGAATATGGCATCTCGTATGGAAGATGTTCTCGCGTTGTGCCTCATCTTCAAACTTCACATGAGTAGTAAGAGCACGCCTAACAACAAGTGCTTCGCCATGAGCAGCATACTCAACAACTTCTTCTTCGTCGACATCTTCTAACGTAGGCATCTCATCTTCTATACCGATTTCAGAACCTTCACTCTCAACATCTCCATTCCCAAGCATGATCATAACTCTACGTTGGGACATTGAGAGGCAATATGTCCATGACCTAAACACTTGAAACACTTAATGTCACGTGTCCTGCTTTGGGATGCTTGGGCAGATTCAGTCTTGGGCTTTGGGGGGCCCTCAAGCTTGGGCTTAGCAAAGCTCTCTGACTTAGGCGTAGACACAGGCTTATCATCCCTATGAAAGGTGTTAGATTTCCAAACACGAACTGAACTAGAAGTAAAACAGGATGTACCTTTCCTTTTGAGTTGCCTTTCCACTTTGATGGCCACATGCAGCATCTCCTCTAAATCCACGTAATGCTGCAACTCTACTACATTGGCAATCTCACGATTTAAGCCTTGGAGAAAACGAGCCATAGTAGCTTCTGCATCCTCTTGGATATTGGCTCGGATCATGGTTATTTCCATCTCTTTGTAGTAATCCACAACACTCTTTGAGCCTTGGGTAAGACCTTGGAGCTTCTGGTATAACTCTCTGTAGTAATGAGTAGGAACAAATCTCTTCCTCATGATGCACTTCATCTCATCCCATGTAGACACTGGAGGATCACCATATTTTCTTCTACTAGTGACTAACTGATCCCACCAAACCATAGCATACTCTGTGAACTCAATTGCTGCAAGTTTGACCTTCTTTTCTGATATGAACCTCACCGAAAGAAGATAAAGTTCAATGAAGAAGATGAAGAACACTTGAAGAAAAACAAGAACAAGTTAAAAACGCAACAAAAGAAAACAAAAATTAGAGATAAAAAGACCCGTTGTGTAGATACCCAAGAACCTATGGTATTGGACCAAGACCCGTTGCTTAGAAAAGCAAGAACCTATGGTATATATTGGTGGAAGGTAGAAGAACGCCACGAGGAAGACCTTGATAAGTTCAAGAGTTCTCAAGAGAACCAAAGGGAAGAAGTCTCTCAATTATATTACTAAAATCAATTGTGTTCTCCCCAAAGGGTTACATAACTATTTATATGCAAATAGATAACTTGCAATACAAGTAATAGAAATCCTACTTTCCTAACTTGCAGAATAGGAAATAGCAAACTTGCAGAACAAGCAATAGGAATCCTACTCTCCTAACTTGCAGAACAAGTAATAGAAGTCTTATAAAATCTATTATTTAAAAAGGAATTGGGCTTAAATTAAATTAAAACAATGTTCAGCCCAATAATACTTAACTAAATAAAATATGCATCTAGCCTAATTTTCATTTCGGCCCAATACTTGTGTGTCTTCAAGAAGGTTGAACTTGGGCTTGGATCATGTTGTAGAAGACTTTATCATCCTCCATGCTCAAGCTTTGTTGGGCATTCTCTCTAGCAATATCAATGAAACCAGCCAAGGCTTGTTGCATTATCTTTGATTTAGCTCTTGTAATTGGACCTCCATGGATACTCAAAGGATCACGATCATCACGAACATGACTTGACCTTTGTGAGCTTGGATCTCCATCATTCCCCCTCTCCTCGAATACCTATGCTTAAAGCATCACACTCAATCTCGATTGTTTTCTCCTTTTGCGTAACCTCGGCTTCACTCACTACTTTTTCTCACTCTCTTTTAATCTTAATTGATCCTCATCTTTCAGTAGCACACTTAAAGTTTGACATGCTATAGATTCCTTTCCATCCATGGGTGATTCCATACTATCCTCATCATCCTTTAATTGCAGCATAGAATCATCATCAAAATCTTCTCCGTAATTGCTATCCAACTTATTATTAGCTACATTATCACATGCATAAGAAGCATTATCTTGGTTTACCTTAGCTAGGGCAACGTCATGTTGCTCTAACTTATCATATTTAATCAACTTCGACTCTATCCTCGAAAGTTGTTGTTGCATGTCTAGGAACATGATCTCAATGTTACTCAAAGCAAGCTTTTCACTATTAGAAGACATAATTGTAACCTGCAAGAAACGTTAGTAAAAGAAACAGACCTCACAAGTATGACCTCACGTGTTTACACTCAATACACACAAGAACGTTAACACTCGCACTCGTGTTTCACACAATTTTAATATGGCTTTTCTCTACTAATGTTACTCACACACTGTTGCCTTTTTTTTTCCTCACACAACTTTTCTCTATAGGTTCTATATTGAACTCAAGACTAAATCAAAATCAGCTTATGGAATTCAACTATCAACCAACAATAAACAACTGAGCACAAGATTTTAATCAAAGGAAAACAAAACAATGAAGACTGAACAAGACTTTGCAAGACTCAATAAGGCTTAAGAAGACTCTAATGAAACTAAACCTTGAAGGAAATATGTGTGTTTTGGGGTGTTTAATTAGGGTAGGGTTTAGCCAAAGGTGAGGTAGTTTTGTCCTTTTATGTGGTAGGGTCAAAAAGGTAATTTTAGGCAGTAGGGTAGAATGGCAGCAATGAATTTTCAAATTAGGCAAATAAGAAATCTCAAAGCTCAAGAAAGAATGACTACCTCAAGATTTTGATGAAGCACACCTCCACGAATTGCCTTTGATGTTGCACTTGCTACACGATGTAATAAATCCCCTCTTAAATTGATTTTTTCTTTTCTTTTTTCTCTTTTTCTCTTTTTTTTATATTTTACTAAAGTAAACGAACAATGAAGAAAAAAACAAAAAGTCTAAATAATAAGAAGAGGTTTACTTGGGGAACAAGGCAACTTTTTTGACTAAAACAAGCTAGTTTTGGTAGCAGCTTGTGTGGCAAGGAATGAGAGGGAATGGTGGCTTGTGAAACAAGTAGTCTTTATGTGATGTAGAGCTTTTGAAGGTTTCTTGGTGAGCAAGAAAACCTTTGGGATTTGGTTGCTTGGAGAACAAGATAGGGTTTACTTGGTGGCTAAGTAAAGACAATAAGTTTGAGGGACAAACAATATTAGTGGTGGCTTGGAAAAGGATTCAAGATCAAGGTTTGTCCACAACAAGAAGACAAAGAAAAAAAAACGAAACTCTCACGAATTAAACCTAAGCTCTGATGCCAAATGATATGAACCTCACCGAAAGAAGATGAAGTTCAATGAAGAAGATGAAGAACACTTGAAGAAAAACAAGAACAAGGTAAAAACGTAGCAAAAGAAAACAAAAATTAGAGATAAAACCAAGACCCGTTATGTAGATACACAAGAACCTATGGTATTGGACCAAGACTCGTTGCTTAGAAAAGCAAGAACCTGTGGTATATATTGGTGGAAGGTAGAAGAACGCCACAAGGAAGACCTTGATAAGTTCAAGAGTTCTCAAGAGAACCAAAGAGAAGAAGTCTCTCAATTTTATTACTAAAATCAATTGTGTTCTCCCCAAAGGGTTACATAACTATTTATAAGCAAATAGATAACTTGCAGTACAAGTTATAGAAATCCTACTTTCCTAACTTGCAGAATAGGAAATAGCAAACTTGCAGAACAAGCAATAGGAACCCTACCTTATTGAGGTCCATTATCCAAAAGAATTTGAAGAATTGGGAAGATTGCTTGCCCCATGTGGAGTTTGCATATAACCGCAGTGTTCACTCCACTACTAGTTGCTCTCCATTCGAAGTTGTTTATGGCTTCAATCCTCTTACTCCTTTGGATTTGTTGCCATTACCGAGTGCGGAGCAAAGTAACTTGGATGGAGAACAGAAGGCTAAGTTTGTGAAGCAACTCCATGAGAGAGTTCGTCAAGCTATTGAAAAGAGGACTGAGCAGTATACCACCCAAGCAAATAAGCATCGAAAGAAAGTAGTCTTTGAGCCTGGTGATTGGGTTTGGGTGCATATGAGAAAGGAGAGGTTTCCTGTTCAGCGACGAACCAAGCTGCATCCCCGAGGAGATGGACCATTCCAAGTCATAGAGAAGATCAACGATAATGCCTACAAATTGGATCTTCCTGGTGAGTATGGTGTATCTGTTACTTTTAATGTTTCTAATCTTTCTCCCTTTTCTTTTGATGAAGGTATATGCGATTTGAGGACAAATCCTTTTGAGGAGAGGGGGAATGATGGAGATCCACTTGCTCGTGATGTTCGTGATGCTAAGGATCCATTGGTCATCCAAGGAGGTCCAATTACCCGAGCTCGAGCTAAGAAGATGCAACAAGCCTTGGCCTCATTAATGCAACAAGCTCTGGCATCATTGAAGTGTCAAGGAAGCTTCCATGAAGAGTCCCAAGACATCTATACTTACTTGGAAGCCCAAACGACATGAGCATGGTTTACTGTCTTATTTTAGCTTAACAATAAGATGGGCTAAGTGTTTGGATAGCCCACGATTGAGTCTTGTTGTGTTTTGGAATATTTATTTTATGTAACTAGGTTTAGGCATGAATTTGGGTTTAGTCTTATTTTCTATTGGTGTTAATTCCAGCCCACTTGTTTATGGGCTTAAGTGCTAGGTATTATTATAAATACTTTGTAAACGCTATTGATGAGGACATCAATTAATTGAATTTTCAGAAATTGAGTGTACCTTTCTCATGGGTTCCCTCTCAACTAGGCTTATCAAGGTCTTTTTCCTTGTGGCGCCTCCTTCTTCACCACCCACCATTGTTATACCTTAGGTTCTCGAATTCTTATTCGTAGGGTTAAGGTCCAATACCTTTGGGTTCGAGTCTCTTTAGACTTCGGGTCTAGGTTTTCAGAAGTTGACATTCATCAACTTTGCTTCTGTCTTCTTGCGTGTCAGCTCCTTCAAATTCCAAGCTACGTTTCCTCTTGTCCGTACGCATCAGTTGGTATCAGAGCTTAAGTTTCGATTTTCTGGTTTGTTTATGCGTCACTCACTTTTCGATTTTTGGTTTGTTGGTTTCGATTTTTTTTGTCTTTTGTTGGTTTCAATTTCTGGTTTTTTTTTGGGCATCTCTCACTTTCGTTAGAACCCTAGCCGCCACTTATTTCAAAACCTTAGCCGCACCCCTTCAATCAAAAAAAAACCCTAGCCGCAATTCCTCAAAACCCTAGCCGCACTTCCTCACAACCCTAGCCGAATCTCTCCAGAACCCTAGCCGCATCCCTCCAGAAAACAAAAAAAAAACCCTAGCCGCAATTCCTCAAAAAACTCTAATCGCACCACTTCAAAAAAAAAAACACCTTGCTGCACCCTTACTCTTTTCAAGGAAACCGCAAAACTCAAATTAAAAAAAAAAGAAGAGGAAAAAAAAAAGAAAGAAAAGAATTCAAAAAAAAAAAGAAGAATTCGAAAAAAAATTGTGGTACTATTCAAACTTAAAATTTTGGTTGAGTTAGGAGGTGTGCGAGTACCGGTTTTAAAGAAAACGATGAAAGAAACCGAACCAGTGAAGCAAAGCTTCACTGGCCATACCCTATCTTGGCCAAATTCCATTGTTTTCCTATAGTTTTAGGCTATTTTTCATTTTTTTTGGTCCTTCTGGTGATTTTTTTTATTTTTCTGATTATTTTTTTTATTCTGTTTTTCTTTTTTTGAGTCACCCTAGCCCTAGCCGTACCTTTCTGTGAAAAAAAAAGGGGAATTCAAAAAAAAAGAGAATTCGAAAAAAAAATCAAAAAAAAAATACTTGGTGAAAATACCTGGTGAATTAGTTGATTTTGTGAGGTTGATTCTTTGACTGAGTCTCTAGTGCGATTGTGAACCTGTAGAGTTAAGGTAGAGTAAGGGAAAAAGGCGGGAGTGTGTGAGAAACATTAGTAGAGAAAAGCCAAATTACTTGAGTGAAACACGAGTGTAAACACGTGAGGATATCTTTGTTGAAAATGTCTTCTGAAGGTGATAAGTCCGACTTTAAAAAAATTGAATTCATGCTTCAGGCAATGCAACAACTGATGCGCACGGGCAAGAGAAAACGTAGCTTGGAATTTGAAAGAGCTGAAACGCAACAGGACAACTTCTTAAAACCTAGACCCGAAGCCTAAAGAGACTCGAACCCAGAGGTATTGGACCTTGACCCTACGAATAAGAATTTGAGAACCTAAGGTATAACAATGGTGGGTGGTGAAGAAGGAGGCGCCAGAAGGAAGAAGACCTTGATAAGCCTAGTTGAGAGGGAACCTAAGAGAAAGGCACACTCAATTTTCTGAAAATTCAATTAACTGATCTCCCATCAATAGCGTTTACAAGGTATTTATAATAATACCTAGCACTTAAGCCCATAAACAAGTGGGCTGGAATTAACACCAATAGAAAATAAGACTAAACCCAAATTCATGCCTAAACCTAGTTACATAAAATAAATAGTCCAAAACACAACAAGACTTAATCGTGGGCTATCCAAACACTTAGCCCATCTTATTGTTAAGCTAAAATAAGACAGTAAACCATGCTCATGTCGTTTGGGCTTCCAAGTAAGTATAGATGTCTTGGGACTCTTCATGGAAGCTTCCTTGACACTTCAATGATGCCAGAGCTTGTTGCATTAATGAGGCCAAGGCTTGTTGCATCTTCTTAGCTCGAGCTCGGGTAATTGGACCTCCTTGGATGACCAATGGATCCTTAGTATCACGAACATCACGAGCAAGTGGATCTCCATCATTCCCCCTCTCCTCAAAAGGATTTGTCCTCAAATCGCATATACCTTCATCAAAAGAAAAGGGAGAAAGATCAGAAACGTTAAAAGTAGCAGATACACCATACTCACCAGGAAGATCCAATTTGTAGGCATTATCGTTGATCTTCTCTATGACTTGGAATGGTCCATCTCCTCGGGGATGCAGCTTGGTTCGTCGCTGAACAGGAAACCTCTCCTTTCTCATATGCACCCAAACCCAATCACCAGGCTCAAAGACTACTTTCTTTCGATGCTTATTTGCTTGGGTGGTATACTGCTCAGTCTTCTTTTCAATAGCTTGACGAACTCTCTCATGGAGTTGCTTCACAAACTTAGCCTTCTTGATATGGACCTCACCGAAAGAAGATGAGGTTCATATGAAGAAGACGAAGAACACTTGAAAAAAAAACAATAACAAGTTAAAAACGCAGCAAAAGAAAATAAAAATTAGAAGTAAAACCAAGACCCGTTGTGTAGAAACACAAGAACCTATGGTATTGGACTAAGACCCGTTGCCTAGAAAAGCAAGAACCTATGGTATATATTGGTGGAAGGTAGAAGAACGCCACAAGGAAGACCTTGATAAGTTCAAGAGTTCTCAAGAGAACCAAAGAGAAGAAGTCTCTCAATTTATAGGCAAATAGATAACTTGCAGCACAAGTAATAGGAATCCTACTTTCCTAACTTGCAGAATAGGAAATAGCAAACTTGCAGAACAAGCAATAGGAATCCTACTCTCCTAACTTGCAGAACAAGTAATAGAAGTCTTACAAAATCTATTATTTAAAAAGGAATTGGGCTTAAATTAAATTAAGACAATGTTCAGCCCAATAATACTTAACTAAATAAAATATGCATCTAGCCTAATTTGCATTTCGGCCCAATACTTGTGTGTCTTCAAGAAGGTTGAACTTGGGCTTGGATCATGTTGTAGAAGACTTTATCATCCTCCATGCTCAAGCTTTGTTGGGCTTTCTCTCTAGCAATATCAATGAAACCAGCCAAGGCTTGTTGCATCATCTTTGATTTAGCTCTTGTAATTGGACCTCCATGGATACTCAAAGGATCACGATCATCACGAACATGACTTGAGCTTTGTGAGCTTGGATCTCCATCATTCCCCCTCTCCTCGAAAGGATTTGTCCTCAAATCAGAATCACCTTCTCATGTAGTTGCTTAACAAAATCAGCTTTCTTTTCCCCATCCAAACTAGCTCTCTCCTCAATAGGTAGTGGTAAAAGATCCAATGGAGTGAGTGGATTAAAACCATAGACAACTTCAAATGGAGAATAACTAGTAGTGGAATGCACACTTCTATTGTAAGCAAACTCCACATGAGGCAAACAATCTTCCCAATTCTTCAAATTCTTTTGAATAATGGACCTCAACAAAGTAGACAAAGTACGATTGACTACTTCAGTTTGACCATCGGTTTGTGGATGACAAGTAGTTGAAAACAATAGCTTTGTTCCTAACTTTCCCCATAATGTTTTCCAAAAATAGCTAAGGAACTTCACATCACGGTCAGAAACAATAGTCCTCGGAACCCCATGTAGACGAACAATTTCCTTGAAGAATAAATCGGCAATGTTACTTGCATCATCTGTCTTGTGACAAGCAATGAAGTGAGCCATCTTAGAGAACCTGTCAACAACAACAAAAACAGAATCTCTACCTCTCTTTGTTCTTGGTAACCCCAAAACAAAGTCCATAGAAATGTCAGTCCAAGGAGCAGTAGGAATAGGCAATGGAGTATAAAGACCATGATTCATAACTCTAGACTTAGCTTGTTTACAAGTGACACATCTCTCACACAATTTTTCAACATCTCTTTTCATGTTAGGCCAAAAGAAGTGATCATGCAATATATCTAAAGTTTTCTTTACTCCAAAATGTCCCATTAACCCACCACTATGGGCTTCTCTAACAAGTAATTCTCTTAAAGAACTCCTAGGCACACATAATCTATTTTCCCTAAATAAGAATCCATCATGCCTATAAAACTTTCCAAAACCAGTTTTCTCACATGCAATGAACACATTTTCAAAATCCTCATCAGTAGCATACAAGTCTTTAATATACTCAAATCCAAGTAGTTTTGCATTAAGAGTAGTGATTAGAGTATACCTTCGAGATAATGCATCAGCCATGACATTTTCTTTACCTTGTTTATATTTGATCACATATGGAAATGTTTCAATGAACTCCATCCACTTGGCATGACGCTTGTTCAACTTGCTTTGTCCTTTCAAGTGCTTCAAGGACTCATGATCAGTGTGGATGACAAATTCCTTGGGCCATAAATAGTGTTGCCATGTTTCCAAGGCCCTCACTAATGCATACATCTCTTTATCATATGTGGGATAGTTAAGGGCAGCTCCACTTAACTTCTCACTGAAAAAAGCAATGGGGCGCTTCTCCTGCATTAAAACAGCTCCAATACCTATACTTGAAGCATCACACTCAATCTCAAAAGTTTTAGAAAAGTCAGGTAAGGATAATAAAGCTGTAGAACAAAGCTTCTCTTTAAGCAAGTTAAAAGCATGATCTTGCTCAAGACCCCATTTAAATCCAACATTCTTTTTAACAACATCAGTTAGAGGTGCAGCTATTGTACTGAAGTCTCTAACAAACCTACGATAGAAACTAGCTAATCCATGAAAACTACGCACCTCAGAGATATTCTTAGGTATAGGCCAATCTTTAATTGCCTTGACCTTTTCATCTTCTACTGCTATACCCTTAGAAGAAATAACATATCCAAGAAATGTAATCTTATCAGTACAAAAGGAACATTTCTTAAGGTTAGCATACAACTTTTCCTTTCTCAAGACATTAAGCACATTCTTTAAATGTTCAATATGTTCATGCAAACTTCTACTATAGATCAAGATATCATCAAAATAGACAACTACAAATTTTCCAATGAAAGCACGCAAGACATGGTTCATTAATCTCATGAAAGTGCTAGGTGCATTAGTTAATCCAAAAGGCATAACTAACCATTCATACAAACCATGCTTAGTCTTAAATGCAGTTTTCCATTCATCACCTTCTCTCATGCGAATTTGATGATAACCACTTTTCAAATCAATTTTAGAAAAGATGCAAGAACCATGTAACTCATCAAGCATATCATCTAATCTAGGAATGGGATAGCGATACTTTACAGTGATTTTGTTGATGGCACGACAATCAACACACATCCTCCACGTCCCATCCTTCTTAGGAACAAGTAACACAGGAACAGCACATGGACTCATGCTCTCTCTAACGTAGCCTTTCTTCATGAGCTCGTCAACTTGCCTTTGAAGCTCCTTTGTCTCCTCGGGATTACTTCTATAGGCAGGTCTGTTGGGAATGGCAGCTCCAGGAACAAGGTCTATTTGATGCTCAATTCCCCTAATAGGTGGCAAACCATTTGGAATCTCCTCGGGGAATATATCTCCAAATTCCTTCAAAAGAGACACAACATTAGTAGGCAAAGAAGATTTAAGATCATTAGAACTAAAACAAGATTCTTTATATAAAAACAAAAGGATTGGGCACTTAGCTAAAAAAGCAGCCTTTACATCACTTTGCTTTGCATAGAAGCTCACGTCCTTTCTTTCTTTCTTTGCAATATCTTTGCCTTTATCTAGATTCTTCGACCTTTGTTGTGATTCATTCTGCTCTTTCAACCTCAATTGATCCTCATAAATCTCCGTAGGACTCAAGGGTGCAAGTGTGAATTTCTTACCAGCCATGGTAAATGAATAACGGTTTGTAAATCCATCATGTATGACATGTCTATCAAATTGCCATGGTCTTCCTAAAAGCAAATGACCAGCATGCATAGGCACAACATCACACAACACTTTATCATTGTACCTTCCAATTGAAAATAGCACCAATACTTGCTTGGTCACATTTACTTCTCCACAATTATTGAGCCATTGAAGTTTGTATGGTTTGGGATGTTTTGTAGTGGGCAAACTCAATTTGTCAACCAAATAAGTGCTAGCAACATTAGTGCAACTACCACCATCAATAATCAAAGAGCATACCTTATTGTTGACGTGGCATCTAGTATGAAAAATATTTTCTCGTTGCACTTCATCTTCATCCTTAACTTGGGCACTTAATGCACGACGAGCTACAAGTGCTTCACCATGTGCAGCAAACTCAACATAGTCATCATCCTCATTAATGTCCTCCAATGGTGGCATCTCATCATCAACATCAGAATCTTCACTTACAACATCACCATCATCACGCATAATCATGACTCGTTTGTTTGGGCATTGTGATGCAATGTGTCCTCTTCCCAAACATCTAAAACACTTAATGTCTCTACTCTTACCTTGGGATGCTTGGATAGCCTCGGGTTTGGGCTTTTGGACACTCTCACCCTTAGGCTTGAATGAGGATTCAGTCTTAAGTTTGAATGTAGTCTTATCATCCCTTCGAAAGGTGTTCGGTTTCCAAGAAGAAGATGAACTAGAACCTTGCATAAAACGAGATGAATAACCTTTTCTCTTGAGTTGCCTTTCAACCTTGATAGCCATATGCAACATATCATCAAACTCCACATAGTGATGTAACTCCACTACATTAGCAATCTCACGATTCAATCCTTGTAAGAATCGAGCCATAGTAGCTTCACTATCCTCTTCAACATTAGCTCTGATCATGATAATTTCCATTTCTTTATGATAATCCTCAACACTCTTAGAACCTTGAGTGAGACCTTGTAACCTTTGATAAAGCTCTCTATAGTAATGATTAGGAACAAACCTTTTTCTCATAACACGTTTCATTTCATTCCATGTAACTATAGGTGGCTCTCTATTCCTACGTCTACCAAGCATGAGTTGGTCCCACCAAATGATTGCATAATCCGTGAACTCTACAGCAGCAAGTTTCACCTTTTTTTCTTCGGAATAGTTATGGCAATCAAAGACCATCTCCACTTTCTTTTCCCATTCTAAGTAAGCCTCAGGATCATTCTTACCTTGAAAGGAAGGAATCTTCAATTTGATACTTCCTAAATTTCCATCTATCCTATCATAATACCTATCTCCTTTATACCTATCTCCACGACCTCCTTTATTACCATGGTTACCTTTAACACTTCTACTAAACTCATCATCATCAAACTCATCATCAACTTTATCATCAAAGTCATTATTCACAACATTGCCATTCTCATGAGAAGTATCACTTGGCTTTACCTTGGCTAGGACAGCTTCATGTTCCTCCAACTTATCATGAATATTATTAAACCTCAACTCTATCCTTGAAAATTGTTGTTGCATAGCTTGGAACATGAACTCGATCTTACTCAAATCAGGCTTTTCACTATTAGAAGACATGATTTTATCCTGCAAGAAACGTTAGTAAAAGAAAAGGACCTCACAAGTATGACCTCACGTGTTTACACTCAATACACACAAGACTGTAACACACACTCGTGTTTCACACAATTTTAATATGGCTTTTCTCTACTAATGTTACTCACACACTCTTGCCTTTTTTTCCTCACACAACTTTTCTCTATAGGTTCTATATTGAACTCAAGACTCAATCAAAAATCAGCTTATGGAATTCAACTATCAACCAACAATAAACAAGCTGAGCACAAGATTTTAATCAAGGGAAAACAAAACAATGAAGACTCAACAAGACTTTGCAAGACTCAATAAGGCTTAAGAAGACTTTATTGAAACTAAACCTTGAAGGAAATATGAGTGTTTTAGGGTGTTTAATTAGGGTAGGGTTTAGCCAAAGGTGGGGTAGTTTTGTCCTTTTATGTGGTAGGGTCAAAAAGGTAATTTTAGGCAGTAGGGTAGAATGACAGCAATGAATTTTCAAATTAGGCAAATAAGAAATCTCAAAGCTCAAGAAAGAATGACTACCTCAAGATTTTGATGAAGCACACCTCCACGAATTACCTTTGATGTTGCACTTGCTAGACACGATGTAATAAATCCCCTCTTGAATTGATTTTTCTTTTCTCTTTTTTTTCTTTTCTTTTTTTTCTCTTTTTTTCTCTTTTTTTTTTTTATATTTTACTAAAGTAACCGAACAATGAAGAAAAAAAAGTCTAAATAATAAGAAGAGGTTTACTTGGGGAACAAGGCAACTTTTTGACAAAAACAAGCTAATTTTGGTAGCAACTTGTGTGGCAAGGAATGAGAGGGAACGGTGGCTTGTGAAACAAGTAGTCTTTATGTGATGTAGAGCTTTTGAAGGTTTCTTAGTGAGCAAGAAAACCTTAGGGATTTGGTTGCTTGGAGAACAAGATAGGGTTTACTTGGTGGCTAAGTAAAGACAATAGGATTGAGGGACAAACAATATTAGTGATGGCTTGGAAAAGGATTCAAGATCAAGGTTTGTCCATGACAAGAAGACAAAGAAAAAAACAAAAACGAAACTCCCACGAATTAAACCTAAGCTCTGATACCAAATGATATGGACCTCACCGAAAGAAGATGAGGTTCATATGAAGAAGACGAAGAACACTTGAAAAAAAAACAATAACAAGTTAAAAACGCAGCAAAAGAAAATAAAAATTAGAAGTAAAACCAAGACCCGTTGTGTAGAAACACAAGAACCTATGGTATTGGACCAAGACCCGTTGCCTAGAAAAGCAAGAACCTATGGTATATATTGGTGGAAGGTAGAAGAACGCCACAAGGAAGACCTTGATAAGTTCAAGAGTTCTCAAGAGAACCAAAGAGAAGAAGTCTCTCAATTTTATTGCTAAAATCAATTGTGTTCTCCCCAAAGGGTTACATAACTATTTATAGGCAAATAGATAACTTGCAGCACAAGTAATAGGAATCCTACTTTCCTAACTTGCAGAATAGGAAATAGCAAACTTGCAGAACAAGCAATAGGAATCCTACTCTCCTAACTTGCAGAACAAGTAATAGAAGTCTTACAAAATCTATTATTTAAAAAGGAATTGGGCTTAAATTAAATTAAGACAATGTTCAGCCCAATAATACTTAACTAAATAAAATATGCATCTAGCCTAATTTGCATTTCGGCCCAATACTTGTGTGTCTTCAAGAAGGTTGAACTTGGGCTTGGATCATGTTGTAGAAGACTTTATCATCCTCCATGCTCAAGCTTTGTTGGGCTTTCTCTCTAGCAATATCAATGAAACCAGCCAAGACTTGTTGCATCATCTTTGATTTAGCTCTTGTAATTGGACCTCCATGGATACTCAAAGGATCACGATCATCACGAACATGACTTGAGCTTTGTGAGCTTGGATCTCCATCACTTCTGTTCTCCATCCAAGTTACTTTGCTCCGCACTCGGTAATGGCAACAAATCCAAAGGAGTAAGAGGATTGAAGCCATAAACAACTTCGAATGGAGAGCAACTAGTAGTGGAGTGAACACTGCGGTTATATGCAAACTCCACATGGGGCAAGCAATCTTCCCAATTCTTCAAATTCTTTTGGATAATGGACCTCAATAAGGTAGATAGGGTTCGATTGACAACCTCAGTCTGTCCATCAGTCTGGGGGTGACAAGTGGTGGAGAATAACAATTTCGTTCCCAACTTTCCCCATAACGTCTTCCAAAAGTAACTAAGGAACTTGACATCACGATCGGAAACAATAGTCCTCGGTACACCATGTAGACGTATTATCTCTTTGAAGAAAAGGTCAGCAACATTGCTCGCGTCATCCGTCTTGTGGCAGGCGATGAAATGAGCCATCTTAGAGAACCTGTCAACCACAACAAAAACAGAATCTCTACCGCGTTTTGTTCGAGGCAAGCCCAAAACAAAATCCATAGAGATATCAGTCCACGGAGTAGTAGGAATGGGTAAAGGAGTATATAAACCATGATTATGAACTCTAGATTTAGCTTGCCTACATGAAATGCATCGAGCACATAACCTCTCTACATCTCTCCTCATGTTAGGCCAAAAGAAATGTTCTTGCAAAACATCTAGAGTTTTCCTAACTCCAAAGTGACCCATTAATCCGCCACTATGGGCCTCTCTAACTAACAGCTCGCGCAATGAACTCCTAGGCACACATAATTTATTTTCTCTAAATAAGAACCCATCATGCCTAAAGAACTTGCCAAAACCAGATGTAGCACATGCATCATAAACATTACCAAAATCAACATCATCAGCATACTGTTCTTTGATATACTCAAATCCTAAAAGTTTAGCATCAAGAGTAGTGATAAGAGTATACCTACGAGATAACGCATCAGCTACGACGTTCTCTTTACCTTGTTTGTACTTGATCACGTACGGGAACATCTCAATGAACTCTATCCACTTGGCATGATGCTTATGCAGCTTACTCTGTCCTTTCAAATGCTTCAAGGACTCATGATCAGTGTGGATGACAAATTCTTTGGGCCACAAGTAATGTTGCCATGTCTCCAACGCCCTCACTAACGCGTACATCTCCTTGTCATATGTGGGATAGTTAAGTGCTGGTCCACTTAACTTCTCACTAAAGAAAGCAATTGGGCGTTTTTCCTGCATAAGCACAGCTCCAATACCTACACCTGAGGCATCGCACTCAATCTCAAAAGTTTTAGTAAAGTCAGGCAGAGATAACAAAGGAGCAGAACAAAGTTTATCCTTAAGCAAATTAAAAGCATGCTCTTGTGCAGGACCCCAATGAAATGCAACATTCTTTTTGACAACTTCAATCAAAGGTGCAGCTATAGTGCTAAAATCTCTAACGAATCGACGATAGAAACTAGCTAAACCATGGAAACTACGCACCTCAGAAACAGACTTAGGTACAGGCCAATCTTTAATTGCCTTTACCTTCTCAATATCAACAGAAATGCCATGTGAAGAAACGACATACCCAAGAATAACAATCTTATCAGTGCAGAATGTACATTTCTTAAAATTGGCATACAAACTTGCATTCCTCAAAACAGTAAGAACGTTCCTAAGATGCTCAACATGCTCATGCAGACTCTTACTGTAGATCAAAATGTCATCAAAATAGACAACCACATACTTACCAATGAAATCACGTAAAACATGGTTCATTAATCTCATGAATGTACTGGGTGCATTAGTCAAGCCAAAAGGCATAACTAACCACTCGTAGAGACCATGTTTAGTCTTAAATGCGGTTTTCCATTCATCACCTTCTTTCATACGAATTTGGTGATATCCGCTCTTTAAATCGATTTTAGAAAACATGCATGCACCATGCAATTCATCAAGCATATCATCTAGCCTAGGAATAGGATAGCGGTACTTTACAGTGATTTTGTTGACGGCTCGGCAGTCAATGCACATCCTCCACGTCCCATCTTTTTTTGGCACAAGCAGTACGGGCACGGCGCATGGACTCATGCTCTCTCTCACATAACCTTTCCTCATGAGCTCCTCAACTTGCCGTTGAAGCTCCTTCGTCTCCTCGGGATTACTTCTGTAGGCTAGACGGTTAGGAATGGTAGCTCCGGGGACAAGGTCAATCATGTGCTCGATCCCACGAATCGGTGGTAATCCACTTGGGATCTCCTCAGGGAATACATCCTCGAACTCCTGCAACAAGGAGACAACATCAGTAGGCAAAGTATCATGGAGTTCAGCATCAATAAAATAAGAATCTTTAAATAAGAGTAAAAGGATAGGAGACTTAGCAAGAAATACAGTCTTCACATCTCGGGGTTTGGCATAGCAGCTCACTGTTTTGCTTTCCTTGTTTTCCTTCTTTTCTTTCTGTTCTTTTGCTTGCTTCCTTTGCTCATCATGTTGCTCCTTTAGCCTTAATTGGTCCTCATAAATCTCCTTGGGGCTAAGGGGAGCAAGAGCGATATTCTTGCCATCCATAGTAAAGGAGTAACGGTTAGTGTAACCGTCGTGGATGACTCTCCGATCATACTGCCACGGTCTGCCCAACAACATGTGGCTAGCTTGCATGGGCACCACGTCACACAACACCTCATCGTGATACCTTCCAATACAAAAGGGAACCAAGACTTGCTTCACCACGTTGACTTCACCACAGTCATTAATCCACTGCAACTTATATGGGTGGTGATGCTTGGTAGTGGGCAACTTTAACTTATCAACAAGGTATGTGCTAGCAACATTAGTACAACTCCCACCATCAATGATTACAGTACATACCTTGTCACGAATATGGCATCTCGTATGGAAGATGTTCTCGCGCTGTGCCTCATCCTCAAACTTCACATGAGTAGTAAGAGCACGCCTAGCAACAAGTGCTTCACCATGAGCAGCATACTCAACAACTTCTTCTTCATCAACATTTTCTAACGCAGGCATCTCATCTTCTACACCGATTTCAGAACCTTCACTCTCAACATCTCCATTCCCATGCATGATCATCACTCTACGGTTGGGACACTGTGAGGTAATATGTCCACGACCTAAACACTTGAAACACTTAATGTCACGTGTCCTGCTTTGGGATGCTTGGGCAGGTTCAGTCTTGGGCTTTGGAGGGCCCTGAAGCTTGGGCTTAGCATGGCTCTCTGACTTAGGCGTAGACACAGGCGTATCATCCCTACGAAAGGTGTTAGATTTCCAAACAGGAACTGAACTAGGAGTGAAACGGGATGTACCTTTCCGTTGGAGTTGCCTTTCGACTTTGATGGCCACATGCATCATCTCCTCTAAGTCCATGTAATGCTGCAACTCTACTACATTGGCAATATCACGATTTAAGCCTTGGAGAAAACGAGCCATAGTAGCTTCTGCATCCTCCTGCATATTGGCTCGGATCATGGTTATTTCCATCTCTTTGTAATAATCCTCAACACTCTTTGAACCCTGGGTAAGACCTTGGAGCTTCTGGTATAACTCTCTGTAGTAATGAGTAGGAACAAATCTCTTCCGCATGATGCGCTTCATCTCATCCCATGTAGACACTGGAGGATCACCATATCTTCTTCTACTAGTGACTAACTGATCCCACCAAACCATAGCATACTCTGTGAACTCAATTGCTGCAAGTTTGACCTTCTTTTCCTCAGAGTAGTGGTGGCAGTCAAACACCATTTCAATCTTCCTTTCCCACTCCAAATATGCCTCAGGATCATTCTTGCCTTGGAAAGGAGGAATCTTCAATTTTATACTGCCAAGGTTTCCATCCATCTTCTCCTTGCCTCTATCACAGGCTCTATCAACTCGATCTCTATACCCATGGTACCTTCTATGATGTCTATAAATCCCAGACTCTTCGTTCGAATCATACCCAACATTACCATCATACTCGTCATTGGCAACAACCTTACTCTCTAGACGAGAAGTATCACCTTGCTGGATCTTTGCAAACCGAACGTCATGTTGGTTCAACTTATCATGAATGTCATTGAATTTCACGTCCATCCGTTGGAACTGTTGTTGCATTGCCTGAAGCATGAATTCAATTTTTTTGAAGTCGGACTTATCACCTTCAGAAGACATTTTCAACAAAGATATCCTCACGTGTTTACACTCGTGTTTCACTCAATTAATTTGGCTTTTCTCTACTAATGTTTCTCACACACTCCTGCCTTTTTCCCTTACTCTACCTTAACTCTATAGGTTCACAATCACACTAGAGACTCAGTCAAAGAATCAACCTCGCGGAATCAACTAATTCACCCAGTATTGTCACCAAGATTTTTTTTTTTGAAGTGGTGCGATTAGGGTTTTTTTGAGGAATTGCGGCTAGGGTTTTTTTTTTTCGAATTCTTTTTCTTCTTTTTTTTTTCTTGCACAGAAAGGTGTGGCTAGGGCTAGGGTGACTCAAAGAAAGAAAGACAGAATAAAATAAAAATAAAAAAATAAAAAAAAATCACTAGAATGACCAAAAAAATAAAAAATGGCCTAAAACTATAAGAAGATGATGGAATTTGGCCAAGATAGGGTGGGGCCCGTGACACGGGGTTGTTTTCTTTCGTCGTTTCCTTTAAAACGGGTACTTGCACGCCTCCTAACTCAACCAAAATTTTCAGTTTGAACAGTACCGCAACAAAATTTTTTTTTTCTGAATTCTTCTTCTTTTTTTTTCTGAATTCTTTTCTTTCTTTTTTTTCTCTTTTTTTTTTTTACTCTGAGTGTTGCGGTTTCCTTGAAAAGAGGAGGGTGCGGCTAGGGTTTTTTTTTTAGGGGTGCGGCTAGGGTTTTTTTTTTTTGTGAGGGGTGCGGCTAGGGTTTTATTTCTTTTGAAGGGTGCAGCTAGGGTTTTGTTGGTGAGGGGTGCGGCTAGGGTTTTTTTTTTTTGAAGGGTGCAGCTAGGGTTTTTTTTGTGAGGGGCGCGGGTAGGGTTTTTTTTTTTTTTAAGGGTGCAGCTAGGGTTTTTTTTGTGAGGGGTGCGACTAGGGTTTTTTTTTTTGAGGGGTACGGCTAGGGTATTTTTGTGAGGGGTGCGGCTAGAAATCCAAACCAACAAGAGAGGAGGAAAAAAAATCGAAACCAGCAAACCAAAAATTGAAAAGTGAGTGACGCACAGACAAACCAGAATCGAAACTTGAGCTCTGAATACCAACTGATGCGCACGGGCAAGAGAAAACGTAGCTTGGAATTTGAAAGAGCTGAAACGCAACAGGACAACTTCTAAAAACCTAGACCCGAAGCCTAAAGAGACTCGAACCCAGAGGTATTGGACCTTGACCCTACGAATAAGAATTTGAGAACCTAAGGTATAACAATGGTGGGTGGTGAAGAAGGAGGCGCCAGAAGGAAGAAGACCTTGATAAGCCTAGTTGAGAGGGAACCTAAGAGAAAGGCACACTCAATTTTCTGAAAATTCAATTAACTGATCTCCCATCAATAGCGTTTACAAGGTATTTATAATAATACCTAGCACTTAAGCCCATAAACAAGTGGGCTGGAATTAACACCAATAGAAAATAAGACTAAACCCAAATTCATGCCTAAACCTAGTTACATAAAATAAATAGTCCAAAACACAACAAGACTCAATCGTGGGCTATCCAAACACTTAGCCCATCTTATTGTTAAGCTAAAATAAGACAGTAAACCATGCTCATGTCGTTTGGGCTTCCAAGTAAGTATAGATGTCTTGGGACTCTTCATGGAAGCTTCCTTGACACTTCAATGATGCCAGAGCTTGTTGCATTAATGAGGCCAAGGCTTGTTGCATCTTCTTAGCTCGAGCTCGGGTAATTGGACCTCCTTGGATGACCAATGGATCCTTAGCATCACGAACATCACGAGCAAGTGGATCTCCATCAACAACAGTTCCAACGGATGGACGTGAAATTCAATGACATTCATGATAAGTTGAACCAACATGACGCTCGGTTTGCAAAGATCCAGCAAGGTGATACTTCTCGTCTAAAGAGTAAGGTTGTTGCCAATGACGAGTATGATGGTAATGTTGGGTATGATTCGAACGAAGAGTCTGGGATTTATAGACATCATAGAAGGTACCATGGGTATAGAGATCGAGTTGATAGAGCCTGTGATAGAGGCAAGGAGAAGATGGATGGAAACCTTGGCAGTATAAAATTGAAGATTCCTCCTTTCCAAGGCAAGAATGATCCTGAGGCATATTTGGAGTGGGAAAGGAAGATTGAAATGGTGTTTGACTGCCACCACTACTCTGAGGAAAAGAAGGTCAAACTTGCAGCAATTGAGTTCACAGAGTATGCTATGGTTTGGTGGGATCAGTTAGTCACTAGTAGAAGAAGATATGGTGATCCTCCAGTGTCTACATGGGATGAGATGAAGCGCATCATGCGGAAGAGATTTGTTCCTACTCATTACTACAGAGAGTTATACCAGAAGCTCCAAGGTCTTACCCAGGGTTCAAAGAGTGTTGAGGATTATTACAAAGAGATGGAAATAACCATGATCCGAGCCAATATGCAGGAGGATGCAGAAGCTACTATGGCTCATTTTCTCCAAGGCTTAAATCGTGATATTGCCAATGTAGTAGAGTTGCAGCATTACATGGACTTAGAGGAGATGATGCATGTGGCCATCAAAGTCGAAAGGCAACTCCAACGGAAAGGTACATCCCGTTTCACTCCTAGTTCAGTTCCTGTTTGGAAATCTAACACCTTTCGTAGGGATGATACGCCTGTGTCTACGCCTAAGTCAGAGAGCCATGCTAAGCCCAAGCTTCAGGGCCCTCCAAAGCCCAAGACTGAACCTGCCCAAGCATCCCAAAGCAGGACACGTGACATTAAGTGTTTCAAGTGTTTAGGTCGTGGACATATTACCTCACAGTGTCCCAACCGTAGAGTGATGATCATGCATGGGAATGGAGATGTTGAGAGTGAAGGTTCTGAAATCGGTGTAGAAGATGAGATGCCTGCGTTAGAAAATGTTGATGAAGAAGAAGTTGTTGAGTATGCTGCTCATGGTGAAGCACTTGTTGCTAGGCGTGCTCTTACTACTCATGTGAAGTTTGAGGATGAGGCACAGCGCGAGAACATCTTCCATACGAGATGCCATATTCGTGACAAGGTATGTACTGTAATCATTGATGGTGGGAGTTGTACTAATGTTGCTAGCACATACCTTGTTGATAAGTTAAAGTTGCCCACTACCAAGCATCACCACCCATATAAGTTGCAGTGGATTAATGACTGTGGTGAAGTCAACGTGGTGAAGCAAGTCTTGGTTCCCTTTTGTATTGGAAGGTATCACGATGAGGTGTTGTGTGACGTGGTGCCCATGCAAGCTAGCCACATGTTGTTGGGCAGACCGTGGCAGTATGATCGGAGAGTCATCCACGACGGTTACACTAACCGTTACTCCTTTACTATGGATGGCAAGAATATCGCTCTTGCTCCCCTTAGCCCCAAGGAGATTTATGAGGACCAATTAAGGCTAAAGGAGCAACATGATGAGCAAAGGAAGCAAGCAAAAGAACAGAAAGAAAAGAAGGAAAACAAGGAAAGCAAAACAGTGAGCTGCTATGCCAAACCCCGAGATGTGAAGACTGTATTTCTTGCTAAGTCTCCTATCCTTTTACTCTTATTTAAAGATTCTTATTTTATTGATGCTGAACTCCATGATACTTTGCCTACTGATGTTGTCTCCTTGTTGCAGGAGTTCGAGGATGTATTCCCTGAGGAGATCCCAAGTGGATTACCACCGATTCGTGGGATCGAGCACATGATTGACCTTGTCCCCGGAGCTACCATTCCTAACCGTCTAGCCTACAGAAGTAATCCCGAGGAGACGAAGGAGCTTCAACGGCAAGTTGAGGAGCTCATGAGGAAAGGTTATGTGAGAGAGAGCATGAGTCCATGCGCCGTGCCCGTACTGCTTGTGCCAAAAAAAGATGGGACGTGGAGGATGTGCATTGACTGCCGAGCCGTCAACAAAATCACTGTAAAGTACCGCTATCCTATTCCTAGGCTAGATGATATGCTTGATGAATTGCATGGTGCATGCATGTTTTCTAAAATCGATTTAAAGAGCGGATATCACCAAATTCGTATGAAAGAAGGTGATGAATGGAAAACCGCATTTAAGACTAAACATGGTCTCTACGAGTGGTTAGTTATGCCTTTTGGCTTGACTAATGCACCCAGTACATTCATGAGATTAATGAACCATGTTTTACGTGATTTCATTGGTAAGTATGTGGTTGTCTATTTTGATGACATTTTGATCTACAGTAAGAGTCTGCATGAGCATGTTGAGCATCTTAGGAACGTTCTTACTGTTTTGAGGAATGCAAGTTTGTATGCCAATTTTAAGAAATGTACATTCTGCACTGATAAGATTGTTATTCTTGGGTATGTCGTTTCTTCACATGGCATTTCTGTTGATATTGAGAAGGTAAAGGCAATTAAAGATTGGCCTGTACCTAAGTCTGTTTCTGAGGTGCGTAGTTTCCATGGTTTAGCTAGTTTCTATCGTCGATTCGTTAGAGATTTTAGCACTATAGCTGCACCTTTGATTGAAGTTGTCAAAAAGAATGTTGCATTTCATTGGGGTCCTGCACAAGAGCATGCTTTTAATTTGCTTAAGGATAAACTTTGTTCTGCTCCTTTGTTATCTCTGCCTGACTTTACTAAAACTTTTGAGATTGAGTGCGATGCCTCAGGTGTAGGTATTGGAGCTGTGCTTATGCAGGAAAAACGCCCAATTGCTTTCTTTAGTGAGAAGTTAAGTGGACCAGCACTTAACTATCCCACATATGACAAGGAGATGTACGCGTTAGTGAGGGCGTTGGAGACATGGCAACATTACTTGTGGCCCAAAGAATTTGTCATCCACACTGATCATGAGTCCTTGAAGCATTTGAAAGGACAGAGTAAGCTGCATAAGCGTCATGCCAAGTGGATAGAGTTCATTGAGATGTTCCCGTACGTGATCAAGTACAAACAAGGTAAAGAGAACGTCGTAGCTGATGCGTTATCTCGTAGGTATACTCTTATCACTACTCTTGATGCTAAACTTTTAGGATTTGAGTATATCAAAGAACAGTATGCTGATGATGTTGATTTTGGTAATGTTTATGATGCATGTGCTACATCTGGTTTTGGCAAGTTCTTTAGGCACGATGGGTTCTTATTTAGAGAAAATAAATTATGTGTGCCTAGGAGTTCATTGCGCGAGCTGTTAGTTAGAGAGGCCCATAGTGGCGGATTAATGGGTCACTTTGGAGTTAGGAAAACTCTAGATGTTTTGCAAGAACATTTCTTTTGGCCTAACATGAGGAGAGATGTAGAGAGGTTATGTGCTCGATGCATTTCATGTAGGCAAGCTAAATCTAGAGTTCATAATCATGGTTTATATACTCCTTTACCCATTCCTACTACTCCGTGGACTGATATCTCTATGGATTTTGTTTTGGGCTTGCCTCGAACAAAACGCGGTAGAGATTCTGTTTTTGTTGTGGTTGACAGGTTCTCTAAGATGGCTCATTTCATCGCCTGCCACAAGACGGATGACGCGAGCAATGTTGCTGACCTTTTCTTCAAAGAGATAGTACATCTACATGGTGTACCGAGGACTATTGTTTCCGATCGTGATGTCAAGTTCCTTAGTTACTTTTGGAAGACGTTATGGGGAAAGTTGGGAACGAAATTGTTATTCTCCACCACTTGTCACCCCCAGACTGATGGACAGACTGAGGTTGTCAATCGAACCCTATCTACCTTATTGAGGTCCATTATCCAAAAGAATTTGAAGAATTGGGAAGATTGCTTGCCCCATGTGGAGTTTGCATATAACCGCAGTGTTCACTCCACTACTAGTTGCTCTCCATTCGAAGTTGTTTATGGCTTCAATCCTCTTACTCCTTTGGATTTGTTGCCATTACCGAGTGCGGAGCAAAGTAACTTGGATGGAGAACAGAAGGCTAAGTTTGTGAAGCAACTCCATGAGAGAGTTCGTCAAGCTATTGAAAAGAAGACTGAGCAGTATACCACCCAAGCAAATAAGCATCGAAAGAAAGTAGTCTTTGAGCCTAGTGATTGGGTTTGGGTGCATATGAGAAAGGAGAGGTTTCCTGTTCAGCGACGAACCAAGCTGCATCCCCGAGGAGATGGACCATTCCAAGTCATAGAGAAGATCAACGATAATGCCTACAAATTGGATCTTCCTGGTGAGTATGGTGTATCTGCTACTTTTAATGTTTCTGATCTTTCTCCCTTTTCTTTTGATGAAGGTATATGCGATTTGAGGACAAATCCTTTTGAGGAGAGGGGGAATGATGGAGATCCACTTGCTCGTGATGTTCGTGATGCTAAGGATCCATTGGTCATCTAAGGAGGTCCAATTACCCGAGCTCGAGCTAAGAAGATGCAACAAGCCTTGGCCTCATTAATGCAACAAGCTCTGGCATCATTGAAGTGTCAAGGAAGCTTCCATGAAGAGTCCCAAGACATCTATACTTACTTGGAAGCCCAAACGACATGAGCATGGTTTACTGTCTTATTTTAGCTTAACAATAAGATGGGCTAAGTGTTTGGATAGCCCACGATTGAGTCTTGTTGTGTTTTGGACTATTTATTTTATGTAACTAGGTTTAGGCATGAATTTGGGTTTAGTCTTATTTTCTATTGGTGTTAATTCCAGCCCACTTGTTTATGGGCTTAAGTGCTAGGTATTATTATAAATACCTTGTAAACGCTATTGATGAGGACATCAGTTAATTGAATTTTCAGAAATTGAGTGTGCCTTTCTCTTGGGTTCCCTCTCAACTAGGCTTATCAAGGTCTTTTTCCTTGTGGCGCCTCCTTCTTCACCACCCACCATTGTTATACCTTAGGTTCTCGAATTCTTATTCGTAGGGTCAAGGTCCAATACCTTTGGGTTCGAGTCTCTTTAGGCTTCGGGTCTAGGTTTTCAGAAGTTGACATTCATCAACTTTGCTTCTGTCTTCTTGCGTGTCAGCTCCTTCAAATTCCAAGCTACGTTTCCTCTTGTCCGTACGCATCACTTGGTGAGCAAAAAAACCTTTGGGATTTGGTTGCTTGGAGAACAAGATAGGGTTTACTTGGTGGCTAAGTAAAGGTAGGTTATTTTAATGAAGACAATAGGTTTGAGAGACAAATAATATTAGTGGTGGCTTTGAAAAGGATTCAAGATCAAGGTTTGTCGAAGACAAGAAGACAAACAAAAAAAACAAAAAACGAGACTCCCACAAATTGAACCTAAGCTCTGATGTCAAATGATATGGACCTCACCGAAAGAAGATGAGGTTCAACGAAGAAGACGAAGAATACTTGAAGAAAAATAATAACAAGTTAAAAACGCAGCAAAGGAAAACAAAAATTAGAAGTAAAACCAAGGCCCTTTGTGTAGAAACACAAGAACCTATGGTATTAGACCAAGACCCGTTACTTAGAAAAGCAAGAACCTATGGTATATATTAGTGGAAAGTAGAAGAACGCCACAAGGAAGACCTTGATAAGTTCAAGAGTTCTCAAGAGAACCAAAGAGAAGAAGTCTCTCAATTTTATTACTAAAATCAACTGTGTTCTCCCCAAAGGGTTACATAACTAGTTATAGGCAACTAGCTAACTTGCAGCACAAGTAATAGGAATCCTACTTTCCTAACTTGCAGAATAGGAAATAGCAAACTTGCAGAACAAGCAATAGGAATCTTACTCTCCTAACTTGCAGAACAAGTAATAGAAGTCCTACAAAATATATTATTTTAAAAGGAATTGAGCTTAAGTTAAATTAAGACAACGTTTAGCCCAATAATACTTAACTAAATAAAATATCATCCAGCCTAATTGCATTTCGGCCAAATACTTGTGTGTGTGTCTTCAAGAAGGTTGAACTTGGGCTTCGATTACGTTGTAGAAGACTTTATCATCCTCCATGCTCAAGCTTTGTTTGGCTTTCTCCCTAGCAATATTAATGAAACCAGCCAAGGCTTGTTGCATTATCTTTGATTTAGCTCTTGTAATTGGACCTCCATGGATGCTCAAAGGATCACGAACATCACAAACATGACTTGAGCTGTGTGAGCTTGATGGGTCTCCATCAATAGCAGCCGTTATGCTGCTGAAGTTTCTTAGAAAATTTTCTAAAAATATCATGAAATATTCTGGTGCATTATTGAGTGAAATTCCTAGCATTAAAATTAAATATTTAATATTTTTTAATAAAATATGATCTACCAAAAAACATTACTTAAATATTTGTATTATCGAATTTAATTTAAGTGAAGCTATTAATACCTTCTTATAATTGTTTTACAGTGACAAAGAAGGTTTATAAAATGTGTTATTGCAATGTAAATATTTTATAAATTATTTTCACTGTAATATTCACTGTGATATAAATTAACCTTTATAGACTTGCAGAAGATTTAATCTATTTTTATAAATTTCCATAAAGGTGATTGTCGTAACGATTTTCATCTGGGGACTCGATCGCTATACGATTTTGAAAAAAACACAAAGTGGAGTCTCCACCAATCTTTTTGACTAGGTGTGACTGGCCACCTAAAATTATTTATCTTTTTAATAAAATCTTAAAATTAATTGAGTTTTATCAAAAAAAATTTTTGGTCTGCGAAAAGAAACTTTGGGTTCGGGAGTTCGATTACGCGTGGGGAAGGATTAGCACCCCCACAACGCCCGTTAAAAAATGGTACCACTTAATCATATATTAACCCTTTGATCTTAATCAAATGGTCTTAATTAAATATTTAAAAAAACTTTATTTATTTCGAAATCATTTTGTTATTTGTTTTATTTTTGAAATATTTAAATTTTATTTTTTATTTGTAATAAGTGAAAATCTTTTGTATTGAAAATTATTCCGAAGTACCCCAATACTTTTGGTAGCATTTCGGATAATTTCCTCACCTAGAGATTTCTTAAGAATCGCTACTTGCGATTTCTATAGAATCCCATCTTCGGGAGATTTGCACTTATTTTGGAATTTCATGAATGTAAATGATGTAAACGAAATATATATGATGCACATGAGAAATATATTATTTTATTTTATTATTATTATTATTATCTTTTATATTTATATTATTGCTTTTGAAATTTATTTATTTTATAAAATTTATTTTTTATTGAAAAATCATACTAAATATTCCAATACGCTAGTAACATTTAGCAGATTTCTCTCATCTAGAGATCAGTTAGGAATCACTACTTGTGAATTCCATAACATCCCATCATCGGACATTATTTATATCTTATTTATTTGTTTTACTCTTTATTTTGAAGTCTTGTTCATTTGTTTGTTTAAAATATTTATTTATTTATTATTGTTAGTTTATTTCATATAAGTTGGTTATATAGAAATCTTAATATCGAACTAAAATTATTTGAATACCTTAATACGCTGGTAATATTCAAATATTTTATTTCGACCCTAAGGATAATCAAAGAATCACTACTTGTGATTTCTAAGGAATCCTATCATCGGAGACCTTTTATATTTAAGATGTGTATTTACATTTATTTATTTATTTATTTTAATTCCTAAATTATTGCCTATTTAAAAGTTTTTTTACTTCCATTCACTTACTATTTTCTTGTATTTACCTATTTTTTTATATTATTATTTTTATTACCATTTTTATATTTATTTATTTTTGTATACTAAGACATCTTATTAATATTTTCTTTATATCGGAATAAAATCATTTGAATGTCCCAATACGCTGGTGACATTAAAGATTTTATTTCGATCCTAAGTATTGTCAAAGAATCGCTACTTGCGATTTCTAAGGAATCCTATCATCGGAAAAATCCCATCATCGGAAAAATCCCTTATTAATAATTTTATAAATAATTCATTTCCCTTTTTTAATTACTTCTTAATTGTTTTATAAATCCCACATTAAAAAAATATTTTTTATTATTTAAAATATACATACACAGATGTACATACAAATGACTTAATATAATGAATGTCCTAAGGATAATAGAATGTATTGTTATTGTTTATTCTCTATGAATGCAGAACCGACAAAAGTAAATATGTATAAAATATATACCTCAATGACTTGAAACCAACACCATGGCATTTACAGTGAGTCTTCTTCTTCCCTTTTGCTTCTTTTCTTTGCTTTACTCAAAATAGAGTATAAGCATGATGCAGGACAGAAGCGTGGAGCACGGCGCGAGAGGCTTGTCGTGGCAGCAGTGGCAAGGGGAGTCGAGTAGCAACTTACAGCAGCGGCAGTGAACCAACGATGCGGCAGGGAAGCAACTGTGATACAGTAGCAGTTGCGTGATTTGGATGATGGAGAAACAGGGACGGAAAGTTTAAGAATAGGTGTTCATAGTGGACGAGATGAAGATGATGATGAAATAGAAATGCAGAGCAACTCTGCACACATAAAAGATGGTAGACAGCAGTAGTGCAAGCAGGAAAATAGCGGTAGTAGTGGCACAACAAAGGGGAGGTGCAGCGCAGCAGTGAGCAAGGCAGCAACAAGGACAGTGCAAGAAGGCTTGAGAGTGCAGGAATCGATATTGGCAATAAGGAAGAATGCAGAAGTGGGGTGGGTTGACGCACAAGAAAACTCTATTGCAATGCAAAGATAACTATAAAAATATGCAGAACAAAGTTTTTTTTTTGGACTCATCTGCTCCCCCCTCTCTGTCGAAAAACCCTGCCTTTTTATAACCATGTAGTCCCTCTTTATTTAGGAAAGAAAAATCTTGATTTTAATGTGTTGATCCCATGATTAGGAAATTTTTATTTTGTAATTTATTTTTTATTTGACCTATCTTTTTATTTCTTTTTTCATTGTATTATTTTTGGTAATTTATTTTCAGCTTTTATTGCATTTAATTATTTCCTTTTTTTGCATGATTTATTTTCCTTTTATTTACTTATTCATATTTGGTTTAAATCTCTCAAGTCAACCTTGGCTTAAATTTAAATGATGCATGGGCATTGAAGAATGAGTTTAATTTATTTATTATTATTTATTATTTTTTTTGCTTGTTTTTTCAATTTTTTTAATTAAAGTTCTTCGGACAAAATTCGGTGTCCACAGCTACCCCTCTTTGCACATTGCTAAGAATCAGGAATAGAGCAAAGACTTTAGACAACAATTTTGTTTGAAGTCATTTTTTTTATTTTTTGGGAAAATTCAATTTTGATTCTCGAAAATAATACCTTGACTCCATACCAAGGCTCGACCCATGAGAATATTGGATTCGATTTGAAACACATAATATCTTGACTCCCTATTAAGACTTGATCCACTTTGAAAAGCTAAATTCGATTTTGAAACAAATGATATCTTGACTCCCTACCAAGGCTCGATCCCCCTTGAAAAGCTAAATTCGATTTTGAAACACATGATACCTTGACTCCCTACCAAGGCTTGATCCACTTTGAAAAAGTGAATTCGACTTTAAAACATATTACCTTGACTCCCTACCAAGGCTCAATTCACTTTGAAAAAGTAAATTTGACTTTAAAACCTAATACCTTGACTCCCTACCAAGGCTCGATCCCCTTTGAAAAAGTGAATTCGATTTTGAAGCACAATACCTTGACTCCCTACCAAGGCTTGATCCACTTTGAAAAAGTGAATTCGATTTTGAAACACATGATACCTTGACTCCCTACCAAGGCTCGATCCACTTCGAAAAAGTGAATTCGATTTTGAAACATAATACCTTGACTCCCTACCAAGGCTTGATCCACTTCGAAAAAGTGAATTTGATTTTGAAACATAACACCTTGACTCCCTACCAAGGCTTGATCCACTGTGAAAAAGTGAATTCGATAAGAGAAATTTTGTTTTTTTAGAGAAATTCACATATTTGGAACAATGAAAATATTCCATGATTCACAAAAATTTTGAGATTCGCATTTAGAAAAACTTGAAGATTTACATCCTAAGAGATTCACATCTAAACTTGAAGATTCACATTCTAAGAGTTTCACATCTTGACTTGAAAGTTCACATTCTAAGAGTTTCTCATCTTGACTTGGAGATTCACATCCTAAGAGTTTTCCATCTTGACTCGGGGATTCACATCCCAAGATTTTCACATTTTGACTCAAAGATTCGTATTATAAGAGATTTACATCTTAATTGGAAGATTTGCATTATAAGAGATTTGCATCTTGACTAGAAGATTCACATTCTAAGAGTTTCACATCTTGACTCGAACATTCATATCCTAAGAGTTTCGCATCTTTAGAATTTCACATCTTGACTTAGAGTTTCTCATCCTAAGTGTTCATTGGTTTTGTAAGTCAAATCTAGAAGACCTAAGTCTTATCATGCATCAATTTTACAATAAAGCCAACTAAATCTCATTTACTCATAAAGCTAATTTCACTGGGCTTGAAACCACCCAATGATGCCAGCAACATTAGACTTAAAGTCTTGTCATGACTGCACCATCTTTCTTTAAAGAAAGATTTTCTTACTGTTTAAGGAACAGCTAACCCCATTGCATTCCTTATTCATTCATTTTCTTTTTTTCTTTTATTTTTTCAATGATGCAAATGCAAAATGCATGCCCCTAAAAAAAGTCTATCACAATAATGATAATGCAAATGCTTTTTTGAAATATGCCCCAATGTAATAGATAAAAACTATGATGCATATGTCTTTTAGAATGATGTGAATGCCTAAATGACAAAAGTCTCCTTTTTCTCAAAATTTCTCTCTTTTTTTCGGTGCCAAAAATTCATGGCTTTCTTCATTAGGATCGTTTCTTCTTCTCACAAAGATTCTCTTCTTTATTTTCCATCTCGTTCGTAGAAGCACATATGTCAGCTACATTCAACACTCTTGCTCTCTTTTTGTATATGGCCCTTTGTCATCTTTAGAATCTTTTCCAAAGTAATGCCAAAGATTTTTATGTATAATTGTCATTTATTTATTATCATTCCAATTCCATGACAAATGGAGTTCAGTCACCAATTTCCTCAATCCATTTTGGGAAAGTAAAGACACTAGAAGGTTTGGTGAGAATAAAAGAAATGTAGGAACAAACTTGTCAAAGTATAACAAGAAATTGGACAATTTGGGGTGAATAACAATGATAGGTTCTCAATTAAGAAATTGGATAATTCAAAGCAAATGACAATGATAGATTCTCAATGAAAAATCAGACAATTTTGATAAACTAGTCAGGATTCTTTGAAAAATCTATTCAATTGAGATTCTTGATCAAATTGAGTTGCCCCCTATACCATGAGGTTCTCAAATGATGCTGGTTCTCCTTATGTCAAACCATCTTCCCAAATCTTCAACTAGACTTGATAGGATGATATTTTGCAAATTTTATATGTGCTAATATATTTTCTTTATTGATATTTTATGCCTAAAAGAGCTAACTAATGTTTATTTTATGTTTTAGGTATTAAATATCAAAGTTGGAATTAAAAAGAAGCTAAAAAGAGCAAAGTGCAGTATTTTCTGTCCAGCTTGAAAGATTGACATTTTTGACCAATTTAACGACCTGATCTCAAGAAGTGGCCTTCATTGTAGAGGACTTCTCAAGGTTTCCATAATGTACAAGATTGCAAAAATTGGAGTTCATTTGGTGGGTCAAACGTCTGGACAAAATCAGTACGAAATTCTAGGCAAAATAACGAGATTGAGAAGAAATTCCAACAAAGCAAGTTCAAGACCAGATTTTGTTGAGACAAGATAATTTCTTAATTTTATTATGTCTTAGATTTGTAATTAATTAATAAAAATAGGCCTTAGGAATTTTACTTAGAAAGTAATTGTAAAAAGATGATGAGATAAAGGTAAGAGTTTGACTAGTCAAATTACTTGTTTCCCAAGTAAACTCTTATCTGAATCCCACATTGCTTAGGAAAGTCTTTTAAACTCTTCCTTAGGCCTATATAAAGAGCATAAGGCTCTCATAAACGGCATCCCTTTACATCCCTCACATCCCTCTCCTCCCTCTTCCCTTTTAGTCTTATAGGATTTTCTTTAGGGTTTTTAATAAAAATTTTATTTATTTTTAATTAGTTGCTGATTTCTTTATTATTTTTAATTCTGATTTTGTTTTCTTTATTTGAATTAATATTATTTGTTTAGTTCTTGCTAGTTTATAATCTTATTCCAGATTTCTTGTTTTAGATTATTAAAGATTGCTTCTTTGATTATTTCTTGCATGATATTTGTAATCTTTATAATATATAACTTGAAATTTATGATCTTGAATATGACTAGTGAGTAGGTTTCTTATTCAATTACAAGGTAAATTGATTGTTCTTGGGAAAAAGAATGTTGTGAGATTTTGAGCTTATAATATAACTGTTGATTAAGTATCCAAGATTCTTTGAGCACATTTGCATGATTATTTGATTGATTAGATAGTAGGGCCCACTATTTAATTTAATTGAATAATCTACAGCCAGATTAAAAAACATAAGTTCGTAATTGCTTACGGAGTTAATTACTAATGATGGAGGAGAATTAAGGTTTAGATTAAATAAACCGAGCTTATGTGTTTGTTATCTAATGTCAACCCATATCTTTCTAGTTGTTAATGCTGCTACAACTTATATGTAGAGATCTTATTCTAGGTTGGTTAAGTAGTTAGAGATTAGTTAAAGAGTTTGTTTTAACTAACGACTCAGTAAGGGAAGATGGTGTAATAGAGCTAGTTGTTATGCTACGGTTAACTATTTAATTGACAATAATATTTTGTAATCAATGATCAACATCTAAATCCAAGAATAATTAATTACCTTGTAACTGAAGCTTTTTCATATTTGTTTTTGATATTTAATAATCCTTGCTTCCTCTCTTTTAGGCATAGCTTACAAAACTCCAAAACCCCCAAATTTCTTCGTTCCCTAAAACTTAAGATTAGATTTTTAATTTAATAATTAACTTAAATAATTCAGTCTCTGTGGGATCGACCCTTACTCCGCTATCTACATAGTAGAGTTAGGAAGTTTTATTTTTGGTGACTGACAACACTCATCAAGACTATCATTCTTTTAACTCAAATTGCCATTTCGGGTTTTCAATTTGAGCCTC
Source organism: Heritiera fomes (assembly GCA_032173925.1). Classification (NCBI taxonomy): domain Eukaryota; kingdom Viridiplantae; phylum Streptophyta; class Magnoliopsida; order Malvales; family Malvaceae; genus Heritiera; species Heritiera fomes. The sequence goes on along the minus strand of JAPDPM010000009.1, from coordinate 17,080,871 downwards.
CCCCTTTTATCCTTCCTTTCTTTCTTTTCTTCTTTTTTGTCTTTTCTTTCTTTTTTTTTTCATTTTCTCATTCATTCTCTTTTTTTTTCAACATCACTAATATTCCCAACAAACTAATTGCAATCTTGTTGTTTCTTGATGGCATCATATGTCCAAGTTCAATACATGATTCTCCAATTTCAAGTATTCACATTTGATCAAAATGGACTTTTAAGGCACGTAATGTAGGCTCTGGTGATGGGTTATTAAAAAAATGGATATAATCAAGCTCAAAATTTGTTTCTTTAAGGGTCAAAAACCAAAGGATCATTTATCATCATGCAAAGCATGCTTGCCACTTTGCTTTAATTGATTTTTATTTTCATCATTTTCTTTTTTTTTTTCAACATTTCATTTTCACCTCTCATTTTTTTTTACAAGAGGACTCAAACATCAAAGGGTATTTTCTCTTTTATTTTCATGACTCATGACCTGAATTTCTTCATTTGTCAACAGGTTTTTTTTTTTGCAAAATTTGCCCCTCAATGTGAAGGGTGATCCTTGGTGGGTTTGTTTTGAAAAAAAACATCATAGGCTCAATAGGGGTGGCAAATGGATAATTTTATTCATGCACGAAGGATAGATCAAAGACGGCCATTTCTCATCTCAAATGTAAATACTCTTATTGAAGAACATTTATTGAACAAGAACAACATAATGGATACAAGAGCTTCACTTCTTTTCATGCGATTTTAACTTCTCTTGATAGGAGCTATCTTTTTATTGCTTCAACAATTTTAGCAATTTAAGGGACAAGAATGATCACTGACTTTGCCAATAGAAATAGAATTTTCAAAATAAAATCCCAGACTATGGTCATAATTGACTGCTCATTCATTTTTTGGAAGTTAAGTGTGGCTGAAATACGAAGAGATGAAAACAAAGATTTGCATGGAAGAGGATATGTAGTGTAAATGCATCTGTCATTTTATTCAAATGATAATAGATAAACTAACTCATGCATAAAAATTTCCCCAAAGCTTATAAGCGTAAGCATTTAAGGAATTTCATTACTTTAGAATAAGAACTCAAAAGTGACAAAAACTTTGGCCTTCCCTCATAGAACACTTATCCTCCAAAATATATGCCTTTTTGCCGTGAAAGGTTCCCACCAACATTTTCCTTTTCCTTCTTATCAAAATTTAACAAGCCAACATTGATCAAACTCTGCACCTTGTATTTAAAAGCAGGGCAAGTCGCTATGGAGTGGTCTACATTCCCACAATGATAGTCACATTGAGCAGTGGCATCATACCATTTAGGATATAGAGGTTTTACTAGTTCTAGATAAACAGGTGCAACAAGATTATCTATCACCAATTGTGGAAATAACTCTGCATAGGTTATAGGAATCGAGTCTACAGAGATTCTCCCTTGATTGTTCATCGCCCTTTTTTACTACCCACTGGTTTGTTTGATTGAGTTGGGACTTGAAAGTTTGATTGCCAATTTGGGCTATAAACAAAAGGACTATGGGTAGTGCTGTCTATAGTTGGATAAGAAGGATATGAGTGATGTGTAATACAAGGTTCAAAAGGAACGAAACTCCTTGGTGGTTGATTTTCAATGGCAACAGCTTGTGTTTCTCCTTCCTTCCTCTTATTTGCCCCAACTCTATTTGAAGCAGAAGCATCCTCAATTTTACCACTCTTAATAGCATTGTCTATCATTTCTCCAGAAATTACCAAGTCAGCAAAATTTTTTGTAGCACTCCCCACAAGCCTATCATAATACAGTGATGGTAAAGTATTAACAAACAACACCGTGGTTTCCTTCTCAGTAAGGGGAGGCTGCACTTGAGATGCGATGCCCCTCCACCTATTGGCATACTCCTTGAAACTTTCAGAAGGCTTCATTTCCATATTCTGCAAAGACAATCTATCTGGTGCCATGTCAATCATATGGTTATACTGGAACAAGAAGGCTTTTGCCAAGTCATTCCACTTGCGAACATGACTTCGATCTAGCTGATTGTACCACTTTGTTACTGTTCCAATTAAGCTATCTTGGAAGCAATGAATGAGCAACTTATCATTATTCGTATACCCAGACATTTTTTGACAAAACATAGTGATGTGAGCTACTGGGCATGTGGTCCCATTGTATCTCTCAAATTCAGGTACTTTAAATTTCAGTGGAAATACTAGATCTGGGACCAAACTAAGCTCATTAGCATCTATATTTCCAAAGAAATCCATTCCTTCGATTGCCCTTAACCTTTCATCCAACAGTTCATATTTTTGTTGTGACTCGCCACTTTCTTTCCTCAACTTTTCTTGCTCCATGAGATCATGTAAATTTGAAACAAAAATAGGATCAACAGGGCTAGATCTCGAGTGCTGTCCTCGGTCTAGTTGTTGATTCACAAAAACATGAGCTGGGGGATAAGCTCTTTGGGAAGTTTGAGTTTGAGGGGCTATAAACTCCGATGGGTACAGTAGATTTTCTCTCATAGGTTGAGACTCATTTCCTGATCCTTCCGTGACCTCTTTGCCTTTCATCAAAGTCATCATCATCTCCATCATCTTCGACATTTGCCTCTGAGATTCTTCTTGAGATTTAGCTAGCTCTTATTGAATTCTTTCCATCTTTTCCATTCGCTCAAAATGTTCATTTTCCATGGCTTTGGTCTTTCATTGAGTACTGTAACGATGTCGAAAAGTGGTTCAGAATGCAGTGGCTTCTTTATTTTGGCACCTCTGACATTTGTTTACCATAATTTAGAGCATATTATTATTTGAAATTGTGCCATAAAAGAAAAGACTATTAAAATCATCCCAATACGTTGGTGAGGATTTTAAAAATCTTAACTTTTTACTTCCAAGATTTGATGTCATTACTTATGATCACCAAAAATTTTCATAAGTGGGCACAAGATGAAATGTATGTATGCATGCTAAATGTATGTATGTGCATGAAATTCAATAGTTATTGTACATGTGATGAGATGCATATATCAAGTTTAAAATCTTACAAAAACACCCTTTTTTTTAGAATATGTATACTATTGAAATCACAAATAAAATTGAATGAGAAGGCTTTTATTTTTATTTTTTTCACGATTTCAATATTTACTTTATTATATTTCCCATAAAGGCGTTACATAAAAGTATTCATTCATGTGCCATAATTTAAGGTAACCCCTACAAAAGGCTGGTATGGGTCTAGCTAAGGTTAGTTTCTCTATGGCTCAGTACATGCTTGGTTTAAGTCTCTAAAGGGTAAAAGGTTCTCAAATTGTTCCTTACTGACGTCCACACTAGACTAGTAAGGCACCTCAATCCTCACACATGACAGGCTACAAACGGAAAGGGTTCAACTTGAGTGAGAGTATTTCGCTTGCCATTACGGAGGTTATCACCTCATGAGAGCAAAGGTACTATACTCTCTCCTAAAAGGGACAAACCGGGTGTAGGGTTGATGTATGCGATGAATATGTCATGTATACAAAGGAACAAAATTTAAAGTGCATCCCAACAAAATGTAAATGATAAAGATGATTCACACATTTTTTTGTTTGTATTTTTTTGTTTTTTAATTTTTTTATGAAAAGTTTTATTAAATATTCATTAAGACCATTAACTAAGATTTTGTATAAAACATGATTAATCATGGTTCGAGACTCTAATGTCCCCAGCGGAGTCGCCAAGTGTCGTAACGATTTTCGTCCGGGGACTCGATTGCTAGACGATTTTGAAAAAAACACAAAGAGGAGTCGCCACCAATCTTTTTGACTAGGTGTGATTGGCCACCTAAAATTATTTATCTTTTTAATAAAATCTTAAAATTAATTAATTTTTATCAAAAAAATAATTTTTGGTCTACGAAAACAAAGTTTGGGTTCGTGAGTTCGGTGATGCGTGGGGAAGGATTAGCACCCCCCAGCGCCCGTTAAAAAACGGTACCACTTAATCATATATTAACCCTTTGATCTTAATTAAATGGTCTTAATTAAATATTTAAAAGAACTTTATTTATTTCGAAATCATTTTTTTATTTGTTTTATTTTTGAAATATTTAAATTTTATTTTTTATTTGTAATAAGTGAAAATCTTTTGTATTGAAAATTATTCCGAAGTACCCCAATACTTTTGGTAGCATTTCGGATAATTTCCTCACCTAGATATTTCTTAAGAATCGCTACTTGCAATTTCTATAAAATCCCATCTTCGGGAGATTTGCACTTATTTTGGAGTTTCATGAATGTAAATGATGCACATTAGAAATATATTATTATTATTATTATTATTATTATTATTATTATTATTATTATTATCTTTTATATTTATATTATTGCTTTTGAAATTTATTGATTTTATAAAATTTATTTTTTATTGAAAAATCATACTAAATATTTCAATACGCTGGTAACATTTAGTAGATTTCTCTCACCTAGAGATCAGTTAGGAATCACTATTTGTGAATTCCATAACATCTCATCATCAGACATTATTTATATCTTATTTATTTGTTTTACTCTTTATTTTGAAGTCTTGTTCATTAGTTTGTTTAAAATATTTATTTATTTATTATTGTTAGTTTATTTCATATAAGTTGGTTATATAGAAATCTTAATATCGAACTAAAATTATTTGAATACCCCAATATGCTGGTAATATTCAACTATTTTTTTCGACCCTAAGGATAATCAAAGAATCACTACTTGTGATTTCTAAGGAATCTTATCATCGGGGACCTTTTATATTTAAGATGTGTATTTACATTTATTTATTTATTTATTTATTTTAATTCCTAAATTTTTTCCTATTTAAAAGTTTTTTTACTTCCATTCACTTACTATTTTCTTGTATTTACCTATTTTTTTTATATTATTATTTTTATTACCATTTTTATATTTATTTATTTTTTTATACTAAGACATCTTATTAATATTTTCTTTATATCGGAATAAAATCATTTGAATGTCCCAATATGCTGGTGACATTAAAGATTTTATTTCGATCCTAAGGATTGTCAAAGAATCGCTCTTGCGATTTCTAAGGAATCCTATCATCGGAAAAATCCCTTATTAATAATTTTATAAATAATTCATTTCCCTTTTTTAATTACTTCTTAATTGTTTTATAAATCCCACATTAAAAAAATATTTTTTTTATTATTTAAAATATACATACACATAGATGTACATACAAATGACTTAATATAATGAATGTCCTAAGGATAATAGAATGTATTGTTATTGTTTATTCTCTATGAATGCAGAACCGACAAAGTGAATATGTATAAAATATATACCTCAATGACTTGAAACCAACACCATGGCATTTACAGTGAGTCTTCTTCTTCCCCTTTGCTTCTTTTCTTTGCTTTACTCAAAATAGAGTATAAGCATGATGCAGGACAGAAGCGTGGAGCAGGGCGCGAGAGGCTTGGCGTGGCAGCAGCGGTAAGGGGAGTCGGGCAGCAGCTTACAGCAGCGGCAGTGAACCAACGATGCGGCAAGGAAGCAACGGTGATACAGTAGCAGTTGGGTGATTTGGATGATGTAGAAACAGGGACGGAAAGCTTAAGAATAGGTGGTTGTAGTGGACGAGATGAAGATGATGATGAAACAGAAATGCAGAGCAACTCTGCACACATAAAAGATGGTAAACAGCAGCGGTGCAAGCAGGAAAATAGCGGTTGCAGTGGCACAGCAAAGGGGAGGTGCGGCGCAACAGTGAGCAAGGCAGCAACAAGGACAGTGCAAGAAGGCTTGAGAGTGCAGGAATCGGTATTGGCAATAACGAAGAATGCGGAAGTGGGGTGGGTTGACGCACAAGAAAACTCTATTGCAATGCAAAGATAACTATAAAAAAAATGTAGAACAAAGTTTTTTTTTGGACTCATCTGCTCCCACCCTCTCTGTCAAAAAACCCTGCTTGTTTATAACCATGTAGTCCCTCTTTATTTAGGAAAGAAAAATCTTGATTTTAATGTGTTGATCCCATGATTAGGAAATTTTTATTTTGTCATTTATTTTTTATTTGACCTATCTTTTTATTCCTTTTTTCATTGTATTATTTTTGGTAATTTATTTTCAGCTTTTATTGCATTTAATTATTTCCTTTTTTTGCATGATTTATTTTCCTTTTATTTACTTATTCATATTTGGTTTAAATCTCTCAAATCAACCTTGGCTTAAATTTACATGATGCATGGGCATTGAAGAATGAGTTTAATTTATTTATTATTATTTATTATTTTTTTTGCTTGTTTTGTCAATTTTTTTAATTAAAGTTCTTCGGACAAAATTCGGTGTCTACAGTGATACTACTGTTTAAATACTATTTTGAGACTGTTAGGCCTTGTATCATGCTCACGTTTTACTACTACTATTACTATTATTGTGCTATTGATACTAATCCTATCTTCAGCGTCCCAGTTGTCACTTGATCAGTGCTCATTGAGGACACTTATAAATTATGGCCATACGTCTCACATGTTTTTGTTACTGTTCCCTACGGGGATTATAGCATGATATATTTTTGGTGGTGCCTGGTCTCCACTACTGTTACTGTTTACTCTGTTGTTTTACTGAATTGTATCATACTATTTACTGAATTGTACCATACTATTTACTGAATTGTGATTATCACCGAACTATTTATCGCACTGAATTGTTTACTAAAGTGTTTATTGAGATTTACAAAAATGGTGAAAGTGATATTTTAAAGTGAAATTAATATTACTTTTTAAATATTTTATTTACTGGTTTATATGCCATTTATGTGATTTATTTCACATTGAAACTTTTATTAAATGTGATTTATAACAAAAATCAACAACTACTCCCTATAGTCGCTTCTAGGTTCCGAGACACGATAGGTATTCTAAAATACCTTCCATACTCCATTCGGATCCCTAGCTTACTATAGTATCCTTCTTTTACTATGCCTAGTGTACTGATAGGAAATAAATGTTTTTAATGCATAAATATTTCATAATATCAGCTATGCATACAATTCTCTTACTTAGTATGTTTTGCTCACCAACTTATTTTCCATCTCCACAGATTACCTACAGTGACAGTGTGATATACCATTCTGAGGATTTTTGGCTGCGGTTTTGGTTACCCCAAGGCAGCTTGGTATTGATCCTGGAGGTATATTTACTTTCCTTTTATGTTCATAAAAGTTTGTATAGTACTACTATGTTGTAATTATAAACAACGGATGTAAACGATAAATAAAGTACTACTATGTAAGTACATTTATTTATGTAAATTAAATTAATTTACCTTTATAAATTGTTATGGTTTTAAAGAAAGTGAGAAATAAAGGCATCATAGAGAGCCCAACCATTATTGTAAGTATGGAAATGTGTGATTTACTGTACATACAGACTGTTACATAGTATAACATCAAATCCATACATATTTAGTAGGATTAGCTCAGTTATTGATTCCCTTTCTCTTACTCGTAGCTTACAATTTTGATGCACTAAATCGGTCATTTGTGATTCCCTAAATAGTGTGTTTATCTGTAATAAATGTCCTAGTGGTTCAGATTCAATAACCAATGTTATAGCAATTTTAGGTGATACAAAAGAGTAGGTGGCACCCAGGTCAAATAATGCAGTGACATTTTTATCGAAAAGATAGATGTTACCTTTAATCACATCAATGAAAGTGGTGTCAGCTGACTCCCAATAAATAGCAAATACTCGGCCCTATGTCACAGTTTGCTTGCCCTTCTCACGTTATGGCCCTACGTAGAGGCTGAGTTGACCACTGAGTGGTCTGTGAAGCAATAGCAGTAGGAGTGGTACCATTCTCCGTCTCTACTGGTACCCTCGGTCTGTAATTAGGTGATAGGATGATATTTTGGGAATTTTATATGTGCTAATATATTTGCTTTATTGATGTTTTATGCCTAAAAGAGCTTACTAATGTTTATTTTATGTTTTAGGTATTAAATATCAAAGTTGGAATAAAAAGAAGCTAAAAGGAGCAAAGTGCAGTATTTTCTGTCCAGCTTGAAAGATTGACATTTTTGACCAATTTAACGACCTGATCTCAAGAAGTGGCCTTCATGAAAGTTGTAGAATACTTCTCAAGCTTTCCAGAATGTACAAGATCGCAAAAATCGGAGTTCATTTGGTGGGTCAAACGTCTGGACAAAATCAGTACGAAATTCTGGGCAGAAAAACGAGATTGAGAAGAAATTCCAACAAAGCAAGTTCAAGACCAGATTTTGTTGAGAGAAGATAATTTCTTAATTTTATTATGTCTTAGATCTGTAATTAATTAATAAGAATAGGCCTTATGAATTTTATTTAGAGAATAATTGTAAAAAGATGATGAGATAAAGGTAAGAGTTTGACTAGTCAAATTACTTGTTTCCCAAGTAAACTCTTATCTGAATCCCACATTGCTTAGGAAAGTCTTTCAAACTCTTCCTTAGGCCTATATAAAGAGCACAAGGCTCTCATAAACAGCATCCCTCTTAGCCCTCAAATCCCTCTCATCCCTCTTCCCTCTTTTAGTCTTGTAGGATTTTCTTTAGGGTTTTTAATAAAATTTTATTTTTTTTCTTTATTTTTAATTAGTTGATGATTTCTTTATTATTTTTAATTCTGATTTTGTTTTCTTTATTTAAATTAATATTGTTTGTGTGTTCTTGCTTGCTAGTTTGTAATCTTGATTAGTAATTCTGATTTTATATTATTAAAGATTGCTTCTTTGATTGTTTCTTGCATGATATTTGTAATCTTTATAATATTAAACTTGAATTTTATGATCTTGAATATGTCTAGTGAGTAGTTTTCTTATTCAGTTATGAGGTAAATTAATTATTCTTGGGAAAAGCATGTTGTGAGATTCTTGAACCTATTATATAATTGTTGACTAAGTATCCAAGATTCTCTGAGCACATTATAATGATTGTTTGTTTGATTAGATAGGGTGCACACTATTTAGTTAAACTAAATAATCTATCGCCAGATTAAAAACATAAGTCCGTAATTGCTTGTGGAGTTAATCACTAGGGATGGAGGAGAATTAAGGTTTAGATTAAATGAACCAAGCTTATGTGTTTGTTATCTAATGTCAACCCATATCTTTCTTGTTGTTAATGCTGCTACAACTTATATCTAGAGAGCTTGTTCTAGGTAGGTTAAGTAGTTAGAGATTAGTTAAAGAGCTTGTTTTAACTAACGACTCAGTAAGGAAAGATGGTGTAACAGAGCTTGTTGTTATGCTACGGTTGACTATTTAGTTGACAGTGATATTTTGTAATCAATGATCAACATCAAAATCTAAGAATGATTGATTGCCTTGTAACTGAAGCTTTTTGCTATTTGTTTTTTATATTTAATAATTCTTGTTTTCTTTATTTTGGAATAGTTTACAAAACCCCCAAACTTCTTCTTTCCCTAAACCCTAAGATTAGATTTTTAATTTAATAATTAACTTAAAAAATTCAGTCTCTATGGGTTCGACCCTTACTCCGCTATCTACATAGTAGAGTTAGGAAATTTTATTTTTGGTGACTGACGACACTCATCATTAGGGCAATCCTTTACACGGTACCCCATCTGCCTGCATGCTAAACATGCTCTGGTAAGCCTTCGGCAAGGCGCCGAACCAGGATTTTTATCGCATCTCACACGGCTTTAATATACTCCTCTGTGAGCCCCTGGTACTGCCTGCCAAAGTATGGGATCTATCATTAGCTATTTGGATCCCTATACCATGATCATCATAGAACTCCCAATTTCAATACATTTCTATCTAATCATTAAATTAGGATAAAGATCACTCTCTTATAATTTATTTTCTTACCGCTCGGAGTCCCTGATCCTAGCTTAATCTGCTTCGCTAGAGCTCTGTCACTAGAAGCTTTCTCATCTTCCTTACGTTTACCTCTATCCTTCCCTTTACCCTTAGCCTGGAAATCTGACTAGTTTAACTCATAGTCCTGCTGACAGAGCTGAGCCTTACAAACCACTTCATCATATGTAGAAATATCTCGCAGGTACAGCTTAGACCGAATAGCAAGCCTCAAACCCTCCATAAATCGATAAATCTTATTCTCCTCCTAAGCATCTCCGGATCAAATCTGCTTAATGTAATAAATTTCAACTCATATTGGTCGACAGTCATATTTCCTTGAGTCAAATTAAGGACTCAATCTTCAACTTCTTCTAGGCAGTACATGGGATATATTGTCTATTAAATGCCTCCAAGAAAATATCCCACGTAACCGCAGCATGTTGAGACACCAAAATGGTCTGAGTGACTGCCACTAATGCTCTGCATCATCCACTAATTGTAAGAGCCTCGCCCGATCACTAGGCCAACGGCGAGCATCCCCTTGGCGATCCACGGCCCAGATTTACTCTTACCACATTGTCAAGGCCTCGCCCAAATCACCAGGCCGACGGCGAGCATCCCCTTGGCAAGTACACGCCTAAGGTTTGCCTTGACAGCGAGAGTAGGCGGTCGCCCAACACTCACCAACAATGTATTGTCCACTCTGGGAGGTCGCCCACCCTCATGGCTTTACGTCAAGGCTCCTGAAGAACTCATGATAATGCCTTGAATGCGTTTTCTGAGGCTCGAACCTTGGCATCCTTAGATACCCGAGCCTTACACTCATGATACCATTGAGACAAGTTGTTAGAGTACAGCTTCGAGACAATACATGTGATCAAGTGAGGCTCTTACAATACCAGTCTTTAATATACTCAAATCCATGTAGCTTTACATTAAGAGTAGTGATTAGAGTATAGCTTTGAGACAATGCATCAACCACAACATTTTCTTTACCTTGCTTATATTTGATCACATATGGGAATGTCTCAATGAACTCCATCCACCTGGCATGACTGATGGAGACCCATCAAGCTCACACAACTCAAGTCATGTTCGTGATGTTCGTTATCCTTTGAGCATCTGATGCGCACGGACAAGAGAAAACGTAGCTTGGAATTTGAAGGAGCTAAAATGCAACAGGACAAACTTCTGAAACCTAGACTCGAAACCTAAAGAGACTCGAACCTAAAGGTATTGGACCTTGACCCTACGAATAAGAATTCGAGAACCTAAGGTATAGCAATGGTGGATGGTGAAGAAGGAGGCGCCACAAGGAAGAAGACGTTGATAAGCCTAGTAGAGAGGGAACCCAACAGAAAGGCACACTCAAATTCTGAATTTCAAAACTGATCTGTCCATCAATAGTGTTTACAAGGTATTTATAATAATACCTAGCACTTAAGCCCATAAACAAGTGGGTTGGAATTAACACCAACAGAAAATAAGGCTAAACCCAAATTCATGCCTAAACCTAGTTACATAAAATAAATAGTCCAAGACATAACAAGACTCAAACGTGGGCTATCCAAACACTTAGCCCATCTTATTGTTAAGCTAAAATAAGATAGTAAACCATGCTCATGTCGTTTGGGCTTCCAAGCAAGTATAGATGTCTTGGGACTCTTCATGTAAGCTTCCTTGACACTTCAATGATGCTAGAGCTTGTTGCATTAATGAGGCCAGGGCTTGTTGCATCTTCTTAGCTTGAGCTCGGTTAATTGGACCTCCTTGGATGACCAATGGATCCTTAGCATCACGAACATCACGAGTAAGTAGATCTCCATCATTCCCCCTCTCCTCAAAAGGATTTGTCCTCAAATCGCATATACCTTCATCAAAAGAAAAGGGAGAAAGATCAGAAACATTAAAATTAGCAAATACACCATACTCACCAGGAAGATCCAATTTGTAGGCATTATCGTTGATCTTCTCTATGACTTGGAATGGTCCATCTCCTCGGGGATGCAGCTTGGTTCGTCGTTGAACAGGAAACCTCTCCTTTCTCATATGCACCCAAACCCAATGACCAGGCTCAAAGACTACTTTCTTTCGATGCTTATTTGCTTGGGTGGTATACTGCTCAGTCTTCTTTTCAATAGCTTGAAGTACTCTCTCATGGAGTTGCTTCACAAACTTAGCTTTCTGCCCTCCATCCAAGTTACTCTGTTCAGCACTAGGTAATGGCAACAAATCCAAGTGAGTAAGAGGATTGAAGCCATAAACAACTTCGAATGGAGAGCAACTCGTAGTGGAGTGAGCACTGCGGTTATATGCAAACTCCACATGTGGCAAGCAATCTTCCCAATTCTTCAAATTCCTCTGAATAATGGACCTCAATAATGTAGATAGGGTTCGGTTGATGACCTTAGTCTGTCCATCAGTCTGGGGGTGACAAGTGGTGGAGAATAACAATTTAGTTCCCAACTTTCCCAATAACGTCTTCTAAAAGTAACTAAGGAACTTGGCATCTCGATCAGAAACAATGGTTTTTGGTACACCATGTAGACGTACGATCTCTTTGAAGAAAAGGTCAGCAACGTTGCTCACATCATTCGTCTTGTGGCAAGCGATGAAATGAGCCATCTTAGAGAACCTGTCAACCACAATAAAAATAGAATCTCTACCGGGTTTTGTTTTAGGCAAGCCCAAAACAAAATCCATAAAGATATCAGTCCCCGGGGTAGTAGGAATGGGTAAAGGAGTATATAAACCATGATTATGAACTCTAGATTTAGCTTGCCTACATGAAATGCATCTATCACATAATCTCTCTACGTCTCTCCTCATGTTAGGCCAAAAGAAATGTTCCTGCAAAACAGCTAGAGTTTTCCTAATCCCGAAGTGACCCATTAATCCCCCACTATGGGCTTCTCTAACTAACAGCTCGCGCAATGAACTCCGAGGCACACATAATTTATTTTCTCTAAATAAGAACCCATCGTGCCTAAAGAACTTGCCAAAGCCAGATGTAGCACATGCATCATAAACATTACCAAAATCAACATCATCAGCATATTGTTCCTTGATATACTCAAATCCTAAAAGTTTAGAATCAAGAGTAGTGATAAGAGTATACCTACGAGATAACGCATCAGCAACGACGTTCTCTTTACCTTGTTTGTACTTGATCAAGTACGGGAACATCTCAATGAACTCTATCCACTTGGCATGACGCTTATGCAGCTTACTCTGTCCTTTCAAATGCTCAAGGACTCATGATCAGTGTGGATGACAAATTCTTTGGGCCACAAGTAATGTTGCCAGGTCTCCAAGGCCCTCACTAACGCGTACATCTCCTTGTCATATGTGGGATAGTTAAGTGCTGCTCCACTTAACTTCTCACTAAAGAAAGCAATTGGGCGTTTTTCCTGCATAAGCACAACTCTAATACCTACACCTGTGGCATCGCACTCAATCTCAAAAGTTTTAGTAAAGTCAGGCAGAGATAACAAAGGAGCAGAACAAAGTTTATCCTTAAGCAAATTAAAAGCATGCTCTTGTGCAGGACCCCAATGAAATGCAACATTCTTTTTGACCACTTCGATCAAAGGTGCAGTTATAGTGCTAAAATCTCTAACGAATCGATGATAGAAACTAGCTAAACCATGGAAACTACGCACCTCAGAAATAGACTTAGGTACAGGCCAATCTTTAATTGCCTTTACCTTCTCATTATCAACAGAAATGCCATGTGAAGAAATGACATACCCCAGAAAAATAATCTTATCAGTACCGAACTTACATTTCTTAAAATTGGCATACAAACTAGCATTCCTCAAAACAGTAAGAACATTCCGAAGATGCTCAGCATGCTCATGCTGGCTCTTACTGTATATCAAAATATCATCAAAATAGACAACCATATACTTACCAATGAAATCACGTAAAACATAGTTCATTAAACGCATGAATGTACTAGGTGCATTAGTCAAGCCAAAAGGCATAACTAACCACTCGTAGAGACCATGTTTAGTCTTGAATGCAGTTTTCCATTCATCACCTTCTCTCATACGAATTTGGTGATATCCGCTCTTTAAATCAATTTTAGAAAACATGCATGCACCATGCAACTCATCAAGCATGTCATCGAGCCTAGGAATAGGATAGCGGTACTTTACAGTGATTTTGTTGGCAGCTCGACAGTCAACGCACATCCTCCACGTCCCATCTTTTTTTGGCACAAGCAGTACGGGACGACGCAAGGACTCATGCTCTCTCTCACATAACCTTTCCTCATGAGCTCCTCAACTTGCGTTTGAAGCTCATTCGTCTCCTCGGGATTACTTCTATAGGCTGGACGGTTAGGAATGGTAGCTCCGGGGACAAGGTCAATCATGTGCTCGATCCCACGAATCGGTGGTAATCCACTTGGGATCTCCTCAGGGAATACATCCTTGAACTCCTGCAACAATGAGACAACATCAGTAGGCAAAGTATCATGGAGTTCAGCATCAATAAAATAAGAATCTTTAAATAAGAGTAAAAGGATAGGAGACTTAGCAAGAAATGCAGTCTTCACATCTCGGGGTTTGGCATAGCAGCTCACTGTTTTGCTTTCCTTGTTTTCCTTCTTTTCTTTAGCTTGCTTCCTTAGCTCATCATGTTGCTCCTTTAGCCGTAATTGGTCCTCATAAATCTCCTTGGGGCTAAGGGGAGCGAGAGCGATCTTCTTGCTAGCCATAGTAAAGGAGTAACGGTTAGTGTAACCGTCATGGAGGACTCTCCGATCATACTGCCACGGTCTACCCAGCAATAGGTGGCTAGCTTGCATGGGCACCACGTCACACAACACCTCATCGTGATACCTTCCAATACGAAAAGGAACCAAGACTTGCTTCACCACGTTGACTTCACCACAGTCATTAATCCATTGCAACTTATATGGGTGGTGATGCTTGGTAGTGGGCAACTTTAATTTATCAACAAGGTATGTGCTAGCAACATTAGCACAACTCCCACCATCATTGATTACAGTACATACCTTGTCACTAATATGGCATCTCGTATGGAAAATGTTCTCGCGCTGTGCCTCATCCTCAAACTTCACAAGAGTAGTAAGAGCACGCCTAGCAACAAGTGCTTCACCATGAGCAGCATACTCAACAACTTCTTCCTCGTCGACATCTTCTAACGCAGGCATCTCATCTTCTATACCGATTTCAGAACCTTCACTCTCAACATCTCCATTCCCAAGCATGATCATAACTCTATGGTTGGGACACTGAGAGGCATTATGTCAATGACCTAAACACTTGAAACACTTAATGTCACGTGTCCTGCTTTGGGATGCTTGGGCAGGTTCAGTCTTGGGCTTAGCAAAGCTCTCTGACTTAGGCGTAGACACAGGCTTATCATCCCTATGAAAGGTGTTAGATTTCCAAACAGGAACTAAACTAGAAGTAAAACGAGATGTACCTTTCCTTTTGAGTTGCCTTTCCACTTTGATGGCCACATGCAGCATCTCCTCTAAATCCAAGTAATGCTGCAACTCTACTACATTGGCAATCTCACGGTTTAAGCCTTGGAGAATACGAGCCATAGTAGCCTCTACATCCTCCTGGATATTGGCTCGAATCATGGTCATTTCCATCTCTTTGTAGTAATCCTCAACACTCTTTGAGCCCTGGGTCAGACCTTGGAGTTTCTGGTATAACTCCCTATAGTAATGAGTAGGAACAAATCTCTTTCTCATGATGCGCTTCATCTCATCCCATGTAGACACTGGAGGATCACCATATCTTCTTCTACTAGTGACTAACTGATCCCACCAAACCATAGCATACTCTGTGAACTCAATTGCTGCAAGTTTGACCTTCATTTCTTCAGAGTAGTGGTGGCAGTCAAACACCATTTCAAGCTTCCTTTCCCACTCCAAATACGCCTCAGGATCATTCTTGCCTGGGAAAGGAGGAATCTTCAATTTTATACTGCCAAGGTTTCCATCCATCTTCTCCTTGCCTCTATCACGAGCTCTATCAACTCGATCTCTATACCCATGGGACCTTCTATGATGTCTATCTATCCCAGACTCTTCATTCGAGTCATACCCAATATTATCATCATACTCGTCATTGGCAACAACCTTACTTTTTAGACGAGAAGTATCACCTTGCTGGATCTTTGCAAACTGAGCTTCATGTTGGTTCAACTTATCATGAATGTCATTGAATTTCACGTCCATCCGTTGGAACTGTTGTTGCATTGCCTGAAGCATGAATTCAATCTTTTTAAAGTCGGACTTATCACTTTTAGAAGACATTTTCAACAAAGATATCCTCACGTGTTTACACTCGTGTTTCACTCAAGGAATTTATCTTTTCTCTACTAATGTCTCTCACACACTCATGCCTTTTTCCCTTACTCTACCTTAACTCTATAGGTTCACAATCGCACTAGAGACTCAATCAAAGACTCAACCTCACAGAATCAACTAATTCACCAGGTATTTTTTTTATTTTTTTTTCTTCCGAATTCTTGCTTTTTTTTTCACAGAAAGGTATGGCTAGGGCTAGGATGACTCAAAGAAAGAAAGACAGAATAAAAAAAATAAAAAAATCACTAGAACGACCAAAACAAATGAAAAATGGCCTAAAACTATAGTAAAACGATGGAATTTTGCCAAAATAGGATAGTGCTAGTGAAGTAAAGCTTGAGTAGGTCGTTTTCTTTCATCGTTTTCTTTAAAACGGGTACTCGCACACCTCCTAACTCAAGCAAAATTTTCTGTTTGAACAGTACCGCAAAAATTTTTTTTTGAATTCTTCTTTTTTTTTTCGAATTCGTTCTTTTTTTTTCGAATTCTTTTCTTCTTCTTTTTTTTTAACTCTGAGTGTTGCGGTTTCCTTGAAAGAGGAGGGGTGCGGCTAGATTTTTTTTTTGAGGGGTGCGGCTAGGGTTTTTTTCGAGGGGTGCTGCTAGGATTTTTTTTTTGAGGGGTGCGGCTAGGGTTTTTTTTTAAGGGGTGCAGCTAGGGTTTTTTTTTTTTGAGGGGTGCGGCTAGGGTTTTTTTTTGAGGGGTGCGGCTAGGGTTTTTTTTTTTAGAGGTGCGGCTAGGGTTTTTTTGAAGGTGTGCGACATGGTTTTGAGGAATTGCAGCTAGGGTTTTTTTTGAAGGGGTGCGGCTAGGGTTTTTTTTTTTAGGGGTGTGGCTAGGGTTATGAATTCAACTCAAACACAACAACAAACCAGAAATCGAAACCAACAAGAGAGAAAAAAGAATGGAAAAAAAAATCAAAACCAATAAACCAAAAATCTAAAAGTGAGTGACGCACAAACAAACCAAAAATCAAAACTTGAGCTCTGAATACCGACTGATGCGCACGGGCAAGAGAAAAACGCAGCTTGGAATTTGAAGGAACTGAAACGCAACAGGGCAGAAACAAAGTTGATGAATGACAACTTCTGAAAACCTAAACCCGAAGCCTAAAGAGACTCGAACCGAAAGATATTGGACCTTGACCCTACGAATAAGAATTCGAGAACCTAAGGTATAGCAATGGTGGATGGTGAAGAAGGAGGCGCCACAAGGAAGAAAACCTTGATAAGCCTAGTAGACAGGGAACCCAAGAGAAAGGCACACTCAAATTCTGAAAATTCAAATTACTGATCTGATTATCAATAGCGTTTACAAGGTATTTATAATAATACCTAGCACTTAAGCCCATAAAGAAGTGGGCTGGAATTAACACCAATAGAAAATAAGACTAAACCCAAATTTATGCCTAAACCTAGTTACATAAAATAAATAGTCCAAGACAAAACAAGACTCAAACGTGGGCTATCCAAACACTTAGCCCATCTTATTGTTAAGCTGAAATAAGATAGTAAACCATGCTCATGTCGTTTGGGCTTCCAAGCAAGTATAGATGTCTTGGGACTCTTCATGGAAGCTTCCTTGACACTTTAATGATGCCAGAGCTTGTTGCATGAATGAGGCCAGGGCTTGTTGCGTCTTCTTAGCTCAAGCTCGGGTAATTGGACCTCCTTGGATGACTAATGGATCCTTAGCATCACGAACATCACGAGCAAGTGGATCTCCATCATTAGGGCTAAGGGGAGCAAGAGCGATCTTCTTGCCATCCATGGTCAAGGAGTAACGGTTAGTGTAACTGTCGTGGATGACTCTCCGATCATACTGCCACGGTCTACCCAGCAATAGGTGGCTAGCTTGCATGGGTACCACGTCACACAACACCTCATCATGATACCTTCCAATACGAAAAGGAACCAAGACTTGCTTCGCCACGTTGACTTCACCACAATCATTAATCCACTGCAACTTATATGGGTGGTGATGCTTGGTAGTGGGCAACTTTAACTTATCAACAAGGTATGTGCTTGCAAAATTAGTACGACTCCCACCATCAATGATTACAGTACATACCTTGTCACTAATATGGCATCTCGTATGGAAGATGTTCTTGCGTTATGCCTCATCTTCAAACTTCACAAGGGTATTAAGAGCACGCCTAGCAACAAGTGCTTCACCATGAGCAGCATACTCAACAACTTCTTCTTCGTCAACATCTTCTAACGCAAGCATCTCATCTTCAACCCAGACTTCGAACCTTCACTCTTAACATCTCCATTCCCAAGCATGATTATCACTCTACGGTTGGGACACTGTGAGGCAATATGTCCACGACCTAAACACTTGAAACACTTAATGTCACGTGTCCTGCTTTGGGATGCTTTGGCAGGTTCAGTCTTGGGCTTTGGAGGGCCCTCAGGCTTGGGCTTAGCAAAGCTCTCAGACTTAGGCATAGACACAAGCTTATCATCCCTACGAAAGGTGTTAGA
The DNA here is from genome assembly GCA_032173925.1 of Heritiera fomes. Classification (NCBI taxonomy): domain Eukaryota; kingdom Viridiplantae; phylum Streptophyta; class Magnoliopsida; order Malvales; family Malvaceae; genus Heritiera; species Heritiera fomes. Next base: position 17,062,216 of record JAPDPM010000009.1, on the reverse strand, counting down.
TTTCCAAACAGGAACTGAACTAGGAGTGAAACGGGATGTGCCTTTCCTTTGAAGTTGCCTTTCGACTTTGATGGCAACATGTAGCATCTCCTCTAAATCCATGTAATGCTGCAACTCTACTACATTGGCAACCTCATGGTTTAAGCCTTGAAGAAAACGAGCCATAGTAGCTTCTGTATCCTCCTGGATATTAAAAAAAAAAGGTCAAATTTTTAAGAGTTTTGAAGATCATGATATGTTTTCTTTCTTTTAAGGATTGATTCTAAACTAAAACAAAGTTTTATAAGAAAGTTGAGACTATTTTGATTGTTATTATTGTTGAAGTGAGTACTTTCTAAAGAATTTATGTGAGTTCATGATTAAATATGATTGATCATATGATATTAATAATGTGATTAGTTCATTGAAGTTGGTATAAGCAAAGGATAAATAGACAAGGAAAAAAAATAAACATAAAAAAAAGAAGAAAAAAAAATAGAGGTTGAAAGCTTTAAATTCTACTCCAATGTTTTGAGTTGCTTGATCTTGTTGATTAAATTCTTGAAGTGACTTGAAATATGAGTATGCAAAGCACTCTAAAAGAGGGCTAACTTGTTGAGTAACTGGGTGTTGGTATCACCAATATTAACATTCGCGTAAAAAGGCAAGTAAGTACTTAGGGAAACCATTATTGAAACCTCAAAAGAAAAAAAAAAGAAAAAGAAGGAAGAGAAAATAGAAAAAAAAAATTCTTTGATCTATTGACTTTGTTTGTGGTAATGTAAAATGGATAATTGCAAAGTTGATGTTATATGTTTCAATTGTGTTGATTGTGAATTTTGCATGAATTTATTTAGAAGTATGCATGAATATGAGAAGTAATGATTAGAATAGATTGACTTGATTATTTGACTCTTGTTGAAGTTATGAGTTAAGAATTGAAAGATTTGAAAATATGTTCATGATCTTAATCTTGTTTTTTTTTTTGTTTTTTTTAGGAAGTGGAAATTAAAAAAAAAAGGTCAAATTTTTAAGAGTTTTGAAGATCATGATATGTTTTCTTTCTTTTAAGGATTGATTCTAAACTAAAACAAAGTTTTATAAGAAAGTTGAGACTATTTTGATTGTTATTATTGTTGAAGTGAGTACTTTCTAAAGAATTTATGTGAGTTCATGATTAAATATGATTGATCATATGATATTAATAATGTGATTAGTTCATTGAAGTTGGTATAAGCAAAGGATAAATAGACAAGGAAAAAAAATAAACATAAAAAAAAGAAGAAAAAAAAATAGAGGTTGAAAGCTTTAAATTCTACTCCAATGTTTTGAGTTGCTTGATCTTGTTGATTAAATTCTTGAAGTGACTTGAAATATGAGTATGCAAAGCACTCTAAAAGAGGGCTAACTTGTTGAGTAACTGGGTGTTGGTATCACCAATATTAACATTCGCGTAAAAAGGCAAGTAAGTACTTAGGGAAACCATTATTGAAACCTCAAAAGAAAAAAAAAAGAAAAAGAAGGAAGAGAAAATAGAAAAAAAAAATTCTTTGATCTATTGACTTTGTTTGTGGTAATGTAAAATGGATAATTGCAAAGTTGATGTTATATGTTTCAATTGTGTTGATTGTGAATTTTGCATGAATTTATTTAGAAGTATGCATGAATATGAGAAGTAATGATTAGAATATGATTGACTTGATTATTTGACTCTTGTTGAAGTTATGAGTTAAGAATTGAAAGATTTGAAAATATGTTCATGATCTTAATCTTGTTTTGAGTCTTAATTTTTAATTTTTGAGTCTTATTTTGAATTTTTAGGATTGAGTCTTAAGTAAAAGATTTTGTGGGTATATCTTCTGAAAGCCCTCACGAGACACAACTCGTCCACTAGGGGTGACCTAGGGGTTTAAAGGCTTATTGCATATGCTAAATGCAATCGTGATTCCTACGAAAGTGAGTTAGGATTTTAGGATACAGTTCTTTAGGAATTAGTTAGCTAAGGTTTGCTAGAGGACTAGCAAAAGCTAAGTGTGGGGGAATTTGATAGGATGATATTTTGTGAATTTTATATGTGCTAATTATATTTTCTTTATTGATGTTTTATGCCTAAAAGAGCTTACTAATGTTTATTTTATGTTTTAGGTATTAAATATCAAAGTTGGAATAAAAATAAGATAAAAAGAGCAAAGTGCAGTATTTTCTGTCCAGCTTGAAAGATTGACATTTTTGACCAATTTAACGACCTGATTTCAAGAAGTGGCCTTCATGGAAGTTGTAGAGGACTTCTCAAGGTTTCCAGAATGTCCAAGATCGCAAAAATCTAAGTTCATTTGATGGGTCAAAAGTCTGGACAAAATCAGTACGAAATTCTAGGCAGAAAAACGAGATTGAGAAGAAATTCCAACAAAGCAAGTTCAAGACCAGATTTTGTTGAGAGAAGATAATTTCTTAATTTTATTTTGTCTTAGATCTGTAATTAATTAATAAAAATAGGCCTTAGGAATTTTACTTAGAAAATAATTGTAAAAAGATGATGAGATAAAGGTAAGAGTTTGACTAGTCAAATTACTTGTTTTCCAAGTAAACTCTTATCTGAATCCCACATTGCTTAGGAAAGTCTTTTAAACTCTTCCTTAGGCCTATATAAAGAGCACAAGGCTCTCATAAACATCATCCCTCACATCCCTCTTCCCTATTCCCTCTTAGTCTTTTGTAAGGTTTTCTTTTAGGTTTTAATAAAAGTTTTATTTTCTTTCTTTTAAGTTTGATATTGCTGATTTCTTTTTCTTTAAAAATTTTATTTTTCTTCTTTTCTTTATCATTGGTCTTGCTGATTTCTTTCTTTTAAGTTATAAAATTATTTTCTTTTTAGTCTTCCTAATAGAAACAGATTTAATTTTGTATTTAATATTTTTCAAAGTAAACAATTTCTTTATAGTTTTTAGGATTAAATTGTTTTCTTTTCTTTTCTTTATTTAAACTGATTCTTCCCTTAGGTTTATTAGGTTTTATCTATTTTATAATGTTATATGGTTGCTGATTTCTTTAGTGATAATTATTTTGATTCTTGTTTTGTTTTTCATATTATTTGTTTAGTTCTTGCTAGTTTATAATCTTGATTCCAGATTTCTTGTTTTAGATTATTAAAGATTGATATATTGATTGTCTTTTGCATGATTCTTGATATCTTTATAATATTAAACTTGAAATTTATGATCTTGAATATGACTAGTGAGTAGGTTTCTTATTCAGTTACAAGGTAAATTGATTGTTCTTGGAAAAAGAATGTTGTGAGATTTTGAGCTTATAATATAATTGTTGATTAAGTATCCAAGATTCTCTGAGCACATTTGCATGATTATTTACTTGATTAGATGGTAGGGCCCACTATTTAATTTAATTGAATAATCTACTGCCAGATTAAAAACATAAGTCCGTAATTGCTTATGGAGTTAATCACTAGGGATGGAGGAGAATTGAGGTTTAGATTAAATGAACCGAGCTTATGTGTTTGTTATCTAATGTCAACCCATATCTTTCTAGTTGTTAATGCTGCTACAACTTATATCTAGAGAGCTTGTTCTAGGTAGGTTAAGTAGTTAGAGATTAGTTAAAGAGCTTGTTTTAACTAACGACTCAGTAAGGGAAGATGGTGTAACAGAGCTTGTTGTTATGCTACGGTTGACTATTTAATTGACAATAATATTTTGTAATCAATGATCAACATCTAAATCCAAGAATAATTAATTACCTTGTAACTGAAGCTTTTTCATATTTGTTTTTGATATTTAATAATCCTTGCTTTCTCTCTTTTAGGCATAGCTTACAAAACTCCAAAACCCCAAAATTTCTTCTTTCCCTAAACCTTAAGATTAGATTTTTAATTTAATAATTAACTTAAATAATTCAGTCTCTGTGGGTTCGACCCTTACTCCGCTATCTACATAGTAGAGTTAGGAAGTTTTATTTTTGGTGACTGACGACACTCATCAAATTTTGGCGCCGTTGCCGGGGACTGTTATTTATTTAAGTTGTTTATTATAATTTAAAGATCTAATTATTTTCTATTCTTTCTTCCTTGCAGGGTTTGCATGTCTGACGAGGACTCTAGTTACAAACTTCGAAAGATTAGAGATTACATTCAGGCAACCCAAAGTGCGGTGCTACAAACGCCCCAACCACCACCATCCACTTCCAAAGATCCACCTTCCACCGAGCCCACGTTCAATCCCACTTTTGAATTCTCTAGTGATTTAGAAGAGGACACCATGGCTCAAAACGCTAATAGAACCTTGAAGGAGTTGGCAGCACCCACTATGAACCAACAACCCCTTTGCATAACCTATCCTACTTTAGATGTTGCTTTTGAATTAAAATCTGGTTTGATACATCTTTTACCAACTTTTCATGGTCTTGCAGGTGAAGATCCACACAAACATCTAAAGGAGTTCCATGTTGTTTGCTCCACCATGAAGCCTGCTGGGGTTAGTGAAGAGCAAATCAAGCTAAGGGCCTTTCCATTCTCTCTGGCAGATGCAGCCAAGGATTGGCTTTACTACTTACCTTCTGGGACCATCAACACTTGGGATGATATGAAGAGACTCTTCTTGGAAAGATATTTTCCTGCTTCTAGGGCAGCCAACATCCGCAAAGAAATTTGTGGAATTAGGCAATTTAATGGTGAGTCACTCTATGAATATTGGGAAAGATTTAAACGATTATGTGCTAGTTGCCCACATCACCAAATTCATGAGCAACTATTGATCCAATATTTCTATGAGGGACTATTACCCCATGATAGAAGTATGATAGATGCAGCTAGTGGAGGAGCTTTAGTGGATAAGACTCCTCAAGAAGCCCAAAACTTGATAGCAAATATGGCTGCCAATTCTCAACAATTTAATACAAGGCGTGATACACCACCACTATCTAAGCAAGCACACGAGGTAAGTACTTTTTCTTTGGAAAAACAAATTGCTAATCTAACATCTCTTGTGCAACAATTGGCTGTAGGTAAAATGCAACAAGCTAAGGCTTGTGGAGTTTGCTCCAACATGGGACACCCTACTGATATGTGTCCAACCTTACAAGAAGATTCCATGGAGCAAGCTAATGTTGTAGGAGGATTCCCAGGGCCTTCCCAAGGTAAGTATGACCCTTACTCCAATACCTACAACCCTGGTTGGAGGGAGCACCCAAATTTGCAATATGGAAATAGGTCTACACCATATGTCCCACCACACAATAGGCCAAGTAATTTTCAAGTCCCCAAACCTGCATACCAAGAGAGGCCACCACCCCAAACACAACACCAAAGTGGAACCATGTCTTTTGAAGAAATTGTAAAGAATCTTGCTGCCTCTACTTTACAAAATCAACAAGAGAACAATCAAAGAATTGTACACCTTGAGCGTCAAATGAGCCAAATGGCTACTTCCCTAAGCAGACTTGAAGCCAAGGAATCCAACAAGTTGCCATCTCAACCAGAGGTCAATCCAAGAGAGAATGCACATGCCATAACTTTGAGAAGTGGTAAGGAAATTGGCCCTAAGGAACCCTTAATTATAGATGTTGACAATGGCTCTAAAAACTATCAAGAAATTGAAAATTCAAGTGAAATAAAGGAGGATGTCAACTCTAATAACAAAGGAGACCAAGGGACTGATTTTGATAATGCAAATGGGGGTGTCGACAAGCATAATGCAGGCAAGGAAGGATATGTCAGCAACCTTCCACCACTTTATAGAGAGGTAAGTAATAAAAAAGTTCCATTTAACACAGGCACTTACCCTCCTCCTTTTCCTAGCAGGTTAGCCAAAAACAAAAAAGATGAGCAAGAAAAGGAGATTTTGGAAACCTTTAGGAAGGTTGAAGTCAATATTCCTCTTCTTGATGCCATTAAGCAAGTGCCAAGATACGCAAAGTTTCTAAAAGAATTGTGCACTAACAAGAGGAAATTGCAAGGTAATGAGAAGGTAAGTGTGGGGGAGAATGTTTCTGCGGTTATCCAAAGGAAACTCCCTCCCAAGTGCAAGGACCCGGGTACATTCACTATCCCTTGTAAGATAGGTGATATTAGATTTGAAAGATGCATGATAGATCTAGGTGCTTCGATTAATGTTATGCCATTGTCAATCTTTAAAAGTTTGAATCTTGGAACTTTAAAAGAGACTGGTGTAATAATTCAATTAGCTGATAGATCTAATACATATCCTGAAGGAGTAATTGAGGATGTACTAGTCCAAGTTAATGAACTTGTCTTCCCTGCAGATTTTTACATACTGAATATGGAAGATGATGACTCTCCTAATGATGCACCTATATTGTTAGGTAGACCATTCTTAAAAACATCTAGGACTAAAATTGATGTGCACAATGGAACATTAACTATGGAATTTGATGGTGAAAGTGTTAAATTTAATATTTTTGAAGCCTTGAGATATCCTAGTGATGTGCATGCTGTTTTTGGAATTGATGTTATTGATGATCTAACCCAACAATTCTTTGAGCTAGGAAGAGAAGACAAGTTAGAGGTGGCTATAAGCCACAATTTAAAACTGGAAAATTTTGAAAAAGACCCCTTTGCTGATTTTAATAGTTTCCTAAAGGAGGAAGTTTTTGCTCTTCAGTCCTTACCCGAAGCAAGGTATGAAAACTTAAAGAGAGAGTTGCCTATTACTCATACAAAGCTTCTTCCTTCTGTTGTGCAGGCCCCTGAGATCGAATTGAAGCCATTGCCAGAACATCTTAAATATGTGTTTTTGGGAGACAATGAAACCTTGCCTGTAATCATTGCAAAGGACCTCACACCAATGCAAGAAGAAAAGCTCATTCAAGTGCTTAAAGATCATAAGACAGCCATAGGATGGACTATTGCAGACATCAAGGGAATAAGCCCAGCTGTGTGTATGCATCGCATCTTACTTGAGGAAGGTTCAAAACCAACATGAGAGGCTCAAAGAAGATTGAACCCTCCAATGATGGAAGTTGTGAAAAAGGAGATCTTAAAACTCCTTGATGTTGGGATTATCTATCCAATCTCTGACAGTAAGTGGGTGAGCCCAATACAAGTGGTTCCAAAGAAGTCAGGCATCACGGTGGTGAAGAATGAAGATAACGAGTTGATACCAACAAGAATTCAAAATGGGTGGCGAGTTTGCATAGATTATAGAAAATTGAATGCTACTACTCGCAAGGATCACTTTCCTTTACCTTTTATTGATCAAATGCTTGAAAGACTTGCTGGTAGAACTCACTATTGTTTTCTTGATGGTTATTCAGGTTATAATCAAATTGTGATAGCTCCCGAGGATCAAGAAAAGACCACCTTCACATGCCCCTTTGGCACTTTTGCTTATAGACGCATGCCATTTGGTCTTTGTAATGCCCCTGCCACTTTCCAAAGGTGTATGGTAAGCATATTTTCTGATTATGTAGAAAATATCATAGAAGTTTTTATGGATGATTTCACAGTCTATGGAAACTCCTTTGATGAATGCTTAGACAACCTTACACTTATCCTTCGAAGATGCATGGAAACTAACCTTGTTTTAAATTCTGAAAAATGTCACTTTATGGTAGAACAAGGAATAGTTTTAGGGCATGTAATTTCTGCAAATGGCATAGAAGTTGATAAATCTAAGATTAGCATTGTTCAATCTTTACCTTACCCCACAAATGTGCGGGAAGTGCGTTCTTTTCTTGGACATGCAGGTTTTTATCGTAGGTTTATCAAAGACTTCTCCAAGATTGCGTTACCTTTGTGTAAACTCTTACAAAAAGATGTTGATTTTGTGTTTGATGAGAGATGCAAGGAAGCATTCGACAAGTTGAAAGAATGTTTAATCTCTGCTCCAATCATTCAACCACCTAATTGGGATCTACCATTTGAATTGATGTGTGATGCAAGTGATTACGCAATTGGGGCTGTTTTGGGACAAAAAGTTGGAAGAGCTTCACACGTTATCTATTATGCTTCAAGGACCCTAAATGAAGCTCAACGAAACTACTCCACCACAGAAAAAGAGCTTCTTGCTATTGTCTTTGCTTTAGATAAGTTTCGATCTTACTTGCTTGGTACTAAAATAATTGTTTATTCTGATCATGCAGCCTTGAGATATTTACTATCCAAAAAGGAGGCAAAGCCAAGACTCATAAGATGGATCCTTTTGCTTCAAGAATTTAACTTAGAGATCAAAGACAAGAAAGGTGCAGAGAACTTTGTGGCAGATCATTTAAGTAGATTGGAAAGAGAAGAAGATGCGTTGCCACTTCAAGAGTTCTTTCCTGATGAAGAATTGATGGCAGTCAAAGTAACTACACCATGGTATGCTGATATTGTGAATTATTTAGTTACTAACACTTTGCCTCATGATTTGACTAGAGCTCAGAAGGATAAACTTAAGAGTGATGCCAAATATTATATTTGGGATGACCCTTACTTGTGGAAGAATTGCTCTGACCAAATAATAAGAAGGTGTGTCACACAAGATGAGATTCCATCAATCTTGACCTTTTGCCATAGCTATGAGTGTGGAGGCCACTTTGGACCTAATAGGACGGCAAGAAAGGTATTAGGATTTGGATTCTTTTGGCCCACAATATTTAAAGATGCATACTTATTTTGCAAGACATGTGAGCATTGCCAAAAGTCAGGTAACATCTCTCAAAGAAACCAAATGCCACAAACCCCTATTCTAGTTTGTGAAATTTTTGATGTTTGGGGCATTGATTTCATGGGACCTTTTCCTTCCTCCTATAGTAATCTTTACATAATTCTTGCTGTTGATTATGTCTCGAAATGGGTGGAAGCTAAAGCCACTAGGACTGATGATTCCAAAGTTGTTGCAGAATTTGTTAAATCTAATATTTTTGCTAGGTATGGAACACCAAGAGCTTTGATAAGTGATAGAGGTACCCACTTCTGCAATTGTATGATTGAAGCTTTATTGAAGAGGTACCACGTCACTCACAAGGTGTCAACAGCCTACCATCCTCAAACAAGTGGCCAAGCAGAAGTCTCTAATAGAGAGATAAAAAGTATTCTAGAGAAAACTGTGAACCCTCAAAGGAAAGATTGGAGTATGAGGCTTAATGATGCATTATGGGCATATAGAACAGCCTATAAAACACCTATTGGGATGTCCCCTTATAGGTTGGTTTATGGTAAGCCATGCCATCTTCCTGTTGAGTTGGAACATAGAGCTTATTGGGCTATAAAACAATGCAACATGAATTATGATGAAGTGGGAAACCATAGAAAGCTTCAGTTGCAAGAGCTAGAGGAGATTCGTAATGAAGCCTATGTAAACTCAAGGATTTACAAGGAGAAAACTAAAGCCTTCCATGACAAGAATATTGCAAGAAAGACTTTTGAAATTGGACAAAAAGTTCTTCTCTATCACTCAAGGCTTAAGTTATTTCCAGGTAAGTTACGTTCTAGATGGGTAGGACCTTTTATTGTTACTAATGTTTTTCCTCATGGTGCAGTTGAAATTCAAAGTTCAAAAACTTCAAAAGCTTTCAAGGTGAATGGACATAGATTGAAACCATACTATGAAGGATTTAAAGTCTACAATGTGGAAGAGTTGAAGTTGGAAGATCCCATCTATGAGGATTGAAAGAGGTGGCAATGTCGAGCAAACGACAATAAACAAAAGCGCTACTTGGGAGGCAACCCAAGGATGTAAAAACAAGGGAGTATTTCTTTCCTTACTTGTATTACCATTTAATTTTTGAGTTTTTACTGTTCTTCTTTGCATGCTAGACTTACTTTGAGGGCAAAGTAAGATTTAAGTGTGGGGGGGAATATTGGTTTATGAGTCTATAGAGTTTTTTTTTTGTTTTTTTTAGGAAGTGGAAATTAAAAAAAAAGGTCAAATTTTTAAGAGTTTTGAAGATCATGATATGTTTTCTTTCTTTTAAGGATTGATTCTAAACTAAAACAAAGTTTTATAAGAAAGTTGAGACTATTTTGATTGTTATTATTGTTGAAGTGAGTACTTTCTAAAGAATTTATGTGAGTTCATGATTAAATATGATTGATCATATGATATTAATAATGTGATTAGTTCATTGAAGTTGGTATAAGCAAAGGATAAATAGACAAGGAAAAAAAATAAACATAAAAAAAAGAAGAAAAAAAAATAGAGGTTGAAAGCTTTAAATTCTACTCCAATGTTTTGAGTTGCTTGATCTTGTTGATTAAATTCTTGAAGTGACTTGAAATATGAGTATGCAAAGCACTCTAAAAGAGGGCTAACTTGTTGAGTAACTGGGTGTTGGTATCACCAATATTAACATTCGCGTAAAAAGGCAAGTAAGTACTTAGGGAAACCATTATTGAAACCTCAAAAGAAAAAAAAAAGAAAAAGAAGGAAGAGAAAATAGAAAAAAAAAATTCTTTGATCTATTGACTTTGTTTGTGGTAATGTAAAATGGATAATTGCAAAGTTGATGTTATATGTTTCAATTGTGTTGATTGTGAATTTTGCATGAATTTATTTAGAAGTATGCATGAATATGAGAAGTAATGATTAGAATAGATTGACTTGATTATTTGACTCTTGTTGAAGTTATGAGTTAAGAATTGAAAGATTTGAAAATATGTTCATGATCTTAATCTTGTTTTTTTTTTGTTTTTTTTAGGAAGTGGAAATTAAAAAAAAAAGGTCAAATTTTTAAGAGTTTTGAAGATCATGATATGTTTTCTTTCTTTTAAGGATTGATTCTAAACTAAAACAAAGTTTTATAAGAAAGTTGAGACTATTTTGATTGTTATTATTGTTGAAGTGAGTACTTTCTAAAGAATTTATATGAGTTCATGATTAAATATGATTGATCATATGATATTAATAATGTGATTAGTTCATTGAAGTTGGTATAAGCAAAGGATAAATAGACAAGGAAAAAAAATAAACATAAAAAAAAGAAGAAAAAAAAATAGAGGTTGAAAGCTTTAAATTCTACTCCAATGTTTTGAGTTGCTTGATCTTGTTGATTAAATTCTTGAAGTGACTTGAAATATGAGTATGCAAAGCACTCTAAAAGAGGGCTAACTTGTTGAGTAACTGGGTGTTGGTATCACCAATATTAACATTCGCGTAAAAAGGCAAGTAAGTACTTAGGGAAACCATTATTGAAACCTCAAAAGAAAAAAAAAAGAAAAAGAAGGAAGAGAAAATAGAAAAAAAAAATTCTTTGATCTATTGACTTTGTTTGTGGTAATGTAAAATGGATAATTGCAAAGTTGATGTTATATGTTTCAATTGTGTTGATTGTGAATTTTGCATGAATTTATTTAGAAGTATGCATGAATATGAGAAGTAATGATTAGAATATGATTGACTTGATTATTTGACTCTTGTTGAAGTTATGAGTTAAGAATTGAAAGATTTGAAAATATGTTCATGATCTTAATCTTGTTTTGAGTCTTAATTTTTAATTTTTGAGTCTTATTTTGAATTTTTAGGATTGAGTTTTAAGTAAAAGATTTTGTGGGTATATCTTCTGAAAGCCCTCACGAGACACAACTCGTCCACTAGGGGTGACCTAGGGGTTTAAAGGCTTATTGCATATGCTAAATGCAATCGTGATTCCTACGAAAGTGAGTTAGGATTTTAGGATACAGTTCTTTAGGAATTAGTTAGCTAAGGTTTGCTAGAGGACTAGCAAAAGCTAAGTGTGGGGGAATTTGATAGGATGATATTTTGTGAATTTTATATGTGCTAATTATATTTTCTTTATTGATGTTTTATGCCTAAAAGAGCTTACTAATGTTTATTTTATGTTTTAGGTATTAAATATCAAAGTTGGAATAAAAATAAGATAAAAAGAGCAAAGTGCAGTATTTTCTGTCCAGCTTGAAAGATTGACATTTTTGACCAATTTAACGACCTGATTTCAAGAAGTGGCCTTCATGGAAGTTGTAGAGGACTTCTCAAGGTTTCCAGAATGTCCAAGATCACAAAAATCTAAGTTCATTTGATGGGTCAAAAGTCTGGACAAAATCAGTACGAAATTCTAGGCAGAAAAACGAGATTGAGAAGAAATTCCAACAAAGCAAGTTCAAGACCAGATTTTGTTGAGAGAAGATAATTTCTTAATTTTATTTTGTATTAGATCTGTAATTAATTAATAAAAATAGGCCTTAGGAATTTTACTTAGAAAATAATTGTAAAAAGATGATGAGATAAAGGTAAGAGTTTGACTAGTCAAATTACTTGTTTTCCAAGTAAACTCTTATCTGAATCCCACATTGCTTAGGAAAGTCTTTTAAACTCTTCCTTAGGCCTATATAAAGAGCACAAGGCTCTCATAAACATCATCCCTCACATCCCTCTTCCCTATTCCCTCTTAGTCTTTTGTAAGGTTTTCTTTAAGGTTTTAATAAAAGTTTTATTTTCTTTCTTTTAATTTTGATATTGCTGATTTCTTTTTCTTTAAAAATTTTATTTTTCTTCTTTTCTTTATCATTGGTCTTGCTGATTTCTTTCTTTTAAGTTATAAAATTATTTTCTTTTTAGTCTTCCTAATAGAAACAGATTTAATTTTGTATTTAATATTTTTCAAAGTAAACAATTTCTTTATAGTTTTTAGGATTAAATTGTTTTCTTTTCTTTTCTTTATTTAAACTGATTCTTCCCTTAGGTTTATTAGGTTTTATCTATTTTATAATGTTATATGGTTGCTGATTTCTTTAGTGATAATTATTTTGATTCTTGTTTTGTTTTTCATATTATTTGTTTAGTTCTTGCTAGTTTATAATCTTGATTCCAGATTTCTTGTTTTAGATTATTAAAGATTGATATATTGATTGTCTTTTGCATGATTCTTGATATCTTTATAATATTAAACTTGAAATTTATGATCTTGAATATGACTAGTGAGTAGGTTTCTTATTCAGTTACAAGGTAAATTGATTGTTCTTGGAAAAAGAATGTTGTGAGATTTTGAGCTTATAATATAATTGTTGATTAAGTATCCAAGATTCTCTGAGCACATTTGCATGATTATTTACTTGATTAGATGGTAGGGCCCACTATTTAATTTAATTGAATAATCTACTGCCAGATTAAAAACATAAGTCCGTAATTGCTTATGGAGTTAATCACTAGGGATGGAGGAGAATTGAGGTTTAGATTAAATGAACCGAGCTTATGTGTTTGTTATCTAATGTCAACCCATATCTTTCTAGTTGTTAATGCTGCTACAACTTATATCTAGAGAGCTTGTTCTAGGTAGGTTAAGTAGTTAGAGATTAGTTAAAGAGCTTGTTTTAACTAACGACTCAGTAAGGGAAGATGGTGTAACAGAGCTTGTTGTTATGCTACGGTTGACTATTTAATTGACAATAATATTTTGTAATCAATGATCAACATCTAAATCCAAGAATAATTAATTACCTTGTAACTGAAGCTTTTTCATATTTGTTTTTGATATTTAATAATCCTTGCTTTCTCTCTTTTAGGCATAGCTTACAAAACTCCAAAACCCCAAAATTTCTTCTTTCCCTAAACCTTAAGATTAGATTTTTAATTTAATAATTAACTTAAATAATTCAGTCTCTGTGGGTTCGACCCTTACTCCGCTATCTACATAGTAGAGTTAGGAAGTTTTATTTTTGGTGACTGACGACACTCATCACGGATCATGGTTATTTCCATCTCTTTGTAATAATCCTCAACACTCTTTAAACCCTGGGTAAGACCTTGGAGCTTCTGGTATAACTCTCTGTAGTAATGAGTAGGAACAAATCTCTTCCTCATGATGCGCTTCATCTCATCCCATGTACACACTGGAGGATCACCATATCTTCTTCTACTAGTGACTAACTGATCCCACCAAACCATAGCATACTCTACGAACTCAATTGCTGCAAGTTTGACCTTCTTTTCCTCGGAGTAGTGGTTGTAGTCAAACACCATTTCAATCTTCCTTTCCCACTCCAAATATGCCTCAGGATCAATCTTACCTTGGAAAGGAGGAATCTTCAATTTTATACTGCCAAGGTTTGGAAATCCATCTTCTCCTTGCCTCTATCACGGGCTCTATCAACTCAATCTCTATACCCATGGTCCCTTCTATGATGTCTATCTATCCCAGACTCTTCGTTCGAATCATAACCAACATTATCATCATACTCGTCATTGGCAACAACCTTACTTTTTAGACGAGAAGTATCACCTTGCTGGATCTTTGCAAACCGAACTTCATGCTGATTCAACTTATCATGAATGTAATTGAATTTCACGTCCATTCGTTGGAACTGTTGTTGCATTACCTGAAGCATGAATTCAATCTTTTTAAAGTCGGACTTATCACCTTCAGAAGACATTTTCAACAAAGATATCCTCACGTGTTTACACTCGTGTTTCACTCAAGGAATTTGGCTTTCCTCTACTAATGTCTCTCACACACTCATGCCTTTTTCCCTTACTCTACCTTAACTCTATAGGTTCACAATCGCACTAGAGACTCAATCAAAGACTCAACCTCATAGAATCAACTAATTTACCAAGTATTGTCACCAAAAAAAAAAAAATTTTTTGAATTTTTTTTTCACAGAAAGGTGTGGCTAGGGTGACTCAAAGAAAGAAAAGAAAAAAAAAGAAAAATAGAAGAAAAAAAAAGCACAAGAAGGACCAAAAAAATGAAAAATGGCCTAAAACTATAGGAAAACGATAGAATTTGGCCAAGATAGGATATGGCCCGTGATGCAAAGCTCAACGGGTTCGGTTTCTTTCGTCGTTTTCTTTAAAACGGGTACTCGCAAACCTCCTAACTCAACCAAAATTTTCTGTATGAACAGTACCGCAACAAAATTTTTTTCAATTCTTCTTTTTTTTGAATTCTTTTCTTTTTTTTTGAATTCTTTTCTTCTCTTTTTATTTTTCAAATTCTTTTCTTCTTTTTTTTTTAAACTCTGAGTGTTGCGGTTTCCTTGAAAAGAGGAGGGGTGCGGCTAGGGTTTTTTTGAAGGGGTGCGGCTAGGTTTTTTTTTTGACGGGGTGCGACAGGGTTTTGAGGAATTGCAGCTAGGGTTCTTTTTTAAGGAAGGGGTGCAGCTAGGGTTTTGATGAATTGCGGCTAGGGTTATGAATTCAACTCAAACATGATGAGTGTCGTCAGTCACCAAAAATAAAATTTCCTAACTCTACTATGTAGATAGCGGAGTAAGGGTCGAACCCACAAAGACTGAATTTTTTTAAGTTAATTATTAAATTAAAAATCTAATCTTAGGGTTTAGGGAAAGAAGAAGTTTGGGGGTTTTGTAAACTATTCCAAAATAAAGAAAACAAGAATTATTAAATATAAAAAAAACAAATAGCAAAAAGCTTCAGTTACGAGGCAATCAATCATTCTTGGATTTTGATGTTGATCATTGATTACAAAATATCACTGTCAATTAAATAGTCAACCGTAGCATAACAACAAGCTCTGTTACACCATCTTTCCTTACTGAGTCGTTAGTTAAAACAAGCTCTTTAACTAATCTCTAACTACTTAACCTACCTAGAACAAGCTCTCTAGATATAAGTTGTAGCAGCATTAACAACAAGAAAGATATGGGTTGACATTAGATAACAAACACATAAGCTCGGTTCATTTAATCTAAACCTTAATTCTCCTCCATCCCTAGTGATTAACTCCACAAGCAATTACGGACTTATGTTTTTAATCTGGCGGTAGATTATTTAATTTAGCTAAATAGTGTGCACCCTATCTAATCAAACAAACAATCATTATAATGTGCTCAGAGAATCTTGGATACTTAATCAACAATTATATAATAGGTTCAAGAATCTCACAACATGCTTTTCCCAAGAATAATCAATTTACCTCATAACTGAATAAGAAAACTACTCACTAGTCATATTCAAGATCATAAAATTCAAGTTTAATATTATAAAGATTACAAATATCTTGTAAGAAACAATCAAAGAAGCAATCTTTAATAATATAAAATCAGAATTACTAATCAAGATTATAAACTAGCAAGCAAGAACACACAAATAATTTTAATTTAAATAAAGAAAACAAGATCAGAATTAAAAATAATAAAGAAATCAACAACTAATTAAAAATAAAGAAAAAAATAAAATTTTATTAAAAACCCTAAAGAAAATCCTACAAGACTAAAAGAGAAGAGGGATAAGAGGGATTTGAAGG
The DNA here is from genome assembly GCA_032173925.1 of Heritiera fomes. NCBI lineage: Eukaryota > Viridiplantae > Streptophyta > Magnoliopsida > Malvales > Malvaceae > Heritiera > Heritiera fomes. The sequence goes on along the minus strand of JAPDPM010000009.1, from coordinate 17,046,064 downwards.
ATTTGAGGGCTAAGAGGGATGATGTTTATGAGAGCCTTGTGCTCTTTATATAAGCCTAAGGAAGAGTTTAAAAGACTTTCCTAAGCAATGTGGGATTCAGATAAGAGTTTACTTGAGAAACAAGTAATTTGACTAGTCAAACTCTTACCTTTATCTCATCATCTTTTTACAATTATTTTCTAAGTAAAATTTCTAAGGCCTATTTTTATTAATTAATTACAGATCGAAGACAAAATAAAATTAAGAATTATCTTCTCTCAACAAAATCTGGTCTTGAACTTGCTTTGTTGGAATTTCTTCTCAATCTCGTTTTTCTGCCCAGAATTTCGTACTGATTTTGTCCAGACGTTTGACCCACCAAATGAACTCCGATTTTTGCGATCTTGTGCATTCTGGAAAGCTTGAGAAGTCATCTACAACTTTCATGAAGGCAACTTCTTGAGATCAGGTCGTTAAATTGGTCAAAAAAGTCAATCTTTCAAGCTGGACAGAAAATACTGCACTTTGCTCTTTTTAGCTTCTTTTTATTCCAACTTTGATATTTAATACCTAAAACATAAAATAAACATTAGTAAGCTCTTTTAGGCATAAAACATCAATAAAGCAAATATATTAGCACATATAAAATTCCCAAAATATCATCCTATCAAAACACAACAACAAACCAGAAATCGAAACCAACAAGAGAGAAAAAGAAGAAAAAAAATCAAAACCAATAAACCAAAAATCAAACTGTGAGTGACGCACAAACAAACCAGAAATCAAAACTTGAGATCTGAATACCAACTGATGCGCACGGACAAGAGAAAACGTAGCTTGGAATTTGAAGGAGCTAAAACGCAACAGGACAAACTTCTGAAACCTAGACCCGAAGCCTAAAGAGACTCGAACCCAAAGGTATTGGACCTTGACCCTACGAATAAGAATTCGAGAACCTAAGGTATAGCAATGGTGGATGGTGAAGAAGGAGGCGCCATAAGGAAGAAGACCTTGATAAGCCTCGTAGAGAGGGAACCCAAGAGAAAGGCACACTCAAATTCTGAAATTCAAAACTGATCTGTCCATAAATAGTGTTTACAAAGTATTTATAATAATACCTAGCACTTAAGCCCATAACAAGTGGGCTGGAATTAACACCAACAGAAAATAAGACTAAACCTAAATTCATGCCTAAACCTAGTTACATAAAATAAATAGTCCAAGACATAACAAGACTCAAACGTGGGCTATCCAAACACTTAGCTCATCTTATTGTTAAGATAAAATAAGATAGTAAACCATGCTCATGTTGTTTGGGCTTCCAAGCAAGTATAGATGTCTTGGGACTCTTCATGGAAGCTCCCTTGACACTTCAATGATGCTAGAGCTTGTTGCATTAATAAGGCCATGGCTTGTTGCGTCTTCTTAGCTCGAGCTCGGGTAATTGGACCTCCTTGGATAACCAATGGATCCTTAGCATCACGAACATCTCGTGCAAGTGGATCTCCATCAGCATCCATGGAGGTCCAATTACAAGAGCTAAATCAAAGATAATGCAACAAGCCTTGGCTGGTTTCATTAATATTGCTAGAGAGAAAGCCCAACAAAGCTTAAGCATGGAGGATGATAAAGTCTTCTACAACATGATCCAAGCCCAAGTTCAACCTTCTTGAAGACATATACACAAGTATTGGGCTGAAATGCAATTAGGCTGGATGCATATTTTATTTAGTTAAGTATTATTGGGCTGAACATTGTCTTAATTTAATTTAAGCCCAATTCCTTTTTAAATAATATATTTTGTAGGACTTATGTTACGTGTTCTGCAAGTTAGGAGAGTAGGATTCCTATTACTTGTTTTGCAAGTTTGCTATTTCCTATTATGCAAGTTAGGAAAGTAGGATTCCTATTACTTGTGTTGCAAGTTAGCTAGTTGCCTATAAATAGTTATGTAACCCTTTGGGGAGAACACAATTAATTTTAGTAATAAAATCGAGAGACTTCTTCTCTTTGGTTCTCTTGAGAACTCTTGAACTTATCAAGGTCTTCCTTGTGGAATTCTTCTGCCTTCCACCAATATATACCATAGGTTCTTGCTTTTCTAAGCAACGGGTCTTGGTCCAATACCATAGGTTCTTGTGTTTTTACACATCGGGTCTGGTTTTACTTCTAATTTTGTTTTTCCTTTACTGCGTTTTTAACTTGTTATTGTTTTTCTTCAAGTGTTTTTCATCTTCTTCATTGAACCTCATCTTCTTTCGGTGAGGTACATATCATTTGGCATCAGAGCTTAGGTTCAATTCGTGGGAGTTTCGTTTTTGTTGTTTTTCTTTCTTTCTTTGTCTTCTTGTCTTGGACAAACCTTGATCTCGAATCCTTTTCCAAGCCACCACTAATATTGTTTGTCCCTCAAACCTATTTTCTTTACTTAGCCACCAAGTAAACCCTATCTTGTTCTCCAAGCAACCAAATCCCAAAGGTTTTCTTGCTCACCAAGAAACCTTCAAAAGCTTTATATCACATAAAGACTACTTGTTTCACAAGCCATCGTTCCCTGTCATTCCTTACCACACAAGCTGCTACCAAAACTCGCTTGTTTTTGTCAAAAAGTTGCCTTGTTCCCCAAGTAAACCTCTTCTTATTATTTAGACTTTTTTTTCATTGTTCGTTTACTTCAGTAAAATATAAAAAAAAAAGAAAAAAAGAGAAAAAAAGAAAAGAAAAAAAAGAGAAAAGAAAAAAATCAATTCAAGAGAGGATTTTTTACATCGTGTGTAGCAAGTGCAACATCAAAGGCAATTCGTGGAGGTGTGCTTCATCAAAATCCTGAGGTAGTCATTCTTTCTTGAGCTGTGAGATTTCTTATTTGCCTAATTGGAAAATTCATTGTTACCGTTCTACCCTACTGCCTAAAATTACCTTTTTGACCCTACCACATAAAAGGACAAAACTACCCTACCTTTGGCTAAACCCTACCCTAATTAAACACCCAAAAACACGCATATTTCCTTCAAGGTTTAGTTTCATTAGAGTCTTCTTAAGCCTTATTGAGTCTTGCAAAGTCTTGTTGAGTCTTTATTGTTTTATTTACCCTTGATTAAAATCTTGTGCTCAGCTTGTTTATTGTTGGTTGATAGTTGGATTCCATTAGCTGATTTTTTATTGAGTCTTGAGTTCAATATAGAACATATAGAGAAAAGTTGTGTGAGGAAAAAAGGCAAGAGTGTGTGAGTAACATTAGTAGAGAAAAGGCATATTAAAATTGTGTGAAACACGAGTGTGAGTGTTACATTCTTGTGTGTATTGAGTGCAAACACGTGAGGTCATACTTGTGAGGTCCTTTTCTTTTACTAACATTTCTTGCAGGATAAAATCATGTCTTCTAATGGTGAAAGGCATTGCACCACAGCTTGTGAGGTCCCATTGAACCATAGCTTCAATCTTCGATGGATCGACCGAAACTCCATTTTATTGATTATGTGACCCAAAAAGGATATTTGATCTAGCCAAAACTCACACTTAGTTTAGCATATAATCCCCGATCCTTGAGGGTTTGTAGAACTATCCTCAAATGCTGCTCATGATCTTCCCATGATCTTGAATACACCAATATGTCATCGATAAAAACAATGACAAACTGGTCTAAATATTGTTTGAACACATCATTCATCAGGTTCATAAAAGCCGCGGGTGCATTGGTTAAACCAAACGGCATCACTAGAAATTCATAGTGACCATACCGTGTCCTGAATGCAATCTTAGGGATATCTTCACTTCGGATCTTCAATTGATGATATCCCGATCTCAAGTCTATCTTGGAGAAGACTTGTGCACCCCGAAGCTGATCAAAGAGATCGTCAATCCTGGGAAGAGGGTTGATATGAACCTTAGCGAAAGAAGATGAAGTTCAATGAAGAACACAAAGAACACTTGAAGAAAAACAAGAACAAGTTAAAAACGCAGCAAAAGAAAACAAAAATTAGAGATAAAACCAAGACCCGTTGTGTAGATACACAAGAACCTATGGTATTGGACCAAGACCCGTTGCTTAGAAAAGCAAGAACCTATGGTATATATTGGTGGAAGGTAGAAGAACGCCACAAGGAAGACCTTGATAAGTTCAAGAGTTCTCAAGAGAACCAAAGAGAAGAAGTCTCTCAATTTTATTACTAAAATTGCAGAATAGGAAATAGCAAACTTGCAGAATAGGAAATAGCAAACTTGTAGAAGAAGCAATAGGAATCCTACTCTCCTAACTTGCAGAACAAGTAATAGAAGTCTTACAAAATCTATTATTTAAAAAGGAATTGGGCTTAAATTAAATTAAGACAATGTTCAGCCCAATAATACTTAACTAAATAAAATATGCACCTAGCCTAATTTGCATTTCGACCCAATACTTGTGTGTCTTCAAGAAGGTTGAACTTGGGCTTGGATCATGTTGTAGAAGACTTTATCATTCTCCATGCTCAAGCTTTGTTGGGCTTTCTCTCTAACAATATCAATGAAACCAGCTAAGGCTTGTTGCATTATCTTTGATTTAGCTCTTGTAATTGGACCTCCATGGTTACTCAAAGGATCACGATCATCACGAACATGACTTGAGCTTTGTGAGCTTGGATCTCCATCAAGGGTACTTGTTCTTGATTGTCACCTTATTCAACCATCGATAATCAATACAAAGCCTCAAGCTGCCATCTTTCTTCCGGACAAATAACACAGGAGCACCCCATGGGAATACACTTGGCCGTATAAACCCCTTATCTAGTAATTCCTGAAGCTGTTTCTTAAGTTCTTCCAACTCCACTAAGGCCATCTGATAGGGTGGTCTTGAAATGGGCTCAATCCTTGGCACCAAATCGATAGTAAACTCGATTTCTCTATCCGGAGGAAGTCCTGGAAGATCGTCCAGAAACACACCTAGAAACTAATTGGCTATTGGAATTTCATGAAGTTCGGGACGTTTCCTTTCTACGTCCACCACATATGCTATAAATCCTTCACATAACAAATATATTCTCTATTAATTTCGTTTACAAATAAATCAATTAATAAACATATTTTTGTATTAAACATTTACAAAATTTACAACATAGCTAATGGGATAAGAAAAGATCACACTTTTAGCATAACAATCCAATATCACATGATTCTTAGTTAACCAATCCATTCCTAATATGACATCAAATCCATACATATTCAGTAGGATTAGGTCAGCTATCGATTCTCTTTCTCCTACCCGTAGCTTACAATTACGATACACTATGTCTGTCATCTGGGATTCCCTAAATGGTGTGCTTATTTGTAACAAATGTCCTAAAGGCTCTGGTTCAACAAGTAATCTCATAGTAATTATGGGAGAAACAAAGGAGTGTATGGAGCCTGGATCAAATAATGCAGTAACACTTATATCAAAGAGGTGAATCTTACCCTTAATCACCTTGGACGAAGCATCGGTAGACTCCTCGTCTATAGCAAATACTTGTCGTCCTTGATTCACAGCTTTCTTTCCCTTCTCAGTAGCTGTGGCCTTAGGCTGTGGTTGGGTGGTCCTTTCCGATTCTTCAGACACTCTCTTAGAAATCTTGGGACAATCTTTAATCATGTGTCCCCTCTCGCCACACCAAAAACAAGCCCCGCTCGCCATACGACATGGCTGTGACCCATGGAATCTCCCGCAATGCTCGCATTTTTGTGTCACACTCTTCGGCGAGCTCGCGGTACTGCCAGCTGAATATCGGGATCTTTCATCATTTATCTTAATCCCGGTAGATCTAGGAGTCCCTGTACCATAATTATCATAAAACTTCAAAATTTAGTATATTTCCATATAACCATTAAGCTACGATACAAGTCATTTCCTTATAATTTATCTTCTTACCTGTCGAAGCTCTTTCATATGGTCTACTTTTCCTAAATGGATATCTGTCACTAGAGGCTCTCTCATCTGACTTCCGCTTCATTGGTTCTTTGCCTTTACCCTTGGCTCGGAAATCAGCATGGTGAAAATTATAGTCCTGCTCACACAACTGAGCCTTACGGACTGCCTCATTATAAGTATTGATATCCATAGGATATAACTTCGATCTGATAGGAGACCTCAATCCCTATATAAATCGGTAGATCTTATGTCCTTCACTCCTTAGGACTTCAGGGTCAAATCTGCTTAAAGAAATGAACTTCGACTCATATTGATTAACCGTCATAGTCCCCTGAGTCAAGCTCAAAAAACTCGATCTTCAACCTAGTCTGTTCAGTGCGTGGGATGTACTGTTCATTAAAGGCCTCTAAAAATCTATCCCACGTAACCTCAGTGTGTTGAGTCTCCAAAATGGCCCGAGTAGACTGCCACCAATGCTCGGCATCGTCTACTAACAAATAAGCTGCCAAACCCACTTTCTCTTTCTCAGAACAGGTCATGTACTCAAAAGATTTGATGACTGCCTTCACCCAGTTCTCGGCGGTCAACGGATCTCTATCCCCCTTAAACTTCGGTGGATCCAACTTCTTAAATTCTTTAATTAAGACCACACTGCAGTAGGCCTTAGGATCTCGCCTCTCATTAACTTGAGCTGGTGGGGGCAACTCAGGCTGTGCCGGTGGAGGCTGTACTGGAGGAGTAGGAGGAGCATTCCCAGATGGCATAGGAGGTACTATAGGTGGTGCTGTTGATGCATTAGTGGCCACGTTTGGAAAATTAGACATGATTTGATTAAATAGAGTGGCCATAGTCTCAATACTTCGCTCCACTCTCGATAGTCGGGTGTTAGGGCTACCCGATGGAGATGGAGGAGGAGACTGTGTTGGAGACGGTTCTACTCTGCCTCGTCCTCTTCCTCTACCAGTACCCCTTCTACGATTACTCATTCTGTCAATATCAGCACAAAATCAAACATTTAGTATAACTTTCAATAGTTACACCACATAGATGTATTCAGACAAGTACAGTACATTGGAATGTACACTATTTCTAGCCTAATGACACCGTCAAACGTCAGACTAACCTTGCTCTGATACCAATCTGTGACATCCTCGTCACTCCCAAATACCAACTAACTTTTTCTTTCTCATAAGATTTGGTTAGGCTGTTCAACGGTACATCCTTCTTCTTTAATATAGCTAACACTATATTGTTTACGTGATGATATATTTCTCATACACATACAGGATCGTCTTTCACATAAGTCTAAAACTCTAATATAAATTACATACTAATCTTTTTAACAATTTACGTCCCCAATATGTCTAATATACATTACTGTACTATAGTCTGAATTACATAACCAAAATGTATCTACCTTCAAGGGATTGGAATTTAGCCTCGAAGGAATATCGTATATTCCAAATATATGCTCCTCTACCAAGAGCGGACTTCACTGCAAATAATCTGGATGAAAAATATTGTAAAGGGGTGAGTTTACGCTCAGTAAGTGATGAGTGTCGTCAGTCACCAAAAATAAAATTTCCTAACTCTACTATGTAGATAGCGGAGCAAGGGTCGAACCCACAGAGACTGAATTTTTTAAGTTAATTATTGAATTAAAAATCTAATCTTAGGGTTTAGGGAAAAAAGAAGCTTGGGCTTTTGGAGACTATTCTAAAATAAAGAAAACAAGAGTTATTAAGTATAAAAGACAAATAGCAAAAAGCTTCAGTTACGAGGCAATCAATCATTCTTAGATTTTGATGTTGATCATTGATTACAAAATATCATTGTCAATTAAATAGTCAACCGTAGCATAACAACAAGCTCTGTTACACCATCTTTCCTTACTGAGTCATTAGTTAAAACAAGCTCTTTAACTAATCTCTAACTACTTAACCTACCTAGAACAAGCTCTCTAGATATAAGTTGTAGTAGCATTAACAACAAGAAAGATATGGGTTGACATTAGATAACAAACACATAAGCTCGGTTCATTTAATCTAAACCTTAATTCTCCTCCATCCCTAGTGATTAACTCCACAAGCAATTACGGACTTATGTTTTTAATCTGGCGGTAGATTATTTAATTTAACTAAATAGTGTGCACCCTATCTAATCAAACAAACAATCATTATAATGTGCTCAGAGAATCTTGGATACTTAATCAACAATTATATAATAGGTTCAAGAATCTCACAACATGCTTTTCTCAAAAATAATCAATTTACCTCATAACTGAAGAAGAAAACTACTCACTAGACATATTCAAGATCATAAAATTCAAGTTTAATATTATAAAGATTACAAATATCATGCAAGAAACAATCAAGGAAGCAATCTTTAATAATATAAAATCAGAATTACTAATCAAGATTATAAACTAGCAAGCAAGAACACACAAACACATATTAATTTAAATAAAGAAAACAAAATCAAAATTAAAAATAATAAAGAAATCAGCAACTAATTAAAAATAAAGAAAAAAATAAAATTTTATTAAAAACCCTAAAGAAAATCCTACAAGACTAAAAGAGAGAACAAGGAGGAGAGGGATTTGAAGGATTTGAAGGATTTGAGGGCTAAGAGGGATACTGTTTATGAGAGCCTTGTGCTCTTTATATAGGCATAAGGAAGAGTTTAAAAGACTTTTCCTAAGCAATGTGGGATTCAGATAAGAGTTTACTTGGGAAACAAGTAATTTGACTAGTCAAACTCTTACCTTTATCTCATCATCTTTTTACAATTATTTTCTAAGTAAAATTCCTAAGGCCTATTCTTATTAATTAATTACAGACCTAAGACATAATAAAATTAAGAAATTATCTTCTCTCAACAAAATCTGGTCTTGAACTTGCTTTGTTGGAATTTCTTCTCAATCTCGTTTTTCTGCACAGAATTTCGTACTGATTTTGTCCAGATGTTTGACCCACCAAATGAACTCCGATTTTTGCGATCTTGTGCATTATGGAAACCTTGAGAAGTCCTCTACAACTTTCATGAAGGCCACTTCTTGAGATCAGGTCGTTAAATAGGTCACAAATGTCAATCTTTCAAGCTGGACAGAAAATACTGCACTTTGCTCTTTTTAGCTTCTTTTTATTCCAACTTTGATATTTAATACCTAAAACATAAAATAAACATTAGTAAGCTCTTTTAGGCATAAAACATCAATAAAGCAAATATATTAGCACATATAAAATTCTCAAAATATCATCCTATCAGTAAGAAATACATGTAAAAGAGCGTACTATGCCACTATATGCAGTTTTCCTGCTTGGCTCTATAACACATGATAAAATCATATGAAGTTCATCAAATACCATATAACACATGATAAAATCATATGAAGTCACTTGCACGTATTCAAATAACTCAAATACTTTCACATATATACGTCAAATAACTTGAAATTACATATACAAATAGTCTTCAAATAGGGGGAGACCATCAACATCCAATAGAATCATGCACCAAATAAAGTGGCGTACCCACGTATGGGCCAAGGATCCTCCCTTAAGCCAAACAGATATAAAGGACTAATGGCCATTGTCAATATTCCACAGTGTGCACTAGTCAGGTGACACCCGTGGTACTGTGGGCTTGACTAGAGTCCCCCAGCCAAATACAACTAAGCAAGTAATATGCATGATCACCAATGGAGTCGTTAATCTCAAAATATTGGGTAGTAAAACTCATTCTTGTAAAACCATGTGATGCGTACGGACAAGAGGAAACATAGCTTGGAAATCGAAGGGGCTGAAAACGCAAAGGACAGAAACAAAGTTGATGAATGACTGATGCGCACGGGCAAGAGAAAACGCAGCTTGGAATTTGAAGGAACTGAAACGCAACAGGACAACTTCTGAAAACCTAAACCCAAAGCCTAAAGAGACTCGAACCCAAAGGTATTAGACCTTGACCCTACGAATAAGAATTCGAGAACCTAAGGTATAACAATGGTGGATGGTGAACGAGGCGCCACAAGGAAGAAGACCTTGATAAGCCTAGTTGAGAGGGAACCCAAGAGAAAGGCACACTCAATTTCTGAAAATTCAATTAACTGATCTATTCATCAATAGCGTTTACAAGGTATTTATAATAATACCTAGCACTTAAGCCCATAAACAAGTGGGCTGGAATTAACACCAATAGAAAATAAGACAAAACCCAAATTCATGCCTAAACCTAGTTACATAAAATAAATTGTCCAAAACACAACAAGACTCAATCGTGGGCTATCCAAACACTTAGCCCATCTTATTGTTAAGCTAAAATAAGACAGTAAACCATGCTCATGTCGTTTGGGCTTCCAAGTAAGTATAGATGTCTTGGGACTCTTCATGGAAGCTTCCTTGACACTTCAATGATGCCAGAGCTTGTTGCATTAATGAGGCCAAGGCTTGTTGCATCTTCTTAGCTTGAGCTCGGGTAATTGGACCTCCTTGGATGACCAATGGATCCTTAGCATCACGAACATCACGAGCAAGTGGATTTCCATCATTCCCCCTCTCCTCAAAAGGATTTGTCCTCAAATCGCATATACCTTAATCAAAAGAAAAGGGAGAAAGATCAGAAACATTAAAAGTAGCAGATACACCATACTCACCAGGAAGATCCAATTTGTAGGCATTATCGTTGATCTTCTCTATGACTTGGAATGGTCCATCTCCTCGGGGATGCAGCTTGGTTCGTCGCTGAACAGGAAACCTCTCCTTTCTCATATGCACCCAAACCCAATCACCAGGCTCAAAGACTACTTTCTTTCGATGCTTATTTGCTTGGGTGGTATACTGCTCAGTCTTCTTTTCAATAGCTTGACGAACTCTCTCATGGAGTTGCTTCACAAACTTAGCCTTCTGTTCTCCATCCAAGTTACTCTGCTCCGCACTAAGTAATGGCAACAAATCCAAAGGAGTAAGAGGATTGAAGCCATAAACAACTTTGAATGGAGAGCAACTAGTAGTGGAGTGGACACTGCGGTTATATGCAAATTCCACATGGGGCAAGCAATCTTCCCAATTCTTCAAATTCTTTTGGATAATGGACCTCAATAAGGTAGATAGGGTTCGATTGACAACCTCAGTCTGTCCATCAGTCTGGGGGTGAAAAGTGGTGGAGAATAACAATTTCGTTGCCAACTTTCCCCATAACGTCTTCCAAAAGTAACTAAGGAACTTGACATCACGATCGGAAACAATAGTTCTCGGTACACCATGTAGACGTACTATCTCTTTGAAGAAAAGGTCAGCAACATTGCTCGCGCCATCCGTCTTGTGGCAGGCGATGAAATGAGCCATCTTAGAGAACCTGTCAACCACAACAAAAACAGAATCTCTACTGCGTTTCGTTCGAGGCAATCCCAAAACAAAATCCATAGAGATATCAGTCCACGGAGTAGTAGGAATGGGTAAAGGAGTATATAAACCATGATTATGAACTCTAGATTTAGCTTGCCTACATGAAATGCATCTAGCACATAACCTCTCTACATCTCTACTCATGTTAGGCCAAAAGAAATGTTCTTGCAAAACATTTAGAGTTTTCCTAACTCCAAAGTGACCCATTAATCCTCCACTATGGGCTTCTCTAACTAACAGCTCGCGCAATGAACTCCTAGGCACACATAATTTATTTTCTCTAAATAAGAACCCATCGTGCCTAAAGAACTTGCCAAAACCAGATGTAGCACATGCATCATAAACATTACCAAAATCAACATCATCAGCATATTGTTCTTTGATATACTCAAATCCTAAAAGTTTAGCATCAAGAGTAGTGATAAGAGTATACCTACGAGATAACGCATCAGCTACCACGTTCTCTTTACCTTGTTTGTACTTGATCACGTACGGGAACATCTCAATGAACTCTATCCACTTGGTGTGACGCTTATGCAGCTTACTCTGTCCTTTCAAATGCTTCAAGGACTCATGATCAGTGTAGATGACAAATTCTTTGGGCCAAAAGTAATGTTGCCATGTCTCCAAGGCCCTCACTAACGCGTACATCTCCTTGTCATATGTGGGATAGTTAAGTGCTGCTCCACTTAACTTCTCACTAAAGAAAGCAATTGGGCGTTTTTCATGCATAAGCACAGCTCCAATACCTACACCTGAGGCATCGCACTCAATCTCAAAAGTTTTAGTAAAGTCAGGCAGAGATAACAAAGGAGCAGAACAAAGTTTATCTTTAAGCAAATTAAAAGCATGCTCTTGTGCAGGAGCCCAATGAAATGCAACATTCTTTTTGACCACTTCGATCAAAGGTGCAGCGATAGTGCTAAAATCTCTAACGAATCGACGATAGAAACTAGCTAAACCATGGAAACTACGCACCTCAGAAACAGACTTAGGTACCGGCCAATCTTTAATTGCTGTTACCTTCTCATTATCAACAGAAATGCCATGTGAAGAAACGACATACCCAAGAAAAACAATCTTATCAGTGCAGAATGTACATTTCTTAAAATTGGCATACAAACTTGCATTTCTCAAAACAGTAAGAACATTCCTAAGATGCTCAACATGCTCATGCTAGCTCTTACTGTATATCAAAATATCATCAAAATAGACAACCACATATGATGGAGATCCAAGCTCACAAAGCTCAAGTCATGTTCGTGATGATCGTGATCCTTTGAGTATCCATGGAGGTCCAATTACAAGAGCTAAATCAAAGATGATGCAACAAGCCTTGGCTGGTTTCATTGATATTGCTAGAGAGAAAGCCCAACAAAGCTTGAGCATGGAGGATGATAAAGTCTTCTACAACATGATCCAAGCCCAAGTTCAACCTTCTTGAAGACACACAAGTATTGGGCCGAAATGCAAATTAGGCTAGATGCATATTTTATTTAGTTAAGTATTATTGGGCTGAACATTGTCTTAATTTAATTTAAGCCCAATTCCTTTTTTAAATAATAGATTTTGTAAGACTTCTATTACTTGTTCTGCAAGTTAGGAGAGTAGGATTCCTATTGCTTGTTCTGCAAGTTTGCTATTTCCTATTCTGCAAGTTAGGAAAGTAGGATTCCTATTACTTGTGCTGCAAGTTATCTATTTGCCTATAAATAGTTATGTAACCCTTTGGGGAGAACACAATTGATTTTAGCAATAAAATTGAGAGACTTCTTCTCTTTGGTTCTCTTGAGAACTCTTGAACTTATCAAGGTCTTCCTTGTGGCGTTCTTCTACCTTCCACCAATATATACCATAGGTTCTTGCTTTTCTAGGCAACGGGTCTTGGTCCAATACCATAGGTTCTTGTGTTTCTACACAACGGGTCTTGGTTTTACTTCTAATTTTTATTTTCTTTTGCTGCGTTTTTAACTTGTTATTGTTTTTTTTCAAGTGTTCTTCGTCTTCTTCATATGAACCTCATCTTCTTTCGGTGAGGTCCATATCATTTGGCATCAGAGCTTAGGTTTAATTCGTGGGAGTTTCGTTTTTGTTTTTTTTCTTTGTCTTCTTGTCGTGGACAAACCTTGATCTTGAATCCTTTTCCAAGCCACCACTAATATTGTTTATCCCTCAAACCTATTGTCTTTACTTAGCCACCAAGTAAACCCTATCTTGTTCTCCAAGCAACCAAATCCCAAAGGTTTTCTTGCTCACCAAGAAAGCTTCAAAAGCTCTACATCACATAAAGACTACTTGTTTCACAAGCCACCGTTCCCTCTCATTCCTTGCCACACAAGCTGCTACCAAAACTAGCTTGTTTTTGTCAAAAAGTTGCCTTGTTCCCCAAGTAAACCTCTTCTTATTATTTAGACTTTTTTTTTCTTCATTGTTCGGTTACTTTAGTAAAATATAAAAAAAAAGAGAAAAAAAGAAAAGAAAAAAAGAAGGAGAAAAGAAAAATCAATTCAAAAGGGGATTTATTACATCGTTTGTAGCAAGTGCAACATCAAAGGCAATTCGTGAAGGTGTGCTTCATCAAAATCTTGAGGTAGTCATTCTTTCTTGAGCTTTGACATTTCTTATTTGCCTAATTTGAAAATTCATTGTTACCATTCTACCCTACTACCTAAAATTACCTTTTTGACCCTACCACATAAAAGGACAAAACTACCTCACCTTTGGCTAAACCCTACCCCAATTAAACACCCCAAAACACGTATATTTCCTTCAAGGTTTAGTTTCATTAGAGTCTTCTTAAGCCTTATTGAGTCTTGCAAAGTCTTGTTGAGTCTTCATTGTTTTGTTTTCCCTTGATTAAAATCTTGTGCTCAGCTTGTTTATTGATGGTTGATAGTTGAATTCCATAAGCTGATTTTTGATTGAGTCTTGAGTTCAATATAGAACCTATAGAGAAAAGTTGTGTGAGGAAAAAAAAAGGCAAGAGTGTGTGAGTAACATTAGTATAGAAAAGCCATACTAAAATTGTGTGAAACACGAGTGTGAGTGTTACATTTTTGTGTGTATTGAGTGTAAACACGTGAGGTTATACTTGTGAGTTCTATTTCTTTTACTAACGTTTCTTGCAGGTTACAATTATGTCTTCTTATAGTGAAAAGCTTGCTTTGAGTAACATTGAGATCATGTTCCTAGACATGCAACAACAACTTTCGAGGATAGAGTCGAAGTTGATTAAATATGATAAGTTGGAGCAACATGACGTTGCCCTAGCTAAGGTAAACCAAGATAATACTTCTTATGCATGGAATAATGTTGCTCATAATAAGTTGGATAGCAATTATGAAGAAGATTTTGATTCTATGCTGCAATTAGAGGATGATGAGGATAGTATGGAATTACCCATGGATGGAAAGGAATATATAGCATGTCAAACTTTAAGTGTGCTAATGAAAGATGAGGATCAATTGAGATTAAAAGAGAGTGAGAAAAAAATATTGAGTGAAGATGAGGTTAAGCAAAAAGACAAAACAATCAAGATTGAGTGTGATGCTTCAAGCATAGGCATCGAAGTTGTTTTAATGCAAGAGAAGCCCCCCGTTGCTCTCTTCAGTGAGAAGTTAAGTGGAGCTAGCCTTAACTATTCCATGTACAATAAAGAGATGTATGCATTAGTGAGGACCTTGGAAACATGGCAACATTATTTATGGCCCAAGGAATTCGTCATCCACACTGATCATGAGTCTTTGAAGCGTTTGAAAGGACAAAGCAAGTTGAACAAGCGTCATGCCAAGTGGATAGAGTTCATAAAGACATTTCCATATGTGATCAAATATAAACAAGGTAAACAAAATGTCGTGGCTAATGCATTGTCTCGAAGGTATACTCTAATCACTACTCTTAATGCAAAACTACTTGGATTTGAGTATATTATAGACTTGAATGCTACTGATGAGGATTTTGAAAATGTGTTCATTGCATGTGAGAAAATTGGTTTTGAAAAGTTTTATAGGCATGATGGATTCTTATTTAGGGAAAATAGATTATGTGTGCCTAGGAGTTCTTTAAGAGAATTACTTGTTAGAGAAGTCCATAGTGGTGGGTTAATGGGACATTTTGGAGTAAAGAAAACTTTAGATATATTGCATGATCACTTCTTTTGGCCTAACATGAAAAGAGATGTTGAAAAATTGTGTGAGAGATGTGTCACTTGTAAACAAGCTAAGTCTAGAGTTATGAATCATGGTCTTTATACTCCATTGCCTATTCCTACTGCTCCTTGGACTGACATTTCTATGGACTTTGTTTTGGGGTTACCAAGAACAAAGAGAGGTAGAGATTCTGTTTTTGTTGTTGTTGATAGGTTCTCTAAGATGGCTCACTTCATTGCTTGTCACAAGACAGATGATGCAAGTAACATTGCCGATTTATTCTTCAAGGAAATTGTTCGTCTATATGGGGTTCCGAGGACCATTGTTTCTGACCGTGATGTGAAGTTCCTTAGCTATTTTTGGAAAACATTATGGGGAAAGTTAGGAACAAAGCTATTGTTTTCAACTACTTGTCATCCACAAACCGATGGTCAAACTGAAGTAGTCAATCGTACTTTGTCTACTTTGTTGAGGTCCATTATTCAAAAGAATTTGAAGAATTGGGAAGATTGTTTGCCTCATGTGGAGTTTGCTTACAATAGAAGTGTGCATTCCACTACTAGTTATTCTCCATTTGAAGTTGTCTATGGTTTTAATCCACTCACTCCATTGGATCTTTTACCACTACCTATTGAGGAGAGAGCTAGTTTGGATGGGGAAAAGAAAGCTGATTTTGTTAAGCAACTACATGAGAAGGTACGTCAAAACATTAAAAAGAGGACTGAGCAATATGCTACTCAAGCCAACAAGCATCGCAAGAAAGTTGTCTTTGAACCTGGTGATTGGGTTTGGGTACATATGCGTAAAGAGAGATTTCCTGCTCAGCGTCGCTCCAAGTTGCAACCTCGAGGAGATGGACCATTCCAAGTGATTAAGAAGATCAATGACAATGCTTATAAGTTAGATCTTCCAGGTGAGTATCATGTTAGTGCTACATTTAATGTTTCTGATCTTTCTCCCTTTGATATTGATGTAGGTGATTCTGATTTGAGGACAAATCCTTTCGAGGAGAGGGGGAATGATGGAGATCCAAGCTCACAAAGCTCAAGTCATGTTCGTGATGATCGTGATCCTTTGAGTATCCATGGAGGTCCAATTACAAGAGCTAAATCAAAGATGATGCAACAAGCCTTGGCTGGTTTCATTGATATTGCTAGAGAGAAAGCCCAACAAAGCTTGAGCATGGAGGATGATAAAGTCTTCTACAACATGATCCAAGCCCAAGTTCAACCTTCTTGAAGACACACAAGTATTGGGCCGAAATGCAAATTAGGCTAGATGCATATTTTATTTAGTTAAGTATTATTGGGCTGAACATTGTCTTAATTTAATTTAAGCCCAATTCCTTTTTTAAATAATAGATTTTGTAAGACTTCTATTACTTGTTCTGCAAGTTAGGAGAGTAGGATTCCTATTGCTTGTTCTGCAAGTTTGCTATTTCCTATTCTGCAAGTTAGGAAAGTAGGATTCCTATTACTTGTGCTGCAAGTTATCTATTTGCCTATAAATAGTTATGTAACCCTTTGGGGAGAACACAATTGATTTTAGCAATAAAATTGAGAGACTTCTTCTCTTTGGTTCTCTTGAGAACTCTTGAACTTATCAAGGTCTTCCTTGTGGCGTTCTTCTACCTTCCACCAATATATACCATAGGTTCTTGCTTTTCTAGGCAACGGGTCTTGGTCCAATACCATAGGTTCTTGTGTTTCTACACAACGGGTCTTGGTTTTACTTCTAATTTTTATTTTCTTTTGCTGCGTTTTTAACTTGTTATTGTTTTTTTTCAAGTGTTCTTCGTCTTCTTCATATGAACCTCATCTTCTTTCGGTGAGGTCCATATCATTTGGCATCAGAGCTTAGGTTTAATTCGTGGGAGTTTCGTTTTTGTTTTTTTTCTTTGTCTTCTTGTCGTGGACAAACCTTGATCTTGAATCCTTTTCCAAGCCACCACTAATATTGTTTATCCCTCAAACCTATTGTCTTTACTTAGCCACCAAGTAAACCCTATCTTGTTCTCCAAGCAACCAAATCCCAAAGGTTTTCTTGCTCACCAAGAAAGCTTCAAAAGCTCTACATCACATAAAGACTACTTGTTTCACAAGCCACCGTTCCCTCTCATTCCTTGCCACACAAGCTGCTACCAAAACTAGCTTGTTTTTGTCAAAAAGTTGCCTTGTTCCCCAAGTAAACCTCTTCTTATTATTTAGACTTTTTTTTTCTTCATTGTTCGGTTACTTTAGTAAAATATAAAAAAAAAGAGAAAAAAAGAAAAGAAAAAAAGAAGGAGAAAAGAAAAATCAATTCAAAAGGGGATTTATTACATCGTTTGTAGCAAGTGCAACATCAAAGGCAATTCGTGAAGGTGTGCTTCATCAAAATCTTGAGGTAGTCATTCTTTCTTGAGCTTTGACATTTCTTATTTGCCTAATTTGAAAATTCATTGTTACCATTCTACCCTACTACCTAAAATTACCTTTTTGACCCTACCACATAAAAGGACAAAACTACCTCACCTTTGGCTAAACCCTACCCCAATTAAACACCCCAAAACACGTATATTTCCTTCAAGGTTTAGTTTCATTAGAGTCTTCTTAAGCCTTATTGAGTCTTGCAAAGTCTTGTTGAGTCTTCATTGTTTTGTTTTCCCTTGATTAAAATCTTGTGCTCAGCTTGTTTATTGATGGTTGATAGTTGAATTCCATAAGCTGATTTTTGATTGAGTCTTGAGTTCAATATAGAACCTATAGAGAAAAGTTGTGTGAGGAAAAAAAAAGGCAAGAGTGTGTGAGTAACATTAGTATAGAAAAGCCATACTAAAATTGTGTGAAACACGAGTGTGAGTGTTACATTTTTGTGTGTATTGAGTGTAAACACGTGAGGTTATACTTGTGAGTTCTATTTCTTTTACTAACGTTTCTTGCAGGTTACAATTATGTCTTCTTATAGTGAAAAGCTTGCTTTGAGTAACATTGAGATCATGTTCCTAGACATGCAACAACAACTTTCGAGGATAGAGTCGAAGTTGATTAAATATGATAAGTTGGAGCAACATGACGTTGCCCTAGCTAAGGTAAACCAAGATAATACTTCTTATGCATGGAATAATGTTGCTCATAATAAGTTGGATAGCAATTATGAAGAAGATTTTGATTCTATGCTGCAATTAGAGGATGATGAGGATAGTATGGAATTACCCATGGATGGAAAGGAATATATAGCATGTCAAACTTTAAGTGTGCTAATGAAAGATGAGGATCAATTGAGATTAAAAGAGAGTGAGAAAAAAATATTGAGTGAAGATGAGGTTAAGCAAAAAGACAAAACAATCAAGATTGAGTGTGATGCTTCAAGCATAGGCATCGAAGTTGTTTTAATGCAAGAGAAGCCCCCCGTTGCTCTCTTCAGTGAGAAGTTAAGTGGAGCTAGCCTTAACTATTCCATGTACAATAAAGAGATGTATGCATTAGTGAGGACCTTGGAAACATGGCAACATTATTTATGGCCCAAGGAATTCGTCATCCACACTGATCATGAGTCTTTGAAGCGTTTGAAAGGACAAAGCAAGTTGAACAAGCGTCATGCCAAGTGGATAGAGTTCATAAAGACATTTCCATATGTGATCAAATATAAACAAGGTAAACAAAATGTCGTGGCTAATGCATTGTCTCGAAGGTATACTCTAATCACTACTCTTAATGCAAAACTACTTGGATTTGAGTATATTATAGACTTGAATGCTACTGATGAGGATTTTGAAAATGTGTTCATTGCATGTGAGAAAATTGGTTTTGAAAAGTTTTATAGGCATGATGGATTCTTATTTAGGGAAAATAGATTATGTGTGCCTAGGAGTTCTTTAAGAGAATTACTTGTTAGAGAAGTCCATAGTGGTGGGTTAATGGGACATTTTGGAGTAAAGAAAACTTTAGATATATTGCATGATCACTTCTTTTGGCCTAACATGAAAAGAGATGTTGAAAAATTGTGTGAGAGATGTGTCACTTGTAAACAAGCTAAGTCTAGAGTTATGAATCATGGTCTTTATACTCCATTGCCTATTCCTACTGCTCCTTGGACTGACATTTCTATGGACTTTGTTTTGGGGTTACCAAGAACAAAGAGAGGTAGAGATTCTGTTTTTGTTGTTGTTGATAGGTTCTCTAAGATGGCTCACTTCATTGCTTGTCACAAGACAGATGATGCAAGTAACATTGCCGATTTATTCTTCAAGGAAATTGTTCGTCTATATGGGGTTCCGAGGACCATTGTTTCTGACCGTGATGTGAAGTTCCTTAGCTATTTTTGGAAAACATTATGGGGAAAGTTAGGAACAAAGCTATTGTTTTCAACTACTTGTCATCCACAAACCGATGGTCAAACTGAAGTAGTCAATCGTACTTTGTCTACTTTGTTGAGGTCCATTATTCAAAAGAATTTGAAGAATTGGGAAGATTGTTTGCCTCATGTGGAGTTTGCTTACAATAGAAGTGTGCATTCCACTACTAGTTATTCTCCATTTGAAGTTGTCTATGGTTTTAATCCACTCACTCCATTGGATCTTTTACCACTACCTATTGAGGAGAGAGCTAGTTTGGATGGGGAAAAGAAAGCTGATTTTGTTAAGCAACTACATGAGAAGGTACGTCAAAACATTAAAAAGAGGACTGAGCAATATGCTACTCAAGCCAACAAGCATCGCAAGAAAGTTGTCTTTGAACCTGGTGATTGGGTTTGGGTACATATGCGTAAAGAGAGATTTCCTGCTCAGCGTCGCTCCAAGTTGCAACCTCGAGGAGATGGACCATTCCAAGTGATTAAGAAGATCAATGACAATGCTTATAAGTTAGATCTTCCAGGTGAGTATCATGTTAGTGCTACATTTAATGTTTCTGATCTTTCTCCCTTTGATATTGATGTAGGTGATTCTGATTTGAGGACAAATCCTTTCGAGGAGAGGGGGAATGATGGAGATCCAAGCTCACAAAGCTCAAGTCATGTTCGTGATGATCGTGATCCTTTGAGTATCCATGGAGGTCCAATTACAAGAGCTAAATCAAAGATGATGCAACAAGCCTTGGCTGGTTTCATTGATATTGCTAGAGAGAAAGCCCAACAAAGCTTGAGCATGGAGGATGATAAAGTCTTCTACAACATGATCCAAGCCCAAGTTCAACCTTCTTGAAGACACACAAGTATTGGGCCGAAATGCAAATTAGGCTAGATGCATATTTTATTTAGTTAAGTATTATTGGGCTGAACATTGTCTTAATTTAATTTAAGCCCAATTCCTTTTTTAAATAATAGATTTTGTAAGACTTCTATTACTTGTTCTGCAAGTTAGGAGAGTAGGATTCCTATTGCTTGTTCTGCAAGTTTGCTATTTCCTATTCTGCAAGTTAGGAAAGTAGGATTCCTATTACTTGTGCTGCAAGTTATCTATTTGCCTATAAATAGTTATGTAACCCTTTGGGGAGAACACAATTGATTTTAGCAATAAAATTGAGAGACTTCTTCTCTTTGGTTCTCTTGAGAACTCTTGAACTTATCAAGGTCTTCCTTGTGGCGTTCTTCTACCTTCCACCAATATATACCATAGGTTCTTGCTTTTCTAGGCAACGGGTCTTGGTCCAATACCATAGGTTCTTGTGTTTCTACACAACGGGTCTTGGTTTTACTTCTAATTTTTATTTTCTTTTGCTGCGTTTTTAACTTGTTATTGTTTTTTTTCAAGTGTTCTTCGTCTTCTTCATATGAACCTCATCTTCTTTCGGTGAGGTCCATATCATTTGGCATCAGAGCTTAGGTTTAATTCGTGGGAGTTTCGTTTTTGTTTTTTTTCTTTGTCTTCTTGTCGTGGACAAACCTTGATCTTGAATCCTTTTCCAAGCCACCACTAATATTGTTTATCCCTCAAACCTATTGTCTTTACTTAGCCACCAAGTAAACCCTATCTTGTTCTCCAAGCAACCAAATCCCAAAGGTTTTCTTGCTCACCAAGAAAGCTTCAAAAGCTCTACATCACATAAAGACTACTTGTTTCACAAGCCACCGTTCCCTCTCATTCCTTGCCACACAAGCTGCTACCAAAACTAGCTTGTTTTTGTCAAAAAGTTGCCTTGTTCCCCAAGTAAACCTCTTCTTATTATTTAGACTTTTTTTTTCTTCATTGTTCGGTTACTTTAGTAAAATATAAAAAAAAAGAGAAAAAAAGAAAAGAAAAAAAGAAGGAGAAAAGAAAAATCAATTCAAAAGGGGATTTATTACATCGTTTGTAGCAAGTGCAACATCAAAGGCAATTCGTGAAGGTGTGCTTCATCAAAATCTTGAGGTAGTCATTCTTTCTTGAGCTTTGACATTTCTTATTTGCCTAATTTGAAAATTCATTGTTACCATTCTACCCTACTACCTAAAATTACCTTTTTGACCCTACCACATAAAAGGACAAAACTACCTCACCTTTGGCTAAACCCTACCCCAATTAAACACCCCAAAACACGTATATTTCCTTCAAGGTTTAGTTTCATTAGAGTCTTCTTAAGCCTTATTGAGTCTTGCAAAGTCTTGTTGAGTCTTCATTGTTTTGTTTTCCCTTGATTAAAATCTTGTGCTCAGCTTGTTTATTGATGGTTGATAGTTGAATTCCATAAGCTGATTTTTGATTGAGTCTTGAGTTCAATATAGAACCTATAGAGAAAAGTTGTGTGAGGAAAAAAAAAGGCAAGAGTGTGTGAGTAACATTAGTATAGAAAAGCCATACTAAAATTGTGTGAAACACGAGTGTGAGTGTTACATTTTTGTGTGTATTGAGTGTAAACACGTGAGGTTATACTTGTGAGTTCTATTTCTTTTACTAACGTTTCTTGCAGGTTACAATTATGTCTTCTTATAGTGAAAAGCTTGCTTTGAGTAACATTGAGATCATGTTCCTAGACATGCAACAACAACTTTCGAGGATAGAGTCGAAGTTGATTAAATATGATAAGTTGGAGCAACATGACGTTGCCCTAGCTAAGGTAAACCAAGATAATACTTCTTATGCATGGAATAATGTTGCTCATAATAAGTTGGATAGCAATTATGAAGAAGATTTTGATTCTATGCTGCAATTAGAGGATGATGAGGATAGTATGGAATTACCCATGGATGGAAAGGAATATATAGCATGTCAAACTTTAAGTGTGCTAATGAAAGATGAGGATCAATTGAGATTAAAAGAGAGTGAGAAAAAAATATTGAGTGAAGATGAGGTTAAGCAAAAAGACAAAACAATCAAGATTGAGTGTGATGCTTCAAGCATAGGCATCGAAGTTGTTTTAATGCAAGAGAAGCCCCCCGTTGCTCTCTTCAGTGAGAAGTTAAGTGGAGCTAGCCTTAACTATTCCATGTACAATAAAGAGATGTATGCATTAGTGAGGACCTTGGAAACATGGCAACATTATTTATGGCCCAAGGAATTCGTCATCCACACTGATCATGAGTCTTTGAAGCGTTTGAAAGGACAAAGCAAGTTGAACAAGCGTCATGCCAAGTGGATAGAGTTCATAAAGACATTTCCATATGTGATCAAATATAAACAAGGTAAACAAAATGTCGTGGCTAATGCATTGTCTCGAAGGTATACTCTAATCACTACTCTTAATGCAAAACTACTTGGATTTGAGTATATTATAGACTTGAATGCTACTGATGAGGATTTTGAAAATGTGTTCATTGCATGTGAGAAAATTGGTTTTGAAAAGTTTTATAGGCATGATGGATTCTTATTTAGGGAAAATAGATTATGTGTGCCTAGGAGTTCTTTAAGAGAATTACTTGTTAGAGAAGTCCATAGTGGTGGGTTAATGGGACATTTTGGAGTAAAGAAAACTTTAGATATATTGCATGATCACTTCTTTTGGCCTAACATGAAAAGAGATGTTGAAAAATTGTGTGAGAGATGTGTCACTTGTAAACAAGCTAAGTCTAGAGTTATGAATCATGGTCTTTATACTCCATTGCCTATTCCTACTGCTCCTTGGACTGACATTTCTATGGACTTTGTTTTGGGGTTACCAAGAACAAAGAGAGGTAGAGATTCTGTTTTTGTTGTTGTTGATAGGTTCTCTAAGATGGCTCACTTCATTGCTTGTCACAAGACAGATGATGCAAGTAACATTGCCGATTTATTCTTCAAGGAAATTGTTCGTCTATATGGGGTTCCGAGGACCATTGTTTCTGACCGTGATGTGAAGTTCCTTAGCTATTTTTGGAAAACATTATGGGGAAAGTTAGGAACAAAGCTATTGTTTTCAACTACTTGTCATCCACAAACCGATGGTCAAACTGAAGTAGTCAATCGTACTTTGTCTACTTTGTTGAGGTCCATTATTCAAAAGAATTTGAAGAATTGGGAAGATTGTTTGCCTCATGTGGAGTTTGCTTACAATAGAAGTGTGCATTCCACTACTAGTTATTCTCCATTTGAAGTTGTCTATGGTTTTAATCCACTCACTCCATTGGATCTTTTACCACTACCTATTGAGGAGAGAGCTAGTTTGGATGGGGAAAAGAAAGCTGATTTTGTTAAGCAACTACATGAGAAGGTACGTCAAAACATTAAAAAGAGGACTGAGCAATATGCTACTCAAGCCAACAAGCATCGCAAGAAAGTTGTCTTTGAACCTGGTGATTGGGTTTGGGTACATATGCGTAAAGAGAGATTTCCTGCTCAGCGTCGCTCCAAGTTGCAACCTCGAGGAGATGGACCATTCCAAGTGATTAAGAAGATCAATGACAATGCTTATAAGTTAGATCTTCCAGGTGAGTATCATGTTAGTGCTACATTTAATGTTTCTGATCTTTCTCCCTTTGATATTGATGTAGGTGATTCTGATTTGAGGACAAATCCTTTCGAGGAGAGGGGGAATGATGGAGATCCAAGCTCACAAAGCTCAAGTCATGTTCGTGATGATCGTGATCCTTTGAGTATCCATGGAGGTCCAATTACAAGAGCTAAATCAAAGATGATGCAACAAGCCTTGGCTGGTTTCATTGATATTGCTAGAGAGAAAGCCCAACAAAGCTTGAGCATGGAGGATGATAAAGTCTTCTACAACATGATCCAAGCCCAAGTTCAACCTTCTTGAAGACACACAAGTATTGGGCCGAAATGCAAATTAGGCTAGATGCATATTTTATTTAGTTAAGTATTATTGGGCTGAACATTGTCTTAATTTAATTTAAGCCCAATTCCTTTTTTAAATAATAGATTTTGTAAGACTTCTATTACTTGTTCTGCAAGTTAGGAGAGTAGGATTCCTATTGCTTGTTCTGCAAGTTTGCTATTTCCTATTCTGCAAGTTAGGAAAGTAGGATTCCTATTACTTGTGCTGCAAGTTATCTATTTGCCTATAAATAGTTATGTAACCCTTTGGGGAGAACACAATTGATTTTAGCAATAAAATTGAGAGACTTCTTCTCTTTGGTTCTCTTGAGAACTCTTGAACTTATCAAGGTCTTCCTTGTGGCGTTCTTCTACCTTCCACCAATATATACCATAGGTTCTTGCTTTTCTAGGCAACGGGTCTTGGTCCAATACCATAGGTTCTTGTGTTTCTACACAACGGGTCTTGGTTTTACTTCTAATTTTTATTTTCTTTTGCTGCGTTTTTAACTTGTTATTGTTTTTTTTCAAGTGTTCTTCGTCTTCTTCATATGAACCTCATCTTCTTTCGGTGAGGTCCATATCAACATACTTACCAATAAAATCACGTAAAACATGGTTCATTAAACGCATGAATGTACTAGGTGCATTAGTCAAGCCAAAAGGCATAACTAACCACTCGTAGAGACCATGTTTAGTCTTGAATGCGGTTTTCCATTAATCACCTTCTCTCATACGAATTTGGTGATATCCGCTCTTTAAATCAATTTTAAAAACATGCATGCACCATGCAATTCATCAAGCATGTCATCTAGCCTAGGAATAGGATAGCGGTACTTTACAGTGATTTTGTTGACGGCTCGGCAGTCGACGCACATCCTCTACGTCCCATCTTTTTTTGGCACAAGCAGTACGGGCACGACGCAAGGACTCATGCTCTCTCTCACATAACCTTTCCTCATGAGCTCCTCAACTTGCCTTTGAAGCTCCTTCGTCTCCTCGGGATTACTTCTGTAGGCTGGACGGTTAGGAATGGTAGCTCCGGGGACAAGGTCAATCATGTGCTCGATCCCACGAATCGGTGGTAATCCAATTGGGATCTCCTCAAGGAAAACATCCTCGAACTCCTGCAACAATGAGACAACATCAGTAGGCAAAGTATCATGGAGTTCAGCATCAATAAAATAAGAATCTTTAAATAAGAGTAAAAGGATAGGAGACTTAGCAAGAAATGCAGTCTTCACATCTCGGGGTTTGGCATAGCAGCTCACTGTTTTGCTTTCCTTGTTTTCCTTCTTTTCTTTAGCTTGCTTCCTTAGCTCATCATGTTGCTCCTTTAGTCGTAATTGGTCCTCATAAATCTCCTTGGGGCTAAGGGGAGGGAGAGCGATCTTCTTGCCATCCATAGTAAAGGAGTAACGGTTAGTGTAACCGTCATGGAGGACTCTCTGATCATACTGCCACGGCCTACCCAGCAATAGGTGGCTAGCTTGCATGGGCACCACGTCACACAACACCTCATCGTGATACCTTCCAATACGAAAAGGAACCAAGACTTGCTTCACCACGTTGACTTCACCACAGTCATTAATCCATTGCAACTTATATGGGTGGTGATGCTTGGTAGTGCTCAACTTTAATTTATCAACAAGGTATGTGCTAGCAACATTAGTACAACTCCCACAATCAATGATTACAGTACATACCTTGTCACTAATATGGCATCTCGTATGGAAGATGTTCTCGCGCTGTGCCTCATCCTCAAACTTCACATGAGTAGTAAGAGCACGCCTAGCAACAAGTGCTTCACCATGAGCAGCATACTTAACAACTTCTTCTTCGTTGACATCTTCTAACGCAGGCATCTCATCTTCTATACAGATTTCAGAACCTTCACTCTCAACATCTCCATTCCCAAGCATGATCATAACTCTACGGTTGGGACACTGAGAGGCAATATGTCCATGACCTAAACACTTGAAACACTTAATGTCACGTGTCCTGCTTTGGGATGCTTGGGCAGGTTCAGTCTTGGGCTTAGCAAAGCTCTCTGACTTAGGCGTAGACACAGGCTTATCATCCCTATGAAAGGTGTTAGATTTCCAAACAGGAACTGAACTAGAAGTAAAACGAGATGTACCTTTTGAGTTGCCATTCCACTTTGATGGCCACATGCAGCATCTCCTCTAAATCCATGTAATGCTGCAACTCTACTACATTGGCAATCTCATGGTTTAAGCCTTGGAGAAAATGAGCCATAGTAGCCTCTGCATCCTCCTGGATATTGGCTCGAATCATGGTCATTTCCATCTCTTTGTAGTAATCCTCAACACTCTTTGAGCCCTGGGTCAGACCTTGGAGTTTCTGGTATAACTCCCTGTAGTAATGAGTAGGAACAAATCTCTTCCTCATGATGCGCTTCATCTCATCCACATGTAGACATTGGAGGATCACCATATCTTCTTCTACTAGTGATACACTGATCCCACCAAACCATAGCATACTCTGTGAACTCAATTGCTGCAAGTTTGACCTTCTTTTCTTCAGAGTAGTGGTGGCAGTCAAACACCATTTCAAGCTTCCTTTCCCACTCCAAATACGCCTCAGGATCATTCTTGCTTGGGAAAGGAGGAATCTTCAATTTTATACTGCCAAGGTTTCCATCCATCTTCTCCTTGCCACTATCACGAGCTCTATCAACTCGATCTCTATACCCATGGGACCTTTTATGATGTCTATCTATCCCAGACTCTTCATTTGAGTCATACCCGATATTATCATCATACTTGTCATTGGCAACAACATTACTTTTTAGACGAGAAGTATCACCTTGCTGGATCTTTGCAAACTGAGCTTCATGTTGGTTCAACTTATCATGAATGTCATTGAATTTCACGTCCATCCGTTGGAACTATTGTTGCATTGCAAACAAACCAGAAATCAAAACTTGAGCTCTGATACCAACTGATGCGCACGGGAAAGAGAAAACGCAGCTTGAAATTTGAAGGAATTGAAACGCAACGGGACAACTTCTGAAAACCTGGACACGGAGCCTAAAGAGACTCGAACCCAAATGTATTGGACCTTGACCCTACGAATAAGAATTCGAGAACTTAAGGTATAACAATGGTGGATGGTGAAGGAGGCACCACAAGGAAGAAGACTTTGATAAGCCTAGTTGAGAGGGAACCCAAGAGAAAGGCACACTAAATTTCTGAAAATTCAATTAACTGATCTGTTCATTAATGACGTTTACAAGGTATTTATAATAATACCTAGCACTTAAGCCCATAAACAAGTGGACTGGAATTAACACGAATAGAAAATAAGACTAAACCCAAATTCATGCCTAAACCTAGTTACATAAAATAAATAGTCCAAAACACAACAAGACTCAATCGTGGGCTATCCAAACACTTAGCTCATCTTATTGTTAAGCTAAAATAAGACAGTAAACCATGCTCATGTCGTTTGGGCTTCTAAGTAAGTATAGATGTCTTGGGACTCTTCATGGAAGCTTCCTTGACACTTCAATGATGCCAGAGCTTGTTGCATTAATGAGGCCAAGGCTTGTTGCATCTTCTTAGCTCGAGCTCGGGTAATTGGACCTCCTTGGATGACCAATGGATCCTTAGCATCACGAACATCACGAGCAAGTGGATTTCCATCAGTGACAACTTCTGAAACCTAGACCCGAAGCCTAAAAAGACTCGAACCCAAGTTATTGGACCTTGACCCTACGAACAAGAATTCGAGAACCTAAGGTATAGTAGTGGTGGATGGTGAAGAAGGAGGCGCAACAAGGAAGAAGACCTTGATAAGCCTAGTAGAGAGGGAACCCAAGAGAAAGGCACACTCAAATTCTGAAATTCAAAACTGATCTGTCCATCAATAGCGTTTACAAGGTATTTATAATAATACCTAGCACTCAAGGCCATAAACAAGTGGGCTGGAATTAACACCAACAGAAAATAAGACTAAACCCAAATTCATGCCTAAACTTAGTTACATAAAATAAATAGTCCAAGACACAACAAGACTCAAACGTGGGCTATCCAAACACTTAGCCCATCTTATTGTTAAGCTAAAATAAGATAGTAAACCATGCTCATGTCGTTTGGGCTTCTAAGCAAGTATAGATGTCTTGGGACTCTTCATGGAAGCTTCCTTGACACTTCAATGATGCTAAAGCTTGTTGCATTAACGAGGCCAGGGCTTGTTGCGTTTTCTTAGCTCGAGCTCGGGTAATTGGACCTCCTTGGATGACCAATGGATCCTTAGCATCACGAACATCACGAGCAAGTGGATCTCCATCATTCCCCCTCTCCTCAAAAGGATTTGTCCGCAAATCGCATATACCTTCATCAAAAGAAAAGGGAGAAAGATCAGAAACATTAAAAGTAGGAGATACACCATACTCACCAGGAAGATACAATTTGTAGCCATTATCGTTGATCTTCTCTATGACGTGGAATGGTCCATCTCCTCGGGGATGTAGCTTGGTTCGTCGCTAAAACAGGAAACCTCTCCTTTCTCATATGTACCCAAACCCAATCTCAACTTGCCTTTGTAGCTACTTCGTCTCCTTGGGATTACTTTTGTAGGCTGGATGGTTAGGAATGGCAGCTCCAGGGACAAGGCCAATCGTGTGGTCGATCCCACGAATCGGTGGTAATCCACTTGGGATCTCTTCAGGGAGGACATCCTTGAACTCCTGCAACAATGAGACAACATCAGTAGGCAAAGTATCATGGAGTTCAGCATCAATAAAATAAGAATCTTTAAATAAGAGTAACAGGATAGGAGACTTAGCAAGAAATGCAGTCTTCACATCTCGGGGTTTGGCATAGCAGCTCACTGTTTTGCTGTCCTTGTTTTCCTTCTTTTCTTTAGCTTGCTTCCTTTGCTCGTCATGTTGCTCCTTTAACCTTAATTGGTCCTCATAAATCTCCTTGGGGCTAAGGGGAGCAAGAGTGAACTTCTTGCCATCCATAGTAAAGGAGTAACGGTTAGTGTAACCATCGTGGATGACTCTACGATCATACTGCCGCGGTCTACCTAGCAATAGGTGGCTAGCTTGCATGGGGACCACGTCACACAACACCTTATCCCGATAACTTCCAATACAAAAAGGAACCAAGACTTGCTTCACCACGTTGACTTCACCACAGTCATTAATCCACTGCAACTTATATGGGTGGTGATGCTTGGTAGTGGGCAACTTTAATTTATCAACAAGGTATGTGCTAGCAACATTAGTACAGCTCCCACTATCAATGATTACAGTACATACCTTGTCACTAATATGACATCTCGTATGGAAGATGTTCTCGCGCTGTGCCTCTTCTTCAAACTTCACTTGAGTAGTAAGACCATGCCTAGCAACAAGTGCTTCACCATGAGCAGCATACTCAACAACTTCTTCTTCATCAACATCTTCTAACGCAGGCATCGCATCTTCTACACCGATTTCAGAACCTTCACTCTCAACATCTCCATTCCCAAGCATGATCATAACTCTACGGTTGGGACACTGAGAGGCAATATGTCCATGACCTAAACACTTGAAACACTTAATGTCACGTGTCCTGCTTTGGGATGCTTGTGCAAATTCAGTCTTGGGCTTTGGGGGGCCCTCAAGCTAGGGCTTAGCAAAGCTCTCTGACTTAGGCATAGACACAGGCTTATCATCCCTATGAAAGGTGTTAGATTTCCAAACAGGAACTGAACTAGAAGTAAAACGGGATGTACCTTTCCTTTTGAGTTGCCTTTCCACTTTGATGGCCACATGCAGCATCTCCTCTAAATCCACGTAATGCTGCAACTCTACTACATTGGCAATCTCACGATTTAAGCCTTGGAGAAAACGAGCCATAGTAGCTTCTGCATCCTCCTGGATATTGGCTCAGATCATGGTTATTTCCATCTCTTTGTAGTAATCCTCAACACTCTTTGAGCCCTGGGTAAGACCTTGGAGCTTCTGATATAACTCTCTGTAGTAATGAGTAGGAACAAATCTCTTCCTCATGATGCGCTTCATCTCATCCCATGTAGACACTGGAGGATCACCATATCTTCTTCTACTAGTGACTAACTGATCCCACCAAACCATCGCATACTCTGTGAATGCAATTGCTGTAAGTTTGACCTTCTTTTCCTCGGAGTAGTGGTGGCAGTCAAACACCATTTCAATCTTCCTTTCCCACTCCAAATATGCCTTAGGATCATTCTTGCCTTGGAAAGGAGGAATTTTCAATTTTATACTGCCAAGGTTTCCATCCATCTTCTCCTTGCCTCTATCACGGGTTCTATCAACTCGATCTCTATACCCATGGTACCTTATATGATGTCTATCGATCTCAGACTCTTCGTTCGAATCATACCCAACATTATCATCGTACTCGTCATTGGCAACAACCTTACTTTTTAGACGAGAAGTATCACCTTGCTGGATCTTTGTAAACCGAGCTTCAAGTTGGTTCAACTTATCATGAATGTCACTAAATTTCACGTCCATCCGTTGCAACTGTTGTTGCATTGCCTGAAGCATGAATTCAATCTTTTTAAAGTCGGACTTATCACCTTCAGAAGACATTTTCAACAAAGATATCCTCACGTGTTTACACTCGTGTTTCACTCAAGTAATTTGCCTTTTCTCTACTAATGTTTCTCACACACTCCTGCCATTTTCCCTTACTCTACCTAAACTCTACAGGTTCACAATCGCACTAGAGACTCAGTCAAAGAATCAACCTCACAGAATCAACTAATTCACCAAGTATTGTCATCCTGATTTTTTTTTCGAATTCTTTTTTTTTTTTGCACAGAAAGGTGTGGCTAGGGCTAGGGTGACTCAAAGAAAGAAAGATAGAATAAAAAAATAATAAAAAATAAAAAAATCACTAGAATGACAAAAAAAACAAAAAATGGCCTAAAACTATAAGAAGATGGAATTTGGCCAAGATAGGGTGGGGCCCGTTTCACAGGGTCGTTTTCTTTCGTCGTTTCCTTTAAAACGAGTACTCGCACGCCTCCTAACTCAACCAAATTTTCCTATTTGAACAGTACCGCAACAAATTTTTTTTTTCGATTTCTGCTTTTTTTTTTGAATTCTTCTTCTTTTTTTTTCTCTCTTTTTTTTTACTCTGAGTGTTGCGGTTTCTTTGAAGAGAGGAGGGCGCGGCTAGGGTTTTTTTTAGGGGTGCGGCTAGGGTTTTTTTTAGAGGGTGCGGCTAGGTTTTTGATAGGATGATATTTTGGGAATTTTATATGTGCTAATATATTTGCTTTATTGATGTTTTATGCCTAAAAGAGCTTACTAATGTTTATTTTATGTTTTAGGTATTAAATATCAAAGTTGGAATAAAAAGAAGCTAAAAGGAGCAAAGTGCAGTATTTTCTGTCCAGCTTGAAAGATTGACATTTTTGACCAATTTAACGACCTGATCTCAAGATGTGTCCTGCATGAAAGTTGTAGATGACTTCTCAAGCTTTCCAGAATACACAAGATCGCAAAAATCGGAGTTCATTTGGTGGGTCAAACGTCTGGACAAAATCAGTACAAAATTCTGGGCAAAAAAACGAGATTGAGAAGAAATTCCAACAAAGCAAGTTCAAGACCAGATTTTGTTGAGAGAAGATAATTTCTTAATTTTATTATGTCTTAGATCTGTAATTAATTAATAAGAATAGGCCTTAGGAATTTTACTTAGAAAATAATTGTAAAAAGATGATGAGATAAAGGTAAGAGTTTGACTAGTCAAATTACTTGTTTCTCAAGTAAACTCTTATCTGAATCCCACATTGCTTAGGAAAGTCTTTTAAACTCTTCCTTAGGCCTATATAAAGAGCAGAAGGCTCTCATAAACAAAATCCCTCTTATCCCTCTTAGCCCTCAAATCCCTCTCTTCCCTCTTCTCTTTTAGTCTTGTAGGATTTTCTTTAGGGTTTTTAATAAAATTTTATTTTTTTCTTTATTTTTAATTAGTTGCTGATTTCTTTATTATTTTTAATTCTGATTTTGTTTTCTTTATTTAAATTAAAATTATTTGTGTGTTCTTGCTTGCTAGTTTGTAATCTTGATTAGTAATTCTGATTTTATATTATTAAAGATTGCTTCTTTGATTGTTTCTTGCATGATATTTGTAATCTTTATAATATTAAACTTGAATTTTATGATCTTGAATATGACTAGTGAGTAGTTTTCTTATTCAGTTATGAGGTAAATTAATTATTCTTGGGAAAAGCATGTTGTGAGATTCTTGAACCTATTATATAATTGTTGACTAAGTATCCAAGATTCTCTGAGCACATTATAATGATTGTTTGTTTGGTTAGATAGGGTGCACACTATTTAGTTAAATTAAATAATCTACCGCCAGATTAAAAACATAAGTCCGTAATTGCTTGTGGAGTTAATCACTAGGGGTGGAGGAGAATTAAGGTTTAGATTAAATGAACCGAGCTTATGTGTTTGTTATCTAATGTCAAACCATATCTTTCTTGTTGTTAATGCTGCTACAACTTATATCTAGAGAGCTTGTTCTAGGTAGGTTAAGTAGTTAGAGATTAGTTAAAGAGCTTGTTTTAACTAACGACTCAGTAAGGAAAGATGGTGTAACAGAGCTTGTTGTTATGCTACGGTTGACTATTTAATTGACAGTGATATTTTGTAATCAATGATCAACATCAAAATCCAAGAATGATTGATTGCCTCGTAACTGAAGCTTTTTGCTATTTGTTTTTTTATATTTAATAATTCTTGTTTTCTTTATTTTGGAATAGTTTACAAAACCCCTAAACTTCTTCTTTCCCTAAACCCTAAGATTAGATTTTTAATTTAATAATTAACTTAAAAAATTCAGTCTCTGTGGGTTCGACCCTTACTCCGCTATCTACATAGTAGAGTTAGGAAATTTTATTTTTGGTGACTGACGACACTCATCAAATTTTGGCGCCGTTGCCGGGGACTGAAATTTGTTTAGGTTAATTATTTTAATTTAAAGTCTAATTTTTTTTCTTATCTTTTTCTTTTGTTTTTCAGGGATTGCTTGTCTGACAAGGATTCTTGTCACAAACTTCCAAAGATTAGGGACTATATACAAGCAACCCAAAGTGCAGTGCCACAAGCACCACAACATCCACCACCACTACCTCCCAAGACGAGAAGTGAGAGGACTCCATGGAGCAAGCTTATGAACCATACTATGATCATGACCCATACTATAATTATGAACCACACTACGATACCTGCTATCAAGGATGGTGGGATCATTCTAATTTTAGTTATGGGAATCAATATGAGGTTTACAATATGCCATTCCAAGATACATACCACGCTCCACCTCAAGACTCAGGTATGCCTCCACCTCAAGAATCAAGTATGTCTCTTGAAGATATTGTTAAGACTCTTGAGATTAAAACTTTACAATTGTCACAAGAGGCTGATGTTTATATTAAGAATATTGATCACCATGTGAGTCAAATATTGCATTCTTTGAGTAACATTGAAGCTATGACCTCTCAACCTGTGGAGAATCCAAGAGATAATGTTACTAACATCACCTTGAAAAGTGAAAGGGAAATTGATTCCAAGGAAAGTGCACATGAAGATGTCGATGACTTTATAGAAAGGGAGGATGAAACCGATTTCAATATTAAAGGTGGAGTTGTTGACATGCACAATGTAAAAGGGAGAGAGAATTTCAACAATTTTATAAAGCACTATGAGGATGTTGAAATCAAGGAATTCAAAGCTGAGGTAAGTGATAAACAAATTCCTTTTAATTCTTCTACTTACCCTTCTCCTTTTCCTAGTAGGTTTGCAAGAGCTACAAACGAAGAGCAAGACAAGGAGACCTTGAAGACATTTAGGAAAATGGAAGTCAGTATTCCTCTCCTTGATGAAATTAATGATCAAGTGCTTTGCGATGCCAAGTTTTTAAAGGAACTATGCACTTCCAAGAGGAAATTAAAAGGTGATGAAAAGCAAGTTCTTAAAGATGAGCTAGAAATAGCCATGAGCAAAAATCTTGTGAATGATGAACTCGAGAGACCGATAAAAAGGTTGAGGGTTGGGATTGGATGATGGAAGGTGGAGTGGTCGAGCTAACGACATTAAACAAAAGCGCTACTTGGGAGGCAACCCAAGGATGTAAAACGAGGGAGTATTTCTTTCCTTACTTGTATTACCATTTAATTTTTGAGTTTTTTATTATTCTTCTTTGCATGCTAGACTTACTTTGAGGACAAAGTAAGATTTAAGTGTGGGGGGGAATATTGGTTTATGAGTCTATAGAATTTTTTTTAGGAATTGGAAATTTTTTAAAAAAAAAAAGGTCAAATTTTTAAGTTTTTTGAAGATCATGATATGTTTTCTTTCTTTTAAAGATTGATTCTAAACTAAAACAAGGTTTTATAAGAAAGTTGAGAGTATTTTGATTGTTATTATTGTTGAAGTGAATGCTTTCTAAAGAATTTATGTGAGTTCATGATTAAATATGATTGCTCATATGATATTGATAATGTGATTAGTTCATTGAAGTTGGTATAAGCAAAGGATAAATAGACAAGAACATAAGAAAAAAAAAGAAGAATAGAGGTTGAAAGC
The DNA here is from genome assembly GCA_032173925.1 of Heritiera fomes. Lineage (NCBI taxonomy): Eukaryota > Viridiplantae > Streptophyta > Magnoliopsida > Malvales > Malvaceae > Heritiera > Heritiera fomes. The sequence continues at coordinate 17,010,903 of JAPDPM010000009.1, read as the reverse complement.
TTTAAATTCTACTCCAATGTTTTGAGTTGCTTGCTCTTATTGATTGAATTCTTGAAGTGACTTAAAATATGAGTATGCAAAGCACTCTAAAAGAGGGCTTACTTGTTGAGTAACCGGGTGTTGGTATCACCAATATTAACATTCGCGTAAAAAGGCAAGTAAGTACTTAGGGAAACCATTGTTGAAACCTTAAAAGAAAAAGAAAAAGAAAAAGAAAGAGAAGGAAGAGAAAACAGAAAAAGAAAAAAAAGTTCTTGATCTATTGACTTTGTTTGTAGTAATGTAAAGTGGATAAATGCAAAGTTGATATTATATGTTTCAATTGTGTTGATTGTGAATTTTTCATGAATTTATTTGGAAGTATGCATGAATATGAGAAGTAATGATTAGAATATGATTGACTTGATTATTTGACTCTTGTTGAAGTTATGAGTTAAGAATTTGAAAGATTTGAAAATATGTTCATGATCTTAATCTTGTTTTGAGTCTTAATTTTTAATTTTTGAGTCTTATTTTGAATTTTTAGGATTGAGTCTTAAGTAAAAGATTTTGTGGGTATATCTTCTGAAAGCCCTCACGAGACACAACTCGTCCACTAGGGGTGACCTAGGGCTTTAAAGGCTTATTGCATAAGCTAAATGCAATCGTGATTCCTACAAAAGTGAGTTAGGTTTTAGGAAAAGGATTTTAAGATTAGGACTTTAGGATTTAGTTCTTTAGGAAGTTAGTTTAGGGTTGGTAGAGGACTAGCAAAAGCTAAGTGTGGGGGAATTTGATAGGATGATATTTTGGGAATTTTATATGTGCTAATATATTTGCTTTATTGATGTTTTATGCCTAAAAGAGCTTACTAATGTTTATTTTATGTTTTAGGTATTAAATATCAAAGTTGGAATAAAAAGAAGCTAAAAGGAACAAAGTGCAGTATTTTCTGTCCAGCTTGAAAGATTGACATTTTTGACCAATTTAACGACCTGATCTCAAGATATGTCCTGCATGAAAGTTATAGATGACTTCTCAAGCTTTCCAGAATGCACAAGATCGCAAAAATCGGAGTTCATTTGGTGGGTCAAACGTCTGGACAAAATCAGTACAAAATTCTGGGCAAAAAAACGAGATTGAGAAGAAATTCCAACAAAGCAAGTTCAAGACCAGATTTTGTTGAGAGAAGATAATTTCTTAATTTTATTATGTCTTAGATCTGTAATTAATTAATAAGAATAGGCCTTAGGAATTTTACTTAGAAAATAATTGTAAAAAGATGATGAGATAAAGGTAAGAGTTTAACTAGTCAAATTACTTGTTTCTCAAGTAAACTCTTATCTGAATCCCACATTGCTTAGGAAAGTCTTTTAAACTCTTCCTTAGGCCTATATAAAGAGCAGAAGGCTCTCATAAACAAAATCCCTCTTATCCCTCTTAGCCCTCAAATCCCTCTCTTCCCTCTTCTCTTTTAGTCTTGTAGGATTTTCTTTAGGGTTTTTAATAAAATTTTATTTTTTTCTTTATTTTTAATTAGTTGCTGATTTCTTTATTATTTTTAATTCTGATTTTGTTTTCTTTATTTAAATTAAAATTATTTGTGTGTTCTTGCTTGCTAGTTTGTAATCTTGATTAGTAATTCTGATTTTATATTATTAAAGATTGCTTCTTTGATTGTTTCTTGCATGATATTTGTAATCTTTATAATATTAAACTTGAATTTTATGATCTTGAATATGACTAGTGAGTAGTTTTCTTATTCAGTTATGAGGTAAATTAATTATTCTTGGGAAAAGCATGTTGTGAGATTCTTGAACCTATTATATAATTGTTGACTAAGTATCCAAGATTCTCTGAGCACATTATAATGATTGTTTGTTTGGTTAGATAGGGTGCACACTATTTAGTTAAATTAAATAATCTACCGCCAGATTAAAAACATAAGTCCGTAATTGCTTGTGGAGTTAATCACTAGGGATGGAGGAGAATTAAGGTTTAGATTAAATGAACCGAGCTTATGTGTTTGTTATCTAATGTCAACCCATATCTTTCTTGTTGTTAATGCTACTACAACTTATATCTAGAGAGCTTGTTCTAGGTAGGTTAAGTAGTTAGAGATTAGTTAAAGAGCTTGTTTTAACTAACGACTCAGTAAAGAAAGATGGTGTAACAGAGCTTGTTGTTATGCTACGGTTGACTATTTAATTGACAGTGATATTTTGTAATCAATGATCAACATCAAAATCCAAGAATGATTGATTGCTTCGTAACTGAAGCTTTTTGCTATTTGTTTTTTTATATTTAATAATTCTTGTTTTCTTTATTTTGGAATAGTTTACAAAACCCCCAAACTTCTTCTTTCCCTAAACCCTAAGATTAGATTTTTAATTTAATAATTAACTTAAAAAATTCAGTCTCTGTGGGTTCGACCCTTACTCCGCTATCTACATAGTAGAGTTAGGAAATTTTATTTTTGGTGACTGACGACACTCATCAGTTTTTTTTTTAAAGGTTGCAGCTAGGGTTTTTTGTGAGGGGTGCGGCTAGGGATTTTTTTTGAGGGGTACGGCTAGGGTTTTTTTTTTGTGAGGGGTGGGGCTAGAAATCAAAACCAACAAGAGAGGAGGAAAAAAAATCGAAACCAGCAAACCAAAAATTGAAAAGTGAGTGATGCACAAACAAACCAGAATCGAAACTTGAGCTCTGAATACCAACTGATGCGTACGGACAAGAGGAAACGTAGCTTGGAAATTGAAGGGGCTGAAAACGCAAAGAACAAAAACAAAGTTGATTAATGACAACTTCTGAAACCTAAACCCGAAGCCTAAAGAGACTGAAATCCAAAGGTATTGATCCTTGACCCTACGAACAAGAATTCGAGAACCTAAGATATAGCAATGGTGGATGGTGAAGAAGGAGGCGCCACAAGGAAGAAGACGTTGATAAGCCTAGTAGAGAGGGAACCCAAGAGAAAGGCACACTCAAATTCTGAAATTCAAAACTGATCTGTCCATCAATAGCGTTTACAAGGTATTTATAATAATACCTAGCACTTAAGCCCATAAACAAGTGGGCTGGAATTAACACCAACAGAAAATAAGACTAAACCCAAATTCGTGCCTAAACCTAGTTACATAAAATAAATAGTCCAAGACACAACAAGACTCAAACGTGGGCTATCCAAACACTTAGCCCATCTTATTGTTAAGCTAAAATAAGACAGTAAACCATACTCATGTCGTTTGGGCTTCCAAGCAAGTATAGATGTCTTGGGACTCTTCATGGAAGCTTCCGTGACACTTCAATGATGCTAGAGCTGATGCGCACGGACAGAAGAACTCGTAGGTTGGAGTTTGAAGGAACTGAAACGCAACTGGATAGAAGCAAAAGACGATGAAGGATACCTTATGAAACCTAGACCCAAAGCCTAAAGAGACTCGAACCCAAGGTATTGGACCTTGACCCTACGAATAAGAATTCGAGAACCTAAGGTATAGCAATGGTGGATGGTGAAGAAGGAGGCGCCACAAGGAAGAAGACCTTGATAAGCCTAGTAGAGAGGGAACCCAAGAGAAAGGCACACTCAATATCTGAAAATTCACTTAACTGATCTGATCTCATCAATAGCGTTTACAAGGTATTTATAATAATACCTAGCACTTAAGCCCATAAACAAGTGGGCTGGAATTAACACCAATAGAAAAATAAAACTAAACCCAAATTCATGCCTAAACCTAGTTACATAAAATAAATAGTCCAAGATACAACAAGACTCAAACGTGGGCTATCCAAACACTTAGCCCATCTTATTGTTAAGCTAAAATAAGATAGTAAACCATGCTCATGTCGTTTGGGCTTCCAAGCAAGTATAGATGTCTTGTGACTCTTCATGGAAGCTTCCTTGACACTTCAATGATGCCAGAGCTTGTTGCATGAATGAGGCCAGGGCTTGTTGCATTTTCTTAGCTCGAGCTCGGGTAATTGGACCTCCTTGGATGACCAATGGATCCTTAGCATCACGAACATCACGAGCAAGTGGATCTCCATCTGGATCTCCATCATTCCCCCTCTCCTCAAAAGGATTTGTCCTCAAATCACATATACCTTCATCAAAAGAAAAGGGAGAAAGATCAGAAACATTAAAAGTAGCAGATACACCATACTCACCAGGAAGATCCAATTTGTAGGCATTATCGTTGATCCTCGCTATGACTTGGAATGGTCCATCTCCTCGGGGATGCAGCTTGGTTCGTCGCTGAACAGGAAACCTCTCCTTTCTCATATGCACCCAAACCCAATCACCAGGCTCAAAGACTACTTTCTTTCGATGCTTATTTGCTTGGGTGGTATATTGCTCAGTCTTCTTTTCAATAGCTTGACGAACTCTCTCATGGAGTTGCTTCACAAACTTAGCCTTCTGTTCTCCATCCAAATTACTCTGCTCCGCACTAGGTAATGGCAACAAATCCAAAGGAGTAAGAGGATTGAAGCCATAAACAACTTCGAATGGAGAGCAACTAGTAGTGGAGTGGACACTGCGGTTATATGCAAACTCCACATGGGGCAAGCAATCTTCCCAATTCTTCAAATTTTTCTGAATAATGGACCTCAATAATGTAGATAGGGTTCGGTTGACGACCTCAGTCTGTCCATCAGTCTGGGGGTGACAAGTGGTGGAGAATAACAATTTAGTTCCCAACTTTCCCCATAACGTCTTCCAAAAGTAACTAAGGAACTTTGCATCTCGATCAGAAACAATGGTCCTTGGTACACCATGTAGACGTACTATCTCTTTGAAGAAAAGGTCAGCAACGTTGCTCGCGTCATCCGTCTTGTGGCAAGCAATGAAATGAGCCATCTTAGAGAACCTGTCAACCACAACAAAAACAGAATCTCTACCGCGTTTTGTTCGAGGCAAGCCCAAAACAAAATCCATAGAGATATCAGTCCACGGAGTAGTAGGAATGGGTAAAGGAGTATATAAACCATGATTATGAACTCTAGACTTAGCTTGCCTACATGAAATGCATCTAGCACATAACCTCTCTACATCTCTCCTCATGTTAGGCCAAAAGAAATGTTCTTGCAAAACATCTAGAGTTTTCCTAACCCCAAAGTGACCCATTAATCCTCCACTATGGGCTTCTCTAACGAACAGCTCGCGCAATGAACTCCTAGGCACACATAATTTATTTTCTCTAAATAAGAACCCATCATGCCTAAAGAACTTGCCAAAACCAGATGTAGCACATGCATCATAAACATTGCCAAAATCAACATCATCAGCATACTGTTCTTTGATATACTCAAATCCTAAAAGTTTAGCATCAAGAGCAGTGATAAGAGTATACCTACGAGATAACGCATCAGCTACGACGTTCTCTTTACCTTGTTTGTACTTGATCACGTACGGGAACATCTCAATGAACTCTATCCACTTGGCATGACGCTTATGCAGCTTACTCTGTCCTTTCAAATGCTTCAAGGACTCATGATCAGTGTGGATGATAAATTCTTTGGGCCACAAGTAATGTTGCCATGTCTCCAAGGCCCTCACTAACGCGTACATCTCCTTGTCATATGTGGGATAGTTAAGTGTTGCTCCACTTAACTTCTCACTAAAGAAAGCAATTGGGCGTTTTTCCTGCATAAGCACAGCGCCAATACCTACACCTGAGGCATCGCACTCAATCTCAAAAGTTTTAGTAAAGTCAGGCAGAGATAACAAAGGAGCAGAACAAAGTTTATCTTTAAGCAAATTAAAAGCATGCTCTTGTGCAGGACCCCAATGAAATGCAACATTCTTTTTGACCACTTCGATCAAAGGTGCGGCTATAGTGCTAAAATCTCTAACGAATCGACGATAGAAACTAGCTAAACCATGGAAACTACGCACCTCAGAAACAGACTTTGGTACAGGCCATTCTTTAATTGCCTTTACCTTCTCAATATCAACAGAAATGCCATGTGAAGAAACGACATACCCAAGAAAAACAACCTTATCAGTGCAGAATGTACATTTCTTAAAATTGGCATACAAACTTGCATTCCTCAAAACAGTAAGAACATTCCTAAGATGCTCAACATGCTCATGCTGGCTCTTACTGTATATCAAAATATCATCAAAATAGACAACCACATACTTACCAATGAAATCACGTAAAACATGGTTCATTAAACGCATGAAAGTACTGGGTGCATTAGTCAAGCCAAAAGGCATAACTAACCACTCGTAGAGACCATGTTTAGTCTTGAATGCGGTTTTCCATTCATCACCTTCTCGCATACGAATTTGGTGATATCCGCTCTTTAAATCAATTTTAGAAAACAGGCATGCACCATGCAACTCATCAAGCATGTCATCTAGCCTAGGAATAGGATAGCGGTACTTTACAGTGATTTTGTTGACGGCTCGGCAGTCAACGCACATCCTCCACGTCCCATCTTTTTTTGGCACAAGCAGTACGGGCACGGCGCAAGGACTCATGCTCTCTCTCACATAACCTTTCCTCATGAGCTCCTCAACTTGCCTTTGAAGCTCCTTCGTCTCCTCGGGATTACTTCTGTAGGCTGGACGGTTAGGAATGGTAGCTCCGGGGACAAGGTCAATCATGTGCTCGATCCCACGAATCGGTGGTAATCCACTTGGGATCTCCTCAGGGAATACATCCTCGAACTCCTGCAACAATGAGACAACATCAGTAGGCAAAGTATCATGGAGTTCAGCATCAAGAAAATAAGAATCTGTAAATAAGAGTAAAAGGATAGGAGACTTAGCAAGAAATGCAGTCTTCACATCTCGGGGTTTGGCATAGCAGCTCACTGTTTTGCTGTCCTTGTTTTCCTTCTTTTCTTTAGCTTGCTTCCTTTGCTCGTCATGTTGCTCCTTTAGCCTTAATTGGTCCTCATAAATCTCCTTGGGGCTAAGGGGAGCAAGAGCGATCTTCTTGCCATCCATAGTAAAGGAATAACGGTTAGTGTAACCGTCGTGGATGACTCTCCGATCATACTGCCATGGTCTACCCAGCAATAGGTGGCTAGCTTGCATGGGCACTACGTCACACAACACCTCATCGTGATACCTTCCAATACGAAAAGGAACCAAGACTTGCTTCACCACGTTGACTTCACCACAGTCATTAATCCACTGCAACTTATATGGGTGGTGATGCTTGGTAGTGGGCAACTTTAATTTATCAACAAGGTATGTGCTAGCAACATTAGTACAACTCCCACCATCAATGATTACAGTACATACCTTGTCACTAATATGGCATCTCGTATGGAAGATGTTCTCGCGCTGTGCCTCATCCTCAAACTTCACATGAGTAGTAAGAGCACGCCTAGCAACAAGTGCCTCACCATGAGCAGCATACTCAACAACTTCTTCTTCGTCGACATCTTCTAATGCAGGCATCTCATCTTCTACACCGAGTTCGGAACCTTCACTCTCAACATCTCCATTCCCATGCATGATCATCACTCTACGGTTGGGACACTGTGAGGCAACATGTCCACGACCTAAGCACTTGAAACACTTAATGTCACGTGTCCTGCTCTGGGATGCTTGGGCAGGTTCAGTCTTGGGCTTTGGAGGGCCCTCAGGCTTGGGCTTAGCAAAGCTCTCTGACTTATGCGTAGGCACAGGCTTATCATCCCTATGAAAGGTGTTAGATTTCCAAACAGGAACTGAACTAGAAGTAAAACGGGATGTACCTTTCCTTTTGAGTTGCCTTTCCACTTTGATGGCCACATGCAACATCTCCTCTAAATCCATGTAATGCTGCAACTCGACTACATTGGCAAGCACTTGAAGAAAACGAGCCATAGTAGCTTCTGCATCCTCCTGGATATTGGCTCGGATCATGGTTATTTCCATCTCTTTGTAGTAATCCTCAACACTCTTTGAGCCCTGGGTAAGACCTTGGAGCTTCTGGTATAACTCCCTGTAGTAATGAGTAGGAACAAATCTCTTCCTCATGATGCGCTTCATCTCATCCCATGTAGACACTGGAGGATCACCATATCTTCTTCGACTACTGACTAACTGATCCCACCAAACCATAGCATACTCTGTGAACTCAATTGCTGCAAGTTTGACCTTCTTTTCTTCAGAGTAGTGGTGGCAGTCAAACACCATTTCAAGCTTCCTTTCCCACTCCAAATATGCCTCAGGATCATTCTTGCCTTGGAAAGGAGGAATCTTTAATTTTATACTGCTAAGGTTTCCATCCAGCTTCTCCTTACCTCTATCACGGGCTCTATCAACTCCATCTTTATACCCATGGTACCTTCTATGATGTCTATCTATCCCAGACTCTTCATTCGAATCATACCCAACATTATCATCATACTCATCATTGGCAACAACCTTACTTTTTTTACGAGAAGTATCACCTTGTTGGATCGTTGCAAACCGAGCTTCATGTTGGTTCAACTTATCATGAATGTCATTGAATTTCACATCCATCCGTTGGAACTGTTGTTGCATTGCCTGAAGCAGGAATTCAATCTTTTTAAAGTCTGACTTATCACCTTCAGAAGACATTGTCAACAAGTAATATCCTCACGTGTTTACACTCCTGTTTCACTCAAGTAATTTGGCTTTTCTCTACTAATGTCTCTCACACACTCGTGCCTTTTTCCCTTACTCTACCTTAACTCTATAGGTTCACAATCACACTAGAGACCCAGTCAAAGATTCAACCTCGTAAAGTCAACTAATTCACCAAGTATTGTCACCAAGAATTTTTTTTTTTTTTTGTTTTCACAGAAAGGTGTGGCAAGGGCTAGGGTGACTCAAAGAAAGAGAGAAAGAAGAAAAAAAAAAATAAGAAAGAAAAAAATAAAAAATAAAAAAAAAGCACTAGAATGACCAAAAAAAATGAAAAATGGCCTAAAACTATAGGAAAACGTTGGAATTTGGCCAAGATAGGGTGGGGCTAGTGGAGCAAAGCTCAACTAGGTCGTTTTCTTTCGCCGTTTTCTTTAAAACGAGTACTCACACACCTCCTAACTCAACCAAAACTTCTGTTTGAACAGTACCGCAAAAGAAATTTTTTTTTTCTTTTTTTTTTCTTTTTTTTTTTTTCGAATTCTTTTCTTCTTCTTTTTTTTTTTCGAATTCTTTTCTTCTTCTTTTTTTTTTTTTTGAATTCTTTTCTTCTTCTTCTTTTTTTTTTTTTTAACTCTGAGTGTTGCGGTTTCCTTGAAAGAGGAGGGGTGCGGCTAGGTTTTTTTTTTGAGGGGTGAGGCTAGGGTTTTTTTTTTTTTTTGAGGGGTGGGGCTAGGGTTTTTTTTTTGAGGGGTGCGGCTAGGGTTTTTTTTTTTTTTTGAGGGGTGCAGCTAGGGTTTTTTTTTTTTTTGAGGGGTGCAGCTAGGGTTTTTTTTTTTTTTTTTTTGAGGGGTGCGGCTAGGGTTTTATTTTTAAGGGGTGCGGCTAGGGTTTTATTTTGAGGGGTGCGGCTAGGGTTTTATTTTTAAGGGGTGCGGCTAGGGTTTTTTGTGTAATGAAATAAGTGGTGGCTAGGGTTTTAGGGTTAAGAAATAAGTGGCGGCTAGGAACACACAAACAAACCAGAAAGTGGAACGAACAAAAGAAAAAAAATTGAAACCAAAAAAAAATCGAAAAGTGAGTGACGCACAAACAAACCAGAAAATCGGAACTGGAGCTCTGAATACCAACTGATGCGCACGGACAGAAGAACTCGTAGGTTGGAGTTTGAAGGAACTGAAACGCAACTGGATAGAAGCAAAAGACGATGAAGGATACCTTATGAAACCTAGACCCAAAGCCTAAAGAGACTCGAACCCAAGGTATTGGACCTTGACCCTACGAATAAGAATTCGAGAACCTAAGGTATAGCAATGGTGGATGGTGAAGAAGGAGGCGCCACAAGGAAGAAGACCTTGATAAGCCTAGTAGAGAGGGAACCCAAGAGAAAGGCACACTCAATATCTGAAAATTCACTTAACTGATCTGATCTCATCAATAGCGTTTACAAGGTATTTATAATAATACCTAGCACTTAAGCCCATAAACAAGTGGGCTGGAATTAACACCAATAGAAAAATAAAACTAAACCCAAATTCATGCCTAAACCTAGTTACATAAAATAAATAGTCCAAGATACAACAAGACTCAAACGTGGGCTATCCAAACACTTAGCCCATCTTATTGTTAAGCTAAAATAAGATAGTAAACCATGCTCATGTCGTTTGGGCTTCCAAGCAAGTATAGATGTCTTGTGACTCTTCATGGAAGCTTCCTTGACACTTCAATGATGCCAGAGCTTGTTGCATGAATGAGGCCAGGGCTTGTTGCATTTTCTTAGCTCGAGCTCGGGTAATTGGACCTCCTTGGATGACCAATGGATCCTTAGCATCACGAACATCACGAGCAAGTGGATCTCCATCTGGATCTCCATCAAGAGCTTGTTGCATTAATGAGGCCAGGGCTTGTTGCGTCTTCTTAGCTCGAGCTCGGGTAATTGGACCTCCTTGGATGACCAATGGATCCTTAGCATCACGAACATCACGAGCAAGTGGATCTCCATCATTGAAGTTGATGACTTATGATAAAACTGTACATGGGTACCCTATTTATATACAAAAAACTTCTAACTAAATAGGAAAGTATATCACTCATAATCCTAGATATCATTCTAATTAATAGAATCTATAATCGAGTGATTCTATAACCTTAATGCTAGGGATACACATATATACTGATTTCCTAAAATAACAAATTAATTAAAATAGCAGTTGACTTTCCAATAATATTCTTGACACTCCCTCTCAACTTGGTGAATAAACATTGTCCATTCCCAGCTTGGTTACAATCTTGTGGAAGAGTGGATTGTTAAGTCCCTTGGTTAGAAAATCTGCTAGCTATGATTCGCTTGGTACATAGGGTGTGTAAATGAGACCACTGTCAAGCTTCTCCTTAATGAAATGTCTGTCAACTTCAATATGTTTTGTCCTGTCATGCTGTACAGGATTGTGTGCGATGCTAATTGCAGATTTGTTGTCACAGTAGAGCTTCATAGGGCCATCCCACTTGAGTCTTAGATCTTCCAAAATGATCTTCAACCATAGTAGCTCACATACACCTTGTGCCATTGCCCGAAATTCTGATTTTGCACTTGATCTTGCCACAACATTCTGCTTTTTGCTCCTCCAAGTAACTAAGTTTCCTCCCAAAAAGGTGCAGTAACCCGTGGTGGATCTTCTATCAACCACTGAGCTTGCGTAGTCAGCGTCGGTGTAGGCCTCCAAATTGAGCTTATCACCTTTTTTGAACAAAATTCCCTTTCCTGGAGTTCCCTTGAGATAGTGCAATATTCTATGAACTACATGCAAATGGAGTTCCTTAGGGTTGTGCATAAATTGGCTCACCACACTACCTGCATAGGTAATATCAGGCCGTGTGTGGGATAGGTAGATTAGTCTACCAACCAGTCTCTGATATGATTCTGTCTGTAGCATTGCCTCCCTCTACTTCCCCAAGTTTATGATTAGGATCAATTGGTGTGCTGGATGGTTTGCACGCCAACTTTCCCGTGTCTTTCAAGAGATCAAGGACATACTTTTGTTGGGATATAAAGATCCCTTGTTTCGACCTTGCCACTTCAATGCCCAGAAAATATTTCAAGTTTCCTAGTTCCTTAATCTCGAACTCCTGTGCCAAACATCTTCCCAAGTTCTGCCTTTCATTTTCATTATTTCCCGTCACTATGATATCATCAACATAGACAATGAGAGCAGTAACTCCCTCTGAACCTGAGTGTTTTATGAATAGGGTGTGATCCCCTTGGCTCTGCTTGTACCCCATGGAATGCATTACCTTGGCAAATCTCCCAAACCAAGCTCTTGGTGACTGTTTTAGGCCATATAGTGCCTTCTTGAGCTTGCAAACCTTATTTGTAGCCATGTTTCTATTGAATCCAGGGGGTATTTCCATGTAGATTTCCTCTTCAAGATCTCCGTGCAAAAATGCATTTTTTACATCAAACTGTTGTAAAGGCCAATCAAAGTTAACTGCTAGAGACAAAAGAATTCTCACCGTATTCATCTTGGCAACCGGAGCAAAGATTTCTTGGTAATCTATCCCATATGTCTGTGTGTATCCTTTAGCCACCAACCTAGCTTTGTACCTCTCAAGTGTTCCATCTGCTTTATACTTAACTGTAAAGACCAACTTACATCCCACTGCTTTCTTTCCTCTTGGTAGCTCCACAATCTCCCAAGTATTGTTCTTCTCCAGGGCCTACATTTCAACATTCATAGCATTCTTCCCATTTTCACAATTTAAAGCCTCTGATAATGTTTTGGGAATGGATATTGTATTTATGTTTGTAAGGAAACTTCGGTGAGATGGAGAGCATTTTTCAAAGGACACAAAATGGGATATTGGGTATAATGGATGTTTTGTGCACTCTCTAGTTCCTTTCCTAAGGGCTATAGGTAAATCAATGTTAGATAAGGAATCACTTTGAGGAGTAGAGCTAGAAGATATTACCTCATTTCCAGGATTTGAGTCTGATGATTGGTTCGGCCTTGGTTCAGGAGCTAGACTTTTCCTTCTTGAGTAAACCTGTGAGAACCGATTGTTAGTTGTGGCCTTTCCCCCATCTCCTTGTGAACTAGGTTGTAAGGAGGGCTCATTTTGGGTTTGTGAAGGAGGAGGCTCAGGTTGATTAATTGTAACTTTAGTGGAGGTCTTGGTCTCAGGTTGGAATTTAGAAGATGATGATGGCAAGTCAAGGAGAAAGAAGTCTTGATCCTTATCTTCCACAAATGTTGTCTCCCTCTGAAGATAGGGTTGATTGAAATATGGTTCTGTTTCAATAAAGGTAACATCTGCTGTATCCTTTCTGTGTTGAAGAGTATCCCACAAAGACACAGTTGATAGCTCTAGGGTCTAACTTTCCTCTATTCTGGCTATGGACATGAACAAATGAGACACACCCAAATACTCTAGGAACAAGATGGTTTGTTGTACTGAGACTTGGATAAAAGTGAGACAATACCTCCATGGGACTCTTGAAGTTTAACACTCGGGATGGTAACCTATTTATGACATGTGTGGCTGTAAGAACTGCTTCCCCCCAAAGGTATTTTGGCACATTTTTCTGAAATAATAATGCTCGGGTAGTGTTTAGGAGATGGCCATTTTTCCTTTCTGCAACTCCATTTTGTTGTGGAGTAGAGACACAGGATGACTCATGAATAATACCTTTTTGTTGAAAATATGGGGAAAGTGTTCGGTTGAAATAATCTTTTGCATTATCTGACCTAAACCTTTTGATTTGGACCCCAAATTGGTTTTTTATCATAGAAAAGAAGTTTGGGAGGATATCACTCACATCAAATTTTGATTTAAGCAGAAATATCCAGGTAACTCTTGTACAATCATCAATAAATGAAACAAACCAACGTGCCCCAGAAATATTTGGAATTGTAGTTGGACCCCATATATCACTATGAATCAACTCAAAAGGAAAAAGGCTTCTTTTGTTATTGGTGGGAAAGGTAGCACGTCTGTGTTTTGCAAGTTCACATGCATCACAATGAAACTGCTTATCAACTAGTCCTTTGAATAAAGAAGGGAACATAATTTCAAGGGTTGAAAAAGAAGGATGTCCGAGCCTAAAATGGTGAAGCCAACTTGTGTCTTTATTGGTGAGGTTTTGTCCAGAAAGGTAGGTTAGGGGCCGGTTCCACTTACCAACTTTCGATTTCTCTAATTCCTCAAGACAGTATAATCCATGCTTCTCCTTAGCACGTCCAATCATCATTCTCGAGCCCTGGTTCTGAAATAGACAATAAGATGGAAAAAAAGTTACTTTGCAATTCATGTCATGAGAAAGCTTGGATATTGATAAAAGATTGGTGGACAATTTGGGAACATGTAGGACATTTCTCAAAGTAAGGTTAGGACTGATTTTTATTTCTCCTACCCCAGCTACCATGGCCAAGGAGCCATCGGCAGTAGCAATTTTCCTACTACTAGAACAAGGTGAATATGAACTAAAGTTTTGAAAGGAATGAGTCATATGATCTGTGGTTCCTGAATCAATAATCCACAAATGTTTAAAGGTTGTATCTGAGGCATTTAAAGCTTGAGAGGTTGGAAGTTTACTTGAATATATCAATGAATAGGTACCTGAAGGTTTTTCGAGGATACTTAGGAGATTTCTCAGCTTTTCAATCTCTTCTTTGTTGAGACTGCCAAACTCCTTTGGTGCTGCAGTGGTTGTTTCTGAAACTTTTGACATCTTTCACAAATCAAAACTTGCTGAAAGATTGGTGAGAATTAGGGATAAATCGGTAATGAAGGCCAAGCAACAAAGAGAAACCACCAATGATGAAGAACAGAGGAAAAATCTAGCTATGAAGGCTGATAAAAAGAACACATGAAATACTCTGTTTTGTCTTTAGAAAACAGAGCAAAGACAACAGTGATGAAGGCTGGAACAATAGAACCAGAATCGAGCCTATAGAGATGAACAAAAACAAATTTTGGTGATGAAGGCTGGATGAGAAAATGGCTATTAAGGCCTAAGGTATTGGACCATTGGTCACGAACAGTGATGAAGGCTGAAAACGCAAAGGACAGAAACAAAGTTGATGAATGACAACTTCTGAAACCTAGACCCGAAGCCTAAAGAGACTCGAACCCAAAGGTATTGGACCTTGACCCTACGAACAAGAATTCGAGAACCTAAGGTATAGCAATGGTGGATGGTGAAGAAAGAGGCGCCACAAGGAAGAAGACCTTGATAAGCCTAGTAGAGAGGGAACCCAAGAGAAAGGCACACTCAAATTCTGAAATTCAAAATTGATCTGTCCATCAATAGCGTTTACAAGGTATTTATAATAATACCTAGCACTTAAGCCCATAAACAAGTGGGCTGGAATTAACACCAACAGAAAATAAGACTAAACCCAAATTCATGCCTAAACCTAGTTACATAAAATAAATAGTCCAAGACACAACAAGACTCAAACGTGGGCTATCCAAAAACTTAGCCCATCTTATTGTTAAGCTAAAATAAGACGGTAAACCATGCTCATGTCGTTTGGGCTTCCAAGCAAGTATAGATGTCTTGGGACTCTTCATGGAAGCTTCCTTGACACTTCAATGATGCTAGAGCTTGTTGCATTAATGAGGCCAGGGCTTGTTGCGTCTTCTTAGCTCGAGCTCGGGTAATTGGACCTCCTTGGATGACCAATGGATCCTTAGCATCACGAACATCACGAGCAAGTGGATCTCTATCACCATGGATATTCATAACCCTTCTTATATACTTTAATGATAATCCAAATACATTTATATAAATAAATTAAAAATTATTATTTTTCAAAGGGGGCAGTTGACTACTCTTTTAGGGCAGTTGACTGCTATAGTATAAAAATATTCAATAAATTTTATTTTCTTTTTGCATTTAAAATATTTAATTTTCGGATGCAAGTAGGGCAGTCGACTGCTAAAATAGGGCAGTCGACTGGCCCGCAAACAGAATGTTTCTCGAAAAAAATGCAGTCGATTGGTTTGCAAACAGAAAGCTTCTGGAAAAATGGCAGTCGACTGCTATATAGGGCAGTTAGCTGCTCTAAGTCGGTTTCGAAAAAAGTTACGTCACGACTGTCTCTGAGCAGTCGGCTGCCCCGAGCCAAATCGTAACTGAGCAAAAACCTTGAATTTTACATTTCCTGCACTTACACTAGCTTTTGTTTCATCCCAAAACATTTAAAACATGCAGACATAGTCACCCTACGGCCGTTACATATATTCCTTACCTCAAATAGCCAAATAACACGAAATCCCTTGGTTGCACCGATTCTTTCCTTCACTTCTTCAAAACTGCATAATTCATATAAGTTGAAACCTTTAACTTTCTTTCATTTCAACACCATAAGTATACTATACCAACATCACATGACTCCAATTTATGGATGAAATCAAATGAATCAATTTCTTTTCTTACCTTTGTCAATATCCAAATTTACAGAATTTCTGATCTCCTCAAAGACTTTGTTTCAGCCTTTCATATTAAAGGCTTAGCTTGAGCTAGCGACAAGGATCATTTTTCATCAAAGTAGCTTAACGATTTGGTGACGTGAGATGGTGGTTTGTCAAGGTCAGAAAAATGAACACTTAGAGAAATTTGGAGAGAAAATGAGAGGGAGAAGGGCTGGAAGGAAGCTGGCATATGGGTGATGAGATGAAGATGATGACTTTGTAAAATTGCATTAAATGCATGTTCATCTTATCATTTATCTCAGCCACTAACATCCCTTTGACTCATTTGACCACCAATTAATTCTTCTTCTTCTTTTCCTTCCTCATGTCAGCCACACATATCATTTAATTATGAAATTATGATATTTATTCTTCTTTTATCATTCTCTAGTATTTTTCTAATGTCAACATTAAATTCATTGACCATTGACTATCCATTTCATTCCTTCTTCTAGGTTCCTTACACCATTTGTACATTAATTCTCATATTCATTTAAATCATTTCTGCCTATTGTACTTTACAAATAAGAGGACTTTACATGAAATTGGGGATTTCACATGGGATGTGGAGGATGTGTGTTGATTGTCGTGCCATCAACAAAATCACTATAAAGTATCGCTATCCCATTCCTAGATTAGATGATATGCTTGATGAGTTACATGGTTCTTGATAGGATGATATTTTGTGAATTTTATATATGCTAATATATTTGCTTTATTGATGTTTTATGCCTAAAAGAGCTTAGTAATGTTTATTTTATGTTTTAGGTATTAAATATCAAAGTTGGAATAAAAAGAAGCTAAAAAGAGCAAAGTGCAGTATTTTCTGTCTAGCTTGAAAGATTGACGTTTTTGACCAATTTAATGACCTGATTTCACGAAGTGGCCTTCATGGACGTTGTAGAGGACTTCTCAAGATTTCCAGAATGTACAAGATCGCAAAAATCGGAGTTTGTTTGGTGGGTCAAACATCTAGACGAAATCAGTATGAAATTCTGGGCAGAAATAACGAGATTGAGAAGAAATTCCAACAAAGCAAGTTCAAGACAAGATTTTGTTGAGACAAGATAATTACTTAATTTTATTATGTCTTAGATCTGTAATTAATTAATAAAAAAAGGCCTTAGGAGTTTTACTTAGAAAATAATTGTAAAAGATGATGAGATAAAGGTAAGAGTTTGACTAGTCAAATTACTTGGTTCCAAGTAAACTCTTATCTGAATCCCACATTGCTTAGGAAAGTCTTTTAAACTCTTCTTAGGCCTATATAAAGAGCACAAGGCTCTCATAAATAGCATCCCTCACATCCCCTCTTATCCCTCTTCTCTCTTTTAGTCTTGTAGGATTTTCTTTAGGGATTTTAATAAAATTTTATTTTTTCTTTATTTTTAATTAGTTGCTGATTTTTTTATTATTTTTAATTCTGATTTTGTTTTAATATTGTTTGTGTTTTTGCCTGCTAGTTTATAATCTTGATTAATAATTCTGATTTTATATTATTAAAGATTGCTTCTTTGATTGTTTCTTGCATGATATTTGTAATCTTTATAATATATAACTTGAATTTTATGATCTTGAATATGTCTAGTGAGTAGATTTTTCGTTCAGTTATGAGGTAAATTAATTATTCTTGGAAAAAGTATGTTGTGAGATTTTAACTTATAATATAATTGTTGATTAAGTATCCAAGATTCTCTGAGCACATTTTCATGATTGTTTGTTTGATTAGATAGGGGGCCTACTATTTAGTTAAATTAAATAATCTACAGCCAGATTAAAAACATAAGTCCGTAATAGCTTGTGAATTTAATCACTAGGGATCTAGGAGAATTAAGGTTTAAGTTGAATAAACTGTGCTGAGTGAGTTTGTTACTTAATGTTGACTCAAATCTTTCTAGATATTAATGCTGCTATTAAAACTTAATCTATAGCGCTGAACATAGGTAAATTTTGATAGTTAGAGATTAATTAAGACGCTGAGCCTTTAATTAACAACACAGTAAGGAAAGATAGGTGTTATTGGACGCTGGGAATTACACTACGGTTAAGTACTTAATTGACAATGATCTTAAATAATCAATGATCACCATCATATCCCAAGAATAATTAATTACCTTGTAACTGAAGTTTTGTGATATTTGATATTTTCTAATTTATTTACTTGTTTATTTTTCTGATTATTTTCTTAGTTATTGTAGTTTAATTGAACCTCCCCCCCCCC
Organism: Heritiera fomes; assembly: GCA_032173925.1. Classification (NCBI taxonomy): domain Eukaryota; kingdom Viridiplantae; phylum Streptophyta; class Magnoliopsida; order Malvales; family Malvaceae; genus Heritiera; species Heritiera fomes. The sequence goes on along the minus strand of JAPDPM010000009.1, from coordinate 16,992,673 downwards.
CCCCAATCTCTTTTCTCTCTCTAAACAATAGTTAGGTATTTAATTTAAATAATTAACTTGAATAAAACAATCTCTGTGGGATAGACCTTTGCTTGCCCTATCTATAGGTTTAAGTAAAGTAATTTATTATTGGTACCTGCGACACTACCAATTTTTGGCGCCGTTGCCGGGGATTGTTATTTATTTAAGTTGCTTATTATAACTTAAAGATCTAATTATTTTTCTTTTCTTTCTTCCTTGCAGGGTTTGCATGTCTGACGAGGACTCTAGTTACAGACTTTGAAAGATTAGAGACTACATTCAAGCAACCCAAAGCGCGATGCTACAAACGCCCCAACCACCACCATCCACTTCTAACGACCCATCTTCCACCGAGCCCACGTTCAATCCCACTTTTGAATTCTCTAGTGATTCAGAAGAGGACACCATGGCTCAAAATGCTAATAGAACCTTGAAGGAGTTGACAGCACCCACTATGAACCAACAACCCCTTTGCATAGCCTATCCTACTTTAGATGTTGCTTTTGAATTAAAATCTGGTTTGATACATCTTTTACCAACTTTTCATGGTCTTGCAGGTGAAGATCCACACAAACATCTAAAGGAGTTCCATGTTGTTTGCTCCACCATGAAGCCTGCTGGGGTTAGTGAAGAGCAAGTCAAGATAAGGGCCTTTCCATTCTCTCTGGCAGATGCAGCCAAGGATTGGCTTTACTACTTACCTTCTGGGACCATCAACACTTGGGATGATATGAAGAAACTCTTCTTGGAAAAATATTTTCCTGCTTCTAGGGTAGCCAACATCCGCAAAGAAATCTGTGGAATTAGGCAATTTAATGGTGAGTCACTCTATGAATATTGGGAAAGATTTAAACGATTATGTGCTAGTTGCCCACATCACCAAATTCATGAGCAACTATTAATCCAATATTTCTATGAGGGACTATTATCCCATGATAGAAGTATGATAGATGCAGCTAGTGGAGGAGCTTTAGTGGATAAGACTCCTTAAGAAGCCCAAAACTTGATAGCAAACATGGCTGCCAATTCTCAACAATTTAATACAAGGCGTGATCCATCACCACTATCTAAGCAAGCACATGAGGTAAGTACTTCTTCTTTGGAAAAACAAATTGCTAATCTAACATCTCTTGTGCAACAATTGGCTGTAGGTAAAATACAACAAGCCAAGGCTTGTGGGGTTTGCTCCAACATAGGACACCCTACTGATATGTGTCCAACCTTACAAGAAGATTCCATGGAGCAAGCTAATGTTGTAGGAGGATTCCCAGGGCCTTCCCAAGGTAAGTATGACCCTTACTCCATTTCCTACAACCCTGGTTGGAGGGACCACACAAATTTGCAATATGGAAATAGGTCTGCACCATATGTCCCACCACACAATAGGCTAAATAATTTCCAAGTCCCCAAACCTTCATACCAAGAGAGGCCACCATCCCAAACACAACACCAAAGTGGAACAATGTCTCTTGAAGAAATTGTAAAGAACCTTGCTGCCTTTACAAAATCAACAAGAGAATAATCAAAGAATTGCACATCTTGAGCATCAAATGAGCCAAATGGCTACTTCCCTAAGCAGACTTGAAGCCAAGGAATCCAACAAGTTGCCATCTCAACCACAGGTCAATCCAAGAGAGAATGCACATGCCATAACTTTGAGAAGTGGCAAGGAAATTGGCCCTAAGGAACCCTTAATTATAGATGTTGACAATGGCTATCAAGAAATTGAAAATAAAAGGGAAATAAAAGAGGATGTCAACTCTAATAATAAAGGGGACCAAGGGACCAATTTTGATAATGCAAATGGGGATTTTGACAAGCATAATGCAGGCAAGGAAGGATATGTCAGCAACCTTCCTCCACTTTATAGAGAGGTAAGTAATAAAAAAGTTCCATGTAACACAGGCACTTACCCTCCTCCTTTTCCTAGCAGGTTAGCCAAAAATAAAAAAGATGAGCAAGAAAAGGAGATTTTGCAAAACCTTTAGGAAGGTTGAAGTCAATATTCCGCTTCTTGATGCCATTAAGCAAGTGCCAAGGTACTCAAAGTTTCTAAAAGAATTGTGTACTAACAAGAGGAAATTGCAAGGTAATGAGAAGGTAAGCATGGGGGAGAATGTTTCTGCGGTTATCCAAAGGAAACTCCCTCCCAAGTGCAAGGACCCAGGTACATTCACTATCCCTTGTAAGATAGGTGATATTAGATTTGAAAGATGCATGATAGATCTAGGTGCTTCGATTAATGTTATGCCATTGTCGATCTTTAAAAGTTTGAATCTTGAAACCTTAAAAGAGACTGGTGTAATAATTCAATTAGCTGATAGATCTAATGCATATCCTGAAGGGGTAATTGAGGATGTACTAGTCCAAGTTAATGAACTTGTCTTCCCTGCAGATTTTTACATACTGAATATGGAAGATGATGACTCTCCTAATGCTGCACCTATATTGTTAGGTAGACCATTCTTAAAAACATCTAGGACTAAAATTGATGTGCACAATGGAACATTAACATTGGAATTTGATGGTGAAAGTGTTAAATTTAATATTTTTGAAGCCTTGAGATATCCTAGTGATGTGTATGCTGTTTTTGGAATTGATGTTATTGATGATCTAACCCAACAATTCTTTGAGCTAGGAAGAGAAGACAAGTTAGAGGTGGCTATAAGCCACAATTTAAAATTGGAAAATTTTGAAAAAGACCCCTTTGCTGATTTTAATAGTTTCCTAAAGGAGGAAGTTTTTGCTCTTCAATCCCTACCCGAAGCAAGGTATGAAAATTTAAAGAGAGACTTGCCTGTTACTCATACAAAGCTTGTGCCTTCTGTTATGCAGGCCCTTGAGATCGAATTGAAGCCATTACTAGAACATCTTAAATATGTGTTTTTGGGAGACAATGAAACCTTGCCTGTAATCATTGCAAAGGACCTCACACCAATGCAAGAAGAAAAGCTCATTCAAGTGCTTAAAGATCATAAGACAGCCATAGGATGGACTATTGCAGACATCAAAGGAATAAGCCCAACTGTGTGCATGCATCGCATCTTACTTGAGGAAGGTTCAAAACCAACGCGAGAGGCTCAAAGAAGATTGAACCCTCCAATGATGGAAGTTGTGAAAAAGGAGATCTTAAAACTCCTTGATGTTGGGATTATCTATCCAATCTCTGACAGTAAGTGGGTGAGTCCAATACAAGTGGTTCCAAAGAAGTCAGGCATCATGGTGGTGAAGAATGAAGATAACGAGTTGATACCAACAAGAATTCAAAATGGGTGGCGAGTTTGCATAGATTATAGAAAATTGAATGCTACTACTCGCAAGGATCACTTTCCTTTACCTTTTATTGATCAAATGCTTGAAAGACTTGCTGGTAGAACTCACTATTGTTTTCTTGATGGTTATTCAGGTTATAATCAAATCATGATAGCCCCTGAGGATCATGAAAAGACCACCTTCACATGCCCTTTTGGCACTTTTGCTTATAGACGCATGCCATTTGGTCTTTGTAATGCCCCTGCCACTTTCCAAAGGTGTATGGTAAGCATATTTTCCTATTATGTAGAAAATATCATAGAAGTTTTTATGGATGATTTCACAATCTATGGAAACTCCTTTGATGAATGCTTAGACAACCTTACACTTATCCTTCGAAGATGCATGGAAACTAACCTTGTTTTAAATTCTGCAAAATGTCACTTTATGGTAGAACAAGGAATAGTTTTAGGGCATGTAATTTCTGCAAATGGCATAGAAGTTGATAAATCTAAGATTAGCATTGTGCAATCTTTACCTTACCCCACAAATGTGCAGGAAGTGCGTTCTTTTCTTGGACATGCAGGTTTTTATCGTATGTTTATCAAAGACTTCTCCAAGATTGCGTTACCTTTGTGTAAACTCTTACAAAAGGATGTTGATTTTGTATTTGATGAGAGATGCAAGGAAGCATTCGACAGGTTGAAAGAATGTTTAATCTTTGCTCCAATCATTCAACCACCTAATTGGGATCTACCATTCGAATTGATGTGTGACGCAAGTGATTACTCAATTGGGGCTGTTTGGGACAAAAAGTTGAAAGAGCTTCACATGTTATCTATTATGCTTCAAGGACCCTAAATGAAGCTCAACGAACTCCACCACAGAAAAAGAGCTTCTTGCTATTGTCTTTGCTTTAGATAAGTTTCGATCTTACTTGCTTGGTACTAAAATAATTGTTTATTCTGATCATGCAGCCTTGAGATATTTACTATCTAAAACGGAGTCAAAGCCAAGACTCATAAGATGGATCCTTTTGCTTCAAGAATTTAACTTAGAGATCAAAGACAAGAAAAGTGCAGAGAACTTTGGGGCAGATCATTTAAGTAGATTGGAAAGAGAAGAAGATGCGTTACCACTTCAAGAGTTCTTTCCTGATGAAGAATTGATGGCAATCAAAGTAACTACACCATGGTATGCTGATATTGTGAATTATTTAGTTACTAAGACTTTGCCTCATGATTTGACTAGAGCTCAAAAGGATAAGCTTAGGAGTGATGCCAAATATTATATTTGGGATGACCTTTACTTGTGGAAGAATTGCTCTGACCAAATAATAAGAAGGTGTGTCACACAAGATGAGATTCCATCATTCTTGACCTTTTGCCATAGCTATGAGTGTGGAGGCCACTTTGGACCTAATAGGACGGCAGCAAAGGTATTAGAATGTGGATTCTTTTGGCCCACAATATTTAAAGATGCATACTTATTTTGCAAGACATGTGAGCATTGCCAAAAGTCAGGTAACATCTCTCAAAGAAACCAAATGCCACAAACCCCTATTCTAGTTTGTGAAATTTTTGATGTTTGGGGCATTGATTTCATGGGACCTTTTCCTTCCTCCTATAGTAATCTTTACATAATTCTTGCTGTTGATTATGTCTCCAAATGGGTGGAAGCTAAAGCCACTAGGACTGGTGATTCTAAAGTTGTTGCAGAATTTGTTAAATCTAATATTTTTGCTAGGTATGGAACACCAAGAGCTTTGATAAGTGATAGAGGTACCCACTTTTGCAATCGTATGATTGAAGCTTTATTGAAGAGGTACCACGTCATTCACAAGGTGTCAACAGCCTACCATCCTCAAACAAGTGGCCAAGCAGAAGTCTCTAACAAGGAGATAAAAAGTATTCTAGAGAAAACTGTGAACCCTCAAAGGAAAGACTAGAGTATGAGGCTTAATGATGCATTATGGGCATATAGAATAGCCTATAAAACACCTATTGGGATGTCCCCTTATAGGTTGGTTTATGGTAAGCCATGCCATCTTCCTGTTGAATTGGAACATAAAGCTTATTGGGCTATAAAACAATGCAACATGAATTATGATGAAGTGGGAAACCATAGAAAGCTTCAGTTGCAAGAGCTAGAGGAGATTCGTAATGAAGCCTATGAGAACTCAAGAATTTACAAGGAAAAGACTAAAGCCATCCATGATAAGATGATTTCAAGAAAGACTTTTGAAATTGGTCAAAAAGTTCTTCTTTATCATTCAAGGCTAAAGTTATTTCCAGGTAAGTTACGTTCTAGATGGTTAGGGCCTTTTATTGTTACTAATGTTTACCCTCATGCTGCAGTTGAAATCCAAAGCTTAAATACCTCTAAAGCTTTCAAAGTGAATGGACAAAGATTGAAACCATACTATGAAGGATTCCAAGTCTACACAGTGGATGAGATGCAATTGGAAGATTCAACCTATGAAGATTGATGATAGTGGAAATGTCGAGCCAACGACATTAAACAAAAGCGCTACTTGGGAGACAACCCAAGGATGTAAAACAAGGGAGTATTTCTTTCCTTGACTTGTATTACCATTTAATTTTTGAGTTTTTATTGTTCTTCTTTGCATGCTAGACTTACTTTGAGGACAAAGTAAGATTTAAGTGTGGGGGGGAATATTGGTTTATGAGTCTAGAGTTTTTTTTTTAGAAACTGGAATTTTTTTTTGAAAAAAAAAGGGTCAAAAATTTTTTTAACAGTTTTAAAAGATCATGATATGTTTTCTTTCTTTTAAGGATTGATTCTAAACTAAAACAAAGTTTTATAAGAAAGTTGAGAGTATTTTGATTGTTATTATTGTTGAAGTGAGTACTTTCTAAAGAATTTATGAGAGTTCATGATTAAATATGAATGCTCATATCATATTGATAATGTGATTAGTTCATTGAAGTTGGTGATGGAGATCCAAGCTCACAAAGCTCAAGTCATGTTCGTGATGATCATGATCCTTTGAGTATCCATGGAGGTCCAATTACAAGAGCTAAATCAAAGATAATGCAACAAGCCTTGGCTGGTTTCATTGATATTGTTAGAGAGAAAGCCCAGCAAAGCTTGAGCATGGAGGATGATAAAGTCTTCTACAACATGATCCAAGCCCAAGTTCAACCTTCTTGAAGACACATAAGTATTGGGTCGAAATGCAAATTAGGCTAGATGCATATTTTATTTAGTTAAGTATTATTGGGCTGAACATTATCTTAATTTAATTTAAGCCCAATTCGTTTTTAAATAATAGATTTTGTAAGACTTCTATTACTTGTTCTGCAAGTTAGGAGAGTAGGATTCCTATTACTTGTTTTGCAAGTTTGCTATTTCCTATTCTACAAGTTAGGAAAGTAGGATTCCTATTACTTGTGCTGCAAGTTATCTATTTGCCTATAAATAGTTATGTAACCCTTTGAGGAGAACACAATTGATTTTAGTAATAAAATTAAGAGACTTCTTCTCTTTGGTTCTCTTGAGAACTCTTGAACTTATCAAGGTCTTCCTTGTGGCGTTCTTCTACCTTCCACCAATATATACCATAGGTTCTTGCTTTTCTAAGCAACGGGTCTTGGTCCAATACCATAGGTTCTTGTGTATGTACACAACGGGTCTTGGTTTTATCTCTAATTTTTGTTTTCTTTTGCTGCGTTTTTAACTTGTTCTTATTTTTCTTCAAGTGTTCTTTGTGTTCTTCATTGAACTTCATCTTCTTTCGTTGAGGTTCATATCATTTGGCATCAGAACTTAGGTTTAATTCATGGGAGTTTCGTTTTTGTTTTTTTTTCTTTGTCTTCTTGTCATGGACAAACCTTGATCTTGAATCCTTTTCCAAGCCACCACTAATATTGTTTGTCCCTCAAACCTATTATCTTTACTTAGCCACCAAGTAAACCCTATCTTGTTCTCCAAGCAACCAAGTCCCAAAAGTTTTCTTGCTCACCAAGAAACCTTCAAAAGCTCTACATCACATAAAGACTACTTGTTTCACAAGCCACCGTTCCCTCATTCCTTGCCACACAAGCTGCTACCAAAATTAGCTTGTTTTTGTCAAAAAGTTGCCTTGTTCCCCAAGTAAACCTCTTCTTATTATTTAGACTTTTTTTTCTTCATTGTTCGGTTACTTTAGCAAAATATAAAAAAAAGAGAAAAAAGAGAAAAAAAAGAAAAGAAAAAAAAGAGAAAAGAAAAATCAATTCAAGAGGGGATTTATTACATCGTGTGTAGCAAGTGCAACATCAAAGGTAATTCGTGGAGGTGTGCTTCATCAAAATCTTGAGGTAGTCATTCTTTCTTGAGCTTTGAGATTTCTTATTTGCCTAATTTGAAAATTCATTGCTGCCATTCTACTCTACTGCCTAAAATTACCTGTTTGACCTTACCACATAAAAGGACAAAACTACCCCACCTTTGGCTAAACCCTACCCTAATTAAACACCCCAAAACACACATATTTCCTTCAAGGTTTAGTTTCATTAGAGTCTTCTTAAGCCTTATTAAGTCTTGGAAAGTCTTGTTAAGTCTTCATTGTTTTGTTTTCCCTTGATTAAAATCTTGTGCTCAGCTTGTTTATTGTTGGTTGATAGTTGAATTCCATAAGCTAATTTTTGATTTAGTCTTGAGTTCAATATAGAATCTATAGAGAAAAGTTGTGTGAGGAAAAAAAAAGGCAAGAGTGTGTGAGTAACATTAGTAGAGAAAAGCCATATTAAAATTGTGTGAAACACGAGTGTGAGTGTTACATTCTTGTGTGTATTGAGTGTAAACACGTGAGGTCATACTTGTGAGGTCCTTTTCTTTTACTAACGTTTCTTGCAGGTTACAATTATGTCTTCTAATAGTGAGAAGCTTGCTTTGAGTAACATTGAGATCATGTTCCTAGACATGCAACAACAACTTTCGAGGATAGAGTCGAAGTTGATTAAATATGATAAGTTGGAGCAACATGACGTTGCCCTAGCTATGGTAAACCAAGATAATACTTCTTATGCATGCGATAATGTTGCTCATAATAAGTTGGATAGCAATTACAGAGAAGATTTTGATGATGATTCTATGCTGCAACTAAAGGATGATGAGGATAGTATGGAATCACCCATGTATGGAAAGGAATCTATAGCATGTCAAACTTTAAGTGTGCTAGTGAAATATGATGATGGTGATGTTGTAAGTGAAGATTCTAATGTTGATGATGAGATGCCACCATTGGAGGACATTAATGAGGATGATGACTATGTTGAGTTTGCTGCACATGGTGAAGCACTTGTAGCTCGTCGTGCATTAAGTGCCCAAGTTAAGGATGAAGATGAAGTGCAACGAGAAAATATTTTTCATACTAGATGCCACGTCAACAATAAGGTATGCTCTTTGATTATTGATGGTGGTAGTTGCACTAATGTTGCTAGCACTTATTTGGTTGACAAATTGAGTTTGCCCACTACAAAACATCCCAAACCATACAAACTTCAATGGCTCAATAATTGTGGAGAAGTAAATGTGACCAAGCAAGTATTGGTGCTATTTTCAATTGGAAGGTACAATGATAAAGTGTTGTGTGATGTTGTGCCTATGCATGCTGGTCATTTGCTTTTAGGAAGACCATGGCAATTTGATAGACATGTCATACATGATGGATTTACAAATCGTTATTCATTTACCATGGCTGGTAAGAAATTCACACTTGCACCCATGAGTCCTACAGAGATTTATGAGGATCAATTGAGGTTGAAAGAGCAGAATGAATCACAACAAAGGTCAAAGAATCTAGATAAAGACAAAGATATTGCAAAGAAAGAAAGAAAGGACGTGAGCTTCTATGCAAAGCAAAGTGATGTAAAGGCTGCTTTTCTAGCTAAGTGCCCAATCCTTTTGTTTTTATATAAAGAATCTTGTTTTAGTTCTAATGATCTTAAATCCTCTTTGCCTACTAATGTTTTGTCTCTTTTGAAGGAATTTGGAGATATATTCCCCGAGGAGATTCCAAATGGTTTGCCACCTATTAGGGGAATTGAGCATCAAATAGACCTTGTTCCTGGAGCTGCCATTCCCAACAGGCCTGCCTATAGAAGCAATCCCGAGGAGACAAAGGAGCTTCAAAGGCAAGTTGACGAGCTCATGAAGAAAGGCTACGTTAGAGAGAGCATGAGTCCATGTGCTGTTCCTGTGTTACTTGTTTCTAAGAACGATGGGATGTGGAGGATGTGTGTTGATTGTCGTGCCATCAACAAAATCACTGTAAAGTATCGCTATCCCATTCCTAGATTAGATGATATGCTTGATGAGTTACATGGTTCTTGCATCTTTTCTAAAATTGATTTGAAAAGTGGTTATCATCAAATTCGCATGAGAGAAGGTGATGAATGGAAAACTGCATTTAAGACTAAGCATGGTTTGTATGAATGGTTAGTTATGCCTTTTGGATTAACTAATGCACCTAGCACTTTCATGAGATTAATGAACCATGTCTTGCGTGCTTTCATTGGAAAATTTGTAGTTGTCTATTTTGATGATATCTTGATCTATAGTAGAAGTTTGCATGAACATATTGAACATTTAAAAAATGTGCTTAATGTCTTGAGAAAGGAAAAGTTGTATGCTAACCTTAAGAAATGTTCCTTTTGCACTGATAAGATTATATTTCTTGGATATGTTATTTCTTCTAAGGGTATAGCAGTAGAAGATGAAAAGGTCAAGGCAATTAAAGATTGGCCTATACCTAAGAATATCTCTGAGGTGCGTAGCTTTCATGGATTAGCTAGTTTCTATCGTAGGTTTGTTAGAGACTTCAGTACAATAGCTGCACCTCTGACTGATGTTGTTAAAAAGAATGTTGGATTTAAATGGGGTCTTGAGCAAGATCATGCTTTTAACTTGCTTAAAGAGAAGCTTTGTTCCGCAGCTTTATTATCCTTACCTGACTTTTCTAAAACTTTTGAGATTGAGTGTGATGCTTCAAGTATAGGTATTGGAGCTGTTTTAATGCAGGAGAAGCGCCCCATTGCTTTTTTCAGTGAGAAGTTAAGTGGAGCTGCCCTTAACTATCCTACATATGATAAAGAGATGTATGCATTAGTGAGGGCCTTGGAAACATGGCAACACTATTTATGGCCCAAGGAATTTGTCATCCACACTGATCATGAGTCCTTGAAGCACTTGAAAGGACAAAGCAAGTTGAATAAGCGTCATGCCAAGTGGATGGAGTTCATTGAAACATTTCCATATGTGATCAAATATAAACAAGGTAAAGAAAATGTCGTGGCTGATGTATTATCTCGAAGGTATACTCTAATCACTACTCTTAATGCAAAAGTACTTGGATTTGAGTATATTAAAGACTTGTATGCTACTGATGAGGATTTTGAAAATGTGTTCATTGCATGTGAGAAAACTGGTTTTGGAAAGTTTTATAGGCATGATGGATTCTTATTTAGGGAAAATAGATTATGTGTGCCTAGGAGTTCTTTAAGAGAATTACTTGTTAGAGAAGCCCATAGTGGTCGATTAATGGGACATTTTGGAGTAACGAAAACTTTAGATATATTGCATGATCACTTCTTTTAGTCTAACATGAAAAGAGATGTTGAAAAATTGTGTGAAAGATGTGTCACTTGTAAACAAGCTAAGTCTAGAGTTATGAATCATGGTCTTTATACTCCATTACCTATTCCTACTGCTCCTTGGACTGACATTTCTATGGACTTTGTTTTGGGGTTACCAAGAACAAAGAGAGGTAGAGATTTTGTTTTTGTTGTTGTTGTCAGGTTCTCTAAGATGGCTCACTTCATTGCTTGTCACAAGACAGATGATGCAAGCAACATTGCTGATTTATTCTTCAAGGAAATTATTCGTCTACATGGTGTTCCGAGGACCATTGTTTCTGACCGTGATGTGAAGTACCTTAGCTACTTTTGGAAAACATTATGGGGAAAGTTAGGAACAAAGCTATTGTTTGCAACTACTTGTCATCCACAAACCGATGGTCAACTGAAGTAGTCAATCGTACTTTGTCTACTTTGTTGAGGTCCATTATTCAAAAGAATTTGAAGAATTGGGAAGATTGTTTGCCTCATGTGGAGTTTGCTTACAATAGAAGTGTGCATTCTACTACTAGTTATTCTTCATTTGAAGTTGTCTATGGTTTTAATCCACTCACTCCATTGGATCTTTTACAACTACCTATTGAGGAGAGAGTTAGTTTGGATGGGGAAAAGAAAGCTGATTTTTTTAAGCAACTACATGAGAAGGTATGTCAAAACATTAAGAAGAGGACTGAGCAATATGGTACTCAAGCCAACAAGCATCGCAAGAAAGTTGTCTTTGAACCTGGTGATTGGGTTTGGGTACATATGCGTAAAGAGAGATTTCCTGCTCAGCGTCGCTCCAAGTTGCAACCTCGAGGAGATGGACCATTCCAAGTGATTAAGAAGATCAATGACAATGCTTATAAGTTAGATCTTCCAGCTGAGTATAATGTTAGTGCTACATTTAATGTTTTTGATCTTTCTGCCTTTGATATTGATGTAGGTGATTCTGATTTGAGGACAAATCCTTTCGAGGAGAGGGGGAATGATGGAGATCCAAGCTCACAAAGCTCAAGTCATGTTCGTGATGATCGTGATCCTTTGAGTATCCATGGAGGTCCAATTACAAGAGCTAAATCAAAGATAATGCAACAAGCCTTGGCTGGTTTCATTGATATTGTTAGAGAGAAAGCCCAGCAAAGCTTAAGCATGGAGGATGATAAAGTCTTCTACAACATGATCCAAGCCCAAGTTCAACCTTCTTGAAGACACACAAGTATTGGGTCGAAATGCAAATTAGGCTAGATGCATATTTTATTTAGTTAAGTATTATTGGGCTGAACATTGTCTTAATTTAATTTAAGCACAATTCCTTTTTAAATAATAGATTTTGTAAGACTTCTATTACTTGTTCTGCAAGTTAGGAGAGTAGGATTCCTATTACTTGTTTTGCAAGTTTGCTATTTCCTATTCTGCAAGTTAGGAAAGTAGGATTCCTATTACTTGTGCTGCAAGTTATTTATTTGCCTATAAATAGTTATGTAACCCTTTGGGGAGAACACAATTGATTTTAGTAATAAAATTGAGAGACTTCTTCTCTTTGATTCTCTTGAACTTATCAAGGTCTTCCTTGTGGCGTTCTTCTACCTTCCACCAATATATACCATAGGTTCTTGCTTTTCTAAGCAACGGGTCTTGGTCCAATACCATAGGTTCTTGTGTATCTACACAACGGGTCTTGGTTTTATCTCTAATTTTTGTTTTCTTTTGCTGCGTTTTTAACTTGTTCTTGTTTTTCTTCAAGTGTTCTTTGTGTTCTTCATTGAACTTCATCTTCTTTCGTTGAGGTTCATATCAGTTGGTATAAGCAAAGGATAAATAGACAAGAACAAGAAAAAAAACATAAAAAGAGAAGAAAAATAGAGGTTGAAAGCTTTAAATTCTACTCCAATGATTTGAGTTACTCGATCTTGTTGATTAAATTCTTGAAGTCACTTAAAATATGAGTATGCAAAGCAATCTAAAAGAGGGCTTACTTGTTGAGTAACCGGGTGTTGGTATCACCAATATTAACATTCGTGTAAAAAAGCAAGTAAGTACTTAGGGAAACCATTGTTGAAACCTCAAAAGAAAAAAGAAGGAAGAGAAAATAGAAAAAAAAATTCTTGATCTATTGACTTTGTTTGTAGTAATGTAAAATGGATAATTGCAAAGTTGATGTTATATGTTTCAGTTGTGTTGATTGTGAATTTTGCATGAATTTATTTAGAAGTATGCTTGAATATGTGAAGTAATGATTAGAATATGATTGACTTGATTATTTGACTCTTGTTGAAGTTATGAGTTAAGAATTGAAAGATTTGAAAATATGTCCATGATCTTAATCTTGTTTTGAGTTGTAAATTTTAAATTTTTGAGTCTTATTTTGAATTTTTAGGATTGAGTCTTAAGTAAAAGATTTTGTGGGTATATCTTCTGAAAGCCCTCACGAGACACAACTCGTCCACTAAGGGTGACCTAGGGGTTTAAAGGCTTGTTGTGATGCGCACGGGCAAGAGAAAATGCAACTTGGAATTTGAAGGAACTGAAATGCAACAAGGCAGAAACAAAGTTGATGAATGACAACTTCTGAAAACCTAGACCCGAAGCCTAAAGAGACTCGAACCCAAAGGTATTGGACCTTGACCCTACGAATAAGAATTCGAGAACCTAAGGTATAGCAATGGTGGATGGTGAAGAAGGAGGCGCCACAAGGAAGAAAACCTTGATAAGCCTAGTAGAGAGGGTACCCAAGAGAAAGGTACACTCAAATTCTGAAAATTCAAATTACTGATCTATTCATCAATAGCGTTTACAAGGTATTTATAATAATACCTAGCACTTAAGCCCATAAACAAGTGGGCTGGAATTAACACCAATAGAAAATAAGACTAAACCCAAATTCATGCCTAAACCTAATTACATAAAATAAATAGTCCAAAACACAGCAAGACTCAAACGTGGGCTATCCAAACACTAAGCCCATCTTATTGTTAAGCTAAAATAAGACAGTAAACCATGCTCATGTCGTTTGGGCGTCCAAATAAGTATAGATGTCTTGGGACTCTTCATCTTATCAGTGCAGAATGTACATTTCTTAAAATTGGCATACAAACTTGCATTCTTCAAAACAGTAAGAACATTCCTAAGATGCTCAACATGCTCATGCTGGCTCTTACTGTATATCAAAATATCATCAAAATAGACAACCACATAATTACCAATGAAATCACGTAAAACATGGTTCATTAAACGCATGAATGTACTAGGTGCATTAGTCAAGCCAAAAGGCATAACTAACCACTCGTAGAGACCATGTTTAGTCTTGAATGCGGTTTTCCATTCATCACCTTCTCTCATACGAATTTGGTGATATCCGCTCTTTAAATCAATTTTAGAAAACATGCATGCACCATGCAATTCATCAAGCATGTCTTCTAGCCTAGGAATAGGATAGCGGTACTTTACAGTGATTTTGTTGACAGCTCGGCAATCAACGCACATCCTCCACGTCCCATCTTTTTTTGGCACAAGCAGTACGGGCACGGCGCAAGGACTCATGCTCTCTCTCACATAACCTTTCCTCAGGAGCTCCTCGACTTGCCTTTGAAGCTCTTTCGTCTCCTCGGGATTACTTCTGTAGGCTGGACGGTTAGGAATGGTAGCTCCGGGGACAAGGTCAATCATGTGCTCGATCCCACGAATCGGTGGTAATCCACTTGGGATCTCCTCAGGGAATACATTCTCGAACTCCTGCAACAAAGAGACAACGTCAGTAGGCAAAGTATCATGGAGTTCAGCATCAATAAAATAAGAATCTTTAAATAAGAGTAAAAGGATAGGAGACTTAGCAAGAAATGCAGTCTTCACATCTCGAGGTTTGGCATAGCAGCTCACTGTTTTGCATTCCTTGTTTTCCTTCTTTTCTTTAGCTTGCTTCCTTAGCTCATCATGTTGCTCCTTTAGCCGTAATTGGTCCTCATAAATCTCCTTGGGGCTAAGGGGAGCGAGAGCGATCTTCTTGCCATTCATAGTAAAGGAGTAACGGTTAGTGTAACCGTCATGGAGGACTCACCGATCATACTGCCACAGTCTACCCAGCAATAGGTGGCTAGCTTGCATGGGCACCACGTCACACAACACCTCATCGTGATACCTTCCAATACGAAAAGGAACCAAGACTTGCTTCACCACGTTGACTTCACCACAGTCATTAATCCATTGCAACTTATATGGGTGGTGAGGCTTGGTAGTGGGCAACTTTAATTTATCAACAAGGTATGTGCTAGCAACATTAGTACAACTCCCACCATCAATGATTACAGTACATACCTTGTCACTAATATGGCATCTCGTATGGAAGATGTTCTCGCACTGTGCCTCATCCTCAAACTTCACATGAGTAGTAAGAGCACGCCTAGCAACAAGTGCTTCACCATGAGCAGCATAGTCAACAACTTCTTCTTCGTCGACATCTTCTAACGCAGGCATCTCATCTTCTATACCGATTTCAGAACCTTCACTCTCAACATCTCCATTCCCAAGCATGATCATAATGCTACGGTTGGGACACTGAGAGGCAATATGTCCATGACCTAAACACTTGAAACACTTAATGTCACATGTCCTGCTTTGGGATGCTTGGGCAGGTTCAGTCTTGGGCTTTGGAGGGCCCTCAGTCTTGGGCTTAACAAAGCCCTCTGACTTAGGCATAGACACAGGCTTATCATCCCTACGAAAGGTGTTAGATTTCCAAACAGGAACTGAACTAGAAGTAAAACGAGATGTACCTTTTGAGTTGCCTTTCCACTTTGATGGCCACATGCAGCATCTCCTCTAAATCCATGTAATGCTGCAACTCTACTACATTGGCAATCTCACGGTTTAAGCCTTGGAGAAAACGAGCCATAGTAGCCTCTGCATCCTTCTGGATATTGGCTCGAATCATGGTCATTTCCATCTCTTTGTAGTAATCCTCAACACTCTTTGAGCCCTGGGTCAGACCTTGGAGTTTCTGGTATAACTCCCTGTAGTAATGAGTAGGAACAAATCTCTTCCTCATGATGCGCTTCATCTCATATCATGTAGATACTGGAGGATCACCATATCTTCTTCTACTAGTGACTAACTGATCCCACCAAACCATAGCATACTCTGTGAACTCAATTGCTACAAGTTTGACCTTCTTTTCTTCAGAGTAGTGGTGGCAGTCAAACACCATTTCAAGCTTCCTTTCCCACTCCAAATACGCCTCAGGATCATTCTTGCTTGGGAAAGGAGGAATCTTCAATTTTATACTGCCAAGGTTTCCATCCATCTTCTCCTTGCCTCTATCACGAGCTCTATCAACTCGATCTCTATACCCATGGGACCTTCTATGATGTCTATCTGTCCCAGACTCTTCATTCGAGTCATACCCAATATTATCATCATACTCGTCATTGGCAACAACCTTACTTTTTAGACGAGAAGTATCACCTTGCTGGATCTTTGCAAACCGAGCTTCATGTTGGTTCAACTTTTCATGAATGTCATTGAATTTCACGTGTATCCGTTGGAACTGTTGTTGCATTGCCTGAAGCATGAATTCAATCTTTTTAAAGTCGGACTTATCACCTTCAGAAGACATTTTCAACAAAGATATCCTCACGTGTTTACACTCATGTTTCACTCAAGTAATTTGGCTTTTCTCTACTAATGTTTCTCTCACACTCCTGCCTTTTTCCCTTACTCTTCCTTAACTCTACAGGTTCACAATCGCACTAGAGACTCAGTCAAAGAATCAACCTCGTAGAATCAACTAATTCACCAAGTATTGTCACCAAGATTTTTATTTTGATTTTTTTTGAATTCTTTTTTTTTTTGCATAGAAAGGTGTGGCTAGGGCTAGGGTGACTCAAAGAAAGAAAGAAAGAAAGAAAGAATAAAAAAATAATAAAAATAATAAAAGAAGTACTAGAATGACAAAAAAAATGAAAAATGGCCTAAAACTATAGGAAAACAATGGAATTTGGCCAAGATCGGGTGGGGCCCGTGGAAAGGAATCCACGGGTTCATTTTCTTTCGTCGTTTGCTTTAAAACAGGTACTCGCACGCCTCCCAACTCAACCAAAATTTTCTATTTGAACAGTACTGCAACAAAAATATTTTTTTTTCGATTTCTGCTTTTTTTTTTCGATTTCTTCTTCTTTTCTTTTTTTTCTCTCATTTTTTTACTCTAAGTGTTGCGGTTTCCTTGAAGAGAGGAGGGGTGCAGCTAGGGTGTTTTTTTGAGGGGTGCGGCTAGGGTTTTTTTTTTAAGGGTGCAGCTAGGGTTTTTTGTGAGGGGTGCGGCTAGGGTTTTTTTTTGTAAGGGGTGCGGCTAGGGTTTTTTTTTGAAGGGTGAAGCTAGGGTTTTTTGTGAGGGGTGCGGCTAGGATTTTTTTTGAGGGGTACGGCTAGGGTTTGTTTTTTGTGAGGGGTGCGGCTAGAAATCAAAACCAACAAGAGAGGAGGAAAAAAAATCGAAACTAACAAACCAAAAATTGAAAAGTGAGTGACGCACAGACAAACCAGAATCGAAACTTGAGCTCTGATACCAACTGATGCACACGGGCAAGAGAAAACACAACTTGGAAGTTGAAGGAACTGAAACGCAACAAGGCAGAAACAAAGTTGATGAATGACAACTTCTGAAAACCTAGACCCGAAGCCTAAAGAGACTCGAACCCAAAGGTATTGGACCTTGACCCTACGAATAAGAATTCGAGAACCTAAGGTATAGCAATGGTGGATGGTGAAGAAGGAGGCGCCACAAGGAAGAAAACCTTGATAACCTGGTAGAGAGGGAACCCAAGAGAAAGGCACACTCAAATTCTGAAAATTCAAATTACTGATCTATTTATCAATAGCGTTTACAACGTATTTATAATAATACCTAGCACTTAAGCCCATAAACAAGTGGGCTGGAATTAACACCAATAGAAAATAAGACTAAATCTAAATTCATGCCTAAACCTAATTACATAAAATAAATAGTCCAAAACACAGCAAGACTCAAACGTGGGCTATCCAAACACTTAGCCCATCTTATTGTTAAGCTAAAATAAGATAGTAAACCATGCTCATGTCGTTTGGGCTTCCAAGTAAGTATAGATGTCTTTGGACTCTTCATGGAAGCTTCCTTGACACTTCAATGATGCCAGAGCTTGTTGCATTAATGAGACCAAGCCTTGTTGCATCTTCTTAGCTCGAGCTCGGGTAATTGGACCTCCTTGGATGACCAATGGATCCTTAGCATCACGAACGTCACGAGCAAGTGGATCTCCATCATGTTGCATATGCTAAATGCAATCGTGATTTCTACGAAAGTGAGTTAGGTTTTAGGAAAAGGATTTAAGATTTGGACTTTAGGATTTACTTCTTTAGGAAGTTAGTTTAGGTTTCGCATGAGGACAAGCAAAAAGCTAAGTGCGGCGGAATTTGATAGGATGATATTTTGTGAATTTTATATATGCTAATATATTTGCTTTATTGATGTTTTATGCCTAATAGAGCTTAGTAATGTTTATTTTATGTTTTAAGTATTAAATATCAAAGTTGGAATAAAAAGAAGCTAAAAAGAGCAAAGTGCAATATTTTCTGTCCAGCTTAAAAAATTGACGTTTTTGACCGATTTAGTTACCTGATCTCAAGAAGTGGCCTTCATGGAAGTTGTAGAGGACTTCTCAAGATTTCCAGAATGTACAAGATCGCAAAAATCGGAGTTCGTTCGGTGGGTCAAACATCTTGATGAAATCAGTATGAAATTTTGGGCAGAAATAACGAGATTGAGAAGAAATTCCAACAAAGCAAGTTCAAGACAAGATTTTGTTGAGACAAGATAATTACTTAATTTTATTATGTCTTAGATCTGTAATTAATTAATAGAAATAGGCCTTAGGAGTTTTACTTAGAAAATAATTGTAAAAGAAGATGAGATAAAGGTAAGAGTTTGACTAGTCAAATTACTTGGTTCCCGAGTAAACTCTTATCTGAATCCCACATTGCTTAGGAAAGTCTTTTAAACTCTTCTTAGGCCTATATAAAGAGCACAAGGCTCTCATAAATAGCATTTCTCACATCCCCTCTTATCCCTCTTCTCTCTTTTAGTCTTGTAGGATTTTCTTTAGGGTTTTTAATAAAATTTTATTTTTTCATTATTTTTAATTAGTTGCTGATTTTTTATTATTTTTAATTCTGATTTTGTTTTAATATTGTTTGTTTTTTTGCTTGCTAGTTTATAATCTTGATTAGTAATTCTGATTTTATATTGTTAAAGATTGCTTCTTTGATTGTTTCTTGCATGATATTTGTAATCTTTATAATATATAACTTGAATTTTATGATCTTGAATTTGTCTAGTGAGTAGATTTTTCGTTGAGTTATGAGGTAAATTAATTATTCTTGGAAAAAGTATGTTGTGAGATTTTAAACTTATAATATAATTGTTGATTAAGTATCCAAGATTTTCTGAGCACATTTGCATGATTGTTTGTTTGATTAGATAGGAGGCCTACTATTTAGTTAAATTAAATAATCTACAGCTAGATTAAAAACATAAGTCCGTAATAGCTTGTGAATTAATCACTAGGGATCTAGGAGAATTAAGGTTTAAGTTAAATAAACCACGCTGAGTGAGTTTGTTACTTAATGTTGACTCAAATCTTTCTAGATATTAATGCTACTATTAAAACTTAATCTATAGCGCCGAGCATAGGTAAATTTTGATAGTTAGAGATTAATTAAGACGCTGAGCCTTTAATTAACAACACAGTAAGGAAAGATAGGTGTAATTGGACGCTGGGGAATTACACTACGGTTGACTACTTATTTGACTTAAATAATCAATGATCAGCAACATATCCCAAGAATAATTAATTACCTTGTAACTGAAGTTTTGTGATATTTGATATTTTCTAATTTATTTACTTGTTTATTTTTCCGATTATTTTCTTAGTTATTGTAGTTTAATTGAACCTCCCCCCCCCCCCCCAAATCTCTTTTCTCTCTCTAAACAATAGTTAGGTATTTAATTTAAATAATTAACTTGAATAAAACAATCTCTGTGGGATAGACCTTTGCTTGCCCTATCTATAGGTTTAAGTAAAGTAATTTATTATTGGTACCTGCGACACTACCAGTTCTTGCATCTTTTCTAAAATTGATTTGAAAAGTGGTTATCATCAAATTCGCATGAGAGAAGGTGACGAGTGGAAAACTGCATTTAAGACTAAGCATGGTTTGTATGAATGGTTAGTTATGCCTTTTGGATTAACTAATGCACCTAACACTTTCATGAGATTAATGAACCATGTTTTGCGTGCTTTTATTGGAAAATTTGTAGTTGTCTATTTTGATTATATCTTGATCTATAGTAGAAGTTTGCATGAACATATTGAACTTTTAAAGAATGTGCTTAATGTCTTGAGAGAGGAAAAGCTGTATGCTAACCTTAAGAAATGTTCCTTTTGCACTGATAAGATTATATTTCTTAGATATGTTGTTTCTTCTAAGGGTATAGCAGTAGAAGATGAAAAGGTTAAGGCAATTAAAGATTGGCCTATACCTAAGAATATCTCTGAGGTGCGTAGTTTTCATGGATTAGCTAGTTTCTACCGTAGGTTTATTATAGACTTTAGTACTATAGCTGCACCTTTAACTGATGTTGTTAAAAAGAATGTTGGATTTAAATGGGGTCTTGAGCAAGATCGTGCTTTTAACTTGCTTAAAGAGAAGCTTTGTTCCGCACCTTTGTTATCCTTACCTGACTTTTCTAAAACTTTTGAGATAGAGTGTGATGCTTCAAGTATAGGTATTGGAGCTGTTTTAATGCAAGAGAAGAGCCCCATTGCTTTTTTCAGTGAGAAGTTAAGTGGACCTGCCCTTAACTATCCCACATATGATAAAGAGATGTATGCCTTAGTGAGGGCCTTGGAAACATGGCAATACTATTTATGGCCTAAGGAATTTGTCATCGACATTGATCATGAGTCCTTGAAGCACTTGAAAGGACAAAGCAAGTTGAACAATCGTCATGCCTAGTGGATGGAGTTCATTGAGACATTTCCATAAATGATCAAATATAAACAAGGTAAAGAAAATGTCGTGGCTGATGCATTGTCTCGAAGGTATACTCTAATTACTACTCTTAATGCAAAACTACTTGGATTTAAGTATATTAAGGACTTGTATGATACTGATGAGGATTTTGAAAATGTGTTCATTGCATGTGAGAAAATTGGTTTTGGAAAGTTTTATAGGCATGATGGATTCTTATTTAGGGAAAATAGATTATGTGTGCCTAGGAGTTCTTTAAGAGAATTACTTGTTAGAGAAGCCCATAGTGGTGGGTTAATGGGACATTTTGGAGTAAAGAAAACTTTAGATATATTGCATGATCACTTCTTTTGGCCTAACATGAAAAGAGATGTTGAAAAATTGTGTGAAAGATGTGTCACTTGTAAACAAGCTAAGTCTAGAGTTATGAATCATGGTCTTTATACTCCATTGCCTATTCCTACTGCTCCTTGGACTGACATTTCTATGGACTTTGTTTTGGGGTTACCAAGAACAAAGAGAAGTAGAGATTCTGTTTTTGTTGTTGTTGACAGGTTCTCTAAGATGGCTCACTTCATTGCTTGTCACAAGACAGATGATGCAAGCAACATTGCCGATTTATTCTTCAAGGAAATTGTTCATCTACATGGTGTTCCAAGGACCATTGTTTCTGACCGTGATGTGAAGTTCCTTAGCTACTTTTGGAAAACATTATGGGGAAAGTTAGGAACAAAGCTATTGTTTTCCACTACTTGTCATCCACAAATCGATGGTCAAATAGAAGTAGTCAATCGTATTTTGTCTACTTTGTTGAGGTCTATTATTCAAAAGAATTTGAAGAATTGGGAAGATTGTTTGCCTCATGTGGAGTTTGCTTATAATAGAAGTGTGCATTCTACTACTAGGTATTCTCCATTTGAAGTTGTCTATGGTTTTAATCCACTCACTCCATTGGATCTTTTACTACTATTTATTGAGGAGAGAGGTAGTTTGGATGGGGAAAAGAAAGCCGATTTTGTTAAGCAACTACATGAGAAGGTACGTCAAAACATTAAGAAGAGGTCTGAGCAATATGCTACTCAAGCCAACAAGCATCGCAAGAAAGTTGTCTTTGAACCTGGTGATTGGGTTTGGGTACATATGCGTAAAGAGAGATTTCCTGCTCAACGTCGCTCCAAGTTGCAACTTCGAGGAGACAGACCATTCCAAGTGATTAAGAAGATCAATGACAATGCTTATAAATTGGATCTTACAAGTGAGTATAATGTTAGTGCTACATTTAATGTTTCTGATCTTTCTCCCTTTGATATTGATATAGGTGATTCTGATTTGAGGACAAATCCTTTCGAGGAGAGGGGGAATACCGTTGAAATTCCCAAAATTGATAAAGTGAAGAAATTGAGAAAACTAATTTGGATAAATCTGAGGAATTTAATTTGGATAAATGGAAATCCAAATTAAATAAGAAATGAAAAGGAGAAATATAATTTAGATATGAAGAAATCCAAATTATAAGAAATACAAATGTGAGTAATTATATATTTATATAATTTTATTATATAAATATATTTTTAAATATATATGTTTTATATAATTACATATGTATATATATAAAATATGGTATATATTATAAAAGGATATATACTATTTTATATTAAATAAATACATATGTGGATTTTTATACAATTATGTATACATATATAGAAATATATATATGAAATATATATATTTAGTATATAAATTAAGGTGATATATATATATCTATATATATTTAATGTGGTAAATATATAATTATGTCAATATAATTATATATATTATATTTATATTATAAAAAAAAGAGAAGAGAAGAAACAAAAACGGGATCGGGACCCCGTTTCTGTTCTTTGTTACGAAACAGAGAGGCCAGCCGACCACCGTTGGTGGCGAGAGAGAAGACCAGAGAGAGGGGAAGCTGTCGCCGGCAAGGAAAGGAAGAGAAGGAAGTTGCCGACGGCGGGAAAGGAGAAGGAAAGAAGGAAAATCGAAGGAAATCCAGAGGAAGCTGAGAAGAAAAAGAAAAGAGGAACTGGTGGCGCCAGCCAAATTGGCCATCGCCACTGCGACCGAAGCATCGCCGGAGGAAGAAGAAGAGGAAGGAGGCCATCGGAGGCGCGGTGAATGGCGAAGGAGGGCCGGCGAAGAGGCGGAAGAAACTAAAGGTAAATCGACTCGATCCGCCGTCGTGCCCCCCGATCCAGATCAAATGGAGGCCACCAGCAAGTTCATCGTGGTGTCGGCCAGCTGTGAAGCCGCCGAACCGTCGAAGAACAGGCTGCTGGCGAGGAACCGGCGAAGAAGGAGGCAGACCGGTCTGACCGGAAAAAAGAAGAGGAAAAAAGAAAAAGAAAAAGAAAAGAAAGAGAAAGAAAAGAAAAAGAAAGAAGAAAAGGAATTTTCGAGAATTTGAAAAATTTTTGGGAATTCGAAAATCCGGAAAATACTGAACATTCGGTAAGGAATTCGAAAATTAATTTCGAGTAATTAATTTAGATAAATTATGAAAAAATTCTAATTTTTAGAATTTGAATTCCAGAAAATTATTCTCGGTGAATAAGAGGTTGGAATCGGAAGAGATGGAGTACGAGCGTGACCGATAACGCAAAAGTCGCCGACCCAGAAAAGGTAAGGGATGCATGTGCAGCACTGTAAGGATATTCAGTCTGCATGTTTTAATTTCGAAATATTTTATGAAAACATTTTATGAAAATTATTATGATGAATGATTGGTTGGAAACTTGGATTGAAATACTGGCTGGAATTATAAACTGTATTTTTTGTGCAGGAGGCTAGCCAATCGGCAGCCGTTATACTGTCGAAAACTTATTGAAAATTACCAAAAATTTCTAGAAAATTTCATAAAATCATAATAAATGATTTTATTTCACGAGAAATGATTTTCAACCACGAAAATTGAGAAAATGAATATTTTCCATAAAAACATGAATAAAATTAAAGTGATTTTAAAATATTCCTGTTTTCGAGAATGATGATAATGAAATCACCGAAAATTCTCCTGATACATAAATTACACGTAATACGATATGAAAAATGAAAAGGAATAAAGTGAATATTTATATATATATTTCTTAAATATTCACTAAATGATTTTATAACCTTTATGGTTTTAAATTATGAAATTATATATTTTTATAAATTCCATAAAGGTTATTTTATGATGTAAAAACATGGTTTTGAGACTAGTTGGCCCCTCTATCATGCCAACATGTGATACGTGATATGTGATATGTAATATGTAACATGTGATATGTGATATGTAGTCTCGGCCGACACCTGATCAGTGATCCGCCGAGGACAATTATAGACTATGGTCATAGATCTGACATGATTATTTTATACCTTTGGGTATTATTGCATGATAGGACACGGTGGTTGCCACTGTCTCCATATATGATTTATGATATGTGAAATGAAAATGTTTTTACGATATGTGATATGTAAAATGAATATGTTTTATATGATATGAGAAGAAATGAAATGATTTATAGCATTTTTATAAAATGCTCATTTCAGTACTGTCTTTAAGTACTACGAAATGGTTTTTATATGACATGTGACACGAATATGTAATACGTTTTCAAAAGGAAAGAGGAGGAAAATAAATCTAATATTCTTATTTTAATTTTTAAATGGAATATTAGATTTAAACGATTTATATGTTATATGAAAAAGATTTAAATAGCTTATTTTGCTATTTAAAGTACTATACTAATTACGATTTTATAGTAAAACATGAAATGAATTTTAAATGAGAAAGATGATGATTTAACTAATATTCTTTTCAAAGAATATATGAATATTAGTTATTTTATTTAAATCCTTTATTTCATAAAAGCATTATTTTAAAAAGTATATGAAAATGATATGGAATAAAAAGGAAAAAAGATATTTTATTTCAAATGAAATAAAATTACTCCCTACAGTTGCTTCTAGGTTCCGGGACAAGATAGGTATTTCAAAATACCTACCTTACTCCATCCAGATCCCTAACCGACTGTAGTATCCTTCCTACATGTGAGCCTAGAGCCCAATAGGAAAAATGAAAAAAAATTTTTCAGCATATAGATAGCTGAGTATCAACTGAGGCATATAATTCCCTTACTAAACTATGATTTGCTCACCCCTTAATTTTAACATTTTAGGTTTTCGAAGACTGAGAGTTTGACACCTAAAGGATTTCGGCTGCGCATTTGGAGACGATGCGACAGCTTGATTTAATACTCAAGGTATGATCATTTATTTTCTGTATTTAGACTTACTTACAGTACTACTTCCTTATGACGTAAGATAGAGGATGTAATTCATAGTATAATTTAATATGAAATTGTTTATATGTAAATGAAAAGTAAAGTATCGCAGACAGCTCAACCAAATAAGACGTATAAAATAAGGTGAAAAATAGGGTCACGGGCTGTGACAAATTTAATGGTATCAGAGCACGGTTGGCCTGATGTCTATCGATACTTTTGGAAAGAAATTGTGTTGAAAATGTTAACATCCCTTGTAGTACTATGTAGTCTAACTACATAGAGAAAATAAATGATTGCAAATTAAATTAAGTGTTTAGAATGGGATGAGAATTATGAAATAAGGAATGCTAAAAAGGAAAACGGCTCAGGAATGTTACCTGAAATGATGATCTTATAATCTAAATGAAGGTTGGTTCGGTAAGGAGCAGAAAAGGACTCGGTAAGGGCCCTACCAGTACTTTTCTATCCAAATCGAACTGATATCTAAAAGTGATGATACAAAGGAGGGGAATGAAATATCATCATTAAATACATCTTAAGATCACCGATTGAAGGTATTTTGAAGAGAGAAAATTTTTGACCAAAAATGACCAAAATACCCCTACCCCTAAAATTTTACCGGGAGTCAAAATAGGCCAACGGAAGTTTGAATTGACTGATTTGGTAGAGAAATTGATGATGTAAAGTTGCATTTCATGTAAAATAACCCAATTATGGATCCTAGTGGACTTCTTTGTAAAAAAAAAAGATTTTAACCTACTGATAGTGGTATGAGAAAGGGGTACTATCAGCACATAGATAATAAGATCACTTATTTAAATGTATATGAGGATAAAGAAATAAATGTTGAAATGACGAAAATGCCCCTATGTGGAATTATGTTTTGAATAGTGAAAACCAAGTCGATTTTGAATTCCATTGATAGTAATGGAGTTATTGATGGCATAAAGGAATGTAATATGAGTATAACGGTCCCAATTTCTATTTTCACTTACACTTAGATGATGGATGTGATCCGAATGGTTATAAGGAAGTCGCAGGATGAGCGACTCTATTTTTATTCTTAAGGGTCGGAGTTAAAAGTGTATTAAAGGGATATTATTATGGGATCATTGGATATGATGAAAAGTAATATGATTTATATAGATGACTGACAAAGAGATCAGTATAGATGATGAAATCTATATCAGTACTGTAAATTCTGGTTCTACATATTCCTACTATTTGTGAGGTATTAAACAGATAATTATAAAACCAGAATATTTTGAAATATGTTTTATAGAATGATGTACTGTATAGAGTATATGAATTGGAGAATATGCACAAGGACAGTAAGTAAAGATAAGAGATGAGGAAGATAACAGCTAACCTGAATTATTAAGTGAAAATTATTGTAAAAGGAAACTACAGTAATAAATCGGTTAGCTGTAAAAGGTGTTAATTTAATAATTACACTTAATCTAGCATATAAATTAAGATGATCAATATGCTGTGAAGTATGAGTAAATAAATGAATCAAGGTAGAGTAGATGTTAAAATGATTTAAATGTTAAATGCCTTTTCCTTGAGGTTATACAGTGAAATGATGAGACATAGAGATGAAATGTCCAACACAGTAAGAGATGTGTGGTTAAAGAAAGTATCGGAAGTGATTCCTGATAAATTTTCAGAGTAATATAGATTAAGAGATCGAGTTAATATCTACTCGATTATGGATACAGAAATTTATTTTTGAGCTTACATCGGAGAATATAAAGAGAATCTGAAAAGCTTAAGGACTAAATTTCGAAAAAAAAGGAAAATATTGTGGATAATGAAATTCAAATATATTGACGTAAAGAATGGAAATACAAATGATGTAATTGAGGATGAAGTATAATTGGGTATTCAATTCCTATTATGAAATAAAGTTCTTATAAAGAACAAATAAACATTTCTATGAAAGTGATGTCTTATTTGATTTAATCGGAGATGTGTAAGGAATTTATAAGAATCAATCTCTGTAAAAGGCATCATCAGATGAAAAGTTGAAGACTGATGGTCATAAGATGATAATGATTAGAACTCGAGATAATTTTTTCGAGTTTCTATGGAGGTTGTTAGCTTTAAATTGACATATATATTGTGAAATGACAAAAACTTAAGTAAGCCTTAATGCTTTAATCAATATTGTAAATTTGCCTTATCACACATGATTTTCTCAATACATTTCAAGTGATCATATCAAACATTAAGACCATGATTAAATGATGCATACTCTTATTGGTCTTAATACTTTGTAAATATTTTGAATATTTTAGAAAATCACTTGATGAATTTTTAAACCATGTTTTCATCAAAGAAAGTCAAGAAAAACTCCCACAAAAGTGCCAATATGTTTTGGGTTGGATTAGGATCAAAGGTCACATCATTTCTAACCCAAAAGTGCAGGAAAATGGCTTTCTGGAGGCATGGGATCGATCCCCTAAGGGAAGGGATTGATCCCCTAGTGGCAGTAAGCTTTTTGGTGAAAGAAAAGGTCCCTCAGCCCAGAAAAATCAGTTCTGGAAAGAAGGGATCGATCCCCTAAGGGAAGGGATCGATCCCCTAAAGGCAGAATGGCTCCCAACGGCTAGAAAAGGTCCCTCAGCCCAGAAGATTCAGATCTGGAATGAAGGGATCGATCCCCTATGGAAAGGGATCGATCCCTTTGCCCGAAAATAGCCTATAACGGCTAGTTTTGTGAGATACAACGGTCATATTCGATTTTGGCTCCACCCAACGTTCACAAACCATCCAAGGGACTATAAATAGAGGCTTAGAAGCTAAAGAAAGCAAGAGGAACAACCAAGCAACATCTTTCATCATCTTATTCATCTTTCTCAAGCCTCAACATCAATTCAAGAGATAAAGAGTCTTCATCTTCTATCATTCATCTATTTCTTGTATTGCTTAGCACAAACTTTGTATAGGCTTTTCATTGTGCTTAATTTCTGTAATCATTTGCCTACCTAGAGGCCTTCATTAATTACTTCATTTGTAAACTCATTTCATTCCTTGTAAAGGGGAGGTTTCTCTTGAGCCTTGAAAAAGAGGGAGGTTACTCTTTAGCCTAGGAAAAGAGAGAGGTTACTCTTGAGCCTAGAAAAGAGAGAGGTTTCTCTTGAGCCTAGAAAAGAGGGATTGTAATCACAAATTCAAGATAGTGGATTTGGGGAAAATCCTTGGGAGCGTCTCAAGGTAGAGGACGTAGGCAAGGTTGCCGAACCTCTATAAATCACTTGTGTACATTTCTTTATCCTTTCTCTCTTTACTTTCTTGCAATTATATTTGTGTTTATTGCATTGAATTTATATTGTATAATTGCCTAACTAAGAGAACTTAGAAAATATCAATATAGGCTAGAGAATTTAGAGAAACCGAAAAACGAGCCTAAGGTTAGTGAAAAACCGATTCACCCCCCTCTCGGTATAGCCTATAAGAGCCAACAATTGGTATCAGAGCTTGGGCTCGAGATTGAATTAGACTAACCTCTATCGAGCAAAACGATCATAAATGGCTCACTTGAATGTAGGCACACCCCTAGGAGAAGAGGGACAATCATTAGTTAGACCTCCACTCTTCAATGGTGAAAATTATTCATATTGGAAAACTAGGATGATGTTATTTGTACAATCCAATGATTATGAAGTGTGGAGAATTATTGTGAATGGTCCTAGAATTCCTATGAAGAAAGTAGATGGAAAGGATGTCCCTAAGAGTGAGGATGAGTGGGACACAAATGACATGAGAGTGGCATAATTGAATGCCAAGGCCATGCACACTCTCTTTTGTGCATTAGGTCCCAATGAATATAATAGAGTGTCCCTATGTGAAAATGCTAAGCAAATATGGGACAAATTGGCCATCACACATGAAGGGACCAATCAAGTGAAAGAAACCAAAGTAGGTATGCTCACACATGATTATGAGCTATTTAGGATGAATGAAAATGAGTCCATTAGCGAAATGTTCACTAGGTTTAATGATATAATTAATGGACTTAAGGCATTAGGCAAGAGCTATTCCAATGTAGAAATGGTCAAGAAAATCTTGAATAGCTTGCCAAAATCTTGGGAGGCAAAGGTGACTGCTATAGAAGAATCTAAGGACCCTAACACCTTGTCTCTAGATGAACTTATGGGCTCCCTACTTACATATGAAATGAAATTAAAAAGAAATGAAGAGCCTTCAAAGAAAGTAGGGGTAGCACTTAAGTCCTCCACTCATGAGGTCATTGAAGATAATAGTGATGAGAGTGGAAATGAGGAAGAAAAGGAAATGGCAATGTTTGCCAAAAGATTAATAGATTTATGAGAATGAAAGAGAGAGAGCAAAATAGGAAACATCATAGGGGAGAGTCAAGTTGAAGAGAAAAAGACCACTTAGTGTGTTATGAATGCAATGAACCGGGTCACACTAAGCTAGATTGCCCCATACTTAGGAAGGAAAAGGATAGGAAACCTAAGAAGAAAGCATTTGTGGCTGCATGGAGTGATAGTGATAGCTCCGATGAGGAAAATGTAGATGAAGAGGTAGCCTACTCATGCTTTATGGCCATTAGTGATGATGAGGCTAGTTGTAGTTCTAGTGAAGATAATGATTATACATTTGATGAACTACAAAATGCCTTTAATGATTTAGCAAATGAATTTCAATGCATGAATTCTAAATATAAGAAAATCATTGCTAAATTGAAAATAGAAAATGAAGCCTTGACAAATGCTAAGCTAGAATTTGAAAAGAAATTAGAAGAGGCTAACTTAGAGATAAATGAGTTGAATAAAAAGAACTTAAACTTACATAACTCATTTACTAGGTTTTATATGGGTCAACAAAAGCTAGATCATATGTTAGAGACCCAAAGAGCTTTCTTTGACAAAGATGGGCTAGGATATAATGAAATACATAAAGAAACTCATCTTAGGAATTTCTTAGTGAGCAAAAATACTATGCATAATACATCTCTCACATGCTCACTATGTAATAGGATAGGCCACTCCTCACAAGCATGCACATATAGAAAAACTACCTTTAGAGGAAAAGTGGTTAGGAAGATGTGGATGCCAAAGCATGCAATAAATAATGATTTGAGCTTGAAATGGATCCCAAAAGGATAAAAAATTGTGAGCACTAACTCTCAAGGACCCAAGAAAATTTGGGTACCAAAGCATGCTTGAATTAATTTGTTGTAGGAGTGTTAGAGCATGGGAATACAAGATACAATGAAGTTTAAATGCTCTACACGTCCCTTGGAGTTTGCTTGTGCCAATGAGAAAAAGAAAAAGCTTGAGGATCCATCACAACAATTCTTCAAAGGATGGCACAAGGTGGATTCAACTATTCAAGGCAAAGCATTCTCTAGCAAAGGAGTTTTGTAAGCCTAAATCCTATATCTTCAAAACTCATTTTTGCTAAAATTATTTATATGTTTTATTGAGGCACTTGGTTGATGCATTATAAGTAGAATGATTGAGCAAAAAGGCATGATAATTGATAGTTGATTAGTTAATTGTTAGTTCTTGAGGCATTGGATGATTGAATGAAAGACATGATTTGTGGTGATTTTTGATTTTCTGTAGTTTGAGCAAGTTTGATATGTTTAGATAATATATTTAGTTGCTCAAAAGTTGTCAAACATGTCATTTATGCAAAATTCCATGTCATGAGCCTTAATGAAGAATATGCATATTAGAAATTATGGCATGTTGTTCACATAATATATGTTTTGATGATATATGTGCTTAAAATCTATGTGAACAAGTTTGTTTTGACATATTTATGTAATCTAATGCATTGGTTTGGTCAAAATATGCTTAAATCTTAAAATGACCCCCTTTGAGGCCAAAAATGCATTTTATTGTGTAAATTCTTCCAAAATTGTAAAATCTTTTGTAAAATGGTTTTTCATTCAGAGTTTTCATTCATACAAGTCCAAAATCATGTTTTACAAATGTTTAAACCCTTACTTGGACTTAAATTACTCAAAAACGAAGTTTTGGTACGTCACAAGCCCAATTTTCTGTCAAAACATCTGCAGAATCTGCAGAATCTGCAGAAACAGGATGAGAGATCGATCCCTCAACTTACAGGATCGATCCCCAAGGCAGAAATGCAGAAATCTGCAATTCTGGGTATAAGGGATCGATCCCCTTGCCAAAGGGATCGATCCCTATAGGCATAAAGTGTCTATTTCTGGGTTTTTAAGCCTAAGTTGAGAAGTTTTCTTAATTCTCTTAATACTTTCTTTCTTCTCAACTTAAAATTCATTGTTTTAACTTCTTTTCAATGAACTTTAAAATATGAAAAATCATTTTTCATTGATATCATGCCTCAACTTCATCAATTAATATCATTTCCAACAAATGGTATCACTTTCAACAATCTATATCATTTTTCTTAAGCTCACAAGTGCACAATCATTTTTCTTGTTGAAAAACATTCATGAATCTTGAAATAATCTTGAAATATATTTTCAATGAATGCTTAAACATAATTTTGAGATTTATTTCAAGAATTTATAGATATATTTGAGAAATTGATGAGCTTGTGCATAATGACTATTGATCATATCTTTTGTTCATCTTAGTCAAGCATGCTTATAGGATTATGTTTATTAGCTTGACTCAACTACTCCACTCTAGGTTTCATGATCATTATACATCTAGTGGATTGATTTCAAATGTAAATTCAACAATTGGTAATGGTCATTGGCCTATAATTTGTGATGGTAAATGGATCCTCAATGTTCAAATGCATGAAACTTTATCATCCTTGTACTTAAAGAACTAAGGTCTTAATGACAACACCAACATTCAAAGATAAATGCAAACTTGAACAAATTTAATATCCATGCATTTATTATTTGAATATTTCCTTGCTCATAATTAGTTAAGGACTTGAATTAGAAAATGAGCATAGGATTTGTGTGCTTGAAACCATGGAAGAAAATGTGTTTGCTTGAATTCCTTGATGTTTTGAATCTTCCATATGGTATGAATTTGTGAATATGAATATGGATTAATGATTGTGTACTAATGTTTAATTGATCCATATGCATATTTGAAGATATGTGTTGTGTTCTTGCATATTTAGAATGAGTATTTTCTTGACATGAACACACTACACATAAATATTGGATTCATGCAAAATGCCTAAGTCAACCATTAGTAACAATTGGTATTTAGATTGAAATAACAATTAGTATCATTGGAAACCATATTTTCAATAATTGGTAAGCCAAAACTAAATTGCCAATTGGTTTGAGCTTTAAATTGACAACACTTCTCATGCTCCTTAGATTGAAATGACAAATAGAGAAGAATTCTCTTAGGATATTTTTTGCATGAAACTCTTGTGTGCTAGAATTTGAAGTTAATTTCTATATGATTTAATTCTAGACACAATATTTCTTGAGAATGATTTATGAGCACATGCATATGATATGTTATATAATTTTAGCTCATAATCATGATACCTTGTCATGCACCTTAGTTGGACCTTAGAGAACAATTGATATACTTAGGTGTATGCTTAACTTTTTACCAATTGGAACCTTCTTGCAAAATTCTTATCAACAATTGGTATCAAAATTATTTATAAACAATTGGTATAGGATCATAAGTCATATTCATTGCATGAATATTTCATACTCTTTGTGAATATTGACTTATTTATTTGTGCTATAAGTCCCATGTACTAACATGTTTCTTGTTGGATGGAGCATTTTTATTTATTCTCACATAGCCATGATTTTAGGGGGAGCATATTTTTTTGTATTTTTCCTTCTTTTTGCTATGACAAAAAGGGGGAGAGATAGATAAAGGGAGAGATAGATATAGGGAGAGATATTAAGGGGGAGAAATAGTTTGAAAATTCATTTTCAAAACCCATGCTTATATTAAGGGGGAGCTTTATAAAATCCTGCTTTATTTGAGGGGGAGTATTTTATCAAAGAATTTTCAAAGCAAATTTACATTAAGTTTTGTCATATCAAAAAGGGAGAGATTGTTAGCTTTAAAATTGACATATATATTTTGAAATGACAAAAACTTAAGTAAGCCTTAATGCTTTAATCCATATTGTAAATTTGCCTTATCACACATGATTTTCTCAATACATTTCAAGTGATCATATCAAACATTAAGACCATGATTAAATGATGCATACTCTTATTGGTCTTAATACTTTGTAAATATTTTGAATATTTTAGAAAATCACTTGATGAATTTTTAGACCATGTTTTCATCAAAGAAAGTCAAGAAAAACTCCCACAAAAGTGCCAATATGTTTTGGGTTGGATTAGGATCAAAGGTCACATCATTTCTAACCCAAAAGTGCAGGAAAATGGCTTTCTGGAGGCATGGGATCGATCCCCTAAGGGAAGGGATCGATCCCCTAGTGGCAGTAAGCTTTTTGGTGAAAGAAAAGGTCCCTCAGCCCAGAAAAATCAGTTCTGGAAAGAAGGGATCGATCCCCTAAGGGAAGGGATCGATCCCCTAAAGGCAGAATGGCTCCCAACGGCTAGAAAAGGTCCCTCAGCCCAGAAGATTCAGATCTGGAATGAAGGGATCGATCCCCTATGGAAAGGTATCGATCCCTTTGCCCGAAAATAGCCTATAACGGCTAGTTTTGTGAGATACAACGGTCATATTCGATTTTGGCTCCACCCAACGTTCACAAACCATCCAAGGGACTATAAATAGAGGCTTAGAAGCTAAAGAAAGCAAGAGGAACAACCAAGCAACATCTTTCATCATCTCATTCATCTTCCTCAAGCCTCAACATCAATTCAAGAGATAAAGAGTCTTCATCTTCTATCATTCATCTATTTCTTGTATTGCTTAGCACAAACTTATTATAGGCTTTTCATTGTGCTTAATTTCTGTAATCATTTGCCTACCTAGAGGCCTTCTTTGATTACTTCATTTGTAAACTCATTTCATTCCTTGTAAAGGGGAGGTTTCTCTTGAGCCTTGAAAAAGAGGGAGGTTACTCTTTAGCCTAGGAAAAGAGAGGTTACTCTTGAGCCTAGAAAAGAGAGAGGTTTCTCTTGAGCCTAGAAAAGAGGGATTGTAATCACAAATTCAAGATAGTGGATTTGGGGAAAATCCTTGGGAGCGTCTCAAGGTAGAGGACGTAGGCAAGGTTGCCGAACCTCTATAAATCACTTGTGTACATTTCTTTATCCTTTCTCTCTTTACTTTCTTGCAATTATATTTGTGTTTATTGCATTGAATTTATATTGTATAATTGCCTAACTAAGAGAACTTAGAAAATATCAATATAGGCTAGAGAATTTAGAGAAACCGAAAAACGAGCCTAAGGTTAGTGAAAAACCGATTCACCCCCCCTCTCGGTATAGCCTATAAGAGCCAACAGAGGTTTACAAGGTTAATGAAATACCTTGTAAGGTACATAAGACTAATGAATAAGACAACAATATAAGGATAAAGTGATGGTATACCATACAGTCTAAGGCATAAATGGAAAATGAGCAGCATAGTGGTATAACCCCGTAGACACTTAAAGACACTGAATTATATGTTAAGTATGGCAAATAAAAGATTTAGCGAGACAATATCTCTTTCTAAGATATATGATCTCGAAAGACAGAGCGACGTGGATCTATCTATGATGAAGAGATAATGATTGAGATACAGAATGAACTGCGTCTAGTTAAATACTATTGCCAGTCTATGGAAGAGTTATTGGGTTAGCTGCTCTACTGATGTGACTGATAAGTAAGGAAGTTGAGGTCGGTGAATAAATAAGAGTAAATATAGTACTTGAGATGTTAAAAGAGTTTAATAGTGGAATATGTTATCATTGAAGAAAAGTGACTGAAATGATGATAAAGGAAAAGGATGAATATGCCATAAGAGGAAAGTACATGGTGAAGAGGGAACACGAATATGAAATAGTTCTCGAATTTAAAACTAAAAGTGATTTTGTGGTTATCACATGATTATGGCTAGATGTAAGATCGAGCCAAACTCGATAGAGGAAAAGTAATTAGACTCAAAGGAGTAAAGAAATGATCTACATTTTACTGCCAGTAATGTAAATGAAAAATGATAAATATATATACCACTTCGAAATGATGAAATTAGTGGATTTATATGGATAAGAGAGGTAATAAGAATATTACATGGAAAGATGATATGAAGAGGAAAGGATTGTCTCGTGATTCAATTATGATAAGAGATGGTAAATAGTAAAGTCTGCAAATGAGCTGCAGCATTTGATGAAATAAATATGAAAAGAATATTGGGGATAATAATGAAGAATCTAAAAGAGATATGATAATATAGAAGTGATTATAGACTGATAGTCCAAAGAAATCACTTTCCATTATCAAACTCTTAGATTCTTTGGTGCCATAGTCGAAATATGATTATAAAAGGATGAGAATGTATGTGAAGTTCCAGTAAGCATATATGTGATGGGAATCTCTGAGTAGCTATATGCTTATGGGAAATAGCAAAAGGCTCTGAGATTCCAAATCTATAGACAGCATCGCTCTGTAGATGTAAATATCTGAGCATAGAATGGATGCTCAGATATGTTGAGAGAGCGAATGTATGAGATGTGAAAGCTACTAGGACTATTACATACTACTAAATAAAGTGTATAAATGATAGTTATCAAACTATATCGACTTGGTACTAATTGAGAAAAATGGATAATGAATAGCATGAATTCGCTATTATGTGATATGAAAAGGATGGGAAATTGATAACCCCTAATTGATAAAGTAATTCATGGAGAGTATAAGTATATGATGAAAAATGATATGAAATGATATAAGAGGTGATACAGATGTGAAGGTATACTGGCAGTATTATTTAAAGGATGATCTAAAGGTCAAGAATTATAAGTATATGAAACAGTACCACTTTTAATTTAAGTTAAATTCAGATGACCGAATTTCTTAAGGTGGGGAGAATGTGATAACCGCGAATTTTAATATTTTGATATTAAATATTTATAATTAAATTTCTAAATATAGAAGTTAAATAAATAAATAAAAATTTATTTACGAGATAGGAATACCGTTGAAATTCCCGAAATTGATGAAGTGAAGAAGCTGAGAAAATTAATTTGGATAAATTTGAGGAATTTAATTTGGATAAATGGAAATCCAAATTAAATAAGAAATGAAAAAGAGAAATATAATTTAGATATGAAGAAATCCAAATTATAAGAAATACAAATGTGAGTAATTATATATTTATATAATTTTATTATATAAATATATTTTATATAATTACATATATATATATATAAAATATGGTATATATTATAAAAGGATATATACTATTTTATATTAGATAAATACATATGTGAATTTTTATACAATTATGTATATATATACATATATATATATATGAAATATATATATAGTATTTAAATTAAGGTGATATATAAATATATATATATATACTTAATGTGGTAAATATATAATTATGTCAATATAATTATATATTATATTTATATTATAAAAAAAAGAGAAGAGAAGAAACAGAAACAGAAACGGGGTCCCTATATTATAAAAAAAAAAAGAGAAGAGAATAAACAGAAACAGAAACGGGATCGGGACCTCGTTTCTGTTCTCTGTTACGAAATAGAGAGGCCAACCGACCACCGTCGGTGGCAAGAGAGAAGACTAGAGAGAGGGGAAGCTGTCGCTGGTAAGGAAAGGAAGAGAAGGAAGCTGCCGGCGACAGGAAAGGAGAAGGAAAGAAGGAAAATCGAAAGAAATCTGGCAAAAGCCGAGAAGAAAAAGAAAAGAGGAACTGGCAGTGCTGGCCAAATTGGCCACCGCCACTGCGACCGAAGCATTGCCGGAGGAAGAGGAAAAGGAAGGTGGCCATCGAAGGCGCGGTGAATGGCGAAGGAGAGCCGGCGAAGAGGCGGAAGAAATCGAAGGTAAATCGACTCGATCCGCCGCCATGCCCCCCGATCCAGACCAAACGGAGGCCAACAGCAAGTTCACCGTCGTGTCGACCAATTGTGGAGCCACCGAATCGTCGAAGAACCGGGGAGGAAGGAGGCAGACCGGTCTGACCGGGAAAAAGAAGAGGAAAAAAAAAGAAAAAGAAAAAGAAAAGAAAGAGAAAGAAAAGATAAAGAAAGAAAGAAAGAAAAAAGGAAAAGAATAAAAGAGAGAAGAAAAGGAATTTTCAAGAATTCGAAAAATTTCTGGGAATTCGGAAATCCGAAAAATGTCGGACATTCGGTAAGGAATTCGAAAATTAATTTCGAGTAATTAATTTAAATAAATTATGAAAAATTTTAATTTTTAGAATTTGAATTCCAGAAAATTATTCTCGGCGAATGAGAGGTTGGAATCGGAAGAGATGGAGTACGAGCGCCACCGATAACGCAGAAGTCGCCGACCCGAAAAAGGTAAGGGATGCATGTGCAGCACTGTAAGGATATTCAGTCTGCATGTTTTAATTTTGAAATATTTTATGGAAACATTTTATGAAAATTATTATGATGAATGATTGGTTGGAAACTTGGATTGAAATATTGGCTCGAATTATAAACTGTATTTTTCGTGCAGGAGGCTAGCCAATCGGCAGCCGTTATACTGCCGAAAAATTATCGAAAATTACCGAAATTTTCTAGAAAATTTCATAAAATCATAATAAATGATTTTATTTCACGAGAAATGATTTTCAACCACAAAAATCGAGAAAATGAATATTTTCCATAAAAACATGAATAAAATGAAAGTGATTTTAAAATATTCATGTTTTCGAGAATGGTGATAATGAAATCACCGAAAATTCTCCTGATACATAAATTACACGTAATACGAGATGGAAAATGAAAAGAAATAAAGTGAATATTTATATATATTTCTTAAATATTCACTAAATGAGTTTATAACCTTTATGGTTTTAATTATGAAATTATATATTTTTATAAATTTCATAAAGGTTATTTTAAGATGTAAAAACATGGTTTTGAGACTAGTTGGCCCCTCTATCATGCTGACATGTGATATGTGATATGTGATATGTAATATGTAATATGTGATATGTAATATGTAACATGTGATGTGTGATATGTAGTCCCGACCGACACCTGATCAGTGATTTGCCGAGGACAATTATAGACTATAGCCATAGATCTGACATGATTATTTTATACCTTCGGGTATTATTGCATGATAGGATACGGTGGTTGCCACTGTCTCCATATATCATTTATGATATGTGAAATGAAAATGTTTTTACGATATGTGATATGTAAAATGAATATGTTTTATATGATATGAGAAGAAATGAAATGATTTATAGCATTTTTATAAAATGCTCATTTCAGTACTGTCTTTAAGTACTATGAAATGGTTTTTATATGACATGTGACACGAATATGTAATACGTTTTCAAAAAGAAAGAGGAGGAAAATAAATCTAATATTCTTATTTTAATTTTTAAA
This sequence comes from Heritiera fomes, assembly GCA_032173925.1. Lineage (NCBI taxonomy): Eukaryota > Viridiplantae > Streptophyta > Magnoliopsida > Malvales > Malvaceae > Heritiera > Heritiera fomes. The sequence goes on along the minus strand of JAPDPM010000009.1, from coordinate 16,953,942 downwards.
TGGAATATTAGATTTAAACGATTTATATGTTATACGAAAAAGATTTAAATAGCTTATTTTGCTATATTAAAGTACTGTACTAATTACAATTTTACAGTAAAACATGAAATAAGTTTTAAATGAGAACAATGATGATTTAACTAATATTCTTTTCAAAGAATATATGAATATTAGTTATTTTATTTAAATGCTTTATTTCATAAAAGCATTATTTTAAAAAATATATGAAAATGATATGGAATAAAAAGGAAAAAAGATATTTTATTTCAAATGAAATAAAATTACTCCCTACAGTTGCTTCTAGGTTCCGGGACAAGATAAGTATTTCAAAATACCTACCTTACTCCATCCGGATCCCTAGTCGACTGTAGTATCCTTCCTTCATTCGAGCCTAGAGCCCAATAGGAAAAATAAAAAAAAATTTCAGCATATAGATAGCTGAGTATCAACTGAGGCATATAATTCCCTTACTGAGCCATGGTTTACTCACCCCTTAATTTTAACATTTCAGGTTTTCGAAGACTGAGAGTCTGACACCTAAAGGATTTCGGCTGCGCATTTGGGGACGATGCGATAGCTTGATTTAAAACTCAAGGTATGATCATTTATTTTCTGTATTTAGACTTACTTACAGTACTACTTCCTTATGACGTAAGATAGGGGATGTAATTCATATTATAATTTAATATGAAATTGTTTATATGTAAATGAAAAGTAAAGTATTGCAGACAGCCCAACCAAATAAGACTTATAAAATAAGGTAAAAAATAGGGTCACGGGCTGTTACAGAGTGAGACAATTTGAAGGTCCTTAATCACAACAAGAAAATCTCTTTGTGGATCTTAGACGATGATAGATCTCGTATTCTCTCCTCTGTTTTGCAGTCCGGCTTAGGGAGTTTGGTTGACTGTAGTTATCGCACATGTAACAACACCATCATTTTTCCTTTTTGTGAGAGGTGGCAGCCAGAGACGAATACATTTCATATGCCTTTTAGAGAGATGACAATTACTCTGGATGATGTAGCTACACTCCTAGGCATACCAGTCACCGGGGTGATCGTATTTTACCGGCACATCTCTGTGAAGCACGCCATTAGAGTATTAGTACGTTTGTTAGGAGTCTCTCTTACAGAGGCTCAAGCGGCGACGAGTACCGGTCGTGGGTCCAGTGTGACATTGCTGTGGTTGAGAACGAATTTTAGCAATGTCACGGACAGCTCCAGTGATGAGGAGATAGTATATGCTACTCGTGCATAATTGCTTCACTTACTTGGATACACACTTTTTGTAGAAAAGAGTGGATCACATGTTGCCGTATCATTATTGTCCTGTTTAGAGGATCTAGCACTTATCAGTGAATACGCGTGGGGTGCAGGTGCTCTTACTCATATGTATAGACAGCTGGTTCTTGCGAGCAGATCAAAAGTGCATGGGATTGGCGACTATATGACCCTTTTACAAGTATTATAATTTACTTTATCTAAGTAACTTGTTAATTATAATTTATTTGTTTATAATTTATTAATGATTAATGTTTTATTTGATGTAGGCTTGGATTTATGAGCACTTTCCGTCGTTAAAGCTGGAGGTGAACTTTAACTACGAGGATAGTATGCCTCAAGCTCAACAATGGAAGCCACGTACTTATGGCCAGGATGTGAAGGTCTTGCAAAAGCAGCTAGATGACCTTCAGTGTAATCAGGTGTGCTGGGATCCCTATGCAAATAGTCGGAGACATCATCAGTTTCCTCCGATCACATTTTTCACTGTCTACTTAAAAGCTGGGGATGTCGTGGAGCCGTATCATCCAGAGAGAGTGTTACGGCAGTGGGGCTATGTACAGACCATACCTCCAAGACCTTTGGCGCCATTTAGAGCACAGAAAGGTAGTACGAGCACCACTTACGATGTTGTTTATCAGTTTATGGATCAATTATGGCAAAGATGGCCTATGTATGTCATCATAGAAGAGAATAGAGGATGGAGATGTGTGATCCCAAGAGAGACAACTCCAGATTATATGGCTTGGTACGAAGCAATTTCTCATCGATTCGTACAAAACCCAGCACGTAGATCGAGGTTTCAAGCTCCCCTTGTCGATTTCGATTATTCTAGTGTAAGTTATTAACATTAAATCCCAAGTTAATAAAATTTTTTCATACTATTTGATTTGATAAAATTTCTTTCATGTATTGTCTTGCAGCATAATTCGAGGGCAATGTCTTACATTGAATTACTCATTAGTGGCAACAAAGATGTGGAGACATTGACAAAAGGACTTTATGACCTGCGTGACATATTATCTGGGTCGCTAGATGCTACTTCATCCTCAGCTCCTCCATAAGTTACATCAGAGATAGCCTTTCCACCAGCTCTTATTTCCTCAGAGACAACTCCACCAGTTACATTAGAGATAGCTCCTCCACCAGTTACATCAGACATACCTGCTCCAGCTATACGTTTTTATACTAGGATCGGGAGGAGAAGAGGCAAGGCAATTATATCGGATGCGTCGGAGGATTAGTGTATTTGTACTTAGTGACTTTTGTTTTTTCAAGATACATTTATCTTTATGATATTAGATAATGTTATTAAAATATGAAGTGATTTTTTTTAATTTATTAATGATTAATGTTTTATTTAGTGATTTTTATTTTTTAAACATACAGATTATCTTTATGATATTAGATAATGTTATTAAAACATATAATGCATAAATCGATAATACAATATTAACAAGGCATACACATCAAATACAGTAATATTTAATAAAATATCATAGTGCATCTAAGTCAATGGTTTCTCTAATGACAACATCTAATCTTGACAATAAATTATGTAATTCCTCGATGTGAGATACATACGGAAGCTCCCACTTACGAGCAAAATCACATCGATACCAATGCCAATTGCATGCAATCGAAGTTATTGGTGCAAACGGGTCCATAAATACCTGAAAAATAGCATTGTTAAACGTATAAAAAAATGAAATACAAAATATCTAAAGTGTGGCATACTTATCATTATCAATACCTCAACAAAATGAGAATCGTTAACAAATCCAATTGCTATGAATCCATGTTATAGTGGTGGAGGTGGTGCAGTTCTAAGCGAGAGATATGTCAAACATTGTCTTAAAGATAAATGGACCAGCGCAACATTATACTTTGTTGCTATCAAGTGACCCATATCGGGTAAAGTCATCCATTAATCATAAGGAGCCGGTATGTTGATATATGATAATGTCTCTAACAATTCATCAACACGCTCTATGGATCCATAGAGACTAACATAATAAGCTCGAAAATCACATAACTCCTCAATCAAATCTTGTCGCACCTTCACCCAGGCATCAACACCTATGCCTAGCAACCCAGCTATAGCCTGAAAACCATAATGTCCATCTGACTCAACATCCACGATAGAGCGTATGAAAGAGCAGATCTTTAAAGGGAAAAAATCAATAAATTTCACTTTCTTTTTTTTTTATGAACCGGTAGCTTCATCCTCTTAGTTGCTGAATTTACTAAAATGGGTGTTGATGTGCTATCATGTTGAGATTCAACAATCTCAAAGTATGAAGGGGCATGTCGAGTTGATTTGTCTGAACGGCATTTGATCTTAGCCTTCTCGAGTGGAAGAATGAGGAATGTAGTTGTTGGATCACCTAGTTCTCTTAATTTTTTCTTCAAGGCTAATCTTCTTGAGAGATCACACGGATTGAAGCGTTTCACTATTAGCTCCCACTCGGTATCAAGATTCAACTCAACCAAGTAATCAACAGTTTTCCTCTTTAAGTCCAACATTGACCAATGAGGATCCAAAACGGATAAGGGAATAGGTTTCTCGTCCCACATGAATTTAGCAATCTCATGAGCACAAGGTAACCCATGTGTGCTTCTAAGATGGTCAATGCTGGTATCATTTGCTCAATGTGCTGTCTTCAAAATTATATTCAACGTTGTCCTAGACACCAATCCTCGTAACTCCTTAAACAAAGCTAGTCCAAAATTATGTTCAACAACAGAACACTTCTCTCGAACGAAGCCTTTATCTCCGTATGTTGTAGCTCAATCAGGGAATTGATAACATTCCAAGATGAATCAAAATCTCCTTGGGACAATCCAAGGTGTCTCTTTAACTTCGCATGTGCACTCTCGGCCCTACATGACGTTAGAACAATATTTATTATAATGAATAAATTGTATAAGTTGTGAAACTAAGAATTTTTTAAACTTTGTAAACCTACTACCTATTTGTTGTAACATTTCCAAAGTGCTTTATTTTATTTGTCCAAGCAGCAATAAATCTCTTTTTATGTTCAGTTAACCAAGAATCTCTTAAGTACTTGAGCGCTCTAGGATAAGAACGGTAATGAGAGACCATTGAACTTAAATTTGCTTCATACTCATACTTATTTGAAGAGTATACAAGAATGCCCCAAGCTGACAAGAATGCCTCCCACTTCTCCATACTCTCAAAAAACTTTTTACAATAAGCAAGTACATTATTTGATATATGCCATTTACATAAGAGATTAATTGCACTAGGGAACACTATTTGTACTGCTTTCATCAATGCTAAATCTCTATCAGTAACAATGACAGAAGGTATTGAATAAGAAGACATCAAGCTTTTTAGCTTCTCTAATGCCCAAGTGTAGTTGTCAGTGCGCTCAGCCTCCATGTAAACAAATGCAACTGAAAAAGTTAGATTTGTACATGTTACACCAACAATCTCAAGGAGTCGGAGTTGATATTTGTTAGTTTTATATGTACAATCTATAACTAATACATTGGGAAAAGCATTCAAAAAATCTATAGCTGTTGGATGTGCCTAAAATAAGTCGCTAACACAATCACTGGACTCATCACTCCTATGCCACTCAACATATTTACAATCATTCAAGTGTTTCATGAGTTGTTGCATCTGTGATCTACTAGCTTTGTCTTCCATTCTATATTTTTGTCTTGCATTGTAGATGGTCTTTATGGTACTTACATTCTTCTCATCATGTTGTTTCAACATCATTAATATTTTTCTTGGTCTTACCATTGATTTTATCATATCACCCACCATACTTTGCTCTTGCACTGTCAATCGACCAGCAAAGGAATGTCATTCTAGCTGTTGTGCAGCCAAATAATTATGCATCCCATATACTACTTTCACTGCCCAACTATCGTTCTCGTCCAATTTCACCCCTAGTAACTCGAATGAACAATTACACTTCTTTGTTCCCGTTCCCAAGCGACGCAATTCATCTATATTTGACTTATATGTTTCATACCTTTCACATACAAGTCGAACTCTAGGTCTTCTTTGAGGAACACCAACTTCCGATGATCTTATCACAACAACAAAACCTAGGTCTTTTTCAAGCTCTCTAGCCCATGCGATTAAGGCATTTCGACTATTGAAAACCTGAAACAAAATAAATTTAATAATTAGTTTTTTCTACTAGATTTGTATTAAAACGTTATATTAGTTTTAAAACTACTTACTTGGTTTAAATGCATCGGTACAGTCAAATATTTCTTCATGGACACTTTTCGATTCTCCGCTATACACATCCTTTTGTCATTCTGCAAATATTAAACAAAGTCATTAATTATAATTATTATAATAAATAATATATTAAAAAATAAAAACGAAATTTTAGCGCAAGTGGCACATTTTCGCGCAAGCAAGGTTGCGCAGAAATGACAGGCTTGCGCGGAATAGCCATTTCCTCGCAAGTTGGCTTACACAAAAATGCCATTTTCGCACAAGCTGGCTTGCATGAAAACGCCGTTTGCACGCAATCCCGCTTGCGCAGAAATGTAACTTTGCACAGATAAGCGAACGAGAGCACAACAAATCTTTTACCTCTTCTCATTCTTCATCGGCTTTTATACTTTCAAGAAAGCTTTCGTATTCTTCATAACTATCGTAATAGCTACTCTCACTAAGATTTTCCATTTTTTTAAAAGAAAATGAAATGTAAGCTGTGAAAGGCAAGAGTGAGAAAGAAAAAAATTACAAAAGAAAAAGCATGAACAGAAGAAGAAGAAGAAAAGCAGAAAGAGAAGAAGACGCAGAGAGCAAAAAAAATTGGAGAACAGTAACTTTAAAATATAAGTGTTATTATAATAAAAATTATTTTTTATAGTATAAATAAAACCCATAAAATAAAAATTGTTTTTTATGTTATAAATAAATCATAAAAATTGTTTTATGTTATAAAATTTTAAAACGCATAATATATTTTGCAACAGCGCACCTGTTAAAATTTTAACAAGTGAACTTTGGCTTTTCGCACCTGTTAAAATTCATGCGCGTTTCGTGCAAGCAAACTTGCGTGAACATGTGACGTTCACGCAAGCAAACTTGTGCGGGAATGGGCCTTTCGCGCAAGTTCACTTGCACAAAAGATGAAGATTTGCCCAAATTTATTTGTGCAAGTCGTGGCAGCTGATCTCCCAGGGGTAAAATCACCATTTGGTAAGCTATTTTTACTGTTTAAAATGGGATGGGAAAAGAATAGTAATTTGTGGGGTAGGAATAGAAATTCTCGAAAAATGGCTTCATTTTTTGTGTTATTTTATCATTTAATATTATTTTATTCCTATATAAAAATTTAATGTTGCAAAGGTACTAATTTGCCCCCTTAAAATCCAATTATTTACTTAATTAACCATTGTACAATACACTGCCATTCCAGCTCAGATTTTAGTTTAATTTGTCATTAAATTTTATTGATTTTAGGTCAATTGAGTCAAAAGTTGACCACTATTGACCAACCACTTGAGAAATGACTAATTTACCCTTATAGTTTATTTTATTATTCTTTTCAAATTTCAGGTTTAAATTTTAATTTAATTTAATTTAATTTATTTAGGTCAATTTTGATCAACTTTGACCAATTGACCAGCCCCCATGTTAACTGACCTTTGTACCCGTGTTCAATTTCATTTTTTTATTTATGTTCTATAATTAATTTAATAATTTAAAATTCAGATTTTATATTTTATATTTTATTATTTTCCATATATTTGGGTCAGACATAGTCAATTATTGACTCTCAAAGTAGTTTGACCAATTATGGATAGAAAAATTACAAAACTACCCTTTAACGAATATTTTCAATTTTGTTTCTCGCTTTTCAAAACACATTCAAACGGGGTGATTTTTGAGGTACAAATTCTTCCTATATCCATATTTTATCTCAAATATCAACATTCTAGGGTCTCACTTCGATCTGAACAGAGAAAGTCCTGGTGGGGCTCTCACCGAGTACACCTCTGAGCCTTATCGAATGGACCCTTTATTAAATATTTTAACAATTAATATTTTCTTTTTAAATTCTAACATGCTGTGGATTTTATTGAATGTAAGAAAATTGGTGTCCTCACACACATCCTCCCCACCTTTAAGGAATTTGGTCCTCCAAATTCATCACAAGTACTTTTGAAATTTTGTGCCTTGAGACTTATTTCTATCAGTACTTCTATGCAATATTTACTCCATTTACTAACAATCTCCTTGTCTTTATTGATCCATATCAATTTTCACATCAAGTATATCATATATGATCATCCAGTAATCATACACCTCAATCAATCAATCTCTATCATTCAATATCTATCTCATTCATTTATACTCATACCTCTATATAATGTCTATACTATTCACTAGAAATTCTCATTTCTATTCATATCATTATCTCCACTACAATCACTCTGTTATCTCCCATTAAACAATAACCACTAATCACTTTTGATCATTCTAACTAAGTCTAATTTCACTAATCATTCTTAATCATTCAGTACTCATTCTCATAACACTTCTCTACAGTATTCGTAACTATCATTCTTATTCTTTCTATTCCCCTAAATATTTCTCTACCGATCGACATTTCGTTCTATGTTATAACCATCCTTCATAATTTATATTTAGACAATGCACAACAGTATGGGATGTAAATCAATTTTAACTTACTTACACCAACATGTTCTAAGCAAACCTTGTTCTGATACCACTTTTGTAATATCTGAAATTATAAAATTTTGAAGTAAATTTTTCTTTTTTACTTTTATCTTTCTTTTCAATCATTCGATATCAATCGGTTTGCGTTCGGTATCGATGTAAGTTCAATGTACAATTTCTATTTCAATTAAATCTTTAGACTATTTAAATCAATTAATCACTAAATAATAAGTGAGAAATCAGAATAAAATCTATAACAATATATTTATAATTTTATTTATAACAGTTCAATATAAACTTACATCCCACAGGTTCATGTACTTTCTTTAATATACTATTACAATGTTTACATCCCATCATGAATACATATGCTATGCATTTACTAGTTTGAATATAAATATAAAATTAACATGTACCTGTCTACTCAATATTATAACTTCCAACGATCTTCTTCAACTAAACCAGAAGCGACTGGCGGTATGTGCACTGTCGAACTATGTCTAGGATGGTGAGGAAGGGGGGTGAGCTTTGGGGAAAGCCTAGTAAGAAAGATATATAAAAGCGTGTACAATATGTAATTAAGTAAAAAAAAACTTATTTTACTGTTTATGAAAAAGCATATTAAATATAATATTAAAGTACATAAAAATAGTTATTTCCTAATGATACACTAGGGAATAGTATGAGAAGGATACTATAGTCGGTTAGGTAACTGGGTAGAGTATGGGAGGTACTTTGAAGTACCAGTCGTGTTCTGGTCCCTAGATGCGACTATAGGGAGGAATGTAGTTGAAAATGAAATCATTGATCAGTATAAATCATTTAGTAGTTTATGCGATGCAATTTCAAATCATTAATCAATATAAAACATTTAATAATTGATGCAATGCAATCTCAAATCACTATATAGTATAAAACAATTTATTTCAGTAGTTTAATAAGCAAGTTTCAATAAAAATTTCAGTAAGTAAAACAGTAATATTCCAAATCGTGTTATAAGCAATATTTTTCATATTTCCATCTTGTGCAGTAAATAATTCATTTAAAACTACCACAGTTAATCATTCAATTTCGATCATTTCTTTCTTTCCGTCAAATCAATAAATCAGTAATCAAATCATTCACAATCAATTTAGTGGAGACATCACATACAATAGAACCAAACACAAAACTACATCCCTATAGGGACCTATATAGGAATCAAGCGTACCCACGTGGGGCCAGGCATCGAACCCTAAGTCGTTCCTACCGGTAACAATGGCCATTGTCGAAAGATCTACAGTGTACACTTGTCAGTGACAACTGTGATCAGGAGGAAAAGGTACTGGTTACTTGCACGACGGTCTCCCAGCCTTAACCATCAATAATCTGTATGCATGATAACTAAGCAACAACTGTCTCAAAATCATTTCTTATATTCATATAATTCAACTATAGAAATAATTTTAAATAGCAATTATCTTCAATCAATCCGTAATCATGAAAAATTACAATTTATGCAATTTAAACATTTCATGTAAATCAAAAAATGTAAATCAGTTCATGTAAATCATTTCATGTAAATCAGTTCATGTAAATCATGTCATGTAACTCACTTCATGTAAATCATTTAAAGTAACTCAATGCATGTAAATCATTTCATGTAATGCAATATTTAGACTTGTAGGAATTAAAGATAAATTCTATTTCTTGTATTCGGGAAAATTGGGTGAGGAACGATTAAAACGAGATTTTTGAGAATTTTTAATTGCAGTAAAACATATCCTATGCAACTCCTATACATATTCTGTAAAGTCCGGAATTAGAAAATTTTGAACTAAATTTTTCCCTTTTACTTCTATCTTTCTCATTCATTTATTCAGTATCAGTTGGTTTGAGTTCGTGTCAATGTAAGTTCAATCTACAATTTTCGATTCAATTAAAACCTTATACTATTAAATTAATTAATCTAGAAAAATTAAATTAGAAATCAAAATAAAATTTTCAACACAATATCTATAAATAGTAGATTAATAACAATTCCATCCAATTTACATCCCACTAAGACATGTACATGCCTTTAAATTTGCATTACACTATTTATATCCCATCATAAATACATATGTTGTGCATTTATAAGTCTGAATATAAATGTAATACTTTACATGTACCTGGTCACTAGGTACTTTAAACTTCTAGTGATTCTTCGCAGCATATTTCTCATAAACTGACGAGCTATTTAGGATGGTGAGAAGGGGGTGAGCTTTTGTGAAACCCCCAAATTCATGTGAATCCCTCATATTTGTATATTCTTCTAGCTTAATGATGTATAAATGTGAAATTCTGATATATAAAGGATATATGGGACATGAATGGAATTAAAGTAATAGAATAGTCAATAATCAAATTGTCAAAGAATTTAATGGTCAATGGCTGAGATGAATTAAATGAGACATTGAGATCAGATTTTACTTGTTTAAAAGATATGTGTCACATGAAGAAGAGGAGGAATTAAGATGGTCAAAGTATTAATGGCTAACATAATAAAGAGATAGAGGTGCATTAAATAAAATGGCATAGTCATCATCATCTTCTTCTCCAAGTCGGCAACAACATCATCCCTCTCTCGTTCCCTCCATTTTTCCTAAGTTCCATCTCCACTCATCTTGACAAACCACCATTTCCTGTCATCAAATCGCTAAGTCTCCTTAATGAAAAACAATCCTCATCACTAGCTCTAGCTATGTCTGTAATATGAAAGACTGAAGCAAAGTCTTTGAGGAGATCTAAATTGCTATTATTTTGGTGACTAGCAAAGGTAAGGGATTTAAATGGTTTTAGCTGATTTTGTCCATGGTTTTGAGCTATGTTGAGTTGGTAGAGTACGTTTATAAAGGTTTCTTAAAGGTTTGATTTCCTTATGACATTTACAGCTTTGAGGAAGTTAAAAGGAAATCATTGGTGCAACCAAGTGATTTGCAATTTCAAAGTTAATTAAGGTAAGGAATATATGTAACGGATATAGGGTGACTATGTCCGCATGTTTTTAAATGTTTTAGGATGAAACAAAAGTTGGTTGAAGTGCAGGAAATGTCAATTTCGGGTTTTTCTCGCAGTTATAATTTTGCTCGGGGCAACCGATTGCCTAGAAACAATTGTGACGTAACTTTTTTCGAAACCGACATAGAGCAGCTAATTGCCCTATATAACAGTCGACTGCCCTTTTTCCAGAAGCATTCTGTTTGCAAACCAGTCGACCGCTAAGGAGCCAATCGACTACATTTTCTCGAAAAACATTCTGTTTGCGAACCAGTCGACTGCTCTATTGACCAGTTGACTACCCTAAGTATATCCGAAATTTTAAATATTTTAAATGTTTAAAGAAAATAAATTTATAAAATTTATTTATACTATAGCAGTCGACTGCCCTAAAAGAGCAGTCAACTGCCCCATTTGAAAATAATAAATTTTGATTTACTTTTATAAATGTATTTGGATTATCATTAAAGTATATAAGAAGGTTTATGAATGACAATGGTTTTCCAAGAAGTAATTTTATTACCCAAGGTTTTGAGATGGGTACTCCTTTAGTGATCATGCATATTATTTGTTATTTGTACTTGGCTAAGGAACCCTAGTCCGGTCCTCAGTACCACAGATGTCACCTGACTAGTGTTCACTGTGGTCTATAGACGATGGCCACATGTCTCTTATGTGTTTTGGCTTAGGGGAAGATCCCTGGCCCATACGTGGGTACACCGCTTATTTGACATCTTTCGGGATTATCCTTTACGGGATATATGTGCTGAATCCTTGATGAGATTTATTTGGTGCATGATTCTATTGGAAGTTAATCATCTCCTATCTATTTGAAAGTACGTGAAAGTATTTGAAGTTATTTGAAATCGAAGTTAATTGTATTTGTACATGTGATTTCAAGTGTATTGTGTGAAATCCCCAATTTCATGTAAAGTCCTCTTATTTGTAAAGTACTATAGGCAGAAATGATTTAAATGAATATGAGAATTAATGTACAAATGGTGTAAGGAACCTAGAAGAAGGAATGAAATGGATAGTCAATGGTCAATGAATTTAATGTTGACATCAGGAAAATATTAGAGAATGATAAAAGAAGAATAAATATCAGATTTTCATAATTAAATGATATGTGTGGCTGACATGAGGAAGGAAAGAAGAAGAAGAATTAATTGGTAGTCAAATGAGTCGATTGAGTCAAAGGAATATTGGTGGCTGAGATAAATGATAAGATGAACATGCATTTAATGCAATTTTACAAAGTCATCATCTTCATCTCATCATCCATACGCCAGCTTCCTTCCAGCCCTTCTTCCTCTCGTTTCCTCTCCAAATTCCTTTAAGTGTTCATTTTCTGACCTTGACAAACCACCATTTCCTGTCATCAAATCGCTAAGTTTCCTTAACGAAAAATGATCTTCATCACTAGCTCTCTCTATGTCTGTAATATGGAAGGTTGAAACAAAGTCTTTAAGGAGATCAGAATTTCTGTTATTTTGGCTATTGACAAAGGTAAGAAAAGAAATTGATTCATTTGATTTCATCCATAAATTGGAGTCATGTGATGTTGGTATAGCATACTTATGGTGTTGAAATGAAAGAAAGTTAAAGGTTTCAATTTATATGAATTATGCAGTCTTGAAGAAGTGAAGGAAAGAATTGGTGCAACCAAGGGATTTCGTATTATTTGGCTATTTGAGGTAAGGAATATATGTAACGGACGTAGGGTGACTATGTCCACATGTTTTAAATGTTTTGGGATGAAACAAAAGCTGGTGTAAGTGCAGGAAATGTAAAATTCACGGTTTTCGCCTAGTTACGATTTGGCTCGGGGCAGCCGACTGCCCTAAATAGCAGCCGACTGCTCAGAGACAGTCGTGACGTAAATTTTTTCGAAACCGACTTAGAGCAGCCGACTGCCCTATATAGCAGTCGACTGCCATTTTTCCAGAAACTTTCTGTTTGCAAACCAGTCGACCGCTAAGGAGCCAGTTGACTGCATTTTTCAAGAAACATTCTGTTTGCGGGCCAGTCGACTGCCCCATTTTAGCTGTCAACTGCCCTACTTGCATCCGGAAGTTAAATATTTCAAATGCAAAAAGAAAATAAAATTTATTGAATATTTTTATACTAAAGCAGTCGACTGCCCTAAAAGAGCAGTCAACTGCCCCCTTTGAAAAATAATAAATTTTAATTTATTTATATAAATGTATTTGGATTATTATTAAAGTATATAAGAAGGGTTATAAATATCCATGGTTTTACAAGAATGAGTTTTACTACTCAATATTTTGAGATTAACGACTCCATTGGTGATCATGCATATTACTTGCTTATTTGTATTTGGCTGGGGGACTCTAGTCAAGCCCTCAGTACCACGGGTGTCACCTGACTAGTGCACACCGTGGAATATTGACAATGGCCATTAGTCCTTTATATGTGTTTGGCTTAAGGGAGGATCCCTGACCCATACGTGGGTACGCCACTTTATTTGGTGCATGATTCTATTGGATGTTGACGGTCTCCCCCTATTTGAAGACTATTTGTATATGTAATTTCAAGTTATTTGACATATATATGTGAAAGTATTTGAGTTATTTGAATACGTGCAAGTGACTTCATATGATTTTGTCATGTGTTATATGGTATTTGATGAACTTATATGTTATATGTTTTTACAAGAATATTACATGACATTATAGAGCCAAGCAGGAAAAACTGCATAGAGTGGCATAGTACGCTCTTTTATGTATATTTCTTACTGAGCGTAAACTCATTCCTTTACAATATTTTTCATCCAGATTATTTGCAGTGAAGTCTGCTCTTGGTAGAGGAGCATATATTTGGACTATACGATATTCCTTCGAGGTTAGCTTCCAATCCCTTGAAGGTAGATACATTTTGATTATGTAATTCAGACTATAGTACAGTGATGTATATTAGACACATTGGGGATGTAAATTGTTAAAGAGATTAGTATGCAATTTATATTAGAGTTTTACAACTTATGTGTAAGACGATCCTATATGTGTATGAGAAATATATCATCATGTAAACAATATAGTTTTAGCTATATTAAAGAAGAAGGATGCACCGTTGAACAGTCTAACCAAATCTTATGGGAAAGAAAAAGTTAGTTGGTATTTGGAAGTGACGAGGATGTCACAGATTGGTATCAGAGCAAGGTTAGTCTGACGTTTGACGGTGTCAATAGGCTAGAAATAGTGTACATCCCCATGTACTGTACTTGTCTGAATACATATATGTGGTTGAATTGCTGAAAGAGTACTAAACGCTTGACCTTGTGGTGATATTGGCAGAATGAGCACTCGTAGAAGGGGTACTGGTAGAGGACGAGGATGAGGACGAGGTAGAGTAGAATCGTCCCCAACACAGTCTCCTCCTCCATCTCCATTGGGTAGCCCGAATGCTCGACTGTCGAGAGTGGAGCGAAGTATTGATACTATGGCCACTCTATTTAATCAGTTCATGTCTAATTTTCCAAACGTGGCCACTAATGCATCAACAGCACCACCTATAGTACCTCCTATTCCGTCTGGGAATGCTCCTCCTACTCCTCCAGTACAGCCCCCACCGGCACAGCCTGAGTTGCCCCCACCAACTCAAGTTAATGAGAGGCGAGATTCTAAGGCCTACTGAAGTGTGGTCTTAATTAAAGAATTTAAGAAGTTGGATCCGCCGAAGTTTAAGGGAGATAGAGATTCGTTGACCGCCGAGAATTGGGTGAAGGCAGTCACCAAATCTTTTGGGTGCATGACCTGTTCTGAGAAAGAAAAAGTGGGTTTGGCAGCTTATTTGTTAGTAGACGATGTCGAGCATTGGTGGCAGTCTACTCGGGCCATTTTGGAGGCTCAACACACTGAGGTTACGTGGGATAGATTTTTAGAGGCCTTTAATGAACAGTACATCCCACGCACTGAACAGACTAGGTTGAAGATTGAGTTTTTGAGCTTGACTCAGGGGACTATGACGGTAAATCAATATGAGTCGAAGTTCATTTCTTTAAGCAGATTTGACCCTGAAGTCCTAAGGAGTGAAGGACATAAGATCTACCGATTCATAGAGGGATTAAGGTCTCCTATTAGATCGAAGTTATATCCTATGGATATCACTACTTATAATGAGGCAGTCCGTAAGGCTCAATTGTGTGAGCAGGACTATAATCTTCACCATGTTGATTTCCGAGCCAAGGGTAAAGGTAAAGAACCGATGAAGCGGAAGTCAGATGAGAGAGCCTCTAGTGACAGATATCCATTTAGGAAAAGTAGACCATATGAAAGAGCTTCGGCAGGTAAGAAAATAAATTATAAGAGAATGACTTGTATCTTAGTTTAATGGTTATATGGAAATATACTAAATTTTGAAGTTTTATGATAATTATGGTACAGGGACTCCTAGATCTACCGGGATTAAGATAAATGATGAAAGATCCTGATATTCAGCTGGCAGTACAACGAGCTCGCCGAAGAGTGTGACGCAGAAATGCGAGCATTGCGGGAGATTCCATGAGTCATAGCCATGTCGTATGGCGAGCGGGACTTGTTTTGGGTGTGGCGAGAGGGGACACATCATTAAAGATTGTCCCAAGACTTCTAAAAGAGTGTCTGAAGAATCAGAAAGGACCACCCAACCACAGCCTAAGGCCACAGCTGCTGAGAAGGGAAAGAAAGCTGTGACTCAAGGACGAGTATTTGCTATAGACGAGGAGTCTGCCGATGCTTCGTCCAAGATGATTAAGGGTAAGATTCACCTCTTTGATATAAGTGTTACTGCTTTATTTGATCCAAGCTCTACACACTCCTTTCTTTCTCCCAAAATTGCTACAAGATTACCTGTTGAACCTGAGCCTTTAAGACATTTGTTACAAATAAGTACACCATTTAGAGAATCTCAGATAACAGATATAGTGTATCGTAGTTGTAAGCTACGGGTAAGAGAGAGAGAATCGATAGCTGATCTAATCCTACTGAATATGTATGGATTTGATGTCATATTAGGAATGGATTGGTTAGCTAAGAATCATGTGATATTGGATTGTTATGCTAAAAGTGTGATCTTCTCTTCTCCCGTTAGCTATGTGGTAAATTTTGCAAATGTTTAATACAAAAGTATGTTTATAAATTTATTTATTCGTAAATGAAATTAATAGAGAATTTATTTGTTATGTGAAGGATTTATAGCGTATGTGGTGGACGTAGAAAGGAAACATCCCGAACTTCATGAAATTCTGATAGCCAATGAGTTTCCATGTGTGTTTCCGGACGATCTTCCCGGACTTCCTCCGGATAGGGATATCGAGTTTACTATCGATTTGGTGCCAGGGACTGAGCCCATTTCGAGACCACCCTATCAGATGGCCTTAGTGGAATTGGAAGAACTTAAGAAACAGCTGCAGGAGTTACTAGATAAGGGGTTTATAAGGCCAAGTGTATCCCCATGGGGTGCTCCTGTGCTATTTGTCCGGAAGAAGGACGATAGTTTGAGGCTTTGTATTGATTATCGATGGTTGAATAAGGTGACAATCAAGAACAAGTACCCTCTTCCTAGGATTGATGATCTCTTTGATCAGCTTCGGGGTGCACGAGTCTTCTCCAAGATAGACTTGAGATCGAGATATCATCAATTGAAGATCCGAAGTGAAGATATCCCTAAGACAGCGTTCAGGACACGGTATGGTCACTATGAATTCCTAGTGATGCCGTTTGGTTTAACCAATGCACCCGCGGCTTTTATGAACTTGATGAATGATGTGTTCAAACAGTATTTAGATCAGTTTGTCATTGTTTTTATCGATGACATATTGGTGTATTCAAGATCATGGGAAGAGCATGAGCAGCATTTGAGGATAGTTCTACAAACCCTCAAGGATCGGAGATTATATGCCAAGCTAAGTAAGTGTGAGTTTTGGCTAGATCAAATATCCTTTTTGGGTCACATAATCAATAAAGATGGAGTTTCAGTCGATCCATCGAAGATTGAAGCTGTGGTGCAATGGGAGAGACCGAAAATAGTGACGGAGATTAGGAGTTTCTTGGGTCTAGCCGGCTATTATCGACGATTTGTAGAGGGTTTTTCGAGGTTAGCTGCTCCCTTGACGCGCTTAACGCGCAAAGAGGTGAAGTTTGAATGGAATAATGCTTGCGAGCACAGTTTCCACGAGTTGAAGCGCAGGTTGACTACTGCACCTATTCTCACCATTCCTAGTGGTTCTGGAGGATTTTCCGTATATAGTGATGCCTCTGCACAAGGTCTAGGTTGTGTGCTAATGCAACATGGCAAGGTAGTTGCATATGGTTCTCGTCAATTAAAGGACCATGAGAAGAACTACCCGACTCATGATTTGGAGTTAGCGGCAGTGGTGTTTGCTCTAAAGATTTGGAGGCATTACTTGTATGGTGAGAAATTTCAGATTTTTACGGATCATAAAAGTTTGAAGTACTTGTTCTCTCAGAGGGAATTGAATATGAGACAGAGGAGATGGCTCGAGCTTCTGAAGGATTATGATTGTGAGATCCTATACCACCCGAGAAAAGCCAATGTGGTGGCAGATGCTCTGAGTAGGAGACATATGGGGATAGTATCGTACATGATGGTAAGAGAATATGAGCTACTTGAGCAGTTTGCAAGCCTTAGTCTCAATGTTGTGCCTTATGAGCACTTTGGAATGATAGTTAGTTTGATGATTGAGCCGGAGTTGATGGGTAGAATTCGGATTGCTCAAAGGGAAGATGATCAATGTATGGAGGCCATGAATCAGATCCAATCAGGTATGCCATCGAAATTTAGCATTGATAGTAATGGACTCTTGAGATTTAAGAATCGTATATGTGTTCCTAAGGATAAGGAGTTGAAGAAGTTAATTTTGACTGAAGCACACTCCACTAAGTATACTTTGCATCCGGGAAATACGAAGATGTATCATAATCTTCGCAAGGTGTATTGGTGGACTGGCATGAAAAGAGACATAGCAGAGTTTGTGGCAAAGTGTCTCACGTGCCAGCAGGTTAAGGTAAAGCACCAAAGACCAGCAGGTTTACTACATCCTCTACCTATACCTATGTGGAAGTGGGAGCACATTACGATGGATTTTGTCATGGGACTACCTCGAACGAGGAGGAATCATGATGGTATTTGGGTCATTGTGGATCGGTTAACTAAGTCAGCTCACTTCCTGCCTATAAAGTCTACAGATACACTTATTGCTTTGGCAGATTTGTATGTGAAAGAAGTTGTCAGACTACATGGAGTTCCAGTCAGCATTACATCTGATAGGGATTCCAGGTTCACTTCTCATTTCTGGGAACATTTCCAAGAGGCCATGGGATCTCAATTAAATTTTAGCACGGCTTTTCATCCACAGACTGATGGTCAATCCGAGCGCACCATTCAGACGCTCGAAGATATGTTGAGAGCTTGTGCGTTGGACTTTAAAGGCTCCTGGGATGATCATCTGCCATTGGCTGAGTTTGCATACAACAATAGTTACCATGCAAGTATCGGGATGGCACCATATGAAGCTCTATATGGTAGAAGGTGTCGATCTTCGATTGGGTAGGAAGAAGTGGGCGAGCGTAAGTTATTAGCCCCAGACTTAGTCGAGCAAGCCTCTGAGGATGTTAAGTTAATTTGCCAAAGACTTAAGACAGCTCAGAGCTGACAAAAGAGTTACGCAGATACTCGACGGAGGCCACTTGAGCTTTTAGTCAGGGATTCGGTATTTTTGAAAGTTTCTCCATCCAAAGGTATCATGAGATTTGTCCGAAAAGGTAAACTTAGTCCTCGTTACATAGGGCCATTTGAAGTCCTAGATCGAGTCGGAGATGTTGCATATAGGTTGGCACTACCTCCGGAGCTATCGGGAGTACATAATGTTTTCCGTGTGTCGATGCTTCGGAAGTATAATCCGGATCCATCTCATGTCATTGAATACGAGCCCTTAGAGATTCGGGAGGACATGAGTTATGTGGAGAAGCCAGTTCGGATTTTGGATAGAAAGGAGAAAGTGTTAAGGTCTAAGACGATTCCCCTAGTCAAAATTCTCTGGCAATACCATGCCATGGAAAAAGCTACATGGGAGCTAGAGAGCTTAATGAAGGAAAGGTATCCGGAGCTATTTGAGTAGTAACCCGATTTAAATTTGGAGGACCAAATTTCTAAAGGTGGGGAGAATGTGAAATCCCCAATTTCATGTAAAGTCCTCTTATTTGTAAAGTACTATAGGCAGAAATGATTTAAATGAATATGAGAATTAATGTACAAATGGTGTAAGGAACCTAGAAGAAGGAATGAAATGGATAGTCAATGGTCAATGAATTTAATGTTGACATCAGGAAAATATTAGAGAATGATAAAAGAAGAATAAATATCAGATTTTCATAATTAAATGATATGTGTGGCTGACATGAGGAAGGAAAGAAGAAGAAGAATTCATTGGTAGTCAAATGAGTCAAATGAGTCAAATGAGTCAAAGGAATATTGGTGGCTGAGATAAATGATAAGATGAACATGCATTTAATGCAATTTTACAAAGTCATCATCTTCATCTCATCATCCATACGCCAGCTTCCTTCCAGCTCTTCTTCCTCTCGTTTCCTCTCCAAATCCTTTAAGTGTTCATTTTCTGATCTTGACAAACCACCATTTCCTGTCATCAAATCGCTAAGTTTCCTTAACGAAAAACGATCTTCATCACTAGCTCTCTCTATGTCTGTAATATGGAAGGCTGAAACAAAGTCTTTGAGGAGATCAGAATTTCTGTTATTTTGGCTATTGACAAAGGTAAGAAAAGAAATTGATTCATTTGATTTCATCCATAAATTGGAGTCATGTGATGTTGGTATAGCATACTTATGGTGTTGAAATGAAAGAAAGTTAAAGGTTTCAATTATATGAATTATGCAGTCTTGAAGAAGTGAAGGAAAGAATTGGTGCAACCAAGGGATTTCGTATTATTTGGCTATTTGAGGTAAGGAATATATGTAACGGATGTAGGGTGACTATGTCCGCATGTTTTAAATGTTTTGGGATGAAACAAAAGCTGGTGTAAGTGCAGGAAATGTAAAATTCACGGTTTTTGCCCAGTTACGATTTGGCTCGGGGCAGCCGACTGCGCAGAGACAGTCGTGACGTAATTTTTTTCGAAACCGACTTAGAGCAGCCGACTGCCCTATATAGCAGTCGACTGCCATTTTTCCAAAAACTTTATGTTTGCAAACCAGTCGACTGCTAAGGAGCCAGTCGACTGCATTTTTCGAGAAACATTCTGTTTGCGGGCCAGTCGACTGCCCCATTTTAGCAGTCAACTACCCTACTTGCATCCGGAAATTAAATATTTCAAATGCAAAAAGAAAATAAAATTTATTGAATATTTTTATACTAGAGCAATTGACTGCCCTAAAAGAGCAGTCAACTGCCCCCTTTGAAAAATAATAAATTTTAATTTATTTATATAAATGTATTTGGATTATCATTAAAGTATATAAGAAGGTTATAAATATCCATGGTTTTATAAGAATGAGTTTTACTACTCAATATTTTGAGATTAACAACTCTATTGGTGATCATGCATATTACTTGCTTATTTGTATTTGGCTGGGGGACTTTAGTCAAGCCTTCAGTACCACGGGTGTCACTTGACTAGTGCACACCGTGGAATATTGACAATGGCCATTAGTCCTTTATATGTGTTTGGCTTAAGGGAGGATCCCTGACCCATACGTGGGTACGCCACTTTATTTGGTTCATGATTCTATTGGATGTTGACGGTCTCCCCCTATTTGAAGACTATTTGTATATGTAATTTCAAGTTATTTGACATATATATGTGAAAGTATTTGAGTTATTTGAATACGTGCAAGTGACTTCATATGATTTTGTCATGTGTTATATGGTATTTGATGAACTTATATGTTATATGTTTTTACAAGAATATTACATGACATTATAGAGCCAAGCAGGAAAAACTGCATATAGTGGCATAGTACGCTCTTTTATGTATATTTTGTACTGAGCGTAAACTCATTCCTTTACAATATTTTTCATCCAGATTATTTGCAGTGAAGTCTGCTCTTGGTAGAGGAGCATATATTTGGACTATACGATATTCCTTCGAGGTTAGCTTCCAATCCCTTGAAGGTAGATACATTTTGATTATGTAATTCAGACTATAGTACAGTGATGTATATTAGACACATTGGGGATGTAAATTGTTAAAGAGATTAGTATGCAATTTATATTAGAGTTTTACAACTTATGTGTAAGACGATCCTGTATGTGTATGAGAAATATATCATCATGTAAACAATATAGTGTTAGCTATATTAAAGAAGAAGGATGCACCGTTGAACAGCCTAACCAAATCTTATGGGAAAGAAAAAGTTAGTTGGTATTTGGGAGTGACGAGGATGTCACATATTGAAAGAAATTGAAAGTATTTGACTTATTTGATGTTATGTGTATATGATATTTGAAGAAATTATATGATATATACTTTATAATGGTTTTACATAACATTATAAAGCCAACCAGAAAAACTGCATACAGTGGCATAGTACGCTCTTTTACATTCATTTCTTGCTGAGCGTAAACTCACTCCTTTACATTATTTTTCATCCAGACTATTTGCAATAATTTTCGCTCTTGGTATAGGAGCGTATATTTTGGATTATACGGTATTTCCTTCGAGGCACGTTTCCAATTCCTTGAAGGTATATACATTTTGTAATGTAATTCAGACTATAGTATGGTACAATGATGTATATTAGACATGTTGGGGATGTACATTGTAAAAGATTAGTATGTAATTATATGAGAGTTTTAAACCCATGTGTAAGACAATTCTGTATATGTATGAGAAATATCTCGTCATGTTAAACAATGAAGTATACGATATAAGAAAGAAGACGAATGCACCGTCAAACAGCCTAACCAAACCTTATGTGAAGTTAAAAGTTAGTTGGTATTTGTCTTAAAAGAGGCCGTAATAGGATGTTACAGCTTTGGGGAAAGGCCAGTAGGAAATATATAAAAAAGTGTATACTATATGCAGTTAAATAAAAATAATTTTATTTAAACTTATTGTGAAAGAGGCATATTAAATATAAATCTTAAAATGCAATAAAAACATTTATTTCCTAATGGCTCACTAAGGTACACTATAGGATTGATAGTATAGTCGGCTAGGAAACCGGGTAGAGTATGGGAGGTATTTTGAAGTACCTATTGTGTTTAGGTCCTTAGATGTGACTATAGGGAGAAATACAATTGTTAATGAAATCATTAATTAATATAAAACACTTAGTAGTTTATGCGATGCAATGTCAAATCATTAAACAATATAAAACATTTAATAATTTATGCTATGCAATTTCAAATCGATAATGTTATAAAACAATTTCAATAGAAATTTCAGTAAATAAAACAATAACATTTCAAAACATTATATAAGCAATACTTTTCATATTTTCATCTAGTACAATAAAACAATTCATTTTAAATCACACCGTAAATCATTCGAAATCATACATTATTTCTTGCTTTCACATCAATAAATCAATATTCCAATCGTTCAGTATTCAAATCATTCAGTAATCAAATCATTCAGAAATTGAATCACTCACATATAGTTCAGTGGAGATAATCACATCCAATAGAATCATGCACAATCACTATCAATATCTCTGAAAGGACGATCACTATAACAAATGGCCATCGTCAACACTCATAGTTCGCACTGGTTAGGTGCTCACTGCATAAACTTGTGAGTTTGACCATAATTTCCACAGTCATATACAATACAATAAACTTGCCGACTGATTGGGTCTCACAGTCATATAACGGTTTGCATGATCACTAAAGAACGACTGTCTCAAAACATTTTCATAAACATTTTCATATAATGAAATTCGTATTATTCATTTCAGATAATGCAATTCATGTAAGTCATTGCATGCAATTTAATTCGTGTAAATTATATCATATACTCATTTCATGTAAATCATTTAATGTAATTCAATGCATATAAATCATTTCGTTTAAATCAACTTATGTAAAACATTTTATATAATGCAATATTTAAACTTGTAGGAATTAAAGATAATTTCTATTTCTTGTATTCGGAAAAATTGGGTAAGAAATGATTAAAATGAGATTTTCGAGAATTTTTAGTTGCATGTAAAACATATCCTATGCAACTCCTATACATGTTTCTTACCTCTATCTCCGTGCAATATCCAAAATCCGATAACGCTCTTTACATTTCTTTTAGTTCCCGAGCTTGACACTGCACAATAATTCCAAATTATATTCAGAATCCTAAATAGTGACTTTAATAAATATTCTGTAGTTCTCTGTTTTCTATTTATCATTCTTAACCATTAATTTATTTTTTTCTACTAAATACCATAATATAATCCCAATAATATCCTATTCTTTCTTTAATTTCCACACTACCAATAATTTCAATTTATATTTTAAATCCCATATATAATTATGATAAATATTCTATAAATTTCTATCTTCTAATTTTGAAATGTTCCACAACTAATTATTTCATTTTCTACCAATTGCCAAAATATCATTTTAATTAAATTCTATTCTTTTCTTTAAATCCCAAGTCACTACTAATTTCAATTTATACTTAAAATCCCATGTATATCATTAATAATATTCTATAAATTCCTACCTTCCATTTTGTAAATTTCTATAAGTTATTTATTTACTTTTCCTATTAATTTTCCCAATGTAATTATAGTTAAATTTCTATTCTTTTCTTTAAATTCCATATCAATCAATAAATTCCCAATTACATTTAAAATCCTCTATATATATATATATATATATATATATATATATAATAAATATTCTATAAATTCCTATTTTCCATTTTGTCAATTCCAATAAGTTTATTTATTTAAATTCCTATTAGATGTTTTAATATAATTATGTTTGCCCAATAATCCATATTTCAATTTTTTTATAATCATCTTATTAATCCACATTTTCTAATTTATTACCTTCATGGTAAATTATTTGATTTCTTATTAAATATTAAATTTCAACTCTAATTAAATTAACTTAATTTCCTAATTTTAATTTCATTAAAATTCTATTATCTTTAATTATCTATTATAATCAAATATTTCTTCTTGTATTATATTTATTTAATTATTTTCCACCAATTGTTATGATATAATTCCTCTTAAATTACAAGTCTTTCCTAAATCTAATTTTACTAACAATCTTATTAAGCCCATTTCATTATTCTTTACCCATTAGAGTATAAAATTGGGCATGAAAACAAATCTTGCAACTTATTCAAATTCTTCCTTTTACTTCATGACAGAAAATTTCCTAAGGTTATGTATTTATTATTTTCATTCATTCTTTTCTTAATTCTTATCTCATAATTATTTTCACTCATTTAGTGTACCTATTTTACACTTATTTTATATTTTAAAATACACAATCTCATCTCCCAAATGTCATGGCCAAATACTTATATAGACTTAGCTTCATTATTTTCTTTTCTTTATTATTAGTATTATTATTATTATTATTATTATTATTATTATTATTATTATTATTATTATGTCTCCTGCTCATCTAGAAATTCCTTCAAATACCTTCTATACTTTGAGAATTTATCCTCATCATATAATTTTCCATCATGGCCGACTGGCCATTCTCCATATCAAATTATGGTTCCATAAATTTTATTTCTATAATTATAGTCATCTCATCAATTTTTATTCATGTCCTACTCACCATATATCAAAATCAACATAATTTCACTACACCTTCTTCATGGCCGAATTTACTCATGGTGCCGAAACAATTATTTTAGCTCATTCATAATTATAGCTACATTTAACACATCATATAATTCCATTCTTTACTCATCAGCCATCAAAATCACTATAATTTCATTACAAAACTACCATGGCCGAACAACCTCCCTTCACTTTTGGCTCATTGTTTCATTAACTTCAAATATAACCATATTTAATTCACTTCATTCCATAAATTTCCAGGATTTATATATTGAAAACACCAAGATTTCTTTCCCATTTCTTCATGACCGAACATAACCACAGATCCCTTATCAGAATTTTTCTTCAACTAAGGCCACAAACATTATCTATTCATCCAATATAAGCATAAACACCAAGTGAAATCACATGAAACCATCTATTTCCTCTTACTTGTACAAAATTCAAATCTGCCAGCAGTAGGGCAGTCCACGTTTGGTGCTTTTTGGCTGAGCTTTTTACATGATTAGGAAGCTCTTAGGATGGAAAATAATTTCTATGAAGGGACCTAAACAATTTGATGAAAGGAAGATGGTGTTTGAATGGGTGAGATGTGAGAATACAAAGAGCAATTGAGAGTGACGAGCTGCAATAGGTATGTCGGTTTGGAGAAGTTGATGGAAGACTCTAGTTTGGCTTATTTATTGTTATTTTAATTTATTTTATTCAATAAAAATCTGTCCATAAATTTACATGACTAAAATATCCCTCTATAATTCAACAATTTACAAATTATGCCACTGCACAGTACGATTCTGGTCAACTTGATTTTAAATTAAATTTTTATTTATTTCTTTTATTTTCTGAGTCAACTTAGTCAAAATTTGACCAATTTTGACCAATCCTTGAGGAAAGACCAATTTACCCTTACACAACCTCACTAATTCCATTTCTATCCCACCTTTATTTTATTATTTTTAATTCTGATTTTATATTTTATTATTTTATTACTTTTTTATTATTCATGTATTTATGTCAAACATGGTCAATTATTGATTCCCAAGATGATTTGACCTATTATGGGTAGTAAAATTACTAAACTACCCCTTAACGAAAGTTTTCGGTTTCATTCACATTGTTTTTAGCACTTTTGCACAATTCAATTCACGGGCTGGATCCACATGAAATTTCTTTACGTGAGAATCATCCCATAACTGTCAGTGGGTTCAAAGTCAATTTGGTTTAACCATTATTTAATAAAGTTCGTCTAGGGTATGGACACGATCGTCATTTTTGGATTTGTTTCTCTCTTCTCAAAATACACTCAAACGAGATGATTTTGAGATATGGATTCTTACTATATTCATATTTTACCTTAAATATCATCGTTCTAGGGTCTCACTTCGATCTGGACAGAGAAAGTCCTGGTGGAGCCCTCACTTAGTACCTGATGAGTGTCGTCAGTCACCAAAAATAAAACTTCCTAACTCTACTATGTAGATAGCGGAGCAAGGGTTGAACCCACAGAGACTGAATTACTTAATTTAATTATTAAATTAAAAATCTAATCTTAGGGTTTAGGGAAAGAAGAAATTTTGGCGTTTTCGAGTTTTGTAAGCTATGTCGAAAAGAGAAAAAGCAAAGATTATTAAATATCAAAAACAAATATAAAAAGCTTCAATTACAAGGCAATTAATTATTCTTGGATTTAGATGTTGATCATTGATTACAAAATATTATTGTCAATTAAATAGTCAACTGTAGCATAACAACAACTCTATTACACCATCTTCTCTTACTGAGTTGTTAGTTAAAACAAGCTCTTTAACTAATCTCTAACTACTTAACCTACAAGCTCTCTAGATATAAGTTGTAGCAGCATTAACAACTAGAAAGATATGGGTTGACATTAAATAACAAACACATAAGCTTGGTTCATTTAATCTAAACCTCAATTCTCCTCTATCCCTAGTGTAACATCCCATTTTTTCCTCTTTTAAGACAAATACCACTAACTTTTAACCAAATAACAACTAACTTTTTCTTCACATAAGTTTTGGTTAGGCTGTTTGACAGTGCATCCTTCTCCTTTCTTATATCTTATACTCCATTGTTTAACATGACAATGCTAATTTTGATGACAAGATATTTCTCATGCATATACAGGATCGTCTTACACATAGGTTTAAGACTCTCATATAATTACATACTAATCTCTTTAACAAGTTATATCCCCAACATGTCTAATATACATCACTATACCATACTATAGTCTAAATTACATAACAAAGTGTATATACCTTCAAGGAATTTGAAGTATGCCTCGAAGGAATACCGTATAACCTAAAATGTACACTCCTCTGCCAAGAGCGGAATTTACTACAAATAGTCTGGATGAAAAATAATGTAAAGGAGTGAGTCAGTAAGAAATGTATGTAAAAGAGTGTACTATGCCACTATATGCAGTTTTCTTGTTTGGCTCTATAATGTCATGTAAAACCATTATAAAGCATATATCATATAATTTTTTCAAATTCATATACACATAATATCGAATAATTCAAATACTTTCAATTTCCTTTAATACACTTGAAATCACATGTACAAATACAATTAACTTCAATTTCAAATAACTTCAAATACTTTCACATACTTTCAAATAGATAGGAGATGATTAACTTCCAATAGAATCATGCACCAAATAAATCTCATCAAGGATTTAGCACATATATCCCGTAAAGGATAATCCCGAGAGATGTCAAGTAAGCGATGTACCCACGTATGGGCCAGGGATCCTCCCCTAAGCCAAAGCACATAAGAGACATATGGCCATCGTCTATATACCACAGTGAACACTAGTCAGGTGAAATCTGTGGTACTGAGTACAGGACTAGGGTTCCTCAGCCAAGTGCAAATAACAAATAATATGCATGATCACCAAAGGAGTCACCCATCTCAAAACCTTGGGTAGTAAAATTACTTCTTAAAAAACCATTGTCATTCATAAACCTTCTTATATACTTTAATGATAATCCAAATACATTTATAAAAATAAATCAAAAATTATTATTTTCAAATGGGGCAGTTGACTGCGCTTTTAGGGCAATCGACTGCTATAGCATAAATAAATTTTATAAATTTATTTTCTTTTTACATTTAACATATTTAAAATTTCGAATATACTTAGGGCAGTCGACTGCTCCGCAAACAAAATATTTTTCAAGGAATGTAGTCGACTGGCTCTTTTGCAGTCGACTGGTTTGGAAACAGAATGCTTCTGGAAAAAAGGCAGTTGACTACTATATAGGGCAGTCGGCTTCTCCATGTCGGTTTCCGAAAAAGTTACATCACGGTTGTTTCTAGGCAGTCAGTTGCCCCGATCCAAGTCGTAACTGGGAGAAAAACCTGAAATTGACATTTCCTGCACTTCAACCAACTTTTGTTTCATCCCAGAACATTTAAAAACATGCGGACATAGTCACTCTACGTCCGTTACATATATTCCTTACCTTAATTAACTTCGGAATTGCAAATAACTTGGTTGCACCAATGATTTCCTCTTCACTTCTCCAAAGCTGTAATTATCATAAGGAAATCAAACCTTTAAGAAACCTTTATAAACGTACTCTACCAACTCAACATAGCTCTAAACCATGGACAAAATCAGCTAAAACCATTTAAATCCCTTACCTTTGCTAGTCACCAAAATAACAACAATTTAGATCTCCTCAAAGACTTTGTTTCAGCCTTTCATATTACAGGAATGAGTAGAGCTAGTGATAAGGAACATTTTTCGTTTAAGGAGCTCATTGATTTGATGGAGGGACAAGGTAGTTTGTCAAGGTGAATATGGAAGGAAGACTTAGAGAATTTCAGAGGAAGAGCAATGGCCGTCGACCTTTTTTGCTGGAAAAGATGGCATTAAATGCTATTAATGTGTATTTATCCATTACTTCATGTTGCCATAATTCCTTGTCCTTTTGACAATTTGACCATTTAATAATTGGTCTTCTTTCTTCCATATGCCATATATATCTTTCAATTACATTAAAATTCTTACATTTATTTTTCTCATCATCTCATCTCAGCCATTGACCACTTAATGCTTTGATAATTTGACTATCAATTCCATTTATTCCACATATGTCTCATATAGCATTTATACAACAGATTTTCATATTTATTTAATTCCTTTCAGCTGGAATGCTATACAAATTATGGGAAATTTAAATGAAATTGGGGATTTCACATTCTCCCCACCTTTAGAAATTTAGTCCTTCAAATTTAAATCGGGTTACTACTCAAATAGCTCCGGATATCTTTCCTTCATTAAGCTCTCTAGCTCCCATGTGGCTTCTTCTGTAGTATGGTATTGCCAGAGAACTTTAACTAATGGAATCGTCTTAGACCTCAACACTTTCTCCTTTCTGTCTAAAATCTGAACTGGCTTCTCCACATAGCTCATGTCTTCCCGAATCTCCAAAGGCTCATATTCTATGACATGAGATGGGTCTGGATTATACTTCTGAAGCATGGACACATGAAATACATTATGTACTCCCGATAGCTCCGGAGGTAGTGCCAATCTATAAGCAACATCTCTAACTTGATCTAAGACCTCAAATGGCCCGATGTAGCGAGGACTAAGCTTACCTCTTCGGCCAAATCTCATGATTCCTTTGGAAGGAGAAACTTTCAAAAATACCAAATCTCTTATAGAAAACTCCAATGGTCTACGCCGAACATCTGCATAATTCTTTTTTCGACTCTGAGCTATCTTAAGTCTTTGACAAATCAACTTAATATCGTCAGAGGCCTGCTCAACTAGATCTGGAGCTAATAACTTGCGCTCACTCACTTTTTCCCACCCAATCGGGGATCGACACCTTCTACCATATAAAGCTTCATATGACACCATCCCGATACGTGCATGATAACTATTATTGTAAGCAAACTTAGCCAATGGCAGATGTTCGTCTCATGAGCCTTTAAAATCCATAGCACATGCTCTCAACATATCCTCGAGCGTCTGGATGGTGCGCTCGGACTGACCATCAGTCTGTGGATGAAAAGCCGTGCTAAAATTCAATTGAGATCCCATGGCTTCTTAGAAATGTTCCCAAAAATGAGAAGTAAACCTGGAATCTCTATCGGATGTTATGCTCACTGGGACTCTGTGAAGTCAAACAACTTCTTTCACATACAAATCTGCCAAAGCACTAAGTGTATCAGTAGATTTCATAGGTAGGAAGTGAGCTAATTTAATCAATCGATCTACAATCACCCAAATGCCATCATGATTTCTCTTGGTCCATGGTAATCCCATAACAAAATCCATCGTAATGTGTTCCCACTTTCACATAGGTATAGGTAAAGGCTGTAACAACCCGGCTGGTCTTTTGTGCTCTACCTTAACCTGTTGGCATGTGAGACACTTCGTCACAAATTCTGTTATATCTCTCTTCATGCCAATCTACCAATACACCTTGCGAAGATTATGATACATCTTAGTATTTTCAGGATGCAACGTGTATTTAGTGGAATGTGCTTCATTCAAAATCAACTTCCTCAATTCCTTATCATCAGGAACACATATATGATTCTTAAACCTCAAAATTCCATCACTATCAATATCAAATTCTGATGGCATACCTGAATGAATCCGATCTATCGCCTCATTACATAAAGTATCCTCCCTCTGAGCAATCCGAATTCTATCCATCAACTCCGGCTCAATTATCAAACTAGCTATCATTCCAAAATGCTCATAAGGCACAACATTGAGACTGAGCCTTGCAAACTACTCAAGTAGCTCATATTCTCTTACCATCATGTATGATACTATTCCCATATGCTTCCTGCTCAAAACATCTGCCACCACATTGGCTTTTCCCGGGTGGTATAGGATCTCACAATCATAATCCTTCAGAAGCTCGAGCCATCTCCTCTGTCTCATATTCAATTCCCTCTGAGAGAATAAGTACTCCAGACTTTTATGATTCGTAAAAGTCTAAAATTTCTCACCATACAAGTAATGCCTCCAAATCTTTAGAGAAAATACCACTGCAGCTAACTCCAAATCATGAGTCGGATAGTTCTTCTCATGGTCCTTTAATTGACGAGAACCATATGCAACTACCTTACCAGGCTGCATTAGCACACAACCTAGACCTTGTGCAGAGGCATCACTATATACTGAAAATCCTCCAAAACCACTAGGAATGGTGAGAATAGGTGCAGTAGTCAACCTGCGCTTCAATTCTTGAAAACTAAGTTCGCAGGCATCGTTCCATTCAAACCTCACCTCTTTGCGCGTTAAGCGCATCAAGAGAGCAGCTAACCTCGAAAAACCCTCTACAAATCGTCGATAATAGCTGGCTAGACCCAAGAAACTCCGAATCTCCGTCACTGTTTTCGACCTCTCCTATTGCACCACAGCTTCAATCTTCGATGGATCTACCGAAACTCCATCTTTAATGATTATATGACCCAAAAAGGAGATTTGATCTAGCCAAAACTCACACTTAGCTTGGCATATAATCCCCGATCCTTGAAGGTTTGCAGAACTATCCTCAAATGCTGCTCATGCTCTTCCCATGATCTCGAATACACCAATATGTCATCGATAAAAACAATGACAAACTGGTCCAAGTACTGTTTGAACACATCATTCATCAAGTTCATAAAAGCCGCGGGTGCATTGGTTAAACCAAACGGCATCACTAGAAATTCATAGTGACCATACCGTGTCCTGAATGTAGTCTTAAGGATATCTTCACTCTGGATCTTCAATTGATGATATCCTGATCTCAAGTCTATCTTGGAGAAGACTTGTGCACCCCGAAGCTGATCAAAGAGATCATCAATTTTGGGAACAGGGTACTTGTTCTTGAATGTCACCTTATTCAACCATCGATAATTAATACAAAGCCTCAAGCTGCTGTCCTTCTTCCGGACAAATAGCACAGGAGCACCCCACGGGGATACGCTAGGTCGTATGAATCCCTTATCTAGTAACTCTTGAAGCTGTTTCTTAAGTTCTTCCAATTCCACTAAGGCCATCTGATAGGGTGGTCTCAAAATGGGCTCAGTCCCTAGCACCAAATCGATAGTAAACTCGATTTCCTCTCTGGAGGAAGTCCTGGAAGATCGTCCAGAAACACACCTGGAAACTCATTAGCTATTAGAATTTCATGAAGTTTGGGACATTTCCTTTCTACGTCCACCACATACGCTATAAATCCTTCATATAACAAATATATTCTCTATTAATTTCATTTACAAATAAATCAATTAATAAACATAATTTTGTATTAAACATTCACAAAATTTACAACATAGCTAATGGGAGAAGAGAAGATCACACTTTTAGCATAACAATCCAATATCACATGATTCTTAGCTAACTAATCCATTCCTAATATGACATCAATTCCATACATATTCAGTAGGATTAGGTCAGCTATCGATTCTCTCTCTCCTACCCGTAGCTTACAACTACGATACACTATGTCAGTCATTTGGGATTCTCTAAATGGTGTACTTATTTGTAACAAATGTCCTAAAGGCTCAGGTTCAACAGGTAATCTCGTAGCAATTATGGGAGAAACAAAGGAGTGCGTAGATCTTGGATCAAATAATGCAGTAACACTTATATCAAAGAGGTGAATCTTACCCTTAATCACCTTGGACGAAGCATCGACAAACTCCTTTTCTATAGCAAATACTCGTCCTTGAGTTACAGCTTTCTTTCCCTTCTTAGTAGCTGTGGCCTTAGGCTGTGGTTGGGTGGTCTTTTCCGATCCTTCCAATACCTTCTGATTCATCTTGGGACAATCTTTAACTTGATGTCCCAACTCACCACACCAAAAACATGCCCCAGTAGCCATACGGCTTGCTTGTGACCTATGAAACTTCCCGCAGTGCTCGCACCTCTACATCATACTCCTCGATGAGCTAGCGGTACTACCAACTGAATATCAAGATTTCTCATCATTTATCTTAGTCCCGATAGGTCTAGGAGTCCCTGTACCATAATTGTCATAAAACTCCAAAATTCAATGTATTTCCATATAACCATTAAACTAAGATACAAGTCATTCTCTTATAATTTATTTTCTTACCTGCCGAAGCTCTTTCATATGGTCTACTTTTCCTAAATGGATATCTGTCACTAGAGGCTCTCTCATCTGACTTCCGCTTCATTGGTTCCTTGCCTTTACCCTTGGCTCGAAAATCAGCACGGTGAAAATCATAGTCCTGCTCACACAATTGAGCCTTACGACTACCTCATTATAAGTAGTGATATCCATTGGATATAACTTCGATTTGATAGGAGACTTCAATCCCTCTATAAATTGGTAGATCTTATGTCCTTCACCCCTTAGGACTTTAAGGTCAAATCTGCTTAAAGAAATGAGTTTAGACTCATATTGATTAACCGTCATAGTCCCCCGAGTCAAGCTCAAAAACTTGATCTTCAACTTGGTCTGTTCAGTGCATGGGATGTACTGTTCATTAAATGCCTCTAAAAATTTATTCCACGTAACCTCAGTATGTTGAGTCTCCAAAATGGCCCGAGTAGATTGCCACCAATGCTCGGCATCGTTTGCTAACAAATAAGCTGCCAAACCCATTTTCTTTTTCTCAGAATAGGTCATGTACTCAAAAGATTTAGTGACTGTCTTCACCCAGTTCTTGACGGTCAACGGATCTCTATCCCCCTTAAACTTAGGTGGATCCTGCTTCTTAAATTCTTTAATTAAGACCATACTGCAATAGGCCTTAGGATCTCGCCTCTCAGTACCTTAAGCTAGTGGGGGCAACTCAGGCTGTGCCAGTGGAGGCTGTACGGGAGGACTAGGAGGTGTAGGAGGAGCATTCTCATATGGAATAGGAGGTACTGTAGGTGGTGCTATTGATGCATTAGTGGCCACGTTTGGGAAATTAAACATGAACTGATTAACTAGAGTGGCCATAGTCTCAATACTTCGCTCCACTCTAGATAGTCGGGTGTTAGGGCTACCCGATGGAGATAGAGGAGGAGACTGTGTTTGGGGTGGTTATACTCTGCCCCATCCTCTTCCTCTACCAGTACCCCTTTTACGAGTGCTCATTCTGCCAATATCACCACAAGGTCAAGCGTTTAGCTTACTTTCAGTAGTTTTACCACATATGTGTATTTAGACAAGTACAGTACATGGGGATGTACACTATTTCTAGCCTAATGACACCGTCAAACATCAGACTAACCTCGCTCTGATACCAATCTTGTAAGATCCCGTTACTTCCTCTTTTAAGACAAATACCACTAACTTTTAACCAAATAACAACTAACTTTTTC
The DNA here is from genome assembly GCA_032173925.1 of Heritiera fomes. Lineage (NCBI taxonomy): Eukaryota > Viridiplantae > Streptophyta > Magnoliopsida > Malvales > Malvaceae > Heritiera > Heritiera fomes. The sequence goes on along the minus strand of JAPDPM010000009.1, from coordinate 16,919,845 downwards.
TTCACATAAGTTTTGGTTAGGCTGTTTGACAGTGCATCCTTCTCCTTTTTTATATCTTATACTCCATTGTTTAACAAGGCAATGCTAATTTCGATGACAAGATATTTCTCATGCATATACAGGATCGTCTTACACATAGGTTTAAGACTCTCATATAATTACATACTAATCTCTTTAACAAGTTACATCCCCAACATGTCTAATATACATCACTATACCATACTATGGTCTGAATTACATAACAAAGTGTATATACCTTCAAGGAATTTGAAGCGTGCCTCGAAGGAATACCGTATAACCCAAAATGTACGCTCCTCTACCAAGAGCGAAATTTACTGCAAATAGTCTAGATGAAAAATAATGTAAAGGAGTGAGTCAGTAAGAAATGTATGTAAAAGAGCGTACTATGCCACTATAAGCAGTTTTCCTGTTTGGCTTTATAATGTCATGTAAAACCATTATAAAGCATATATCATATAATTTCTTCAAATATCATATACACATAATATCAAATAATTCAAATACTTTCAATTTCCTTTAATACACTTGAAATCACATGTACAAATACAATTAACTTCAATTTCAAATAACTTCAAATACTTTCACATACTTTCAAATAGATAGGAGACGATTAACTTCCAATAGAATCATGCACCAAATAAATCTCATCAAGGATTTAGCACATATATCCCGTAAAGGATAATCCCGAGAGATGTCAAATAAGCGACGTACCCACGTATGGGCCAGGGATTCTCCCTTAAGCCAAAACACATAAGAGACATATGGCCATCGTCTATATACCACAGTGAACACTAGTCAAGTGACATCTATGGTACTGAGGACCGGACTAGGGTTCCTCAGTCAAGTACAAATAACAAATAATATGCATGATCACCAAAAGAGTCACCCATCTCAAAACCTTGGGTAGTAAAATTACTTCTTCGAAAACCATTGTCATTCATAAACCTTCTTATATACTTTAATGATAATCCAAATACATTTATAAAAATAAATCAAAAATTATTATTTTCAAATGGGGCAGTTGACTGCACTTTTAGGGCAGTTGACTGCTATAGCATAAATAAATTTTATAAATTTATTTTCTTTTTACATTTAACATATTTAAAATTCTGGATATACTTAGGGCAGTAAACTGGTCAAATAGGGCAGTCAATTGGTCCGCAAACAGAATATTTTTCGAGAAAATGCAGTCGACTGGTTTGCAAATAGAATGCTTCTGGAAAAAGGGCAGTCGTCCGCACCATGTCGGTTTCGAAGAAAGTTACATCACAATTGTTTTTTGGCAATCGACTGCTACTTAGGGCAGTCGGCTGCCCCGAGCCAAGTCGTAACTGGGAGAAAAACCTAAAATTGACATTTCCTACACTTCAACCAACTTTTGTTTCATTCCAAAACATTTAAAAACATGCGGACATATTCACCTTTAATTAACTTTGGAATTGCAAATCACTTGGTTGCACCAATGATTTCCTCTTCACTTCTTCAAAGCTGTAATTGTCATAAGGAAATCAAACCTTTAAGAAACCTTTATAAACGTACTCTACCAACTCAACATAGCTCTGAACCATGGACAAAATCAGCTGAAACCATTTAAATCCCTTACCTTTGCTAGTCACCAAAATAACAGCAATTTAGATCTCCTCAAAGACTTTGTTTCAGCCTTTCATATTACAGGTATGAGTATAGCTAGTGATAAGGAACATTTTTCATTTAAGGAGCTTGTTGATTCGATGGAGGGACAAGGTAGTTTGTCAAGGTGAATATGGAAGGAAAACTTAGAGAATTTCAGAGGAAGAGCAATGGCTGCCAGCCCTTTTTGCTAGAAAAGATGGCATTAAATGCCATTAATGTGTATTTATCCATTACTTCATGTCGCCATAATTCCTTGACCCTTTGACAATTTGACCAATTAATAATTGGTCTTCTTTCTTCCATATGCCACATATATCTTTCAATTACATTAAAATTCTTACATTTATTTTTCTTATCATCTCATCTCAGCCATTGACCACTTAATGCTTTGATGATTTGACTATCAATTCCATTTATTCCACATATGTCTCATATATCATTTATACATCAGATTTTCATATTTATTTAATTTCTTTCAGTTGGAATGCTATACAATTTATGGGAAATTTACATGAAATTGGGGATTTCACACCTAGTGATTAACTCCATAAGCAATTACGGACTTATGTTTTTAATATGGCAGTAGATTATTTAATTAAATTAAATAGTGGGCCTTACTATCTAATTAAGCAAATAATCATGCAAATGTGCTCGGAGAATCTTGGATACTTAATCAACAATTATATTATAAGCTCAAAATCTCACAACATTCTTTTTACCAAGAACAATCAATTTACCTCATAACTGAATAAGAAACCTACTCACTAGTCATATTCAAGATCATAAAATTTAAGTTTAATATTATAAAGAAGACAATTATCATGCAATAAACAATTAAACTATCAATCTTTAATAATATCAAACAAGAAATCTATAATCAAGATTATGATCTAATAAGATTCTAACAAAACAAGAAATCACAAAGTCTAAAAAAAAATCAGGAAAGAAATCGTTAAAAAATAAAAAGAAAACAATTTTATAAAACAACAATAAGAAATTAGCAAGTATAAGAAAGAAAAGAAAAATAAAATATTTTTGATAAACTTAATATAGAAATCAGCAACTAAATAAAAAATAAAGAAAAATAAAATTTTTATTAAAAATCCTAAAGAAAATCCTAAAAGACTAAAAGAGAGAAGAGGGATGTGAGGGATGCCGTTTATGAGTCTTGTGCTCTTTGTATAGGCCTAAGGAAGAGTTTAAAAGACTTTCCTAAGCAATGTGGGATTCAAATAAGAGTTTACTTGAGAAATAAATAATTTGACTAGTCAAACTCTTACATTTATCTCATCATCCTCTTACAATTATTTTCTAAAAAAAAATTCCTAAGGCCTAGTTTTATTAATTAATTACAAATCTAAGACATAATAAAATTAAGAAATTATCTTGTCTCAACAAAATCTTGTCTTGAACTTGCTTTGTTGGAATTTCTTCTCAATCTCATTTTTTTGCCCAGAATTTCATACTGATTTTGTCCAGAGTTTGACCCATCAAACAAACTTCGATTTTTGAGATCTTGTACATTCCAGAAACCTTGAGAAGTCCTTTACAACTTTCACAAGGCTACTTCTTGAGATCAGGTTGTTAAGTTGGTCAAATTCATCAATCTTTTGAACTGGATAGAAAAATCTGCACTTTGCTCTTTTTAGCTCCTTTTAATTCCAACTTTGATATTACCTAAAACATAAAATAAACATTAGTAAGCTCTTTTAGGCATAAAACATCAATATAGAGAATATATTAGCACATATAAAATTCACATAATATCATCCTACCAGTACCTCCCTAAACCTTATCGAATGAACCCTTTATTAAATATTTTAACAATTAATTTTCTCTTTTAAATTCCTACACTCTGTAGTTTATAACAAATATAAGAAAATTTTTGGTTCTCACATATTCCTTACCTCGATTACCGTGCAGTATAAAATTATGATAGCACCTATACCTTATTTCCAGAATTAACACTACATAATAATTCCAAATATATTTAAAATTCTATATTATGATTCTAATAAATATTCCATAATTTTCTATATTCTATTTATCATTCTTAATAATTAATTTAATTTATTTTCTACTAAGAGCCAAAACATAATTTCCATTATATCCTATTCTTTCTCTAAATCCCATGTCACCAATAATTCTAATCTATATCTTAAATCCCACATATAACTATAACCATTATTCTATTGATTCTTATTTTCTATTTTTGCCACTAGCCATGTTAATTTTATTTTATTTCTTATTAAATATCATAATTTAACTATAATTAAATTGATTTATTTTCCCAATTTTAATTCCATTAAAATTCTATTATCTTTAATTATTTATTCATTATAGTCGAATATTTCATTCTTCCATTATATTTAATATTTTATGATTCAAGTTTTCACAAATAATCTTTGTTTATTATCAATATTAATTCTATTATTTGCATATATCAAATTACTTCCATGTTATTAATTTCAATAATTAATTTCATTTAACTTATTTTCTATTAATTGTCAACACATATTTACAATTAAATCACATTCTTCTTCTAAATCCAATTTCACCAATAATTTTATTAATCTCATATTCATTATTTCCTACATTATTAATTTCAACAGTTAATTGATTTATTTTCTATCATATGCTACAATATATTTATTCTTGAATTGCCAATCTTTCCTAAGTATAATTCTTTTACTACAAATCTTACTAAATCTTATTGACTTTTATAAATATTCTTTTAATCATCAACTGTAAAATTGACCTGGTAATTATCCTTTATTATACCTTGGCAAAAAAATTCATTCTTTTCTCAATTTTTATTTCATGACCAATTTTCTACTCATTCTTTATTCATTAAAATCTTATCAAAATCTTGCTATTATTTGAATACTATCTCTTTAGCTATTAATTTAAGGAATTTAGCATGATCACTTCATAATTCATGATTAGCCAAAGTTTCATACTTACCCAATTTTATTCTTTTTCCAATTTACCTTATAATCATTTTCACTTCACTAAATACATATTTCAAATATCAACCTACATCCACGTTTCACCATCTTCACCAAATTCCCTTATGGCCGACACTCCCAATTGCCTCATCTTCATGATTTTTCATTCCTACCTCAATTCTTGTTTTATGGTATGTCCTACTCACATAGAACTCTCATCAAACATCTCTAATTCATTAAAATTAAATCATCATCTTACAGCCACACTTCATGGCCGGTTATACTCACCTCACATCAACTTCCATATTTCACAACTTATCATCACGCCAATTTTACTTCTTTGTAAATTATCATTACAACCATGATCAAATCAAATTCCTTTCATCATATACTACTAGTTTCTACCCAACAAGCATTGGAATCACACAGTTTCCTCATCCCTTATTCATGGCCGAAGCTACCAAAAAAGAACCCACACATGATTCTGGTTTAATCTAAGGTTTTAAACAGATTATTCACACCCAACACAAGTAGCTTCCATGCTAGAATTAAGTAAAACATCACTAAACCAATTTACCTTGAATTACCGAACAATTACTGCCCCAAAATAGTCTCGATTTTCTTCAATTCTGCACTCCCACTTCTAGTTTTAGGGTGTTCTTGAGATGAGGGATAGATTTTGTGAAGTTGGTTAGATGATTTAATGACGAAAGTATAGAGTTTAACAAAGCCAATGTGAGTAGCTTGAAGAAAAGGAGAAGGAATCGTGTAGCAGAGCAAACAGGGAGGTAGGTTGGTTATGAAGATGAATTGGCTGAGTTTTAGCTGATATTTTAGCCTTAATTTATCTTATTTTAATATATAAAAATCAGCCCATTACAAATTAACAAGTTTATCTGTTTAATTTTCTATTATTTACACCTTTACTATTAAAAATATCTTATTATTTTTAATTTCAGAATTTTAATTTTAATTAAATTTAATTTATTTAAGTCAATTTTGGTCAATCTTTGACCATTTGACCATCCCCCATGTTAAATGACCATTATACCCTTGTATATTCTTATTATTTCCATTTACATTATTTAATAATTTTTGAATTCAAATTTTAATATTTTATTATTATTCTCTATATATTTGGGTCAAACAAGGTCAATTGTTGACTCTTAAGGTGGTTTGGCCCATCATGGGTAGTGAAATTACCGAACTACCCTTATACAAGTGCTTTCTATTTCCGTCACGTTGTTTTAGCATTTTCGCGTAATTCAATTCACGAGCTGGATCCACGTGAAACTTCTTTACGCGAGGATTATCCCATGATAGTTTGTGCGTCCAAAGTTAGTTTAATTTGACTGTTATTTAGAAAAGTTCTTCCGGGATATGGACATGATCGTCATTTTTTGAATTTGTTACACTTAAACTGATGTATACTCATTTTAAGAAATTTTGGAAAATTGTCTTCTTGGCCTTTAGGTATTTTGACCCCAATTTTAATATTTTGCCACTTTAAAGGTGATTCGGGTTATAGATTGCCTTATGAGGCCTACTTGACAATTTTCTCGATAATTCTATAACATCAAAGGAATAGTTTTCGAAATTTTACTTATTATACCAATTCATCACCTTTAATAGGTATAGGGAAAATAGAGAAATTTAGGCTTTTACATATATACATCCCAAGTAGTACTGTACTTGTCTGGATATATAAATGAATTTTGTGACTAAAATCTATTTTGGTGTATTTCGTTGTGGTGCAGTATGGGGTAGGGGATGCCCCAGACGTGTACAGCCCTCCCCACAGCATACTTTGGAGCCAACTCTCCCTCCACAGCCTGAGAGTCCAAATACTAGAATTTCCAAGCTAGAAAGAATTGTAGCAGACTTTATCACGAGTTTTAATAGAGCACAGGCACCCGAAGCAACACAGCCTCCACCACTTGTGCCACAGCTAGTATAGACCCCTTTGCAACCTTAGACATAGATTCCAGAGTAGCCAAGATGGGTACCTGTTAGGGTTGTGATGCGGGTTTGATCAAACAGTTTAAGAAGTTGGATCTACCAAAATTCAAATGGGAGAAGATTTCGCTGGCTGCAGAGGAGTGGGTAAATGAGGTGGAGAAATTGTTTGATTATATGACTTGTTCCGAGAGTGAGAAAGTTGGTTTGGCTACATTTTTATTAGTAGGGGATGTTGAGTATTGGTGGAAGTCCACCAGGACAGTTTGTCAGCCAGACACCCAGCAGTGACTTGGGAGATTTTTCTTGAGGCTTTTTATAAGCAGTACATCTCCAGCACCGAACAGATGAAGCTAAAGCCAGACTTTATGAATTTAAAGTAGGGGAGTATGACTATGGACCAGTATGAGTCCAAATTCACTGTTCTTAGCCGCTTTGGTCTGGAGGTTGCCAGGAGTGAGAAGCATAAGATCGAGTGATTCGTATCTGGGCTAAAGATATCTGTCAGGAACAATTTAGCCCCATTTAACATTGTCACTTATGATGAAGCAGTCCGCTGAGCCCAGTTATGTGAGCAGAATTATGAGGCTTAGAAGGCAGAGTTTGGATTTTGAGCTAAGAGTAAAGGGAAAGAGAAGGCTCGACGGGGTTCAAATGACAAGATCGATACCAGACTAGCTAAGAGGCCTACTGGAGTTATGATTAGAGAGAAATTTGTTGGAGATAGATCTGTGAGATCAGCTGGCACAAGGAGATCCATTACTCCCCAGAGGGGTGCTGCGACCAGGTGTAAGCAGTGCGGTATGTCGCACGGAGATAGACCTTGCTAATAGGCTATAGGAGCTTGTTTTAAGTATAGACAGAGGGGGTCATTTGATCAGAGACCGCCTTAAGGACAGGGTGTTAGTGCCAGTAGTCCCAGTAGCAGCACCAGCACCACCGGCACTTGCAGTCAAGGAATAAGAGAAGGTGACACCCTCCACACCTCGCAAAGCTACAACAGCTAAGACAGGCAAGTAGACGGTGACTCAAGGTAGGATGTACACCCTTGATAAGAAGACTGCAAATACATCTTCTAATATTATTCGGGGTAAGATTTCTATTTTTGATATGACTGATATTGCAATGATAGACCCTAGTTCTCATTTTCATTTATTTCACTTGCTTGTGCTGCTAAAATATCGGTGAAACCTGAACCATTAGGATATTCATTACAAATTACGATTCCTTTTAAAGAATCACAAATGACAGATATTATGTATCGAAATTGTAAACTAAAGATAGGAGAGAAAGAAACTGTAGCTAACCTGGTTTTGTTAAATATGTACGATTTTGATGTAATTTTAGGAATGGATTTATTAGCTACGAATTATGTTAGTGTAGATTGCTATACTAAATATATAACTTTCTCTCAACCCAAAAAATATATTGTAAAGCTTTCCACATAGGAATAAAGTTAAATATTTTTGTTGAAGTCTGTTTGATTTGAATTTAAGAAACTTAAAATTTTGTGTAAATGGTTGAAGGTTTTATTGCCTATGTGAAGGATGTTGAAAAGAGGCGTCCGGAGTTACACGAGGTTCTAGTGGTCAATGACTTTCCAGATGTGTTTCCGAATGACTTACCAAGACTTCTGCCCAATTGGGAACTGAACCCATTTCGAAACCCTCTTACCGATGGCACTAATCAAGCTTGATGAGCTCAAGAAGCAGCTCCAGGAGTTATTGGGCAAGGGTTTTATCCGTCCTAGCAACTCTCCTTAGGGTGCAACAGTCTTATTTGTCTAGAAGAAAGATGGTAACCTGTGACTTTGCATCAACTATCGATTGCTTAACAAGGCTACTATCAAGAATAAATATCCTCTTCCCCATATAGATGATTTGTTTGATCAGCTTAGGGGTGCCCATGTAACACCCGATTTACTGTTAAATACTGATTAATTTTTTTTAAGGTTAGGTCGTTTGTCGATGTCATTTCTCTTTCTTCCATATACTATCACTATCAATAAGTTAATTTCATTTCCTCAAAATATAATTAAGACCAACAATATAATAATTTACCAAAGCATTAATCATATAATTCTCCTCTCATAATTCTGTACATATCAGATGTCCCACAGTTTCTAGTTTCTATCACAATATTAATTTTGCTAATTTACATCCCCGAAAATATTTACAAACAAGAGTACTGTACATATTGTCTGAGATATATATATATAATGAAATACAATATACCTTCAATGGACTGTACGCAGATCTCAAAGGACTACTGTAGACTCCAAAAATAAGCTCCTCTACGGTGAGCGGAAACTACTACAAATAGTCTAGGCAAAAAAAATAAGGGGGTGAGTTTATGCTCAGTAAAGAAAAGCATATAAAAGAGTGGTACTATGCCACTATATGCAGTAAAAATCATAATTTTAAGTTTTGTAAATAAAATAATGCATGTGGTGTCATATAAACATACATTGAAAACTCATTTGAAACATATACTGTTCATATAACTTTTTCACTTATCAATCATTCTGATCAATCTATCGTTTATTTGTAAACCAATCATTTTGTATATTGTATAAATCGACATCAATCTATTATCTATCTGTAAATCACAGTAATTTTTCAACTATCTGTGAATCATTCAATCTCATATACTGTATAAATCAATAAAGGGTTACATCCAGCACTAATTATATCCCTACAGGGACCTATATAAGATTAGGCGTACCCACGTGGGGCTAGGCATCCAGGCCAAAGTCGTTCCCACCTGTAACAATGGCCATTGTTGAAGATCTACAGTGTACACTCGTCAGTGACAACTGTGATCGAAAGGGGAAGGTACTGGGGACTTAGTTACAGTCTCCAAGCCCTAATCATCAATCTGTATACATGAATTCTCAAGGAGCTAACACTCTCATAATAGCATTTTCATATATCATAAAAATTTCAGTGAAATCATATTCACATAAACTATTTTCAATCAATGCATATTCATGTATACAAATAAACATTTATTTACTGTAAACAAATCTCATAAAAATATATCTTATTGAAATTTCAAATATTCAAGACATTAAGTGTAGAAAAATATCATTTAATTCAAATAATAATATAAAATAATTTCCAAATGTTTCTTATGAAATTATATAGCTCAAAACATGTATTAAATTCATAAAATCATTTTTCTATCATTTATTTAAGAAATTGGGTGCATGAGAATTTAAGAATGGAATCTCCAAGATTTTCTGTAGTATTTCGGTTTAATTTCTATCCTAACCCCTTTGTAGAAAAATCATATTTCAATAATTCAAATCACCATTTACCCACATGCAAGCACAGTATTTCCTACACTACTTTCATATACTATTTTTTACCTCAATCACAATGTAGGATAATCGATCTAATTGCACCACTGCGCCACTTAATTCTCCAAACTATGAGCTACAAAATAATCATTAAAATTATTAAGATTTATTGCTCCAATTTATAAATCCTCTTTTATTTTCTCTAAATTCCTCTTTAATCTTTTACACTTAGGAAAAACAAGATGGAATTCTTATGAATTCCAATTTGTCGAATTGGTGCTCATTCTTTTCTTATTTTCACTTCCTTAATAATTTCCATTTACTTCTTATTTTAATTCTACACCCTCATTACATTGAAATTTGGTCATTTTTATTTCCCTTTAATTTGACCAAATTCTTCTACACTCATTATCTTTCAATTCTAACTCCACCTAATAATCTCTATTTATCCTTTATATTTATTCTTTCATTTTTAAGCATCAAAATTATACTCCCATCACCATTCATCCCTCTTGGCCAAATAGAAATCCCCAATTCCTAAACTTAACATTTCATGAATTTTTATGACCATGATCATATTTATTAATTTCCATGTTATCACTTTCTATCAACCTTATATCAAAATCACCAAAGTCCCAATAAAAGAGTCCATGGCCGAATGCCCTTGAGATCCTATGCTCACCATTTTTCAAATTTAATTACATGAATAATTCTTATGTATTTCTTACATTAATTTTGTTACCATTAAATATTAAAATCACTCCATCATCTTCACCCTTTTTATCATGGACGAATGGCCTCTATATGAATAAACTCATTATTTTATTTTAGTCTATGAACCTAAATACATTTACCGCATTACATGGTTATATTTTCCTCTACAAACCGACTGTACTATGTTGACTTAACTCATGTTTTTATGAATTAAGTTTTATGGCTATTTTTATTCCATGACCAGTCTCCATTCTTGACCTTTCACGCCATCAATCACAATATGCACTCAACAACCTTCCTTGGCCGGCTGCACTATACTATTCTAATGCACTAGTTCACGCCAACATCATCACCCAACAGCAAATTTAGCTTGATCTCCTTATCTTTTCCACCGTTAGCTCTTAAAGTCAACCTCCTTATCCCTCATTTCCTTTATTGTCGGCTGTACATACCACCCTATTTCATGTTTTTGTTAATTAATTATTTAGGTATATTTATGGTCAGATTTCCTTCACGCCATCAGCACCAACATCAGCCCTCATTTTCAGCCATTCACGCCACCAGCAGCAAGAATTCAGCCCCATCAACCTCCATGGCCAAACCTAGCAGCACCCAAACCTATGATTTAATTAATTAAAATCCATAGTTTCATTTTATTTCATGTTCAACCTTTATGTTCTGTTCAGCCTTGATTTTCTGTCTCATTCACGCCACACACAAAAAAATTTCAGCTCCTCAAACACCATGATCGAACACCCTAATTTGTTTTATACATATTTTTTACTTCAAACCATGATCTTATCCATCATCTATGTCATAACGTGTCAGGCACTAAGACCTAACCCGCTAGACTTTAAAATTCTAGAAGTCGCCACCAACCATTCAAACCTAAGGTGTGATTGGTCACCTATTCTCGTCTAAAGATAAGGCTTGGTCTACGTTCAAAGATTCTTAGACTCGGGAGTACGGTTACGTGTGGGGAAGGATTAGCACCCCCACAACGCCCATCCTAGAATGGTACCACTTAGTCTTAGGTTATTTTCTAAATTTGCTTAGGTTAATCTTTAATTTCGATATGCTTAATATTGAAAAATATTTCTAAGTATCCTCCATTAAGCTGGTGGGATAACTTAAAAATCCTTCTCACCTCAAGAGTATTCAAGTAGTACTATGCGACTTGCTTGAAGAGGCTCTGTCGTCGGATGAATTTTAGTATTTTATGGAAATTTCCTAACTTGACTCCTCTACCCAAATTATCTTATTTTATTTTTATTATTTATTATTTTCTATTATTTTCTTGACTAATATCTTTATCCATTATTTATTGTTATATTTATCTATGAATATAAATTATCCTTATTTTTTAGAAAATGAATATAAATCATTTTATCAAAAGTTCCTTTAAAATCCTCCATTAAGCTGGTAGAATTTAAAAGAAATTCTCTTACCTAAAGATTTCTAAAGTATTACTTAAGCGTAACACTCTTTGGAATCTTATCATCGGAATGATCGATACTCACTTTCATGAATTATTATTATTTGACTCGTATTATTATCATATTTTTATTTTTCATATTTTTTTATTATTATTTACTATATTTATTATATTTTTTTAGAAAATGCACATGAATTATTTTTTATTGAAAATTCCCTTTAGCTCCTTCCATTAAGCTGGTCAGACCATGAAGGAAATCCTCTTGCCTAGAAATTCCAAAGTATTACTTAAGCGTAACCCTCTTTAGGATCTCATCATCGGAATAAATCATGTCCACCTTTAATATTCGTCAATTACTAAATCTTATCACTATTTTATTATTTTATTTTTAACTTTGTATTTTTATTTAAATTTATTTATTTTTATTTTTTATAACCTAAATAATTGTTTTCCTGTAATTTCCTAAAAAGTCCTATTAAATTTCTAAAGTCTTATTCCACATACAAAATTCATCTCCTAGTTACTCATACAAACCAAATTAAATATTACAAGTTAAAAATCTTAATAACACGCAAAAAAAAAAAAACTTGACAAACAGGTAATAACTCAAACTAATAATCATGCAAATCAAACATACCATACAAATTAATGTTAATTTAAGTTCATTCTTTAACCGAATTATTGAATCAAAACATTACCACATAAATTATTAAATTAAATTAATTACCAATTGTTAAGTTAATTATTAAATTATTAAAACCAAATTGTTACGTCTTTGAATTATTTCCATGCAATCGGTTATAGACATTAAATCATTATTATGCATTTGAACCAACACTATTCTTTCAATCATTCTATGAACCTATCGAATTAAATATTTGTTGATTAATTTGGTCAAAATATTAGTTAATTAATAACATGAAAAAGTACCTGAAAGTGGCTGACTTCTTATTTTTTCTTCTCTATTTTGTTTTGTAGCAATAACCGACTATGAAGGATTAAAGGCAGAGGCGGTGGAGATGCGAATGCAAGGGCTGAGCAAGGCGTAATAAAAGGGGATGAAGCAATCGGTGCAGCAGCAAGCAGTAGTGACGGAGCGGCAACTGAGTACAGATGTGGGAGGCTGCTTGGGGCTGACGTAGCAGGCTTAATGGCAGAAGGTTGTGTTTTTCGGTTTGAACAAATTATTGAAGTGCAAAGGTGGCCGGTTGTGATTTTTCCCAGAAGTGTTTTTTTTTTTTGTGATCCCCCTACAGTCAAGAGTGCTCCCCTTTTTATAATAAAAAATTTATTTGAATCCTAATACAACTCTACCTATTTTATCAATTATCTCCCATTTTTTAACATTTTATCTATTTCTTATATTAATCCTAATATAACTCTATCAAATTTAATATTAATCCATATAATTATCCTAAAAATCTAATTATCCTAATTATCTAATCCTAAAATTAATTTTATTTTTATTTCTTTTTATCTTTTCTCTCTCTTTTCTTTTTTTTTATTCCTAAATCCTATTTTAATTTTAATTTCTAAAAATTCTAATTTAATTCTAGCATAATTCTAAATTGTTAAATTAAAATACAAATGTCATCCAACCCAATTAATTATTTATACAAATTAAGACCCCGGACAAAATAGGGTGTCTACAGCTGCCCCTCTTTGTGCATTTGCTGTGAAACAGTAATTGCACAAAGACATATACACCTATTTTGTCTGACTTCTCTTTTTTTTTTAATTTTTTATTTTTCAAAAAGCTCCCTCTAAACAGAAAGGCAGTCAAACTTTAAAATCTTGTCCAAAAACTCCCCCTAAACAGGCAAGCAGTCAAACTTTAAAATCTTGTCTAAAAGCTCCTCCTAAACAGGCAGGCAGTCAAACTTTAAAAATCTTGTCTAAAAGCTCCTCCTAAACAGGCAGGCAGTCAAACTTTAAAAATCTTGTCCAAAAGCTCCTCCTAAACAGGCAGGCAGTCAAACTTTAAAATCTTGTCTAAAAGCTCCTCCTAAACAGGCAGGCAGTCAAACTTTAAAATCTTGTCTAAAAGCTCCTCCTAAACAGGCAGGCAGTCAAACTTTAAAAATCTTGTCCAAAAGCTCCTCCTAAATAGGCAGGCAGTCAAACTTTAAAAATCTTGTCCAAAAGCTCTTCCTAAACAGGCAGGCAGTCAAACTTTAAAATCTTGTCTAAAAGCTCCTCCTAAACAGGCAGGCAGTCAAACTTTAAAAATTTTGTCTAAAAGCTCCTCCTAAACAGGCAGGCAGTCAAACTTTAAAAATCTTGTCTAAAAAGCTCCCCCTAAACAGGCAGGCAGTCAAACTTTAAAATCTTGTCCAAAAGGCTGGAGGAATCATGCCCGAAGGTCTTATAGATTGTATTCAAGGAACCTTGTCTGTAATTTTTCCTCATGCAATGCATCATGTATGCAACTATGCATGCATTCTATCCTATCTATGCAATGTCATTTGTGTAATGCCATTCATGCAATATTACTCACACAATCTATTCTATTCATGCAATGTTTTCTTTGAAAAGCATTTCAACTTTAACTGTGGCAATAACAGGGTTTTTCTGTATCAGTCCATCTCATGCATTCTTCTATTTGTCATCCTGTCCTTGTATTTCCTATTTCTTTTCTCATTTTCCTTCTTCCATGTTTCTTTCCCGATGAAGCTCTTGTCTTCGTGCCCTCTTTATATTATCTTATCCCTTCTTTCTTTCTTTCACCTTCATTCACTCTTTCTGGTCATTCGTTTGCTCATTAAAATCTTTACTGAGACCTCATCATTCATTCTTTCTTATTCATTGGTTTTTCTTGATTTCCAATTTCCATTCATCCACAAGTTTCATTTTCTTTCATTTTCCTAAATAATATTGGAGTCTTTCACATATTTTGCCAAGCAAACATTCATTATCATTTCAATTTCAAAATCAATGCAATATAATTTCTCAATCCCTCAAGGTTAGGATATAGCAAAGAAATGATAGGTGAAATGAAAAGAGTGGTATCATCCAACATTTGGAAAGATTTAACAAGAAATTGCCAAGCATAAAAGGACAGTAGACTTGAATGAAAAGCAAGAATTTTCAAGATTAAGTAATAGTATCCAAATAACAACAATTCAAACAATTTTGATCAATGAATACAAAATTCCCTTCAAAAGTCCATCTTGTCTGATCATGTTGAGTTCATTAAAATATCCTCTTGCCCCTGTATCATTGACATCTAGTTTTTCTGGTATCTAAGCTGCCTTTTCAGGTTTTCAACTTAGACGCACTCCATTGATCCGAACCGCCCTTTTTGGGTTTTCGATCTAAATCCTCCTTTCATTTTTTTCTTTCTTTTCTTTTTTTTTTCTTCTTTTTCTTTTTTTTTTTTCATTTTCTTTTTCATTTTCTTTTCTTTCTTTTTTTCTATTCATTTCTCTTTATTTTCAACTTCATTATCCTTGATGAAACTTCTCTTATCTGTTCTCTATTCTGATTCATGCCCCAACATCAGATATTTCTTCTCCCAATTTAATGCTCACATGGGTCCAAGAGAGTCTTTGGAATCCCACCTCTTCCATTTAGATGAAATCTTTTTGCTTATCTTGATCTACTTGTCCTAATTCCATCCAAAGGATCATCATCTCATAGTGTAAGTATGTCATTATTCAACACATGATTCTTCAATAGGAGTACTCATATTTGATCAAAATGGACTTTTAAAGCACGTAATGTAGGCTCAGGTGAGGGTTCATGAAAGAAAAGATAAGATAGGCCCAAAATAAGTGTTTCAGGGTTCATCAAACCAAGAATCATTTTTCATGAATCATTTAAGCACTTTGACTTTTGCCTCATTCTAATTTGCTTTCTCTCTCCTTTTTTATTCAAATGTGACTAGGGTTTTCACTTTCTTAATTCAAACCCTTTTTCCTTCTTCATTCTCTTTTTCTTTTTCGTTCCCTTTTTTCTTTCACAAAAGTTTTTTTTTTTGCCCCACTGATCTTTCATCTTCTATTCTCTTTGCCCTCCAGTGTGGAGGGTGATTCTCGGTGGGTTATATCAAAAAGAATATAATAGGCTCAAAAGGAGTAATCAATGGATAGTTTTACTCATGCTTGAAAGGTAATGAAAGAAGGCCATTTCTCATCTCAACACAAGTACTCTCATTAAAGGTCATCTATCGAACAAAGACAAACTCATTAGAATTTCATGTAGAGACTCACTTTACTTGTAAATATCTTCTTATTCTCTTCTTGCTTGAACAATCTTAGCAAACTGGAAATCCATCCAACCAAACAAAGTAGTTCTTTCAAAATCAAGTTTTATATTCATTGCCATCATCATTATCATGTTCATTATTTGGATACTTTTAAGCTTGGTAACAAAGTAGAGAATATGGGTATTGGTGTTTTGCATTAAAGAACAAGATTGGAATGAGGAATTAAGAAATATGCATTACACTAATCCTTTATTGAAAATGAAAATGAATGAAAGTTGGCCCAATACATAAAAGAAAATTTTAGTGCTTTTGGGCACAAGCACTCCTACATTATCTGAGAAATGTCCTAATATGAATGAAATTAGACACAAAGAAATAACCATTATCTTCAAATTCAGTGAACCAATCAATATCATCCACTTTCTTCCATAGTATCAACCGTTACCCTTTGTGTGATCTGGTAGAGGATTATTATTCACATTTGGATCATTCTTTGCCCCAAAACTCAAAATTCCGGCGTTGACAAGTTCTTGGACTTTCCTCTTCAGGCCCATACAATTCTCAATAGAATGACCAACATTGTCATTATGATAAGCACACTTCGCATTAGGATCATACCACTTTGGGTAGGGAGGCTTCAAGGGCTCCATATAAACAGGGGCAATAAGGTGACCCCTTACCAACTGTGGGAACAACTCTGTGTATGTCATTGGTATAGGGTCTATGGTGACATTTCGGCTAAGTCGGGTGTTCCTTTGGTCATTAGGTGGGAAAGTGCGATTTGTTGAGGCTGTAGGAGTTTGTCGAGGGAAAACAGGTTGATATATGTTTTGGGGACGAGTTTGTGGGTAAGATGGGGAATAGGCGTAATTCACTGAAGGTGGGTAAGGGGTATAAAGGTGACGCGAATTGTTTGAGACAGCTTGTGCATCTCCTTCCTTCTTCGAGAATCCACCTTTCCTACTATCATTCACTGGTGCTTCGATCTTTCCACTCTTGATGGCGTTCTCAATAGCTTCACCAGTTAACACCATGTCTGCAAAGTTCTTAGTTACACTGCTAAGCATACGTTCATAGTAGGGTGCCTTGAGAGTGTTCAAAAAGAACATGGTGACCTCCTTCTCAGTCAAAGGAGGCTGAACTTGTGATGCCATATCTCTCCATCGCTGGGCATATTCTTTGAAACTCTCATCCCTCTTCTTTTCCATACCTTGGAGAGATAAGCGATCAGGAGCTATATCGGACACATGTTTGTATTGAGCTATAAAAGCTCTGGCCAACTCAGACCAAGAAGAAACTTTGCTCCTTTCCAATTGGTTGTACCACTTAGCGGCTGACCCAGTCAAACTGTCTTGGAAAACATGAATTAATAGCTTGTCATCCCATGCATATGCTGCCATCTTTCTACAGTACATGGTGAGATGATCTTTTGGGCACGATGTTCCATTGAACTTTTCAAATTCAGGCGCCTTGAATTTTGGTGGAAGCACAACACCAGGTACCAAACACAACCTTTCAGCATCAACGGGTCCAAAATAGTCAACTCCTTCTATGGCATTTAGTCTTTCCTCTATCAAACTCAGCTGAGCCTTAGTACCACTATATTCTTCTTTATGCTTCAACTTTTCTAACTGTGTAGGATCATCTAAATTTGGCACCTCCACTGGGTTTTGAACTTGCATCTGTAGAGGCGTTGGAGCTTTAGTAGTACTTCCTTCAGGAACAAAAATAGGGTTGTCTCGCATGCTTTGTTGAGGTTCTTGGATAGACTCCTCCTGATTCTCCATCTTCTCCTTTCCTTTAATCATGGCTTTTAGCAACTGGGCAATTTCACTCAATTGCCCCCTTATCTCTATATTTTCCCTTTCCAACTTCTCTATCCTGTTATTTTGATCTTCTTCCATTATACGAGCTTGATACCTTGTGTGGTATTTATGAAGGGTGGACCGTCTAGTAGATTCAATTTTGACACCTTGAATGCCACAATTAAGTTGAAATTATTTTCAATGTGATGATATGTTTATGCACAAAAATGAATGCACATGGAATGCACTTAGGTTTAAGAATCTCTTCTAACAATCAAAAGCATGTTCATACTCATGATAAGACAAATGCAAACTTACGTGAATGATATGTTATGTGATGCAAAATCAAACACAACTATGCATGACTCAATGATACAGAAAAACTCTTTTTTTTTTTTGAAAAATGAAAGAAAGAAAAACTATATTTTTTTGAATTTTTTTCCTTTTTTTTTTTGTCAAAATAATGTAAAAGGAGGAAGTAAAACTTATTCCTTCATGTGTCCTATCTTAGGTTTGAGTCTACACTTCAATCTAGTATGGTTCTACCTTAAGGCCAAGCCTTATGTTTCATTACATGCTGGGTTTGGGTAGTTTAAAGTTCTAAAAGGTCCCCAAATTGCTCTTTACTGTCGTCCACACAAGACTAGTAAGGCACCCAATCCTCACCCATGACAGGCTACAAACGGAAAGGTTCAATTTGAGCGAGAGTATTTCATAGCCATTGCGGAGGTATTTACCTCACGAGGGCGTAGGTACTTTACTCTCTCCTAAGAAGGACGGAGCCCGGGTCGGGGGCTTATGCATGCAAGTGATGTGTGTGTTGAAGGAACAATGTTTCATTAAAATTTTCCAAATTATGATTTCCCAAGCAAATTCCAAGATAACCTAAAACCAAGTATTGGCCTGACTCTCTATGGTCCCCAGTGGAGTCGCCAAACTGTCATAACGTGTCAGGCACTAAGACCTAACCCGCTAGACTTTAAAATTCTAGAAGTCGCCACCAACCATTCAAACCTAAGGTGTGATTGGTCACCTATTCTCGTCTAAAGATAAGGCTTGGTCTACGTTCAAAGATTCTTAGACTCGGGAGTACGGTTACGTGTGGGGAAGGATTAGCACCCCCACAACGCCCATCCTAGAATGGTACCACTTAGTCTTAGGTTATTTTCTAAATTTGCTTAGGTTAATCTTTAATTTCGATATGCTTAATATTGAAAAATATTTCTAAGTATCCTCCATTAAGCTGGTGGGATAACTTAAAAATCCTTCTCACCTCAAGAGTATTCAAGTAGTACTATGCGACTTGCTTGAAGAGGCTCTGTCGTCGGATGAATTTTAGTATTTTATGGAAATTTCCTAACTTGACTCCTCTACCCAAATTATCTTATTTTATTTTTATTATTTATTATTTTCTATTATTTTCTTAACTAATATCTTTATCCATTATTTATTGTTATATTTATCTATGAATATAAATTATCCTTATTTTTTAGAAAATGAATATAAATCATTTTATCAAAAGTTCCTTTAAAATCCTCCATTAAGCTGGTAGAATTTAAAAGAAATTCTCTTACCTAAAGATTTCTAAAGTATTACTTAAGCGTAACACTCTTTGGAATCTTATCATCGGAATGATCGATACTCACTTTCATGAATTATTATTATCTGACTCGTATTATTATCATATTTTTATTTTTCATATTTTTTTTATTATTATTTACTATATTTATTATATTTTTTTAGAAAATGCACATGAATTATTTTTTATTGAAAATTCCCTTTAGCTCCTTCCATTAAGCTGGTCAGACCATGAAGGAAATCCTCTTGCCTAGAAATTCCAAAGTATTACTTAAGCGTAACCCTCTTTAGGATCTCATCATCGGAATAAATCATGTCCACCTTTAATATTCGTCAATTACTAAATCTTATCACTATTTTATTATTTTATTTTTAACTTTGTATTTTTATTTAAATTTATTTATTTTTATTTTTTATAACCTAAATAATTGTTTTCCTGTAATTTCCTAAAAAGTCCTATTAAATTTCTAAAGTCTTATTCCACATACAAAATTCATCTCCTAGTTACTCATACAAACCAAATTAAATATTACAAGTTAAAAATCTTAATAACACGCAAAAAAAAAAAAACTTGACAAACAGGTAATAACTCAAACTAATAATCATGCAAATCAAACATACCATACAAATTAATGTTAATTTAAGTTCATTCTTTAACCGAATTATTGAATCAAAACATTACCACATAAATTATTAAATTAAATTAATTACCAATTGTTAAGTTAATTATTAAATTATTGAACCAAATTGTTACGTCTTTGAATTATTTCCATGCAATCGGTTATAGACATTAAATCATTATTATGCATTTGAACCAACACTATTCTTTCAATCATTCTATGAACCTATCGAATTAAATATTTGTTGATTAATTTGGTCAAAATATTAGTTAATTAATAACATGAAAAAGTACCTGAAAGTGGCTGACTTCTTATTTTTTCTTCTCTATTTTGTTTTGTAGCAATAACCGACTATGAAGGATTAAAGGCAGAGGCGGTGGAGATGCGAATGCAAGGGCTGAGCAAGGCGTAATAAAAGGGGATGAAGCAATCGGTGCAGCAGCAAGCAGTAGTGACGGAGCGGCAACTGAGTACAGATGTGGGAGGCTGCTTGGGGCTGACGTAGCAGGCTTAATGGCAGAAGGTTGTGTTTTTCGGTTTGAACAAATTATTGAAGTGCAAAGGTGGCCGGTTGTGATTTTTCCCAGAAGTGTTTTTTTTTTGGTGATCCCCCTACAGTCAAGAGTGCTCCCCTTTTTATAATAAAAAATTTATTTGAATCCTAATACAACTCTACCTATTTTATCAATTATCTCCCATTTTTTAACATTTTATCTATTTCTTATATTAATCCTAATATAACTCTATCAAATTTAATATTAATCCATATAATTATCCTAAAAATCTAATTATCCTAATTATCTAATCCTAAAATTAATTTTATTTTTATTTCTTTTTATCTTTTCTCTCTCTTTTCTTTTTTTTTATTCCTAAATCCTATTTTAATTTTAATTTCTAAAAATTCTAATTTAATTCTAGCATAATTCTAAATTGTTAAATTAAAATACAAATGTCATCCAACCCAATTAATTATTTATACAAATTAAGACCCCGGACAAAATAGGGTGTCTACAATCTACACATTCAATTCAAGCATAAACAAGAGGCAAAGTAACTGAAACGAAAGCTGGAATTTTTTTACCTGCACATTCGATTTTGTCCAACAACAGGGGAAACTATTTTTGGCTGATTTAAGCTAAGTTTTTGGGATGGTTAAAAAGCTATGGAGCTGAGGAATAATTTCTATGAAGAAACCTAGGTGAATTGGTGATGAGAAGATGGTGTTCAATGGTTGAAACGTGAAGAACGGCAAGGAAAAGAAGAAGAAAACGTTGCTGCAGCAGAAGATGTTTGAGGCGGTGGAGAAGGTTGAAGAAAATAGAAGAAAGTGGCTGTTGTGTCAACAATTTATTGGTCCAAATTTTATTTTAATTTTTATTAAATCAGATTTGGCCCTAAAGTCCAAAAGACCCTCATGAAAATCACTTATTTACGAAGTTTGCCACTGCACAGTACATTTTCTATCTAAATCAGATTTTAATTTTTATTTTTTATTTTTTATTAAATTTTTTTATTTTGGTCAATTAAGTCAAAGGTTGACCAACGTTAACCAGTCACTTTGAGAAAAGACCAATTTACCCTTGCATTATTCCAATATTTCCATTCCTATCCTAGTTTTATTTTATTATTTTTATTTTTATTATTTTCCCTATATTTAGGTCAAATAAAGTCAAAGGCTGACTTCTAAGGTGGATTGACCAAGTATGGGTAATGAAATTACCCAACTACCCCTAAACGAATAGTTTTTGTTTCGTTCATGTTGTTTTTAGCATTTTCGTGTATTTCAGTTCATGGTTGGATCCGCGTGAAACTTCTTTACGCGAGGATTTTCCTAAGACAATTTGTAGGTTCAAAGTCAATTTGGTTTGACCGTTATTTAGAAAAATTCTCTCAGGGTATGGACATGATCGTCATTTTTTTGAATTTGTTTTGCTTAAACTAAGGTATACTTAGTAAAGAGAAATTTGAAAAGTGAACTTTTAACCATTTAGGTATCTTGAGCCCATGATTCACAATTTACCATTTTGGAATCCATCCGAGTTAAAAATTGCCTTGTAGGGCCCACTTGACAAATTTCCCCATTAGCACTGTAGCATATGGGAATTAATTTCTGTAACTTTACTTAATATTCTTATCCAGTACCTTCAATAGGTATAGGGAGAATAGAAAATTTGGGCTCTCACAACCCAGGTGTTCTCTAATATTGATCTTAAATCGAGATATCATCAATTGAAGATTCGGAAGAGTGATGTCCCTAAAACAGCTTTCAGAACTTGATACGACCATTATGAGTTTCTAGTTATGCCATTTGAGCTTACTAATGGCCCTGCAACATTCATGAAATTGTGAATGAAGTTTTCAAACCTTATCTAGATAAGTTCATGATCGTTTTTATCGATGACATCTTGGTGTATTCTAAGTTTCCGAAGGAGCATGAACAACATCTGTATGTTGTTCTGCAGACCCTCAGAGACAGAAAACTTTATGCTAAATTCAGTAAGTGCAAATTTTTGGCTAGATTAGATCACTTTTCTGGGGCATGTGGTCTTTAAAGACGGGGTGTCAGTTGATCCATCTAAAGTCGAGGCTATAGTGAAGTGGGAGAGACCGAAGACGGTGGCAGAGATTCAGAGTTTATCAAGGGTTTTTCCGGACTAGTTGCTCCTTTGACACGTCTCACATGAAAAGGAGTAAAATTTGAGTGGATTGATGCATGTGAGCGCAGCTTCCAAGAGCTAAAGTGAAGATTGACTACAGCACTAATCCTTACCATTTCGAGTGGTTCTAGAAGGTTTTTAGTCTACAGTGATGCCTCCTCACTAGGTTTAGGTTATGTGCTGATGCAGCATGGGAAAGTGGTTGCCTACGAGTCCCATCAGTTAAAGGTCCACGAGAGAAATTATCCTACACACGACTTGGAACTTGCTGTCGTGGTGTTTTCTCTGAAGATTTGGCGGCACTACCTATATGGTGAGAAATTCCAGGTATACACCGACCACAAAAGTCTAAAATATTTGTTCTCATAACGGGAATTAAATATGAGGTAGCATAGATGGATGGAGTTGCTAAAAGATTACGATTGCGAGATTCTATATCACCTGAGAAAGGCGAATGTACTAGCGGATGCATTGAGCAGGAAGCATTTAGGGATGGTTTCCTATATAATGGTTCGGGAATACGAGTTATTAGAGCAGTTTGCGAGCCTCAGTTTAGATGTTACGCCTTCTGAGAGGTACGGGTTAGTGGCCAATTTCAAGATAGAACCGGATTTGATGGATCATATTGAAACAATCAGAGGGAGGATCCGGGTTGTGTCAAGATTGCTAGTCAGTTACAATTGGGGATTCAATCAGAGTACATGATTGGCACAGATAATATTCTGAGGTTCCAGAGCAGAATTTATATTCTCGAGAAGAAGCAGTTGCGAGAGTTAATTTTAGTAAAGGCTCACAGTTCTAAATACACCTTGTCATAACGTCTAAGTCCGTGAATCTAACCGTTAGACTTTAAAATTCTAGGAGTCGCCACCAACCATTCAAACCTGAGGTGTGATTGGTCACCTATTCAAACTAGGACAAGGTTTGGTCTACGTTCAAAGAATCTAGGGTTCGGGAGTACGGTTACGTGTAGGGAAGTATTAGCACCCCCACAACACCCATCCTAAAATGGTACCAATTAATTTTGTGATATCTTTAATAATTTTTAACTAAATGGTTTTTTAATCTTGTTAAATTTAACTATTTAAATATTGGACAATTTCTAAGAAACTCTCCATCATGCTGGCGGGATTCCTTAAATTTCATCCTCACCTCAAGAGTATCCAAGAAATCCCATTCGTCTTTCTCGAAGAGGCTCCGTCGTCGGATTTGTTAAATCGTTTATGCAATATCTTAATTTTATTTTCCATCTTTTATTCTTATTTTTATCTTTATTTATTTTTAATTTATTTATCTTTTGAAAATAAATGTCGATTATTCTTCTTGAAAATTTTATTTAAATCTTCCATCATGCTGGCGAAACTTAAAGAAAACATTTCACCTAAGAATTTTAAAATGTCAGCCATTCGTGACACCTTATAATTCCATCATCGGGATAACCTCCACTTATTCTCAATTTATTATTATACTTTTAACTTTTTTAATCATTATTCCCTAATTTCTTATTAATATTTATGTTTATTTTATTTTTAATAGAGATTGATTATTAATATATATTTATATTTTTAGAAATAAATATCGATTATTAATATTGAACACTTACCTTAAATCTTCCATCATGCTGGTGAAATTTAAGGCAAATATCATCACCTAGGAATTTTCGAAATGACAACCATTCGTGACATTTGAAATTCCATCCTCGGAATAATCTCAACTTATCTCAATATTTTATGATTTATTTATTTCTTCTAATTTTTATCTATCTTCTAAATTCTATTATTTATTTATCTTTATTCGTTTTTCTCAAAAATTCTTATATCTCTACAATTTAATTTTAAAATTTTATTTTATAACCCATACAAACTAGTCATTTAATTTTAATCAAACATGCAAACTAAGTCCATATGCAAACAAGTCATACCACACAAATATACAAACTATAGGCAAATCTAATAAATTATCAATTATATATAAAATTTTATTATTCAAATTATCAAGTTAAGTTATTATTATCATGCAAGTATATTAGTATGCAAACTCGAATTAAAGCTCGTATCAATCTTTAAATTCACTCATTAAAATATATATTACTAAATCAATCAATATCAAATTATTCGTATATCAAACTTGTTAAATCATCATGCAAACAATTAATATACTGACTACCACAAATATTTACCACATTAAATTAACAAACCTGACAAGTGTTCCTCCTTTGGCCTATCTTTTATACTTCTTATATTCCTTATCTCCTTCTCCACGTGATTGAAACGAGAAACAAAGTAACGGCAATGCACAACAGCACAGCAAAGACGCACGAGGAAATGACGCCAGGCAGCAAGGATAGGGTGGCTCGGCTTGCAGGTAGAAACGATGTTAATGGTGGTGCGGCAGTGATCGTTGATGATGATGATGGAGACAGGGACCGGCCGCCAGACAGTTGAAAGTGCTCGGGTTGAGTGCTGGATTGTGTATATTTTATTGTGTGTCCCCCAAATCCTAAGCTTTAATCTTTTTTATAGCCACAAATTAGTTAGAGTCCTAATACAACTATACTTATTCTAATAATTATCTCATATCATACCATATTTTATTTATCTAATTCTTATATTAATCCTAATCTAACTCTACCAAATTTAATATTAATCCAAAAAATTATCCTAAAAACTCTAATTATCCTATCCTAAAATTAATTTTATTTTCTTTTCTTATCCTTTCTTTTTTTTTATTTTTCTTAAATCCTATTTTAATTTTAATTTTAATTTCCTAATTAATGATAATTCTAAATCTAAAAAATTCTAATTTAATTCCAGCCTAATTTTAAATTAAAATACAATGTCGTCTAACCCAATTAATTATTTTTACAAATCGAGAAGCCGGACAAAATAAGGTGTCTACAGTTGCCCCTCTTTGTGTATTTGCTATGAAACAGTAATTGCACTGATAGGATGATATTTTGTGAATTTTATATGTGCTAATATATTTGCTTTATCGATGTTTTATGCCTAAAAGAGCTTACTAATGTTTATTTTATGTTTTAGGTATTAAATATCAAAGTTGGAATAAAAAGAAGCTAAAAAGAGCAAAGTGCAGTATTTTCTGTCCAGCTTGAAAGATTGACATTTTTGACCAATTTAACGACCTGATCTCAAGAAGTGGCCTTCATGAAAGTTGTAGATGACTTCTCAAGCTTTCCAGAATGCACAAGATCGCAAAAATCGGAGTTCATTTGGTGGGTCAAACGTCTGGACAAAATCAGTACAAAATTCTGGGCAGAAAAACGAGATTGAGAAGAAATTCCAACAAAGCAAGTTCAAGACCAGATTTTGTTGAGAGAAGATAATTTCTTAATTTTATTTTGTATTAGATCTGTAATTAATTAATAAAAATAGGCCTTAGGAATTTTACTTAGAAAATAATTGTAAAAAGATGATGAGATAAAGGTAAGAGTTTGACTAGTCAAATTACTTGTTTTCCAAGTAAACTCTTATCTGAATCTCACATTGCTTAGGAAAGTATTTTAAACTCTTCCTTAGGCCTATATAAAGAGCACAAGGCTCTCATAAACAGCATCCCTCTTAGCCCTTAAATCCCTCTCTTCCCTCTTCTTTTTTAGTCTTGTAGGATTTTCTTTAGGGTTTTTAATAAAATTTTATTTTTTTCTTTATTTTTAATTAGTTGCTGATTTCTTTATTATTTTTAATTCTGATTTTGTTTTCTTTATTTAAATTAAAATTATTTGTGTGTTCTTGCTTGCTAGTTTATAATCTTGATTAGTAATTCTGATTTTATATTATTAAAGATTGCTTCTTTGATTGTTTCTTGCATGATATTTGTAATCTTTATAATATTAAACTTGAATTTTATGATCTTGAATATGTCTAGTGAGTAGTTTTCTTATTCAGTTATGAGGTAAATTGATTATTCTTGGGAAAAGCATGTTGTGAGATTCTTGAACCTATAATATAATTGTTGATTAAATATCCAAGATTCTCTGAGCACATTATAATGATTGTTTGTTTGATTAGATAGGGTGCACACTATTTAGTTAAATTAAATAATCTACCACCAGATTAAAAACATAAGTCCGTAATTGCTTGTGGAGTTAATCACTAGGGATGGAGGAGAATTAAGGTTTAGATTAAATGAACCGAGCTTATGTGTTTGTTATCTAATGTCAACCCATATCTTTCTTGTTGTTAATGCTGCTACAACTTATATCTAGAGAGCTTGTTCTAGGTAGGTTAAGTAGTTAGAGATTAGTTAAAGAGCTTGTTTTAACTAACGACTCAGTAAGGAAAGATGGTGTAACAGAGCTTGTTGTTATGCTACGGTTGACTATTTAATTGACAGTGATATTTTGTAATCAATGATCAACATCAAAATCCAAGAATGATTAATTGCCTCGTAACTGAAGCTTTTTGCTATATATTTTTTTATATTTAATAATTCTTGTTTTCTTTATTTTAGAATAGTTTACAAAACCCCCAAACTTCTTCTTTCCCTAAACCCTAAGATTAGATATTTAATTTAATAATTAACTTAAAAAATTCAGTCTTTGTGGGTTCGACCCTTACTCCGCTATCTACATAGTAGAGTTAGGAAATTTTATTTTTGGTGACTGACGACACTCATCATGCACAAAGACATAGACACCTATTTTGCCTGATTTCTTCTCTTTTTTTCTTTTTTCTCTTTTTTTTTTATTTTTCAAAAAGCTCCCTCTAAACAGAAAGGCAGTTAAACTTTAAAATCTTGTCTAAAAGCTCCTCCTAAACAGGCAGGCAGTCAAACTTTAAAATCTTGTCTAAAAGCTCCTCCTAAACAGGCAAGCAGTCAAACTTTAAAAATCTTGTCTAAATTCTTAGAGGAATCATGCCCGAAGGTCTTATAGATTGTACTCAAGGAACCTTGTATGTAATTTTTCTCATGCAATGCATCATGTGTGCAACTGTACATGCATTCTATCCTATCTATGCAGTTTATTCTATCATGCAATGCCATTCATGCAATATCACTCACACAATCTATTATGTTCATGCAATGTTTTTCTTTGGAAACATTTCAACTTTAACTATGGCAATAACAAGGCTTTTCTGTATCAGTCTATCTAATGCATTCTTCTATTTGTCGTCCTGTCCTTATATTTCCTATTTTTTTCCATTTTTCTTCTTCCATGTTTCCTTCCCAATGAATCTCTTGTCTTCATGCCCTCTATATCTTATCTTATCCCTTGTTTTTTCTTTCACCTTCATTCACTCTTTCTGGTCATTTATTTGCTCATTAAAATCTTTACTGAGACCTCATCATTCATTCCTTCTTATTCATTGGTTTTTCTTGATTTCCAATTTCTATTCATTCACAAGTTTCCTTTTCCTAAATAATATAGGAGTCTTTCACATATTTTGCCAAGCAAACATTCATTATCATTCCAATTTCAAAATCAATGCAACACAATACAATTTCTCAATCTCTCAAGGTAAAGAAATAGTAGGTGAAAATGAAAGGAATGGTATTATTCAATATCTGAAAATATTACAAAAGGTAACTAAGTGTGAAGGTAAAGCAAGGTTGAAATAAAAACAAGGATTGTTGGACTATTTAAATAGGCTTTGGGCAAGCAACAAAAATTCAAACAACTCTAATCAATTAATACAAAATTCTCATCCAATAAATCTCACTCTTTTCAAGTCATCTGACCACGTAAAGTCCTATCAAATCATATTAGTGCTTCTGTATCATGACCCTTCAATGCCTTCTCCCCTCGTACTTAAGTCGCCTTTTCAGGTTTTCAACTTAGACATGCCTCCTTGATTCAAACCGCCCTTTACAGGTTTTCGATTCGAATTCACCCCCTATTGACTCAAACTGCCCTTTTGGGTTTTCAATTTGAATCCTCCTTTTTCTTTATCTCTTTTTTGCTTTCTTTTTCTTTTTTTCTTTTTTCTTTCTCTTTTTTTTTCTTTTTTTTTCTTTTTTTCTTTTTTTTAGGCATAATATTTCTTCATGGCATCTGAATTTATCGGGTTTGGCAAATCATCCCCATCCATATCTGCCAAAAGTAATGCCCCACTAGAGAATGCTCTTTTCACAATGTAAGGACCTTTCCAATTTGGAGCCCATTTTCCCCTATTGTCTAGTTGATTTGGGAGAATTTTCTTCAAGACTAATTCTCCTTCTCTGAACTTTCTTGGTCGGACCTTCTTATCATGCGCTTTCATCATTCTCCTTTGATACAGTTGGCCATGGCACAATGCTACCATTATCTTTTCCTCAATGAAGTTGAGTTGCTCATAACGATCTCTCACCCAATCAGCCTCTTCCAACTTCGTTTCCATCAGGACTCTTAAGGACGGAATTTCAACTTCAACAGGTAAAACAGCTTCCATTCCATACACTAGTGAAAATGGTGTTGCCCCAGTAGAAGTACGAACAGATGTTCTATAAGCATGTAGGGCAAATGGCAACTTCTCATGCCAATCTTTATATGTCTCAACCATTTTTTCCACTATCCTCTTGATATTTTTATTTGCTGCCTCCACTGCCCCATTCATCTTTGGACGATATGGAGCTGAATTATGATGCTTGATCTTGAACTGAGTACACATATCTTCCATCATCTTGTTATTCAAGTTTCGAGCATTATCAGAGATAATTCTTTTTGGAAGCCCGTATCGACAAATTATCTCCCTCTTGATAAACTTGCAAACCACTGCTCGTGTTACAGTTGCATAAGAAGCAGCTTCAACCCATTTAGTAAAGTAATCAATCATCACAAAAATGAACCTATGCCCATTCGAAGCCTTTGGAGTAATTGGTCCGATCACATCCATGCCCCACATTGAAAAAGGCCATGGAGGTGCTAACACATTTAGAGCATTTGGGGGTGCATGAATTTTATCCGCATAAATCTGGCACTTGTGGCATTTTCGAGCATAGTTAATACAATCTTTCTCCATAGTCAGCCAGTAGTAACCTGCTCTCATGATTTGTCGGGCCATTATGTGACCATTAGCATGAACTCCACAAACTCCATCATGCACTTCTTCAAGAATTTTAGTAGCTTCAGTCAAATTCACGCACCTTAACAGTACTTGATCTCGACTTCTTTTGTACAAAATTTCTCCATCTAAGAAGAATCCCATAGCCAATCTTCTTATAGTTCTTTTGTCATTTTCAGTAGCATACTCAGGATACTGCTGATTTTTTTTGTATTGTAGAATATCGTGATACCAAGGCTTCCCATCTACTTCCTCTTCAACACTCAAGCAGTGTGCTGGGGAACTCTTCACCTCCATCTTAATTGGTTGGATCTCTGCATTTGCATCCAGTTTGAACATTGCTGCTAGGGTGGCTAAAGCATCAGCTATCTGATTTTCTTCTCGTGGCAAATGTTCAAACTGGATATTTTTGAAATAATCAATTAACTCAGCGATATACTTTCGGTACTGGATTAATTTTGGATCTCTGGTTTCCCATTCTCTTTAGTTGATAAATTACCAGAGCTGAATCACCATACACCTCAAATATCTTGACTTTTCTTTCTACGGCCGCCTACAGACCCATGACACATGCCTCATACTCAGCTACATTGTTTGTGCAATTAAAATCCAATTTGGCAGTAATTGGATAATAACTACCTTCAGGAGATATAAGAATCACTCCTACCCCGTGCCCCAGAGCATTCGATGCCCCATCAAAACACATCTTCCATAGTCTTTTCTCACATTTTTCTTCTACAAACATCAAATCTTCATCTGGGAACTCCAGCTTCATCGGTTCATAACCATTTGTTTTGCGATCAGCAATAAATTCTGCAATTGCACTTCCTTTGATGACTTTTTGGGCCACATATGTGATATCATATTCGGAAAGCATTACTTGCCACCTTGCGATCCTTCCAGACAATGCAGGCTATTCAAAGATGTACCTGAGAGGATCCAATTTTGTGATTAACCATGTGGTATGATATAACATGTACTGTCTGAGTCTATGAGCCGTCCAAGCCAACGCTCAACACATTTTTTCTAACTTGGTATATTTAGACTCATAATCTGCGAATTTTTTGCTCAGATAGTAAATTGCATGTTCTTTCTTCCCAGATTCATCTCTTTGCCCCAACACACATCCCATTGACTTCTCGTAGACTATCAAATACAAAATCAAAGGTCTTCCAGTTACTGGTGGTACCAACACAGGAGGGTTCGACAAATATTCTTTGATTTTGTTGAAGGCTTCCTGGCATTCTTCATTCCATTCCCCGGGATCTCTCTTACGAAGCAACTTGAATATTGGATCACATTTGAGGGTGAGTTGAGAAATGAAACGAGAGATATAGTTTAATCTACCCACAAATCCTCTCACTTCCTTTTGGGTGCGTGGAGGAGTCAGGTCTTGAATAGCTTGTATCTTATCTGGATCCACTTCTATCCCTTTTTCACTGATCATAAAGCCCAATAACTTTCCAGATATAACCCCGAATGTACACTTAGCCGGATTCCGCTTCAATTGATACTTCCTCAATCTATCAAATAGTTTTCTGAGACTAGTGACATGATTCTCCCCTTTACGCAATTTTGCAATCATATCGTCTACATAGACCTCTATCTCTTTATGCATCATGCCATGGAAGAGAAACACCATTGCTCTTTGATATGTAGCTCCAGCATTCTTCAGCCCAAAAGGCATAACTTTGTAACAAAAGGTCCCCCACATTGTCACAAATGTGGTTTTCTCCATGTCTTCGCGAGCCATTTTTATTTGATTATAGCCCGAAAATCCATCCATGAATGAAAATGTGGAGTATTTGGCAGTATTGTCCACAAGTGTATCAATGTGGGGTAAAGGAAAATTATCCTTAAGACTAGCTTTGTTCAAGTCTCTATAGTCCACACACATTCGCACTTTCCCCCCTTTCTTCGGAACTGGAACTATATTGGCTACCCATTCAGGGTACCTGGCCACCTCCAAGAACCCAACATCAAATTCTTCTTAACTTCATCTCTAATCTTCAATAACATATCAGGCTTCATGCGCATTAACTTTTGCTGTACAGGCTTACATTCGGGCTTTAATGGCAACTTGTGCTCCACAATTCTAGTATCGAGCCCAGGCATATCTTGATAGGACCAAGCGAACACATCTACATATTCATGAAGTAGCTCCTTTAATTCCTCCCTTTCATTGGATGGTAAGGAAGTTCTAACCTTAACCTCCTTTTTATTCTCATCCTTTCCCAAACTTATTATTTCTGTTTCTTCCAAATAAGGTTCAATGGGTTTCTTTTCTTGATCCAACAATCTTAATAACTCAGAAGGCACAATACAATCCTCAAGGTTCTCTTCATGATCAGATTCATTAAATTGAACAAGATTCTCAAAATTAAATTCTGAATTATTGTCATTGTTATCATCATTTTCATTGTCTGGATCCCTGAAAATTGATAAAATGAAGAATGTGGGTAATTGTGTCTTGGACAGAAAACGAGGTTTGCACTTGAGGAATTGAAGAAAATGCATTTTACTAATCCTTTTATTGAAATGAAAATGAATGAAAGTTGGCCCAATACATGAAAGAAAATCTCAGTGCTCTTGGGCATAAGCACTCTTACATTATTTAAGAAACTGAATGATCCTAAGAAAACCTAGAACAAATGAAAATAAGAAAATAAAGAAAATCCATTACTCTTGGGTGACATAGACAACTGGCATCTCATAAACCGTCCAATTTCCTAGCTCTGCGTCTGAAGGGTACACGAACCGATCAATGTCAAACCCTCCACTTGCTTCTTTATCAACCACGGAAACAAACAAATTTGCAAAAACCTTCAACAATCCATTTTCAGTCACCATCATGGAATCTGGATGAATATATCCTGCTGAGTGAAACGAATCATATAAGTGTGGTATGATTAGTCTCTTGGTCTCAAAATCACGGCCATGCAAACGAGCAATTCTCTTCTCTTTCTTTTCAATCATCATTTTCATTTTTTCCATCCTTGTCAGTCTGTACCCTAACCCAAACTGTCCTTGTTTTCGATGATATCTAGTGGCTCTAACATTCCCTGCAGGTTTCTGCCCAACCTAGAACCAGGGTGCCATCCTTTCCACACTATTTGCTTTACGACCATACTAGTGGTATTTGACAAGCGAGGAGTACACAGACTTGACCCTTCACTCACATATAGAGCATTTGCCACCTCAAAAGATCTGTACGAGCATTCCACAGCTTCATCTCCAATGTCCACATAAGGTGTAGCGGAAGTTTGAGCTATCATCATGTCTTCTTCTCCCGAGATAATAATTATTTGGCCGTCCACCACAAATTTTAGCTTTTGGTAAAGAGAGGAAGGAACCGCTCCTGCCATATGAATCCATGGCCTTCCCAAGAGGCAACTATAAGATGGTGTAATGTCCATCACCTGGAATTGTATATTAAAAGTACATGGACCAATCTGCATTGGAAGCTCTATATCTCCCATAACTTCTCTTCGAGCTCCATCAAATGCCTTTACTACCATATTACTTGGCTTCATGTGAGATTCATCTATCGGCATCCTTGTCAAAGTAATCATCGGCATGATATTGATAGATGAACCATTATCAATCAATACCCTACCAATTGTGATGCCTCTGCATTTTGCACTTATATGAAGAGCTTTAGTACTCCCTCTTCCTTCAGCTGGAATTTCATCGTCATTAAAGGAGATGAAATTATCTACCACCAAATTGCTCACTAGGTGGTCTATCTTTTCTACGGATACATCGTGCACCACGTAAGCTTCATTCAACACCCTCAACAATGCCTTCCTGTGGGGTTCAGAGTTCAAGAGCAGAGACAATAATGAAATTCGAGCAGGCATCTTGTTCAATTGTTCTACCACACTATACTCACTATGCTTAATGAGTCTCAAGAATTCACAAGCATCTTTGTCTATTACCGGTCTTTGTCGATTCTCCTTTGGATCTGGTACTGGTGCCACTTCCTCTTCTCCCACTTTGGCCTTTTCTTTTCTTGCCTGTTGTAGCATCTCAGGGGTATAGCAACGTCCACTACGTATCATCCCTCCAACTCCAACTATATTGGTGAAATCAGGACTATCCACCATTAGTCCAACATTTGCTCCATATTTGATTACTGCATCATATCCGTACTTCCATGGTATAGCTTTGTCACTCTTGTATGGGAATGGAGTTGGCACCTCTATCACTACTTTGGGCCCTAGAACTGACGGCGTAGGTTTCTCCTCATAAAACACTTTCAGTGGTTTCAAAACAAACTCTTTATCAGTGGCATGAACTCCTTCACCTTGAACTTCTTCATAGAACTCCACGCGAGATTCATCAATTAGTTTTTGCAACTTTCTTTTAAAATCCTCTCAATACTGAACAGAGTGCCCTATTGCTCCACAATGGTATTTGCACGTCATTTTTCTATCATATCGTCTCTTATAAGAATTTGCAACAAGCACCACTGGTTGTAAAAGTTAGATTCTATCAAAACCTCGAACACCTTTTCCAATGGAGTTTTTAATTTGGCCACGGTCCTCTTAATTGTGCCTCTCCTTTGATTCTCAATCACATTCACCGTTGCCCCAGCATGATCGGGCAATGGGTTTGAATTGACATTTGGCTCACCCTTCTTCCCAAAACTTAAGAGTCCTGCTTTGACAAGCGATTGGACTTTCACCTTCAAACCCATACAATTCTCAATAGAATGACCAATATTGCCATTGTGATAAGCACATTTTGCATTAGGGTCATACCACTTTGGGTAAGGAGGTTTCAAGGGTTCTATATAAATAGGGGCAATAAGATGACCTTCCACCAACTTTGGGAATAGCTCATCATATGTCATGGGTATAGGGTCTATGGTAATATTTCGACTAAGTCGGGTGTTCCTTTGGTCATTAGGTGGGAAAGTGGGGTTTGTTGAGGCTGTAGGAGTTTGTCGAGGGAAAACAGGTTGGTATGTGTTTTGGGGATGGGTTTGTGGGTAAGATGGGGAATAGGCATAATTCACTGAAGGTGGGTAAGGGGTATAAAGGTGGCGTGAATTGTTTGAGACAGCTTGTGCATCTCCTTCCTTCCTCTTCAAAAATCCACCTTTCCTACTGTCATTCACAGGTGCTTCGATCTTACCACTCTTGATGGCATTCTCAATGGCTTCACCAATTAACACCATATCTGCAAAGTTCTTAGTTACACTGCTAAGCATGTGCTCATAGTAAGGTGCCTTGAGAGTATTCAAAAAGAACATGGTGACTTCCCTTTCGGTTAAAGGAGGTTGAACTTGCGACGCCACATCTCTCCACCGTTGGGCATATTCTTTGAAGCTTTCATCCTTCTTCTTTTCCATACCTTGGAGAGATAAGCGGTCAGGAGCTACATCGGACACATGTTTGTATTGAGCTATAAAAGCTCTCGCCAACTCAGACCAAGAAGAAACTTTGCTCCTTTCCAATTGGTTGTACCACTTAGCGGCTAACCCAGTCAAACTGTCTTGAAAAACATGAATTAATAGCTTGTCATCCCATGCATATGCCGCCATCTTCCTACAGTACATGGTGAGATGATCTTTTGGGCACGATGTTCCGTTGAACTTTTCAAATTCAGGCACCTTGAATTTTGGTGCAAGCGCGACACCCGATACCAAACACAACCTTTCAGCATCAATGGGTCCAAAATAGTCAACTCCTTCCACAGCACTTAGTCTTTCTTCTATCAAGCTCAACTGAGCTTTAGTACCACTATATTCTTCTTTATGCTTCAACTTTTCTAACTCTGTGGGATCATCTAGATTTGGCACTTCCACTGGGTTTTGAACTTGTATCTGTAGAGGTGTTGGAGCATTGACAGTACTTCCTTCAGGAACAAAAATAGGGTTGCCTCGCATGCTTTGTTGAGCTTCTTGGATAGACTCCTCTTGATTACCCATCTTCTCCTTCCCTTTAATCATGGCTTTTAGCAACTGAGTAATTTCGCTCAATTACCCCTTCATCTCTGCATTATCCCTTTCCAACTTTTCTATCCTGCTATTTTGATCCTCTTCCATTATGCGTGCTTGATACCTTGTATGATATCTATGGAGGGCAGATCGTCTAGTGGATGCAATTTTGATACCTTGAGTGCCACAATTAAGTTGAAATTATATTTCATGTGATGATATGTTTATGCACAAAAATGAATGTATATGGAATGCATTTAGGTCTAGCAATCTCTTCTAACAATCAATGGTATGTTCATTCTCATGACAAGACAAATGCAAACTTACGTGAATGATATGTTATGTGATGCAAAATCAAACACAACTATGCATGACTCAATGATACAGACAAACTCTTTTTTTTTGTTTTTTTTCTGAAAAATGGAAGAAAGAAAAACTACATTTTTTGAAAAAATTTTTTGTTGAAAAACAATGTAAAAAGGAGGAAGTAAAACTTATTCCTTCATGTGTCCTATCTTGGGTTTGAGTCTACACTTCAATCTAGTATGGTTCCACCCTAAGCTAGGTCTTATGTTTTATTACATGCTAGGCTTGGATAATTCAAGGTCTAAAGGTTCCCAAATTGTTCCTTACTGTTGTCCACACAAGACTAGTAAGGCACCCAATCCTCACCCATCACAGGCTACAAACGGAAAGGTTCAATTTGAGTGGAAGTATTTTGTTAGCCATTGCGGAGGTTACCACCTCACGAGAGCGTAGTTACTATACTTCCTCCTAAAAAGGACGAAGCCTGGGTAGAAGGCTCATGCATGCTCATGCAAGTGATGTGTCTGTGTGAAGGAACGAGACTCCATTTTAAATGCCCCTCAAATAAAGATAACATAACAAGCAATATATACAACAAAACAAGATAAAAAAAACATTTAATCAAAAATTCAAGATAATCACAAAATTTCCTATTGGCCTGACTCTCTAAAAGTCCCCAGTTGAGTCGCCAAACTGTCATAACGTCTAAGTTCGTGAACCTAACCGCTAGACTTTAAAATTCTAGGAGTCGCCACCAACCATTCAAACCTGAGGTGTGATTGGTCACCTATTCAAACTAGGACAAGGTTTGGTCTACGTTCAAAGAATCTAGGGTTCGGGAGTACGGTTACGTGTAGGGAAGGATTAGCACCCCCACAACGCCCATCCTAAAATGGTACCAATTAATTTTGTGATATCTTTAATAATTTTTAACTAAATGGTTTTTTAATCTTGTTAAATTTAAATATTTAAATATTGGACAATTTCTAAGAAACTCTCCATCATGCTAGCGAGATTCCTTAAATTTCATCCTCACCTCAAGAGTATCCAAGAAATCTCATTCGTCTTTCTCGGAGAGGCTCCGTCGTCGGATTTGTTAAATCGTTCATGCAATATCTTAATTTTATTTTCCATCTTTTATTCTTATTTTTATCTTTATTTATTTTTAATTTATTTATCTTTTGAAAATAAATGTCGATTATTCTTCTTGAAAATTTTATTTAAATCTTCCATCATGCTGGCGAAACTTAAAGAAAACATCTCACCTAAGAATTTTAAAATGTCAGCCATTCGTGACACCTTATAATTCCATCATCGGGATAACCTCCACTTATTCTCAATTTATTATTATACTTTTAACTTTTTTAATCATTATTCCCTAATTTCTTATTAATATTTATGTTTATTTTATTTTTAATAGAGATTGATTATTAATATATATTTATATTTTTAGAAATAAATATCGATTATTAATATTGAACACTTACCTTAAATCTTCCATCATGCTGGTGAAATTTAAGGCAAATATCATCACCTAGGAATTTTCGAAATGGCAACCATTCGTGACATTTGAAATTCCATCCTCAGAATAATCTCAACTTATCTCAATATTTTATGATTTATTTATTTCTTCTAATTTTTATCTATCTTCTAAATTCTATTATTTATTTATCTTTATTCGTTTTTCTCAAAAATTCTTATATCTCTACAATTTAATTTTAAAATTTTATTTTATAACCCATACAAACTAGTCATTTAATTTTAATCAAACATGCAAACTAAGTCCATATGCAAACAAGTCATACCACACAAATATACAAACTATAGGCAAATCTAATAAATTATCAATTACATATAAAATTTTATTATTCAAATTATCAAGTTAAGTTATTATTATCCTGCAAGTATATTAGTATGCAAACTCGAATTAAAGCTCGTATCAATCTTTAAATTCACTCATTAAAATATATATTACTAAATCAATCAATATCAAATTATTCATATATCAAACTTGTTAAATCATCATGCAAACAATTAATATACTGACTACCACAAATATTTACCACATTAAATTAACAAACCTGACAAGTGTTCCTCATTTGGCCTATCTTTTATACTTCTTATATTCCTTATCTCCTTCTCCACGTGATTGAAACGAGAAACAAAGTAACGGCAACGCACAATAGCAGAACAAAGACGCACGAGGAAATGATGCCAGGCAGCAAGGATAGGGTGGCTCGGCTTGCAGGTAGAAATGATGTTAATCGTGGTGCGGCAGTGATCGTTGATGATGATGATGGAGACAGGGACCAGCCGCCAGACAGTTGAAAGTGCTCGGGTTGAGTGCTGGATTGTGTATATTTGATTGTGTGTCCCCCAAATCCTAAGCTTTAATCTTTTTTATAGCCACAAATTAGTTAGAGTCCTAATACAACTATACTTATTCTAATAATTATCTCATATCATACCATATTTTATTTATCTAATTCTTATATTAATCCTAATCTAACTCTACCAAATTTAATATTAATCCAAATAATTATCCTAAAAACTCTAATTATCCTATCCTAAAATTAATTTTCTTTTCTTTTATTATCCTTTCTTTTTTTTATTTTTCTTAAATCCTATTTTAATTTTAATTTTAATTTCCTAATTAATGATAATTCTAAATCTGAAAAATTCTAATTTAATTCCAGCCTAATTTTAAATTAAAATACAATGTCGTCTAACCCAATTAATTATTTTTACAAATCGAGAAGCCGGACAAAATAAGGTGTCTACACACCTTACATCTTCTCAGTAACAAGATGTATCAGAATCTGTGTAAGGTGTATTGGTGGCCTAACATGAAGAGAGACATCGCGGAGTTTGTTGCTAGATGTCTTACTTGTCAGTAGGTGAAAGTGGAGCATCAGAAACCGTGGATTACTTCAGCCTCTGCAGATTCCGATGTGGAAATGAAAACATATCGCCATGGATTTCATCATGGGTTTATCGAGGACCCGACGAGTCATGATGCGATCTGGGTGATTGTTGATAGGTTGACAAAGTCTGTCCACTTTTTGGCTATTAAGTCCACAGATTCTTTGAGTGCCTTAGCCGATTTGTATATTAGGGAGATTATGAGACTACATGGGGTTCCAGTGAACATTACTTCCGATCAAAATTCTCGATTTACTTCTCATTTTTGGGAGAGATTTCAAGAGGCCATAGGATCTCGTTTGAACTTTAGTATAGCTTTCCATCCACAGACTGATGGTCAGTCCGAGCGCACCATCTAGACGCTCGAGGATATGTTGAGAGCTTGTGCGTTAGATTTTAAAGGCTCCTGCGACGATCCTCTTCCATCGGCAAAATTTGCTTATAATAACAGTTATCATTCAAGCATCAGCATGGCACCTTATAAAGCATTATATGGGTGAAGATGTCATTCCTTGATAGCACGGGAAGAAGTGGGTGATAGGAAGATTTTAGCTCCAAATTTGGTTAAGCAAGCTTCCACATATGTTCAATTGATATGTGACAAGTTGAAGACTGCTTAGAGTCGGCAAAAAAGCTATGCAGATGTCAAACATTGACCATTAGAATTTTTTGTGGGTGATTCAATGTTCCTATAAGTTTCACCTTCTAAGGGGATTATAAGGTTTGGTAAGAAAGGTAAGTTGAGTCCTCGATATATCGAACCTTTCAAGATTCTAGACCGAGTGGGAGACGTAGCATATCAGTTGGCATTGCCACCAGAGCTTTTCGGTGTACATAATGTCTTCCACATGTCCATGCTCTAAAAGTACCATCCAAATTCTTCTCATGTAATTCGGTATGAGCCATTGGAGACTAAAGAAGATATGAGTTATGCGGAGAAGTCGATATGAATCTTGGATTGAAAGGTTAAAGTGATACAGTTTAAGACAATACCTTTGGTTAAGGTTCTCTGGCAGTACCAAATTGAAGAGGAAGCCACCTGTGAGCTAGAGAGCCTGATGAAGGAAAAATATCTAGAGTTATTCGTCGGACAGGTTTGATCAAATTTAGAAGACCAAATTTCTTAAGGTGGGGCAAAAATGTGAGACCTCGTATCTTGAAACACTGTTTAATTTTATTTATATAATTAAGAATATCGAATATTGATAATTAATAAAACTATTAATTTTATATTAGGTAGTGAGGCAAATTAGTAGGTGGGCCCCACTGACTTTCTGAGGTCCCGATGAAGGTGAAACTTGGTGGATTTGATATTAAGGGCCGAAAATTATAAAGCTAAGAGTCTTGACCTTAGATTCAATTATTTTTGCATGCTTTGAAAAATGTGCAACAATTTGAGAAATGACAATTTAGTCCATAGGCCGTTAAAATTTTTGAGAATAACAGTCAAACTGAATGGATTTTTAAACCACTGTCAAAAATAAATAATTCCATATGAAATATAGTTCAAGAAAATGTAGACAAATGGAATAAATAGGGGTAAAAGCAAAAATTTACTTGATTTTATTGTTAAGGGTATTTGGTAATTTCATCCAAATCGGTAACCGAACCCTAACAAAAGCTTCAACAACCATTAGAACAAGTTAAATAAAGGTGTTTTATGATTAAATAAAATTTTTGGAGATTAGACAGATTGTTTTCAACAAAGTCAAACTTTAAGGGTAAAATTGGAAGAAATCTTTAAATATAAGGGCCAAATGGTAAATTGACCTTTAAAATATCATTTTTCATGAAATTTCTAGCTTCTTCTTGGCTCATTTTTGGCAAGCAACCAACAGAAAGAATTCCTCCATAGCCAAGCTTAGTAGAAGAGAGAGAAAGTGAGAAAACTAAGATAAAAACACATTAAAACCAAAAACTTTCCTCACAAGCCTTGCTCTCCTCAACCTCCTCTACATTTTGGTACCAAAATCAAGTGCCAAAACAAAAAAAATCAGAGTGCAAGGGCCTTTATTGGTTTCGGTCAAGGTGAGATTAATGGGAACCTTAGACTTTTTCATGGTTTTCTTATTAATTCCCATGTGTTTAAGCTATTTCCATACTCCCTTAAGCTTGAATTAAATTAGAATGATGAATTAGGGTATGCAAGGGTTTCGGTCATCATCCCATGTGCATGAATAAGAGATGTTTTGATGAGAATTTGATGTAGGAAATTAAGTAGAAAACATGAAAAGCATGGAAATAAGCTTAGTTAAGCTTAATGGGAAGAAAACCAACTTGTAGCACGGAGAGGAAGGTTCGGCCATGACTAGGAGAGCTTGAATTTAATGTTATTCAATGTGTAATTTATGTAGAAGTGGTGTTGAAAATTTGATAGAATTAATTTGGAATTAGAAAGGAAGCTTAATTTGAAGAAAATCAATAAGTAGGATAGAGTATGCTATTCAGCCAACATAAGCGGAGGGAGAATTCTTGCCCATTTTAATGTAATTTAGGTCCTAAAATAATACACGAATTATTCTGAGACTATAGGCATGATTGGAATCGAAAACAGAGTTGTGTAGCAAAAGTTGTAATTTTAGCACAGTAGAATTTAGACAAAATTTAAAGCTACAACAGACAATTCATTAGCATTTAAATTGTTAAGTATTCTTTTAAATAAAGTATAGTGAATTTATCAAATTTGAATAATTGATCTGCAGCCTCGAAGTCCAGAGGTGCTACTGGTGCTGAGAAGTCGAATATCGACAAACTAAGAGGTAAGGAATATTTGTATGAAGCGTAGGGATACTTCGTTTGCATAATTGGATAAAAATTGTCTTTTGGTGAAATTGGAATAAATGTTTTGGATTGGAATTGGAATCTGGAAATTGTGGTTTGAAGTTGGTTTTGTGCAGGAAGGTTAGGTTAGAACAAGCCGTTATGTTGCCAAAATTTTTTTGAATTAGCCTAAACTCTTCAAAATTACCATTTCAGCATAATGTTTAAAAATATAGGAAATGGATT
The DNA here is from genome assembly GCA_032173925.1 of Heritiera fomes. Classification (NCBI taxonomy): domain Eukaryota; kingdom Viridiplantae; phylum Streptophyta; class Magnoliopsida; order Malvales; family Malvaceae; genus Heritiera; species Heritiera fomes. The sequence goes on along the minus strand of JAPDPM010000009.1, from coordinate 16,877,792 downwards.
TTAGATGTTTGAATCTAAATTCTTAATTTTGATCTTATACGAATTAAATCACAAATTCACACTATGCCTTAATATATTATGAGATTTTATTTGTATTCTTTATGCTTGAATATTTTTATATCATTGTGAAATTTAAATTGAATATTTGAAATGTTAAATAATGTTTTGGTAATATGTTTTGTGAATTAATATTTAAATATGTTGATTTTATGAATTTAATTAAAGTACAATTTATTAAAAAATTTAATTAAGGTACAATTTATTAAATTTATCTCTGTAAATAACTCTGAAAATATTTATAAAATGTTTTGAGACTGTTGGCCTCATAGCTACCTGCATGTACATGTATTTCCATTCTGTTCTGATGCTGTTGACTATAGCCCAGTCTCCAGCTCCCACAAGTGACGCCTAGCTAGTGTGCACACTGTGGCCCCCTGACTATGGCCATACGTCTATTATAGTGCATATGTCTATTGAGTGTAGCCTAGTCTGCACTAAAATTATGTTGGGGTGGTAAATCCTTGGTTCACTCAGGCACTCCCAGATTTGATATGTTTCCGATTTTGATTTCTCTGTTTCCTATGTTTTATGATTTGACTATTATGTTTTGTGAAATTATTTATTTGAAAAATCTATTAGAAACTGATACAAATATGGTTTATAATGTTTACATAGTAATTTTTTATTTCCGATATATGTAAATACTGTTTAGCGAAATATGAGAATTTTATTTGAATTTGTGATGTAATTTAGTAACATTAAATTCACTATAGTGGACTTGGATACTCTAACACGTAAGGTACTTCAAAGTATTCTCCCATAATTATCTGGTTATCTAATCCTGTGACGGACCAGCCCAACCGGCCATGGCAACCCCTTTTTGAGCCCATCGACAACGATTGCTGTGACAACGCCACTCATCCGTACTGTCCCCTCTGGGTTCTAGAGGTGGCTCCCGTCACACAGACGTGGCACTTAGCCCCTCACGGATTTATCGAGAAACTTATCCCAATTCGCGTCCGCCGCTACTCGAACCCCTTATCACTTGTAAGTGTCGAGTAACGACTAACCATTGGACCTAGGTCTATGATTTCACTATAGATTATAAAATAGCAAGCAAGAACACACAAACAATATTTTTGAAACATAAACCAAATTTATAGTGGTACACACAAACCTATTAAATATAACTGGTATAGAATTACTAATCAAGATTATAAAATAGCAAGCAAGAACACACAAACAATATTAATTTAAATAAAGAAAACAAAATTATAATTAAAAATAATAAATAAATCAGCAAAATAATAAAAATAAATTTTTTATTAAATCTACTCTAAAACTAAACAAGAGAGAAAAGGGGGAAGAGAGATCTTATTTTTATGAGAGCCAAAGTGCTCTTTATATAGGCCTGAGAATCTGAATTAGAGTAGGAGTCTAAGAAGAATTTTTAATTTGACTCAAACTCTTTTTAGAACTTCACTCTCTTTACAATTCTTTTTCTGCTCAAACTTTATTTTCCTATATTATTACATTGTCTTAAAAATAATTAAAACTTTAAGACATAACAAAATTTTCAAACGTGTCTTGTCTCAACCAAATCTTGTCTTCACCTTGCTTTATTGGAATTCTTTTCTAAATCATGTTATTCTGCCCAGAATTTTGTACTGATTTCTCTAGATGTTTGACCCACCAAACGAACTCTGATTTTTGCGATCTTGTGCATTCCAGAAATCTTAAGAAGTCCTCTACAACTTCTATGAAGGCCACTTTTTGAGATCAGGTCGTTAAGTTGGTCAAATTCATCAATCTTTTAAATTGGACAGAAAAATTTGTACTTTGCTCCTTTTAGCTCCTTTTAATTCCAACTTTGATATTTAATACCAAAAACAACAAATAAACATTAGCAAGCTCTTTTGGGCATAAAACATCAATACAAAGAATATATTAGCACATATAAAATTCACAAAATATCATCCTATCAAATTCCCCCACACTTAGCTTTTGCTAGTCCTCTAGCAAACCTTAGCTAAACTAATTCCTAAAGAACTAAATCCTAAAATCCTAACTCACTTTCGTAAGAATCACGATTGCATTTGGCATATGCAATAAGCCTTTAAACCCCTAGGTCACCCCTAGTGGACGAGTTTTGTCTCGTGAGGGCTTTCAGAAGATATACCTACAAAATCTTTTACTTAAGACTCAAAACAAAATTAAGATCTTGGACATATTTTCAAATCTTTCAATTCTTAACTCATAACTTTAACAATAGTCAAATAATCAAGTCAATCATATTCTAATCATTACTTCTCATATTCATGCATACTTCTAAATAAATTTATGCAAAATTCTCAATCAATACAATTGAAACATATAATATCAACTTTGTAATTATCCATCTTTTATCAATACAAGCCTAGGCAGTAGATCTTAAAACCTTTTATTTTTCTATCTCTTTCTTTTCTTTTTTTTTTGTGAGGTATCAACAATGGTTTCCCTAAGTACTTACTTGTCTTTTTACGCGAATGTTAATATTGGTGATACCAACATCCGGTTACTCAATGAGTAAGCCCTCTTTTAGAGTGCTTTGCATACTCATATTTCAAGTTACTTACAAAAAAAACTGCAGTAGAGAATAAGCAACTTAAAACATTGAAGTAGAAATTTAAAGCTTTCAACCTCTATTTTTATATTTCTTCCTTCTTCTTCTCTCCTTTTTTTTTAAGGTTCTCGTCTATTTAACCTATGCTAGTACTAATTTCCATGAATAGATCACATTATTAATATTATATGAAAAGAAATCATATTTAATCATGAATTCACATAAATTCTTTAGAAAGCATTCACTTCAACAATAATAATAATCAAAATACTCTCAACTCTTTTATAAAACTATGTTTTAGTTTAGAATCAATCCTTAAAAGAAAAAAAAAACATATCATGATCTTTTAAAACTCCTAAAAATTTAACCTCTTTTTTTTTTCTTTTGATTTTCCAAAAAAAACTCTATAGACTCATAAACCAATATTCCCCCCACACTTAAATCTTACTTTGTCATCAAAGTAAGTCTAGCATGCAAAGAAGAACAATAAAAATTTAAAAATTAAATGGTAATACAAGTAAGGAAAGAAATAATCCCTCGTTTTTACATCCTTGGGCTGCCTCCCAAGTAGCGCTTTTGTTTAATGTCGTTAGCTCAACTGCTCCACCTTCCATTATCCAATCCCAAATGCAAACCTTTTCTTTGATTTCTGTTGGTTCTGACTTATGATTACTTCTCCAAAGATGTTGAACTCATCTATGTTATCATCAAACTCCATGGTGAGTGTTTCCTTATCCACATCTATTTTGGCTTTGGATGTCTTCAAGAATGGTCTCCCTAGCAGCATTGGTGTTGGAAAAGGAGAATTATCATCCTCCATATCAAGAACATAGAAGTCTGCTGGGAAGACTAATTTATCAACCTGCACAAGAACATCCTCTAGTATCCCTTCAGGATAGGCATTAGTTCTATCAGCCAATTGTATAATAACACCAGTCTCTTACAAAGGTCCAAGATTTAAAGATTTATAAATTGGCAAAGGCATGACATTTATAGAAGCTCCTAAATCTATCATGGACTTATTAATTATGGTGTTACCTATCTTACATGGAATACTAAACATGCCAGGATCTCCACACTTTGGGGGAAGTTTTCTTTGAATGATGGCAGACACATTCTCCCCTACAACTACTTTTTCATCACCTTTTAATTTCTTCTTGTTAGTGCATAATTCTTTTAAAAATTTTACGTACCTGGGCACTTGCTTGATAGCATCAAGAAGAGGAATGTTTACCTCCACTTTCCTAAAGGTTTCCAAGATCTCTTTGTCTTGCTCTTCTTTCTTGTTGTTGGCTAACCTGCTAGGAAAAGGATGAGGGTAAGAGCCTGTATTAAATGGTACTCTCTTATCACTTACCTTGTCAAAATCTCTATAAAGAGGGGGAAGGTTGACGACATTTTTATGTGGTGGAGCCTTAATGTCAACCTCTTCATATGCATTCTCCTTGTATCCAATTTTCTTCCCACTACTCAAAAAGATGGCACTCACATTCTCCCTTGGATTTACCACAAGTTGAGAAGGTAACTTGTTTGACCATTGGGCTTCAAGTTTGCTTATGGCAGTAGCCATTTGACTCATTTGGTGCTGAAGATGTAAAATTCTTTGATTATTCTCCTGTTGATTTTGTAAAGTAGAGGTAGCAAGGTTCTTTACAATTTCTTCAAGAGACATGGTTCCACTTTGGTGTTGTGTTTGGGGTGGTAGTCTTTCTTGGTATGTAGGTTTGGGGACTTGGAAATTATTTGGCCTATTGTGTGGTGGGACATATGGTGCAGAGCTATTTCCATATTGCAAATTTGGGTGGTCCCTCCAACCAGGGTTGTAAGTGCTTGAATAAGGATCATACTTACCTTGGGAAGGCCTTGGGAGTCCTCTTAAAGCATTAGCTTGCTCCATTGAATCTTCTTGAAGAGTTGGACATATGTCAGTAGGGTGTCCTAAGTTAGAGCAAACTCCACAAGCCTTCACTTGTTGCATATTTCCTACAACCATTTGACGCATAAAAGAGGTTAAATCAGCAATTTGTTTTTCCAAAGAAGAAGTACTTACCTCGTGTGCTTGCTTAGGTGATGCTGGTGGATCACGCCTTGTATTAAATTGTTGAGAACTGGCAGCCATGTTTGCTATCAAGTTTTGAGCTTCTTGAAGAGTCTTATTCACAAAAGCTCCTCCACTGGCAGCATCTATCATGCTTCTATCATGGGGTAATAGTCCCTTGTAGAAGTATTGGATTAGTAATTGCTCATGAATCTGATGATGTGGACAACTAGCACAAAGCCTTTTAAACCTTTCCCAATACTCATACAATGACTCACCATCAAATTGCCTAATTCCACAAATTTCTTTGCGAATGTTGGCTGCCTTTGAGGTTGGAAAATACCTTTTTAGGAAGAGTTTCCTCATTTCATCCCAAGTACTGATGGTCCAGAATGTAAATAGTAGAGCCAATCCTTGGCTGCATCTACTAGAGAGAATGGAAAGGCCCTTAGCTTGATTTGCTCTTCACTAACCCCATCGGGCTTCATGGTGGAGCAAACAACATGGAACTCCTTTAGATGTTTGTGTGGATCTTCATCTACAAGACCATGAAAAGTTGGTAAAAGATGTATCAAACCAAATTTTAAGTCAAAAGCAACATCTAAAGTAGGATAAGCTATGCAAAGGGGTTCTTGGTTTATAGTGGGTGCTGCCAACTCCTTCAAGGTTCTATTAGCGTTTTGAGCCATGGTGTCCTCTTCTGATGTCACATCCCATGACTATATTATTTCACGTTTTCCCACACATTTTATATGGTTGGGCTGTCTGTGATGCCTTTACACACTGTTCATCTACGACAGTAAACAAATTAGACAATATTTATTTATGGTAAATTAATATTCACAAACTGTAAAAGTTAGTTTACATCCCCTTGAAATAAAATTTCCAACTAGTAGTACTGTATAAACGAGTCTGAATATATAAATGTAAACGTGATACCTCGGGAATCCAATATACGACGCTTTGAGCTTCTCAAGCCTATTTAATTCATGGTTTGGTACTTCAGCTATTCTTTATATCAAATCCGTGATGATGAAAGTAAAGAAGTGAGCAAACCACGGCTCAGTAAGAGAATTGTATGCAAATTTTGATATCACGAAGACTATATGCAGTAAAACCTTTTAGTTTACTATTGCTATGCTGGGCAAACTATAAGGAAATGATACCATAATTGACCGAGAAATCCAAATAGAGTAAGAAAGGTATTTTGAAATACTTGTCTTGTCCTGAAAACCCAGAGCAACTATAGGGAGTAGAAATTTATTTTTTTCATATATACTTATTTCAAATTACTGCATATAAATATTTCATACACTTGATAATCACAAAGTTTCCACCACTAAAATCATTACTTTCACACGTGTAACAGTAAAATAACTGTTAATTATAATAACAGTTTAGTAATAAAACACTTCAAAAAATCATCATAGTTTTCTGAAAATATTAGTAAAATCAGTAATAACACGTGAAATCATAATGGAGACAAGGCAACATCCAAATGATATCATGCTATCAGTCCCATAGGGAATAATAGGGTACATGTGAGATCCTTGTAAGGACAGTATAATAAACACATGAGATCTATGGTCATAGATTATAGGTGTCGTCGGTCGTACACTGATCAGGTGTCAACTAGGACGTTGAAGACAAGATCAGTGTCAACAGCTTCGCACGAGTAACACATGAAACACGTGACACGTGAGCATGATACGGGGCCTATTAGTCTCAAAACAGTATATAAGAAATCTCATTACCTTTATGGAATTTAGTAAGATCAATGATGTTTTCCAGAAAATCCATAAAGGTATAAATCATAATATTTCGTACGGTGAAAAACAGTTATAAGATAATCACACAGTAGTAATAAAATTTCACAACTGTTCCTTTTCATCGTAGAATACATACACACATGTTTCCATACTTTCTTTCCAAAACTTGAAATTCAAAGTTATTGGAAATCAATTCCAATATTTTCATACTTAATGGAAAAATAAAAATATTTATTGTCCAAAATTAACAATAATTCCACCAACACATTTTTCACTATAAAACACGTGCAGAGACATTTTAGTCTCAAAACAATAGTTATACAGTGATAAAGCTTTTATGGAAATCATTACACGTGATAAAATTTATTTAATCCATAAAGGAAAATCATAATAAATTAGTGAATATTATACTGAAAATTATTTATAAAATATTCATTATTCACCATTTCACTTTACCAATCACACATTTCCCTATAAAACACGTGGAATGAATTTTCGGTAGTTTAATCTTTACTAAAATCGGTATTATGAATATTTAATAAATACTTTTCGGTAAATTCACCGTTCATGAAAAATAATTAATTTATCACTTTTGAGGCTAGGAAAAATACCAATAATGCACTAAAATATTTAATAATATTTTTGAAAATATCTTTAGTAAATTCGACAGCATAACGACTGCTAGAGTCCTAGTCTCCCTACACTTTCAAACACAGTCTCAACAACTAGAAATCACAATTTCGTAGCATTTTAAGGCAATTCATTATCCAATAAATCTTATAAAATTCATAGCATGAAAACCATGCATTCGGATATCCCTACAAATTCACACACGTATCCCTTACCTGTCTTACAAAGCCGAGCTTCCCGATTACATTTATTGAAACTCGTAACTCCCAGCTACAAAATAATTTTATCAACAATTATCAGTATTTTTCCTCTTAATTTTTGTGCCACTAACTTTCATAAAATGCAGCCATTAATGACATAGCATATGCACAACCAGTATAAATTATACTGGTGCCAAAACTCAACTTCCTCATTTTAGTCCCTTTTTCGGTTCTAATTTCACCAATAATTCTCTTTCAATTTCTATATTCATTTTCTATCATTAATCAAAAATTTCAACATATCCTCATATTCAAAGATGTCATGGCCAAACCTTCTCTTTGGCCATTTTCATGATTTTCATCTCTTCTTTAATTTCTTGGCTTTCAATTGGTTAGTTCTAGTCCATGTAAGCCTTTTTCTCTTATTTTCCTACATGAACCACTACGTTTCCTATTCTTCCATGTCTAAACCGTAGCCCTCATTCATTAGCCAACTTTTGCTTTTTCAACCCTCTTCATAATTCTAAGCTTCCTCTTCAATTATTTATATTCCCTTGTCCATTTCTCCTCATCTTTACACAAATTCCAGCCCACTTTCTTTGTTTTTCTCATCTATACCAAGATCTCATCTTAATTAAATTTCCATATGTCACGACCCGAAGGCCGCGACATTCACTTGATACTCATACTTTTCTTATTCTACAAATTTATAGACTAAATTTTTCCTTTTCATTTTACGGTTTGTATTCGGTGTCAGTGTAGTTACTATACTATCTAGATGAACTATAGTCATTTCACTTAAATATTAAACTAGCGAGGAAACGGTTCTAAGTTACATCCCCACTTATTTAACAAAATATGTACTGTACATCAATTCAAGTCTTACATATAAACAAGCGTTTTATAAAGAATGTATACCTCCAAAGGCTAGTACCAAGCCTAGATATCGTATCTGGAGGCCCACTCAAAAGCCCTCATGGCAGAGTTTAACTCAAATAATCTAAAAAGAGAAGAAATTTAGAAGGGTGAGCAAAACCACGGCTCAGTAAGATACTAATATAAATGCAAGAGTAGAATTATACTGTCTTAACTGTAATGCATAAAACCTGCAAATTTACAATTACAGTTCATCATTTCAATTGATAACATCTCATTATCTCAATTTCTGTCATCTGTCTATCACTCAGACCTCTAAATAAATCAACTTAATCACTTTTCAATCTTCTCATCCTTATACTACAATGTATCGCACAACAATACGTCGTGTATAATTTGAATATCATATACTATTAGTCCATACTCACATCAATCTCATAATGCATCATGTCCAATTAAGATATCATATCAAGTCACTTTACGTTTCATAATCATACTCCTGTCAACTCATATCACTTTCCACGTGGAGAATTATGATCACAATGGTACGAAGTCATAATTCTCTTCGTATAAATTTTGTGTCCATGTACCGTATCATATCATGACATCATATAGATGGAATATCGTTAATGCTGAGTCATGACACTCCTCATATAATTCTCATGTTTGTGTACAATATAAGGTCATGACATATCTCATGTAAAAAGCATATTATTATGTCATGATTTAGTATGAAAATTATGTAACTTTACTGTATAAACCGCTATCATTTCAAATCATATCACATATACTTTTGAAGCATGCTCAAATATGTAAATTTTCAATTCATTTCATATTTACTTTTAAGACATGGGCAGAGCATGTACAATTTGCAAGTCATATATTCACTTTTAGAGCATGTATAAAACATATGCGATTTCAAAACATTTTTCATATACTGTAAAGTCATATCAAGTCTAGAGTTCATATCAAATAAAACTATACTCTAGACCGCATATCATATCATGTTCGACATATAATCGTATATGAATCATCTAAAGTATCGAAATCATATCACATGTACTTTTAAAACATGTTTAAAACATGTACAGTTTCAAAACATATCTCATCTCAAGCATGTCTCATGTACTGTATAAATCATGTCAAGTCTAGAGTTCATATCAATAAAATCATACTCTAGACTTCATATCATATCTGTTTGAGACTAGGCTAAATCCCTAATGCTCTATCAATAAAGACTTAAATCACGTAGCTAGCAGTGAAAATCAAGTCATCGTCCCCTAGAAACCAACTAGGGCGCTATCTATAATTTAACATATTGACACTAGTTCATAATTCCGACTTGATGCCCAATTTCATTCACTATCACAAAATCAAATCACCGTTTTCAAATCAATTTTCATATGGTCTGTATAATATAATACCATGCTAGAATAATTTATAAAGGTATTATCGAATCAATTTTTAGGTTAGTAGTTTACCCATTTAAGAGATTTGGCCAATTTCCACTATCAAACAGTGTTCCAAGACATTTTATGTCAGAATACCGAACTTATACAATTGTTGATCTTATTATTCAAGACCTATTCCAAAGTTATAATCGAAACCATATAATCAAATGTTTGACACTCATTTATTTGAATTTATCAATGATTAGATTATATCGGAATTCAACCTCAATTTCAATAAGATTATGTATGCACAAATCATACATTTGTTATAACTCGATATCACAACTATCTATCGTATATCACAATATTGATACTAAGACCCCTACACAAATGTAGGTCCGCTTATTATCTCACATATATTCGACAATACGATGTAATATAATATAACCATCTCAACATTGACCTCTTGCAATGTCCGTGTTATCACGTTTGAAACTACTCCAAAATCAAGAAATCGAAATCAATTAATTCTAAAATCATCACTCCGTCGAAAATTTCACAATTCAATCGTTCAATCATCTAAATTTCAACCTCAATATTCTCTTCCAAGCTATATCATATAATCATCATTAATTTTATCAATGATTCGACTAATTGATATTCAACCTAATTTCAACTTGATAACCAATTCATGATATTAAGATAAATCCATTTATCGATTCTATAAGGCTTACATCATATAACTCATCACATTATCATGCTCAACCATTTACCTTCTCAACTATTCCAAACATCAAATTTTCCGGCAATACGATAAAGTCTTTTCAAAACTTATCTTTCGATAATTCTTTCCAAAATTCCATTTATACGAGAAAACCTTAACCTTTTTCATCAAACATTTTCCTATGAATTTCGACAGCATAACATTTCAGGAACTAAAACCTCTTGCAACAATCCCAAATAGACATAGTGGTATTCCACAATCATTTTTATTTCAATATCATGATCATTACTAAGACCCCTACCACCAATTGTAGGTCTTCTTAGCATTTAAAAATCATTTCAATAATCATTCATCATCAGGATCACAATTCCAAAACATACAACATAACACTACCACTACTTTATAAAAGTATCTTACCTAGTATCAAAGTTGACGATGTAATCTCTCCCAATTTCGTTCATGCTCCGATCATTCTTGTATAATTTTTACAAGTCCAATTTTTCCACATTTAAACTCATATAGAATTATTCAATAAAATAATAACAATAACAATAATAATAAATTTTACAAATTTGCTACCCATTTTCTCTTTCTTCCTTCTTCTTCTTTTTCCTTTTTCATTTTCTCCTTTTTCCTTTTTTTTCTTCTCCTTTTTCCTTTTTCTTTTTCTTTTTCTTTTCTTTTCTTTTTTTTTCTTCTTTTCTGGTCTGAACCGGTTCTGATCGGTTCGGTCGGGTCAAACCGATTTAGCCGATTCAACCTTTACTGGCCGGTTCAGCCTCATCTCGCCAGCATCACCGCCGGTTCAGGCCTCCCACAGCTGGTCGAGGTGGTGGCGAAGCTAGATCTGGCCTCCTTTTCTCCCCATTGGCGGCGACCGCACCGGATCTGGAGGTGTGGGTTTTCGGCCTCTTTCCCTTTCTTTCCTCCTTCCTTTTCCGTTTTCCTCTTCACTGCCGGTCACCTTTCCTCCCTCTCTGACGTCGGGGATGGCATGGCGGTGTCCAGATCAGCCGACACCGTCGTTTTTCTTTTTCTCTTTTTCCTTTCGGTTCTGCTTCCGATTTCTCCTCTTTTTTCGCTTCGGGCCGTCGCCGATCGCTTCTCCTCTTCCCCCTCATCTTGCCGGCGACATCCCTCTCTCCTTCCCTTCCTTTTCTCTCGGTCGGCTGACCGACGGGGGTCGGCATTCTCCTTGGAGTCTCTCCTCTATTGTAAACAGAGGAGAAAACGAGAGGGAATCGGGTATCCTGATTCCCGCCCCTTTTCTTTCCTTTTTTTATAATTATATGTATAAATATAATATTAATTAATAATAATATATATACACATTTTTATTTCTTAAATTTTAGATTTCTTAATATCCAAAAATTATTCAAAATAATTTCCTCAACTTCATCACTTTATCAGTTTCAGGAATTCCAACAATTGTCCTATCTCGTAAATAAATTTATTTATTTACTTTCACTTATTTATTTGCATAAAATTAAATTCCCGAGTAATTTAATACCAAAAATAGAAAAATTCCCGGTTATCACACCATATTCTAACAAGATTTAACTAAAAACAAGTCTATATATATGTTTATTATGTTATAAACATAGAAATATAGTATTGAATATCAAGAACACCATAGAATCATGGAAGCTCACCTTGACCGAAATTCATCTCCAAAATAGAACACTTTCTGCTTCAAGTCAGCCTTCTACTCTTATTTTCTTTGATGGTTTAAATGATGGAGGAAAGATTGATGGTAAAGGTTAAGTGGTTAGCTATGAGAGATGTATAATTTTGCTGAGTTTCCTTGAAAGAACGGAAGCAAACAGAATACCAAAACTGACTCAAAGCTGCCTCTCGTATAATAGCAGAGAAATCGGTGATGAGAAGAAAATTTGTTGAGTTTGCTTCAATTTTAGTCTTCCATTTATTCAAGATAGCCAATAGGAAATGGCCACCTGACTTCTTATCTTTCTTTTCTCATCATTTTATGTCTTACATGCATTAAAAACTGTAGAAACTTGCAACCAAAAAGGAACGGTGGTGAGGCTTTCTTTTGCTGTCCCGTTTTTTACCAAGTTCCATATCCTTTTTGTAAATTTTCATCCAATGAAAACTATTTACATGGTATTTCTATCTTTTCTTCCTTTTTGTATTATTTATATTGTATTTGAACCATAAAAATCTGCTTTTAAGATTTCTTTTGATGCATAAACCAAACAGCACGCCAACAGCAAAAGTGGCATGGAAATCTCTTGGCTAATCGGTCTTTATTTGTTTTCTTCACTCTTTTATCTATTGTCAACCAATCAACATTCATCACATGTCAAACTAATCCACTTCCTTCCTTAATTTAAGACTTATTTTAAATTTTATACCATAATATTTCACCTTAACATTTGGCTCAACAGCAGCAAGAGATAGTAGCGTATTTGCTGCAATTTCCTGATCAATTTTCATTCAAAATTTTCTAATTTTTTCTTTATTTATTCTATGCCTCTACATCATTTTGTAATATTCATTTCACCTCGTATACACCATACTACAATCGCATTCAATATTTATTTTATTTTCACTACATAATCTATTTCCACTATCAAGGATTTACAAATATGGTATACAGTGTTATAAAATCGGGTCTCACATCTGAATCACTAGAGAATTCAAAAGTGGGATTGAACGTGGGCTCGATGGAAGGTGGATCGTTGGAAGTGGAAGGTGGTGGTTGGGGCGTTTGTAGCACTGCACTTTGGATTGCTTGAATGTAGTCTCTAATCTTTCGAAGTATGTAACTAGAGTCCTCGTCAGACATGCAAACCCTGCAAGAAAGAAAGAAAAGAAAAGAATTAGATCTTTAAATTATAATAAGCAACTTAAATAAATAACAATCCCCGGCAACGGCGCCAAAAATTGGTAGTGTCGCAGGTACCAATAATAAATTACTTTACTTAAACCTATAGATAGGGCAAGCAAAGGTCAATCCCACAGAGATTGTTTTATTCAAGTTAATTATTTAAATTAAATACCTAACTATTATTTAGAGAGAGAAAAGAGATTTGGGGGGTTTCAATTAAATTATAATACTTAAGAAAATAATTAGAAAAATAAACAAGTAAATAAATTAGAAAATATCAAATATCACAAAACTTCAGTTACAAAGTAATTAATTATTCTTGGATTTAGATGTTGATCATTGATTACAAAATGTTATTGTCAATTAAATAGTCAACCGTAGCATAACAACTAGCTCTGTTACATCGTCTTCCCTTAGTGAGTCGTTAGTTAAAACAAGCTCTTTAACTAATCTCTAACTACTTAACCTACCTAGAATAAGCTCTCTAGACATAAGTTGTAGCAACATTAATAACTAGAAAGATATGGGTTGACATTAGATAACAAACACATAAGCTCGGTTCATTTAATCTAAACCTCAATTCTCCTCCATCCCTAGTAATTAACTCTATAAGCAATTACGGACTTATGTTTTTAATCTGGCAGTAGATTATTTAATTAAATTAAATAGTGGACCCTAGTATCTAATCAAGCAAATAATCATGCAAACGTGCTCAGAGAATCTTGGATACTTAATCAACAATTATATTATAAGCTCAAAATCTCACAACATTCTTTTTTCCAAGAATAATTAGTTTACCTCATAACTGAATAAGAAATCTACTCACTATTCATATTTAAGAATATAAACTCTAAATTATATATTATAAAAATTACAAATATCATGCAAGAAACAATCAAAGAAGTAATCTTTAATAATATAAAATCAGAATTACTAATCAAGATTATAAACTAGCAAGCAAGAACACACAAACAATATTAATTTAACTCTTTTTAGAACTTCTATCTCTTTACAATTCTTTTTCTACTCAAACTCTATTTTCCTATTTTATTATATTGTCTTAAAAATAATTAAAACTTTAAGACATAACAAAATTTTCAAACGTGTCTTGTCTCAACCAAATCTTATCTTCACCTTGCTTTGTTGGAATTCTTTTCTAAATCACGTTATTCTGCCCAGAATTTCGTATTGATTTTATCTAGACATTTGACCCACCAAACGAACTTCGATTTTTGCGATCTTATGCATTCCGGAAACCTTGAGAAGTCCTCTACAACTTCCATGAAGGCACTTCTTGAGATCAGGTTGTTAAGTTGGTCAAATTTATCAATCTTTTAAACTGAACAGAAAAATCTGTACTTTGCTCCTTTTAGCTCCTTTTAATTCCAACTTTGATATTTAATACCTAAAACATAAAATAAACATTAGCAAGCTCTTTTAGGCATAAAACATCAATATAAAGAATATATTAGCACATATAAAATTCACAAAATATCATCCTATCACACACATTACCATAGAACAATTTTCTTCAGTCTGAATCACCATGTCATATATAATTACTAATTTACTTAATAAAAGATACATTTCATATTCCATATCACTAATTATACAACCTTTATTATCTATTTCATTTTCACAAGATATTGTAAGTCATATTTCATAATCGTCTTATTAGATCAAAAATTGAAATTATGACTCCAAGAATAATATTCATTTTCATCATGAGACAATTATCCCAATTCACATATCCATGATCCCAATGTTATGCTAATATCATTGTCTCGTAATTGCCTCATTTGTCTCCATAGCATAAATTCAAATTTAACAATGTACTTTAAAATCTTTCTCAATAAATCATTTTAATTATTCTTTCTAAGTCTCCATTTATGCAAGAATACAGTAACTTTTACATAGGACAAATTTTATTTAAAATTCGACAACATAACATTTAAGAAATTGGAACCTCCTGCAAGTAAAATTCAAAATTTTCAACCAATCCAAACCATTTCAAAACTCAAAATTTTCAAGGCAGTTTATTTCAGTATAACAATAGCTCAAATACTTTTAATTCAACACAATCCAATACTTTCTCCCATAATCCATTTATCAAAGAAAACCATTATAAAATCAATAACACCATACTTGAAATTTCATAATCTATTCGTTTCTCAAACAATCAATTCAGTACATTTTTAGACTCTACTTTCAATTAAAACTGATCAATTCTGTATTAAACTAAGTTGTAAAAATATTTAAAAACCTTAGTCAATACCGAACCCTTGTAGTTTACTCACTATATCAACTTACAGCTCTTTTTTTTATATCGATCTATCAAAAATCCTCGTAGTACTAAACACATATCCCAGTAACTCCATATTCATGTTCTAAAACCAATAATTAACATTCTATAATTCCTTAACGATATCCTAATATCAAACAATCATATAATCACAACTTTTCATATACACAATATAATACTAACACAATCTTATAAAAGTATCTTACCCAATTTGCCATAACTGAGCATTCTTTTTTCGTGACCTCCAGGCCTAGCCATGCTCCTTGGTTTACCGCTTTATGATTTAGCTACAGTTACAAACAGACATACCAAACTTCAATGTTCATGTACACTACAATTTAGATTCCAATGCATAAATAAAATCACCAAAACTCTTACCAACTACCTTGGCTAAATGGCTTTTCTCTTCCTCTATTTCAACTTGTCTTCATCTCATTGGTCTAACCCATAAACACCTAGCATCCACCTCCTTTCGTTCACTGGTTCAGGACAGCAAAGCCACCACTGTTCAACCTTCGAAACCCAGCCTTGAATCCTAAAAGCATCACTTTCAGACTTAGTTTCAGCTTGCCTTAGCATCTCTTCTCAGCTTTGTTTTTCAACCTTGTTATTGGCATTAACTCCTCCCTTCTTCAGCCTCTTCAAATCACCAAACACCAAACCTGGAAAAAGCACCAACAGCCCCTGTTTTCAGGCCATTCCTGCTGCTTTGGTGGAGGCAGGAGCCTCCTTATTTTGCCTTACTCAATCCCGATCATAGCCCCTCTTTTCAGTCCTGAACCAGCACTGAAATCATTTGCTTAGAGCCCGCTGACAGCCACCAAAAACAACCTTAACTCAGCCACTTTCCACTACCTAAACCATCTTGAAAATTCCCTTACTCTTACACCATTTTCAGCCATTATATGCTGTCCCACACAACCAACAAAGATCAGTCCCGAACAGCCCACTTTAAACCTTCGTACAACCACCAAATCGAGCCCAAAAACCAGCTTTCACAGTTATAGTTTCAAGCCATTTACAATACCTAAAAACCCAACATTTAACAGTCTTAAAAATCCCGTCTCACGTCATACTTAACCACCAAAGGAGTCCTCATTTTTAGTTTGAAAACCAGCTTCTCCAGCACCTAGATAGGTTATCGGTACCCCCTTGATCAGTCCTCAACAGCTTGGTTTTTAGTACTCTGAAATTAGCCCTTAACAACCACTAAAATGATCCTTAAACCTAGCCAAGAACTCCTGCTTCCCAGCCGTTCCTTACGACTTCAACGGTGGCGACAACTTCTTCCTGCATCAATTTCAATCAATCACAAGAAGCCCCAACAACCCTTTCTGCTCCCTGCCGTTTCTGGTTTCCAGCCCACTAATGGCTGGCCTACCAGTTCTGGCCTCCTCTTCTCTCTTTTCATTTTTCTTATTTTCCTTTGCTCTTTTTTTTTTTATCGGCTCTCGTTTCTTTCTTTTTTTTTTGGTAGGCAGACAAGCAACGCCAAGGGCGGGACGACGACAGCGTCGGTAGTGGCTGAAGGCAGCGCCGGTGTCGGTAGTGGCTATACACAACGCTGGCAGCTCCCCTTCTCCTCTTCTTTTCGCTTTTATTTCTCCCTTTCTCGGTGTCGATTTCTCTCTTTGGCCGATTCCCTTCTCTTTCCCTTTCCTTGACCGGCGGTAACCCCTCTCTCTCTCACCACCGGCGGCTTCTCTCCCTTCTCTTCCTATTCGTTTTTGTTGGTTCCTCTACTTTTGTTCTGCTCATTTGCAGACGGGTTTGGTGGGTTTTCACCTGCCAAACTTAGAAGCTTGTCATCTTTTCTTTATTTAATATTTTTATTTATTTATTTATTCTTTTTTTTAATGTAAATGTATTATATATATTTTCTAGCTATTTATATATACATGTAAGAGTACTCATTCGTTTAATTCGGTTAATTTCAAACTGAATTAATTGAAACTGAATTAATCGAATTATAAAATTTTACTTTCGTTAACCGAATAGAAATATATATTTTCGAATTAACCGAACCGAAATATAATTAGGTTAATTCTGTTAATTAACCGAATTAACCAAACTTTTCACAAAGTTCTCATTTCACCAAACAAAATCACATATATATATAATACATAAATATATATTATATATAAATATGATATATATTATATATAAATAAATAATTCAGTATATATATTATATATAAATAAATATATTAATATATATCATTAATTCGGTTAATTCGGTTAACCGAAATAAATTCTGTTTTCGAACCTAATTAACCGATAACCGAATTTTTTCCAATCTCATTTTCGTTAACCGACCGAATTTAATTCGGTGGCCTACCGATTAACCAAATTAAATTCTATCAATCAGTTAACCGAAATTTTTCCATATTATGAACACCACTATATACATGTACACTTTGGTCTATTATTATATCTATACTTATATTATTTATTTTTCCTATTTTTATTTAATAATTAAACCTTTAAATTCTTTATACTAGAATTTTGTACTTTAATACTCAATAATTAAATTAACCAAGTACACCTATTAAGTTATTTCCATCCTCAAAACTATAAGTCCTCATGTGAAATTTTTGATTTCATCATCCTCAGGAATTGATAAAACTCGGAAAACTTCAATGATAATTTAAATCACTCTCTCCATGTATCAAAAATTACAGTCGTCACAGTTTCGTAGGATTGGCTAAGGAACTTCCTGACCTTCTGTACATGCCCCTTATGGGATATAGTACGTGCATGAATATCTGGGAGATTTATTTTTTTTACAGATATATGATGTTTTTCAGATTAATTGAATGATTTAACTTACTCAAATAGTATATGATTTGACTGAAAAAGTTATGAAAGGCGTAATATGAGTTTTAAAGTACACATTTTCTTGACATAAGTGCATGTATCGTATTTTAATGATTTTACAAGTATTGATTTATTGCACTAAATTGTTTTCTATAAACATCTTAAAATAATGGTTTATATGTTGATATCGATTTGAAGTTGCATTACATGCATTATCAAATGCTTCGTATTGATTTGTTATTTCATGTCCAATTGTTTGTACCCTATAGTCACTGTAGACACCTTATTTTGTCCGGAGTCTTAACTTGTAAAAATAATTAATTGGATTGCGTGACATTGTATTTTAATTTAACAATTTAGAATTAGGCTAGAATTAAATGAGAATTTTTTAGATTTTAGAATTAACATTAATTAGTAAATTAAAATTAAAATAGGATTTAGGAATGATGATAAAAAAAAAAGAGAAGAGATAAGAAAAGAAAAGAAAATAAAATTAATTTTAGGATAGGATAATTAGATTTTTTAGGATAATTATTTAGATTAATATTAAAGTTGATAGAGTTAGATTAGGATTAACATAAAAATTAAATAGATAAAATATTAAAAATAAAAAATAATTAATAGAATAGGTTGAGTTGTATTAGGATTCTAACAAATTTATGACTATAAAAAGGGGTTAAACCCCATAACTGAAGGGGGGAACAATTTTGAGAGAAAATAACAAAAAATATACAAGGCAGCAGCACCAGCGATGACAAGGAAGAACGAGGAATCAAGCTAAGGAAGGCAGACGAAGTAGTGCTAGGATCGAGTTAAAGGGGTTGCTTTTCGGCCATCAATTCCAAGAGCAAATCACGTAATTAGTCTACAAAGCTCAAACTATTTTACTTTGGCCAATCCAATTACAAGGTAAGTATTGTTCCTGCACTTTTATGATGCCACGTCTAGTATTTGTTATTAATGGTTAATCATTGAATTTGATACTTTAAGTTGCTTTTCTCATATTGTTCAAAAAAAAAGGTTGCTTTTCTCATAATAAAGATAATTAAAATAATAAAATATAGGAGTTTAAAACTTAAAAATTCAAGAATAATAAATAACAAAAATAGAAAAATAAAGTTAAAATTTAATTAAATAAGACAACAAACGGTAAATGAGTAAAAGTAAAAAATAAAAAATAATTAAAAAGATAAATAAATAAAAGTTATTAAGATAGATGTTTAATTAATAGATAATGGCATAATAAATGTTGAGGATGAGCTAGACCTTTCCGATGATGGAATCTTCGAGGCGATTACGAATGAGTAACACTCGAGGAATTCCTAGGTAAGAGAATTCTTTTAAGTCTATCTAGAATGATGGAAGATTTAAAAGGTATTTTCAAAAAATGAAGGTTAAACTGTATTCTCCAAATAATTAAAAAAGAATAACACGTAAAAAATCATAATTATAATATATATATATAATAAACATAATAGTAAAATTTTTAAGATAATAATAAATAATAAATAAATTATTAATTAATTCCGATGATGGAATCTTCAAGGCGATTGCGAATGAGTAACACTTGAAGAATTCTTAGGTGAGAAGATCCTTCTAAGTTTATCCAGAACGATGGAAGACTTAGAAGGCATTTTCAAAATAAACAAATAATAAATAAAGATAAAAACATAATAAATAATAAAATTTATATTCTAATAAAGATAAAATAATAAATAATAAATAAAGTTAATAAATAATAAAATAATAATTCCGATGATGGAATCCTTAAGGTGATTGCGAATGAGTAACACTTGAGGAATTCCTAGGTGAGAGGGTTCTTCTAAGTTTATCCAGAATGATGGAAAATTTAGGAGATATTCTCAATATAAATACCAAAATCCTAAATATATTAATAAATAATATATATAAAAATAATAATATTTAAGATAAATAAATAAAAGTAATAAAAATAATTAAATAAAAAATAAATTAAGGAATAAAATTCTAAAATACTTCTGACGATGGAGCCTCTTCATGGGAGTCGAATGGTACCCCTTGAATACTCTTGAGGTGAGAAGAGTCTTTTTAGAGTTCATTCAGAATGATGGAGGATTCTTAAAAGATTTTTCAATATTTAAACAATAATATGAAATATTAAAAGACCACATAATTAGACTAAGTTAAAATAACACAAGATTAAAATGGTACCAATATTGGGCGTTGTAGGGGTGCTATAACCTTCCCTACACGTAAATGAACTCCCGAACCCAAAACTAAAAATGTAGACCAGTCTTTAGAGTCATTTAGGTGGCCAATCACACCTAGGTTAAAAAAGATTGGTGGCGACTCCATTTGTTTAATGTCTAGCGTCCTAGCCCTAGGAAACGTTATGACAGCTTAGCGACTCCACTGGGGACAATTAAGAGAGTCGAGCCATAATTTAATCTTGTGTTATACTAAGTCTAAGTTTGGTGGTCTAAATTTGGAAAGTTTTGATGTTGTTTGATGCTCTTTTGTTGATTTCTTGAGTGCTTTGTGGAAATTAATAAGATGAAGTTCCTTCTCACACGCCACACTTTGCATTTGCATGCATAAAGCTCTCGACCCGAGCTCAGTCCTTTCTAGGAGGGAGTAGAGTACCTACCGCTCTCGTGAGGTGATAACCTCCGCATGGGCTAGCAAAATACTCCCACTCAAGTTGAACCTTTTCCGCTTGTAGCCTGTCATGGGTGAGGATTAGGGTGCCTTACTAGTCCAGAGTGGATGATAGTAAGGAACAATTTGGGAACCTTTAGCCCTTTTATCTAAAGCCATGCATATAATGAAATTAGGAAGACCAACTGTAAGATAGAGCCATATCAACCCATGATATAGAAAGTACCCATTACTTAGGACACATTTTTGATGAAGTTTGTTTGATTTTGATTTCTACATGAGACACAAAAAGGGTACCATGTGTTCTTCACCAAAACATTTTCATGCATCAATCATCCATTATTATTACATGGCAACTTTTTACCATACCATCCCATTCATACACATGTAGCATCATCTCATTTTGTTCATCTTCAATCATTGTTTTCAAACAAAGCAATTTCAAACTTTTTCAAGCATCACCACACGAAAAATAATAAACTCTAATTGTGGTAATAAAGGTTCAAAGATAGCCCGACCAAAAGTCCATTCGTATCACACTCGTTATCAAGCTAGGATCATGGAAGAAGAGCAAAGTGTCCGTATTGAGAAGATGGAAAAGGCTCAAGAGGAAATGAAGGGGCAGTTGGCTCAAATAACTGAATTATTGAAGAACTTGAGCAAAGGCAAAGGAGTAATGGAAGAAGCTATTGTCCAAGAAGGGGTCTAACAACGTAGCATGGAAGATCCCATATACCCTCTTGGATTTGGTCCTCATCCAAGTCAAACATCTCAAGTAGGAGGATATCCATTTGCTTATACGACCATACCTCAAATGTTTGGCCCAGCTCAGGGACAAACTCTCCCTTCCCAAGGGACAAAATTTACTGATCCAATTGAAGTACCTAACTTGGATGACCCGAGGGAGATTGAAAAGATAAAAGTCAAACAAGTAGAAGAGAAAGATGAGGCGAAGTCACAACAAAAGATCGATATGTTGGAGGAAAGACTTCGAGCTATTGAAGGCTTAGACCTATATGGTCCCATGGATGCTATGGGGTTGTGTTTGGTGTCTAATTTAATCATCCCACCCAAATTTAAGGCCTCGGAGTTTGAAAAATACAATGGGACTTCTTGCCCTAAGTCTTATCTCATTATGTACTGTCGAAAGATGGCTGCCTATGCTCAAGATGATAAACTTCTTATTCACATCTTTCAAGAAAGCCTTACTGGGTCTGCAGCGAAGTGGTATAATCAATTGGATGGAACTCGAATCACCACTTGGAATGACTTGGCAAGAGCATTTATGGCTCAATATCGACATGTTGCTAATATGGCCCCTGATCGTCTGTCACTCCAAAGCATGGAAAAGAGAACTAATGAGAGTTTCAGGCAATATGCCCAAAGGTGGCGTGACATGGCTGCGGAGGTGCAACCTCCACTTTCAGAGAAGGAGCTTACCATTATGTTCGTTAATATTTTGAAGGCTCCATATTACGATAGGATGATCTGTAATGCCACTAAGAATTTTGCTGATATGGTATTGTCTGGTGAGATAATTGAGAATGCAATCAAGAGTGGAAAGATTGAAGCTCCCAACAATATTGAGAAGAAAGGAGGAGCTAACAAAAAGAGGGAAGAAGAAGTCCATGCTGTTGCATATGGAAAGCAATATGGAGGCTATGTCCCACAACACCCTTATCACATGCCACAACCTTACTATCCTACTCAGAATCCTTACCATTCATACCCCAAGGTTAATGTTCAACCTATTCCTCAGACACCTGCACCAGTTACTCAGTCAGCTACGCAGTTCAATAAACATGAGGGCAATCTTAAAGGATCATGGCCGCAAAGAGAAAGGACTCCCATTGACCCAATCCCCATGACCTACACTGAGTTGTATCCAAAATTGATCAAAGGACAACTCATCGCACCCGTCTATGCGGAACCTCTCAAGCCTCCATATCCGAAATGGTATGATGAGAATGCTCGATGCGAGTATCACTTCGGGAACATGGGTCACTCTCTAGAGAATTGCATTGCGCTAAAGTATAGAGCGCAAGGACTGATAAAAGCTGGCATGTTGAATTTTGAAACGAAAGGGGAATCGGCTACGGATGCAAACCCATTGCCTAACCATACCAATGAGGGATGAGTTTTGTGGGGGCATAAAGGGTTTGAGCCTGGCGATTTTGAAGATTTATAAATTCTAGTTTTGTTTTTGCTTTCTTTTCTTTAAGTAATGCAAGATAGTTTTTGAAAGTGCTTAAGCCCATAAGCACAAGATAAAGTTTTATGTATGGGCTAACTTTTATTTATTCCCTTTTTAATAAAGCGACTAGTGTGATGCACTTTCATTTTCTCATTCTCTCTGTTCATTTTCCATTTCCCACATACGTACCTTTACCTTTTATTCACAAGTATCCAAATAATGAACATAATGATAATGATGTCAATAAATCTGGGATTCAATTTTGAAAGAACTACTACTGTTGATGAATTACTAGTCTACTAATGTTGTGAAAGCAAGAAAATGAAGGAAATGTTGTTTACCATCCGCACTTGATAGATTGTACAAGAAAGGTGAATCTCTTATAGAAGCTTCTAACAAGTTTGTCATTGTTCAATAAACAATTTTTAATTAGAGTATTTACATTTGAAATGATAAATGGCCTTCTTTCACTATCCTTCAAGCATGAGTAAAATTATCCTTTGATTACCTCTTTTGAGCTTATTATATTTTTTGTAATATAACCCACCAAGGATCACCCTCCACACTGGGGGCAAGGAAGATGAAATAAAAAAATTTTGGGGGCACAAATGAAAGTGCTCATGATGAATCGAGGGGTAAAAAAAAAAGAGAAGAAGAAATAGCCTAGTTTTGTGAAGAAGCAAAGAAGAAGAAAAGAAAAAGAGTTTTGAATTCAAAAAAGAAAACCCAAGAAAGAAAAAAAAGAAGCAAGAGGAGAAATGAGTGAATTGAAAAGGGGCAAAATGCCTGAATGTTTTACTTGATAAAAGTGATCCCTTGGTTTATAAACCTTGAAACACATTTTGGGCCTGCTTTATCTCGTTTTTTCATAAACCCTCACCTGAGCCTACATTACGTGCCTTTAAAAGCCCATTTTGATCTAATGTAAATGCTTAAATTGAAGAATCATGTATTGAATGAAGACATATTTGTATAATGAGATAATGATCCTTTGAAGGAAGTAGATTAAGTTGAATGAAGAAACCCATGACCTTTAGAAGATATCTTGGATCGAAATCAAGAACGCCTATAGGGGGATGAATTTGGATTGAGCACTGAAGGTTGAAGTTTGTCAAAGCCAATGAATTTGAAAATGAAGAAAAAAAGAAAAAAAAGAAAAAATAAAAATATGAAAAAAAAAGAAAAAATAAAAAGAAAAAGGAGGATTCAAAATTGAAAACCCAAAAAGGGCAGTTTGAATCAAATAAGGGGCACCTAAGTTGAAAACCTGAAAAGGCGACTTAGGAAAATATCATCATCAAAAAGTTTTGATACAAGGGCAAGACTGACAGACACTACATGAAAGAACATATCAATAAGAGTGGGCTTTTGGAAAGGAATTCTAGATTGACTTGATTGAAATTATCAGAATGTTTATTAAATGGATACTGAAAACCCTATTCCAAACAGACTATCCCATTGATTTTTCTTTATTTCATGTTCCTTTTCTAAGAATGAATACCTATACCTCTCATGATCATTTTAAATTTATTCCACCCCTGTAACAAATTGAGAATATGCATAAGTGCATTACATTGGTGGTCTAATTGGAAGGAAAATAAATAAATATTGGTAACCTTTCTTGGGTAAAGTTTTGAAAAAATATATTCTTTTGAGAAATCTTGCATTACTAAGAGAGAGAAAGAAACAACAATAAAAAAATGATGGAAAATATAAACTTGAAAGCATGATGGCAAGTCTTCGAGCATAATTGGACCAAGACTCAATAGGAGATGGGATAAGAAGTGAAGATAGAAGATTTGAATAAGAAGAATCCAGCAGATATGTGGAATTTGAGAAAAATGAGATGAGCTTGAGAATCTTGTTACCACAATGGAGATTGCATTTACATACATTCATGGAATAATTCAGGTAACATTCATAGCACTTAGGGCATTATGATGTTCATGATATTCATTACGTTCATAACATACATCACATTTCACTATTGCATTTTGACATTGAACTATTTGTTAAAACATTAGGATAAGAAGTTCTGAATGATTAAAATTTTAAGGAAAAGAGAAAATATAAGAGATGGTAATTTGGAAAAAATGATGAGGTATGAGAAGATGATGAGAAAAATACTTTTTTGAAAAAAACCTTAGATGAGAGCAGAGTCCAGTTTAGCTGGCACCTTAAAGAAGGATGAAGCCCAATATTGTTGGCATCAAAATGAAAGTTAAGCCCAGTCAAACCCATGTAAACTGGCATTCTAAAATGAAATATTTATTTTCAAAAGTCTCAAAGCCTCTGTTGAGAGGAGCTCTTTATTTTTCAAAAAGTTTCAAAGCCTCTGCTGAGAGGAGCTCTTTATTTTCGAAAGTCTCAAAGCCTCTGTTGAGAGGAGCTCTTTATTTTCAAAAAGTTTCAAAGCCTCTGTTGAGAGGAGCTCTTTATTTTCAAAAGTCTCAATGCCTCTGTTGAGAGGAGCTATTTATTTTCAAAAGTCGCAATGCCTCTGTTGAGAGGAGCTCTTTATTTTCAAAAGTCTCAATGCCTCTGTTGAGAGGAGTTCTTTATTTTCAAAAAGTCTCAATGCCTCTGGTGAGAGGAGCACAAGGTTATATTTCAAAGTTCCAATGCCTCTGATGAGAGAAGCACAAGGTTATGTTTCAAAGTTCCAATGCCTCTGGTGAGAGGAGCATAAGGTTATTTTTTCAAAGTACCAATGCCTCTGGTGAGAGGAGCACAAGGTTATATTTCAAAGTCTTACAACCTCTGGCGAGAGGAACTAAATGTTTCTTAAAAACTATAAATATTTTGTGAAAAAGAAAAAAAACCAAAAAAATAAATAAATAAATCCGGACAAAATAGTTGTCTAATTGTCTTTGCACAATTCCTGATTTTTAGAAAATGTGCAAAGAGGGGCAGCTGTAGACACCTTATTTTGTCTGAAGTCTTAACTTGTAAAAATAATTAATTGGATTGCGTGACATTGTATTTTAATTTAACAATTTAGAATTAGGCTAGAATTAAATGAGAATTTTTTAGATTTTAGAATTCACATTAATTAGTAAATTAAAATTAAAATAGGATTTAGGAATGATGATAAAAAAAAAGAGAAGAGATAAGAAAAGCAAATAAAATAAAATTAATTTTAGGATAATTATTTAGATTAATATTAAAGTTGATAGAGTTAGATTAGGATTAACATAAAAATTAAATAGATAAAATATTAAAAATAAAAGATAATTAATAGAATAGGTTGAGTTGTATTAGGACTCTAACAAATTTATGACTATAAAAAGGGGTTAAACCCCATAACAGAAGGGGGGAAACAATTTTGAGAGAAAATAACAAAAAATATACAAGGCAGCAGCACCAGCGACGACAAGGAAGAACGAGGAATCAAGCTAAGGAAGGCAGACGAAGCAGTGCTAGGATCGAGTTAAAGGGGTTGCTTTTCGGCCATCAATTCCAAGAGCAAATCACGTAATTAGTCTACAAAGCTCAAACTATTTTACTTTGGCCAATCCAATTACAAGGTAAGTATTGTTCCTGCACTTTTATGATGCCACGTCTAGTATTTGTTATCAATGGTTAATCATTGAATTTGATACTTTAAGTTGCTTTTCTCATATTGTTAAAAAAAAAAGGTTGCTTTTCTCATAATAAAGATAATTAAAATAATAAAATATAGGAGTTTAAAACTTAAAAAATCAAGAATAATAAATAACAAAAATAGAAAAATAAAGTTAAAATTTAATTAAATAAGACAACAAACTGTAAACGAGTAAAAGTAAAAAATAAAAAATAATTAAAAAGATAAATAAATAAAAGTTATTAAGATAGATGTTTAATTAATAGATAATGGCATAATAAATGTTGAGGATGAGCTAGACCTTTCCGATGATGGAATCTTCGAGACGATTACGAATGAGTAACACTCGTGGAATTCCTAGGTAAGAGAATTCTTTTAAGTCTATCCAGAATGATGGAAGATTTAAAAGGTATTTTCAAAAAATGAAGGTTAAACTGTATTCTCCAAATAATTAAAAAAGAATAACACGTAAAAAATCATAATTATAAAATATATATATATAATAAACATAATAGTAAAATTTTTAAGATAATAATAAATAATAAATAAATTATTAATTAATTTCGATGATGGAATCTTCAAGGCGATTGTGAATGAGTAACACTTGAAGAATTCTTAGGTGAGAAGATCCTTCTAAGTTTATCCAGAACGATGGAAGACTTAGAAGGCATTTTCAAAATAAACAAATAATAAATAAAGATAAAAACATAATAAATAATAAAATTTATATTCTAATAAAGATAAAATAATAAATAATAAATAAAGTTAATAAATAATAAAATAATAATTCCGATGATGGAATCCTTAAGGTGATTGCGAATGAGTAACACTTGAGGAATTCCTAGGTGAGAGGGTTCTTCTAAGTTTATCCAGAATGATGGAAAATTTAGGAGATATTCTCAATATAAATACCAAAATCCTAAATATATTAATAAATAATATATATAAAAATAATAATATTTAAGATAAATAAATAAAAGTAATAAAAATAATTAAATAAAAAATAAATTAAGGAATAAAATTCTAAAATACTTCCGACGATGGAGCCTCTTCATGGGAGTCGAATGGTACCCCTTGAATACTCTTGAGGTGAGAAGAGTCTTTTTAGAGTTCATTCAGAATGATGGAGGATTCTTAAAAGATTTTTCAATATTTAAACAATAATATGAAATATTAAAAGACCACATAATTAGACTAAGTTAAAATAACACAAGATTAAAATGGTACCAATATTGGGCGTTGTAGGGGTGCTATAACCTTCCCTACACGTAAATGAACTCCCGAACCCAAAACTAAAAATGTAGACCAGTCCTTAGAGTCATTTAGGTGGCCAATCACACCTAGGTTAAAAAAGATTGGTGGCGACTCCATTTGTTTAATGTCTAGCGTCCTAGCCCTAGGAAACGTTATGACAGTCACTACTAGGGATCGAGACACAAAAGGTATTCTAAAATACCTCCCATACTCCATCCGGTTACCTGGCCGACTATAGTATCTTTCCTATAACATTTTCTAGTGAGTTAATAGGAAATATATGTTTTTATGTATTTTAATGTTTATATTTATTATATTTTTTCATAATTAGTAAAAAAAATTATTTCTATTTAACTACACATAGTATGGCTTTTATATATGTTTCTTACTGGGCTTTCCCCAAAGCTCACCCCTCTTACTTACCATCCCAGATAGCTCATCAATATACAAGAAATCTACTGCTCCATGTTAGTCAAAGAAATCACTAGAAGTTTAAAGTACTCGGTGATCGAGTATTTGTTCAATGTTTATTTATATTCAGACATGTATTTGCACAGCAGTTGAATTCATGGAATAGAACGTAAATATTGTAATGTCAAATTTAAGAATGTATCTAAATTTAGTGGGATGTAAATTATGTGGAATTTATTGTGAACAGAATCATAATTATTATATTTGTTATTATCAATTAAATTAATAGTATATCGAATTAATCGAATGAAAAAGATGGATTGTACTTACATTGACACCAAACGCAAACTGACTAATACCGAGTAAGTGAGTAAGAAAGATAGAAGTAAAAAAGAAAAAGTTAGTTCGAAATTTTATAATCCGGACATTACAAGGTAAGATTATATGCTGATGTGTTCTTTAATTTTTGCTATGGTATCTACTGGTTTTGGGCTTGAAGGATGTGTTTAAACCTTGGATTAAATCAAAACTATGTGTAGCTTCTTTTTGGTAGCTTCGGCCATGAATGGGGGATGAAGAAACTATGGTGATTCGAGTGCTTGTTGGATAGAAATTAGTAGTATATGATGAGAGGAAATTGGTTGAATCATGGTTGTGGTAATAATTTTGCAAAGCATGAAGATGGCATGAAGAGGGTGTTATTCGGCCAGTGGGTAGGCTGAAATATGGTGATGATGTTTTGATGAATTAAAGGCATTTGTAGGGATGTAAACGGGTCGGGTACCCACTAGATTTAGGATACCCGAACCCGAACCCGATTAACTTTAATAATACCCTAACCCGATTAACTACCCGATTATTTTTATTTATGCTACCCGAACCCTAACCCTATAAAATATAAATACCCGTTTAACTACCCGAACCCGTTTAACTACCCGTTTATTAAGTCAAAGTTTGATTTTTAAATTTAAAATTAAAATTAATTTTAGAATAACTTAATTAAAACATTATATTAATAAATTTAATTTAACTCATAAAAATAAATTAAAGTTAAAAATCATAATTGTAATATATAATGATTTAATTTAATTAAATAAAACATTAATAATAAATAATTTATATATAAAAAATATAAGTATTGTATTAATTAATTATTATTTATATATTCGGGTTCTGGTAGCGGGTACCCTATGGTAACTACCCGAACCCTACCCTAACCCGTGACGGGTAGTAATTTCACTACCCGAACCCTATCCGAACCCGATTATACATTACCCTAATCCTACTTAAACGGGTCGGGTAGCATTGGGTACCCGTTTATAGAGTACCTATTGCCATCCCTAGGCATTTGATAAAAATCCTCAGTGAGTAAGAGTAGTTACAAGACAAGAATTTAGAAGAATAATAAATGAAAAATGTTAAGAAGAGGTAAGGTGAACCTACCGGCTATGAAAAGAAAATGTGAAGCTGCCGGCAGTGAAAGGAAAACAGAAAAGAAAAGAAAAAAATGTTAATATAATTTTGATAAATAGTAATAATAAAATTATATAAGGATAAATTAAGATAAAGTGTAAAACAAAAAACATCGAAAAGGAATAAGATGTGGGCAAGTGTGAATTCGACCAAAACCAAATGCATGAGTTTTTCATGTAAAATGTTATGATTTAATAGTTAATAAATAATATCTATAGGTTAATTAGACTATTAGTGAAACTGAAATTGGAAAAGAATGAATTTTTGGGTAAATAAGAAATTGGTTAATCATATGTTATAACATTAAATGCTGAATTTGATGGTTAATGAGTAGGAAACAATATAAGAATATTAATAAAATTATTAGTGAAATTAGAATTGGAAAATAATAAGTGGAACTCAAGAATGGAAATTTAGCCATGATAACAATTACATGATATTGGTAGAATTGAATTGGAAGAAAATGAATGAAAAAACAATATAGGTAAACACCATTGGAAGGTGATGGAAAATAAGTTAAGCTAAATTAGTTATTGAAATTAGTAAAAATGGAAGAAATTGCGATATAAGCAAATGGTGGAATTAATATGAACAATGCATGAAGATTAATTGTAAAATTTGAACTAGAAAATAATAAATATAATGCAAAAATGAAATATTTGACTATACTAAATAATTAAAGATAATAAAATTTTGATGGAATTAAAATTAGGAAAATATGTCAATTTAATTATAGCTATATTTATATATTTAATATGAAATAAAACAAATCTATCATGAAAAATGATAAAATAGAAAATAAAGATTGATATAATGAATGAATAATTATTAGAACTGAAATATGAATTATGGGTGAAATTTGAATTAAGAAAAAGATTTCAATTTAAATAGTAATTATGTTGAGATATTTAGTAAGGAATTAAATAAATAAATTATTGAAAGTTACAACATGAAAAGTCGGAATTTATAGAATATTTATTATAGTTATATATGGGATTTTAAATATAAATTAGAATTATTGGTGACATAGAATTTAGAGAAAGAATAGGATTTAATGGAAATTATGTTTTGACAATTGGTAGAAGATAAAATAAATTAAATACGGAGAATTTCAAATTAGAACATAAAAATTTATAGAACAATTACTATATTTGGAATATAGAATTTTTAAATATATTTGAAATTACTATGCAGTGTTCAACTTGGGAAATAAAGACGTAAGGTTCTACTAGATTCTTATATTACGCGGAATAAAGGTAAGGAACGTATATGAGAGTTGCAAAGGAAATGTTTTAATTTTATCGTAAATTTTCAAAATCAAATCGTAACTGCTCCGTACCCAATTTTCTTAAACAAGAAAATAGAAATTCATTTTACCTTCATACATGTCTAAATATGATTTTAATTGCATGAAATATATTATTATTATTATTATTATTATTATTATTATTATTATTATTATTATCATCATCATTATTCTACATGAAATGATTTTACATGAATTAAATTATAGGAAATGATTTACATGAATTGAATTATATGAAATGATTTACATGAACTGAATTACATGGAACGATTTACATGATTTGAATTACATGAAATAATTTACATGAATTGAATTATACGATATGATTTACATGACTTGATTTATGAGTATATGAAATGATTTTATGAGATTGATGTCTCCTTGATGAGCGTGCATATGAGACAGTGATGATTAGGCTGGGAGACGTCCCAGATCTTCCCCTTTACATGATATGTTGTGGGAATTATGGTCAAACCCACAAGTTTCTGCAGTGAGTACCTGACCAGTGTGAACTGTGACAGATCAATGATGGCCATTCGTTACAGTTTCGTAGGATTGACTAAGGAATTTCTTGGCCTTCCTATACAAGTCCCTTATGGGATACAGGACGTGCATAAATCTTTGGGAGATTCATTTTCTTTACAGATATGTGATATTGATCAGATTGATTGAATGATTTTCCTTACGAGAATAATATATGATTTGACTGAAAAAGTTATGATTTGAGTTTTAAAGTACACGTTTTCTTGATATATGTGCATATAACACATATTAATGACTTTACGAGAATTGTTTTACGGCACTAAATTGTTTTGTTTTACAGAAACATCTTGAAATAATGATTTATATATTGATATTGATATTGATATTGATTTGAAGTTGCATTACATGCATTATCAAATGCTTCATACTGATTTGTTAACTCACATCCAACTGTTTATTCCCTATAGTCGCTTTTAGGGACCTTAACACGACGGGTACTTCAAAGTTCCTCCCATACTCTACCTAGTTACCTAGCCAACTATAGTGTCCCTTCTTTAGCATCCCCTAATGAGTTGTTAGGAAGTAATTGTTTTTATTGTTTATATTAAATATGCCATTTTCATAATTAGTGAAATAAAATTATTTTATTTAATTTCATATAGGCTCACTTTTATATATGTTTCTTACTAGGCTTTTCCCAAAGCTCACCCCCTTACTCACCATCTCAGATAGCTCATCAGAGTAAGTGCCAATCGTTGCGATAGATTAGTTGAAGGAAATTACTAGAAGTTTAAAGTACCCTATGACCAGGTATATGTAAAATTTTATATTTATATTCAGACTAGCGAATGCAAAGCAGATGTATTTATCATGAGATGTAAATAATGAAATATTAAATTAAAGGATGTACATGAAATGTGGGATGTAAATTATTCTGAATGGTTATAGATCGAAACTATAAATATTATGTTATAGATTTTATCCTGATTTTCTTATTTCTTGCTTATGGATTAAATAATTAATGGTATAAAGATTTAATTAATATGAAAATTGTATATTGAACTTACATCGACACCGAACGCAAATCGACTGATACCGAGTAAGTGAGTAAGAAAGATAGAAGTAAAAAGAAAAACGTTAGTCGGAAATTTTATAATTTCAGACGTTACACCAATAGACTAAAATGCTTACAATAGCAATTACCACACATATACATTGATTTTTACACGAAGGTGTTTCAGTTAATGTGTGGTCAAATTTAACTTGTATTTGTAAAAGTCAAACCCCTAATTGTAATAATTTGACCAACCAAATTTCACAATTCGACATAATTTTTATTAATTTCTTGGTCTCCCCTCTTGATTAAACCTTGTTTGACTTTTTGATCAAAATCAACCCTTATCAAACTCAAACTTGAAAATTTTGACTCGATCAAACTTGAGTTAAGCATTTTGGTATTTAAGGTTTGTTAACCCCAAATTGTACCATCCTAACACTTCAAGTTAATACTAAGTTAGTTTCTAAACTTAGTATATAGTTACCAATATAACTTAGCTCAATTCATATAAATTTTCTCAAGCTCTAACATAACCTTAAAACATCAAATTTTTATCTTTCAGATCTCAATATCCATATCTAATTTCTTCCACAATTATCGTAACACGCTAGAAGTGACTACTTATTATACCTCTTAGTGTCAAACGGGTCAAACCCTTCCTCCTAAATGCCTTGGCCGAAAGCTACCTAGACATATTTCAAATTTGTCAAAAATTTAATCAACATTTTTCCTCCCAACTTCATCATAAATCAAAATCAAGCATCTTTTATACCTTATCTTACTAAAACAAATCAAAACCCTTTTTCCATAGGCTTGGTTGAACCTCCCTAGCTAGGCATAGTTTCAACATTTAGTTAATAATTTATCAACACCAAAATGAATTTACACTATGTCTACCATTAAAGTATTGAAATTCAAAATTTCTCACCAAATTCTTGACTTGGTGCTTCACCCTTTATTCTCTTCTTCCTTCCACGTCTTTGCATGTAACAAATCAGAAATGGAGCTTGGGAGGGTTTAGAGGTAGTTGCCCTCCATCCTGGGTGCGGTTGCCCCATGGCCGCCACTTGTCATCCCTTCATTGGTTTATATTAGTAACATGCAAAAACATAACTATGAAATAAGTATATACATTTCATGTTAATGCAATTTGTCCTTATTCAATTTGGTCCTCACTTGTTTCCAATTTAGTCCATAGTTCCAAATAATCTAGCTTATAGCACAAATTTAATTATTTAACTTATTAATCCACAATGAATTAAAAGGAGTGTCATATATGGTTGGAAATATCTCTAAGATAATTTTACAACAAAATTTAAATCACTTCAATTAGAGTTTCCTATTAAAAGTTATATGCAATTCTTTACAAATTGTTTACTAGTCGAGTTCCCTTCACATAGTGTAACTTAAAAAATTCACTAGTATTAATGTACATTAAACCAGACAATGAGCCACATATGATTGGAAAGCTCTCTAAGTTGGCTCTTCAATAAATTTTATGACATGTCAATTGGATTTTCTATCTAAAGTTATGATCAAATAAGTACAGATTGGTCAAAATTTCATACTCATCCAAATCAAAATTTTAAATTAAGTCCATTTAAACTCCCAAATTGCAACTAATCATTAAAAACGAGTTTAGGGAATTCTAGGTTTCATAGTTAAAATATGAATTGAATATTAGATAAACATTAAATAGTCAATACTTAATAAAAATAAATATTTTGCTCAAAATTGTATAGTCACTATTAAAGAAATAAGATCAATTTCAAGCAGTTGTATAATTCTCTCAAAATTCCAACTTTTATTTTTTAAAAAGTATGCTTTTGAAAAAGAAAAAAATCAACTAAAAATTTTAAACTTTATTATGGTAATTGATGAGTAGGACAAGTTGCAAGTTGTTGAACCCAATGGTCAACAATAATTTGCCAACAACTTCTTAACTGAGTGGTTAAAGAAGAGTTGTAGCATATAGTACAACTTGAGTTTGAATTCAAGTAAGTATATTCTCAATTATCAAGTATTTCCCTTGTAACAAAGAAAAAAGTAAGCAGTAATTTATATGTCCAACTTGAATTTCTAATAAATGAAGTTGAAATTGAATTTAAACATAAAATGTTAAAAATTTTACAAGATTTCAATCAAGTGTGGCAAGTAGGTTTAAGCAATTGTTTTTCCTTTCCACTTTCATTTCTTATGTATTTTCCTTTCCACTTTCATTTCTTTTTTTTTTTTCAATTATACTTGTTCAAAAAGTCGGACTATCCGTTGAAGCCTGAAAGCTCACTTGATTTTTGGGAAGGCTTAGGCAAAAATACGATGCAATTAACAGGTTTAGATAGAACTTTTAAACCTAATCAAAATTCGAGTTAGGCTCGAGCTTGAACTTTCGAAACCTAAGTTTGGCCTGAATATAATTAAAAATAATAGTTTTTAATATATTTACTAAGTATAATGTAATCATATGTATATAAAACATTATCATATATATTTAATATGAAAATTAATATGTAAATTTTGACAAATCAAATTAATCTTTAAAGTGAATAAAAGAAAAAAATAAATACAAAATTAAAATATAAAAAATAAATAAAATAATATTTGGGTCAACTCGAGCTCAAGCCTGTATAATAAAATAAAAAAAGGCTTTGACTAAAAGCAAGTTTGAATTTACGAATTAGGCTAGACTCGAGTTTGTATATAAACTATTATTATATGATCTCAGATTAACCCAAACTTGATTAAGCCCGACCCATGAATAGCTCTGATTATAATTTCTTATGGTTTGTTTGCATTTCACATGACCCTGACAAAATTAGCATAGGACCAAGAGCCATCAACCATGCAAAAAAAAAGGGTTTGTATATGATATACTGATAGTGTATAATTTCTATACACTATCAATACATCAAAGATTGACACCTCATCAATTGGCAAATTAAAAAATATGTCAAGCCCTTAAAAGCAAATATAAATAAATTTTTTTAATTAGCTCATGAAGGTTTATTGATAAGATATTAACTTCTAATGTATTGATAATGTATAAAAATTATACACTATCAGTGCATTATATATAAATAAAAAAAAGTGATACTGTGCTTGGATTGGAATTGTTCACTCCATCAACCGTCATTCCTACCTGGCACGGCAGTAGGATTAATAGGACAATCCACGAAATATCGGCGAAACGTCGTCGTTGGTCACTTCCTTTTCAAGAACAAGTGCCCTTTGGCTCTTTAAGCGAATCTTCCTTTCCATTTGACCTATCCACTCCCACGCGCCTGATAAAACCGGAGAGTTTTGATTGGCCTGGCCTTGGTGAATGGAACCACCCGTTGCAAATCGTAAGCAAAATCAACGCGCTTCGATCTATCGTGTTTAAAAATTAAAACTGCCAAAACGCAAGGGAAAATTGAAATTTTGGCAAACAAACAGAAAACATT
The DNA here is from genome assembly GCA_032173925.1 of Heritiera fomes. NCBI lineage: Eukaryota > Viridiplantae > Streptophyta > Magnoliopsida > Malvales > Malvaceae > Heritiera > Heritiera fomes. The sequence continues at coordinate 16,841,752 of JAPDPM010000009.1, read as the reverse complement.
ATAAAAATAAAAAAAATAAAAAATACTTTACTAAGAAAAAACTAAGGGGCAATGGCAAAGCAAAAAATAAAAGAAAATAAAGTAAATTCAATTCAAGCATAGTGTCTTCTTTGTTTCAATTGTCCGTGCAAGTGAGACTTCGCTTTTAAACGAACACCACCAAACGAGAAGCAAACCGACATAGTAGGACAAGTAGAAAATCAATAACCGATTGGATATTCATTTTTCTGAATTTCTTTTCTTTTTTCCTTTTCTTGGGTTACGGAGAAGAAAAGAAAAAAAAAGAATGTTATATACTGAAGGTTTAAAAATGGCAGAAGAAGGATTTGAGACCAGGAATAAAGGAAAAAGAGAGAACAGAGGCAGAGAATAAGGATCTTTTCATTCCAAAAAGAATTCCTTACACCATATCATATAGTATGCATGCTCTGCAAAATTAACGGCTCTTAGGCCTTACAAGGATAGTTGTACAGCTCTTATTTACTGAAATATAGACTAATACCCATTCTCCAAGTCAGCAAGGTTGCTATGGTTACCCACAGCTCCCAGCTCAATTCTGTCAGCTTCATTGGTTTCAGCTCCTGGCTCTCTTGACGGCTCCTTTCCTTTGCTCATCAGCTTCATCTCAACTCCATTTAGCTCTCCTCCTGTTATAGTCATGACATTACCCCCTGTTGAAGTGGATCCTTGTCTCCAAGGATCAAAAGAAGGAAATTGTGCCTTCAACACTGTATAATCTTCCCAGGTAGCATTCTCTGGCCACAAGTTAGACCAAACCACCAGAAGTTGAGTCACGGCCTAATTGTTTCACTTCACCATCCTCTTATCAAGCACTGCAAATGGGCTTACTAATGGTTGACCTTCAGTACCCTCCTCAGGTGGTTGAATGCTAGGAACAACCTTATCTCCTATCTTTTTCTTTAGTAAACTGACATGGAACACAGGATGGATCCTTGAAGTAGGAGGTAGTTGAAGTTTATAAGCTACAGAACCAATCTACTCCAAAATGGTATAAAGTCCATAGTACTTCGATGATAGCTTCAAATTCTTTCTAAGTGCTATTGATGATTGTTTGTAGGGTTGAAGCTTCAAGTAGACTGTATCTCCAACATTAAATTCTCTTTCACGCCTCTTCCTATCTGCATAAAACTTCATACGCTGCTGTGCCTTAGCTAATTGATCCACCACTAGTCTGCTCAGTCTCTCTCTTTCCTTTAACAGTTCTCCCACAATAGATACTCTAGAATCAGCACTAACATCCCATGCTAGTTCTGGAGGCTTGTAGCCATACAATGCTTGGAAAGGTGTCATCTTCAAAGCAAAATGGTAGCTGGTGTTATACCACCATTCTGCTAGTGGTAACCACTAACTCCATGAACTTGGTTTTAAACAGCACATACACCTTATGTATTGCTCTAAACATTGATTCACTCTCTCGGTTTGACCATCTGACTCTGGGTGGTAAGCAGTACTTAAGTGCACTTTTGTACATAACAACTTCATAAGTTCTTGCCAAAACAGACTTGTGAATACCTTGTCTCGGTCTGAAATAGCAGCTTTAGGTGATCCATCCAACTTGTGTACCTGACTTAAGTACAAGTTAGCCACATCAAGAATAGTGTAAGGGTGAGTAAGTGCTAAGAAATGAGCATATTTAGTTAACTTATCTACTATTACTAGTATGCAATTGTACTTCTGAGACACTGGCAAACCTTCTATGAAATCCATAGAAATAATTTCCCAAGCTTAAGTGGGAGTAGCAATTGGTTGCAATAACCCAAGATAAGGCACATGCTCCCCTTTGTTTCTTTAACGTGTTTCACACTGGCTGACATATTCTTGTACTTGTTTCTTCATACTAGGCTAGAAAAAATTTAAGTTGACTCTGTAGAAAGTTGCTTGAATGCCTGAGTGCCCTCCTTGGGGTGCATCATGTAGGCTTTTGATAATCCTTTCTCTGAGATCTTCATTCTTTAACCTTCCCACCATTTTGGCACAAAAGTCTCAGCAGTCCTCATGGCTTCTAGCTGAGATTGTAAGGCTTGTACCTGATCATGTAGTGCATTAAACTTAGTGCCTTCCACCATGGTTTTCTGTTTCGTCCCTTTTCCCAGCTTGTTAAAGTGGATACACAACAGGCTCTGAATACCAAATTTGTTATATACTGAAGGTTTAAAATTGGCAGAAGAAAGATTTGAGACCAGGAATAGAGGAAAAAGAGAGAACAGAGGCAGAGAATAAGGATCTTTTCATTCCAAAAAGAATTCTTTAAACCATATCATATAGTACGCATGCTATGCAAAATTAATGGCTCTTAGGCCTTACAAGGACAGCTGTACAGCTCTTATTTACTGAAATATAGACTAATACCCATTCTCCAAGTCAGCAAGGTTGTTATGGTTACCCACAGCTCCCAGCTCAATTCTGTCAGCTTCATTGGTTTCAGCTCCTGGCTCTCTTGACGGCTCCTTTCCTTAACTCATCAGCTTCATCTCAGCTCCATTTAGCTCTCCTCCTATTATAGTCATGACAAAGAAGAAAGATGATTGGATGGGATAGAATTAGGTCATTAGCAAGATCGCAACAGGATACTAATCGGAATTTAAGCCAACGGGGGCCGTCTCGAATCGTCACCCTCGGACGGGTTCAGCCTCAGGCACCTGCCTTCTGCTCCGTCTACTGTAATGACCGCGACGCCAATTACGCCAATCGATACAAGGTATTTATACAATATATATTTATGTATTAGTTTTTGAGTTCATTAGGATTTTCCTTACCTTTCTTTTTTGACATTTCGAAAAATAGGAAATGCAGTGAACTTGAATTTTTTTAGATGTTAACTTGGTCGGATTCTAGGGAGTCAGGGATGTTCTTGTTGTTTTAACATATTTAAGATCATAATTCTGGTGACATTTAAACTTTTCTCGAGGCAATGCTAGAGTGAAGGAAATGTAAAACCTTGGGAAGATTAGTCTGAATTACTTAGCGAACAAGGGTGTAGCTTAGGGGTTAGCCCTCTTTTCAAGTTTGGGCCATTGATTTAAAACAATAGTTGCTTTATGTCATGGATAACAAACGTTACTAAATTTTCAGCGAGTGGAGTTAAAGAACATTACTTTGATGGCTTAATTCTATTAACTTGAAATTAAATGTCTGATTTGGAGCGTAGTCTATCCCCATTTTCTTGAAAGTATCATACTAGGGTCCTAATCTTGTCAAAATCTTAAAAAGAGTATAGTATTGGTGTTTTAACTAAGTTATAGAGAACTTACGTGATTTGTTGGTAGAGTGTTGAATTCTTAGATCCAATGACTAGCAATAAATTAGTAGGGAAATAACATGTTCAGAAATCTTAAAACTAAAATTATTCAATTAATGTTAAAAAGATGATATAAAATGGCATCTTGCTTAACCTGGTCCATTTTTTGGTGATTTTTGCACATGTCACATGTATGTAGTTGTATTTAGTATTTTCTTTCAAAACCAGAAAGTAATGCTGAGAAAATGCCTTTTTATATATTGAACAAGTAGAAATCCATGTCGAAATGTGCATTTGTTTGCTTGATTCCATAGAAATGATCTTTGTCCTTCACTGTGTCAGCCATTTATTTTCCTCTTCACATTCTATCTTTTTCAAGTTTGAGTTTATGTTAGTAGTCTATGAGAGAGTCGAAATACAGTAATTGGGTTTGGTATCATTTATGATGCTTCTGAAGATTATATTTAAGCAATTTCTTTTGACCTTCATCTAATCATTTTCCAGGACTGTCATCTTTTATGGCTTAAGTTTGTTATTTGGCATGGCAAAAGTTTAATTGAGTCAAACAGTTGAATGAACTCCCAATGAGCTCTTTGTCTGAAGTGCATGTTCCATTGATACCTCTGTGTATGCAGAAGTGATTCATTTTTTCTTTCTTTGTTATAGGCTAAACAAATAGTAGGTGAAATATGATGTAATGTTGGCATCCAATTAGATAAATTTATATTTTTCATTCATTATTTCTCTTCTTTGTGAGGGTTCATCCTTTTATTCATTAATTATCCAAAGATATTTGCCTTTCCATTAGGAAAGTACCCAGAAATAGAAATATCCTTGATTTTCATATTCATTTTATTGAATGTTTTAAAAAACTAGTTTTCCATAGTTAATTGATGAGATTCCAGATATTGATATGACCACGGACTATGATATTTTGCTATTGCTCTGCTAACAAGTTTCAAGCATGTGGTGTTAAATCACATGCTATGCCAATTTGGAGGAGGCAGGCGAGCTATTTGTGAAATCCCCAATTTCATGTAATTCCTCTATAATTGTAAAATGTTGTAAGCTGAAAGAATTAAATAAATATGAAAATTTGATGTATAAAGATTATATGAGATATAGATGGAATAAAAAGGAATTGAGGGTCAAAGGGTCAATGGCTGAGTTGGTTAAGAAATCAATATCAGAATTTTGTAATTAAATGATATGTGTGGCTGACATGAGGAAGGAAAGAAGAACAAGAATTAATTGGTAATCAAATGAGTCAAATGAGCCAAAGGGATATTGGTGGCTGAGATAAATGATAAGATGAACATGCATTTAATGCAATTTTACAAAGTCATCATCTTCATCTCATCATCCATACGCCAGCTTCCTTCCAGCCCTTCTTCCTCTCGTTTCCTCTCCAAATTCCTTTAAGTGTTCATTTTTTTACTTTGACAAACCACCATTTCCTGTCATCAGATCGCTAAGTTTCCTAAACGAAAAACGATCCTCATCACTAGCTCTCTCTATGTCTGTAATATGGAAGGCTGAAACAAAGTATTTGAGGAGATCAGAAATCCTGTAAATTTGGCTATTGACAAAGGTAAGAAAAGAAATTGATTCATTTGATTTCGTCCATAATTTGGAGTCATGTGATGTTGGTATAGTATCCTTATGGTGTTGAAATGAAAGAAAGTTAAAGGTTTCAATTTATATGAATTATGCAGTTTTGAAGAAGTGAAGGAAAGAATCGGTGCAACCAAAGGATTTCGTATTATTTGGCTATTTGAGGTAAGGAATATATGTAACGGACGTAGGGTGACTATGTCCGCATGTTTTAAATGTTTTGGGATGAAACAAAAGCTGGTGTAAGTGCAGGAAATGTAAAATTTACGGTTTTCGCCCAGTTACGATTTGGCTCGGGGCAGCCGACTGCCCTAAATAGCAGCCGACTGCTCAGAGACAGTCGTGACGTAAATTTTTCCGAAATCGACTTAGAGCAGCCGACTGCCCTATATAGCAGTTGACTGCCATTTTTCCAGAAACTTTCTGTTTGCAAACCAGTCGACCGCTAAAGAGCCAGTCGACTGCATTTTTCCGAGAAACATTCTGTTTGCGGGCCAGTCGACTGCCCCATTTTAGCAGTCAACTGCCCTACTTGCATCCGAAAATTAAATATTTCAAATGCAAAAAGAAAATAAAATTTATTTAATATTTTTATACTAGAGCAGTCGACTGCCCTAAAAGAGCAGTCAACTGCCCCCTTTGAAAAATAATAATTTTTAAGTTATTTATATAAATGTATTTGGATTATCATTAAAGTATATAAGAAGGGTTATGAATATCCATGGTTTTACAAGAATGAGTTTTACTACTCAATATTTTGAGATTAACGACTCCATTGGTGATCATGCATATTACTTGATTATTTGTACTTGGCTGGGGGACTCTAGTCAAGCCCTCAGTACCACGGGTGTCACCTGACTAGTGCATACCGTGGAATATTGACAATGGCCATTAGTCCTTTATATGTGTTTGGCTTAAGGGAGGATCCCTGGCCCATACGTGGGTACGCCACTTTATTTGGTGCATGATTCTATTGGATGTTGACGGTCTCCCCCTATTTGAAGACTATTTGTATATGTAATTTCAAGTTATTTGACATATATATGTGAAAGTATTTGAGTTATTTGAATACGTGCAAGTGACTTCATGTGATTTTATCATGTGTTATATGGTATTTGATGAACTTATATGTTATATGTTTTTACAAGAATATTACATGACATTATAGAGCCAAGCAGGAAAACTGCATATAGTGGCATAGTACGCTCTTTTATGTATATTTCTTACTGAGCGTAAACTCATTCCTTTATAATATTTTTCATCTAGATTATTTGCAGTGAAGTCTGCTCTTGGTAGAGGAGCATATATTTGGACTATACGATATTCCTTCGAGGCTAGCTTCCAATCCCTTGAAGGTAGATACATTTTGATTATGTAATTCAGACTATAGTACAGTGATGTATATTAGACACATTGGGGATGTAAATTGTTAAAGAGATTAGTACGTAATTTATATTAAAGTTTTAGACTTATGTGTAAGACGATCCTGTATGTGTATGAGAAGTATATCATTATGTAAACAATATAGTGTTAGCTATATTAAAGAAGAAGGATGCACCGTTGAACAGCCTAACCAAAACTATGGGAAAGAAGAAAATTTTAGTTGGTATTTGGGAGTGACGAGGATGTCACAGATTGGTATCAGAGCAAGGTTAGTCTGACGTTTGACGGTGTCATTAGGCTAGAAATAGTGTACATCCCCATGTACTGTACTTGTCTGAATACATATATGTGGTTGAATTGCTGAAAGTGTACTAAACGCTTGACCTTGTGGTGATATTGGCAGAATGAGCACTCGTAGAAGGGGTACTGGTAGAGGACGAGGACGAGGACGAGGACGAGGACGGGGTAGAGTAGAACCGCCCCCAACACAGTCTCCTCCTCCATCTCCATCGGGTAGCCCGAATGCTCGACTGTCGAGAGTGGAGCGAAGTATTGAGACTATGGCCACTCTATTTAATCAGTTCATATCTAATTTCTCAAACGTGGCCACTAATGCATCAACAGAACCACCTATAGTACCTCCTATTCCGTCTGGGAATGCTCCTCCTATTCCTCCAGTACAGCCCCCACCGGCACAGCCTGAGTTGCCCCTACCAGCTCAAGTTAATGAGAGGCGAGATCCTAAGGCCTACTGCAGTGTGGTCTTAATTAAAGAATTTAAGAAGCTGGATCTGCCTAAGTTTAAGGGGGATAGAGATCCGTTGACCGCCGAGAACTGGGTGAAGGCAGTCACCAAATCTTTTGGGTACATGACCTGTTCTGAGAAAGAGAAAGTGGGTCTGGCAGCTTATTTGCTAGTAGACGATGCCGAGCATTGGTGGCAGTCTACTCGGGCCAGTTTGGAGACTCAACACACTGAGGTTACGTGGGATAGATTTTTAGAGGCCTTTAATGAACAGTACATCCCACGCACTGAGCAGACTAGGTTGAAGATTGAGTTTTTGAGCTTGACTCAGGGGACTATGACGGTAAATCAATATGAGTCGAAGTTCATTTCTTTAAGCAGATTTGACCCTGAAGTCCTAAGGAGTGAAGGACATAAGATCTACCGATTCATAGAGGGATTAAGGTCTCCTATTAGATCGAAGTTATATCCTATGTATATCACTACTTATAATGAGGCAGTCCGTAAGGCTCAATTGTGTGAGCAGGACTATAATCTTCACCATGCTGATTTCCGAGCCAAGGGTAAAGGCAAAGAACCGATGAAGAGGAAGTCAGATGAGAGAGCCTCTAGTGACAGATATCCAATTAGGAAAAGAAGACCATATGAAAGAGCTTCGACAGGTAAGAAGATAAATTATAAGAGAATGACTTGTATCTTAGTTTAATGGTTATATGGAAATATACTAATTTTGAAGTTTTATGATAATTATGGTACAGGGACTCCTAGATCTACCGGGATTAAGATAAATGATGAAAGATCCCGATATTCAGCTGGCAGTACAGCAAGCTCGCCGAAGAGTGTGACGCAGAAATGCGAGCATTGCGGGAGATTCCATGGGTCACAGCCATGTCGTATGGCGAGTGGGGCTTGTTTTTGGTGTGGCGAGAGGGGACACATGATTAAAGATTGTCCCAAGATTTCTAAAAGAGTGTCTGAAGAATCGGAAAGGACCACCCAACCACAGCCTAAGGCCACAGCTGCTGAGAAGGGAAAGAAAGCTGTGACTCAAGGACGAGTATTTGCTATAGACGAGGAGTCTGCTGATGCTTCGTCCAAGGTGATTAAGGGTAAGATTTACCTCTTTGATATAAGTGTTACTGCTTTATTTGATCCAGGCTCTACACACTCCTTTGTTTCTCCCATAATTGCTACAAGATTACCTGTTGAACCTGAGCCTTTAGGGCATTTGTTACAAATAAGTACACCGTTTAGAGAATCCCAGATGACAGATATAGTGTATCGTAGTTGTAAGCTACGGGTAGGAGAGAGAGAATCGATAGCTGACCTAATCCTACTGAATATGTATGGATTTGATGTCATATTAGGAATGGATTGGTTAGCTAAGAATCATGTGATATTGGATTGTTATGCTAAAAGCATGATCTTCTCTTCTCCTGTTAGCTATGTTGTAAATTTTGCAAATGTTTAATACAAAAGTATGTTTATTAATTTATTTATTTGTAAAAGAAATTGATAGAGAATATATTTGTTATGTGAAGGATTCATAGCGTATGTGGTGGACGTAGAAAGGAAACGTCCCGAACTTCATGAAATTCCAATAGCCAAAGAGTTTCCATGTGTGTTTCCGGACGATCTTCCAGGACTTCCTCCGGATAGGGAAATCGAGTTTACTATCGATTTGGTGTCAGGGACTGAGCCCATTTCGAGACCACCCTATCGGATGGCCTTAATGGAATTGGAAGAACTTAAGAAACAGTTGCAGGAGTTACTACATAAGGGGTTTATACGGCCAAGTGTATCCCCATGGGGTGCTCCTGTGCTATTTGTCCGGAAGAAGGACGACAGCTTGAGGCTTTGTATTGATTATCGATGGTTGAATAAGGTGACAATCAAGAACAAGTACCCTCTTCCCAGGATTGACGATCTCTTTGATCAGCTTCGGGGTGCACAAGTCTTCTCCAAGATAGACTTGAGATCGGGATATCATCAATTGAAGATCCGAAGTGAAGATATCCCTAAGACTGCATTCAGGACACGGTATGGTCACTATGAATTCCTAGTGATGCCGTTTGGTTTAACCAATGCACCCGCAGCTTTTATGAACTTGATGAATGATGTGTTCAAACAGTATTTAGACCAGTTTGTCATTGTTTTCATCGATGACATATTGGTGTATTCAAGATCATGGGAAGAGCATGAGCATCATTTGAGGATAGTTCTACAAACCCTCAAGGATCGGGGATTATATGCCAAGTTAAGTAAGTGTGAGTTTTGGCTAGATCAAATATCCTTTTTGGGTCACATAATCAATAAAGATGGAGTTTCGGTCGATCCATCGAAGATTGAAGCTGTGGTGCAATGGGAGAGACCGAAAACAGTGACGGAGATTAGGAGTTTCTTGGGTCTAGCCGGCTATTATCGACGATTTGTAGAGGGTTTTTTGAGGTTAGCTGCTCCCTTGACGCGCTTAACGCGCAAAGAGGTGAAGTTTGAATGGAATGATGCATGCGAACGCAGTTTCCATGAGCTGAAGCGCAGGTTAACTATTGCACCTATTCTCACCATTCCTAGTGGTTCTGGAGGATTTTCTGTATATAGTGATGCCTCTGCACAAGGTCTAGGTTGTGTGTTAATGCAACATGGCAAGGTAGTTGCATATGGTTCTCGTCAATTAAAGGTCCATGAGAAGAACTACCCGACTCATGATTTGGAGTTAGCGGCAGTGGTGTTTGCTCTAAAGATTTGGAGACATTACTTGTATGGTGAGAAATTTCAGATTTTTACAGATCATAAAAGTCTGAAGTACTTGTTCTCTCAGAGGGAATTGAATATGAGACAGAGGAGATGGCTCGAGTTTCTGAAGGATTATGATTGTGAGATCCTATACCACCCGGGAAAAGCCAATGTGGTGGCAGATGCTCTAAGCAGGAAGCATATGGGGATAGTATCATACATGATGGTAAGAGAATACGAGTTACTTGAGCAGTTTGCAAGCCTTAATCTCAATGTTGTGCCTTATGAGCATTTTGGAATGATAGCTAGTTTAATGATTGAGCCGGAGTTGATGGGTAGAATTCGGATTGCTCAAAGGGAAGATGATCAATGTATGGAGGCCATGAATCAGATCAAATTAGGTATGCCATCGGAATTTAGCATTGATAGTAATGGACTCTTGAGATTTAAGAATCGTATATGTGTTCCTAAGGATAAGGAGTTGAAGAAGTTAATTTTAACTGAAGCACACTCCACTAAGTATACTTTGCATCCGGGAAATACGAAGATGTATCATAATCTTCGCAAGGTGTATTGGTGGACTGGCATGAAAAGAGACATAGCAGAGTTTGTGGCAAAGTGTCTCACGTGCCAACAGGTTAAGGTAGAGCACCAAAGACCAGCAGGTTTACTACATCCTCTACCTATACCGATGTGGAAGTGGGAACACATTATGATGAATTTTGTCATGGGACTACCTCGAACGAGGAGGAATCATGATGGTATTTGGGTCATTGTGGATCGGTTAACTAAGTCAGCTCACTTCCTGCCTATGAAGTCTACAGATACACTTAGTGCTTTGGCAGATTTGTATGTGAAAGAAGTTGTCAGACTACATGGAGTTTCAGTGAGCATTACATCTGACAGAGATTCCAGGTTCACTTCTCATTTTTGGGAACATTTCCAAGAAGCCATGGGATCTCAATTGAATTTTAGCACGGCTTTTCATCCACAGACTAATGGTCAGTCCGAGCGCACCATTCAGACGCTCGAGGATATGTTGAGAGCTTGTGCGTTGGACTTTAAAGGCTCCTGGGATGATCATCTGCCATTGGCTGAGTTTGCATACAACAATAGTTACCATGCAAGTATCGGGATGGCACCATATGAAGCTCTATATGGTAGAAGGTGTCGATCTCCGATTGGGTGGGAAGAAGTGGGCGAGCGTAAGTTATTAGCCCCAGACTTAGTCGAGCAAGCCTCTGAGGATGTTAAGTTAATTTGCCAAAGACTTAAGACAGCTCAAAGCCGACAAAAGAGTTACACAGATGCTCGACGGAGACCACTTGAGTTTTTGGTCGGGGATTCGGTATTTTTGAAAGTTTCTCCATCCAAAGGTATAATGAGATTTGGCCGAAAAGGTAAACTTAGTCCTCGTTACATAGGGCCATTTGAAGTCCTAGATCGAGTCGGAGATGTTGCATATAGGTTGGCACTACCTCCGGAGCTATCAGGAGTACATAATGTTTTCCATGTGTCGATGCTTCGGAAGTATAATCCGGATCCATCTCATGTCATTGAATATGAGCCTTTAGAGATTCGGGAAGACATGAGTTATGTGGAGAAGCCGGTTCGGATTTTGGATAGGAAGGAGAAAGTGCTAAGGTCAAAGACGATTCCCTTAGTCAAAATTCTCTGGCAATACCATACCATGGAAGAAGCTACATGGGAGCTAGAGAGCTTAATGAAGGAAAGGTATCCGGAGCTATTTGAGTAGTAACCCGAATTAAATTTGGAGGACCAAATTTCTAAAGGTGGGGAGAATGTGAAATCCCCAATTTCATGTAATTCCTCTATAATTGTAAAATGTTGTAAGCTGAAAGAATTAAATAAATATGAAAATTTGATGTATAAAGATTATATGAGATATAGATGGAATAAAAAGGAATTGAGGGTCAAAGGGTCAATGGCTGAGTTGGTTAAGAAATCAATATCAGAATTTTGTAATTAAATGATATGTGTGGCTGACATGAGGAAGGAAAGAAGAACAAGAATTAATTGGTAATCAAATGAGTCAAATGAGCCAAAGGGATATTGGTGGCTGAGATAAATGATAAGATGAACATGCATTTAATGCAATTTTACAAAGTCATCATCTTCATCTCATCATCCATACGCCAGCTTCCTTCCAGCCCTTCTTCCTCTCGTTTCCTCTCCAAATTCCTTTAAGTGTTCATTTTCTGACTTTGACAAACCACCATTTCCTGTCATCAGATCGCTAAGTTTCCTAAACGAAAAACGATCCTCATCACTAGCTCTCTCTATGTCTGTAATATGGAAGGCTGAAACAAAGTATTTGAGGAGATCAGAAATCCTGTAAATTTGGCTATTGACAAAGGTAAGAAAAGAAATTGATTCATTTGATTTCGTCCATAATTTGGAGTCATGTGATATTGGTATAGTATCCTTATGGTGTTGAAATGAAAGAAAGTTAAAGGTTTCAATTTATATGAATTATGCAGTTTTGAAGAAGTGAAGGAAAGAATCGGTGCAACCAAAGGATTTCGTATTATTTGGCTATTTGAGGTAAGGAATATATGTAACGAACGTAGGGTGACTATGTCCGCATGTTTTAAATGTTTTGGGATGAAACAAAAGCTGGTGTAAGTGCAGGAAATGTAAAATTCGCGGTTTTCGCCCAGTTACGATTTGGCTCGGGGCAGCCGACTGCCCTAAATAGCAGCCGACTGCTCAGAGACAGTCGTGACGTAAATTTTTCCGAAACCGACTTAGAGCAGCCGACTGCCCTATATAGCAGTTGACTGCCATTTTTCCAGAAACTTTCTGTTTGCAAACCAGTCGACCGCTAAAGAGCCAATCGATTGCATTTTTCCGAGAAACATTCTGTTTGCGGGCCAGTCGACTGCCCCATTTTAGCAGTCAACTGCCCTACTTGCATCCGAAAATTAAATATTTCAAATGCAAAAAGAAAATAAAATTTATTTAATATTTTTATACTAGAGCAGTCGACTGCCCTAAAAGAGCAGTCAACTGCCCCCTTTGAAAAATAATAATTTTTAAGTTATTTATATAAATGTATTTGGATTATCATTAAAGTATATAAGAAGGGTTATGAATATCCATGGTTTTACAAGAATGAGTTTTACTACTCAATATTTTGAGATTAACGACTCCATTGGTGATCATGCATATTACTTGATTATTTGTACTTGGCTGGGGGACTCTAGTCAAGCCCTCAATACCACGGGTGTCACCTGACTAGTGCATACCGTGGAATATTGACAATGGCCATTAGTCCTTTATATGTGTTTGGCTTAAGGGAGGATCCCTGGCCCATACGTGGGTACGCCACTTTATTTGGTGCATGATTCTATTGGATGTTGACGGTCTCCCCCTATTTGAAGACTATTTGTATATGTAATTTCAAGTTATTTGACATATATATGTGAAAGTATTTGAGTTATTTGAATACATGCAAGTGACTTCATGTGATTTTATCATGTGTTATATGGTATTTGATGAACTTATATGTTATATGTTTTTACAAGAATATTACATGACATTATAGAGCCAAGCAGGAAAACTGCATATAGTGGCATAGTACGCTCTTTTATGTATATTTCTTACTGAGCGTAAACTCATTCCTTTATAATATTTTTCATCCAGATTATTTGCAGTGAAGTCTGCTCTTGGTAGAGGAGCATATATTTGGACTATACGATATTCCTTCGAGGCTAGCTTCCAATCCCTTGAAGGTAGATACATTTTGATTATGTAATTCAGACTATAGTACAGTGATGTATATTAGACACATTGGGGATGTAAATTGTTAAAGAGATTAGTACGTAATTTATATTAAAGTTTTAGACTTATGTGTAAGACGATCCTGTATGTGTATGAGAAATATATCATTATGTAAACAATATAGTGTTAGCTATATTAAAGAAGAAGGATGCACCGTTGAACAGCCTAACCAAAACTATGGGAAAGAAGAAAAATTTAGTTGGTATTTGGGAGTGACGAGGATGTCACACTATTAATATTTGGAAAGTTCAAAATGCATGAGTAGCATATAAAAAATTTCTATGGTTGCTGAATGCACTTGTAGATACATAAGTGGTTAATGCTTATTCCATATATTCATACATATTCGTGTACGTATTGTATAAAATTGGGTTGTGATTAGATTTGCATTATTTATTTAAAATGCTTTTGGTGTCCAGAAGTTTTCTTTGTATTCATAATCTGTTGCTTGCATCTGATTCTGATAAGTTGAATGTGATTCTCATTAGCATGGTATCTATTGTTCCAAGGTAATTCCATATCAACTACCAAGTACAACTTTTTTACCTTTCTACCAAAGGGGTTGTATGAACAGGTAAATTTATTGGAGTTCTCTGGCAGTGAAATGGGTACGGTTGTATGATGTTTTAGGCATTTCTTATGAATACTTGTAGTTGTCTTTTGCATTTGGTCTCTAATTTAACCCTTGGAGTGGAGCCAGAAGAAGCTTATGTACTAATCACTATAAGCATTCTACTAATTCTAGAATGCATCATCATCATCATCATCAGAGCCTTCATCCTATTAAAATTGTAGAATGCATGACTAAAAAAAATAGCAGTTCCCAAATAGACACTGATGTTGTAATTGAAGCTTGATGGTTATTTTTTTGATTATAGGTAAATAAACTCATTACTGATTAAGTATGGAGAGGGTTATGGTTCTAAAAATAACCATGGCCATAATGGTTCACGTAATTATACTCAACATGGACTCAAAGTATGACTCTAAATAACCATAAGAGTACCCTTTTTTATAAACCTAAACTTTGTAATCATAATTAAGATCATCATCATCTTCATCATCAGAGCCGTTATCCCAAGAGATTGGGGTAGGTTATATGAACCAATATATGAACTCACGTTAGATCGTCCTTATGTATTCTCCTCCTCCACACAACTTTATCTAAGGTCATGTGTTCATTTAACTCTAATACCTTCATATTATTTCCAAATTACTTTCTTTCAAGTTTTTTAGGTCTTCCTCTAGACTTAACCTTTCTCTCAACATTCATAGCTTCTATTCTCCTAACTGAAGCATCTATAGGTCTACGTCATGTGTCCAAACCAACGTAAATGACTTTCACATATCTTATCTTCAATAGGTAACCACTCCAACCATCTTACGAATATGTTCATTTTTCATTCTATCCTTTATTGTATATCCATATATCCATCGCAACAATAGCATTTCTGCTACACTTATCTTTTGTGTATAGAGTCTCTTAGTTGCCCTACATTCACTACCTTATAACAATGTTGGTCTAACAACTGTCCTATAAAACCTGCCTTTCAACCTTATAGAAATTCCTTTATCACACAACACACGTGTAGCACCTCTCCACTTACTCCATCCAGCTTGGATTCTATGGGTCACATCACCATCAATCTCTCCATCCATCTGTACTATCGACTCCAGATATTAAAAATAGTCCCGCTTGAGTCTTGCCACCCCATCTAATGTCACTACATTATGCTCTTCCACTTGGTTTGGACTGAATTTACACTCTATGTATTCAGTCTTCACTCTGCTTAGTTTAAATCCTTTTGATTCTAACGTTTGTCTCTATAATTCCAACTTTGCACTAATCTCCACTCTAGTTCCCGCACATAAGACAATATCTGCAAACATCATACACCAAGGCACCTTGTCCTGATGGATTTTGTTAGTTCGTCCATAACTACTGCAAATAAGAATGGACTTAACGCTGACCCTTGGTGTAATCCCATTGTGATAGGAAACTCACTTGCTTGCCCCCCACATGTCCTCACATGCGTCCTTGAATCTCCATATATATCCTTAATTAGTTCAATATATTTCAAAAGAACTCTTTTCTTCACTAAGGATCACCATAGTACCTCCCTAAGCACTTTATCATATGCTTTTTCCAAATCTATAAAGACCATATGGAGATCTTTACCCAGTACTCAAGAGCGCTTCATAAGTTGTCTTAGCAAATATATTGCCTCCATAGATGATCGACCAAGCATAAAACCAAATTGATTTTTCGATATCTTTACATTCTTTTTTAATCTCCATTCTATCACTCTCTTTAATAGTTTAATTGTGTGACTCATCAGTTTTATGCTTCGGTAGTTGGCGCAACTTTGAGTATCTCACTTGTTCTTATAAAGAGGTATCAAGACACTCTTCCTTCATTCCTCTGGCATTTTGTTGGTGCATCAAATCTTATTAAAATGATTTGTCAGCCACCTAACTCCTACATCTCCAAGGCATTTCCAAACTTCAATTAGAATGTCATCAGGTCCAACATCTTTACTGGTCTTCATCCTCTTTAGTGCCTCTTTTACCTCTATCTCTTTGATTCTACGTATAAAGCACCGATTCAAATCCTCAAAAGGTGCCGAGATATTATCCAAATTTTGATTTTGTCCGTCATTAAATAATTTGTCAAAATAATCACACCATCTGTCCTTAATGTCATTATCCTTAGTGAGAGTTCTTTGATGCTCATCCTTAATACATTTCACGACTCTTAGGTCGTAACTCCTCTTTTCTTTTGCTTGTGCCAATTTATTTGTCTTTCTCTCCTTTCTTTGTGTTCAACTTGTCGTAAATCTCTTTCGCAACCTTCACCTTAGCTTCTATCACAGCCTTCTAGCTAACCTATATTCTGTAAAACTCTCTTTTGTGTTGTTCTTCTTCAAAGCCTTGCAACATTCTTGCTTAGTCTTTATAGCATCTTTTACTGTTGCAGTCTACCATGTTGCGTCCTTTTCAGTCTGCACTCTTCCGTTTGATACTCCTAGTGTCTCCTTGCCCACCTCCCAGATGCATTTTGCTAGCTTGTTCCATAGTACATCTAGGTTCTCTTCTGTTGTCCAATTTTCTTTTTGAATCCTACTATCTCTACATATTGTATGACAATCTTCTTTTAGCTTCCACCATCTAATCCTTTCAAATCCTTTTTGTTGGTTCCTTTGATGTCATCTATGGATTTTCGTATCTAGGATTAGGAGTCTATGTTGTGTGGTAACACTCACCTGGGATAACCTTACAGTCTAGACATCTATGTCTATCCCTACTCCTAGTTAAAAAGAAATCTATCTGACTTGCTCTTGGTCCACTTCTAAAGGTTATAAGATGAGAATCTCTCTCCCTAAACAGTGTGTTTACTAGGATTAGGTCATAAGATAGAGCAAAATTTAGGATAGCATCCCCACTCTTGTTTCTTACACCATAACTAAAACCCCCATGTACGCTCTCAAAACCCTCTCTACTTGTACCTACATGTCCATTAAGGTCGCCGCCAATAAAAAAGTTCTCCTAAAGGCACTTCTTGTACTACCTTATCTAAATCATCCCAAAACCGTCATTTACTAACCTCATCAAGTCCTATCTCTTAGGGTGCATATGCGTTAATGACATTCAACACTTCTCCTAGAACTAGCTTCACCAAAATAATCTTATCCCCTTGTCTCCTAATCTGTACAACATCCTTATGGTACGTTTTATCTATGATGATACCTACGCCATTTTGGTATTTATCTTTCCCTGTATACCAAAGCTTATATTGTCAAGGTGCTATCTCCCTACCCTTTTCCCCTACCTATTTGGTCTCTTGAAGACACAAAATGTTAACCTTGCTACTCATAATCTCACAAATTTCAGCTAACTAACCACGAAGCATACCTATATTCCAAGATCTTTACCTAAGCTTATGATTATGGACTAACTTCTTTGCCCACCCTCGTCCATTGTGGTGTGGGAACCTTAGCCTATTTAACACCACATCTAGGCGTCGATGTGGTGCATTGCTTCCGAGCGATGGCCTAGCAACCCTTGCCCACTTTTTACTACACTCGAGCTCCGACGCAGCTCGTCGCTGAGTAAAGGACGCCCCCCAACGATGTTCTAATATTGGTTCATTGCATGAGATTGGACTAGTTTTTATGGCTAGTTGTCCAAACCTACTGCCACCATCCTCCTTTATCCAGGTTGGGACCGACTGCGTTAACTCACACAAGCGAAGTTAATCATAATCAGGATAAACCCTTATAAAAAGGATTTTAAAGAAAATTATTTTCTTCAATGTTATTAAATTAATGATTAAATGGGTGGGTCCTCATGCGATATGGGCATAATTTTTTTTTTTTTGAAAAAGCTAATTGAATGAATGTTTATAACTTGTATGCTGTTACATCCATGGATACGGTTACGGTTTTATTCATTTCCATAATGGAACAAAGATCGTTATGATTATGAATTTGGCTAATGGTTATGATTATCCTACTAACCTTTTTGAAATCTCCATGTTTATATCTATAACTAATTATTGACTTGGAAATTTGTGCTTAAGAGGCTAGGGAACACATGAAAGATATGGTATTATTTCTATTTTTAACCAAATCATGGTTTTTGTGAAAAAGAGAGTTTTACTCTTTTTTCTTTGAGAAAAATAATAAATGAAAAGATATACTAGTTTTTAGCAACCACCATCCTTCAAAGATTCTCCTTTACCATATTAAATTCTACAACCATTCCTAGCAACACTTTAAACCCATACAATTACGGTTGTAGGAAGTATGTATGATCTTTTGATTTGCAACTCCAGACATTTTAATCATTGCTTTATGATATGTTGATATGTTTTTCCTTTGAGAGCTAAACAGCTTAAATTGGCTTAATTTATTTTGAGTGCATGTTTGGTGGGCCACCCTATCTTAATGAGGACGAATACAAAGTGCAACAGTTAAAATGTTTACAGATTATTTAAAGGAAAAAATGTTTACAGGTTTAATTCCTTAAAAAGTATTCCTTTTTTACCGTTCCTTGTTAGGGGATAGAGGTGGCAAAAATTAATCCGAGCCCAAAAACCCACCAGAATTCGCCCGAGATCGAATCGGGACCAGCCCGAATTGATCAAAAAAGTCAAAAGCCCGTAATCGAAAAAGCCTGTAACCGAAAAAGCTCGGAACCGAAAAAGCTTGAAACCAAAAAAGCTCAAAACCGAAAAAACTCGAACCAGACACAACCTGAACCCGACATAACCCGAGCCTGATACGATTCGAAACCGAGACCGACCCGAACCGAAAACCGAAAAAACCGAATTTATAACCCGAGAAAACCCGAATTATAATTATATAATTATTATTTTAAAATAAATAAATAATTGATACACTTTTTTAATTAAAAAGTTTAAAATTTTTAAAACAATTATTATTTATTATACAATTTTATCAATTATATATTATCAGCATAATAAATATTGAATCTTTTTAATTAAATTAAATTAATTTAAAACACCATAATATATGATATAATATATGATATCAAATAATCTTTAATATTATCCTTATTGCATTTATAATAATAAATATATTATTAATTTGACATTTGATTTTATTATAAAAATCATTTTAACATTTTATTATTTTTATTTATAATAAAATTTTAATTTTAATACAATAATAAATCAAATATATAAAAATTATATAATTTCAATATTTGTTTGAAACTTTGAATTTGATATCTTGTGCAACACATTAAAAATATTTTTAATAAAATTAAATTTAAACTATATTTTCTTAACGTTTCAAGTATAGAAAGAT
This sequence comes from Heritiera fomes, assembly GCA_032173925.1. Taxonomy (NCBI): domain Eukaryota; kingdom Viridiplantae; phylum Streptophyta; class Magnoliopsida; order Malvales; family Malvaceae; genus Heritiera; species Heritiera fomes. The sequence continues at coordinate 16,822,380 of JAPDPM010000009.1, read as the reverse complement.
ATTAAATTTAGATTAAAAAAACCTAATCTTAAAATTCAAATTCAAAATTTTAAGATTAGAAAAAGCTAAGTTATTAAATTAAACAATACAAGTACAATTTTTTTATACTTAGGTATCATTAAAAGAGAAAATTATAGTGGTAATTTTATTTTTAGCCTTAAAACAAAAGACATTAAAAAATCAAGCTAGTGATAATTAATTATTTATTATATTATAATAATCTTATACATGAATAAACTAATTTGGTATCTTGTAATAATGATTTGTATATTATATTATAATAATCTTTTAAGAATAAATTATGTAATCTCCTAGTGTGTAAGTATTATTTTGATAGAATTAAGTATTTATTAAAAATAATTTCTTTATTATCTATTAAATGTAAAATTAAAGTGTGGATAAAAATAATAATTCTAATAGTAAATTAAAGTGTAATTTAATAATATATTAGAGTTGTATTACTATGGAAGTGGTAATTTTAATAAAATTTATTTTTTATACTTTGTTAATATTATTATTAATTATATTTAAATAACTAGCATTATATTAATTAATTTAGTAATATCTATTATTTAACATTTTAATTTGATATTCAATCAATTGGTGTATATCTAATATTATTATGTTAATATAATATTATTATGTTAATGTGAATATGAAAAAAATTAGTACTCAATTTGGAATAATTTTTTTGATGGCAAATAAAATACATAATATAGTTAATAAATAACATCTTATCATAATGATTTGTATGTTATTATAACTTTAAAAATAATATTTTATCATGTGATATATAATCAACTATACAAGCTTTTAATTATATAAAATAGATTATTAATATATTTATCTTATCATAATGATTTGTATGTTACATTATAATAATCTCTTACCATGTAATATAGAATAAATTAAACAATCTCTCATAGCATATTATAGTTTTAATTTCAGACATTTTTTATTCCAATTTCTTATCATGCTTTTAGAATATACTTTTGTTTTTAATTTCAAACATTTAATCTCTTAGGATGTTTTCATGTAATTTAGTTTAACTTGATCAATTAATAATCATAATATTGTATGATTAAATAGATATTGACCTTCTCAACTACTTTTTTTGTCAAAAAAGTGTTTTATTTTATTTTATTATAATGAGTTACAAATAAAATAATAAACATAATATACTATATATATTAAGATTTACATTATAATGTCATATATGTTCAATTTATTGAACTAAGAGTATCTAAATTCCAATGACCCAATATTGACCAAAAAAAACACAATGACTCAATAAGTTATTGTTAAGAGTATAAAGCTATTTATATAAATGTTTAATAGTTTAGTGTGATTTATTTATAATTTGTTAGTTATTTATTTGTATAGCTAATACTTTTGGATTTTCACTTTCTTTTGGTTTTACTATATATATTTGGCTCATTTAAAAAATAAATTTTTATATAATTATTAATATATAATTATATATTTTATAACAAATGTAAATATCACAGGAAATTAAAAAAATAAATAATAATTATCACGTAATAAAAACATTAAAATGTAAAAATTTATATTTATATAAATTTAGTCAAAACAACAATATTTTATTTATGAGAGTTTCGTGTGAAAGAAAATCTGTTTAATTTTCATTTTTCAATTCCCTCCAAACAAGCTTTTGCCACATTACCAAAAAATTTCAAATTCTTTGGGAATATGCTTTTTCCCTCCCTTGAGAATCACATGAAAAAACTTCAAAAGCAAACTTTGAAATATATTTATCTCAATATATTGTCATGCAATGTAGATATGATAATTAAAAAGAAATTGTGTTTGGTATATCAATATAAATTTTAATACAATAATTTTTATATTTTATATGATACAAATATATTTGATGCAATACGAATACAATATATATACGAATTATTAAGTCTAATATAATGTAATGTCTATTATAATCGTTTTAATTATAATCAAAATTCAAAAGATGATTTTTTTTATTACAAGGGAAATATTAAATAACTGAGGATGGGGGTGTTGGATTCAAACCCAAGACTTACAATATGCCACAACTCATCTTTAACCACTAGGCCAAGAGGTTGTTGGCAATTCAAAGATGATTTTTAGTAGTCGGAGTTTGTGGACAAAAAAATTAATTAGTACAGAAATCCAGATGCTTCGAAGGCAAAAGTTTACAATAGCATAAATGCTTTCATTTCTTGCAAATGCAATGCAAGATTTAAAACTTTTTCAATGTCTTTTACATATTCGAGTGTTTTACTTGTTATTCTTTTTACGATAATTAATCAATTATAATTAAAAATTATGTATTGGTCCATCATTTACAAGTGCGAACTTTATGTATTATTTTGATAGATCTCACATGACTTTAAATTTTGATTAATTAATTATAATGTAATAATTATAGATGATATGTTCTCTTTTATTATTGTAGATAACTATATTCTTCATTGGTCCACTCCCAATGTTTTCAAAATCATCCCAACCAAATTTCTTAATATATATTATACAATTCCCATTTATTAAATTTTAACTTTAATTTAGCATTTCTATTATATTTTTATTTAACTATATAAAATTAAATTAATTATTACATTCAAAATTATAAAATATTTATAATTTATAAAATTTTAAAATAATTTGACTAAGCCCGCTAAGCCCGTCCGATTAAAACCGGACCGAAACCGAAAAAACTCGCAACCGAAAAAACCCGAGACCGAGAAAACCCGCAACCGAAAAAATCCGAGACCGAAAAAACCCGCAACCGAAAAAATCCGAGACCGAAAAAACCCACAACCGAGAAAACCCGAGACTGAAAAAACCCGCAACCGAGAAAACTCGCAACCGATAAAACCCGTAACCGAAAAAGCCCGTAACCGAAAAAACCCGGACCGAAACCCGCCCGAACCCGCCCGTTTGCCACCTCTAGGGGATTACTTTTTCTGTTCAGTTCCTGTTGACAACCTTGAGGTTGTTCAATTGTGTGGTGCAGTCATGTTGTGCAGAAGCATAATGATATAAATTTTTGTTATATGGGTTGATACTTGAAAACTGCCATACCCTTGGCCATATTGTAGTGCAGTGTCACGACCCGAAGACCGCGACTTTCACTCGATTCTTATACTTTTCTTAGTCTACAAATTTATGGACTAAATTTTTCTTTTTCATTTTAAGGTTTGTATTCGGTGTCAGTGTAGTTACTATACTACCTAGGTGACTTATAGTCATTCCATTTAAATATTAAACAAACACGGAAACGGTTCTTAGTTACATCCCGACTTGTTAAACAGAATATGTACTGTGCATCAATTTAAGTCTTACATGTAAACAAGTATTTTATAAAGAACATATAACTCAGATAACTAGTACCAAGTTCATACACCGTCTCCGATGCCCACTGAGCAGCTCACATGGCAGACGTTAACTTCAATAATCTGAAAGAGATGAAATTTAGTGGGGTGAGCAAAACCACGGCTCAGTAAGATACTAATATAAATACAAGAGTAGGATTAAACTGTCTTAAACTGCAATGCTTAATACTTACAAGGATGCAATTACAGTTAATCCTTTCTCATCGATACATCTCATTATCACTTTTCATTTCATAATCATATTTCTGTATTCTATCATCTCTTATCAATTCTCATATCATCTCTTATCAATTCCCATATCATCTCTTATCAATTCTCGTATTGTAGATCATAATCACGGTGGTACCCAGTCATAATTCTCTTCGTGTATCTCTATATTCGTATTTCATAACATATCATGACCTCATATAGATGAAATATCGTTACCACCGAGTCATGACATTCCTCATGGAATTCTCATATACTAAGCATATTGTCATATTAGGGTTTAATATGCAATTCATGTAATTTTTCTGTATAAACCGCGATCATTTCAAATCATATCATATATACTTTAGGACATGCTCAACATATGCATTTTCAAAAGTTTGCCTTTAAGGCATAATATAAACATATTCAATTTCAATTCATGTATTCGTTTTCGGAGCATGTCTAAAACATGTGCGGTTTTAAAACATTTTTCATATACTATAAATCATATCAGGTTTAGAGTTCATATCAAATCAATCTATACTCTAAACCGCATGTCGTTTCAAATTCGACACAAAATCGTATATAAATCATGTAAGTGTCGAAATCATTTATCATATACTTTTAAATCATCTACTGTAAATCATATCAGGTCTAGAGTTCATATCAAATCAAACTATACTCTAGACCGCATATCATGCCATGTTCGACACAAAATCACATATAAATCATATAGTGTCGAATTCATATCTCATGAACTTTTAAAACATGTTTAAAACATGTACTGTTTCAAAACATATTTCATTTCAAATCTGTTTCATGTACAGTATAAATCATGTCAAGTCTAGAGTTCATATCAATAAAAATCATACTCTAGACTTCATATCATATTTGTGAGAGACTAGGCTAGATCCCTATCATTTCTCTATCAATAAAGACTTAAATCACTGTAGCTAGCAGTGAAAATCATATCGTCCCCTGGAAACCAACTAGGGCGCTATCTATGGCCATAGACCTCATCTCTCTCAGCCCCACTGATCAGGCGTGACTGAGACCTGTCCACGACTATTGTCGGACAAGCATATCTATCTGCCTAATGAGCAAAGCTCCAATTAGGCGGTTTCCACTATGCTTTATTGAATTTAATTCTTTTAGGGTGCCTACAGTCTCATAAAACATTTAAATCTATAGCTTTCTTTTCAATATCATGTAAGGCATATGGTAAAATTCTGTATGAGATTTCATATATCAAAATACATATATATATATATATATTTACCATATACTTTCATTTCAAAACAAATCAATACTTTTCAGTATTCATATAAACATTATTAAAATGTTTCAAGTTGCAAGAAGGCATGCTTAAATGCGATGCTGTAAAACATTTCAGTATGCAACTTCGATAATGTTTCCATCAAATACGCTAAAGCGATTCATTTAACTTTATCACCATCAATTATTCGATTTCAAGACTTTCTTTCTGTCAACCAATAAATCACTATACAATTCATTCACTATTCATCTAATTCAGTATTCAATTTGCTCAGTACTCAATTCATTTGGAAATCGAATCACTTGGTATTCAGACCATTCGGTATTCAATACCCTTTCTTGATCGTCATTGACTATTATAATCATTTATACACTTCATTATCAATATTAGGATCGCATCATTAGTGTGAATCCTCTAAGTTTTGATAAGCATTTAAACATCAATTTCTAAAATAGTCATCAAGTTACCGAATTTATGCAAATAATAATATCATCCTTCAATATCTGTTCCAGAATCGACATCGAGGATAACAGAATCACAAAATCGATAGTCACTTATCAAATCCATTTATGATTTGATCTATTGATACATGTTTATCATTTTCGATTTGAGGTTCAATTTCATTTACTATCACAAAATCGTATCTAAATCCTCAAATCCATTTTCATGTGGCCTTTATGATTTTATCCGAACTCATGCAATTGTCGATCTTATTATTCAAGATCTATTCTAAGATTATAAGCACAATCATCTTTTCACATATTTATCACTCATTTCTTTGAATCCATAATTGATCGGATTGTGTCGTAATTAAATCTCCATTTCAATCTCTCGAATTTGTCCATATTATCACTTTCGAAATTATTTCAAAATCATGAAACCGGATTCGGTAAATTCAGGAAATCATTACTCCATTAATAACTTCACAATCCAATCATTCGACCATCGAAATTTCAACTGTGATCTTCTCTTCCAAGCTACATCATATAATTATCATCACTTTTATCCGTGATCCGTCTAATTAATAATTCCACCTCAATCTCAACTTGATACCATTCGTGATATTAAAATTACTTGATTTATCGATTCTATAAGGTTTTAAACCATGTAATTCACCACATTATCGTTTCCAACGATCTATCTTCTCATCGATTTCAATATCAAACTCTTTCGATAATACTATAAAATCCTTTCAATATTTAATTTCAATAATTATCTCCAAGATTCCATTTATGTGAGAAACTTAATCTTTTTCCTCAATTATTTTCCTAAAAATTTCGGCAGCATAACGGCTTAATTTTCCCTAACCTCCTGCAAGGGAAACACAATTTATACTTGCAGCCGTTGATTCTCACCAATTTTACCTCTTACTAAGACCCCCACCATCAGTTGTGGGTCCTCTTAGCATTTTTTAGCAAATCTATTTAAATTGATGCATCATATAAAAATCATAATTCCATTTAAAGTCAATTAAATAAATGCATCATAAAAAATCATAATTCCCACATACAATATAAAGCTACTAATGCTTTATAAAAGTATCTTACCTGTTCGCCAAAGCTTAGCGCACTTTCCGATTTCCGAGCCTTGCCGAACTCCACCATTCGTCTCATTTTCGTTTTGCTACAATTTCACAAATTGACGTATATTTTCATTTAGAAAATAATCCAAGAATTTCTACTAAATTCCAAACATATAGCGAAAAAGGCTTTTAATTTTCCTTACCCATCTCTTCCTCTTCTTCTTCTTCCTTTTTCTTTTCCTTTTTCTTTTTCTTTTCTTTTCTTTTTCTTTTCTCTTTTTTTCTTTTCTTTTCTTCTTTTTCTTTTCTTTTCTTTTCTTTTTTTTTTTTCTGAACCGGGTCGGGTCGGGTTGACCGGGTTGGACCGGGTCAGGCGGGTCGGATCGGGTCGGACCGAGTCAGGCGGGTCGGATCGGGTCAGACCGGTTCAATCTTCTGCTGGCCGGTTCGGTCACCGGCGGCCACCCATTCCGGCGGTTCAGCCGCTCCACAGCTTGCCGAGGTTGCAGGGATACTGGATCTGGTCTCGGTTTCGCCAGCGACGGCGCCGGCGGTGGCGAATCTGGGCCGTGGGTTTCGACCTCTTTCTTCTCTGTTTCTTCCTTCCTCCGCCGTTTCCTTCGCCGTCGGTGGCTCCTCTCACATTCCCCTCACTCTTGCCGACGTCGAGGTTGCGGTGGCGGTGCCTGGATCCACCGGCACCGCCGTTTCCCCCTTTTCTTTTTCTCTTCGGTTTCACCCCGCATTCTCCCGTTTCGCTTCGTTTCTGTTTCCTTTTTCTTTCCCCTGCCGTCGGCGTCAGCGTCTCTTCCTCCATCACGGCTCACCGGCGGCGTCGCTCCTTCTCCGGTAAGCCAACAGGGGTCGGCCACTTTTGTGTTTTCTCCTCTGTTTTGTAACAGAGGAGAAATGGGGGTCGGTTCCCCCCCGACTCCCATTTCGTTTCATTCATATTTTTTTTTAATAATTATATTTATATATTTATAAATATAATTATTAATTAATAATAACATATATACACATTTCTAATTTTCTCAAATTTTTGGATTTCTTGGTATTCAATTAAATTTCTCCATTTTCTTATTTAATTTGGATTTCCATTTATCCAAATTAAATTTCCTCCTTCATTTCTTATTTCCAAATTTAATTTTCCTTTTTATTTCTTATTTAATTTGGATTTCACTTTGTCCAAATTAAATTTTTCGGATACCTTATATTTATTTAGAAAATTCTTGGTCTTCACATGCAGTGACTGCCTGGCTGTATCAACCATTGTTTTTTCCGTCTGGGTGTGAATTAAAAATCTAACTTGATTAATTTTTGTGGATTTGGTCAGAGTCGAGAGCTCTGTATTCTGGCTACTTCTATTCCTGACAAAGTTCTGTTTTACTCTAATAGTTCAGCCGGGTAGCTAACTTGTACTTTCTTATGGTCTCAATTCTATCAGCAACTCCATATAGGTAAGTTTTTTCTACCATATAGGTGAACAGAGTTTTTGTTAGCTCTGGTAATGACAAAGAGAATATTTCCAAGAGTGTTGGAATTATTACCTTAATTTGTTCAATTGTCTAGTTATTGGTGTTCACTTGATATAAAGAATGTGGCTTAGGGCTTGTTAAATTCTTTCGGGAACACAATAAGACTTATTTGTTGTCTCAGATCTAACAATCTTCTGTTGTAATATCTCTAATTGTATGGACTAATTAAGTATAATTATTATCATATAATTTATTTAGTAGTATAATTTATGTATGTATATAATATAAATATATTATGCATGTATTTATCCTTAATGGGACGGATATAATACATGATTTATGATATAGGAGGTTCCTGCCCTTGGCATATATATAAGCTACAGGATTGCCCATTACTCATTGTAGCATTTTGATAGAAAATGAACAAGGGCAGTCTCTCCTTCTCTCCCGTTTCTCACCATCACTCACCATCATCATCCCTTCTCTTGGCAGCACCACCAGCACCGGCGGACCTCCGGAGGAGCACTGGCAGCACCTCCTCCCCATGGCAGCTTCAGCAATGGCGTCAATGGTGGAGAAATGGTGGGTATTTTGCATACCCACAAAAGGTTAGATTTCTTTCAAATTTATTGTGGTAATAGGCTTTGTGGACGAATTTGTTCCAACAATTGGCATCAGAGCATGTTCACTTTAAAGCCATTAGCCATTTTTTGAAGAAAAATGAGAATCTATACATTTTTTTTATTTTGGGTATTTTCGGATTTATGTCATACCCAAAGTATTCATGTATTTTCGAGCTGAAATAATGCCATATATTGATTGAGGATGATTTGTTGTTGAAAATGCCATTAAAATGAAGTGAAATGGGGTTGAATTGAGTGACAAATGGTCCAAAAATCGATCGGGTCGGATACGACCTGTTTCCTGCGATTTTCGCCCAATCGGGCGAAGAAGACAAGTCGGGCGCGTGCTTAGAACGGGCCCGACAGCACCATCATCTGCGCCCATTGCTGTGATGTGGGCGCGTGTCCCACACGCGCCCGCTTCTGACATTAAAAAAAACATATAAATTTTTTTTTTGCCTATTTTTGGCTGTACGGGCTGGTCCCTTTAGGAATTTGGGCCAACGTTTTTTTTTTGGGGTTTTGGGCCTATTTTCGATTGTGAGTTGGGCTCAATTTTGGAGGCTGGTTTTTTTTTTTGTTTTGATTTTGGGCCTTTTTTTTTGGTTGCTATTTTCATTAAAATTGGGCCATTCTTGTTTAATTTTTTTAAGGGCCCTCTTGTTTTATTCAATTAGGTCTTGAAATTTATTTAATTAGACCTTAATGTTTTATTTTATTTAAGCTAAATTATTTATGTAATATTATGGGCATCATTGTTTAGTTATTTTAATTGGCCATTAAGTATTAAATTAATTTTGGGCAATTAAAACTAATTAACTTTAGGGTCGTTTTGCTTAATTAATTTAGGGGCCGTGTTGATTAATTAATTTTATTTGGCTATTAAACTTTAATTAATTAGTTGCTATTTTGCATAATTAATTAATAGACCATTTTGGATTATGATTTAATTGGCCATTTTGATTGATTAATTATGAGCCATATGGTAAATTGATTTTGGACAATTTTGGATATTTAATAGCCATAATTAGTTATTAAGCCCAAAATTAAAGGTGTATAAGTGAATTTTTGGAGGAATTATTTTGAGATAATTTTTTTGGGAATTCAATTACCTATTTAATTCATAATTCACTTAATTTTTGAAATATATACTCATGCCCATAAATTACTGATATTTGGCCTAATTAAATAAGTTTAAATAAACTCTCTAGAAATGAAAATTGCCTTATTATTTGAATATTCACATTTATGTTGAATTAATTTAATTAATTAATGTTGGACTTGAAATTACTATATATGCTTCAGAAATTGCATATTTTGGATGTAGTTAATTTTGGTCAATAAATTTTGTGAATATTCTTAAAATTATAAATCATTAATTGGATTGGCTAGTACTTGCCTGTCGCAGGAATAGTCATGAAGATTTTTTGATGATTTATTCTGATAATTTTAAGGATATAATAATAATAAGGCAATGCATAGTGATAGTTGCAGTTGCATAATTTACTAAGGTCTTTAGAAGTGGCTAGTCTCTCCCTGTCGGATTGTTAGTTGCTTTTAGAGATGCTTGGGATTGAGAGGATTCTGGTTGGGATATGACACGATCTTCCTACCTTGTCGGTGGGCGATCATTCAGGTTGTATTCAACTAGTTTTGTCTTATCCTCGGTAGTGTATTGTGGAATTTATCGAGTCATTCCACTAGCCTCCATATTGTGTAACTATCACATATTGAATTTCTAGCAGGATTAAATTAGATAGATAGTATGAATTATTCTCTACGGTTAGGGATATATTGAACTAGGTAGTAATCCCGAGAGTATCTATCTACTATACCCAATAGTATGAGCTCTTTGAGGACGAAGTAATATGGAATTTAGGAACACTTAAGTGAGAATTTTCTGATTATATAGGGTATACCATGAAGGAATATATCAGAGAAAGTGTTCCAGTTAATGAATAACCAAGAAATATTTGTGGATGCCATTAGAAAATAGTTCACATAAGATCGATAAAGGTTGCAATAGGAGTTTGATTACAAATATGGCAGATTCAGTACTACTTCCTTCTGGGATGGAGAATAGGAGATCTTCCAGTTTTACAGATCTCATTTAATGCAGAAGGAAGTATGGCATTTTAATATCAAATTGATCTTGTCATTCAAGAGTGGGAGATCTTTCGGGTTAGCAGATCTCATTTAGCCATAATGATGACATATGCCAAATATTATTGCCGAAAGGAAATATTATTAAGAGGTCTCAATAAAAGGTCAGTTTAGAAGAAGAAATTTGTCAAGTCTATTTCCCATTTTAGTTCCACCAACACCTCTAAATATCAATGTGTGCCACTTCTGTAATAATCCTGGGCAAAAGAGGTAGATTGCAAGAGTCCTCTAGATTGGGATGTGCAAAAAGCATTTCGTTAGCTTTTATTTTGAATCCAATCTAGGAGATATGCCCTCTAACTATTGGTGTTTCGATACCGGTGCTATTACTGATAAAGCCATAAGCAACTCGAGATCGAATAAGGGAAAATTGTTGTGAATTGGGGTTATAAAGTAAGAAACCATACTAAAAATATAGTCAGTTCGTTGTTACATTTCGTAGACAGTTTTGAAATTACTGTCGATTGATACTTTTCATCTTGATAACAGAAAAGTATTTCTAATTAGTAACAACATATATATATATATATATATATTGATTCTGGCGTTTTACGTGATGGATACACAGTGGACTTGTACCCCAATATTTGGGCAAATTTTCTTCAATAGTGAATGATGTGACTGTAGATTTTGATTATGAGAGGATAGATAAGAAATCTATTAAGTTGTGGCATGGGTTAGGGATATTTCGAGGCACATGAAGAGATTGTATTAAGGGATATCTTGCTGCTAATATTAAGGACATGATTAGTAGATATTGAAATAATTAAGAACTTATGTATACCGACATTTGTAGATCATTTTCACATATTGTATTTAGTGGATATAAGTGTTTCATCATTTTACTAACGACCATTTCGATGTAGGTCATATGGAGTAATAGATCTGATCTTATAGAGGCCTTAGGCATTCTGATTAATTCCGCTGCGCTGCTTAAGGCAATGATCAGACAGTAGTGATGAATATTATGTTCGGTATAATGAAGCTAGGCAAAATCATATACCGTTTTTCGGTTAAGTGCACTATAGGATTATATATTGACGCCTAGTATGCGTGCTTGGAATATTGAAACAGAATGAGATTATAGTTGCAGTCAATCGTACATTCTGATCTAGTACGATTTATGTTAATCACTCTAAATCTTTAAAATTCGGGTGGAGTGAAATTAAAACTGCAATTCACATTCAAAGTTGATCTCCAAGCAAGACCAGTTCCTAAATGCATCCCAAGTTATAGTCAGAAATTAAGCCGATTTTATGCCATTTTCTGTGTTTAGGGTTATAAGGTAAGGCAAAAGAGATATAACCCAAAGTCAAGAAAATTTGATAAGAAAACTATTAGCGGCAATTTTGTTGGTTATTATATTGGCTAAAAAGATTCTAGATTTTGTTTTCTGATTATGTGACACTAGAATTACTGAGTTTGACAATGCAATCCATTTAGAGAATAACTTAAAGAGTGGGAGTTGTGAACTCCACAAAGTCATTATTAAGATACATTTTGTTGTGTCATTCCCATATATGCGTTATCTTTTGATGATGAAAAGCCACAACCAAAGGAAATGATTGATCTCAATACCATATTTTGAACCTGCATCTGACTTTACAGAGGAACATGAATGTAAGATTCATGTGTCTTCTAATTCTGATGTTTGTCAGGAGACTATACTGATTCGAACTCTTAGAGTTGAATATTAGTCACGTAGGATGAGTAAGCATCTATGTTGCACAAAGATGCATGGGATCTATTTCTGTTGTCACATCATTGTAGACCAAGTGAAACCCTAAAGATCAGGCTAAAAATTTTAAAGCTAAATTTTGCCAAGGCTTTAAATAAAGCAACCTAAAAGTTTGTAGTTCCTAAGGTGGAACATACAGTTTGTGAACTTAAGGAGTTCATTTGCGAACATTGAAAGGCGTCAAGATTGTAATATATAAAGAATGAGATTATCACTTTAAGGAGAACACATTTGATAATTGGATCCATTATAAGGTCAGTGGGAGTTATGTGCTTATTGTGCTCTAAGTGATGATGTCAAATATCAGCCTATAGCATTGACCTATTGTATAAGACATTTCATGTCGTCATGTCACTTCAGGATGAAGAATCTAAGTGAGGCTCCATTTCATTTTAAGGATTGAGATTCTTCGTGACATATCAATAGGCATACATTATTGGTCTCATGGAACCTATATTAAGTGTCGAGTAGGTTTATTGTATGTTGTTCTCCTAATGAGACGTCATTTAGTAAAAGGTGACATATTGTGAAAATCTCAAAGTCCTCAAGATAAAAGTGAAAGAGCTCATATCGAGTGTAGTGTATGCCTTATTGTGGGTAATTACTGTATGCTCAAGTTTATACACATTTGGATATTGTGTATACTATAAATGTATTACGGAGATACTTGAGTAATCCTGTAATAGAGAACTGGAAGCTATAAAGAGAGTATTTGGATATTGATAAATCTGACATTTTGAGTTTGGTCAGATATTCTTATGTTAATTTTGCGAGCTCTCCAGATATTGAAAATTATTTTGGTTATATATTTGTGGATATAAAGGAGTTGTATTGTGGAAAGTGTAAAGCAAACAATTACAGCATCCTTGATTGTGGAGGCTAAATATGTAGCATGTTGTAAAGCTACATGATGGGCCATTTAGGCTACATAATTTCGTCTCAGGGGTGGTTTTGTGTGGTTGCCATTTCGAAGTCCTGGAGATGTACTGTGGTAATGTTGCAGCAAGTATTTTCTCTCTCACAATATTAGGAGTTCCTCACACTCCGAATATTTAGATATCATCATTCGGTTGGTTAGAGAGAAAATAATGGAATCCGTTACTTAATTGGATTATAGAGCACATGTTTTAAAGAGCTCATTCTGTCTAATTAAAAGTTTGGCTGCTAAAGTGCTTTGACGACATAGCACTTTTATGAGGCATGTGGAGCCATTTACTGTATTAAGTTAGTGGGAGCTCTGCAATAAAATCAGTTGCAACTGTGTGAATGGATTCCTAATTGTCATATATGCATATTTTGTTTGCGCGCATTTTGATGAATATGGCATTCTGTTGGATGAGACATTCGATATTAGTCTCATATGCTTCTGTTGAAACATTGCATCATTCAGTTTGGATGCATGGACCTAATGGAAATGGATATTGATTTTGTCTTCATATCATTTCCATTTCACACTAGTATTACTATTTTTGTTGCAGTCTTTATAAGTTTACGCATTTGTACCTTGTCGGTATGATGCATTTTGAAGCTTATAAAAGGCTTCTTGTTGTTAAAATATATATGAGTCTACACATTTGTACCCTTTCGGTACAATGTATTTAGAGGGCTTACGAATACATATTGATATTATATGATATTTTGTTAATTAACTTAATTGTCCAAGTGGGAGAATGTTGTAATATCTCTAATTGTATGGACTAATTAAGTATAATTATTATCATATAATTTATTTAGTAGTATAATTTATGTATAGTGTGACCCTAATTGTATATAATATAAATATATTATGCATGTATTTATCCTTAATGGGACGGATATAATACATGATTTATGATATAAGAGGTTCCTGCCCTTGGCATATATATAAGCTACAGGATTGCCCATTACTCATTGTAGCATTTTGATAGAAAATGAACAAGGGCAGTCTCCTTCTCTCCCGTTTCTCACCATCACTCACCATCATCATCCCTTCTCTTGGCAGCACCACCAGCACCGGCGGACCTCCGACGGAGCACTGGCGGCACCTCCTCCCCATGGCAGCTTCAGCAATGGCGTCAATGGTGGAGAAACGGTGGGTATTTTGCATACCCACAAAAGGTTAGATTTCTTTCAAATTTATTGTGGTAATAGGCTTTGTGGACGAATTTGTTCCAACATCTTCAGCTTTGAGTGAAATATTATTAATATTTCATTGGTCTAATGTACTTCATTTTATTTATTTATTTTTAAATAGATGTTGAATCTGTGAGTTTTGTCCATGCAGAAACTGACGTGACTTTCTTTAGTATTTTCTTTGCAATTTCTTGCTCGTCTTCCTTAAATTTTAAGAATAATGTATGTTTCCTCATTCAGATTGTTAACACTCTATCTATTTAATAAAAAAAAGGGAAGAAAGTGTTCATAATTACTAGGAGGAGCCCGATAAGGCTGCTTCTAGTACATATTGAAAGTCTGCCTTTCAGACATGATCATACATACCTTTATTCATCTTGTACTTTCTTCCATGTGCTCGTTAATTGTATTTGCATCATGTTCTCCTATTCTTCTGCATGAAACCTCTCTTTCCCTCCCCTCCCCGGTCTGATTAGTTTTTGGTAATAAGGGCTTGTAAGGCTGAAGATTTAATCAACTGATTTTTGGATTGTTGAGGTCTGTTATGTAATTAACATTTTTTCTGCTGATGCAGTCCTGTGCATCCTGTAACAAATGTAGTTCCTCTGAGTCTGGTGCTTTTAGTTTCTCTTACTAAGGAGGCATTTGAAGACTGGGTGAGTATTACAGTTCATGCTTGTCCTAGCATACTTTTTTTTTTCCCCTCGGCTTGGGCCCTTATTGACTTTCTTTTCTCATCTTCTTTTTTGGTTTGAGAAGTTTTGGTGCCCAGGGTGTAAGGTTATGTAGGGTTTTGCTTAAGCTTTGACTTTTGTAAGTTTGAGTTGAATGCTGAACTCTTATTTTTCTTTCTTTCCCCTATCACATACAACAGAAACGTTTTCAGAACGATATGGCAATAAATAACACTCTTGTAGATGTGTTGCAAGATCAAAGATGGGACTCTATTCCATGGAAAAGGTTGCAGGTTGGAGATATTATCAGGGTGAGTTTCTAGGTGCATGTTGTTGAAATTTTTTTTGGCCTGTCATTTGTTGAGTTTGAAGATGGATGTTGAGGAAAAGTTCTATGACCTTCAAATCATATTGTGTACATGTCAGTGCAGATGATGATGTCTTCATTTGTTCTGTAACCTCTCCTCTTCTTCCCCGTCCTCCCTCTTTCTGGAAATATCTAGAAAAGATTTTCACCTATTCTTCTTTTCTCTTTGTTAGCACTTTGAGTTAGGATTAATTTGCTTCTGTCTGGCAGTTTCATGTTATGAAATTTGCGATTGATTGGAAGTTAAGGTGACTAATTGAGAGATGCTTTAGAATCGCTAATTTGTAGTTTACATAAATTCAGTCTGATGGGCATATTATATGCATTTCCAGTTCAGGACTTTATTTCCCCCACCTAGGTTCTCATGAAGAAGTATTGTTATATTGCTTTCATGTACAGTTTACACTTGATCAAGGTCAACCAATGACCTGTCATTGCCTTTTACTCGTTTCTTTTTTTTTTCCTAATGATTTTTCCATCCATTTGGTCCTTTGGAGACTGAAAAATTTAAGATATATGTAACTTGTAGAAAATTTTCTTTTTGTTTATATATGTTACAATATAATATTATCATGATTCAGGCTTATTAAGTTGATTTACATGAATATCACCAGCAGCATAAATATATGAGAATTTTCCCTTCTTGCAGGTTAAGCAAGATGGATTTTTGCCTGCAGATATTCTTTTACTTGCTAGTACAAATACTGATGGTGTTTGCTACATTGAGGTAATTTTCTTTTCTAGATCCTATTTGGAGCTTTCTCTCTTTCTTTTTTTTTTTTTTATAACTATAGTCTATTTATGAAAAGTGATTGCTCTTCTCTTGTTATGTGTCGTTGGGTGCATTATTCCTGAAGTGAAACAACTTTGCTTTTGATTGCAGACTGCAAATGACTGCAAATTTGGATGGGGAAACAAATCTGAAAATCAGAAAAGCGCTGGAAAGGACTTGGGATTACGTGACTCCTGAAAAAGCCTGTCAATTCAAAGGTTAAGCCTTTTGATTATTACAAATTTCCCATTTTAAATGACTGATAAACCGTCAAAAACTTAATGTTTGTTCAGAGTTTGCCTTGATTGTGTCTGGCAGTGTCACAGGTCTTTGATGTGATTGTGTTCATTGTATTAACAGCTGAACTAAAATAATGAATAAGGTCAAAGTCTTGTGATTATGAATTAATATATAAAATTATTTTCTTAAGAGATGAAATTTGCCTTCATCTTAATTTTGGAAATGCTGTAGTATCTAAATAGGATGGTTCTGCCTATGAAGGCATAAGATTGTTTACATTGATTGTTGCTTATTCTTAAATTTCTTTTTCCATCATACTTTGCCACTATAATATGACAATTTCTATCATATTTGTCACTTTTAATCTTCATCTCTTCTTTATGTGTTTCTTGTTTTTACTTACGTAATTTATACCTTATTAATGAGAATGTTAAAGTAGAAGAAAAGGAAAAATTGCGAAAAGAGAGCATTTCATCCACTTTCCATATTTTTTTTATTCAGCTACAATGGGGAGATGCTGAGACATGACCAACAAATTGAAGATTAAGTTATTGTAGGAGAACCCATTTGTGGTACCTGTTGTGGTTATTGAAAATTTGCTTTTGCCTTTTTGCCATGTCTGAGGCCATAGGTTCACTAAGGCTTGATTTGGTTGATACTTTTGCTATTTGCTATTTTCATTTTTTGGAAAAATTAAATGGCCTGTAAAAAGCAGAAAATAAAAAATGAATAAAAAAAAGGAAGGTGAATAGCAAAAAGCAAATAGCAAAGCATCAACCAACTGAAGCCTAAATTATTGATATAGGTTGCTTTCATATCTACCTCAACTGAAGCCATTTTGCCATTTAGTTTTAACTGCTCATTTGCTGCATTACATATATCTTTCTGTGACATTTTCCTAGGTTTTATAGGTTATCTTCTATGATTTAATCATCATTTATCAATTTTTACCTTCCGATTCTAACTTGTCATTAGCATACTTCTAATTGTTTTTTCCCTTGGCTCCTTAAATTCCAAATTGGATGTATATCTTTCCAAATTTGGGATGTTTAAGAATTAAGCCCTCTTTCCATTGTAAACACTTAAAAAACGTACTTAATATTAAAATTTTAAAAATAACCATAAGACAATTATCGAAAATTTAAAAATTCGAAAATATTAAAAGCCCGGAGTTGATATAATATCCAATATCATCAATGTACTTAATATTGAGTACAATGGGGGATCTTTTGGCAATAATAACCATAAGACAATTATCAAAAATTTAATAATTCAAATATATTAAAAGCCCAGAGTTGATATAATATCCAATATCCAATGTACTTATTATTGAGTACAAGGAGGGAGTGCTTGGCTGCACTGCATTGTTAAGTCTCTAGGAAGGAATTAGTTTATTTACTTTTTTTCTAAATGTTATTAAAGTCAATAATTGTCTAATACTCTTATTTATTCATATATGTACTTTGCTTATCAACAGACATCTCTTTTCATTTGAGTTATGGGCTTTTCACTGAAGTGATGGTTTCAAAATTAATTTGTATCCTTTTCTTGTTTCTTCTTGTGAAGTTCTAAATAGCAGGCTCCTTGTTAATTGCAGGTGAAGTGCAGTGTGAGCAACCAAACAACTCATTGTACACTTTCACTGGCAATCTTGTAATGGACAATCAAACATTGCCTCTTTCTCCAAATCAGATTTTACTGAGGGTATGTTCTGATTATTTTCCTTTCATCATCAGCTTTTTACTTAATGTGTTTCCGGCTTATACTTTTTTCAGAAATTAAACTTCTTGTGGCATTAAAAGCAATTTGAAGTTAACATCTTCTTTTGGCTCTAAAGTTTTCCAGGAACTTAATCTTAGTTCTTTTCTTTATTTAATTTGGTAGCTTTATTTTTCACTTGATCTAATGGCAGGAATAGTAATATATTTTCTTTGCTGTACATTATTTCAAATTTCTGGGTCTTAAGTTTTTTTCTTTTCTCTGTTAACAACTGTTGTATTAAATGTTCTTTTTCTTTTCTCTGTTAACAACTATTGTATTAAATGTTCTTTCTCCCTGATGAACTTTAAATGGCACTGATGTTGGCAATTTGATTTCAGGGTTGCAGTCTGAAAAACACTGAGTTCATAGTTAGGGTTGTTATTTTTACTGGTCATGAAACGAAGGTTCGTTATAGAAGTTTTATAGTATCTCTTTTTGTAACATCCCGTTACCACATTTTTCACGTATTTCCATACAACTTTACCGGTTGGGCTGTCTGCGATGCCATTAACATTCAACAGTAACAGTGATAAATGATAAACATTTATCTATTAATTATGGAATTTGAAATTTCTTTTCATTATTCCTTACATCTGACATCCCCTATTAACCTTTATTTCATTAAGGTAGTACTGTATACATATGTCTGAAATGTAAAAAAGAAGAGACTGTACCTGTCACATTTAACGTGCCATGCCTCAGTGCTTTAAGCATAGCTATACCCATCTGAGAGCTAATTCTCTCAACTCCGTGTACTTCTTATCTGTGGAGTTAAAACAAAGGGGTGAGCGATTCATATGCTCAGTAAAGGAAACATATGCTGCTTTAAATAAAGCAAAACTATATATCACAACGCATTCATTCTTTTCTTAACAATAACCCAGTAGAAAAGACAGTGGATATATAGTAAACAACTCTCTTAAAACACCATTCAAATCACTGGCTAAACAGTTTACTTTAAAATGTAGTAAACACTATATAGGATTTCAACAAATCCTCACAGTAAACAGAAATTGGTAAGTTGAGACTAGGCAACAAATAAATCATGCTATCATCATTCCCCCTCCCCCTTGCGAGAACGGAATCTGCCGCTTTTGGGGTGCACCCGTAGGCCATCGCCCCTCACAGCTATCTCAGATCTATGGCCATAATCTATAGTGGTCCTCGAGTCCACTTGCCAAGTGACCTCGACAAGTGACCTCGAGACCGCTGATGACTTGACGGGTCCATCAGCCCTGTGACGCCCTGAGGTGCACTCATTGGTCCATTGACCGAGCCACTGCCCCATGTAGGTCAAGCAACTAGATGAATAATAATGCATGAATTCAGGGCCTAAAGTCTCAAAATCATATTCATATCTCATGAAAACCTTTAAGGGCTTATCTCACCCACATTATCATTTCCTCAAAATAATTTGATTTTCCAAAAAGGTTTAGGCTTATGTTTACAAAACACCTTGACAACCTTTCAAAAATATCAACCTTTAAAACTGCTCGCCCATGGTCTGCTCACCTAATTGGTTCGCCTATGGCAGCTCGCCCAGTGCGGTGAACTTGTGTTCGCCCGCCCACCTTTGCTTTTAAAACTACAAGCAACACTGGCTCGCCCTCAGTTGCTCGCCCAGTAATCAATTCGCCCAGAAGGCTTTATATTTCTATTTTGAAAATATTGAAACGTCTTATTTTTTGTATAAAAATTTACACTTTAAAACTGTTCGCCAGAGTCAGCTCGTCCTTCACGGCTCGCCCCTGACTAACTCGACAAGACAGTGAATTAGTATTCGCCCGCCACTTAGCTTTTCAAAACAGAAGTATGTCATGTTGATAGCGGTTCGCCCGCCTTATATTTAAAACAAGGACCACCCGCCCAAACACATTAAAAAGGGTTCGCCCAACTATGGCTTACCCGGATTTCTCTTTAAAACAAGGGCACTCGCCCAGTTCTCATAAAAGAGAGCTCGCCACTTGGCACCATTTGCCTAGAATAAAGATACTCGCCCGCCTTAATCAATTCGCCCAACAAAACAACATATGGCGGCTTGTAGCTCGCCCGAGATCAAAACAATTTATTAAATAAATACATGCCATAAACCAAAAATAATTTCTAAATATTTTTATAATATTTCTACTCCACAGGGCATGTATTTTACTTCACATATATCTCCCTTACCTGGTTCAACGAAGTTTTGCTTCCTTCTCGCCTTCCAAATCGCATTCACCGAGTCCATAATTCCCGGCTGCAAATAATTTATAAATTCTATTAATATTTTCGTTTCATATCACTTGGCGAGATTGAAATAAATCAAATGACTACTCGCCCAATAGAGCTCCAACTAGTTCGCCTAAACGAGCTCGCCATTCACCAAAGGGCTTCCACGTGGGAGTTCGCCCGCCATTACTCACTGTAGGTTTGTGAGCTCGCCCAGCCTACATTGGCTTAATTGTGGGAGTTCGCCCACAATCCTATTCGCCCAAAGCCTCTGCATTTGAGCTCGCCCATTAATTCACTTCACTAGAATTGGGTGTTCTCGCCCTTTGAACACATACTTTACCTTGGCGAGTTCCTTATTATCTACTCGCCTCGTTGGCGATTACTAGTTTTCAACATGGGCGATCACTGTAGTCACCATTGTCGTCACTTATTCCATTACTTTCCTTGTTTCCATATTCTCTAAAGATCTAACTAAAACAAGGTTGTGTTCTATGTTGTAAACATATAAGTCTACCATTGAATATCAAGAACACCTCCGAAATATGAAACTCACCTAAATCAACTGCACTTCCAGAACAGATTGCTTTCCATCTCATGTTGGCCTTCCTTTGCTTATTCTTTTAGCTCATCCAACTAAGGAGGAAAGGTTTGCAAGCTGGTTTATGTACTTAACCAACTTAAGGTTGGAGTTTAATAGATCAAACATGGCAGAGAAAGGGAAGAAACAGAAATGGCTCTCGTGAAAAAAAGCTGGAGTTGGCTAACTCTGTTATCCTCAAGCATTTCTTCTTATATAGCCATGCTAAACCAATCCAAAGCTTCCGCCTGTCCCTTATCCTGTTTCTTTCATCATTTCCACATCTTTCATGCATTTAAGGCATGAAGAAAACTGTAGATCAAAGTGGCGTGGAAGTCTCCCTTTCACACACCTTTTTCTGCTTCTGTTGACTTTGTTTCGTTTCTCAACCAATCAGGTAAATTCCTTACTGACTTCAACCTCTTCTCCGTTAATTCTCTTCAACTGTGTGACTTATAAGTCAATTTTGGCTGCCCAATGGTTTGATTCTATTCACGTTGTCCACAAATGTCATTCCACTTCCCTTATTCAATCTGAAATCTCAGCTCGCCCATTCCATTTCAATTTCAGTTCGCTAGTATTATTTGGTGATTTACTAGCTGATTTTCCTTCTCTTGGCGATCACATTGGCTTGGCGACTACTTATTGCCTTACTTTCCTGCTAGACTATCATTTGCCCCTCTATATGTCACTCGCCATACTCATTTCTTGTGCGATCACAAGTCCTCGCCCATTCGGGCGATCACCTTACACACTAGCTGGCGAACTAACCTATTTGCCCAACAAACAATTTAATCAATCTCGCCCAACAGCACACTCGCCATCATCAATTGGCGATCACTTCTTACTCGCCCACTGGCGAGCTATTCGTACTTGACTCTAGTATTTTTCACAAAAATTGATCTCTTCTCATTTTAAATTAAGAAGCTTTTCACTTGAGTGAAAATCAATATTCATTATTTATTTAAATTCCATTTTCAATTTTATGGAATTAGAGTCTACAGTAGTGTAGAATCGGATCTTACATTTTCTCCCCACCTTAAGAAATTTGGTCCTCCAAAATTCAACCGGACTTGTCAGTAAAAAAAACTCTGGATATTTCTTATGCATAAGGCTATCTACTCTCTAGTAGCCTCCCATTGCCAGAGCATTTCAATCAAAGAATTTATCTTAGATCACAATCACTTTATCACAGTACTTTATCCCTCCTATCCAAAATCCGTACAGGTTTCTCAACGTAACTCATGTCCTCTCTAATCTCTAGGACTCATGTCGAATCACGTGAGAAGGATATGTATAGTACTTTCTCATCATTGAGACATGGAATACATTATGCACTTCTGATAACTCGGGAGGTAGTGCACATCTTACACATGATCTAAGATCTCCAATGACCCAATGCATCGGGAACTCAATTTCCCTCTTATTATGCATCCCAATGGTGAGACCTTATATACATAATTTCTTGTATATCTCAAGAAATCTGTTCGACCAAGTCGAAAAAAAATTTTCAGTCTCCCATTTTCTTATGCTATCGTGGATTATATCGTCTGCTAAATAATCCTTTTCAAGTGCTATGCCTATACTCTCCTATGGCCATTTTCATAAACAATTTTGCCAGGGTAGAGGATTATCCCAGGAGCCTATAAAATCAACTGCATACTCTCGCACCATAACCTCGAGCGTCCTTATCATACGCTCGGACTGTCTCTCAGTCTGCAGATAAACTGCGGTGCGAAACTTAATCGGGATCCCATAGCTTTCTGTAATCTCTCTCAACATTGAGATACGAAGCGGGACTCCCTATCAACTATAATGCTCACTGGAATACTGTAAACCTCACCATTTCCTTGACATATAATCCGGCCAAGGCATTAATTAGCTCAACAAATTCCATAATCAAGGAATGAGCAGACTTACTCAATATATTCACAATGATCCAGATAGCATTTTACTCTTTTCAATTTTTCACTGAGTATAGGAAGTACCTCTAATATAGGTATTTTTCTTCCTTATCACCTTCTCAACTTTTATTTATTCTCGTATCCAATATGAGACCACGAATATCTCTTTATACTCTTCATTGTCCTTAAGAGTACTGCCCGTCTCTTCAGGCCATCAATAATCATCCCTTTGGCGCTCTCCCATGCTCTAGGATTATTCTCTCAAGTATATTGGCGACCACCTAGTTCGCCCACATCTCACAACATGTTATCCGATGTTGAGTGATCACCCCACTCGTGGGTTGCCCATCCCAAATTTTTTTCAAGGTCCTGAAGAATCTCGGGCGTCTTTTCTCAAAACCAATTTACACCCCCTCAAGTCTTTTATCATCCTTGAGAGTTAGTAACTCATTTATACTATTTATCACTTATCATCTCAATCAGTGCTAGTCGATTATAATTTGGTGACTATCATGTAGATACTTTTAATCATTCGTATGTAATTGTCCCAGTAGTCTCTAAAATACCACACACTCGCTCTCAATATATCCTAGAGCGTCCACACAATGTGCTCGGATATCTATATCAATCTGAGGCGGTGCTAAAAGTAAAAATTTGGAATCCCAAAGCCTCTTGTTATTCTCTCAAAGCATATGGCGAATCAGGGATCCCTATCACAAGTACCCACTCATTGGAACTTCACATACGTCCTCTCTGTTTCACCAATGTATATCGACTAAGGCACTCATTACATCCCGAAACCTGATGATGAAGAAGTGAAATAATTTGGTTACTCAATCCATAATCACTTCTATAACATCATGGTTCTTTCGGATTCTTCACCACCTCACAGTGATTGTTTCATGATTAATCCAGGACTGCTTTTCTTTTGCAGACCTTAATATTAGCCACCGATTACGTCTCAAGTAATCATTTTCCCCTCAATCACTTCTCTTATCTCAAGTGATCATTCTATCTCTCATTCTCCTAATGCATGTAATGTCATTACTTAGAGAATATACTTTTCCTTACATCAATTTCTGAAATTTAAATTTATTATCATTCAAACTTCATCACCACTTTACTTATACAATTTCACATTTCCAATATGTACATATATACACATATGTATATCCTTTTTCAGGATTAGCAGTACTTCTTGTATCTGCTCCTCTAAGTATGACAATTTCATCTTTTTTAATTCTGGCTTGTCATTAATTCCAGCCATAACTACAAAATGTTCAGAGGAAATCACATTTATTCATATACTTGAGAACTACCTCATAACTTGTGTTCCCTAGTCATCATATGACTTGTCTTCTCAAGACAATTTCATTCTTTTACATTCATCACCACAATTATTTTCCCACTTAATATAGTACTTTACTGTTACTATTTCGTAACCATTTCGAATACTATATTCATACATACCCATTCATTTCTACTTCCTTCCAATTAAGTATTGAATCAATAAGGTAGCAAATTCCACAAACTCTTCAACAATTCATTTGTGCTATACGGGTAAAACTTATAAATTTTATACCTCAATAAGCACACTTTAACCTCACTTAAGTAGTAAAATCTTTTACTCAGACAATTTTAATGTCTGCTTAATCAATTGAGACCTCACGTCTCTAATATATATATATATATATATATATATATCAATTAGAAACCAATGGTCACTGACTTAACAACAAGGTTTTCCATACCTTATTCAATAATATTGCTGATATCAATATACATATTTATTATTTTTTATAATATCATCCTAGTTGGCTCTAGGCACACAAATAGGAAGGATACTACAGTCGGCTAGGGATCCAGATAGAATATGATAGGTATTTTAGAATACCATACTTGTTCCGAAACCTAGAAGCAACTGTAGAGAGTACTAATCCCATTGTTTTCAAAACGATAAAATTTTCGTTTTCACCAGTTATAACAAACCAGTTTAATTCTTTACTCATCAATCTCTCGAGTAATTTCTCAAGCTCTACTGATTCACTGGTAAGAGCTTACAAACAGATTCCTATTTCAATTCACCAACCTCTAAGCTTGTCAACTAAATCTCGATGCCAACTTTATCATTTGGCCAATACAACACATTTCATTTTCTTGGCGATTACAGCGATTGTTCTGTTCGCCATATTGCTTTGATTCATGTCATATCGTTGGCGATCGCTCTTCTCGCCACATTGTTATGATTTACACCACAATTTGTTGATCAGATTACTCACCATACTCTTTGGGCGATCAGGATTCTCGCCCACTTTAGTAATTCCTGGTATATTGGCGGACTCATATTAGTTCTCGCCATCATCTAACTCGCCCACACCATTGGCGATCATACATTTGCACGCCTATTGGCTAGCTATCCCAATGTAGTTCTCGCCCATCTAGTATTTCTCATAATATTACGGTTCTATGGATATCGTAGCGGACCAGCCCAACCGGCCATGGCAATCCCCCTTTTTGGGCCCATCGACAACGATTGCTGTGACAACGCTACTCATCCATACTGTCCTCTTTGGCGATCACCTCGATGCCCGGTTCTTCCAACCGTGCTCGAGTTCGCCCATCTCAAAATTTTCTTTCTCATCCACAGACTCAAACACTTGACTTCCTCAAATGTCAAGTCACTACTAATATCCATTCTCCTAAAACATAAGGAGTATATATAACCATTATTATCATAATCGATTTCACATCATTTCTCACACAATTCACCTTAAATCCAGACCCCAAAATCCACAACAGGGTTGACTATCTCGCGACCTCTCATAGCTTGTACTCTGGGTCGTCTTACTTATCAATATATCGGTGGTGTCTACAGTAGAAATTATCCTTTATATCATCAAATACTCATACCATTTCACCATCAATTTCTATTTTAAATCCATTCAATCATTTATGACTTTGAAAGAAAACATGTCAATATAGTGATATATTCATAAATTTCCTTTTAATTCTCTCCCTCATCAATATAACTCCAAACACGCGATCTTAGGGTTTATATGCTAATATTATCCCTTTTCATCTCAATATCATCATTTTCAGGATCTTAGTTCGATATGGACAGAGAAGTCCTGGTGGGGCCCTCACCGAGTTACTCACTGTACCTTACTGAATAGATCTGACATTATGATGATAATATCGCCTATCTCAAGCGAAATTCTCGGATTGCAGTCTCTATTTATAACCCATAATTCATCAACTTTCACCATATTTCACCACTTAACTCATTTCACAGTCATTCGACTCCTCTATACATTCAGACTATACAGTACTACAGGGGATGCTAACCTTTCTCAACACTTTCTATGCTAAATGCATCAACAGACATCAGACCAACTCAAGCTCTGATACCATTAAATCTGTAACATCCCGTTACCACATTTTTCACGTATTTCCATACAACTTTACCGGTTGGGCTGTCTGCGATGCCATTAACATTCAACAGTAACAGTGATAAATGATAAACATTTATCTATTAATTATGTAATATGAAATTTCTTTTCATTATTTCTTACATCTGGCATCCCCTATTAACCTTTATTTCATTAAGGTAGTACTGTATACATATGTCTGAAATGTAAAAGAGAAGAGACTGTACCTGTCACATTTAACGTGCCATGCCTCATTGTTTTAAGCATAGCTATACCCATCTGAGAGCTAATTCTCTCAACTCCGTGTACTTCTTATCTGTGGAGTTAAAACAAAGGGGTGAGCGATTCATACGCTCAGTAAAGGAAACATATGCTGCTTTAAATAAAGCAAAACTATATATCACAATGCATTTATTCTTTTCTTAACAATAACCATGTAGAAAAGACAGTTGATATATAGTAAACAACTCTCTTAAAACACCATTCAAATAACTAGCTAAACAGTTTACTTTAAAATGTAGTAAACACTATATAGGATTTCAACAAATCCTTACAGTAAACAGAAATTGGTAAGTTGAGACTAGGCAACAAATAAATCATGCTATCATCGTTCCCCCTCCCCCTTGCGAGAACGGAATCTGTCGCTTTTAGGTTGCACCCGTAGGCCATCGCCCCTCACGGCTATCTCAGATCTATGGCCATAATCTATAGTGGTCCCCGAGTCCACTTGCCAAGTGACCTCGAGACCGCTGATGACTTGGCGGGTCCATCAGCCCTGTGACGCCCTGAGGTGCACTCATTGGTCCATTGACCGAGCCACCGACCCATGTAAGTCATGCAACTAGATGAATAATAATGCATGAATTCAGGGCCTAAAGTCTCAAAATCATATTCATATCTCATGAAAACCTTTAAGGGCTTATCTCACCCACATTATCATTTCCTCAAAATAATTTGATTTTCCAAAAAGGTTTAGGCTTCTGTTTACAAAACACCTTGACAACCTTTCAAAAATATCAACCTTTAAAACTGCTCGCCCATGGTCTGCTCACCTAATTGGTTCGCCCATGGCAGCTCGCCTAGTGCGGTGAATTTGTGTTCGCCCACCCACCTTTGCTTTTAAAACTACAAGCAACACTGGCTAGCCCTCAGTGGCTCGCCCAGTAATCAATTCGCCCAGAAGGCTTTATATTTCTATTTTGAAAATATTGAAACGTCTTATTTTTTGTATAAAAATTTACACTTTAAAACTGTTCGCCAGAGTCAGCTCGCCCTTCACGGCTCGCCCCTGACTAACTCGACAAGACGATGAATTAGTATTCGCTGGCCACTTAGCTTTTCAAAACAGAAGTATGTCATGTTGATAACGGTTCGCCCGCCTTATATTTAAAACAAGGACCGCCCGCCCAAACACATTAAAAAGGGTTCGCCCAACTATGGCTTACCCGGATTTCTCTTTAAAACAAGGGCACTCGCCCAGTTCTCATAAAAGAGAGCTCGCCACTTGGCACCATCTGCCTAGAACAAAGATACTCACCCGTCTTAATCAGTTCGCCCAACAAAACAACATATGGCGGCTTGTAGCTCGCCCGAGATCAAAGCAATTTATTAAATAAATACATGCCATAAACCAAAAATAATTTCTAAATATTTTTATAATATTTCTACTCCACAGGGCATGTATTTTACTTCACATATATCTCCCTTACCTGGTTCAACGAAGTTTTGCTTCCTTCTCGCCTTCCAAATCGCATTCACCGAGTCCATAATTCCTGGCTGCAAATAATTTATAAATTCTATTAATATTTTCGTTTCATATCACTTGGCGAGATTGAAATAAATCAAATGACTACTCGCCCAATAGAGCTCCAACTAGTTCGCCTAGACGAGCTCGCCATTCACCAAATGGCTTCCACGTGGGAGTTCGCCCGCCATTACTCACCGTAGGTTTGTGAGCTCGCCCAGCCTACATTGGCTTAATTGTGGGAGTTCGCCCACAATCCCATTCGCCCAAAGCCTCTGCATTTGAGCTCGCCCATTAATTCACTTCACTAGAATTGGGCGTTCTCGCCCTTTGAACACATACTTTACCTTGGCAAGTTCCTTATTATCTACTCGCCTCATTGGCGATTACTAGTTTTCAACATGGGTGATCACTGTAGTCGCCATTGTCTTCACTTATTCCATTAGTTTCCTTGTTTCCATATTCTCTAAAGATCTAATTAAAACAAGGTTGTGTTCTATGTTGTAAACATATAAGTCTACCATTGAATATCAAGAACACCTCCGAAATATGAAACTCACCTAAATCAACTGCACTTCCAGAAAAGATTGCTTTCCATCTCATGTTGGCCTTCCTTTGCTTATTCTTTTAGCTCATCCAACTAAGGAGGGAAGGTTTGCAAGCTGGTTTATGTACTTAACCAACTTAAGGTTGGAGTTTAATAGATCAAACATGGCAGAGAAAGGGAAGAAACAGAGAAATGGCTCTCGTGAAAAAAAGCTGGAGTTGGCTAACTCTGTTATCCTCAAGCATTTCTTCTTATATAGCCATGCTAAACCAATCCAAAGCTTCCGTCTGTCCTTTATCCTGTTTCTTTCATCATTTCCACGTCTTTCATGCATTTAAGGCATGAAGAAAACTGTAGCTCAAAGTGGCGTAGAAGTCTCCCTTTCACACACCTTTTTCTGCTTCTGTTGACTTTGTTTTGTTTCTCAACCAATCAGGTAAATTCCTTACTGACTTCAACCTCTTCTCCGTTAATTCTCTTCAACCGTGTGACTTATAAGTCAATTTTGGTTGCCCAATGGTTTGATTCTATTCACGTTGTCCACAAATGTCATTCCACTTCACCTATTCAATCTGAAATCTCAGCTCGCCCATTCCATTTCAATTTCAGTTTGCCAGCATTATTTGGTGATTTACTAGCTGATTTTCCTTCTCTTGGCGATCACATTGGCTTGGCGAGTGCTTATTGCCTTACTTTCCTGCTAGACTATCATTTGCCCCTCTATATGTCACTCGTCATACTCATTTCTTGTGCGATCACAAGTCCTTGCCCATTCGGGCGATCACCTTACACACTAGCTGGCGAACTAACCTATTCGCCCAACAAACAATTTAATCAATCTCGCCCAACAGCACACTTGCCATCATCAATTGGCGATCACTTCTTACTCGCCTACTGGCGAGCTATTCGTACTCGACTCTAGTATTTTTCACAAAAATTAATCTCTTCTTATTTTAAATTAAGAAGCTTTTCACTTGAGTGAAATCAATATTCATTATTTATTTAAATTCTATTTTCAATTTTATGGAATTAGAGTCTACAGTAGTGTAGAATCGGATCTTACACTTTTATGCAGTATGCTGAGAAAAATAGCATGCTGGAATTTGTTGGTTTCTAGGAAATGTGTAATTATGAACATTTAAATGTGAAAAACCTTTTCCATCATATTTTCAAATCATTTGAACTTTTGATACTTGGCATATGTGTTACCATTTCGTAATTGGGCAAGCTTAGAAGCTTCTGTGTATGTTTATCCACTCCAAAGTAGAAATAGATGTTTGATTTTTCTCTTCTTTATCTGTTTGGCCTGCTCTTCTAAGTTGATGTCATTTTGTGGGAATTTGGGATGAGTTTGCAGGTTATGATGAATTCTATGAATGTTCCTTCAAAAAGAAGTACATTAGAGAGGAAACTTGACAAACTTATACTCGCTCTCTTTAGTACTCTTTTCACTATGTGTCTGATTGGAGCAATCGGTAGGTTTGGGAAATAGCTAGTCTGCATTATATTACATTTTGTTAAATGTTGTGGGATTTTATTAAAATTTTTTCCAATATTTTTGATAATGATGTTCTCTGCTTGAAATATTGTAGCGGGGTATTCATTGACCAAAAGTACTACTTCTTAGGTCTCAGTAATAGCGTGGAAGATCAATTCAACCCTAACAACAGATTTCTGGTACAATAAGCTTTTTTGAATTTTGGTTTCTCTCTCTCATGTACACATGCACAAAATTTTAACTCAATTCTGTTTTCTGGTTTTGCAAGTTGCTCTTTTGACCATGTTGACCCTACTTACTTTATACTCGACAATTATCCCTATATCTCTATATGTTTCTATTGAGTTTGGTACAATTTTTTTCTTATTTATTTGTTTCTCTCTTTATTAATGCAAAAAATGGTCTTGAGGATTTGCATGCAATTTCAAATGATCAAGTTCATTCAGTCCACTCAATTTATCAACAAGGACTTAAATATGTACCATGCTGAAACTGACACACCTGTTTTAGCTAGGACTTCTAATTTGAATGAGGAACTTGGACAGGTAATACATGCAATTTTGGCCGACTTGAATGAGATACAGCCAGTTTTCTTATTCTATTTATTGAGCTCTAAGTCATTTTGAATTGTCGATGATTAGGTGGAATACATTTTTTCTAATAAAACTGGAACTTTGACAAGAAATTTGATGGAGTTCTTCAAGTGTTCGATTGGAGGTGAAATATATGGAACAGGTATGACTGAAATTGAGAGGGGTGTTGCTGAATGGAAAGGCTTGAAGGTTCAAGAGGTATTCCCTTTTATATTTCTTTATGAAGAAAAAACTATTTTACCTTTTCAAGTAAATTTACCTATGTTGAAAGGGACTGAAGTTCTTGTTCTATAACATCTTTTAGGTGCAAAAATCAACCGATTCCATACATGAAAAGGGTTTCAATTTTGATGATGTGAGGCTAATACGAGGGGCTTGGAGAAATGAGCCTAATCGCTTGCAAGGTAGCTTACTATGTTCTTTGTCTCTTTGGCAATAGAATGTTATATATAGTGGTACTTTTTACATTTAATATGAAATATTTATTAGTAAATGGGTTTTTGTACTACCATTTTAGGACTTATTTTGAGTGTGAACCTCTTTGTACTTAATGAAAGGGAGCTCATTAGTAAAAGCTTGTTTCCATCTCATTATGAGTTTCTTTAGTCTTGTTTTAAGGGTTAAGAACAGGAATACTATTTATATGATTTTAAAAGGATTTTTGTGTTTGTTAGTCATGCTTGATACTTGTGGTTGTAGGACTTGTTTTAGTTTTGATACTTTCACTTGGATATTTAAGCTGTTTTATGCAATAGATATTTTGTAAGACTTGTTTTACTTTCGGTGCTTTCATTTGGATATTTAATGTGTTTTATCCAATTGGATATTTTTTATTTTTATGGTTTTGGTGTGTGTGTGTGATCTCTGTGTGTGTGATCTACTTCTGTAGAATTGGGTAAAAACTGTATATTTTCTTTCTGTCTATTTCCTTCTAATTTACAATCCTTTTATAGGGAAAAAAACTGTACATAGAAATAGGAAAGTTCTAACTAATTTACAGCCTAATTTTCTCACTTTACTGTTTTAGACTATTGACCAAATCAGTTTTGAATCTACTCCTAATTACAGACAGATATTTAGGAAACTAAGTAAGGAAACTAAATCCAATCATATCTTTGACATTCTCAACATGCTGCCAATAAAAAGGTTTTCTCCTAGAGGCACTTCTTGTACTGCCTTATCTACATCCTCCCAAAACTGTCGTTTACTAACCTCATCAAGTCCTATCTAGGGTGCATACACGCTAATGACATTCAACACTTCTTCTCCTAAAACTAGCTTAACCAAAATAATCTTATTCCCTTGTCTCATAATCTGTACAACATCCTTATGGTACTCTTTATCTATAATGATACCTACTCCATTTCGGTCTCTATCTTTCCCTGTGTACCAAAGCTTATATTATCACGGTACTATCTCTCTAGCCTTTTCCCCAACCCATTTGGTCTCTTGAAGACACAAGATGTTAACCCTCATCCTACTCATAACCTCACAAATCTCAGCTAACTTACCACTAAGCGTAACTATATTCCAAGATCCTAAACTAAGCTTATGGTTATGGTTATGGACTAACTTTTTTACCCACCCTCGTCCCTTATGGTGTGGGAACCTTTGCCTATTTAACACCACATCTAGGAGTTGATATGGCGCGTTGCTTCCGAGCGACAACCTAGCAACCCTTGCCCACTTTTCACTACACCCGGGTTTCGATGCAGCGAGTCGCTGAGAAGGGGACGCCCCAACGATGTTTTGATATTGGTTCATTTCTTAAGGCTGGTTGTCCAAACCTACCGCCATCCTCGTCCTTTATCTGGGCTTGGGACCGGCTGCGTTAACTCACACAGGCGGAGTTTTAATGTTTCTAGGTGCAAACAGATTAGATATCCTAGAGATATAAGCTTTATGATTTTGGGACAATTTTTATAAGATATGTATTTAGCAATGGGATGATGGGTACATGTTCTTGTCCCTTTCCTAATAGCTATTGGAACATCAAGATCAGAAAGATCAGGTGTACACTGATTGCTAGGAGATAAAGTTGAAGGAGATAAAGCTGAAGTGGGGTTACCTTGGGTTTCCAGAATCTTATTGCTCGAAAGTTCTTACTGAACTGGGTTCTTGGATGATAGATAAGTCTTTGTTACCCTTTTTTGTCCCTCGCCTCGTATAAATTAGAAGCTCAAAGTTTTGTTATGGTATTTCTCCCCCTGTTTGTGAGATATTTGTACTAGGACCACTTTCTTGATTTGGTATTTCCTGCATGTGTGGAGATGCTTGCAAATTCATTTGTGGATGGGAGATTTTAAATATTGTGTGAGGCATAGGATCAGTAAATACTTGCCAAAAATTTTCTTCCCTTGTATATCTCTCCCCCTGAAGAGGATTTTCGGAAAAATAGGGCTGTGTTTCTAAAAAGGTTACATCCATACTTGTAAAATATTTTTTGGTGATTGGATTATAATACTTGTACCCCTTTTGATTTGGTGAATAACCAACAAAAGCACATTTTTCAGCTCGAGGATCTAGTTTTGACTAAAACTGACTTCGAAATGTGAACAAAAGCAGTGCACCCAAAAACCTTGATGGGTAAATCAGCATGAATTCTAGAGGTAGGAAACTGATTTTTTAAACATTCTAAAGGTGTCATATATTGCAAGACACAAGTGGGCATCCTATTAATCAAATAAGAAGCTGTCAACACTGCATCTCCTCACAAATATTTTGTGACATGCATGGAAAACATTATTGATCGTGCTACCTTAAGTAAATGTTTATTTTTTCTTTCGGCAATACCATTCTGTTGAGGGGTATCACAACAAGTAGATTGATGCAAAATACCTTTTTCTTTGAAAAAATTCCCCAAATATTTATTAAAAAATTCTGTTTCATTATTTGTTCCATTATCAGAATGAAAAATATTAATTTTTGTCTAAAATTGATTTTCAGTCATGCTATAAAAATTTTGAAACAATTTTTCCACATCAGATTTTTCATGCATTAGGTACAACCAACATAACCGTGTGTGATCATCAATTAAAGTTACAAACCATTTTTTTTAGAAATAGTTGTAACCTTAGAAGGGCCCTTAACATCACTATGAATGAGATGAAATGGTTTTGATGTACGATACGGTTTAGATTTATAAGTAGTCCGATGACTTTTAGCAAGAACACAACTTTCACACTTAAAAGAACAATCAACGTTTTGAAATAAAGTAGGAAATAAAAGTTTCAAATATTGAAAGCTAGGATGACCTAGCCTAAGATGCCAAAGTAGGATTTCTTCTTGAACAGGATTTGAACTGATACCACAAAGTCGTTGAGCCTTTTTATTACTGGAGAGGGTACCATTAAAGTAGTAAAGACCATCCACCATCTCAGCACTGCCAATCGTCCTCCCCGAGCGCTAGTCCTGGATTACACAATTAGATTCAAAGAAATCAACAGGACAATTAGAATCTTTGGAAAGTTTACTAACTGACAAAAGATTGCCGGTTAATCTAGGAACATGAAGAATAGATTTGAGGTTTATTTGATCAGAAAGTTTTATTAGACCTTTTCCTTCAATGGGTGAGAAGCTTTCATCTGCTATTCTAATTTTTTGATGACCAGAACAAGGTGTATAGGTACTAAATAGATCAGCAAAACTAGTCATATGGTCTAAAGCACCTGAATCTATGATCCAAGGGGCTGGATTCAAAGAATAGGAGAAAGTATTAGGATACTTACCTGATTGTGCAATAGAAACAGTAGGAATACCAGATGATGGACTAGGCGTTAGCAGTTTATGAAGATGATCCATTTGCTCTTTACTAGATGGGTACGAGGGAATAGATTTGACTTCATTTGCAGTGGAAAGTACATGGCCAGATCTATTATTCTGTCTACTGCTCTTCCAATTGGCAGGTTTGTCATGGATCCGCTAGCAAGTTTCTCTTGTATGGCGGTGTTTGTGGTAGTGGTCACACCAAACCTGGGGACGCTCCTCCTGCTTCTGTGAAGGGTTGAAGTTTCTGCCTGAATTGGTATTTCTAGTAGCCAAAGCGGAACCTTCAAAGGTAGCCGTGACACCCTTTTTTCCCAGCATAACACTCCTTCAGCTTTCCTCCCTTCTAACTTCTGAAAACACCTCACCGATTGGTGGCAAAGGTTGTTTTCCAAGCATACACCTTTTTACTTCATCAAATTCAACATTAAGGCCAGCCAAGAACTTGTAGATCCGGTTGTTTTTCACTAATTTTTTGAAGTGGTTATTGTCTTCAATGGATTTCCACTCATAGTCATTGTACAAGTCCAGATCTTGCCACAACCGTTTCAGCTGATTGAAGTACTTGGTAACAGATTCATCTTCCAGCTTAATTTCTATGAAATCCCCAATTTCCATATATTCCTCCATGTTTGTAAAGTATTTCAATCTAATATGATTAAATAAATATGAAGTTGATGTGTCATTGATGCATGAATAATGTATGATTGATGTATGGAATATAGAAGAAACAATGAAGTTGAATGTCAATAAGTCAAATACAATATGTTGATATCAGGAAAATATTAAGAGTATGAGACAAGAAACAAATCATATTTTTATTGGTTAATTTATTACATGTGGCTTATGCATGAATGGAAGAAGAGAAGAGGGATTTAATGGGTCAAATGGTCAAAAGGTTTAGGAGTTATGGCTGACATGATGAAGAGATGAGGAAGCATTACATGTTGCATGACTCATCACCCTCACCATCATCACCCAACGTCAGCCTCTACCTCCAGCCCCTCCCTCTCGTTCCATCTCCATTCTTCCGAGTTACCATCCATAGCTACCTTGACAAACCACCTTACTTCCCCATCAATTCAACAAGTTTATTAGACGAAAATCGATCCTTGTCACTAGGCTAAGTGATATCCAAAGTTTGGTGGATTGATTCCAAGAATTGGAAGAGATCTCAAAGTTTGAGATTTTGGTCTCTAATAAAGGTAAGAGAAGAAGATGATTTAGTCAATTTGGTTCATGATATGGAGTTGTATTGAGTTAGTATGATGTATGTATGATGATTATTTAAAGATTTGAATTGATGTGATGATTTTAGGTTGAGGAAGTGAAAAGCGAGGACTAACGCACTGAGCGATCTTGCGTTCTCGAAGGAATTGAGGTAAGAAATTTATGTAACGGATGTAAGGCGGCTATGTCCGCATGTTTTATGACATATGTATGTGGTTTGGAAAGAAACACCAGCTGATTTCATGCAGGAAAAATGACATTTTCGGACTTGTCTCCTAGTGCCAATTAGGCTAGGGGCAGCCGACTGCCTTAAAGGGAAGTCGACTGCCTAGAGACAACCAAAACGCCGTTTTTCGAAAAACCGACTCAAACCAGTCGACTGCTATGTAAGCCAGTCGACTGCTATTTACCCAGAAGCATTCTGTTTTAAACCAGTCGACTGCTATATGGACCAGTCGACTGCTATTTGCCAAAATGCATTCTGTTTCAAACCAGCCGACTGCCCTATGAGACCAGTCGACTGCTAATTTTTTAGAAGCATTTTGTTTCAAAACCAGTCAACTGCTATATGGACCAGTCGACTGCTATTTATTAAAAAGCATTCTATTTCAAAACCAGTCGACTGCTATATGGACCAGTCGACTGCTCCCATGTATTTTTCGAACGGAAGTTATGAGGCAGCAGCCGACCGCCCTGTGAGGCCAATCGACTGCCATGTATGAAACGAGCTTTCAAAGCTTAATTGATTTAAACACAAAAGTGTTTTCTGAAAAAGTATATTATAAATGTTTTGAGACTATGGACTGCGTGATGATTATGCATTTCTGATGGCTGAGTGACTCTGATCAAGTCCTCAGTAATATGTATGTTGAGCGAGGAACCCTAATCAGGTCCTCAATCTCACATGTGACACCAGACTAGTGTTCACTGTGGATTACTAAAGGCAGGAGAGAATCCCTGACCTATACGGAGTTCACTACTGTACTAATGCATGATTAGAGTCATATAAATGTGAATGAACGATTTATATGATGATTCAATCGCTTAAATATTGTACATAGTCTCCATCTTATTTCAAAGGATATATGATGTATGTTTAAAAGCAAGTTTATGAAGTAAGATGTTTTAAAAGAAGAAGTATGATGCATGTTTTATATGTATGCTATATTTTAAAAGAAGCATACAAAATATGATTGTCATGTCATTTGAAATAAATATGCATGGTTGCAAACAATGCATGAAAGATGTTTATGATGCATGTTTTATAATGTTTTACATGACATCGTAGAGCCAAGTAGGAAAAATGCATATAGAGGCATAGTACGCTCTTTTACATATTTTTCTTACTGAGCGTAAACTCACCCCTTTACGACCATTTTTCCTACAGATTACCTGAAGTGAGCCTCGCTCCGATTAGAGGAGCTTGTTTTGGAAAGATTGCAGTGTACCTTCTCGATACGCTTCCCAATTATCATAGAAGGTATACTTATATGTTCATGTATATAGTTATTGTAATTCAGCTACGGTACAGTACAAGTAGTAATTATGTATATAGGATGTCTGGGGATGTAAGATAAGATGATGTATGAGATCATGTGGAAATGGAATGGTATTTATATATATCATTTTTATGTTTATGGAAATTGAATAAAATTTTATGAGCTATCAGATAATTAACTTAAGAATAAAGGAAGAATGACACTGGATGAACTAAATCTAATTAAAGAAGAAAAAAGGACAAGTGATAAGATGTAGTGACGGGGACGTCACAATTTCACCAAGCTTCAATGTTAATTCAAATATATGTGATTGATTACCTAAGTCAGAGTACATTTGATTCACATTTTCCGAGAGTCCCTTGGCCGTCGGGTAGCACATGTAGTTGGAGCTGATTTCCTCCTCCATGGAATTCACAAGCCATGCCATAACCATGGAATTTTCAGCATCCTAGACTGCATGTAGGGGATCCGTAGCGGCTGGCTCCTTTGCATCACCTGTTAAATAGCCCATCTTTCCTCGCCCCCGTAGATACACGTGTACAGATTGAGACCAATGCAAGAAGTTATCACCATTCAGCCTGATTGTAGTAATCTGGACATAATGGTTTTCAGAATGGGATGGCTTATTGATAGTAAGGGTCGATGCAGGTGTACTGGTCAGGGAATCAGAAGTGATTCCTGACATAATGAGGATTTGAGAGACAGAATTTCGTTAGAAAAAAAAGGATGGCTTTGATACCATGTAGAATTGGGTAAAAACTGTATATTTTCTTTATGTCTATTTCCTTCTGATTTACAATCCTTCTATAGGGAAAAAACTGTATATAGAAATAGGAAAGTTCTAACTAATTTACAGCCTAATTTTCTCATTTTACTGATTTAGATCATTGACTAAATCAGTTCTGAATCTACTCCTAATTACAAATAGATATTTAGGAAACTAAGTAAGGAAACTAAATCCAATCACATCTTTGACATTCTCAACAACTTCATTTTATTTAAGAAAGTTAATAGAAAAATACAAATGAATTAAGCAAATTTTCAATTGTAATTTTTATCATGTCCTTGGGCTTTAGTTTGAGCTTGAGCTTAGCCCAGTAGCCAGGCCTGATATTTTGTCAACTAATTGAGGTCGACCTCAATAGTTTCTGCTTGATTGGAAGTTTGGATCCATAAAAACTTAGATAAACAAGTTTGAGCAGTGAGCTGTGGGGATTGACAGGTTTGCTGCCGGTGGCCTTTTTTAGTATTTGTCAAGAGTCTTAATTTTGTTTACCTATGATGGTGTTCTGGATTGACTTTTTCTTGCTTGGATGTTGGGGATTGACTTTATTGTAAAATGTCATTTACTGCTTTACAGCTTGCTTAAGAGGGCATTGCAAATGAATTGTTTAATTCTAATGCAAGGCCATCATAGTTCTTGTCCGTGTATTGGATGATATGACATCTGAGTTGTCTGTCATTAACAGATTAGCATAATTGTTGCACTTAGTTATTATAAGCCAATAGTTTTAAGTTCTGACATTGAAAGGTTTTAAAGTCTAACTGAAAATGGATATGTTTTACCCAAACCTAAGGATCGAAAATGTAATATTCACTGTTCAATTTTACATGAGCTTGTACCTGTCTTTAGACTTTCAATTAAATGCTGAATCTGTGCAGATTCTTGGGAACTCCCTTTTTGCCCCATTCTTTTGTACTTGGGCATATCCTTTATGCTTTCTTGTGAGAGTGTGCAGCTCATAGGTATATATGCAGTGTTGTTGGATTGATGTGTGCGCATATCCATTTATTTATCAGTTATTTTTAAGCTATTTTGAACTCAGTTAGTACTAGAATAGGCAAAATATGTACTGATAAGTGAGTTACTGTGCCTAATTTGTAATGAACACCAATAATGTGCTCATTTTTAGTATAGATATTAGGTTTCCTTTTTTGTATTCCTGCAATATTTATTTGTTATGTGCACTTAGTTTAGAAGTAATGAAGAAAGCATGATCGACATTTTTGACCTTCTTGCTTTCCATTAGGATCTATAGGTATGAATTTCAAAGCTAGTTAATTATGTTGCTGGGTACCTACCTACGAACCTAAGAATAATGTGGTAGTCTAATTTTTAATTACAGCAGCATTTTAGGGCTCAGTTTTGATTCTCTTTTTTTTTTTGGCAGGAATTTTTTAGATGCCTTGCCATATGTCACACAGTTCTTCCTGAAGGTGATGAGTCCCCTGAGAAAATCAAATATCAAGCTGCATCCCCAGATGAGGCTGCTTTGGTTTTAGCTGCAAAACATTTTGGCTTCTTCTTCTACAGGTTAGTGATGCCCTGTGTTTCATTGGTAAGTGGGAGGGCTTTTCTTTTGTTTGTTTAAAATGGGAATTCCTATAATTTAGATTCAGTCTGATTCTGAGTTGGTTTTATTCTTTCTGTTTGAAACTAGTAAGTTGGATTTATCTTTGATTTTCATGTTGTTATCTGAGACAATTTTTTAAATTCAGAAAACATATCTTGATGTTAAGGGAGCTTTGCCAAGGAACCAAATATATTGATCAATCCAAATAAATTTCTTTCAAGATCTAATCAAATGGTTTGATTTTCTTCCCTAGATGGTTTTCTGTTTCTCAAAAAGGGAAAAAAAAAAATTCATGAAAGCAGCATAATTTGGCGATTCATTGCTATTAATTGTAATTGAATCTCATTACTGTGGGATAGTGCTACCCTTTAGTTGCTGTTTTTTAAAGTCATCTCATCTTTGTCCTCATAAATTAGATCAAAAATTAGATCATCATCATCATCATCATTATCATCAGAGCTTTTATCCCACTGTTGTGGTAGGTTACGTGAACCAATATATTAACTCATGCTAAGTCGTCAACATGAGTTTTCTTCCTCCACTCATTCCTATCAAGGCAATTTGTTCTTTTCGCTCTCGCTTTGCCATATCTTTTTAGATAACTTTCTTTCAAGTCTTTTTCAGTCTTCGCCTAGCCTTTATCCTTTTTTCGTCACTCATAGCCTCTACTCTCCTAACTGGAGCGTCCACAGGTCTACGTTGTATATGTCTAAACCAACGTAAATGACTTTCACTTATTTCGTCTTCGATCGGTGCTGCTCCAACCTTTTTGTGAATGTTCTCATTTGTAATTCTATCCTTTCTCATATATCTGATACATCCTTCGAAGCATTCACATTTCTGCTATACTTATCTTTTGTGTATGCAATATTTTAGTTGCCCAACATTCACTATCATATAGCAATGTTGGTCTAACAATAGTCTTGTAAAACTTGCCTTTTAATCATATAAAATTTTTTTTATCGCACAACACACCTGTAGCGCTTCCGGGCTATGAGCTAGCAACCTTTGCATACTTTTAACTACACCCGGGCTTCGATGTAGCATGTTGCTGAGTAGGGATGCCCAATGAAGTTCATATTCATCTCATATATTAGATGATTTCTCAAATTTGTCAAGTACTTAGGATTGATTTCTGTAGAGGAAATGACTGCAAATTTATCAAGTCGTATCTTTGGGACAAATTTTGAACCAAGGATTTTTTTTTATCTTTTTTGTGTTATGATTGGCTGTTCCTGTTTTTGGTGTGAGTTAGTTGAGGATGTTACTCTTGCTGCATGGCTTTGTAGCTGGACTTGAGGCTTTCTTTCATTGTTTGCAGACGTACACCTACATTGATATATGTTCGTGAATCTCTTGTGGAGAGGATGGGTAAAATCCAAGATGTTTCTTATGAGATTTTAAATGTT
The DNA here is from genome assembly GCA_032173925.1 of Heritiera fomes. Taxonomy (NCBI): domain Eukaryota; kingdom Viridiplantae; phylum Streptophyta; class Magnoliopsida; order Malvales; family Malvaceae; genus Heritiera; species Heritiera fomes. Next base: position 16,781,317 of record JAPDPM010000009.1, on the reverse strand, counting down.
CTTGAGTTCAATAGGTTTGGATGCATCCTTCACTCTATCTCTTTATTTATGAGTTATTTCTGGTCGGCTCAAATATCTACTCATTTTTGCATTAAATAGTACGAGGAAGCGCCAATCTGTTGTATGTCGTTATCCAGATGGCAGGCTGGTACTATACTGTAAGGTAATGAATCTTCAGAACTTTCTAAGTAGGATGAGCATTACAAATGGTTTTTCTGGTAAAGAAAATGAAACTGGGCCAGAACCATGCTTTTCACAGGGAGCTGATACTGTCATTTACGAGAGATTGGTGGGTGGAAGTGATGATTTAAAGAAAGTGACTAGGGAACATTTGGAACAATTTGGCTCTGCTGGATTACGTACCCTTTGCCTGGCCTATAGAGGTCTAGCTCCTGACATTTATGAGAGCTGGAATGAGAGATTCATCCAAGCCAAGTCATCTTTACGAGATCGTGAAAAAAAGTTGGATGAGGTATATTTTTTTGTGTGATGGTATGTTTATATAACAATGTGATTAGCATGTTTTGCTGAAAAACTTGATCTGATATTTTCTTTTCATGAATATTGATTAGTTATTTTCTCTTAATTAAATGATGAATATTAATTCTTTTATTATTTGAATGATTTTATCGTGGCTTCTGTCTGAATAATTCTGTAGTAATGATTTGTTTAATGAACTTTTTGTGTTCATCGGTTCGTGTACGTTCTACTAGGCATGCTTTGCTGTTATTGTCAACTTATCGTTTGGATAATCCACTTAATTTAAACTGGGTATTTCCCCCTCCCCGTTCATTTCTGCTATTTCGAGAAAGAAAAACAAGTGAAACCTCTTAATCAGGTCCTAGAAGCACTTAATTTCTCTTCCTGGATTCTTGTTTTCCTTATTTTAAAACAAGATGTCCCAAGCATATGCTATATAGAATTTTAAACCTTTCACGTTTGTAACTAAAGAAATGAGTATTTATGAAAGCTAAAAGATATGTTCGAGCTTAAATTTTATTCCAATGAAGTATCTCTATTTAAAGAGATATTGGTTACATAGAATATCTTGAAAATCAGGAATACAAACAGAAGATAAAGTTGGATATTCTAATCCTAATCACTAGGATATTATCCTAAAATTTAAACAAAAACTATCCTAGACTTATCAGCATCTATTTAAAATAGAAAACAGAAAAATAAAGCTAGAATTAAATAATCCTACACTCCCCTTCAAGTTGGGTTGTAAATGTTTAACATACCCAACTTGTTAACAAATTTTTCAAACAACACCCTAACAAAGCTTTGGTAAAAATATCTGCTACTTGACGACTTGTAGAGATATATGAAAGAGTAGCAATTCCTCCTTTGACTTTCTCCTTGATGAAGTGTCGGTCAATCTCCACATGCTTTGTCCAGTCATGGTGAACTGGATTCTTGGCAATACTGATAGCTGCATGATTGTCACATAACAGTTTAACAGATTCATTTAAAGGCATCTTTAGTTCTACAAGAAGTCTTCTTAACCACATACCTGCACACACACCTAAAGCCATGGCTCTAAACTCTGCCTCTGCACTGCTTCTTGCTACCACAGATTGTTTTTTCCTTCTCCAAGTAACCAGATTTCCCCATAAGAAAGTACAATAACCTGAAGTTAATCGTCTATCAGTCCTTGAGCCTGCCCAATCTGCATCTGTGAACACTTCGATACTTCTACTAACACCCTATTTAAAAAATAAACCCAAACCTGGAGTCATCTTTAGCTACCGTAGGATACGGTACACAGCTTCAAAATGTTCTTCATTTGGGTTGTTCATGAATTGACTGACAACACTTACTGAAAAACTTATATCAGGTCGAGTATGAGACAGGTAGATAAGTCGTCCCACTTAGCTTTGATACCTTCCCTTGTCAACCGGTGAACATCCTTCCTTTTTTCCAACTTTACAGGTTGCATCCATAGGTGTAGCGACTGGTTTACACCCTAGCATACCTGTTTCTTTAAGTAAATCAAGGGTATATTTTCTTTAAGACACCACAATGCCTTTTTCTGATCTTGCCACTTCCATTCCCAAGAAATATCTTAGTTGCCCCACATCTTTGATTTCAAATTCTTTTGCCAACATAGACTTTAATTTGATCATCTCTTCATTAAAATTTCCTGTCAAAATAATATCATTAATATAAACAATAAGAATAGCAATGTCACTTGTAGGGGACTGTTTAGTGAAAAGGGTGTGGTCGGCTTGTCCTTGTTGATAGCCTTGATGCCTGAGTACTCTAGTGAATCTTTCGAACCATGCCCATGGAGATTGCTTCAAACCATAAAGAGAGATTTTCATAATTTGCAAACCAAATTTGAATTATGCTCTCCCTTGAACCCAGGTGGAACCTCCATGTATACCTCTTCCTCTAGGTCTCCATTGAGGAAGGCATTCTTCACATCTAGTTGTTGTAACTCCGAGTCCTGGTTTGCTACAATAGAGATAAGTACTCGTATGGTATTTAGTTTAGCAGCTGGAGCAAATGTCTCTTGATAATCAATGCTATAGGTTTGAGTGTAACCTTTGGCAACTAACCTGGCCTTATACCTTTCAATACTCCTATCAATTTTATATTTCACATTGAATATCCACCTGCATCCTAATGTGGTCTTTCCTTTGGCAGCTTCACCATTTCCCAAGTACCATTTTTCCTTAAGACCTAAATTTCCTCATTGACTGCTTGTTTCCGTTCTGATTTCCTAAAAGCTTCTCCTATTGTTTGTGGAATCTCAACATTGGACATTGTAGTGGTAAAAGCTCTAAATTTAGAGGATAACCTTTCATAAGATAGGAAGTTAGCTATAGGATGTTGAGTGCAAGTCCTAACTCCTTTCCTCTTTGCCATAGGAACATCAAGATCATTAGATTCAGATTCAATAGGGAGTACCTCGGTGTTACCTAATGTGATTTCCTGGTTTTTGGAACCTGGTTTAGAATCATGGTGTTGACTAGGAGTAGAATCAGACTCTACCTTCTCACAAGTCCTTGATCTCCATGTGTATACTTGGATTTGAGGAACAGTTTTGGTTGCAAAAGGCTTGGTCTGGGTTGCTGGCTGTTTGGTATCGATCTCATGTGCAGTTGGTTGCTTTGTTTGGATTTCGGGCTCTGTTTCAAGTGTTGTTCATTGCTCTGCCTTTCAAGTGCTGGCTGCTTTATTTGGATTTCAGGCAATGTTTCAGGTTCAGGACAATATGTGGGTGATTGGATTTCAGGCAATGTTTCAGGTGCTGTTTTAGGTTCAGGACAGTATGTGGGTGATTGGGTTATTGTGAATGGAAGTAAAAACTGATATTCTTGTTGTTTAGTTGTGTTATTCTCCCCCTGAATATCAGTTTTTGTATAGTATGGCTGATGTTCAAGAAAGGTCACATCCATGATATTATAAAAGCGATGGTTGGTTGGTGAGTAGCATTTATAACCTTTTTGGTTTGATGAGTAGCCAAGAAATATACATTTGCTAGCCTTAGGATCAAGTTTGCTACGATTTTGGGAGTGGATAGAAACAAAGGTGGTGCAGCCAAAAATTTTAAGTGGGAGGGTAGTTAGGAATCTAAGTTGCGGGTAGGCATTTAAAAGTGATTGGTGTGGGGTTTGAAATTGTAACACCCTAGAAGGCATTTGGTTAATTAGATATGTTGCGGTAAGAACAGCTTCCCCCCATAAGAAAGAACCCTTATGGCCGATTCTCCGATGGTGACCGGTTCCCCGCCGGTTCAGGCCTCCCTCAACTGGCGAGGTGTCGGCGAAGCTGGATCTGGCCTCCGTTCTTCCCTATTGTCAGCAACGGCACCGGATCTGGCGGTGTGGGTCTTGGCTCTTCTCCTCCTCTTTTCTCCCTCCTTCCTCTTCCTCCTTCACCGCCGGTGGTCTCCTTTCCTTCCCTTTACCTCCGCTAGTGTCGCGGTTGAGGTGGCAGTGCCTAGATGGCTGGCACCGCCGTTTTCCTCTTTCCTTTTCTTTCTCAGTTTCGCTCGGTTCTGCTTCGTTCCTTCTCTTTTCCAGTCGCTGGTCGCCTTCTTTTCCTCTCTTCGGCTCATCGGCGATGTCCTCATCCTCTCTTTCTTCCCTTCTCACCGATGAGGATCGGCTTCTACAGGGTTCCTTTCCTCTATTTGTAACAGAGGAGAATGAAACGGGGTCGAGGGGTTCTCCCGATTATTATCCATACAATTCCACCATTCCAATGTGTGGATATATATATATATATATATATATATATATATATATATATATATACATTTTTCCATTTACATGTGTCACGACCCGAAGGCCGTGACATTCCCTTAACACTTACCTTATTTCATGTAGAAAATTACGAACTAAATTTTTATTTTCTATTTACGGTTTGTATTCGGTGTTAGTGTAGTAATTAAACCAATCTTGCCTTAATAATATTATTTCTCTAGCTATATTATAAATCTCAAGGTGAATATAACTATTTTAGTCTCATATTCACTTATCCCAAAAGAAATGGGTCGAAAATCTCCCCCTTGTATTTTATCAATTTCTCCAGTAAAATCACCTGCATTAAAAATATATTTCTAACTTTCACAATACAACCAGCTTTAATTTCCACAATTCATACATCACATGTTTCTTAAGGATCTAAACCAATAATAATTTCACATTTTGCAGTTTATATGTATTTCAATATATAAATCTAATCACACAGACCTACATAATAATCTAAGGTGATCCAAAGTTACATCCCATATTTCTTCCTAGTACTGTGAAAATAAAGTTTGCATAATTATCAAAATGATATACCATTTGTATACCTCAAAAACACAAAAGCATAGCTCGGAGAACGTAGACGAGTACCGCAGTTAGGTACAATTCTCGAGAGAGCTTATACGAAGCCTGAAGCTAGATTTCAACTCGTATGATCTGAAATGTTAAATTAAGGGTAAGCAATCCACTGCTCAGTAAGTAGCTTAAATAAATACAGACTAGGCTCATATCGTAAAATATGATCATACATGCATGAACTCCATAAAATATCATGTATGAGCTATGACAAGATTAGCTACTAACCCACAATCTACAACAGATCATATAGGCTCATTCATACTTTTCTTCACATCTTTAACTCTCACAATATCATTCTTTTCATTTCTTTCATCGATATGGTTGAACGTGAAATAAACAAGCATTTCAAATAGTACATGATACTATAGCATAATATATGTAAGGTTCGACAATTATTCCAAATCATTGTCGTATGTATAATATCCATCTTATTAAACGATATTTACCACAACACAAGACCACCATTGTTTATCCATTGTCTCATTGGCATATGATTTCCCATGATTCATCGATACACGTGCAGCACTTAGCTCTCCAAGGACTCTACAGGTGGCTCCCACAGTTCACGAAGAATCTGTGTAGCACGTAGTTCCTTTAAGTTCTCTAGAGGTGGCTCACACGGTACAAAGAAGTGAGTTTTACTCGGATTGGCCTTTATGGCATACGTTTCCTAATGGTTCATTGATACACGTGCAATACTTAGCTCTTAAAGGACTCTAGAGGTGGCTCTCACAGTTCACGAAGAAAGCTGCATAGCACGTAGTTCCTTTGAGTTCTCTAGAGGTGGCTCACACGATACAAAGGAATGAGTTTTACTCGTATTTGCCTCTATGGCGCATGCTTTCTGATGTTTCATCAGTATACATGTAGCACTTAGCTCTCAAAAGACTCTAGAGGTGGCTCCCGCAGTTCAAGAAAAAAGCTGCGTAGCACGTAGTTCCTTTGAGTTCTCTAGAGGTGGTTCACACGGCACAAAGGAGTGAGTTTTACTCGGATTGGCCTCTATGGCGCATGCTTTCTAATGGTTCATCGGAACTTGTGTAGCCCTTAACTCTCAAAGGACTCTAGAGGTGGCTCCCGCAGTTCACGAAGAAAGCTGCGTAGCACGTAATTCCTTTGAGTTCTCTAAGGTGGCTCACACGGTACAAAGGAGTGAGTTTTACTCGGATTGGCCTTTATAGCGTATGATTTCTAGTAGTAATGTTCTAAAAATCATTCAAGTCCTCGAGTCACATATATACATCAGTGGTCATACAATTCCAGTGTCCTAGTTTTTTGATAAATACCACTAAGAGCTATTCAAGTTCTTTGAGCTAAATATCGTAGGTTGTATACATATTGTACACTAATCCGTATATACATTTTTAAAGTGTAACAATGTATTGGCATGCTCACTAGGTGCAACTTAAATAAGTCATATACATTTCTCATGACATAGGCACCTATGTTTTATACGAGCTCGTATTCTCAGTGAGCACAGTAAGTTATAACACACCACATATAATTCACAAATAATCCGAAAACTATTCACGAACACATCAAGTCAACTTGTATCTTACCAGGACTTACCCTCGTAGTGTTTTCCATCGTATTTCACCAAACTTGATATAAATTAGATAATTATTGAAAAAAAATTTCTTTCATGTCTTACGAGATGATACTAGTATGGTTTATTTAACCCACTTACCTCGAGACTTTAGCAAATGTCTTCCTTGAGCGTTCCAAGCCAAATTAGGCTCCAATGCTGCTCTGATTCACTGCAAATCAAGCGAATACATCTCAATAACAATGTCTTAATTTCGCTTGATCACATTCTAAACATATATCTTAGAACCATAATTATTCAAATTCACTTCTTTGTCAAAGAATTAAATTCTTCATGTATCTCGCCAAAGTGTTATTCATCCGATTTAATAACTCTTTCTTTATATTTCTTATAGGATAATAAAAGATTTATTAACTTATACTTGCTAATTTTCCTTCAAGGTTAGCAACCAAGGCCTATGCCAAGTTTTTATTTCCTCCTTATCATCCAAACTCTCTCTCTCTCTCTCTCTCTCTCTCTATATATATATATATATATACACACGTCTGTGTGTTCATATATATATTTTAATGGACCACATGCATCTATCTTCATCGCATCTTCTTTGTGTGTGTGTGTGTCTACATATATATTAATGACATCATGCATATATAGATGTATCTTTGATCCTTATCATATAATTAATGTACACATATAAAAATACCTTGGTACTAGGCTTAGTGATTTTCCTAACCTCTCTTGAATATATATATATATATATATATATATATATATATATTGCTTGACCTTACTTCAAAAAATCAATTCATCCTTTAAATCCACAATAGAAATTAATGTCTTAATAGCATGTCTACATCATGTTTATTCACGGATGAAAATGTATATCTTATGAACACAATTATATAGGTCCTTCTCATGCCACTAATGCGTATCATCATTCACTATTGGTATTTATTTTGCTAAGGCATTATTGATTTAATAAATGCTGCGCATTCCCCTCATTACATATATAATTGTATAATTATATAATTATAACTGTACTTCAACAAATTATATAATTATGTATATAATTATATCTCAAACTAATCTCACTTATTCTCTTAATGTATAAAATATACTTAGGTACATTTGTATGAATATCACACAAATGATATTTATTTTCATGGATGATACATATATATTTATTTATTTATTAATTTTCACCTCCATCTATCACATTTCATCCAAAATATTCGTATGTCATATATATAATGATCATAAATCAATGTTTAGAGGGCCTTACCTTTAGACTTTAGGAAAACAAGCCCCTCTCCTTTCCTTCTTTCTTTCTTTTCTATCTTTCCTTTTTTCTTCTCTTTCTTCTTCTTCTCTTTTTTTATTTATTTTTTTTTTGGCCTAAACCGGTTCAGACCAGTCCAGGCCCCCCCTTATCGCCAGTTCTCTGGCGGTTCGATGTCTCCACAATTGGCCAACGTTACGACGAACTTGCTCGTGGCCTCCGTTCATCCCAGATCGGCGGCATGACGGTGGATCTGACGGTGGAAGGTTCAGCCTTTCTCTTCCTTCGTTCTTCTTTCCTCCGCCATTTTCCTTCACAGCCGGTGGCTTCTTTACCTTCCTCTCACCTCCGCCAAGGTCGACATTGGGGTGGCGGTGCCTGGACCGGCCAGCACCGTCAATTTCCTCCTTTCCTTCCTCTTCGGATTTTTCCGTTTCTGTTTCCCTCGGTTTCCTCTCCTTTCTCTTTTTCTTTCCTTCGCCAGCGACGCTTCTCTCTTCCCCCTTCTTGGCTCACCAGCAGCATCGCCCTCTCTCCCTTCTCTTCTTTCTCGTTTCGACCGACGGGGGTCAGCTCTTCTCTCTGTTTTTCTCAAACGGAAAATAACAGGGGTCGAGTAGATATATATATAATTATATTTATATTTATATATACAATATATATATACATATATACAATATATATAATTATATTTACATTTATATAATTATATATAATTTTATTAGATATATATATATCTTAATATATATTTCATATAATACTATATATATATATCTATACATTTAAATTCAAATACTATATATATAACTATATATATTTCATATATATATATATTTATATACAAAAATGTATTACAATAATATACATATGTATTTATTTAATATAAAATAGTATATATATCCTTTTATAAGATATACTATATTTAATATATATACATATGTATTTATATAAAACATATATATATAAAAACATATTTATATAATCTAATTATATAAATATATCCTCATACGCATTTTTATTTCTTTAACATTTAAAATATATTTATATAATATAATTTTATAATTATATAAATATACACCTTCTTATTTCTTTAATTTGGATTTTCTTAATATCCACATTAAATTTCCAACTTCCGAATTCTCAAATTCATTACTTCATCAACTTTCGAATTTTCAAATATTTCTCTCTTAGATAAATTCATTTATTTTCTTTAGCTTATTTGTTTGTTTTAATATTAAATTTACAAATATTTAATATTAAATTTATAAAATTAGCGATTATCACATCCTTCCCACCTTAAGAAATTCGATCCTCCAAATTGCACTTAAGTTAAAAAGGTAGTACCATCCTGTACTCTTATCTTCTTGTCCTTTCAATCATCCTTTAAATGATATTGCCAGCATACCTTCAACATTAGAATCACCTTTTAAACTATTATATATCGTTTTTCGCCATATATTTATACTCTCTAAAATTTCTTATCAATTTGGGAGTTATCAATTTTTACCTCTTTTCACATAATAGCTAATTCACATTTTTTATCACTTATTTTCTCTTTTGGTGCCAAGTCGATATAGTTTGATAACTATCAGTTACCCAATTTAATCAGTATTATGTAATTGTCCCAGTAGCTTTCACATCTCGTGCACATGCTCTCTCAATATCATGGAGCTTTTACATATCACGCTCATATATTTACATTAGTACGAAGTGGTGCTATCAGTACATTTGGGATCTCAACGCCTTTTGCTATTTTCTATTAGCATATGGCAACTCAGAGATTCCCATCACATGTAATGCTCACTGGAGCTGTACATATTCATTCTCATAGTTTCATACTCATACTCTGACTATGGCACTAGAGAATCTAGTAGTCTGATAATGGAAATTGATTCTATTTAGACAATCAATCCTTAATCACTTCCATATTATCATATCTCTTTTGGGTTCCTCATTATCCACAATACTCATTTTGCACATTTACTTTAACAAATGCTGCAGCTCATTTGCAGACTTTACTATTTACCAGCTTTTACCATAATTGAATCAGGAGACAATCATTTTCTCTCCATATCGTTTTTCATGTAGCATTCGTATTACATGATGAGTGTCGTCAGTCACCAAAAATAAAATTTCCTAACTCTACTATGTAGATAGCGGAGTAAGGGTCGAACCCACAAAGACTGAATTTTTTTAAGTTAATTATTAAATTAAAAATCTAATCTTAGGGTTTAGGGAAAGAAGAAGTTTGGGGGTTTTGTAAACTATTCCAAAATAAAGAAAACAAGAATTATTAAATATAAAAAAAAACAAATAGCAAAAAGCTTCAGTTACGAGGCAATCAATCATTCTTGGATTTTGATGTTGATCATTGATTACAAAATATCACTGTCAATTAAATAGTCAACCGTAGCATAACAACAAGCTCTGTTACACCATCTTTCCTTACTGAGTCGTTAGTTAAAACAAGCTCTTTAACTAATCTCTAACTACTTAACCTACCTAGAACAAGCTCTCTAGATATAAGTTGTAGCAGCATTAACAACAAGAAAGATATGGGTTGACATTAGATAACAAACACATAAGCTCGGTTCATTTAATCTAAACCTTAATTCTCCTCCATCCCTAGTGATTAACTCCACAAGCAATTACGGACTTATGTTTTTAATCTGGCGGTAGATTATTTAATTTAGCTAAATAGTGTGCACCCTATCTAATCAAACAAACAATCATTATAATGTGCTCAGAGAATCTTGGATACTTAATCAACAATTATATAATAGGTTCAAGAATCTCACAACATGCTTTTCCCAAGAATAATCAATTTACCTCATAACTGAATAAGAAAACTACTCACTAGTCATATTCAAGATCATAAAATTCAAGTTTAATATTATAAAGATTACAAATATCATGCAAGAAACAATCAAAGAAGCAATCTTTAATAATATAAAATCAGAATTACTAATCAAGATTACAAACTAGCACGCAAGAACACACAAATAATTTTAATTTAAATAAAGAAAACAAAATCAGAATTAAAAATAATAAAGAAATCAACAACTAATTAAAAATAAAGAAAAAAATAAAATTTTATTAAAAACCCTAAAGAAAATCCTACAAGACTAAAATGTAAAAGGGAAGAGAGGGATTTGAAGGATTTGAGGGCTAAGAGGGATCAGAGGGATGCTGTTTATGAGAGCCTTGTGCTCTTTATATAGGCCTAAGGAAGAGTTTAAAAGACTTTCCTAAGCAATGTGGGATTCAGATAAGAGTTTACTTGGGAAACAAGTAATTTGACTAGTCAAACTCTTATCTTTATCTCATCATCTTTTACAATTATTTTCTAAGTAAAATTCCTAAGGCCTATTTTTATTAATTAATTACAGATCTAAGACAAAATAAAATTAAGAAATTATCTTCTCTCAACAAAATCTGGTCTTTGAACTTGCTTTGTTGGAATTTCTTCTCAATCTCGTTTTTCTGCCCAGAATTTTGTACTGATTTTGTCCAGACGTTTGACCCACCAAATGAACTCCGATTTTTGCGATCTTGTGCATTCTGGAAACCTTGAGAAGTCCTCTACAACTTCCATGAAGGCCACATCTTGAGATCAGGTCGTTAAATTGGTCAAAAATGTCAATCTTTCAAGCTGGACAGAAAATACTGCACTTTGCTCTTTTTAGCTTCTTTTTATTCCAACTTTGATATTTAATACCTAAAACATAAAATAAACATTAGTAAGCTCTTTTAGGCATAAAACATCAATAAAGAAAATATATTAGCACATATGAAATTCCCAAAATATCATCCTATCATTACATCTTTTATTTTTATGGTATATTCATTATCACTTTAATTTTAGAATATACCTGAAATTATACTCTTTTGATAATTTAGATTCCATAATGGCATAATCAAATTATAATTTAATCTTCTCATTATTTAAATTCATCATTAAATCTATAATTATCAATTTAATCACCTCATTATCCATATAAATCCTCTATTTCCATCATTTCGAGGTGGTATATATATATATATATATATATATATAAATTTCCTCATTTACATGACTGGCAGTAATTCGTATATATCATTCATCTATTTTACTCCCTTGAGTATAATTAATTTCATCTTTCAGGTTTGGCTAAAATTTTCATCTAGCCATAATCATGTGATAACCAACGTGAAATCACTTTCAGTCTTAATTTGGGAACTGCTTCATATTCATGTTCCCTACTCATGCTAAAAATTTATCTTCTCATTATGTTTTCATCTTTCCACTTTCATCATTTCAATCGGTTTTCTCAAGTGGTATGGTACTCTGCTGTTAAAATCTTCTAATATTTTGCATACCATCTTTTCTTTACACTAATTCATTTATCGACTTAACTTCTTTAATTTTATCACATCTGTAGAGCAGCTAACCCAATAACCCTTCCATAGACTGGCAATAGTATCTAGCTAGACTTAGTACATTTCATATCTTAATCATTATCTCTTCATCATAGATAGATTCACTGTTGTTTTGTCATTCGAGATCATATATCTTAGAAAGAGATATTGTCTAGCCATATCTCCTATTTGCCATACTTAAAATATAGTTCACTATCTTTGAGAGTTTACAGGGTCATACAACGTGTTGCTCATATTCCATTAATGTCTTAGACCGTATCGGTATATCATTACTTTATCCTTATACGGATGCCTCATTCATTAGGCTTATATAAATCACAAGGTATTTTATTAACCTTGTAAACCTCAATATGAACTTGAGATAATTATATCGAGTTCTAATTATTAACATCTTATGACCATCAGTCTTCAACTTTTCATCTAACGACACACTGTATATGTACTAATCTTAGGAACTCCTTATACATCTCCAATTAGATTAGATAAGGCGTCAATTCCATATAGATGATTATTTCGATAATTTTTCGGCAGTATAACGACTGCCGATTGACTAGCCTCCTGTATAGAAAATATAGTTTATAATTTCAACCGGCACTTCACCACAATTTTCCAACCAATCAATTTTCATAATAATTTTCATAAATTATTTTAATAAAATATTTCGAAATTAAAACATGCAGAATGAATATCTTTACAGTGCTGCACATGCCTCTCTTACCTATTTCCGGTTCGGTGACTGCCTCGTTCGTCGCGCCCGTGTTCACCTCGCCCGATTCCATCAGCTCGATCGTCGAGGGAATTTTTTGGAAATTAAATTCTAAAATTTAGAATTTTTTCCATAATTATTTAAATAAATAAATTATTTAAATAATTTAGCACTTTCCAGGATTTCTTACCGATTCTCGTAATTCTCGGGTTTCCGAATTCTCGGGATCTCCCGTAATTTTCAAAATTTTCGAATCCCAAAAATTTCTCTTTTTCTCTTTTCTTTTCTTTTCTTTCTTTTTCTCTTCTCTTTCCTTTTTTTTTCTTTTCTCCTTTTTTTGGCCGAACTGGTTCAGACCGGTTCGGTGTCCTTCCACTGGTTCGGCCTCTTCTTGCCGGCATCACCGCCGGTTCAGGTCTCCCATAGCTTGCCGAGTGGCCGGGACGCCGGATTTGGTCTCCGTTTCTTCTTATCACCGGCGACGGCGCCGGATCTGGATCGGTGGGTTTCGACTCCTTCCTCTTTTGTTTCTTCCTCCCTCCGACGTTCTCCTTCACCGGTGGCCATCCCTTCACCTTGGTCGAGCTTCGCCGATTTCGGGAGTGGCGGTGGCGGTGCCTGGATTGGCCGGCACTGCCGTTTTCCTCTCTTCTCTTCTCTTCTCTTCCGATTTTTCGTTTCTGTTTCCATTTTTCTCTTTCTTTTTGGGCCGTCGCCGGTGGCCATCTTCCTCCTTTCTGCTCGCCAGTGGTCCTCTCGTACCCTCCTCTCTCTTTTCTCCTCCCACTGACGGCATCTGTTGCCTCCAGCTTTAGCTGGGATGGGAATCAGGTTTCCCGATTCCCAGCTTTCTTTTTTTTTCTATTTTAATTTTATTATATACATATTATACTATATATATTATACTATATATAATTTTATATATAGTATAGTACTATATATATGTATTATATACAAAAATAGGTATATATATTATATATTACAAATATATATATCTAATATATATTATGTATACATATATACTTTAAAATAGAATAACATTTATATATATTTATATAATGAAATAATACAATATATACTGTGTGTACAATATATAAATATATTTTCTTCCTCATTTTCTTATTTAATTTGGATTTTCATTTATCCAAATTAAATTTCCTCTATTCCTTATTTTATTTCCAACTTAATTTCTTTCACTTGAATTTCTCAATTCCGTCACTTCCTCTATTTTCGGAATTTCCACAATATTCCATCTTGTAAATAATTCCTTTATTTACTTTAATTTATCTTTCGCATTAAAAATTAACTTTTCGAATAAGTAATATAAAATTCAAAAATTTGCGGTTATCACACTCCCACCTTCACTTTATACTTATGATACACACTCAGTCTTTTGAGGTTCTTTGAAAGACGTGTTAGCAACAACCAATAACTTAGAAGTTTTGACTCTATATGCAAGCTACTTGTAAGAGCACATGTGATAATAAGGAGTTGAGCTTGTTGCACTAGCTCGATTAACCACTAACTACTATAGTAGGGTTATCGTTATCTCATGATCCTGCTCCATTCTAGCCATCCTCAACACCCTATTATCTGGGTGGGAATGAATCAAATATGATAGTAATAGAGGTGATAATAATGATGGGGTTGGAAATGAAATGAACTATCTTTAAGCTGATCTTCTGGGTCTAATTCTATGCCCAGTCGCTCCTTAATTCCGAATTAAATAAAAAAAAACCTACACTAAGTGTAGACCAATTTCAGTATAAGACAATTAATAGATAATTTTCCCAACATATATTTCACATTACATGGGATGTAACACCACAAATGATCTTAACTACACTAACACGTACTAGACAAATCCTGCTCTGATACCATTTCTTCTGTCATGACCCAAAGGCCGTGACATTCCCTTAACACTTACCTTGTTTCATGTAGAAAATTACGAACTAAATTTTTCTTTTCTATTTACGGTTTGTATTCGGTGTTAGTGTAGTAATTAAACCAATCTTGCCTTAATAATATTATTTCTCTGGCTATATTATAAATCTCAAGGTGAATATAACTATTTTAGTCTCATATTCACTTATCCCAAAAGAAATGGGTCGAAAACCTCCCCCTTGTATTTTATCAATTTCCCCAGTAAAATCACCGGCATTAAAAATACATTTCTAACTTTCACAATACAGCCAGCTTTAATTTCCACAATTCATACATCACATGTTTCTCAAGGATCTAAACCAATAATAATTTCACATTTTGCAGTTTATACATATTTCAATATATAAATCTAATCCCGGATCGTACTCGATAACCACATATACCTACATAATAATCTAAGGCGATCCAAAGTTACATCCCATATTTCTTCCTAGTGCTGTGAAAATAAATTTTGCATAATTATCAAAATGATATACCATTTGTATATGTCACGACCCGAAGGCCAATGATGTCCACTTAACACTTACTTTATTGCTTTTGAAAAATTACGAACCAAATTTTTCCTTTTTCTACTTACGGTTTGCATTCGGTGTTAGTGTAGTATCTAAATCAAATCCTATCTTACTAATATTATGTCTAGAGCTATGTCACCCTTCTCAAGGTGATTTTTATGATTTTAGCCTTATTTTTACTATTCCAAAAGAAACAGGTCGAAAACCTCCCCCTTGTATTTTATCAATTTCCCTACTAAAATCACTTGCATTAAAACACATTTTAAACTTCACAAAACAGCCACCTATTGTTTCCCACAATTCACACAATCATGCATCTCATACTTTTCAAGGACTTAACCATTAATAAATCCACATCTTGCAATTTATATATAATTCAAAATATACATCTTAACCCAAATCGAACTCGATAATCACCTAGACTCACATAATAATCTAGTGCGATCCAAAGCTACATCCCATATTCCTTCCTAGTACTTTGAAACTAAAGTTTGCATAACTATCAAATGATATACAAGTAGTATACCTCAAAAGCCCAAAAGCTAGGCCCGAAAAACGTAGACAAGTACCACTACTAGGTACAGTTCCCGGGAGCCTATACGAAGCCTGAGCCGAATATCAACTCTATGATCTATAGATGTTAAATTTAAGGGGTGAGCAAATCCACGGCTCAGTAAGTAGCTTAAATAAGTACATACTAGGCTCACGTCGTAAAACACGATCATACATGCATGAATTCTATAAAATAGCATGTATGCATTATATCAAGATTAGCTACTAATTTGTATGTACACAGATTGTATAAGCTCATTCATGCTTTTCTTCCATTCTTAAAATCACAAAATATCATTCTTTTTATCGCTTTTTATCGGTATGGTTAAATGTGAAGGAAAACAAACATTCGATTAGCACATGCTTCTATAGCATAATATAATTATAATTCAACAATTATACACATTCTCTGTCTTATGTATAAGATCTATTTCATCTAATAATATTCATCACATTCACAGATCACAATCGTTTATCCACTATCTGATTGACATAGAATTTCTCATGATTCATCAGTACACGTGTAGCACTTAGCTCTCAAAGGATTCTAGAGTTGGCTCCCACAGTTCCGAAGAATCTATGTAGCACGTAGGTCTTTTGAGTTCTCTAAAGGTGGCTCACACAGTACAAAAGATTGAGTGTTACTCGAGTTTGCCTCTGTGGCTTATGTTTTCAAATAGTTCATCGATACACGTGTAGCACTTAGTTCTCAAAAGATTCTAGAGGTGGCTCCCACAGATTTCGAAGAATCTACGTAGCACGTAGGTCCCTTGAGTTCTCTAGAGGTGGTTCACACGATATAAAAGATCGAGTGTTACTCGGGTTTGCCTCTATGGCTTATGTTTTCAAATAGTTCATCAATACACGTGTAACACTTAGCTCTCAAAGGATTCTAGAGGTGGCTTCCATAGATTCCGAAGAATCTACGTAGCACGTAGGTCCCTTGAGTTCTTTAGAGGTGGCTCACACGGTACAAAAGATCGAGTCTTTACTCGGGTTGGCCTTTATGACACATACTTTCTAGTGATTCATCGGAACTTGTGTAGCACTTAGCTCTCAAAGGACTCTAGAGGTGGCTCCCACAGTTTTCGAAGAACCTATGTAGCACGTAGTTCCTTTGAGTTCTTTAGAGGTGGCTCACATGGTACAAAAGGTTGAGTTTTACTCGGGTTGCCTTTTCTTAGTTTTCGACAAACACGACTAGGTACTAATCGAGGTCCATAAATTCAACATTGGGAGCTGTATATACCACACACAAATCACATATACATTCTCAAAGTATCACAATATGTTAATAAGCTCACTCGATGTGACTTAATTAATTCATATGCATTTCTCATAACACAAGCACCAAAATTTATACAATTTACATACTCAATAACCACAAACAAACCATAACGCATAACACACAAGTCACAAGCAAGATTTCTTTCCAAACAACTACTATTCATAATCACATTATGTCCAATTTGTGTCTTACCATACTTACTCTACTAGTCTTATCCGTAATGTCCTACCAAGCTCGATATGAATTTAAATAATTATTAAATAAGAATTCTTTCATCTCTTACGAGATGATACTAGTAAGGCTTACTTAACCCACTTACCTTATATCCCTAGCGAGTATCTTCCTCGGTTCTCCGAATTGGAATTCGAGTCTCTTAACCGCTCCGATCGACTACACAAAATCCGTTAACTTCAATAACTATATGTCATTATGCTTAATTGCTCATTTAAAACGTTTATCTAGTAACCGTAGTTAACCCTAGTTCACTTTTGTATTACCGCTAAATCCTTCATCCTCATGTATTTGACATATATATATATATATATATATATATACACACGTTTGCGACATTATATAAATATATATATTTTACATCTAAAACCAAAGTATAGTTTTCTCACCTTGATAAGCCTTGTTAGTCGGATCTCGTACTACCGACCTTCCTTAAGATTCCGAGTCCAACCTTACACCAAGAGTTCGTCCTCCATTATTATTTTTAACCAAGAATCCCATTGTTGTTTATATATATAGTTGTATATATATATATATATATATATCTATATATGTGTATGCATTTAGGAAATTTACACTCAAATCGTTCCCTTCATATCAACTTGATATGTATTTATACATCTCTATATGTGCTCATATAGGTACATACATAAATATATATATATATATACATATATATATATATATACGTACATATATAACCATTTCCTTAAATAATTTCAAACTGATAATCAAGACAAATCTAAAGGATATTATCCTAATTATTCATAATTCCTCATTAATCAAATAATGCTTATATATATACACATAAATATATATATATATTTGAATTCATCCACAAAGAGCCTTACCTTCTCGGTTTAAGCTCCTTGTGCTTGTCTTCTTTTCTTTCAAAGACTCTTGGATCACTCCTATTGCTGCCCATTTGTTCAACCAACAGAGTGCCCTCTGCTACTTAAATCTTTGACCGATGTGTGGCTTCAAACGGCAGCCTAGCAGCCACCTTTGTTTTAACTGGAACCAGCAACCGTTACTGCATTATTTCTGACCGGAGGCAGCCCCTAGTTCAAGCTGAACTTCTTCACTCCAACAATAGCTTCCGGCATTTCCAGCCCTTTTCCCCCAATATTGAAACTTCAGCTAAAATCCTCCTTTAGTGTGCCTTGTTTACTATCTATTCTAGACCACTGAACAACCTTAACCCCAACTTAACGTACAGCTTATATCTAACCAAAATGGTCAGGAAGATCACCCCAAAATCGTGCTACTAGAAGTGCTTATTTAAGCCCTGAAATTAGCCTTCAAAGACTCTCAAAAACAGTACTTAAAGTCACTATGAAGACCACCTTCTAGCTCCCTCTCGGTTAGCACCATTCTTAGCCAAAACATGCCTTAATCATACCTCCGTAGCAGCACCTTAATGCCTTTGTTTCACATGCCTAACCAGACACTTAAATTCCTTTCTCTGTTTCATGCAATAGAATAGCCACCATAAGCCTCCCTTAAACCATCAATCCTCTATCGTTTCAACCACCAAAAACCATGACACGCCTCATTCTTACAGCCTTCATTTCTTTGTCGTTTCCTTGTTTCTGCGAAGGTGACAGCAGCCTTGGTTCAGTCTTCACTCTGTCCCCATCCAATGTGTCACCCGTTTTGCCTTTTGCCTACCCGAAGTTAGTCTCCTTTTCCTCCAAGGTGTGTTGAACTAAGATCCTGTGTTGCCCTTTTCGATTCCCTGATTAAATTTTTGTTCAAGCCTCTAAAATCTCGCACCAATGACCTTTGAATGACGTCCTTGTTACACCATTAATTTCCCCAAGGCATCGTTCATAAACTCTATTCTTTCAGCTCACGGTTCCAGCTGCTATCGCTGAAAGAGCCCCTTTTTCATCAGACCAGATTTGTTCTCCTGTACATCAGGAATTTCCTTTCTTTTTCATTTCTTTACTGTATAACTGCAGTTCTTCTTCCTTCCATTCGCACGTCTCTTTCTCTTCTTTTCTTCTCCTTTCGGCCTCACCTTTTCCTTTCTTTCTTTTCTTCTCGGTTTTACCTCTCTTTTCTTCCTTCTTTTCTGGTTCTACCCGAGCCTCTCTTCCTCTCCCTCACTTCTTTTCTTTTCTGTTTTTGTTACAAAGCTTTTTTGAGAAGCTTAGTTGGTGTATCCGGTGGAGTTAGTGGAATTTGATGGGAGAAAGTCCCATCAAACTCCACTAACACATTTTAAAATCTATTTCTTTATTTTATAATTTTCAATTCTATTTTTTTATTTTATATTTTTATTCCCATTTCATATATCTATATTCATATAAATTATAATTATCTTGATATAATAATATATATTTATACATATATACATCTAATATATATATTCTTATATGTTTATTTATTTGTTATATTACTTACATGAAATATGTATTTGCACTTATATTTTTAAACATTAATATATAATATCTACATACACATACATATACATATACATGTTTTTCACATTTTCATGTCTACTACATTTTTAATGTAGGTAAGTGTGTATAAATATATATAATATATATATATATATATATATTCCTCCTTTATTTTAAAATATATATCTATCTATATACATATATACATATTTAATACTCAATATGTATATATATATATGTACTTCTTTTTATTTTATTTTAACTATTTTAATTATCCAAGTATACTACATTTCCTTTAGTATACTTGTGTCCTTGTTTTATTAAAACAATATACTTATATATTGTAGAATACATGTATCTCTTGCTCTTATACATCTCTTGAACTCATTATTAGATTTTCTAATTTATCTAAAGGTATTAATCCTTTATTGCTAAATTTACTATACTTGTAACTTCGCTCTCATTACTTGAAATAATGAAAATTACAAAGTGCATCATAGCACTTAACTTATTCTATGTCTCTTATTTATTCACTAATATGGTACAAAGTTTGTAGTTTTTACAGTATACCTCAAAAAGACAAAAGCATAGCTCAGAGAACGTAGATGAGTACCACAGCTAGGTACAGTTCCCAAGAGAGCTTATACGAAGCTTGAAGCTGGATTTCAACTCGTATGATATGAAATGTTAAATTAAGGAGTGAGCAATCCACGGCTCAGTAAGTAGCTTAAATAAATACAGACTGGGCTCATATCGTAAAATATGATCATACATGCATGAACTCCATAAAATATCAGGTATGCACTATGACAAGATTAGCTACTAACTCACAATCTACAACAGATCATATAGGCTCATTCATACTTTTCTTCACATCTTTAACTCTCACAATATCATTCTTTTCATTTCTTTCATCGATATAGTTGAATGTGAAATAAACAAACATTTCGAATAGTACATGATACTATAGCATAATATATGTAAGGTTTGACAATTATTCCAAATCATTGTCGTATGTATAATATCCATCTTATCAAACGATATTTACCATATCACAAGACCACCATCGTTTATCCATTGTCTCATTGGCATATGTTTTCCCATGATTCATCGGTACACATGCAGCACTTAGCTCTCCAAGGACTCTAGAGGTGGCTCCTACGGTTCACGAAGAATCTGTGTAGCACGTAGTTCCTTTGAGTTCTTCAGAGGTGCTCACACAGTACAAAGGAGTGAGTTTTACTCGGATTGGCCTTTATGGCATACGTTTCCTAATGGTTCATCGATACACGTGTAGACTTAGCTCTCAAAGGACTTTAGAGGTGGCTCCCACAGTTCACGAAGAAAGCTACGTAGCATGTAGTTCCTTTGAGTTCGCTAGAGGGGGCTCACATGATACAAAGGAATGAGTTTTACTCGTGTTTGCCTCTATGGAGCATGCTTTCTGATGTTTCATAAATATACGTGTAGCACTTAGCTCTCAAAGGACTCTAGAGGTGGCTCCCACAGTTCACGAAGAAAGCTTCGTAGCACGTAGTTCCTTTGAGTTCTCTAGCGGCAGCTCACACGGTACAAAGGAGTGAGTTTTACTCAGATTGGCCTCTATGGCACATGCTTTCTAATGGTTCATCGGAACTCGTGTAGCACTTAGCTCTCAAAGGACTCTAGAGGTGGCTCCTGCAGTTCACGAAGAAAGTTGCGTAGCACGTAGTTCCTTTGAGTTCTCTAGAGGTGGCTCACACGGTATAAAGGAGTGAGTTTTACTCGGATTGGCCTTTATGGCGTATGATTTCTAGTAGTAATGTTCTAAAAATCATTCAAGTCCTCGAGTCACATATATACATCAGTGATCATACAATTCCAGTGTCCTAGTTTTTTTATAAATACCACTAGGAGCTATTCGAGTTCTTTGAGCTAAATATCGTAGGTTGTATACATATTGTACACTAATCTGTATATACATTTTTAAAGTGTAAAAATGTATTGGCATGCTCATTAGGTGCAACTTAAATAAATCATATACATTTCTCATGACATAGGCACCTATGTTTTATACGAGTTCGTATTCTAAGTGAGCACAATAAGTTATAACACACCACACATAATTCACAAATAATCCGAAAACTATTCACGAACAGATCAAGTCAACTTGTATCTTACCAAGACTTACCCTCGTAGTCTTTTCCATCGTATTTCACCAAACTTGATATAAATTAGATAATTATCGAATAAAAATTTCTTTAATCTCTTACGAGATGATACTAGTATGGTTTATTTAACCCACTTACCTCGAGACTTTAGCAAATGTCTTCCTTGGGCGTCCCAAGCCAAATTAGGCTCCAATGCTGCTCTAATTCACTATAAATCAAGTGAATACATCTCAATAACAATGTCTTAATTTTGCTTGATCATATACTAAGCATATATCTTAGAACCATTATTCAAATTCACTTCTTTGTCAAAGAATTAAATTCTTCATGTATCTCGCCAAAGCGTTATTCATCCGATTTAAGAACTCTTTACTTTATATTTCTTATAGGATAATAAAAGATTTATTAACTTATACTTGCTAATTTTCTGTTGACTCTATAGGCTATACCGAGAGGGGGGTGAATCGGTTTTTAGCTAACCTTATGCCCATTTTCGATTCTTCTAAATTCTCTAGCCTATTTGAATGTTTTCTAAGTTCTCTAAGCTAGGCAAGCATGCAATCCAAATTCAATACAATAATCACAAATATAATTGTAAAAAAGTAAAGAGAGTAAGGATAGAGAAATGTACACAAGTGATTTATAGAGGTTCGACAACCTTGCCTATGTCTTCTACCTTGAGACGCTCCCAAGGATTTTTCCCAAATTCACTATCCTTGAATTTGTATTACACTCCCTCTTTTTCTAGGCTAAAGAGAAACCTCTCTTTTTCTAGGCTCAAGAGAAACCTCTCTCTTTTTCAAGGCTCAAGAGAAACCTCCCTCTTTTTCTAAGGCTAAAGAGAAACCTTCCATTTACAAGGAATGATTTGGTTTTACAAATTGTGTAATCAAAGAAGGGCCTCTAGATAGGCAAATGATTACAGAGATTAAGCACAAGTAAAATCCTATATAAGAATTGTGCTATGTAATACAAGGAATGTGTGAATGATAGAAGATGAAGACTTTGTAGCTCTTGAAATATTGTTGAGGCTTGAGGATTTGAGGAAAATGAGTATTGGAGTTGCTAAGTAGTTCCTTTTCGTTCCTTCAGCTTCTAAGCCTCTATTTATAGTCCCTTGGATGGTTTGTGGACGTTGGGTGGAGCCAAAACTCGAATATGACCGTTGTCTCACAGAAACTAGCCGTTACAGCCTTTTCTCGGGTAAAGGGATCGATCCCAAGCCCCAGATTGTTAATTCTGGAATTGAGAACCATTCTGCCATGAAGGGATCTGTGACGTCCCCGTCACTCCATCTTATCATCTAACTTTTTCTTATTATCTTATCCGACATTATTTGATTTAGTTTATCCAGTGTCATTCTTCCCTTACTCTTAAGCTAATTATCTAATAGCTCATAACATTTTATTCAATTTCCATAAGCATAAAAATGATATATATAAATACCATTCCATTTCCACAGGATCTCATACATCATCTTATCTTACATCCCCAGACATCCTATATACATATTGGCTACTTGTATTGTACCGTAGCTAAATTACAATTTACTATATATATGAACATATAAGTATACCTTCTATGATAACTGGGAAGCGTATCGAGAAGGTACACTGTAATCTTTCCACAAATAAGCTCCTCTAAATCGGAGCGGGGCTCACTTCAGGTAATCTGTAGGAGAAATGGTCGTAAAAGGGTGAGTTTACGCTCAGTAAGAAAAGTATGTAAAAGAGCGTACTATGCCTCTATATGCATTTTTCCTGCTTGGCTCTATAATGTCATGTAAAGCATTATAAAGCATGCATCATAAACATTTTTCATGCATTGTTTGCAATCATGCATATTTATTTTCAATGACATGGCAAACATACTTTCTTTAAAACATCATACTTAAACTTCTTTCTTTAAAACATCATACTTCATATCATACTTTAAAACATACATCATATACTTCTTCATACATACATCTTGTACTTTG
Source organism: Heritiera fomes (assembly GCA_032173925.1). NCBI lineage: Eukaryota > Viridiplantae > Streptophyta > Magnoliopsida > Malvales > Malvaceae > Heritiera > Heritiera fomes. Next base: position 16,757,466 of record JAPDPM010000009.1, on the reverse strand, counting down.
AAATAGATGGAGACTATGTACAGTATTTAAGCGATTGAGTCGTCATATAAACCGTTCATTCTCATTTATATGACTCTAATCATGCATTGGTACAGTAGTGTACTCTGTATAGGTCAGGGATTCTCTCCTGCCTTTAGAAATCCACAGTGAACACTAGTCGGGTGTCACATGTGGGATTGAGGACCTGACTAGGGTTCCTCGCTCAACATACATATTACTGAGGACTTAATCAGAGTCACTCAGCCATCAGAAATGCATAATCATCACGCAATCCATGGTCTCAAAACATTTATAATATACTTTTTCAGGAAACACTTTTTGTGTTTAAATCAAATAAGCTTTGAAAGTTCTTTTAATTTATGGCAGTCGACTAGCCTCATATGGCAGTCGGCTGCTGCTTCATAACTTCTTTTATCGAAATTATTTTCATTTCGAAAAATACATGGGGGCAGTCGACTGGTCCATATAGCAGTCGACTGGTTTTCAAACAGAATGCTTCTTAAGAAATAGCAGTCGACTGTTTTTGAAACAGAATGCATTTTGGCAAATAGCAGTCGACTGTCCCATATAGTAGTCGACTGGTTTGAAACAAAATGCTTATGGGTAAATAGCAGTCGACTGGCTTACATAGCAGTCGACTGGTTTGAATCAGTTTTCGAAAAACGACGTTTTGGTTGTCTTTAGGCAGTCGGCTGCTACTTAAGGCAGTCGGCTGCTCCTAACCTATTTGGCACTAGGAGACAAGTTCGAAAATGTCATTTTTCCTGCACAAAACAACTAGTACATCTCTCCAAACCACATCAAAACATCATAAAACATGCGGACATAGCCGCCTTACATCCGTTACATAAATTCATTACCTCAATTCCTTCGAGAACGCAAGATCACTTGATGCGTCAACCTTAGCTCTTCACTTCTTCAACCTAAAATCATCATATCAATTCAAATCTTTAAACCATCATCATACATATATCATACTAACTCAAAACAACTCCAACTCATAAACAAAGTTGTAAGAACCATCTTCTTCTCTTACCTTCACTAGAGACCAAAATCTCAAACTTTGAGATCTCTTCCAATACTTGGAATCAATCCACCAAACTTTGGATATCTCTTAGTCTAACGACAAGGATCGATTTTCGTTTAATGAACTTAATGAATTGCTGGAGAATTGGGGTAGCTTATCAAGGTAACTTGAGTTGGAAACTTAGGGAAAAAGGAGGAAGAACGTGAGGGAGAGCTGGAAGGGGGCTGGCGTAGGGGTGATGAGATGAAGGTGATGAGTCATTAACTTTATTAATTGCATGCTTATCTCATCATCTATCTCAGCCATGCTTTATCCTTTTGACTCAAGACCATTTGACCATCAATTAATTCCTCTTTCCCTTTCTTCCATAACCACATGTCCAATTAAATTTCTGATTTTATTTTCTTTCCTATTCCAATTATTTTCCTGATATCAACATAATTTATTTGACTTATTGACTATCAACTTTCTTATTTCTTCCATACATCATGCATACATCATTCATACATTAAACTTCATATTCATTTAATCATATTGAATTGAAATACTTTACATACATGGAGGAATACATGGAAATTGGGGATTTCACATCCTCGCCACCTTAGAAAATTTGGTCCTCCAAATTTACCTTAGCTTGTCATGTAAACAGCTCTAGATACCTTTCCTTCATTAAGCTATCTAGCTCCCATGTAGCTTCTTCCATCGTGTGGTATTGCCAGAGAACTTTCACTAATGGGATCGTCTTAGACCTCAAAATTTTGTCCTTTTTGTCCAAAATTCGAATCGGCTTTTCTACATAGCTCACATCTTCCCTTATCTCCAAGGGCTCATACTCAATCACATGAGACGGGTCCGGATTATACTTCCGAAGCATCGATACATGAAACACATTATGCACTCCCGATAGCTCCGGAGGCAATGCCAATCTATAGGCAACATCACCTACTCGATCTAAGACCTTAAATGGACCGATGTAACGAGGACTTAACTTACCTTGTCGGCCAAATCTCATAATTCCTTTGGATAGAGAAACTTTCAGAAACACAAAATCTCCAACCATGAACTCAAGTGGCCTCCGTCGAGCATCTGCATAGCTCTTTTGTCCACTCTGAGTTGTCTTAAGCCTTTGACAAATCAACTTAACATCTTCTGATGCTTGCTCGACTAGATCTGGAGCCAATAACTTACATTCGCCCACTTCTTCCCACCCAATCGGAGATCGACACCTTCTTCCATACAAAGCTTCATATGGTGCCATCCCGATGCTTGCATGATAGCTATTATTGTATGCAAACTCAGCCAATGCCAGATGGTCATCCCAGGAGCCTTTAAAGTCCATAGCACAAGCCCTCAACATATCCTCGAGCGTCTGAATCGTACGCTCAGACTGTCCATCAGTCTGCGGATGAAAAGCTGTGCTGAAATTCAGCTTAGATCCCATGGCTTCTTGAAAATGCTCCCAAAAATGGAAAGTAAACCTGAAATCTCTATCAGAAGTGATGCTCACTGGAACACCATGTAATCTTACGACTTCTCTTACATACATACCTGCCAAAGCATTGAGTGTATCTATTGACTTCATAGGCAGGAAGTGAGCTGACTTTGTCAATCTATCGACGATCACCCAAATACCATCATGATTCCTCTTGGTTCTGGGCAATCCCATAATAAAGTCCATTGTAATGTGTTCCAACTTCCATATAGGTATAGGCAGAGGATGCAGTAATCCTGTTGGCTTTTGGTGCTCTACCTTGACCTATTGACATGTAAGACATTTCGCCACATACTCAGCTATGTCTTTCTTCATGCCATTCCACCAATACACCTTGCGAAGATTGTGATACATCTTCGTATTTCCTGGGTGCAACGTGTACTTAGTGGCATGTGCTTCAGTCAAAATCAGCTTCTTCAATTCGTCATCATTAGGAACACATCTACGACTCTTAAACCTCAAAATTCCATCACTACTAATATCAAATTATAAGGTCATACCTGACTGCTTCTGATTTATCGCCTCAATGCATCTATCATCTTCCTTTTGGGCACTTTGGATTCTGTCCATTAACTCTGGCTCAATTCTCAAACTAGCCATCATTCCAATTTGCTCATAAGGCATAACATTAAGGTTGAGGCTTGCAAACTGTTCGATTAGCTCATATTCTTTTATCATCATATAAGACACCATACTTACATGCTTCCGGCTCAGAGCATCCACCACCACATTAGCTTTCCCCGAGTGGTACAAGATCTCACAATCGTAGTCCTTTAGAAGCTCGAGCCATCTTCTTTGTCTCATGTTTAATTCTCTTTGAGAGAACAAATACTTCAGACTTTTGTGATACGTAAAAATCTGAAATTTCTCACCATATAAGTAATGCCTCCATATCTTCAGGGCAAATACTACTGCAGCTAACTCCAAATCATGAGTCGGGTAGTTCTTTTCATGGTCCTTTAGCTGTCTGGAACCATATGCTACTACCTTACCATGCTGCATTAACACACATCCCAAACCTTGCCCTAAGGCATCACTATACACTGCAAATCCACCTGAACCACTAGGGATGGTGAGAATCGGTGCAGTCGTCAGCCTATGCTTCAACTCTTGAAAGCTACACTCACAGGATTCATTCCACTCATACTTCACCTCCTTGCGCGTCAAGCGCGTCAGTGGAGCAGCTAGCTTTGAGAAACCCTCTACAAATCTTCTATAGTAGCCAGCTAAACCCAAGAAACTCCTAATCTCCGTCACTGTCTTCGGTCTCTCCCATTGGACCACCGCTTCAATCTTTGATGGATCAACTGAAACTCCATCTTTATTGATCACATGACCTAAAAAGGAGATATAATTGAGCCAAAATTCACATTTACTTAGCTTGGCATACAATCCTCGATCTCTGAGGGTCTCCAAAACAATCCTCAAATGCTGCTCATGTTCTTCCCATGACCTCGAGTACACCAAGATGTCATCGATGAAGACAATAACAAACTGGTCTAGGTACTGCTTAAATACATCATTCATCAAATTCATGAATGCTGCGGGTGCATCGGTTAATCCAAACGGCATCACCAAGAATTCATAATGGCCATACCGTGTCCTGAATGCAGTCTTAGGGATATCCTCACCTCGGATCTTTAACTACTGATATCCCGATCTTAAGTCTATCCTGGAAAAGACTTGTGCACCCTTTAGCTGATCAAAGAGGTCGTCAATGCTGTGAAGAGGATACTTATTCTTGATTGTCACTTTGTTCAACCACCGGTAGTCGATGCACAACCTCATACTACCGTCCTTCTTCCTGACAAAAAGCACAGAAGCACCCCAAGGGGATACGCTGGGTCGTATGAATCCCTTGTCTAGCAACTTCTGAAGCTGCTTCTTCAGTTCTTATAATTCTACCAAAGCCATCCGGTAGGGAGCTCTTGATATGGGCTCAGTCCCCGGCACCGAATCGATCGTAAACTCCACTTCCCTATCTGGAAGAAGTCCTAGAAGATCATCTGGAAACACCTTGGGAAAATCTCGGACTACAGGAATATCATTGAGTCCGGGACGTTTCTGATCTATGTCCTCCACATAAGCAATAAATCCTTCATACAACCATACATGCTTCTCATTACTTTCATATGGACTCAAATCAATAACCAAATAGACTTCATATTAATTACTTGCAAAATTTACAATATAGCTAACGGGTTAAGAGAAGGTTACACTCTTAGCATGATAGTCTAATATAACATGATTATTAGCTAACCAATCCATACCCAAAATAACATCAAATCCATACATATTTAGTAGGATTAGGTCAGCTATTGATTCTCTTTCTCCTACCCGTAGCTTATAGTTTCTATACACTAACTCTGTCATTTATGATTCCTTAAGAGGTGTGCTTATCCTTAATAAGTGTTCTAAAGTCTCAGGCTCAACTGGTATTTTCATAGCAATCATAGGAGACATAAATGAATGCGTAGAGCCTGGATCAAACAATGATATGACACTTATATCAAACAAGTAAATTGTACCTTTAATCACTTTGGACGAGGCATCAGCAGATTCTTCATCGATGGCAAACACTCGTCCTTAGGTCACAGCTTTCTTTCCCTTCTCAGCAGCAGTGGCCTTAGGTTGCGGTTTAGGGGTCTTATCAGATTCATCAGGCATCCTCGGATCTCTCTGAGGGCAATCCCTAATCATGTGCCTTTTCTCCCTACATCTAAAGCAAGCGCCACTCGCCAAGCGACATGGCTGTGATCCGTGAAACTTCCCGCATTGCTCACATCTTTGCATCGTACTCTCCGGTGACCTAACGGTACTTCCAGTTGGATATCGGGATCGCTCATCACTTATCTTGATCCCGGTAGCTTTAGGAGTACCTATATCATTATCATCATCATCATAACTCCAATTTCAATATAATTCCATATAACCATTAAATTAATTTAAAGATCATCTTTTTATACTTTACTTACCTATAGAAACTCCTTCAGATCGTGTACTTCTCCGGAATGGATATGTATCACTCGGAGCTTTCTCATCTGACTTCCGCTTCATCGGTTCCTTGCCTTTACCCTTGGCTCGGAAGTCGGCAAGATGCAAATCATAGTCCTGCTCACATAACTGAGCCTTACGGACAGCTTCTCCATAGGTGGTGATATCCATCAGATACAGTTTAGATCTAATCGGGGACTTCAATCCCTCGATGAACCTATAGATCTTATGCCCATCATCTCTTTGGACCTTTGGATCGAATCTATTCAAGGTGGTGAACTTAGATTCATACTGATTCACCGTCATCGTACCTTGAGTCAAACTTAGGAACTCGATCTTTAGTCTATTCTGATCCGAGCGTGGGATGTATTGTTCATTAAAAGCCTCCATAAATCTATCCCACGTGACTTCATCATATCGGGCCTCTAACACGGTCGAGTGGCTTGCCACCAATATTCAGCATCATCAATCAACAAATAGGCGGCCAAGCCTACTTTCTCCCTTTCGGAGCAGGGCATGTATTCGAAGGATTTCAAGACCGCTTTCATCCAATTCTTTGCGGTCAGCAGATCTCTTTCCCCCTTAAACTTGGGCGGATCCAACTTCTTAAATTCTTTTATTAGGGACACACTACAATAGGCTCTCGGATCTAGCCTTCCCGTAGTTGGGGCTGGTGGGGGTACTTCTGTAGGAGTAACAGTAGGTGCAACTGCTTGGGTACTTGTGGCCACATTTGGGAAGTTTGACATAAACTGGGTGAACATTGTGGCCATGTTCTCCATCTGCTTTTCCATTTTAGCTAGCCTTGTATTCGGGCTATGTGGTGGAGATGAATGAGGAGATGGAACTGGGGGCTCTTCAGTGCGACCCCGTCCTCTTCCTCTACTTGTACCTCTTCTTCGTGAGCTCATACTCTAAATATAGTCATCATTGAGCTCTTTAGTATAACCATAAACAGTTATACTATGCATTTGTATTCTGACAAGTACAGTACAATTGAGGATATACTCTATTTATAGCTTCTTGACACTGACAAACTACCAATCAAATTGCTTTGATACCACTCTGTGACGTCCCCGTCACTTCATCTTATCATCTACTTTTTCTTATTATCTTATCCGACATTATTTGATTTAGTTCATCCAGTGTCATTCTTCCCTTACTCTTAAACTAATTATCTAATAGCTCATAACATTTTATTCAATTTCCATAAGCATAAAAATGATATATATAAATACCATTCCATTTCCACAGGATCTCATACATCATCTTATCTTACATCCCCAGACATCATATATACATATTGGCTACTTGTACTGTATCGTAGTTGAATTACAATTTACTGTATATATGAACATATAAGTATACGTTCTATGATAACTGGGAAGCGTATCGAGAAGGTACACTGTAATCTTTCCACAAATAAGCTCCTCTAAATCGAAGCGGGGCTCACTTCAGGTAATCTGTAGGAAAAATGGTCGTAAAAGGGTGAGTTTACGCTCAGTAAGAAAAGTATGTAAAAGAGCGTACTATGCCTCTATATGCATTTTTCCTACTTGGCTCTATAATGTCATGTAAAGCATTATAAAGCATGCATCATGAACATCTTTCATGCATTGTTTACAATCATGCATATTTATTTTCAATGACATGGCAAACATACTTTCTTTAAAACATCATACTTAAACTTCTTTCTTTAAAACATCATACTTCATATCATACTTTAAAACATACATCATATACTTCTTCATACATACATCTTGTACTTTGAAATAGATGGAGACTATGTACAGTATTTAAGCGATTGAGTCGTCATATAAACCGTTCATTCTCATTTATTGACTCTAATCATGCATTGGTACAGTAGTGCACTCTGTATAGGTTAGGGATTCTCTCCTGCCTTTAGAAATCCACAGTGAACACTAGTCGGGTGTCACATGTGGGATTGAGGACCTGACTAGGGTTCCTCGCTCAATATATCTATTACTGAGGACTTGATCAGAGTCACTCAGCCATCAGAAATGCATAATCATCATGCAGTCCATAGTCTCAAAACATTTATAATATACTTTTTCAGGAAACACTTTTTGTGTTTAAATCAAATAAGCTTTGAAAGTTCTTTTCATTCATGGCAGTCGACTGGCCTCATATGGTAGTTGGCTGCTGCTTCATAACTTCTTTTATCGAAATTATTTTCATTTCGAAAAATACATGGGGGCAGTCGACTGGTCCATATAGCAGTCGACTGGTTTTTAAACAGAATGCTTCTTAAGAAATAGCAGTCGACTGGTCATATAGCAGTCGACTGTTTTAGAAACAGAATGCATTTTGGCAAATAACAGTCGACTGGTTTGAAACAAAATGCTTTTGGGTAAATAGCAGTCGACTGGCTTACATAGCAGTCGACTGGTTTGAATCAATTTCCGAAAAACGGCGTTTTGGTTGTCTCTAGGCAGTCAGCTGCTGCTTAAGGCAGTCGACTGCTCCTAACCTATTTGGCACTAGAAGACAAGTCCGAAAATGTCATTTTTCCTGCAAAAAACAACTAGTACATCTCTCCAAACCACATCAAAACATCATAAAACATGCGGACATAGCCGCCTTACGTCCGTTACATAAATTCCTTACCTCGATTCCTTCGTGTAAAATCTGAATTTTATTATACTGTATACCGTATGTGTACATTATTGACAGTGGAAATGAATTATTTTAGTAAAATCTAAGAATAACTGAATGTGAATTTCCACTTTTCATTTTATGTTATAATGTACATATGGTGTAAAAAGAGTAGATGGGATTTAATTATTTAAGAAAAATATGAAAGCATTAAATGAGAAGAGTAATGAATATAGGACAAAATGAAGAAAAGGATGAGATGTTAGCCAATCAACGTTGGCTGGAAGAGATGTTGGCGTAGAGAAGGGAAGAAAAGAAAAGAGAAAAGTCAAGGAAAGGGGCAGCAAAGTACTTCTCGCCAATTGCCTCTCCTGACAAGGGGAATAAGAAATAAATGGCAAGTGAAACTTGTCAAAAAGCAAGGAAGAAACGGACTGCAACGGGAAGCTTACCGTCGTTCCTTTTGTCACCAAATTCTCTGGGTTTTGATTGCATGAAAGACGTGCAATGATAACAGATAACAGGATAAGGAAACAGGTGGTTGCTTCTAACAGGTTATATTGAGCTATATAAGGAGAGTTCATGAGGAAAGATCGATGGAAGCAAACTTCATTTCCCTCAGAATCATTCTCGCCCATTCTGTTTCTCTGCGAATTCATCTTTCATTCCTCCGTTTTTTCTCATAAATGAGCCATACAATTTCATCTTTTAGATAGCCAAACCCTTCTGCAGTGTTGAAGAGCTAAGGAACAAGAGGAGAAAAGCAAAGTAAAGCTAATTGAGGCAAGAAAGCACTCTGCTCTAAGAAGTGCAACTCAGTTGAGGTGAGCTTCCATATTTCTATGGTTATTTCGATAAATGAGAATATATTTCTATGTTTATAACGTGATAAATATAGACATAGCCTGGTTGTCGTTAAATAGTGTGGAAATATATAAGAAATTAGATAGAAGTGATTAAGAACAACAATAGTCGAGCAAGGAGTATTCGCCCAAAGGGCGAGGCGAGTACAATACAATACATGACTAGGCGAGAACATGTTCGCCAATAGCTATGGGATAATCAGAAGGTGGAAGTAAGGGCGAGGACAAATGGTCGCCAATGAGGCGAATAAGTAATTGAGAACTCGCCAAAGTGTTGTTCAAGAGGATGAGATAGCCAAGGGCTATCCAATTTATGGGCGAGCCCATTTATGAACAAAGGCCACGGCTGGCGAACTGAATGGATGAGCATGGTGAGTTGAGCTCCCACGTTGGGCGAACTCCCATGAATAAGCCGCTAATGAAGGGTGAGCTCAGTTGGGCGAGTGGTTATTTCGCCAAAATAGTTGAAAACGAGTTTTAGAAAATTATTAGAAAAGAAAATATTAATGAAATTAATATTTTACTTGCAGACGGGAATTGAAGAAGGCGGGCGAGAAGCAAAGCTGTATCAGACGAGGTAAGGAAGTAGTATGTGATGCAAATGCATGTCCTGTGGAGTAAAAATGTTAAGAAAATATTAGAAATTGTTTTATTTCTGACATGCATTGGTTGATAAACTGTTTTGGTTTCGGGCGAGCTACAAGTCGCCATATGTTGTTTTGATGAACGAGCTACTGAGGGCGGGCGAGTAGTTTTGTTCTAAGTTTAAACTCGTGCTAGCCAAGTGGCGAGTTCTACTTTATGAGAACCTGGCGAGAGCCTTTGTTTTAAAAGTTGGGAGAACTTTTTATGTCCCATGGGCGGGCGACTCTTGTTTTAAGTGTAAGGCGGGTGAACTGTTATCAGCCAGCCATACTTTTGTCTTGAAAAGCTATGAGGCGGGCGACTAATAATTCGCCACCTTGGCAAATTGACCAGTGGGCGAACTGATTTATGAATTTTTTTTTCAACGAAAATTAAATAAATAAATAAATTTTCAATTAATATTTTTGAAAAATAGAAAATGTGAAACTTTTTGGGCGAGTAGACCCTTGGGCGAGTAGACTCTTGGGCGAGTAGACCCTTTGGCGAATTGGCCAATAGGCGGGCTGACCTTGGGCGAACTAGCCGTGGGCGAACCAGCTCCAAACATGCTTTTCTCTCATAGAAAATGTTGAAATTAAGGGTTGTTTTACTGGTTATAAACCCTTTTGGAAACCAAATCAGTTTATGGAAATGATACATATGATAACTTGATTTTGAGACATTAGGCCATGAGTTCATGCATTATCATTCATGTACTTTGCGTGACCCAGCTAGGGCGATGGCTCGGGTCAAATAGACCAACGAGTGCACCCTAGGGCATCACAGGGCTGATGGACCTGCCAAGTCTTCAGCGGTCTCGAGGTCACTTGGCAAGTGGACCCGAGAACCACCTACAGATTATGGCCATACATCTAGATGAGATAGCCGTGAGGGGCGATGGCCTACGGGTGCACCCCAAAAGCGGAGGATTTGTATTCTTTGCATTATTTAAATTATTGCCTAGTCTCAATTAAATGATTTATGAAAGGATCTGGTGAATCCTGTTTCATGTTAATTATATTTGTTGTTTCCTAATGAGTTTGATCGTTAGGATAATTACATGGTTTTGAGATTATAGCTTTTATTTTATAAAGCAGCATACACCTTTCTTACTAAGCACGTTGTCGCTCACTCCTTATTTTTCCACTCTACAGATAACTGATTTGGCTAAGAGACTTACCTTCCTGAGAATTGATATTGAAGGTATGTTATATTCTTTTATATATTCAGCAAAGTTGTACAGTACTACTTTAAATAGGAAGGGAATGTATATACATCTCAAGGAAGAGACTTTATTAATTCATATTTACATAATAATGTAGTAAAAGTTGTTAAGCATCACAGACAGCCCAACCGGTAATTAAGTGTAAGTTATGAGTATGTATCATGATAGACAGTAGCTTTGGGATGTTACAGTTTAATGGTATCAGAGCAGGGTTGGTCGGATGTCTAGTGATTCTTAAAGTAAACAGTATACATTCCCTATAGTACTGTACAGTCTGAATATATAATTGATATGTTAATGATAAGTGATAAACGATTTCTGTGGTACAGATATGAGTGGAAGGAGGAGGATGCGCTCAGTGAGAGGTATAGGCCGAGGTAGGGCGGCACAGACTCCGGAACCACAGACACCGGAACCTGCCCCAAGACCTCCACGTCCTATACAGCTAGAGAGCATTGATAATTGTGTAACTCAGGTGGAGAGGTTAATAGCAGATTTTATGGCTATGTATCAGGCGGATAGAGCCGCTGATAGGGCAGAGAGGGAGAGAGCTACAGCTCCTGCAGCTCCAGTAGAGGCACCAGCACTGCCACAGCCGGCACCAGTTGTGCTTGAGCTTGAGCCTATTCCACCACCAGCACCTCAGCCACCGGTAGCTCCACCACAGCCACTGATTCAGCAGCCACGAAATGCAGAGTCATATTGTAATGTGGCACTGGTGAAATCATTTAAGAAATTGGATCCACCAAAGTTTAAAGGCACTAGGGATCCATTGGTGGCAGAGCACTGGATTATCGAGATCGATAGATTGCTTCAAATTATGAGATGTTCAGAGACAGAGAAAGTAGGCCTAGCAGTGTTCTAGCTAGCAGATGATGCGAGACATTGGTGGAAGGCCACCCAGACGGTATTATTTGCTCAGCATCAGGATCTGTCCTGGGATATGTTTGTGAAAGCTTTTAGAATGTAGTATATTCCTGACACTGCTCAAGAAAAATTACAGCAGGAATTCATGGGTTTAGTACAGGGTAGTATGTCAGTGAATGAGTATGAGGCCAAATTTACTACCTTGAGCCGTTTTGATCCACAGACTAGTGAGAATACCCGGTATAAGATTTCGAGATTTAGAGCTGGTTTGAGGCCATCCATCAGAGTAAAGCTAGCCCCATTTGTTATATAGACTTACGATGAGATAGTTCAACGGGCTCAGCTATGTGAGAGGGATTATGAGCAGTTCCAGCTTGATTTCAGTGGCAAAACTAAAAGTAAAGCAAAGGGAAAGGCTAAGAGGTTTATGGAGGATAGACCAGGTAGAGAGCAGTTTAAGAAGACCAGATCTTCGGGCATACAGATTTCAGAGGGCAGATTTGATAGACCAGCAGTTTCTACTCCTGTTAGTGGCCCTACTACCACTCAGAGAAGTATTGCGCCCTTATGTAGACATTGTGGAAGGTCGCATGGATCGCGCCCTTGTCTTGTAATGACTGGGGTATGTTTTAGATGTGGACAGACAGGGCACTTTATCAAGAATTGCCCGATGCTCAGAGAGTCAACTGCTTCTACTATACCTCCTACAGCACCTCAGATAGCGGCCCCGGAAGCTCGACGTGAGCCAGAGAAAGCGACACCCTCACAGCCAAGGCGGGCGACAGCCGCAGAAAAGGGTAAAAAGGTTGTGACTCAGGGTCGGGTGTACGCATTAGATCAGGAGACTGCCGATGCCTCTATAGATGTGATCAAAGGTAAGGTTTATCTTTTTGATATTCCCGTAATTGCCTTAATTGACCCGGGTTCTACCCATTCATTCTTATCGCCTGCATATGCTAACAGGACCCCAGTAGAGCCGGAGTTGTTAAAGTATACCTTGCGAGTGAAAACTCCTTTTAATGATTTCCAAATGACGGATATTATATATAGGAATTGTAAGTTGACTATAGGAGAGAAGGTTGTGGTAGCTAACCTAATTTTGTTGGATATATATGATTTTGATATCATTTTAGGTATGGATTGGTTAGCTGCAAACCATGTTAGTTTGGATTGTAATACTAAGTTTATTACCTTCTCTCATCCTGAAAAGTACATTGTAAAGTTATTGTAAATTAATAAAAAGTACATATATTTATGAAATGATATGTGTACTGAAATTGTGGTTGTGTATGAATGTGTATGAAGGATATATTGCTAGTATGGAGGATGTAGAGAGGAAGCATCCAAAGATCCAAGAGATTCCTGTAGTTAAGGACTTCTCGGATGTATTTCCAGAGGATTTACCAGGGTTACCACCAAATCAAGAGACGGAGTTTAGGATCGAGTTGGTACCCGGTACGGAGCCGATTTCTAGACCCCCATATCGGATGGCAGTGACAGAGTTGGATGAGCTCAAGAAACAGCTCCAGGAGTTATTAGATAAGGGATTTATCCGTCCCAGTGTGTCACCGTGGGGAGCTCCAGTACTATTTGTTCGGAAGAAGGATGGTAGCCTCCGGTTGTGTATTGATTATCGGATGTTGAATCGGGCTACCGTTAAGAATAAGTATCCACTACCTCGGATTGACGATTTGTTTGATCAGCTCAGGGGAGCACAGGTGTTTTCCAAGATAGACCTACGGTCAGGCTATCATCAGTTGAAAATTAAGGAGTCGGATGTGCATAAGACAACCTTTCGGACTCGCTATGGCCATTACGAGTTTCTAGTGATGCCTTTTGGGTTGATAAATGCCCCTGCAGCTTTTATGAGTTTGATGAACGAGGTATTCCATCCATTTTTGGATAAGTTCGTCATAGTATTTATAGATGACATTCTAATTTATTCTAAGACTCCAGAGGAGCACGAGCAGCATTTGCAGATTGTTCTACAGACCCTCAGAGAGCGGAAATTGTATGCTAAGCTTAGTAAATGCGAGTTCTGGCTTGACCATATAATATTTCTCGGGCATGTAGTGTCGAGGGACGGGGTATCAGTTGATCCGTCTAAGATAGAGGCCATTGTTCAGTGGGAGAGGCCTAACACGGTTACCGAGATAAGGAGTTTTTTAGGTCTTGCCGGATATTATCGCAGGTTTGTGGAGGGATTTTCTAGACTTGCTGCTCCATTGACACGACTCACACGTAAAGATGTAAAGTTTGAGTGGAATGACGCGTGTGAGCGCAGTTTTGGTGAGCTTAAGAGGAGATTGACTAGTGCTCCCGTATTAGCCCTTCCTAGCGGATCAGGTGGATTTATGGTGTATACCGATGCATCCGCTCAAGGTTTAAGGTGTGTACTTATGCAGCATGGTCGGCTTATAGCCTATGGTTCTCGACAGCTGAAGGATCATGAGAGGAATTACCCGACACATGACCTGGAACTAGCCGCTGTAGTGTTTGCACTGAAGATATGGCGACATTACTTGTACGGGGAGAAATTTCAGATATATATAGACCATAAGAGTCTGAAGTATATATTCTCACAGAAAGAGTTGAATTTGAGGCAGCGACGGTGGATGGAACTATTAAAGGACTATGATTGTGAGATTCTGTATCACCCAGGTAAAGCTAATGTAGTAGCTGATGCACTGAGCCGTAAGCATGTTGGCATGGTATCGTACATGATGATCAGGGAACATGAGTTGATAGAGCAGTTCTCTAATCTCAGTTTGACAGTTGTTTCCTCTGACCAGTATGGGTTTATAGCTAGTTTTCGCATCGAGCCGGATTTGATGGATCGAATCAAGGAAGCTCAGAGGAGTGATGATTATTGTATTGGGGTGGCCAGCCAGATTTAAATGGGAGATGAGTTGGATTTTGAGATTGGCACCGATGAGATACTGAGGTTTAGAGGTCGGATATGTGTTCCCGATGATCAACAGCTTAGAGATTTGATTTTATCAGAGGCCCATACCTCTAGATACACGTTACATCCGGGTAGTACTAAGATGTACCAGAATCTTCGGAAAGTGTATTGGTGGCCTAAGATGAAAAAGGACATTGCAGATTTTGTTGCTAGATGTCTAACATGCCAGCAGATTAAGATTGAACATCAGAAGCCGGCAGGTATGCTTCGACCATTACCGATTCCTATGTGGAAATGGGAGCATATAACTATGGATTTTATTATGGGATTACCACGGACCCGGAAGGGGTATGATGCTATTTGGGTGATAGTCGACAGATTGACTAAGTTTGCTCATTTCTTAGCCATGAGATCTACAGATTCAGTTAGTGCCTTGGCCGAGTTGTATGTCAGGGAGATAGTGAAGTTACATGGTGTTCCAGTGAGTATCACCTCTGATAGGGACTCTCGCTTCACCTCTCATTTTTGGGAGAGATTTCAGGAGGCTATGGGATCCCAGTTAAGTTTTAGCACCGCTTTTCATCCACAGACTGATGGACAGTCCGAGCGTACTATACAGACGCTCGAGGATATGTTGAGAGCGTGTGCATTGGATTTTAGAGGCTCATGGGACGATCACTTACCCCTGGCATAGTTTGCTTATAATAATAGTTTTCATACGAGTATCGGCATGGCACCGTATGAGGCCTTGTATGGCAGACGATGCAGATCCCCGATAGCATGGGAAGAAGTGGGAGACCGTAAACTGTTAGCTCTCGATTTGGTCGAGCAAGCTTCTCGTGATGTATTGATGATCTGTGAGAGGCTCAGAACGGCTCAGAGTCGGCAGAAGAGTTATGCAGATATTAGACGCCGACCATTGGAGTTTATAGCGGGTGATTATGTGTTTTTAAAGGTTTCGCCGTCCAAGGGTATAATGAGATTCGGGAAGAGAGGAAAGTTGAGTCCTCGATACATTGGGCCTTATGAGATCTTAGATCGCGTTGGAGATGTGGCATATCGGTTAGCACTACCACCAGAGTTATCAGGAGTGCATAACGTATTCCATGTCTTGATGTTGAGAAAGTACAATCCCGATCCTTCTCACGTAATTCGACATGAGCCACTGGAGATCAGAGAGGACATGAGTTACGTTGAGAAACCGGTGCGGATTCTGGATAGGAAAGATAAGGTGTTGCGATCTAAGACGATCCCTTTGGTTAAAGTGCTCTGGCAGTATCATAACGAGGAGGAGGCTACTTGGGAGTTAGAGAGCCTTATGCGTGAGAAATATCCAGAGCTCTTTCAGTGACAGGTCCAAGTTAAATTTGGAGGACCAAATTTCTTAAGGTGGGGAGAAATGTAAAATCCGAATTTTATTATACTGTATACCGTATGTGTACATTATTGACAGTGGAAATGAATTATTTTAGTAAAATCAAGGAATAACTGAATGTGAATTTTCACTTTTCATTTTATGTTATAATGTACATATGGTGTATAAAGAGTAGATGGGATTTAATTATTTAAGAAAACTATGAAAGCATTAAATGAGAAGAGTAATGAATATAGGACAAAATGAAGAAAAGGATGAGATGTTAGCCAATCAACGTTGGCTGGAAGAGATGTTGGCGTGGAGAAGGGAAGAAAAGAAAAGAGAAAAGTCAAGGAAAGGGGTGGCAAAGTACTTCTCGCCAATTGCCTCTCCTGACAAGGGGAATAAGCAATAAATGGCAAGTGAAATTTGTCAAAAAGCAAGGAAGAAACGGACTGCAACGGGAAGCTTACCGCCGTTCCTTTTGTCACCAAATTCTCTGGGTTTTAATTGCATGAAAGACGTGCAATGATAACAGATAACAGGATAAGGAAACAGGTGGTTGCTTCTAACAGGTTATATTGGGCTATATAAGGAGAGTTCATGAGGAAAGATCGATGGAAGCAAACTTCATTTCCCTCAGAATCATTCTCGCCCATTCTGTTTCTCTACGAATTCATCTTTCATTCCTCCGTTTTTTCTCATAAATGAGCCATACAATTTCATCTTTTAGATAGCCAAACCCTTCTGCAGTGTTGAAGAGCTAAGGAACAAGAGGAGAAAAGCAAAGTAAAGCTAATTGAGGCAAGAAAGCACTCTGCTCTAAGAAGTGCAACTCAGTTGAGGTGAGCTTCCATATTTCTATGGTTATTTTGATAAATGAGAATATATTTCTATGTTTATAACGTGATAAATATAGACATAGCCTGGTTGTAGTTAAATAGTGTGGAAATATATAAGAAATTAGATGGAAATGATTAAGAACAACAATAGTCGAGGAAGGAGTATTCGCCCAAAGGGCGAGGCGAGTACAATACAATACATGACTAGGCGAGAACATTTTCGCCAATAGCTATGGGATAATTAGAAGGTGGAAGTAAGGGCGAGGACAAATGATCGCCAATGAGGCGAATAGGTAATTGAGAACTCGCCAAAGTGTTGTTCAAGAGGACGAGATAGCCAAGGGCTATCCAATTTATGGGCGAGCCCATTTATGAACAAAGGCCACGGCTGGCGAACAGAATGGATGAGCATGGTGAGTTGAGCTCCCACGTTAGGTGAACTCCCATGAATAAGCCGCTAATGAAGGGCGAGCTCAGTTGGGCGAGCGGTTATTTCGCCAAAATAGTTGAAAACGAGTTTTAGAAAATTATTAGAAAAGAAAATATTAATGAAATTAATATTTTACTTGCAGACGGGAATTAAGGAAGGCGGGCGAGAAGCAAAGCTGTATCAGACGAGGTAAGGAAGTAGTATGTGATGCAAATGCATGTCCTGTGGAGTAAAAATGTTAAGAAAATATTAGAAATTGTTTTATTTCTGACATGCATTGGTTGATAAACTGTTTTGGTTTCGGGCGAGCTACAAGTCGCCATATGTTGTTTTGATGAACGAGCTACTGAGGGCGGGCGAGTAGTTTTGTTCTAAGTTTAAACTCGTGCTAGCCAAGTGGCGAGTTCTACTTTATGAGAACCTGGCGAGAGCCTTTGTTTTAAAAGTTGGGAGAACTTTTTATGTCGTATGGGCGGGCGACTCTTGTTTTAAGTGTAAGGCGGGCGAATTGTTATCAGCCAGCCATACTTTTGTCTTGAAAAGCTATGAGGCGGGCTACTAATAATTCGCCGTCTTGGCGAATTGACCAGTGGGCGAACTGATTTATGAATTTTTTTTCAATGAAAATTAAATAAATAAATAAATAAATTTTCAATTAATATTTTTGAAAAATAGAAAATGTGAAACTTTTTGGGCGAGTAGACCCTTGGGCGAGTAGACTCTTGGGCGAGTAGACCCTTGGGCGAATTGGCCAATAGGCGGGCTGACCCTGGGCGAACTAGCCGTGGGCGAACCAGCTCCAAACGTGCTTTTCTCTCATAGAAAATGTTGAAATTAAGGGTTGTTTTACTGGTTATAAACCCTTTTGGAAACCAAATCAGTTTATGGAAATGATACATATGATAACTTGATTTTGAGACATTAGGCCATGAGTTCATGCATTATCATTCATGTACTTTGCGTGACCCAGCTAGGGCGATGGCTCGGGTCAAATAGACCAACGAGTGCACCCCAGGGCGTCACAGGGCTGATGGACCTGCCAAGTCTTCAGCGGTTTCGAGGTCACTTGGCAAGTGGACCCGAGAACCACCTACAGATTATGACCATACATCTAGATGAGATAGCCGTGAGGGGCGATGGCCTACGGGTGCACCCCAAAAGCGGAGGATTTGTATTCTTTGCATGATTTAAATTATTGCCTAATCTCAATTAAATGATTTATGAAAGGATCTGGTGAATCCTGTTTCATGTTAATTATATTTGTTGTTTCCTAATGAGTTTGATCGTTAGGATAATTACATGGTTTTGAGATTATAGCTTTTATTTTATAAAGCAGCATACACCTTTCTTACTGAGCACGTTGTCGCTCACTCCTTATTTTTTCCACTCCACAGATAACTGATTTGGCTAAGAGACTTACCTTCCTGAGAATTGATATTGAAGGTATGTTATATTCTTTTATATATTTAGCAAAGTTGTACAGTACTACTTTAAAGAGGAAGGGAATGTATATACATCTCAAGGAAGAGACTTTATTAATTCATATTTACATAATAATGTAGTAAAAGTTGTTAAGCATCACAGACAGCCCAACCGGTAATTAAGTGTAAGTTATGAGTATGTATCATGATAGACAGTAGCTTTGGGATGTTACACTTCGAGAATGCAAGATCACTTGATGCATCAACCTTAGCTCTTCACTTCTTCAACCTAAAATCATCATATCAATTCAAATCTTTAAACCATCATCATACATATATCATACTAACTCAAAACAACTCCAACTCATAAACAAAGTTGTAAGAACCATCTTCTTCTCTTACCTTCACTAGAGACCAAAATCTCAAACTTTGATATCTCTTCCAATACTTGGAATCAATCCACCAAACTTTGGATATCTCTTAGTCTAACGACAAGGATCGATTTTCGTTTAATGAACTTAACGAATTGCTGGAGAATTGGGGTAGCTTATCAAGGTAACTTGAGTTGGAAACTTAGGGAAAATGGAGGAAGAACGTGAGGGAGAGCTGGAAGGGGGCTGGCATAGGGGTGATGAGATGAAGGTGATGAGTCATTAACTTTATTAATTGCATGCTTATCTCATCATCTATCTCAGCCATGCTTTATCCTTTTGACTCAAGACCATTTGACCATCTATTAATTCCTCTTTCCCTTTCTTCCACAACCACATGTCCAATTAAATTTCTGATTTTACTTTCTTTCCTATTCCAATTATTTTCCTGATATCAACATAATTTATTTGACTTATTGACTATCAACTTTCTTATTTATTCCATACATCATGCATACATCATTCATACATTAAACTTCATATTCATTTAATCATATTGAATTGAAATACTTTACATACATGGAGAAATACATGGAAATTGGGGACCAGAAAGCTTTTCCTGCACCATTTTGGGTTAGAAATGATATAACCTTTAATCCTAATTCAACTAAAACATTTTGGCCTTTTTGTGGGAGTTTTTCTTGACTTTCTCTTATGAAAACATGGTCCAAAAATTCATTAAGTAATTTTTGAAAATATTCAAAACATTTTATAAAGTATTAATACCAATAAGAATGTATAATTAAATCATGGTCTTAAACTTTGATATGAGCACTTACAATGTATTAAGAAAATCATATGTGGCAAAGCAAATTTACAATATGAATCAAACATTTAAGATTACTTAAGTTTTTGTCATTTCAAAATATATATATCAATTTAAAGCTAATAATCTTCCCCTTTTTGATATGACAAAACTTAAGATAAATTTGCTTTGAAAATTCTTTAATAAAATACTCCCCCGCAAATAAAGCAGGATTTTATAAAGCTCCCCCTTAATGTAAGCATGGTTTTCAAATCATTATTTCTCCCTCTTTAATATCTCTCCCTTTTAATATCTCTCTCCCCCTTTTTGTCATAGCAAAAAGAAAGAAAAATAAGAAATATGTTCCCCTTAAAATTATGGCTAGGTGAGAAGAGATAAAAAAATATGCTCCATCCAACAAGAAACATGTTAGTACATGAGACTCATAGCACAAATAAATAAGTCAATTGTTCATAAGCAGTATGAAATATTCATGCAAAGAACATGACTTATGATCCTATACCAATTGTTTATAAATAGTTTTGCAAGAAATTCCCAATTGGTAAATAATGAAGCAAGTTGTTTATAAATATATACTAAGGTCTATGACTTGCTCATTTCAATCCTATTAAGCACCTAAGTATATCAATAGTTCTCTAGAGCCCATCCAAGGTGCATGGCAATACATCATAATTATGAGCTAGAATTAGATGACATATCATATACATAAGCTCATAAATCATTTTCAAGAAAGAGTGTGCATAGAATTAAATCATACATCAATTAACCACTAATTCTAGCACGGAAGTGTCCTATGCAAAAATGTCTTAAATGAATTCTTCTTTATTTGTCATTTCAAACTAAAGAGCACAAGAAGAATTATCAATTTAAATCTCATACCAATTATCAATTTAGTTTTGGCTTACCAATTGTTGAAAATATGGTTACCAATGATACCAATTGTTATTTTAATCTAAATACCAATTGTTACTAATGGTTGACTTATACATTTTGTATGAATCTAATATTTATGTGTAGTGTGTTCATGTCAAGAAAATAATCATTCTAAATATGCAAGTACACAATCACATATCATCAAATATGCATATGGATTAATTAGACATTTGCACACTATCATAAAGTATTAATCCATAGTCATATTCATAAAATTAATCATATGGAAGATTCAAAAAGTCAAGGTATTCAAGCAAACACATTTTCTTCCATGGTTTTAAGCATAAAAATCCTATGCTCATTTTCCAATTCAAGTCCTTAACCAATTATGAGCAAGGAATGATTTCAATATTACCATTTTAGCAATATCCCTAGCTAATATCATTTAAGGTTCTAAGGGGTATATGCTATTTTAATTAAAGTGGCTTTACATAAGTGAATCAATATTATCAAGCTAAAATGTGTTTTATCATTAAGATTTTCTATCTATGAGTGAAGTTAAGTACAATTTCATGAAAAACTAATATTTTCATCTCATAGGCATGATTATTGATTCAACTCAAGCACGTAAGTTCAATCATTAAAACAATCAAGAAAAAATGCATGGATATCAATGAAAGTGCATTTGTTCAAGTTTGCATTTATCCTTGAATATTGATGTTGTCGTTAAAGCCCAAGTTCTTTAACAATTTGGCTATAAGAGAAGTTTATGGATGATAAATTTTCATGCATTTGAACATTTAAGATTCATTTACCATCACAAATTATAGACCAATTAATTATGACTTTATACCTATTGTTGAATTTATATTTGACATCAATCCTTAAGGTCAAGTTTTAATCATTTTATTATTAAAGTATATGACCTTAGCTATTCATATTCCACTAAGAATTATATCATGATGCTCAATGGGAATATGTGAGTCAAGCTATAAGATAAAATTCTCTAAGCATGCTTGACTAAGATGAACAAAAATATAAGCAATATTCATTATGCACAAGTTCATCAAATTCTCAAATATATACACAAATCAATGAAATAATTCTCAAATTGTGTTTAAGCATTCATTGAAAATATATTTCAAGATTTATTTCAAGATTTATGCAATTCATGACCATCTTCAATGAGAAAACTGACTTTGCACTTGTGAGTTCAATGAAAAATGATATTGATTGTTGAAAGTGATACTAATTGTTGGAAATAAAACAAATTGTTGGAGTTGAGGCATGACATCACACATCATCAAAAAGAAGTTAAAATACTGGATTTTAAGTTGAGAAGAAAAAAGATATCAAGAAAGTGAAAAATCCTTCTCAAATTCGGTTGAAAAAGTGCAGGGAAGGCATTCTGCCTTGGGGGGATCAATCCCTATAGGAGGGGGATCGATCCTTTAACTCCAAAATGCAGATTTTCTACATTCTGCACAAGGGGGATCGATCCTGCATGTTGAGGGATCGATCTCTCATCCAGTTTCTGCAGATTTTTGACGGAAAATCCAACTTGTGAGGTACCAAAACTTTGTTTTTGAGTATTTTAAGTCCAAGTAAAGGTTTAAACATTTGTAAAACATGATTTTGGACTTGTATGAATGAAAAATATGATTGAAAAACCATTTAACAATATATTTTATAATTTTGGAAGGATTTTCACCAATAAATGCATTTTTGGTCTAAAAGGATGTCATTTTGAGAGTTAAGCATATTTTGACAAAACTAAAGCATTAGAAACCACAAATATTCCAAAACAAACTTGTTCACATAGATTTTAAGCACATATATCATCAAATCATCATACTTGTGAACATTATGCCATGATTTCCAACATACAAGTTCTTCATTAATGCTCATGACATGGCATTTTGCATAAATGACATATTTGGTAATTTGAGGCAAGTAAATACACTATCAACACATTGAAAACTTGCTCAAAATGCAGAAATCATTTCAAAATCATTTAAACATATTTTTCATTCAATGCCTAAAGAACTACCCATCAAACAATCGACAATCATTTATCATGCCTTTTGCTCAATCACAATTCATCATGAATCATTAACCAAATTTCTCATCAAAGCACAACTAATTTAATCAAATAAAAATTTTAAGGAGTAAGGAATTAAGCTTACAATACTCTTTTGCTAGAGAATGCTTTGCCTTGAATTGTTGAATCCACCTTATGCCATTCTTTGAAGAAATGTTGTGACCTTGCCAATGGTGGATCCTCAAGCTCTTCCTTTTTCTCATTGACACAAGCAAACTCCAAGGGATGTGTAGAGCATTTGAACTCCATTGTTTCATTGTATTCCCATGCTCTAACACTCCTACACCAAACAAATTCAAACATGTTTTGGTACCCAAATTTTCTTGGGTCCATGAGAGTTAGTGCAAACAATTTTTGATCCTTTAGGCTGTGCTTGGTACAGCTGAAAAGTGGAAGGAAAGAAAATTGAGGAGGGAAAACCGGAAAGAAAATAAAATTTTACATTGCTTGGTAGAATAAAAAAGGAGAAGGAAAGAAAAGGCAAGGGAAACATGTTTTCTCTCCTTCAAAGAAACACAATCTGTCCAAATTGGATGGAAAATAGAAGAAGAAATATAAGCATGTGAATAAATTAACTAAAAATACGAAATTACCCCTAATAAATTCAAAATTATCTATTTTACTTTTTTTTCTTCCAGACCCCCTCGATCTCACTCTCACCACCTCTTACGATCTCTCCTTCTCTGTCTTCTCCATCGTCGATATTGTCTCTCAAACCACCATTGAAGCCGCCATCTAGATCATCATTTGGGCTGGGTGATTAGAGCTCCTTCAATTTGCAGGTCCATTCATTTCATTCTAATTTTATCAGGTATGTTTGATCCATCTTTATTTTACCATGTTCAATTTCTTTTGATTTCTCAATGATATTTGATCCCTTCCTTTATTTTTCCAGTTCTTTTACTTCATTCTAATGATAGATTTGATTTTTTTGTTACCTAAATATCTTGCCATAGCCCATAAATTAGTCGGCGGTGATGCTCTTTTTTTCAGTTTTTATACTCCTAATTAGTTGGCTCTCCATTAATTAAACTTGTGAATGAATTTTCTATAGTAGGAATGAAATAATTGAGTTGCCATTTGTGTGGGTTTATGACTAATTTCATTGATGTATTTTGTTTGATGCACCATAGCTCTGTTAGCTCTTGAGATAATTTCTTTTTTAATGCTTTATGGTCAATAAAATCTAAAAACTTCTTTAAAACGTATAAGATAATTTTTTTAATGCTTTATAATTGACCTTACATATAAACAGGTTGAATCTAACAATGAGGTGCTTCCACTTTGTTCCATGAATGCTGAGTTTTCAAGACCATTATGGGTTTTTGGAATGAATTCTTATGAGTTCATCAGGAGCGATGTAGAAAAAACCATAATTGCTTCCAGCTACAGGTAATTCTAAGAAAATTACTGGCCTACATACTTCAATATATGGATAAGTTTTGTTTTTGAAAAACCATGTTATCTGATTTATTGTTAATCAGTACTTGGGATGTTTGAATGCGGCAGAATGAGAGGCCATATCTTGGAATTTTGGATGATGTTCAGGGTTCAATTTCTCTGCTTGATATTCCTTTCACAGACATAGACAAGATTGTACTTTCCAAATCATGAATGCTTCCTAATATTGCCTTTAAATTCATTCTTGCATAGGAAATCATAATGATGTTTTTTTAAGATGTAAGTTGTTTCTTTTGCAGACTTCATGGAATGATTATCTGTATGTTGAGGGAGCATCTGCAGTTCATCCTTCATCATTAGCTAAGGTAAGGCCAGCCTCCTCTAATTTTAATAATATTGTGCAAACCTTTGATGATAGTTTATATACTATCTTTTGTTGTCTTTGAAGGTGACTTTAGATGGTCATAAATTAGATGCAGTTGATTTCAAGATTGTTTGGACATCTGCACCGGATAGTTTAAAGTATGAGTCCTTCTTCAGTCTGCCAGAGTTAATTGAATTTCCAACAGAGATTCCTAGCCAAAATGCCTAAGCATACTATTATCTACCATCTAATCCCATCTACCAAGCTAGCTAGGAAGAAAAGCCTCCATTGCTGTTGAAAAGTCATGGTATGATATATGATTTATTTTAAACACCTTAACAAACAGATTCTTATTATCAAAATGAAAATCCTAAATTGCACGAATTTATTTCATCTGAATAATGCATAATACAAATGTCCCTGGTTTTTGGAATGTCTGTCAAATTTTGGGGCATTTTCAAGTTTGATGGTGATTTAGCTAATGTTTTCATTCTTACGCTGTCAGGACAGATTTTGTTACGTTTATGAACATTGTTGATGTTGAGAGATTGTTACTTTGTTTGGAACCAAATTTGAATTGGAATCTAAGCTTTGAACTCAGATTTTACAAAGCCAGAGATCATTGTGGAATGAGTATCCAGGTACACAAGATTGCTACTAATGATGATTATTTACTCATGATTTTCCAGAAATCTCAATTGCTTCCTCTGTTCCTGCTTGTTGTAAATGCTCAAACTCTATTTCATTTCTATCAAGAATGGATTCTTAGTTATTAAACCAGTATTGTAGAAATTTTAAGAACTAGGGTGTTAGAGAAAATCAAGGAATTGGAAGTTAAGCGTATGCAATTTGATCAAAAAAGATATAATATCTTAATCAAGAAAACTATATATTTTGATGGTCAATATATACATTGAAGATTTCTAACGTGCAAGCCTATTCATTTCTAGCAAATTATATATGAACAATAACAATTGGATGTAGAAATATCAAAAGCCTCTTTTATGTTTTGTGAGTTCACTGATTTGTAATTAAGAATACGGATGGTGAATGCTTCACATTTGTTAGTTAGCAATTTCTAAGACACAGGTTGCAAGTTGGTCATCTGTTATATAGTTTCTGATAAATGGCATCTGATCTTCCCTATCCCAATATCTTCCCTTTGATAACAAGAAAAAGTCATAATTTTGAATAGGCATAATTTGAAAGAAGAGAGCTGTGGCTTATTCTAGTTTGTTACTAAAAAGGACAAATTGTGATGTGCGGAAAGAGATTTTTTCAATTTCTTGTCATATCTTTGACTGTTTCTTCTAGTTTTGATGTATCCCTACTGTTAGCTTCACTCTTTTTTAACTTTAACCATGACTATTTCACTCTTTTTTTTTCACGTACGATTCTCACCCATCCATCTCTTTGTACAATCTAGCAGGTTATCTCACATGTGGCAGCCACATTACCAGTCATCTGCGTTGGGACAATACCCTGACCTGTAACAGCACTTTCAGCTTCCAAAACATTGAGATAGCCAGCTAGAATTGTTCTTAAATGCATATGCTCAAAGAACAAAAGTTACAGAATGACTTTGAGTGGCACTCTTTCATTTTGCGAAGCATAGGCACAAGCATCACCAGAGAGCTTCTGGTAGTTGATGATGTTGTAGAGTTCTTCCTTCTCTTTGTCAGAAAACCATGGGTGCGCCTTGAAAAAAATTTTGTAATCTTTATTGCCATTTGCCAGTTAATCTTCTATGGCTTAACTGAAGACATATGGTGATTTTTGATCTACTTATTTTGATATTTGTTTAAAATGGTTTAATGCTGGATTGTTTGTTCTTACTTCCAAAGTGGATATGGAGTCATTTTGATTAAGTATACCAATGCTATAAAATTGTTTTTTTCTTATTTCTGATTTATCAATTTCGAACAAGTGCCTTTGAAGTACTAAAAGCATTGGGAAACATCTTATCACAACTTTGTAGGCTTGTTGTTTGGTTCGAGATAGTGGCCTACTTTTCATGGCTTATTGCTAGTTCAAAATTAATTTTTTCCCTTTTGAATACAAGTTCATAAATAACCGATCTCAACAGAAAAATGGGATCTTCATTTGACGCATGTTCGTAGCTGTTAATTCATTATTTACACTCTGTTTTGGAAATGGTTTTATTAGAATTAGGCATTGTCATGGCTAAGCATTTGACATCTATCAATTTATTAATTTTGTATTTGGCATCAAATTACATGTACAAAAATGATCTTATGTGCATGAGAATTGTAACATTACTTTTATGTACACTAAGCTTTAATATTTGCATAAGAGGTAAGATGGTAAAATTATTATTAATTATAAATAAATAACCATTAAATAATTAATATTAATTAATTGATCATTAATCATAAATTAGTATAAAAATCAATTATTTAATATTTAATTTACTATCTACGATTAATATTTAATTAAATAATCATTAATAATTAATTAATAATTAATTAATAGTAAAATAATAATTAATTTAATTAATAATTAATTATCATAAATTAATTATTTAATGATTTATAATTAAAAATCAATTATCATGAATTAATTACTAATGAATTATTTTCACTAGATTTTGGTTTTAAAAAATATCTCATTGAAAATGAAAACTCAATTTTCCAAAAAATGAAAAAAAAAATTACACTTGATAAATATTTATATAAGGATAGGATGGTAAAATCATTTTATTTTTAATTTTCTTTCCTCTCATTTTTTCACTCTACCAAGCAATAAGAAGAAAGAAATATACTTTCCATTCATTTTTCCATCTTTCATACCAAGCACACCTAAAGAAAAAAAATGAAAGTTTTCCATCTTTCCAATTTTCCTTCCCTCCAATTTTCTTTCTTTCCATTTTTCTTTCCACTCTACCAAGCAAAGCCTTAGGGATCCATTTCAAACTCAAATCATTCATTATTTATTGCATGCATTGGCACCCACATTTTTCTAACTACTTCTCCTCTAAATGTAGTTTTTCTATAAGTGCATGCTTATGAAGAGTGTCCTATTCTATTGCAAAGTGAGCATGTAAGAGATAAATCATGTATAGCATTTTTGCTCGCAAGGAAATTCTTTAGATGAGTTTCTTTATGTATTGCATTATATCCTAACCCATCTTTGTCAAAGAAAGCTCTTTGGGTCTCTAACATATGATCTAGCTTTTGTTGACCCATATAGAATCTAGAAAATGAGTTTTGCAAATTTATGTTCTTTTTATTTACTTCATCTATTTCTAGATTTGCTTCTTTTAATTTCTTCTCAAATTCAAGTTTGGCATTTAAAAGCATTTCATTTTCTATTTTCAATTTAGCAATGATTTTCTTATATTTGGAGTTCATGCATTGAAATTCATTTGCTAAATCATTAAAGGCATTTTGTAGTTCATCAAAAGTATATTCATTATTTTCACTAGAGCTACAACTAGCCTCATCATCACTAATAGCCATAAAGCATGAGTAGGCTATCTCATCATTAATGTTTTCCTCATCGGAGCTATCACTATCGCTCCATGCAGTCACAAAAGCTTTCTTCTTAGGCTTCCTATCATTTTCCTTCCTAATTAAGGGGCAATCTAGCTTAGTATGACCTGGTTCATTACATTTAAAGCACACTAAAGGATCTTTTTCTTTTCTACTTGACTCTCCTCTTAATACCCCTATTCTTTGGTGTCTCATATCATTCTCTCTCTCTCTTTCATTCTCATAAATCTATTAAATCTTTTGGCAAACATTGCCATTTCCTTTTCTTCCTCATTTCCAGTCACATCACTATCATCTTCAATGACCTCATGAATGGAAAACTTAAGTGCTATCCCTACTTTCTTTGGAGGCTCTTCATTTCTTTTTAATTTCATTTCATATGTAAGCAGAGAGCTCATAAGTTCATCTAGAGACAAGGTGTTAGGATCCTTAGATTCTTCTATTGCGGTCACCTTTGCCTCCCAAGATTTTGGCAAACTATTCAAAATTTTCTTAACCATTTCTACATTAGAATAGCTCTTGCCTAATGCCTTATGTCCATTAATTATATCATTAAACCTAGTGTACATTTCATTCATGGACTCATTTTCTTTCATCCTAAAAAGCTCATAATCATGTGTGAGCATACCTACTTTGGTTTCTTTCACTTGATTGGTCCCTTCATATGTGATGGCCAATTTGTCCCATATTTGCTTAGCATTTTCACATAGAGACACTCTATTATACCCATTAGGACCTAATGCACAAAAGAGGGTGTGCATAGCCTTGGCATTCAATTATGCCAATCTCATGTCATTAGTGTCCCACTCATCTTCACTCTTAGGGACATCTTTTCCATCTACTTTCTTCATTGGGACCTTGGGACCATTAACTATCACTATCCACACTTCATAATCATTTGATTGCACAAACAACATCATTCTTGTTTTCCAATAAGAATAATTTTCTCTATTGAAGAGTGGAGGTCTAACTAATGATTGTCCATCTTCTCCTAGCGGTGTGCCTATATTCAAGTGAGCCATTTATGATCATTTTGCTCAATAGAGGTTAGTCTAAATCAATTCGAGCCCAAGCTCTGATACTAATTGTTGACTCTATAGACTATACCGAGAGGGGGTGAATCGGTTCTTAGCTAACCTTATGCCTGTTTTTCAATTCTTCTAAATTCTCTAGCCTATTTGAATGTTTTCTAAGTTCTCTAAGCTAGGCAAGCATGCAATCCAAATTCAATACAATAATCACAAATACAATTGCAAATAAGTAAAGAGAGTAAGGATAGAGAAATGTACACAAGTGATTTATAGAGGTTCAACAACCTTGCCTAGGTCCTCTACCTTGAGACACTCCTAAGGATTTTCACCAAATTCACTATCCTTGAATTTGTATTACACTCCCTCTTTTTCAAGGCTAAAGAGAAAAATCTCTCTTTTTCTAGGCTTAAGAGAAACCTCACTCTTTTTCAAGGCTCAAGAGAAACCTCCCTCTTTTTCTAAGGCTAAAGAGAAACCTTTCCTTTACAAGGAATGATTTGGTTTTACAAATTGTGTAATCAAAGAAGGGCCTCTAGATAGGCAAATGATTATAAAGATTAAGCACAAGTAAAAGCCTATATAAGAATTGTGCTATGCAATACAAGGAATGTGTGAATGATAGAAGATGAAGACTTTGTAGCTCTTGAAATATTGTTGAAGCATGAGGATTTGAGGAAAATGAGTATTGGAGTTGCTAAGTAGTTCTTCTTCGTTCCTTCAGCTGCTAAGCCTCTATTTATAGTCCCTTGGATGGTTTGTGGATGTTGGGTGGAGCCAAAACTCGAATATGACCGTTGTCTCACAGAAACTAGCCGTTACAGCCTTTTCTCGAGTAAAGGGATCGATCCCAAGCTTCCAAATTGTTAATTCTGGGCTTGAGGACCATTCTGCCATGAAGGGATCGCTCCCTTCCCTTATGGGATCGATCCCATGCCTCCATAAAGCTTTTCCTGCACCATTTTGGGTTAGAAATAATATAGCCTTTAATCCTAATTCAACCCAGAACATTTTGGCCTTTTTGTGGGAGTTTTTCTTGACTTTCTCTTATGAAAACATGGTCAAAAAATTCATAAAGTAATTTTCTAAAATATTCAAAACATTTTATAAAGTATTAAGACCAATAAGAATGTGTAATTAAATCATGGTCTTAAACTTTGATATGAGCACTTACAATGTATTGAGAAAATCATGTGTGGCAAAACAAATTTACAATATGAATCAAACATTTAAGATTACTTAAGTTTTTGTCATTTCAAAATATATATATCAATTTAAAGCTAACATTTTCCCTCAAGGTTAGCAACCAAGGCCTATGCTAAGTTTTTATGTCCTCCTTATCATCCAAACGATATATATATACATGTCTGTGTGTTCATATATATATTTTAATGGACCACATGCATCTATCTTCATCACATCTTCTTTGTGTGTGTGTGTCTACATATATGTTAATGACATCATGCATATATAGATGTATCTTTGATCCTTATCATATAATTAATCTACACATATAAAAATACCTTGGTACTAGGCTTAGGGATTTTCCTAACCTCTTTTGAATATATATATATATATATATATATATATTGCTTGACCTTACTTCAAAAAATCAATTCATCCTTTAAATCCATAATAGAAATTAATGTCTTAATAGCATGTCTACATCATGTTTATTCACGGATAAAAATGTATATCTTATGACCACAATTATTTAGGTCCTTCTCATGCCACTAATGCGTATCATCATTCACTATTGGTATTTATTTCGCTAAGGCATTATTGATTTAATAGATGCTGCGCATTCCCCTCGTTACATATATAATTGAATAATTATATAATTATAACTGTACTTCAACAAATTATATAATTATATATGTAATTATATCTCAAACTAATCTCACTTATTCTCTTAATGTATAAAATATACTTAGGTACATTTGTATGAAAATCACATAAATGATATTTATTTTCATGGATGATATATATATTTATTTATTTTCACCTCCATCTATCACATTTCATCCAAAATATTCATAAGTCATATATATAATGATCATAACTCAATGTTTAGAGGGCCTTACCTTTAGACTTTAGGAAAACAAGCCCCTCTCCTTTCCTTCTTTCTTTCTTTTCTATCTTTCCTTTTTTCTTCTCTTTCTTCTTCTTCTTTTTTTTATTTATTTTTTTCTAGCCTGAACCGATTCAGACCGATCCAGGCCCCCTTACCGCCGGTTCTCCTCCGATGGCCGGTTTTCCAGCGGTTTGGAGTCTCCACAGCTGGCCGACATTACGGCGAACTTGTTGGTGGCCTCCGTTCATCCCAGATCGATGGCACGGTGGCGGATCTGACGGTGGAAGGTTCAGCCTTTCTCTTCCTTCGTTCTTCCTTCCTCTGCCGTTTTCCTTCACCGCCGGTGGCTTCTTTACCTTCCTCTCACCTCCGCCAAGGTCGACATTGGGGTGGCGGTACCTAGAGGTGGTTATTGGGCCGGGTTGGCCCGTCCCAGCTCGCAATCGGATCGGGTTAATCCGACCCAAAAATCGAACCAGTATAGTACCGATTCAGAACCGGCCCGGTCCGTTATCTTATTGGGCTGGGCCGGTTCAATTAATTTTAAACCGGACCAGTTCAGGTTGAACCAGTCCGGTTCAACAAAAATTAAAAAAAAAAGCCTACCACTGCGCAACGAAGGCTACTGCCTCTATGTTGATGGGCAACGACATCAACAATTATATAGGAAGGGAGCGTTTCCCTCCTTTTTTTAAATTTATTTTTAAAATTATTTTAAATTTTCATTTTTCTTTTATAAATATCAATTTATTTTCTTTCATTTTTTAAAAAATTTCTTTTATATTTTCTCTCAAATCTAAATACTCATCCACTCTTATTCTTTTAATACTCAATTATACTCTTTCAATAATCACTCAAACTCTTTCAAATTCACTTAAATTCTCTTATTCCAAATTTATAATATTATCATTTTATTCTTTAAATTTTATTTTTTTATCATAATAATTTTATTATAATAGCATATTCATAATATAAATTTATTTTATTATAACAATAATTTTATTATATAATTTTATAGTAATTTATTTTTACATTATTGTTACATTAATTAAATAAATTATAATAACTTTATAATAAATTATTGTTAAATTAAATTATTCACATTATTTATTATAAAATAAATTTGTTATATTAAATTATAAAAATATATTAATATATATTTATTTTTATTAAAATAAATTAATATAAATTTTAAAAAATAAAAATTTTAAATGTAAAAAAAAATGGACCGAACCGGTTCGGTCCGATTTTTGGGCGAACTGGTGCAACGAATCGGGCCGGTTTGCCCCTTAAATAACATTGAACCGGTCCGGTCCGAACCGGACTGGTTCTTGTTTGGTTAAGGCCGGAACCGGTGAAAACCGGCCCGGTCCGGCCCGGAACAAGCCCGGTCCAGCCAGTAACCACTTCTAGCGGTACCTGGACCGGCCAACACCGCTGATTTCCTCCTCTCCTTCCTCTTCGGCTTTTTCCATTTCTGTTTCCCTCGATTTCCTCTCCTTTCTCTTTTTCTTTCCTTCGCTGGCGACGCTTCTCTCTTCCCCCTTCTTGGCTCGCCGATGGCATCGCCCTCTCTCCCTTCTCTTCTTTCTCCTCTTGGCCGACGAGGGTCGGCTCTTCCCTCTGTTTTTCTCAAATAGAAAATAACAGGGGTCGAGTAGATCCCGACCCCGTCTATGTTTTTTTTATATATAATATACATAATTATATTTATATTTATATAATTGTATATATAATTTTATTAGATATATATATATATATATATATCTTAATATATATTTCATATAATACTATATATATATATCTATACATTTAAATTCAAATGCTATATATATAACTATATATATATTTCATATATATATTTATATACAAAAAATGTATTACAATAATATACATATGTATTTATTTAATATAAAATAGTGTGTATATATATATATCCTTTTATAAGATATACTATATTTCATATATATATATATATATATACATATATATTTATATAAAACATATATATAAAAACATATTTTTATAATCTAATTATATAAATATATCCTCATACGCATTTTTATTTCTTTAACATTTAAAATATATTTATATAATATAATTACTCATACGCATTTTTATTTCTTTAACATTTAAAATATATTTATATAATATAATTTTATAATTATATAAATATACACCTTTTTATTTCTTTAATTTGGATTTTCTTAATATCCATATTAAATTTCCAACTTTCGAATTATCAAATTCATTACTTCATCAACTTTTGAATTTCCAAATATTTCTATCTCTTAGATAAATTCATTTATTTTCTTTAGCTTATTTATTTGTTTTAATATTAAATTTACAAATATTTAATATTAAATTTATAAAATTAGCGATTATCACAACATGACTGGTAGTAAATTGTAAATCATTTATTTACTCCTTTGAGTATAATTAATTTCATCCATCGAATATGGCTCAATCTTCCATCTAGCCATAACCACATGATACTCGCAGGACTTTTAATCTTAAGTGTGGGAACTACTTCATATTCACATTCCCTCATCTCCATGTACTTACCTTCTTGTTACATTTATATCTTTTCACTTTCATCACTTCAATCTGCTTTCCTCGGTGGTATCGTATTCCATTGTTAAAATCTTTTAGCATTTTAAATACCATTCTTACGCTTATTCATCCACCGACTTTAACTTCTTTAATTATTAGTCACATTTATAGAGCAGCTAATCCCATAACTCTTCTATAGACTGGCAATAATATTTAGCTAGACCCAGTACATGTCGTATCTCAATCACTATCTTTCAATCATAGACAGACTCACAATCATTTTGTCATTCGAGATCATTTATCTCAGAAAGAGATACTGTCTAGTCAAATCCCCTATTTACCAATTTTAACATATAGTTCATAGTCTATGAGAGTCTGGAGGGTCATACAACAATGCTGCTTATGTTCCATTAGTGCCTTAGACTATATTTGTATCTCATCACTTTATCCATATACGGTTTAAATACCTCATTCATTATGCTTTCATACATCACAAGATATTTCATTAATCTTGTAAACCTCAATAAGGACTCATAAAAAAAAATTTTTATTGAGTTCTAATCATTATCTTATAGACATCAGTCTCCAACTTTTATTTGATGACACCTTATATAGAGATTGGTCGTATAGACTCCTTATACATCTCTGATTAAATTAAATAAAGCGTCAATTCTATATAGATGAATATTCGTTCTTAATAAGAACTTTATTAATTACTAAGAATTTAATACACCATTTTAATTCATCCACAAATAACATCTGTATTTCCATAATTTACATCTTTACAAGTGAATTTCATTATCCACATACTTTTCAAAGTTGTTTTCTTAAGCTTTTTGGATTCTTTTATGTTCTCCGATATAAGCTTAGAAATAAATTTTCATATTAACAATTGAGTCAATATTAACTCGATCTCTCCCATCTATATTACTCTGAAAATTTATCGAGAATAATATCCGATACTTTTTAAATTCATATCTCTTACCCTTTTTGGACATTCATCTCTGTGTCCTATTATTCTGCTATATTTCCTCAAGGTAGAAATACTTAGTATTCAATTCATTCCAACACGTACTCCACCTTAATTCACTTATTTACTCTTATTTCACAACATTATTAATCTTAACTAGTATGCTGTATCCAATGTAATAATTTCATTAATACATTTCACAGCTAGCTGATTTATTACAGTAATTCATTTTAA
Organism: Heritiera fomes; assembly: GCA_032173925.1. Taxonomy (NCBI): domain Eukaryota; kingdom Viridiplantae; phylum Streptophyta; class Magnoliopsida; order Malvales; family Malvaceae; genus Heritiera; species Heritiera fomes. The sequence goes on along the minus strand of JAPDPM010000009.1, from coordinate 16,722,499 downwards.
AATCATTTTCATTTAATGAACTCAGGTTAGCTGTCATCTTCTTCGTCATCTTACAGTCATTTTTTCGTTCTTATACATGTTTTCAAATTTTATAACACTCCATACAGTACACTATTCTGCAAAAGCATAACTCCAAATATTCCGGTTCTATGAAATTCTGTTTGATACTTCAAAAACAATATGAATATATAGAACTGGAATTAACCGTACTACTATGGATTTCCTCAATCATACCGATCACTTTCTCAGTCATCTCCAGTAATCCTCTCACTTTTCATCATATCCAACTATCCTTTAATAAATATCCTGTCAATACATTTTTAATTCATACCCTTAAATTCAATAGCAGGGCTAATCATCCTGCAACTTTCCACTATAAACATTTCGGGTTGCTTCCGTAGTCTAAGTGTAAGTGGGATTAAATAATCGGGACTGTTATACACATATTACGTCCTTTATACCATCAATAACATCATCACTATTAATGACTTCAAGATCAGTTTTGGTTTATCACTATTTCGAAATTAGTCCAATATAAGGACATATTCGTCATTTCAAATTTATTTCTTTCTCTTCAGCATAACTTTCAACTGATTATCTTCACATCTATATGCTGATAGTATTCCTTCTCACACTAATATAAGCATTTATAAGATCTTGTTCGATTTCGACAAAGAAATCCCGATGGGATATAAATGAATCATTTTGCATGTAATCCATTCTTACACCATCAATTATTCTGTCAAATCTGTCAATTCTAACTCATATTGGTCTACTATGACTCAAAGGAATTAATTTCAAGGTAGGGGTATTTTGGTCATTTTTTCATAAATTTCTCTCTCTTCATGATACATTCAACAGGTGGGTGATCTTAAGATCTATTTATTGATGATATCTCATTCTACTCCTATATCATCATTGTAAGGTCTCAATTCGATCCGGATAGAAAAGTACTGGTGGGGCCCTCACCAATTCCCTTTCTGTTCCTTACCAAACCGACCTTCATTTAGGATTATAAGATCACCAAGTTTAAGAAAATTTTAGAGCCATTTTCCCCTCTTTAACATCCTTAGTTCATAAATTCTCACTCCCTTCAAAACATGTAATCCAATTTACAATCATTTATTTCTTCTATGTATTCAGACTACACAGTACTACAAGGGATGTTAGCCTTTTTCAATACATTTTCTTTTCAAAAGTATCGACAGACATCAGGCCAACATTGCTCTGATACCATTAAATTTATCACAGCCCGTGACCACATTTTTCATGTTTTTCTATACATCTTGTATAGTTGGGCTGTCTGCGATATTTTACTTTTCTTTTACATATAAACAATTTCATATAAAATTATAATATGAATTACATCCCCTATCTTAATTCACAAGAAAGTAGTACTGTAGATAAGTCTAAATACGAAAAATAAATGATCGTACCTTATGCAATTAAATCGAGCTATCGCAGTGTCTCTAAATGCGTAGCCGAGATCCTCATATGTTAGATTCTCAGTCCTTGAAAATCTGAAATGTTAAAATTAAGGGGTGAGCAAACCACGGCTTAGTAAGAGAGCTATATGCAACACTTGATATCTAGCTATCTATATGCTGAAAAAATTTTTCATTTTCCTAGAAGTGTACTAGGCTCGCATGTAGGAAGGACACTACAGTCGGCTAGGGATCCGGATGAAGTAAGGCAGGTATTTTGAAATACCTGTCTTATCCTGGAACCTAGAAGCAACTGTAGAGAGTAATAAATTTCCTTTGAAATTTAAATCCTTTTTCCTTTCATTTCATGTCATTTTCATTTAAACTCTTTTCATGTTTTACTGTACAAAGCATAATTAGTACAGTACTTTAAATAGCAAAATAAGCTATTAAAATCATTTCCGTATAACATATATATCATTTAAATCTAATATTCAATTTAAGAATTTATAATAAGAATATTAGATTTATTTTTCTCCTCTCTCCTTTTTGAAAACATATTACATATTCATGTCACATATAGTCTAATATTCAATTTAAAATCCTAGTAAGAATATTAGACTTATAAACTCTTTTCCTTTTTGAAAACATGTCACATATTCATATCACATGTCTTTTGAAAAATCATCATGCAGTACTGTAATCAATACCGTAATGAGCATTATGTAAAATGCTGTAAAACATTTACATTTAACGTATCACATATCATATAAAACATTTGCATATATGGAGACTGAGGCAATCATCACTAATATCATGCTATAGACCCCGGAGGGTAAAGAAATAAACATATCAGATCTATGGCCATAGTCTATCATGTCCTCGGTGGATCACTGATCAGGTGTCGACCGGGACTACATATCACATATCACATATCAGCATGATAAGGTGCTAACAAGTCTCAAAACAGGGTTTTTCATCATCAGTAAACCTTTATGGAATTTATAAAAATAATAATTTCATAATTAAAACCATAAAGGTTATACAAATCATTTAGTGAATATTTAGAAAATATTTATAAAATATTCACTTTATTTCCTTTCGTCTTCCTTTTCATGTCACATGTAGTTCGCATATTGAGAGAATTTTCGGTGATCTCATTATCACCAAATTTGAAAACATGAATATTTTAAAATTAAAATTCAATATATTCATGTTTTATGAAAAATAATCATTTTCTCGATTTTCGTTGTTGAAAATCGTTTCTCGTGAAATAAAATCATTTATTATGATCTTATGAAATTTTTTAAAATTTTTTGGTAGCATAACGGCTACTGATTGACTAGCCTCCCTGCACAAAAAATACAGTTTATACTCCACAGTGTCACGACTCGAAGGCCGCGACTTTCCTTGAATACTTATACTATTCTTAGTCTACAAATTTATGGACTAAATTTTTCTTTTTTATTTTAAGGTTTGTATTCGGTGTCAGTGTAGTTACTATACTATCTAGGTGACCTATAGTCATTTCATTTAAATATTAAACTAACAAGGAAACGGTTCTTAGTTACATCCCGACTTGTTAAATAGAATATGTACTGTGCATCAATTTAAGTCTTATATGTAAACAAGTATTTTATAAGGAACATATACCTCAGAAGACTTAAATCACTGTAGCTAGCAGTGAAAATCATGTGATCGCCCTTGGAAACCAACTAGGGCGCTATCTATGGCCATAGACCTTATCTCTCTCAGCCCCACTGATCAGGCATGACTGAGATCTGTCCACGATTATTGTCGGACAAGCATCTCTGCCTAATGAGCAAAGCTCCAATTAGGCGGTTTTCACTATGCTTTATTGAATTTAATTCTTTTAGGGTGCCTACAGTCTCATAAAACATTTAAATCTTTAGCTTTCTTTTCAATGTCATGTAAAGCATATAGTAAAATTCTGTATGAGACTTCATATATCAAAATATATATATCTACCATATACCTTCATTTCAAAACAAATCAATACTTTTCAGTATTCATATAAACTTTATTATAATGTCTCAAGTTGTAACAAGGCATGCTTAAATGCAATGCAATTTAAATCACGAGTTCAATAATGAACTATTATTTTCATCAACCATGTTATTTAATTATAACGTTCACTATAATTCAATTTTCTCATTTCCATCCTTTTGATTTCAATCAGATCATACCAAATAGGTAAATTCGATACTATTTTCAATATCGATATAAATCATATTTCATCTAATACAGTGAAGTAATTCATTCAATTTTTATCATCATCAATCATTCGACTTCGAAACTTCCTCTTTGTCAAATCAGTAGATCCGTATTCAACTCATTCAATATTCGATTCATTAAGTATTCAAATTGTTCAGTATCCAATTCATTCGATAATCAAATCACTTGGTATTCAGACCATTTGATATTCAATATCCTTTCTCAATCGTCATCGACTGTAATAATCATTATACATCTCATCATCAATATTAGGATCACATCATTATTATGAATCATCTTAGTTTCTATGAATATTTGGATATCATGTTTCAGTGTAACCATCAAGATACGGAAATTATGTAATTTCCAATATCGTCATCCAATATCTACTCCAGAGTCGATATTGAAGATAACAGAACCACCTGATCAATAATCACATATCAAATCCAATTATGGTTTGACCTATTGTCGCACGTTCATAATTTCTGACTTGAGTTTCAGTTTCATTCACTATCACAGAGCTAGATCACAATTCTCAAATCAATTTTTCATATGGCCTGTATAATTTAATATCGAACTTATGCGATTATAAATTTTATTATTCAAGGCCTATTCTGTGGTTATAAGCAAAACCATATATTCATATATTTTCATCACTCATTTACTTGAATCTATAAATGGTCAGATTGTGTCATAACTCAACCTCAATGTCAATAAAGTTATGTGTACTCAAATCATATATTCGTTATGACACAACATCATAGCCATCCATTATATACCACAACATTGATACTAAGACCCATATCACTAGTGTAGGTCCGTTTATCATCTCACCGAAAATCAGTAATACGATGTAATACGGTGAAATCGTCTCAGCATCGACCTCTTGAATTGTCCATATTATCACATTCGGAACCATTTAAAATCAAGAGATCGAATTCGACAAATTCTAAAATCATTACTTTCATCACTATTTCCACAAACTGATATTCCATCTCATTTTCAACTCAATAATCGACTTGTAAAGTTGATATAACTCGAATTGTCGATTCTATAAGACTCACAATATAATTCCTCATGTTATTGTGTTTATCCATCTACCTTCTCAACCATTTTAAAAATCAACTTTCCTATGACACGATAAGGCCCTTTCAAGTTTATCTTCGATAATTCTTTCTAGATTCCATTTATATTATAAACTTAATCTTTCTCCTCAAACATTTTCATGGAAATTTTGACAGTATAACGGCTTAAATTTTCCCAAACCTCCTGCAAGGAAAACACAATTTATATCACAGCCGTTGATTCTCACAATTCCTATGTCTCTACTAAGACCCCCACCATCAGTTGTGGGTCCTCTTAGCATTTTTAGCATCGATTCAATCAATGCATCATATAAAAAAATCACAATTCCATTAAAAAAATCATTTCCATCAATGCATCATATAAAAATCATAATCCCACATACAATATAATGCTACTAATGCTTTATAAAAGTATCTTACCTATTCGCCGAAGCTTAGCGCACTTTTTGATTTTCGAGCCTTACCGAACTCCACCATTCTTCTCATTTCTGTTTTTGCTACAATTTCAATAATTAACACATATTTTCATTTAGAAAATAATCCAACAATTTCTAATAAATTTCATAGAAATGTAGCGAAATCTTTTAATTTTCCTTACCCATTTCTTCTTCTTCTTTTTCTTCTTCCTTTTCCTTTTTCTTTTTCTTTTTTCTTTTTCTTTTCTTTTCTTCTTTTTCTTTTCTCTTTCTTTCTCTTTTTATTTTCTTTTCTTCTTTTTCCTTTCTTTCTTTTTCTTTTCTTTTTCTTTTCTTTTCTGAATCGAGCCGGGTCAGGTCGGACTAAGTGGATCTTTGCTTGGCCGGTTCAGCCTCTTCTCGTCAGCATCACCGCCCGTTCGGACCTCCCACAGCTAGCCACGGTTGCAGGGACGTCGGATCTGGCCTCGGTTTCGGCCCATCACCGGCGATGGCGCCAAATCTGGCGACATGGGTTTCGGCTCCTTTCTCCTCTGTTTCTTCCTTCCTCTGCCATTTCCTTCACCGCCGATGGTCTCCTTCTCATTCGTTGGTCCTCGTCGGTGGCGTTGGTGGCGATGCCTGGATCGGTCGGCACCGCCAATCTCTCTTTCTCCTTTCTCTTCGGTTCTTCCCCGTTTTCGCTTCGCTTCTGTTTTCCTTTTCCTTTCCCACCGTCGACTTTGGCATTGGTTTCCTCTCTTTGGCTCGCCGGCGGCGTCGCTGCCTCTCCCTCCTCCCCGCGACGACAGAGAAATTGTGGGAATCGGGTTCCCCGATTCCCATTTTTGTTACCTTTTTTTAATAATATAATTATATTTATAATTATATTTTTGTAATATATAATTATATTTATATGGATATAAATATACCCATTTTATTCCTTACTATTTTGGATCTCTTAATATCCAAAATAATTTTCCTCAATTCATCACTTCATCAATTTTCGAAATTCTATATATTCTAATCCTCATAAATAACTTTATTTATTTATTTCCGGATAATTAATACCAAAATAGGAAAAATTTTCGAATATCACATCTTCCCCACCTTAAGAAATTCGGTCCTCCGAATTGAACTTAAATTAAAAGGTGATACCTTCCTGTACTCTTATCTTTCTTGTCATTTCAATCATCTTTTAAATGATACTGCCAGCATACCTTCAATATTAGAATCACCTTTTATACCGTTATATATCGCTTTTCTCCATATATTTATACTCCTTAAAATTTCTTATAAATTTAGGAGTTAACAAGTTTCATCTCTCTTTGCATTTTAGCTGATTCATATTGTTCATCATCCATTTTTCTCATTTGGTGCCAAGTCGATATAGCTTGGTAGCTATCATTTAAACAATTTAATCAATAGTATGTAATTGTCCCAGTAGCCTTTAAATTTAGTGCACCCGCTCTCAATATATCTGTAAGCGTTCACATATTACGCTTGAATATTCATATCAATACGGAGCGGTGCTATCAATAAATTTGGAAATCTCAAAGCCTTTTGCTAATTCCCACAAGCATATGACAACTCAAGGATTCCCATCACATGTATGTTCACTGGAACTTCACATATGTTCTCATCATTTCATAATCATGTTTCAACTATGGCACTAGAGAAATTTAGGAGCCTGATAATGGAAAGTGATTCCATTCAGACAATCAGTTCTTAATCACTTCCATATCATCATATCTCTTCTAGACTCTTCATTGTTATCCCTAATACTCATTTTCATATTTATTTCATTAAGGCTGCACCTCATTGCAGACTTTATTGTTAATCATCTTTTGCCATGAATGCAACATTTATCAATCATTCTCTTTATATCTCTTTTCATGTAATATTCTTATTACATCTCCTATTCTTTTGGTATATTCAATATCACTTAGGTTTTAGAATATACCTGAACATGAAATCTTTTCTTAATTTAGATTCCATATGTGACTAATAAAATCATCAATTTTGTCATCATGTTATCCATACAATTTCACCTTTCCGAGGTGTATGTGTATATATATATATATATATTTTTCTTTACATATCTAGTAGTAAATCATATAATTCATCTATTTACTCCTTTGAATATCATTATATTTCATTTGTCGAGTTTGACTCGATCTCACATCTAACCATAATCATGTGATAACCAAAGTGCCAAAGTGAAATCACTTTTAGTCTTAAATTCGGGAACTGCTTCATATTCGTGTTCCCTTATAATTCGAAATCATAATTTCAATTTCCCAATAGTCCTCAAAATTAAGGTGGGATTGTACTTTCGACCAAACTGTATACTTTGTTCGATTATTTTCATTGGTGTAATGCCACAAGTTTTGGGTGACCTTATAAAACAAAACCCTTAGATTGAGCTCATTATATAACTAAAGTTCTAGATCATCACGTGATCTATCTTAGGCCAATCATGTTAGGTCATTCCATTGGTGATTTTTTTCCTCTTTCAATTCTTCTCAATTTGCATATCGATCATATTCTATATAATCATTCCATTGTCTCCCATATAAATTGCCACAATCAATCATTCTTGATCATTCATATCCTATTCCTTTAAGGTGATACACAATTCTTCTATACCGTATCGATACCATTCAATAACGGTTTCTAGTCCGTTTCAATAGGCCATCGATTGGCATCATTATGTCAAAGCCCAGCCTGTTTCAATAGGCTGTCAACTGGTATCACCCATACCAAAAAATGATCAATCTTGGTATATATTGAAAATCAACAAGTTTACATGTAGACACTACACAGTACATGGGATGTAACACTGTTATGCTCTCAACTACACCGACACGTACTAGACAAACCGTGCTTTGATACCATTTAAATTTGTCACGATCTGAAGGCCGCGACTTTCCTTTAATACTTATACTTTTCTTAGTCTGCAAATTTATGGACTAAAATTTTCTTTTTCATTTTAATGTTTGTATTTGATGTCAGTGTAGTTACTATACTATCTAGGTGGCATATAGTCATTTCATTTAAATATTAAACTAACAAGGAAACGGTTCTTAGTTACATCCCGACTTATTAAACAAAATATGTATTGTGCATCAATTTAAGTCTTACATGCAAAAAAGTATTTTAGAAGGAACATATACCTCAGAAGACTAGTACCAAGTCCATACACCGTCTCCGATGCCCACTTGCAGCTCATATGGCAGATGTTAACTTCAATAGTCTGAAAGAGATGAAATTTAGTGGGGTGAGCAAAACTACGGCTCAGTAAGATACTAATATAAATACAAGAGTAGGATTATATTGTCTTAAACTGCAATGCTTAAAACTTGCAAATGTGCAATTACAGTTAATCCTTTTTCATCGATAACATCTCATTATCTCAATTCTTGTCATCTGTCTATCACTCAGACTTCAAATAAATCATCATAATCATTTTTTTAGTTTTCTCATCATTTTACTATAGTGCATCACACAACAATATCTCATGTCTAATTTGAATATCATATACTATTAGTCCATATTCTCATCAATTTCATAGTACATCCTGTCCAATTAAAATATCGTATCAATCACTTTTCGTTCATGATTATACTTCTGTATTCTATCATCTCATATCACTTTTCATATAGAGAAATCATGATTACAGTGTTACGAAGTCATAATCCTCTTCGTATAAATTCTATATTCATGTATCATATCATATTATGACATCATGTAGACAAAATATCGTTTCCGCCAAGTCATGATACTCCTCATATACTCTTCATGTTTTTGTACAATACACTAATGATATAGTAAGCAGCTTATGTGACTTCACTGTATAAACTGCTTTCATTTCAAATCATATCATATATACTTCAGAACATGCTCCACATATAACTTTCAATTCATTTCATAATTACTTTCAAAACATGATCGATGCATGTAAAATTGCAAATCATGTATTCGTTTTTAGAGCATGTCTGAAACATGTGTTTTCAAAACATTTTTCATATACTTTAAGTCATATCAGGTCTAGAGTTCATATCAAATCAAACTATACTCTAGACCGCATATCATGTCATGTTCGACACAAAATCATATACAAATCATATAGGTGTCGAAATCATATATCATGTACTTTTAAAACATATACTGTAAGTCATATCAGGTCTAGAGTTCATGTCAAATCAAACTATACTCTAGACCGCATATCATGTCATGTTCGACACAAAATCATATATAAATCATATAAATGTCGAAATCATATATCATATATTTTTGAACCATGTTTAAAACATGTACAATTTCAAAACATATTTCATATTCATCTCAAGTATGTTTCATGTACTGTATAAATCATGTCAAGTCTAGAATTCATATCAATAAAATCATACTCTAGACTTCATATCATATCGGTTAGAGACTAGGCTAGATCCCTATCATCTCTATCAAAAAAGACTTAAATCACTGTAGCTAGCAGTGAAAATCATGTGATCGTCCCCTGGAAACCAACTAGGGCGCTATCTATGGCCATAGACCTCATCTCTCTGAGCCCCACTGATCAGGCATGATTGAGACCTGTCCACGACTATTGTTGGACAAGCATCTCTACCTAATAAGCAAAGCTCCAATTAGGCGGTTTCCACTATGCTTTATTGAATTTAATTCTTTTAGGGTGCTTACAGTCTCATAAAACATTTAAATCTTTAGCTTTCTTTTTAATATCATGTAAAGCATATGGTAAAATTCTGTATGAGACTTCATGTATCAAAATATATATATCTACCATATACTTTCATTTCAAAACAAATCAATACGTTTCAGTATTCATATAAACATTATTATAATATTTCAAGTTGTAACAAGGCATGCTTAAATGCAATGCAATTTAAATCACGAGTTCAATAATGAACTATTATTTTCATCAACCATGTTATTTAATTATAACGTTCACTATAATTCAATTTTCTCATTTCTCTCCTTTTGATTTCAATCAGATCATATCAAATAGGTAAATTCGATACTATTTTCAATCGATATAAATCATATTTCATCTAATTCAGTGAAGTAATTCATTCAATTTTTATCACCATCAATCATTCGACTTCGAAACTTCCTCTTTGTCAAATCAGTAGATCCATATTCAACTCATTCAATATTCGATTCATTGAGTTTTCAAATTGTTTAGTATTCAATTCATTCGATAATCAAATCACTTAGTATTCAGACCATTCGATATTCGATATTCGATATTCAATATCCTTTCTCAATCGTCATCGACTGTAATAATCATTTATACATCTCATCATCAATATTAGGATCACATCATTATTATGAATCATCTTAGTTTCTATGAACATTTAGATATCATGTTTCAGTGTAACCATCAAGATACGGAAATTATGTAATTTCCAATATCGTCATCCAATACCTACTCTAGAGTAGATATTGAAGATAACAGAACCACCTGATCAATAATCACTTATCAAATCCAATTATGGTTTGACCTATTGTCACACGTTCATAATTTCTGACTTGAGTTTCAATTTCATTCACTATCACAGAGCTAGATCACAATCCTTAAATCAATTTTTCATATGGCTTGTATAATTTAATATCGAACTTATGCGATTATTAATCTTATTATTCAAGGCCGATTCTGTGGTTATAAGCAAAACCATATATTCATATATTTTCATCACTCATTTACTTCAATCTATAAATGATCGGATTGTGTCGTAACTCAACGTTAATGTTAATAAAGTTATGTGTACTCAAATCATATATTCGTTATGACACAACATCATAGCCATCCATTATATACCACAACATTGATACTAAGACCCATATCACTAGTGTAGGTCCGTTTATCATCTCACCGAAAATCAGTACTACGATGTAATACGGTGAAATCGTCTCAGCATCGACCTCTTAAATTTTCCATATTATCACATTCGGAACCATTTAAAATCAAGAGATCGAATTCGACAAATTCTCAAATCATTACTTTCATCACTATTTCCACAAACTGATATTCCATCTCATTTTCAACTTAATAATCGACTTGTAAAGTTGATATAACTTGAATTGTCGATTCTATAAGACTCACAATATAATTCCTCATGTTATTGTGTTCATCCATCTACCTTCTCAACCATTTTAAAAATCAACTTCCTATGACACGATAAGGTCCTTTCAAGTTTATCTTCAATAATTCTTTCTAGATTTCATTTATATGAGAAACTTAATCTTTTTCCTCAAACCTTTTCATGGAAATTTTGGCAGTATAAAGGCTTAAATTTTCCTAAACCTCCTGCAAGGAAAACACAATTTATATCACGGCCGTTGATTCTCACAATTCCTATGTCTCTACTAAGACCCCCACCATCAGTTGTGGGTCCTCTTAGCATTTTTAACATCGATTCAATCAATGCATCATATAAAAAAAATCACAATTCCATTAAAAAATCATTTCCATCAATGCATCATATAAAAGTCATAATCCCACATACAATATAATGCTATTAATGCTTTATAAAAGTATCTTACCTATTCACCAAAGCTTAGCGCACTTTCCGATTTTCGAGCCTTGCCGAACTCCACCATTCGTCTCATTTCCGTTTTTGCTACAATTTCAATAATTAACACATATTTTCATTTAGAAAATAATCCTACAATTTCTAATCAATTTCATAGAAATGTAGCGAAATCTTTTAATTTGCCTTACCCATTTCTTTTTCTTCTTTTTCTTCTTCCTTTTCCTTTTCTTTTTTCCTTTTTCTTTTTCTTTTCTTTTCTCTTTCTTTCTCTTTTTCTTTTCTTTTCTTCTTTTTCCTTTCTTTCTTTTTTCTTTTCTTTTTCTTTTCTTTTCTGAACCAGGTCGGGTCGGGTCGGGTCGGGTCGGGTTGGGTCGGACTGGGTCAGTCTTTGCTTGGCCGGTTTAGCCTCTTCCTGCTGGCATCACCGTCGGTTCGGACCTCCCACAGCTAGCCACGATTGCAAGGACGCTGGATCTGGCGACGTGGGTTTCGACTCCTTTCTCCTCTGTTTCTTCCTTCCTCCGTCATTTCCTTCACCGCCGGTAGTCTCCTTCTCCTTCGTTGGTCCTCGATAGTGGCGTTGGTGGCAGGGGTGGTGCCTAGATCGGCCGGCACCGCCGATCTCCCTTTCTCCTTTCTCTTCGGTTCTTCCCCGTTTTCGCTTCGCTTTTGTTTTCCTTTTCCTTTCCCACCATCGGCGTTTGCGTCGACGTCGGTTTCCTCTCCTTGGCTAGCCGACGGTGTCGCTGCCTCTCCCTCCTCCCCGCGCCAGCCGGCTCTCCATTTGTTTCTCTTCTGTTTGGGCTAAACAGAAGAGAAATTGTGGGAATCGGGTTCCCCGATTCCCATTTTTGTTACCTTTTTTTTAATAATGTAATTATATTTATAATTATATTTTTGTAATATATAATTATTTTATATGGATATAAATATACCCTTTTTATTCCTTATTATTTTGGATCTCTTAATATCCAAAAACATTTCTCTCAATTCATCACTTCATCAATTTTCGAAATTCTATATATTCTAATCCTCATAAATAACTTTATTTATTTATTTTCGATAATTAATACCAAAATTAGGAAAAATTTTCGGTTATCACACACACCCAGCCATTATTCACAAATTTCCAACTAATGAATCACCATAGCAATTTTTATAAAATTTAATGCATATTTAAAGCATGCATACCGAATATCCTTACAGGCTACACATGCCTCCCTTACCTATTTCGGGTCGGCAACTTCCTCACTATCGTCGCACCCGTAGTCCACCTCTCTCGATTCCATCATCTCGATTCCCGTAAAATTTTATAATTTCAAATTTCTATATTTTAGAATTTTACGTAATTATTCAGTAAAATAATAATAATAAATTCTACTGAATTTTCTTCCTACCGTATTATTTTTCTTCTCTTCCTTTTTGCTTTTTCTTCTTCTTCTTTTTCTTCCTTTATCTTTTTCTTTTTCTTTTTCCTTCTTTTTCTTCTTTTTCTTCTTTTTTCTTTTCCTTTTTCTTTTTCTTTTTCTTTTTTTTTCTTTTCCTTTTTCCTGGTCTGAACCGGTCTAATTCAGCCCCCATATGGTCGATTCTCCGCCGGTGACCGGTTCCCCGCCAATTCAGGCCTCCCTCAGCTGGCCGAGGTGGCGGCAAAGCTGGATCTGGCCTCCATTCTTCCCCATTGTTAGCGATGACACCGGATCTGGCGGCGTGGGTCTCAGCTTTTCTCCTCCTCTTTTCTCCCTCCTTTCTCTTCCTCCTTCACCGCCGGTGGTCTCCTTTCCTTCCCCTTACCTCCGTCGATGTTGCGATTGAGGTGGCGGTGCCTGGATCAGCTGGCACCACCATTTTCCTCTTTCCTTTTCTTTCTCGATTTCGCTCGTTTTTGCTTCGTTCCTTCTCTTTTCCCGTCGCCGGTCGCCTTCTCTTCCTCTCCTCGGCTCGTTAGCGATGTCCTCTTCCTCTCTTCCTTCCCTTCTCGCCGACGAGGGTCGGCTTCTGTAGGGTTCCTCTCCTCCGTTTGTAAAAGAGGAGAATGAAACGAGGTCGGGGGGTTCTCCCGATTCCGTTTCTGTTTCCTTTTTTTGTAATATATAATTATATTTATAAAATATATTTATAAATATAATATTGATAATATATGTATATAAATACATATTTTTGTACTATATATAGATATATATTTTTTATATTAACAATATATATATATCTATACACTTTATCTTAAAATAATATATATATTTCATATATATATTTATATATATACATAAATGTATAATAATATACATATGTATTTATTTATGATATAAAATAGTATATATCTCAATACATAATAATATATACTCTATTTCATATAAGTACATATGTACTTATATCTAAATATATTTATATAATATAATTATATAAATATATAAGTATACGCATTTTTATTTCTTTAATATTTGGATCTCTTTTATCCGAATTTAATTCTTCCATACGAATCCTCAATTCCTTCCCTTCATCAATTACGGAATTCTAAAATATTCCGATTTCGTAATTGAATTTATTTATTTTCTTTAGCTCATCTATTTACATTAAAATTAAATTTTTGGATGATTAATACCGAAAATAGAAAATTATGGGTTATTACAATGAGTGGCTACCTCATCGCACCTCATTACTCTTTAGAGGAATTTTTTCATTTATAATTAGTTTTAATTTTTTTCTTAAATTAAAATATTTAAAATAAATTTAATGGTAGTTTTTAGTTTCATATGTGATATTTTTTGATTCAATGAAAATAACATTTTTAAATTCTTTTTAATGTTAAAATACTAAAAGTACAAAAAAAAAACTATGAACTTATTATGGAAAGAATAAAGAGAAAAGAGAGACATGAAAAGTTAAAGCAAAAAAATTTAAGTCAAATATTCAAAATTTTTTCTTTTATAAATACTATCATTACTTTTCCAAAGTTAAAATATAAAAATAAAGTGAAAATATGAAAACCGGAAAGAGAAAAAAAATTAAAAGTTCAAAGAATCATTTTTATAGAATTAACCAAATATTCATGGAGCAAAAAAAGGAAAAACAAATGTTCAAAAATACGTATCAAAGTTTTTTAAAATTTCAAATCAAATACCCAAAATTTTGGTTTGCAAAAATTCAAATAAAATACTAAAATTCATTGTATAATTCTCAAAATTTAAAAATTACAAAAACTTTAAAAATCTAATAAATATTACAAATAATATAAAAATTCAAAAAATGATAAAATTATATAATAAAGAAAAAAATTCCCAAGATCATTTTTTAATAATTAAACACAAAAAGAAAATTATAAAAAAATAAATCTACGAATTGAAAACTTTCAAATTTTTTTTATTAATTATGAAAATTGAAGGCAGTAAAAGAAGAAATAAAGTAATAAATAGTTAATTTTAATATTAAACACTTAAAGACTACAAAAAAAAAGAGTAGTGATTGAGGATTAGCCAAATTTGAATTTATCTTGAGCCTCACAAATTTAGGTTAAACTCAATAAAAATTTAAATATTTATAACTTTTTATTATTTTGGTCTATTTAAGTTTTTAACTTTGTGTTATAAATTTATTTTTTTTGAAAAAATAAAAATAAAAAATAAATAAAATGATATTGATAATGTGAGGACCACATTTACTTGCAATTTTGTAAATGATTCTGTAAGTAAAAAGTTATAGAAATGGAAAGGTGAAGGTGGACCAACAAAGAGTGGTCAAATGGTGGAAGGTTAGAAAGATTGGATGTGGGGGCCCACGAGATCTGTGAATGTCACAGTTTGAAATATCGAATTTCCATAGCATTTTAGACTTTACATACAGTCGATTGGGTTGTCTGTAGTGCCATCACTAATAATTTAGTTTAAAGTTCATATTTATTTTCAATATTTATCCCAGGAACAATTTATTTTCATTTAACATAACCACATATATCTACATCTCATAAAATTCCATACCATATTTTTCTTTTAATTTACATCCCATGTCTACAATATATAACAAAAGTAATGTACATAAAATCTGAACATATAAATATAAAACCGTATACCTCTACAAAAATCACACGTCTGCCGAGGGATACCAAAATAATAATCCTCCTGCTTAGATGCTGAGAGAGGTCACTGGAAATAATCTGGAAGGAGAAAGAGGGGGTGAGCTAATGCCCAGTAAGAGAATCGTATACAAGAATTGATACTATGTATCCTATATGCATAAAAGTCATTTAAGTCCTAACAGTTCACTATAGGACATTTAGGGAAGGATACTATAGTCGGCTAGGTAACCAGATAGAGTATGGGAGGTACTTTGAAGTACTCGTCGTGTTCTGGTCCCTAGATGCGGCTATAGGGATTTCAGCTATAGGGATTTTAGTAAATTCTTAGCAATTTCCATAAACATGCAACGTTTAGTAAATAGTAATAATCAATGTGTAATACTAACTTTAAATTTTCAAGTAAATAAGATAAAGCATTTCTCCACAAACTGTATAAAAATCTCAATAACAGGAAACACATTCTGAAAACATATTCAACCATCATAAAGAATTTCATATCTTAAAATTCATAACATATATATATATTTCCTGGGAGTGCCCAGGATGTCCAAGAATTTGCCACCCCAGATAAAATAGTGGAGACAAAGCATCTCCCAATAGACTCATGCAAGGGGGACATATGGCCATAGTCTAAGGTCGTCCGCAAATGAACACGGGCTAGGTGTCACATGAGGACATTGAATGATGGGATCAGGATCACTCAGCTATAGTAACAGTAACAGTAAGTGCATGTGCTCATAAGCAGCTATGGGGCCAACAGTCTCAAAACAATATTTAAAACAGTTCATAGCAGTTTACGGAGATATATTCAAAAGCAGTTATCTCCAATCAATCCATAAATATATATTCAAGAAATATAAGTAGTTCAGAAATAAAAATTCATAAAATATTCATATTGTAACATTCGGTTCTAAAAACGCTCCATCTATCTGTAAAACATTAAATAAAACATGTCAGTACCTTCACGTGCATAAAATTCATTTACATGAATATTTAAATATTGTTTTTCGGTTTTTAATAAAAATATGAATTTTTCCATAAACTTGGGAATTTAACTTAATAATTTTTCATTTTTAATCCTTAAGGATAATAAGAGATATTTATATAAAATTCTTAAAAATCTCGACAGTATAACGGCTATGTTCAACCTAGCCCTCCTGCAATTAAAGTACAATTTTTATACCAGCAACAGCTCCCATTTCAACACCAAATTCACCATTTAAATTTCAAAAGATGCACATTAAATCAAAACATGCATCATAGTATCTCTACATCTTTTACACTTATCCCTTACCTCTTATTTTACTGTCATTTCAATTGTCAGCACCAGTGTCTGTGTTAGACTTCCGAGCTGCAAACACAGTATATCAAAATAATTAAGCTTTGTCCAACCACTACATTTCCATCCTAAAATAATTTATTAATTTTTCATAATTATCACATTGTCTAAAATCACTTCCATTTAAGTCTCTTTTACACGGGTGCTAAAACTGTAACTTCTCCTACACAACTCCGATTTCAATTCTGCTTTCACCAATAGTCTCCTAATAATTTGTACAGTATTTTTAGACCCTAATTACATCAAAATCAGCCATGGTTCTCGTTCCCCTTTCTTGGCTGAATTCCTCCAAACTTCAAAAAATTTTTGTTTCTTCAATTTTATTTCTAATTCATATTCCATGACATTTCTACATATTTTTCCTATCAAACCACATCAAATTCATGCACTTGGAAGCTTGACCCAAACCCTAGAGCATGGATTTTCATGGTTCTAGCTTGAATCAATTTTAAACAATAATCAAAACATGGAATACATCTAGCGTAAAGCATGAAATTCATGAAAATCCAACAACTTCTTACCTTCTCTCTCTTAATCGAAACCTTCGAGGATCCTTAACCCCCTGATTTTGGCTGAGTTAGGTGATGTTTTTGGTGTAGGATGATAGAGGATGATGAGAAGAACAATTTTAGTGAAGACAAGTTTTGATTTTGGTAAGGTTTTAATGGTGTTTCCAAGCTTTCTTTCTCTTAGAAGACTTAGCAATGGAGGAAAGGAAAATGACTGCTAGTTGCTGTCGAGAAAGATGAGGAAATTGCTGGAAATTTCAGCTAAAAACAATATTTAATGGTGCAAATTATGATTTTGCCCTTATGTTTAAGTAAACTTTCGATTTCGCCCTTTCGGTTCAACTTCGATTTAAACTATCAATCTAACTTTCAAAATATTTTATTTCATCATGAAAAATATCTATTTAACTTGCTCTAACTTCTGGTTGAGCTTTTGTTGAAGTTCGACTAAACGTTTGGGTGAAATTAGTAAAATACCCCTAACCGAAAAATCGTGTAGATTTCTATTTTTACGTAGATTTAATTCCATCAATCCACATGGTCAAGAACCCCATTTTATGAGAAATTTTCTAGCACCAATAATAATTCTAAAGTCATCTCGGTTTGTCCATTATTTACGAAAATTCTACCGACCTATGGCTTAATCGTAAGTTTCTAATTTGTTTGCACGCTTCTCAAAATTGCACAAACAAACTAGTTTAGGGCTAAATTTCTTATCTCATCCATATTTAGCTCCAAATTTCATGTCCTCCAAGTCTCGACTGCTTCGGGACACCAAAGTCTTGTGGAGCCCACCATCCGTTATCTCTCTATTCCTGTGAGGAACAGGTTATTTAGACAATTATATAATATTTATGAAATGTACGTGTAACATCCCAGAATTATAAAATTTCAAATCAAATTTTTCTTCTATCTTTCTCATTCAATTATTCGATGTCGATTGGTTTGCATTCCGTGTCAATGTAAGTTCGATTCTATAACAAAATTAAGATATAATATTTATAATTCTATTTATAATAATTCAATACAATTTACATCCCACTAGATCATGTGTATATATGTATATATATCTATATATATATTTTTTAACATTACACTGATTTCATTCCACTTACAAATACGTCTACTGTGCATTTATTAGTCTGAATATAAATATATATTTCCACATGTACCTGTACTCCTGATATATCAACTTTGAGTGATCTCTTTCACTACCTTGTAACTTCTGTAACCACGCACATGGATGAACTATCTGGGATCGTGAGTAAGGGGGTGAGCTTTGGGGAAAGCCCAGTAAGAAAAAGCATATAAAAGAGTGGTACTATGCCACTATATGCAATAAAAATCATAACTTTAAATTTTATAATGCATATGGGTGCATGTAAACATTTATTGAAAACTCTTTTAAAACATATACTGTTCATATAAATATTCACTGTTCAAATCATTTAAAATCAATTTATCTTTAATTCAATCACTGTTCATATATTCTTTCACGGTTCACTTTTCAAATCATTTCAATCAAATCTGTCATCTGTCTGTAAATCAATCATTTCATATACTGTGTAAAACAATAGAGTGTGAGCATCCAAGAACCCATACACGAACTATATCCCTACAGGGACCTGTATAGGATTAGGCGTACCCACGTGGGGCCAGGCATCCAGCCCTAAGCTGTTCCTACCTGTAACAATGGCCATTGTCGAAGATCTACAGTGTACACTCGTCAGTGACAACTGTGATCGGAAAAAAAAGGGAAGGTACTGGGGACCTGCGCAACAGTCTCCCAGCCCTAATCATCAATCTGTATGCATGAATCCACATGGAGCCAACACTCTCTAAAAAAATCATGTTCATATATCGATAAAACTCCAGTAAATCAATTTTCATGTAAACTATTTCAATCGATTTCTATTCATGTAAACAAATCAACACTTTATATATTCTAAATAAATCTCATAAAACTCATAAAACATATTATCATCATTTCACGTATTCAAATATTCAAACTATATATAAAAATACTATTTATTTAGAAAATAGGGTGCATGAAAGATTCAAGAGTAGGATTTCTAAAGTTTTCTATAGAAATTCAGTTTAAGTTCTATCCAAACCCTTTGCATAAAAATCACAATTCCAATAATTCAAATCACCATTTACTTGGATGCAAGCACAGTATATCCTACACTACTTCCATATACTATTCCTTACCTTATTTATAGTGTAGGACAATCAATCCAATCGCACCACAATGCCACTTAATTCTCCAATTTATGAGCTGCAAAATAATCATTAAAACTATTAAGATTTATTGCTCCAATTTATAATTCCTCTTTATTTTCTCTAAATTCCTATTTAATCTTTCACATTTAGGAAAACAAGATTAAACTCCTATGAATTCCCTTCAGCCGAATTGTTGTTCATTCTTTTCTTATTATTTCACTTTTTCTAATAATTCCATTTGCTTCTTACTTTAATCCTACACCTTCATTATATGGAATTTTGGTCATTTTCATTTCTCTCTAATTTGACCAATTTCTTCTACATTCATTATCTTTCAATTCTAACTCCACCAACCATCTCTATTTATCCCTAATATTTGTTCTTTCATTTTTTTTAATTAAAATTATATTCCCATCACCAAGATCAGTCAACAATCCTCCTTGGTCGGCTGTACAGGCTATCCTAATTTTCTGTTTTTGTTAAATAAATCCTATAGTTATATTTAACTTATGGTCAAATTCTCTTTTCCGTTCCTCACGTCATTCATTACCAAAATCAGCCCATAATTTCACCTTTCACACCACCAACAACCACCACACTTAGCCCCTTAAGAATTCACGTCCCTAACAACCACCACAGATCAGCCCTTTGTTCATGCCATTCACATGATTAATTAAAAATCAGGCTTATATAAGTTTCATAGTTAGCCTCTATTTTCCTTTCCTACCATTAACGCCACCTACAGCAGAAAATTCAGCCCCTTTGGGCATGCTATCTTCATCATTTTTCTTTATTTCTTCTACTGCCAGCAGCACTATACCATTCAATTTCATGTTTTTGTTTTAATTCATGATCATAGCTATCATTTACCCATTCAATTCAACCACAAATAAGAGCTAAACGTGACTAAATTTAAAACTAAAATTCTTACCTGCACAGTCGGTTCTGTCCAGCAGTAAGGGGGCTTTGTTTTGGTGGTCTTTTACTGAACTTTTTTAGATGGTAAGAGAGCTCCTGGGATGGAGAATAATTCCTATGAAGAAACCTAAGCGAATTGATGAAGGGACGATGGTGTTTCAAGGGGTGAGACGTTATAGCACCTAGAGTAAACGGGAGAGAAAACGTGAAAATAACAGGGCAGCAGCAATGAGGCGGCAAGAAGATGGGAGAAAATTGTAGAAAATATCATGTTGTCCTCCTTTTATTGGTGGTTTATTTTATAATTTAATTATAAAAATCTGATATGTCCTAAATAACTCAAATACCCTTCTATAATTCTTATTTTTACTCAATATGCCACTGTACAATGTATTGCCGTCCAGACCAGAATTTTTCCATTAATTATTTTTTTTCATTCATTTATCTATTTATTATTATTATTTCTTCTAAATATACAATATATATATATATACATATATTTTACATTATATAGTTCTATAAATGAAATCCTTATAATACAAAGTAACCTGTTTTAATATTTATTTTATATATATATGTTATCATCTATATTTATATTTACATATATTATTATTACTATTATATACATATATATATACATGTATTTATATATATACATGCATTATAATCATTTATATATATTATTATATATCTTTATTTCTGAATATACATTTATTTTGGTAAAATTAACAAGCAACATATATATATATATATATATATATCGATTTCTTTAAAATTAAAATTTCATAATACCCAAAATAATTTCCAAATTATTAAATCTACAATTCCCAAATAGATTAAGTACCTTAGTCCCAAAATATTCCAATCACATAATAAATTTATTTTCTTATTTTAACTTATCTATTAATATCAGGAATTGAGTTTTCAGATCTCTAATTCCAAAAATGAGAAAAATCTTGGTTATCACAGTACGAATGGTAGATTTATGAATTTCATAGTGAAGACTTGAAATAACACCGAAAGCGTAAAATATTGATATTTGGAGTCCAATATTCCTATGGTATAAATTTCATCTCGACCGGAATCAGATTTGAGGTATCTAAGAATTAGGGCCAACAAATTGGAAAATGATGGTTTTATCTGTAGGTCGTGGGATCGAGTTGTCAAAATGGTCAATGTGCTTTGACTTATAGAAGTTAAATGACTGTGGTTACTCCCAAGTGAAGATGACAAACCCCAAACTATGATAACCACTAATTTCATATTTTAGTAAGTAAATAAAGGATTGGAAATTTTGAGTATCGAGACATCATGAGGATTAAGTGACCAATAGGCAGTGTTTCGATTATAATTCTTGATCGGAGTATGCAAGTGATAAATTGTAAAATTCTTTGGAAAGCTAACTTAATTATCTTTCCAACCATGAATGGTTCACATTTTAGTTCCTTATGGATCAATATAAAAAATTTTGTAAAGTTACCCTATGAGTTGTAGATTCTACTAGCCAACCTGTTTGTAAAGATCCACCCATAACGGTTGGTAGGAAACTCCAATTAAGGTGATTCAAAATCCGTTAGAAAGATAATTTAAATACCTTTTCATTCATATAAGGCTCATATTTTAATTCATTGTGGATCAACACCAATAAATTCCTACATTCACGTCATATACAGGAAATTTGGAATTGAGCAATTGGTAAAGAGTCGGGCATAATTTTTGATAGGGAACTCCGATTGAGATGATTCAAATTGCATTGGAAAGTTAACTCGAAGACCTTCCCAACCATATATGGTTCATATTTTTATTCATTTTGGATTGATCTCGGTGAATTTTTAAAGTTGGTTATAAGTGCAGTGAACCTAGTAAAAAATGGTGAAGAAATTAAATGAAAAATAGGATTGTTAGTAGGGGTAAAATGGTCATTTACCATCCCAACCAGATTTTTATGTTAAAATAACATTAAAATCACATGTTCGAATTCATTAAAAAGCCAAAACAGTCGGTCTTCTTCCCCATTTCACCCGAAACAGCCCAAAAACTCCATACAGCCAGCTTGAAGCGTTAGTGAGCAGAAGAGATTGGCAGCCAGAAAACACCATCTAAACGACCTCATCTCCCTTGGGTTAAGAAGGACCGATTATAGCCCTACCTTCCATCTATAACATATCTGAATTTCAGCTTAAGCGGAGTTCATTTGGCTGATGAAAAGTTGCTAGAAATTCTACCTGTCAAACTGCCCTGTTTTAGGCTAGATTGAGAGAGCCACCGTTGGAGGCTGAAACAGCCAGGAAAACAGCCTTATCTCAACATGAAGGACCGATTGAAGCCCTGCCACTTCTCTACCACATATCCGAAAATTAGCCCAAACAGACCTCATTTGGTGGGTGAAAACTGAGCTGGAATTTGACTGTGCAGAGATGAGACTATGCTGAATTTTTGTTTGCTTTCAAATAAATATATGTTTAATTTATGATTTTTATAAGCATGAAATTACTGTTAGAAAGTTATAAAAACACTCTTAAGGCAATAAAGAAAAGTCAACCAAATGGGTTTTGTGTGAAAAGTTTGTATAAATTGGTTTTAAATGAGATAGGTGGTAACAAGGATGATGTTAAGTTTAGGATTGATCATGGTTTTTGAAGAAATTTAAGGAAAGATTATGAGAGGGGTTCGGCCAACAGAAATTTCATAGGGTTAGTGTGCTTAAATTTATTTAAGTAATATGAGGAGTGATATTAGGAATAACGAATTATACCGGAATAGTTAAAACCAAAAGAAAATGTTTAGAACACCAAAAAGTGTACTGAGCTAGGTGAAGGGTACTATTAAATTGAGACTGAAACAATAATTTAATAATTTTAAATGAGTTAAAAAATAATATTTATAGTATTAGTACTATTGAAATTGAAAAGAGACCGAAAAGAAATATTTAAGCGCTAGTAGCAATTTCGACTCCGGTAAGAAGTAGACCGGAAATGTCGTTGTATTAGGAAATTAAAATCCTTATTAAGTACTCTAAATATTTAGTAAAGGGAGCACTAGGTTGTAACTACACTTGAATACTGATTGCAGCTAAGGAATTCGTAGGAGCGAATTTTGAAAAGGAAATGTAGTTGCAAGTGAGCTGCAACCGAGGGAGTTTCGGTTAAAATAGCAAGGAGCGAGGTAAGGGACTTATATAAAAGAAGTATACAATGGTGTCATGAAAATTCCAACTATATTGTTTTTACAAAAGAACACTTTCTTACATCGCTTATACTATTTTTCAATGAAGTGACACTACCATTCTATTTTAAATGACTTATAGTAATGTATCTTCGTAAAGTGATTGTGAGAACCCTAAATTTTCTTATATTTGTTATAAACTACAAAAAGTAGAAATTTAAAAGAGAAAATTAATTGCTAAAATATTTAATAAAGGGTCTGTTTGATAAGATTCAGAGAGGTACTCAATGAGGGCCCCACCAAGACTTTCTCTGTCCAGATCGAAGTGAGACCCTAGAATGATGATATTTAAGGTAAAATATGAATATAGTAAGAATCCATAACTCAAAATTATCTCATTTGAGTGTATTTTGAGAAGCAAGAAACAAATCAAAAAATGATGATCGTATCCATACCCCGGATGAACTTTATTGAATAACAGTCAAACCAAATTGACTTTGAATCCACTGATAGGTATAGGATGATCCTTGCGTAAAGAAATTTCACGTAGATTCAGCTCGTGAATTGAATTACGCAAAAGTGCTAAAAACAATGTGAATGAAACCGAAAACTTTCGTTAAGGGATAGTTTAGTAATTTTACTACTCATAATAGGTCAAACCATCTTGGGAATCAATAATTGACCATGTTTGACATGAATACATGAATAATAAAAAAAATAAAATAATAAAATATAAAATCAGAATTAAAAATAATAAAATAAAGGTAAGATAAAAATGGAATTAGTGAAGTTGTGTAAGGGTAAATTGATCTTTCCTCAAAGATTGGTCAAAATTTGTAATCTTTTGACTAAATTGACTAAGAAAATAAAATAAATAAATAAAAATTTAATTTAAATTCTGGTCTGAACAGAATAGTACTGTGCAGTGGCATAATTTGTAAATTGTTGAATTATAAAAAGATATTTTAATCATGTAAATTTATGGACAGATTTTTATTGAATAAAATAAATTAAAATAACAATAAATAAGCCAAACTAGAGTCTTCCATCATGTTGCTCGTCACTCTCAATTGCTCTTTGTATTCTCACGTCTCACCCATTCAAACACCATCTTCCTTTCATCAAATTGTTTAGGTCCCTTCATAGAAATTATTTCCCATCCTAAGAGCTTCCTAATCATGTAAAAAGCTTAGCCAAAAAGCACCAAAAGTGGACTGCCCTGCTGCTAGCAGATTTTTTTTTTTGTACAGGTAAGAGGAAATAGATGGTTTCATGTGATTTCACTTGGTGTTTATGCTTATATTAGATGAATAGATGATGTTTGTGGCCTTAGTTGAAGAAAATTTCTGATAAGGGATCTATGGGTATGTTCGGTCATGAAGAAATGGGAAAGAAATCTTGGTGTTTTCAATATATAAATGCTGGAAATTTATGGAATGAAGTGAATTAAATATGATTATATTCTTAAGTTAATGAAACAATGAGCCAAAAGTGAAGGGAGGTTGTTCGGCCATCGTAGTTTTGTAATGAAATTATAGTGATTTTGATGGCTGATGAGTAAAGAATGGAAGTATATGATGTGTTAAATGTAGCTATAATTATGAATGAGCTAAAATAATTGTTTTGGCACCATGAGTAAATTCGGCCATGAAGGTGTAGGGAAATTATGTTGATTTTGATATATGGTGAGTAGGACATGAATAAAAATTGATGGAACCATAAATTGATATGGAGAATGGCCATTCGGCCATGACGGAAAATTATATGATGAGGATAAATTCTCAAAGTGTAGAAGGTATTTGGAGGAATTTCTAGATGAGTAGGAGACATTTATAATAATAATAATAATAATAATAATAATAAAGAAAAGAAAATAATGAAGCTAAGTCTATATAAGTATTTGGCCATGACATTTGGGAGATGAGATTGTGTAATTTTAAATATAAAATAAGCGTAAAATAGATACACTAAATGAGTGAAAATAATTATGAGATAAGAATTAAGAAAAGAATGAAAATAATAAATACATAACCTTAGGAAATTTTCTGTCATGAAGTAAAAGGAAGAATTTGAATAAGTTGCAAGATTTGTTTTCAAGCCCAATTTTATACTCTAATGGGTAAAGAATAATGAAATGGGATTAATAAGATTGTTAGTAAAATTAGATTTAGGAAAGACTTGTAATTTAAGAGGAATTATATCTTAACAATTGGTGGAAAATAATTAAATAAATATAATACAAGAAGAAATATTTGATTATAATAAATAATTAAAGATAATAGAATTTTAATGAAATTAAAATTAGGAAATTAAGTTAATTTAATTAGAGCTGAAATTTAATATTTAATAAGAAATAAAATAATTTACCATGAAGGTAATAAATTAGAAAATGTGGATTAATAAGATGATTATAAGAAACAAATTGAAATATGAATTATTAGGAAAACATAATTATATTAAAAAATTTAATAGGAATTTAAATAAATAAAATTATTGGAATTGACAAAATGGAAAATAGGAATTTATAGAATATTTATTATAGATATATATAGGATTTTAAATGTAATTGGGAATTTATTGATTGATATGGAATTTAAAGAAAAGAATAGAAATTTAACTATAATTACATTGGGAAAATTAATAGGAAAAGTAAATAAATAAATTATAGAAATTTACAAAATGGAAGGTAGGAATTTATAGAATATTATTAATGATATACATGGGATTTTAAGTATAAATTGAAATTAGTAGTGACTTGGGATTTAAAGAAAAGAATAGAATTTAATTAAAATGATATTTTTGCAATTGGTAGAAAATGAAATAATTACTTGTTGAACATTTCAAAATTAGAAGATAGAAATTTATAGAATATTTATCATAATTATATATGGGATTTGAAATATAAATCGAAATTATTGGTAACATGGAAATTAAAGAAAGGATAGGATATTATTGGGATTATATTATGGTATTTAGTAGAAAATAGAATAAATTAATGGTTGAGAATGATAAATAGAAAATAGAGAACTATAGAATATTTATTAAAGTCACTAAATATGTAACGACCCGTTACCACATTTTTCACCTTATTTTACACAATTTATCCGGTTGGCTGTCTATGATACTTCACTTTACACTTGATGTTAAATAATTTAATAAAATATTGTTAATACTATACATATCCCCTATCGTAATTACAAATATGTAGTACTGTAGAGATGTCTAAATACAGAAAATAAATGATCGTACCTGATATATCTTAGTTGGTCTGTCACATTGTCCATTATGTGCAGCCGTAATCCACAAATATTGGATCTCACCATCATCAAAACCTGAAATGTTAAAATTGGGGAGTGAGCAAACCACGGCTCAGTAAGAGAGTTATATGTCACACTTGATTTCAGCTATCTATATGCTAAAAATAATTTTTTTTTCATTTTCTTTAAAATCTTCCTAACTGGCTCAGGCACCCATGTAGGAAGGATACTGTCACGACCCGAAGACCGCGACTTTCACTTGATTCTTATACTTTTCTTAGTCTACAAATTTATGGACTAAATTTTTCTTTTTCATTTTAAGGTTTGTATTCGGTGTCAGTGTAGTTACTATACTATCTCGGTGACCTATAGTTATTCCATTTAAATATTTAACAACCACGGAAACGATTCTTAGTTACATCCCGACTTGTTAAACAGAATATGTACTGTGCTTCAATTTAAGTCTTACATGTAAACAAGTAATTTATAAGAAACATATACCTCAGAAGACTAGTACCAAGTCCATATACAGTCTCCGATGCCCACTGAGCAGCTCACATGGCAGATGTTAACTTCAATAATCTGAAAGAGATGAAATTTAGTGGGGTGAGCAAAACCACGGCTCAGTAAGATACTAATATAAATACAAGAGTAGGATTACACTGTCTTAATCTGCAATGCTCAAAACTTGCAAATTTGCAATCACAGTTAATCCTTTCTCATCGATAACATATCATTATCTCATTTCTTGTCATCTGTCTATCACTTATACTTTTAAAATTATCATCATAATCACTTTTCAGTCTTCTTGTCCTTACACTATAGTGCATCGCACAACAATCTGTCGTATCCAAATTGAATGTCATATACTATTAGTCTATATTTTCCTCTATCTCGGAGTACATCATGTCCAATTGAAGCACCATATCAATTCACTGTATATTTCATAATCGTACTCCTGTAATTTATCATCTCATATCACTTTTCCTTATAGAGAAATCATGATCACCACAGTGTAAGTTCACAATTCTCTTCATATCTATCATATGTCCATGTATCATATCATGTCATCGTCTAGATGAAATATCATTTATGTCGAGTCATGACATTTATCATGAAACTCGTGTACGAAGCATATTATCATGTCAAGGTTTAATATGCAATTATGTAACTTTACTGTATAAACCGCTATTTTTTCAAATCATATCATATATACTTTAGGACATGCTCAACATATGAATTTTCAATTCATTTCAAATTTGCTTTTAAGACATGATAGAAACATGTTCATTTTCAGTTCATGTATCCGTTTTCGGAGCATGTCTAAAACATGTGCGGTTTTAAAACATTTTTCATATACTATAAATCATATCAGGTTTAGAGTTCATATCAAATCAGTCTATACTCTAAACCGCATGTCATTTCAAATTCGACACAAAATCTTATATAAATCATGTAAGTGTCGAAATCATTTATCATATACTTTTAAAACATATTCTGTAAATCATATCAGGTCTAGAGTTCATATCAAATCAAACTATACTCTAGACCGCATATCATGCCATGTTCGACACAAAATTACGTATAAATCATATAAGTGTCGAAATCATATCTCATGGACTTTTAAAACATGTTTAAAACATGTACTGTTTCAAAACATATTTCATTTCAAATCTGTTTCATGTACAGTATAAATCATGTCAAGTCTAGAGTTCATGTCAATAAAAATCATACTCTAGACTTCATATCATATCAATTAGAGACTAGCCTAGATCCCTATCATCTCTATCAATAAAGACTTAAATCACTGTAGCTAGCAGTGAATCATATCATCGTCCCCTGGAAACCAACTAGGGCGCTATCTATGGCCATAGACCTCATCTCTCTCAGCCCCACTGATCAGGCGTGACTGAGACCTGTCCACGACTATTGTCGGACAAGCATATCTGCCTAATGAGCAAAGCTCCAATTAGGCGGTTTCCACTATGCTTTATTGAATTTAATTCTCTTAGGGTGCCTATAGTCTCATAAAACATTTAAATCTATAGCTTTATTTTCAATATCATGTAAAGCATATGGTAAAATTCTGAATGATATTTCATATATCAAAATATATATATCTACCATATACTTTCATTTCAAAACAAATCAATACTTTTCAGTATTCATATAAACATTATTAAAATGTTTCAAGTTGCAAGAAAGCATGCTTAAATGCGATGCTGTAAAACATTTCAGTATGCAACTTCGATAATGTTTCCATCAAATACGCTAAAGCGATTCATTTAACTTTATCACCATCAATTATTCGATTTCAAGACTTTCTTTCTGTCAACCAATAAATCACTATACAATTCATTCACTATTCATCTAATTCAGTATTCAATTTGCTCAGTACTCAATTCATTTGGAAATCGAATCACTTGGTATTCAGACCATTCGGTATTCAATACCCTTTCTTGATCGTCATTGACTATTATAATCATTTATACACTTCATTATCAATATTAGGATCGCATCATTAGTGTGAATCCTCTAAGTTTTGATAAGCATTTAAACATCAATTTCTAAAATAGTCATCAAGTTACCGAATTTATGCAAATAATAATATCATCCTTCAATATCTGTTCCAGAATCGACATCGAGGATAACAGAATCACAAAATCGATAGTCACTTATCAAATCCATTTATGATTTGATCTATTGATACATGTTTATCATTTTCGATTTGAGGTTCAATTTCATTTACTATTACAAAATCGTATCTAAATCCTCAAATCCATTTTCATGTGGCCTTTATGATTTTATCCGAACTCATGCAATTGTCGATCTTATTATTCAAGATCTATTCTAAGGTTATAAGCACAATCATCTTTTCACATATTTATCACTCATTTCTTTGAATCCATAATTGATCGGATTGTGTCGTAATTAAATCTCCATTTCAATCTCTCGAATTTGTCCATATTATCACTTTCGAAATTATTTCAAAATCATGAAACCGGACTCGGTAAATTCTGGAAATCATTACTCCGTTAATAACTTCACAATCCAATCATTCGACCATCGAAATTTCAACTGTGATCTTCTCTTCCAAGCTACATCATATAATTATCATTACTTTTATTCGTGATCCATCTAATTAATAATTCCACCTCAATCTCAACTTGATACCATTCGTGATATTAAAATTACTTGATTTATCGATTCTATAAGGTTTTAAACCATGTAATTCACCACATTATCGTTTCCAACGATCTATCTTCTCATCGATTTCAATATCAAACTCTTTCGATAATACTATAAAATCCTTTCAATATTTATTTTCTATAATTATCTCCAAGATTCCATTTATGTGAGAAACTTCATCTTTTTCCTCAATTATTTTCTTAAAATTTCGGCAGCATAACGGCTTAATTTTCCCTAACCTCCTGCAAGGGAAACACAATTTATACTTGCAGCCGTTGATTCTCACCAATTTTACCTCTTACTAAGACCCCCACCATCAGTTGTGGGTCCTCTTAGCATTTTTAGCAAATCAATTTAATTGAATGCATCATATATAAAAATCGAAATTCCCACATACAATATAAAGCTACTAATGCTTTATAAAAGTATCTTACCTGTTCGCCAAAGCTTAGCGCACTTTCCGATTTCCGAGCCTTGCCGAACTCCACCATTCGTCTCATTTTCGTTTTGCTACAATTTCACAAATTGACGTATATTTTCATTTAGAAAATAATCCAAGAATTTCTACTAAATTCCAAACATATAGCGAAAAAGGCTTTTAATTTTCCTTACCCATCTCTTCCTCTTCTTCTTCTTCCTTTTTCTTTTTCTTTTCTTTTCTTTTCTTTTCTTTTCTTTTCTTTTTTTTTTTTTTCTGAACCGGGTCGGGTCGGGTTGACCGGGTCGGACTGGGTCAGGCGGGTCGGACCGAGTCAGGCGGGTCGGATCGGGTCAGACCGGTTCAATCTTCTGCTGGCCGGTTCGGTCACCGGCGGCCACCCATTCCGGCGGTTCAGCCGCTCCACAGCTTGCCGAGGTTGCAGGGATACCGGATCTGGTCTCGGTTTCGCCAGCGACGGCGCCGGCGGTGGCGAATCTGGGCCGTGGGTTTCGACCTCTTTCTTCTCTGTTTCTTCCTTCCTCCGCCGTTTCCTTCGCCGTCGGTGGCTCCTCTCACATTCCCCTCACTCTTGCCGACGTCGAGGTTGCGGTGGCGGTGCCTGGATCCACCGGCACCGCCATTTTCCCCCTTTTCTTTTTTTTTTTTCTCTTCGGTTTCACCGCTTCTCTCGATTCCGCTTCGCCTCTGTTTTCTTTTTTTTTTTTTCACCGTCGACGTCGACGTCGGATGCCTCTCCTCGACTCGCCGGCGGCGTCGCTGCCACTTCCTCCTCCCCGCGCCGGCCGGCTCTCCATTCTGTCTTTATTTGCTTCTCTTCTATTTTAGTAAACATAAGGGAAGTGTGGGAATCGGGTTCCCCGATTCCCACTTCTGTTTTCTTTTTTTTTTTTTAATAATTATATTTATATATTATATATATAAATAATAACTATAATATATATAATTATTATACACCATAATTATATATATATACACTATTCATAATATGTATTTAAATACATATTTTGTATCAAAATATATATTTATATATATACTTTTTACACTTTCAACACAAAATAATATTTATATTTATCCAAGGTATATTTATATAATATCATTATATAAATATATTAAAATATTTTTATTTCTTATTAAGTTTTTGGATTTCTAAATATCCAAAATTATTTCTCCATTTTCTTATTTAATTTGGATTTCCATTTATCCAAATTAAATTTCCTCCTTCATTTCTCATTTCCAATTTAATTTTTCCTTTTCATTTTTTTTATTTAATTTGGATTTCAATTTGTCTAAATTAAATTTTTCGGATACCTTATATTTATTTAGAAAATTCTCAGTCTTCACAGATACTACAATCGGCTGGGGATCCAGATAGAGTAAGGCAGGTATTTTGAAATACCTAACTTGTTCCGGAACCTAGAAGCAACTGTAAAGAGTACTATTTCCGTTGTTTTCAAAACGATATAATTTTCGTTTTTTTCCACAGAGTAAACCACTATTTCTTTTCACATCCAGTATACTTTAAAACACGTGGCGATTCAGTAATAAAAATAGTGGTTTACTTCTATTCTCTTCATTACAGTAAAACACGTGACAGTACAGTGGTTCGCAAATATCCAATCATTGGATAAGTACTTTTGCGATTATTTTTTTTATCTTAGAAATAATTCTTATGTTATTCTTTTAGAATAAACATTTATTTCTCTTTTCAAATCAGTAACCGTATCGTATAGTTAGTAAAACAGTATATTCAGTATTCAGTAAAACAGTATCTCGATACGGTTCAATCAGTAACAGTAAGCAGTAGCTACCCATTCAGTAAATAGTATACGGTAGTTTTCAGTTTAGTAAACAGTAAATGGTAGCTTTTTCTTCAGTAAAACAGTAATCAGTGGCTACCATTTCAGTAAACAGTACAGTTTAGTAAACAGTGTTTTGGTACATTTTTTTTATTAGTAACAGTAAACAGTAGTTTAGAACAGTAAACAGTACAGTAGAGTACAATAAATAGGATTCTGTAAATCCTTTCAGTAAACAGTAACAGTATGTGAGACTAGGCATCACCCTACAATTAAATCATGCTATCATCGTCCAATAATGGACCAGTAATCATCATCCCCGAAGGGACACAGTAATAGTATAACAGTGAGATCTATGGCCATGATCTATATGGTGTCCTCGGAGTACACTTGCCAGGTGACATCCGGGACGTTGATGACTGGCAGGTCTATCAGCCACGTGACAATAACAGTATAAGTGTGATGCATGAAACTCGAGGCCTAAGTCTCAAAACAGTATAAATCGTACCATAGCCTTTATGGATTTTAAATACAGTAAATCGAAATATTTCACAAATATCCATAAGGCTCACATGTAATAAAATCATCACCTTTATGAAATTTATAATTTAAATAATATTTCTCAAAATATTTCATAAAGGTATAAATCATGTTTTCCTCACGGTGAAATAGTTTGCAAAATCATCAATGTAACATATAAAAGGGCAAAACTATCATTTCTCTATCGTAAAACACTTATGCACGCTTTTCCGTGCTTTCACTTGAAAACATGGTTTTTCAATAATTTATGAAAATAAAATATTTATTTTTCCAAATTCATAAATCCCGTAACCATGTTTCTTTCTAAAAACACGTGTAGAGACCTCTAATCTCGAAATCATAGTTTTCCGTCATTTCTTAACCTTTATGGAATTTATATAATTATTTATCTCACAATTAAAACCATAAAGGGTTTATATTAAATTAAGTGAATATTTAAGAATATTTATAAAAATATTCACTTCGGTCTCTTTTTCATTTTCATCTCGTTTCACGTGAAATATCACCTACCGGTAAATTTTCGGTGATTTCCTTTTCACCATACTTGAGAACATGAATATTTTAAAATTAAATATCACTATATTCATGTTTTATGAAATTTACTTGATTTCTCCATTTTCGTACCTGAAAATCGTTTCACGTGAAATCAAATCATTTATTATGGTTTTCGGTGATTTTCGATAAATTTCAGTAATTTTTCGATAATTTTTTGGCAGTATAACGGCTGCCAATTTGGCTAGCCTCCTGCACAAAAAATACAGTTTATATTTCTCAACCGGTATTTCACCACAATTTAAAACCAATAAATTGTTGGATTATGCCCTTAGAACCATTCATTAGATGATTGACTTTGGCATTTTTTTATGTATCATGACATTTTATTTATCATAGTTCATTATTATATTTGTCTTATAACTGCGTAATGTAATCTTATATGATAATGTCCTTAGAATTGTAATAACACACTATTCTTAAAATATCCCTAGTCAAGTATTATTGTGAACAAGGATAACAATGATACGATAAGATTAGTATGTGGTTGATTGATGACCATTGTCATAGATATAGGATATCAAGTCATCACATAGGTACATGTTAGAGAACTATGTACTGGATCGACCCTCCATGAGAACGCTACATGGATTGTTATATGAGTGTCATAAGCGATTCTCATAGTGATGATGGTGTATGTGATCCTTTGACTTGAGATCATCAGAGATCCCAACATAGAGAATTGCATACTTTAATGCTGCTAGATGTCATTCGTAACAGGATGGACTATAAAGGTAGTAATTGGGTATGCCTTGATCTATGTAGAGGGATGTTGAGTGATCAAGATAGGATTTATCCCTCTTATATAACAAGAGTGATGTCTTGGGCCCTTTGATAGAGTGAGACTAAAAATGCATGGCCGTGCTCGAATAAGTCAATATGAGATATTGACTTTATTTGTTTAATTAGTCTACTCAAGAATCAAGAAACGCTGATTAGACTATACAAGTGTGACACATTCCATGACTTGTGTCTAATCAAGACATCAAAGGATAAAGGGATTAGACTACACGGTAACATCTATCACGAGTAAGGTTATGTCGAGTCATTGACATTCTCGTTACATGGGTAGCAATGATGTGTTGCTAGATACCGCTCATTGCCTGTGACAATTTTGTCATTGCCATTGTTTTGAGAACCTATTGGGTCGCATACTTAGAACAGATCAATGAGGAGCTTAATTAATCCTATTCTGAATTGGATTAAGGATATAACTAATCCTATTCTGAATTGGATTAGGGATATAACTAATCCTATTCTAAGTAAGATTAGAGTTCTGTTTGGCAGTAAATTTTAGGGTAAAATTTACTGCCTATAAAAGGATGTTTTCTGAAACATAGCCGCACAACAATTAGAAAACAGAAAAGTATTCTTTTAATCGAAGCTAGCAGTTTGGTTATAAAGAATCAAAAACGCTCCTTAAGGCTTTTGATCATGAGACGTTCAAGAGTCGTGAAATCCGTTCGTGTGGATACCATAGAGGCAGGAACAAAAGGTTGTTGCTTGTGACTCGACCAACGACAGAAATCAAAGAAAACGTTAGGTAAAATCTCGAAACCCTAATCAGGCAACCCTCCGAATCGATCCTGGTGGAGACCGAATGATTTAAATTCCGCTGCATGTTTGTTTCTGGTTTCCTTCATAAATCACCACAAATTTCAAAATCAATCATTATAAATTGCATTTATAAATTAAATGCATAATTTAAAACATGTGGCCGAATATCCTTACAAGCGGCACATGTCTCCTTTACCTGTTTCGGGTCGGCGACTGCCTCTCGAAGGTCGCTCCCGTGTTCACCTCGCCCGATTCCATCGGCTCGGTCATCGAGAGAATTTTTCTGAGATCTAAATTCTAAAAATTAGAATTTTTTCATAATTATTTAAATAAATAAAATATTTAAATAATTTAATACTTTTTGAGATTTCTTACCGATTCCCGTAATTCTCGGGATTTCCCGTAATTTCTGAATTCTTGAGAATTTTCCAAATTCTCGAGAATTTTCCTTTTCTTTTCTCTTTCTTCTTTTTCTTCCTTCTTTCTTTTTCTCTTTTCTTTTCTTTTCTTTTTCTTTTTCCTTTTTCTTTTCTTTTTCTTTTTCTTTCTTTCCTGATCGATTTAGGCCCTTTAGACCGGTTGCCCTCCCCTCACCGCCGGTTCTTCTCCGGTGATCGGTTCTTCGACTGTTCGGTGGCTCAGCAGCTGGCCGGCGTTGAGACGAACTTGCCGATGGCCTCAGCTCGGCCTGGATCGGCGGCACAGCGGCGGATCTACTCAATTTTCCTTCGATTTCTTCTCCTCCTCTGTCAGCCTTCCTCCGTCGTTCTTCGCCTCTCCAGTGGCATCCCACGTCTTCCTCTTCCTCCAGTGGAGCTTCGATGGCAGTGGCGGTGGCCAATTCCGCTGGCACCGCCACTTTCTCTTCTTTTCTCCCTCTTGGCTTTCGTCGGGTTTTCCTCTGTTTTCGATTCTGTTTCCTTCCTTTTCCGTCACCGATTGTCTCCTCCTCTCTGGCCGGTGACGATGTCCCTTCCTCTTTCCTTCTACCTCTGTAACGACCCGTTACCACATTTTTTACCTTAATTTTACACCATTTATCCGGTTGGGCTGTCTGTGATACTTCACTTGCACTTAATGTTAAACATATTTAATATAACATTGTTAATATAATACACATCCCCTATCTTATTTACAAAAATGTAGTACTGTATATATGTCTAAATACAGAAAATAAATGATCGTACCTCATATATCTTAGTCGGTCTGTCACATTGTCTACTATGTGCAGCCGTAATCCACAAATATTGGATCTCACCATCATCAAAACCTGAAATGTTAAAATTGGGGAGTGAGCAAACCACGGCTCAGTAAGAGAGTTATATGCTACACTTGATATTCAGCTATCTATATGCTGAAAATAATTTTTTTCATTTTCTTTAAAATCTTCCTAGTTGGCTCTAGGCACACATGTAGGAAGGATACTACAGTCGGCTAGGGATTCAGATAGAGTAAGCTAGGTATTTTAGAATACCATACTTGTTTCAGAACCTAGAAGCAACTGTAGAGATTACTAATTTCTTTGTTTTCAAAATGATATAATTTTCGTTTTTTCCACAGAGTAAACCACTTATTTCTTTTCACTTCAGTATACTTTAAAACATGTGACAGTTCAGTAGTAAAACAGTGGTTTACTTCTCTTCTCTTCAGTACAATAAAAACACGTGACAGTACAGTGATTTGTAAATATCCAATCATTGGATAGTTACTTCTTCGATTATTTCTTTCTTAGAAATAATTCTTATGTTATTCTTTTAGAATAAACATTTATTTCTCTTTTCAAATCAGTAACCGTATCGTACAGTTCAGTAAAACAGTATATTCAGTATTCAGTAAAACAGTATCTCGATACGGTTCAATCAATAACAGTAATTAGTAGCTACCAATCCAGTAAATAGTATACGGTAGCTTTCAGTTCAATAAACAGTAAATGGTAGCTTTCAATTCAGTAAAACGATAATCAGTGGCTACCATTTTAGTGTACAATACAGTTCTGTAAATACAATGTTTTGGTACGGTTTTTCATCAGTAACAGTAACCAGTAAACAGTACAGTACAACAAATAGGATTCTGTAAATCCTTTCAGTAAACAGTAATCAGTATGTGAGACTAGGCATCACCCTACAATTAAATCATGCTATCATCGTCCAATAATGGACCATCCCCGAAGGGACACAGTAACAGTATAACAGTGAGATCTATGGCCATGATCTATATGGTGTTCTCGGTGTACACTTGCCAGGTGACATCCGGGACGCTGATGACTGACAGGTCTATCAGCCACGTGACAGTAACAGTATAAGTGTGATGCATGAAACTCGGGGCCTAAGTCTTAAAACAGTATAAACCGTACCATAACCTTTATGGATTTTAAATACAGTAAATCGAAATATTTCACAAATATCCATAAGGCTCACATGTAATAAAATCATCACCTTTATGAAATTTATATTTTAAATAATATTTTTCAAATTATTTCTTAAAGGTATAATTATGTTTTCCATACGGTGAAAACAGTTTGCAAAATCATCACTGTAAAAATAAAAGGGCAAAACTGTCTTTTTCCACCGTAAAACACATATGCACGCTTTCCCGTGCTTTTTATCCAAAACATGGTTTTCAAAGAAATCGGGATTCAAATAAAATATTTTCATAATTTATGTAAAAATAAATTATTTACTTTCCAAATTCAAAATCCCTTAACCATGTTTTTCTTCTAGAAACACGTGTAGAGACCTCTAGTCTCGAAATCATGGTTTCCCATCATTTCTTAACCTTTATGGAATTTTCATAATTATTTGTTTCCATAATTAAAACTATAAAGGTTTTATGTAAAATGAAGTGAATATTTAAGAATATTTATAAAAATATTCACTTCAATCTCTTTTTCATTTTCATCTCGTTTCACGTGAAATATCACCTATAGGGTAAATTTTCGGTGATTTCCTTTTCACCATTCTCGAAAACATGAATATTTTAAAATTAAATATCACTATATTCATGTTTTATGAAATTTACTTAATTTCTCGATTTTCGTGCCCGTAAATCAATTAACGTGAAATCAAATCTTTTATTTTGGCTTTAAGTGATTTTCGGTAAATTTCAGTAATTTTTCGATAATTTTTCGGCAGTAATACGGCTGCCGATTTGGCTAGCCTCCTGCATTGAAAATACAGTTTATATTTCTCAACTGGTATTTCACCACAATTTAAAACCGATAAATCAACACATTATAAATCGATAATTATCGATAGCATTTAAAAAATTAAATGCAATTTAAAAACATGGCCGAATATCCTTACAGGCGGCACATGTCTCCCTTACCTGTTTCGGGTCGGCGACTGCCTCTCGATGGTCGCGCTCGTATTCACCTCGCCCGATTCCATCGACTCGGTCATCGAGGATATTTTCTGGATTTTAAATTCTAAAATTTAGAATTTTTTCATAATTATTTAAATAAAAAAATTATTTAAATAATTTACTATTTTTCGGGATTTCTTACCGATTCCCGTTTTTCTTGGGATTTCCTGTAATTTTCGAATTCTCGGGAATTTTCCAAATTCCCGGAATTCCTTTCCCCTTTTCTTTTTCTTCTTTTTCTTCCTTCTTTCTTTTTCTCTTTTTCTTTCTTTTTTTTCTTTTCTTTTTCCTTTTCTTTTCTGGCCGGTTCAGACCAGTGAGACCGGCTCCACCCTCCTCACCGCCGGTTCTCCTCCGGTGGCTGGTTCTCCGGCAGCTCGGGGGCTCAGCAGCTAGCCGGTGTCGAGGCGAAGCTGCCGGTGGCCTCAGCTTGGCCTGGATCGGTGGCACGGCGGTGGATCTACTCAGTTTTGCCTCGGTCACTTCTCCTCCTCCATCGACCTTCCTCCGCCGTTCCCAGCCTCTCCGGTGGCCTCCATCCCATTCCTCTCCTTCCGCCGGTGCTTCAACTGTGGTGGCGGCGGTCGATTTGGCCGGCAACCGCCAGATCTGGTTTTCTCCTCTTCTCGGCTTCCGCCGGCTTCCGCTTCTGTTTTCCTTCTTTCTTTCACCGCCGATGGTTTCCATGCCTTCTTCTTTGGCCGACGACACATCCCTTCCTTTTCCCTCTTCTCCTTTCCTTCTCTGGCGGCCGCTGATGGGGGCGGTCTCGCCTGGGAAGGCAGAGTCGACAAACAGATTCTGTATTCTGTTTTTTTTTGTTTTATTTAATTCCTTTAGTTATATATACATATATATACATATATCATATATACATAATACATATAATATTATTATTATATATATATATATTATATAGTACTATGTATATTTTAAGTATATAAAGATATATATTTTGTGTATAAAAAAATATATCTCTAGTATAAATATATATGTATATATTTATATACTTTAAAATAAATAACATTTTTATATATCTATATAAATGTAATAATAAAATATATATTGTATTTACAATATATATATATATATATATTTTCTTTCTCAATTTCTTATTGAATTTGGATTTCCATTTATCCAAATTAAATTTCCTCTTTCATTATTTTCCGAATTTCTCATTTTATTTTCCTTCACTAGGATTTTTCATTATCTGTTCCTTCTTCAATTCTCGAAATTTTCACTAGTATGCCATTCTCATAATTTTATTTATTTATTTATTTCCAATATTTATTTCTAATATTTGTTATTTCCAATAAATGAAAAATTTACGGTTATCACAACCTCGCCGGCGATGGCAGCTTGGCCACCGTTGGTCTCGCCTGGGAAGGTCGGGATCCTTGCCCGATCTTTCCTCTATTTTTGTTTCTTTTTTTTATTTTTTTTCATTTAATTTAATTATATATCCATATATATACATATATTATATATATACATAATACATATAATATTACTATTATATATATTATATTACTATATAACTATATATTATATATGTATATAAAGATATGTATATTATGTATTATCAAAATACATATTTAGTACATATATTTGTTTAATTTAAATTTCTTAACATTTATATATTTCTTTATATATAAATGTAGAAAATTCCATATATATTGTATTTACAATATATATTTTCCAATTTTAATATAATTTAATATTTGCATTTTCTCAAATATGTATATACTTATATATACATAAAATGTTATACTTGAATACATATGTATTATTTAAATTTATCAAATAGCATATATACTTATATATACCAATGTATATTTAATATATACTATATACCATACGGTATTTAAATACATATATATTTACATCAAAATACATTTATATAATATAAAATTATATAAATATATTTCATTTTCTTTTCCTCATTTTCTTATTTAATTTGGATTTCCATTTATCCAAATTAATTTTCTCCTTTCCTTATTTTCCGAATTTCCAATTTAACTTTTCTTCACTCGAATTTTCACCATCCGTTCCTTTCTCAATTCTCGAGATTTTCACTAGTATCCCATTCTCATAATTTTATTTATTTATTTATTTCCAATATTTATTTCCAATATTTATAATTTCCAATAAATGAAAAATTTACGGTTATCACATCCTCCCCACCTTAAGAAATTCGGTCCTCCGAATTTAACTTAAGTCCAAAGGTGGTACATGTCGTATACTTACGACTTTTGACCTCTAAGTCATCCTCCAAGTAATACTGCCAGTACACTTTCAACATCAAGAGTACTTTAGACCACTACATGCTATCTTTCATCATATATATCTATACTCCCGTAAGTTCATTCATCAAATTGGGAGTCATTCATTTCATTCCTCTTTTCATATAAGAGTCCATGTGCTGTGTTTTTCATGTCACAGCTACTCTATGCTGTTCATCATCCATTTTTCTCACTTAGTGCCAAGTCAATATAGTTTAAAACTATCAATTACACATGTCAGTCATTTATATGTAATTGTCCCAGTAGCTTATACATCTCACGCATCTGCTCTCTCAATGTATCTTCAAGCGTTTCAATATTACACTAAGATATTTACATCAGTACGCAGCAATGCTATCAATACACTTGGGATCTCAAAGCCTTTTGCTATTTCTCATTAAGCATATGGCAACTCAGAGACTCCCATCACATGTGGAACACGACAGGTACTTCAAAATATCTCCAATACTCTACCTGGTTTCTTAGCCGACTACAGTATCTATCTTATAGCGTACCTTAGTGAGCCATTAGGAAATAAATGTTTTTATTGCAATTTAAGATTTATATTTAATATTCCTCTTTCATAATAAGTTTAAATAAAATTATTTTTATTTAACTGCATATAATATACACTTTTATATATGTTTCTTACTGGGCTTTCCCCAAAGCTCACCCTTTTCTCACCATCCCAGATAGCTCATCAGTTTATTAGAAATCCGCTTCGAAGAATCACTAGAAGTTTAAAGTACCCAGTGACTAGGTACATGTAAAGTTTTACATTTATATTCAGACTTATAAATGCACAGTAGATGTATTTA
Organism: Heritiera fomes; assembly: GCA_032173925.1. Taxonomy (NCBI): domain Eukaryota; kingdom Viridiplantae; phylum Streptophyta; class Magnoliopsida; order Malvales; family Malvaceae; genus Heritiera; species Heritiera fomes. The sequence goes on along the minus strand of JAPDPM010000009.1, from coordinate 16,680,784 downwards.
TGATGGGATATAAATAGTGTAATGTAGATTTAAAGGCATGTACATGTCTTAGTGGGATGTAAATTACATGGAATTGTTATTAATAGACTATTTATAGATATTGTGTTGAAAATTTTATTTTGATTTCTAATTTAATTTTTATAGATTAATTAATTTAATAGTATAACGTTTTAATCGAATCGAAAATTGTAAATTGAACTTACATCGACATCGAATGCAAACCAACTGATACCGAAGAAATGAATGAGAAAGATAGAAGTAAAAGGGAAAAATTTAGTTCGAAATTTTCTAATTCCGGACATTACAGTGATTGGTGAAGAACGTATTGAATGATTTGACTTTACTGTGATTGAATTGTTAAGTATCTGAACTACTTTGAAAAACTGTTTATGGGATTAAAGCTATTGGGAACTAACTGTCTCTAAGATTAATAACTAATTTGACTACTGTTTTTGGATTGAATAACTGTTGAAATTGTTTTATAGAATTAAAACTGCATTGGAATTGTGTGTGGATTTTAAACACTGTTGAGGACTGAGTTGTGGATTTAACATTGATTTGGAACTATTGAGTATTTAAACTGTTGAAAACTAGATTCTGGTTTTTCTAACTACTTGTAGGAGGTCCCATTTTCTAAAAAGTTATGCTACCGAATTTTATACGAAATTGTTTTATGGAAAGGGATCGTTATTTTTCGTATAAAAAGAATTTAGAAGAGATTTATTTAAGATCAATTTAAAAAGGGATTACTAGAGTTTTATTTAAAATTTAACTTGAAAGGGTTTTATGAAAATGAACTATGTTTTAGAAAAGTGTTTGACGATTTTTTTAAAGATATCAACTGTCTAAAGATTTTAGATCGTACGAATAGTTTTGGTTAAAAGCTATGCTACCGAAATAAAATTGCACTGTAGGAATTACTTATAGGCAAGTAGTTAGACTTGCATAACTGCATGACTCATATGCATGGCACATAATTTAAAAGCTATGCACTCTGATTTTTGAACAACATTATTTTGAAATATTTAAATGTTTTGAACGAAATATTGATTTTGAATATTTTCTGATTTAAGGAAAGAAATAAATTGATTGATCTCATTGTTTTACTATATTGAATCGTTTTAACTGGTAAATGATAACCCATCCATTTATATTTATTGTATTGTAAAGATAAAGTTTATATTGAGATGTTTCGATTTAAATTACGATAAAGTGATATTGAATTTCTATAAATGAATTGTTTTAGAATTAGTTGTTATTCATAAATGTTTTTAAATGACAAAGGGCTTTGATTTCCTCTTAAAATCGTATTCTGAAAAGCATCGTAACTGTATCGGTTTGAAAAGTGTAAGTTATATTTTATTGAAAATCAAGGAATCAAGCCAAATGATTTGGAGGCATTTGATGCTCTTATAGTTGCCTGTTGGTAGTCATGCCATACTATACTATACTATACTATTTGCTGTTAAACCTTGAGCAAGTCTACAGCTATCTCTGCATCACCTGCTCTGTGGTACTGTGGGGTGCACTGTTTCGCTATTGACCCTAAGCAAGTCTTCAGATGTCACTAGCTCCGTGACATTGTACAGACATCTCTTTAACTGTGGCCACATGTCATTACTGTTTACTCATTATTGGGACTACTGAAATGGCCACATGTCATTACTGTCTCCTTCTAAACTGTTTTGAAAGAACCGTCTGATTACTGAACTGTTTTAACGGCTGCTATTGATTTGATATGAACTGAAATGATTGTTACTGAACTATTTTAACTACTGTTACTGAACTAAACTAAACCGAACCATTTGACTACTGAATTGTTTTTAATGACTGTTACTGAACTATTTTAACGACTGTTACTGATCTAAATTGAATCGTCTGACTACTGAATGTCTCTCTATGAAATCATTTTAAAAGAAATGTTATTGTTTGGAAGAATGAATGATTTACAGTATCGAATTTACTGATTTACTGACTGATGGAATATTGTTAGTTTTATTGAAATATATGAATGAATTGATGAATGGTTTTTTATGATTGATCATTTTAAAAGTTTATTGCATTGATTGATTTGAAAAGTACATGTTTTTGTATTGCATTGGACCGAAATGATTGCATAGTTTGTAAATGAACGTTTTATTAAATCGTATTGCATTGAATTGTTTTGAAATACCATTGATCATATGCATCGATTGTCCTTATTACCACAATAAGAACCCTAGAGTCGCTGTATTGGGAATTGGGATAAGTGAAGTGCTCTAAAGCATCTTTCCATACTCACCCCGAAATTCCTAACCGACTATAGAAACTTCCCTTCTGAGCCTATATTTATTGTCAACGGTCTCTATTGTTATTATAGAAATATTTATAGAATTATTGCATATAGATATCCGTTTCTTTTATATCCGTTTCTTTTATATACGTTTCTTACTAGGCGTAAAGCTCACCCCCCTTATCCACCCTTACAGATCCATGCTAGTGAGTGGTGTCGACGTAAAGTTTTGAGGCCCGTGGAAGTAGTTTCCCAAGAGCCTATTTGACATACAAACGATATATTTATTTTAAGTTTATGTTTGTATTTTCAAACTATACTGCACAGCAGATATGTACATATTTTGGAGTTGTAAACTATATAAGCAAATACATATGTAAATTATTACTGTAAGTAGGGGTTAAGTACTGTTAGAATAACCTCGAAGGTGATGTATAATTTTTACATATCAATTACATATATATATATATATATATATAAGTAGCCGTTAAATAATTATACTTGTCTATAAAGTAACTTGAGATGTACAAAAAATTAAAAAGGTACTTAAGAAAAAGAAAAGTTAAAAGGAAATGACACACGGAAACAATAGTGATAGGTTACATCACCTATTAGACTGGGACAACAGGAAAAGAGAGAGAGAGAGAGAGAGAGAGAGAGAGCTTGCAGGTTATAGCTACTATCGTAACGAGCTGACACTGTATCCCCATAAACCAATTGAAAATTTAAGTATTGAAAAGAGAAAAAGTAATCGCAGAATTCACAATCCCAGTCGTGGTAGATAAATTATCATTTTGCTTAAAAAATTAATGTTTTTAAAATAATTATCTTGATTTATTATTATTTTAATAAATCCTATTTATAATTTTTTTTTAAAAAAAAGCACTCATGCGTAGCAGGGGTATCATCTTAGTATACGTGTGTGTGTGTGTGTGTATATATATATATATACATATATAAAGCAAGGGCAAATTTATTTATTTTATTCTATAGGAACAGGCAATTATGGTATATGATTACCTTGCTCTTCCTGTCTTATTTTATTATAATTTTGTTTTCTAATTATACCCATTATTATACGTATATATTTACTTATTTAATTAAGGTTTATCTAGTTATGTTCAAATACATATATATGTATATATATATTAAATTTGAGAAATTGAAACTTATTGTGTTGGAATCATAATTTTATTTTCCATATCATTTGAAGTTTTTTTTATTAATTTTTAAAAATTTTTAAAGTTATTCATATCAAAATAGAAGTATCTCACATATTTTTTGTATTAAAACATAATTTATTAAAAAAAGTTAACATAAACTAAATGGGATGCACAGGACAGACAAATATGAAAGTTAGAAACATGCATGCATGGAGCTAAAAAAGGTGAATGAGATTTAACAATTTAAACAGGTGGATGTAAAGCTGATAATGGGTTGGAGTGGGTCGGTTTCAAGCTGGGCTAAATCAGTTTCAACCCATTTCTATTAAGAACCAGTCCAAATCGGTTTAGTAATGGGTCGGACCAAGTTGGGCCATAATAGGTTTCTTAAGGGATTAGTTCAGTTTGGTGCCGATCTTGGACAACTTTTTTTTAATTTTTTTACAATTTAATTATTAGTTTTAATAAAAAAATGACTTTTTTATTATATTTTTATCTAACAAAATTATTATAATAAAGATAAAGTTATTATTTAACAAAGTTATTATTATAATATAGTTATTATAACTTGTTTAATAAAATTATGGTAATAAAGATAAAGTTAATATGTAATAAAGTTATTATTATAGTAAAAAAAGTTATTATAACTTTTTTAATAAAATTATTATAATAAATATAAAGTTATCATTATAGTAAATAAAGCTTTTTTTGTGTAATCACTGAGAATTTTATAGTAAGGTCATAAATTTTGTTCTTAGTGTAAGATCAAAATAAAAAACACATGATTAAGCATAAATTTAAATTTATTAAGTATAAAATATGTTAAAAGTATTGTAAACACTTAATAATTAACTTTAAGTTAATGCAAACAATACATGATTAAGCATAAATCTAAAGTAATTAAGTGTAAAATATGTTAGAAGTATGTAACACATGATAATTAACATAAACATACATTATAACAAAATTATCATGTGTTTAACACTAATGTTTACATTGATAATTATATTTTTACGATACTTCTAACATATTTTACTCTTAATGACTCTAAATTTACGCTTAATCATGTGCTTTTTATGTTGACCTTATAGTAAGGTCAAAATTTGTGACCTTACTGTAGAAATTCCTATAACCACAGGTATTTTCATCCGTTTTACAGTCTAAAACTAATCTTGTTTTGGCTAGAGTGGTAAACGGGAAAGCCTTCTCAATAGTGGCGACTTCAGATTCGAACCATGTCCAAATGCTTGGGGAAGAAATCCACATCCACCTCTTCCAACCACTTGTTGGTAGTAAATAAAGTTATTATAATAAAGTTATTATAATTTGCCAATAGAGGTTGGTTGAGTTGGTAAACATTGTCCACTTCACTTGTAAATTTTAAGATTTGAATCCTACGCCAACAATCATTCTTGATGGGTGATCTATAAGTCCTTGTTGAGGGTTACGACGTGTCTTGGCCTTAGACTAGGATAGCCTCCCCTCACCTAAACTTTTTTTCACCTAAAAAGTTATTATAACTTATTTAAAAAAGTTATTATAATAAAGATAAAATTATTTGTTGGCTAAATTACCTAACCGAAAGGGGGTAAATCAATTTTTCTCTAACCTTTTGTTCGTTTTTGGTTCTCTAAATTCTCTATACTATTTTATCCTATCTTAGCATGCAATTCTAGTTAAATACAATAAGTACAAGTAAATTGCAATAAAGTGAAAAGTGTAGAGTCAGAGAATTATACACAATGATTTTTAGAGGTTTGGCAACTTTGCCTACGTCTTCTCCCTTGAGACGCTTCCAAGGATTTTTCCCAAATTCACTAGCTTGAATTTGTTGCACTCTTTTTCATAGGCTCAAGAGTAACCTTCAACACTTTTTTTTCTGGACTCAAGGAGGAAACCTTACAACCACTACTTTTTACGGGATCAAGTAACAAACTTACAACCACTCCCTTTTATGGCTCAATGAGTAAACCTTTCTACCCAAACCTCACTTACAATGAAGCACTCAAGGGTTCACTGCCCTTTACACTTTATAAATGGATTTACAAGTTTTTTAATTGAGGATAACCTCTAAGTAGGTGGATGATTATAGAAATTTGAGCTCTAGAGAAATCTATATAATGTTTTGTGTTATGCTATACAAGAAAGATGAGAATGATAGAAATTGAAGAATTTCTAGCACAAGATTTGATTTTGAAACTTGAAGAAGATAAGGGATTAAGTCTCTTGATTGTCTTGGACTTCTAAGCTTCTATTTATACTCCCCTTGATGGTTTCTTGAAGTTTAGAGGAGCCAAAACTGATTTTTTCGTTGGTTCTCACAAAAACTAGTCGTTGGAGAATATTTTGGGTACAAGCAATCGATCCCTTAAAGTAAGGGATCAATCTCTTGAATTGTTGTGAGAACCGATTATATGGTATTATACATGTAAAAATAATTTTTTATTAATTTAATTTTTAGAATATTTTGTAATTATAAGTAAATAGTAATGTGGGACCCACTTAAGATTTTGAGCTCCGATGTATGTATGACTGAAGAAACAGTGTACAGATGGTGTAATAATTATATTATGGCAACTTTGAGGCCAAAATACCTTATTTACATCATTTTGAGAAGTATGGCAAACAAATTGGAAAATGACAGTTACGTCTCGAGGGTATTTTCGTAAAATGTATCCAAACTAAAATTAATTGGGATGAAGTAAAAATACCATGTTATTCTACATGAAAAGGAGGTTAAGACAATGTCAAAAGATTTATCGAATCTGTCACGACCCGAAGGCCATAATGTTCACTTAACACCTACCTTATTTCACTTAGAAAATTACGAACTAAATTTTTGTTTTTCTATTTATGGTTTGTATTCAGTGTTAGTGTAGTAACTAAACCGAACCTTGCCTTAATAATCTTATTTCTCTAGCTACGTCATAATTCTCAAAGTGATTATAACCATTTTAGCCTCATATTTACTTATCAAAAAGAAATGGGTTGAAAACCTCCCCCTTGTATACCCCCTTGTATTTTATCAATTTCCCTAGTAATTTACCTGCATTGAAATTACATTTATAATTTTCATAATGTAGCCAACTCAAATTCCCACAATTCACATCATCATACATCACATGTTTCTCAAGAATCTAACCCAATAATAATTTCACATTTTGCAGTTTATACATACTTTAAAATATATATATATCTCATCCCGGATTGTACTCGATAATCACATAGACTTACATAATAATCTAGTATGATCCAAAGTTACATCCCATAATTCTTCCTAGTACTGTGAAATTAAAGTTTGCATAACTATCAAAATGATATACAATTTGTATACCTCAAAAGCACAAAAGCTAGGCTCGAAGAATGTAGACGAGTACAACAACTAGGTACAATTCCCGAGAGAGCCTATATGAAGCCTGAAGCTGGATTTCAACTCGTATGATAGTAGATGTTAAATTAAGGGGTGAGCAATCCACGGCTCAGTAAGTAGCTTAAATAAGTATAGACTAGGCTCATATCGTAAAATATGATCATACATGCATGAACTCTTTAAAATGTCATGTATGCACTATGTCAATATTAGCTACTAAGTTATAATTTACAACAGATTTCATAGGCTCATTCATGTTTTTCTTCGTTTCTTTAACTCGCACAATATCCTCCTTTTTATCCCTCTTTTCGATATGGTAAAGCGTGAAAGAAACAACCATTTCAAATAATACATGATTCTATAGCATAATATAAATAAAGTTCAACAATTATTCTAATTCTCTGTCATATGTATAATATCTATCTTAACTAATGATAGTTGTCACATTACAGATCATAATCGTTTATCCATTGTCTCATTAGCATAAGATTTCCTATGATTCATTGATACACATGTAGCACTTAGCTCTCAAAGGACTCTAGAAGTGGCTCCCACATTTTTCAAGAATCTGTGTAGCACTTAGTTCCTTTGAGTTCTCTAGAGGTGGCTCACATGGTACAAAGGTATGAGTTTTACTCAGATTGGCCTCTATGGCACATGCTTTCTAATGATTCATCGGAACTCGTGTAGCACTTAGCTCTCAAAGGACTCTAGAGGTGGCTCTCACAGTTTCGAAGAATTTGTGTAGCACATAGTTCCTTTGAGTTCTCTAGAGGTGGCTCACACGGTAGAAAGGCATGAGTTTTACACGGGATGGCCTCTATGGTGCATGCTTTCTAATGGTTATATTCTACCATCATTCAAGTCCTCAAGTTGTATATACACATCAATGGTCATACAATTCCAGTGTCCTAATTTTTCAATAAATACCACTATGAGCTATTCGAGTTCTTTGAGCTAAATATCGTAGGTTGTATACATATTGTACACTAATCCGTATATACATTTTAAAAGTGTAACAATGTATTGGCATGCTCCCTAGGTGCAACTTAAATAAATCACATACATTTCTCATGACATAGGCACCTATGTTTTATACGAGTTTGTATTCTCAGTGAGCACAATAAGTTATAACACACCACACGTAATTCACAATAATCCGAAAACTATTCACGAACACATCAATCCAACTTGTATTTTACCCATACTTACTCTTATAGTCTTTTCCGTAGTATTCCATCAACTTGATGCGAATTTAGATAAGTATTTAATAAAGATTCATTCATCTCTTACGAGATGATACTAGTAAGGCTTATTTAACCCACTTACCTCAATGCTTAGAAATCATCTTCCTCGGTTTTCCAAATTTAAGATTCGAGCTCCTACACCGCTCCAAGTCACTACAAATCAATTTATTTATTTAAATCATTATTTCCAAAAGGGATTTATTTTCCTTTCCAACACATTAAACTAGTCGGTTGATATCCATGTATATAGTGAGAAAATAAATAAATATTCATTTTGAATATTAATATTTCATAAATTATAAATAATTTCTCACTAAATCAAAATATTAAAACATGAATAGTCAAATTAAATAATTTTCTCATAATTTCTACTTTATGGGAAAATTTGTGTAAATGGTCTTCGATTATGTTCTTAGACCTAATTTCAAGCATCTAAAATATTTATAATATTTTAGAATAATTTTGGTAAATTTCGGCAGCATAATAGCTGCGGATTTCTAACCTCCTGCATCGAGATTACAGTATATAGAACCAGCTTTTCAACCACAATTCATGCATGTTTCAAACCAAATCATGTTCTCAACATTTCCATAAAATTTATCTCAATAAAACATGCATTCCCTATATCTCTACAACACACTTCCCCTTACCTGTACGGTGTTATTGCATTCAAACCGTACACTTCATGGCTTTGAACCAATGATTATGTCCTTATTCATCTCCTTTCCCATTTCGTTTATTTAGCTTCGGAGCTGCAGAAGATGAGTCATACAAGTTCAATTCCGAAACATACATATACACTAAGCATTCTTAGAAATCCTACTCATTAAGGTAGAATTATTCTTTATAAGAATTTCCAACCTATCAATACCTTTCTATTCATAACACAAATTATTGAATTCTAATTAATGCATCGTCAATTTTATATGTGATCTGACTTAATTCCCTATCTCGAAATATAAAGCCCATTTCCTAGTTCATTCAATATTGTTCCTCACAATTTTTCAAAGTTCAGCCCAATTCTGACCCATATGACAGGATGGTTTTTTGACCTTTGTGCATTAAATTTTATATTACTAATTATAGGGATATCCAAAATTATGAATCCCAAGACCATGTGAATCTCCCTATTTAGAATAGCAATTTTCACAATTTTATCATTTCGAAATTATTTTTAATAATTCCTCAAATTTGCCCTGTTTCCAGATGCATTCTGGCAGATTGTCTACTGACCTTTATGCACAAATTGAGCCATATCTCAAGATAGGGTTGTCCAAATTGTGCAAGCTCAAAACCATATTATTCGTAACTCCTTTACCTTTCTAGAAACATAAATTTTGCAGACAAATTCAATCTGTGCTAATTTATACAAATTTTCAAAGTTGACACAGAGCATCTCGCTTACTGACTGAGTGCCCTGTGTTCAACTGCCTATATCTCAGGTTACACAACTTCAAATTAAGTAATTCCAAAACTGAATTTTGCCTAACTCATAAAGCTATCCAAAACTGAATTTTGCCTAACTCATAAAGCTACCCGTAATAATGTTTCCAGAATTTATTTCATTCTAAAACCCCCCCAAACTGAATTTTTAAATATGTGGCTCGGACAGACAGTTTTCCAGCAAAAATTGAAATCTACATTTGGCACTTTGTTTCTCTTCTTTTCTCAACTCTAACTTTATAACCATTTTCTATTCACTTAGTATATTCATCAAATACTAAAATGTAGCATTAAATCATGCCCAAACCAACCTTGGCCGAAACCCCCATTTTCCATTTTTCTTGATTTTTCAATCCTTTCTTCAAACTATTGTTTCTATGTTACTTAAACCTTTTCTAGCTTTCATTTCCTACCAATTTCATGAAACAAAATGCATGCATTCATCATGAACCATGGCTGGCCAAAACCCATAAATATGACATTTTTTTATTTAGCCATTTTTAGGTAAATCCAATGCCATAATCTTTTTTTGCAACTTGAATACACTAGGAACACAACCTTAAAACAAATCAAAGCCATAAATTTTTTTTTGGACAAATCTTACCTTAACGGAAATCTTCTTGGCCTTCTTTCTCCTTGTGCCTTTCTTCTTTTTTCCTTTTTCCTTCCGGCTGCTCTTTCTTTTCTCCCTTTTTCTTTCGGCCTCACCTTTCTTTTCTTCCTTTCCTTTTCGGATTCACCTTTCTTTTCTTTCTTTCTTCTGGTTCTCTCCTGTGTCTCTCCTCCTCTCTTACACTTTCATTTTCTTATTTTATTTCCAAGACTTCTTTGAGAAGTCTTGGATGGTAATGCCGAGAATGTGGCTTAGTGGGGTTTGATGGGAGAAAGTCCCATCAAACTCCACTAAGCACATATTTTAAATTATATTTTTATTTTATAAATTTCAAATTTATTTTATTTTATATTTTTATTCCTATTTCACATATCTACATCCATATAATTTATAATTATCTTTACATAATAATATATTTATATATATATCTAATATATATATTCATATATATATTTATTTATCTTGTTATATTACTTACATGTAATATGTATTTGTACCTATATTTTAAACATTAAATATATAATATCTAATACACATATATATATATATATACATATATTTTATATGTTCATGTCTAATGCATTTTTAATGTAGGTATGTGTGTGTATATATATATATATATATATATATAATATTCCTCCTTTACTTTAAATTTTACATATATTTATATATATAGATATTTAATATTCAATAGGTATATGTATATATATCTTATGTATTCCTCACTTATTTATATTCTAATTGTTTAGATGTTCATGTACACTACATTTCCTTTAGTATACTTGTGCCTTCGTTTTATTAAAACAAATATACATATATATTTTGTGGAATATATGCATCTATTTGTTTTTATATAATTCTTGAAATTAGTTATAGGATTTCTAAATTACACAAAGGTATAAATTATTTATTTTCTAATTTCACTACTTTGAGACTTCATTCTCATTACTTGACATAAGAATAATAATTACAAAAATGTATCTCAGTACTAGCTTATCTTATGTCTTTTATTTATTCATTAACATGGTACAAAGTTTCGCCGTCTTTACATCCTCCCCACCTTAGGAAATTTGGTCTTCCAAATTCTCCATGTCCATCTGAAATAGGTGAGGGTACTTCTCCTTCATTAAGCTCTCTAACTCCCATGTTGCTTCTTCTGAAGTGTGATGCTACCAAAGTACCTTGACTAAAGGGATTGTCTTAGACCTCAATATCTTATCTTTTCTATCTAAGATCCGAATAGGCCTCTCGATATAACGTAAGTTTTCCCTGATTTCCAAAGGTTCGTACTCAATAACATGGTATGGGTCCGAATGATAGTTCCTTAGCATCAAAACATGGAAAACGTTATGCACACCCGATAGCTCTAGTGGTAGTGTTAATCGATATGCTATGTCACCAATCCTTTCCAGTATTTCAAACAGACCAATATACCGAGAGCTTAACTTCTCTTTCTTACCAAATCTCATTATTTTAATCCCTTTTTCCAAGTGGTATAGTACTCCACTATCCAACTCTTTTAACATTTTGAATACCATCTTTACACTTATTCATCCACCGATCTTAATTTCTTTAATTACAAGTCACATATGTAGAACGGCTAGCCCATAACTCTTCTATAGACTGGCAGTGTGATCTAGCTAGACTCATTAATTTCGTATCTCAATCACTATCTTTCTATCATAGACAGATTCACTGTCATTATGTCATTCGAGATCGTATATCTCAGAAAGAGATACTATCTAGCCAAATTTCCTGTTTGCCAACTTTAACATATAATTCACAGTCTTCGAAAATCTGGAGGGTCATACAACAATGCTGCTCATGTTCCATTAATGTCTTAAAACATTTTGATATCTCATCACTTTATCCATGTATGGTTTAAATAACTTATTCATTAGGCTTACATACCTCACATGGTATTTTATTAATCTTGTAAACCTCAATAGGAACTTGTAAGAATTTGTCAAGTTCTAAATATTATCTTATGGGTATCAGTCTCCAACTATTAGCTGATGGCGCCTTGTACAGAGACTGGTCTTATGAATTCCTTATACATCTCTGATTAGATCAAATAGGCATCAATTCCATATAGTTGAATATTTGTTCTTAGTAAGAACTCTTTTAAATAATAGGAATTTAATTCACAATTATAAATCCTCAGTTCAAGTCATCTGTATTTCCATCATTTACACCTACACAAGTGAATTTCATTATCCACACATTTTCCAGAGTTGTTTCTTAAGCTTTTTGGACTCTTCCAATGTTCTCCGATACAAGCTTAGATATAGATTCGTTATCAACAGTCGAGTCAATGTTAAGCGGATCTTTCAAATATATTTTATTCAAAAAATTTATCAAGAATAACATCCGATACTTTTTAATTATAAATCTCATACCATTTTAGACATTTTGTCTCTATGTCCTATCATTCCACTGTATATCCTCAAGGCAGAGACATTTAACATTTAACTCATTTTAACACATATTCCGCCTTAATTCACCTATTTACTTATACTTCACAACGTATCAATCATCTTAATTAGTATGCTGTATTAAATATAACCATTTAACTAACACATTTCATAGCTAATCGATTCATTACTGTAATTCACTTTGAAGTCATTTTCATTTAACAATTCAGGTTAGCAATCATCTTTTTCTGCTCTTACAGTTACTTTACGGTTCTTATACATATCCTTCGAATTTATAATACTCCAATCAGCATACAATTCTGCAAAGCATATCTCAAAATGCTCCGGTTCTAAAAATATATGTTTGATACTTAGGAAGCAAACCAAATGTATAGAACCAAAATTAACAGTATTGATATGAATTTCATCAACTATACAAATCACTTTCTCAATCATCTTCAATAATCATCTCATCTTTCATAATATCCAACGATCCCTCAATAAACATCCCATTAATACACTTTTAATTCAGACCCTTAAAAATCAATAGCAGGCCCAATCATCCTACGACTTCCCACTATAAACATTTTGGGTCGCATTCGTAATCTAATTGTAGATAGGATTAATAATCGGAACCGTTATACATATATTACATTTCTTATGCCATCAGTAGCTTCATCACTATCATGGAATTCAAGATCAATTTGGTCCACTATTCAGAAATTAGTCCAATATAAGGACACATTTGTCATTTAAAAATTTATTTCTTTCTCTTCATTATAAATTTAAACCAGTGATCTTAATATCCATATAGTTTCTAAATCGTAAAACTTTTAATAGTATGATATTTAAAATTCTACATCCTTCAAACTCCCACCCATCACATAGCTCATTTCTCATTCATGAGTCTTGACGGGTATATCACGTCAATCTCCGACCATATAGGCCCTTATGCCTTTACTGGTATTAGTCCAATATATTTAGAACAAAACAAATGAGCATTTATTGCTTCGTTATTTGTCAAAACATATTATACGTGGATTAGGTAGGGAGAAGGTTACAATTTTCCTATAGCAGTGTACATTAGCACGATCAATGGCTATCCCATCCATGCTCAAGATGACACCAAGGTTGTAAATGTGCAACATTAGCAAATCTGCTATTAGGTCTCTATCTCCCACCTTCACTTCACACTGACAATACACAATACTCAAACTTCCATCTGAGATTCCTTGAAAAGAGTGCTAGTATGCAATAGGTAACTTAAAGTTTCCAACTTTATATGTAGCCTGTTACATGTCCAGCTTATGAGGGTGATGGAGTCAATGGTTGCATCGTCTGTCTCCGAGTTGGCTTCCAGGCCCACCTCAATGTCCAATTCTCCTTATTCTAATTCGAATTAAAAACAAACCATACCAAGAGTAAACCAATCTCAGTATAAGTCAATTAATAGATAATTTTCCAAACATATATTTCATAGTACATGGGATGTAACACCACAAATGATCCCAACTACACTAACACGTACTAGACAAACCTTGCTCTGATACCATTAAATCTGTCACGACCCGAAGACCATGACGTTCACTTAACACCTACCTTATTTCACTTAGAAAATTACGAACTAAATTTTTGTTTTTCTATTTACGGTTTATATTCAGTGTTAGTGTAGTAACTAAATCGAACCTTGCCTTAATAATCTTATTTCTCTAGCTACGTCATAATTCTCAAAGTGATTATACCATTTTAGCCTCATATTTACTTATCCAAAAGAAACGGGTTGAAAACCACCCCTTTGTATTTTATCAATTTCCCCAGTAATTTACTGCCATTGAAATTACATTTATAATTTTCATAATGCAGCCAGCTCAAATTCCCACAATTCACATCATCATACATCACATGTTTCTCAAGAACCTAACCCAGTAATAATTCCACATTTTGCAGTTTATACATACTTCAAAATATATATATCTTATCCCGGATTGTACTTGATAATCACATAGACTTACATAATAATCTAGTGCAACCCAAAGTTACATCCCATATTTCTTCCTAGTACTGTGAAATTAAAGTTTGCATAACTATCAAAACGATATACAATTTGTATACCTCAAAAGCATAATAGCTAGGCTTGGAGAACGTAGACGAGTACCACAACTAGGTATAGTTCCCGAGAGAGCCTATATAAAGCCTAAAGCCGGATTTGAACTCGTATGATCTGTAGATGTTAAATTAAGGGGTGAGCAATCCACAGCTCAGTAAGTAGCTTAAATAAGTGCAGACTAGGCTCATATCGTAAAATATGATCATACATGCATGAACTCTTTAAAATGTCATGTATGCACTATGTCAAGATTAGCTACTAACTTATAATTTACAACAGATTTCATAGGCTCATCCATGTTTTTCTTCATTTCTTTACCTCGCACAATATCATCCTTTTTATCCCTTCTTTCGATATGGTTAAGCGTGAAAGAAACAACCATTTCAAATAGTACATGATTCTATAGCATAATATAAGTAAAGTTCAACAATTACTCTAATTCTCTGTCATATGTATAATATCTATCTTCACTAATGATAGTTGCCACATCACAGATCACAATCGTTTATCCATTGTCTTATTGGCATAAGATTTCCTATGATTCATCGGTACACGTGTAGCACTTAGCTCTCTAAGGACTCTAGAGGTGGCTCCCACAGTTCCAAAGATTCTGTGTAGCACGTAGTTCTTTTAAGTTATCTAGAGGTGGCTCACACAGCACAAAAGATTGAGTTTTACTTGGGTTTGCCTCTTTGGCGTATGTTTTCTAATGGTTCATCGATACATGTGTAGCACTTAGCTCTTAAAGGACTCTAGAGGTGGCTTCCATAGTTTCGAAGAATTTGTGTAGCACGTAGTTCTTTTAAGTTCTCTAGAGGTGGCTCACCCGGTACAAAGGCATGAATTTTACTCGAATTGGCCTCTGTGGCGCATGCTTTTCTAATGATTTATCGGAACTCGTGTAGCACTTAACTCTCAAAGGACTCTAGAGGTAGCTCCTACAGTTCCGAGGAATCTGTGTAGCATGTAGTTCCTTTGAGTTCTCTAGAGGTGGCTCACATGGTACAAAGGTATGAGTTTTACTCAGATTGGCCTCTATGGCGCATGCTTTCTAATGATTCATCGGAACTCATGTAGCACTTAGCTCTCAAAGGACTCTAGAGGTGGCTCCTACAGTTTCGAGGAATCTGTGTAGCACGTAGTTCCTTCGAGTTCTCTAGAGGTGGCTCACATGGTATAAAGGTATGAGTTTTACTCGGATTGGCCTCTATGGCGCATGCTTTCTAATAATTCATCGGAACTCATGTAGCACTTAGCTCTAAAAGGACTCTAGAAGTGGCTCCCACAGTTCCAAAGAATCTGTGTAGCACGTAGTTCCTTTGAGTTCTCTAAAGGTGGCTCACACGGTACAAAGGCATGAGTTTTACTCAGGTTGGCCTCTATGGTGCATGCTTTCTAATGGTTATATTCTACCATCATTCAAGTCCTCAAGTTGTATATACACGTCAGTGGTCATACAATTCCAGTGTCCTAGTTTTTCGATAAATACCACTATGAGCTATTTGAGTTCTTTGAGCTAAATATCATAGGTTGTATACATATTGTACACTAATCCGTTTATACATTTTTAAAGTGTAACAATGTATTGGCATGCTCACTAGATGCAACTTAAATAAATCACATACATTTCTCATGACATAGGCACCTATGTTTTATACGAGTTTGTATTCTCAGTGAGCACAATAAGTTATAACACACCACACATAATTCACAATAATCCGAAAGTTATTCACGAACACATCAATCCAACTTGTATTTTACCCATACTTACTCTTATAGTCTTTTCCGTAGTATTCCATCAACTTGATGCGAATTTGGATAAGTATTTAATAAAGATTCATTCATATCTTACGAGATGATATTAGTAAGGCTTATTTAACCCACTTAACTCAATGCTTAGAAATCATCTTCCTCGGTTTTCCAAATTTAAGATTCGAGCTCCTACACCGCTCTAACTCACTACAAATCAATTCATTTATTTGAATCATTATTTCCAGAGGGTATTTATTTTCCTTTCCAACACATTAAACCAGTCAGTTGATATCCATGTATATAGTGAGAAAATAAATAAATATTCATTTTGAATATTTAATATTTCATAAATCATAAATAATTTCTCACTAAATCAAAATATTAAAACATGAATATTCAAATTAAATAATTTTCTCATAATTTCCACTTTATGGAAAATTTGTGTAAATGGTCTTCGATTATGTTCTTAGACCTAATTTCAAGCATCTAAAATATTTATAATATTTTATAATAATTTTGGTAAATTTTGGCAGCATAACAGTTGCGGATTTCTAACCTCCGGCATCGAGATTACAGTATATAGAACCAGCTTTTCAAGCACAATTCATGCATGTTTCAAACCAAATCATGTTCTCAACAATTTCATAAAATTTATCTCAATAAAATATGCATTCCCTATATCTCTACAACTCACACACTTCCCTCTTACCTGTACGGTGTTATTTCATTCAAACCGTACACTTTGTGGCCTTGAACCAATGATTATGTCCTTATTCGTCTCTCTTCCGATTTCGTTTATTTAGCTTCATAGCTGCAGAAGATGAGTGATACAAGTTCAATTCCGAAACAGACATATACACTAAGCATTCTTAGAAATCCTACTCATTAAGGTAGAATTATTCTTTATAAGAATTTCCAACCTATCAATGCCTTTCTATTCCTAACGAAAATTATTGAATTTTGATGAATACACCGTCAATTTTATATGTGATCTGACTTAATTCCCTATCCAGAAATATAAAGTCCATTTTCTAGTTCATTCCATATTGTTCCTCACAATTTTCCAAAGTGTAGCCCATTTTCTACTGCTCATGCATACACGTGCATGTAGCTCGACATGAGCCTAGTTTGCATTTACTTAAACTACTTATTAAGATGTGGAGTGCTCACCCCTTATTTTTATTCCTTGCAGACTATTTGAACTAAGCTCTAACTACAAGAGTATCTATATGCACTCTCGGGGATTGTACCTAGCCACAGTACTTGTCTACATCATCCAAACATCGCTTTTGATTATTCTTGAGGTATACGAAAGTTGTATGTTCCTTTGTTTACATGTATATTCTTTCATATTACACAATACGACTTATGCATGGGTGATGGGATGTAACCTAGGATCATATGAGATTATTATATGCGCCAATATGATTATCGAGTGTGATTTTGGCTTTGATATGTATGTAAAGATTAGTTGTGGATAGTAGGATTTTTCATATGATATCACTTGATGATTAGGGGTACGATGCGATGTCACCAATACGATTAGTGAATTCATTTTGTACGTTGTGGATTGTGGGAATAATCGATATAATTGAGTTATGATAAATGAAAATGATTTGCGAGTATTTTATCTGGGGAAAAAACTTAAAATATAATGGAGATTTTTTTAATTTATTTTTTGGAAGAGAATATATCATGGATTAAAAACGATCATTTTGTTTCCTAAAGTGTCACGATCCAAAATATCGTATGCTTTACTAATTTAACATATATAAATCACACACATAGGTTGGGCTCGTTTACAGTGTCAATAACTCCAAATAAAAATTTATTTATTTGTATGCAATCCCAAGATCTAAAAATGTGATAACCGCAAACTTCTCTAAACCAAGAATGTACTCAACGATTAATTTAAGTGAATATAATGTAACAATGTAATTTTGAATTTCAAATTTAAAGATTATGGTCAATTTTCCAGAATCAAAGTCCTCGAGAATAAAGTGAAACATGCATTAATAGAGTACATGCAATGTAAGCTAAGTGAGTACGGAAGGAGTAGTAATTCTAAGCTTAAATAGGATTACGTTCACATATAAGCTAAACTAAAATCACACAACATGCATGCATGCATATGTAAATGTGTATGCATGCAACGAATGTACGTATGACTATATATAAATGCACATACAAATAATAAGGATGTGAAGTGAAAATAAATAATAAGATAAGAAAATAAGTTAATTGCATATAAATAGGTACGTATAAATATAGATAGATATATATATTTATGTTTATGTTTATATGTATATTTATATTCATATTTATAACCACAAGAATAACTATGTGCATATACCAATAAATAGGAATGTATACAAAACAAACAAACAAATGAATGAATAAATAAATAAATAGGGATACATACATATGTATATATATAGTGAATAATATACATATATAAAAATTATATTGAAATACATGTATATTATATTATATTAAATATATATATGTATAAGTGGCATTAGTGGAGGATTTAGTGAGTACTAGACTCACCAAACTGTCTGCCATAAGCAGACCAAACCTCTGCCTTTTACCATCATTGTTTTAAAAAATATATTTGTATTTATAGTAAATGAATAAAATGAAATGGGGTGAAAAGATACCAATTAGAATGTGAAAAGAAAAGAAAGAGTGAATAAGAGAGGAAGGTTCAACGAGAGAAGGAGA
Source organism: Heritiera fomes (assembly GCA_032173925.1). Taxonomy (NCBI): domain Eukaryota; kingdom Viridiplantae; phylum Streptophyta; class Magnoliopsida; order Malvales; family Malvaceae; genus Heritiera; species Heritiera fomes. The sequence continues at coordinate 16,661,679 of JAPDPM010000009.1, read as the reverse complement.
AAGAGCCAAGGAGAGGCATATTTGGGGGTGAAAAAGTTGATCGGAGGCAAGTTGGAGAAAGGGGTTTTCGGTGCTGTAACAGAATTGAGTAGTTGAGAAACGGTGGAGCAAAAATGTGGCTTAATTTTAGGTCTGGAAACAAGGGCAAAGGGAGGGCTGTTCAGTGCTGACTGAAGGGCATGTTGGAGCTTATATAGTGGTGCGTTTTATAGGCCTGAACCAGAGTTGGATAGGGGAGCAAAAACCAAGCCTCATTTAGAGGCTACTAAATGTGGAAGTGAGCTAGACAGGAGGGGTCATGACAAAAGTGAGGCTAGGCTAGAAGAAGGGCCGAAACAAGCCGAAACAAAGGAATCATTGGCTCCTAGAAAAGGTTGATATAAGGGTTGAACTTGGGCAGTTTACGGGGCTGTGTTGGGTGGTATCGTAAGCTGGAAATAAGGGTGTGGGTAAATATTTGGTGCTAGTTGAGATAGCCCGTGAAGATTCAATCTTGGCTGCACCTTTAGGCTATGTTTAAGAAAGAGATTAAGGGAGGAAGAGGCTGAGTTGGCGCTGCATAATAGTGGCTGAAATAGCTGAACGGTAGGAGCTTTAAGGGGCTATTAAAGGTTGGACAAAGGTGGAATTCTGGAGCTGGTTCAGGCATGGAAAAGACAAGTTGTGTGTGTGGCATTTCTGTTGGTTACGACGTGGAAGCGATAGCTAATTATAGGGCTAACTTAAAGGTAGAAAATGAAGCTGAAATGGAGTCACCTTAAAAGATTGTCAAGTGGTCAGTGAGCTGCCTACTGCTTAATCAAAAACAGGGTAACAAAGAAAGAAAAGAAAAGAAAAGAAAAGAAAAGAAAAGAAAAGGAAAGAAAAGGAAAAAAAAGAAATATATATACATATATATATATACACATACACACATAGGAAGATGATAGAATTTTATTCTAAGAGTTGGTATTATATTAGTGTTGAAATTTTTATAAGTATATAGAAATTGGGCTAGGCGTCACTAAGTCGGATTTTATTGTGAATGTGTAGTGCAAAGAGATGATGATGAAAATGATCTAGCAAACCTCGGTGTACACTCAAGCTAAGCTCGCATTAGGTAAGACATCTAATAATGTAGAAGTAGAATTATCCTGTATAAGTAGAAATTGAATAGTGAGATGATTTGAGTATTTCGGGACTCGATTTAAAGAAATGAAATGCAAGTACAATGTTAAGCTCGATAAGGTACGATAGTGATGCCGTGTTAAAAAGAAATGACTTGATATGGTATTGATTTATAGGCATCACTAGAAGGAATGATAAAGCATTCATGCATTTCATGAGCATTTCACTATACTGTTTTCATTTCATCTACTTGGATTTTATCGCCCTTAAGCATGCCTTATTTCTATACATGAAACTTGAAAGGATTCATCCTTATCATGCTTACAAGAATACTTTGGATGCTTAAATGGTTTTGAAAAGAATGAATTTATAGTGTACGCATATGTACGTATATATGTAAATGATCTTAAAGAAATGTATTACGTATTTTGCACTATTTTCATAAGAAAAGTTAAATGATTAAATTTTATAGGCATGCCAAGGAAGTTAAATTCAATAAAGCATAATGGAACTGCCTAATTGGAGATTACTCATTAGGCATAGATGCTTGTCCGACAATAGTCGTGGACAGGGCTCAATCACACCTAATCAGTGGGGCTGAGAGACATGACGTTTATGGCCATAGATAGTGTAAAAACTACAAACTTTGTACCACATGATGTGAATAAATAAGAGACATGGAGTAAGTTGAGTATTATGATATATGTTGTAAGAAATAATCTTATGACAAGTAATGAGGATGAAACCTCATTTTAGTGGAATTAGAAAACAATTAACTTATAATTTTGTGTCATTTAGAAAATCTCATAACTAAGTTCAAGAATTTAAATATGAACTAATGAGATGCATATATTCCACCAAATACATAGGTAGGATTGTTTTAATAAAACAAGTATACAAGTATATTAAAGGAAATGTAGTATGTATGAGAAATGAATAATTAAAATAAATTGAAGAATTCATATGTATACACATATCCATACAAAAAGATATATAAATATATATAGGTATATATATATATATGTATACATATTAGACATGAATATATATAAATATACGTATACTTATATGAATATGAGTATGTGTATATATATATATATGTTTTATTATAATTAAGGTTTTTAAATATAAGTACATATACACATTATATGTAAAGAGTATAATAAAATAAATGAATACATATGAATATATGATTGGTATATGTAGATAAAATTTATTATTTAAAGACAATTATAATTCATATGAATTATAAATATTTGAGATAATAATAAGAATATAAATAAAATATAATTTAGTGTGTGTTAGTGGAGTTTGATGGGACTTTCTCCCATCAAACCCCACTAACTTCACCCGGATACACCAACCCAAGCTTCTAAGAGAAGCCTTGAAAATAGAAGAAATGAGATGAGAGGAAGGGAGATGTGCGACACGAGACAGAGGGCTGGAGATTTAAACCATTCGGTGAAGAGGAAAGAAAGGAGATGAACTGAAGCCGAGAAGAAAGAAAAGTAGCCGGAAAGAAAAGGAAAAGAAGAGAAAAAGACGTTGCAAAGGAACATTTCAGTGAAGGAAGAAGAACTGCAGTTATGCAGTAAAGAAACGGAAAAGAGAGGAAATTCTTGATGTACAGAAGAATGAATTGGGTCTGAAGAAAAATGGGGCTCGTACGGTGATGACTGCTGGAACCGTGGGTTGAAGGAGGAGATTTTATGACAATGCCATGAGGAACTTAATGGTATAGCAAGGATGTTGTTCAGAGGCCATTACTGTCAGATTTTTTTTAGGTTAGTAATGTGGGATTTTGATGTTGTTTGAGGTTGAGTTTGTGAGGCTCAAAGTAGGGAATTGAAGATTGAAATTGGTTGCTTCCTAGCTGCTAGAAGGTGACAATCACAGAGACTCTCAAGTGGCATTTAAGACTGGAGGACAGGGGAGTCTCGGGTTGGATTTACCAGCCAAGATAAACGCTGGAAGTGACATGGAAACTGAGTTTCGAAGTGGTGAAATGGAGCTGTGATGATGCTATAAAACATCAGGAAAATTAGGGCAAGGAACGTGAGGCAGTTTAGGAACCATCATTGTTCCTCTCGGCTTGGGAACAGAGCAACGAAAGGGGGTCAACTTGGCTGGGCAAGAAAACTACAGTAACTGACCAATTGGTGCAGGAAAACTCCTCCCCTCAGCACATACGGGACAGCAGTAAAGAAGCTTGATTAACTTCTACCTTTTGGTCCAATAGAAACCTAGAACAAGAGTGGTTCGGTTTAAAGGTTCCAAGAGTGAATTTGGAGCGGTGTAGGAGTTTAGCTTGAGTTGAGGATCGAGGAAAGGTAACCTACCAAGCACCGAGGTAAGTGGGTTAAATAAATCTTACTAGCATCGTCTCGTAAGAGATGAAGGAATCCTTATTAAATAATTAATTAAATTATATAGGATATTGGTTGAGCATTACGGGTAAGATAATTAGAATAATTATGCAAGAGTTTTAAACCGAACATAATGTGCCTGTGAAATGCCCTTATTTAAAAGGTGATCTTTGTCGTGTATTGTGTAATGTGTTATGTGTTATGGCACTCTCATGATCATTGAACATGTTAACATATTGTTATGCTTGGGTATGAATACGTGAGTTGAGTACCAAATACACATATCGTCTCGATGTTGAGTCCATAGACCTCAATTAGCACCTAGTTTTATGTACCAAGAGTAAAGACTCGAATTCCGAACCGTAGGAGTCACCTCTAGGATCCTTCGGGAACTACGTGCTACACGAGCTTCGATGTGCTAAAGGCATTAACCGAGTAAAACCTCGAGTGGACTTTGGGCCATAGAGGACAGTACGGATGAGTGATGAAGCTAGGCAATCGTTGTCTGATGGGCCCAGAGAGGTTGCCATGGCCGATTGTGCTGGTTCGTCATAATCTCTAAAACCTCGAGTGGACTTTGGGCCATAGAGGACAGTACGGATGAGTGATGAAGCTAGGCAATCGTTGTCTGATGGGCCCAGAGAGGTTGCCATGGCCGATTGTGCTGGTTCGTCACACCCCTAAAATCCTTCGGGAACTAAGTGCTACACAAGTTTCGACGAAATATGAGAAATCGTAGGGTATTGCGATTATAAGTAAGTAAGTGATTGTGATTCATGAAGGCGATGAATGTTGAAGGATGACATAGATCTTAGGCATATGACACATGATGTATGTGATTATTGAATGATATCTATATATGCCATTTGAACATGTGCTACTTGAATGTTCGTTTCTTTCGATTATTTGAGTTATGTCTATATATGTCATTGAACATGTGCTACTTGAATATTCGTGCTTCCACACATAATTATATTTTTAATAAGAACGATGACTGGTGTAACTAAGGATGAAAAGTAAGTATGAGTAAGTTATGACGTGTGTACACTTACGAAAAGGGTAATAAACCTTAGTATAACCCATACATGCTAATTTACAATAACTCAAGCATGTATGATCGTGTTTTACGATATGAGCCTAGTATGTTTTATTTAAACTACTTACTGAGCCGTGGATTGCTCACCCCTTAATTTAACAACTGCAGATCATACGAGTTGATAGCCGGCTCAGGCTTCGCGTAGGCTCCTGGGAAATCGTACCTAGTAGTGGTACCCATTGCGTTCTCCAGAGCTAGCATTTTGTATTTTGAGGTATACTGATAGTATATCATTTTGATAATTATGTGTACGTTAACTTTCACAGTACTAAGATAATATGTGGGATGTAACTATGGATCGCATTAGATGACTATGAGAGTCTAGGTGGTTATCGAGTCCGATCCAGGTCTTAAATTATGTTTTGAATTATGTATAAATGTGGTAGATACGAACTTAGTAACGGTTAAACTCTCGAGATCTTGAAATACGTGATTGCATGAAATTGTGGAGAAACACCAGCTATTGTATTATGTGATTTAGAAATGCGTTTTGTGCAGGGAATTATACCTGGGGAAATTGATAAAATACAAAGGGGAGGTTTTCGATCTGTTTCTTTTGGGAATAGTAAAATAAGACGAAAATCATAAGAAAAACCTCTTTGAGAAACGTGTCATAGCTCGAGAAATAATATGAGTAAGATAGGATTGGAATTTAGATACTACACTAACACCGAATACAAACCGTAAGTAGAAAAAGAAAAATTTGGTTCGAAATTTTCGTAAGCAAATCTAGTAAGTGTTAAGTGGATGTCATTGACATTCGGGTCGTGACAGATAGTGCCCTAGTTGGTTTTCAAGGGACTATGATATGATTTTCACCGCTAGCTACAGTGATCTAAGTCTTTATTGATAGTGCATTAGGGATCTAGCCTAATCTCAAACGATATGAAATATAGTTTAGAGTATGGTTTTTAATTGGCAATAAACTCTAAACTCGATAAGGTTTTATGGTATATGAAATGTGTTTTGATACTGTACATTGCTTTAAATATGTTTCAAAAGTTACATGTGACATGAAATGGAAATGGTGTATATTCTCAAGCATGTCTTAAAAGTAAAACCGAGATGTTTTGATTTTCGCATGTTTTGAACATGTTTTAAAAGAATATGTATTACACCTTTTAAGACTACAAACATCTCATATATAATTACATGCTAAAAGACAAGATATGATTTCATGGTTTAGGCATCACATGACAAGTTGTATTACTAAATTAAGATTTAGAGCATAACATGTATAAACTACATGATGAACAAGAGAGTGATTTGATAGTGAATTCTCATCACATGACATCATGCATTTACATTAGAATAGTATAATTCTAATTCTGTACTTATATTAATGACTTATGGAGCCCTCGCTCATTAAACATTATTTAATTTTTTTCAGATTGTGTCACAACCCGAAGGCCGCGACTTTCCCTTAATACTTATACTTTTCTTAGTCTACAAATTTATGAACTAAATTTTTCTTTTTCATTTTAAGGTTTGTATTTGGTGTCAGTGTAGTTATTACTGTACTTTCATTGATCCTCTATACAATAATTTATCACACTTCTAAGTTACATATCGACTCGTTGAACAAAATACGTACTGTATATTAATTAAAGTCTGTTTATGTAAACAAGAGATTTACAAAGAACATATACCTCAAGGCGATGAAGCGGATTCGAAGAACAATGGCCAGCACCAAGCTTAGATACCGTCTCCGATGCCCACTTAACAGCTCACATGGCAGATGTTAACTTCAATAGTCTGAAAGAGATGAAATTTAGTAGGGTGAGCAAAATCATGGCTCAGTAAGATACTAATATAAATGCAGGAGTAGCAATATACTGTCTTAATCGACAATGCTTAAAACCTGCAAGTTTGCAATTACATTTCACCTTTTTCATCGATAACATCTCATTATCTCATTTCTTGTTATCTGTCTATCACTTATACTTCTAAATAAATCATCATAATCACTTTTTAGTCTTCTCATCCGTATACTATAGTGCATCACATGACAATATGTCGTGTTCAATTTATATATCAAATACTATTTGTCCATACTTTCCTCAATCTCAGAGTACATCATGTCCAATTGAGATATTGTATCAAGTCACTTTTCATTTCCTAATCATACTTCTGTATTCTATCATCTCATATCATTTCTCATATTGTGGATCATGATCACGGTGGTACGAAGTCATAATTCTCTTCAAGTATTTCTATATTCATGTTTCATATCATATCATGACATCATGTAGATGAAATATCGTTACCACCAAGTCATGATACTACTCATAAATTCTTCATGTTTAATTGAGATATCCTATTGAGTCACTTTAAATTTGACAATCATATTCCCGTATTACATCAATTCATATCACTTATCGTGTGGGAACTTATGATCACGATAGTGTAAGATCATAATTCTCTTCATATCAATCTTATGTTCATGTATTAGATCATATCATGTCATCGTATAGATGAAATATCATTAGCGTCGAGTCATGACATTCCTCATGGAATTCTCATGTACTAAGCATATTATCATGTCAGGGTTTAATATGCAATTTATGTAACTTTACTATATAAACCACCATCATTTCAAATCATATCATATATACTTTAGAACATGCTCAACATATGAATTTTCAATTCATTTCAAATTTACCTTTAAGGCATGATAGAAACATGTTCAATTTCAATTCATGCATTCGTTTTCAGAGCATGTCTAAAACATGTACGGTTTTAAAACATTTTTCATATACTATAAGTCATATCAGGTCTAGAGTTCATATCAAATCAATCTATACTCTAGATCGCATATCATTTCAAGTTCGACACAAAATCATATAAATCATATAAGTGTCGAAATCATATCACATGTACATTTAAAACATGTTTAAAACATGTACTGTTTCATAATATAATTCATTTCAAACATGTCTCATGTACTGTATAAATCATGTCAAGTCTAGAGTTCATATCAATAAAATCATACTCTAGACTTCATATAATATCGGCTAGAGACTAGGCTAGATCCCTATCACTCTATCAATAAAGACTTAAATCACTGTAGCTAGCAGTGAAAATCATGTCATCGTCCCTTGGAAACAAACTAGGGCGCTATCTATGACCATAGACCTCATCTCTCTCAGCCTCACAAATCATGCGTGACTGAGACCTGTCCACGACTATTGTCGAACAAGCATCTCTACCTAATGAGCAAAGCTCCAATTAGGCGGTTTCCACTATGCTTTATTGAATTTAATTCTTTTAGGGTGCCTACAGTCTCATAAAACATTCAAATCTTTAGTTTTTTTTGTCAAAGATCATGTAAAGCATATGGTATCATTATGTAAGAGGTTTTATATATAACACACATAGATATATATATATATATATTACCATATACTTTCTTTTCAAAACTAATCAATACTTTACAGTATTCATATAAACATTTTTAAAATGTTTCAAATTGTAACAAAGCATGTTTAAATGCGATGCAATTTAAATCATGAGTTCAAACAGTGAACTATCATTTCCATAAAATGTGTCATTAATTATAGCGTTACTATAATCTAAATTCCTCATTTCCATCCTTTTGATTTCTATCAGATCATATCTGATATTCACTGTGGTTCCTCGATATGCAATATTCTTTCTCAATAGTTATCGACTATATAATCATTTGTACATTTCATCATCGATACTAGGACTACCACCATCAGTATGAGTCCTCTTAGTATCTTTGAATATCTAGATATCATATTTCTCTATAGTCACCAAGATATTGGAATTATGCAAATTTTCGATATCATTATTCGAGATCTATTCCAGAGTCGACATCGAGGATAATAAACCACAAGATCAATAGTCACCTATCCAATCCGTCTATGGTTTAATCTATTGGCATTCGTTCATAATCTCGACTTGAGGTTCAATTTCATTCACGGTCACAAAACTAGATCACAGTCCTCAAATCAATTTTCATATGGCCTACATAATTTAATATTGACTTATGCAATTGTCGATCTTATCATTTAAGGCCTATTCCAACGTTATAACCGAAACCATAAATTCACATGTTTATCACTCATTTATTTGAATCTATAAATGATCGGATTGTGTCGTAATTCAACCTCAATTTCAATAAAATTATGTATGCACAAGTCATATTTCCATTATAGTTCAATATCATCACTATCCATTGAATACCACAATATTTACCACAATTGTAGGTCCACTTATTATCTCACGTATATTCGATAATATGATGTAATACAATAAAACCATCTCAACATTGACCTCTTGCAATGTCCGTGTTATCACATTTGAAACTCCTATAAAATCAAGAAATCGAAATCAATTTGTTCTAAAATCATCACTCCGTCGATAATTCCACAATTCAATCGTTAAATCATATAAATTACAACATCGATATTCTCTTTCGAGCTATATCATATAATCATTATTAATCTTATCAATAAATCGACTAATCGATATTCTACCTCAATCTTGACTTGGTAACCAATTCGTGATATTAAGATTAATGTATTTATCGATTCTATAAGGCTTACATCATGTGACTCATCATGTTATCATACTCAATCATTTACCTTCTCATCTACTCCAAAAATCAAATTTTTTGGCAATATGCCAAGGTCCTTTCAATGCTCATCTTTCGATGACTCTTTCCAAAATTCCATTTATGTGAGAAACTTAATCTTTTTTTTTCCTCAAACATTTTCCTAAAAATTTTGGTAGCATAACGGCTTAATTTTTACTAAACCTCCTGCAAGGAAAACACAGTTTATAACCACAACTATTAATTCTTACATTTTCTTTATCTCTTACTAAGACCCCCACCATCAGTTGTGGGTCCTCTTAGCATTTAACAATCATTTCAGTAAGCATTCATATCAAAATCAAAATTCCAAATTATACAATATAAAGCTACTAATGCTTTATAAAAGTATCTTACCTATTCGCCAAAGCTTAGCGTGTTTTCCCGAGCCTAGTTGAAATCCACTGCTAGCCTCATTTCTATGCTGCCACCATTTAACACACATACATTCACTTAGAAGGAAATTCAATAAATTCCATAAATTTCTATAGAATATAGCAAAAATCTTTAATTTCCTTACCAATTCTTTTTCTTTTCTTTCCTTCCTTTTCTTCTCTGTCTTCTTCCTTCTCTTTCTGCTCTTTCTTCTTTTCTTTTTTTCCACTTTCTTCTTCTTTTCATTTCTTCATTCATATCAAAATCAAAATTCCAAATTATACAATATAAAGCTACTAATGCTTTATAAAAGTATCTTACCTATTCGCCAAAGCTTAGCGTGTTTTCCCGAGCCTAGTTGAAATCCACTGCTAGCCTCATTTCTATGCTGCCACCATTTAACACACATACATTCACTTAGAAGGAAATTCAATAAATTCCATAAATTTCTATAGAATATAGCAAAAATCTTTAATTTCCTTACCAATTCTTTTTCTTTTCTTTCCTTCCTTTTCTTCTCTGTCTTCTTCCTTCTCTTTCTTCTCTTTCTTCTTTTCTTTTTTTCCTCTTTCTTCTTCTTTTCATTTCTTTTCTTTTCCCCTTTCTTCTTCTTTTCTTTTCTTTCTCTTTTCTTTTCTTCTTTCTTTTTCTTTTTTTTCTAGCCGAATCGGGTCGGGTCGGGTCGGGTCGGTCTGGGTTCGGGCTAGTTTGGCCGGTTCTACCGGTTCACCTCTGCTTGGTCGGTTCAACCACCGACGACAGTCCATTCCGACGGTTCAACCCCCTATAGCATCCCGCGGTTGCCAAGAAGCCGGATCTGGCCTCCATTTCCCCAATGGCGGCGCCGGCGGTGGCAGATCTGGAGGTGAGTTTTTCGGCCTTTCCCTTCTCTTTTTCTCCTCCCTCCGCCGTTTCCTTCACCACCGGTGGCCTTCTTCTCCTTCGTCGGTCTTCACCGGTGGCAGGAGTGGCAACGGTGATGCCCAGATCGGCCGGCACCGCCGTTTCCTCCCTTCTCCTTTCCCTTTTGGTTCATCGATTTTCCCTTCGACTCTCTCTTCTCCCGTTTTGTTTCTCTCTTCCGTTTTTCCTTTCCCAGTGTCGGCTTCCTCCCTCGGCTCGCCGGCGGCGTCGCTGCCACTTCCTCCTCCCAGCGTCGCCAGCTTTTCCCTTTTGTTTTTGTTTTCTCCTCTATTCTAAAACAGAGCAGAAATACAAGGCTGGGAATCGGGTTATCCCGATTCCTGCCTCTCTCTTTTCTTTTCTTTTTTTTAATTATATTTATAAAATATATTTATAAATATAATATTTATAATAATATTATATATAATTATATTCTTATAATTATATATATTTACTATATTTGATATATATATATATCAAAAACATATATATAATTTATATAAATTATATATATTTATCTTTTAATTTAAAACACTATACACGTATTTCATATATATATATTACATTAATATATATAAATATAATTGCATATTTCATATAAACTCTTTTGTATAATTACTTTATTTTAAAATAATATACATATATATTTTGGAAATTTCTCGGTTTTCACATTCTCCCCTCCTTAAAAAATTCGATCATCTGAATTTAACTTAGATTTAGAGATGGTATGCTTCCATATATTTATGATTCTTGTCCTCTATATCATTTTTTAAATGATACTGTCAGCGTATCTCCATCATTAGAATCACCTTTTATACCATTTTATATCGTTTTTCTCCATATCTTTATACTCTTTAAAACTTCTTATAATTTCAGGAGTTAACAATTTTCATCACTCTTTGCATCATAGCTCATTCATACTGTTCATCTTCCATTTTTTCTCATTTGGTGCCAAGTCGATATAGTTTGATAACTATTATTTATTCAAATTGATCAATAGTATGTAATTGTTCTAGTAGCTTTCAAATTTTGGACATCTGCTCTCTCATAATATCTTCGAGCGTTTCCTTACTATGCTCAAATATTTACATCAGTATGTAGCGATGTCGTCATTAATTTGGAATCTCGAGCCCTTTTTGCTATTTCCCATAAGTACATGGTAACTCGAGATTCCATCACATGTAATGCTCACTGGAACTTCACATACATTCTCATCGTTTCATAATCATATTTCGGCTATAGCACTAGAGAAATCTAGGAGTTGGATAACGGAAAGTGATTCAATTTGGTTAACCGGTCTATAATCACTTCCATAACATCATATTTCTTTTGTTCAATCGGGAAAAGGTAAGGATCTTTCTCTTTCATTGTTCTCAAGTTCCCATGTAACCTCTTCACTTGGTTGATGCTACTAGAGGACCTTCATTAAGGGGAGGAGACTTGACCTCACAGCTTTCTCCTTTCTGTCCACAATCCATATCGGCCTCTCCCCCATTCTAATGTGCTTTGTCATTTCACTCTTCACAACATGCGTCCTCTTATAATTCGAAATCATGAATTTCAATTTCCAATATTCCTCACGATTAAGATGAAATTGTGCCTTCAATCAAGCCATATACTTTTGTTTGATTAGTTCCATAGCCGTAATACCACAAGTTTGGGTGACTTTCTAAAACAAAACCCTTAGATTGAGTTCATTATATAGCTCAGGTTCCATATCATCATATGACCTACCTTAAGCCGACTAGGTTAGGTCAGTCCATCGGCAATTCTTTTACCTCCTTTAATCCTTCTCAATTTACATATCGATCATCTCTTATATGATCATTCTTTTATCTTCAAAATATAAACAGTCTCAATCAATCATTCTCGATCATTCAATATCTTAATCCTTTAAGGTGATACACAATTCTTCTATACTGTATCGATACCATTCATTAACGGATTCCAATCCGTTTCAATAGGCCATCGATTGGCATCTTTATGTCAAAGCCCAGCCTGTTTCAATAGGCCGTCGACTGGTATCACCCATACCAATAGCTGACCAATCTTGGTATAGATCAAAAATCAGCAAGTTTACATGTAGACACTACACAGTACATGGGATGTAACACTGTTATGGTCTCAACTACACCGACTCGTACTAGACAAATCAGGCTCTGATACCATTAAATCTGTCACGACCGGAAGGCCGCGACTTTCCCTTAATACTTATACTCTTCTTAGTCTACAAATTTATGGACTAAATTTTTCTTTTTCATTTTAAGGTTTGTATTCGGTATCAGTGTAGTTATTACTTTACTTTCATTGATTCTCTATACAATAATTTATCACACTTCTAAGTTACATCCCGACTCGTTGAACAAAATACGTACTGTGTATTAATTAAAGTCTGTACATGTAAACAAGAGATTTACAAAGAATATATACCTCAAGGTGATGAAGCGGATTCGAAGAACGGTGGCTAGTACCAAGCTTAGATACCGTCTCCGATGCCCACTTAACAGCTCGCATGACAAATGTTAACTTCAATAGTATGACAGAGATGAAATTTAGTGGGGTGAGCAAAACCACGGCTCCGTAAGATACTAATAGAAATGCAGGAGTAGCAATATACTGTCTTAATCCACAATGCTTAAAACCTGCAAGTTTGCAATTACATTTCACCTTTTTCACCGATAACATCTCACTATCTCATTTCTTGTCATCTGTCTATCACTTATACTTCTAAATAAATTATCATAATCACTTTTTAGTCTTCTCATCCTTATACTATAGTGCATCACACGACAATATGTCGTGTCCAATTTGTATATCAAATATTTTTAGTCCATACTTTCCTCAATCTCAGAGTACATCATGTCCAATCGAGATATTGTATCAAGTCACTTTTCATTTCCTAATCATACTTCTGTATTCTATCATCTCATATCACTTCTCATATTGTGGATCATGATCACGGTGGTACGAAGTCATAATTCTCTTCATGTATTCTATATTCATGTTTCATATCATATCATGACATCATGTAGATGAAATATCGTTACCACCAAGTCATGATACTCCTCATATATTCTTCATGTTTAATTGAGATATCCTATCGAGTCATTTTACATTTAACAATCATATTCCCGTATTACATCAATTCATATCACTTATCGTGTGGGAACTTATGATCACAATAGTGTAAGATCATAATTCTCTTCATATTAATCTTATGGTCATGTATCATATCATACCATGTCATCGTATAGATGAAATATCATTAACGTCGAGTCATGACATTCCTCATGGAATTCTCATGTACTAAGCATATTATCATGTCAGGGTTTAATATGAAATTTATGTAACTTTACTATATAAACTGCTATCATTTCAAATCATATCATATATACTTTAGAACATGCTCAACATATGAATTTTCAATTCATTTCAAACTTACTTTTAAGGCATGATAGAAACATGTTCAATTTCAATTCATGTATTTGTTTTCAGAGCATGTCTAAAACATGTACGGTTTTAAAACATTTTTCATATACTATAAGTCATATCAGGTCTAGAGTTCATATCAAATCAATCTATACTCTAGACCGCATATCATTTCAAGTTTGACACAAAATCATATAAATCATATAAGTGTCGAAATCATATCACATGTACTTTTAAAACATGGTTAAAACATGTACTGTTTCAGAATATAATTCATTTCAAACATGTCTCATGTACTGTAAAAATCATGTCAAGTCTAGAGTTCATATCAATAAAATCATACTCTAGACTCACTACAACAAAATTGATAATTTGTGAAGATTTTTTTGAGTGACACATAATCTTTCGTCACTCAAAGTATACAATACATGACAAATACTATAATTCGTCACGCTTCTTCTAGTTTTAATATTTTATATGACGATGTATAAAATCGTCTTAAGATAGTGTCACTAAAAATTTGGCGCCAAATTTTACTACCAAATATATTTGGTGGGAAATTTTTTTGTGACGTTTATTTATTTTTTTGTGACATTTTTGTGTTTGTCATAAAATAGACACTTTATATATGACAAATTGCAAAATGTCTCATTTTAAAAAAATGTCACCATATACTTGGCGCCAAAATTTACTGCCAAATATACTTGATGAAAAATTTTTTGTGACATTTTTTTGATTTTTTGTGACATTTTTATTTTTGTCATAAAACAGACACTTTATACATGACAAATTGTAAAATGTCTTATTTTTATAAAAACGTCACCATATATTTGGCTCCAAATTTTTCTGCCAAATATACTTGGTGGGAAATTTTTTTCCTTAATTTTTTTATTTTTTGTGACATTTTATTTTTTGTCATTAAATAGATACTTTATACGTGACAAATTACAAAATGTCTCATTTTGTAAAAACGTCACTATATATTTGGTGCCAAATTTTGCCACCAATTAGAAATTGTGGAAATTTTTTGTCAATTTTTTGATTTTTTGTGATGTTTTGTGTTTTTGTCATTCGTTTTAAGAAAATATGGTGACGCAAATATGCGTCACCAAAAGACAATTATTAATAATGATATAGTTTTGTCATATAAATATATGGTAATACATGACAACATGAATAATGTCACAAACTTTTTATTGATTTGATGATGATATTTATTTGGCATTGGTTTTACGTATATATAGTGACGCACACATTCGTTACCAGAAGACAATTATTAATGACGACACAATTTCGTCACATAAATGTATGCTAATATATGACGACATTAGTAACGTCACAAATTTTCTATTGAGATGATATTATTTATTTGTCACTAATATAATTAAATCAATGTAATTAATAAGTGGCACAATAATTTATTTGTCATATATATAACATAATTAATGACATGTAATAACGTCACTAATTTTGAAAAAAAAATTTAAATTAGTTAGCAAAAAATTTAATTTTTAACTAATTTAAAATTTTAAATAAAATTAAAAAATAGGTTCAATGAGAAAATTATTGGTGACATACGTACTGAAAATTGTCATGTTATAAAATTTTAATTTATGTATATGCAGAATTTATTTTACCTTTTCAATGATCAAAGATAGATAAGAATAACAACAATATCTTGTGTTTAAATATAATTTTCTATGCTTTTATTTTATTATTTACTTAAATTCGTAATTATATGATTATTAAAATTTTAATATTTAATTTATAACTCAAAAAAATTTGATAAAAAAATTTATAACTCCAAATTAATCAAAAGCATAATGTTCCATTTCGAGCAATTGTTCATAGTAAAAGTTAATTTGAATATTGTTTTTAACAAAAAAAACTATAGATAAAAAACTAATTTTTCATTTATTTATTAAATGACTTGTAATTGCTCTTTTCTCCAAAGTTAAGATATGGAGCATTGACATCTTAATTAGTATCATATTCTTGTCAATATGTATATGTGTGTGTAGACACACACACACACACACACACACACACACACATATATATATTCAACTTTCTTGGTACAAATATGTATTCAACTTCCAACATAAAGCCATGAAGACGAAGAAGTTGATCAGCCATCTCTGTCGTCATCACTGACCTCTTGGAAACCTTTGAAATTTCGCCAGCTTCCCTGAATTAAGGTACCAATTTTTTTTTGATCTAGAGGAAAAAATTAAGATATCGTTATTCAAATGAGAAATTCCAACATCTTACTAATATTATCAAAACCGAATATTCCACTAGAATAAGAATAAACGTGACTAATGAGCACCACCATCTTTGGAATTTGATTATATTATCATTTATTACCATATATTTTCAATGTTGTGTTTGATTTTGACCAGCTTCGTTCAACCCACTTCAAAACTTGAGGTGGGATAGCAAGAAAATAAAAGTTCTCTATTTTATTTGTAGAATATAACATTATTTATGGAATAAATTGCGGAACATTTTTAAGAAGTAGTAAATATTAGCAACAGAAAAACTACATGTACTAAAAAATTAATTAAAACTAGCACTACAAAATGTAAAATACAATAGTAATTATTTTTATTAAAATATTTAAGATTTCATTTGAATGATATTTTATTATTTATAGATGAAAATAAATAATTAAACTATTAATATTCAAACGGAATTGAAACATAAAATGTCTTTTGTATTTAACTTATTTTATATTGAGGAAAATTTATAAGGTTTTTATTTTTTATTTTTTGTAAAACATCATTAAAAAAATATTTCTAAGGGTTATAGATGAGTGCAAAATATTTCTAAGTAAGGCTTTTGTGGGGGTCGGAAATCTCCAAACACGGCTGCTTTCGCCTTAAGGCTTTTGTTTCGCACAACTTCCTTAGCTTTGGCAACAAATTCCTAAGTTGCTCCGTTTCAAGGTCTGGCGTCGCCTCGATCGTCGCCGACAAACACATGGCGGCTTCGATTTGTGAGTTCACGTCTTGCTCGACAACAAGCATTTCGATCAAAGGCTTCGACAAAATTCAAAATGGAGGTTTCGTGATGTAAGACGAATGGCGGCAGTTGCCTCAAGACAGGCGGATCGAACGGCGGAGTCGGGGTCCCGAAGCTGCAGGCAAGAGTGGAAACCATCTTAGAAAGGTGAGGAGACAGAGTGTTACCGTGTGAATTCGACAAAAAAGTTAAAATGCTTATGTATTGTCTCCGAACAGGAGTCTTGGACGAAGAGTCGGTGTTGTAGAGGTAGTTAAGGAATGGGTAGATGGAATTGACTGACAGGTTTCCAGCAATGGACTCAAGCTCAGTGGAAGCGAGGGCGAGTGTGTCGCGGTCGGCAAGTTTGTTTAGGCACCTAATAACGCATTGTCAGTACGCCATATTTACAAGCTTTGGTTTGTGGGTTTTACACACAATTTGAAGCTAGCTACTTATCATATGGAATTAGATTAAAAACAAGTATATATAGATTGAGGATGAAATAATTTTGTCAAATTCTTCCATGTTGGTTGTTCATCTTATATAAATAGTTATAGAAATATATGAAACATTTTTCTGTTATTGGGCGAGCAGCAAAGCCTGCACTTCAAGCTGCTATCGACAATGTCAATTCTGATCCAAGCGTTCTTAATGGGATAGAATTGAAACTCCTTTTGAATGATACAAGTTACAGTGGATTTATTGGAACCATTGAAGGTATTTTCTTCATTTCTTGTACCGTGCAATTTGAATTGAGCTTGAACTACTTTTTGTCTGTTTGCATTGCTGAATTAAATGCATTTTTTGAGGAATTTTCTGAACTATTTTTAGACAGAGAATCAGTGTATTCTAAGAGGGGAAGTGATGATAACGAAATCAGTGGCTCCTTTTTTGCGTTGGGTATCTTTCTGCTATTCCATATGCCATTTACTGGCAAAGCATTGGGTTGTTTACGTAATTTAGACCCCAAATCTGTCGCAAGCAATGCTAGGACTAGAGAGCCTAGGCTTTTGGTTGTATTTACCTTATTTGATGTCATTTTACAGCATTGACTTCATGTAATTGATATCGATTCTCGAAGGTTATAGTTGTTATGGCCTATATGGGACTCTGTTTGATCTAGACTGCATTAGTGGCTTACATTACAAATCGGGTTGTTTTCTCTGGTCTTGACCTCAGGAGAGATTGCACAATGTAATTTCTTAATAGTATCAGCATTATGTAAGGCTGCCCTTCTGTCTGTTATATTTGGTTCAGTTGATCTGCTTCTGTGCTGTAATCTATATGATTATGTTTATTCAGCAATGTTTCATTTTAGGCCTCCAGAAATGTCTCATAAGTTCTGGCTATTGTAATTTAGGAATTTATTAGGTTGCACATCTATTGTTTGTTTTAAGAAGTGGCACGTCAAAATAATCCTTCAAAGTATAACTTGTCTCAAGAAAATTGGGAAAAACTTTGTGATTTGTTTAATGATCCTGCATACAAGGTTTGTTTCTTATTCACATCAATTTTGTATTTGTAAGATTTATTTTTCATATTTATGCACAATAATATTCATATGCCATGAATTTTTTATATTTTATTTTGCATTCTTATGTAAATGAAGAGGAGGTGTGAGATAAATGTTGGAGTTCGAAGCAAAGTCAAGTTGATCCATAACCAAGGATTGAGGGCCTTTGTGGCTAGTCACTATTCAATGGTAAATTTTTATATTTTAAAAGTTCTTAAATGTTAGATGTTTTTTATATTATTACCTTTATTTTTTTAAAAAAATGTTGTATTTATGTAGCACAAAGATGACCAAGAACCCAATAGGATAGAATTTTTTAAAGTGACTCATTATTCTGAGGAAAAAGGATGGTCAACACCAGAGGCTCAAGAGGCTTATGTAAGAATTATAATTTTATTTTTGTTATAGTATGATTCTTTTAGTTAATATTATTTATCTTAATTGTTAGGAGAAAATGGTGGAGTTAGAATCAACTCCTACCGAGGAAAGAACAAAACCTAAGACCATTAATGCTATAGTGGATGAGGTCCTTGGTACCCCGTCGGGATACATCAAGGGACTTGGTTATGGACCTAAGCCAACTAAGAACAGCTCAAAAGAAAATGTTTCAGAGTTGAAAGAAATTCTCAAAAAAACACAAGATGAACTTCAAGACTATAAATCAAAATTTGGGCATTTTGAAAGCCAAATTGAAGCAAAGAAAAATGCTTTGATAGCTACTGGAATTCAAGTCCGTATCCCCCAATCTTCAGGTATTTCTTTTCCTTCTCACACTTTTTTTAGCATAAAGCACACTAAATGCCATTGTATAAATCTAGGCATTTAGAATTTAAGACAATTGATTAAACCATTCGGCGTTATTACATAGTGAAAGAATGCAATTTGTTTGATTTATAATTTTACTTGTGGTTTAAATTTGAGATGTACTTCAACAATATGATAAACACGCATGATCTTGAAAGTGAGAAAGCAAGTCTGCTACAAATTGTTTGCCATATTCTCTTTTAGTCTGTTATATTCAATTAAATTATTGATTGGAACTTGAGCTTGTTATGTTACATTATTTTATTTATCTTGTTGTATTACAATTATTGCTACAAATTGCAAGCTATAATATACCTGCGAACTCGAGCTTGCTTCTTGCATTACATTGGTTGTATATTGTTGTATTACAATTATTACTAGAAATTGCTTGCAGTATTACACTAGGTAACTTGAGGTTGTTTGTTGTGTTAAATTGTTTGTTATATTTACAATTGTATATTAAAATTACTGCAATAAATTACTTGTTGTATTATACTTAGGAATTTGAGCTTGTTTGTTGCATAAAATTTGTTGGATTTACAATTGTTATATTACAATTATTGCTACAAATTGCTTGTTGCATTACACCTTGGAACGTGAGCTTGCTTGTTTTATTACATTGGTTTTGTATTTATGAAATTCATGATGGAAATATATGTGTAGTGCTTTTTAATTGTTGTCTTTTTGACAAAGTCTTGCGATAAGTCATAGATTATTGCTCTTATTTTCCTTTAATAATAATTTATTATTTTTCTTATCAAATTATGTAATATATTGTATTGATAGTTTGTTAATATTTGTTTATTGCAATTTCAAGTGACACTAACTCCCAATCAACACAATCACCTTCGACTCAAGAATTGGATTGAGAGTTACAATTCAAGTTTGTTCTAGCTATTTCCTAGATTTGGTATATTTTGTTTCAAACTTTCAAACTTATTAGGTGGTCTTCATTTTTATTTATATTTCTGAATATTAGACAATTTAGATCGTATTAACTTTATTTTATTTTAAACAATATTATTTATGTGATTTACATTGACTTTATTGAAGGTATTAATTACATTTTAGAACCAATGCAAATGCCGAAAAGTTATTTATATTGCAATATTATTTAAGCGAGATCTTGCATGAATAATACTATTTTTATTTGATTATATCAGAAAAATATAAATATTATTTATAATTAAAGAAATGTGACTCATAATATTGTGACATTAAATATTTCGTCACTATTATAAAATCAAATCATTGTGACATTTGAGATTTTATTATGACGTTACTTTACTAATATAAGTGACGTTAATTTATGTCACCTATAGCGTGACAATTTTATATTTCGTCACCTAAAATTAAATTTATAATTATCTTTAGTGACATTTGGGCATTTTTTATGATATTATTATAATATTATAGTTGACGAAAATTTATGTCACCTAAAGTGTGACAAATTGATATTTCGTCACAAAATACCTTAAATTTTAACTACTTTTAGTGACATTTAAGAGATTTTTATGACGTTATCATACTACTATAGGTGACAAAATATTATGTCACCTATACAATGACGAATTGATATTTTGTCACACAAAGCCTAATATTTTAACTATTTTTATTGATGTTTAGAAGATTTTTATGACATTATGATACCATCATAGGTGACGAAAATTTATGTCACCTATAGTGTAACGATTTGATATTTTGTCACTAATATATAAAATTCTATCACATCATTGGTGACGATATCAATGTTTAGTGACGAATTTTTATATTAATTTATGACGTAATCAGATGTCACAAAAAAGTAACCATTAGGTGATGGTTTATGATATCGTCACGTTAGAGTCACGTATAGATGACGAAAATTATAAGATCGTCACGTTTGATCTTTAGCGACGGCACAAAAGTGACGATCGTTGTGACAATAAAATTTTGGTCACCAAAATCTATTGGTGACAAAAAATTAATATTTTGTGATGTTATTTCATGCGTCATAAATTGCCAAATTTGTTGTAGTGACTTCATATCATATCGGTTAGAGACTAGGCTAGATCCCTATCACTCTATCAATAAAGACTTAAATCACTGTAGCTAGCAGTGAAAATCATGTCATTGTCCCCTGGAAACCAACTAGGGCGCTATCTATGACCATAGACCTCATCTCTCTCAGCCCCACTGATCAAGCGTGATTGAGACCTGTCCACGACTATTGTAAGACAAGCATCTCTGCCTAATGAGCAAAGCTCCAATTAAGCGGTTTCCACTATGCTTTATTGAATTTAATTCTTTTATGATGCCTACAGTCTCATAAAACATTCAAATCTTTAGTTTTTCTTGTCAAAGATCATGTAAAGCATATGGGATCATTATGTAAGAGGTTTTATATGTAACACATATATTTTACTATATACTTTCTTTTCAAAACTAATCAATATTTTACAGTATTCATATAAACATTTTTAAAATGTTTCAAATTGTAACAAAGCATGTTTAAATGCGATGCAATTTAAATCATGAGTTCAAACAGTGAACTATCATTTTCATAAAATGTGTCATTTAATTATAGCGTTACTATAATCTAAATTCCTCATTTCCATCCTTTTGATTTCTATCGGATCATATCTGATATTCACTGTGGTTCCTCGATATGCAATCTTCTTTCTTAATAGTTATCGACTATATAATCATTTGTACATTTCATCATCGATACTAGGACTACCACCATCAGTATGAGTCCTCTTAGTATCTATGAATATCTAGATATCATATTTCTTTATAGTCACCAAGATACTGGAATTATGCAAATTTTCGATATCATCATTCGAGATCTATTCCAGAGTCGACATCGAGGATAATAAACCACAAGATCAATAGTCACCTATCCAATCTGTCTATAGCCATAGATAGCGCCCTAGTTGGTTTCCAAGGGACTATGATATGATTTTCATTGCTAGCTACAGTGATCTAAGTCTTTATTGATAATGCATTAGGGATCTAGCCTAATCTCAAACGATATGAAATGTCGTTTAGAGTATGGTTTTTAATCGAAAATGAACTCTAAACTCGGTAAGGTTTTATGGTATATGAAATGTGTTTTGATATTGTACATTGCTTTAAATATGTTTCAAAAGTTACATGTGACATGAAATGAAAATGGTGTATATTCTCAAGCATGTCTTAAAAGTAAAATCGAGATGTTTTGATATTTCGCATGTTTTGAACATGTTTTAAAAGAATATGTATTACACCTTTTAAGACTGCAAACATCTCATATATAATTACATGCTAAAAGACAAGATATGATTTCATGGTTTAGGCATCACATGTAATAACCGTAAATTTTTCATTTATTGGAAATTATTAATATTGGAAACTTAGTGAAATAAATAAATAAAATTATGAGAATGGGATACTAGTGAAAACCCCGAGAATTGAGAAAGGAACGGATGGTACAGATCCGAGTGAAGGAAAATTAAATCGAAAAAAAAAGATGAGAATTATGGAAAATAATAAAAGAGGAAATTTAATTTGGATAATGGAAAAATCCAAATTAAATAAGAAAATGAGAAAAGAAAATAGTAAATATGTTTATATAATTATATATTATATAAATGTATTTTTTTACAAATACATGTGTATTTAAAATACTATATGGTATATATATAATTATACATTGGTATACATGTGTGTGTGTGTGTATATATATATACTATTTGAAGAAATTAAATAATACATATGTATTTCAGTATAATCTCTTATGTATATATAAATATATATACATATAATGGAGAAATGTAAATATTGATTTACATTAAAGTTTAAGAAAATATGTGTAAAGGTTATTTAAATTTAAAATATATTAATATGCATATATATATACTAGATATATATTTTGTAATATACAATATTATTTTATATATAATATATATTGTGCTATATTATATATGAAATAATATATGTATAATATATAGTATATATTATATGTATAAAATATATTATATAGTATATAGTATAATTATATACTAAAAATAGTAAGAAAACAAAAGGGAAAAAGAAGAATCGGGGGAAGGATCCCGACCCTTCCCGAAACAGTGGACCGACGGCAGCAACCACTGCCGCCGCCGGCGAGAGGAGGTCAGAGGGAAGTAGAGAACGCCATCGGCCAGAAAAGGAAAGTGGTCGCCGGCGTCGAAAGGAAGAAATCGGAAAGAAAACGAAGGGAGAAACCGGCGGAGCCGGAAAGAAAAGGAAAAATGGCAGACAACGGTGTCGGCCTATCCAGGCACCGCCACTGCCCCCGAAGCACCGCCAGAGGGAGAGGAAGACGATGGAGGCCACTCGAGGCGCGGTGAACGGCGGAGGAGGGCCAGCGAAGAGGAAGATGAAACCGAACCTATTCCGCCTCGATCCGCCGCCGTGCCGCCGATTCAAGCCAAGCTGAAACCACCAACGAGTTCGCCTTGACATCGGCCAGCTGAGGAGCGGCCGAACCGCCGGAGAACCGGCCACCGGAGGAGAACCGGTGGTGCGGGAGGTGACCGAACCGGCTGGGAAGAAAGAAAAAGAAAAAGAAAAGGAAAAAGAAAAAGAAAAGAAAAAGGAAAAAGAAAAAAAAGAAAAGAAAAGAAAAGAGAAAAAGAAAGAAGGAAGAAAAAGAAGGAAGAGAAAGAGAAAAGGAATTCCCGAGAATTCGAAGAATTCCCGAGAATTCGAAGAATTCCCGAGAATTCGAAAATTACGAAAAATCCCGAGAATTACGGGAATTGGTAAGAAATTTCGAAAAGTGTTAAATTATTTAAATAATTTATTTATTTAAATAATTATGAAAAAATTCTAAAATTTAGAATTTAATTTTCAGAAAATTCTCTCGAGGACCGAGCCGATGGAATCGAGCGAGGTAAACATGGGCGCGACCATCGAGAGGTAGTCGTCGACCTGAAACAGGTAAGGGAGACATGTGCCGCCTGTAAGGATATTCGGCCATGTTTTAAATTATGCATTTAATTTATAAATGTAATTTATAATGATTGGTTTTGAAATTTGTTGTGATTTATCGGTTTTAAATTGTGGTGAAATACCAGTTGAGAAATATAAACTGTATTTTCGGTGCAGGAGGCTAGCCAAATCGGCAACTGTTATACTGCCGAAAAATTATCGAAAAATTACTGAAATTTACCGAAAATCACTGAAAACCAAAATAAAAAGATTTGATTTCACGTGAATCGATTTTCGGGCACGAAAATCGAGAAATTAAGTAAATTTCATAAAACATGAATATAATGATATTTAATTTTAAAATATTCATGTTTTCGAGAATGGTGAAAAGGAAATCACCGAAAATTCACCCGGTAGGTGATATTTCACGTGAAATGAGATGAAAATGAAAAAGAGACTAAATTGAATATTTTTATAAATATTCTTAAATATTCACTTGATTTTACATAAAACCTTTATGGTTTTAATTATGGAAATAATTAATTATGAGAATTCCATAAAGGTTAAGAAATGAAGAAAAACCATGATTTCGAGACTAGAGGTCTCTACACGTGTTTTTAGATGAAAACATGGTGATGGGAATTCAAAGTTAGAAAATAAATAATTTATTTTCATAAATTATAAAAAAAAATGATTTGTTTGGAATTCCGATAATTATAAAACCATGTTTTCGATTGAATGCAAGGAAAAGCGTGCATATGGGTTTTAATGTGGAAAAAGACAGTTTTGCCCTTTTATACTTTCAGTGATGATTTTTGCAAACTGTCCTCATCGTATGGAAAACATGATATATACCTTTATGAAATAATTTGAAAAACATGATTTAAATTATAAATTTCATAAAGGTGATGATTTTTTTTTACATGTGAGCCTTATGGATATTTGTGAAATCTTTCGATTTCTTGTATTTAAAATCCATAAAGGCTATGGTACGGCTTATACTGTTTTGAGACTTAGGCCCCGAGCTTCATGCGTCACATATACTGTTACTGTCACGTGGCTGATTGACCAGCTAGTCATCAGCGTCCCGTATTGTCGCCTAGCAAGCATACACCGAGGACATATTATAGATCATGGCCATAGGTCTCATTACTGTTACTGTGTCCCTAGTGGATGAGATAGCATGATTTACTTGTAGGGTGTTGCCTAGTCTCACTTATTACTTACTACTTACTGTTTACTGTTTACTAAAAGGATTTATGAAATCCTATTTACTGTACTGTTTCTTGTACTGAACTACTGTTCACTGTTTACTGTTACTGATGAAAAACCGTACCAAAGCACTGTTTATTACTGAACTGTACTGTTTATTGAGATGGTAGCCACTAATGACTGTTTTACTGAAAAGAAAGCTACCATTTACTGTTTACTGAACTGGAAGCTACCGTATACTATTTACTGAATTGGTAGCTATTGTTTACTGTTACTGACTGAACCGTATCAAGATACTATTTTACTGAATACTGAATATATTGTTTTACTGAACTGTACGATACGGTGACTGATTTGAAAAGAGAAATAAATGTCTATTCTAAAAGAATAACATAAGAATTATTTCTAAGAAAGAAATAATCGAAGAAGTAACTATCCAATGATTGGATATTTACAAATCACTGTATTGTCACGTGTTTTACTGTACTGAAGAGAAGAGAAGTAAACCACTGTTTTACTACTGAACTGTCACGTGTTTTAAGGTATACTGAAAGTGAAAAGAGATAAGTGGTTTACTTTGTGGAAGAACGAAAATTATATCGTTTGAAAACAACGAAAATAGTACTCTCTACAGTTGCTTCTAGGTTCCGGAACAAGCCAGGTATTTCAAAATACCTGTCTTACTCTATCTGGATCCCTAGCCGACTGTAGTATCCTTCCTACATGTGTGCCTAGAGCCAGCTAGGAAGATTTTAAAGAAAATTAAAAAAGTTATTTTCAGCATATTGATAGCTGAATATCAAGTGTAGCATATAACTCTCTTACTGAGCCGTGGTTTGCGCACTCCCCAATTTTAACATTTCAGGTTTTGATGATGGTGAGATCCAATATTTGTGGATTACGGCTGCACATAATGGACAATGTGACAGACTGACTAAGATATATCAGGTACGATCATTTATTTTCTGTATTTAGACATGTCTACAGTACTACATATTTGTAAATAAGATAGGGGGATGTGTATAATGTTAACAATATTTTATTAAATTGTTTAACATCAAGTGTAAAGTGAAGTATCACAGACAGCCCAATCGGATAAATTGTGTAAAATAAGGTGAAAAATGTGTAACGGGGCGTTACATCACATGACAAGTTGTATTACTAAATTAAGATTTAGAGCATAACATGTATAGACTACATGATGAACAAGAAAGTGATTTGACAGTGAATTCTCATCACATGACATCATGCATTTACATTAGAATAGTATAATTCTAATTCTGTACTTATATTAATGACTTATTGAGCCCTCGCTCATTAAACATTATTTAATTTTTTTTAGATTGTGTCACGACCCGAAGGCCACGACTTTCCCTTAATACTTATACTTTTCTTAGTCTACAAATTTATGAACTAAATATTTCTTTTTCATTTTAAGGTTTGTATTCGATGTCAGTATAGTTATTAATGTACTTTCATTGATCCTCTATACAATAATTTATCACACTTCTAAGTTACATCCCGACTCGTTGAACAAAATACGTACTGTGTATTAATTAAAGTCTGTACATGTAAACAAGAGATTTACAAAGAATATATACCTCAAGGCGATGAAGTGGATTCGAAGAACGGCGGCCAGTACCAAGCTTAGATACCGTTTCCGATGCCCGCTTAGCAGCTCGCATGACAGATGTTAACTTCAATAGTATGAAAGAGATGAAATTTAGTGGGGTGAGCAAAACCACGACTCAGTAAGATACTAATATAAATGCAGGAGTAGCAATATACTGTCTTAATCCACAATGCTTAAAACCTGCAAGTTTGCAATTACATTTCACCTTTTTCATCGATAACATCTCATTATCTCATTTCTTGTCATCTGTCTATCACTTATACTTCTAAATAAATCATCATAATCACTTTTTAGTCTTCTCATCCTTATGCTATAGTGCATCACACGACAATATGTCGTGTCCAATTTGTATATCAAATACTATTAGTCCATACTTTCCTTAATCTCAGAGTACATCATGTCCAATCGAGATATTGTATCAAGTCATTTTTCATTTCCTTACATCATGTCCAATCGAGATATTGTATCAAGTCACTTTTCATTTCCTAATCATACTTCCGTATTCTATCATCTCATATCACTTCTCATATTGCGGATCATGATCACGGTGGTACGAAGTCATAATTCTCTTCATGCATTCTATATTCATGTTTCATATCATATCATAACATCATGTAGATGAAATATCGTTACCACCGAGTCATGATACTCATATATTCTTCATGTTTAATTGAGATATCCTATCGAGTCACTTTACATTTAACAATCATATTCCCGTATTACATCAATTCATATCACTTATCGTGTGGGAACTTATGATCACGATAGTGTAAGATCATAATTCTCTTCATATCAATCTTATGTTCATGTATCATATCATACCATGTCATCGTATAGATGAAATATCATTAACGTCGAGTCATGACATCCTCATGGAATTCTCATGTACTAAGCATATTATCATGTCAAGGTTTAATATGCAATTTATGTAACTTTACTATATAAACCGCTATCATTTCAAATCATATCATATATATTTTAGAACATGCTCAACATATGAATTTTCAATTCATTTCAAATTTACCTTTAAGGCATGATAGAAACATGTTCAATTTCAATTCATGTATTCGTTTTCAGAGCATGTCTAAAACATGTACGATTTTAAAACATTTTTCATATACTATAAGTCATATCAGGTCTAGAGTTCATATCAAATCAATCTATATCATTTCAAGTTCGACACAAAATCATATAAATCATATAAATCATATAAGTGTCGAAATCATATCACATGTACTTTTAAAACATGTTTAAAGCATGTACTATTTCAGAATATAATTCATGTCAAACATGTCTCATGTACTGTATAAATCATGTCAAGTCTAGAGTTCATATCAATAAAATCATACTCTATACTTCATATAATATCGATTAGAGATTAGGCTAGATCCCTATCACTCTATCAATAAAGACTTAAATCACTGTAGCTAGCAGTGAAAATCATGTCATCGTCACCTGGAAACAAATTAGGGCACTATCTATGGCCATAGACCTCATCTCTCTCAGCCTCACTGATCAGGCGTGACTAAGACCTGTCCACGACTATTGTCGAACAAGCATCTCTACCTAATGAGCAAAGCTCCAATTAGGCGGTTTCCACTATGCTTTATTGAATTTAATTCTTTTAGGGTGCCTACAGTCTCATAAAACATTCAAATCTTTAGTTTTTTTTGTCAAAGATCATGTAAAGCATATGGTATCATTATGTAAGAGGTTTTATATATAACACACATAGATATATATATATATTACCATATACTTTCTTTTCAAAACTAATCAATACTTTACAGTATTCATATAAACATTTTTAAAATGTTTCAAACTGTAACAAAGCATGTTTAAATGCGATCGAATTTAAATCATGAGTTCAAACAGTGAACTATCATTTTCATAAAAAGTGTCATTTAATTATAGCGTTACTATAATCTAAATTCCTCATTTCCATTCTTTTGATTTCTATCGGATCATATCTGATATTCACTGTGGTTCCTCGAGATGCAATATTCTTTCTCAATAGTTATCGACTATATAATCATTTGTACATTTCATCATTGATACTATGACTACCACCATCAGTATGAGTTCTCTTAGTATCTTTGAATATCTAGTTATCATATTTCTCTATAGTCACCAAGATACTGGAATTATGCAAATTTTCGATATCATCATTCGAGATCTATTCCAGAGTCGACATCAAGGATAATAAACCACAAGATCAATGGTCACCTATCCAATCTGTCTATGGTTTAATCTATTGGCAGTCGTTCATAATCCCGACTTGAGGTTCAATTTCATTCACTATCACAAAACCAGATCACAGTCCTCAAATCAATTTTCATATGGCCTGCATAATTCAATATTGACTTATGCAATTGTCGATCATATCATTTAAGGCCTATTCCAACGTTATAACCGAAACCATAAATTCACATGTTTATCACTCATTTATTTGAATCTATAAATGATCGGATTGTGTCGTAATTCAATCTCAATTTCAATAAAATTATGTATGCATAAGTCATACTTCCATTATAGTTCAATATCATCACTATCCGTTGAATACCACAGTATTTACCACAATTGTAGGTACGCTTATTATCTCACTTATATTCAATAATATGATGTAATACGATAAAACCATCTTAACATTGACCTCTTGCAATGTCTGTGTTATCACATTTGAAACTCCTCCAAAATCAAGAAATCGAAATCAATTTGTTCTAAAATCATCACTCTATCGATAATTCCACAATTCAATCGTTAAATCATATAAATTACAACCTCGATATTCTCTTCCGAGCTATATCATATAATCATCATTAATCTTATCAATAAATCGACTAATTGATATTCTACCTCAATCTTGACTTGGTAACCAATTCGTGACATTAAGATTAATCTATTTATCGATTCTATAAGGCTTACATCATGTGACTCATCATGTTATCATACTCAATCATTTACCTTCTCATCTACTCCAAAAAACAAATTTTTTGGCAATATGCCAAGGCCCTCTCAATGCTCATCTTTCGATGACTCTTTCCAAAATTCCATTTATGTGAGAAACTTTATCTTTTTTTTTCCTCAAACATTTTCCTAAAAATTTTGGCAACATAACGGCTTAATTTTTACTAATCCTCCTGCAAGGAAAACACAGTTTATAACCACAGCTGTTGATTCTCACAATTTCTTTATCTTTTACTGTCACGACCCGAAGGCCAATGACGTCCACTTAACATATACTTATCGCTTTTGGAAAATTACGAACCAAATTTTTCTTTTTCTATTTCTTTCTTATTTACGGTTTGTATTCGGTGTTAGTGCAATATCTAGATCAAATCTTGTCCTATTAATATTATTTCTTGAGCTATGTCATCCTTCTCAAGTGATTTTTATGAATTTAGCCTTATTTACTATTTCAAAAGAAACGGGTCGAAAACCTCCGCTTTGTATTTTATCAATTTCCCCAAGTAAAATTTCCTACATTAAAACTCATTTTTAATCTTCATAATATAGGTAGCTGTTGTTTCCCACAATTCACACAATCATTCATCTCAAGAATTAACCATTAATAAGCCCACATCTAAAAGTTTATACATCATTCAAAATGTACATCTGAACTCGGATCAAACTCGATAATCACCTAGACTCACATAATAATCTAGTGCGATCCAAAGCTACATCCCATATACTTTCCTAGTACTGTGAAATTAAAGTACATATAACTATCAAGCTGATATACAAGTGGTATACCTCAAAAAATGCAAAAGCGAGGCCCGGAGAACGCAAACGAGTACCACTACTAGGTACAGTTCCCGGGAGCCTATACGAAGCCTGAGCCGACTGTCAACTCATAAGATCTGTAGATGTTTAAATTTAAGGGGTGAGCGAATCCACGGCTTAGTAAGTAGTTTAAATAAGTACATACTAGGCTCATATCGTAAAACACGATCATACATGCATGAATTCTATAAGATAGCATGTATGCATTATATTAGAGTTAGCTACCAATTTGTATGTACACAGATATCATAAGCTCATTCATGCTTTCCTTCCTTTCTTAAGCTCATGAAGTATCATTCTTTTTATCCGTTTTTTATCGGTATGTTTAAATCTGAAGAAAAACAAACATTCAAATAGCACATAATTCTATAGCATAATGTAAATATAATTCAATCATTATTCACATTCTCTGTCTTATGTATAAGATCATATAATTCAATCATTATTCACATTCTCTGTCTTATGTATAAGACCATTTCATCTACTGATATTCATCACATTCACAAATCACAATCAGTTATTTATTGTCACAATAACCTATGATTCCTCATATTTCATCAAAACACGTGTAGCACTTAGCTCTCAAAGGATTCTAAAGGTGGCTCCCATAGTTTTCGAAGAACCTATGTAGCACTTAGGTCCATTGAGTTCTCTAGAGGTCACTCACATGGTACAAAGATCGAGTCTTTACTCAGGTTGGCCTATTTATGACCTATACTTTCCACTATCTCATCGGAACTCGTGTAGCACTTAGTTCTCATAGGATTCTAGTGGTGGCTCTCATAGTTTCCGAAGATTCTATGTAGCACGTAGGTCCCTTGAGTTCTCTAGAGGTGGCTCACACGATACAAAGATCGAGTCTTTACTCGATTTGGCCTTTATGACATATACTTTCCACTATCTTATCAGAACTCGTGTAGCACTTGGTTCTCAAAGGATTCTAGAGGTGGCTCCCATAGTTTCCGAAGATTCTATATAGCACGTAGGTCCCTTGAGTTCTCTAGAGGTGGCTCACACGGTACAAAGGTTGAGTCTTTACTCGGTTTGGCCTTTATGACATATACTTTCCACTATCTTATCGGAACTCGTGTAGCACTTAGTTCTCAAAGGATTCTAGAGGTGGCTCCCATAGTTTCCGAAGATTCTATGTAGCACGTAGGTCCCTTGAGTTCTCTAGAGGTGGCTCACACGGTACAAAGGTTGAGTCTTTACTCGGTTTGGCCTTTATGACATATACTTTCCACTATCTTATCGAAACTCGTGTAGCACTTAGTTCTCAAAGGATTCTAGAGGTGGCTCCCATAGTTTTCGAAGATTCTATATAGCACGTAGGTCCCTTGAGTTCTCTAGAGATGGCTCACACGGTACAAAGATTGAGTCTTTACTCGGGTCACCTTTTTCCTAGCTTTCGATAAATATGACTAGGTACTAATTTAGGTCCAAGAACTCTATTGGGGGCTATACATACTGCACACAAATCACATATGCATTCACAAAGTATCACAACATGCTAACATGCTCCCTTGGTGCGATTTAAATAATTCATATGCATCCCTAAAATGCAAGCACCAAAAAGTATACAATTTAAACATTCAATAACCACGAACATACTATAACACATAACATGCAAATCACAAGCCAAATTCCTTTCTAAACAACTACTATTCACAATCACATTATGTCCAAATTTGCATTTTACCGTACTTACTCTTATAGTCTTACCCATAGTATTCCACCAACTTGTAGTAAATTTAGATAGGTATTTTAATAAAGATTTATTCATCTCTTACGAGATGATACTAGTAAGGCTTATTTATCCCACTTACCTCGAGGCTTAGTAATCATCTTCCTCGGTCTTCCAAATTTAAGATTTGAGCTCCTACACCGCTCCAAGTCACTATACGGTGTTATTTCACTCAAACCATATACTTTGTGGCCTTGAACCAATGATTATATCCTTATTCGTCTCCTTTCCCATTTCGTTTATTTAGCTTCGGAGTTGCAGAAGATGAGTCATACTAGTTCAATTTCAAAATATATACACAGAGTATTCTTAGAATTTTTACTCATTAATAGTTCAATTATCCAAAATTTCACTATTTTACTATATGAGTAGAATTGTTCTTTATATGAATTTCTGACCTATCAATGCCGTTTTATTCATAACGGAAGATATTGAATTCCGATTAATGCACCGTCATTTTTATATGTAATCTGACTTAATTCCCTATCCAAGAGTATAAGGCCCATTTGCTAATTCATTTTATATTGTTCCTCACAATTTTCATAAATTCAGCCAGATTTTGACCCATTTGGCAGGATGATTTTCTGACCTTTGTGTATTAAAAATTATATTTCTGAGTGTAGAGATATCCAAAAATTATGAATCTAAGACCATATGAATCATAACCCAATTCCCTATTCAGCATAGTGAGTTTCATAATTTTATTATTTCTGAATTATTTTTAATAATTCTTCAAAGTTATCTTGTTTCCAGATACATTCTAGCAGATTGTCTACTAACCTTTATGTACAAATTGGGCCGTATCTTAAGATAGGTTTGTCCAAATTGTGTAAACTCAAAATCATATTATTCTTAACTCATTTATCTTTCTAGAAACATAAAGTTTGCAGCCAAATGCAATCTGTGCTAATTTCTAAAAATTTTCCAAGTTGACACAGAGTATCTCGCCTACTGCACTGAGTGCCCTGTGTTCAACTGCCTATATCTCAGGCTACACAACTCCAAATTAGGTAATTCCAAAACTTCATTTTTCCTAACTCATAAAGCTACATGTCATAATTTTGTTTTCAGAATTTATTCCTTTCTAAAATCCCCAAACTAAATTTTTTAAATATGCAGCTCGGACAGACAGTTTTCCAGCAGAATTGAAATATACATTTAGCACTTTTGTTTCTCTTTTTTTCTCAACTCTAACCTTATGAATATTTTCTATTTACTTAGCATATTCATCAAACATCTTTAATTCATAAAATTCATCACAAACATTCAGCCAAACCCAAACTGATCATCACCCCTGTTGATGCCATTTCAATTTTAACAAAAATTCATCACTGCAGCCATGATTCAATTCAAGTTCTAAACTAATTTCTTTCATTAATTTTCCACTAATTTCTACCTCAACAACATTAAAATCAACAGTATTCTTTCATTTTCTTCCCCCATAACCGAACATATCTTGGCTGCCAAACACATCTTCATTTTAGATTTAAAACTTCCCGTACATTCTTCATGCATAATTAGATCAAATACTATAGCTAAAGTTTAAAGAAAACATAATCTCTTCTCACCTTGCTCTCTAACTGATTGTTTCAGCAACCCATAACCAGCCCCCACGTTGATTTTTTGTCCAAATACTTCCAGCTTTGGTCGGCTCTTGAAATGAAAAAAATAAAGCTTATTAAGTTGGCTTGATGATTTGGTAGGGAGAAGTAGTGAGTTTGCTAAGAAATGGAAGGAAACATAAGGAGTTTTAGAAGAAATGAGGATGAATCGTGAAGCAGCAGAAGAAGAGGCGATGATGAAGATAAATTCTGCTGGGTTTTGGTCTCTTTTAACATATTTTATAATTATCCCAACCAATGAAAATTTAACACATGTTAATATTACACAATCCCCTTTCAAAATCTTTATATTTACACTTTTACCACAAGATACTTTATTTCTTCTAAATTTCCAGATTTTTCTAAATTTTCATTTAATTAAATTTATTTTATTTTATTATATTCTCTACTTGTAATATATATATATATATATATATATATATATATATATATATATATATATATATATATATATATATATATATATATATACACACACACACACACACTTAGACTTCAAATCTTAATTATAAAAATATATACATACACATGTCTATATATATATATATATATATATAGATATATTCATGTCTAATATACTTTTAGTGTAGGTATGTGTATACATATGAATTCTTCAATTTATTTTAATTATTTAATATTTATGTAAACTACACTTCCTTTATTATACTTGTGTCCTTTGTTTTATCAAAACAAATAGACATATGTATTTTGCGGAATATATGCATCTTATTAGTTCTTATATAATTCTTGAATTTAGTTATAAGATTTTCTAAATGACACAAAGGTATAAATTATTTATTTTCTAATTTATCTCAAGGTATTAATCCTTTATTGCTAAATTTACTATACTTGTAACTTCATTCTTATTGCTTGAAATAATGAAAATTACAAGGTGCATCATAGTACCAAGCTTATTCTATGTCTCTTATTTATTCACTAATATGGTACAAAGTTTGTAGTTTTTGCACTTACTAAGACCCCCACCATCAGTTGTGGGTCCTCTTAGCATTTAACAATTATTTCAATAATCATTCATATCAAAATCAAAATTCCAAATTATACAATATAAAGCTACTAAAGCTTTATAAAAGTATCTTACCTATTCACCAAAGCTTAGCGTGTTTTCCCGAGCCTAGTTGAAATCCACTACTAGCCTCATTTCTATGCTGCCATCATTTAACACACATACGTTCACTTAGAAGGAAATTCAATAAGTTCCATAAATTTCTACAGAATATAGCAAAAATCTTTAATTTCCTTACCAATTCTTTTTCTTTTCTTTCCTTCCTTTTCTTCTCTGTCTTCTTCCTTCTCTTTCTTCTTATTTTCTTTTCTTTTCTTTTCTTTTCCCCTTTCTTCTTCTTTTCTTTTCTTTCTCTTTTCTTTTCTTCTTTCTTTTTCTTTTTTTTTCTAGCCGAACCGGGTCAGGTCGTGTCGGACCGAGTTCGGGCTAGTTCGGCCAGTTCTATCGATTCGCCTTTGCTTGGCCGGTTCATTCACCGATGGCAGCCCATTCCGGCGGTTCGGCCACCTTACAGCATCCTGCTGTTGTCACGAAGTCGGATCTGGACTCCATTTCCCCAATGGCGGCGCCGGCGGTGGCAGATCTGGAGGTGAGTTTTTCAGCCTTTCCATTCTCTTTTTCTCCTCACTCCGCCGCTTCCTTCACCGTCGGTGGCCTCCTTCTCCTTCGTCGGTCTTCACCGGTGGCAGGAGTGACAGCGACGATGCCCAGAGCGACCGACACCCCCATTTCCTCCCTTCTCCTTTCCCTTTTGGTTCACCGGTTTTCCCTTCGACTCTTTCTTCTCCTGTTCTGTTTCTCTCTTTTGTTTTTCCTTTCCCGGCATTGGCTTCCTCCTTCGGCTCGCCGGCAGCGTCGCTGCCACTTCCTCCTCTCGGCGTCGCCAGCTTTTCCCTTTTGTTTTTGTTTTTGTTTTCTCCTCTGTTCAGAAACTAAGGAGAAATACAAAACTGGGAATCGGGTTGTCCCGATTCCTGCCTCTCTCTTTTCTTTTCTTTTTTTAATTATATTTATAAAATATATTTATAAATATAATATTTATAATAATATTATAAATAATTATATTCTTATAATTATATATATATTTACTCTATTTGATATATATATATATATCAAAAACATAAATATAATTTATATAAATTATATATATTTATCTTTTAATTTAAAACACTATACACGTATTTCATATATATATATTACATTAATATATATATATATATAATTACATATTTCATATAAACTCTTTTGTATAATTACTTTATTCTAAAATGCTATACATATATATTTTGGAAATTTCTCGGTTTTCATAGATTGAGCACAGAGTTGGGGGAGTATTTCGGAGCTATCTGAATAGTTTCAGGCCTGAAATATAGCCCCAACTCTCCAAGGAGATTATTTTTGAGCACTTTGGGTATACACTCTTCTTTTGTATTTAATATCAATTTCAGGCTGCTTTTGATTCAGTGCTATAGATGGGATGTAACCTAAAGTAGTGAATAGTATCTAGACAACATTAGTGTTAACTTATAGAACTACTAATGCTTGCATGAGTATAAATATATGATATGATGACATGAACAGGTGACTAAGCAAGAAGAGATGAAACCATATGGATGGAATGTTATAAGTGGGAAACAGGATGATGTTGTGGAGAAATTTAGACTTATTAAGCGAAAGAAATATGGTGAATTTAGAGATAATAATGCAAGACTATAAATCAACTGCCATTGTGGGAATTATTATCTGTATATCAATTGTGAGTTTTGTGTAAGTATTTAATCTGGGCAAAATGATAAAAATAGGGTAGGGAGTTAACGTCCCTAAATAAATTTCACTGTATTGCACTTAGACAAAATAAGTATAGAAAAGAGAAAAATTAGCCCTAAATTCTGTGCATCCGTACAAGAAAGAGTTATGGCCGTGATAGATTTAGTGGTATCATAGCGGGGATTGTCTAGTGCATGTCAGTGTAGATGAGTTGGAATGGTTACATCCCATAGTATTATCATTGCCTGATTGTATAGTGCTCAATAAGTGCACAAACTATTCTAAATGCATTTGTTTGTGCCATTGAATACATAAAAGATATGAGGAGAGGACGAGGACGTGGACGACCCCCACGTGCGAGGCAAGCTCAATCGCCTCCACCTTTGCCACCTCCACAACCTCTAAGCCTAAACACCCGATTCGCGTGGTTGGAGCAAACAGTGGCTGGGCTAGTTGCCTTGATAGAGCAACAACATGCTGGTAGTCAAGATCAGCAACAAACACCACCAGTACAAGAACAAGCACAAGCACAAGTGTCACATCCCAAGTACACAATATTTTACACTTTTTACACATTTTCACCACACATGAACAGGTTGGGTTGTCTGCGATATCCTAATTTCCACATTTAATTCACTGAAAACACGATTTTCATAATTTAATATAGTTAACGGAAATAAATATTTACAAATTGTATTTTTAATCAACAATTACAACCCCTAATTTAATATAACATTGTAGTAATGTAAATCAAAAGTTTGAAAATATAAAATTAAATAATTATACCTCCAGGATCTATAAGCGCTGCCTCGGAGTTCTTAATACGCAGCCTCTAATCCTCAGATGATATACCTCAAATGGTCATTGAAAATAATCTGGAGAGATCATTTATTTAAGTGAGCAAAACCACGGCTCAGTAAGAGATTTGTATGCAAATCTTGATACCTCGAAGACTATATGCCGTAAAATCTTTTGATTTTTATGTATAAGCTGGCACACTACCAGGGAAATGATACTATAGTCGGCCAGGAAATCCAAATGGAGCATGGAAGGTATTTTGAAATACCTGTTTTGTCCCGAAAACCCAGAGCGACTATAGGGAGTAAGAATTTATTTAAATATAAAATTCATTAAAATCTTTACTGCATATAAAATGTCATATGATTAAATAAACAATTTAGTAAATCATATGAACCACATTTGAAATTCATTTTGTTTTCCACCGTTGAAAACAATCACTTTAAACACATGTAGCAGTAAAATACACTATTCATATATTTTACAAATCAGTGATAAAACATCACAATAAACAGTATATTTCCACGTTTTTCATCAAATCCAAACACGTGGAATAATAGTGAAGACCAGGCAACACCCTAATGATATCATGCTATAAGTCCTGTAGGGAATAATAGGGTACACGTGAGATCCCTGTAGGGATAATATAATAAACACATGAGATCTATGGCCATAGTCTATATGTGTCCTTGGTCGTACACTGAGCGGGTGTCAACTAGGACGCTGAGACGGCTCAATGTCAATAGCATAACACATGAGAGGGTACACATGAACACGTGAGCATGATATAGAGCCTATCAGTCTCAAAACAGTGTATAAGAAATCTCATCACCTTTATGGAATTAAGTAAAATCAATAATATCTTTCAAAAAATCCATAAAGGTATAAATCACAGTCTCTCGTACGATAAAAACAGTTTATAAAATAATTACACTGTAGTAATAAAATCTCGTAACTGTTTCTTTTCACCGTAAAGCACATACACACGTGTTTCCATGCTTTCTTTCCAAAACTTTAAATTCAAGGTTACAGGAAATCATTTCCAGTAATTTCATACTTTTATGGAAAAATAGAAATATTTATTTTCCAAAATTAATAGTAATTCCACCAAACACATTTCTCATTATAGAATACATGTAGAGACATTTTAGTCTCAAAACAATATTACACGATAATAAAGCCTTTATGGAAATCATTACACGTGATAAAACTTCAATCAGTCCATAAAGGAAAATCATAATAAAATAGTGAATATTATACTGAAATAATTTATAAAATATTCACTATTCACCATTTCACTTTATCCATCACATATTCCACTATAAAACACGTGGGAGGAATTTTCGATAAATAAACTTTTACCGAAACCAGTAACATGAATATTTAGTAATTGATTTTCGGTAAATTCCTCATTTATGGAAAATAATCAATTCCTCACTTTGAAGGCTAGTATAGAAATCAAGAATGCATCAAGATATTTTATGTCATTTTTAGAATTATTTTTAATAAATTTTGGCAGCATAACGATTGCCAGTGTCCTAGCCTCCCTGCACTTTCAAATACACTTCAACCAGCCATATAACCACAAATTCATAGCAATTCGAGGCAATTCACTTTCTAAATAATTTTATAAAATTCATAGCATGAAAAACATGCATTCGGATATCCTTACAAATCACACACGCGTCCCTCACCTGTTTATCGAGATCGCGCTATGTCATGCTCCACACAAATGTCGAACTTCCGACTGCAATTTATTTCACCAAAATCGTTAGCTTAATTATCCTTTAACTTTAAGCTATGATTACATGAAAATGTAAATGTAAGTAAATTCTTATTGCTAAAAATGACTACTCTTAATGCCATTCTTTCTTTTTTTTTCCTCTATGGCCGAATGGCCTTTATCTAATTAAAATTTATTGTTTTCATTTTTTGTCAATATACCACATAAATGTGCTGTCATCTTCCTTGTAAATTTTATCATTTAAGGAATAAAATGTAATATTTTATTCCTTTTATTTCCTTCATAATCGGCGGTCTTCACACCTTAGCCATACTTGTATATTTTAAATATATCTTATGGCCATATGTTTTTTTCATTTTCAGCCTTTACTTTGACTTTCTTTACTTGACTATTTGACTCAATTTATTTGCTCTTATTCTTCCTCATTCACGTCACACCCAACATTTTCTTTCTTCTCATTTCACGGCACACACCTCACTTATTTTCTTTTCTCCTCATTTCACGTCATCATTGTTGACCATTTCTCTTTTGGTCATTTATCATTAATTCAGTCTATATTTTCCTCTTTTCACGGCAGCCATATACTCTTTTCTCTCTCCTTTCATGCCTCATTAGCCCTCTTTTTCTGACTTTTCTTCTAACCTTCCTTATATCCAGTCCAGTCAACACCATCAGATCAGCGCCCCCCCCCCCCCCTATCTGTTTCGGTTCAGCTTTGATTTCCTTTGTTTTCACGCCACCAAAACTCCATATTTATTATACCTCTTAAAATTTTCATGGCTCACCTGTAGCATGGTTTCTTATATATATTTATATCTCTAATTTATTTTCATGTTAGATCTTAAAATTCTTTTCTTCACTTACTCGCATGAACAACAGAATTTTTCTGCTTCATTAATCACGCCACTCACTCATGTAACAGTAGTATTTTACTCAGATATTAACATCACCAATTATCAAGGATTTTAGTCCTAAGAAATTACCATACATTTTCCTTCTAAACCTTATCCTTACCTATCATCTACTCAACCAATAACGTCAACCAAAAATCAAGTGCATAAAAAGTGGACTGGAGAATTTCTTACCTGTCCTACGCCAACATTCAGCTGCAGGGGAACCTCTCTCATGTTGTTTTTGGTTGAGGCTTTAAGATTATTATAGAGCTATGGAGGTGGGGATCAATTTATGTGAAGAAGCCTAAGTCGAATTGTGATGAAACGATGGTGATTCAAGGCTGGAACATGGAGAACGGTGGAGGACGTGAAGAACACAACGTGACTGATGCGGCAGAAATGGCTGAGGTGGTGCTACTCCAGCTGGAGAAATAAATGAATAAGCCTTGTTGCCCTATTTTCATTGGCTCTAAATTGATTTTAATTATAAAAATTTCTGGTGTGAATTATTTAAAGTCTATAATGTCCTCTAATTTCACCTTAATTACTCATTGTGCCACTGCACAGTAAAATTCTGTCCAGCCCATTTTCTATTTAAAATTTCATTTATTTTATTTATTTCTTAAGCCCATTTTATGCCTTATTTAATCAACTTTAACCACTTTTTGAGAAAAACTAATTTTGCCATTGTATAACTTTGAAATTTTTTATCTTATCGCACCTTAATTTCGATATTTAGGAAAATATCTAAAATTAATTTTATTTATTTATCCGGAATTTGTAATTTCGTACATGTGCATTATAAATTAACGAGTTCCTACAACAAGCCACGCCACCACCTCCACCGTTTAATCAACAGCCACCAACTCCACAGTCACAGCTGCACCACCACCGCCTCCACCTACACAGAGAGTAGTGTCCCTATCACCAGCTACTAATGTGAAACAAAACGTGGAGCAATTTAAACAATTCCAGAAGATGAACCCTCCAGCGTTCAAAAAGGTGTTGGACACTGAAGTAGCCGAGACATGGCTTATGAAGATAGAAAAGGCCTTTGAGATTATGGGATGCAGCTCAGAAGATAAGGTGAATTTAACTGCTTATATGTTCAAGGGTAAGGCTGAACATTGGTGGAGGTCAACTAAGATTGTCTTGATGAGCAAGAACCCCACCATCACATTTGATGCATTCTGTGAGGCCTTCAATGAACAATACTTCCCTGATAGTGCTCGCGAGATGAAACAAGAGGAATTTCTCGGTTTGACATAGGGCAATATGACAATAAACCAGTATGTGGCCTGTTTCACCATCTTATCCCACTATGAGCCCCACATTTTGAATAACGAAGCAAGAAAGGAAAAAAAGTTTATAAATGGGTTAAGACCAGCAATTAGGGGAAGTCTTTCAACTCTTCGTATCGTGTCCTATGCCAATGCTATCTAAAGAGCTCAGTTTGTAGAGCAAGATTTAGAAAAGACTCAAAGTTAGTATGATAGCAAGAACAAAGGAAAGGGTAAGAGGATAGATACTAGGAGGCCTGAGTAGAATAGGGCCTAACATAAGAGGTCGAAATATGGAGCGCCTCATACTTAAGCTTTGAAGCCTAAGACCGCTCAAGTTTGCCCAAGATGTAGTACAAATCATGACACCAAGCCATGTTACATGGACACAGGAGCTTGCTTCAAGTGTGGCCAGATTGGGCATCTACTTAAAGATTGTCCCACACTCAAGGCTCCTGAGAGGCAACCTGAGACAAGGAGCACAGGCAAGCAAAGGCCCACAGATAAGGGCAAGAAACCAATGGCACAGGGCCGAGTGTTTGCTTTGGATCAAGAGACTGCTGATGCCTCTGGATCCGTCATCAAGGGTAAGCTCTTAATTAATGATTCACAAGCTTTTGAACTTATTGATTCAAGCTCCATGCATTCATTCATATCACCTGCATATGCTAGGAAGCTAGAGTTAGAGCTTGAACCCTTAGGCCACTTGTTGCATGTTAGTACACCATTGAAAGGATCTCAATTGATGACCTAGTATGTAAAGGAT
Organism: Heritiera fomes; assembly: GCA_032173925.1. Taxonomy (NCBI): domain Eukaryota; kingdom Viridiplantae; phylum Streptophyta; class Magnoliopsida; order Malvales; family Malvaceae; genus Heritiera; species Heritiera fomes. Next base: position 16,619,261 of record JAPDPM010000009.1, on the reverse strand, counting down.
GTAAAATGAAGGTGGGAGATAAGCATCTAGTAGCAGATTTGATATTATTAAACATATATGATTTTGATGTAATACTAGGCATGGATTGGTTAGCCAACCATCATGCTAGCTTAGACTGCTATAGGAAAGTTATGACTTTCTCCCTACCTAAAAAGTTTGTACAGAACTTTGATAAGATCAAATGAAAAACTTTTTTTAAATTGTACTGACACGAAATGAATTTTGGTTGTGAAGGCTATCTCGCTTTTGTCGAGGATGCTAATAAGAGCCATCCGAAACTCTCTGACATCCCCGTTGTTAAAGACTTCCTTGAAGTATTTTCGGATAAGCTACTAGGGCTGCCTCTGGAAAGATAGATAGAGTTCGCTATAGAGCTACTCCCAAGCAGTCAACTGATATTGAAGCCTCCGTATCAAATGGCCTTAGTTAAGTTAGAAGAATTGAAGAAGCAATTGCAAGAGTTATTGGACAAGGGGTTTATAAGACCAAGTGTGTCACCCTGGGGGGCTCCAATATTGTTTGTTAAGAAGAAGGATGGCAATTTAAGACCGTGTATCGATTATAGGTAGTTGAATCAAGTGACAATTAAGAACAAGTACCCATTGCCTAGGATTGATGATTTACTAGATCAGTTGAAGGATGCTTGGATATTTTCCAAGATTAATTTGAGATATGGGTGCCATCAACTGAGGATTAGAGGTGAAGATGTATCGAAAACAGCCTTTAAGACAAGATACGACCACTATGAGTTCTTGGTCATGCCATTTGAATTGACTAATGCCTCTGCAGCTTTCATGGGCTTGATGATTGAAGTGTTTAAGCCTTACTTGGACAAATTTGTTATAGTATTCATTGATGATATTTTAGTGTATTCCTAATCTCGAAAGGAACATGAGCACCATCTTCGCATTATTCTTCAGACCCTTCATGAAAAAGAACTTTATATGAAGCTCAACAAGTGTGAATTTTGGTTAGAACAAATCAGTTTTCTAAGGCATGTAGTATCAAAAGATGGTGTAGCAGTGGACCCAACGAAGATAGAGGTTGTGGTTAATTGGGAGAGACCTAAGACAGTAATTGAGATTTGCACCTTTCTAGGGCTTGCAAGATATTACAGGAGGTTTGTCGAGGGGTTCTCCAAGCTAGTAGGACCTTTGACTTACCTAACACGAAAAGATGTCAAGTTTTAGTGGAGTGATGCGTGTGAGTGCAGTTTCTTGGAGTTGAACACCAATTAACTACTGAAGGAAACCGAAACCAAACACGCAGCGGACTTTAAATCATTCGGCCTCCACCAGGATCGATTCGGAGAGTTGCCTGATTAGGGTTTCGAGATTTTACCTAAGGTTTTCTCTGATTTTCTTTCATTGGTCGAGTCACAAGCAACAACTTTTCGTTCCTGCCTCTATGGTATTCACACGAACAGATCTCACGACTCTTGAACGTCTCACGATCAGAAGCCTTAAAGAGCGTTTTTTTAATTTTAACCGAATTGCTAGCTTCGATTAAAATAATATTTTGTTTTGTTTTAAAGAAGCTCTAAAACCACAGAGAACAAGTTTCTCTTTTCTGTTTTTTTTGCGGCTATTTTTTAGAAAACACAAAACATCCTTTTATAAGCAGTAAATTTTACCCTAAAATTTACTGTCAAACAGAACTCTAATCCTACTTAGAATAGGATTAATTATATCCTTAATCCAATTCAGAATAGGATTAGTTATATCCTTAATCCAATTCAGAATAGGATTAATTAAGCTCCTCATTGATCCGTTCTAAGTGTGCGACCCAATAGGTTCTCAAACAATGGCAATGACAAAATTGTCACAGGCAATGAGCGGTATCTAGCAACACATCATTGCTACCCATGTAACGAGAATGTCAATGACTCGACATAACCTTACTCGTGATAGATGTTACCGTGTAGTCTAATCCCTTTATCCTTTGATGTCTTGATTAGACACAAGTCATGGAATGTGTCACACTTGTATAGTCTAATCAGCGTTTCTTGATTCCTGAGTAGACTAATTAAACAAATAAAATCAATATCTCATATTGACTTATTCGAGCACGGCCATGCATTTCTTAGTCTCACTTTATCAAAGGGCCCAAGACATCACTCTTGTTATATAAGAGGGATAAATCCTATCTTGATCATTCAACATCCCTCTACATAGATCAAGGCATACCCAATTACTACCTTTATAGTCCATCCTGTTACGAATGACATCTAGCAGCATTAAAGTATGCAATTCTCTATGTTGGGATCTCTGATGATCTCAAGTCAAAGGATCACATACACCATCATCACTATGAGAATCGCTTATGACACTCATATAACAATCAATGTAGCGTTCTCATTGAGGGTCGATCCAGTACATAGTTCTCTAACATGTACCTATGTGATGACTTGATATCCTATATCCATGACAATGGTCATCAGTCAACCACATACTAGTCTTATCGTATCATTGTTATCCTTGTTCACAATAATACTTGACTAGGGATATTTTTAAGAATAGTGTGTTATTACTATTCTAAGGACATTATCATATAAGATTACATTACGCAGCTATAAGACAAATATAATAATGAACTATAATAAATAAAATGTCATGATACATAAAAAAATGCCAAAGTCAATCAACTAATGAATGGTTCTAAGGGCATAATCCAACAAGTACAGCACCAATTCTCACCATTCCTAGTGGTTCCAGGGGATTTGCTGTATATAATGACGTATCACATCAAGGGCTGGAGTGTGTATTAATGCAGAATGGGAAGGTAGTTGCTTTTCCAGACAACTAAAGGACCATGAGAGAAATTATCCCACCCATGACCTAGAGCTAGCCGCAGTGGTGTTTGCACTAAAGATATGGTGTCATTACTTGTATGGCGAAAAGTTTCAGATTTGCACATATCACAAGAGTCTAAAGTATCTCTTCTCACAGAAAGAATTGAACATGAGACAGAGATGGTGGATGGAGTTACTTAAAGACTATGATCGTGAGATTCTCTACAATCATGGCAAGGCTAAAAAGGTGTCGATTCTCTGAGCAGAAAGAGTATGGGCATGGTCAACTACATGATGGTTAGAGAATGGGAGTTGATAGAGCAGTTTTCAAAGTTGAATCTGAATCTAGAGCCTACAGGTGAATGTCTAATGGCTAGTTTGAGAATAGAGCCTAATATTATAGAGTAGATCAGGCAAACTCAGAGCGAGGACCTGAAGTTGATTAAGGTGATTGGTTGGATATGACAGGGTCAAGAATCAGAGTATGAGATTAGTAGGGATGGTTTATTGAGGTTTAAAGGTAGGATATGTGTTCCAGACAACGAAGCCTTAAAGCGACAGATCATGAAAGAGGCACATAGTTCTAAGTACACGATGCATCCAGGTAATACGAAGATGTATTAGAACTTGCGCAAAGTGTATTAGTGGTCAGGTATGAAGAAAGACATAGCAATTTTTGTGTCTAAATGCTTGGTGTGCCAACAAGTTAAGGTTGAGCATCAAAAATTGGTAGGATTGCTCAATCCTTTGTCTATGCCAACTTGGAAATGGGAGCACATGACCATGGACTTGATCATGAGACTTCTTAGGACCCAAAGAAACCATGATGCAATCTGGGTGATTGTTGACAGATTAACTAAGTCTGCACACTTTTTGGCTATGAAAGCCACAGATTCACTCAGTGCCCTTTCAAATTTGTATGTTAGGGAGATCGTAAGATTACATAGGCCCCCATTAAGCATAGTATCAGATAGAGATTCTCAGTTTACTTCTCGTTTCTAGGAACATCTCTAGGATGCTTTGGGAAGTAACTTGAGTTTCAACACCGCTTTCCATCCTTAGACCGATGGGCAATCAGAGAGAACAATTCAAACCTTTGAGGATATGTTGAGAGCGTGTGCCATGGATTTTCAAGGTTCATGGGATGATCATTTGGCACTGGCTGAATTTGCATATAACAATAGCTTCCACTCTAGCATAGGGATGGCATCGTATGAGGCGTTGTATGGACGTAGGTGTAGATCCCATATAGGCTGGGAAGAAATGGGTGAAAGGAAGATATTTGCTCCCGAACTTGTAGAAAAGGCTTCAAAGAATGTCAGGTTGATATGTGATTGGTTGCGAACAGCTCAGAGCAAATAGAAGAGTTATGCCGATAATCACAGGAGACATTTGGAGTTTCAGGTTGGAGATAGGTTGTTTTTAAAGATCTCTCCATCTAAAGGTATAATGAGGTTTGGTAAAAGAGGGAAGCTAGTCCTTGATACATTGGTCCGTTTGAGATACTAGAAAGAGTGGGTGATGTGGCATATCGACTAGCTTTACCGCTAGAACTATCAGGTGTGCACAATGTCTTTCATGTATCTATGTTGAGAAAGTATCATTCGGATCCCTCTCATGTGATTGAGTATGAGCCTTTGGAGATTAGAGATGGCTTAAGTTATGTTGAGAGTGAAGGAAACCGAAACAACACGCAGCGGAATTTAAATCATTCGGCCTCCACCAAGATCGATTCGGAGGGTTGCCTGATTAGGGTTTCGAGATTTTACCAAACGTTTTCTCTGAATTTTCTGTCGTTGGTCGAGTCACAAGCAGCAACTTTTCGCTCCTGCCTCTATGGTATCCACACGAACGGATCTCACGACTCTTGAACGTCTCACGATCAGAAGCCTTGAAGAGCATTTTGATTCCTTATAACCGAACTGCTAGCTTCGATTAAAAGGAATGTTTTTTTTTTGTTTTCTGTTTTAAAAGGTGCAGCTCTGTTTTAGAAAAACTTCCTTTTTATAGGCAGTAAATTTTACCCTAAAATTTACTGCCAAACAGAACTCTAATCCTACTTAGAATAGGATTAGATATATCCTTAATCCAATTCAGAATAGGATTAGATATATCCTTAATCCAATTCAGAATAGGATTAGATATATCCTTAATCCAATTCAGAATAGAATTAATTAAGCTCCTCATTGATCCGTTCTAAGTGTGCGACCCAATAGGTTCTCAAAACAATGGCAATGACAAAATTGTCACAGGCAATGAGCGGTATCTAGCAACACATCATTGCTACCCATGTAACGAGAATGTCAATGACTCGACATAACCTTACTCGTGATAGATGTTACCGTGTAGTCTAATCCCTTTATCCTTTGATGTCTCGATTATACACAAGTCATGGAATGTGTCACACTTGTATAGTCTAATCAGCGTTTCTTGATTCCTAAGTAGACTAATTAAACAAATAAAATCAATATCTCATATTGACTTATTCGAGCACGGCCATGCATTTCTTAGTCTCACTCTATCAAAGGGCCCAAGACATCACTCTTGTTATATAAGAGGGATAAATCCTATCTTGATCACTCAACATCCCTCTACATAGATCAAGGCATACCCAATTACTACCTTTATAGTCCATCCTGTTACGAATGACATCTAGCAGCATTAAAGTATGTAATTCTCTATGTTGGGATCTCTGATGATCTCAAGTCAAAGGATCACATACACCATCATCACTATGAGAATCGCTTATGACACTCATATAACAATCCATGTAGCGTTCTCATGGAGGGTCGATCCAGTACATAGTTCTCTAACATGTACCTATGTGATGACTTGATATCTTATATCCATGACAATGGTCATCAGTCAACCACATACTAGTCTTATCGTATCATTGTTATCCTTATTCACAATAATACTTGACTAGGGATATTTTAAGAATAGTGTGTTATTACTATTCTAAGGACATTATCATATAAGATTATATTACGCAGTTATAAGACAAATATAATAATGAACTATGATAAATAAAATGTCATGATACATAAAAAATGCCAAAGTCAATCATCTAATGAATGGTTCTAAGGGCATAATCCAACAGAGAGACCACTTCAGATTTTGGATCAAAAGATAAAGTGCTGCGGTCCAAGACAATTCCTTTAGTAAAGGTGCTTTGGCAACACCACACCTTAGAAGAAGCTATATGGGAGTTGGAGAGTCTAATGAAAGAGAAGTATCCCTACCTATTCTAGGATAACTAGGAGCAATTTGGAGGACCAAATTTTTAAGGTGAGGAGGATGTGAGAACGACAAACTTCTCTAAACTAAGAATGCAATGATGTAATTTTGAAATTTTGAAATTTAAGATTTTGGTCAATTTTAAAAATCAAAATCCTCGAGAATAAAGTGAAACATGCATTAATAGAGTACATGCAATGTAAGCTAAGTGAGTACGGAAGGAGTAGTAATTCTAAGCTTGAATAGGATTACAGCTTACGTTCACATATAAGCTAAACTAAAAGCATGCAACATGCATGCATGCATATGTAAATGTGCATGCATGCAACGAACATACGTATGAGTGTATATAAATGCATATACAAATAAGAAGGACTAAGTGAAGTGAAAATAAATAATAAGATAAGAAAATAAGTTAATTGCATATAAATAGGTATGTACAAATATATATATATATATATATTTATGTTTATGTTTATATGTATATTTATATTCATATTTATAACCACAAGAATAAATATGTGTATATACCAATAAATAGGAAGGTATACAAAACAAATAAATAAATAAATAGGGATACATACATATGTATATATATATAGTGAATAATATTCATATATATATAAATTATATTGAAATATATGTATATTATATTATATTAAAAATAGGGTTTGTATATGATGCATTGACAGTGTATAGTTTCTATACACTATCAATACATCAGAGGTTGACACCTTATCAATTGACAAATTAAAAAATATGCCAAACCCTTAAAAGTAAATATAAATCAATTTTTTAATTTGCTCATAAGAACCTATTAATGAGGTGTCAACCTCTGGTGCATCGACAGTGTATAAAAACTATACACTGTCAGTGCATCATATATAAATCCTTAAAAATATATATGTATAGGTGGCATTAGTGGAGGATTTGGTGAGTATTAGTCTGTCACGACCCGTAGGCAGTGACGGACACTTAATCCTTTCTATTATTTGACTTACCAAATTTACAAACTAAAGTTTTCTTTTCACTTTAATGTTTGTATTTGATGTTAGTGTAGTAACTAAACTAATCCTCCTTGATATAATATTATTTCATTAGCTATATCATAAGTCTCAAGGTTGACTTTGATTATTTTAGCCTCATATTCACTTATCCAAAAGAAATGGGTCGAAAACCTCCCCCTTATATTATATCAATTTCCCCAGTAAAATCACCTGTATTGCAAACACATTTTAATTTTCACAATGCAGCTAATTCTAGTTTCCACAATTTGTGCCATCATACATTACATGTTCCTCAAGATTCAACACAACAACACTTCGACATTTTGTAATTTATACACACATCAAAATATGATCTTATCTTGGATCGAACTCGATAATCATATGAACCTATATAATGATCTAGTTCGATCCAAAGTTACATCCCATTTCACTTCCTAGTATTGTGAAAGTAAAATTTGCACAATTATCAAAATGATATACAATTCGTATACCTCAAAAGTACAAAAACAAGGCTCGGAGGACGTAGACGAGTACCACGACTAGGTACAGTCCCCGAGAGCCTACACAATATTTTGAAGCTGGAGTTTAACTCGGATGATCTGCAGGGAGTTAAATTAAGGGGTGAGCAATCCACGGCTCAGTAAGTAGCTTAAATAAATACAGGCTAGGCTCATGTCATAAAATATGATTACGTATGCATGAACCGCATAAAATATCATGTATGCACAATGCCATGGTTAGCTACAACAATTAATCTATAACAGATTGCATATGCTCATTCAAACTTTCTCCATATATTTAACTCACACAATTGCTTACCTTTCAATAGTTTAATCGGTATGGTTTTGTATAATGTTTTTAACCATTATAGATAGCTAATGATACTATAGCGTAATAAAAATAAAGCTTAGCCAGTTATTCCGATTCACTGTCATGCGTATAACATCCACCTTAACCAGTGATGGGTAAAACGTCATAAAGTCAGAACCATATAGCACTTAGTTCCCAAAAGACTCTAGAGGTGGCTCCCACAATTTCGAAGGTAACTGTGTAGCATGTAGCTCCTTTACGGTCTCTAAAGGTGACTCATACGGTCCAAAACCAGTAGGTCTTATTCAGTTGCCTTTTAGGCATATGATTTCTAATGATTCATAGGTACTCGTGTAGCACTTAGTTCCCAAAAGACTTTAGAGGTGGCCCCCACAGTTCCAAAGGTAACTGTGTAGCACGTAGCTCCTTTGGGATCTCTAGAGGTGACTCACACGGTCCAAAAGCAATTGGTCTTATTCAGTTGCCTTTTAGGCGTATGATTTCTAATGATTCATAGGTACTTGTGTAACACTTAGTTCCCAAAAGACTTTAGAGGTGGCTCCCATAGTTCCAAAGGTAACTGTGTAGCATGTAGCTCCTTTGGGGTCTTTATAGGTGACTCACACGGTCCAAAAGCAATCGGTCTTATTCAGTTGCCTTTTAGGTGTATGATTTCTAATGATAATGTTCTAAATCATTCAAGTCCTCAAATCACATGCATGCATAAGTTGTCATACAAATCCAATATCCTAGTTTCAATCAATACAAATTATGTGCTATTCGAGGCTCATGAGTTCAACATCGTGAGCTGTATAAATCGTACACTTAATCACACACACATTCGCGAAATATCACAATATACTGTCATGCTCACTTGATGCAACTTAAGTAGATCACACGCATTTCTCACAATGCAGGCACCTATGATTTATACAAGTTTATATGTTCACTGAGCATAAACAAGTCATAAGACACAACACACAAGGCACAAACAAAGCTTCATTCCAGCCCAAGCACTACTCACAATCACATCAAGTCAAACTTGTATCTTACCAGTACTTATCCTTATAGTCGTTTCAGTGATATTTCACAAAACTTAATATGAGATAAGATAAATGTTAGATAAGGATTCATTCATCTCTTACGAGATGATATTAGCTTATTTAACCCACTTACCTTAAGGTGTAGAACTTTTCCTCCTCAAGCTCTCAAATCCATACTTAAGCCTCCTTTGTTAAAGCTTGATCTTCCAATTCCAGTTGAATCCACTACATTCATTCCAAAATATATAACCAGATCATGCATTATGTACACACTAACAAGTATATATCTAAAAGTCCAGATTATTCAAGGTCCATTCTAAATCAAGAACTACATCTTCATTTTCGTACTAATACCACACGTGCGCCCATATATACATACATACACACACACACACACATTTATTGTCACGACCCGAAAGTCGTGACGTACACTTACTTAACACTTATTTCATTCACCCAAATTAACGAACTAAATTTTTCCTTTTCATTTTACGGTTTGTATTCGGTGTCAGTGTAGTCACTAAACTAATTTCACTGATCCTTTCTTTATACTTTAGCCTTGATAACTTAAACATTAATTTGTGAGCGTATTTACTCAACTATCTAGGTGAACTATAGTCATTTCACTTAAACATTAAATTAGCAAGGAAACGGTTCTAAGTTACATCTCGACTTATTTAACAAAATATGCACTGTGCATCAATTAAAGTTTTACATATAAACAAGCGTTTTATAAAGAGCATATACCTCAAAAGGCTAGTACCAAGCCTAGATACCGTATCCGGAGGCCCACTCAGAAGCTCTCATGGTAGAGTTTAACTCAAATAGTCTGAAAAGAGATGAAATTAAGGGAGTGAGCAAATCCATGGCTCCGTAAGATACTAATATAAATGCAGGAGTAGAGTTATACTGTCTTAACTGCAATGTATAAAACCTGTAATTTTACAATTACAATTCACCATTTCAATCGATAACATCTCATATTTATAACAAGATCATGTCTTAAGGACTTTAAGTGAGCGAGAGTTTTGGAGTACTGATGTAAGGGAATTTGAAGTACCTCATTATCTCAATTCCCGACATCTGTCCATCACTCAAACCTCTAAATAAATCAATTTAATCACTTTCAATCTTCTTGTCCTTATACTACAAAGCATCGTACAACAATGCATCGTGTATAACTTGAATATCATATACTATTAATCCACGCTCACATCAATCTCATAGTATATCATGTTCAATTGAGATATCATATCAAGTCACTTTACATTTAACAATTATACTCCTGTATTATATCCACTCATATTACTTTTCATATGGAAAATCATGATCACGATAGTGTAAAATCACAATTCTCTTTGTATAAATCTTATGTTCATGTACAGTGTGATATCATGACATCATGTAGATAGAATGTCGTTATGTCATAAAGCAGCGTGCAAAACTTATGCAAGCTTTATTGTATGAAATGGCTTTCATTTCAAATCATATCACATATACTTTTAGAGCATGTTCAAACTTGTAAATTCTCAATTCATTTCATATTTACTTTTAAGACATGATTAGAACATGTACAATTTTCAAATCATATCACTTGCACTTTTAAGACATGTTTTAAAATGAAAAACATGTAATATATCAAAACATTTCATATTCACTTTTAGAGCATGTCTAAAACATGTACAATCTCAAAAACATTTCTCATATACTATAAAGTCATATCAAGTCTAGAGTTCATATAAAATAAAATTATACTTTAGACCGCATGTCATATCATGTTCGAGACTAGGCTGAATCCCTAATATTCTATCAATAAAGACTTAGTTCACTGTAGCTAGCAGTGAGAAATCATATCGTCCCTTGGAAACCAACTAGGGCGCTATCTATGGCCATAGACCTCATGTCTCCCAGCCCCACTGATCAGGTATGACTGAGCCCTATCCATAACTATTGTCGGACAAGCATCTCTACCTAATGAATAATCTCCAATTAGGCAGTTTCCATTATGCTTTATTGAGTTTAACTCTCTTAGGATGCCTATAGTCTCATAAACCATTTAAATCTTTAGCTTCTCTTGTCAAAAATCATGTAAAGTATATGGTACATGTCTTTAAGATGATTTATATATAAATATATATATATATATGTATACCATATACTTTCCTTTCAAAACTAATCAATAATTCAAAGTATTCATATAAACATTATTATAACATCTCAAGTTGTAAACAAGGCATGCTTAAAGGCGATGCAAATTAAATCATGAGTTCAAAGAAATGAACTATCGTGTTCATAAAATATATAATTTGGTATAGCGCTAACTAAAATCCAAATTCCTCATTTCCATCCTTTTGATTTCAATCGGATCATACCTAATAGGTAAATTCGATATTCCCTGTGGTTCCTCAATATTCAATATCATTGCTCAATAATTATCGACTATAATAATCACTTGTATATTTCATCATCAATACTAAGACCCCCCACCGTCAGTATGAGTCCTCTTAGTATCTATGAATATTTAAATATCACATTTCTATATAACCATCAAGATACTAAAATTATGAAAATACCGATATCATCACTCAGGACCTATTCCAGAGTTAACATCGAGGATATAAAATCACAAGATCAATAGTCACCTATCCAATCCATCTATGGTTCAACATATTAACACTCGATCATAATTCTTACTTGATGTCCAATTTCATTCACTATCACAAAATATTCCAAGACATTTTATATCAGAATACCGAACTTATGCAATTGTCGATCTTATTATTCAAGACCTATTCCAAAGTTATAACCGAAACCATATAATCAAATGTTTGATACTCATTTATTTGAATCTATCAATGATTAGATTATATTGGAATTCAACCTCAATTTCAATAATATTATGCATGCACAAGTCATACATTTGTTATAACTCGATATTACAACTATTCATCGTATACCACAATATTGATACTAAGCCCCTACCACAAGTGTAGGTTCGCTTATTATCTCACGTATATTTGACAATATAATGTCATATAATAAAACCATCTCAACATTGACCTCTTGAAATGTCCATATTATCACGTTCGAAACCACTCCAAAATCAAGAAATCGAAATTAATTAATTCTAAAATCATCACTCCGTCGATAATTTCACAATTCAATCGTTCAACAATCTAAATTACAACCTCGATATTCTCTTCCAAGCTGTATCATATAATCATCATTAATTTTATCAATGATTCGACTAAATGGATATTCAACTTCAATTTCAACTTGATAACCAATTCGTGATATTAAGATAAATCAATTTATCGATTATATAAGGCTTGCACAATATAATTCTACTGCAAGCTTATATAAAAGTCTTACCACGACTAGAATATAATTCATCATGTTATCATGCTCAACCATTTACCTTCTCAAACTATTCCAAAAATCAAATTTTCTGGCAATACGATAAAATCCTTTCTAAACTTATCTTTCAATAATGCTTTCCAAAGTTCATTTAGAAAACATTAACCTTTTTCATCAAACATTTTCCTATAAATTACGGCAGCGTAACGGCTTAATTTTATTAAAACCTCCTGCAAGGAAAATACAATTTATAAACCACAACGTAGTTGATTTTCACAATTTATTTATTATCCCCTACGTTTCGATATATATCTCTTACTATGACCCCCACCACCATTTATAGGTCCTCTTAACATTTTAACATCATTTCATCAATAATTCATTCTCAAGATCACAACTCTTAAATATACAATATAATACTACTAGTGCTTTATAAAAGTATCTTACCTATTCACCAAAGCTTAGCGTGTTTCCGAGCCTAGCCGAACTCCACCACTTGCATCATTACCATGTTGCTACAATTTTAACAATTCACACATATATTCGCTTAGAAAATAATCCAACAAATTCTATAAATTTCAATGGAATATAACAAAATCTTTTAATTTCCTTACCCATATTCAATATTAAAATTCTGGTAAAGTACTTCCTAAGCTCCTCTCATTTCTTTCTTTCTTTCTTTTCTTTCTTTCCCTTTCTTCTTTCTTCCTTTTCCATTCTGTTTTTCTGTTCTATTTTTTTTGGCCGAATCAGTTCAGCCTCCATCGGCCTTCCTCACCTTCGGTTCAGCCCCTCCACGGCAAGCTGGTGTTGCGATGAAGCTGTTTCTGGCCTTCTTTTCCATATCGACGACGGCGGCAGATTTGGAACGGTGGTTTTGGTCTCTTTTCCTTCTCTTTCCTTTTCCCCCTTCACCGCCGGCCATCCCTTTCTCTTTGTCTTCCTTCGCTGACGACGCAAGAGGCGGTGGCAGTGCCCGAATCGACCAACACCGCCCCTTTCCTTTTTCCTCTTTTCCTTTTCGGTTTTCAATTTTCTTCTTTCTCTTTCCTTTTCCATCACCGACCAACTCTCTCTCTTCCCTTTCTCGGCTCGCCGGCAACGTCTTCTCTCTCTCCTTTTTCTTCTCTAGCCGACTGTGTCGGTCGGTCTCTCCTCTGTTCTAAACAGAGGAGAAAATGGAAGGGAATCGGGATACCCGATTCCCATCTCTTTTTTTTATATATATAAATATTATCTTTTATATTTATATATATAAATATACTATATTAATATATATATATATATATTTTGTATATATATTTATATACATATCTATACACTTTAATTTAAAATAATATTTATATTTCATATGTATATTTATATAATATTTATAATATACTTATATAAATATATAAATATACACATTTTTATTTCTTTAATTTTGGATTTCTTAATATCCAAATTAAATTCCTTCGTATTACTTGTCAGATCCGTCACTTCATCAATTATTGAAATTCCAACAATATTCGGATCTCGTAAATAAATTTATTTATTTACTTTCGCTTATCTGTTTACATTAAAATTAAATTTCCAGTTATTTAATACCAAAAATAGGAAATTCACAGTTATCACATATACACTTGTGTGTATATATATATTTTCTATTCAGAATTTTATGTAGACTTTAATCCCATTATACATTTCCTTGCTTCTCGTCAATATATATATAAATTGAGCCTATTCACCAACGTATAGATCTCCAACATTCTCCTTACTGCCGCAATTACCTTTTTGTTGTCATTTATCCCATTTCACACTTCTATTGTTAAAAGTATAAACAATTATACATTATAAATAAATAAAGAGTATAGAGCACAAGGGTCTTACCCCTTTTTAACAGTTCCCAACCGAGAGCTTCAAGCTTTCCTTTCCTTCTTCTGTGTACAGGGTTGAACCCTAACAGTGCACCTTCTTTCTATCCTTTTGTCAGTGCTAATTATCCTTCAAATCATACTCAACATTCAACAACCAATAGTCACACCCACAGCCACCCAACTCAGCCTTCAAAGGTTGTCTAAAAGCCCCTGGTGGTTGTCCTGATCAAGCCACCCGTAATGCTTTCATTTTAGCCTCATTCAAGTAGGGATTCGGTCAGGCATAGGGACATCTATAATCAGCTAATAAAACCAGCAATTATGGCCCAAAATTCGTAAGTTAAAACAGCTTCAAACAGAATTTAAAAAAACCTCTACACTAACCTATATAGCTTTGTTAATTTCAGTTCCTGTTCACACCCTAATCAGCCTCGAATTCCACCTCATTTTTGGCGTTTGAACGGCCACTCTCAGCCTTGAATCTGCTCGCTGTCGAGCTTAAAATGGCCACTCCAAATTTACCGATCTTCAGACCTCACTATTAGCCCATTCCATTCCCATGTCGTTGATTGCTTCAGCCTTTTCTTCCCTCCATTTTTGATTTCTTGTTGTCTCGATTTTTCACCTTAGTTGTTGATAAATTAATGGCAAAGCCTAGTTGTTCTTCCTTGCAGTGTAGCGCTTTTGTCTTTTGCTTCAGCTTCTTCTTCTTTCTATTTTGGTTTTCCTTTTCCCTTCACTACAGTTCGTTCTTACTTTACTGTAGCAGCTTCTCTTCTTCTCTTCATCGAATGACTGAAACTCATTTCCTTTCTCTCTTTTGATTTGCTGCGAAAACCCTCTCCTTTACTACCTTTCTCACCAACTCCACATTGTCTTTCTCTTCTTTCTTTTCGAAACTTCCCCCAAATTTCCTTTTCTTTTTCTTTTTGGTATGATTTTGGTAGAGGCTTTCCTCTGCTTTTCTTGAGTTTTAGTTCTAACATGGGAGCAGGTGGGAAGAGCAATCGGGTGGCTTCTAAAGGAAGCCAATCTCGATTTTTTCCTCCTTTTTCCCTTTTTTTAATATATATAAAATCTATCTCATGTTATTTATATATATATATATATATTTCTTGTCATACAAATATATATACAAAATAGTAAGTCTTATATGTCATATATGTTTTTATATATATATTCTTAATATACTCTTGTATATTACATTTAATTTAATGTATTTGTATTCTTTTATTTGTTTAAGTGAATATATGTATATATTTACATATATTTATTTATTCTTTTAATTATCTATGCACTTAGGTTTCATAAGCACATTTATATGATTTATTAGATTTCTTCACAATGTGCAAAATATTACTTATTTTCCTTATTAATTCAATATTAAATCAATATATATTTATATATCTTGAATTTATTTATCTAAATCTAATATATATATATATATATATATATTAATCATTTATTATTAAATGCGCTACACCCACATTGTTGATTTCATTACTCAATAATAGTATTTATTTTTTTTTTGTTAGAGTACATCTCACGCTAAGTTCATTTAATTTCTTCATTTATTTACAGACTTAGTATGAAAAATTTACAATCTTCACATAGACTCACCAACCGTCTGCCATAAGTAGACCAAACCTCTGCCCTTTACCATCATTGTTTAAAAAAATATATATTTGTATAAATAGTAAATAAATAAAATGAAATGGGTGAACAGATACCAATCAGAATGTGAAAAGAAAAGAAAAGAAAGAGTAAAGAAGAGAGAAGGGTTCAACGTCAGAAGGAGAAAGAGCAAAGGTGAGGCACATTTGGGCATGAGAAAACTAATAAGAGGCGAGTTGGAAAAAGGGGTTTTTGGTGCTGTAACAGAATTGAGTAGCTAAGAAATGATGGAGCAAAAATGTGGCTTAATTTTAGGTCTAGAAACAAAGGCAAGCGGAGGGTTGTTCAGTGTTGATTGAGGGGCATCTTAGAGCCTGTACAGTGGTGCATTTTGTAGGCCTGAACCAGAGTTGGATAGGGGAGCAAAAACTGAGCCTCATTTAGAGGCTATTGAACGTGGAAGTGAGCCGGATAGGAGGGGTCACGACAAAAGTGAAGCTAGGCTAGAAGAAGAGCTAAAACAAAAGAATCATTGGCTCCTAGAAAAGGTTAATATAAGGGCTGAATTTGGGCAGTTTACAGGACTATGTTGGGTTGTATTGTGAGCTAGAAATAGGGTCAGTGGGTAAATATTTTGTCGCTAGTTGAGACAGCTCGTGAAGATTCAATCTTAGTTGTACCTATAGGCTAAGTTTAAGCAAGAGATCAAAAGAGGAAGAGGCTGAGTTGGTGTGGTAAAATAGTGGCTAAAATAGGGGGTTTATAGAGTTGAAGTGTAGGAGCTTTAAAGGGCTGTTAAAGGCTGGACAGAGGTGGAATTCTAGAGCTGGTTCAGGCATGGAAAAGATAAGTCGTGTGTGTGGCATTTCTGTTGGTTTTGACGTGGAAGTGATAGCTGATTACAGGGCTGACTTAAAGGTAGAAAATGAAGCTGAAATGGAGTCACCTTTGAAGGTTGTCAAGTGGTCGATGAGCTGCTTGCTGTTTAGTCAAAAACAGGGTAAGAAAGAAAGAAAAGAAAAGAAAAGAAAGAAAAGAAAAGAAAAGGAAAAAAAAGAAATAGATATATATATATACACAGACATAGGAAGATGATAGAATTTTTTTCTTAGAGTTGGTATTATATTAGTGTTGAAATTTGTATAAGTATATAGAAATTGGGCTAGGCGTCACTAAGTCGGATTTTATTGTGAATGTGTAGTGCAAAGAGATGACAACGAACAAGATCTAGCGAACCCCTGCGCACACTCAAGCTAAGCTCACATTAGGTAAGACATCTATATAACGTAGAAGTAGAATTATCCTGTATAAGTCGAAATTGAATAGTGAGATGATTTGAGTATTTCGAGACTCAATTTAACAAAATGAAATGCAAGTACAATGTTAAGCTCGATAAGGTACCATGGTGATGCCATGTTAAAAGGAAATGACTCGATATGGTATTGATTTATAGGCATCACTAGAGGGAATGATAAAGCATTCGTGCATTTCATGAGCATTTCACTATACTGTTTTCATTTCATCTGCTTGAATTTTATCGCCCTTAAGCATGCCTTATTTCTATACATGAAACTTGAAAGGATTAATTCTTATCATGCTCACAAGAATACTTTGGATGCTTAAATGGTTTTAAAAAAAATGAATTTATAGTGTAAGCATATGTACGTATATATGTAAATGATCTTAAAGAAATGTGTTATAAACTTTGCACTATTTTCATAAGAAAAGTTAAATGTTTAAATGTTTTATGAGACTATAAGCACCCTAAGGAAGTTAAATTCAATAAAGCATAGTAGAAGCCGCCTAATTGGAGATTACTCATTAGGCATAGATGCTTGTCCGACAATAGTCGTGGACAGGGCTTAGTCACACTGGATCAGTGGGGCTGAGAGACATGAGGTCTATGGCCATAGATAGCGCCCTAGTTGGTTTCCAGGGGATGATGATATGATTTTCAGTGCTAGCTACAGTGATCTAAATCTTTAATGATATGGCATTAGGGATCTAGCCTAGTCTCAAACGATATGAAATGCAGTTTAGAATATGGTTTTTAATCAGAAATGAACTCTAAACTCAATAAGGTTTTATGGTATATGAAATGTGTTTTAATATTGCACATTGCTTTAAATATGTTTCAAAAGTTACATAAGACATGAAATGAAAATGGTGTATATTCTTAAGCATGTCTTAAAAGTAAAACTGAGATGTTTTGATATTTTGCATGTTTTGAACATGTTTTAAAAGAATATGTATTACACCTTTTAAGACTGCAAACATCTCATATATAATTACATGCTAAAAGACATGATATGATTTCATGGTTTAGGTATCACATGACAAGTTGTAGTATTGCTACATAAAGATTGAGAGCATAACATGTGTATACTACACGATGAATAAGAGAGTGATTTGATAGTGAATTCTCATCACATGACATCAAGCATTTGCATTAGAACAGTACAATTCTAATTCTACACTTATATAATTGACTTACTAAGCCCTCGCTCATTAAACGTTATTTAATTTTTTTTTTCAGATTGAGCACAGAGTTGGGGGAGTATTTCAGAGCTATCCGAATAGTTCCAGACTTGAAATATAGTCCCAACTCTCCAAGGAGATTATTTTTGAGCACTTTGGGTATACACTCTTTTTTTGTATTTAATATCAATTTCTGGTTGCTTTTGATTCAATGCTATAGATGGGATGTAACCTAAAGTAGTGAATAGTATCTAGACAGCCTTAATGATAACTTATAGAACTGTTGATTCTTGCATGAGTATAAATATATGATATAATGGCATGAACATGTTAATAAGCAAGAAGAGATGAAACCATATGGATGGAATGTTATAAGTGGGAAATAAGATGATGTTGTGGAGAAATTTAGACTTAATAAGTGAAAGAAATATGGTGAATTTAGAGATAATAATGTAAGACTATAAATCAACTGCCACTGTGGGAATTCTTATCTGTATATCAATTGTGACTTTTGTGCAGGTATTTAATCTGGGCAAAATGATAACAATAAGGGAGGGAGTTAATGTCCCTAAATAAATTTCGCTGTACTGCACTTAGACAAAATAAGTATAGAAAAGCGAAAAATTAGCCCTAAATTCTGTGCATCCGTACAAGAAAGAGTTATTGTCACGGCCTTCAGGTCGTGACCGAGAATCAATTTACATTAACAAAATATTCATATTTACATCCTAAGTTTACGATAGGTAAAAGTAGTATTATACAAAAATCTGAACAAATAAAATATACCAAGTGTACCTCGACGAAAAGAAGGAGTTGCCTAAGGAATACCGGAATTAGGTCCTCCTGAATTAGCAGACCCGAACTCACTGCAGATAATCTGGGAGAGAAAAAATAAAGGGGTGAGCGAAACGTGCTCAGTAAGAGACATTTATACAAAAGTTGATATAACGTAACCTATATGCAATATTTCATAAAATGAATACTTATAGGAAAACGTGAATTTAAAATATGAATAAAATATGGCATAATCTACTCGAAAGCATACTATAATGGGTTGGGTAACCAGGTAGAGTATGGGAGGTACTTTGGAGTACCTGTCATGTTTCGGTATCCAAAGCCACTATAGGGAATTTATTTGATTTAATTAAATCACAAATTCAATATAAATTTTTTGGCTCTATAACAATACCGAGAGGGGGGTGAATCGGTTTTATGATACTCTTAGGTTCGTTTTTCGGTTCTTCTAAATTCACTAGCCTATATTAATGTTTTCTAAGTTCTCTAGGCTATGCAAGAATGCAATCCAAATTCAATACAATAAGCACAATATGATTGCAAGTAAATAAAGAGAGAAGGGAAAGAGAAATTTACACAAGCGATTTATAGAGGTTCGGTAACCTTGCCTACGTCCTCTACCTTAAGACGCTCCCAAGGATTTTCCCAAATCCACTAACTTGAATTTGTATTACAATCCCTCTTTTTGCAGGCTCAAGAGAAACCTCTCTCTTTTTCTAGGCTAAAGAGAAACCTCCCTCTTTTTCTAAGGCTAAAGAGAAACGTCCCTCTTTTTCTAAGGCTTAAGAGAAACCTCCCTTTTACAAGGTGTGATTGAATTTACAAAGGATGTAATCAAAGAAAGGCCTCTAGGTAGGCAAGTGATTACAAAAATTAAGCTCTAGAAAAGATAATCTAAAGGAATTGTGCTATGATATACAAAGTGATAGAAGATGAAGAATTTTAGGATCCCGTGTTTCAGATTTTTCTTCTGGGAACATTCTACCATTAGGGGATTGATCACTTCCCTCAGGGGATCGATCCCTTGCACTATTCATCTATCTTGTTGGTCAGGAGATCCATCCCTTCAAGCACTATTCATCTATCCTGTTCAAGGTTTTTAGGCATTAAAAACATTCTAAAGCCAATTTTGAGTATTTTTAAATATGAAATGACTTTGAAAACATGAATTTGAGTCCAAAAATTTATCAAGTAATTTTCTTAAAATATATTCAATAATTCTATAAGAAAATTACTTAAACCAATAATTAAAAATGTTTTCTAAATTGATTAAAGCCAATAAAGATAATCAATTAAATCATGGTTTTATATTTGATAAAAGCACTTAATATGATTTGTGAAAATCATAATTGATAAAGCAAATTTACAATATGAATCAAACATTTAAGATTAGTTAAGTTTTTGTCATTTCAAAATATATGTCAATTTAAAGCTAACAATCTCCCCCTTTTTCATATGACAAAACTTAAGGTAAATTTGCTTTGAAAATTCTTAAAAGAAATACTCCCCCTTAAATAAAACCTGATTTTGTAAAGCTCCCCCTTAATATAAGCATGGTTTTCAAAATAATTTTCCAAATTTTCCAAATCCCATTCTTTCTCCCCGTTTTTGTCATAGCAAAAAGAAGGGAAAAATTATGCTCCCCCTAAAATTATGGCTTAATAAATGTGAGAACCAAGAAATATGCTCCATCCAACAAGAAACATGTTTGTACATGGGACTCATAGCACAAATAAAGAAGTCAATGTCCATAAAGAGTGTGAAATGTTTGTTCATGCAAAGGACATTGCTGAAGATTCTATACCAATTATTTATAAATAATTTTACAAGAAGTGCCCAATTGCTAAATAATGAAGCAAGTTAATTATAAAATATCTACTAAGTCCTATAACTTGCTAATTTCAATTTTATCAAGCACCTAAGTATATCAATTGTTCTCTAAGGTTCAACTAAAGTGCATGACAATACATCATGATTATGAGCTGAAATTAGATGACATATCATATGCATGAGCTCATAAATCATTTTCAAGAAAGAATGTGCATAGAATTAAATCATACATCAATTAATCACAAATTCCAGCACAATAGTGTCTCATGCAAAAGTGTTTTATATTAATTCTTCCCTATTTGTCATTTCAATCTAAAGAGCATGAGAATAATTATCAATTTAAAGCTCATACCAATTGTTACCAATGGTTGACTTAGACATTTTACATGAATTCAATTTTTAGTGTGTTCATGTCAAGAAAATAATCGTGCTAAATATGCAAGAACACAGTCACACACCATCAAATATGCATAAGGATTAATTTAACATTAGCATACTATCATAAAGTATTAATCCATATTCATATTCACAAAATTATACTATATGGAAGATTCAAAAACTCAAGTTATTCAAGCACACACATTTTCTTCCATAAAAACACAAAATCCTATGCTCATTTTCCAATTCAAGATCTTCACCAATTATGAGCAAGGAAAGATTCAAAATTACCATTTTAATCAATTCAAAGCAATATCCCTAGTTAATTTTAAGTTCCAATGGGTATATGCCATTTTAACTAAAATGGATTTGCCTAAATAAATCAATATCATGCTTAAGTATATTTTAACTTTAAAGTTCATAATCTATGAGGGAGGTCAAGTATAATTTTATGAAAACAGATTTTCCCATCCATATTCTCATCTTATAGACATGATTATTGATTCAACTTAAGCAAACATGCAAAATTTATATCAAACCAATTAAGAGTCAACGCATAAAAATCAATCAAAGTATATTTGTTCAAGTTTGCATTTATTCTTGAATGTTGATGCTGTCATTAAAGCTTAAGTTATTTAGAAACTTTGCCACAAGAAAACTCTAAGTTCAGGGATGACAAATTTTCATACATTTGAACATTTAATATCCATTTATCATCACAAATTGTAGGCCAAAGATAATTATGACTCTAGGTAATGTGTTGGCATCTCAAATATTATATTTACTTAAGTCATATTCAAAGTCAAATATTAAGGTCAAGTTTGATCTTTTTATCATTTAAGTATATATATTGACCTTTAATTATTCATATTCCCACTAGATGTATAGTTATCATAATGCCTAGTGTGGAATAGTTGTGTCAAGCTAAAAGACATAATTCTATAAGTATGCTTGACTAAGATGAACCAAAGAAATGAACAATATCTATCATGCACAAGTTCATCAAATTTTCAAATATATCCACAAATCATTGAAATTATTCTTAAAAACAATGTTTAAACATTTATTGAAAGTCTAATTTAAGATTATTTCAAGATTTATGCAACTCATGAATGTCTTCAACAAGAAAATGACTTTGTACTCGTGAGTTCAATGAAAAAGCTATTGATTGTTGAAAATAATGCCAATTGTTGAAGTTGAGGCATGAATCCAATGAAAAATGATTTTTCATATTAAAAAGATCATCAAAACGAGGTTAAAACAATGAATTTTAAGTTGTGAAGAAAGAAGGTATCAAGAAAATTAAGAAAACTTCTCATTTTTTGCTTAAAACCCCGAAATAGGCATATTTTGCATAGAAGGATCGATCCCTAGAGTAAGGGGATCGATCCTTTAATTCCACAATGCAGATTTTCTACATTTTGTCTAAGGGGATCGATCCCTCATCCAATTTCTGTAGAATTTTGACAAAAAATTCAACTTTTGAGGTGCCAAAACTTCATTTTTGAGTATTTTAAGTCCAAGTAAAAGTTTAAACATTCGTGTAACATGATTTTGGACTTATATGAATGAAAAATATTGATGAAAAATCATTTAACAATAGATTTCACAATTTTGAAAGGATTTGTACCAAAAAATGCATTTGTGGTCTCAAAAGGGGTCATTTTAAGAGTTATGCATATTTTGTCAAAACCAAGGCATTGGAAAACACAAATATGCCAAAATAAACATGTCCACATAGATTTTAAGCACACATATCATCAAATCACCACACTTGTGAACATCATGCCATAATTTTCATAAGCATATTTCTCATTGATGCTCATGACATGGCATTTTGCATGAATGACATATTTGACAATTTTGGAGCAAATAAATATATTATCAACATATCTCATACTTCCTTAAATCACACAAGATCATTTCAAAATCATTTAAACATGTTTTTCATTCAATCATTCAATGCCTTAAGAACTATCCATCGAACAATAAAAAATCATTTATCATGCCTATTATTGATTCATTCAACTCATAATATATCAAAAAATCCTCAATCAAACATTCTCATCAAGGCATTAATAATTTAATCAAATAGAAGTTTTAAGAAATAAAGAATTAAGCTTACAAAACTCTTTTGCATGAGAGTGCTTTGCCTTGATTTGTTGAATCCATCATGAGCTATCCTTTGAGGAATTGTTGTAACCTTGCCAAAGATGGATTCTCTAGCTCTTCCTCTTTTTCGTTGGCACAAGTAAACTCCAAGGAGGTGTGTAGAGCATTTGAGCTTCATTGTTTCTTTGTAACTCCATGCTCTAACACTCCTACACTAAACAATTTCAAGATTGCTTTGGTACCCAAATTTTCTTAGGTCCATGAGTGTTAGTGCAAATAATTTTTGATCCCTTTAGGATCCATTTCAAGATCAATTCATTGTTAGTTATAGCATGCTTTGGCACCCACATTTTCTTAACTACTCTTCCTCTAAATGTGGTTTTTCTATAACCGCATGCTTGTGATGAGTGTCCTATACTATTGCATAGTAAGCATGTAAGGGATATATCATGTATAGAATTTTTGCAAGCAAGAAAATTCTTAAGATGAGTTTCCTTTGTATTTGCATTATAGCATAACCTATCTTTATCAAAGAAAACTCTTTGGGTCTCAAGCATGTGATCCAATTTTTGTTGACCCATGTAACAACTAGAAAATGAGTTTTACAAATTTGTATTCTTTTTATTCAACTCATTTATCTCTAAGTTTGCTCCTTCTAATTTCTTTTGAAATCCTAACTTAGCATTCAATAACTCATCATTTTCCATTTTTAATTTTGTAATCATTTTCTTGTATTTTGAGTTCATGCATTCAAATTCACTAGCTAGCTCATCAAAAGCATTTTGTAAATCATCAAAAGAATGGTCATTACATTTACTAGAGCTAGGTTTCTCCTTTTCATCCTAAATAGTCTAGAAGCTAGGATTTGGTACTTTATCTACAATGTCTTCTAATTTCTTTTCTAGTTCTAATTTAACCTTGTTTAGTTCTTCATTCCTTGAACCAAGCTCTTTAACTTTTTCCTCCAACTCAAACTTAATATTTACCAAAATTTCATTCTCTTGTCTAAGTATATTTAACTTTTTCTTATATCTTGCATGCATTGATTTATATTCATCACTTAACTCATTAAACGCATCTTGAAGCTCATTAAATGAATATTCTTCTAAAGTTTGTGAGATACTCTCAAAATCATCATCAAACACCATCAAACGAGAGTTTCCTAAGGTGAATTAAGCCATTCTAAGGATCGTTTAACTCTTAGGGGTTTAATCCTAACACAATAGCCCAAGCTCTGATACTAATTGTTGGCTCTATAACAATACCGAGATGGGGTGAATCGGTTTTATGGTACTCTTAGGTTTGTTTTTCGGTTCTTTTAAATTTACTAGCCTATATTAATGTTTTCTAAGTTCTCTAGACTATGCAAGCATGCAATCCAAATTCAATACAATAAGCACAATATGGTTGCAAGTAAATAAAGAGAGAAGGGAAAGAGAAATATATACAAGCGATTTATAGAGGTTTGGCAACCTTACCTACGTCCTCTACCTTGAGAAGCTTCCAAGGATTTTCCCAAATCCACTAACTTGAATTTGTATTACAATCCCTCTTTTTGCAGGCTCAAGAGAAACCTCTCTCTTTCTCTAGGCTAAAGAGAAACCTCCCTCTTTTTCTAAGGCTAAAGAGAAACGTCCCTCTTTTTCTAAGGCTTAAGAGAAACATCCCTTTTACAAGGTGTGATTGAATTTACAAAGGATCTAATCAAAGAAAGGCCTCTAGGTAGGCAAGTGATTACAAAGATTAAGCTCTAGAAAAGATAATCTAAAAGATTTGTGCTATGATATACAAAGTGATAGAAGATGAAGAATTTTAGCACTTGAATTGATGTTGAAACTTGAGGAAGATGAAGAAGATGAAGAATAATGTTGCTTAGCTATTCCTCTTACTTCCTTGAGCTTCCAAGCCTTTATTTATAGTCCCTTAGATGGTTTCTAAACGTTGGTAGGAGCCAAAACTGAATGTTACCATTGTATCTCACAAAAACTAGCCGTTGGAGTGCATTTTTGAGGTAGGGGATTGATCCTATGAAGGGATTGATCTCATCGATCTCGTGCTTCAGATTTTTCTTCTGGGAGCATTCTGCCATTAGGGGATCGATCCCTTGCACTATTCATCTATCCTGTTGGTCAGGGGATCCATCCCTTCAGGCACTATTCATCTATCATGTTCTAGGTTTTTAGGCATTAAAAACATTCTAAAGCCAATTTTGAGTATTTTTAAATATGACATGACTTGGAAAACATGAATTTGAGTCCAAAAATTTATCAAGTAATTTTCTTAAAATATATTCAATAATTCTATAAGAAAATTAGTTAGACCAATAATTAAAAATGTTTTCTAAATTGATTAAAGCCAATAAAGATAATCAATTAAATCATGGTTTTATATTTGATAAAAGCACTTAATATGATTTGTGAAAATCATAATTGATATAGCAAATTTACAATATGAATCAAACATTTAAGATTACTTAAGTTTTTGTCATTTCAAAATATATGTCAATTTAAAGCTAACAAAGTTCAATATATTGCAAAATATAATATAAAGCATCATAAATTAAATAAATTCTCGGTAAACATTTTAAATCAAAATCATATCAATTTTCCGATGTCTAAATCAAATAATAATTTCACAAGGTATATTATTTAATCAGTAAGCATATCTTACGAATAAATCAAATCCAGATATATAAATCAAATTAAGAGTGCCTGGATCTAAATTAGCCAGGGATTTACCACCCCAGTATAAGTTTAATGGAGACTAGGCTACACCCAATAGACACATGCACTATAATAGATATATGGCCATAGTCAAAGGGCCACAGCGGGAGCATTAGCTAGGTGTCCCCTGTTGGAGCCAGAAGACTAGGCTAAAGTCAATAGCAGTCAGAACAGAATGGAAATTGTTGTCTCTATAGGCTATACCAAGAGGGGGGTGAATCGGGTTTTAACTAACCTTAAGGTCATTTTTCGGTTCTTCTAAATTCACTAGCCTATATTAATGTTTTCTAAGTTCTCTAGGCTATGCAAGCATGCAATTCAAATTCAATATAATAAACACAAATATAATTGCAAGTAAATAAAGAGAGAAGGGAAAGAGAAATGTACGCAAGCTATTTATAGAAGTTCGGCAACCTTGCCTACATCCTCTACCTTGAGATGCTCCCAAGGATTTTCCCCAAATTCACTAACTTGAATTTGTCTTTACAATCCTCTTTTTCAAGGCTCAAGAGAAACCTCTCTCTTTGTCAAGGCTAAAGAGAAACCTCCCTCTTTTTCTAAGGCTTAAGAGAAACCTCTCATTTATAAGGTGTGAATGTGTTTACAAGGAATGTAATCAAAGAAGGGCCTCTAGGTAGGCAAGTGATTACAATGTTTAAGCACAAGAAAAATCCTATACAATATTTGTGCTATGCTATACAAGCTAGGATGAGAGTGAAAGAACATATTGAACTTTAGGTCTTGTAATCTTGAGATACTTGGAGAAAATGGAGAAATTGAAGAATGATATGTCTTGGCTGCTCTCTCTTGCTTCTTGAACTTCAAAGCCTTTATTTATAGTCCCTTGGATGTATTCTTGACGTTGGTTGGAGCCAAAACTGAATGTAGCCATTGAATCTCACAGAAACTAGCCGTTGGAGGCTTTTCACGTGTTAAGGGATCAATCCCATGCTTCCTTGTTGCTTCTTGGGAGAATTCTGTATCACGCCCGATCTTTCTTAATATCTTACGGAAGCCTAAATTGTGAAATTAATTTTTTTAATTTTTTTTATATCACTATTCATTTGTAGGTGAATATGTAGGCCAATCTCAATTTCATATAACTCCCTTGATATATCTAGGCACATCTACCAACATACATAATGCCAATTCAAAAGTATATTGATTGTCATATTCCAATAATACATAATCTAGCTTACATCCCAGACTCATCACATAAGTATATATATGTACAATCAAAAGAATTCCAATACACTGTGCCATCATCCGTCTATATCTATACAATCTGCTGGGAACCATATACCTTAACTATGCAGGGAAGATCACTCTCAAAAGCTTCCCAAGCCAAAATGAACAGTAGCGATATCGATCACTCTGAAAGGGAGGGGAAAGAAGAGGGGAGTGAGTCGCAACTCAGTAAGTAACAACAATAAGCAACTAAATAATACCGAGTATCTCTCAATTATGAAAGCTCATTCAAATCACTTTCAATTATATCAAATCAATTATGCTGCATCAAACTTAAAACACAATATGGAAACTCAATAGCAAATCATAGTCAAATATGGAGTTCCATCATTAGACTAGAAGTCTCAATATTAAACCATACTTAAAGTATGCAGTGAAACCAATAAAACAAACCATAGTACCAAGAGAGTTCACAGAGTATCAACCGATGCTACTTAGAGCGAACAAACCCACGGTAGCTAACCGTAGCCAAACTCCCATAAAGGGCGCTGCCTATGCATAGACCAATCAAACCCCGGCTTATTGCGCATATGAAACCGGGACCTGTCCAAACGTAATATACGGGACAAGCCAAACGTCTTCGAGGCTAATGCTCGAGAAACAGTGCTCTAAGTAAATCAAATGTGTCTACAAAGTTCTCAAGGTACAGTGCCCTGATGTCTCAATACCTCGGGACTAAAACAGATATCCGATAGTCTTAAAACAATTTTCATTCTTCCCTGACCTCATAGCAATCTTTGGAGTTTATAAGGAAGTAATTCAACAAACAAGGCTCACAAGGCATTTAAAAAAAACATTAACAAGGTTACAACACAAAGTATAAAATCATATTAAATCAGAATTTAATTTGAACCTTTAAAACATTTAAAATATTTCTTATGTATATAATACGCGCAAGCAGTACATTTCTTGCGAGCCCATCACCTATTTACAAATCATTTCTAGTAAAGCAAACTCAACAGTCAAGGGAAGACATCTCATATGCAGCATTCATTTGGTTTCAATTGCCAAATTCTAAGAGTTTATAGCATTATGCAAATTGGATGCAAGTAGTCGCTTAGGGTTACTTACAGTACTTCCTTAGCTTCTGAATCGATTCTCCCTCGCCTACTAGTCTTGCAGTGTTGATTGATTTCGGGTCAAACTTGGTCCATAGGACAACCCTCTACATAATACATAGTAGATAGAAATCAATCTCGATACCTCCATCAATCTCAATACTTCCAATCATAAGCTAACATTAAGCATTGTATAACTCAATAAGAAACAGTACTTGGCAAGGTTTCCAGAATTATTCAAATATTACTAGCACTAATTAATGTCTTTTTGTTTACTTGAACTACTTATAACCCACTTGGCCCATTTTTGCTCTTTAAGGTTTTGGACCTTATGGTATTATGCTAGCTTTAAGTGTAAATTCCAGAACCTAACTGTCAAACTGTAATTTTTTTTATATTACTTCTAACTCAAATCCCTATTTAGACATATAAGGCTCATTTCCTAATTCATTTTGTGCCATTTCCCATCAATTTTTAGACTTTGGTCCAAATCTGTCACAGTAGGCAGGATAATTTCCTGACCTGTGTTCAGTAAAATGTATATTGCCAAATATAGGGATATGAGATCTGTATAAACCCAATACCATGTCAATCATGACTCATTTATCTTTCTGAACATGTAAGGTTTGCAGTCATATTCCATCTGAGTCATTTTCCAAGAATTTTTGAAGTTTACAGTAAACTGTCTATAACTGGCTGTGAGCATCCTGCAATCATGTATACATGGCTTAAGCTACATCATTCCAAATCCAAAATTTCCAAAACTAGATGAAAGTTAATTCATTTCCCTATTTAGAAATGTAAAGTTCATAATTTAATTCTTCCTATATCAACACCAGAATTTTCCCAAAGTTTCAGTATGTTCAGTAAATTCCTGACACAGTATCACACTGACCAATCTGCACAAATCATCACATATCTGGTCACAGAAATATTCAAATGATGCAAACCCAGAACCATCATAATTCTAACTTAATTACCTTTCTAGGAATGTAAGGCTTGTAACCTAATTCAATTTAGGCCATTTGCTATGATTTTTCAAAGTCAGGACCATGATTCACGTTTCTGGACAGAACACCCTGCACTCATTTGTGCATAATTCAAGCTACAGAAATCCAATTCAAGAAATTCCAAAACTGACTTTCTTGTAACTTAAAGGGCTATTTATCATAATGTTTCCAGAATTTTTCTCTATGTAGAACAATTAAACTGATCATTTTAATTTCCACTCAGAACAGAACATAAATTTCCAAATTCAACATCAAGTCAGAATTTCAGTTAATCCTTTATCTAACAATAGCCATTCAATGTAGTTCATCACAATTTCATTTTTCATGCATAATAATCAAGTATAATAAGGTTAGAACCTTACCCCCTTATTTGAATGTAAAACCATAATCTGTTGAACAATCTCAGACCATTCCTCACAGCTTGCTTGCTGTTACACCTAGACACATCAATGCCCATCCAATAACCATATTACATTCTATTTTCATAGCTTAATTCCAGCAGAATACATTAACTCACTCAATTTCTTACCTCTGATATCTTGGCTGGAAGTCCCCCAAGTCAGTTTGCTTCAGTCTAGGGTTTCACTTCTTCACTTTCTCAATCATCCATTGTGGAACACTCTTCTCACTTCTTCTCTTCCTCTTCTAATGCCCAAATCTTGTTGAACCAAAGCTTCCTTTGCATCTATGGCTGATTTCCTTGGCCAGCTTATACCCAACCCACATTGTTCTCCTTCATCTCGTTACTACCTCCTTCACCATGGAAATCTCTACATCAGTTTGTGTGTTTGGGCGAAATGGATGAGGGTTAGAAGAGAAGTTCAATCTATGGCTGGAAATGAGGGAGGAGGAAGAGGGTTTTCTTGATGGTGGCTGTCGACAATTGCTGGAGAAGTTTTACTCCTCTCTTGTCTCTGTTTGAAGGGTTAAAACAGAAAAGAAATGTGGTTCATTATTTTCCAGCCCTTGACTTTATTTACCAGCCCTTTAGTCTTATGTTTCCAGCCCTTGATTTATTTGTTAGCCCTTTACTCTTGTTTCCAGCACTTGATTTATTTGACAGCCCTTTACTCTTGTATTTCCAGGCCTCATTTCATTAGCTTCTAATAACCCAATTTAACTTTAATGGATTAGTAGATAAATAACTATTGTTTCAAGCAAATAATAATGTCTCCCATTTTTTCTATTGTCTTAATAATTCTAATTTCCATAACTTTATATATGTATATATATTTTTTTATACACATATATTTAATTCTCTTATAATATATCTTAATCAATTTAATTTATTTCCTACTTCATATCTTAGTACCTACATACTCACATTTACATATCCATCGCTTCTTGACCAAGATGGCCCGAACATTCTCAACTTCCATAATCTGTCCAAATTCCAAAATAACCTCAAGTCAGTCAAAATTACTCTAGTATACTTACGATAGATATCGAAATTAAGGGTTATTACATTCAACCATTCCGGGATGGATCACTCATCTTAGGGGATCGATCCCTCATGTTTTTCCTGCACTTATCTGGGTCATTTTGGGTTAGAAATGATGTAGAGTTTGATTTTAATTCATCCCAAAACATTTTAGAATTTTGTAGGAGTTTTTCTTGACTTTCTCAAATGAAATCATAGTCTAAAAACTCATTAAGTAATTTTCTAAGGTTGTGTTCAAATATATTCTTGAAAACATTACTTAATGAAAATATTCAAAATCATTTTATAAAGTATTAAGACAAATAAGAATATATCACTAAATCATTATCTTAGACTTAAAATGGTTTGAGAAAATCATGTGTGATAAAGCAAATTTACAATATGAATCAAAACATAAAAGATCACTTAAGTTTTTGTCATTTCAAAAAACATATGCCAATTTAAAGCTAATAAAAATGCATGTACCCGAAGGTAGCTAAGGGGCCAACAATCTCTAAAATATTTAAATAAATAATTTCCAGAATAGTTTACGAAGAATATGGTATGGAAACATATCATAAATATATTCATAAAATTAATTCCATTAAATCAATAAATTCAAACATATAAAATATCATAAAGCTTATTTAAAACCCATGAAATATACAAACATATTCAAACATTTATAAATAGATAAAATACCACAAAAGCATTTAATTATTGAATTTGTGATTTAATATCTATTAAATTATTTTCAATTATTTCATATTTGGATCCTTAAACTTGATTTTATCAATATTTCCAAAAATTTCATATTAAAGCCAAAACTTCATGGATTTCATAAGTTAGGGGTTTTAGGTTAGTATAGAAAATTTTCGACAGCATAACAGTTTATAAAATCCTAACCCTTCCTGCATAAAATCTAGCTTTCAACCAAAATTCACAGTTCCAAAATTCAATCCAAAATATTTATTCAAATTCCACAATTTGAAATTCACATTAAAACATGTGGCACTATATTCCTACGCTTCATACAAACATCCAATACCTTTTTTTTTCTCGATATCTGATCCCCCAACACCAGTAGTACTCTCGGGCTTAGAGGCTTATTTATTCAAAATTGATAAATTCACTGTTCTGTAAGTAAAAGAATATTTAACAATAATGCTAATGAATTATCAATATAATCTACTAAATGCAGTCTAATTTCTACCGGTGCAAAATTCTAACTTTTTCAACATAACTCCGTTTTTTTATTCCGATTTTGCCAAAATTCTTAGAATAATTTCTACATTATTTTAAGGCCTAAATTTCATTGAAATCCACTCAATTCCTCCTTCCCCTTCATCAAGGCCGATTGCTTCCTTAAATTTTTTTACAATTTATTTTCTTCAATTTAATTATTTTATTAATTCGAAATTATTTCTACTAATTTTCTACACCATAACCACATGAATTTCATATGAATTAACATCAAATTCCTACCCATCATGCTTTGACAAAAACTTCTTTTTCTTCTTACAACTTAAATTCTTCCAAATTTAATTTCCTATTAAATCCAATTTTGAATATTTAATTTTCCTACATTTTTCCATATGGAATTTACATCAAATGGCATCAATTCCTCATCCTCTTAGTCATGGTCGAAACCCCTTCAATGGTCAATAAATTGATTTTTCTGAATTTGTTTAAATTTAAGCTTGAATTTAAACTTGTCATAATTTCTACTTCATTATCCTACAATAAATTCCATCAAAATTCACCATGTTCATACTTCATGAATGTTGACCGAAACCCTTGACCACTCACTTTCATGATTTAAGCATGAATCTAATTAAAAGAAGCATGGAGATCATTAAATCACATGGTAATAAGTAAGAAACCATGGAAAAATTTCATCTTCCTTCAAAACTTACCTTGGCCGAATTTAATGGGAAGGCTTGGGGGCTGATTTTGGCCACTTTAAACTATGATTTTGGTACTAAGAGAAAGAACACTGAAAAATAGACTAGGTCCCTTAAGAAATTTTTCGGTTTCGGGTGATTTTTCATTAAGTTTTTAAGGCTTTTTATTTTTTATTTTGGAAGCTTGGCTATGGAGGTTGGGTGGAGGGTTGAAGATGATTGCTTTCATGGTGTAGAATTCGGTATAATTTTCTGATTTTAAAGGCTTCCCAAGAAAATGACCAAAATGCCCTTTTACTTACTAAAATTTTCCAATTTTGCCCCTAAACTTTGATTTGGTTGAAAACAGTCTATCTAAACTCCAAAATTTATTTAATCATAATTCAACTATGTTTAGCTTGATCTAATTTTTGGTGAAGCTTTTATTGAAGTTCAGATACCGGTTTGGAGTGAAATTACCAAATTACCCCTAACTGTAAAATCGCGTAAATTTCTGTCTTCACATCTAGTTTCCACCAACCATCTAGATATTATAAAACTATAATTTATGAGGAATTGTTTGGTATAATCTATAGGTCCTAATTGCTTTTAATTTAACTGTTATTTTCGAAAATTTTAACGGCTTATGGACAAACGGTCATTTTATAATTTAGTGCACATTTTTCAAAATATGCAAAAATTATTGAGATTAAGAATGAAACTCCTACCATAACATTTTTCGGCTCCCAATATTGAATCCATGAAGTTTCACTTTCATTCGAACATCCGGGAATCAATGGGGCCCACTTATTAACTAATTATAAAACCTAAAATAAAATCAATTATAAATTAATTATAAATATTTCCTTAATTCTCAATTATTGAATTAAAATTAAACAGTACTTGAAATTTGAGATCTCACATAGAGAATTATTTAATCCACCTTTGGACCAAATAATAAGTAAGTAGAGTTGAACTAAAATGAAAAAGATAAGTGAAAATCGTTTAGCGACTACACTGACATCGAACACAAATCATAAAGTGAAAAAAAAATAGTTCGTAAATTTGTAAGATAGTAAAAGTGTAAGTTCTCAAGTGTACATTACGACTTTCGGGTTGTGACACTTAATGTTGAGAATGAAACTTAGTATCAAAGGAAAATGATTTTACAAGTTAAAAACATTATCAAGAATACATTAAAACAATGTGTTTTAAGTTGAGAAAAAAGAAAGTATTAAGAAAATGAAAGATCTTTACCAAATTTGGATTTAAAACCAGAAATAGGCATTTTACCTAAGAGGAGATCGATCTCTACATGGGAGGGGGGAGGGGGATCGATCCTCTAAATATAGAATCTCAGGTTTCTGCATTCAGTAAGATCTATCCTTAAGTATGAGCAATTGATCCTTTGTTCAAATTTTGCAGATTTTTGAGTAAAAATCATCTTTTGAGGTGCCAAAAATCCATTTTTGAGTATTTGAAGTTCAAGTAAAAGTTTGAACACATGTATAACATGATTTTGGACTTATAAATGAAAAATATGGATGAAAAATCCTTTGACATTGTTTTTGCAAATTTTGGGAGTATTTTCACCATAAAATGCATTTTTGGTCTCAAGGGATGCCATTTTGAGAATTATATGCATTTTGTTAAAAGAAATTAGTTTGAAATCACAATTAAGGCATAATAAACAAATTCGCATAGATTTTAAGCACAAATATCATCAAATCACAAATGTTGTGAACATTATGTCATAATTTTTTATATCTCATTAATGCTTATGAAATAGCATTTTGTACATTATGATCATTTTTGCAAAATCAATGGATGTGAGTGCTCAAGCAAAATATAACAAATACTGTCATATAGAATTTATGCAAATAATTCATCAATTCATCATCAATGTGAACTCTATACCACAAAATTCAATATGCATATTTTTTAATTAAGACTCTCAAAAATGCATTTTGTATACTTTGATATATTTAGCATGAATGTGGAAAGTATCCATACTATCAAGACAAAACAAACTTGCTCAAATCAGAACAATTCAAACAACCACCAAATAATTAAAAATCATTTATCATGCCTTTTGTTCATTCATTCAACTCATAATGCATCAAAGATTATTAACAAAATATCTCATCAAAGCATACAATTAAATTTAGCAAATATGAGTTTTAAGAAGATAAAATTTAAGCTTACAAAACTCTTTTGTTTGAGAATGCTTTAACATGATTCATTGAATTCACCATGAGCCATCCTTTGAAGAATTGTTGTGACCTTGCCATGGGTGGATCTTCAAGCTCTTCCTCCTTTTCATTGGCACAAGCAAACTCTTTAGGGATGTGTAGAGTATTCAAACTTCAATGTTTCTTTATAACTCCATGCTTTAACACTCCTAACACAAAAAAAAAAAATTCAAGCATGCTTTGGTACCCAAACTTCTTTGGGTCCATGAGGTTAGTGTTTACAATTTTTGATCCCTTAGAAATCCAACATCATTGGAATTCACGACATGCTTTGGGATCCATATTTTCCTAATTGCTTTTCTTATAAAAGTGGTTTTTCTGAATGTGCATGCTTGTGAAGAATGGCCTATTTTATTCTATAGCGAGCAAGTGAGTGACTTATCATGCATAGCCTTTTTGCATACATGAAAATTCTTAAGATGAGTTTCCTTTTTATTTGCATTATATCCTAACCTATCTTTATTGAAGAAAGCTCTTTAGGTCTCAAGCATGTGATTTAATTTTTGTTGACCCATATAGAACTTAGAAAATGAGTTATGCAAATTTGTATTCTTTTCATTCAACTCATTTATTTCTAAGTTTGCTTCTTCTAATTTCTTTTGAAATTCTAACTTAGCATTCAATACCTCATCATTTTCCCTTTTTAATTTTGTAATCATTTTCTTGTATTTTAAGTTCATACATTTAAATTCACTAACTAGCTCATCAAAAGCATCTTGTAAATCATCATAATAATGGTCATTACATTCACTAAAGCTAGGTTTCTCCTTTTTATCCTCAATAGTCAAGAAGCTAGGATTTGCTACTTTGTCTTCAATGTCTTCTAATTTCTTTTCTAACTCTAATTTTACCTTGGTTAGTACTTCATTCTTTAAACCAAGATCTTTTACTTTCTCCTCCAACTCTAACTTAAAATCTACCAAAATTTTATTCTCTTGTCTCAGTTTATCTAACTTTTTTCTTATATCTTGCATGCATTGATTTATATTCATCACTTAACTCATTAAATGCATCTTGAAGCTCATCAAATGAATATTCATCTAAAGTCTTTGAGTTAGTCTCAAAATCATCATTAAGAGACATCAAATGAGAGTTTTCTAAGGTGAATTGAGCCATTTTCAGGATCATTTAACTTTTAGGGGTTTAATCCTAATGCAAAAGCCAAAGCTTTGATATCAATTGTTGGCTCATTTACCTAACCGAGAGGGGGGTGAATCAGTTTTTCTCTAACCTTAGGTTTGCTTTTGGTTCTCTAAATTCTCTACACTATTTTATCCTATCTTAGCATGTAATTCTAGTTTAATACAATAATTACAAATAAATTGCAATAAAGTAAAAAGTGTAGAGTTAGAGAATTGTACACAATGATTTATAGAGGTTCGGTAACCTTGCCTACGTCCTCTACCTTGAGACGCTCTCAAGGATTTTCCCTAAATTCACTAGCTTGAATTTGTTACACTCTTTTTCACAAGCTCAAAAGTAACTTTTAGCACTCCTTTTTTCGAGCTCAATGAGGAAACCTTACTACCACTACTTTTTACGAGATCAAGCAACAAACCTTACAACCACTCCCTTTTATGGCTCAAGGAGTAAATGTGAGAACCCTAAATTCTAATACTATTATGCATGTAGGGATACTCACCATTGTTCAATTCCTGTGTAATTCGCAGGTATGAGCCAGTACAGTAAGGTGGGTCCTATAGGCTCTACAGTGCCTGGATGGACATGAGACCGTATTGACATTATTTGAAGAGTCCAATAAGCCTACTATAAGAATTCAAACCTTAAAATCCCTTATTTAGATTATTTTTGGGAAGTATGAAAACAAATTAGAAAATGTCGATTAAGTACATAGCATGGAGGCATTTTTGTAAATTGTGGTCAAACTAAATGGAATTTTGATCTAGTGATTAAAGCATGATATTCTACATGGGAATAAGTCCTACGCTATGTCAGCAGATGGATTGAATCAATGGTAGAATCAAAAATTTACGCGATTTACCCAATAGGGGTAATTTCGTAATTTCACCTTCTCGATAGGTCAAACCCGAACCAAACCACCATGATTCATCAAAATACATCCAATCAGAATTTTTGGTGATGAAATCGTAATTTTTGGAGTGCAATTACATAGTTATAAAAGTTACGAAAGCTTAAGGGCATTTTTGTCCAAAAATCTCATAACTAAGGATAAAATGATCATTTTGCCATATCAAGAAGCTTCTATATTTTCTCCCAAAGTCAGCCGACACTATTCCTTCATCTTCTTCCTCTCTTTCATGTGGCCACCATAGCAAAAAGAAAAGAAAGAAAAGAAAAGCTTATAAATCACCACTTAAACCACCTTATTTCACCAAATCATCTTCTACAAACTTGTTCTACTCACCAAGCTCTATCTACCTACACCCATAGTTCATTGAATAAGTGACAAAATCAAGAGAAAAAGAAGCCCAAAGAATTCGGTCAAGGTGAGCCATCTTCATGCTTATGGTTTCTTTGAATTTCAATTATAGAAAATGATAGATCTAAGCACTCTAAACTTGAATTTAGCTTTAGTTTGGATTAAATCCCTCTAGTTCTTCATCCTAGGGTTTTGGCTATTGATGGAGGGTTAGGATTCATGAAGCTTTGATGCATGAAAATGATGCTAGGAAGATGGAAAAACATGAATAAGCATGAATTTCATGTTAAATTGTTGAAAAAGCTTAAGGATTTCACTATGCCATTTTCTGCCAAGCTAAGGGGATGGGGATTTTTTGGCTGCAATTGATGATTTTAATGCCATTAGACTGTAGAAATTATGAGGAGTCCACTGGTGCAATCGGATTTAAAATCGGACTTAAAATGGTGAAGTTAGGTTTTAATACCAATAGAATTTATACTGGTTCAATGGGTTCAGTGTACAATATGGCTGCAATTAGTAGTGGAAAATAACTTAAAATTTTAAGTAAAGTGGATTAATATTTTTGGTGAATTGCTTTGCAGCTCGGGAGAAATAAATTACGAGTGATGCTATCGAGAAGATTGATTTAATCGGACAGGTAAAGGATGCATGTGTGAAACGTAGGGATATTGTGAACGCATAAATTGGTTCAGATGATTTTTATGAAGTGATTTGGAAAGGAATTGCTTTGGAATTGGTGAAATTGTGGATATTGGCTGGTTTATAAACTATGTTTTCAATGTAGGAAGGCTAGGTTAGAGATAGCCGATATTCTGCCAAAATTTATAGAAATTCTAAGAAATAAATTTTAATATTTTTCAATGATAGAAATAAATAAATTTACAAGTGATTTCCATGTGAATTATTAAAATTGCATTATATGATTGGTTACCGAAAAACAATATTTAAATATTCCTGTTATGGAATTTTAATTATGTAAGAGTACCAGCACATGTTTATTATAGTTCTATAGATAAATAGAACATTTTCATGAAATAATACCGAAGTGTGAATATTTTATGAATTTTTAGTCATAAACTAAATATATACTTTCAGTATATTTATTTATGGACTGACTGAAGATACTATCAGTGGAAGTGATTTCATAAATGGTGTATCTACTGTGTATTCACTATTTTTGAGACTGTTAGGCCCTGTATCATGCTCATGTGTCATGTGTTACTGCTGCTATGCTGATAGATACTGATCCTATTATCAGCCCAGTTGTCACCTCATCAATGCACACTATGGATCCCATAGACTATGGCCATAGGTCTCACATGTTATTATTTCTCCCTTTTAGGGACATTATTATAGCATGATATACCTTGGGTATTGCCAAGTCTCCACTAAACTGATTACTGCATTGTTTCACTGAACTGGTTGCTGGTACTGATTTGTTTATTGATAGTGAGTTTTATAAATACTGTTCACGAAACGGTTTATTATATGGTGTTTATCAAAAGGTGAAGTGAATATTATTATTGAAAAGAAATATTTATTTATTCAATTATTTTGCTATATAATTTTAATAGCATTGTATGTGGTTTTGATATCAAATTCAACTAACTACTCCCTATAGTCACTTCCAAGAGTTAGGACACGATAGGTATTCTAAAATACCTTCCATACTCCATCTAGTTTCCTAGCCGACTATAGTATCCATCCTGATTTGTACCTTAGTACACTATGAGGATCTAAATGTTTTAGCATATAGATTTCAGAGTATCAGTCTTTACATACAATTCTCTTACTGAGCACGTTAGCTCACCCCTTATTTTTCCACTCCACAGATTACCTGCAGTGATGCCATTCCACAGATTTCAGCTGCGCTATCGATTTCCGAGGCAGCTTAAGTGGATCCTGAAGGCATTTTGATTTACTTTTATATGTTCAGGCATTTATGTGCAGTACTACTGTTATGTAATTATATTTAGGGGTGTAAATTTTAAAAGAATTACTACTTATGTAAATATTTTCTATTTCTTAAATAAATAAATTACTTTCGTAATGTGGTAATTGTTTAGAGTAAATAAGTGATAAACGTATCGCAGACAGCCTAACCATCACTGTGTGTGTAAAAGTGAAAATTACTGTATATTATGGAATGTGGCAATAAACCTTTCTACCCAAACCTCACTTACAATGAAACACTCAAGGGTTTACTCCTTTTTACACTTTGTGAATGGGTTTACAAGTTTTGTAATCAAGGATAACCTCTAGGAACATGGATGATTACAGAAATTTGAGCTCTAGAGAAATCTATACAACGTTTTGTGCTATGCTATACAAGAAAGATGATAATGATAGAAGTTGAAGAATTTCTAGTACAAGATTTGATTTGAAACTTGAAGAAGATGAGGAATCTCTTGAATGTCTTGGACTTCTAAGCTTCTATTTATACCCCCCTTGATAGTTTCTTCAAGTTTAAGGAGCTAAAACTGATTTTTCTGTTGATTCTCACAAAACCTAGCAATTGGAGAATATTTTGGGTTTAGGAGATCGATCCCTTGAACTGTCCTACTTCAAGGGGTGTTCTGCCAACAAGGGATCTATCCCTTTAGTCAGGGGATTTATCTCCTGGTCAGCATTTTGACTTTTCTAAACTTTTTAAGCACTAAAAACATTTCTAAGCCAATTTTGAATATTTTTAAATATGAAATAACTTTGAAAAAATGAATTTAAGCCCAAAAATTTATTCAATAACTTTCTTAAAATATATTCAATAATTTCATAAGAAAATTACTTATACTACTATTTTAAAACGTTTTCTAAATTGATTAAAAGCAATAAAGATAATTAATTAATTAAATCATCATATTATATTTAATAAAAGTACTAAATATGATTTGTGAAAATCATATTTGATGAAGCAAATTTACAATATTGATCATTCATTTAATCTTACTTAAGTATTTGTCATTTCAATATATATATCAATTTAAAGCTAACATTATTATTTAATAAAGTTATTATTATAGTAAATAAACTTATTATAACTTATTTAATAAAGTTATTATTTTTAAAAAAATTATAATTCTTTTAAAAGAATTTTAATTTCTTTTGATAAAGTAAATTTATTCATTATGTTTGAAGCTTATTGAACTTATCTTTTATTATTTGAAATCTAATAAAAATAATTAAATTTATTCATTACACAAACCGAACGTGAACATTATTAAAAAAATAAATGAATAAGCACAAGTATAATAACACTTTTTCATATTTGGTTCGTTTACACTCTTAGTTTACACTCCTATTAAAAAAGCAATTTATCAATTCTACTAAATAAAGTTACCAGTGGTAGAATACGTTTAATATATGAAAAGTATTGCAAAAGCTATAGCAGAGGAAGTAACAGCGATCTCGGAAGATGATCTAGTTGTATTAATTCTGAATGTTCTTGGAACAAATATTAAGGAATTTTCCACAACCACTAAAGCTCAGGAAACATTTATTTCCTTTGAAGAGCTACGTGACTTTTTCTTCTCTTTTTTTTCTTAATAATAAGCTCACCAATTTCGA
Source organism: Heritiera fomes (assembly GCA_032173925.1). Taxonomy (NCBI): domain Eukaryota; kingdom Viridiplantae; phylum Streptophyta; class Magnoliopsida; order Malvales; family Malvaceae; genus Heritiera; species Heritiera fomes. The sequence goes on along the minus strand of JAPDPM010000009.1, from coordinate 16,578,391 downwards.
AGCTCTGATTAAGCAAGATTAACTCTTACTGTTCCAACTTTACTGTAAACAACACAAGGAGAATGAGTGGTAATCATTTGCAAATGATGTAATCCTAGAGGCAATTCAATTCAAACCTCTACCAGAAACAATTTCATTACCAAAAGAAACGCTCTGCTCCTGCTTTTAATATTGTAACACCAGTTTTCCAATTGTGTGACAAACACAAACCAAAAAATATTCAAACCTAAAATAAATCTGATTCCGACATAATTTGTGTTAAAGAATAACCCAAATCGGCCCGTTTACTGCAACCTCCAATTATAAAGTCTTCCACTTATGACAATATAAGTTCCACATATCTTAATGCCAATCCAGTCTTCCACTTAAAGATGAAGCATCTTGCATTGGACTATCTCTTTGCAGGCAACACATCAAGTCAGAACCTTGAGAGTAGCTTACATTTCCACAAATGATCAGCTTGCAAACGGTCTCATAAAGCCATTGCATATCAACAAAGGAACCTGAAAGCGATCAAGTCAGATCAAATAACTCAGCATATCAACAAATCAAATTTCATCTAAAACAGATCAAAGTTAAACAACTTCAAGCATATTAGGATATTAGTTTTATATCTTCTAATTAAAATTTAACCCTTGAAAGAGTTGTTGTTTACCTTATTTATAATGCCATACACTGAATATTAATAAATACAAATGAGATTTTGGTTAATCATCATGTGTGTGTGTGTGTGTATTTATATAAATAGAGTCTACCACAACTACAAGCGTAGGAACAACCACCTCAACAGCAAAAGAAGGAAAGTGAAGGCAATAACAAAGTAATTTCTGTAGCTTCATTGGCGTTTATCTTCCTAAATTTGGACTTGGAGCTCTTCCATCAACCACCAGCGTAGGAACAACCAACTCAACAGCAAAAGAAGAAAACTGAAGGCAACAACAAAGTAATTTCTGCAACTTGGTTGGCGTTTATCTTCCTTAATTTGGACTTGGGGCTCTTCCATCCCTACTTTTCTTTCATAGCTGGATTGGTGAACTCCATCATCTTGTTCAAGAGAGCAGAAAAACTTTGCTAATCTTTCTGACACAGACTGCTGGCTCTCATCCAGTGATTCTTCATTTCCTTCATAATCATCATCATCTTCATAAACTAAATAAATCCCTGCCTTCTTTAGCTCTACCCCTGTAACATATGGCGGGTTTCGCTTTGTCACCTGAATCTTAAAGCCATCATTCAACATAGAAACCAGCGGATGGTACGCTGGATATCGACACAAGTGAACATGGTCTTCATTCGTCTTCGGTACCCCTAGTAAATGCAAGGTGGTGGTAAATATAACTTTGTCTCCATTGAAGACCTTTGCTAGAATGTCCACTACAGCAGGTAGTTGATATCTCAACTCATCAGGTATATGATGGTTAAGGGAAATTGCTACAGCAATTATCACACCTTTCAAGTCACGGTTTTTATGGCTTGAGAATCTAACTACATCTTGAGAAAACCAATCTGGAATTTTGCTTCCAGGCATACTTAGATTTCTCAGACGCTTGAGATAAACCTGTAACAAATAGTTGCATGCATCAATGCTAAAAGTCCAATAGCTATACATTAGAAGGCTATAGACAAACAATTTCCTAAAATGCAGAACGTTATATGCATAGACACCTCCTAAAGAGAAAGTGAGATAAAAAAAGAAAAACCAAAAAGCCAACCTTGGAGAGTCTTTCTTTTGCTGCTGAAGAGCAAGTTTTGCAGTTACTCATGTACAAAGTTCTCAAGGACTTCAAGAACTGAAGGCCTGGAATATCCACCAGTTTCTCACAGTTCGTAAGGTTTAAATCTTTTAAACTCTCTAAATTGGAAAGATCAGATATACTTTCCAACGAAGTACAGTCTGCAAGATTCAACTCCTCCAAACTTGAGGGAAGTGGAGGGAGGGACTCAAGCTTTTCACATCGGGGCAGCTCAAGCTTTTTAAGAAGTGAAAGGCCCCTTAGGCTGGATGGAAGTTTAGAAAAATCATTGCTACCCAGCTTCAGAATCTCTAATGCTGACAACTTCTCAAAATCATCTGGGATTTCACCAGATATTCTCCATGCACGAGCATCAAGTTCTTTTAGCGACAAGAGATTTGAGAAAGATGTTGGCAAGAGTACAAGTGACTTGGATTGCTCTTGTGTACTGAGTTTCTTTGCCATTTTCAGTACCATTAATCTTGAGAGCATGCCAAAGCTTTCTGGTAAATTGGTCACAGCAGTTTCCTCCATATATAAATGATGCAAAGACTTCAAATTTCCTATTGAGGAAGGAAGCTTACAGAGCCTTCTACACTTGTTCAATCTTAACATAATAAGATTTTCTAGCATCCCAATAGACTCTGGTAACTCAGCAAAGTTGGCATTGAATATGTTCAAACGAGTAAGAGCAAACAAGCTTCCCATCGACTCTGGCAGAGATTCAAGAGAACTACAATTCCTCATCTCAAGCTTCTCAAGTAATCTCAAAGCACCAATCTGACTAGGAAGATCCCTAATTGAAGTCCCATCCATGTCTAGTTCCACAACAGAAGCCAATCCTTGAATTGAATCTGGCAATTTGCTCAAGTTGTTGCCTCCAACAAATAAGCTCTTCAGATATGATAACGAGCCAATAGAACATGGTAACTCAGTGATGGCACTACCCTTAATTAACAAGTCTTTCAATAATTTGAGATTGCCAACAGTATCAGGAATTGCAGTGAGTGATTCACAAGAAACTAAACTAAGTATTTCAAGGTTCACCAAGAATCCAATAGAATCAGGCAAGTTTTCTAATGCAGATTGATTAAGACGAAGTTCCTTAAGAGAAACAAGCTTCCCTACACATCTTGGCAGATGTTTAATATGTTTGCAACCACCTAAGCTCAATTTTTCAAGTTTTTCAAGGCGGTAAATAGATTCAGGTAGCTTCTGTATGCCAGTCTTATCAAGATAGAGTTCTTTGAGTGATTTCATGCTGCCTATGCCCTCTGGTAATTCCTTCAAATTAGAGCAACTGTTGAGGATAAGCGTTTGAAGATTTTTCATCCCCGAGACATCACTTGGAAATTCAACTAGATTTAAACAGCCTGTCACATCCAAGTGACATAAGGACTTTAAACTACCAACTGATTTGTGAATGTTTATCAGTTTCACACAATTCTGAAGAACAATCTTTTGCAGCTTTTCATGTCTAGATAAATCAGGAAGAGAATCCAGATGGGGGCAACCACCCAAATTCATGACCATCAAGTTCTGAGCCACCTGCAACAAACAAATTAAGAACTCAAGCAGAAGAAAGCGGGTAGTTTGTAGAATGAAAGCTTCCATAGTCTCATGGACTATATAAATTTATTAGTGATAATCAACTGCTGCAACATCATGTTGGTTAGCTGATAGCAATGTTGTGGAGATAACAGGTATATCATTACCTTGTTAGAGTGAGAGCTCCACACCTGTTGGATTTTGCTTTCTGAGAGATCAAGAACAGCAAGCTTTTCAGGACAAAAATCAGAAGGAAGTGTTTTCAAAGCACATCCTTGCCATTGAAGCCACTTGAGTTCATGAGGAAGAAATTTATAATTTCCTTCAAGTTTCACATGATTGATTTGAAGCAGTCTTAGATTAACCATTGATTCAAAAGGTTGTGTGTAAAGCACCACCTCTTTCCCACTCGTATTGACATCCATCACAATGCCCTCAATGTTGCTTGTTCCCTATTGTCAATTAATCATGTGCCAAATTCAAAATGCCAACCATCACTATAATAATATTTATAGAGTAAATGTTAAGTTTTGTCAATGTACTTTTAATTAACTTGATTTTCAAATAAATAAATAACAAATTTAACATAAGTTAATGAAAATTATATGCTGTTTAATATTTTACTATTTAAAAAAAAAACAAAATAGAGTGTATAATGATAAAATTAGCTAATGAAAGCAGAATAAGAAGACCAATGTAAGACGGGACAAAGCACTCTAATTACCTTGTGATTTTTCAAGACAGTCAAGATTTCTTCACGATCCCACAGTCTGCTCCGCATTCCAGGATCCACAAAGCTCTCTTGAACAATTTGCCTTCCCATGTCCCTAAGTTGATCATGCATCCATAGTGCATCATCCTGAGTGAACTTAATCAAAGATTTTTCTTCAAGATGTCTTATTGCTGTTACAGCTTTAAAATCACATCCTTTCAGTACTTCAATTATGCCCTCTCTCTTCATTCCCATTTTCACGAACAAGCAGGCTATATCTAGGAATATGCGTTGACTTTCTTCATCTAGCCCATCAAAGCTTATCTTTAACACACCCTGAAGCTTCTTAGGACGAATATCTCTTAGCTTCTTCAAAGCCTCTTCCCATTCTTTTATCTCCCTCTTCTCCCACATAAATGAACCAAAGACCTCCAGAGCCAATGGTAACTTCCCAGTGAGAGATACAATTTTCTCGGACAAGTCCAGAAACTCTCCTGTTGGTTTCTTTTTTCTAAATGCATGATGACTGAAAAGTTCTAGTGCCTGGTCAGAATGCAACTCCCTAACCTCGTAAAACTGATTCACATAGTCTTCATTTAAAACTCCTCTATTTCTTGTTGTAACAATGATTCGGATACATCCATCATTTTGCCATTTCACTCTAACACCTAGTGCATTAAGTTGGTTTTCCTCGTCAACATCATCCAGGACAAGTAGAACATTTTTCTCATGAATAATCTTTCTGATTGTTGAGGCATTCGCATTAACATCATTTTCAGAAAGCACAACATTATCAGAGGAAGCAGAAAGGTGCCTGATAAGTACTTTCTGCAGGGATACTAAACCATCTTGTTTTGACTTTTCTCTAACATCTGAGATGAAGCATCGGCACTCAAAGTGTCCCAAGATCTTATTATAGATGGCCTTGGCAAGGGTTGTCTTACCAATCCCGCCCATCCCATGAAGCCCCAGAACCTTAATGCCCTCAGATTTAACGTCTAACCAATTTATTAACTCTGTCACGCGCATATCTAGTCCAACTGCATAGCTGGCCACTTCTAGTGGTGTATTGATCACTTTTTTGATAGTATCTCTCAGCAAAACTCGAATCAAATACTCTTCCTCTTTATTACTGTCAGCAAACACGATTGCACCAACGAAAAGTGAGAACAAAAGAACCTCCTCGATAATCAATAGTTATATTTACTTCAGTGAAAACTTGCATGATGAAACTTTGATCCTAAGGTGCCTGAGGACTATAGAATTATCATCTTCTATTCTAGAGGCTGGTAGAAATTTCACCGGGTCTTGTGAAAATTAATGCAGATGCATCCATTTTTGCAGTGGCTAAGTGTGCAGGTTTAGGTGCTGTTGGCCGTTTACATTATGAAGTGAGAGCTATTATTTTTTGTCTTAATTAATTTGGCCACTTCTAGACACTATAGGAGAATTATTGTTGAAGGGAATTCACTTACCACTGTTAGCAGAGATTAATGGTGAGATTATTTTGTGCGATAATATTTTTGCTTTTTAATTTTAAGCTAAAATATTAAAAAAAATTTTAATATTATTTTATTTAATTAATTAATTATTTAAGCATGTAAACCATGAAAATTCTTTATTTTTCAGGTTAGTGTGTACATGACACATGTGATAAAGTAATTAAGGGCTCTATAAACACTAATATGCAAACCATGCAAGTTGGTGTTCCTTGACTCCTTGTGCCATGTATTCAATATAAAATTTTATATAATTGTTGATGTGACAAAAATAATGATCACCCATATAAATGTAAATATGGCAAAGATAATGGAGTTTAATGGTTTCTAGCCAAAATAAACGCTTAATAAAGTAAAAATTATGATATATTACCACTCAGTTTGATACAATTCAATTTAGTTAAGCCATTATAAGCAAATTATCTAAATTGACTCCCCAAATTAACTTCTATAGTTGTTAAGCCATTATAAGCAAAATCCTTAAGCTCCTTTAAAAAATGAGGTTTGTGTGTGCGCGTGCACGCGCACGTGTGTGTGTGCACCATGACAATTTAATCACAAAGTGATCATATTACTATGAAATGCTATTATCAGCAATGTAAGATCACCATATCATGTATTATTTTCTTTAGTAATCATTATTGATCGGATTGAAGATCACCATGTTTTTTTTTTGTTACAGGGGAAATATTAAATAACTGGAGATGGGAGTGCTTGGGTTCGAACCCAAAACTTACAATATGCCACAACTCATCCTTAACTATAGGCCAAGAGATTGTTGGCGAAGATCACCATGTTTGGTTTCCATAGAAATAAACATAATTTTGTATAAATAACAAAATAACTCTGTTTTAGAAGTTAAGAAATTAAAATTTTAAATTCTATTAAAATAATGATTTGTGAAATACTATTATTTATTTCTTAAGTAATTTATAATTAATATCCAATCGTAAACAAATTTAATTATAGTTTGAGTTTTTCAGATTATAAATTCAGTTCTTTTAAGCTCCAAATCAATTGATCTCAAATTCGATCCGTTATGTATCTGAGTCATTATGTTGGTTTCGGATTTTTTCTTATTTGGATTTTGGTACAGATTTTTCACATTTTTTAAATCAATCTAGCGAATACAGTCATGGAACAGAGATTAAAGAATTCCTGCAACTCAACAGTATTAAATAGACAGTGAAGATATTATAGGTTAATAAAAAAACAAACAATGCGCAACTAGGCACGCTGGATTAAAGTAATAATATTACAGCAGTAGGATTAATAAATAAACAAATTTCATTTGCCATTTAATTTAATTTAAGCATTCAACTTTCAACTTCCCGATAACCATAGCAAATCAAAAACTTTGTTTGCGTACAGTTTAAAACTTAGCTTAATTCTCCGGCATGATCCATTAATTAGTAATAGGGAACTGTGAAGAGAAACGAGAATTAATTGAAAGCAATTACCTTTTGTTGGCGCCGAGAGGGTAACCAGCAATACTGCCGACTGTCTTCATGGCTCTCCTCCATTGCACCACCCTGTCCTCTCCAAACCTGATTTCATGGCTGCCAAAAGCCTCCTCAAAAGGTCCTCTCTGTCTTCGAACATCAGAGGGGTCGACTCTATAGAAGACGGGAAGAATCAGTCTCTTCGGCACGCATATCCTGGCGAGCTCGCATATCCTGGCGAGTTCTTCAAGGCACCGATGGGAGGAAGCATAGTTTTGAGAGAGAATAACAATGGAAGCAGCTGACTCTTCAATGGCTTCCAGCACTCTTTCGGAGATCTCATCTCCACGGTTCAACCCGTCGTTGTCTCGAAAGACTCGGACACCTTCTTCATTAAGCAAGTCGTAGAGTTTCTCCGTGATACCGTGACCGGTATCTTCCCCTCTGAAGCTCAGGAAAACGTCCCATTGGAGCCTAAAAGACGCCGGAATTGTTGAAACGAAGCCGTCGTTCGCCATTTTCTTTTCTTTCTTTTTTTTTTTGGCTAACCGTTCGCCATTTTCTTTATTCCTTTTTTTCCTCTTACCTTCTTATTAATTCCCCTTTATCCCTTTCTGTTTCTCAAAGTAAAAGTCTAAATATCAAAGAGGACTTGGATTCCTTGCTACGCATTTGGTTCATGTACTCCGTCTCTTTGTGATTGTTTGTCAATTACGTATTCCGTTCAAACCGTAGAGTCAATGATTGAAACAGTTCGCTACGCTGGCGCTGTTGTTTTTCCAGCCTCCATCCGGATTAAGCGTTCTGGTGCCGCCACGTTATGAGCGCTAGCTTCAAGGCTAGTAGGCTCACTATCATCTCTTTTTGACTGAGACTGGAAACCAGCTGTTTCGCAAAAACAAACTTTGGCCTAGGTCCCAGGGAGACGTCGGCCGCGGGAAATGGGTGAAATGGATGAACTGTACTGAAATTACTATTAATAATATCATCGAATTGCATTGTTGTATTATAAGTATTGGACGTGCACTCGGTTAGAGGAATGTATAAGTAATAGTAACATAATAACAATATATATTATCATAGTATATGTATATTTATGCATAAAAATATCAATATATATTTGCATATAAGAATATGAATATCAGTGTTTGTACATTTTTTATAATATAATCTTTTATATACATAAGTCAAAATGCTTTGGTAAAACATTTTACTTAAATAACCTATATGTTTAATATATGTAATGTATTAAAATAAAATAATAATTAACTTTTTTTCATTTTTAAAAGATAAAAATTTATATATATTAAAATTATAAAATAAATCAATTATTTCTTTAAATCAATTATCTATCTAAATTTTTAAAAAATAAATATCTATTTTTTTATATTTAAAATTAAATAAAAATCACCTATCTTTCATAAATTTTACTATTAGTAGTACTTAATTTAAAGAAAAAATATAACTCTCTGATTAGCAAAACAAAAGATGAAGGAAGTTGTGGAGCTATGCTCCTACTGTGTAGGCTTTTTCATTAATTCTTCAAGGACGCTTTTTTATAATTTTATTGTTAGTAGTACTTAATTTGAGATTTGATTTGGGATGAATTGTTCACCGATTTCGTTTAGTGAGAAATGAAATGGAGTTGTCCTTTAAAAAAAATATTTTTTATGACCATGTTGTTGGATTATGCCCTTAGAACCATTTATTAGATGATTGATTTTGGCATTTTTTATGTATCATGACATTTTATTTATCATAGTTCATTATTATATTTGTCTTATAACTGCGTAATGTAATCTTATATAATAATGTCCTTAGAATAGTAATAACACACTATTCTTAAAGTATCCATAGTCAAGTATTATTGTGAACAAGGATAACAATGATACGATATGACTAGTATGTGTTTGACTGATGACTATTGTCATGGATATAGGATATCAAGTCATCACATAGGTACATGTTAGAGAACTATGTACTGGATCGACCCTCCATGAGAACGCTACATGGATTGTTATATGAGTGTCATAAGTGATTCTCATAGTAATGATGGTGTATGTGATCCTTTGACTTGAGATCATCAGAGATCCCAACATAGAGAATTGCATACTTTAATGCTGCTAGATGTCATTCGTAACAGGATGGACTATAAAGGTAGTAATTGGGTATGCCTTGATCTATGTAGAGGGATGTTAGTGATCAAGATATGATTTATCCCTCTTATATAACAAGAGTGATGTCTTGGGCCCTTTGATAGAGTGAGACTAAAAATGCATGGTCGTGCTCGAATAAGTCAATATGAGATATTGATTTTATTTGTTTAATTAGTCTACTCAGAAATCAAGAAACGCTGATTAGACTATACAAGTGTGACACATTCCATGACTTATGTCTAATCAAGACATCAAAGGATAAAGGGATTAGACTACACGGTAACATCTATCACGAGTAAGGTTATGTCGAGTCATTGATATTCTCGTTACATGGGTAGCAATGATGTGTTGATAGATACCGCTCATTGCCTGTGACAATTTTGTCATTGCCATTGTTTTGAGAACCTATTGGGTCGCACACTTAGAACAGATCAATGAGGAGCTTAATTAATCCTATTCTGAATTGGATTAAGGATATAATTAATCCTATTCTGAATTGGATTAGGGATATAACTAATCCTATTCTAAGTAGGATTAGAGTTCTGCTTGGCAGTAAATTTTAGGGTAAAATTTACTGCCTATAAAAGGATGTTTTCTAAAACATAGCCGCACAACAATTAGAAAACAGGAAAGTATTCTTTTAATCAAAGCTAGCAGTTCGGTTATAAAGAATCAAAAACGCTCCTTAAGGCTTCTGATTGTGAGACGTTCAAGAGTCGTGAGATCCGTTCGTGTGGATACCATAGATGCAGGAACGAAAGGTTGTTGCATGTGACTCGACCAACGACAGAAACCAAAGAAAACGTTAGGTAAAATCTCGAAACCCTAATCAGGCAACCCTCCGAATCGATCCTGGTGGAGGCCGAATGATTTAAATTCCGCTGCATGTTTGTTTCCGGTTTCCTTCACATGTTAAGTTTATGGGACGTTGAAGAACATTACTTTTTTTTTTTTTTGCTAGTAATGTGGCATGATATCGGACATTGCTAGAGTTGTCAAAATAGGCTGGCCCGAGTTGGCCCTAACGAGTCGAGCCAAAAAGTTTTTTTGTTAAATGAGCTTAAAAATGCAAGTTCATATCCGGTCTTAAAGGTTAATGGCATTAAATAGGCTGACCCGTATAAGAAATTAAAAAAATTAAATTTTATATTAAAATCTCATTTTTAGTAAATAAACAAAGTAAAATTTGAAAAAAAAATTATTAAACCAGCATCAAATAAATTCATATCAAATCCATCAAGTCTTCAACATCATTTGAACATTATATATTAATAGTTTAACAAGCATAATATAAATTGTTTTAACAAACCTAGATACTGAAAAACATATCTCAACAATATTAAAAATAAAAAATATGATAAATAGATCCATGTCCATCCATCTCCTCCATAGTGTTAATTACATTCAATCAATTCCTTTTCAACTTTGTCATCTACAAATATAAATAAAGAAAAATATAAGAACTCACAAGAATTAAACTTATGAATTGATTAAAAATTGTCAACTAATTAATAACATTACCTTTAAAATCAAGAATCCAATTTCGAGTGCAAATGAAAGTTTTCACGTTCTCATGATTTAGAAAACTTCAATACTTATTCAAAACACAAGAACCAATACTAAAAAAACTCTTGATGCTACTGTTGTTATTGGAATGCTCAAGGTATCACAAGCTATACTTGCAAGCTTTGAAAATCTTAGTTTATGATCTTTCTACCATTGTAGCACATTTAAATTTTCAACCATGCGACTCATAATCTTTAGCTCTTCCAAATAAAGATCTAATTGAAATTTGGGTTCTTCTACTTGAATAGTTTCAAATCTTTTGAAAGCATATATCCTTGGACATTTCAAAATAAATTATTTCATATTTATTTCAAAATAAATTTTATCATAAAAGAGTCATTTATAGCATTTTAATATACTTATTTCATATTTAAATTTGAATTTAAATACAATAATAATTCAAATAGATAGAAGATTGAGCTAATTAATTAACTAATTACTGACATTAAGTGTTTTTCTGAATGATAATTGATACTCATGTTAATAATATTTATTTTTCAACATTATAATTAGGCATTTGGTAATTGAAGAATATAATCATATCTAATGTTAATGGCAAATTTGTCCAATATTAAAATAAGATCAATATTACGTCTATTAATTTTTACTTTCAAAATATCATGATGATATTTTTAAAATTTTTAAATATTGATTATTAAGGTTAAACCAATTTTTTTATACTTTTTTAAACTCTATTATAGTACTATTCAACATTCAAATTGGATATTTAACCAACTAGTCATATAATTAGATCTAATATAATTATGATGGTATTTAATTTATGTCCAAACAAAAAAAATGTAAGAAAAATTTTCAAAAAATTGAATATTTTATTAAAATATTATAATATAATGAATGAAAGCTAATAAAACAAATTAACTCAGTAAGAAAAAAATAAAAAAAAAATTTTGGCTAAGTGCTTAAGTGTCTAATTATTGAATGGTTTATTGGTTAAGAGTAAAATGCTATATGTATGTATGTATGTATGTATGTATGTATGTATGTATGTATGTTCAAACCAAAAACTAACATATGAGAAAAATTCTTGAAATTTAATAAATTAATTAAAATATTATAATATAATGACTAAAAGCTAATATATAAAGTATACTCAAAAAGAAAAAAAAATTTAAAATAAAGATTTATTCGGCTAAGTGGTTAAGTGTCTAATGGTCTAATGGTTTATTAGGTCAAGAGTAAAATGCTTTTTGTATAAATGTTTAGTGAGTTTTATTTATTAACATTTTAGTTATTTCTTTTAAATCAATTTATTTTTTATGTAGCCAATGATTTTGGATTCTTACTTTTTTATAGTGTCACTGTATATTTATTTTAGCTTAGTTAAAATTTTAATATAATCATTAATTATATTTATATACAATACCAAATATAGTAAAAATTAAAATAAATATAAGTACACAACCAATTATTGTCACACTTGGATTACTAAAAATCGGAATTAACTTTTTCCATTTTCACTCAGTCAGTTGAGCTGTGCTCAATGTCCTCACTCTGATATTTCGCTAAAACTTACTTAGCTAACTCAACATTTAATTGTTCAGATCGGTCCCTGTACACTTAATTACAGTATGTATTCGTTTTTCTATATAATACCCAATAACTAAGACTATAATTGTGAGAGTCAGGTATATTGGTATTGTTGTACATGTAGAGATACTCACCACTGTTTATTTCTTGTGTATTTCGCTGGTATGACCTAATACAGTCAGGTGGGCCCCACAGGCTCTATAGTGTCAGGATGGACTTGAGATCGGACAGATATTATTCGAGGAGTCCAATAAGATGACGGTAAGAATTCGAAGCCCAAAATCCCTTATTTACATTATTTTTGAAAAGAGTGCCAATAATTTAAAAAATGACGATTAAAGACATAGCCTGAATGAACTTTTGTAAATTGTGGTCAAACTAAATGAAATTTTGATCCATTGACTGAAGCATGATATTCTGCATGAAATAAGTTCTAGGCTATATCAATAGATAGATCAAAACGGTGGTAAAATCAGAATTTTACGCGATTGGCCCGATAGGAGTATTTTCATAATTTCACCCTTACAGTCAGTCTAACTTTAACAAAACCATCATCATTCATCAAAATATGTTTAATAATAATATTTAGTGATGAAATATGAATTTTTGGAGTTAAATTAACTGTTAGAAAAAATTACAGAAGCTTAAGGGCATTTTTGTCCAAAAATCTCATAACCAAGGGCATTTTTGTCATTTTACGCCTATCTAGAAAATTCTACAAAATGCCACACACACCAGCCAACCACTATTCCTCTTTCTTATTCCTCATTCACATAGCCACCATAACCAAAAAATAAAAGAAAGAAAAGAAAAGCTTACAATACATAATCAAAACCACCTTATTTAATTAAAATCCCTTCTACAAAATTGTTCCTATCTTCAAGCTCTACAAACCCATACCCATAAATCATTGAAAAATTGAGAAAATCAAGAAGAAAGGAGCACTATACCATTCGGCCAAGAAGAGGTAAATCCATGCTTGTGATTTCTTTCAATTCTAATGGTAGATAATGATAAATCTAAATGTGTTAAGCATGGTTTTGAGGTTGGTTTGGATTAAATCTCACTAATTCCACTCCCTAGGGTTTCAGCCATTAGAAGAACTCCATGAAACCATGTAGTTTGATGCATGAAATTGATGCTAGATGAGTGAATAAACATGAATAAGCATGGTATAAGTGAAAATTTGATGAAATTCCAAGAATTCATCACCATGGTGATTTTGGCCATGGCTATGGGGGAGTGTTTTTGTGTTGCATTTGATGAATTAAGGGTGACATGAGACTATAGAAATTATAAGGAGACTGTTGATGAAGTCAGAATTAAATTCGAAATTATGTAGAACAAGTTGTGTTTTACTACCGGTGTAATTTAAACTGGGTTAATATTTTCTACTGATAATGTAGTAAAATTTAATGAAGGAAAAATTATTAAAAACTGAATTGCGGTGAATAATGGTGATTGGTGTAATGTTTTGCAACCCGGGAGTGCTAATGCGTGAGTGGTGGCATCGGTGATATTAATTGGAATAGACAAGTAATGGATGAGTGTGTGAGTTGTAGGGATACTGTGAATGCATGATTTATCTCAAATTAATTTTATGAAATGATTTGGAAATTTATTGCTTTGGAATTGGTGAAATTGTGGACATTGGCTGGTTTATAAACTGTATTTTTAGTGCATGAGGGCTAGGTTAGAAACAGCCATTATTATGCTGGAATTTATAGAAATTCTTAGAAACTAATTCTAATATTTTTAAATGATAGAAATAAATAGAATTTCAAGTGACTTTCATGAGATTTGATAAAATTGCATTATTTTATTATTTATTGAAAACCAATATTTAAATATTCATGTTAATGAATTTTAATTACGTGAAGGTACCAGGATATGCTTATTAATATTCTACAGATAAATAGAGCATTTTCAAAAAATAATATTAAAGTGTGAATATTTTATGAATTTTTATCGTTGAATTAAATATATTTTCAGTATATTTATTTATAGATTGATTGAAGATATTATCCACGGAATTGATTTCATAAATGATGTTTCTACTATATATCTATTGTTTTGAGACTGTTAAGCCTCGTATCATGCTCACGTGTCGCGTTGTAAGATCTGATTCTACACTACTGTAGACTCTAATTTCATAAAATTGATAATGGAAATTAAAGAAATAATGAATAGTGATTTCACTTAAGTGAAAAGCTCTTTAAATTGAGATATGAACAGAGCAATTTATGTGAAATACTCGACGGGCGAGTATTACAATGGACAGCTCGCCAATGGGCGAGCAAGGTAAGACGATCGCCAATGGTGATGGCGAGGATGAATAGGTGAGTTCGCCACGATACGTTGATTTATACGAAAGCCTGAATGGGCGAGGACTTGCTGATCGCCCATATGAAGTGAGTAAATGACTATGATAAATGGTAATCGCCAACTTGTGGTATAAATAATAGCAAAGTGGCGAGTACAACAATAATTGGTGATTGCCAACAATGTAGCAATGGTTGTGATCGCCAAACCTCTATGTGATCGCCAAAAAGAGGAAAATTCTCGTAATTGCCAAATCTTAAGTTGGCATCAAGATAAATTTGGCGAGCTCAAAGGTTGGTGAATTGAAACCGAGTTGGTGAACTGAGGCCTTAAGTTGACTAGGCAAACTGGAACCAGCTTGTGTGAACGAAATGGAAATAAAAGCTGACAATATGGGAAATAGATTCAAACCATTTTGCAGCCAAAATTGACTTTGTAAGTCATACGGTTGAAGACAATAAATAGATAAAAGTTAAAGTCAATAAAGGAATTAACCTTATTGGACAAGAAATAAAACAAAGTCAAAAGAAGCAGAAAAAGGCATGTTGAAGAGAGACTTTCACGCCATCTTGAGCTGAAGTTTTCTTCATGCATTAAATGAATGAAAGACGTGAAATAAATAAAGGAAATAGGATAAGTCCAAGTGATGAGTTCTGATTGGATTAGCATGGCTATATAAGAAGAAACATTTGAGGGAAAACTGATTTAGCCAAACTCATCTTTTTCATGAGAGCTATGCAACTGCAAGTTTATGCTCCGATTTCCTCCCATTTCTGCCATGCTTAATTTACTAAACTTCACCTTCAGGTTGGCCAAACAAGTAAACCAGCTTGCAAAACCTTTCCTCCATAGTTGATGAGCTAAAGGAATAAGCAAAGTAAGGCCAACATGAGACAGAAAGTGATCTGTGCTGGAAGTGCAGTTGATTAAGGTGAGATTTAATGATTTCTTGAGATTGAATGATATATTTCTAAGATTTCAAGTATGAGAAGCATGATTATAGTGTTGCTTTTGATTTATTCTTGTTAGATCAAAGAAATAGAATAAATTCATATCTTGAAGTAGATGAAGAATAAAATGAAACTGGGATGAAATTGTAGTAGAATGATGGGAAAACAATCGAGAATAAATAAGGAAAGTAGTGGAAATGGTGTAAAAATGGTGAGAATGGCGACTATGGTGATCGCCCATGTTGAAAGTTAGTAATCGCCAATGAGGCGAGTAGGAAATATGAACTCGCCAAGTTGAAAGTACTTGTCCAAATGGGCAAGGTCGCCCAAAGCTAGTTCATGGGCGAGCCCATCCCTGAGTAGAAAGCCGTATGGTGAACTCACATGTATAAGATATTGGGCGAGTAGAATTGTGGGCAAACTCCCACATTTAAGCCAATGATTGGTCTGGCGAGTTGAATGTTGGGCGAGCTAGTAAGAATACTTATGGGCGAGCTAGTTGAATATTAAGTCTCGCCAAAGTGTTAGAAATAGTTGTAAAAGAAATATTAATAGAATTTATAAACTATTTTGCAGCCAGGAATTATGAACTCGGTGAATTTGATTTGGAAGGGGAGAAGGAAGCAAGGCTTCGTTGAACCAGGTAGGGGAGATCTGTGTGAAGTGAATGCATGTTCTGTGGAGTAAATATTATGAAAATATTGATAAATGTTTTGTTTTATGACATGTATTGGTTTGATAAATTATATGCTGATTCAGGCGAGCTAAAAGCCGACCCCTATATTGTTTTCTGGACGAATTAGTTAAAGGCGGGCGAGCCCATTTGTGCTTGTTTTGGGGTGAGTAACCCCTGTTTTAATAAAAGGCGGGCGAGCCATTTTAGGCGAACCCTTTTATAATGTTTTGGGGCAGGTGACCCCTTTGTTAAGAAAGTTTTTATTGGGGCGGGCGAACACAAGTTCTCCGCACTGGGCGAGCTGCCATAGGCGAGCCATAATGGCGAGTTGACCATGGGCGAGCATGTTTTAAACGTTGAAATTTTGGAATGTTTTCAAGGTGTTTTGTAAACAGAAAGCCTAAACCTTTTTGGGAATTAAATCATTTGAGTAAATGATAATGTGGGTGAGATAAGCCCTTAAAGGTTTTCATGAGATATAAAGTGATTTTGAGACTTTAGGCCCCTAGTTTCATGCATGATTATTTATGTTATTGCGTGACCCACCTGGGGCGGTGGCTCAGTCAATGGACCAACGAGTGCACCTCAGGGCGTCACAGGGCTAACGGACCCGCCAAGTCATCAACGATCTCGAGATCACTTTGGCAAGTGGACCCGAGGACCACCTATAGATTATGGCCATAGATCTAGCAGAGATAGCCGTGAGGGGCGATGGCCTACGGGTGCACCCCAATAGAGGCAGATTCCGTTCTCGCAAGGGGGAGGGGGAACGATGATAGCATGATTTATTCGTAGGGTGATGCCTAGTCTCAATTTGTTGGTTTCTGTTTAATGAGAGGGTTTGTTAAATCCTAATTTATGTTTTAAATTACATGATATTATAAATTGTTGAGCAAATGATTTGAATGGTGCATTGAGAGTACTGTTTACTATAACCACTGTTTTCCTATTGATATGATTTTAGGAAAAACAAATAGTTTGTGGTATATAGTTTTGGTTTTATAAAGCAGCATATGTTTCCCTTACTGAGCGTATGAATCGCTCACCCCTTTTGTTTTAACTCCACAGATAAAAGATACAGAGTTGAGAGAATTAGCTCCCAGATGGATATAGCTATGTATAAAGTGCTGAGGCACATTATGTTAAACGAGACAAGTACAGTCTCTTCTTTGTTACATTTCAGACATAAGTATACAGTACTACTGTAGTGAAATGAGACAATAAGAGTATGTTGGATATAAAGAATAATGAAAAGAATTTTCATAGTCCATATTTAAATAAATGTCTAACATTTATTATTGTCACTGTTGAATGTTAATGGCATCACAGACAGCCCAATCGGTAAAGTCGTATAGAAATACGTGAAAAATGTGGTAACGGGATGTTACAGATTTAATGGTATCAGAGCTTTGTTGGTCGGATGTCTATTGATGCCTTTAGTACGGAAAGTGTTGAAAAAGGTTAACATCCCTTGTAGTACTGTATAGTCTGAATGTATAGAGGAGTCAAATGACTGTAAATTGAGTTAAGTGTTTAAATATGGTGAAAGATGATGAATTAAGAGTCACAAATAGAGATTGTAATCCGGGAATTTTGCATGAGATAGGCGATCTTATCATTATAATGTTAGGTCTATTCAAAAAGGTGCAATGAGGAACTCGGTGAGGGCCCTACTAGGACTTCTCTGTCCATATTGAACTAAGATCCTGAAATGATGATATTGAAATGCTTTATCTAAGTCTTGAATGACTAAATTGATTTAAAATAGTAATTGATGGTGAAATGGTACGTGATGGTGTAAAGGATGATCCCTACCGTGGACCCTACTAATATATTAACGAGTAAGGCGACTTGGAGTATATGCTATCAGAGGTCGCAAAATAGTTGGCCCTGTTGTGGATATTAAGGTCTGAATTAAAATAAAGATATGGATTACATTGGTGAGAAATTATTGAGTATTATGATAAGTGAACTGTGTGAGAAATGATGTAAAATTGATGATGTTAATACTGGTTCTAGACACTCCTTATGATTTAGAAGAATAAATGTTATTAGTGACTTGACATTTGAAGAAGTCAAGTGTTCAAGTCATCGCGAATGAGAAAGAAAACCTTGATATGGGTGAGCTCGAGCACGGTTGGAAGGACCGGGGCGTTGAGGCATTTGCCAAAGAGGACAGTATGGATGAGTAGCGTTGTCACAGCAATCGTTGTCGATGGGCCCAAGAAGGGGTTGCCATGGCCGGTTGGGCTGGTCCGTTACGATATCCATAGAACCGAGATATTATGAAATACATGTGAAATGACTTGAGTATGGTGGATTTATTGGATGTAAATAACGAGATATTCAAGATGATATGAGTTTGTGAATTAGAATTGATGAGATGAAATTCTAAATAAACTTTTGGAATAACGTGGATTCGAGAGATTGTTGACTCGATTCACAACATGGAATCTGTTTGTAAGCACTTACCAGTGAATCAAAAGAGCTTGAGAAATTACTCAGGAGATTGATGAGTAGAGAAATAAACTGTTTTGGTATAACTGATGAAAACAAAAATTATATCGTTTTGAAAACAATGGGATTAGTACTCTCTACAGTTGCTTCTAGGTTCCGGAACAAGTATGGTATTCTAAAATACCTATCATATTCTATCTGGATCCCTAGCCGATTGTAGTATCCTTCCTATTTGTGTGCCTAGAGCCAACTAGGATGATTTTAAGAGAATAAATATGTATATCGATATAAGCAATATCATTGAATAACGTCACAAACTTTTAGGAATGGAAAACCTTACTGTTAAGTCAGTGAACATGAGTTCTAATTGAACTATATACAGTAGGGACGTGAGGTCTCGAATGATTAAGTGGACATTCAAATTGTCTGAGTAAAAGATTTTACTACTTAAGTGAGATTAAAGTGTGGTTATTGAGGTATAAAATTTATGAGGATTACCCGTATGGCATCAATGAATTGTTGAGGAGTTTGTGGAATTTGCTACCTCATTGATGCAATACTTATTTGTGAGAAAGTGAAAGTGAATGGGTATGTATGAGTATAGTGTTCGAAATGGTCGCGAGATTGTAACAGTAAAGTACTGTATAAAGTGGGCAAACAACTGTGGTGATGAATGGAAATATCTTAAGAGACAAGTCATATGATGACTAGGGAACACAAGTTGTGAGGTAGTTCCTAAGTATATGAATAAATGTGACTACATTTGATCATCATGTGGTTATAGCTGGAATTAATAACACACTAGATTTGGACAGATGAATTTTGTTATACTCAAAGGAGCAAATACAAGAAGTATTGCTAATTCTGAAAAAGGATATACATATGTGTATATATATACATATTAGAACTGTGAAATTGTATAAGTAAAATGGTGATAAAATTTGAATGATGATAAATTAAATTCAGAAATGGATTGTGAGGAAATTATACTTTCAAATATATTCTCCAAGTAGTGACATTACATGTACTAGGAGAATAAGAGATAAAATGATAACTTGATATAAGAGAAGTTAGCAAGGGGAAAATGATTACCTGAGACGTTAATGGTTAGTATTAAGTTCTGCAACAGAATGGCAGTCATAGTCTAACCGTGAGATAATCATTGTGGGATAGTAGAGAATCCGAAAGAACCATGAGGTTATAGAAGTGATTATGGATTGAGTAACTAAATTAATTCACTTCATCATCATGTTTCGGAATGTCTTGAGTGCTTTAGTCAATCAATATCGGTGAAATAGTGAGACGGTATGTGAAGTTCCAGTGAGTGAGTATATGTGATAGGGATCCCTGATTTGCCACATGCTTTGAGAGGATAGCAAGAGGCTTTGGGATTCCAAAATTTTTCTGTTAGCACCGCCTCAGATTGATATAGATATCCGAGCGCATTGTGTGGACGCTCTAGGATATATTGAGAGCAGGTGCGTTGTATTTAAGAGACTACTAGGATAATTACATGCGATAGATTAAAACTATCTAAATGATAATCACCAAAATTATTATCGACTAAGCACTGAATGAGATGATAAGTGATAAATTATATGAATGATTTACTATGTAAAAGAAGTGAAAATTTGCTAACTCTCAAGGATGATAAAAGATTTCAGGGAGTGTAAATTGGTTTGGAGAGAAGAAGCCTGAGTTCTTCAGAACCTTGAGCAAAATCCGGGATGGGTGACCCACGAGTGGGGCGATCGCTCAAAACCGGATAACATGTTGAGAGATGTGGGCGAACTATGTAGTCGCCGACTAACTTGAAAGAGTAATCCTAGAGCGCGGGAGAGCGCCAAACGGATGATTGTCGATGGCCTGAAGAGGAGGGTAGGGCTCTTAAAGAAAAATGGGATCATATTGAGAGGTTAGCGATCTCATAGTAGAGACGAGATTTGCTAGAAGTGAAAAAGTGATAAGAAAGAAAAATACCTATACTGGTGGTACTTCCTATACTAAGTAAAAAAATTGAAAATAGTATAATGCTATCTAGATAGTTGTGGATATATTGAGTAAGTCTGCTTATTCCTTGATTATGGAATTTATTGAGCTAATTAGTGCCTTGGCCGAGTTATATGTCAGGGAAATGGTGAGGTTTTACAGTATTCCACTGAGCATTACATTTGATAGGGAGTCCCGCTTCGTATCTTAGTGTTGAGAGAGATTACAGGAAGCTATGGGATCCCGATCGAGTTTTGCACCGTAGTTTATCCGTAGACTGATGGACAGTCCGAGCGTAGGGTATGGACGCTCGAGGATATGGTGTGAGCGTGTGCAGTTGATTTTATAGGCTCCTGGGATAATCCTCTACCCTGGCAGAGTTGTTTATGATAATGGCCAAAGGAGAGTATAGGCATAGCACTTGAAAGGGTTTATTTAGCAGACGATATAATCCACGATAGCATGAGAAAATGGGAGACCGAGAATTATTTTCGACTTGGTCGAACAGACTTCTTGAGATATACAAGAGATTATGTATATTAAGGTCTCACCATTGGGATGCATAATGAGAGGGAAATTGAGTTCCCGACGTATTAGATCTTTGGAGATCTTAAATCGTGTGAAAGACATGCACTACCTCCCGAGTTATCAGGAGTGCATAACGTATTCCATGTCTCAATGATGAGAAAGTACTATCCATATCCTTCTCACGTGATTCGACATAAGTCCTAAAGATTAGAAAGGACATGAGTTACGTTGAGAAATCGGTATGGATTTTGGATAGGAAGGGATAAAGTATTGTGATAAAGTGTGGTGATCAAAGATTAATTCTTTGATGGGATTCCCTGGCAGTATGAGGCTACATGAGAATTTGAAAGCCTTATGCATAATAAATATCCAGAGCTTTATCACTAATAGGTCAGGTTGAAATTTGGAGGACCAAATTTCTTAAGGTGGGGAGAAAATGTAAGATCCGATTCTACACTACTGTAGACTCTAATTTCATAAAATTGATAATGAAAATTAAAGAAATAATGAATAGTGATTTCACTTAAGTGAAAAAGCTCCTTAAATTGAGATATGAACGGAGCAATTTATGTGAAATACTCGACGGGCGAGTACTACAATGGACAGCTCGCCAATGGGCGAGCAAGGTAGGACGATCGCCAATGGTGATGGCGAGTTTGATGATGGCGAGGACGAATAGGTGAGTTCGCCACGATATGTTGATTTAGATGAAAGCCTGAATGGGCAAGGACTTGCTGATCGCCCATATGAAGTGAGTAAATGACTATGATAAATGGTAATCGCCAACTTGTGGTATAAATAATAGCAAAGTGGCGAGTAGAACAATATTTGGTGATCGCCAACAATGTAGCAATGGTTGTGATTGCCAAACCTCTATGTGATCGCTAAGAAGAGGAAAATTCTCGTAATTGCCAAATCTTAAGTTGGCATCAAGATAAAGTTGGCTAGCTCAAAGGTTGGCGAATTGAAATCGAGTTGGCGAGCTGGGGCCTCAAGTTGACTAGGCGAACTGGAACCAGCTTGTGTGAACGAAATGGAAATAAAAGCTGACGATATGGGAAATAGATTCAAACCATTTTGCAGCCAAAAATTGACTTTGTAAGTCATACGGTTGAAGACAATAAATAGATAAAAGTTAAAGTCAATAAAGGAATTAACCTTATTGGACAAGAAATAAAAAAAAGTCAAAAGAAGCCGAAAAAGACGTGTGGAAGAGAGACTTTCACGCTATCTTGAGCTGTAGTTTTCTTCATGCATTAAATGAATGAAAGACGTGAAATAAATGAAGGAAATAGGATAAGGCCAAGTGATGAGTTCTGATTGGATTATCATGGCTATATAAGAAGAAACATTTGAAGGAAAACCGATTTAGCCAAATTCATCTTCTTCACGAGAGCTATGCAACTGGAAGTTTATGCTCCGATTTCCTCCCATTTCTGCCATGCTTAATTTGCTAAACTTCACCTTTAGATTGGCCAAACAAGTAAACCAACTTGCAAAACCTTTCCTCCATAGTTGATGAGCTAAAGGAATAAGCAAAGTAAGGCCAACATGAGACAAAAAGTGATCTGTGCTGGAAGTGCAGTTGATTAAGGTGAGATTTAATGATTTCTTGAGATTGAATGATATATTTCTAAGATTTCAAGTATGAGAAGCATGATTATAGTGTTGCTTTTGATTTATTCTTGTTAGATCAAAAAAATAGAATAAATTCATATCTTGAAGTAGATGAAGAATAAAATGAAACTGGGATGAAATTGTAGTAGAATGATGGGAAAACAATCGAGAATAAATAAGGAAAGTAGTGGAAATGGTGTAAAAATGGTGAGAATGACGACTATGGTGATCGCCCATGTTGAAAGTTAGTAATCGATAATGAGGCGAGTAGGAAATATGAACTCGTCAAGTTGAAAGTACTTGTCCAAATGCGCAAGGTCGCCCAAGGCTAGTTCATGGGTGAGCCCATCCCTGAGTAGAAAGCCGTATGACGAACTCACATGCATAAGATATTGGGCGAGTAGAATTGTGGGCGAATTCCCACATTTAAGCCAATGATTGGTCTGGCGAGTTGAATGTTGGGCGAGCTAGTAAGAATACTTATGGGCGAGCTAGTTGAATATTAAGTCTCGCCAAAGTATTGGAAATAGTTGTAAAAGAAATATTAATAGAATTTATAAATTATTTTGCAGCCGGGAATTATGAACTCGGTGAATTTGATTTTGGAAGGCGAGAAGGAAGCAAGGCTTCGTTGAACCAGGTAAGGGAGATCTGTGTGAAGTGAATGCATGTTCTGTGGAGTAAATATTATGAAAATATTGATAAATGTTTTGTTTTATGACATGCATTGGTTTGATAAATTATATGCTGATTCGGGCGAGCTAAAAGCCGACCCCTATATTATTTTCTGGACGAATTAGTTAAAGGCGGGCGAGCCTTTTTGTGCTTGTTTTGGGGCGAGTAACTCCAGTTTTAATAAAAGGCGGGCGAGCCATTTTAGGCGAACCCTATTATATTTTCTTCTGTGCAAGCGATCCTGTTTTAATAGAAATTCGGGCGAGCCACCGATGGGCGAACCCTTTTATAATGTTTTGGGGTGGGCGACCCCTTTGTTAAGAAAGTTTTTGTTTGGGCGGGCGAACACAAGTTCTCCGCACTGGGCGAGCTGCCATGGGCGAGCCATAATGGCGAGTTGACCATGGGCGAGCAGGTTTTAAATGTTGAGATTTTGGAATGTTTTCAAAGTGTTTTGTAAACAGAAAGCCTAAACTTTTTTGGGAATTAAATCATTTGAGTAAATGATAATGTGGGTGAGATAAGCCCTTAAAGGTTTTCATGAGATATAAAGTGATTTTGAGACTTTAGGCCCCTAGTTTCATGGATGATTATGTTATTGCGTGACCCACCTGGGGCAGTGGCTCGGTCAATAGACCAATGAATGCACCTCAGGGCGTCACAGGGCTGATGGACCCGCCAAGTCATCAGCGGTCTTGAGGTCACTTGGCAAGTGGACCCGAGGACCACCTATAGATTATGGCCATAGATCTAGCAGAGATAGCCGTGAGGGGCGATGGCCTACGGGTGCATCCCAATAGCGGCAGATTCCGTTCTCGTAAGGGGGAGGGGAAACGATGATAGCATGATTTATTCATAGGGTGATGCCTAGTCTCAACTTGTTGGTTTCTGTTTAATGAGAGGATTTGTTAAATACTAATTTATGTTTTAAATTAGATGATATTATAAACTGTTGAGCAAATGATTTGAATGGTGCATTGAGAGTACTGTTTACTATAACCACTGTTTTCCTATCGATATGATTTTAGGAAAAACAAATAGTTTGTGGTATATAGTTTTGGTTTTATAAAGCAGCATATGTTTCCCTTACTGAGCGTATGAATCGCTCACCCCTTTTGTTTTAACTCCACAAATAAAAGATACGGAGTTGAGAGAATTAGCTCCCAGATGAATATAGCTATGTATAAAGCGCTGATGCACATTATGTTAAACGAGACAGGTACAGTCTCTTCTCTTTTGTATTTCAGACATAAGTATACAGTACTACTGTAGTGAAATGAGACAATAAGGGGATGTTGGATATAAGGAATAATGAAAAGAATTTTCATAGTCCATATTTAAATAAATGTCTAACATTTATTATTGTCACTGTTGAATGTTAATGGCATCACAGACAACCCAACCGGTAAAGTCGTATAGAAATACGTGAAAAATATGGTAACAAGATGTTACACGCATGTACTGTTACTGTTTATTATTGTTATTGTGCTAATAGACTTGCCAAGTATTCAGCCTCCACCAGTGGCACCTGGCAAGTGTACACTGTGGACCCTATAGACTATGACCATATGTCTCGTGTTTACTATTTCTTCCTTTTCGAGATATTATTATAGCATGATATACCTTGAGTGTTGCCTGGTCTCTATTATATTGTACTGTTTATTGTACGGTTTTACTAAAGTGCTTGCTGGTACTAAATTGTTTACTTATATTGAAATTTTATATATTGTTTACTGAAACATTTACGTACTGTGTTTACCGATCTTGAATTGAATATTATTATTAAAAAGAAATATTTATTTATTTATTAAATTATTTTGCAATGTGATTTGAATAGCATTTTATATTGTTTTAATATAAAATTCAACTTATTACTCCTTATAGTCGCTTCTAGGAGCTGGGACACGACAGGTATTCTAAAATACCTCCCATAGTCCATCCAATTTCCTAGCTGACTATAGTATCTGTCACGGTCCGAAATACTGCATATTTTACTAATTCCACATATATAAATCACATACATAGGTTGGGCTCGTCTACAGTGTCAATTTAACTCCAAATAAAAATTTATTTATATGCAAATCCGAAATTTTATTTATCTCAACAAAAATATTCATAATTACATCCCAAGTTTAAGGTACATGGAAGTAGTACTGTACAAAAATCTGAACATACTAAGTATACCTCAACGAATTTGAAAAATCCCCAAAGGAATACTGGAATTAGGTCCTTTTGAAATAGTAGACCCGAACTCATTGCAAATAATCTGGGAGAGAAAAAATAAAGGGGTGAGTGAAACGTGCTCAGTACGATACATTTATACGAAAGCTGATATAATGTAACCTATATGCTATTTTTCATAACACGAATATTTATGGGAATACATGAATTTAAAATATGAATAAAATTTGGCATGATCTACTCGGAAGGATACTATAGTGGGTTGGGTAATCGAGTGGAGTATGGGAGGTACTTTGAGTACCTGTCGTGTTCTGGTATCCAAAGCCACTATAAAGAATTTATTTGACTTAATTAAATAAAAAATTCAATATACTGCAAAACATAAAATAAAAAACATCAAAAATTGAATAAATTTTTCAGAAACATTTTAAATCATAATCATGTCAATTTTCCAACATCTAAATCAAATAATAATTTCACAAAGTATATCATTCATATCAGAAAGCATATCTTGCAAACAATTCAAATCCATATATATAAATCAAATTGGGAGTGCTTGGATCTAAGTTAGCCAGGGATTTACCATCTCAGTATAATTTTAATCGAGACTAGGCTACACCCAATAGACACATGCACTATAATAGACATATGGCCATAGTCAGGGGGCCACAGTGTGAGCACTAGCCAGGTGTCACTTGTGAAAGTTAGAAGACTGGACTAAAGTCAACAACAATTAGAACAGAATGGAAATGCATGTAGCCGAAGGTAGCTAAGGGGCCAACAGTCTCTAAAACATTTAAATAAATATTTTTAGAACTATTTACGGAGATGAATGTCTTTAAAATATATCACAGTATATTCATAGAATTTAGTTTCATCAAATTAATAAATTCAAACTTCCAAAATACAACATGATACATTATGAATTTAGATATTTACTGTGCATTTTCCACTAATTTCACAAGATAACGGTTAGACTGTCTGCAATGCCTTCTTTATACTCATGAAACATCCATATACAAAGAGAAATATATTTATTTATATTATGAAATTATATTTAATTTACATCCCCTAATTGTATTTTACATACATCAGTACTGTATAAAATAAGTCTGAATATATAAAAGAAGTAATTATACCTCAACCTTAAAACAGTTCCGCCTAAGGGATACCTCGCTGCAAACCTACTGAGTGGAAGCAAATATCTATTGAAAGAAGTCTAGGAGGAAAGAAAAATGGGATGAGCTAATGCGTAGTAAGAAATATATATAACAAAACTGATACTATATAAACTATATGCAAGTTTCCAAAACATGCCTTAAAATTTATAGGTAATGCAAGCAAAATATATTAGGCATGAATTTCATAGGAAGGATACTATAGTCGACTAGGAAACCGAATAGAGTATGAGAGGTATTTTAGAATACCTGTTGTGTCCCAATTCCTAGATGTGATTAGAGGGAGTTCGGAAGTGAAATAAAATTCAAATATAAAGTTCATATGTTTACATTCAAGAAGTGAATTCTAAAATACTCTGCAAACATATATAAAGCTTTAATTCACAAAATGCATAGCAAAGTCATGATTTAAAATCATCAAAATCATCACAATTTGTAGAGACAAGGCATCACCCAATAATAGACTCATGCAACAGGGCATATGGCCATAGTCAAAATATAGCCCTCGGTGGTACTGATCAGGCACCATCCGGGACGTTGATTACGGGATCAAGGTCAATCAGCCCACTAGTCAGTCATACGATCATACATTCATAATAGCATGTGCCTGTAGGCAGCTATGAGGCCAACAATCTTTAAAAACAATATAAAACATTTTACCACTGGTTTACAAGGATAATTTCTGAAAGTTAACTCTTCAATCAGTTCTTAAAGATATGATATGAAAATATATGCAATTCAAAAATAAAATTTATAAAATATTCACAAATCAATGTTTGATTCTAAAAATAATCTATTTATCTATAAACAAGTCATAATAACATGCCAATGCCTTCACATACGTAAAATTCGATAACATGAATTTTTAAATATTGTTTTTTGATATAATATGAAGATAATGAATTTAGACAAAATAAATGAGATTACTTCATAATCATTTGCCACTAATATTCAATGATATAAAAAGAGTAATTCATGAAATTTTTAAAATTTTGACAGCATAACGGCTAGATATATCCTAACCCTCTTGTACAGAAATAACTGAAATACCACAACCACAGTTCACAATTTTCGATCCAATATATTCCAAAACAATTTCCAAGATATAATGTCATATCAAAATATACATTATAGTATCCCTATGTTCATTATATATATCCCTTACCTGATAATTTTATCATTGTGCTGCGAATGAGCACAGTGTCTTCTTCGATTTTCTTAATTGCAAATTATCATATCGATATTATCATCATTCTATATTCTCATTATAAAAATATTTAATATTGTAAAATAAATTATATTATTGCAACCTTATTTTTCGGTCTATTTTCTATCGATAAGAAAATTATAACTTTCTCTATATAACTCCGATTTTGATTCTGGTTGCGCCTAAATTCTCAGAATAATTTATACATTATTTTAGGACCTAAATGAGATTAAAATGGCCAAGAATTCTCCTTCCCCTTCACCTTGGCCAAATGTCTCTTTTCTTCCATATTTGAAATTTTTTTAAATTTAACTATTTTCTTGGTTCCAAATTAATTCTATTAATTTTCTATGCTACTCCCACATCAAATACACATCAATTAACATAAAATTTTGGTCCTCCATGCTATGGCCGAATCACCCTTTTCATCCCTACATCTTGGTATTCTTCCATTTAATTTAACTAATTTAAATTCTAGTTGATTTATGATTTCTAATATTATTTTCATAGGGTTCCACACTAAGGCAGCACCTTATCATCATCTTAATCTCCATATTTTCATGAATTGATATCAATTTTACACTTAAACATATCATAACACTCATACATGTTAAGATCAACTAAGGATAAGTACTTTACCCTTTTGACTTTTTTTCTTGGACAATTTCTTCTTCACTGTCCAGCCACCAATTCTGCACTTAAAGACCATAATTGCACTTATAATCCATCCTTCTAACACATATATAAAGCTTGAAATTAATAGAAATGGTTGGATCCACCTTACCCTTGAAAAATTGAAGCTGGCCTGTTCTTGGTGCCATGTTTGGTTCTGTTTTATGCTGTTGTTTACTCCTTTTTCTAGCAGCTAATTGGGGTATTTGAGAGAGCAATTTGGTATTTTAGGAAGGTAACTATATAGTGTTTAAACCTCTCTTCCCTTCTCCTTCTTTTCCTTCTTCTTTCTTTCTTTCTCACAGTGCTGCTTTATTTTTTGTTTCATTTTTCTGTTATGTTTCTGATCTGTTCACCCTTTTTTATTTTTTTGACTTAATTTTTAACCCTTAATTGTTAAGGAAAGTAAGGTACTCAATGGTCAAAGAATGGCTTATAAAAATCTTATAAAATATCTTGTATTTGCCGCCTACTCAATCTCAATTTTCAGCCTCCTTCAAGCTTCAATTTCTGCCTCATTTCAGTCACCATAATTTCCCTCATTTCGGCCCAATTTTTTGACTTACTTTCTAGTCCTTAATAGTTAAGAAATTAAGGGAGGCAATGGTCAAGGAAAACCTTAAAATACCTTGCAAAAATCTTATATATTGGCTGCCAACAAGTCACAATTTTTGTCTCCCTACAACTCACGATTTTATGCAACCAATTTTGAAGTCCTCGTAGCCGCACATGTTGATTGCCTCAAAGATCTCTTTTATGTCATCTATTTCTTATGTGAGAAAGGTTAATAACCAACAAAAACAAGGGAAAAATATTCAAAGTTTTCAATGAAACTTTCCTTCATTAATGAGCACCTACTACATGGTTTTGTAGCTAAAATTTTTAGCCTACTTGTCCTGTCTTTAGCCCCCTTTTTCTTACATGTTTTGACTTCATTACAAGGCTAACTTATGAAGGAATATAATGCAATCAATTGGCAAGGAAATTCTTTAACAAAATGTTGAAAAATCTCACCCAATCCCAGCCTATATGTCACGGTTTGTGCAGCTAAAATTTTCAGCTTACTTTTGCATACTATTCCATGAGAATTTCAGCCCTCCTTCCTTTATCTTTTACTCATTAAAATACTCAATAAGTAAGAAATTTTAAGGAGTCAAAAGTCAATTAAAGTGTATCAACATATTCAATAAATTTCAACTTGATTTGGTTGTGATTTTCATCTCATCTTCTTAGTCAAAATTGTTAGCTGCATTGATTTCTCCTTTTTCTCTTGTGTTATCTGGTCATAAAGCATGTTCCAAGCTTGACTTTTGCTTGTTAATTTTAGCTATACTAAGCTTAGTTAATAGGCTAATGTCATCCTTTTTCACCTAGTCAAAATTTCCAACCAATCTTGAAAAAGTTCGGTGAGACATTGTCTTAATTCTTGAAGAAAATCGTTCCTCCTCTTCTTGTGCATAATTTTCATGCATTTAGGCTTTTTTCATAAAGCCTCCATATATTTCCACTTATATATATTCCTATTGGTCTTTAATTTTATTTATTTGATTTATATATATTTTACTTAGTGAGAATTTTATCTAAATTTCTTGGTTGTAATTTAATTTAATTTACATGGTTGAAATTTAATTATCTTACATGACTAAAATTAAATGGATTTTGCATGGTTACATTTCATGTTATACATTAAATGAGACACTACTCATTTTCATATCGCAAATTAGAATATTGAAATTGTCCATAATAAATCCTCAACTTATCTTCAATCACTTTAACTCTAATAATTCATTATTCACCTCAACCTTTTCATTCACATAAATTTTAACTTATAACGTTTAGGAAAATGTGGGAAAATGTGGTCCTCACACAACAAAACATAAAACAATATTTAATCATCCAAATTTATTCATTTAAATTCCATAAAATACATCAACATTTTCAATTACACAAAAATAGATAAAATGACATTAAAATCATTTTAGTTATTGAATTTTTGATTTAATATTTATTAAACTATATTTAAATATTTAAAATTTGAATATCTAATTTAATTTTCTCTATTTTTCAAAAATTCATACTAAGTCATGAATTTCATAAATTTAGGGTTTTAGGTTAGCAAATAAAAATTTCGACAGCATAACAGTTTATTCAAACCTAACCCCTCCTGCATAGAGATTCAACTTTCAAACCACAGTTCATAGTTCTAAAATTCATTCCAGACTATTTATTTAAAATTTTAGTCGTATATCTGACACTGACAGACATCAGACCAGCTTCGCTCTGATACCACTTTTACTGTCACGGTCTGAAATACTGTATATTTTACTAATTTCACATAAATAAATCACATGCATAGGTTGGGCTAGTCTGCAGTGTCAATTTAACTCCAAATAAAACTTTATTTATATGCAAATCCAGGATCCGAAAATTTATTTACCTTAACAAAAATATTCATAATTACATCCTAAGTTTAAGGTACGTAAAAGTAGTACTGTACAAAAATCTGAACATACAAAATATACCAAGTATACATCGACGAATCCGAAAAATTGCCAAAGGAATAGCAAAATCAGGTCCTCTTGAAATAGTAGACCTGAACTCACTATAAATAATATGGGAGAGAAAAAAATAAAGGGGTGAGCGAAATGTGCTCAGTAAGAGACATTTATATGAAACCTGATATAATGTAACATATATGTAATTTTTCATAACATGAATATTTATAGGAAAACATGAATTTAAAATATTAATAAAATTTGGCACGATCTACTCATAAGGATACTATAATGAGTTGGGTAAGCGGGTGGAGTATGGGAGGTACTTTTGAGTGCCTATCGTGTTTCGGTATCTAAAGCCACTATAGGAAATTTATTTGACTTAATTAAATCACAAATTCAATATAAATTCAATATATTGCAAAACGTAAAATATAAAACATCATAAAGTGAATAAATTCTCCGTAAACATTTTAAATCATAATCATGTCAATTTTCCAACATCTAAATCAAATAATAATTTCACAAAGTATATCTTTCATATCAGAAAACATATCTTATGAATAATTCAATCCATATATATAAATCAAATCGGGAGTGCCTGGATCTAAGTTAGCTAGGGATTTACCACCCTAGTATAATTTTAATGGAGACTAGGCTACACCTAATAGACATATGCACTATAATAGACATATGACCATAGTCAGGGGGCCACAGTGTGAGCACTAGCCAGGTGTCACCTGTGGGAGCTAGAAGACTAGGCTAAAGTCAATAGCAATTAGAACAGAACGGAAATGCATGTACTCGAATGTAGCTAAAGGGCCAACAATCTCTAAAACATTTAAATAAATATTTCAGAACTGTTTATGGAGATGAGTGTCTTTAAAATATATCACAGTATATTCACAAACTTTTGTTTCATCAAATTAATAAATTCAAACTTCCAAAATACAACAAAACATAAAAAAATATTTAATCATCCAAATATATTCATTTAAATTCCATAATTAAAATACATCAACATTTTCAATTACACAAAAATAGATAAAATACCATTAAAATCATTTTAGTTATTGAATTTGTGATTTAATATTTATTAAACTAGATTCAAATATTTAAAATTTGGATACTTAATTTAATTTTCTCTATATTTCAAAAATTCATACTAAGAAGTCATGAATTTCATAAATTTAGGGGTTTAGGTTAGCAAATAAAAATTTCGGGAGCATAACAATTTATTCAAACCTAACCCCTCTTGCATAAAGATCCAACTTTCAAACCATAGTTCACAGTTCCAAAATTCATTCCAAACTATTTATTTAAATTCCAAAATTTGCAATTCTCATCAAAATATGCAACGCTATATCCCTACGCTTCATACAAACATCCCTTACCTTTTTTTTTCTCGGTATCCGATCCCCCAACAACGGTAGTACTCTTAGGCTTAGAGGCTGCAAATAATTATTCAAAATTGATAAATTTACTATTCTTTAATTAAAAAAATATTTGATAATTTAAATGCTAATGAATTGTCGTGTAGTATACTAAATGTAGTCTAATTTCTACCGGTGCAAAATTCTAACTTTTTCTACATAACTTCGATTTCGATTTCGATTCCGATTACGCCTAAATTCTTAGAATAATTTCTACATTATTTTAAGGCCTAAATTTCATTGAAATCAACTCAATTCCTCCTTCCCCTTCATCAAGGCCGATTGCTTCCTTAAATTTTTTTTTTACAATTTATTTTCTTCCATTTAATTATTTTATTAACTCTAAATTATTTCTACTAATTTTCTACAACATAACCACATGAATTTCATATGAATTAACATAAAATTCCTACCCATCATGCTTTACCTAAAACTTCCTTTCTTCCTACAACTTAATTTCTTCCAAATTTAATTTCCTATTAAATATAATTTTGCTTATTTAATTTTCCTACATTTTTCCATATGGAATTTACATCAAATAGCCTCAATTCCTTATCCTTTTAATCATGGCCAAAAGGTACCTTAAAGGCCAACATTTTTATTTTCATCCATTTAAGCTTACTAAGCTTAAATTCATACTTCTTATAATTTTCACTTCATTTTCCTACATTAACTCCCATCAAAACACATCAATTTCATGGACATGGTATGTTGACCAAAACCCTCATTTGTCACTTTTCATGCACAATTTAAGTTAAAGGAAGCATGAAACATGATGAACATCAAGTACTTAATAAAAATTCATGAAAGAAAATCAAAATCCCACTAAATCTCACCTTAGCCAAATTGTATGAGAGACACTAAAATCAGGTTTTTGCTGATTTAGCACTTAATTTGGGCACCAAATTGAAGAGAAAGTTGAATAGAATGATTTTGGTGAAGAAAGTGTGTGATTTTAAGGTGATTTTCTTGGCTTTTTGGAAGCTTTTTCTTCCTTGGAGGTGACGTTAATGGTGGCTGAGTGTGGGTTCTAGTTTGCAGCAGAAATGGACGCGGAAGGTGCTGGAGAAGATGAGAAAAGTCTGATTTTATGGGCAAAATTAACATTTTGCCCTTATACTTAAAGAATTCTTCCATATTGCCTTTAGAGTTTGACTTGGTTGAAAACAGTCTGTCTAAACTCCAAAATATTTTATTTAATCATAAATCAGCTCTATTTAGCTTGCTTTAATGTTTGGTAAAGCTTTTGTTGAAGTTCGGATACCGATTTGGGTGAAATTACCAAATTACCCTTAATCGTAAAATTGCGTAAATTTCTGTCTTCACGTCTAGTTTCCACCATCTATCTAGATATTTTAAAACTATATTTTATGAGGAATTATTTGGCATAATACATAGGTCTTAAGTCCTCTTAATTTGACTGTTGTTTTCGATAATTCTGACAGCCTATGGACTAAACCGTCATTTTCTAAATTGTTGCACATTTTTCAAAATATTCAAAAATAATTGAAATTGAGGCTAGAACTCTTACTATAAGATTTTTCAGCTCCAAACATTAAGTCCCTGAAGTTTCACCTTCATCTGGACCTCCGGGAATCAATGGGGCCTACTTACTAATTAACCGTAAAACCTAAAATCAAATCAAATATCTATTAATTATAAATATTCCAAAATTCTCAATTATTTAATTATAATTAAATAGTACTCACAAATTCGAGGTCTCACAGTATCATTCTCGATTTGTACCTTAGTGCGCTATTAGGATTAGGAAATAAATGTTTTTAGTATATAGATTTCATAGTATCAGTCTTTACATACGATTCTCTTACTGAGCATGTTAGCTCACCCTTTATTTTGCTACTCCACAGATTATTTGCAGTGATCGCCTATATAATGTTCCATTGTTTTTGACTGTGTTATAGTTTCCTCGAGGCAGCTTTGAGTGGATCTTGGAGGTATATGTTATTTCTTTTATATGTTCAGACTTATTTTGTACAGTACTAAAGTTGTATAATAATGTGTAGGGGATATAAAATAATGATACAGTTATGTAAATATTGATAATAGATAAAAATAAATTTTATTTATTAATATGTTTACTGTTACTAGTGAAAGTGGATAGTGATAAAGATATCACAAATAGCCAAACCGTTCATTGTTGTGTATGTGAAATATGATACTTACTATATATTACAGGTAATGATAATAATTGACGGTCATATCCCTTCCGTTTACTGTTTATGTCCATTTGTATACTAAAGTACTGTACAATAAATGTCTGAATACCATACCTATAAGTTACAATATCGAAATCTCATAGGCATCCGAACAGAACCTTCTCTTAACATTCGACTAATTGTGCAAGTACATCTATAAGGTAGAAGGGGGTGAGCTTATGCCTAGTAAAAAATATATATAAAAGAACTGATACTATGCATACCTATATGTGTATATCGAAAACAAATTTCATAAAGATACAATTAGCTTTGAAAACAGAGTTTGGCCACTATATCAAAAAGGATATTATAATCGGTTAGGAGTATCAGGCTGAGTATGGAATGATGCTTTAAAGCACCTCACTTATCTCGATCTCTAAGTCTGACTATAGGGAATTTCTGAAAACTTTACAGAGAAGGAATTCATACGCATCAACTCGATGTCAAAACCTTTCAAAATCATAAGTGAGAATACACGATAGTCAACAATCTTATCAAATAATTTAGTAAAATATTCAATAAACCATTTAGTTCATCGTTCAGTAAATTGTTTTATAAACAATTCAGAAATCAATCAGAAATCACTTACTGAGAACATAATTCAAAAAATCAATCAAAAATCAAATGCGTAGAAAATCGTTAAGAAATCGATCGCATTCGATCACATAAAAATCCGTTCAGAAATCAATTACACAGAAAACCATTTAGAAAATCATTCAATAACTCATACAGTAACTAGTTTAGAAAATAGTTCAAATATCACACTGTAAACGGTTTGAAAATCATTCACTAAATCACACAGTAACACACTTCAATAAATCGATCAATAAATCACTCAGGACCCTTATCATAAAACAGTTCAGAAAACATATCCTTCGAAATTAGTTTCTTAGATTGATCAAAGATTACAGTCAGAAAGTTGTTTAGAAATCACACGTTTAGCAAACAGATCACGTACTTAGAAAATTCTTCAATAAGACTTAGAAAATTCTTCAATAAGTTTGTTAGAAAATTATGTACTTAGGAAAACCATTCCGTAATTTAATTATAAATCACTCACTTGGAACATGTTTTCAGAAAATATTTCAATAAATAATTTAATATACACTTCAGTCAACCGTTAAGTAAACAATTCAGTAAACTGCACAAAAATCCATTCGGTAAATCACATTGTAAACATTTCAGAAAAACATTTCAGCAAACGATCAGAAAACAGATAATAAACGATCAGTAAATGGTTCGCTGAATGATCAGTGAACAATAAAAAAATAATCAAAAAACAGTCAATAAGCGATCAAAAATTAGTTGATAAATGTTTAGAAAATAGTTTAAATAATCAATAAGTGTTTCAGTAGATAATTTCTAACAATAGGTAAATGTTTCAGTAAATAGTTCAGTAAAATAGTTTAGTAAACACTCACTAACAATTTAGTAAAACATTTAGTAAGAATCAGTAATTAGTCAATATACGCTCAACACACAGTTCAGTAGACACTCAGTAAACATTCAATAGACGTTTCAAAAAACGGTTCAGTAAATGATCAGTAAATGGTCGATGAATACTCAATAAATGATTCAGAAAACGATTAGTGAACAGTTTAGTAGTCAAACCAGTAAACCGTCAATAAAATAATTTAGTAAATTATCAGTAAACAGTATAGTAAACCGTTAAGTGATAATTCAATAACCAATCAGAAATTAGTCATTAAATAGTATAATAATCCTTTTTTAGTAAATAGTATAAAGATCAGAAACCGTATTTAACAAATCCTCTAAAATTAAAAATCAATAAAGTCTAGGAGTGCTTGGATTAGCCAAGAATTTACCACACCAGGAAAACAGTACAATGGAGACTAGGCATCACTTAATAGACTCATGTAATATAAATATCCTCGCAGGGAACAATATATGGCCATAGTAAAAAAAGGTCCATAGAGTACACGGGTCAGGTGACAGTTGTGGCACTGAAGACATAACCAAGGTCTATCAGCAACAGTTTCACACACATAGAGGGCATGTACCCACAGGTAGGTATGGGGCCAATAGTCTCAAAACAGTTACTTGATTCCCATGAAAAACAATAAAACATAGTTTATGTTTTCAAAACTGAATATAGTAATATAAACATATGTTTCATTTTTTGTGTCTGGGAGTGCCTGGATTGGCCAGGGATTTACTACCCTAGGACTTATGATATAAAACTCTTAGGAACCAAGTTTCATTTAAAATCATTTACTAAGAAATCAATACATTTTGTTCAATAAATTTGATCAGATCCAAAATATCCAAATCATAAACTTTGGTTGGAAAATAGATATTTCCACTAAAACAATGTCAGTAAAACTCTTTTAGTCAGTTCACAATATCCAAAACATTTACTTCAGTCATATACTCAAAACGTTAACTTAAGTCAAACACTCAAAATATTAACTTTAGTCAGACAATCAGAACATTAAGTAAAATAGAGTTAGTCAATCTAAAACATGAATTTTAGTCAGTAGTTCAAAACTTTAGCTAATACATTTCATAAACCAATTTAGAATCGTTAACGGAAATCAATTCAGAAATTTATATCTTCACTAAGTTCATAAGGTACTCAAATCATAAATCATTATAGCTGAGGTATAAAAATTCACCAAATATTCTCAGTTTAATAAACAGGGTTCAAAATAATTTATTTACGTAGAACAGTGGTATGAAAACATGAGTGCATCTTGAGAAGGGTGAAAATTAATAAAAATCCCTTGGAAAACTGAGTTACAAATTTTGTTACACTTGCAACCTTTAGGAAAACTTAACCAAAACACATTTTCATGTCACTTCTAATCACAAAATCCATGCCAAATAATAATTCTAAAGATTTAAGTCATTTTTAGGAAATTTCGATAGCATAATGGCATTACCTATCCTAACCCCTTGACGAAAACACAGTTTATAATCACAATTCTAGTTTCACTTTTCAATTGATTCATCAATTTTAATCTCATATAACTCATTTTCATCATTCCCAATGTAACATAATATCCCTACGTCTCTTATATATGTCCCTTACCATTTGGTGTTCGTTGAATAGCCCGACAGCACCAGTGTTCGGATTTTACTTCCGAGCTACAAATCATCACATAAGTACAGTCAATTCCCCACACTTCAGTTTAACAAGTTTATAACTTCTCATAATTTACCACATTGCCTATTGTAGCTACAAATTCGGTCTACTTCTTACCAGTGCTAACATTGCAACAATCATCAAATCACCTCCGTTTTTAGTTCTGACTATGCCAGCAGTCTTATATTAATTTATACAGTATTCTAGAACCCAAATTACATCAAATTAAGCATGGTTTTAGTGTTCCCTTCACTTGGCCAAATTCACTATGCTAGCCTACATATCTTTATTCTTCAAATTAAAGCTACAAACGTGTTTTATGCAATTTCTAGACTAATTCTACATTATTTATACATGAAACAATATCATATTCATACACATACCATGTTGGCTGAAACCCCTAAGGAAGAATTCTCATGGTTTCAATTCAATCTATGATTAAATACATTCTTAAACATCTTAAACAACTAGCTCAAAGTTATTAAATCATGAAAAATCCAAGCTTTCTCTCACCTTTCTTCATGACCAAATCTGGTGGGAAGTGATTCATCCTGAAAATGGCCACTTTAACACTTGATTTTGGTAGTATGTTGTAGAGCTCTGAGAGTTGAACAAGTTTGGTGAAGGCAATTTTCAATTTCGGGCTGTTTTTGCTAGAGTTTAAAGACTTTATCTCTTTCCACAAGCTTTAACAATGGAGGAAAGAGAAAATAAAGGGTGGTGGCCAGCCATGGAGAATAAAAGAGGAGAAAAAATCTATTTAAAAATATCTTTAGAGCCAAATTACAAAAATGCCTTTATATTTACTTTAAATTTCCAATTTTGCCCCTCGCACTTCAATAAACGATCAGAAAATAGGCAATAAATGATCAGTGAACAGTTCAGTAAACGATCAGTAAATGGTTCAGTGAATGATCAGTGAACAATCAGAATATGATTAGAAAACAATTAGTAAACAATCACAAAACAGTTCAAACAATCAGTAAGTGTTTCAGTAGATAATTTCTAAAAATAAGTAAATGTTTTAGTAAATAGTTCAGTAAAACAGTTTAGTAAACACTCACTAACAATTTTGCAAAACGTTCAGTAACAATAAGCAATTAGTCAATATATGCTCAACACACAGTTTAGTAGACATTCAATAAACAATCAATAAACGTTTCAAAAAATGGTTCAATAAACGATCAGTAAATGGTTGATGAATACTCAGTAAATGATTTAAAAAATTATCAATGAATAATTCAGTAGTCAAACTAGTAAACCGTCAATAAAATAACTTAGTAAACTATCAGTAAATCGTACAATAAACCGTTCAGTAAACAGTTCAGTGATAATTTAGTAACCAATAAGAAATTAGTCATTAAACAGTACAATAATCCTCTTTAGTAAACAGTACAGAGATTAGAAACCATATTTAACAAATCCTCTGAAATAAAAAATTAATAAACTTTGGGAGTGCTTGGATTACCTAGGGACCCTAGGACAACAGTATAGTGGAGACTAGGCATCACTTGATAGACTCATGCAATATAAATATTCTCATAGGGAACGAGATATGGCCATCATAAAAAAGGGTCCATAGAGTACACGAGTCAGGCGATAGCTGTGGCGTTGAAGACGTGATTAAGGTCTATCAACAACAATTTCACATACACAAAGGGCATGTACCAGCAGATAGCTATGGGGCCAACAGTTGTAAAACAGTTACTTGATTCCCATGAAAAACAATAAAACATACTTTATGTTTTCAAAACTGAAAATAGTAATATAAACACACGTACTGAATATAGTAATATAAACACACGTTTCCTTTTTAGTGCTTGGGGGTGCTGGATTGGCTAGGGATTTACCAACCCAGGACTTAAGATATAAAACTCTAAGGAATCAAGTTTCATTTCAAATCATTTGTTCAGAAATCAATACATTTTGTTCAATACGTTCAATCAAATCCATAATATCCAAATCATAAACTTCAATTAGAAAACAGATATTTCCACTAAAATAATGTCAGTAAAACTCCTTCAGTCAGTTCACAGTATCCAAAATATTTACTTCAGTTAGACACTCAAAATATTAACTTCAGTTAAACAATCAGTACGTTTAGTAAAACAGAGTCAGTCAATCTAAAACATGCATTTCAGTCAGTCATTCAAAACTTTAGTTGATACATTTCATAAACCAATTTAGAATCGTTAACGGAAATTAATTCAAAAATTTACATCTTCAGTCAATTCATAAGGTACTCAAATCATAAATCATTATAGCTGAAGGATAAAAATTCACCAAGTATTCTCAATTCAATAACCAGGGTTCAAAATATTTTATTTACGTATAAAGTGATATGAAAACATGAGTGCATCTTGAGAAGGGTGAAAATTAATAAAAATCCTTTCGAAAACTGAGTTACAAATTTTGTATGCACTTGCAACCTTTAGGAAAACTTAACTAAAACACATTTTCATGTCACTTCTAATAACAAAATAATTTTTAGGAAATTTTAGCAGCATAATGGCACTACCAATCCAAATCCCCTGTATGAAAACATAGTTTATAGCCACAATTCTAGTTTTACATTTCAATCGAATCATCAAGTTTAATCTCATGAAACTCAATTTCATTGTTTCCAATGCAAAATAGTATCCCTATGTCTCTTACATATATCCTTTACCATTCGGTTTTCGTTGAATAGCCTGATAGCTCCAGTGTTTGGATTTTACTTTCGACTTGCAATCATCACATAAGTACAATCAATTCTTAACACTTCAGTTATAACAAGTTTATAACTTCTCATAATTTACCACATTGCTTACTGCAGCTGCAAATCCGATCTACTTCCGACCAGTGCTAACACTGCAACTATCATAAAATCACTTTCGCTTTTAGTTTTGACTCGCCAACAATCTTATATTAATTTACACAATTTTCTAGAACCCAAAATACATCAAATTGAGCATGTTTTTAGTGTCCCCTTCACTTGGCCAAATTCACTATGTTGGATTCACATCTTATTTCTTCAATTTAAAGCTATAAATGTGTTCTATGCAGTTTCTAGACTGATTCTATATCATTTATACATGAAACAATATCATATTCATACACATACCATGTTGGCCAAAACACTAAGGAAGAATTCTCATGGTCTCAATTTAATCTAAGCTTAAATACATGCTCAAATTAAACACCTAGCTTAAAAGTCATTAAATCATGAAAATTTCAAGCTTTCTCTCGCCTCTCTTCATGACCAAATCTGGTGGGAAGTGATTCACCCTGAAATGGCCACTTTAACACTTAATTTTGGTAGTATGTTGTAAAGCTCTGAGAGCTGAACAAGTTTGGTGAAGATAGTTTTCGGTTTCGGGGTGTTTTTACTAGAGTTTTAAGGGCTTTCTCTCTCTTCACAGGCTTTAACAATGGAGGAAAGAGAAAATGAAGGGTGGTGTCTGGCCATGGAGAAGAAAAGAGGAGAAAAATCTATTTAAAAATATCTTTAGGGCCAAATTACAAAAAAGCCCTTATACTTTAAATTTCCAATTTTGCCCTTCGCACTTCAATTTCAGTTTAAACAATTAATTCATCTTTCAAAATATTTCATTGAATCATAAAACATATCTATTTAATATTTCCTAATCATTGGATAGGGGATCAAAAGGGCGAAATTACCAAAAATAGGCTTAATCGTCCAATCGCGTAATTTTTCGCTTTTTCGTGTGATTTAGTCTACCATTTAAAATGACATGTGACTTCTTCACACGAGGATTAACCTATAGAGTTAGTTGGTCTTAAATTAGTTTAGATTGACCGTTATTTATGAAAGTTCCCTGGCCTATGGACGTAATCGTCATTTTAGAATTTGTTGCACATTTTTCAAAACATACTTAAACGAAGGAATTTCGAGATGCAAATTCTTGCTATCTCAGTATTTCACTCCAGATATCATGACTTTGGAATTTCACCCCAACCTGGGCTGTAGAGGTTTGCGGGGCCCATATGACAATTCCCTTCTATAAGTTCAATTATTCAGTTTCTTAGTAATTTATTCTTTGTCTTTTCATTTCCATAACTTTTAAGTCATGGAATTTATTGGGAAAATGTGGTCCTCACAATTATGTCAAATAATAAAAATATCAAAATGTAAAGTTTATATTTATATAGAAAATTATCAATTTTTAAAGTTTTAACTTTAGTATTTCTATTATATTTTTAATTTTTAACATAAAAGGCATATTACTTATTACATTCAAAATTATAAAAAGAAATATGTATAACTTGTAAAATTTTAAAATCATTGGAATCGTCTAAACTTACCCCACTCAAACAGAACTGTATTCGACATTATTTGAACCTAAAAACCCTAAGCCTAAAAATACCTGAACTCGAAATGATTTGAACTTCAAATAAATCCAAATTCAAAATGACCTAAACCTGAGAATAGTTTGAATTGTATTCATCCAAACAATCCGTTTGCCACCTTTATATAAATTGACGAATATTAAGCTCTATATATTAACAAATCAATCAAGTGTGTGTGTTTGTTTTTCTTATTTTCTTTCTATAAAGAGATAAATTTTTTGGTACAGAAAATTTTTTTTCTTTTTCTAGTTATTTACCAAGAAGGGGAAATAGCTAACTATGATTTCTTCCAATTTTCTAGTTATCATACATACGTACATAAATACATACATCCTTTATAAAAATTGTTAATAGTAAAAAATTCAAATTCATGAAAAAATTACTCTTGAAGTTGACTTTTACAACGCCATGTGTTATATTGTCTATCCGGACTAATTAAGCTTCTCATGAGTACCAAACTAAACAAACCATTGTCTGATATTAATTTCTCAGGTGCCATTGCACCCTAATGTAAGAGAAGAAGGTTAACCCCAATCTTTGGTCACAGCGAAACTATTTGAGCACCGATCAAGGGATTTTGGGTTGATCAAGGATTGATGTTGACGATCTCTTCTCCTCTACTCTTGACTTTTATTGGAAAGTGGTGACTTGCCTCAACAATTATTGTTTTCTTTTTAAACAATTATAAGAAAATTTTCATAATAAAAAGAGCGATGGTTCATGATTTGAAAATGTTAATAAGTT
Source organism: Heritiera fomes (assembly GCA_032173925.1). Classification (NCBI taxonomy): domain Eukaryota; kingdom Viridiplantae; phylum Streptophyta; class Magnoliopsida; order Malvales; family Malvaceae; genus Heritiera; species Heritiera fomes. Next base: position 16,535,391 of record JAPDPM010000009.1, on the reverse strand, counting down.
ATAATCTCCAATATAATTAATTACCAAAGGCACCCAATTGCACCTTAAAGACACTTTTACTTAAGAATTTAGTGTTTCGACTCAGCTCGATTATATCCTAGTTCTGATTCCATGGATTATATAAAGTATAATGCTTTCTTATTTTGGTACTTTAGGCATGATGATGGTGGTATTTTGGCATTTAATTACTAGTGCATGAAAGTACCCAAACTCAAAGCAAAAGAAACATCACGGTATAAAGCAAAGCAAACGTTGGAACCACCTAGCGCTGTCCTCTCCTCGAGAAAGTAACAGAGAATCGACTACAACGCCACCATCTATAAAGAATCCCAACCATCAAGTGAAAAATACAACTGCGCCCAGCTCATCACAATTCACCAAAACAAAACCAAAACCACCCTTCCTTTATCTTCTTTTTAAATTTCTTCTCCTTCCCTTCTCTTATAAACCTTATTCCAATCATCGTTTTCCCAGAAAAATATAGGAAGAATACAAAGGAAAATAACTAATCATGGGCGGAGGTAGTGGTGGTGGTGGTAGTAGTAGTAGTAGTAGTAGTTTGTCGTTTAAAACCCAGTTTGGATTCTTTGGAACACTAATGGTTTTGGGGTTTATCCTAGTTATGTTAGTGGGTACTCTGCAAAGTGAAGGAAACAAAACAAAGACGACATTGACGACTGGTCATCAGTCATCGTCGTCGACGGGAAAGCTACAGCGGGAGGAGTCGAGCGTCGTGCATCGACGGCTGGATCTCAACTACATGAGCAAAAGAAGCGTGCCTAATGGACCAGATCCTATTCATAACAGGTGCGTAAATATTAATTATACCAAGTTATACATTATTCATGTCAATTATATGCTAAAAATATATATTTTCTTTATTTTTTTTCTTATATCATGGTAAAGAAAAATTAGAATATATAGCTTCTGATTTTACTGACAAGTCTTTTTTTTTTCAAACTGTTGTTGCCAAAAACAACAATAAATGTTTGCTGACGTCAAATCTTCGATCTTCGTGTTAGTTTGTCTTTAAGAATTATGCAAGAGAGAAAACCATCAGGGGGCGCAAGGGTTTTCCCCTGCGCGCGCACTCCGATGCTTAAGTCAAACAGGGTTTTGACAGAGTTTCAGTAGGTAAATAGAGCTTAGGGTTTAAAAATGATACATGTGACCTATTTATAGGAGTTATTGTGCGCGTAATTACCTTTAAGCCCCACAGCTTTAAATAATAACATAGTGGATCATTTATGGGCCTTCTGAGTCCTCTTTCCTCTTGGGCTTAGATTATCATTTGGCTCAATGGTCTTCAACTTGATTTATAGAAAAGCCCAGTAATAATTGACCTAGTTCACATCACAAACTTTTAGTGATCAGTGTTATAATGCAATTTTTGCATGCTACAGTTTTTTATTATATTTTTTGTGTACATATATAGTTAGTGTTTTTTTTATGCCTATGAAAGAGATGACTTCTTCCCCCAAATTGCTTATATATGCGTGTGTATGTGTGCACGCTTTTTAACTGTTACATTGAGTCCTACTATAGATGTGGTCCATTATGTTTTAATCTCCATTAGCACTCACAACAAAACAAGAGGAAATAAAGCCTCTCTCTTCACTTTATTCCATCTCTTGATCTTGCTTATCCACAGCTAATTATCATTAGCATACCATACTTTAACAAAGCCTTTACTAAATATAACTTTTTTGTATATATGCCTATATGGTGCTTTTCTTTGATCTTCCTTTCTCTTCTTTCCAATTTTTGTAATGCAAATCTGCAATAAACCTTTCTCTCTTTCCCCAAACTGTGATTCTACTAGTTTAACTGAAATTTAAGCATACAATGAATTTCCATGTTGATGAAGAAAATGTTTTTATCATTATTATTTTTTATAACAAGATGCAAGGTTAATTAATGTTCCTATGCTACTTAATTAAATGCTTGATTTTTTATCCCATATCTTTATGGGCGATCTTCTCCCCGTTTCACAGGCGAGCTGGCAACTCGGGACGACCGCCGGGACGAGCTTAGGCATCAAAGTATGGGAAGCTTCGAGTCAGGCAGCTGAGGGAAAAGATCATGGCCTCAGCATATCTTGTACGTATTCTTTCGGAAGATAAATACTCAAAATATTTTGAATATCAATCAAGCCTGCATGCATTTTTTTACTGACAATAATTTTTATGGAGAGAGAGTTGATGGGAGAAGAAAAAAAAATGGAAGCTTGTTTCACACTACAAAATATGCTCATGAATAGCATCTAGCGGTGAAAGATATAAATTAAGCAGCTAGCTATCCTTCTTTTATAAACTTTTAAGTGTCTCGTATCTTTTTTTTCTTAGACAATATTTTATCATTTGGAAAAAGATTTAATAGTCAAATATACTATTAACCCTTTGCATAAAATGAACTTAAGCCCTCAACCTATAATTTTATTGTAAAACTACATAAACTTTTATTTTACTATAATAAGCCCTCAACTTTTCACAATGATGCAATTAAGTAAAACATATAAGAGGTTAAGGTCTTACAAGCCCTCAATTTTTTTATTTTACTGTAAAAATTTATAATAGCTTTGTACTCAGTTGCACTATTTTGAAAGTTTAGGGGTTTATACAGTAAAATTAAATGTTAAGGGCTTATTTTTATTTTATGCAAAAAATTAATAGTATATTTGACTATTAAACACTTTGTAAAATAATAATTAGAGATAAACAAGAAAAAAGGTAGTCTACGTGAAGAATGCGTTATTAAAATCATAATTAAAAAAAAGTAAGAATAAGAGAGCACCAAATGTGGAGTTCAATCTTTGGATGTAAAGGACCAAATAATACACCAAAGAAGAGAGAGAGAGAGAGAGAGAGAGAGAGAGAGAGAGAATAGGATTAAGGAAAAGGTAGTGGGAATTTGCAAGTGGAGAAATATGTTCTTTGCAGCCATGAATGTATGAGAGGAGAGGAGGACATGTACCAAAATCTTTGGCGGCGGGAATCCAAATTAAGTCTTACCAGCGAAGTATATGATTTTTATAAACTTCCTTGGCGGCTTTGATTGGTTTTGTTCATTCACTAAACTTGCCAAACATTTTTGGCCAAAAAAAAAAACTTGCCAAACATTTGATTTTTATTTCAGAAAAGGTGGGCAGCGGACATGATGAGTTCCAAAAACTAAAGCGAATCCACCAATTAAAGGTGTCAAGGTCCTAAAAGAAAAAGTTGTTTTGCATCTTTATGTGTTAGTCTTTTTCTTTGGATTCTTTTGGGACTGTTTTTGTCTTTGGGTGTATTCAAACTCCTAAACATGCATGAGATTCTTATATTTGGTAGCAATGTGAAGGAAACACACTTAATTATATTTTTATATGGATTATTATTTAATATATTTCATAAATCAGATTGAGATAATGTTACATACATTTAGGGGAATATTAAAAAAAATAATAATAAATAAACATTCAAGACTTGACCTAACAATTGTATCTCTTCTTAATTAGAAAAGATTAGATTCAAGGTTTGAATTCTCATTTTCTCTTATAACTCTTTATAAAAAATAAAATAATAATAATAACAATAAATAAAGTGAATATATGTATTATTATCTTAACTCCCATTGTGAAAAAACTTCACTTGTAAAGTGTGTGTGTGTGTGTTTATATATATATATATATATATATATATATATATATATATATAGAGAGAGAGAGAGAGAGAGAGAGAGAGTATGGATCCACTTACACATGTGTAAAATAAATTTATTTTACACAGTTTTATATCTTCATATAGGATTAATATTTTTGCAAACCAACCGTTGGATTTAACAACTTACTCATATTTATTATGTATGTAAATTTTTAAATCAATCTGATATTTTTATCATTTTAAACGAGAATAGTATTTTTTTCAATATATATCAACGGTTGAAAATTTTATTTTATAAAATAAATAGTTAGACGTATTTGATTAATTTGAAATTTAGCATGCATGATCTATGTGAATAGAACATAAAATTCAATGATCGGATTAAAAAATTATAAATCATATAAAAAGATATGAAAGTGTGTAAAACTAAATTTGTTTTACACATGTGTAACTGGATCCCTTCTTATATATATATATATATATATATATATATATATATATATATATATATATATGGGGTTACCATATTCTCATCAAAGCATAAAAAATGAAAAAAAATCAAAACAACCTGCTCCCTCCACGCAAATTTGACCTTTTTTTAGTCACCTCTATCTTTTGTTGCTTGTTTTGAGAATCGAAGCAAGGAAATAGTCTAGAGTAGATTCAAATTGGGGCAACTACTAAAAAGGGAAAAAGCAAAGATAGATGCAAGCTTATGAAGCTTTTTTTTTTGGGTGAATAATGCGAAATTAAATAATAAAAACATAGTCATCCCCTCATCGGGTTGCAGATAAATAGGCAGATAAATAGTTCTGGGATAGTTGCATCCCATCGCATTTTGCATGTGAGAGAGTTGTCAATCAAAAAAGGAACCAAATCCCATGTCTGACTTCTTAGTCTACTAAATATAAGGGCCAGAATTAATAATAAGTCTTTTAAGTCAAGTTCGTAAGGTTTTTTTTTTTCTTGAGTGATACAGTCAAATAAAAATAAATTTGAAAATCTATTATTTTACAGATTAATAAAGTATATAAAAATAGAAATAATTTAAATGCGGTTTCATACTTTGTTTTAAAAGGTACATATCTAATTAAAATTTTGACAAAGTTTTCACCACTAAATAAACATTTGAAATTTTGTACATGTCATAACATGCAAATCCATAAACTTAATTATTAGACACAAAACATTTAGTTCTCACCTATACTTTAACTATGTGTGATTGTTTTCACCACTAATTAAACATTTCCAATTTTGTACTTATCATAACACGCAATCCATAATTTTAATTATTAGACACAAAACATTGAGTTCTCACCTATCTTTTAACTATGTATGATTGACCATTTAAGTGTATCTATCATCCTTAAAGATATCCTAGTTACCCCTCTTTGGGTATTCGCAGCAAAATAAGAATTGTGTAAAGACATGCATCTATTTTGTTTTAGTTTGACCTATCCAAAGAAAATGAAAAATTTTATTTTAAAAATCTTTATTGGAAAATGCTCCTCTTTCTGAAGGCTGTGATACTTTTTTTTTTCGTATTTTTTTCTAAAACAAATCTTACGTTGGTTTTGATTCATGCTTTAGGCAATCAAGAACATGAATTTCATAGTATGTAGTGGAATAAAAACAAAGAAACACCGAAACCCCCAAATGGTCTATTTGATTAAGATTTAAAAGATTATACAATTACAATCAAGAATCTCAAACATATTTTCCAAAAAAGTATCTTACACTTTAATATCATAATCAAAGTGTGACTTCCTTCTTATTGAGATTCCAAAAAATCTTCTCCATTAAAAACTTGCACGAACCATTCTTTTCATCAAAAAGATCTTACCAGAATCAAGAGCACCCTATGCGTTGTGCCTTTATCAGTAATCCACGCGACAACACTATCCCGAGACTTTCTTTTAGGTGGAATCAAGCCTGCTCTAGCAAGTCTTGTTTCATTAACTAATCATGAACAAAATCTTGCTTTTCCAAAACATCTTATTGTTAGTATATGTCCTAGAGCCAACTCATTTGGCAAGAAAGATGGTATCATGGCAACATATGACCATTTAGTGTAAGTGACATAAATGTTTCCCTTCACCATTTATTGTTGACAAGTAAGGATTTATTAGTCACTAAATGGGTTAAGCCCATGGAACAAATTGGTCTTGCAAGGGACTTGTAAAGGGTTATAATTATGAGATCCCTGTGCATCAAAGCTATGTTCTTAAATTGTTCGTGGTGGACGTACTATCAAGACAAGGCGTTGTAGTGCTTAAGGACTAGCACATGCTAAATCTCCTTACTTATGAAGTAAACAACCAATCTCATAGGTTGAAATACATGAATATTTGAGGATAACATGCGGGTATTTATCAGAGAATAAGTTCATTGAACTTGTCCTGCTGTAAGAGTTCCAATTGGTAGTGTCACTAAAGTGTCTATTGTAGACACCTAATTTTGTCCGAGCAGTTTCAAAATAAAAAAATTAAAATTAAAATAAATAAATAAATAAAAAAATAAAAGAATAATAATAATAATGAATAAGATAATTAAGGTGAAATTAAATATGAAAATTCATTACCTAAAGTAAAAAAATTAAAAAGGAAACAAATTAAAAAGGGTCAAACAAAAATAAATGATAAAATAAAGGTCCCATGATTTTGGAGATCAATGCATTAACATCAAATTTTTCTTTCTTAAATAAGAGAGGGATTTTTGGGTTTTAAAAGGGGGATAGCCGGCTAGGTTTAGGGGGAACAAAAAAAACCTAAGAAGGAAAACCCTAGGCTAGAGAAGAAAAACCCTAGAAAAAAACCTTGAGGAGAAGAAAACCAAAGGAGAGGGAAGCTTGAAAAAAAAACCCTTAAAAAGAGAACCCTAGTGCCTCGACTTCCCATGCTTTGCTGCCTTCCCCTATCTTAGCCGACCCCATCTTCACAGCCTCGCATCACTGCCCTTTTGTGCCTCCTCGTCACGTGCCCTGCACCGGGCCTCCATCTTTGCAGCTACTATACCAGCACCTCTGCACCTTGCGTCTAAACCAAGCTGACACCTGTGCCAAACCGTATGTCACCATCGACTGCACCACCACCGCCTCACTGCAGTCATTGAACTCTCCTGAGCTGAGCTGCTGTCCAGCCTCCTTTCTCGTCACACAAGCTCTGCGCTTCACAGCATCTGCTCATCCGTCACACCTGCTTAGCCACGTTCAAGTGCTGTGTTTCGAACTTGCCAGGGTACCCCGTGAAGAATCCGCTCCTGTCCACTACTGCAGACTTGTTTCACCTTGCTGCACCATCATCACTACTAACGTGAAAGAAGGAAGCTATCAGAAGAAAGACAAGAAAGAAACGTGAAAAGGAAAGTAGAGAGGAAAGTCTCGCCGCTGCTGTGCACCTGCATCAATCTTGGCCTGCACACCAACCCCTTGACCTACTGCAGCGACCTTGCTCTCTTCTCCAGTTCGCTGCACCAGTCCAGTCACTACCACTAGACAGCCAACCCAGGTCCCATTCTCTTGCCTAGTAACCATCTTCATCGTTCCACCAGCAACTGAAGCTAACTGAGAGTCGTATGAATCTAAACCGTATGCGTTGTTGAAGTAGTTGAAGAAACCTAAGCAGGAGTTGTCCAAAAACAAAGCTGCAACGTGAACATGTGATGAAGACAAACCTTTGCATTAGTCATTAACAAAGGTGCTGAAGTAGACGACGTTTGGCTTAAGGGCTTGAGGTGTGATCACGTGATAAACAAAAAAGGAACAATAAGAAATCAAGAAAGAGTAGCTGAGGTCCACTGCGTGAAAGAAAAAGAACAGTTCCTAGTGATGCTCGGTTTCCTAGGTTTGTTTCTTTTTTATTGTTTAATTAATTAGTTAAAGTAAATATAATTTTTACAATATGATTTGATGATCTAATAATTATTGGCATGATTAATTCAGTGATTTATATGGTTATGGTCTAACTTTGATATTAAATCTGACTTAATAATTTGATTTAGAAAAATTTGCATGATAATGTTTAATTGGATCTGGTATGAAATTACTGCATGACATATTTAATTTGACTAATTTAGCATGATTATATATTTTGTGTGTACGGTTTTGTTTTAGATTTATATTTGTTATAGTATTGAAGGTGATGTATTGAAGGATACTTCCATGGAAAAACATGTTTAGGCACATACTTAATCTTATATTCATTATTTTCATAATAAAAGATTTTAAAAATATATAATGAATAAAATATAAAAAAATAAAACTTTATATAACGATTTAAATTAAAAAACATCCGATGATGGGATTTCTTAGAAATCGCAAGTAGCGATTTTTTGGTAATCCTTAGGATCGAGATAAAATCCTTAAATATTACCAGCGTATTGGAACATTTAATTGGTTTCATCTCGATTTCAAAATTCTTTAAATAAATTAATATAAAAAAATAAAAATAAATTAATCAAATATAAAATTTAAAATGAACAAATATATGAATATAAATATGAATTATAAATAAATAAATAAAATATAAATTTTAAAAGAATATCCTATGATAGGATTTCTTAGAAATCACAAGTAGTGATTCTTTGATAATCCTTAGGGTCGAAATAAAATATTTGAATGTTACCAGCGTATTGGGGTATTCAAGTAATTTTAGTTCAACGAAATAAATTATTATTAATAAACAAATAATAAATAAATAAAATTTTTAAACAAATAAATAAGAGTACTAAATTGTTACAATTAACCTTCGGAAATAAATGATAATAAAACAATTAAAAATTAAATAAAAAGTATAAGGTTTTCCGATGATGAGATGTTATGGAATTCACAAGTAGTGATTCCTAACTGATCTCTAGGTGAGAGAAATATACTAAATATTACCAGCGTATTGGAATATTTAGTATGATTTTTCAATAAAAACAAGATTTTTATAAATATATATAAATTAAAAAATAATAATATAAGTATAAATGAATTAAGAAATAATAAAATGAAATAATGGATTTCTCATGTGCATCATCTATATTTTGATTGCATCATTTGCATCCATGAAATTTCAAAATAAGTGTGAATATCCCGAGGATGAGATTTTATAGAAATCGCAAGTAGCGATTCTTAATAAATCCTTAGGTGAGAAAATTATCCGAATTGCTACCATAAGTATTGGGGTATTTCGGAATAATTTTCAATACAAAAGATTCTCATTTATTTTAAATAAAAAAAATAAAATTTAACATAAATAAAAATAAATTTTAATATTTCAAATAACAAATAATAAAAATGGTTTCAAATAAATGGAGTTCTTTTTAAATATTTAATTAAGATCATTTTATTAAGATCAAAAGATAAGACATGATTAAGTGGTACCGTTTTTTTAACGGGCGTTGTGGGGGTGCTAATCCTTCCCCACGCGTAACCGAACTCCCGAACCCAAACTCTGTTTTCGTAGACCAAAAATTATTTTTTTGATAAAACTTAATTAATTTTAAGATTTTATTAAAAAGATAAATAATTTTAGGTGACCAATCACACCTAGTCAAAAAGGATTGGTGGCGACTCCATTTTGTGTTTTATTTCAAAATCGTCTAGCCATCGAGTCCCCGGACGAAAATCGTTACGACAGCTTTGGCGACTCCACTGGGGATTTTAGAGAGTCGAACCATAATTAATCATGTCTTATCCAAAATCTTAGTTAATGGTCTTAATAAATATTTAACAAAACTCTTCATAAAAAAAACATCAAAACAAAAAAAAACAAAAAAAAAACAAAAATAATACAAACAAAGAAAAATGTGTGAATCATTTTCATCATTTGTGTTGGGATGCATCTTAAATTTTATTCCTTTGCATACATGACATATTCATTGCATACATCAACCCTACACCCGGGTTTGTCCCTTTTAGGAGAGAGTATAGTACCTTTGCTCTCGTGAGGTAATAACCTCTGCAACGGCAAGTGAAATACTCTCACTCAAATTGAACCCTTTCTGTCTATAGCCTATCATGGGTGAGGATTGGGGTGCCTTACTAGTCTAGTGTGGACGTCAGTAAGGAACAATTTGGGAACCTCTTGTCCTTTATAACTCCAAACCATACATATAGTAAACTTAAGAAGACTAACTTGGGATAGAGTCCTGTTAACTCATAGAAAATACCTATTACTTAGGACACATCTTTGATCATCTATGTTTGCTTTTGTTTGACATGTGAGACACTAATAGGGAATCATAGGTTCTTTAGCAAAACATTTCCATGCATGATTTTTCCAAACACATGTAGCATTTTGTTCATTCATTCATCTTCATTCATTTTTTTTCAAGCATCACCACATGTGAAATGATAAATTCTTAATTGTGGTAATAAAAGATTCGAAGATAGCTCGACCAAAGGTTCATTCACACAACACTCGTCATCAAGCTAAGATCATGGAAGAAGAGCAAAGCATTTGCATGGAGAAGATGAAAAAGCTCAAGATGATATAAAGGGGCAATTGGCCCAAATTACTGAGTTGTTGAGAAACTTGAGTAAGGGAAAGGGAGTAATATAATAAGTTGTAGTTCGAAAAGAGATTTGTCTTACGGAGGCATGAAGGGTTCTAGCCATGCGATATTGAAGATGTATAAATTCTATTTTTTTTGGCTTTCTTTTATTTCTTTAAGTAATGCAAGAGAGTTTTTAAAGTGCTTAAGCCCATAAGCACGAAATAAAGTTTTATGTATAGGCTAACTTTTATTTATTTCCCTTTCAATAAAGCGACTAGTGTGATGCACTGTCATTTTCTCATTCTATTCATTTGCCATTTCTCACATACTCATCATATCTTTCTTTCATAAGTATCCAATCAATGAACATGATGATGATGTCAATAAGTCTGGAATTCAATTTTGAAAGAACCACTTTTGCTTATGGATTATCAATCTGCCAAGGTGTCCAAGTAAGAAAGAAGAAAATTTGTTCACCCAAATTTGATGGTATAAGAAAAGGTGAATCTCTTATAAAAAAAATTTCTAACAAGTTTGTATTTGTTCAGTAAATGATCTTCAAGGAGAATATTTGCATTTGAAATGATAAATGGCCTTCTTTCACTATCCTTCAAGCGGGAGTAAAATTACCCCTTTGAGCCTATTATGTTTTTTTGTAATATAACCCACCAAGGATCACCCTCCACACTGGGGGCAGGGAAGATGAAATAAAGAAATTTTGGGGGCAACAAAAAGAAATAGCCCATTTTTGTGAAAAAAAAAAAGAAAAGAAAAGGGTTTGAATTCAAGAAGAAAACCCAAAAAAAAAAGAGAAGCAAGAAAAGAAATGAGTGAATTAGAAAGGGGCAAAATGCCTAAATGATTTACTTCATAAGAAAGTGATCCTTTGGTTTGTAAACCTTGAAACACATTTTGGGGCCTATTTTATCCTTTTCTTGTAAACCCTCACCTGAGCCACATTACGTACCTTTAAAAGCCCATTTTGATCAAATGTAAATGCTTGAATTGAAGAATCATGCGTTGAATGAAAACATACTTGTACAATGAGATAATGATCCTTTGAAGGAAGTAGATCAAGTTGAATGAAGAAAATCATGAGATTTTGGAAGATATCTTGGATCGAAATCAAGAACGCCTATTATGGGTTGAATTTGGATTGAGCACTGAAGGTTGAAGTTTGTCAAAGCCAATGAAGTTGAAGATGAAAAGAAAAAAAAAGAAAAAAAATAAAAAATATATGAAAAAAGAGAAAAAAAGAGAAAAAAAGAAAAAAAAAGAAAAAAAAGAGAAAGGAGGATTCAAACTGAAAACTCGAAAAGAGCAGTTTGAATCAAATGAAGAGGCACCTAAGTTGAAAACCTGAAAGGGCAACTTAGGAAGAAGGTCATGACCAACGGTTTTGATACAGAGGACAAGATTGGTAGACACTACATGAAAGAGCATATCAATATGAGTGGGCTTTTGGAGAAGAATTTTAGATTGACTTGATTGAAATTTTCAGAATGTTTATTAAATGGATACTGAAAACCCTATTCCAAACAAACTGGCCCATTGATTTTTCTTGATTTCATGTTCCTTTTTCTAAGAATGAATACCCATATCTCTCATGATTATTTTAAATTCATTCCATCCCTATAATAAATTGAGAAGATGTATGAGTGCATTACATTGGTGGTCGAGTTGGAAGGAAAATAAATAAATGTTGGTAGCCCTTTTTGGGTAAATTTTTGAAAAAAATATTCTTTTGAGAAATCTTGCATTACTAAAAGAGAGAAAGAAACAAAAATAAAAAAATGATGAAAACATAACTTTGAAAGCATGATGGCAAGTCTTCAAGCATAATGGGACCAAGACTCATTAGAAGCTGGGATGAGAAGTGTAGATAGAAGATTTGAATAAGAAGAATCCAGCAGATATGTGGAATTGGAGGAAAATGAGATGAGCTTGAGAATCTTGTTACCACAATTGAGATTGCATTTACATACATTCATGGAATAATTCGGGGGGCATGACATTGACATGTACATAACATTCATAGCATCTATGGTATTCATGGCATTCATTATATCCATGACATGCATGACATTTCATTAGTGCATTTTGACATTGAAATATTTAAGACATTAGGATAAGAAGCCCTGAATGATTAAAATTTTGAGGAAAAGAGAAAATATAAGAGACAGTAATTTGAAAAATGATGAGGTATGAGAAGATGATGAGAAAAATACCTTTTTGAAAAAACTTTAGATGAGAGTAAAGTCCAGTTTAGCTGGCACCTTAAAGGAGGATGAAGCCCAATATTGTTGGCATCAAAATGAAAGTTAAGCCCAGTCAAGCCCATGCTAACTGGCATTCTGAATGAAATCTTTATTTTTCAAAAGTCTCATTGCCTCTGTTGAGAGGAGCTTTATTTTTTCAAAAGTCTCAATGCCTCTGTTGAGAGGAGCTCTTTATTTTTCAAAAGTCTCAATGCCTCTGTTGAGAGGAGCTTTATTTTTCAAAAAGTCTCAATGCCTCTGTTGAGAGGAGCTCTTCGCTTTCAAAAGTCTCAATGCCTCTGTTGAGAGGAGCTTTTATTTCATGATTATTTTGTATTCCTTAGTCTTATGATAGGAAAGACTAGGAAATTTCATTTCACAGTCCTTAGTCTTATGATAGGAGAGACTAGGAATTTCACTTTGCATTCCTTAATCTTATGATAGAAAAGATTTGGAAATTTCATTTTGTATTCCTTAGTCTTATGATAGGAGAGACTAGGAATTTCACTTTGCATTCCTTAATCTTATGATAGAAAAGATTTGGAAATTTCATTTTGTATTCCTTAGTCTTATGATAGGAGAGACTAGGAATTTCACTTTGCATTCCTTAATCTTATGATAGAAAAGATTTGGAAAATTCATGTTTGTATTCCTTAATCTGGTGATAGAAAAGATTAGGAAAACTCATGTTTGCTTTCCTTAGTCTTATGATAGGAGAGACTAGGAAAAATTTCATCTTGCGTTCCTTAGTCTTATGATAGGAGAGACTAGGAATTTCACTTTGCATTCCTTAATCTTATGATAGAAAAGATTTGGAAATTTCATTTTGTATTCCTTAGTTTTATGATAGGAGAGACTAGGAATTTCACTTTGCATTCCTTAATCTTATGATAGAAAAGATTTGGAAAATTCATGTTTGTATTCCTTAATCTTGTGATACAAAAGATTAAGAAAACTCATGTTTGCTTTCCTTAGTCTTATGATAGGAGAGACTAGGAAAAATTTCATCTTGCGTTCCTTAGTCTTATGATAGGAGAGACTAGGAATTTCACTTTGCTTTCCTTAGTCTTATGATAGGAGAGACTAGGAAAAATTTCATCTTGCGTTCCTTAGTCTTATGATAGGAGAGACTAGGAATTTCACTTTGCATTCCTTAATCTTGTGATAGAAAAGATTAGGAAATCTCATTCTACATTCATTTCTTTAGTCTTATGATAAGAGAGACTAGGAAAAATTTCATCCTGCATTCCTTAGTCTTATGATAGGAGAGACTAGGAATTATCATGTTTTACAAAAAAATCATTGATAGGTTTTGCATTCGGACAAAATGGTTGTCTATGTCTTTGCATCATTACTGTTTCACAGCAAAGCGCAAAGAGGGGCAGCTGTAGACACCTAATTTTGTCCGAGCAGTTTCAAAATAAAAAAATTAAAATTAAAATAAATAAATAAATAAAAGAATAATAATAATAATGAAGAAGATAATTAAGGTGAAATTAAATATGAAAATTCATTGCCTAAAGTAAAAAAATTAAAAAGGAAACAAATTAAAAAGGGTCAAACAAAAATAAATGATAAAATAAAGGTCCCATGATTTTGGGGATCAATGCATTAACATCAAAATTTTCTTTCTTAAATAAGAGATGGATTTTTGGGTTTTAAAAGGGGGATAGCCGGCTAGGTTTAGGGGGAACAAAAAAAACCTAAGAAGGAAAACCCTAGGCTAGAGAAGGAAAACCCTAGGCTAGAGAAGAAAAACCCTAGAAAAAAACCTTGAGGAGAAGAAACCCAAAGGAGAGGGAAGCTTGAAAAAAAAAACCCTTAAAAAGAGAACCCTAGTGCCTCGACTTCCCATGCTTTGCTGCCTTCCCCTATCTTAGCCGACCCCAACTTCACAGCCTCGCATCACTGCCCTTTTGTGCCTCCTCGTCACGTGCCCTGCACCGGGCCTCCATCTTTGCAGCTACTATACCAGCACCTCTGCACCTTGCGTCTAAACCAAGCTGACACCTGTGCCAAACCGTATGTCACCATCGACTGCACCACCACCGCCTCACTGCAGTCATTGAACTCTCCTGAGCTGAGCTGCTGTCCAGCCTCCTTTCTCGTCACACAAGCTCTGCGCTTCACAGCATCTGCTCATCCGTCACACCTGCTTAGCCACGTTCAAGTGCTGTGTTTCGAACTTGCCAGGGTACCACGTGAAGAATCCGCTCCTGTCCACTACTGCAGACTTGTTTCACCTTGCTGCACCATCATCACTACTAACGTGAAAGAAGGAAGCTATCAGAAGAAAGACAAGAAAGAAACGTGAAAAGGAAAGTAGAGAGGAAAGTCTCGCCGCTGCTGTGCACCTGCATCAATCTTGGCCTGCACACCAACCCCTTGACCTACTGCAGCTACCTTGCTCTCTTCTCCAGTTCGCTGCACCAGTCCAGTCACTACCACTAGACAGCCAACCCAGGTCCCATTCTCTTGCCTAGTAACCATCTTCATCGTTCCACCAGCAACTGAAGCTAACTGAGAGTCGTATGAATCTAAACCATATGCGTTGTTGAAGTAGTTGAAGAAACCTAAGCAGGAGTTGTCCAAAAACAAAGCTGCAACGTGAACATGTGATGAAGACAAACCTTTGCATTAGTCATTAACAAAGGTGCTGAAGTAGACGAAGTTTGGCTTAAGGGCTTGAGGTGTGATCACGTGATAAACAAAAAAGGAACAATAAGAAATCAAGAAAGAGTAGCTGAGGTCCACTGCGTGAAAGAAAAAGAACAGTTCCTAGTGATGCTCGGTTTCCTAGGTTTGTTTCTTTTTTATTGTTTAATTAATTAGTTAAAGTAAATATAATTTTTACAATATGATTTGATGATCTAATAATTATTGGCATGATTAATTCAGTGATTTATATGGTTATGGTCTAACTTTGATATTAAATCTGATTTAATAATTTGATTTAGAAAAATTTGCATGATAATGTTTAATTGGATCTGGTATGAAATTACTGCATGACATATTTAATTTGACTAATTTAGCATGATTATATATTTTGTGTGTACGGTTTTGTTTTAGATTTATATTTGTTATAGTATTGAAGGTGACGTATTGAAGGATACTTCCATGGAAAAACATGTTTAGGCACATACTTAATCTTATATTCATTATTTTCATAATAAAAGATCTTAAAAATATATAATGAATAAAATATAAAAAAATAAAACTTTATATAACGATTTAAATTAAAAAACATCCGATGATGGGATTTCTTAGAAATCGCAAGTAGCGATTTTTTGGTAATCCTTAGGATCGAGATAAAATCCTTAAATATTACCAGCGTATTGGAACATTTAATTGGTTTCATCTCGATTTCAAAATTCTTTAAATAAATTAATATAAAAAAATAAAAATAAATTAATCAAATATAAAATTTAAAATGAACAAATATATGAATATAAATATGAATTATAAATAAATAAATAAAATATAAATTTTAAAAGAATATCCTATGATAGAATTTCTTAGAAATCACAAGTAGTGATTCTTTGATAATCCTTAGGGTCGAAATAAAATATTTGAATGTTACCAGTGTATTAGGGTATTCAAGTAATTTTAGTTCAAAGAAATAAATTATTATTAATAAACAAATAATAAATAAATAAAATTTTTAAACAAATAAATAAGAGTACTAAATTGTTACAATTAACCTTCGGAAATAAATGATAATAAAACAATTAAAAATTAAATAAAAAGTATAAGGTTTTCCGATGATGAGATGTTATGGAATTCACAAGTAGTGATTCCTAACTGATCTCTAGGTGAGAGAAATATACTAAATATTACCAGCGTATTGGAATATTTAGTATGATTTTTCAATAAAAACAAGATTTTTATAAATATATATAAATTAAAAAATAATAATATGAGTATAAATGAATTAAGAAATAATAAAATGAAATAATGGATTTCTCATGTGCATCATCTATATTTTGATTGCATCATTTGCATCCATGAAATTTCAAAATAAGTGTGAATATCCCGAGGATGGGATTTTATAGAAATCGCAAGTAGCGATTCTTAATAAATCCTTAGGTGAGAAAATTATCCGAATTGCTACCATAAGTATTGGGGTATTTCGAAATAATTTTCAATACAAAAGATTCTCATTTATTTTAAATAAAAAAAATAAAATTTAACATAAATAAAAATAAATTTTAATATTTCAAATAACAAATAATAAAAATGGTTTCAAATAAATGGAGTTCTTTTTAAATATTTAATTAAGATCATTTTATTAAGATCAAAAGATAAGACATGATTAAGTGGTACCGTTTTTTTAACGGGCGTTGTGGGGGTGCTAATTCTTCCCCACGCGTAACCGAACTCCCGAACCCAAACTCTGTTTTCGTAGACCAAAAATTATTTTTTTGATAAAACTTAATTAATTTTAAGATTTTATTAAAAAGATAAATAATTTTAGGTGACCAATCACACCTAGTCAAAAAGGATTGGTGGCGACTCCATTTTGTGTTTTATTTCAAAATCGTCTAGCGATCGAGTCCCCGGACGAAAATCGTTACGACATCTATGAAAATGCTTTTAGTCGTGATGAATTAAGTACCACTAGACATGGTTCAATGGAGTCACCACCGATCATTTTAACATAAGTGTGATTGGGAACCTATTCAAACCTAAAGATAAGAATTGGTTTACGTGTCAAAGTTTAGGCTCGGGAATGTGGTTACGTGTGAGGAAGGTATTAGTACCCTCACGACGCCCATCCTAAAACGATACCATTTAATCATACTTTATCTTAAAAGCCTTAATTTGATAATTTTCTATTTCCAATTTATTTTTTTGATTTTTTTATTTATTTTTAGGTATCGAAATATCTTTAGATGTCCTTCAATGCTTTGTTCGAACATCTAAAGAACTTTCTTACCTCAAGAGTGTTCATGGAACCCACTTGTTCTTAAGAAGAGGTCTGTTGTCGGAATATATTATAATTTTAAATTTTTATAATTTTTATAAGAGATAGATAAAAATTCTTAATATTGGAACTATTCTTTCCAAACTTTCTAACACTTTGGTCAAACTTGAAAAGAATATTCCTCACCTAAGAAAATTTGTGTTCATTGCACTAGACAGTAACATGTGCATGCTAATTTGGTCACTCTCGGCCATTTTGAAAGGAACATGCTACTTCAAGGGGTTTTGAAAGGTTAAAAGGGTGCTGTGTGAGGTTGGATTTAATGTGTTGGAAAGCAATGTGTGAAAAGGGGATTAAAGGTTGGTATTAGGCATGAAAACGAGCTGAAGTTGTGGTTGATAAAGTTTGAAGGTGGCGTGTATCAAGGGTTGGATCAATGGTGCTTTTATGCTAGAATTGTTATGGCTTTTTAAGGGTGAGTTTAGTTGGGATTTAGCTTCTGTTATCGATGCAAACAAGATTGATTAAAGGCTAGAATAGGCTGTTTTTGCGCTCATTTGTGGGACTGAACAAGGGCCATTTCAAGGTACATGGGAGGCTGAATCGAGAGCCATGGAAAGGAGTTTAAAAGGTTAAAAAAAAAACATTGAATTGAGGGAGATGAGGACAATTTCAGCTTACAGAAAAAAAGGCAGCTATAAGCTTGGGTTTTGATGGAGGTTTAAGGGTCTTGGAATTGATCTTAGTAGCGTGTATGAGTGTGATAACAGTAATGGTTGGAGAGATTTTAATTGCAACATAGAGGTTGTACAAGGGTGAGATCGGCTTTAGAAGTTTTAAAGGGATTCATTTGAAGACTTGAAAGAAAACTTGGTGAAAGATTAGAGGTAAGACTTGTGAGTGCTTTTGGTTTAAAGCCTAAGAAAATATATGTATACATACATGGTAATGAGATAATCAAAATAAATAGGTGTGACTAGTATGAGGTTGTTATTATAAACATATACTTGGCATAAGTAAAAGCATACAATGGCACTAGTAGGATATATACACACACACAAAAATATAAAAATAGATCATTAAAATGATGAGGATGAGTAATGTATAGTTATTGGTACAGTAAAGGAGAATTAGTTTTGACGTAGAAGTGAAGTCAATTAAATTGTTACTCTAAGGTATATGATTTTGGTAGATGATTACATATGATTAATACATGTTTTGAGATGGTGATGAATTTGGTTTGTAGTGACTTGGAGTAGTTAAGAGCTTAAGCTGTGATTTCAAAACTCAAAGAAAACACTTGCTAAGTGTGGAAGGATATTGAACGAAGCCAACTTCGAT
Organism: Heritiera fomes; assembly: GCA_032173925.1. Classification (NCBI taxonomy): domain Eukaryota; kingdom Viridiplantae; phylum Streptophyta; class Magnoliopsida; order Malvales; family Malvaceae; genus Heritiera; species Heritiera fomes. Next base: position 16,516,747 of record JAPDPM010000009.1, on the reverse strand, counting down.
CTGATCAACGATCTCAGCCTAGCCTTAAACCTATTAATCTTATGTCGCTCGTCTACCCATGTCAGTAGATCGAATCTACTAAGTGTAGTGAATCTCAACTTATACCGATCCACCGTCATACTCCTTTGAACCAGCTCTATGAACTCTTGTTGCAGCTTCTTCTGAGTTGTATCAAGGCTATATTGGCGGCGAAATGCATCCACAAAGATCTCCCAAGTAATAACTGGATACTGGGCAAACAATACCGTCTGTGCGGACTTCCACTAGTACTTCACATCATCGGTCATCTGGAACATTGCTAGTCCAACTCTCTTCGTATCAGAACATCTCATGTATCGGAACAATTTCTCCACAGCTGTCACCCACTATTCTACCACCATTGGACCTTTATCACCCTTAAACTTAGGCGGATTAAGCTTAGTAAACTACCGTACCAATGCTACATCGCAATAAGACTCTACATCCCTGGGCGGCTGTACTGGTGGCAATGGTGGTACGACTTGTGCCTGTTGTACTGGCTATGGTGCAGGCCGAGGCTAGGGAGTAGGCTGTGCAGGCGGTGGTGGAGGTGGTGCAACTGATGGAGCTACTCGCTCCCTTTCTACTTGATCAGCAGCTCTATTGGTGTGATACATGGCGATAAAATTTGCCAACATCCTTTCCATCCTCGACATCCGAGTGTTAGGGCTCTCAGGGTACAGAGGGTGAGTTGGTCTTGGGGCGGGCTCTGGTACTGGCTCAAGTGTGTGGGGCTCTGGAGTCTGCTCCGCTCGACCTTTGCCTCGACCCTTATTCGCACGAGTAACCCGTCGTCCACTCATATCTGCACAACACAGTCAATTTACCGATTTTCGGTTAGTCACTCATTTATATATCTAGATTATACAGTACTACAAGAGATGTTAACCACTTCACTTTATCATAAAGACACCGACAGACATCAGGCAAACCTTACTCTGATATCAATAAATACTATCACAATCTGTATATACAGTATGTCACACTTTTCTACACATTTCATAAGGGTTGGGCTGTCTGCGATGCCTTTATTTCCTACTTTAATAATAGTGTACAGTAAATAACCATAAATTAATTTAATTTGCTTAAGTAAAAATATTTACATAACAGTATTTGTTTAAACATTTACATCCCTTGTTTATAATTACAACACTGTAGTATTGTAAAAGTAAGTCTGAACATAGAAAGGAAAGCGATTATACATCCAAGATCTACAGTAGCTGCCTCGAGGTACTCTAAACGTAGCTGAAATCCTTGGATGATATATCACGCACTCATTGAAAATAGTCCGGAGAGATGAAAATAAAGGGGTGAGCAATTCATGGCTCAATAAATGAGTTGTATGTAAATCTTGATATCGCGAAATCTATATGCAATGAAATCCTTTATTTTCCTATCAATACACTAGGGACCTTAATAGGAAGGATACTATAGTCAACTAGGGATCCAGATGGAGTAAGGATCAATGCTCCCTTAGCCAAATTTGGTGGTTTTTCAATAGTTCAATGCTATCATCTTATTCTACCATGCTTACTCATCAATTTGTCATCCATTTTATGCATGAAAAACCACAATTCCCCTAGGTACATGTCATGGCCGAAACCCCCTTCCCATAGTAAAATTTTATTTAGCTAAATTCAATCAATTCTAATGGCATAAATGAACTTAGCATGTTGAGATGTATCATTCTATATCATTAAACTTAAAGGAAACACAATGTAGGAAGAAGAGGGTACCTTGGCCGAAACTTTGTGGCTCTCTTTCTCCTTATTTTGCAGCTTATACAAGGAGTTATAGGTATGGCTAGGTAGAGGAGAGAGAATAGAACAATTTTCTAGTTAATGGTTTAGTAAGATAATGGCTAGATTGGAAGATCTGAGAGCTTTTCTTTTTTTCTTTCTTTCTTTTTCTCTTCAATAGCATGGGAGTGGCCTAGGAAGACAATGAATAGTAACAATCAGCAACTGATGGAGCCTTAAGGAGTCTTTTAGAAGTAGGTAAAATTACTAAAATGCCATTGATTATGAAACTTTTAGACAATTTTACCCTTAAGGTTCTATAGTTGTAAAAACTACATAACCGCACTCCAAAATTTTAGATTCCATCACCAAATTATCTTATTAAATATATTTTAATAATTAGAAGTTGTTTCATCAAAGTGCGGTACACGAATAGTGAAAAATTACTATTTTACCCGTACGGACCACTAGTGAAATTTTTTGATTTTTCGACCGATTCGAGAAATCTATTGACACTGTGTTAAGCTACTTTTCATGTAAAATATCATGGTATTTTTACTTCGTCTCAATTCATTTTAGTTTGGGTGTAATTTACAAAAATACCCTCAAAACGTAACCGTCATTTTTCAATTTGTTTGTCATACTTCCAAGAATAATGTAAACAAGGTATTTTGGCCTCCAAATTTACATACCTTCCGTACGCTATTTTCTTCAGTCATACACATATCTGGGCATTAATATCCAAGTGGGGTCCATGTAACATCCCAAGTACACTGTATTTTACCCTTTTTACACATTTTCACAACATATGGATAGGTTGGGCTGTCTGCAATATCTTATTTTACACATTTTATTCACTAAAATATAATATCCGTAACTCAATATAGTTAACGAAAATAAATATTCACAATTTGTATTTGTAATCAATACTTACATCCCCATAATTAATACAATATCGTAGTACTGTAAATCATAAGTCTGAACATATAAAATAAAATAATTATACCTTTGAGATCTATAAGCGCTGCCTCGGAGTGCTAAATATGCAGCCTCGAATCCCCGGATAACATACCTCACCTGGTCATTGTAAAATATCTGGGAAGATAAAATATTGGAGTGAGCAAAACCACGGCTCAGTAAGAGATTTGTATGCAAATCTTGATACCTCGAAGACTATATGCAGTAAAATCTTTTGATTTCTTTGTAAAAGCTGGCACACTAGAGGGGAAATGATACTATAGTCGGTCGGTAAATCTAGATGGAGCATGGAAGGTATTTTAAAACACCTGTCTTGTCTCGAAAACCCAGAGCGACTATAGAGAGTAATAAATAAATCTTTTCCCTTAAAATGATTTAATTCTCATTTCTTACAAATATAAAAATGGGATAGCCAATTTCTCATATCTCTTTGGTAACCATTTCAAAACACGATAATACCGTGATAAAACAGTACAGTGAACAGTAGGCATAGAATTGTAGAAACGGTAAACCATCACTTCAGTACAGTATATTATCCAGAAAATCAGTGTATAAATAGTTTAGTAATTATTTCTAATTTTAGAAATAATTTTCATAATATTCTTTCTCAACAATAGTGATTTTTAGTACAGTTCAGTAAACAGTAATCAGTAAGATACAGTTTAGTAAACAGTATTTCTCAATACAGTACAGTACAGTGAACAGTGTTCAGTAAAATCCTGTTCAGTAAATAGTAACTAGTAGGTTGAGACTAGGCATCACCCTCTATCAGATCATGCTATAATCATCCCCGGAGGGACACAGTAATCATCCCCAAAGGGACACAGTACCAGTATAAAGTTAGATCTTTGGCTATAATCTATAGGTGGTCATCGGCGTACACTTGCCAGGTGACTCCGAGACCGCTGATGACTGGTAAGTCAATTAGCCACGTGATAGTAACAGTAATCAGTAAGCATGAAATCAGGGCCTAAGTCTCAAACCAGTATATGTAAAATCTCATTACTTTTATGGAATTTTTTAAAATTAATAACCATCTTTCAAAAAATCCATAAAGGTATAAATCACATTTCCTGGTACGGTGAAAACTGTTTATAAGAAATCACACGTTAAAAATAAAATTTCATAACTGTTTCTTTTTCACCGTAAAACATATACTCACGTGTTTCCATGCTTTCTTTCCAAAACATGACTTTCAAAGTTATTGGAAATCAATTCCAATATTTTCATGATTTATGGAAAAATAAAATATTTTATTTCCAAATTCAATAATTCCTCCATCATATTTTCCACTGTAACCAAGTGTAGAGACATTCTAGTCTCAAAATAATATTTACACAGTGATTAAGCCTTTATGGAAATCATTTCATGTGATAAACTCTTATTTATTCCATAAAGAAAAATTATAATTAAAATAGTGAATATCATACTGAAAATAATTATAAAATATTCACTATGTACTATTTCACTTTATCAATCCCACATTTCATTGTAAAACACGTGAAACAAATTTTCAGTAATGACACATTCACCAAAATCAGTGTCCAACATATTTAATAAATATTTTTCGATATAATAACCATTTATGAAAAATATTTAATTTATCACTTTCGAGGCTACGAAAATATCATTAACGTACTAAAGTATTTTCTAACATTTTAGAATATTTTGAATAAATTTCGGCAGTATAACGATTGTTTGAATCCTAGCCTCCCTACACTTATAAACTCAGTTCTCCCATCAAACCGCATATTTTCATGCAATTCAATACCAAACCATATGTCCAAAATTCGTATAAAATTCATAGCATTTAATTCATGCATTCAAGTATCCTTACAAATCTACATACGTATCTTTTACCTGTTCATCGAGATCGTTTTATCATGTGCTCCACACGAACGTCCAACTTTCGACTACAATTTAATTCACCAAAATCATTAGCTTAATTATCCTTTAATTTAAGCTATGATTTGTAAAAATTATAAATGTAAATAAAGCTTCAAAATTAAAATGGCTACTATCAATGCCATTCTTTCTTTCTTTTTCCTTTATGGCCGGATGACATTTATCTAATTAAATTCCTTGTTGCTTTATTTTCTTAGTCAATGTACCACATAATGGACTGCCTTCTTCCTTGTAAATTTTCATCATTCAAGAAATAAACTATATTATTTTATTCCTTCCACTTCCTTTATACACGGTAGCAACATGCTCATTTTCTTCCTTATTTCCACGTCTTGACAGCCCACATATTGACTAACATTCCACCATTTATTACAATCGGTCAACAAAATTTATTAACATCAGATTTCCTTTTGGTTCCAGCCTGTACTTTTCATTTCGATTCAGCCTCTATTTTCTACTTACCAGCTCTTGTTTTTGACCGCTTTATCTTGATCATTTATCATTAATTTAGCCTATCCTTATTGACTAACATGCTACCATTTAATACAATCATTTCACACTAGGTCCATTTCTATTGCTTATCTATTCGGTTCAGTCAGTCTTCATGTACTGTTCGGTTTAGCTTTTAGACACCATTTTGTTCTTCTAATTTTCTATGGCTGCTCGACAACAAGTTTATCTTTTATATACATCATTTCTTTTCCATCTTTATTCTTTATTTCAGTCGTGCTTTAATATTTACACAGTAGAAAGTTTGTTCCATCCTTCATGTTACAAATCCTACAGCCACGTTTTCAACTTTCTTTCTTACTCACCATTCACGTCAACAATCCCCTGATTCCCATATTCGAAACCCTCATGTTTGGTTCTATAATACCCTATTACTTAAGTCTTTTACTTCTTTAATTTCATGATTGTTAAAGGCTACAGTTATCTCTTTTGTTTTAATCATTTCTGTTTCTTTTCGATCAGCAACTAACATCATCCTCTTTTCTTTTTTTTTTTTCATCTCATGGCAGATCACTTCAGCATGATATCCCTAAAGACTTTATTCAAATCATGCTCATATTCATCATCAACTTATTCAATTTAACCATACACAAGCTACAAAGGCAGAAAACTAAGACAGATATTTACCTTTGTAGAAGGCTTTACTGGCGGAAACAGAACAGCTTCACTTGATAATTCTTTGCACGTTTAAGCTGAGGTTTGAAGGTGTTTAGAAAGTTCTTTTTATGTAAGGAATAATTTCTATAAGAAAACTTAGATGATTACGTGAAGAAGAAAGGAGATTTAGTATAAAAGAAACGAGACATCACTTGGAGAACTAGCAAAATCGAGAAGATTCTGAAACAGAATGCAACTCTTATGAGGCGATGCAAAATCTCAGCTGGAATTAAATGAAACCAGCTTTGTTGGTGTATTTCAATTGGCCATCATTAAATTTTAATTATAAAATTTTAATATAATTTATTTAAAGTCTAAAATGTCCTCCAATTTCACCTTAATTACTCTCTTTACCACTGTACAGTACATTTTCTGATTCAGTCCCTTTTTTTTTCCATTTATTTCATTTATTTCTTAAACCAAATAAATCACAAATTTGGTCAACTTTGATCAACCCTTGAGGGAAGCCAACTTTACTCTTGTACAACTTCGAAATTTCGATTCTATCCTGACTTAAATTTAACATTTAGAAAAATATCAAAATTTTATTTATTTATTTATTTTTAAAATTTATCATTCCGTACATATACAGTATAAAATAATGAGTTCTCACATTCTCCCCACCTTAAAAAATTCGGTCCTCCGAATTTTCATTCGAAACATTCACTGAAACAGTTCTGGATACTTTTCCCTTTTTAGACCTTTCAATTTCCATGTGGCCTCTTCTTCAGTTCGATACAACCAGAGTACTTTTTACTAGAAGAATCGTCTTGGATCGCACTGCTTTATCTTTCCGAACCCTACGCAATCCAAGCTCTCGAATGGTCCGATGTAGTGAGGACTTAGTTTTCCTTTCCAACCAAATCTCATAATGTCTTTCGATGGGGAAACTTCCAGAATACATAATCACTTAGTGAGAACTCCAGTGGTTGGCATCTCATATCTGCATAGCTCTTTTGCCAACTCTGTACTATATGGAGTCTTTCACATATCCACTGTAATTCCTTTGAGGCTCACTCTACCAATTCAGGAATTTATAACTTTCAATTTCCCATTTCTTCTCATGTGATTAGAGATCTACATCGTCTACCATATAACACCTCGTATGATGCCATGCCGATGTTAGTCTGTTAACTGTTATTATATGCAAACTTGGCTAACAGCAAATGATTATTCCAGGAGCCTTTAAAATCCAACGCACATGCCCGTAACATATCCTCGAGCGTCTGTATCACTCGCTCGGACTGCTCATCAGTCTACGGATGAAAGACGATGCTGAAGTTCAACTGAGGTCCCATGGACTTTTGACATTTCTCCTAGAAATGGGATATAAACCGAGAATCCCTATCCAAGGTAATGCTCACTGGAACTCCGTGTAGCCTCACTAGTTCCCGTATATATAACTCGGCAGGGCATTGAGGGAGTCAGTAGATCTGTTATCTGGAAAGTGGGCAGACTTCGTCAGTTTGTCATCTATTACTCACATTGCATCATGCTGTCCCCGGGTCCTGGGTACACCCATAATGAAGTCCATCGTGATGTGCTCCCATTTCCAAATAGGAATTGGTAGAGGCTATTAAAATCTTTCAAGTTCTTAATGTTCGATCTTTACCTACTGACACTGAGACATCTAGCTACAAGCTCCATGATGTCTTTCTTCATCTTTGGTGCCCAATAAATCCTCCGTAATTTTTGGTACATTTTAGTGCTGCCAGGATGCAGAGTGTACCTGGAGGTATAAGCCTTTGTCAAAATTAAATCTCTGAGCTGCTTATTATCGAGAATGCAATTTCTACCTCGAAACCTCAGAATCCCGTCGGTGCCAATCTCAAAAAAATTGGATTGTACTTGCACATGTACGTGACTGGCAATCGATATATAGTAATCATCTGTCCTCTGAGATTCCCTGATTTGACTTATCAAGTCGGGCTCGATTCTGAAGCTAGTAGTAAACCTATAACTCTCAGAGGATATTACATTAATGCTAAGATTCGAGAACTTCCTAGTAGTTCATGTTCCCTAACCATAATATAGAACACCATCACTACCTACTTTAGGCTTAGAGTGTCTGTTCACCCTAAATTCACATCCTTTTACACATGACCTATACAATCACTTTATTATTACTTATCATAAAACTTTACAATATCTTTCTTTTCTTTTTTTTTTTTGAGTTGGGAGAAGGTTACAAATTTAGTGTAACAGTCTATAGTTACATGGTTCGCAGCTAACTAGTCCATTCTCAATATCACCTCAAAATCATACATCGTTAACAAAATTAGGTTAGCTGTGGTTTCCTTCTCACCCATTATTATCTTATAGTTTCTATATACAACATCAATAACTTGAGATTCCTTAAAAGGAGTATGTACATGTAATGCATACCCTAACTACTCCGGCTCTACTGGAACTCTGTTAGAGTAATTAGGAGATATAAACAAAGAAGTAGAACCATAATCAATTAATGTAAGTACGGTATCTCAAAATTGTGAATTTTTACCTTTAATTACGTCCATGGATGCATCAGCAGTCTCCTGATCCAATGCGTACACCCGTCCTTGATTCATGGGTTTCTTACCCTTCTCCGCTGTTATCGCCTGTCTAGGCTGAGAGGGTGTCGCTCTCTCTGATTTTGTCAGAGCTACTGGTGTCGGAGTCATTAATGGAAGTATTGGGACTGGTGTGGTAGATGCAGCTGCCTTCCTCAGCATGAGGCAGTCTCTCACCCAATGTCCTGCCCACCCACATCTAAAACAAGCCCTGGTCGACATGTGGCACGATCGGGCACCATGCGACCGCCCACACCGATCTCATCTGGTTGTGGTACCTGTTGGCACAGAAGCAAGATTAGTAGTAGTGGGGGCTGCAACAGTCGATTTCATGGATCACCCCTCTGATATTTACCAGAAGATCTAGCTCTTTTATGATGCTCTCTACCATATCTTTCATTTGTGCCCCTCTTCACTTTACCTTTACCGATGGGCTCTGTATGATACTGCTCGAATTCTTGCTCACAGAGCTGAGCACGTCGGACCACCTCATCATATGCCCATATATCAAAAGGAATCAACTTGGGCCGAATAGACTGTCTCAACCTAGCCTTACACCTGTCAATCTTATGCCACTCGTTAGTCTTAGTCAGTGGGTCAAATCTACTAAGTGTAGTAAATCGAGACTTGTACTGGTCCACTAACATGCTCCATTGGGTCAAATCCATAAACTCTTGTTGAAGCTTCTTCTGTGCAATATCGGGGATGTGCTGACGACGAAAAGTCTCAACAATTATTTCCCATATAATCATCAGGTTCTAGGCAAAAGTATCATCTGTACAGACTTCTACCAGTGTTTCGCATCATCACTCATTTGTCACACCGCCAGTCCAACTCGTTTTGCATTGAAACATCTCATGTACTTAAACAGTTACTCCACAACTATAATCCACTGCTCCGCCACTAATGAATCTCTCTATCTCTTAAACCTCAATGGATTTAGCTTAGTGAACTGCCGCATTAAGGTCATATCACAGTAAGATTCAACATCACATGGCGGCTATACTGGTGGTAGTGGAATGGACTGAGCCTGTGGTAATGACTACACTGAAGATGGTGGAGGTGGTGCAACAGATGGAACAGTTGCAGCTACAGGTGGAGCGACTAGAGCTGCACACCCTCTTTCTGTGGCAACTCTATCAATATGATACCTGGTGATAAAATTAGCCGACATGCGCTTCATCCTGGACATCTAGTTATCTGGACTCTCGGGCTGTGAAGGGTGAGTTGGTCTTAGGGCAGGCTCCAGTCTAGGCTCTTGTGTCTGAGGCTCCGGAATTGGCTTTGCCCTACCTCAGCCTTGACCCTTATATGCACGAGTCACCTGTCGTCCACTCATATTTACCTCACACCACGATTTCTTAAATTCCAAACAGTGACCATTTATATATCCAGACTCTACAGTACTACGGGGATGTAATCACTTTACTTTTCCACTTTACATTATTACTAAGATATCGACAAACATCAGGCCAACCTTGCTCTGATACCATTAAAACTGTAACATCCCAAGTACACAGTATTTTACCCTTTTTACACATTTTCACAACATATGGATAGGTTGGGCTATCTGCGATATCTTATTTTATACATTTTATTCACTAAAACATAATATCCGTAACTCAATATAGTTAACGAAAATAAATATTCACAATTTGTATTTGTAATCAATACTTACATTCCCATAATCAATATAATATCGTAGTACTGTAAATCATAAGTCTGAACATGTAAAATAAAATAATTATACCTTCGAGATTTATAAGCGCTGCCTTGGAGTGCTAAATATGCAGCCTCGAATCCCCAGATAGCATACCTCACCTGGTCACTGTAAAATATCTGGGAAGATAAAATATTAGAGTGAACAAAACCATGGCTCAGTGAGAGATTTGTATGCAAATCTTGATACCTCGAAGACTATATCCAGTAAAATCTTTTGATTTCTCTGTATAAGCTGGCACACTAGTAGGGAAATGATACTATAGTCGGTCAGTAAATCTAGATGGAGCATGGAAGGTATTTTAAAATACCTGTCTTGTCCCGAAAACCCAGAGCGACTATAGGGAGTAATAAATAAATCTTTTCCCTTAAAACGATCTAATTCTCATTTCTTACAAATATAAAAATGGTATAACCAATTTCTCATATCTCTTTGGTAACCATTTCAAAACACGACAGTACCGTGATAAAACAGTAGGTATAGAATTGTAGAAACAGTAAACCGTCACTTCAGTAAAGTATATTATCCAGAAAATCAGTGTATAAATAGTTTAGTAATTATTTCTAATTTTAGAAATAATTTTCATAATATTCTTTTTCAACAACAGTGATTTTCAGTACAGTTCAGTAAACAGTAATCAGTAAGATACAGTTTAGTAAACAGTATTTCTCAATATAGTACAGTACAGTGAACAGTGTTCAGTAAAATCCTGTTCAGCAAATAGTAACTAGTAGGTTGAGACTAGGCATCACCCTCTATCAGATCATGCTATAATCATCCCCTAAAGGACACAATAACAGTATAAAGTTAGATCTTTGGCCATAATCTATAGGTGGTTATCGGCGTACACTTGCCAGGTCACTCCGAGACCGCTGATGACTGGCAGGTCAATCAGCCACGTGACAGTAGCAGTAATCAGTAAGCATGAAATCGGGGCCTAAGTCTCAAAACAGTATATGTAAAATCTCATTACCTTTATGGAATTTATTAAAATTAATAACCATCTTTCAGAAAAATCCATAAAGGTATAAATCACATTTCCTCGTACGGTGAAAACAGTTTATAAGAAATCACACTGTAAAAATAAAATTTCATAACTGTTTCTTTTTCACCGTAAAACATATACTCACACGTTTCCATGCTTTCTTTCCAAAACATGACTTTCAAAGTTATTGGAAATCAATTCCAATATTTTCATGATTTATGGAAAAATAAAATATTTTAATTCCAAATTCAATAATTCCTCCATTATATTTTCCACTGTAACCTTGTGTAGAGACATTCTAGTCTCAAAATAATATTTACGTAGTGATTAAGCCTTTATGGAAATTATTTCATGTGATAAGCTCTTATTTATTCCATAAAGAAAAATTATAATTAAAATAGTGAATATCATATTGATAATAATTATAAAATATTCACTATGTTCATATTTCACTTTATCAATCCCACATTTCACTGTAAAACACACGAAACAAATTTTCAGTAATGACACCTTCACCAAAATCGGGGTCCAACATATTTAATAAGTATTTTTTGGTATAATAACCATTTATGAAAAATATTTAATTTATCACTTTCGAGGCTACGAAAATATCATTAACGTATTAAAATATTTTCTAACATTTTTAGAAATATTTTGAATAAATTTCGACAGTATAACGACTATCTGAATCCTAGCCTCCCTGCACTTATAAACTTAGTTCTCCCATCAAACTGCATATTTTCATGCAATTTCAATACCAAACCATATGTCCAAAATTCGTATAAAATTCATAGTATTTAATTCATGTATTCGGGTATCCTTACAAATCTACACATGTATCTCTTACCTGTTCATCGAGATCGTTTTATCTTGTGCTCCACACGAACGTCGAACTTTCGACTGCAATTTAATTCACCAAAATCATTAGCTTAATTATCCTTTAATTTAAGCTATGATTTGTAAAAATTATAAATGTAAATAAAGCCTCAAAATTAAAATGACTACTATCAATGTCATTCTTTCTTTCTTTTTCCTTTATGGCCGGATGACATTTATCTAATTAAATTTCTTGTTGCTTTATTTTCTTAATCAATGTACCACATAATGGGCTGCCTTCTTCCTTGTAAATTTTCATCATTCAAGAAATAAACTATATTATTTTATTCCTTCCACTTTCTTTATACACGGTAGCAACATGCTCATTTTCCTCCTTATTTCCACGTCTTGACAGCCCACATATTGACTAACATTCCACCATTTATTACAATCTGTCAACAAAATTTATTAACATCTGATTTCCTTTCGGTTCCAGCCTTTACTTTTCATTTCGGTTCAGCCTCTATTTTCTACTTACCAGCTCTTGTTTTTGACCGCTTTGTCTTGATCATTTATCATTAATTTAGCCTATCCTTATTGACTAACATGCTACCATTTAATACAATCATTTCACACTAGGTCCATTTCTATTGCTTATCTGTTCGGTTCAGTCAGTCTTCATGTACTGTTCGGTTCAGTCAGTCTTCATGTACTGTTCGGTTTAGCTTTTAGACACCATTTTGTTCTTCTAATTTTCCATGGCTGCTCGACAACAAGTTTATCGTTTATATACATCATTTCTTTTCCATCTTTATTCTTTATTTCAGTCATGCTTTAATATTTACACAGCAGAAATTTTGTTCCATCCTTCACGTTACAAATCCTACAGCCACGTTTTCAACTTTCTTTCATCCTCACCATTCACGTCAACAATCCCCTGATTCCCATATTCGAAACCCTCATGTTTGGTTCTATAATACCCTATTACTTATGTCTTTTACTTCTTTAATTTCATGATTGTTAAAGGCTACGGTTAACTCTTTTGTTTTAATCATTTCTGTTTCTTTTCGATCAGCTACTAACATCATCCTCTTTTCTTTTTTTTTTTTCATCTCATGGCAGATCACTTCAGCATGATATCCCTAAATACTTTATTCAAATCATGCTCATATTCATCATCAACTTATTCAATTTAACCATACACAAGCTACAAAGGCAGAAAACTAAGACAGATCTTTACCTTTGTAGAAGGCTTTACTGGCGGAAACAGAACAGCTTCACTTGATAATTCTTTGCACGTTTAAGCTGAGGTTTGAAGGTGTTTAGAAAGTTCTTTTTAAGTAAGGAATAATTTCTATAAGAAAACTTAGATGATTACGTGAAGAAGAAAGGAGATTTAGTATAAAAGAAACGAGAGATCACTTGGAGAACTAGCAAAATCGGGAAGATTCTGAAACAGAATGCAATTCTTGTGAGGGGGTGCAAAATCTCAGCTGGAATTAAATGAAACCAGCTTTGTTGGTTTATTTCTATTGGCCATCATTAAATTTTAATTATAAAATTTTCATATAATTTATTTAAAGTCTAAAATGCCCTCCAATTTCACCTTAATTACTCTCTTTACCACTGTACAGTACATTTTCTGATTCAGCCCCTTTTTTTTTCCATTTATTTCATTTATTTCTTAAGTCAAAGAAATCACAAATTTGATCAACTTTGATCAACCCTTGAGAGAAGTCATTTACCCTTGTACAACTTCAAAATTTCGATTCTATCTTGACTTAAATTTGACATTTAGAAAAATATCAAAATTTTATTTATTTATTTATTTTTAAAATTTATCATTCTGTACATGTACAATATAAAAATAATGAGTTCTCACAGTCCACATCATTATTCACTTGTAATTTATAAAAATATACAAAATTAATTATTTATTAATTAATAATTAAATTTTTGTACATTTACAATATAAAATAATTAATTCTCACAATATACAAGCTTAGCTAGTCACAACACACGAGGCAATGAAATAAGATTTCAATCTAGCCGAAGCCCAAGATCAGAATTCAATAGTATCTTCAATTTTACCTTTACTTACCTCAATTGCTCAAATCAGTAGTATTGCATCGCTTAATTCAAGCGGTAAATTAATTATTAATAAAAATATAACCATCTCCTATGAGATGATTCTACCGAACTTTATTTAACTCATTTACCTTATGCAAAGCAAACAATTCCTTTAAGTCTCCAAGTCAAAGTTTAAAGCTTCCGCACCACTCCGGATAACTACACATCAATTTATTAACACCTCAATAACCACAATCACTTAATACATATAATTCTAAAGCTACTGTATGAAAAAAGAATCAATGTTTCAAGGTTAGTGATTTAGCTTCCCACAAGCTAGGTAAATCCTCAAGTCAACACCTTATTATTCTCTACAAAAACATACACACACTTAAAAGGATTTGTAACAACACATACTCATAGCCTACTAATTTTGCCTATCAAAATCAAGCTTCAATAAATCAAAGAATCGTTACTTCTTACCCAATTTCAAGGCTTGGCCTTTAACTCCAAGCTTGGCCCCTTCCAATGTCTCCCCCTTGTAAGATTTCTGCAACCAACAATATCACCTTCTTCAATTGATATCAATTCACAAAAATTTAAACCTTAAACAATCAAAGATTTCAAATTTCCTTAGCTGTCTCTAATTATATATATATATATATATATATATATATGTATATACAAATTTTATTTATTTTTATATTTTATATATTTTTATTTCTGCTGAACCAGTTGATCGGTTCAGCCTACTGCCTTCACCCTTACTTTACCGGTGCCACAAAAGCAACGGTGGCGTGCATGGGATAGTGGAGCGGCAATGGCGGCTCAGCTTGTCTCTGATTCGGCCACCAGAGGCGGAGCCCGGTTCGGCCACTAGAAGCAAGGCCCGACGCTGGATCTTGTTTCTTCCTCTTCCACCGACCGATGATCCCCCTTCTCATCGAATCTGATCCCGTTTCTTCTTTCTCTTTTTTTTTCTCCACCACCGCCAACAGCTCTCTCTCTCCCTCTCTCGCCGGCGATGATCCTTTCACCAGATCTTTTGTTTCCTTTTTTTCTTTTTTTTTTTAATATCGTGCTCTGCTGAAGCTTTCAGCAGACATGGTCTTGCTTCATGTCTGCTAAAGCAATCACATTCTTTTTCTTTTTTAATTTAATTTTTTTAAAATCTTAAATATTATATTATTATTTTATTTTTTTAATTTGGTTTGATACAACATGCCTTAGTTTGCTGAGCAGACTTGGGCTGTGGACAAGCTTCCTCGGGAAACTTGTCCACACACATTATATATATTTTATATATAATAATATATATAAATAAAAAAGAGATTCTTTTACATCAATGTAAAATTAAAAAATTTTACACATTTTTATGACCTTTCATCAAAACTAAATCTATGGCTAAGAAACATTATTTTGATTAAAATAATTCTTTTTATTTTTTTCTTTGACAATTCTCATCTTTGATCTTACTCAATTAACTCTCTTTTCCCTCTCTATAAATCTGAAGATATTCTAGTTAAATTCTCTTTAACTCTCACCTCTTTAATTATTTTTTATCAACAATTTATTCTTTCATTTCACAATCACACAACCCAAAAATAAGACAGAACTCATTCATTTATTCACAATAAGATAGAGATGATTGACGAGAAGGCACAAAATCCTTTTTCCCTTCCATTGAATTTAGAAGCTGTAATTCTGGGTATTATTCCATTTCATTCAACACCAAGATACGTGAAGGCTCTTCTATTTATGCTAGTGCCATAGCCAACAAGCTCATTGATATCGTGGATAGACAGCCAGTATGCAGTTGCTCCACCAACCAATAACACTTGTCCCTAGTTTGGCAGTGATAGAAGAGTTTCATATCTACGTTTGTATTTCTACAGGAATGAAATGAATAGCAATTATACATTACTTTGAATAGTAATTTTAAGGATTTGATGATGAAAAAAAAAAGAGATCATATTATTGGAAGGAAAAAGGAAAAAGAGAGAAAGACTGACAGAGGAGAAGATAAGAAATAATAATATTTTTATTTTTAGTCGTAGATTTAGTTTTGATCCAAGAGTCACAAAAAGATGTAAAAATTTTTTGTTTTAGAATGGTGTAAGTGGATCCTTTCTCATATATATATATATATATATATATATATATATATATATATATATATATATATATATAAAAGTATTTATATTATAAATATATTTCATATTAGTAATTATATATTTATAACCTATATTTATTTATTTTTGTACATAATTTATACTTACTAATTAGTAATGTACATTAAAATATATTTACATATAGCACGCATATATATTACAAATATATTTATTATAAATATTTTTATATTTGATAAGTAAATATATATATCGTAATAATATATATTACATTAAATTGTTACATATACCTGTATGTAAGTTACAATTACTAAATAGTTTTACATATATTCATATGTTCATTTAATTTATATATATTTTTAATATATATACATATGCTATGCTAAATATATCTTATATATTTCTCTCTTTAATCTAAATCATTAATTTTCAATAAACTTAAATTCCAAAATTTAATCACCTCTAATTGAATATATTCTCACAATTTTCAAGTACTTCTTCTTGATCAACATGAGTCTAAGATAAATCTGTTTACTGCCTAGCTCAAAAATCACAGTTTTCACAGTATATGAGTTTATATATGGTTATGGATTAAATATTATCGATGTAGTAGGGAAATTTTATTATAACGATGTTAGATATTGAAACAAGCGCTAATATATATATATATATATATATATATATATATATATATATATATATATATATATATTCTTTTGAGGTTATAGGCTAGTGTTTAAATGATTTTGAAAACCTTGTCGGATATAAAAAAGTTAAAAACGAAGAAGCTGATTTCATATTCGGCAATGATGGGATAGTAAGGTACAAAGGTCGAATGTATGTTCTGAATGATTCTGAACTGATGAAGTTGATTCTAGAGGAAGCTCACAGCTTTACTTATGCTATGCACTCACAATCTTAATGAGCTTAAGGAATGAGGTGTTTAGACCTTATTTGGATCAGTTCATCATAGTCTTCATTAACGATATTTTGGTTTACCCCCGCTCACACGAGAAGCATAAGTAACATCCGCATACAGTCCTCCAGATTCTCAGGGAGAAGAGGCTGTATGCCAAGTTTTGCTAGTGTGAATTCTAGCTCAATCAGATTGCCTTCTTAAGCTGTATTGTATTCAAGGACGGGATGTGTTGATCTGTTCAAGATCGAGATTATTATGAAGTGGGAGAGACCTATGTTAAGAAGCTGCTTAAGATTTTGGACCGAAAGGAAAAGGTTCTAAGGTCTAAAATGATTCTGTTAGTCATAATACTGTGACAGGATTTTATAGAAGAGGAAGCAACTTAGGAATTGGAAAGTTTGATAAGAGAGAAGCATCCTTATTTATTCCAATACAACGATAGTTAATTTAGAGGATCAAATTCTTAAAGGAGGGAAGATGTAACATCACGTATCTTAATAATTTAAATTTAGTCAAATGATTTAAAATTTTCTTAATTGAGCTAATCCAAGTTCGTATTGGACAGATCGAAGGGAGTGCAAAGTAATGAGACGACACATGAAATTTAGTGCAACATCGAGCTTAAGGATAAATATTAAAATTATGGCTTGATAGATAGATTTTATGTATTTAATGACAATTTAAGACCTTAGTAAAATTCTAATTAATATAAATTCTTGAAATAAATTAATGAGTGAAATGTGGCCTTGCAATATTAAAATTTAAACCAAAACAAACAAGTAAGAACTTAAGTAATACACGTAAGCCACTCTCATTATAATTAACATTTTAAGCAAGTGGGATAAGGTGAAAAGCCACGGCATGAAGCAAATGAGTATTGCCTTGCTAGGTGTCAAGGCATTAGCTTGCATGAGAATGGCCAAACAAAACCGTGGCCTCCCTTGGCATTGTTGTTAACGAAATGAAAGAAATATAAAATAAAACACAAATTTTGAAAACTTGAGACCCATGGGTTGTGGTTTAGTTGGCAATGCAGGCTGATTTTGTGAGAAGAGTTCTCGAGTTTACACTAAAAAAACTTGAGAGCAAAAGCCAAGAGATGGCACCTTATATTAATGGAATTAAAAATAAATAAATAATAAGAAAGAAAGTAAAGGGGAGCTACGGTATTAAGGAGAGTTGTGAGGAAAACACAAGAGACAAAGCAAAATCTAGATGAGAAAGAATGAGTGATAGTTACGGCTTTTAGACAAAACAAAAAATTAATAAATAAATAAAGAGAAAGAAAAGAGATTTTAAGCCAAATCCGAGAGGTAAGTTGAAAGGGTATTCGGTTTTGGCTATGATTAACTTCTTCAATGTCTAACATGATGTGTTTTTGCTTTAGGAGACCTTAAATGTTTTGGCAAGGCTAGATAGTGGTAAGAAATCCTTGCATGTTAATGCATCTCTGAGGAATTCAAGGTTCGTCTAAGGTGTAATTTTGGGTAAGTGGGGTAAGGTTCTGACTTTACAATGTTTGTTTGTTGAGTATGAACATGGAATTTTGATGATTTGAAGTGAAATTGAAATGGTATGGATGAATGATTAAGTGAATTTAGGCTTGCTATTAAAATCTGGATTGATGTTCTGTTTTGGGTTGTTATTAAAATGTCAAGTTTAAATCTTATACAATGAGATCAATTCTAGAAAAATTATGGTAGATATGCTTTTAAGTTAGCTTTAATTTAGTTTTGGAAACACCTAATTTGGAGTTCTAATCCTAGAGAAATAGGTCAAATAGTGCAAGGCACTCTACCCAGAAAATGTGAATCTCAATTTTGAATTTGAAAAATTGTAGAAAATAGCCCAAATTGAGTTAGGTTGCAAGCCTTACATTCCAGAAAGGTAATTAAGTTAGGATTGTTATGATTCTGGGTTTGCACCAATTGGGTATTCCTATAATTAGATATGAGATAATTTGTGCAAATAGGTCAGTGTGATACTATGCCTGAAAACTGCTAGAACATAGTGAAACTTTGGAAAATTGCTTATGTTGATCTAGGAAGATTAAATTATAAACCTTATATTTCTAGATAGGGAAATGAGTTAGTTTTCATCTAGTTTTGGAATTTTTGGATTTGGAGTTCTGTAACTTAAGTTATGTGTAAATGAGTATAGGGCACTATGCCTAAAAAACGTCAATTCTAGTTTGGAATTTGAAAAATTGCAGAAAATAGCTCAGATTGAGTTTGGTTGCAAACCTTACCTTTCTAGAAAGGTAATTGAGTTAATATTATTATTGTTCTAAGTTTGCTAAAATTGGATATCCTTGCATTGAGAAAGGTGACAGTTTGTGCACTAAGGTCAAATGACTATTATGTTTGAATGTACCCATACTAGGGTAAATTTATGGAATTATTGGAAAAGACTTAGAAATGATAAAATTATGAAATTTACCTTTATGAATGGGGAATTGAATTAGGATTCACATGGTTTTGGATTCATAATTTTTGGATAGCTCTATAATTGAGAAAGTAATTTTTAATGTACAAAGGTCAAGAAACCATCTTACCAATGTGCCAGAATTGGACTGAAGTTTGAAAAATTTTTGAAAACAACACATAATGGATTAGAAAGTGAACCTTACACCTTTGAACAGGGAATTGAATAAAGAGTAATATAAAATTTACAGTTAAGCAATTCGATTCTGAAATCTTTCCTTAAGGTCAGCACAATATCATAAGGTTAGAAGTTTCAAAGGCAGAAATAGACCAAGTAGGCTATAAGTCATTCAAGTGAATAAAAAAAGGGGGATAGACGGTTCTAGTTACATTTGAATAATTTTGAAAGCACTGCTAAGAATCGTTTCTTGTTGAATTTTACAATTCTTAATGTAAGCTTATGATTGGACGTAATGAAATTGATTTGATCTATTATGTGCTATGCAGAGGGCTCTCTTAAGGACTAAGATTGATTGGAAGTCCGCTGGCACAATTAGCTTGCGTGAGGCTTATTAGATGAGGGAGAATCGATCTGTAAGCTAACAAGTGTGTAAGTAACCCCTAAGCAACTGCTATACATCCAAACTGATTTATGATCGATATTGAATTGATGTTTGTTACACATTGATATGCTGTTTACTGAACTCTCTTGGCCAAAGGTTTATGACTTCTGAACTGTATGTCAAGGTTCACAAACCCTTTTAAGTAACATTGTACTATTTAAAGGTTATTATAAGAATTTTAAAATTAAACTCAGTTTTGATTATAAACCATAACTCCTCCATTTTGTATATAATGCTTATGTTTAAAAACACATTACGAGCCTTGGACTGTTTGATATGTTTTATATAGTATGATATTGATACAAGTTAGGGAGAGATTGATTTTGATTGATTGATTGATATTGTTTTAGACCCGGGGTATTGAGACCTTAGGGCATACTGATTCGGATTAACTGAATGTATACTGTTTTAGACTCGGGGTATTTAGACCTTTGGGCACCTCACCTTGAGAATGACATAGGGCATTCATGACTTACTTGGAGCACTGTTTCTCGAGCATAAGTCTTAGAAATGATCGTCTTGTCCCATATATTATGTTGGACAGGTCCTGGTCTCATCTGATCAGTGGGTTAGTGTTGATTGGTTTATGTATAAGCCTGTCCTTTGTTGAGATGATTGCTATGGCTAGCTACCGTAAATCATACTGATTGTTAGCTTTGAGATTTAAGTATAGACATAATGCCTTATCTCTCGGTACTGTAATTGGTTTTATTGGCGATAAGATTGTTTTCATAGATCGATTTAATTTATCAATGATACGATATTTTTTACTGTTATCCCAATGTTTTACAGTGATTGGTTTATTGACATGACTATATGCTTTTGCATGATTGAAAACTGAGATTTAAATCGTCTTATGAAACTATGTTTCTTATGATTTACGATACAACATATTTGACTTCAAATATGAATGATTTATAAGACTGAAATTGAAAGATGTAGATTATGTTTTTAAGTTGCTTGCTATAGTTACTTACTGAGTTTATGACTCACTCCTTTCTTCTTTCCCTACCTTTCAGATTGACGATCAGCATTGTGTCTACTCTTTACCTCGGATAGCTCTTTAGTGTAGCTTCCACATTAAAGGTAGGTATATGGCAACTTTTTTTGGATGGACGCGGACAGTTTGACACAGTGTATATTGTGGATACTTATTGTAACGTCCAGTTCTTATCATAATACGAGCTAACTTTTTCCTTTTCTAACGATTTGGTTAGGCCGTTTGTCATGTCATTAGTCTTTCTTTCTTACATTACATTCACTATTAGGATTATTTCAATATCAATATAATATTTTCATTCCCCTCAAAGGTTGCAATAACATTAACATTATCAATACAGGATCCAATTCAACATTTTATTTTCTGTACACGATATTTATCCTTATCAGTTTACATCCCCACTACATTAAATTATAATCCAATACTGTACAAAGTCTAAAAATACAATAAAACATTATACCTTCAAGGGTTTTCAAATGCGCCTTGAAGGGATTACTGTATCCAAAAATATAGGCTCCTCTATAAACGAGTGGAATCATTGCAAATAGTCTGGGAGGAAAAGAGATGGGTAAGTTTATGCTCAGTAATAGGATATATATAAAAGCACGATACTATGCAACTATGATGCATGATCCCTACTTGGCTCTACTATGATATACAAAGGTCACTATATATATGATCTTTCCAAAATAAGGAATTTTCTATAGCTGATTGGATGACCAGATAGAGTATGGAAGGATGCTTTGGAACACCTCACTTGTCTTAAGTCCTAAATTCAATTATAGAAAAGCAATATGAAATTCTAAGGATAATGCTTTACAATCAAATTTAAAACAATCATTTAATTAGGAATGTAAAATAGTTATAATGAATACATATTCTTCAAATACACTTGAAATTGATAAAATCAAACTTTTCTTTTAATCATATAACAATTCAATCAATCCAACATTTCTTTAAACATTGAGCATTCAAATCTATAATCTCTCAAACTGTAAACATTCATTGGAGACGTCATGTGATAACCGAGAATTCTTCCATTTTTGAAATTATGGATTCTGTAAATTTAATTTCTGAGGTTAATAGATAAAGTAAGAATAAATAAATAAATTTGTTATGAGATTAAATATTTGAATTATGATATTTGATCCATTTGATAAATTGGAAAATTAATAATTACGAAATTTATTTTGGTATTAAGGAATCAAAATTTAAGGAAATAAAATATGTGTATAAATATACATATATATGTATATATCATTATATATATGTACAAATATATAAGTATATATATAAACAATAAATATTTTTTTATATATAATATATATTATAAATATATATTTTCTATTAACATATATTTATAAATATATATTTTGATGTGATAACCAAGAATTCTTTCATTTTTGGAATTATAGATTCTGTAAATTTAATTTTGAGGTTAATAGATAAAGTAAGAATAAATAAATAAATTTGTTATGAGATCAAATATTTGAATTATGATATTTGATCCATTGATAAATTGGAAAATTAATACTTACGAAATTTATTTTGGTATTAAGGAATCAAAATTTAAGGAAATAAAATATGTGTATGAATATACATATATATATATATATATATATATATATATATATGTACAAGAGAAGGGATCCACTTACACGTGTAAAACAAATTTAGTTTTACATACTTTCATATCTTTTTATATGATTTATAATTTTTTAATCCGACCATTGAATTTTATGTTATATTCACATAGATCATGCATGCCAAATTTCAAATTAATCGAATACGTCTAACTATATAATTTGTAAAATAAAATTTCAACCGTTGATATATATTGAAAAAAATACTATTTTTGATTAAAATGATAGAAATGGCAGGTTGATTCGAAAATTTACATACATAATAAATATGAATGGGTTGTTAAATCCAATGGTTGGTTTGCAAAAATATTAATCCTATATGAAGATATAAAACCGTGTAAAACAAATTTGTTTTACACATGTGTAAGTGTATCCGTCCTCTATGTACAAATATATAAGTATATATATAAACAATAAATATTTGTTTTGAGTTAAAGTGTGTGTGTGTGTGTATAGATATATATATATATATATATATATATATATATATATATATCATCTTTAAAACATATATTTATCCTTTTATTATTCATGTGTATATATACATATATATATATATATATATATATGTATATAAAATATAGTATATGCCAAGGATATGTTTATACATATAAAATTGTAAAGATATATTTATGAATATATGTTAATAGAAAATATATATTTATAATATATTCATATTATATATAAAAAAAGAAAAGAAAACTGGAAGCTTGCTGCTAGCACTTTTGGGGTCTACTTAAAAAAATAAAAAAATAATAATAATAAAAAAAGAAGAAAAGAAGTGTGATAACAGTAAATTTTTCCATTTTTGGAAATTATTAAGAATGGAAATTTAATTTTTAAATGTAAATAGGTAAGTTAAAGTAAATAAACCAAGTATTTACGAAAAAGGGAATATTGTTGAAATTCCCGAAATTGATGAAGTGATGAAGTTGAGGAAATTAATTTGAAGAAATTGAAATCCAAATTAAATAAGAAATGAAAAGGGGAAATTATTTTGATATTAAGAGATCCAAATTATAAGGAATAAAATGAATATATTCATATATTTATATATTTAATTATATAAATATATTTTTTATTAAATAAATACATGTGTATATTTTTATACAATTTTGTATATAAATAAATATATATGAAATATATATGTTAATTTCAATTAAAGAGTATATATATGTATATTGTGTATAGAATATATATATTGTTATAATTATATTGATATATATATATATTATATAAATATAATTATAATACAAAAAAAAAAGAAGAAGAAACAGAAATAGAAACAGAAAAGGGATCGGGACCCATTTCTGTCAAAAATCTCGAAGCCAGCCGACCACTGTCGGCTGCTACTGGAAAGGAAGAGAGAGAGGGGAGAGGCTGGCGAGACAAGGGAAAGAAGGAGGAAACCGCCGGTGAAGGAAAAAGGAAACGAGAAAGAAAGAAACCGAAGCGGAAAAGAGAAAAGAAAGGAAAGAAGGAAACGGCGGTGCCGGCCGATTTGGGCACCGCCACCCTAACCTCGAGCTCGGCAGAGGTAAGGGGAAGGAGAAGGAGAAGGAGGCCACCAACGAGAAGGAAAACAGCAGAGGAAGGAGGAAAAAAGGGAGGAAGAAGCCGAAACCCACGTCGCCAGATCCGCCGCCGTGTCGCCGATCTTGTGATAACCCTTATTTGCGATATAAATCATAAGTGTACTAGAGTAAATTTTAACTAACTTAAGGTTATTTTGGAATTATGGACAGATTATTGAAGCTAAAAATGTCCTGGTCATCTTGGTCAAGAATTGGTGGATATATATATATATATATATATATATATATATATATATATATGAAGGTATGTAAGCATTAAGATAAGGTAGGAAATGAAATAATTAGTTAAGATATACTATAAGGGAATTAAATATATATATATATATATGTGTATATATATATATATTTATTTATATATATATATATATAAGATATGGAAATTAAAATTATAAAGACAATAAAATGTGGGAGACACATAAACATAGTCCAAATTATGTCTCAAAGAAAAAAGCTAGTTTATGAGACATTATTATTTGCTTGAAACAATAATTATTTATCTACTAATCCATAAATATTAAATTGGGTTATTAGAAGCTAATATTACAAGAGTAAAAAGGGCTGGTAACATAAGTTAAGGGCTGGTAACACAAGTCAAGGGCTGGAAAATAAAACTACATTTCTTTTCTATTTCCCCCACCCAAACCGAGACAAGAGGAAAGCAAAAATTACTTGGGTAATATCGACAGCAACCATCAAGAGAACCCATCTCTCTTTTCCCTCATATCCGGCCATAGACTAAACCCTCTCTAAACACTCATCCATTTCACCAAAGGCACAACTGATTGAGGCATTTCCATTGTCAAGGAGGCAGTAACAAAATGAAGGAGGACAATGCATGTTGGTTGTAAGCTGGCCAAGGGAAATCGTGAGCCATAGGTGCAAGGGAGCTTCGGTTCAACCCAAATAGAGAATCAGAAGTGGAGTAGAAGAAATAAGGAAGGGTTGCTCACAATGAGTGACTGAGGAAAGTGAAGGATTGAAACCCTAAACTGAAGCAAACTGATTTTGGGACTTCCGGCCAAGATAGCAAAGGTAATAAAGTAAGGTAAGTCAATATATGTTGCTGAGATTAAACTATGGAAACAGAATGTAATGTGGTCACTGGATTTGGCATTTATGTGTCTAGGCATAACAGTGAAGGAAGCTGTGAGGAAGTGGTTTGGGTTGTTCAATAAATTCTGAGTTTTGCATCGTTTCAAGGGGTAAGGTTCTAACCTTATAATATTTGATTATTATGCATGAAAATGAAATTGTGATGAACTAAATCAAATGGCTATTGTTAGATAAAGGATTAACTGAAATTCTGACTTGATGTTCAATCTGGAATTGATGTCCTGTTCTGGGTGGAAATTAAAACGATCAGTTTAATTGTTCTACATAGAGAAAAATTCTAGAAAAATTATGATTAATAGCCCTTTAAGTTAATAGAAACTCAGTTTTGGAATTTCTTGAATTAGATTTCTGTAACTTGAGTTATGCACAATGAGTGCAGGGTATTCTGTCCAAAAATGTGAATTAGGGTCCTGACTTTGAAAAAATTGTGGCAAATAGCTTAAATTTAATTATGTTGCAAGCCTTACATTTCTAGAAAGGTAATTAAGTTAGGATTGTGATGGTTCTAGGTTTGCATCAATTGGATGTTCCTATAACTAGATATGAGATAAATTATGCAAATTGGTCAGTGTTATACTGTATCAGAAAACTGCTGAACATACTGAAACTTTGGAAAAATTCTGGTGTTGATATAGGAAGAGTTAAATTATAAACCTCACACTTATAGAGAGGGAAATGACTTGGTTTTCATCTAGTTTTGAAATTTCCGGATTTGGAGCCTTGTGGCTTAAGATCTGTATATATGAATGCAGGACACTCATTGCTGGGGACAAATTACCTAGTGTCAACTTCAAAATTTCATAGGAAATAGCCCAGATCAAGTAAAATTGCAAATTTTACATTTTCAAAAAGATAAATGAGTCATGATTGACGTGATTTTTGGTTTGTACAAATTTCATATCCCTATAGTTAGTAATATATATTTTTCTAAACACAGGTTAGGAAACTATCCTGCCTAATGTGCCAGATTTGGACCAAAGTTTAGAAATTGATGGGAAATGGCACAAGATGAATTAGGAAATAAGCCTTATATGTCCGAATAAGGATCTAAGTTAGAAGTAATATAAAAATTTATGGTTTTACGATTAGGTTCTGAAATTTATACTTAAGGCTAGCACAATACCGTAAGGTCCAAAACCTTAAAGGACAGAAATGGACCAAGTGGGTTATAATTAGTTCAAGTGAACGAAAAGACAATAAACAGTGCTAGTAATGTTTGAATAATTCTGGAAACACTACCAAGTATCGTTTCTTGTTGAATTATACAATGCTTAATGTTAGCTTATAATTGGAAGTACTAAGATTGATGGAAGTATCGAGATTGATTCAATCTACTATGTATTATGTAGAGGGTTGTCCTAAGGACTAAGCTTGACCCGAAATCAATCGACACTGCAAGACTTATTAGGCGAGGGAGAATTGATTCAGAAGCTAAGGAAGTACTGTAAGTAACCCTAAGCGACTACTTGCATCCAAATTGATTAATACTAAAAATTCTTGGAATTTGGCAATTGAAACAAAATGAATGCTGCATATGAGATGTCTTCCCTTGACTGTTGACTTTGCTTTACTAGAAATGGTTTGTAAACAGGTGATGGGCTCGCAAGAAATGTACTGTTTGCGCGTATTATATAATCAAGAAATATTTTAAACGTTTTAAAGGTTTAAATTAAATTCTAATTTAATATGATTTTATATTTTGTGTTGTAACCTTGCTGATGTTTTAAATGCCTTGTGAGCCTTGTTTTGTGGAATTACCTCTTTATGAACTACGATGATTGCTATGAGGTCAGGGAAGAATAAATTTTGTTTTAAGATTACTAGATTTCTGTTTTAGACCCGAGGTATTGAAACCTTAGGGTACTGTACCTTGAGAATTTTGTAGACACTCTTGATTGACTTAGAGCACTGTTTCTTGAGCATTAGTCTAGGAAACGATCGGCTTGTCCTGTATAATTACGTTTGGACAGGTCCTGGTGTCATATACACAATGAGCCGGGGTGGATTGGTCTATGCATAGGCAACGTCCCTTTATGGGAGATTGCTACGGTTAGCTACCGTAGATCGTTAAAGTGTTAGCTCTAAGTAGCATGGATTGATACTATGCGAACACTCTTGGTACTATGACTGGATTTATTGATTGCACCGCATACTTTATGTATGATTTGATATTGAGACTTCTAGTCTAATGATGGAACTCTACATTTGACTATGATCTGTTTTAAGTTTAATGCAGCATAATTGATTTGATGTATTTGAAAGTGATTTGAATTAGCTTTCACAAATGAAGGATGCTTGATATGATTTAGTTGCTTATTGTTGTTACTTACTGAGTTGCGACTCACTCCCCTCTTCTTTCCCCTCCTTTTCAGAGTGATCGATATTGCTACTGTTCATTTTGGCTTGGGAAGCTTTTTGAGAGTGGTCTTCCCTACACAGTTTAAGGTATATGGCTCCCAGCAGATTGTATAGACATATGTGGATGATGGCACAGTGTATTGAAATTCTTTTGGTTGTATATATATATGTACTTGCGTGATGAGTTTGGGATGTAAGCTAGCTTATGTTGTTATTAGAATATTATGATAATTATACTTTTTGAGTTGGTATTATGTATGTTGGTAGATATGCCTGAATATATTAAAAGTCTGATGTAGGTGATCTTGATATATCACTATGAAGTGGCAAGGAATTTAGCTACTAACAAAGTTAATATGTTAATAAGTAATCTTAGTGATCCAAGGGTTATACAAAATCGAAAGGTAGCCTACACAGTCACCTATAAACAAGAAGCGAAGTAAAAGGGACAAAAAAAATCTAGCCTGCAATTTAAGCTTCCGTAAGATATTATGAAAGACCGGATGTGACAGATTTAGGCTAAACGGAGACCAGCCATAGCTTCGCCGTGATGTCCGCTAGTTGTGGAGACGCCAAACCGCCGAAGAACCCGCCACCAGAGGAGAACCGACGGTGAGGGAGGCTGGACTGGTCTGAACCGGTTCAGACCAGGAAAAAAGAAAAGGAAACATAAAAAGAAAAGAAAAAGAAGAAGAAAAAGGAAGAAAGAAAGAGAGAAAATGAAATTTTCGAGAATTCAAAAATTCTTGGGAATTCAAAAATTCAAATTTTTACTAAAATTTGGTAAGAAATTTCAAAAATTAATTTCCTGTGATTTTTAATAAATTATGAAAAAATTCTAAATGTTAGAATTTGGTTTCCAGAAATCATTCTCGACGAACGAGATGATGGAATCGGAAGAGATGGAGTACGGGCGCGACTGATAACAAGGAAATCGTCGACCCGGAAAAGGTAAGGGATGCATGTGCATCACTGTAAGGATATTCAGTCTGCATGCTTTTAAATTATAAATTATTTTATGAAAATGTTGTGATGATTCATCGGCTGAAAATTGTGATGATGTACTGGCTGAGATTATAAACTGTATTTTTCGTGCAGAAGGCTAGCCGATTGGCAATCGTAATACTGCCGAAAAATTATCGAAAATTACCGAAAATTTCTAGAAAACTACAGAAAATCATAATAATGATTTTATTACACAAGAAAGGATTTTCAACCGTGAAAATCGAGAAAATGAATATTTTCATAAAAACATGAATAAAATGAAAGTGATTTTTAAATATTCATGTTTTCGAGAATGGTGATAATGAAATCACCGAAAATTCTCTTCGAGAATGGTGATAATGAAATCATCGAAAATTCTTCAAATATGTAAATTACATGTAATACGAGATGAAAAATGAAAAGAAATAAAGTGAATATTTATATATATATTTTATAAATATTCACTAAATGGTTTTCTAACCTTTATGGCTTTAAATTATGAAATTATATATTTTTATAAATTTCATAAAGGTTTATTGATGAGAAAAAATACGGTTTTGAGACTAGTTGGCATCCTATCATGCTGATATGTGATATATGATATGTGACATGTAATATGTGATATGTGATATGTGATATGTGACATGTAATATGTGATATGTGATATGTGATATGTAGTCCCGGCGGACACCTGATCAGTTATCCGTCGAGGACAATTATAGACTATGGCCATAGATCTGACATGGTTATTTTATACCCTTTAGGGTCTATAGCATGATATGAGTAACGACCCAGTGGAAGAGCTAGGCGTGCCTCAGTCTCCATATATGAAAAATGTTTTATATGACATGTTATACGTTAAATGCAAACATTTTACATGATATGTGATAAGTTAAATGAAAGTGATTTACAGCATTTTTATAATGCTTATTTCGGTACTGATTTTAGTACTACTTCTTTATGAATTAAGATAGGGGATGTAACTTATATTATAAATTTATATGAAATTGTTTATATGTAAAAGAAAGGTAAAGTATCGCAAACAACCCAACCAAATAAGATGTATAGAAAAAGATGAAAAATAAGGTCACGGGCTATGACAGATTTAATGGTATCAGAGTACGGTTGGCTTGATGTCTGTCGATACTTTTGGAAAGAAAATGTGTCGAAAAATGTTAACATCCCCTGCAGTACTGTACAGTTTAAATACATGGAAGAAAATAAATAATTGCAAAATAAATTAAGTGTTTAGAAGGGGGTGAGAAATTTTGAAATAAGGATGTTAAAGAGGAAAGCAACTCTAAAACTTTCTTGAAATTGGTGATCTTATAATCTAAATGAAAGTCGGTTCGATAAGGAATAGAAATGGACTCGGTGAGGGCCCCATCAGTACTTTTCTGTCCGGATCGAACTGAGACCTGAAGGTGATGATACAAAGGAAGGGAATGAAATATCATCATTAAATCGACCTTAAGATCACCGATTGAAGGTATTTTGAGGAGAGAAAATTTTGGCAAAAAATGACCAAAATACCTCTACCTCCAAAATTTTACCAGGAGTCAAAATAAACCAACAGAAGTTAGAATTGATTGATTTGACAGAGAAATTGATGGTGTAAGGCTGCATTTCATGCAAAATAATCCAATTCTAGATCTTATTAGACTTCTCTGTCGAAATCGAAAAAGATCTTAAACTGCTGATATTAGTATGAGAAAGGGGCACTATCAACAAAGAGATATTAAGATCATTTATTTAAATGTATATGAGGATAAAGAAATAAATGTCGAAATGACGAAAATGCCCTTATGTGGGATTATGTTTTGAACAGTGGTAAATCAAGTTGATTTTGAATTCATTGATGGTAATGGAGCCACGGATGGCATAAAGGATATAATATGTGTATAACAATCCCGATTATAAATTTCACTACACTTAGAGTGCTGATGTAACCCGATTGGTTATAAGGAAGTCGCATGATGAGCGGCTCAGTATTGATTCTTAAGGGTCAAAATTAAAAGTGTATTAACAAGATGTTTATTATGGGATCGTTAGATATGATGAAAAGGGAAATGATTATTGAAGATGAATGAGAACGTAATCGGTATGGTTGATGAAATCCATAGTGGTACGGTTAATCCTGGTTCTATACAATTATACAATTTTTGAAGTATTAAATGAATATTTATAGAACCGAAATATTTTGAAATATAATTTATAGAATAATGTGCGGTATGGAGTATATGAAATTGGAGAATATGCAGAAGGACAGTAAGTGAAGATAAGAGATAAAGAAGGTAGCAGCTAACCTGAATTATTAAATGAAAATGATTTTAAAATGAATTTCAATAATAAATCGGCTAGCTGTAAAAGGTGTTAATTAACGATTACACATAATCCAGCATATAAATTAAGATGATCGATATGCTGTGGAATATGAGTAAATAAATGAATCAAGGTGGAGTAGATGTTAAAATGATTTAAATATTAAATGTCTCTGCCTTGAGGATATACAGTGAAATGATAGGACACAAAGATGAAATGTCCAAAATGATAAGAGATGAATAATTAAAGAAAGTATCGGATGTGATTCCCGATAAATTTTCAGAGTAATATAGATATGGGAGATCGGGTTAGCATTGACTCGATTGTTAATACGGAATCTATTTTAAGCTTATATTGAAGAACATAGAAGAATCCGAAAAGCTTAAGAAAATAACTTTGGAAAAAAATTGTGAATAATGAAATTCACTTATATCAGGATAATTGATGGAAATACGGATTATGTGATTGAGGATGAATTAAATGGTGTATTAAATTTCTATTATGAAATTGATGCCTTATTTAATTTAATTAGAGATATATGAGGAATTTATACGACCAATCTTTGGAAAAGGCATCATCAGCTGAAAAGTTGAAGACTAATGGTCATAAGATGATAATGATTTGAACTCGATAAAATTATCACGAGTTTATATTGAGGTTTACAAGGTTAATAAAATACCTTGTGATATATATAAGCCTAATGAATGAGGCATCCCTACAAGAATAAAGTAATGATATACCATACAGTCGAAGACATCAATAGAAAATGAGCAGCATAGTGGTATAACCCTGCAAACTCTCAAAGACAATGAACTATATGTTAAGTACGACAATAAAAGATTTAGCTAGACAGTGTCTCTTTTTAAGATATGATCTCGAATAACAGAATGACAGTGAATCTGTCTATGATGAAGAGATAATGATTGAGATACGAAATGTACTGGGTCTGGCTAAATACTATTGTCAGTCTATGGAAGAGTTATTGGGTTAGCTGCTCTACAGATGAGACTTAAAAATAAATAAGTTTAAAGCAGTGGATGAATAAGTGTGAAGATGGTATACAAAAGGTTAAAAGAGTTTAATAACGGAATATTTTACCACTGAGGAAAAGTGATCGAAATGATAATGAAGGAAAAGATGAATAGGTAATAAGATGATAAGTACATGATGAAGAGGGAACACGAATATGAAGTAGTTCTCAAATTTAAAACAAAAAGTGATTTTCGTGGTTATCACATGACTATGGCTAGATATAAGATCGAGCCAAATTCAATAAATGAAATTTAATTATACTCAAAGGAGTAAACAGATGAATTATATGACCTATTACTAGTTATATAAATGGAAAAATGATATATATATACACCCACCTCGGAATGGTGAAATTGTATGGATAACATGGTGACGAAAGTGATGATTTTATTAGTTACCTATGGAATCTAAATTAAGAAAAGATTTCATGCTCAGGATATTCAAAAACCTAAGTGATATTGAATATACCATAAGGATAAGAGATGATTAACAGTAAAATCTGCAATAAGGTGCAGTCTTGATGAAATAAATGTAAAAATAAGTATTGTGGATGATAAAGAGTCTAAAAGAGATATGATGATATGGAAGTGATTAAAGACTAATTGTCTAAAGGTTCACTCTTCCATTATCAAACTCTTAGATTCTCTAGTGCCATAGTCGAAATATGATTATAAAATGATGAGAATGTATGTGAAGTTCCAGTGAGCCGTATATGTGATTGGAATCTCTAAGTAGCTATATGTTTATGGGAAGTAGCAAAAGGCTTTGAGATTCCAAATTTATAGACAACACCGCTCCATACATGATGTAAATATCTGAGTGTAGAATGGAAACGCTCGAAGGTATGTTGAGAGAGCGGATGCACGAGATGTGAAAGCTACTGAACAATTACATACAATTGATTAACTTGTTTAAATGACAGTTACCAAACTATATCGACTTGGTACTAATTGAGAAAACTGATGATGAACAGTATGATGATATATGGTACAAAAAGCAGTGGAAATGGATAACGCCCAATTGATAAGAAATTTAAGGCAGTATAAGTATATGATGAAAGATGATATGCAATGGTATCAAAAGTGATTTTGATGTTAATGGTATACTGGCAGTATTACTTAAAAGATGATCAAGAGGACAAGAATGATAAGCATACAGGATGCTACCACCTTTTAGTTAAGTTAAATTCGGAGGACCGAATTTCTTAAGGTGGGGAGAATGTGATAACTGTAAATTTTTCCATTTTTGGAAATCATTAAGAATGAAAATTCAATTTTTAAATGTAAATAGGTAAGTTGAAGTAAATAAATCAAGTATTTACGAAAAAGGGAATATTGTTGAAATTTCCGAAATTGATAAAGTGATGAAGTTTAGGGAATTTATTTGGAGAAATTGAAATCCAAATTAAATAAGAAATGAAAAGGGGAAATTATTTGGAAATTAAGAGATCCAAATTATAAGGAATAAAATGAGTATATTCATATATTTATATATTTAATTATATAAATATATTTTTTATTAAATAAATACATGTGTATATTTTTATACAATTTTGTATATAAATAAATATATATATGAAATATAAATATATGTTAATTTCAATTAAAGAGTATATATATATATATATATGTATGTATATTGTGTATAGAACATATATATATTCTTATAATTATATTGATATAAATTATATAAATATAATTATAATACAAAAAAAAAAGAAGAAACAGAAACAGAAACGGGATCGGGACCCCGTTTCTGTTGAAAATCCAGAAGCTAGCTGACCACTGTCGGCGGCCATCGGAAAGGAAGAGAGAGAGGGGAGAGGCCGACGAGACAAGGGAAAGAAGGAGGAAACTGCCCGCGAAGGAAAAAGGAAACAAGAAAGAAAGAGACCGAAGCGGAAAAGAGAAAAGAAAGGAAAGAAGGAAACGGTGGTGCTGGTCGATCTGGGCACCGCCACCCTAACCTTGAGCTCAGCGGAGGTAAGGGGACGGAGAAGGAAGCCACCTGCGAGAAGGAAAACGATGGAGGAAGGAAGAAAAAGGGGAGGAAGAAGCTGAGACCCACGTCGCCAGATTCGCCGCCATGTCACTAATCTGGGTTGAACGGAGACCAGCCATAGCTTCGTCGTGATGTCCGCCAGCTGTGGAGACGCCGAACTGCCGGAGAACCGGCCACCGGAGGAGAATTGGTGGTGAGGGAGGCTGGACTGGTCTGAACCAGTTCAGACCAGGAAAAAAGAAAAGGAAAAAGGAAAAAGAAAAAGAAGAAGAAAAAGGAAGAAAGAAATAGAGAAAATGAAATTTTCGGGAATTTGAAAATTCTCGAGAATTCGAAAATTCGAAATTTTACGAAAATTTGGTAAGAAATTCTGAAAATTAATTTCCTGTGATTTTTAATAAATTATGAAAAAATTCTAAATGTTAGAATTTGGTTTCTAGAAATCATTCTCGACGAACGAGATGATGGAATCGGAAGAGATGGAGTACAGGCGCAACTAATAACAAGGAAATCATTGACCCGGAAAAGGTAAGGGATGCATGTGCAGCACTGTAAGGATATTCAGTCTGCATGCTTTTAAATTATAAATTATTTTATGAAAATGTTGTGATGATTCATCGGCTGAAAATTGTGATGACGTACTGGCTGAGATTTAAACTGCATTTTCCGTGCAAGGGGCTAGCCGATCGGC
Organism: Heritiera fomes; assembly: GCA_032173925.1. Lineage (NCBI taxonomy): Eukaryota > Viridiplantae > Streptophyta > Magnoliopsida > Malvales > Malvaceae > Heritiera > Heritiera fomes. The sequence goes on along the minus strand of JAPDPM010000009.1, from coordinate 16,481,967 downwards.
AGCCGTTATGTAATGACCTGTTACCACATTTTTCACCTTAATTTTACACCATTTATCCGGTTGGGCTGCCTGCGATACTTCACTTGCACTTAATGTTAAACATATTTAATATAACATTGTTAATATAATACACATCCCCTATCTTATTTACAAAAATGTAGTATTGTATACATGTCTAAATACAGAAAATAAATGATCGTACCTCATATATCTTAGTCGGTCTGTCACATTGTCTATTATGTGCAGCCGTGATCCACAAATATTGGATCTCACCATCATCAAAACCTGAAATGTTAAAATTGGGGAGTGAGCAAACCACGGCTCAGTAAGAGAGTTATATGTCACACTTGATATTCAGCTATCTATATGCTGAAAATAATTTTTCATTTTCTTTAAAATCTTCCTAGCTGGCTCTAGGCACACATGTAGGAAGGATACTACAGTCGGCTAGGGATCCAGATAGAGTAAGGCATGTATTTTGAAATACCTAACTTGTTCCGGAACCTAGAAGCAACTGTAGAGAGTACAAATTTCCATTGTTTTCAAAACGATATAATTTTCGTTTTCCACAAAGTAAACCACTTATTTTTTTTCACTTCAGTATACTTTAAAACACGTGACAGTTCAGTAATAAAAACAGTGGTTTACTTCTCTTCTCTTCTCTTCAGTACAGTAAAAACAGTACAGTACAGTAATTTGTAAATATCCAATCATTGGATAATTACTTCTTCGATTATTTCTATCTTAGAAATAATTCTTATGTTATTCTTTTAGAATGAACATTTATTTCTCTTTTCAAATCAGTAATCGTATCATATAGTTCAGTAAAACAGTATATTCAATAAAACAGTAATTCGATACGGTTCAGTCAGTAACAGTAAACAGCAACCGATAGCTTTTAGTTCAGTAAACAGTAAATGGTAGCTTTTAGTTCAATAAGCAGTAAATGGTAGCTTTCAGTTCAGTAAAATAGTAATCAATGGCTACCATTTCAGTAAACAGTACAATTCAGTAACACAGTGTTTTGGTACGGTCTTTCATCAGCAACAGTAGACAGTAAACAGTAAACAGTAGTTCAGTACAGTAAACAATACAGTAAATAAGATTTCGCAAATCCTTTCAGTAACAGTAAATAGTAAGTAGTAAGTAATAAGTGAGACTAGGTAACACCCTACAAGTAAATCATGCTATCTCGTCCACTAGGGACACAGTAACAGTAATGAGATCTATGGCCATGATCTATAATATGTCCTCAGTGTACGCTTGCTAGGCGACAATCCGAGACGCTGATGACTAGCTGGTCAATCAGCCACGTGACAATAACAGTATATGTGATGCATGAAGCTCGGGGCCTAAGTCTCAAAACAGTATAAGCCGTACCATAGCCTTTATGGATTTTAAATACAGGAAATCGAAATATTTCACAAATATCCATAAGGCTCACATGTGAAAATCATCACCTTTATGAAATTTATAATTTAAATCACATTTCTCAAAATATTTCATAAAGGTATAAATTATGTTCTTCCATACGATGAAGACAGTTTGCAAAATCATTACAGAAAATGTAGAAGGGCAAAACTGTCATTTTTCACAGTAAAACACATATGCACGCTTTTCCGTGCATTTAATTGAAAACATGGTTTTATAATTATCGAAATTTCAAACAAATCATTTTTATAATTTATGAAAATAAATTATTTATTTTCTAACTTTAAATTCCCCTCACTATGTTTTCTTCTAAAAACACGTGTAGAGACCTCTAGTCTCAAAATCATAGTTATTCATCATTTCTTAACCTTTATGAAATTTTCATAATTAATTATTTCCATAATTAAAACCATAAAGGTTTTATATGAAATCAAGTGAATATTTAAGAATATTTATAAAAATATTCACTTCAGTCTCTTTTTCATTTTCATCTCGTTTCACGTGAATTATCACCTACAGGGTGAATTTTCGATGATTTCCTTTTCACCATTCTCGAAAACATGAATATTTTAAAATCAAATATCGTTATATTCATGTTTTATGAAATTTACTTAATTTCTCGATTTTCGTACCTGAAAATCGTTTCACATGAAATCAAATCATTTATTATGATTTTCGGTGATTTTCGGTAAATTTCAGTAATTATTTGATAATTTTTCGGCAGTATAACGGCTACCGATTTGGCTAGCCTCCTGCACGGAAAATACAGTTTATATTTTTCAACCGATATTTCACCACAATTTGAAATCAATAAATCACCACAAATTTCAAAACTAATCATTATAAATTGCATTTATAAATTAAATGCATAATTTAAAACATGTGGCTGAATATCCTTACAGGCGGCACATGTCTCCCTTACCTGTTTCGGGTCGGCGACTGCCTCTCAAAGGTCACGCCCGTGTTCACCTCGCTCGATTCCATCGGCTCGGTCATCGAAGGAATTTTCTGGAATTTAAATTCTAAAATTTAGAATTTTTTTCCATAATTATTTAAATAAATAAATTATTTAAATAATTTAACACTTTTCGGGATTTCTTACCGATTCCCGTAATTCTCGAGATTTTTCGTAATTTTCGAATTCTCGGGAATTTTCTAAATTCTCGGAATTCCTCTTTTTCTCTTTCTCTTTCTTCTTTTTCTTTTTTTTCCTTTTTCTTTTATTTTATTTTTCTTTTTTCTTTTTCTTTTCTTTTCTGTTCTTTTCTAGCTCAGACCGGTTCCAAACCGGTCCCCTCCCCTCGTCGTCGGTTCACCTACGGTGGCCAGTTCTCCAGCGGCTCGGTGGCTCAGTAGTTGGCCGGTGTCGAGGCGAACTCGTCGGTGGTCTCAGCTTGGCCAGAATCAACAGCACAGCGACGAATCGAGTCGGTTTTCCCTCGGTTTCTTCTCGTCTTCCGTCGGCCTTCCTCCGCTGTCGGTGGCCTCACCGGTGGCCTCCTACCATTTCCTCTTCCTTTGGCCGTGGTGTGGCTGCAGTGGCGACGGCCAGTTCAGTCGGTACCGCCGGTTCCCATTTCTCTTTTTCTTTCCGGTTTTCCCCCGTTTCGCGTCGCCCCTCTGTTTCCTTTCTCCTTTCCACCGCCGGTCAATTTCCCCTCTTCCTTTCCTTGCCGACGAAAACCTCGTCTGCCCCTTCTCTCCCTTTCCAGCGGCCGTTGACGGGGTCAACCTCCTCGGGAGACAGAATCGGGAGTCTTCCCCGATTCTGGTCTATTGTTTTTTTTAATTCCTTTAATTATATATACATATATATATAAATAAATCATATATACATAATACATATAATATTATTATTATATATATTATATAGTACTATGTATATTTTAAGTATATAAAGATATATATTTTGTGTATAAAAAATATATCTCTAGTATAAATATATATATATGTATATATTTATATACTTTAAAATAAATAACATTTATATATATCTATATAAATGTAATAATAAAATATATATTGTATTTACAATATATATATTTTCTTTCTCAATTTCTTATTTAATTTGGATTTCCATTTATCCAAATTAAATTTCCTCTTTCATTATTTTCCGAATTTCTCATCTTATTTTCCTTCACTAGGATTTTTCATTATCCGTTCCTTCTTCTCAATTCTCGAGATTTTTCACCAATATCCCGTTCTCAAAATTTTTATTTATTTCCAATATTTATAATTTCCAATAATTGAAAAATTTACGGTTATCACACGTTATACTGTCGAAAAATTATCGAAAATTACCAAAAATTTCTAGGAAACTACATAAAATCATAATAATGATTTTATTACACAAGAAAGGATTTTCAACCATGAAAATCGAGAAAATGAATATTTTCATAAAAACATGAATAAAATGAAAGTGATTTTTAAATATTCATGTTTTTGAGAATGGTGATAATGAAATCACCAAAAATTCTCTAAATATGTAAATTACACGTAATATGAGATGAAAAATGAAAAGAAATAAAGTGAATATTTTTATATATATTTTATAAATATTCACTAAATGGTTTTGAGACTAGTTGGCATCCTATCATGTTGATATGTGACATGTAATATGTGATATGTGATATGTAGTCCCGATCGACACCTGATCAGTGATCCGCTGAGGACAATTATAGACTATGGCCATAAATCTGACATGATTATTTTATACCCTTCGGGGTCTATAGCATGATATGAGTAACAACCTAGTGGACGGGCTGGGCGTGCCTCAGTCTCCATATATGAAAAATGTTTTATATGACATGTTATACGTTAAATGTAAATGTTTTACATGATATGTGATAAGTTAAATGAAAGTGATTTACAACATTTTACATAATGCTTATTTCGGTACTGATTTTAGTATTACTTCCTTATGAATTAAGATAGGGAATATAACTCATATTATAAATTTATATGAAATTGTTTATATGTAAAAGAAAAGTAAAGTATCGCAGATAGCCCAACCAAATAAGATGTATAGAAAAAGATGAAAAATAGGGTCACGGGCTGTGACAAGAAGAGAAGAAAAGAACAGAGGAGAGAGAGATCAGGAGAGGGACCACCCCCGACGAGAGAAGGGAGAGGAAGGGCCAGCGACGGTGAAGGCAGTGAAGGAGAGGAGAAACGATTGGGGTTGAGCTGATCGAAAAGGAAGAGAGAAAAGAAAGGAAAAAGAGAAGAAAAGAAAAGGAAGGGGAAGGAGAAAGACTGTCTGTGGCTGGTCGACTTGTGTGGAATAGGTCGGCGACTAGATTTGACCAAATGGTGTGCTAACAATGACCAAAAAAAAAGAAAAAAAGAAGAGAAATTATTTGGGGTCGATTGGAAGTGGTGAGGCTGACCGAAAGTGAAGGAAGAGAGAGAAATGCTGACGGCCACTTCACCCCTTACCCCAGACCTCTCGCTGCCGTTCGTGAGCTACTGTCGACGAGAGGTGGTTCAAGCAAACAGTGGTCGAACCAGAAAAAAAAAGAAAAAGAGAAAGAAAAACAAAAATAGAAAAAAATTGATAAGAAACTAATAATAATAATAATAATAATAATAATTATTATTATTATTAAATTGTTTAGTAACTTTGTAAAATTCTAAGTTGAGTATGGGATTTAATTTGTAGAAATTATGCAAAGGCTGTAGAGCTTGACTGAGCTTGGGAGAAATTATATCGCCAACGTTAATGTGAGGTAAGATATTCATATAGAAAAGTCGTAGATTTATACAGTGTTAGTTGATAGAATTGAGATTGAAAGATTGAATTTTGAAGTGGTTTTGAGGATATGATTGAATAAGGTTATAGGTGAGAATAGGTGATGATGTTGATGTAGAGGATCGAGAATAGTAGTGTGATAATTTACATGGTAAATATGATGTGATTGAGGTTTCGAAGATAAATTTCAAACTGTTTATGGGTTGATTTAAATGAGGTTTATGAATTGAATGCTATAATGGTTTAAAATCAACTGCCTTGGGAATATAAAACTATGTTTATTCATGCAGGAGGGTTAGGACAATTATAGCCGTTATGCTGCCAAAATTTTTATAAAAATCATCGATATAAAATAATTGCATATCATGTGAAGTATAAAATAGTGAGATAATAAATTGGTAATAAAAGGTAAAGTTGGCCAAAACTTAGAGGAAGATGAATTGATATTGTTGGTAAAATGCTTTGCAGCCCAGGAGAAGTCAATTACGCGCGATGTTATTGAGAAAGTCGCTAACATTGAACAAGTAAGGGATGTGTGTGGAAGCTGTAGGGATATAGCAAATGCATGATTTTGATGGATTTAATTTTATGAAATTATATGGTACTTAATTACCTTTTAAATCATGCGAATTTGTGGTTTATGACTAGTATGAAATTGTGTTTTAAGTGCAAGGAGGTTATGGTATTCGCAGCTGTTATGTTGCCAAAATTTCCTCTAAAATTTTCTAAAATATCATGAAATACATTATGTGCATAGAATAAGTGAAATTTTGTGTTTGGAATTTATTTCCAATATTTTCCATAAATTGGAATTTTATCGAAAAATATTATTTAAATATTCGTGTAATTAAATTTTATTAAAGTGAAATGTCCCATATGTTCTTTGAATATTTCACTATAAATTAGAACATTTGTAAATTTTCTCACTGAAATATGAATATTTCATTGACTATTTTCACTGTACTGTTAAGTATGAAATTAAATACCTTTTTGGAATTTTATTAATTTAAATGATATTTATTAAATTTCCTTAAAGGTATTTTCATTGTAAATAAAATGTTTTGGACTGTTACAGGTGTTGAATAGTAAATATTTTTTAAATTGTTTTCAGTATAATATTCATTATTTTATAAATTTTCCTTTATGGATTGACTGAAAGTTTTACCAAGTGTAATGATTTCCATAAAGGTGATATCACTGTCTATACACTGTTTTGAGACTGTTAAGCCTCATATCATACTCATGTGTATTACTGTACTGTTACTATGTGGAGCTGTTGACACTGATCTTGTTTTCAGCGTCCCGGTTGACACCTGATCAGTGTACGATCGAGGACTCTTATAGACTATGGCCATAGATCTTACTGTTTACTGTTACTGTTCCCTACGGGGATTATAGCATGATATATAGAAGGTGATGCCTAGTCTCCACTTAGTGTTAACTGTTTTACTGAACTGTGAATTATTGTTTACTGTCTACTAAACGGTACCGAGTTATTACTGTTTGTTGAATTTAAAATGTTTTATGGAAATTATTACTAATTATGAAATGGTTATTGAACTATTACTGTATTGTGAACTTCAAGTGTTTATTGTACTGAACTGTTTCTGTACTGTTTACTAAACTGTCTATCGTACCTTTACTAAACTGTTTTACTATTACTGAAAAGATTATTGTTACCAAACTGTTACTAAGAGTGTTTTACTGAACTATTAATGTTTTGAAATAAACATTTTTATTGACCTTAAACTTATTACGGTTTACTAAGTTGCTCACTTTACTGTGATGTTTACTAAACTGAAATTGAACTGTCACTGTTTACTGAAAATTGTTAGGGTTTACTGAATTGTCATAACTGAATGTGCTTCCCAAAATAATTCTTAAAGTGAAACTGTTCATGAACTGGTTAGTATTTTTACTGAAGTGTTTACTGTATCAAAGCTTATTTCCACTGTTTTCCGTACTACCATAGTACTGTTACTGAACTGTTTTTATACTACTACTGTCTAATTAAACTGTTTACTGTACTATTTCTTCTATTCTTACTGTAAGTGTTTTCAAGTGTTTATTGAAGTGTTTAATTAAATGGTTTTATTACCATTTATTTATGAAAGTGTTATTAAATGATTTTATATCAACAATTTATAAACTACTCCCTATAGTCACTCTGGGTTTCTGGGAAAAAATAAGTATTTCAAAATACCTTTCATGCTCTATCTGGATTACTTGACTGACTATAGTATCCTTCCGACTACTGTGCCTAGTGAACTGTTAGGATAAAAAACGTTTTTGAGCATATAGATTTCGTTATATGTCTTGCATACGATTCCTATACTGAGCACGTTTCGCTCACCCCTTTATTTTCCACTCCACAGGGTAGTATGAGTGATTAAGAGATATACATTCTAGAGATATTAGCTGCGTTTTGGGTTAGCCAAGACTGCATTGTGTCAATTAGAAAGGTATTTTGTATTTTCTTTAGATGTATTGTACAGTACTACTTAAATTGTAAAATAGGAACAGAGGATGTAAATTGTAAGGAAATAATGTGAAATTTCATATTCTAAATTTATAAAATTATTTGGAGTTTACTGTATTCCATTGTTACTGTACAAGTGTTAAAGGCATCGCAGACAGCTTAACCAAAATTTATGTGTAAAATGTGTGATTTACTATATGTCTGGACTGTTACACATCAACATCCTAGTAGAATCATTTACAAGCAATACACTATAGGAAATGGCGTACCCATGGTATGGGTTAGGGTTTTACCCTTAATAAGCCAATCCTACAAATACAAAGACTAATGGCCATTGTCGAACAGTCATATAGTGTACACTAGTTAGGTGACATCTATGGGAGCTAATGACTTGACTAGGGTCATACAGCTGTCAATCAATACAATCTGAATACATGATACAGGAGCCAACAATCTTAAAACATTTATTATCAAATCAATACCTTTAAAATCATCAACAGATGCAAAAATCCCTTTTTGAGATACATGAATTGTAAACCAACACATTTATAACAAATAAGAATTTAAAGCAATATTTCAAAAGGGGGCAGTTGACTACTCTTTTAAGGCAGTTGACTGCTATGCACTTCTTCAATTAATTGCTTTATTTTCCAAAATTAATTTCAAAACATTTGAAAATCCAATACAAAGAGAGGTAGTCAACTGGTCATTTGGGCAGTCGACTGGTTTTGAAACAGATGCTTCTAGATAAAATGCAGTCGACTAGCCTATGTGGCGGTCGATTGGTGTGCAAATAGAATGCTTCTAGGAAAAAGACAGTCAACTAGCTTACATGGCAGTCTGCTGCTTATGAAACAGAATGCTACGGAACAAAAGTGTTCGACTTAGCTTTAAGGCAGCGACTAGTTTTAAATCGGTCATAGAACAAGCAATCGACTGCTATACAAGGTAGTCGACTGGTTTAAGTCGGCTTCGAAAATAAGTACGTCATGTCTGTGTCTGGGCAGTCAACTGCCTTTCAGGGTAGTCGGCTGCTCCTAGACAAAATCAATTCTAGGAGTTAAATCGAATTTCAAACTTCCTACACTTTTAAAACAATTCCATTTTGCATCCAACCAATAAACCACATGCAGGCATAGTACCCCTATGCCCTTTTACATACATCTCTTACCTCAAATATCACAGAATCGCAATAATTTGCAGTGCCAAGGATCCTCCTTAGTTACTCAAAGCTAAAGCTGCAAAACAATAACACTTCCATCAAACCACATTCTCTTTTAAATTAAACTTCTTTAACCATCTTCCTATCACTTTAACATCATCTTATAACCCTCAAAACATCAAACTCAACACATTAACCTTTCTTTCTTATTAAAACTAGTGCACCCAAAGTGCTAAGCTCAACTTCTTTCAAGACTAACACCACCATCATCTTTCTCTCGCTCACTACTTTCACTCTAAAATCATGCAACTTCTCCATAAACCCTCTCTCAACTGGAACCCTAAGGAATCTCTACACTTGGTTTTGCTTCATTTTAAAACTATATACATGGTATATAACCTTAGAAAAATCAAAAGCAAAAGCTAGCTTCAAGTAAAACTTCATATTTTCTCACCTTCAATAACAACAAAACTTGCAATAGCCAAAATAGCCCTCTAATGGCTGATTCAAGCTTTCATATTTTAGGTATAGCTAGAGCTAAGCAAGAGAAATTGTAGACACCCTATTTTGTCCAGGATCTTAATTTGTAAAAATGATTAATAGAGTTAGGTGACATTGTATTTTAATTTAATTTAACAATTTAGATTAGGATAATTATTTAATATTAGGATTATTTAGAATTAGGCTAGAATTAAATTAGGATTTTTTTTAGATTTAGAATTAACATTAATTAAAATAAATGAAATTGGGATAGATATAAGGTTTAGGAATATTTAATAAATAGACTAAAAAATTAAAAATAAATAATAGTTTTAGAATAGGATAACTATTTAAATTAGGATTAATCAATTAATTAATTAGGAGAGTTATTATTAGATTAATATTAAATTTGATAGAGTTAGATTAGGATTAGCATAAGAATTTAATAGATAATTAGAATTAAAAGATAAAATAAAAAAGGAAGAGATAAAAGTTGACTTAGTCTAGGATTATAATTAAGTGCCTATAAAAAGACCTCTTATTCATTTCTTGAAGGGGAGAACTTTTGCACTCAGCCTTGATAAAAAAACTTCTACCAGACCTGCATTGACCGAAGCCTCCATCATCACCGATTTCTTCCTCACCGCAAAACTTTAAACCTCTGCTTTACCTACTGCCCTTTCCATACCAGCTCTTCATCGTTTACGTAGCCAGCCACCGCCTTGCTTGCTGCAAATAACCCACATCACCGCTTGAGCACCGCTACCTTTGCTGTCGTTCCACTCATCATCTTCATCGTCTGCTCTACCGTTGCTGCATCATCTCGCACCACTATTACGCTCCCAGCTGATTGTGTTTCTGTCCAGTCTTATTACCATTATCCCTGTAGCATCGAGCACCACTACCACTGCTCCACACGGCTATTGTTGGAGAGCACTAGCTTGTGCTTTGTTTTAGAAGGAATGATGCAAGGAAATAAAAAGGAAGGAGATAAGCAATCGGAACAGTTTAAGGATATAAGCAATTGAAACAGTTTAACTTTAACCAAAAACAAGGATTTTGACTATTAACAAGCATCATCCCCTTTGCTTGTATTGCCATCCCCTGTCCCGTGAAGAATAGAGAAAGTGAGCATCACCAAGCTTCACTGTATTGCTTGGCTTGGCCTCAAAGAGAAGAAAGCAAAGAGAAGAACAGGTAAGTTTTTAATGCTTATCTATTTTTTATGAAGTTTATCTTAAGTCTTATATATTTTATTCGATAATCAAAATTTGATTAAGAAAACTTTATCAAGTTACGTGAGATTTGTTTAAATAGGAAATATTTTATTAAGTTAATTAGTGTAATAGATTTAGGGAAATATTTTAATAAATTCAATTGGTTAGAAATATATGAAATTAAAATGGATAAAGAAATTAAATTTGAAAGGAAAAGAATTAAGTTTTATAAAACAAAATTATGAAGTGATGAAAATAATCAAAATTAAAATGTCTAAAATAATAAAAAATTAAATCAAATAAATATTTAAATAAATTAATCCAATGACAAAATTTCGAGTGTCACGAATGGTTGCCATTTTAGAAATTCTTAGGTGAGAATATTTGTCTTGAATTTTGCCAGTATGATGGAAGATTTAAGGTAAGTGTTCAATATTAATAATCGATATTTATTTCAGAAAATATAAATATATATTAATAATTAATCTATTTAAAAAATAATATAGAGTAAATATTAATAATAAGAAATTAGGATATAATGATTTGTAATAAAAGTAAAAGTAATAATAATAATAAGTTGAGAATAAGTGGAGATTATCTCGATGATGGAATTATAAGATGTCACAAATGGTTGACATTTTTAAATTCTTAGGTGATATGTTTTATTTAAATTTTGCCAGCATGATAGAAGATTTAAAGAAAATTTTCAATAAAAATAATCAACATTTATTTTCAAAAATAAATAATATTAAAATAAAATAAAAATAAAACTTAGGAAATAAAATAAATAAATAAATAAAGGAAAATTAAATAGAAAATAAAGATAAGATAAAATAAAGACAAAATATATAAGCTAGGAATAAAAGATGGAAAATAAAATTAATATATTTCATAAGAAAATTAATTCGATGACGGAGCCTATTCGAGAAAGACAAATGGGATTTCTTGGATACTCTTGAGGTGATGATGAAATTTAAAGAATTTCGCCAGCACGATGGAGAGTTTCTTAGAGATTGTCCAATATTTAAATATTTGAATTTAATAAAAGCAAAGACCATTTAGTTAAAAATTATTAAAGATATCACAAAATTAGTTGGTACCATTTTAGGATGGGCATTGTAGTGGTGATAATCCTTCCCCATACGTAACCGTACTCCTGAGTCTAAGAGTCTTTGAATGCAGACCATGCCTTATCTTTAGACAAGAATAGGTGACCAATCACACCTTAGATTAGAATGGTTGGTGGCGACTCTTGAATTTAAGTCTAGCGGGTTAGGTTTTAGGACCTGACACGTTATGACAGGTTAGCAACTCTACTGGGGACTTTTAGAGAGTCAGGCCAATAAAAAATTTTGTGATTATCTTGAATTTTTGATTAAATGGTTTTTTTTATCTTGATATGTTGTATATATTACTTGCTATATTATCTTTATTATAGGGCATTTTAAATGGAGTCTTGTTCCTTCGCATACACACACATCGCTTGTATGGGCATGCATGAACCTTCTACCTGGGCTCCGTCCTTTTTAGGAGGAAGTATAGTAACTACGCTCTTGTGAGGTGGTAACCTCTGCAATGGCTAACGAATACTTCCACTCAAATTGAACCTTTCCGTTTGTAGCCTGTAATGGGTGAGGATTGGGTGCCTTACTAGTCTTATGTGGATGATAGTGAGGAACAATTTGGGAACCTTTAGAACCTTGAATTATCAAAACCCAGCATATAGTGAAACCTAAGAGGTCTAACTTTAGATGGAGCCATGAAAAAACGCTTGAAGTATAGAAATAAACCAAGACAAAACACACAAAGGAATAACTTTTTCCTCTTATTTTATGCATTGTTTTTACAAAAAAAATTCGAAAAGAAATATATTTTTTTCCAAAAGAAAATAAAAAAAAGAGAGAGAATATAAGTTTGTTTATATCATTAAGTCATGCATGATTGTGTTTGATTTTGCATCGCATAACATATCATTCACATAAGTTTGCACTTGTCTTATCATGAGATTGAACATACTTTTGATTGGTAGGAGAGATTGCTAGACCTAAGTGCATTCCATGTGCATTCATTTTTGTGCATTCATTTTTGTGCATAAACATATCGCCACATGAAATATAATTTCAACTTAATTATGGCATTCAAGGTACCAAAATTGCATCCACTAGATGGTCTACCCTCCATAGATATCATACAAGGTATCAAGCACACATAATAGAAGAGGATCAAAATAGCAAGATAGAAAAGTTGGAAAGGGATAATGTAGAAGAGATAAAGGGGCAATTGAGCGAAATTACTCAGTTGCTAAAAGCCATGATTAAAGGAAAACAGAAATGGTTAATCAAGATGAGTCTATCCAAGAGACTCAACAAAGCATGCAAGAAAACCTTGTTTTCGTCCCCGATGGGAGTATTGTCAAAGCCCTAATACCTCTACAGGTGCAAGGAGGAAATCCTCAAGGAGATTTGGCAACACAAGCTCAAAATCCAATCGAAGTACCAAATTTAGATGACCCCAAAGACTTGGCAATGCTAAGGCATAGGGAGGAAGACATTAGTACTAAAGTTCAACTGAGCTTGATAGTGGAAAGGCTAAGCGCCATAGAAGGAGTTGACTATTTTAGGCCAATTGATGCTGAAAGGCTGTGTTTGGTACATGGCTTCGTGCTTCCACTAAAGTTCAAGGTATCCGAATTTGAAAAGTTCAATGGAACTTTGTGCCCAAAAGACCATCTTACCATGTACTGTAGAAAGATAGCGGCATATGCATGGGATGACAAGTTATTAATTCATATTTTTAAGACAGCTTGATTGTGTCAGCCACTGAGTGGTATAACCAATTGGAAAGAAGTAAAGTTACTTTTTGGTCTGAGTTGGCAAGAGCTTTTATAACTCAATATAGACGTGTGTCCGATGTAGCACCTGACCACTTATCTCTCCAAAATATGGAAAAGAAGAAAGATAAGAGCTTCAAAGAATGTGCACAACGATAGAGAGATGTGGCATCCCGGGTTCAACCACCTTTGACTGAGAAAGAAATCACCATGTTCTTCTTGAATACTCTCAAAGCTCCCTACTACAAGCGTATGCTTAGCAATGTGACCAAGAATTTTGTGGACATGGTGTTAACTAGTGAAGCTATTGAAAATGCCCTTAAGAGTGGTAAGATTAAAGCACCTATGAATGATCACAAGAAGAATGGGTTTTCAAAGAAGAAGGAAGAAGATGCACAAGCTGTTTCCAATAACTCATGTCCCTCCTATACCCCTTATTCACCTTTAGTGAATTATGCCTATTCTCAACCCCACCCACAAATTCATTCTCAAAATGCTTACCAACCTATTCACAAGCTCCTACAATCTCAAATGACCAAAGAAATACTAGAGCTGGCTAAAATATTACCATAGACCCTATACCCATGACATACGCAGAGTTATTCCCAAAGTTAGTAAAGGGTTATCTCATTGCCCTTGTCTACATGGAACCTTTGAAACCTCCCTACCCAAAGTGGTTTGACCCTAACGCAAAATGTACTTATCATAATGGCAATGTTGGTCATTCTATTGAGAATTGTATTGGATTGAAGACAAAACTCCAAGCACTCGTCAAGGCAGGAATTTTGAGTTTTGGAGAAAAGTGAGAACCGAATGTGAAACAAGAATCCTCTACCGGAGCACATAGTGGCAACGGTTAATACTGTGGAAGAAAGTGGATGTTATTGATCAATTCACCTAGTTTGAAGTTAATGGTTGTTTCTTTAATTTCATTCATCTTAGGACATTTCAATTTCATTCGATGACGGAGCCTTTTCAAGAAAGACGAATGAGATTTATTGGATACTCTTGAGGTGAGGATGAATTTAAGGAATTTCGCCAGCATGATAGAGAGTTTCTTAGAGATTGTCTAATATTTGAATTTAATAAAAGCAAAGACCATTTAATTAAAAATTATTAAAGATATCACAAAATTAGTTGGTACCATTTTAGGATGGCATTGTGGGGGTGCTAATCCTTCCCCACACATAATCGTACTCTCGAGTCTAAAAGTCTTTGAACGTAGACCATGCCTTATCTTTAGACAAGAATAGGTGACCAATCACACCTTAGATTAGAATGGTTGGTGGCTGACACATCCTGTCCTTTTTAACTATCTTACGGAAGCCTAAATTTTACGAGCTAATTTTTTTTTCTTATTTGTTTGTAGGTGAATGTGTGGGCCACTCTAAATTTAAGTGATTCTTCAATCACTAAGGTCCTTTAACCATCACTTGACAGTTAATCCATAAACAAATAGTACAATTATCATCGTATCATTTTCCTCAAACATAATCAATCTTACATGTAGCATAAATATATCATTTTAGCATTTCCAGCTCAAACTGAGTATTATGGTGGTAATATCTCGCCAACAATAAAACTCAACCTACATCCCAAATTCGACACATAAGTATTACAACCAAACGAATTTCAATACACTGTGCCATGTTCTTCTTGTGTCTATACCATCTAATGGGCCATATACCTGAAGCTGTACGTGGGAATTACTCTTGAGGAGCCTCCCTAGCCGAAAGTAGTGGGGACAATGTTCGTCAATCTGAAAGGGAGGAAAAGAAGAGGGGAGTGAGTCATAAACTCAGTAACTACAGAAGCAACTTAAAAATCATAACATGTATCTGTCAATTTTCAAACTCATAAATCATACACATCCGATAAATCAAATTTGGTATGCTACAGTATAAAACATGACTGCATTTTAAAACATAAAGAATAACAGTCTTCTAAACAGATTTAAATCTCATTTTCAGACATTGATAAATCAGATCTTATATGCTGCATTGTAAAACATGTTCTTAAATCATAAGGTAAAAGCCAATCATCAGTCGTCAGAGTATCATCATAAATCATATTGTCCAATCGATAAAACAGATCATAGTACCAAGAGATAAGGCATAGCATCATCAAGATACGTAGAGCTAACATAATAACAATCTAAGGTAGCTAACCGTAGTAATCTCCCAAAAAGGTACGTTGCCTATGCATAGACCAATCAACCCCGGTTCATTGATCATATGACATCGGGACCTATCCAAACATAATATACAGGACAAGTTGATCGTTCCCGAGAGCTAGTCATCAAGACACAGTGCTCTAAATCAATTAAGAACACCTACACAATTCTAAAGGTACGATGCCCTAAGGTCTTAATCCACCCGATCTAAAACAATATCTAATATCAATTTTATTAAATCAGCTTTTCAAGACTTCATATAAAAAACATAGTGCATAAATATGCAGGTAACAATCAAGGGCTCACCAAGCTTTTAAAGCGCTTTAAGTTATAAAACAAAATCGGAAAACCGTATCAAACCAAAAGCTTAGTTCAGTTTGGAAACTCAAAAGTGTCATTATATTAAAGTAATAATACATGAAACCAAACATAGATTTGGCGAGCCTTTAGCATGCTTATAAAACATTTTCAAAAAAACTAAATCAATTAATGAAGGATAGGCTTAATGTGCAGCATTTTCAATACATTTCAAAACAAATCTCATTTGCAGCATTTCATTTCATTTCAATACCAAATGAATTTAAGACATCATACAATTTGGATGCAAGGTAGTTGCTTATGGTTACTTACAGTACTTTCTTAGCTTACAGATTCAATCCTCCTTGGCCTATCAAGTTCCACACAAGCTATGTGAACTTTTAGTCAACTTTAGTCCTTAGCATTACCCTCTACACAACACATGGTGGATCGGGTTACTCATTACCCCCAGTGGCATGCCAGGATTAAGAGTTATACAATTCAATAAGAAATGACACCAAGGAGTAATTCTGAATTATTCAAATATGAACTAGTTCTATTTATTTCCTTTATTTTTTTTATTAATTTTTTTTGCTCACTTGAGCCTCCATAATCTACTAGGATCAATTTCTGCATTTTAGAATTTCTGACCTTAGTGCACAAACTATCTCATATTTTAACATAGGGATTTCCAATTTGTACAAACTCAAAACCATATCAATCTTGACTTATTTACCTTTCTGGGAATGTAAAGTTTGCAATCAAACTCAATCTGGACTATTTTCTAGGCATTTTTGAAGTTGACACTAGACTATTCATCCCCTGCAGTGAGTATCCTACATTCATATATACATATCTTAAGCTACATAATTCCAAATCCACAAATTCTAGAACTAAATGAAAGCTAACTCATTTCCTATCTATAAATGTAAGGCTCATAGTTTAATTCTTTCTAGATCAACATCAGCAAATTTCCAAAGTTGCATAATGTTCTAGCAGTTTTTAGGCACGGTGTTACACTGACCTACTTGCACAAAATACTTCACATGTAATTATAGGCATATCCAACCGGTGCAAACCCAAAACCATAACAATCCTAATGTAATTACCTTTCTGGAAATATAAGGCTTGCAACCTAACTCAATTTAGCCTATTTTCTACAATTTTTTAAAGTCAGAACCATGATTCACGTTTTTTGGACAGAGTACCTTGTACTCATTTGTACATAACTTAAGCTAAAGAACTCCAAATCAAGAAATTCCAAGACTGACTTTCTCCTAAATTAAAAGGCTATCAACCATAAGTTTTCTAGAATTTATCTCACTGTATAAAATTTGAACTGAATGTTTTAACATCAGTCCAGAGCAGAACCATAATCCAGAATTGAACATCAAACCTGAATTCATTTAATCCTTCATGCATACTACAGCCATTTGATTCAATTCATCATAATTTCATTTTCATACTTAATAAATAAACGTTGTAAAGTCATAATAGTATCTCACTTACCCAAAATTTCCAGCAACTATGCTTCTTCAAGGTTCACAAAACCTGTCTTTCCCCAATTCTGATTTGGCCAAAAGCTAAACTCTCTCTTAATTCTCCAACAACCGTAAGCTTCTCTTCTCTTCCTTTTGGTTTCCAGCTCTCCTAGTCATATTTCCCACATGCAACATTCACTTAATCCAAATTTCGGAAAAAGCATAATTAAATCATGAGATACAATAGCATTTCCTTACCTCAAACTCAAAAATGACAGAAATTCAACTCCTTTCCTTCTTGGATTCTCACGGCAATACTCCACCAAACACACATGCAATGCTCAATTCATGTTTACTCTCCTGCATGTCTTCAGAAATTCCCCTTGGATAATCCAAAAATGGTGAGAATCCTCTCAAACCGTGGCTGCCATTGGAATTTTCCTTCAAAATCGAAATGGATAGAGATGAGGCGAGGAAGAAATAATGGACAGTGTGTGAGAGGAAGGCAGATCGGTTAAAGAGCAAATGAAGTTCTAGATTCTCCTCTTCCTTTAATTTCTAAAACTTAATCAAACTAAGAGAATAGAATGGGTCCTTTGGGTGCCGACTGTAAGGGATAGAAGAAGAAGAAATGAAATCTTTTGTTAGTGGGCTGTTTGCCACTGTTCTAGACACGGAAGAAAGATTTGAAATGGTTCAATTTTGAGAAGAGTGCACGAGTTCTCTAAGGGATTTGGGTAGCTCTCAGTTCCTTTTTTTTTAAATTCAGTTGTTGGTATAATAACGATGAATAAAATATAAAATGGCCATAAACAAATATGATGGAAGAGGTGGTTACGGTTTCAACTTGGTTGTTAAACACAAAATCCTATTTTAAACCCCAACTTCAAAATTCTTCTTAATTCTGAATTGGTATTTTGCTTTTATCATGGATGGACCCTTTTTTAATTTATCTCCAGTCCATTTAAACCCCTTTTGATTATTTTTAAATCAACAATAATCCAAATTTTGCTTAAACTTTTCATTTTAATCTTAATCCTTCAATAAACTCCCAATTTACTAAATTTCAAGTCTAACTTCCAATAATTTACTGTATCAATCTACAAGGGGTATAATGACATGCCATACATGACCAGAAAGGTCTCTAAATTAATTTTTCAACAAAATTTTAATCACCTAAATCGGAGTTCTTTATCAAAAGTTATGCCCGTTTCATTACTGGTTGCTCACAGTCAGAATTTCCTGACTGTGATGTGAATCTAAAAATTCATTGCTGTTGATCCACATTGAGTTTGAGAGTAAGCCTTACATCGTTGGAAAGCCTATCGAGTTAGCTTTTCATAAAAAATTCGAATCACCTTAATCAGAGTTTCCTACTAAGAGATATACTCGATTCTTTACAGAGGTGTTGACTGACAGGTTTCACTACACATGGTTCAACTTTGGAATTTTTTTGGTATTAATATGTAGGAAATTAAATTACAAGCTTTTTATGGATAAAGACCTTTAAGTCAGCTTTCATAAGAATTTTACATTCTATCATTTTGATACTCCTATCAAGAGATATGATCAAAAAAAGGCAGATTGATCATGAGCCAAAGGCTGAAATTTTCAGTTTATTGTCAAATTCTCGAATTAGGCCCAAATCATAACCACACGAAACAAATTGTCTTATCAGAGACCATTTATGATGAATTTAAGGTACTTACATGGTTTTTGGATGAGTGTACGGTCCTATGGGACCCACCAACTTGTTTGTACGGAAGCCTGCGTTCCTATGCCAAAATCTAAAAGTGTCACAATTTGACCTCTAAACACCTCTAAGGCTCATTTAACACTATTTAACATGTAGAAGAAATTGTGGTTGTTACAGTGATGACTCTTGAATTTAAGACTAGCGGGTTAGGTTTTAGAACCTAACACATTACGACAGGAATAATTTTCCTTTAGGGTGCAAGTTGATTGGATGAGGTTAGGGGTTGTTTCTCAAGCTTTCTCACTCTAAAACTTAGCAAAACTTGGGAGAAGAAAATGGCAATGGTGTGGCCAACCCTCTAAAAGAAGAAGACTCCAACGATATCCTAATTAAGTGTTATTTTAATATTAAAATATCATCCTTTGCCTCTTTGACCATTTTGCCCTCTTTTTGCAAAAAAAAGACCATTTTGTCCTTTTAAAATTCTAACAATTTCACTTATATCCCAAGCAGTATAATATCAATTTACTTAATCTATTTAATTCTTATTTATTTTTATTTTTGACAATTATGGTCCTTTAATAATAGAAAAAGTCAAATCTTTGACCTTGAGGGCATACAATGGGCGGCAATAGGGGTGAAATTGCCAAATTACCCCTAATAGTACAATCACATAATTTTCGACACTTTCGAGTGATTTAGTCTATGGCTTGGAATAGCCTAAGACATCTTCACACAAAGATTTGACTATGATAGTCTGTGGTTCAAAAGTCAAACTAAGTTGACCAATATTCATTAAAGTTCTTCCAACCTATGAACAAAATCATCATTTTTGAAATTATTGCACGTAAACCTAAGTATGCCTAAATGAAGGAATTTCAAGAAATGATCTTCTTACCAATTTTGTATTTTGAGCCCAAATTTAAGAATTTGTAGCTTTTGTGTCCATCCGATTTGCGCATAATGTTGTGGGGCCCACCTTACAATTTCTCCTTTACCTACAAAACATGGTGCAACTTCTTATCACAATTTATCCAATCATTCTAACTTAAAATACTATGTAAGTACAGAAGGAATAAGGAAAATTAGGAATCTCACACTTTTATAAGTGTATCTTTTATGACTTGATGATTGTATATATGTGTGAGAGCCCTAAATTTCTTATATTTTATTTAGTTATTGAGTGTAGGAAATTAAAAAGAGAAATTTATTACTAAAAGATTTAAGTAAAGGGTCTATTCGATAAGGTCAGGAAGGTACTCGATGCGGGCCCTACTGGACTTTCTTTGTCCAAATCGAAGGAAGATCCTAGAATGATGATATTTAAGGTAAATAATTTTATATGTATTAAAGTTTTAGATTAGGTGAATTGATAGAGGAGATCAAGTGTAAAAGTGAGAAATTTCATAATTTCACGATTGAGGGTAATTCGATAATTTCATTACCTAAGAATGCTCAAACTATTTTAAGAGTCAATAGTTGACAATGTTTGACCTAAATATATGACAAATTATGGAAATTAAATATTAAATCTGAATTTTTAAGGAATAGATAAATTGTAGGACGTAGATGAAAAAATGATATTATATAAGGGTAAAATGATCATTTTACATAGAGAGGTCGATTAAAATTAATCAAGGTTAACTAGAATTTAACTAAATAAATTAAATTTATTAAAATAAAACTTAAAAATTTGAAAATATGAAAATTTGATATTTATAATGGTAGGAGTGTAAATTTTACCAACTTAAAGGGAAAATTTAATTAGTAGTTAGGTGTCTAAATGTCATTGGATGTATGAAAATAAAATGAGACAACTTGAAATTATAGCTGAGCAATTGTCTTCTCTTCTTTGCCGACTTTTCTTTGCTGCACCGCCATATTTTTCCTGCTCTGTTTTCACGTTTCATTTCAGCCCTTTCTCTTCAAAATCATTCACGTGCCCCCTTGCAAAACTCCATCCTTCCTTCATTTACCTATTCCACCTTCTTTAAATTTGTTCTTCACGATCAGGCCACCTTAAGCTCAAAATTTGAAAGCTGGAAGGAAGCAAACCGAAACTGAGCTTGAAGGATTGGACTGTTCGGTAATGGTGAAGGTAAGGGATTTATGATGTTTTCCTTAGGATTAGTTATAGAAGTTGAATTATCCATGTATGGGAAATGTGTTTGGAACTTGGGATTGAAATACAAGTACATCTATGCTGTCATGAGGTAATCGGTTAAGTGAAGAAACTTAAGAAATTGTTATGATTATAAATTTTGTTAGTTGGAAACTAGTGACAGATTAGGAAAGAAACTAAATGGAAGCTTACTCGAGTGCTGATGTTGCAAAGTGCAGCAAACTGGCATGAGTGAGGGGGGGGGGGGGGGGGGGGGGGGAGGATTCATGGCAGAACAGGGCAGTCACGATGATGAGGAATTTTGTTGACTTTAACATGTTTGATGGAAGTTTTAAGAGAATAAATAATATATGTAAAGATTTAAATGAACAAAGGAAGAAAAAAAATTATGAAGATGTGTTAAATTGTGGCTTACGGGAACGAAGCAAAAATGATGGTGGCGTGATTCAAGCTGGCCGGCAGTATAAAGAAAACTAAAACAGAAAAGAAAAGAGAAAAAGCAGAAAAGAAAAGAAAAAAAAAAGAAAAGAGAAAAATGAAAATTGAGAAGAAGAAAAAAAATGAAAGAAACATAAGAAAAGAGTAATGGAAGTTGTCGACTATGGAAGAAGAGAAGTGTGAAGCTGCTATCGGTTCCAGAGAAGAAAGAAAGAAAAGAAAACAAGAAATGTTAATATAATTTTTAATAATGAACTAGGACGATAACCTCATGCTTCACATGAAGATTTTATTTAAAAAAATTATAAAAAGTATTTATTAACAATAATAAATCAAGATAATTATTTTAAAAATATTGATTTATTAAATAAAAATGATAATATTTAATTTATTAATTAATTATTTTGTTTATTTTTTATTTTATCTTTTAAAAATAAAATAAATATTTTACACAAAATTACAAAGTTAAACAGATCAAAATAAAAAAGAAAATATTATAAAATATTTAATTTTTTATTCAGTTTAATCCGAATTTGTTTGTCTCAAGATAAATTCAAATTAAATTAATCCCTACCATCATTTTTTCTTTTTATTTGTTGTAGTCTCAAGGTGTTTAATATTGAAATTATTTATTTGTTACATTATTTCTTCTTTTATGGTTTTCAATTTTCATATTTAATGAATCTTTTTAAATTTTAATTTATAGATTTATTTTTTATAATTTTTTTGTGTTTAAGTTTTAAAAAATGACTTTGGGAACTTTTTTGCTTTATACTATAATTTATCATTTTTTTGAATTTTAATATTATTTATAATATTTATTAGATTTTATTGTTTTTTAATTTTTAAAATTTGAGAATTATGCAAATGAAAAAGGACTTGTAATTTGATTTGAACTTTTCGGAAATTTGGTATTTGAATTTTAATATTTTATTCGAATTTTTGCAAACTAAATTTTTTGAGTATTTCATTTGAATTTTTAAAAAAGTTTAACACGTATTTTTTTAACATTTATTTTTTCTTTTGTTACATGAATATTTAGTTTAGTTCCTTAAAAAAGATTATTTGAGTTTTAGTTTTCTTTTCTCTTTCCACTTTTCATATCTTTCCCTTCATTTTTTTTATTTTAACTTTGAAAAATAATAATAGTATTTATAAAAAAAAATTGCAAGTATTTGATTTAATTCTTTTCAAACTTTTTTGTTTGAACTTTTCATTGTCTCTATTTTCTCTCACTTTTCTTCATAATAAGTTCCTTTTTTATATTTTTAGTATTTTAACATTAAAAAAATTTAAAAATAAATATTTTTATTTCAATTAAAAAATATCACATATTAAACTAAAAACTACCACATGACTAAAATTATTTTTAATGTTTTAATTTTAAGAAAAAAATTAAAACTAATTATAAATTTGAAAAATAAAAAAAAATGCCTCTAAAAGATGTAACAAAGTGCCAAGTAGTAACTACTCATTCATTAAGTAAATAACTTTTATACTCACCAGTATTTTAATCAATGTTGTACCATAGTTTTTATCAAACAAAAACAATATAAAAACTGTAAATATAAATATATACACATATATATATAAATGATATTAAAAAAGCCAACTCAAAATATTTATAAAAAAACCAACTAAAAAAAATAAAGAAGGATACATGTCAAGCTAATATTAATGTGAGACTTTTTATATGTAGTTATAGATATTAGGAATCTATTGTGTTCCATTTCCTAAATAATTATATATAATTATTTAATTCATTCAATTTTTTAACCTTCTTATTTTTAAATTAATAATTTGATAAATTTAAGATATGCACAAAATTAAGAAAGAAATAAATAGAAAAAAATTAGTTCAAAGATAATTTTGTTTTTATTATTATAATATTTTTTATTACATTATAATATATTATTTAATATGTTATTTTTTCATCTTTCTATTTTTTTGGATTTAATAAAAAATAAAAAATTAATGAACAAAAAGTAAAAATAAATTTTATAATATTACTTTTTGTGTCCTTGACACTTGTCAACCAAAGAATCCTTTGATTACACCATAATATATTATTTATTGATCTTTCCATTTTTTTGGATTTTAATAAATAAAAATAAAAATTAATGAAGAAAAAATAAAAATAAATTTTATAATTTTTTTGTGTGCTTGACACTTTAGGTTTTCTATTTTTTTGGATTTTAATAAATAAAAATAAAAAGTTAATGAATAAAAAATAAGAATAAACTTTATAATATTATTTTTTGTGTGCTTGACACTTGTCAAATAAAAAATCATTGGAGATTCTTTTTATATATAGTTATAGATTATTGTTAAATTAAAAAGGGAAAGAAAAGATAAGTTGGATGAAAAGATAATTCATGAAACAATGAACAAAAAGGAAAACCATAAGAATCTCATATGGGAAATTTGGCCAAGGATTAATAGTGATTGACTGACTTTGGTAAAGGGGGCGTTAAGGGTCAAGAATGGAGGCTGCCATAAAATGTAATTGATCAAAACACAAATTTAGTCAACATGTGCAGCCGGTTGTAGAAGATAGAGGGAAAGATGTTGACTTTGATGCTTAAAAGGGTGGAAATATGGGCTGCTCATGAGATAATTACAACCAGAAAATTTAATTAGCAAAACATGGGTTTAAAGTAGAAATGGTGCAGCCGGCCATGAACAATGAATGGGAAATTTTGGTAAACTTTACGTTAGGTGATGGTAAATGATAATAAGTGCTGAAATTAAATAAGGCTGTGTGGAAAATTTTAAGAATATATATATATATATATATATATATATATATATATATATATATATATATATATATATATATATTGGAAGTGCAAAAACTATGAAAGTATTCGGCCAAGCACTCTCATGGGATCCTTATGCACACTTTTATGATTTAAAGGTTAAAGGAAAATAATAGGATCATTGAAGTAATTTAATGTGGAAATGAAAATGATTTAATGGTAATTATATTATGATATTCAATAAGATATCAAAATAAATGGATTTTAGGAATTATAAAATGGAAGTAAATTTAATGGAAGCAAATGGTAGAATTAAATTTGAGAAAAAAATGAATTTTTAGTTAATGGGGGAAACTTTGGAAATTCCTTGACTTATTGGAATTTATGATTTATTGAGCAAGGAAAAATAAATTATGAGCAATGAAATTATTTGGTGAAATTGGAATTGAAAGAAATTTAATCTTTGTAGTGTAAGATATGAAAAATTGGACAAGGCATTGTCCATGAGGGAATTCTCATGTTAATTTAGTGACTTAATGATTAAAGAGAAATAGTTAAGGATGAGAAGAGAAATATTATTGGGAATAAATTTGGAAAGAAATGAATTATGTGCATAAAGAGATGGAT
This sequence comes from Heritiera fomes, assembly GCA_032173925.1. Classification (NCBI taxonomy): domain Eukaryota; kingdom Viridiplantae; phylum Streptophyta; class Magnoliopsida; order Malvales; family Malvaceae; genus Heritiera; species Heritiera fomes. The sequence continues at coordinate 16,457,024 of JAPDPM010000009.1, read as the reverse complement.
GATTGCGCCTCAAAATGAGATTACAATGTGAATCATCATGATTTAAAAAAAAAACATATGAATATAACATAAAGGTTAATAAGATTAGTGATTGTTGGAACTGGGAAGGAATATGATTTGATCATAGTTATGTGCGGTGTCTAGAAGAGAAATTTAAATAAATCAATTTTTGAGATTGATAAATAGAAATTATCGAATATTTATTTTTGTGATATGAAGGTATAAAATTTAAGTTGATATTATGGTGCAGAGTAAAAATCTTGGGAAATAGAATTACACGAGCAATAGAAGGACATAGAGATATTGAGTGGACTCGAGGTAAGGAACATACATAAGAACTGCTTAGAAATATTTTACATGTTCTCGAAATTTTTGAAAAATTCTATTCTTAACTGTTTTCATCAATTTTTCTAAAGGGGGAAAATTATGATTTATTCACATAACCAAATATGTTTAAGTTGTTTGTTTATTGCACAGTGTATTGAATTGAGTCCTACTTCATTTTAGAATGGAACTGCTTATTGATATTCACTCTAGTGATTTCAGACTTACCGTTTATATACGGTTTATACATGGAAAAACAATATTTAAACTCATGTATTGAATTTTATATGTGAAAGAGTACTAGCATGGTTTTTCTATCCATCTAAAGTGAAATGGAATATTTTCAGAAGTGAAAATTGAATTGCGAATATTTTATAAGTTTTTACTTCTGCATTGGATATATATTTTCTTAAAACATGTGTTGTGAAATGATTTCCTTTATGGAATTTATACGGGTTACGAAACATTTATAGACTATGGCCATATGTCTCAGATGATACTGTTACTGTTCTCTCGGGGATTATAGCATGATACATTAAGGGTGTTGCCTGGTCTCCACCTACTGTTACTGTTTACTATATTGTTTTACTAAGCTATTGCTGGTACTGAATTATTTATTGTTATTAAATTCTTGATTGTTTATAACTGAACTGTTTACTGAAAGTGAATTATTTATTATTACAGAATGAGTTACTGTTGATTGCAGTATTTTCAAATATGGGTTATAGATGAGTTATATATTGAAATACTTTAAGATATGTTTTCTAAAGTATTTCTGTAATGCTTTCAACACTTTTATATATGTTTCTTACTAGGCTTTCCCCAAAGCTCACCCTCGTACTCCCTTCTCCCATATAGCTTCAAATAGTACAAAGTACTAAATCATCCATCAAATCTTGGAGTACATAAAGCAATCAATCCGAATAATGCTTGGTTGCTTGATTTATTTTTCCAAACCTTTAAATCTCAACTTTGGTTTATAAACTTCAATATAAGGCAAATCTCATATATATATATATATATATATATATATATATAGAGAGAGAGAGAGAGAGAGAGAGAGAGAGAGAGAGAGAGAGAGAGAGAGAGAGTGGTAAAAGCATTTTAAAACATTTCATTTCAAAAGCAGTATATTTTCTTAGTCTTGAAATCATGCGAAATAGACAATTAAAAACATAGATTTGTTAAGCCAAAAGCAACCTAAGCACACAAATTCCAAATCATCAAAATGTACTTATACAGATGAGATTAACACAAATCAGGATGTCATTCAAGTAATCAAACCAAAACAGTTTTGAGCATATAATTTTCAAACAATTATATTCCTACTTACAACACCAAGCAGTGCAAGTGCGCAACCACGGCTTCTTGGTACACAACTTAGCCTACTAGCTCTCCTTAAATTAGTGCCATAAGCCTCACTCATGCACCTCAACCTATAAGCCCTTTGTTTAGTCCAATTTAAGGCAACGACAAGTTGAATTGGCTATGTATGTGCACCACTTATACACAACAATTATCGAGATTATCAATATTATATCATACAGTAATGCACACCAAGTTTCACAATTCATTGTATAAGTAGCTTTCTGTTTGCAAGAATTTTTTGACCTATCGTACTGTTTTGTTTATAACCAAAAATATCATATTCCAATTAATGCGCCATCAACTTTTTATGTAACCTAACTTAATTTCCTATCTAGAATGTAAGGTTCACTTTCTAATTCATTCTATGATGTCCTCAACAGTTTCCTAAAGTTTTGTCCATTTTTAGCATGTTAAGCAAGGTGATTTCATGACCTTTGTGTACTAAAAATTACATTAGTTTTTATAGGAAAGTCCAAAAATTATGATGAAGATCATGTGAAACTTAATTCAATTCCTATTTAGAAAGGTAAGTTTCACAATTTTATCATTTCTGAGTCATTTTTAGTAATTCCACAAGTTACTCTGTTTTCAGGTGCATTTGGGCGGAACTATCTATTGACCTCTCTACAAAAATTGGTTCATATCTAAATGCAGGTTATCCAAATTGTGCAAACACAAAACCATGTTATTCCTAACTCATTTACCTTTCCAAAAATGTATGGCATGCAACCAAATTCGTTCTGGGTTATTTTCTATACAATTTCAAAGTTGACATAAGGCACCTCGCCTACTGCAGTGAGTGTCCTATGTTCATTTTCCTATATCTCAAGCTACAGAGCTCTAAATCCAGAAATTCAAAAACTAGCTTACTCCTGACTCATAAGGCTATCTACCATAATTTTTCTATAATTTATCTAAATGCTAACCCCCAAACTAAATGTTTTAATTCAGACCTGAAATCCACTTTTTTTTTGGGCAGAGTGCCCTGCACTATCTAAATCATTTCTCCAGCTCTAGGACTCCAAATTATGTGATTCCAAAACTGAATTAAAGATAACTTACAAGGTTATCTGTCATAAAAATTTTAGAATTTAACTAAATCCATAACTTTTAAACTAAATAGTTTAGTCTCCACCCAGAACAGAGCAATTACCTAGATTTAACATCAAGCCTAAATTCACTTTATCATTCGTCTATACTATAGCCATTTAATTCAAATTACCATAATTCCATATTCATACTTAACAAATTAGCATTGCATGTCAGAATTGTACCTCACTTACCCAAAATTTCAACAGCTAACTTCTTCAAAGCTCACTACAATCACTCTTTTTCACCATTACCAGCTGAAGTCTCTCCCTCCTCCTTCTCTGGTTTCGTTCCTCCCTTGAATTATTGCAACCAAGCCTTAGCACTCCAAAAACCTTTTGGTTCTAGACCAAGAAAATTTTTCAAATCTCTCTTGATCTCTTCCACTTCTAGAAGCCTATTCACCCCTCTCTTCATTTTGTTCCACTCTGAACCATAATCCCATGAGCCTCTAAAATGTCTTTCCACTGCCTTGCATTCCCAAAATTAGACAAATGCCTTTTATAAAAATTTCAGCCCAAACAAAATTCATAAAATTTCTTTTCTTACCTTAACCCATGGGAAAAGAACTTACAGCCCCTTTCTCTCTTTCTGTTTGGCAGTTTTCTTCACTTAATCCCACATGCAACGTCTTCCCAAGATGATGATGATGATGATTAGAACTTGTAGGTAGATTCGATGGTCTTGGGTTCCTAAAGTGTCGAGAGTTTGGAAGCTTCAACCATTTTTTTTGAAACAATTTGGTTTTGTCTAGGAAAGGAATTTGAGTGCACTTTAGGCACTTACAAGAGAAGAGTAGAGAAATAATTTGTTTTGGGTTAAAGGCAAGAGGGAATCGGTTTCTCCAATGGGTTTAGGTACTTTTAATTTCTCTTTTTTCTTCAAATCTATTGTTGGTATAATAAAGGAGTAAAGAATGGCCACAATAAATTCTGATGGAAGAGGGTGTTACGGTTTTAATGGGTTTTCAAATAGAAAATCCTATTTTAAACCCCAACTTTAAATTTTTCTTTTAAATTCTTAATGGGTATTTTGCTTTTATTATATATGGACCATTTTAATTTATCTCCATTCCATTTAAACCCCTCTTGATTCTTTTGAAGTCAACAATAATCCAAATTTTCCTTAAACTTTTCATTTTAATCATAATTCTTTGATAAACTCCCAAATTACTAAACTTCAAATTTGACTTTCAATAATTTACTGTATTAACCTACAAGGGTTTTAATGACATGCCATACATGATCAGAAAGCTTCTAAATTAGTTTTTTAATGCAACTTTAATCACTTAAATCGGAATTCTCTATCAAAAGTTATGCCTGTTTCTCTACCGATCGCTCACAATCAATTTTGACTATGAAATGAATGTAAAATTTCATTGTTGTTGATCCATATTGAATTAGACTGCTGTAGACACCATTTTTGTCCAGGCACATTTTTGGTAAGATCAAATTTCAATTTAATATTAATTCTCGAACAATTGCACTTCAAAATTTTATTTCGAGAGTTAATTTGAGCTTTTAAAATACTAGATCTCAAATTATATTTATTTTGTGTAGATATATTTGGTCTTAAAATGTGAACTAACTAGTCTTTAAATGTGAATTTTGGAAAGGAATGTAAATTTGTAAACTTTGGAAGTCAATAAAAGATCAAGAAAATTAAAATGAGATTCAATTGAAATTTTGTTTTGGAAAGAAAATATTAAAAAATTGAATGATTATTGAAATCTTGTGAAAAGGGAAACTGAAATTGAAATATGGAAAGCAAATCAAAGAAGAAAATTGGAAAAAAGTCAAATTGCTTGTGGAAAGGAAATATAATCAAAACCAAGATTAACAATTATATCATAATCGGATTTGCTTTGATTAAGCTTTGTCAGCATTAATTGATTTTATGGCTATAAATCAAGGGGAACCATGACCGAAGAGGGGGAGCATTCTCTTTCCCTGTTTGATGCCGCTCTTGCATTGAGACCTTGCTACAGTTTTTGCGTTTTGCATCGTGCTTCTTAACCATTCTCTTTCCAATCCTGCTACGCCATCTGCTATTCTGGAACCAAAACCATCTATTATTGCATCGCCATTGTTGAATCTTTTTCAAGCCAAGCCGTATTGCAACGTGTCTAAATCCTAAGCTGCTGTCCACCTCTCCTTTGCTGTCCACATGCATGAGATTTTGGTTTTAAAGAAGCCGAAATGAAATCGCTGCAAAGAAAAATTAAGAACCCTGAACTTGAACCAAACGAGCAAACCGTGAGTTCTTTTGAAGTTTGCAAGTCGCAATCGTTGAAAGATGGAAACAGACCAATGCCATTTTGAAGCTGCCGTGTGGAAAACAAACAACTTCTAGGAGATAGAGAAAGAAAGGAAAGAAAGCATAAATAAAGAAACACGATATGTGTCATGAGCCAACCATGTATAGGGCCATGACCGGGTAGAGAGCATCGGGGAAAACAGAATCCATGGACTTAGGAAAATAGAATCCATGGAATTAGGAAAAGTGTCCCCGTTTCAAACATGTTTATGGTTACTGGTAGCATAGCTATAAAAGCCCTTTAGCTCTTTAAGAGGGGTGAGCAGTCGGCAGAATGTTGCGTTGCCTCACTGTCTAAGGTATGTGCAAGCACACCCATCTAAGGCTGCCCTCCTTGGCCCCGACGATCGTGTGGAAGAGCTAACTCATTTTGTAATCTTTTGTAAACTCTCTACTATTAATAAAACCAATTTTTTCTATGGGATCATTGGTGGTTATGATGTGTGAATTTTTTAGGCCCCGCTATATCGTGGCGTGCCCCATATCTAACTTGTTGCTCGATTGTTGCTTGTTCAGATAATTGTGATATCTTGGTTGACTTGTGTGGACGAGACCATTCAAGTGCCGCGCGGCCAATCGCTTTAGTTGAGAAAAGGCCTTGTCCGTGACACGTGGTATCCGAGCTTGGTTAATTGCACTAGCAAACGAAAAGAAAATGGTGACGACTTGAGGAGGGTCAGACGAGAGAATGAGAACTGAGGAGCTCGAGGTCGCAGTGGCCGCCTTGAAAGCTCACATGGTCACTAACGACCGATTGGGGGAAATGGAAGCAGCCTAGCAGGAGCTGTCCGAGTCATTAGCTAACTTGGGCGAAGAGACCAGAGATGCATTGAGAGTTATTCAGAAAGAGTTTGAGGAACTCAAGGCCCAAATTAGTGTGCTTCAACTAGTTGTGGGCAGGGTTGGTGCTAGCACGGTCGATAGGGGGAAAAGAGCTAAGGTGCCAGAATCGCGCCATTATGAAGGAGCAAGGGACGCTAAAGAACTTGAAAATTTCTTGTTTGACATCGAGCAATATTTTCGAGTGGTGCGCACAGAGTCGGAGGAAGAAAAGGTCGCAATGGCCTCGATGTATCTTGCTGGAGATGCCAAGTTATGGTGGCGTTCAAAATTTGCAGGTGAGGAGTGCCCCATCAACACATGGAGTGATCTAAAGCAACAACTGAAGAACCAATTCTTCCCCAAAAATGTTGAATACTTGGCTCGGAGAAAACTATGAGAATTGGTGCAAACAGGAACGGTGCGAGAGTTTGTGAGGAGCTTTTCTACCATGATGTTGGTTATTAGGGTCTGAAAAGGACAAGATGTTCTATTTCCTTGAGGGACTTAAGCCTTGGGCTAGAACAGAAATCCAAAAGCAGAAGGTACAAGACGTACCCATAGCAATGGCTGCCGCCGAATGCCTCAACAATTGCAATGATAGCTCAAGCAAGCGCAAGAACCCTCCTTCAGTAGGCAGTAACTCCAACTATGGAAACAGAGGAAAGGCGGCTAGGGTGGATAGACCCTCAAGTGGGGGAGTGGACAGGAGACCACCAAGTAGAGATGCCCCTCCATCTAAGACAAACAACGCTCCGACATTCAAGCCCAGACAACCATTAGCTTGCTTCCTATGCCAGGGACCGCATCGAGTGGCTGAGTGTCCCCATAGAGGTGCCCTCAATGCACTAAGGACTTCCACCCAAGAAGCTCCCCAATTGCCACCAGTGGCCAAAGAGACTGTGGAAGAACCCGCGAGAATGGGTTCCATCCGATTCTTAAACGCACTTCATTCACAGCTAAGTCAAATGAAGAAAGAACCTGAGAGGGGCTTGAAGTACATGGAGATAATGCTTAATGGGAAATCTACAAGGGCAATGGTCGACACAGGGGCAATCGATACCTTTATCACACCTGAGGAGACCAAAAGGTGTGGTCTAAAGGTTAGTAAGGATTGTGGGTAGATGAAAGCGGTCAACTCACCAGCCTTTGCCATTTGTGGAAGTTCTAAGAATGTGATGACCAAACTTGGACCATGGGAAGGAGGCATCAACTTCACTGTTTCCCCCATGGACAATTTTGATGTTGTCTTGGGATTGGACTTCATGATGCTGGCTCAGGCGATCCCAATTCCAACTGCCAGTTGCCTATTGTTGTTGGGGGAACGCCCATGTGTAGTGCCAGCCACAATCCTCCCTAGAAGCGGAAAGATAATTTCAGCCTTACAGTTCAAGAAAGGAGTAAAAGGAGGGGAGCCCTCATATGTCGCCATGCCGATTTGCAAAGAGGGTGCCGAGTCAGAGTTTGTGCCTGAGGGAATAAGACAGGTGCTAGAAGAGTTCAAGAATGTAATGCCAGACCAACTACCCAAAGTCCTACCACCACGAAGATCGGTAGATCATGAAATTGAACTCCTCCTCGGGGTAAAACCTCCCGCAAAAGGACCCTATCGCATTGCTCCTCCAGAGTTGGCTGAGTTAAGGAAACAGTTGGATGAACTCTTACAAGCTGGCTTTATCAGACCATCCAAAGCACCATTCGAGGCACCAGTGTTATTTCAAAAGAAGCATGATGGGAGCTTACAATTGTGTGTAGATTATAGAGCCCTAAACAAGGTGATAGTGAGGAACAAGTATCCAATCCCCCTTATAGCAGACCTTTCTGATCAGTTAAGTCAAGCCAAGTATTTCTCTAAACTTGACCTAAGGTCTGGGTATCATCAAGTCAGAATCGCCGAAGGAGACGAGCCAAAGACTACCTGTGTAACTCGGTATGGTGCATTTGAATTTTTAGTCATGCCTTTTGGACTAACCAATGCTCCTACCACTTTTTCTACTCTGATGAATCAGGCCTTTCATGAGTATCTTGATAAATTTGTTATCATTTACTTGGACGACATCTTAGTCTTTAGCTCTACCTTGGAGGAGCATCAAGATCATCTCAGACTGGTCTTGAAAAGGCTTCAAGAGCACCAGTTGTTTGTAAAAAGGGAGAAGTGTTGTTTTGCTCAAACCCGAGTCCACTTTCTAGGCCATGTTGTGGAACAAAGGCAGATTTGGATGGATATGGAGAAAGTCAAGGATATTAAGGAGTGGCATGCCCCAAAAAATGTTAAAGAACTGTGCTCATTTCTGGGACTGGCCAACTATTATCGGAGATTTGTGGAAGGATACTCTCGTAGAATAACGGCCCTTACGGAGTTGTTGAAGAAAGACAAAAAGTGGGAATGGTCGGGTGAATGCAACAAGGCGTTTAAAGAATTAAAGCAAACCCTAATTGAAGAGCCTGTGTTAGTCCTCCCAGACCTTGGAAAGCCTTTTGAGGTACAAACAGATGCTTCAGATTTTGCCATTAGGGGAGTGCTCTTACAAGAAAGACACCCGGTTGCTTTCGAAAGCCGCAAGTTGAATGAAGCAGAAAGGAGATACGCGGCCCAAGAGAAGGAATTATTAGCAGTGATCCATTGTTTAAGGGCTTGGCGGCATTATCTACTGGGATCAAAATTTGTCGTCAAGACTGATAATACAGCAGTTAGCCATTTTCTCACCCAACCAAAACTCACTGCAAAGTAGGCCAGGTGGCAAGAGTTTCTCACGGAGTTTGATTTTCATTTTGAATACAAAGCGGGGACTACCAATCAAGTGGCCGATGCATTAAGTCAACGGGTAGAATTAGCAGCACTTAGGAGAATCGCCCCAATGTTAGCTACCAAAGTAACCTCAGATATCCGGAAACTAATTGAAGAAAATCTTGATAAAGACCCCCAAGCCAAGTCCTTGATGAAGCTACTACAAGAAGGGAAGCCAAAGTATTTTTGGTTAGAGAATGGGGCTCTATTGACAAAGGGCCCAAGATTATTTGTCCCGAGAGCAAGAAATTTGAGACAGAAGCTGATGCGGGAATGTCATGACACCCCTTGGGCAAGTCATCTAGGTTGGCAACGTACTCTTGCTCTACTAAAACAGGGCTATTATTGGCCGCATATGAGACAAGACATGATGGACTACACCAAGACATGCCTCATCTGCCAGCAAGATAAAGTCGAGAGAAATAAGCAAGCAGGCTTGCTTGAACCATTGTCGGTGCCAACAAGACCTTGGGAGAGTATTTCTCTAGACTTCATAAGCGGGCTCCCTAGAGTTGGTGATCTGGGCTCAATCCTAGTAGTTGTTGATCGGTTTTCAAAGTATGCCACTTTCATCGCCGCTCAAAAGTACTGCACAGTAGAAGACATGGCTCGTCTAATCTTCAAACATGTGGTCAAATATTAGGGTATTCCGAAGAATATTGTTAGCGATAGAGATCCAAGATTCACTGGGTCATTTTGGCGGGAACTCTTCAACATGTTGGGATCACAACTTAACATCTCCTCAAGTTACCACCCGCAAACAGATGGGCAGACAGAACGTTTTAACGGATTGTTAGAGGAATACTTGAGGCATTTCGTACAAGCCAACCAGAAAAACTGGCCTCTGCTACTAGATGTGGCACAACTATGTTTCAATTCTAGAAAGAGCTCCGCTACGAACAAAAGCCCTTTTGAAGTAGTCACAGGACAACAACCAAGATTGCCCCACACCTCCCTTGAGCCATATAAAGGGAAGAGTCCTCGAGCCTTCAACTTCACCAAAGAGTGGAGGCAAAACACAGAGATTGACCGAGCTTACTTAGAAAAAGCATCAAAGTGCATGAAGAAGTGGGCAAATAAGGGTCGAAGAGCTCGACAGTTTGAAGTGGATGACTTGGTCTTGGTCAGACTAGTGCCTGAACAGCTTAGATTCCTACGGAAGCGGGATCGTAGATTAGTACGTAAGTATGAGGGCCCAGTGAAGATTCTTAGCAAGGTGGGACAGGCCTCCTATAAAATTGATCCCCCAAAGTGGATGAAAGTTCACCCGGTTTTCCATGTAAGCAACCTGAAGCCATATCACGCCGACCCAACAGATGCAAGCCGAAATAAGGCAACTAGAACTACTATCAGCATGAAGCCACCTTCAGAGCGTCGAGTAGAAGAAATCTTGGCGGATAGACAAACAGTAGTGTCAAGAAGACTGATCCAAGAGTACCTAATAAAGTGGGAAGGACTCGGGCCAGAAAAAGTTAGTTGGGAGAGAAAGCACGACCTCAAAGCTTTCAAACAGAAGATCGAAGAGTTCCAAGTAGCTAAGTCAATGAGGACGTCGATAGATTAAGTGGGGGAGGATGTCATGAGCCAACCATGTATAGGGCCATGATCGGGTAGGATGTCATGAGCCAACCTTGTATAGGGCCATGAACGGGTAGAGAGACATCGGGGAAAACAGAATCCATGGACTTAGGAAAATAGAATCCATGGAATTAGGAAAAGTGTCCCCGTTTCAAACATGTTTATGGTTACTGGTAGCATAGCTATTAAAGCTCTTTAGCCCTTTAGAAGGGGTGAGCAGTCGGCGGAATGTTGGGCTGCCTCACTGTCTAAGGTATGTGCAAGCACACCCATCTAGGGCTGCCCTCCTTGGCCCCAACGATGTTGTGGAAGAGCTAACTCATTTTGTAATCTTTTGTAAACTCTCTACTATTAACAAAACCATTTTTTTCTACGGGATCATCGGTGGTTATGATGTGTGAATTCTTTAAGCCCCGCTATATCGTGGCGTGCCCCATATCTAACTTGTTGATCGATTGTTTCTTATTCAGATAATTGTGATATCTTGGCTGACTTGTGTGGACGAGACCATTCAAGTGCCGCGCGGCCAATTGCTTTAGTTGAGAAAAAGCCTTGTCCGTGACAATACACATGGTGAAGGTAATGAAAAACTGTAGCTGTTGTTATCACAATAATTGACATGCGTTTGAAGTTATTTTTTAATTCCTTTTGTAATGCTCTGCTTTAAATTCACGTGTCCTTTAGTCCTTTGATATTTTAAATTCATGGTGTTTAGGAATATACATATAATTTAATTAGTTCATGTAATTTGACAAATTTATTCATTTTAGTTGTTATTATTTTGTTTTGTTAATTTATATGTTATTCCTTTTAGAATTAGACTTATTAATAGAAATTTACTTGTAGGTTAGAAGATTAAAATTATGTAAGATGTTTTGTAAAAATATAATAAATATAATAATAAATAAATATAAATATAAAAATAAAAAAATAAGAATGTGTTAATATTTTCCAACAATGGAACTTTAAAAGGACTACGCTTAAGTAATACTTTTAGAGATTTTGAGGTGAGAAAAATTTTATCCAAGGCCTCACCAGCTTAATAGATGGTCTAAATTAGATTTTTAATAACAAATAATTTATATTCATTTTTAAAAAAAATAAAATAAATCTATTATAAAATTAAAATGAAAATAATTATTTATATGATTAGAAAGGATATTAATAATTCGTAACAATATAATAAAAATAATAATAGCAAGTAACAAAATAAGGAAGGAAAATAATTGAAGTAACTAGAATTAGATACTAAAATAATAATGAATATGAATATGAATACTCTGATGATGAAATATCAAGAGAATTACGCTTAAGTAATTTTCTTGAAAATTTCTAGGTTAGAAAGTTTTCTCAAGGCCTCACCAGCTTAATGGATGTTCTAAATAGGGTTTTCGATAACTAATAGCTTATATTTAGTTTAAAAATAAAATAAGACGTATTATAAAACTAAAATTAAAATTAGTTACAAAGATGATGATGATCATGATAATAATAATAATAATAATAATAATAATAATAATAATAATAATAATAAAATAGGATGATAATAGTCAATAATAATTATTGAGATTGAGTATTGATTATTGATTATTGATTATTCTGATGATAAGATTCCAAAAGGGATTATGCTTAAGTAATACTTTCAAAATCTTTAGGTCAAGCAATTTCTTTCAAGATCTGACCAGCTTAATGGAAGATCTAAAAAGAATTTTTGAGAAAAATAGTTCATATTCTTTCTCTAATAAAATAAATTAATAAAATTAAGCATTAATAAAATAATAGAAAACAACACAAATAATAAAAATAATAAGATAGCAAGAATGAATTAGATAGGAGTCAAAACTAGAATTTTTCATAAAACATTAAAATGAATCCGACGAAGGAGTCTCTTCAAGCAAGTCGCATAGTACTACTTGAATACTCTTGAGGTGAGGAAGATTTTTTAAGTTGTCCCACCAACTTAATAGAGGATGCATTTGAAATATTTTCCAATATTTAATTATTAAACTTAAGATTAACTAAGGTAAATTTGAGATAACCTAAAGTTAGTTGGTACCATTTTAGGATGGGCGTTGTGAGGCTGTTAATCCTTCCTCACGCATAACCGTAGTCCTGAACCCTAAATTTGAGATGTAGACCAGTCCTTATCCATAGTTGTAATAGGTGACCAATCACACCTAGGTAGAATGGTTGGTGGCGACTCCATAGATTTTGTGTCTAGCTATTAGGTTTCTCTAAAACTTAATATGTTATGACAGTTTGGCTACTCCACTGGGGACCTTAGAGAGTTAGGCCAACGATTGGTTTTAGGTTATTTTAGGTTTGTCTTAGGAGTGTTAATTTTGGTAAAATAATAAGACATGAATAATTATATGTTCCTTCAACACACACTTCACGTGCATGTGCATGCATTAGCCCTCGACCCGAGCTTTATCCTTTTAGGAAGGGATATAGTATCTACGCTATCGTGAGGTAATACCTTCGCAATGGCTAGCGAAATACTCCCACTCAAATTGAATCTTTCCATTTGTAGCCTGTCATACGTGAGGATTTGGTGCCTTACTAGTCCTGTGCGGTTGATAGTGAGGAGCAATTTGGGAACCTTTAAAACTTTGAATCACCAGACCCATGCATGTAAAAACTTAAGAGGACTAACTGTAACCCCTGCTATAGATAATACCCATCACTAAGGACACATGCTTGATCGTGTTTGTTTGCTTCTGATTGATACATAAGCCACTAAGAGGAAATCATAAGTTCTTTAGCAAAACATTTCCATGCATCACTTATCCATTATTATTATATGACAACTATGTACCATACCATTCCATTCATACACATGTAGCATCATCTCGTTTTGTTCATCTTCAATCATTGTTTTTAACAAAGCATTTTTAAATTTTTTCAAGCATCACCACAAAAAAAAATAATGAACTCTAATTATGGTAATAAAGGTTCAAAGATAGCTCGACCAAAAGTCTATTCATATCACACTCATTATCAAGCTAGGATTACGGAAGAAGAACAAAGCATTCCCATGGAGAAGATGGAAAAAGCTCAAGAGGATATAAGGGGGTAATTGGCCCAAATTACTGAGTTGTTGAAAAACTTGAAAGGGAGTAATAGAATAAGTTATAGTTCAAAAAGCGATTTGTCTTATGAGGGCATGAAGGGTTCTAGCCATGCTATTTTAAGGATTTATAAATTCTAGTTTTTGTTTTCTTTTATTTCTTTAAGTAATGCATGACAATTTTCTAAAGTGCTTAAGCCCATAAGCACGAAATAAATTTTATGTGTGAACTAACTTTTATTTAGTTTCTTTTCAATAAAGCGACTAGTGTGATGCACTATCATTTTCTCTGCTCATTTGCCATTTCCCACATACTCACCTTACCTTTTATTCAAAAGTATCCAAATAATAAACATAATGATAATGATGTCAATAAATCTGGGATTCAATTTTGAAAGAACTACTGTTGATGAATTACTAGTCTGCCAATATTGCCAAAGCAAGAAAATGAAGGAAAGGTTGTTCACCATCCGCACTTGATAAACGGTACATGATAGGTGAATCTCTTATAGAAGCTTCTAACGAGTTTGTCATTGTTTAATAAATAATCTTTAATGAGAGCATTTACATTTGAAATGATAAATAGCCTTCTTTCACTATCCTTCAAGCGTGAGTAAAATTATCCTTTGATTACCCATTTTGAGCTTTTTATATTTTTTATGATGTAACCTACCAAGGATCACCCTCCACGCTAGGGGCAAGGAAGATGAAAATCATTTATAAAGAAATTTTGGGGGCAAAGATGAAAGTGTTCATGATGAATCAAAGGGCAAAAAAAAAAGAAATAGCCCAGTTCTATGAAAAAAAAAGAAGAAAAGAAAAAGGGTTTAAATTTAAAAGAAAACCAAAAAAAGAAGAAGCAAGAAAAGAAATGAGTAAATTGGAAAGGGGCAAAATGCCTGAGTGTTTTACTTGATAAAAAAGTGATCCCTTGGTTTATAAACATTGAAACACATTTTGGGCCTACGATATCCTTTTCTTTCATAAGCCCTCACTCGAGCCTACATTACGTGCCTTTAAAAGCCCATTTTAATCAAATGTAAATACTTAAATTGAAGAATCATGTATTGAATGAGGACATACGTGTATAATGAGATAATGATCCTTTGAAGGTTCGATGGAGATAAAAGAAGTAGATCAAGTTGAATGAAGAAACCCAAGAGCTTTAGAAGATATCTTGGATCAAAATTAAAAATGCCTATTAGAGGGCATTAATTCGGATTGAGCACTGAAGGCTGAAATTTATCAAAGTCAATGAAGTTGAAAAAAAAAAGCAAAATAAAAGAATGAAGAAAAAGAAAAAGGAAAAAAATAAAAAAAATAAAAAATAAAAAGAAAAGGAGGATTCAAATTGAAAACTTGAAAAGGGCAGTTTGAATCAAATGACGGAGCACCTAAGTGAAAACCGAAAAAGGCGACCTAGGAAAATATCAGCATAAAAAAGTTTTGATACAAGGGTAAGATTGGTAGACACTACATGAAAGAACATATCAATAAGAGTGGGCTTTTGGAAAAGAATTTTAGATTGACTTGATTGAAAATTGTCAGATGTTTATTAAATGTATACTGAAAACCCTATTCCAAACAAATTGTCCCATTGATTTTTCTTGATTTCATGTTCCTTTTCTAAGAATGAATACCTATATCTCTCTTGATTATTTTAAATTTATTCCACCCCTATAACAAATTGAGAAGATGCATAAGTAAATTACATTGGTGGTTAAGTTGGAAGGAAAATATATAATTGTTAGTACTTTTTTTTGAGTAAATTTTTTTAAAAATATTTTTTGAGAAATCTTGCATTACTAAGAGAGAGAAAGAAACAAAAATAAGAAATGATGAAAATATAAATTTGAAAGCATGATGGCAAGTCTTTGAGCATAATTGGACCAAGACTCATTAAAAGATGGGATGAGAAGTGAAGATAGAAGATTTAAATAAGAAGAATCCAACATATGGAGTGGACTTGTGGAAAATGAGATGAGCTTGAGAATCTTGCTACCACAATTAAGATTGCATTTACATACATTCATGGAGGAATTCAGGTAACATTCATAGCACCCATGGCATTATGATGTTCATGACATTCATTATATTCATGACATGCATGACATTTCATTATTGCATTTAGACATGAAAACTAAAAATTTGAACTTTTATTAGGATATTAGGATATGAAGTTTAGTGTAAGGAAAATATAGAATGATGAGAAGATGTAAAGATGTGAAAAAAATTAGAAAATAAATGAGGGGAAAATTTGAGGAAAGAGAAAATGTAAGAATACAATGGATAGGATGAAAATTTAAGGATGAAAATACAAGAGATGGTAATTTGAAAAAATAATGAGGTATGAGAAGATAATGAGAAAAATATTTTTTGAAAAACCATAGATAAGAGCAAAGCCTAGTTTAGTTGGCACCTTAGAGGAGGATGAAGCCCAATATTATTGGCATCAAAATGAAAGTTAAGCCCAGTCAAACCTACGTTAATTGGCATTTTGAAATGAAGTTTTTATGCTCAAAGTTTCACTGCCTCTGTTGAGAGGAGCTCTTTATTTTTCAAAAAGTTTCATTGCCTCTGTTGAGAGGAGCTCTTTATTTTCAAAAGTCTCAAAGCCTCTGTTGAGAAGAGCTCTTTATTTTCAAAGTCTCACTGCCTCTGTTGAGAGGAGCTCTTTGTTTTCAAAAGTCTCAAAGCTTCTGTTGAGAGGAGCTTTTTGTTTTCAAAGTCTCACTGCCTCTATTAAGAGGAGCATTTTATTTTTCAAAAGTTTCAAAGCCTCTGTTGATAGGAGCTCTTTGTTTTTCAAAAGTTTCACTGACTTTGTTGAAAGGAGCACTTTGTTTTCAAAAGTCTCAAAGCTTCTGTTGAGCTTAGCTTTTTTGTTTTCAAAGTCTCACTGCCTCTGTTGAGAGGAGCATTTTATTTTTCAAAAGTTTCAAAGCCTCTGTTGAGAGGAACTCTTTATTTTTCAAAAGTTTCAAAGCCTCTATTGAGTGGAGTTTTTTGTTTTCAAAAGTCTCATAACCTCTAGTGAGAGGAGCTTTTATTTCATGTTCATTTTGCATTCCTTAGTCATATGATAGGAAAGACTAGGAAATTTCATTTCACAGTCCTTAGTCTTACGATATGAGGACTAGGAAATTTCATTCTTTTGCATTTCTTAGTCTTATGATAGGAGAGACTAGGAAAACTTCATCTTGCATTCCTTAGTCTTATTGTAGGAGACATTAGGAAATTTTATCTTGCATTCCTTAGTCTTATGATAGGAGAGACTGGGAATTTCATTTTGCATTCCTTAATCTTGTGATAGGAAAGATCAGGAAATTGCATTCTACATTCATTTCCTTAGTCTTATGATAGGAAAGACTAGGAAAATTCATTTCTTTGCATTCTTTAATCTTATGATAGAAAAGGCTAGGAAATATCATCTTGCATTCCTTAGCATTATGAGAGAAAAGACTAGGCAATATCATTTTTTTACAAAGAATTTACTGATAGGTCCTGCACTCGGACAAAATGGTTGTCTATGTCTTTGCACAATTGCTGTTTCACAGCAAAGTGCAAAGAGGGGTAGCTGTAGACACCATTTTTGTCCGAACACATTTTGGGTAAGATCAAATTTCAATTTAATATTAATTCTCGAACAATTGCATTTCAAAATTTTATTTTGAGAGTTAATTTGAGCTTTTACAAAACTGGATCTCAAATTATATTTATTTTGTTTAGATATATTTGGTCTTAAAATGTTAACTAGTCTTTAAATGTGAATTTTGGAAAGGAATGGAAATTTGTAAACTTCGGAAGTCAATAAAAAATTAGGAAAATTGAAATGAGATTTAATTGGAATTTTGTTTTGGAAAGAAAATATTGAAAAATTGAATGATTATCGAAATCTTGTGAAAAGGGAAATTGAAATTGAAATTGAAAATATGGAAAGCAAATCAAAGAAGAAAATTGGAAAAAAGTCAAACTGTTTGTGGAAAGGAAATATAATCAAAACCAAGATTAAGAATTATATAGAATCGGATTTGCTTTGATTAAGCTTTGTCAACATTAATTGATTTTAAGGCTATAAATCAAAGGGGGAACCATGACCGAAGAGGGGGGCATTCTCTTTCCTTGTTTGATGCCGCTCTTGCATTGAGACCTCGCTACAGTTTTTGCATTTTGCATCGTGCTTCTTGACCATTCTGCTTCCAATCCTGCTACGCCATCTGCTATTCTGGAGCCAAAACCATCTATTGTTGCATCGCCATTGTTGAATCTTTTTCAAGCCGAGCTGTACTGCAACGTGTCTAAATCCCAAGCTGCTGTCCACCTCTCCTTTTTTTTTGGTTACATGTCCACCTCTCCTTTGCTGTTCACATGCATGAGATTTTGGTTTTAAAGAAGCCGAATTGAAATCGCTGCAAAGCAAAATTAAGAACCCTGAACTTGAACCAAACCAGCAAACCGTGAGTTCTTTCGAAGTTTGCAAGTCGCAATCGTTAAAAGATGGGAACAGACCAGTGCCATTTTGAAGCTGCCGCATGGAAAACAAACTACTTCTAGGAGACAGAGAAAGAAAGGAAGGAAAGCATAAATAAAGAAACACGAAATGCATAGTGAAGGTAATGAAAAACTGTAGCTGCTGTTATCACAGTAATTGACATGCGTTTGAAGTTATTTTTCTATTCCTTTTGTAATGCTCTGCTTTAAATTCACGTGTCTTTTAGTCCTTTGATATTTTATTGAGTAACCATGGTGTTTAGGAATATACATATAATTTAATTAGTTCACGTAATTTGACAAATTTATTCATTTTAGTTATTATTATTTTGTTTTATTAATTTATATGCTATTCCTTTTAGAATTAGACTTATTAATAGAGATTTAGTTGTAGGTTAGAAGATTAAAATTATGTAAGATGTTTTGTAAAAATATAATAAATAAATATAAAAATAAAAAAAAGAATATGTTAATATTTTCCGACGATGGAACTTTAAAAGGACTACGCTTAAGTAATACTTTTAGAGATCTTGAGGTGAGAAAAATTCTATCCAATGCCTCACCAGCTTAATGGATGGTCTAAATAGGATTTTCAATAACAAATAATTTATATTCATTTTTAAAAAAATAAAATAAATCTATTATAAAATTAAAACGAAAATAATTATTTATATGATTAGAAAGGATATTAATACTTTGTAACAATATAATAAAAATAATAATAGCAAGTAACAAAATAAAGAAGGAAAATAAATGAAGTAACTAGAATTAGATACTAAAATAATAATGAATATGAAAATGAATACTCCAATGACGAAATATCAAGAGAATTACGCTTAAGTAATTTTCTTGAAAATTTCTAGGTTGGAAAGTTTTCTCAAGGCCTCACCAGCTTAATGGATGTTCTAAATAGGGTTTTCGATAACTAATAGCTTATATTTAGTTTAAAAATAAAATAAGACGTATTATAAAACTAAAATTAAAATTAGTTACAAAGATAAAATATAATAATAATAATAATAATAACAATAATAATAATAATAATAATAATAATAAATGATAAAATAGGATGATAATTGTCACGACCCGAAGACCGCGACTTTCACTTGATTCTTATACTTTTCTTAGTCTACAAATTTATGGACTAAATTTTTCTTTTTCATTTTAAGGTTTGTATTCGGTGTCAGTGTAGTTACTATACTATCTCGGTGACCTATAGTTATTCCATTTAAATATTTAACAACCACGGAAACGATTCTTAGTTACATCCCGACTTGTTAAACAGAATATGTACTGTGCTTCAATTTAAGTCTTACATGTAAACAAGTAATTTATAAGAAAATATACCTCAGAAGACTAGTACCAAGTCCATATACAGTCTCCGATGCCCACTGAGCAGCTCACATGGCAGATGTTAACTTCAATAATCTCAAAGAGATGAAATTTAGTGGGGTGAGCAAAACCACGGCTCAGTAAGATACTAATATAAATACAAGAGTAGGATTACACTGTCTTAATCTGCAATGCTCAAAACTTGCAAATTTGCAATCACAGTTAATCCTTTCTCATCGATAACATATCATTATCTCATTTCTTGTCATCTGTCTATCACTTATACTTTTAAAATTATCATCATAATCACTTTTCAGTCTTCTTGTCCTTACACTATAGTGCATCGCACAACAATCTGTCGTATCCAAATTGAATGTCATATACTATTAGTCTATATTTTCCTCTATCTCGGAGTACATCATGTCCAATTGAAGCACCATATCAATTCACTGTATATTTCATAATCGTACTCCTGTAATTTATCATCTCATATCACTTTTCCTTATAGAGAAATCATGATCACCACAGTGTAAGTTCACAATTCTCTTCATATCTATCATATGTCCATGTATCATATCATGTCATCGTCTAGATGAAATATCATTTATGTCGAGTCATGACATTTATCATGAAACTCGTGTACGAAGCATATTATCATGTCAAGGTTTAATATGCAATTATGTAACTTTACTGTATAAACCGCTATCTTTTCAAATCATATCATATATACTTTAGGACATGCTCAACATATGAATTTTCAATTCATTTCAAATTTGCTTTTAAGACATGATAGAAACATGTTCATTTTCAGTTCATGTATCCGTTTTCGGAGCATGTCTAAAACATGTGCGGTTTTAAAACATTTTTCATATACTATAAATCATATCAGGTTTAGAGTTCATATCAAATCAGTCTATACTCTAAACCGCATGTCATTTCAAATTCGACACAAAATCTTATATAAATCATGTAAGTGTCGAAATCATTTATCATATACTTTTAAAACATATTCTGTAAATCATATCAGGTCTAGAGTTCATATCAAATCAAACTATACTCTAGACCGCATATCATGCCATGTTCGACACAAAATTACGTATAAATCATATAAGTGTCGAAATCATATGTCATGGACTTTTAAAACATGTTTAAAACATGTACTGTTTCAAAACATATTTCATTTCAAATCTGTTTCATGTACAGTATAAATCATGTCAAGTCTAGAGTTCATATCAATAAAAATCATACTCTAGACTTCATATCATATCAATTAGATACTAGGCTAGATCCCTATCATCTCTATCAATAAAGACTTAAATCACTGTAGCTAGCAGTGAATCATATCATCGTCCCCTGGAAACCAACTAGGGCGCTATCTATGGCCATAGACCTCATCTCTCTCAGCCCCACTGATCAGGCGTGACTGAGACCTGTCCACGACTATTGTCGGACAAGCATATCTGCCTAATGAGCAAAGCTCCAATTAGGCGGTTTCCACTATGCTTTATTGAATTTAATTCTCTTAGGGTGCCTACAGTCTCATAAAACATTTAAATCTATAGCTTTATTTTCAATATCATGTAAAGCATATTCTGAATGATATTTCATATAACAAAATATATATATCTACCATATACTTTCATTTCAAAACAAATCAATACTTTTCAGTATTCATATAAACATTATTAAAATGTTTCAAGTTGCAAGAAAGCATGCTTAAATGCGATGCTGTAAAACATTTCAGTATGCAACTTCGATAATGTTTCCATCAAATACGCTAAAGCGATTCATTTAACTTTATCACCATTAATTATTCGATTTCAAGACTTTCTTTCTGTCAACCAATAAATCACTATACAATTCATTCACTATTCATCTAATTCAGTATTCAATTTGCTCAGTACTCAATTCATTTGGAAATCGAATCACTTGGTATTCAGACCATTCGGTATTCAATACCCTTTCTTGATCGTCATTGACTATTATAATCATTTATACACTTCATTATCAATATTAGGATCGCATCATTAGTGTGAATCCTCTAAGTTTTGATAAGCATTTAAACATCAATTTCTAAAATAGTCATCAAGTTACCGAATTTATGCAAATAATAATATCATCCTTCAATATCTGTTCCAGAATCGACATCGAGGATAACAGAATCACAAAATCGATAGTCACTTATCAAATCCATTTATGATTTGATCTATTGATACATGTTTATCATTTTCGATTTGAGGTTCAATTTCATTTACTATCACAAAATCGTATCTAAATCCTCAAATCCATTTTCATGTGGCCTTTATGATTTATCCGAACTCATGCAAGTGTCGATCTTATTATTCAAGATCTATTCTAAGGTTATAAGCACAATCATCTTTTCACATATTTATCACTCATTTCTTTGAATCCATAATTGATCGGATTGTGTCGTAATTAAATCTCCATTTCAATCTCTCGAATTTGTCCATATTATCACTTTCGAAATTATTTCAAAATCATGAAACCGGACTCGGTAAATTCTGGAAATCATTACTCCGTTAATAACTTCACAATCCAATCATTCGACCATCGAAATTTCAACTGTGATCTTCTCTTCCAAGCTACATCATATAATTATCATTACTTTTATCCGTGATCCGTCTAATTAATAATTCCACCTCAATCTCAACTTGATACCATTCGTGATATTAAAATTACTTGATTTATCGATTCTATAAGGTTTTAAACCATGTAATTCACCACATTATCATTTCCAACGATCTATCTTCTCATCGATTTCAATATCAAACTCTTTCGATAATACTATAAAATCCTTTCAATATTTATTTTCAATAATTATCTCCAAGATTCCATTTATGTGAGAAACTTCATCTTTTTCCTCAATTATTTTCCTAAAATTTCGGCAGCATAACGGCTTAATTTTCCCTAACCTCCTGCAAGGGAAACACAATTTATACTTGCAGCCGTTGATTCTCACCAATTTTACCTCTTACTAAGACCCCCACCATCAGTTGTGGGTCCTCTTAGCATTTTTAGCAAATCAATTTAATTGAATGCATCATATATAAAAATCGAAATTCCCACATACAATATAAAGCTACTAATGCTTTATAAAAGTATCTTACCTATTCGCCAAGCTTGGCGCACTTTCTGATTTTCGAGCATTGCCGAACTCCACCATTCGTCGCATTTCCGCTTTACTACAATTTCAATATCAATGCACTACATCAATATAACCATAATTTATTCAATAAATACCATCAATTTATTTTCTATATTTTCCTTACCACATTTTTTTTTCTTCTCTTTCTTTTTCCTTTCCTTCTTCTTCTTCTTCCTTCTTTTCTTTCTCCTTTTCTTTTCTTTTCTTCTTTCTTTTCTTTTTCTTTCCTTTTTCTTTTCTGTTCTGTTTTTTTCTTTTCTGGCCTGAACCGGTTCGGACCGGTTCAGGCCGGTTCTGGCCGGTTCACTTCTGCTGGCCGGTTCAGCCTCTTCCCGCTGGCATCACCGCCGGTTCGCACCTTCCACAACTAGCCATGGTTGCAGGGAGGCCGGATCTGGTCTCGGTTTTGCCCCATCACCGGCGACGGCGCCGGATCTGGGTCCGTGGGTTTCGGCCCTTTTCCTTCCTCTCTTCTCCTTCCTCCGTCGTTTCCTTCACCGCCGGTGGCCTCCTTCACCTTCGTTGGTCCTCGCCGGTGGCGTTGGTGGCGATGCCGGCATCTGGATCAACCGGCATTCCCTCTTTCCTTTTTCTCCTCTCTTTTTCTTTTCTGTTTTCCTTTTTCTTTTTCCGCTTCGGGTCGCCGCCGGTCGTTTTCTTCTCTTCCCCCTCGCCTCGCCGGCGACGACCCTCTCCTTCCTCCTCCTCTCTTGGCCGGTCGGCATTCGCCGGCTTCCCTTCTGTCTTGTTTACGTTTTCTCCTCTGTTTTAACAGAGGAGAAAACAACGTGGGAATCGGGTTATACCGATTCCCCACTTTTTTTTTTATTTTATTTAATTTTTTTTATTTTCATATAATTATATTTTTACTATATTTGATATATATATATATAATTTGTATAAACCATATATATATATATATATACTTCAATTTAAAACACTATACATATATTTCATATATATATATTTATATATATAAGTATATATTTCATATATAAACCCTTTATATATGTATACTTTAATTCAAAATTCTATATATATATATATATATATATATTTCATATATATTATTATATATATACATAAATGTACAAAAATTTACATATATATATATTCCATATATAATTATATTTTTATCAAAAGCATATTTATATAATATCATTATATAAATATATCAAAATATTTTTATTTCTTATTAAGTTTTGGATTTCTAAATATCCAAAATTATTTTCTCCATTTTCTTATTTAATTTGGATTTCCATTTATCCAAATTAAATTTCCTCCTTCATTTCTTATTTCCAAATTTAATTTTCCTTTTTATTTCTTATTTAATTTGGATTTCACTTTCTCCAAATTAAATTTTTCGGATATCTTATATTTATTTAGAAAATTCTTGGTCTTCACATTCTTCCCACCTTAAGAAACTCGGTCCTCCGAATTTAACTTAGATTTAGAAAGTGGTACTATTCTGTACTCTTATCTTTCTTGTCCTTTCAATCATCCTTTAAATGATGCTACCAGCATACTGTCAAATTCAGATTCACTTTTTATACTGTTATATATCATTTCCCACCATATATTCATACCTCTTAAAATTTCTTATCACCTTGGGAGTTGTCACTTTCATCTCTTTCCACATAATAGCTGTTTCACACAATTTATCATTCATTTCTCTCATTTGGTGCCAAGTCGATGAAGTTTAGTAACTATCGTTTAGCAATTTAATCAGTAGTATGTAATTGTCCCAGTAGCTTTCACATCTCGTGCATCCACTCTCTCAACATTTCTTCGAGCGTTTCCACATTACGCTCGAATTTTCATATCAGTATGGAGCGATGCTGTCAATCAATTTGGAATCCCAAAGCCTTTTACTATTTTCCATAACATATGGCAATTCAAGATTCCATCATATGTAATGCTCACTGGAACTTCACATACATTCTCTCCGTTTCATATTTATATTTCGACTAAGGCATTAGAGAAATATAGAAGTCTGAAAATGGAAAAATGATTCAATTTGATCAATCAGTCTATAATCACTTCCATAATATCATATTCCTTTTTGGGTTTCGTATTATCCCCCAACACTCATTGTCACATCGATAAATCAAAGCTGCACCTCATTGCAGACTTTACTGTTAATCATCTCTTGCCATAAATGTAACATTTATCAATCATCTTCTCTCTATATCTCCTTCCACGTAGTATCCTTATTACATCTCGATGTGATAACCAAAGCGAAATCACTTTCAATCTTAAATTCGAAAACTGCTTCATATTCATGTTCCCTTATAACTCGAAATCATATTTTCAATTTCCAATAATCTTCATAATTAAAGTGGGATTGTACTTTCAATCAAGCCATATGTTTGGGTTCGATCATTTTTTTGTTTGCTTTTTCTTTACTTCTTTCAATCCTTTTCAATTCACATATCGATCATGTTCTATACGATCATTGCATTATCTTCCATATAACTGCCACAATCAATCATTCTCGATCATTCATATTCTATTCCTTTAAGGTGATACACAATTCTTCTATACCATATCGATACCATTCATTACCGGTTTCCAGTCCGTTTCAATAGGTCATCGATTGGCATTTTTTTTTATGTCAAAGCCCAGCCTGTTTCAATAGGCCGTCGACTGGTATCACCCATACCAATAGCTGACTAATCTTGGTACATATTGAAAATCAACAAGTTTACATGTAGACACTACACAGTACATGGGATGTAACACTATCATTGTTTCAACTACACTGACACGTACTAGACAAACCGTGCTCTGATACCACTAAATCTATCACGACCCGAAGACCGCGACTTTCACTTGATTCTTATACTTTTCTTAGTCTACAAATTTATGGACTAAATTTTTCTTTTTCATTTTAAGGTTTGTATTCGGTGTCAGTGTAGTTTCTATACTATCTCGGTGACCTATAGTTATTCCATTTAAATATTTAACAACCACGGAAACGATTCTTAGTTACATCCCGACTTGTTAAACAGAATATGTACTGTGCTTCAATTTAAGTCTTACATGTAAACAAGTAATTTATAAGAAACATATACCTCAGAAGACTAGTACCAAGTCCATATACAGTCTCCGATGCCCACTGAGCAGCTCACATGGCAGATGTTAACTTCAATAATATGAAAGAGATGAAATTTAGTGGGGTGAGCAAAACCACGGCTCAGTAAGATACTAATATAAATACAAGAGTAGGATTACACTGTCTTAATCTGCAATGCTCAAAACTTGCAAATTTGCAATCACAGTTAATCCTTTCTCATCGATAACATATCATTATCTCATTTCTTGTCATATGTCTATCACTTATACTTTTAAAATTATCATCATAATCACTTTTCAGTCTTCTTGTCCTTACACTATAGTGCATCGCACAACAATCTGTCGTATCCAAATTGAATGTCATATACTATTAGTCTATATTTTCCTCTATCTCGGAGTACATCATGTCCAATTGAAGCACCATATCAATTCACTGTATATTTCATAATCGTACTCCTGTAATTTATCATCTCATATCACTTTTCCTTATAGAGAAATCATGATCACCACAGTGTAAGTTCACAATTCTCTTCATATCTATCATATGTCCATGTATCATATCATGTCATCGTCTAGATGAAATATCATTTATGTCGAGTCATGACATTTATCATGAAACTCGTGTACGAAGCATATTATCATGTCAAGGTTTAATATGCAATTATGTAACTTTACTGTATAAACCGCTATCTTTTCAAATCATATCATATATACTTTAGGACATGCTCAACATATGAATTTTCAATTCATTTCAAATTTGCTTTTAAGACATGATAGAAACATGTTCATTTTCAGTTCATGTATCCGTTTTCGGAGCATGTCTAAAACATGTGCGGTTTTAAAACATTTTTCATATACTATAAATCATATCAGGTTTAGAGTTCATATCAAATCAGTCTATACTCTAAACCGCATGTCATTTCAAATTCGACACAAAATCTTATATAAATCATGTAAGTGTCGAAATCATTTATCATATACTTTTAAAACATATTCTGTAAATCATATCAGGTCTAGAGTTCATATCAAATCAAACTATACTCTAGACCGCATATCATGCCATGTTCGACACAAAATTACGTATAAATCATATAAGTGTCGAAATCATATGTCATGGACTTTTAAAACATGTTTAAAACATGTACTGTTTCAAAACATATTTCATTTCAAATTTGTTTCATGTACAGTATAAATCATGTCAAGTCTAGAGTTCATATCAATAAAAATCATACTCTAGACTTCATATCATATCAATTAGAGACTAGGCTAGATCCCTATCATCTCTATCAATAAAGACTTAAATCATTGTAGCTAGCAGTGAATCATATCATCGTCCCCTGGAAACCAACTAGGGCGCTATCTATGGCCATAGACCTCATCTCTCTCAGCCCCACTGATCAGGCGTGACTGAGACCTGTCCACGACTATTGTCGGACAAGCATATCTGCCTAATGAGCAAAGCTCCAATTAGGCGGTTTCCACTATGCTTTATTGAATTTAATTCTCTTAGGGTGCCTACAGTCTCATAAAACATTTAAATCTATAGCTTTATTTTCAATATCATGTAAAGCATATTCTGAATGATATTTCATATAACAAAATATATATATCTACCATATACTTTCATTTCAAAACAAATCAATACTTTTCAGTATTCATATAAACATTATTAAAATGTTTCAAGTTGCAAGAAAGCATGCTTAAATGCGATGCTGTAAAACATTTCAGTATGCAACTTCGATAATGTTTCCATCAAATACGCTAAAGCGATTCATTTAACTTTATCACCATCAATTATTCGATTTCAAGACTTTCTTTCTGTCAACCAATAAATCACTATACAATTCATTCACTATTCATCTAATTCAGTATTCAATTTGCTCAGTACTCAATTCATTTGGAAATCGAATCACTTGGTATTCAGACCATTCGGTATTCAATACCCTTTCTTGATCGTCATTGACTATTATAATCATTTATACACTTCATTATCAATATTAGGATCGCATCATTAGTGTGAATCCTCTAAGTTTTGATAAGCATTTAAACATCAATTTCTAAAATAGTCATCAAGTTACCGAATTTATGCAAATAATAATATCATCCTTCAATATCTGTTCCAGAATCGACATCGAGGATAACAGAATCACAAAATCGATAGTCACTTATCAAATCCATTTATGATTTGATCTATTGATACATGTTTATCATTTTCGATTTGAGGTTCAATTTCATTTACTATCACAAAATCGTATCTAAATCCTCAAATCCATTTTCATGTGGCCTTTATGATTTTATCCGAACTCATGCAATTGTCGATCTTATTATTCAAGATCTATTCTAAGGTTATAAGCACAATCATCTTTTCACATATTTATCACTCATTTCTTTGAATCCATAATTGATCGGATTGTGTCGTAATTAAATCTCCATTTCAATCTCTCGAATTTGTCCATATTATCACTTTCGAAATTATTTCAAAATCATGAAACCGGACTCGGTAAATTCTGGAAATCATTACTCCGTTAATAACTTCACAATCCAATCATTCGACCATCGAAATTTCAACTGTGATCTTCTCTTCCAAGCTACATCATATAATTATCATTACTTTTATCCGTGATCCGTCTAATTAATAATTCCACCTCAATCTCAAATTGATACCATTCGTGATATTAAAATTACTTGATTTATCGATTCTATAAGGTTTTAAACCATGTAATTCACCACATTATCGTTTCCAACGATCTATCTTCTCATCGATTTCAATATCAAACTCTTTCGATAATACTATAAAATCCTTTCAATATTTATTTTCAATAATTATCTCCAAGATTCCATTTATGTGAGAAACTTCATCTTTTTCCTCAATTATTTTCCTAAAATTTCGGCAGCATAACGGCTTAATTTTCCCTAACCTCCTGCAAGGGAAACACAATTTATACTTGCAGCTGTTGATTCTCACCAATTTTACCTCTTACTAAGACCCCCACCATCAGTTGTGGGTCCTCTTAGCATTTTTAGCAAATCAATTTAATTGAATGCATCATATATAAAAATCGAAATTCCCACATACAATATAAAGCTACTAATGCTTTATAAAAGTATCTTACCTATTCGCCAAGCTTGGCGCACTTTCTGATTTTCGAGCATTGCCGAACTCCACCATTCGTCGCATTTCCGCTTTACTACAATTTCAATATCAATGCACTACATCAATATAACCATAATTTATTCAATAAATACCATCAATTTATTTTCTATATTTTCCTTACCACATTTTTTTTTCTTCTCTTTCTTTTTCCTTTCCTTCTTCTTCTTCTTCCTTCTTTTCTTTCTCCTTTTCTTTTCTTTTCTTCTTTCTTTTCTTTTTCTTTCCTTTTTCTTTTCTGTTCTATTTTTTTTTTCTGGCCTGAACCGGTTCGGACCGGTTCTGGCCGGTTCACTTCTGCTGGCCGGTTCAGCCTCTTCCCGCCGGCATCACCGCCGGTTCGCACCTTCCGCAGCTAGCCATGGTTGCAGGGAGGCCGGATCTGGTCTCAGTTTTGCCCCATCACCGGCGACGGCGCCGGATCTGGGTCCGTGGGTTTCGGCCCTTTTCCTTCCTCTCTTCTCCTTCCTCCGTCGTTTCCTTCACCGCCGGTGGCCTCCTTCACCTTCGTTGGTCCTCGCCGGTGGCGTTGGTGGCGATGCCGGCATCTGGATCAACCGGCATTCCCTCTTTCCTTTTTCTCCTCTCTTTTTCTTTTCTGTTTTCCTTTTTCTTTTTCCGCTTCGGGTCGCCGCCGGTCGTTTTCTTCTCTTCCCCCTCGCCTCGCCGGCGACGACCCTCTCCTTCCTCCTCCTCTCTTGGCGGGTCGGCATTCGCCGGCTTCCCTTCTGTCTTGTTTACGTTTTCTCCTCTGTTTTAACAGAGGAGAAAACAACGTGGGAATCGGGTTATACCGATTCCCCACTTTTTTTTATTTTATTTATTTTTTTTTATTTTCATATAATTATATTTTTACTATATTTGATATATATATATATATAATTTGTATAAACCATATATATATATATACTTCAATTTAAAACACTATACATATATTTCATATATATATATTTATATATATAAGTATATATTTCATATATAAACCCTTTATATATGTATACTTTAATTCAAAATTCTATATATATATATATATATATATATATATATCATATATATTATTATATATATACATAAATGTACAAAAATTTACATATATATATATTCCATATATAATTATATTTTTATCAAAAGCATATTTATATAATATCATTATATAAATATATCAAAATATTTTTATTTCTTATTAAGTTTTGGATTTCTAAATATCCAAAATTATTTTCTCCATTTTCTTATTTAATTTGGATTTCCATTTATCCAAATTAAATTTCCTCCTTCATTTCTTATTTCCAAATTTAATTTTCCTTTTTATTTCTTATTTAATTTGGATTTCACTTTCTCCAAATTAAATTTTTCGGATACCTTATATTTATTTAGAAAATTCTTGGTCTTCACAATAATAGTCAATAATAATTATTGAGATTGAGTATTGATTATTGATTATTCTGATGATAAGATTCCAAAAGGGATTATGCTTAAGTAATACTTTCAAAATCTTTAGGTCAAGTAATTTCTTTCAAGATCTGACCAGCTTAATGGAAGATCTAAAAAGAATTTTTGAGAAAAATAGTTCATATTGTTTCTCTAATAAAATAAATTAATAAAATTAAGCATTAATAATATAATAGAAAACAACAGAAATAATAAAAATGATAAGATAGCAAGAATGAATTAAATAGGAGTCAAAACTAGAATTTTTTATAAAACATTAAAATGAATACGACGACGGAGTCTCTTCAAGCAAGTCACATAGTACTACTTGAATACTCTTGAGATGAGGAAGATTTTTTAAGTTGTCCCACCAGCTTAATGGAGGATGCTTAGAAATATCTTCCAATATTTAATTATTAAACTTAAGATTAACTAAGGCAAATTTGAGATAACCTAAAGTTAGTTGGTACTATTTTAGGATGGGCGTTGTGAGGGTGTTAATCCTTCTTCACGTGTAACCGTACTCCCGAACCCTAAATTTGAGATGTAGACCAGTCCTTATTCAAAGTTTCAATAGGTGACCAATCACACCTAGGTAGAATGGTTGGTGGCGACTTCATAGATTTTGTGTCTGTTGGATTATGCCCTTAGAACCATTCATTAGATGATTGACTTTGGCATTTTTTTATGTATCATGACATTTTATTTATTATAGTTCATTATTATATTTGTCTTATAAATGCGTAATGTAATCTTATATGATAATGTCCTTAGAATAGTAATAACACTATTCTTAAAATATCCCTAGTCAAGTATTATTGTGAACAAGGATAACAATGATACGATAAGACTAGTATGTGGTTGACTGAAGACCATTGTCATGGATATAGGATATCAAGTCATCACATAGGTACATGTTAGAGAACTATGTACTGGATCGACCCTCAATGAGAACGCTACATGGATTGTTATATGAGTGTCATAAGCGATTCTCATAGTGCTGATGGTGTATATGATCCTTTGACTTGAGATCATCAGAGATCCCAACATAGAGAATTGCATACTTTAATGCTGCTAGATGTCATTCGTAACAGGATGGACTATAAAGGTAGTAATTGGGTATTCCTTGATCTATGTAGAGGGATGTTGAGTGATCAAGATAGGATTTATCCCTCTTATATAACAAGAGTGATGTCTTGGGAGGATTTATCCCTCTTATATAACAAGAGTGATGTCTTGGGCCCTTTGATAGAGTGAGACTAAGAAATGCATGGCCGTGCTCGAATAAGTCAATATGAGATATTGATTTTATTTGTTTAATTAGTCTACTAAGGAATCAAGAAACGCTGATTAGACTATACAAGTGTGACACATTCCATGACTTGTGTCTAATCAAGACATCAAAGGATAAAGGGATTAGACTACACGGTAACATCTATCACGAGTAAGGTTATGTCGAGTCATTGACATTCTCGTTACATGGGTAGCAATGATGTGTTGCTAGATACCGTTCATTGCCTGTAATAATTTTGTCATTACCATTGTTTTGAGAACATATTGGGTCGCACACTTAGAACGGATCAATGAGGAGCTTAATTAATCCTATTCTGAATTGGATTAAGGATATAACTAATCCTATTCTATGTAGGATTAGAGTTCTGTTTGACAGTAAATTTTAGGGTAAAATTTACTGCCTATAAAAGGATGTTTTGTGTTTTCTAAAACAGAGCCGCACAATTAAACAGAAAAGAGAAACCTGTTCTTTGTGGTCTTAAAGCTTCTTTCAAACAAAACAAAATATTCTTTTAATCGAAGTTAGCAATTTGGTTATAAAAAAAACGCTCTTTAAGGCTTCTGATCGTGAGACGTTCAAGAGTCGTGAGATCCGTTTGTGTGGATACCATAGAGGCAGGAACGAAAAGTTGTTGCTTGTGACTCGACCAACGACAGAAAATCAGAGAAAACGTTAGGTAAATTCTCGAAACCCTAATCAGGCAACTCTCCGAATCGATCTTGGTGGAGACCGAATGATTTAAATTCCACTGCGTGTTTGTTTCGGTTTCCTTCAGTGTCTAGCTATTAGGTTTCTCAAAAACTTAATATGTTATGACAACTTCAAGCCTTATATCTTCAGAAAGCTTATCGAGTTAGTTTTTCAGTAAAATTTGAACCGCTTAATCGAAATTTTCTACTAAGAGATATATTCGATTCTTGACAAAGATGTTGATTGATGGATTTTACCGCATATGGTTCAACTTCATAAATTTTTTGGTATTAATCCGTAGGAAATTAAATTACGATATTTTTCATGGCTGCAAGACCTTTAAGTCAGCTTTCATAAGAATTTTATGGTTTATCGTTTCAATACTCTGATCAAGAGATATGATCGAAACAATTCGGATTGGTCATGAGCCAAAAGCTGAAATTTTCGGTTTATTGTCAAATTCTCGGATTAGGCCCAAATCGTAACCACATGAACCAAATTGTCTAACACAAACTCATATATAAAAATTTAAAGTACTTACAAGGTTTCTAGGTGAGTGTGCGCTCTCGTGGGGTCCGCCTGCTTGTTCGTATGGAGGCAAACATTTCTAAACCGAAATTTGAAATGTCATAATTAAGCCTCCAAACACCCTCTAAGGGTCATTTTGCATTACTTAACATGTAGAAAAATTGTTGTTGTTACAATAAGGGGGTAAGCTTTCGCCCAATAAGAAATATATATAAAAGAGTAGATACTATGCAACTAACGTGCATATATCCTAACATATCTATATAATGACATTTACTATCGTTACAATAATATGGGACTCGGAAAGAAGGATTGCTATAATCGGTTAGGGATACCAGGCTAAGTAAGGAAAGATGCTTTGAAGCACCTCACTTGTCTCGGTAAACATCAGAAACAAAGTTAGATTTTAATCCTAGGTCTAGAAGGTGCAGAGTTTCAACTCAAGATTTTGGAATGAAGGAGTCTCAAGAAGCTGGTTGGCAGTTTTTGGTGACTACCTAACACCAAAACACGGTGGCAAACAATAAGATAATGGAGATCCGATGAACTACTGTCTTCCATCGCGATGACCGTTGCCGACCATTGTGTTTTTCGCAAGAACCCCACAAAAATCCCCAAATAGGTCTTCAACCCCCTTAAACCCAAATCCAAGATTATTTTCCTCAAAAACCCAACTTTTATGTGTAGATCTAAAACCCAAAAACCAAAAAAACCTCACTACTTGAGAATGAAAACCCAAAACAGTAACTTTTTATTTTTGATTTTTGCTGACTTTGTATTGAAGTGTTTATGATTTGGTGTAATCTTGACTGATGATGATGTTTATGGTTATTGTATATTCTATTTTTTGATTTTTTTTTTTGGGTTGAAATTGAACTGGATCTTGTGTTTTAGTTGTTCTCGGCTTATTGATTGTTCTTGGCTTACTAGTGATGATTTCTTCAATTTTTTTCGTTGTTTCCTTTCTTGTTCGATTTTGCTCTTAAGATAGAGATTTCTAAATTCAATTTTAATTAAATTCAATTTCAAGATTTCCATTATCTCCATTCTCAATTATTTGAAATTTTAAATTGCAAAACTAGTTGAATCCAATCCAAATACTACTAATTCTTTTTTTTTCTGTTTTCTTAATAAAAATCCTGGTAAAAATAATTCTAATCAAACCCTAAAACTAATTTAACATTAATTCAAAATATTTGTAAATATTTGTAAATTGTTTTTACATATTTTTAATATTTTTAGATATTTTTAAATATTTTTAGAATTTTTTTAAAAATTTTGATAAAAAACATAAAATTTTTTATTTATTTTTAAATATTTTTTTAGAAAAAGAGATAAAACTGATGTGGAGTGCAAATGAGTGGCATTTATTACCACATGTTAAATTTTGATTGGACCATTCATTCCACATCAGGTTTTTTTTTTTAAATGGCATTAATCTTAGCTACTAAAATGTGTGACCAAAATAAAATTTATAAAGCAAAGTTATAGCGAAAATTTTTTAAATATCAAAATGATAAACATAATATAATTCAAGAACTAAATTATACATTTAACTCCTTTTTCAAAAACGTTTGCTTCCTAACTAAGGATGTAAATGGGTTGGGTACCCGCTACTTTTGGAATACCTGAACCCGAACCCGAACCCGATTAAAATGTATAAAACTTGAACTCGATTAACTACTCGATTATTTTGATTTGTGTTACCCGAACCCGAACCCTAACCCTATAAAATGAAAAATACCTGTTTAATTACCCGAACTCGTTAAATACCCATTTATTAAGTCAAAATTTAACTTTCAAATTTTAATTTAAAATCAATTTTGGAATAATTTATTTAAAAAAATTAAGTTAATAAATTTAATTTAAGTAATAAATATAAATGAAAGTTAAAAATCATAATTATGATATTTGATGAATTAATTTAATTAAATACAATATTAATAATACATAATTTATATATAAAAAATATAAATATCTTATTAATTAATTATTATTTATAATAAGATTCGAATAGCGGGTACCCTAAAGTAACTATCCGAATCCTATCCGAACCGATAACTGCTAATAATTTTACTACTTAAACCTAATTATATACTACTCTAATCCTACTTAATCGGATAAGATAATATCAAATATTCATTTATAAAGTATCCATTACCATCTCTATAATCCTAACCAACTTCTAATCACGACAAAAGCACATGGGGAGTTAGAACTTGGAACGACCGCATTTTCAACTTTCTTTAAAAAAAAAAAAAGGGTCATACACTCCGCTGTTCGATTCTACTCCTTTGTCTTTTAGTATTCGATACTATACTCCTTTAGTCGTGTCCTTTATACTCAAGAACTTCGTCTCTAAGGATTCAGAGGGAAAAAAGGGCATCCTTCCTCAGCAAGTTCAAATTTTGTACTACCATTTATAATTTCCACGTCCACCTTGTCATTCTCATTATTGGATTATAAAAATTCAGGTGTTCTCTTCTTTTCTTTCTCGGGAAACCATTACAAAAGCAAGAAAAACAGACCATCTGCCATTGATAAGTTCGCTTACTTACGGCCTTTTCCAACTCCTTCGCAAGTATAAATCTTCGACATTGCTCCATTCTTCTTTATATTCCTGCATGTTCTTAATTCTTTTGCTCTCTACTTTTGGGTTTTGCTTAGATTTCTTAATCTCTTTGTCGTTTCAGTGATAAGCTTGAATGAGGGAGATATAGGCTGGGTTTCTTTGAAAGTTTTTATTTTTACTTTTTTTTTGTAGACGGCGTTGTTAGGGAAAGATGAGAAATGGGCTTTCTTGATTTTTCCTTATCACATTTTTCTTCAGCTTTATCAATGTTATAATTTGCTTCTATGGGCAAGTGTTTAAATCCTGTGTTATGGTTATGTTTTTGTTTTCACTGGCAGAAAATAGCAAGTGTTTCAAGTTGATCAACTGGACAGTCATGGTGCCAATTGACATGGAGATGGACATCACTCAACAACTCTCTGCTGATCCTCTCCCATTTGCCAGAAGGTGGTTACTTTTCATCTTTATAATATATATAATCTTACCTGAGGAGTTCTGATGGTTTTTACATTTGGTTGATTATACAACAGTTATCAGATTGAAGCATTGGAGAAAGCTATTGAGCGAAACACGATAACATACTTGGAAACTGGCTCCGGCAAGACACTGATAGCCATCATGCTTCTCCGCAGCTATGCGTACCTTATTCGCAAGCCTTCACGATTTTACGCTGTCTTCTTGGTTCCCCAAGTTGTTCTTGTTAAACAAGTATGCGAAATTACATACTTTCTGTTCAGTTCATACCATTACTAGAAAATCAGGATATGCTCAATGTTGTTTTTGATGCGGAGACATTTTGAATAGTATCTGTCCCAAGTATATTTCTATCACAAAGGGACAAATTTGGAGCACACACATGGCCTAATAGACTTTTATGGCTGTAATGAAATTACAGAATTCTGAAACAATAGTGAATTTGAGTATTATAGAAGTAGTGGATTTCTTTTTCATATTATAATTGCTTCATAACATCTTTGAGTTTTTTATGCATAAATGATAAAGTTAGAATATACAAAAAAAATGCTTTTAATTTGTTGTTTCACATGATGCTTAGCAAGCTGATGCTGTGGAAATGCATACGGACTTGAATGTGGGTAAGTACTGGGGAGAGATGAATGTCGACTTTTGGGATGATGCAAAATGGAAGCAGGAAATTGAGAAACATGAGGTGAGCCTTTCTATATGTATCTTTCATTTGACATGGTAGTGATGTAGGGCAACCACTTTCCTTCCTTCATCATGTTGATTATGTATATGCTATGTGATGTACTTTCTGCTTCGCTGACCTTTTTTTTTTAATTTTATTACAATTGGATATTCTTCTTTGTTTTTAAATTCATTTTCTTTTCCTTGATATGCTTAACATTTTAGTTTTCGTGATTTTAAGTTTATGAAAACTTTTGTATGACTAGTTGCCAGCAAATTACACAATAGACATAAGCATCATGTTGATAGACAGCTGGATCTGATTGACAGGAAAATCAGAGTGTGCTTGTTTCTTGAATTTGAAAGATATTGATTGTTCTTTAGTTGTGATACTTGTGAAATAATGGAGGTTCTGGTGTTGGCGATCAAGGCTGTATCTCTCCCTCTTGATCACCAACGCCAAGTTTAAGCCTGCAGGACAGTTTCTTGCGTATAGAAGGTCACCCTCCACGATTTGGACCCCTAGTCTGGGACACTTTATTTGACTCTTTAGTTTCTTTTTTTGGTGATAACTCTTTAGTCTGTTTGGTAATGCTTTTTTAGAAATTAAATTCTGGAGGATCACTTGACTTCAGTCATAAAAAGGAGCTGTGAGGAGTGTATCCAAGCAATCAATTTGCCCTCATATATATATATATATATATACATATTTATATCTTGGGTAGTTATACCTTTTATGATGATTAACAGCAAGGCTTGTGGTTTAAGAAGTAGTCTATATATATATATATATACATATATATATATATATATATATATATATATATATCTTGGGTAGTTATACCTTTTATGATGATTACCAGCAAGGCTTGTGGTCTGGGAAGCAGTCCATATATATATCTTGGGTGGTTATACCTTTTATGATGATTAACGGGAAGGCTTGTGGTTTAAGTAGTCTATATGTTACTGCAAAATTTCGTGAACCATTATTTACTTTATGGTTTCAAAGATGGATTTTATGCTACTCATCAATGGCATAGGCTTCATTTGTTGACTGGTGCCATAATTGCAAGTTAAATAACCATGCAGCTTTCTAATTTTTGTTAGATATTGTGCATACAGCAAGCAATAACATTTCTTTCTTAATGACAGGTGCTTGTGATGACGCCTCAAATTTTACTAAATGGATTGAGGCATAGCTTTTTCAAGATAAACATGATAAAAGTTTTGATAATTGATGAATGCCATCATGCCAGAGGACATCACCCTTATGCTTCCATTATGACAGTGAGTTGTCTTTCTATTTGTCCTTTCTTCATTATAGTTTATTATTATTTTTTTAACTCTAAGCATCTTAATGGTGCTTGTCAAATGGAAATCCCAGTCTGATTCACGTTTGATCAGAGCTACATCATGGTAACTAGACAGGAAATGAATGGAGGAGCTTTTGGCTTGTCTATATATGCATGACTGCTTTGTTTTAAAGCATACCATTCTTATGATATTCATCTGTGAAATTTATCAGTATGGCAAGATGTGGAAAACTTTTCATTTAAATATGTATACTTGAATTGGATACCTGCATTTACAGAACTGCAAATTTTATTTCGTATCTTTTACCTTAAGTATTGGTTTTCCTTTCACAAAGCTATGACGAGACAAGTATTGGTTTTCCATTCACAAAGCTATGACAAGGCAAGGTGTCATGATGTTTTATTATTGCATTTGCTTATCTTTTGATGGATTAAATATGAATCATTTGTTATAACGAGAAAATAAAGAAAAATAATGGGTATTTCCTTCTAATAATATATTTCCTGGAATCAATCATGCTCATTTTTTCTTTTAAAAAAGTCATTACAGGATTGCTGATGTGCCATAATGTGTTCTTGGGCTAGGAGAATGAGAATTATGCTGCGGAAAATTAGTATTTTCATATTTTAATCTACTCATCAGTCATCTGCTTATTAGAGTATGTCAGATGTAAAGTGCTTTTCCTGTTTTCCAGTTAAGTTTGAGAATTAATTTGCAATTACAGGAATTCTATCATCGTGAATTAGAAGCTGGTGTATCTAATCTTCCTAGGATATTTGGGATGACTGCTTCCCCTATAAAGTCAAAAGGTGATTCAAGCTTTCAGTTTAACTTATTTCGGTTATTTGTGTTTTCCTTTTTATGGTATCTGAACATTTACCCCTCTCTATTACCCTAGGGGCAAACTCAATTGATAGCTATTGGCAGAAGATCCATGAACTGGAGACCATTATGAATTCAAAGGTTTTTTTTTTTAATGAGATTATTCTAATTCAGTTTTCTTATCTTTACAAGTTCATAGTTGTAGTGGAATCATGTATGTTCACTGAGGGTCTACAGAAATCAGGCCTGTTTGTTAATTGAAAGAAAAAAGCTTAGAGTTGAAGTAATTGACTGAAAGAAAAGCTTTCCAAATTATATAAATAAACTAAATGGTCTTGAGACCATAAGCTTTGGCTTAAATGGTTAGGTCTTCAACTTTGAGAGGGGTTCCAGCCCCAGCTCTGGCTAAAATTGAGGTTTTTCTCCTATCACCATAGCAAAAAGGAAAAAGGTTCCTTGATCCCTGTCATCATTCTTAAGTGTTTTAAGTATTGAAAGGGAGGAATTAAAATTCACTACAGAGGATCCTGTGAGGTTAATAGGACTATGAGAGGAAGTTAAAGATGAGAACAACTGGCGTTTACTAGCAAGCCTTGAAAAAAAGAAGAAATGACTTTTTATTGCTAAATAATAAAACTCTAAACAGCTTTAAAATTTTAGCTCTTTTATTTGTCCTTTTTATTTTTCTTAACAGCTAGGAGAAATAAAGTGATATCTTTTATTTCTCATGTGTGTCTAATAGAGTACACACATATCCTTTTTATAGGATAATTACATGGAAACAAATAATAGAAAGAATCTACAAATTAGGAAACTATAAATCAGGAATAAATCAGACCTATAATTACAGCAGATTTTTCTCTTTTAAATCAACCAGATTTTTCTCCTTTCAACACTCCCCCTCAAGCTGGCTTGAAGATATCTTCCATGGACAGCTTGCCTACTAACTTGTCAAATTGTTTCTTTTGTAAGCCCTTGGTGAGTATGTCTGCAACCTGATCAGTAGTTGGAATATATGACATGCAGATTATTCCACTATCAAGTTTTTCTTTGATGAAATGTTTATCCACTTCTACATGTTTAGTCCTATCATGTAGAACTGGATTATGAGCAATTAAAATTGCTGCCTTATTATCACAGTAAGTCTTCATAGGTAAAGCAGTGGAAATTTTTAAGTCTTCTAATAGTCTCTTAATCCACATTAACTCACAAACTCCATGAGCAACAGATCTGAATTTTGCTTCCGCACTGCTCCTAGCCACTACATTTTGCTTCTTGCTTCTCCATGTTACCAAATTACCTCCAACAAAAGTACAATAGCCTGATGTTGACTTGCGATCAGTAATACTTCCAGCCCAATCTGCATCTGTATAAACTTCTATTTGCAGATGTTCACACTTCTTGAACAAGAGACCCTTTCTTGGTGTACCCTTTAAATACCTCATGATTCTGTATACTGCTTCAAAGTGCTCCAGTCCTGGTGAGTGCATAAATTGACTCACCACACTAACAGCAAATGCTATGTCTGGTCGTGTATGGGACAAGTAAATTAATTTCCCAACCAGCCTTTGGTACTGCTCCCTCTTCACAACACTTTTAGCCATGGCAGGTTGGAGTTTCAGATTTGGCTCAATAGGTGTTTCAGCAGCCTTACAACCTAGCAAACCCATCTCTCCCAATAGGTCAAGAACATATTTTCGCTGATTAATGAATATGCCCTCCTTGGATCTTGCAACCTCCATACCAAGGAAGTACTTCAGCGAACCTAAGTATTTGATCTCAAAGTCTTTAGCCAATTTTTTCTTCAGAAGTTGCAGCTCTATGTAGTCAGTACCTGTCAAAATTATATCATCAAAATACACAATTAGTATGGCAACTTTCCCATCTTTTGAATGTTTGTAAAACATTGTATGGTTAGCTTG
The DNA here is from genome assembly GCA_032173925.1 of Heritiera fomes. Taxonomy (NCBI): domain Eukaryota; kingdom Viridiplantae; phylum Streptophyta; class Magnoliopsida; order Malvales; family Malvaceae; genus Heritiera; species Heritiera fomes. Next base: position 16,416,741 of record JAPDPM010000009.1, on the reverse strand, counting down.
ACTTTGATAGTAACCATGGCCTTTTACAACTTTCCCAAAACGTTCAAACCAAGCCCTTGGAGACTGCTTAAGGCCATGTAAGGATTTCTTCAACCTACATACCTTCCTTTCACCAAGTCTCTCTTCAAATCCCAGGGGAAGACTCATAAAGACCTCTTCTTCCAAGTCTCCATTCAGAAAAGCATTTTTAACATCTAATTGGTATAAGGGCCAGTTTAGGTTCACGGCAACTGACAATAGGACCAGTATGGATTGATTTTTGCCACTGGAGCGAAGGTTTCTTGATAATCAATTCCATAAGTTTGAGTAAAACCTTTTGCCACCAGTCGTGCCTTGTATCGTTCTATACTTCCATCAGACTTGCATTTGACAGTAAACACCCACTTACAACCTACTATCTTCTTGTCCCTTGGCAAATCAACAACATTCCAAGTGTTGTTTTTGTTAAGAGCATTCATCTCTTCCATAACTGCTAATTTCCAATTCGGATCATCAATAGCTTCCTGAATGTTTCTTGGAATAAACAGGTTAGATATCCTAGTGGTAAAAGCTCTATGTTTATCAGACAACCTTTGATATGAAACATATTTAGAAATAGGATGCTTAGTACAGGTTCGAACACCTTTCCTAAGAGCAATGGGAAGATTTAGTTCTGAATCTTTCGGTAGTTCTAAATCTATGGGTAATTCTGAATCTGTGGGTAATGTAGAGGAAGGAATAGAAATGGAATTACCTGGATTGTTGATAGGACCATCTCTCGGTGATGATTGGACTGGTGCTAGAGGAATTGATGAATTGTTACCATTTTTACGATTTCTCTTCCTGGTATAAACCTGAAACTCAGAATCAGGATTGTTTCTATCCTTAAGAAGTATTTCTCCCTCTATTTCAGAGACATCTTTCCTTGGCATCAATTGAGTAGGGTTCTTTGTATTTTCATTATTTTGAATAATTTGTTGATTTTCAGAGGAATTAGATGAAAAAACAGGAGCTGGTAAGACAGAAATATTCCAAAAATTATCTTCTTCTTCTTGCTTAATCTCCCCCTCAAGAGAATTTTTGCTAAAAAAAGGTTGATTTTCCAAAAAGGTAACATCCATGCTAACATGTACCTTTTGGGTCTGAGGATTGAAACATTTATAACCCTTTTTGTTGGGGGCATAGCCAAGAAATATACATTTTTCAGCCCTAGGATCCAATTTGGAACGAAACATGCTGGGTATATGAACAAAGCAAGTGCAGCCAAAGACTTTTAGAGGTATATTAGCATATATTCTAGTCATTGGGAAAACATTTTTAAGACATTGCAAAGGTGTTTTGTATTTTAAAACTCTACTAGGCATCCGGTTGATTAGATAAGCAGCTGTTAAAATTGCATCACCCCACAAATATTTCGAAACATTCATTGAGAACATAATGGCACGAGCTACTTTAAGTAAATGTCTATTTTTTCGCTCAGCAATGCCATTTTGTTGAGGTGTATCACGACAAGTGGATTGATGCAAGATGCCTTTTCCCTTTAAAAAATTGCCTATGCATTCATTAAAAAATTCTGTTCCATTATCAGACCGAAATATGCTGATTTTTGTTTGAAATTGATTTTCAATCATGTGATAGAAGTCTTGAAACAATTGTGCAAGATCAGATTTTTTACTTAGTAAATATACCCAACATAAACGCGTATGATCATCTATAAAAGTGACAAACCATTTTTTTCCAGATAAAGTAGGGATCTTGGAGGGTCCCCAAATATCACTATGAATTACATAAAATGGTTTTGATGCACGACAAAATTGGGAATTGTAAATAGCACAATGGCTTTTTGATAAAAGACAACTTTCACATTGAAATTTTGAACAATCCACATCCTTAAATAATGTAGGAAACAAATGTTTAAGATATTGAAAACTTGGATGGCCTAATCTAAGATGCCATAGTCTTATTTGTTCAGAAACAGAAACAGAACTAATACTACTCAAGCCTTGAGCTTTTTTATTACCAAAGGAGTCATCATCAAAATAGTAAAGTCCATCGATCACCCTAGCACTACCAATCATCTTCCCCGAACTTTGGTCCTGGAAAAGACAATGTGTATCAAAGAAGGTGACACAACAATTAGAATCCTTCGATAATTTACTTACAGATAAAATATTACATTTCAATTTTGGGACATGGAGAACAGATTTGAGATCTATATTCTCAGAGATTTTGACTATTCCTTTACCTGCAGTAGGGGAAAAACTACCATCTGCAATACAAATTTTTTCATGACCAGAACATGGTGAATAGGTAGAAAATAAATGAGGAACACTGGTCATATGATCAGAGGCTCCTGAATCAATGATCCAAGGAGCAGAATTTACTAGACAGGATAAGGCTCTATAATTATTACCTGTTTGAGCAACAGAAGCATTAGGAATACTAGATGCTGAATTGGATTTTAGCAATTGAAGGAGTTGATCCATTTGCCTTCTACTAAACACACCTGTGTCAGCCTGTTGATCTCTGATTAAGGTAGAAGACTGACCAGAGAGGGTCGGCTGATCAGAGAGGACCGGTGACTGTCTTGCAATGGCTGTGTTGTGGTGGAAACCCTAAAAGTTGTTCACCAGCTCTGATACTATCTTAACAGCTAGGAGAAATAAAGTGATATCTTTTATTTCTCATGTGTCTAATAGAGTACACACATATCCTTTTTATAAGATAATTACATGGAAACAAATAATAGAAAGAATCTACAAATTAGGAAACTATAAATCAGGAATAAATCAGACCTATAATTACAGCAGATTTTTCTCTTTTAAATCAACCTTATTTTTCTCCTTTCAACAATTTTACTATCAATTCTGTATTATATATGCAATAGTTTCTCTCTCTCTCTTTTCCTACTCCTCGTGGTTAAAGTGTTTGCTAGATTTTTGGTGCCTTATCCTCATTCAAATCCAACTGTACCCTCCCATCCAAACATCAGTGCTTTGCTTTAGTTTATCTTGTGTTAACATTTCTAATTTGTACCACAAATTGTATAATTCCATTTCTTATCACTCAAAAATTATTTTGGTTTGAATTTCTTTATCAAAAGATATCTGAACCTATTGCATGAGATATTTATGAGTGTCAATTCAATTCTCAAAGTACTCTTCATTCTTCGTTTCACTTCATTCTATTTTCGTTTCACTTTAGTCTTCACGTAGAGATGATTATGTTCAGTTGGCATGTTAAAGATTCCACTAATTTCTTACATAATTTCCATCTATTTAAGCTATGAGACACGTGATTACATGACTATAACTAAGGTTCTTTCCTTATACAGAATGTTCCCTGTAGTTACTATTATTTTTATGTAGCCACTTTCCACACATCGTAATCCCTATTGTAATGAAGGTGGTTGAAATTAGAGTTTGTTTTTATTCACCAAAACATTATCTCCTCTCATCACAATTGCCTAGATATTTATATTATTTTCTCTGTATTACCTGTTGTTTGTCAATTATTCAGTTTTATTTTGTTTTCACTTTGGTTGTTTGCTATGGTTGGATGGTTAGTCTTCTTAGCTATTGGACTTGCACACAAAGTCTTGACCTTCATTTAAATGAAATAATCTTCTGGGCAGAACATTTTGAACTTTTTTTCTGTAATTATTTCTTCTCATCTTAATTGTAAAATTTAAAATAAACAATCCATTCCTGATCATATTCATGCACTACTGCTTCTTGTACTTTTTGTCTTTCATGATATTTTGCATGCGACATTTTAATTCATAGAGATTTAACATAGATCTTTGCATGCTTGTGATTCTGTTCCTTTGAGGCATAATTGTATTGTTTAAGGAAGATTACAGTTTTAATATTTACATGGTATGTTTTTCCCCAACGAAGGTGTACACATGCATTAGTGAATCTGTGCTTGCTCAGTTTGTTCCATTTTCGACTCCAAAGTTCAAGATTTACCAGCACATGGAAATACCATATGCTGTATATGCGCACGCGGTAGAGAAATTGAATTATTTGAAAGCAAAGGTGCGTATATTCTCAAAATTGCTGCCTCTAGTGCCAATTAGACCATTGACTGTAATGGAACATGAATTTGACACATTTCTAACAAATACAATACTTCTGTGATATGACAATTGAATAAAATGCCTTACATGTAGTATATATTTATGTATTTATGTGTCCCGCTGGTATGGGAGATGCATTATTACCTATGACGGTTCCATCAACAAGTTTTAGGACTCTCCTAAGGACCACATACTTGGGCTACAGTCTTAGGATGCAAGAAAGGGAATGAAAAGTTGTTCTGTCATTGATTTACTGTCTATGCTTATGGGTGATTGTTGAAATCTGAAGGCCTTAATATGTTTCTCTTGCCCTTGATGTTTATACTTGAATATGCATAGCCCACTTTTTCTACGAGGATACTGACTGTAGATGTACTGTTTTCAGCATGAAAGTTCATTGCACAATTTAGGTCTTGAAGCTTCTGCAGCAGAGTCTACAAGAAAGAAAATATTAAAGATACATTCAGCATTAATGCATTGTTTAGATGAGCTTGGTGTCTGGTTGGCTTTAAAGGTACATTTTTAGACAGTTTATGGTTTTGCTCACTTCAAGTATTGCTTACAAATTGCTCTCTCTCTCTCTCTCTCTCTCTCTCTCTCTCTCTCTCTCTCTCTCTCTCTCTCTCTCTCTCTCTATATATATATATATATATATATATATATATATATATATATACACACACACACATATCATTGAATCTATGTACTTGTATTAGGCTGCAGAGTACTTATCATGTTTTGAAAGTGACTTGCTTCTGTGGGGTAAATTGGACGTGTTTGGTGAGAAAATTGTTAGGAGCTACAGTTTGGATGCCTTCCGTGCATTTGAAACATGCATACCATCCGGTACCTTTTTTTTGTCCTATAGTGTATTGATAATCAGTTGGTTTATCATTTTTCTTAAATCTTGTCTTTGTTTTTTTATTTCATCATATAGGTTCAGATTGGACCATTGCTAATAATGTTAAAGCCAGTGTGAATGCTGGGCTACTTACCGCAAAAGTTCTCTGCCTCATCGAATCTCTTTTTGAATACAGGTATCATGATTATTGATTGGTAAAATGTGTTTAATGCAGTTTGATCTGTTATAATCTTGCATACCTGTTCCCTTAGTTTACGAGGTGCTAAGATAGTATTGCTACCCTTTAAATTTGAGTAAATAGAAAAAATGCTCCCTTTGAGCGATATTTTATTTTGGTTCCTAGACTTCCAAAAGTAACATTTTGGTCCCCAAACTTCTAAGCCCAACTATTTTTGTGTCATTCCATTAAGATATTCATTATTTGAGACGTGAAGTGCCATCTGGCACCAGGGGTATAGATACATGTGTCATGACAGCAGATCTTTCCCTTTTTTTCCATTCTTCCTTCATTTTTCCTCTTTCTTCGTCCTTTTTCTTTCTCTTCCTTCTTTCTACACTAAAATTGTCAGCCTTCAAACTAACCTAGAATCTGGCCACCCACCACCGCGCTGGCCGTTGTGACCAGCTTCCAGCCATCGGTGGCTGTTGTTGGAAAATTAACCCAAAGAATCTTTCTTTTCTTCTATTATGTTTGATCAATGTAGATTTTCCAAAATTCAACCCAAACTTCCTAGGTCTAATCCAAAAGCCATCGGTTTTCAATCCCTAAAAACCTTCCTCCCCGCTCCAATCCTTCTATCTTTCAGAAATGCTTTTCGTCTCCCCCAGACCTTCTTTCTCCTCTAGTTTTGAACCCAAAACACCTCCTAAAACCACCGAAACAGAAGCCTATATATATTTTTTGTTTTGTGTGTTTTTTGTGGCTTTCCTCGTGGGACTAATGCTGGTAGATGCTAGATTTGGCTTGTTTTTGGTCTTATCTTTTTTGTAATTTTATTTTTGTGTTGTTCCGGTTGGTGGCTGGGTTTTCTTTCTTTTGTGTGTGTGCGCGCGTGCACACATGCACTTGGGGATGTCAGTTTAGGGGTGGCTGAGACTTTGAGTCAAGTCTGGGTAGAGACGTTAGTGGCAGTGGAGGGGGGGATCATGTTGGCAATAGAGGGTTTTTTTTTCCCTATTTTTCGATATTTTTTGTTAACTTTTTTATTTGTTTTCTTTTTTATTGTCTTTTTTAAAAATTTTTATTAAGATGGCATTAAGAGGACAAGAAATTAACAAAAATCTTAATAATACACGTCATCAAGCCATTATGTAACACATTTGCCGACATGTGATGCATTTGGTACTTAACATTCCAATTCATGAAAATCTTCATGGGAGGACCAAAATTAGCGAGTTTATAAATTTGAAGACCAATGTGTTACTTTTGGAAGTCTAGGGACCTAAATAAAATATTGCTCAAAGTTAAAGAACCTTGTTTGCTATTTACTCTTTGAATTTTATCCTTTCTGCACTCTAATAATGTGAAGTTTCTTTCAAGAAGAAACTTGATTCCCTAAAGGCAGCAAAGATTTAAAGGAATGCTTTATTATGTGTGTCCTACTGTGGTGCCTACCGTGGACTAAGCAAAGGCCGAAAGGATTTTTTTTTATTCATAGCGACTGTCCTATACATTGGATGATGTTTTAGACCATAGAGAGTCGACAGAATGAAGAAAACATGTTATGATGAGAAAAATTAAGAAATAGTAATTTAACATGCATTTAAGCTAGATTTTATTTTAAAACATAATTAATTTTATTGTGACGAGGTCATCTAAAAGGTTATAGATTTCATACAGAAGGGTTTAAGAATCAAATTTGACAAAATTGATCAACAAAATCTGTCACTGTATGGACAACCATTGCAGAGGCTTATAAGATTTCTACTCCCTTAACTCTAGCTTCCTCTGCTTTGTTCAGTTGTACATTATTTCTTCTCGTTAAGTTCTCTTATGTGCCACAATGCAGGGCATTGGAGCATATAAGATGTATAATTTTTGTGGAAAGGGTTGTCACAGCCATTGTGCTTCAATCACTATTCAGTGAACTGCTTCCAAAGCACAATAACTGGAAGACCAAATACATTGCAGGAAATAACTCTGGATTGCAGAACCAGACAAGGAAGAAACAAAATGAAATTGTCCAAGAATTCCGCACAGGCATGGTATGTTTATATTCCATGTGCGTAGAAAGTATCTGTTGCCAGCTGCATCTGAATGATGTAATTCCATCCCTGCAGGTTAACATAATTGTTGCAACTTCAATTCTTGAGGAAGGCTTAGATGTTCAATCATGCAACTTAGTTATCAGATTTGATCCCTCAGCCACAGTTTGCAGTTTCATACAGTCCCGAGGACGTGCTAGAATGCAGAATTCAGATTATTTATTAATGGTGAAGAGGTAATATTCTATTTTTTGCCATCTATTGTTTTTCAAAATATAAAAGTCTCTATTAGTAGTGCTACCATTAGATAACTTGTTTCTTATTTTAGGAAGATGCCATTATAATACACTTAAAAGTATAATGTTATCATTTTTGCTAAAAAAGTTTTGCAATCTTATTATTTTGCATGATTTTCTTACTTAAGAAAATTATATCTTGGATCTTCTTGAGTCCTTAACAATGCTCCTGGTTTGACAATTGTAGTGGGGATTTATCTACACATTCTCGATTGAAGAACTATCTTGCCAGTGGAGATATAATGAGAAAGGAATCTTTATGCCATGCTTCCCATCCGTGTTCTCCTCTTAGAAACGACTTAAATGATGAAGAGTTCTATCGTGTTTCAAGCACTGGGGCATGTATGACTCTTAGTTCTAGCGTTGGTTTGATATACTTCTATTGCTCACGTCTCCCTGCAGACGGGTTAGTGATTATTAGTTTTTAATTATTATACATTCTACTAATATCTTCTTTCTTCTTTTTATTTAGTTAAGGCCTTATTATCGTCATGTTCCATGGCTTTATGTTTTTTCTTCTTTTCTTGTGTTTGTTTGTTCTCTCTAGGTATTTTAAACCTACTCCAAGGTGTGTCATAGACAAGGAAATGGGGATTTGCACCCTCCATCTACCCAAGAGTTCTCCTGTACTAACTGTTTGTGTCCAGGGAAATATTAAAAACCTAAAGCAAAAGGCATGCCTTGAAGCATGCAAGCAACTCCATAAAATTGGCGCTTTAACAGATAACCTTGTTCCTGACATTGTTGTGGAAGAAAATGATGCAGAGGAAATTGGTAATAATAATGCATGGCCTTTATTTTCGTAATCTTCAATGACGCGTGTGTAATTTCAGTATATTTAAAGATGTTTAAAGAAGTATCTAACTTTCCGCTATTTTATGTAATTCTTTAATATATAGATAGGGAACCCTATAATGATGATCAACCAATTTTCTTTCCACCTGAACTGGTGAATCAGTGTCCACAAGAGTCAATGACACAGTACTACTGCTACTTAATGGAGTTGAAGCAGAGCTTTTTTTATGAGTTTAATGTTCATAACATCATGCTTCTTGTGAGGAGTCAGCTTGAAATGGATGACAAAAGTGTGGGTATTGAATTGGAAGTTGATAGGGGTATTTTGACAGTCAACTTAAAATATGTTGGAATGATACATCTTAATTCTGACCAGGTACCATATATGGTTCTAATTTCTTAATTTTGTTATTGTTGTAAGGTTGTAGAAATAGAAAATATAGTAATGCATTCATATCTTAATATTTTTTGCCCCTTTGCGCCTATCATGTTGGCAGGTTATCCTGTGTCGGAGGTTTCAAATTGCTCTTTTCCGAGTTCTTCTGGACCATAAAGCTGAAAAATTAACAGAGGTGTTAGGTGAACTTAGATCGGGGAATAATTCTGATATTGATTATCTTCTTCTCCCATCAACTGACTTCGGCCAGAAACCTGTGATTGATTGGTTATCGGTTTCTTCTATCTCATTTTCTTATGAAAAGGTCTGGAAGGATCATGTTAACTGTAGTGCTGGTATGATACAGACCAAAAGTGGTTTGTTATGTACTTGCATGATTCAAAATTCGTTGGTCTGTACTCCTCACAATGGTCACATCTATATTATCAATGGTTTTTTAAATGATTTAAATGCGAATTCACTTTTGAGGATGAGTGATGGACGTGTGATGACCTACGAGGAGTATTACAAACTTCGGTAAGCATGTTTTGTAGTACTTTTGTGAAGAATTAATGTGGAATATGTTATATTTTTGTTCCTCGTGAATAACCTAATTCTTGTGACATTACAGCCATGCTACCCAATTATCTTTTATTCAAGTACCTTTACTTTCGGCGCGGCATGTTTTCCCTGTGCACAATTACCTTCATAGGTGCAGAAGACAGAAAGAGAAAGGTATATTTTCTCTTATCTTGTCTTCTAAAGATTAGCAAGATGGCTTTAGATGATTTTTGCACTTGAATTCAAATGTTGGGACAGTTCATATTGGAGGTTTTGTTGTAAAGAAAAGTGAGATGGTTGTACAAAATATCTGGTAGAAAATTGGTTTAATCATTCAATATGTTCAATTGGTGAAAGACAATGAGCTTTTATCGATTTTTTTTTAATCATTTTAAGTGTTCAGTTAATTTTTATTTTTTTTTTGTGTTTTATTTGTTTTGCAGAGTCAACGAATGCATTTGTAGAATTGCCACCGGAAATCTGTGAAGTCATCATGTCCCCCATATCAATTAGAACATTTTATTCTTTCACATTTGTTCCATCGATCATGCATCGATTTGAGGGTTTGCTCCTTGCGACCAACTTGAAAAGGATGCATCTGGATCATTGTGTGCAAAATGTTGCTATTCCAACCATGAAGGTGCGCTAGTTAGCTTTTGAATTCCTCTGATTACAATAGCATAATTCTTACACGTTACACAATTCATTCAAAACATCTTAAAAATATATTATGTATCATTCAGTAGATAATGTCTTCTTTAGACAAACAAATAGATGGTATCTGGATTCTCACATCGGTATAAATCAGGATTAAGGGTTTTTGTTCATTATTTAATTTGCAGATAATTTTCATTATTTCTATGTGATCATGGGTAATATGAAATTTAGCATCTTAATGTGAATTAATTGCTCAATATTTATGGAATTTTCTGGTACCTATACCAATAGAGTTAGAATACTTTGTACGGATAAAAGAATTTAAGTCTAAATGAAACAGTCTTTGTTCTATAGCGTGGTGGATATTGGAGTTAAGGCCAGGTATCGCATATCCCTTTTTTGTTAGTATCATCACTCACAATAAAAAACACTGACCCACAAATGATTGAACCATTATTATAAGAAATTTTTTATGTTACATGGAAATAATTTCCTATGATGGTATTTTGATTCTTGCGATATGCATGGTTAACTGCAGCTTTTTATATGTTGTCTAACTCTTTGCTTCAACTTGGTTCAACTATGCTTGGTAGGTTTTGGAGGCAGTTACCACCAAAAAATGCCAAGAAAATTTTCATTTGGAATCACTGGAGACTCTTGGCGACTCTTTTCTCAAGTATGCTGTTTGCCAACAGCTATTTAAACAAAATCAAAATCATCATGAGGGTCTTCTTAGTATTAGGAAGGAAAAAATTATTTCAAATACAGCTCTTTGCAAGCTTGGCATCGAGAAGAAACTTCCGGTAAATTTTCTTGTAGCATGTTGATTAAAATTTTTTTCCAATCATGTTGTCCTCAGGGAGCTCTTGTTCCTCATATGACCAGTTCTCGCTTTTCATTTCTTTGGTGTTTTTTATAGTCCGTCTTTCAGCCATTCTTGAGAGATTTACCAAATTAAAATAGCTTCTTTATATTTTATTTATTTATAAACTCTTTTTTCAACTCCTGCTCTCTGCCCAAAAAAAAAAAAAAACTGTTGTTCAGTCTTTTTTTTTTCTTGCTCAAGACTAAACAGTTACTGTGCATTATTTTAAAATTCTGCGAGTGCCCGTCAGATTCTAAGTTATTTTTAAGTTTTCATAATTACAGTCAAAATACATTTGCATCTTAGTTACTCATATTTAAGTAGCTAGCAAACTCTTCAAATCTAAAATATGCTTTCAAAACTTCTCAACCTGCAGGGATTTATCCGTAATGAGCCTTTTGATCCCAAAAGTTGGATGATTCCTGGTTATAATTCTGGAAGTTATGCATTAACTGAGGAGACTTTGTGTAATTCAAGAAAAATATATGTTAGTGGAAGAAGAAAGGTAAAGAGTAAGAAGGTTGCTGATGTTGTTGAGGCACTGATCGGTGCATACCTTAGCACAGGAGGGGAAGCAGCTGCGGTTTTATTTATGAATTGGATTGGTATAAATATTGATTTCATGAATGTACCATATGAAAGATGTTTCAAAGTGCAAGCAGAAAAGCTTGTTAATGTTAAGAATTTAGAGTCCCTACTCAACTATTCATTTCAAGACCCTTCCTTGTTAGTGGAAGCACTAACTCATGGATCTTACATGCTTGCGGAAATTCCAGGATGTTACCAGGTTAGTCTAATGATAATCTGCTAAAACACTATGCTTTTTATGCAAAATGAGATATTAACAGTGCATTGTTTCATTATTCTGTCTTAATTTTTTATGATTCTACATAGTAAGTTCTTTACTCTGCCGAGTTTATCTATAACCATAACTAATGCTTTTCTGCACAGAGGCTGGAATTTCTAGGGGACTCTGTATTAGATTTCCTTATAACACTGCATTTATATAATAAATATCCTGGGATCTCGCCAGGATTATTAACCGATCTGAGGTCAGCTTCTGTGAACAACAATTGCTATGCACTGTCGGTTGTCAAGGCTGGCTTGCATAAGTACATACTCCAAAGTTCGCAGAAACTTTACAAACATATAGAAGAAACTGTTAAAAGTTTTGAGGAATTATCATTGGAGCATACTTTCGGTTGGGAATCTGAGATGTCTTTCCCCAAGGTTTGTTTAGATATATACCAAATTTTATATGAATATTTACAAAGCAATCTAACTATATCTTTCTTGGTATCTTTTCTGTACTGTGATAATGTTTTTGAAGTATTAAAAAAAAAAAAAAACTCCGTTTTTGATCTGTTAAACGTTAGTGGTTAATGGTCAGATATTTGCAAAAACAGCCAGTTGAGAAATGCTCAATATTTCCTCTGTTAAATGTTAACGTTTAACAGTGAGATATTTGGATTAAACTCCACTTGTCAAAAACTAGTTCATTTTTTAAAACTATAAAAATAAGGTTATCACTTTAAAATGTGTTACAAATATCTTAGATATTATGCGGAAGTCTACATAAGTGAATGTCATTTCTAATAGCAATCTGTATAAGCTGACTGGGTCTGTAAAGCTAGGTAAAACTTGATTTAGTTGACTTGAGTTGGAACATGTTATACAAGTATGGTAAGAGAGTTGCAGAGTTGGTCTTGTATTTGCTTGTCCGATAATAGTTCTTTTGTGGGAATCTGTTACACAACAACTTTGTTAGAAAATTACTACTAGCTTTCTAGAAAGAGTACCTGATAATTTTATTTATTACTAAGAGTAAAACCTTGTTAATTTTCTTCTTATTTAGCAAAAGAACACATAATTACGTGTTGCATTTGTTAAAAATGGATCCTCAAAATCATTTGAATTTTGATGTAAAAGATTTATAGATGGAGTTAATAATTTGGATAATATATTCAAATGTATTCCTTCTTGATTAAAAGGAATTGCTATGGCTCCAACAAATAAAGTAAATAGAACCAATATAAGCATAGGAAATAGCATAGTATTATCCGATTCTTGAGGATAAGAAGAAGCCTTATTGTAGCTAAAATTCGTAATAGTAATAAGAACCCCTTTTTTTACATTACCACCAATTCTATATGGCTTCTCGTTATTATTTATTGTTAATAAAGGAGTTCTTAAAAGCATTATTTTTGCAATTATGCACAGTTGGTACATAAATCATAGTTGTAAATTCTTTCCAACATTATGGCATTTGTCTAAATGTTGATTTTACTCAGGTACTCGGTGATGTGATGGAATCGCTTGCTGGGGCCATATTTGTTGATTCTGGATACAATAAGGTCACTGTATTCCGGAGTATAAGGCCACTGCTGGAGCCCCTGGTTACTCCAGAGACTATGACGGTTCACCCTGTGAAAGAGTTATATGAATTGTGTCAAAAGGAGCATTTTGAACAAAAAACACCCATTCTTTCACATGACAATGGTGTAGCTTCTGTTACAATGGAGGTTGAAGCAAAGGGCAAGGTATTCAAGCACACATCAACAGCTTCTCATAAGAAGATGGCCAAAAAACAGGCTTCCAAAGAACTTTTGAGGTGCCTAAAGGAAGCCAACTTTAGGTAGACTTTACAATTGGCCTGCCTAGGGGAGTTCAGGTTGCATTCATTTGAGTTGTTGCGACTGAGCATTTGATGCCATGCTAGGTGAGTTTTTGTGCATCTCTTCCAAAGTTGTGCCTAAAAAGAAAAAAAGAACATTTGTTAATCTTTTCTTGGCATGGTGGAGTCTTAAGTTTGTGATACTAATGTTAATCTTGTATCATGTTTCTTGTAAATGCAATTCTTACTAATAACTGCAATTACTTGAGTTGATGCCAAATCATATCCTTGATGCCCGTGAGCCTTTCTGTTGGTGTTTTCATTGTTTTAACTGATGTTTCCATTTTCCCTCAGTCGAAGTTGAGATGCTGGGTTCAAATTGAGGATCAAAATTGGGATTCTAGGCAAAGTGAGATCTACTCAGAGGCAGAATTTAGTTACACTAATGTAAAACTAATTCAGTTTTATATGCTTTCATATATTTATACATATATATATATATAAATATATTTTAATTTGACAATTAAATTTTATGTTTTACTCGTGTAGATTATGTATGTTAAATTTTAAGTTAATGAAAATTGGTTAATTATACTTTCTATTGATATGATAGAGATCTCGGAATGATTCGAAATTTTATGTGTATGATAAATATGAAAAAGTTGTCAAATTTAAGAGTGGGTTTGTAAAAGAAAATTAATCTTACATTAAGTTACAAAAATAATAAAATAATGTCTTAGACTTAAAAGCCAAATATATTGTTAATCTTTTACATGAAATGGATATAAACTCTCAAATCTTTAATCTTATTGTAAAAATCTATAAACTTTTATTTTATTATAAATAAATTTTAACTTTTCAAAATAACACAATTAAAAAAATAAATAAGTGGTTAAGGTTTTATGAGCCTTAAACATTTTATTTTACTGTAAAAGTTTATCGTAAATTTGAACTTAATTGTATTATTTTGAAAGGTTAAAGGTTTATATAGTGAAATTAAAGGTTAATGACTTATTTTCATTTTGCACAAAAAGTTAAGAGTATATTTGAACTTTTTTGTTTTACAATGATTTAACTTGATTCCTCGTATTTATATATTTCCTTGATTGTTTAAGTAAACAAAAATTCTATTTGCAACCATCAAATTAGTCAAGGCAGCCATTTCTTTTTAAATTTTGGACAAAAAAGGCCTTATAGTAAATGATTTGATTACCTTTATTGAAATTGCTTTATTATTCCTTTAATCTAAAATTTTCCCTTTCTTCTTCCCTTCTCTCAGTCTTCTTTTCTCTCAATCTCAAGCTTTAATTTTGCAAAATGAAAATGGAAGAAAATTATGAAAATAACAATATGGAAGAAGATAGTATGATGGAAAAAGAGTACCAAAATAGCATTGAAGATGAATTGGTAAGCTGACTGATGATTATTTGTTGTGATCCGAATAGCACACTTATTGTATAATTTATAGTTGATTGGGTTGTTTGTCAAGTACACACTCAGAATTTATTTACAATTAAAACCCTAAAAATCGAAAAATTATTCATATATACATATACAAAAATTTATAATCAGTTTACAAAATAATGTTTACATCCCTTATAAAATATTTACATATCGTAGTACTGTAATTATAAAGTTTGAACATATAAATATCGTAGTACTGTAATTATAAAGTTTGAACATATAAAAAGTAAAATGTACACCTCTATAATGATCTATAAACCACTTGAAGGATACGGCAAAAGTGACCTTCGTACATGGAAAATTCATTGCTAATAATCTGGAAAGAAAAGAAAGGGTGAGCTCGAGAAAGCCTAGTAAGAAATACGCATAAAAGTACTGATACTAAGCATGACTACATGCATAATAAAACATATTTAAAATACACGAAATGCTAAAAACCAGAGTTTAGGCACGATAAAAGGATGGATAATATAATCGGTTTGGTAACCAGGCTGAGTATGGAAGGATGCTTTGGAGCACCTCATGTGTCCCGGTCCTTGAATCTGATTATAGGGAATAAATTTATTGCTAGTAAAATAAGTTGTTAAAAGGTACAATTTTTTATCTAACATCTCATATAACATTTCGAAAATATTATAATTCACTCAAAAAATTATACAGAATTTAAATTAGAAAATAATTAGATTTGAACGATCAAAATTTTCGGTAAGTCAAATTGATCGATCAGATTCAGAAAAATCAATCACTTGTAAATCAAATTTAGTCATTCATATTCAGAAATCAAACACTCAGTGGATCAAAACACTCGATCGAATTTCATAGTACGATTAAATTCAGGAAACAAATATAAAACAATTCAGTAGTAGGATAGTGGAGACTAGGCTACACCTAACTGTGTCATGCATAAAATAGAAATCCCAGAAGGATTAGTAACGACATATGGCCATAGTCAAAGAGGTCCACAGTGTATACTTGCTAGGTGACATCTGCGGGAGCTGAAGACTTGGCAGGTCTAACAGTTTATGATCAATCACTCAGAATGCATGAAATGGGGCCAACAGTCTTAAAACAATTTATAATTCAGAGTAAACACATTTTCATATTTAGAGCAGTAAAACAACATTTTCAAACGGATCATAAATTTATCAAAATCAGAATAATAGCAGTTCAAGAATAAAAATTCCTAAAATATTCTAAATTCAGATTTCAAGGTTCAAAATATTTTATTTACGTATAAACTCATTACTACCACTCGTATAAAACACAAAATTAGAGAAAGCTAAGAAAATCAGACTCGGAAACTGAATTGTAAATTTCATGCTCCTAGCTAACTATATGATATTTAAATCTCTTAGGTATCCCCAAAAGTTCATTTCAAAGCATTTCAAAAATCCTTTTTCGAGAATACAAGATTCGAGATACATTTTACAAAATTTCGATAGTATAACGCTAAGTTTATCCTAACCTTCCGCACAAAAAAACAGTTTATAACCCAATGGCAGTTTCACAAATCAAATCCAAATCATTCCATAAAATCATTTTCAGAACCAATATGCAATCATAGCATCCCTACGTCTTCTACACATATTCCTTACCTCTCAGTTTCTACCAAAAAGCTCGATAGCACCTGGATTGCACCACTCACTTCCGAGCTGCAAAATTCCATATAAATAAAATAAAATCATCATTCTTCCTCAAAAAGAATATTTATCATCCTAAAAGCTATTACATTGCCTATTGTAGCTGCTAAACCTATCTATTTCGTAATGGTACTAACACTGCAACTCGTGTCAAAACTACTCCGTTTTTTATTCTAATTTCACTGGTAGTCTTCTATTAATTTATACATTCTCTTAGCATCCAAAACACATTGAAATAAACACAATTCATGGCTGCTCTTCACTCGGCCAAATGGTACCTATAGGCTTACACAATTTATTTCATCAATTTAGGCTTGTATTCATGCTCTACACATGTTATTCATTCATTTTTCACCATCTTCATCTAACAAAACACCATGAACACGTAAATGTAACCATGGACGAAGCCCTAGGGATGAATTTGAGGTGGTTTTAACCCAAATTAAGCTTAAACACTTGGTTAAACATGAAAAACACATGGTATAAAGGCTTAAAACCATGAAAAACTAAGCTTTCTCCCTCTTGCCTATGGTGACTGAAACTTGCAGCTTGCCTTACACCCTGATTTTCGCCTGTTTTGGATGAAAATTTGGTACCAAATTGAAGAGCAGTAAGTTCTGCACAAGTTTGGTGAAGGACTTTTTCAATTTTGGTGTGTTTTGGTTAGGGTTTTAAGTTGTTTTCTCTCACTTCAAGCTTGGCTATGGAGGAAGATGAAAATGGAAGAGGAAGGTCGGCCAAGATGAAGAAGAAACCAGAAAAGTCTAGAAAATATATATATTTTAATGGAAAATTACCAAAATGCCTTTATAAATAAAGATTTCAGACAATTTTACCTTTAAACTTCCATAACGTTATTAACCAGTCAATTTAACTTTCAAATATTTCCTCTTATCATAAAATATGAATATTAAACATATTCTAATCATTGGACATGGTTTCACTAAGGTTTGAGTAATTGTAAGGGTGAAATTACCAAAATACCCTTATCAGGCCAATTGTTTAGATTTTATTCTTCGCATGTGATTAAGTCTATCTAATGGCATGACATAAAACTCTATCACACGTAGATTATCATACTTCTATCGGTTGGTCAAACTTCAATTTGGTTTGACCATTATTTGCGAAAATTCTTCCGACCTATGTCCTTAATCGTCATTTTTAAATTTGTTGCACATTTCCCAAAAATGACCAAAACAGATGATTTTGAGTTACAGAAACTTACCATCATATTGTTTTGCTCCAAATTTCTGTATTATGGAGTTTCATGTCCATTGGGACTGTGTAAATCTCAGTTGGGCCCACAGCTTGAATTTTTAGTTATACCTACAACACCAAAGGAACAGTAATGGTTATAAGATACCTTACTTCAATGGTATATAGTACTAATGTGGATCTCACATCCTCCCTACCTTCGAAAATTTGGTCCTCCAAATTTGAGTAGGCCTATCAATGGAAAAGCTCTGGATACTTCTCTTTCATTAGACTCTTTAACTCTCACGTAACTTCTTCTTCAGAATGGTATTGCCAGAGAACCTCGACTAAAGGAATAGTCTTAGACCATAGTACCTTATCCTTCTACTCCAAGATTCGAATCGGCTTCTCAACATAGCTCATATCTTCCCTGGTTTCCAATTGCTCATATTGAATTACATGCGATGGATCTGGATGGTACTTTCGTAACATGGATACGTGGAAGACATTATAAACTCCAGATAACTCCGGTGGTAGTGCTAATCAGTAAGCTAAATCTCCCACTTGGTCTAAGATCTCAAAAGGCCCAATATACTGATGACTCAACTTTCCCTTCTTACCTAATCTCATAATCCCTTTGGAGGGTGAGACTTTCAAAAATACAGAATCCCTACTGAGAATTCCAACGGTCGGCTTTGACATCTGCATAACTTTTTTGCCGACTCTAAGCAGCTTCAGCCTTTCACAAATAAGCCGAACTTTTGTTGAAGCTTGCTTAACCAAATTGAGAGCTAAAATCTTTTTGTCACCTACTTCTTCCCAACCAATAGGGGATCAACATCTCTTACCGTAAAGAGCCTCATACGGTGCTATGCTGATATTAGAATGGTAGTTATTATTATAAGCAAATTCTGCTAGTGAAAGATGATCATCCTAGGAGCCCTTAAAATCCAACGCACATGCTCTCAACATATCCGAGCGTCTGAATGGTACGCTCAGATTAACCATCAGTTTGCGGATGGAAAGCAGTGTTGAAATTTAATCGAGATCTCATGGCATCCTGAAATGTTCCTAGAAATGAGAAGTGAACCTGGAATCTTTGTAAAAAGTGATACTCACTAGGACTCCATGCAATCTGACAATTTCTCTAACATATAGATCGGCTAAGGCATTAAGAGAATCAGTAAACTTCATGGCAAGGAAGTGGGCTAACTTAGCCAATCTGTCTACAATTACCCAGATAGCATCATGGTTCCTCCTTGTTTTTGGCAATCCTATGATGAAATCCATAGCAATGTGCTCCCTTTTACACTGGGGTATCAGTAGAGGCTGAAGCAATCCTATTGTTTTCTAATGCTTTACCTTTTCCTGCTAGCGCATGAGACATCTTGCAACAAATTCAGCGATGTCTCATTTCATTTTAGGCCACCAGTACACCGTACGCAGATTATGATACATTCTATTACTGCTTAGATGTAAAGTGCATTTTGATGTATATGCTTATGCCAGAATCAGCTCCCTTAATTGCTTATTTTTGAGAATACAAATCCTACTTCTAAATCTCAGAATACCATCTGAACCAATGCCAAAATCAGATTGTGTACCCATCTATACTTGACTGGCAACCTCAATACAATCAGAATCTTCCTTCTGAGCATTTCTAATCTGATCCATCAAATCTAGCTTAATTTGCACACTAGTCGTCAAACCGTATCTCTCAGAAAGAGTGACATTTAGACTGAGATTGGAAAATTGCTCCAACAGATCATATTCCTGTACCATTATATAAGAAACCATGCCTATGTGTTTCCTGCTCAAGGCATCTGCTACCAAATTTGCTTTCTCCTGGTGGTACAATATCTCGCGGTCATAATCCTTTAGCAGTTCCATCCATCTATGTTGCCTCATAGTCAATTCATGCTGCGAGAATAAATATTTGAGGCTCTTGTGATCTCTAAATACTTAGAACTTTTCATCATACAGATAATGCTGGCATATCTTTAATGCAAACACCATGGCAGCTAGTTCCAAATTGTGTGTAAGATAATTCTCCTCATGGTCCTTCAGTTAACGAGAACTTTACCATTTTACCATGTTGCATCAGTACACAACACAATCCCTGTGAGGAGGCATTGTTGTATACTGAGAAACCCCCTGAACCACTAGGAATAGTCAAAATCGGTGCTGTGGTCAACCGATGCTTCAATTCCTGGAAACTGCGCTCACAAGCCTTTATCTATTCAAACATCACATCCTTGTGTGTGAGACGTGTCAAAGGAGCAGCTAGTCTAGAGAAACCCTCGATAAACCGACGATAATACCCGGCTAGACCCAGAAAACTTCGAATCTCTATCACTGTCTTAGGCTTTCCCACTACACAACAACCTGTATTTTGGATGGATCAACTGACACCCTGTCCTTAGATACCAAATGACCTAGAAAAGTAATTTGAACTAGCCAGAACTCACACTTATTGAATTTAGCATAAAGCTTCCGGTCCCTGACAGTTTGCAAAACTATATACAAATGCTGCTCGTGTTCTTTCCAGGATTTGAAGTATACCAGAATATCATTGATAAACACGATGACGAATTTATCTAAGTATGGCTTAAATACCTCATTAATTAAATTCATGAATGCTGCAGGGGCATTAGTAAGTCTGAAAGGCATAACTAGAAACTCATAATGTCCATACTGAGTTTGTCTTCTTAGGGACATCGGACTCTCGGATCTTCAATTGATGGTACCCAGATCTGTGATCAATTTTAAAGAACACTTGAGCACCCTTGAGTTGATCAAAGAGATCATCAATCCTGGGCAGAGGATACTTCCTCTTGATAGTAGCCTTGTTTAGCAACCGATAATCAATGCAGAGTCGCAGGCTACCATCATTCTTTTTGACAAAAAGAACAAGTGCACCCCAAGTAGAGACACTAGGATGAATGAAACCCTTGTCTAGTAACTCTTAAAGCTACTTCTCGAGCTCATCTAGCTCCATTAGTGCCATTCGGTAGGGAGGCTTGGAAATGGGTTCTGTACTAGGGACTAGATCGATAGTGAACTTGATCTCTCGATTGGGAGGAAGTCCCGACAATTCATCCGAAAATACATCTGGGAAATTCTTGACTACCGGAATCTCGTGTAACTCTGGATGTTTCTTTTCTACTTCCTCCATGTAGGCTATGAACCCTTCACATCAAACATAATTCTTTAGATATAATTCAATAAAATGTTTTATTTTCATTTCTACTCAAATAGTTTTACAGTATACTTTTCTAGGTACGAGAAAGTTGCATATTTAGTACAGTAATCTAAGCTAACATGATTTGCAGCTAACCAATCCATTCCTAATATCACATCAAAATCATACATATTAAGCAAAATTAGGTCAGCTATAGATTCCTTCTCTCCTACCCTTAATTTACAATTACGATATATCACATTAGTCATCTGAGATTCTTTAAAGGGTGTGTTAATTTGCAACTAATATCCTAAAGGATCAGGTTATACGGGTATTTTAGTAGCACAAATAGGAGATATAAATGAATGTGTAGAACCAGGATTAAATAATGCAAGTGCAAATATATCAAAGATAAATATCTTACCCTTAATCACATAGATGATGTATCGGTAGCCTCCTTATCCAAAGCGTACACTCTGCCCTGAGTAACTAGCTTTTTCCCCTTTTCAATTGTTGTTGCTCTCTTGGGCTAGGACGTGGCAGTCTTCTCTGGCTCCTTAATTGGTGCTGTTGTTACCGATGCTGGTGGTGGTGTTGGTACTTTGCTATTTGGGCAATTTCTAACAAGATGCCCAGTCTGTCTGCACCTAAAACATGCCCCAATAGCTCTATGGCAGGGCTGACCACCATGAAATCTACTGGAACGCACACAAGGCTGGGTGGTACTCTTGGGCTCAGGCGTGGATCTATCAGTAGTAGCAGGCTTAGTTGATGTAGGCTCAAATATCTTAATGCTGGAAGTCGTAGCTTTCTTCGCTAGCTTCTTTTCTAATTTCTCTTTGATGTTCCTCTTGGCTTTCTCCTTGCCTTTACCCTTACCATAGGGCCCAAATTTAGCTAGATAAGACTCATAATCCTGATTACATATTTGGGCCCTACGTATAGCCTCATCATAAGTGGATACACCTGATAGGATGATATTTTGTAAATCTTACATGTGCTAATATATTTTCTTTAGTGATGTTTCATGCCTAAAAGAGCTTACTAATGTTTATTTTATGTTTTAGGTATTAAATATCAAAGTTGGAATAAAAAGAAAGCTAAAAAAAGCAAAGTGCAGTATTTTCTGTCCAGCTTGAAAGATTGACGTTTTTGACCAATTTAACGACCTGATCTGAAGAAGTGGCCTTCATGGAAGTTGTAGAGGACTTCTCAAGGTTTCTGGAATGTACAAGATCGCAAAAATTGGAGTTCGTTTGGTGGGTCAAACGTCTGGACAAAATCAGTACGAAATTCTGGGCAGAAAAACGGGATTGAGAAGAAATTCCAACAAAGCAAGTTCAAGACCAGATTTTGTTGAGATAAGATTATTTCTTAATTTTATTATTTCTTAGATCTGTAATAATTAATAAAAATAGGTCTTATGAATTTTACTTAGAAAATAATTGTAAAAAGATAATGAGATAAAGGTAAGAGTTTGACTAGTCAAATTACTTGTTTCCCAAGTAAACTCTTATCTGAATCCCACATTGCTTAGGAAAGTCTTTTAAACTCTTCCTTAGGCCTATTTAAAGAGCACAAGGCTCTCATAAACAGCATCCCTCACATCCCTCTTCCCTCTTCCCTCTTAGTCTTTTGTAAGGTTTTCTTTAAGGTTTTAATAAAAGTTTTATTTTCTTTCTTTTAATTTTGATATTGCTGATTTTTTTTTCTTTAAAAATTTTATTTTTCTTCTTTTCTTTATCATTGGTCTTGCTGATTTCTTTCTTTTAAGTTATAAAATTATTTTCTTTTTAGTCTTCCTAATAGAAACAGATTTAATTTTGTATTTAATATTTTTCAAAGTAAACAATTTCTTTATAGTTTTTAGGATTAAATTGTTTTCTTTTCTTTTCTTTATTTAAACTGATTCTTCCCTTAGGTTTATTAGGTTTTATCTATTTTATAATGTTATATGGTTGCTGATTTCTTTAGTGATAATATTCATGTTTTGTTTTTCATATTATTGTTTAGTTCTTGCTAGTTTATAATCTTGATTCTAGATTTCTTGTTTTAGATTATTAAAGATTGATATATTGATTGTCTTTTGCATGATTCTTGATATCTTTATAATATTAAACTTGAAATTTATGATCTTGAATATGACTAGTGAATAGGTTTCTTATTCAGTTACAAGGTAAATTGATTGTTCTTGGAAAAAGAATGTTGTGAGATTTTGAGCTTATAATATTTGTTGATTAAGTATCCAAGATTCTCTGAGCACATTTGCATGATTATTTACTTGATTAGATGGTAGGGCCCACTATTTAATTTAATTGAATAATCTATTGCCAGATTAAAAACATAAGTCCGTAATTGCTTATGGAGTTAGTCACTAGGGATGGAGGAGAATTGAGGTTTAGATTAAATGAACCGAGCTTATGTGTTTGTTATCTAATGTCAACCCATATCTTTCTAGTTGTTAATGCTGCTACAACTTATATCTAGAGAGCTTGTTCTAGGTAGGTTAAGTAGTTAGAGATTAGTTAAAGAGCTTGTTTTAACTAACGACTCAGTAAGGGAAGATGGTGTAACAGAGCTTGTTGTTATGCTACGGTCGACTATTTAATTGACAATAATATTTTGTAATCAATGATCAACATCTAAATCCAAGAATAATTAATTACCTTGTAACTGAAGCTTTTTCATATTTGTTTTTGATATTTAATAATCCTTGCTTTCTCTCTTTTAGGCATAGCTTACAAAACTCCAAAACCCCAAAATTTCTTCTTTCCCTAAACCTTAAGATTAGATTTTTAATTTAATAATTAACTTAAATAATTCAGTCTTTGTGGGTTCGACCCTTACTCCGCTATCTACATAGTAGAGTTAGGAAGTTTTATTTTTGGTGACTGACGACACTCATCAACACCAAAGGGAGTAAGTCAGGATCTGATAGAATATTTGAGCCCAAAAATAAACCTCTCAATCTTATGCTGCTCACTTCGAAGCACCTCAAGATCAAATCGACTCAAACTGGTAAACATAGACTCGTACTGATCCACTAACATTGATCCCTGCACCAGATTCTAAAACTTTGTGTGCAAGTTCCTCTACATGGTCAATGGAATATATTGCTGATTAAAGGCTTCTAAAAATACTAGCCAAGTTACCTTTATATATTTGGTAGCCAGTACGGCTTGGGTGGCCTTCCACCAATGCTCAGCCTTGTCGGTCAATGGAAATGTGGCCAACCCCACTTTTTCAATCTCTGAGTAGGTAACATACTTAAATAACTTAGCTACCTCATTCAACCAATTTTCTACCACCATCGGATCCTTTTCACCCTTAAATTTCAACAGATCCAGCTTTCGAAATTCTCTCAATAATTTAATATCACATTTACCTACGGTGTCGGCTAACTAAGGCTGTGGTGGTGGTGGCGGAGGTACCTGTAGTGGCTATGGTGGTGGAGGGACCTTAACTGGAGGAGGTGATGGTGGCTGTGGCACTTCTGGGGTTGGTGCTAGAGTAGGTGTAGATGCTGACTCTTAGGCACGGTCAGCTAATAACTACTCGACTAATCATTCCAGCTGAGCGATCTGGGCACTTGGAATTTTTGGTTGCAGAGGGAGGGCTGGTTCTAGTATCGGCTCTAGAGATAGCTCCCGAGATGGCTGGGCTCATCTCCGCCTTCTGCCTCTACCCCTTCTCCTGTCACACATTCTACCAAAACAAAAATAAGAAATACTTTTAGTCACTTTTACCTTTATATACATTTAGAAAAATACAATACTACAAGGGGTGTAAACTGATTTCTCTTAATAGAATTGATAGACATCAGAGCAACCTCGCTCTGGTACCAATTAAACTGTCATAATCCGAATAACACACTTATCATATAATTTATAGTTGGTTAGGCTGTCTATCAAGTACACACTTAGAATTTATTTACAATCAAAACCCTAGAAATCCAAAAATTATATCAGTTTACAAAATAATATTTACATCCCCTATACAATATTTACATATCGTGGTACTTTAATTACGAAGTCTGAACATATAAAAATAAAATGTATACCTCTAGGTGATCGGTAAACCACCTGAGGGATACGGCAAAAGTGACCTCCGTACACGAAAAATTCACTACAAATAATCTGGAGAGAAAAAAAGGGGTGAGCTCGAGAAAGCTAGTAAGAAATACGCATAAAAGTACTGATACTATGCATGACTACATGCATAATACAACATATTTAAAATACAAGAAATGCTAAAAACCAGAGTTTATGCATGATAAAAGGATGGATACTATAATCGGTTAGATAGCCAGGCTGAGTATGGAAGGATACTCTGAAGCACCTCATATGTCCCAGTCCCTAAATCCGACTATAGGGAATACATTTATTGCTAGTAAAATAAGTTGTTCAAAGGTACAGTTTTCGATCTAACATCTCATATACCATTTCGAAAATATTATAATTCACTCAGAAAATTATATAGAATTTAAATTAGAAAATAGTCAGATTTGAATGATTAAAATTTTCAGTAAGTGAAATCAATCGATCAGATTCAGAAAAATCAATCACTTGTAAATCAAATTCAGTCATTCATATTCAAAAATCAAACACTCAGTGGATCAAAACACTCAATTGGATTTCATAAGTACGATCAGATTCAGTAAACAAATATAAAACAATTTAGTATTAGGATAGTGGAGACTAGGCTACACCCTACAATATCATGTATAAAACAAAAATCCCAGAGGGATTAGTAACGACATATGGCTAGAGTTAAAGGGGTCCATAGTGTATACTTGCCACGTGACATTTGCAGGAGCTAAAGACTTGGTAGGTCTAATAGCATATGATCAATCACTCATAATGCATGAAATGGGGCCAATAGTCTCAAAACAACTTATAATTCAGAGTAAACACATTTTCATATTCAGAGCAGTAAAACAGCATTTTTAAATGGATCATAAATTTATTAAAATCAGAATAATAGCAGTTCAAGAATAAAAATTCATAAAATATTCTAAATTCAGATTACAAGGTTCAAAATATTTTATTTACGTATAAACTCATTACTATCACTCGTATAAAACACAAAATTACATAAAGTTAACAAAATCAGACTCGGAAACTGAATTGTAAATTTCGTTCTCCTAGCTAACTATATAATATTTAAACCTCTTAGGTATCCCCAAAAATCCATTTCAAAGTACTTCCAAAATCGTTTTTCGAGAATACAAGATTCGAGATACATTTTATGAAATTTTGGCAGTATAACAGCTAAGTTTATCCTACCTTCTTGCATGAAAACATAGTTTATAACCCAATGACAGTTTCACAAATCCAGTCCAAATCATTCCCAAAATCATTCCATAAAATCATTTTCAAAACCAATAAGCAATCATAGTATCCCTACGTCTTCTACATATATTCCTTACTGTTGGCTCTATAGGCTATACCGAGAGGGGGGTGAATCGGTTTTTCACTAATCTTAAGGTCGTTTTTCGATTCCTCTAAATTCGCTAGCCTATATTAATGTTTTTTAAGTTCTCTAGGCTATGCAAGCATGCAATCCAAATTCAATACAATAAACACAAATATAATTGCAAGTAAGTAAAGAGAGAAGGGAAAGAGAAATGTACGCAAGCGATTTATAGAGGTTCGGCAACCTTGCCTACGTCCTCTACCTTGAGATGCTCCAAAGGATTTTCCCCAAATCCACTCACTTGAATTTGTGTTACAATCCCTCCTTTTCATGGCTCAAGAGAAACCTTTCTCTTTTTCTAGGCTCAAGAGAAACCTCCCTCTTTTTCTAAGGCTAAAGAGAAACTTCCCCTTTTACAAGATGTGTTTGTGTTTACAATGGGTGTAACCAAAGAAGGCCTCTAGGTGGGCAAATGATTACAAAGATTAAGCACAAAGAAAAGCCTATACAATATTTGTGCTCTTCTATACAAGGAATATGAGAGTGATAGAAGATGAAGAATTATAAGCACTTGAGATGTTGTTGGGGCTTTGAATATGAGGAAAATGAAGAATGGAGTTGCTGAGTAGTTCCTCTTCCTTCCTTGAGCTTCCAAGCCTCTATTTATAGTCCCTTGGATGGTTTGTGAATGTTGGTTGGAGCCAAAACAGAAACTAGCCGTTGGAGTGTTTTTTCATGTAAAGGGATCGATCCTTTTCCATAAGGGATCGATCCCTAAATTCTAGAATGCTTATTCTGGGCTTGAGGGACCTTTCTGCCTCCGAAATAGGTTACTGCCATGAAGGGATCGATCCCTTCCCTTAGGGGATCGATCCCATGCTTCCAGAGAGTGTTTTTCTTGCACTTTTGGGTTAAAAATGATATAGCTTTTGATCCTAATTCAACCAAAAACATTTTGGCCTTTTTGTGGGAGTTTTCCTTGACTTTCTCTAATGAAAACATAGTTCAAAAATTCATTAAGTAATTTTCTAAAATATTCAAAAACATTTTATAAAGTATTAAACCAATAAGAATGAATCATTAAATTATGGTCTTAATGTTTGATATGATCACTTAAAAATGGATTGAGAAAATCATATGTGGTAAAGCAAATTTACAATATGAATCAAAACATATAAGATCACTTAAGTTTTTGTCATTTCAAAATACATATGTCAATTTAAAGCTAACAATCTCTCCCTTTTTGATATGACAAAACTTAAGGTAAATTTGCTTTGAAAATTCTTTAAAGAAGTACTCTCCCTCAAATAAAATAGGATTTTTTAAATATAAAGCTCCCCCTTAATATAAGCATGGTTTTCAAAACACATTTTCAAACCCATTATTTCTCCCCCTTTTTGTCATAGCAAAAAGAAGGAAAAAGAAAAATTATGCTCCCCCTAAAAATATGGCCTAATTAATGTGAGAATCAAGAAAATATATTCCATCCAACAAGAAACATGTTAGTACATGGGACTCATAGCACAAATAAATAAGTCATTTGTCCTAAAAAATGAGATGTTTAGGCATGCAAAAGACATGGCTTATGTTCCTATACCAATTGTTTATAAATAATTTTGTAAGAAGTTCACAATTGGTAAATGATGAAGCGAGTTGTTTATAAATTATCTACTAAGTTCGATGACTTGCTTATTTCAATTCTATCAAGCACCTAAGTATATCCATTGTTCTCTAAGGTCTAACTAAGGTGCATGACAATACATCATGATTATGAGCTAAAATTAGATGACATATCATATGCATGAGCTCATAAATCATTTTCAAGAAAGAATATGCATAGAATTAAATCATATATCAATTAACCACAAATTCTAGCACACAAAGTTTCATGCAAAAGTATCCTAAATGAATTCTTCTCTACTTGTCATTTCAAACTAAAGAGCATGAGAAGAATTGTCAATTTAAAACTTATACCAATTGTTGAAAATATTGTTACCAATGGTTGACATAGACATTTTGCATGATGCTAATTGTTATGTGTGATGTGCTTAGTGAATAATCAAGTCAAACACACTAGCAAACATGCATATGGATTAATTAAACATTAGCAAGTTATCATAAAGTTTTAACCCATATTTATGTTCACAATTTTATATCATATGGAAGATTTAAGAATTTATTTCATTCAAATGTACACATTTTCTTCCATAGCTATAAGCACTAAAATCCTATGCTCATTATCCAATTCAAGTTCTTAATCAATGATGAGCAAGGAGAAGTTCAAGATTGCCATCAAATTATAGTCATATCCCTAAGTGTTTTATCATTTAAGGTTCTAAGAGGTATATGCTATATATTGACCTTTAATTACTTATATTACACTAAATGTATGATTATCATGAAACCTAGTGTGGAATAGATGTGTCAAGCCAAGAGACATAATCCTATAAGCATGCTTGACTAAGATAAACTGAAGTAAATTAATATGTTTATCAATCATTAGTTCATCAAATTCTCAAATATATATACACAAATTATTGAAATAATTCTTAAAATAATGTTTAAGCATTCATTGAAAGTAATTCAAGATTATTTATGCAACTCATGGGTGTCTTCAACAAGATAAATGATTTTGCACTTGTGAGCTCAATGAAAAGGATATTGATTGTTGAAAATAATACCAATTTTTGAAGTTGAGGCATGATATCAATGAAAAATGATTATTCAAATTGAAAAGATCATCAAGAAGAGGTTAAAACAATGAATTTTAAGTTGAGGAGAAAAAAGATATCAAGAAAATTAGGAAAACTTCTCAATTTTTGCTAAAAAATCCGAAATAGGCATATTTTGCCTAGAGGGATTTGATCCCAAAGGTAAGGGGATCGATCCTTTAATTCTAGAATGCAATTTTCTGCATTTTGTCAAAGCGGATCAATCCTTTATGTTGAGGGATCGATCCCTCATCCATTTTCTGCAGATTTTTGACAGAAAATTCAACTTGTGAGGTGCCAAAATTTCGTTTTTGAGTATTTTAAGTCCAAGTAAAGGTTTAAACATTTGTATTACATGATTTTGGACTTGTATGAATGAAAAAAATGAATGAAAAACCATTTAACAATAGATTTTGCAATTTTGGAAGGATTTTCACCAATAAATGCATTTTTGGTCTCAAAGGAGGTCATTTTGAAAGTTATGCATATTTTTGCTAAACTAATGCTTTGGACAACACAAATATGTCAAAACAAACATGTTCACAAAGATTTTAAGTACTTATATCATCAAATCATTCAACTTGTGAACATCATGCCATGATTTCTAACATGCATATTTCTCATTGATGCTCATGACATGACGTTTTGCATGAATGACATATTTGGCATTTTAGAGCAAGAAAATATATTATCATTACATTGCAAACTTACTCAAATTACAGAAATCATTTCAAAATCATTAATCATGCTTTTCATTCAATTGTTTAATGCCTCAAGAACTATCTATCAAACAATCAAAAATTCATTTATCATGCCTATTATTGATTCATTCAACTCATAATGCACCAAGGATCATTAACAAAATGCCTCAATGAATCATACAAATAAATTTAGCAAATGAGAGTTTTGAAAAGATAGAATTTAAGCTTACAAAACTCTTTTGCTTGGGAGTGCTTTGCCATGATTTGTTGGATCCACCATTAGGCATTCTTTGAGAAATTGTTGTCACCTTGCTAAGAATGGATCTCCAATCTCTTTCTCTTTCTTATTGGCACAAGAAAACTCCATGGATGTGTAGAGCATTTGAACTTTAGTATTTCTTTGTAACTCCATGCTCAACACTCCTACACCAAACAAATTTATGTATTCTTTGGTACCCAAATTTTCTTGGGTCCATGAGAGTTAGTGCAAATAATTTTTGATCCTTTTGGGATCCATTTCAAGCACAACTCATCATTATTTACAGCATGCTTTGGCACCCACATTTTTCTAACTATTCTTCCTCTAAATGTGTTTTTTCTAAAAGTGCATGCTTGTGAAGAGTGGCCAATCCTATTGCAAAGCGAGCATGTGAGAGATGTATTATGCATAGTATTTTTGCTCACTAGGAAATTCTTAAGATGAGTTTCTTTTTGTTTTTCATTATAGCCTAACCCATTTTTATCAAAGAAAGCTCTTTGGGTCTTAAGCATATGATCTAATTTTTGTTGACCCATATAAAACCTAGAAAATGAGTTATGCAAATTTATATTCTTTTCATTCAACTCATTTATCTCTAAGCTTGCTTCTTCTAATTTCTTCTCTAATTCTAGCTTAGCACTCAATAACATTTCATTCTCTATTTTTAACTTAGCAATGATTTTCTTTTATTTAGAATTCATGCATTGAAATTCATTTGCTAATTCATTAAAGGCATTTTGTAGTTCATCAAATGTATAATCATTATGTTCACTAGAACTACAACTAGCCTCATAATCACTAATGGCCATAAAACATGTGTAGGCTACCTTATCATCGGAGCTATCACTATCGCTCCAAGCAGCCACAAATGCTTTCTTCCTAGGTTTCCTATCCTTTTCTTTCCTAAGTAAGGGGCAATCTAGCTTAGTGTGCCTCGGTTCATTATATTTATAGCACACTAAGAGGTCTTTTTCTTTCCTACTTGAATCTCCTCTTATTACCCCTCTTCTTTGATATCTCCTATCATTCTCGCTTTCTTTTATTCTCATAAATCTATTAAATCTTTTGGCAAACATTGCCATTTCCTTTTCTTCCTCATTTCCACTCCCATCACTATCATCTTCAATGACCTCATGAGTGAAAGACTTAAGTGCTACTCCTACTTTCTTTGAAGGCTCTTCATTTCTTTTTAATTTCATTTCATATGTAAGTAGGGAGCCCATAAGTTCATCTAGAGACAAGGTGTTAGAATCCTTAGATTCTTCTATTGCGGTCACCTTTGCCTCCCAAGATTTTGGCAAGCTATTCAAGATTTTCTTAACCATTTCTACATTGGAATAGGTCTTGCCTAATGCCTTAAGTCCATTGATTATGTCA
This sequence comes from Heritiera fomes, assembly GCA_032173925.1. Classification (NCBI taxonomy): domain Eukaryota; kingdom Viridiplantae; phylum Streptophyta; class Magnoliopsida; order Malvales; family Malvaceae; genus Heritiera; species Heritiera fomes. The sequence continues at coordinate 16,385,508 of JAPDPM010000009.1, read as the reverse complement.
TTAAACCTAGTAAACATATCACTCATGGACTCATCTTCTTTCATCCTAAAAAGTTCATAATCATGTGTGAGCATGCCTACTTTAGTTTCTTTAACTTGATTGGTCCCTTCATGTGTAATGGCTAATTTGTCCCATATTTTCTTGGCGTTCTCACATAGGGAGACTCTATTATATTCATTGGGACTTAATATATAAAAAGAGAGTGTGCATAGCCTTGGCATTCAATTGTGCCAATCTTATGTCATTTGTGTCCCACTCATTCTCACCTTTAGGGACATCTTTTCCATCAACCTTCTTCATTGGGATTTTAGGACCATTTAGTATTACTCTCCACACTTTATAGTCATTTGATTGCACAAACAACATCATCCTAATTTTCTAGTATGAGTAATTTTCTCCATTGAAGAGTGGAGGTCTAACTAATGAGTGTCCCTCTTCTCCTAGGTGTGTGCCTACATTCAAGTGAGCCATTTATGATCATTTTACTCGATAAATGTTAATCTAAATCAATACAGAGCTCAAGCTCTGATATCAATTGTTGGCTCTATAGGCTATACCGAGAGAGGGTGAATCGGTTTTTCACTAACCTTAAGGTCGTTTTTCGATTCCTCTAAATTCGCTAGCCTATATTAATGTTTTCTAAGTTCTCTAGGCTATGCAATCATGCAATCTAAATTCAATACAATAAACATAAATATAATTGCAAGTAAGTAAAGAGATAAGGGAAAAAGAAATGTACGCAAGCGATTTATAGAGGTTTGGCAACCTTGCCTATGTCCTCTACCTTGAGATGCTCCCAAGGATTTTCTCCAAATCCACTCACTTGAATTTGTGTTACAATCTCTCTTTTTCAAGGCTCAAGAGAAACCTCCCTCTTTTTCTAAGGCTAAAGAGAAACCTCCCCTTTTACAAGGTGTGTTTGTGTTTACAATTGGTGTAATCAAAGAAGGCCTCTAGGTAGGCAAATGATTACAAAGATTAAGCACAAAGAAAAGCCTATACAATATTTTTGCTCTTCTATACAAGAAATATGAGAGTGATAGAAGATGAGAATTAAAAGCACTTGAGATGTTATTGGGGCTTTGAATATGAGGAAAATTAAGAATGGAGTTGCTGAGTAGTTCCTCTTCCTTCCTTGAGCTTCCAAGCCTCTATTTATAGTCCCTTGGATAGTTTGTGAACGTTGGTTGGAGCCAAAACAGAAACTAGTTGTTGTATCTCACAAAACTAGCCGTTGGAGTGTTTTTCGTGTAAAGGGATCGATCCTTTTCCATAAGGGATCGATCCCTAAATTCCAAAATGCTTATTCTGGGCTTGGGGGACATTTCTGCCTTCGAAATAGGTTACTCCCATGAAGGGATCGATCCCTTCCCTTAGGGGATCGATCCCATGCTTCTAGAAAGCGTTTTTCCTACACTTTTGGATTAGAAATGATATAGCCTTTGATCCTAATTCAACCCAAAATATTTTGGCATTTTTGTAGGAGTTTTCCTTGACTTTCTCTAATGAAAACATAGTCCAAAAATTCATTAAGTAATTTTCTAAAATATTCAAAAACATTTTATAAAGTATTAAGACCAAAAAGAATGAATCATTAAATCATGGTCTTAATGTTTGATATGATCACTTAAAAATGGATTGAGAAAATCATATGTGGTAAAGCAAATTTACAATATGAATCAAAACATATAAGATCACTTAAGTTTTTGTCATTTCAAAATATATATGTCAATTTAAAGCTAACACTTACCAATCGATTTCTACCGAAAAGCTCGATAGCACCTGGATTGCACCACTCACTTTCGAGCTGCAAAATTCTATAAAAATAAAATCAAATCATCATTCTTCTTCAAAAAGAATATTTATCATCCTAAAAGCTATTACATTGCCTACTACAGCTGCAAAACCGGTCTATTTCATACCCGTGCTAACACTACAACTAGTGTAAAAACTACTCCGTTTTCAATTTTGATTTCACTAGTAGTCTTCTATTAATTTATACATTCTCTTAGCAGCCAAAACACATTGAAATAAGCACAATTCATGGCTGCTCTTCACTCGGCCGAATGGTACCTATAGGCTTACACAATTTATTTCAACAATTTAGGTCTGTGTTCATGCTCTACACATGTTATTCATTCATTTTTCACCATCTTCATCTAACAAAACACCATGAACATGTAAGTGTAACCATGGCCGAAACCCTAGGGATGAATTTGAGGTGATTTTAACCCAAACTAAGGTTAAACACTTGGCTAAACATGAAGAACACATGGTATAAAGCCTTAAAACCATGAAAAACTAAGCTTTCTCTCTCTTTCCTATGGTGACTGAAGCTTGCAGCTTGCCTTACACCCTGATTTTGGCCTCTTTTGGATGAGAATTTGGTACCAAAATGAAGAGCTTTGAGTTTTGCACAGGTTCGGTGAAGGACTTTTTCGGTTTCGTTGTGTTTTGGTTAGGGTTTTAAGGTGTTTTCTCTTACTTCAAGCTTGGCTATTGTGAGACCCGATTTTATAATACTGTACATCATAATTGTAAATTATTGATAGTGAAAATAAATTATTTAGTGGAATTAAATAAATATTGAATATGAATTTTCACTTTAAATTGTAGAGTTATTGGAATTATAATTTAAAATATGATGTATAAGTGTTGAAATGAATATTAAAGGATAAATTGAAGGTGTAAAATAAATAAAGAAAGTAAATCTGAAATTTATATACGGAAGTGATATTCTATATTATAATATACAAAAAAAATGATTTTTTCAGAAGGAAATTAATTAATTGGACAAGTGAAAAATTGTCATCAGTTTAACTACACAACAAGAAAAGAAAATTAAGGCAAATAAAATAGGTTAAACAAATTTTAATAATTGTAGGAAAAATTTATAAATTAAATTTTAAAGGCTGGCCAATGAAATTCAGCCAACACATCTTACTTTTTCCTTATTTTCCAGCTGCATCGTGGGTTTCATTTTCAGATTATCATCACCAAATTTCTCCTCTGTTTTTCACGTCGTGGAGCCCTTCCCTTCCTAGCAGAATCTTCCTTCCTCTTTTGCTAATAATCTAAGCTTTTTGAGGAAAATTTAACCTTGCCTTACGAGCTTCCTAGAACACCAAAGAAACTCAGCTCGAACCTTAAAACAGAAGAGAATCGCGTGGACAGTTCTGCTCCTCTGTACAGGTAACGTCCAGCAGTAGGTTTTAAGCTTTTTGTTCTTTAATTATAGTGATCAAGAATATATTGTCTATAGCTTTGGTTTGAAATGAAAACATGTGTAATGAAAACCCTAGTGTTCGGTTGTGACGGTTTATAAAGAAGGAAATGATGTTTTGATGAGATGACAGACGTGAGATTGAGGCTGAACATAGAACCAAAACAGCCATGAGAATTAAAAGAATTAAAAACATAAGTTGTGTGATCAGTCAAGAGAGGTTGAGCTTAGTATTAGGCAGGGGTTACGTGAACCATGGGAAAAGAAAAGTAGTGTTTTCTTATGGTCAAAACGTGGCTGAATGAAGAAAAGATGGGCTGTTGTACAGCCGTAGATGGGGACAGAAATTGTGGCTGGTGAGTGCAGCCGAAATGGGAAGAAAAAGGGTAAGGGTTGGCTGACTTTTACATATGAACGGTGAAGATGTTGACAGCCTAGAATGTGCTAGGTATGGTCAAAATATAGGAACAAAGAACAAAATGTAAAGCCAACGTGGGCTGAAAACAGAAAAGGAAGAAGGGTCTCGGGTTGGACAGCAAGCATAAGGAAAGAAAAGAAAAAAAAAAGAAAAGAAAGAAAAGGTTGGTTGACTTGACTAAAATAGTAGAATAAAGTGTCAACTATAATTGATATATAAATATATCTTAAATGAATAAAGCACCTAAACCATATAAGGCCATTCGGCCATAGAAAAGGACAAGGAAAGTGACGTGAGTGGCGTAGAAAATGAGAGAAAATCAGTCAACTTAAGGGCTGGAAAATATATGAGGATGATGTATATATACTAACATGGAAAAAAAAAATAGAGGTTATAAGCCAAATAGGCTTATTCATGAAGAGGGACATTCGGCCATCAAAATTGGGTGAGGATGTTGATGCGGTAAAGCGGCAAATAATGCCAAAACAGAAAAGGAAAGTGAATGAAATATTCATTTATCATGGGAAAATCATAGGAATTTCTAAATATTTCTATATAATGAGGATTCAAATAATAGTTTCGATAAGTAAAGGAATTTTGGTACATTTTAATATTGAATATTGATTTTATTAAACTGTCATTTTGCAGTTTATAATTCGATGAAATAAGAGGCAGAGTGGTGAAATTCAAAGCATTACTCTACAGTGTTATTGAGGTAAGGGGGAAGTGTGTGAGTTGTATGGCATGATTTATCAAGTTTAATTTTATGAAATTATGGAAAGCTTGAACTGCTATGAAAATAATGCAAATTGTGGATTGAAAGCTGGTTTATATACTATAATTTTCGTGTAGGAGGCTAGAAATTCACAACCGTTATGCTGCCGGAAAATTATCAAAATTATTCTACAATATCATGAAATATTTTATATGCATAAATGGAATAAATCATGAATTTTGGAAATCATTTCTATAAATTTTCCATAAAGTGGAAATTGTTGAAAATTTCTAAAGTAAATATTCATGTTATGGATTTTTATTTAAAGGGAGAATGAAATATATTCTTTTACTATTAATTATTCAAAAAAAAAAGAATATTTATGAGATTTCTCACTAAATATATGAATGTTTATCGAATGTTTTCCCTGTATTTGGAAATGGGAAATAAATACCTTTTTGGAAATAATTATTTAAATAAATGATTTAATTCATTTGATTTCCTTAAAGGTATTTTTATGAGAAAATGAATGATTTTATACCTTTATGGAATTAAGTGATGATCTTATTTATTTTATAAATTTCATAAAGGTGATGATATATGAAAATGTGAGAGCCTTATGGATAAACATGAAATATTTCAAATTATTTTGAATAAGATCCATAAAGGCTGTGATACGGTTTTTATAATGTTTTGAGACTTAGGTCCCGAGATTCATGCCTACTACTGTTACTGTTACTGTCACGTGGCTGATTGACCCGCCAGTCATCAGCGATCCCGAATGTCACCTGGCAAGTGTACACCGAGGACCACCTATAGATTATGGCCATAAATCTCATTGTATACTGTTATTGTGTCCTTTAGTGGACGATGATAGCATGATATGATGTAGGGTGATGCCTAGTCTCAACTTACTAATTACTCTTTTCTAAAGGGATTTACTGAATCCTGTTTACTATATTGCACTGTGAATTACTGGTTACTGAACTGAACCGTACTGAATACTGTTTACTGAACTGAACCGTATCGAAATACTGTTTTACTGAACTGTACTGTACTGTACTGTACTGAGAAATACTGTTTTACTGAACTGTACTGTACTAAGAAATATTGTTTTATTGAACTGTACTGTACTAAAAGTGGCTGATTACTGTTTACTGAACTGAAAGGAATTCACTGTTTATTGAAAAAGAAGCTTATGAAAATTATTTCTAAAATAGAAATAATTGTTGAATTGTTATCCAATGATTTAGATATGTATAAGCTACTGAACTGAAAAGACTTTTTACTGTATCTACTGTTTTACCACTGTACTGTCACGTAATGGTTTATTCTATTTATATTTATGGAAAAATAATTATTTTCCAGCATATAGATTTCATTGTATCAAGCAGCATACGACTCTTTTACTGAGTACGTGGTTCGCTTACCCATTTATCTTTCAACTTCGCAGATTAATTGCAAGGTTATTTTGAGGCCTTTCTCGGATAAATAAAGCTGCGAGTAAGCACACTGGGGGCAAAGTACGTTGAATTTTAAAGGTATAGTCACTTCCCTTATATATATATTTAGTCATACGTATAAAGTACTACTTTATTGTAAATAGAAACAGGGGATGTAAAATATAAGGAATATTGTAGAATTTCATATTTCGAAATTATTAAATAAATAAATGTCTATCATTTATTACTACTACTGTGCAAGTGTTAAAGACATTACAGACAATCCAATCGTAAATTGTGTATAAAAATAAGTAAATACTGGGTATTTGGACTGTTACAGATTTAATGGTATCAGAGCAAGATTGGCCTGATGTCTGTTGATGCCTTTAGAACAGAAAGTGTTGAAAAATGTTAATATCCCCAGTAGTACTGTATAGTCTGAATGTATAAAGGAACCAAGTGATTGCAAATTGGATTAAGTGTTTAAAATGATGTGAAAATTTACGAATTAAGGGTTATTAAAAAGGGATTGTAACCCGAGAATTTTATATGAAATAGGTGATCTTATAATCTTAAGGAAGGTCTATTCGATAAGGTATAGAGAGGAACTCAGTGAGGGCCCCACCAGGACTTCTCTGTCTGAATCGAACTAAGACCCTGAATTGATGATATTGAAGTAAAATAGGATATCATCAGTGCATAGATCTTAAGATCGCATGTTTAAAAGTATCGTGAGGAGGGAGAATTAAACGAGGAAATGACAAATAGGCCCCTATATTGAAATAATTCTTTTGAATCATAGTGGACTAAATTGAGTTGGAACTGATTGATGGTGATAGAGCAACTGATGGTGTAAAGAATATATTACATGTATAATGGTTCCTACTATTAGCCCCACCTATACTTTGATTAGTAATGCGACCCTGAGTGTACATTATGGGAGGTCGCGAGATAGTCGGCCCTGTTATGGATTCTTAGGGTCTGAATTTAGTGTGAAAAGATGGAGTATTTGGTTAGGGATTATTAGATATTATGAAAAGTGATACACTTACTAAGTGTGACTGAAAAGGTGAATTGTGAATTAAATTCTAAATGTTCAATAGTGTTATTACTGAAAATGGATATTCTTTTGTTCAGGATTAATGATTTATTTGATCCACTCAATGATGTATATAGAGTTTCAAGATCAATCTCTGAACAAGATGTCATCGAATAAAAAGCTTATAGATAGGTGTTTATAAGATGATGTTCAGAACTCGATATAACTCCTACGAGTCCTTTGTGGTACTTAAGAGATTTATGAAATATTTTGTGAAGTATGTGAGTTTAATGAATGAAATATTTCAGTCACATATGGAAAAATTATAATGGCATGAAACCATGAGATGTGAATATGTATATTTATTTGAGGAATATAAGCAGCATCCTTGAATAATTCCACAAACTTCTGGAAACTGAGAATTTTATCGTTAAGCTAAGTAAATATGAATTTTAATTGAATCATAACGTTATTAGATACATGCGGTCTCGAATGATATATTGATTTGTTTAAATAGAGGTTATTACTAAGTGAGTAAGACTAAAATATGATTATTGAGGTAAGAAATTTACGAGGTTTACCCAAATAATACAAATGATCTGTTGAGGAGTTTGTGGAATCGACTGCTTTATTGAGGTGACACATACGTGTGAGAAAATTAAATAGGAGTGGATGAATATGTATGAGTATAGTATTCAAAAAATGTTAAAAGATTTTAACAGAAGAGTACTATACCATTTGGAAAAGCAATTGAAGTGATAGGTATGAAAAGATAAAAAGGTATTAAAAGGATAAGTAATATGATGATTAGGGAACATGAATTATAAAGTAGTTCCCAAATCTAAGATTGCATGTGATTTCCTCTGACTGTTATATGGTTATGGCTAGATTTAAGAATCAAGCCAGACTTAATAGATGAAATTAGTTATACTCAGAGGAGTAAATATATGAAGTACTGCCAGTCATGTAAATGGATATACCTATATATATATTGGAATTGTGAAATTGCATAAGTAATGTGGAGACGGAATTGGTATTTTGATAATTTCAATTTCAGAATTTGATTCTGAAAAGATTACATCCTCAGGTACATCCTACAATTAAGTGATACTACATGTACTATAAGAATAAGGGATGTAATGTTAATACTATATGAAAAGAGATATCAGGGAAAATTATTACCTAATGTCTCATTCATTGTAATTGATGGTTAATATTAAAGTCTGCAAGTGAAGTGCAACCTTAGCTAAATTGTGAAATGATTATTATGGGATAGTAAAGAATCCGAAAGAACCATGATGTTATAGAATTGACTATAGATTCATTGATCAAATTGATTCACTTCTACATCATCAAGTTTCTTGATCTCTTGAGTGCCCTAGTCAATATATATAACTGTGAAACGACGAGAATGTATGTGAAGTTCCAGTAAGCGTTACATGTGATAGGGATCTCTGATTTGCCACATGCTTTTAAAAGAATAGCAAAAGGCTTTGGGATTTCAAATTTACTGTCAGCATCGCTTCTTATAGATGTAAATATCTGAGCACATTGTGTAGACGCTCAAGGATATATTGAGAGCGGGTGCACTGGATGTAAAAGCTACTGGGACAATTACATACGATTGATTAAAATTGTCTAAATGATAGTCACCAAATTATTATCGACTTGGCACTAAATGAGATAATATGTAATAAATAGTGTGAAATTATCTACCGTATGAAAAGAAGTGAAAATTGTTAACTCCCAAAGATGATAAATAATTTCAGGGAGTATAAAATTTATTTTGAAAGAGAAAATGTGTGATTTTAAGGAAATTCGGATTGTAAAATTGTAAACGTATACTGGCAGTCTCATCTTAAAGATAAGGTTAACTGAAAGTTAGAAATTATAGAAGGAAGAAAAGTACCTATATTGGTTATACTTCCTAAATTAAGTGAAAGTCGGAGGACCTGCAATGGGTATAATGCTATCTGGATAATTGTGGATAGATTGACCAAGTCTGCTCATTCTTTGGCTATGAAATCTGTTGATCCAATTAGTGCCTTAACCGATTTACATGTCAGGGAGATAGTGAGGCGAGCATCACATTTGACAGGGAGTCCCGCTTCACACCTCATTTTGAGAGAGATTTCTTGAGACTATGGGATCCCAATTGAGTTTTAGCACCGCGTTTCATTCGCAGACTGACGGACAGTCCGAGCGTACGATACTGACGCTCGAGGATATGTTGTGAGCGTGTGCACTTGATTTTAGAGGCTCCTGGGACAATCACCTACCCATGGTAGAGTTTGTTTATAATAATAGCTATCAGGCGAGCATCGGCATGGTACCTTATGAGGCTTTATACGGCAGACGATGTAAATCCACGATAGCATAGGAAGAAGTGGGAGACCGTAAGTTATAAACTCCCGACTTGGTCGAGCAGGCTTCCTGAGATATACGGGTAATTATGTATTTTTAAAGGTCTCACCCTCGAAAGGTATAATGAGATTCGGTAAGAAAGGAAATTGAGTCCTCGGTACATTGGACCTTTTGAGATCTTAGATCACGTGAGAGATATGGCATATCGGTTAGCACTACCACCAGAGCTGTCAGGAGTGCATAATGTATTTTACGTCTCGATGTTGAGAAAGTACCATCCAGATCCTTCTCACGTAATTCGACATGAGTCACTAGAGAGCAGAGAGGATATGAGTTACGTAGAGAGGCCAATACGGATCTTGGATAGGAAGGATAAGGTATTGCGATCTGAGACCATTCCTTTGGTTAAGGTGCTTTTGGCAATATTACACTGAAGAGGAGGCTACTTGGGAGTTAGAGAGCTTTATGCGTGAAAGGTATCCAGAGCTCTTTCAGTGACAGGTCCGGGTGAAATTTGGAGGACCAAATTTCTTAAAATACAGAGAAAATGTGAGACCCGATTTTATAACACTGTACACCATATTTGTAAATGATTGATAGTGGAAATAAATTATTTAGTGGAATTAAATAAATATTGAATATGAATTTTCACTTTAAATTATGGAATTATTGGAATTATAATTTATAATATGGTGTATAAGTGTTGAAATGAATATTAAAGGATGAATTGAAGGTGTAGAATAAATAAAGAAAGTAAATATGAAATTTATATACTGAAAGTGATATTCTATATTATAATATACAAAAGAAATGATTTTTTTTGAGAATGAAATTAATTAATTGGACAAGTGAGGAATTGTCATTGGTTGAAGTATACAACAAGAAAAGGAAATTAAGACAAATAAAATAGGCTAAATAAATTTTAATAATTGTAGGAAAAATTTATAAATTAAATTTTAAAGGCTGGCCAATGAAATTCAGCCAACACATCTTTCTTTTCCCTTATTTTCCAGCTGCATCGTGGGTTTCATTTTCAGATTACCATCACCAAATTTCTCATCTGTTTTTCACGTCGTGCAGCCCTTCCCTTCCTAGCAGAATCTTCCTTCCTCTTTTGCTAATCATCTAAGCTTTTTTGAGGAAAATTAAACCTTGCCTTACGAGCTTCCTAGAATACCAAAGAAACTCAGCTCAAACCTTAAAACAGAAGAGAATCACGTGGACAGTTCTGCTCCTCTGTACAGGTAACGTACAGCAGTAGTTTTTAAGCTTTTTGTTCTTTAATTATGGCTGCAGTGATCAAGAATATCTTGTCTATAGCTTTGGTTTGAAATGAAAACATGTGTAAGGAAAACTGATGTAGGACAGATCTGAGTTAGTTTTGGATTAGGGTTTGGGGTGTGATTTGGGGCTACTTATGCTGCTAAAACAGTAAAGAATAAAAGCCTAGGAGTCTCACCTAGGGTTTCTTAGGAGTCACACCTAAGAATGGTTGAGTCACACAACCAAAGAGCAAAACTTTGCTGGAAATTCTGAAATTATTATTTTCTATTTTTTTTTAAAGAGAGTACAAAGCCTATTTATAGGCAAGCAATCCTAATCCTAATAGGATACAAACTTTCTATTAAAATTCTAATATCCTAATCCTACTAATAAAATTAAACACAATATTTTCTGGCCTAAAACTCTAAAACAATTAAAAGACTAAAATAAAATCCTAAATCTTATTCAAGCTCCCAGTAAGGCATTTCATTATCAGACACATGCCAAATTAAAGCTTGAGACTTAGAAGACTTGGCACGCCTTTTATATACTTTAAAAGGTTGCTGCCATTTCCCATCATTTCTCCCCGGCTGGGAAAAACTCGACCCTGACGAGTTAAAAGCCTGATAATCATCATAAAGGGTAGGATTGAGGCGCTGTAGTTCTTGCTCTGTGATCCAAGTGCAATCTGACATTGGTCGTCCTTTCCACTTCACAAGAAACTCTTGACAACCATCCCCACTAGTAAAAATTTGACAAAAATCAACTATATCTTCAATCTCATCCTTCGATTGTGGCATAGGAGGAAGATGAGTGACAACAGTATCATTACATGAATCACCATCATGTCCATGATAGATGGTCAAATCCTCAACATTAAAGATGTTACTAATGCCCATATCAGAAGGTAGCTCAAGAACATAAGCATTAGAACTGATCTTTTTGAGAATCTTGTAAGGACCAGCACGTCTTGAATGAAGTTTCTTGTGAATTCCCTTTGGATATCTTTCTGGTTTTATCCTCACCATAACCATGTCACCTTCATTGAAATCAGCAAACCTCCTTCTCAAATTAGCATGTGTTTGGTAATTTTCATTACTAGCAGCAATTTTTCTTCTAACCTGGTCATGGATCTCATGCATATGCTTGGCAAAAGCTTCAGCCTCTATGCTAGGGCGATTGTCTATAGGCAAAGGAATCAAATCAGTTGGTTTCCGGGGAACCATACCTGTTACACATTCGAATGGACTCACCCCAGTGCTTCGGTTCACAGAACTGTTATAGGCAAATTCAATCATAGGCAGAATTTGATCCCAATTAACAACCTTATCACGAACACAACATCGAAGTAGATCTCCTAAACTTCTATTAACAACTTCAGTTTGGCCATCGGTTTGTGGATGAAAAGACGAAGAAAATTTTAGCTTTGTATTCAACATCTTCCACAAAGACTTCCAAAAATAACTCATGAACTTCACATCTCGATCAGAGACAATGGTCAAAGGTAACCCATGAAGTCGAACAGCTTCATTAAAGAAAAGTTTCGCAACATGAACAGCATCAGCAGTCTTTGAACAAGGAATAAAGTGAGCCATTTTAGAAAACCGATCAACTACTACAAAAATTGAATCATGTCCTCTTCTTGTCTTGGGTAATCCAAGAACAAAATCCATACTCAAATCCTGCCATGGCTCATGTGGGATGGGCAATGGTGTATACAATCCTGTATTCTGTTTTCTTCCCTTGTAAATCTGGCAAGTACGACATCTAGTAACAAATCTACCAATATCTCTTTTCATACTTGGCCAATAAAATCGATCCTCCACCATGGCAATAGTTTTGTCCCTTCCAAAATGTCCTGCTATCCCTCCAGAATGCAATTCACGAATCACCTCCTCTCGTAGGGATGTATTAGGCAAACAAAGACGTGTTCCTTTAAATAGATATTCATCATGAATAGAGAAATCAGGATAATTAGCATTCTGTCCAGCCAATAAATCCGTGTAAATGATACCAAAATCCTTGCAAGATGGATATTCTTGCTTGAGCAATTCAAAACCCACTATTTGGACAGCAACGGAAGTAAGAAGGTGCTTAACCCTGCTGAGTGCATCTGCTGCCTTATTTTCAGAGCCAGCCTTATGCTTAAGAACAAATGTATACTCTTGTAAGAAAGCAACCCAATTAGCATGTCGGCTACTCAATTTCTTTTGAGAGTTGATATGCCTAAGTGCATCATGATCAGAATACAATACAAACTCCTTAGGAAGCAAATAATATCTCCAATGGCGAAGTGTTTGAATGACAGCATAAAATTCTCTATCATAGTTAGAATATTTCTGCTTGGCGTCATTAAGTTTTTCACTAAAGTAAGCAATAGGATGACCATCTTGGCTAAGTACTCCTCCAATGCCTACATGAGAGGCATCACAAGCCACTTCAAATACTTTAGAAAAATCTGGAAGGCATAAAACAGGAGCTGTTATCATCTTGTTTTTAATTTCTTCAAAGGCCTTAGAAGCTGCCTCTGTCCACACAAACTGACCCTTCTTCATACAGTTGGTAATAGGAGCCATAACAGTACTGAAATTCTTAATAAAATGCCTATAAAATGTGGCTAAGCCATGAAAACTTCGAACTTCATGCAAATTGCTAGGAGTAGGCCATTCCCTAATAGCTTTAACCTTTTCAGGATCAACCTCAACACCCTTAAAAGAAACAACAAACCCCAGGAATGCCACAGTTTCAGTCATGAAAGCACACTTTTTCAAATTAACATAAAGTTTCTCTTGCCGGAGGACTCTCATCACTTGTTGTAAGTGAGAGAGGTGTTCTTCCTTGGTCTTACTATAAACTAGAATATCATCAAAATAAACAACAAGAAAACGACCAATAAAGGGCTGTAACACTTGATTCATGAAGCGCATAAAGGTGCTTGGTGCATTAGAAAGCCCAAATGGCATGACCAACCATTCATAAAGGCCATCTCTAGTTTTGAAGGCAGTCTTCCATTCATCACTAGGTCTGATTCGAATTTGATGATACCCACTCTTCAAATCAATCTTGGAAAAGATAATAGAACCAGCCATTAGATCCAACATATCATCAAGTCTAGGAATAGGGAACCGATACTTTATCGTTATCTTGTTAATTGCGCGACTATCAACACACATCCTCCAAGAACCATCTTTTTTGGGCGTTAGCAACACCGGGACGGCACATGGACTCAAGCTTTCACGAATGAATCCCTTAGACAATAGCTCATCTACTTGTCTTTTAAGCTCCTCATGTTCACTAGGATTCATACGATAGGCTGGCAGATTAGGTAATTGTGATCCTGGAATAAGATCGATTGCGTGCTGAATATTACGCATGGGAGGTAGTTCATTGGGTAGTTCTTTTGGCACTACATCAGAAAAATCAGACAGCAGTTTACTCACTTCAGGAGGTACTTCTGACATAGGGATAGTTGCTGATTTCTGAACTTCTTTAGTCATGACAGCAAAAATAAGTTTAGATTTATTACTTTCAGCTTCAAACTGCTTCTTAGTCAGAATATGGAGTTGTTTTCTTTCACCCTCAATAACTTTGCCAGACCTTGGGGCCCTTTTCTCTTCATATTTCTTGATATCCTCTGAGCTCATAGGTTTTAGGATAATATTCTTGTTTTGATGACAAAAACTATAAGTGTTTGCCTTGCCCGCGTGACTCACGTCTCTATCATATTGCCAAGGGCGACCAAGAAGGATGTGGGCAACTTGCATAGGGATAACATCACAAAGTATAGAATCAACATAACCACCACAACTAAAAGATACAAGACATTGTTGTGTTACTGGAATTGTGGTTCTGTCAATCCAACCCACTCTATAGGGGTGAGGGTGTGGTGTAGTTTTTAGTTTGAGACGCTCAACAGTGGAGGTAGAAACTACATTCATGGAACTCCCACCATCAATAACAAGTTTTTTGGCCTGATCACCACAACGAACAAGGGTTTGGAATATTGAGGTGCGTCGCCAATCCTCCTTTTCTACTCTAGAGGCAGCTAGGATACGTCGAACTACCGCCAAAAGGGATGTTTCTACATCATCAAGGTCAAGATCATCAGCCTCATAAGCACCATAATCAATAGAATTATCATCTTCATCTTGTTGAATTTCTTCATCCTCTTGTTCAACTCCCATATGCATATTTCTTTTTGTTGGACAATTATGCCCAAAATGTCCAACCTCCCCACACTTGAAACAAACATACTCCTTTTTAGGATTGTTGGTACTGACAGAAGGTCTTGTTCCATTAGGGCGAGCAAAAGGCTGTGCTGGAACAGCCTTTCTTCCTGGGTGTGCACCAAGGCTCCTCCTACCTGCTGTTTCCCCACTCTGAAGACCTATTTTTTTGTTAGTAGAATAGCTCAAATATTGTTCTGCATCAAAGGCTGCCTGGAAGGCTTGTTCTACTGAGCTAATAGGCTGCCTAAGCATCTCTCTTTTGATATCAATCCTCAACCCAGCCTGAAATCGTGATGCTGCTTGTGTAGCATCTTCCACAACTTGACTCCTTATCTTGTATTCATCAAATTTATTCATGTATTCAGTAGCGGACATGCTGCCTTGCCGTAAACTATATGCTTGTTGGCGCATCTTCTCAAGATAATTAAGTGGCAAGTACTTTTCTTTGAGCTTGGCCTTCATCTCTTCCCAAGTTTGAATTTGGGGCTGTCCTAACCTTGTTATTTCACTCTCCACACCATACCACCAGATTTTTGCTAATCCAATTAGCTTCATCTTGGCAAATCGAACCCTTCTTTCATCCGACATATCATACCAATTAAAATAATCTTCAAGGGAGTTGAGCCAATCAAGAAACAAAGTTGGATCCACTTTACCTTCAAAATCTGCCACTCCTACTTTCACCTTCCTAGTGATATCTCCAGCATGATCACGTGGCTCGGCACGCTCTCCTACAACTGCGGGTAGTTGAGCAATAGGTTGGACAGGAGCACCTTGTGGGGCTTGAGTTAGACGTGCTTCCATTCGTGCCATAGAAGCTGCTAGTGTTTCAACAGTACGTGCTAGTGTTTCAACAGTCTGTTGTAAACCATTAAAGCGTTCATTCATGTTCTCCACAATACTCTTGGTATGCTCATGGTCTTGTTGGAGTTCCACCGTAGCCTTACTTAATTCAGCGTTAGTCACCATCATGGACGCAAAATTGAGTAAACTAATTGCAAACTCAAATCTGTCCAGAACTTTCTTTTTTTTCTTTTTTTTTCGTTTCCCACAGACGGCGCCAATTGATGTAGGACAGATCTGAGTTAGTTTTGGATTAGGGTTTGGGGTGTGATTTGGGGCTACTTATGCTGCTAAAACAGTAAAGAATAAAAGCCTAGGAGTCTCACCTAGGGTTTCTTAGGAGTCACACCTAAGAATGGTTGAGTCACACAACCAAAGAGCAAAACTTTGCTGAAAATTCTGATATTATTATTCTCTATCTTTTAAAGAGAGTACAAAGCCTATTTATAAGCAAGCAAGCAAGCCTAATCCTAATAGGATACAAACTCTTTATTAAAACTCTAATATCCTAAAATAAAACAATAAAAGACTAAAATAAAATCCTAAATCCTATTAATAAAATTAAACAGAGTATTTTCTAGCCTAAAACTCTAAAACAATTAAAAGACTAAAATTAAAATATTTTATTTCTCCCATTCTCCATCATTCTCTCCCGCTGGGAAAAACTCGACTCCGGCGAGTTTAAAGCATGATAATGTGGATGAAGCTTCTTGTGAACTCCTCTTGGATACCTTTTGGATTTATTTCAGTTCATACCCATGTTACCTTCATTGAAATCAGTAGGCCTCCTTCTCGAATTAGCATGTATTGGGTAATTTTTGTTGCTCTTAACTTCAAACTGCCTTTTAGTCAAAATATAGAGATGTTTCTTCTCACCCTCCACAACTTTACTTGACCTTGGAGTCCTTTTCTTCTCATACTTCTTGAAATCCTTTGAACTCATTGGCTTTAAAACAATATTCTTGTTTCGGTGACAGAAACTATAGGTGTTTGCCTTGCCCGCGTGACTCACATCTCGGTCATATTGCCAAGGACGACCAAGAAGGATGTGGGCAACTTGCATAGGGATAACATCACAAAGTATAGAATCAACATAATCACCACAACTAAAAGATACAAGACATTGTTGTGTTACCGGAATTGTGGTTCTGTCAATCCAGCCCACTTTATAGGGGTGAGGGTGTGGTGTAGTTTTTAGTTCAACAGTGGAGGTAGAAACTACATTCATGGAACTCCCACCATCAATAACAAGTTTTTTGGCTTGGCCACCACAACGAACAAGTGTTTGGAATATTGAAGTGCGTCACCAATCCTCCTTTTCCATTTTAGGGGCTGCCAATATATGTCGAACCAAGAGAGATGTATCTACACCATCAGAGTCAAGATCATCAGCCTCATAAGTGCCATAATCAATATAATTGTCATCATCTTTCTGAATTTCTTCATCCTCTTTTTCCACTCCCATATGCATATTTCTTTTTGTTGGACAATCGCGCCCAAAGTGTCCAGCCTCCCCACACTTGAAACAAACATACTCCATTTTAGGATTGTTGACATTAGTAGGTCTTGTTCCATCAGAACGAGTAGTCGCTTTCTCTAGATTTGCACCAAAGTTCCTCTTAGCTTCTGTTTCCCCAATTTGAAAACCCATTCTCTTGCTAGTAGAATAGCTCAAATATTGTTCTGCAGCAAGGGCTGCCTGGAAGGCTTGTTCTACTGAGCTAATAGGCTGCCTAAGCATCTCCCTTTTGATATCAATCCTCAACCCAGCCTGAAATCGTGATGCTGCTTGTGTAGCATCTTCCACAACTTGACTCCTTATCTTGTATTCATCAAATTTATTCATGTATTCAGCAACAGACATGCTGCCTTGCCGTAAACTATAGGCTTGTTGGCGCATCTTCTCAAGATAATTAAGCGGCAAGTACTTTTCTTTGAGCTTGGCCTTCATCTCTTCCCAAGTTTGAATTTGGAGCTGTCCTAACCTTGTTATTTCACTCTCCACACCATACCACCAGATTTTTGCTAACCCAATTAGCTTCATCTTGGCAAATCGAACCCTTCTTTCATCCGACATATCATACCAATTAAAATAATCTTCAAGGGAGTTGAGCCAATCAAGAAACAAAGTTGGATCCACTTTACCTTCAAAATCTGCCACTCCTACTTTCACCTTCCTAGTGATATTTCCAGCATGATCACGTGGCTCGGCACGCTCTCCTACAACTGCGGGTAGTTGAGCAATAGGTTGGACAGGAGCACCTTGTGGGGCTTGAGTTAGACGTGTTTCCATTCGTGCCATAGAAGCTGCTAGTGTTTCAACAGTACGTGCTAGTGTTTCAACAGTCTGTTGTAAACCATTAAGGTGTTCATTCATGTTCTCCACAATACTCTTGGTACGCTCATGGTCTTGTTGGAGTTCCACCGTAGCCTTACTTAATTCAGCGTTAGTCACCATCATGGACGCAAAATTGAGTAAACTAATTACAAACTCAAATCTGTCCAGAACTTTCTTTTTTTCTTTTTTTTTTCGTTTCCCGCAGACGGCGCCAATTGATGTAGGACAGATCTGAGTTAGTTTTGGATTAGGGTTTGGGGTGTGATTTGGGGCTACTTATGCTGCTAAAACAGTAAAGAATAAAAGCCTAGGAGTCTCACCTAGGGTTTCTTAGGAGTCACACCTAAGAATGGTTGAGTCACACAACCAAAGAGCAAAACTTTGCTGAAAATTCTGATATTATTATTCTCTATCTTTTAAAGAGAGTACAAAGCCTATTTATAAGCAAGCAAGCAAGCCTAATCCTAATAGGATACAAACTCTTTATTAAAACTCTAATATCCTAAAATAAAACAATAAAAGACTAAAATAAAATCCTAAATCCTATTAATAAAATTAAACAGAGTATTTTCTAGCCTAAAACTCTAAAACAATTAAAAGACTAAAATTAAAATATTTTATTTCTCCCATTCTCCATCATTGGGCAATTGATGTAGGACAGATCTGAGTTAGGTTTGGATTAGGGTTTGGGGTGTGATTTGGGGCTACTGATGCTGCTAAAACAGTAAAGAATAAAAGCCTAGGAGTCTCACCTAGGGTTTCTTAGGAGTCACACTTAAGAATGGTTGAGTCACACAACCAAAGAGCAAAACTTTGCTGGAAATTCTGAAATTATTATTCTCTATTTTTTTTAAAGAGAGTACAAAGCCTATTTATAGGCAAGCAATCCTAATCCTAATAGGATACAAACTTTCTATTAAAATTCTAATATCCTAATCCTACTAATAAAATTAAACACAATATTTTCTGGCCTAAAACTCTAAAACAATTAAAAGACTAAAATAAAATCCTAAATCTTATTCAAGCTCCCAGTAAGGCATTTCATTATCAGACACATGCCAAATTAAAGCTTGAGACTTAGAAGACTTGGCACGCCTTTTATATACTTTAAAAGGTTGCTGCCATTTCCCATCAAAAACCCTAGTGTTCGGTTGTGAGGGTTTATAAAGAAGGAAATGGTGTTTTGATGAGATGACTGACGTGAGATTGAGGCTGAACATAGAACCAAAACGGCCATGAGAATTAAAAGAATTAAAAACATAAGTTGTGTGATCAGTCAAGAGAGGTTGAGCTTAGTATTAGGTAGGGGTTACGTGAACCATGGGAAAAGAAAAGTGGTGTTTTCTTATGGTCAAAAACGTGGCTGAATGAAGAAAAGATGGGCTGTTGTACAGCTGTAGATGGGGAAAGAAATTGTGGCTGGTGAGTGCAGCCGAAATGGGAAGAAAAAGGGTAAGGGTTGGCTGACTTTTACATGTGAACGGTGAAGTTGTTGACAGCCTAGAATGTGCTAGGTATGGTCATAATATAGGAACAAAGAACAAAATGTAAAGCCAACATGGTCTGAAAACAGAAAAGGAAGAAGGGTCTCGGTTGGACAGCAAGCATAAGGAAAGAAAAGAAAAAAAAAAGAAAAGAAAGAAAAGGTAGGTTGACTTGACTAAAATAGTAGAATAAAGTGTCAACTATAATTGATATATAAATATATCTTAAATGAATAAAGCACCTAAACCATATAAGGCCATTCGGCCCTAGAAATGGACAAGGAAAGTGACGTGAGTGGCGTAGAAAATGAGAGAAAATCAGTCAACTTAAGGGCTGGAAAATATGAGGATGTATATATACTAACATGGAAAAAAAAATAGAGGTTATAAGCCAAATAGGTTTATTCATGAAGAGGGACATTCGGCCATCAAAATTGGGTGAGGATGTTGACGTGGTAAAGTGGCAAATAATGCCAAAACAGAAAAGGAAAGTGAATGAAATATTCATTTATCATGGGAAAATCATAGGAATTTCTAAATATTTCTATATAATGAGGATTCAAATAATAGTTTCGATAAGTAAAGGAATTTTGGTACATTTTAATATTGAATATTGATTTTATTAAACTGTCATGTTGCAGTTTATAATTCGATGAAATAAGAGGCATAGTGGTGAAATTCAGAGCATTACTCTACAGTGTTATTGAGGTAAGGGGGAAGTGTGTGAGTTGTATGACATGATTTATCAAGTTTAATTTTATGAAATTATGGAAAGCTTGAACTGCTATGAAAATCATGCAAATTGTGGATTGAAAGCTGGTTTATATACTGTAATTTTCGTGCAGGAGGCTAGAAATTCACAACTGTTGTGTTGCCGGAAAATTATCAAAATTATTCTAAAATATCATGAAATATTTTAGATGTATAAATGGAATAAATCATGAATTTTGGAAATCATTTCTATAAATTTTCCATAAAGTGGAAATTGTTGAAAAATACTAAAGTAAATATTCATGTTATGGATTTTTATTTAAAGGGAGAATGAAATATATTCTTTTACTATTAATTATTAAAAAAAAAGAATATTTATGAGATTTCTCACTAAATACATGAATATTTTATCGACTATTTTCTTTGTATTTGAAAATGGAAAATAAATACCTTTTTGGAAATAATTATTTAAATAAATGATTTAATTCATTTGATTTTCTTAAAGGTATTTTTATGAGAATATGAATGATTTTATATCTTTATGGAATTAAGTGATGATCATATTTATTTTATAAATTCCATAAAGGTGATGATATATGAAAATGTGAGAGCCTTATGGATAAACATGAAATATTTCAAATTGTTTTGAATAAGATACATAAAGGCTGTGGTACGGTTTTTATAATGTTTTGAGATTTAGGCCTCGAGATTCATGCTTACTACTGTTACTGTTACTATTACTGTCATGTGGTTGATTGACCCGCCAGTCATCGGCGGTCTCGGATGTCACCTGGCAAGTGTACACCGAGAACCACTTATAGATTATGGCCATAGATCTTACTGTATATTGTTACTGTGTCCTTTCTGGGATAATTACTGTGTCCCTTAGTGGACGATGATAGCATGATATGATGTAGGGTGATGCCTAGTCTCAACTTACTGATTATTGTTTACTAATGGGATTTACTGAATTCTGTTTACTGTACTGCACTGTGAATTACTGATTACTAAACTGAATCGTACCGAATACTATTTACTGAACTGAATTGTACCGAATACTGTTTACTGAACTGGATCATACCGAATACTATTTTACTGAACTGTACTGTATTGAGAAATACTGTTTTACAGAATTGTACTGTACTAAGAAATATTGTTTTATTGAACTGTACTGTACTAAAAGTGGCTGATTACTGTTTACTGAACTGAAAGGAATTCATTGTTTATTGAAAAAGAAGCTTATGAAAATTATTTCTAAAATAGAAATAATTGCTGAACTGTTATCCAATGATTTTGATATGTATAAGCTACTGAACTGAAAAGACTTTTTACTGTATCTACTGTTTTACCACTGTACTGTCACGTGTTTTAAATTGTATTGAAGTGAAGTGAAATAAATGGTTTATTCCATTTATATTTATGGAAAATAAATATTTTCTAGCATATAGATTTCATTGTATCAAGCAACATACGACTCCTTTACTGAGCACGTGGTTCGCTCACCCTTTTATCTTTCAACTTCGCAGATTAATTGCAAGGTTATTTTGAGGCCTTCCTCGGATAAATAAAGCTGCGAGTAAGCACACTAGGGGCAAAGTTCGTTGAATTTTAAAGGTACAGTCACTTCCCTTATATATTCAATCATACGTATACATGTAAATAGAAACAGGGGATGTAAAGTATAAGCAATATTATAGAATTTCATATTCCAAAATTATTAAATAAATAAATGTCTATCATTTATTAGTACTACTGTGCAAGTGTTAAAGGCATCACCGACAACCCAACCGTAAATTGTGTATAAAAATGAGTAAATATTGGGTACTGGGACCGTTACAGCTATGGAGAAAGATGAAAATGGACGGAAGGTAGGCTAGGATGAAGAAGAAACCAGAAAAGTCTTAAAAAAATTATATTTTAATGGATAATTATCAAAATGCCTTATACTTAAATATTTTCGAACAATTTTGCCCTTAAACTTACATAACGTTATTAACCAGTCAATTTAACTTCTAAATATTTTCTCTTATCATAAAATATGAATATTAAACATATTCTAATCATTGGACAAGGTTTCAGTAAGGTTTGACCGGTCATAAGGGTGAAATTATCAAAATACCCCTGTTGGGCCAATTGTGTAGATTTTGTTCTTCACGTGTGATTATGTCTATCTAATGGCATGTCATAGAACTTTATCAGACGTAGATTATCATACTTATGTCGGTTGGTCAAAAGTTAATTTGGTTTGATCGTTATTCACGGAAATTCTTTCGACATATGTCTGTAATCATTATTTTTAAATTTGTTGCACATTTTTCAAAAATGACCAAGATAGATGATTTTGAATTACAAAAACTTACTAGCATATTGTTTTGCTCCAATTTTTGTACTATGGAGTTTTATGTCCATCTGGACTGTGTAAATCTCAATGGGGCCCACAGCTTGAATTTTCATTTATACCTACAACACCCAGGAGTAGGAATGGTTATAAGATACCTTACTTCAATGGTATATAGTACAGTATTAGGAAATGTGGATCTCACATTATTTTTATAAAAAAATTGCGATTTTAAAAATCAATTTGTGAAATGCACAGAAGAAAAGTTTAGAATTAAAATTTTAAATTGCATTTTTAACCCAAATTATTGTTTTTAATACTAATGCATAATATTTTTTTATATTTGCAAAACATTAAAAAATAATATTGTTTGATAATACCCAAACAGTGTGGATGACGAAACACTGGAGTTGCATCATTCATTTGATTGCATTTATTCATTTACTATTGACAAGGTATGGGAACTTTAACATTTATATCATCTTTAATATGAATAGAGGCAAAAATTGATTAGTAATTTATGTTTTGCAACTTTTTTCTTTTATAGCAGAGAAGCCTTTAGTACATGGATTAGGGAGGATAGAAAGAGTTAGAGTTTGTTGTTGTAATTAAAGCATTTGAATTTGGAGGTGCTAAAGAAACCTAGAATACAACTCCCATGTAAATGTAGAGGAAGATACAGGTAGTTGAAGAATAAGTCGAATAGAGAGGAATTGCATTGTAGGGGTACAAGAACAAATAAGTGCGTGTGTTCATTCAAGATACAAGAGGTGAAATTGGAAAGGGATGATGAAGGGATTGTCAAAGTTTATTTGAGTCAGCAATCATCTAGTTGCAAAACAATTGGAGGTCATTCATTTATGAGTCGATTAACCACTAAAGAGAAAACTATAGTGGCTAATGTGACAAATAATACAGTTAGACCAATGAATATACTCATGACCTTGAAACAACACGAAGAGAAGAATAAGACTACTATGAAGATCATATATAGCGCACATCAAAGATATAAATATATTGAGAAAACCAGTAGATTACAATTGAAACAACTTATGAATGAGTGTAAATACATAGAGTGACAAATGAGTGATAAGTAAACCAACTGTGTGAGGGACTTGTTTTGGATTTACCTTATAGAAATAGATTTGTTGCATGCTTTCTCTAGTTTCTTGATTATGGATTGTAAATATAAATCCAACAAATATAGGCTTCCATTGCTTGAGATTATTGGTGTGATATCTACTAATTTGATATTTTTTTTGTTGCAATTGTGTCCATAGAGGCCGGGCGTAATGATAACTTTACTTGGGCAATGGAAAAGCTAAGAAATTTGATGTCATTTTATTCATTACTTGTTGTTATTGTTACTGACATAAATCAAGCATTGATAAATGCAATACATACAATATTTCTCAGCACAACTAGTCTTTTATGCAAGTGGCATATATTAAGAAATGTACTTGCTAATTGCGAGAAGTTCTTTTTTATTTTTTTTAAAACAAAAAGCAGGATTTGTTATTTACTTAATACGCAAAGAACATGATACAACAGATTTTAAAAGTCTAGTTCTAAAGCCAATACAAAAATTAAAATGTAAGAGCAGTTTTAGAAACGTCGGGATATCACTATATAATGCCGATGTATGATTGGTTGTTGCTTGAACAGTTAGACAATCTGCTATATGTTTTGCTTCACAGTAGGCAAAAGTTTAATGCAGATGTTCAAATCTTCCACCAGCTCCAGGATATCAGTAATGATAGTCTTCTAGTGTAGATGTGGAACCTATCTCTTATGTAACAAATTGGAGTTAGTTTCCACTAGCAAGAAAACAATCCCTAATGATCGTGCCATAGTAATTACAGCCATAGTATTTCTAGAACGAATGCCCTAAAGTCTTGCAACGATGTTAATAGAAATTCCCAAATAACATGAGTATGTAAAGACAAAGTTACCAGTATCATTACTTAAAATATCACTACAACCTGCTTGACCTGGATTACCTAAGCTGGATCCATCAATATTGAGTTTTATAAAGGGAATTTGTGGCAGGGTCAGTAAATTAGGGTATTCTGAGGTAACGTAAAGTGGTAGGAGTTGAGTGTGGGGTAGTATGGGATGGCGAAGCATGTAACTGGTAACATAACTAGAATGTGTTGTGTAGGAGTAAATGCGGCGAGAATTTACTTTTGGAACATCACCTCATTCCTAGTTTTCCTGATGTACTATAACAAGTTAGGTATAAACGAGGAGTATGGTAAAGATAAAATGAGATAGTAATAGTATAATTTGGTATGAGAAAGCTCAATAAATAAATTTGTTAGGTGTTTATAGTTTAAGTTCCAGTTCCATTCAATAATTTTTCATATAATGTTGAATTTACAACAGCTGTTAAAAAGATGGTTTGGTGTTTCATCTGATTGTGATCATAGTGTACATAAGGCCGATGGAGTAGCATGTTTTTGGTATAGATAAAAGGCTGCGGGTCATCTATTATGAGTTAACATCTATAGAAAAAAAATCTAATTTTAGGCAATGTTTGAATATTCCAAATATGTTTCCAATGAAGAGTCGACTGTTGACATTCAGATTTATATAGGATTAATGTATTATATAGTGATTTAGTGGAAAATTTTCCATTTTTGGATAAAGATTAGTACGGTGTATCATTTCTTTATTGAAGTGGTAGTGGTATACTTTGGATATAATCTACTGTAGTCGTAGAGAGATAAGGTCTGAGTATATCCAGGTTTCATGTTTGTTGATTAATAATAGTGTTGTTGTTGCTGATTGTAAGCTTTGTGGTACTTGTTGGATATTGAGATTTCATAGTCCCTCAAGAGGCGTCCAATTGTCATTCCAGATGCTTATTGATTGTTCATTTGCAATATTCCATTTTATATGTTGGACAATATATGGGATACACTTGACAATACCTTTCCAAATTATTGAATTTGATGGTTTCGAAGTTGCCTTAAAGATAGTCGAATTTGGAAAGTATTTTTGTTTGAGAAGGCCATTACAAAGAGTATTTGGATTCATGTACAAGTTCCAAATCATCATTGTCAAAGCCTTCATCCTAAGAGATTAGGATAGACTATATAAACCAATATCTAAACTCATGTTAAATCCAAATAATTTTTTAAATTTAGCATTTATTAAATAGAAGGATATTTTTAATGCCTAACCCTCCTTGTGAGTGAGGAAGGCATATAGCTGACCACGGGATTAGTGACTTTTTATTTTGGTGAGGAAGTGAATTCCAAAGAAATTTCTTGGATATTTTGGTTAGTTGATCTATAAATTTTTTGGATAGTAAAAATGTTGAGAAGGCATATATAGTTATTGCTGAAAGGGTCGATTTAATTAGTGTAGTACGACCAGCATAAGATAGGAATTTATTATAGCTGATATTTAATTTGTTTGAAAATTGTTGAATGATATAGTTGAAGTATGTATGTCGTAGTCATCCCATAAAAACAGGAAGGCTTAGGTATTTATTTGTGGTATTTTGAGTCTCGATATTGAAAATAGAGGTAATAAGTTGTTTTGTCCTACTATCAATATTTGGAGAAAAGCTCAGGTTGCCTTTTAGCTTGTTAATATTTTGACCAGATAATGTACAGTAATTGTTTAGTGTTGTATTAATTGAATTGGATGATTGCCTTGTGGCTTCGGAGAAAATGTAGCAATCATCTACAAAACATAGGGCAGGTACGAGGGTCCATTTCGAGATGCTTTTAAGCTTTTGACTCGATGTAATTCTTGTTGAGATAGTAGTGATCTTACTAGGATGTTGGAACATAGGATAAATAGGTATGGTGAAATTGGGAATCCTTGTCGAAGAACACGAGTAGGTTTGATTGGATTTAGTAAGTTCCCATTTAGTAAGATCCGAAAGGTAGGTGTTTGGATGCAGTCCATTGTGAGATTAATCCATTTTAGAGGAAAGTTGTATTGAATGAGACAATGTCTAATGAATTTCTACTCCAATTTATCATATGCTTTTTCATAATCTATTTTAAGGGCAAAATATTTTGCATTTCCTCCTCTTCTTATTCATTGTATGGAAGAGTTCATGTGCCATAATAGTATTATCTTGTGCATGTGATGATATTCGTAAATTAGCATTGAAAAAAATGTTAAGAGAACGACATTTCTAGTTCCTCTATATCAAAAGGCTAAGACAAAGTGTTGTTCAATGTTAAAAATGAACAAACTTGTTGTGATGTTTCATACTTTGAGATAGTTAAATTTGGTCAGGACAACACCACAAAAGCTACAACCAAATTGGTGAGAATGACGAAGAGGCATTACTACAAAAAAGTTAAAAATATGGCTAAAAGAACATAGTCTATGAAATAAAAATGACCTTTGTCCGACCATAGATTATTCAAACGTAGTCTTTTGTCAAGTATCATAGATTACAGTTCAATGAATCGTAGTCCTTCTACAAATAAAACTTTTTTACATTTGAATGTAGCCTTCCTTAGTAGAATAAACTATGCTATTATTGTAAAACCACAATCTTTATTATATTAAATAAATTTTGGTTTATTAATTTTGTAGGTCAATAGACTTTTGTTAGTTTTAAATTGATAAATATTTCGAAATAAAAAAAGCGTAAGTACACTTAAATATGTTTACAAAGTAAATTTGCTTTTGATAAATAAGTTTTGAGAAAGAATGTTTTCTTTGATCTCTAAAATGCTTTTTTTTTGTATTAATCTATAATGTTCTAATATACAAATTATATATGGTAAGAAAGGCTTTTGAGTCTACTCTCAAATGGATTTAAAAAAAAAAATCAAAGTCTGAGTTTTCTCTTAAAAAGTTATTGAGTTTTTACAAAGGAGTGTGTAAGCTATTTGATAGCTGCACAGGTAGTAGTTTTGAAATTTCATTACATCTTTTCAGCAATGATTCAAATGTTTATCTTCACATGTATAAAAATAAAATTAAGTCTAGTTTTCAAAACTTTAAACAAATTATGATCTAGAGTTTTATAACTTAAGATATAATTGTTTTAGTAAGTAGTACCTAAACTTGATAATACTATTTTCCTTGGCTAACAAGCCAAGGTATTGATACCCTCTTTAAACGAATCGATACCTTACCATTCTAATAGTTTTTTTTTTCTTTTTAGCTACGTATTGATACCCTAAGATAAGGTATTGATAACTCTTTGACAAAAATGCGAAAAAAAAAGCTGTAAAACAGCTATATTCACTACCAAATGACTCTAATGGCTCCAAACTCACGTCAAAATAAAGAATAGGTCTTCCAACACTTCTTAAAGGGGAAGAGGCATGGGATTTCATCTTTAAGATTGTTAAATCAACCTCTCAACCAAATTCAACAGTGTTCAAGGGTTTAGCTTTAATTTTTCGTATCCAGTAACCGTGTATTCATTATTCATCATTCTATCTATTGAGCTTAAGCTAAAACGTCCGATTTCATTAAAATGTCAACTAACTTTTTCCTTTATCTTATAACGGGTTAGGCCATTTGTCGATGTTATCTTCGTTTCTTATTCATCACATACATAACATTATATTAATTTCATTGCATCCAATGACAAAGAAAATATCAATAATATTAAATATACCATCTCGTAATTAAATGTGCACAATCATTTATATATCATTCATACACAAGTCCCAGGTTCTCTTTATCATCACAGTACGTTTCCTAAAAATTTAAATCCCTGTAATAGTATACAATTACTAAGTGCTGTACAAATAAGTTTGAAAAATATATATAAAGTACAATATACTTTCAGTGGATTGAAAGCATGTCCTGAAGGAATATTGTAATCCCAAAAGTCTGGGCTCTTCTAAAATGAGTGAAAATCACTGCAAATAATTTGGGAAGAAAAAAAATAAGAGAGTGAGTTTACGCTAATTAAGAAGTATATACAAAAGTGCGTACTACGTTACTACATGCAGGTTTCCTTCTTGGCTCTATCATGTCAAGTCATGTAAAAAGATTAGTTGTGTTGGTAGCCTAAAAAGAAGGAATTGCTATAGCCGATTAGTATTGCCAGGTTGAGTATGGAAGGATGCTTTAAAGCACCTCACGTATCCTGGGTCCGACTTTGGCTATAGGATCATTTGAATATTTTCAAATAGAATGTGCACTTAATAAGATTAAAATATTTCCTTCAAATACAATATAAAATCAGTATAAAGACTTGAGTGCATCAAGTAGCGTATAAACACATAATCAATATCTTACTTTCTCATTCACATATATCTAAATCAATTAAACATTTGCTTGTAAATACAGACATATAAACCAATAATACAGTGAGCTTTTAGAAATTGATGGAGATTGTCAACTTGCACTAGAAACATGCATATGGTATCCCATGAGGGATGCAAATGAAAGTGGTGTACCCAGCGCATGAGCCAGGGATCCTCCCCTAAGCCAAGCACATATAAGAAGACAAATGGCCATCATCGAGAAATCTACAATGTGCAATAGTCAGGTGACAACTATGGTGCTCTGGACTTGACTAAGGTCTCACAGCTATATACACGTAAATCACGTAATTCGCATAATCACATAAGTATGCATGATTACCATAGGAGTTAACAATCTCAAAACATAGCATATAAAATTAACGATAAAAATCATTTTAAATAAGAATTATTTTCAATCAATCCATAATCGTTTAAAATAATAAATCTTATATTTCAGAGCAGTAAATTCAACAACTATTCTCAATGTAAAACAAAGTGCCTAAAATACTTGAATTATGTATAAATATGACTATATTATTGACCAAAGATATAAAACAAGTAAAAACAATTTCTCAAGAAACTCAAAATAATACTTTAAAAATTGGCAGATTAAAAATAAAATTTGCTCGTTATGGAAGCTTAGACAATTTGAGGTATTAAATTGTTGTATCATATTCTATAATATCAGGGCATTAGAATTAAGGGTGTTTTTAGAAATTTTTCAGCATTATAATGGTTGTAATTATCCTAACCCCCTGCATAAAAACCACAATTTATATTTTCTCAAACCAGCCAATATTCCCAAATGCAAGCATAGCATTTCCTATGCATCTCCCATACATGTTCCTTACCTTAGCTACCACGCAGTGTAGCAACATTTATTGCACCACTTATGCCTCATTATCTTTTGAACTCAACACTGCACAATAATATCAAAATATATTCAAAACTCCATATTACAATCATAAAGAATAGTCTACTCATCTCTGTCTTCTAGTTTGTCATTTTCAACAATTAATTCATTTTATTTCCTAATAATACCATAACATAGCTACACCCAAATTGCATTCTTTCCGATTTCACTAATGATCTTATTAACATTTATATATAAATAGATTATTCTTTAGCTATCAAACCATGAAAATTCACATGGTAACCCCATTTCCTAGCCTAAGCCGAACACTTCTCCATGTCCATAATTCATTCTCTTTCAAGTCTAACTTCATAAATATTTTCTACTCATTCTCTACATTCATATTAAATCTTCCATATATCAAAATTGCGTTAACACTATCACCCCCTTCATCATGGCCAAATGCTCACTATGGCAAGATCCTTGTTGTTTCTCATTATTTTCTCAATTCTAACTTTATCAATATTCGTTATTAATTTTATACTTCTATCTTACACCATCCATTCATTAAAATTGCATCAACATCATCCCACCCTAGCCACGGCCGAATGCTTCCCTTGACACCAAACTCATGATGTTGTAATTCTAAGGTTATCATTATATTTGTCTCATTATATATTATCATTTTCTACCTACCATGCATTAAAGTCACCATGAATTCTCTAAGTTCCCCTTATGGCCGAATTCTTTAAGTGCTCCTACACTCCCAACTTTGCTAAATTACCACCATGGCTATGTTCAACTTATCATTGGCTACCATTTTCTACCCATCATACAAATAAAACACCATGATATCACCATGCATCCTCCATGGCCAAAACCCTCATGAAATATTTCATTAAATTTTGTTTCCATCTAAAGTCCTAGACATGTTATCCATGCATAGAACGATCCAAAACCATGGTTGGAATTAAAAGGAACATCACCACTTCATACCTTCCTCAAAAATAGAACAGTACAACAACCAAACCAGCCTTTAATTCTTCAATTCAGCCTTCCAAATTCTGGATTTAGACAACCCTTAAGATGAGGAACAAGTTTTGTGAAGGTTGCTTGGTGATTTGGTGAAAAGAGTTGATAAGTTTACTAGGTAGAAGTGAAGGAAAATGCGAGAAAATGGAGGAAAAATGTAAAGTGATGTCCGACCCCTTTTAGAGATTGAAGATGGTTGGTAAAATATCATATTTTAATAATATTTTATGTTGAAAATATCAGGTGTAGACAACCTATTTTGCTAAGTTCTTAACTTGTAAAAATAATTAATGGAGTCAAGTGACATTGAATTTAATTTTAACAATTTAGATTAGGATAATTATTTAATATTAGGATTATTAGAATTAGGCTAGAATTAAATTCGGATTTTTTAGATTTAGAATTAACATTAACTAGGAAATTAGAATTAAAATAGGATTTAGGAATAATACTAAAAAAAGAGATAAGAAAATAAATATAAAATTAATTTTAGGATTAGATGATTAGATTTTTTAAGATAATCATTAGAATTTATTAATAGGAAAGTTATTATTAGATTAGTATTAAATTTGATAGAGTTAGATTATGATTAACATAAGAATAGATAAATTATGAAAATAAGAGATAATTAATAGAATACGTATAGTTGAATTAGGACTTTAACAAGTTTGTGATTATAAGAGGGGGTTGAACCCATAATTTGAGAAATCTATCAAGGACCTTAGCCGATGATTTTCGCTCTTAATCATCGGCCACCAGAGCTGCAGCTAATACCAAGCACCCTCATCACTTTCCTCCAACTTTCATCGCCCCAAGCCGAGACCATCATCATCATCTTGCTTTATCTCCATCGCTATCCAGCCCACACCATCATCATCTTCACACTTCACCTCAACTCTTCGCCATTCACCGCACCATTCACTTGCATTATCTTCATCGCTGCTCATCTTCATCTCCGCTGCCCAGCATCACCATCAAGTTTGAGTTGCCGCAACAGCCACTTCCTTAGTGCCCTGTTACACAGCTATACCCTACTCTGCTTCACCATCGTCGCTGCTAGCTGCATTGTACCACTGTTTCCTCACCCAGCTACAATTTCTGCACCTTAGCTGGACGTCTCCTGTTGCCACTTTGTTTCTAAACCATCACCACCTCTGCACCGTTCAACCATCATCACTGCATCACCGAAATTTTGCTGCTCACCATTTGTCACTGTTGGCTGCTTGTTGTGGCATTAAAATAAGGGCTTTTATACAAGAAAAGAGGGCCACGTTGGAATAAAGAGGAGAAGGAAATAATAAAAGGAAGAGGTCAGAACAAGGTAAGAAAAAAACTTATCTTTGTTTCATTAATTGTATAATAGTTACTTGATAAATTAGAATAACGTTAATTGGTAATATGCAATTAAATAAATCAAGATTTAAATTAACATGATTTAATAATTGGATTTAATTTGTAAATAAAGACCTTGTATTAGGATTGGTTAATTTGACTAACATGATTTAATAATGTAATTAACATAATTAATATGACATGACTTAATTTAATATGAACTAATTTATGAGGATTTATTTGCTTGACTTGTATGATCGGGTTGATTTTGCATGATTTAGTTAATTTGATTTTTTTAATTTTTTGATTAATATATATTGAATAATTAATCTGTTTTCTAATATGAATTTGTATGTTACATTAGATATAGTTCATAGGTTTTGGGATGTAATTAGTTAATTTAGTCTAGGATATATGATAAATAAATTGCAAATTAGCATGATGAATATAAAAGAAATAAATAAATAAATAAATAAAATATAAAAAATTAGATAGGAGTAATTAAATTATGAAGATGAATACAAATCATCTGATGATGAAATTCCAAGAAAGTCAAATGGTACTAATAATGAAATTTCTAACTGAGGAGTTTGCTCTAGATTGAACTAGATTGACAGAAGGTTTAGAGTAAATCTTCAATATACAAATAATATGTGTTCATTTTCAAAAAAAATAAATATAAAAAATATTAATAAAGATAATTAAAATAAAAATAGAAGTAGGATATGGAAATAATTTGAATAAAGATAAATTCAATTAAAACAATGATAAATATGATAAAATAATAAATAGGAATTGGGTATAGAGTCAATATTAGGGTTTTCATAATGTATTTAAATGATTCAACGACGGAGCCTCTTCAAGCAAGTCAATCGGTACTACTTGAATACTCCTGAGGTGAGGAGATTTACTTATTGTCTGAACTAGATCGATGGAAGGATTTTAAGAAAATTTTCATTCTATTAAGCATATCGAAGTTAACTCAAATTAAAGTAAATTTAGAATGACCTAGAATAGTTGGTACCATTTTAGGATGGGCGTTTTGGAGGTGCTAATCTTTCCCCACACGTAACCGTACTCCCGAACCTAAGATTCTTTGAATGTAAACCAAGCCTTATCTTTAGACAAGAATAGGTGACCAATCACACCTTAGGTTTGAATGGTTGGTGGCGATTCCTTGATTTCCAGTCTAGCGGGTTAGGTTTTAGGACCTGACACGTTACGATAGTTGGGTGACTCCACTAGAGACATTAGAGAGTCAAACCAACATATATTTTAGGTCATTGGAAATTTGCTTAGAAATAATGTTGATTTCATAATGCTTGATAATCATTTAATACACATACACTGCACATATACACATGCATAAGCCCTCAACTCAGGGTCTGTCCTTATTAGGAGGGAGAAAAGTACCCATGCTTTCGTGAGGTGATAACCTCCGCATGGGTTGGCAAAAAATTCCCACTCAAATTGAACTTTTCCGCTTGTAGCCTATAATGGGTGAGGATTGGGTGCCTTACTAGTCTAGTGTGGATGATAGTGAGGAGCAATTTAGGAACCTTTAGAACTTTAAATTATCTATGCCCTGCATATAAAGAAACTTAAGAGGCCCAACTTTAGATAGAGCCATGCAAAACCCTTGAAGTATTAGACTCAAATCCAAAATAGGACACAAATAAGAACTCATGTGAACAAAAAAAATAAAAAATAACAAAAACAAAAAAAATGAAAATATGACTAACATTTTTTCTTGCATATTTTAGGAGTTAGTCTCATAACAATTATTGGAAAAATTGAAATTCACATCCATGGGAAAATCTAAAAGGGACGAGTTCAAAGAAGCAACTGATGATGTCAAGGTTAAGTCTGAAGCAACCCAACAAAAAAGCGATGACTACCTGCCCATTGATTATGTTACTAACCTTCCTAAAAAGGTCCACTTGGACCTTAAGCAAAATGATCTAGCTGATTTGGTCAACATACAGAAAGGATGGAAAGAAGAAAGGAAAATAGCATGCCAGGAAAAGTATGGGGATTTGGCCTTACTATTCTTGGTACCTATAAACATTGATATGATAAGGGCCATGGTGCAATTTTGGGATCTATCTTACCGATGCTTCATCTTCAATGAAATAGATATGGTGCCAACGATTGAAGAATATGAGGTGTTACTTCATCGCAAATTGGAGAACACTAACAAGATTTATTGGAGGACTAAGACAAGTCTTCGCAAGAAATTGGCCTCAATAACAAATATGGAGGTCCAAAGAATTGACTAACTCATCCTGATTAAAGGGGAGAGTTCTTGCTTATCTTGGGAATCTTTGAGAGCTTGCCTTCATGAGGAAATGGATGATCAACAATGCATGAGCATATTGGCTTTAGTAATTTATGGATTGGTGATCTTTCCCAAAATCTTAGGGCATATTGAAATTACAGTGGTGGACTTTGTTGAACAAGTAGGGCATCAGGTTAACGCCGCCCCAGCTATTTTAGCAGAAATTATTAGATCTTTGAATTACTATAGAAAGAAAGGGTGAGGGCATTTCTTTGGGTGTGCTCAGTTGTTAACTATATGGATGAAAAGTCATTTCAAATGCGAAGAATCAAACTTTGGATCAGCCCTATTAAAAACTAGTGTTCCTACTAAAAGGTTCTGTAACAGTCAATGGCCAAAGTCGAAGACAAATAAAGCTTGGATTGCGTTATTGTGTAAGTTGGTGAGTCGTGATGTGGTTTGGGTGGCATCATGGATGAAACGAAAGATATGCTATAGCAATGTGAAGATCAACCTTGGGTCCCTTTGTTAGGAATTTGGGGCATAGTTAGTTATGCACCCTTAGTGGTGTGAAGGCAGTTAGGATATGAACAATTCGTCCATATGACGCATGGCCTTAATCAACAAGAGTATGACTACATTCAAGTAGGCACTTTTACCAAAATTGGTGAAGATGTCAAAGCTTGAAAGATGGCGAAAAGGATAGAAAAAGGGAGGTTCATAGATAAAGTCACTCTTGAGTATTCTGTTTGGCATGCTAGACGAGGTAAGGATGTTAAGGTTCCCCTTGAAGAAAATGATGAAGCCTTTGAAAAGCCTATACCCAGAGATCCAATGATTGATTTGGAAATTGCGAAAAGGAAGTTGGAAGAAGAAAAAGAGAAGTTAGAACAAGAATATAAAAAGTTCAAGTATGAGATTGAGGTAAGGATTAGGAAAAGAGACCATGTATACTTAAAGGTCCATCAAGAGAAGAACAAATTGTTGGATGAGATTAGTTACCTGAAGAAAAAGCTTGCAAGATCAAAGAATTGTCGTTTGATGGAAGAAAATGAACAGCTAAGGGAAGAGGCTCGAAAGGATAAAGAAGAAATTGCACAGCTTAAGGAGGAAGCACAAAAAAGGGAAAGTGAGCTTGATAAAGCTCAAAGGGAGATAATATGATGGAAAATCTGACTGCAAGGAGTTCTCAACTAAGCCCAAGAAAACAAAAGAAAAAGAATATGGACCAAAATATGCAAAACTTACAGAAAGAATAGGAAACTTTCAAGAAGGACTCACAACTCTTATGGACAATGTTTCATCAAATTAATTGGGTGGCTCATAGGGCCCAACAAATCGAAGATGAAATAAGGAAGCTGAAGCCTGGAGTTAACCCAATAATTGTGCATGGAGAGAGGTTGCTGTAATTGTTGGAAGAGATAGAAGGCCACTATAATACTGTCAAAAGACTCATGTGGCATCATTAGATTTCTTCATGGATGTATTAGGATTTTACTTTTATTAAATAATTGTTATGAGACAAGTTTTTTTTCTTATGCATTTAGGTTGTAAAATTTCATTTATTAATAAAATACATCTTTGAATTCTTTCGAGTCTTTGCATTTTTTTTGAAAATAATTTCAACTTAATTGTGGCATTCAAGGTGTCAAAATTGCATCTACTAGACGGTCTACCCTCCACAAATACCATACAAGGTATCATGCATTTTTTTTGAAAATAATTTCAACTTAATTGTGGCATTCAAGGTGTCAAAATTGCATCTACTAGACGGTCTACCCTCCACAAATACCATACAAGGTATCATGCATTTTTTTTGAAAATAATTTCAACTTAATTGTGGCATTCAAGGTGTCAAAATTGCATCTACTAGACGGTCTACCCTCCACAAATACCATACAAGGTATCATGCTCATATAATGGAAGAAGATCAAAATAATAGGATAGAGAAGTTGGAAAAGGAAAATGCAAAGAAAGGAGGCAATTGAGCGAAAGTACTTAGTTGTTAAAAGCCATGATTAAAGGAAAGGAGAAGATGGGTAATCAAGATAAGTCTGTTTAAGAGACTCAACAAAGCATGCGAGACAACCTCGTTTTTGTCCCTGAAGGAAGTATTGTCAAAGCTCCAACACCTCTACAGATACAAGTTCAAAACCCAATGAAAGTGCCAAATTTAGATAATCCCAAAGAGTTAGAAAAGTTAGGCATAAAGAAGAATTTAGTGGTACTAAAGCTCAGCTAAGCTTAATAGAGGAAAGACTTAGTGTCGTAGATGGAGTTGACTATTTTGGATCAATTGATGCTTAAATGTTGTGTTTGGTACCTAGCATCGTACTTCCACCAAAATTCAAGGTGCCTGAATCTAAAAAGTTCAATGGAACTTCGTGCCCAAAAGATCATCTTACCATGCATTGTAGAAAGATGGCGGCATATGCATGGGATGACAAGCTACTAATTCATGTTTTTCAAGATAGCTTGACTGGGTCACCCGCTAAATGGTATAACCAATTGAAAAGTAGCAAAGTTACTTCTTGGTCTGAGTTGGCAAGAGCTCTTATAGCTCAATACAAACATGTATCCAATGTAGCTTGTTGGCTCTACCGAGAGGGGGTGAATCAGTTTTTCTACTTCTTTTTGGTTTTTCTACCTCTTAATGCACAATTAAAACTAATGAAATAACAATGAAATAAGTGCAGTAAAAAGAGTAAGGGAAAGAGAAGCAAACACAAATTTATAGAGGTTCGGCCAATCTCTTGCCTACATCCTCTCTCTTTGATCCTCTTGTCAAGGTTTTGATTCAGCTCTTCCTTGAGAATCTTTACACACCACTTTAAGGTGTGGTGAAACCTCTTACAATGTTTCTTGAGGACTTAGAAATCACCTTCTAAGCCTCTCCCCTTGTAATACTACCCACACTCTACAATAGCAGACCTTACAAGGATAGCTCACCCCTTTGAATAACAGAACTTTCAGTAAATGGGTGAAGAATAACAAGAAATCTCACAAATGGAGTTACACAATAAGAATTTCCAGATTTGATTTTCTCTCTTGAAGCTTGAAGATTTTCTAAGTGCTTGTTCTACCTCCAAACTTCATAAATGCCTCTATTTATATCCCACCAACCGATTGGAACAGTTGGTGAAGCATTTAATGCAATTCCTCCCGTTAAACCCTTAGAAACTAGCGTTGGGCTCAGTTTTCGTGAAAATGGATCAATCCCATGCCAAAGGGGATTGATCCCTTTCTTCCAGAATGCATACTTCTCTTTTGAGAGCCATTTCCAACCTTGAACTCAATTCTGCCAAAAGGGGATCAATCCCTTTATAGGTGGGATCGATCCCTTTTGTCCAACCTACACACTGATGAGTAATTTTGGTATGGATTGATGAGATTTTGTGATTTTAAGTCATTCCAAAGTATTTTAATTCTTTTACAAAAGTATTTACTGACCTTTCGAATTGAAATCACAATTAAAACTTTGTTTAAAATATTTTCAATCATAAAGTCCATTTCAAGCAAATTTACATTGAAGAGAAAAACGTTTCTCCAAACTTAAGTTTTTTTTTTTCATTTCAAAATGTGTGTCAATTTAAAGCTAACAATCTCCCCCTTTTTGATATGACAAAACTTAAGGTAAATTTGCTTATATGTTTGAAGAAATGAGGTTGCTAAAATATTTGAAGTAAAAATGCTCCCCCTCAATAGTTGCTCCCCCTCAACTTATCATAAAATAATTTTGATAGCATAAGACATATTGTGATTTTGTCCTCCTCATAGAGGTATTTCAATAGATGTCATTAAAAAAACATTTTGCTCCCCCTCAAATGATGCAAGAAAGAAGGTAACAGAATTTTGAGAGATTTTCCATGAATTTTAAGAAATTTACCATACCAATTCTCCCCCTTTTTGTCATAGCAAGAGTTAGTCAAATATCGATTAGAGTTATAAGGCAATTTAAAGCAACAATTTGATACCAATAATAAGCAGAATGATCATTAGCAGTGGCAATGATATAAAGAGAAATAAAGTTCAAGCTAATGTCATGAAAGCATAAGTAATGTCATAACATGTCAGAGTCATTAACATAAAACTAAGATAGCACAAACACACTAGTAAAAGTCTCAAGAAACAACTAGAAGGTCATAACTAGCTAGTAGAGACCCAAGCCACAAATAGTAGGATCAACGCCTTGGAAAGGTCTTGTGATATTGCTCAATGAAATCTTCTTGATGTATGCAGACATCTTGAATTTTATCGAACAAGGCAGCTTGGTTTGCCTCGATTTGATCCAGTCGTTGACCCACGTCATGTTGGAAATTCTGAAGCATTTGCATGATCTGGTCGAGAGAGGTTGATGTGGAGCCAGAAGGTGCAGAAGATGTGGCCGTTGCAGGTACGACGTCTACGTCTCCTCCTTCTTTTCCGACTTCTTTCGGAGCATATTCGGGAGATTCAGGCGGTCCATGACTCTTGACCCATTCGATTGTATTACCCCGTTGACGTTGATACCACCTAAGGTTATGGAGAGTGGCGAGATTGATGGTGGTGCTGGGGTCCAGAAGTACATCGACCTCACATGAGCAGTCAACGTCTTCAGTGAGTAAGTAAAAAGCGAGAGGCTGAGGGAAGACAATTGTGTGAACTTTGCTATTGACAATCTTCACCCAATCTTGAAGGATAAAGTGAAGGAGATGTGGTTGATCGCCATCGGGTGAATGAATATGATGGAGCCAAAAATGATCAAGTTTCCTAAGTTAAGAATATTTTGTGCCAAGGGGTCGGAGATTCCAGGAGATTATGATATGTGGGAATCGTGCGAAGACAGGAAGGTCACTTGCACGATTATTAGTAACGGGAAACTCTAAGGGGACTTCAACATTTTCAAATATAGAACCGTGGTCGGGAACTCTAAAGACAAGAAAGAGGGATTGTGTGGTGATTTCAATATTTTTGCCCATGACATAGGATCGAATTCCTACAACCATACATTCATCATTTGGATCCATTATGAGTTCGACATTGGAAAAGAAAGCGCGAATGATATTTTGAGGAGCCGAAGTGTTGATTTTGAGAAACTCAAGCCAATGATATTCATTAAATTTGGCCAAGTAAGGAAAGTTAATTGATTCGAGGAAATCGAAATCAATTAGACGCCAATGCTTAATAGGCATATTTGCAAAGTTCGCAAGAAATTTAGTTTTCTCATTGGCATGTCGAAAGCATCGATTAAAGGTGGCTGGTATGGAGGAGGAGGAAGAAGCAGGTGTTTTGCGTTTTTGAGCGGTATGTTTAAGTTTAGGAGCCATATGGAGTAGGAGAAAGACAGGAAATTTCGTTGAGGAATTTCACTGAACAGGTGATGGGCACAAGTTTGGTGAATTATGGATGAGTGTATGGAAGAGAGAAGCTCTAACCAACAACGGAGAGCCACAACCCAAGATTCAAGTAACAAATTTGATAATGAAATAATGTTAAAAACTAAAGGGATTCTAAGTTATAAACCCTAGAAATTAGATAAGTGCAATATGAACTGAAAACCTAGATGTAAAGGAAATCTATGCAAGAGATGCAAATGGGTAGTCAAGACATGATGAAATAAACTAGAAATGCAAGAAACTTTAATGAAAAAGAGTGAGGAAAATTTACAATTGAAATGTTGGGTGAATAGTAACTATGGTGTGGAAGAAGAAAAAAGAAAAGAAAAGAAAAGAAAAGATGGAGATTTGTTAGGAAATGAGGAGGGGAAATGAAAGAGATGAAGAAATGAGGAAGATTGGTGAAGAAATGAAGCGATTTGGTGAAGAAATGAGTGAGATCTAGAAGATTTTGGGGAGAGGAAATGGTAGGAAGGCGTTTAGATTGAAGAGGAAGGTGAATAGTAAGGAAAGAGTGAGGGGCGCGACATTTAAAAGAACCCGCGAAGTGCAATCTGGCCCTAGGGGATCGATCCCCTCTAGGAAGGGATCGATCCATTCCAAGCAAAATGCCTCCTAGGCTGATTTCTTCACGTTGAAGCACCTAAGCGATTCTG
This sequence comes from Heritiera fomes, assembly GCA_032173925.1. Lineage (NCBI taxonomy): Eukaryota > Viridiplantae > Streptophyta > Magnoliopsida > Malvales > Malvaceae > Heritiera > Heritiera fomes. The sequence goes on along the minus strand of JAPDPM010000009.1, from coordinate 16,345,333 downwards.
ATGCTATGGGATCGATCCCATGGTGAAAGGGATCGATCCCTCATAGCAGAAATCCAGATTTTTGGCCTTACAGACTTGGAGATCAATCCTATTTTGGAAGAATTGTCTCCTTAGTCACGTGCCTGAGTTGTGATGCATAAAAATGATTTGAAAACAATGGAACTTATGCATTTTTACTATTTTGAAATCAAAATCTGGTTGTTGCCACTTGGGATGCATGAGATATGACTTGAAAAGTGCAGAAAAAGTGCAGAAAATTGCAGACATATGCTGAAAATATGCAGAACAGCTTTGAACAATAAGTGAACATGACTGTGAAAATGTCTTAAGCATCAGAAGTAGGTTTTGGCTAATGAAGAGAATCAAAACACACAAAGTTCAACAATTCAACCTCAAAAGCTAAGATCATGAACAGTAACATGGCAAGTTAAGGTCATGAATTGCAAGTGGTAATTAGATTCTCCAAATTTCTTTCTTGCAATCATCACAAACCAACTTAAGCCATTCATTCAACATCAAATCAATTCAAGGAGCATTCATAATACCTAATTCACCTCTAAGAATGCAAAATCTCGCCTTGTCCAAGGGTTTTGTGAAGATATCCGCTAATTGATGCAAGGTATCTACATACTCTAGAATTATGTCCCCTTTTTGCACATGATCTCGCATAAAATGATGTCTAATCTCAATGTACTTAGTTCTAGAGTGTTGGATGAGATTTTTTGAATGGTTGATAGCACTAGTGTTGTTACACTTGATGGGAACTTGGTTCATTTCTATTCCATAGTCTCTCATTTGTTGTTTAATCTAAAAAACTTGAGCACAACAACTTCCTGAAGCTATATATTCAGCCTCGGTTGTAGATTGAGCTACGTTATTTTGTTTCTTAGAGAACCACGAAATAAGCCTACTTCTTAAGAATTGACATGTTCCCGATGTGCTTTTCCTATCCACTTTGCATCCACCAAAATCCGTATCGGAATAAGCATGGAGATCAAGTGTAGAATCTTTAGGATACCAAAGTCCTAAGGAAGAGGTGTCTTTAAGGTATCTAATAATTCTTTTTACTGCTTGTAAGTGTAATTCTCTAGGAGATGACTGAAATCTAGCACACAAGCATACACTAAACATTATATTGGGCCTACTCGTAGTTAAATATAGCAATGAACCAATCATAGACCTATATAGTTTAGTGTCTACACACTTTCCTCCTTCATCCTTATCAAGCTTGATATTTATGCTCATTGGTGTAGAGTAAGGTTTAGACTCATCCATTCCAAATCTTTTGAGCAAATCTTTAGTGTACTTAGCTTGATTTATGAAAATACCCTCTTTGCATTGTTTAATTTGAAGTCCTAGAAAGAAGGTTAGTTCTCCCATCATACTCATCTCAAATTCACCTTGCATTAATTTTGAGAAATCTTTACACAATGACTCATTTGTAGATCCAAAAATGATATCATCCACATAAATTTGAACTACTAATAAGTCACTACCCTTAGATTGGATAAACAAGGTTGTGTCTACTTTGCCTTTTGCAAAACCTTTTTCAATTAAAAACTTTGAAAGTCATTCATACCAAGCTCTAGGAGCTTGTTTTAATCCATATAAAGCTTTTGATAGTTTGAAAACATGGTTAGGAAACTTTGGATTTTCAAAATCGGAAGGTTGTTCAACATAAACCTCTTCATTTATGTAACCATTTAAAAAGGCACTTTTTACATCCATTTGACATAATTTAAAATCTTGTAGCATGCAAATGCAAGTAGCATCCTAATGGCTTCTAATCTAGCTACCGGAGCATATGTTTCATCATAGTCTATTCCTTCTTCTTGCCTATATCCTTGAGCCACTAACCTAGCCTTGTTTCTAACAATAATGCTGTTCTTATCCATCTTATTCTTGAATATCCCTTTGGTTCCAATGATGGAATAATCTTTAGGTCTTTCCACTAGTGTCCACACTTTGCTTCTCTCAAATTGATTTAATTCCTTTTGCATGGCCATAATCCAATTTTCATCTTTCAAGGCCTTATCCGCATTCTTTGGCTCAAATTGTGACATAAAGGCTACATATTGACATATGTTTCTATAGGTTGACCTAGTTCTAATGCAAATGTTTGGATCTCCAACAATATCATTATCTTTCACATATCCAAGTTCTCTAAGACACCTAGATTCTTTCTCAATTATTTCTTGTTCCATGGACTCCTCATTTTTATTAATATTAAGATCTTCTAATTGTTCTCTAACATCCTTATCTTGGGATGGATCAACTATAGGTTCATCAAAGATCTCTACTTCATCATCAAGATTGGTTCTACTAGTGATATTTGATTCATCAAAGATTACATGTATTGACTCTTCTACTGCAAGTATTCTTTTATTGAAAACTCTGTAAGCCTTAGAGTTTAAAGAATAACCAAGAAAAATACCTTCATCACTTTTTGCATCAAATTTTCCTAGGTTATCTTTTCCATTATTCAAGACAAAACATTTGCATCCAAATGGATGAAAATAACTTATGTTAGGCCTTTTTCCTCTATAAAGTTCATAGGGAGTTTTCTTTAAAATAGGTCTAACCATAGCTCTATTTATAACATAACATACGGTGTTTATAGCTTCAGCCCAAAAATATTTTGGTAAATTATTTTCACAAAGCATGGTTCTAGCCATTTCTTCTAAGATTCTATTTCTCTTTTCAACTACCCCATTTTGTTGAGGAGTTCTAGGAGATGAAAAATTATGACTAATACCAATTTCATTACAATATGTATCAAAACCAAAATTTTCAAATTCTTTTCCATGATCACTCCTAATGCTAGAAATAGAGTAACCTTTTTCATTTTGAACAACTTTTGAAAAGATAATGAATTTCTCTAAGGCTTCATTTTTCACATTTAAAAAGAACACCCAAGTAAACCTAGTGTAATCATCAACTATGACAAATCCATAGTGTTTTCCTCCTAAGCAAGTGGTTCTAGTTGGTCCAAAGAGATCTAAGTGGAGAAGTTGAAGTGACCTAGAGGTTGTAACACACTTCTTGGATTTAAATGATATTCTCTTGTGTTTTCCTCTTACAAATGCCTTACATACTTTATCATTTTTAAATTGAAGTTTAGGCAAACCTACCACTAAGTCTCCTTTGACTAACTTAGACAAAACATGCATGCTAGCATGGCCTAGTCTTCTATGCCATAGCCAAGGTTCATCTTCTCTAGTGGCCATAAAACATACATTTTTGGTATTAAGCTCATTCAAATTAACAATATAAATATTTCCTTGTCTATGTCCAACAAAAACAATTTGATTAGTTTTAGCATTAACAACATTGCAACACAAATCATCAACCACAACTTTAAATCCCTTATCACACAATTGACTAATACTAAACAAATTATGTTTTAAGCCTCTAACATATAAAACATTCTCAATAGTTGAGGAAGAGTTAACAATGAAGCCAATTCTTTCAATTTGTCCTTTGGAGTTGTCTCCAAATGTGACTTCTCCATCACTTTTATGCTTTAGGAACTTGAATTGGCTCTTGTCACCCGTCATGTGTCTTGAGCATCCACTATCAAGGTACCAATGCTCCTTGGACTTAGCCTTGTAGCAATACTCTTCCTCCTACATACAAACACATCAAGTTTTCATCTTAGGTACCCAAATTTTCTTGGGTCCTTGAGAGTTAGTACTAATAATTTTTGATCCTTTAGGGATCTATTTCATTTTTAAGGACCCATCACTTGAATTTAAAACATGTTTAGGCACCCAAATCTTGACAACCATTTTTCCTCTAATCATGGTCTTCCTAGAGGTGCATGCTTGTGAAGAATGTCCTAGTTTATTACATAATGTGCACAAAACAAATTTTCTATCTTTAACAAGGAAATTTTTTAGATGAGTCTCTTTGTTTGATGCATTATAGCCTAACCCTTCTCTATTAAAGAATGCTCTTTGAGTCTCTAGCATATGATCAAGTTTTTGTTGACCCATGAAAAATCTAGAAAAGGAGTTTTGCAAATTAGTGTTCTTCTTATTTAATTCTTCTATTTCTAGATTTGCTTTTTGTAATTTCTTTTCACATTCTAATTTAACATTCATAAGCATTTCATTTTCCTTTTTCAACTTAGAGATCATTTTCTTATATTTCAAATTCATGCATTCAAATTCATTTGCTAACTCATCAAATGCATCTTGTAATTCATCAAAAGTGTATTCATTAGTATCTAATGAGTTAGATGTTACCTTCTCATCTTCAAAAGCCATAAAACAAAGGTTGGCTACTTCATCTTCCACATTCTCTTCATCGGAGCAATCATATCACTCCAAGTAGCCACCATAGCCTTCTTCTTTGGTTTCTTCTCATTTTGCTTTCTATAAAAAGGACAATCAAATTTAATATGACCAGGTTTTTTGCATTCATAACAAATAATTTGGTCCTTTTCTTTCCTATTAGTTTCTCCTCTATTGAACTCTCTTCTAGGAGGTCTCCTAGAGTTTCCACTAGCTCTTATCCTCATGAATTTATTGAATCTCTTGGCGAACATGGCCATTTCTAAATCTTCATCATCACCACTTTCATCATGATCGTCTTTTGATTCCTCAATTGTGGTGGATTTTAGAGCTACTCCAACTTTCTTTGGGGGATCTTGATTTCTCATAATTTTCATCTCATAAGTAAGTAAAGATCCCATAAGTTCATCTAATGAGAGTGTATGAGGATCCTTAGATTCCTCAATAGCAGTGACTTTAGCTTCTCATGATTTAGGTAAGCTATTGAGTATCTTTTTCACCATTTCTACATTAGAATATGTTTTTCCTATGGCTTTAAGACCATTTATGATGTCAGTAAACCTAGTAAACATGCCACTAATTGACTCATCATTCTTCATTCTAAACAATTCATAGTCTTGAGTAAGCATGCCTACTTTTATTTCCTTGACTTGTGTGGTTCCCTCATGTGTGATGGCTAGTTTATCCCAAACTTGTTTAGCATTGGCTAGTTTATCCCAAACTTGTTTAGCATTCTCACGTTGTAAAACTCGATTATATTCATTTGGTCCTAATGCATAAAATAGTGTGTGCATTGCCTTAGTATTTAGTTGTGCCATTCTAACATCATTAGTATTCCACCATCTTCTTTCTTTGGTACATCCTTCTCATCTACTTTCTTAATAGGGACAAGGGGACCTTTAACTATAATCCTCCACACTTCATAATCATTGGCTTGAATAAATAGCATCATTCTAGTCTTCCAATAAGCATAGTTTTCACAATTAAAGAGTGGAGCCCTAACCGTAGAGTGTCCCTCTCCTACCAAAGGTGTAGATACACCAGTTTGAGCCATTGGTGATCGTTTTACTCGATAGATGTTAATCTAAATCAATCTTAAGCCTAAGCTCTGATACCAATTGTTGGCTTTACCGAGAGGGGGTGAATCAATTTTTCTACGTCTTTTTGGTTTTTCTACCTCTTAATGCACAATTAAAACTAAAGAAACAACAATGAAATAAGTGTAGTAAAAAGAGTAAGGAAAGAGAAGAAAACACAAATTTATAGAGGTTTGGCCAATCTCTTGCCTACGTCCTCTCTCCTTGATCCTCTTGTCAAGGTTTTGATTCAACTCTTCCTTGAGAATATTTACACACCACTTTAAGGTGTGGTGAGACCTCTTACAATGTTTCTTGAGGACTTAGAAATCACCTTCTAAGCCTCTCCCCTTGTAATACTACCCACACTCTACAATAGCAGACCTTACAAGGATAGCTCACCCCTTTGAATAACAGAACTTTCAGCAAATGGGTGAAGAACAACAAGAAATCTCACAAATGGAGTTACACAATAAGAATTTCTGGATTTGATTTTCTCTCTTGAAGCTTGAAGATTTTCTAAGTGCTTGTTCTACCTCCAAACTTCATAAATGCCTCTATTTATATCCCACCAACTGATTGGAATGGTTGGTGAAGCATTTAATGCAATTCCTCCCGTTGAAACCCTCAGAAACTAGCCGTTGGGCTCAGTTTTCATGAAAACTGATCGATCCCATACCAAAGGGGATCGATCCCTTTCTTCAAGCATGCATACTTCTCTTTCGGGAGCCATTTCTAGCCTTGAACTCAATTCTGCCAAAAGGGGATCGATCTCTCTACAAGAGGGATCGATCCATTTTGTCCAGCCTGCACACTGATGAGTGATTTTGGTATGGATTGATGAGATTTTGTGATTTTAATTCAGTCCAAAGTATTTTAATTCTTTTACAAAAGTATTTACTGAGCTTTCGAATTGAAATCACAATTAAAACTTTGTTTAAAATATTTTCAATCATAAAGTCCATTTCAAGCAAATTTACATTAAAGAGAAAAATGTTTATCCAAACTTAAGTTTTTTTTTGTCATTTCAAAATGTGTGTCAATTTAAAGCTAACATAGCTCTTGACCGCTTATCTATCCATGATATGGAAAAGAAGAAAGATGAGAGCTTCAAAGAATATACCCAATGATGGAGAGACATGGCGTCGCAAGTTCAACCTCCTTTAACTGAAAAAGAAGTCACCATGTTCTTTTTGAATACTCTCAACGCCCCTTACTACGAGCGCATGCTTGGCAGTGTGACTAAGAATTTTGTAGACATGGTGTTAACTGGTGAAGCCATTGAAAATGCCATCAAGAGTGGTAAGATTAAAGCATCAATGAATGAAAGAAGGGTGGATTCTCAAAGAAAAAGGAAGGAGATGCATAAACTGTCTCGAACAATTCGCGTCACTCTCATAGCCCTTACCCACCCACAGTGAATTATGCCTATTCTCCACCTTACCCACAAACCTATCCCCAAAACACCTACCAACCTGTTTTTCGAACTCCTACAACCTCGACAAACCCCACTTTCCCACCTCATGACCAAAGGTACACCCGACCTGGCCGAAATATTACCATAAACCCTATACCCATGACATATGCCGAGTTATTCCTAAAATTGGTAGAAGGTCATCTCATTGCCCTTGTTTGTATAGAGCCCTTAAAACCCCTTTACCCAGAGTGGTATGACCCCAATGCAAAATGTGCCTATCATAATGGCAATATTGGTTATTCTATTAAGAATTGTATGGGTTTGAAGGTGAAAGTCTAATCACTCATCTAAGCTGGACTCTTGAGTTTTAGGAAGAAAGGTGAGCCCTATGTCAATGCGAACCCATTACTCGATCATGCTGGGGCAACAATGAATGTTGTTGATGAAGAAGGAAATTGAGGGTTTGATATTGATCAGTTTGTGTACCCTTCAGATGCAGATCTAGGAAATTGGATTGTTTATGAGACGCCAGTTGTTTATGCCATCCAAGAGTAATGGATTTTTCTTTTATTTTCTTATTTTCATTTTCATTTGTCTTAGGTTTTCTTAGAATCTTTCAGTTTTTAAGTAATGTAGGAGTGTTTGTGCCCTAAAAGCACTAAGATTTTCTTTTATATATTGGGCCAACTTTCATTTATTGTCATTTTCAATAAAAGATTAGTGCAATGCATATTTCTTAATTCTTTATTCCAATCTTGTTCTTTTATGAAAAAAACCAATACCCATATTCTTTAAATTGTTACCAAGCTTAAAATTATCCAAATAATGAACATGATAATGATGATGGCAATGAGTATAAAATTCAATTATGAAAGAACTGCTTTGGTTGGTTGAATGGATTTTTAGTTTGCCAAGATTGTTCAAGCAAGAAGAGAATAGAAGATATTTGTCTAAAATCTTCAACTATTGAATGTTACAAGTAAAGGTGAATCTCTACATGAAATTTTAATGAGTTTGTCTTTGTTCAATAGATGACCTTTAATGAGAGTACTTGTATTGAGATGGGAAATGGCCTTCTTTCACTACCTTTCAAGCATGAGTAAAATTATCCATTGATTACCCCTTTTAAGTGTATTATATTCTTTTTGATATAACCCACCAAGAATCACCCTCCACACTGGGGGTAAAGAGAATGGAAGATGAAAGATCAGTGGGGTAAAGTAAAAATATAAAAGGGGCAGAGTAAAAAAAACCCTTTTGTGGAAAAAAAAAGAATGAAAAAGAAAAAGAGAATGAAGAAGGAAAGAGGGTTTGAATCAAGAAAGTGAAAACCCTAGTCACATTTGACTAAAAAAGGAGAGAAAAAGCAAATTAGAATAGAGCAAAAGGCAAAATGTCTAAATGATTCATGAAAAATGATTCTTGGTTTGATAAACACTAAAACACATTTTGGGTTTATATTATTCTTTCTTTCACCTTAAGCTGAGCCTACGTTACGTGCCTTAAAAGTCCATTTTGATCAAATATAAGTACTCGGATTGAAGAATCATGTGTTGAATGAAGGTATACTTACACAATAAGATGATGATCCTTTGGATGGAATTAGAGAAGCAAATCAAGATAAGCAAAAAGATTTCACCTAGATGGAAGTAGGGGGATTCCAAAGATTCTCTTGGATCCAAGTAAGCATTAAATTTATTTAAAAACAATGAAGTTGAAAATTAAGAAAAATGAATAAAAATGAAAAAAAAAAGAAGAAAAAGAAAAAAAAAGAAAAGAAAAAAGAAGAAAAAAAGAAAAGAAAAGAAAAAAGAAAAAAAAGAAGAGAATAAATAAAAGGAGGATTCAGATCGAAAACTCAAAAAAGGTGGTTTGGATAAATGGAGTGTATCTAAGTTGAAAATCTAAAAAGGTGGCTTAGATACGAGAAAAGCCGGATGTCAACGATACTGAGGCAAGAAGATGTTTTGATAAACTCAAACATGATCAAATATAGTAGACATTTGAAAAAGAATTTTGTATTCGTTGATCAAAATTATTTGAATTTTTGTTTTTTGGATACTGTTACCTAAAACTTAATCCTGATAATTCTAGCTTTTTCTTTCTAGCCTTGATTTCCTTCAAGCTTGGCTACCTCTTGTAGTATTTTTAGATATTGAATAATACCATTCCTTTCATTTTCACCTATTATTTCTTTGTTATATCCTTACCTTGAGGGATTGAGAAATTGTATTGCATTGATTTTGAAATTGGAATGATAATGAATGTTTGCTTGGCAAAATATATCAGACTCCTACATTATTTAGGAAAATGAATGAAAAGGAGGCCTATAAATGAATATAAAATGGAATTAGGAAATATAAGTGGATAAGGAAGTGTCAATGGTGAGATCTCGATAAGATTTTCAATGAATGATATGAATGGAAAGAAAGGTGGAAAGAGAAATGAGATACAAGATGCAATAAAGATGAAGCTTTCAAAAGACAAGAGAAGTGAAAGAGAGAAAATGAGAAAGAAGTAAAAATATGAGGACAAGATAATAAATGAAAGAAGAAAATGCATAGAGAAAGACATACCTTGTTATTGCCACAATTAAAGTTGAAATGTTTTTCAAAGAAGACATTGCATGAGCAGAATAGAATGTGTGAGTGATATTGCATGAATGGCATTGCATAGATAGAATAAACTGTATGAATAGGATAGATTGCAAAAATAACATTGCATAGATAGGATAGAATGCATGCACAGTTGCATAAATGATGCATTGCATGAGAAAAAGAAAAATTACAGACAAGGTTCCTTGAGTACAATCTATAAGACCTCCGGGCATGATTCCTCCAAATTTCCAAGAATTTAAAGTTTGACTGCTTTCCTATTTAGGGGGAGCTTTTTTAGACGAGAATTTAAAGTTTGATTGCTTTCCTGTTTAGGGAGAGCATTTTTAGACGAGAATTTAAAGTTTGACTGCCTTCCTGTTTAGGGGAAGTTTTTTTTTTAAGACAAGGTTTTTAAAGTTTAACTGCTCATCTGTTTAGAGGGACTTTTTTAAGACAAGATTTTTAAAGTTTGATTGCCCATCTGTTTAGAAGGAGCTTTTTTTAGGATAAGATTTTAAAGTTTGACTGCCTTTCTATTTAGAGGGAGTTTTTTTGAAAAAATGAAAAAAATATCAATAAAAAAAATTAAAAAATCAAAAAATAAATAAATAAAACAAGAGGGAGTTAGGTAAAATAGGTGTCTATGTCTGTGTGCAATTACTGTTTTATAGCAAATGCATAAAAAGGGGCAGTTGTAGACACCCTATTTTGTCCGGGTTCTTAACTTGTAAAAATATTTAATGGAGTTAGGTGACATTGAATTTAATTTAACAATTTATATTAAGATAATTATTTAATATTAGGATTATTAGAATTAGGCTAGAATTAAATTAGGATTTTTTAGATTTAGAATTAACATTAACTAGGAAATTAGAATTTAAATAGGATTTAGGAATAATAATAAAAAAAGAGATAAGAAAATAAAAATAAAATTAATTTTAGGATGAGATAATTAGATTATTAGATTTTTTAGGATAATTATTAGAATTTATAAATAGGAGAGTTATTATTATATTAGTATTAAATTTGATAGAGTTATATTAAGATTAACATAAGAATTAAATAGATAAAATATGAAAATAAGAGATAATTAATAGAATAGGTATAGTTGAATTAGGTCTTTAACAAGTTTATGATTATAAAAGGTTGAACCCATAATTTGAGAAATCTATCAAGGACCTTAGCCTCTGATTTTCGCTCTTAATCACCAGCCACCGGAGCTGTAGCTAATACCAAGCACCCTCATCACTTTCCTCCAGCTTTCATCGCCTCAAGTCGAGACCATCATCATCATCTTGCTTTGTCACCATCGCTATCCAACCCGCACCATCATCATCTTCACACTTCACCTCAACTCCTCGTCATTCATCGCACCATTCACTTGCATTATCTTCATTGCTGCTCATCTTCATCTCCGATGCCCAGCATCACCATCAAGGCAACAGCCACTTCCTTGGTGCCCTGTTACACAGCTATACCCTGCTCTGCTTCACCATCGCCACTGCTAGCTGCGTTATACCATTGTTTCCTTGCCCAGCCAGAATTTCTGCACCTTTGCTAGACGTCTTTTGTTGCCGCTCTGTTTCTAAACCATCACCACTTCTGCACCATTTAGCCATCATCACTCTACCACCGAAATTCTGCTCCTTACCATTTGTCACTGTTTGCAGCTTCTTGTGGCATTAGAACAAGGGCTTTTATACAAGAAAAGGGGGCCATGTTGGAATAAAGAGGAGAAGGAAATAATAAAAGGAAGAGGTCATAACAAGGTAAGAAAAAAACTTATCTTTGTTTCATTAATTATATAATAGCTAATTGATAAATTAGAATAATGTTAATTGGTAATATGCAATTACATAAATCAAGATTTAAATTAACATGTTTTAATAATTTGGATTTAATTTGTAAATAGATACCTTGTATTAGAATTGATTTATTTGATTAACATGATTTAATAATGTAATTAGCATAATTAATATGACATGACTTAATTTAATATGAACTAATTTATGAGGATTTATTTGCTTGACTTTTATGATTGGGTTGATTTTGCATGATTTAATTAATTTGATTTTTTTTATTTTTTTGATTAGTATATATTAAATAATTAATATGTTTGCTAATATGAATTTGTATGTTACATTAGATATAGTTCATAGGTTTTGGGATGTAATTAGTTAATTTAGTCTAGGATATATGATAAATAAATTGCAAATTAGCATGATGAATATAAGATAAATAAATAAATAAATAAAATATAAAAATTAGATGGGAATAATTAAATTCAGAAGATGAATATAAATCATAAGATGATGAAATTCCAAGAAAGTCAAATGGTACTTCTTGAAAATTTTTAGGTGAGGAGTTTGCTCTAGATTGAACCAAATTGATAGAAGGTTTAGTGTAAATCTTCAATATACAAATAATATGTGTTCATTTTCAAAAAAAAAATAAATATAAAAAAATATTAATAAAGATGATTAAAATAAAAATAGAAATAGGATATGGAAATAATTTGAATAAAGATTAATACAATAGGATATGGAAATAAATGGTTGGTGGTGACTCCTTGATTTCAAGTCTAGCGGGTTAGGTTTTAGAACCTGACACCTTACGACATCAGGTTTTGAGAAAAGACTAAAATGCCTATTTAAAATCTTAGTATTTACAAGTTTTGCCATTAATATTATCTTAATATTTTTAAATTCAGATTTAAATTTTTATTCTTATTATATTTTATTTATTTAGGTCAACTAAGTCAAACATTAACTATTTGACCAACCACATGCAAAAAGACCAGAATACCCTTATCAATTTCATTATTTACAATTCTGTCCTAGCATTATTTAATATTTTTAATTCTAGATTTTATATTTTATTTTTATTATTTTTCCATGTATTCATGTCAAACATGGTCAAAGGTTGACTCCCAAGATGGTTTGACCAATCATGGTAGTGAAATTACCAAACTACCCCTATACGAAGGCTTTTGGCTTCGTTCGTGTTGTTTTTAGCATTTTTACATAATTTAGTTCACGGGCTTGTTCCACGTGAAACTTCTTTATGCGAGGATTTTCCTATGACAGTCTGTGGGTCCGAAGTTAGAATAGGTTGATCGTTATTCAGAAAAGTTCTTTCGGCCTATGGATAAAATCGTTACTTTTGAATTTGTTGCATGCAAACTTAGGCATGCTCAATTAAAAGAATTTTGAAAAGTTGTCTTCTTGCCTCTAAGGTATTTCGAGCCTAGATTTCCCATTTTGTCACTACAGAGATTATTTGGATTACGGATTACCCCTGTGGGGTCTACTCGACAATTTCTCTGATAACTCCACAACATATAGGAATTTGTTTACGTAACTCGACTTAACATTCTAATTCAACACCTTCAATAGGTGTTGGAAGAATAAAGAAATTTGGGATCTCACATCCTCCCCACCTTTAAAAATTTGGTCCACCAAATTTGAATCAAGCTACTACTTAAATAGTTTTAGCGTATTAATATCAACTACTGATTCCTTTTCTTCTACTTGTAGCCTATAATTACAGTATGCTATATCAATTATTTTATCAATTATTTAAGGTTCTTTAATTGGTGCATTTATTGTAACAAATGTCCTAAGGTTCTGATTCAACAGAGAATTTCCTAGCAATCATGACAAACACACAAAAATGAGTCAAACCTAGATCAAATTGTAAGATCTGATTTTACCCTACTGTAGATCTTAATTTCGTAAAATGGATATTGGAAATTAAGTAAATAATAAATAAAGATTTATATTTTGATGAAAAGCACCTTAACTTTGGTTACAAATGGAGCAATTATGGTGAAATAACGTATGGGCGAGAATGTTGTTCAGCTCGCCAAAGGGCGAGAAGGTAGTATGTTCGCCAATGGGCGAGCAGATCGCCAATGGATAATGGCGAGGGCGAGTATATTAGTTACCCAAAATCTGCGAGGGCTCCCGATCGCCCTCACCAATTTGAAGAAATTAAAATTCTAAATAAAAATTTCCAAATGTGAGGAATCTTAGCAATTGGCGAGTTGGTTGGTTGCTCTTTGGTTGGGCGAATGAGTTCACCAAGGACGAAATTGGATGATTTCCGTGTGTGTTGTGATAGCCCAAGGCATGTATTGGGCGAGTAAGGTGGTTACTCAGATAGAGGGACAAATGAAAAGAGAATCAAAACATTTGGCAGCCAAAATTGACTTATAAGTCACACGGTTGAAGGGAATTAACGGATAAGAGGTTGAAGTCAGTAAGGAATTTACCTGATTGGTTGAGAAATAAAACAAAGTCAACAGCAGCAGAAGAAAAAGAATGTGAAAGGGAGACTTTCACGCCACTTGTGCCTCAGTTTTCTTCATGCATTAAATGCATGATAGACGTGAGGAATGATGAAAGAAACAGGATAAGAGGCAGGCGGTGGCTATTGATTAGCTGAGCATGGCTATATAAGCAGAGACAATTGAGGAAAAACGAGTTAGCCAATTTCAGCTTCTTCACGAAAACCATTTCTCTGCTTCTTCCATTTCTCTGCTTCTTCCATTTCTCTGCTATGGTTGATCTAATAGGCTTCACCCTTAAGCTGGCTAAACAAGCAAAACAGCTTACAAACCTTTCCTTCTTAGTTGGTTGAGCTGAAGGAATAAGCAAAAGGAAGGCCAACATGAGACATAAAACAGTTTGTTCTGGAAGTGCAGTGATTGAGGTGAGTTTCATAATTCTTAGGTGTTCTTGATATTCAAGGGTAGACTTATATGTTTACAACATAGAACACAACCTTGTTTTAGTTAGATCCTTAGAGAACATGAAAACAAGGAAAATAATGAAATAAGTAACGACAATGGCGACCACAGTTATCGCCCATGTTGAAAACTAGTAATCACCAATGAGGCGAGTAGATATTAAGGAACTTGCCAAGGTAAAGCATGTGTTCAAGGAACGAGAACGCCCAATTCTAGAGAAATGAATTCATGGGCGAGCTCAAATGCAGAGGCATTGATCGAATTGGTATTGTGGGCGAACTCCCACAATTAAGCCAATGTAGGCCTTGTGAGTTAAATGTTGGGCGAGCTCACAAAACCACAGTGAGTAATGGCGGGCGAGATGCCACGTGGTAGCCATATGGTGAATGGCGAGCTCGTCTGGGCGAACTAGTGAAGCTCTATTTGGGCGAGTAGTGATTTGATTTATTTCAATTTCGGCCAAGTAATAGGAAAATATTTATAAAGAAAATATTAATGGAATTTATATAATTTGCAGCCGATTGGGAATGGCTATGGGCGAACAGAGAGCAGGGCGAAGCAAGGTTTCGTTTCTAATGGGTAAGGGAGATGTGTGTGAAGAGAATGCATGTCCTGTGGAGTAAATTTTATGAAAATATTAAGCTAAATGCTTTATTTTCTGACATGCATTGTTTTTAATAAATTTCTTTGATTTTGGGCGGGCTACAAAACCGTCCCTATGATAATTGGGCAAAATGGCATTGGCGGGCGAGCCAAACTTGCTATATTGTTTTAGACGGGCGAGTCCTTCTATGAAACTGGACGAGTGCCCTTGTTTTAAGGAGAAATATGGGTAAGCTAAAGTTGGGCGAACCCTTTTCCATTTTATTTGGGGCGGACGACCCCTAAGTTTAGGAAGTTGTTGGC
Source organism: Heritiera fomes (assembly GCA_032173925.1). NCBI lineage: Eukaryota > Viridiplantae > Streptophyta > Magnoliopsida > Malvales > Malvaceae > Heritiera > Heritiera fomes. The sequence continues at coordinate 16,330,292 of JAPDPM010000009.1, read as the reverse complement.
AAGCCATTAAAGGCGAGTCGGTTTTACTTAATGTTTTATAAGAAAGAATTGGCGGACGACTATATGTTAATCTGTTTTGGAGTGACCATGGCGAAGAGATTTTCGGTGGTATTTTTCTTGAGGAAAATTAGCCATTTTAACATTTTAAAAATAGAAAATATAAATTCTTGGTATTGGCGGGCGAGCCAAATTGCTTATAAAAATGGGGCGGGCGACCCCTTTTGTTATGAAAGCTATGGGCGAGCTGACCCTGGCGAACAGTTTTAAACAGTAATTCTTAAGGAAAAATAGACGTTTTAAACATTTTCCAAAATAGAAATTTTAGACTTTTTGGCAAATAGATTACGGGGCGAGCCACTGAGGGCGAGCCAGTATACTTTCGGATTTTGAAACCATAGAGGGCGTGCGAACACTGGTTCTCCGCGTTGGGCGAACTGTCATGGGCGAGCCATATCGGGCAAGTCGACCATGGCGAACAGGTTTCGCTTTTCCAAATTTTCTTAACGAAAAATGAATTGTTTTCATTATGTTTTTGGGTGAGTTGACAATGGGCGAACTAGCCATGGTGAGTCAGTTTAACCCGTGTCTTTCTCACACGAAATTCAGTGAGATTGCGGGCTATTTTAAAACCTTTTTGGAAAGAAAATGATGATATTATGAAATAATTCCTTAAAGGTTTTTCATGAGATATAATTGGATTTTGAGACGTTAGGCTTCTAGTTCATGCATTACTATTGCGTGACCTGCCTGGGGCAGTGGCTCGGTCGATGGACTAACGAGTGCACCTCAGGGCGTTACAGGGCTGATGGACCCGCCAAGTCATCAGCGGTCTCGAGGTCACTTGGCAAGTGGACCCGAGGACCACTATAGATTATGGCCATAGATCTGAGATAGCCGTGAGGGGCGATGGCCTACGGGTGCACCCCAATAGCGGCAGATTCCGTTTTCGCAAGGGAATAGCATGATTTATTTGTTGCCTAGTCTCAACTTGTTGATAAAATTTATTGAATCATATGTATTGGTTACTGCATTTTAAAGTAAATTGTTTAGCCAGTGATTAAGTGGTGTATTGAGAGTGCTGTTTTACTATATCCACTGTTTTCATATTCGATATGATAATCAAATATGTTGTGGTATATAGTTTTGATTTTATAAAGCAGCATATATCTCCTTTACTGAGCGTATGAATCGCCCACCCATTTGTTTTAACTCCACAGATAAAAAGTACACGGAGTTGAGAGAATTAGCTCTCAGATGGGTATAGCTATGCTTAAAGCACTAAGGTATGGCACGTTAAATGTGACAGGTACAGTCTCTTCTCTTTTACATTTCAGACATATGTATACAGTACTACCTTAATGAAATAAAGGTTAATAGGGGATGTCAGATGAAAGGAATAATGAAAAGAAATTTCATATTCCATAATTAATAGATAAATGTTTATCATTTATCACTATTACTGTTGAATGTTAATGGCATCACAGACAGCCCAACCGATAAAGTTGTATGAAAATACGTGAAAAATGTGGTAACGGGATGTTACAGATTTAATGGTATCAGAGCATGAGTTGGTCTGATGTCTGTTGATGCCTTTAGCATGGAAAGTGTTGAGAAATGTTAATATCCCCTGTAGTACTGTATAGTCTGAATGTATAGAGGAGTCGAATGATTATGAAATGAGTTAAATGGTGAAATATGGTGAAAGTTGACTAATTATGGGTTACAAATAGAGATAGTAATCCGGAAATTTTGCATGAGATAGGCGATCTTATCATCATAATATCAGGTCTATTTGACAAGGTACAGTGAAGAACTCGGTGAGGGCCCCACCAGGACTCCTCTGTCCATATCGAACTAAGATCCTGAAATGATGATATTGAGATAAAAAAGGGTAATATTAGTATATAAGTTCTAAGATCGCGTGCTTGGAGTTATATTGATAATAGAGAAAATTAAAGGGGAATTAATGAATATACCCCTATATTGACATGTTTTCTTTCGAAATCATGAGTGATTGAATGTATTTAAAATACAAATTGATGGTGAAATAATATGTGGTGGAGTAAAGGATGATTTTTACTGTGGACCCCACGAATATATCGATAAGTAAGGCGACCCAGAGTACAAGCTATGAGAGGTCGCGAGATAGTCATCCCTGTTGTGGATTTTGGGGTCTGAATTTAAAGTGAATTGTGAGAGAAATGATGTAAACTGGTTATATATACTCCTTATGTTTTAGGAGAATGGATGTAACTTGACATGTGAGGAAGTCAAGTGTTTGAGTCTGTGGATGAGAGAGAAAACTTTGAAATGGGCGAACTCGAGCACGGTTGGAAGAACCGGGCATCGAGGTGATCGCCAAAGAGGATAATATGGATAAGTAGCGTTGTCACAGCAATCGTTGTCAATGGGCCTAAAGAGGGGTTGCCATGGCCGGTTGGGCTGGTCCGTTACGATATCCATAGAACCGTGATATTATGAGATTTATGAGAAATACTCAAGTGGGCGAGAATCCTGATCGTCCAAAGAGTATGGTGAGTAATCTGATCAACAATATGACATGAGTTAAAGTAATGTGGCGAATAAAACAAAAGCTGTAATCGCCAAGAAAATGAAATGTCTCGTAATTACCAAATGATAAAGTTGGCATTGAGATGTAGTTGACAAGTTTAGAGGTTGGTGAATTGAAATAGAAATTGTTGTGAGCTCTTACCAGTGAATCAGTAGAGCTTGAGAAATTACTCGAGAGATTTATAAGTAAGGAATTAAACTAGTTTGTTATAACTGGTGAAAAACGAAAATTTTATCGTTTTGAAAACAATGGGATTAGTACTCTCTATAGTTGCTTCTAGGTTTCGGAACAAGTATGGTATTCTAAAATACCTATCATATTCTATCTGGATCCCTAGCCGACTGTAGTATCCTTCCTATTTGTGTGCCTAGAGCCAACTAGGATGATTTAAAAAAAAAAGAAAAAACATGTATATTGATATATATATATATATATATATATATATATTAGAGATGTGAGGTCTCAACTGATTAAGTGGACATTAAAATTGTCTGAATAAAAGATTTTACTACTTAAGTGAGGTTAAGGGTGCTTATTGGAGTATAAAATTATAAAATTGACCCAAATGTCATAGATGGGTTGTTGAGTAGTGTGTGAAATTCACTACCTTACTGATGTGATATATATACTATGAGAAAGTGGAAGTGAATGGGTATGTATGAATAAAGTATTCGAAATGGTTGTGAGATTGTAACAGTAAAGTACTATATTAAATGGGAAAAGAATTGTGGTGATGAAATCTGAATGATAATAAATTTAAATTTCAGAAATAGATGTAAGGAAAAGTATATTCTCCAAGTAGTGACATTACATGTACTAGGAGAATAAGAGATAGAATGGTCACTTGAGATAAAAGAAGTGATCGAAGGGAAAATGATTACCTGAGACGTAATCGGTGGCTAATAGTAAGGTCTGCAAAAGAAAAGCAGTCCTAGATTAATCATGAAACAATCACTGTGAGATAGTGAAGAATCCGAAAGAACCATGATGTTATAGAAGTCATTATGGTTTCGGGATGTAATAAGTGCCTTAGTCGATATACATTGGTGGAAACAGAGAGGAAGTATGTGAAGTTCCAGTGAGTGGGTACTTGTGATAGGGATCCCTGATTTGCCGTATGCTTTGAGAGAATAGCAAGAGGCTTTGGGATTCCAAATTTTTACTGATTAGCACCGCCTCAGATTGATATAGATATCCGAGCGCATTGTGTGGACGCTCCGGGATATATTGAGAGCGAGTGCGTGGTATTATAGAGACTACTGGGACAATTACATACGAATGATTAAAATTATCTACATGATAGTCACCAAACTATAATCGACTAGCACTGAATGAGATGATAAGTGATAAAAAGTATAGATGAGTTACTAACTCTCAAGGATGATAAAAGACTTGAGGGAGTGTAAATTGGTTTTGAGAAAAGACACCCGAGATTCTTCAGAACCTTGAGAAAATTCGAGATGGGCGACCCACGAGTGGGGTGAACGCTCAACACCGGATAACATGTTGTGAGAAGTGGGCGAACTAAGTAGTCGCCAACACACTTGAGAGAATAATCCTAGAGCGTGGGAGAGCGCCAAAGGGATGATTATTGATAGCCTAAAGAGACAGGCAGTATTCTTAGAGACAATGAGGGGTATAAAGAGATATTCGTGGTTTTATGTTAGGGACGAGAATAAATAAAAGTTGAGAAGGTGATAAGGAAGAAAAATACCTATATTAGAGGTACTTCCTATACTAAGTGAAAATTGAAAAGAGTAAAATGCTATTTGGATAGTTGTGGACATATTGAGTAAGTCTGCTCATTCCTTGATTATGGAATTTGTTGAGCTAAATTGTGCCTTGGCCGAGTTATATGTCAGGGAAATGGTGAGGTTATACAGTATTCCAGTGAGCATTACATTTGATAGGGAGTCCCCGCTTCGTATCTCAGTGTTGAGAGAGATTACAGGAAGCTATGGGATCCCGATTGAGTTTTGCACCGCAGATTATCCACAGACTGAGAGATGGTCCGAGCGTATGATATGAACGCTCGAGGATATGATGTGAGCTAGTGCAGTTGATTTTATAGGCTCCTGGGATAATCCTCTACCCTGGCAGAGTTTGTTTATGATAATGGACAAAGGAGAGTAAAAGGCATAATACCTTAAATGGTTTATTTAGCAGACGGTATGATCCACGATAGTATGAGAAGATATAAGACCGAGAATTCTTTTCGACTTGGTCAAACAGACCTCTTGATGTATACAAAGGATGATATATATTAAGGTCTCACCATTGGGATGCATAGTTAGAGGGAAATTGAGTTCCCGATACATTGGATCGTTGGAGATCTTAGATCCTGTGAAAGATGTGCACTACCTCCCGTGTTGTTAGGAGTGCACAATGTGTTCCATGTTTCAATAATGAGAAAGTACTATCCATATCCTTCTCATGTGATTTGAGATGAGTCCTGGAGATTAGAGAGAACATGAATTACATTGAGAAATTGGTACGGATTCTGGATAGGAAAGATAAATTGCAGTGATAAAGTGCTGTGACCTAAGATCATGTTATGGCTAAGGTGCTTTGATGGTATAATATTAAGGATAAGGCTACATGAAATTTTAAAAGCCTTATGCATAAGAAGTACCCAGAGTTTCTTCACTGACAGGTCTGGTTGAAATTTGGAGGACCAAATTTCTTAAGGTGGGGAGAAAATGTAAGATCTGATTTTACCCTACTGTAGACCTTAATTTCATAAAATGGATATTGGAAATTAAGTAAATAATAAATAAAGATTTATATTTTGATGAAAAGCACCTTAACTTTGGTTACAAATGGAGCAATTATGGTGAAATAACGTATGGGCGAGAATGTTGTTCAGCTCGCCAAAGGGCGAGAAGGTAGTATGTTCGCCAATGGGCGAGCAGATCGCCAATGGATAATGGCGAGGGCGAGTATATTAGTTACCCAAAATCTGCGAGGGCTCCCGATCGCCCTCACCAATTTGAAGAAATTAAAATGCTAAATAAAAATTTCCAAATGTGGGGAATCTTAGCAGTTGGCGAGTTGGTTGGTTGCTCTTTGGTTGGGCGAATGAGTTCGCCAAGGACGAAATTGGATGATTTCCGTGTGTGTTGTGATAGCCCAAGGCATGTATTGGGCGAGTAAGGTGGTTACTCAGATAGAGGGACAAATGAAAAGAGAATCAAAACATTTGGCAGCCAAAATTGACTTATAAGTCACACGGTTGAAGGGAATTAACGGATAAGAGGTTGAAGTCAGTAAGGAATTTACCTGATTGGTTGAGAAATAAAACAAAGTCAACAGCAGCAGAAGAAAAAGAATGTGAAAGGGAGACTTTCACGCCACTTGTGCCTCAGTTTTCTTCATGCATTAAATGCATGATAGACGTGAGGAATGATGAAAAAAACAGGATAAGAGGCAGGCGGTGGCTATTGATTGGCTGAGCATGGCTATATAAGCAGAGACAATTGAGGAAAAACGAGTTAGCCAATTTCAGCTTCTTCACGAAAACCATTTCTCTGCTTCTTCCATTTCTCTGCTATGGTTGATCTAATAGGCTTCACCCTTAAGCTGGCTAAACAAGCAAAACAGCTTACAAACCTTTCCTTCTTAGTTGGTTGAGCTGAAGGAATAAGCAAAAGGAAGGCCAACATGAGACAGAAAACAGTTTGTTCTGGAAGTGCAGTGATTGAGGTGAGTTTCATAATTCTTAGGTGTTCTTGATATTCAAGGGTAGACTTATATGTTTACAACATAGAACACAACCTTGTTTTAGTTAGATCCTTAGAGAACATGAAAACAAGGAAAATAATGAAATAAGTAACGACAATGGCGACCACAGTTATCGCCCATGTTGAAAACTAGTAATCACCAATGAGGCGAGTAGATATTAAGGAACTTGCCAAGGTAAAGCATGTGTTCAAGGAACGAGAACGCCCAATTCTAGAGAAATGAATTCATGGGCGAGCTCAAATGCAGAGGCATTGATCGAATTGGTATTGTGGGCGAACTCCCACAATTAAGCCAATGTAGGCCTTGTGAGTTAAATGTTGGGCGAGCTCACAAAACCACAGTGAGTAATGGCGGGTGAGATGCCACGTGGTAGCCATATGGTGAATGGCGAGCTCGTCTGGGCGAACTAGTGAAGCTCTATTTGGGCGAGTAGTGATTTGATTTATTTCAATTTCGGCCAAGTAATAGGAAAATATTTATAAAGAAAATATTAATGGAATTTATATAATTTGCAGCCGATTGGGAATGGCTATGGGCGAACAGAGAGCAGGGCGAAGCAAGGTTTCGTTTCTAACAGGTAAGGGAGATGTGTGTGAAGAGAATGCATGTCCTGTGGAGTAAATTTTATGAAAATATTAAGCTAAATGCTTTATTTTCTGACATGCATTGTTTTTAATAAATTTCTTTGATTTTGGGCGGGCTACAAAACCGTCCCTATGATAATTGGGCAAAATGGCATTGGCGGGCGAGCCAAACTTGCTATATTGTTTTAGACGGGCGAGTCCTTCTATGAAACTGGACGAGTGCCCTTGTTTTAAGGAGAAATATGGGTAAGCCAAAGTTGGGTGAACCCTTTTCCATTTTATTTGGGGCGGACGACCCCTAAGTTTAGGAAGTTGTTGGCAAGCCATTAAAGGCGAGTCGGTTTTACTTAATGTTTTATAAGAAAGAATTGGCGGACGACTATATGTTAATCTGTTTTGGAGTGACCATGGCGAAGAGATTTTCGGTGGTATTTTTCTTGAGGAAAATTAGCCATTTTAACATTTTAAAAATGGAAAATATAAATTCTTGGTATTGGCGGGCGAGCCAAATTGCTTATAAAAATGGGGCGGGCGACCCCTTTTGTTATGAAAGCTATGGGCGAGCTGACCCTGACGAACAGTTTTAAACAGTAATTCTTAAGGAAAAATAGACGTTTTAAACATTTTCCAAAATAGAAATTTTAGACTTTTTGGCAAATAGATTACGGGGCGAGCCATTGAGGGCGAGCCAGTATACTTTCAGATTTTGAAAGCATAGAGGGTGGGCGAACACTGGTTCTCCGCGTTGGGCAAACTGTCATGGGCGAGCCATATCGGGCAAGTCGACCATGGCGAACAGGTTTCGCTTTTCCAAATTTTCTTAACGAAAAATGAATTGTTTTCATTATGTTTTTGGGTGAGTTGACAATGGGCGAACTAGCCATGGTGAGTCAGTTTAACCCGTGTCTTTCTCACACGAAATTCAGTGAGATTGCGGGCTGTTTTAAAACCTTTGTGGAAAGAAAATGATGATATTATGAAATAATTCCTTAAAGGTTTTTCATGAGATATAATTGGATTTTGAGACGTTAGGCCTCTAGTTCATGCATTATTATTGCGTGACCTGCCTGGGGCGGTGGCTCGGTCGATGGACTAACGAGTGCACCTCAGGGCGTCACAGGGCTGATGGACCCGCCAAGTCATCAACGGTCTCGAGGTCACTTGGCAAGTGGACCCGAGGACCACTATAGATTATGGCCATAGATCTGAGATAGCCGTGAGGGGCGATGGCCTATGGGTGCACACCAATAGCGGCAGATTCCGTTCTCGCAAGGGAATTGCATGATTTATTTGTTGCCTAGTCTCAACTTGTTGATAAAATTTATTGAATCATATGTATTGGTTACTGCATTTTAAAGTAAATTGTTTAGCCAGTGATTAAGTGGTGTATTGAGAGTGCTGTTTTACTATATCCACTGTTTTCATATTCGATATGATAATTAAATATGTTGTGGTATATAGTTTTGATTTTATAAAGCAGCATCTCCTTTACTTAGCGTATGAATCGCTCACCCCTTTGTTTTAACTCCACAGATAAGAAGTACATGGAGTTTAGAGAATTAGCTCTCAGATGGGTATAGCTATGCTTAAAGCACTGAGGTATGGCACGTTAAATGTGACAGGTACAGTCTCTTCTCTTTTACATTTCAGACATATGTATACAGTACTACCTTAATGAAATAAAGGTTAATAGGGGATGTCAGATGAAAGGAATAATGAAAAGAAATTTCATATTCCATAATTAATAGATAAATGTTTATCATTTATCACTGTTACTGTTGAATGTTAATGGGATCGCAGACAGCCCAACCGATAAAGTTGTATGGAAATACGTGAAAAATGTGGTAACGGGATGTTACACAAATAATGCAATGACTTGCATATCAAAATACAACTCTTACCTTTAATCATATTAGAAGAAGTGGTATCAGCAAACTTCTTGTTGATTGCAAATACGTGACCCTGAGTCATGGCTTTCTTTCCCTTCTCTGTTGCCGTGGCCTTACGCTGGGGCTGGGTAGTCTTCTCCTGTTCCTCGAGCGCCTTTTGGATCATCTTTGGGCTATCTTTAATTTTGTGCCCCATTTCACCACACCGAAAACACGCTTCAATCATCCCCTAACATATTTGAGATCCATGGGATTTCCTACAATACCCACATTTCTTCGTTAAGTCCTTTTGTGGGCTAATGATGCTGCCAGCCGACGATCGAGGTTTATCGTTAGCTATCTTAATTTCGATGGCTCCCGGAGTCCCATCATCATTCTTAACTCTTTTAAATGAATATTCATCTCTTGAAGCCTTCTCATCTGATCTCTGTTTCATCTTATCTTTACCTTTACCCTTTGACTGAAAATCTGCTTGGTGGAATTCATAGTCTTGCTCACATAGCTGAACCTTATGAACTGCTTCATCATAAGTATTGATATTCATCGGGTAAAGTTTAAATCCTTAGTCTATCCATGAACCTATATATTTTATGCTCCTCACTCCATAAAACCTCCATATCAAACCTACTCAGAGTAGTGAACTTATACTCGTATTAATCGACTGACATGCTTTCTTGAGTCAAGTTCAGAAATTCCATCTGCAGCTTTTTCTAAGCAATGCATGGAATATACTACTTGTTGAATGCATCCAAAATTATATCCCACGTAACCTTGGGATGCCAAGCCTCCAAGATATTCTATGTGGACTGCCACCAGTGCTTTACATCGTCTACTAATCAACATATAGCCAGACCAACCTTTTCTCTCTTTGAACATGTCATATATTAAAACAGCTTAGTATTAGCTTTAACCCAATTCTTGGCCGCTAATGGATCCCTATCTCTTTTAAATTTGGGAGGGTCCAACTTCTTAAATTCTTTCAACAAACTGACATTACAGTAAGCTATGGGACCCTGCCTCTCTGGAGCTTGAGTTAGTGGTGAAAGCTCTTGCTATGCAAGTGGAGGTTGTATTGGAGGAGTAGGAGGCACAAGAGGAGCATTTTCTTGCAGAGGAGAAGGTGCTATAGGTTGGGTAGGTGGTGCATTGACGGCCACGTTTGGAAAATTCTCCATAAACTATGTGAAAAATGCGGCCATAGTTTTTATACTCCGCTTGATTCTTAACAGCCCGGTGTTTAGGCTACCCGGTGTAGATGGAGGAGGGGGTGTGTGCAAGAGATGTTTCTGCTCGTCTCTGTCTAGCATTCCTTCTTCTGTGACTTATTCTGCCAACACCACAACAAAGTCAACAGAGTTTAGTATAACTTTAATTAGTTATGCCACGCATATCTATATTTAGACAAGGGATGAGTGTCGTCAGTCACCAAAAATAAAATTTCCTAACTCTACTATGTAGATAGCGGAGCAAGGGTCGAACCCACAGAGACTGAATTCTTTTTAAGTTAATTATTAAATTAAAAATCTAATCTTAGGGTTTAGGGAAAGAAGAAGTTTGGGGGTTTTGGAGACTATTCTAAAATAAAGAAAACAAGAGTTATTAAGTATAAAAGACAAATAGCAAAAAGCTTCAGTTAGGAGGCAATCAATCATTCTTGGATTTTGATGTTGATCATTGATTACAAAATATTATTGTCAATTAAACAGTCAACCGTAGCATAACAACAAGCTCTGTTACACCATCTTTCGTTACTGAGTCGTTAGTTAAAACAAGCTCTTTAACTAATCTCTAACTACTTAACCTACCTAGAACAAGCTCTCTAGATAAAGTTGTAGCAGCATTAACAACAAGAAAGATATGGGTTGACATTAGATAACAAACACATAAGCTCGGTTCATTTAATCTAAACCTTAATTCTCCTCCATCCCTAGTGATTAACTCCACAAGCAATTACGGACTTATGTTTTTAATCTGGTGGTAGATTATTTAATTTAACTAAATAGTGTGCACCCTATCTAATCAAACAAACAATCATTATAATGTGCTCAGAGAATCTTGGATATTTAATCAACAATTATATTATAGGTTCAAGAAACTAACAACATGCTTTTCCTAAGAATAATTAATTTACCTCGTAACTGAATAAGAAAACTACTCACTAGACATATTCAAGATCATAAAATTCAAGTTATATATTATAAAGATTACAAATATCATGCAAGAAACAATCAAAAAAAGCAATCTTTAATAATATAAAATTAGAATTAATAATCAAGATTATAAACTAGCAAGCAAGAACACACAAACAATATTAATTTAAATAAAGAAAACAAAATCAGAATTAAAAATAATAAAGAAATCAGCAACTAATTAAAAAGAAAGAAAAAAATAAAATTTTATTAAAAACCCTAAAGAAAATCCTACAAGACTAAAAAAGAAGAGGGAAGAGAGGGATGTGAGGGATTTGAGGGATAAGAGGGATTTTGTTTATGAGAGCCTTGTGCTCTTTATATAGGCCTAAGGAAGAGTTTAAAAGACTTTCCTAAGCAATGTGGGATTCAGATAAGAGTTTACTTGGGAAACAAGTAATTTGACTAGTCAAACTCTTACCTTTATCTCATCATCTGTTTACAATTATTTTCTAAGTAAAATTCCTAAGGCCTATTCTTATTAATTAATTATAGATCTAAGACATAATAAAATTAAGAAATTATCTTCTCTCAACAAAATCTGGTCTTGAACTTGCTTTGTTGGAATTTCTTCTCAATCTCGTTTTTCTGCCCAGAATTTCGTACTGATTTTGTCCAGAATTTCGTACTGATTTTGTCCAGATGTTTGACCCACCAAATGAACTCCGATTTTTGCGATCTTGTGCATTCTGGAAACCTTGAGAAGTCCTCTACAACTTTCATGAAGGACACTTCTTGAGATCAGGTCGTTAAATTGGTCAAAAATGTCAATCTTTCAAGCTGAACAGAAAATACTGCACTTTGCTCCTTTTAGCTCCTTTTTATTCCAACTTTGTTATTTAATACCTAAAACATAAAATAAACATTAGTAAGCTCTTTTAGGCATAAAACATCAATAAAGCAAATATATTAGCACATATAAAATTCCCAAAATATCATCCTATCAAATTCCCCCACACTTAGCTTTTGCTAGTCCTCTAGCAAACCTAAACTAACTTCCTAAAGAACTAAATCCTAAAGTCCTAATCTTAAAATCCTTTTCCTAAAACCTAACTCACTTTCGTAGGAATCACGATTGCATTTAGCTTATGCAATAAGCCTTTAAACCCCTAGGTCACCCTTAGTGGACGAGTTGTGTCTCGTGAGGGCTTTCAGAAGATATACCCACAAAATCTTTTACTTAAGACTCAATCCTAAAAATTCAAAATAAGACTCAAAAATTAAAAATTAAGACTCAAAACAAGATTAAGATCATGAACATATTTTCAAATCTTTCAATTCTTTAACTCATAACTTCAACAAGAGTCAAATAATCAAGTCAATCATATTCTAATCATTACTTCTCATATTCATGCATACTTCTAAATAAATTCATGCAAAATTCACATTCAACACAATTGAAACATATAACATCAACTTTGCATTTATCCACTTTACATTACTACAAACAAAGTCAATAGATCAAGAACTTTTTTTCTTTTTCTGTTTTTTTTTTCTTTTGAGGTTTCAATAATGGTTTCCCTAAGTACTTACTTGCCTTTTTACGCGAATGTTAATATTGGTGATACTAACACCCGGTTACTCAACAAGTAAGCCCTCTTTTAGAGTGCTTTGCATACTCATATTTTAAGTCACTTCAAGAATTTAATCAACAAGATCGAGTAACTCAAAACATTGGAGTAGAATTTAAAGCTTTCAACCTCTATTTTTCTTCTCTTTTTATGTTTTTTTTGTTCTTGTCTATTTATCCTTGGCTTATACCAACTTCAATGAACTAATCACATTATCAATATCATATGAGCAATCATATTTAATCATGAACTCACATAAATTCTTTAGAAAGTATTCACTTCAACAATAATAACAATCAAAATACTTTCAACTTTCTTATAAAACTTTGTTTTAGTTTAGAATCAATCCTTAAAAGAAAGAAAACATATCATGATCTTTAAAACTCTAAAAAATTTGACGTCTTTTTTTTTTAATTTTCACTTCCTAAAAAAAAAACTCTATAGACTCATAAACCAATATTCCCCCCCACACTTAAATCTTACTTTGTCCTCAAAGTAAGTCTAGCATGCAAAGAAGAACAATAAAAACTCAAAAATTAAATGGTAATACAAGTACGAAAAGAAATACTCCCTCGTTTTACATCCTTGGGTTGCCTCCCAAGTAGCGCTTTTGTTTAATGCGTTAGCTCGATCGCTCCACCTTCCATCATCCAATCCCAAACCTCAACCTTTTTATCGGTCTCTCGAGTTCATCATTCACAAGATTTTTGCTCAAGGCTATTTCTAGCTCATCTTTAAGAACTTGCTTTTCATCACTTTTTAATTTCCTCTTGGAAGTGCATAGTTCCCTTAAAAACTTGGCATCGCAAAGCACTTGATCATTAATTTCATCAAGGAGAGGAATATTGACTTCCATTTTCCTAAATGTCTTCAATGTCTCCTTGTCTTGCTCTTCATTTGTAGCTCTTGCAAACCTACTAGGAAAAGGATGAGGGTAAGTAGAAGCATTAAAAGGAATTTGTTTATCACTTACCTCAGCTTTGAATTCCTTGATTTCAACATCCTCATAGTGCTTTATAAAGTTGTCGAAATTCTCTCTCCCTTTAACATTGTGCATGTCAACAACTCCACCTTTAATATAGACATTAGATTCACCCTCTCTTTCTATAAAGTCATCGACATCTTCATGTTCACTTTCCTTGGAATCAATTTCCCTTTCACTTTTCAAGGTGATGTTAGTAACATTATCTCTTGGATTCTCCACATGTTGAGAGGTCATAGCTTCAATGTTACTTAAAGAATTCAATATTTGACTCACATGGTGATCAATATTCTTAATATAAACATCAGCCTCTTGTGACAATTGTAAAGTTTTAATCTCAAGAGTCTTAACAATATCTTCAAGAGACATACTTGATTCTTGAGGTGGAGGCATACCTGAGTCTTGAGGTGGAGCTTGATATGTATCTTGGAATGGCATATTGTAAACCTCATATTGATTCCCATAACTAAAATTAGAATGATCCCACCATCCTTGATAGTAGGTATCGTAGTGTGGTTCATAATTATAGTATGGGTCATGATCATAGTATGGTTCATAAGCTTGCTCCATGGAGTCCTCTCACTTCTCGTCTTGGGAGGTAGTGGTGGTGGATGTTGTAGTGCTTGTGCCACTGCTCTTTGGGTTGCTTGTATATAGTCCCTAATCTTTAGAAGTTTGTGACTAGAATCCTTGTCAGACAAGCAATCCCTGAAAAAGAAAAGAAAAGGAAAAGAAAAAAATTAGACTTTAAATTAAAATAATTAACCTAAACAAATTTCAGTCCCCGGCAACGGCGCCAAAATTTGATGAGTGTCGTCAGTCACCAAAAATAAAATTTCCTAACTCTACTATGTAGATAGCGGAGCAAGGGTCGAACCCACAAAGACTGAATTCTTTTTAAGTTAATTATTAAATTAAAAATCTAATCATAGGGTTTAGGGAAAGAAGAAGTTTGGGGGTTTTGGAGACTATTCTAAAATAAAGAAAACAAGAGTTATTAAGTATAAAAGACAAATAGCAAAAAGCTTCAGTTACGAGGCAATCAATCATTCTTGTATTTTGATGTTGATAATTGATTACAAAATATTATTGTCAATTAAACAGTCAACCGTAGCATAACAACAAGCTCTGTTACACCATCTTTCCTTACTGAGTCGTTAGTTAAAACAAGCTCTTTAACTAATCTCTAACTACTTAATCTACCTAGAACAAGCTCTCTAGATAAAGTTTTAGCAGCATTAACAACAAGAAAGATATGGGTTGACATTAGATAACAAACACATAAGCTCGGTTCATTTAATCTAAACCTTAATTCTCCTCCATCCCTAGTGATTAACTCCACAAGCAATTACGGACTTATGTTTTTAATCTGGTGGTAGATTATTTAATTTAACTAAATAATGTGCACCCTATCTAATCAAACAAACAATCATTATAATGTGCTCAGAGAATCTTGGATATTTAATCAAAAATTATATTATAGGTTCAAGAATCTCACAACATGCTTTTCCCAAGAATAATTAATTTACCTCATAACTGAATAAGAAAACTACTCACTAGACATATTCAAGATCATAAAATTCAAGTTATATATTATAAAGATTACAAATATCATGCAAGAAACAATCAAAAAAAGCAATCTTTAATAATATAAAATCAGAATTAATAATCAAGATTATAAACTAGCAAGCAAGAACACACAAACAATATTAATTTAAATAAAGAAAACAAAAATCAGAATTAAAAATAATAAAGAAATCAGCAACTAATTAAAAATAAAGAAAAAAATAAAATTTTATTAAAAATCCTAAAGAAAATCCTACAAGACTAAAAGAGAAGAGGGAAGAGAGGGATGTGAGGGATTTGAGGGATAAGAGAGATTCTGTTTATGAGAGCCTTGTGCTCTTTATATAGGCCTAAGGAAGAGTTTAAAAGACTTTCCTAAGCAATGTGGGATTCAGATAAGAGTTTACTTGGGAAACAAGTAATTTGACTAGTCAAACTCTTACCTTTATCTCATCATCTTTTTACAATTATTTTCTAAGTAAAATTCCTAAGGCCTATTCTTATTAATTAATTACAGATCTAAGACATAATAAAATTGAGAAATTATCTTCTCTCAACAAAATCTGGTCTTGAACTTGCTTTGTTGGAATTTCTTCTCAATCTCGTTTTTCTGCCCAGAATTTCGTACTGATTTTGTCCAGATGTTTGACCCACCAAATGAACTCCGATTTTTGCGATCTTGTGCATTCTGGAAACCTTGAGAAGTCATCTACAACTTTCATGAAGGCCACTTCTTGAGATCAGGTCGTTAAATCGGTCAAAAATGTCAATCTTTCAAGCTGAACAGAAAATACTGCACTTTGCTCCTTTTAGCTCCTTTTTATTCCAACTTTGATATTTAATACCTAAAACATAAAATAAACATTAGTAAGCTCTTTTAGGCATAAAACATCAATAAAGCAAATATATTAGCACATATAAAATTCTCAAAATATCATCCTATCAACAAGTACAATACTTAGGGATGTAAACAATTTCTACCCTAATGATACCAATAAATACTAGACCAACCTCACTTTGATACCAATTATGTAACGTTCGATTTCATTTAAATGAAAAATTGGTTTAGAAACCCACCTAAACAGCGGGTGGCCTTAATTGGATGTGCGTTTAACAGGAAAGCCCAAGAGTTGTTCTTGTCCCTAGAAAGGGAGATGCTAACCATCTCTCCTTGGCCTTTCTGAAACGTACGATTTCATTTAAATATCAACTAACTTTTTCCTTTATCTTATAATGGGTTAGGCCGCTTGTCAATATCATCTTCATTTCTTATTCATCACATATATAACATTGTATTAATTTCATTGCATCCAATGATAAAGAAAATATCAATAAAATAAAATGTACCATCTCATAATTAAACTTGCACATTCATTTATATATCGTTTCATTCACAAGTCCCAGGCTCTCTTTATCATCACAATACGTTTCCTAAAAATTTACATCTCCATAATAGTATAAAATTACTAAGTATTGTATAAATAAGTCTAAAAAATATATATAAAGTACAATATACCTTCAGTAGATTGAAAGCATGTCTTGAAGGAATACTGTAATCCCAAAAGTCTGCACTCCTCTAAAATGAGCGAAAATCACTGCAAATAATCTGGGAAGAAAAATAGGGGAGTGAGTTTACACTTATTAAGAAACATATACAAAAGTGCATACTATGCTACTATATGCAGGTTTCCTACTTGGCTCTATCATGTCAAGTCATGTAAAAAGATTAGTTGTGCTAGTAGCCTAGTAAGAAGGAATTGCTATAGCCAATTAGGAATGCCAGGTTGAGTATGGAAGGATGTTTTAAAGCACCTCACATGTCTCTGGTCCTACTTCGGCTATAGGGATCATTTGAAAATTTTCAAATATAATGTGCATTTAACAAGATTAAAATATTTCCTTCAAATACAATATAAAATTAGTATAAAGACTTAAGTGCATCAAGTAATGTATAAACACATAATCAATTTCTTCCTTTCTCATTCACATATATCTAAATCAATTAAACATTTGCTTGTAAATCAGATCATATAAACCAATAATATAGTAAGCTTTTAGATATCGATGGAGATAGTTAACTTCCACTATAATCATGCATAAGGTATCCCATAAGGGATGCACATGAAAGTGGAGTACCTAACGCATGGGCTAGGGATCCTCTCCTAAGCCAAGCACATATAAGAAGACAAATGGCCATCGTCTAGAAATCCACAGTGTGAGCTAGTCAAGTGACAACTATGATGCCGTGGACTTGACTAAGGTCTCACAGCCATATACACGTAAATCACGTAATTCACATAATCACATAAGTATGCATGATCACCATAGGAGTTGGCAATCTCAAAACAATTTACATAGCATATAAAATTAATGATAAAAATCATTTCAAATAAGAATTATCTTCAGTCAATCCATAATCGTTTAAATTAAATAAATCTTATATTTTAGAGCAGTGAATTCGACAAATATTCCCAATGTAAAACTAAGTGCCCAACATACTTGAATTATGTATAACTATGACTATATTATTTACCAAAGATATAAAACAAGTAAAAACAATTTCTCAAGCAGGTCAAAATAATATTTTAAAATAGGTAGATTAAAAATAAAATTTGCTCGTTATGGAAGCTTAGACAATTTGAGTGTGATAACCGCAAATTTTCTATTTTTAGAAATTAATATTGAAGAAAATAGATAAGAGGAAATTGAGGAATTTAAATTTGGATAAATTGTTGTAGACACCTAATTTTGTCCGAGCAGTTTCAAAATAAAAAAAAAAATTAAAAAAAATAAAAAAATAAAAAAATAAAAGAATAATAATAATGAAGGAGATAATTAAGGTGAAATTAAATATGAAAATTCATTGCCTAAAGTAAAAAAAATTGAAAAGGAAACAAATTAAAAAGGGTCAAACAAAAATAAATGATAAAATAAAGATCCCATGATTTTGGGATCAATGCATTAAAATCAAATTTTTCTTTCTTAAATAAGAGAGGGATTTTTGGGTTTTAAAAGGAGAGAGCCGGCTAGGTTTAGGGGGGAGAAAAAAAAAGGAAAGGGAACACAGACAGGAAAAAAACTCTAGAAGGAAGAAAAAGAGAGCGAGAAAAAGAAAAAGGAACCGAAAAAAAAAGGCTGGCTGTTGCACGTCGTCTGGGGTTCTTGGCTGCTGCATCACCGTCTTCTTCTATTGTATCATCATCCTCATCTGCTACTGCCCCTATACCAAAGCCAAGTTTCCCTTCACCTTGCCCACGGTTCATACGGCTGCTGCATCACCATCACTGCCCAGCTTGTTGCAAAACCACCATCGTTCCTTGCCGCTGCCTGCTGCCTCAAACCAAAAAACCATCGCTACCCTTGCTGCCTCGCATGTTTTGCACTTGCTGCACCACCGTCCTTGCAATTTGAAGCTACCGTAGAAGCCACGTGAAATCAAGGCAAACGAAAGAAAGGCGTGAGCTGCAGTTAGTGAAGAAGAGAAAAAGACAACAAAGAAGCAAGTTTAGAAAGGAAAAGAACGCGAGGGAGAATAAAAAAAGAAAGAAGCTGTGAGCCCGCCCGACCGAAGAAGAGGGAAGACTTGTGAGCTCGCCCGCCCTCCAATAGAGGTACTCGCCCCGCCAAAGAAGAGAGAAGAATCCGCGAGTTTGCTCGCTCGTCCACGAGCTCGCCCGCCCAAAGAGAAAGAACATCGAAGGGGTCGCCAATTCAAGGAGTTCGCCCGCCCGAGGAGGCTATCTTCGCTCGCCTGCCCCGCCAAAGAAAGAAGCTGTGAGCTCGCCCGACCGAAGAAGAGGGAAGACTTGTGAGATCGCCCGCCCTCTAATAGAGGTACTTGCCCCGCCAAAGAAAGAGAGAAGAATCGCGAGTTTGCTCGCTCGTCCATGAGCTCGCCCGCCCAAAGAGAAAGAACATCCAAGAGCTCGCCAAATCAAGGAGTTCGCCCGCCCGAGGAGGCTATCTTCGATCGCCTGCCCCGTCAAAGAAAGAAACTGTGTGCTCGCCCGACCGAAGAAGAGGGAAGACTTGTGAGCTGGCCTGCCTTCCAATAGAGGTATATTCCCCTTTTTTGTTATTCATTTACTTAGGTATTTTTAATGTATGGGCAGGAAATAATAAGTAAAATAAATAAAGGAAAATAAAATGGAATTCTTCCGATGATGAGATGTTACGGAATTCACAAGTAGTGATTCCTAACTGATCTCTAGGTGAGAGAAATATGCTAAATGTTACCAGCGTATTGGAATATTTAGTATGATTTTTCAATAAAAACAGGATTTTATAAATATAAATAAATTACAAAATAATAATATAAGTATAAAAGATAATAAAAATAAAATGAAATAATGGATTTCTCATGTGCATCATCTATATTTTGATTGCATCATTTTGCATCCATGAAATTTCAAAATAAGTGTGAACCTCCCGAGGATGGGATTCTATAGGAATTGCAAGTAGCGATTCTTAAGAAATCTCTAGGTGAGGAAATTATCCGAAATGCTACCAAAAGTATTGGGGTACTTCGGAATAATTTTCAATACAAAAGATTCTCATTTATTTCAAATAAAAAAGAATAAAATTTAACATAAATAAAAATAAAATTTAATATTTCAAATAATAAGCAAATAAAAAAATTTGATTTCAAAATAAATGAATTTTTTTTAAATGTTTAATTAAGATCATTTTATTAAGATCAAAAGATAAGACATGATTAAGTGGTACCGTTTTTTAACGGGCGTTGTGGGGGTGCTAATCCTTCCCCACACGTAACCGAACTCCCGAACCCAAACTTTGTTTTCGCAGACCAAGAATTTTCTTTTTGATAAAGTTTAATTAATTTGAAGATTTAATTAAAAAGATAAATGGTTTTAGGTGGCCAATCACACCTAGCCAAAAAAAGATTGGTGGAGACTCCATTTTGTGTTTTTATCAAAATCGTCTAGCGATCGAGTCCCCGGACGAGAATCGTTACGACAGCTTTGGCGACTCCACTGGGGATTTGAGAGTCGAACCATAAATAATCATGTCTTATTCAAAATTTTAATTAATGGTCTTAATAAATATTTAATAAAACTCTTCATAAAAAATAATTTAAAAAAAGCAAAAAATAATAAAAACAAAAAAATGTGTGTGAATCATTTTCATCATTTGTGTTTTGTTAGGATGCATCTTAAATTTTGTTCCTTTGCATACATGACATATTCATTGCATACATCAACCCTACACCCGGGTTTGTCCCTTTTAGGAGAGAGTATAGTACCTTTGCTCTCGTGAGGTAATAACCTCCACAATGGCAAGTGAAATACTCTCACTCAAGTTGAACCCTTTCCATTTGTAGCCTGTCATGGGTGAGGATTGGGGTGCCTTACTAGTCTAGTGTGGACGTCAGTAAGGCATA
Source organism: Heritiera fomes (assembly GCA_032173925.1). Lineage (NCBI taxonomy): Eukaryota > Viridiplantae > Streptophyta > Magnoliopsida > Malvales > Malvaceae > Heritiera > Heritiera fomes. The sequence goes on along the minus strand of JAPDPM010000009.1, from coordinate 16,309,797 downwards.
ATTTGAGAACCTCCTGTCCTTTAGAACTCCAAACCAAACATACAGTAAACTTAAGAGAGCTAACTTGGGATAGAGTCATGTTAACCCTATTACTTAGGACATATCTTTGATCATGTATGTTTGCTTTTGTTTGATATGTGAGACACTAATAGGGAATCATAGGTTCTTTAGCAAAACATTTCCATGCATGATTTTTCCAAACACATGTAGCATTTTGTTCATTCATTCATCTTCATTCATTTTTTTTCAAGCATCACCACATGTGAAATGATAAATTCTTAATTGTGGTAATAAAAGATTCAAAGATAGCTCGACCAAAGGTTCATTCACACAACACTCGTCATCAAGCTAAGATCATGGAAGAAGAGCAAAGCATTTGCATGGAGAAGATGAAAAAGCTCAAGATGATATAAAGGGGCAATTGGCCCAAATTATTGAGTTGTTGAGAAACTTGGGTAAGGGAAAGGGAGTAATATAATAAGTTGTAGTTCAAAAAGAGATTTGTCTTACGGGGGCATAAAGGGTTCTAGCCATGCAATATTGAAGATTTATAAATTCTAGTTTTTTTGCTTTCTTTTATTTCTTTAAGTAATGCAAGAGAGTTTTTGAAAATGCTTAAGCCCATAAGTACGAGATAAAGTTTTATATAAGCTAACTCTTATTTATTTCCCTTTCAATAAAGCGACTAGTGTGATGCACTGTCAATTTCTCATTTATTCTATTCATTTGCCATTTCTCACATACTCACCATATCTTTCATTCACAAGTATCCAAATAATGAACATGATGATAATGATGTCAATAAATCTGGGATTCAAATTTGAAAGAACCACTTTTGCTTATGGATTATCAATCTGCCAAGGTGTCCAAGTAAGAAAGAAGAAAATTTGTTCACAATTTTCACCCAAATTTGATGGTATAAGAAAAGGTGAATCTCTTATAGAAGTTTCTAACAAGTTTGTATTTGTTCAGTAAATGACCTTCAAGGAGAATATTTGCATTTGAAATGATAAATGGCCTTCTTTCACTATCCTTCAAGCGTGAGTAAAATTATCCTTTGATGACCCCTTTGAGCCTATTATGTTTTTTTTGTGATGTAACCTACCAAGGATCACCCTCCATAATGGGGGTAAGATAGATGAAAAATTATTCATGAGGGGCAAAAGAAAGAAAAAGAAAGTGCCCATTTATGTGAAAAAAAAAGGGAGAAAGAAAATAAGAAGAAAAGGGTTTGAATACAAAGAACCCTAAAAGAACAAAAAAAAAAGAAAGAAAAAAAAGATATGACTGAATTAGAATGGGGCAAAATGCTTAAATGATTTACTTCATAAGAAAGTGATCCTTTGGTTTGTAAACCTTGAAACACATTTTGGGCCTATTTGATCCTTTTCTTGTAAACCCTCACCTGAGCCTACATTACGTACCTTTAAAAGCCCATTTTGATCAAATGTAAATGCTTGAATTGAAGAATCATGCGTTGAATGAAAACATACTTGTACAATGAGATAATGATCCTTTGAAGGAAGTAGATCAAGTTGAATGAAGAAACCCATGAGCTTTGGAAGATATCTTGGATTGAAATCAAGAACGCCTATTAGGGGTTGAATTTGGATTGAGCACTGAAGGTTGAAGTTTGTCAAAGCCAATGAAGTTGAAGATGAAAAGAAAAAAATAAAAAAATAGATGAAAAAAGAAAAAAAAGAAAAAGGAAAATGAAAAGGAAAAAGAAAAAAGAAGAAAAAAAAAGAAAAAAGGAGGATTCAAATTGAAAACCTGAAAAGGCAGTTTGGATAAAAAGAGGGGAACCTAAGTTGAAAACCTGAAAAGGCAACTTAAGAAAAGATCATCACCAAGAGTTTTGATATAGAAGCAAGATTGGAAAGCCCAACATGAATGAACATATCAAAAGAAGTGGATTTTTTATAAAAGAATTCTAGATTGACTTGATCGAAATTGTCAGAAGGTTTATTAAATGGATACTGAAAACCCTATTCCAAACAAACTGGCCCATTGATTTTTCTTGATTTCATGTTCCTTTTCTAAGAATGAATACCCATATCTCTCATTATTATTTTAAATTCATTCCATCCCTATAATAAATTGAGAAGATGTATGAATGCATTACATTGGTGGTCGAGTTGGAAGGAAAATAAATAAATGTTGGTAACTTTTTTGGGTAAATTTTTGAAAAAAAATATTCTTTTGAGAAATCTTGCATTACTAAAAGAGAGAAAGAAACAAAAATAAAAAATGATAGCAAGTCTTCAAGCATAATGGGACCAAGACTCATTATAAGGTGGGATGAGAAGTGGAGATAGAAGAATTGAATAAGAAGAATCCAACAAATATGTGGAGCTTGAGGAAAATATGATGAGCTTGAGAATCCTGTTACCACAATTGAGATTGCATTTACATACATTCATGGAATAATTCAGCGGCCATGACATTGACATGTGCATAACATTCATAACATTCATGGTATTCATGGCATTCATTATATTCATGACATGCATGACATTTCAATAATGCATTTTGACATTGAAATATTTAAGACATTGGGATAAGAAATTCTGAATGATGAAAAAATTTGAGGAAAAGAGAAAGTATAAGAGATGGTAATTTGAAAAATGATGAGAAGATGATGAAAAAAAAAACTTTTTAAAAACCTTAGATGAGAGCAAAGTCCAGTTTAACGGGCACCTTAAAGGAGGATGAAGCCCAATATTGTTGGCATCAAAATGAAAGTTAAGCCCAGTCAAGCCCATGCTAACTGGCATTCTGAATGAAATCTTTATTTTTTAAAAGTCTCATTGCCTCTGTTGAGAGGAGCTGTATGTTTTCAAAAGTCACATTACTTCTGTTGAGAGGAGCTTTTATTCCATGATCATCTAGCATTCCTTAGTCTTATGATAGGAGAGACTAGGAATTTCACTTTGCATTCCTTAATCTAATGATAGAAAAGATTAGGAAATCTCGTTCACTTTACATTCCTTAGTCTTATGATAGGAAAGACCAGGAAATTTCATCTCACATTCCTCAGTCTTATGATAGGAGAGACTAGGAATTTCACTTTGCATTCCTTAATCTTATGATAGAAAAGATTTGGAAAATTCATGTTTGTATTCCTTAGTCTTATGATAGGAGAGACTAGGAATTTCACTTTGCATTCCTTAATCTTATGATAGAAAAAGATTAGGAAATCCCATTCACTTTGCATTCCTTAGTCTTATGATAGGAGAGACTAGGAAATTTCATCTCACATTCCTCAGTCTTATGATAGGAGAGACTAAGAATTTCACTTTGCATTCCTTAATCTTATGATAGAAAAGATTTGGAAAATTCATGTTTGTATTCCTTAGTCTTATGATAGGAGAGACTAGGAATTTCACTTTGCATTCCTTAATCTTATGATAGAAAAGATTAGGAAATCCCTTTCACTTTGCATTCCTTAGTCTTATGATAGGAGAGACTAGGAAATTTCATCTCACATTCCTCAGTCTTATGATAGGAGAGACTAGGAATTTCACTTTGCATTCCTTAATCTTATGATAGAAAAAATTTGGAAAACTCATGTTTGTATTCCTTAGTCTTATGATAGGAGAGACTAGGAATTTCACTTTGCATTCCTTAATCTTATGATAGAAAAGATTAGGAAATCTCATTCACTTTGCATTCCTTAGTCTTATGATAGGAAAGACCAGGAAATTTCATCTCACATTCCTCAGTCTTATGATAGGAGAGACTAGGAATTTCACTTTGCATTCCTTAATCTTATGATAGAAAAGATTTGGAAATTTCATTTTGTATTCCTTAGTCTTATGATAGGAGAGACTAGGAATTTCACTTTGCATTCCTTAATCTTATGATAGAAAAGATTATGAAATCTCATTCACTTTGCATTCCTTAGTCTTATGATAGGAAAGACCAGGAAATTTCATCTCACATTCCTCAGTCTTATGATAGGAGAGACTAGGAATTTCACTTTGCATTCCTTAATCTTATGATAGAAAAGATTTGGAAATTTCATCTTGCATTCCTTAGTCTTATGATAGGAGAGACTAAGAATTTCACTTTGCATTCCTTAATCTTATGATAGAAAAGATTTGGAAAATTCATGTTTGTATTCCTTAATCTTGTGATAGAAAAGATTAGGAAAACTCATGTTTGCATTCCTTAGTCTTATGATAGGAGAGACTAGAAAAATTTCATCTTGCGTTCCTTAGTCTTATGATAGGAGAGACTAGGAATTTCACTTCGCATTCCTTAATCTTGTGATAAAAAAGATTAGGAAATCTCATTCTACATTCATTTCTTTAGTCTTATGATAGGAGAGACTAAGAAAATTTCATTTTGCATTCCTTAGTCTTGTGATAGGAGAGACTAAGAAAATTTCATTTTGCATTCCTTAGTCTTGTGATAGGAGAGACTAGGAATTATCATGTTTTACAAAAAAAATCATTGATAGGTCTTGCATTCGGACAAAATGGTTGTCTATGTCTTTGCACCATTACTGTTTCACAGCAAAGCGCAAAGAGGGGCAGCTGTAGACACCTAATTTTGTCCGAGCAGTTTCAAAATAAAAAAATAAAAATTAAAAAAAAAAAAATAAAATAAATAAAAAAATAATAAAAATAAAATAATAAAAAAATAAAAAATAAAAGAATAATAATAATGAAGGAGATAATTAAGGTGAAATTAAATATGAAAATTCATTGCCTAAAGTAAAAAAATTGAAAAGGAAACAAATTAAAAAGGGTCAAACAAAAATAAATGATAAAATAAAGATCCCATGATTTTGGGATCAATGCATTAAAATCAAATTTTTCTTTCTTAAATAAGAGAGGGATTTTTGGGTTTTAAAAGGAGAGAGCCGGCTAGGTTTAGGGGGGAGAAAAAAAAAGGAAAGGGAACACAGACAGAAAAAAAACCCTAGAAGGAAGAAAAAGAGAGCGAGAAAAAGAAAAAGGAACCGAAAAAAAAAGGCTGGCTGTTGCACGTCGTCTGGGGTTCTTGGCTGCTGCATCACTGTCTTCTTCTATTGTATCATCATCCTCATCTGCTACTGCCCCTATACCAAAGCCAAGTTTCCCTTCACCTTGCCCACAGTTCATACGGCTGCTGCATCACCATCACTGCCCAGCTTGTTGCAAAACCACCATCGTTCCTTGCCGCTGCCTGCTGCCTCAAACCAGAAAACCATCGCTACCCTTGCTGCCTCGCACGTTTTGCACTTGCTGCACCACCGTCCTTGCAATTTGAAGCTACCGTAGAAGCCACGTGAAATCAAGGCAAACGAAAGAAAGGCGTGAGCTGTAGTTAGTGAAGAAGAGAAAAAGAAAACAAAGAAGCAAGTTTAGAAAGGAAAAGAACGCGAGGGAGAATAAAAGAAAGAAAGAAGCTGTGAGCTAGCCCGACCGAAGAAGAGGGAAGACTTGTGAGCTCACCCTCCCTCCAATAGAGGTACTCGCCCCGCCAAAGAAGAGAGAAGAATCCGCGAGTTTGCTCGCTCGTCCACGAGCTCGCCCGCCCAAAGAGAAAGAACATTGAAGGGGTCGCCAATTCAAGGAGTTCGCCCGCCCGAGGAGGCAATCTTCGCTCGCCTGCCCCGCCAAAGAAAGAAGCTGTGAGCTCGCTTGACCGAAGAAGAGGGAAGACTTGTGAGATCGCCCGCCCTCCAATAGAGGTACTCGCCCCGCCAAAGAAAGAGAGAAGAATCCGCGAGTTTGCTCGCTCGTCCATGAGCTCGCCCGCTCAAAGAGAAAGAACATCCAAGAGCTCGCCAAATCAAGGAGTTCGCCCGCCCGAGGAGGCTATCTTCGATCACCTGCCCCGTCAAAGAAAGAAACTGTGTGCTCGCCTGACCGAAGAAGAGGGAAGACTTGTGAGCTCGCCCGCCTTCCAATAGAGGTATATTCCCCTTTTTTGTTATTCATTTACTTATATATTTTTAATGTATGGGCAGGAAATAATAAGTAAAATAAATAAAGGAAAATAAAATGGAATTCTTCCGATGATGAGATGTTACGGAATTCACAAGTAGTGATTCCTAACTGATCTCTAGGTGAGAGAAATATGCTAAATGTTACCAGCATATTTGAATATTTAGTATGATTTTTCAATAAAAACAGGATTTTATAAATATAAATAAATTACAAAATAATAATATAAGTATAAAAGATAATAAAAATAAAATGAAATAATGGATTTCTCATGTGCATCATCTATATTTTGATTGCATCATTTTGCATCAATGAAATTTCAAAATAAGTGTGAACCTCCCGAGGATGAGATTCTATAGGAATCGCAAGTAGCGATTCTTAAGAAATCTCTAGGTGAGGAAATTATCCAAAATGCTACCAAAAGTATTGGGGTACTTCGGAATAATTTTCAATACAAAAGATTCTCATTTATTTCAAATAAAAAAGAATAAAATTTAACATAAATAAAAATAAAATTTAATATTTCAAATAATAAGCAAATAAAAAAATTTGATTTCAAAATAAATGAATTTTTTTAAATGTTTAATTAAGATCATTTTATTAAGATCAAAAGATAAGACATGATTAAGTGGTACCGTTTTTTAACGGGCATTGTGGGGGTGCTAATCCTTCCCCACACGTAACCGAACTCCCGAACCTAAACTTTTTTTTCGCAGACCAAGAATTTTCTTTTTGATAAAGTTTAATTAATTTGAAGATTTTATTAAAAAGATAAATGATTTTAGGTGGCCAATCACACCTAGCCAAAAAAAGATTGGTGGCGACTCCATTTTGTGTTTTTATCAAAATCGTCTAGCGATCGAGTTCCCGGACGAGAATCGTTACGACAATTGTAAATAAGGAGAATGATGAAATTATGGAAAATAATGAAAAGAGGAAATTTAATTTGGATAAATGGAAATTCAAATTAAATAAGAAATAAAAAGAAAAAAATTAAATTGGAAATAAGAAATGAAAATGGGAAATTATTTGGATATTAAGAAAATACAAAATTAATAAAATAAGAATACGTATAGAAATATATTTATATAATTAGATTATATAAATATATATTTTGATATGTTTTATATAATTACATATGTGTATATATATATATATATATATGAAATATAGAATATATATTATATATTGATATATACTATTTTATATCATTAAATAAATATATATGTCTATTATTATTATACATACTTATGTATATATATAAATTTAAATACATATACATATAAAATATATATATATATATATATATAAATGGTATATATTTTGTGTTTATAATATATTGTATAGATATATATATATATATTATATAAACACAAAGTATATATAGATATCTATATAAAATTATATATAGTATAATGATATACATATATTATTAATATTTATCTATAATATAATTTATAGATATAAAAAAACAGAAAAGAAACAGAAAAGGAAATTGGGAAACCCGATTTCCTTTCGCACAAAACAGCCGACCACTGTCGGCAATCGGAGAAGAGAGAAGAACGGGGAGAGAGAAGGGTGTCACCGGCAAGAGGAGGAAGAAGAGAACGACCGGCGACGGCCCAAAACGGTAAAGGAAAAGGAAAAAGTGGCGAAATCGAAAAGGGAAAAAAACGAAAGGAAAAGGAAGAAGGAGACGGCGGTGTCGGCCGATCCGAGCACCGCCACTCCCCCGACGAGACCGGCGAAGACCAGGGGAAGGTGAGAGGAGCCACCGGTGAAGGGGAAACCGACGGAGGAAGGTGAAAAAAGGGGAGAAAGGTGCTGAAACCCACCATCCTAGATTCGGTGCCGTCGCCGGCTATGGGGACGAACGGAGGCCAGATCCGGCTTCGTGGAAAACTGAGGATGCTGTGGAGTGGTTGAACCGCTGGCGATGCTGGCCGCAGGTGGTCGGACCGGTGGGATGAGGTGAACCGGTCTGAACCGGTTCAGACCAGAAAAGAGAAGAAAAAAAAAGAAAAAGAAAGAAAAAGAAGAAAAAGGAAGAAAGAAAGAGAGAAAAGGAAAATGTTCGAGAATTCGAAAAATTCTCGGGAACTCAGAATCTCGGGAATCGGTAAGAAATCCGAGAAATTATTAATGATAATTATTTAAATAAATTATTTATTTAAATAATTTGAGAAAATTCTAAAATTTAGAATTTTAATTTCCAGAAATTATTCTTGGTGATCGAGATGAGGAATTGGAAGAGATGGAGTACGGGCGTGACCGGTAAGAGGAAGTCGCTGACCCGGAACAGGTAAGGGATGCATGTGCAGCACTGTAAGGATATTCAGTCTGCATGTTTTAATTTCGAAATATTTTATGAAAATATTTTATGAAATTATGATGATGAATGATTTGTTGGAATTTGGAATGAAGTACTGGCTGAAAATTATAAACTGTATTTTTCGTGCAGGAGGCTAGCCAATCAGCAACCGTTATACTGCCGAAAAATTATCGAAAATTACTGAAAATTTCTAGAAAAATTTTATAAAATCATAATAAATGATTTTATTTCACCATAAATGATTTTCAACCACGAAAATCGAGAAAATGAGTATTTTCCATAAAAACATGGATAAAATGAGAGTGATTTTAAAATATTCATGTTTTCGAAAATGGTGATAATGATTTTGAAATTCAAATCCTTTCCTTTTTATTTCATAACATTTTCATATTCTTTTTCAAAATAATGCTTTTATGAAATAAAGCATTTAAATAAAATAACTAATATTCATATTTTCTTTGAAAAGAATATTAGTTAAATTCTCATCATTCTCATTTAAAACTCATTTCATGTTTTACTGTACAACCATAATTAGTACAGTACTTTAAATAGCAAAATCAGCTATTAAACCTTTTTCGTATAACATATAAATCATTTAAATCTAATTTTCAATTTAAAAATTAAAATAAGAATATTAGATTTATTTTTCTCCTCTTTCCTTTTTGGAAAACATATCACGTATTCATGTCACATATAGTCTAATATTCAATTAAATCATAGTAAAAATATTAGACTTATAAACTCTTTTTCCTTTTAAAAACATATTACATGTTCATATCACATGTCATATGAAAAATCCTCTCGTAGTACTAAAATCAGTACCGAAATAAGCATTTTGTAAAATGCTGTAAATCACTTTCATTTAACTTATCACATATCATGTTAAACATTTTCACATATGGAGACTTAAGCACACACGCCCAGCTCGTCCACTGGGTCGTTACTCATATCATGCTATAGACCCCGAAGGGTATAAATAATCATGTCAAATCTATGGCCATAGTCTATAATTGTCCTCGGCGGATCACTGATCAGGTGTTGGCCGGGACTACATATCACATATCACATATTACATATCACATGTTACATATCACATATCAGCATGATAGGATTTCATCTAGTCTCAAAACTGTATTTTTCATCATCAGAAAACCTTTATGGAATTTATAAAAATATATAATTTCATCATTTAAAACCATAAAGGTTATAAAACCATTTAGTGAATATTTAAGAAATAAATATAAAAATATTCACTTTATTTCCTTTCATTTTCTATCTCGTATTATGTGTAACTTACATATCAAGAGAATTTTCGGTGATTTCATTATCACCATTCTCGAAGAGATTTTTCGGTGATTTTATTATCACCATTTTCGAAAACATGAATATTTTAAAATCACTCTCATTTTATCCATGTTTTTATGAAAAATACTCATTTTCTCGATTTTTGTGGTTGAAAATCATTTCTCGTGAAATAAAATCATTTATTATGATTTTATAAAATTTTTCTAGAAATTTTCAGTAATTTTCGATAATTTTTCGGCAGTATAACGGCTGTCGATTGGCTAGCCTCCTGCACGAAAAATACAGTTTATAATTTCCAGCCAGTACTTCATTCCAAATTCCAACAAATCTTTCATCATCATAATTTCATAAAATATTTTCATAAAATATTTCGAAATTAAAACATACAGACTGAATATCCTTACAGTGCTGCACATGCATCCCTTACCTGTTCCAGGTCGGTGACTTCCTCTTACCGGTCGCGCCCGTACTCCATCTCTTCCAATTCCTCATCTTGATCACCGAGAATAATTTCTGGAAATTAAAATTCTAAATTTTAGAATTTTCTCAAATTATTTAAATAAATAATTTATTTAAATAATTATCATAATAATTTCTCGGATTTCTTACCGATTCCCGAGATTCTTGAATTCCCAAGAATTTTTCGAATTCTCGAACATTTTCCTTTTCTCTCTTTCTTTCTTCCTTTTTCTTCTCTTTTTCTTTCTCCTTTTTCTTCTTTTTCTTTTTCTTTTTTTTTCTTCTCTTTTCTGGTCTGAACCGGTTTGGATCGGTTCAGACCGGTTCACCTCATCCCGCCGGTCCGACCACCTGCGGCCACCATCGCCGACGATTCAACCACTCCACAGCATCTTCAGTTTTCCACGAAGCCGGATCTGGCCTCCGTTCGTCCCCATAGCCGGCGACGGCACCGAATCTAGGATGGTGGGTTTCGGAACCTTTCTCCCCTTTTTTCTCCTTCCTCCGTCGGTTTCCCCTTCATCGGTGGCTCCTCTCACCTTCCCCTGGTCTCCGCCGGTCTCGTCGGGGGAGTGGCGGTGCTCGGATCGACCGGCACCGCTGTCTCCTTCTTCCTTTTCCTTTCGATTTTTATACCTTTTTCGATTTCGCCGCTTTTTCCTTTCCCGTTTTGGGCCGTCGCCGGTCGTTCTCCTCTTCCTCCTCTCGCCGGTGACACCCTTCTCTCTCCCCGTTCTTCTCTCTTCTCCGATCGCCGACAGTGGTCGGCTGTTTCGTGCAAAAGGAAATCGGGTTTCCCGATTTCCTTTTCTATTTCTTTTCTGTTTTTTTTATATCTATAAATTATATTATAGATAAATACTAACAATATATGTATATCATTATACTATATATAATTTTATATAGATATCTATATATACTTTGTGTTTATATAATATATATATATCTATACAATATATTATAAACACAAAATATATACCATTTATATATATATATATATTTTATATGTATATGTATTTATATTTATATATATACATAAGTATGTATAATAATAATATACATATATATTTATTTAATGATATAAAATAGTATATATCAATATATAATATATATACTATATTTCATATATATATATATATATATATATATATATATATACACATATGTAATTATATAAAACATATCAAAATATATATTTATATAATCTAATTATATAAATATATTTCTATACGCATTCTTATTTTATTAATTTTGGATTTTCTTAATATCCAAATAATTTCCCATTTTTATTTCTTATTTCCAATTTAATTTTTTTCTTTTTATTTCTTATTTAATTTGGATTTCCATTTATCCAAATTAAATTTCCTCTTTTCATTATTTTCCATAATTTCATCCTTCTCCTTATTTACAATTTATCCAAATTTAAATTCCTCAATTTCCTCTTATCTATTTTCTTCAATATTAATTTCTAAAAATAGAAAATTTGCGGTTATCACATTCTCCCCACCTTAAGAAATTCGGTCCTCCGAATTTAACTTAATTCATAAGGTGGTAACATCCTGTATTCTTATCGTTTTGTATACTTATCATTCTTGGACTTTTGATCATCTTTCATATTATACTGCCAGTATATTATCAACATCATAATCATCTCATATATCACTACATATCATCTTTCATCATATACTCATACTCCCTTAAATTTCTTATTAATTGGGAGTTTTCCATTTTCCACTCATTTTCATATCACATATTATTCATACTGTTCATCATCCATCTTTTTTTTTATTTAGTGCCAAGTCGATACATTTCGATAATTTTCATTTACCGATTTTAATCAATAGTATGTAATTGTCCCAGTAGCTTTCACATCTCATGCATCCGCTCTCTCAACATATCATCGAGCGTTTCTATTCTACGCTCAGATATTTACATCATGTACGGAGCGGTGCTGTCTATAAATTTGGAATTTCAGAGCCTTTTGCTATTTCCCATAACATATAGCTACTCAGAGATTCCAATCACATATAGGGCTCACTGGAACTTCACATACATTCTCATCATCTTTTTAATCATATTTCGACTATGGCACTATAGAATCTAAGAGTTTGATAATGGAGAAGTGATTTCATTAGACTATCAGTCTATAATCACTTTCACATTATCATATCTCTTTTAGATTCTTCATTATTATCTCCGATACTTATTTCATATTTGTTTCATCAAATGCTGCAGCTCATTTGCAGACTTTACCATTCACCATCTTTTACCATAATTTAATCAAGAGACAATCATTTTCTCTCCATATCATCCTTTCATGTAATCTCATTATTAGCTCTTTTATTCTTATGGTATACTCTATATCACTTAGGTTTTAGAATATACTTGAGAATATACTCTTTTAATAATTAGATTCCACAGTGACAAAATCAAATTATCAATTAATCTTCTTATTATTTAACTTCATTCTCGAATCTATAATTATCAATTTAATCACCTCATTATCCATATAATTCCACTATTTCCATCATTTCGAAGTGGTGGTATATATATATATCATTTTCCATTTACATTACTGGCAGTAAAATGTAGATCATTTCTTTACTCCTTTGAGTATGATTACTTTTCCTCTAGTTAGTTTTGGCTCGATCTTACATCTAGCCATAATTATGTGATAACCACAAAATCACTTTTAGCTTTTAACTTCGGGAACTACCTCATATTCGTGTTCCCTTTTTATCACGTACTTATCCTCTTATTACATATTCATCTTTTCTTTCATCATCATTATTAAGATCATTTATTAAAGGTATTTTGAGGAGAGAGAAAATTTTTGGCCAAAAATGACCAAAATACCCCTACCCTCAAAATTTTGAAGGGAGTCAAAATAGATCACCAGAAGTTGGAATTGACCGATTTGACAGAGAAATTGATGATGTAAAGTTGCATTTCAAGCAAAATAATCCAATTATGGATTCTATTGGATTTCTCTATCGAAATCGAAAAAAAGATTTTAAACTACTGATGGTGGTATGAGAAAGGGGAATTATAAGCAAATAGATAATAAGATCACTGATTTAAAATGTATATTGAGGAGAAAGAAATAAATGTGAAAATGACAAAAATGCCCCTATGTGGGATTATGGTTTGAATAGTGATAAAATCAAGTCGATTTTGAATATATTGATAGTAATGGAGTTATTGATGGTATAAGGACACAATATGGGTATAACGATCCCGATTATAAATTTCACTGTACTTAGGTTACCAACATGACCCAAATGGTTATAGGGAAGTCGCAAGATGAGCGACTCAATTATTGATTCTTAAGGGTCGAAGTTAAAAGTGTATTAACAGGATATTATTACGGGATCGTTGGATATGATGAAAAGTAATATGATTACTGGAGATCACTAAGAAGAGATCAGTATAGAGGATGAAATCCATAGCAGTACTGTTAATTCCGGTTCTATACATCCCTACTGTTTTTGAAGTATTAAACAGATAATTATAGAACTGGAATATTTTGAAATATGTTTTATAGATATGATGTACTATATGAAGTATATGGAATTGGAGAATATGCATGAGGACAGTAGGTGATGATAAGAGATGAGAAAGATAACAGCTAACCTGGATTATTAAATGAAAATGATTTAAAATGAATTTCAATAATAAATCGGTTAGCTGTGAAAGGTGTTAATCAAATAAGTACGCTTAATACAGCATTGTAAATTACGAGGATTGATATGCGGTGAAATATGAGTAAATAAGAATATTAAGGCGGAGTTGATGTTAAAATGATTTGATTATTAAATGTCTCTGCCTTGAGGATGTACAGTGAAATGATGGGACACAAAGATGAATGTTCAAAATGATAAGAGGTATGATTAAAGAAAGTATCGGATGAGATTCCCGATAAATTTTAGAGTAATATAGATTAAGAGATCGAGTTAATATCTACTCGATTATGGATACAGAAATTTATTTCTAAGCTCATATCGGAGTATATAGAAAGAATCTGAAAAGCTTAGGTAATAACTCTGAAAAATTTGTGGATAATGAAATTCACTTGTATAAAAAGGAATTAATGGAAATACAGATGATGTGATTATGGATGAATTAAATGGCGTATTAAATTTTTATTCCGTAATAGAGTTCTTATTAAGAACAAATAATCATTTCTATGAAAGTGATGCCTTATTTGATTTAATCGGAGATGTATAAGGAGCTTATAAGACTAATCTCTGTACAAGGCATCATTAGATGATTAGTTGAAAATTGATGGTTATAAGATGATAATAATTAAAACTCGATATAATTTTTACGAGTTCCTATTGAGGTTTACTAGGTTAATGAAATACCTTGTGAGGTATATAAGCCTAATGAATGAGGCAACCATATAGGAATAATATGATTAAATATCGATACAGTCTAAGGCACAAATGGAAAATGAGCAGCATGGTGGTATAACCCTACGGACTCTCAAAGACTGTGAGCTATATGTAAGATGAGCAAATAGAAGATTTAGCTAGATAGTATCTCTTTCTAAGATATATGATCTCGAATGACAGAGCGATGTGGATCTGTCTACGATGAAGAGATAATGATTGAGATACGAAATGTACTGGGTCTAGCTAAATACTATTACCAGTCTATGGAAGAGTTATTGGGTTAGCTGCTCTACAGATGTGACTGATAAGTAAATAAGTTTAAGTCGATGAATGAATAAGTATAAAAATGGTATACAAAAGATTAAAAGAGTTAAATAGTGGAATATTTTACCACTGAGGAAAAGTAACTGAAATGATGAAGGAAAAGATAAATATGAAATAAGAGGACAAGTACACGATGAAGAGGGAACACGAATAAGAAGTAGTTCTCAATTTTAAAGCTAACAGTGATTTTGTGGTTATCACATGATTGTGGCTAGAAGTAAGATCAAGCCAAAACTCGATAGAGGAAAAGTAATCATACTCAAAGGAGTAAAGAAATGATTTACATTTCTCTGCCAGTAATATAAATGGAAAATGATAAATATATATACCACCTCGAAATGATGGAAATGGTGGAATTATATGGATAATGTGGTGATTAAATGGATAATTTGAGGATTTAAAAATCGAATGACCATACTATATGAAAAGACGATATGGAGAGAAAATTATTGTCTCCTGATTCTATTATGGTAAAAGAGGGTAAATAGTAAAGTCTGCAAATGAACTGCAGCAATTGGATGAAATAAATATGAAAATGAATATTGTGGATAAAAATGAAGAATCTAAAAGAGATATGATAATATGGAAGTGATTATGTCTGATAGTCTAATGAAATCACTTCTTTATTATCAAACTTTTAGATTCTTTAATGCCATAGTCGAAATATGATTATAAAATGATGAGAATGTATGTGAAGTTCCGATGAGCACTATATGTGATGGGAATCTCTGAGTAGCTATATGTTAATGGGAAATAGCAAAAGGCTCTGAGGTTCCAAATCTATTGATAGCACCGCTCCGTACATGATGTAAATATCTGAGCGTAGAATGGAAATGCTCGATGATATGTTGAGAGAGCGGATGCATGAGATGTGAAAGCTACTGGACAATTACATACAATTGATTAACCTGTTTAAATGACAGTACCAAACTATATCGACTTGGCACCAAATAAGAAAGATGAATGAGGAACAATATGAATCATATGTGATATGAAAAGGAGTGGAAAATGGATAACTCCCAATTGATAAGAAATTTAAAGGAGTATAAATATATGATGAGTAATGATATATAATGGTGTAAAAGGTGATTTTAATCTTAAAGGTATACTGGCAGTATAATATGGAAGATGATCAAAAGGTCAAGAATGATGAGTATACAGAACACTACCACCTTATGAATTAAGTTAAATTCGGAGGACCGAATTTCTTAAGGTGGGGAGAATATGATAACCGTAAATTTTCTATTTTTGGAAATTAGTATTAAAGAAAATATATAAGAGGAAATAAATAAATTAAAGTAAATAAATAAATTATTAATGAGAGGGGAATACTGTTGGAATTTCCGTAATTGATGAAGTGAAGAAGTGGAGAAAATTAATTTGGATAAATTTGAGGAATTCAATTTGGATGAATGGAAATTCAAATTAAATGAGAAAAAGGAGAAAATAATGGGATATTAAGACATCCAAATTTAATGAAATAAAATGCGTATAAGAATATATTTATATAATGAGATTATATAAATATATTTGCAGATATTTTTATATAAATACATATGTATGTATTTGAAATATAGTATATATATATATATTATAAATGAATATATACTATTTTATATTAAATAAATAAATGTGTATATTTTTATATACAATTATGTATATAAATAAATATAAATAATATACATATGAAATATAAATATTAATTTTAAGTAAAGTGTAAATATATATATATTGTTAAAATAAAATATATATATTATTAAGTATATTTATATTTATAAAAAAGTATAAAAAAAAATATAACAGAAATGGGGTTGGGATCTACCCGACCCCTGTTGTTTTTGTTTTAGAGAAGACAAAGGAGAAGCTGCCGGCGCCACCAGAGGAAAGAGAGAAGGGGGAGGCGGTTGCCGGCGAGCTAAGGAGAGGAAGCCGATGCTGATGCTAACGCCGGGAAAGGAAAAACGGAAGAGACAAATAGAACGGAAGAAGAGGATCGAAGCAGGAACCGGCGAAGCTGGAAAGAAAAAGAAAAAATGGTAGACGGCGGTGCCGACTGATCTAGGCATCGCCACTGCCACCGAAGCACCACCGGAGGGAGAGGAAGACGATGGAGGCCATCCGAGGCGCGATGAACGGCGGAGGAAGGCCGGTGAAGAGGCGAAAGAAACCAAAGGAAAATCGACTCGATCCGTCACCGTGCTGCCGATCCAGGGCAAACGGAGGGCACCGGTAGCTTCGCCGTGCTGTCGGCTAGCTGAGGAGCCGGCGAGGAAGAAGGCTGAATCGGCCAACGGGAAAAAAGAAAAGAAAAAGGAAAAAGAAAAAGAAAAGAAAGAGAAAGAAAAGAAAAGAGAAAAAGGAAGAAAGAAAAGAGGAAAAGAAGAAAGAGAGAGAGAAAAAGAAAAATCTTCGGGAATTCGAAAAATTCTCGGGAACTCGAGAATCTCGAGAATCGGTAAGAAATCCAAGAAATTATTAATGATAATTATTTAAATAAATTATTTATTTAAATAATTTGAGAAAATTCTAAAATTTAGAATTTAAATTCCAGAAATTATTCTCGGCGATCGAGATGAGGAATCGGAAGAGATGGAGTACGGGCGCGATCGGTAAGAGGAAGTCACCGACCCGGAAAAGGTAAGGGATGCATGTGCAGCACTGTAAGGATATTCAATCTGCATGTTTTAATTTCTAGATATTTTCTGGAAATATTTTATGAAATTATTATGATGAATGATTGGTTGGAAATTTGGAATGAAGTACTAGCTGGAAATTATAAACTTTATTTTCCGTGTAGGAGGCTTCCTAATCGGCAGCCGTTATACTACCGAAAAAAAAATTATCGAAAATTATCGAAAAATTCTAAAAAATTTCATAAAATCATAATAAATGATTTTATTTCACTAGAAACAATTTCTAACCACGAAAATAGAGAAAATGATTATTTTTCATAAAACATGAATATAACGAAATTCATTTTAAAATATTCATGTTTTCGAGAATGGTGATAATGAAATCACCGAAAATTCTCTTAATATGTAAATTACATGTAATACGAGAAGAAAAATGAAAAGGAGCAAAGTGAATATTTTTATGAATATTTTCATAAATATTTCTTAAATATTCACTAAATGGTTTTATAACCTTTATGATTTTAAAGTATGAAATTATATATTTTATAAATTTCATAAAGGTTATTTTTACGATAAAAACATGGTTTTGAGACTAGTTGGCCCCTCTATCATGCCGACATGTGATATGTAATACGTGATATGTGATATGTAAAATGTGATATGTGATATGTAGCCTGGCCGACACCTGATCAGTGATCCGTCGAGGACAATTATAGACTATAGCCATAGGTCTGACATGATTATTTTATACCTTTGGGTATTATTGCATGATAGGACTCGGTGATTGCCACTGTCTCCATATATGATATGTTTTAAATGAAAATGTTTTACATGATATGTGATATGTGAAATGTAAATGTTTTACATGGTATGTGATATGTGAAATGTAAATGTTTTACATGATATGTGATACGTGAAATGAAATGATTTATAGCATTTTTATAAAATGCTTATTCAGTACTATTTTTAGTACTACAAGATGATTTTCAAATGATAGGTAATATGAACATGTGACATGTTTTCAAAAGGAAAAAGGAGGAAATTAAATCTAATATTCTTATTTAAATTTTAAATTAAATATTAGATTTAAATGATTTATATGTTACGCGAAAAAGGGTTTAATAGCTTATTTTGCTATTTTAAAGTACTGTACTAATATGACTGTACAGTAAAACATGAAATGAGTTTTACAGGAAAATGATGATGATTTAACTAATATTCTTTTCAAAGAAAATATGAATATTAATTATTTTATTTAAATGCTTTATTTCATAAAAGCATTATTTTGAAAAGAATATGAAAACGATATGAAATAAAAAGGAAAAGGATTTAAATTTCAAACGAAAAGAAATTTACTCTCTACAGTTGCTTCTAGGTTCCGGGACAAGATAAGTATTTCAAAATACCTACCTTACTCCATCTGGATCCCTAGCCGACTGTAGTATCCTTCCTACATGCGAGCCTAGAGCCCCATAGGAAAAATGTAAAAGATTTTCAGCATATAGGAAACTGAATATCAAGTATGCATATAATTCCCTTACTGAGCCGTGGTTTGCTCACCCCTTAATTTTAACATTTTAGGTTTTTGAAGACTAAGAGTCTGACACCTAAGGGATTTCGGCTGCGCATTTGGGGACGATGCGACAGCTTGATTTATTTAATAAGGTATGATCATTTATTTTCTGTATTTAGACTTATCGACAGTACTACTTTGTTATGAAGTAAGATAGGGGATGTAATTCATATTATAATTTAATATGAAATTGTTTATATGTAAAAGAAAAGTAATGTATCGCAGACAGCCCAACCAAATAAGATGTATAGAATAAGGTAAAAAATAGGGTCACGGGCTGTGACAGATTTAACGGTATCAGAGCAGGGTTGACCTGATGTCTATCGATACTTTGAAAAGGAAATGTGTCGAAAAAGATTAACATCTCCTGTAATACTGTGTAGCTTGAATACATAGAGAAAATAAATGATTACAAATTTAATTAAGTGTTTAGAAGGGAGTGAGGAATTATGAAATAAGGAATGCTAAAAAGGGAAAACGGCTCAGGAATGTTGCCTGAAATGGTGATCTTATGATCTAAATGAAGGTCGGTTCGGTAAGGAATAGAAATGGACTCGGTGAGGGCCCTACCAGCACTTTTCCGTCCGGATTGAACTGAGGCCTGAAAGTGATGATATAAAGGAGGGGAATGAAGTATCATCACTAAATAGACATTAAGATCATTTATTAAAGGTATTTTGAGGAGAGAGAAAATTTTTGGCCAAAAATGACCAAAATAGCCCTACCCTCAAAATTTTGACGGGAGTCAAAATAGATCACCAGAAGTTGGAATTGACCGATTTGACAGAGAAATTGATGATGTAAAGTTGCATTTCAGGCAATATAATCCAATTATGGATTCTATTGGATTTCTCTATCGAAATCGAAAAAAAGATTTTAAACTACTGATGGTGGTATGAGAAAGGGGAATTATAAGCAAATAGATAATAAGATCACTGATTTAAAATGTATATTAAGGAGAAAGAAATAAATGTGAAAATGACAAAAATGCCCCTATGTGGGATTATGGTTTGAATAGTGATAAAATCAAGTCGATTTTGAATATATTGATAGTAATGGAGTTATTGATGGTATAAGGACACAATATGGGTATAACGATCCCGATTATAAATTTCACTGTACTTAGGTTACCAACATGACCCAAATGGTTATAGGGAAGTCGCAAGATGAGCGACTCAATTATTGATTCTTAAGGGTCGGAGTTAAAAGTGTATTAACAGGATATTATTACGGGATCGTTGGATATGATGAAAAGTAATATGATTACTGAAGATCACTGAGAAGAGATCAGTATAGAGGATGAAATCCATAGCAGTACTGTTAATTCCGGTTCTATACATCCCTACTGTTTTTGAAGTATTAAACAGAGAATTATAGAACTGGAATATTTTGAAATATGTTTTATAGATATGATGTACTATATGAAGTATATGGAATTGGAGAATATGCATAAGGACAATAGGTGATGATAAGAGATGAGAAAGATAACAGCTAACCTGGATTATTAAATGAAAATGATTTAAAATGAATTTCAATAATAAATCGATTAGCTGTGAAAGGTGTTAATCAAATAAGTACACTTAATACAGCATTATAAATTAAGAGGATTGATATGCTGTGAAATATGAGTAAATAAGTAAATTAAGGCGGAGTTGATGTTAAAATGATTTGATTATTAAATGTCTCTGCCTTGAGGATGTACAGTGAAATGATGGGACACAAAGATGAATGTCCAAAATGATAAGAGGTATGATTAAAGAAAGTATCAGATAAGATTCCCGATAAATTTCAGAGTAATATAGATTAAGAGATCGAGTTAATATCTACTCGATTATGGATACAGAAATTTATTTCTAAGCTCATATCGGAGAATATAGAAAGAATCTGAAAAGCTTAGGTAATAACTCTGAAAAATTTGTGGATAATGAAATTCACTTGTATAAAAAGGAATTAATGGAAATACAGATGATGTGATTGTCGATGAATTAAATGGCGTATTAAATTTTTATTCCGTAATATAGTTCTTATTAAGAACAAATAATCATTTCTATGGAAGTGATGCCTTATTTGATTTAATCGAAGATGTATAAGGAGCTTATAAGACTAATCTCTGTACAAGGCATCATTAGATGATTAGTTGAAAATTGATGGTCATAAGATGATAATAATTAAAACTCGATATAATTTTTACGAGTTCCTATTGAGGTTTACCAGGTTAATGAAATACCTTGTGAGGTATATAAGCCTAATGAATGAGGCAACCATATATGAATAATATGATTAAATATTGATACAGTCTAAGGCACAAATGGAAAATGAGCAGCATGGTGGTATAACCCTACGGACTCTCAAAGACTGTGAGCTATATGTAAGATAAGCAAATAAAAGATTTAGCTAGATAGTATCTCTTTCTAAGATATATGATCTCGAATGACAGAACGATGTGGATCTGTCTACGATGAAGAGATAATGATTGAGATACGAAATGTACTGGGTCTAGCTAAATACTATTACCAGTCTATGGAAGAGTTATTGGGTTAGCTGCTCTACAGATGTGACTGATAAGTAAATAAGTTTAAGTCGATGAATGAATAAGTATAAAAATGGTATACAAAAGATTAAAAGAGTTAAATAGTGGAATATTTTACCACTGAGGAAAAGTAACTGAAATGATGAAGGAAAAGATAAATATGAAATAAGAGGACAAGTACACGATGAAGAGGGAACACGAATAAGAAGTAGTTCTCAATTTTAAAGCTAAAAGTGATTTTGTGGTTATCACATGATTATGGCTAGAAGTAAGATCAAGCCAAAACTCGATAGAGGAAAAGTAATCATACTCAAAGGAGTAAAGAAATGATTTACATTTCTCTGCCAGTAATATAAATGGAAAATGATAAATATATATACCACCTCGAAATGATGGAAATGGTGGAATTATATGGATAATGTGGTGATTAAATGGATAATTTGAGGATTTAAAAATCGAATGACCATACTACATGAAAAGACGATATGGAGAGAAAATAATTGTCTCCTGATTCTATTATGGTAAAAGAGGGTAAATAGTAAAGTCTGCAAATGAATTGCAGCAATTGGATGAAATAAATATGAAAATGAATATTGTGGATAAAAATGAAGAATCTAAAAGAGATGATAATATGGAAGTGATTATGTCTGATAGTCTAATGAAATCACTTCTTCATTATCAAACTTTTAGATTCTTTAATGCCATAGTCGAAATATGATTATAAAATGATGAGAACGTATGTGAAGTTCCGGTGAGCACTATATGTGAAGGGAATCTCTGAGTAGCTATATGTTAATGGGAAATAGCAAAAGGCTCTGAGGTTCCAAATCTATTGATAGCACCGCTCCGTACATGATGTAAATATCTGAGCGTAGAATGGAAATGCTCGATGATATGTTGAGAGAGCAGATGCATGAGATGTGAAAGCTACTGGACAATTACATACAATTGATTAACCTGTTTAAATGACAGTACCAAACTATATCGACTTGGCACCAAATAAGAAAGATGAATGAGGAACAATATGAATCATATGTGATATGAAAAGGAGTGGAAAATGGATAACTCCCAATTGATAAGAAATTTAAAGGAGTATAAATATATGCTGAGTAATGATATATAATGGTGTAAAAGGTGATTTTAATCTTAAAGGTATACTGGAAGTATAATATGGAAGATGATCAAAAGGTCAAGAATGATGAGTATACAGAACACTACCACCTTATGAATTAATGTCACATCCCGTTACCGTATTTTTCACCTTATTTTACACGATTCCTTCGGTTGGGCTGTCTGTGATACTTCACTTTTACTAACTGTTAAACAAATGTACAGTACATTGTTTATATTATACACATCCCCTATCTTAATTAATCAGATAAGTAGTACTGCAGATATGTCTAAATACAGAAAATAAATAATCGTACCTCATATAAATCAGTCGATCTGTCACATTGTCCTTTGTGTACAGCCGTAATTCACAATCTTTAAGATCTCACAATCATTAAAACCTGAAATGTTTAAAATTAAGGGGTGAGCAAACCACGGCTCAGTAAGAGAGTTATATGTCACACTTGATATTCAGCTATCTATATGCTGAAAATATTTTTTTTTTCTTCACTTTCTTTAAAATCTTCCTAGCTGGCTCTAGGCACACATGTAGGAAGGATACTACAGTCGGCTAGGGATCCAGATAGAATAAGGTAGGTATTTTAGAATACCATACTTGTCCCGGAACCTAGAAGCAACTGTAGAGAATATCAATTTTGTTGTTTCAAAACGATATAATTTTTGTTTTTCCACAGAGTAAACCACTTGTTCCTTTCCACTTCGGTATACTTTAAAACCCTTGACAGTTCAGTAATAAAAACAGTGGTTTACTTCTCTTCTCTTCTCTTCAGTACAGTAAAAACAGTACAGTACAGTGATTTGCAAATATCAAATCATTGGATAATTACTTCTTCGATTTTCTTTATCTTAGAAATAATTCTTATGTTACTCTTTTAGAATAAACATTTATTTCTCTTTTCAAATCAATAACCGTATCGTACTAAAGCCTCATAAGAAATGCATTTAAAATAGTCATAGTATCGATATATGCAGAAAACAAATGCCATAATAATGCATTTCATACTTTAAATCATTGTATGAATTCTTTAATGCATATATCTAAAATTCATACTTGTTTCAAACATGCATCATACTTTCGAAACTTAACATCATAATTAATAAAACTTTTCATACAATTCATGGAGACTAGGCAAAATCATATAGCAAGTATGCGGTCATGACACTTACTTCTTCCTCCGAAGAGGGAACGGAATACCTATGGCCATGGTATGGGCTGTAGACCTGATCAGAGTCGTACAGCGAACATGCACCACGAAGGACCAACATACCCACAAAGGATGAAAACATACACAATGTGGGCGAGAACATGCACGACGTGGGCTAAACATATGCCACAAGGGACGGAAACATGCACAATGTGGCAAGCATGACAGGCAATAACATAAACTATAGGAAAGCCTTAGTCTCAAAACTTACTTACATACCATCGATATAAAATAGTAAGGACCGGACGTGCCAGGGTCTAAGTTAACCTGGGGTTTGCCACTCCGATACCTTTTTCGGAAAACATACTTATAGCATTATTGAAAAATATACATAGAAATCATAAATTCGTTTAGCTAATTATCAAAAGACTATGGAATTTAATTTCAGAACGAAATTCATGCTTCAAACATTTCTTTATAAAATGCGATGAAGACAGTTTGAAAAATCATCACTGAACATGTAAAAGGTTAAAACTATCTTTTTTCACCATAAAACATATATGCACGTTTTTCCATGCATTAAATTGAAAACATGATTTTATAATTATCGGAATTCAAATAAATTATTTTTATACTTTATGAAAATAAAATATTTATTTTCTAACTTTAAATTCTCATCTCAATGTTTTCTTTTAAAAACAAGTGTAGGGACCTTTAGTCTCGAAATCATAATTATTCATCCTTTCTTAACCTTTATGGAATATTCATAATTAATTATTTCCATAATTAAACCACAAAGGTTTTCTGTAAAATCAAGTGAATATTTAAGAATATTTGTAAAAATATTCACTTCAGTCTCTTTTTCATTTTCATTTCGTTTCACGTGAAATATCACCTATCAGAATAAATTTAGGTGATTTCCTTTTTTCACCATTTTCAAAACATGAATATTTTAAAATTAATTATCAATATATTCATGTTTTATGAAAACTAATCGATTTCTCGATTTTCATGTTAGAAATCGTTTCACGTGAAATACAATCTTTTATTTTGGTTTTCGGTGATTTTCGGTAAATTTCAGTAATTTTTTCGATAATTTTTCGGCATTATAACGGCTACCGATTTGGTTAGCCTCCTGCACGAAAATACAGTTTATATTTTCAACCGGTGTTTCATCACAATTTCATCCGATAAACCATCACACTATAAAACCGATAGTTATCAATAGCATTTATAAAATTAAATGCAATTTAAAAAAAACATGGCCGAATATCCTTACAGGCGGCACATGTCTCCCTTACCTGTTTCGGGTTGGCGACTGCCTCTTACCGGTCGCGCCCGTACTCCATCTGTTCCGATTCCTCATCTCGATCATCGAGAGAATTTTTCTGGAATTTAAATTCTAAAATTTAGAATTTTTCTACAATTATTTAAATAAATAAATTATTTAAATAATTTAGTACTTTTCGGGATTTCTTACCGATTCCCGAATTTTCCAGAATTTCCCGTAATTTCCGAATTCTCGGGAATTTTTCAAATTCCCGGAATTCCCTTTTTTTTTTCTCTCCTTTTCTTCTTTTTCTTCCTTCTTTCTTTTTCTCTTTTCTTTTCTTTTTCTTTTTCTTTTTCTTTTTTTTTTCTTTTCTTTCTTTTTCTTTTTTCCTTGGTCTGACCGGTTCAGACCAGTCAGACCGGTCAACCTTCCTCCACTGCCGGTTCTCCTCCGGCGGCTGATTCTCCGGCGGTTCGGTGGCTCAGCAGCTGGCCGGCGTTGAGACGAAGCTGTCGGTGGCCTCAGCTCAGCCTGGATCGGCGGCACGGCGGCGGATCTACTCGGTTTACCTTCGGTCACTTCTCCTCCTCCGTCGGCCTTCCTCCGCCGTCGTTGGCCTCACCGGTGGCCTCCATCCTCTTCCTCTTTCCCTGGCGATGCTTCGGTGGCAGTGGCGGCAACCAATTCCGCCGATACCGCCGGTTTCCATTTTCTTTTCTCTTCCGATTTTTCGCCGGTTTTTCCTTCGTTTCCGTTTCTGTTTTCTTTCTTCTTCCGCCTCGGGTCACCGTCGTTCGCTTCTCCTCTCGCCGGCGACGTCGCGCTCCTCTCCTTTCTCCCTCGATCGGCCGACCGACGGTGGCCAGCTTCCTCTGTTTTGTTTACGTTTTCTCCTCTGTTTTAACAGAGGAGAAAATAACATGGGAATCGGGTATATCCCGATTCCCTTTTTCTCTTTTTTTTTTTTTATAAATAATATATATAATTATATTTATATAATTATATATAATTATTTTATGATATATATTTCATATAATACCATATATATATATATATATCTATACATTTAAAATCAAATACTATATATATTTATATATTATATATTTATATACAAAAATGTATTATAATAACATACATATGTATTTATTTAACATAAAATAGTATATATATCATTTTATAATATATACTATATTTCATATATACATATGTATTTATATAAAAACATATCAAAATATATTTATATAATCTAATCATATAAATATATAATATATGCATTTTATTTCATTTAATTTGGATTTTCTTAATATCCATTTATTTCTCCTTTTTATTTCCTATTTAATTTGGATTTCCATTATCCAAATTAAATTTCCTCTCTTCATTATTTTTCATGATTTCTCATCTTATACTTATTTCCACTTATCTGTTTTCTTTAATATTAATTTCTAATATTAATAATTTCCAATAAATGGAAAATTTGCGGTTATCACATTCTCCCCACCTTAAGAAATTCGGTCCTCCGAATTTGGCTTAATTCAGAAAGTGGTATACGCCGTATACTTACGACTTTTAACCTCTAGGTCATCCTCCAAGTAATACTGCCAGTACACTTTCAACATCAAGAATACTTTAGACCACTACATGCTGTATTTCATCATATATGTCTATACTCCCGTAAGTTCATTAATTAAATCGGGAGTTTTCATTTCCACTCTTTTCACATAAGAGTCCATGCACAGTATTTTTCATATCGTAGCTGATCCATGCTGTTCATCCTCCATTTTTCTCACTTAGTGCCAAGTCGATATAGTTTAAAACTATCAATTACACATGTCAATCAGTTGTATGTAAGTGTCCCAGTAGCTTTCACATCTCATGCACACGCTCTCTCAATATCATGGAGCGTTTACATCTTACGCTCATATATGTATATATATCAATATGGAGCGGTGTTATCAATACACTTGGGATCTCAAAGCCTTTTGCTATTTCTCATTAAGCATATGACAACTCAGAGACTCCCATCACATGTAAGGCTCACTGGAACTGTACATACACATTTACACCATTTAACACGAATACTTCGACTACAGCACTAGAGAATCTAAGAGTCTGATAATGGAAAGTGATTCTATTTAGATCATCAGTCTTTAATCACTTCCATATCATCATTTCTCTTTTGGACTCTTTATTGTCCTCAATATTCATTTTATCAAAACGACATTTCACTTGCAAACTTTATTATGGATTATCTCTTACAATTACCAATCATGAGACAATCATATTCTCTTCATGTAGTATAGTCTTTAAATCTCTTTTCATAATCTAGATTCCAAAATTGAATCCTCAATTTATACATTTAATCACCACATCATCTATATACTTCTACCGTTTCTATCATGTTACGATGGTTATATGTATAATCATTTTTCATTTACATATTGGCAGTAAACATATCAATTATCTTACTCCTTGGAGTATCATTAATTTCATTTATCAAATCTGACTTAATTTTACATCTCGCCGCAGTTATGTGATAACCAATACAAATCACTTTCAGTCTTACCTTCGGGAACGGTTTCATATTGATGTTCCCTTCTCATCATGCAATTTATTTCCTTATTCCACTTTCATTTTTGGTTTTCATATTCCCACTTTTATCTCTTCATATATATATATATATATATATATTATATATTCATCCTTTTTGTCGATTTTCTCGATTGGTATGGTACTATACTGCGAAGATCTTTTAAAATCTTGCATTCCATCATTTCTTTACATTTATCCTTTTACCGACTTTAACTTCTTTCTTTAATTACATCACATTAGTAGAGCAGCTAATCTCATCACTCTTTTATAGATTGACAGTAATATCTAGCTAGACTCATTAATCTCGTATCTCAATCATTATCTCTATATCGTAGACATATTCACTGTCATCCGGTCATCCCGAGATCATATATCTCAAGAGGAGATACTATCTAGCCATATCTCTTATTTGCCAATCTTAACACAATTTCACAATCTTTAAAAGTTTAAGGGTTATACCAAAATGCTGCTCATGTTTCATTTATACTTTAAACTCTATCAGTATTTCATCAATTTACTCATGTATGGATGCCTCATTCTTTAGGTTTATATACCTTACAAGGCAAATCATTAACCTCGTAACCTCAATAGGAACTCGTAAAATTCACTCCGAGTTTCTAATCATAATCTTACAGACATCAATCTCCAATCTTTTATCTAAGGACGCTTTATACCAAGACAGGTCTTATAAACTCCTCATGCATATCGAATCAGATCCATAAGACATCTATTCCATAATGTAGATGAATATTTGTTCTTCAAAAGAACTTTATTAATGATAGGAATTTAATACATCCTTTTTATTCATCTAATTTTCAATGTCATCTGTGCTTCTCTCACTTACACTTATACAGATAACTTTCTTATCCACAATTTATGTTATCGGTATTTCCATCAATCACACCTTATACACATGCACTTCATTATTCTTTCATTTTCTAGAGTGGATTTCTTAAGCTTTTGGATTCTCCTAAGTTTTCCGATATAAGCTTAGAATCAGATTTCATATTCAAAATCGAGTCAAAGTTATCTCGATTCCTCCAATTTATATAATTCTAGAAGTTCCATCGAAATTCAAATCCGATGCTTTCTTCAATCACACCTTTCTTATTAATTCGGACATTTCATCCTCATGCCATTAATAATTCTATTATTATCAATGGATTCAAGATTAACTTGATTTCATCACTATTCAGAGCTTTGCCCAACATAGGGGCAATTTCGTCATTTCGACATTTATTTCTTTCTCCTCAGTATACATTTGAATCAAGGATCTTAATATCTATGTGCTGATAGTACCTCTTCTCGTACTAATATCAGCGATTTGAGATCTTAT
Organism: Heritiera fomes; assembly: GCA_032173925.1. Classification (NCBI taxonomy): domain Eukaryota; kingdom Viridiplantae; phylum Streptophyta; class Magnoliopsida; order Malvales; family Malvaceae; genus Heritiera; species Heritiera fomes. Next base: position 16,280,834 of record JAPDPM010000009.1, on the reverse strand, counting down.
TCGATTTCGACAGAGAATTCCACTAAAATCTATAATTGAATTATTTTGTATGTAATGTAGCTTTACATCATCAATTTCTCTGTCAAATCACTCAAATCAAACTTCTGTTGGTTTATTTTAACTCCCTGTAAAATTTCAGAGGTAGGGGTATTTTGGTCATTTTTGGCCAAAATTTTCTCTCTCTTCAAATTACCCTCAATCGATGATCTTAAAGTCTATTTAATGATGATATATCATTCCCCTCCTTATATCATCACTTTCAGGTCTCAGTTCGGTTCGGACCGTAAAGTACTGGTGGGGCCCTCACCGAGTCCTTTCGATTCCTTACCGAACAGGCCTTCAAATAAATTTCAAGATCACCAATTTTCTGGTATTTCTGAGCCTATTATTTCTTTAACATTCTCAATTTATACTTTCTCACTCCCTTTAAATTATTTTACTCTATTTACAATCATTTATTTTCTCTATGTATTTAGACGACACAGTACTACTGGGGATGTTTTAACACTTTTCCTTCCAAAAGTATTCACAGACATCAGGCCAACCATGCTCTGATACCATTAAACCTGTCACATCCCGTTACCGTATTTTTCACCTTATTTTACACGATTCCTTCGGTTGGGCTGTCTGTGATACTTCACTTTTACTAACTGTTAAACAAATGTACAGTACATTGTTTATATTATACACATCCCCTATCTTAATTAATCAGATAAGTAGTACTGCAGATATGTCTAAATACAGAAAATAAATAATCGTACCTCATATAAATCAGTCGATCTGTCACATTGTCCTTTGTGTACAGCCGTAATTCACAATCTTTAAGATCTCACAATCATTAAAACCTGAAATGTTTAAAATTAAGGGGTGAGCAAACCACGGCTCAGTAAGAGAGTTATATGTCACACTTGATATTCAGCTATCTATATGCTGAAAATATTTTTTTTTTCTTCACTTTCTTTAAAATCTTCCTAGCTGGCTCTAGGCACACATGTAGGAAGGATACTACAGTCGGCTAGGGATCCAGATAGAATAAGGTAGGTATTTTAGAATACCATACTTGTCCCGGAACCTAGAAGCAACTGTAGAGAATATCAATTTTGTTGTTTCAAAACGATATAATTTTTGTTTTTCCACAGAGTAAACCACTTGTTCCTTTCCACTTCGGTATACTTTAAAACCCTTGACAGTTCAGTAATAAAAACAGTGGTTTACTTCTCTTCTCTTCTCTTCAGTACAGTAAAAACAGTACAGTACAGTGATTTGCAAATATCAAATCATTGGATAATTACTTCTTCGATTTTCTTTATCTTAGAAATAATTCTTATGTTACTCTTTTAGAATAAACATTTATTTCTCTTTTCAAATCAATAACCGTATCGTACTAAAGCCTCATAAGAAATGCATTTAAAATAGTCATAGTATCGATATATGCAGAAAACAAATGCCATAATAATGCATTTCATACTTTAAATCATTGTATGAATTCTTTAATGCATATATCTAAAATTCATACTTGTTTCAAACATGCATCATACTTTCGAAACTTAACATCATAATTAATAAAACTTTTCATACAATTCATGGAGACTAGGCAAAATCATATAGCAAGTATGCGGTCATGACACTTACTTCTTCCTCCGAAGAGGGAACGGAATACCTATGGCCATGGTATGGGCTGTAGACCTGATCAGAGTCGTACAGCGAACATGCACCACGAAGGACCAACATACCCACAAAGGATGAAAACATACACAATGTGGGCGAGAACATGCACGACGTGGGCTAAACATATGCCACAAGGGACGGAAACATGCACAATGTGGCAAGCATGACAGGCAATAACATAAACTATAGGAAAGCCTTAGTCTCAAAACTTACTTACATACCATCGATATAAAATAGTAAGGACCGGACGTGCCAGGGTCTAAGTTAACCTGGGGTTTGCCACTCCGATACCTTTTTCGGAAAACATACTTATAGCATTATTGAAAAATATACATAGAAATCATAAATTCGTTTAGCTAATTATCAAAAGACTATGGAATTTAATTTCAGAACGAAATTCATGCTTCAAACATTTCTTTATAAAATGCGATGAAGACAGTTTGAAAAATCATCACTGAACATGTAAAAGGTTAAAACTATCTTTTTTCACCATAAAACATATATGCACGTTTTTCCATGCATTAAATTGAAAACATGATTTTATAATTATCGGAATTCAAATAAATTATTTTTATACTTTATGAAAATAAAATATTTATTTTCTAACTTTAAATTCTCATCTCAATGTTTTCTTTTAAAAACAAGTGTAGGGACCTTTAGTCTCGAAATCATAATTATTCATCCTTTCTTAACCTTTATGGAATATTCATAATTAATTATTTCCATAATTAAACCACAAAGGTTTTCTGTAAAATCAAGTGAATATTTAAGAATATTTGTAAAAATATTCACTTCAGTCTCTTTTTCATTTTCATTTCGTTTCACGTGAAATATCACCTATCAGAATAAATTTAGGTGATTTCCTTTTTTCACCATTTTCAAAACATGAATATTTTAAAATTAATTATCAATATATTCATGTTTTATGAAAACTAATCGATTTCTCGATTTTCATGTTAGAAATCGTTTCACGTGAAATACAATCTTTTATTTTGGTTTTCGGTGATTTTCGGTAAATTTCAGTAATTTTTTCGATAATTTTTCGGCATTATAACGGCTACCGATTTGGTTAGCCTCCTGCACGAAAATACAGTTTATATTTTCAACCGGTGTTTCATCACAATTTCATCCGATAAACCATCACACTATAAAACCGATAGTTATCAATAGCATTTATAAAATTAAATGCAATTTAAAAAAAACATGGCCGAATATCCTTACAGGCGGCACATGTCTCCCTTACCTGTTTCGGGTTGGCGACTGCCTCTTACCGGTCGCGCCCGTACTCCATCTGTTCCGATTCCTCATCTCGATCATCGAGAGAATTTTTCTGGAATTTAAATTCTAAAATTTAGAATTTTTCTACAATTATTTAAATAAATAAATTATTTAAATAATTTAGTACTTTTCGGGATTTCTTACCGATTCCCGAATTTTCCAGAATTTCCCGTAATTTCCGAATTCTCGGGAATTTTTCAAATTCCCGGAATTCCCTTTTTTTTTTCTCTCCTTTTCTTCTTTTTCTTCCTTCTTTCTTTTTCTCTTTTCTTTTCTTTTTCTTTTTCTTTTTCTTTTTTTTTTCTTTTCTTTCTTTTTCTTTTTTCCTTGGTCTGACCGGTTCAGACCAGTCAGACCGGTCAACCTTCCTCCACTGCCGGTTCTCCTCCGGCGGCTGATTCTCCGGCGGTTCGGTGGCTCAGCAGCTGGCCGGCGTTGAGACGAAGCTGTCGGTGGCCTCAGCTCAGCCTGGATCGGCGGCACGGCGGCGGATCTACTCGGTTTACCTTCGGTCACTTCTCCTCCTCCGTCGGCCTTCCTCCGCCGTCGTTGGCCTCACCGGTGGCCTCCATCCTCTTCCTCTTTCCCTGGCGATGCTTCGGTGGCAGTGGCGGCAACCAATTCCGCCGATACCGCCGGTTTCCATTTTCTTTTCTCTTCCGATTTTTCGCCGGTTTTTCCTTCGTTTCCGTTTCTGTTTTCTTTCTTCTTCCGCCTCGGGTCACCGTCGTTCGCTTCTCCTCTCGCCGGCGACGTCGCGCTCCTCTCCTTTCTCCCTCGATCGGCCGACCGACGGTGGCCAGCTTCCTCTGTTTTGTTTACGTTTTCTCCTCTGTTTTAACAGAGGAGAAAATAACATGGGAATCGGGTATATCCCGATTCCCTTTTTCTCTTTTTTTTTTTTTATAAATAATATATATAATTATATTTATATAATTATATATAATTATTTTATGATATATATTTCATATAATACCATATATATATATATATATCTATACATTTAAAATCAAATACTATATATATTTATATATTATATATTTATATACAAAAATGTATTATAATAACATACATATGTATTTATTTAACATAAAATAGTATATATATCATTTTATAATATATACTATATTTCATATATACATATGTATTTATATAAAAACATATCAAAATATATTTATATAATCTAATCATATAAATATATAATATATGCATTTTATTTCATTTAATTTGGATTTTCTTAATATCCATTTATTTCTCCTTTTTATTTCCTATTTAATTTGGATTTCCATTATCCAAATTAAATTTCCTCTCTTCATTATTTTTCATGATTTCTCATCTTATACTTATTTCCACTTATCTGTTTTCTTTAATATTAATTTCTAATATTAATAATTTCCAATAAATGGAAAATTTGCGGTTATCACAATTAAGTTAAATTCGGAGGACCGAATTTCTTAAGGTGGGAGAATATGATAACCGTAAATTTTCTATTTTTGGAAATTAGTATTAAAGAAAATATATAAGAGGAAATAAATAAATTAAAGTAAATAAATAAATTATTCATGAGAGGGGAATACTGTTGGAATTTCCGTAATTGATGAAATGAAGAAGTGGAGAAAATTAATTTGGATAAATTTGAGGAATTTAATTTGGATGAATGGAAATTCAAATTAAATGAGAAAAAGGAGAAAATAATGGGATATTAAGACATCCAAATTTAATGAAATAAAATGCGTATAAGAATATATTTATATAATGAGATTATATAAATATATTTGCAGATATTTTTATATAAATACATATGTATGTATTTGAAATATAGTATATATATATATATATTATAAATGAATATATACTATTTTATATTAAATAAATAAATGTGTATATTTTTATATACAATTATGTATGTAAATAAATATAAATAATATACATATGAAATATAAATATTAATTTTAAGTAAAGTGTAAATATATATTGTTAAAATAAAATATATATTATTAAGTATATTTATATTTATATAAAAGTATAAAATATATATATATATATATAACAGAAACAGGGTCGGGATCTACCCGACCCTTGTTGTTTCTGTTTTGGAGAAGACAAATGGAGAAGCTATCGGCGCCACCAGAGGAAAGAGAGAAGGGGGAGGCGGTTGCCAGCGAGCCGAGGAGAGGAAGCCGATGCCGACGCTGACACCGGGAAAGGAAAAACGGAAGAGACAAATAGAACGGAAGAAGAGGATCGAAGTAGGAACCAGCAAAGCCGGAAAGAAAAAGAAAAAATGGCAGACGACGGTGCCGGCCGATCCAGGCACCGCCACTGCCACCGAAGCACCGCCAGAGGGAGGGGAAGACGATGGAGGCCACTCGAGGCGCGGTGAACGGCGGAGGAAGGCCGGTGAAGAGACGGAAGAAACCAAAGGAAAATCGACTCGACTCGTCGCCGTGCCGCCGATCTAGGGCAAACGGAGGGCATCGGTAGCTTCGTCGTGCTGTCGGCCAGCTGAGGAGCCAGTGAACCGCCGGAGAACCGGCCGCCGGTGAAGAACCGGCGAGGAAGAAGGCTGAACCGGCCAACGGGAAAAAGGAAAAGAAAAAGAAAAAAAAAGGAAAAAGAAAATGAAAAAGAAAAGAAAGAGAAAGAAAAGAAAAGAGAAAAAGGAAGAAAGAAAAGAGGAAAAAAAGAAAGAGAGAGAGAAAAAGAAAAATTTTCGGGAATTCGAAAAATTCTTCGAAACTCGAGAATCTTGGGAATCGATAAGAAATTCGAGAAATTATTAATGATAATTATTTAAATAAATTATTTATTTAAATAATTTGAGAAAATTCTAAAATTTAGAATTTAAATTCTAGAAATTATTCTCGGCGATCGAGATGAGGAATCGGAAGAGATGGAGTACGGGTGCGACCGGTAAGAGGAAGTCGCCGACCCGGAAAAGGTAAAGGATGCATATGCAGCACTGTAAGGATATTCAGCCTGCATGTTTTAATTTCAAAATATTTTGTGGAAATATTTTATGAAATTATTATGATGAATGATTGGTTGGAAATTTGGAATGAAGTATTAGCTGGAAATTATAATTGTATTTTCCGTGCAGGAGGCTAGCCAATCGGCAGCCGTTATACTGCCGAAAAAAATAATTATCGAAAATTATCGAAAAATTCTAGAAAATTTTATAAAATCATAATAAATGATTTTATTTCACAAGAAACAATTTCCAACCACGAAAATAGAGAAAATAATTATTTTTCATAAAACATGAATATAACGAAATTCATTTTAAAATATTCATGTTTTCGAGAATGGTGATAATGAAATTACCGAAAATTCTCTTAATATATAAATTACACGTAATACGAGAAGAAAAATGAAAAGGAGTAAAGTGAATATTTTTATGAATATTTTCATAAATATTTCTTAAATATTCACTAAATGGTTTTTATAACCTTTATGATTTTAAAGTATGAAATTATATATTTTATAAATTTCATAAAGGTTATTTTTACGATAAAAACATGGTTTTGAGACTAGTTGGCCCCTCTATCATGCCGACATGTGATATGTAATACGTGATATGTGATATGTAACATGTGATATGTGATATGTAGTCCTGGCCGACACCTGATCAGTGATCCTCCGAGGACAATTATAGACTGTGGCCATAGGTTCGACATGATTATTTTATACCTTTGGGTATTATTGCATGATAGGACTCGGTGATTGCCACTGTCTCCATATATGATATGTTTTAAATGAAAATGTTTTACATGATATGTGATATGTGAAATGTAAATGTTTTACATGATATGTGATATGTGAAATGTAAATGTTTTACATGATATGTGATACGTGAAATGAAATGATTTATAGCATTTTTATAAAATGCTTATTCAGTACTGTTTTTAGTACTGCAAGATGATTTTCAAATGATAGGTAATATGAACATGTGACATGTTTTCAAAAGGAAAAAGGAGGAAATTAAATCTAATATTTTTATTTAAATTTTAAATTGAATATTAGATTTAAATGATTTATATGTTACGCGAAAAAGGGTTTAATAGCTTATTTTGCTATTTTAAAGTACTGTACTAATATGACTGTACAGTAAAACATGAAATGAGTTTTACAGGAAAATGATGATGATTTAACTAATATTCTTTTCAAAGAAAATATGAATATTAGTTATTTTATTTAAATGCTTTATTTCATAAAACCATTATTTTGGAAAGAATATGAAAACGATATGAAATAAAAAGGAAAAGGATTTAAATTTCAAACGAAAAGAAATTTACTCTCTACAGTTGCTTCTAGGTTCCGGAACAAGATAGGTATTTCAAAATACCTACCTTACTCCATCCGGATCCCTAGCCGACTGTAGTATCCTTCCTACATGCGAGCCTAGAGCCCCATAGGAAAAATGAAAAATATTTTCAGCATATAGAAAACTGAATATCAAGTATGCATATAATTCGCTTACTGAGCCGTGGTTTGCTCACCCCTTAATTTTAACATTTCAGGTTTTTGAAGACTAAGAGTCTGACACCTAAGGGATTTCGGCTGCGCATTTGGGGACGATGCGACAGCTTGGTTTATTTAATAAGGTATAATCATTTATTTTCTGTATTTAGACTTAGCGACAATACTACTTTGTTATGAAGTAAGATAGGGAATGTAATTCATATTATAATTTAATATGAAATTGTTTATATGTAAAAGAAAAGTAAAGTATCGCAGACAGCCCAACCAAATAAGATGTATAGAATAAGGTGAAAAATAGGGTCACGGCTGTGACATTACAATCCCTCTTTTTCAAGGCTCAAGAGAACCTCTCTCTTTTTCTAGGCTCAAGAGAAATCTCCCTCTTTTTCTAGGCTCAAGAGAAACCTTCATCTTTTTTTGAGGCTAAAGAGAAACCTCCCTTTTTACAAGGAATAAATTGGTTTACAAGAGATGTAATCAAAGAAAGGCCTCTAGGTAGGCAAGTGATTATAAGAGTTAAGCACAAGAAAATCCTAAACAATATTTGTGCTATTCTATACAAGGAATGTGAGCATGATGGAAGATGAAGACTTTGTAGCTCTTGAAATATTGTTGAGGCTTGAGGATTTGAGGAAAATGAAGATTAAATGTGCTAAGCTCTTCCTCTTGGTTCCTTCAGCTTCTAAGCCTCTATTTATAGTCCCTTGGATGGTTTATGGACATTGGTTGGAGCCAAAAACGAATTTAGCCGTTGTGCCTCACAAAACTAGCCGTTACAACACTTTTTCGTCCCCAGGGATCAATCTCAAAGGAATCGATCCCATTCCCAAAGGGATCAATCCCTTTAGTCCAGAATCTTGATTCTTGGCTTGAGGGACCTTTTCAGCATTGGCAAGCCATTCTGCCATGAAGGGATCGATCCCTTCCCTTAGGAGATCGATCCCATGCTTCCGGAGAGTGATTTTCTGCACTTTTTGGGTTAGAAATGATGTGGCATTTGATCCTAATTCAACCCAAAACATTTTGGCATTTTTGTGAGAGTTTTCCTTGACTTTCTCTAATGAAAAAATGGTCCAAAAATTCATTAAGTAATTTTCTAAAATATTCAAAAATATTTTATAAAGTATTAAGACCAATAAGAATGTATCATTAAATCATGATCTTAATGTTTGATATTATCACTTAAAATGGTTTGAGAAAATCATGTGTCATAAAGCAAATTTACAATATGAAAGAAACATTAAAGTTTACTTAAGTTTTTGTCATTTCAAAATACATATGCCAATTTAAAGCTAACAGTCTCCACTGTACTGTATTGGTTATTGAATTAAGAATGCTATTGGTACCAAAGTAGCTATTTTAATTGTTGACTGTATTGTTTACTGGATTTCTATACTAAACTGTTTATTGAAATGTTTTAATTAAAGTGTTTATATATATTATTTTATATATATATATATATTGAATAATATCATGAATTGTTTTCAAGGGATTAAAAAGTTTATACATATCATATGCAAGTGATTACTCCTTATAGTCGCTACTAGGGACTGGCACATGACATGTACTCTAAAATACCTCCCTTACTCCATCCTGTTTCTTAGCCGACTATAGTATCCTTCCTAATTTATATCCTAGTGCACTCTTAGAAATTACATGTTTTAGCATATAGATTTCATAGTATCAGTCTTGCATATGATTCTCTTACTGAGCACGTTAGCTCACCCTTTATTTTTTACTCCACAAATTTCTACAGTGATCGACTTATATATCGTTCCACAGATTTTGGCTGCGCTATAGTACTTGAGGCAGCTTTGATTAGATCCTGGAGGTATATTCTATTTCTTTTATATGTTCATACTTATTACATACAGTACTACGATTGTATAATTCATGTACAGGGGATGTAGAACATGTGAAAGATGTTGTAAGCAATGTTTTGTTATAAATATTTATATCAGCTATAGATATGATTTTATTTAAAAAGTGATTCATTGTTTAAAATGTGTGTGATAAAGGCATTGCACACATCCCAACCATCCTATTACATGTGTGAAAATGGATAATTACTGTGTATAACGGATCATTACATGGCCACTTTAGGGCTTGATTTGGGTACTATGTTATAGAGCACTGAAAAACTAAACAGGGCTGATGAAGACTGTTTTCGTTTTCAATTAGTTTTTACTAAGTTTTTTAAGGGTTTCTCTTTCTTCTTAAGCTTTCAACAATGGAGGAGTACAAAAGTAAGGATCATGGCCAGCCAAGATGAAGAAAGCTGTAGAATTTTAAAATATCCTTTATGGAAAATTACAAAAATGCCCTTACACTTGTAAAATTTTTAGTTTTGCCCTTAACGATTTGTTTCGTTTTAAACAGTTAGTCTAACCTTCAAAATATTTCATTCAATCATAAAACACCTCTATTTAACATGTTCTAATTATTGGTTGAGCTTTTGTCGAGGTTTGATTGGTCAGATGGGCGAAATTACCAAAATGGCCCTAACTATTGAATCGCTCAATTCTCTACTGTTTCACGTGATTTAGTCTATCAGTCCACATGGCCTAAAACTTTATTGCATGAAGATTACCTATCATTGTTAGTTGGTCAAAAGTTGATTCAGTTTGATCATCTTTAACGAAAATTCTATCGACTTATGAACTTAATTGTTATTTTCATACTTGTTACACGTTTTTCAAAACATGCTTAAATAAGTGAGTTTAAGATGCAGATTCTTACCATCATAGTGTTTGGCTCTAAATACCAAGTCTGCCAAGTTTCATCTCCATTGGAACACCAAAAGGCTAGTAGGGCCTGCCATCCACCTCCTTTTCATGCCTACACAATAAGTGGCTTTTGAATAGTTATTAGACGTCTATTATTCCTAACTTCATGAATGGTAAATAACAGTAATAAGAAGTGTGGATCTCACACATATCTTGATTCCATGTTGTTAAGATAGTAAAATTCTCAATTATAGTTAGAATATTCTACATCTTTTTATTTTTAGCTCTTTTTTATTCCAAACTTGATATTTAATACATAAAACATAAAATAAGCATTAGTAAGCTTTTTTATGCATAAAACATAATTAAATAAATAATAATAAAATATATAATTATCAATTTAACATCATTGGGATATACGATATCGATTATTTGGTTTTACACAAAATCATTCTCTTCCCCTCAATTTTGTGGGAATCAAAGTATGTCTCCAAAACTAAGAGAAACCTGTTTCTCGCAAGGTTTAGTTTCATGTCATGAATTACCAAGCAAATGGCATTATTCTCATTGGGATACACGATATCGATGCTTTGGTTTTCCACAAAATCATTCTCTTCCCTCGTTTTTATGGGAATCAAGGTTTGTCCCTAAAACCAAAAAAAGCCCATTTCTCGCAAGGATTTAGTTTCTTTTCGTGAATAGCCAAGCAAATGGCATTTTTCTCATCGGGATACATGATATCTATGCTTTGGAATCAAGGTGTCATGACCCGAATGCCATGATGTGCACTTAACAATTTCAATTATTTCAATTAACAAATTTACGAACTAATTTTTTTTTCGAATTATGGTTTATATTCAATATCAATATAGTCACAAGCGATTTTCACTTATCCTTTTAATTTAATTTTTTCCAACTTATTCTTTATTCCAAAGTTCAATTTTATAACTTTTGAAAGTAACAGTCTATATATATAGTAATTTACACACTTTTACAAATATTGTGGCAGTTGGGCTATCTGCGATGTCTTTATCACATACTTATGCTTAATATAATAAGTTTACAATACCTAATTTCATTCAATTCACAAATTTGTATTGTTTACAGAACAATGTTTCTTCAATATTTACATCCCTAAATAACATTTACAATAAGGTAGTATTGTACAAAAATGTCTGAATATACATAAAAGAAATGTGACTATACTTTGAGAATTCACTAAACACTGCCTTAAGTTGAAATAACGCAACTATAATTCAAAGAGTATCTCAAATAATTCTTGCAGTTAATCTGGAGAGTGGAAAAATAAAAAGTGAGCTAAATGTGCTCAGTAAGAGAATCGTATGCACTGATATTATGAAATTCTACATGCACAAAACATTAATTTTTCCTAACAGCACACTAGGCATAATAAGGGAAGGATACTTTAGTCGGCTAGGGATCCGGATAGAGTATGGGAGGTATTTTGAAAAACCTATCATGTCCTGAAACTTAGAAGCGACTATAGGGAGTAGTTATTAATTTTTGAGATGAATAACGTTTAATAATACTTCAATAAATAATTAATCGAATAAATATTTATAAAAATCCTTTAAATAAAACACTTCATTAATATTTTATCAAATTTCTTTAAGCACATTACACATTTCATCCATCTCGATAAAATCCAAAAAACAGTTTAGTAAGCGGTTGAGTAAAGTAAATCGTTTCATATCAGTAATAGTATAGTAATATGTATGTTAAAAACGATACAATAAATGATTTAGTACAAAATGAGTATCTTAGTAGCCATCACAATTCGACAGTAAATATAGAAAATAATAACGTTGAAATTTTAATATGAAAACCATATTTATTATATTCCAGTAAAGACGAATTATAACCTGGTAAGTGAAAAACACTTTAATATAATTTCTTTTTCACTCTAAACACAATGATCTCACAACTGTAGATTGTTAAGAAATAAAACTGTAAATAGTTTAATAACAGTAAACACTTTAGTAACAGTAGAAGTTCAATCACAGTAAACAGTTTCTTTCAATAGTAGTAGGCATTCCTATATAAATGGTTAATAAACCTTTAAAATAAGCAATTTAGTAAATAACAAAATTTTAAAATCACTTTTAAACACACACATCACACATATCGATAAATGTTTAGTAAACAATATAACAAATAGGTCGATAGGGTAAACAGTTCAAAACAGTGATAGTTCGATAAATAGTGTGATAATTAGTTCATAAAACAGTAAAACACATCGAATCAATAATGATACAGTATCACAATTCAGTAAAACAATTCAATAACACAGTGGTGCGGTGGAAACCAGGCAACACCCAAGATATATCATGCTATAAATCCCCGTAGGGAAAATAATAACACATGAGACATATGGCCATAGTCTATAGGTGTGTGACATCCTAGTCACTACACATTCACATATAACTTTTTCCTTTTTCATATAACTTGATTAGACTCGTTCGTTAATGTCATTCCTTCTTTCTTCTGATGATTAGTATAATTTAGCTCATCAATTGCTAGTGAAACATAATTATTATTTTTATATATATACATCATTCATAAGTTCAGGATCTTACACATTTTACATACCTAAATCCCCAAAAATCTTATAAACATTACTGTAGCATTGTACTATACAATAGCTGAAATACATCTCAATTAAGTATACATTCAATAGTTATTGGGAAGCATATCTCGAAGGTACACTTTGATATCTCAAAGTGTAGCTCTTCTATTTGGAGCGGAATTCACTTCAAGTAATCTGTATGAAAAATAGTTGTAAAGGGGTGAGTTTACGCTCAGTAAGAAACATATGTAAAAGAGCATACTATGCCTCTATATGCAGTTTTCCTGTTTGGCTCTATAATATCATGAAAAATCATTATAAAGCATATATCATATACTTCTTTCAAATAGCATATGCAAACATACATAATATACTTCTTTCAAGTATCATATATAAGAAATTCAAATACTTTGGAGTAATTCACATACTTCATATACTTTCAAATAACAGGGAGACTACTCGCATTTCAACGAAATTATGCACTGGATAAACAGGTGGCGTACCCCCGTAGGGGCCAGGAATCCTCCCCTAGCCAAACATATAACAGAGACAATTGGCCAAATGTCGGTAGGCTACAATGAACACTAGTCAGGTGACATCTGTGGCACCGAGGACCGGACTAGGGCTCCTCAGTCAAGTACATATACAAAAGTGCATAATCATCAAGTACTTCATAGTCTCAAAACATTTGTCATATAGCTTTTTGTAATGACAATCATACTTTTCTGAAATAGGCTTTAAAACCTCTTTTCAAAGGAGGCAGTCGATTGGTTTTGTAGGGCAGTCGCCTGCTATTACATATCTTGCTTTATCGAAATTATTTTCTTTTAAAATTTTTTATATTTAGAAATTCTGAAAACACATGGGGCAGTCGACTGGTACCATATAGCAGTCGACTAGTTTTGAAATAGAATACTTTTGAAAATAGGGCAGTTGACTGGTCATATAGCAGTCAGTTGGTTTCTCAAACAGAATGCTTTTCAAGTAAATAACAGTCGACTGTTTTGAAACAGAATGCTTTCTGAAAAATAGCAGTCGACTGTCTTATATAGCAGTTGACTGGTTTGTATCGGTTTTCGAAAAATCTACGCTTTGGTTGTCTCTAGGCAATCGGCTGCTACCTAAGGCAGTCGGCTGCTCCTAGCATTTTGGTAACTAGGAGTAAAACTCGAAATTTACATTTCTTGCACTTAAACCAACTTGTACTTCTTCCCAAAACACTTAAAACATGCAGACATAGTCACCATACGTCCATTACATAACTTCCTTACCTCAATTAATGCCGAATATGCAAATCACTTGGTTGCACCAATCCTTTTCCTTCACTTCTTCAAAGCTGTAAACATCATCATAATTCTAAACTTTAACTTTCTTTCATTTTAATACCATAAGCATACTATACCAGCATAATACAACTCCGAACCATAGACATAATTGGATGAAATCACTTTATCTCTTACCTTTGCTAGTAACCAAAATTGACAGCAATCAGATCTCCTTAATTCCTTCGATTCAGCCTTTTATATTATAGGCATAGCTTGAGCTAGTGATGAGGATCGTTTTTTGTTAAACAAACTCAACGATTCGATAATAAGATCTTAGTGTTTGTCAAGGTGAGTGGAAATGGAAACTTAGGAAATTTGGAAGGGAACGAGAGGGAGAGCAATTGTGGCTGCCGACTTGGTGATAGGAGAAGATGATGACTCATGCAATTTCATTTAATGCCTTATTATCCTTTTCATCAATTCAGCCATTGACCCCCTTTTGACCCCTTTGACCATTTAATTTCTCTTCTTTCTTCCATTCATTAGCCACATGTGATTTTAATTCCTATAAAAATTTGACATTTAATCTTCTCATACTTCAATTATTCTTACAATATCAGAATTAATTCCTTGAATATTTGACTTTCAATTTCCTTATTCCTTCCATGTCCCATACATCATTTATACTTCATAATTTCATATTTTTTTAATTCTTTTTAGCTTGTAATACTTTATAAATATGAGGAATTTACATGAGATTGAGGGATTTCACCTTCTCCCTTCCTTAGAAAATTTGGTCCTCCAAATTTGAATCGGGCTATCAAGTAAACAATTCCGAGTATTTTTCTTTCATCAAGCTCTCTAGCTCCCATGTAGCTTCTTCCATAGTATGGTATTGCCAGAGAACTTTGACTAATGGGATCGTCTTAGATCTCAACACTTTCTCTTTTCGGTCCAAAATCCAAACCGGCTTCTCCACATTGCTCGTCTTCTCGAATCTATAAGGGTTCATATTCTATGACATGAGATGGATCCGAATTATACTTCCGAAGCATGGATACATGAAATATATTATGCACCCCCGATAGCTCTGGAGGTAACGCTAATCGGTATGCAACATCTCCTATTTGGTCTAAAACCTCAAATGGACCGATGTAGCGAGGACTAAGATTACCTCTTCGGCCAAATCTCATAATCCATTTTGGATGGAGAAACTTTCAAAAACACTGAGTCTCTAACCAAAAACTCAAGTGGTCTTCGTTGGGCATTTGCATAACTCTTTTGTCGACTATGAGCTGTCTTATGTCTTTGACAAATCAGCTTAACATCCTCAGAGGCTTGCTCGACTAGATCTGGAGCCAACAACTTGTGCTCGCCCACTTCTTCCCACCCAATCGGAGATCGACACCTTCTACTATACAAAGCTTCATATGGTGCCATCCCGATACTTGCATGATAACTATTATTATAAGCAAACTCAGCCAAAGGCAGATGGTCATCCCATAAGCCTTTAAAATCCATAGTGCAAGTTCTCAACATATCCTCGAGCGTTTGAATAGTGCGCTCGGACTGACCATCAGTCAGCGGATGAAAAGCTACGCTAAAATTCAGCTGAGATCCCATGGCTTCTTGAAAAATGTCCCCAAAAATGAGAAGTAAACCTGGAATCTCTATCAGACGTAATGCTTACTGGAACTCCATGTAGTCTGACAACTTCTTTCACATATAAATCTACCAAAGCACCAAGTGTATCTATAGACTTCATGGTAGGAAGTGAGCGGACTTAGTTAACCTATCCACAATTACCCAAATACCGTCATGACTCCTCTTGGTCCTGGGCAATCCCATGACAAAATCCATCGTAATGTGTTCCCACTTCCACATAGGTATAGGCAGAGGATGTAACAAACCTTTTGGTCTTTGGTGCTCTACCTTAACCTGCTGACATGTGAGACACTTCGCCACAAATTCTGCTATGTCCCTTTTCATGCCAATCCATTAATACACCTTGCGAAGATTATGATACATCTTCGTATTTCCCGGATGCAACGTGTATCTAGTGGCATGTGCTTATGTCAAAATCAACTTCCTCAACTCCTTATTATTAGAAACACATATACGGTTATTAAACCTCAAAATTCCATCGCTACCAATATTGAACTCCGAAAGCATACCTGACTGGATCTGATTCATAGCCTCAATACATTAGGCATCCTCCCTCTGAGCAATCCGGATTCTATCCATCAATTCTGGTTCAATCATCAGACTGGCTATCATCCCACATTGCTCATGAGGTGTAACATTTAAACTTAGGCTTGCAAACTGCTCAAGTAACTCATACTCTCGGACCATCATATACGCTGCTATCCCTACATGCTTCCGGCTTAGAGCATCTGCCACGACATTGGCTTTCCCCGGGTTTTGGATTGCAATTACATAGTTTTTACGACTACGAAAGCTCAAGGGCAAAATTGTTTGAAATTTACATAACTAGGGGCATTTTTGTCATTTTGCCCCCTTCTAGAAGAGTCTTAAAAATCTTTGGGCTGATGGCTGGCACTATTAATAATCCCCTCCAAAGTTCCCCATGCCATCATGAGAGAAAGAAAAGAAAACTTTCATAAATCCTAATCTAGTCAAAATCTCAACAAACTCATAACTACAAACATGTTCTACTCTCTCTCCTCTATTAAACCATACCCATAGTTTATCAAACAAGTGACAAAACAACGAGATAGGAGAGCATGAACTTTCATTCAAGGTATGTACTCCACCATACATTGTGCTTCATTTGATTCTATTGGTGTAGGATGATAGATTTAAGTATGCTAAACATGTTTATAGCTTTGGTTTTGATTAAATTGAGCAAAATAAAATTATGCCATTAGAGGGGGTTTCGGCCAAGCTTGATACCTTATAGATTTGTTGTGTTTCATGCATAAAATTGATGCCAAATTGATGATTAAGCATGATTTTCAAGCTAGAACATAATGCATGTTGTTATAAAATTTAAGCATAAAGTAGCATGAACTGAACATGCTATGCATGTAATCACATATGCATCACTAAAATGCAACAACATACTTTACATGGCCATCTAGTATAGTCAAATGCAGACCATGCACACATACACATAAACTTATACACATATGAGTAAATGAAGTTCACAGTCACTTAAGCACATACACATATCACTTCACTCAACACATAAGCTTGGCTGGCCACAACATACAAGGTAGAAAATAGAGTTTCAATTCTAGCCCAAGCACTAAATTGAATCACAATCCATATTATCTCTTAACTTACCTTGTGATAACCGTAAATTTTTCATTTAATTAGAAATTATAAAAATTGGATATAAATAAAAATTGAAAATAAATTAGTTGGAATAAATAAATAAAATTATGAGAACGGGATATTGGTGAAAATCGTGAGAATTGAGGAAGTGAAAGAATCGGGAAATTCGTGTAAAGGAAATTAAATTGGAAGTGAAAATAAAAATAATAGAGAGAGAAAAAATTTAATTTGGATAAATTAAAATCCAGATTAAATAAGAAAAATGAGAAATGAAAATAAAGTATGTTTATATAATTACAAATTTTACAAATGTACTTTATACAAATACATATGTATTTAAAATACTATATAGTATATTTTAATATACGTTGGTATATATATGAAAATATATACTATTTCATAAATTTAAATAATACATATGTATATAAACATAATATTTTACGTGTATATATAATTATATAAATACATATAGAAGAAAGGTAAATGTGGTTTTATATTAAAGTTTATATGTATATATGTTGTATTATAACATTTATATAATTTGTATATGTAAATGTTATTGATTTTAAAGTATATATATATATATATATATATACATATATATACATATATATACTAGATATATGTTTTGTAATGTACAATATATATGATTTATATATAATATATATTGTATTACATTATATATGAAATAATATATGTATAATATATAGTATATATATTATATGTATAAAATATAATTTATAGTGTATAATATATAGTAAATTATATACTAAAAAGGGAAAGGAAATACAACTAAAAATAGAAAAGAAACAAAAAAAGGGGAAAAATCGGGACAGAGCTCGATTTCTTCCCAGCCGGAAGCCGCTGGCAGTATCCTGCC
This sequence comes from Heritiera fomes, assembly GCA_032173925.1. Lineage (NCBI taxonomy): Eukaryota > Viridiplantae > Streptophyta > Magnoliopsida > Malvales > Malvaceae > Heritiera > Heritiera fomes. The sequence goes on along the minus strand of JAPDPM010000009.1, from coordinate 16,262,651 downwards.
ACTGTTGGCGGGGCAAGACAGAAGAAGAGAAGTGAACGATGCCGGCGACTCGAGGAAGAGGCGTCCAGCAACGGAAGAAGGAAACGGAAAGCAAAACGGAAAATAGAAACGAAAGAAACCGGGGAGAAAAGGAAAAATAGGAGACGGCGGTGCCGGCCAAATCGGTGGTCGCCACTGCAACCGAAGCTTCACCGGAGGAAGAGGAAGACGTGGGAAGCCACCGAAGGCGCAATGAACGGCGGAGGAGGGCCAGCGAAGAGGAAGGAGAAACCGAACCTATTCCGCCTCGATCCGCCGCCGTGCCGTCGATCCAGGCCAAGCTGAGGCCACCGGCAAGTTCGTCTCGACGCCGGCCAGCTGTTGAGCCACCAAGCCGTTCGAGAACCGGCCGCCAGCGAGGAAAGGAACTGGACCGATCTGAACCGGTTTGACTGGGAAAGGAAGGGGAAAAAGGAAAAGAAAAAGAAAAGAAAAAGGAAAAAGAAAAAACAAGAAAAAGGAAGAGAAAGAAAAGAAAAAGAAACAAAGAAAAAGAAAAGAGAAAAAAGGAAGAAAAAGAGGAAAAAGGAGAATTTCGGGAATTCGAAGATTCCCGAAAATTCGACAACCCGAAAATTTACGAAAATTCGGTAAGAAATTCTCGGAAATTAAATTTCAGAAAAATTTAATAAATTATGGAAAAATTCTAAAATTTAGAATTTTTATTTTCAGAAATTATTTTCAGTGATCGGGATAAGGAATCGGGAGAGATGGAGTGCGGGCGCGATCGATAAGAGGAAGTCGCCAACCCGAAAAAAGGTAAGGGATGCATGTACAGCACTGTAAGGATATTCAGTCTGTATATTTTTATTTTGAAATATTTTATGGAAATATTTTATGAAAATTATTATGATGAATGATTTGCTGCAATTTTTGGGATGAAGTACTGGCTGGAAATTATAAACTATGTTTTTCTGTGCAGAGTAAATCGGCAGTCGTTATGCTGCCGAAAATTTTAGAAAAATTTCATAAAATCATATTAAATGATTTTATTTCCGAAAATCGATATTAAATCATGAAAAATGAGGAAATTACTAAATTCCATAAAACATGAATATAATGAGATGGAATTTTAAAATATTCATGTTTTCGAGAATGGTGATAATGAAATCACCGAAAATTCTCGAAATAGATAAATTACACGTAATACGAGACGAAAGATGAAGTGAAATACAGTGAATATTTTTATGAATATTTTTTATAATGCCTAGTTTCAACTTACTAATTACTATTACTGGAGGGATTTACTGAATCCTGTTTACCGTATTGCACTGTGAATTACTGTTTATTGAACTGAACCCTACCAAAACATTGTTTTACTTAACTGTACTGTATTGAAAGATACTGTTTATTGAACTGGTAGCTACTGATTACTGTTTACCGAACTCAAAGCTACTGATTACTGATTTCTGAATTGGTAGCTACTGATTACTATTTACTGAATGGAAAGCTACTGATTACTATTTACTGAAATGAAACCTACTGATTTCTATTTATTGAACTGAATCATACAAAATACTGTTTACTGAACTGAAAGAAAATTACTGTTATCGAGAAAGAATACTTTGAAAATTATTTCTTAAATAGAAATAATTACTAAACTATTATCCAGTGATTTGGATATTTATAAACTACTGTATTGAAAAAATTATTTACTGTAACTACTCTTTTATCACTGTACTGTCACGTGTTTTGAAATTGGTGTACTAAAGTGATATAATAAAATGGTTTATACCATACTTATAATTCCGAGAAAAGAGAAGGAAATTGTTTGAAATTGTTGGCTCTACCGAGAGGGGGTGAATCGGTTTTTCTACTTATTTCTAATTTTCTTAATTCTTAATGCACAATTAAAACTAAATAAACAACAATGGAAAAAGTGCAGAAAAAAAGGGTAAGGGAAAGAGAAGCAAACACAAGTTTATAGAGGTTCGGCCAATCTCTTGCCTACGTCCTCTCTCCTTGAACCCTTTGTCAAGGTCTTGATTTAGCTTTTCCTTGAGAATCCTTACAAACCACTTGAAGGTGTGGCAAGACCTCTTACAATTTTTCTTGAAACTTTAGAAATCTCCTTCTAAGCTTCTACCCTTGTATTACTACCCACTCTCTGCAATATCAGACCTTACAAGGATAGCTCACCCCTTTGAATATCAGAATTTTCAGTGAATGGGTGAACAACAACAGAGAATCTCACAAATGAAGTTACACAATGAAGATTTTCAGATTGGATTTTCTTTCTTGAAGCTTGAAGATTTTTGAGTGCTTGTTCTGCCTCCGAACATCATAAATGTCTCTATTTATAGTCTACCCAACGACTGAAATAGTTGGTGAAGCATTTAATGCATTTCTTCCCGTTGAAACCCTTAAAAAATAGCCGTTGGAGTCAGATTTTGAGCAAAGGGATCGATCCCTTTTTTGGGGGGATCGATCCCTTTTCTCCAGAAGGCTTTTCAAACTTCTCCCGGGTGGCTTCTGAAGCATTCTGCCTTTTTTTGGATCGATCCCTCTACAGTAGGGATCGATCCTTTTTGTCCAGTAGGCTTTCCTGCACTTCTTTGGCTACAATTTTATGGCTTTTTGTGATTCTAAGTTAGTTTAAGACCATCTAACACTTTTTCTAAGAGTATTTACTGACTTTTTCAATTGAAATCACAATCCAAGACTTTGTTAAAATAATTTCTATCATTGAGTTCATTCAAAGCAAATTTACATGTATAAAAATCATTTTTAAGCTTACTTGAGTTTTGTCATTTTCAAAATACTTGTCAATTTAAAGCTAACAATCTCCCCCTTTTTGATATGACAAAACTTAAGGTAAATTTGCTTATATGTTTGAAAATTGAGGTTACTTAATTTTTGAAACACGTTGCTCCCCCTCAATTTAATATTACTTAATTTTTGAAAAACATTGCTCCCCCTCAATTTAATATAATTTTACCACATTAATTCTCCCCTTTTTTGTCATAGCAAAAGAATAAAAACAGAACGAAACAAATAACATGGAGAAATGGTCAGTGGTAGAAGTCAATTTAAAGCAATAATGGGAAACCAAGAATAAGCAGAATAAGCATGAGCAATGAGATAAAGAGAAACAAAGAGTAGGCTAACGTCATGAAAGCAAAAGTAATGTCAAAGCAAGGCATAGTGATTAACATAAAACTTAGTTAGCACAAACACACTTGCAAAAGTAATGTCAGAACAAGTCATAGTCATTAACATAAGACGTAGATAGCACAACTAGCAGACAAAGTAGAAGGATCGAAATCATAAGAAGTGAAACGCATAAGTCACATAAAAAGCATAATCAGCGCCTAGGGAACGTCTTATAGTACTGATCCATGAAATCCTCGTGCTGCATACGAACATCTTGGATTTCATCATACATAGTAGCTTGAGTTTCATCGATCTGATCAAGTCGTTGAGTGATGTCCAGCTGGAAATTTTGCTGAGAGGTATGCATTTGTTGAAGCATTAGCATGATTTGGTCAAGAGAGGTTGACGTAGAGCTGGAGGGTGCAGAAGATGTGGGCGCTGCAGGTACGGCGTCTCCGTCTCCTCCTTCTTCTCTGACTTCTTCCGGAGCATGTTCGGGAAGTTCAGCCTGTCCATGACCCTTGACCCATTCGATTGTATCTCCCTGTTGACGTTGATACCACCCAAGGTTATGGAGAGTGGCGAGATTGATCATGGTGCTGGGATCCAGAAGTACACCAACCCCACATGAACAATCAACGCCTTTAGAGATTAAGTGGTAGGCGAGAGGCTGAGGGAAGACAATGGTGTGCACCTTGGCAGTGACAATCTTCACCCAGTCTTGAAGGATAAAGTGAAGGAGGTGTGGCTGAAGACCATCATTTGAATGAATATAATGGAGCCAAAAACGATCAAGTTTCCGAAGGTGAGAATATCTTGTGCCAAGGGGTCGGAGATTCTAGGAGATTATGATATGTAACAGTCGGGCAAAGACAGGAAGGTCACTTGCACGATTATTGGTAACGGGAAACTCTAAGGGGACGTCAAAATTCTCATATATAGTACCATCATCGGGAACTCTAAAGACAACAAAGAGGGATTGTGTGGTGATTTCAATGTGTTTGCCCATGACATAGGATCGAATTCTTACAACACGACATTCATCATTTGGATCTGTGATGGTTTCGGCATTGGAAAAGAAAGCCCGAATGATGTTTGGAGGAACTGGAGTGTTGATTTTGAGAAAGTTAATCCAATTAAATTCAGCGAATTTGGCCAAGTAAGGAAAATTAATTGATTCGAGGAAATCGAAATCAATTGGACACCAATGCTTAATAGGCATATTGGTAAAGTTCGCTAGAAATCTTGTTTTCTCATTGGCATGGCGAAAGCAGCGGTTAAAGGTGGCCGGTATGGAGGAGGAAGAGGAGGAAGCACTGGTTTTGCGTTTTTGAGCAGCGTGCTTAACTTTAGGAGCCATATGGAGTGGAAAAATGCAGGAAAGTTCATTGAGGATTTTTACCGAACAGGTAGTGGGCACGATTTTGGTGAACGAGGGATGAAGATATGGGAAAGATAAGACCTAGTCAATAGCAGAAAGCCACAACCCAAGATGCATGGAACAAGTATGACAGTGAAATATGGATGAACAACTACAAATAGACTAAGTATAAATCCTAGAAAAGAGACAAGTGCCAATAAATGGAAAACCTAGATGGAAAGGAAATTGATGTAAAAAATGCAAATGGGTAGACAAGATATGATGAAACAAACTAGAAATGCAAGAAAAATTTAATGAAATATGGTAGAAAAACTTACAATTGCAATGTTGGGTGAATAGTAACCATGGTGTGGAAGAAGAAAGAAGAGAAGAAAAGATGAAGTTTGGGTAGAAAATGAGTGAGGGAAATGAAAGAGGTGAAGAAATGAGGAAGATTGGGGAAGGAATGGAGCGATTTGGTCAAGAATTGAGTGAGATCAAGAGGATATGGGTGAGAGGAAATGGGAGAGGGCGTCATGAAGGAAGAGGAAGATGAATAGGAATGAAAGACTAAGAGGCATGATGTTTGAAATAGCCCGGGAATGGCATTCTGTCCCGAGGGGATCGATCCCTTCCAGGCAGAATGTTTCCCAGGATTTTTTTTCACCAATTGTTGAGGCTATGGGATCGATCCTATGGTGAAAGGGATTGATCCATCATAGCAGAAACCCAGATTTTTGGCCTGATAGACTTGGAAAACAATCCTATTTTGGAAGAAATGTCTCCTCAGTCACTTGCCTCATTTGTAATGCATAAAAATGATTTGAAAACAATGGAAGTTATGCATTTTTACTATTTTAAAATCAAAATCTGGTTGGTGCCACTTGGGATGCATGAGATGTGAGTGGAAAACTGCAGAAAAAATGCAGAAAAGTGCAGAAAATTGCATGAGTGTGCAGAAATAATAGGTGACCATGGCTGTGATAGTGTCTTAACCATTGGAAATGGGTTTTGGCTAATGAAAAGAGTTTAACATGATCAAAACACACAAAATCCAACAATTCAATCTCAAAAAGCTAAGAACATGAACAGTAACATGGTAAGTTAAGGTCATGAATTACAAGTGGTAATTATATTCTTTAAATTTCTGTCTTACAATTAGCACAAACCAACTTAAGCCATTTATTCAACATCAAATCAATTCAAGGAGCATTCATAATACCTAAGTCACCTCTAAGAATGCAAAATCTCTCCTTGTCCAAGGGTTTGGTGAAAATATCAGCTAATTGGTGCAATGTATCTACATACTCTAGAATAATGTCCCCTTTTAGCACATGATCTCATATAAAATGATGTCTAATCTCAATGTGCTTGGTTCTAGAGTGTTGGATGGGATTTTTTGAAAGGTTGATAGCACTAGTGTTGTCACACTTGATGGGAACTTGGTTCATTTCTATTCCATAGTCTCTCATTTGTTGTTTAATCCACAAAACTTGAGCACAGCAACTTCCGGAAGCTATATATTCAGCCTTGGTTGTGGATTGAGCTACGCTATTTTGTTTCTTAGAGAACCATGAAATAAGTCTAGTTCCTAAGAATTGACATGTTCCCGATGTGCTTTTCCTATCTACTTTGCATCCAACAAAGTCAGCATCGAAATAAGCATGGAGAGCAAGTGTAGAACCTTTAGGATACCAAAGTCCTAAGGAAGAGGTGTCTTTAAGATATCTAAGGATTCTTTTTACTACTTGTAGGTGTGATTCTCTAGGAGATGACTAAAATCTAGCACACAAGCATACACTAAACATTATATCGGGTCTACTAGCAGTTAAATATAGCAATGAACCAATCACAGACCTAATAGTTTAGTGTCTACACACTTTCCTCCTTCATCCTTATCAAGCTTGATATTTGTGCTCATTGGTGTAGAGTAAGGTTTAGACTCATCCATTCCAAATCTTTTGAGCAAATCTTTAGTGTACTTAGCTTGATTTATGAAAATACCTTCTTTGCATTGTTTAACTTGAAGTCCTAGAAAGAAGGTTAACTCTCCCATCATACTCATTTCAAATTCACCTTGCATTAATTAATCTTTACACAGTGACTCATTTGTAGATCCAAAAATGATATCATCCACATAAATTTGAACTACTAATAAGTCATCACCCTTAGATTGGATAAACAAGGTGGTGTCTACTTTGCCTCTTGCAAAACTTTTTTCAATTAAAAACTTTGAAAGTCTTTCATACCAAGCTCTAGGAGCTTGTTTTAATCCATATAAGGCCTTTTGATAGTTTGAAAACATGGTTAGGAAACTTTGGATTTTCAAAACCAGGAGGTTGTTCAACATAAACCTCTTCATTTATGAAACCATTTAAAAAGGCACTTTTTACATCCATTTGATATAATTTGAAATCCTTGTAACATGCAAAGGCAAGTAGCATCCTAATGGCTTCTAATCTAGCTATCGGAGCATATGTTTCATCATAGTCTATTCCTTCTTCTTGCCTATATCCTTGAGCCACTAACCTAGCCTTGTTTTTAACAATAATGCTATTCTTATCCATCTTATTTTTGAATATCTATTTGGTTCCAATAATGCGATAATCTTTAGGTCTTTCCATTAGTGTCCACACTTTGCTTCTCTCAAATTGATTTAACTCTTCTTGCATGGCCATAATTCAATTTTCATCTTTCAAAGCCTCATCCACATTCTTTGGCTCAAATTGTGACACAAAAGCTACATGTTGACATATATTTCTATAGGTTGACCTAGTTCTAACTATAATGTTTGGATCTCCAACAATCTCATTATCCTTCACATATCCAAGTTCTCTAGAACACCTAGATTCTTTCTCAATTATTTCTTGTTCCATGGACTCCTCATTTTTGTTAATATTAAGATCTTCTAATTGTTCCCTAACATCCTTATCTTGAAATGGATCAACTATAGGTTCATCAAAGATCTCTACTTCATCATCAAGATTGGTTCCACTAGTGATATTTGATTCATCAAAGATTACATGTATTGACTCTTCTACTAAAAGTTTTCTTTTATTGAAAACTCTATAAGCCTTAGAATTTAAAGAATAGCCAAGAAAAATACCTTCATCACTTTTAGCATCAAATTTTCCTAGGTTATCTTTACCATTGTTCAAAACAAAACATTTACATCCAAATAGGTGAAAATAACTTATGTTAGGCCTTTTTCTTTTATAAAGCTCATAGGGAGTTTTCTTTAAAATAGGCCTTATCATATTTCTATTTATGACATAGCAAGAAGTATTTATTGCTTCAGCCCAAAAATATTTAGGTAAGTTGTTTTCACAAAGTATGGTTCTAGCCATTTCTTCTAATGTTCTATTTCTCCTTTCAACTACCCCATTTTGTTAAGGAGTTCTAAGAGCTGAAAAATTATGGCTAATGCTATTTTCATTGCAAAATGTATCAAAACCAATATTTTCAAATTCTTTTCCATGGTCACTCCTAATACTAGAAATAGAGTAACCTTTTTCATTTTGAACAAGTTTTGATAAAACAATGAATTTTTCTAAGGCTTCATTTTTCACACTTAAAAAGAACACCCAAGTAAACCTAGTGTAATCATCAACTGTAACAAAACCATAGTGTTTTCCTCCTAAGCTAGTGGTTCTAGTTGGTCCAAATAGATCTAAGTTGAGGAGTTGAAGTGATCTAGATGTTGTAATACCTTTCTTAGGTTTAAATGATGTTCTTTTATGTTTTCCTCTTACACATGCTTCACACACTTTATCATTTTCAAATTGTAGTTTAGGTAAGCCAACTACTAAGTCTCTTTTGGCTAACTTAGACAACACATGCATGCTAGCATGGCCTAGTCTTCTATGCCATAACCAAGGTTCATTTTCTCTAGTGGCCATAAAACATACATTTTTGCTATTAAGCTCATTCAAATTAACAGCATAAATATTTCCTTGTCTATGTCCAATAAAAATAATTTGATTAGTTTTAGCATTAACAACATTGCAACACAAGTCATCAAACACAACTTTAAATCCCTTATCACACAATTGACTAATACTAAGCAAATTATGTTTTAAGCCTCTAACATACAAAACATTCTCAATAGTTGAGGAAGAGTTACCAATGGAGCCAATTCCTTCAATTTGTCTTTTGGAGTTGTATCCAAATGTGACTTCTCCACCACTTTTATGCTTTAGGAGCTTGAATTGGCTCTTGTCACTCGTCATGTGTCTTGAGCATCCACTATCAAGGTACCAATGCTCCTTGGACTTAGCCTTGTAGCAATACTCTGCCTCCTACACACAAACAAATCAAGCTTTCATCTTAGGTACCCAAATTTTCTTGGGTCCTTGAGAGTTAGTACTAATAATTTTTTATTCTTTAGGGATCCATTTCATCTTTAAAGACTCATCACTTGAATTTAAAATATGTTTAGGCACCCAAATCTTGATAGCCATTTTTCCTCTAATCATGGTCTTCCTAGAGATGCATGCTTGTGAAGAGTGTCCTAGTTTATCACATAATGTGCACAAATCAAATTTTCTATCTTTAACTAGAAAATTTTTTAGATGAGTCTCTTTGTTAGATGCATTATAGCCTAACCCTTCTCTATCAAAGAATGCTCTTTGGGTCTCTAGCATATGATCAAGTTTTTGTTGGCCCATGTAAAACCTAGAAAAGGAGTTTTGCAAATTAATGTTCTTTCTATTTAATTCTTCTATTTCTAGATTTGCATTCTCTAATTTCTTCTCACATTCTAATTTAACATTCATAAGAATTTCATTTTCCTTTTTCAACTTAGAAATCATTTTCTTATATTTCACATTCATGCATTCAAATTCATTTGCTAACTCATCAAATGCATCTTGTAATTCATCAAAAGTGTAATCATTAGTATTTAATGAGTTAGATGTTACCTTCTCATCTTCAAAAGCCATAAAACAAAGGTTGGCTACTTCATCTTCCACATTCTCTTCATCGGAGCAATCACTATCACTCCATGTAGCCACCATTGCCTTCTTCTTTGGTTTCTTCTCATTTTGCTTTCTATAAAGAGGATAATCAAATTTAATATGACCAGGTTTTTTACATTCATAACAAATAATTTGGTCCTTTTCTTTCCTACTAGTTTCTCCTCTATTAAAGTCTCTCTTAGGGGGTCTCCTAGAGTTACCACTATTTCTCATCCTTATGAATTTATTAAACTTCTTAGCAAACATGGCCATTTATAAGTCCTCATCATCACCACTCTCATCATGATCTTTTGATTCCTCAATAGTGGTGGATTTTAAAGCTACTCCAACTTTCTTAAGAGGATCTTGATTTCTCTTGATTTTCATCTCATAGGTGAGTAGAGATCCCATAAGTTCATCTAATGAGAGTGTATGAGGATCCTTGGATTCCTCAATAGCAGTGACTTTATCCTCGCATGATTTAGGTAAGCTATTGAGTATCTTTTTCACCATTTCTACATTAGAATATGTCTTGCCTAAGGCTTTAAGACCATTTATGATGTCAGTAAACCTACTAAACATGTCACTAATTGATTCATCATTCTTCATTCTAAATAATTCATAGTCTTGAGTGAGTATGCCTACTTTTGTTCCCTTGACTTGTGTGGTTCCCTCATGTGTGATGGCTAGTTTATCCCAAACTTGTTTAGCATTCTCACATTGGGAAACTCTATTATATTCATTTGGTCCTAATGCACAAAACAATGTGTGCATTGTCTTAGCATTAAGTTGTGCCATTCTAATATCATTAGTACCCCACTCATCTTCTTTTTTTGGCACATCCGTCCCATCTACTTTCTTAATAGGGATAAGGGGACCTTTAACTATAATCCTCCATACTTCATAATCATTGGCTTGAATAAATAGCATCATTCTAGTCTTCCAATAAGCATAGTTTTCACCATTAAAGAGTGGAGGCCTAACCGTAGAGTGTCCCTCTCCTACCAAAGGTGTAGACATACTAGTTTGAGCCATTAGTAATCGTTTTACTTGATAGATGTTAATCTAACTCAATCTCGAGCCCAAGCTCTGATACCAATTGTTGGCTCTACCGAGAGGGGGGTGAATCAATTTTTCTACTTATTTCTAATTTTCTTAATTCTTAATGCACAATTAAAACTAAATAAACAACAATGGAAAAAGTGCAAAAAAAAAGAGCAAGGGAAAGAGAAGCAAACACAAGTTTATAGAGGTTCGGCCAATCTCTTACCTACGTCCTCTCTCCTTGAACCCCTTGTCAAGGTTTTGATTCAGCTTTTCCTTGGGAATCCTTACAAACCACTTGAAGGTGTGGCAAGACCTCTTACAATTTTTCTTGAGACTTTAGAAATCTCCTTCTAAGCCTTTACCCTTGTATTACTATCCACTCTCTACAATATCAGACCTTACAAGGATAGCTCACCCCTTTGAATATCAGAATTTTCAATGAATGGGTGAAGAACAACAGAGAATCTCACAAATGGAGTTACACAATGAAGATTTTCAGATTTGATTTTCTTTCTTGAAGCTTGAAGATTTTTGAGTGCTTGTTCTGCCTCCAAACTTCATAAATGTCTTTATTTATAGTCCACCCAACGACTGGAACAGTTGGTGAAGCATTTAATGCATTTCTTCCCGTTGAAATCCTCAGAAACTAGCCATTGGAGTAAGATTTCGAGTAAAGGGATCGATCCCTTTTCTCCAGAAGGCTTTTCAAACTTCTCCCGGGTGGCTTCTAAAGCATTCTGCCTTTTTGGGATTGATCCCTCTACAGTAGGGATCGATCCCTTTTGTCTAGTAGGCTTTCCTGCACTTATTTGGTTGCAATTTTATGGCTTTTTGTGATTCTAAGTCAGTTTAAGACCATCTAACACTTTTTCTAAGAGTATTTACTGACTTTTTCAATTGAAATCACAATCCAAGACTTTGTTAAAATAATGTCTATCATTGAGTTCATTCAAAGCACATTTACTTGTATAAAAATCATTTTTAAGTTTACTTGAGTTTTGTCATTTTCAAAATACTTGTCAATTTAAAGCTAACAGAAATAAAACAATTTAATTATTATTCTTTATAGTTGCTCCGGGTTTCCGGGACAAGATAGGTATTTCAAAATACCTTCCATGCTCCATCTGGATTTCCCGGCCAACTATAGTATCTTTCCTTTATTGAGCTTAGTACACCGTTAGTAAAACAAATATTTTCATACATATAGTTTTCATTATATCAAGCAGCATACAACTCCTTTACTGAGCATGTGGTTCGCTCACCCCTTACTTTCAAATCTTCTAGATTAATCACGAGGATTATTTGATGGCTTCCTCAGTTAAATATAACTGTGAGTAGCCCACTGGGACAAAGAGCATTAAAATTTAAAGGTACAGTCACTTCTCTTATATATATTCACACACTTGTATACAGTACTACATTATTGTAAAATAGAAACAGGAGATGTAATATATAAGGAATATTGTTAAATTTTATATTCCGAATTTACTAAATAAATGAATGTTTACCACTTATTATTTTTACTGATCATGTGTTAAAGGCATCATAGACAGCCCAACCGGTAGAACTGTAAAATACTAGTAAATATTGTGTAAAAATGTACACTCAGACTGTTACAGGTTTTCCATAAAATACCAGTTAACTTTTTTCCTTTTTCTTATAATGGTTAGGCTGTTTGTCAGTATCATTTCTTTTTCTTCTTGCATATCATATTAGTCTTTTATATAATTTCATTTCCTCAACAATAAATTTAATATTAATAGTAATAAAATTCCAGGACATTTAATACAAAATATTTATTTTCATATCAGTACGCATGTACAAGCCCACCATTTCTATTTACTGTCATGGTACTAGTGCTATTAGTTTACATCCCCATAAGCATTTACAAATTAGAAACTATTGTACAAATGTCTGAAATATATAATAAAATACAATATACCTTCAGTGGACCACATACGTCTCCCGAAGGAATACTGTATGTCCCAAAAAGTAGGCTCCTATATGGTGAGTGGAATTTATTGCAAATAGTGTGAGACTCGATTCTACTGTACTGTACATGTACTATGTCATTAATAATTGAATGAAAATTAATGTGTTAAGTGATTATAAGTGAAAGTGTGATGTGGGCCCCACTCATTTTTATGTGTTTAAATGGGCTCGAGACTGAAAATGATGTGTATAGTGGTGTAATAAAATATAATATGATGATTTTGAGGTTTAAAATCATTGAATTATATTATTATGAATTATTTTGAATTATTTTGTGAAGGTGGAAAACAAATTGGAAAATGACAGATACATCTCAAGGGCATTTTCGTAAATTACGCCCAAACTAAAATGAGTTAGGATGAAGTAAAAATACCATGATATTTTACATAAAAATGAGAATAAGATAGTGTCTAGAGATTTATCGACACAGTGGTGAAGTGAGAGAAATTCATCAGTAGGTCGCAAGGGTAAAATCATAATTTCTCACTATCCGTCCACCGCGCGTCGACGAAACCATTTCCAATCATCAAGATACACTAAATATTATTATTTCGCGTTGGAATCTGAAATTTTGGAGTCAATTAGATGGTTTTTAAGATTACGGAAGTTAAGGGCGAAATTGTCCAAATTTTACATAACTAGGGGCAAAATGGTAATTTCACTCCTCTCTAGAACTATCTTTATAACTCAGCCAAGATGATGATCGGCCACTATTCATCATCTTCTCTAAACACCTTCATGCCATAGCCAAGGAAAAATAGAAAGAAAAGAAAACAAAGAAAAACCTAAAGACAATTAGCTTATTTTAATTATATTAAAATACAAAAATTATTCCTTTCATCCTCCTCTCTTCATCTACACTATTGGTTCATCAAATAAGCTGCAAAACAAGAAGAAAAGAGAGCCAAGAAGGTTCGGTCAAAGGTAAGCCCATGCTTTCCTATTGGTTTTTTCAACATTTAATGGTAGATTTCTATGTTTTTCAACATGCTAAGCCTAGATCTAGCATTGTTTTTGCTTAAATCTCATTAGAACATGATGAAAGGGCACTTTGGGGTTTTGGTTTGAACAAGGGCATGGTGAAACAATTGTGAAATTTGCACGAAATTGATGCCAAAATGCATAATGAGCTTAAATAAACAAGTTACTAAGCTTAGATTTAAGAAAAACCATTAATGGAAGCTTAAAAGGGTTTTGGCCACCCTAGGAAGCTGCATTTCATGGCTTTGATATGCCAAATTAATGTAGAAATTAAGAGAAGAAGACTGGTGAAATCGGATATGAAATCGGAGCTAAAACGGGAAAGTTGTTTTTCACTAACGGTGTAAATTACACTGGTTAGACATTAGCAATATATTATGTGGCTGAAATTGGACATGAAATGTGGCTTAAAAATAAGTATTAAATGAGCTAAGAATTTTAGTGAAATTGTTTTGCAGTCGGAATAATTGGAATTTATGCGGTGCTTCAAAAAGGGTTGGTAATACAAGACAGGTGTGTAAGCCGTAGGAATATAGCGAATGCATGATTTTGATGAGTATAATTTTATGAAATTATTTGGTGTTGAATTGCCTTTAAAATCATGCAAATCTGTGGTTTACGGCTGGCAAAAAAATACAATGTTTACGTGCAAGGGGTTAGAGTAATAGCAGCTATTATGCTACCAAAAATTCCTCCAAAATTTTTAAAAATATCATGAAATATTTTATGAGCATAAAATGAGTGAAATTGTGTATTTTGGAGTTTATTTCCAATATTTTCCATAAATTGGAATTTTATCAAAAAATATTATTTAAATATTCATGTAATTAAATTTTATTAAAATGAGACGTCAAATATGTTCTTTGAAATATTTCGCAATTATTTAGAACGTTTATAAATTTTCTGACTGAAGCATGAATATTTTATTGATTGTTTTTACTATACTGTTAAATATGAATTTAATATACCTTTTAGGAATTTTATTAAATTTTAAATGATATTGGTTTAAATTCCTTAAAGGTATTTTCACTGTAAATGAAATGTTTTGAGACTGTTAGGCCCCATATCATGCTCACGTGTATTACTATACTGTACTATTACTGTGGTTGATAGACTCACCAAGTCATGATAGTCCTAGGGACACCTGGCAAGTGTACTCTGAGGACACCTATAGACTATGGCCACAGATCTTACTATTTACTGTTACTGTTCCCTACGGGGATTATAGCATGATATATCGAGGGTGATGCCTAGTCTCCACCTACTGTTTACTGTTGTCACACCCCGGAAACGTGGAAGTTTTGGGCTAATTTTTTTTTATCTTAATTCCTTACTCGGGTTGCATTCCTGCCAGTATCTCATCACACTTCTTCAACCACAGAAACATCATAATATTTTCATAAAATATTTCATTCACATTATATTGACTTATTTCTCCAGGTAACGCTTACATTCATACGATATCGATTACATCCCAAAAGTATTATCATATACAAATATCTGTGCCATACAGGATGTTTGGTATCAAAATATGAGTATACCTTACGTGAGTACAAAAATGACTGGAGGAGAGACGTATCCCTCAGCCTACGTCATATGCGCAACAGGCAAGGAGATGATCACTGCAAATAATCTGGTAGAGTAGGGAGTGAGCTTTTTGGAAAGCCTCGTAAGAAATGCATTTAAAATAGTTATAGCATCTATATATATGCAGAAAACAAATGCCATAATAATGCATTTCATACTTTCAAACATTATATGAATTCTTCAATACATATATATATCAAAATTCATACTTGATCAAACATGCATCTTACTTTAAAAATTTAAATTCAAAATTAATAGAACATATCATACAGTTCATGGAGACTAGGCAGAATCATATAGCCAGTATGCAGGTCATGACACTTACTTCTTCCTCCGAAGAGGGAACGGAATACCTATGGCCATGGTATGGGCTGTAGACCTGATCAGAGTCGTACAGCGAACATGCACCACGAAGGACCAACATACCCACAAAGGATGGAACATACACAATGTGGGCGAGGACATGCACGACGTGGCTAAACTTATGCCACAATGTGGCAAGCATGACAGGCAGTAACATAAACTATAGGAAAACCTTAGTCTCAAAACTTACTTACTTATGTAAATTCTTAAATCATACAATTGATATAAAATAGTAAGGACCGGGCGTGCCAGGGGGTTTGTCACTCCGATACCTTTTTCGAAAAACATATTTATTTACTGTCATACTTAAAACATTATGGAAAAATATGCATAGAAGTTATAAAGTACGTTTAGCTAATTATCAAAAGATTATGGAATTTAATTTCGGAATAAAATTCATGCTTCAAACATTTCTTTAAAATTTGCGATGAAAGTAAAGGACACTATCACAACTTTAAATTACATCCCTTACCTCAGTATACTGTAGAGCAATGCCTTATGTTGCACCCTTATGCTTCTTATCTCTCCGAATTATAAACTGTCAAGTCAAAATTTGATATAATTAATTTTCGGTATTAAATTTCCTCCTTGTCTAATTCTTAATTAAATTCTCATTACTTAGAATATTATAATTTCCTAAAATTTCACATTGTGGCCGAATGGTCTTGAATAACTTAGGTGACCTATTCCTCCATAAAATATATATATATTCAACTATTATGCCACTTAAATTTTTCCAATCCAATTAGGTCGACTTAAATATTTCTTTCTTTTATTTTCATATTATTTGTTGACCCCGAAACGTGAATTTTCTTTTCCTTTAATCCTATTCACGTTGGCTGCATGCATGAGCCTTCTTTCTTTTCTGTTTTTCTGCAGTTCACGTTGGCATCCATTTGATTCCTACTTCATGGTCATATCCAGCATGTTTTAAGTTGCCAAAAGTCTAATATTCACACACACCAAGTCAACCAAGCTAGCTTTTCTTCTCTCTTTTATTTTGCATAACCGGTTATCTTATTTTATTCTTTGTCTTCTCTCCCACGTACAACATTTCTTCTTCATCTATTCTTGCTTTTCTTGATCATTATGGCACTACCCTATATGTTATAATTTTAGGCTATTAAAAGTCAATAAAATCAGCTCAATCACCCATGTTTTCTTTTCTTTCTCGGCTGCACCATCATCCATATCGTTCCTCTCTAGTTTCGGTTATCCAAGTATCATTTTATGTTCTTTCTTCCAGCCCTTTTTGTTGACTTAAATCACTTCTTTTCTTTTCTTTTATTCTCCCCCTTAGTTCACGTAACTTCCTTCAACTAACATTTATTTATTTTCTGCTTCATTGCTGTCCAAACCGACAGCATACTTCATCCTTTTCTATCTTGCATTTATGTTGGCTTTCTTTCTTTCTTTGTGTCTCTATATTGTGGCCATACTTAGTACATCCTAAGCTGCCAAGATATTCTACCATTCACACACAAAAGTCAGCCAATCCTTTGCCATTTTCTACCACTTTTGATTGCACCAACCCCATACCTTCTTTTTCATATACGGCTGTAAAACAGCCTAGTTTATTTCTTCCCATCCAGCCACCTTTATTGACTACATTAAAACCTTTCTTTTCTCTTCATGGTTCACGTAAGCCTCACCTAGTTTTTTCACTCAAACTCTCCTCAACTGATCATGCAACTCAATTTATATTTTCTTGATTGTTTCAGTTTTTAAGTTCCAGCTTGTTTTCGGTTCATGACCATCTTGCATTCCCATCTTCACGTAAATCATCATCAACATCATTTTATTTTTATTCTAAACCCTCTCAACTGAACTAAAATTCTCATCCTATATATGTTTACTTCAAACAAAGGTTATAACTAACATATTCTTGCACATCATGGTCATAATAAGAGAACAAGAATCTGAAAAAACTGAGTTGGACATTACCTGTATAAAGGAACAAATCTGTCCACGTAAATCCCTTGCTGTTTTGAAGGTTTTTATGCTAGCTTCTTTGAGGTTTTGGAAGCTTAATATCCAAGGTTTATTTTTCTTCAAAGGCTTAGTTTATTTACTAAAGGTTAGGGATGATTCTAGTATGCATAAAAGGTTACATGATTGCAAGAGAACAAAGCAAGCTTTCGGTGATGATAATGGATGGAGAAGAGTTCACGATGGGAGAATATAAAGCACAAGCAAAATATATTATTTGGACTTTTTTCCAGCTTCATTAAAACCCTTCTTAATTGTCTATGTCTTTTTCTTTTATTTTTATTTTGCTTATCTTCTCCAACCGGCTACACTTCTCTTCTGTTACGTTTTTATTTCCTCTCCATGCAGCCCACGTTTTTTTGACTTCCCAAATTAAAGTCTTGCAATCTCATAATTTTTCCCATCTTTTCCTTGCTTTTGTTCCTTTATTGTCTTGTTATTGTGTTGGTCTTTGATGCAGCAAAACACAATTCAGTGTTATATATTTTTTTGTCAACCAAAAGAAAACGTGGAGAAGACTTTCCTTGTCTTCCTTTATTGTTTGTTTTATCCTTTATTCTTTTGTTTTCCTAATAACCATTTACTCAACCGAACTTCACCTAGATAGCCAATAAATTCTCCTTTTATTTCTTCATGTCGTCCCCTTACTTGACTTTCCAAGTCAAATTTTTGCCAAGCTATTAAATCTTCTTTTTATTCTATTCCTTTATGTAATACTTCCACACTTATATTTTTCATCTAGGATTAAAATTTTCTATGTGAGAAACACTATTCTTATATATTTAATTCCTCAAAATACTATCAATAGTTTCTTTATTGATAATTAATTCATGTAAATATACAACTATAGTATAAGATAATGAGCTCTCACATTCTCCTCACCTTATAAGAATTTGGTCCTCCAAATTCAAGCTGGTCCATTAAACAAATGCGGGTACTTTTCTCTCATGAGACTCTCTAGCTCCCACGTAGCTTTCTCTGTTGTGTGGTGCTGCCAGAGAATCTTGACTAGTGGAATAGTTTTAGATCGAAGTACCCTTTCCTTTCTGTCAAGGATCCAGATTGGTTGCTCAACATAGCACATATCTCCCTGAATATCCAATGGTGTGTATTCGATAACATAGGAGGGATCCAGATGATGCTTCCTCAACATAGAGACATGGAAGACGTTATGTATACCAGAAAGCTGTGGTGGTAAAGCTAACCGATAAGCAACATCCCCAATTCTTTCCAATATCTCGAATGGACCAATGAAACAAGGACTTAATTTTCCTTTCTTTCGGAAACGCATGACACCCTTGCTAGGAGATACTTTTACAAATACAGAGTCCCCAACTTGAAATTCAAGTGGCCGTCTACGTACATCAGCATAACTTTTCTGTCTACTTTGGGCAACCTTGAGTCTATCACAAATAGTCCGAACACCCTTAGCTGCCTTTTCAACAAGATTAGGGGCTAAAATGTTACGGTCACCCACTTCTTCCCAAGCTACTGGGGATCTACATTTCCTGCCATATAGAGCTTCGTATGGTGCCATTCTGATGCTGGCATGATAACTATTATTATAGGCAAACTCTGCGAGAGGCAACTGGTCATCCCATGAACCCTTAAAATCTAGCGCACACGCTCTCAACATGTCCTCTAAGGTCTGAATAGTCCGCTCGGACTAACCGTGTCTGAGGATGGTAGGCGGTGCTCAAATGTAATTGAGATCCCATGGCTTCCTGAAAATGAGTCCAAAATCGAGAGGTGAACCTGGAATCTCTATCAGAAGTGATGCTCACGGGAGCCCCATGTAATTGAGCAATCTCGCTAACATACAAGTCTGCCAATGTACTCAGTGAATCTGTGTTCTTAATGGCAAGAAAATGGGCACTCTTAGTCAATCTATCAGCAATAACCCAGATTGCATCATGACCTCTCCGGGTCCTCGGTAAGCCCATAATAAAATCCATCATAATGTGTTCCCATTTCCATGTAGGCACCGGTAAAGACTTAAGTAGTCCTGCTGGCTTCTGGTGTTCAGCCTTTATCTGCTGACAGGTCAAACATTTGGCCACAAACTCTGCTACGTCTCGTTTCATTCCAATCCACCAATACACCTTACGTAAATCATGGTACATCTTAGTACTGCCTGGGTGCATAGTGTAACGAGAACAATGGGACTCTTTCAAAATTCTTTGTCTTAAGGTATCATCGTTCGGAACACATATTCGGCCCTTAAATCTCAATAACCCATCATCACTGACGGTAAAATCTGACTGTAAATCTTGCTCTGCTTGGCTAACCATGTCCAATAGCCTCTGATCATTTCTTTGCCCTGACCGGATCAGATCTAAGATACTTGGCTCAATCTGAAGGCTAGCCATAAACCCGACATCTACTGTTTCAACACTAACATTAAGCTCGGCGAACTGTTCTAGCAATTCCCATTCTCTAACCATCATAACAGAAACCATACTCTTTCTGCTCAGAGCATCTGCAACTACGTTCGCCTTGCCCGGATAGTACAGAATCTCGCAGTCATAATCCTTAAGAAGTTCTATCCAACGTCTCTGCCTCATATTAAGTTCCTTCTGATCGAATAGATACTTCAAACTCTTATGGTCAGTGAAGATCTGGAACTTCTCACCATACAGATAATGCCGCCATATCTTTAAAGCAAAAACAACTGCGGCCAACTCTAAATCATGCGTAGGGTAGTTGCGCTCATGGTCTCTAAGCTGGCGTGAACCATACGCAACTACTCTACCATGTTGCATTAGCACACAACCTAAACCCTGACTAGAAGCATCACTGTATACAACGAAGCCTCCAGATCCACTCGGAATGGTTAGGATTGGTGTTGTAGTTAATCTTTGCTTAAGCTCCTGAAAACACTGCTCACACTGACTTGACCATTCAAACGGAACTCCTTTGCGTGTAAGCCTAGTCAAAGGAGCTGCAATCCGAGAAAAACTCTCCACAAACCTCCGATAGTACCATGCCAATCCCAAGAAACTCCGAATCTCAGTCACTGTCTTCGGTCTCTCCCATTGGAGTACTGCCTCAACCTTGGACGGATCAACTGACACTCCGTCCTTAGATACTATGTGGCCAAGAAAAGCTATCCGATCTAACCAAAATTCACACTTACTAAGCTTTCCATAAAGCTGCTTATCTCTGAGAGTCTGGAGCACAATCCTCAGATGCTGCTCGTGCTCCTCCCGGGACTTAGAATATATTAGAATATCATCTACAAAAATAATCACAAATTTATCCAGATACTCCCGAAACACATCATTCATCAAATTCATAAATGCGGCAGGGGCATTAGTTAAACCGAAAGGCATCACCAGAAACTCGAAATGGCCATATCGGGTTCTAAAGGCCGTCTTCGTACATCTTCCTTCCTAATTCTCAACTGATGATAGCCTGATCTCAAATCAATCTTAGAAAACACCGAAGCCCTTTTCAGTTGATCAAACAAATCATCTATTCTTGGCAGGTTAATTGTAGCCTTATTTAGTAACCTATAGTCGATGCATAACCGGAGACTACCATCTTTCTTTCTCACAAACAATACCGGAGCACCCCAGGGAGACACACTTGGTCTAATAAAACCCTTGTCAAGCAATTCTTGCAACTGCTTCTTTAATTCTTCTAATTCAACTAGTGCCATCCGGTAAGGAGGTTTAGAGATAGGCTGGGTATCCGGCACTAAATCAATAGTGAACTCCAGCTCTCTTTCTAGTGGTAATCCTGTCAATTCATCCGGAAACACATCGGAAAACTCACATACCACTGGTATATCTGATATATGTGGAGGTTTCCGACTCGTATCGGAGATAAAGGCAATACAACCTTCACACGAATAAATTTATTTAAATTTTCAAACATATAAACATTATAAAACTCCATTGAACATAACATCATATATTTTATTTCTTAGTAGCAAAACATACATCAATTTGTCAAGTAAAGAGAATGTTATAGTCTTAGTGTAGCAATCTAGACTTGCACGATTGATTTCTAACCAATCCATGCCTAAGATTACATCGAAGCTATGCATGTTTAACAAAACTAAATCTGCTAACATTACCCTATCTCCAACCTTAATTGCACAATTTCTACACACCATATCTGTCATTTGAGAATCATTCATGGGTGTGCAAATATGCAATATATGACTTAGAGGTTCAGGTTCTAAATGAAGATTGTGTGCAAACTGTGGTGATATAAATGAGTGCGTGGACCCTGGGTCAAATAAAACATGTGCCTCATGATTACAGACAAGAAGATTACCTCTAATAGTTGCAGAAGAGTTATCGGCAGTCTCCTTGTCTAAAGCAAATACACGCCCCTGAGTAACAGGCTTCTTACCCTTCTCAGTTCCTGTAGCTCGTTTCTGTGGGGCCTATCTCTGTGGAGCCCGTGTCTCTGGCTACTGTCGTAGTGGCTCCTGAGACTGTGGGGTCTTATCTTGCATTTGTGGGCAATCCCTGATCAAATGACCCTTTTCCCCACACTTAAAACAATTTCCAGTGACCCAGTGACATGGCCCACCATGTGCCTTACCACAATCTTTACACTGTTTAGAAACCTTCTGGAAGCCTCTGTTGATCTCTACTGTATTAGTGGGAACCCTAGGCTTGCCAGTCCTTGCTCGAAACTCATCTGTCCTCGGTCTCTTAAACAAACTCCACCTTTGCTCTGATCGGGAACTATCTGTCCTCTTATCTTTACCCTTACTCTTACTTCTGAACCCATACTGTGCTTGCGTAACATCGAGACCCCTCTCTATATCCTGAGCCCGTCCGACAGCATCCTCAAACTCAGTAATACGAAGCCCCAATAATCTGTCTCGGATGGCTGGTCTCAGTCCAGACAAAAATCTCTCGGTACGACGCTCCTGAGCTCTGACTGTCTCGGGGTCATATCTCATCAACATCGTTAATTGGTTCTCATACTCATCAACCGACATACTGCCTTGTACTAAATTCAGAAAATCTGTCTGCATTTTCTTTTGGGCAGTACGGGGGACATATTGGGTCCTAAAGACTGACAGAAAAATATCCCAACTAATCACTGTATGTTGGGCAGTCAATTGTCTCTTAGTGGCTTTCCACCAATGTCCTACCTGACCTTTCAACATATAAGAACCCATACTAACTTTCTCGGCATCTGTGCACCCTAAGTAGTCAAAAGCCAGTTCCAATTCTAATAACCACTCCTCGGCCTTAACTGGATCCTTAATCCCCTTAAATTCTGGGGGATTCATCTTAAGAAAGTCCCGTAATCTGCCTGTATCTCTGTCATCTCTAGGCGGTGGGACTGAAGGTTGAGGAGCGGAGGGTGCTGGAGGAACCTGTGGAGGAGGAGGTGGTGAAGTAGGTGTGGGCACTGTGGCACCTATAGCTGAGGTGTTCGCTCCAAAATGTTGAGTAAACATAGCAGCAATGCTATCAAACCCCTCTTTCATACTATGTTCGAGCCTGTTTATTCTAGCATTTGGGCTCTCTGGTTGGGGAGTAGCTGGTAGAGGTGGCTGAGCCTGCCTCCGAGGGTGACCTCGTCTACCACTCATAATGCGTGATCAAATACCTGCTTATAAACCCTATGTTTTAATCAAACTTTAACAGATATACTCAATTTTATAACCAAACAAGCACAGAAACTTGGGATGTAATCTCATCCTAACTATCGACACTGATAGTACTAGACAACCCTTGCTCTGATACCAAGAAAGACTGTCACACCCCAAAAACATGGAAGTTTTGGGCTAATTTTTTTTTATCTTAATTCCTTACTCGGGTTGCATTCCTGCCAGTATCTCATCACACTTCTTCAACCACAGAAACATCATAATATTTTCATAAAATATTTCATTCACATTATATTGACTTATTTCTCTAGGTAACGCTTACATTCATACGATATCGATTACATCCCAAAAGTATTATCATATACAAATATCTGTGCCATACAGGATGTCTGGTATCAAAATATGAGTATACCTTACGTGAGTACAAAAATGGCCGGAGGAGAGATGTATCCCTCAGCCTACGTCTATGCGCAACAGGCAAGGAGATGATCACTGCAAATAATCTGGTAGAGTAGGGGGTGAGCTTTTTGGAAAGCCCCGTAAGAAATGCATTTAAAATAGTTATAGCATCTATATATATGCAGAAAACAAATGCCATAATGATGCATTTCATACTTTCAAACATTATATGAATTCTTTAATACAGATATATCAAAATTCATACTTGATCAAACATGCATCTTACTTTAAAAATTTAAATTCAAAATTAATAGAACATATCATACAGTTCATGGAGACTAGGCAGAATCATATAGCCAGTATGCGGGTCATGACACTTACTTCTTCCTCCGAAAATGGAACGGAATACCTATGGCCATGGTATGGGCTGTAGACCTGATCAGAGTCGTACAGCGAACATGCACCACGAAGGACCAACATACCCACAAAGGATGGAACATACACAATGTGGGCGAGGACATGCACGACGTCGCTAAACTTATGCCACAATGTGGCAAGCATGACATGCAGTAACATAAACTATAGGAAAGCCTTAGTCTCAAAACTTACTTACTTATGTAAATTCGTAAATCATACAATTGATATAAAATAGTAAGGACCGGGCGTGCCAGGATCTAAGTTAGCCTGGGGTTTGCCACTCCGATACCTTTTTCGGAAAACATATTTATTTACTGTCATACTTAAAACATTATGAAAAAATATGCATAGAAGTTATAAAGTATGTTTAGCTAATTATCAAAAGATTATGGAATTTAATTTCGGAATAAAATTCATGCTTCAAACATTTCTTTAAAATTTGCAATGAAAGTAAGGGACACCATCACAACTTTAAATTACATCCCTTACCTAAGTATACTGTAGAGCAACGCCTTATGTTGCACCCTTATGCATCTTATCTCTCCGAATTATAAACTGTCAAGTCAAAATTTGATATAATTAATTTTCGGTATTAAATTTCCTCCTTGTCTAATTCTTAATTAAATTCTCATTACTTAGAATATTATAATTTCCTAAAATTTCACATTGTGGCCGAATGGTCTTGAATAACTTAGGTGACCTATTCCTCCATAAAATATATATATATTCAACTATTATGCCACTTAAATTTTTCCAATCCAATTAGGTCGACTTAAATATTTCTTTCTTTTATTTTCATATTATTTGTTGACCCCAAAACGTGAATTTTCTTTTCCTTTAATCCTATTCACGTTGGCTGCATGCATGAGCCTTCTTTCTTTTCTGTTTTTCTGCAGTTCACGTTGGCATCCATTTGATTCCTACTTCATGGTCATATCCAGCATGTTTTAAGTTGCCAAAAGTCTAATATTCACACACACCAAGTCAACCAAGCTAGCTTTTCTTCTCTCTTTTATTTTGCATAACCGGTTATCTTATTTTATTCTTTGTCTTCTCTCCCACGTACAACATTTCTTCTTCATCTATTCTTGCTTTTCTTGATCATTATGGCACTACCCTATATGTTATAATTTTAGGCTATTAAAAGTCAATAAAATCAGCTCAATCACCCATGTTTTCTTTTCTTTCTCGGCTGCACCATCATCCATATCGTTCCTCTCTAGTTTCGGTTATCCAAGTATCATTTTATGTTCTTTCTTCCAGCCCTTTTTGTTGACTTAACTCACTTCTTTTCTTTTCTTTTATTCTCCCCCTTAGTTCACGTAACTTCCTTCAACTAACATTTATTTATTTTCTCCTTCATTGCTGTCCAAACCGACAGCATACTTCATCCTTTTCTATCTTGCATTTATGTTGGCTTTCTTTCTTTCTTTGTGTCTCTATATTGTGGCCATACTTAGTACATCCTAAGCTGCCAAGATATTCTACCATTCACACACAAAAGTCAGCCAATCCTTTGCCATTTTCTACCACTTTCGACTGCACCAACCCCATACCTTCTTTTTCATATACGGCCGTAAAACAGCCTAGTTTATTTCTTCCCATCCAGCCACCTTTATTGACTACATTAAAACCTTTCTTTTCTCTTCATGGTTCACGTAAGCCTCACCTAGTTTTTTTTCACTCAAACTCTCCTCAACTGATCATGCAACTCAATTTATATTTTCTTGACTGTTTCAGTTTTTAAGTTCCAGCTTGTTTTCGGTTCATGACCATCTTGCATTCCCATCTTCACGTAAATCATCATCAACATCATTTTATTTTTATTCTAAACCCTCTCAACTGAACTAGAATTCTCATCCTATATATGTTTACTTCAAACAAAGGTTATAACTAACATATTCTTGCACATTATGGTCATAATAAGAGAACAAGAATCTGAAAAACTGAGTTGGACATTACCTGTATAAATGAACAAATCTGTCCACGTAAATCCCTTACTGTTTTGAAGGTTTTTATGCTAGCTTCTTTGAGGTTTTGGAAGCTTAATATCCAAGGTTTATTTTTCTTCAAAGGCTTAGTTTATTTACTAAAAGTTAGGGATGATTCTAGTATGCATAAAAGGTTACATGATTGCAAGAGAACAAAGCAAGCTTTCGGTGATGATAATGGATGGAGAAGAGTTCACGATGGGAGAATATAAAGCACAAGCAAAATATATTATTTGGACTTTTTGCCAGCTTCATTAAAACTCTTCTTAATTGTCTATGTCTTTTCTTTTATTTTTATTTTGCTTATCTTCTCCAACCGGCTACACTTCTCTTCTGTTACGTTTTTATTTCCTCTCCATGCAGCCCACATTTTTTGACTTACCAAATTAAAGTCTTGCAATCTCATAATTTTTCCCATCTTTTCCTTGCTTTTGTTCCTTTATTGTCTTGTTATTGTGTTGGTCTTTGGTGCAGCAAAACACAATTCAGTGTTATATATTTTTTGTCAACCAAAAGAAAACGTGGAGAAGACTTTCGTTGTCTTCTGTTAGCTTTAAATTGCAATATATATTTTGAAATGACAAAAACTTAAGTATGCTTTAATGTTTTAATTCATATTGTAAATTTACCTTATCATACATGATTTTCTCAATACATTTCAAGTGTTCATATCAAACATTAAGACCATGATTTAATGATGCATATTCTTATTGGTCTTAATTCTTTATAAACATTTTAGAAAATCACTTGATGATTTCTTGGACAATATTTTCATTTGAGAAAGTCAAGAAAAACTCCCTTAAAGCTTATAAATGTTTTGGGTTGAATTAGGATCAAAGGTCATATCATTTCTAACCCAAAAGTGCAGGAAAAATGCCCTCTGGAAGAAAAGGATCGATCCCCACTGTAGCAGGATCGATCCCTTTTTGGCAGAAAGTCTTCCCAAGGTCCCTGAAGCCCAGAATCAAGATTCTGGACAAAAGGGATCAATCCCCACTGTAGCAGGATCGATCCCTTTGCCTGAAAATAGCCTATAACGGCTAGTTTTGTGAGATACAACGGTCAGATTCAATCTTGGCTCCACCTAACGGCTAGAATACATCCAAGGGACTATAAATAGAGGCTTAGAAGCTAAAGAAAGCAAGGGGAACCACTCAGCAACTCCAAATCTCATATTCCTCAAATCTACAAACCTCAAACAACAAATCAAGAGCTACAAAGTTTCCATCTTCTATCATTCATCTATTTCTTGTATTGCTTAGCACAAAATCTTGTAAAGGTTTTTATTGTGCTTAATTTCTGTAATCACTTGCCTACTTAGAGGCCTTCTTTGATTACACTATTTGTAAACACATTCATTCCTTGTAAAAAGGGGAGGTTTCTCTTTAGCCTTAGAAAAAGAGGGAGGTTACTCTTTAGCCTAAGAAAAAGAGGGAGGTTTCTCTTGAGCTTAGAAAAAGAGAGAGGTTACTCTTGAGCCTTGAAAAGAGGGATACTAATCACAAATTCAAGATAGTGGATTTGGAGAAAATCCTTGGGAGCGTCTCAAGGTAGAGGACGTAGGCAAGGTTGCCGAACCTCTATAAATTGATTGTGTAAATCTCTCTTTCCCTACTCTCTTTAATTACTTGCAATTATATTTGTGATTATTGGATTAAACTTGGATTGCATGCTGGCCTAGCTTAGATAACTTAGAAAATATTCAAATAGGCTAGAGAATTTAGAGAAACTGGAAAACGAGCTTAAGGTTAGATAAAAACCGATTCACCCCCCCTCTCGGTATCGCCTATAGAGCCAACATCTTCCTTTATTGTTTGTTTTATCCTTTATTCTTTTGTTTTCCTAATAGCCATTTACTCAACCGAACTTCACCTAGATAGCCAATAAATTCTCCTTTTATTTCTTCATGTCGTCCCCTTACTTGACTTTCCAAGTCAAATTTTTGCCAAGCTATTAAATCTTCTTTTTATTCTATTCCTTTATGTAATATTTCCACACTTATATTTTTCATCTAGGATTAAAATTTTCTATGTGAGAAACACTATTCTTATATATTTAATTCCTCAAAATATTATCAATAATTTCTTTATTGATAATTAATTCATGTAAACATACAACTATAGTATAAGATAATGAGCTCTCACAACTGTTACTGAACTATGAATTACTGTTAATTGTTTTACTAAACTGCAAATTACTGTTTACTGTTTTACTGAATTGTGAAATATTGTTTACTATTTATAGTACTATACTGAATTGTTACTGTTTACCGAATCGAAAATGTTTTATGGAAATTATTATTGGTTTTGGAAAGTTTATTGCACCGTTACTGTATTATGAAATTCAAGTGATTACTGTACTAAACTGTTTTTCATCGTTTACTAAACTGTTATAGTACCAATACTGAACTGTTTTACTATTACTGCAAAGAATACTGTACTGAACTGTTACTGAAGTGTTTTACAGAACTATTAATGTTCCAAATGAACATTTTATTGTCTTTAAACCTATATGGTTTACTAAAACCACTACTGTCTACTGAACTGTGATTTACTGTCAATTGGTTACTGAACCGTAATGAGATATACTGTTTACTAAAGTGAAAATAACTATGACATTATTACTGGTTTTTGAAAGAATTATTGAACTGTTACTGTGATGTGAAATTGAACTGTTTATTGTACTAAACTGTTTCTTCACTGTTTACTGAAGTGCTTTATCGTACTGTTACTAAATCAATTTATATACTGTTACCACTGTTCAAACTCAACTGCTTACTATATTGTTTTACTACTGTCACTGTCACGTGTTTTAAAGTGTTACTGAAGTGATGAAATTAAATAGTTTATTTACCATTTATTTATTGAAAATTTCATTAAATTGTTTTATAACAACAATTTATTGATTACTCCCTATAGTCGCTTCTGGGTTTCTGGGACAAGACAGGTATTTCGAAATACCTTCCATGCTTCATCTGGTTGCCTGGCCGAATATAGTATCTTTCCATTTACTGTGCCTAGTGAACTGTTAGGAAAATAATATTTTCTAGCATCTAGATTTCGTTATATCAGTCTTACATATGATTCCTTTGCTGAACACGTTTTGCTCACCCCTTTATTTTTCACTCCACATGATATTATAAATGATTAAAAAAGGGTATATATTAGAGGATATTGGTTGAATCTGGTCTACCAAGACTGCTTTGTGTCAACCCGAGAGGTATTTGTATTTTCTTTTATACATTTATGTATAATGTACAATACTACTTAAATCGTAAAATAGGAACAAGAGATGTCAAGTGTAAGGAATATTGTAAATTACATAATCCGAATTTATTAATTTAAATAAATGTTTACAATTTGTCACTGTTATTGTTCAAGTGTTAAAGGCATCACAGACAGCCCAACCGTGATTTATGTGTGAAATGTGTTATTTACGGTACATTTGGACTGTTACAAATAGTCTGGGTCAAAAAATATGAGTGACTTTTCAGTAAAGAAACTTATACAAAAGAGCTAACTATAATACTATATACAGATAAAATCATTTATTAAAATTCTTTATTTGCTAATGATGGAAAGTTTATCAATAAATACATTTAAAATGCATTTGTGAAGTAGAAGCAATTTTTTTTCTAAAAATCATCAATAAACATCATTCAAACATGTTACATGTAAGCAGTAGAGTGCAACAACACAGTAAAATTATTTCAGTAAAAATCATTATTTACCATCACTCATTATAAACATTTTTTTCTTCTCAATTCAGTCAAACCAATATTTAAACAATTCAATAATCAAATTAGTAGAGACAGTCACCATTCAGTAGAATCAGGCACAACAGTAAACAATAACGAATGGCCATCGTCGATCAATCACAGTTCGCACTAGATAGGTGCTTACTATGATACTTGTGAGCTTGACTAGAGTCTCACAGTCATAAACAGTAAATCTGCAGACTTGATTAAGGTCTTATAGTCATAAACCTACAAACTTGGTTAGAGTCTTATAGTCATTAACCTGCGGACTTGGTTATATCGTAGTCATAATAGTATGCATAATTCACTAAGAAGCAATTATCTCAAATTTATTTTCACAATTTTACAACATCACGATAGGAAACCATTTAGTAAATATTATCTTCAATCAATCCATACTCATGTAAAATAATAATTATTCCATTTAGTAGTAATAAAATCAATTAGAAACTCAATACCACCCTTCAAATATTCCATAGGCCTTTGTACAAAAATGATAAATTATTCCATGTAAAATAATCGTGTAATAAAATAATTCTCATGCAAATTAAATTATATAAAAATTCATATGGAATTTAAATTAAATTCCTATTTTTTTGTGGAAAGAAATTTGGATGATTGGATAGTTGGATCACTAAGATTAATTTTCTAAAAATTCAAATAGCTTTTCGATTTTAAATCTATACAAGCATAGTTTTCCTATGCAACTTCCGTATAAAATTCCTTACCTCTATTCCATGCAATATAAAATTTTTTATGGCATTTCTACGTCTCTCTATTTCCCGAATTTAACACTGCATAGTAATTCCATATTATATTCAAAATTCCATATTATAATTATAATAAATATTCTATTAATTTCTATTTTTCCTTTTTGTCCATTTCTATAATTAATTTGTTGTATTTTCTAGCAATTCTATCACACAACTACATTTAAATTATAGTCTTTCCAAAAATTTAATTTCACCAATAATTCCAAATTATATTTAAAATTACGTATATTAATTACAATGAATCTTTTACTAATTTCTATTTTCTAGGTATTAATTCCAATGATTACTTTATTTTATTTCCTATTAAATACCAAAATATAACTTCAATTAAATTGTATTCTTTTTCAAATTTCCAATCTCACTAATAATTCTATAAATTTTTAATTTATTTTTCTTTAACCCTTGAATCATAAAATATAACATCATAATCCCTTTCCTAAGCTTAGCCAAAATTTTCTTATACTCAAAATTTATTCTTTTCTCATTTTTTTAATAAATATTCTTTATTCATTATTAATATTTGTTCCACCATTTACTTATATATCATAAGTGTTTCCGTTTTTATTAATTTCAACCATTAATTTAACTTAATTTGTTTCCTACCAATTGCCAAAACATAATTACAATTAAATCATATTCTTCTTCTAAATATAATTTCACCAATAATTTTATTAACTCTAATTTATTCTTCTTTAACCATTAACTCATAAAAATTTTACATGGAAACCCATAAATAATGTTTTGGCCAAAAGTTTCATTTGCCTAATATTTATTTCAATTTCCTATTTCATAGTTGTTATTGATTCATATTTTATTTTCATTTTATTTTTCCTTCATGCCTTCATATTTTACTAACCACATATCCCATATGGTAACCGAAATCCCATTCATGAACTTTACCTATTATTTTTTTTTCAATTTCAATTTCACAAATAATTCTTATTCATTATTTATAATAATTTACCAATTAATATATTAAAATTACATCAACAACTATTCTTCCCCTTTCATGGCCGGTTGCCTAACATAGTCTCATCTTCATGGTTTTCTTTCTTTATTCCATTCTAACTTATAATTATCACCTACTCACTTAAAATTTCATCAAACACTTGTTATGCAACAAAACTCATCATCATCATTTTTAATCCACCATGGCCGAATAGTGCCCATTTTAATACCAACATCCATGTTTTACAAACTATCAAATCCTATCACCATAACCAAGCTTAACTCATCCTTTCCTATTAATTCCTACCCAACATACCTTAAATTCACCAAAATTTATCCATTTCCCTCTCATGGTCAAATACCCCATGGCCGTTTACAATCAATTTTTGTTCAATCCAAAGCTATAAATAGGTTTCACTAACTCCATACAATCATAAATGATAAGTAAAATTGATTGAAACTAGTTCTTCTCTTACCTCTTTTTGAAAACCAAACAAGGCAGCAAGGAAACTAGCTTCTAATTCAATTGTTTAGCCCCCCCAAAATTCTAGATTTAAGATGTCTTTAAGGTGTGGGAGAGGTTTTATGAAGGTTGCCTAAGGTCCTAATGAAGAGAAGTGATGAAATCCTTAAT
Source organism: Heritiera fomes (assembly GCA_032173925.1). Taxonomy (NCBI): domain Eukaryota; kingdom Viridiplantae; phylum Streptophyta; class Magnoliopsida; order Malvales; family Malvaceae; genus Heritiera; species Heritiera fomes. The sequence continues at coordinate 16,230,742 of JAPDPM010000009.1, read as the reverse complement.
AAATGGTGAGAAAACACGAAGGAGAATAAGGAGAAGAGTGCAGCAGCTGGTATATCGATTTGGCAAGGAAGAAAACTAGATTATTCTGATTTTTATTCATATTTTATTATTAAATAAACAACCCATGTATAAAATGACAAGTTGCCCCCTTAAAAATTCAAGAAATTTCAACTATGCCTTAATAAATTTCTTATAAATTTTTATTTCAGATTTTCAATTTTATTTTTATTAAATTTAATTTATTTTGGTCAATTCTAGTCAAACTTTGACCAATTTGACCAGCTCACATGTTAAATGATCATAATGCCCTTATATAATTTCATTATTTCCATTTATGTCCTAATATTATTTTAATATTTTTAAATTCAAAATTAATATTTTATTTTTATTATTTTCTATATATTTAGGCCAAATATTGACTCTCAAGGTGGTTTGACCAAGTAGGGATAATGAAATTACCAAATTACCCTTATACGAATGCTTTTTGTTTTGTTTGCGTTATTTTTAACACTTTCACGTAATTTAGTTCACGGGCTGGATCCATGTGAAACTTCTTTACGCGAGGATTATCCATGACAGTCTATGGGTCAAAGTCAATTTGGTTTAACTGTTATTCAGAAAAGTTCTTCCGGGGTATGGACACGATCATCATTTTCGAATTTATTGCACTTAAAACTAAGTGTGTCCATATTAAAGAATTTCGGAAAATGGTCTTCTTCACCTTTAAATATTTCGGGCCCAATTTTCATATTTTACACTTTGGAGGCTATCCGAATTACAAATTACCTTGTAGGGCCCACTTGACAATTTTCTCTGTAACTATACCACATGTGAAAATAAATTTCCATAACTTCACTTAATTTTCTAATTCAACACCTTCAATAGGTATGGGAAGAATAGAGAAATTTGGGATCTCACATCCTTCCTCCTTTAGAAATTTGGTCCTCTAAATTTAAATCAACTATTGCTTTAACAGTCTTAACCTATCAATATCGTTTATCAATTTTCTTCCTTCTACTAGTAGACTTCAATTACAATATGCTATATCAATCATTTAAGTTTTTCATATTATCACAGCAAGAAAATTTCTTAGCAATTTTGACAAACACACACAATTGCAAATTCAACACTTCCTATATGCAGTTCAAATAAATGGAAAAAAATAGCTTAGGCACGATCTAGCAGAAAGGGTACTATAGTGGGTCGGATAACCAGATATAGCATGGGAGGTACTTTAAAGTACCTTTCGTGTTTCGGCATCCAATTCCACTATAGAGAATTTGTTTGCAATAAATTAATTTTAAATCTACAATATATTAACTGATATATTTAGAAGTGACGAATCTTACCCTTAATCATATTTGAGGAAGGGGTATCATGGAACTCCCTGTCCATTGCGAAGACCCGACCTTGCGTCACAGTTTTCTTTCCTTTCTCTGCCTCTGTCGCCCTGTGCTGTGGTTGTTTAGTCTGATGGGTGCTCTTTTCCAATTCCTCTGGTACCTTCGATCTAGTTAGTGGACAATCTTTTATCCGATGTCCCATATGACCACATCTTAGACATGCTCCAGTTAAAAAATGATAGGGCTGTGTGCCATGAAGTTTACCACAATACTCATATTGCTTCTATATACCCCACTATGGACCAATAGTACTAACTGCCATTGATCGGGATTTATCATCCACTATCCTTATCCCCATAGCTTTTAGAATTTCCTCCTCTCTCTTCATCCTTTTGGATGATCTATCACCCGAAGCTTCATCATATTCTATCTGTTTCTTTTTTCCTTCACCTTTGGACTGAAAATCGACATGATGGAATTCGTAGTGCTGCTCACATAACTGAGCCTTACGGACTGCTTCATCATAGGTAGCAATGTCCATCGAATAAATTTAGACCTTATAGATGGCTTCAATCCCTCCATGAATCGATATATCTTATACTCCTCACTCCGTGGAATCTCCAGATCAAATTTGCTCAGAGTGATGAACTTGGACTCATATTGATCAACTGACATGTCACCCTTAGTTAAGTTCAAAAATTCTATCTTTAATTTCTTTTGGGTAGTACATGGTATGTATTATTTATTGAATGCCTCCAAAAATTTATCCCATGTAATTTCAGAATATCGAGCCTCCAATATAGTTTGAGTGGACTACCACCAGTGCTCTACGTCATCCACTAACAGATATGTCACCAAACCCACTTTTTCCCTTTGTGAACACGTTATGTACCTGAATAATTTAGTCACCGCCTTTACCCAATTCTCTACTACTAGTGGGACCCTGTCTCCTTTGAATTTAAGCGGATCCAACTTCTTAAATTCTTTTATCAAACTAACACTACAATAAGCATTTGGACCCCGTCTCTCTGGAGATTGAATTGGTGGAGGCAAATCTGGTTGTGTTGGTGAAGGCTGCATTAGAGGAGTAGGAGGTGTAGGAAGAGCATTTCCCAGTGAAGTGGGAGGCACTGTAGATGGAGCAGGTGGTACACTCATGGCCACATTTGGAAAGTTCGCTATAAACTCCGTGATCATTGTGGCCATAGTCTCTAAACTCTGCTCAATTCTCAACAGCTGAGTGTTCGGGCTACCTGGTGGAGATGTAGGAGAAGAATGTGCAGGAGACGGTTTTGCCCATCCTTATCCTCTTTCTTTAACAATACTCCTTTTATGATGACTCATTCTACCAACACAAACAAAAATTTCTCAAAATTTAGTATAACTTTAATAAGTTCTACCATTAATATATATTCAGACAAGTACAATACTCAAGGATGTAAATTATTTCTAACCTAATGACACTAACAAGCATTAGACTAACTTTGCTCTAATACTACTTTTGTAACATCTAGTTTTTCATAAAATACCAGTTACCTTTTTTCCTTTTCTTATAATGGTTAGGTTGTTTGTCGATATCCATCATGACCTGAAAGCCTTGACGTTCACTTGATACTTACACTTTTTCATTCTTTACAAATTTACGAACTAAATTTTTCCTTTTTGTTTTAAGATTTGTATTCGGTGTCAGTGTACTCACTAAACCATTTCCATTCATTCATTAATTCAATTATAATTTAAATTACTCTCTAAGATAGGAAAAGATCATTTATAGCCCATAACTTACTATTTCTTAAAATTAGATTGGAAATATCCCTTGTTATATTTTGAGATTTCCCTAGTTCACTACCTGTAAAACATCACAATACAATACAACATTTCCCACAATCCATATTATCTTTACCAAATAGGAATCATCTTAATAGTCATAATATCCACAACTAATCACCACATGCACATCATATAATATCGAAAAATTATATCAACTACTCATTATCCTAGTTTACATTGCATCCTATAGTATTGTACAGAAATTGACTGAATATATAAGCATATATACAAGAGAAGTATTACAATACCAAATATTCAATAGCGAGGACTTTGGAAATCAATATGCTAACAAATCTCCAAAACTGTCCAACGTGTCCCTTGAATCAATATGAAAAATAGTTCTCGTTTAATGAAAGGGCTCAGTAAGTTACTAATATAATAATTGAGTTAGGATTATATTGTCTCTAATGAATGCATAAATCCTGCAAATCTATCTCCCAGTATCATTTGGAAGTTAATATCCTTTGAGTATTTATTCGATCATGACCTAATAATACTAAGTATCCTTATATCACTGCAAATCATGCATCAATGCAACATGTACTGTCATGACAGGATTCAATATGTAATGTATAAAAATTTTGTTGTATAAAACATCCATTTCAAATCATGTTTCATGTAGTAAATAATCATGTACGAAACTCATGTAGTTCAGAATCATTTAACATATGCTTTAAAACACATTTCAAAACATGTACAATCTCAAATCACATCATGTGTGGTATAAAACCATATTTAAATCATATTCAGTCACAGTCATATCACATAAACCGTAAAAACATATCATGTCTAGAGTTCACATATAATAAACCATACTCTAGATAACGTTTAATATTTAATAAGAGACTAGGCATGAATCCCTATTCTCATATCATATCATCTCTAACCCATTGTAGCTATCAATGGGATAGTTTCCCTTAAGGGGCATCTATTTATGATCATAAATCCTCCCAATCCCACTGATCAGCTGGAAACTGAGGAATGTGTCCACGACTATTGTCGAAAAGCTTGGAATAGCCTCATCAGGCAACATGTACATACCACGTATATCTAAACAGGGTTCCCTGCCACACAGGCAAAACCACTCGATGTATCTATACACTATGCCACGTAGGCATTTCCATAAGGTACCTGTCGTCTCTAGTTCGAAATATTTTTTTCAATTTCTTTTCAAATCTTTTAAGACAAGCCACATGATAAAGCATTTTGAGCGAAGTCGTTTCTCAAATTAATGCATAATTAATTGTATGTTCAATCTGTGCATGTCATGCATGATATCAAAGCATGAGTTAACATCAGTAATTGTAAGAGCCTCGCCCGTCTCACCAAGCCATCGGTGAGCATCCCCTGGGTGATCACACACACCCCAGGTTTACCCTTACACGTGAGATAGATGATCGCCCATTCCCACTCACGTATTGTCCGCTTCGACGGTCGCCCACCTCATGGCTTTATCCCAAGGGTCTTGAAGAACTCAAGAATTAATCCCTCGGGCATGTTCCATGAGACACTTAAACCTTGGCACTTATCACTTAAGTACCCGAGCCTTACACTCATGTAACCATTGAGACAATACATGAGTGTAAGGCTCGGGTACTTAAGGGATAAGTGCCAGGGTTCGAGCATCTCATGGAACGCGCCCGAGGGATTAATTCTTGAGTTATGCAAGACCCTTAAGATAAAGCTGTGAGGTGGGCGACTGTCGAAGCGAACAATACGTGAGTGAGAATGGGCAATCACCTATCTCGCGTGTAAGGGTAAACCTGGGGCATGTGAGATCGCCTAGGGGATGCTCGTCGATGGCCTGGTAAGACGGGTGAGGCTCTTACATAAAAACGCACATATTTATGTAAGAGCCTCGCCCATCTCACAAGGTCGTCCAGGTTTACCCTTACATGCGAGATAAGTGATCGCCCATTCTCACTCACGTATTGTCCACTTTGGCAATCACCCACCTTATGACTTTATCCCAAAGGTCTTGAAGAACTCAAGAATTAATCCCTCAGGCACGTTCCATGAGCCACTCGAACCCTGGCACTTATCCTTTAAGTACCCGAGCCTTACACTCATGTAACCATTGAGACAATGATTACATGAGTGTAAGGCTCAGGTACTTAAGGGATAAGTGCCAGGGTTCGAGCGTCTCATGGAACACGCCCGAGGGATTAATTCTTGAGTTCTTCAAGACCCTTGGGATAAAGTCGTGAGGTAGACGACCGTCGAAGCAGACAATACGTGAGTGAGAATCGGCGAACGCCAATCTCGTGTGTAAGGGCAAACCTGGGGCGTGTGTGATCGCCTAGGGGATGCTCGCCTGTCTCACCAGGCCGTTAGCGAGCAACCCCTAGGCGTTCACACACGCCCTAAGTTTACCCTTACATGCGAGATAGGCGATCGCCCATTCCCACTCATGTATTGTCTGATTCGGCGGTCACCCACCTCACAGCTTTATCCCAAGGGTCTTGACGAACTCAAGAATTAATCCCTCGGGCGCGTTCCATGAGACGCTCGAACTCTGGCACTTATCCCTTAGTACCCGAGCCTTACACTCATGTTACCATTGAGACAACTTGTCTCAATGGTAACATGAGTATAAGGCTCGGGTACTTAAGGGATAAGTGCCAGGGTTCAAGCGTCTCACAGAATGCGCCCGAGGGATTAATTCCACCTCACAGCTTTATCCAAAGGGTCTTGAAGAACTCAAGAATTAATCCCTCGAGCGCGTTCCATGAGACGCTCGAACCCTGGCACTTATCCCTTAAGTACCCGAGCCTTACACTCATGTAACCATTGAGACAATGGTTACATGAGTGTAAGGCTCGGGTCCTTAAGGGATAAGTGTCAGGGTTCAAGCATCTCATGGAACGTGCCCGAGGGATTAATTCTTGAGTTCTTCAAGACTCATGGGATAAAGCCGTGAGGTGGGCGACCGTCGAAGCGGACAATACGTGAGTAAGAATGGGTGATCGCCAATCTCGCGTGTAAGGGTAAACCTGGTACGTGTGTGATCACCTAAGGGATGCTCGCTGACAGCCTGGAGAGACGGGTAATGCTCTTACATAAAAATGCGCATTTTTATGTAAGAGCCTCGCCTGTCTCACTAGGCCACTGGCGAGCATCCCCTAGGCGATCACACACGCCCCAAGTTTACCCTTACACGCGAGATAGGCGATCGCCCATTCTCACTCACGTATTGTCTGCTTCGACAGCCGCCCACCTCACGGCTTTATCCCAAGGGTCTTGAAGAATTTAAGAATTAATCCCTCGGGCACGTTCCATGAGACGCTCGAACCCTGGCACTTATCGCTTAAGTACCCGAGTCTTACACTCATGTTACCATTGAGACAACTTGTGATTATATAAATGAATAGTGACCATCTGAGAGGTGGAAGAGAATGAATAGTGATCGGCTGTATCAAGGTTGATTTAAAGAAAATTCTAGAGAGTGGTTATTTACCAAAATGCCCCTACTTAAATAAATTTTGTACAATTTTGCCCTTATGACTCCGTAACCGTCAAAACCATGTAATTGGACTCTAAAATTTTAGATTCCAGTACCAATCAATCACATTTAATGTATCTTGATGAATGGAAGTGGTTTCGTTGACGCGTGGTGCGTCGATAATTAGAAATTACAATTTTACCCCTATTGGACCGGTAGTGAAATTTTCCATTTTAACCACTGTTTCACTCAATCTCCTAGCACTATGTTATTCTCCTTTACATGTAGAATCTCATGGTATTTTTACTTCATCCCAACTCATTTTAGTTTGGGCAAAATTTACCAAAATGCCCTTGGGACGTATCTATCATTTTCAATTTGTTTTCCAAAATTCACAAAATAATTACAAAAAATATAAAAATTATTTCTATGCCTCAGAATTATTATAATATATTTATTTCACTCACAGTACACTTTTATCATCTGTTTTGAATCCATTCAAACCACAAAATTTAAAGTGGGGCCCATATTACAAATTCACTTAATTTCACAAAATAAATTATATTTCATTAATTAAATAATTACAAAATATTCTGTATAGTACAATAGAAATAGGTATCACATTTTCTCCCCACCTTTAGGAAATTTGGTCCTCCAAATTTCATTGGACCTATCACTGAAAAAGCTCTGGATACTTCTCACGCATAAGGCTCTAAAACCCATAAGTAGCCTCATCCTCAATGTGATACTACCAAAGCACCTTAACCAATGAAATAGTCTTAGACCGCAACACTTTATCCTTCCTATCCAAGATTCGTACCGGTCTCTCAACGTAACTCATGTCCTCTCTAATCTCTAGTGGCTTGTGTCGAATTACGTGAGAAGAATCTGGATGGTACTTTCTCAACATCGAGACATGGAACACATTATGCACTCCTGACAACTTGGTGGTAGTGTTAACCTGTATGCCACATCTCCCACGCGATCTAAGATCTCGAAGGGTCTAATGTATCGAGGACTCAATTTCCCCTTTTTATCGAATCTCATGATACCTCTAGATGGTGAGACCTTCAAAAATACATAATCACCTATTGAAAACTCTAGTGGTTAGCATCTAGTATCTGCATAGCTCTTCTGTCGACTCTGAGGCACCTTTAATCTCTCACAAATCACTTGTACGTCTCAGGAAGTCTGCTCAACCAAATCAGGAGCTAATAGCTTGTGGTCTCCCACCCATGCTATCGGGGATCTACATCGTCTGCCATATAACACCTTGTAAGGTGCCATGCCGATGCTCGCATGATAGCTGTTATTATAAGCAAACTTTGCTAGAGGTAGGTGATCTTCCCATAAGCCTTTAAAATCCATTGCACATGCTCTGAACATATCCTCGAGCGTCTGTATCGTATGCTCGGACTGTCCGTCAGTCTGCGAATGAAAAGTGGTGCTAAAATTCAGCTGGGATCCCATGGCCTCTTGAAATCTTGCCCAAAAATGAGATGTGAACCAGGAATCCCTATCAGAAGTGATGCTCACTAGAACACCATGCAACCTCACTATCTCCCTGACATATAGATTGGCTAAGGCACTAACTAGATCAGTGGATTTAATGGCCAAGAAATGAGCAGACTTTGTCAATCTATCCACTATCACCCAAATAGCACCCTCTCCGGGTTCGTGGCAGACCCATAATAAAATCCATAGTCACATGCTTCCATTTCCATGTAGGAATCTGTAAGGGTCGTAACATATCTGCAGGCTTCTGATGCTCATTAATCTGCTGGCATGTAAGACATCTTGCAACATACTTAGCGATGTCTTTCTTCATCTTAGGCCACCAATATACCCTCCGAAGATTCTGGTACATCTTAGTACTTCCTGGATGTAAAGTATACTTGGAGGCATGGGCCTCTGATAAAATCAAATCCCTCAACTGCTGATCACTGGGAACACATATCCTACCTTTGAACCTCAAAATACCATCGGTGCCAATCTCAAAGTCTGACTGTACTCCTATCTGAATCTGGCTGGCAACCCCGATGCAATATGTATCCCTCTTTTGAGCTTCTCTGATACGATCCATCAAATCTGACTCTATTCTAAAAGTAGTCGTAAACCCATATTTGTCAAAGGAGATCACATTCAAACTGAGGCTTAAAAACTGCTCTATGAGATCGTGCTTCCTGATCATCATATAAGATACCATACCAACATGCTTGCGGCTCAGTGCATCTACCACTACATTAGCTTTACCCGGGTGATACAAAATCTCGCAGTCATAATCTTTTAACAGCTCCATCCATCGTCGCTATCTCATATTTAGCTCTCGCTGCAAGAATAAATACTTCAGACTCTTATGGTCTGCATATACCTGAAATTTCTCCCCGTATAAATAATGTCGCCAAATCTTTAGTGCAAACACTACTGCGGCTAACTCTAGATCATACGTCGAGTAATTCCTCTTGTGATCTTTTAACTACCGAGAACCATAGGCGATAACCTAACCATGTTGCTTGAGTACACATCCTAATCCCTGAGCGGAAGCATCAGTATAAAAGTAAATCCACTAGATCCGCTGGGAAGGGTTAATACGGGGGTAGTAGTCAGTCTCCACTTTAGCTTCTGAAAACTGTGCTCACACACATCAATCCACTCGAACTTCACATCTTTACGTGTGAGTTGTGTCAGGGGAGCAGCTAGTCTGGAAAATCCCTCCACAAACCGGCGATAGTATCCGGCTAAACCCAAAAAGCTCCATATCTCTGTAACGGTCTTAGTCCTCTCCCACTGTACAATAGCCTCTACCTTGGATAGATCAACACACACCCATCCTTTGACACCACATGTCCCAAAAAGATAATGTGATCTAGCCCGAATTCGCACTTACTGAACTTCGCATACAACCTCCGATCCTTGAGTGTCTGCAGAACTATATACAAATGCTGCTTGTGCTCCTCCAAAGACTTAGAGTAAATCAATATGTCATCAATGAATACTATAACAAACTTATCCAAATACGGCCTGAATCCCTTGTTCATCAGAATCATAAATGCTACAGGGCCATTTGTCAATCCAAAAGATATCACCGGGAACTCATAGTATCCGTACCGAGTCTGGAATGTTGTCTTATGAACATCCAACTCCCGAATCTTCAACTGATGATCGCCTGATCGTAGATCTATCTTGGAGAACACCTGTGCACCCCTGAGCTAGTCAAACAAATCATCAATCTTGGGCAAGGGATATTTATTCTTAATGGTAGCTCGATTCAACATCCTATAGTCGATACACAACCGTAGGCTACCATCCTTCTTCCGGACAAATAGCACTGGAGCACCCCACGGTGACACACTGGGACGTATGAATCCCTTATCTAATAGCTCTTGGAGCTGCTTCTTAAGCTCCTCTAACTCCATTAGTGCCATCCAATATGGGGGTCTAGAAATCAGCTCTATACCGGGTACCAAATCGATCGTAAACTCCATCCTTCGATCCGATGGTAACCCTGGTAATTCCTCTGGAAATACATTCGAGAAGTCCCTGACCACAGGAATCTCATGCAACTTTGGATGTTTCCTCTCTACATCCTCTACACAAGCAATAAAACCTTTACATACATTCATACACAGTCACACAGTTTAGTACACATATCATTCAATAAACATATAATCACATCATTTTTATTAATTTACAAACAACTTTACAACATACTTTTTAGGTTAAGAGAAGGTGATAAATTTAGTATAACAGTCCAAACTAACATGATTTGCAGCTAACCAATCCATCGCTAAGATTACATCAAAATCATACATGTTTAACAAAATCAGCTCAGCTGTCATTTCCTTCTCTCCTATAGTCACTTTACAGTTCCTATATACAATATCCGTCATCTGTGATTCTTTAAACAGGGTATTAACTTGTAAAGTATACCCTAATGGCTCCGGTTCTACGGGGGTCCTGTTAGCATATGAAGGTGACAAAAATAAATGGGTAGAACCCGGATCAAATAAGGCAAGTACTGGAATATCAAAAATATATACTTTACCTTTAATCACATCAATAAAAGCTTCGACAGTCTCCTGATTCAACGCGTACACCTGTCCCTGTGTTATAAACTTCTTCCCTTTTTTTGCTACTGTTGCACGCCTAGGCTGTGAGGGTGTAGCTTTCTCCAACTCACTCGATGATACCAGTGCTGGTGCCTGTGGAGCTGTAGGAGGAACAGTGGAAGTAGCGAACTCTCTGACCATCGGGCAATCTCTAACCATATGCCCTATCTATCTACATCTAAAGCACGCCTTAGTCAGTAAATAACAAGGACGTGAACCATGCGACATACCATAATTTCCACATTTGGTCGCAATACTCCTCTGAGTAGAGGTAAGGCCAGTAGCAGGGGCTAAAGCTGCTGATCTTGTAAATCGCCCCTTAGTGATCTAGATGCTCAAAGACTTAGCCCTCTTAGGTTGTTCCCTGCTCGATCTATCTTCATAAGCTCTCTTAGCCTTGCCTTTACCTTTAGCCTTACCCTTTTGACTAACATCTGTATGGTACTGCTCAAAGTCCCTCTCACATAGCTGTGCCCGTCATACAACCTCATAATAAGTGCGAATATCGAACGGGGCTAGCTTACATTTGATAAAGGGCCTCAAACCTGCCTTAAACCGATCAATCTTATGCCTTTCGTCAACTCTGGTCTGAGGATCAAATTTGCTCAGTGTGGTGAGTTTAGCCTCATACTCATCAACAGACAGACTCCCCTGAACCAAATCCAAGAACTCCATCAGTAATCTCTGTTGAGTAGTGTCAGGGATATACTATCGTCTGAAGGCCTCTACAAATATGTCCCAGGTCACCACCTGATGCTGAGCTAGCAGTACTGTCTGTGTAACCTTCCACCAGTGCTCTGCGTCATCTGTCAACTGGAACACTGCTAGACCTACCTTCTCAGTCTCCGTACACCTCATATATCTGAATAATTTCACAACCATGTTAACCCACTGTTCTGCCGCCAACAGATCCTTAGTACCCTTAAACTTCGACGGATCCAACTTCCAGAATGATCGCACCATAGTAACATCACAGTACGACTCCACATCACTGGGCGACTGAGCTGGTGGCTATGGTGGAACTACCTATGGCTGAGATGCTGGTGATGGAATAAGCTGTGGCTCGGGCACTACCAGTGCCGGCTGAGGTGGGGGTGGTGCTATTGCCGAAGTGCGAGAGCTACTGCTCTATCTCTCTCCGCCCTATCCGTAGCTCGATCTACCTGATACATAGCCATAAAGTCGATTAACATCCTTTCCATCCTCGTCATATGACTATTAGGGCTCTCAAGCTGTTGTGGGTGAGCAGGTCTTGGGGCGAGCTCCAAACAGGCTCGGGTGTATGTGGCTTCGGAGTCTACTTCGCCCTACCTCTACCTCTACCCCTAACTGAGTGTGTTAGCCTCCTTCCACTCATATCTGCACCATGAATATAATTTATTTCACCTACCATTAGTTATTCTATTATACATTCAGATTATACAGTACTACAAGAGATATTTACTCTTCACTTTTATCTTAAGGTATTGACAGACATCAAACCAACCTTGCTCTGATACCATTAAACTGTAACAGTTTGAATATATAGTAAAACACTTATTTTTCCACATATTGGACGGTTGGGCCATCTACGATACCTTAATTACTTACACAATAACAGTGGTAAACAGTAAATTTCATTTACTTTATAAGTCCGGAATATGAATATTATATTATTCCTTATCATATTTACATCCCCTGTAATCTACTTGTAATTTAAGTAATATTGTACAAAAATTCTGAATATATAAAAGAAAATAAAACACCTCCAAGATAAAAAATCTGCTGACTCGGGTAATCGAAATCGCAGCTAAAAACTTAGGATGGTATGTCTCTTATTCAACTACAATAACCTGTGGAGTGGAAATAAAGGCATGAGCGACAACGTGCTCAGTAAAGGAGTTGTATGCAAGCTCAACATAATGAAAACTATATGCTGGAAAATATTTTATTTTCCTAACGGTTCACTAAGCACAGTAAAAAGGGAAGGATACTATAGTCGGTCGGGAAATCCAGATGGAGCATGGAAGGTATTTTGAAATACCAGTTTTGTCTCGGAAACCCAAAGTGACTATAGGGAGTAATTTATAAATTGTTATAATAAAACAATTTAATGAATATTTTCAATAAATATAAATGGAATAAACCATTTAGCTTCATCACTTCAGTAGCACTTTAAAACACATGACAGTACAATAATGAAACAATACATTAAAATAGTGGAGTTTAGACGGTGGAAACAATGTACAGTCATTTCAGTACAGTACGATAAAACTTTTAAGTAATCAGTAATTTAAATAGTTTTTAGTAATTATTTCAAATTTAGAAATAATTTCATAAATATTTCCCTTTCAATAAACAGTGTATTTCAATATAGTCCAATGAACAGTAATCAGTAAATTTTGGTTCAGTAAACAGTAAATTCAGTATAGTACACTAAAAGTATTCAGTAAAACACAATTCAGTAATCATTTCACAATAGGTTGAGACTAGGCAACACCCTAAATCAATCATGCTATAATTATCCCCTAAGGGAAATAGTAACAGTATGTAATTAGATCTATGGCCATAGTCTATAGGGCATCCACAGAGTATACTTGCCAGGTGACCTCAGGACTGTTGATGACTTGACTGGTCAATCAGCCACGTGACAGTACAGTAACAGTGAGCATGAAGTTAGGGCCTAAAGTCTCAAAAACATTTAATTCCATATGAAATACTTTTAAGGAATTTAAATAAAAATTATCATTAAATTAAATAAATATTCCAAAAAGGTATTAAATTCATTAATAATAATGAAGTGAAAACAGTCGATAAAATATTCATGTTTTTAGTGAGAAATCCATAAATATTCTTTTTATATATAAAATATTTTAAAGAATATAATTTTATTCTCACTTTAATAAAAATTCATAACATGAATATTTAAATTAGCATTTTCAATAAAATTCCAAATTATGGAAAATTTATGGAAATAATGTCCAAAATCCATAATTCACTCAAATTATGCATCTAAAATATTTCATGCTATTTTAGAATATTTTTGATAATTTTTCGGCAGTATAATAGCTACGGTTTCCTAAACCCCTTGCACTTAAGGTACAGTATATAAAACCAGTCGTATACCACAATTTGCATGATTTTCAAGGCATTTCCTTATTTCAATAATTTCATAAAATCATACTTAACAAATCATGCAATTCACTATATCCCTACAACTCACACACTTCTCCCTTACCTTCTAGCGATATTGACTCATTTGGTAGTACCAACTGCAAATCGTAAATCCTGATGGCAAAATAATTTTACCAAAAATTATCATTAATTTTCCATTTAATTTTAGGCTGTTGACTTTCATAAAATGCAACCACTAATGATACTGCCTATGACTAACCAATATAAATAATACTAGTAGTAAACTTTAACTTTCTCGTTTTAGCTCCGTTTTCGAATTCGATTTCACCAGTCTTCTTCTCTTAATTTGTACAGTCATTTTTCATGTTCAAACCATAAAATGCAACATGATGATAGCCCCAAAAAGCCCTTGGCCGAAACTCCCCTTAAACCCATTTTCATGATTTCAACCTTTTTCAAAAATCTAGTTTTTCTAACCTTTTAATCCATGTTCTTTTATGTAGACACCTAATTTTGTCCGAACAATTTTTAAATTAAAAAAATCAAAAAAATCAAAAATCAAAAAATAAATAATGATAAAAAGAAACAAGTCAATTTTGGTCAAATCTTAAATTGGAACCTATGCAATCCATGCAAACCCTAAAGTTAAATATTTCAAATTTAAAAATTTCATGTGAAGCACATGCAAAATTTACACCCTCAATAGTTGACTTCAACGATTTGTTGCCATAAGAAAGATATAATAATAAAAGAAATAATTAAAGTGCAATAAAATTTGAAAATTGATTACCGAAAATTGATTACCAAAAATAAAAAAATGAAATGGAAATAAATTAAAAAAAGGAAAGTAAAAAAAATGAAAAATCCCATAATCATGGGATCAATTATAAATTTTTTATTTCTTTACATGAAATTTTGACAAGTATAAAAGGAGGGGGGGAAAAACCCTAGAAAAAACCTTGGAGAGAAAACCCTAGAAAACCTTAGAGAGAGACACACGCAGCCACAGTTCATCATCTTCTTCAACTCAGCTTCCCAAACCATCATCATCTTCCTTTCCTACCATTCCTGGTGCCGCTGCCACCCTTGCACATCACCGAACCGCTAACCCCTGCCATCATTTTTGGCCACGCACCATCATCTTCCTTCATGCTTTGTGGCTGTCGTTCCCATCGCTTCAACCCAGTCTAGCTGCTGCTGTATGCTTGGATCAATCTTGGCCTACGTACCAACCCCTTACCCTGCTGTGGCAATCTTGCTCTCTTCTCCAGTCCACGGCACCAGACCACAATGCCATATCTTGACCAAAGCAGCCATCCCTGAGCCGCTGCACCCTCCATTACTGCTTCTCCAACACCTAGCCTGCTCCAATACGCCACACCATTGCTTACTGCTCTCTGCATTACCATCACCATTTGGCTCTGTTACGGTCTGTACATAGTTTGTTGTCACCGCTCCCTTGTATCCTCACCGCTGCTCCACGCCAAGCCTGCTTCTCTCCTTCATTGTCCCTGTTTCACGTTATAGCTTGGTCACCAACAGAACCACTGGTCATCATCTTCATCACAAGAGATCCGACTTGCTCATCTTCATCTAGCAGCCCCTACTTGTGGCACTCTCCATCGCCACCTTCAATCACCATTCCCAGCCCCTACTGCAACCCCTGCAGCTGCATGGTTGTTCAGCAAGTCTTGTAGATGCGAGCAGCAATCCCGTATTCATAAAAATGCCCACTGTCCGATGACCAATTGTGGGTGGCATTGCAATGTTTAGTTCAAGATCGGAGGAAAGCTGATAAAGGAGGAAGAAAACCCACTGTAAACGACGTTGTTTTGGTTTCGATTCTTTGAGGAAGCTAAAGCTTAGGCATGTAAAAATACTTTGATCTTGAAAGCAATTGGTGTAGTAGTGGAGAGCCCCATTAATTCATTGGTTGTCTCAACAGTGATCTAGACCATACGTTGGTCTATACAAGGTATGGCTCTCTTATTTGTTTATATTATTTTAATACTCCTTTGTCTATTTTATGTTTACTCATTCCCTCATTTATTTGCAAGCACAGCCATACTTTTCTTGTGTATTAATTGAACTATATAATGGTTAAGATTGAATATTTGTTATAAAGATTAAATGATTGTAAAATTAATTTAATAAATATAGGCTTAATAAAAATTATTCCGATGACAAGATTTCTAAGAAATCACAAGTAGTGATTCTTCAACAATCTTTAGGGTCGAGAAAAATATTTAGATGTTACCAGCGTATTTCAACATTTAATTGGTTTTATCTCGATTTCAAAATTCTTTAAATAAATTAATATAAAAAATAGAAATAAATTAATCAAATTTAAAATTTAAAATGAACAAATAAATAAATATAAATATGAATTATAAATAAATAAATAAAATATAAATTTAAAAGAATATCCTATGATAGGATTTCTTAAAAATCATAAGTAGTGATTCTTTGATAATCCTTAGGGTCGAAATGAAATATTTGAATATTACCAGCGTATTGGGATATTCAAGTAATTTTAGTTCGATGAAATAAATTAATATTAATAAGCAAATAATAAATAAATAAAATTTTTAAACAAATAAATAAGAGTACAAAATTGTTACAATAAACCTTCAAAGATAAATGATAATAAAACAATTAAAAATTAAATAAAAAGTATAAGTTTTAAAGATTTTTCGATGATGAGATGTTACGGAATTCACAAGTAGTGATTCCTAACTGATCTCTAAGTGAGAGAAATATGCTAAATGTTACCAGCGTATTGGAATATTTAGTATGATTTTTCAATAAAAACAAAATTTTATAAATATAAATAAATTACAAAATAACAATATAAGTATAAAATAATTAAAAAATAATAAAATAAAATAATGGATTTCTCATGTGCATCATCTATATTTTGATTGCATCATTTGCATCCATGAAATTTCAATATAAGTGTGAATCTCCCGAGGATGGGATTCTATAGAAATAGCAAGTAGCGATTCTTAAGAAATCTCTAGGTGAGGAAATTATCCGAAATGCTACCAAAAGTATTGGGGTACTTCGGAATAATTTTCAATACAAAAAATTCTCATTTATTTCAAATAAAAAATAAATTTAGCATAAATAAAAATAAAATTTAATATTTCAAATAATAAGCAAATAAAAAATTGATTTCAAAATAAATGAATTTCTTTTTAAATGTTTAATTAAGACCATTTTATTAAGATCAAAAGATAAGACATGATTAAGTGGTATCGTTTTTTAACGAGCGTTGTGAGGGTGCTAATCCTTCCCCGCGCGTAACCGAACTTCCGAACCCTAACTTTGTTTTCGCAGACCAAAAATTATTTTTTTGATAAAACTTAGTTAATTTTAAGATTTTATTAAAAAGATAAATAATTTTAGGTGACCAATCACACCTAGTCAAAAAAGATTGGTGGCGACTCCTCTTTGTGTTTTTTTTTTCAAAATTGTCTAGCGATCGAGTCCCTGGACGAAAATCGTTACGACAGCTTGGCGACTCCACTGGGGACGTTAGAGAGTCGAACTATAATTAATCATGTCTTATCCAAAATCTTAATTAATGGTTTTAATAAATATCTAATAAAACTTTTCATAAAAAAATAATTAAAAAAAAACAAAAAATGTGTGAATCATCTTTATCATTTGCATTTTGTTGGGATGCACTTTAAATTTTGTTCCTTTGCATACATGACATATTCATTGCATACATCAACCTTACACCCGGGTTTGTCCCTTTTAGGAGAGAGTATAGTACCTTTGCTCTCGGGAGGTAATAACCTCCGCAATGGCAAGTGAAATACTCTCACTCAAGTTGAACCCTTTCCGTTTGTAGCCTGTCATGGGTGAGGATTGGGGTGCCTTACTAGTCTAGTGTGGACATCAATAAGGAACAATTTAGGAACCTCTTGTCTTTTAGAACTCCAAACCATACATATAGTAAACTTAAGAGGACCAACTTGGGATAGAGTCCTGTTAATTCATAGAAAATACCTATTACTTAGGACACATCTTGATCATCTATGTTTGCTTTTGTTTGACATGTGAGACACTAATAGGGAATTATAGGTTCTTTAGCAAAACATTTCCATGCATTTCTCATCCATGACTTTTTTTTTTTCAAACGCATGTGAAATGATAAATTCTTAATTGTGGTAATAAAAGATTCAAAGATAGCTCGACCAAAGGTTCATTCACACAACACTCGTCATCGAGCTAAGATCATGGAAGAAGAGCAAAGCATTTGCATGGAGAAGATGAAAAAGCTCAAGATGATATAAGGGGGCAATTGGCCCAAATTACTGAGTTGTTGAGAAACTTGGGTAAGGGAAAGGGAGTAATATAATAAGTTGTAGTTCAAAAAGAGATTTGTCTTATGAGGGTATGAAGGGTTCTAGCCATGCGATATTGAAGATTTATAAATTCTAGTTTTATTTTTTGCTTTCTTTTATTTCTTTAAGTAATGCAAGAAAGTTTTTGAAAGTGCTTAAGCCCATAAGTACGAGATAAAGTTTTATATATGAGCTAACTCTTACTTATTTCCCTTTTAATAAAGCGACTAGTGTGATGCACTGTGAATTTCTCATTCATTCTATTCATTTGCCATTTCTCACATACTCACCATATCTTTCATCACAAGTATCCAAATAATGAACATGATGATAATGATGTCAATAAATCTAGCATTCAAATTTGAAAGAACCACTTTTGCTGATGGATTATCAATCTGCCAAGGTGTCCAAGTAAGAAAGAAGAAAATTTGTTCACAATTTTCACCTAAACTTGATGGAATAAGAAAAGGTGAATCTCTTATAGAAGTTTCTAACAAGTTTGTATTTGTTCAGTAAATGATCTTCAAGGAGAATATTTGCATTTGAAATGATAAATGGCCTTCTTTCACTATCCTTCAAGCATGAGTAAAATTATCCTTTGATTACCCCTTTTGAGCCTATTATATTTTTGTAATATAACCCACCAAGGATCACCCTCCACATTGAGGGCAAGGAAGATGAAATAAAAAAATTTTTGGGGGCAAAAATGAAAGTGTTCACGATGAATCAAGGGGCAAAAAAAAGGCCCATTTTTGTGAAAAAAAAGGGTTTGAATTCAAAAAGAAAACCAAAAAAAAAAAGAGCAAGAAAAGAATGAGGAAACTAGAAAGGTACTAAATGCTTAAGTGTTTTATTTGTTAAAAAAAAGTGATCCCTTGGTTTATAAACCCTAAAACACATTTTGGGCCTACTATATCCTTTTCTTTTATAAGCCCCCACCTGAGTCTACATTACGTGCCTTTAAAAGCCCATTTTGATCAAATGTAAATGCTTGAATTGAAGAATCATGCGTTGAATAAAAACATACTTGTACAATGAGATAATGATCATTTGAAGGAAGTAGATCAAGTTGAATGAAGAAACCCACGAGCTTTGGAAGATATCTTGGATCGAAATCAAGAACGCCTATTAGGGGCATGAATTTGGATTGAGCATTGAAGGTTGAAGTTTGTCAAAGCCAATGAAGTTGAAGATGAAGAAAAAAAAAGAAGAAAAAATATATATGAAAAAAGAGAAAGAAGGAAAAAGAAAAAAAGAAAAAAAAAGAAAAAGACAAAGGAGGATTCAAATTGAAAACCTAGAAAGGCAGTTTGGATCAAAAGAGGGGAACCTAAGTTGAAAACTTGAAAAGGCAACTTAGGAAAAGATCATCACCAAGAGTTTTGATATAGAAGCAAGATTGGCAGGCCCAACATGAATGAACATATCAAAAGAAGTGGATTTTTCATAAAAGAATTCTAGATTGACTTGATTGAAATTGTCAGAATGTTTATTAAATGGATACTGAAAACCCTATTCCAAACAAACTGGCCTATTGATTTTTCTTGATTTCATGTTCCTTTTCTAAGAATGAATACCCATATCTCTCATGGTTATTTTAAATTCATTCCATCCCTATAATAAATTGAGAAGATGTATGAGTGCATTACATTGGTGGTCGAGTTGGAAGGAAAATAAATAAATGTTGGTAACCTTTTTTGGGTAAATTTTTGAAAAAAATATTCTTTTGAGAAATCTTGCATTACTAAAAGAGAGAAAGAAACAAAAATAAAAAATGATGAAAAGATAAATTTGAAAGTATGATGGCAAGTCTTCAAGCATAATGGGACCAAGACTCATTAGAAGGTGGGATGAGAAGTGGAGATAGAAGATTTGAATAAGAAGAATCCAACAGATATGTGGAACTTGAGGAAAACGAGATGAGCTTGAGAATCTTGTTACCACAATTGAGAATGCATTTACATACATTCATGGAATAATTCAAGGGGCATGACATTGACATGTGCATAACATTCATAGCATCCATGGTATTCATGACATTCATTAAATTCATGACATGCATGACATTTCATTAGTGCATTTTGACATTGAAATATTTGTTAAGACATTAGGATAAGAAGTTCTGAATGATTAAAATTTTGAGGAAAAGAGAAAATATAAAAGATGGTAATTTGAAAAAACGATGAGGTATGAGAAAATGATGAGAAAAATACTTTTTTGAAAAGCCTTGGATAAGAGTAAAGTCAGTTTAGCTGACATCTTAGAGGAGGATGAAGCCCAATATTGTTGGCATCAAAATGAAAGTTAAGCCCAGTCAAACCCATGTTAACTGGCATTTTGAAATGAAATCTTTATTTTCAAAAGTCTCAATGCCTCTGTTGAGAGGAGCTCTTTGCTTTCAAAAAGTCTCATTGCCTCTGTTGAGAGGAGCTCTTTATTTTTCAAAAGTCTCAATGCCTCTGTTGAGAGGAGCTCTTTGCTTTCAAAAGTCTCAATGCCTCTGTTGAGAGGAGCTCGTTATTTTCAAAAAGTCTTAATGCCTCTGTTGAGAGGAGCTCTTTGCTTTCGAAAGTCTCATTGCCTCTGTTGAGAGGAGCTCTTTATTTTTCAAAAGTCTCAATGCCTCTGTTGAGAGGAGCTTTTTGTTTTCAAAGTCTCATTGCCTCTGTTGAGAGGAGCTTTTTGTTTTCAAAGCTCATTGCCTTTGTTGAGAGGAGCCCTTTATTTTTCATTGCCTCTGTTGAGAGGAGCTCTTTGTGTTTCAGAAGTTTCAGAGCCTCTGTTGAGAGGAGCTTTTATTCCATGATCATCTTGCATTCCTTAGTCTTATGATAGGAGAGACTAGGAAATTTCACTTCCCATTCTTTAATCTTATGATAGAAAAGATTTGGAACATTCATGTTTGCATTCCTTAGTCTTATGATAGGAGAGACTAGGAATTTCACTTTGCATTCCTGAGTCTTGTGATAGAAACGATTAGGAAATCTCATTCTACATTCATTTCCTTAGTCTTATGATAGAAGAGGCTAGGAAATATCATATTTTACAAAAAAAAAATCATTGATAGGTCTTGCATTCGGACAAAATGGTTATCTATGTCTTTGCACCATTGCTGTTTCACAGCAAAGCGCAAAGAGGGGCATCTGTAGACACCTAATTTTGTCCGAACAATTTTTAAATTAAAAAAAATCAAAAAAATCAAAAATCAAAAAATAAATAATGACAAAAAGAAACAAGTCAATTTTGGTCAAATCTTAAATTGGAACCCATGCAATCCATGCAAACCCTAAAGTTAAATATTTCAAATTTAAAAATTTCATGTGAAGCACATGCAAAATTTACACCCTCAATAGTTGACTTCAATGATTTGTTGCCATAAGAAAGATAATAATAATAAAAGAAATAATTAAAGTGAAATAAAATTTGAAAATTGATTACCAAAAATAAAAAAATGAAATGGAAATAAATTAAAAAAAAGTAAAGTCAAAAAAAATAAATGAAAAATCCCATAATCATGGGATCAATTATAAATTTTTTATTTCTTTCCATGAAATTTTGACAAGTATAAAAGGAGGGGGGGGGGGGGGGAAACCCTAGAAAAAACCTTGGAGAGAAAACCCTAGAAAACCTTAGAGAGGGACACACGCAGCCACGGTTCATCATCTTCCTTTCCTACCATTCCTGGTGCCGCTGCCACCCTTGCACATCACCGAACTGCCAACCCCTGCCATCGTTTTTGGCCATGCACCATCATCTTCCTTCATGCTTTGTGGTTATCGTTCCCATCGCTTCAACCCAGTCTAGCTACTGCTGTATGCTTGGATAAATCTTGGCCTACGTACCAACCCCTTACCCTGTTGTGGCAATCTTGCTCTCTTCTCCAGTCCACGGCACCAGACCACAACGCCACATCTTGACCAAAGCTGCCATCCCTGAGCCGCTGCACCCTCCATTACTGCTTCTCCAACACCTAGCCTGCTCCAATACGCCACACCATTGCTTACCGCTCTCTACATTACCATCACCATTGGGCTCTGCTGCGGTCTGTACATAGTTTGCTGTCACCGCTCCCTTATATCCTCACCGCTGCTCCACGCCAAGCCTGCTTCTCTCCTTCATTGTCCCTGTTTCACGTTATAGCTTGGTCACCAACGGAACCACTGGTCATCATCTTCATCACAGGAGATCCGGCTTGTTCATCTTCATCTAGCAGCCCCTACTTGTGGCACTTTCCATTGCCACCTTCAATCACCATTCCCAGCCCCTACTGCAACCCTTGCAGCTACATGGTTGTTCAGCAAGTCTTGCAGATGCGAGCAGCAGTCCCGTATTCATAAAAATGCCCACTGTCCGATGACCAATTGTGGGTGGCGTTGCAATGTTTAGTTCGAGATCGGAGGAAAGCTGATGGAGGAAGAAAACCCACTGTAAACGACGTTGTTTTGGTTTCGATTCTTTGAGGAAGTTAAAGCTTAGGCTTGTAAAATACTTTGATCTTGAAAGCAATTGGTGTAGTAGTGGAGAGCCCCATTAATTCATTAGTTGTCTCAACAGTGATCTAGACCATACGTTGGTCTATACAAGGCATGGCTCTCTTATTTGTTTATATTATTTTAATACTCCTTTGTCTATTTTATGTTTACTCATTCCCTCATTTATTTGCAAGCACAGTCATACTTTTCTTATGTATTAATTGAACTATATAATGGTTAAGATTGAATATTTGTTATAAAGATTAAATGATTGTAAAATTAATTTAATAAATATAGGCTTAATAAAAATTATTCCGATGATAAGATTTCGAAGAAATCACAAGTAGGGATTCTTCAACAATCTTTAGGGTCGAGAACAATCTTTAGATGTTACCAGCGTATTGGAACATTTAATTGGTTTTATCTTGATTTCAAAATTCTTTAAATAAATTAATATAAAAAATAGAAATAAATTAATCAAATATAAAATTTAAAATGAACAAATAAATAAATATAAATATGAATCATAAATAAATAAATAAAATATAAATTTAAAAGAATATCCTATGATAGGATTTCTTAGAAATCACAAGTAGTGATTCTTTGATAATCCTTAGGGTCGAAATGAAATATTTGAATATTACCAGCGTATTGGGGTATTTAAGTAATTTTAGTTCGATGAAATAAATTAATATTAATAAACAAATAATAAATAAATAAAATTTTTAAACAAATAAATAAGAGTACAAAATTGTTACAATTAACCTTCAAAGATAAATGATAATAAAACAATTAAAAATTAAATAAAAAGTATAAGTTTTAAAGATTTTTCGATGATGAGATGTTACGGAATTCACAAGTAGTGATTCCTAAATGATCTCTAGGTGAGAGAAATATGCTAAATGTTACCAGCGTATTGGAATATTTAGTATATTTTTCAATAAAAACAAAATTTTATAAATATAAATAAATTACAAAATAACAATATAAGTATAAATGAATTAAAAAATAATAAAATAAAATAATGGATTTCTCATAAGCATCATCTATATTTTGATTGCATCATTTGCATCCATGAAATTTCAATATAAGTGTGAATCTCCCGAGGATGAGATTCTATAGAAATCGCAAGTAGCGATTCTTAAGAAATCTCTAGGTGAGGAAATTATCCGAAATGCTATCAAAAGTATTGGGGTACTTCGGAATAATTTTCAATACAAAAGATTCTCATTTATTTCAAATAAAAAATAAATTTAGCATAAATAAAAATAAAATTTAATATTTCAAATAATAAGCAAATAAAAAATTGATTTCAAAATAAATCAATTTATTTTTAAATGTTTAATTAAGACCATTTTATTAAGATCAAAAGATAAGATATGATTAAGTGGTACCGTTTTTTAACGGGCGTTGTGGGGTGCTAATCCTTCCCTACGCGTAACCGAACTTCCGAACCCTAACTTTGTTTTCGCAGACCAAAAATTATTTTTTTGATAAAACTTAATTAATTTTAAGATTTTATTAAAAAGATAAATAATTTTAGGTGACCAATCACACCTAGTCAAAAAAGATTGGTGGCGACTCCTCTTTGTGTTTTTTTTTTTCAAAATCGTCTAGCGATCGAGTCCTTGGACGACAATCGTTACGACACTTTATTCATTTTCTACCATTTTCTTGCAAGAAACTGCAACGTTTCACTATGTTCCCATGCAAACCGAAATCCCCTTTAATGGCAAAATTTTATCTAGCCAAGATAACTCAATTCCAATGCTCACATCGTATTCTACACCTTTGAATTACTTAAAATACAACTTTGGAATTAAACAAAACATCAAGAATTTGAAGTTTCCATACCTTGGCTGAATCACTTCTTGCCCTCTTTCTCCTTGTGTTCTTCCTCTTTTGATTAGATTTTGGTGTCTATGGAAAGAGGAGATGATGTAGAATATTTTTCTAGAATTAAATTTGATGAAGTAATATATTTTTCTTTAAGTTTTGTTTATTTTTCTTTCTTTCTTTGGTTTTTCTTTCTTTTTCCTTGTGGGTGTCGTGGGGTTGAGAGGTGGAAGAGAATGAATAGTGGCCAGCTGCATCAAGGCTGATTTAAAGAAAATTCTAGAGAGTAGCTATTTACCAAAATGCCCCTACTTAAGTAAATTTTGGATAATTTTGCCTTTATGACTCCGTAACCGTAAAAATCGGGTAATTGGACTCTAAAATTTTAGATTCCAGTACCAATCAATCACATTTAATGTATCTTGATGAATGGAAGTAGTTTCGTTGACACGCGGTGCATCGACAATGAGACATTACGATTTTACCATTAGTGGACCGGTAGCGAAATTTTTCATTTTAACCACTATTTCACTCAATCTCTTGGCACTATGTTATTCTTCTTTTCATGTAGAATCTCATGGTATTTTTACTTTGTCCCAACTCATTTTAGTTTGGGCAAAATTTACCAAAATGCCCTTATGACGTATTCGTCATTTTCTAATTTGTTTTCCAAAATTCACAAAATAATTCCAAAAAATATAAAAATTATTTCTATGCCTCAAAATCATTATATTATATTTATTTCACTCACAGTACAATTTATCATCACTCTTGAGTCCATCAAAACCATAAAATTTAAAGTGAAGCCCACATTACAAATTCACTTAATTTCACAAAATAAATTATATTTCATTAATTAAATAATTACAAAATATTCTGTATAGAACAATAGAAACAAGTCTCATAATGAGTCAGGGCAGAGTGTATGCATTAGATAAGGAATCTGCTGACGCTTCCTCTAACGTTATTAAAGGTACAATTTCTGTCTTTGATATCAATGCATTTGTATTAATTGATCACGGTTCCACTTATCCTTTTGCATCTCCATCTTTTGCTATTAAGTTGCCAGTGCAGCCTGAACCTATGAGAGCCCTGAATTTTTGATATTTTAAATAAGTTATGGAGTGCAAGAAATTAAAAAGAGAAATTTATTTTAAAATATTTAAGAAAAGGGTCTATTCGATAAGGTCAGGAAGGTACTCGGTGAGGGCCCTACCAAGACTTTCTCTATTCCGATCGAAATGAGATCCTAGAATGATAATATTTAAGGTGAATAATTTTATATGTAATAAGGTTTTAGATTATGTGGATTAATAAAGGTGATCAAGTGTAAAAAAACAGAAATTTATGTGATTTTACGATTAGGGGTAGTTTAGTAATTTTACAATCCATACTTAGTCAAACCCCCTTAGAAAACAACCTTTGACCTTATTTGACCTAAATATAGGAAAAATAAAAAAATAAATTGTAAAATCAGAAAATAAAAATAATAAATTAAACTAGGATAGAAATGGAATTAATGAAGTTGTACAATGGCAAATTAATAAATTCTTAAGGGCTGGTCAAAATGGGTCAATTTTGACTAAATTGACTCAAAAAATAAATAAAAATTTAATGAAAATTCTGATCTCAAATATAATGATACTGTGTAGTGGCTCAACTTGTAACTAATTGAACTTTTAGAGGTATTTTAGACTTTAGGAAAATAATATCAGGTTTTATAAATTTAATTTTAATTGTGTCCAATCAAATTGAGACAACAAAGTCATCTTTTTCTATTTGTTTCAGACTTTCTCCACCGACTCTTTCATTTTTTGTACAGCCCACGTTTTCTGTTCTTCTCCTCCACCGATCTTCCTGTTTTGCCATTGAAACACCTTCAATTCATCACCAATTCACCTAGGTTTATTCATAGGAATTAATCCTCACCTTCATAGCTCCCTAGTCATATAAAAATCTCAGCTAAAAATCATCAAAATCAAGCTCCCCTGCTGCTGGAAGTAACGGTTCTGCACAGGTAAAAATTACAGCTTTTATTTCATTCACTTTCTCCTCCTGTTGGTAGTTTAATTTGGATGCGTAGATGATGAATATGATTATGGTTTAAAATAAAAACATGTATAAATCAGTTTTTGGATGTATGGTCATGGTGTTTGAGGGATTTAAATGTGGCTGTTGTGGCGTTAATAACAGGAAAACAAGGGCTGATTTTTGTGTTGGTTGATTTCGTGAAGATGAAAAGCTGACCATGTGCTAAATGTGATTATAGGATTTATTTAATAAAAACATGAACTAGGGTGTATAATACTGCCGGCAGTAATGGAAATAAAGGAAAATGATGCAGATGGCGTGAATAAGGTACTGAATAATGGTGCTGCTGGAAACGTGAATGACTAAAAGAAATATATATATAGACTGATTTTAGGTGCCGAATGGTGTGGAGAAATATTTGACCATAATATAGCTATAATAATAATTTAACAAAAAATGAAACAGTATGTACAGCCGGCAATAAAAGAAAAGAGAGGGATAAGGAGGTTGACCTTAAGAAATGATATTGGAAAAGATAAAGGAAATCAAACAAAATTTGCTGTTGAATGATGTTGACGTGAAATAAATATAATATAACTAAAAGAATTATTTAACAAAAACATGGGCTGGTGTAATAAGGTGCAGCCAGCCAAAGAAAAATTGTAGGGTGATTATGGTGATTAGTGGCGTGAAAGGTAAAAATATAGGGGCTGGAAATTCTGCTGCCGGTGGCGTAAATTGTAGATGTTGCTGGATGATGATGTTGGCATGAATAAATGTGATAAAAATAAATATAGTTGTAAGGTTGAGAATTTTTAAAAAAAATTATGAAGTTAATATGATGAGGACCATTCGGTTGCAATATAAAAGGGTGAATGATGATTTGTATTTTTTAGTGAGTGGAAGGTGTTGGATGAAAATCCAAATTGAATAAAAGATGTCCATAGGCTATATTAAATAAAGAATAGATAAAAATCAATGAGAATAGAAGTACATTGAGATTTCGGTCAAGTTTGTAAGAGGAAGTTCATGTTAAATTTGATGAATTAATGAGTGAAAAATAAGAAATCAGGATTAATCAAGAGTATTAATGATTAGAATTAAGAAATAATAAGTGTAAATACAAGGAGTGAATAGTTGGCTAAAGTGTTGTTCATGAAATTCTTATGTTAATTTTAGGATTTAATGACTAAAGAAAATAATTAAGGATAAGTAGAAAATATTGTTGGAAATAAATTTGGAGGGAAATAGATGGTGTGCATAAAAGAGATATTTGGTTGAGACGTAAAAAGGGGATTTCAGTGTGAATTATCATGATCTGGGAAAGGGATATGATTTAATTGTAATTATATTGAGGTAATTAATAGGAAATAAAATATATCAAGTGTGGAGAATGATAGATGTAAAATAGAGACTATGGAATATTTATTATCATTGTGATGTGGTAATATAAAATATATGGTGATATTATTGTGCAGAAGTAGCAATTCTGGGAAATAGAATTACACAAACGATAGTAGGAACGCAAAGATAATGTGTGGACTCGAGGTAAGGAACATATGTAGGAGTTACTTACAAATAATTTATGTGTCTTTGAAATTTTCGAAAATATTCAATTTTTAACTGTTTCCTATCAATTTTCCGAAAAGGGAGAAATATAATTTATTCACAAAACCAAATGTGTTTTTAAATTGCATGGTTACTATGCTGCGTGTTGAATTATGAAATACCCTGGTTTGGATCAGAATTGTTTATCGCTATTAAAATATTAATGCAATGACTTCATATTTAATGTTTATACACGGTTTATATACTGAAAAACAATATTTAAATATTCATGTTATTGAATTTTACACGTGAAAGAGTACCAGCATGTTCTTTTTACCCATCTACAGTGAAATGGAATATTTTCAGAAGTGAAAACTAAATTGTGAAATTTTATAAAATTTTACTTCGGAACCAGTTATATATTTTCATACCAGTTATATATTTTCATACATGTGTTGTGAAGCGATTTCCAGTGATTATCTTTATGGAAACTATATAGTTTACAAACTGTTTTGAGACTGTTAGGCCCCATATCATGCTCACATGTCACGTGTTACTGTTACTGTTACTATGGTTGATAGACCCACCAAGTCATCAGCAGTCCCAGAGACACCTGGCAAGTGTACTATGAGGACACCCATAGACTATGGCCATATATCTCACGTGTTTACTATTACTGTTACTCCCTTCCAGGACTACTGTTACAGCATGATATACGTTAGGTGATGCATGGTCTCCTCTCACTGTTATTGTATACTATACTGTTTTACTGTATGGTTGCTGGTACTAAATCGTTTACTGTTACTGAACTGTTTATTTCTACTAAATTGGTTACTGTTACTGGAAATTGAATTGTTTATCGTATGGTTTATAGCTGAACTGTTTAACGATAGTGAAGTACTTCCTACTACAAATCTAATCACTGTAGTGTTTTTTAAATATTGATTTATAAACTGTTTTCGTATTGAATAATTTATGATTAGATTTAAAATAAATGCTGCGTTTATACTATTTACTGGTATTCAAGTGGTTACAGATATCGAATTGTTTATTGATACTAATCTGCTACCGTACTAATTATTGAACTGTTTATTGATAGTAAACTGAATTATTATTACGGAAATAGTTTACTGTGTACTACAATGTTTTTCAGATTTGAATCTTAAATAGATTATATATTGAAATATTTATGATATGATTTCCAGAGCATTTTCATAATGTTTTTGGTACTTTTATATATGTTTCTTACTAAGCTTTCCCCAAAGCTCACCCCCTTACTCCCCTCTCTCCCAGATAACTTTTCAGTGTACGTGTTTACCAATGTTTCCAGACTTGTGAAAGAAGTCATTAGAAGTTAAAAGTAACAAATGAACATGTATATATTTACATTTATATTTAGACCTTTAATTGCACAGCAAATGTATTTATGGAGGAGAATATAACTTTTTATAGTAGGATGTAAATTGTATGGATAAATATTTGATTACAGATATATTCCATTTCTGATTTATTTATTCATTTGATGGTATAGTGAGTTGAAAAAAAAATGTGGAGTGTGCTTACACTGACATCGAATGCAAACAAAAAGGTTGTAAGTGAATAAGTGTTAAAAAAAATTTAGTTCGGAATTTTCTAATTCCGGACGTTACAGAACTTTTAGGGTACTTTTTACAAATTAATACGCCTTTTAGGGAATCACATATAACTGATGTAGTGTATCAAAATTGTAAGTTAAAGATAGGAAAAAAAGAAATAGTAGCTAATCTAATAGAACTTAATATGTATGACTGATGTCATTTTAGGAATGGATTGGTTAGCTACCAACCATGTTACTTTAGATTGTTACACTAAATATATTAACTTTCTCTTGTCCTGAAAAATACACTGTAAAGTTTCCTGTGCCGTAATAAATATAAAGTTTCATTAAATTGTGTTGAGACTAAATTTTGAGAATGTTGTGATTGAAGGATTCCTTGCCTATGTGGAAGATACGGAACAGAGAAGTTTGGAGTTACACGAGATTCTTATGGTTAGGGATTTTCCAAATGTGTTTTTGGATGACTTACCGAGCCTTCCTCCATACTGAGAGATCGAATTTACTATTGATCTAAATACCCTATACTGAACCAATTTCCAAGCATCCATATCGAATGGCACTGGTGGAGCTTGAAGAGCTCAAGAAGCAGCTCCAGGAGTTGTTAGACAAGGGATTTATCCATCCTAGTGTTGCTCCTTGAGGTGCACCAATTTTATTCATCAGAAAGAATGATGGTAGCCTACGACTATATATTGATTACCGATTGCTCAAGAAGGCTACTGTCAAGAATAAATATCCTCTGCCTAGAATTGATGATCTATTCAATCAGCTTAGTGGTGCACATGTGTTCTCTAAAATCGATCTGAGGTCAGGATATCATCAGTTGAAAATTCGAGAGACAGATATCCCTAAGACCGCCTTGAGGACCCGATATGGTTATTACGAGTTCCTTGCCACTCGGGCTCACTAATGCATCTGCAGCCTTTATGAACTTGATGAATGAGGTGTTCAAGCCTTTTCTGGATAAGTTCGTCATTATTTTCATTGACAATATCTTAGTATATTCTAGATCCTGGGAAGACCACGACCAGCATCTTCGCATTGTTTTATAGACTCTCAGAGATAGGAAGTTGTACGCAAAATTCAACAAATGTGAATTTTGGTTAGACCATATCACATTCCTAGGACATGAAATGTCTAAGGACGAGGTGTCTGTTGATCTATCTAAGATAGAAGCTATTGTTTAGTGGGAGAGACTGAAGATGGTGACAGAAATATGCAGTTTTCTGGGTCTAGCTGGGTACTATCATCTGTTTGTTAAAGGTTTCTCTCAATTGGCTGCTCCATTAACGTGTCTCACTTGTAAGGATGTGAAGTTCGAATGGACAGATACTTATGAGGGCAATTTTCAGGAGTTGAAGTGGAGCTTGACTACAGCACCTGTAAGGACCCGCTAAGCAGCACTTTGCTTTCCTCAGGGACTCAAGAGGTGGCTCACTCAATGCCCCTTACTGTAAGAGCCTCGCCCGTCTCACCAGGCCATCGGCGAGCATCCCCTTAGTGCTCTCTTGCGCCCCAGGTTTACTCTTACAACATCATCAAGGCTTCGCCCGTATCACCAGGTCGTCGACGAGCGTCCCCTAGGCGCACTCGCCCCAGGTTTGACTTGATAGCGAGAGTAGGCGATCGACCAACACTCACTAACAACTAATTGTCCGCTCTGGGAGGTCGCCCACCCTCACGGCTTTGTCCCAAAGCTCCTGAAGAACTCAGGATAATGCCTTAAGTGCGTTTGCTGAGGCTCGAACCATGGCATCCTTAGATACCCAAGCCTTACACTCATGTCATCCTTAAATGCCATGGCCTTGATGATGTTGTAAGAGTAAACCTGGGGCGCGGGAGAGCGCCAAGGGGATGCTCGCCGACTACCAGGTGAGACGGGTGAGGCTTTTACAGTAAGAGGCGTCGAGTGAGCCACCTCTTGAGTCCCTGAGGGGAGCAAAGTGCTGTTTGGCGGGTCCTTACATAAAAACACGCCTTTTTATGTAAGGACCCGCCAAGCAGCACTTTGCTCTCCTCAGGGACTCAAGAGGTAGCTCACCCGGCACCTCTTACATTTTTGGTGAGTGTTGGCAATCGCTTAACACTCACATCACTGAACATATTGTCCACTTTGGGTGATCCCCATTCTTTGGCGATCTCCACCCTCACGGCTTTATCCCAAGGGGCTTGAAGAACTCAGGACAACTTCCTTGAGCGCGTTTCTGATGCTCGAACCCTGGTACTCTTCAAGTACCCGAGCCTTACACTCATCATACCATTGAGACAAGTGTATCAATAGTAACATGAGTGTAAGGCTCGAGTATCTAAGGATGCCAGGGTTCGAGCCTCAGCAAATGCGCTCAAGGCATTATCCTGAGTTCTTCAAAAGCCTTGGGACAAAGCCGTGAGGGTGAGCAACCTCCCAGAGCAGACAATACGTTGTTAGTGAGTGTTGGGCGACTGCCTACTTTTGCTGTCAAGGCAAACCTGAGGCGAGTGCGCCTAGGGGATGCTCGCCGACGGCCTGGTGATACGAGCGAGGCCTTGATGATGTTGTAAGAGTAAAACCTGGGGGGCGGGAGAGCGCCAAGGGGATGCTCGCCAACGGCATAGTGAGATGGGCAAGGCTCTTACACTAAGGGGCGTCGAGTGAGCCACTTCTTGAGTCCCTGAGGGGTATGTAAGGACCCGCCAAGCAGCACTTTGCTACCCTCAAGGACTCAAGAGGTGGCTCACCCGACGCCCCTTACGTTTCTGGTGAGTGTTGGCGATCGCCCAACACTCACTTCACTGAACGTATTGTCCGCTTTAGGCGATCCCCATTCTTGGGCGATCTCCACCCTCACGGCTTTATCCTAAGGGGCTTGAAGAACTCAGGATAATTCCCTTGAGCACGTTTCTAAGGCTCGAACCCTGGTACTCTTCAAGTACCCGAGCCTTGATACTCGAGCTTTACACTCATGTTACTATTGATACACTTGTCTCAATGATATGATGAGTGTAAGGCTCGGGTACTTGAAGAGTACCAGGGTTCGAGCCTCAGAAACGTGCTCAAGGGAATTATCCTGAGTTCTTCAAGCCCCTTAGGATAAAGCCGTGAGGGTAGAGATCGCCCAAGAATGGGGATCGCCTAAAGCGGTCAATACGTTCAGTGAAGTGAGTGTTGGGCGATCGCCAACACTCACTAGAAACGTAAGGGGCGTCGAGTGAGCCACCTCTTGAGTCCCTGAGGGGAGCAAAGTGCTGCTTGGCGAGTCCTTACAGCACCAATCCTCACCATTCCGAGTGGTTCAAGGGGTTTCTCAGTGTATAGCGATGCCTCCTCATAAGGTTTGGGTTGTGTGCTAATGTAGAATGGGAAATTGGTAGCTTATGGCTCTCGTTAGTTGAAGGACCATGAGAAGACCTACCCCACTCATGACCTGGAACTAGCTGCTGTGGTGTTTGCTTTGAAGATAAGGCAGCATTATTTGTATGATGAAAAGTTCCAGGCATATACTGATCGTAAGAGTCTCAAATACTTATTCTCACAGCGTAAGTTGAATATGAGGTAGTGTAGATGGATGGAGCTGCTTAAGGATTACGACTGCGAGATATTGTACCACCCGAAGAAAGCTAATGTAGTGGCTAATGCACTGAGCCGGAAGCATTTGGGAATGGTCTCATACATGATGGTTTGAGAACATAATTTACTGGAGCAATTTGCGAACCTTGGCCTTCATTTCACTTCTTTTGAGAGATAGGGTCTGATGGCTAGTCTTAGAATTGAGCCTGATCTAATGGAGTGGATTAGGAATGCTTAGAGGAAAGATGCAGCATGTATTCAGATTGCTAGTCAAATTCAGTTAGGGCATCAAATAGAATATATGATTAGTACAAATGGGATTCTAACATTCAGGAATCAAATTTGTGTTCTCAGAAACAGACAGTTGGGACACCTGATTTTGTCAGAGGCACACACTTCGAGGTACATTTTACATCTCGGTAGTAATAAAATGTATTAGAATCTACGTAAAGTGTACTGGTGGCTAAATATGAAGAGGGATATCGCAAAATTTGTAGTAAGGTGTCTCACGTGCCAACAGGTTAAGGTAAAGCATCAGAAACCAGCGGGTTTGCTGCAGCCTCTACCTATATCAATGTGGAAATTGGAGCATATCACCATGGATTTCATCATAGGTTTACCGAAGACCCGCAGAATCATGATGTTATCTGGTTGATAGATTGACAAAGTCAGCCCACTTGCTATTAAATCTACAGATTCCATGATTGCCTTCATCGATTTTTATGTTCGAGAGATTGTTAGACTACGCGGAGTCTCAACGAGCATTACTTCCTACAGAGATTCTTGTTTACCTCTCATTTTTTAGTAAGATTTCAGGAGGCTATAGGATCTCGATTGAATTTCAACACAGCTTTTCATCCGCAGACTGATGGTCAGTCGAGCATACCATTCAGACACTAGAGGATATGTTAAGAGCTTGTGCGTTGGATTTTAAGGGCTCCTGAGATGATCATCTTCCATTGACAGAATTTGCATATAATAATAGTTATCATTCTAGCATCGGCATGGCTCCTTACGAAGCATTGTATGCTAGAAGGTGTTGATCTCCCATTGCTTGGGAAGAAGTGGGAGATGTAAAGATATTAGCTCCAAATCTTGTAGAGCAGGCTTCAGAGGATATTCGAGTTATTTGTAACAGATTGAAGACTGCTCAAAGTCGGCAGAAAAGCTATGCAGATATCAAACGCTGACCTTTAGAATTTTCAGTGGGTGATTCGGGAAGAAAGGGAAGCTGAGTTTATGTCTCATCGGACCATTTGAGATCTTAGATCGCGTGAGAGATATAGCTTACCAGTTAGCATTACCACCAGAGCTATCCAGTGTCCATAATGTCTTCCATGTGTCGATGTTGAGGAAATATCATTCGAATCCGTCTCATGTAATCTAGTACGAGCCATTAGAGTTCAGAGAAGACATGAGCTAGTGGAGAAACCGATACAGATTTTGGATCGAAAGGAGAAAGTACTATGGTTTAAGACAATACCTCTGGTAAAGGTCCTCTGATAGTACCACACAGCCGAAGAAGCCACTTAGGAGCTGGAGAGCCTGATGAAAGAGAAATACCTAGAGTTATTTAGTGACTAGGTCAAATCAAATTTGGAGGACCAAAGTTTCTAAAGATGGGGAGTATGTGAGAACCATATATTCCAATACTATAGTGTATATTAAAATTCTCATCACTGTCCAATTCCTGTGTATTACGCAGGTATAAGAGGTAACAGCATGGTAGGCCCCACAGACCTTATAGTGTCTGGATGAAGGTGAAACCTGGAAGACTTAATATTCGAAGCCAAATAAAGTAATGGTAAGAAATTCTAATCCAAACTCAATTATTTAGATTATTTTTGAAACATTTAAAACAAATTTAAAAATGACGATTAAGGACATAGGTTGGTGGAATTTTCGTGAATAATGCTCAAACGAAATTGACTTCTAGCCAAGTGTCAAATGTCAAATAATCCCCATGTGAGGAAGTCCCATGCCATGGCAATAGGTAGAGTAAATCAACTGAAGAAATTGAAAATTACTCGATTTTATGGTTAAGGGTATTTTCATAATTTCGCACAAATAACGAGTCAAACTTCAACGAAAGCTTCTCCGACTATAAAAACATGTCAAATAGATGTGATTGGTCACTAAAAGACATATTTTAGAGATTAGATTGATAGTTTGCAATAAAGTCAAACAGAAAGGGGCAAAATAATCTAAAATTTTCATAATTAGGGGTAAAATGGTAATTTTCACTTTGAAATGTTAAAAAATCAGAAATTTCCAGCAACCTCTTCAGCCATTCTCGTTAGCCATCTTCCCCCTCTCATTCCTCCATTTTTGCACCTTAAACTAAGTGAAAGAAAGCTTAAAAATCTCACTAAAAGACATCAAAACCAAAAATCATCTTCACCAAAGTTGCTCTCCTCAACTTCCTCTATCTTTCTATACCAAAATCATCATCTAAATCAACCAAAATAAGAGTGTAGATTCCCTTGAAGGTTTTGGCCAAAGAGGGAAGGTATGGAAGTCTTGAACTTTTCATGGTATTCTAACCTATTCTTAATGCTAAGCACGTCCAGATGCATATTTAGCTTGAATCATGTTGAAACCATGAAATTGGGGAAGTGAGGGTTTTTGCCAAGCATGGGAATTCATGATAATTGTGTTCCTTGATGTAAATTCAATGTAGGACTAATAGAAAATAATGGTAGAAATGATGATTAGCTTAGAATTCAATTTGATTAAATTAAATGGAAGAAATCCATAAGTGGGGATGGAATGTGAGGCTAGGCCATGGCATAAGGGACTAAGATCTTGTGTCATTTGATGTGCAAACCATGTGAAAGTAGTATAGAAAATTAGTATAATTAATTTGGAATTAATGAAATAGATAAATTTGGAAGAAAACATTAGTGAAAGAGAGAAGAAGCATTCGGTCTTGGTGAAGGGGAAGAGGAATTTGTGGCTATTTTAATGTAATTTAGGTCCCACAATAATGTACCAAATATCCTGAGAATTTAGGCGAAATCAAAATCAAAAACGAACTTATGTAGGGAAAGTTGTAATTTTTGTATCGATAGAAAGTAGATTGAAAAATAAGAATGCAGTAGGCAATGTAGTGTATTTTATGATATTAAATATTTTTATAATTAAAATGTCGAATATTGATAATATAAATATATGATAATTTGCAGCTAAGAAACTCGAGGCGGACAACTAGTGCTATTTCCTAGCACAATGAAAAATTGTCAAGTGAGGGATATATATAATGAACATAGGGAATGATGCATGTTTTACTATGGGAATAATCCTTTGAAATTGTTTTGGAGTCAAATGGATTGAAATTGTGGACTGTTGTTGTGGAATTTCTACTGTGTTTTGTGCAGGAGGGTTAGGATATACCTAGTTGTTATGCTTTCGAAATTTCAATAATCTCATGAATTAACCTTTTGATATCATTGAGTATTAGTACGTAGTGAATAATTTACCAAGTAATTCCATCTTCTTTGTGGAAATTTATTATTATTATATTATATCAAAAAACAATATTTAAAAATTCATGTTATCGAATTTTACATACGTGAAGGTATTGGCATGTTATAATAACTTATTTACAGATAAATAGAATATGTTTAGAACTAATTACTGAATTGTGAATATTTTATGAATTTTTATTTTTAAACTACTTATACCTTCACGATATGCTTTTATTGATTAAATTAATGGTTTAGCTTTATGAAATTATCTCCATGAACAACTATAAAATGTTTTAGACAGTTTTAGAGACTGTTGGCCCCATAGCTGCCTACGGGCATATGCTATTACGAGTGTATGATCGTATGACGGACTTGTGGGCTGATTGACCTTGATCCCATCATCAACGTCTCTGATGGTGCCTAATCAGTACCACTGAGGACTATATTCTGACTATGGTCATATGTCTTATTGCATGAGTCTATTGGGTGATGCCTTGTCTCTACAAATTAAATTGCAATGATATTGGTGATTTTAAATTATGGCTTGCCATGAATTTTGTGAATTGGAGTTTTTATATATGTTTGCAGAGTATTTTAGAATTGATTTATTGAATTTAAACTTATGAAATTTATCTGTGAATTATAATTAATTTTTGAACTCCTTATAGTCGCATCTAAGGACCGGGACACAACAGGTCCTTCAAAGTAACTCCCATACTCTATCTGGTTTCCTAGCCAACTATAGTATCATTCCTGTGAAATTCGTGCCTAATATATTACACTTTAGATATTTATAAATTTATATTTTGAATACTTGCATATAGTTTACATAGTATCAGTTTTGTTATATATATTTCTTACTAAGCATTAGCTTATCCCATTTTTCCCCTCTTCCCAAATTATTTTTAGTAGATCTTTGCTTCGCTTAGGAGGTTTTCACGAGTTATCCCTCAGGTGGATTTGTATTATCGTTGAGGTATATTTATTTCTTTTATGTATTAGACTTCTGTTGTACAATACTGATGTATGTAAAATACATATAAGGGATGTAAATTAAGAATAATTTCATAATATAAATAAATAAATTTGCCTTTGTATGTATATTTTATATGAGTGAAATGAAAGCACTGCAAACAGCCCAATCGTTATCTTGTGAAATTAGTGAAAAATATACAAAAATATCTAAATTCAGAATGCGACACAAATGACATAATCAATTAACATTTCTTTCATGGTTGCATTGATTTAGTACATGGAGAAACAACAAACAACAATTTACTCACTAAAGACAAAACGGTCGCTAAAAGTAGAGGTGATAGTGGGCCAGACCAAGCTATATCGGTTCTGGCCCACTATAGAAGAAAACCGGTGTAGACACTCTATTTTGTTCGAGGTCTTAATTTGTAAAAATAATTAATTGGGTTGGGTGACATTGTATTTTAATTTAAATTAACAATTTAGAATTAGGCTAGAATTAAATTAGAATTTTTAGATTTAGAATTAACATTAATTAGGAAATTAAAATTAAATAGGATTTAGGAATAATAAAAAAAAGATAAGAAAATAAAATAAAATTAATTTTAGGATAGGATAATTAGATTTTTTAGGATAATTATTTAGATTAATATTCAATTTGATAAAGTTAGATTCGGATTAACATAAGAATCAAATAAATAAAATATTAAAAATAGGAGATAATTATTAGAATAAGTATAGTTGTATTAGGACTAACAAATTTATGGTTATAAAAAGAGATTAAAGCTCATGATTTGTTTCATTCACAATTGAGCATCTTAGTTTCCAAATTCTTCCTCCAAAACTGATCTACCTTGCGACAACCACGAATCGCTGCTCCATCGTCTTCACCAAGCTGCTATTATGCTTAATTGTACTACACTGCTGCGCATATCCTTCTTGCATCATTGACTCGTCACTTAAACAGCCGCTACACTACCACCGTATTGCACCACCTGTTCGCTGCCACAGTTTGCAGTCAATCTCCTTCTTTGCACCAGATTGCTCCTACTCATCAAAAGGTCGCTGTATTATTTTGTCCTGCTGTTGCGTTCCCGTCCAGCTATTGCTACCGCGCCATCGTCTTGTCTCATCAACGTTGATGTCACTGCCATTCTCCATTGTCGTCGCTTCCTGTTGCAGCACGGGTAAGAAACAAAAGAAAAAGGAAGAAGGAAAGACAATGCAAGAAGGGAGAGTCACGTGGAAAGAAAGGTAAGGGATACAGGCAAGGAAACCAAGTTTTTTGGGTTCTAATTTATTTGTTTATTTATTTAATGTTTAATTATATAATTAATTAGTATGTCAAATACTTTTATGCATGTGATAATTTGATGAAAATAATGATTTAATAACTTAGAGGGTAACGTTTAATTTGTATTATAATTTCAAAAAAAATATAATTTGCATGTTGAAGAATTTAAGCTAATAAAAATTTGTATGTTAATTGAAATTTGTATGATAAGTATGAATTAGTTCAGGGTATGTGTGTTTGCATAATTTAACTTTTTTGCATGATAATTAATTTTAATTCTTGATTTGTATTACTTTTGCATGATTAATTAGTTGGATATTTAATTCATGGCATTTGATTTGGTTTGCATGGATATTGAGATGTATAATTAGAACACGATTTAGAATTTAGTAGAGTCTTAGACAAATATAGTTTTTTAGGAAAATATAATAAGATAAATAAAATGATGAAAAATTAATAAATTATGAAAAATTATGAAATTAATTATTAAATAAAATCATAGATAATAAAAGTTCATGAATACAAGGTTAGGATAAATAATGATAAGACTTAGTAAATAAAAGATTAAGTAATTATTAAAGATAAATATGAATGGTACCAATGATGAAATTTCAAGAAAGTCAATCGAGACTTCTTGAAAATTTCTAGGTGAAAGAATCTTTCTTAAGTTGAGCCAAATTGATGGAATACTTTTAAAAGATTTTTTTAATTAATTCTTTATGATAAATAAAAATAAAAGTAATATAAGATAGATGGATTAGATATAGATAAATAAAAATGAGCAAATAAAGACAAGTAAACAAATAAAGATAAATAAATAAGATAAGATAAAGTATATAAATAATAGATGGAATTATAATAAATAAGATGAATGGAAAAGAGTAAATATGAGTTATGCCAATGATGAAATTTCAAGAAAGTCATTGAGACTCCTTGAAAATTTCTAAGTGAGAAGGTTCCTTTTGGGCTGAGCCAAATTGATAGGATGCTTAAAAGTGAATTTTCAATAAAACATAATTCATGTTTATTTCTTAAAAATAAGATAAATAAGAATATAAAAAAATTATTAAATTAAAAAATCTAAGAAATTTATAAAATGAATATAAAGTCAAAATTAGAGACATGCTTAGGAAAAAGAGGAATCTCATAAAATATTAAAATTTATCCGACGATGGAGTTCAGGAAAGTCAATTGAGACTCCTTGAATATCTTGGGGTGAGGGGAATTTCTAAGGTTGGAGCCAAATCGACGGAAAAATCTTAGAAATTTTCCAATATATAAGTATATCGAAATTAATATGAACCCAGGGCAAATTTTAAAGATAACCTAAAGCTAGTTAGTACCATCTTCGGATGGGCATTGTGGGGGTGTTAATCCTTCCCCACATGTAACCATACTCCTGAGTCTAAAAATTTTTGAACGTAGACCATGTCTTATCTTTAGACAAGAATAGGTAGCCAATCACACCTTAGGTTTGAATGGTTGGTGGTGACTCATTGAATTTAAGCCAAGCGGGTTAAGTTGTAGGAATTGACATGTTGCAACAGTTTGGCGATTCCACTAGGGACTTTAGAGAGTCGAGCCAATGATTGGTTTTATGTTATTCTATGTTTGCCTTAGGAATGTTAATTTTGATAAAATAATTGTTTGTTCCTTCAACACACACTTCACGTGCATGTGCATGCATTGGCCCTCTACCCGGGCTTTGTCCTTTTTAGGAGGAAGTAAAGTAACTATGCTCTCGTGAGGTAATACATCCGCAATGGCTAGTGAAATACTACCACTCAAATTGAACCTTTCCGTTTGTAGCCTGTCATGGGTCAGGATTGGGTGTCTTACTAGTCCTATGTGGATGACAGTGAAGAGCAATTTGGGAACCTTTAGAATTTTAAATCATCCAACCCATGCATGTAAAGACCTAAGTAAATTATCCTAGGATGAAACCATAGTATAGTGTCATAGTCTGTACATACAGTATTTTACACTTTTTCACATTTTTCCGTACACACAGTATTGGTTAGGCTATCTGCGATGCCTTTATTTCCTACTTTTAATTAAACAGTGAACAGTAAATAACCGTAAATTACTTTAACTTACATCAGTAAAAGGTCTACAAAACAATAGTTATATTAATCAGATACATCCCTTGTTATAATACAACACTGTAGTATTGTAAAGGAAAGTCTGAACATATAAAAGAAAACGAATATACCTCCAGGATCTACACTAGCTACCTCGGGTACTCACAACACAATTGATAATCCTCGGATGATATATCACTCGGTCACTGGAAATACTCTAGAGAGATGAAAATAAAAGGGTGAGCAAACCACGGCTCAATAAAGGAGTTGTATGCAATTTTGATATTGCAAAAACTGTAGGCAGTAAAATCCTTTATTTTCCTATTAGTATACTAAGCACACTAAAAGGAAGGATACTATAGTTGGCTAGGGATCCGGATGGAGTAAGGAAAGTATTTTGAAATACCTATCTTGTCTCGGAACCTAAAAGCAACTATAGGGAGTAGAAATCTAAGTTGATATGTAATTCATTCCATAAATCACTATATATAAATATTTCTCATAAATTAATGAAATAAATCATTTAAATTTACATAAATCATCATTTAGACAATAATTTAACTTCACACTTGTTGGCTCTACCGAGAGGTGGAGTGAATCGGTTTTTTTAATTCTTTCTAATTTTCCTAGCTCTTAATGCACAATCCAAGCAAAATAAACAATGATGAAATAAATGCAGTAAATAAGAGTAAGGGAAAGAGAAGCAAACACAAGTTTATAGAGGTTCGGCCAATCTCTTGCCTACGTCCTCTCTCCTTGAACTCCTTGTCAAGGTTTTGATTCACTTCTTCCTTGAGAATCCTTACAAACCACTTGAAGGTGTGGCAAGACCTCTTACAATCTTTCTAGAGACTTTGAAATCTCCTTCTAAGCCTCTACCCTTG
Source organism: Heritiera fomes (assembly GCA_032173925.1). Taxonomy (NCBI): domain Eukaryota; kingdom Viridiplantae; phylum Streptophyta; class Magnoliopsida; order Malvales; family Malvaceae; genus Heritiera; species Heritiera fomes. The sequence goes on along the minus strand of JAPDPM010000009.1, from coordinate 16,188,817 downwards.
TATTGCTACCCAACACTCTACAATATCAGACCTTACAAGGATAGCTCACCCCTTGAATAACAAGAATTTCAGTGAATGGGTGAAGAACACAGATGAGTCTCACAAAATGGAGTAACACAATGAATAATTTCATATTTGAATTTCTCTCTTGAAGCTTGAGGATTTTTCAGTGCTTGTTCTTCCTTCAAACTTCATAAATGCCTCTATTTATAACCCACCAAACGAATGGAACAGTTGGTGAAGCATTTAATGCATTTCTTCTCGTTGAAAACCTCAAAAACTAGCCGTTGGTGTCAGGACCCGTGAAAAGGGATCGATCCCTTTACCAAAAGGATCGATCCTTTTTATCCAGAATGCATTTCAACTTGTTCCTGGGTGCTTGTCCACCTTACTGCCAAAATGGGATCGATCCTTTTACCAAAGGGATCGATCCTTTTTAACCAGAATGCCTTCCTGGACGTCTTTAACTGCAATTTGAGATAGTTTATGGTTGTTTGTGATTCTAAGTCAGTTCAAAAACTTCTAGCACTTTTCTTAAGAGTATGTACTGACTTTTTCAGTTGAAATCACACTCCAAAACTTGTTTAAAATATTTTCTATCATTGAGTTCATTCAAAGCAAATTTACTTAGAGAAAAATCATTTTTAAGCTTACGTGAATTTTGTCATTTCAAAATACTTGTCAATTTAAAACTAACAATCTCCCCCTTTTTGATATGACAAAACTTAAGGTAAATTTGCTTAGGAAATAAGATTGCTCAAATTTTTGAAAATAATACTCCCCCTTAATATTTGCTCCCCCTCAAAGTTAGCTTCCCCTTTAAGTACCAAGATTAATTTATCACATTAATTCTCCCCCGTTTTGTCATAGCAAAAAAAATGATATACTTCTCTTCAACAATAATAAGAAACATGGAGAAATGGTTAGTCAATTTAAAGCAATAGGTCAATGAGAGATATTGAAGAACATAGACAAACCATGGCAGAATGATAAAATAACCAGAAATATATAACATGCCATATCACAGAGGTTCAAACATCTAACAAAGTTTACACAGACAAAGAGAAAATCTGACAGTGAAGTTCAACAAACATAGCACAGAGGTTCAAACATCTAAGCATAACAAGGTAAATGCACACCCTACACAAAAAGAACAAAATCAATGCCTGGGAAATGTCTTATGATACTGATCCATGAAGTCCTCATGCTGCATGCGGATGTCTTGGACTTCATCAAATAAGGCAGCCTGTGTGGCCTCCATGGTGTCAAGGCGAGCGTCGACATGATCAAAGCGTTGAGTAATGGTGGCCTGTAGGTTTTGAAGCGATAGCATGATCTGGTCAAGAGAGACCGAGGTCGAGGCGGATGGTGCTGAAGATGTGGTTGCGGCAGGAGCTGCCTCTTCGTCGTCGCCTTCTTCCGGGTCATGTCTGGGAGATGCTGGAGCACCATGGGCCTTTTCCCAAACTATTGTATCACCTTGCTGACGAGAGTACCAGCCAAGATTATGCAAAGTAGCAAGGTTGATGGTGTTGCCTGCCTCGGGAAGGGCGCCGGCTCACATGAACAGTCGATGCCGTAATCGAGTAGGTAGAAAGCAAGTGGTTGGGGAAAGACAATTGTCTGAACTTTGCCAAGAATAATCTTATCCAATCGTGGAGAATGAAATGAAGAAGATCCGGTCGATCGCCATCAGGTGAGTGAATGTGATGAAGTCAAAAACGATCAAGTCTCCGGAGTTGGGAATATTTGGTGCCAAGTGGGCGAAGATTCCAAGAGATGATGATATGGAGAAGGCGAGCAAAGACGGGAAGGTCACCCGCACGGTCATTGACGATATTGAATTCTAATGGAACGTTGACATTTTCGTGCACAAGACCATGCTCCGGAATTCGAAAGGCACGGGAGAGAGAATATTTGGTGATTTCAACATCCCGACCCATAACAAACGATTGAATTCCCACCGCCTTACATGGGTCATTAGGCGAGTATATAACTTTAGCATTGGAAAAGAAAGCTCGAATGATGTTCAAAGGAACCGGAGTGTTGATTTTGAGAAAGTATGTCCAATGGAAGGCGTCAAATTTGGCCAAGTAGGGAAAGTTAATCGATTCCAAAAAACCGAAGTCAATTGGGCGGCAGTGCTTGACGCGCATATGGGCAAAGAGGGCATGGTAACGGTTTTTCTCTTCCGCATTCCTAAAACAGCGATTGAAGGTGGTTGGAACGGAGGCGAAGGAAGAGGAGGGACGAGATCGTTTTCGAGAGACAGCATGTTTGACTTTGGGAGCCATGTGGAGGAAGAATGTTGAGGGAAATTTCTAAGAAGAGTTTTGTCGAACAGGTGATGGGCACTAGTTTGAGTGAGGATAGATAAGAGTATGGGGAGAGATGACCCTAACTAACAGTTGAGAGCCACGACCCAAGATGCATGTAACAATTATGACAAGGAAATTCGGATGAACAGCTACAAATAGGCTAAGTGTAAATCCTAGAAAAAGACAAGTGCCAAATGAAGTGAAAACCTAGATGGAGAGGAAATTGATGTAAAATATGCAAATGGGTAGACAAGATATGAGGAAACAAACGTGAAATGCAAGAAAAATTGATGAAAATGAGTAAAAAATACTTACAATTAAAATGTTGGGTGAATAGTAACCATGGTGTGGAGGAAGCAGGAAGAGAAGAAAAGAAGAGATTGTGTCAGGAAATGAGGAGGAGAAATGAAAAAGAGAAAGAAATGAGGAAGATTGGTGAAAGAATGAAGTGATTTGGTGTAGAAATGAGTGAGATCTTGAAGGTTGTGGGAGGAGGAATGGAGAAAGGGGAAGGCTTGCGGACGATGGGGAAGAAGAATAGTGGAAATGAGTGAAATCCCGACGTTTTAACAAGGGCACGCGTGAAGGTTTGCCTGAAGGGATTGATCCCTTTAAGGATGGGATCGATTCGTTTTTGGCAGTGTGTACCCCAGCCCATTCTGGAATAAACGGATCGATCCCATGGAAAAAGGGATCGATCCCTCATATTCAAAACCCAGACTTTTAGGCCTCAATGACCCGGGAATCAATCCAATTTGAAGAAGTATTGACTCCTTAGTCACTTGCCTCATTCGTGATGCATAAAAATGATTTGAAAACAATGGAACTTATGCATTTTTACCATCTTAAACGCAAAATCTGATTGATTCCACTTGAGATGCATGAAATGAGTTTGAAAAACTGCAGAAAAAGTGCAGGAAAATCAGAAAATTGCAGAAGAATGTTGAGAATATGCTGAACAGCTTTAAAAACTAAGTGAACATGATTGTGAACCTGTCTTAAACATCAGAGAGTAGGTGTTGGCTAATGAAGAACATTTAACACGATCAAAGCACACAAATTGCAACAATTCAACCTCAAAAGCTAAGATCATGAACAGTAACATGGCAAATTAAGGTTATGAGTTGCAAGTGGTAAGTATATTTTCCAAATTTCGGTCTTCCAATCATAACAAACCAACTTAAGCCATGCATTTAACATCAAATCAATTCAAGAAGCATTCATAATACCTAATTCACCTCTAAGAGTGCAAAATCTCTCCTTGTCCAAGGGCTTTGTGAAAATATCAGCTAATTGGTGCAAGGTGTCCACATACTCTAGAATTATGTCTCCTTTTTGCACATGATCTCGTATAAAATGATGTCTAATCTCAATGTGTTTGGTTCTAGAGTGTTGGATGGGATTTTTTGTAAGATTGATGGCACTAGTGTTGTCACACCTAATGGGAACTTGGTTCATTTCTATTCCATAGTCTCTCATTTGTTGCTTAATCCATAAAACTTGAGCACAGCAACTTTCGGAAGCTATATATTCAGCCTCGGTTGTGGATTGAGCTACACTATTTTATTTCTTAGAGAACCATGAGATGAGCCTACTTCCTAAGAATTGGCATGTTCTCGATGTGCTTTTCCTATCCACTTTGCATCCACCAAAATCTGCATCGGAATAAGCATGGAGATCTAGTGTAGAATCTTTAGGATACCAAAGTCCTAAGGAGGAAGTGTCTTTGAGGTATCTAAGGATTCTTTTTACTACTTGTAGGTGTGATTCTCTAGGGGATGACTGAAATCTAGCACACAAGCATACACTAAACATTATATCAGGTCTACTAGCAGTTAAATATAGCAATGAGCCAATCATAGACCTATATAGTTTAGTGTCTACACATTTTCCTCCTTCATCCTTGTCAAGCTTAATATTTGTGCTCATAGGTGTAGGAAAGGTTTAGATTCATCCATTCCAAATCTTTTGAGCAAATCTTTAGTGTATTTAGCTTGATTTATGAAAATACCTTCTTTACATTGTTTAACTTGAAGTCCTAGAAAGAAGGTTAATTCTCCCATCATACTGATTTCAAATTCACCTTGCATTAGTTTAGAGAAATTTTTGCACAATGACTCATTTGTAGATCCAAAAATGATATCATCTACATAAATTTGAACTACTAATAAGTCATGACCCTTAGATTGAATAAACAAGGTTGTGTCTACCTTTCCCCTTGTAAAACCTTTTTCGATTAAAAACTTTGAAAGTCTTTCATACCAAGCTCTAGGAGCTTGTTTTAATCCATATAAGGCTTTTGAAAGTTTGAAAACATGGTTAGGAAATTTTGGATTTTCAAACCGGGAGGTTGCTCAACATAAACCTCTTCATTTATATAACCATTTAAGAAAGCACTTTTCATATCCATTTGATATAACTTAAAATCCTTGTAGCATGCAAAAGCAAGTAGCATCCTAATGGCTTCTAATCTAGCTACCGGAGCATAGGTTTCATCATAGTCTATTCCTTCTTCTTGTCTATAACCTTGAGCCACTAACCTAGCCTTGTTTCTAACAATAATGCTATTTTCATCCATCTTGTTCTTGAATATCCATTTGGTTCCAATGATGGGATAATCTTTAGGTCTTTCTACTAATGTCCACACTTTGCTTCTCTCAAATTGATTTAATTCTTCTTGCATGGCCATAATCCAATTTTTATCATTCAAGGCCTCATCCACTTTCTTTGGCTCAAATTGTGACACAAAGGCTACATGTTGACATATGTTTCTATAGGTTGACCTAGTCTTAATTCCAATGGTTGGATCTCCAACAATATCATTATCTTTCACATATCCAAGTTCTCTAGGACACCTAGATTCCTTCTCAATTATTTCTTGTTCCATGGACTCCTCATTTTTGCTAATAGTAAGATCTTCTAATTGTACTCTAACATCCTTATCTTGAGATGGATCAACTATAGGTTCATCAAAGATCTCTACTTCATCATCAAGATTGGTTCTACTAGTGATATTTGATTCATCCAAAGATTACATGTATTGATTCTTCTACTACAAGTGTTCTTTTATTGAAAATTCTATAGGCCTTAGAATTTAGAGAATAGCCAAGAAAAATACCTTCATCACTTTTAGCATCAAATTTTCCTAGGTTATCTTTACCATTGTTCAAAACAAAGCATTTACATCCAAATGGGTGAAAATAACTTATGTTAGGTCTTTTTCCTTTATAAAGCTCATAGGGAGTTTTCTTTAAAATAGACCTTACCATAGCTCTATTTATGACATAGCAAGAAGTGTTTATTGCTTCAGCCCAAAAATATTTAGGTAAGTTATTTTCACAAAGCATGGTTCTAGCCATTTCTTCTAATGTTCTATTCCTCCTTTCAACTACCCCATTTTGTTGAGGAGTTCTAGGAGCTGAAAAATTATGGCTAATGCCATTCTCATTGCAAAATGTATCAAAACCCATATTTTCAAATTCTTTTCCATGGTCACTCCTAATACTAGAAATGGAGTAACCTTTTTCATTTTGAACAAGTTTTGAGAAAACAATGAATTTTTCTAAGGCTTCATTTTTCACACTCAAAAAGAACACCCAAGTGAACCTAGTGTAATTATCAACTATCACAAATCCATAGTGTTTACCTCCTAAACTAGTTGTCCTAGTTGGTCCAAAGAGATCTAAGTGAAGAAGTTGAAGTGATCTAGAGGTAGTGACACACTTCTTAGATTTAAATGAATTTCTTTTGTGTTTTCCTCTTACACATGCTTCACAAACTTTATCATTTTCAAATTGAAGCTTAGGTAATCCTACTACTAGGTCTCTTTTGGCTAATTTAGACAAAACATGCATGCTAGCATGGCCTAGTCTTCTATGCCATAACCAAGGTTCATCTTCTCTAGTGGCCATAAGGCATACATTTTTGCTATTAAGTTCATTTAAATCCACAATATAAATATTTCCTTGTCTATGTCCAATAAACACAATTTGATTAGTTTTGGCATAAACAACATTGCAACACAAATCATCAAACATAACTTTAAATCCCTTATCACACGATTGACTAATACTAAGTAAATTATGTTTTAAGCCTCTAACATACAACACATTCTCAATAGTTGAGGAAGAGTTACCAATTGAGCCAATTCCTTCAATTTGTCCTTTGGAATTGTCTCCAAATGTGACTTCTCCACCACTCTTATGCTTTAGGAACTTGAATTGACTCTTGTCACCCGTCATGTGTCTTGAGCATCCACTATCAAGGTACTAATTCTCCTTGGACTTAGCCTTGTAGCAATACTCTTCCTCCTACATACAAACACATCAAGCTTTCATCTTAGGTACCCAAATTTTCTTGGGTCCTTGAGAGTAAGTACTTATAATTTTAGATCCTTTAGGGATCTATTTCATCTTTAAGGACTCATCACTTGAATTTAAAACATGTTTAGGCACCCAAATCTTGACAGCCATTTTTCCTCTAATCATAGTCTTCCTAGAGGTGCATGCTTGTGAAGAGTGTCTTAGTTTATTACATAATGTGCACAAAACAAATTTTCTATCTTTAACTAGGAAATTTTTAAGATGAGTCTCTTTGTTAGATGCATTGTAGCCTAATCCTTCTCTATCAAAGAATGCTCTTTGAGTCTCTAGCATTTGATCAAGTTTTTGTTGACCCATGTAAAATCTAGAAAAGGAGTTTTGCAAATTAATGTTCTTTCTATTTAATTCTTCTATTTCTAGATTTGCATTCTCTAATTTCTTTTCACATTCTAATTTAACATTCACAAGCATTTCATTCTCCTTTTTCAACTTAGAGATCATTTTCTTATATTTCAAATTCATGCATTCAAATTCATTGGCTAACTCATCAAATGCATCTTGCAATTCATCAAAAGTGTATTCATTAGTATCTAACAAGTTAGAGGTTACCTTCTCATCTTCAAAAGCCATGAAACAAAGGTTGGCTACTTCATCTTCCACATTCTCTTCATCGGAGCAATCACTATCACTCCAAGTAGCCACCATTGCCTTCTTCTTTTGTTTCTTCTCATTTTGCTTTCTATACAAAGGACAATCAAATTTAATATGACCAGGTTTTTTGCATTCATAACAAATAATTTGGTCCTTTTCTTTCCTACTAGTTTCACCTCTATTTAACTCTCTCCTAGGGGGTCTCCTAGAGTTTTCACTAGCTCTCATCCTCATGAATTTATTGAATCTCTTGGCAAACATGGCCATTTCCAAATCCTCTTCATCACCACTTACTTCATGATCATCTTTTGATTCCTCAATTGTGGTGGATTTTAGTGCTACTCCAACTTTCTTTGGGGGATCTTGATTTCTCTTAATTTTCATCTCATAAGTGAGTAAGGATCCCATAAGTTCATCCAAAGAGAGTGTATGAGGATCCTTAGATTCTTCAATAGCAGTGACTTTAGCTTCCCATGATTTAGGTAAGCTATTGAGAACCTTTTTCACCATCTCTACATTACAGTATGTCTTCCCTAAAGCTTTAAGACCATTTATTATGTCCGTAAACCTAGTAAACATGTCACTAATTGACTCATCATTCTTCATTCTAAATAGTTCATAGTCTTGAGTGAGCATGCCTACTTTGGTTTCTTTGACTTGTGTGGTTCCCTCATGTGTGATTGCTAGTTTATACCAAACTTGTTTAGCATTCTCACATTGTGAAACTCGATTATACTCATTTGGTCCTAATGCACAAAATAGTGTGTGCATTGCTTTAGCATTAAGTTGTGCCATCCTAATATCATTAGAATCCCACTCATCTTCTTTCTTAGGCACATCCTACCCATCTACTTTCTTAATAGGAATAAGAGGACCTTTAACAATAATTCTCCACACTTCATAATCATTGGCTTGAATAAATAGCATCGTTCTAGTCTTCCAATAGGCATAGTTTTCACCATTAAAGAGTGGTGGTCTAACCGTAGAGTGTCCCTCTCCTACCAAGGGTGTAGACAAACTAGTTTGAGCCATTAGTGATCGTTTTTACTCGATAGATGTTAATCTAATTCAATCTCGAGCCCAAGCTCTGATACCAATTGTTGGCTCTACCGAGAGGGGGGTGAATCGATTTTTCTAATTCTTTCTAATTTTCCTAGCTCTTAATGCACAATCCAAGCAAAATAAACAATGATGAAATAAATGCAGTAAATAAGAGTAAGGGAAAGAGAAGCAAACACAAGTTTATAGAGGTTCGGCCAATCTCTTGCCTACGTCCTCTCTCCTTGAACTCTTTGTCAAGGTTTTGATTCACCTCTTCCTTGAGAATCCTTACAAATCACTTGAAGGTGTGGCAAGGCCTCTTACAATCTTTCTAGAGACTTTGAAATCTCCTTCTAAGCCTTTACCCTTGTATTGCTACCCAACACTCTACAATATCAGACCTTACAAGGATAGCTCACCCCTTGAATAACAAGAATTTCAGTGAATGGGTGAAGAACACAGATGAGTCTCACAAAATGGAGTAACACAATGAATAATTTCAGATTTGAATTTGTCTCTTCAAGCTTGAGGATTTTTCAGTGCTTGTTCTTCCTTCAAACTTCATAAATGCCTCTATTTATAACCCACCAAACGAATGGAACAGTTGGTAAAGCATTTAATGCATTTATTCCCATTGAAAACCTCAAAAACTAACCGTTGGTGTTAGGACCCGTGAAAAGGGATCGATCCCTTTACCAAAGGGATCGATCCTTTTTATCCAGAATGCATTTCAACTTGTTCCTGGGTGCTTGTCCACCTTACTACCAAAATGGGATCGATCCCTTTTAGCCAGAATGCCTTCCTGCACGTCTTTAACTGCATTTTGAGATAGTTTATGGTTGTTTGTGATTCTAAGTCAGTTCAAAAACTTCTAGCACTTTTCTTAAGAGTATTTACTGACTTTTTTAGTTGAAATCACACTCCAAAACTTGTTTAAAATATTTTCTATCATTGAGTTCATTCAAAGCAAATTTACTTAGAGAAAAATCATTTTTAAGCTTACGTGAATTTTGTCATTTCAAAATACTTGTCAATTTAAAGCTAACAACACTTAAAATCATCACTTTCACATGTAGTTGAATCACAATAACAGTATCAAATACATTTTAATACGATCACAGTTCAATGATAAGAACAGTTCAATAAACAGTTTTCAGTAATAGTACAGTTCAGTAAAATATCACGGTAATCTGTAATAACAGTGGAGACCAGGCAACACCCTAATGATATCATGCTATAATCCCCGTAGGGAACAGTAACAGTAAACAATAAGATCTATGGTCATAGTCTATAAATGTCCTCGATCATACACTGATCAGGTATCAACCGGGACGCTGAAGACTATCATATATAATTAAGTGTCTGTCACTGCCTACGGGTCATGACATAGGATCAGTGTCAACAGCTTCACACAGTACAATACAGTAATACATGTGAGCATGATATGGGGCCTAACGGTCTCAAAACAATATTTAAACAATAATTATGGAAATCATTTAACCAGATAAAACTTCCTTCAGTCCATAAAGGAAAAATTAATAAAACAGTGAATATTATACTGAAATTAATTTATAAAATATTCACTATTCCATACTTCACTTTATAAACCACATATTTTACTATAAAACACTTAAGAGAAATTTTCAACACTTTAACTTTGAATAAATTCGATAATACGAATATTTAAATAATATTTTTTGATAAATTCATAATTTATGAAAAATATCAAATATCTCACTTCCAAGGCTAGCAAAAACACTCCACAATGCATTAAAATATTTCATGATATTTTTATAAAATTTTCTAATAAAAGTTTAGCAGCATAACGGCTGTAGATAGCCTAGCATTCCTGCAAAGGTAAACACAGTTCAACACAGCCAAATAGCCACAATTTCATAGTGTTCAAGACAATTCAACTTCAAAATAATTTCATAAAATTATTGGCATGAAAACCATGCATTCAAGATATCCCTACAAATTACACACACGTCTTTTACCTGTCTAATAAAATCGAGTTTTCCCATAGCACCACTCAAAAATCGTAACTTCCGGGCTGTAGATAATTACATCAAAATTATTAGCTCCTTAAACACTTATTTTTAAGCTATTATTCATATCATAATGCAGCCACATTGGACACTACAAATATTTTTGCAGTATAATTTCTATCGATAGTATAACATAACTTCTTCGTTTTGTGTCAGATTTTAAATCCGAGCATAACGGCAGACTCCTTGTAATTCCTACAGTCTAAATGTACCATCAAACCATTAAAATTAGCTATGGATCTTAGTCCCCTTGCCATGGCTGAATTCCACCTTAGCCAAATTTGATGGCATTTCAACAATTCAACCTCGCATTCTTGTTTAGCCTTGCTTATCTTGAATTTTGGTACCATTTTCATGCATAAAACACAATGAATCACTAAGAACCCATGCTTGGCCGAACACTCCTCCCATGGAAAATTTTTATTTTGCAACATTTAAATGAAACAAATGCTAAAAACATGTTTAACATGCTTAAAGGAGTAAGTTTACACCATTGGAATTAAAGAAAGCTTAATGGATAGTGAGGTACCTTAATTGGCTGAAACTTGGAAGCTTTCTTTCTCCTTGTATAGTGGCTTATATGATGATCTATGGGTTTGGGTATGTAGAGGAGAGAGAATAGAATATTTTTCTAATTATAATTTTGGTGAAGTTTTGGCTAGATGTGAGATATGTGAGCTTGAATTTTCTTTCTTCTTTCTTTCCTTAGCAATGGCGTGGGGCTTGTTGGAGAAGATGATGAATCGTGCAGCTCAGCTACTGAAAGAATTATAAAGAAAATTCTGGAAATGGACAAAATTACCAAAATGCCCTTAGTTATGAAAATTTTGAACAATTTTGCCCTTAAGTTTCCGCTATTGTAAAACAATGTAATCGCACTCCAAATTTTTAGATTCCATCACCAAATGATCTTATTAAATGTATTTTGATGATTGGAAGTGGTTTTGTCAACGCACGGTACACGGATAATGAGAAATTACGATTTTACTCTTACGACCCACCAGCGAAATTTTCTGATTTAAAAACCGATTCGCAAAATCTATTGACACTGTGTTGCACTACTTGTCACATCCTGTCTTTCTTAATATCTTACGAAAGCTTAAATTTGTGAACTAAATTTTTTGTTTCACTTCGCTTCTTGTTTGTGACTGTGTAGGCTACCTTTCGTTTTCATGTAATCCTTGAATCAATAAAATCACTTATTAACTTAGTAACTTTGTTAGTAGATAAATTCCCTGCCATTCTATAATGATATAACAAGATCATCTACATTAGACTTCTTAATATATTCAAGCACATCTACAAACATCATAATACCAACTCAACAAGTATAATGGTTATAATATCCCAATATAACATAACCTAGCTTACAACCCAGACTCATCACGTAAATATATATATATATATATATATATATATATATATATATATACAACCAAAAGATTTCCAATACACTATTCCATCATCCATTTATGTCTATACAATCTGCTAGGAGCCATATCATGGTTGTTAATACCGTTTCGGTTTCGGTCATACCGGCCGATACGCGCCAGTTTTCATAAAATCCGGTACACTTGAGTTGATTTTTCGTACTAGTTTTGGTACTGGGTAATATCGGCTGGTTTCATGAATTTTGGATGGTTTCGGTCAATTTCAACGAAATTGACTGTTTCGGTTGGTACGCAAACATTACAAGAAAATTGATTTTTTTTGTTTTATTATATGTTTTGATACTGAATTAAAACTAATAAATACATAAATAATGAATTAAGTAAATGCATTAACAAATTTAACAATTTTAAAAATAATTATTATTTATTGTATGAGTAATTTTATTAATTTTATACTTATCATTATTAATATTAAATATTTTATATTTTATTTTACTTATTATTAATAACATTATTACATGTATGAAAAGTTTATAAATATTTTAAAATTAAACCGAAAAATCTGAAATAATATACCGAAACAACCGATACCGATATATCTCATTGTAAAAAGAAAAAACGAAACGTTCTCTGGTACAATATTTACAACCTTAAGCCGTATACCTTAAATTGTGCAGGGAAAACCACTCTCAAGAAGCTTTCCAAGCCAAAATCAACAGTAACGATATTAATTAATCTAAAAGGGAGGGGAAAAAAGAGGGGAGTAAGTCGTAACTCAGTAAGTATTAACAATAGGCAACTAAATCATACCAACCATCTCTCATTTCATTAAGCTTAAGATACAGTATGGAAACTCAATGACAAATCGTATGCAAAACATAGAGTTCCATCATTAGACTAGAAGTCTCAATATCAAATCATACATAAAGTATGCAGTGCAATCAATAAAACAAGTTGTAGTACCAAGAGAATCCGCATAGTATCAATCAAAGCTACTTAGAGCTAACACTATAACGATCTACGGTAGCTAACCGTAGCAATCTCCCAGAAAGGGACGCTACCTATGCATAGACCAATCCACCCTGGTTCATTGCGCATATGACATCGGGACTTGTCCAAACGTAGTATACGGGACAAGCCGATCGTTTCCAAGACTAATGCTCGAAAAACAGTGCTCTAAGTCAATCAAGAATGCCTACAAAATTCTCAAGGTACAGTGCCCTAAGGTTTCAAAACCTCGGGTCTAAAATAGAAATCCAGTAATCTTTTAAAAATCATTCTTCCCTGACCTCATAGCAATCATCGTAGTTCATATAGAGGTAATTCCACAAACCAAGGCTCACAATGCATTTAAAATATCAACAAGGTTACAACTCAAACTATGAGATCATATTAAGTCAAAATTTAATCTAAACCTTTAAAACATTTAAAATATTTCTTGATTATATAGTACGTACAAACAGTACAATACTTGCAAGCCCATAACCTGTACCAATTCTAGTAAAGTAAAGCCAACAGTCAAGGGAAGACATCTCATATGCAGCATTTATTTTGTTTCAATTGCCAAATCCAAAAATTTATAGCATTAACCAATTTGGATGCAAGGTAGTTGCTTACGGTTACTTATAGTGCTTCCTTAGCTTACAGATTCAATCCTCCCTGGCCTATCATGTTCCACATGAGCTATGCGAGCTCTTAGTCAATTTTAGTCCTTAGCATCACCCTCTACATACACAAAGTAGATGGGGTTACTCATTATCCTCACTGGTATGCTAAGATTAAGAATTATACAATTCAACAAGAACGACATCAAGGAGTAATTCTGAATTATTTCAAATATGAACTAGTTCTACCTATTCATTTCCCTTTTTGCTCACTTGAGCCTCTCATAATCTACTTGATTCAATTTCTGCATTTTAGGATTTTCTGACCTTTTGTCATTGTGCTAGCCTTAATATAAATTTCAGAGTCTAATAGCCAAGCCGTAAATTTTTATATTACTCCTAACTCAATTCTCTATTCGGAAGTATAAGGCTTACTTCCTAATTCATCCTGTGCCATTTCCAATAATTTTCCAAACTTTGGTCAAAATCTGGCACATTAGACAGGATAGTTTCCTGACCTGTGTTCATTAAAATTTATATTACTAATATACGTATATGAAATTTGTACAAACCCAAAACCATATCAATACTGACTCATTTACCTTTCTGAAAATGTAAAGTTCGCAATTAAACTCCATCTGGATTATTTTCTAGGAATTTTTCAAGTTGACACTAGGCTGTTTGTACCCTGCAGTGAGTATCCTGCATTCATATATACATAGCTTAAGCTACATAATTCCAAATTCCAAAACTAGATGAAAGCTAACTCATTTCCCTATCTAGAAGTGTAAGGTTCATGATTTAATTCTTCCTAGATCAACATCAGCAATTTTCCAAAGTTGCAGCTTGTTTCAGCAGTTTTCAGGTGCAGTGTTACACTGACCTACTTTCACAAAATACTTCATATTTAATTATAGGCATATCCAATTGGTGCAAACCAAGAACCATCACAATCCTAACTTACTTACCTTTCTAAAAATGTAAGGCTTTCAACCTAATTAATTGTAGGCTATTTTCTACAATTTTTCAAAGTCAAAACCATGATTCACGTTTCTGGACAGAGTACCCTACACTCATCTGTACATATCTCAAGTTATAGAAATCCAAATCAAGAAATTCCAAAACTGACTTTCTCCTAACTTAAAAGCCTATCTACCATAATTTTTCCAGAATTTGAATCCTTATATAACAAATAAAATGAACGTTTTAATTGCAACCCAAAACAAAACATCAATTCCAGATTTGAACATCAAGTTGGAATTCAATTAATCCTTTATCCATACAGCAGCCATTTGATTCAATTTATCATAATTTCATTTTCATACTTAATAAATAAACATTGCAAGGTTAGATGAATGTCTCATTTACCCAAATTCCCAACAGCTCTTCCTTATTTCTCTGAAACAGTAGCTCTCATCCCAAACCTTGTCTTTGATTTCCTTCAAACCAGAACCTAACCCCTTCTCCTCTCTTCAGTTAATGCTTCTCCTAACAGCATTGTCACAAGCAAAGCCATGAATTCATAATCTAAGAGAGTTTATACAACAAGAATTCAAAAGAAGTTGTCTTTCCCTTACCTTGGTCTCTTGAAATTCCTGAATCCCTCATGCTACCCTTCACTCTAGGTTTCTCACTCAGGCAGCCACCAATCTCACAAGAAGTGGTGATTCTTACTCCCTTAGCTTCAACTCTTTATGGGTGCTTCATAAATCTGTAGGAAATCAAGAACTTTCTGCTCAGGAGAGGAGGAATCGTGGCCTTTCCTTTTTGCTTTCCTTTCATGCCAAGAGTGGAGAGTATAGGAGAGGGAGTGTGTATCTTTGTAACACTTAGCCAATGGGTGAGAGGAGAGAAAAAGGGCTGGCATTTAGAGTAAGTGGGCTGGGCATTTTTTCAACCCACAGCTTGTTTCCTTTTCTGTTCTTCTTTTTTTTTTTGTTCCCATAAATTTTCAAAGCAATGGCAGCCCACTTTTCTTATTTAGTTAATAGGTGTTCCACATGCACACTTACCACATCCAATTAATTTACCAAATGTATTTACTTTTCAGCACATAGATTAATGTTATTTACCAATCTATGTCTTGACCATTATTTTTATTGTCTTGAGATTCCCACTAACTATAAATTTATTGATATTTAATGTTCAGTTCTTATTTCCCATAGTATTCGATAATTCTAATATTCTGATAATTATATTTCCTTATCTTATAATTTAATCTCTCCATGCCACATTATTCCATTTTCCAAAAATTTAATTAAGTCTTAAATTGTGAATTTACCCTTTTTATCCTTGTCCCAAAATTCCACCGAAATTATCTTGGCACTTTCATTGTCCAAAATATGTCCCCAAAATAACAAGGATAATTTTTAGTAGAATTAAAAATTCAACATGGGTAATTACACGAGGTAATATACCAAGGGATTGTCACACTACTTTTCATGTAGAATATCATGATATTTTTACTTTGTCCCAATTCATTTTGGTCTGGGTGAAATTTATGAAAATACCCTCAAGACGTAACCGTCATTTTCCAATTTGTTTATCATATTTCACAAAACACTGTAAATAGGGTACTTTGGCCTCCAAATTTCCATAATACTATTATTACACCTTCCATACACTATTTTATCAATCATTTCCCCATCTGGGCATTAAAATCTAAGTGGAGCCCACATTATTATTCACTTGAAATTTACAAAAATATACAAAACAATTTATTTATTAATTAATAATTACATATTCGTACATGTACAGTACAAAATAATGAGTTCTCACATTTCCTCCCCACCTTTAGGAAGTTTAGTCCTCCGAATTTCGCTCGGACCACTCACCGAAATAGCTCCAGGTACTTCTCCCGCATCAAGCTCTCTAATTCTCATGTCGCCTCTTCCTCGGAATGGTACTACTATAGCACTTTCACTAATGGTATTGTCTTAGATCGCAACACCTTATCCTTCCGATCCAAGATCCAGATAGGTCGCTCCACGTAAGTCATATCTTCCTGTATCTCCAATGGTTCGTATTGAATTACGTGGGACGAATTTGGATGACATTTCCTAAGTATTGAGACATGGAATACATTATGCACACTTGATAGCTCCGATGGTAGTGCTAATCTATACACCACCCCCTATGCGATCCAAGATCTCGAATGGTCTGATGTACCAAGGACTCAACTTCCCTTTCCTGCCAAATCTCATGATACCTTTAGATGGGGAAACTTTCAAAAATACAAAATCACCTGGTGAGAACTCAAGTGGTCGGCATCTTGCATTTGCGTAACTCTTCTGTCGACTCTGTGCTGTCTAAAGTCTCTCACATATTAATTGTACATCTTATGAAACTCGCTCTACCAATTCGGGAGCTAATAACTTTCGATCTCCCACTTCTTCCTACGCTATCGGTGATCTACATCGTCTACCATATAATGCCTCGTATGGTGCCATGTTGATACTAGTCTAGTAGCTGTTATTATAAGCAAACTCGGCTAACGACAAGTGGTCATCCCAGGAGCCTTTAAAATCCAACACACCCACCCTTAACATATCCTCGAGTGTCTGTATCACTCGCTCGGACTACCCATCAGTTTGTGGATGAAAGGCGGTGCTGAATTCAACCGGGATCCCATGGCCTCTTGAAATCTCTCCCAAAAGTGGGATGTGAACCGGGAATCCCTATCTGATTTGATGCTCATTGGAACTCCGTGTAGCCTCACTATCTCCCGTATATATAGATTGGCAAGGGCACTGAGAGGATCTGTAGATCTGATAGCCAAGAAATGGGCGGACTTCATCAATTTGTCTACTATCACCCATATGGCATCGTGATTTCTTCAGGTCCTTGGTAAACCCATGATGAAGTCCATTGTAGTGTGCTCTCATTTCCATGTAGGAATCGGTAGAGGCTGCAATAAACCCACAGGCTTTTGATGTTCAATCTTAACCTGTTAGCAAGTGAGACATCTAGCCACAAACTTCGTGATGTCTCTCTTCATCTTCGGCCACCAATATACCTTCCGTAGGTTCTGGTACATCTTAGTACTACTTGGGTACAGAGTGTACCTGGAGGTATGGGCCTCTATCAGAATCAGATCTCTGAGCTAGCGGTCATTGGGAAGACAGATCCTACCTCTGAACCTCAAAATCCCATCCGTGCCAATCTCAAAATCAGACTGCACTCCCACCTATACCTAACTGGTAACCTCTATACAGTAAGCATCAGTCTTTTGAGCATCCTTGATCTATCCCATCAATTCTGGCTCAATTTTGAAACTGGTCGTAAATCCATAACTCTCAAAGGAAACCACATTAAGACCGAGGTTTGAGAAATGTTCCAATAACTCGTGCTCCCTAACCATCATATAGGAAACCATGGCCACGTGCTTCCGGCTCAGAGCATCTGCCATCACATTTGATTTCCCCGGGTAATACAATATCTCATAGTCATAGTCTTTCAACAACTCCATCCATCTCCACTGCCTTATATTTAACTCACGCTACGAGAATAGATATTTTAGACTCTTATAGTCTATATATATCTAAAAAGTCTCACCATATAGATAGTGCCGCCAAATCTTCAAAGCAAACACCACAGCGGCTAACTCCAAATCGTGGGTCGAGTAATTTTTCTCATGCTCCTTAAGCTGTGTGGAACCATATGCAATCACCCGACCATGCTGCATTAAGACACACCCTAACCCCTGTGCAGAAGCATCTGTATACACCGAGAATCCACTAGCTTCGCTAGGAAGGGCGAATACTGGAGCTATAGTAAGTCTTTGCTTCAACTCCTGGAAGCTACGCTCACACGTATCTGTCCACTTGAACTTAACATCCTTATATGTGAGTCTCGTCAGTGGAGCAGTTAGTCTAGAGAACCCTTCAACGAACCAATGATAATATCCGGCTAAACCCAGAAAGCTTCATATCTCTGTCACCGTCTTAGGCCTCTTCCACTGAACTATGGCCTCAATCTTGGATGGATCAACGAACACCCCATCCTTCGACACTATGTGCCCCAGAAAAGTGATATGATCTAGCCAGAACTTGCACTTACTGAATTTAGCATATAGCTTCCGGTCTCTGAGGGTCTGTAGAGCTATACCAAGGTGCTGCTCGTGCTCCTTCGAAGACTTAGAAAACACCAGGATATCATCAATAAACACGATAACAAATTGATCCAGATAGGGCTTAAACACCTCGTTCATCAAACCCATAAACGTTGCAAGGGTGTTAGTCAACTTGAACGACATCACCAGAAACTCATAATGTCCATATCCAGTCCGGAATGCTGTCTTACAAACATCCAAATCTCGAATCTTAAGCTGATGATAGCCTTATCAGAGATCTATCTTCGAAAACACTTGGGCACCCCTTAGTTGATCAAATTGATCATCGATCTTGGGCAAGGGATACTCATTTTAGATGGTCGCCGTATTTAGCATCCAGTAGTTAATACACAATTGCAGGCTGCCATCCTTCTTCCAGACGAATAAAATCAACACACCCTACGGAGACACACTCGGGCGGATAAATCCCTTATCCAATAGCTCTTGGAGCTGCTTCTTAAGCTCCTCTAACTCTGATAGTGCCATTTGATACAGGGGCTTAGAAATGGGCTCCGTGCCGAGTACCAAGTCAATAGGAAACTCGATCTCCCGATCAGGTGGTAACCTTGGTAAATCCTCTGAAAATAGGTCTTAAAAATCCCTGATCACAGGAATCTCGTGCAGCTCGGGACGTCTCTATTCCACGTCCTCCACATATGCTATAAAACCTTCAATACATCACACACACATTCACACAATTTAGTAAACATCTCACTTTTATTATAACTTATTGAAAAGTTTTATAGTATAACTTTCTGGTTGGGAGAAGATAACAAACTTAGTATAACAGTCTTGAGTTACAAAATTTATAGCTAACTAGTCCATTCCTAATATTACATTAAAGTCGTACATAGTCAATGAAATTAGGTTAGTTGTCGTTTCCTTCTCCCCTACAGTCACTTTAGAGTTTTTATACACTACATAAGTAATTTATGACTCTTTAAAAGGAGTATTCACTTGTAATGTATACCTCAAAGGCTTCGGCTCTATTGGGACTCTGTTAGCACAAGTAGGAGATATAAATAAATGAGTAGAACCAGGGTCAAATAATGCAAGTACCGGTATATTGAAAATGTAAATTTTACCTTTAATGACATCCTTGAAGGCATCAGCAGTCTCCTGGTCTATACCCATCCCTAAGTCACGAGCTTCTTAGCCTTCTCTGCTGCGGTCGCCCATCTCAAATGCGAGGGTGTCGCTTTCTCCGATTCAGTCGGAG
Organism: Heritiera fomes; assembly: GCA_032173925.1. NCBI lineage: Eukaryota > Viridiplantae > Streptophyta > Magnoliopsida > Malvales > Malvaceae > Heritiera > Heritiera fomes. Next base: position 16,169,113 of record JAPDPM010000009.1, on the reverse strand, counting down.
TTGCTAGTGCTAGTGTCGGTGCAGGAAGAATTAGGGCTGGGGTGGTAGACACAGTTGACTCTCACAGCATCGGGTAGTCTCTCACTAAGTGTCCTATCTGCCCACATCTAAAACAAGCCCTCGTCAACATGTAACAGGGCCATGTACCGTGCGACCGTCCAAAGTGAGCACATCTGGTCGCGGTACTCCTCGATGTAAAAGTGGGCCACTAGTAAGGGCTGTAGTAGCTGATCTCATAGATAGCCCTCTAAAATCTGGATGCCCGATGGTCTAGGCCTCTTAGGCTACTCTCTGCCAGATCTATCATCTGTGCCCCTCTTCACCTTACCCTTTCCCTTAACCTTACTCTTAGAAGCTGGCTCGGAATGGAACTTCACAAAGTCCTGCTCACACAACTGAGCACGTCTGACCAACTCATCATATGTGCGGATATCAAACGAAGCCAACTTAGATCTAATCGATGGTCTCAGCCCAACCTTAAATCTATCTATCTATCTTATGCCGCTCGTCTACTCGTGTCAGTAGATCAAATCGGTTGAGTGTAGTGAATCTTGACTCGTATTGATCCACCGTCATACTTCCCTGTACTAACTCCATGAACTTTTGCTGCAGGTTCTTCTGTGCTGTGTCAAGGATATACTAGTGGTGAAAAGCATCCACAAAAATCTCCCAGGTAATCACTAGATGCTGGGCAAACAATACCGTCTATGCGGACTTCCACCAGTGCTCCGCATCATCTATCATCTAGAACATTGCTAGTCCTACTCACTCCGTATCAGAACGTCTCATATGCCGGAATAGCTTCTCGACAGCTGTAACCCACTACTCTGCCACTAGTGGATCTCGATCACCCTTAAACTTCGGCGGATTAAGCTTAGTAAACTACCGCACTAAAGCTATGTCACAATAGGTCTCCACATCTCTAGGCGGCTGTACTGGTGGCGGTGGTGGTACGGCTTGTGCCTGCTGTACTGGTTGTGGTGCAGGCTGAGGCTCGAGAGCAAGTTGTGCAAGAGGTGGAGCTGCTCGCTCCCTCTCTGGTCGCGATAAAGTCCGCCAACATACACTCCATCCAATACATCCGAATATTCGAGCTCTCAGGCTGCAAAAGGTGTGTGGGGTCCGGAATCTACTCCGCCCGACCTCTGTCTCAACCCTTATGAGCACGAGTCACCCATTGTCCACTCATATCTGCACAACACAATCAATTTATCGACTTTTGATTAGTTATTCATTTATATATCCAGACTATATAGTACTAAAAGGGATGTTAACCACTTCGCTTTATCATAAAGACACTAACAGGCATCAGGCCAATCTCGCTCTAATACCAATAAATAGTATCACAGTTTGTACATATAGTATTTTACAATTTTTCACATTTTTTCATACACAAAGTATTGGTTGGGCTATCTACAATACCTTTATTTCTCACTTTTAATTAACATGGAATAGTAAATAACCTTAAATTAATTTAACTTACATCAGTAAAAGGTTTACAAAACAATATTTATATTAATCAGATACATCCCCTATTATAATACAACACTATAGTACTGTAAAGGAAAGTATGAACATATAAAAGAAAACGAATATACTTCCAAGATCTACACTAGTTGCCTCGGGTACTCACAATGCAGTTGATAATGCTCAGATCAAATATCACTCGGTCACTAGAAATACTTTGGATAAATGAAAATAAAAGGGCGAGCAAACCACAGCTTAATAAAGGAGTTGTATGCAATTTTGATATTACGAAAACTATATGCAGTAAAATCCTTTATTTTCCTATCGTTATACTAAGCACACTAAAAGGAAGGATACTATAGTCGGCTAGGGATTCGGATGGAGTAGGGAAGGTATTTTGAATTACCTGTCATATCCCGGAACCTAGAAGCGACTATAGGGAGTAGAAATCTAAGTTGATATGTAATTCATTCCATAAATCACTATATATAAATATTTCTCATAAATTAATGAAATAAATCATTTAAATTCACATAAATCATCATTTAGAAAGTAATTTAACTTCACACTTAAAATCATCTTTTTCACATGTAGTTAAATCACAGTAACAATATGAAATACATTTTAGTACGATCACAGTTCAGTGATAAGAACACTTCAGTAAACAGTTTTCAGTAACAGTGCAATTCAATAAAATACACAGTAATTCATAATAACAGTGGAGACCAAGCAACACCCTAATGATATCATGCTATAATCCCAGTAGAAAACAGTAACAGTAAACAGTAAGATCTATGGCCATAGTTTATAAAGGTCTTTGGTCGTATACTGATCAGGTGTCAATCGAGATGCTGAAGACAGGATCAGTGTCAACAGCTTCACATAGTACAGTACAACAATACACGTGAGCATGATATGGGGCCTAACAGTCTCAAAACAGTATTTAAACAGTGATATCCCCTTTATGGAAATCATTTAATCAGATAAAACTTTTGTCAGTCCATAAAGGAAAAATTAATAAAATAGTAAATATTATACTGAAATTAATTTATAAAATATTCACTATTCCATACTTCAATTTATAAACCACATATTTCACTATAAAGCACTTAAAAGAAATTTCCAACACTTTAACTTTGAATAAATTCGGTAATACGAATATTTAAATAATATTTTTTGATAAATTCATAATTTATGACAAATAACAAATATCTCACTTCCAACGCTAGGAAAAACACTCCACAATGCATTAAAATATTTCGTGATATTTTTATTAAATTTTCTAATAAAATTTCAGCAGCATAACGGCTGCAGAAAGCCTAGCCTTCCTGCAAAGGAAAACACAGTTCAACACAGCCAAATAGCCACAATTTCACAGTGTTCAAGACAATTCACCTTCAAAATAATTTCATAAAATTATTGGTATGAAATCCATGCATTCGAGATAACCCTGCAAACTACACACGCATCCCTTACCTGTCTGATGAAATCAAGTTTCCTGATAGCACCACTCGAAAACCGTAACTCTCGGGCTACAGATAATTCCATCAAAATTATTATCTCATTAAACACTTATTTTTAAGCTATTATTCATATCATAATGCAGCCACATTGGACACTGTAAATATTTTCGGAGTATAATTTTTACTGGTAGTATAACATAACTTTTTTGTTTTGCGTCGATTTTTAAATCCGAGCATACCGGCAGACTCCTTGTAATTCCTACAGTCTAAATGCACGATCAAACCATCAAAATCATCTATGGATCCTAGTCCCCTTACCATGGTCGAATTCTACCTTAGCCAAATTTGATGGCATTTCAACAATTCAACCTCGCATTCTTGTTTAGCCTTTCTTATCTTTAATTTTGGTACCATTTTCATGCATAAAACACAATGAATCACTAAGAACCCATGCTTGGCCGAGCACTCCTCCCATGGCAAATTTTTATTTTGCAACATTTAAATGAAACAAATGTTGAAAACATGTTTAACATGCTTAAAGGTGTAAGTCTACACCATTGAAATTAAAGAAAGCTTAATGGATAGTGAGGTAGCTTACTTGGCCAAAACTTGGACTCTTTCTTTCTCCTTGTGTAGTGGCTTATATGATGATCTATGGGTATGGGTACGTAGAGGAGAGAGAATTGAATATTTTTCTAGTTATAATTTTGGTGAAATTTTGGCTAGATAGTGAGATATGTGAGCTTAAATTTTCTTTCTTCTTTCTTTCCTTAGCAATGGCGTGGGGCTTGTTGGAGAGGATTATGAATATTGTAGCCAGATTCTAAAAGAATTATAAAGAAAATTTTAGAAATGGGTAAAATTACCAAAATGCCCTTAGTTATGAAAATTTCGGACAATTTTGCCCTTAAGTTTCCGCTGTTGTAAAACAATGTAATCGCACTCCAAATTTTTGGATTCCATCACCAAATGATCTTATTAAATGTATTTTGATGATTGGAAGTGCTTTCCTCAAGGTGCGGTACACGAATAATTAGAATTACGATTTTACCCCCGCGACCCGCCAGTAAAATTTTCTGATTTAATAATCAATTCTCGAAATCTATTGACAGTTTGTTGCACTATGTTTCATGTAGAATATCATGGTATTTTTACTTTGTCCCAATTCATTTTGTTTTTGGGTGAAATTTACAAAAATACCCTTAGGACGTAACTGTTATTTTCCAATTTGTTTATCATACTTCATAAAACACTAAAAATGGGGTACTTTGGCCTCCAAATTTCCATAATACCATTATTACACCTTCCATACGCTATTTTATTAGTCATTTCCCCATCTGGTCATTAAAATCCCAGTGGGGCCCACATTATTATTCACTTGAAATTTACAAAAATATACAAAAAAATTTATTTATTAATTAATAATTACATATCCGTACATGTACAGTACAAAATTATGAGTTCTCACATATAGAAACTTTCCTTATAGGACACATGAAGGAACAATGAAATGAAATAATAAAATGAAAAACAAAAAAGGGGGTTTTATTTTTTTGTTCATCATTTTAGGAAAAATTGTTTCATAACAATTATTTGATAAAATTAAGATTCATTACATTCAGGGAGAAAACCATGTTGGAAGAAATTGCAAATGATGTGAAGGCCAAATCTGAAGAAGCCCAAAAGCGAGATGGTGATTACTTACCTAGAGATCACATTTGTAATCTTCCTGAAAAAGTTCGCCTAGATCTCCAACAACATGATCTCACTGAGTTAATTGACATATGGAGAAATTGGGATATGACAAAGAAGACCGCTTTCCAAGAAACGTATGAAGACTTGGCATTGCTTCTAACTATACATATGGATCTCAATCTAATCAGGGCCATGGTACATTTCTAGGACCCCTCTTACAGGTGCTTTGTGTTTAATGAGGTACATATGGTGCTTACTATTGAGGTAGATATAGTCTTACTTCGTATCAAGGAGTCAAAAAAAAAAAAGATTTACAAGAAGAATAAGATGAGTCATCGAAAATGTTTGGCCCAAATTTTAGGTATCACTGTGCAAGAAGTTGATCAACATCTCAAAAAGAAAGGGGAAGGCACTTATTTGGCATGGGATTTTCTTCGAGGTTGTTTTAACAAACAATTAACAGACAAGCAAAATATGAGTTCAATGGCATTAGCTATTTATAGGATGGTGATATTCCCTAGAGCCTTATAGTATGTGGAAATTACTCTTGTAGATATTGTTGAACAACTTGAGCATGAGGTGAATGTTGCTCAAGCAATTTTAGCTAAAACATTTAGATCTCTGAGTTATTGTCGTAAGGCTGGAGGAGGGCGTTTCATTGGATGCATGCAACTACTGTACGTGTGGATGAAAAATCATTTCAAGTGTGAAGAACCTGAATTTAAGAATGTTTACTTCACAAGTAGTGTACCCATCAAAGAATTCTACAAGAGTAAATGGCCCAAGTCAAAGACAAAGAAGGAATGGGTTTCGACCTTGCATAAAACCACAAACCAAGAAGTAGTTTGGTTAGCTCCATGGATGCCAAGAAGGTCATTGCTATATAAATATGGAGATCAGCCATGGGTTCCTCTGTTGGGTATATGGGGAACTATTTCTTACTCTTCCATAATGGCATGAAGAGAGTTAGGGTATGACAAGTTTATCCCTATGACCTATGGGCTTAATCAAAGGGGTATTGTTACATTGAGAAAGAAGCATTGAGGAAGATAGAAGAAGATGTCAAAGCTTGGAAGACAGCTTGTGTAATAACAAAAGGAAGGTTTGTTGACAAGATCTCTCTAGTATATTTTGTTTGGCACGCTAGACGAGCCAAGGATATTAAGCTTCCCCTATAAAAAGATGAAGAAATTCATGAAGATCCTTTACCCCAAGATCCTATGATTGATTTAGAGATTGCCTAGAGGAAGTTAGAAGAAGACAAAAGGGATCTGAAACAAGAATACAAAAAGTTCAAATACGAGACGGATGTGAGGATAGGAAAGAGAGATCATGCATATTCGAAGGTCCATCAAGAGAAAAACAAGTTGTTGGACGAGATTAGTTACTTGAAGAAAAAGCTCACAAAGTCTGAGATTAGTCGTCCGATGGAAGAAAACAAACAACTAAAGGAAGAAGCTTAGAAGGACCAGGAAGAAGTTGCACGACTCAAGAAGGAAGCACGAAAGAAGGAAAGTGAGCTTGATAAAGCTCAAGGGGAGATAATATGATGGAAGATTCGACTACAAGGAATTCTCAATCAAGCCCAAAAAGATCAACAAAAGATGACCCAAAATATGCAAAACTTACAGAAAGAATGGGAAACTTTCAAGAAGGACTCACAACTCTTATAGATAATGTTTCATTAAATCAATTGGGTGGCTCATAGGTCCTAACAAATCGAAGATGAAATAAGGGAGCTGAAACCTGGAGTTAACCTAATAACTGAGCATGGAAAGAGGTTGCTACAATTGTTGGAAGAGATAGAAGGCCATTATAGTGTTGTTAAAAGACTCATGTGGCATCATTAGATTTCTTCATGGATGCCTTAGGATTTTACTTTTGTTAAATAATTGTTATGAGAGAAGTTTTTTTTCTCTTCTTCTTATGCACATAGGTTGTAAAATTTCATTTATTAATAAAATACATCTTTGAATTCTTTCAAATCTTTGCACATTTTTTTTAAAATAACTTCAACTTAATTGTGGCATTCAAGGTGTCAAAATTGCATCTACTAAAGGGTCCACCCTCCACAAATACCATACAAGGTATCAAGCTCGTATAATGGAAGAAGATCAAAATAATAGGATAGAGAAGTTGGAAAGGGAAAATGCAGAGTTAAAGGGGCAATTGAGCGAAATTACCCAGTTGCTAAAAACCATGATTAAAGGAAAGGAGAAGATGGGTAATCAAGACGAGTCTGTCTAAGAGACTCAACAAAACATGCGAGACAACCCTATTTTTGTCCCTGTAGGAAGTATTGTCAAAGCTCTAACACCTCTACAGATACAAGTTCAAAACCCAATGGAAGTGCCAAATTTAGATGATCTTAAAGAGTTAGAAAAGTTGAGGCATAAAGCATAATATAGTGGTACTAAAGCTCAGCTGAGATTAATAGAGGAAGGACTAAGTGTTGTAGAAAGAGTTGACTATTTTGGACCGGTTGATGTTGAAAGGTTGTGTTTGGTACCTGGCGTCGTACTACCACCAAAATTCAAGGTGCCTAAATTTGAAAAGTTTAATGGAACTTCATGCCCAAAAGATCATCTTACCATGTATTGTAGGATGATGGTGGCATATACATGGGATGACAAGCTACTAATTCATGTTTTTCAAGATAGCTTGGCTGGGTCGACCGCTAAATGGTGTAACCAATTGGAAAGGAGCAAAGTTACTTCCTGGTCTGAGTTGGTAAGAGCTTTTATAACTCAATACAAGCATGTGTCTGATGTAGCTCCTAATCGCTTATCCCTCCAAGGTATGGAAAACAAGAAGGATAAGAGCTTCAAAAAATATGCCTAACAGTGGAGAGATGTGGCGTCGCAAGTTCAACCTCCTTTAACTGAAAAAGAAGTCACCATGTTTTTTTTTGAATACTCTCAAGGCGCCTTACTATGAGCGTATGCTTAGCAGTGTAACTAAGTACTTTGCAGATATGGTGCTAACTGGCGAAGCTATTGAGAATGCCATCAAGAGCGGTAAGATTGAAGCACCAATGAATGATAGTAGGAAGGGTGGATTCTCGAAGAAGAAGGAAGGAGATGCACAAGCTGTCTCAAACAATTCGCATCACCTTTATACCCCTTACCCACCCTCAGTGAATTATGCCATTCTCAATCTTACCCACAAACTTATCCCCAGAACACCTAACAACCTGTTTTCCATCGACAAACACTTATAACCTTGACAAACCCCACTTTCCCACCTAATGACCAAAGGTACACCCGACTTGGCCAAAATATTACTATAGAACCCATACCAATGACATACACCGAGCTATTCCCCAAGTTGGTAGAAGGTCATCTCATTGCCCCTGTTTATATAGAGCCCTTGAAACCTCCTTACCCAAAGTGGTATAACCCTAATGCAAAGTGTGCCTATCATAATGGCAATATTGGTCATTCTATTGAGAATTGTATGGGTTTGAAGGTGAAAGTCCAATCGCTCATTAAAACTGGACTCTTAAGTTTTAGGAAGAAAGGTGAGCCGAATGTCAATGCAAACCCATTGCCCAATCATGTTGGGACAACGGTAAATGTTGTTGAGGATAAAAGGAGAAGCAGAATCAAAAGGATTGTGGCCGAATTAAAAACTCCATTGGAGAAGGTATTCGAGGTTTTGGTTGAGTTTGACTTATTACAACCAGTGGTGCTTGTCCCAAACTCTTATAAGGGACGACCCGATAAAAGAATGACTTGCAAGTACCACTGTGGAGCAATAGGGCATTCTGTTCAATATTGCGAGGATTTTAAAAGAAAGTTGCAAAAACTAATTGATGAATCTCGTATAGAGTTCTATGAAGAAGTTCAAAGTGAAGAAGTTGATGCCATTGATGAGGAGTTTGTTTTAAAACTATTGAAATTATTTTATGAAGAGAAACCTACACCATCAGTTCAAGGGCCTAAGGTGGTGATAGAGGTGCCAACTCCATTCTCATACAAGAGTGACAAAGCCGTGCCTTGGAAATATGGGTATGATGCAATAATCAAAGATGGGGCAAATGTTGAACTAATAGTGGATAGTCCTAGTTCCGCCAATATAGCTGGAGTTGGGGGAATAACGCATAGTGGACGTTGCTATACCCCTGAGATGCTACAACAGGCAAGAAAAGAGAAAGCCAAAATAAGAGAAGAAGAAGTCACACCAACCCCAGTTCTTAAGGAGAGTCGACAAAGGCCCGTAACAGACGAAGATGCTTGTGAATTCTTAAGACTCATTAAGCATAGTGAGTATAGTGTGGTAGAACAATTGAATAAGATGCCAGCTCAAATTTCATTATTGTCTCTGGTCTTGAACTCGGAACCCCATAGGAGGGCATTGTTGAAGGTGTTGAATCAAGCTTATGTGGCGCATGATGTATCTGTAGAGAAGATAGACCACCTAGTAGGCAATTTGGTGGTAGATAATTTCATATCCTTTAGTGATGATGAAATTCCAACTGAAGGAAGAGGAAGTACTGAAGCTCTTCATATAAGTGCAAAATGCAAGGGAATCACAATTGGTAGGTTGTTGATTGACAATGGCTCATCTATCAATATCATGCCAATGATTACTGACAAGGATGCCGATAGATGAATCTCACATGAAGCCAAGTAGTATGGTGGTGAAGGCATTTGATGGAGCTCGTAGAGAAGTTCTAGAAGATATAGAGCTTCCAATGCAAATCGGCCCATGCACTTTTAATATACAATTCCAAGTGATGGACATTACATCAACTGATAGCTATCTTTTAGGAAGATAATGGATTCATATGGCAGGGGTAGTTCCTTCTTGTCACTACCCGAAGGCCATAACTTACACTTGATACTCATACTTTTTCTTCTTACAAATTTATGGACTAAATTTTTCCTTTTCATTTTAAGGTTTGTATTCGGTGTCAGTGTAGTCGCTACACTAATTTCACTGATCCTTTCTTTGTACTTTAGCCTTGATAATTTAAACATTAATTTGTGAGCGTATTTACTCAACTATCTAGGTGAACTATAGTCATTTCACTTAAATATTAAACTAGCAAGGAAACGGTTCTAAGTTACATCCCGACTCATTAAACAAAATATGTACTATGCATCAATTAAAGTCTTACATATAAACAAGTGTTTTATAAATAGCGTATACCTCAAAAGGCTAGTACCAAGCCTAGACACTGTATCCGGAGGCCCACTCAAAAGCTCTCATGGCAGAGTTTAACTCAAATAGTCTAAAAAAGAGATGAAATTAAAGGAGTGAGCAAATCCACGGCTTCGTAAGATACTAATATAAATACAGGAGTAGAATTATACTGTCTTAACTGCAATGCATAAACCCTGCAAGTTTGCAATTACAATTCACCATTTCAATCGATAACATCTCATATTTATAACAAGATCATGTCCTAAGGACCTTAAGTGAGCAAGGGTTTTGGAGTACTGATGTAAGGGAATTTAAAGCACCTCATTATCTCCATTCCTGACATCTGTCCATCACTCAAACCTCTAAATAAATCAATTTAATCACTTTCAATCTTCTTGTCCTTATACTACAATGCATCGTACAACAATACATCATGCATAACTTGAATATCATATACTATTAATCCAAGCTCACATCAATCTTATAGTATATCATGTTCAATTGAGATATCATAGCAAGTCACTTTACATTTAACAATTATACTCCTGTATTACATCAACTCATATCACTTTTCATATGGAAAATCATGATCACGATAGTGTAAAGTCATACTTCTCTTCGTATAAATCTTATGTTCATGTACAGTGTAATATCATGACATCATATAGGTAGAATGTCGTTATGTCATGACTCAGTGTGCAAAAACTTATGCAAGCGTTACTGTATAAAATGACTATCATTTCAAATCATATTACATATACTTTTAGAACATGTTCAAAACATGTAAATTCTCAATTCATTTCATATTTACTTTTAAGACATGGTCAGAACATGTACAATTTGCAAATCATATCACTTGCACTTTTAAGACATGTTTTAAAATGAAAAACATGTAGTATATCAAAACATTTCATATTCACTTTTAGAGCATGTTTAAAACATGTACAGTCTCAAAAACATTTCTCATATACTGTAAAGTCATATCAAGTGTAGAGTTCATATCAAATAAAACTATACTCTAGACCGCATGTCGTATCATGTTCGAGACTAGGCTGAATCCCTAATATTCTATCAATAAAGACTTAGTTCACTATAGCTAGCAGTGAGAAATCATATCATCGTTCTTTGGAAACCAACTAGGGCACTATCTATGGCCATAGACCTCATGTCTCTCAGCCCCACTGATCGGTGTGACTGAGCTCTATCCACGACTATTGTTGGACAAGCATATCTGCCTAATGAGTAATCTCCAATTAGGCGATTTTCACTATGCTTTATTGAGTTTAACTCTCTTAGGGTGCCTATAGTCTCATAAAACATTTAAATCTTTAACTTTTCTTGTCAAAAATCATGTAAAGTATATGCTACATTTCTTTAAGATGATTTATATATAAATATATATATATATATATATATATATATACACCATATACTTTCCTTTCAAAACTAATCAATAACTCAAAGTATTCATATAAACATTATTATAACATCTCAAGTTGTAAACAAGGCATGCTTAAAGGCGATGCAAATTAAATCATGAATTCAAAGCAATAAACTATCATGTTCATAAAATATATCATTTGGTATAGCGCTAACTATAATCCAAATTCCTCATTTACATCCTTTTTTATTTCAATCGGATCATACCTAATAGGTAAATTCGATATTCACGGTGGTTCCTCAATATTCAATATCATTTCTCAATAATTATCGACTATAACAATCACTTGTACATTTCATCATCAATACTAGGACCCCCACCGTCAATATGAGTCCTCTTAATATCTATGAATATTTAAATATCACATTTTTATATAACCATCAAAATACTAAAATTACAAAAATATCGATATCATCACTCAGGACCTATTCCAGAGTCAACATCGAGGATAAAAAATTACATGATCAATAGTCACCTATCCAATCCATCTATGGGTCAACATATTGGCACTTGATCATAATTCCAACTTGATGTCCAATTTCATTCACTATCACAAAATGTTCCAAGACATTTTATATCAAAATACCGAACTTATGCAATTGTCGATCTTATTATTCAAAACCTATTCCAAAGTTATAACCGAAACCATATAATCACATGTTTGACACTCATTTATTTGAATCTATCAATGATTAGATTATATCGGAATTCAACCTCAATTTCAATAATATTATGCATGCACAAGTCATACATTTGTTATAACTCGATATCACAACTATCCATCGTATACCACAATATTGATACTAAGACCCCTACCACAAGTGTAGGTCCGCTTATTATCTCACGTATATTCGATAATATAATGTCATATAATAAAACCATCTCAACATTGACCTCTTGAAATGTCCATATTATCACGTTCGAAATCACTCCAAAATCAAGAAATCTAAATTAATTAATTCTAAAATCATCACTCCTTCGATTATTCCACAATTCAATCGTTCAACCATATAAATTATAACCTCGATATTCTCTTCCAAGCTATATCATATAATCATCATTAATGTTATAAATGATACGACTAAATCGATTTTCAACCTCAATTTCAACTTGATAACCAATTCATGATATTATGATAAATCAATTTATCAATTCTATAAGGCCTACACAATATAATTTTACTGCAAACTTATATGAAAGTCTTACCACAACCAGAATATAATTCATCATGTTATCATGCTCAACCATTTATCTTCTCAAACTATTCCAGAATCAAATTTTTAGGCAATACGATAAAATCCTTTCTAAACTTATCTTTCAATAATTCTCTCCAAAGTTCATTTATACAAGAAAACATTAACTGTTTTCATCAAACATTTTCATATAATTTCCGACAGCATAATGGCTTAATTTTTATTAAAAACCTCCTGTAAGGAAAATACAATTTATAAACCACAAGGCAGTTGATTCTCACCATTTATTTAGTATCCCCTACCACCAATTGTAGGTCTTCTTAGCATTTTAACATCATTTCATCAATAATTTATCCCCAAGATCACAACTCTTAACTATACAATATAATACTACTAATGCTTTATAAAAGTATCATACCTAGTATCAAAGTTGACTATTTAATCTCTCCCAAATTCATTAATGCTCCAATCGTTCTTGTGTAATTTCTACAAGTTCAAGCCCATACTCACATTTAGAAATCTACAAAATTACTCAACAACAATAATAATAATAATATTATAATAAATTTCCTACCCTTTTTCTTCTTCTTCTTCTTCTTCCTTTTCTTCTTTTTCTCTTTTCCTTCTTTCGATTCGCCTCTTCCCTTTTCTTTCCTTGCTGTCGCCGGCAGCTCCCTTTCTCCCTTGTCTCGCCAACGACCTCTCTCTCTCTCTCCTCTTCGTTCTCTCCCGCCGACAGTGGTTGGCTTCAGCTGGGTTTCCCCTCTGTTTGTAACAGAGGAGAAATGGGGATCGAGTTGTATCCCGATTCCTGTTTCTGATATATTTATTTTTATTTATTTGTTTTATAATTATATTTATAAATATAATATTAACCATATATGTATATAAATACATATTTTTGTACCAACAATTTATATACATTTTCATACACTTAAATTTAAAATAACAATTATATTTCATATGTATACATATATATTTATATATATACATAATTATATATAATAATAATAATATACATATGTATTTATTTAATGCTATAAAATAGTATATATCCATATATAATTAATAATATATACTATATTTCATATATGCACATATGTACTTACATAAAAATATATATTTATATATATAGATATATAAATATATAAATATGCACATTTTCATTTCTTATTAAATTTGGATTTCTCAATATCCAAATTAAATTCCTCAAATTCATCACTTCATCAATTTCTGGAATTCCAACAATATTCCTATTTTCGTAAATAATTTTATTTATTTACTTTCGCTTATCTGTTTACATTTAAAATTAAATTTTCAGGTACTTAATACCAAAATAAGAAAATTCACGGTTATCACACTTCTTTTCTTCACTAAAAGCTAAAATTTGTTGTGGATGGCCAAATAATTACTATCTCTGGAGAAGAAGACATGATAGTAGCTCAAACTTCCACTACACGTTATGTGGACATTGGAGATGAACCTATGGAATGCTCGTACAGATCCTTTGAGGTTGCAAATGCTCTATATGTGGGTGAAGGATCAAAGTTGTGTACTACTCGCTTGTCAACTACTACCGGTATGGTTGTAAAGCAAATATTGTGGAAAGGATGGCGTCTTGGTTCCAGATTGGGTAGAAACCTACAGGAAATGTTGGAACTACCAGAGATCATCGAAAACAAGGATAGATTTGGGTTGGGCTATAGACCGACAAGGACGAAGAGAATGAAGATAATGACTAAGAAGAGAGAGAGTAGGATTGCTCATTTGCATGGTCGTGATTTAAAGTCTGAGAGATTAATTATACCACACTTGTATGATTTGTTTCGCTCAGAAGGGTATATTTATCTAGATTCGATGATGATGACTGATAAAGGATTGCTGAAGGTTTTTGCAAATTTGTCTGTTTCCGTGGTTGATGAAGAAGGAAATGGCAAGTTTGATATTGATCAGTTTGTGTACCTTTCAGACGCAGAGCTAGGAAATTGGACTGTTTATGAAATGCCAGTTGTTTATGCCACCCAAGGGTAATGGATTCTCCTTTATTTTCTTATTTTCATTTTCATTTGTCTTAGGTTTTCTTAAGATCTTTCAGTTTCTTAAATAATGTAAGAGTGCTAGTGCTTAAGAGCACTAAGATTTTCTTTTATGTATTGGTTCAACTTTCATTAATTTTCATTTCAATAAAAAATTAGTAAGATGCATTTTCCTCAATTCTTCAAGGGCAAATCTCATTTCTTTTCCATTCCAAGACACAATTACCCACATTCTTCATTTTACCAATTTTCAAGGATCCAGACAATGAAAATGATGATAATAATGACAATAATTCATAATTTAATTTTTAGAATCTTGTTCAATTTAATGAATCTGATCATGAAGAGAACCCTAAGGATTATATTGTGCCCTCTAAGTTATTAAAATTGGTGGATAAAAAAAAAACCTATTAAGCCTTATCAAGAAGAGACAGAAATAATAAATTTGGGAGATGATGAGAATAAAAAGGAGATTAAGATTGGTACTTCCTTACCATCCAATGAAAGGAAGGAATTAAACGAGTTACTTCATGAATATGTAGATGTGTTTGCTTGGTCCTATCAAGATATGCCTGGACTTGATACTAGAATTGTGGAGCACAAGTTGCCATTGAAGCCCGAGTGTAAGCCTATGTAGCAGAAGTTAAGGCGCATGAAACCTGACATGTTATTGAAGATTAGAGATGAAGTGAAGAAGCAATTTGATGCCTGTTTCTTAGAAGTGGCCAAGTACCCTGAATAAGTAGTCAATATAATTCCAGTTCCAAAGAAAGGGGGGAAAGTGCGAATGTGTGTGGACTATAGAGACTTGAACAAAGCTAGTCCTAAGGATAATTTTCCTTTACCCCATATTGATACACTTGTGGAAAATACTACCAAATACTCCATGTTTTCATTCATGGATGGATTTTCGGGCTATAATCAACTAAAAATGGCTCGTAAAGACATGAAAAAAACCACATTGGTGACAATATGGGGAGCTTTTTGTTACAAAGTTATGCCTTTTGGGCTAAAAAATGCTAGAGTTACATACCACAGAGCAATGGTAACTCTCTTTCATGATATGATGCATAAAGAGATAGAGGTCTATATGGACGATATGATTGCAAAATCATGTAAAGGCGAGAATCATGTCACTAATCTTAGAAAACTATTTGATAGATTGAGGAAGTATCAATTGAAGCTGAATCCAGCTAAGTGTACATTCGGGGTTAAATCTGGAAAGCTATTAGGCTTTATGATCAGTGAAAAAGGGATAGAAGTGGATCCAAATAAGACATGAGCTATTCAAGACCTGACTCCTCCACACACCTAAAAAGAAGTGAAAGGATTTTTGGATAGATTAAACTATATCTCTTGTTTCATTTCTCAACTCACCCTCAAATGTGATTCAATGTTCAAACTGCTTTGTAGGAAAGATTTTGGGGAATGGAATGAAGAATGCCAAGAAGCCTTCAAAAAAATCAAGGAGTATTTGTTGAACCCTCCTATGCAAATACCACTGGTGAATGGAAGACCTTTGATTTTGTATTTGACAGTCTTTGAGAAGTCAATGGGTATGTGTTGGGGCAAAGAGATGAATCTGGCAAGAAAGAACATGCAATTTACTATCTGAGTAAAAAATTCACAAATTATGAGTCCAAATATACTGAGTTCGAAAAAATGTGTTACGCGTTGGCTTGGACGGCTCATAGACTCAGACAGTACATGTTGTATCATACCACATGGTTGATTGCAAAAATGGATCCTCTCATGTACATCTTTGAAAAGCCTGCATTGTCTAGAAGGATCGCAAGGTGGTAAGTAATGCTCTCCGAATATGATATCACATATGTAGCCCAAAAAGCAATCAAAGGAAGTGCAATTGCAGAATTTATCACTGATCGCAGTGCGGACGATTATGAACTGATGAAGCTTGAATTCCCATATAAAGATTTGATGTTTGTGGTAGAAGAAAAATGTGAAAAAAGACCTTGGAAGAGGTATTCTGATGGGGCGTCGAATGCTTTGGGGCACGAGATAGGAGTGATTCTTATATCTCCTGAAAGTAGTTATTATCCAATTACAGCAAGATTGGATTTTAACTGCACAATTAATATAGCTGAGTATGAGGCATGTGTCATGGGTTTGCAGGTAGCCATAGAAAGAAAAATCATGGTACTTGAGGTGTATGGTATTTAGCTCTGGTAGTTTATCAACTAAAAGGAGAATGGGAAACCAGATATCCAAAATTAATCTAGTAGCAAAAGTATATTGTTGAGTTGATTGATTATTTTGAAAATATCCATTTTGAACACTTGCTACGAGAAGAAAATCATATAGCCGATGCTTTAGCTACCCTAGCAGCAATGTTCAAGTTGGATGCAAATGCTGAGATCCAACCGATTAAAATAGAAGTGAAGAGTTCCCTAGTAGACTGCTTGAATGTTGAAGAAGAAGTAGATACGAAACCGTGGTATCTTGATATTCTACAAGATATCAAGAATCAACAATATTCAAAGCATGCTATTGAAAATGATAGAAGAACTATAAGAAGATTAGCTATGGGATTCTTCTTAGATGGAGAAATTTTGTACAAGAGAAGTCGAGATCAAGTACTGTTAAGATGTGTGAATTTGACTAAAGTTACTAAGATTCTTAAAGAAGTGCATGATGGAGTTTGTGGAGCTCATGCTAATGGTCACATGATGGCTCGACAGATCATGATAGCAGGATATTACTGGCTAACTATGGAGAGTGATTGTATTAATTATGCTCAGAAATGCCATAAGTGCCAGATTTACACTGATAAAATTCATGTGCCTCCAAATCTCTAAATGTGTTAGCACCTTCATGGCCTTTTTCTATGTGGGGCATGGATGTTATTGGACTAATTACTCCAAAGGCTTCGAATGGGCATATGTTCATTTTTGTGATGATTGATTACTTTACCAAATGGGTTGAAGCCGCTTCTTATGCAACTGTAACACGAGCAATGGTTTGCAAGTTTATCAAAAGAGAGATAATTTGTCAATACAGGCGTCCAGAAAGGATTATCTCTGATAATGCTCAAAATTTGAACAACACAATGATGAAAGAAGTATATGCTCAGTTTAAAGTCAAGCATCGTAATTCAGTGCCGTATTGTCCAAAGATGAATAGGGCAGTAATGGTAGCAAATAAAAACATTAAGAGGATAGTAGAGAATATGGTTGTGACATATAAGGATTAGCATGAGAAGTTGCAATTTGTTCTACATGCTTATAGAACATCTATTCGTACTTCTACTGGGGCAACACCATTTTCACTAGTGTATGGAATGGAAGCTGTGCTACCTGTTGAAGTTGAAATTCTATCCTTGAGAGTTTTAATGGAGACAAAGTTAGAAGAGGTTGATTGGGTGAGAGATTGTTATGAGCAGCTCAACTTTATTGAGGAAAAGAGAATGGCAGCATTGTGTCATGGTCAACTGTATCAAAGGAGAATGATGAAAGCGCATGATAAGAAGGTTTAACCAAGAAAGTTTAGGGAAGGAGAATTAGTCCTGAAGAAGATTCTCCCAAATTAACAAGACAATAGGGGAAAATGGGCTCCAAATTGGGAAGGTCCTTATGTTGTGAAAAGAGCATTCTCTAGTAGGGCATTACTTTTGGCCAATATGGATGGGGATGATTTGCCAAACCCAATAAATTCAGATGCTGTGAAGAAGTATTATACCTAGAAAAAAAGAAAAAAAGAGATAAAGAAAAAGGAGGATTCAAATTGAAAACCCCAAATGGGCAGTTTGAGTCAATAAGAGGTGAATTCGAACTGAAAACCCATAGAAGACGGTATGAATCAAGGAGGCATATCTAAGTTGAAAACCTGAAAAGGTGACTTAGGTATAAGGAGAAAATGCATTAAAGGATCATGATACAGAAGCACTAATATGATTTGATATGACTCTACATGGTCAGATGAATTGAAGAGAATGAGATTTTTGGATGAGAATTTTGTATTAATTGATCAGAATTATTTAAATTTTTGTTATCTGGATGATATTATCCAAAGCCTAGTTAAATAATCCTAGAATTCTTGTTTTTCTTTCGACCCTGCTTTCCTTTCAAACTTGGCTACCTCTTGTAATATTTTTAGATATTGAATAATACCATTCCTTTCATTTTCACCTATTATTTCTTTGTTATATCCTTACCTTGAGGGATTGAGAAATTGTATTGCATTGATTTTGAAATTAGAATGATAATGAATGTTTGCTTGGCAAAATATGTGAAAGACTCCTATATTATTTAAGAAAATGAAAGAAAAGGAAATCTATGAATGAATAGAAAATGGAAATTAAGAAATATAAGTGCATAAGGAAGAACAATAAGATTTTCAATAAGTGATAGGAATAGAAAGAATGGTGGAAAGTGAGATATGAGACAAGATGCAATAAAGATAAAGATAAAGCTTTCAAAAGGGAAGAGAAGTGAAAGACAAAAAATGAAGAAGAAGAAGTAGAAATATAATGACAAGAAAGTAGATGAAAGAGGAAAATGCATTGAGAAAGAAAAAACCTTGTTATTGCCACAATTAAAGCTGAAATGATTTTCAAAGAAAACATTGCACGAACAGAATAGATTATGTGAGTGATATTGCATGAATTGCATTACATAAATAGAATAAACTACATGAATAGGATAGATTGCACAAATGACAGTGCATAGATAGGATAGAATACATGCATAGTTGCATACATGATGCATTGCATGAGAAAAAGAAAAGCTATAGACAAGGTTCCTTGAGTATAATCTATAAGACCTTCAGGCATGATTCCTCCAAATTTTTAGACAAGATTTTAAAGTTTGACTACCTGCCTGTTTAGGGGGAGCTTTTTTAGACAAGATTTAAAAGTTTGATTAACTGTCTGTTTAGGTTAAGCTTTTTTAGACAAAATTTTAAAGTTTGACTAACTGCCTGTTTAGAGGGAGCTTTTTGAAAAAAAAATGGAAAAATCAAGAAAATTTTAAAAAAATTAAATAAAAAAAGGGGAAGTTGGGCAAAATAGGTGTTTATGTCTTTGTGCAATTACTGTTTCACAGCAAATGCACAAAGAGGGGCAGGTGAGACACCCTATTTTGTCCAGGGTCTTAATTTGTAAAAATAATTAATTGGGTTGAGTGACATTGCATTTTAATTTAATTTAACAATTTAGAATTAGGCTAGAATTAAATTAGAATTTTTAGATTTAGAATTAACATTAATTAGGAAATTAAAATTAAATAGGATTTAGGAATAATAAAAAAAAGAGATAAGAAAAGAAACCGAAATTAATTTTAGAATAGAATAATTAGATTTTTTAGGATAATTATTTAGATTAATATTAAATTTGATAGAGTTAGATTAAGGTTAACATAAGAATTAAATAGACAAAATATTAAAAATAGGAGATAATTATTAGAATAAGTATAGTTGTATTAGGACTCTAACAAATTTGTGGCTATAAAAAGGGATTAAAACTCATGATTTGATTCATTCACAATTGAGCATCTCAGTTTCCAGATTTTTCCTCCAAAACCAATCCACCTTGCTACAACCACGAACCACTGCTCCATCGTCTTCACCAAGCTGCTGTTCTGCTTAACTTTACTTCACTGCTGCACATATCCTTCTCACATCATTGACTCGTCACTTAAACAGCCGCTACACTACCACCGTATTGCACCATCTGTTCGCTGCCATAGTTTGCAGTCAATCTCCTTCTTTGCACCAGATTGCTCCTGCTCATCAAAAGGTTGCTATATTATTCTATCCTACTGTTGTGTTCCCGTCCAGCTATTGCTACCACGCCATCGTCTTGTCTCATCAACGTTGCTGTCACTGCCGTTCTTCATTGCCGTCTCTTCCTGTTGCAGCACGGTTCAGAAACAAAAGAAAAAGGTAAAAGGAAAGACAAGGCAAGAAAGGAGAGTCACGTGGAAAGAAAAGTAAGGGAAACAGGCGAGGAAACCAAGTTTTTTTGGTTCTTATTTATTTGTTTATTTATTTAATGTTTAATTATATAATTAGTTAGTATTTGTTAATAATTAGTATGTCAAATAATTTGTATGCATGTGATAATTTGATGAAATTAATGATTTAATAAATTAGAGGCTAACGTTTCATTTGTATTATAATTAAAAAAAAGAAGATAGTTTGCATGCTGAAGAATTTAAGCTAATAAAAATTTGTATGTTAATTTAAATTTGTATGATAAGCTTGAATTAGTTCAGGGTATGTGTGTTTGCATAATTTAACTTGTTTGCATGATAATTAATTTTAATTCTTGATTTGTATTACTTTTGTATGATTAATTATTTGGATATTTAATTCATGGCATTTAATTTAGTTTGCATGAATATAGAGATGTATGATTAGAACACGATTTAGAATTTAGTAAAATCTTAGACAAATACAGTTTTTTAGGAAAATATGATAAGATAAATAAAATGATGAAAAATTAATAAATTATGAAAAATTATGAAATTAATTATGAAATAAAATTATAGATAATAAAAGTTCATGAATACAAGGTTAGGATAAATAATGATAAGACTTAGTAAATAAAAGATTAAATAATTATCAAAGATAAATATGAATTGTACCAATGATGAAATTCCAAAAAAGTTAAACGAGACTCCCTGAAAATTTCTAGGTGAAAGAATCTTCCTTAAGTTGAGCCAAATTGATGGAATACTTTTGAAAGATTTTTTTAATTAATTCATATTTATTTATGATAAATAAAAATAAAAGTAATATAAGATAGATGGATTAGGTATAGATAAATAAAAATGAGAAAATAAAGACAAGTAAACAAATAAAGATAAATAAATAAGATAAGATAAGATAAAATATATATAAATAATAGATAGAATTATAATAAATAAGATAAATGAAAAAGAGTAAATATGAATTATGCCGATGATGAAATTTCAAGAAAATCATTTGAGACTCCTTGGAAATTTCTAGGTGAGAAGGTTCCTTTTGGGTTGAGCCAAATTGATGGGACGCTTAAAAGTGAATTTTTAATAAAACATAATTCATGTTTATTTATTAAAAAAAATAAATAAGAATATAAAAATTATTAAATTAGAAAATCTAAGAAATTTATAAAATGAATATAGAGTCAAAATTAGATACAAGATTAGGAAAAAGAGGAATCTCATAAAATATTAAAATTTATCTAACGATGGAATTCAAGAAAGTCAACTGAGACTCTTTGAATATCTTGAGATGAGGGGAATTTCTAAGGTTGGAGCCAAATCGATGGAAAAATCTTAGAAATTTTCCAATATAAGTATATCAAAATTAATATGAACGCAAGATAAATTATAAAAGATAACCTAAAGCTAGTTGGTACCATCTTAGGATGGGCGTTGTGAGAGTGCTAATCCTTCACCACACGTAACCGTACTCCCGAGTCTAAGAATCTTTGAACGTAGACCATGCCTTATCTTTAGACAAAGATAGGTGACCAATCACACCTTAGATTTGAATGGTTGGTGGTGACTCATTAAATTTAAGTCTAGCGGGTTAAGTTCTAGAACTTGACACGTTAAGACAACCGGTCTTAACCTATTGATGAACCAAGCCAAGCCGGGTTGGTTCAGTTTTTTAATTGGGATGAACCGATTTGGCTCGGTGAACTGGTTTATTATAAACTGAGCCGAGCTAAGCTAAACTGGCTGGGAAGATTCTATATCTCAAAACATTAACTTGATTCCTGTAAACACTAAACATATCATACTTTTAAACATAGTATGATAGTACATTCGAAAACTCAAACTATGGGAACCAAGTTCATTTTACTTTTCCATGGGTTCCAACAGTGAGGTACACTATGTAGCATTTAACTCCTTTAGGAATCTAGAGGTGACTTCCACGATCTCAAATGATCTCATGTGGCACATAAGTCCCTTAGGACTCTAAAGGTGTTTTCCACAATCTAACTCTCAAACTGTAGAACACCATGTGCAAAATATTTACGATAAACCATCTTTATCAAACGATTCATTTAGTGTAAAACACAAATCATTTACAAAACTTTCAAACATTTCAGACCATTGCAATACGATAAAACCTAAAACACTTCATATTCGTTCGATCTTTAAAAAATTCAAACTATGCATTCTTTCGAATTAATTAAACAGTAAAACAATGCACTTTAAAACCATCGTGCATAATAACAAAAAACTATCAAACAATGTTTATGATGTGAGCAAAGCAATCATGCATGATTAAACACATGCAAGCACACTATCATTCCAGTTTAATTCTATACAATTTCTTAAAATTCCAAACTTAACTCTTCTAATACGATCATTGAAATCAAACATTTACCCTTCAATATTCATAAAACAATTTCAAAGCATTTCTTTCGATTTGATAACAATCGATCATTTCAATCATTTCACTTCAAAATCCACTCGATCATTTTAAAAAATTTTTGATCGATAAATCAAATCAATATCTTCGAACATTTGCCTAAAAATCACTAATAAGTATATCGTTCAAATGCTTCTTTGAAATCATAAACCTTTCAGACAATTAATTTTCCTACTTAAAACCTTTATAAAAATTTCGACAGCATAACCTTTTAGAAAATGGGGCCTCCTACAAGTTCAAAACAATAATATTCTAGTATATCCCAATCTAGTTCATTTACAAAATATATTTATTTTTCTATCCATTGATCGTACATTAAACAATCTAATCATCATTCGCTTATCATCTTTCAAACCCCGGTCACATCAAAACATCATTCTTTCACCAAAACCATAAGCAATACAAACCATACAACTTCCGACACAACCTAAAAATTCAATCATTTAAAACATTATTTAAATCATTAAACTTTAATTTCTTCGTCAATAAACCAATCAAACAATTCAAAATGCAAACATGATATCATCCTACTTCTTCTGTATATGTTCTTTACTCATTTCTAATCACAGTGCAGTATACAATGCCAACTTTCGTAGGCAATGTATATAAGCGAGCATAGATTTGCTTATAGTTTTCTTAATGACACTTACTTCGGGGTTGAAAAAAATATCAAAACATGATCAAAATTCTATATTCCTTTTACAAAGAATGTTCTAAACTTTAAGACCCTTCATATTTTCTAATACAACAGTAAAACTGATCTACTTCTTACTGGACGCCAAAACTACAACTACAGTCAGAACTCGCCCTTTTTCAAAATCTGAATTCACCAACGATCTTATTATCATTAGCATGATATTCTAAGATTAGCTTGGTAGCAAATTGAGCACAGTGACTCTATATTTCTACCTTGGCCGAATGCTCACTATGCCCTTACATTTATCATTTTTGCAATCTAACACCATAATCATCCATCTTTCATTCTCTACATCATTTTTATACTATCCATACATACAACTTAGCATAAAAACCATTAAACCCTCTCTTGGTCTAAATCTTAAAGAACCTTTACAATTATTTTTGTAATAATCTGACACCACACACATGTTATGCTAACTCTAAACAATGCTATGAAACCATTGAAACCAAAAACCCATAGTTCTCTCTTTCACCTTTCCTTATGCCACCACTTTGAGGAGCCAAAACACCATGATTCTTTCTTCTCCCATGGCTATTTCCAAGATATATCATAAAGGGTAATGAGATGAGCAAGTTTCCTTTAGGGTGGAAGAAGGTTTGAAGCTTGGAAGATGGTGTTTTTAGGGCTTTCTCTCTCTAACTCAAAGCTTGGTAAAGAGATGAAAAATGGTGAAGTGTGGTCGGCCATGAAGATGAGAATGGCTTAAAATATCTTAATTTATTATTATTTTATAATAAAAATATCATTTATAGCAAATGACTAAAGTGCCTTTTTAAAATTTCAATAATTTCAATAATTCCATCAATATCCCTTACAATTTAATATTATTTAATATAGTTAAATAAAATTCAAATTTAATTTATTTTCACACAAATAATATATATTTATCATAATTTGGTCAAAGAGTTGACTTTTGATAGTTGTTAACGATTAAAATGATGAAATTACCAAAATAACCCTAAGCGATCGTTCTCGTTGTTTTTGGCATTTTTGTGTGACTCAGTCTACATATTTAAACTAGGTGAGACTTCTTCACACAAGGGTTTGACTATGATAGTCTGTTGGTCAAAAGTCAAACTAGATTGATCGTAATTCACAAAAATTTTTCAAACCTATGGATACAACCATCATTTTCGAATTTGTTGCCCAATTCCCAAAACATGCACAAACGAAAGAATTTCAAGATGACGATTTTTACCATCTCTGTATTTTACTTCAAATATCAATACTTTGGAGTTTCACCCCAATTCGGGCTATAAAAGTCCTAGTGGGGCCCACATTACGATTTCCTCTTATACCATTATTATTCATTACTATTCATTTCCTTATTAATTAGCCTTTGTCTTTCAATTTCTATAACCTTTAACTTATGGAATTTATTGGAAAAATGCAGTCCTCACGTCAGTCTCTCATTTTCTTCCTCTCACCAACTTTGTCGAAGCTCCAATGACAACCCTTAACACGCAAGTTCAACCCTAGTAAAAGCCCTTGAAGCTAGCAAAACTCTGGCCTAAAACCACCGAAACTGCACCTAGGGACTAGCCAAAACAATCCTGATCTTGGCCTTTCTCTTCCTTTGCTGATCACTCCTTTCTTTCAATCTTTCTTTTCTTTGCACTATATTTTCTTTGGTTTCTTTCTCGATTTAGGCTAGGTGAATAGAGATAGAAAAGTAGAGTAATGAGCAATAATGGTGAGAAGGTGAGGTGATGAAATGTTCTGTCTTTGGCAGAACCGGTATGGGGGTCAGTTTTGGTGGGAATTTTCCCACCAAATCCCTCCCCTATTTACTTTTTTTAAAAATATATATAATATATTTATATATAAATATATAAGTTTTTTTACATCTTAATATATATATTACCATTTATATATTTTCTTAAGACTAAATATATATTTATTTATTTCCATTATATATATATATGTATTTATTTATTTAATGTTTATTTAGTTAATATGTATATGTGTGTATGTATATATATAGGTTACATTAATATATGTGTGTGTATATATATATACACACACACATTGTTTATAATAGTAATATATATAAGTATGTATGTATGTATGTAAGTAAATGTATGTGTATGTATATACATATACATATACATATATACACACACACACACACACACACCCCATGTGTGTTTAAGGATTAAACTTTTAAATCCTTATAATACTAAAATTTCTCCTAAATCAATTTAACTCAAATAAATCATTCTCCCTTAATCACATATTTCTAATATTGTATTGAATTGATTATCATTTGTGGAAAATTCTTGGTCGTTACACAAGTTTTGTCTCTAAAACTGAGAGAAACTTGTTTTTCGCAAGGATTTAGTTTCTTTTGGCAAATGGCTAAGAAAATAGTATTGTTCTCATTGGGATACACAATATCAATGTTTGGCTTGCACTGCTCTTTCCATCGCCACTGCACCATGTATCATCACCTTGTTGCCTGCGCCCTTGCCTGCCTTAGCACCAGCCCACACCACGCCACCATCATCATCTTCCACTTCGGTCACTCTTACATGCCGCTAGCTGCATTTTTAGTTTGGCCACACTCCTACCTTCACTGCCTCCCTAGATAGCCACTAAAGATCATCATCTTCAAGCCCTCTCCTCATCTCTAAACCAGATCACCTTCAAGCATCCATCCTACATCTATTCTTCACTGCACCACCATCTTCTCACTCCACCATCATCTATTGCCATTCCTACCGCTACTACTCAGGACTGTCCACTGCTGCCGCACCTATTGCACACCTATACTGGCTACTAGCATCATCTGTTAGGAGATAACAGACTATATGGCTTTGAGGCGTGTAGAGTTACACTTTCTTGAGTGTAATATTGCCTCACACAGAAGCAAGTTACCCTAGGATACAACAAAGCCTTTCAAAATTTGTGAAAAGTCGGAATGTAGAGTGAAGAGTTTCTGGAAATCATAAATCTTATATAGAATGTGAAGAGGCATAAATGAATGGTTGTGATTGTCTGTTAAATTACAACCATTCATTTCGGACATAACTGTTCCAAACATATAACCAAAAATATGTCTGTTGGAACAGTTAAAAAATGATTTTAAATTCAATTTTGAATTTAAAATATTTATGTCAAAAAATGAAAATTCTGATTAAGTCAAAGAGCCAAGAGCCCAAGTGCCCATCTTTGACTTTTTAAAATAGCCTAAGCTCAAGCCCAAGTCCAAGCCAAGCTAGCCCAAGCCAAGCTCCATAGTCAAAGCCCATTTCTCTTTGACTCCAAGTTACTCTTAAGAGTTGATTTCCCTTTATAAATATATCACTTTACACATTTACAAGCAATGTGGGAACTTGTTCCCTTGTATTTATTACAAGCTATCCAACAATCCCCCACTAGCTTGTAATACAACAAATTTGATCTATAGAAGAAGGTATCTTATTGATTTAAACCTTCAATTAGTGTAAGTACTTTAGGATGCTAATAAAAGTACATAGTGTCCTAAGATTAAACCATGACTTCTTTCTATTAGGATCGAAAATACTATACGCATCAATTTGTCACTTTTCACAAAACTCTTACTTACTCCTAGCACAATTTCAATGGCCATGTGCTAGCAATCCAATTTCTGTGAATATTTCAAAAGTAAAACCCCTTAAACTCTTGTTGAAGCGGCACCACTTCATATTCATATAGGTGGAGATCCTTTTATTGTGCCTATTACTTTAGAAAATTTCTAAAACGATCTCCATTAAGAGCTTAAACTCAACAATGGCACTTTCTTCAAATTCAGGTATGAGACTCCTATTATAAGTGTCACAACTGACACTAATCAATAACTTGTTATTACCCATTAAACTTTAGTAATTACCATTTTGGTAATTCAAAGTTGGGTTACCATTATTGATGTCTTGAGGGTTATGTATTAGTCACATACTATATGCAGTCCTCCACACTTTATCCCTGGGCAAAGCCTTAGTAAGAGGATCCGCCAAATTTTTTGCAGACTTTACATAGATGATTGTAATGGTACCACTTGAGATTAACTCTCTAACATAGTCATGCCTTAGGCTTATATGTCTAGACTTACCATTATAAATGTTATTGAAAGCACTAGACATAGTAGCCTCACTATCACAATGTAAGGGAAGAGGTGGCATTGGTTGTGGCCACAACTCAATTTTAAACAACAAATTTCTTAGCCACTCAGCTTCCTTACTAGCTGCTGCCAAAGCTATAAACTCAGCTTTCATAGTTGAGTGTGCATGACATGTTTGTTTCTTAGATGCCCAACTTACAGCACCACCAACTAGTGTAAATATCCAACCTGTAGTTGATAAATTATCACTAACTTTTGTTATCCAGCTTGCATCTAAATAACCATCTAAAATAGTAGGAAATCCTATATAACATAATCTTAATTTGGCAGTTCTTTTAAGGTAACCAAGTACCCTTTCAACTGCCCTCCAATGAGCTATACTAGGATTACTTGTAAATCTTGACAACTTACATACAATGTAAGCAATATCAGGTCTAGTACAATGCATAGCATACATCAAGCTTCCTATAACACTAACATACGTTAGTTGTTCTATTGGTCTAGCATCATTCTTTACAAGTTTCACACTTGAATCATATGGAGTACTATATTCTTTTATTTTAAGATATTAATACTTATCTAACAGCTTTTCTATGTAATGAGTTTGATTAAATGAAAATCCATTATCATTCTTTGTAATTTTAATTCCTAAAATTGTATCTACTTGATTAAGATCTTTCATCTTATATTTAGAGGTAAGAAAATTCTTAGTCTCATTTATAGGCATGTTATACCAAATATAAGCATATCATCCACATATAAACAAACAATCACTCCATAATCACTAGTAAATTTAGAATATATATACATTTATCAGCAGTTTTATGCCTAAAACCAAAAGATAAAATAGCATAATCAAATTTCTCATGCCATTGTCTAGGAGCTTGTTTAAGACCATATAAAGATTTAACATGCTTGCAAACTTTATGTTCATTTCCAGGTAAAACAAACCCTTTGGGTTGTTCCATATAAACTTCTTCCTGTAAATCACCATTTAAAAATGCAGTTTTAACATCCATTTGGTGAACATGTAACTTATATATAGAAGCTAGAGCAAAAAGAATTCTAATAGATGTTATTCTTGCTATTGGAGCATAAGTATCAAAATAATCTAAGCCTTTCTTTTGAGTAAAACCTTTAGCAACTAATCTTGCTTTAAAGGTTTGTATAGTACCATCGGAATTATACTTTCTCCTGAAAACCCACTTGTTTTTAATAGGCTTTGATCCTGGAGGTAAATTCACCAAGATCCATGTATTATTAGACATGATAGAGTCCATTTGATCATTTATAGCTTCTTGCCAAAAAGCTAAATCTCTTGAAATCAAAGCTTTACTCAAAGTTTTGGGCTCATCTTCAATGTTTAATAATATCTTCATTTTCCTCATAATTCTGTCTCTATTACCTTCAACTAAAAAGGTAATATGACCAGGAGAAACAAACTCAGAATCAAGATATTTTTCTTTTCTTGACCTCTGACTTCTTCTTGGTTCAGATGGTTCACTTATTTCCTTACATTTAACTAAGGAATCATAGGCAGTAGATGTATTTTGATCATTTTTTAGTTCATGCATAACTTGACTTTTTACAAAACTATTTTCAAAAAATTCAACATGTATAGACTCTACAATAACATTAGATTCTAAATCTAGTAATCTATATCCCTTTGAATTTTGTGCATAGCCAACAAAAACAGATTTAATTCCTCTTGAACCTAATTTAGTCCTTTAAGAATCAAGAAGTCTATAATAAGCGATACACCCCCACACTTTAAAATAACTTAAATTTGGTTTCCTTCCATTCCAGACTTCATATGGTGAGATATGTGTCTTCTTTGAAGGAACCCTATTATGTATATAACAGGTAGTAAGCAAAGCTTCACCCCACAAGTTGAAATGTAATCCAGCATTTAAAATCATTGCATTTACCATATCAACTAGGGTCTTGTTTTTCCTTTCTGCTAAACCATTATGTTGGGGCGTAAAAAGAGCTGATCTTTGGTGAATTATTCCATGATCTTCACAGAATTTATCAAAATCAGTTGAGATAAATTCACCTCCTCTATCACTCCTTATAATTTTAATTTTTCTTTCCTTTTGATTCTCTACTTTAGATTTAAATTCGTTAAATTTATCAAAAGCTTCATCCTTGTTTCTTAGTAAATAAATACTAGTAAAATGTGAACAATTATCTATAAAAGTTATAAAATATCTATTTCCTCCTCTAGTCAGTTTTCCATTTAATTCACAAATATCTGAATGAATTAGTTCAAACAATTTTGTTTCATGTTCTGCTTTAGGAAAAAGTTTTCTTGTAATCTTAGCTTCCACACAGATTTGACATTTATCATGGTGATCATGTTTACAGAAAATATAATTATGATTTGACATGTATTTAATCTTAGCATAATTTAAATGTCCTAATCTAGCATGCCACAGAGTAGAAGATTCAACGATATAAGAAAAAGCAACATTTATTTTATTAATACTTGTCGTAACGTATTAGGCTTTCGGATAAAAACCTAACAGCTAGACACAAAGATATGGAGTCGCCACCAACCATTCTACCTAAGTGTGATTGGTCACCTATTCATACTAAGGATAAGGCTTGGTCTACGTTAAAAGTTCTGAGTTTGGGAGTACGGTTACGTGTGAGGAAGGATTAACACCCTCACAACGCCCATCCTAAAATGGTACCACTTAGTTTTAGGTCATTTGCTAAATTTGCTTATGTTGATCTTTAATCTCGATATAATTATTATTGAAAAAATATTTCTAAGTGTCCTCCATTAAGCTGGTGGGACAACTCAAAAATCTTTCTCACCTCAAGAGTATTCAAGTAGTACTATGCGACTTGCTTGAAGAGACTCCGTCGTCGGATTCATTTTAATATTTTATGAGAAATTCCTAACTTTGACTCCTTCTACCCAACTTATTCTTACCATTCTATTATTTATTAATTCTTAATTTTATTTGTTTATTTTTATGCGAAAATGAATATGAATTATTTTTATCAAAAATTCCTTTTAGATCTTCCATTAAGCTGGTGAGACCCAAAAGAAATTTTCTTACCTAAAGATTTCCAAATCATTACTTAAGCGTAATTCTACTTGGAATCTCATTATAGGAATAATCAATATTCATTCTCAATCACTCCTATTTTTTACTGCCTTATTTTATTATTTCATTAGATTTTATTACTATTTATTATTGTTATTTTATTATTATAGTGAACATGAATTATTGAAGTTTTTTATCTTCTTAATTAATTATTTTAATTTTAATTTTACTCATTATTATTTCTATTATCATGGATTATTAATTATCGTTTCTAATTTTTATAAATTATTCTTGTTCTAATTCAATAACAAATCTACTAATCATTCATATTTTAATTTTTTAAAAAAATGAATATAAATTACTTTTTATTGAAGACCCTATTTAGACCTTCCATTGAGCTGGTGAGGCCTTGAATAGAACTTTCTCATCTAGAAATCTTTAAGAAAATTACTTAAGCGTAATCCTCTTAATATTTCATCATCGAAGCAATATATTCATCTCCATTATTATTTTAATATCTAGCTCTGGTTATTTTATTCATTTCCTCCCTTGTTTTATCCTTTACTACTATTATTTTTATCATATCATTAATAATCATTAATATCTTTCCTAATTTCATAACTAATTGTTTTTATTGTAATTTTATAATAAATTTACTTTATTTTTAAATTTTTTTTTAAAAAATGAATATGAATTATTTGTTATCAAAAATCCTATTTAGACCCTCCATTAAGCTGGTGAGGCCTTGGATAGAATTTTTTCACCTCAAGATCCCTAAAAGTACCACTTGACCGTAGTCCTTTTAAGAGTTCCATCGTCGGAATAAATCATGTTCACCTTTAATATTTTTTATTTACTAAATCTTATCATTACTTTATTATTTTAACTTTATATTTTATTATAATTATATTTATTTTTTTATAATCACAATTTCCTAAGGAACATGTTAACTAATAAACTCAATCTATAAACTAATCACTAACAGTAACACTTAACTTATATAAAATAATAATACCAATAAGCTAGTATACTATTATAATCTATTTAACTAAAAATGTCAGTGAACATAACCACAACCGAAAGGTGAAACAACAAGAAACTTCCCTGGTGAGACGCGTCTCTGACCTCTTGCCATGCTTAACATCACACGTAGTAGAGCCTTGCCATGCGCATGCAGCCAACCCACGTACAGACTTGCCACGCACATGCAGCCAACCCACGTACAGACTTGCCACGCCCATGCAGCCAGCCAAATCATGCAAAGTCCAACCGCCAAGCCATTAGCCAGCCTACGCGACCTCATGTTCGACCCTTACTGCTCCAACGTTGCTCCACACTTCAAGCCGCCAATGCCGTGACCTGCTCTGTTACACCGTTTATCAGCAAAACGCACCCAGGGAGTACCTCACCTACTGTGGCAACGTCCCTGCAGCCTCAACACAGTCCAGTTTCGATTCCAGCAGCCCTTGCACCTCCAGAAACGCAACAGTTTAGGGGAATAGTGTAGCAACTTTGATGCAGAAAGAAGATGAAGCAATGAGGCACGAGAAGAGAGAACAAAGGCAGCACCGGTTGTGGCTGTGTAGAGGAGTGGCGAGGCGTAAGAGAGACTGAAAACGGGAAGATCTCTCAGCAGCAACAGCAAAGACGGCGATGGTAGTACTGAGTTGCAGAGCAAGAATGGTGATGCGGTGGAAAACCAAACAGCCTGTCCACAAAGGCGTATAGCAGGATGTACGATGGTATAGCAGCGTGACAGGGACTGGGTTGAAGCAATGGGAACGGCAGCCCAGAGCATGAAGGAAGATGATGAATAGGAGAGGCGGCAGCTAGGTTTTCTTCTTTCCCATCTTTGGATTTCTTGGCTTTCTTTGTGTTTTCTTTTGATAAATTCAGAGAGTAAAAGAGAAAGAGAGAAAGCAGAGAAGTCCTTCGAAGGGATGAAGGAGGCGCTTGTATTGCTCTTTCGCCTTGCCGTTTGCACTCTCTGGTTTTTTCTCTCCTACTAGTTTTTTCTTTCTACTCTAAACCTAGCCGGCTCCACCCCCCCCCCCCCCCCCCCCCCCTTTCTCTTTTCACTTCGTCTCCTTTATATCTTTTCCTCTAAGGTTTTCTAGGGTTTTCTCTTTTTCCCTCCGTGTATTCCCACTAGTGGTCAACCCCCCTCCAACCCTAGTTCTCTCCTTTAATATAGGTGTTTGTCTCTTTTTATTTAATTTTCTTTCCTTTCCTTGATATGGGTATTAAAACTCATTTTATTTCCTTTCCACCCATGCACAAATTTGAGTTTGACTTGTATCTTTATTGATTCTCACTTGATTCACTCATTGATTTTGATCTTCTTTCTAAGATTTTTAAATTTTTGACTTTGCTTTTGTTTTAAAATTCTGATTTTTTTTATTTTTTTATATTTTTTATTTTTTTTTCAAGTTTCCCTTCTTTGATCACTTTATTTTTTTGTTATTATTTTTTCTATTTTTTTATTTTCTTTTCATTTTATTTTTTATTTATTTTTTTAATAATAAACAAGATAGTAATACAAAAATTAGATTCATTGTCTAATTATCAAACCTAATAGGCCCAGTAACATTAAAAGACCCCGGACAAAATGGGGTGTCTACAATACTAAGTTTGAACATGCCATCAAGGGAATATCCCTTTCCTATAAACACACCATTCTTAGAAATTACAAACTTATCAGATTCTAAAACAATCTTAAAGACTCTCTTGCATAACAAATTTGCAGAAACAAGTTCCTCTTGACATCAGGAACATGGTGCACATTGACAAGGTTTAGTTTCTGTCCAAAAGTGAAGTTAAGTATCACACTCCCTTTTCCTAGCACTTTGACAGGAGCATGGTTTCCCATAAAGACTTCATTGTTTTCTTCAATGTAAGTACTGAAGAATTCCTTGTTGTTGCAGACATGAATTGTGGCTCCAGAATCAAGAAACCACTCCATGGTTCCTACACTTGTTGCCATGTTCAATTCAATAACCATGGCAACAAAGTTCATGTAATCTTCAACAACCATATTGGCTTGAGCAGATTGTCTAGAATCATTGTCCTTGTTCTTCTTGTCTTCTGCAATTTTGACTCTACATTCTTTAATGTAGTGTCCCTTCTTTCCACAATGAAAGCAGGCCTTGTTCTTCTTATTATTGTTGGACTTCTTAAATCCACCAGCTTTCTGGACTTTGAGTTTGTTCTAATTGTTACCAGACTTGTTTGCAGACTTTCCAGAATTGCTCCCTATGGCATTTACTTGTGAATTCCCATTTGAATTCAGAGCCTTCTCTTTCTGGAGTTTTTCATCTCTAAGTCGAGTTTCACACTCAATTTGCAGATGAGTCTGGAATTGTTCCCGTGTGAAACTTTCTGGTGTCTGTAGAACCTTTTTCTTATAATTGTTCCATGATGGAGGCAACTTGGATAGTATTGCTCCAATTTGTAAAGTGTCAAGAACAGTCACTTCCAAATCTCTAAGTCTGGAAACCAATATTTGTAGTTCATGGACTTGATCCATGACTGGCATGTCATCAGTCATCTTGAAATCAAAATAATTAAGTGTCAGGAATTTATTTATACCTTTTTTCTCATTCTGGTATTTCATTTCCAAAGTAGTCCAGATCTCTCTTGGTGATGCATAGTTGGAGTACAAATCGTAAAATCGATCTGTAAGAGAGTTGAGGATGTGACCACGG
Source organism: Heritiera fomes (assembly GCA_032173925.1). Classification (NCBI taxonomy): domain Eukaryota; kingdom Viridiplantae; phylum Streptophyta; class Magnoliopsida; order Malvales; family Malvaceae; genus Heritiera; species Heritiera fomes. The sequence goes on along the minus strand of JAPDPM010000009.1, from coordinate 16,134,744 downwards.
CACACCAGTTCATCTTCTACACGTTTCTTTCTTTCTTCCTTCACTGTATATGAGTCTTCTGGTGTGGGATTTGCTGGTGGCTGCAAATTTGGGTCCAGAACATAAACCACCTTCAAAGTCATCAATAGAAACTTCATCTTGTCCTTCCATCTAGTGAAATTTGTCCCATCAAATTGGTTCAACTTGACAAGATCTTGTTGATTAATGTACACAGGATTGGTAACCATTGCCATATTAAAAGAATATTACACTCAAATTGTTAGGAGATAACAGAGTATATGGCTTTAAGGCATGTAGAGTTACACTTTCTTGAGTGTAATATTGCCTCACACAGAAGCAAGTTACCCCAGGATACAACAAAGCCTTTTAGAATTTGTGAAAAGTCAAAATGCAAAGTGAAGAGTTTCTGGAAATCATAACTCTTATATAGAATGTGAAGAGGCATAAATGAATGGTTGTGATTGTTTGTTAAATTACAACCATTCATTTCAGACATAACTGTTCCAGACATATAACCGAAAATATATCTGTTGGAATAGTTAAAAAACGATTTTAAATTCAATTTTGAATTTAAAATGTTTCTATCAAAAAATAAAAATTCTGATTAACTCAAAGAGCCAAGAGCCCAAGTGCCCCAATCTTTGACTTTTTAAAATAGCCTAAGCCAAGCTCCATAGTGAAAGCTCATTTCCTCTTTGACTCCAAGTTACTCTTAAGAGTTGATTTCCCTTTATAAATATATCACTTTACACATTTACAAGTAATGTGGGAACTTGTTCCCTTGTATTTATTATAAGCTATCCAACATCATCCATCCTGCTTCACTGCCTTGCGTGTTGTGTCTTCTTCCCTGCACTTCACCATCGTCGGTTGCTGCATCGCCCCAAGCCACTCTCGCACTGCTGCACGTTGTTGTTGCACCGCCTATCCCTACTGCATTTCACCCACGCCACCACTGGTTGCTTCCCTCCATTGCTGCGCCATTCCCATGTGAAAACCCCTGCTCGCGTATCACCCCTTACATCTTTGCCACCATCGTTGTAGTAAAGATTCTCATTTATTTCAAAAAAAATAATATTTAACACCAAAAAAAATAATTTTCAAATAAATAAATAAATGGTTTCAAAATACTTGAATTTTTTTTAAGCAAGTGGTTTCAAAATAAAACAAGTAAAAAAAATGATTTAACATAAATGGAGTTCTTTTTAAAAGTTTGATTAAGACCATTTTATTAAAATCAAAGAATAATACAAGATTAAATGGTACTGTTTTTCACGATCGTTGTAGAGGCATTAATCCTTCCCCACTCATAACCAAACTCTTAAACCCAAATTTCTTTTCATAGACCAAAAAATTATCTTTTTAATAAAATTTAATTAATTTAAGATTTTATTAAAAAGATAAATGTTTTAGGTGGCCAAATCACACCTAGTATAAAAAAAATTATTGGTGGCGACTCTTTTTGTGTTTTCAAAATCGTCCACCGATCAAGTCTTTGGACAAAATCGTTACGACAATGCGCTTTACCCGATCAAATGGGCTTGTTTGGCCAAAAGGGACACCGATCAAGGACACTTGTTCCACCAACAAGGAAGCTTTGCCCAATCAAAGGCACCTGCACAACAAAGGAAATGCCTTGCCCAAACAAAGAACCTTGTACCACCATAAGAAGTGCCTTGTCAAAACAAAGGCCCTTGTTCCTCCTAAAGGAAAGTAGTTGTTCAAACAAGGGGCCTCGCACAACCTAAGGATGAGTAATTATTAGAGCAAGAGGTCTTGAACGGTCAAGAGAAAAAATCTTACTAAGACTAATGACATTGCACCTATTATTGAAGACAAGCTAGCATGTGTTATGCTCAAATGAGATTGAAGCCCAATTGTAGACATTTAATTTTGTCCAAGCAATTTTAAAATAATAAAAAGATCAAAAAAATAAAAAATAATATATAATATATAATAAAATAAATTCTTTGTCAAACTCTAACCCTAAACTAAACTGCCATTTAAAGAGCATGACTTGAAAGATTTGTTTCTAAAAGGATATAAATAAATAAACAAAAAAAGGAAAATAAATCAGTCAAATTAAAGAGACTTGGTGCCAAATAAAAAGAGTTGACCCGAGATGATTTAGTGCCAAAAATAAGAAGGCAATGAACGGCAAGAAAGGAAATAAAATCTAAAAATTTAGATCCCAAAAATAAAAAAAATTCCATGAATTTAGCCACTATTGAGAGATTTAAATAATTCGTTTTCTTAAATGAAAAAGGATGCTTGGCTATAAAAGGATACACAGTTGACACAGACTGTTCATCATCTTCATTGTAACCTTGCCTCACTATTACCATTCCCTCACTGCTCACTATCCATCATTTTCACGGCGTCTTCACCAAACTGCACCTTCACCATCGTCGCTTGCTACATAGCCACCTGAGTGCTTCCTTACGTCTGGCCCTGCTGTCATCGTCGCCCCTTGAAGCCTTCTGCGTGCCGAGCCTGCTGCACTGCTACACCACGGTCCGGACATCTCTTGCTTTTGCTGCTTGTGCCTCCATCGCTGCCCCCTTTACTGCACCATTTTTCTCGCGCCATCTCCCCTGCTCATCCAGCACCGTCGCCTTCTGGATCCATCAACGCCGCACCCTGCTGCTCCATATTTCCTTCCCCTCTGCTGCGATCGCCTGTGCCAGTCCTCTGTCCTCTGCTGTTTCTCGTTGCACCATTCCAGCCCAGGAAAAGAGAAGAACAAGTACTGCGAAGGAAGAAAGGAAGGCCATTAAAACGCTACAGTTTTGACAAAAAGATGGTAAGTTTTGATATATTTTTTTAGCTATCATCACTATTATATTTATTTTATTGGTTTATTTATTTAATGATATTAAAAGTCTTTCATTTGTTTAAATTATATATATGTTTGAAACGTAAAAAAAAATAGAAATATTAAGTTTGAAGTTATAATTAATCGTAAAAAATAAAAAGTAAAATAAATAAAAATAGAAGAAAATAAGAAAAGTAAAAAAAAAGGTTTGTTCATATATTTAAAAATAAAAAATAATAAAAATATTAATTGTTGTTAACATTATTTAAAATAATAATAATAAAAATAAAAAATAAAAATATTTTTAGGAAGAATAGAATGAAAGTTATGAAATTGTTAGCATTAAAAAAATAAAAACAGAAATTTCTGATGATAAGATTTCGAAGAAATCACAAGTAGTGATTTTTCGACAATCTTTAGGGTCAAAAAAATCTTTGAATGGTATCAACGTATTAGAACATCTAATTGATTTTATCTCGATATCAAAATTTTTTTACATAATAATAATAATAATAATAATAATAATAATAATAATTTTTAAATATTCAAAAAATAATAATAAGTATGAATATAAATTTTAAAACAGATAGATAAATAAAAATGTAAGTGTTAAAATAAATAAATAAATGTAAATACACATATAAATGCAAGTATAAGTGTTAAAATAAAATATATAAATAAAAATATACATTTTTAAATAAATAAAAAAATATAAAAGAATTTCTGATGATAGAATTTCTTAGAAATCACAAGTAGTGATTCTTTGATAATCCATATGGTTGAAACAAAAAAGTTGAATATTGCAAACGTATTAGGGTATTTAAGTAATTTTAGTTCGATATTAAGATTTCTAATAAAATTAACATTGATGAAATAAATTAATATTAAAAATAAATAATAAATAAATCAAATTTTTAAACAAATAAATAAACAAGAATACAAAATTGTTACAATTAATCTTTTGGAATAAATAATAATAGTAACAATGAAGATAAGAAAAACAATTAAAGATAACTAAACAAGATACACATTTTAAAGAATTTTCGATGATGAAATGTTACGGAATTTACAAGTAGTGATTCCTAATTGATCTCTATGAGAGAAGAATTTGCTAGTTGTTACCAGCGTATTGAAATATTTAGCATAATTTTTTAATTAAAATCAAATTTTATAAAATAAATAAATTTTAACAGTAATAATATAAATATAAAAAATAATAAAAATAAATAATAGATTTCTCATGTGCATCATCTATATTTTATTTGCATCATTTGCATCCATAAAATTCCAAAATAAGTGTGAATCTCTCATGGATGGGTGTCATGTTCCGATTACTGAAAATCAAAACTAACATTTTCCATTTTCAGATTGTCGGTTGGGCTGTGTTCAGTGTCATCACTCTAATATTAAGCTAAAACTTTTTTAGCTAACTCAACATTTAATCGTTTAGATCGGTCCCAGTATACCACACTATAATACACATTTGTCATACAAATGCCTAATAACAAAAACTATAGTTGACACTCAAACTTCTTCAGTTTACTGTTTACATCCCTTTACATACTAAAGTACTGTACAATAAATGTCTGAATGCCATACCTGCAAGGTACGACATCAAAACCTCATAAGCATTAAATCAGAACTTTCTTCTAACGATCAGCTATCACTGCAAATAAATCCGTAAGGTAGAAGCGGGTGAGCTAACACCTAGTAAGAAATATATATATATATATATATCAAAAACTGATACTATGCATAACTATATGCATACGTCAAAAACATATTTTAAAAAATATACAATCAGTATTATAAACAGTATTGAGCACTTTATCGGAATGAATACTATAATTGGTTAGGAATACCAAACTGAGTATGAAAAGATGCTCTAAAGCGCCTAACTTGTCTCGGTTTCTAAATTCGGTTATAGGGAATTTATTAGAAATCACTGGATTACATGATTTACTAAAGACATATTAACCAGTTTTTAGTAAATCCATCAAAACATCCTTCATACAGTAAACTATTCAGAAATCGTTCAATAAATCACATAGTAACTTGTTTTGAAAAGCATTCAAAAATCACACTGTAAGTGATTTGAAAAGCATCCAGTAAATCATTCGGAACATTCTTCAGAAACAGTTCAGAAAACACAACCTCCAAAAACATTTTCTTAAATCGATCAAAGTTCACACTTAGAAAACAGTTCTGTAAACATTTCAAGAATCATACACTTAGAAAACTGTTCGAAATTGTAAGTTTAGCAAATCAATCAGAAATCACTCACTTAAGACACAATTCAGAAAATCGTTCAGAAGGTCACACGTTCAGAAAACCTTTCAAAAAATCAATAAGAAATCACTTACTCAGAACATAATTTCAAATAATAGGTCAAAAATAACACACTCGGAAAACTTTTAAAAAGATCGATTAGAAACCACATGTTCAGAAAATTGTCCAGAAATCGATCACACAGAAAATTGTTTAGAAATAGTTTCAGAGATCTGTTCAATAAATATTCAGTAAACAGTAAGTGAATCAGTTCAATAAACAGTTTATAAATGTTTTCGTAACCATTCAGTAAAGCAGTTCAATGATAATTTGGTGACAAGTCAGAAGTCAATCGAAATGTATCAAAGAACGAATTCATGCATTTCAAAATCAGAGTTACAACAGTGTAACTTTCACAACTTCATTTCAAAACTGTACACTGCAAATATCTTAAATCAATCAGAAACTATACAGACTTCAGATGTTTAACTGACATTCTTAAAATCTTAAACCAGTCAGAAAACATGCAGATTTTCAAAGTTCAAATAACACTCATACTATCAATATTGAACCATTTTCAGATTTCAGATATCAAAGGTTTAGAAATCATTCAAAATTCCAAGTAAATCATAATCATTTCAGAATTCACAATTCAGATATGAAAGCTTCAGAAATCATATAGATTCAAATTAATCGAAAGCAATGGAGGCATGGCAACATCTCAATAGAATCATGCAGGTTTAGTAATAAGAATTAATAAGACATATGGCTATATAGTGGTATCCTCAATGTGCACTGATCAAGTGAAATTTGGGACACTGATGACTAGATTAGGGTCAATCAGCAAAGTAGTTAGTCATACAGTCGTACAGTCATAGTGCATGATTACCCGAAGGCAATTATAGGGAGCTATAATTTCAAAACATCTACTTGATTCTCTTGAAAACCATAAAATCATTCTTGGGAGTGCCTAGAGTACAAGGAACTTGTCACCCTAGGAAATTCGTTTCTTAAAGCATAAAGCAGTAATACAGTTATAGCATAATCATTCGGGAATCAAGTTTCATTTTAAATTATGTTAAAAAATCAGTACATCTCGTTTAATTAAATCCAAAACATTTCACAACCTTCAATAAAGCATTACAAAAACCCGTTAGAAAACATTTAACTTCTAACAGTAATTAATCAAAATATATTTTCAATTGGAAAGAAGACACTTCTAGTAAAATAGAATCAGATAATTCAAAATATTTAAGACTTTAGCTTCTGATAAATAAACGAAACTTTCAGTAAAATCCTTTCAGTTAGTTCAGAATATTCCTAACATTTACTCAGGTCAGACATTTAATACATTAACTTCAATCAGACAGTTACAACTTTCAGTAATACAAAGTTGGTCAATCTAAAACATGCATTTTAGTTAGTCATTTAAAACTACAGTTGATTCATTTCATAAACCAATTCAAAATTGATAACGGAAATCAATTCAGTCATTTGCATCTTCAGTTAGTTCATAAAGTGGTCAAATCAAAAGTTATTATAGTTGAAGTATAAAAATTCACCAAATATTCTCAATTCAATAACCAAGATTTAAAATATTTTATTGACGTACAACAATGATATGAAAATATGACTGCATCTTGAGAAGAGTGAAAATTAATAAAAATCCCTTTAAAAACTAAGTCACAAATTTTGGATGCACTTGTGACCTTCAAGAAAGCTTAATCAAAACACATTTTAATGTCACTTCAAATCACGAAACCAGTACCAAATAATGATTTTAAGGATTCAAGTCATTTTTAGAAAATTTCGGCAGCATAACGATAGTAACTATCCTAACCCTTGTAGGAAAAACACAATTTATAACCACAATTCCAGTTTCACAATTTCAATCAACTAACAAAATCCAATCTCATAAAATCCATTTTATCATCCCACATGCAACATAGTATCCCTACATCTCTTACACATATTCCTTACCACTCAGTTATTTCCAAATCGTGCAATTGGCACCAATACAAATACCCCGCTTCAAAGCTGCAAAACACAACATAAACATAGTCAATTCACCACATTTTAGTTATAAAGAGTATTTAACTCTTCGAGACCTAATACATTGTCTATTGCAATCTTGAATTCAGTCTACTTCATACCTGTGCCAACATTGCAACTACCGTCAAATCACCTCCATTTTCAGTTTTGACTATGCCAGCAATCTTGTATTAATTCATACAATATTCTAAGACCCAAATTACATCAAATTGAGCATGAATTCTTCATGCTTTTGTCTTGGCCGAAAATGCTTCTCAGTGTCAAAGTCATCATTTTTCGATTCTTGCACTATGGTTAGATGCTACTCATTCTCTAAATCTATATAAAACCATTAATGCATTCCAAATTACATTTTGCCATAAACATCCTCACTTGGCCCAAACCCTTAAGCCTCTATACACTCAAATTTGTCTCAATTTAAACACATACACATGTTATACTAACTCAAAACAATCATAAACACTAGATAGAATCAATAGAAAATTTATTTTCTCTCACCTCCAAGCTGGCTGAATTCAAGAGGGGCTTTTTCACCTTGATTATGGCTACTCGAACACTAGATTTTGGTACCAAGATGTAGAGCTTTGAAAATTGGGTAGGGTTGGTGAAGATAGTTTTCAATTTCAGAGTATTTAGGCTAGGGTTTTATGGACTTTCTTTCTTTAAACCCAAACTTTTTAGAGTGAGAAGATGAATTTAGAGAATATGATGCTGGCCATGGGAGAAGAAAAGAGAATATGATGTTGGTCATGGGAGAAGAAAAGAAGAAAAGATCTTTTTTAAAATATCTTTTGAGACAAAATTACCAAAATGCCCTTAAACAAAATTAAAAATTCCAACTGTCCCTACTTTTTTAATTTTTGTTTAACTATTCAGTCTAAAATAGATGTATTTTATTCACTCATAAAATACATCTATTTTACTCATTTTAATCATTGATTGAGCTTTTGTCGAGGTTCGATTGGTAACGAAGGTGAAATTACCAAAATATCCCTATTTGTTGAATTATGTAAATTTTAGCTTTCACGTGTGATTCAGTCTTCAAGTTGACATGACATGAGACTCCTTCACATGTAGATTAACTTATGACTGTCAGTTGGTCTTAATTTAAATCAAATTGCTCATTATTCACGAAAATTCCAATAGCCTATGGACTTAATCGTCATTTTTAAACTTGTTCCATGTTTTTCAAAACATGTGCAAACGAAGGAATTTTAAGATGCAGATTTCTTATATCTTAGTATTTCACTCCAAATATCATGACTCTGAAGTTCACACCAATCTGGATTGTAAAAGTCCTGTAGGGCCCACATGACACTTTCCGTCTATAAGCCCAATTATTCAATTTCTTACTAATTTATCTTTTTTCTTTTCATTTCCATAATATTTTACTTATGGAATTTATTCGGAAAATGTGCTCTTCACAGTGGGATTCTATAGAAATCGCAAGTAGCAATTCTTAAGAAATCTCTAGGTTAGGAAATTATCCGAAATACTGCCATAAGTATTGAGGTACTTCGAAATAATATTTAATACAAAAGATTCTCATTTATTTCAAATAAAAAAATATAACATAAATAAATAAAATAAAATTTCAGATATTTCAAATAAAATTAAATGAACAAATAAATAAATAATTTTTTAAGCATTTAATTAAGTGGTTTTAAATAAAAAAATAAAAAATGATTTCAAAATAAATGGAATTCTTTTTGAATGTTTAATTAAGACCATTTTATTAAGATCAAAAGATAATAAACGATTAAGTGTTACTGTTTTTAATGGGCGTTGTGAGGGTGCTAATCCTTCTCCATGCACAACCGAACTTCTAAACTCAAACTTTATTTTCGTTGACCAAAAATTTTCTTTTTAGTAAAACTTAATTAATTTTAAGATTTTGTTAAGAAGATAAATGTTTTTAGGTGGCCAATCACACCTAATCAAAAAAGATCGGTAGCGACTCTTCTTTGTGTTTTCAAAATCATTTAGCGATTAGGTCCATGAACGAAATCGTTATGACACCATTATGTCTAAGCAAGTAAACATAAAGCTTACACTACAAAAAAACAGAGCATTAGAGTTGGAATTTGTGACAGAATTTCGTTACAAATTTTCTAATTCCGTCACTGATAACAATTAGCGACGGATTTGAGACGAAATATTCCGTCTCAAATTCCGTCTGCAAAATTAAAGTGGCTAAAAGTCAAAAAGTTATTTTTTCCATCAGAAAGTTATTTTTTTCGTTGCAAATTTAAGACGGACATTTGCAACCAAAATCCGTCTCTGAAACCATTTTTTCCATCAGAAAAAATATAATAAAATGAAAAACAAATTGGTTTTTCTACTAAAATATTTTAGCTTTCGCATCTGAGTTTGTGACTAATTTTCCAATACAATTTCCGTCACAAATTATGATGGAAATTTCGTCTTTAAAACTATTTTCCGTCACAAAGAAATAATTTGTCCAAAAAAATTTTCAAATATTTAATGTTTGTGACGAAATTTCGGTAAAAAATTATGTCTCAAATAAGTTTCAATAGAATTTGTGACTAAAAATTCCGTCTGTAAATCTATTTTTCCGTCACAACAAATATATTGTTGAAACAATATAAGAAATTAAAATTATATTTTGTGACAGAAAATCCGTTACAAATTGCTACTTTCTGTTAAAAATTGTCACAATTTGCGACCAAAATTTCGTAACAAATTCCGTCATAAAGCTGTAAAAAAAATTCAACATTTAAATTGTTGTTTCATAGCTATTTAAATTGTTGAATTTCATTAAAAAATAATTAATTTTGTAAGCTAAAATCTATTTTTCATCTAAGTACACCTAAAATTGAATCCAATTAATTTACAATATAGTTTAACAAGAATCTATACATTTATATATACATAATCAAACAAAAACTTTAAATAACCATAAGACAGACATATGACAAAAGTAGATGACAATACACAACGACACTTGATTTGTTATCAACATCCATTCAGACTTCAATAACATGAGTATCTCAATGGAGATTCAACCATGTAGCATACAGAAATCATCTTTTGTTGCGTAATACATTACAATGAAAATTCTAAAATCAAACATGTTGTTGTCAGTCAGTATAAGTCTTGCAGCAAATTCTTATACCTGAATAAATAGATTCTACTCTTCTTGAAAGCACAACATAAGAGAGTTGGATTGGTTAATGGCTTTTTGCTTTCATTGACATTTGCTGCTGCCGCAGGAATTTTTCTTACTTTCTTGCTACTTCGATTACCTTGATATAATGCAATTCTCAAGAATCTGTCACTACTCTCCACCTTTCCAAGTATTTGAGCAACTTTGTTGGTGTGTAAATTTACCATCTATCAAAATGATATGAGGAAATAAACAAGAATTATTAAAGAAATAAGAGAGCGCAAAAATTTATACTTATTGCTTATTACAAAAAATGGTTTAGATAGTTATTTTCTGTGGAATAATATAAGAAGAGACTAACTTCTTACTTTTTTCCAAAGAAGAGTAGCATATATAAGGAAATTGGAGCTTTCATCAAATACTGCATTTGGTTGAGGAGCCATTTCAGTTTTTTCAATTTCCTTTTCAACAGCCATTCTTCTGCCAAAGTCAATAGCTTCAAGCAGATACATGGGAGTATCACTTCTCTGAAGATCTTGGGCCACCTAATCAAACTAGTTTTGAACATCATAAGAAATTCCAAAACCACCTATACCAAAATTCACCATTCATTATTTTTACCTCAAGTGATTCATTATAAACTCGCCTTAATTTTCCAATTCTGAACTTAGACACGTATCCTATGATCAGGTGATGTAATAGAAAATTGCTTACCATCTGGGCTTACCTGAACAGCAATAAAATATAGTATTAATAGCAATCTCCTTTAAAATGAGAAATATATATATATAATTGAAAATTTACATAAACTTACAACAAAAGAGTAATAGTCATAAAATCCAGAGAAAAACCAACTTGAATGCAAGAGTGTGGATTATACCTCAATGGCAGAAATTTTTGTCTTATATTTTGCAATTTCGAAGAGATTAGTATCACTTTTCAACCTAAAATTGACCCTGCATGCACCATATATTACTAATTAAGAAATAAAAAACTTATGTAAATACTATCTTCAGACTACAACATTGATCTGAATAATGGAAAGAAAGTTCCTACAGTAATCCAAACAAAAAATAAAAGTTCATCTGTCAATGGTAATTGAAAATGTAAATCTACTTTGCAATAAAAGTACATTGCTAATGATTGTACATGTGAACATCAGCACATACTCGCTTTCTGGGAACTGAAGTGTGGCAAGGATCCAATACTCGATAATTCCCTTATCAACAGTAGATATTACGCTATCAAAAGCAGCATTGTACCTCATTACTTTCACTAGGCCCAAGTGTATCTGGAAAATAAGAGTTAAAACAGGAAAAGCAAAACAGAAATTGGTAAACATAAATAAATGAAAAAATGTGGGAGAGTTTTAAAAATTCAAAATTGTGCAAACTTTCAACATAATACAGATACCTCTCTTGAAATGACAGGTTCGTTTGAATCAGCTCGTGCATCATATATATACACCAATGATGAATTTCTATCACTAATGGCAAGCTTAGCTTTGACGTCCCCTTGCTTGTAGAGCCATTCAATAGCACCAAGAACATAAGGTAGGCGAAGCATGACCATCATGTCATAGTTGACCACATCATATATCTTCACAGACCGGTCATTGGAAATTGTACAGCAAAGTAAACCATCTGTACTAACCTGCATAGTTGAAAAAGTCATAGTTCCTGTCTTATATCCATCAAGAAAGCATTCTACATCATCCAACACCTTTGATGCCTCACGTCCAAACATGTGCATCAATAAGAGAAAGGTAAACATCAAAATTGTTGACGGTCATACTTACAAAAGATTTAAAGGCATAGGTGTTTCTATAAAATAAGTAAAAGGACATAGATGATGAGTTCAAAAAGCAGGTTATTATATATATAACACTCCTACTGTTCAAGAAAAGAAGCATAACATCTATTTTTTTAATCAATTCTAATTTGAGAAGCAAAGTATCTTGGAAAACGAATATTAGGTAGCAATAAGCTACGCACACAAATTCTATATGCTAGAAAGAGCAACTTTATTTGCAAGGGGATTGATAAAGCCAGCAGAAGTGGTTATACAGAAATAATGGGTCTTGGACAACGATCTTAAAGATACTAAATGATTTCACATTGCTTGATACTCTTAAAAGGAAAGACAAGAGCTTTTTTGAAGTCACAACATAAAATCATATAACACTCAAAGCTCATATTCATTAAATATGCAAGTCTGAGGGTTCTTTATTTTTGGCTATATCTTTATTGAACTCTTAGAAATAACTATAATAATTAGGGATGTAAATGATACACTGGTGCTCGCAAGCTACTCGAGCTCAACTTGAAAAAAACTCGAATTCGACTCGATTCTTGTCGAGCCGAGCTCGAGCTCGAGCTACTCGAGCTATCGAACGAGCCGAGTTCAAGCACCTAGATATTTAGCTCGAGTAGCTCGCGAGCCTAATCGAGCATTTACTAATTTAATATATATTTTATTATAATATTATAAAATTATATATGTATAACCATAAAAAAAATATACAAATCTCATTTGTTTTATTCCTTTTTCATTTCCCTTCATTCCTTCTCATTTTATCCCATATCGCACCCTAGTCCCTTTCTCCTTTCACTTTCAGCCCTCCGGTCACCGGCGATACCCCTCCCTCAACTCCGACAACCATTCCTCCTTCAGATCTAGCCTTCCTTCACTAGACAAGTGCCATCCACACCAGATCTGGCACCATCAAACCCCTCGGCCCTCAAACATATGCAACACATATTCTCCTTTCACTTTCAGCATTCTGGTCACCGGTGATGCCCCTCCCTCAGCTCTTACAACCATTCCTCCCTCAGATCTGGCCTTCCTTCACCAGACAAATGCCATCTGTAGACACCTAATTTTGTCCGAACAATTCGTTTAAAAAAATCAAAAAAATCAAAAAATAAAAAATTATAAAAAGAAACAAGTCAACTTTGGTCAAATCTTTCAAATTTAAAAAATCTCATGTGAAGCACATGCAAAATTTACACCCTCAATAGTTGACTTGGTTGATTTGTTACCAAAAAAATGAACATAATAATTTGCAAATGATGGAAATAAATCATGAATGAGAATCCCATGATGGAAGCCATGGTTTAAGCATTAAAAGGAGGAAGTTTGTTTCCTTCCCTAAATGTTTAGGGCTAGAAATGGCTATAAAAGCCAATGAAAAAGAGAAATAAAGGGGGACGGAAGCTAAAAAAAACCCTAGAAAAAAAAAAGAAAACCCTAGTGCCTCGACTTCCCATGCTTTGCTGCCTTCCCCTCTCTTCACCCAAGTTGCTGTCCTCGTTGCACCTCTCGCAACCATCCCTGTCTGTTGTATTGTCTTCCAGCCTCACCGCTGCATCGTCCTCACCAATCGCCATAATCACAGTCCAGCCACTACACAAACCAAGCCTTCATCTTCCTTTAGTCAACATAGCCAAGCTCCAAACTGTTCTAGCCTCCATTCCATTTCTGCATCAAACCACCACAGTTGTTACACCATAACCAAAGCCGTTCTGCACTCCATCGTTGCTGCATGTTCTGTGATTTCCTTCGTGACCCGAAGCACCACGGCACCGCTTTGCTTCTTCACACGTTTCCTGCTCCTAATTAGTTTGGAAACCCACGTTTGCCTATATCCCATTCTTGCATCGTCGAGCTCATTCTTGCCACCTTGCGCCCAGTGTCCCTACTGCGTCTTCATCATCGAGCTACTGCTGCAGCTTTCCACGTTGAAGCTAACCCTTATATCTTCACCATTGTCTCCTAAACTGCCACCGTGTCTCTGCTCTCCTTGCTGCACCATTATTCCTGCCAACTTCGATGCTGTCTCTACCGTTCAGCCTTGCTGTCATCATTGTGTTGCTGTGCCACCTTTGCTGTTGCTGAAAGTTGCTGTGAAGGGATAAGATTTTGAGCTGTTGCTGCCATAGGAAAGTTTCACATGCTGCTGTCGTTCTTGTTATAAGCTTTCTTTACATCATCTGCTAGCATCCACGTGAAAACAGCAAAAGGAAATAAGGAAGAAACGTTAAAGCATAAGGAAAAGAAACAATAAAGAAAATTTCCAGAAGACCACTGAACGCCTACAACCCACGCCTGCCCCGCCAAAGAAGGAAGCTGTGTGCTCGCCCGACCGAAGAAGAAGAAAGACTTGTGAGCTCGCCTGCCTTCCAATAGAGGTACTCGCCTCGCCAAAGAAAGAGAAGAATCCGAGAGTTTGCTCGCTCGACCACGTGCTCGCTCGCCCAAAGAGAAAGAACATCCAAGAGCTCGCCAAATCAAGGAGTTCAGCAGCCCGAGGTGGCTATCTTCGCACGCCTGCCCCGCCAAAGAAGGAAGCTGTGTGCTCACCCGACCGAAGAAGAGGGAAGACTTGTGAGCTCACCCACCTTCCAATAGAGGTACTCACCCCACCAAAGAAAGAGAAGAATCCGAGAGTCTGCTCGATCGACCACGTGCTCGCCCGCCCAAAGAGAAAGAACATCCAAGAGCTCACCAAATCAAGGAGTTCGCCCGCCCGAGGTGGCTATCTTCGCTCGCCTACCCCGCCAAAGAAAGAAACTGTGTGCTCGCCCGACCGAAGAAGAGGGAGGACTTGTAAGCTCGCCCGCCCTCCAATAGAGGTACTCGCCCCGCCAAAGAAAGAGAAGAATCCGAGAGTTTGCTCGCTCGTCCACGAGCTCACCCGCCCAAAGAGAAAGAACATCCAAGAGCTCGCCAAATCAAGGAGTTCGCCCACCCGAGGAGGTTATCTTCGCTCGCCTGCCCCGCCAAAGAAAGAAGCTGTGTGCTCGCCCGACCGAAGAAGAGGGAAGACTTGTGAGCTCGCCCGCCCTCCAATAGAGGTATATTCCCCTTTTTGTCATTCATTTACTTAGGTATTTTTAATGTATGGGTAGAAAATAATAAGTAAAATAATTAAAGGAAAATAAAATGGAATTTTTTCGATGATGAGATGTTACGGAATTCACAAGTAGTGATTCCTAACTGATCTCTAGGTAAGAAAAATATGCTAAATGTTACCAGCGTATTGGAATATTTAGTATAATTTTTCAATAAAAAATAAATTTTATAAATATAAATAAATTTAAAAAAATTAATAATAAAATAAAATAATATATTTCTCATGTGCATCATATATATTTTGTTTGCATCATTTGCATTCATTGTAATTCCAAACTAAATGCAAATCTCCCGATGATGGGATTCTATATAAATCGCAAGTAGCGATTCTTAAGAAATCCCTAGGTGAGGAAATTATCCGAAATACTACCAAAAGTATTGGGGTACTTCGGAATAATTTTCGATATAAGGGATTTTCATTTATAAAAATTAAAATTTATGAATTAAAAAAATAAAATGAAATAATGGATTTCTCATGTGCATCACCTATATTTTGATTGCATCATTTGCATCCATGAAATTTCAAAATAAGTGCAAATCTCCCGAGGATGGGATTCTATAGAAATCGCAAGTAGCGATTCTTAAGAAATCTTTAGGTGAGGAAATTATCTGAAATGCTACCAAAAGTATTGGGGTACTTCGGAATAATTTTCAATACAAAAGATTTTCACTCTTTTTAAATAAAAAAATAAAAATTAAATATTTCAAAATAAAAACAAATAATAAAAATGGTTTCAAATAAATGGAGTTCTTTTTAAATATTTAAGATCAATTTATTAAGACTAAAAGATAAGACATGATTAAGTGGTACCGTTTTTTAACGGGCGTTGTGGGGGTGCTAATCCTTCCCCACGCGTAACCGAACTCCCAAACCCAAATTTTGTTTTCGCAGACCAAAAATTATTTTTTTGATAAAACTTAATTAATTTTAAGATTTTATTAAAAAGATAAATAATTTTAGGTGACCAATCACACCTAGTCAAAAAAAGATTGGTGGCGACTCCATTTTGTGTTTTTATCAAAATCGTCTAGCGATCGAGTCCCCGGACGAAAATCGTTACGACAGCTTGGCGACTCCACTGGGGATGTTAGAGAGTCGAACCATAATTAATCATGTCTTATCCAAGATCTTGATTAATGGTCTTAATAAATATTTAATAAAACTCTTCATAAAATTAAAAAAAAAAACAAAAAGATACAAACAAAAAAATGTGTGAATCATTTTCATCATTTGTGTTTTGTTGGGATGCATCTTAAATTTTATTCCTTTGCATGCATGACATATTCATTGCATACATCAACCATACACCCTGGTTTGTCCCTTTTAGGAAAGAGTAGAGTACCTTTGCTCTCGTGAGGTAATAACCTCCGCAATGGCAAGTGAAATACTCTCACTCAAATTGAACCCTTTCCGTCTGTAGCCTATCATGGGTGAGGATTGGGGTGCCTTACTAGTCTAGTATGGACGTCAGTAAGGAACAATTTGGGAACCTTTTGTCCTTTAGAACTCCAAAGCATACATCTAGTAAACTTAAGAGGACTAACTTGGGATAGAGTCATGTTAACCTTATTACTTAGGACATATCTTTGATCATGTATGTTTGCTTTTGTTTGACATGTGAGACACTAATAGGGAATCATAGGTTCTTTAGCAAAACATTTCCATGCATGATTTTTTCCAAACACATGTAGCATTTTGTTCATCCATTCATCTTCATTCATTTTTTCCAAGCATCACCACATGTGAAATGATAAATTCTTAATTGTGGTAATAAAGATTTGAAGATAGCTTGACCAAAAGTTCATTCACACAACACTCGTTATCGAGCTAAGATCATGGAAAAAGAATCAAGCGCGCGCATGGAGAAGATGGAAAAAGCTCAAGAGGAAATGAGGGGGCAACTGGCCCAAATTACAGAATTATTAAAAAATCTAAGCAAAGGCAAAGGAGTAGTAGAGGAAGTGGCAATCCAATAAGGGGTTCAACAACACAGTATGGAAGATCCTATCTATTCTCCTGGATTCGGTCCATTCCCAAGTCAAACATCTCAAGAAAGAAGATATCCACCTGCTTACGCTGCTATACCCCAAGTGTTTGGACAAGCTCAATTCCAAGGACCCACCCATCCTTCCCAAGGTGCAAAATCTACTGATCCCATTGAGGTGCCCGACTTAGATGACCCAAGGGAAATTGAGAAGTTGAAAGCCAAACAAGTAGAAGAGAAAGATGAGGCGAAGTCACAACAAAAGATTAATATGTTGGAGGAAAGGATTCGAGCTATTGAAGGCTTAGACTTTTATGGTTCCATGGATGCTACTGGGTTGTGCTTGGTGTCAGACCTGGTTATTCCACCCAAGTTCAAAGCACCAAAGTTTGAGAAGTACAATGGAACTTCTTGCCCTAGGTCTCATCTTATTATGTATTGTCGAAAGATGGCTGCTTTTGCTCAAGATGATAAGCTCTTTATTCACATTTTTCAAGAAAGTCTCACTGGATCTGCTACCAAGTGGTACAATCAATTAGACAAAACCCGGATTACCACATGGAATGACTTAGCAAGGGCATTCACGGCCCAATATCGACATGTTGCTGATATGGCCCCTGACCGTTTATCAGTTCAAAACATGGAGATGAAAGCCAATGAAAGCTTCAAGCAATATGCGCAAAGGTGGCGCGATGTAGCTGCAGAAGTGCAACCTCCTCTTTCAGAAAAGGAGCTCACCATCCTATTTGTGAACACTTTAAAGGCTCCATATTATGATAGGATGATAGGCAATGCCACCAAGAATTTTGCTGATATGGTGTTATCCGGGGAGATCATTGAGAATGCGATCAAGCATGGCAAGATTGAAGTTCCTAACAGTACTGAGAAGAAAGGAGGAGCCAACAGAAGGAGGGAAGAGGATGCCCATGCTGTTATAAATGGGGGGCAACATGGACGATACACTCCACGACACTCTTATCCCATGCCACAACCATATTATCCTGTTCAATACCCTTACCAGTCATATCCGCAAATTAATGCTCAGCCTAACTTTCACCCTCAAACACCTGCACCAAATACCCAATCAGTTGCCCAATCCAACAAACAAGAAAGCAATCCTAGGGGGCATGGCCAAAACAACAAAAAGCTCCCCTTGATCTAATTCCCATAACCTATACCGAGTTGTACCCAAAACTAATCAAAGAGCAGCTCATTGCCCCAGTTTATGTGGAACCTCTCAAGCCTCCATATCCAAAATGGTATAATGAGAATGCTCGATGTGAGTATCATTTTGGGAATCCGGGTCATTCCTTGGAGAATTGCACTGCTTTAAAGTATAGGGTGCAAGGTTTGATAAAAGCCGGCATATTGCACTTTGAAACAAAGGGGGAACCAACTGTGAATGCGAATCCATTGCCCAACCATGGAAATGAGGGATGATTCTTTTGAGGTGAAAGGAGTTTAAGCCATGCAAGTCTGGAGATTTATCAGAATTTTTTTTTAGTAATGCAAGACAGTTTTTTTTTTAAAAAAGTGCTTAAGCCCATAAGCACGAAATAAAGTTTTATGTATGGGCTAACTTTTATTTATTTTCTTTTCAATAAAGCAACTAGTGTGATGCACTATCATTTTCTCATTCTATTCATTTGCCATTTCTCACATACTCACCATATCTTTCATTCATAAGTATCCAAATAATGAACATGATGATAATGATGTCAATAAATCTGGGATTCAAATTTGTAAGAACCACTTTTACTGATGGATTATCAATCTGCCAAGGTGTCCAAGTAAGAAAGAAGAAAATTTGTTCACAATTTTCACCCAAATTTGATGGCATAAGAAAAGGTGAATCTCTTATAGAAGTTTCTAACAAGTTTGTATTTGTTCAGTAAATGACCTTCAAGGAGAGTATTTGCATAAGAAATGATAAATGGCCTTCTTTCACTATCCTTCAAGCGAGAGTAAAATTATCCTTTGATTACCCCTTTTGAGCCTATTATATTTTTTGTAATATAACCCACCAAGGATCACCCTCCACAATGGGGGCAAGATAGATGAAAAAAATTATTCATGAGGGGCAAAAGAAAGAAAAAGAAAGTGCCCATTTATGTGAAAAAAAAAAGAGGAAAAGGGTTTGAATACAAAGAACCCTAAAAGAACAAAAAAAAGAAAGAAAAGAAATGAGTGAATTAGAAAGAGGCAAAATGCCTAAATGTTTTACTTGATAAAAAGTGATCCCTTGGTTTATAAACCTTGAAACACATTTTGGGCCTACTATATCCTTTTCTTTTATAAGCCCTTACCCAAGCCTACATTACGTGCCTTTAAAAGCCCATTTTGATCAAATGTAAATGCTTGAATTGAAGAATCATGTGTTGAATGAAAACATACTTGTACAATGAGATAATGATCCTTTGAATGAAGTAGATCAAGTTGAATGAAGAAACCCATGAGCTTTGGAAGATATCTTGGATCGAAATCAAGAACGCCTATTAGGGGCATGAATTTGGATTGAGCATTGAAGGTTGAAGTTTGTCAAAGCCAATGAAGTTGAAAATGAAGAAAAAAAAGAAATAGATGCAAAAAAAGAAGAAAAAAGAAGAAAAAAGAAAAAAGAAGAAAAAAAGAAAAAAGAGAAAAAGAAGGATTCAAATTGAAAACCTGAAAAGGCAGTTTGGATCAAAAGAGGGGAACCTAAGTTGAAAACCTGAAAAGGCAACTTAGGAAAAAAATCATCACCAAGAGTTTTGATAGCAAGATTGGCAGGCCCAACATGAATGAACATATCAAAATGAGTGGATTTTTCATAAAAGAATTCTAGATTGACTTGATTGAAATTGTCAGAAGGTTTATTAAATGGATACTGAAAACCTTATTCCAAACAAACTGGCCCATTGATTTTTCTTGATTTCATGTTCCTTTTCTAAGAATGAATACCCATATCTCTCATGATTATTTTAAATTTATTCCATCCCTATAATAAATTGAGAAGATGTATGAGTGCATCACATTGGTGGTCGAATTGGAAGAAAAATAAATAAATGTTGGTAGCCCTTTTTGGGTAAATTTTTGAAAAAATATTCTTTTGAGAAATCTTGCATTACTAAAAGAGAGAAAGAAACAAAAATAAAAAATGATGAAAACATAACTTTGCAAGCATGATGGCAAGTCTTCAAGCATAATCGGACCAAGACTCATTAGAAGGTGAGATGAAAAGTGGAGATAGAAGATTTGAATAAGAAGAATCCAGCAGATATGTGGAACTTGAGGAAAATGAGATGAGCTTGAGAATCTTGTTACCACAATTGAGATTGCATTTACATACATTCATGGAATAATCAGGGGGCATGACATTAACATGTGCATAACATTCATAGCATCTATGGTATTCATGGCATTCATTATATCCATGACTTGCATGACATTTCATCAGTGCATTTTGACATTGAACTATTTGTTAAGACATTAGGATAAGAAGCCCTGAATGATTAAAATTTTGAGGAAAAGAGAAAATATAAGAGACAGTAATTTGAAAAATGATGAGGTATGAGAAGATGATGAGAAAAATACCTTTTTGAAAAAACTTTAGATGAGAGCAAAGTCCAGTTTAGCTGGCACCTTAAAGGAGGATGAAGCCCAATATTGTTGGCATCAAAATGAAAGTCAAGCCCAGTCAAACCCATGTTAACTGGCATTCTGAAATGAAATTTTTTTTTAAAGTCTCATTGCCTCTGTTGAGAGGAGCTCTATTTTTCAAAGTCTCATTGTCTCTATTGAGAGGAGCTTTATGTTTTCAAAAGTCACATTACCTCTGTTGAGAGGAGCTTTGTGTTTCAGAAGTTTTAGAGCCTCTGTTGAGAGGAGCTTTTATTCCATGATCATCTTGCATTCCTTAGTCTTATGATAGGAGAGACTAGGAATTTCACTTTGCATTTCTTAATCTTATGATAGAAAAGATTAGGAAATCCCATTCATCTTGCATTCCTTAGTCTTATGATAGGAGAGACTAGGAATTTCACTTTGCATTCCTTAATCTTATGATAGAAAAGATTAGGAAATCCCATTCACTTTGCATTCCTTAGTCTTATGAGAGAGAAGGCAAGGAAATATCATATTTTACAAAGAATTCATTGATAGGTCTTACATTCGGGCAAAATGGTTGTCTATGTCTTTGCACAATTACTGTTTCACAGCAAAGCGCAAAGAGGGGCAGCTGTAGACACCTAATTTTGTCCGAACAATTCGTTTAAAAAAATCAAAAAAATCAAAAAATAAAAAATGATAAAAAGAAACAAGTCAACTTTGATCAAATCTTTCAAATTTAAAAAATCTCATGTGAAGCACATGCAAAATTTACACCCTCAATAGTTGACTTGGTTGATTTGTTACCAAAAAAATGAACATAATAATTTGCAAATGATGGAAATAAATCATGAATGAGAATCCCATGATGGAAGCCATGGTTTAAGCATTAAAAGGAGGAAGTTTGTTTCCTTCCCTAAATGTTTAGGGCTAGAAATGGCTATAAAAGCCAATGAAAAAGAGAAATAAAGGGGGACGGAAGCTAAAAAAAAACCCTAGAAAAAAAAAGAAAACCCTAGTGCCTCGACTTCCCATGCTTTGCTGCCTTCCCCTCTCTTCACCCAGGTTGCTGCCCTCGTTGCACCTCTCGCAGCCATCCCTGTCTGTTGTATTGTCTTCCAGCCTCACTGCTGCATCATCCTCACCAATCACCATAATCACAGTCCAGCCACTACACAAACCAAGCCTTCATCTTCCTTTAGTCAACATAGCCAAGCTCCAAACTGTTCTAGCCTCCATTCCGTTTCTGCATCAAACCACCACGGTTGTTACACCATAACCAAAGCCGTTCTGCACTCCATCGTTGCTGCATGTTCTGTGATTTCCTTCGTGACCCGAAGCACCACGGCACCGCTTTGCTTCTTCACACATTTCCTGCTCCTAATTAGTTTGGAAACCCACGTTTGCCTATATCCCATTCTTGCATCGTCGAGCTCATTCTTGCCACCTTGCGCCCAGTGTCCCTACTGCGTCTTCATCATCGAGCTACTGCTGCAGCTTTCCTCGTTGAAGCTAACCCTTATATCTTCACCATTGTCTCCTAAACTGCCACTGTGTCTCTGCTCTCCTTACTGCACCATTATTCCTGCCAACTTCGATGCTGTCTCTACCGTTCAGCCTTGCTGTCATCATTGTGTTGCTGTGCCACCTTTGCTGTTGCTGAAAGTTGCTGTGAAGGGATAAGATTTTGAGCTGTTGCTGCCATAGGAAAGTTTCACATGCTGCTGTCGTTCTTGTTATAAGCTTTCTTTACATCATCTGCTAGCATCCACGTGAAAGCAGCAAAAGGAAATAAGGAAGAAACATTAAAGCATAAGGAAAAGAAACAATAAAGAAAATTTCCAGAAGACCACTAAACACCTACAACCCACGCCTGCCCCGCCAAAGAAGGAAGCTGTGTGCTCGCCCGACCGAAGAAGAGGAAAGACTTGTGAGCTCACCCGCCTTCCAATAGAGGTACTCGCCCCGCCAAAGAAAGAGAAGAATCCGAGAGTTTGCTCGCTCGACCACGTGCTCGCCCGCCCAAAGAGAAAGAACATCCAGGAGCTCGCCAAATCAAGGAGTTCGCCCGCCCGAGGTGGCTATCTTCACTCGCCTGCCCCGCCAAAGAAAGAAGCTGTGTGCTCGCCCGACCGAAGAAGAGGGAGGACTTGTAAGCTCGCCCGCCCTCCAATAGAGGTACTCGCCCCGCCAAAGAAAGAGAAGAATCCGAGAGTTTGCTCGCTCGCCCACGAGCTCACCTGCCCAAAGAGAAAGAACATCCAAGAGCTCGCCAAATCAAGGAGTTCGCCCGCCAGCCCGAGGAGGTTATCTTCGCTCGCCTGCCCCGCCAAAGAAAGAAGCTGTGTGCTCGCCCGACCGAAGAAGAGGGAAGACTTGTGAGCTCGCCCGCCCTCCAATAGAGGTATATTCCCCTTTTTGTCATTCATTTACTTAGGTATTTTTAATGTATGGGTAGAAAATAATAAGTAAAATAAATAAAGAAAAATAAAATGAAATTCTTCCGATGATGAGATGTTACGGAATTCACAGGTAGTGATTCCTAACTGATCTCTAGGTAAGAGAAATATGCTAAATGTTACCAGCGTATTGGAATATTTAGTATAATTTTTCAATAAAAAATAAATTTTATAAATATAAATAAATTTAAAAAAAATAATAATAATAAAATAATATATTTCTCATGTGCATCATATATATTTTGTTTGCATCATTTGCATTCATTGTAATTCCAAACTAAATGCAAATCTCCCGAGGATGGGATTCTATAGAAATCGCAAATAGCGATTCTTAAGAAATCCCTAGGTGAGGAAATTATCCGAAATGCTACCAAAAGTATTGTGGTACTTCGAAATAATTTTCGATATAAGGGATTTTCATTTATAAAAATTAAAATTTATGAATTAAAAAATAATAAAATGAAATAATGGATTTCTCATGTGCATCACCTATATTTTGATTGCATCATTTGCATCCATGAAATTTCAAAATAGGTGCAAATCTCCCGAGAATGGGATTCTATAGAAATCGCAAGTAGCGATTCTTAAGAAATCTTTAGGTGAGAAAATTATCCGAAATGCTACCAAAAGTATTGGGGTACTTCGGAATAATTTTCAATACAAAAAATTTTCACTCTTTTCAAATAAAAAAATAAAAATTAAATATTTGAAAATAAAAACAAATAATAAAAATGGTTTCAAATAAATGGAGTTCTTTTTAAATATTTAAGATCATTTTATTAAGATCAAAAGATAAGACATGATTAAGTTGTACCATTTTTTAACGGGCGTTGTGGGGGTGCTAATCCTTCCCCACGCGTAACGGAACTCTCGAACCCAAATTTTGTTTTCGCATACCAAAAATTATTTTTTTTATAAAACTTAATTAATTTTAAGATTTTATTAAAAAGATAAATAATTTTAGGTGACCAATCACACCTAGTCAAAAAAAGATTGGTGGCGAGTCCATTTTGTATTTTTATCAAAATCGTCTAGCGATCGAGTCCCCGGACGAAAATCGTTACGACACCATCCACACCAAATCTGGCACCATCGAACCCCTCAGCCCTCAAACCCAGTCCAATGATCCACTTAGCAGTCAGATCCGACGCCGACAAGACCCTCGACCCTCAGATCTAGCTTCTCTATGGCCATCTTCCTTGTTCTTTGGCAGCAAACCCCCTTAGCTGGCCTCACACAGTCACGCATGGAGTGACCTCACCGACACATAGTCGCTGCCCTCTCCTCCCTCAGTAGCCACTGGCCTATCTATGCCTCTCCTTCAGTCACGCACGCAGCGAACAACCAGTAGGCCGTAGCGATTGGCTCACACATGTGGTTAATGTCTATTTTCTTTATTTTGTTTATTTTTTATATGATTCTGACTTTAGTTTGTTGTAGTGCTATGTTTCTTAGTTGTATGTTTTTGTGGGTTTAGTTATTCTGATTGACTATTAGGTGTTTGTTTCTTTGCTTGTGAAAGTGGCAGATTGAATGTTTCTTTACCAATCTTGCTCACGGTAGTCAGGTTTCTCTTGTGAGTTCCTCATTTGAATCTTGAACAGATTTATGAAATAAAATTCTTCTGCATTTAAAAAATAAATACATGAATTTTCCAGATGATTAATGTTGTGCCTGATCTGTGTGGCTTTAGTTACTTTTATTTTTGTGTAAGGTTTTTATTCTTATTGTTGTTGTATTGTTATTATTATAAAAAAATTATATTTCATTATATCTAATTGATAATATTTTTATAAATATAAAATATGTATGAGCTCGAGTTTGAGCTCAAACAGTCGAGCATGAGAAGTCGAGCCTAATCGAGCAAGCTCGAGTAACTCGTTTTTTATCTCGAGTCGAGCTCAAGCTCAAAAAATAAGGCTCGATCGAGCTCGAGCCGAGTACCGAGCACTGAGTTTTCAAGTCAAGCTCAAGCTCGAGCACCCCACTGTATCGGCTCGTCTTAGCTCGATTACACCCCTAATAATAATCAGGGAGTATAATTGAAAAGTGCATTATTTTTCGACAATTAATGGAAACAATCAACTCAGTGCTCAACAGAAAAAAATCACTTGCATCAAAACTCTATAAAGTATATCTTATTTTCTTTGGCAAATTTAACAATAATACCTTACAGTTACATTACAACTGCTAAGAGAGAACTAAAAGCAAAAAGCACCTCTTTTTAACATCAAAAAGCCCCATATATCTTAGCTCCTATGGAGTGTAAATGCTTTGCAAGAGAGAGAGAGAGTAAAAGGACTTAATTTTATTATTATCTCAGTTGCAAAAGATCAATGTAAGCCTGACTGTTAAGGCAAGATAAAATGGAGAAATAAGTATAGTCGCCTTATGTTTATCCAATTGAGTAGAAAGCAGCTAAAAACAAATATCTATCCCAAAAAAGAAAAGACAAGCCGTATCTTAACAGTTAGAAATTTAATCCACATCAAATTCAATTCTCTTCATTTCTCTTGTACTTTTTACCCCTTTCCTTTACATTCATTAATCTAAGCTAACTTAGGAAAAGAAAAGATACCTCTTCCTTTCTTCAGATAAAACTCCATAGACCCAAGTATTTTAGCCACATGTAAGGTTTTAACTTTCTTAATTTAGTATCCAAAAAAAATAATTATTGTGGGATTATAAATGGAATGTTTTAAAGAAAATTGAAAATATACCAAATGCAATTCCCAACTCAAGAGAATGTCATCGAGACGGTCTCGTCTTAATTTCTTACCATCAACCTTTTGAAGTTTTCTTTGCAATACAATCTTTAGTTTTCCCTTCAACCTTTTGCCTGCAACAAACATGAAATCAAAAGTATTAAAATCAATTAAACAAATAACAATCTAAATAATTCAATACAATCCTTAGCTTCTCCTTCAACTCTTTGCTTGCAACAAACTTGAAATCAAATGTATTAAAATGAATCATATAAATAAAAATTTGAACAATTTAATTGACAATGAAGAAACTCTACCTCAATGAGAATTCAATGACAATTAATAACACCACTACTTATTTAATACCGTTAATTTTAGAAATGATACACAATAAAGATTTTTGAAATAAATTATTTGAGACATTGGTTGTTACAACTCAACCATCTAACCATGTAAATAAAAAAAATTTGCTGCAGCATTATTAATGCCCTCCAAAGGAAAAGCTATGCTTCGAACTTCTAAGTATCAAATATACATAAAAATGGCCTGATAAATTCAAGCCCAGCACATGCCCACCTATCCTAAGGTTTGATACATATTCCAAAAAAAATTGAGCTTAGCCAATAAAGATCCCAATAACAAAGATCAATTAAAGAAATCAAAACCAATTTGATCAATCAAATCATTGGGAAAAGATTAGATTGTGAGGAATGCAACAAATAAGTAAAAAAGCATGACAATAAAAAGCAATATAGAGAAACAACGAAGAGTAAATTAATAGGGAAAAAACCCAAAAAAAAGTAAAGAAATCACAAGTATAACCTAAGCAATGAAAAATGATACTTGCTCACAATGGAGCCTAACCCCTAAGACAAAAAAAACTTTTTTTTCCTTTTTTTGGTTTATCTCAAGGAAATTAATTAGTCATAATACTAAGTGATAGCAATTTTGTATATCAATAGGGTATGATAACCAACACATGCAATAGATCACAAAGCTAAAAGTACTTTTGCCTTCAAAATATATTCATGCTCTTATTTATAATGTATGCATAGGTTTACCTCTATCACTTCTGTAAAGTTGCAGATGTTAGAAACAGAAATGGCGAACCAAATGATGACTGGAGTAGCAAACAGAATCTCATCCTACCGCCTAGAGAAAAAAAGAACAAAAAACAGAAAAATTGTGAGCTTAGGAAGTGAACACCTAAAACACAAGAAAAATTAATTTACAATATTACGATTTAACAGAAATCCATATATTTAATACATATATACATGCATCTAAGATCTATCTTTATCTATTTTACAGAATTAAATAAATCACTGCAAAACAAATAACCACATGTTTCTTAATTCAATATTATAAATCCAAGTCAATTTCTTTTCACAAAAACCAAAAAATTCAACAAATCAGTCCCACAATCAATTATAACTCATATCTCAACCAAAGTTCTAATTTAATTCTAAATATTATATTTTCACCAATTCAATAACCACAATCAATTGTTCTAAATTTTTAATACATATATATAAACAAATTTATTTAATTATAAACAAAATAATATAAGAAAGATAGGATTTTGAATTTACCAACAATTTCAATATAGAATACTCTTTAAATGAAATTCCTACAATAATGAACAATCAAAAATATTAAACATTTAATCAAAAACAAAATGCATTTATACCTAAGAAAACTAAAATAAAAGCCATTTGTACCAAAAAAAATTTAGGCAGAGAGTAGGCTGCAGGCGCCGGATTTGTTGGGGGAGTGACTGGCAGCTGCAACTTGCTTCGACAGTAGAGAGGAGTGGAAGGGAGAGGCGCACAGTGGAAAGGCAGTGGGGGGCACGCGCAAGGGAGATCGACGTAGATGTGGTCTGGATAGGCAAGGCACGTGCAGGGGAGAGGCGTACATGGGAGAGGAAAGGCGAGGAACGCACGGGGGGGAGGCGTACAGGGGGTGTACAGGGGAGAGGAAAGGTGAGGAGCACACAAGGGAGAGGCGCACAGAGGAGAGGAGAGGTGAGGCTCGAGCAGGGGAGAGGAGAGGAGAGGCGAGGCATACCGGGTGGTTGGGCTAGAAGTCGGCGCAGGTGCCGGCACCGGATTTGGTATGGGTGAGGTCAGCAGAGGAGTCGGGTGAGGGAGAGTTTTGCTTAGGTTTTTTCTTTTATGTTTTTTTAGCTAAGTAAAAGATATAAGGGATGAATGGGCAGTAGAATATAGAGTGTAAATTTTTTTTTGTTTAATTTGGGCAGGAATAATTTTGAGATGGATTTGCGGTAGCAAAATCCGTCTCAAAATTTTAGAATACTTTATTTTTTATAAATAAATTTAATAATATTATTTTATTTAATTGTAATAATTTTAATATATTTTTATTTAAATGATATTATTTATAATTTATATATTCTAAAATTATTATACAACATTAAACTAAAAAATATTGTGATATTATAGTTTATATTATGTATACTTAATTGCTTTTTACAATTTTCAACTTTACCATATTAAAATAAATGTATTAATTTTAAACTATCTTTAATTAAATACACAATTTATATTAAATTTTAAAAGCAATTCAATATATATACACACACTAAAATATATATTTATTCATATTTTTCCAAAAATTAAAATATATTAATATAGACATTATATTTGTTATTATTATTATTAAAATCTATTAAATATAAGGGTTTGAGACGGAAATTCCGTCTCAAAACCCTTGCATTTCTTTTTTTATTTCTTGAAATATTTTGAGACGGAATTTCCGTTGCAAATTCCATCTCAAAATTTAGAGACGGAATTTGTCTCAAAATTTAGAGACGGAATTTGCAACGGAAATTCTGTCTCAAAACCCTTACATTTTCTTTTTTAATTCTCTGAAAGATTTTGAGACGGAATTTTTGTTGCAAATTCTGTCTCTAAATTTTGAGACGGAAACCCTTACATTTTCTTTTTTAATTCTGTAAAAGATTTTGAGACGGAATTTGCAACGGAAATTCCGTTTCAAAATCTTCCAGAGAATTAAAAAAAAAATCTAAGGGTTTTGAGACAGAATTTTCCGTTGCAAATTCTGTCTCAAACTTTAGAAATGGAATTTGCAACAGAAAATTCCTTCTTAAAACTCTTATATTTCTTTTTTTATTTCTTTAGAGATTTTGGAATTTTCTGTCGCAAATTCTGAAGGAAACCGAAACAAACACGCAGCGAAATTTAAGTCATTCGGCCTCCACCAAGATTAATTCGGAGAGTTGCCTGATTAGGGTTTCGAGATTTTACCTAATGTTTTCTCTGATTTTCTGTCTTGGTCGAGTCACAAGCAACAACTTTTCGTTCCTGCCTCTATGGTATCCACACGAACGGATCTCACGACTCTTGAACGTCTCACGATCAGAAGCCTTAAAGAGCGTTTTTGATTCCTGATAACCGAATTGCTAGCTTCGATTAAAAGAATATTTTGTTTTCTGTTTAATTGTGCGGCTCTGTTTTAGAAAACACAAAACATCCTTTTATAGGCAGTAAATTTTACCCTAAAATTTACTGTCAAACAGAACTCTAATCCTACTTAGAATAGGATTAGTTATATCCTTAATCCAATTCAGAATAGGATTAGTTATATCCTTAATCCAATTCAGAATAGGATTAATTAAGCTCCTCATTGATCCGTTCTAAGTGTGCGACCCAATAGGTTCTCAAAACAATGGCAATGACAAAATTGTCACAAGCAATGAGCGGTATCTAGCAACACATCATTGCTACCCATGTAACGAGAATGTCAATGACTCGACATAACCTTACTCGTGATAGATGTTACCGTGTAGTCTAATCCCTTTATCCTTTGATGTCTTGATTAGACACAAGTCATGGAATGTGTCACACTTGTATAGTCTAATCAACGTTTCTTGATTCCTGAGTAGACTAATTAATCAAATAAAATCAATATCTCATATTGACTTATTTGAGCACGGCCATGCATTTCTTAGTCTCACTCTATCAAAGGGCCCAAGACATCACTCTTGTTATATAAGAGGGATAAATCCTATCTTGATCACTCAACATCCCTCTACATAGATCAAGGCATACCCAATTACTACCTTTATAGTCTATCCTGTTACGAATGACATCTAGCAGCATTAAAGGATGCAATTCTCTATGTTGGGATCTCTGATGATCTCAAGTCAAAGGATCACATACACCAACATCACTATGAGAATCGCTTATGACACTCATATAACAATCCATGTAGCGTTCTCATGGAGGGTCGATCCAGTACATAGTTCTCTAACATGTACCTATGTGATGACTTGATATCCGATATCCATGACAATGGTCATCAGTCAACCACATACTAGTCTTATCGTATCATTGTTATCCTTGTTCACAATAATACTTGACTAGGGATATTTTAAGAATAGTGTGTTATTACTATTCTAAGTACATTATCATATAAGATTACATTACGCAATTATAAGACAAATATAATAATGAACTATAAATAAAATGTCATGATACATAAAAATGCCAAAGTCAATCATCTAATGAATGGTTCTAAGGGCATAATCCAACAAATTCCGTCTCAAAATCTCTTAAAGAAACAAAAAAGAAATATAAAGGTTTTGAGACGAAATTTACGACGGAAAATTCTGTCTCAAAATCTCTAAAGAAATAGAAAAAAGAAATATAGGGTTTTGAAACAGAATTTTTCGTTGCAAACTCTGTCTCTAAAGTTTGAGATGGAATTTGCAATGGAAAATTCCGTCTCAAAACCCTTATATTTCCTTTTTTAGTTCTTTAGAGATTTGAGACGGAATTTTCCATCGCAAACTTTTAGGGACGGATTTTGCAATGAAAATTCCGTCTCAAAATCTGTCAAAAATTTGGCGAGGATAAACACTGTTTATACGCGCCTTTTTAGCTTCGAAATTTGTGACGGAAATTATTCCGTTGCAAATTTGCAACAATTTTTCGTAGAAAATCCGTGGCTAAATTTGTCGCTAAAACTTTTCTTTGTTCCGTCACAAATCTGTTGCAAAACCGTAAAAAGTTGTGACGGAAATTTTCGTCTCAAAAATTCTGTCACTAAAAGTGCAATTTCTTGTAGTTTTAGTGAACCAAGATAAATCAAAATTTGTGCAAGCAAATGGTGTGCCAAGTCAAGTGATGTACAAAGTTAAGTTGCTAGCTCAAGGGAAAGAGAGTATTTTCCTTACTAAAGGTGAAGCTCTACAAAAGCAAATAATAAAAGTTATAATATAGTAAGAGAAGAAGATCGTCATATTAAAACATAAAGAAAAACATCATGTTCGAATAGCACTTCACTAATCAAAGAATGAGAAATGCAAGTAGTTGAACTACAAGGAACAAATACCAAAGTGCAAAAGGCATCACATCACCAAGGGAGGTGTAAGTATGTGTGGTCTCACTTAAGCCAGAATAAAGCACAAATGGGGGCAAGAAAAAGCTCAATTGAATAAAGCATATGAAAACACAACGAAAAGTTGAATCAAGCAAAGAACATGAGTGTGTGACAAAAAGTCTAACAACGAAATTTACCAAATATGCTAAATGCTATCCAAACAAAATGAAGCAAAATCTATGAGTACACACAAATGCTACACACATGAAAACACAACGAAAAGTTGAATCAAGCAAAAAGCTCAACCAAGGAAGAAGCTAAACTCAGAAAGGAAAAATAGCACATTCAAATAATACTCGAACAATTTATACAATGAAGCACTCAAAAGAAGTAAAGCACATAAGTATGCAAAAACCAAGAGAGGTACTCAAGTACACAAAGAAAAGCTCAACCAAGAGCAATGAGGAGTACACGAGCCATAATGCCTTAACACGAGGCACACAAGAAGGCATGATGAAGTGCCTAAGTAAGATATCAACACTACAAATGCAAAGAATACTAAAGCATGGATCACTCAAAACAATGATACTAAAAGTGACTATGAAACCAACAAGTCATCCAATTGTTCTCATTACTCAGAAGATGGGCAAGGAAAGAATAAACTAATACAAGTAAAATTTTAGAAATGAAAACATGGAGCAATAACCACAATAAGCCAATTTTTTTAAGCTAGAAGCCGTAAAAGGGCATGGATGAACATTCCCTTGGCCTAAGATGAATTATCAAAGCTCAAAATTGCAGAAAGTGAGAGTGAGCATTCCTTCAAGTTCAAGATGAGCTATGAAGTTCATGGTTGTAGCAGGCAAGGATGAGTATTTCCTTGACCATGATTAAGGATGACATCAGCTATGAAAGAATATAAGAAGCTCAACGTTATGAAAAGTAAGAATAAACATCCCATCAAGTCTAAGTTGAGGAATCGAGGTTCAAAGCCATGCTAACCAAGGATGAACATTCCCTTGGTCACAAATGGGCATGTAAAGATCAAGTTTATAAATGTCAAGTATGTGACATTCCCTAGCCAATCTTAGTCATGTCAAATTCCAGTCTATGGGTGGTAAGTAGGTGACATTCTTTTGGCCAATCTTAAGCATATCATATGTTTGTCCAAGGAAGGCAAGGAAGAGACATTTTCTTGGTCAATCTTAAGAATATTAGATAAAATTTCATTCAAAGCAAAGATGTGACATTCTCTTGGCCAATCTTAAGTATATTAAACCAAACATGTCAAGCTTAAATATGCAAACGATAAGGAAGCACATCCCTTTAGGTAATATCAACTAAGTCTCATAAGAGTAGAAGCTATCAAGCTAGGGCTCAAGGCATGAGAAGGAATCTAAGTCCTTATAAGAGCAGAAGCTATCAAGTTACACTTAAGGCATGCAAAGGAATGTAAGTCTTTAATGAATGGAAGCTATCAAGCTAGTGCTCAAGGCACATAAAAGAATTAAAGTCCTCACAAGAGCATAAATAATTAGACTGGGGCTTACGGTATGCAAGGAATCAAAGTCCTCATAAGAGTGAAAGCTATTCAGTTAGGGCTCGAGGCGCATAAAGAATAAAAACTACATAGGAACACAAGCCAAGGCTGAAGCTCGAAGTATGAAGATGACCAAATGAAGATCAAAATAATTGTCAAAACTAGTATAAATCAAAGAAATAACAAAGCAAAGGCTAGCCAAGCTAGAATTAGTGATAAGCAAAGAACAATCAAAGTTTAAAAGAGAGAAGGCATCCACATAAGAGCTTAAAATCAAAGACAACACTCCTCGGCAACACTTTCTCAAATATTCATAACGTCAAAAATAAGAAGGAGAAACCAACAAAAACAACTGCAAGAAGCTTTCTTTCTCATCAAAATAACAAGCACAACAAACATGGAAACATGCTAGCCAGAGAGGAGGTGATTACAACAATACGACAAAGTTTCAATCAAGCCATTGGACAAGTCAAGAATGAAATTGATGCTCAATTTCAATCTAAGGAGGAGACTTAGTGTTAAGGATAAATTTAGCAAGGAGATAATCACACCTAGCTTGGCCCAACATGCCTAGTCTAGCGATGCTCAATCTCTTTGTCTCCTTACTATCATGGCTTGAAAACAAATTGATTTCTTTTATATTGATAGACTCTACAAGATGGCGAAACATGGCACGATCTAAATGCCTCCCAAGCCTATATAGATAGCTTCATTCTAAGGCATATAGATCATTTATCTTGTATTTACTGCTTAGGCTTTGTTTGTATTATTTTATGCCTTTATCTTTCTAGCTCATTTATACTTTAGTCACGCTCGGACACTTGATTAGTTCTAGAAAGAGTATAGTAACTAGTGAATAGTTTGAATCACGCTATTCATATTATTGCAACCTTAGCTATCCAATGTGGATGTAAGCACTCTTACTGAACCATGTAAGTCTTGGTGTCCATTTTACTTTGCTCACATTGTTTACACCATCAACATTTTCGACATTTGATTATTTACTTTCGCTGCACTTACCAATGTGATTGATTATGTATAATCTAGAACTTGCAATTGGTATCAAAGCCTAGCTTGGTATGCTAGAAATCGTGATTAAGTTCTATAATGTTGCTATTGATACATAGAGATGCATGCTAGGTGATGTTTTAATTTTCGATTGAATTGAGATGTTTTAAAAGGGTTTAAATGATTTTAGAAACTGTGTTTAATACTTGCTGAATGATATTTAAATAATTATTTGATTATGAGAAAGATTCTAAGCAAAGTTTTGGTTATAGTTTGTGAAACTAGTAATAATTGGTTTTCTTTTTTCATTAAGTTTAAAAGTATACAAAATAATTTTTTTATACATGTCAGAAAGATTCGAGGTTGGTTGGTGCATGTATCGTACGTGAAAAGCGATGAAAAACCAAACTTGGAGAAACTCGAAGATCCAAAAGTCAAAAACCATTTCAAGGTGTCTACCCCTGTCCAATATTGGGGCTTTTGATATAGTTGACCTTGTACTATAGCCCATTATATGTAGTGTAAGTAGTGGCCTGAGTTGATCAAAGCTGAGCTCAATTTGAGCTAAGTTCCCAATTAGGAAACTTGTAATCCCATTTAGAAAACTTCACATAATAAGCTCATTTTGGCCTTAAATTCCTTATTTAAACTTGTAGATTTAATTTGAGGATATTTATAAAAAGCTAATCACCAAGTTAATCAACCATTTACTTACTAAAATCGTATTAAAGAGTTGTGGGAAGGTTCGACTACTAAATAAGGAAAAAGTCTTTCTAAATCAAGTAATTTAGTCATGAGATGGCAAATTAAATTGAATCAATTTCCTCAATTAATTTTATAATTGAAATTAATTGACTTAATTAATCCTAAAAGGTTAGGACTAAAATAAATGTTTGTCAAGAAATTGAATTAAAATTTGAAATACTAATTTGGTAACTCGAAACTTAATTTTTCAATTTTCATGTATTATGATTGCATATGGATGATTATGGATTTAGGCCCAATGTGATTCTAGATGGTTATAACCTCATAGTATTTATATGAAATATGGTTGCAAGTTTTACCTTATCTTTATTTTTTCTCTCAGGTTGTAAAATTCTTTTCTTATCTAAATCCCATTTAAAATAACTCGAGGTTTCTTTACAACAAATATAATTAGATTACATAGCAAATATAAGTTGGATTAGATGGGATTGAATTTTATGTAATTTGAAGATGAAAGTTCCAAGGCACTATGAAGATTACAAGCAAAGGCTTATGAAGGCTATGTATGTAATCCTAAGTATAACCTATTGATTTCTTTCAGTGGCTCAAGGAAAATTAAATTAGATAGAAGTCCATAATTATACTATAAAAAAACATGTGATAGATTTATTTTATGTGCTTTAATAAATGCTATGCTTGCAAAATAATGAGACCTAACCAAAATTACAAATTCCTCATTTAGATATTGAGTCCTCTCACAAGCATGATAAAGATGTCTTCCACCAACACAACAGGATAACCACAGTTCTTTAATTAGAGGTTTGTTGAGTCACTTAAGGTCAAACCTTACACGAATATATATGAGCTACAAAGATGGGTTTTACTCAACTAGAATCATGTTGTTTGGACGAGTCAAACATAACCGCATAATTTTAGAGGCAATGGTTAGGCTAAATGCATAGAGATATAAATGGCAAACTAAGTTTAAAATGTTCAAGTCAATTCCTACACCAAGTAAGCAATTATAATGCTCAAGTCATTTCCTACCCTAAGTAGGCGACTCGAACGACTAAGTAGGCAATCAGAACAACTAAATAGGATATTAGAACGATCAGGTTTTCTAAACAATCATGTCCTACACTAAGTAGGCAATTAGAGAACCAAGTAGGTGATTAGAACGATTAATTTCTATACACCTAATAGGTGATTAGAACATAAAATAGGCGATGACGACACCAACTAGCCGATTAGAATGTTCAAGTCATTTCCTATACCAAGTAGGTGATGAGAACACCAAGTAGGCAATTAGAAGGATCAAAGTTCTATGACCAGTTAATCAAACGCTATACCAAGTTGGCTGCCAGCACAACTCTGTAGGCAATCAAAACAACAAGTAGGTGATTCGAATGAAAGTTTTTTATAGAATCAAGTCTTAAACCAAGTAGGTAATAATTAGAACGATCAAATTCTATAAAATCAGTTCCCAGACTAAGTGGGCGACTAGAACTTAAAATAGGCGATGACAACACTAATAAGCGATTAGAACATTGTAGTTCTATTAAAATTGTTCTCACACCAAGTAGGTGATAAGAGCAAGATATAGGACATTAGGAGATTAAAAGGATCAAATCTTATAAAATCAATTCTACACTAAGTTCTATAAAATCCTTCTATACACCAAGTAGTCGATCAGAATATCAAGTAGCCGATTAGATTATCAAGTACAAAAGTAGAAAGCAAGTAGAAAATTATACACAATGACCTGTAGGACTCGCATTTAGTACTTATTGGTGGGATAGGACAACAAAATTAATTGAGAAACAAGAAGTAGAAAGAGATAGGAATGAAGCAAAGTGAGCTCTACTCAATCAATAAACTGACTGATTTGATAGTCAATTACATCGTCATCACAACAAATGTTCTAGCAGAGCTAGAAGGCATTCAAACAGGACTACAGATAGCTATCTCCAAAGGAATTCGATTCTTATTTATTGAAACTAATTCTCCTGCTTCCATACAAATGTTTTCCAGGACAGAAGAGAGGCATTCACTTCAGGAACATCTTTTGCACATGTCCACCTCACTTTTGTGTACAGGGAGCGTAACCAAGCAGCAGATTGGCTAGCAGTAACACAACACAAACTAGAAGTATAAGAAGTTATGACGAAGTGCTAGACTTTTTGTTACCACTTTTGTATTTTGATCAATGTAATATAGGCACTTTTAGAATGATTAAATCTGCGCCCTTATGTACTGTTATTTTTAATTAAAGAATTATTTGGTATCGTATTTGTTTTCTGTTTTTTTATTTTGTTTTTTGTTTTTTTGGAAACCGTAATAAAAAACATATTTGGCAACATGTTTCTATTTCCAGAAAACGAAAACAAGAATTTATAAAATTGTTGGAAAATGTTTCCATTGTTTCTGAAAACATATTTTCATTTTTGATACTATTCATAAGTAAGTGAACAATGTTTATATATTACTATAATATTAATATATTTTCATAATAAAAATATAAAATAAAATTAATTAATTTTTTGAAATAAAAATAATATTAAAATTTGATATCAACTAATATTTAATTAAAAATATAGTTTAAATTTAATATATTTATTTTAATATATAAAAGTTGAAAAATGTAAAAAGCAATTAAGTATAAATTGTATTAAACTATAATATTATAGTATTATTTAATTTAAATTTGTATAAAAATTTATTGAATATATTTTATATTTTAAATAATATCATTTACTATAATTTTGACTTGTCAATAATTAATATTTTTGCTTAGCACTATTATCTAATATAATTAATTATTATTTTACTAAACAATTTTATTATATATATTATATTTTTTCGATTAAACTTAAAATATATCACTACTATTATTAAATAATTTAATATTATTAAATAAGTGAATACTTTCTATTAAATAATATTATTTATATTAAATATATATTTAATAACTATATAATTTATTATAAATTTATTAGTTAAATATGTATTATTTAATAATTTAATATTATTACATTTAAATTAAATAATACTATTAAATATAATTTATAATTATAAATTCATATTATTATTTAATATATAAATTTATAATTTTGCTAATCTCAATTATTATCTAATAAATATTAATATTAAAAATTATTTAATATATATTAATGATTCCTGTTATTTAGTATTATATTTAATTATAATATTATTTAAATTATATTCAATTTTAATATTGTTAAATGAAAAATATTTAATAATATTATTTAATATTATGTACATAATATTTTAATAAATATATATTTTTGTTTAATTTTTAAAATTTTTTAAATTGAATTGTTATATCTAAATCAGTTTAAATATATACTTTCAATAAAAAACAACATTGCACCCTCATCCCCAGTTATTTAATATTCCTCTTGTAACAAAAATAAAATAAAAAACAACATTAGCCAAATATGTTTTATGTTTTTCAAAAGGTGAAAACAAAATAAAATAAATAAAAATAAAATTTTCAAAAACAGAAAGTAGAAAATGAAAAACGATGACAAATGATCACTAAATAGTATCCTTTCATTTCTTTAAAAAAAGAATTGATCGATTTGCACAAAGTAACACAAACATAAGAAAAATCAACGAAGGATAAAAAGAGACAAAAAAAATGACAAAACGGCTTTGGATAACGTTGAATCCTTTTTTACAAAATTTATAATATGGATAATGAAAAAGAATAATAAACATAAATTCGTATAACTATCAACCAAATATATGTATATATTATTTTTAGAGTTTATTTTTTTTTTGAGGAAAATGGTCTTCTTTTATTAATGACAAAGCTGATTACAATCAGAGAGAGCAGTATTCATAACAGTATCAGGATAAGTTCCTGTCCATATCATGTCATCATCAGAACAGAAAGCTAGAGAGGCTAGGCTATGAGCTGCTTTGTTTGCTTCTCGTTTGACGTGTAGAAGACTGCATGAAGCAAATCGTCTGGCTTTTATTCTCGCTTCTTCAATCAGTGTCCCAACTAGAGATAGGTCGGCGTCTCCTTGTTGTATCTTCCTTATTATCCCAAGCGCATCTCCTTCAAGAATGATGTGAGCAAACCCCATAGCTAGTGCTAAATCCAGCGCTCTTATTGCTGCCATTGCTTCCATTGCATCTCCGTCCAGAGCTCTAGAGATTTTGGAATGGAGCGCCCCCAGCACTTCACCTTGGTCATTTCTCGCTATCACCCCGATTCCTCCAACTCCAATGTCAGGTTTGAAGCCTCCATCAAAGTTTAGTTTGATGACACCAGCAGGCGGGACCGTCCATTTAGTTGGCAACTCTTCTTGGAGGGAAATACTCTGAAGTTGTGCTTGCTGATATTCCTGCAAGTAAATGCTAGCATAGTAGGTGATGTGAGATGAGGAGCTTTGAGTTCCTTTCTTGATTACATCATTTTTGTTTTTCCAGAGAACCCATAGCAAGACCAGACTTTCCTCAAACATTTGCTTATCCATTTGTTTTGTTGATTCCAGAATCCAGTTTGTCACTGGTTGAGTGTCTTGCCCAGTCCATTTTCCTGCTAACTTTGTGAGTGGCCACACTTCATGTGCCTTACTGCAATTCCTCAAGGCGTGGATTATTGACTCATTCCTGTCTTGACATCTCTGGCAGATGGCATTGGTCGTGATCCTCTTCTTCCAAAGGTTTTCGTTACATGGTAGAGCATTGTGCCAGAGCCTCCATGCAAAGGTTTTGACTTTGTTTGGAATCTCTGCTTTCCAAATGGCCTGCCACAAAGCTTTCTGTTACTCAGCAGATGACCTATCGGATTGCTGCATGGGTTCTATGTTTTCCACCAGTTTTTTGTAAGCACTTCGAACTGTGACCTGTCCTATTTTATCCCAATGCCACACCATCACGTCTTCTGCGTCCACGTTGGCCAGAGGAATAGCAAGGATGTGAGGTGCTTCAGACGCAGAGAAAGTTTCTGTTAATACATCTTCCTTCCACGTCTTTGTATGTTGGTCAATCAGATCAGAGACTTGGGACAAATGTTGAGCGCCGGGCGGTTGGGTAGAGACTCGAAATCCTGGAAGCCCCGGTATCCACCTATCCTTCCAAATGTTGATATTCCTTCCGTCACCAACTCTCCACCTTATGCCTCTATCTAAAGCTTCTCGTCCTGCAATAATACTTCTCCATGTGTACGAGGGGCACCAGCCAACTTTAGAATCCATGAAGCTTGTCCGAGGGAAGTAGCAAGATTTCAACACTTGGTATAACAAGGACGTTGTGTTTTGAATGAGTCGCCAGCCTTGCTTGCCGAGAAGTGCTAGATTAAACTTCTCAAAGCACCTGAAGCCCATACCTCTATTCCCCGTCTTGACGCACATTGTTTTCTAGTTAACCCAGTGGATCCCTTTGCCACTTGGTTTGTTTTGCCACCAGTAGTTGCTGATGATACTGTCGAGTTCACGACAAAGGCCTTGAGGCAGTTTGAAGCAAGTCATGGCATATGAGGGGATGGCTTGTAGGACAGATTTTATAAAGACCTCCTTTCCTGCTTGTGACAAAAAGCGCCAGCTCCAACTCTGTATTCGGGATTTTATTCTCTTTTTAATCTCTGCAAATGCTTGCTTCTTGTTTCTCCCAGTAATGGTTGGAAGCCCCAAGTACTTTTCTGGACTAGTTGTTGTATTGATACCAAAGATACCCGTCAGTGTCAACTTGGCAACATCTGTAGCATTATGACTGAAAAAGAGTCCTGACTTTTGGAAATTTATTTTCTGGCCCGAACCTCTTTCGTAGATCTCTAGCATGCTCCTCACTCTCTCGCCTTCAATTTGGTTTGCTTTTATGAAAAGCAGACTATCATCGGCAAAGAATAAAGGAGTGATTCGGGGTCCATTCTTGCTCGCTCTAACACCACTGATAAGTCCCATATGTTGCTTCCTTCTTAACAGAGCTGATAAACCTTCAGTGCAAAGCAGGAAAAGATATGGTGATAGTGGGTCTCCTTGGCGGAGCACTCTTCTTGGGACAAACTCATTAGATATTGCACCATTTAAAATAATTGAAAATGAGACAGTAGTGATGCATTTCATTATTAAGCTAACTCGAGATGAACAAAAACCAAGTTTCAACATGAGTGCTTCTAGATAATCCCACTGTACTCTATCAAAAGCTTTGCTCATATCCAATTTAATTGCAGCATAGCTCTCTCTTCCTTTCTGTTTTAGTTTTAGTGTATGGAGTAGTTCATATGCTACTAGTACATTATCCGAGATTAATCTCCCTGGCACAAATGCACTCTGATTATTACTTATGCACATTGGTAATATCTTTTTCAATCTATTGACTAGTGCTTTAGCAATAATTTTGTATGTAACATTGCAAAGGCTGATGGGGCGAAAGTGGGTCATGTTTTTTGGATTTTTTGCTTTAGGAATTAGGACAATATTGGTATGGTTGATATGGGTTAAACTACCACCATTATTTAAAAAGTTTAAGCAAAAATCAATTATCTCATTTCCAACAATATGCCAATATTTGGGGTAAAAGTAAGCGGGCATACCGTCTAGGCCACGAGATTTGGTTGGATGAGTTTGTTTTATGGCTTCTGAGATCTCCTCTGCTATGAAGTCCTGCGTGAGGTAGTCATTCATCTGCTCAGTAACACACGGATTTAGTGCCTCTAGGATTTCACTTAGATCTGATTGGCCTTGGGATTCAAAAAGATCACAGAAATACTTTGTTGCTATTTCCTGTATTTCAAATTCATCCTCGCACCATTTCCCTTCAGCATTCTCAAGCCCCTTGATGTGATTCACCCTTTGCCTCTGTGATGCTTGAGCATGAAAAAAATTGGTGTTCTTATCCCCCTCACGAAGCCAGCTTATTCTTGATCTCTACTGCCAGTACGTTTCTTCCATTTCCAGCACATTATTTAGTTCTGACATCAATTCATGCTCCTTAGCTAATGAGTCATCTGTACATATGGATTTAACCTTGGCAAGCTCACTCAAAATCTTTTCTGCTTTGGTGCGCAGGCCAGAATATCGCTCTCTTCCCCATCTGCTAAGCTCCCCTCGCACAGCTTCAATTCTTTGGTTCAGTTGAGTAGCTTCATGTTTAGTCCATGCTGCTTTTACTACTTCGTGACACTCGCCCAATTTCAACCAAGCTAGTTCAAGGAACCGACGTCGTTTTTTCTTGGAGTGTCTGTGGCTGGTTCGATTATAGTCGGTGTCCAAGATTATTGGGCAATAGTCTGATGTGGAACAAATAAGGTGGCGAACACCATGCAGAGAATAGAGATCACACCATTCTTTGTTTCCCACAAAACGATCCAACCGTTCTTTGATAACTGTCTCCATTGTCTTCCCCCTTTGCCATGTAAAAATTTCTCCCTTAAAACCCAAGTCCTCCATGTGAGTATCCTGTAGAACCTCTCTAAAAGCCTCCATCTGTGAGACTGGTCTAATTACCCCTCCATATTTTTCCTCATCCCAGAGGATTTCATTG
Organism: Heritiera fomes; assembly: GCA_032173925.1. Lineage (NCBI taxonomy): Eukaryota > Viridiplantae > Streptophyta > Magnoliopsida > Malvales > Malvaceae > Heritiera > Heritiera fomes. Next base: position 16,092,696 of record JAPDPM010000009.1, on the reverse strand, counting down.
AAATCTCCAAAGAGTACCCATGGTTTTGGTGTATCTTCCGCTAGTTTCCGGATGAGTCCCCACGTCTTTATCTTCCTCATTGTGTGCACTTCTCCATAGACCCCTGTCATTCGACTTTCTCTTCCTTCTTGGTCCTTGACATCAAAATCTATGTGATTTTTGCTAAAGCTTCTGAGTCTGACATCAACTGAGTTATTCCAGAAAAGTGCTAAACCTCCACTTCTTCCTTGTGCGTCCACTCCCACTGCATTGTCCATCTTGCATTTTATTCGAATTCTGTCTAACTTTGAGGTGTTCATCATAGTTTCCATTAGGAAAACTATGTCGGGAACTTCCTTCACTATTAGTTGGTGAAGGTTACGAACTGTCCACGGGTTCCCGAACCCACGACAGTTCCAAGACATGGTTTTCATGGCGATCGGCGGGGATTGATGGCGGGAGTGATTATCAGTCCCCGCCGCTGTGCATGTCTCTACTGTTGGTAATCCACTGTTCTGTTCTTTGTTTCGCTTGAGTGGAAAGTCAACCAGCATTGGATCTTCCTCCTCCCTGACTTGTTGTTTCCTTTTACCAGTTTCTGGTAGTGTTTCGCTTCTGTTAATGGGTCCTTGCCTTGCGATTTTCTTCCATCGGTGCCTACCACTCGAACCACCCCTTTGCTGTGAGCAGCTATCTTTTTTAAAGTCAGTGTCCCTTACGGGATTCGGCAGTGGAGGATTCCTCATTTCCTCGGGTCCCCGCACGTCCAAGCTATAGGCCAATTTATCTGCTAATGATACTTCATGGGGTTTTGGGCCTTGGTTATTTTTGGGCTGTTCCTGATTGTCTTTCACGTCGGCTCCATATGCGTTCCACTCTGGCCCACCTTCATGCGTGAGTGTATTAAATGGCCCTAGAGAATCAGCTTGTCCCCCAGATTTCTTGCTTACCTTATTAGCCTGCGTTGACTCCCAAGAAAATCCCCCAAGTGTTGCCTCTCTTTCCAGTGTTCCCGTGAATCCGCTAGCTTGATTTGCCTGTGATTCTGCTATGATCTCTGCCACTTTTTCTGGATTATTATCATTAATGCTTTTGCTTTCCAAAATTAGCTGCCTCATTGCCGTCCCTCTGCTGCTTGTCGGAGCTTCGGCCTGAGCTTTCTTCTCTTCTTCATCCATGTTCCGTATTTCTCCACTGAAGCCCCGCCGTTTCAAAGGTGAAGCTCTCATCCAGTTTCCGTATTGTTGTTGCTCTACCTCCCCCTCTTTATCAAACAATACTTCTTCGCATTTGAGATCTCTGTGTCCCAGCCGCCCACATCCGTAGCAAAACATTGGCATTCTCTCCTACGTCAACCTCCCTCTAATCCTTTCTTTGTTTTTCCCTGTCTCCAAAAATATTGCTCGTCTTAATGGTTTGGAAACATCAATATCTACTCGAACTCTAAGAAATCTAGACCATCCACCTTTTTCCAAACTAACATCAATTGACCTTAGCGTTCCCAATTTCTTCCCTATTATCTCTGCATAAGACTGTGTTCTCATTCCTAGTGGGAGGTCGTATATACATATCCAGAATGGTGTTTTCTGGAAGTTATATTCCGTTGGTGTCAACTTACCATCATAGTGTTGCAACATGAGCAGTTGCTTATCAAAAGCCCAGGGTGACCCATCACAAACCCTGCTCTTGTCTCCCTTTGAGGAAAACTTAAAGAGAAACATGGTCTCCTCTAGCTGTGTGATATCAACAAGTTTTGATAACCTCCACACCAGTCGTAGTGTTCTTATCAGTGCATCTCCATTGAATGGTCGTGAGGTTAAGAGTTTGCCTATCATCCATTTGTCTTCATCATTGCCCTGTCCTGTATGGTGTTCTCCTGCAAATACTAAATCCTCCTCTTCCTCCTCTGTCAGCTTCAAGTTTTTCCATAGATCCTGTATATCATCCGCCATTTCCCCTACGAACTGTTAACTGTGAACTACAAACTGAAACTATGAATCCCCAAGGAAATCAAAGAAAATCCTAGAGATGAAATTCCACTTCTTACTAAAACAAGACTAAGACATTCTCACAAGAACCCTAGGCTCAAGGAGAAACTCAATATTTTTAGAGTTTATATATACTATCAAATAACTAAATAATGCCACTTTATTAATAAGTAAAACTTAAAATTACATGAGCCTTAAATGTAAACATTAATCAAGTTTTTATATTTATTTTTAAGAGCCTGTGTATTTTTAAGTTTTTGTTTAATAATGAGGTGGCATTATTTGTTTCATTGACAGTATATAAAAATTATACATTATCAATTTATCATATACAAATTTTTATTTTTATTAAGAATCACTGTATAGTGTATAAACTATAATAAAATTATTTTAGGTATGGTCCAATACCAATTCAAAAGCTAAATCACTCTTTGGGCTTTATTCGACTATTTTGCTATCGAAACATAGACAAGTCACATCTATTTTGTTTTTCTATGACAGCCATTCCTTGACCAGCTGAAATTACGTATTGAAAAAAAAATATTCAATATGGGACACGTGTCTTTTGAATGGGCGTAGCCACCGGAGAGAAAAAAAGTTTTGATCCCTGTAATATTGACGATCACCGCAACAATGATTTATGTATTATTGATTATTAATATTTATTATTTTAAATGGAAATACATTATATTAGGATCATCATAAAAACTCATATTTTAGGTACCAATAATATATTGCCATATTATATTTTTTTAAACCTCTATAATACTTATTTTACACACTCCCTCATCAAATCAACTCATTAACTAAATAACTTGACTCTAGTTAACCTAATTAAAATTAATAATTAATTTACTAAGTCATGAATTACTACCAGCCATAACTCGAATGCTCAAGAGGATCGACTTGCGCACACATTAGGGAGTGTGAAGAAGTAATCTTAGATTTTCGGTACGTTGCTTTTGATGATAATCTTACCCAAATTTCTGCTTTCCTTTGCATTGGTTTTGCATGTGAAATTGATTACTGCCGGTCTTTGTACTGATTTCCTCCCCAGATTGCTCTTACTTCTAGTTTGCTAAAATCAAAATCGAAAATTTCCAGTGTTGTATTTCAAGCAATGAATCTTGGGTTTCTAGCATATACTTGAAAATTATCAAAATAAGTTGACTGAGGGTGAATAATTAAGGATGACCCATGTCAATTTTAAGAAACCAATTGCTTGAAAAGAACTATTCTAAGGAGTTTTATGGAAAGAAATCACTGTTCAGTAGCAATTAGCTGTTTTCACAGTTGTGCTTTAGAGTTGCATCTTATAGTTATATCTATATGTATTCACTATTCATCTAGTTATAACTGTCCTGTTCCTGTAGTATTCAACACCTTGATCACTATTTCATTCCCTGCAGATCACTTCCTACACTTAATGAAGTTGGGCTGACTTGCTTCCATGATCTGGTTCGTTGTTGGTTCTTCTATGTACCCTTTATCAAATACTAAATATGCTGTAATGAATTGGATCTTCACAGTTTTGTTTCCCATTATTTCAAAATATACTTTTAACTCATTGTGTACCATCAGTTTACTTCTAGTTTGCTTGATTGCATTGATAATTTAAAGATACTAGAAGTAAGAGCAATCTGTAGTATTCAACCATGTATTTGAATTGTTTATACATAATCTAGTTACAGAGTTGCATCATACAGTTATATCTAATTATCTATACTAGTTCCTATAGCATACAAGCATCTATTTGAATTATTATGAAATATTTTAAGTTGCCAATCACATAAATATACAAAATCATGGTAGGAAATATTTAAAGATTTAAAGGTTCTGCCTGAAGTCTTAAAAATGTTGCTTGTTTAATGGTTGTTAAAATGCTTCAATGAGCTTTCACCATATGCTTGTTAAAATACTCTATTTTGAATCATTGAAGCTATTTGCTGTTATTTTTGTATAGAATCCCATTGTGGGAACGAGTTCTTAAGTTCCAGTTGGTAAATATAAATATAAATATAAAGTTGACAAAGATCCTAGCTATGATAAATGCATTTATCTGAATGCTAAAGGTATCATGCAGGATCAACAAAACGCAGCAAGTAATACAACTGCCATTGCTGGTACTTCTTCCTCTCAAAGACGTCATTGCCTTCCCAAAGACGAGTACTGTTCAGTGTGCCCTCACCCGAGCACCATCACAAGTGGATATCCAACAGTTGAAAGATCTCTCATTGAAAACCCAATAGTTTCTTCTTGCTTTGCCTATCTATAAGAAAAACAGCCAAGTAGCTTGTCTATTAGCCATTCTATTAATCGTCATTGCTTGATCATAAAGCTTTGGCTAAAAGGTTGGAATACATGGTTCAATTTTGATTTGAGAAGTTACATTTTTTTAAACAATATCCATCTTTTTGTATGTTTTAATTCATGTAAACATTGAATTATCAATGCAATCAAGCAATAATTAAGTTACACTAGCGAAAACTAAAGTTATTTTGAAAAGTAATAGAGCAGAGTCAAATCTGCAAGTGCATTGCACCATTCCTAATTGGAAAAAATATTAGAAACAAAATCCAAGTATAAAAATTAACAAGGAATCCATAATACTGAGAATCAACTTTTACATTTGCTCATTTCTAGGATGATTTTCTCCTCCAAATCCGAGTATAAAAATTACAAAGTTGTTGTGGGGAAGAATTTGGTGCTGTCGCTAATTTTTGTATGGTGTTGGTAGTGCTGACAAGATGCTGTAAAATGAAAAGAACCGTATATGCTGCCTGTTGTTGCTTGTATTAAACGTGGTGCGATTGCTGTTTCTATGGTAGGTACAATTTTCCAAATATAAATATAATTATAAATATAAATATATCGTAAATTTGAAATTGTCATCCTATAATAATTAGCAAGCAAGATAGAAATATGAAGTGTACAATATAATATGAAACTGCAAAATCCACTAGACTATATAAAAATAGGAAATTAAGATCCTTCCAACAAAAAAAAAGTATAGTGTCAACAAAAAATCCTGCTAAGAGTTGGACTTGACAAGGTTGAATCTAGTGTAGGTCATATGCATTCAAGTGTTGCTCTCTCAATAGATCCTACAATAAAAAAACAAAACAAAACAAAAAGATTAGAAAATGATGAAATACATATTTACCCATTTAAATATTTTCTTTCAAACAAATAAAATTTTCAAATATCGTAATTTACCGTATGTGATTGAGGATTGGAATTTTGATACATAGTGACTGATGGTGTCAAATAAGACAAACTAGTTGGATGAGATTCCTATATGAGATTCATATACCACATAAAAAAAAGTTAATTCATTAAAATATTATTCAAACAATATAATGTTATTATCCTACTTGATATAGCATTATAATAAAAAGAAAATTCATATATTTTGAAATAAGTAATTGCCTAATTAATTTACCTCGTCAAGAATGTTGTCTTGGTTAGATGTGCCTACATCTGTCATTGTTGTATCCTCCCTTCAAACAAAAAAGAAAAATAAAAATGTTAATGTAATTTGGTTGAACATATTAGAATTCAAATATGAAACATCCTTAAACTAAATGATGTACATACCTTAATTGTTTACTTATCGGACATGTAGTCTTGGTGTGTCCAGGCTTTTTGCACACACTACATCTTTTTTTCCACCTAAAATTTCTCTTGGATTTTTTTGTCTCAAGGATTTTGGTCTTCCTTTAATTGAGACATGGGAAGGGTCTTTTAGAGTGGGAGTGGTATTTCTCAACAGCTGAGATCGAGTTGTGCCTTGTAAGTCACCATGGTTTAAAGTTGTATCATTTTCACTATCACTCATAGACAAAAGTTATTCCTGAACTTTTTGCAAAGTTGCACAAAGATGCTCATATTTCTGACGGGATTTTGAACCATGCTCAGCAACTTCTAAAAATTGAACCATTAAACTATTTCTCATAGATATGGCCGAAGTTTGTCTTTCAACTTGTAGCACGTCTCCAGAAATTCCATCAACAACTATTTTCTTAGCATTCATTGTCCATCTCTCTAAGACATATTATGGATCAAGTGCCTCTACCAATGACTTCTTCACAAACATTGCAAATATATGTTTGCATAAAATCCCAACAAACTCAAACATATGACATGAACATATAGCTTTATTAGTAGATTTTGTAAAAACTACTTCATAGACTAGAGTTTCCTTCCCATAAGGTACCTCTCTATATATTTTTTCACCTGCATTTTCACCAAGTTTGGCTATTTTCAAATTTTGAATAGAAAAAAGTTCATCTTGAAATTTCATAAACATTTTTCTAGTGTAAGTTCTTGCAACTGTAGTTTCAATGTTATAACATGTCTTTAAAATGGCTTTGGAGTTCATCGTTTTCACATCTTTTTCTTTCTCTTTAACATATCGTGCATTCTAAGCCTCTTCATACTAATAGACAAAAACACTTACTAGTGTGCTAGATCGAACAAAATCTTTAAAAAATTTGTTCATACTCTCACTTCGTTGTGTTGTTGACATTCCAGTACAAAATGTTGTTCTCAAATATGCAAGAGCCCATTTTTCACGGCGTACATATAAATCTTGCAACCAACTATTTTCTGTCAAGCCATACTTATAAATGATCTCATTCCATTCCAATTCAAACTCTTCAATTGTAACAGTATTATGAATGCAATGGTGAAATTCATCTTGAAACAGAGGAAATTTGTTATAAATAGTGCCAAATGTTTTAGAAGTTTTTGTAAAATATGTCACATGCATAATCTATGAGTAGTATTAGGCAATACCTGTGCAATTGCCTTACCCATAGCTTTGTCATCATCGGTGATAATAGTAGTTGGGGCACGACCAAGCATTGCCTCAAGCCAAGTTTTCAGCAACCATATGTAAGATTCTGCAGTTTCATTCACTAACAAAGCACATCCAAACATTATTGACTGATGATGATGGTTGACACCGGTGAATAGTACGAAAGGCATACCATATCGATTGGTTAGATATGTAGCATCAAAAGTGACAACATCTCCAAAGTACTGGTACGCCATTCTCGGTCTTGCATCTGCTTAGAAACAATTTCCCAAGCAACCGTTTTCATCAACTTGAATTGCATAAAAAAGACCAAGAACTGTTTGTTTCACATTCTTTGAAGTATCTAAACATCCTCTGTGCATCTCCTTCTTCAAGAAGCTTCTTTCTTTTATTTCCTATATAATTTTGGACATCTATTGAAGTACAACCAATATTATAGTGACCACCAGATTCTTGACTTAAAACTGATACAATTTTTCTAGTAGGCACACCTACTGTATTCAATGTATTAATAAGATTCCTTTGGGCTGTTGTTATTTTTCGATGTACACGAAGAAAACTTGTACTTCTAGGGGTAAGAAGCTCATGGTTGTGTTTATCTATAAACTTACTTACTACCCATTTGTCTTCAACTTTCTTCAAACTCATAATTGCTTTGCAACCAATTCTTGTTTCTGCACGCTTTGCACCTAACACATCCTTTTTTTGACTGTTTTTTTTGTCGAAAACCTTCTCTAGAACAAGTGTAATCTACTCCAATCAAAGAGTTATCTTTGCGAGACAATCGAATATGACTCTTACACATACTGAAACCTTTTCGCCTTGAATATGCCTTATAACATGTCTCTGCATCTTCTAATTCATCAAATTGCATTCCTTCGCATGGTTCTGAAGGTCCACTATGTGCAGAGAATTTAAGAGCCGACTGCCCATTACTGTCATTAATTGAATCAACATCAATCTCATCTTGTATATGTTCACTCTCAATGTTTATTTCATCTTCTAGAGAATTATTGCCAATAACGATCTCATCTTCTTCAATAGATATATTTCTTGCCATGATTTTGTATATTTATGTGATTAGCAACTTAAAATATTTCATAGTAATTCAAATAGATGATTGTATGCTATAGGAACCAGTATAGATAATTAGTTATAACTGTATGATGCAACTCTATAACAAGATTATGTATAAACAATTCAAATACATGGTTGAATACTACAGATTGCTCTTACTTCTTGTATCTTTAAATTATCAATGCAATCAAGCAAACTAGAAGTAAACTGATGGTACACAATGAGTTAAAAGTATATTTCAAAATAATGGGAAACAAAACTTTGAAGATCCAATTCATTACAGCATATTTAGTATTGGATAAAGGGTACATAGAAGAACCGACAACGAACCAGATCACAGAAGCAAGTCAACCCAACTTCATTAAGTGTAGGAAGTGATTTGCAGGGAATGAAGTAGCGATCAAAGTGTTGAATACTACAGGAACAGGACAGTTATAACTAGATGAACAGTGAATACATATAGATATAACTATAAGATGCAACTCTAAAGCAAAACTGTGAAAACGGCCAAATTGCTACTGAACAGTGATTTCTTTCCACAAAACTCCTGAGAATAATTCTTTTCCAGCAATCGGTTTCTTAAAATTGACATGGGTCATCCTTAATTACTCACCCTCAGTCAACTTATTTTGATAATTTTCAAGTATATGCCAGAAACACAAGATTCATCGCTTGAAATACAACACCGCAAATTTTCAATTTTGATTTTAGCAAACTAGAAGTAAGAGCAATCTGGGGAGGAAATCAGTACAAAGATCGGCAGTAATCAATTTCACATGCAAAACCAATGAAAGGAAATCAAAATTTTGGGCAGCATTATCATCAAAAGCAACGTACCGAAAATCTGAGATTACTTCTTCTTCACACTCCCTAATGTGTGCGCAACTCGATCCTCTTGAGCATTCGAGTTATGGTTGGTAGTAATTCATGACTTGAGTAAATTAATTATTAATTTTAATTAGGTTAACTAGAGTCAAGTTATTTAGTTAATGAGTTGATTTGATGAGGGAGTGTGTAAAATTAGTATTATAGAGGTTTAAAAAAATATAATGTGACAATATATTATTGGTGCCTAAAATATGAGTTTTTAGGATGATCTTAATATAATGTATTCCCATTTTAAATTATTGCAAAACAAAAAATCAGCATAAATTTTTAAATAAAAAGGCATAATTTTTCCATTTCCATTGCTTTTGCTTTTGCACTTGAGTTTCATTTTACAATTCACACTGCTCTCTCGTGAGCAATTTTCCTTTTTACGACAAAGAAAAAAAACCCCTAAAGGCTATCGTCTCTCTAAAAACAATTAAAAAATTCTTCGTTTTTCTGGGACAAAATAGAAGAGTGATGATACATAGATCGAAAACGAATACCAAACCAAAACCTGATCTCCAAAACGCTGCTTTACTCTCCTAAATCCCCGAGGCTTGACGGATCGAAATTAACCGATTCTACCGGTTTTTTTGTTTATTTGTTTATTTATTTATTTAATTTTCACGGCTGTACTTTCAGTTGTGAAGGGGGACGCGGGAGGGGGAATCAGGTGATCAGACAGTGGAGGAGAGAGGATGCCGTCGAAGGGAGACCTAGAACGTCAGATCGAGCACCTCATGGAGTGTAAGCCGCTGTCGGAGGCGGAGGTGAAGGCATTGTGTGAGCAGGCACGAGCAATACTGGTCGAGGAATGGAACGTTCAGCCGGTGAAATGTCCGGTTACAGTTTGTGGAGATATTCATGGACAGTTTTATGATCTAATAGAGCTGTTTCGGATTGGAGGCAATGCGCCAGATACTAATTATCTCTTCATGGGAGATTATGTAGGTCAGTTAATTAAGTTGCTTCTTGATTTGATTCTCTTCTCTTTTCTATCTTTAACCTTTTATCTTAGTATTTGAAATTTGACGTGATTGATTTAAGAGCAAGGTGGTTTTTCTTAATTCTTTTTTTTTTAATTTTGTAAAGAATATTCGTTGAATTTGTTTTATTTGTGGATTGCTTTTTTATTTTGGTTTCTTATTTTTCTTAATATTTAATGTTTTTTACGTGAAATTTTTATGTGGACTAATCAATGGATTCTTTATACGATAAGATCTGTAAGTACAAATTTTTCTGGTTTGGCTTAAAAAATTAAGGGGCATTGGTTAGCTTATTCATAGGTTGATAAATTGTGGATTAATAAATTTAATTTGTATTCAATTCCAATTGTTTTATGATCTATTATCGTGTTACTATGTTACCCGTAAATTTACTGTCTAGTTTCGCTCCTTGGATGCTTAAAACTGCTAAGAATTTTGGGTGGGAAGGGTATTTGAGCTTGCCCAGCTGGTCTAAACTGTTGGCAACTGTACTCTATCAGTTCGTTATCTCTGAGAGGAGTTGTAGTTTCTCAAATCTGTGAGACCAAATTCTTTTTGGGCTAAGTTTGGACACGTGCAGCTTATCAGGCGATTTTTCTGTAAGTAAGAAATACTAGGTAATTATGTGAGTCAATTAATATAAGCATTAAGTTGCGGCTACCTAGTCTAAGCTTTTAGATGGTTGCGGGGAGTGATATGTTGATAGAAATAAGTTCATTTTAATGTGCTTGATATTGCTATTATTTGTAAATTCGTATTTATGAATGGACTGGGTTTTTCCTTTAACTTTAGCCATGTATGTGCAGATCGTGGGTACTACTCAGTCGAGACTGTCACACTCTTAGTGGCCCTGAAAGTTCGCTATAGAGATAGAATCACAATTCTTAGAGGAAATCATGAGAGCCGGCAGATAACACAAGTGTAAGATCTTTTCACCCTCCTTCCCTCCTTTTTTTTAGTTATGTTGTAGCATGCACCGACTAAGAAAAGATCATTTAGGTTTTACTTGGTAGGAAGGAAGGAAAAGGGATAAGAATTCTAATGGTTAAGTTACAAAGGAGGAAAGTGGATATGAAACTTTTGGATTAACAACTTTTTTATCTTTCCTGCTAAGCAAACTCTTACTTCTTACTTTTGAATACCAGCTGATATCTTTATCAACTGTTTGGCCTTTGTTGAGTTGAGTGACTTAAACTGTCTTATGTACTATGAATGGCAATTTAATGTTAAACACACACAACAATGATGCAGTCTTTCTAATATATTTTTCAAAATGTGTCTTTTTTTATTATTTGGATTGGAGTTTGCTACCCATTTCCCCTGCTTTTTGAATTGTTATGCCGTTACAAAAGAATAAAGAAAAAGAAGAAAATCCTGCTTTTTGTTTGTTGCTTATAAAATCTCTACCTGTGATTCTGTCTGCCCATGGGGAAAGGTGAGAATTATTCTCCTAAATTATGGGCAATTATCCTTTCATATGTTTTAAGAAATTTGCATTGGAAAAGAAGAAATTTAGTTTGGCTTATGAAATTATTCTATAGTGCTATTGAGTGGATAATTATTCTTTAATTGAATGGATAATTATTGAATAATCTCTAACATGTTTGATTTTTGTGATCTGTGAAATAATTTATTTAAATTTGGGGCTGCTTAACTGATTTCAATATATTGGCATGGAGGAAGTTTACTTGATCATATTTGGAGTTATTTCTTATATTTGACATAGTGGCTAATGCTATATCAATATTTCAGTGGGAGGGTTTAAAATCTCTTATGCCTGGCTTTGGGTGCATGAATGCATGACAGAGGGGGGGTGTGTGTTCCTTTTTAGGTTAATAAAATCTGTCATGCCTTAAATCAGCATGATAACTTATAACAAATTATTATTAAAAATTCACAATGTTTTGTTGATATGCATCAATTTTGTCTTGCATGAACACAATAATCGAGGAGCATGTTTCTATTAACTGTTAGTATGGGCCAACGACCTTGCAGATGTCAAACCTACTCTCGCTCCTTTGACCTTTTTAGTATGCTTTTATCTTCTTGAGGTTCTTTGCCTCCCTCCCCACCACACTTTTTTCTTCCTTGGCTTGCTTTTCTCAGTCAGCATTTCGCTTATTTCTTTATTTGCAAGAGAAGAAAACATACAGCATGGCTATTTGGATTCTGCCTAAATGTTTATTTAACCAATTTGCTGATTCTGCACAATCATATATATAACTCTTGTTGAGTATTGTACTTGTGTAAAAGGACAAGATTAGCAAGTGTCATGCTCAATATTCCTGCTGAATGTCTAGTACTACAATATAGAATTGATTTACATGAATTTGAGCTGAAATGAAACAGATTAGTATTGTGATTATTCAACTTTCTTAATGTTAAAATCACACTAATTAAAGCCTTGAATAGGCCTTAGGCTGGCATGTCATGGCTGAGGCAAGACATGGATGATAGAGATAAGGATGTCAAAGTTGGCATTAACCAGTGTTTACAAATATCATGGTGACTCATGATAAGAATTTTGAAAAATCTTAGGAGTTCACTTATTAGTGTTTTGGACTTGTTCACATTTTATGAGATGGTGGTATATTGGGTTGCTATATTATGGTTTTTCTGAAGGTTTTATTTTCCTTCCTTTTCAGGTATGGTTTTTATGATGAATGCTTGAGAAAATATGGAAATGCCAATGTGTGGAAATATTTTACTGACCTGTTTGATTATTTACCACTCACAGCTCTTATTGAGAGTCAGGTTTGACTTTAACTTGTAGCAATTTGTAAGTTGATCAATTCTGTGACAGCTTCTGACAGACATAGAACTTTGACATGACAGATCTTTTGTTTGCATGGAGGGCTTTCACCATCTTTGGACACGTTAGACAATATTCGGGCATTGGATCGTATACAAGAGGTATGTATTCAAGTGATTCTCTGAACTTTTCATCCATGTCAAAGGGGAGTACTTGTAATTTGCCATGCACTTTGAATCTTAATCAATTAAGGGTGGATTTGGTACACAAGATGGATAGGATCAGACAGTATAAGATTATAAATATGATTAAATTTTATGCTATCACCCTATCTTATGTTTGACGTGTATAAGGGTTAAGACTAATGTTTTTTTTTTTTTATGTATATATTTTCTCATATTTACTGTGTAAAATTAAGAGTAGGATAAAATATTTTTTTTTGATCAAATGTACTTTTTTTTAAAAGTAAATGTAGTTTAAATTTATATTTTTCTTATAAATAGTGTTCAAAGATTTTTATCTAAAAATTCATCTTATTATAATTTCTCTAGTTAAGATTTTTTTAAAGTTGACTTTTCAATAAAATTATTGATTTTCCTAGAAATGAAATGTTATCAAAAAATTAATTTTTTTAAAAAGTTCATTTTATTAAAAGTATTTTTGTTTTTTGAATTTTTTTCTTTTTCATTTTTTATATCTTTTATGATTTAAATTTAAAATAATTTTTGTGACTTTAAATTAAATATATTTGTTATAGACAAATAGATTTTTCAAATAAAATGATTGTTTTAAAAAAAATACCTTGATTTTCTTTAAAAAAAATCTTATATTTTATTTTTATTTTTTCTTCCTTTCTTTTCTTGCCAACAAGAGGAAAAAAAATAAAAAAGAAAAAAAATCCAAAAAGGGAAAAAAGAGAGCAAAAAAAAAAAAATTTAAAGTAAGAAAAAAAATCAGCTTAATTTAATTGTTCAAAGTTTATAAACTAAAAACTTTCATAATCATTTTTATATTTAAGAGTTATTTTTTTTTAATTTTTAAGATCAATTATTTTTAAAATAAAAAAAAATTGGAGAAAACTTAATTGTTTTTTAATTTTTTATTTTACCTAAATTATATATTTTTTATTTAAAAGTAATAAAGGAAAAAGAGAGAAAGTGAAGAAAGAAAAAAAAATGAATGTGTTCATGAATAATTGAAAACGTGTTCATGAATAATAAACAAATCATAACCAAATAAATATAAATAAATAATTATAAATTTATAACATATATGCATGTATATTATCAAACTAAGAAATCTTACATAAAATCAAAGAGAATTTCTAAATAAACGCAACTTTTTTCTCTGCACCTAATTCTCTTGGTATTTTGCTGTTCAAATACAAAGAAAAGTGGGTGTAAAAAAAAAAATTGGGTGTATTTGGAATCCTTCAAAATCAAATTAAAAATCTCATATTATTAGAGTAAATAACTAATATTATTATTTTGTTTTTATCCACCAATAAACGAACTTTAAATGATCTATAAATGAACTAAATTTAAGCAAACTTTAAACGAATTTGTTAGTGAACAATAATGAACCAAACAGATCTTTGTTGTGTCCGGTTTGTTTAAAAAATGAATCTTGAAATATTTTGAGTGTTTGTCAAGCTTGATAAAAGAATATAAACAAACAGAAACTAAACCTGTTCACGATTTGATAGTCAAAATTCTTTTTCATTTACACACTCAAATCTTGGATGCATTATTTTGAAATTTTGTGATTTCTCATTCATTATTTGGCTGGTTCATTTGTGTGTAATAATGGTATTGTGTGGATTTATTCATGGGTAGGTCCCTCATGAAGGACCAATGTGTGATCTTTTATGGTCTGATCCTGATGACCGCTGTGGATGGGGGATATCTCCTCGCGGTGCTGGCTATACGTTTGGACAAGATATTGCTTCTCAGTTCAACCATACCAACGGTCTCACTCTGATTTCAAGAGCCCATCAGCTTGTCATGGAAGGATACAATTGGTGTCAGGTGTGCAGCCCAAAGGAAATAGTTTATCCTGGTTTTGTAACTTGTCTTGCCCTTATATATATATATATATATATATATATATATATATATATATATATATATATATATATTGAGTATTTATTATGTGCTTTCCTTCAGGACAAGAATGTGGTTACTGTCTTCAGTGCTCCGAATTATTGTTATCGATGCGGGAACATGGCTGCAATTTTGGAGATTGGGGAGAATATGGACCAGAATTTTCTTCAGTTTGATCCAGCCCCCAGGCAAGTTGAGCCCGACACCCCGCGCAAAACTCCTGATTATTTTTTGTAATTTTTATTTATATATATATATATATATATATATATATATATATATATATATATATATTATATCTCTGCTAGCTGCTTCTAGCCCCCGTTTGCTGCTATAGCAATGTAGATGTGTCTTGGAAGCGATAAACTTTTTGTTGTTTTAAGTTGAGGTTCATCGACAACGTCATTCTTTGATTTGGAGTTTGTCCTCCTGCTGCTGCTATTGCTGCTTTGTTGATCGATTAAGGCCCCAATGGCCCATCGTCCTGTATATTTTTCACATGAAGGAAGCAGCAATAACATGTTTTATTTTGTTCTGTAATTTTGCACTCTCTCTGTTTAAAACGTCATGCGCCACTTTTCTTTTTTTTTTGTACTCTGGATATCAGACGGTAATTAAAATTTTGACGAGTTTACCGAGGAAAGAATGCAGTATCTTACCCGATTCAGGTTCCTGTTTCAACTGCAATCTCGGAGGTTTTCATCAAAATCTGATTTCATATTTCCTTGGTGTAATATTTGCTTTTCAGTTACTTCTACATTATCTACGGATGCAAACCAGCTGAGAGTAAAAATAAGAATGAATTTATACCATCTGGGCATGGGTAAATTCAATCGACGGACTAATGGCACAGGAAACACGCCATCATCCAAGAATGCATTTTGTAGAGAGCCGTACTTTTACGCAATGTTTTGATAAGTTCACAACATAAGCAAAGGTTGCACATCTATAATTGCTACCAGTAAGGTAGTAAGAGACGAATATTAGAGGAATAACGGATTCATGGAACAAAGAAAAAAGGAACAAGATCAGAGTCGCACCAAATTCAACATTGTAGCAGCTCAGTATTAAAGGAACTTTTTACCATTGCTTACCAACTACAGACCACCAAAAAGTATAAGCTTCCATCAACGATTGCAGGACTATCAAGAATCAATTACACTATTACACTTGAGGAAAATTACTTTTAACAATTTCACTGCAAGATGGAGAAAAAAAAAACAAAGAATACTTCACCTGTAGACTGTAGTTCAATAATAAATTACTTCAAACCCTCAGTTATAAGGCTTCTTAATCAAAATCTAGAGTTCGGCTGGCTCCTCCCTGCTGCAACTCCTGGCATCGTAATGGTCCGCTTTCTTCTTAAGAATACAACTGAACCACTGATGAGCAATAAGCCAAAAATTATTCCCTGCGTAGGGTAGTTTGGAGTATATGCATCAGCTAATGACATATAATCATCCAAGCTATTCATCTGAAATTAGATCCACCAATTTCAGAACTAGTGGTATATGTCTTTCTGTCTAAGAGTCCATCAATCAGTGATTTTATATTCTCATGGACTATCGGTCAACAATATGATGGAAAGCACTCCATCGGTAGGCACATATAGTCACCAAGAGAAATGTCCAGCTCCATTGTTTTATAACTTCTAAATTAGACATCAATCACAATAAATATAAACAGAATTTAACTAACCAAGCAACGGCTACATCTCCTCCACAAGTTGTAGATTTATATGAGGCTAGCTGGAGTGGAAGAGATGCGGAAGTGTACTTAATTTGCTCATGAATTTTTAAAATTCAAAGGAAAAAAAAATAGCAACAGAGGTTAGCTCTTCCTCTCATTATGTGCTAGGCTTTTATGCTAGGGCAGAAGCAAAAGAAACTGAAGAATTTGAAGCAAAAGGAAAAGACTACAGGATTCTGATGTAAAAGCAGAAAACTAGGCCTGATAATTTAAGGCACAACAAGAAAACGATATGAATACAAGACACGAAGGTGATATGAACTAAAATTACATAAAAATTGTATATGAATATGGTAAAAGCAAAAAAAAAAATAAAGTTTTATGTTTTTCGTATCGGGACAAATTTTGATATGAAATTTTCATGTTTTATACGATACGAATACAATTTTACATAACACAGGTACGAACTAAAAACATTAATTGCTAGGTCTATAGAAAACTAATTTCATGAGAAATAGCTTTTAGTATGAGTTTAAAATGTCTTATGCAGCCAATCAATAGGCATATTGTGGCAAATAGAAGATTGAGACCAAAAAGCCACAAACAAAAGATATAAAGCAAAAAGGAATAGATTGTCAACCATCCAATTCAAATTTATTCGGAACAGCTACAAATATTTCAAAAATTTTAAGATAAACACCGTTTAATATAACCTGATTGTGGTTTTGAGGACAAAGAAGATGATTCTAGTCAATGTAATCAATTACTAAAATCAAATGGAAGATAACAACCAAAAGGTACATACCTCAAAACCCAGTACTGATAACTTCTCTTCATTTACTGCTTGTATACAGCTTCTATATGTAATGTATGCTCGTAACCCACCCTCTGATGTCGATGAATCATCAAGTAAGCTTCTACGTTTTCTTGAACTTTCATTGCTGACTAAGATTTCAAGATTAGACCTACTCTTTTCAGATTTTTCTTTGTTTTCAGCCTTCGAACCATCATCATAAGTTTCTACACATTTGAAAGGGATTCGATATCCTGTCTCACTGCATCGATATTTTTTGTCACTCTGGAGATCAAGTAAAACTCTAATTAAATCCCTCAAAAAAAAAAAAAAGATATGAGGCCACAGAGATTACTGAGGGCTGAACACCAAACAAATAGAAACAGCAAATGCATAGTGAAATATGAGCAAATGTTGTCTAAATGTAAGAAGCAAAGTTAATAGGGCCTTCAATGGCTGTCATGTGTGGAGGTGAGCATGTAATTGAAATATAACAGTTATTTTCAGATGTGAAATGGTAATAGCAATAAAAGTTGAAAAGGATCACTGATTAGTAGCAAAAACAACATCGCAACAATACCTTTGAAATGGTTGATTTAATCCATCTTTTCACGTGAATGAAAAGGAAGAAAATTAGGTTTAGATTAAAATGGCTACATGTATTACTTCCGCCATTGGGTTATAAATTTTGATTTTATTGTAAGGTCAATATAAAAACATATGATTAAGCTTAAAGTTAAAGTCATTAGGCGTAAAATATGTTAGAAGTATCGTAAACACTTGATAATGAACTTAAGGTTAATGTAAAAAATACATAATTAAACATAAATATAAAATTATTAGGTGTAAAATATGTTAGAAGTATGAAACACATAATAATTAATATAAACATACATTATAACAAAATTATAATGTGTTTAAATCTATTGATACTAATATTTATAATGATAATTATATTTTTACGATAATTCTAACATATTTTACATTTAATGGCTTTAAATTTACGTTTAATCATGTGTTCTTTATGCTAACATTACAATAAGGTCAAAATTTGTGACTTCATTGTAAAAATTTCCTTCAGCCACCGGTTTCGTTTATGTTGTCTTAAATTGAAGATCTTCATAATTTTCTCATAAAATGGGTATTCTTTAAGTAAATATACTTGTAAACTTAAAGATTAAGACAGCCAGCTCCAGAAATTATATCTACTAATACCAAAATTTACAACTTCATAAACTGAAACCAAGGCATTTAATAATTTAATTAGCACATTAAGAAAACTTAAAAATGAGATCAAATAGAATAGGTTTGGAAACTAAAGAAAGAGAAAAGGAAAAATTGAGAGACCTTCTCAGAGTAAAGGCAAGGAACGCAGGGACCAGAGGGAGAGCAATCGAAAGTACGGTTACTTCCTTTCGTAATTTCTTTAAAACTCATCAAAACTCTCTTCCCCATTCTTTCACTGCATCAATTTTCAAAACTTTGGGTTTAGAACATAAATCAGATCAGATTAAATTAACATTTTATATTCATATGAAAATAATAATTAAAAAAAAAAGAATATTGGGAAATTACTGTTCGTAATCGACTGCATCAGCTGCAGAAAAGGCTGAGACGGGAAGGAGGGAAGGGAAGGAAAAGAGGAGCAAAACAACAGATGAATTCCGGAGTCTCATTCCTTTCTATTTTCTTTTCTCTCCTTACCTCTTCTTTTCTTCTTCAATTCAATACTAGTTGTTGACACCCTATTCTCTTCAGGGTCTTAATGGATCTAATTAGGTGAAACAATGAATCGGTCTTAAACTATAAAATTTGATCGAAAATGGGGAGGACCCTTTCATTAAAAAGGTTTAGTTTTGTGATTAATTAGTTTCTGATTAATGAGAATTAATTGAATTAGCTAAGAGGTGGTTTGGGTTCCTTTTATTTTTTTTTTTTGAAAATTTTATTTTTATTTTTGTTTTATTTTCAAATTTTAAAATCAGAAAATATGTTTGATTAATATTATTATATTTTGAAAACAAATATTTAATTTGATTCAAATATAATAATTTAGTTCACAAAATAAAATTATAAAATTAAATAAAAGTAATCTATTTATTGAATAATAATATATACATAATATTAAATAATATTATTTTATACTATTTAATACTAATATTAAATATTTTCATTTAATCATATAATAATTTAATTAATTTAAATAATATTATAAATAAATATAATATTAAATAAAATAATTCAATTAAAAATTACATTATTTTTCAATGGACCATACTGGCATATCTATAAAACTTAAGGGCATGGCTCAACACAACACTTGGCTTATAGCACTAATGAGTCGTGTTAAGTCAAGTAAGGCTATTTTTGATGTCGTGTTTTGTCAAACATGTTCCATTAATAAATTTTTAGATTTTTTGTTATTTTTAAAGTTTTTTATTTATCAATTCAACTAAAGGTTAATGTATCATTCGGCCATTAAACTATACGATTATATCACTTTATCATTTCGACACTTAATGAATTTTTGTTCTCACTTTATTACTTAAACTTCACTTACGTCATACACTTTAGAACCAAGAGCCACATAAACAACAATTTTCAAAACACAAAGTGATATAATTCAGGGGTCAAATAATACATTAACCCTTTAAATAGCATACAAGATAAATAAAAATATAATAAAAATACTTTACTTCAGCAAAATACTTATATCCACAGGATAACATAATAAAATCTACTAAAAAAAGATATCGAAATCTGCAATACTATATTTAAAAAAAACCACACATACACAAATAAAACACTATAAGACACAAAGTATTATTATTTTATTTTTCATTCTCTTAACATGATGATTTACTTATATAATGTGATTTGTCTTATACTCGAACTTCTCCATCTAACCAATCTTTAAGTAAAATAATCTTTAATAATTTATTTTTTTATGAATTTTTATTAGTAGTATTTAGTAAAAAAGTATATATAAAAATGTGACATATCATACCTTTTGCATTCAAATTGAAAATATTGTAAATTTATGTGTTAATAATTCAAATATTTCATAATTAGATTTATTAAATAAAATTTTATTTCTATAAATGGGCTAATATGACATAACATATGGGCTTGAATGTTGTGTTGTACTAACCTACGTGCATGCTAGTGCTAACCCTTTATGGATTGCACCATGCCGATCCATATACCCAAAAATCTCTTGCCCTACAGGGCACGCGCGCGCGCACAGACACACATATATATCTTGCTTGGCTTGGCCTACTTATTTAAGAATGAGTCGTGCCAAGTACGATTCACACCGTGCCAAATCGTGTAGTGCCATGAGTTGTCTCGCTCGTTTGACATTTATAGATTAATTTTTACTTGTTAATTTATTGTGATTAATTGAATTTACTAGGTGGTATAAGAATAATCAAATGAATAGGATTAAGATTTATAGGGATTAAATTTGATAATTTTTTCCATTAAGGTCTTGGAATCAGCATGCATCCTTTTCACTAACGTGGCTTATTTAGTAAGGACCTTCCTAATTTGAGGCCAAATTTCCTTCTAATGTATTCTTAAGGGCTATTTCAACCTTTCTCAAGATTAGCTCATCCTTTTTTAACTCTTTCTTCTTGACCCTTCGATTGAAATTGTGAGAACCACACTTTCCCCACACCTTACATAAGTTATTTTGTATTAAATCTGATATTTTAAATTAGATCACTAATAATGCTAACGCTTTGTAGGGGCAAATGTCACGACCCGAAGGTCGCAACAGTACCTCTTTCTTATATGGATGCCTAGGATTTAGTGCTAATTTTTCGCTTTTCTATGCTTATTTTGTCTAAGTGCAATATAGTGAAATTTATTTAGGGACGATAACTCTCTCGCCTATTTTTATCATTTTGCCCAAATTAAATAACTGCACAAAACTCACAATTGATATACAAATAATAATTCCCACAATAGCAGTTGATTTATAGTCTTGCATTATTATCTCTAAATTCACCATATTTCTTTCACTTAATGAGTCTAAATTTCTCCACAACATCAACCTATTTCTCAAATTATAACATTTCATCCATATGGTTTCATATCTTCTTGCTTAGTCACCTATTCATGCCATTGTATCATATATCTATACTCATGCAAGCATCAACAGTTCTATAAATTATCATTAACGCAGTCTAGATACTATCCAATACTTTAGGTTACATCCTATCTACAGCACTGAATCAAAAACAGCCTGAAATTGATATTAAATACAAAAGAAGAGTATATACCCAAAGTGCTAAAAAATAATCCCCTTGGAGAGTTGGGACTATATTTCAGGCTTGGAACTATTCGGATAGCTCTGAAATACTCCCCCAACTCCGTGTTCAATCTGAAAAAGTTTAAATAACATTTAATGAGCGAGGGCTCAGTAAGTCATTTATATAAGTGCATAGTTAGAATTATATTGTTCTAATGCAAATGCATGATGTCATGTGATGAGAATTCACTATTAAATCACTCTCTTATTCATCAAGTAGTACATACATGTTATGCTCTCAATCTCAATGTAGTAATACTACAACTTGTCATGTGATGCCTAAACCATGAAATCATATTATGTCTTTTAGCATGTAATTATATATGAGATATATGCAGTCTTAAAAGGTGTAATGCATATTCTTTTAAACATGTTCAAAACATGCGAAATATCAAAACATCTCAGTTTTACTTTTAAGACATGCTTGAGAATATACATAATTTTCATTTCATGTCACATGTAACTTTTGAAGCATATTTAAAGCCATGTACAATATCAAAATACATTTCATACATCATAAAGCTATTTCGAGTTTAGAGTTCATTTTCGTTTCAAAACCATACTCTAAATTGCATTTCATATCATTTAAGACTAGTCTAGATCCCTAATGCACTATCAATAAAAGACTTAGATCACTGTAGCTAGCAGTGAAAATCATATCATCGTCCCCTGGAAATCAACTAGGGCGCTATCTATGGCCATAGACCTCATGTCTCTCAGCCCTACTGATCAGGTGTGACTGAGCCCTATCCACGACTATTGTCAAACAAGCATCTCTGCCTAATGAGTAATCTCTAATTAGACGGCTCCCACTATAATTTATTGAATTTAACTCTTTTAAGGTGCCTATAGTCTCATAAAACATTTAAACATTTGATTTCTCTTATGAAAATAGTGTAAAGTACGTAACACATTTCTTTAAGATCATTTACATATATACGTACAATGCTTACACTATAAATTCATTCTTTTCAAAACAATTTAAGTATCCAAAATATTCATGTAAGCATGATAATAAGGAATCCCTTCAAGTTTCATATATAGAAATAAGGCATGCATAAGGGCGATACAATTAAGCAAATGAAATGAAAACAATACAATGTAATGCTCATGCAATGCATGAATGCTTTATCATTCCATCTAGTGATGCCTATAAGTCAACACCATGTCGATTTATTTCCTTTTAACACTGTATCACTATGGTACCTTATCGAGCTTAATATTGTACCTGCATTTCATTTCATTAAATCGAGTCCTTAGATACTCATATCATTTCATCATGAAATTTCAACCTATACAGGATAATCCTGCTTCTAAGTTATATAAACGTCTTGCTTGATGTGAGCTTAGCTTGAGTGTGCGCCGGGGATTAGCTAGATCGTGTTCGTCGTGTTCCCGTCACACTACACATTCACAATAAAATCTGACTTAATAACGCCCAACCCAATTTCTATATACGTATTAAAATTTCAACACCAATTAGAAGTTTTTAACACTAATATAATACCAAGCCTTAAATAAAATTCTATCATCTTCATATATATATATATATATATATATATATTTCCTTCCTTTTCTTTCTTCCTTACCTTTCTTTTCTTTTCTTTCTTCCTTCCTCTCGGCCCACTCTACTAGGTAGAATTCTGCCCTTCGAACCACCCCAAAATACACCCAAACTTCCCCCTTTCACATGGCCACAACCAGCACCAAAATGGTCACCGAAACAACTCCTATTTCAGCCTTGAAGGCCCTTGTTCAGCTTATTTCCTTTGCATTTTCCGCCTACCAAGAGTCTAGTTTGCCTCCCTTGTCCCTCATTAAATAGCTATTGTCCCCATGCCAACACCACCTGAAAATGCCGCTCGTGCACCCTGCTCGTAGCCCTATTAATTGGTTTCTAACCGAGCCTTAAATCCTTTGTTTGCAGCCCCTGTTTTCCTCACTTTAGCCCTGTTCAGACCTTATGGAAATGCCATGCATAGCCCACTTTTCTCGCCTAAACCAACATCAAGTAAGGCCCCATGATTCAGCTTAGTTCCTAGCAAGATGCAGAGACTCCAATAATAGCAACTCCCTTATGTTTTTCCCTTCTCCAACCAGCTTTGGTCTCGCCCTTAAACACTGCTTAAGTCAGTTGTTTCAGATTAAAGAAATAAGGTGGCAAACCACCAACAATCAGCGCCCCAACTGCCTCAGTTCGATGCTGTCCCCTCTCTTTCTCTCGGCTATGGCTTCCCTCAGTAAGATATTATGGTGAGGGTGATAAGTCAAGTGAGAGGAAGGTTTGCAAATAGGTAACGACGGCAGAATAGAGACGAGAGAAAAGATGAAAAGAAAATGTGTTGAGATGGAGAGATCGATGAAGGGATGAACAATTTCCTCTAATATTGAAAAGAAAGGAAATTTTAAGAAATGCTAGGAAGTGACGGGGGAGGCAGAACTCTGCCTCTTTATTGACTAAAGTGACGGGTTGATGGAAATTTTCCATCAATCCGTACTACATGTGTGTGTCTATATATATATATATATATATTATATTTTGTACTTTATTTATTTATTTATTAATTATTATTATATTTTTTTTGTTACATTTATTATTATATTTTTAAGATATCATATTTATATCTAGTTTATATATTCTATTTATTTTCCTAAAATTTATATATATCTTTTTTTAATATATATATAAACACATACGTATATATATACACACCAAATACTTTTGTGTACTTTTATTTATCTATGGTATACTTATTTAAATTCATTGTTCTTTCAAACATGTTTTACTTATATGTTTTTATTTATATTTATACTTATACATTTATATTTCAATTTATTTGTCTAATCATCTATTTATACTTGTATAAGTGTATTTATATATATATATATTCATTCTCAAACGTATTTACTTATATGCATATTAAATTATTTTCACCTTTGTATATACATATATATTTATTTATATATGCATTTTTATTTATGCGCACATACGTTGCATATGTTGTATCAGTGTACTATTCACGTTCTACTCGAAGGCTTCGTTTCTATGAATACGAACCATAATCTTATATTTGAAATTTCAAAAGTAAATTATCTTTTATATTGACTAAATTACACGTAGAGTACACATTTAATTAGAAAAATTGCGATTCCCACAACAAAATATGCAGATGAGTAATTATGCAAGATTCTTTATAAGTTAAATCAATTTTGAAAGTGTTACCATCAACATTTAAAGCTCAATTTACATGTGGTAAGAACTTAGCTCAATTTGACTAGCCTTTGACATACCTAAGGAACTAAAAGAGAAAAAACTTTTTCATGTTGAAAAGTCATAAGATGAAATGGAAAAAGGGGCTTGAAATTCCAGACAAGAAAAGTCAACATTGGGAGGAAATTTTGTTAAATAAGTAATTAAACTAAATGGCTATTGATCAAACTAATAATAAAAAAATAATTATAACACCTAAATATCTATTTTAATATGAGTATGGAAGAGTGGACCATAGCTGGACAGCATGAACTAGGGGCTGGAAAATTAGATATTAAAGGTTGAATATCAGCCACGCAATATCTAGCACAACTAAGCTAGGTAAATAATTAAAGTGATATGATAAAAAGGTAATTAAGCCACATTAAAAGGAAATATTTTAGCTAAGTATGGGAGGAATTTTAAGCTTCGTTCTCTTGCATATTGGCCACTAAAACAAAAATGTGAGGACCACGTTTTCCTAAAGGATTCTATAAACCAAAGGTAGTGGAAATCGAAAAGTGAGAGTTAGGCTCTGTTGGGTTCACTTAAAATGATTTCTAAAAAATAATTTTTGAAAAATTAATTTTTTGAAAAAAATGATATTTTCTGTTGTTTGGTAGATATGTTGAAAATATTTTTCGTTGTTTGGTTGTTTTCTAGAAAATCTATATTTCTGTTAAAAAAGTATTATTCACATAATTAACCACAAATAATGTTTTTAAATCAATAATAATAATAATAATAGTAATAATAAAGATGAAAAAAGCCAGAAGCTTGAGATCATGCAAGTTGCAGTTCTAATCATTCAATAGCTCCATTTTTAGAGTAGATGACATATATACGAGGCAATGTTGGATATATAAACTTTGTACATTCAAAAGATGAAATTCCAAATTTCTACCAAATTAAAAAAAAAGAAAAAAAAAGATGGAATTCCAGATTAATTTGTTTATCAATATTGAAAGTTTTCTGTGAAAATCGTAAATTTTCTTAAACCAGACATGTACCTGTCGAGTAAATGTAAGTAAATATAATGAAATAATATAATTATTGGGATTTCAAATATAAGATCATGGTTCGTACTTACAGAATTGAAGTCTTCAAGAGTAATACGAAGTGTACGTTAATATAGTATATACGATGTACACTAAATGGACACAAAAAGGATTGTAATTATAGGCAGACACACACACACACAAACATATGATTACGTAAACGTGTAAGCTAAACTAAAAGCATGCAACATGCATGCATGCATGCGTACCTAAATGAGCATGCATGCAACATATGTATATAAGTATATAAATGCATATATAAATAAATAGGATTAAGGGAAGTAAAAATTGTAATGTCCTAGAATACTGTATATTTTACTGAATTCACATAAATAAACACATAAAGGTTGGGCTTGTCTGCAGTGTCACTTAACTTCCAAATAAAAATTTATTACTTATATGCAAAACCCAAGATAAAAATTCAAATTTACATAAACAAAATACAAATGTTTAACATCCAAAGTTTATTATACATAAAAGTAGTATTGTACAAAAATCTGAATACATAAAAATAAAATTAGTATATGATAACAATATATTTGGTATATTATTTTTTATTATTTATTACCACATTTATTGCTATATTCCTGTGTAAAATTAATTGTTAAGTATATCTTTTGAATTAATTTAGAGAAAGTGATTTTGGAATTAATTTTGGAAGTTATGGCATGAAATCAAACAATAATTTATGTGATTTGAATAAATTTTGGAAGATATTTATAATTAAATTCTAATTTGTTTTAAAGACTTTTGGACCATAGGATTAAATGAGAATGAATGGCTAAGATTTATTTCTTGATTAAAAAGAAACCCTAAAAATTTTTAAGAAAAGAAAACAAATTATAAAAGGAGAGGGGCGGCAGTTGAGGGAGGAGTTTTGGGGTTTTCTTTTGCTGTGTGTTTTATTTTTGCAGAGAACAAATATTGAAAGGAGGTTGTCCGAAGTAGAGCTTTGAAGCTTCCATTGAAACCAAAGTTTCTGTTTGCTAAAACAGAGCAAGAAGTTGTTGCTAGAAAACCTTAGCATAATCGTGATCTTCTCAGTTTTGCTTCCATGACGACGTACTGCTTACAAGTACTATAGGGTTGCTGCATGGAGAGCTGGGCATAACAGAACCGAGATTTGCCTTGAGGGAACGCGAGCTGCAGCATAGTCGATAGGTGAATTGGAGCTGAAGCGGTGTTAGAATTTTGCAGCAGGGGATGCGTGTGGTGTTGCTGTTATCCTATGGTGTGCTGGAACCGAAACAAGGGGACACACATGGCTTGTTTGAGCTGCTGCTAATTTGGACCAGTACAGAAACGATTTGAAGCGAGACAAAATTAAATTGGAGTTACTTGAAGCGTTGATGGATGTGATGTTCATGTGCTTTTGTTGCACTTGCATAAACATGGTTGAATGGCTTCAAACCGTATTTAATGTTTAATGCATTATTAAATTACGGAGATATAGTATACTTTTTGTATTAGTTATTGTTTGATTAAGCATGACTCTTAATAATTTAATAATGTGCTTTGCTAGATTAAACATGAACTAATATTCTTGCTAGAAATTTGATCAAGCCTACTTGCATATTTTATGTCTTTATGATTAATTGATCAATTCTTAAATTCTAGTATCATTTATTGTGATTAATTAAATCTTTTGATTTGTGTTATTGATTGGCCACATTTAATATAAATCAATTGATTGTTAGAGATATGGTAAGGGTACACATCATATGCTAAGCCATGTATAGCTCTCTTGAATGATTGAATAAATATTTGAGGCATACATCAAGCTAGAATATTTATTTGGTTCTTGTTAGATGTTCTTCTGTTCTTAATGGATTTTGTTGGCTCTATAGGCTATACCGAGAGGGGGAGGTGAATCGGTTTTTCTCTAACCTTAGGTTCGTTTTTCGGTTCCTCTTAATTCTCTAGCTTAGATTGATATTTTCTAAGTTCTCTAAGCTACTCAAGCATGCAATATAAATTCAATTCAATAAGCACAATATAAATGCAAGTAAAGAGAGTAGGGAAAGAGAGATTTACACAAGCGATTTATAGAGGTTCAGCTACCTTGCCTACGTCCTCTACCTTGAGACGCTCCCAAGGATTTTCCCCAAATTCACTATCTTTGAATTTGTCTTTACAATCCCTCTTTTTACAGGCTCAAGAGAAACCTCTCTCTTTTTCTAGGCTCAAGAGAAACCTCTTCTCCCTCTTTTTCTAGGCTCAAGAGAAACCTCTCTCTTTTTCTAAGGCTAAAGAGAAACCTCCCTCTTTTTCTAAGGCTAAAGAGAAACCTCCCCTTTTACAAGGAATGAATGTGTTTACAACTTGTGTAATCAAAGAAAGGCCTCTAGATAGGCAAGTGATTACAATGTTTAAGCTCAAGGATAAAGCCTATACAAGATTTGTGCTAAGCACTACAAGGAATAAGAGAATGATGGATGATGAAGACTTTGGAGCTCTTGATTTGTTGTTTAAGGCTTGAGGATTTGAGGAATATGTGTTATGGAGTTGCTGAGTAGTTCCTCTTCCTTCCTTTAGCTTCTAAGCCTCTATTTATAGTCCCTTGAATGGTTTAGGGACGTTGGTTGGAGCCAAAACAGAAACTAGCCGTTATGTCTCACAGAAACTAGCCGTTGGGGGCTTTCTGGCATAAAGGGATCGATCCTTTTACCAAAGGGATCGATCCTTTTCTTCATTTTAAGCTTCCAGGGCATTCTGCCAAAAAGGGATCGATCCCTTTCCCTATGGGATCGATCCTTTTCTTCCAGAGAGCCATTTTCCTGCACTTTTGGGTTAGAAATGATATAATCTTTGATCCTAATTCAACCCAAAACATATTAGCACTTTTGTGGGAGTTTTTCTTGACTTTCTCAAATGAAAACATAGTCTAAATATTCTTCAAGTGATTTTCTAAAATATTCAAGACATTACAAAGTATTAAGACCAATAAGAGTATGTAATTAAATCATGGTCTTAAGTTTGATATGATCACTTGAAAATGGATTGAGAAAATCATGTGTGATGGGCAAATTTACAATGTGAATTAAAACATTAAGGCTTACTTAAGTTTTTGTCATTTCAAAATATATATATATGTCAATTTAAAGCTAACAATCTCCCCCTTTTTGATATGACAAAACTTAATGTAAATTTGCTTTGAAAATTCTTTTATAAAATACTCCCCCTCAAATAAAGCAGGATTTTATAAAGCTCCCCCTTAATATAAGCATGGGTTTTGAAAATGAATTTTCAAACTATTTCTCTCCCATTATCTCTCCCCCTTAATATCTCTCCCTTTTAATATCTATCTCTCCCCTTTTTTGTCATAGCAAAAAGAAGGAAAAATAATAAAAAATATGCTCCCCTAAAATCATGGCTATGTGAGAAGACATAAAAGAATATGCTCCATCCAACAAGAAACATGTTAGTACATGGGACTCATAGCACAAATAAATAAGTCAATATCCACAAAGAGTATGAAATATTCATGCAAAGAATATGACTTATGATCCTATACCAATTGTTTATAAATAATTTCGCAAGAAGTTTCCAATTGGTAAGAAATTAAGCAAGCACCTAAGCATATCAATTGTTCTCTAATGTCCAACTAAGGTGCATGGTAATACATCATGATTATGAGCTGAAATTAGATAACATATTATATGCATGAGCTCATAAATCATTTTCAAGTAAGATTGTGCTTAGAATTAAGATATATAACAATTAACTACAAATTCTAGCACACAAGTGTTTCATGCAAAAGTGTTTTATATGAATTCTTTCCTATTTGTCATTTCAATCTAAAGAGTATGAGAAGAATTGTCAATTTAAAACTCATACTAATTGGCAATTTAGTTTTGGCTTACCAATTGTTGAAAATATAGTTGCCAATGATACTAATTGTTATTTCAATCTAAATGCCAATTGTTACTAATGGTTGACTTAGGCCTTTTGCATGAATCCAATAGCTATGTGTAGTGTGTTCATGTCAAGAAAATAATCATTCTAAATATGCAAGAACACAACACATATCATCAAATATGCACATGGATCAATTAATCATTAGCACACTATCATAAAGTATTAATCCATATTCATATTCACAAATTTATACCATATGGAAGATTCATAAAATCAAGGTATTCAAGCAAACACATTTTCTTCCATGGTTTCGAGCACAAAAATCCTATTCTCATTTTTCAATTCAAGTCCTTAACCAATTATGAGCAAGGAAAGATTCAACATTACCATTTTAATCAATTAATAGCCATATCCCTAGTTGTTATCATCATTTAAAGTTTTAGAGGGTATATGCTATTTTAACTAAAATGACTTCACCTAAGTGAATCAATATTATCAAGCTAAAATATATTTTATCATCAAACTCCATAAGCTATGAGTGAGGTTAAGCACATAATATCATGAAATAACTATTCTCATCTCATAGGCATGATTATTGATTCAACTTAAACAAACATGCATGTTCATCATCAAAACAATCAAGAGTCCATGCATGTGTATCAATTGTTGGTGTTGTCATTAATGCTCAAGTTCCATAATAATTTGGCCATAAAGAATTAATTTCGTAGATGATAAATTTTCATGTAACTCAACATTTAGGATTCATTTATCATCACTAATTGTAAGCCAAGGAAAATTATGACCTTATACCAATTGTTGAATTTACATTTGAAATCAATCCTTAAGGTCAAGTTTTAATTATTCTTCCACTAGATGTATAATTATCATGAAACCTAGTGTGGATTAGTTGAGTCAAGCTAAGAAACATAATCCTATAAGCATGCTTGACTAAGATGAACAAAAGGTATGTAGAATATTCATTATGCACAAGTTCATCAAATTCTCAAATATATTCACAAATCATTGAAATAAATCTCAAAATTATGTTTAAGCATTCATTGGAAGTATGTTTCAAGATTTATTCAATTCAAGACCATTTTCAATGAGAAAACTGATTTTGCACTTGTGAGCTCAAGAAAAGTGAGTGTTGAAAGTGATATCAATTGTTGGAAATGATATTAATTGATGAAGTTGAGGCATGATATCAATGAAAAATGATTTTTCATTTTTATCATTTTTAAAGTTCATCAAATAGAAATTAAAACAATGAATTTTAAGTTGAGAAGAAAGAAGATATCAAGAGAATTAAGAAAACTTCTCAACTAAAGCTTAAAGATGCAGAAAAAGGCATAAATTGCCTAGAGGGATCGATCCTATGAGGAAAGGGATCGATCCCTAAACTCCAGAATTCAATTTCATGCATGTTTTTCCAAAGGGATCGATCCTGTATGTAGAGGGATCGATCCCTCATCCTGGTTCTGCAGATTTTTGACAGAAAATCCAACTTGTAAGGTGCCAAAATTTTGTTTTTGAGTATTTTAAGTCCAAGTAAAGGTTTAAACATTTGTAAAACATGATTTTGGACTTGTATGAATGAAGAACATGAATGAAAAACCATTTTACAAAAGATTTTGCAATTTTGGAAGAATTTACACAATAAAATGCATTTTTGGCCTCAAAGGAGGTCATTTTGAGAGTTAAGCATATTTTGACAAAACTAAAGCATTAGAAACCACAAATATGCCAAAACAAACTTGTTCACATAGATTTTAAGCACATATAACATCAAATCATCATACTTGTGAACATTATGCCATGATTTCCAACATACAAGTTCTTCATTAATGCACATGATATGGCATTTTGCATAAATGACACATTTGGTAATTTGAGGCAAGTAAATACATTTTCAACACATAGAAAACATGCTCAAATTCCAGAATTCATTTCAAAAATCATAAATCATGCCTTTCATCCAATCATCAAGAATTGTCCATCAAACACTCAACAATCATTTATCATGCCTTTTTGCTCAATCACAATGCATTAAAGATTATCAACCAACTTTCTCATCAAAGCACAAATAATCAAATAATAGTTTTAAGAATTAAACTTACAAAACTCCTTTGCTTGAGTATGCTTTGCCTTGAATTTTTGAGTCCACCTTGAGCTATCCTTTGAAGAATTGTTGTGATCTTGTCAAAGATGGATCCTCAAGTTTTTCCTTTTTCTCATTGGCACAAGCAAACTCCATGAGGATGTGTTGAGCATTTAGACTCTATTGTTCCATTGTATTCCCATGCTCTAACACTCCTATAACAAACAAATTCAAGCATGCTTTGGTACCCAAATTTTCTTGGGCCCATGAGAGTGTTTACAATTTTAGATCCCTTAGGGATCCATTTCAAACACAATTCATCATTGTTTATAGCATGCTTTGGTACCCACATTTCCTAACAACTCTTCCTCTAAAGGTAGTTTTTCTATATGTGCATGCTTGTGAGGAGTGGCCTATCCTATTACATAGTGAGCACGTGAGAGATGTATCATGCATAGTATTTTTGCTCACAAGGAAATTCTTTAGATGAGTTTCTTTTTGTATTGCATTATATCCTAACCCATCTTTGTCAAAGAAAGCTCTTTGGGTCTCAAGCATGTGATCTAATTTTTGTTGACCCATATAGAACCTAGTAAATGAGTTATGCAAATTTGTATTCTTTTCATTTAACTCATTTATCTCTAAGTTAGCCTTTTCTAATTTCTTTTCAAATTCTAGCTTAGCATTTGTCAAGGCTTCATTCTCTATTTTTAATTTAGCAATGATTTTCTTATATTTGGAGTTCATGCATTAAAAATCATTTGCTAATTCATTAAAAGCATTTTGTAGTTCATTAAATGTATAATCATTATCTTCACTAGAACTACAACTAGCCTCATCATCACTAATGGCCATAAAGCATGAGTAGGCTACCTCTTCATCTACATTTTCCTCATCGGAGCTATCACTATCGCTCCAAGCAGCCATAAATGCTTTCTTCCTAGGCTTCCTATCCTTTTCTTTCCTAAGTAAGGGGCAATCTAACTTAGTATGACCGGTTCATTGCACTCATAACATACTAAGGGGTCCTTTTCTCTTCTACTAGATTCTCCTCTTATTACCCCTCTACTTTGGTGCCTCCTATCATTCTCTCTCTCTCTTTCATTCTCATAAATCTATTAAATCTTTTGGCAAACATTGCCATTTCTTTTTCTTCCTCATTTCCACTCTCATCACTATCATCTTCAATGACCTCATGAGTGGAAGACTTAAGTGCTACCCCCACTTTCTTTGAAGGCTCTACATTTCTTTTTAATTTCATTTCATGAGTAAGTAGAGACCCCATAAGTTCATCTAGAGGCAAGGTGTTTGGATCCTTAGATTCTTCTATAGCGGTTACCTTAGCCTCCCAAGATTTAGGCAAGCTATTCAAAATTTTCTTTACCATTTCAACATTGGAATAAGTCTTGCCTAGAGCCTTAAGTCCATTAATTATATCATTCAACCTAGTGAACATTTCGCTAATGGACTCATTTTCTTCCATCCTAAATAGCTCATAATCATATGTGAGCATTCCTACTTTTGTTTCTCTAACTTGATTGGTCCCTTCATGTGTGATGGCCAATTTGTCCCATATTTGCTTAGCATTTTCACATAGTGACACTCTATTGTACTTATTGGGACCTAATGCACAAAAGAGGGTGTGCATAGCCTTGGCATTCAATTTTGCCAATCTCATGCCATTGGTGTCCCACTCATCTTCACTCTTAGGGACATCTTTTCCATCTACTTTCTTTATTGGGATTCTAGGGCCATTAACTATTACTCTCCACACTTCATAGTCATTAGATTGTACAAATAACATCATCCTAATTTTCCAATAAGACTAATTCTCACCATTGAATAGTGGAGGTCTAACTAATGAGTGTCCCTATTCTCCTAGGGGTGTGCCTACATTCAAGTGAGCCATTTAAGATCGTTTTGCTCGATAGAGGTTAGTCTAAATCAATATTGAGCCCAAGCTCTGATACCAATTGTTGGCTCTATAGGCTATACCGAGAGGGGCGGTGAATCGATTTTTCTCTAACCTTATGTTCGTTTTTCGGTTCCTCTTAATTCTCTAGCTTAGATTGATATTTTCTAAGTTCTCTAAGCTACTCAAGCATGCAATATAAATTCAATTCAATAAGCACAATATAAATGCAAGTAAAGAGAGTAGGGAAAGAGAGATTTACACAAGCGATTTATAGAGGTTCGGCTACCTTGCCTACGTCCTCTACCTTGAGACGCTCCCAAGGATTTTCCCCAAATTCACTATCTTTGAATTTGTCTTTACAATTCCTCTTTTTACAAGCTTAAGAGAAACCTCTCTCTTTTTCTAGGCCCAAGAGAAACCTCTTCTCCCTCTTTTTCTAGGCTCAAGAGAAACCTCTCTCTTTTTCTAAGGCTAAAGAGAAACCTCCTTCTTTTTCTAAGGCTAAAGAGAAACCTCCCCTTTTACAAGGAATGAATGTGTTTACAACTTGTGTAATCAAAGAAAGGCCTCTAGATAGGCAAGTGATTACAATGTTTAAGCTCAAGGATAAAACCTATACAAGATTTGTGCTAAGCACTACAAGGAATAAGAGAATGATGGATGATGAAGACTTTGGAGCTCTTGATTTGTTGTTTGAGGCTTGAGGATTTGAGGAATATGTGTTATGGAGTTGCTGAGTAGTTCCTCTTCCTTCCTTTAGCTTCTAAGCCTTTATTTATAGCCCCTTGGATGGTTTATGGACGTTGGTTGGAGCCAAAACAGAAATTAGCCGTTATGTCTCACAGAAACTAGCCGTTGGGGGCTTTCTGGCATAAAGGGATCGATCCTTTTACCAAAGGGATCGATCCTTTTCTTCATTTTAAGCTTCCAGGGCATTCTGCCAAAAAGGGATCGATCCCTTTCCCTATGGGATCGATCCTTTTCTTCCAGAGAGCCATTTTCCTGCACTTTTGGGTTAGAAATGATATAGTCTTTGATCCTAATTCAACCCAAAACATATTAGCACTTTTGTGGGAGTTTTTCTTGACTTTCTCAAATGAAAACATAGTCTAAATATTCATCAAGTGATTTTCTAAAATATTCAAGACATTACAAAGTATTAAGACCAATAAGAGTATGTAATTAAATCATGGTCTTAAGTTTGATATGATCACTTGAAAATGGATTGAGAAAATCATGTGTGATGGGCAAATTTACAATGTGAATTAAAACATTAAGGCTTACTTAAGTTTTTGTCATTTCAAAATATATATATGTCAATTTAAAGCTAACAGATTTTTAGTCATTGATTATGCTACACATCATAGATAATTTAATGATTAAAAATACTTGATTATAGTTGCCATCAAACAGAGTAATCATATATTAGGAAGAATGAACCCTAGAATTGAATTGAGATTTTTAGGATTGAAGACGTAAAATTGTAATGTATTGGTGAAATCAAATTCCTAGGCTTTTCTCCATTGGTTAATTTCTTGATTTTGTTAGGTTAATTAATTTAATTAGTTAATTTAGTAATTAATTGGATACTTAGGTAATTTCTTTTATTTGATTTTCATAATTTTTAGGGCATAAGTAGTTAAATTTTAATTGAATAAATTTAGCAAATCTCTGTGGGATAAACTTTTGTAATTCCATGCTATACTATCTTGATTCATGCACTTGCAAGACCATAACTTTTTGTTCATCAAATTTTTGGTGCCGTTGTTGGGGATTTGTCTTAAGTTTATTCAATTTTATTTAACTACGTGTGTTTTTATTTTATTATTTTTCATTTTAACTTACTAAATTTATTTAATTTTTTTCTTTTTTCTCTCTTTCTTTAGGTAGTGGATGCAAGGTCGACGATCACTTGGTCAAGAGATAGTGCCCATCAACGATCAAATTGACAGAATCGGTAGGAAAGCAAAGGCACAACAAGAGGAACTAGTTGAAACCAACATGGAGTTACAAGTTGGGAATCAAGTTGAAAATCAAGTTCAAAATCGTGCTCAAAATTGTCCTATGAAGGAGTTTGCTCTTCATACTGTGGGAACATCACCATCATGCATTGTTCTCAATGATCCAACTAGAAACTATGAGCTTAAAAATATTCATTTTAATATGCTTCCTTCTTTTCATGGTGCTGATATTGAAGATCCTTTGACATTCATTTGTGATTTTTATGCAATTATTCAAACTTTTCCTTTGCAGGGGTTAACTAAGGACCAATTGCGAATGAGATGTTTTCCCTACACCTTGAAGGATGTGGCAAAGGCATGGTTCATGTCTATAACACCAGCCTCACTTATCACATGAGATGCAGTGTACAATAAGTTCATAGGTAAGTTCTACTCACATGCCAAAACCATTGAATTGAGAGGTAAGATTGCAACATTCACACAAGCAGATGGTGAGCCATTCCATGAAGCTTGGGAACATTTTAAATTGCTTTTGATTCAATGTCCGCATCATCGGTACCCATTAGAATTGCAAAATCAATTCTTTTATGATGGACTAACTCAAGGTTGTCAAGCTATGGTTGGTAATGCTGCTGGAGGTGCCATGGGAGAAAAGACTGCATAAGAGACCTACGAGCTCTATGAGATGCTTAGAGCTAATTCGCAACAAAAGAGTGTTAGAGGTAAATCTAGAGGTCTTTATGAGATTAACACTAACACTGAGTTGGCAATGCAGGTTTCGGAATTAACCAAGAAAATGAAGTCTATGTGTGCTATGATGATGGGTTAAAGAATACCAGTGTCTAATAAGGTATGTGGAATTTGTGGGATTTATGGTCATGTTACTAATGCTTGTCCTTCTAGTGAAAAATTCCCAGATTTTGTTGAGCAAGCCAATATGATGAACTCTCATAACCCACAGGTGAGGAATGATCCTTTTTCAAATACTTACAACCCAAGTTGGAGAAATCATCCCAACTTTTCATGGGGTAACAACCAAAACCATATTCAAGCAAGTTCTTCTTTCCAATCGCGGAGGCTAGCTTTAGAGGATCCTTTGCAAAACTTCATAGAAGTTTGTCAGAGTAATCAACAGAGCAATGAATAGCATTTCCAATAGCAAAAGGCTTCTTTGTGAAAATTGAAGTCTAAGTGGGGCAAATTATAGAGGCATTATAAGGCCATGTTCCTGGAAAATTTCCAAGCCAGCCTAAGCAAGCCAAAACAATTACTATTTTAAGAAATAGTAAGGTATTTGATAATAAAATGAATGATGATTCTGATGAAAGTTTAACCTTACTTGTAGGTAATGAAGTTGCAAAAGAGAAGCAACAAGAGAAAAGTCCAAGTGGTGGCAAAAAGAACGATATTGAGGAATCGAGTCAAAGTGAGGAGCTCAATCCATCTTGTGAAACTCCTAAGTTTCACAAGGCTCAACACCCCTATGTTCGTCTTTTTCCGTTTCCAAGCAGACTCAAGAAAAGCAAATGGTATAAGTCATTTTCTGAAATATATGATATTTTGTCTAAGGTTAATGTGAACTTACGTTTGCTTGATATGATTAGGAACATGCCATCTTATGCAAAGTTCTTAAAGGAATTGAATACTCACAACCGTAAGTATGAGCCTCATGAAAAGGTAATGGTTTCGAAAACGGTAAGTGCTATGCTTCAAAGTAATTTGCCGCCTAAATTTAAAGATCTTAGGAGCTTTAACATCAACATTACTATAGGAGGTTCAAAAAAAGGAAAAGGCAATGTTTGATCCAGGTGCAAGCATTAATTTAATGCCTTATTCTGTTTATTTACAATTAAGTTTAGGAGAGCTAAAACCTACCACAATGTCTCTACAACTTGCTGATCGTTCAATTAGATATCCTAGAGGCATTGTGGAGGATATTTTAGTTCAAATTGATAATCTAATCATTCTTGTTGATTTTGTAGTTTTGGACATGGAGAGACAGTCAAATAATGAGCATGAGTCGCCTATTTTTCTTGGACGTCCATTCATGGCTACAACAAAGACAATTATTGATGTTCAAAATGGGAAATTAACCATGACAGTCTTAGATGAGACTATGAATTTTCTGTTTTTAATTCTCTTAAATTACCTACAGATTCTAATAATTGTTTCTTAATTGATGTTTTGGACTCAGTTATTAATTCTAATTTTGTGCAGGATAAAACAGAGGACAAATTGGAGCTAGCCTTGTTTAGAGAGGATTATGGAAGAGATGATGAGGAGGTGATGGAACTCACGGTAGCATTAGATAGTGCAATGCCACAAGTCCCTACAATTGCCCTAGTGAGTCTTTAGGGTATTTTAACCTAAAGCTAGCCCCTTCAATTATTTCCCCACCCAAGCTAGAACTGAAACAATTGCCACCTACCCTTAAATATGCTTTCCTTGGGGAAAATAAAACTCTTCCAATCATTATTGTTGTTGATCTTACCGCAGTGGAAGAAAATAAACTGTTGAGTGTTTTGAAAGAGCATAAAACAGCCATAAGATGGACTTTAGCTGATATTAGAGGGATTAGCCCAACCATGTGCATGCATAGGATTTTGTTGGAGGATGATGCAAAACCTACAAGAGAGACCCAAAGAAGATTGAATCCTAACATGAAAGAGGTAGTAAGGGCTAAGGTGCCTAAGTTGCTTGATGCAAGTATTATTTACCCGATATCTGACAGTAAATGGGTGAGTCCTGTCCATATAGTACCAAAGAAATTAGGCATTACAGTTGTTAAGAATGATGATGATGAGTTGGTGCCAACAAGGACAACAACAGGATGGAGAATGTGTATTGATTATCGCAAGCTCAATGCTGCAACTAAAAAGGACCATTTTCCTCTTCCTTTTATTGATCAAATGCTTGAACGGTTGTGTGAGACCCGATTTTATTATACTGTATAGCATATTGTAAATGATGGATAACCGAAATAAATTATTTAGTGGAATTAACTAATTATTGAGTATGTAATTCCACTTTACATTATGGAATTTTTGGAAATTTAATTTTTGGAATTATAGGCTTAATAGCACACAAAGGAAGTGAAGAAAAGCCAAGGAAGATGGACAACACACCAACAATGTTACTACACTTAGTATATTCGGTTGGAAAGAATTGCTAGGAAAAGCAATTCAAGTCATGGATAAAATGGTATGTAATAAGCACTAATTAAACATAACATGATGCCTAGAAGTTTATTGGAGGAAGCTTTGAAAATGAAGCATGAAGGAAAGTCAAGAAAAGAGGCTAGGAGTGGACTTCACGCCACTTTGCTTCTCCTTGTACCAATCGGTTTAGACTTCAAATAGCTTAACTGATTTACATGCAATGTGAAAGATAATTTATGGCAAAGAGATCAAAGTCAACATGGGAAATTTTGTATTGGTTGAAGAATATGACAAGGAAGAAAAAAGGTCAATAGGCAGCAGAAAATTTGCTGCTGCACGCCACTTCTGTTAGAAGGAAAAACCGGCTGTGTTGGATGAATTGAGAAGAAAAGAATCTCGGCACATCATCCTTTGGCTGCAGCTTTTATCTACAAATTAATGAATGTAGAATATTGTTACCATGCCGTACCTTTGGCTACCATTTTTCTTCAACAATTAATAAGCTAAAGGACAAGGAAAGTGATGAGCAAAGAGATTAGAAGCTACAAGACTTAATAGCCGGCTATAAAGTTGATTAAGCTAAATAAAATGTAATACAATTCTCTTCAAGATCGACATTACCGATTTCTCTTGCCTCATCTTAGTTCATTTCTTCCTCATTTACTTGACAAGAATTCCTTTCTTGCTACCTAAGCATCCAGTCTTCCTTCATGTATTTTCCTTCACTTATAAAACCATCCAAGTAAATCAAGGAGAGGAAAATTGGCGTGGGGAACAACAAAACAAATTGTGAGTTGTGTTGGCTCAATCAAACAAGGTAAATAAAGTTCCAGCCAATGTTCATGTATTTAATCCTTGATTTATGATGATGATATGTTAATTAGGTGAGGTATGTGCATATTACTTGACATAAGAACATGTAGCAATTTACTATGATGGAACTATAGGTTGTTGATGGTGTTAAGGAATAAATAAAACTTGAACAAATATGAAGATTTAAGTGCTGGAAACGTTGTAAAAGTGATGAGAAATAGGCGAGATCGGCTATTATGAGCGAGCTAAATAATATGGAGTGTGGTAGTGGGTGAGGTCGCCACATGCTAGTTTAATTCATAGGCGAGCCCACCTCTGAATAAAAAGCCGTGTATGGCGATCTTACATGCATAGGCATGGCGAGTTGAGTTGTGGGTGATCTCACATGCATAGGCATGGCGAGTTGAATTTTGGGCGATCTCCCACGCATAAGCCAATATATGAATAGCGAGTTATATTGGGCGAGCTAGAGGATTAGCCTCAAGTCTCGCCAAAGTATTGGAAAGATTTGAACAGAATATATTGATAATCTTGATAATTTATTTTGAAGTCGAGAATTGAGAAGTGATAAAGGCGATCGGGAAGCTAGGCTTCGTAAGACCAAGTAAGGGAGTAGTATGTGAAGTAAAATGCATGTCCTGTGGAGTAAAATATTATAAAAATATTGAAAAAATATTTTGGTTTAAGACATGCATTAGTTTGATAAACTGTTTTCACAAACCATGAGTTTGGCGAGCTATAAAACCCACCCCTATGTTGTTTCTGGGTGAGCCAAAGAAAGGCGACCCCTATTTTAATAAAATCCAGGAAAGCCAAAAATAGGCGACCCCTTTGTAATGTTTGGCGAGCTAAAGATAGGCGACCCTTGTTTTAATAAAATTCGGGCGAGCCAAAGATAGGCGACCCCTTTTTGTGATTGTTCGGGCGAGCCAAAAGTGGGCAACCCCTTGGTTTTGAAAGACTAGTGTTTATGGGCGATCCCTAATAATCTTATGGGCGACCCCGAACCATTGAGTTATATTTCAGCCTTCGGGCAAATATTTTTATGGGCGAGCTGATCATGGGCGAGCCATAATGGGCGAATTGACCATAGGCGAGCCGTAATGGACGAGCTGACCATGGGCGAGCCGGTTTAACTTGTGCTTTTCTCACACGAAAAATGGTGAAATAACTGGCTGTTTTTACTATGTTTTGTAAACATAAAATATAATACCTTTTTGGAAAACAATCATTTTACAAAAATGATGAAATATGCGAAATAATTCCTTAAAGGTTCTTTATAAGATATAAAGTGATTTTTGAGACTTTAGGCCTCGAGTTTCATGCATTACTATTTCACGAGGCTGATTGACCCGCCAAGTCATCAGAGGTCTCGAGGTCACCTGGCAAGTGTACCCGAAGACCACCTATAGATTGTGGCAATAGATCTACTGTATCCTTGGGGGGATGATTATTGTGTTCCTTTGGGGAATGATGATAGTATGATTTAATTGTAGGGTGATGTGATAAGTCCTTGAAATGTCTATTTTTGTGGGATATTATTACATGATTTTTGGATGAATTTTGGAATTTTTATTTATTTTCTTTCCTAATGAATTAAATTTTTTTGTCTTGTGTAGAAAATTCAAAAATCAAGATAAAGTTGAGAAAATGATGCAAAAAGAGATAAAAGTAATTGCTTTGGGATCTAAATCACAAACACAAGAGTCCATGTAATCTTATACAAGCCCAAAACACATTCTTTATTTAAGTGGGCTTCAACAAACACAAAAAATAAAAAAGTCCAGCCCAAAGGAAAAGGCAGCCCATGAATATTATTGCCAAAGCCCAAGACTTGAAGGGAACCCTACCTAATTAAAAGAAGAATGAAGCTGCCGCAAGAGAAAAAAGGGGAGATTGGCCGGTGACAGCAGCCAAAGTTTCTCTCCATTGTTGCCGCATTGTTTTCATATTCCTTTAGCTATGATTTTTAGTTTTCGGTTGTTAGGGTCTTTTTATTTAACTTTCTTTCTTCTAGATTAGTTTTATTTAGTACATTCAAAGTCTCCATCGAAATACTAAAGTTTTTTTTTTATTCAATGAAAGTTTAAATTCTCTGTTTATGTTTAATATTCTGTTTCAGTTATTTTACTGTTTATCATTTTTTTATTGTTTCTTGCTTAGTTTGCTTTCGATTCTTGTTTAGGATTTACTTCCTTAGTTACTTATCCTTCACTGGACCGTTATTCATCTTCTCTACTCACACAGTTTCTTCATACTTCACCATCGGGTTATACTCTGTTTTATAAATTCTTCTTGTTCCGATTTATTGCTTTATTGCTGTACATTCTTCTATTGCTGCTTTTGCGTGCTGGACTGTTATGGTTGTTGAAGCACTATATAGTTGCTATGTGGCGCTGCTGCCTGTGCGTGAAACAGAGGTGTGGGCTGAGCAGGTCTGCTGCGTTTCTGGTTTGGCGTGGCTACTGAAGCGGCAAGGAGGCAGAGTTGGTGTGCGTCGTGGCTACCATCAAGAGCAGTGCGTGTCAATCCTTAGTGCAGCTGGCTGGAGAGTGGACTGGTGCAGGGAACGTGTGCTGCTCAGGAAGCTGCTCCGTGATGGCTTTACAGTGGCGTGGTGCTGATTGAAGTTCAGTGCATGCTGAAGCAATTGCGTGGGAAGGGCTAGCACCTTTAAAATTTGTTTTGTTAATTTTATTGTTAGTAGTATATTAAATAGGTTTATTAATTTAGTTTATTATTTTAGTTAATTAGTTTATTACCTTAAAATGACTTTAGTTCCATTAGAGCAATTTTTTTATTTCTAATATTTCATTAATTAGGTACTCAATTTTCATGTATTTTAAATTTTTTTTCTTTTTAAATTTCAAGTTCCTTAAAATTAGTTGTATTTTAATTTTGCTTTGCTTTAATTTAGTTTGCATTTTTATTTTCAGCTTTATTTTTTTGATTGCTCTTAACTTGCAATTTAGTTTTGATGCACTTTAATTTAATTTCAAATATTAGTTTAGGTTTTATTTTAATGCTTTTAGTAGTTAATTGACTTCTAGAAAATGCTCAATTGCTTGAATAAACTTAAGATGACCAATTTCAATACTTAGCTAGAACAATTCTAACTAATCCTCGTGGGAATGATACTCTATTCACTCTTTATTACTTGTCGCGACCCGTGCACTTGCGGTATAGGTTTTAGACGCGCAACAAGTTTTTGGCGCCGTTGCTGGGGATTAGTTTAGGTTGTTTTTAGTTAATATTAGAATCAATCATGCCTAGGTTTAATTCAAGCCTTTTCTTTTTCTTATTTTTGTAAATATTTCTCCTTCCTAATATTTTAATTCTATTACTGTGCGAGGTACCATGGCTAATCTGGCAAAACCCAGAACCTTGGGAGACTACGTTATGCCTCGTATGCCCGTGATACATTCAAGCATTAGGAAGCTCGAAATTGAAGCTGACAACTTTGAGATTCAGCCAGATTTCATCCTAATGATCTTGAATTCAGTTCAATTTGGAGGTTTGCCTAGTGAAGACCCACATGCTCATCTTGTCAAATTCTTGGAGATATGTGACTTATGCAAGTACGACGGTGTTTTTGATGATGCCATTCGACTGAGACTCTTCTCATTCTCACTCCAGGACAAGGCAAAGGATTGGTTGCGATCACTTCCTCATCATTCTATCTGTACGTGGAATGATCTGGCTCATAAGTTCTTAGCTAGATTCATTTCACTTGAGTATATGGCGACAATGAGGAATCAAATTTTATCATTTGAGCAATATGACTCTGAGTCTTTTTGTGAACCATGGGAAAGATTTAAGGACTTGATTAGGAGATGTCCTTCTCATGGATTACCCCTATGGTTACAAATTCAAACTTTTTATAATGGTTTGGGTAATTCATCTAGAGATGTGATTGATGCAGCAGCAAGTGGAGCCCTTATGGGGAAGTCTGTTGAGGAAGCATATGAATTGATTGAGTTAATGGCTTCCAATGAATTTCAGTGGCAGTACCTAAGAGATACATCGGGGAAGATCATCCACAAACAAGAGCTTGATCTTATTGAAACCATATCTTCTCCGGAAACCACCTCGCCCTGAAAAGTCTACATAAGTCCTTTTATCTCCTGTGAGATATGCGAAGGGAGTCATGTTACTAAGAATTGTCCTATTAATCTCAGTTGGGTGAGTCATCCGAGCTATTCCTCGAGCGACTATGAGAAGCTTTCATCACCTTCTTCAGAGCTTATGGAGACATGTGACCTTTCTCCTCAAGCTCCTCTGCAAGCACTACATCAAGAGGTGTTGAGTGAAGAAATTGAAAAGCCTCCACCACCTGAGCTTATTGAAATTGAAAGTGTGGATGATGGAAAAGAAATGGAGAATAGTAAGGGTGAGGAAGAAGTCCCAGAGAAAGGTTTTGAGATTGAAGTCCAAGTTCCAGAGGTTGACAAGAAACACCGAGAGGCATCCTTCATTGTTTCTTCAAGGAACTTTCCACTTGAGGATGAACAATGTTATATCTTAGAGGACTGTGGAGTGAAGTTCTTTGAAGAAAAATATCTGATGGAGTCACCTTCCATGGTGGTGCACTATGTGCATCCATCAATTTTCAGACCATTCAAACCACCTTGAAGGATGACAGAGATAGTCAAGCTAATGACTATAAATCAAGCGCTTCTGGGGAGGCAACCCCAGCTTTTTATTAGTTTATTAGTTGTTTGTTTTCTTTTATTAGTTTTAGCGTTACT
This sequence comes from Heritiera fomes, assembly GCA_032173925.1. NCBI lineage: Eukaryota > Viridiplantae > Streptophyta > Magnoliopsida > Malvales > Malvaceae > Heritiera > Heritiera fomes. The sequence continues at coordinate 16,048,467 of JAPDPM010000009.1, read as the reverse complement.
ATTTCGTAGCTTTGATTTTCTTTTTCTTTCTATTTTGTAGGTTTGAGTCCAAGTTTGGGGGAGCAGTGAAGAAACCTTTTGGGCATGCAATTGAGCTTCAACAAAAAATTCAGGGGAGTTTCCTTCTATCTTTTCTAAATTTTCGAATCACTTACACATTGAGGACAATGTGCACTTCAAGTTTGAGGGGAAGGAAATTTGAGCTAAATTTTTTCAAAAATTTCAAAATTTTTCAAACATTTTGGGCTTTAAATGTTTTGCCTTGAGATATATTATGCTTGATTTGGTTATTTCCCATGTCCCCATGATTGAGATTTTGATTGAGTCTGATTCTGATCTTTGGAAAAGCATGATTATTGAGAAGCATGAGTTGAATTCTTGAATTTGCCTTGTTTTGATTATGATTTTTCTATCTTTACGCACTATGTCTTGATCATGGATTTGTATGCATGTTTAGAGAAGTATTATGTCAATATAAGATTGTATTTGTCTTTGAAGTTGTGAGCATATCCTAGAATTTATTTGATCTTCTCTTGAGGCGAAATTTTTAGCCCTTGCTTAGTTAGGAAAATGATTTAGGCTATCCTTGGATCGTTTGAGCTTTTCAAGCTAACCTTGTACATATTTGCCCTTAGTCACCCCTCTGTGCCAAACTAGCCTATCTCTGTTTATATATCTACAAGTTAATTTCCTTTAGCCAAATAAATACACTTTCCTATCCCTTACCTCGAAAGCATGTGTTTTACTAAGATATATCATGAGCTATGTACAGATTCGGGTAGATAGATAGGATATAAAAAAAAATTTGAAAATGAAAAAAAAAAAGAAGAAGAAAGAAAGAAAGAAAAATAGAAAATTCAAAAAAAAAAAGAAAGTGAATGAAAAATGAGAAAAATACAAAAATAGAATAAAATGTATAACAAAGTAAGAAGAAAATAAGTTTGGGGGAGTTAATTGAAGCTCGAAAAAGTAAGATCCTAAAGTGTAACGCATGATTAGGGGTTATTGAGCCTAAATTGTCTTTTATCATACCTTCACCCTAACCTTACATTACAAGCTTAATGAAGTCCTATTGATTCTTGATTGAGTATGGCTACATTAGTGGAGAGAGAAGTGAAAAGCAAACTTATGGGATTGTTCATGCTTTAGAGATTTTACTTTTTATGTTTGCATAATCTCATCCGAATATGTATGCTTCGATATGTGATGGATGCTTCACACACACACGGAGAATCTAATTAGGACTTGAGCATGTGATTGGAGGAAACTCTATGTGATCAATAATTGTGATTTTTCCTTAGATTAGATTAGTACTCTTTCTATGAGGTGTTTGTGGGGAATATATCTGTCAAGTATATGTTATCTTTTCGCATATTTTGAGATCGTTTTGCTTGAGGACAAGCAAAATATTAAGTTTGGGGTGTGATAAGTCCTTGAAATGTCTATTTTTATGGGATATTATTACATGATTTTTGGATGAATTTTGGAATTTTTATTTATTTTCTTTCCTAATGAATTAAATTTTTTTGTCTTGTGTAGAAAATTCAAAAATCAAGATAAAGTTGAGAAAATGATGCAAAAAGAGATAAAAGTAATTGCTTTGGGATCTAAATCACAAACACAAGAGTCCATGTAATCTTATACAAGCCTAAAACACATTCTTTATTTAAGTGGGCTTCAACAAACACAAGAAATGAAAAAGTCCAGCCCAAAGGAAAAGGCAGCCCATGAATATTATTGCCAAAGCCCAAGACTTGAAGGGAACCCTACCTAATTAAAAGAAGAATGAAGCTGCCGCAAGAGAAAAAAGGGGAGATTGGCCGGTGACAGCAGCCAAAGTTTCTCTCCATTGTTGCCGCATTGTTTTCATATTCCTTTAGCTATGATTTTTAGTTTTCGGTTGTTAGGGTCTTTTTATTTAACTTTCTTTCTTCTAGATTAGTTTTATTTAGTACATTCAAAGTTTCCATCGAAATACTAAAGTTTTTTTTTTATTCAATGAAAGTTTAAATTCTCTGTTTATGTTTAATATTCTGTTTCAGTTATTTTACTGTTAATCATTTTTTTATTGTTTCTTGCTTAGTTTGCTTTCGATTCTTGTTTAGGATTTACTTCCTTAGTTACTTATCCTTCACTGGACCGTTATTCATCTTCTCTACTCACACAGTTTCTTCATACTTCACCATCGGGTTATACTCTGTTTTATAAATTCTTCTTGTTCCGATTTATTGCTTTATTGCTGTACATTCTTCTATTGCTGCTTTTGCGTGCTGGACTGTTATGGTTGTTGAAGCAGTATATAGTTGCTATGTGGCACTGCTGCCTGTGCGTGAAACAGAGGTGTGGGCTGAGCAGGTCTGCTGCGTTTCTGGTTTGGCGTGGCTACTGAAGCGGCAAGGAGGCAGAGTTGGTGTGCGTCGTGGCTACCATCAAGAGCAGTGCGTGTCAATCCTTAGTGCAGCTGGCTGGAGAGTGGACTGGCGCAGGGAACGTGTGCTGCTCAGGAAGCTGCTCCGTGATGGCTTTACAGTGGCGTGGTGCTGATTGAAGTTCAGTGCATGCTGAAGCAATTGCGTGGGAAGGGCTAGCACCTTTAAAATTTGTTTTGTTAATTTTATTGTTAGTAGTATATTAAATAGGTTTATTAATTTAGTTTATTATTTTAGTTAATTAGTTTATTACCTTAAAATGACTTTAGTTCCATTAGAGCAATTTTTTTATTTCTAATATTTCATTAATTAGGTACTCAATTTTCATGCATTTTAATTTTTTTTTCTTTTTAAATTTCAAGTTTCTTAAAATTAGTTGTATTTTAATTTTGCTGTGCTTTAATTTAGTTTGCATTTTTATTTTCAGCTTTATTTTTTTGATTGCTCTTAACTTGCAATTTAGTTTTGATGCACTTTAATTTAATTTCAAATATTAGTTTAGGTTTTATTTTAATGCTTTTAGTAGTTAATTGACTTCTAGAAAATGCTCAATTGCTTGAATAAACTTAAGATGACCAATTTCAATACTTAGCTAGAACAATTCTAACTAATCCTCGTGGGAACGATACTCTATTCACTCTTTATTACTTGTCGCGACCCGTGCACTTGCGGTATAGGTTTTAAACACGCAACAAGTTTTTGTTGAATCAACTTATTGATTTCTGTTTACTGTTTACTATATTGTAAACTTATTGATTTCTGTTTACTGAAAGGATTTATTGAATCATGTTTACTGTTTACTATATTGTAAACTGTTTAGCCAGTGAATTGAATATTAAAGACTGTTTACTATATCCACTGTTTTCCTACTGGGTATGTTGTTAGGGAAAAAGAAACGTTTTGTGGGATATAGTTTTATTTTTATAAGCAACATACACCTTCCTTACTGAGCACGTTGTCACTCACCCCTTATTTTCCACTCCACAAGTTGTTGATCTTAGATTAAGAGAATTACCTTCCAGAGATTATCAACTTCTAGAGTCAGCAGATTTTCGATATTGAAGGCATATGACTTTTTTTTATATATTCAGTAAATTTGTACAGTACTACTTTGAGTAGAAGGGAATGTATATATATATATATCTTATGGAAATAATGTAACAATGCATACTTTCATATTGGTACGATGAATAAGAGTACTAATTTTACTAAAGTGATTAATGGATGGTTAAGCATCACAGACAGCCCAACTGATGAAAATGTGTAATTTATAAGTAAATATTATGTTATACTGTGGATTTGGGATGTTACAGGTTGGCTAGCCATGCTTACTATTGTTTTCTTGATGGTTTTTGAAGTTACAACCAAATCCCCATTGCACCGGAAGATCAAGAAAAGACAACATTCACTTGCCTATTTGGTACTTTTGCTTATCGAAGAATGCCATTTGGCCTCTGCAATGCCCCAACAACTTTTCAACGGTGCATGATTGAAAGGTTTATTGAGGTATTTATGGATGATTTTTTTGTTTTTGGTGATTCATTTGATAATTGCCTTGATAATTTAACCTTAGTGCTTAAAAGATGTGTGGAGACAAATTTGACATTGAGTTGGGAAAAATGCCATTTCCTAGTTAAGCAAGGAACTGTTTTAGGGCATGTTATTTCTAGTAGAGGTTTTGAAGTAGATAAGGCAAAAATTGATATCATTGCAAAGTTACCACTCCCTACTTCTGTCAAGGGTGTGCGGAGTTTTCTTGGTCATATAGGTTTCTATAGGCGTTTTATTAAGGATTTTTCTAAGATTTGTAGGCCTTTATGTAACCTGTTGGCTAAAGATCATGTGTTTAATTTTGACAAATCCTGTCTTGATGCTTTTAATACTTTGAAAGAAAAACTAACATTTGCACGCGTTCTTGTAGCACCTAATTGGTCTTTTCCTTTTGAATTGATGTGTGATGCCTCAGATTATGCTATTGGTGTTGTTTTAGGACAAAGAATAAATAATTTGCCTCATATTATTCATTATGCGAGTAGAACTTTAAATGATGCTCAAATAAATTATTCTACTACTGAAAATGAGTTCTTAGCAATTGTTTTTGCTTTAGAAAAGTTTCGCTCGTATTTGATTGGCTCTAAGGTGATTGTTTATTCTGACCATGCTGTTCTTAAATATTTGCTTAAAAAGAAGGATGCTAAACCTAGATTGATTAGGTGGATGTTACCTTTGCAAGAGTTTGACTTGACAATTAGGGATAAAAAAGGAAGTGAGAATGTAGTGGCTGATCACTTATCTCGGCTTGCTGAGGTGACTGAGCCTGAAAAGTGTCATGGGGATGATGCTATTCTCATTAATGAAACTTTTCCTGATGAACAGTTATTCTCAATGCATGGAAAAGAGCCTTGGTATGCTAATATTGTGAATTATTTGGCTTGTGGTATTTTTAATCCTGATTTAACTTCATAGGAAAAGAAGAGATTTTTGTCCACAGTGAAACATTATTTTTGGGATGATCCATATCTATTCAAGCATTGCCTTGATCAAATCATTAGGCGTTGTGTCCTTGAAGGTGAGCAACACAATATTTTGAACCATTGCCATACATTGAATTATGGAGGACATTATAGTGGTAAGAAAACAACACTTAAAGTGTTGCAATCAAGATTCTTTTGGCCAACTTTGTTCAAGGATGCAAATTCATTTTGTGCTAAGTGTGATAGATGTCAACGAACAGGTAATATAAGCAAGAGGAATGAGATGCCACTCACAGGTAACTTAGTAATTGAACTTTTTGATGTGTGGGGTATTGATTTCATGGCACCTTTTATTACATCTTTTGGATATAATCATATTCTTGTTGCTGTTGATTATGTTTCTAAGTGGATTGAGGCAATAGCTACTAGGACTAATGATGGTAAGATTGTACATAGTTTTTTAAAAGACATGATTTTTACAAGATTTGGTACTCCTAGAGCTATTATTAGTGATAGGGGAACTCACTTTTGTAATAAAACTTTTGTAGTAGTATTGAAGAAGTACAACATCACCCATCGGGTAGCTATGTCTTATCACCCACAAACTTCAGGACAAGTTGAAGTGAGCAATTGGCACATAAAGTCAATCTTGGAAAGGATGGTGAACACCAAAAGGAATGATTGCGCAGTGAAGTTAAATGATGCTCTATGGGCTTACAGAACAACTTACAAAACTCCAATTGGAATGAGCCCTTACCGGCTTGTTTTTGGAAAAGCATGTCACTTGCCTGTAAATTGGAGCATCGGGCATATTGGGCGATCAAGCAGTTGAATTTTGATATGGACAAAGCTGGTGAAGCTAGGAAGCTACAATTGAATGAGTTGGATGAGATTCGAAATGAAGCTTATGAGAATGCAAAGATTTACAAGGAGGGAACTAAGCTTTACCATGACAAATCCATTCTCCGAAAAAAGTTCAAACAAGGTATGAAAGTTTTACTTTATGATTCATGTTTGCGTCTCTTTCCAGTAAAGTTGCAGTCAAGGTGGTGTGGACCATTTTTGGTGCGGAAGGTGTTTCCGTATGGTGCAGTTGAGATTGAGAACATGAGAACAGGAGCTAGTTTCAAGGTGAATGGGCATAGATTGAAGCTATACTTGGAAGGCACTCCAAAAGGCCAGATAATGGATTTTATTGACTTGGAGAAGCCTTAGACCTAGCATTCCGTCTTGCCTAGACGTTAAATAAAGCGCTTGTTGGGAGGCAACCCAAATCGGTATGATTTTTCACTCTTTTTTTTTATTTTTTTATTTTATTGTTTAATGTGCACATTCCTACTTTTTTTATTAATCTTTGTTTTTCAACTTTGAGTACAAAGTTTGATTTAGGTTTGGGGGTGTGGTTTAGTGGTGTCTGTTTAGTTTATTATTTTTGAAAAAAAATAAAATAAAGTGAAATTTAAAAAAAAACAATTTTTTTAAAATTTTTAAAAAAATACTTGGATTTATGTTTTTCTTTTTCACTATGATTTTTCACTAGCCTATGATGAATATGAGTGAATTTTACTATGGTTAAGTGATTGTGAGAAATGCATACTTAGGTAATTAAATAATTTGGTGTGAATTTTATTCACTTCATGATTGATGGACAATTGAGCACATAAGTCATTCTCTTATGAATTGTTGATACTTAGTGAATGATTATGTGAACTTGTGAAATTAGTGATCATGCATGACACTCTAGAACTTGTTTTATTACACTTGAGGCGAAATCATAGGCAATTGATTGACTCAGAGATGATTTAGGCATTCTTTGGAACGTTTGAGCCTTTCAAGCCTACCATGTTACAAATTATTCACTAGTATACCCCATAGAGCCTTATTGAAAGAATGGCATATGCAAAAGCATATGAATAGCCACCATTCAAATTTTCTTGTAACCTTATTGACCTTACCCAAATTAGCCTGAAAAAAATGAATGTACCCTTAAAGAGAGCTTTAATGCACATATTTATCATTGAGGGGATGTGATTCAAGAAATATTTTCAAGGTAACAAAGGAAGAGGTTTCAAATAAAAAAAGTTGCATGGATCATGCCTTGACTCCATTGTGATGTAAAAAAAAAAGAAAAAAAAAGAGGAGTTTAAAATGTGGCATGGAAATTGTCATCTACAAGCAAATATATGAAAAAGATAGGTTTGGGGGTTGTAGAGATAAGCATGTGGAGTTAAAAAAAACAGAAAAAGGAAGTGAAAAAAAAAAAAGAGAAATTCAGTATGTGCTAAGCATTGTTAGCTCTCTTGTTTTGATTTTTACCTTCCCTTTCTTTGTTAACCAATACCTTGGCCAAACATTATAAGCTAATAAAGACCTATTGATCTAAGTTGATTTTATTATCTACATTAGTGGAAAGATGTAAGAAGAGCAAGCCTATGGAGTGTTAGTAAAATATATAAAAAAATTAATTAAGATCACATAATTTATTCATGAGTTGCATAATTTTAATTGAGTACTGACAAGGAATTTGAGTTTGGCTAATCACACACACACATCTAATATCATGATTTGAGTTAATTAACATTTGAATTACGAGATTATTGAGTTGTGTTTTGAACAATTATTCGAATCATAGATGTGAGGTATACTTGAGGCAATATGTGAAAATCAAGTGAAATTGGATTTACACAAATTTGAGTGAAAAATTTTGGGTGTCTTTGAGTTTTCACTTTTGTTCTTAAAGGTCACAAACAAGTGCATTTTCTTTTAATTTTGCTCGAGGACTAGCAAAAATGTAAGTTTGGGTTATTTGATAACAATATATTTGTTATATTATTTTTATTATTTATTACCACATTTATTACTATATTCTTGTGTAAAATTAATTGTTAAGTATATCTTTTGAATTATTTTAGAGAAAGTGATTTTAGAATTAATTTTGGAAGTTATGGCATGAAATCAAACAATAATTTATGTGATTTGAATAAATTTTGGAAGATATATTGTTTGAAGTTATAATTAAATTCTAATTTGTTTTAAAGACTTTTGGACCATGGGATTAAATGAGAATGAATGACTGAGATTTATTTCATGATTAAAAAGAAACCCTAGAAATTTTTGAGGAAAGAAAACAAATTATAAAAGGAAAGGGGCGGCAGTTGAGGAAGGAGTTTTTGGGATTTATTCTGCTGTGTGTTTTATTTTTGCAGAGAACAAAAATTGAAAGGAGGTTGTCCGAAGTAGAGCTTTGAAGCTGCCATTGAAATCGAAGTTTCTGTTTGCTAAAATAGAGCAAGAAGTTGTTGGTGGAAAACTTAAGTAGAATTGTGATCTGCTCAGTTTTGCTTCTCCGACGACGTGCTGCTTACAAGTACTGTAGGGCTGTTGCATGGAGAGCTGGGCATAACAGAATCGAGATTTGCCTTGAGGGAACGCGAGCTGCAGCATATTCGAGAGGTGAATTGGAGTTGAAGCGGTGCTAGACTTTTGCAGCAGGGGACGCGTGTGGTGTTGCTGTTGTCTTGTGGTGTGCTGGAACCACAACAAGGGGACATGCATGGCTTGTTTGAGCTGCTGCTAATTTGGACCAGTACAAAAGCGATTTGAAGCAAGACAAAATTAAATTGGAGTTGCTTGAAGCGTTGATGGATGTGATGTTCATGTGCTTTTGTTGCACTTGCATAAACTTGGTTGAATGGCTTCAAACCGTATTTAATGTTTAATGCATTATTAAATTACACAAATATAGTATACTTTTTGAATTAGTTATTGTTTGATTAAGCATGACTCTTATTAATTTAATAATGTGTTTTGCTAGATTAAACATGAACTAATTTTCTTGCTAGGAATTTGATCAAGCCTACTTGCATATTTTATGTCTTTATGATTAATTGATCAATTATTAAATTCTAGTATCATTCATTGTGATTAATTAAATCTTTTGATTTGTGTTATTGATTGGCCACTTAGGGATGTAAACGGGTACCACTTAATAGGGTACTCGGGATTACCTGCTCCTATTAAGTAGGGTTTGGGTACCCTATAATCGGGTTTTAATCGGGTTAGGGTAGTGATTTCACTACCTGTATCGTGTTCGGGTAGGGTTCAGGTAGTGCTCATAGGGTACCATAAACCCGAACCCGATTAACTTTTAATTAAATATATTTGTGTTTTTTTATTAAATTATGTTTGTTTCTAGTTTCATTAACATATTTTTTTGAGTTTCAAGTTGTTGAATTATTAAAACTTGTTTATTATTATGGAACTTGTATATTTTTTTAATTTTATTTTTTTAATTAATAAAAATTATGTATTAGAATAATTAATTTTCTTGCATGAGTCGAGTTCGGGTATTTAACGGGTTTTTCAAACTTTTGGTCGATAATCGGGTAATTAAACGGGTTCGGGTAATAAACGGGTAGTATGAAATTTATTAGGGTAGGGTTCGGGTAGTGTATTTAAAAATAATCAGGTAATTATAGGGTTCGGGTTCTTTAATCAATAATCGGGTTTGGGTTCGGGTACCTCAAAATTAGCGGGTACCCGCCTTGTTTACATCCCTAGCCACCTTTAATATAAACAATTGATTGTTTGAGACATGATAAGAGTATACATCATATGCTAAGTCATGTATAGCTCTCTTGAATGATTGAATAAATATTTGAGGCATACATTAGGCTAGAATATTTATTTGGTTCTTGTTAGATGTTCCTTTGTTCTTAATGGATTTTTAGTCATTGATTATGCTACACATCATAGATAATTTAATGATTAAAAATATTTGATTATAGCTGCCATCAAACAAAGTAATCATATATTAGGAAGAATAAACCCTAGAATTGAATTGAGATTTTTAGGATTGAAGACATAAAATTGCAATGTATTGGTGAAATCAAATTCCTAGGCTTTTCTCCATTAGTTAATTTCTTGATTTTGTTAGGTTAATTAATTTAATTAGTTAATTTAGAAATTAATTGGATACTTAGATAATTTCTTTTATTTGACTTTCATAATTTTTAGGGCATAAGTAGTTAAATTTTATTTGAATAAATTTAGCAAATCTCTATGGGATCGACTCTTGTATTTGCACGCTATACTATCTTGATTCATGCACTTGCAAGAATGTAAACTTTTTGTTCATCAGTATACCTCGACAAGTCTGTAAAATTGCCTAAGGAATACCGGAATCAGGTCCTCCTGTAAAGCAGACCCGATCTCACTGCAAGTAATGTGGGAGTGAAAAATAAAGGGGTGAGCGAATGTGCTCAGCAAGGAATATCTGTACGAAAGCTGATATAACGTATCTTATATGCAGATTTCATAAACAGATAGTTATACGAAATCATGAATTTAAAATATGAAGTAAAACCGGTATGATCTAATAGGAAGGATACTATAGTGGGTTGGGTAAACCGGATGGAATATGGGAGGTACTTTGAAGTACCTTTCGTGTTCCGGTATCCAAAGCCACTATAGGGATTTCATTGATTTAATTAAATCACAAATTCTATTATAAATCCAATGTTTTGAGAGATAAATTATATTCATAACAAAAATTAAACAATTTCTCCGTAAACAGTATAAATCATATTTATAGCAATTTCTAACAGATAAATCAAACAAATTGTAACTTTCCAGGATGCTATATATTTTACTAAATTCACATGAATAAACACATAAAGGTTGGGCTCGTCTGCAATGCCAATTTACTTTCAAATAAAAATTTTAGTTTTTTATATACAAAACCTAGGATTCAAAATTCAAATTTACATAAACAAAATACCAATGTTTAACATCCCAAGTTTATTATACATAAAAGTAGTACTGCACAAAAATCTAAATACAAAAAAATAAACTCAGTATACCTTGATGAGTTTGTACAATCGCCTAAGTAATACCGAAATCAGGTCTTTCTGGAAGCAGACCCAATCTCACTGCAAGTGATTTGGGACTAAAAAGTAAAGGGGTAAGCGAACGTGCTTTGTAAGGAACACTTATACAAAAGCCGATATAATGTATCCTATATGCAGATTTCATAAAAAGAATTAAAACCGAAATTTATAGGAAATCGTGAATTTAAATATGAAATAAAACTGTCATGATCTAATAGGAAGGATGCTATAGTGGGTTGGGTAACTGGATAGAGTATGGGAGGTACTTTAGAGTACCTGTTGTGTTCTTGTATCCAAAGCCACTATTGGGATTTCATTTGATTTAATTAAATCACAAATTCAAATATAATTCCAATATTTTAAGAAATAAAAATACTTATAACAGAAATCAAACAATTTTTTCATAAACAATATAAATCATTTTATAGAAATTTCTAACAGATAAATCAAATAAATAATCTTGCAAAATATCATATTCATATTATGGAACATAAAATACAGATAAATCGAAATCATAAATATATCAAAACTGGGAGTGCCTGTATCTAAGTTAACCAAGGATTTATTACCCTAGTATAATTTTAGTAGAGACTAGGCTACACCTAATAGGCACATACACTATAATAGGCGTATGGCCAGAGTTAGGGTACCGCAGTATGTACACTAGCCAGGTAACACCTGCGGGAGCTAGAAGACTAGGCTAGAGTCAACAGCAATCAGAATGTAACGGAAATGCATGTACTCCCAATTAGCTACAAGGCCACAATCTCAAAACATTTAAATAATTATTTTCAGAACCGTTTACGGAGATGAATATATTAAAATATATCACAAATATATTCATAAAAATTAATTCCATAAAATCAATAAATCCAACATATAAAATACAATAAAACTTAAAACAATATTTATTCATCCAAATTTATTTATTTAAATTCCATGAAATACATCAACATTTTCAAATATCCAAAAATAGATAAAATACCACCAAATATCATTTTAATTATTGAATCTGTGATTTAATATTTATTAAACCATACTCAATTATTTAAAAATTTGGATACCTAAATTGATTTTCTCTATATTTCAAAATTTCATACTAAAGCATAAACTTCATGGATTTCATAAATTTAGGGGTTTTAGGTTAGCATAGAAAAATTTTAACAGTATAACAGTTTATTCAAACCTAACCCGTCGTGCATAAAAATCCAGCCTTCAAACCATAGTTCACAATTCCAAAATTCAATCCAAAATATTTATTTAATTTCCACAATTTGCAATTCTCATCAAAACATGTAGCGCTATATCCCTATGCTTCATACAAATATCCCTTACCTCTTAATTTCCCCATAGACGCCTTTTCAGCATAGGTAGAACCCTCGGGTTTAGAGGCTGCAAATCAAAATTGTCTAAATGCAGTCAAATTTCTACCGGTGAAAAATTGTAACTTTTGCTACATAACTCTGATTTCGATTTCGATTGAACCTAAATTCTCAGAATAATTTGTATATTATTTTAAGGCTTAAATTACATTGAAATTGGCACAATTTTAGCCTCCCCTTAGCTTTACCGAATGCTTTCTTCCATTCTAAAATTTTTATTCTTCAAAATTAAATTTCCTTTTTAATTCTAAATTAATTCAATTAATTTTCTACACAATTTCTACTTAAATTACACATTGAATGGCCATAAATTCCAGCCATTCATGCCATGGCCGAATAGTCTCTTATCCATACTTTTGCATTTTATCCCATTTAAGCTAAATCAAGCTTACTTTCTTGTTTATCATAATTTTCTACCTTATTTCTATAGCAATTTCCTCATCAACATGTCACATGCATGAAGATGAGGTGTTGGCTAAAACCCTCTTTGGCACAATTTCATGGTTTTAGCATGATCCAAACTAAGAGAAGCATGGAAACATCATGAATACATGATAAATAACAAGAATTCCATGAAAAAGCTTAAATTTTCTATTTGTCTCACCTTGGCCAAACACTATGGAAGACCTTGTAGATTGATTTTGGCCACTATAGGATGACATATTGATGCCAAAAAAACAGCACAAAAAAATAGGTAGGGTTTGTTAAGCAATTTTTCGGTTTTAGCTTAGTTTCCTTAGGTTTTTGGAAGGTTTTCTTTTCTTGGAAGCTCACGTTAATGGAGGTGCAAATTTGGGTTCTGGTTTCTACAGGAAAGTGACAAGGAAGCTGCTGGAAATGCTGACAAAATCAGATTTTATAATTTTACCCTTATACTTAAAGAATTCTTCCATAATTCCCCATAAAGTTTGACTTTGTTGAAAACAGTTTGTTCAACCTCCAAAATATTTCATTTAATCATAAATCAACTCTATTTAACTTGCTGTAATGTTTGATAAAGCTTTTGTTGAAGTTTGATACCGGTTTGGGTGAAATTACTAAAATACCCTTAATTGTAAAATCTCGTAAATTTCTGTTTTCCACATCTAGTTTTTTCCATCTGTCTAGATATTCTAATATTATATTTTATGAGGAATTATTTAGTATAAACCATAGGTCTAAAGTTGTCACAGTCCAAGTACACAGTATTTTACACTTTTTCACACATTTTCGTACACATGTATCAGTTGGGCTGTCTGCGATGCCTTTATTTTTTACTTTTACAGCACTAGTGAATAGTAATTACTGTATTTCACTTTAATTCATATAATTAAAATTTATTACAAAACAGTATTGAAATCTTTCATATACACCCCTTGTCTAATATAACATTGTAGTACTGTAAAACGAAAGTCTGAACATATAATATAAAATAAATATGCCTCAGGGATAAATCACAGCTGCCTCGAGTGCTTAATATGCAGCCACTAATCATCGGATAATATATTCTGCGGTCACTAAAAATACTCTGGGAAGATGAAATAATAGAGTGAGCAAACCACGGCTCAGTAAGAGATTTGTATGCAAATTTTGATATCTCGAAGACTATATGCAGTAAAATCCTTAATTTCCTATTTGTTTGTTAGGCACACTAAAAGAAAAGGATACTATAGTCGGACGGGAAATCCAAATAGAACATGGAAGATAATTTGAAATACCTGTCTTGTCCCGGAAACCCAGAGTGACTATAGGGAGTAAAATAAATATTAATGTAAATTTCATTTAAATATTCACTGCATATAAATACTTAATAAATTCGAGTAAAATAACTCATGTAATCATGTAAAACAACACTTAGAAATAATTTGATTTCCACCATTGAAATCATCACCTTAAACATGTGTAACAGTAAAATAAACTGTTAAATACATATCCTAAATCAGTGATAAAATACTACAGTAAACACCATAAAATCCAATAAATAACACGTGAGTGATAATAGAGACCAGGCAACACCCTAAAGATATCATGCTATAATCCTCGTATGGGGCAGTAAATATAAACACGTGAGATCTATGGCCATAGTCTATAAATGTCCTCGGTCGTACACTGAGCGGGTGTCAACCGGGACGGTGAAGATGACTTAATGTCGACAGCTTCACACATGATACAATAACACATGAACACGTGAGCATGATATGGGGCCTATTAGTTTCAAAACAGTATTTATACAGTGAAATAACCTTTATGGAATTTATTACACATGATAAAAATTTATTTAATCCATAAAGGAAATTTATAATACAAATAGTGAATATTATATTGAAAATAATTTATAAAATATTCACTATTCACCATTTCACTTCGCCAATCAGACATTTCATTATAAAACACGTGGATGAATTTTCGGTAGTATAACCTTTATCGAAATCGGTATCATGAATATTTAATAAATACTTTTTGGTAAATTCACCATTTATGAAAAATAATTAATTTATCACTTTTAAGGCTAGGAGAAAAATCAATAATGCACTAAAATAATTTATAACATTTTTAGAAATATTTTCAATAAATTTCGACAACATAATGGCTGCCCGAATCCTAGCCTCCTGCATTTTCAACACAATTTCACCAGCCGAAAAACCACAATTTCATAGCAATTCGAGGTAATTCAATATCCAGATAATCTTATAAAATTCATAGCATGAAAGCATGCATTCAGATGTCCCTACAAATTCACACGTGTTTCTTACCTGTCTATTGAGATCGCGTTTCTCGACTGCACCACTTGAATACCGTAACTCCCGGGCTGCAATTATTTCCACCTAAATTATTAGCTTATTTAATCCTTATTTTTAATCTAAAGTTCATATTAAAATGCAGCCGCATTGGATACTGCAAATATTTTTACAGTATAATTTCTACCGGTAGTATATTGTAACTTCTTTGTTTTGTGTCGGATTTTAAATCTAAGCATCGACAGATTCCTCGTAATTTCTATAGTCTAAATCTACCCTCAAAATACCAAGAACAACCATGAATCTCCTCCCCTTCATCTTGAACAAAATTGGTGGGTGATGAATTTGCTTGATTTTCGACAATCTAATTTTTCTAAGTTAATTTTCTAAGCTTAATAAATTATTTGGCATCATTTTTAAGCTTAGAAGTACATGAATTCACCCTATTCCCATGTTGGCCGAATGGTCCCTTAATGATGAATTTTTGTTTTTCAAATTTTAGATGAAACCAAGGCTAGAATTCTAATCACTAAGTTGCATGGAATGTATACATGCCATTAAACTTAAGAAAACATAAGCATAGTTAGACTTACAAAGCTTGTCCGAAACCTTGAAGATTTATTTTTCCTTTTATATTGCTTGATAGGATGAGATATGGGTGTAGGATTGTAGAGGAGAGAGAGGAGATCAATTTTGGTATAGAAATTAGGTTGAAATTCTAAGTAGTTTAGTAGTTATTTAGGTTAGAAAATTTTCTTTTCTTTCTTTCAAATGAGAATGGCGTGGGAGTTGGCTGAAGAAGAAAGTGAATAGTAACCTTCAGCAGCTGGGGGAAAAATAAAGAACTTTCTAGAGCTTGGCTAAATGATCAAAATGCCCCTAGTTATGAAATTTTGGACGATTTTGCCCTTACAGTCATGTTGGCATAAAAACCTTGTAAACGTGCTCCAAATTTTCAGATTCCAGTTCCAAATGGTCATATTAAACATATCTTGATGATTGAAAGTGGTTTCATTGATACGCGGTGCACGGATAGTGAAAAATTACGATTTTACCTCTGTGACCCGACAACGAAATTTTTTGTTTTTGTGACCATTTCGATAAATCGGTTGACAGCATGTCAAAGTACTTTTCATGTAGAATAACATGATATTTTTACTTTGTCCAAATTCATTTTGGTTTCACAAAAATTTACAGAAATACCTTCAGGACGTATTCGTCATTTTCCAATTTGTTTCTCATATTTCACAAAATAATGCAACTTGGGTATTTTGACTTCCAAATCACCATAATATCATTATTCAACCTCCCAAAAATTATTTTCTTACTCACATTATCATCAGGATACTGAAATTTGAGTGGGGCCCACATGGCTCTTCACTTAATATTTATAAACATATACAAAATAATTTATTTATTTATTAATTAAAATTTACATTTTCATACATGTACAGTACAAAATAATGAGTTCTCACAAAAGTCTTCTTGATTTGACTGTTATTTTCGAAAATTCTAACAGCCTATGTACTAAACCACTATTTTTCAATTTGTTGCACATTTTTCGAAATATGCAAAAATAATTGAGATTGAGGCTAAGATTCTTACCATAATATTTTCCGGCCCTGAACATCGAATCCCTAAAGTTTCACGTTCCTCTGGACCTCTGGGAATCAGTGGAGCCCACTTACTAATTAATCGTAAAACCTAAGATAAAGTCAAATACAAATTAATTATAATTATTCCATAATTTTCAATTATTTAAATATAATTAAAACGTACTATCTGACATAAATAATTTCACAAAATATCATATTCAGATTACGGAACATAAAATACGTATAAATCAAAATCATAAATATATTAAAACTGAGAGTGCATGGATCTAAGTTAACCAGAGATTTACCACACCAATATAATTTTAGTGGAGACTAGGCTACACCCAATAGACACATGCACTATAATAGACGTATGGCCATAGCCAGGGTACCACAGTGTGTACACTAGCCAGGTGACACCTATAAGAGATAGAAGACTGGGCTAGAGTCAACAACAATTAGAACAGAACGAAAATGCATGTACCCGCAGGTAGCTACGGGGCCACAGTTAGGGGTGTAATCGAGTCGGTCCAGATGATCCAATACCAGGCTCGAGCTCGGCTAGGTTCGAAAACTAGAAGCTTGGCTCGAGCTTCATTTTTGAAGCTCAAGCTCGGCTCGCAGGATACTCGATCCTCTCAAAGCTCGGCTCGCAGGCTCGAATTTGATTCCATAAATTCAAATTGACTTATCATTTTCCAAGCAAAATTCAAACACAACTTAAAACTAAAAAGTTAATATAATTTAAACCAAATAAAAGTAATCACAAGTACTGCTTGTTCCTTATCAAAACATTAATCTTATATCAACAATACTACTTATTCCTCATCAAAACATCAATCTTATATCAAGAGAGAAATTAATATGCAAAATTAGAGTACAACCCAAAAAGCCAGAACTTAAAACACATAAAAACAACTTAGAAAGTCAGATTCAGAACTCAAAAACATAACAATTCAAAATACAACTCTTGCAAATCAAAATAATCTAACATTCAAACTCAAAATACAACTCAAAATAAATTTCAAAACGCAAACAATTCAAACATAACTCAGAACGGAAAAGTTAAAAATGCAACTTAGTAATAAAAGAAATTCACATGTTCCTTCAAGCTTGATCAATAAGAACAACCATCCAAACTTCCAACACCTCCTACAAATCAAGATGTAAGTTATGGACAGCAATAACAGACTTGGAAACAGTAATAACAACAGAGAAAAGAGATAAATAGGACATTTGAAAAATATTTGCCAAACATGAACTTAGTCCATAAGGCAAATTTCAACAAGACAACAGGAAACAAGAAAATAGATCAGAACATGAAAATAGGCAAACTTTGACCAAGACATGAACTAACAATCTAGAACAGAATCAGAACTGAACAATTATATTATATCAACACAAAAACAACAGCTAACTCATATCAGAATTTAGACTAGAGGCGAGGAACACATCATATCAGCATAGCAACTAACTGATATCAAAAGTTAGAATAGATGCAAGGAACATCTCATATCAGTAGAGGAACATATCAACGTTAGGAAATTATCAAACCTTTAACGACTCTAAATAAATCCTAAACCCAATCTGAATAAACAATTCTATCTCTATTCCATAGACCATAAAAACATTCAAGAAGGAATGGAGACATGTGTTTGCGACATGGAAACCTAAGAAAGAACAAACCTTAGCTGGTGGAGAGTCACTGCTGGTTCGCGGTCGTGGCTCCGGTGGGATAGAACAAAACTTTTCGGAGGCTATTTCCACTGGATCGAGAGTTCAAGACTTAAGGAGGCTACTGGTAGCTCGAATCGCATTCTAGATTTAAGGGCTTAGGGTCTTATTTGGTAGATCTAGTCCACTGAAGCAATTCAAGAATCAAGGTTGAAGAGGCTTCTGGGAGACTGACGCGATTCGCAAATCAAGGTTGAGGAGGCTATCAGAAGATTAAGGCGATTCAAGAAATGGGAAAGATTGAGGCTGAATCGTGGCTCGTGACTCGTCGTGAGGTTGAGTTGCCGAAAAATTAGAGCATGAAAGGGAAAGATTAAGGCTGGGCACAGGTCACGTGATGCTGAGCAACACCGCTTGAAGGGGGTGGGTGGGTCGTGAGAAATGAGAAACCGAGAATCTGGGATAAGCAATTTAGGCTTTTAGGGTTTTTCATTATATTAAGGGTTTTTTTTGTTATATTAGATATTATACAAGGTTAAAAACGTAATTGAATAAATAAAATATTAAAAATATAAAAGCTCAATAAGGCTCGTGAGCCGCTCGAGCCGAGTATTTAATTACTCAAACTCGGCTCGACTCGATACTCAAGTAGCTCGAGCCCGAAATCAGCTCGAAAATGAACGAGTCGAATTCGAGTAATCATCGAGCTGAACTCGAGTAGCTGACGAGTAGCTCGACTCGTTTACATCCCTAGCCACAGTTTCAAAACATTTAAATAAATAATTTCAGAATAGTTTATGGAGATGAATTTATTAAAACATATCATAAATATATTCATAAAAATTAATTCTATAAAATCAATAAATTCAAACATATAAAATACAATAAAACTTAAATCAATATTTAATCTTTAAAATTATTTATTTAAATTCCATGAAATGTATAAACATATTCAAGCATCCAAAAATAGATAAAATACCTCAAAAATCATTTTAATTACCAAATTTGTGATTTAATATTTATTAAATCATATTCAAATATTTAAAATTTGGATACCTAAATTTTATTTTCTCTATATTTCAACATTTTCATACTAAAGCATGAATTTCATGGATTTCATAAATTTAAGGGTTTTACGTTAGCATAGAAAAATTTCGACAGCATAACAATTCATTTTAACCACACCCCCTGCACGAAAATACAGCTTCCAACCACAATTCACAATTCCAAATTCCAATCCAAAATATTTATTTAAATTCCAGTGATTGCAATTTTTATCAAATCATGCAGCGTTATATCCTTACGCTTCGTACAAATATCCCATACCTCGAAATTTCTCGATAGACGCCTCATCAGTACCGGTATTACCTCGAATTTAGAGGCTGCAAATTATTATTCAAACTTGATAAATTCACTATATTTTATCTAAAAGAATATTTAACTATTTAAATATGAATGCATTGTCTGTCAAATTTGTCTAAATGTTGTCAAATTTCTACTGATGAAAAATTGTAACTTTTGCTACATAACTCCGATTTCAATTCCGATCGTGCCTAAATTCTCAGAATAATTTATACATTATTTTAAGACCTAAATTACACTGAAATTGGTACAATTTTAGCCTCCCCTTCATAAGGCCGAATCACCTTTTCTTTCTTGCATTTTTATTTCTTTCAATTTAAGCTTCCATACCTATTCCAAATTAATTCAACCAATTTCTTACACCACTTTTACATAAATTACAAATCAAATGGCATCAAATTCTCATCCCTTTAGCCAAGGCCAAACGTTTCTTAATGGCCAATAAATTAAATTCCTTCAATTTAAGTATAACTAAGCTAAATTTCATGTCTTTCATGTTTCCTGCATTATTTTCCGTACCAAACTGCCATCAAGACCATCATGTTCATACACCGTGCATGTTGGCCGAAACCCTCACTTATCCATTTTCATGTTTCATGCATGATTTAAGCTAAAGGAAGCATGGAAACAACTAAATCATATGATGATTAGTGAGAAAACCATGAAAAACTTAAGAGTTCTCAACAACTCACCTTGGCAGAATGGTATGGGAGAGCTTGGGTTTTGATTTTTGCTGTTTTAGTGCTTGATTTAGGCACCAAATTGAAGAGGACGTTGAAGAGAACAAGATTGATAAAGGAAGTTTTTTTATTTTAAGGTGATTTTCCTTAAGTTTTCTCACTTTTTCTCTCTTCCACTAAGGTTGGCTATGGAGGTTTTGGGAGCTGATGGTTGCTGAACAAAAATGGGCAAGGAAGAGGCTGGAAAATTCAATAAAAATGATATTTTGTGAGCAATTTTACCATTTTGCCCTTATACTTAAAGATTTCTCCTAAATTTGCCCTTAAATTTTGACTTTGTTGAAACCAATTAGTCTAACCTCAAAAATATTTTATTTAATCATAATTAAACTCTATTTAGCTTGCTCTAATGTTTGGTAAGGCTTTTGTTGAAGTTCATGAAGGAAACCGAAACAAACACGTAGCGGAATTTAAATCATTCGGCCTCCACCAGGATCTATTCGGAGAGTTGCCTGATTAGGGTTTCGAGATTTTACCTAACGTTTTCTCTGATTTTCTGTCGTTGGTCGAGTCACAAGCAACAACTTTTCGTTCCTGCCTCTATGGTATCCACACGAATGGATCTCACAACTCTTGAATGTCTCACGATCAGAAGCCTTAAAGAGCGTTTTTGATTCCTTATAACCGAATTGCTAGCTTCGATTAAAAAGAATATTTTGTTTTCTCTTTAATTGTGCGGCTCTATTTTAGAAAACACAAAACATCCTTTTACAGGCAGTAAATTTTACCCTAAAATTTACTGTCAAATAGAACTCTAATCTTACTCAGAATAGGATTAGTTATATCCTTAATCCAATTCAGAATAGGATTAGTTATATCCTTAATCCAATTCAGAATAAGATTAATTAAGCTCCTCATTGATCCGTTCTAAGTGTGCGACCCAATAGGTTCTCAAAACAATGGCAATGATAAAATTGTCACAGGCAATGAGCGGTATCTAGCAACACATCATTGCTACCCATGTAACGAGAATGTCAATGACTCGACATAACCTTACTCGTGATAGAAGTTACCGTGTAGTCTAATCCCTTTATCCTTTGATGTCTTGATTAGACACAAGTCATGGAATGTGTCACACTTGTATAGTCTAATCAGCGTTTCTTGATTCCTGAGTAGACTAATTAATCAAATAAAATCAATATTTCATATTGACTTATTAGAGCACGGCCATGCATTTCTTAGTCTCACTCTATCAAAAGGCCCAAGACATCACTCTTGTTATATAAGAGGGATAAATCCTATCTTGATCACTCAACATCTCTCTACATAGATCAAGGCATACCCAATTACTACCTTTATAGTCTATCCTGTTACGAATGACATCTAGCAGCATTAAAGTATGCAATTCTCTATGTTGGGATCTCTGATGATCTCAAGTCAAAGGATCACATACACCATCATCACTATGAGAATCGCTTATGACACTCATATAACAATCCATGTAGCGTTCTCATGGAGGGTCGATCCAGTACATAGTTCTCTAACATGTACCTATGTGATGACTTGATATCCTATATCCATGACAATGGTCATCAGTCAACCACATACTAGTCTTATCGTATCATTGTTATCCTTGTTCACAATAATACTTGACTAGGGATATTTTAAGAATAGTGTGTTATTACTACTCTAAGGACATTATCATATAAGATTACATTACGCAGTTATAAGACAAATATAATAATGAACTATAATAAATAAAATGTCATGATATATAAAAAAATGCCAAAGTCAATCATCTAATGAATGGTTCTAAGGGCATAATCCAACAGTTCAGATACCGATTTGGGTGAAATTACTAAAATACCCCTAACCGGAAGATCGCGTAAATTCCTATCTTCACTTCTAGTTTCCTCCATCAGTCTAAATATTCTAAAACTATATTTTATGAAAAATTATTTAGTGTAAACAGAAGGCCAAAAGTCCTTTTGGTTTGACTGCTATTTCCGAAAATTTTGACGGCCTATGTACTAAATCATCATTTTTTAAATTGTTGCACATTTTTCAAATATATGCAAAAACAATTGAGATTCAAGTTACAACTCTTACCATCATATTTTCTAGCTCTGATCATTGAATCCCTGAAGTTTCATCTTCCTTAGGACCAACAGGAATCAGTGGAGCACACATACTGTTTAATCATAAAACCTAAGATAAAAATCAAATATTAAGTAATTATAGTTATTCCAGAATTCTCAATTGTATAATTAAAATTAAACAGTACTTTAAATTACAAGGTCTCACATTTCCTCCCATTTTAAGAATTTTGGTCCTCCAAATTTGATCGGACCTACTCGACAAACAACTCTGGATACTTCTCTCTCATTATGCTTTCTGGCTCCTAGGTAGCTTCTTCTTCGGTATGGTATTGCCAGAGAACCTTAACTAAAGGTATCATCTTTGACTATAACACCTTATCCTTTCGATCCAAGATTCGAATCGGTCTATCCATGTAACTCATATCTTTTTTAATCTCCAATGACTCATACTGAATCACGTGGGACAGATCTGGATGATACTTTCTAAACATGGATACGTGGAAGACATTGCGTACACCGGAGAGCTCTGGTGGTAAGGCCAACCGATATGCCATATTTCTTACTTAGTCTAGTATCTCAAATGGTTCGATGTAGTGAGGACTCAGATTGCCTTTCTTTCCAAATCTCATGATTCGCTTCGAAGGTGAAACTTTCAAGAATACCGAATCACCCACAAAAAATTCTAGTGGTCGACATCTGACATCTGTATAACTCTTTTGTCGACTCTGAGTAGTCTTGAACCTATCACAAATCAATTGAATATCCCTAAAAGCCTGCTCAACCAATTCGGGAGCTAGAATCTTCCTATAACGACATCTACGTCCATATAGTGCTTTATAAGGTGCCATGCCAATACTCGCATGATAGCTATTATTATAGGCAAATTCGTCTAGTGGAAGATGATCGGCTTAAGGGCCTTAAAAATCTAACGCCCAAGCTCTCAACATATCCTTGAGCGTCTGGATAGTGTGTTCGGACTGACTGTCAGTTTGCGGATGGAAAGCTATGATAAATTTCAAACGAGATCCCATAGCTTCTTGAAACCTCTTCTAGAAATGAGATGTGAATCTGGAATCTCTGTCAGAAGTAATGCTTACTGGAACACCATGCAACTTTACAATCTCCTGGACATACAAATCGGCTAAGGTACTTAAAGAATTCGTAGACTTAATAGCCAGAAAGTGGGCAGACTTCGTCAACTGATCTACAATCACCCAGATTGCATCATGATTCCGTCTAGTCCTCGGTAATCCCATGATGAAATCCATGGTGATGTGCTCCCATTTCCATGTCAGAATCTGTAGAGGCTGAAGTAATCCTGCCGGTTTTTGATGCTCTACTTTAATCTGTTGGCAGGTGAGACATCTAGCAACAAACTCCGTGATGTCTCCCTTCATATTAGGCCACCAGTACACCTTCATAGATTCTGATACATCTTGTTGCTGCTCGGATGTAAGGTGTACTTAGAACTGTGTGCCTCTGCTAAAATCAACTTCCGTAGATGCTTATATGCTTCCTGCTCAGTGCATCAGCTACAACATTAGCCTTCTCCGGATGGTACAGAATCATGCAGTAGTAGTCTTTTAGTAGTTGTATCCATTTGCGCTGACTCCTATTTAATTCTTTATGTGAGAACAGATACTTCAAGCTTTTGTGATCTGTGAATTCCTGGAATCTCTCACCATATAGGTAGTGCCACCATATCTTCAGAGCAAACACCACTACAGCAAGTTCTAGGTCATGAGTGGGATAATTCTTCCCGTGATCCTTCAGCTGACGGGATTCGTAAGCAATCACCTTTCCATGCTACATTAGCACACAACGCAAACCTAAGGAAGAGGCATCACCGTATACGGAAAATCCTCCAGAACCACTCACAAAGGTCAGGATTGGTGCTGTGGTCAACCGTAGCTTCAACTCTTGGAAGCTATGCTCACAAGCATCAGTCCACTCAAACTTTACTCCTTTACGTGTGAGATGTGCCAGAGGAGCAGCTAGTCTAGAAAAACCCTCAACAGATCTTCGATAGTATCAGGCTAGACCCAGAAAACTCCGCATCTCTGTAACAGTTTTTGGTCTCTCCCACTAAACAATAGCTTCAACCTTAGACAGATTAACTGACACTTCGTCTTTAGAGACCACATGCCCCAGAAAAGTGATATGATCAGCCAGAACTTGCACTTGCTGAACTTAGCATAGAGCTCTTTGTCTCTGAGGGTTTGCAAAACTATATACAAGTGCTGCTTGTGTTCCTCCTGCAACTTAGAATGCACTAGAATATCATCGATAAATACGATAATGAATTTATCCAAACAAAGCTTGAAGCCATCATTCATCAGATTCATAAATGCTGCAAGGGCATTTGTAAGCCCAAATGGCGTTACCAGAAACTCGTAGTGGCAGTACCGAGTTTTGAAAGCCATCTTGGGTACATTACTCTTCTGAATCTTCAACTGATGATATCTTGATCTCAGATCAATCTTAAAAAATACTTGGGCACCCTTGAGCTGATCAAACAAATCATCAATATGGGAAAGTGGATACTTATTCTTGATAGTAACCTTATTGAGCAACTGATAATCGATACAAAGTCCCAGGCTACCATCCTTTTTCCGAACAAACAGGACTGATGCACCCCAAGGAGAAATGCTGGGACAGATAAAACCCTTATTAAGTAACTCTTGGAGCTGCTTCTTGAGCTCTTTAAGCTCAACTAGTGCCATCCAGTTATGGGGCTTCAAGATGGGTTTAGTACCGGGCACTAAATCAATAGTGAACTCTATCTCCCGATCGGGCGAAGTTCCTGGTAAATCATCTGGAAAGACATCTGTGAAGTCCTTGACTACTGGAACCTCATGTAACTCCGGATGCCTCTTTTCAACATCCTCCACATGGGCTATGAACCTTCAATAATTAAACAAATGCTTAGTACTTAAATTCAAATCGAACAAATTTCGATGAAATGTTTAATTTCATTCCTACACAAAAAGATTTACAATATACTTTTTTGGTTAGGAGAAAGTTATAAACTTAGTGTAGCAGTCTGCACTAACCAACCAGTCCATTCCTAAAATTACATCTAGATCATACATGTTTAATAAAACTAAGTTAGCCACAGTTGATTTCTCTCCTATCTTTAATTTACAATTTCTATATATTACATTTGTCGTTTGTGATTCCTTAAATGGGGTAGTAATTTGTAAAGAATACCTTAGGGGTTCAGGTTTCACTGGCATCTTAGCAGCCCATGTAGGGGAAATGAATGAATGTGTGGAGCACGAGTCTATCAATGCAATAGAAATAATATAAAAAATGTAAATCTTACCCATCTAACATCAGAAGAGGCACTTGCAGTCTCCTTATCTAAGGCATACACCTGTCCCTGAGTCACCGTCTGCTTGCATTTCTCTACTACTGTCGCTCTGCATGATGTGGACGGTGTCATCTTCTCCTCTTTAGCTGCTGGAGCTGCTGCTGGGGCTACTGGAGCTGCTGGCACTACCTCTCTGTCCTTAGGGCAGTCTCTGATCATGTGACCCCGCTGTCCACATTTAAAACAGGCTCCTATCACCCAATCGCAGGGTCTGTCACTGTGCGACCTCCCATACTATCTACACCTGGTTGTAACAGCCCTCTAGGGAGTAGTGAATCTCCCAGTGTAGACCTGGCAATTCGTGTTTTTAATTCATTTTCGTGTTATGTAAAATCGTGTTTGTGTCGTGTAAAACATGGAAATTTCATGTCAAAATTCGTGTTGACACAGAAAACATAAAATCTTATTTTTAGCTTATTTTTAGCTTGCACAATAATGATATACAATTTTTACATAATTTTAATTCGTGTCACATCGTGTCTTATATTCGTTGTTTTAATGGCATGTCTAAGATTGATAGGTCTATCCCAGTGCCAACAGATCTGGTGGATCTATCTCCAATAGGTTTATCTTGAACCATAATCCCTATAGGCCTCTTAGCTGGCCTAAAATCACTCCTGTCATCGCCCTGTTGAACCTTCTCCTTGCCCTTGCTCTTAGCCTGAAATCCCAACTATGCCTGCTGAGCCTCATAATTCTACTCACATTGTTGGGCCCAGTGGACTACCTCATCATAACTAAAAATGTCAAACGGGGCTAAACTATTCCTGATGGATATCTGAAGACCAAATGCAAACCGCTCGATCTTATGCTTCTCACTCCTAGCAACCTCCGGATCGAAACGTCTCAAAGTAGTCAATCTAGACTCGTATTGGTCCACTGTTAGATTCCCTTGCTTAATACTCATAAACTCTGACTTCAATTTCATCTGAGCTGCGCTGGGAATATATTGCCTAAAAAAGGCCTCTAGAAAAATCCCCCAAGTCACTGCTGGGTGTCTAGCTGATAGAACTATCCTAGTGGACTTTCACCAATACTCTACGTCGCCCACTAGTAAAAATGTAGCTAACCCAACCTTCTCGGTCTCGGAACAGGTCATGTAATCAAATAGCTTCTCCACCTCGTTAATCCACTCCTTTGCAGCCATCGGATCCTTCTTCCCTCTGAACTTCGACGGATCCAATTTCTTAAACTGCTGGATTAGATTAGCATCACAACCCTTAATTGGAACTCACCTCGGTTGCTTTGGAATCTGGGGTAGAGGCTGCGGTGGGGGCTATATCGGCTACGATTACGGCTCTGGCTGTGGCGCTGGTGGTGGAGGTGGAGGCTGTATTGGCTCGGGTGTCGGTGCTTGATTAAAACTCTTAATAAAGTCTTCTACAATTCTTTCCAGCCTGGACATTCGTGTGTCTAAACTCTCAAGCTGTGGAGGGAAAGTGCCTCTAGCATTGGCTCTGGAGTAGGCTTTGGGGTGGCATGTACATGCCTAGGGCGTCCTTTACCCCGTCCGGTACCTCCTTGCATATCTGACATACTGCACCACAACAGACGCACAAAATAGATTTTAGTCTCCCAATTCATTTATATATTCAGTTAAGTACAGTACTACTTGGGATGTCTATTGTTTCAAATCAAAAGACACTAACAGAGATCAGGCCAAACTTGCTCTGATACCACCATAACTATCATGTCCTGAAATACTGTATATTTTACTAAATTTACATAAATAAACACATAAAGATTGGGCTCGTCTACATTTTCACTTAACTTCCAAATAAAAATTTATTGTTTATTTGCAAAACCTAGGATACAAAATTCAAATTTACATAAACAAAATATAAATGTTTAACATCCCAAGTTTATTATATATAAAAGTAGTACTTTACAAAAATTTGAATACATAAAAATAAAATCAGTATATCTCGACGTCTGTAAAATCGCCTAAGGAATACCAGAATCAGGCCCTCCTGTAAAGCAGACCTGATCTCACTGCAAGTAATCTAGGAGTGAAAAATAAAGGGGTGCTTAGTAAGGAATATTTATACGAAAGCTGATATAACGTATCCTATATGCATATTTCATAAACAGATAGTTATACGAAATCATGAATTTAAAATATGAAGTAAAACTGGCACGATCTAATAGGAAGTAAACTGGCACGATCTAATAGAAAGTATACTATAATGGGTTGGGTAACCGGATGAAATATGGGAAGTAATTTGAAGTACCTTTCGTGTTCCGGTATCCAAAGCCACTATAGGGATTTCATTGTTTTAATTAAATCACAAATTCTATGTGAGAACCATTTATATTGTACTGTACATGTATAAATAATTATTTATTAATTTAATTTTTGGTTATTTTTTAAATTATAAGTAAATAGTGATGTGGGCCCTACTTGAGTTATAGTGCCCAAATGTAATTATGATTGAGGAAATAGTGTACGAAAGGTGTAATAATTATAAGGTGGAAATTTTGAGATTAAAATACCTTATTTGTATTATTTTGTAAAGTATGGCAAATAAATTAGAAAATGACGGTTACGTTTTGAGGGATTTTCGTAAATTGTTTCCAAACTAAAATGAATTGTGATGAAGTCAAAATACTATGATATTCTACATGAAAAGGAGTTTAAGATAGTGTCAATAGATTTATCGAATCGGTAGTTAAATCGAAAAATTTCATTGGCGGTCTGCTAGGGGTAAATTCGTAATTTCACGCATTTGATGTACCGTGCGTCAATGAAACCACCATAATTCATCAAAATATATTTAATAATATTATTTGGTGATGGCATCTGAAATTTTGGAGTGCAATTACATAGTTATTTCGACTACGGAAGCTTAAGGGCAAAATTGTCCAAAATTTTCACAACTAGGGGCATTTTTGTCATTTCATCCCCTTTAGAAGAGTCTTTATAATTCAACATAGCTCATGGACGGCCACTATTCACCTTCTTCCTCCCTTGTTCCTATGCCATTTAAGAAAAGAAGAGAGAAAGAAAAGAAAGCTTCCAAAACCTAACCAAATCTTCCTTATTTCATTAAACTCATAACTAGGAAATTGTTCTATTTTCTCTCCTCTTTCTGACCATACCCATAGTTTATCAAATAAGTGACAAAATTTGGAGATAGGAAGCCTTGAAGTTTCGATCAAGGTATGGTTTTCTTTGTACATTGTGTTTCTGTGAATTTTAATGGTGTAGGAAGATAGATTCAAGTATGCTAATTATGTTTTTAGCATTGGATTTGATTAAATTGAGCAAAATAAAATTTTGCCATTGAAGGGGGCTTTTTGGCCAAGCTTAGTATTTCATGGATTCATTGTGTTTCATGCATAAAAATGATGCCAAATTGATGAATGAGCATGGCTAAACAAAAGTGTAGTGTTGAATTGTTGAAAATCCGTTGAATTTGCAAGAGGGGAATTTTGGCCACATGAAGGGGACCCATATCCATGGATGCATTTGATGGTTTTGAGGTGCCATTAGACTGTAGAAATTACTAGGAGTCTACCGGTGCGATCAGATTTAAAATCCTACTTAAAACGAAGAAGTTAAGCTTTACTACCAGTAGAAAATATATTGCATAAATATTTGCAGTGTACAATGTAGCTCCAATTAGACATGAAAAGTAGCTTAAAGATAAGTATTAAATGAGCTAATATTTTTGGTGGAATTATTTGCAGCTCGGGAGTATCGGATTGAAAGTGGTGCAATCGAGAGGTCGATTAAGTCAGACAGATAAGGGATGCGTATGTGGACTGTAAGGATATTTTGAATGCATGATTTTGATGGAAATAATTTTATGAGAATATTTGGAAGTGAAATGCCATTGAAAGCTATGAAAACTGTGGTTTTTGGCTGGTATTATACTGTGTTGAAAGTGCAGGTAGGCTAGGATATTTGTAGCCGTTATGCTGCTGAATTTCCTTAGAAATTTTCTAAAAAAGTCATGAAATATTTTAATGCATTACTGATTTATTTTCCTAGCCTTGGAAATGAGATATTTAATATTTTTCATAAAATATGAATTTACCAAAAAATATTAGTAAAATATTCGTGTTATCAAATTTAATGAAAGTAAAGCTACTGAAAATTTATCCTAAGTGTTTTACAGTGTAATAAGTGGTTTATAAGTGAAGTGTTGAAAAGTGAATATTTTATAAATTATTTTCATTATAATATTCACTATATTATAAAATAACCTTTATGAATTAATTGAAGTTTCACTGATTTTATTGATTTCTATAAAGGTGATGTTACTGTTTAAATGCGGTTTTGAGATTGTTAGGCTCTGTATCATGCTCACGTGTTTACTGTACTATTACTGTATGAAGCTGTTGATACTGATCCTATCTTCAGCGTCCCGGTTGACACCTGATCAGTGTACGACTGAGGACATTTATAGACTATGGCCATACGTCTCATATATTTACTGTTACTGTTCCCTGCGGGGATTATAACATGATATACTCTAGGTGTTGCTTGGTCTCCACTACTGTTACTGTTTATTGTGATATTCTACTGAATTGTACTATTACTGAAAGGAAACTGTTTACCGTATGATTTACTGAAATGTTACTATTACGGAAACATTTATCGTACTAAATTGTATACCGTACGGTTTGCTATAGTTTATGTGATTGTAAAAGTGATATTTTAATGTGGAAATTAAATTTTTTACTAAAGGATTTATTTAATGGTTTATTATACCATTTTTATGTGAATTATTTATATATGGAGAATTATTAAATGAGTTTTATAGTAAATTTAATTTCTACTCCCTATAGTCGCTTCTAGGCTCCGGTACAAGACAGGTATTTTAAAATACCTTCCTTACTCTATCCGGATCCCTAGCCGACTATAGTATCCTTCCTTTACGGTCCCTAGTGCACATACAGGAAAATAAATGATTTTATTGCATATAGAATTCGTGATATCAAGTACTACATACAATTCCTTTACTGATATGTGGTTTGCTCAATCCTTTATTTTCATCATCCACAGATAATTTCCAGTGACTACATGATTACTATCTGAGGATTTCGGCTGCGCTTTTGGTTACCCCGAGGCAGCGTAGTGTGGATCCTGGAGGTATAATCATTTTCTTTATATGTTCAGACTTATTTTACAACACTACTGTGTTGTAAATATAAACATGGAATGTAAACGATGAATGAATTATGACCTATAAATATTTTTACTTGTGTAAATTAAAAATTGAATTACTATTTAGTAGTGTTTACTGTTTAATGAAATGGTAAATAAAGTCATCACAGATAGCCCAACCATTACTGTATGTGTGGAAAAATGTGAAATATTGTATATACGAACTGTGATATTCTATTATAAATCCAATGTTTTGAGAGATAAATTATATTCATTATAGAAATTAAACAATTTCTTAGTAAACAATATAAATCATATTTATAGCAATTTCTAATAGATAAATCAAATAAATAATTTCACAAAATATTATATTCAGATCACGGAACATAAAATACGTATAAATTGAAATCACAAATATATCAAAACTGGGAGTGCCTGGATCTAAGTTAACCAGAGATTTACCACCCCAGTATAATTTTAGTGGAGACTAGGCTACACCCAATAGACACATGCACTATAATAGACGTATGGCCGTAGTCAGGGTACCACAGTGTGTACACTAGCCAGGTGACACCTGTGGGAGCTAGAAGATTGGGCTAGAGTCAATAGCAATAAGAACGGAATAGAAATGCATGTACCTACAGGTAGCTATGGGGCCACAGTCTCAAAACATTTCAATAAATAATTTCATAATAGATTGCAGAGATGAATTTATTAAAACATATCATAAATATATTCATAAAAATTAATTCCATAAAATCAATAAATTCAAACATATAAAATACAATAAAACTTAAACCAATATTTATTCTTCAAAATTATTTATTTAAATTCCATGAAATGTATAAACATATTCAAGCATCCAAAAATAGATAAAATACCACAAAAATCATTTTAATTACCAAATTTGTGATTTAATATTTATTAAACCATAAGCAAATATTTAAAATTTGGTACCTAAATTTGGTTTTCTCTATATTTCAAAATTTTCATGTTAAAGCATGAATTTCATGGATTTCATAAATTTAGGGGTTTTAGGTTAGCATAGAAAAATTTTGGCAGCATAATGGTTCGTTTTAACCTAACCCCTAGATGAAAATACGGCTTCCAACCACAATTCACAATTCCAAATTCCAATCCAAAATATTTATTTAAATTTCACCAATTGCAATTTTCATCAAATCATGCAACGCTATATCTTTACGCTTCATACAAATATGCCTTACCTCGAAATTTCTTGGTAGATGCCTTGTCAGCACCAGTAGTACCCTACGATTTAGAGGTTGCAAATTAATATTTAAACTTGATAAATTCACTATATTTTATCTAAAAGAATATTTAACTATTTAAATATGAATGCATTGTCTATCAAAATTGTCTAAATGCAATCAAATTTCTACTGTTGAGAAATTGTAACATTTCTACATAACTCAAATTTCAATTCCGATCACACCTAAATTCTCAGAATAATTTATACTTTATTTTTAATACCTAAATTACATTGAAATTGGCACAATTTCAATCTCCCCTTCATTAGGCTTGTTAGCTTTAAATTGCCATACATATTTTGAAATGACAAAAACTTAAGTGAGCTTTAATGTTTTAATTCATATTGTAAATTTGCCTTATCACACATGATTTTCTCAATACATTTTAAGTGATCATACCCAAACATTAAGACCATGATTTAATGATACATCCTTATTGGTCTTAATTCTTTATAAATGTTTTGAATATTTTAGAAAATCACTTAATGAATTTTTGGACAATGTTTTTATCAAAGAAAGTCATGAAAAACTCCCACAAAAGTGCCAATATGTTTTGGGTTGAATTAGGATCAAAGACCACATCATTTCTAACCCAAAAGTGCAGGAAAAACCCATTCTGGAGGAATGGGATCGATCCCCTAAGGAAAGGGATCGATCCCTTTTTGGCAGTGTGCCCCGGAAGGCCAAAATGAAGCATGGGATCGATCCCCTAAGGAAAGGGATCGATCCCTTTATGTCAGAAAGTCTCCAACGGCTATTTTCTGTGAGATACAACGGCTAGTTTCGGTTTTGGCTCCAACCAACGTCCACAAACCATCCAAGGGGCTATAAATAGAGGCTTAGAAGCTAAAGGAAGGAAGAGGAACAACCAAGCAACATCTTTCATCATCTTATTCATCTTCCTCAAGCCTCAACATCAATTCAAGAGATAAAGAGTCTTCATCTTCTATCATTCATCTATTTCTTGTATTGCTTAGCACAAACTTTGTATAAGCTTTTACTTGTGCTTAATCTCTGTAATCACTTGCCTATCTAGAGGCCTTCTTTGATTACTTCTCTTGTAAACCAATTCATTCCTTGTAAAAGGGGAGGTTTCTCTTTAGCCTTGAAAAAGAGGGAGGTTTCTCTTTAGCCTTAGAAAAAGAGGGAGGTTTCTCTTTAGCCTTAGAAAAAGAGGGAGGTTACTCTTGAGCCTAGAAAAAGAGAGAGGTTTCTCTTGATCCTTGAAAAGAGGGAGTGTAACAAATTCAAGTATAGTGAATTTGGGGAAAATCCTTGGGAGCGTCTCAAGGTAGAGGACGTAGGCAAGGTAGCCGAACCTCTATAAATCGATTGTGTAAATCTCTCTCTCCTTACTCTTTATTTACTTGCACTTATATTGTGTTTATTTCATTGAACTTGAATTGCATGCTTGTCTAGCCTAGAGAACTTAGAAAATATCAATATAGGCTAGAGAATTTAGAGAAACCGAAAAACGAGCTTAAGGTTAGTTAAAAACCGATTCACCCCCCCTCTCGGTATAGCCTATAAGAGCCAACAATTGGTATCAGAGCTTGGGCTCGTGATTGATTTAGACTAACCTCTATCGAGCAAAACGATCTTTAATGGCTCACTTGAGTGTAGGCACACCCCTAGGAGAAGAGGGACAATCCTTAGTTAGACCTCCACTCTTCAATGGAGAGAATTACTCTTATTGGAAAACAAGAATGATGTTGTTTGTCCAATCAAATGATTATGAAGTGTGGAGAATTATAGTGAATGGTCCTAGAACTCCTATGAAGAAAGTAGATGGAAAAGATGTCCCTAAGGATGAGGATGAGTGGGACACAAATGACATGAAAGTGGCACAATTGAATGCCAAGGCTATGCACACCCTCTTTTGTGCATTAGGTCCCAATGAATATAATAGAGTGTCCCTATGTGAAAATGCTAAGCAAATATGGGACAAATTGGCCATCACACATGAAGGGACCAATCAAGTTAGGGAAACCAAAGTAGGAATGCTCACACATGATTATGAGCTTTTTAGAATGAAAGAAAATGAGTCCATGAGTGAAATGTATACTAGGTTTAATAACATAATTAATGGACTTAAGGCATTAGGCAAAAGCTATTCCAATGTGGAAATGGTAAAGAAGATTTTGAATAGTTTGCCTAAATCTTGGGAGGCTAAGGTAACCGCTATAGAAGAATCTAAGGATCCAAACACCTTGTCTCTAGATGAACTTATGGGGTCTCTACTTACTCATGAAATGAAACTAAAAAGAAATGTAGAGTCTTCAAAGAAAGTTGGGGTAGCACTTAAGTCTTCCACTCATGAGGTCATTGAAGATGATAGTGATGAGAGTGGAAGTGAGGAAGAAAAGGAAATGGCAATGTTTGCCAAAAGATTCAATAGGTTCATGAGAATGAATGAGAGAGAGAAGAATAGGAGACATCATAGGGGAGAATCAAGTAGAAGAGAAAAAGACTCCTTAGTATGTTATGAGTGCAATGAATCGGGTCATACTAAGTTAGATTGCCCCTTACTTAGGAAGGAAAAGGATAGGAAGCCTAGGAAGAAAGCATTTGTGGCTGCATGGAGCGATAGTGATAGCTCCGATGAGGAAAATGTAGATGAAGAGGTAGCCTACTCATGCTTTATGGCCATTAGTGATGATGAGGCTAGTTGTAGTTCTAGTGAAAATAATGATTATACCTTTAGTGAACTACAAAATGCCTTTGATGATTTAGCAAATGAATTTCAATGCATGAACTCCAAATATAAGAAAATCATTGCTAAATTGAAAATAGAAAATGAGATGCTATTAAATGCCAAACTTGAATTTGAGAAGAAGATAGAAGAAGCAAATCTAGAAATAAATGAGTTGAATAAAAAGAATACAAATTTGCATAACTCATTTACTAGGTTTTATATGGGTCAACAAAAGCTAGATCATATGTTAGAGACCCAAAGAGCTTTCTTTGATAAAGATGGGTTAGGATATAATGAAATACATAAAGAAACTCATCTTAGGAATTTCTTAGTGAGCAAAAATACTATGCATGATACACCTCTTACATGCTCACTTTGCAATAGAATAGGACACTCTTCACAAGCATGCACTTATAGAAAAACTACATTTAGAGGAAGAGTAGTTAAGAAAATGTGGGTGCCAAAGCATGCAATAAATAATGATGATTTGAGCTTGAAATGGATCCCAAAAGGATCAAAAATTGTTAACACTAACTCTCATGGACCCAAGAAAATTTGGGTACCAAAGCATGCTTGAATTTGGTTGTTGTAGGAGTGTTAGAGCATGGGAATACAATGGAACAATGGAATTTAAATGCTCAACACATCCACATGGAGTTTGCTTGTGCCAATGAGAAAAAGGGAAAAGCTTGAGGATCCATCTTTGACAAGATCACAACAATTTTTTTAAAGGATAGCTCAAGGTGGACTCAACAATTCAAGGCAAAGCATACTCAAGCAAAGGAGTTTTGTAAGATTAATTCTTTACTACTTAAAACTATTATTTGATTATTTGTGCTTTGATGAGAAAAAGTGTTAATGATTCTTGATGCATTGTGAGTTGAATGATAGAACAAAAGGCATGATGAATGATTGTTGAATGTTTGATGAATAGTACTTGATACATTGAATGAAAAGCATGATCTGTGATTTTGAAATGATTTTTGGATTTCTGTAGTTTGAGCAAGTTTGATATGCTTAGATAATATATTTAGTTGCTCAAAAAATGTCAAATATGTCATATATGCAAAATGCCTTGTCATGAGCCTTAATGAAGAATATGCATGTTGACAATCATGACATGTTGTTCACAAGTATGATGATTTGATGTTATATATGCTTAAAATCTGTGTGAACAAGTTTGTTTTGGCATATTTGTGGTTTCTAATGTCTTGGTTTTGTCAAAACAAGCATAACTCTTAAAATGACCCCCTTTGAGGCCAAAAATGCATTTTATTGTGTAAATTCTTCCAAAATTGCAAAATCTTTTGTAAAATGGTTTTTCATTCAGGTTTTTCATTCATACAAGTCCAAAATCATGTTTTACAAATGTTTAAACCTTTACTTGGACTTAAATTACTCAAAAAAACGAAGTTTGGGCACCTCAAAGGTTGTATTTTCTGTCAAAAACTGCAGAAACAGGATGAGGGATCGATCCCTTAGCAAGCAGGATCGATCCCCTTGAGCAGAAAACAGAATTGGTGCATTCTGTACTTAAGGGATCGATCCCCCTTCAAAAGGGATCGATCCCCCCAGGCCAAAAAGGGCTTTTCTGCACTTTTTCAACCGAATTTGAGAAGGATTTTACACTTTCTTGATATCTTCTTTCTTCTCAACTTAAAATCTAGTATTTTAACTTCTTTTTGATGATCTTTAAACTATGAAAATTCATTTTTCATTGATATCATGCCTCAACTTCATCAATTTGAATCATTTCCAACAAATGGTATCACTTTCAACAATCTATATCATTTTTCTTGAACTCACAAGTGCAAAATCAGTTTTCTCATTGAAAATGGTCATGAATTGCATAAATCTTGAAATAATCTTGAAATATACTTTAAATGAATACTTAAACATAATTTTGAGATCTATTTCAATGATTTATGGATATATTTGAGAATTTGATGAACTTGTGCATAATGAGTGTTTTTCATATCTTTTGTTCATCTTAGTCAAGCATGCTTATAGGATTATGTCTCTTGGCTTGACTTATCAATTCCACACTAGGTTTCATGATAATTTTACATCTAGTGGATTGATTTCAAATATAAATTCAACAATTGGTAATGGTCATTGGCCTATAATTTGTGATGGTAAATGGATCCTCAATGTTCAAATGCATGAAACTTTATCATCCTTGTACTTAAAGAACTAAGGTCTTAATGACAACACCAACATTCAAAGATAAATGCAAACTTGAACAAATTTAATATCCATGCATTTATTATTTGAATATTTCCTTGCTCATAATTAGTTAAGGACTTGAATTAGAAAATGAGCATAGGATTTGTGTGCTTGAAACCATGGAAGAAAATATGTTTGCTTGAATTCCTTGATGTTTTGAATCTTCCATATGGTATCAATTTGTGAATATGAATATGGATTAATCTTTTATGATTGTGTACTAATGTTTAATTGATCCATATGCATATTTGATGATCTGTGTTGTGTTCTTGCATATTTAGAATGAGTATTTTCTTGACATGAACACACTACACATAGATATTGGATTCATGCAAAATGCCTAAGTTAACCATTAGTAACAATTGGTATTTAGATTGAAATAACAATTAGTATCATTGGAAACCATATTTTCAATAATTGGTAAGCCAAAACTAAATTACCAATTGGTTTGAGCTTTAAATTGACAATTCTTCTCATGCTCTTTAAGATTGAAATGACTAATAGAGAAGAATTCTCTTAGGATATTTTTGTATGAAACTCTTGTGTGCTAGAATTTGAAGTTAATTGCTATATGATTTAATTCTAGACACAATATTTCTTGAAGATGATTTATGAGCACATGCATATGATATGTTATATAATTTTAGCTCATAATCATGATGTATTACCATGCACCTTAGTCGGACTTTAGAGAACAATTGATATACTTAGGTGCTTGCTTAACTTCTTACCAATTGGAACCTTCTTGCAAAATTACTTATCAACAATTGGTATCCAAATTATTTATAAACAATTGGTATTGGATCATAAGTCATATTCATTGCATGAATATTTCATACTCTTTGAGAATATTGACTTATTTATTTGTGCTATAAGTCCCATGTACTAACATGTTTCTTGTTGGATGGAGCATTTTTATTTATTCTCACATAGCCATGATTTTAGGGGGAGCATATTTTTTATTATTTTTCCTTCTTTTTGCTATGACAAAAAGGGGGAGAGATAGAAAAAGGGAGAGATAGATATAGAGAGAGATATTAAGGGGGAGAAATAGTTTAAAAATTCATTTTCAAAACCCATGCTTATATTAAGGGGGGAGCTTTATAAAATCCTGCTTTATTTGAGGGGGAGTATTTTATCAAAGAATTTTCAAAGCAAATTTACATTAAGTTTTGTCATATCAAAAAGGGGGAGATTGTTAGCTTTAAATTGCCATACATATTTTGAAATGACAAAAACTTAAGTGAGCTTTAATGTTTTAATTCATATTGTAAATTTGCCTTATCACACATGATTTTCTCAATACATTTTAAGTGATCATACCCAAACATTAAGACCATGATTTAATGATACATCCTTATTGGTCTTAATTCTTTATAAATGTTTTGAATATTTTAGAAAATCACTTAATGAATTTTTGGACAATGTTTTTATCAAAGAAAGTCATGAAAAACTCCCACAAAAGTGCCAATATGTTTTGGGTTGAATTAGGATCAAAGACCACATCATTTCTAACCCAAAAGTGCAGGAAAAACCCATTCTGGAGGAATGGGATCGATCCCCTAAGGAAAGGGATCGATCCCTTTTTGGCAGTGTGCCCCGGAAGGCCAAAATGAAGCATGGGATCGATCCCCTAAGGAAAGGGATCGATCCCTTTATGTCAGAAAGTCTCCAACGGCTATTTTCTGTGAGATACAACGGCTAGTTTCGGTTTTGGCTCCAACCAACGTCCACAAACCATCCAAGGGGCTATAAATAGAGGCTTAGAAGCTAAAGGAAGGAAGAGGAACAACCAAGCAACATCTTTCATCATCTTATTCATCTTCCTCAAGCCTCAACATCAATTCAAGAGATAAAGAGTCTTCATCTTCTATCATTCATCTATTTCTTGTATTGCTTAGCACAAACTTTGTATAAGCTTTTACTTGTGCTTAATCTCTGTAATCACTTGCCTATCTAGAGGCCTTCTTTGATTACTTCTCTTGTAAACCAATTCATTCCTTGTAAAAGGGGAGGTTTCTCTTTAGCCTTGAAAAAGAGGGAGGTTTCTCTTTAGCCTTAGAAAAAGAGGGAGGTTTCTCTTTAGCCTTAGAAAAAGAGGGAGGTTACTCTTGAGCCTAGAAAAAGAGAGAGGTTTCTCTTGATCCTTGAAAAGAGGGAGTGTAACAAATTCAAGTATAGTGAATTTGGGGAAAATCCTTGGGAGCGTCTCAAGGTAGAGGACGTAGGCAAGGTAGCCGAACCTCTATAAATCGATTGTGTAAATCTCTCTCTCCTTACTCTTTATTTACTTGCACTTATATTGTGTTTATTTCATTGAACTTGAATTGCATGCTTGTCTAGCCTAGAGAACTTAGAAAATATCAATATAGGCTAGAGAATTTAGAGAAACCGAAAAACGAGCTTAAGGTTAGTTAAAAACCGATTCACCCCCCCTCTCGGTATAGCCTATAAGAGCCAACAAGGCTAAATCACCCTTTCTTTCTTACATTTTTATTTTCTTCAATTTAGGCTTCTATACCTATTCCAAATTAATTCAACCAATTTCTTACACCAATTTTACATAAATTACACATCAAATGGCATCAAATTCTCATTCCTTTAGCCATGGTTGAACCTTCCTTAATGGCCAATAAATTGAATTCCTTCAATTTAAGTATAACTAAGCTAAATTTCATGTCTTTCATGTTTTCTACATTATTTTCCATACCAAACTCCCATTAAAACAATCATGTTTATACACCATGTATGTTGACCGAAACCCTCACTTATCCATTTTCATGTTTCATGCTCGATTCAAGCTAAAGGAAGCATGGAAACAACTAAATCACATGATGATTAGTGAGAAAACCATGAAAAACTCAAGAGTTCCTGAACAACTCACCTTCGTCGAATGGTATGGGAGAGCTTGGGGTCTAATTTTTGTTGCTCTAGCACTTGATTTATGCACCAAATTGAAGAGAAGGCTGAAGAGAACAAGATTGGTGGAGGAAGTTTTTGATTTTAAGGTGATTTTCCTTAAGTTTTCTCACTTTCTTTCTCTTTCACCAAGGTTGGATATGGAGCTTTTGGAAGCTGATGGTTGCTGAACGAAAATGGGTAGGGAAGAGGCTGAAAAATTCAAGAAAAATGATATTTTATGGCAATTTTACTATTTTGCCCTTATACTTAAAGATTTCTTCCAAATTTGCCCCTAAAGTTTAATTTTGTTGAAACCAGTCATCTAACCTCCAAATATTTTATTTAACCATAGAGACCGAAATGGAGTAGGTATCATTATCGATAAAGAGTACCACAAGGATGTTGTACAGATTAGGAGACAAGGGGATAGGATTACTTTGGTTAAGCTAGTTTTAGGAGAAGAGGTGTTGAATGTCATTAGCGTGTATGCACCCCGGATAGGACTTGATGAGGTCAGTAAACGACAGTTTTTGGAGGATTTAGATAAGGTAGTACAAGAAGTGCCTCTAGGAGGAAACCTTTTTATTGGCAATGACCTTAATAGACATGTAGGTACAAGTAGAGAGGGTTTTGAGAGCACACATGGGGGTTTTAGTTGTGGTGTAAGAAATGAGGGTGGGGATGCTATCTTAGATTTTGCTTTATCATATGACCTAATCCTACTAAACACATTGTTTAGGAAGAGAGATTCTCATCTTATAACCTTTAGAAGTGGACCAAGAGCAAGTCAGATAGATTTCTTTTTAACTAGGAGTAGGGATAGACATAGATGTTTTGATTGTAAGGTTATCCCAGGTGAGAGTGTTATTGCGCAACATAGACTCCTAGTCTTAGATATGAAGATAGATAGACGACATTGAAGGAACCAAACTAAAGGAACTGAAAGGATTCGATGGTGGAAGCTAAAAGAAGATTATTATACAACATGTAGAGATAGTTGGATTCAAAAAGAGGATTGGACAACAGAAGGGAACCCAAATGTAATGTGGATTAAGATGGCAAAATGCATTCAGGAGGTGGGCAAAGAGACATTAGGGCAAAAACAGCACGTCATCGAGCCTAGAATACCTCCATTTCCAGCCCCTATTTTAGCCGATCTTCCCAGACCTGAGTCACCCTTGCTATAAGCCCAAAACTCAGCACTAATCTCATGGTGAGGTGAGGGAGAGGGAAAAATCTTATGAGTGCTCTGCCAAAATGGTTTGGTGGGACTTTTCCCACCAAACCTATTTTTCAATTTATTTTTATTTTTATTTTTTATAATATACATATTTTCTATACCTATATATATTATATCTATTTAAATTCCTAGAGTATAATACATATAACTACTTTATATATATTTATTTATATGTATTATATTTACACTTTTATTTTATTTACTTTTTATATATATTTTATATAATATACCTATATATTAATTAATGTAAGGTATTTGTATATAAAACATATATATGTATATCTTTCGTTATACCTATATATCTTTATATATATATATATATATATATATATTTCATTTATTTACTTTCATATTTACACTTGGCTTAATAGCCAAATAAGCCCTCAACTTTTAGCTCAAAATGAAATTCAGCCCTCAACTTTTTATTGCATGACATTTAGTCCATAAACTTTTATTTTCGATGGAAATAAACCCTCAACCTTTTAAAATTATGCAATTAAGTCCAAATATGTTAAATGATACTAATTGCCGTTAGTATATCTAACGTGAAAGCTGAGTGGATAGCTTAGTTGACTGCCACGTGTGCAATACTAACGACAGTTAGTGTCATTTAACAGATTTGGATTTAATTGCATAATTTTAAAAGGTTAAGGGTTTATTTTCACTAAAATAAAAGTTTATGGACTGAATTTCACACGATAAAACGTTGAGGGCTGAATTTCATTTAGGGCTAAAGGTTGAGGGCTTATTTGGCTATTAAGCCTTTACACTTCTATTCATTTGTATGTACATGTATTCTTTCTTATGTGTATAAATATAAATATATATATGTATTTAACTTATTATTTCTTATTTTGTTATTCATTTTTGTGAGACCTCTTAATTTAAAGTACTGTTTAATTTTAATTATATAATTGATAATTCTAGAATAATTATAATTAATTAATATTTGATTTTTATCTTAGGTTTTATGATTAAATAGTAAGTGGGCCCCACTGATTCCCGGAGGTCCAGAGGAAGATGAAACTTTAGGGATTTGATGATCAGGACTG
This sequence comes from Heritiera fomes, assembly GCA_032173925.1. Lineage (NCBI taxonomy): Eukaryota > Viridiplantae > Streptophyta > Magnoliopsida > Malvales > Malvaceae > Heritiera > Heritiera fomes. Next base: position 16,006,299 of record JAPDPM010000009.1, on the reverse strand, counting down.
AAAAATATGATGTTAAGAGTTCTAACCTGAATCTCAATTATTTTGCCATATTTTGAAAAATGTGCAACAATTTAGAAAAATGACAATTTAGTCCATAGGCCGTCAGAATTTTCGGAAATAATAGTCAAACTAAAAGGACTTTTGGCCTTCTGTTCACACTAAATAATTTTTCTTAAAATATAGTTTTTGATTATTTAGACAGATGGAGGAAACTAGAAGTGATGTTATGCGATCTTACAGTTAGGGGTATTTTAGTAATTTCACCCAAATTGGTATTTGAACTTCAACAAAAGCCTCACCAAACATTAGAGCAAGCTAAATAGAGTTGAATTATCATCATCATCATCATCATCATCATCTTCAGAGCCTTTATCCTAAGAGATTGGGGTAGGCTATACGAACTAATATCTGAATTCACGTTAGATCGTCCATATGTATTCTCCTCCTCCATAGATTCCTATCCAAGGCCATTTGCTCATCTAACTCTAAAACCTCCATATCTTTCCCAACTACTTCCTTCCAAGTTTTTTTCGGTCTTCCTCTAGTCTTAACCCTTTTCTCAACATCCATAGCCTTTATTATCCTAACTGGAGCATCTACAAGTCTACGTCTTACGTGTTCAAACCAACGTAAACGATTTTCACACATCTTGTCTTCGATAGGTATAACTCCAACCATCTTACAAATATCTTCATTTCTCATTCTATCCTTTCTTGTATATCCACATATCCACCGCAACATTTGCATTTCTGTTACATTCATCTTTTGTGCATGTAGCCTCTTAGTCGCCCAACATTCACTACCGTATAACAATGTTGGTCTAACAACTGTCTTATAAAACTTGCCATTCAACCATATAGGAATTCCTTTATCACACAACACACCTGTAGCACTTCTCCATTTACTCCATCCAGCCTGAATCCTATAGGTCACATCACCATCAATCTCTCCATCCATCCGTACTATCAATCCCAGATATCGAAAATGGTCCTGCTTAGGTATCACCACCATATCTAACGTCACTACATTATGCTCTTCCACTTCGGTTAGAGTTGAATTTACACTCCATTTATTTAGTCTTCACTCTGCTTAGTTTAAATCCTTTTGATTCCAACATTTGTCTCCATAATTCCAACTTTGCATTGATCTTCTGCTCTAGTTTCCGCTCATAGGACAATATCATCTGTAAACATCATACACTAAGGCACGTTATCCTGAATGGATTTTGTCAGTTCGTCCATAACTACCGCAAACAAGAATGGACTCAATGTTGACCCTTGGTGTAATCCCACCGTGATAGGAATCTCACTTGTTTGCCCCTCACCTGTCTTCACATGTGTCCTTGCATCTCCATACATGTCCTTAATTAGTTCAACATATTTCAAAGGAACTCTTTTCTTCATTAAGGACCACTATAGTACCTCATGAGGTACTTTATCATATGCTTTCTCCAAATCTATAAAGACCATATGGAGATCTTTACCAAATATTCGAGAGTGCTCCATAAGTTGTCTAAGCAAGTATATTGCCTCAATAGTTGATTGACCAGGCATAAAACCAAATTGATTCTTTGATATCTCTACATTCTTTCTTAGTCTCCGTTCTATCACTCTCTCCCATAGTTTCGTTGTGTGACTCATTAATTTTATGCCTCAGTAGTTGGCACAACTTTGAATATCTTCCTTGTTCTTATATAAAGGTATCAATACATTTCCTCCATTCCTCTAGCATTTTGTTAGTGCACCAAATCTTATTAAACAGATTTGTCAACCACCTAACTCCTACATCTCCAAGGCATTTCCAAACTTCAATTAGGATGTCATCAGGTCCAACAGCTTTTTCGTTCTTCATCATCTTTAGTGCCTATTTTACCTATGTCTCTTTGATTCTACGCATAAAACACCAATTTAAATCCTTGAGAGGCACCGAGATATTATCCAAAACTTTATTTTGTCCATCATTAAATAATTTTTCAAAATAATCACGCCATCTGTCCTTAATGTCATTGTCTTTAACGAGAGTTCTTTGATTCTCATCCTTAATACATTTTACAACTCTTAGGTCGCGTCTCGTCTTTTCTCTTGCTCACGCCAATCTACATATCTTTTTCTCTCCCTCCTTTGTGTTCAACTTGTCATAAGTCTCTTTCGCAACCTTTATCTTAGCTTCAGCCATAGCTTTCTTTGCCTCCTTTTTAGCTAACTTATATTCTGTAAAACTATCTTCTATATTGTTCTTCTTCAAAGCTTTGTAACACTCTTACTTAGTCTTTATAGCGTCTTTTACTGTTGCAGCCCACCATGTTGCGTCCTTTCCAGTCGGCACTCTTCCCTTTGATTATACAGGCATGAAGAGGCTGCTAACAGGATAAGGGCTTGTAGGTGTTGAACCAAAGCAAAAACAAGGGAGTTTGGTTGAGTTTACACTCGGTTATGAGTGCTAAATGAGGTTCTTAGACAGGGAAGAATAAGGGCCATTCGGTGGCCTTTTTAGGAACCGAGTTGGTACTGGACAGAGCACCAAACAAAGGTGCTAAAATGGCTTAGGACAATGGTTGATTGTAAGGGGAAAATAGGCACTGAATAGGGCTCTAGGTGGAAGTAGGTATTGAGTTAAGAGACTAAATATTTTAGACTTAAAGACAGAGATTTGAAAGTGGGAATAGATGGTCATAGGGACGTGTAAGGGCTAAGAAATAAAGAGGCAGTACAAGGGAAAGTCTTGGCTGTTTGAAGGGCTTTCCAAGGCCAATTCAGGCAGTGCCTTGGTAGCTATAATAAGGCTGGAGTTTGAGTCACCATAAAGGCTGTGATGTGAAGAATAGAGAAAGAAAATGGGGTCGAAAATGTGCTGATTGAAGGCCAAAAGGGATGCTACCTTGGTACTAAGCAAAGGCTATTTAGGGGTGTTAAGAACCGGGAAGCTTTAGGCTTGGCAAGGTTAAGTTTGGGTTAGCAATGCAAGGTGGTTAGATGGCCGAATGGTGGCTGATTTTAGGCCACTTTGAGCTTAATATTGGGAATAAAACAAGGGCTTCAAAAGAAGTGAAAACATAGAGAGCAAAGAAAAGAAAAGAAAAGAAAAGAAAAGAAAAGAAAAGAAAGAAAGAAAAGAATAAAAGAAGAACATTTTACGCTTAGCCCAAGTTGGTATCGAAAAAAACAGTAAGAGGAGCCACAAATACCTTTTTTTATTTTTTATAAAATTAATTAGAAATTTATCGGATTAATACTAAGTCAACTTAATTGAATGTATAGCACGACTCAAAGGCAACAACACGAGTCCAACTAAGCTAGATGCACGTGCACGCTAAGCTCAAAGTCGGTAACACATTTGTATAATTCAGACTTAGAATTATGTTATATAGGTATAGTAGGGTTGAGTGATGATGGTGATAATTAATGGTTGAGGATTGATAATACATGAAGACGGATATGATTATGGTATAATGATAATTGATGAAATGATTGAACGTTATTGGCTCTATGATTAGATGACCTATAGAATAGGTTATGATGAGTCCATTTATAATTAAACTGGTTCTTCTTAGGTAGAATCTTGTTGAAATTGAAAGTATGGAATTGAGGAATTTAAAGTGAAATGTATAACAATCTTGATTTGGATATAGGTGCTGCATTAATTTGTTTGGAGAGTAAGGATCCTAGTAGGACTTTGCATTATGGTTAGTCCTATACTAAATGATATTGTATTGACACATTACATGGGCAATTGTGTTATACCTTTTGTTAGCTTTAAATTGTCATATGTATTTTGAAATGACAAAAACTTAAGTAAGCTTTAATGTTTTAATTCATATTGTAAATTTGCCTTATCACACATGATTTTCTCAATCCATTTTCAAGTGATCATATCAAACATTAAGACCATGATTTAATTACATATTCTTATTGGTCTTAATACTTTATAAAATGTCTTGAATATTTTAGAAAATTACTTGATGAATTTTTGGACCATGTTTTCATTAGAGAAAGTCAAGAAAAACTCCCACAAAAATGTCAAAATGTTTTGGGTTGGATTAGGATCAAAGGTCACATCATTTCTAACCCAAAAGTGTAGGAAATAGGCTTTCTAGAGGCAGGCAGTAAGCACCCCAATGCAAGAAAAGATCCCTCAGCCCAGAATAATCGAATCTGGAATGAAGGGATCGATCTTTTTGCCCGAAAATAGCCTGTAAAGGCTAGTTTTTGTGAGACAGCGGTCATATTCAAGTTTTGGCTCCACCAACAGCTAGAATACATCCAAGGGACTATAAATAGAGGCTTAGAAGCTAAAGAAAGGAAGAGGAACTGCTCAGAAATTCTATTCATCATCTTCTTCATTTTCCTCAAGCCTCAACAACAAATCAAGAGCTACAAAGTCTTCATCTTCCATCATTCTCATATTCTTTGTATAGAGTAGCACAAATCTTGTATAGGCTTTTTCCTTGTGCTTAAACATTGTAATCACTTGCCTATCTAGAGGCCCTTCTTTGATTGCACAATTTGTAAACACACTCATTCCTTGTAAAAGGGGAGGTTTCTCTTTAGCATAAGAAAAAGAGGGAGGTTACTCTTTAGCCTAAGAAAAAGAGGGAGGTTTCTCTTGAGCCTAGAAAAAGAGAGAGGTTTCTCTTTAGCCTAGAAAAAGAGGGAATGTAACACAAATTCAAGGATAGTGAATTTAGGAAAAATCCTTGGGAGCATCTCAAGGTAGAGGACATAGGCAAGTTGTCGAACCTCTATAAATCGCTTGTGTAAATCTCTTTTTCCCTACTCTCTTTAACTGCAATTATATTGTGCTTATTGAATTGAATTTATATTGCATGCATGAGTAGCCTAGAGAACTTAGAAAATATCAATCTAAGCTAGAGAACTTAGAGGAACCGAAAAACGAACCTAAGGTTAGTAAAAATCGATTCACCCCCCTCTCGATATAGCCTATAAGAGCCAACAATTAGTATCAGAGCTTGGGCTCGAGATTGATTTAGACTAACCTCTATCGAGCAAAACGATCTTAAATGGCTCACTTATATGTAGGCACATCCTTAGGAGAAGAGGGATAATCATTAGTTAGACCTCCACTCTTCAATAGTGAGAATTATTCATATTGGAAAACTAGAATAATGTTATTTGTACAATCAAATGATTATGAAGTGTGGAGAATTATAGTGAATGGTCCTAGAATTCCCATGAAGAAAGTAGATGGAAAAGATGTCCGTAAGAGTGAGGATGAGTGGGACACAAATGACATGAGATTGGCACAAATGAATGCCAAGGCTATGCACACCCTCTTTTGTGCTTTAGGCCCCAATGAGTATAATAGAGTCTCTTTATGTGAGAATGCTAAACAAATATGGGATAAACTAGCCATCACACATGAAGGGACAAATCAAGTTAGAGAGACCAAAGTAGGAATGTTCACACATGATTATGAGCTATTTAGGATGAAAGACAATGAGTCCATTAGTGAAATGTTCACTAGGTTTAATGATATAATTAATGGACTTAAGTCTCTAGGTAAGACTTATTCTAATGTTGAAATGGTAAAGAAAATTTTGAATAGCTTGCTAAAACCTTGGGAGGCAAAGGTAACCGCAATAGAAGAGTCTAAGGATCCAAATACCTTGTCTCTAGATGAGCTTATGGGCTCCTTACTTACATATGAAATAAAAATAAAAAGAAATGAAGTGCCTTCAAAGAAAGTAGGGGTAGCACTTAAGTCTTTCACTCATGAGGTCATTCAAGATGATAGTGATGAGAGTGGAAATGAGGAAGAAAAAGAAATGGCAATGTTTGCCAAAAGATTCAATAGGTTCATGAGAATGAATAAGAGAGAGCAAAATAGGAGACATCATAGGGGAGAGTCAAGTAGAAGAGAAAAAGAGCCCTTAGTGTGTTATGAGTGTAATGAACCGGGTCATACTAAGTTAGATTGCCCCTTACTTAGAAAGGAAAAGGATAGAAAACCTAGGAAGAAAGCATTTGTGGTTGCATGGAGCGATAGTGATAGCTCCGATGAGGAAAACATAGATAATGAGGTAGCCTACTCATGCTTTATGGCTATTAGTGACGATGAGGCTAGCTCTAGTTCTAGTGAAGATAATGATTTTACATTTGATGAGTTACAAAATGCTTTTAATGAATTAGCAAATGAATTTCAATGCATGAATTCTAAATATAAGAAAATCATTGCTAATTTGAAAATAGAAGAGGAAACCTTGACCAATGTTAAGCTAGAATTAGAGAAGAAACTAGAAGAGTCCAACTTAGAAATAAATGAGTTAAATAAAAGAACTTAAATTTGCATAATTCATTTTCTAGATTCTACATGGGTCAACTAAAGCTAGATCATATGTTAGAGACCCAAAGAGCTTTCTTTGACAAAGATGAGTTAGGCTATAATAAAAAACAAAAAGAAACTCATCTTAGGAATTTCCTAGTGAGCAAAAATACTATGCATGATTTATCTCTTACATGCTCACTATGCAATAGAATAGGACACTCTTCACAAGCATGCACATATAGAAAAACCACATTTAGAGGAAGAGTAGTTAGAAAAATGTGGGTGCCAAAGCATGCTATGAATAATGATGAATTGTGCTTGAAATGGATCCCAAAAGGATCAAAAATTATTTGCACTAACTTTCAAAGACCCAAGAAAATTTGGGTACCAAAGCATGTTTGAATTTGTTTGTTGTAGGAGTGTTAGAGCATGGGAATACAATGGAACAATGGAGTTTAAATGCTCAACACATCCTCATGGAGTTTGCTTGTGCTAATGAGAAAAAGGAAGAGCTTGGAAATCCATCCTTAGCAAGGTGACAACAATTTCTCAAAGAATGGCTAATGGACACATCAAGGCAAAACATTCTCTAGCAAAGGAGTATTGTAAGCTTAATTCCTTACTCCTTAAACTTTTTGTTCTTTGATAAAAAATGTGTTAATGATTCTTGGTGCATTGTGAGTTGAATGAATAAAGAAAAGGCATATTGAATGATTGTTGATTGGTTGATAGATAGTTCTTGAGGCATCGGATTATTGGATGAAAAGCATGTTTAGCAATTTTAAAATGATTATTGGATTTCTACATTTTGAGCAAGTTTTCTATGTGTCGATAATGTATTTACTTGCCTCAAATTGCCAAATATGTCACATATGCAAAATGCCATGTCATGTGCATTAATGAAGAATTTGTATGTTGGAAATCATGGCATGTTGTTCACAAGATGTATGATTTGATGATATATGTGCTTAAAATCTATGTGAACAAGTTTGTTTTGACATATTTGTGGTTTCCAATGCTTTAGTTTTGTCAAAATATGCTTAACTCTCAAAATGACATTCTTTGAGGCCAAAAATGCATTTTATTGTGTAAATTCTTCCAAAATTGCAAAATCTTTTGTAAAATTGTTTTTCATTCATGTTTTCCATTCATACAAGTCCAAAATCATGTTTTACAAATGTTTAAACCCTTACTTGGACTTAAAATACTCAAAAACGAAGTTTTGGTACCTCAAAGGTTGGATTTTCTGTCAAAAACTGAAGAAACGGTATGAGGGATCGATCTCTCAACAAGCAGGATCGATCCCTCTTGAGCAGAATGCAGGATATCTACATTTTGGAGTTAAGGGATCGATCCCCCTCCTCTAGGGATCGATCCCCTAGGCCAAAATGGCTTTTCTACATGTTTTCAACCGAAATTGAGAACTTTTCATTGTTTTGATACTTTCTCTCTTCTCAACTTAAAATTCATTGTTTTAAATTCTTTTTGATGATCTTTAAACTATGAAAATTCATTTTTAATTGATATCATGCCTCAACTCCATCAATTTGTATCATTTCCAACAAATGGTATCACTTTCAACAATCAATATCATTTTTATTGAACTCACAAGTGAAAATCATTCTTCTTGTTGAAAACATTCATGAATTGCATAAATCTTGAAATAATCTTGAAATATATTTTCAATGAATGCTTAAACATAATTTTTGAGATTTATTTCAATGATTTGTGTATATATTTGAGAATTTGATGAACTTGTGCATCACGAATATTGATCATTCCTTTTGTTCATCTTAGTCAAGCATGCTTATAGGATTATGTCTCTTAGCTTGACTTATCAATTACACACTAGGTTTCATGATAATTATACATCTAGTGGATTGATTTCAAATGAAAACTCAACAATTGATAATAATCATTGGCCTATAATTTGTGATGGTAAATAGATCCTAAATGTTCAAATACATGAAACTTTATCATTCATGTACTTAAATTTTTCTTATGGCCAAATTATTAAAGAACTTGGGCTTTAATGACAACACCAACATTCAAAGATAAATGCAAACTTGAACAAATGTACCTTGATTAATATCCATGCATTTATTATTTGAATCTTTCCTTGCTCATAATTGGCTAAGGACTTGAATTGGAAAATGAGCATAGGATTTTTGTGCTTGAAGCCATGGAAGAAAATGTGTTTGCTTGAATTCCTCGATTTTTTTTTAATCTTCCATATGGTATAATTTTGTGTGATTGTGTTCTTGCATATTTAGAATGATTATTTTCTTGACATGAACACACTGCACATAGATATTGGATTCATGCAAAATGTCTAAGTTAACCATTAGTAACAATTGGTATTTAGATTGAAATAACAATTAGTATCATTGGCAACCATATTTTCAACAATTGGTAAGCCAAAACTAAATTACCAATTGGTATGAGCTTTAAATTGACAATTCTACTTGTGCTCTTTAGTTTGAAATGACAAATAGAGAAGAATCCATTTAGGATATTTCTGCATGAAACTCTTGTGTGCTAGAATTTGTAATTAATTGCTATATGTCTTAATTCTATGCACACTCTTGCTTGAAAATGATTTATGAGCTCATGTATATGATATGTCATCTAATTTCAGCTCATAATCATGATGTATTACCATGCACCTTAGTTGGACCTTAGAGAACAATTGATATACTTAGGTGCTTGCTTAATTTCTTACCAATTGGAAACTTCTTGCGAAATTATTTACAAACAATTGGTATAGGATCATAAGTCATATTCTTTGCATGAATATTTCATACTCTTTGTGGATATTGACTTATTTATTTGTGCTATGAGTCCCATGTACTAACACATTTCTTGTTAGATGGAGCATATTTATCTCTTCTCACATAGCCATGATTTTAGGGGGAGCATATTTTTTATTTTTCCTTCTTTTTGCTATGATAAAAAGGGGGAGAGATAGATATTAAAAAGGAGAGATATTAAGGGGGAGAGATAATGGGGGAGAAATAGTTTGAAAATTCATTTTCAAAACCCATGCTTATATTAAGGAGGAGCTTTATAAAAACCTGCTTTATTTGAGGAGGAGTATTTTATCAAAGAATTTTCAAAGCAAATTTACATTAAGTTTTGTCATATCAAAAAAAGGGAGATTGTTAGCTTTAAATTGCCATATGTATTTTGAAATGACAAAAACTTAAGTAAGCTTTAATGTTTTAATTCATATTGTAAATTTGCCTTATCACACATGATTTTCTCAATCCATTTTCAAGTGATCATATCAAACATTAAGACCATGATTTAATTACATATTCTTATTGGTCTTAATACTTTATAAAATGTCTTGAATATTTTAGAAAATTACTTGATGAATTTTTGGACCATGTTTTCATTAGAGAAAGTCAAGAAAAACTCCCACAAAAATGTCAAAATGTTTTGGGTTGGATTAAGATCAAAGGTCACATCATTTCTAACCCAAAAGTGCAGGAAATAGGCTTTCTGGAGGCATGGGATCGATCCCCTAAGGGAAGGGATTGATCCCCTTTTGACAGTAAGCACCCTAACGCAAGAAAAGGTCCTTCAGCCCAAAATAATCGAATCTGGAATGAAGGGATCGATCCCTTTGCCCGAAAATAGCCTGTAACGGCTAGTTTTTGTGAGACAACGATCATATTCAAGTTTTGGCTCCACCCAACGGCTAGAATACATCCAAGGGACTATAAATAGAGGCTTAGAAGCTGAAGAAAGGAAGAGGAACTACTCAGAAATTCTATTCATCATCTTCTCCATTTTCCTCAAGCTTCAACAACAAATCAAGAGCTACAAAGTCTTCATCTTCCATCATTCTCATATTCTTTGTATAGAGTAGCACAAATCTTGTATAGGCTTTTTCATTGGGCTTAAACATTGTAATCACTTGCCTATCTAGAGGCCCTTCTTTGATTACACAATTTGTAAACACACTCATTCCTTGTAAAATGGGAGGTTTCTCTTTAGCCTAAGAAAAAGAGGGAGGTTACTCTTTAGCCTAAGAAAAAGAAGGAGGTTTCTCTTGAGCCTAGAAAAATAGAGAGGTTTCTCTTTAGCCTAGAAAAATGGGAGTGTAACAGAAATTCAAGGATAGTGATTTTGGGAAAAATCCTTGGGAGTGTCTCAAGGTAGAGGACGTAGGCAAGTTGCCGAACCTCTATAAATCGCTTGTGTAAATCTCTCTTTCCCTACTCTCTTTACTTGTAATTATATTGTGCTTATTGAATTGAATTTATATTGCATGCATGAGTAGCCTAGAGAACTTAGAAAATATCAATCTAAGCTAGAGAACTTAGAGGAACCGAAAAACGAACATAAAGTTAGTAAAAACTTATTCACCCCTCCTCTCGGTATAGCCTATAAGAGCCAACACCTTTTTAAGCTCATGTTTTAAACTGCATCGTCTTTAAGCATGCCTTGTTTACGACTTGATATATTTTAAAATAATTCATCCATTTAACATTTATATGAATACCATGAATTATTGATTAGTCTTGAAAAGAAGCTATATGATATACATGTATATATACATTTATGTATATATATTTCTGTATATAAATGATCTTAAAAAGAGGTAACATATACTTTACATGATTTTTGACAAGAAAAGCTAAATGTTTAAACGTTTTATGAGACTATAGACACCTTAAGAGAGTTAAACTCAATAAAGCATAATGAAAGCCGCCTAATTGCAGATTACTCATTAGGTAGAGATGCTTGTTTGACAATAGTTGTGGATAGGGCTCAGTCACACTTGATCAGTGGAGCCGAGAGACATGAGGTCTATGGCCATAGATAGCACCCTAGTTGGTTTCCAGGGGACGATGACATGATTTTCACTACTAGCTATAGTGATTTAAGTCTTTATTGATAGGGCATTAGGGATTTAGCCTAGTCTCAAATTGATATGATATGCAGTCTAGAGTATGATTTTATTTGATATGAACTCTGGACTTAACATGATTTTTACAGTACATGAGATATGTTTTGAGATTGTACATGTTTTAAACATGCTATAAGAGATGAACATGAGATATGTTTTGAAACTGTACATGTTTTAAACATGCTTTAAAAGTACACGTGATTTAATTTGTGAGTTGTACATGCTTTTGTCATGTCTTAAAAGTAAACGTGAAATAATTTGAAATTTTACATGTTTTGAACATCCTTTAAAATGTATATAATATGATTTCGAGACTGTATATGCTTTATATATGACTATATGCCAAACGCCATATGATTTGAAAAGATAGCCGTATTACACAGTAAAGCTTGCATGAGTTTGGATACTGGATCATGATATAACAATATGCTTTCTACGTAAAAGACATCATGACCTTATACTGTACATGAACATGGAATTTATATGAAGAGTGCCAAGGTTATATAATACATATGATTATGTCTTTCCACATGAAAAGTGAGATGATTTAGTAGAGTACAAGAGCATAAATTTTAGGTGATAAATGACTTGATATTGTGTTTGATCATGGTTTTCATATGAGATGTTATATGCCATGAGATTGATATGAGCATGGTTTAGTATCGTACGATGTTGGAATTATATATGATGCACTATGCATGATATACCATGGATAAGGACAAGAGACTTGAAAATTAATTAAATTGATAGATCAGAGGTTTATGTGATAAACAGATGTCTGGACGGGGATGATAAAGTATTTTAAAGTATCCTTACATCGATACCTTAAAACTCTTGCCCACTTATAGACTTTAGGGCATGATCTGAGATGTTTTGATAAACAATTACAAATGGAACATGATATGAAAATCTTTACTTAAAGGTTTCATGCATTTGCATTAGAACAGTATAAGCCTAATTCTGCACTTATAAAAATGACTTACTGAGCCTTTGCTTATTAAACATTGTTTAACATTTTTTCATATTGAGGATGGAGTTGGGAGGGCATATTTTGGGGCTATCTGAAATAGCCAGTGGCATGAAATATCACCCCAACTCTTGAGGCAACCCTAGATGATTGCTATAGGCATATATACATATTCTCTTATACTTATTTAATATTTCAGGCTAATTTTTGTACAATACTATAGGATGGGATGTAAACTAGGATAATGAATGGTCGTTATAATACCTTGATGCCACATGATATGTGTGTGATAAGTAGTCATAAATATTAGGACTGTTGATATAATGTCTGTTTGATGTAATTGGTGTGGACTGTGGAAATTATTGTTGTGATTGGGATATATAACAAGAATGTAATTGCAAGTAGTTTGAATTGGGGAAATCTCTTATTTTAAAGGGGATATTTTCAATTTATTTTCTAAGTAAGAATATTTTAGGTTAAAAATGATTATTACCTTCTTAGAAAGTTAAATAAATTCACATGTGGACTATAGCTTAAACTACTAAGGCTAGAGTATAATGAAAAGATTAGGGAATATCATTTAGTGACTACACTGACACCAGATACAAACTGTAAAAGGAAAAGGAACAATTTAGTTCGTAAATTTGTTAACTAGAATAAGTGTAAGTGTCAAGTGAACGTCATGGCTTTTGGGTCATGACATTTTCATTCATAAAAGTAAGTGATTAGTTTAGGGATTCAACTCCAAAACCTATTTTTTCATTGCCTTTATAGTGCTAAATTTCTTATAAGGAACTTTGCCATTCATGCAAATCACTTCAACTGACTAGCATAATTAACAAATAAAGTCTAATTAGTAGACATGGCAGTGGCACGAGAATCCCATTAATCTCAATCATACACATGTGTGATCCTATGTACCAAATTTACACAAAAACACTATAGTTGAAAAGCATATATGAACAGCAATTTGGAATTCTAAATGCAAACTACTAGCAAGAAGGGATTACATGCCAAAAATCAATAGCCTCTCTATAGATTAATGTGAGAGAAGCTTCCCAATTAACAAACTTTCTTTATATCTCACGTATTATTAATGCAAAAATGTGAGAGAAGCCTACCTACACAGTCATGCTGCTACTTTTACATTTGCACAAACAGTTTCATAACCAATCAATTTTCCAAACAGAGAATGAAAAACAATTATGATAGAAACTGCCAAACCAATGACCAATAGCAGTTCTTTGATCTCAACATGAAAGAACCTCAGAGTAAGGGCAAAGACATCCATATCAATCAGTAGCCAAGTTTCATGAATTATCGTAGACATAAAAATTAGAATCTTGAAACCCTACATCTCATAGCCATGTGTTGAATGATCACAATTTGAATCAAGCACTGAAACCTAGCAAATAAAAACATGAGCTTTAGTTAGATATTATATCCATAAGCTAAGTTCAAAGAAGCTAGAGTTCAACATTTGCAACTCCATGAATCATTCAGAAATTGTTAATGTCAATTACCAAAATTGCAAGAATGAGCAAAAGGGTGAAATCTCGCCTGTTGTGGTCTATGGAATTTTCTACATAATACTACAAATTAGTAGATTATCAAAGCAAGAAACAACAAAGAAAAGGAAAGTAACCAAGAAAAGAAAAAATGAACTAAGCAAAGATTCATTCTTGATAATGATATACAATCTACTCATCAAGGTAAAAGAGAATTACAAAGACTTCAAAGTACAAAAGAATAGTAACCCAGAGAATATACCAATACTTTCGATTGTTTCTTGAAGTCAAAAGAAATTCTTGCAAAAGATTTGGCTTCTAGCATGACAAACAAGGCAGAGTACCTAAATAAAAGTTCATGTTCAATCTTCATCAACTGTCGGTCAGGCTTTCACTTCAGCTTACTACAAACTTCTTAACTGAGCCGTTTCTAATCATGGTCCAATGCTAATTAATTACCCTCATTCCTTTCAAATGTTATAAACATGAGAATTGGAATAATCTTCTATTAAAGCCACAAGCATCAAGTAGACAAGCGGCCATAAACACCATATGGAAACAAAATTAGTATATTTGTTTCGTTGCATACTGTTGTTTTGTTTAGGCAAAGACTCGTTGGGAAGTGGATCTCAAATGATGGAGATGTTTGTTTTAGGCAAGATCTTGAAGGTTTTTGATTGTAAGAACCGATTATATGGTACTATACATGTTGAATTAATCAATTATTAATTTATTTTTTTTGAATATTTTGTAAAATTGAAGTAAATAGTGATGTGGGCCCTACTTGGAATTTCGAGCCTAAATATATATAAGATTGATGAAACAATGTATAAATGGTGTAAAAATAATATTATGAAAATTTAGAGGTCAAAATACCTTATTTGCACTATTCTTAAAAATATGGCCAACAAATTGAAAAATGAAGGATACATCCCGATGGTATTTTCGTAAATTGTACCCAAACTAAAATGAATTGGGATGAAGTAAAAATATCATGATATTCTACATGAAAGGTGTTTCAACATGGTGTCAATAGATTTTTCGAAATAGTCATAGAAATAGAAAAATTCGTTTGCGAATCACGGGGGTAAAAATCGTAATTTCTCACTATCCATGCACCACTGTCAACCAAATCACTTCCAATCATCAAGATACATTTAATATGACTATTTGGTGCTATAATCCAAAAATTTGGAGTACGTTTATACAGTTTTTACGCCAGCGGGACCGTAAGGGCAAAATTGTCTGAAATTTTCATAACGAAGGGTATTTGGTTAATTTTGCTAAATTCCAGAATTCTCTTCATAAATGCTTCAGCAGCTGAAGGGCACTATTCATTGTCTTCCTCCTTGGTCTCTCACACCACCATTGAAGAAGAAAGGAAGAGAGAAATTTCAAGCTTTTATACTACCTAATCTACACCAAAATTTACCACACTTATAACTAGAAAATTAATCTCCTCTCTCTCTTCTACATTTCTATACCCATAAGTCATCTTATAAGGCACTACACAAGGAGAAATAAATCCTCAAAGTTTTGGTCAAGCTAGGTAAGGTCACCATCCTTTATGTTTTCCTTAATTCCAATGGCATGAAATCATTCATCTAAGCATACTTAACATGTCTATAGTCGCCAATGAGGCCTTGGCTTAGTGGAAAGGAGGGGGCCCTGAGACTTTGAGGTCTCAGGTTTGAGTCTCATCAAGTGTGAGCTTGAGTTAGTCTAGTTATTTACTAGTTTATTTAGTTTGTTATAGTTATTTACTAGTTTACCTAGTTTGAGTAATGTGATTTTC
This sequence comes from Heritiera fomes, assembly GCA_032173925.1. Taxonomy (NCBI): domain Eukaryota; kingdom Viridiplantae; phylum Streptophyta; class Magnoliopsida; order Malvales; family Malvaceae; genus Heritiera; species Heritiera fomes. The sequence goes on along the minus strand of JAPDPM010000009.1, from coordinate 15,990,829 downwards.
ATAGTTACCTATTCATGGAATGTAATATACTGATTGTGATTGTAACTTCTAATGAAAATGTGCTACAAAAAACATGTCTATAGTCGTGGTTTCATTTAAAAATTGAAAAATAAAAATATGCCATGGGAAGACCATTCGGCCATGCATGGTATCTTGGTGTCTTATTGTGTTTCAAGCTTAAAAATGGTGCCAAATTAGTTGTTGAACATAGTAGAAAACCTAGCAACATTGAATTGTTGGAAAACAATCAAAAATGCCGTAAGGGAGATTCGGCCAAGGTGAAGGGGAGTGTGATTCATGGCTATTTTATGGTTTAAGGGTAGATTTAGACTGTAGGAATTACAAGGAGTCTGTTGGTATGCTCAGATTTAAAATCTGACACAAAATGAAGAAGTTACGTTATACTACTAGTAGAAAGTATACTGAAAAAATAATTGCAGTGTCCAATGTGGCTGCATTTTGATATGAACTATAGCTTAAAAATAAGTATTTAATAAGCTAATAATTTTGGTGGAATTAATTATAGCCCGGGAGTTACGATTTTCGTGTGGTGCATCGAGAAGCGTGTATACCTTGGACAGGTAAGGGACGCGTGTGTAATTTGTAAAGTTATCCCGAATGCATGTTTTACATGCTAATAATTTTATGAAATTATTTTGGAAGTGAATTACCTTGAATCCTATGGAATTATGGTTGTTTGGCTCTTTTAAACTGCGTTTGCAATTGCAGGGGGCTAGGGTGACAACTACTGTTATACTGTCGGAATTTATTACAAATTTTTCTAAAAACTGTCATAAAATATTTTAATGAATTATGAAATATTTTCCTAGCCTCGAGAGTGACATATTTATTATTTTTCATAAATTGTGAATTTACTGAAAAACATTTATTAAATATTCATGCTACTGATTTCGGTAAAAGTTAAATGATCGAAAATTCATCCCATGTGTTTTATAGTGGAATATATTATGTGTAAAGTGAAATATTGAATAGTGAATATTTTATAAATTATTTTCAGTACAATATTCACTATTTTATTACATATCCTTTATGGACTGACTAAAGATTTTTACCATGTGTAATGATTTCCATAAAGGTGATATTATCGTGTGAATATTGTTTCGAAACTGAAATGTTTCTACATGTGTTCCATAGTGAAGAAGGTATTTATGAAATCACTATGAATTTTGGAAAGTAAATATTACTATTTTCTATAAAGTATGAAATTACAGGAAAATAATTTTCAGTAATCTTGGCATTTGAATTTTGAAAGGAAAGTATGGAAATCTGAGTATATGTGTTTAAGGTGGGATAGAATATTTATGAGATTTATTACTACAGTGTAATTATTTTATAACACTGTTTTCACCGTACGAGATACCGTGATTTATACCTTTATGAATTTTCTAAAAAATATTATTGATTTTACTTAATTCCATAAAGGTAATGAGATTTCACATATACTATTTTGAGACTGATAAGCCCCATATCATGCTCACGTGTCACGTGTTTCATGTGTTACTGTATCATGTGTGAATCTATTGACATTGAGCCTGTCTTCAACGTTTCGGTTGATACCTACTTAGTGTACGACTGAGGACATTTATAGACTGAGGACATTTATAGACTATGGCCATAGATCTCACGTGTTTATTATTACTGCTCCCTATGGGGATTACAACATGATATCATTAGGGTGTTGCTTGGTCTCTACTATTACTCCAGTGTTATTACTGATTTTGGTGATAATTATTGAAAAGTACTGTTTACTATGGTGTTTTTATCATTGAATTGGTGAAATAATTGAACAGTTTATTTTACTGTTACACTTGTAAAGGTGATGATTTCAATGGTGGAAATCAAATTGTTTTCAAGTGTTGATTTATAGGATTTAATAATTATTTTACTCAAGCATGTGAAATATTTATATGTAGTGAATATTTAAATAATTTTACATTAAATTAAATTTCTACTCCCTATAATCGCTTTGGGCTTTCGGGACAAGACAGATATTTCCAAATACCTTCCATGCTCTATCTAGATTACCTAGCCGACTATAGTATCCTTCCTTTTAGTGTGCCTGGCATACCAATAAGAAATTAAAGGATTTTACTGCATATAGTTTTCGTGATATCAAAATTGCATACAACTTTCTTGTTGAGCCGTGGTTTGCTCACCCCTTTATTTTCGTCTCTCCAGAGTATTTTCAGTGATCGGGAAAATATATCATCTGAGGATTATCGGCTGCATATTGAAAACTTGAGGTAGCTTGTTTAAATCCTAGAGGTATACTTATTTTCTTTTATATATTCAGACTTACTTTTACAGTACTACAGTGTTGTATTAGATAGGAGATGTAAATGATTAATATAAATACTGTTTTGTAAATATGTTATTGGTGTAAATTAAAGTAATTTACAGTATTTATTGATTACTGTTGATCTAAAAGTGAGAAATAAAGGCATCACAGATAGCCCAACTGGTACATGTGTATGAAAAAGTGTGAAAAAGGGTAAAATACTGTATATACAGACTGTGACATTGATCTTCAAGGAAGAATGCCAGTAAGAAGATCAGTGGTAGTGGCAAGATCAATTTGTGGTGCCGACGATAGTTTTGGTAAGGAACTATGGCGGATTAGTTTAAGTTTTAAGGACTTAAGCAAGGGTGGACAAGATCTTGAAGGGCAAGAGCGAAGGAAGACACTAGTGAGAAGATCGATGGTGCCGGTAAGGAGATCAGTGAGGAATTGTGACGTATCGAGCTTTTCTATTGGCTGTATGCTAAGGTTGGTGTGGATTGGAAATTATCTTCACCTTTTCAGAAGGGAAGACGTTTTACAAAAATCCTAAAGGATTCTTGGTTGACCATAAATGATTTTCAGTTGACCGAATCTTTTTACACAAACCAAACACAAGAAAATCTTGAAAATATTTTTTGAAAAATGAAATACTTGTACCAAATAAAGCCTTAATAGATAAGATTTTCAAATAATGGTAATGCTAGAGGAAAAATAAATGTGGGCCCCATAAGATTTGTTAAAACCAAAAATGAACCGAGGAGGGAAAATTATGGATAATTGGAGTTTAATTTATCCATGATGGCTCAATTGGAGTTCAATTGGGCATACATAAGAATAAGTGCCAACAAATTCAAAAATGAAGATTTTGTCCGTAGCCAAGATAAATATTTTTAAATACTGGTCAATGTAGTTTGACTTTTGATCAATTGACAATTATAGTCAAACCCTCGAGTGAAGATGTCAAATCCTATTCCAACCTAATTAATAGATTCACTTGAAAATGCCAAAAACAATGCAAATGAGCTAAAAGCCTTCGTTTGAGGGTATTTTGGTAATTTCATCACCTCTGACCATCCACTACCCATGAAAAGTCAAAGGTTTGACTCTTCCATGTTTGGATGATTAAGAATTAATGAATTAATGCCTTAGTAAGTTTAATTACCAACCAAACAAAGCTTTAAGAATTTATGAAATTGTGAAGGGTAATTTAGTAATTTGCCAAGTTGGATTTTTAAATATATATAAGATAGTTAAAGGCTAAAAATATCAAATTCATCATCTTCTTTACTATCCATGATGAGAGGAAAGAGAAAAACTTAAGCTTTACATGGTTTTAGAGAGAGAAAGTGAAGAAAATTGTAGTGTAACCATCCCAAACTGAAAAACACCTTAAAGGAAAGTTGTTCTACTTGATAAACCCTATAATAGAATGTAATGCGAGCTTTTAAATACAACCAAAATGAGAGCTTTAAATACAACAAATAAAAAAGACTGGACACACCCTATTTTAATAAAACTTTTTTAATGCCAAAATACCCTTAAAGCAATTTACTATATTGTCCTTAAGTCATGAGGCTCATGGAAGAGAATTTTTTTTAGCCTCGAAACTCAAAAAAAAAAATGAAGAGAATTGGTCGTGTTACTAAGGAAAGGAGGGTATTATGGGTAGAAAAAAATAATTATAGGTTGTGTGAAGTAAAATTGAAAAAAAAAATTAAGGAATTGGTTTTTTTTAGTAAATAGGTTGTGTCTAGTGAAGCTTAGGTTGTAAATAGAGTTTCTCTAATGTAAGTTGAGCCTTGGGAGAAGTCATTTGGAGGGTGAAAAAGCACCCCCAAAATTTTGATCACTTAGGTATGTAGAGAGAAAAATTTAGTTTTGATTCAATTTAATAAATGTTGTTATTAGAATGATAAGGAACATATTTGTGAAGTCAGATTTGAAAATCGATAAGCTTTGGTACTAGTTGCAGTTTCGGTTTTCGGTATGAAGTATACTGGAAATGCTATTGTAGGATAAAGATAGAAAGATCTTTAACTACTCTAAATACTTTGTAAAAAAAAGAGCTGACATCTGACTACATTTGGATTGGTTTTTGCAGCTCCGAAGTGAATTAGGCTAAGTTTGAAAGAGTAGACAAATACATGCTTCCGTACTTGTGCTTTGCTACTGATTTGGCTGATACTGTACTGCATTGTGACTAGAGTTGGTAAGGAGTATATATATGTGTATATATATGTGTGTGTGTGTGTGTGTGTATATGTGTGTATATATATAAAGGATATAGGATAATATTATGCATGCATTGGTTTTTCTAATGGTTTTTAGTTTTGATGACAAAATGAAAGTTTTGATCCGATTGAGTTTTAAGATATGATATTGGAATGATAATGATTTGATTGATGATTTTAAAGAATGTTTACTGTTTGTGGATTCATGGGAATGAACTTGATTGAGTTGAATTAGATTTCTACTAGTTTGATCTTGTAGGAGGTTTTTAAGATAGTACTGTTACTCTATCGAAATTCGGTGAAAATGGTATTTTACACTTAGTTACATTATGTCTGGAACCAATTGGTTGCCTAAAGGTATGACGATCTGTTATACACAGTAATTATCACTATTCACATATACAGTTAGTTGGTTGGGCTTCTGTTGTCACACCCCGGAAACGTGGAAGTTTTGGGCTAAAATTTTATTTTATTTTTGTTCTTACTTGGGTTGCATTCCTGCCAGTATCTCATCATACTTTTCCAACCACAGAAACATCACAATATTTTTATAAAATATTTCATTCACATTATATTGACTTATTTCTCCAGGTAACGCTTACATTCATACGATATCGATTACATCCCAAAAGTATTATACAAGTATCTGTGCTACACAGGATGTCTGGTATCAAAATATGAGTATACCTTACGTAAGTACAAAAATAGCCGGAGGAGAGACGTATCCCTCAGCCTACGTCATGTGCGCAACAAGCAAAGAGATGATCACTGCAAATAATCTGGTAGAGTAGGGGGGTGAGCTTTTTGGAAAGCCCCGTAAGAAATGCATTTAAAATAGTTATAGCATCTATATATATGCAGAAAACAAATGCCATAATAATGCATTTCATACTTTCAAACATTGTATGAATTCTTTAATACATATATATCAAAATTCATACTTAATCAAACATACATCTTACTTTAAAATTTAAATTCAAAATTAATAAAACATATCATACAGTTCATGGAGACTAGGCAGAATCATATAGCCAGTATGCGGTCATGACACTTACTTCTTCCTCCGAAGAGGGAACGGAATACCTATGGCCATGGTATGGGCTGTAGACCTGATCAGAGTCATACAGCAAACATATACATACACCACGAAGGACCAACATACCCATAAAGGATGTAAACATACACAATGTGGGCGAGGACATGCACGACGTGGCTAAACTTATGCCACAATGTGGCAAGCATGACAGGCAATAACACAAACTATAAGAAGGCCTTAGTCTCAAAACTTACTTTCATACAATTGATATAAAATAGTAAGGATCGGGCGTGCCAGGGTCTAAGTTAGCCTGGGGTGTGCCACTCCGATACCTTTTTCGGAAAACATATACTTAAATCATACAACTGATATAAAATAGTAAGGACCAGACGTGCCAGGGTCTAAGTTAGCCTGGGGTTTGCCACTCCGATACCTTTTTCGGAAAAAACATATTTATCTCATGTCATACTTAAAACATTATGGAAAATATACATAGAATTTATAAGGTGCGTTTAGCTAATTATCAAAAGATTTTGGAAATTAATTTCGGAATAAAATTCATGCTTCAAACATTTCTTTAAAATTTGCGATGAAAGTAAGGGATACCATCACAACTTTAAATTACATCCCTTACCTCAGTACACTGTAGAGCAACGCCTTATGTTGCACCCTTATGCTTCTTATCTCTCCGAATTATAAACTGTCAAGTCAAAATTTGACATAATTAATTTTCGGTATTAAATTTCCTCCTTGTCTAATTCTTAATTAAATTCTTATTACTTAGAATATTATAATTTCTTAAAATTTCACAGTGTGGCCGAATGACCTTGAATAAATGTAGGTATCTTCTCCACTTAATGTATATATGTATCACTTATTTTCCATGTAGGTCAACTTAACCTCTATTGGTTCTTTTCTTTTCCTTTATTTTTCTGCCACTTATATCCAAACCGAGAGCTCCCTTTTCTTTTTATTTTCCTGCGCAAGTTGGCTTTATTTTGGCTAGGTAGTTTACTCCTTTAAAATGTCTATATTCATTAACTTCATTGGTACTATACCTAGCTATTTAGTCAACCTAAACTTAACCCTCTCTTTCATTTTTATTTTCTTTCTTTCCTATTGTTTACTGACCAACGTGAGCCTTTTTCCATTTTCTGTTTCTGTTTGTATTTTACGTTAGCTTCCTTATGTTTCTATATAATGGTCATGTCTAGTATGTCTTAGGTTGTTAATAATCTAGCATTCACACACCTAAAAGTCAGCCAAAAAGTCAGCCAAGCTACCCAATTTTCCTCATTTTCGGCTGCATGAATCTGTCATATAATCCCTTTGCATTTTCGGATATACAACCAGCCACTTACTTTCTTTCTTCCAGCCATTTTCTTTGACTTTAAGGAACATCATTTTATTGGTTTATTTTGCTTCTTCTTCTTCTTCAACTCACGTAACCTCATTCATACTTTAACCTCTTTCAAAACTTCTTCAAACAGAAGTTATTTACTGCTTCATTGCTGTCCAAACCGACAGCTTCTTCCTTTTCTGTTCATGGTTCACGTAAATCATCATCTACATCTTCTTATTTTCATTCTAAACCCTTACAATCGAACCCTAGGTTTAGATTATAAATATTTTTCAGTCCAAACCAAAGCTATAAACAATATATTCTTGATCAGTACTGCCATAAGTAAGGAATAAAAAGCTTAAAACTGAAGTTGGACATTACCTGTACAAGGAGCAGATCTGTCCACCTAAATCAGTTTTTGTTTTGAGGTTTCGGTTAAACTCCTTAGTGGTTCTTTGAATCTCATAAATCCAGGTTTATTTTGCCTCAAGAACTTAGGTTAATTGTTGAAGAAAAGAAGGCTATGTTAGGGAGAGGGAAAGCTGTCCGGCATGCTTAAACAGAAGAGAATATTTTCGGTGATGATGTTGGCTGGAGATGAAGGTCACGATGGAAGAATATAAAGCACAAGAAAATTTATTATTTGGACTTTTTGCCAGCTTCATTAAAAGCCCTCTTCATTTCCTATTTCTTTCCTTTTGTTTTATATTCCTTATCCTCTAAGCCGAGACTAACTTCTTGTTTCTGTTAAAATTTTTCTTCATGCAGCCCACGTTTTCTGACTTTCCCATCTTTTCCTTGCTTTAGTTCTTTTCTTGTCTATTTGTATTGATCTTCGGTGATGAAGATTAAAGATGAAGATGACTACGGGAAGAAAATAAAGCAAAAGAGTTATTTTAAGTAGACTTTAACAGCCTTCATTTAAAAGCCTTCTTAATTGCCTACTTCTTTTTTTTTTCTTGTCTTGTCCGGTGGAGCAAAAGAAAATGAACAAGGAAGTCAATACTATAGTTTCTGCCAACCTAAGAAAACAAGGAGAAGACTTTCTCTTGTCTTCTTTTATTTATTTTGTCTTTTCTTTTCTCTTGTTTATTTACTACTCAATTCTCCAACCGAGACTCCACCTAGATAGCCAACCAAAATTTTTTTTTCTATCTTTTCTTTGTTGTCTGTTGACCAATCCGTGAGCCCTCTTTCTTTTCTGTTTCCTACGTTGGCTTCCATTTGGTCTTTACATTATGATCATATCTATTATATCTTAGATTGCCAAAAGTCTAGTGTTCACATGTATAAAGTCAAGAAAATTAACCTTTATTTCTCTCATTTGATTCTCCAAGTCAAGCTATTTAATCTTCTTTGTTTCTTCATGCCGCACCATTTTTTCTGATTTATCCAAATCAGAATTTTCCAACATTCATTTAATTATTTATTTCATCCTTTATGTAATAATTTCCATACTTATATATATTTTATCTAGGATTAAAATTTTTCTATGTAAGAAACACTATTCTTATATATTTAATTCCTCAAAATATTATCAATAATTTCTTTATTGATAATTTGTTCATATAAATGTACAACTATAGTATAAGAAAATGAGATCTCACATCTGTAATGCCTTTACAACACTTGCTTAGCATAGTAACAATTTGTAAATACAAAGTTTGTCTATTTATGAATATTAATATTTACATAAATAGTATCAATATCAGTATTTACATCCCCTGTACATAGATTATATAAAAGTAGTACTGTACATAAACGTTTGAACATATAAAAGAAAATAAAAAATACCTCCAGGATCAACTAACTGCTAGCTCAAGGTACCCAAACGCAACCAAATCTGCGGAATGGTATATCACTGCAGATAGTTTGTGAGATGGAAAAGAGAGGGTGAGCTAACGTACTCAGTAAGAAATTTGTATGCAAGAACTGATACTAAGAAATCTATATGCATAAAATCATTTAATTTGCTAACAGTACATTAAGGACATTTTAAGAAGGATATTATAGTCGGCTAGAAACTAGATAAAGTATGGGAGGTACTTTAGAGTACTTGTCGTGTCCCAGTCCCTAGTAATGACTATATCGAGTAAACAATTAATAATGAAATAAATAAATAGTGTAAATCATATTGAAATCACATTATACAAGAATTCACTTATAAACAGTTCAAATGAAATAATTCAATAAATAGTTTAGTATAGAATTCCAGTAACAGTACAATAAACACTTTAGAAATCTCAATACAATCGATAAATAAACTATTCAATTCAGTAAAACAATACAGTATAGTGGAGAACAGGCAACACCTAATAAATATCATGCTATAACAGTATCCCAAGAAGGGAGAAATATTAACAGTAAGACATATGGCCATAGTCACAGTGGTGTCCTCAGTGTACACTGATCAAGTGACAATTAGGACATTGATGATATGATCAGTATCAATCAGCAACAGTACAGTAAGAGTAATAGCGAGCATGATATGAGGCCTGATAGTCTCAAAACAGTTTATAAACAGTATAAATTCCATAAAGGAAACAAATTCCAGTAATAAAATCTTCAGTCAATCCATAAATAAATATATAGAAAAATATAAATAGTTCAGTAATAAAAATTCATAAAATATTCACACTTCAATATTTAGTTATGAAAATGCTTCATTTATCTATAAATGAGTTATAAGAACATGCTGGTACCTTCGTATACGTAAAATTTAATAACATGAATTTTTAAATATTGTTTTTCGGTGTATAATGAAATATGCAATTTTAATAAATAAGGTGCAATTCACTCAATAAATTCTTCATTTCTAATATTCAAGAATATTGAAGGATGATTTCATAAAATTGCTTGAATTTTCGGTAGTATAGTGGCTATTTCTAACTTAGCCTTCCTGCAAGGAAAACAGATTTTATAAACCAACCAGTGTCCACAATTCCAACAATTTCAAAGCAATTGACTTCAAGTCAATTTCATAAAATCGATTTCAACCACAATATGCATTCACAATATCCCTACACCTTCCATACTCTTCCCTTACCTGCTTATTTCTACCGACTTGCCAACTGCACCACACAATAATTTCTCACCCTCGGGCTGCAAAACATTATACCAACACTATCATTTCTCCACATCCTAATTTATAATAAATTTTCTGTCATTAAATTTTATCATATTGTCTACAAAAATTACTAAACTAGTATAATTTACACCTATGCTAAAACACAACTATGCCTAAATCAACTCTAATTTTAATTCCGATCACACCGACAGTCTCCTCTCAATTCATACAGTCTCATAGGACCTAGAACTCATCAAATTGAACACAATTACATGGTCCCCTTACCTTGGCCAAAACTTACATAGTGGGATTTTCATGTTTTCTTAACAATTTAACACTTATTTCATGCTTAGCCATTATTTTTCATTCATTTAGCATCACTTTCATGCATCAAAACACAATGAATCCTAACCTTCCATTCATGGTTGAAACCCTAATAAGATAATTGAGTGAGTTTTGATTCAATCAAAGGCTAGAATCATGCTTAACATACTTAATTACATCATTTTCTATCATTAAAAGTTAAAGGAAATGAAAGCATAAGGTTACCTTATGGTGGCCGAATTTGAGGGGATGCCAATCACCTTCATTTTGTCCACTTAACACTTCAATATGGGTATGGGCTTGTGGAGGATTGAATTTTAGACAAGGTTGTAGAAGAAATTTTTGGAATTTAAAGTTTGTTTTAATGGTGTTTTGGAAGCTTTTTCTTTTTCTCACAAGGTTTGTTAATGGAGGAAGAGAGGAAGGTTGAAGATAATGGTGTGGAGTGGTGGGTCCCTTGTGTAGAAATGTTTAGAATTTTTTTTTGGAAAAATGACCAAAATGCCCTTGGTTATGATAATTTTGCCCTTAAACTTCCATAATATTTTTAACTAGACAATTTAACTACAAAATATTTTATTCCTTAATTAAATATTATTATTGAACATATTTTAATGAATGGATAGGGTTTTATTAAGGCTTGACTGATCGTAAGGGTGAAATTACGAAAATACCCCTACCGGGTCAATCACGTAAATTTATTAATGTGCGTTTATTTCAATCTATCTATTGACAAGGTCTAGAACTTATTTTCACGAAGATTATCATTCTTCAGTAAGTTGGTCAAAAGTCAATTTAGTTTGAACATTATTTACGAAAGTTCTTCTGACTTATGTCCTTAATCGTCATTTTCTAATTTGTTGGCACACTTCCCAAAAATCACTTAAATAAAGGATTTTGGATTTTAGATTCTTACCATAAGCTTATTCGTCTCTCCTTACTACATATACCAAGTCTCTTGTTCATCCGGGCACTATAGAGTCTGTGGGACCTACCTTATTGTTCCTAGTCGTACTTACAAAATACACAGGAATTGAATAGTGGTGAGAAGTCTAGCACATGTAATAGTACCAATATGCGATTCTCACAAAGGGAGCAACCGACTGCCCAGACATAGAAACAAATGAGTTTTAGCTACTGACTTACAAATAGTTAACTACCATAAAAGACCAGTTGATTGCCTTCAAGTCAGAAGCTTACTTTCTGAAAAACCAGTCAATTGCCCAAGGAAGCAATCCACTTAGTGGATTGCCTTTTACTTAGAATGCTTTAAGAAACCATTCTTTGTAATTAAAATGTAATCTCTGTACAACGCAATCCACCGCCCCAAAAAGGCAATCCACCGCTTAAGTCAGAATCATTTTGTTTTTAGAAAACTTTAGGAAAATCGGCTGTCTATTCATCTACTCAAATTCTATATGGTTTTGAAAGTACTAGATTTGACTAATACGATTGAAATATAGTTTAAAAAAGATAGATTCTAAAATGTTAAATATATTAAACATAATTAATTTGTACCGTAAGTGACATTTGAACATATATGACTGATTTCGAACGAAATGATTGAAAGTTTACATAACGTACAAGAAAGTTTAGATTGACCCCATATGATAGTATTTGATTAAAAGTGAAAAGTCTCATATTATCAGTTAGTTATCAATGCATTACGCTCATGCCTTTTGGTTTATAAAATGCATAACTAAGAGTTCTGATCATCTGACTAAATTAATGTTTTAAATGTTTTGAATTGATGGAAACAGTGCATTGAGTGTTTTGATTGTCTAACTGAAGTTAATATTTTTGAATGTTTTGCATCTGATTGAATGTTTTGAATGAAATGCTTTGATCTTTGAATGATATGATTTGAAATACTAATGCTCTGTCTGTTCTTATTTTAACGTACTATAACAATATTGGTTTTGTATCGAATGAAATGATTTCTAATTTGTCGGTTGTCGTAATTGTTTTAAAATGGAATTCTATAAGTTAAGTGCATAGTTATTAAATCGAGATACATATCGTGAATCGAGATTTTATTTTTAGGATAAATAAAAAATAAAAAATATTATACATATTAATATGATTAAGTGAGCATATAGTAAAAATAAGAAAATATGATTGTTTGCAAACTCTTAACATGCTTATTAATAGTGTATATTTTTAAAATATATTTTTATATTTTTAATTTACTAACTAGAAGCTTAATTTTTTTGAATTTTTCAAAGTTAAATTATGTAAAAAAAATATGTTTTAAATTTTTTAAGGTTAAAAATAAAAACAATTATACATATTAGTGGCATTAAGTGAGTTATGATAAAAATAAAAAAAATATGGTTGTCTGTAAACTGTTAACATGCTCATTAATAGTTTACATTTTTAAATAATACTTTTATATATTTTTTATTTATAATTTACTAACTAAATTAAAAGTTTAATTTTTTTCAAATTTTTAGGATTAAATTATGCAAAGAATATGTTTTTGAGGTTTTTTTAGGTTAAAAAACTATTAAAATTGTATTTTTAGTTAATTGGGTTAGATCAGATTTTGATTGGGCCTGGCCCAATTTCATTATAAAGTGTATCGTATAATACGTATAAATTTACTTGTGTATCGATAGATACGTTACTGATTCATTATAAAACCGATTATTTGTATAAATATGTATCATTTTTATAGTGAATCATCTCGTATCGTACGATACATATCACGTATCGTACGATTTTGATAACTATGGTTGAGCATTATACTGTGGGAGTTACCTCTAAAACCTACTGGACTGAGTGCTACATGATGTAACTCAGCTCTAGAATATATGGGATTTCAAAATGAAACTTGGTTCTCAAAAGTTTATATTTTGAATGTATTATTATACTACGCTTTGAAAGTATAAAGTATATTTTATTGTTTTTATGGGAATTAGGTAAATGTTTTGAGATTATTGGCTTCCTATAGTTGCCTTCTTAGTAATCATGTTGTACTGAACTTTTTGTTAGCTATTAGACCTTAAGCAAGTCTGCAACCATCTTTATATCACTTACTCCATGGTATTGTGGGGTGTTTTGATCCAAAGCTGTTTGACCTTCATCACATCATTAACTATCCCGTTGTCACATGATGAGTATACACTATGGATGTAACGACCCGTTACCACATTTTTCATGTTTTTCTATACATCTCTTCCGGTTGGGCTGTCTGTGATACTTCACTTTTCATTAAATGTTACATAATTGCATATAAGATAAATAATATTATATACATCCCCTTATCTTACTTTATAAGTAAGTAGTACTATACACATGTCTAAATATAGAAAATAAATGATCATACCTCATATATCTCAGTCGGTCTGCCACATTGTCCGTTATGTGTAGCCGTGATCCACAAATATGGATCTCATAATCATCAAAACCTGAAATGTTAAAATTGGGGAGTGAGCAAACCACGGCTGAGTAAGAGAGTTATATGTCACACTTGATATTCAGCTACCTATATGATGAAAATAATTTTTTTTTCACTTTCTTTAAAATTTCCTAGATGGGCTCTAGGCTCACATGTAGGAAGGATACTACAGTTGGCTAGGGATCCAGATAGAGTAAGGCAGGTATTTTAAAATACCTGACTTGTTCCGGAACCTAGAAGCAACTGTAGAGAGTACTATATCAATTGTTCTCGAAACGATAGAATATTTGTTTCCGTAAAGTAAACCATTTATTTCTCTTCACTTCAATATATTTTAAAACACATGACAGTTTAGTAGTAAAATAATCGTTTACTTCTGTTCTCGTCAGTACAGTTAAAACACGTGACAGTACAGTGGTTTATAAATATCCAAAACCGTTGGATCAGTAAACAATAGTTTTTTGTACTATTTATTAATTCAGTACCTTACAATTCAGTAAAACCGTATCTTACAGTTTAGTAAAACAGTAATATTCAGTAAAACAGTAATATTCAGTAAAACAGTATCTTGATACGGTTCAGTCATAAAACAGTAAACAGTAGCTACCAATTCAGAAAACAGTATACGGTAGCTTTCAGTTCAGTAAGCAATAAATGATAGCTTTCAGTCCAGTAAAACAATAATCAGTGGCTACCATTCAATATACAGTACAGTTTCGTAAACAGTGTTTTGGTACGATTTTTCATCAGTAAACAGTACAGTAATTCAATATAGTAAACAGTACAGTATAGTAAATAGGATTCCGTAAATCCTTTCAGTAAACAGTAAGTAAGACTAGGCATCACTCTACAATCAAATCATGTTATCTCGTCCACCGTTATAAAGGGCAAAACTGTCCTTTTTCACTGTAAAACACATATGCACGCTTTTTCGTGCTTTTTTTTACAAAACATGGTTTCAAAGTTATCGGGATTTAATTCAAATATTTTCTTAATTTATGGAAAGATAAAATATTTATTTTCCAATTCTGATAATCCTGGTACCATGTTTTTCTTTATAAACATGTATGGAGACCTTTTAGTCTCAAATACGATTTTCCGTCTTTAAATACTCCTTTATGGAAATTATATCAATACTTATTTCCATAATTAAAACCATAAGGATTTCATAAGAAATTGAGTGAATATTTAAAGAATTATTAATAAAATATTCATTCGGTGTTTTTTTTCACATTCCATCTCGTTTTACGTGAAATATCACCTACCGAGTGAGTTTTCGGTGATTTTATTTTCACCATTCTCGAAAACATAAATATTTTAAATTTAAACTCCCATATATTCATGTTTTATGAAAAATACATGATTTCTCGATTTTCGTGCTGAAAATCATTTCTCGTGAAATTAAATCATTTATTATGATTTTCGGTGATTTTCGGTAAATTTCAGTAATTTTTTCATAATTTTTCGGTAATATAACACCCGCCGATTGGTTGGCCTCTTGCACGGAAAATACAATTTATATTTTCTCAACCGGTACTTCACCACAATTTTAAACCAATAAATCACCACAAATTTCAAACCAATCATTATAAATTGCATTTATAGATTAAATGCATAAATTAAAACATGTGGCTGAATATTCTTACAGGCGGCACATGTCTCCCTTACCTGTTTCGGGTCGACGATTGCCTCTCGAAAGTCGCGCCCGTGTTCACCTCTCCCGATCCACCGTCTCGGTCATTGAAGATATTTTCTGGAAATTAAATTCTAAAAATTAGAATTTTTCCAAATTATTCATTCAATTTTACTCGAATTGAATTTCTCGAAATTCTTACCGAATTTTCGTAATTCCCGAGTTTTCGAGTTTTTGGGATTTCCCGTAATTCTCGAAATTTTTGAAATCTGAAAATTTCTTTTTTCTCTCTCCTTTTTCTTCCTTTTCCCCTCGCCGGCGACACCCTTCTTCCCTTCTCTTGGCCCACCGACCACCGTTGGCCTCCATCGGGAAGAATGGGGATTCTTCTCCCGATTCTTTCCTTTCAATTTTCCATTTTTTTGTTTTATTTTATTATATTCATTATACATATAATATATTATATACTATATATCCTATATTATACATATAATATATATCAAGATATAGTTATATTGTGTATTAAATATATATATCTAGTATCTATATATATATTATACATATAATATATATCAAGATTAAATAACATTTATATATATTTGTATAAATGAAATACTACAATATATATATATTGTATTTACAATATATATATTCAAACTTTAATGTAAATTATTATTTACATTTCTTATATATGTATATATTTATATATACCTAAAATATACATATGTACTATTTAAATTTACGAAATAGTATATATTCATATATATACCAATGTATAATAATATATACTATATATCATTTAAGTACATATGTATTTGTATAAAAATATATTTATATAATATATAATTATATAAATATATTTCATTTTCATTTTCATTTCTCACTTTATTATTTAATTTGGATTTCTGTTTATCCAAATTAAATTTCCTTTTTTCATTATTTTCTGAATTTCCAAATATTCTTATTTCCATTTGAATTTCCCTTCATTCGAATTTTCCCAATTTATCACTTCCTCAATTCTCGGAATTTCCACAATATTCCGCTCTCATAATTATATTTATTTATTTCATTAAATTTCCAATATTAATAATTTCCAATAAATGAAAAATTTACGGTTATCACATTCTCCCCACCTTAAGAAATTCGGTCCTCCGAATTTAACTTAATTTAAAAAGGTGGTACAGTCGTATGCTTATTGTTCTTACCCTTTTGAGTACCACTAAATTCCATCTATTGAGTTTACCTCTCGCCACTGTCATGTGATAACCAACCTAGATTCACCTTTAGTCTTAATTTCGGGAACTACTCTATGTTCCCTACTTATCATGTCACTCACTTCTTTATTTCATTTCCATATCTTTACTTTCATCAATTTAGTCGGTTTTCTCTAATGGTATGGTACTCTACCGTTAAAATCTTTCAACATTTTGCATACTATCTTTTCTTCACACTTATCCATTTACCGACTTTAATTTCTTTAATTAGATCTCATCTATAGAGCAGCTAGTCCCCTCACTCTTCTATAGATTGGCAGTAGTAACTAGCTAGACTCATTACTTTCGTATCTCAGTCATTATCTCTCTATCATAGACAGATTTACTATTATTCTGTCATTTTGATATCATATATCTCAGAAGGAGATATTGTCTAGCCAAATCTCTTAGTTGCCAATCTTAACATAAGTCCATAGTTGTTGAGACTTTAGGGGATCATACCACAATGCTGCTCATGTTCCATTTGTATCTTTAACTGTTTCAATACCTCGTCACTTTATTCTTGTATGAATGCCTCATTCATTAGGCTTATATATCTCCATAGGAACTCGTAAGTATTTATCGAGTTCTCATCATTATTTCATGGACCTTAGTCTCCAACTTTTCTCTAATGACGTTTTATACCGAGGCTAGTCTTATGAACTCCTCATGTATTTCTGATGAGATCAATAAAGCGTCCATTTTCATGTAGATGAATACTCGTTCTTCATTAATTAGTGATAATTTACTATATCACTTTAATTCATCTACATATCAAGGTCATCTGTGCTTCTCTCATCTACACTTATATAGGTAACTTCATTGTCCTCAATTCACATTATCTGTACTTCCATAAATCACACCTTTACATGTGAATTTCATTGTTCACTCATTTTCCAGAGTTATTTTCTTAAGCTTTTCAGGTTCTTTCTATATTCTCCAATAGAAGCTTACAATTAGGTTTCATATTACCAATCGAGTCATTGTTAGCTCGATTTTTACAATCTATATAACTCTGGAAGTTTTATCGGAAATCAAATCCGATACTTTCTTTAATTACACCTCTCTTATCATCTTAGACATTTCATTCTCATGTCCTGCCATTTTCACTGTGTATTCTCAAGGCAGAGACATTCACTATTCAAATCATTTTGACACACATTCTACCTTGATTTCATTGTCCTCTTATACTTTACAGCATATTATTCAAAGTGATTAGAAATGCTGTATCGAGTATAACAATTATCAACACATGTTACAGCTAACCGATTTATTACAGTTATTCACTTTAAAATCAATTTCATTTAATGAATTTAGGCTTAATTCCCTCGAGTATAGTATCCACGAGTCTCGAACTCTGGTATCCTTACGTACCAAGTTCCTTACGCTCGTTTTACCATTGAGATAATTGTAAGAGTCCCGCCCGTTCGTATCGACCGTCGGCGAGCATCCCCTAGGTGATCCTTTCACCCCAGGTTTACCCTTACAAGTAAGTTGGTGACCACATAGTTCGCCCACACCTCACATCATATTGTCCACTGCGGGTCGCCCATCTTTGGGTCGCCCATCCCAGTTTTGTCTCAAGGGTCCTGAAGAACTCAGGTTAGCTGTTATCTTCTTCTGTTTATCACTTTACTATTCTTATGCATAGTCTCCAATTTACAGTACTCTATACAGTACATCGATTTGCAATGCATATCTCAAATGCTCTGGTTTTATAAATAATTATTCGTCTAATACCTCAAAATAGTATAAATGTATAGAACCTCGATCAACCGTACTGCTATGGATTTCATCATCTGTACTATCTACTTTCCTAGTCAATTTCTGTATTCATTTCACTTTCATAATATCCACGATCCTGTAATAATTATCCGAGTTGATACACTCGTAATTCAGGCCCTTACAATCATTAACCGGGCCAATCATCTTGCAACATTCCACTACACTCTTATTGGATCGCATCATATAAGGCCTCGGCCCATCTGCCGTCCGCCTTTACACATGTGTACTGTCCTTTTTAAGAATGCCTAGCCCGTTCATGAAAGGAAACCGAAACAAACACGCAGCGGAATTTAAATCATTCGGCCTCCACCAGGATCGATTCGGAGAGTTGCCTGATTAGGGTTTCGAGATTTTACCTAACATTTTCTCTGATTTTTGTCGTTGGTCGAGTCACAAGCAACAACTTTTCATTCCTGCCTCTATGGTATCCACACGAACGGATCTCACGACTCTTGAGCGTCTCACGATCAGAAGCCTTAAAGAGCGTTTTTGATTCCTTATAATCGAATTGCTAGCTTCGATTAAAAGAATACTTTTTTTTCCTGTTTTTAATTATATGGCTCTGTTTTAGAAAAACATCCTTTTATAGGCAGTAAATTTTACCTTAAAATTTACTGCCAAACAGAACTCTAGTCCTACTTAGAATAGGATTAACTATATCCTTAATCCAATTCAGAATAGGATTAGATATGTTGGCTCTATAGGCTATACCGAGAGGGGGGTGAATCGGTTTTTCACTAACCTTAGGTTCGTTTTTCGGTTTCTCTAAATTCTCTAGCCTATATTGATATTTTCTAAGTTCTCTTAGCTAGGCAATTATAGAATATAAATTCAATGCAATAAACACAAATATAATTGCAAGAAAGTAAAGAAAGAGTAGGGAAAGAGAGATTTACACAATCGATTTATAGAGGTTCGGCAACCTTGCCTACGTCCTCTACCTTGAGACGCTCCCAAGGATTTTCTCCAAATCCACTATCTTGAATTTGTGATTACAATCCCTCTTTTCAAGGCTCAAGAGTAACCTCCCTCTTTTTCTAGGCTCAAGAGAAACCTCTTCTCCCTCTTTTTCTAGGCTAAAGAGAAACCTCCCTCTTTTTCTTAGGCTAAAGAGAAACCTCCCTCTTTTTCAAGGCTAAAGAGAAACCTCCCCTTTTTACAAGGAATGAATGTGTTTACAAATGGTGCAATCAAAGAAGGCCTCTAAGTAGGCAAGTGATTACAGAAATTAAGCACAATGAAAAGCCTATACAAGATTTGTGCTAAACAATACAAGAGATAAGTGAATGATGGAAGATGAAGACTTGTAGCTCTTGATTTGTTGTTTGAGGCTTGAGGATTTGAGGAATATGTGTTTTGGAGTTGCTTAGTAGTTCCTCTTACTTCCTTTATCTTCTAGGCCTCTATTTATAGTCCCTTGGATGGTTTGTGGACGTTGGTTGGAGCCAAAACAGAAACTAGCCGTTGTATCTCACAGAAACTAGCCGTTGGGGACATTCTGACACAAAGGGATCGATCCCTTTCCTTAAGGGATCGATCCCATGCTTCATTTTCTTGCTTACGGGGCATTCTGCCAAAAAGGGATCGATCCCTTTCCCTAGGGGATCGATCCTTTCCTTCCAGATGGCATTTTTCCTGCACTTTTGGGTTAGAAATGATGTGGTCTTTGATCCTAATTCAACCCAAAACATTTTGGCATTTTTGTGGGAGTTTTTCTTAACTTTCTCAAATGAAAACATGGTCTAAAAATTCATCAAGTGATTTTCTAAAATATTCAAAACATTTACAAAGTATTAAGACCAATAAGAGTATGCATCATTAAATCATGGTCTTAATGTTTGATATGATCACTTGAAATGTATTGAGAAAATCATGTGTGATAAGGTAAATTTACAATATGAATTAAAACATTAAAGCTTACTTAAGTTTTTGTCATTTCAAAATATGTATGACAATTTAAAGCTAACAATCTCCCCTTTTTTGATATGACAAAACTTAATGTAAATTTGCTTTGAAAATTCTTTGATAATATACTCCCCCTCAAATAAAGCAGGATTTTATAAAGCTCCCCCTTAATATAAGCATGGGTTTTGAAAATGAATTTTCCCTCATTATCTCTCCCCCTTAATATCTCTTCCTATATCTATCTCTCCCTTTTTCTATCTCTCCCCCTTTTTGTCATAGCAAAAAGAAGGAAAAATAATAAAAATATGCTCCCCCTAAAATCATGGCTATGTGAGAACAAATAAAAATGCTCCATCCAACAAGAAACATGTTAGTACATGGGACTTATAGCACAAATAAATAAGTCAATATTCTCAAAGAGTATGAAATATTTATGCAATGAATATGACTTATGATCCTAGACCAATTGTTTATAAAGAATTTTGATACCAATTGTTGATAAGTAATTTTGCAAGAAGGTTCCAATTGGTAAGAAGTTAAGCAAGCACCTAAGTATATCAATTATTCTCTAAGGTCCAACTAAGGTGCATGTCAATACATCATGATTATGAGCTAAAACTAGATAACATATCATATGCATGTGCTCATAAATCATGTTCAAGCAAGAGTGTGCATAGATTCAAAACATATAGCAATTAACTACAAATTCTAGCACACAAGAGTTTCATGCAAAAGTATCCTAAGAGAATTCTTCTCTATTTGTCATTTCAATCTAAGGAGCATGAGAAGTGTTGTCAATTTAAAGCTCAAACCAATTGGCAATTTAGTTTTGGCTTACCAATTATTGAAAATATGGTTTCCAATGATACTAATTGTTATTTCAATCTAAATACCAATTGTTACTAATGGTTGACTTAGGCATTTTGCATGAATCCAATATCTATGTGTAGTGTGTTCATGTCAAGAAAATAATCATTCTAAATATGCAAGAACACAACACATATCATCAAATATGCATATGGATTAATTTATCATTAGGACACTATCATAAAATATTAATCCATATTCATATTCACAAATTGATACCATATGGAAGATTCAAAACATCAAGGAATTCAAGCAAACACATTTTCTTCCATGGTTTCAAGCACACAAATCCTATGCTCATTTTCTAATTCAAGTCCTTAACTAATTATGAGCAAGGAAAGATTCAAATAATAAATGCATGGATATTAAATTTGTTCAAGTTTGCATTTATCTTTGAATGTTGGTGTTGTCATTAAGACCTTAGTTCTTTAAGTACAAGGATGATAAAGTTTCATGCA
The DNA here is from genome assembly GCA_032173925.1 of Heritiera fomes. Taxonomy (NCBI): domain Eukaryota; kingdom Viridiplantae; phylum Streptophyta; class Magnoliopsida; order Malvales; family Malvaceae; genus Heritiera; species Heritiera fomes. The sequence continues at coordinate 15,969,226 of JAPDPM010000009.1, read as the reverse complement.
TTTGAACATTGAGGATCCATTTACCATCACAAATTATAGGCCAATGACCATTACCAATTGTTGAATTTATATTTAAAATCAATCCATAAGGTCAAGTTTCAATCATTTTATCATTAAGGTATATGACCTTAACTAATCAACTTCCGCTAAGAATTATATCATGATGCTCAATGGGAATATGTGAGTCAAGCTATAAGATAAAATTCTCTAAGCATGCTTGACTAAGATGAACAAAAGGTATGATCACAAGTTTATCAAATTCTCAAATATATACACAAATCATTGAAATAAATCTCAAAATTATGTTTAAGCATTCATTGAAAGTATATTTCAAGATTATCTCAAGATTCATGAATGTTTTCAACAAGAAAAATAATTGTGCACTTGTGAGTTCAAGAAAAATGATATTGATTGTTGAAAGTGATACCATTTGTTGGGAATGATACAAATTAATTGAGTTGAGGCATGATATCAATGAAAAATGAATTTTCATAGTTTAAAGATCATCAAAAAGAAGTTAAAATATTGGATTTTAACTTGAGAAGAAAGAAGATATCAAGAAAGTGAAAAATCCTTCTCAAATTCGGTTGAAAAAGTGCAGAAAAGCCATTTTGGCCTGGGGGGATCGATCCCTTTGGGAGGGGGATCGATCCCTTCAGTCCAGAATGCAGATTTCCTGCATTCTGCTCAAGGGGATCGATCCTGCTTGCTAAGGGATCGATCCCTCATCCTGTTTCTGCAGTTTTTGACAGAAAATCCAACCTTTGAGGTGCCCAAACTTCGTTTTTGAGTAATTTAAGTCCAAGTAAAGGTTTAAACATTTGTAAAACATGATTTTGGACTTGTATGAATGAAAAATCTGAATGAAAAACCATTTTACAAAAGATTTTGCAATTTTGGAAGAATTTACACAATAAAATGCATTTTTGGCCTCAAAGGGGTTCATTTTAAGCATTATGCATATTTTGTCAAAACCAAAGCTTTGGAAACCACAATTATGCCAAAACAAACTTGTTCACATAGATTTTAAGCACATATAACATCAAAACATACATCTTGTCAGCAACATGCCATGATTTCCAATATGCATATTCTTCATTAAGGCTCATGACATGGATTTTTGCATATATGACATATTTGACAACTTTTGAGCAACTAAATATATTATCTACACATATCAAACTTGCTCAAGATGCAGAAAACCAAAAATCATTTCAAAATCATTAAACATGCTCTTCATTCATCAAGAATAGTCCATCAAGCATTCAACAATCATTCATCATGCCTTTTGCTTATTCAAAATGCATCATTAATCATCAACCAATCATTCAACATGCCTCACAACGCACCAATAATCATCAACCAACTTTCTCATCAAAGCACAAATAATCAAATAAAGAGTTTAAAGAGCAAGGAATTAAGCTTACAAAACTCCTTTGCTTGAGAGTGCTTTGCCTTGAGGTGTTGGATCCACCATTAGCCATTCTTTGAGAAATTGTTGTCACCTTGCTAAGGATGGATTTCCAAGCTCTTCCTTTTTCTCATTGGCACAAGCAAACTCCATGAGGATGTGTTGAGCATTTAATCTCCATTGTTTCATTGCATTCCCATGCTCTAACACTCCTACAACAAACAAATTCAAGCATGCTTTGGTACCCAAATTTTCTTGGGTCCTTGAAAGTTAGTGCAAATAATTTTTGATCCTTTTGGGATCCATTTCAAGCACAAATCATCATTTATAACATGCTTTGGCATCCATATCTTCCTAACCACTTTTCCTCTAAAGGTAGTTTTTCTATATGTGCATGCTTGTGAAGAGTGTCCTATCCTATTACATAGTGAGCATGTGAGAGATGTATCATGCATAGAATTTTTGCTCACAAGGAAATTTTTTAGATGAGTTTCTTTTTTTATTGCATTATAGCCTAACCCATCTTTATCAAAGAAGGCTCTTTGGGTCTCTAACATATGATCTAGCTTTTATTGACCCATATAAAACCTAGAAAATGAGTTATGCAAATTTAAGTTCTTTTTATTCAACTCATTTATTTCTAGATTTGCTTCTTCTAATTTCTTCTCAAATTCAAGTTTGGCATTTAATAGCATTTCATTTTCTATTTTCAATTTAGCAATGATTTTCTTATATTTGAAGTTCATGCATTGAAAATCATTTGCTAATTCATTAAAGGCATTTTGTAGTTCATCAAATGTATAATCATTATCTTCACTAGAACTACAACTAGCCTCATCATCACTAATGGCCATAAAGCATGAGTAGGCTACCTCTTCATCTACATTTTCCTCATCGGAGCTATCACTATCACTCCATGCAGCCAAAAATGCTTTCTTCTTAGGTTTCCTATCCTTTTCCATCCTAAGTATGGGGCAATCTAGCTTAGTGTGACCCGGTTCATTGCATTCATAACACACTAAGTGGTCCTTTTCTCTTCTACTTGAGTCTCCCCTATGATGTTTCCTATTTTGCTCTCTCTCTTTCATTCTCATAAATCTATTAAATCTTTTGGCAAACATTGCCATTTCCTTTTCTTCCTCATTTCCACTCTCATCACTATTATCTTCAATGACCTCATGAGTGGAAGACTTAAGTGCTACCCCTACTTTCTTTGAAGGCTCTTCATTTCTTTTCAATTTCATCTCATATGTAAGTAGGGAGCCCATAAGTTCATCTAGAGACAAGGTATTTGGATCTTTAGACTCTTCTATTGCGGTTACCTTTGCCTCCCATGATTGTGGCAAGCTATTCAAGATTTTCTTCACCATTTCTACATTGGAATAGGTCTTGCCTAATGCCTTAAGTCCATTGATTATGTCGTTAAATCTAGTATACATATCACTCATGGACTCATTTTCTTTCATTCTAAAAAGCTCATAATCATGTGTGAGCATTCCTACTTTGGTCTCTCTAACTTGATTTGTCCCTTCATGTGTGATGGCTAGTTTGTCCCATATTTGCTTAGCATTTTCACATAGGGACACTCTATTATATTCATTTGGACCTAATGCACAAAAGAGGGTGTGCATAGCCTTGGCATTCAATTGTGCCAATCTCATATCATTGGTGTCCCACTCATCCTCACTCTTAGGGACATCTTTTCCATCTACTTTCTTTATTGGGATTCTAGGACCATTAACTATTACTCTTCACACTTCATAGTCATTAGATTGCACAAATAACATCATCCTAGTTTTTCAATAAGAGTAATTCTCACAATTGAATAGTGGAGGTCTAACTAATGAGTGTCCCTCTTCTCCTAGGGGTGTGCCTACATTCAAGTGAGCCATTTAAGATCGTTTTGCTCGATAGAGGTTAATCTAATTCAATCTCGAGCCCAAGCTCTGATACCAATTGTTGGCTCTATAGGCTATACCGAGAGGGGGTGAATCGGTTTTTCACTAACCTTAGGTTCGTTTTTCGGTTTCTCTAAATTCTCTAGCCTATATTGATATTTTCTAAGTTCTCTTAGCTAGGCAATTATACAATATAAATTCAATGCAATAAACACAAATATAATTGCAAAAAAGTAAAGAAAGAGTATGGAAAGAGAGATTTACACAATCGATTTATAGAGGTTCGGCAACCTTGCCTACGTCCTCTACCTTGAGACGCTCCCAAGGATTTTCTCCAAATCCACTATCTTGAATTTGTGATTACAATCCCTCTTTTCAAGGCTCAAGAGTAACCTCTCTCTTTTTCTAAGCTCAAGAGAAACCTTTTCTCCCTCTTTTTCTAGGCTAAAGAGAAACCTCCCTCTTTTTCTTAGGCTAAAGAGAAACCTCCCTCTTTTTCAAGGCTAAAGAGAAACCTCCCCTTTTTACAAGGAATGAATGTGTTTACAAATGGTGCAATCAAAGAAGGCCTCTAAGTAGGCAAGTGATTACAGAAATTAAGCACAATGAAAAGCCTATACAAGATTTGTGCTAAACAATACAAGAGATAAGTGAATGATGGAAGATGAAGACTTGTAGCTCTTGATTTGTTGTTTGAGGCTTGAGGATTTGAGGAATATGTGTTTTGGAGTTGCTTAGTAGTTCCTCTTACTTCCTTTATCTTCTAGGCCTCTATTTATAGTCCCTTGGATGGTTTGTGGACGTTGGTTGGAGCCAAAACAGAAACTAGCCGTTGTATCTCACAGAAACTAGCCGTTGGGGACATTCTGCCAAAAAGGGATCGATCCCTTTCCCTAGGGGATCGATCCTTTCCTTCCAGATGGCATTTTTCCTGCACTTTTGGGTTAGAAATGATGTGGTCTTTGATCCTAATTCAACCCAAAACATTTTGGCATTTTTGTGGGAGTTTTTCTTAACTTTCTCAAATGAAAACATGGTCTAAAAATTTATCAAGTGATTTTCTAAAATATTCAAAACATTTACAAAGTATTAAGACCAATAAGAGTATGCATCATTAAATCATGGTCTTAATGTTTGATATGATCACTTGAAATGTATTGAGAAAATCATGTGTGATAAGGCAAATTTACAATATGAATTAAAACATTAAAGCTTACTTAAGTTTTTGTCATTTCAAAATATGTATGACAATTTAAAGCTAACAAGATATATCCTTAATCCAATTCAGAATAGGATTAATTAAGCTCCTCATTCATCCGTTCTAAGTGTGCGACCTAATAGGTTCTCAAAACAATGGCAATGACAAAATTGTCATAGGCAATGAGCGGTATCTAGTAACACATCATTGCTACCCATGTAACGAGAATGTCAATGACTCGACATAACATTACTCGTGATAGATGTTACCGTGTAGTCTAATCCCTTTATCCTTTGATGTCTTGATTAGACACAAGTCATGGAATGTGTCACACTTGTATAGTCTAATCACCGTTTCTTGATTCCTGAGTAGACTAATTAAACAAATAAAATCAATATCTCATATTGACTTATTCGGGCACGGCCATGCATTTCTTGTGTCTCACTCTATCAAAGGGCCCAAGACATCACTCTTGTTATATAAGAGGGATAAATCCTATCTTGATCACTCAACATCCCTCTACATAGATCAATGCATACCCAATTACTACCTTTATAGTCCATCCTGTTACGAATGATATCTAGCAGCATTAAAGTATGCAATTCTCTATGTTGGGATCTTTGATGATCTCAAGTCAAAGGATCACATACACCATCATCACTATGAGAATCGCTTATGACACTCATATAACAATCCATGTAGCGTTCTCATGGAGGGTCGATCCAGTACATAGTTCTCTAACATGTACCTATGTGATGACTCGATATCCTATATCCATGCCAATGGTCATCAGTCAACCACATACTAGTCTTATCGTATCATTGTTATCCTTGTTCATAATAATACTTGACTAGGGATATTTTAAGAATAGCGTGTTATTACTATTCTAAGGACATTATCATATAAGATTACATTCCGTAGTTATAAGACAAATATAATAATGAGCTATAATAAAATGTCATGATACATAAAAATGCCAAAGTCAATCATCTAATGAATGGTTCTAAGGGCATAATCCAACAGTTCATTGGGTCACCTCTCAAGGTTTTGTCATGAGGCCTAACCCGTTCCCTAGGTCACTTGTAATTCACGTCCATAATCGAAGTGTAAGTGGAATCAATAATAGGGATCGTTATATTTATATGACATCCTTTATGCCATTTATAATTCCATTACTATCAATGGACTGAAGATCCACTTGATCTTATCACTGTTCTGAACTTTGCCCAACATAGGGGCGTTTTCATCATTTCAACATTTATTTCTTTCTCCTCAGTATACATTGAAATCAGTTATCTCATTATTCATATGTTGATATTATCCTTTCTCATACTTATATCAGCAATTTAGATCTTATTCGATTTCAACAGAAAAGTCCACTAAAATCCATAATTGGATTATCTTGCTTGTAATACAACTTTACATCATCAATTTCTCTGTCAAGTCAATCAATTCCAACTTCGGTTGGTCTATTTTGACTCCCGGTAAAATTTTCGTGGCAAGGGTATTTTGGTCATTTTTGGCCAAAAATTTTCTCTCTCTTTAAAATACCTTCAATTAGTGATCTTAAGGCCTATTTAATGATGATACTTCATTTCCCTCCTTTATATCATCATTTTCAGGTTTCAGTTCGATCTAGACAGAAAAATATTGATGGGGCCCTCACCGAGTCCTTTCCGTTATTTACCAAACAGACCTTCCTTTAGATTATAAGATCACCATTTTCTGGCAATTTCTGAGCCTATTTTCCTCTTTAACTATCTTTAATGCATGATACTCACCCCCTTCGAAATATTTAACTCAATTTACAATCATTTGTTTTCTCTATGTATTTAGACACACAGTACTACAGGGGATGTTAACCTTTTTCGATACATTTCCTCTCCAAAAGTATCGACAAACATCAGGCTAACCATGTTCTGATACCATTAAATCTGTAACGACCCGTTAACACATTTTTCACGTTTTTCTATACATCTCTTCCGATTAGGCTGTCTGTGATACTTCACTTTTCATTAAATGTTACATAATTTCATATAACATAAATAATATTATATACATCCCCCTATCTTATTTTATAAGTAAGTAATACTGTACATATGTCTAAATACAGAAAATAAATGATCGTACCTCATATATCTCAGTCGGTCTGCCACATTGTCCGTTATGTGCAACTGTGATCCACAAATATCGGATCTCATAATCATCAAAACCTGAAATGTTAAAATTGGGGAGTGAGCAAACCATGGCTCAGTAAGAGAGTTATATGTCACACTTGATATTCAGTTACTTATATGCTGAAAAATAATTTTTTTCACTTTCTTTAAAATTTCCTAGATGGGCTCTAGGCTCACATGTAGGAAGGATACTACAGTCGGCTAGGGATCCAGATAGAGTAAGGCAGGTATTTTAAAATACCTGACTTGTTCCGAAACCTAGAAGCAACTGTAGAGAATACTATATCAATTGTTCTCGAAACGATAGAATATTCTTTTCCGTAAAGTAAACCATTTATTTCTCTTTACTTCAATATATTTTAAAACACGTGACAGTTCAGTAGTAAAATAATCGTTTACTTCTGTTCTCGTCAGTACAGTTAAAACACGTGACAGTACAGTGGTTTATAAATATCCAAAACCGTTGGATCAGTAAACAGTAGTTTTCGATACTATTTATTAATTCAGTACCTTACAATTCAGTAAAACCGTATATTACAGTTCAGTAAAACAGTAATATTTAGTAAAACAGTATCTTGATACGGTTCAGTCATAAAACAGTAAACAATAGCTACCAATTCAAAAAATAGTATGCGGTAGCTTTTAGTTCAGTAAGCAGTAAATGGTAGCTTTCAGTCCAGTGAAACAGTAATTAGTGGCTACCATTCAATATACAGTACAGTTCCGTAAACAGTGTTTTGGTATGATTTTTCATCAATAAACAGTAAACAGTACAGTACAGCAAATAGGATTCCGTAAATCTTTTCAGTAAACAGTAAGTGAGACTCAACATCACCCTACAATCAAATCATGCTATCTCGTCTACTAGGGACACAGTAACAGTAGTGAGATCTATGGCCATGATCTATATTATTTCCTCAGTGTACACTTGCTAGGTGACAATCCGGGACGCTGATGACTAGCTGGTCAATCAACCACGTGACAGTAACAGTATGGTATGATGCATGAAGCTCAGGGCCTAAGTCTCAAAACAGTGTAAAAACAGTACCTTTGCCTTTATGGATTTTAAACACTGTAAATCAAATCATTTCACAAATATCGATAAGACTCACATGTAAATATCATCACCTTTATGAAATTTATAAAATAATTAACATTTTTCAAAATATTTCATAAAGGTATAAATCATGTTTTCCATACGTTGAAACAGTTCGCAAAATCATCACTGTGAAATATAAAGGGCAAAATTGTCCTTTTTCCATTGTAAAACACATATGCACGCTTTTCCGTGCTTTTTTGTCCAAAACATGGTTTCAAAGTGATCGGGATTTAATTCAGATATTTTCTTAATTTATGGAAAGATAAAATATTTATTTTCCAATTCTGATAATCCCGGTACCATGTTTTTCTTTATAAACACGTGTGGAGACCTTCTAGTCTCAAAATACGGTTTTCCGTCTTCAAATACTCCTTTATGGAAATTATATCAATACTTATTTCCATAATTAAAACCGTAAGGATTTCGTAAGAAATTGAGTGAATATTTAAAGAATTATTAATAAAATATTCGCTCGATGTTTTTTTTCACATTCCATCTCGTTTTACATGAAATATCACCTACCGGGTGAGTTTTCAGTGATTTTATTTTCACCATTCTCGAAAACATAAATATTTTAAATTTAAACTCCCATATATTCATGTTTTAAGAAAAATACATGATTTCTCTTTCGTGCGAAAATCGTTTTTCGTGAAATTAAATCATTTAGTATGATTTTTGGTGATTTTCGGTAAATTTCAATAATTTTTTCATAATTTTTCGGCATTATACCGGCCGCCGATTGGCTAGCCTCCTAGACAGAAAATACAGTTTATATTTTCTCGACCGATACTTCACCATAATTTTAAATTGATAAATCACCACAAATTTCAAACCAATCATTATAAATTGCATTTATAAATTAAATGCATAATTTAAAACATGTGGCCGAATATCCTTACAGGCGGCACATGTCTCCCTTACCTGTTTCGGGTCGACGACTGCCTCTCGAAGGTCACGCCCGTGTTCACCTCTCCCGATCCACCGTCTCGGTCATTGAAGATATTTTCTGGAAATTAAATTCTAAAAATTAAAATTTTTCCAAATTATTCATTCAGTTTTACTCGAATTGAATTTCTTAGAATTCTTACCGAATTTTCATAATTCCCGAGTTTTCGAGTTTTTTGGGATTTCCCATAATTCCCGAAATTTTCGAAATCTGAAAATTTCCTTTTTCTCTCTCATTTTTCTTCCTTTTCCCTCGCCGACGACACCCTTCTTCCCTTCTCTTGGCTCACCGACCACCATCGGCCTCCATCGGGAAGAATCAGGATTCTTCTCCCGATTCTTTCCTTTCCATTTTCCATTTTTTTTGTTTTATTTTTGTTATATTCATTATACATATAATATATATCAAGATATAGTCATATTGTGTATTAAATATATATATATATATATATATATATATATCTAGTATCTATATATATTTATACACTTTAAGATTAAATAACATTTATATATATTTATATAAATGAAATACTACAATATATATTGTATTTACAATATATATATATATTCAAACTTTAATGTAAATTATTATTTACATTTCTTATATATGTATATATTTATATATACCTAAAATATACATATGTACTATTTAAATTTACGAAATAGTATATATTCATATATATACCAATGTATAATAATATATACTATATATCATTTAAGTACATATGTATTTGTATAAAAATATATTTATATAATATATAATTATATAAATATATTTCATTTTTATTTCTCACTTTCTTATTTAATTTGGATTTCCATTTATCCAAATTAAATTTCCTTTCTTCAATATTTTCAGAATTTCCAAATATTCTTATTTCCACTTTGAATTTCCCTTCATTCGAATTTTCCCAATTTATCACTTCCTCAATTCTCGAAATTTCCACAATATTCCGCTCTCATAGTTATATTTATTTATTTCATTAAATTTTCAATATTAATAATTTCCAATAAATGAAAAATTTACGGTTATCACAATGGACCCCTTCTAAACTATTGGCCATATGTCTACTATTCTCCCTACTTGGGACTTCTAAAATTGCATAATTCTATTAATATGTTGCTTTGTCTCCTTCTGAACTGTTTTAAATGATCTGTTACTGATCTAAAATGAACATTCTGTTTTTTGAACTATTTTAAATGATTTGCTACTTATTTGATATGAACTATCTGTCTTCTAAATTGTTTCAACTGATTGTTTTCTAAACTATCTCAAATTACTGCTATTGATTTGAAATGAACTGACTATCTTCCGAACTATTACTGAACTAAAATGAACTATTCACTAAAGTATACTATTCTGATTGTTACTGATTTGACAAAAAGATTTGTTATTATCTCAAAGTTAACTACTGTTTTACATAATCGATTGATTTAAATGTACTATATTGTTACGATTAGACCAAGTTACTATACTATACTGATACGATTATATGATAAAGATTGTTACACTGTTTTGAATGAAATACTATTGATTTATGAAGTCTGACATATGCTTTTGACAATCTGATTGATACGTTACTATTTTGAAGTTTTTCTATTTATGATTGTAATAATATGTTTTCTGAAATATTGAAATGATTTTACACTGATCTGCATATGCATGAATTCATTTTCTGTCAGTTAACTAACCTTAGGATCTCTATAACCGTAAGAGTTGGGATTTGGGATAATGAGGTGCTCTAAAGCATCTTTCCTAAAATATCTCTAAACTAGTGTCTCGTTATAGAGAACATTCTGTGCAAGCCTGTAATGATAATAACTGTTTAAAATTTGCATTTTGTTCCATAGAAACATGTATAGGATAATTACATTTAGTTGTGTGGTATCTGTTCTTTTATATATGTTTCTTACTGGGCATCAAGCTCACCCCTTTACTCATCACACAAGTTATCGTCAATAGACACGTTCGATGTCCCCGTTAGAGGCTAGTGGAATGTTCATTTTCCAAGGCCTTATCGGATTTGTTGGAAGGTATATTATGTACCTTTTATTTGTATCCAGACAACACATGCATAGCATATGTAATTATATCTATTTTAAAGGGATGTAAATTAAGAAATGTTAGATGTCTAGTACTATTATAGAGACACTAGTGTGATGTAAAAACGTTTAAGTAAATATATATACTGTGAGAACTTGTTATTTTGTACTGTACATGTACAGAATAATAAAAATATTTTAAATAAATAAATAAATAAAATCTTGATATTTTCTAAATATCGAAATTAAGGTGGACTAGAATTGAAAATTTTGATATTGTACAAGGGTAAAGTTAGCTTCTCTCAAGGATTGATCAAAGTGGATCAAATTTGGACTAAATGGGCTTAAGAAATAAATGAAAGATTAAAGGTAAAAATGGGCTGAACCAGAAAGTGTACTGTACAGTGGCAAAGAGAGTAATTAAAGTGACTTTAGTGGGTATTTTGGACTATAATTAAATGAAATCAGATTTTAATTAAATAAATTTATATTATGACCAATTAAAATAAGCCAACAAGCAAGCTTCATTTATTTCCTTCAGCTTGTTGCACCACCTCAACAAATTCTGGTTTCATCTCACGGTTCTGTTTCTCCTCCACCGATTCATGCTTCAACTCTGAAATCACCATCCTCCCATCACTGAATCAGTAAGACTTCTTCACAAAACTTCATCCTCACCACCATAGCTTCATTATTCTTTAAAAACCTCAGCCAAAAACCACCAAAAGGAGGCTCCCCTGCAACTGGATGGTGGCGTCTATGCAGGTAAAATAATTCCAGCCCACGTTCCTGCTCTTGAGTAATTTATTTATGGTGCTGTAGGTTAGGTTGATGATGTATATGTATCTATTGTGGAATAAAAACATGTAGGAAGTTAGTAGGACTGAGTTGCTTAAAGATGGATGACGTTAATGGCTGAAAATTTTGCTGCTCATGTGTGTGACGTGAAGAGCAGGATTTTAAAATCTAACATGAAAATAATTAAGGTTATATACATGTAGGAACCTATGGTGTTGCGGTAGTCATGAACATTTTAAAAAGAATATAACGTGGTTTTTTGATAGGATAAAAATAGAACAGAAAAGAGGGGCTGGAAACCGAAGGAAATGGGAGGATGATCTGATGGTGGATACTGAACGTGATAAAAAAGCTGGATTAAAAAGTCAGAAAAGGAGGGGGGCTGTTGTGGATAAATGAGAAAGAATAAAGAGTGAATGTATGAGAAATGACTTATGAAACAAAAAGGGTAAAAAATAATGGCTATTGTTGACGTGAATGGTGAGGAAGAAAGAGAGCTGAAAATGTGGCTGTAGGTTAGTAACATAAAGGATGGAATAAAAATTCTGCTGAGTGTGTGCCGTGAATGATGAGAAAACAAGATTGAGTATAGGATATATATATATGGGACATGTTGTCTGTTGACTTTGATAAATTAAGAGATAAAAACATGAAGCATTCAAAGCATGAAAACTTAATGTGAAAATTGGCTAAACCGAATGGCACAACAAGGTTGAAAAATCGAACAGCAAAAAGGGAGACCAATTATGAGTGTTAACCGAATAGAATGAAGGTTGGTATGGTGGTCAACAAAAGAGGCTAATAAGGTGTGAAAATAAGAAGGAATGAGGTACTGCTGTTGCCGTAAATAAAGAAAATATGGCCATAAAATATAGTTAAAATGCAAGTATGGTAATGTGTGAGGGCTGTCGATTATGGAGAAAATAAAAAGAATAAAATATTTCATTTTATTTCTTATATGATGAAAAATTTACAAGAAAGAAGGCAGCCCAGTGAGTGGTACATTGATTAAGAGATAAAGCAACAAGGAATTTAATTTGATAAAGGCCATTTGGCCATAAAGGAAAAAAAAAAGAATGGCATTGATGGTAGCCATTTTAATTATGAAGCTTTATCTACATCTATAATTTTTATAAATCATAGCTTAAATTGAAGGATTATTAAGCTAATGATTTTGGTGAATTAAATTGCAGTCGAAAGCTCGATATTCATGTGGTGCACGAAATAACTTGATCTCGACACACAGGTAAGGGATGCATGTGCAGCATTGTAAGGATATTCAGTCTGCATGTTTTAATTTCGAAATATTTTATGAAATTATTATGATGAATGATTGGTTGGAAATTTGGTATGAAGTACTGGCTGGAATTATAAACTGTATTTTCCGTGCAGGAGGCTAGCCAATCGGCAGCCGTTATACTGCCGAAAAATTATCGAAAATTATCGAAAAATTCTAGAAAATTTCATAAAATCATAATAAATGATTTTATTTCATGAGAAACGACTTTCAACCATGAAAATCGAGAAAATGAATATTTTCCACAAAAATATAAATAAAATGAAAATGATTTTAAAATATTCATGTTTTCAAGAATGGTGATAATGAAATCACCGAAAATTCTCTTGATATGTAAATTACACGTAATACGAGATGGAAAAATGAAAAGAGATAAAGTGAATATTTTTATATATATTTTTATAAATATTTACTAAATGGTTTTCTAACCTTTATGGTTTCAAATTAAGAAATTATATATTTTTATAAATTCCATAAAGGTTTACTGATGATGAAAAACACGATTTTGAGACTAGTTGACATCCTATCATGCTGATATGTGATATGTGACATGTAATATGTAGTTCCGGCTGACACCTGATCAGTGATCCGCCAAGGACAATTATAAACTATGGCCATAGATCTGCCATGATTATTTATACCCTTCGAGGTCTATAGCATGATATGAGTAACGACCCAGTGGACGGGCTGGGCGTGCGTGCCTAAGTTTCCATATATGAAAAATGTTTTATATGATATGTTATACGTTAAATGTAAATGTTTTACATGATATGTGATAAGTTAAATGAAAGTGATTTACAGCATTTTACATAATGCTTATTTCGATACTGATTTTAGTACTACGAGATAATTTTTCATATGACATGTGATATGAACATGTAATATGTTTTTAAAAGGAAAAAGAGTTTATAAGTCTAATATTCTTACTACGATTTTTAATTGAATATTAGACTATATGTGACATGAATATGTGATATGTTTTTCAAAAAAGGAAAAAGGAGGAAAATAAATCTAATATTCTTAATTTAGTTTTTAAATTGAATATTAGATTTAAATGATATATATGTTATACGAAAAGGATTTAATAGTTGATTTTGCTATTTAAAGTACTGTACTAATTAGGGTTGTATAGTAAAATATGAAATGAGTTTTGAATGAAAATGATGATGATTTAACTGTATTCTTTTCAAAGAATATATGAATATTAGTTATTTTATTTAAATGCTTTATTTCATAAGAGAATTATTTTGAAAAGAATATGAAAACGATATAGAATAAAAAGGAAAAAGGATTTAATTCCAAACGACAAGAAAAAAATTATTCTCTACAGTTGCTTCTAGGTTCCGGGACAAGATAGGTATTTCAAATACCTATCTTACTCCATCCGGATCCCTAGCCGACTATAGTATCCTTCCTACATGCGAGCCTAGAGCCCCATAGGAAAAATGAAAAAAGTTTTTCAGCATATAGATAGCTGAGTATCAAGTGAGGCATATAATTCCCTTACTGAGCCGTGGTTTGCTCACCCCTTAATTTTAACATTTCAGGTTTTCGAAGATTGAGAGTCTGACACCTAAAGGATTTCGGCTGCGCATTTGGGGACGATGTGATAGCTTGATTTGTTTAATAAGGTATGATCATTTATTTTCTATATTTAGACTTATCTACAGTACTACTCTCTTATAAAGTAAGATAGGGGATGTAATTCATATTATAATTTAATATGAAATTGTATATATGTAAAAGAAAAGTAAAGTATCGCAGACAGCCCAACCAAATAAGATGTATAAAATAAGGTAAAAAATAGGGTCACGGGCTGTGACATATACAGATGTTGAGGTTTTATGGTTAGACATTTATTTACACACTTTGATGGAATTGAGGTGAAAAAGAATGAATGATCTAATTTGTAAGTAAGTGGATAAATGGTTTGGTAACATGACACGACTGAATTGAGACCTTAGATAAAGTTATTAAATCGAAACAAGCTAAGTAAGTTTTAGCGTATCAGCTGAATGAACTTAGACTGCAAACATAAAGCAATCGAACTAAAATTAATGTATTTAAAATAGAAAAAGTAAGTCTTAGATTTCGCAATTTGGGATTGGTAAGAAACCAAAACAAGAAAAGAAAAGGAAAGCGGAGTGGGAGATAAAGAAAGAAGAAATAAAGAAGAAAATGGAAAAAGAAAGAAAACTAAGCTAAACCCTTTAAACTACTTCATCTTCTACATATCCTCTACATCATGTATCAATTTTGTGGTGAAATAAGGCTATTTTGAGTTTCAAATCTTAGAGAGAAGTTGATGCCAAGAAGAGTAAGTTGGAGTGACAAATTTCAAATTTGCTTAAAATTAAACTATGTTGTATTTTAGTGGTTATTAAGTCTGTTTATGATTTGAAATTAAGCAAAACACTTTGGAAGACTTCTTTAGGGTTTTGGTCAAATAGGGTATTAAGGTAAGAATGGTTTGTTTTGCACGAATATGATACAGATGTCTAAAGCTTGGTAAGTATGATGACAAAGTTAGATTTTAGAAAAGTTAAATATAAAGGCATGATCTATATGAGGCCATAATGAGGAAATTAGGATTTAAATGGTGATATCGAGCTAGTCCGAATATATAATGATCTTGGACATGTGTGGAGTGTAATGTTATCATTAGAATATATTGAAAGGAAGTTGTTTGCAATGCTATAGTTTAGTTTAGCCAACTTTAGGAACATTGAGAAAATGATGGCAATTGATGAGTTTAATGAATATTTATTATGTTTTGAGATGGAATATGATTAGATTACTGATAATTGATTGTGTTTGATGATTGAATTGCAACTAAGGTCACACCTGGAGGGGAGAAGGAGTAGGCAACATATATGCATTGCTTATTGGCTGTTTAGTGCTTAACTTAACAAACCTAATTGAATTGAGTTGTTTTGGTAAGGGATATCTATAGAAGTAGTAAGAAATGGTATCACTTTGTTTAGCATTGTGCAGAAATTGATTTGAAATTATATGAATAAAAGAAATGCTTTGTTTGAATATATGCTATATAATATAATAGATGGTGTGAACTACTACTGTAATGATAGCAAAATAGTTCATTTTGGTGCATGTGAATGAAAATGGGCATAAGCATGAAGAATTTTAAATGTTTTTGAATTACAAGCATTTCCTTATATAGAAGTCATATAATGCTGAAGTTGGGTTTGTTTAGACATAAATAAGTTAGCAGTTAAGTCAAATAAGCTAAGAATGAAATAGCTGTGACGCCCCAGGGTGCACTTGTAGGTCACTAACCCAGGCTACTGCCCCAAGCTGGTCATTCAACCGTATTGTCCGCTTTGGGGTGCACCTATTGGGCCACCGCCCCTCACGGCTTTGTCTAAGTGCACCTCAAAAGGCCACCGCTCCAATTCACGTTCGGAGTGACCCGTTCAGGGCGGTGGCCTGGGTCGGTGACCTGTAGGTGCACCCTAGGGTGTCACAATAGCCTTAGTAAATCAAAAAGTCAAATTTGGTTTGATTGATATCATGATGTATTCATGCATGCCCATTCATAAAAAAGCTTGCATTTATTCAACTGTGTTTTCTATAAGCTTTTATAAGTGCATTGTCGTAACGTGTTAAGTCCTAGAACTTAACTTGCTAGACTTAAATTCTTAGAGTCACCACCAACCATTCAAACCTAAGGAGTGATTGGTCACCTATTCTTGTCTAAAGATAAGGCTTGGTCTATGTTCAAAGATTCTTAGACTCAAGAGGACGATTACGTATGGGGAAGGATTAGCACCCTCACAATGCCCATCCTAAAATGGTACCACTTAGTTACCTTCTAAATTTGCCTAGGTTAATCTTTAATTTTGATATACTTAATATTGAAAGATATTTCTAAGTATCCTCCATTTAGCTGGTGGGATAACTTAAAAATCCTTATCACCTTAAGAGTATTCAAGTAGTTTTATGCAACTTGCTTGAAGAGGCTCCGTTGTCGGATAAATTTTAGTATTTTATGGAGATTTCGTAACTTTGACTCCTTTACCCAAATTATCCTATTTTATTTTTATCATTTGTTATTTTCTATTATTTTATTGACTCATATCTTTATCTATTACTTATTTTTATTTCTATCTATGAATATAAATTATTTTTAGTTTTTAGAAAATGAATATAAATTATTTTATCAAAAATTCCCTTAAAATCCCCTATTAAGCTAGTAGGATTTAAAAGAAATTCTCTTACCTAAAGATTTCCAAAGTTTTACTTAAGCATAACTCTTTCTGGAATCTTATCATTAGAATAATCTATACTCACTTCTATGATTTATTATTATCTAATTTTTATTATTACTTTATTTTTATCTATCATTACTATTTACTTATTTATTTGTTATATTTTTAAAAAATGCACATAAATTATTTTTTTATTGAAAATTACCTTTAGCTCCTTCCATTATGCTAGTCAAACCATGAATGAAATCCACTCACCTAGAGATTCCAAAACATTGCTTAAGCGTAACTCTCATTGAAATCTCATCATCGGAATAAATCATATCCACCTTCGTGATTATACTAATATTTTACTAAATTTCCTATTCTATTATTTTAATTTTATATTTTGTTATATTTATTTTTATTTTGATAGCCTAAATAATTTTTTTAGTCTTAATTTTATATTCATATTTAATCTTAATTCTAAAATAAACAAATAAATAATACATCAACAAATATATAAAATATCAACATGCCAAACCAAATTATTTCATATTAACTATCTAAGCTAATTGTCCAAGTCAATTTTTCAGATTAATTATGCTAATATCATATTCTAACTCCAATTAAATTACCTAAAATATCTTATACAAATTTCTAATTAAATAAATTATATGAATTAAACCAAACTAATGTGAACTTGAAAATATTAAATTATAATTAAAATAAGCATTAAAGACACTAAAATAATAAAAGAAAACTTAGCCTAATCACACGTATACGTATACAAATGCCATTTAATGGCCAAGACTTTCTCACCTTTTTAGCACTCAATACTTCCTTTCTCTTCCACGTAAAACGATACAGCCGCTTTCTTTCTTCCTTTACTTTTCTTCTAAAACTGAGTTCACAGCAACAACTAGAGAGGAGCAGCAACTTGTAACTACTTGAGACAGGAGCGGCATCAATGGAGGTGATGTAATGGTTACGGGGTAGTAGCAAGTTAGCAAGAAACGAGACTGGATAGACTTGTATGATGAGCCGGCAATTAGCAGAACAAAGGCAGTAGGCTAGGGGTAGCAAAATCAGATAGCAAGCAGCAGCAATGTACAGCTCGATGATGGCAGAATAATGCAAAAGAGGTGGAGCAGAACCGAACTACCTTAGGGGCATGGAGATGTAGCAGTTTGCATTGGCAACAGGCTGGTGCAAAAATGATGGTAGTAACTCGAATAGGGGTAATGAAGCAAAGTAGAGAGATGATGATGTTGGCGACTCGTTTGTGCAATGCAAGGAAGGGTGTTGAAGATGGTTTGGTGATGAGTTGCAGCCGCATGAACCATCGGCAAGGTGAAGGGAAGCTCGGCTTTGGTGATGAACAAGGGCAAAAGGTGGCTTTTGAAGATGGTGATTTCTGTATTTTTTTTTACGCCCCTACATTATGAGGTTTAACCCTTCTTTTATAGTAAAAAACTTGTTAAAATCCTAATACAACTAAACTTATTCTATCAATTATCTCAATTTTTATTATTTTATCTATTTAATTCCTAGATTAATTTTAATCTAACTCTAATTCTAAAAAGTCTAATTTTAATCTAAGAATAACACTAACCTAAATATTATTTTAATTAAATTAATCCTAAGCTAATCCTAATTTTAAACTTATTCTATTTAATGTTAATGTAAATCTAAAAAATTCTAATTTAATTCTGATGAGAGTCTTACTAAAGGTCATTGGGCCTTGATATAAGTCATGTTGAAGAACATTGGGCCTAATGGTAGTCTAAGCCCAAGAGAAAAGAGGACTAAGAAGGGCCATGAAAGATCCACTAGGTTATCATTTAAGTTATGGGTCTTAACCGTAATTACGCACCATATTACTTCTATAAATAGGTCACAGGTATCATTTTTAAACCCTAATTTCTATTTGCTTATTGAAACCCTACTTAGATCTTGTCTGACTTAAGCATCAAAGTGCGAGCGCAGAGGCTTTTATCATTTTCTTTCTTGTAGAGTTCTTGGAGACAGGTTAAGACGCCGATCGAGATTCGTACGTCATCAAAAATATTTATTGTAAACAAGTTACAATAATTGACGCTGTCTATAGGAATCGACAAGCCATTTGTTCACCATCACATCAATATGGTTTCGATATTTTCAACAGGAAAATGGGTTAGCTTTTGATTTCCTACTATTGCTTATAGATTTGTTATGATTATATCTAAAAAAAAAGCATGAAATCTTTATTCTTGACCACAAAGAATAATTTGATATTTAAATTCCTCACTTTACATGTTATTTTACATTAAAATAATGCATGGGCTTGAAGCGAAAAATGCGCAAGGTAAGCCGTGAATGAAATATAAGTCTCTAAGCGAAAAATGCGTGAGATGGGCAACACATCGGCTTGAAGCGAAAAATGCACGAGGTAAGCCATGAATGAAATAAAAGTCCCTAAGCGAAAAATATGCGAGATGGGCAACACATGGGCTTAAAACAAAAAATGTGCGAGGTAAGCCTTGAATAAAATAGAAGTCCCTAAGCAAAAAATGCACAAGATAGGCAATACATGGGCTTGAAATGAAAAAATGCACGAGATAAGCCACGAACAAAGTAAAGGGCTTAAAGCAAAAAATGCGCGAGGTAAGTCACGCACAAGAAGAAAAAGGCTTGAAGCAAAAAAGTGCACCAAATAGGCTATGCATAGGCATGATTTAAATAAAAAAACCCTTATATATTCTTCCACAGGGTGTACCCTACGAAAGAGTGGGAAACAATTGATGAGGGTCTTACTAAAGGTCATTGGGCCTTGATATAAGTCATGCTGAAGAACATTGGACCTAATGATAGTCTAAGCCCAAGAGAAAAGAGGACTAAGAAGGGCCATGAAAGATCTACTAAATTATTATTTAAGCTATGGGTCTTAACCATAATTACACGCCATATTACTCTTATAAATAGGTCACAGGTATCATTTTTAAACCCTAATCTCTATTTACCTATTGAAACCCTACTTAGATCCTATCTGACTTAAGCATCGAAGTGCATGCGCAGGGGAAAGCCTCTGTGCCCTCTGATCATTTCTTTCTTGTAGAGTTCTTGGAGATAGGTTAAGACGCATATCGAGATTTGTACGTCATCAAAAATATTTGTTGTAAACAGGTGACAACAAATTCTAACCTAATTCTAAATAATCCTAATATTAAATAATTATCCTAATCTAAATTGTTAAATTAATTTAAAATACAATGTCACTTAACTCAATTAATCTTATAACTTACCTCGGACAAAACAGAGTGTCTACAGCTGCCCCTCTTTATGCATTTACTGTGAAACAGTAATTGCACAACGACGTAGACACCTATTTTACTTGACTTTTTTTTTAACTTTTTTTCAAAAAGCTCCCTCTAAATAGGAAGGCAATAAAACTTTAAAATCTTGTCTTAAAAAGCTTTGATTTTTTTTTTAAAAATTTTAGGAAACCCCTTTAAAATTTTTCTTGTCAAAATTTGGATTCTTAGGAAACCCCTATAAAATTGTTTTTTCTTATCAAATTTTGAAATTTTGGGAAACCCCTCCAAAACTTCTTCTCTTGTCAAATTTTGAATTTTAGGAAACCTCTCTAAAATTCTTTTTCTTGTCAAATTTTGAATTTTAAGAAACCCCATTAAATTCTTTTTCTTGTCAAATTTTGAAATATTGAGAAACCCCTCCAAAACTTCTCTTCTTATCTAATTTTCGAAATTTTAGGAAATCTATTTAATTTTTTTTTCTTGTCTAATTTTGAATTTTAGGAAAACCCTCTAAAATTCTTTTCTTCTCAAAATTTGAAATTTTAGGAAACCTGTCACAGCCCATGACCCTATTTTTCACCTTATTCTATACATCTTATTTGGTTGGGCTGTCTGCGATACTTTACTTTTCTTTTACATATACACAATTTCATATTAAATTATAATATGAATTACATCCCCGATTTCTATTTCATAAGAAAGTAGTACTGTCGATAAGTCTAAATACAGAAAATAAATGATCATACCTTATTAAATAAATCGACCTGCCACATCGTCCCCAAATGCGCAGTCGAAAATCCTTTAAGTGCTAAACTCTCAGTCTTCGAAAACCTGAAATGTTAAAATTAAGGGGTGAGCAAACCACGGCTCAGTAAGGGAATTATATGCATACTTGATATTCAGCTTCCTATATGCTGAAAATCTTTTTCATTTTTCCTATGGGCTCTAGGCTCACATGTAGGAAGGATACTACAGTCGGCTAGGGATCCGGATGGAGTAAGATAGGTATTTTGAAATACCTAGCTTGTCCCGGAACCTAGAAGCAACTGTAGAGAATAATATTCTTTCTTGTTTTGAAATTCAAATCCTTTCCTTTTTATTCCGTAACATTTTCATATTCTTTTTCAAAATAATGCTTTTATGAAATAAAGCATTTAAATAAAATAACTAATATTCATATTTTCTTGAAAAGAATATTAGTTAAATTCTCATCATTCTCATTTAAAACTCAATTCATATTTTACTGTACAACCATAATTAGTACAGTACTTTAAATAGCAAAATCCGCTATTAAATCCTTTTCGTATATCATATATATCATTTAAATCTAATATTCAATTTACAAATTAAAATAAGAATATTAGATTTATTTTCCTCCTTTTTCCTTTTTGGAAAACATATTACATGTTCATATCACATATCATATGAAATCATCTCGTAGTACTAAAATCAGTACTGAAATAAGCATTCTGTAAAATGTTGTAAATCTCTTTCATTAACATTTCACATATCATGTAAAACATTTACATTTCACATTTCACATATCATATAAAACATTTTCATATATGGAGACTTAGGCACACACGCCCAGCCTGTCCACTGGGTCGTCACTCATATCATGCTATAGACCCCGAAGGGTATGAATAATCATGTCAGATCTATGGCCATAGTCTATAATTGTCCTCGGCGGATCACTGATCAGGTGTCGGCCGGGACTACATATCACATATTACATATCACATGTTACATATCACATATCACATATCAGCATGATAGGATGCCATCTAGTCTCAAAACCATATTTTTCATCATCAGAAAACCTTTATGGAATTTATAAAAAAATATAATTTCATCATTTTAAAACCATAAAAGTTATAAAACCATTTAGTGAATATTTAAGAAATATATATAAAAATATTCACTTTATTTCCTTTCATTTTCCATCTCGTATTATGTGTAACTTACATATCAGGAGAATTTTCGGTGATTTCATTATCACCATTCTCGAAGAGATTTTTCGGTGATTTCCTTATCACCATTCTCGAAAACATGAATATTTTAAAATGAATTGTGTTATATTCATGTTTTATGAAAAATAATCATTTTTCTCGATTTTCGTTGTTGAAAATCGTTTCTTATGAAATAAAATCATTTATTATGATTTTTAGTAATTTTTCGAGAATTTTTCAATAATTTTTCGACAGTATAACGGCTGCCGATTGGCTAGCCTCCTGCACGGAAAATACAGTTTAAAATCCAGCCAGTGCATCACCACAAATTTCAACCAATCATTCATCACAACATCTTCATAAAATATTTTCATAAAATATTTCATAATTAAAATCATGCAGACTGAATATCCTTACAGTGCTGCACATGCATCCCTTACCTTTTTTCAGGTTGGCGATCGCCTCGTTCGTCGCGCCCGTGTTCACCTCGCCCGATTCCATCATCTCGGTCATCGAGGAAATTTTCTGGAAATTAATTTCTAAATTTTAGAATTTTTCCATAATTATTTAAATAAATAAATTATTTAAATAATTTATCATTTTTCGGGATTTCTTACCGTTTCCCGTAATTCCCGGGTTTCCGAATTCTCGAGATTTCTCGTAATTTCCAAAATTCTCCTTTTTCTCCCTCTTTCTTCTTTTTCCTCTTTCCTTTCTTCCTTTTTCTCTTTTCTTTTCTTTCTCTTTCTTTTCTTTTTCTTTTTCTTTTTCCTTTTTCTTTTCTTTTTTCTTTCTCTTCCTGCCAGACCTGTCAGCTCCCTTCCTCGCCGGCGACCGGTTCTCCGGCGGTTCGGCGGCTCTACAGCTGGCCGGCGTGACTGCGAAGCCGGATCTGGCCTCCGTTCATCCCGAATCGGCAGCACGGCAGCGGATCTACTCGATTTACCTTCGGTCACTTCTCCTCCTCCGTCGGCCGTCCTTTGCCGTTCCCAGCCTCTCCGGTGGCCTCCATCCCATTCCTCTCCTTCCGCCGATGCTTTGGCTGTGGTGGCGGTGGCCAATTCCGCCGGCACCGCCCGTCCCTTTTTCTTTTTCTTTTCCGGCTTCTGCCGGTTTCCGCCCCTGTTTCCGCTTCTGTTCTCCGTTTTTCTTGTCGCCGGTCGCCTCTTCTCACATCGCCAGCGTCGTCTCTTCCTCTTTCCCTCGCCGGCGGTGGCAGCTTTGCCACCGGCGGCCTCGCCTGGGAAGGGTCGGGATCTTCCCCGATTTTGCTTCCTTTTCTTTTCTGTTTCATTTTTTTTTATCTATATAAATATAATATAACATATATATATATATATTTTGCACAAAATACTTATATATATAATTTGAATTAATATATATATATATTTCATATATATATATGCATTTATAGATATATATTGTATTACAATATATATATATATATTTACACTTTAATTAAATTAATTAATATGTATATTTCATACATATACATATTTATTTATATACATAATTGTATATAAAAATATACATATGTATTTATTTAAGAAAAAATAGTATATATTTCATTTTATAATATATACTATATTTCATATATATACATATGTATTTTTATTTAATTATTGGATTTCTTAATATCCAATTTATTTTCTCCTTTATTCGAATTTCCGCTATCAGTCACTTCTTCACTTTTTGAAATTTCCACAATTCTATTTATTTATTTCCTCTTATCTATTTTCTTAAATATTAATTTCCAATAATTGAAAAATTTGCGGTTATCACATTCTCCCCACCTTAAGAAATTCGGCCCTCCGAATTTAACTTAATCCATAAGGAGGTAGCATCCTGGATACTTATCATTCTTGACCTTTAAGTCATCTTTCAAATTATACTGCCAGTATACTTTTAACATCATAATCGCTTTTATACCATTATATATCATTTCTCATCATATATTTATACTCCCTTAAATTTCTTATCAGTTGGGAGTTATCCATTTCCACTTCTTTTCATATCACATATGATTCATACTGCTCATCATTCATCTTTCTTATTTAGTGCCAAGTCGATACATTTCGATAATTATCATTTACCGATTTTATTCCATGGTATGTAATTGTCCCAGTAGCTTTCACATCTCATGCATCCGCTCTCTCAACATATTATCGAGCGTTTCCGTATTACGCTCAAACATCTATATCATGTACGGAGCGGTGCTATCAATAGGTTTGGAATCTCAGAGCCTTTTGCTATTTCCCATCACATATAGCTACTCAGAGATTCCCATCACATATAGAGCTCACTGGAACTTCACATACATTCTCATCATTTTATAATCATATTTCGACTATGGCACTAAAGAATCTAAGAGTTTGATAATGGAAAAGTGATTTCATTAGACTATCAGTCCATAATCACTTTCACATTATCATATCTCTTTTAGATTCTTCATTATCCACAATATTAATTTCATATTTATTTCATTTAATTGCTGCAGTTTATTTGCAGACTTTACCATTCACCATCTTTTACCATAATTTCATCAGGAGATAATCATTTCCTCTCCATATCGTCTTTCCATGTAATATTCTTATTACCTCTTTTATTCTTATGGTATATTCATTATCACTTTAATTTTTGAATATACCTGAAATTATACTCTTTTGATAATTTAGATTCCATAATGGTATAATCAAATTATAATTTAAGCTTCTCATTATTTGACTTCACCATCGAATCTATAATTATCAATTTAATCATCTCTTTATCCATATAAATCCATTATTTCCATCATTTCAAGGTATATATATATCCTTTTTGTTCCATTTACATAACTGGCAGTAAAATGTAAATCACTTCTTTACTCCTTTGAGTATGATTACTTTTCCTCTATTTAGTTTTGGCTCGATCTTACATCTAGCCATAATCATGTGATAACCACAAAAATCACTTTTAGTTTTAAAATTGGGAACTACTTCATATTCATGTTCCCTAACCATCATGTACTTATCCTCTTATTACATATTCTTGTTTTTTCCTTCATCATCATTTCGATCACTTTTCATCAGTGGTAAAATATTCCACTAATAAAATCTTTTAACCTTTTACATATTATCTTCATACTTATTCATTCACTAACTTGAACTTATTAAATTTTAAGTCACATCTTTAGAGTAGCTAACCCAATAAACTCTCCTATAGACTGGCAATAGTATATAGCTAGATCTCGTACATTTCGTATCTCAATCATTATCTCTTTTTCATAGACAGATCCACTGTCATTCTGTCATTAGAGATCATATATCTTAGAAAGAGATACCGTCTAGCTAAATCTTCTATTTGCCCTTCTTAACATATAATTCACTGTCTTTAAGAGTCTACGGGATTATATCATTATGCTGCTCATTTTCCATATGTGTCTTAGACTGTATCACTATCTCATCATATTATCCTTGTATGGGTGCCTCATTCATTAGGCTTATATATCTCACAAGGTATTTCATTAACCTTGTAAACCTCATTAGAACTCGTGATAATTTTATCGAGTTCAAATCATTATCATCTTATGATCACCAATTTCCAACTTTCCATCTAGTGATGCCTTTACAAAGATTGCTCTGATAAGCTACTTATATATCTCTAATTAACTCAGTTTAAGGCATCAATTTCATAAAAAGATTATTTGTTCTTCATAAGAACTTTATTTCATAATAGGAATTAAATTCATCATTTAATTCATCCTCAATCACATCATCTGTATTTCCATCATTTAACTGTATACAAGTGGATTTCATTATTCACTAATTTTTTTTTCCAAAATTATTTTCTTAAGCTTTTTGGATTCTTCTATGTTCTCCGATATAAGCTTGGAATAACTTTCATATTCACAATCGAGTCAATGTTAGCTCGATTTTTCCAATCTATATAACTCTGAAAATTCATCAAGAATCTCCTCCGATGCTTTCTTTAATCATTCATCATTTTGAACATTCATCTTTGTGTCCCATCATTTCACTGTATATCCTCAAGGCCAAGATATTTAATATTTAAATCATTTTAACATTTGCTCCGCCTTGATTTGCTTATTTCTCGTACTCCATAGCATATCAATCCTCTTAATTTACAATGCTGTATTAAGTGCAATTATTTAATTAACACCTTTCACAGCTAACCGATTTATTGTCACTGCAATTTACTTTAAAATCAATTTCATTTAATAAATTCAAGTTTAATTCCCTTGAGCATGTTATCCACGAGGTTCGAACCTTGGCACCCTTACGTACCTAGTTCCTTACACTCGTATTACCATTAAAATAATTGTAAGAGTCCCGCCTGTTCGAATCGACCGTCGGCGAGCATCCCCTAGGCAATCCTTTCGCCCCAAGTTTACCCTTACACATAATTCGCCCACATTTCACATCATATTGTCCACTACGGGTCGCCCATCATTGGGTCGCCCGTCTTATTTTATCTCAAGGGTCCTGAAGAACTTAGGTTAGCTGTCATCTTCTTCTTTTTATCACTTTACTGTTCTTATAAATATTCTCCAATTTACAGTACTCCATACAGTACATTAATTTGCAATGCATGTCTCCAAATGCTCCAGTTCTATAAATAAATATTCATTTAATACCTCAAAAATAGTATAAGTGTATAGAACCAGAATTAACAGTACTGCTATGGATTTCATCCTCTATACTGATCTCTTCTCAGTCATCTCCAGTAATCATATTACTTTTCATCATATTCAACAATCCCGTAATGATATCCCTTTAATACACTTTTAATTTAGACCCATAAAATCAATACTAAGTCGCTCATCCTGCGACTTCCCTATAACCATTTGGGTCGTACCAGCACACTAAGTGTAGTGAAATTTATAATCGGGATCGTTATACTCATATTGTGTCCTCATATCATCAATAACTCCATTACTATCAATATATTCAAAATCGACTTGATTTTATCACTATTCAAACCATAATCCCACACGGGCATTTTCATCATTTCCACATTTATTTCTTTCTCCTCAATATACATTTAAATCAGTGATCTAGTACCCCTTTCTCATACCAATATCAGCAGTTTAAAATCTTTTTCGATTTCGACAGAGAAATCTAATAAAATCCATAATTGGATTATTTTGCCTGAAATGCAGCTTTACATCATCAATTTATCTGTCAAATCGATCAATTCCATCTTCTGGTGATCTGTTTTGACTTCCGGTAAAATTTTGAGGGTAGGGGTATTTTGGTCATTTTTGGCCAAAAATTTTCTCTCTCCTCAAAATACCTTTAATCGATGATCTTAATGTCTATTTAGTGATGATACTTCATTCCCCGCCTTTATATCATCACTTTCAGGTTTCAGTTCGATCCGGACAGAAAAGTACTGGTGGGGCCCTCACCGAGTCCATTTCTGTTCCTTACCGAACCAACCTTCATTTAGATCATAAGATCACCATTTCAGGTAACATTCCTGAGCCGTTTTCCCTTTTTAGCATTCTTAGTTCATAATGCTCACTCCCTTCTAAACACTTAACTCAATTTACAATCATTTATTTCCTTTATGTATTTAGACTACACAGTACTACAGGGGATGTTAACCTTTTCAACACATTTCCTTTTCCAAAGTATCGACAGACATCAGGCCAACCGTGCTCTGATACCATTAAATATGTCACAGCCCGTGACCCTATTTTTCACCTTATTCTATACATCTTATTTGGTTGGGTTGTCTGCGATACTTTACTTTTCTTTTACATATACACAATTTCATATTAAATTATAATATGAATTACATCCCCGATTTCTATTTCATAAGAAAGTAGTACTGTCGATAAGTCTAAATACAGAAAATAAATGATCATACCTTATTAAATAAATCGACCTACCACATCGTCCCCAAATACGCAGTCGAAAATCCTTTAAGTGCTAAACTCTCAGTCTTCGAAAACCTGAAATGTTAAAATTAAGGGGTGAGCAAACCACGGCTCAGTAAGGGAATTATATGCATACTTGATATTCAGCTTCCTATATGCTGAAAATCTTTTTCATTTTTCCTATGGGCTCTAGGCTCACATGTAGGAAGGATACTACAGTCGGCTAGGGATCCGGATGGAGTAAGATAGGTATTTTGAAATACCTAGCTTGTCCCGGAACCTAGAAGCAACTGTAGAGAATAATATTCTTTCTTGTTTTGAAATTCAAATCCTTTCCTTTTTATTCCGTAACATTTTCATATTCTTTTTCAAAATAATGCTTTTATGAAATAAAGCATTTAAATAAAATAACTAATATTCATATTTTCTTGAAAAGAATATTAGTTAAATTCTCATCATTCTCATTTAAAACTCAATTCATATTTTACTGTACAACCATAATTAGTACAGTACTTTAAATAGCAAAATCCGCTATTAAATCCTTTTCGTATATCATATATATCATTTAAATCTAATATTCAATTTACAAATTAAAATAAGAATATTAGATTTATTTTCCTCCTTTTTCCTTTTTGGAAAACATATTACATGTTCATATCACATATCATATGAAATCATCTCGTAGTACTAAAATCAGTACTGAAATAAGCATTCTGTAAAATGTTGTAAATCTCTTTCATTAACATTTCACATATCATGTAAAACATTTACATTTCACATTTCACATATCATATAAAACATTTTCATATATGGAGACTTAGGCACACACGCCCAGCCTGTCCACTGGGTCGTCACTCATATCATGCTATAGACCCCGAAGGGTATGAATAATCATGTCAGATCTATGGTCATAGTCTATAATTGTCCTCGGCGGATCACTGATCAAGTGTCGGCCGGGACTACATATCACATATTACATATCACATGTTACATATCACATATCACATATCAGCATGATAGGATGCCATCTAGTCTCAAAACCATATTTTTTATCATCAGAAAACCTTTATGGAATTTATAAAAAAATATAATTTCATCATTTTAAAACCATAAAGGTTATAAAACCATTTAGTGAATATTTAAGAAATATATATAAAAATATTCACTTTATTTCCTTTCATTTTCCATCTCGTATTATGTGTAACTTACATATCAGGAGAATTTTCGGTGATTTCATTATCACCATTCTCGAAGAGATTTTTCGGTGATTTCCTTATCACCATTCTCGAAAACATGAATATTTTAAAATGAATTGTGTTATATTCATGTTTTATGAAAAATAATCATTTTTCTCGATTTTCGTTGTTGAAAATCGTTTCTTATGAAATAAAATCATTTATTATGATTTTTAGTAATTTTTCGAGAATTTTTCAATAATTTTTCGACAGTATAACGGCTGCCGATTGGCTAGCCTCCTGCACGGAAAATACAGTTTAAAATCCAGCCAGTGCATCACCACAAATTTCAACCAATCATTCATCACAACATCTTCATAAAATATTTTCATAAAATATTTCATAATTAAAATCATGCAGACTGAATATCCTTACAGTGCTGCACATGCATCCCTTACCTTTTTTCAGGTTGGCGATCGCCTCGTTCGTCGCGCCCGTGTTCACCTCGCCCGATTCCATCATCTCGGTCATCGAGGAAATTTTCTGGAAATTAATTTCTAAATTTTAGAATTTTTCCATAATTATTTAAATAAATAAATTATTTAAATAATTTATCACTTTTCGGGATTTCTTACCGTTTCCCGTAATTCCTGGGTTTCCGAATTCTCGAGATTTCTCGTAATTTCCAAAATTCTCCTTTTTCTCCCTCTTTCTTCTTTTTCCTCTTTCCTTTCTTCCTTTTTCTCTTTTCTTTTCTTTCTCTTTCTTTTCTTTTTCTTTTTCTTTTTCTTTTTCCTTTTTCTTTTCTTTTTTCTTTCTCTTCCTGCCAGACCGGTCAGCTCCCTTCCTCGCCGGCGACCGGTTCTCCGGCGGTTCGGCGGCTCTACAGCTGGCCGGCGTGACTGCGAAGCCGGATCTGGCCTCCGTTCATCCCGAATCGGCGGCACGGCAGCGGATCTACTCGATTTACCTTCGGTCACTTCTCCTCCTCCGTCGGCCGTCCTCTGCCGTTCCCAGCCTCTCCGGTGGCCTCCATCCCATTCCTCTCCTTCCGCCGATGCTTTGGCTGTGGTGGCGGTGGCCAATTCCGCCGGCACCGCCCGTCCCTTTTTCTTTTTCTTTTCCGGCTTCCGCCGGTTTCCGCCCCTGTTTCCGCTTCTGTTCTCCGTTTTTCTTGTCGCCGGTCGCCTCTTCTCACATCGCCAGCGTCGTCTCTTCCTCTTTCCCTCGCCCGCGGTGGCAGCTTTGCCACCGGCGGCCTCGCCTGGGAAGGGTCGGGATCTTCCCCGATTTTGCTTCCTTTTCTTTTCTGTTTCCTTTTTTTTTATCTATATAAATATAATATAACATATATATATATATTTTGCACAAAATACTTATATATATATAATTTGAATTAATATATATATTTCATATATATATATATATATATATATGCATTTATAGATATATATTGTATTACAATATATATATATATATATATTTACACTTTAATTAAATTAATTAATATGTATATTTCATACATATACATATTTATTTATATACATAATTGTATATAAAAATATACATATGTATTTATTTAAGACAAAATAGTATATATTTCATTTTATAATATATACTATATTTCATATATATACATATGTATTTTTATTTAATTATTGGATTTCTTAATATCCAATTTATTTTCTCCTTTATTCGAATTTCCGCTATCAGTCACTTCTTCACTTTTTGAAATTTCCACAATTCTATTTATTTATTTCCTCTTATCTATTTTCTTAAATATTAATTTCCAATAATTGGAAAATTTGCGGTTATCACATTCTCCCCACCTTAAGAAATTGGGCCCTCCGAATTTAACTTAATCCATAAGGAGGTAGCATCCTGGATACTTATCATTCTTGACCTTTAAGTCATCTTTCAAATTATACTGCCAGTATACTTTTGACATCATAATCGCTTTTATACCATTATATATCATTTCTCATCATATATTTATACTCCCTTAAATTTCTTATCAGTTGGGAGTTATCCATTTCCACTTCTTTTCATATCACATATGATTCATACTGCTCATCATTCATCTTTCTTATTTAGTGCCAAGTCGATACATTTCGATAATTATCATTTACCGATTTTATTCCATGGTATGTAATTGTCCCAGTAGCTTTCACATCTCATGCATCCGCTCTCTCAACATATTATCGAGCGTTTCCGTATTACGCTCAAACATCTATATCATGTACGGAGCGGTGCTATCAATAGGTTTGGAATCTCAGAGCCTTTTGCTATTTCCCATCACATATAGCTACTCAGAGATTCCCATCACATATAGAGCTCACTGGAACTTCACATACATTCTCATCATTTTATAATCATATTTCGACTATGGCACTAAAGAATCTAAGAGTTTGATAATGGAAAAGTGATTTCATTAGACTATCAGTCCATAATCACTTTCACATTATCATATCTCTTTTAGATTCTTCATTATCCACAATATTAATTTCATATTTATTTCATTTAATTGCTGCAGTTTATTTGCAGACTTTACCATTCACCATCTTTTACCATAATTTCATCAGGAGATAATCATTTCCTCTCCATATCGTCTTTCCATGTAATATTCTTATTACCTCTTTTATTCTTATGGTATATTCATTATCACTTTAATTTTTGAATATACCTGAAATTATACTCTTTTGATAATTTAGATTCCATAATGGTATAATCAAATTATAATTTAAGCTTCTCATTATTTGACTTCACCATCGAATCTATAATTATCAATTTAATCATCTCTTTATCCATATAAATCCATTATTTCCATCATTTCAAGGTATATATATATCCTTTTTGTTCCATTTACATAACTGGCAGTAAAATGTAAATCACTTCTTTACTCCTTTGAGTATGATTACTTTTCCTCTATTTAGTTTTGGCTCGATCTTACATCTAGCCATAATCATGTGATAACCACAAAAATCACTTTTAGTTTTAAAATTGGGAACTACTTCATATTCATGTTCCCTAACCATCATGTACTTATCCTCTTATTACATATTCTTGTTTTTTCCTTCATCATCATTTCGATCACTTTTCATCAGTGGTAAAATATTCCACTAATAAAATCTTTTAACCTTTTACATATTATCTTCATACTTATTCATTCACTAACTTGAACTTATTAAATTTTAAGTCACATCTTTAGAGTAGCTAACCCAATAAACTCTCCTATAGACTGGCAATAGTATATAGCTAGATCTCGTACATTTCGTATCTCAATCATTATCTCTTTTTCATAGACAGATCCACTGTCATTCTGTCATTAGAGATCATATATCTTAGAAAGAGATACCGTCTAGCTAAATCTTCTATTTGCCCTTCTTAACATATAATTCACTGTCTTTAAGAGTCTACGGGATTATATCATTATGCTGCTCATTTTCCATATGTGTCTTAGACTGTATCACTATCTCATCATATTATCCTTGTATGGGTGCCTCATTCATTAGGCTTATATATCTCACAAGGTATTTCATTAACCTTGTAAACCTCATTAGAACTCGTGATAATTTTATCGAGTTCAAATCATTATCATCTTATGATCACCAATTTCCAACTTTCCATCTAGTGATGCCTTTACAAAGATTGCTCTGATAAGCTACTTATATATCTCTAATTAACTCAGTTTAAGGCATCAATTTCATAAAAAGATTATTTGTTCTTCATAAGAACTTTATTTCATAATAGGAATTAAATTCACCATTTAATTCATCCTCAATCACATCATCTGTATTTCCATCATTTAACTGTATACAAGTGGATTTCATTATTCACTAATTTTTTTTTCCAAAATTATTTTCTTAAGCTTTTTGGATTCTTCTATGTTCTCCGATATAAGCTTGGAATAACTTTCATATTCACAATCGAGTCAATGTTAGCTCGATTTTTCCAATCTATATAACTCTGAAAATTCATCAAGAATCTCCTCCGATGCTTTCTTTAATCATTCATCATTTTGAACATTCATCTTTGTGTCCCATCATTTCACTGTATATCCTCAAGGCCAAGATATTTAATATTTAAATCATTTTAACATTTGCTCCGCCTTGATTTGCTTATTTCTCGTACTCCATAGCATATCAATCCTCTTAATTTACAATGCTGTATTAAGTGCAATTATTTAATTAACACCTTTCACAGCTAACCGATTTATTGTCACTGCAATTTACTTTAAAATCAATTTCATTTAATAAATTCAAGTTTAATTCCCTTGAGCATGTTATCCACGAGGTTCGAACCTTGGCACCCTTACGTACCTAGTTCCTTACACTCGTATTACCATTAAAATAATTGTAAGAGTCCCGCCTGTTCGAATCGACCGTCGGCGAGCATCCCCTAGGCAATCCTTTCGCCCCAAGTTTACCCTTACACATAATTCGCCCACATTTCACATCATATTGTCCACTACGGGTCGCCCATCATTGGGTCGCCCGTCTTATTTTATCTCAAGGGTCCTGAAGAACTTAGGTTAGCTGTCATCTTCTTCTTTTTATCACTTTACTGTTCTTATAAATATTCTCCAATTTACAGTACTCCATACAGTACATTAATTTGCAATGCATGTCTCCAAATGCTCCAGTTCTATAAATAAATATTCATTTAATACCTCAAAAATAGTATAAGTGTATAGAACCAGAATTAACAGTACTGCTATGGATTTCATCCTCTATACTGATCTCTTCTCAGTCATCTCCAGTAATCATATTACTTTTCATCATATTCAACAATCCCGTAATGATATCCCTTTAATACACTTTTAATTTAGACCCATAAAATCAATACTAAGTCGCTCATCCTGCGACTTCCCTATAACCATTTGGGTCGTACCAGCACACTAAGTGTAGTGAAATTTATAATCGGGATCGTTATACTCATATTGTGTCCTCATATCATCAATAACTCCATTACTATCAATATATTCAAAATCGACTTGATTTTATCACTATTCAAACCATAATCCCACACGGGCATTTTCATCATTTCCACATTTATTTCTTTCTCCTCAATATACATTTAAATCAGTGATCTAGTACCCCTTTCTCATACCAATATCAGCAGTTTAAAATCTTTTTCGATTTCGACAGAGAAATCTAATAAAATCCATAATTGGATTATTTTGCCTGAAATGCAGCTTTACATCATCAATTTATCTGTCAAATCGATCAATTCCATCTTCTGGTGATCTGTTTTGACTTCCGGTAAAATTTTGAGGGTAGGGGTATTTTGGTCATTTTTGGCCAAAAATTTTCTCTCTCCTCAAAATACCTTTAATCGATGATCTTAATGTCTATTTAGTGATGATACTTCATTCCCCGCCTTTATATCATCACTTTCAGGTTTCAGTTCGATCCGGACAGAAAAGTACTGGTGGGGCCCTCACCGAGTCCATTTCTGTTCCTTACCGAACCAACCTTCATTTAGATCATAAGATCACCATTTCAGGTAACATTCCTGAGCCGTTTTCCCTTTTTAGCATTCTTAGTTCATAATGCTCACTCCCTTCTAAACACTTAACTCAATTTACAATCATTTATTTCCTTTATGTATTTAGACTACACAGTACTACAGGGGATGTTAACCTTTTCAACACATTTCCTTTTCCAAAGTATCGACAGACATCAGGCCAACCGTGCTCTGATACCATTAAATATGTCACAGCCCGTGACCCTATTTTTCACCTTATTCTATACATCTTATTTGGTTGGGTTGTCTGCGATACTTTACTTTTCTTTTACATATACACAATTTCATATTAAATTATAATATGAATTACATCCCCGATTTCTATTTCATAAGAAAGTAGTACTGTCGATAAGTCTAAATACAGAAAATAAATGATCATACCTTATTAAATAAATCGACCTACCACATCGTCCCCAAATACGCAGTCGAAAATCCTTTAAGTGCTAAACTCTCAGTCTTCGAAAACCTGAAATGTTAAAATTAAGGGGTGAGCAAACCACGGCTCAGTAAGGGAATTATATGCATACTTGATATTCAGCTTCCTATATGCTGAAAATCTTTTTCATTTTTCCTATGGGCTCTAGGCTCACATGTAGGAAGGATACTACAGTCGGCTAGGGATCCGGATGGAGTAAGATAGGTATTTTGAAATACCTAGCTTGTCCCGGAACCTAGAAGCAACTGTAGAGAATAATATTCTTTCTTGTTTTGAAATTCAAATCCTTTCCTTTTTATTCCGTAACATTTTCATATTCTTTTTCAAAATAATGCTTTTATGAAATAAAGCATTTAAATAAAATAACTAATATTCATATTTTCTTGAAAAGAATATTAGTTAAATTCTCATCATTCTCATTTAAAACTCAATTCATATTTTACTGTACAACCATAATTAGTACAGTACTTTAAATAGCAAAATCCGCTATTAAATCCTTTTCGTATATCATATATATCATTTAAATCTAATATTCAATTTACAAATTAAAATAAGAATATTAGATTTATTTTCCTCCTTTTTCCTTTTTGGAAAACATATTACATGTTCATATCACATATCATATGAAATCATCTCGTAGTACTAAAATCAGTACTGAAATAAGCATTCTGTAAAATGTTGTAAATCTCTTTCATTAACATTTCACATATCATGTAAAACATTTACATTTCACATATCACATATCATATAAAACATTTTCATATATGGAGACTTAGGCACACACGCCCAGCCTGTCCACTGGGTCGTCACTCATATCATGCTATAGACCCCGAAGGGTATGAATAATCATGTCAGATCTATGGCCATAGTCTATAATTGTCCTCGCCGAATCACTGATCAGGTGTCGGCCGGGACTACATATCACATATTACATATCACATGTTACATATCACATATCACATATCAGCATGATAGGATGCCATCTAGTCTCAAAACCATATTTTTCATCATCAGAAAACCTTTATGGAATTTATAAAAATATATAATTTCATCATTTTAAAACCATAAAGGTTATAAAACCATTTAGTGAATATTTAAGAAATATATATAAAAATATTCACTTTATTTCCTTTCATTTTCCATCTCGTATTACGTGTAACTTACATATCAAGAGAATTTTCGGTGATTTCATTATCACCATTCTCGAAGAGATTTTTCGGTGATTTCCTTATCACCATTCTCGAAAACATGAATATTTTAAAATAAATTGCGTTATATTCATGTTTTATGAAAAATAATCATTTTTCTCGATTTTCGTTGTTGAAAATCGT
The DNA here is from genome assembly GCA_032173925.1 of Heritiera fomes. Classification (NCBI taxonomy): domain Eukaryota; kingdom Viridiplantae; phylum Streptophyta; class Magnoliopsida; order Malvales; family Malvaceae; genus Heritiera; species Heritiera fomes. Next base: position 15,932,564 of record JAPDPM010000009.1, on the reverse strand, counting down.
TTTTTATGAAATAAAATCATTTATTATGATTTTTAGTAATTTTTCGAGAATTTTTCAATAATTTTTCGACAGTATAACGGCTGCCGATTGGCTAGCCTCCTGCACAGAAAATACAGTTTAAAATCCAGCCAGTGCATCACCACAAATTTCAACTAATCATTCATCACAATATCTTCATAAAATATTTTCATAAAATATTTCATAATTAAAATCATGCAGACTGAATATCCTTACAGTGCTGCACATGCATCCCTTACCTTTTTCCGGGTCGACGATCGCCTCGTTCGTCGCGCCCGTGTTCACCTCGCCCGATTCCATCATCTCGGTCATCGAGGAAATTTTCTGGAAATTAATTTCTAAATTTTAGAATTTTTCCATAATTATTTAAATAAATAAATTATTTAAATAATTTATCACTTTCCGGGATTTCTTACCGTTTCCCGTAATTCCCGGGTTTCCGAATTCTCGAGATTTCTCGTAATTTCCAAAATTCTCCTTTTTCTCCCTCTTTCTTCTTTTTCCTCTTTCCTTTCTTCCTTTTTCTCTTTTCTTTTCTTTCTCTTTCTTTTCTTTTTCTTTTTCTTTTTCTTTTTCCTTTTTCTTTTCTTTTTTCTTTCTCTTCCCGCCGGACCGGTCAGCTCCCTTCCTCGCCGGTTCCTCGCCGGTGACCGGTTCTCCGGCGGTTCGGCGGCTCTACAGCTGGCCGGCGTGACGGCGAAGCCGGATCTGGCCTCCGTTCATCCCGAATCGGTGGCACGGTAGCGGATCTACTCGATTTACCTTCGGTCACTTCTCCTCCTCCGTCGGCCGTCCTCTGCCGTTCCCAGCCTCTCCGGTGGCCTCCATCCCATTCCTCTCCTTCCGCCGATGCTTCGGCTGTGGTGGCGGTGGCCAATTCCGCCGGCGCCACCCGTCCCTTTTTCTTTTTCTTTTCAGGCTTCCGCCGGTTTCCGCCCCTGTTTCCACTTCTGTTCTCCGTTTTTCTTGTCGTCGGTCGCCTCTTCTCACATTGCCAGCGTCGTCTCTTCCTCTTTCCCTCGCCGGCGGTGGCAGCTTTGCCACCGGCGACCTCGCCTGGGAAGGGTCGGGATCTTCCCCGATTTCCTTCCTTTTCTTTTCTGTTTCATTTTTTTTTATCTATATAAATATAATATAACATATATATATATATATATATTTTACACAAAATACTTATATATATATAATTTGAATTAATATATATATTTCATATATATATATGCATTTATAGATATATATTGTATTACAATATATATATATATTTACACTTTAATTAAATTAATTAATATGTATATTTCATACATATACATATTTATTTATATACATAATTGTATATAAAAATATACATATGTATTTATTTAAGACAAAATAGTATATATTTCATTTTATAATATATACTATATTTTATATATATACATATGTATTTTTATTTAATTATTGGATTTCTTAATATCCAATTTATTTTCTCCTTTATTCGAATTTCCGCTATCAGTCACTTCTTCACTTTTTGAAATTTTCACAATTCTATTTATTTATTTCCTCTTATCTATTTTCTTAAATATTAATTTCCAATAATTGGAAAATTTGCGGTTATCACAAAACCCCTCTAAAACTCCTTTTCTTGTCTAATTTTTAAATTTTGGAAAACCCCTCTAAAAGTTTTTTTGTCCAATTTTTGAAATTTGAGGAAATCCTTCTAACATTTCTTGTCTTGTCAAAATTTGGAATTTTAGGAGACTCCTTTAAAACTTCTTTTCTTGTCAAATTTTGAAATTTTAGAAAGCTCCTCCAAAACTTCTTTTTCTTATCCAATTTTGAAATTTTGGGAAACCCCTCTAAAACTTCTTTTCTTATCAAAATTTAAATTTTAGGAAACCCCTCTAAAATTCTTTTTCTTGTCAAAATTTGAAATATTGGAAAACCCCTCCAAGACTTCTTTTCTTGCCTAATTTTCGAAATTTTAGGAAACCCCTCTGAAATTTCTTTTCTTGTAAAATTTGGAATTTTAGGAGACTTCTCTAAAACTTCTTTTCTTGTCAAATTTTGAAATTTTGGAAAACTCCTCCAAAACCTCTTGTTCTTGTCCAATTTTAATATTTTGGAAAACCCCTCCAAAACTTCTTACAAATTTTGAATTTTAGGAAACCCTTCTAAATTTTTTTTTCTTGTCAAATTTTGAAATCTTGGGAAACCCCTCCAAGACTTTTTTTCTTGCCTAATTTTCGAAATTTTAGGAAACCCCTCTAAAATTTCTTTTCTTGTAAAATTTGGAATTTTAGGAGACTTCTCTAAAACTTCTTTTCTTGTCAAATTTCGAAATTTTGGAAAGCTCCTCCAAAACTTCTTGTTCTTGTCCAATTTTGAAATTTTGGAAAACCTCTCCAAAAGTTCTTATCAAATTTTGAATTTTAGGAAACCCTTCTAAATTTTTTTTCTTGTCAAATTTTGAAATCTTGGGAAACCCCTCCAAGACTTCTTTTCTTGCCTAATTTTCAAAATTTTAGGAAACCCCTCTAAAATTTCTTTTCTTGTAAAATTTTGATTTATGCGATTTATCCTATCCATGGGATACAATCTATTCTATCCATGCAATGCTCTCTTTGAAAAACATTTCATCCTTAATTATGGCAACAACAAGGTTAGGTTTATCTTCATCAATCTATTTCATGTATTCTTCTTTTTTCATCTGTCATCCCTTTCTTATATTTCTTATTTCTTTTCTCATTTTCCTTCTTTCATCTTTCTTTTCTAATAAAGATCCCATCTTCGTACCCTCTTTATCTTATCTTATCTTATCCCTTGTTTCTTCTTTCACTTTCCTTTTTATCTTGCCATTCATTTTCTCATTGAAAACCTTATTGAAGCATCTTCATTCACTCTTCCTTATTCACTGGTTTTTCTTGATTTCCAACTTCTATTCATTCATAAGTTTCCTTTTCTTTCATTTTCCTAAATATTATAGGTGTCTTTCACATATTTTGCCAAGCAAACATTCATTGTCATTCTAATTTCAAGATCAATGCAATACAATTTCTCAATCCCTCAAGGTAAGGATATAGCAAAGAAAGAATAGATAAAAAGAGTAATATTCAATATTTGGAAAGATTTTACAAGAAATTGCTAGGCTTAAAAAGACAATAGGCTTGAATGAAAAGAGAGAATTTTCAGGATTAAGTTTCGGGTAATAGTATCCAAATAACAACAATTCAAATAATTCTGATCAATGAATACAAAATTCTATTCCAAATGTTTATTTTATTTGATCATGTTGAGTTTATTTGAAACATCCCCTTGCTCTAGTATCGTTGACATCTAATTTTTCTCGTATCTAAGCCTCTTTTTCGGATTTTCAACTTATATGCAGTCCATTGATCCAAACCGCCCTTTTTGGGTTTTCATCCTGAATCCTCCTTTTATTTATTCTCTTCTTTTTTTTTCTTCTTTTTTTTCCTTCCAATTTTCATTCTTTCAATTTTTCTCTTTTCTTCTTTTTCCTTCTTCATGAAATTTCTTTTGTCTGTTCTTAATTCCAATTCATGCCCTAACAGCAAATATTTCTTCACCCAATTTAATGCTCACATGGATTCAAGAGAATTTTTGAATTCCCATTACTTCCATCTAGACTAAATCTTTTTACTTATCTTGATCTTCTTCTTCTAATTTCATCTAAAGGATCATCATCTCATTGTGTAAGTATACACTTAACTCAACACATGATTCATCAATGTGAGTACTTATATTTGATCAAAATAGACTTTTGAGGCACGTAATGTAGGCTTGGTGAAGGTTCATGAAAGAAAGGATAAAATAGGCCCAAAATAAGTGTTTCAAGGTTCATCATACCATGACTCATTTCCCATCATTCAAATCATTTAGGCATTTTGAATTTTACCCCATTTCTTTCCTTCTTCTTTTTCTTTCTCTCTTTCTCTTTTTTTAAACATAACTAGGGTTTCCCCCTCTTGATTTCAAACCCTTTTTCTTCTTTCTTCTTTCTTCATTCTTTTTCCATACAAAAGGTGTTTTTCTTTTTTCTTTACTTTGCCCCTCAAATATTTTTATTTTGCCTCACTAATCCTTCATTTTCCATTTTCATTGCCCCCTAGTGTGGAGTGTGATCCTTAGTGGGTTATATCAAAAAGAATATAACAGGCACAAAAGGGGTGGTCAATGGATAATTTTACTCATGCTTGAAAGGTAGTGAAAAAAGGCCATTTTTCATCTCAAATACAAGTACTCTCATCGAAGGTCATATATTGAACAAGGACAAACTCATTAAAATTTCATTTAGAGATTCACCTTTACTCGTAACATCTAGTGAGTCAAGATTTCAGATGAATTTTCTTCTATTCTCATCTTGCTTGAACAATCTCGACAATTAGAAATCTATTCAACCAAACAAAACAGTTCTTTCATAATGGAATTTTATATTTATTGCCATTATTATTATCATGTTCATTATTTGGATACTTTCAAGCTTGGTAACAATGCAAAGAATATAGGTATCAGTGTTTTGTCACAGAATAACAAGATTGGAATGAGGAATTGAGAAAAATGAATTGTACTAATCCTCTATTGAAAATGAAAATAAATGAAAGTTGGCCCAATACATAAAAGAATTCTCAGTGCCTTTTGGGCTTAGGCACTCCTATATTACCTAAGAAACTGAAATGTTCTAAGATGAATGAAATTAAAAACAAGAAACAAAGAAACAACCAGTTACTTTAAATTAGGTGAATTAATCAATATCATCTACTTTCTTCCACAGCATTAACCGCTACCCTTTGTGTGATCTGGCAGAGGATTATCATTCACATTTGGGTCATTCTTTGTCCTAAAACTCAAAATTCCAGTGCTAACAAGTGATTGAACTTTCCTCTTCAAGCCCATATAATTCTCAATAGAGTGACCAACGTTGTCATTATGATAAGCACACATTAGGTTAGGATCATACCACTTTGGGTAAGGAGGCTTCAAGGGCTCTACATAAACAGGAGCAATAAGGTGACCCTTTACCAACTGTGGGAACAACTCGGCATATGTCATGGGTATAGGGTCTATGGTAACATTTCGGCTAGCTCGAGTGTTTCTTTGGTCATTTGAGGTTGTAGAAGCTTGTGAATGGAAAATGGGTTGGTAAGTGTTTTGAGGGTGAGTTTATGGGTGAGGGTGAGGGTGAGAATAGGCATAATTCACTGAAGGTGAGTAAGAGGTATAAGAGCGACGTGAGTTATTTGAGACTGCTTGTACATCTTTTTCTTTCTTCTTTGAAAACCTATTTCTCTTATTATCATTCGTAGATGCTTCAATCTTACCACTCTTGAGGGCATTTTCAATAGCTTTGCCAGTCATGTCTGTAAAATTCTTAGTCACACTACTAAGCAATCGCTCATAGTAGGGAGCCTTGAGAGTATTCAAAAAGAACATGGTGATTTCCTTCTCAGTCAACGGAGGTTGAACTTGTGATGCCTTGTCTCTCCATCATTGTGCGTATTCTTTGAAACTCTCGTCTTTCTTCTTCTCCATACTTTGGAGAGATAAGCGGTAAGGGGCCACATCGGACACATGTCTATATTGGGCTATAAAAGCTCTTGCCAACTAAGACCAAGAGATAACTCGACTCTTTTCCAATTGGTTATACTATTTAGCGGCTGACCTAATCAAGCTATCTTGAAAAACATGAATTAATAGCTTGTCATCCCATGCATACGCTGCCATCGTCCTACAGGACACGGTGAGATGGTATTGGGCATGAGGTTCCATTAAATTTCTCAAATTCGAGTACCTTGAACTTTGGTGCAAGCATAATGCCAAGCACCAAACGCAACCTTTCAGCATCAATTGGCCCAAAATAGTCAACTCTTTCTACGACACTTAGCGTTTCCTCTATGAAGCTCAGTTGAGCTTTAGTATCACCATCTTTCTCCCTATGCCTTAGCTTTTCCAACTCTTTGGGGTCATCTAAATTTGGTACTTCGATTGGATTTTCAGCCTGTATCTGTAAGGGTGTTGGAGCTTTGACAGTACTTCCTTCGAGGATGAAAACGGGGTTGTGTCACATGCTTTGTTAAGTCTCTTGGACAAACTCGTCTTGATTACCCATCTTCTCCTTTCCTTTAATCATGGCTTTTAGCAACTGAGTAATTTCGCTCAATTGCCCCCTTATCTCTGCATTTTCCCTTTAAAACTCTATCCTATTATTTTGATCTTCTTCCATTATTCGAGCTTGATACCTTGTATGGTATTTGTGGAGGGTGGACCGTCTAGTAGATGCAATTTTTACACCTTGAATGCCACAATTAAGTTGATATTAATTTTCATGTGATGATATGTTTATGCACATACAAATGAATGAACTACATAGGATGCACTAAAGTCTTGCATCTCTCCTAACAATTAAAAGAATGTTTCATGATAAGACCAATGTAAAGAACATGTTATGCAATGCAAAATCAAACGTAAAAATGCATAACTTAATGGCATAATTTTTTTTTGAAAAATGAAAAGGAGAATAAAAACTATATTTTTTGAATTTTTTAAAAAAAATGATGAACAAAAGAGGAAGTAAAACTTATTCCTTCATGTGTCCTATCTTGGGTTTGAGTCTACATTTCAATCTAGTACGGTTCCACCCTAAGGCTAAGCCTTATGTTTTATTACATGCTAGGCTTGGGTAGTTCAAAAGTCTAAAGGTTTCCAAATTGCTCCTTACTGTCATCCACACAGGACTAATAAGGCACCCAATCCTCACCCATGACAGGTTACAAATGGAAAGGCTCAATTTGAGCGAGAGTATTTCGTAGCCATTGCGGAGGTATTTACCTCACGAGGGTGTAGGTTCTTTACTCTCTCCTAAGAAGGACGGAGCCCGGGTCGGTGGCTTATGCATGCAAGTGATGTGTGTGAGGAAGGAACAATTACAGTTTTCTTTCAATTATAACTTTCTAAGCAAATTTTAAGATAACCTAAAACCAAGTATTGGTTTGACTCTCTAAAGTCCCCAGTTGAGTTTCCAACTTGTTGTAACGTGTTAAGTCCTAGAACTTAACTTGCTAGACTTAAATTCTTAGAGTCGCCACTAACCATTCAAACCTAAGGTGTGATTGGTCACCTCTTTTTGGCTAAAGATAAGGCTTGGTCTACGTTCAAAGATTCTTAGACTTGGGAGTATGATTACGTGTGGGGAAGGATTAGCACCCCCACAACGCCCATCCTAAAATGGTACCTCTTAGTCTTAGGTTACCTTCTAAAATTGCCTAGGTTAATCTTTAATTTCAATGCACTTAATATTGAAAGATATTTCTAAGTATCCTCCATTTAGCTGGTGGGATAACTTAAAAATCTTTTTCACCTCAAGAGTATTCAAGTAATTCTATGCGACTTGCTCAAAGAGGCTCCATCGTCAGATAAATTTTAGTATTTTATGGAGATTTCATAACTTTGACTCCTTTACCCAAATTATCCTATTTTAGTTTTATCATTTGTTATTTGCTATTATTTTATTAACTCATATCTTTATCTATTACTTATTTTTATTTCTATCTATGAATATAAATTATTTTTATTTTTTAGAAAATGAATATAAATTATTCTATCAAAAATTCCCTTAAAATCCCCTATTAAGCTGGTAAGATTTAAAAGAAATTGTCTTACCTAAAGATTTCCAAAGTATTACTTAAATGTAACCCTCTTTAGAAACTTATTGTCGGAATAATCTATATTCACTTTTATGATTTATTATTATCTAATTCTTATTATTACTTTATTTTTATCTATCATTATTATTTGCTTATTTATTTGTTATATTTTTAAAAAATGCACATGAATTATTTTTTTATTGAAAATTTCCTTTAGCTCATTCCATTGAGCCGGTCAAACTATGAAGGAAATCCTCTCACCTAGATATTCCAAAGCATTACTTAAGCGTAACCTTCATTGGAATCTTATCATTGGAATCTTATCATCGGCCTAAAGCCTAACTTTATTCTTTTTATAAGGTATAATATGTATCAATTGTTTATATTTTTAGACTCCTACTTGCTGTCACACCCCGAAAATGTGGAAGTTTTGGCTAAATTTATATATATATATATATATATAAAAATTTAATCTTAATTTCTTACTTAGGTTGCATTCCTGCCAATACCTCAGCACACTTTTCCAACCACAGAAACATCATAATATTTTCATAAAATATTTCATTCACATTATATTGACTTATTCCTCAATGTAACGTTTACATTCATATGATATCGATTACATCCCAAAAGTATTATTTATATACAAATATCTGTGCTATACAGGATGTCTGGTATCAAAATATGAGTATACCTTACGTGAGTACAAAAACTAGCCGGAGGAGAGACGTATCCCTTAGCCTACGTCATATGCGCAACAGGCAAAGAGATGATCACTGCAAATAATCTGGTAGGGTAGGGGGTGAGCTTATTGGAAAGTGTCACGACCCGTGACCACATTTTTTAACTTATTGTACACAACTTAACCGGTTGGGCTGTCTGTGATACTTCACTTGTACTGACTGTTAAACAATTTTACATAACATTATTTATATTATACATATCCCTTATCGAAATTAATCAGATAAACAGTACTGTTGACATGTCTAAATACAGAAAATAAATGATCATACCTCAGTTAACTCAGTCGGTCTATCATATTGTCCTTCGCGTACAGCCAGGATCCACAAATCATTGAACTCACAATCATAAAAAACCTGAAATGTTTAAAATTAAGGGGTGAGCAAAACCACGGCTCAGTAAGAGAATTATATGCCTCACTTGATACTCAGCTTCCTATATGCTGAAAATCTTTTTCATTTTTCCTATGGGATATAGGCTCGCATGTAGGAAGGATACTACAGTAGGCTACGGATCCGAATGGAGTAAGGTAGGTATTTTAAAATACCATACTTGTTACGGAACCTAAAAGCCACTGTAGAGAGAAATTTTCATTTCTTTTTGAATTAATAAATCCTTTTTCCTTTTTAAACTTTCATAACCTTTTCATATTCTTTTCAAAATAATGCTTCTACGAAATAAAGCATTTAAATAAAATAATTAATATTCGTATATTCCTTTAAAAAAATATTAGTTAAATCATCATCTTATTTCTTTAAAACTCATTTCATATTTTAATGTACTCTCTTAATTAGTGCCGTACTTTAAAGAGCAAAATAAGCTATTAAAATCTATTCCAATATAACCGATTACTTAATCACTTTAGGCGTAAGCCCCAATTCACTGATCAGTTACGACATCCATTCTAACTAACAATGGAGTTAAGTGTCATATCGAGGAACTCGTGTAGCACTTAGTGCTCAAAGGATTCTAGAGGTGGCTCCCACGGTCCAACTGGTATCCGTGTAGCACGTAAGTCCCTTGAGCCTTCTAGAGGTGGCTCTAGAGGTGGCTCACTCGGTACAAAAACTTCTTACTAACACATCGGAACTCGTGTAGCACTAAGTTCTTGAAGGACTCTAGAGGTGGCTCACACGGTACAAAAATTTCTTACTAACACATCGAAACTCGTGTAGCACTTAGTTCTCGAAATACTCTAGAGGTGGCTCCCACGGTACAGAAATTTCTTACTAACACATCGAAACTCGTGTAGCACTTAGTTCCCGAAGGACTCTAGAGGTGGCTCACACGGTACAGAAATTTCTTACTAACACATCGAAACTCATGTAGCACTTAGTTCCCGAAGGACTCTAGAGATGGCTCACACGGTACAGAAATTTCTTACTAACACATCGAAACTCGTGTAGCACTTAGTTCCCGAAGGACTCTAGAGGTGGCTCACACGGTACAGAAATTTTTTACTAACACATCGAAACTCGTGTAGCACTTAGTTCCCGAAGGACTCTAGAGGTGGCTCACACGGTTCGGAACTCGAGTCTTTGCTCGGTTTGGCCTTTATGCCATATACTTCCCACTATCTTATCAGAACTCGTGAAACACTTATAATCTAATGTTCCATTTAAATTCATGGTAAGAATGTCAAATCTATCAATTCTTCCTTTTTCGAAACATATTACATATTCGTATCACATGTCTTAGGAAAGTCATCCCACAGTACTATAATCAGTACCGAAACGAGCATTTTGTAAAAATGCTATAAATCAATTGATTTTCTCCTCATATCATATAAACATATTCTTTTCACATGTCACGCATCATATTTCACATTTTCCGTTTGACATATTCCACATCATGTAAAACACTTTCCTTTTTAACATGTCACCTATCATTTATGGAGTCTAAAAGAGACATCAATCTTATCATACTATAACCCCGGAGAGTAAAGAAATAAACCGGTCAAATCTATGACCATAATCTATATTGTCCTCGGTGGGTCACTGATCAAGTGTCGACCGGGACTAAACTTATCACATATCATGCATTAGCATGATAGGATGCTGACGAGTCTCAAAACTGTATTTTTGATCATAATATAAACCTTTATGGAATTTATATAAATATATAATTCCATAATTTAAATCCATAAGGGTTAAAATCCTTTAGTGAATATTCATAAAAAATTCATAAAAATATTCACTGTATTTCACTTCATCTTTCGTCTCGTATTACGTGTAATTTATCTATCCAGAGAATTTTCGGTGATTTCATTATCACCATTCTCGAAAACATGAATATTTTAAAATTCCATCTCATTATATTCATGTTTTATGAAATTTGGTAATTTCCTCATTCTTCGTGATGTAATATCGATTTTCGAAAATAAAATAATTTAATATGATTTTATGAGATTTTTTTAAAATTTTCGGCAGCATAACCGCTGCCGATTTACTAACCTCCTGCACAAAAAATACAGTTATAAATTTGCAGCCAGTACTTCATCTCAAAATTTTCAGCAAATCATGCATCATAATAATTTTCAGAAAATATTTCCATAAAATATTTCAAATTAAAATATCCCTACAGTGCTGCACATGCATCCCTTACCTTTTTCCGGGTCGGCGACTTCCTCTTATCGATCGCGCCCGTACTCCATCTCTCCCGATAACTTATCCCGATCGCTGAAAATAATTTCTGGAATTAAAATTCTAAATTTTAGAATTTTTTCATAATTTATTAAATTTTTATGAAATTAAATTTTCGAAAAATTTCTTACTGAATTTTCGTAAATTTTCAGGTTGTCGAATTTTCGAGAATTTTTCGAATTCCCGAAATTCTCCTTTTTCCTCTTTTCTTTTTCTTTTTTCCTTTTTCTTTTCTTTTTCTTTTTCTTTTTCTTTTTCTTTCTTTCCTGTCGGACCGGTTCAGACCATTCCTTGCCGGTTCCTCGCCGGCAGCCGGTTCTCCGGCGGTTCGGGCTTCCCTCAACTGGCCGATGGCACGACAAACTTGCCAGTGCCCTTCGTTTGCCCTGGATAGGCGGCACGGCGGCAGATCGAGGCGAAATAGGTTCGGTTTCTCCTTCCTCTTCGCCGGCCCTCCTCCGCCGTTCATTGCGCCTCCGATGGCCTCCATCGTCTTCCTCTCCCTCCGGTGAAGCTTCGGTTGCAGTGGCAGCCACCGATTTCACTGGCATCGCCGTCGGCCATTTTCCTTTTCCTCTCCGGTTTCTTTCGTTTTCCGTCAATCCTGTTTCCGTTTGTTTACGTCGCCGGCAGCTTCTTTCCTTTCTCTGGTCGGTGGCGTCTCTTTCTCCTTCCTCCCTCGCCGGCGGTGGCGGCTCCGCCGCTGTCGGCCTTTTGGCTGGAAAGGATCGGATCCTTCCCGATTTTCCTCTTCCTTCTGTTTTCTGTTTTATTTCCTTTTTGTTTTTATTCACTTTCTATATTTAGTATATAATACACTATATATTATACACTATATTTTATATTTTATACATATAATATATATTATATATCATACATATATCATTTCATATATAATATAATACAATATATATTATATATACATTATATATATATTGTATATTACAAAACATATATTTAGTATATATATGTATATTTATATACTTTAAAGTAAATAACATTTATATATGTAAATTATATAAATGTTATAATACAATATATATACTTATAAACTTTAATATAAAATAATATTTACATTTTCTATATATGTATGTATATATATATATTTATATATACATAAAATATTATATTTATATACATATGTATTATTTAAATTCATGAAATAGTTTATATTTCCATATATATACCAACGTATATTAAAATATACTATATAGTATTTTAAATACATACGTATTTGTATAAAATACATTTATAATTTTTGTAATTATATAAACATACTTTATTTTCATTCTCATTTTCTTTATTTAAATTTGGATTTTTAATTTATCCAATTTAATTCTTTTTTTTCCTCTCTCTATTATTTTTATTTTCACTTCCAATTTAATTTCCTATACACCAATTTCCCGATTCTTTCACTTTCTTACTTTTCGAGATTTTCACCCATATCCCGTTCTCGCAAAATTTTATTTATTTCATCCGATTTATTTTCTCCAATATTTATTTTCAATATTTCTAATTTCCAATAAATGAAAAATTTACGGTTATCAAATCCTCTACACCTTAAGAAATTCGGTCCTCCGAATTTAACTTAAGTCCAAAGGGGGTACATGCCGTATACTTACGGCTTCTGACCTCTAGTTCATCCTCCAAATAATACTACCAGTACACTTTCAATATCAATAGTACTTTAGACCACTACATGCTGTCTTTCATCATGTATGTCTATGCTCATGTAGTTTCATTTTCTCAAATCGAGAGTTATTCACTTTTACTCTTTTAATATAAGAGCTATACATAATATTTTTAATATTACAGCTAATCTATGCTGTTCATCATCCATTCTTCTCACTTAGTGCCTAGTCAACATAATTTGGTACTATCATGTACTCTTGTCAATCAATTATATGTAAGTGTCCCAATAGCTTTCACATCTCATGCACACGCTCTCTCAATATCATGGAGCGGTTACAGCTCACGCTCATATATATAAATATATATATATATCAGTATGGAGCGGTGCTATCAATACACTTGGGATCTCAAAGCCTTTTGCTATCTCTCATTAGCATATGGCAACACAGAGACTCTCATCACATGTAAGGCTCACTGGAACTGTACATACACATTCACACCGTTTAACACTTATACTGCGACTAAGGCACTAGAGAATCTAGAAGTCTGATAATGGAAAGTGATTCTATTTAAATCATCAGTCGTTAATCACTTCCATATAATCATTTCTCTTTTGGACTCTTTATTGTCCACAATATTCTTTTTCACATTTATTCATTTGCCGACTTTACTATAGATCATCTCTCACAATCATATTTCATGAGATTATCATATTCTCTTCATGTAGTATGGTCTTTAAATCTCCTTTCATAATTTAGATTCTGTGATTGAATCCTCGAATTATCCAATTAAGCACCACATTATCTATACAATTCCACCATTTCTATCATTTCAAGGTGGTTATATGTACAAACATTTCTTATTTATATACTAGCAGTAAACATATAAATTATCTTACTCCTTTGAGTATCATTAATTGTACTTATCAAAGTTGGGTTGCTTTTACATCTTGCCACAGTTATGTGATAACCAACACAAATCACCCTCAGTCTTCACTTCGGAAACTGTTTTATATTGATGTTCCCTTCTCATCGTGCAATTTATTTCCTTATTCCACTTTCATTTTCGTTTTCATATTTCCACTATTTATCTCTTCATATATATATATATATATATATATACACACATATATATATTTTTAATTGGCATGGTACTATGCTGCTAAGATCTTTTAAAATCTTGCATACCATCTTTTTCTTTACACTTGCCATCTGCCGACTTTAATTTCTTTAATTAGATCTCATCTATAGAGCAGCTAGCCTCATCACTCTTTTATAGGCTGGCAATAGTATTTAGCTAGACTCATTACTTTCGTATCTCAATCATTATCTTTATATCATAGACAGGTTCACTGTCATCCTGTCGTCTCGAGATCTTATATCTCAAGAGGAGATACTGTCTAGCCAAATCTTTAGTTGCAAATCTTAGCACAATTCCACAGTCTTTAAGAGTTTAAGGATCATATCACAATGCTGCTCATGTTCCATTTATACTTTGGACTCAATCAGTATTTCATCAATTTACTCATGTAAGGATGCCTCATTCTTTAGGCTTATCTACTTTACAAGGCAACTCATTACCCTTGTAACTTCAATAGGAACTCGTAAAATTCACTCAGAGTTCAAATCATCATCTTATGGACACCAATCTTCAATCTTTTATGTAAGGACTCTTTATACTGAGGCTAGTCTTATTAACTCCTCACACATCCCTAATCAGCTCCATAAAGCGTCGGTTTTCATGTAGATGAATACTTGTTCTTCACCAGAACTTTATCAATGATAGGAAATTAATACATCCTTTTTAATTCATCTACAACTCAATATCATTTGTATTTCTCTCATTTATACTTATACAGACAATTTCATTATTCTCAATTTTTCATTATCTGTATTTTCGTCATCCAGACCTTTACACGTGAATTTCATTATTCACACAATTTCCAGAGTTATTTTCTTAAGCTTTTCGGATTCTTTCTACATCCTCCGATATAAACTTAGAATTTAACTTCATATTCAAAATCGAGTCAATGTTATCTCGATTCCTCTAATTTATATAACTCTGAAAGTTTTATTGGAAATCAAATCTGATATTTTCTTTAATCATACATTTCTTATCATCTTGTGACCATCGTTCTTCAACTTTTCATCTGATGATGCCTTTTATAAAGATTGCTCTTATAAGCTCCTTATACATCTCCGATTAAATCATATTTAAGGCATCACTTCCATATGATATTTATTTGTTCTTCATAACAACTTTAGTGTATAACAAAAATTTTAATACAGCATTTAATTCATCCTCAAATCATATCATTTGTATTTCCATCCTTTACATCGATACTTGTGAATTTCATCATCCATAATATTTTCCAAAAATTATTTTCTTAAGCTTGTCGGATTTCTTCTATATTCTTCGATACAAGCTTAAGAATAAATTTCATATCCACGATCGAGTCAACATTAACATGATTTCTCAATCTATGTTACTCTGAAATTTATCGGGATTCCCATCCGGTAGTTTCTTTAACCACACTTCTTTTATCATTTTGAACCTTCATCATTGTGTCCCATCATTTCACAGTGTCTTCTGAAGGTAGAGACATTCAATATTCAAATCATTTTGATACATACTCTACCTTGATTTTATTACCTAGTCATACTTTACAGCTTTACGAATCTCATCCTGGTAAGCTGTATCAAGTACAATGGTTCTCAACACACTTTATGGCTACTCGTTTCAATTTAGTTATTCACTTTAAAACCATTTCCATTTACTGAATTCAAGCTTAGTTCCCTTAAGTATATTCTCCACAAGGCTTGAACCTTGGCACCCTTACGTACCTAGTTCCTTACTCTCGTGTTACCATTGAGATAATTGTAAGAGCCCCGCTCGTTCATATCGGCCGTTGGCGAGCATCCCCTAGGCGATTCTTTCGCCCTAGGTTTACCCTTACTAGTGAGTCGGTGATGACATAGTTCGCCTGTATCTCATAACACATGATCCACTACGGGTCGCCCATCATTGAGTCGCCCATCACAGTTCTATCTCAAGGGTCCTGAAGAATTTAGGTTCGCTTTCATCTTCTTTTTATCACTTCACTGTTCTTATAATTATTCTCTAATTTACAGTACTCAACACAGTACATCGTTCTGTAGCACATATTTCAAGATATGTCGGTTCTATATAAGATTATCTGTTTGACACATCAAAGTAGTGAAAACGTATAGAACCATAAGTAACCACACCAGTATGTATTTCATTATCGATACTATTCACCTTATCAGTCAATTCCTGTAATTATTTCACTCTTCATAGTATTCAACGATCCCGTTCAATACACTCTAAATTTTTCGACCCTTACAGTCAATAACCGGGCCAATCATCTGATGACATTCTACTACACTCTTTGGATCGCATCATATAAGGCCCCGGCTCGTCTGCCGTCCGCCTGTACACATCTATACTGTCCGCTCTGGGTTCTAGAGGTGGCCCCCGTCACATAGACGTGGCACTTAGCCCCTCACAGATTTCTTCGCGTCCGTAATCTAAGTGTTAGTGGAATCAGTAATAGGGATCGTTATATTCATATGACATCCTCTATGCCATTAATAATTCCATTACTATCAATGGATTCCAATTCAGCTCGGTTTTATCACTGTTCCGAACATCGCCCAACATAAGCGCATTTTCGTCATTTCGACATTTATTTCTTTCTCCTCAATATACATTCAAATCAACGAACTGATCATCTATGTGTTGATAGTATCCTTTCTGATACTTATAACAGTAATTCAGATCTCATTCGATTTTCAATAAAGAAGTTCACTAAAATCCATAATGGGATTATTTTGCTTGAAATTCAGCTTTATCTCTTTAATTTCTCTGCCAAATCGGTCAATTCCAACTTCTGGTGATCTATTTTGACTCCCAGTAAAATTTTAGGGGTAGGGGTATTTTGGTCATTTTTGGCTAAAATTTTCTCTCTCTTCAAATTACTCTCAATCGGTGATCTCAAAGTCTATTTAATGATGATATTTTATTCCCCTTCTTTATAGCATCACTTTCAAGTCTCAATTCGGTTCGGACAGAAAGTACTGATGGGGCCCTCATCGAGTCCTTTCGGTTCCTTACCGAACAGGCCTTCATTTAGATTAAAAGAATCTCCAATATTTCGGTAATTTCTGAGCCTATTTTCTTCTTTAACATTCTCAATTTATACTTTCTCACTCCCTTTAAATCATTTTTCTCCATTTACAAAATGTTTAACTCTTTTCTTTCCAAAAGTATCCACAGACATCAGGCCAACCATTGCTCTGATACCATTAAATCTGTCACAACCCGTGACCACATTTCTTACCTTATTGTACACAACTTAACCAGTTGAGCTGTCTGTGATACTTCACTTGTACTGACTGTTAAACAATTTTACATAACATTATTTATATTATACACATCCCCTATCGAAATTAATCAGATAAGCAGTACTGTTGACATGTCTAAATACAGAAAATAAATGATCATACCTCAATTAACTCAGTTGGTCTATCATATTGTCCTTTGTGTACAGCCAGGATCCACAAATCACTGAACTCATAATCATACAAAACCTGAAATGTTTAAAATTAAGGGGTGACCAAAACCACGGCTTAGTAAGAGAATTATATGCCTCACTTGATACTCAGCTTCCTATATGCTGAAAATCTTTTTCATTTTTCCTATGGGCTCTAGGCTCGCATGTAGGAAGGATACTACAGTCGGCTAAGGATCCGAATGGAGTAAGGTAGGTATTTTAGAATACCATACTTGTTACGGAACCTAGAAGCAATTGTAGAGAGAAATTTTCATTTCTTTATGAATTAATAAATCCTTTTTCCTTTTTAAACTTTCATAACCTTTTTCATATTCTTTTCAAAATAATGCTTCTACGAAATAAAGCATTTAAATAAAATAATTAATATTCGTATATTCCTTGAAAAGAATATTAGTTAAATCATCATCTTATTTCTTTAAAACTCATTTCATGTTTTAATGTACTCTCTTAATTAGTGCCGTACTTTAAAAGAGCAAAATAAGCTATTAAAATCTATTCCAATATAACCGATTACTTAATCAGTTTAGGCATAAGCCCCAATTCACTGATTCAGTTACGACATCCATTCTAACTAACAATGGAGTTAAGTGTCATATCGAGGAACTTGTGTAGCACTTAGTGCTCAAAGGATTCTAGAGGTGGCTCCCACGGTACAACTGGTATCCGTGTAGCACGTAGGTCCCTTGAGCCTTCTAGAGGTGGCTCACACGGTACAGAAATTTCTTACTAACACATCGAAACTCGTGTAGCACTTAGTTCTCAAAGGACTCTAGAGGTGGCTCACACGGTACAGAAATTTCTTACTAACACATCAAAACTCGTGTAGCACTTAGTTCCCGAAGGACTCTAGAGGTGGCTCACACGGTACAGAAATTTTTTACTAACACGTCAAAACTCGTGTAGCACTTAGTTCCCGAAGGACTCTAGAGGTGGCTCACACGGTTCGGAACTCGACTCTTTGCTTGGTTTGGCCTTTATGCCATATACTTCCCACTATCTTATCAGAACTCGTGAAACACTTATAATCTAATGTTCCATTTAAATTCATGATAAGAATGTCAGATCTATCAATTCTTCCTTTTTCGAAGCATATTACATATTCGTATCACATGTCTTAGGAAAGTCATCCCACAGTACTATAATCAGTACCGAAACGAGCATTTTGTAAAAATGCTATAAATCAATTGATTTTCTCCTCATATCATATAAACATATTCTTTTCACATGTCACGCATCATATTTCATATTTTCCATTTGACATATTCCACATCATGTAAAACGCTTTCCTTTTTAACATGTCACCTATCATTTATGGAGTCTAAGATAGACATCAATCTTATCATACTATAACCCCGGAGAGTAAAGAAATAAACCGGTCAAATCTATGACCATAACCGATATTGTCCTCGGTGGGTCACTGATCAAGTGTCGACCGGGACTAAACTTATCACATATCATGCATCAGCATGATAGGATGCTGACGAGTCTCAAAACCGTATTTTTGATCATAATATAAACCTTTATGGAATTTATATAAATATATAATTCCATAATTTAAATCCATAAGGGTTAAAATCCTTTAGTGAATATTTATAAAAATATTCATAAAAATATTCACTATATTTCACTTTGTCTTTCATCTCGTATTATGTGTAATTTATCTATCTAGAGAATTTTCGGTGATTTCATTATCACCATTCTCGAAAACATGAATATTTTAAAATTCCATCTCATTATATTCATGTTTTATGAAATTTAGTAATTTCCTCATTCTTCGTGATTTAATATCAATTTTCGGAAATAAAATAATTTAATATGATTTTATGAGATTTTTCTAAAATTTTCGGCAGCATAACGGCTGCCGATTTACTAACTTCCTGCACGAAAAATTCAGTTATAAATTTGCAACCAATACTTCATCTCAAAATTTTCAGCAAATCATGCATCATAATAATTTTCATAAAATATTTCCATAAAATATTTCAAATTAAAATATGCAGACTGAATATCCCTACAGTGCAGCACATGCATCCCTTACCTTTTTCCGAGTTGACGACTTCGTCTTATCGATCACGCCTGTACTCCATCTCTCCCGATTCCTTATCCAGATCGCTGAAAATAATTTCTGGAATTAAAATTCTAAATTTTAGAATTTTTTCATAATTTATTAAATTTTTCTGAAATTAAATTTTCGGGAAATTTCTTACCGAATTTTCGTAAATTTCCGGGTTGTCGAATTTCTGGGAATTTTCCGAATTCTCGAATTTCTCCTTTTTCCTCTTTTTCTTCCTTTTTCCTCTTTTCTTTTTCTTTTTTTTTCCTTTTTCTTTTCTTTTTCTTTTCTTTTCTTTTTCTTTTTCTTTTTCTTTTTCTTTTTCTTTCTTCCCCTGTCAGACCGGTTCAGACCATTCCTCGCCGGTTCCTCGCCGGCCATCGGTTCTCCGGCGGTTCGGGCGTCCCTCAACTGGCCGGCTGCACGACGAAATTGTCGGTGCCCTCCGTTTGCCCTGGATCGGCGGCACGGCGACGGATCGAGGCAGAATAGGTTCGGTTTCTCCTTCCTTTTCGTCGGCCCTCCTCCGCCGTTCATTGCGCCTCCGATGGCCTCCATCATCTTCCTCTCTCTCCTGTGAAGCTTCGGTTGCAGTGGCAGCCACCGATTTGGCCGGCATCGCCGTCGGCCATTTTCCTTTTCCTCTCCGGTTTCTTTCGTTTTTCGTCGATCCTGTTTCCGTTTCTTCACGTCGCCGGCACCTTCTTTCCTTTCTCTGGCCAGTGGCGTCTCTTTCTCCTTCCTCCTTCGCCGGCAGTGGCGGCTCCGCCGCCGTCAGCCCTCTGGCTGGGAAGGATCGGGTCCTTCCCGATTTTCCTCTTCCTTCTGTTTTCTGTTTTATTTCCTTTTTGTTTTTATTCACTTTCTATATTTAGTATATAATACACTATATATTATACACTATATTTTATATTTTATACATATAATATATATTATATATCATACATATATCATTTCATATATAATATAATACAATATATATTATATATACATTATATATATTGTATATTACAAAACATATATTTAGTATATATATATATATGTATATATGTATATTTATATACTTTAAAGTAAATAACATTTATATATGTAAATTATATAAATGTTATAATACAATATATATACCTATAAACTTTAATATAAAATAATATTTACATTTTTTATATATGTATATATATATATATTTATATATACATAAAATATTATGTTTATATACATATGTATTATTTAAATTCATGAAATAGTATATATTTCCATATATATACCAACGTATATTAAAATATACTATATAGTATTTTAAATACATACGTATTTGTATAAAATATATTTATAATTTTTGTAATTATATAAACATACTTTATTTTCATTTCTCATTTTCTTTATTTAAATTTGGATTTTTAATTTATCCAATTTAATTCTTTTTTTCCTCTCTCTATTATTTTTATTTTCACTTCCAATTTAATTTCCTTTACACCAATTTCTCGATTCTTTCACTTTCTTACTTTTCGAGATTTTCACCCATATCCCGATCTCGCAAAATTTTATTTATTTCCTCTGATTTATTTTCTCCAATATTTATTTTCAATATTTCTAATTTCCAATAAATGGAAAATTTACGGTTATCACAAAAGCCTCGTAAGAAATGCATTTAAAATAGTCATAGCATCTATATATGCAGAAAAAAAATGCCATAATAATGCGTTTCATACTTTAAAACATTGTATGAATTCTTTAATACATATTTCAAAAATTCATACTTGTTTAAACATGCATCATACTTTAGATATTTAATATCAAAATTAAATAAGCTTATCATACAGTTCTTGGAGACTAGGCAAAATCATATAGCCAGTATGCGGGTCATGACACTTGCTTCATCCTCCAAAGAGGGAACGGAATACCTATGGCCATGGTATGGGCTGTAGACCTGATCAGGGTCGTATAGCGAACATGCACCACGAAGGACCAACATACCCACAAAGGATGGAAACATGCACAATGTGGGCGAGAACATGCACGACGTGGGCTAAACATATGCCACAAGGGATGGAAACATGCACAATGTGGCAAGCATGACAGGCAATAACATAAACTATAGAAAGGCCTTAGTCTCAAATCTTACTTACTTTTGTAACTTCTTAAATCATACATTTGATACAAAATAGTAAGGACCGGGCGTGCCAGGATCTAAGTTAGCCTGGGATTTACCACTCCGATACCTTTTTCGGAAAACATATTTATTTACTGTCATACTTAAAACATTATGGAAAAATATGCATAGAAGTTACAAGGTTCGTTTAGCTAATTAACAAAAGATTATGGAAATTAACTTCGGAAAAAAATTCATGCTTCAAACATTTCTTTATAATTCGAGATGAATGTATGGGATACCATCACAACTTTAAATTACATCCCTTACCTCACTACACTGTAGAGCAATGCCTTATGTTGCACCCATATGCTTCCTATCTTTTCGAATTATAAACTGTCAAGTCACAATTTAATATAATTAATTTTCAGTATAAAACTCCTTCGCTTGTCTAATTCTTAGTTAAATTCCCTTTACTTAGAATATTAGAATTTCTCAAAATTTCTCATTGTGGCCGAATGACCTTGAATGACTTAGGTGACTTATTCCTCCATAATATATATATATATTCAACTATGATGCCACTTAATTTTTTTCTAATCCAATTAGGTCAACTTAAGTATTTCTTTCTTTTATTTTCCTACTATTTGTTGACCCCAAACCGTGAGCTTTCTTTCCCTTTAATTCAGTTCACGTTGGTTGTATGTAGGTTAGGAAATCTTATTCCTTTATGAAGCATATATAGTTTAACTTTATAAGTACTTCATCATGCCATTTAGTCAACCTAAACCTAACTCTCTCTTTCATTTTTGTTTTCTTTCTTTCCTGTTGATCACTAACCAAACGTGAGCCTTCTTTCTTTTCTGTTTTCAATTTACGTTGGCTCCCATTTGGTCCTTACATCATGGTCATATCTAGTATGTCTTAGGTTGCCAAAAAGTCTAGTATTCACACACACAAGGTCAGCCAAGGCTAGCTTTTTCTTCTCTCTTTTATTTTTCATATACGGTTGTCTTTATCATCCTTGGTCTTCTCTCCTAGTACTGCACTTCTTCTACATCTATTCTAGCTTTTTCTTGATCATTATAGCACTACCCTACATATTATAATTTTAGACTATTAAATCTATACTCTTTCCTCACCTAAAGGTCAGCAACCAGGTCAGTCATATTACCCCCACTTTCCTCAATTTCGGCTGCACTATTCAGTCACACATTCCCTTTGCATTTTCGGATATACAACCAGCCAACTTATTTTTTTCTTCCAGCCATTTTCTTTGACTATAAGAAACACTATTTTATTTATTTATTTTTCTTCTTCTTCTTCTTCTTCCCCTTAGCTCACGTAACCCTCATTCAAAGTTAACCTCTCTCAAAAACTTCTTCAACCAGAATTTATTTCTTTTCTGCTACATTGGTGTCCAAACCGACAACTTCTTTCTTTTTTTCTTCATGGTTCACGTGGCTCTCATCCCATACCAACTTATCTTTTCTTAATCGATTCAACCCTAGTATGTAACTTATAACTTTACTTCCTTTTAATATTTTTTTTGACTGTTTCGGTTCATGTCTAACTGGTTTTCCGTCTTCACATAAATCATCATCAACATCATCTAATTTTCATTCTAAACCCTCCTAACTGAACTAGAGTTTTCATTCCATATATGTTTACTTCAAGCAAAGGCTATAACCAACATATCCTTGATCATTACATCTATAATCAAAGAACAAGAAACTTAAAAAAAACTGTGTTGGACGTTACCTGTATAAAAAAGCAATCTGTGCACGTGAATCACCTCCTATTTTGAGGGTTGTTGTGCTAGCTTCTTTGAGGTTTTGGAAGCTTAATATCCAAGGTTTATTTTCCTTCCAAAAGCTTGATTTATTTACTAAAGGTTATGCATGGTTCTGCTATGGAGGGGAAGTTACACGGTTTGTAAGAAACAGAACAAACTTTCAGTGATGATGATGGCTGGAGATGAGTTCACGATGGAAGAAATATAAAGCACTAAAATATATATTATTTGGACTTTTGCTGGTTTCATTAAAAGCCTTTTTTATTGTCTATTTCTTTTCTTTTGTTTAATGCTCCTTATTCTCCAACCGAGATTACACCTCCTTTTCTGTTATATTCCTTTTTCTTCATGCAGCCACACATTTTTGACTTTCTATGCCATCGTTTTGCAGCTAATAAATTTTCCATCTTTTCCTTGCTTTTACGTTTCTTATATTGTTATTGTTTTGCTCTTCGGTGCAGCAAATAAAATGAACAAGATCAGTGTTAGTTTCTATCGACCTAGGAAACACGTGAGGAAGACTTTCTTTTGTCTTCCTTTATCATTTATTTTATCTTTCCTTTTTCTCTTGTTTTTTTTTCTACTACTCATTTGTCCAAACCGAAATCACACTTCCTTTTCTATTACATTTCTTTTTTTTTTTGGTCTAGACCATCCGGTATCCCTATACCTTTGGTATAGGACTAATCCGGATTCGAGCCGGGCAGGACCCAAAGGGCGGCAAAGCTCTCTCTCAAGAGTTTTAACACAGCTGCATACCCAGGGATTCGAACTCGAGATCTCTGGTTAAGCTAGAACAGTCCCTTACCAACTGATCTACGTGCTCTTGGGTATTACATTTCTTTTATTTCTTTATGCCGCCAACACTTTTCTGATTTGTCCAAATCAGAATTTTTCCAATATCCATTTAATTATTTATTCCTTCTTTTATGTAATATATTTTCCATACTTATATTTTTCATCTAGGATTAAAATTTTCTATGTAAGCGATACTATTCTTATATATTTAATTCCTCAAAATATTATCAATAATTTCTTTATTGATAATTAAATCATATAAATGTACATCTACAGTATAAAATAATGAGTTCTCACACTTGCATAGTTTATGTATTAGTTTAATGGGATGCAAATTAGATTATATTGGATATCAATTATAGTTTATAAATGAGAGTTTGATGTAAAGACATTGAAGGACAAATGTTTGACTGATGTCGATGTTTGATAATAGATTAACAATTTTGTTTAAGCCTTTAAAAGTTAATTATGCATGCTAATGGAATTGAGATGGATTAGGGTGAATAGTATTCAATCTTAATTCTATTATACTTTGAATGGTAAATCATCATACTGGTTTGGCTGGGACATAGAGTAATGATCTATAAACATTTCATTAAACTCATAGAATCTAACTAAGTTCGATTGAAACCTATACTGAACGTAGACAAACAAAAGTAAGAATTCAAAAAATTTAGTCCAAAATTTTGCATTTGTAGTATGTTACAAAATTGATACCAAAGTTTAGTTTATCTAGAACATGTCAGTGTAGGCAAGTTAGAGTTAGAATTACATTCCATTATATTGTGCTTGTCTTGATATAAATTGTGATTGTTGTTTGAACTATATTGAATCGTTTGATTTCTGAATAGGAAGTTTGAAAGTATGATGAGGAGATCTGCTAGATGAACTCCACTCAGGAGGTAGTCACATTCTCCGACTTTGCCTCCTTTTTAGCCTCATCAGCCTACGAGCTCAAATACTAGTTTGGGTCAGTTGGAGCATAGTATGGAAAAGTTGCAACAGACTATCCAAAACTTAACTGCTCTTCTCACCCAACACTTTAGAGGTAATCAGAGCCCACTGCAGGCCGAAGCAATAACTCAGCCTCTTCCATGACCCGAGAGCTTTAATCCTTGCGTTTTGAGAGTATAGCAGAATCTCGAGACTATGTCTACAGTTTTGACACAGTTTATGGTGAGTTTCAATAACATCGCCACTAATCCTCCTTAAGCACCACTATAGCAACCACCTTTTCCTCCAAAGGTACCTACACCTCTACCTCGTCCAGCACTTCAGCCACCATAGGGGCTACTCTCGCAAGATCTGCCTCCATCGCCATGTGCTCCTCCACAACTTAGAGCAATGGAATGGATAGATTGATATCTATATAGGCTTAGATAGTTCCAAAAGTTCAATCCTCCTTCATTTTCAAGTGCCAAGGACCTCATGGTAGCAAAGAACTAGTTGAACTGATTAGACAAGTTATTTGAGTATATGAAGTGTTCTTCAATCGATAATGTTTCTTCTACTACCTTTGTATTGATTGATGATGTTGATGCCATGATCTGATTAACGAAAATTAGAACTAAATTTTTTTTAATTATAATTGGTTGGGCTGTCTGTTGTTATCTCACTCAGACTTACCATTCGTCAACTATATATATTCCATATTTATTCGACGAATTCATTCTTTAACATATGAACCATAAAGTTTTGACTTTAGTTTCATAAATATATGAACAACCTCAAGTTTACATTCATTACACTACAGTTCAATTTACATCCCATACATGTTAATATATACAAAATAGTACTGTACAAAGGTAGTCTATACATATAAAGGTAAAACAATATACCTCTACGTTGCTTGAGTAACCGCCTAAGGGATACTGTAATCAAAATCCTTCTGTGTAGAGATAGAAACTATTGCAGGTAATCTGGGAGGAAAATAAGGGATAAGCTTACGCTTAATAAGAAATATTTATAAAAGAGCTGATACTATACATATCTATATGCATGAATCTTAAAACACGCTCTTGCACTTAGAATCAATAACAAAGCAGTATTAGGGTACTCTATCAGAAAAGATACTATAATTGGTTAGATAACTAAGTTGAGTATGGAAGGATGCTTTAAAACACATCACTTATCTTGGTCTTCAATTCTGACTATAAGGAGTTTATAAAAAATTTCTTTGATCACGTAGTTCAATAGACACTCGAAAAACAGCACAATAAACAATTTTCAGTAGATAGTATAGAAATCAGTCTAATAAAGCAATTAAGTAAATTCTCTGTAAATGGTACAATGAATAGTTTTAGTAAATAGTACATAAATTATTTCGATAAAACATGTTTAGTAAGCACTCAGAAGTCAGTACAGTAAATAGTACAGTGGAGACCAGGCAACACTCAATAGAATCATGCAAATAAGTATCCCAAAAGGGAAAAATCATAAGACATATTGCCATAGTCAAATGAGGTCCATAGAGTACACGGGTCAAGTGATAGCTATGGATGCTAAAGACGTGACCAAGGTCATAAACAACAGTACACACACACTCAGAATAACATAATATACTCGAAGGCTACTATGGGACCAACGATCTCAAAATAGTTTATAAACCAATAAGAATCGTTTTACAGAGATCAATTCAACAAATCATATCTTCAATCAATTCATAAATCTTTAAAAGTAGTGATAATTGTAGTTGAAATATAAAAATTCACCAAATATTCTCAGTTCAACAAACAATGTTCAAAATATTTTATTTACGTATAAAAGTCACACTAAAACTTTTATGTACCTTGAAGAACGTGAAAATAATTAAAAATCCCTTCGACAACTGAGTCACAAATCTGTGCTCACCAAAATGTCTACATTGAACCTTAAACTAATCACACCTTCATTTTATTTCCATTTGTAAAAATAGTACCAAATGGTGATTTTAGGGTTTTACGTTTGATTTAGAAAATTTTGGCAGCATAACGACATTACCTATCCTAACCCTCTTGCATGAAAACATAGTTTAATAACCACAATTCTAGTGTTTTGATTTCAATCTAAATCACAATATTAATCTCATAAAATTCCCATTTCATCGTTTTAATACATCACAGTATCTCTACGTCTCTTACATATATCCTTACCACTCGGATTAAGCTGTGATGTCCGATCGTACCAATATGTACTCTTCACTTCTGAGCTGCAAAATACCATACAAACACTATTAATTCACCACACTTCAGTAATAATAATTATATAACTCATTAAGATCTACTACATTGCCTATTGCAGCTGTAAACCCAGTCTACTTCCTACCGATGTTTACACTACAACTACCGTCAAAATATCTCCTTTTTCAGTTCTGACTTCACCAATAGTCTTATAGTAATTTATACATTATTCTAGGAACCAAATTGCATTGATTTGAGCATGGTTTCACCATGCCTTTCACTTAGATGAACTTACTTCTCATGCCTGCACACTTCATTTCTTCAATTTAAACTTAAATTCATGCTCTACACATTGCCTACATTAATTCTACATCATTTTTACATCAAACATTGTTAGCTTTAAATTGACATATGTATTTTAAAATGAAAAAAACTTAAGTAATATTAAGTGTTTGACTCTATAATGTAAATTTGCTTTATCAATCATATGATTTTCTTAAACCACTTTAAGTCTACATATCAAAGTTTAAGACCATGATTTAATTGCATATTCTTATTGGTCTTAACATTTAAAAAATGATTTTCAATATCTTCATTAAGTAATTTTCTTAAGAACATATTGAACACAACTTTAGAAAATTACTTAACAAGGTTTTACGCTAAATCTTTAGTTAAGAAAGTTAAGAAAATCTCCCACAAAATTCTAAAATGTTTTGGGATGAATTAAAATCAAAGTCCACATCATTTCTAACCCAAATTAGCCCAAAAAAGTGTAGGAAAAGCATCAGGGTTCGATCCCCCATGTTGAGGGATCAATCCACGAATGGAAGAATGCTCCCAGGAAGCAAAAAGGAAGTATAGGATTTATCCCCTAAGGGAAGGGATCGATCCCTTCATGGCAGAATGCCTTGAAAGCTTGCGAAGAAGCATAGGATCGATCCCCTAGTGAGATAACCGTAAATTTTCCATTTATTGGAAATAAATATTGGAGAAAATAAATCAGAGGAAAGAAATAAAATTGTTAGAACGGGATACTAGTGAAAATCTCGAGAATTGAGGAAGTGAAAGAATCGGGAAATTCGTGTAAGGAAATTAGATTGGAAGTGAAAATAAAAATAATGGAGAGAGGAAAATTAATTTGGATTAATTAAAATCCAAATTAAATAAGGAATATGAGAAATGAAAATAAAATATGTTTATATAATTACAAGTTACATAAATATATTTTATACAAATATATATGTATTTAAAATACTATATAATATATTTTAATATATGTTGATATATATATGGAAATATATACTATTTCAAAAATTTAAATAATATATATGTATATAAACATAATATTTTATGTGTATATATATTATATATATATAGAAGAAAGGTAAATGTGATTTTATATTAAAGTTTATATGTATATATATTGTATTATAACATTTATATAATTGTATATATAAATGTTATTTATTTTAAAGTATATAAATATACATATATATACTAGATATATATTTTGTAATATAAAATATATAATTTATATATAATATATATTGTATTACATTATATATGAAATAATATATGTATAATATATGGTATATATTGTATGTGTAAAATATATTTTATAGTGTATAGTATATAGTGTATTATATACTAAATATGGAAATAAGATAAAAAAAACAAAAGAGGAAAGAAAACAGAAAACAGAAGGAAAGGAAAATCGGGGAAGGACCCGATCCTTCCCAGCCAAAGGGCTGACGGCGGCGGAACTGCCACCGTCGACCAGGGAGGAAGGAGAAGGGCGAGACGCCACTGGCTAGAGAAAGGAAAGAAGCAGCTAGCGGCATGAAGAAACGAAAAACAAAAGTGAAGGAAACGGAAAAAGAAACCCGAGAAGAAAAGGAAGAGGAGATCAGCGGTGCCGGTAGATCCGGGCACTGCCACTCCCCCCACGAGACCGGCTAGAACCAGGGGAAGGTGAGAGGAGCCACCGGCGAAAGGGAAACCGACGGAGGAAGGAGAAAAGAGGAAGGAAAGGAGCCGAGACCCACGAACCTAGATCTAGCACCGTCGCCGGTGATGGGGCGAAACAGAGGCCAGATCCGGCATCTTCGTAGCGTTGGCCATCTGTGGGAGGCACAAACCGACGGAAAGGAGGATCGTTGGCGGTCAAACCGACTGAACCGGCCGAAGGTGGCACTGAACCGGTCCGGCCAGAAATGGGAAAAAGGAAAAAGAAAAGAAAAAGGAAAAGAAAAGGAAAAAGAAAAGAAAAGAAAAGAAAAGAGAAAAAGAAGGAAGAAAAAGAAGAAAGAGAAAAGGAATTCCGAGAATTTGGAAAATTCCCGA
The DNA here is from genome assembly GCA_032173925.1 of Heritiera fomes. NCBI lineage: Eukaryota > Viridiplantae > Streptophyta > Magnoliopsida > Malvales > Malvaceae > Heritiera > Heritiera fomes. The sequence continues at coordinate 15,903,064 of JAPDPM010000009.1, read as the reverse complement.
GAATTTGAAAATTACGAGAAATCTCGAGAATTACGGGAATCGGTAAGAAATCCCGAAAAGTGTTAAATTATTTAAATAATTTATTTATTTAAATAATTATGGAAAAAAAATCTAATTTGTAGAAATTAAATTTCAGAAAATTCCCACGATGACCAAGCCGATGAAATCGGGTGAGGTGAATATAGGCGCGACCTTCGAGAGTCAGTCGTCGACCCGAGACATGTAAGGGATGCATGTGCAACACTGTAAGGATATTCAGTCTGCATGTTTTAATTTCGAAATATTTTATGGAAATATTTTATGAAATTATTATGATGAATGATTGGTTGGAAATTTGGAATGAAGTACAAGCTGGAAATTATAAACTGTATTTTTCGTGCAGGAGGCTAGCCAATCGGTAGCCGTTATACTACCAAAAAATTATCGAAAAATTCTTGAAAATTACTGAAAATCATAATAAATGATTTTATATCACAAGAAATGATTTTCAACCACGAAAATTGAGGAAATGAATATTTTCATAAAAACATGAATAAAATGAAAGTGATTTTAAAATATTCATGTTTTCGAGAATGGTGATAATGAAATCACTGAAAATTCTCTTGATATGTAAATTACTCGTAATACGAGATGAAAAACGAAAAGAAATAAAGTGAATATTTTCATATATATTTCTTAAATATTCACTAAATGGTTTTATAACCTTTATGGTTTTAAATTATGAAAATATATTTTTATAAATTCCATAAAGGTTTATTAATGATGAAAAATACTATTTTGAGACTAGTAGGCATCCTATCATGCTGATGTATGATATGTGATATGTTTAGTCCCGGTCAACACTTGATCAGTGATCTACCAAGGACAATATAGATTATGGTCATAGAATTGACATGTTTATTTCTTTGCCCTCCGGGGTCTATAGCATGATATGATTGATGATTGTCTTAGACTCTATATATGATGCGTGACATGTGAAAAGAACATGTTTTATATGATATGAGAAGAAGATCAATTGACTTCTAGCATTTTTTTACAAAATGCTCATTACGGTACTGATTATAGTATTGTGAGATGATTTTTATAAAACATGTGATACGAACATGTAATATGTTTTCATAAAGGAAGAATTGATAAATCTAATATTCTTACCATGATTTTAAATGGAATAGTAGATTATACGTGCTACAGCGATCTTTGTACCGTGTGAGCCACCTCTAGAAGACTCAAGGGACCTAATTGCTACATAGATTCTACGTGAACTATGGGAGCCACCTCTAGAATCCTTTGAGCACTAAGTGCTACACGAGTTCTGATGAGATAGTGAAAAGTATATGGCATAAAGGCCAACCCGAGTAAAGACTCGATGTTTGTACCGTGTGAGACACCTCTAGAAGACTCAAGGGACCTAAGTGCTACATAGATTCTTCGTGAACTATGGAAGCCACCTCTAGAATCCTTTGAGCACTAAGTGCCACACGTGTTCTGATGAGATAGTGAAAAGTATATGGCATAAAGGCCAACCCGAGTAAAGACTCGATCTTTGTACCGTGTGAGACAACTCTAGAAGACTCAAGGGACCTAAGTGCTACATAGATTCTTCGTGAACTATGGAAGCCACCTCTAGAATCCTTTGAGCACTAAGTGCTACACGAGTTCTGATGAGATAGTGAAAAGTATATGGCATAAAGGCCAACTCGAGTAAAGACTCGATCTTTGTACCGTGTGAGCCACCTCTAGAAGACTCAAGGGACCTAAGTGCTACATAGATTCTTCTATGGAAGCCACCTCTAGAATCCTTTGAGCACTAAGTGCTACACGAGTTCTGATGAGATAGTGGAAAATATATGGCATAAAGGCCAATCCAAGTAAAGACTCGATCTTTGTATCGTGTGAGCCACCTCTAGAGAACTCAAGGGACCTAAGTGCTACATAGAATCTTCGAAAAACTATGGGAGCCACCTCTAGAATCCTTTGAGAGCTAAGTGCTACACGTGTTTTGATGAAATATGAGGAATAATAGGTTATTGTGACAATAAATAAATGATTGTGATTCGTGAATGTGACAAATGTCAGTAGAGGGAATGGATCTTATACATAAGACAAAGAATGTGTATGATCATTGGATTATGCTTATATATGCCATACAAACATGTGCTATTTGAATGTTTGTCCTCTTTCACACTTAACTCCATTGCTAGTTAGGATGGATGTCGTAACTGAATCAGTGAATTGGGGCTTACGCCTAAAGTGATTAAGTGATCGGTTATTTTGAACTGTTTTCAGTGAGTTAAGCTATATGCTTGAAGTTTATTGATTTTCGTTTTGTGAATGGATTGATTTATAATCTTGCATAGTAACCGATATATCAACGTGTATAGTGACTAATCTACCGAAGTGCTTGCTGCTTTACTAATGTGATAAGTGGAATAGATTTTAATATTCTTACTATGATTTTAAATTGAATATTAGACTATATGTGACATGAATATGTGATATGTTTTCCAAAAAAAAAAGAGGAGGAAAATAAATCTAATATTCTTATTTTAATTTTTAAATTGAATAATAGATTTAAATGATTATATGTTATACGAAAAGGAATTAATAGCTTATTTTGCTATTTAAAGTACTGTACTAATTATGATTGTACAATAAAATATGAAATGAGTTTAAATAAGAATGATGATGATTTAACTAATATTCTTTTCAAAGAATATATGAATATTAGTTTCTTTATTTAAATGCTTTATTTCATAAAAGCATTATTTTGAAAAGAATATGAAAATGATATGAAATAAAAAGGAAAATCATTTAAATTTCAAACGAAAAGAAATTTATTACTCTCTACAGTTGCTTCTAGGTTCCGGAACAAGATAGGTATTTCTAAATACCTACCTTACTCCATCCGGATCCCTAGCCGACTGTAGTATCCTTCCTACATGCGAGCCTACCATAGGAAAATGAAAAAGATTTTCAACATACAGATAGCTGAGTATCAAGTGAGGCATATAATTCCCTTACTCAGCCGTGGTTTTGCTCACCCTTTAATTTTAAACATTTTAGGTTTTGATGATTGTGAGATCAGTTGATTGTGGATCACGGCTATACACAAAGGACAATGTGACAGACCAACTAATTTATATGAGGTACGATCATTTATTATCTGTATTTAGACATGTCTACAGTACTACTTATCCAATTAATTAAGATAGGGGATGTGTATAATATAAACAATGTTATGTAAAATTGTTTAACAGTTAGTACAAGTGAAGTATCACGGACAGCCCAACCGGTTAAGTTGTGTACAATAAGGTGAAAAATGTGGTAACGGGTCGTGACACCTAGGGCAAAGGATCGATCCCCTACCTTGAAAATGCACCCCAACAGCTAGTTTTTGTGAGATACAATGGTCACATTCAGTTTTGGCTCCTACCAACGTTTAGAAACCATCCAAGGGACTAAAATAAAGGCTTGGAAGCTTAAGGAAGTAAGAGGAACAGCTGAGCAACATCTTTCTTCATCTTCTCCATCTTCCTCAAGCCTATCAAAATCACAAGTGCTACAAAGTTTTCATAATCTATCATGCTCATCATCTTTGTATAGCATAGCACAAATATTATATAGGATTTCTCTTATGCTTAACTATTGTAATCACTTGCCTACCCAGAGGCCTCTCTTTAATTACATTCCTTGTAAACACAAACACATCTTGTAAAGTGGAGGTTTCTCTTTAGCCTTAGAAAAAAAGGGAGGTTTCTCTTTAGCCTGCAAAAAGAGGGATTGTAATACAAATTCAAGTTAGTAGATTTGGGAAAATTCTTGGGAGCGTCTCAAGGTAGAGGACGTAGGCAAGGTTGCCGAACCTCTATAAATCAATTGTGTACATCTCTCTTTCCCTGCTCTCTTTACTTATTTTCATTTATATTGTGATTGTTGAATTGAATTTATACTGCACACTTGAGTAGCCTAGCGCACTTAGAAAACTTCAACATAGGCTAAAGAATTTAGAAAAATCGAAAAATGAACCTAAGAGTACCACAAAATCGATTCACCCCTCTCTCGATTTAGCTTATAGAGGCAACAATTGGTATCAGAGCTTGGGCTCGAGATTGATTTCGATTAACATCCATCGAGTAAAATGATCATAAATGGGTCATTTGAACGTAGGTACACCTCTAGGAGAAGAGGGATACTCATTAGTTAAATCTCCACTTTTCAATGGAGAAAATTACTCATATTGGAAGACTAGGATGATATTGTTTGTGCAATCAAATGATTATGAAGTGTGGAGAGTAATAGTTAATGGTCCCAAAATTCCAATGAAGAAAGTAGATGAAAAGGATGTCCCTAAGAGTGAGGATGAGTGGGACACAAATGACATGAGATTGGCACAATTGAATGCCAAGGCTATGCACACTCTCTTTTGTGTATTGGGTCCCAATAAATATAATAGAGTCTCCCTATGTGAGAATGCCAAGCAAATATAGGACAAATTAGCCATTACACATGAAGAGACAAATCAAGTTAAAGAAACTAAAGTAGGTATGCTCACACATGATTATGAACTTTTTAGGATGAAAGAAGATGAGTCCATGAGTGATATGTTTACTAGGTTTAATGACATAATCAATGGACTTAAGGCATTAGGCAAGACCTATTCCAATGTAGAAATGGTTAAGAAAATTTTGAATAGCTTGCCAAAATCTTGGGAGGCAAAGGTAACCCCAATAGAAGAATCTAAGGATCCTAACACCTTGTCTTTAGATGAGCTTATAGTCCCTACTCAAATATGAGATGAAATTAAAAAGAAATAAAGTGTCTTCAAAGAAAATAGGGTAGCTCTTAAATCATCCACTCATGAAATCATTGGAGATGATAGTGATGAGAGTGGAAATGAGGAAGAAAAGGAAATGGCAATGTTTGCTAAAAGATTTAATAGATTTATGAGGATGAAGGAGAGAGAGAATAATAGGAGACAGCAAAGAGAAAAGTCAAGTAGAAGAGAAAAGGACCCATCAGTGTGTTATAAGTGCAATAAACCAGGTCATACTAAGCTAGATTGCCCCTTACTTAGGAAGGAAAAAGATAGGAAACCAAAAAAGAAAGCATTTGTGGCTGCATGGTGCGATAATGATAGCTCCGATGAGGAAAATGTAGATGATGAGGTAGCCTTCTCATGCTTTATGGCTATTAGTGATGATGAGGCTAGTTCTAGCTCTAGTGAAGATAATGATTATACCTTTGGTGAACTACAAAATGCCTTTAATGAACTAGCAAATGAATTTCAATGCATGAACTCCAAATATAAAAAGATTATTGCTAAATTGAAAATAGAAAATAGAAAATGAAATGCTATTAAATTCCCAACTTGAATTGGAGAAGAAATTAGAAGAAGCAAACTTAGAAATAAATGAGTTGAATAAAAAGAATACAAATTTGCAAAACTCATTTTCTAGGTTTTACATGGGTCAACAAAAATTAGATCACATGCTTAAGACCTAAAGAGCTTTCTTTGATAAAGATGGATTAGGTTATAATGCAAATAAAAAGGAAACTCATCTTAAGAATTTTCTTGTGAACAAAAACTCTATGCATGATACATCTCTCACATGCTCACTTTGCAATAGGATTGGTCACTCTTTACAAGCATGCACATATAGAAAAACTAAATTTAGAGGAAGAGTAGTTAGAAAAATGTGGGTACCAAAGCATGCTGTAAATAATGATGAACTGTGTTTAAAATGAATCCCTAAAGGATTAAAAATTATTTGCACTAACTTTCATGGACCCAAGAAAATATGGGTACCAAAACATGCTTGAAATTGTTTATTGTAGGAGTGTTAGAGCATGGAGCTACAATGAAACAATGAATTTCAAATGCTCTACACATCCCATGGAGTTTGCTTGTGCCAATAAGAAAGAGAAAAAGCTTGGGAATCCATCCTTGTCAAGATCACAACAATTCCTCAAAAGATAGCTCAAGGTGGATTCAAAAAATAAAGGCAAAGCATTCTTAAGCAAAGGAGTTTCGTAAGCTTAAATTCTATCTTCTCAAAACTCATATTTGTTAAAATTATTTGTGTGATTTAATGAGGCATTTTGTTAATTATTCTTGATGCATTGAATGAAAAGCATGTTTAATGATTTTGAAATGATATTGTGTGATTTGGGCAAGTATGAGATGTGTTGATAATATATTTTCTTGCTCTAAAAATGTCAAATATGTCATGTATGCAAAATGCCATGTCATGAGCATTAATAAGGAATTTGCATATTAGAAATCATGGCATGATGCTCACAAGTATGGTGATTTGATGATATGTGCTTAAAATGTAAGTGAACATGTTTGTTTTCACATATTTGTGTTTTCCAATGTATTGGTTTTGCCAAAATATGCATAAATTTCAAAATGACTCTTTTTGAGACCAAAAATGCACTTTATGGTGAAAATTGTTCCAAAATTACAAAATCTATTGTTAAATGGTTTTTCATTCATATTTTTCATTCATACAAGTCCAAAATCATGCTTCACAAACGTTTAAACTTTTACTTGGATTCAAATTACTCAAAAACGAAGTTTTAGCACCTCAAAAGTTTAATTTTCTGTCAAAATCCTGTAGAAATTGAATGAGGGATCGATTCCTCCATATGCAGGATCGATCCTTTTGGACAAAATGCAAAAAATCTGGATTCTGGAATTGAAGGATCGATCCCCTTACTCTAGGGATCAATCCCTCTAGGCAAAATATGCCTATTTTGGGGTTTTATGCAAAAATTGAGAAGTTTTCTTCATTTTCTTGATACTTTCTTTTTCCTCAACTTAAACTTCATTGGCTTAACCTCATTTTGATGATCCTTTCAATATGAAAAAATGATTTTTCATTGGTATCATGCCTCAACTTCAACAATTAGTATTATTTTCAACAGTCAATATCATTCTCATTGAGCTCACAAGTGCAAAATCATTTTTCCTGTTAAAAACACTCATGATTTGCATAAATCTTGAAATAATCTTGAAATATATTTTCAATAAATGCTTAAACATAATTTTCAAGAATTATTTCAATGATTTGTGTATATATTTGAGAATTTGATGAACTTATGCATGATAGATATTGTTCACTTCTTTTGTTCATCTTAGTCAAGCATGTTTAGAGGATTTTATCTCATAACTTGACTCACATATTTCCATTAGGCATCATGATATATTTTTGGTGGAATATAAATAATTAAAGGGCAATATATATATGCTTCAATGATAAAAGGATCATAACTTGACCTTAATAATAAAATTCAAACATGACTTAGGTGAATGAAATACAAAAAGCTTTACCTAAAATCATAATTATTCTTGGCCTACAATTTGTGTTGATAAATGGATCTTAGATGTTCAAATGCATGAAAATTTATCATCCAGGAACTTAATTTTTTCTTATGGCCAAATTTTTAAAGAACTTAGGATTTAATGACAACATCAACATTAAAGAATAAATGCAAACTTGAACAAATACACCTTGATTGATATCCATGCATTGAATCTTGATTGTTTTGATGTTGAACTTGCATGTTTGCTTAAGTTGAATCAATGATCATGTCTATGAGATGAAAATATTAGTTTTTCATGAAATTATACTTGACTTCACTCATAGAATGAAAATCTTACTGATAAAACACATTTTAGCTTGATAATATTGATTCACTTAGGTAAAGCCATTTTAGTTAAAATAGCATATACCCTCTAGAACCTTAAATGATGATAACAATTAGGGATATAGCTATTAAAATGATTAAGATGAAAATCTTGAACTCTTCCTTGCTTATAGTTGGTTGAGATCTTGATTGGAAAATTGAGCATAGGATTCTTTAGTCTTATGGAAGAAAATGTGTGCAATTGAATGACATGAATCTTTAAATCTTCCATATAATTGTAGTTGTGCTTATGAATATGGATTACTACTTTATGATAGTATGCTAATATTTAATTAATCCATATCCATGTTTAATGGTGTGTGTGATTGTATTCTTACATGTTTGCTTGATTATTCACTAAGCACACCACACATAACAATTAACATCATGCAAAATGGCTAAGTCAACCATTGGTAACAATTGGTATGAGCTTTAAATTGACAATTCTTCTTATGCTCTTTAGATTGAAATGACAAATAGGGAAGAATTAATATAGGACACTTTTGCATGAGATACTATTGTGCTAGAATTTGTGATTAATTGATGTATGATTCAATTCTATGCACACTCTTTATTGAAAATGATTCATGAGCTCATGCATATGAGATGTCATCTAATTTTAGCTCATAATCATGATGTATTGTCATGCACCTTAGTTGGACCTTAGAGAACAATTGATCTACTTAGGTGCTTGATAAGATTGAAATGAGCAAGTTATAGAATTTAGTAGAAAATTTATAAACAACTTGCTTAATTGCTTACCAATTGGGAAATTTTTGCACAATTATTTATAAACAATTGGTATAGAATCTTCGCAATGTCTTTTGCATGCACAAACATTTCATATTCTTTCTGGACATTGACTTATTTATTTATGCTACATATTTTTTGGTGGATGGAGCATATTTATTTATTCTCACATAGCTATATTTTTAGGGGGAGCATAATTTTTATTTTTCTTTCTTTTTGCTATGACAAAAAAGGGGAGAAATAATGGGGTTTGAAAACTTCTTTTGAAAACCATGCTTTGAAAACTATGCTTATATTAAGGGAGAGCTTTACAAAATCATGCTTTATTTAAGGGGGAGTATTTCTTTAAAGAATTTTCAAAGCAAATTTACCTTAAGTTTTGTCATATCAAAAAGGGGGAGATTGTTAACTTTAAATTGACATATGTATTTTGAAATGACAAAAACTTAAGTAATATTAAGTGTTTGACTCTATAATGTAAATTTGCTTTACCAATCATATGATTTTTTCAAACCATTTTAAGTCCACATATCAAAGTTTAAGACCATGATCTAAGTGCATATTCTTATTGGTCTTAACATTTAAAAAATAATTTTGAATATCTTCATTAAGTAATTTTTTCAAGAACATATTGAACACAACTTTAGAAAATTACTTAACAAGTTTTTACGCTAAGTCTTTAGTTGAAAAAGTTAAGAAAAACTCCCACAAAATTCTAAAATTTTTTGGGATGAATTAAAATCAAAGTCCACATCATTTCTAACCCAAATTAGCCCAGAAAAGTGCAGGAAAAGCATGAGGGTTAGATCTCCCCTATTGAGGGATCAATCCACGAATGGCAGAATGCTCCCAGGAAGCAAAAAGGAAGCATGGTGTCTCAATGGTATGATGAGTGTAAGGCACTGGTATCTAAGGATACCAAGGTTCGAACCTCAAAAAACGCGTTCAAGGCATTATCCTGAGTTCTTCAGGAGCCTTGAAGTAAAGCCGTGAGGGTAGGCAACCTCCCAGAGCGGACAATACGTTGTTAGTGAGTGTTGGGCGATCACCTACTGCAAATCTGGGCGTGGATCGCCCAGGGGATGCTCGCCGTTGGCCTGGTGATACGAGCGAGGCCTTGACGATGTTGTAAGAGTAAACCTGGGGCATGGATTCACTAAGGGGATGCTCACCGTCGACCTAGTGATCAGGCGAGGCTCTTACACAAGTACTACAAAGTCTTCATATTCTAGCATACTCATCATCTTTGTATAGCATAGCATAAATATTGTATAGGATTTCTCTTGTGCTTAACCATTGTAATCACTTGCCTACCTAGAGGCCTCTCTTTGATTACATTCCTTGTAAACACAAACAAACCTTGTAAAGGGGAGGTTTCACTTTAGCCATAGAAAAAGAAAGAGGTTTCTCTTAAGCCTGCAAAAAGAGGGATTGTAATACAAATTCAAGTTAGTGGATTTGGGAAAATCCTTGGGAGCGTCTCAAGGTAGAGGACGTAGTCAATTTTGCCGAACCTCTATAAATCGATTGTGTACATCTCTGTTTCCCTACTCTCTTTACTTATTTGCATTTATATTGTGATTGTTGAATTGAATTTATATTGCATACTTGAGTAGTCTAGAGCACTTAGAAAACTTCAACATAGGCTAGAGAATTTAGAAGAATCGAAAAACGAACCTAAGAGTACCACAAAACCAATTCACCGCCCCTCTCAGTTTAGCCTATAAAGCCAACAAACATCATCATATTCATGCATGGGTATGCTTGACCAAAACCCTAAGAGAATAATTCTCACGGTTTCAATTCAATTCAAGCTTAAATACATGCTTAAACTCCTTAAACACAACACAAACACCATTAAAACACCAAGAATTAAGCTTTCTCTCACCTCTTTTGCCTTGGCTGAAGCTTCAAGGGTTTGATTCACTATGGAAATGGCCACTCTAATGCTTGGTTTGAAGATATATTGTAAAGGAAAAAGAGATGAGCAAGTTTGCTTAAGGTAGTTTTGGGTTTTATAGTGTTTTTCCTAAGATTTTAGTGACTTTCTATCTCTAAATGAAGCTTTGTTAATGAAGGAGTGAGAAGATGATGATAGTGAACAGCAATAGAAGAGAAGAAAACTAGAAATCTCTTTTAAATTAATATTTATGTGACAAATTACCAAAACACCCTTATACTTTTCAAAAATTCCTATTTTACCCTTAACTACTTAATTTCTGTTTAAACATTCAGTCTAACCTCCAAATATTTTATTTGCTTATAAAATATATCTATTTAACTTATTCTAATAATTGATTAGGCTTTTGGTAGGGTTCGACTAGTCATAAGGGTGAAACTACCAAAATTACCCTAACCATCCAATTGCGTAGTTTTTAATAGTTTTGTGATTCAATCTATCAGTTAAAATGGTGTGAGACTTTTTCACACAAGGATTCATATAAGACTGTTAGTTGTTCAAAAGTTAACTTAGTTTGATCGTTATTCAGGAAAGTTTTCCCAACCTATGGACTTAATCGTCATTTTCAAAATTGTTGCACACTTTTCAAAACATGCATAAACAGATGAGTTTGAGGTGCAGATTCTTACTATCTCTATATTTGGCTCTAAATGTCTGTACTATCAAGTTCATTCTCATCGGGACAATGGAAGTCTAGTGGGGCCCACAGTCCAGTTCTTCTTTATACCTACGAAACATAAGGCATATGAACAGTTATGAGATATCGTATTTTCCTAACTTCCTTAACAGTATATAAAGGTACTAGAAAATGTGAATCTCGTAGGTGAGCACTGGTGGAAGTTTAGCAAGATAATTTTGAGGAAAGCACACTTAGTAGTGATTTGGGAGATCTTTCTTGAGGCTTTCCATAAATAGTACATTCCCCAAACATCTCAAAGGAAGATGCAGGCTGAGTTTTTTAATTTATCGTAGGGGAGTCAGACTGTGAACTAGTATGAGTCATGATTCATTGCCTTGTGCAGGTTTCATCTAGAAACTATGTAAAGAGAAGATCGACGGATTCATAGGTTCATAGCTGGTCTGAAGCCTTCCATCTGTGCCAAGTTGGCACCATTTGACATCTTCACTTATGCTGAGGCTATCCGTATAGCATAATTGGTGGAGCAGGACTATGATTTATATTAAACCAACTATAATTCCTGTGGTAAAAGGAAGGATCGAGGCAAGAAGCCTATTAAGAGTAAAGCTGCTCAACAGAAAGGTCCTGCTAAGAGACAGAAGAATTGTGAGTCTCAACCTAAGGCTATTAAGCCTACCACCACTACTACCACCACAGCTGCTCAGGGTACTTAAGGAGCATAATCATCTGTGGTAAGAAACATGGTTATAGGGCTTGTCATTGATTCACAAGGGCGTGCTTTAGCTGTAGAGAGATAGGACGTTTGATCAAAGATTGTCGTAAGCGTAAATCTAATCAGAAACAACCCGAGAAGTCCACCCCATAAAAGAAAGCTATAGCAGCAGAGAAGGGGTAGAAAGTTATGGCACAAGGGCATGTATTTGCTTTGGACAGAGAGATGACAGACACTTCTTCTGATGATTAAGGGTAAGATATCTATTTTGGACACTGAAGCATTTGTTTTGTTTGATCCAAGTTCTACCTACTCATTTGTGTCACCTTTGTTTTTCATAAGTTGTATATAGAGCTCGAGCCATTAGATTAGTTTCTCTATAGAAATACACCTTTAAAAGAATCCCAGATAACAAACTTGGTGTGTAAGAATTGTAAGGTTAAAGTAGGAGATAATGAAACTATAGCAAATCTGATTTACTCAATATATATGATTTTGATGCTATCTTAGGCATGGATTGGCTACCTACCAATCGTGTTAGTTTGGATTGCTACATTAAGATTGTAACCTTCTTCCTACCTAATAAATATGATGTATGATTTGTATGTAAGAAATAATAGTAAGATGTTTGATCCTTTTGTTAAGTCTTACAGAAGTTATTTTGTGAAGCTTTTATCGCCTATGTACATGATATTAAGAAAGGACGTCCAGATCTTTAGGAAATTCCTGTAGTTAGAGATTTTCCATATGCGCTCCCAATGACTTGTTGGGATTGCCTCCAAATAAAGAGATTGAGTTTGCTATTGATCTAGTGCCTGGTACTAAACCAATCTTAAAGCCTTCCTATCAGATGGCATTAATTGAGCTTAAGGACCTAAAGAACTCTAAGACCTTTTAGACAATGGTTTTATCAGACTTAGTGTCTCTCCTTGGGGTGCTCTAGTTTTGGTTGTTTGGAAGAAATATGGTAGCTTACAGTTCTGTATTGATTTCAAATTATTGAATAAAGCTACTGTCAAAATAAATACCATATTCCTAGAATTGATGATCTATTTGATCAGCTTCAAGGTACTCATGTGTAATCTAAGATAAATCTTAGATCAAGATATCATCAATTGAATATCAGAAGCGAGGATTCCCAAAATAGCTTTCAAGACCCACTATGGTCATTAAGAATTCCTAGTTATGCCATTCAAGTTAACTAATGCCCCTGCAACCTTCATTAAGTTGATGAAGGAGGTTTTTAAGCATTATCTGGACCATTTTGTCATCGTATTCATCGATGACATTCTTGTATATTTTAAGTCTAAGGAGGAACACGAGAAGCATCTATCTATTGTACTTTGGACCCTCTGAGACCGAAAGCTTTATGCTAAGCTCAGTAAGTGTGATTTTTTGCTAGAATAGATTACTTTCTTGGGCTATGTAGTTACTATAGACGGAGTGTCTATTGATTCGTCTAAGATAGAGACCATTGTTTAGTGGGAAAGGCCAAAGAGTGTTACTGAGATCTGTAGTTTCCTTAGATTGGCCGGATACTACAAGAGGTTTGTTGAGTGTTTCTCTAAGCTTGCTACTCCTTTAACCCGTCTTACACATAAGAATGTCAGGTTCGAGTGGAATGACGCGTGTGAGCATAGCTTCCAAGAGCTTAAGCATCGTTTGACCATAACACCAATTTTCACCATTCTTATCGTTCAGGAGGTTTCTCAGTCTACAGTGATGCCTCTGTGTAAGGATTGGGTTGTGTACTCATGCAGAATCGTAAAGTAACTGCTCCTCTGTGTAAGGATTGGGTTGTGTACTCATGCAGAATCGTAAAGTAGCTGCTTATGTTCTTGCCAACTTAAGGACCATGGAAAGAACTACCCTGCACATGATTTGGAATTGGCTATTATAGTGTTTGCTCTGAAGATATGGCAATATTACCTTTATGGTGAGAAATTCCATATATATACCAGTCACAAAACACTATAAGAAAATTGCCATATATGACACTCAAAAAATTGTTGGTAAAACCTAAAATTCTGTTGGTATAGCTCGATCAACCCTATACCAACAGTCAAAATGAGTATTCCAATGGATTTTTAACCATTGGTATTTCCCTTGTCGACATAGACCTATTCTGATGGATTTTCACCGTCAAAATAGTTAGTAGGTCTATACCAACCATTTTGATTCATCAATAATGCTATATCCATTGGTATAGCTTTCTTGCCTACATGGATAGATTAAGCTATCGGAATAAGTATTAAGGATATACTAACATTATAATTTAGTCACTAAAGAATTTTAGCAAAGTTATATCCATTCGTATAGCTTTATTGCCCATACCGATGGATTAAGCCATTAAAATAATTATTAAGGATATACCAACATTATGGTTCTATCACGACACTAAAGCTCTAATTGTTGGTATAACTACCTTGTCTATACCAATGGTTAGATGCTATATTTTTATCGATGATCAATGCTCATTGTTATAACCTTTTGCTTTTTCCCATTCCAACAATCAACACTATATTTTACTGACAATTTGTATCTAGTGGTATAGCTTTTGAAGATTTTAATAATAAATTTTGTTAATATAAATGGTAAAGCATTGGTAAAAACATATATCTAAATTATAATTATAATTTTTAATATTTATTTATTTATAATATTAATTCGATATAATTCCATGTAAAGTAAAAATTGCATAATAAAATACAAAATATTTAATAACATTTGAAATAAAACTATAAACAAATTTTTTTATAATCTACAAATAAAGAATAAGTAAAAAACTAAAACTATTGTACTAAATCTAGATAATAACAAACATCAATTAATGTCTACAAACATTGTGCCTGAAGTAAATAAACAATTGTCCAAGATAAATAATCCCATCATAGGTTTTTATGGAACATTTGCATAAAATAAAAAACGCAATTAGATATTGAAGTTAAGAACAAAAAAAAATTAATGTAATTTTGAAAATGATTTTTACAAAACACTTAATACCATGAAGCATGATAAACATTTAATGCATGCACCCTCATTCATTTGAGAGTTTAGATGCACAAACTATACATGGCATAAGAAGAATGGCATTTGTGATTAACTGATAATCATAATAGTATTATGCAGTCAGTAGTAAAATTCCTTTAGTGTTTGGCTAGCATTAATGTCTCAGAATAACCATGTGAGATTCCTAATTTCTTTCCTTTTATATAAGTTGATTTTGAAATTAGAATGATTGAATTTAAATATAGTGATTGAATTCCTTATGTTTTGTCTTATGGGAAGAAAGTGTGATTGTGGGCCCCACCGGGAATTCTAATATCTAAATGGACACTGGGCTTTAGAATATCAATATTTGGAGTAAAATATTGAGATAGTATGAATCTGCATCTCGAAATTCAGTGGTTTGTACATGTTTGGGGAAATGTGCAAAACAATTTTAAAAATGATGATTATGTCCCTAAGTTGGAAGAAACATAAATTTTAAATATAGGTCAACATGATTTGATTTTAGACCTACAAAATGTTGTAGTTGAACCCTCATGTGAAGATGTCTCACGCAGTTCCAATCTGTAGACTAAACCGCACGAAAATGCTTAAAAGCACTATTTAGGGGTATTTTAGTAATTTCACTATTAGACCGATCGAACCCCAATTAAAAGTCAAAGTTTGAGTTATATTATATTAAATAAGTATATTTTGTAAGAAAATAAAAATATACGGTAATTTAATTAAATAGTTTAAATGATATTGTAAAGGTTTGGACATAAGAGGTATTAATGAAGTTATAAGGGGTATTTTGGTAAATTCCCAAGCATGGCAGGCCACATCTTTTTCAAAGGTCAAAATTTCACTCATATTTATATATTATATGATATAAATGATGAAGAAAATAATAAAGAGATTAAATATCTTATAAATAAAATAAAATATAAATATAAATATAAGTAAGGGGAGTAATTATTCATGTATAGTTACCCCATTACATTAACATTTAAATTATAACATATGGAGATATTTCTTTCATTTTCCTCTTGTTTGGCCAGCCACTCTCACCATTTCCATTATTTTCATCCTTTTAAAGCTTTTAAAGCTTATGTTCAAGAGAGAGAAACCAAGAGAAACCCTAGTAAAACACCATCAAATCCAAAACCTTCCTAAAGCAAAGTTGCTTATCTTCAAGAGCTTTACAACATATCTTGGAATCAACCTTTGGAGAGACCATTTGGTGGGTGAAAAATCCTCCTTTAATTTCAGCCACTTGTATAGTTATGAGAAAGAATGCTTTCCTTTGATTCAAATTGAGATATGTTGTTGTTTAATGATAGTTAAGCAAGTCTATGGCTTTAGATAGAAACAAAATCATGTTTTTGCAAGCTTTAGGGTTTTGGCCACTTAGGGTTTTAATAGTATCATGCTTGATTTAATTAGATCTTTATATATGTTAGTTTAGAGAATGTGAAGAGCATAGGTATGATGTTAAATTTGCAAAATGAAGAGTTTAATGAGAGAGTGTATATTCGGGCAAGTGAAGGGGTATAGAGAATCATGCTCAATTTGATACAAAATTGGTCCTAGAATAATTTATATATTAAAATAAACCTATTGGTGCAGTCGGATTCGAAAATGGAAGCTATAACTCTAGCGTTCGTTAGGAAATAAACAAAATTGCTGCTGTATTAAGAATTATGGAAGATCTTTAAGACTTATAAATGTTATGTGAAAGTAGTTTTGGAATTTAAAATATTTTAATGATTTTTTTTAAATCCAAGAATAAGTTGGTGTCGAGGAGGATATACGCTTAAGTAATGAATTCTTACTACAGGACCAATTTGGGTAAGTTGTGTTGTGATTAAGTGATAAGGAACATATATAAGGAACGTAGGAGATACTAGAATGATTTTAAAAATCAACTACTTTGTGTATATAAACTGTGTTTGCTTTGCAGAAGGTTTTAGAAAATTTATATCATTATGCTGCCGAATTTTCATAAAAGCAATAGTTACTACGAATTAGGCTAGGAATTTAAGAATAGAGATTTTCTAAGGAATTTAGTTTTGGAATAAATATGATTTTGGAGGATTTATTAATTTCTATATTAAAGTGTTGTTTTATGGAATATATCAAAATATAGTATTTTAGAAACTTATATGAACATATATAAAAATCACATGATTTTGAAGACCTTGCATCCTAATTTACTATAAATATTTGTAAGATTTGAAAATATTGTTTTGAATCTTGAATTATGAAACTTTATATTTTGAGATACAGGCTAACTGTGATCCTCCAGTATCTGTATTTGACATCTAAACTCTAAAATCTAAATAGTTGTGTGACCTTGATCTAGTCCACAGAGGTCCTAGCTAATGCCTAATCCGTAATCACTATAGACCACTTTAGACTATGGCCATATGTCTATCTATTTATTATTTTCCTTTAGGGGACATCTGGATTGCGTGATTTTCACTGAGTTGTTGCCATGTCTCCACTTACTATTACTTATTTGAAATTTGTATGATTTTTTGAATTTCTGATATTTGAACTTCAAAATCTGAATTGATTTGATATGAATGTTTATGATTTCGTTTTGAACTATGATATATGATCCGAAATTAATATTTTCAAGAAATTTGCACAATATGGTTTTGCAAGTTGAATTTTTGTTGCATTACATTGGTTTGACTCTGATTTTAGAATGCATGAATTCCTTCTCGGATAAGATTTCCTCGACTCCCTTGTAACTTAGGTGTTAGGGAAAAGGGACAAGTAAGGTACTTTAAAGCATCCTTTCTAACTCAGCCTTAAACCCTAATGAGCTATAGAGAAAACTCCTTCCGAATTTTTGTTTCAAAGTTGTTCCTTAAGTTTTAGTACTTACTATATGATTTAGAAACTTGTATATAGTTTATGGTATTTGTATCTTTATATGTATTCTTTACTAGGAATGAGCTCACCCCCATTACTCTTCCTTCCAGATTATCTACAATACCTACTGCAGTCAGAGGGGCTTAGATTTGTTCCTTCGAGGCTTTTGGTATTGAACTTGAAGGTATAATTTGTGCAATGAATTTTGTATTCAAATGTATTCTTTCAATACTGTAGAATGTAAATGGGGATGAAAACTCACTATGTGTGGATAATATATAAAACCTATGGAATATATGTTTGAAGGTATATTTAGCATATATTTATAGGATTAATTTATATAGACTATACGTGCATATTTAGAAATATCTAAAACTAGGACCAACGAAATTAATGGATATTGATTTAGCTAACGTAAATTTTAGCTTTACAATGAATATGTGACACTAAGCACAGCCTAACCAACTAATTGAAAGGAAAATTTTAGTTCGAATTTTTGGTAATCAGAATATTACATACCAGTTAACATTTTATGCTTAAATAAACCCCAATAACTCCACATAACTTTTTGCAATATTTGTTTCATTTTCCCATGTTTATCTACACTCTTAATAATGATTTGGAAAGAAAATGAATAATAATAATAATAATAATAATAATAATAATAATAATAACTTCTTCTTTGTTAGGCAATATATATGATGGCTTCTGACAACCTACACGTAAGCCTTCCACATGACTTCATCCAACATACTTAAAAGTCTTACATAAGTTACCAACTTAAATCATTCCCAAATTGCCTTTGTAAAATAAAGTTAATACTTCAAATATTCTTCTAATTTAAAAGCAGTTATAAACTTTAACTAACATTAATAGTAACCAATAAAAATTCGAAGCACCAAGTCTAGATATTTATATTTCACTAAAATTTCTAGGGATTGCACATTGAATCACATTTCAACTACCAAATTAGTATAAATATGATAAAAATAAAGATTCATAGATTCGTTAATTGAATTAGATGGAGCAAAGGAAGTAGAAAAAAAATAAAAGCTCACTCTTTCAATCATTCATTCTAGGGGAAAGCATGGTGTTGATTATTCCGATGCAAATTACCTTCAAAGAACAAAACAAAGAAAAAATTGAACAAAGGTCAAATTCAAATGATGAAATCATGTGAGAATTTGCAAAAGAGGAAACATAATCTAACAATTAAATATAGATATAGAAAACTATACATCTACATGAAAACAAAAAAAAATCTGAAAGTTTCATTGCCATCATTGGGGCAAACAATGAAATAGCTTCAATTTAGAGCAAAGCCTAATATCAAGAGTAGTTCCTACTAAAGCAATTGTAGCAACTTCGGAACCTACTAATTTTCCCCCTTTCTAGGTTCCTTGCACTGTGATGGAGGCCCAACAAGCTCATAAAGCCCAAGTCATGTTCATGATGATCGTGATCTTATAAGCATCTATGGAGGTCCAATGACAAGAGCTAATACTAAGAGGATGCAACAAGCCTTGGCTAGTTTCACTAATATTGTTAGAGAAAAAGCCCAACAAAGCTTCAGCATGGAGGATGACAAAGTTCTCTACAACGTGATCCAAGCCCAAGCTTAACCTTCTTGAAGAATTACAAGCATTTGGCCGAAATGAAATTAGGCTAGATGTATATATTGGGCCTAATTCAATTAGGCCAATGCTATACTTATTTTATTTAGTTATGTCTTATTGGGCTAAACATTGTGTTAATTTAATTTAAGCCCAATTCCTTTTATTTAGTACGTATTGTAGGATTTTTATTTCTTATTCTGCAAGTTAGCAAAGTAAGATTCCTATTTCTTGTTCTGCAAGTTTGTTATTTGCCTATAAATAGGTATGTAACCTTTTGGGTAGAACACAATTGATTTGAGTTATAATATTGAGAGACTTTTTCTCTTTGGTTCTCTTGAGAACTCTTGAACTTATGAAGGTCTTCCTTGTGGCGTTCTTCTACTTTCCACCAATTTATACCTTAGGTTCTTACTTTTTCTAAGCAACAGGTTTAGGTCCAATACCATAAGTTCTTGTGTTTATACATAACAGGTCTTGGTTCTTATCTTTAATTTTTTGTTTTATTTTTGCTGTGTTTTTTATTTGTTCTTGTTTTTCTTCTTATGTTCTTTGTGTTCTTTATTGAATCTCATCTTCTTTTGATGAGGTTCATATCACATTGGTACTTACAAGTACTGAAAGAATGCTTTCTCGGTAATCAAACAGAGAAAGAAGAGAGACCTTGTTAAAGTGATGAAGAAATGATAATTCAAAGAGAGAGAGGCAAAAGTTTCCTTTGTATTCTTGAAAGAGAGAAAGAGACCTTGTTATCCCTACCCATCCCTTGTCCTTAGAGAAGGCCATAAATAGAAAAGAACTTGCTAACTACAAGAAAGGGTTAAAAATGGTTCTTATATAGAAACAAAACTCTTTATTTTGGAAATTAGTTTTGTAAAGAATTGAATATGAGACGACGAAGATGGACGGAGCTTTTAAAAGATTACTATTGTGAGATTCTTTATCAACTAGGTAAAACTAATGTAGTAGCTGATGCCTTAAGTCAGAAGCACTTAGGTTTAGTTTCTTATCTGACGATTAGGGAATATGATTTGTTAGAGCAGTTTGTAAGCCTAAGTTTGGATGTTACTTCTTCCGACAATCATAGTATGGTTGCTAGTTTGATAATTGAACCAGATTTGATTGATTAGACTAGACAAGCTTAGAATTGGATCCGTATTGTGTTGACATTGCTAATCAAGTGTAACAAAATTTGAGATCTAATTTTGAGATTAGCAGTGATGGACTTTTGAGGTTTAAGGGTCGAATTTGTATTCCAGATGATGAGACCCTAAAAAGGTTGATTTTAGCAGAAGCTCATGCTTCAAAGTACACACTGCATCCTAGTAGTACTAAGATGTACCATAGTTTGCACAAAGTGTACTAGTAGACAGGTATGAAATGAGACATAGCAAATTTTGTCGTAAAATGTCTCGTATGTCAGTAGGTTAAGGTAGAGCATCAAAATCCAGTAGGTTTGCTTAAGCCTTTACCTATGCCTACATGGAAAAGGGAGCACATC
This sequence comes from Heritiera fomes, assembly GCA_032173925.1. Classification (NCBI taxonomy): domain Eukaryota; kingdom Viridiplantae; phylum Streptophyta; class Magnoliopsida; order Malvales; family Malvaceae; genus Heritiera; species Heritiera fomes. The sequence continues at coordinate 15,882,328 of JAPDPM010000009.1, read as the reverse complement.
ACCATTGATTTCATCATAGGTTTGCCAAGGACTAGGAGAAACCACGATGCTATCTAGTTATAGTTATAGTTGATAGATTGAAGAAGTCAGCACACTTCCTACATATTCCTTTAGTGTACTAGCTGATTTGTATGTTCGAGAGATAGTCAGGCTATATGACATTCTAGTAAGCATCGCATTGATAGAGATTCCATGTTCACTTCCCACTTCTAGAAGCATTTTCAGGAGGCTATAGAATCTTGTTTTAACTTCAGCATAGCAGACCTTGGAGGATATATTAAGAGCATGTGTTTTAGACTTTAAAGGCTCCTATGACGATCATTTGCCATTAGCCGAGTTTGCTTCTAATAACAACTACCATTCCAGCATTGAGATGGCATTACATGAAGCATTATATGGTAGGTGATGTTGTGCTCCTATTGGTTGGGAAAAGGTGGGTGATAGGAAAATTCTTGCTCCTGAGTTAGTTGAGTAGGCCTCTGAGAGTGTCTGATTTATATGTGATAAACTTAAGACAGCTCAAAAACATAAAAATAGCAATGCTGACAATTGGAAAAGACATTTGGAGTTTTCAATTGCTGATTATGTTTTTCTAAAGGGTTATCTGACTAAAAGGGTAATGAGTTTGGCAATAAGAGAAACTTGAGTCCTCAATTTATTAGACCATTTGAAATCTTAGACAAAGTGAGAGATATAGCATACTGTTTAGCATTTCCTCCAGAGCTCTCAGGTATGCATAATATTTTTCATGTATCTATGCTTCGAAAACATCATCCAAAAATCGAGTATTAGCTATTAGATCTTAAGGATGACCTTAGCTATGTCGAAAAGTTGATCTGAATACTAGAAAGGAAAGACAAGGTGTTAAGGACTAAGACGATTCCTTTGGTTAAAGTTCGTTGGCAACTTCATTTTTATGACGAAGCGATATGGGAGCTAGAGAGCGTGATGAAGGAAGAGTACTTGCACTTCTGAGAATCACATATTCTGGTACTGTTATACATATAAGACTTCTCACCACTATTCAATTCTTGTGTATTTAGCAAGTATAACAAGAAACAGTATGGTGGGTCCCACAAACCCTACAAAGCCCAAATGAATAGGAGACTTGGTACACATAATAAAGAGAGCCGAAAGGCCTATGATAAGAATCTAGAACCCAAAATCCTTTATTTAAGCTATTTTTGGGAAGTGTACCAACAAATTAGAAAATGATGATTAAGGACATAGGTCGGATGAACTTTTGCAAGTAATGGTCAAACTAAATTGATTTTTGACCAACAGATTGAAGTATGATAATCTACGTGTAAGTAAGTTCCTGGCCATGTCAATAGATAGACTGAATTGGGGGAAAATAACAAATTTACGCGATTAACCTTGTAAGGGTATTTTAGTAATTTCACCCTTACGTTCAATCAAACCTTAATAAAACCCCATCCAATCCTTAAAAAATGTTCAACAATAATATTTAGTGATGGAATAAAATATTTTGGAGTTAAATTGAATAGTTAAAATATTATGGAAGTTTAAGGGCAAAATTATCTAAAATCATTACAAGTGAGGGCATTTTGGTCATTTAGCAACCAAGATAATTTTAAAAGAAAATTCTACGATTTTCTTCATGGTCTGCCATACTTCACCTTCAACCTTCCACTCTTCCACCATTAACAACTTAGAAAAGCTTCCTAAACACCTATTAAACAAGCTTAAAATCGAAAAATTTATTCTACAAATTTGTTCCAAATTCAATGCTCTACAAACCCATACTAATATTTAAGTGTAAAGTGGACAAATTCAAGGTGTTTGGCATCCCTCCATATTCAGCCAAGACAAGGTAACCTTGAGTTTATATTTTCTTTATGTTTTAATGTTAGAAAGTGATGTAATAAGCATGTTTAAGCATGATTTTGGCCTTAGATTGAATCAAAACTCCCCCAAACACTCCCATAGGGTTTCGGCCATGATAGGAAGTTTATGAATCCTTGTGTTACGATGCATGAAAATGGTGCATGAGAAGTGGAAAATGGTGGTAAAGCATGAATTAAGGATTACATAGTTGGAAAACATAGTGAAACTCACCATGAAGCATTCGGCCATGGGAAGGGGACATGGAAATGGTGCTCAATTTGATGTGTTATAGGTTCCATGATACTATATAAATTGAGAGAAGACTACCATTATGATCAGAATAAAAAATGGAGTTAATTTAGACATAGTTGCATTTTAGCACTGGTGTAAATTTGACTGGTTTAGTGACTACTGTAGACAATGTGATAGAATTTAATGAAGAAGAATTTATTATAATTAAAGTATGGTGAAATAATGCTGTTTCCATAATGTTTTGCAACCGAGGAGTGAGAATAATTGTGTGGTGCTATTGACTACTTCGGTAGAATTTAACGGGTAAGGGATGAGTGTGGAAGATGTAAGGATACTGAGAATGCATATTGTGGTTGAAAATGATTTTATGAAATTGTTTTGAAGTCAATTGCTTTGGAATTGTTGAAATTGTGGACTCTGGTTGGTTTTATAAATTGTGTTTTCACTGCAGGAAGGCTAAGGTAGAAACAGTCGTTATACTGTCGAAATTTCTAAGAATTTTATGGAATTAACTTTTAATATCCTGGAGTATTAGAAATGAAAGAATTATTAAGCTAATTTCATCTCATTTATTGAAATTCATATTTTCACTCAATATTAAAAAACAATATTTAAAAATTCATGTTATCGAATTTTATTTACGTGTGAGTATTGGCATGTTCTTATAACTTGTTTACAGATAAATATAACATTTTTAGAAATGAATACTAAACTGTGAATATTTTATGAATTTTTATTATGGAACTGCTTAAGTTTTCCAAAATATGCATTTATGGACTGACTGAAGATTTTATTACCAAAATTAATTTCTTTAATGGTATTTATATTGCTTATAAACTGTTCTGAGACTGTTAGGCCCCATATCAAGTTGACTGTTACTATTACTATACTTTTACTGATAGACCGACCAAATCTTCAACTTCCACAGTTGTCACCTAGCAAGTGTACGCTGTGGACTCCCAGACAATGGCTATACGTCTTACTGTTACTGTTTCTCCCTTCTTGGGATACTGTTATGGCATGATATCTATTAGGTATTGCCTGGTCTCGACTATATTGTACTGTTTTGCTGAACTAAATCTCCTACTGATACTAAATTGAATTGTTTATATATCGATTGCATTGAAACTTCTAAAGTGTTTATTACTCTGTTTACTAGATTTCTATACTAAACTGTTTACTGAAGTGAGTTAGTTAAATTATTTATATACTGTTTATATACTGAAACATTGCATGATATGATTTTAAAATGACTTATACTATTTATTCATATCATCTTCAATTGTTTACACCTTATAGTCGCAACTAGGGACTGGTACACGATTAGTACTTCAAAGTACCTCCTATACTCCATCTAGTTACCTAGCTGACTATAGTATCCTTCCTAAAAATGTCCCTTAGTATACTGTTAGAAGTCAAATGATTTTATGCATATAGATTTTATAGTATCAGTTCCTGCATACGAATTTCTTATTGGGCATTTAGCTCACCCTCCTCTTTTCCCACTTCACAAATTATCTGCAGTGATATACCATTCCACGGATAGGCTGCATTTCTGCTACCCTTAGCAGCAGTTATCCGATCATGGAGGTATATTTTATTTTCTTTTATATGTTCAGGCATTTATGTACAGTACGACTATTATATAATTTATGTACAGGGGATGTAAAATTAATGAAATGTATTAAAAGTGATACTTTTGATGTAAATATTAATACCAGTTATAAATAGTCTTTATCTTCAAATGGATTAATATGATAAGTGAGTGTTATAAAGGCATTGTAAACAGCCCAACCAACTGACTGTATATGTGATTATTGATATTTATTGTCTATAACGAAATATTACAGTTAAATTGGTATCAAAGTAAGGTTGGTCTAATGTTTGTCGGTATCTTTATGTCTAAATAGTATGACATCTTTTATAGTACTATATAGTCTAAATGTATACATGATTCAAGTGATTGAAAATCGATTTGAATGTCTCTGCTGTGCAAAATGAGTGGGTGAAGGGTTACCTATCGAGGTAGAGGAGGAGGTAAGGCGGAGCCGACTCCAGAGCTAGAACCTGAACCCATCCCAGAACTTGCTCTCCCTCCGTAGCCCGAAAGTCCAGATATGAGAATTTCGAGGGTGGAACGGATGCTCGCTGATTTTATAGCAATGTATAACGCCGATAGAACTAGAGTGGCACCACTAGAAGTAGCACCACCCCCACTTTAGCCTGCACAAGTAGCTCCCCAGCCACAAGCAGCACTGTAGCCACTAGCCTAGCTACAACCTATATATATTGAGTCTTACTGTGATGTAAATCTAGTGCGGCAATTTAAGAAGTTGGATCCTCCGAAGTTTAAGGGAGATAAGGATCCGATGGTGGCAAAGCACTGGGTTAATGCAATAGAGAAGTTGTTTAAGTACATACTGTGTTTTGAGACCGAGAAGGTGGGCTTGGCTATATTTCAATTGACAGATGACGTGGAGCACTGGTAGAAGTCCACCTAAACAGTACTATTAGCTCAGCATCCAAGGGTGACGTGAACCATATTTTTGGAGGCTTTCTATAGACAGTATATTCCTCGAACTGCGTAGAATAAGTTACAACAAAAGTTTCTTCAGTTGACACAAGGGAATATAACTGTAGATCAACACGAGTCTAGATTCACCACGTTGAGTCGTTTCAATCCTTAGATCCAGATGAGTGAGGAGCATAAGATTGACGGATTTATGGCTGGTTTGAGACCTTCTATTCATACCCGATTAGTCCCTTTTGATATCCGAACATATGATGAGGCTGTGTGACGAGCCCAGCTTTGTGAGCTGGACTATGAGCAGTTCCATGTTGATACTAGGTCTAAGGGTAAAGGGAAAGGAAAAAAGAAGGCTAAGTGGAGTTTCGAGGAACGATCGGGGAGATGGTAGCCTAAGAAGACTAAGACATCGGGCATCAAGATTTCATATGATAAGCTAGTTAAGTCTGCCTCTACTGCTCCTACTACTAGCCCTACCACTACCCAAAGGAGTACAGCGACAATATGTGTTCATTATGGGAGGTCGCATGGTACCCAACCCTGTTATCTACTTACTTAGGCTTGTTTTTGATGTGGATAAACAGGGCATATGGTTAGGGATTACCTGATGTTGAGAGAGGCAGTTGCATCTACCATTCCCGCTACAGTTCCACCCACAGCAGCGGCAGCTCCGACTAAATTAAAGAAGGCGACACCATCATAGCCTAAGAGAGCAACAGTGGTAAAGAAAGGTAAGAAGGCTTTGACCCAGGGCAGGGTGTACCAACTGATTAGAAGACTGCTGATACTTCTACAGATGTCATTAAGGGTAAGATTTATATCTTTGATATTTAAACACTTGCATTATTTGATCTTGGTTCTACGCACTCGTTTGTGTCACCTGTAGAACCTAAACCCTTATGGCATACTTTACAGATAAATATACCCTTTAAAGAATCGTAAATGATTGATATTGAATATAGAAATTGTAAAGTGACAGTAGAAGAGAAGGAAACAATAGCTGACTTAATTTTGTTAAACATGTATGATTTTGATGTAATCTTAGGAATGGACTGGTTAGCTGTAAACGATGTTAGCTTAGACTGTTACACTAAGTTTATAACCTTATATCATCTGAAACGTTATACTGTAAACTTGTTAATACATAATGAAAGTAAAATAATTATTACTAAATTGTTTGAGTGTTGAGTTGATGTGATTGAAGGGTTCATTGCTTATGTTAAGGATGTAGAAAGGAAATGTCTGGAGTTGCACAAGATTCCTGTGGTAAGGGATTTCCCCGATGTGTTTTCGGATGAATTGTCGGGATTACCACCAGATCAAGAGATCGAGTTTACTATTGATTTGGTACCTGGTACAAAGCCTACTTCTAAACCACCGTACAAGATGGTGCTAGTAGAGTTGAATGAACTGAAGAAGCAGCTCCAGGACTTATTGGATAAGGGCTTCATTCGCCCTAGTGTATCTCCTTAGGGAGTGCCAATTCTGTTCGTCCGGAAGAAGCATGGTAGCTTGAGACTTGCATAGATTACCGGTTGCTTAATAAAGCTACCATTAAGAATAAATATACCTTGCCCAGGATCGATGATCTCTTCGATCATCTCAGGGGTGCACAGGTGTTTTTCAAGATTGATCTCTGATCAAGGTATCATCAGTTGAAGATCCGGGAAGCTGATGTCCTTAAGACTACATCCAAGACTAGGTATGGCCATTATGAGTTCTTGGCAATGCCTTTTGGATTGGCAAATGCCCCTGCATCTTTCATGAATTTCATGAATGAAGTGTTTAAGCCATACTTGTATAATTTTGTCATTGTCTTTATTGACGACATCTTCGTATATTCCAAGTCACTAGAGGAGCGCGAGCAGCATCTCTACATTGTCCTACAAACCCTTAAGGACCGAAAGCTTTATGCCAAGTTCAGTAAGTGTGAGTTTTGGCTAGATCACATTATATTTTTGGAGCACGTGGTGTCTAAAGATGGGGTGTCTGTAGATCCGTCTAAGATCAAAGCTATTGTATAGTGGGAGAAACCAAAGACGGTGATAGAGATACGGAGTTTCTTGGGTCAAGCTGGATACTATCGCCAGTTTGTTAAGGGATTCTCAAGATTAGCTGCTCCACTGATACGTCTCACATGTTAAGTTCGAGTGGACAAATACATGTGAGCACAGTTTTTAGGAACTGAAGCTAGGTTGACTACTTCTCCCATTCTCACCATTCCCAGCAAATTAAGAGGTTTCTCGATCTACAGTGATGTTTCCACATTAGGTTTGGGTTGTGTTCTCATGTAGAATGGGAAAGTCATTGTTTATGGTTCCAAACAGTTGAAGGAGCAAGAGAAAAATTATCCTACACACGATTTGGAATTAGCTGCCATGGTGTTTGCATTAAAAATTTGGTAGCACTATCCCACAGAGAGAAATTCCAAGTATATACAGACCATAAAAGTCTCAATTATTTGTTCTCTCAGCGTGAGTTGAACATGAGACAACGTAGATGGATGGAGCTATTAAAAGATTACGACTGTGAGAATTTATACCACCCGGGGAAAGTAAATATGGTGGTAGATGCTTTGAGCAGGAAGCACATCAATATGGTGTCATACATGATGATTCGAAAGTATGATTTACTAGAGCAGTTCTTGAGCCTCAATCTGAATGCTGTTTCCTCTGAGAGATATGGTTTCACTGCTAATCTCCGAATAGAACCAAACTTGATGGATAAAATTAGAAATGCTCAGAGGGATGACGCACATTGTATAGAGATTGCCAATCAAGTGCAGATGGGTGTTCAATCGAATTATGGGATTGACACTGATGGTATATTGTGGTTTAGAGGCAGAATCTACATTCTCGAGGATCAGTAGCTAAGGATTTTATCCTGACAGAGGCTTATACATCTAGTTACACTCTACATCAAGGTAGTAATAAAATGTACCATAATCTACGCAGGGTGTATTGGTGGCCTAAGATGAAAAGGGAAATCGCGGAGTTTGTTGTTGGATGTCTCACATGCTAGCAAGTGAAGATAGTGCATCAGAAGCTTGCTGGTTATTATAGCCTCCACCGATCTCGATGTGGAAATAAGAGCACATAACTATGGACTTCATTATGGGTTTACCGAAGACTTGGAGGAATCATGATGCCATTTGGGTGATTATTGATAGATTGACAAAGTCTGCTCACTTCCTTGCTATCAAATCCACTGATTCCCTCAATGCCTTGACCGATTTATATGTTAGGGAAATTGTCAAACTGCACGGAGTTCCAGTGAGCATTACTTCTGACAGGGATTCCAGATTTACCTCGCACTTTTAGGAGATATTTGAGGAGGCCATGGGATCCCAACTGAATTTTAGTACCACTATTCATCCGCAGACTGATGGACAGTCCAAGCACACCATCCAAACACTCGAGGATATGTCGAAAGCGTGTGCACTGGATTTTAAAGGCTCTTGGGACAACCACTTGCCACTGGCTAAATTTGCTTACAATAACAATTATCATTCTAGTATCGGCATGTACCTTACGAGGCTCTTTATGGCAAACAGCATAGATCCCCAATTGCTTGGGAAGAAGTGGGAGATCAAAAGATATTAGCTCCTGATTTGGTAGAGCAGGCTTCTTGAGATTTACAAATTATCTATGAGAGATTAAAGACAGCACAGAGTCGGCAAAAGAATTATGTTGATAACAGGCGTCGACCTTTGGAGTTCTCGGTTGGAGACTCAGTTTTTCTAAAAGTCTCATCTTCTAAAGGCATCATGCGGCTTGGAAAGAAAGGGAAATTGAGTCCTCGGTATATTGGGCCATTTGAGATCTTAGATCGCGTGGGAGATGCTGCTTAGCGGTTAGCACTACCACCAGAGCTATCCGGAATGTATAATGTCTTCCACATATCTATGTTAAGGAAGTACTATCCGGATCCATTTCACGTAATTCGGTACGAACCACTGGAGATCAGAGAAGATATGAGTTATGTGGAGAAGCCGATTCGGATCTTGGATTAGAAAGACAAGGTGCTACGGTCTAAGACCAATTCTTTGGTAAAAGTGCTTTGGTAGTACCATTCAAAGGAAGAGGTGACTTGGGAATTAGAAAGTCTCATGAGAGAGAAATACCAGAGCTATTTCAATAACAGGTCCGATCAATTTTGGAGGACCAAATTTCCTGAGGTGGGGAGGATGTGAGAATCACATATTCTGGTATTGTTATACATATAAGACTTCTCACCCCTGTTCAATTCCTATGTATTTCGCAAGTATAAGAGGAAACAGTGTGGCGGGTCTCACAGACCAAACAGTGCCTGGAAGAGAGCCGAATAAGCCTATGGTAAGAATCTAGAACCCAAAATCCTTTATTTAAACTATTTTTGGGAAGTGTGCCAACAAATTAGAAAATGAACAAATTAGAAAATGACGATTATGGAAATAGGTCAGATGAACTTTTGCAAATAATGGTCAAACTAAATTGATTTTTGACCAACTGACTGAAAAATGATAATCTACGTGTAAGTATGTTCCTGGCCATGTCAATAGATAGACTGAATTGGTGGAAAAATAATAAATTTACGTGATTGACCTCGTGGGGTATTTTGGTAATTTCACCCTTACAGTCAGTCAAACCTTAATAAAACCCCTCCATTCATTAAAAAATGTTCAATAATAATATTTAGTGATGGACTAAAATATTTTGGAGTTAAATTGTACAATTAAAAATATTATGGAAGTTTAAGGGCAAAATTATCCAAAATCATCATAAGTGAGGGCATTTTGGTCATTTAGCAACCAAGATAATTTTAAAAGAAAATTCTACAATTTTGTTCATGGCCGGCCACACTTTGTCTTCAACCTTCCACTCTTCCACCATTAACAACTTAGAAAAGCTTCCTAAACATCTAGTAAACAAGCTTAAAATCGAAAAATTTCTTTTACAATCTTGTTCCAAATTTAGTACTCTACAAACCCATATCAATATTTAAGTGTAAGATGGACAAAATCAAGGTGTTTGTCTTCCCTCCATATTCGGCCAAGATAAGGTAACCTTGAGTTTATATTTTCTTTATGTTTTAATGTTACAAAGTGATGTAATAAGCATGTTTAAGCATGGTTTTGGCCTTAGATTGAATCAAAACTCCCTCAAACACTCCCATAAGGCTTTGGCCATGATAGAATGTTTATGAATCCTTGTGTTTTGATGCATGAAAATGGTGTAAGAGAAGTGGAAAATGATGTTAAAGCATGAATTAAGGATTAAATAATTGGAAAACATAATGAAACTCACCATGAAGCAAGCATTTGGCCATGGGAAAGGGACATGGAAATGGTGCTCAATTTGATGTGTTCTAGGTTCCATGATACTGTATAAATTGAGAGAAGACTACCGCTGCGATCAGAAAAAAAACGGAGTTGATTTAGACATAGTTGCATTTTAGTACCGATGTAAATTATACTGGTTTAGTGACTACCGTAGACAATGTGGTAGAATTTAATGAAGAAGAATTTATTATAATTAAAGTATGGTGAAATAATAGTGTTGTTACAAAGTTTTGCAGCCTAGGAGTGAGAATAATCATGTGGTGCTATCGATTATTTAGATAGAATTTGACAGGTAAGGGATGAGTATGGAAGACGTAGGGATACTGTAAATGCATATTGTGGCTGAAAATGATTTTATGAAATTGTTTTGAAGTCAATTGCTTTGGAATTATTGAAATTGTGGACTATGGCTGGTTTTATAAACTATGTTTTCACTGCAGGAGGGCTAGGGTAGAAACAACAGTTATACTGTCGAAATTTCTAAGAATTTTATGGAATTATTTTTTAATATCCTGGAGTATTAGAAATGACAAAATTATTAAACTAATTTCATCTCATTTATTGAAATTTCATATTTTCACTCAATACTGAAAAACAATATTTAAAAATTCATGTTATCAAATTTTACTTACGTGAGCATACTGGCATATTCTTATAACTTGTTTACAGATAAATAGAACATTTTTAGAAATGACTACTGAATTGTGAATATTTTATAAATTTTTAATATGGAACTGCTTATGTTTTCCAAAATATGCATTTATGGATTAACTGAAGATTTTATTACTGGAATTTGATTTCTTTAATGGTATTTATATTGCTTATAAACTGTTTGGAGATTGTTAGGTCCCATATCATGCTGACTGTTACTGTTGCTGTACTGTTGCTGATAGACCTGCCAAGTCTTCAGCTTTCGTAGTTGTCACCTGGGAAGTGTACACTGTCGACCCCCAAACTATGTCTATGCATCTTACTGTTACTGTTTCTCCCTTCTTGGGATACTGTTATGGCATGATATCTATTGGGTGTTGCCTGGTCTTCGCTGTACTCTACAATTTTACTAAACTAAATCTCTTACTGATACTAAGCTGAATTGTTTATATATCGATTGCACTGAAACTTTTAAAGTGTTTACTGCTCTATTTACTAGATTTCTATACTGAACTGCTTACTGAAGTGAATCAGTTAAATTATTTATATACTATTTATATACTGAAACATTGCATGATAGGATTTTAAAGTGACTTATACTGTTTATTCATATCATCTCCAACTGTTTACTCCCTATAGTCGCAACTAGGGACCGAGACACGAAAGGTACTTCAAAGTACCTCCCATACTCCATCTAGTTACCTAGTCAACTATAGTATCCCTCCTAAAAATGCCCCTTAGTATACTGTTAGAAGTCAAATGATTTTCTACATATAATTTTATAGTATCAGTTCTTGCATACGAATTTCTTACTAGGCATTTAGCTCACCCCCTCTTTTCTCACATCATAGATTATTTATAATGATATACCGTTCCACGAATAGGCTGCATTTCTAGTACCGTCAACAGCAGCTATCTGATCATGGAGGTATATTTTATTTTCTTTTATATATTCATACGTTTATGTATAGTACTACTTTTGTATAATTTATGTACAGGGGATGTAAAATTAGTGAAATGTATTGAAAGTGATACTTTTGATGTAAATATTAATACCAGTTATAAATAGTCTTTATTTTCGAATGGATTATTGTGATAAGTGAGTATTATAAAGGTATCGCAGACAGCCCAACAGACTGACTGTATATGTGATTATTGATATTTACTATATGTAACGAAGTGTTACAACACTTGTTTTGAAGTAACCCAATCAATTTGGAGGGCCAAATTCCTTAAAGTGGGGAAGATGTGAGAACCACACTTTCCCTACACCTTACATAAGTTATTTTGCATTAAATTTGATATTTGAAATTAGATCACTAATAATCCTAATGCTTTGTAAGGGTGAAATATGTGGACGGTAATTATGCGGGATTCCCTATAAGCCTAATCAATTTCGAAAGTGTCAACAATCAACATTTAGAGCTCAATCTACATGTGGTAAGAACTTAGCTCAATTTGACTAGCATTTGACATACCTAAGGAACTAAAAGAGAAGACTCATATGATAAGGTGGAAAAAAGAGTTAGAAATTCCAGCCAAGAAAAGTTAACATTGGGAGGAAAATTTGTTGAATAAAATAATTAAACTAAATGGCTAGTGGTCAAGCTAATATTAAAAAAATAATTATAACGTATAAATATCTATTTTGGGATGAGTACGAAAGAGTGGATCACAGCTAGACAGTAAGAATTAGGGGGCTAGAAAATTAGAAATTAAAGGTTGAATATTAGCCACATAATATCTAACACAACTAAGCTAGGTAAATAATTAAAGCAATAGGATAAAAAAGGTAATTAAACCACATTAAAAGGAGATATTTTACCTAGGTATGGGAGGAATTTTAAGCGTCATTCTCATGCATATTGGCTGCCAAAATAGAAACCAAAACCAGAAAAGAAAAAGAAGTGGCATGGGAGAGAAAGAAAAAAGAAATAAAGAAAGGAGAAAGGAAGAAAACTAAGCTAATCCTTTTAAACTACTTCATCTTCTAGATATCGTCTACATCATGTATCAATTTTGTGGTTAAATAAGGCAGTTTTGAGTATCAAATCTTAGAGAGAAGTTGTTGCCATGAAGAGTAAGTTAGAGTGAGAAATTTCAGATTTGCTTAAAATTAAACTATGTTGTATTTTAGTGGTTATTAAGCTTGTTTATGATCTGAAATTGTGGCAACACACTTTGGAAGACTTCTTTAAGGTATTGGTCAAAGAGGGTTATTAAGGTAAGAATGGTTTGTTTTGCATGAATATGATATATATTGATGTCTAAAGCTTGGTGAGTATGATGGTAAAGTTAGATTTCAGAAAAAGTTAAGTATAAAGGCATGATCTACATTAGGCCACCATGCAAAAATTAAGGTTTAAATGGTGATATTGGGCTGGTCTGAATATGTTAATATCTTGGACCTGTGTGGAGTGTAATGGTATTATTAGAATTGAAAGGAAGTTTTTGCAATGCTATAGTTTAGTTTAGCCAACATTAGGAACATTGGGAAAGTGATGGAAATTGATGAGTTTAAGGAATATTTATTATGTTTGAGAGGGAATATAATTAGATCACTGATAATTGATTGTGTTTGATGATTGAATTGCAAATAAGGCCACACCAAAAAGGGGTAGTGAGAAACAAAATTGGTCGAAAATGAATAGGTTAGGACAATTTAGGCATCCAAATTTAGCTCCGCTTTTACGATTTTGTCTTGTGGAAGAATAGAGATTTTTGGTTTATAAGCATATGCCTAATGGGACATTGTATTCTCAGTTGCATGGGGGAAGTCTTGTTGGTTTTGGGAATAGGAAGTTTGAGGCTTTGGATTGGTCAACTAGGTGTCAGATTGGTGTCGGTGTGGCTTGAGGCTTAGCTTGGCTTCACCATGGATGCTAACCCCCTTATTTGCATCAGTATTTTAGTTCCAAAGCCACTATTAAATCTGCCAATTTAATCTTATTGATAGGCTTTTGAAACAAAGAAACTTGAACAAGCTTATGAGATTTCAACAATTCAATCCAACTATTACCATCTTTACTATCAACGCCATAACTTTTCTTTCTTTTTTCGCCTACACTAGCTCAGAGAAAGAATCACCACCAAATCGCGAAACAGACTATTAATGAAATAGTGACGCCGATTACACCGGCTATTATGATAATTTCAAGATTTTTAGCGCTCAATCCGCCGCATTTCGATAATGGTTTCCCACAAAGACCACTATTACCATCAAAACCGTCTTCCCTGAATCTAGCCAGATCAGATGAGATCGAGCAAGACAAGTCGTTATCCGCAACAGAAAATCGCTTAAGCTGGTCCAACAGGGGAAGCTTGTTAGGGATCGAACCGGACAATTTGTTACCGTCTAAAATGAGGTTGTTTAGGAACATATAGTTAACGATTTGAGGAGGGATGGAACCGGAGGGACGGTCACCGGAGAGATTGAGACGTGCGAGGTAAGGAAGCCAAGTGCAAATATCATTAGGAATGGGTTATTGGAAAGATCTAGACGCTGGAGTCTCTGACAGTACTTTAAAAAGTCCAGTATCTGACCCGATAGCCTCATGGAAGGGAGTTGCAGGCTAATGATTCGACTTTCCTTCTAGTTCCAACATGTGACGCCGGTGAGCTTGCAAACAAAAGTTGGTAGGTGGCCAGTGAAGCTCCACGTGGAAAGACGGGAGTTCAGATCTGCGAGGGAGCTTTTCAGGCCTTCGAGAGAAGTGATGTCATCTTCGATGGCCAAAGGAAGGAAGAGATGAAAGAGTAGATGTGCGGAAGTTACGAAAAACGAGATTCTTCCTCATGGCTGAGCTGCTGCGAATTTTGATACTTTGCTTTGCCTTACAGATAGGGTTGGTTTCCTTTTAGAAAAGGGAGGTGGCGGTTAGAAGAGGAAAAGAAATGGAGGAGGAGGAGGATAATGGGTAGCTGCCATTTGACTGTTTAGTGCTTGCGGGCAAAGAAGAGAGAGAGATTTAGATGGGGTTGCTCAGCTGGCCTGGCTACAGCTCTTATAGCTTTTTTGACTGGCCAATTGATTTTCTCATGTTCGGCTTTGTCTTGTCCTGTTTTAGTAGCCTTTTTGTTGGGTTATTCTTTATTAATGCTATCAAGTGAACTAAGAAGTAGAAATGCTATCCATGTATTTGAATATGTATTTGAATATGGTTAAAATTTAAAAATAATCATTGTTAAAAAAAATTTATCTTTTATCACTTTATATTCAAACAAAATAAGTATTAAATAGTAAAACAATGGAAATATTTTTCATTACACCAAATAAAATATCAAACAGTGAACTATACTAACGAGTGTGATCACTACTACCAAGTCTTAGATTGCATCCAAAGCGATGCCATATTTACCAGCTTGCATTGCAAATCCAAGAATTTCTTATGACTTGGAAAATGGACAAGTAGATGAAGGTCAAAATCATAGTCAGAATTTTCGTAGTCTATCTTAAATTCTTAATCATAGTCAAATTTTTATTCAGCCAACGAAAAAGAAAGAACATAATTTACTAATTTAGCAGTGGATGCAATTTGATAGATCTTAAATGGGTCTTTCATTTTCAGTGGATAAAGACAACTAGCCAAGCAAGCTAGTTTTGGGTTACGCGCATCGTTTGATAGGAGTTTTTCTGTGAGAATTGTAAATTATAAGAAGGGGGAAAATACAAAAAATTTTCTATAATTATTTTAAAAATTTTATTTTTTTTCTCACTGTATAAAATTTTGAATATGATAATAATGAATTGCTTTAAAACAACACTATATTACTTTAAGAATATCATTTTTTTCTCTATAACCATTTATTTTTTGTAATAAAATTGTGATCCATTTACAGTACTTTGGTTCGTGGAATGAAATAGAGGAAGAATGAAAAATGTATTACGTAAGAATAGAAGAGAAAAAAAATGTAAATAGAATATGTGTATTACGTAAGAATAGAAGAGAAAAAGAATGAAGATAAAATATGTATTATTTTGTTTGGTTAGTGAATAGAATAAATATTTTAAATTTATTTTTTGTTTGATTGGATTTAAGAATAGGATGCCTAATGACTAAAATAACCTCCATCTAAAATTATTATATTTTGATTATATTTTTTCCTCTCATTTTTTAATTTATCAAAGTACCCCATCCTTTTATATTTTAATTACCAAAATACTCTCTTCGCTCCTATTTATCAAAATATTGTTCTCTACTATAATTAACAAATTACACCTTTCTTTTGCATTTTTAATTATCAAAATACCTTTCTCTCTTACTTATCAAAATATTGCCTCATATCAAAATTACCAAAATACCCTCCTCTCATCTTAATAGCCCAAATACCTCATACTTATTTTAATTACCAAAATACCATTTCATCTTCTACCTTAAGTACAAAATTATCCTTTTTCTCATAAGGCTTAATAGCCAAATAAGTACTCAACTTTTAGCCCAAAATGTAATTTAGCCCTCAACGTTTTATTGCGTGAAATTTAGTCCATAAAACTTTTATTTCAGTGGAAATAAACCCTCAACCTTTTAAAATTATACAATTAAATCCAAATCTGTTAAATGACACTAACTATCATTAGTATTGCACACATGGCATGCCATGTGGCAGCCAACTAAGCTACCCACGTCAGCTTTCACGTTAGATATACTAACGGCAGTTAGTGTCATTTAACAGATTTGGACTTAATTGCATAATTTTAAATGGTTGAAGGTTTATTTCCACAGAAATAAAAATTTATGGACTGAATGTCACGTGATAAAACGTTGAGGGCTGAATTCCATTTTAGGCTAAAGGTTGAGGGCTTATTTGACTATTAAACCTTCTCATAATTACCAAAAAAACTGTCTCCTTCTATTTAACAAAATACCCTCTCCTATATTATGTTAATTACCAATAATACCTTCTCTTCATTAATTTAGTTACCAAAATACCCTTTCTTTTCCTATCACCACACAATCTCTTATTTTTCTCATTATCAATATATCTTCTCCCCACATTCTTACCAAATATCTTCCTCCCACATTCTTGCCAAATTATATATATTGCAAAAGAAAAAAAGAATTAGTTTAGTTATCAAAATTTTTATGGCATTCGAATATCCCATATTATCATCATAATTATCATCATCATCAGAGCCTTTATCCCAAGAGATTGGAATAGGCTATATGAACTAGTATCTGAACTCACGTTAGATCATCCATTTGTAGTCTCCTCATCCACACATTCCTATCCAAGGCTCTGTGTTCATGTAACTCTAATATCTCCATATCTTTCCAAATCACTTCCTTACAAGTCTTTTTCGATCTTCCTCTAATCTTAACCCTTCTTTCAACATTCATAGTCTCTATTCTCCTAACTGGAGTGTCTACAAGTCTACATTGTAATGTCCAAACCAACATAAATGATTTTCATACATCTTGTCTAAATATCCCATATGATAATTACTAAAAATTTAAAAATTAACAATTTAAATTGATTACTTTATTTTCTCAAAAATTGTTTAAAAAATCAAAGAAAAATATTTTTTTAATTTACTCTTAAAAAAATTATTTAATACATTACTAGTGAGATTTTTAAACCATATTAACAGAGGTTAACAACAAAATATATACACCTGAAGATATATTTAAAAATATAAAAATGGATAATAATATATGTGATGGTTGTTTAATCTCATTTATGAATCCACACATTCTTACCGAATTATATATATTTGAAAAAAAATAATCCCAAGCATTTGAATGCCCCATATCGGATATTCGAATTCGAATGGCCCAATGCATTTCTCAAACAAAATGCCTTAAAACAGGGCATTCGCCATATATGACATTCGAATGCCTTGTTTTCAAAGGCATTTGTAAGTCACAACTTAATTGATGTATAAACACTTTTTTTAAATACATTTTAAGGTGTTGTATCTTGCTTTTAAACTAATATGCATCGATAAAAAAAAAAACACGCTCCAACGTCTCAATGGAAGGTGTTGTTGCTTTTGCAACGACCATCTTCTACTCTCTCCAAACCTTACAACACAGAAAACGCAAAAAAATTTAATTGTTAAAAGTTGACTTCCAAATTGGTTTCAAACTGAATTCCTTAATCCTTCAAGATTGCTTCACAAATTGAGATAACATAGAAGAACCAACTTGAGATGTAATTGAATCGAATGCACATTTCAAGCCTTAAAGATTGCCTTCCAATATATTTGATTCCATAAAATTAGAATCAATAAAAGCTAAATTAGCAGAACTGCAAAAGTATAAACATTTAATAGTATTTGCATGTGAAAATCAAACAAGTTAATGAAACCTTACATTCAATATGAATTCTCAAAAGATCCTTAATTTTGTTAGAAATCTTAGAACTTTCGGCCTCTACTTGATTAAGCTACTCTTTCAAGTGTGGTAGGTATTACTCTGTATGAATAATTTAAAAACAAAAAGCACCAATCTAGAATCAACACAACATTGCATTAGAGGCATAAAGATGTTTTCCTATGATGTGCTAGGCATTCAAGTGTGCTTGATATTCATCTTTTAGTTTCAGTGTTTTTCTATAATGTTTCTTTTTACCTCAATTTTTTTTAAATTTATATATTACTTGCATTGCAGGCATTCACATTTCCAATATTAACACATTAAACATGTTATTCAAATAGCATCACAAATTTTAAATGGGTCCTAAACTATCTAATTGTGTTTTTTATTAGAAGCCTTGTCAGTATCTAAATTTATGCTCCATATTCCATCAAACCTTTAGATTTTCACCAAAAAGAAAAAAAATTCAACTTTGTTACTAAAACTCAGTAACCATAACTCACGGCAACCTTATAAAACCCAATATTTCATTAAAAAGATTGAAAAAATTCCTAACCCAAGGGGGAAAAACATATGGGTATTTTCTTAAAAGATTTAAGACTGTAGACTTCTTCCCCTCAAGTTTTAGTATCGTTCTCAACAGGAAATCTGTACTTTAAGGTTTTTATTATTCCTTGGTCTTTCTCATCTTCTAACTTGTTCAAAACTTACTAAACAATTCTAGCTTATTTAACTTGAAACCTGGTCATATTTGCTAGATCAACAACTAGGCTACTAATTTCACTCTTCTAATATCACATCTTAAAGTTTATCTTTCTAACAACTTCTAGTAATCCTTATCCTCCAATTTAGAACTAATCTAATAAATCTCCTAGTTGCTCCAAAATTCTTAATTCGGGTTCTTATGAATAGTCAATTTCCCCTGTTTATTTAAATCCTAAAAGTGGTTTCGACCAAGCAAATATCATAGATAGGTTGAAACCAAAACTCTACATCGATCTTCCTTGTTGTCGCAGGACTTCTATTTACTTCTTAACAAAGACTATAGTTCGATTTGAAAAGCTTAAAGAACATGCTAAATCTTCAATGCCTAATAAACCCATGTCAAAATACTCTTCAATAATTTGCTTCACTTTACTCTACATAAACCCACTCTTAATTAAAAAATAAATTGAAATAAAATATTAACAAACCCATTTCAAAATCACACCTAGGCTTAAGGTTGTTGCATTTCTTGTAATTTTCTGGGATAAGAAGAGAGAAAGTTTCGTTGGGCTGAAAATTTTCAAATTCACAGATTTAAGCAAAGATAGGAAAGATTGAAGGAAGAAACAAAAACGGGAAGAAGAGAATAAAAGAGCTTCTAAATATACCACAAGAGAATTTCTAAATATACTTGATTTTTTATTTCTCACACTCTATTTTCTTCTACGGGTTACTCTTCAAATACAAAGGAATGGGGTGTGAAATATAAAAACTGGGCATATTTTGAAACAACCATATCACAATCTTTACTCTTTACACTTCAATATTTACAAGGATAAAAATATCCTCATATGAAAATACTATTTTACCCTAAAAATATTTCTCAACCAATGTCACGACCTAAAGGCCATAACATGCACTTGACACTTACACTCATTTTACTTAACAAATTTATGAACTAAATTTTTTTCTTTTCGATTTATAGTTTGTATTCGGTATCAGTGTAGTTGCTAAGCAATTTTCACTCTTCTAATGCAGAGAATAATCATATTTAGCCCATAACATATTTCTACTTATAAACAGATTGAAAATATCCCCCTTATATTTTAAGATTTTCCTTAATTAACCACCTGTAAAGAAAATTCATTTAACACAGTGCAAATTAGTAGTCTTTTCCAATTCAACAGTTCTAATATCCACAACTACTCACCACAAACATATCATGTAACATCATAACATTATATCAACTACTCATTATCCTAGTTTACATCTTATCCTATAATACTATATAGAAATCACCTAAAAATAAAAGCATATAGGGAAGAAGTATTACAATACCAAAATATTCAATAGTAAGGACCTTGAGCGTTAAGACACTATTCAATCACCTGAAATGTCTCAACGTGTGGCTTAACTCGAATCAATCTTAAAGAAAAATTAATTTCGTTTAATGAGCGAGGGCTCAGTAAGTTGCTAATATAAGAATAGAGTTAGCATTATATCATCTCTAATGCAAATGCATGAATCCTACAAGTATATATATATATATATATATATATATTTATATCACAATATCATTTAGAAATTAAAATTCTTTGAGTATTGATTCGATCATACCCTGACGACACTAAGTGTCCTTATATACTGCATATCATGCATCGATGCAAGATGTATTATCATGACAAGGTTCAATACATAAACAAGTGGAAATTTTACTGTATAAAACAACATCCATTTTAAAACCTCACATGTACTATAAAATCATGTACGAAACTTATATACTTTCAAAATCATGTCACATATACTTCAAAACACATTTCAAAACAAGTACAATCTCAAATAATATCATGTGTAGTATAAAATCATTTGTAAATCATATTTAGTCTCAATCATATCACATATACTATAAAACATATCATGTCTAGAGTTTCATATGCATAAACCATACTCTAGACATCTTTTAGCTTTTATTAAGAGACTAGGCAAAATCCCTATTCTAGAAAACATCTCATCTCTAACCCATTGTAGCTATCACTAGGAAAATTTCCCCTAACGGCATCTATCTATGATCAGAGATAGTCTCAATCCCACTGATCAGCTGGAAACTCAGGAATGTATCCATGACTATTATCAGAACAGCCTTAAATAGTCTCATCAGGCAACATCTACATATACATTTCATGTATATATAAATGAGGTTCCATGCCACAAATGCAAAACCACACAATAAATATACTCTATGTCACAAAAACATATGCCACACAAGCATTCCATAGGGTACTTGTCGTCTCTAAATTGAAATCTTTTTAACTTCTTTTAAAATCCTTTAAGACAGCCCACATAATAAAGCATTTAAAACTGCATCATTTTTCTCAAATCTATGTATAGTTAAACTGTATGTTCAGCTTGTACATGTTATGCATGATCTCAAAGCATGAATTAAACATTTAGGCATTATGGCTGTCTAGGCATTTCAAACATTCCATTTTGTTCAAAAGATTTAGACACATCTCTTTTCAAAACAATATTTTCTTTTTTTAAATGGTACATGGTTCCGAAGGTCCAAAATCATATGTTATGCATGAATGAACTAAGTGTACCAAGGTATAACTCAATAGTTATTCAAACCGATATTATGAATGCTTAAGTTAATAGTCTAAAATATACCTGCTATAACCTCAATTTTTCATTCACACATTGTGAGAGCCATGTATTCTAGTACTATTGTACATGTAGGGATACTCACCACTGTTCAATTCTTGTGTATTTCACAAATACGATCGAATACAGTACAATGGGCATCATAAGCTCTATAGTGCCCAAATAGACGTGAGACAGGACAGATATTGTACAGAGAGTCCAATAAGCATACGGTAAGAATCTAGAACCCAAATTCCTCTATTTGAATTTTAGGTAGTGTGCCAACAATTTAGAAAATGACGATTAAGGACATAGCCTGGCTAAACTTTCATTAATAATGGTCAAACTAAATTGACTTTTGATCTACTGACTGAAGCATGATAATTTACGTATAAATAAGTCCTAGGCTATGGCAACAGATAGCGATCGGTGGTGAAATCAAAAATTAAGTGATTGGCCTAGTAAGGGTATTTTTGTAATTTCACCCTTACGATCAGTCAAACCTTAATAAAACCCCATCTATTCATTAAATTATCTCCAATAATAATATTTAGTGATGAAATAAAATATTTTGGAGTTAAATTGTATAGTTATAAAAATTACGAAAGTTTAAGGGCAAACTTGTCCAAATTTCTCATAACCAATGGCATTTTGGTCATTTTGTCATATCAAGAAGCTTCTAAATTTTTCTTCACAAGTCAGCTGGCCACTTCTCTCATTTTCTTCAACCTCTCACTAAGGCATCCATAACCAAGCTTGAAGAAAAACAAAAATTCAATCAAAACACCATTAAAACAACATCGAAACCTCAAGATTTCTTCTACAACCCTACCTAAAATTCAATCCTCTACTCACCCATACCCATATTTCATTGTAAAGTGGATTAAATCAAGGTAAAAGAGCTTCCACCATTTTCAGCCAACGTGAGACATTTTCATGCTTTCATTTCTTTCATGATTTAAGGTTGCTAAATGATGAAATCAAGGTTGCTAAGCATGATTTTAGCCTTAGTTTGGATTAAATCACACTCATTTGTGTCCCTAGGGTTTCGACCATTAATGGAAGTTCATGGATTCATGTGGTTTGATGCATGAAAATGATGTTAGATGAATGAAGAAGCATGATTAAGCATGATTTAGGTGTTCGATTGTTGAAAAATCATGAGATTTCCCTTAAGATGAATTCGGCCATATGAAGGAGACTATGTAATTGTGTCCACTTTGATGAATTCCTGGTGCCATAAGACTGTATAAATTAAGACGAGACTGTTGGTGAAGTTGGAATCTAAATCGGAGTTAAAATAAGCGAAATGTGTTTTAGCACTGGTATAAATTATATTGAGTTCAATGATTACTATGAACAATGTAGTAGAATTTAATAAGGGAAAATTTATTAGAATTGAATTATAGTGAATAATGGTGGTTAACATAATGTTTTGCAGCCCGAGACTAAAGAATTATCAAGTGGTGCTGTCACGACCCGAAGGTCAATGACGTCCACTTAATATTTAGTTGATTTCTTATGAAAATTTCGAACCAAATTTTCTCTTTCTCTACTTACGGTTTGTATTCGGTGTCAGTGTAGTATCTAAATCCAATCCTATATTAATCATATATTTCTCGATCTATGTCACAATTCTCAAGGAGGTTTTTCTTACGATTTTCGTCTTATTTTACTATTCCCAAAAGAAACAAGTCGAAAATCTCCCCTTTGTATTTTATCAATTTCTCCAGGTATAATTTCCTGCACAAAACACATTTTAAATCACATAATATGGCAGCTGGTGGTTCTCCACAGTTTCATGCAATCACGTATTTCAAGGATTTCAAGAGTTGAGTCATTACTAAGTTCACTTATACCACTTCATCCATATATAGTTTAAACATACATTTGACCCGGATCGGACTCGATAACCACCTAGACTCACATAATCATCTAGTACGATCTAAGATTACATCCCATATACTTTCCTAGTACTGTGAAATTTGACATACACATAGTTATCAAGATGATATACTAGCAGTATACCTCAAAATACAAAATGCTAGCTCCGGATAACGCAATGGGTACCACTATTAGGTACGGTTTCCCGGGAGCCTACGCGAAACTTAAGCCGGCTATCAACTCGTATGATCTGCAGATGTTAAATTAAGGGGTGAGCAATCCACGGCTCAGTAAGTAGTTTAAATAAAACATACTAGGCTCATATCGTAAAACACGATCATACATGCTTGAGTTATTGTAAATTAGCATGTATGGATTAGACTAAGGTTTATTACTATTTCGTAATTGCACACACGTCATAAACTTGCTCATGCTTACTTTTCATCCTTAGTTACACAAGGCATCTTTCTTATTAAAAGTATAATTATGTGTGGAAGCACGAACATTCAAGTAGCACATGTTCAATGGCATATATAGACATAACTCAATAATCGAAAGAAACGAACATTCAAGTAGCACATGTTCAAATGGCATATATAGACATAACTCAATAATCGAAAGAAATGAATATTCAAGTAGCACATGTTCAAATGGCATATATAGACATCACCCAATAATCACATACATCATGTGTCATATGCCTAAGATCTATTTCATCCTTCGACATTCGTCGCATTCACGAATCACACTCACTTACTTATAGTCACAATATCCTACGATTTCTCATATTTCGTTGAAACTCGTGTAGCACTTAGTTCCCGAAGGATTCTAGAGGTGGCTCACACGATTCGAAACTCGAGTCTTTGCTCGGTTGGACCTTTAGTACATCGAAGCTCGTGTAGCACTTAGTTCCCGAAGGATTCTAGAGGTGGCTCCCACGGTTCGAAATTCGAGTCTTTGCTCGGTTAGGCTGCTCGGTTAGACCTTTAGCACATCGAAGCTCGTGTAGCACTTAGTTCTCGAAGGATTTTAGAGGTGGCTCCCACGGTTCGAAATTCGAGTCTTTGCTCGGTTAGGCCTTTAGCACATCGAAGCTCGTGTAGCACTTAGTTCCCGAAGGATTCTAGAGGTGGCTCCCACGGTTCGAAATTCGAGTCTTTGCTTGGTTAGGCCTTTAGCACATCGAAGCTCGTGTAGCACTTAGTTCCCGAAGGATTCTAGAGGTGGCTCCCACGGTTCAGAATTCGAGTCTTTACTCTTGGCACATAAGGCTAGGTGCTAATTGAGGTCTATGGACTCAATATCGGGGCGATATGTATATTTGGTACCCAACTCACGTATCCATACCCAAAGCATAACAATATGTTAACATGTTCAGTAATCATAAGAGTGCCATAACACATAACACATTACACAATGCACGACAAAGATCACTTTTCAAATAAGGGCATTTCACAGGCACATTATGTTCGATTTAAAACTCTTACATAATTATTTTAGTTATCTTACCCGTAATGCTCAACCAATATCCTATATAATTTAATTAATTATTTAATAAGGATTCCTTCATCTCTTACGAGACGATACTAGTAAGATTTATTTAACCCACTTACCTCAGTGCCTGGTAGGTTACCTTTCCTCGATCCTCAACTCAAGCTAAACTCCTACACCGCTCCAAATTCACTACAATTAAATCAAGTGATGTTTCAATAACATGTCTTAATTATGTTTTGATCATAAATCAATTATATATCCTAAAATCTAAACTATTCTAACTCATTTCTTTCGCGAGGGACTAAATTCTTTATGCGTCTCGCCAAACATTACTTATTCGATTTAACAACTCTTTACTTATGTTCTTTATAAGATAATAAGAGGTTTATTAATTTGTATATGCTATTTCCCTTTCATTAGATACATATTTATATATAGTCGGTTAGTTATATAATTATAACTATATCTTAAAGACTTAAACAATTATACTTGTATTTATATCTCAACAAACCTCTTTTTCCTTTCTTTGCATTTCTTTTCTTTGTCTCTTGTTTAGTTTTCAAGTGAGTAGCATATACATAAGTGTGTGTATATATATATATATATATATATATATATATATATATATATATATAATATATAGCAATCTATATATATATATATATATACATTTAAACCTATGTATTTTCTTTTCTTTTCATTTTGTTTCTTTCTCTTGTTTCCTACTTGTTTCCAAGTAATTAATATATATACATGTACACACACACACACACACACACACACACACATACACACACACACATATATATATATATATTCATATACTTAATATTAATCTATTAAGGTTCTAAACTTTATTCTTCTCATATTAAATGCATTTTTTTTCTTACCTCTTTTAGGCTTTCCTTTTTGTGGCTTAGATATTTCTTTCTAGCCTTTCTTGAATATATATAAATACCTATATGTATGTGTGTATATATATATATATATACATATATATATATATACACATCATTTTACCTTACTCATAATTAATTCCTTATATTTACTAATGACATGCATATATATATATATATATATGTATATGCATTTAGCCAATTTTGTTTCACCATCCTCACCATATTATTAGACATATATATATATATATATATATATATACCTTTCGACTTATTAAATAAGACATCATTTCATATTGATTTACATATTAAACACATTTATTAAACTTAACTAAGGGAAACAAATCTTACCCCTTGGAACCTTTCAAACTGAACCACACTTGTTCTAGGTTTTCATTGGACCAAAAGGTAGAAGCTAATCAAGCTTCTTTACTGTTGTCCCGTAGGTGCTGAGGGGAGGAGTTTTCTTGCACCAATTTGGTCTGTTGCTGTAGCTTTCTTGCCCAGCCAAGCCTTCAGTTCCCTTCCTCTGTTTCGTGAAATGGCATGGCCATCATCAACTCCCTTCAAACCACGTTGAAGCCCCTCTTGCTTACTACCTCAAACACAACTAAGATCAACTTAAACCACAGCCAACCGTAAGCAGAATAAATCTGTCATGAAACTCCATTTAAAACCCTTATTTTCAACTTTTGCTATACTCACCTTTAACAGAAATGATTCTCGAAATTTCCTCCTGTTTTGGTATCAAGGTTTACCCCACGATTCTTCACTGCAGCTTTAATCCTCCTTCCTTCTTCCCTTGTCCAAAACTTAAGAAGATAAACCTCCAGCTTTGTGACCTAGCTTCCGACCAGCATTGTCTCGCTAAGCTTCCCACCTGTGGTTTCCCTCTTTTACCGTCGACACCTGATGCCCAAGGTGGTGAGGCAGTAGCTGTACGTGCCTCCCTCCTTTTTCCCTTTCGGCTCACTCTTTTCTTTCTCCCTTTTTCCTTTTTGGTTTTCGGTTTTATTTCCTTCTCTGTTTCGTTCTTACACTGAATGTTTTCAGACCAGCCCTACCTCTTGGGTTTCTCCTCTCTATTTCCTCATTTTGCTTTTCTTTTCATCCGTCCCAGCTTCTCTACAGTTAACTTAGATGGTGATGATGGACGGTGATGCATATGTAGTGGAGTTTTGGTGGGAAACGTCCCATCAAACTCCACTAACATGTATTTTTAATTTATTTTATGTCATTTTGTTTCATTTTTCTTTTGTTTTATTTTATTTTTTTTGTTTATTTTAACTCTCCAATGTCTATACTTATATAACTCATAATTATATTTACATTATATTTATATATATAATTTATGTGTATTTATATATAAATACATGTTTAGTTATTTCCATTACCTAAAATATGTGTATGTATTTATATTTCAAACCTTGATTATAAATATATGTACATACACATAGCCCAACAAATATATATATATATATATTTATGTATATATATATATATATATATATATATATATAATATTTTCATGTCCAATATATTTTATTATGGCATTTGTATACATACATTTTCTACAATTTATTTTAATTATTCATTATTCATGCATACTCCATTTTCTTTAATATACTTGAGTGCTTGTTTTATTAAAACAACCTACCTATGTATTTGGTGGAATATATGCATCTCATTAGTTCACATTTAAATTCTTGAACTTAGTTATGAGATTTTCCAAATGACACAAAAGTATAAATTATTTGTTTTCTAATTCCACAAATTTAAGGTTTCATCCTCATTACTTGGCATAAGATTATTACTTACAACATATATCATAATACTCAACTTACTCCATGTCTTTTATTTATTCATCAACATGGTACAAAGTTTGTAGTTTTTACAGGTGCTATCGACAAGGCGGTAGAAAAACGACAGGTAAGGGATAAGTGTGTAAGCTGTAAGGATACTGTGAATGCATGTTTTGACTTAAATAAATTTTATGAAGTGACTTGGAAATCAATTGCTTTGAATTGGTGAAATTGTGGATACTGGCTGGTCTATAAATTGTGTTTTCAATGCAAGAGGGTTAGGTTAGAAACAGCCGTCATATTGTTGTAAATTCTAGAGAATTTTATGAAATTATACTTAATATTCTTAAATGTTAGAAACAAATAAGATTTTAAGTGAATTTCATGTGATTTATGAAAATTGCATATTTTTATTATTTGTCGAAAAACAATATTTAAATATTCTTGTTAATAAATTTTAATTACGTGATGGTACTAGCATATGCTTATTACTATTCTACAGATAAATAGAACATTTTCAAAAAAGAATACTGAAGTGTGAATATTTTATAAATTTTTATTCCTAAATTGAATATATTTTTCAGTATATTTATTTATGGACTGATTGAAGATATTACTATTGAAATTGATTTCATAAATGGTGTTTATACTATATATAAACACAATTTATGATTGTTAGGAACCGTATCATGCTCACGTGTCACGTGATACTGTTACTATTGCTGATAAACCCACCTAGTCTTTAGCTTCCACAGTTGTCACCTGGCAAGTATACTATAACGTCGGGAATTAGTAAACTTTTCCTTTTTACTTCTATCTTTCTTATTCAATTAATCGGTATCAGTCGGTTTGCGATCGATGTCAGTGCAAGTACGATCTAAAATTTTCATTTCATATCTACCTTTATTCCATTAAATCATTTAATCAGTAAAGTTCGATAAGAAACAGAAATATAAACTATAATATAAAATTTATTATTTTAATAAAATTTATTATTTTAACACTGTCAATTCAATTTCAATACATCCCACCAATCTATATGCATTTCTTAAGTAAATCAATACATTATTTATATCCAAATATTTGTTTACAACTGTTGTGCATATACTAGTCTGAATATAAATATAGAATTCTGCAAATACCTGATCACCGGATAACTTAAACTTCTAGTAGTCATCTTCAGCTAACCTATCGCAGCGGTTGGCACTCATGCTGATGGGCTATCTGGATGGTGAGTAAGGGGGTGAGCTTTGGGAAAAACCCAGTAAGAAACACACATAAAAGTGTAAGTATATGCAGTTAAATAAAAATAATTTATTTAAATTATTATGAATGGGGTATATTAAATATAAATATTAAAATGTAATAAAAATATTTATTTCCTAACAGCTTTCTAGGGGACATATTAGGAAGGATACTATAGTCGGCTAGGAAACCGGGTGGAGTATGAGAAGTACTTTGAAGTACCTGTCGTGTTTCGGTCCCTAAAAGCGACTATAGGGAGCAGTGCAGTTGACGATAAAAGCATTAATTAATAAAAATTTCATTTAATTAAGTTATGCGATGCATTTACAAATCTTTATTAATGTATAATAATGCATGTAAACAGTGCTGTAAAACAATTCTGATAAAATTTCAATAATTTCGTTCAGTGCAGTAAAGCGATTCATTTAAAATCATTAAAATAAGATAAATGCATATGTATTGGGAAAATATATACTGTAAAATTCGTATAAGTTCTTTCGTCACTTTTCAATCAAATCATATATTATTCTCGTAAATCAAATCATTAAATCAATCTATCATCTATTAAATTTCACATATCGATAGAAAAATAATCTCTCAAAGATTCATGCACACGCTATATCCCGTAAGGAACCTGTATAGGAAGGCCAGGGATCCGAAACTCCTTAACCAATCCTACGAAACACTGTAACGAATGGCCATTGTCAATCACTCACAGTTTGCACTGGTCAGGTGCTCACTATGTAAACCTGTAGGTTTGACCATAATTCCCACAGTTATATATGTAAAGGGGAAGGTCTGGGACATCTCCCATGCACAATCATCAGGGAGACATCAATTTCTTAAAATCATTTCATATAAGACAAACAATCTATCTAATTTGATTTATTATCAACTGACAGTTATAGGTGAATCCTCATGTGAAGAAGTCTCATGCCGTTCCAACTCTATACTAAATCACACGAAAACGTTGTAAATAACTCGGATGTGCAATCAAGGATTTTGGTAATTTCATCAAAATGATCAACCAAACCTTCATAAAAGTTAATGTTTTGGATAAATTATGTCAAATAAATATATTTGGCACTGAAATGAAAATAGTTTGAAATTTAACTAAATATTTAAATGAATATTAAAATATTTAGGATATAAAGAAAATTTTTAAAATTATTGAGGTCAAAATGGTATTTTAGCATAAAAGATATTATAAAACATAAAAAAAAATCATCTTCTTCATTAAGTGGCCACCCATGGATGGTTAGAGAGAGCAAGTTTAGATTTTTCTTAAGTTTTTAGAGAGAGAAAGCTTATAAAACCCTAGTATACAAACCCCAAATCGAAAAACTCACTTAATAAAAGTTATTCCTCTCGTCAAGCCAACCAGCCATCGGAAAGGCCATTTGAATGGTGAAAAAGCTTCTTGAAGTTTTGGCCAAGTGGTAAGGTAAGAGAGAGAATGGTTGTTTTCAATTCTGTCTATTCCAAAAGACTATTCTTTGATGTCTAAGCATGTGTATAGTGTTAAATTGCAACAAAAACATCTTTAGGACACTTCTTTAAATTCGGCCAAGAGGGTTTAATAGTGAAAGTTGTGTGGCTTTATGTGAAATTGATGTAGGAATGATGTAAAGTGTATGAGGAGCATGAATCTGATGTTAATTTGCAAAATGCTAAGAGTAGGACATAGATGTATTTTCAGCCAAGTGAAGGACATGGGGAAAACATGCTCAATTCAATACAAATTAGGTCCTAGAATATCGTATAAATTTATTAGACTACTAGTAAAGTTAGATCTGAAAAATGAAGTGTTTTAACTGTACTTGCAATGTTGGCATCTGGTAAGAAGTAAACCAGATTTGCTGTTGAATTAGGAAATGAGAAAGACTTTAGAGTCTATAACGTCCTTTGTAAAAGGAAATTGAAATTTGAATGTGTTTTGACATTATTTTTCAACTCCAAAGTAAGTGTTGTTAAGAAAGCGATAAGCAAGTATATGCTCGCTTATCTACATTGCTTACTGCAGTTGATTGTGTATAATGTGCACTGTGATTTGAATTTGGTAAGCGATATATATATATATGTATATATATAAAAAGTAGAGATACTGTGACTGCATTAGAAATGACTAAGTGAAACTTAGCATAATTGAGTGATGAAACTGTATTAAGATTGAGTAATTGATCTGTGTAAATTAAATTGATTGATTGAACTATCTGAATTGAAAAGAACGATTGAATTGAGTGATCAATATTGTGACAGAATTTAGATTGAAAACTGGATTTGGGGTTATCAAACTATGTTTTAAGTACAGGAGGGTTAGGATAGATAGTACCATTATGCTGCTGAAATTTCATAAAACGATCTTAAAAACCTAAACTACTAATAAGAAATTGTTAAAGTAGGAATGTTGAAGGACAAGAGTGATTGAATTAGATAAAAATTAAGGTCTATAGGTGTGCATGAATTTGTAACATCATTTTGGAAAGGATTTTTAATATTTTCAATCCTTTTCATAAAACTAAAAAGGTTTTAGAATTGCTATTGTACGTAGATAAAATATTTTGAACATTGTTTATTGTGATGAGAATATTTTATATTGTATAACGCTTTCCTTGCATTTACTATTTTAAATGCAACTATCACTAATTTTGTATACTTATGGACTAACTGAAAATATGTTTTGACTGAATATTGTTTAACACGAATTGTTCTGACTGCTTTACGAAACATATTATCAGAAGTTTTGAACGTCGATCTAAAGTAAGTGTTTTGAATGTTCTAGATTGATTGACTCTGTTTTACTTAAAATTTTGATCGTCTGATTGAAGTTAACATTTTGAGCGTTTGACTGAACTAAATGATTTTAATAATGTGAACTAACTAAAAGGGTTCTACTGAAAGTCCCGTTTATCTAACAGAAGCCAATGCTTTAAATATGTTGGCTCAATTACCTAATCGATAGGGGGTGAATCGATTCTTAACTAACATTAGGTTCGTTTTTCGATCTTCTTTATTCTCTAGCTTATATTGTAGTTCTTCTAAGTTCACTAGGCTATTCTAGCATACAATTCAGGCATAATAAAAATAATGAAATTACAAGTAATTAAAGAGTGAAAAGTTAGAGAATTGTATGCAACTGATTTATAGAGGTTCAACAACCTTGCCTATGTCCTATACTTTGAGACGCTCCTAAGGATTTTCTCTAAATTTCACTATCTTGAATTTGTTACACTCTTTTTCGCAGGCTCAAGAGTAACCTTCAACACTCCTTTTTCTAGGCTCAAGGAGGAAACCTTACATCTTCTTTTTTTGAGCTCAAGAAGAAAACCTTAAAACCTATCCCTTTTATAGCTCAAGGAGAAAACCTTTTCTACCCAACCTCACTTACAATGAAGCTCTCAAGGGTTCACTCCCCTTTACAGGTTTTTCAAGCGTTGAAATCCAAGATAACCTCTAAGAAGGTAGGTGATTACAAGTTAAAGCTCTAATGAAAACTTTACAAGATTTGTGTTATACAATAAATAAGAGAATGATAGAAGATGCTGAAATTCTAGCACTTGAAATGAGTTTGAAGCTTCAAGAAGATGAAAAATGAAGTCTCTTCAATTTTTTGAACTTCTAAGCTTCTATTTATACTCACTTGGATGGTTGTTGAAGCTTGGTAGAGGCTAAAACTGATTTTCCAGTTGGTTAGCTGTTGGAGGCTTCCAGCTTGTATAGGATCGATCTCTTTAAGGGGGGGATCGATCCTGTGGGTTTAGGCTACCTTCCCAAAGTTTCTACCAAGAGGGGATCAATCCTATGAACTTGCTATGCCTTGGGGGTATTCTACCAATAAGGGATCGATCCATTAGTGTAGGGGTTCGATCCTATCTTCATGATTTGCAATTTCTAAACAGTTATAAGTTAAAAAATGTATAATCTTTGATTTTTAAATCAAACCCAAGTTATTCGTCATCTTATTTAAATGTTTCTAGACTTAAGGCACATGAAAACTTAGCTCATATATTGTCAAGTAATTTTCTTAAAATATATTCTACATTTCCTTGAGAACATTACTTAATGAAATATTCAAAATCATTTTATAAAAGATTAATATTTGATAAAAACACTTGAAATGGTTTGTGAAAATCATAATTGATAAAAGCAAATTTACAAAATATAATTTCATTTAATTTTGTTTAAATGTTTGTCATTTCAAAATATATCAATTTAAAGCTAACAATCTCCTCTGTTTTGATATGATAAAACTTAAGGTAAATTTACTTTGAAAATACTTTGAAAAAGCTCCTCCTTAATACCAACATGATTTGAAAAATAAAGCTCCCCTTTAATATGAGCATGATTTTCAAAACAATTTACAAACTACATTATCTCTCCCCCTTTTTGTCATAGTAAAAAGAAGGATAAACAAAAATTGCTCTCCCCCTAAAACTATGGCTTAAAATTTTTAAGGACCTAAGAAAAATTGCTCCAACCAACAAACAAAGGATTAATACATTGGAATTTATAGCACAAATAAATAAATGAATGTCCATATAAAGATCATGAGATGTTTGTGCATACAATGAAAATTGTTTATGATCCTATACCAATTGTTCATAAATAATTTTTAATACAATGCCATGTAGTCATAATGATGCAAATTGTTCATACATTATCTATTAATTCTATAACTTGCTCATTTTAATTCTATCAAGCACCTTGATACATTAATTGTTCTTTATAGTCTAACTAAGATGCATGTCAATACATAATGATTATGAGCTAAACTTAGATGAAATATTATGCATTGAGCTCATAAACCATTTTCAAGAAAGAATGTGCCTAGAATTAAATCATATACCAATTATCCATATATTCTAGCACAAAAGGTCTCCTGCAAATGTGTCCTAAAAGAATTCTTTCCTATTTGTCATTTCAATCTTAAGAAAGAGAGAAGAATTATCAATTTAAAGCTCATATCAATTGTTATCAATGGTTGACTTATAAATGTTGCATGAATTCAATTGTTATTTGTGGTATGTTCATGCCAAGAAAATAGACAAGTCAAGCAAGCAAGAACATACTCAAAAACACATATAAAAATGCCATATATATAAAACATTCATATCATCAATTTAAGGCATCCATATTCATGAACCATAAAGCAATCATAATCACATATCCAGTAAACATGTATGTGGATTAATTTAAACATAAGCATACTATCATAAAGTAATACTCCATATTCATATGTACAAATTTAATTATATGGAAGATTCAAGAATTTATATCATTCAAGCACACACATTTTCTTCCATAGCAATAAGTATAGAGAATTCTATGTTCATTTTCAATTAAAGATCTTTACCAATTATAAACAAGGGAGAGTTCAAGCTTACCATCTTAATCACATCATAGTCATATCCCTAATTGTTTTATCATTTAAGTATCTAGGAGGAATATATGCTATTTTATCAAAAAGTTTTACCTAAATGAATCAATATCGTACTTTAGTATATTTTAACTTTAAAGTTCACAATCTATGAGTGAGGTCAGGTAGAATTTCATGAAATCAAATATTCTCAACTGATAAGCATGTTCATTGATTCAACCTAAGCAAACATCTAAGCTTATTGTCAAGGCAATCAAGAATCTATGCATGGATGTCAATTAAAGTGCATTTGTTCATATTTGCATTTATTCTTGAATATGTTGTCATTAAAGCTCATGTTCTTTAGAAATTTGGCCATAAGAGAAGTTTAAGTTCATGGATAACAAATTTTATCTATTTGAACATCTAAGATCCATTTATCATCACAAATTGTAGGCCAAAGAAAATTATGACGCAAGGTAATGCTTTAAGTATCTCAAGTATTTTATTTACCTAAGTCATATTCAAATTTTAACATTAAGATCAAGTTTGATCATTTTATCATTCAAGCATAAATATTGACCTTACTTATTCATCTTCCACTAAGAACATATATATCATGAAGCCTAAAGTGGAATATGTGAGTCAAGCTATGAAATATAATCCTATAAGCATATGCTTGACTAAGATGAACCAAGGAAATGAATAAGTCTATCAAGCACAAGTTCATCAAATTCTCAAGTGCATACACAAATCATTGAAATAATTCTCAAGATTATGTTTAAGCACTCATTGAAAAGATATTTCAAGATCATTTCAATATTTATGCATTTCATGAATATTTTCAATAAGAAAAATGATTTTGCACTAGTAAGTTAATTGAAAAAAGATGTTTATTGTTGAGAATGACGCATGATACCAATGCAAAATGATTTTACTTGTTAAAACATCATCAAAAATGAGTTAAAACAATGTGTTTAAGTTGAGAAGAAAGAAAGTATCAAGAAAATGAAAGATCCTTCTCAAATTTGGATTTAAAACCCAGCAAAACACATTTTCCCTAAGGGAGGATCGATCTCTAGAAGAGGGGGATCGATCCCTAATATCCAAAATGCAAATTCTTGCATTTTTAGGTTAGGGGATCGATCTTGTAGTGTGAGTGAATCAATCCCTTGTTCATGTTCTGCATATTTTTGCAAAATTTGATCAAAAATCAACTTTTCAGGTGCTAAGAATCCATTTTTGAGTGTTTTAAGTCCAAGTAAAAGTTTAAACACTTGCATAACATGATTTTGGACTTGTATGGATGAAAAATATGGATGAAAAATCATTAAATAATAAATTTTGCAAATTTGGAAGGATTTTTACCTATTAATGCATTTTTGATCTCATAAGATGTCATTTTAAGAGTTATGCATATTTTGGCAAAACCAAGAAGTCTGAAAACACAAATGCTGAAACAAACAAGTTCACATAGATTTTAAGTACATATATCATCAAATCACAATATTTGTGAACATCATGCTATAATTTTTTAATATGCAAATTTCTCATTAAAGTTCATGAAATGGCATTTTGTACATTATGATCATTTTTGCAAAACTAATGAATGTGAGTGCTCAAGTAAATCATAGCAAATATTGTCACAGAATTTATGCAAATAATTCATCAATTCATTATCTATGTGAACTCTATACCTTAAAATCCAATACGTATATTTTCTAATTAAGACTTTCAAAATTGCATTTTGTATACTTTGACATATTTTCCATGAATGAGGCAAGTATTCATATTATCAAGACAAATCAAACTTGCTCGAATCACAACAATTCAATCAACCACCAAATAATCCAAAAATCATTTATCATGCCTTTTGTTCATTCATTCAACTCATAGTGCATCAAAGATCATTAACAAAATGCCTCATCAAAGCATACAATTAATTTTAGCAAATATGAGTTTTGAGAAGATAGAATTTAAGCTTACAAAACTCCTTTACTTAAGAGTGCTTTGCCATGATTCATTGAATCTACCTTGAGCCATTCTTTGAAGAATTGTTTTGGCCTTGCCAAGGGTGGATCCTCAAGCTCTTCCTCTTTTTCATTGGCACAAGCAAACTCCATGGGGGTGTGTAGAGCATTTGAACTTCAATATTTTTTTTTGTGATAATCGTAAATTTTTCATTTATTGGAAATTAGAAATATTGAAAATAAATATTGGAGAAACTAAATCAGAGGAAATAAATAAAATTTTGCAAGAACGGGATATCGGTGAAAATCCCGAAAAGTAAGAAAGTGAAAGAATCGGGAAATTGGTGTAAAGGAAATTAAAGTGGAAGTGAAAATAAAAATAATAGAGAGGAAAAAAAAGAATAAAATTGGATAAATTAAAAATCCAAATTTAAATAAAGAAAACGAGAAATGAAAATAAAGTATGTTTATATAATTACAAAAATTATAAATGTATTTTATACAAATACGTATGTATTTAAAATACTATATAGTATATTTTAATATACGTTGGTATATATGTGGAAATATATACTACTTCATGAATTTAAATAATACATATGTATATAAACATAATATTTTATGTATATATAAATATATACATACATATATAGAAAATGTAAATATTATTTTATATTAAAGTTTATAGGTATATATATTGTATTATAACATTTATATAATTTACATATATAAATGTTATTTACTTTAAAGTATATAAATATACATATATACATATATATACTAGATATATGTTTTTGTAATATACAAAATATATAATTCATATATAATGTATATTGTATTACATTATATATGAAATAATATATGTATAATATATAGTATAAATTATATGTATAAAATATAATTTATAGTGTATAATATATAGTATACTATATACTAAAAAGGGAAAGGAAATAAAAACCAAAAGAGGAAAGAAACAAATAAAAAAAAGAGAGAATAGAAACAGGGAATCGGGACACCCGATTCCCGTTTCTTCAACAGAAATGGCAAGGAAGCCGGTCGGCGCCGACGGCCAGGAAAGAGAAGGGAGAGAGAGTGACCACTGTCGGCGAGAGAAGGAAGAGGAAGGGCTGGTGACGACGAACGCGGAGGAAGAAACGAAAAGGAAAACAGAGGCGAAAACCCAAAAGGAAAAAGGAAGGAGAGATCGGCGATGTCGGCCGATCCGGGCACCGCCACCGCCACCAACGCCACCGGCGAGGACCAACGAAGCAGAAGGAGGCCACCGACGGTGAAGGAAATAGCGGAGGAAGGAAGAAACAGAGGAGAAAGAGGCCGAAACCCACGAACCCCGATCCGGCGCCGTCGCCGGTGATGGGGTGAAACGGAGGCTAGATTCGGCATCGCCGCAACGTCGGCCAGCCGTGGGAGGCGCGAACCGGCGGAAAGTAGGACCGCCGGCAGCCGAACCAGCCGAACCGGCAGGATGAGGCACAAACCGGTCTGAACCGTTCTCACCAGAAAAAAAAGAAAAAGAAAAAGAAAGAGAAAGAAAGAAAGAAAAAGAAAAGAGGAAAAAGGAAGAAAAAGAGGAAAATGGAGAATTTCAAGAATTCGGAGATTCTCGAAAATTCGACAACCCGAAAATTTACGAAAATTCGGTAAGAAATTTCCCGAAAATTTAATTTCATAAAAATTTAATAAATTATGAAAAATTCTAAAATTTAGAATTTTAATTCCAGAAATTATTTTCAGTGATAGGGATAAGGAACCGGGAGAGATGGAGTACGGGCGCGATCGATAAGATGAAGTCGCTGACCCGGAAAAAGGTAAGGGATGCATGTCCAGCACTGTAGGGATATTCAGTCTGCATATTTTAATTTGAAATATTTTATGGAAATATTTTATGAAAATTATTATGATGCATGATTTGCTGAAAATTTTGAGATGAATTACTAGCTGCAAATTTATAACTGTATTTTTCATGCAGGAGCTTAGTAAATCGGCAGTCGTTATGCTGCCGAAAATTTTAGAAAAACTTTATAAAATCTTATTAAATTATTTTATTTCCGAAAATCGATATTAAATCATGAAACATGAGGAAATTACTAAATTTCATAAAACATGAATATAATGAGATGGAATTTTAAAATATTCATGTATTCGAGAATGGTGATAAGGAAACCACCGAAAATTCTCGGAATAGATAAATTACACGTAATACGAGGTGAAAGTGAAGTGAAATACAGTGAATATTTTTATGACTATTTTTATAAATATTCACTAAAAGATTTTAACCCTTATGGTTTTAAATTATGAAATTATATTTTAATATAAATTCCATAACGGTTTATTTTATGATGAAAACTACGGTTTTGAGATTGGTTGGCATTCCTATCCTGCTGATGCATGATATGTGATATGTTTAGTCCCGGTCGACACTTGATCCGTGATCCACCGAGGACAATATAGATTATGGCCATAGATTTGACCGGTTTATTTCTTTACTCTCCGGGGTTATAATATAATAAGATTGATGTCTATCTTAGACTCCATAAATGATAGGTGACATGTTAAAAAGGAAAGCGTTTTACATGATGTGGAATATGTCAAACGAAAAAAGTGAAATATGATGCGTGATATCTGAAAAGAATATGTTTATATGATATGAGGAGAAAATCAATTGATTTATAGCATTTTTACAAAATGCTCGTTTCGGTACTGATTATAGTTTTGTGGGATGACTTTCCTAAGACATGTGATACAAATATGTAATATGTTTCAAAAAAGGAAGAATTGATAGATCTGACATTCTTACCATGAATTTAAATGGAACATTAGATTATAAGTTTTTCACAAGTTCTGATAAGATAGTGGGAAGTATATGGCATAAAGGCCAAACCGAGCAAGGACTCGAGTTTCGATCCATGTGAGCCACCTCTAGAATCCTTCGGGAACTAAGTGCTACACGAGTTTCGATGTGTTAGTAACAATTTTCTGTACCGTGTGAGCCACCTCTAGAGTCCTTCGAGAACTAAGTGCTACATTTCGATGTGTTAGTAAGAAATTTCTGTACCGTGTGAGCCACCTCTAGAGTCCTTCGGGAACTAAGTGCTACACGAGTTTCGATGTGTTAGTAAGAAATTTCTGTACCGTGTGAGCCACCTCTAGAGTCCTTCGGGAACTAAGTGCTACACGAGTTTCGATGTGTTAGTAAGAAATTTCTGTACCGTGTGAGCCACCTCTAGAGTCCTTCGGGAACTAAGTGCTACACGAGTTTCTATGTGTTAGTAAGAAATTTCTGTACCGTGTGAGCCACCTCTAGAGTCCTTCAGGAACTAAGTGCTACACGAGTTCCGATGTGTTAGTAAGAAGCTTCTGTACCGTGTGAGCCACCTCTAGAAGACTCAAGGGACCTATGTGCTACACGGATACCAATTGGACCGTGGGAGCCACCTCTAGAATCCTTTGAGCACTAAGTGCTACACGAGTTTCTCGATATGACACTTAACTCCATTGTTAGTTAGAATGGATGTCGTAACTGAATCAGTGAATTGGGGCTTACGCCTAAAGTGATTAAGTAATCGGTTATATTGAAATAGATTTTAATAGCTTATTTTGCTCTTTAAAGTACGATACTAATTAAGAGAGTACAATAAAACATGAAATGAGTTTTAAAGAAATAAGATGATGATTTAACTAATATTCTTTTCAAGGAATATACGAATATTAATTATTTTATTTAAATGCTTTATTTCATAGAAGCATTATTTTGAAAAGAATATGAAAAAGGTTATGAAAGTTTAAAAAGAAAAAAGGATTTATTAATTCAAAAAGAAATGAAAATTTCTCTCTACAGTTGCTTCTAGGTTACGTAACGAGTATGGTATTCTAAAATACCTACCTTACTCCATTCGGATCCCTAACCGACTGTATTATCCTTTCTACATGCGAGCCTAGAGTCCATAGGAAAAAAGAAAAAGATTTTCAGCATATAGGAAGCTGAGTATCAAGTGAGGCATATAATTCTCTTACTGAGCCGTGGTTTTGCTCACCCCTTAATTTTAAACATTTCAGGTTTTTATGATTGTGAGTTCAGTGATTTATGGATCCTGGCTGTACGCGAAGGACAATATGATAGACCGACTTAGTTAATTGAGGTATGATCATTTATTTTCTGTATTTAGACATGTCAACAGTACTGCTTATCTGATTAATTTCGATAGGGGATGTGTATAATATAAATAATGTTATGTAAAATTGTTTAACAGTCAGTACAAGTGAAGTATCACAGACAGCCCAACCGGTTAAGTTGTGTACAATAAGATAAGAAATGTGGTCACGGGTCGTGACAGATTTAATGATATCAGAGCAATGGTTGGCCTGATGTCTGTGGA
Source organism: Heritiera fomes (assembly GCA_032173925.1). Lineage (NCBI taxonomy): Eukaryota > Viridiplantae > Streptophyta > Magnoliopsida > Malvales > Malvaceae > Heritiera > Heritiera fomes. The sequence goes on along the minus strand of JAPDPM010000009.1, from coordinate 15,842,028 downwards.
TACTTTTGGAAAGAAAAGAGTTAAACATCCATATAGTACTGTGTCATCTGAATACATGGAGAAAATAAATGATTGTAAATGGAGAAAAATGATTTAAAGGGAGTGAGAAAGTATAAACTGAGAATGTTAAAGAAGAAAATAGGCTCAGAAATTATCAAAATATTGGTGATTCTTCTAATCTAAATGAAGGCCTGTTCGGTAAGGAACCGAAAGGACTCGGTGAGGGCTCCACCAGTACTTTCTGTCCGAACCGAATTGAGACTTGAAAGTGATGGTATAAATAAGGGGAATAAAATATCATCATTAAATAGACTTTGCGATCACTGATTGAGGGTAATTTGAAGAGAGAGAAAATTTTAACCAAAAATAACCAAAATACCCCTACCCCCAAAATTTTACCGGGAGTCAAAATAGATCACCAGAAGTTGGAATTGACCGATTTGACAGAGAAATTAAAGATATAAAACTGAATTACAAGCAAAATAATCCCATTATGGATTTTAGTGAACTTCTTTGTCGAAAATCGAATGAGATCTAAATTACTGTTATAAGTATCAGAAAGGATACTATCAACACATAGATGATCAGTTCGTTGATTTGAATGTATATTGAGGAGAAAGAAATAAATGTCGAAATGAAGAAAATGCCTTTATGTTGGGCGATGTTCGAAACAGTGATAAAACCGAGCTGAATTGGAATCCATTGATAGTAATGGAATTATTAATGGCATAGAAGATGTCATATGAATCTAACGATCCCTATTACTGATTCCACTAACACTTAGATTACGGACGCGAAAGAAATCCGTGAGGGGCTAAGTGCCACGTCTGTGTGACGTGGGCCACCTCTAGAACCCAGAGCGGACAGTACAGATGTGTATAGGCGGACGGCGGACGGGCCGGGGCCTTATGTGATGCGATCCAAAGAGTGTAGTGGAATGTCATCAGATGTTTGGCTCAGTTATTGACTGTAAGGGTCGAAAAATTAAGAGTGTATTGAACGGGATCGTTGAGTAATATGAAAAGTGAAATGATTACAGGAATTGACTGATGAGGTGAATAGTACAGATAATGAAATACATACTGGTGTGGTTACTTATGGTTCTATACATTTTTACTACTTTGAAGTATCAAACAGATAATCTTATATAGAACCGACATATCTTGAAATATGTGCCACAGAATGAGGTACTGTGTGGATTACTGTGAATTAGAGAATAATTATAAGAACAGGGAAGTGATAAAAAGAAGATCACAGCTAACCTAAGTTCTTCAGGACCTTTGAGACAGAACTGCGATGGGCGACCCAACGATGGGCGACCCGTAGTGGATCATGTGTTGTGAGATACAGGCGAACAATATTATCGCCGACTCACTAGTAAGGGTAAACCTGGGGCGAAAGGATTGCATAGGAGATGCTCGCCGACGGCCGATTCGAACGAGCGAGACTCTTACAAGAAGCTTAGTGATAACACGAGTGTAAGGAACTAGGTACGTAAGGGTGCCAAGGTTCGAACCTCGTGGATAATATATTCAAGGGAATTAAGCCTGAATTCAGTAAATGGAAAATGGTTTTAAAGTGAATAACTGAATTGAAATGGGTAGCTGTAAAGTGTGTTGAGAACCATTGTACTTGATACAGCTTACCAGAATGAGATTCGTAACGCTGTAAAGTATGATTAGATAATGAAATCAAGGTAGAGTATGTATCAAAATGATTTAATATTGAATGTCTCTGCCTTGAGAATACACTGTGAAATGATGGGACACAATGATGAAGGTCCAAAATGATAAAAAAAGTGTGGTTAAAGAAATTACCGGATGAGAATCTCGATAAATTTTAGAGTAACATAGATTGAGAAATCAGGTTAATGTTGACTCGATCGTGGATATGAAATTTATTCTTAAGCTTGTATCGAAGAATATAGAAGAAATCTGACAAGCTTAAGAAAATAATTTTTTGGAAAATATTATGGATGATGAAATTCACAAGTATCAATGTAAAGGATGGAAATACAAATGATATGAATTGAGGATGAATTAAATGATGTATTAAAATTTATGTTATACACTAAAGTTCTTATGAAGAACAAATAAATATCATATGGAAGTGATGCCTTAAATATGATTTAATCGGAGATGTATAAGGAGCTTATAAGAGCAATCTTTGTAAAAGGCATCATCAGATGAAAAGTTGAAGAATGATGGTCACAAGATAATAAGAAATGTATGATTAAAGAAAATATCAGATTTGATCTCCGATAGAACTTCCAGAGTTATATAAATTAGAGAAACCGAGATAACATTGACTCGATTTTGAATATGAAGTTAAATTCTAAGTTTATATCGGAGGATGTAGAAAGAATCCGAAAAGCTTAAGAAAATAACTCTGAAAATTGTGTGAATAACGAAATTCATGTGTAAAGGTCTGGATGACGAAAATACAGATAATGAAAAATTGAGAATAATGAAATTGTCTGTATAAGTATAAATGAGAGAAATACAAATGATATTGAGTTGTAGATGAATTAAAAAAGATGTATTAATTTCCTATCATTGATAAAGTTCTGGTTAAGAACAAGTATTCATCTACATGAAAACAGACGCTTTATGGAGCTGATTAGGGATGTGTGAGGAGTTAATAAGACTAGCCTCAGTATAAAGAGTCCTTAGATAACAGATTGAAGATTGGTGTCCATAAGATGATGATTTGAACTCGGAGTGAATTTTACGAGTTCCTATTGAAGTTACAAGGGTAATGAGTTGCCTTGTAAAGTAGATAAGCCTAAAGAATGAGGCATCCTTACATGAGTAAATTGATGAAATACTGATTGAGTCCAAAGTATAAATGGAACATGAGCAGCATTGTGATATGATCCTTAAACTCTTAAAGACTGTGGAATTGTGCTAAGATTTGCAAATAAAGATTTGGCTAGACAGTATCTCCTCTTGAGATATAAGATCTCGAGACGACAGGATGACAGTGAACCTGTTTACGATATAAAGATAATGATTGAGATACGAAAGTAATGAGTCTAGCTAAATACTATTGCCAGCCTATAAAAGAGTGATGAGACTAGCTGCTCTATAGATGAGATCTAATTAAAGAAATTAAAGTCAGCAGATGGCAAGTGTAAAGAAAAAGATGGTATGCAAGATTTTAAAAGATTTTAGCAGTATAGTACCATGCCAATTAAAAATATATATATGTATATATATATATGAAGAGATAAATAGTGGAAATATGAAAGCGAAAATGAATGTGGAATAAGGAAATAAATTGCACGATAAGAAGGAAACATCAATATAAAACAGTTCCCGAAGTTAAGACTGAGGGTGATTTGTGTTGGTTATCACATAACTGTGGCAAGATGTAAAAGCAAGCCAACTTTGATAAGTACAATTAATGATACTCAAAGGAGTAAGATAATTGATATGTTTACTGCTAGTATATAAATAAGAAATGTTTGTACATATAACCACCTCGAAATGATAGAAATGGTGGAATTGTATAGCTAATGTGGTGCTTAAATGGATAATTCGAGGATTCAATCACAGAATCTAAATTATGAAAGGAGATTTAAAGACCATACTACATGAAGAGAATATGATAATCTCATGAAATATGATTGTGAGAGATGATCTATAGTAAAGTCGGCAAATGAATAAGTGTGAAAAAGAATATTGTGGACAATAAAGAGTCCAAAAGAGAAATGATGATATGGAAGTGATTAACGACTGATGATTTAAATAGAATCACTTTCCATTATCAGACTTCTAGATTCTCTAATGCCTTAGTCGCAGTATAAGTGTTAAACGGTGTGAATGTGTATGTACAGTTCCAGTGAGCCTTACACGTGATGGGAGTCTCTGTGTTGCCATATGCTAATGAGAGATAGCAAAAGGCTTTGAGATCCTAAGTGTATTGATAGCACCGCTCCATACTAATATATATTTATATATATGAGCGTGAGATGTAACCGCTCCATGATATTGAGAGAGCGTGTGCATGAGATGTGAAAGCTACTGGGACACTTACATATAATTGATTGACATGAGTACATGATAGTACCAAATTATGTCGACTCGGCACTAAGTGAGAAGAATGGATGATGAACAACATAGATTAGCTGTAATATTAAAAATATTATGTATAGCTCTTATATGAAAAGAGTAAAAGTGAATAACTCTCGATTTGAGAAAATGAAATTACATGAGCATAGACATATATGATGAAAGATAGCATGTAGTGGTCTAAAGTACTATTGATGTTGAAAGTGTACTGGCAGTATTATTTGGAGGACGAACTAGAGGTCAAAAGCCGTAAGTATACGGCATGTACCCCCTTTTGGACTTAAGTTAAATTCGGAGGACCGAATTTCTTAAGGTGGGGAGGATGTGATAACCGTAAATTTTTCATTTATTGGAAATTAGAAATATTGAAAATAAATATTGGAGAAAATAAATCAGAGGAAATAAATAAAATTTTGCAAGAACGGGATATGAGTGAAAATCTAGAAAAGTAAGAAAGTGAAAGAATCGGGAAATAGGTGTAAAGGAAATTAAATTGGAAGTGAAAATAAAAATAATAAAGAGGAAAAAAAAGAATTAAATTGGATAAATTAAAAATCCAAATTTAAATAAAGAAAACGAGAAATGAAAATAAAGTATGTTTATATAATTACAAAAATTATAAATTTATTTTATACAAATACGTATGTATTTAAAATACTATATAGTATATTTTAATATACATTGGTATATATGTGGAAATATATACTATTTCATGAATTTAAATAATACATATGTATATAAACATAATATTTTATGTATATATAAATAAATATACATACATATATAGAAAATGTAAATATTATTTTATATTAAAGTTTATAGGTATATATATTGTATTATAACATTTATATAATTTACATTTATAAATGTTATTTACTTTAAAGTATATAAATATACATATATACATATATATACTAGATATATGTTTTTGTAATATACAAAATATATAATTCATATATAATGTATATTGTATTACATTATATATGAAATAATATATCTATAATATATAGTATAAATTATATGTATAAAATATAATTTATAGTGTATAATATATAGTATACTATATACTAAAAAGGGAAAGGAAATAAAAACCAAAAGAGGAAAGAAACAAATGAAAAAAAAGAGAGAATAGAAACAGGGAATCGGGACACCCGATTCCCGTTTCTTCAACAGAAATGGCAAGGAAGCCGGTCGGCGCCGACGGCCAGGAAAGAGAAGGGAGAGAGAGTGACCACTGTCTGCGAGAGAAGGAAGATGAAGGGCCAGTGACGACGGACGTAGAGGAAGAAACGAAAAGGAAAACAGAGGCGAAAACCCAAAAGGAAAAGGAAGGAGAGATCTGCAGTGCCGGCCGATCCGAGCACCTTCACCGCCACCAACGCCACCAGCGAGGACCAACGAAGGAGAAGGAGGCCACCGGCGGTGAAGGAAACGGCGGAGGAAGGAAGAAACAGAGGAGAAAGAGGCCGAAACCCACAGACCCAGATCCGGCACCGTCGCCGGTGATGGGGTGAAACAGAGGCCAGATTCGGCATCCCCGCAACGTCGGCTAGCTGTGGGAGGCACGAACCGGTGGAAAGGAGGACCGCCGGCAGCCAAACCGGTGGGATGAGGCACAAACCGATCTGAACCGGTCCGGCCAGAAAAAAAAGGAAAAAGAAAAAAAAAGAAAAGAAAGAGAAAGAAAAGAAAAAGAAAGAAAGAAAAAGAAAAGAGGAAAAAGGAAGAAAAAGAGGACAAAGGAGACTTTCGAGAATTCGGCGATTCCCGGAAATTCGACAACCCGAAAATTTACGAAAATTCGGTAAGAAATTTCCCGGAAATTTAATTTCAAAAAAATTTAATAAATTATGAAAAATTCTAAAATTTAGAATTTTAATTCCAGAAATTATTTTCAGCGATAGGGATAAGGAATCGGGAGAGATGGAGTACGAGCGCGATTGATAAGAGGAAGTCGCTGACCCGAAAAAAGGTAAGGGATGCATGTGCAGCACTGTAGGGATATTCAGTCTGCATATTTTAATTTGAAATATTTTATGCAAATATTTTATGAAAATTATTATGATGCATAATTTGCTGAAAATTTTGAGATGAAGTACTGGCTGCAAATTTATAACTGTATTTTTCGTGCAGGAGGTTAGTAAATCGGTAGTCGTTATGTTGCCGAAAATTTTAGAAAAACTTTATAAAATCATATTAAATGATTTTATTTCCGAAAATCGATATTAAATCACGAAACATGAGGAAATTACTAAATTTCATAAAACATGAATATAATGAGATGGAATTTTAAAATATTCATGTATTCGAGAATGGTGATAATGAAACCACCGAAAATTCTCGGAATAGATAAATTACACGTAATACGAGGTGAAAGATGAAGTGAAATAAAGTGAATATTTTTATGAATATTCACTAAAAGATTTTAACCCTTATGGTTTTAAATTATGGAATTATATATTAATATAAATTCCATAAAGGTTTATTTTATGATGAAAACTACGGTTTTGAGATTGGTTGGCATTCCTATCCTGCTGATGCATGGTATGTGATATGTTTAGTCCCGGTCGAAACTTGATCCGTGATGCACCGAGGACAATATAGATTATGGTCATAGATTTGACCGGTTTATTTCTTTACTCTCCGGGGTTATAGTATGATAAGATTGATGTCTATCTTAGACTCCATAAATGATAGGTGACATGTTAAAAAGGAAAGCGTTTTACATGATGTGGAATATGTCAAACGGAAAATGTGAAATATGATGCGTGACATCTGAAAAGAATATGTTTATATGATATGAGGAGAAAATCAATTGATTTATAGCATTTTTACAAAATGCTCGTTTCGGTACTGATTATAGTACTGTGGGATGACTTTCCTAAGACATGTGATACGAATATGTAATATGTTTCGAAAAAGGAAGAATTGATAGATCTGACATTCTTACCATGAATTTAAATGGAACATTAGATTATAAGTGTTTCACGAGTTCTGATAAGATAGTGGGAAGTATATGGCATAAAGGCCAAATCGAGCAAAGACTCGAGTTCCGAACCGTGTGAGCCACCTCTAGAGTCCTTCGGGAACTAACTGCTACACGAGTTTCGATGTGTTAGTAAGAAATTTCTGTACCGTGTGAGCCACCTCTAGAGTCCTTCGAGAACTAAGTGCTATACGAGTTTCGATGTGTTAGTAAGAAATTTATTTACCGTGTGAGCCACCTCTAGAGTCCTTCGGGATATAAGTGCTACACGAGTTTCGATGTGTTAGTAAGAAATTTCTGTACCTTGTGAGCCACCTCTAGAGTTCTTCGGGAACTAAGTGCTACACGAGTTCCGATATATTAGTATGAAGCTTATGTACCGTGTGAGCCACCTCTAGAAGACTCAAGGGACCTACGTGCTACACGGATACCAGTTGGATCGTGGGAGCCACCTCTAGAATCCTTTGAGCACTAAGTGCTACACGAGTTCCTCGATATGACACTTAACTCCATTGTTAGTTAGAATGGATGTCGTAACTGAATCAGTGAATTGGGGCTTACGCCTAAAGTGATTAAGTAATCGGTTATATTGAAATAGATTTTAATTGCTTATTTTGCTCTTTAAAGTACGGTACTAATTAAGAGAATACATTAAAACATGAAATGAGTTTTAAAGAAATAAGATGATGATTTAACTAATATTCTTTTAAAGGAATATACGAATATTAATTATTTTATTTAAATGATTTATTTCGTAGAAGCATTATTTTGAAAAGAATATGAAAAAGGTTATGAAAGTTTAAAAAGGAAAAAGGATTTATTAATTCAAAAAGAAATGAAAATTTCTCTCTACAGTTGCTTCTAGGTTTTGTAACAAGTATGGTATTCTAAAATACCTACCTTACTCCATTCGGATCCCTAGCCGACTGTAGTATCCTTCCTACATGCGAGCCTAGAGTCCATAGGAAAAAAGAAAAAGATTTTCAGCATATAGGAAGTTGAGTATCAAGTGAGGCATATAATTCTCTTACTAAGCCGTGGTTTTGCTCACCCCTTAATTTTAAACATTTCAGGTTTTTATGATTGTGAGTTCAGTGATTTGTGGATCCTGGCTGTACGCGAAGGACAATATGATAGACCGACTGAGTTAATTGAGGTATGATCATTTATTTTCTGTATTTAGACATGTCAACAGTACTGCTTATCTGATTAATTTCAATAGGGGATGTGTATAATATAAATAATGTTATGTAAAATTGTTTAACAGTTATTACAAGTGAAGTATCACAGGCAGCCCAACCGGTTAAGTTGTGTACAATAAGATAAGAAATGTGGTCACGGGTTGTGACATTTTTTGAACTCCATGCTCTAACACTCCTAATACAAAACAAATTCAAGAATGCTTTGGTACCCAAACTTTCTTCAGTTCATGAGGGTTAGTGATCACAATTTTCGATCCCTTAGGAATCCATTTTAATTTTAACTCAACATCATTGGAATTCATGACGTGCTTTGGGATTCATATTTTCCTAACTATTTTTCCTCTAAAAGTGGTTTCTTATAAATGTACATGCTTGTGAAGAGTGTCATATTCTATTGCAAAATGAACATGTAAAAGATCAATTGTACATAGATTTTTGCTTACTAGGAAATTCTTAAGATGAGTTTCATTTTTATTTGCATTATATTCTAACCCATCTTTATCAAAGAAAGCTCTTTGGGTCTCAAGCATGTGATCTAATTTTTGTTGATCCATATAGAATCTAGAAAATGAGTTATGCAAATTTGTATTCTTTTCATTCAACTCATTTATCTCTAAGTTTGTTTCTTCTAATTTTTTTTTGAAATTCTAACTTAGAATTCAATAACTCATCATTTTCCATTTTTAATTTTGTAATCATTTTCTTGTATTTTGAGTTCATGCATTAAAATTCACTACCTAGCTCATTAAAAGCATATTGTAAATCATCATAAGAATGGTCATTACATTCATTAGAGCTAGGTTCTCCTTTTCATCCTCAATTGTGAAAAAGCTAGGATTTGCTACTTTATCTTCAATGTCTTCTAATTTATTTTCTAGCTCTAATTTTACCTTGGTTAGTACTTCATTCTTTGAACTAAGATTTTTTACTTCCTCCTCCAACTCTAACTTAGTATATGCCAAAATTTCATTCTCTTGTCTAAGTTTATCTAACTTTTTCTTGTATCTTTTATTCATTTTTTATATTCATTACTTAACTCATTAAATGCTTCTTGAAGCTCATCAAATGAATATTCTTCTAAAGTTTGTTAGCTAGTCTCAAAATCATCATCAAGAGTCATCAAATGAAAGTTTTCTAAGGTGAATTGAGCCATTCTAATGATCGTTTAACTCTTAGGGGTTTAATCCTAACACAAAAGCCCAAGCTCTTATACTAATTGTTGGCTCAAATACCTTACCGAGAGGGGGTAAATCGGTTATTAACTAACCTTAGGTTCGTTTTTCGATCTTCTTAATTCTCTAGCCTATATTGTAGTTCTTCTAAGTTCACTATGCTATTCTAGCATATAATTCATGTACAATAAAATAAACACAATTGAATTACAAGTAATTAAAGAGTGAAGGTTAGAGAATTGTACACAACTGATTTATAGAGGTTCGGCAACCTTGCCTACGTCCTTTACCTTGAGACGCTCCCAAGGATTTTTTCCAAATTTCGCTATCTTGAATTCATTACACACTTTTTCGCAAGCTTAAGAGTAACCTTCAACACTCCTTTTTCTGGTCTCATGGAGGAAACCTTACACCTTCTTTTTCTGGGCTCGTAAAGGAAACCTTACAACCTCTCCCTTTTATGGCTCAAGGAAAAAACGTTTTCCACCCAAACCTCACTTACAATGAAGCTCTCAAGGGTTTGCTCCCCTTTACAATTTGTGAATGGGTTTTCAAGAGTTGTAATGTAAGATAACCTTTAAGAAGATAGGTGATTATAAGCTAAAGCTCTAAAGAAAACTTTACAAGATTTGTGCTATACAAGAAATAAGAGAATGATAGAAGATGTTGAAATTCTAGCATTTGAAATGAGTTTGAAGCTTGAAGAAATGAAAAATGAAGTCTCTTCAGTGTCTTGAACTTCTAAGCTTCTATTTATACGCCCTTAGATAGTTGTTGAAGCTTGGTGGAGGCTAAATTGATTTTTCCATTGGCACTCACAAAAGAATAGCCCTTGGAGGCTTCCGACTCGTACAAGATTGTTCCCTTTAATGAAGGGATTGATCCTGTGGCTTTAGGTTGCCTTCCCAGAGTTTCTATCAAGAGGGGATCGATCCTATGAACTTGTTATGCCTCGGTGTTCTGCCAATAAGGGATCGATTCCTTAGTGTAGGGGATCGATCCTATCTTCATGATTTGCAATTTTTGAACAGTTATAAGTTAAAAAATGTGTAATCTTTGATTTTTAAATCAAACCTAAGTTATTCTTCAACTTCATTTAAATGTTTCTTGACTTAAGGCACATGAAAACTTAGCTCAGATATTGTCAAGTAATTTTCTTAAAATATATTCTATATTTCCTTGAGAAAATTACTTAATGAAATATTCAAAATCATTTTATAAAAGATTAAGACTAATAAGAATAAACAATTGAATTATGGTCTTATATTTGATAAGAACACTTGAAATGGTTTGTGAAAATTATAATTGATAAAGCAAATTTATGATATAGATATTTTATTTAATTTTGCTTAAGTGTTTGTCATTTCAAAATATATATCTATTTAAAGCTAATAAAATGTTTTGAATTAACTGACACTATTTTATTGTAGTTGTCTAATTTCCAATTAAAATTAATGCTTTGAATGTTGTGGATTTAACAGAATGTATTAAATGAAATGTATTGTGAGAGCCCAAATTTCTCTATTCTCCCTATACCTATTGAAGGTAATGAATTGGAATAATAAGTAAAATCTCGAAAACAAATTTTCTTACGTTATGAAATTATCGGAAAATATTGTCAAGTGGGCCTACAGGGCAATCCATAACTCAGATGGTCTTTGAAGTGGCAAAATATTAAAATTGGGCCCGAAATACCTAAAAGTCAAGAAGACCATTTTTCGAAATTCTTTAAGATGAGTGCACCTAGTTTTAAGTGCAATAAATTCAAAAATGACGATCGTGTCCATACCCGAAAAGAACTTTACTGAATAACGGTCAAAACAAATTGACTTCAGACCCACAAACTGTTATAGGAGAATCCTCGCACAAAGAAGTTTCATGTGGATTCAGTCTGTGAACTGAATAACGCGAAGTGCTAAAAACAATGCGAACGCAACCGAAAGTTTTCGTTTAAGGATAGTTTGGTAATTTCACTGCCCATAATAGGTCAAACCACCTTGAGAGTCAACAATTGACCATGTTTGACCTACATATGTGGAAAATAATAAAAATGAAAATATAAATTCTGAAATTAAAATATTAAAAATAGGCTACGACATAAATGGAAATAATGAAATTGTACAAGGGTATTATGGTCATTTAACATGGGTGTGAAAAATTGGTCAAGAATGACCAAAATTGACTAAATTAAATTAAAATTAATTAAAAAATAAAATTAAAAAATGGAATTTTAAAATAAGAAGATATTTCCAATGGTATAGGTGTAAATACTTGATTTTAAGAAGGGTAAAACTATCATTTCATAAATGGGCAGGAAAATATCTTAAATATCAGTCAAAAATCAACATAAAAACATAATTTTCTAGTTTATTTTGCTGCTAGAGCCAACCTCCCCTACAACTCTTTCTTCCTTCGTTTCTCTTCGCTTTAAGCCTCCCCCGCTTTGTAGAACCTCATCTAATCACCACCAAATCAACTAGAGTTCTAAATAAAAATTATTCCCCAGTTCATAAGCTCTTTAAGCTTTGAAATTGGTGGCTTAATTCCAACATTTTAAGGCTACAAAATTCTACTAGCATATTATACCTCTAATATCGAATATCTGCTGACCCAAGCAGTCGATAACTCTGGAAGGTAAGTCTCTTAATCTAAATAACCTGTGGAGTGGAAATTGAAGGGGTGAGCGACAACGTGCTCAGTAAAGGAGTTGTATGCTGCTTTATAAATCAAAAACTATATACCACAAATATTTTATTTTCCCTAACAGCATACCCAGTAGGAAAACAGTGGATATAGTGAATTGTCTTTAATATTCAAATCACTGGCTAAACAGTTTACAATATAATGTAGTAAACAGCAAACAGGATTCAATAAATCCTTTCAGTAAACAGAACTCAGTAAGTTGAGACTAGGCATCACCCTACAATTAAATCATGCTATCATCATTCCCACAAGAACACAAGTCGTCCACTTTGGGGTGCACCTGTAGGCCATCGCCCCTCACGGCTTTCACGGAGTGTGCCCTTGGGCCAAAACTCCAATTCAGATCCCCACTAGCACACAGCTAGATCTATAGCCATAATCTATAGGTGGTCCTCGGGTACACTTGCCAGGTGACCTCGAGACCTCTGATGACTTGGCGGGTCAATCAACCACGTAATTAGTAACGCATGAAACTCGGGGCCTAAGTCTCAAAAATCAATTTATATCTCATAAAGAACCTTTAAGGAATATTTCACACATTTCATCATTTCTTTAAAATGATCGTTTTCCAAAAAGGTATTATATTTTCTGTTTACAAAACAAAGTAAAAACAGCCAGTAATTTTCCCATTTTTCATGTGAGAAAAAAAACACAAGTTAAACTAGCTTGCCCCTTATCAGCTCGCCCATCACAGTGGATTGAGCTCGCATGTTTTCATTCGCCCATGTGGTGAACTAACATCACCCACTGTGGCTCTCACACCGAGCTGAACTGGGGGGTCGCCCACAAAATATTTCTTTTTTTAAAAACAAAGGATCGCCTATCTAGCTTTCCCAAATTAAAAAAAATTTATCAAACTAATGCATGTCACAAACCAAATTATTTCTCAATATTTATATAACATTTTTCTCCATAGGACATGCATTTCACTTCACATACTACTCCCTTACCTGGTCTTACGAAACTGAGCTTCCCAGTTGCATCTACCGAAATCCGTAATTTCCGGCTGCAAAATAATTTTGTCGAAAATTATTAATAATTTTCATCTTAATTTTAAGCCACTAGCTTTTATAAAATGCAGCCACTAAAATTTTAACATGTATGTAACCAATATAAATTACACTGGTGCTAAAACAAATCTTGCTCGTTTTAGTTCCTTTTTCGATTTCGATTTCACCGATATTTCCCCTTCACTTTCTATAGTCAATTTCTGACCTCAAACCATAAAATTCAGTATGGTACCATGGCCAATTCAGCTATGGCCAAAACCTTCTTAAAGCCACTTTCATGATTTTAAACTTATAATCATCTTATTCATGTTTCTTTAACCATGTCTCATCATTCAACTATAATTTCCAACAAGGTTCTTATTTATTTTCACCAACACTAACATCCCATTTGATTCTATTTTCACATTCTAAAAAGATTTACTTAAGAACCATGCTATATCCATGTTTATCTATTTTAGATCATAGATATTTACCATGGAATACTGAGAAAACCATAAGGATTTACTAGCTTACCTTAATCGAATCACCTAACACTAGAGCAGTGTGGTTTTCTAGTCCACGTCAGTCCCCTCCTCTCATTGTTTTTAAGTGGTCTTGAGATGAAAGAAAGATTTAGCAAAGAGGGTTAGGTAGTTAGCTAGCTAGAGGGATGAATTTTCTACTAAAATTCCTTGGAATAACGAAAGCAAAACAGTCAAACCTCCAGCTGCAACAGCAAGGTTGGCGTGCAGCAGAATAATTCGGGAGAAAGAGGAGAATTGCTGCAGTATTTGATCCTATGGTTCCTCTTTATATTCATGTTACTCAATACCCCTTTGCCGCATGTTCCCTTAACTTCTTCCCTCATCAATTTTCTTGTCTTGTAGTGTATTAATTCATGAAGAAAATCACAACACAAGAAATTGGCTGGACTCTTTTTTTTCCTACACGTTATTGACTAGTTTGGCTTACCTTTTGATGGCTACTTCAGCCAATAAAGTCCACCATTTCTCCAATCAACAATTCCCTTCCAATTAATTACCGTTTATGACTTTTATAACATGAACAAAAATACCTTTCAACTTGCATCAAGCCGTATGGCATCTTACAACAGCATGTTTACGTGTGATCCCATTTGCTGCACATTTTGCTTGTCTTCCCATCACTTCATGTCTGATTTAGCATTAAAAACATGAAGAAAACTGCAGCAAATGGAACGGCTATGGAAGGCAAATTGCTGCACGTTTTTGACTATTCCTACCCCCTTTTGGAGACTTCAATCAATAAAGAAAATATGCCCATGTTGACTTTAAAGTTTCTCTTCCATTAAGTAATATATCTATTGCATTTTAATACTATAACAATTTGTATTTCAACAGCCTTTAAATGGTTGGATAGATACGGCACCATGGCAGCAGAAAGTGGCGTGTAAGTCCACTTTTGCTGCATCGTTTCCTAACTTCCTTCTCTTCTTCTTATAAACTTCATCCAATAAGATTTTACCTCATGTAAATTTGTTAACTCTTCTCCCTTTATACACTATTTATTCAGCATTTTTATTGTATAAACTATGGTAGATTTTCAACCAATTTTTTTCAGCTGAAAATCGATCTATGGCAACCATGAAGAGTGGCGTACCATCCACACTTTTGACTTAAATTCCTCTCTTTCATGTGTATTCCAAAAATGTCAAATGTCTATTTATATCCCAATAATAAAATTCTCCTCTTTATAAATACATTTGTTTGTATTTCATGCCATGAAATATCCCTTTCATACTAAAAATTTCATATTTGTTTTCTTCCTTTATACACCATACTATAAATTATAAATCAAATAATTAAAATGGAGAGTGGAAATCCACATTCACTATTTATTTAATTCCATTAAATAATTTATTTCTACTATCAGCAATTTACAAATTATAATGTACAGTGTAATAAAATCAGGTCTCACATTTCTCCCCACCTTAAGAAATTTGGTCCTCCAAATTTCACCCGGACCTATCACTGAAAGAGCTCTGGATATCTCTCACACATAAGACTCTCTAACTCCCAAGTAGCCTCCTCCTCGGTATGATACTGCCAAAGCACCTTAACCAACGGAATCGTCTTAGATCACAATACCTTTTCTTTCCTATCTAAGATCCGTACCGGTTTCTCAACGTAACTCATGTCTTCTCTAATCTCTAATGGCTCATGTCGAATTACGTGAGAAGGATCTGGATGGTATTTTCTCAACATCAAGACATGGAATATTTTATGCACTCCTGACAACTCTGGTGGTAGTGCTAACCGATATGCCACATCTCCCACGCGATCTAAGATCTCATAAGGCCCAATGTATCGGGACTCAACTTTCCTCTTTTCCTGAATCTAATTATACCTTTGGATGGTAAGACCTTTAAGAATACATAATCACGGGCTACAAACTCTAGTGGTCGGCATCTAGTATTTGCACAACTCTTCTGCCGACTCTGAGCCATTTTGAGCCTTTCACAAATCATCTGTACATCACGAGAAGCCTGCTCTACCAAATCGGGAGCTAATAGTTTACGGTCTCCCACTTCTCCCCATGCTATCGGGGATTTGCATCGTCTACCATACAAGACCTCATAAGGTGCCATGCCAATGCTTGTATGAAAACTATTATTATAAGCAAACTCTGCCAGGGGTAAGTGATCGTCCCATGAGCTTCTAAAGTCCAGTGCACATGCTCTCAACATATCTTCGAGCGTCTGTATCGTACGCTCCGACTGTCCATCAGTTTGTGGATGAAAAGCGGTGCTAAAATTCAACTGGGATCCCATAGCCTCCTGAAATCTCCCCCAAAAATGAGATGTGAAGCGGGAATCCCTATCGGATTTAATACTCATTGGAACACCATGTAATCTCACTATCTCCCTGACATACAATTCGGCTAAGGCACTAACTGAATTTGTAGATCTCATGGTCAAGAAATGAGCAGACTTAGTCAATCTATCTACGATCACCCAAATAGCATCATAACCCTTCCGGGTCCGTCGTAAACCTATAACAAAATCCATAGTCACATGCTCCCATTTCCACGTAGGAATCGATAATGGTCGAAGCATAACTGCAGACTTTTGATGCTCAATCTTAATTTGTTGGCATGTCAAACATTTAGCAACAAAATCAGCGATGTCTTTCTTCATCTTAGGCCACCAATATACTCTCCGAAGATTTTAGTACATCTTAGTACTACCCAGATGTAATGTATATCTAGAGGTATAGGCCTCAAATAAAATCAAGTCTTTAATCTGTTGATCACTGGGAACACATATCCTACCTCAGAACCTCAGTAACCCATCGGTGCCAATCTCGAAATCTGACATACCCCCATCTGAATCTGACTGGCAACCCCGATGCAATAATTATCACTCTTCTGAGCTTCCCTAATCCGATCTATCAAATCCGACTCTATACGAAAACTAGCCATAAATCCATACTGGTCAAAGGAATTAATCGTCAAGCTGAGGCTAGAAAATTGCTCTATCAAATCATGCTCCCTGATCATCATGTAAGATACCATGCCAACAAGCTTACGGCTCAATGCATCTGCTACTACATTAGCTTTACCTAGGTGATACAAAATCTCACAATCATAGTCCTTTAACAGTTCCATTCATCGTCACTACCTCAAGTTCAACTCTCACTGCGAGAATATATACTTCAGACTCGTATGGTCTGTGTATATCTAAAATTTCTCCTCGTACAAGTAATGTCGCCATATCTTCAGTGCAAACACTACTGCGGCTAGCTCCAAATCATGTGTCGGGCAATTCCTCTCATGATCCTTCAACTGTCGAGAACCATAGGCTATAACCCGACCATGCTGCATAAGTACACACCCTAAACCTTGAGCAGACGCATCAGTATACACCATAAATCCACCTAATCCGTTGGGAAGGGCTAATACAAGGGTAGTAGTTAATCTCCTTTTAAGCTCAAGAAAACTGCACTCACACGCATCATTCGACTCAAACTTCACGTCTTTACGTGTGAGTCACGTCAATGGAGCAGCAAGTCTAGAAAATCCCTCTACAAATCTACGATAATATCCGGTAAGACCCAAGAAACTTCGTATCTCAGTAACGGTGTTAGGCCTTTCCCACTGTACAATGGCCTCTATCTTGGACAGATCAACTGACACCCCGTCCTTCGACACTATGTGTCCCAAAAAGATTATATGGTCAAGCAAGAAATCACACTTACCAAATTTGGCATACAACCTTCGGTCTCTGAGGGTCTGTAATACCATATACAAATGCTACTTATGCTCCTCTGGAGTGTTAGAATAAATTAGAATGTCATCTATAAATACTAGACAAACTTATCCAAAAATGGATGGAACACCTCATTCATCAAACTCATAAAAGCTACAGGGGCATTTGTCAACCCAAAAGGCATCACCACGAACTCATAATGACCATAGGAAGTCCGAAATGCTGTCTTGTGCACATCTGACTCTTTAATCTTCAGCTGGTGGTAGCCTGATCGAAGATCTATCTTAGAAAATACCTGTGCACCCCTAAGCTGATCAAATAAATCATCAATCCTGGGCAAGGGATACTTATTCTTAATGGTAGCCCGATTCAACATCCGATAATCTATACACAACTGGAGACTACCATCCTTCTTTTGAACAAATAATATTGGAGCTCCCCACAGTGACACACTAGGACGTATAAATCCCTTATCTAATAACTCTTAGAGCTGTTTCTTAAGCTCCTCTAACTCAATCAGTGCCATCCAATACGGGGGTCTAGAAATTGGCTCCGTACCGAGTACCAACTTGATCATAAACTCCGTCTCTCAATTCGGTGGTAACCTTGGTAAATCCTCTGGAAATACATCTGGAAAGTCCTTGATCACAGGAATCTGTTGAATCTCTGGATGTTTCTTCTCTACATCCTCCACACTAGCAATATATCCTTCACAAACATTCATACACAACCATAATTTTAGTACACATGTTATTTCACAAACATTTATTCACATACTTTTTATTAATTTACAATAACTTTACAACGTACTTTTCGAGACGAGAGAAGGTAATAAACTTAGTATTACAATCCAAACTAACATGGTTCGCAGCTAACCAATCCATACCCAAAATGATGTCAAAATCATATATATTCAACAAAATTAGGTTAGCTATCATAACCTTCTCTCCTATAGTCAATTGACAATTCCTATATACAATATTTGTCCTCTGAAAATCTTTAAAAAGGGTATTCACTTGCAAGGTATACCCTAACAACTCCGGCTCTACTGGGGTCCTGTTAGCACATGTAGGCGATAAGAACGAATGGGTAGAACCCAGATCAAATAAGACAATTATGAGAATATCAAAGAGATAAACTTTACCTTTAATCACATCAATAAAGGCATCGGCAATCTCCTTATCCATTGCGTACACCCAACCCTGAGTCACAACCTTCTTACCCTTCTCTACGGCTGTCGCTCGCCTAGGCTGTGAGGGTGTCGCCTTCTCTAGCTCACTCGGAGCTGCCGGTGCCTCTATCTGAGGTAATGTAAGAGGAATAGTAGAAGCAGCTGACTCCCTAAGCATCGGACAATTCATGATAAAGTGCTCCATCTGTTCACATCTAGTGAATCGTCCCTCTGAAATCTGTATGCTTGAAGATCTAGTCCTCTTAGGCTGCTCCATACTATATCTATTCTCCAAAAATCTCTTACCCTTATCTTTACCTTTACTCTTGCTCTTACCACCAGCCTCTATATGGTACTGCTCAAAATCCCTCTCACATAGCTGAGCCCATCGTACTACCTCATCATATGTCACGATATCAAATGGGGCTAGCTTCAATCTGATGGAGGGTCTCAAACTAGCCTTAAATCTCTCGATCTTATGTCTCTCATTAACACTGGTCTGTGAAACAAATCGACTCAAGGTGGTAAACTTAGCCTCATACTCGTCCACTGCCATACTTCCCTGAGTTAAATCTATAAACTCTTGTTGTAGTTTTTGCTGGGTAGTGTCAGGGATATACCTTCGTCTAAAGGCATCTACAAAAATTTCCCAAGTAATATCCTGATGCTGGGAGAACAATACTATCTGAGTAGCCTTCCACCAGTGCTCCGCATCATCTGTCAACTGGAACACTGCTAAACCTACCTTCTAGGTCTCTGTATACCTTATAATCCTTAGTAACTTCTCCATAGCAATAACCCATTGCTCTGCTGCCAACGGATCCCTAGCACCCTTAAACTTAAGTGGATCCAACTTCCTAAATGATTGTACCAAAGTGACATCACAATACGGCTCCACATCTCTAGGTGGCTAAATCAATGGCTATGGTGGAGCTACCGGTGGTTGAGGTGCCGGTGGTGGAATAGGCTGAGGCTCGAGTACAACTGGTGTCGACTGTGGCAATGCTGGTGCCACTACGAGGGCTACGAGAGCTGCTGCTCTCTCCCTCTCCGCCCTATCCGCAGCTATATCTGCCTGATACATAGCGATAAAATTGGCTACTAACCTTTCCACCCAGCTTACACAAGTATCAATGCTCTCTGGTTGTAGAGGACGTACAGGTCTTGGGACGGGTTCCTTTGTTTGTGGCTCCCGAATCTGTGCCGCCCTACCTCGGTCTCTACCTCTAACTGAGCGTGTCACCTTTCTCCCACTCATATTAGTACCACAGAGATCATTTATCACTTATCATTAGTATTTCAATTATATATTCAGATTATACAGTACTACAGGGAATGTTTACTTTTCACTTTTTGTTTTAAGCACCACTAAACATCCGACCAACCCTGCTCCGATACTATTAAATCTGTAACATCCCAATCCACAGTATAACACAATATTTACTTATAAATCTCGCTTATTCACCAGTTGGGTTGTCTGTAATGCTTAACAACTCGTTAGCCCTTCAAGAATTTCATAGTACTTCCATTTACAATACTATAACAAAATTATGAATATTACATTCAATTTATTTAAAGATTATTTACATTCCCTCTTACTCAAAGTAGTACTGTACAAATTTGCTGAATATATAAAAGAAAATTTTATACCTCCGATATCGAATATCTGCTGACCCAAGCAGTCAATAACTCTGGAAGGTAAGTCTCTTAATCCAAATAACCTGTGGAGCGGAAATTGAAGGGGTGAGCGACAACGTGCTCAGTAAAGGAGTTGTATGCTGCTTTATAAATCAAAAACTATATACCACAAATATTTTATTTTCCCTAACAGCATATCTAGTAGGAAAACAGTGGATATAGTGAACTGTCTTTAATATTCAAATCACTGGCTAAACAATTACAATATAATGTAGTAAACAGTAAATAGGATCTAGTAAATCCTTTCAGTAAACAGAACTCAGTAAGTTGAGACTAGGCATCACCCTACAATTAAATCATGCTATCATCGTTCCCACAGGAACACAAGCCGTCCGCTTTAGGGTGCACCCGTAAGCCATCACCCCTCACAACTTTCTCGGAGTGTGCCCTTAGGCCAAAACTCCAATTCGTGTCCCCACTAGGACATAGCTAGATCTATGGCCATAATCTATAGGTGGTCCTTAGGTACACCTGCCAGGTGACCTCGAGACCTCTGATGACTTGGCAGGTCAATCAGCCATGTAATTAGTAACGCATGAAACTTGGGGCCTAAAGTCTCAAAAATCAATTTATATCTCATAAAGAACCTTTAAGGAACATTTCACACATTTCATCATTTCTTTAAAATGATCATTTTCCAAAAAGTTATTATATTTTCTGTTTACAAAATAAAGTAAAAACAGTCAGTAATTTCACCATTTTTCGTGTGAGAAAAAAAACAGAAGTTAAACTGGCTTGCCCCTTATCAGCTCGCCTATCGCAGTGGATTGAGCTCGCATGTTTTCATTCGCCCATGTGACAAACTAACATCGCCCACTGTGGCTCTCACACCGAGCTGAACTGGGAGGTCGCCCACAAAATATTTCTCTTTAAAAACAAGGGATCTCTTATCTAGCTTTCCCAAATTAAAAACAGTTTATCAAACTAATGCATGTCACAAACCAAATTATTTTCTCAATATTTATATAACATTTTTCTCCACTGGACATGCATTTCACTTCACATACTACTCCCTTACCTGGTCTTACGAAACCGAGCTTCTCTGTTGCGTCTACCGAAATCCGTAATTTCCGGCTGCAAAATAATTTTGCCGAAAATTATTAATAATTTTGTCGAAAATTATTAATAATTTTCATCTTAATTTTGTCAAATTCAGCCACTAAAATTTTAACATGCATATAACCAGTATAAATTACACTGGTGCTAAAACAAATCTTGCTTGTTTTAGTTCCTTTTTCAATTTCGATTTCTCCTTCAATTTCTATAGTCAATTTCTGACCTCAAACCATAAAATTCAGTATGGTACCATGGCCAATTCGACTATGGCCGAAACCTTCTCAAAGCCACTTTCATGATTTTAAACTTTATAATCATCGTATTCATGTTTCTTTAACCATGTCTCATCATTCAACTATAATTTCCAACAAGGTTCTTATTTATTTTCACCAACACTAACATCCCATTTGATTCTATTTTCACATTCTAAAAAGATTTCATTAAGAACCATGCTATATCCATGTTTATCCTATTTTAGATCATAGATATTTACCATGGAATATTAAGAAAACCATAAGGATTTACTAGCTTACCTTAACCGAATCACCCAACACTAGAGCAGTGTGGTTTTCTAGTCCACGTCGGTCCCCTCCTCTCATTGTTTTAAAGTGGTCTTGAGATGAAAGAAAGATTTAGCAAAGAGGGTTAGGTAGTTAGCTAGCGAGGGGGATGAATTTTCTGCTAAAATTCCTTGGAATAACGAAAGCAAAACAGTTAAACCTCCAGCTGTATCAACAAGGTTGGCGTGCAGCAGAATAATTCGAGAGAAAGAGGAGAATTGCTGGAGTATTTGATCCTATGGTTCCTCTTTATATTCATGTTACTCAAAACCCTTTTGCCGCATGTTCCCTTAACTTCTTCCCTCATCAATTTTCTTGTCTTGTAGCGTATTAATTCATGAAGAAAATCACAACACAATAAATCGGCTGGACTCTTTTTTTTCCTACACGTTATTGACTTCTTTGGCTTACCTTTTGATGGTTACTTCAGCCAATAAAGTCCACCATTTCTCCAATCAACGATTCCCTTCCATTTAATTACCGTTTATGACTTTTATAACATGAACAAAAATACCTTTCAACTTGCATCAAGCCGTATGGCATCTTACAACAGCATGTTTACGTGTGATCCCATTTGCTGCACATTTTGCTTGTCTTCCGCATCACTTCATGTCTGATTTATCATTAAAAACATGATGAAAACTATAGCCAATGGAATGGCTATGGAAGGCAAATTGCTGCACGTTTTTGACTATTCCTACCCTCTTTTGGAGACTTCAATCAATAAAGAAAATATGCCCATGTTGACTTTAAAGTTTCTTTTCCATTAAGTAATATATCTATTGCATTTTAATACTATAACAATTTGTATTTCAACAGCCTTTAAATGGCTGGACAGATATGGCACCATGGCAGCAGAAAGTGACGCGTAAGTCCACTTTTGCTGCACCGTTTCTTAACTTCCTTCTCTTCTTCTTATAAACTTCATCCAATAAGATTTTACCTCATGTAAATTTGTTAACTCTTCTCCCTTTTTATACTATTTATTCAGCATTTTTATTGTATAAACTATAGAAGATTTTCAACCAACTTTTTTTTCTAGCTGAAAATCGATCTATGGCAGCCATGAAGAGTGGCGTACCATCCACACTTTTAACTTAAATTCCTCTCTTTCATGTGTATTCCAAAAATGTCAAATGTTTATTTATATCCCAATAATAAGATTCTCCTCTTTATAAATACATTTTTTTGTATTTCATGCCATGAAATATCCCTTTCATACTAAAATTTCATATTTTTTTTCTTCCTTTACACACCATACTATAAATTATAAATCCAATAATTAAAATGGAGAGTGGAAATCCACATTCACTATTTATTTAATTCCATTAAATAATTTATTTCCACTATCAACAATTTATAAATTATAATGTACAGTGTAATAAAATCAGGTCTCACACTGTCTCTATTGAATTGATTGGGAATGATTTGAATACTGATTACTGATTTGATAGAAAGAAATGTTTGAAATCGAATAATTGGTAGTGAGAAATTTAAAAGAATTGTTTTATTGAACTAGATGAGAATACTGAAAGTATTGTCTTATATCTTGCTTTCGAAGTGTTACTGTGATAACCGTAAATTTTTCATTTAGTGGAAATAAATAAATAAATAAAATTGTGAGAACGGATATTAGTGAAAATCCCGAGAATTAAGGAAGTGAAAGATAAGGAAAATGAGAAATTAAAATAAAATATGTTTATATAATTATAGATTATATAAATGTATTTTTATACAAATACATATGTATTGATATACTATATAGTATATATTAATATACAGTGGTATATATAAGTATATATACTATTTGATAAATTTAAATAATACATATGTATTTAAATATGACATTTTATGTATATGTAAGTATATACATATTTGAGAAAATGTAAATATTAAATTACATTAAAGTTTGAGTGTTTATATATTGTTAATACAATATATATATATATAGAATTATTACATTTATATAAATATTTATATAAATGTTATTTAATTTAAAGTACATGGAAATATATATTTTTTTATGTGTAAATATATATTATTAATATATAATATATATTTATATAGTACATAGTACATAGTACTATATAATAAAATAAAATAATTATATTTATAATATAATTATAAATATAATTATAATTAAAATAAAACAAAGAGAAGAAGGGGGAGAAGAATCAGGAAATCCCGATTCTTCCCAAACAGAGGACCGACGGCAGCAGACATTGCTGCCGCCGGTGAGAAGAGGTCAGAGGGAGGTAGAGACGTCGTCGGCAAGGGAAGAGGAGAAGGAATTGACCGACGGGGGAAAGGAAGAGAAGCGAAAACAGGGGCGAAAAAGCGGCGGAAGCCGAGAAGGAGAGAAAACCAGATCTGGCGGTGCCAGCCAAATCGACCGCTGCCACTATAGCCGAAGCACCGGCGGAAGAAGAGGAAAGGGATGGAGGCCACCGAAGAGGCTGGGAATGGTCGAGGAAGGCCGACGGAGGAGGAGAAGAAACCGAGACAAAACCGAGTAGATCCGCCACCGTGCCGCCGATCCAGGCTGAGCCGAGGCCACCGAAAGCTTCGTCTCAATGCTGGCCAGCTGCTAAGCCACCGAACCGCCGGAGAACCGGCCACCGGAGGAGAACCGGTGGTGAGAAAGGTGGAACCGGTCTAACTGATCTGAACCGGTCAGACCAAGGAAAAAAGAAAAAGAAAGAAAAAGAAAAAGAAAAGAAAAGAAAAGAAAAGAGAAAAAGAAAAGGAAGAAAAAAAAGAATTCAGGGAATTTGGAAAATTTTCGAGAATTCAAAAATTACGGGAAATCCCGGGAAATACGGGAATCAGTAAGAAATCTCGAAAAATATTAAATTATTTAAATAATTTATTTATTTAAATAATTATGGAAAAATTCTAAATTTTAGAATTTAATTTCCAAAAAATTTCCTCGATAACCGAGACGATGGAATCGGGCGAGGTGAACATGGGCATAACCTTCGAGAGGCAGTCGTCGACCCAAAACAGGTAAGGGAGACATGTGATGCCTGTAAGAATATTCGGCCACATGTTTTAAATTATGCATTTAATTCATAAATGCAATTTATAATGATCAGTTTTGAGAATTGTGGTGATTTATCGGTTTCAAATTGTGGTGAAATACCAGTTGAAAAATATAAATTTTATTTTTTGTGCAGGAGGCTAGCCAAATCGGTAGCCGTTATATTGCCGAAAAATTATCAAAAAATTACTGAAATTTACCGAAAATCACCGAAAACCAAAATAAAAGATTTGATTTCACGTGAATCGATTTTTGGGTACGAAAATCGAGAAATTAAGTAAATTTCATAAAACATGAATATACTGATATTTAATTTTAAAATATTCATGTTTTCGAGAATGGTAAAAAGGAAATCACCGAAAATTCACTCGGTAGGTGATATTTCACGTGAAACGAGATGAAAATGAAAAAGAGACTGAAGTGAATATTTTTATAAATATTCACTTGATTTTACATAAAACCTTTATGGATTTAATTATGGAAATAATTAATTATGAAAATTCCATAAAGGTTAAGAAATGATGAATAATTATGATTTCGAAACTAAAGGTCCCTACACGTGTTTTTAGAAGAAAACATACTGATAAGAATTTAAAGTTAGAAAATAAATATTTTATTTTCATAAAGTATAAAAGTAATTTATTTGAATTCCGATAATTATAAAATCATGTTTTCAATTAAATGCACGGAAAAGCGTGCATATGTGTTTTATGGTGGAAAAAGGACAGTTTTACCCTTCTATATGTTCAGTGATGATTTTTCAAATTGTCTTCATCGCAATTTATAAAGAAATGTTTGAAGCATGAATTTTGTTCTGAAATTAAATTCCATAGTCTTTTGATAATTAGCTAAACGAATTTATGATTTCTATGCATATTTTTCAATAATGCTATAAGTATGTTTTCTGAAACTGAGATTGGGGTGGCAAACCCCTGGCTAACATGACCTAGGCACTCCCAGTCCTTATTATTTTGTACTAAATGTATGATTAAGAAGTTACAAAAGTAAGTAAGATTTGAGACTAAGGCTTTCCTATAGTTTATGTTATTACCTGTCATGCTTGCCACGTTGTGTATATTTTCATCCCTTGTGGCATATGTTTAGCCCACGTCGTGCATGTTCTCGCCCACATTGTGCATGTTTTCATCCCTTGTAGGTATGTTGGTCCTTCGTGGTGCAATGTTCGCTGTACGACCCTGATCAGGTCTACAGCCCATACCATGGCCATAGGTATTCTGTTCCCTCTTCGGAGGATGAAGTTTCCCTCTTCGGAGGATGAAGTTTCCCTCTTCGGAGGATGAAGTAAGTGTCATGACCCGCACACTGGCTATATGATTCTGCCTAGTCTCCATGAACTGTATGATAAGTTTTATTAATTATAATGTTAAGTTTCTAAAGTATGATGCATGTTTGAAACAAGTATAAATTTTAGATATATGCATTAAAGAATTCATACAATGATTTAAAGTATGAAATGCATTATTATGGCATTTGTTTTTCTGTATATATCGATACTATGACTATTGTAAATGCATTTCTTACGAGGCTTTAGTACGATACGATTAATGATTTGAAAAGAGAAATAAATGTGTTACTAAGATAAAGATAACCGAAGAAGTAATTATTCAATGGTTTGCTATTTACAAATCACTGTACTGTACTATTTTTACTGTACTGAAGAGAAGAGAAGAGAATGTAAACCACTATTTTTATTACTGAACTGTCACGTGTTTTTAAGGATACTAAAGTGCAAAGAAATAAGTGGTTTACTCTGTGGAAAAAAAAATGAAGATTATATCGTTTCGAAAACAACAAAATTGATATTCTCTACAGTTGCTTCTAGGTTCCGGAACAAGTATGATATTCTAAAATACCTACCTTATTCTATCTAGATCCCTAGCCAACTGTAGTATCCTTCCTACATGTGTGCCTAGAACCAGCTAGGAAGATTTTAAAGAAAGTGAAGAAGAAAAAAAAATATTTTCAGCATATAGATAGCTGAATATCAAGTGTGACATATAACTCTCTTACTGAGCCATGGTTTGCTCACCCCTTAATTTTAAACATTTCAGGTGTTAAAGATTGTGAGATCAGTTGATTGTGGATCACGGCTGTACACAAAAGACAATGTGACAGACCGACTGATTTATATGAGGTACGATCATTTATTTTCTGTATTTAGACTTGTCTGCAGTACGACTTATCTGATTAATTAAGATAGGGAATGTGTATAATATAAACAATGTTACGTAAATTTGCTTAACAGTTAGTAAAAATGAAGTATCACAGACAGCCCAACCGGATGAATTGTATAAAATAAGATGAAAAATATGGTAACGGGTCGTTACATATACTGCATTATTTATTGAAACTGCATACGAAAATTGCTTTATAGAATTGTTTAAAATAAATAGTTTTATAGACTGATATTAAATGGAAATTGCTTATTAAATGTTTTGAAATGTTACAGTTTTATTTACTGAAGCTTTTACTGAAATTATTTTATAGTATTGTCTAAATAAATTGTTTATATACTTATATCGATTGAAATCATATAAATTAAGTGTTTGTATTGGTTAATTAATTCATCGTCAACTGCTTCCTCCCTATAGTCGGAGCTAAGGACCGAGACGCAAAAGGTACTGTAAAGTACCTCCCATCCTGCATCTGGTTACCGAGTCGACTATAGTATCTTTTCTAAAATGTCCCTTAGTGCAACGATAGGATTTAAATAATTTTATGCAATCTAATATTTATATAACTGAAATAAGTTTATTTTATTTATTTAATTGCATATAGTACGTAATTTTATATAGGTTTCTTATTCAGCTTTTCCCAAAGCTGTCACGGTCCGAAATATCATAAATTTCACTAATTTCACACACACAAATCATATAGGTTGGGCTCGTCTACTATGTCTAATCCAAAATCCAAAATAAAATTTATTATTTTTACAGAAACCCAAGAATCCAAAATTAACAGAAATTCATTTACAAAGAAATTTACATCCCAAGTTTATTACACATAAAAAAGTATTGTATAAAAATCTGAATACATAAAAGTAAAATTAGTACACCTCGACGAGTTTGTAAAGTTGCCTGAGGAATACATCAAGTCCTCTTGTAAAGCCGACTCGATCTCACTGCAAGTAATTTGGGAGTGAAAAATAAAGGGGTGAGCGAACGTGCTCAGTAAAGAATATCTATACAAAAGCTGATATAACGCATCCTATATATAGAGTTTATAAACAGATATTTATATGAAACCATGAATTTAAAATATGAAATAAATCTAGCACGATCTAATAGGAAGGATACTATAGTGGGTTGGGTAATCATATGGAATATAGGAAATACTTTGAAGTACCTTTCGTGTTTCGGTATCCAAAGCCACTATAGGGAATTCATTTGATTTAATTAAATCACAAATTCAAATATAATTCTAATGTTTTGAGAAATAAACATACTTATAATAGAAATTAAACAATTTCTCTATAAATAGTATAAATCATATTTATAGCAATTTCTAATAGATAAATCAAATAAATACTTTCACAAAATATCATATTCATATCACGGAACATAAAATACAAATAAAACAAAATCATAAAAATATCAAACTGGGAGTGTCTGAATTTAAGTTAACTAGGGATTTACCACCCCAGTATAATTTTAGTAGAGACTAGGCTACACCCAATAGACACATGCACTATAATAGACTTATGGCCATAGTTAAGGTACCATAGTGTGTACACTAGCGAAGTGACACCTGTGGGCTAGAAGATTGGGCTAGAGTTAACAGCAATCAGAACGGAACGGAAATGCATGTACCCACGAGTAGCTATGAGGCTACAGTCTCAAAACATTTAAAATAAATATTTCACAGTTGTTTACGAAGATGAATTAAAAAGAATATATCTTAAATAAATTCATAAAACCATATAATCACAAAATCATATAACCAATGATATTATTTCACAAAACATAATTAAAACAATATTAGCCTTGCAAATATTCAATATAAATTCCACAATGATATTGAATATTCCAACACAAATAAATTTATAATTAATTACCTAATTTAAGGCATATAATGAATTTGTAATTTAATTATATAAATTCATTTCAAAGAATTTAAAATCAACCTCATAAAACCAATTTCCTATATTTCCAATTCATGTCAAAATGATAGTTTTGAATAGCACAAGTTACTTTAGAAAATTTTCGGCAACATAACAGTTTATTCAAACCTAACCCCTCTTGCATAAAAGTCCAGCTTTAAACTACAATTCATAGTTCCAAATTTCAATCAAGATTATTTATTTAAATTCCATAAATTGCAAATTTTCACCAAATCATGCAACGCAATATCCCTACGCTTCATACCAATATCCCTTACCTCTTAATTTCTCGGTGGATGCCTTGTCAGCACCGGCAATACCCTTGGGTTTAAAGGTTGCAGATTATTATTTAAACTTGATAAATTCACTACATTTTAATTAAAAGAATATTTAATAGATTAAATGCTAATGCATTGTCTATGAATTCCTCTAAATACGGTCTAATTTCTACCCGTGCAAAATTGTAACTTTTGCTACATAACTCCGATTTCAATTCTGATTGCATCTAAATTCTCAAAATAATTCATACATTATTTTAAGGCCTAAATTGTCTTGAAATTGGCACAATTTCACCTTCCCATTATTTTGGCCGAAACCTCCTTTCTTTACCACTTAATGATTTTCTTCAAATTATGCTACCTTTCAAATTCCAATTAATCCTACCATATTTCTACATCACTTCTACATAAATTACACAATGAATAATATCAAAATCATGCTCCCCATGTCTTGGCCGAATTACTCCTTCTACCTTACACCTTGCATTTCTTCCATTTAGGCTAAACTAAGCTTAATTCTATACTTTTCTTAATTTCTACATTAATTCTCACATCCTAACCTCATCAAAACACATCATTCCCATGCACCATGAATGTAGGTTGAAAACCTCAAGTTCCCAAACTAATGTTTTTGATTTGTTTTAAGCTAAAGGAAGCATGAATATAATTTTAATCACATGGAAATTAAAAAGAAAATCATGAAAAAGTAAAACCATGAAAAAGTCTAACTTCCTCTACAAACTCTCCTTGGCCGAACACTATGGGAGAGCTTGGAGTGAGATTTCTGATTTTTAAGTCCTTTTATGCAAAATTACCAAAATGCCCTTCATCTTAATGAAACTTTCCAATTTTGCCCATAATATTTGTCTTTGTTAAAAATAGTCTGTCTAACCTCCAAAATATTTTATTTAATCATAATTTATCTCTATTTAGCTTGCTCTAATGTTTGATGAAGCTTTTGTTAGGGTTTGGCTATCAATTTAGGTAAATTAAACGAAATACCCCTAACCGTAAAATCACGTAAATTTATGTCGTTACATCTAGTTTCTTCCATTTGTCTAGATATTATAAAAATATATTTTATGAGCAATTATTCAGTATAAACAATAGGTCAAAAGTCTTTTTGATTTGACCATTATTTTCGAAAATTCTAACAGCTTATAGACTAGATCGTCATTTTCTAAATTGTTGCACATTTTTCAAAATATGCAAAAATAATTGAGATTGAGGCTAAGATTCTTACCACCCAGTTTTTTAGCTCTAAATATCAAATCCTCCAAGTTCCACCTTCATTTAGACCTTTGAGAATCGGTGAGGCCCATTTATTGTGTAACCTTAAAACCTAAGATAAAATCAAATATTAATTAATTAGAATTATTCCATAGTTCTCAATTATTTAAATATAATTAAGCAGTACTCGAAAATAAGAAGTCTCACAAAAACTCACACCCTTACACACCATTCCAGATAGTTCTTCTATGTACGTGGCAACAACGAGTTCCAGGTTAGTTGAAGAAGATTGTTGGAGGTTTATAATATCGAGTAAACAAGTAACATTAAGTTTTGTATTTATATTCAAGCAAATATATGATGTATTTTATACTGGGATGTAAACGATATAATGTTAATTTAAAGAAATGTACATGGATGAGTGGGATGTAAATTACATTGAATTATCATAAATAGAATTATAAATATTATGTTACAAATTTTATTTTGATTTTCTTATTTATTATTATTGGATTAAATAATTTAATGGTGTAAAGGTTTAATTGTACTTGAAAATTGTAAAATGCACTTACACTGACACCGAACGCAAACTAATTGATACCGAGTGATTGAATGAGGAAGATAGAAATAAAAAAAGAAAAAGTTAATTTGAAATTTTATAATTCAGGACGTTACATGTAATGATTTCTAAACCATATGATTTTAAGACAAAATTCTATAGATTGAGTGTGCACTGTGGGAGTTACCTTTAAAACCTACGGGACTAAGTGCTGAATAGCGTTACTCATTGTCGTAACGACTTTAGGCCCTGGACCTAACCGCTAGACATGAATTCAATGGAGTCGCCACCAATCATTTTTTAGCCTAGGTGTGATTGGTCACCTATTCTCATTTAAAGATAAGGATTGATCTTCATTTCAATTTTAGGGTTCGGGGGTCGGTTACATGTGAGGAAGGTGTTAGCACCCTCACGATGCCCATCCTAGAATGGTACCTAATTAATCTTGTGCTATTTTAAGATGGTTTTGTTTGAATAATCTTAATTTGTCATATTTTCTATTATATTCCAAGTAATTAAGTATTGGTAAATTTTCTAAGAAATTCTCCATCATTCTGGCGGAACTTCTTAAAAATTTATCCTCACCTCAGGAGTATTCAAGTAGTACCATTTGACTTGCTTGAAGAGGCTCCGTCGTCGGATTAAATCTTTTGTAATTTATTTTTAACCTAATCTTTATTTAATTTATCTTTCTCTATTTTTCTTTATCTAATTTTATTTATTCATTTTATTGTTTTATTTATAAATTTAGATTATTAATATTGAAAATTCTCTTAGTCTTCCATCATTCTGGTGAGACTTCGAGAAAAATTCTTACCTAAAGAATTCCAAATGCCAACCATTTGTGACTCTTTGGACTCTTATCATCGGAATAATCTTTATTTTTAATTATTATACATTATTAATCCTATATCCATCAATTATTAATTATTTATTTTTATTTTATAAACGTTTGATAATTTATCTTTTATTATTACTATTTTAAAATATTGAGAACATTTCTTAAATCTTCCAACATACCGACAAAATTTAAGAAAAATTCTCTCACCTAAAAATTCCCAAATGTCAACCATTTGTGACTCTTTGGAATTTCATCATAGGAGTTATTTTTATTTATTCTTCATTCCTTTTTTTATTATTTAAATTATTATTATCATTATTATTATTTCAAAAAAATAAATATCTATTATTGAAAATTTTACTTAAATCTTCCATCATTCTGGCAAGATTTAAAAAAAAAATCTTCTCACCTAGCAATTTCTAAATGTCGACCATTTGCGACTCTTTAGAATTGCATCATCGGAATATCTTTAATTTAAATTCTTCCATAAAGTTTTATTTTCTTTTTATATTTTAATCATTACATATATTTTTTAAAATCCTTTATTATAAGAATAATGAATATAAGCATGTGTGCCTAAACATGCTTTTTTTTTTCATGGAAATACATCACCTCCAATATTACTACTTTTAACAAATGTAAATCTAAAATAAAACAATACAACAAATGAAATAATATGCATACCTTAAAAGTTGCACTCAGTTGCAAAACCCAACTGACAAGGCTCCTTTTTTATATGCTTTTGCCCACATTTCTGTTTGTACTTTTCAACAGAGAAAAGTCTGTAGCAACTCCACAATAGCAACAAATGGGCGACACTGCAGGCTAGCAACACAGTAGCAAAAACTTGTAGCCTGCAGTGGGTTCGGACAAGGACAACGTAGAAGCGTGCAAGGCTGGAATTGTTTCCCCTCTTTTCTTGTCGTTTTGGCTTTGTCTCGATCAAACAACAGATGCAGCGGCGATGACCACAAGTAACAGATGCAACGGCGATGACCAAGGTAAGGTAGGGTGCGGACAAGCAACAGAGAAGGACAGCAGCGTGTGGCGCGATGCTATAAAAGGTGCACCAACTCAGGGAGCAGTAGCTTGCTTCGGTTTTGTGGTGCAGAACGTGGGCAGCTGGAGCAATTGGCCACAATGCAGGAGTTGGGATGCAGTGGTTACGGGGCAGCAGCAAGTTAGTAGGACAGGACGGCGAGGACTTCTTGGCAGGATCGACAGCAGCTTACAGTGAGGAGTGATGACTAGGTAGCGGTGGTAGTGATGATGTGTGGAAGATGATGCAAAACAAGGGGCGATGAAGTCTTTTGAAAACTTTCAATACAGCACCTTTTTTTGCTTTAAAATCCCTTTATTCTTCAAGCTTTCCTTTCTCTTCCGTTATTTAAAAGCTTGTAGAGTGCTGCTACAAAAACGCAGTAAGTTGCAGAGAGCAGTAAGCAATGGTGTGGCCTCTTGGAACAGTGACAGTTCGGTGCAGTTCAAGGCAGCAGTGAAGTGCAGCAGCAAAGGAGATGGCGTTGTGGTCTGGTGCAGTGGGAGTCCGTAAATGGCCGTATATGATGGTGCCGGTCCTCTAGATAAGGTGCAAATGTGCAATGATGATGTTCACGCAGGGCAGGGGAAGACGAGGACGATGGTACGATGAGGAAGACGATGGCGCAGCAGCAAGGAGTTTGTCGTTGTGGTGATCTCAGGGCAAGGGATGGTAACAAATGCTGACAAGCTAGTTGGCATAGAAGCAACACGCATGCCGAAGATGATGATGCTGGACAACCATGGCAAGCAGGGACACGACAGTGCAGGGAAGATGGCACGTGAACAATGCAAGTAAGGACACACGATGATGGCTGAAACGAGATGAAATAACCATAACGAGGTTGCACACCACAGCAAAGACGTGGCTGGTAGGTGCAGCTTGAGGATGGTAGACCTTTTTACGTTCTTTACAAGGCTAGAAACGTGGTTGTAACAAATGGAAGAAGGGAAGGCGTGGTGGCTGGACTAGAGGCAGTGCAGCAGAGATACGGTGGTGGCAAAAATGGTAAGAACGATGGATGAAAAATGAGGCAGCAATGATTGGCGAAAACAAGGTGGCAGTGAAGGGAACTCAAGGCTGGTGAGAAAGATGATGATGTTGCCCAGGCGTGGTTGATGCTAAAGTGGAGAGACCGGTTGCCTGTGGTGCGATGCAGCAAATAGGAGTGGCAACAAAAGTGATTAGGTGGTGGACAAAGTCTGATGGCTATATGAGTGGTGACGGGCTGTTTTGATGCATTTCAAGTAGCAAGGAGCAATCAGCAATGGTTGTTGGGATTATGGCTAGAAGAAAACAGTGATAATGATGATGATGACGTGAATATGCTAGCAGAACTCAGGTTATAATGGCCAGTTGCGACGAAGATGATGATGGTGGTGCTAGGTGGTGGCAGTGAATGAATCAAGCCTTAGAAAATAGTAGGGCTTCGGCCATATAGCAGTACAATGATGAAGATGAAAATAAATGGTGGTGAAGATGATCACAGTAGAAGTGGCCCGAGTGGCTAAGAGCTGTAGCAAAAAAAATTTTTTTTTAGGGTTTTTCTTTTTCCTACTCCTTTTGCTAGGATGGCTCGATGACTCTTTATTCTTGTTGTTTCTATTTATTTTAAGAAAGAAATAATAGTTTTAATGCCTCCAACCCATGATTACGGGGCTTTTATTTTTGTTTGACCTTCCCTTCTCCTTTTTTTGATTTATTTCCTTTTTCCTCTTTTTTTTGTTAATTTTATTTTTGGTAATCAATTTTCAAATTTATTTCATTTTGATTGTTCCCTTTTTGCATGATTTGTTTCCATTTATTTATTTATTCAGATTTGGTAGAAATCTCTCAAATCAATCTTTGAATTTAATTTTGGTGAGTTCATGATGTATAAGTTGACTTTATTTATTTATTTTTATTTTTTATTATTATTTTTTATTTTTTTGTTTTTTTTTGTTTTCTAAAAATTGCTTGGACAAAATTAGGTGTCTACAGCTGCCCCTCTTTGCATATTGTTGAGAATCAGGAATAGGGCAAAGACTTAAGACAACAATTTTGTCTGAACCTTTTTTTTTTATTTTTTTGAGAGATTTCAAGTTTGATTCTCGAAAATAATACCTTGACTCCTTACCAAGGTTCGACCCATGAGAACAATGGATTCGATTTGAAACAGATAATATCTTGGCTCCCTATCAAGACTCAATCCACTTTGAAGAAGTGAATTTGATTTTGAAACACAACACCTTGACTCCATACCAAGGCTCGATCCACTTTGAAAAGGTGAATTCGATTTTGACACATGATACCTTGACTCCCTACCAAGGCTCGAACCACTTTTGAAAAAGTGAATTCGATTTTGAAACATAGTACCTTAACTCCATACCAAGGCTCAATCCACTTTGAAAAAGTGAATTCGACTTTGAAACATAATACCTTGACTCCTTACCAAGGCTCAATCCATTTTAGAAAAATGAATTTGAATTTGAAACACACTACCTTGACTCCCTACCAAGGCTCGATCCATCAGCAAAATGGATTCGATTTTGAAACCTATTACCTTGACTCCCTACCAAGGTTCGATTCATTTTAGAGAAATGAATTCGAATTTGAAACACACTACCTTGAAACACACTACCTTGACTTCCTACCAAGGCTCGACCCACTTTAGAAAAGTGAATTCGATTTTGGAACACACTACCTTGACTCCCTACCAAGGCTCGATCTACTTTTGAAAATATATTCAACTTTGAAAAACAATCGTTATCTCTCTCTTTTTTTTTCTAATTTAAATAAAATGTTGAAACCAAAAGTCAAAATGAAGTGATCTGGATGAAACCAGAGGTGACTCGGACGAAACCAGAAGTCAAAATGAAATGATCTGGACGAAACCAGAAGTCAAAATGAAGTGACCTGGATGAAACCAGAGGTGACTCGGACGAAACCAGATGTCAAAATGAAATGACCTGGACGAAACCAGATGTCAAAATGAAGTGACATGGATGAAACCAGAGGTGACTCGGACAAAACCAAAAGTCAAAATGAAATGACCTGGACGAAACCAGAAGTCAAAATGAAGTGACCTGGATGAAACCAGAAGTCAGAATGAAGTGAATCGGATGAAATCAGAAGTCAAAATGCAAACTTCTCATTCTTTTATTTCACTAGTTTTTACACCACACAACAATGCTAACTACATTTGGTTAAAAAATGTCACCTAATCTCTAATTTAGCTAGACTTAAGACCACACAACGGTGCCAGCTATGTTGTATTTAAAATCCCATGTAATATCATGATCACAACCAATTATCAAAACTTCATATCAAAATTTTCTTATTTCAAAACATTCTTCAAATCTTCAAAATTAGAAAACCCTTCTCCTTAGTACAAATTTTGTCATATATATATATATATATATATATATCTCATTCTCTCTCCTTTTTTCTTATGGAAGTGCAAATGTATGCCACAAAAATGTTGATGCAAGTATCTATACCAATAACAAGAGTGGTCTCCCATATGCCTCAATAGAAATGCAAACTCGTTTATCTACCTAAAGGATGCAAATGCTTCCGATGCAAACATGTAATTGTATCTTAGCAATGCAAATGACTTTTATTTGGATGTAAATGCAAATTACCATGTAAATGATCTCCACTAAGATTTGATGCAAGTGATCTCCCTAAAGATGCAAATTTAAACACTTATAGTCTCAGTTAGGCTCATGAAGTTCATAAATCTTCAACTTTGTCTTTCTCCAACATCTCCACTTATTTTGACAGAACTTCATTTCCAAACACAAAGTCCTCGTTTTCAACTAATATCAATGCACCCAGTGTTAAAACGATTCATCTCCAATCTTCAAATTTTGCTTCTTTATTACTTTTGAAAGCAAAAATCTCTTTGCATGTTCTCATTCATTTATTCATCATCATTCAAATTCATGACAAACATAATGCATTGTGGATTTCAAATGATGGATAGATAAATCATAGGTAAGATTGAAAGGGTGAGAAAAGGGTATGAGTTTATCCAAATTGGGAAAGAAATCAATTGCGAGTGTACAATGATAGGTCAAAAGTTTAAACACAAAGACAAGAGCACCATTACAATGAAAATCCAGACTTTCACATCAATTAGCCTAGAATTTCTTTTGAGCAAACTCTTGATCGGTATCCTTTATCCTTTTATGCCCCATAACTTCCGGGGGGTAGCTATTAACAATTGCCTCAAATTGTGCGGTATCCTCAACCACCTCTTTTTTTGAATTTTCAACTTTGCTATTGCACTTTTGGTTCGAGTTGCCTTTTTGGGTTTTCAACTCAAACCTTTCTCTTTTCTTTCTTTTTCTCTTTCTCTTTTTTTCTTTGGGCTATTCTCATTTTTTCATAGTTTCATCATGCATTTGAATTCCAAGTTGATCTAGTAAGGGAAGGAATTGCAATCTTATTAGTCTTTAGTGATTTTACAAGAATATCAAAATCCAATGCACGATTCTCCAATTCAAATATTCACATTTGATCAAAATGGACTTTTTAAAGCACGTAATGTAGGCCAGGGTTCAAGGTTCTGAAAGAATGGATAAATAGGCCCAAAATG
This sequence comes from Heritiera fomes, assembly GCA_032173925.1. NCBI lineage: Eukaryota > Viridiplantae > Streptophyta > Magnoliopsida > Malvales > Malvaceae > Heritiera > Heritiera fomes. The sequence goes on along the minus strand of JAPDPM010000009.1, from coordinate 15,804,483 downwards.
TGTTTAAGGGTCAAGAAAACCGAAGGATCATTTCTATGATTTGAAGTACCAATGCTGGTACTTTATCTTATTCTTCGTAAGCTCCCTCCCATTTTTACTTTTCTCCATTTTCCTTTTTTTTTTCATCTATTTTTTCATTATTTTCATTTTCAAGAGAGGAACTCAAAACTTCATTTCACAGTAACTCCTCCATATCAAAAGGAATCTCCCTTTTTTTTTTGATCCATCACTCACATTTCATAGCTTTTTCTTTGTCCTTGTTGAATAAATCCCTCTTTGAAATTTGCCCCCCATATGTGAAGGGTGATCCTTGGTTGGGTTTATTAAAGAAAAGATCTTTGCAGGCTCAAATGAGGTGTCAAATGGTTAATTTTTTTTTATGAGAAAGATATATGAAAGATGGCCATTCCTCATTTCAAATGTGAACAATTTCATTGAAGATCATGTACTGAAAATTGAAAAACTTATAGATGATCACAAAAAGACTATAAGTTCTCCCTATTTTTTTTTAATCAACCAATTTCACTCACTACAAGATGTAACTATCAAGCCCACTTGTTTTTTTTTCTTTCTTTTTTTTTCTCTTTTTGTTTTTGATAAACAAAACCCTTGATCCAACTTTGTTATTGAGGAAAATTTGTCAAAAATTCCATGTACGATGATTGATAGACCTTTCTTTTTCTCGCCATCTGAAGTTCATAGATTGAGCATTTTAAGATAACATCTTGGATTTATTCGTTATAAGGGTGCTCAAGAAAAGGATGAATTAGGAAAGTTTATAGGTGTATGAAAAGTAATGGAAGGACAACGGAAATATTCCAAAGTGCACTATGCTTGTCATTTTTATTTAAATGATAAAGAACAAACAAAATATTCATGTATAAAAGACTGCATAACTAAAGAAAATGAAGTCACTTCTGTCTCTCTTCATTTTTCTCAAAATCTAAGTACCCAGTCTTGATAAGTGCTTGAACTTTGTGTTTCAATGGCATGCAATTTTCTGTGGAATGGCCTCGAATCCCACAATGATAATCACAATAAGCATTCTCATCGTACCACTTATGGTATGGCGGTTCGATAGGTGTCACCGGAACTTTAGCAAGAAGTTGATGCTCAATAAGTTGGGGAAGTAACTCAGTGTAGGACATGGGAATTGGATCAAATTTTGGTTTCTCCGATTTAGCCTTTTGCCCCATTTGATTGTGGATTGAAGTGCTTGATCAATTTGCAAGTTGGGTTTGTGGTGTAAATATAGGTGTGGTTGCAGAGATTGGAAGGGGATAACTAGTTGAATATACTGGATATGATCCTTGGGAGATATTGTTTGCAAAGGGATAGTAAGGGTGGCATGTAGAGTAAGGGTAGTGAGGTGTGGGATTTACTTTTGGTTGTTTTTCAGTGGTAGTAGCTTGCACTTCTCCTTCTTTCTTCTTTGGGGTTGATGTGTCTTCAATTCTGCCACTTTTAATGGCATTTTCAATCATCTCTCTTGAAATGACCCTATCGGCAAAATTTTTAGTAGCACTCCCCACAAGCTTATCATAATAAGGAGATCGTAAAGTACTAACAAATATAGTTGTAGTCTCCTTTTCAGTTAAAGGAGGCTGCACCTGAGCTGCCAAATTCCTCCATCTTTGGGCGTACTCTTTGAAGCCTTCACCAAATTTCATCTCTAAGTTCTGTAGGGACAACCTGTCCGGTGCCATATCCGACATGTGCCTATATTGAGCCATGAAAGCTTTTCCCAAATCCTTCCATGTATGGACACGACTTTGGTCCAACTGATTATACCACTTGGCTGCTGGCCCAATCAAACTGTCTTGAAAACAATGAATGAGCAACTTATCATTACTTGTGTAGCCAGACATCTTCCGACAAAACATAGTAATGTGGGCTGCTGGGCATGTGGCTCCATCATACTTTTCGAATTCAGGAACTTTGAATTTTGGAGGTATAACCAAATCTGGGACCAGGCTAAGCTCATTAGCGTCTATACTCCCAAAGAAATCCATTCCTTCGATCGCCCTTAGCCTTTCTTCCAGCAGATTGTATTTCTCCTGCGATTCCCAACTCTCCTTCCTCAATCTATCTTGTTCCATGGGATCATCCAAATTGGGTACAAAAATAGGATCAACGGGGCTAGATCCTAGGCACTGTCCTTGATTTCGTGGATGATTCACAAAAACTTGGGCTTGGGGATGAGCCATTTGGGTAGTTTGGGCCTGAAGAGGTGTAAACCCAGGCGAGTATGGTGGGTCCTTTCTAGAAAGTTGAGGTTCTTCCCTTGAGTCTTCAGCAACTCCTTTCCCTTTCATCAAATTCGTCATCATCTCCATCATTCTCGCCATTTGTTCTCGAGATTCCTCTTGGGACTTGACAAGTTCCTGTTGAGCTTTTTCCATTCCTTCAATTCTAGCTTGTTGTTCCCCTTCCATGATCTTTGTTTTGAGACGAGTATTATATGAGTGAGCTATCCATATGCCTTTATTATCAGAATTCCCCAACATTAGGATGAGATCTTTTAAATGAATGGATGGATGCATATGCATGAAGTACACTATCCTATGCTGATGAAATGTATGCAATGCATAAAAAAATCATATGATTGAAATGCATATGCATCCTATAGTGATGATATGTATGAAATGCAACACATATAAGTATAAAAAATCTTTTTTTTTCGTGTGACAAGCCATGCAATGCAACAAGTAAGATGATTTTTTTTATTTTGAAAAGCTTATGTAAATGAGGTAGGAAAGAAATGAGTAAAGAAAACAAAGAATGCTGGGAAATATCTATACTAATTTTCTAGACAAAACACAGAATGAAAAATGCTCGAATCTCAATTTTTACATTTTATTTTTGCCCCTAAAAATATTGCACGAAGATATTCCCCCATGTGTCCTAATTTGAAGGTAACTTCTATAAAATATAGGTATGGATCTACCTAAGGTTGGCTCCTTATGGTTCATTATATGCATGGCTAGGATTTACAGGGATCTAAAGGTTCTCAAATTGCTCCTTACTGTCATCCACACAGGACTAGTAAGGCACCCCAATCCTAACCCATCACAAGCTCCAACCGGAAAGGGTTCAATTTGAGTGGGAGTATTTCGCTAGTCATTGCGGAGGTTACCACCTCACGAGAGCGTAGTTACTATACTCCCTCCTAAAAGGGATAAGCTCGGGTATAGAGCTTATGTCATGATATGCACGTGATGGTGTGTGTAAAAATTTTTTTTTAAAATGCCATTCAACAAACATAATAATATCAATCAAATCAAAGTTATTCAAACAAAACCTAGCATAGCATCAAGATTAATTATTGGCTTGACCCTCTTTTTCCCCAGTGGAGTCGCCAAGCTGTCGTAACGACTTTAGACCCTAGACCTAACCGCTAGACATGAATTCAATGGAGTCGCCACCAATCATTTTTTAGCCTAGGTGTGATTGGTCACCTATTCTCATTTAAAGATAAGGATTGATCTTCATTTCAGTTTTACGGTTCGGGGGTCGGTTATATGTGAGGAAGGTGTTAGCACCCTCACGATGCCCATCCTAGAATGGTACCTAATTAATCTTGTGCTATTTTAAGATGGTTTTGTTTGAATAATCTTAATTTGTCATATTTTCTATTATATTCCAAGTAATTAAGTATTGGTAAATTTTCTAAGAAATTCACCATCATTCTGGCGGAACTTCTTAAAAATTTATCCTCACCTTAGGAGTATTCAAGTAGTACCATTTGACTTACTTGAAGAGGCTCCGTCGTCGGATTAAATCTTTTGTAATTTATTTTTAACCTAATCTTTATTTAATTTATCTTTCTCTATTTTTCTTTATCTAATTTTATTTATTCATTTTATTGTTTTATTTATAAATTTAGATTATTAATATTGAAAATTCTCTTAGTCTTCCATCATTCTGGTGAGACTTCGAGAAAAATTCTTACCTAAAGAATTCCCAATGCCAACCATTTGTGACTCTTTGGACTCTTATCATCGGAATAATCTTTATTTTTAATTATTATACATTATTAATCCTATATCCATCAATTATTAATTCTTTATTTTTATTTTATAAACGTTTTATAATTTATCTTTTATTATTACTATTTTAAAATATTGAGAACATTTCTTAAATCTTCCAACATACCGGAAAAATTTAAGAAAAATTCTCTCACCTAAAAATTCCCAAATGTTAACCATTTGTGACTCTTTGGAATTTCATCATAGGAGTTATTTTTATTTATTCTTCATTCCTTTTTTTATTATTTAAATTATTATTATCATTATTATTATTTCAAAAAAATAAATATCTATTATTGAAAATTTTACTTAAATCTTCCATCATTCTGGCAAGATTTAAAAAAAATCTTCTCACCTAGCAATTTCTAAATGTCGACCATTTGCGACTCTTTAGAATTGCATCATCGGAATATCTTTAATTTAAATTCTTCCATAAAGTTTTATTTTCTTTTTATATTTTATTCATTACATATATTTTTTTAAATCCTTTATTATAAGAATAATGAATATAAGCATGTGTGCCTAAACATGCTTTTTTTTTTCATGGAAATACATCACCTCCAATATTACTACTTTTAACAAATGTAAATCTAAAATAAAACAATACAACAAATGAAATAATATGCATACCTTAAAAGTTGCACTCAGTTGCAAAACCCAACTGACAAGGCTCCTTTTTTATATGCTTTTGCCCACATTTCTGTTTGTACTTTTCAACAAAGAAAAGTCTGTAGCAACTCCACAATAGCAACAAATGGGCGACACTGCAGGCTAGCAATGCAGCAGCAGAAACTTATAGCCTGCAGTGGGTTCGGACAAGGACAACGTAGAAGCGTGCAAGGCTGGAATTGTTTCCCCTCTTTTCTTGTCGTTTTGGCTTTGTCTCGATCAAACAACAGATGCAGCGGCGATGACCACAAGTAACAGATGCAACGGCGATGACCAAGGTAAGGTAGGGTGCGGACAAGCAACAGAGAAGGACAGCAACGTGTGGCGCGATGCTATAAAAGGTGCACCAACTCAGGGAGCAGTAGCTTGCTTCGGTTTTGTGGTGCAGAACGTGGGCAGCTGGAGCAATTGGCCACAATGCAGCAGTTGGGATGCAGTGGTTACGGGGCAGCAGCAAGTTAGTAGAACAGGACGGCGAGGACTTCTTGGCAGGATCGGCAGTAGCTTACAGTGAGGAGTGATGACTAGGTAGCGGTGGTAGTGATGATGTGTGGAAGATGATGCAAAACAAGGGGCGATGAAGTCTTTTGAAAACTTTCAATACAGCACCTTTTTTTGCTTTAAAATCCCTTTATTCTTCAAGCTTTCCTTTCTCTTCCGTTATTTAAAAGCTTGTAGAGTGCTGCTACAAAAACGCAGTAAGTTGCAGAGAGCAGTAAGCAATGGTGTGGCCTCTTGGAACAGTGACAGTTCGGTGCAGTTCAAGGCAGCAGTGAAGTGCAGCAACAAAGGAGATGGCGTTGTGGTCTAGTGCAGTGGGAGTTCGTAAATGGCCGCAGATGATGGTGCCGGTCCTCTGGATAAGGTGCAAATGTGCAATGATGATGTTCACGCAGGGCAGGGGAAGACGAGGATGATGATACGATGAGGAAGACAATGGCGCAGCAGCAAGGAGTTTGTCGTTGTGGTGATCTCAGGGCAAGGGATGGTAACAAATGCTGACAAGCTAGTTGGCATAGAAGCAACACGCATGCCGAAGATGATGATGCTGGACAACCATGGCAAGCAGGGACACGACAGTGCAGGGAAGATGGCACGTGAACAATGCAAGTAAGGACACACGATGATGGCTGAAACGAGATGAAACAACCATAACGAGGTTGCACACCACAACAAAGATGTGGCTGGTAGGTGTAGCTTGAGGATGGTAGACCTTTTTACGTTCTTTACAAGGCTAGAAACGTGGTTGTAACAAATGGAAGAAAGGAAGGCGTGGTGGCTGGACTGGAGGCAGTGCAGCAGAGATACGGTGGTGGCAAAAATGGTAAGAACGATGGATGAAAAATGAGGCAGCAATGATTGGCGGAAACAAGGTGGCAGTGACGGGATCTCAAGGCTGGCGAGAAAGATGATGATATTGCCCAGGCGTGGTTGATGCTAAAGTGGAGAGACCGGTTGCCTGTGGTGCGATGCAGCAAACAAGAGTGGCAACAAAAGTGATTAGGTGGTGGACAAGGTCTGATGGCTATATGAGTGGTGACGGGCTGTTTTGATGCATTTCAAGTAGCAAGGAGCAATCAGCAACGGTTGCTGGGATTATGGCTAGAAGAAAACAGTGATAATGATGATGATGACGTGAATATGCTAGCAGAACTCAGGTTATAATGGCCAGTAGCGACGAAGATGATGATGGTGGTGCTAGGTGGTGGCAGTGAATGAATCAAGCCTTAGAAAATAGTAGGGCTTCGGCCATATAGCAGTACAATGATGAAGATGAAAATAAATGGTGGTGAAGATGATCACAGTAGAAGTGGCCCGATTGGCTAAGAGCTGTAGCAAAAAAAAATTTTTTTTAGGGTTTTTCTTTTTCCTACTCCTTTTGCTAGGATGGCTCGATGCCTCTTTATTCTTGTTGTTTCTATTTATTTTAAGAAAGAAATAATAGTTTTAATGCCTCCAACCCATGATTACGGGGCTTTTATTTTTATTTGACCTTCCCTTCTCCTTTTTTTGATTTATTTCCTTTTTCCTCTTTTTTTTGTTAATTTTATTTTTGGTAATCAATTTTCAAATTTATTTCATTTTGATTGTTCCCTTTTTGCATGATTTGTTTCCATTTATTTATTTATTCAGATTTGGTAGAAATCTCTCAAATCAATCTTTGAATTTAATTTTGGTGAGTGCATGATGTATAAGTTGACTTTATTTATTTATTTTTTTTTATTTTTTTGTTTTTTTTTTGTTTTCTAAAAATTGCTTGGACAAAATTAGGTGTCTACACTCATCTTTGGAATTCATGGGATTTTAAAATGAAAATTGATTCTTAAAAGTTTAAATTTTGTTCGAATTATTGTATTAGTCAGTGGTGCTAAGGTGGTAAATCCCTGGCCAACCCAAACACTCCCAGTCCCTAACTGTAAAATGTATTGTTTTATTGTTTTCATGGGAATCAAGTAATTGTTTTGAGACTATTGGCCTTATAGTAGCCTTCGGGTATATCATGCTATTTTGAATGTGTGTACTATTGCTATTGACCCTGAGCCAGTCCTTAGGATTATCACTGGCTCCGTGACACTAGATGGACACTTTTTTTATTGTGGCCAGACGTCATTACTGTTTATTACCTGTTGGGATTACTGAAACCACACGATTCTATTGGAATATTGTCATGTCTCCATTGACCTGTTTATTGATCGTTTACTAACTATTTACTGATCGTTTATTGAACTGTTAGATACATGCATGTAGTTCTGCATAGTATCATTTCTTTTATATATATATATATATATTTTTACTAGGTAAGCTCATCCTCCGTCTTACAGACTATGTGCAGTGGTAGCTGTCGAAAGGATTCCGATCGAATTCCTACAAAGCTTTGATATTGTACCTTGCAGGTATAATTGTATGGTTATGTTATTGTATTTAGACATTTATTGTGCAATACTTTAGTGTGTAAAGGGATATAAACAGTTAACTCAAGGAATCTAAGTGTCAATTATAATCTTTGATATTGGATATTGGTATAGTTGAGATGGTTTACTCGAGTATAGTTAAGAGGTACTTTAACTTGACCTTATGTAATTGAGATGGGAATGTAAGAAAAGAATAAATACATACTATAAATGACTGTATTGGGACCAGTCTAAGTAGTTGACTATTGACATAGCTAAGTAAGTTTTAGCATAATATCAAAGTGAGAACACTTAATACAACCCAACCAACTAAATGAAAATGAAAAAAGTTAGTTCCAGTTTTCATTAATTGGAATGTGACAAACTTCGTCCCATATAACCTCTTAAAATATCTTAATTCACTTAATAAATCATCAATTTATTTTCTATAACTGTGACTCACTTTTCTTCTTACATTACTAAACTTGCAGCTAACTTTAAATACTCATTGAGATCAATCCATAATGAATTAAAATATGAGCCATATATGGTTGAAAAGGTACTCGAGTTAACCTTTTCCCTATCAAACCTTATGCTCTACTCTTTACTGATTGCTCATTTCTAAAATTCCTACCTGTGAAGTGAATGTAGATGGTATTGATCCGCAATGAATTAAATTATGAGCCTTACATGGTTAGAAAGGTATTTAAGTTAGCTTTCCAACGGATTTGGAATCACCTAAATCGGAATTCTCTATCAAAAATTATGCTCAACTCTTTACTGATTACTCATTTTCGAAACTCCTGCATGTGACGTGAATGTAAAAATTTATTGGTACTAATCCACAATTAATTAAATTATAAGTCGTATAAAGCATTTAAGTTAGCTTTCTAACAAATTTAGGATCATCTCAATTGAAGTTCTTTATCAAAAATTATGTTCGACTTTTTACCAACTGCTCGTTGTCCAAACGTCTTGTACATGATGTGAATTCCAAACTTTTCTGGTATTGATACATGAGGAATTAGGATGCGAGCCATATATAGTTGAAAAGATATTCAAGTTAGCTTCCAATGCATTTTGAATCACCTCAATCAGAGTTTCCTACAAAAATCCATGCATAACTCTTTATCCAAAGGTCGACTAATCAAATCCCTTGCTCATGGGGTAACTTCAAAAACTCACCGATATTGATCCACATTGAATTTGGAAGTGGGCTTTATATGGATGGAAAGCTTTTTGAGTTAGCTTTCCAAAGAATTTTACAATATATCAATCTGATTCCCTAATCTCAAATTATAATCAAATGAATACCAATTGGTCACTTACTTTCTTGCCGTTATTCAAAGGGAAATTAAATTCTCAAAATTCCCTTAGTTTTAATAATTATAAGTTGTCATACTTCTCATATTTAATTCATCCCTTCTACATTTCTCATGATTCTTGATAATCCTCCACAATTACATGCTTCTAATAACATATTAAATTAATTATCAATTGTCAAAAATTCTCAATTGTCTCAACCAAATAGACACTCTCTTGTTCTTCTTCTCCATCTTGAAAGCTGATAAATATGCCCCAATTAATTAAGTCATTGAAGCTTGAAGAAGAAAAGTGCAGGCTCTAGCAGCATTTTCACTTCTATGACTAATATCTCTTCACTTTGTTTATTGAGGTTTCTTGGCTATTGAGATCTCAAGGGCAAAGTGTGAGTCCTTTAACATGGATATCTTGTATGCTAAGGGAATTACATCATGGAATGGACTTTCTTGCATGGAACTCTCTTTTCCCACATTAGAGCAAGAAAGTTCTATCACTTTGTAGGTGTAGATTTTCTTCCATATGCTTTAAGCCTCAAAGTTAAGCAAATCTACAATTGGGCATTCTGTATTTGCTCCCTTAAGGGTGTGAATGAAATAAACCATAATTATGTTCTTATAGAAGCTTGCTTAAAAGGGATTGAAATCAAATCAGCCTTAGCTTCTCAAGCATGAGTCCCTTGTGGCATAGCCAAAATAATTAGTCAATGGTGTCAAAAAATAATTACACTTTTTCTGTTCAAATTTTTTTTGGGTTTTTATTTGAATTTATTAAAAATCATATCGTATTTTCTTCTTGAACATATGATATATTTTACTTTTTTTCAATAATTTATTACTTTGTATTTCTTAATTCATGAAAATAAAAAATTATAAAGAGATACCAAAAATTATCTTTTAAAATACACAAATATATGAATATAAAATATTTCATACAAAATCTTTAAATAATTACAGATCATTACCAAAGTTAAATACAAATAACAAAAAAAAATTATATGGTAGTGAAATTTTAAATTTACAAGTAAGATTGAAGAGTAAAAGTATCTTCATTAAGATAATATAGGAAAAAATAAATTATAAATTATTAAAGAAACAAATAGCAACCTTCTAATCTTGCTTTTGGAGTTTAAAAACTTGATATAGTGAATAATAATCCAAAATAAAATCTTCAATATAAAGATACTTTTTTCCATAATTGCGCTAAAAAGTTTTCAATTTTTAAAATAATCATTAATATATCAATTGCATCTTTTCAACATACGTAATAAAACAATTATTCATTATTTCATATTTAGCAAAATTTTTACTATTTTTATTATTGAACAGTGTCTTTATATAGTGCTAATAAAGTCTTGACTCCACGACAAGAAAAAAATGTTGAATACTTGAAGTCTGTTTGTTAAATCTCATCACGTATGAGTTTAATCCAATTTCTTGTTAGATTATCCAAATAAATATTAGTTTGTTGTTTAGTTGGTTTACCTTTGATGTAATTTATTAATTTTTTACATGTACTACTAAAATATGAGTGTAATATCTCTTGTACTAATAATTAATTTCATAAACTTATCACACACTAGTAGTGACAACTGATAAATTAAAACTAGTTTTAGTATAGAAAAAACTAGTGTACAAATACCATTAATATTTTTCTTATTTTAACTAAGTTTTGTGTGCTCTTTATTTTTCAATAACTACATACTGATCCCATATTGTTTTACAATATTGTACATTGATTCGTTGATTTTCATTTTAGTGGTGTCGATTTATTTCAAATTTTAATTGTGTAAAAATAATCTATGATTTATCCACTCTTAATACATATACTATAGAGGATTTTAAATCTCAGTGGGGTCAAATCCCCAATTGTGGCTATGCCACTGCGACTTGCGCACATGTCACACGTAGGGTGTCATGAGCCAACCCTGTATAAGGCCATGACCGGGTAGGATATCATGAGCCAACCTTGTATAGGGCCATGATCGGGTAAAGAGGCATCGGGGAAAACATAATCCATGGGCTTAGGAAAATAGAATCCATGGAATTAGGAAAAGTGTCCCCGTTTCAAACATTTTTATGGTTACTGGTAGCATAGCTATAAAATCTCTTTAGCTCTTTAGGGGGGGTGACCAGTCGGCGGAATGTTGGGCTGGTTCACTGGTTAAGGTATGTACAAGCACACCCATCTAAGGCTGCCCTCCTTGGCCCCGACGATGGTGTGGAAATCTCAACACTCTTTTGTAAGCTTTGTAATATTTTCATTATCAATAAAAACATTTTTTTCATGGAGGCACCTGTGGTTATGATGGTATGCTTTATTTATGCCCCGAGATTTTGCCGTGTTCCTTGTTATAACTTATTGTTGGCTCATGACTTGCACTGATTATCGAGATAATTGGCTGACTTGTGTGGACGAGACCATCCAAGTGCCGCACAGCCTAGTGCTTCGTTGTGAGAAAGCTTAGTCCGTGACAATTGGTATCCAAGCTAGGCAAGTGTGCTAGCAAGCAAAAGAAAATGGTGATGACTCGAGGAGGGTCTGATGATCGAGAGAGAATTGAGGAGCTTGAGGCCGCAGTGGCTGCCGTTAAAGCTCACATGGTCACTAATGACCGATTGGAAGAAATAGAGACAGCCCAGCGGGAGCTGTCCGACTCCGTAGCCAACTTGAGCGAGGAGACTAGAGAGGCACTGAGCGTTATCCAAAAAGAGTTCGAGGAACTCAAGGCTCAGATCAGTGTGCTTCAAATTGCTGTGGGTCGGGCGGGTTCTAGCACAGCAGATAAAGGGAAAAGAGCTAAGGTGCCGGAGCCGCGCCGTTACGAAGGGGCAAGAGATGCAAAAGAGCTTGAGAATTTCTTGTTTGACATCGAACAATACTTTCGGGCGATGCGCACAGAATCAGAGGAGGAAAAGGTTGCGATGGCCTCAATGTATCTTGCTGGAGATGCCAAGTTATGGTGGCGTTCAAAGTTTAGTGGCGATGAGTGCCCCATCAAAACATGGAAGGATCTAAAGCAAGAGTTGAAGAACCAATTCTTCCCTGAGAATGTGGAATACTTGGCTCGAAGGAAGTTGAGAGAGTTGGTCCAAACAGGAACGGTGCGAGAGTTTGTCAGGAGCTTCTCTACCCTGATGTTGGATATTAGGGACATGTCTGAAAAAGACAAGATGTTCTATTTCCTTGAGGGACTTAAGCCTTGGGCTAGGACTGAACTTCAAAGGCAAAAGGTACAAGATGTAGCCACAGCTATGGCTGCCGCCGAACACCTAAACGATTACAATGATAGCTCAAACAAACGTAAGTTCCCTCCTTCAGCTGGCAGTAACTCCAATTATGGGACTGGGGGAAAGTTGGCTAGAGTAGATAGATCATCAAGTGGGGGAGCAGACAAAAGGCCGCCCACTCGAGAAACACCCCAATCCAAGACAAACAACGCCCAAAACTTCAAGCCAAGACAGCCATTAGCTTGCTTCCTTTGTCAGGGACCACACCGAGTTGCGGAATGTCCCCACAGAGGTGCCTTGAGTGCCCTCAGGACTACTTCTCAAGAGACAGCTCAACCACCACAAACTACTGAGGATGATGTAAATGAACCTGCGAGGATGGGCTCAATTCGATTCCTAAATGCACTTCATTCTCAATTGAGGGTGATGAAGAAGGAGCCGGAGAAAGGCCTAATGTATGTCGAGTTGGAGATAAATGGGAAGAAAACAAGGGCCATGGTGGACACAGGCGTGACCGACACTTTCATCACTCCAACCGAAGCTAAGAGGTGTGATCTGAAAGTAAATAAGGATTGTGGGCAAATGAAAGCGGTGAACTCACCGGCCGCCGCCATTAGTGGGAGCTCCAAGAACGTGATGACCAAAGTTGGACCTTGGGAAGGAGGCGTGAATTTCACCGTTTCCGCCATGGATGACTTTGATGTTGTTTTGGGATTGGACTTCATGACAGTGGCTCAGGCAATCCCGGTTCCTGCTGCTAGTTGCTTGCTATTCTTGGGGGAACGCCCTTGTGTAGTGCCGGCCATTATTCTCCCCAAAAGTGGAAAAATTATCTCAGCTCTACAGTTCAAGAAAGGGATCAAGAGGGGAGAGCCCTCATATGTAGCCCTACCGATCTACAAAGAAGGAACAGGGTCAGAGTTGGTGCCAGATGAGATTACCACAGTTTTGGAAGAGTTTAAGGAGGTGATGCCGGATCGATTGCCCCAGATATTACCACCGCGCCGTGCTATAGATCATGAGATTGAACTAGTCCCGGGAGTAAAACTACCTGCAAAGGGACCCTATCGTATGGCTCCTCCAGAATTGGCTGAGTTGAGGAAGCAGCTAGATGAGTTGTTGCAAGCTGGGTTCATCAGGCCATCTAAGGCCCCTTTTGGCTCTCCTGTACTCTTCCAAAGAAAACAAGATGGAAGTTTACGACTGTGTGTCGATTACAGGGCCTTGAACAAAGTAACGGTGAGGAACAAGTACCCAATACCTTTGATTGTGGATCTCTTTGACCAGTTGAGTCAAGCCAAGTACTTCTCCAAACTCGACCTTCGGTCTGGGTATCATCAGGTCAGAATCGCCGAAGGAGATGAACCGAAAACCACATGTGTGACCCGGTATGGTGCATTTGAATTTTTAGTAATGCCTTTTGGACTAACCAATGCTCCTGCCACTTTTTGCACTTTAATGAACCAGGTATTCCATGACTATCTTGATAAGTTCGTGGTAATCTACCTAGACGACATCTTGGTTTTTAGTTCAACCATAGAGGAGCATCAGAAACACTTGAGACTTGTTTTCCAGAGGCTTCGTGAAAATCAGTTGTATGTGAAAAGAGAGAAATGTTGCTTTGCCCAAACGCGAATCCATTTCTTAGGGCACATTGTGGAACAGGGCCAAATTCGGATGGACATGGAGAAAGTCAAGGCTATCAGGGAATGGGCGTCCCCGAAGAATGTCAAAGAACTGCGCTCTTTTCTTGGGTTAGCCAACTATTACAGAAAGTTTGTGGAGGGATACTCCCGAAGAATAACGGCTCTCACCGAATTATTGAAAAAGGATAAGAGGTGGTCGTGGACTTCAGAATGCCAAGAGGCCTTCGAGAGCCTAAAAGTAGTGTTGATGAAAGATCTCGTATTAGTCCTCCCTGATCTTGGAAAACCTTTCGAATTACAAACAGATGCTTCAGATTTTGCTATTGGGGGAGTATTATTGCAAGAGAGACACCCGGTCGCCTTTGAAAGTCGCAAGCTAAATGAGGCAGAAAGGAGATACACCGCCCAAGAAAAGGAGCTCCTAGCCGTAATTCATTGCTTAAGGGCGTGGCGACACTATCTGCTCGGGTCGAAGTTTGTTGTTAAGACAGATAACACTGCAGTGAGCCATTTCCTTACTCAACCCAAGCTCACGGCTAAGCAGGCGAGATGGCAAGAGTTCTTAGCCGAATTTGATTTTCGCTTTGAGTATAAGACGGGGAGCTCTAATCAAGTAGCGGATGCCCTGAGCCGTCGAACGGAACTAGCAGCACTAAGAAGAATAGCACCCATGTCAGCTACCATGGTGACCACGGATATTCGCAAGCTAATAGAAGAGAACCTGACTAAAGACCCCCAAGCCAAGTCCATAATGAAGATGGTGGAAGATGGGAAATCCAAGTACTTTTGGGTAGAGAATGGAGCATTGTTGACAAAGGGGCCCAGATTGTTTGTACCAAGAGCCGGGAACTTGAGACAGATGTTGATGAAAGAATGCCACGACACCCCGTGGGTCGGTCATCCGGGTTGGCAACGCACCTTTGCTTTACTAAGACAGGGCTACTATTGGCCTCATATGAGACAAGATGTGATGGACTACACAAAGACGTGCCTCGTCTGCCAGCAAGATAAAGTTGAAAGAAAGAAGCAAGCTGGGTTACTTGAACCACTAGCAGTACCAACCAAGCCTTGGGAAAGCATTTCCCTTGATTTCATAACTGGCCTCCCTAGAGTTGGTGATCTTGGATCAATTTTGGTAGTGATCGATCGTTTTTCAAAGTATGCCACTTTCATACCAGCTCAAAAGTATTGTATAGCGGAAGACACTGCTCGGCTTATCTTCAAGCATGTAGTGAAATATTGGGGTATTCCACAAAACATCGTCAGTGACAGAGACCCGAGATTCACGGGATCATTTTGGCGGGAGCTCTTCAACATATTGGGGTCCCAACTGAGTATCTCATCTAGTTACCATCCTCAAACGGATGGGCAAACTGAGCGCTTCAACGGATTGTTAGAGGAATATCTGAGACACTTTGTACAAGCCAACCAAAAGAACTGGCCACCGCTTTTAGATGTAGCACAATTATGCTTCAATGCTCAAAAGAGCTCATCCACCAACAAGAGTCCGTTTGAAGTGGTCATGGGACAACAACCACGATTACCCCACACATCCATTGAGCCTTACAAAGGGAAGAACCCCAGAGCCTTTAACTTTACTAAGGAGTGGAAACAGAACACTGAGGTCGCTCGAGCTTACTTGGAGAAGGCATCGAAGCGCATGAAGAAGTGGGTGGACAAAGATCAGAGAGCACAACAGTTTAGTATTGGTGACTCAGTCTTGGTGAGATTGGTGCCTGAACAGCTTAGATTCCTGCGAAAGCGGGATCGTCGATTGGTGCGAAAATATGAGGGTCCAGTGACAATTCTTGACAAGGTGGGACAGTCCTCCTACAAAATCGACCCTCCAAAATGGATGAAGGTACACCCGGTGTTCCACGTGAGTAACTTAAAGCCATTCCACTCAGATCCAACAGATCATAGCAGAAGTAGATCAACTAGGGCGGCCATCAGCATGAAGCCACCCTCAGAGCGTCGTGTTGAAGAGATCTTAACAGACAGACATTCGGTGGTGTCAAGAAGATCAATCCATGAGTACTTGGTAAAATGGGAGGGCCTAGGACCGGAAGAAGTCAGTTGGGAAAGAGAAAGTGACCTCAAGGCTTTCAAGCAGAAGATCGAAGAGTTCCAAGCCAGCAAGTCAACGAGGACGTCGACAGATTGAGTGGGGGAGAATGTCATAAGCCAACCCTGTATAGGGCCATGACTGGGTAGGATATCATGAGCCAACCTTGTATAGGGCCATGATCGGGTAGAGAGGCATCGGGGAAAACAGAATCCATGGGCTTAGGAAAATAGAATCCATGGAATTAGGAAAAGTGTCCCCGTTTCAAACATTTTTATGGTTACTGGTAGCATAGCTATAAAATCTCTTTAGCTCTTTAGGGGGGGTGACCAGTCGGCGGAATGTTGGGCTGGCTCACTGGTTAAGGTATGTACAAGCACACCCATCTAGGGCTGCCCTCCTTGGCCCCGACGATGGTGTGGAAATCTCAACACTCTTTTGTAAGCTTTGTAATATTTTCATTATCAATAAAAACATTTTTTTCCATGGAGGCACCTGTGGTTATGATGGTATGCTTTATTTATGCCCCGAGATTTTGCCGTGTTCCTTGTTATAACTTATTGTTGGCTCATGACTTGCCCAGATTATCGAGATAATTGGCTGACTTGTGTGGACGAGACCATCCAAGTGCCGCACGGCCTAGTGCTTCGTTGTGAGAAAGCTTAGTTCGTGACATAGGGGCTCTTGTGCGAGACCGCCATTCTCGTGCAAAGGCCTTTGCGCAAGATAGCCATTTACACGCGAGGAATCCTGGGCGGTACAACCATTCTCGCACAAAGGCCCTTGCGCGAGACAGCCATTGTTGCGCAGAAGTCCCTGCGCGAGACAACCATTTTCTCTTAGGGGCCTATGCAGGAGAGGATTGTTCTCAAAGTTGGTTGCTTAGAGATACCTACTATACAGCCTCTGATTTTTTCAGAGATTCTTAAAGTTTTGGATTCTGTCTCAAAGTTTGGGATTCTGTTTAAAGAAAGATGAAGACGAATGACGGTGAATTTAGTTTAGGGTCACCATAGTAATTTTAAGAGGTAGAAGGGGTATGTTTTTAAAAGAAGATGTGGTATATTTTGTAACGTAGTGTAAAGATAAATTTTTGTGGTACATTTAGAAATTCTCAGAGGATGATCGATGAAAAACCTAGTTTTAACTTGTAAATTCGCAAAATTTGCAAGGATATGCTTGGAAAAAAATTATCATTAAGCGGCTCCTAATGCAAAAAAAAAAAAAAGAAAAGATTCCTCGCACACTGCTCAGATTTATAATTCTTCGATGAGGCAGAATGAACTGATTTCACGGAAGAGTAATTTTAACCAAAATCATGAACCAAATCTAGGATTCGTGGGGGTATCTAGAATGAAGAAGGAAAATAATCACGTTTTATGTGAACCAAACACAAGGTTAGAGTTTTGGACTCATGTCATCATTTGGATTCGATTTTATGAAGGTAAAATTCCTTACTTGCGCTTTTTCTTTAACCTTTTTTTCTATTAAATACTAAGGCGGCATTTAGAAATCGTTTCTTATTTTCTATTATTTGTTTCTTGTTTATGTAAATTTTTTTTTTCAAATTCTATAAACAAAAAACATGTTTGATACATATTAAAAACAAATATTTAAACTTATCTAAATATAATAATTCAATTCAAAAAATAAAGATTAAAATTTAAAACTAAATAAAAATAATATTATACTTATTAAATTATATTATGTACCTATATTAAATAATATTATTTTATAATATTTAATATTAATATTAAATATTTTCATTTAATCATATTAAAATTTAATATAATTTAAATAATATTATAATTAAATATAACATTAAATAAAATAATTACTTAAGAATAATTCAATTAAAAAATAATATTAAAAATTTATTAGTTTAATTTTTATTAGATGATAATTGAGTTTACTAAAATTCTAAATTTAATATTTTAAATAATATTAAGCCCTTGCACTTTTTGTCTTCAAGCATGACTTATATCGCGCACTTTTCGCTTCAGGCTTTTTGAATTTGCCCATCTCGCACCTTTTTATGCTTAGGGACTTTTTGAATTTGCCCGTCTCGCACCTTTTTTGTGCTTAAGGACTTTTGATTCACCCGTCTCGCTCATTTTTGCTTAGAAACTTTTAATTTACCCGTCTCGCACCTTCGTGCTTAAGGACTTTTAATTTGCCCATCTCGCGCATTTTTTGCTTAAGAACTTTTAATTTGGCCCATCTCGCACCTTCTGTGCTTAGGGACTTTTAATTCTTCTATTCCTATAACATGTCTATCATACATGGAAGATTATCATAATATAGATAAAGATATGAATAACTTGCCTTCCATTTCATAACATGTAATATTTCTAATCAAATGGAACAAGTAACAAAATAACTGCAATAAATGTTAAAACAAAAATATCATGTGCTTACCGCTAGTACGGTTTCAAGTGATTAGTGTTCCAAGTCTTTGGAACCTTCTTGCACTGTAAGGCCATCAAAGGACAAGTGCTTGGTCCAATCACCTTTCTAATATTGTAAGGTCTTTCCCAGTTTGCTCGAGTTGGCTAGGAGTGAAGGCTTATCTACCCAAGGTGATCAAAAGTATGACCTCATTGCTTGAGCTCTGTCTTGAACCCTATTGCAGCTTGCGTACCTACCACCGAGGGGTACCCTGTCGCAGCCTTGCATCTTGCCACCGAGGGGTACCCTACCGCACCCTTGCACCCTGCCACCGAAGGGTACCCTGCCGTAACCTTGCACCCTGCAGCAAGCTAAGGCATTCTGCTACATGCCTGTCATGCACCTATCAAATGCCTGCCAAATGCCTGGCATGTTTTTAACCCTGCCTCACGCTTGATGCGTTTTTAACCCTACTACACGCCTGTCGCACACCTGACATGTTTTTAACCTTGTCGCACACCTGCCGCCCATTGGACCTTATTATGTGCCTATTGTGTGTTGCATCCTGCCGTGTGCCTGACGTGTGTTACACCCTATCACACATCGACCACATGCCTGTCGCGTCTATCACTCTGTAACGCCTCGTTACCACATTTTTCACCTTATTTTACACAATTTATCCGGTTGGGCTATCTGTGATACTTCACTTTACACTTGATGTTAAACAATTTAATAAAATATTGTTAATATTATACACATCCCTTATCTTAATTACAAATATGTAGTACTGTAGACATGTCTAAATACAGAAAATAAATGATCGTACCTGATATATCTTAGTCGGTCTGTCACATTGTCCATTATGTGTAGCCGTAATCCACAAATATTGGATCTCACCATCATCAAAACCTGAAATGTTAAAATTAGGGAGTGAGCAAACCATGGCTCAGTAAGAGAGTTATATGTCACACTTGATATTCAACTATCTATATGCTGAAAATAATTTTTTTCATTTTCTTTAAAATCTTCCTAGCTGGCTCTAGGCACACATGTAGGAAGGATACTACAGTCGACTAGGGATCCAAATAGAGTAAGGCAGGTATTTTGAAATACCTGACTTATTCCGGAACCTAGAAGCAACTGTAGAGAGTACTATTTCCGTTATTTTCAAAACGATAAACTTTTCATTTTTCCACAGAGTAAACCACTTATTTCTTTTCACATTCAATATACTTTAAAACACGTGATAGTTCAGTAGTAAAACAATGGTTTACTTCTCTCCTCTTCAGTACAATAAAACACGTGACAATATAGTGATTTGTAAATATCCAATCATTGGATAGTTACTTCTTCGATTATTTCTTTCTTAGAAATAATTCTTATGTTATTCTTTTAGAATAAACATTTATTTCTCTTTTCAAATTAGTAACCATATCGTACAGTTCAGTAAAACAGTATATTCAGTATTTTAGTAAAACAGTATCTCGATACGGTTCAGTAAGTAACAGTAAACAGTAGCTACCAATTCAGGAAATAGTATACGGTAGCTTTCAGTTCAGTAAACAGTAAATGGTAGCTTTCAGTTTAGTAAAACAATAATCAGTGGCTACCATTGCAATATATAGTACAGTTCAGTAAACAATGTTTTGGTACGGTTTTTCATCAGTAAACAGTAATCAGTACAGTAATTCAGTACAGTAAACAGTATAGTACAGTACAATAAATAGGATTCTGTAAATCCTTTCAGTAAACAGTAATAGTATGTGAGACTAGGCATCACCTTACAATTAAATCATGCTATCATCGTCCAATAATGGACCAATAATCATCATCCCCGAAGGGACATAGTAACAGTATAACAGTGAGATCTATGGCCATGATCTATATATATGGTGTCCTCGGTGTACACTTGTCAGGTGACATCCGGGACGTTGATGACTGGCAGGTCTATCAACCACGTGACAGTAACAGTATAAGTGTGATGCATGAAACTCGGGGCCTAAGTCTCAAAACAGTATAAACCGTACCATAGCCTTTATGGATTTTAAATACAGTAAATCAAAATATTTCACAAATATCCATAAGGCTCACATGTAATAAAATCATCACCTTTATGAAATTTATAATTTAAATAATATTTCTCAAAATATTTCATAAAGGTATAAATCATGTTTTCCTCACGGTGAAACAGTTTGCAAAATCATCAATGTAACATATAAAAGGGCAAAACTATCCTTTCTCCACCGTAAAACACGTATGCACGTTTTTTCGTGCTTTCACTTGAAAACATGGTTTTTCAATAATTTATGAAAAATAAAATATTTATTTTTCCAAATTCATAAATCTCATAACCATGTTTCTTTCTAAAAACACATGTAGAGACCT
The DNA here is from genome assembly GCA_032173925.1 of Heritiera fomes. Taxonomy (NCBI): domain Eukaryota; kingdom Viridiplantae; phylum Streptophyta; class Magnoliopsida; order Malvales; family Malvaceae; genus Heritiera; species Heritiera fomes. The sequence continues at coordinate 15,783,861 of JAPDPM010000009.1, read as the reverse complement.
CTAGTCTCGAAATCATAGTTTTCCATCATTTCTTAACCTTTATGGAATTTATATAATTATTTATCTCACAATTAAAACCATAAAGGTTTTATATTAAATCAAGCGAATATTTAAGAATATTTATAAAAATATTCACTTCGATCTCTTTTTCATTTTCATCTCGTTTCACGTGAAATATCACCTACCGATGAATTTTCGGTGATTTCCTTTTCACCATACTCGAAAACATGAATATTTTAAAATTAAATATCACTATATTCATGTTTTATGATATTTACTTAATTTCTCGATTTTCGTACCTGAAAATCGTTTAACATGAAATCAAATCATTTATTATGGTTTTCGGTGATTTTCGATAAATTTCAGTAATTTTTCGATAATTTTTCGGCAGTATAACGGCTGCCGATTTGGCTAGCCTCCTGCATGAAAAATACAGTTTATATTTCTCAACCGGTATTTCACCACAATTTAAAACCGATAAATCACCACAAATATCAAAACCAATCATTATAAATTGCATTTATAAATTAAATGCATAATTTAAAGCATGTGGCCGAATATCCTTACAGGCGGCACATGTCTCCCTTATCTGTTTCGGGTCGACGACGGCCTCTCGAAGGTCGCGCCCGTGTTCACCTCGCCCGATTCCATCGGCTCGGTCATCGAGGGAATTTTCTGAAAATTAAATTCTAAAATTTAGAATTTTTTCATAATTATTTAAATAAATAAATTATTTAAATAATTTAATATTTTTCAGGATTTCTTATCGATTCCTGTAATTCTCGGGACTTCTCGTAATTTTCGAATTCTCGGGAATTCTCCAAATTCTCGGAATTCCTTTTCTCTTTCTCTTTCTCTTTCTTCTTTTTCTTCCTTCTTTCTTTTTTTTTCTTTTCTTTTTCTTTTTCCTTTTTCTTTTCTTTTCTTTTTCTTTTTCTTTTTTCCTTTGTCTTTCTTTTCCAACCGGTCTGGTCACGCCCTCACCACCGGTTCTCCTTCGACGGCCGGTTCTTCGACGATTCGGTGGCTCAGCAACTAGCCAGCACCACGGCGAAGCCGGATCTGGCCTCCGTTCATCCCGAATCGACGACACGACGACAGATCGACTCGATTTACCTTCGGTTTCTTCTCCTCTTCCGTCGACCTTCCTACGCCGTTCTCCGCCTCAACCATGGCCTCCCACATCTTTCTCTTCCTCCGGCGAAGCTTCCGTGGTAGTGGCGGCAACCAATTTCGCCGGCACCGCCAGATCCCTTTCTCTTTTTCCTTCCCGGCTTTCGTCGATTTCCGCCTTCAATTTCCTTCTTTTTCAAGCCATCGCCGGTGGCCTTCACTCTTCCTCGTCACCGGTGGCGCCCTCTCCATCTCTAGGATCTTCTCTCACCGATGGCGGCAGCGGTTGCTGCCTTCGGGATTTGGCTGGGAAGGGGTCGGGGTCTGTCCCGATCCCTTTTGTTTTCTTTCCCTTTTTGTTTTATTTCCTTCCTATTTTTAGTATATAATATCCCATATTATATACTATAATTTATATTTTATACATATAATATGTATTATCATTTTATATATATATATAGTATCATATTATATATATATATATATATATATATCATATCAAGATATATTTATATTGTGTATTAAAAATATATCTATATAATATATAATTATATAAATATATATCATATTTATTTCTTCCTCACTTTCTTATTTAATCTGGATTTCCATTTATCCAAATTAAATTTCCTTTCTTTTATATTTTCCGTAATTCCAACCTTTTTTTTTCCGATTTAATTTTCCTTCACTCGGATTTCTCGATCCTTCACTTCCTCAATTCTCGAGATTTTTACCAATATCCCGTTCTCACAATTTTATTTATTTATTTATTTCTAATATTTATTTTCTCCAATATTTATTTCCAATAAATGAAAAATTTACGGTTATTACACACTCGCTGAGGCACCCTGCCACAGGTCTACAACGCGTTGCACCCTGCCACATGTCGACCACATGCCTGCCGCCCTATTGCTCGCTGAGGCACCTTGCCACCGACCTATTGTGTACCTACCGAGGCCTACTAGGTCATTGCATCCTGCTGCATCCTGACGTGCGTTACACCCTGCCACGCCTATCTCTCGCTGAGGCACCTTGCCACAGGTCTTTACCTCGGTTTGCCACCTAATCTGCCATAGGCTTCCACATTCTACCACAGGCCTCCATACCTTTTCGCAAATCGTGTTCTCGCTATCTTTTATAGATGGCTTTTTTGTTTGTTTTTCACATACGGCGCCAATTGTTGTTACCTGTTTACAACAATGATTTTTGATAACATACGAATCTCAATCTGCGTCTTAACCTGTCTCCAAGAACTCTACAAGAAAGAAAATGATCAAAGGGCATAGGGGCTTTCGCCTACGTGCGCACATCGATGCTTAAGTCAAACAGGATCTAAGTAAGGTTTCAATAAGCTAATAGAGATTAGGGTTTTAAAATGATACCTGTGACCTATTTATGGGAGTAATATAGCTCGTAATTACGATTGAGACCCATCGTTTAAATGATAACTTAGTGGATCTTTCATGGCCCTTCTTAGTCCTCTTTCCTCTTGGGCTTAGACTACCATTAGGCACAACATTCTTCAGCATGACTTATATCAAGGCCCAATGACCTTTAGTAAGACTCTCATTATATTCAATAAATTATTATACACGTTTAAATTAAATATTATTATGATATTATAGTTTAATATAATTTATATTTAATTGCTTTTTACATTTTTTGACTTTTCTATATTAAAATAAATGTATTAACTTTAACCAATTTTAATTAAATAATATTTTCTATTAAAATTTAATATAATTTTTATTTAAAAAATAATTTTATTTTTTATTTTTATTATGAATATATATTAATTTATAAACATTATTCACTTACTAGTAATAATATGAATGTTTTCAATATTATATAAAATTTAAATAGATAATTTATTTAAAGGGATAATTAATTTATTTTATATTTTTAATATATATATTCGTAGAGATTTTTATATTTTTGAAACTTGAAAAACGATAATTTTTATTTTTCAATAGAAGATAATTATTATTTTATTTTAATAAATTACACGTATCAAACATATAAACTATTCAGATAAGATGTTTTATTTGTAGTTAAATGCTTTGGTGCATATATATATATATATATATATATATATATATATATGTCACGGTACGGAATACTATATAATTTACTAATGTCACACAAATCAAATAACATAGGTTGGGCTCGTCTGTAGTGTCAACTTAACTTGCAAATAAAAGTTTATTATTTATATGCAAAACCCAGGATCCAAATTTTAATTTTATATAAACAAAATACAAATATTTACATCTCAGGTTTATTATACATAAAAATAGTACTATGCAAAAATCTGAATACATAAAAGTAAAACTAGTATACTCGACAAGTCTGTAAAGTCGCTTGAGGAATACCAGAATCAAATCTTCTAGCAAAGCAGACCTGATCTCACTGCAGGTAATCTGGGAGTGAAAAATAAAAGGGTGAGTGAACGTGCTCAGTAAGGAATATCTATACGAAAGCTGATATAATGTTTCCTATATACAGATTTTATAAAAAAATATTTATTTAAAATCATGTATCTAAAATATAAGAAATAAAACTGACACGATCTAATAGGAAGGATACCATAATGGGTTGGGTAACCAAATAAGTATAGGACGTATTTTAAAATACCTTATGTTTTTCGGTATCCAAGTCCACTATAGGGAATTCATTTGATTTAATTAAATCACAAATTCAAATGTAATTTTAATATCTTGAAAATAATATCTATTGACATTAGGAATTAAATAATTTCTTTGTAAACATTATAAACCATATTTATAGCAATCTCAAACATATAAGTCAAATAGATAAATTCATAAAACATATCATACATATCAGAAAGCATAAAACACTGATAATTCAAAATAAAAAATATATCAAAAGTGGGAGTGCCTGGATTTATGTTGACTAGGGGTTTACCACCCCAATATAATTTTAATGGAGACTAGGCTACACCCAATAGACACATGCAATATAGTATACGTATGGCCATAGTCAAGGTACCATAGTGTGTACACTAGCCAAGTGACACTTGTGGGAGCTAGAAGACTGGGTTAGAGTCAACAACAATCAGACGAAACGGAAATGCATATACTCGTAGATAGCTACAGGACCATAGTCTCAAAACATTTAAAATAAATATATTTCAAAACTGTTTACGGAGATAAATTAAATGAAACATATCTTAAATAAATTTATAAAATCATATAATCTCAAAATCATATAATCCATTATATTATTTCATAAAACATAATATCAAGACCATATTTAGCCTTGCAAATATTCCATATAAACTTCACAATGATAGAAAATATTTCAACACAAATAAATTTATAATTAATTATCTAATTTAAGGCATATAATGAATTTGTGATTTAATTATATAAATTCATTTCTAAGAATTTAAATTCAACCTTGTAAAATCAATTTCTCATATTTCAAAATTCATGCTAAAATGATAGTTTTGAATAGCACAATAGCACAAGTTATTTTAGAAAATTTTCGACAGCATAATAGTTTATTCAAACCTAGCCCCTCCTGCATAAAATCCAACTTTAAACCACAATTCCCAGTTTCAATATTCAATCCAAAATATTTATTTAAATTTCACAAATTGAAATTTTCATCGAATCATACAACGCAAATCCCTACACTTCATACAAATACCCCTTACCTCTTAATTTCTTGGTATTAGGCTCGCTAGCATCGGTGGCAGCTTCTAACCTTGGGGCTACAGATCATTATTCAAACTTGATAAATTTACTATATTTTATCTAAAAGAATATTTAACTATCCAAATATGAATGCATTGCTTGTAAAAATTATCTAAATGCAGTCTAATTTCTACCGATGCAAAATTATAACTTTTGCTACATAACTCCGATTTTGATTCCGATCGCACTTAAATTCTCAAAATAACTTATACATTATTTTAGGACCTAAATTACATTGAAATAGGCACAAATTCAGCCTCCCTTCATTAGGCCGAAATGCTTCTTCCTTACCACTTAATGATTTTCTTCAAATTAAGCTTCCTTTTTTATTCCAAATTTATTCTATCAATCTCCTGCACCACTTATACATAATTTACACATTAAATGACATTAAGTTTCAACTCATCTAGCCATGGCCAAACCTACCTTATTGTCAAACATTTCATTTTTCTTCCAATCAAGCCTAATTAAGCTTGTTTTCCCGTTTTCCACAATTTCTACATTATTTCTATATCAAATTCCCATCAAGATTCATCATGTTCATGGAAGGTAGATGGTGTCCGAAAACCCTAGCCTAGCCAAATTCATGATTCTAACTTGATTTAAACTTAAAGAAGTATGGGATTAACTTAAACACATAGAAATTAGTAAGAAAACTATGAAAAAATCTAAAATTCCCCAACAACTCACCTTGGCCGAATTCAATAGGAGGACGTAGAATCTAATTTTGACCACTTTAGATGAAGATAATGGTACCAAGAGAAAGAGCATTGAAAAATAGACAGTGTTTGTTAAGGTATTTTTCGGTTTCGGTCTTATTTTCACTAAGTTTTAAAGGCTTGTTCTCTCTCTCAAGCTTTTGGCTATGGTGGATTGGCAAGAGGAAGAAGATGGCCCACTGCAAGGTGTAGAATTCTGTATAGAATTCTGATTTTTAAGGCTTTTCATGTAAAATTACCAAAATGCCCTTCTACTTAAGGAAATTTTCCAATTTTTCCCCTAAAGTTTGACTTTGTTGAAAATAGTCTGTCTAATCTCCAAAATATTTTATTTAATCATAATTCAACTCTATTTAGCTTTCTCTAATGTTTGGTGAAGCTTTTGTTAGGCTTCGGTTGCCGATTTAGGTGAAATTATCAAATTACCCCTAACCATAAAATCACGTAAACTTATGCTTTTACATTTAGTTTCTTCAATATGTCTAGATATTCCAAAACTATATTTTATGAGAAATTATTTAGTATAAACAATAGGTCAAAAGTCTTCTTGGTTTAACCATTATTTCTAAAATTTCTGACGACCTATGGACTAAACCGTCATTTTTCAAATTATTACACATTTTCCAAAATATGCAAAAATAATTGAGATTAAGGTTAGAACACTTACCATCATATTTTCTGGCTCCAAATATCGAATCCCTGAAGTTCCACCTTCATATAGAACTCTGAGAATCGATAAGGCTCACTTACTGTTTAACCGAAAAACCTAAGATAAAATCAAATATTAATAAATTAAAATTATTCCATAATTCTCAATTATTTAAATATAATTAAACAGTACTTTAAATTACAAGGTTTCACATTTCCCCCACTTTAAGAAATTTGGTCTACCAAATTTGATCGGACCTACTCGACGAACAACTCCGGATACTTCTCTCTCATCAGGCTCTCTAGCTCCCAAGTAGCTTCCTCTTCGGTATGGTACTACCATAGAACCTTAACCAAAGGTATTGTCTTCGACTGTAACACCCTATCTTTCCGATCCAAGATCCGTATCAGTCTCTCCATGTAACTCATATCTTCTCTGATCTCCAATGGTTCATATCGAATTGAATGAGACGGATCTGGATGGTATTTTCTGAGCATGGATATGTGAAAGACATTGTGTACATTGGAGAGCTCTGGTGGTAATGCCAACCAATATGCCACTGAGTCTAGTATCTCGAAAGGTCCGATGTAACAAGGACTCAGCTTGCCTTTCTTGTCGAATCTTATAAGTCCTTTCAAAGGTGAAACTTTCAAGAATACTGAATCACCCTCAAAAAATTCTAATGGTCTGCATCTAACATCTGCGTAACTTTTCTGCCGACTCTGAGCAGTCTTCAACCTATCACATATCAGCTGAACATCCCTAAAATCCTACTCAACCAAATCGGGAGCCAAAATCTTCCTATCGCCCATTTCTTCCCATGTTATCGAGGGAGGGCATCTTCAACCATATAATGCTTTATAAGGCGCCATGCCGATGCTTGAATGGTAGCTATTATTATAGGCGAATTCCACCAGTGGAAGATGATCGTCCCAGGAGCCTTTAAAATATAGCCACAAGTTCTCAACATATCCTCAAGTGCTTGGATGGTGCGCTTGGACTGACCATCAATCTGCAGATGAAAAGCTGTACTGAATTCAAATGAGATCCCATAGCTTCCTGAAATCTTTTCCAGAAATGAGATGTAAATTTGGAATCTCTGTCGGAAGCAACGTTCACTGGAACACCATGCAACCTTACAATCTCCTGAACGTACAGATAGGCTAATGCACTTAGAGAATCTATAGATCTAATAGCCAGAAAGTGGACAAACTTCGTCAACCTCTCAACAATCACCCAGATCATATCATGATTTCTCCTGGTCCTCAGTAAACCTATGATGAAATCCATGGTGATATGCTCCTATTTCCACGTTGGAATTTGCAGAGACTGAAGTAATCCTACCAGTTTCTGATGCTCCACTTTAACTTGCTGGCATGTGAGGCATCTAGCAACAAACTCCACGATGTCTTTCTTCACATTAGGCCACCAGTACACCTTACGTAGATTTTGGTACATCTTGTTGCTGCTTAGATGTAAGGTGTACTTAGAATTGTGTGCCTCTGCTAAAATCAACTCTCGTAGCTGCTTATTCTCAAGAATACATATCCTATTCTAGAACCTTAGAATGCCATCAGTGCCAATTACATACTTTGACTGAGCTCCCAATTACAACAACTCGGATCCTCCCTCTGAGCATGTCTGATCTGATCCATCAGTCCAAGCTCTATCCGAAAACTAGCCACTAATCCATACCTCTCAGAAGGAGAAATATCCAAACTAAGGCTCGCAACTGTTCCAAAAGCTCCTATTCTCGAACCATCATATAGGATACGATCCCTAAATGCTTTTTGCTTAGTACATCAACTACCACATTAGCCTTCCCCGGATGATAAAGTATCTTGCAGTCATAGTCTTTTAGCAGCTCCATCCATCTATGATGCCTCATATTTAACTCCTTTTGCGAGAACAGATATTTCAAACTTTTATGATCAGTAAATACCTAAAATCTCTCACCATATAGGTAGTGTCGCCATATCTTTAGAGCAAACACCACGACAACAAATTCCAGGTCATGTGCGGGATAATTCCTCTCGTGATCCTTCAGCTGATGGGACCCATAAGCAATCACTTTTCCATGCTGCATTAGCACGCAACCCAAACCTAGGGAGGAGACATCACTGTATACGGAGAATCCTCCGGAACCATTCAGAATGATCAAGATCTGTGTTGTGGTCAACCGCCATTTCAACTCCTGGAAGCTGCGCTCACACCAATTAGTCCACTCAAATTTTACTCCTTTACATGTGAGACGTGTTAGAGGAGCAGCTAGTTTGGAGAAACCCTCAACAAATCTATGATAATATCTGACTATACCAAAAAAACTCTGTATCTCAATAACAGTCTTAGGTCTTTCCCACTGAACAATAGCCTCAACTTTAGACGAATTAATTGTCACCCTGTCTTTAGAGACCACATGCCCTAGAAAAGTAATCTGATCCAGCCAAAACTCACACTTACTGAATTTAGCATACAGCTTCCTATCTTTGAGGGTCTGCAGAACTATATACAGGTGCTGCTCGTGTTCTTCCCGCGACTTTGAATAAACCAGAATATCATCGATGAACACAATGACAAACTTATCCAAATAATGCTTAAAGACCTCGTTCATTAGATTCATAAATGCTGCAGTGATATTTGTAAGCCCAAATGGCTTTACCAGAAACTCGTTGTGTCCGTACCGAGTTTTGAAAGCCATCTTGTATACATCACACTCCCGAATCTTCAACTGATGATACCCTGATCTGATATCGAACTTAGAAAATACCTGAGCACCCTTGAGCTAATCAAATAAGTCATCTATCCGGGGAAGAAGATATTTATTCTTGATAGTAGCCATGTTATGTAAACGATAATCAATACAAAGTCGCAGGCTACCATCATTCTTCCGGACAAATAGGATTGGTGCACCCCAAGGAGAAGCGTTAGGATGGATAAAACCCTTATCGAGTAACTCCTGGAGTTGCTTCTTGACCTCTTCAAACTCAACTAGTGCCATCTGGTAAAAAGGCTTCAAGGTAGTTGTGAAATCCCCAATTTTCATGTATTCCTCCATGTCTGTAAAGTATTATAACCTAATATGATTAAATGCATATGAAGTTGATATGAAATTGATGTATGAATAATGTATGATTGATGAATGGGATATAGAAGAAATATTGAAGTTGAATGTTAATAAGTCAAATGAAGTAATGTTAATATCAGGAAAATAATTGAAGTAGGAAAGAAAATAAAATCAGGATTTTGATTGGATTTAAGTGGATGAGTCATAGGAGAACAAGAGGAATTAAATGGTCAAATGGATGAGTCAAAGAGGAAAGAAAGGGCTGAGATGATTAATGAGATGAGCATGCATTAAATGCATCTTGCATGACTCACCATCTTCATCAGCTATCACCAACGTCAGCCACTCTTCTTTCCAGCTCTCTCCCTCTCGTTCTCTCTATTTCTCCAAGCTTCCAAGTCTTCTTCCATAGCTACCTTGATAAGCTACCTTATTCTTCCATTGATCTCTTTAGCTAGTTGAACGAAAAACGATCCTTGTCACTAGGCTAAGTGATATCCGAAGTTTGGTGGATTGATTCCAAGTATTGGAAGAGATCTCAAAGTTTGAGATTTTGATCTCTAGTGAAGGTAAGAGAAGAAGATGATTTGTTTAATTATGTTCATGATATGGAGTTGTATGGAGTTGATATGATATGTGTATGTTGTTTAATTTAAGGTTTGATTTGGTATGGTGATTTCAGATTTGAAGGAGTAAAAGCTAGGGTTACGCGCCAAGTGATTTCGCGTTTCCAAAGGAATTAAGGTAAGAAATTTATGTAACGGACGTAAGGCGGCTATGTCTGCATGTTTTAATATGATTTTGAACTACTTTGGGGAGAAATACTAGTTGTCTTTTGCAGGAAAAGTGCATTTTCGGACTTGTTTCCTAGTACCAATTAGGCTAGGGGCAGCCGACTGCCTTGAAAGGGAAGCCGACTGCCTAGAGACAACCAAAATGCCGTTTTTCGAAAACCGATGCAAACCAGTCGACTGATATGTAAGCCAGTCAACTGCTATTTACCCAGAAGTATTCTGTTTCAAACCAGTCGACTGCTATTTGCTAAAATGCATTCTGTTTGAAAACCAGTCGACTGCTATATGACCAGTCGACTATTATTTTCTAAGAAGCATTCTGTTAGAAAACCAGTCGTCTGCTATATGGACCAGTCGACTGCCCTTATATATTTTCAAAGATGAAAATATCGGAATTTTAAAATGAAAATAATTTCGATAAATGAAATTATGAAGAAGCAGCCGACTGCCTTATGAGGCCAGTCGACTGCCCTGTTTTGAAAAGAGATTTTTACACCTATTTTCAGAAAGTATGAAATGTCATGGCAGGAAGCTATATGGCATATGTTTTGAGATTATGCACTTTCATGTTTATAGTAGGGGCTCTGATCAAGTCCTAAAATGATGTAATGTATGTTATGGGCTGAGGAACCATAAGTCAAGCTTCAGTCGTTACAGAAGAATACCTGACTAGTGTTAACTGTAGCCACCCGCAGTTGGCCAATCTGTTTATATTTCATGTTCGGCTAAGGGAGGATTCTTGGCCCTACGGGGTACGCCACATGATGATGATGATGATGATGATGATGATGATGATGATGCAGTGCATAACTCCATAAAAGTACAAACAGTTTTTATGTTATCAAAAACTATATGCATATACGATTTCAAAGAATAAAGAAATCGAAAGTACTTGGTGTACTTGTATAAGAAGTTTTAAAAAGAAGTATATGATTTATGATTTCAAGAAGTATAAGATGTTTTAAAGGAAGTATGTATGTATGTAAATGATATTTGAAAGAAGTACATGAAGTATGTTTTGAAGAAGTATACGAAACACGCTATGTTATAAAAGCATGTAAAGTATGTAATAAAGATAGAAGATGATGCATGTTTTATATGTATGCTATATTTTAAAAAGAAGCATACAAAGTATGAATTCCATGTCATTTGAAATAAATATGCATGGTTGCAAATAATGCATGAAAAATGTTTATGATGCATGCTTTATAATGTTTTACATGACATTATAGAGCCAAGTAGGAAAAATGCATATAGAGGCATAGAACGCTCTTTTACATATTTTTCTTACTGAGCGTAAACTCACCATTTTACGAATATTTTTCATACAGACTATCTGAAGTAATCCCTCGCTCTCGATAGAAGAGCTTACGAGTGGATCTTGAAAGTTTACCTTCGAGAGACGCTTCCCAAGTAGTATAGAAGGTATACTTATGTAATTATGCAAAGTAAATTGTAATTCAGTTATGGTACAGTACAACTAACATTAATGTATATAAGATGTCGGGGATTTAAGTTAAGAGGATGTATGAGATCCTGTGGAAACGGATGATACATATATACATGTATCATTAGTCTGTTTTATTGAAATTGAATAAAATTTTATGAGCTATCAGATAATTAGCTTAAGAATAAAGGAAGAATGACACTGGATGAACAAAATCTAAATAAAGAAGGAAAAAAAAGATAAGTGATAAGATGAAGTGAGGGGACGTCACAGTAGTTTCAGTACTGGGCACTAAATCAATAGTGAATTCAATCTCTCGATGGGGCGAAAGTCCCGATAAATCATCTAGAAACACATCTAGGAAGTCCCTAACTACATGAACCTCGTGTAACTCCAGATGCCTCTTTTCAACATCCTCCACATAGGCTATGAACCCTTCAATAATCAAACAAATGCTTAGTACTTACATTCAAATCAAACGAATTTCGATAAAATACTTAATTTCATTCCTACACAGAAAGCTTTACAATATACTTTTTTGGTTAGGAGAAAGTTAGAAACTTAGTGTAGCAATCTACGCTAACATAATTCGTAGCTAACCAGTCTATCCTTAAAATTACAACCAGATCGTACATAATTAACAAAACTAGGTTAGCTATGGTTTCTTATTCTCCTATCTTTAATTTACAATTTCTATATATTACATCTATCATTTGTAATTCCTTAAATGGGGTATTAATTTGTAATGAGTACCCTAGGGGTTCGGGTTTCACCAGTATCTTAGCAGCACATGTAGGGGAAATAAATGAATGCATGGAGCCTGGGTCTATTAATACAATAGCAATAACATCAAAATATAAATCTTACCCCATATAACATCAGAAGAGGTATCAATAGTCTCCTTATCTAGGGTGTACACCCGACCCTGAGTCATCGTCTGCTTTTCTTTCTCTACCGCTATAGCTCTACGCAATGCGGAGGGTGTTGCCTTCTCCTTCTTAGCTACTAGAGCTACTATTGCTGGGGCTGTTAGAACTGCTGGCACCATTTCCCTGTCCTTAGGGCAATCTCTAATCAAATGACTCACCGTCCACACTTAAAACAACCTCCCGTAGTCCAATAGCAAGGTCTGTCTCTGTGTAACCTCCCACATTGTCTACATCTGGTCGCAATGCCCATCTAGGGAGTAGTGGATCTCCCAGTGCCTGCAGATCTCATGGATCTATCTCCAACTGATCCCTTCCTGATCATAATACCAATAGGCCTCTTTGCCGGCCTAAAATAACCCATGTTGTCACCCCGTCGAGCTTTTTCTTTCCCTTTACTCTTTGCTCGAAAGCCAAACTCCACCTATTGAGCCTCATAATTCTGTTCGCACAACTGGGAATAACTGGAAATGTCGAACAGGGCTAAACTGTTTCTGATGGATATTTTTAGACCAGATACAAACCGCTCAATCTTATGTTTCTCACTCCTGGCAATCTCTAGATCAAAGCGACTGAGTGCAATAAATCTGGACTAGTACTGGTCCACTATCATGTTCCCCTACTTTAAATTCATAAACTCCGATTTCAACTTCATCTTTGCTATGCTAGGAATATACTATTTATAAAATGCCTCCAGAAAAACCTCCTAGATCAATGTCAGGTGTTTAGCTGATAAAATTGTCCTGGTGGACTTCTACCAATACTCTGCATCGTCCACCAGTAGAAATGTAGCCAACCCAACTTTCTCAATCTCAAAGTAGGTCCTGTAATCAAACAACTTTTCTACCTCATTCACCCACTCCTCAGCAACCAACGAATCCTTCTCACCTCGGAATTTTGGTGGATCTAACTTCTTAAACTACCGAATCAGATTAGCGTCACAACCCCTAAGTGGAACTCACCTCAACTGCTCAAGTATCGGGGGTAAAGGCTGTGGTGGGGGCTGTAATAGCTGTGGCTGCGACTCTGGCTGTGGACGTATAGACTGTGCTAGCTTGGGTGTCGGTGCTCGATTAAAACTCTCAATAAAGTCTGCTACAATTCTTTCCAACTTGGACATTCGAGTATCAATACTCTCAAGCTATAAAGGAAGAGCTGCCTCCAGCATCAGCTCAAAAGTAGGCTCTGGGAAGGGTTGAACAAGGCCTAGGGCGTCCCTTGAAGCATCCCCTACCCCGACCGGTACCTCCTCGCATATCTGACATACTGCACCACAACAAATTGCACAAAACAAATTTTAGTCTCCTAATTAATTTATATATTCGGACAAGTATAGTACTACTTTGGATGTTTATTGTTTCAAATTAGAAGATAATAACAGACAACAGGCTAACCTTGCTCTGATACCACCTTAACTATCACGATTCGAAATACTATATAATTTACTAATGTCACACAAATCAAATAACATAGATTGAGCTCATTTGCAATGTCAACTTAACTTCCAAATAAAAGTTTATTATTTATATGCAAAACCCAAGATCCGAAATTTAATTTTACATAAACAAAATACAAATATTTACATCCCAAGTTTATTATACATAAAAGTAGTACTGTACAAAAATCTGAATACATAAACCAAAAACTAGTATACATCAATGAGTCTGTAAAGTCACCTGAGGAATACCGAAATCAGATCCTCCTGTAGAGCAGACCAGATCTCACTGCAAGTAATCTAAGGGTGAAAAATAAAGTGGTGAGCGAACGTGCTCAGTAAGGAATATCTATACAAAATCTAATCTAATGTTTCTTATATGTAGATTTTATAAACAGATATTTATACGAAATCATGAATCTAAAATATATGAAATAAAACTGGCACGATCTAATAAGAAGGATACTATACTGGGTTAGTAACCAAATGCGTATGGGAGGTATTTTAAAATACCTCATGTGTTCCAGTATCCAAGTCCACTATAGGGAATTCATTTGATTTAATTAAATCACAAATTCAAATGTAATTTTAATATCTTGAAAAAACTAATCTATTGATATTAGGAATTAAATAATTTCTCTATAAACATTATAAAACATATTTATAGCAGTCTCAAACATATAAGTCAAATACATAAATTCATAAAACATATCATACATATCAAAAAGCCTAAAATACCGATAATTCAAAATCAGAAATACATCAAAAGTGGGAGTGCCCGGATCTAAGTTAACCAGGAATTTACCACCCTAGTATAATTTTAATGGAGACTAGGCTACACCCAATAGACACATGCACTATAGTAGATGTATGGCCATAGTCAAGATACCACAGTGTGTACACTAGCTAGGTGACACTTGTGGGAGCTCGAAGACTGGGCTAGAGTCAACAGCAATCAAAACGGAACAGAAATGCATGTACTCGCAGGTAGCTATAAGGCCACAGTCTCAAAACATTTAAAATAAATATATTTCAAAGCTATTTACATAGATAAAGTAAATAAAACATATCTTAAATAAATTCATAAAATCATAATCAATTATATTATTTCACAAAACATAATATCAAAACCATATTTAGCCTTGCAAATATTCCATATAAACTTCACAATGATAGAAAATATTTCAACGCAAATAAATTTATAATTAATTATCTAATTTAAGGCATATAATGAATTTTTGATTTAATTATATAAATTCATTTCTAAGAATTTAAACTCAACCTTATAAAATCAATTTCTCATATTTCAAAATTCATGCTAAAATGGTTGTTTTGAACAACATAGGTTATTTTAGAAAATTTTCGGCAGCATAACAGTTTATTCAAACCTAACCCCTTCTGCATAAAATCCAGCTTTAAACCACAATTCTGAGTTTCAATATTCAATCCAAAATATTTATTTAAATTCAAAAAATTGTAATTTTCATCGAATCATGCAACGCAATATCTATATGCTTCATACAAATATCATTTACCTCTTAATTTTTTGATATTAGGCTCGCTAGCATTGATAGTAACTTCTGACCTCGGGGCTACAGATCATTATTCAAACTTGATAAATTCATTATATTTTATCTAGAAGAGTATTTAACTATCTAAATATGAATGCATTGTCTGTAAAAATTATCTAAATGCAGTCTAATATCTACTGGTGCAAAATTATAACTTTTGCTACATAACTCCGATTTCAATTCTGATCGCGCCTAAATTCTCAGAATAATTTATACATTATTTTAGGACCTAAATTACATTGAAATGGGCTCAAATTCAGCCTCCCCTTTATTAGGTCGAAATGCTTCTTCCTTACAACTTAATGATTTTCTTCAAACGAAGCTTCCTTTTTATTCCAAATTTATTCTATCAATCTCTTACACCACTTCTACATAATTTACACATTGAATGACATTAAATTTCAGCCTATCTATCCATGGCCAAACCTACCTTATTGTCCAACATTTCATTTTTCTTCCAATCAAGCCTAATTAAGCTTGTTTTCATGTTTTCCACAATTTGTGCATTACTTCTATATCAAATTCCCATCAACATTTATCTTGTTCATGGAAGGTAGATGGTGGCCAAAAACCCTTGCCTAGCCAAATTCATGATTCTAACTTGATTTAAACTTAACGAAGTATGGGATTAACTTAAACACATAGAAATTAGTAAGAAAACTATAAAAAAAATCTAAAATTCCCTAACAACTCCCCTTGGCCGAATTCAATAGGAGGACTTAGAATCTGATTTTGACCACTTTAGATGAAGATAATGGTACCAAGAGAAAGAGCACTGAAAAATAGACAATGTTTGTTAAGGTATTTTTCGGTTTCAATATTATTTTCACTAAGTTTTAAAGGCTTTTTCTCTCTCTCAAGCTTTTGGCTATGGTGGATTGGCAAGAGGAAGAATATGGCCCACTGCAAGGTGTAGAATTCTATAGAGAATTCTGATTTTTAAGGCTTTTCATGCAAAATTACCAAAGTGCCCTTTTACTTAAGAAAATTTTTTAATTTTGCCCCTAAAGTTTGACTTTGTTGAAAATAGTCTGTATAATCTCCAAAATATTTTATTTAATCATAATTCAACTCTATTTAGCTTTCTCTAATGTTTGGTGAAGCTTTTGTTAGGGTTCGGTTACCAATTTAGGCAAAATTACTAAAATACCCCTAATCATAAAATCGCGTAAACTTATACTTTTACATCTAATTTCTTCCATATGTCTAGATATTATAAAACTATATTTTATAAGAAATTATTTAGTATAAACAATAGGTCAAAAGTCTTCTTGGTTTGACCATTATTTTTAAAAATTCTGACGACTTGTGAACTAAACCGTCATTTTTCAAATTGTTGCACATTTTTCAAAATATGCAAAAGTAATTGTGATTAATGTTAGAACACTTACCATTATATTTTTCAGCTCCAAATATCGAATCTCTGAGTTCCACCTTTATCTGGACCTTAGGGAATCGATGGGGCCGACTTACTGTTTAACCGGAAAAACTTAAGATAAAATCAAAGATTAATTAATTAATTAAAATTATTCCATAATTTTCAATTATTTAAATATAATTAAATAGTACTTTAAATTACAAGGTCTCACAATATATATATATATATATATATATATATGTAAGTTTAAAACAAGATTGCCCATGCAAAGAAGCTTATGTTGGCACCAAGTAATTGCGCAATCAACCTTTTGAAGATACAGGCTCCCCATGCTAAGCAACCTGCACGCAAAGCTCATACTTGCTCAAGCAAACTTGTGCTGGGCACTACTCTCGACACGAATGGGATTAATCTCAAACCGTAAAACGGATGAAGATACTTGTACTTATAAAAAAAAATAAACTTGTGCTAGGCACATCCTGCACAAGTGCTTTTATGTGAGATTATACTCTTTGCGCAAATTTACTTGCATAGGATCATGTTCCTCGTGCAAATTTGCTTGCACAGACAGCAAGAGGTCTGAAAAGATTTATTTGAGACATTTTTTCTTTTTGATTTTTTCTTAGCTTACCTCTTTTTTACATTATGTTTGGATTAGAGGTGAGGAAAGGAAAGGAAAGTAAAACAAGAGAAGGTTGTAAACATTTTCCTTGTTTAAGAAAATTTTTTAGCCAATGAAAGAAAAGAGAGGGGGAATAAGCACCCCTTGCTTTTCATTGACTTACTCAATTTTTTAAAAACCCCAATTTGGGGTAAAGGGGAAGGAAAGGAAACTCGAAAAAAATTTTAACATGTAAAATATCAAATTTAACATTATTATATTATAAAATTTAAATAAAAAGAAATTATAATTGGAAAAAAAATTATAATGAATCATTTATCTTCCTTTCCATTACTTAACAAAACAAGGGTTTTTAAGATTACTTTGTTTTGCTTTCCTTTATTAATTTTAGCTATCTAAAAAGGAGTACATATATCATTTCTTTTCTTCTCATTTCTTTTAGTTTACATTACTTTCCTTTCGTTTCCATTTCTTTCATTTACTGATATTTATCCAAACATAGTTTTAGTTCTCATTCTTTTATATTCTTCAATGCTATCTTAATAGTTAGTTTCACTTGAATTTTTTTGTTTTTGTTAGAGAAAACAAATCTAGGGTTTTGAAGAATAAAAGAGTAGAAAAAACGTAAAACTGAATGGATGTTTGAAATTTTTTTCCCGCCTCCGCCTATGGCACCGTCGCCTCCTTGCCCCTCCTCGCTCATTCTGGTCCCCCTCCGGACGAAATCCATGCCTTATTCCGTCCGAAACCCCCGACATAGGTGCTCATCCCGTTCGAAAGCATCCAGGCCTCTTCTCTTCCCCTTCCTCCTCTTTCTACACCAGACCCCCCACTCATAGTACTCGTTCATGGATTAAAGTTTAATCAGCTAAACTTGCAAATGAGTGGGAGTGTTTTTGCACCTCTTTTTTAGTAATCGCTCGTTGATTACATTTTATTGCATTTTTTCTTCTTTTTCTATTTATTTTCAAATTTTGCAATTTGGCATTTATAACAATCTTTCTACATCGATTATCGGGTTTGTGCTGGACTTTCATCCCGTCTTCAAGAATACAAATCCCAGAATGCACAGCTTGGGGATCTTCTAATTGCTGAGGTAAGTCATTCTATCCCTATTCTCCTTTCGGATATGTTTTCAAGTTATAGTCACGCTTGTTATGCATGCTGTTTAAGGATTTTGATTGTTGTGGCGGTCATGTAACAGTTTATGCGGTAACTATGTCATTTTTTATCAGTTGATAATGTTAATTAGTAGTATTTTCATTCACAAGAAGTAGAGATATTTATTCGATTTATCAATATATTTATTGAAAACAGTAGCTTCTCATGGATCCTAACTATACATTCTGTGTTTGCTTAGTTTTCTGTAAAGATTCCACCTGGTTTGGTGCCAGATTTTGGTATGATTTCAGGTTATTATTCTAGAGTTTGTAAGAAACTAGAGATTAATTTCTGCCTTTGAGGTATTGTACGTGTTTGTGCATCTTTGTTTCATTTTTAGCTCCATATCTATTTATGAGTTAAAATATATCAATCAGTTCTACTTTACAATTTGATTACTCCATTAAGATACAGAAGATATTTGCATATCTAATGCAATTACAAGTGGTGATTTGGCTGTAAAAGCATCAAGAGCAAAGACTACGGAATGATGAATCTGGAATCTGGTAAAGTTGTCTGCGTTGCGCTATGAGGAGAGCCCTGTCGAAGCCATGCAGCTAGCTATTCAAGAAACTAGCATCTCGGTTTGCCAAGTATAATCCTGGGGTAACATAACCAACATGCACATTTTTCTGCTTGGAATTCATGTGTCATCATCAATTTATCTATAATTTTTTCACATCCACATATCCATTTAGTGCATATCGATCATATTCATTTCTGAGTTCGTTTGTGGGTGGTCGTCCTCAACCAAAATTTAATGCATATCAATTATGATGGTTCATACAGCCAGATCTCCCTTTTGACATTTCTAATTAATAATTCTTTTTGTCGGCAAAACTTAGGTTTCTGTTTGAGCTGCAGCTGTTTTAGTAATCTTGTGCAGTCTGTCGTTGGTTAATTCCATCTGTCAAGTTGAATCGGTCTGCAATTACATCAAGTGCTATTCTTCAATTGTCTTTGTGGCTAAATGAGAGAAAACTGGTTTTTAATTTGTTGCAATTGTGGAACAGCTTATCCATTTTCTCCTAAAGCAAGCAGGGGTTGATAAGCGCACAGGTGATCTTTATGGAAATCGTGATCTTCTAAATATTGCTCGCAACATGGCTCGTGGACTAAAGGTTTGTTTTAAAAGGTTTTACTTATTTTCTTAGAGAATTGTTTCTTCATTTGGTTATAGATTATTTTTCAAACTCTTCTTGCTAGGGAGTTGAGAGATATGGACTACCCAAATGTTGGAATTCATTTTCAGTAGGGCAGGATGGTTGCTATATAATAAAGTTTTGCAAAATAGTCAGGAAAGTTTGCAGTTGATCTCTCTGCTTACTACATAGATGTATGGCTACAATAAAAGTTAATATCAGCTATTTATGCTTTAAAGTGGATGCCCCTTGATATTTAAACTTGCATTTTTTGTTCTTTGTTGGCCTTTCGGGAAGTTGATGCTATTCCTTTTTCTAACTGTAAGATGATGTAAAACTCCCCAAAAAGAAAAGAAAGATCATTTGCATATTTGAGAGTGCCATGCTGAGCATGCAATGCAGTTGTGATCTGTAGGGAGCACATTAGTAAAAGCTGGAACTTTATTAGAGTACGCATTCTTGCACACAAAACTCACAAGCTGAGCTAAAGTTTGCTTAGCTTAAGCTTGTTTTACAAATTAACCTAATGTCATACTGAACCAAGCAACAGCAACGACTAAGCTGAAGCACACGAGCTTGGTTCATTTGCTGCCCTTGAACTAGCATTATTTGTTAATGATGTTAGAAATGCGTGAGTGCAGGCTTTTAGCTGACCACTCATTTTGGGTGGAACTTGGTGATACACAACAATTTAGGAAAACTAACTCAAAAGATTAACTTAATGGTGTAAGGCCTCACTGAGTTCTTGTGTGAGGACAATTGATAGCGGGAGGTCCTATGTTCGAATCCTCACCAGATCAAATTTCATCAGGTCAGCACCAGCCACGCAACACAAGCAGAAATTAATCTGATACTGAATGTAATATGAGAACACCTCGTGGTTTACAAAAAGGTAATGTTATTTATGATAAAGAATGATATATAGAGATCAAAGTAATGATTTGTCAATGATGCATGTTCCATCTCAATACAGGTTGCAGGAGGTGATTATATTCATTGTTGGTGGAACAACTTATGAGGAGTTTGTTAGAGTATGCCCTATAATCAATTGGATTTGGATTAAGTAATTTTAAAAAGCCCAAAAGACCCAATTTAGTTGGACTAAGGCTAAGGCCTTTTTAGGGTTTTGTTAAGAGGCACTATAAAAACAACATTAAGTCTAAAAGTTAGATAAAATATTTTTGATAGCCGCTCTGCCTCTTAGAACTAGCACTCTCAGAAAACAATTCCCTTCCGTCTTTCTTTGCTTCCGATCACACTTTATCTCAAGCAAAGGTCTTGTTTTAGATCCTACTCGTGTGGATACCGTTAAAGGGCTTCTCTCAGCTAGGAGTCTTGAGTTAACAATAAATCGAGGGTTGTTCGTGGGTTGCCATATTCAAAAGTTGAACATTCCTACACGAGTCACACCAAAAGGTTAGATTCTATCCCGAAAACAATCTTGTTGCATGATCCTAGGGATTTTGGTTTTGTTGTTTTTATTATCCGTTGCTTATTTTTGTGTATGACATGATAAACCGAGACAACAAAACCTTACAGTGGTATCCGAACCAGTGTGCAAACAACTTTTGGGATAGCGAAGTCAATTCGCGGTGATGCTGTTTTATTATAAGTTGTTACAGATTTGATTTTAATTTTCAAAATTGTTTGAACAACCTAAAATAATTGTAAGACAATTATAAATTTAAATAAACCCTGTAGGGATTTGTTGAATTAAAAGTTACATGTTAGAATTCTTTTCAAACTTGTAATTAAAATGTTGTCAAAATTGTTTGGCACCAACCCTGCACGCTTTTATATAATATAATTGATATTAGAGCAGTTGTCAAAATTGTTTTGACAAAACCCTGTAAGCAACCTTATAGTTGCCACCCTGGTAAAAAAAATTAATACTTGTTTTATTTTATTTAAAATATATTTTAATTAAAATAAATTAGGATAAAAGTTATCCTAATAAGAGTTTTAAATTAAATATATTTTAAAGAAAGATATTTTTTAAAATAAAATTGGATAAGAGTTATCCAATGAATTTTGAAATTTTAATAAGATTAAAATTTCAAAAACATTATCTTGATAAAAAAATTTTAAAATATTTTCTATCTTAAATTGGATAAGAGTTATCCAATAGTTTTTGAGGTTTTAATGAGATTAAAAATTTCAAAAGGAATTATCTTGATAAAATTGTTATTTTCAATAATCCCTATATTAAATTGGATAAGAGTTATCCAATGGTTTTGAGATTTTTAATGAGATTAAAATTTCAATTAAGCCCAAATTGAATTTTGAGAATTAAAATTAAATTAAAACAGCCCTTGATACCCATAATTAATTAAAATTAGAATTTAATTAGGAAGCATGCAAATTAATATGTGATATTGCTTTGTATGCTTGATGCTTGATTTGTATGTGATATGGATGGTTGCATGGTGCATGGTTATAGGCCTAGGTTTACATGGGTTGTAATTTATTTAAAAAAATTTAAATTGGGTCTGCAAGCCTTGATTTATTTGTAATTTATTTATGTAATAGTTACATAGATAAATTACGATTATCTTGTAAAATGTACAACATTTGGAGCTAAGATGGTTCGGAGCCAAGGTGAACCGAGGTGACGCGTGAAGGGAAACCGAGGAGAACGCATTTAGAAAAACAATGTATCCCTAGGTACTTTTGTAATAGAAAGGTCATAACCATGTCACGTTTAATTTTATGCTTTTACTTATATATGTTGGTATATATGTTAGAAATGCTAGGTGAGACGATAAAATTAAAAATCCCTTAAAATAAATATTAAGTCAAAGATAACAAATAAAGATGCCTTCCAATACGATGCATGTGAAAGAGACTTTGTTCGGTATTGTGCTACTTTGGCTCAGTCAAGGCCATACCTACCTTAGGAATTCACATTACATGAGATAATAGTTATCTCCAAGTGTATTGGGTCAGACTTAACTAAATCAAATTACGGCTCAATCAAACCTAATAAGATTTAGAGGCAAAAGTTGGGCTTTAACCCATATGATGAGTTAGAACAAGAGTTGTTCACCTAACTATCCAAGAGTTGCATGAGATGCAATTGATAAGAGTTGTCTACCTAAATAATCTTATGGGACGCATTAGCTTAGCTAAAATCATAATGGGACCAAATATGGATCCTAGCCCACTAAGAAGTCTAGGCGAAAAGGCTTCTCGAGTTGATAGTGAAGGCTATTAGCTTGAGGAAAATAGTAGGAGCAATTCATTTAATTAAAAGACCATAACTAAATGATTTCAATCACAATGTTACTTACTTGCATATTTTATGATTATAGAATTATCATGGCAAACAATAATTTATCCCTTCGTTCTATCCTTGAGAAGGATAGCAAGTTGGTTAGGGCAAACTTCGTAGACTGATACAGAAATTTGAGGATAATTCTCACTCAGAAAAAGAAGTTATATGTTCTAGAGCATGCGATCCCTGTTCAACCTGACAGAATGCTTCCACTACTGATAAGCAAGCTTATCAAAAGCATTTGGATGATGTCATTGACGTGCAGTGCCTAATGTTAGCTTCCATGAGTTCTGAACTCCAAAAGCAACATGAGAATATGAAACTGTTTGATATGATCGAACATCTCAAGGAAATGTTCGAGGAGCAAGCACGGCACGAACGTTATGAGGTTTCTAAGGCACTCCTCCAGAGCAAGATGGCTGAGGGAGCTCCAGTGCACACTCATGTACTTAATATGATTAGGTACATTGAGAGGCTGGAAGCACTGGGCTTCACTATGCATAAAGAGTTATCAGTTGATCTCATGCTCCAATCCTTACTGGATAGTTATAATTCGTTTGTGTTGCACTACAACATGAACAGTATGGATAAGACACTGGCAAAATTGCTCAACATGTTGAGAACGGCTGAGCAAGACTTGAAGAAGTCAAGGCCTACTTTTGTTATAGTGATTGACAAGACCAAATCCAAAGGCAAAGGCAAGCCTAAGGGTAAGCCTAAGCCCAAGGGTAACAAGAAGGAAAAGGCTAAGAAGCTCAAGCTATCTTGTGGAGTTGCTAAGATAGGAAAATGAAGCTTAAGCCATCTTGTGGAGTTGCTAAGATAAGAAAATGCTTCCATTGCGGCAAGACTGCTCATTGGAAGCAAAACTGCACTATATACCTTGAGGAGCTGAAGAAAAAGAAAGGAAGTGAGACTTCCACCTCAGGTATATATGTGATTGAGATAAATCTATCTACTTCTTCATCTTGGGTATTAGATACTGGATGTGGTTCTCACATTTGCATGAATGTGCAGGGACTAACAAGGAGTAGAAAACTTGCCAAGGGCGAGATGGTCCTACGAGTTGGAAATGGAGCAACGGCTGCTGCATTAGCTGTAGGAACATTTAATTTATTGTTGCCTTCGAGCCTAATTCTAGAACTTGATAATTGTTATTATGTTCTAGCAACTGCTTAGAATATTATTTTTGTTTCTTGTTTGGACAAGAAAGGTTTTTCTTTTAAAATAATGAACAATAGTTGTTCAATTTATTTTAATGATATTTTTTATGCAATGCTTCCATTATGAATGGATTGTATGTTCTAGATTTAGATAATCACATATATAGTGTTGATTCCAAAAGGTCAAAGGGTAATGAGATTAACCCTACATTCCTTTGGCATTGTAAACTTGGTTACATAAACAAGAAACTCATATCTAGGCTCCACAAAGATAGTCACTTAGATTCATTTGATTTTGAATCATATGATGTATACGAATCTTGTTTGCTTGGTAAAATGACCAAGGCCCCTTTTACAGGAACAAGTGAAAGGGCTAGTAGTTTATTAGAGCTCATACATACAGATGTATATGGCCCATTAACCACACAGGCTAGAGGAGGGTTCCAATACTTCATCACATTTACTGATGACTACAGTAGATATGGCTATGTGTATTTAATTAGACACAAGTCAGAATCCTTTGAAAAGTTTAAAGAATTAAAGAATGAAGTACAAAACCAGCTAGGCAAGAATATCAAGACACTCCGATCAAATCGTAGTGGACAGTATTTGAGCCTAGAATTTACAGATCATCTAAAGGAGTGTGGAATAGTTCCACAACTCACTCCACCTGGTACACCTGAATGGAACTGTGTATCTGAGAGGAGGAATTGGACCTTGTTAAACATGGTTTGATCCATGATGAGTCTATCTGACCTTCTTGTCTCCTTTTGGGGTTATGCTTTAGAGACAGTAGCATTCACACTTAATCGTGTTCCTACTAAAGCTGTTGAAAAGACACTACATGAGATGTGGACTAGAAAAAGCCTAATCTGTCTCTTCTAAAAATTTGGGGTTGTGAGGCTTATCTCAAAAGACAAGTCTCAGACAAATTAGGACCCAAATCTGATAAATGCATATTTGTGGGGTATCCTAATGAGACAAAAGGATACTATTTCTATAATTTCACCGAGCACAAAGTGTTTGTGGCTCGGTACGGTGTCTTTCTAGAAAAGGATTTCCTTTTTAGAAGAACTAGTGGGAAGAAAATAGAGCTTGAAGAGGTTCAAGGACCACAAAATGTCACTAAACTTTTAGTGGAACAGGAACAAGTCCCATAAGATGTTGTGGAACAGGAAATAGCTCCAGAAACACAAGGCCCGCATAGGTCTAATAGGATACGTTGAGAACCTGAGAAGCTTAACCTTCTCACCACTCAGCACGATGACGTATTGCTCATGGATAATGATAAGCCTACCACCTACGAAGAAGCAATTACAAGCCTAGATTCTGAGAAATGGCTTGAAGCCATGAAATCTGAAATGGACTCCATGTATACAAACTAAGTATGGACCTTGGTTGATCCACCTGAAGGGGTCATAGGGTGCAAGTGGGTCTTCAAAAAGAAGACTGACATGGATGGTAACGTGCATACCTATAAAGGCCGATTAGTGGCCAAATGTTTTAGACAAAGGCATGGTATAGACTATGATGAAACCTTTTCACCAATTGCAATGCTCAAGTCCATTCGGATTTCACTTGCTATCGTTGCATCCCATGATTATGAGATATGGCAGATGAATGTTAAAATCGCGTTCCTAAATGGAAACTTATCGGAAGATGTGTACATGACACAATCTAACGGTTTTATCACTCCTAAGAATGCCAACAAGGTATGCAAGCTTCAAAAATCCATTTATGGATTAAAGCAAGGTTCTCGGAGCTAGAACATTCGTTTTGATGAGACAGTCAAAGAGTTTGGCTTCATTAAGAACGAAGATGAACCTTATGTTTACAAAAAGGTTAATGAGAGTGCTGCCATATTCCTAGTGTTATATGTGGATGACATATTACTCATAGGAAATGACAGTCCTGCCCTACAATCTGTCAAAACTTGGCTAGGGAATTGCTTCTCCATGAAAGACTTAGGAGAAGCAGCCTATATCCTTCGAATAAAGATTTATAGAGATAGATCGAGTAGGCTGCTAGGTCTAAGTCAAAGTACATATATTGACAAAGTGTTGAAAAGGTTCAACGTGGAAGAATCCAAGAAAGGATTCTTACCTATTTCACATGGCATTTATCTCTTAAAGGACATGTGTCCTAAAACACAAGATGAGAAAGATAAAATAGCTAAGATTCCATATGCTTCAGCTATTGGATTTATCATGTACTCCATGTTATGTACAAGGCTTGATGTCTCACATGTTTTAAGCATGGCGAGCAGGTATCAAGTTGACACAGGTGAGCGTCACTGGGTAGCAGTTAGAACATCCTTAAATACTTGAGGACTAAGGATTCCTTTTTAATCTATGGAGGAGAGAATGAGCTCATTGTAAATGGTTACACTGATGCTAGTTTCCAATCAGATAAGGATGACTTTAAGTCATAATCTAGCTATGTGTTTTGCCTAAATGGTGGCACTATAAAGTTGGAAAAGTTCTAAACAAGAGACAGTGGCTAATTCTACGATCGAGGCTGAGTATATAGTGATATTAAATGCAACTAAGGAAATTGTTTGGATCAAGAAGTTCATTACTGATCCAATGGTACTCCATTGTGACAACAATGGAGCCATTGCACAAGCTAAGAAATCTTGGTCTCACTAATGGTCCAAACAGATACTCAAGCCCTTTCATGATCGATTGGCTGTAGTGCAAGTGGGAGAATATTAGTGTATGCGTTATGAGCCAATCAGATTTGGACTTATATTACACTTAAGACATTGTGATTATTTATGTTATTTAATAATACATGGCATTTATTTATCATTATTGACTATATTTAATTTGATCAAGTCATAATCAAATGATAAAGTCCCTAGAATAGTGGATTCATATCAAAGGAATCAAATTAGTTACTTTGATAATGAGATCTTTATGATACAAAGAATACTATTCTTAAATATCCTTAGTCGTAGTATCACTGAGAAGGAACATCAATGATACTGTAAGACTAACATGTGTTATATTCCTTTGGGTGACTGATCTCATAAGTCATGGATATGGTGATATCCATATCAACACATGGGTGATCATTGTGAATGAATACACTAGATTGACCCATTTTGAGAACTCTATGTGGATCGTTACATTGAGTGTCATTAGATGTTCTCAAATGGCAGTGGTATATGCGATCCTTAGACTTGAGATCACCATGGTATCCTATGTGTGGATTGGTGTACTTTGATGCTGGTAAATGTAGCTCAATGATGCGAATGAATACATTGGATTGACCCATTTTGAGAACTCTATGTGGATCATTACATTGAGTGTCATTAGATGTTCTCAAACAGCAATGGTATATGTGATCCTTAAACTTGAGATCACCATGGTATCCTATGTGTGGATTGGTGTACTTTGATGCTGGTAAACGTAGCTCAATGAGGGTTACAAGTAAGACAGTAATTGAGTACATCATGAATCATACGAGTATTGTGAGTGATCAAGATAAGATTTGTCCCTCTTGGTAACAAGAGTCTATATCTCAAGGCCTCTCAATAGAGATTAATGATTGAAAATCTATGGCCACAATACAAATGAGATTTAAGATGAGATCTTGAATTCATTTGATTAAATCATTTTTCTTAAGATTGAGAAACAATGTAGTTGAACTTTAATAGAGATGATGCATTCCATACCCTATGTTCAACTGAAATATTAGGTGACGAAAGGATCGAATTATACGGTAATTGCTGATTGAAAGGTTGTCGTCAACTCACTGACATTTTCATTAGTTGGGTAGCCATGATGCATTACTAGATGCCAATCTTGGCTTGTGATTTATGAATGAGATTCTAAATCACTGCCAACGTAATGGAAACCTAAAGGGTCGCACACAATAAGAGTATGACCAAAACAAAGTAATTGGAGTTGGATCCATATGATAATTCCTAGTACAAGTAGGATTCCTAGTGAGACTAGAATCCTGTTCCAACTAGAATTCGGGATTTAATTAATGGTAATTTTAGCCCGAGATTACTAAAGGGTATTTTAGTCTTTTCAATTATAATGAGATTATAATTATAAATTATTAATTTAATAATTCATGGGCAGACCAAATTATTAATCCAAATGCATAACCAATTGGTTGTAGTGCAAGTGGGAGATTGTTAGAGTATGCCCTACAATCAATTGGATTTGGATTAAGTAATTTTAAAATACCCAAAAGACCCAATTTAGTTGGACTAAGGCTAAGGCCTTTTTAGGGTTTTGTTAGGAGGCACTATAAAAACAACATTAAGTCTAAAAGTTAGACAAAATATTTTTGATAGCCGCTCTGCCTCTTGGAGCTAGCACTCTCAGAAAACAATTCCTTTC
Organism: Heritiera fomes; assembly: GCA_032173925.1. Lineage (NCBI taxonomy): Eukaryota > Viridiplantae > Streptophyta > Magnoliopsida > Malvales > Malvaceae > Heritiera > Heritiera fomes. The sequence continues at coordinate 15,755,329 of JAPDPM010000009.1, read as the reverse complement.
CTCCTCCCTTTGCTTCCGATCACACCTTATCTCAAGCAAAGGTCTTGTTTTGCATCTTACTCATGTGGATACTGTTAGAGGGCTTCTCTCAACTAGGAGTCTTGAGTTAACGATAAATCGAGAGTTGTTCATGGGTTGCCATAATCAAAAGTTGAACATTTCTACACGAGTCACACCAAAAGGTTAGATTCTATCCCGAAAATAATCTTGTTCCATATGGTGATTTTGGTTTTGTTATTTTTCTTATCCGCTACTTATTTTTGTGTATGACATAATAAACTGAGACAACGAAACCTTATAGAGTCATTTTATGTTGCTTTGCAAAATGCCAACAATATGGGATTCCTTTTTATAGAAAAGTTGGCGAAGTAGAGTATCTTTTTTGAATTACGGCTGTAGATAGGTCAGTATTTTGTGGTTTGACTTTTCAATGGATTTTTTAAGCCAAATAAACATGTTCTGTTTAGATATATTATCTTATTTGAATGTTTCATATTTTGTTTGCTTTTGCTGGCAGAGTAACAATCCTTGGATCCACTACCTATACATATTTCAGGTGCCATGGCGCTCTTTTGGACAATGCAGAATTTTTATTTTGAGTTTTAATACCATTAAATATGTACAATTTGGTAACTAGAATTCATGAATAATTTTGTAAAATATAATTTTTTATAATCAAATATAGTTTTTTTAATTTGAATCTAACTTGATATGTTTTTCATTTTCATGTAATTTATTTTTAAAAAAGTAAATGCTATTTAATGACAAAAATTTTAAAAAATAAAAAATAATATAAATCTGTTGGTATTGATTTTTAGATATAGAATTTTAATAAATTTAAGATCTAAAAAATACCTCATAAGCCACAAAATTTTCTTTCACTAAAAGTAGTCGGCGATGAAAATTTAATAAAATTAAAAATTAGCGATGAAAATTTCATCATTGATGGTCATTAGTGATGGAAAGTTAATATATTTTTCCTTTATCTTCCACAATTCTTTACTTTTTTCACAATTTTTCACTAGTTTTCACAAGCATTATTCAATTTATGATTTTTTCTCATATGTATTAGATTTAATCTTATTAATTATTCAGAAATAAAAATAATACTTAATTTAAATTTCAATAATTTCAATCAATGTTTCAAATTTTTCAAATTTTAAATTATTTTTAATTTGAATAATTTTAAATATAAATCATTTTATGTTATGTTACTTTAATTTAAGTTATTTACACTTTTATTAGAAGTAAATAAATAAATAATTATTTTAAATAAATAGACAAAAAAAAAATTAGAAGTAAAGAAGAAAAACAAACTTTTTAAAACCCAATAGTTCTTCAACATTTCCTTTTTTTATTTTTTTTTATTTTAAGTATTTAAAGTATTTCAAATGATTCAATGGTAAAATAGTTTCAAACTTAAGTCTTTAACAGTTTACTTAACGAGAAATTCTAAATCTACCCAATTTTTTACTCTTCCTACTTCAACATTGTAGAAGACAAAAAACCCCTTCTGAAAAATGACAAAAAAAAACCTAATAAATCTATCCCATGTTTTTCCCTCTCCTTCGGTGATCGACCAGCCGTTGTCAACCCATCGGCTGTTGTCGCATCGCGTAGCCATGTGCAAGACCCAATCTCGAGCCATGTGCAAGAACCACGATCTTGAGCATGGAGTCTTGCGCAAGAGCGACCCACCGGCCATCGTGGACTTACGGCTATGGCCGCGCAATGTTTCCTGCACATGGTCTCACGCATCACTCCTTTGCACGAGACCGTGGGAGCACTGCACAGCCATCGCTGAGAGGCGACAGTGATTGTTGTTGTTGCAATTGAAGCCGTGTGATTCTGGCAGGAGAGAATTGGATTTGGGATTAAATTTTATGGGGTTAAAATTGTAAATACATAGGGTTTAGTTTTTTTTTTTTTGTGTGTGTGTGGTGTAAAAAGTAGAAATGGTGGTATAATTTGAAGCTTTCCTACTTAACAATTAACTAATGAAATGACTAACTTGTCCTATAAAATAGAAAAGTTTGAGGCGAAGTGTCTAGTTTTGATACTAATGGATTAAAGTTGAATTAGGTGCAAACTTTAAGGATTTAGATGAAATTTATCTTATATTTTAAGAAAAGTTAGGAAAGTATATATGTCATTAGCGACAAAAAAACATTTTTAGCAACGGAAACTTTGTCTCAATTTTTTATCTATCTAGCAACCAAAATTTCATTGCTAAAATCTATTACTAATTTTCGGAAAAATAAGTGATAGATTTGATATTTTTTGACGGATGGGCTATTGCAACATGTATCTTTCAGCCTCAATTTGTTACCCAAAAATCCATCACCAAAGGTCATTAGTGACGAAATTTTTGTATTAGCAATGACAATTTAATTGTTAATTTTGTCGCTAATTATTTCTCGTAGTGTTCTCTCTCTATTTTTTTACATATTTTTATATTAAACTATTTATGGGTATTTTTTAATTAAGTTATATGTATAATTTAATAGTAATTATAATATTATAGCTCATACAAAAATCATTGTTGAAATATATTAATAACGTAATTGAAATTTTCAGTACGAATTAATTGGATCAAATCTACATGAGTAAAAAAAAAAATCTACATGAGTTTCTAAATTTGAGGTTTTAAGTTTTTAGAATCGTTCATTATTATTACTTTATAACTTTATTGAGGTAAGATACTTTTATGAATTATTATCCAAATTAAATTCCACAAGTGGAATTACTATTACTTTATTAAGGTAAGATACTTTTATGATTTTTTATCCAATTTAGACTCCACAAGCGAAATTATTATTACTTTATTGAGGTAAAAATATTTTAAAAAAATAAAACATGTGTTATCATTTTAATTTCATTTTAGAATAAAAAAAATCTCAACTGACGATGTATAAGATAAATATCCAAATATTTTTTATGAATTATTATCCAATTTAAACTCCAAATGAAATTAGTGAGGTAAGATACTTTTATGGAATATTACGAATGGGCTGCTTTCTAATCAGTAATTCATTGTCCTATAGGCACTTCTCTTATGCTTTAGTTTGGCTCATTGATGCGACATCAGTGAACTGTGACGTTCCGAAATATCATATAATTTACTAATTTCATATAAATAAACACATACGGTTGGGCTCGTCTACAGTGTCAATTATCTTTCAAATAAAAATTTAATATTTATATACAAAACCCAAGATTTAAAATTTAAATTTACATAAACAAAATACGAATATTTAACATCTCAAGTTTATTATACATAAAAGTAGTACTATACAAAAATCTAAATACATAAAATAACCTCAATATACCTTGATGAAATCGAAAAGGTCGCCTGAGGAATATTGAAAAATCAGGTCCTCTTGAATTAGCAGACCTGAACTCACTGCAAATAATCTGGGAGTAAAAAAAATAAAAGGGTGAGCGAAACTTGCTCAGTAAGAGATATCTATATGAAAGCTGATATAACGCAACCTATATGCAAATTTTTTAAACGGATGTTTATATGAAATCATGAATTGAAAACATGAAATAAAGCTGGTATGATCTAATTGGAACGATACTATAGTGGGTTGGGTAACCGAGTAGAGTATGGGAGGTACTTTGGAGTACCTATTGTGTTCCGATATCCAAGGCCACTATAGGGATTTTATTTGATTTAATTAAATCACAAATTTAAATATAATTCCAATATTTTAAGAAATCAACATACTTACATCAGAAATTAAATAATTTCTCTATAAACAGTATAAATCATATCTATAGAAATTTCTAACAGATAAATCAATTAAATAATTTCACAAAATATCATATTTAGATCACGGAACATAAAACACGGATAAATCGAATCATAAATACATCAAAACTGGAAGTGCCTATATTTAAGTTAACCAAGGATTTACCACCCCAATAAAATTTTAGTGGAGATCAGGCTACACCCAATAAACACATGCACTATAATAGACGTATGGCTATAGTTAGGATACCACAGTGTGTGCACTAACCAGGTGACACTTGTGGGAGCTAGAAGACCGGGCTAAAGTCAACAGCAATTAGAACAGAATGAAAATGCATGTACCCACAAGTAGCTACAGGGCCATAGTCTCAAAACATTTAAATAAACAGTTCAGAATTGTTTACGGAGATAAATTAAATAAAACATATCTCAATAAATTAATATAAAAGCATATAATCACAAAAGCATAATATTATTTCACAAAACTTAATATCAAAATAATATTATCCTTGCAAATATTTTAACAATAATAAAATATTCCAACATAAAATCTTAAAATAAATTTTTATAATTAATTAACTAAATTAAAGAACATCATGAATTTTTGATTTAATTATATAAATTTATACTTAAGCTGTAAGACCCAGTTATTTTGTACTGTACATGTACCATTATTCATTTATTTATTAATAAATGATTTATTTCTAAAGAGTTTATAAATTTTAGGCTTAATAGTCAAATATGACCTCAACGTTTTCCACAAAATGGAATTAAGTCCTCAACATTTAAATGTATGGAAATCAGTCCTCAACGTTACAAAATAATTGAATTAAGGACGTTTCCGTTAAATCCTTTAATTTTCGTTACCCCTACCAGTAATAAAACTTAACGGAAATTAAAGGATTTAACGAAAATGTCCTTAATTCAATTATTTTTGTAACGTTGAGGACTGATTTCCATGCATTTAAACGTTAAGGACTTAATTCCATTTTGTGACAAATATTGAGGTCATATTTGACTATTAAGCCTAAATTTTAAATATAAAAGGATGTGGGCCACACTTGAAATTTTCAAGCCCAGATGAAAGTACGAATGTGGAAACAATGTACAGATGATGGAATGATTATAATGAGGAAATTTTATAGACTCGAAATTATGCTATTTTCCATAATTATAGTTATTGACAAACAAACCCGGAAATGACGGATACATCCCAAGGGCATTTTCGTAAATTCCTCCCGAACTAAAATGAATTGGGACAAAGTAAAAGTATCATGTTATTCTACATGAAAATTACTTCAACATAGTGTCAACGGATTCTTCGAAACAGTCATAAAAACAGAAAAATTCGCTGACGAGTCACGGGGGTAAAATTGTAATTTCACACTATTAATGAACCGCGCATCAACAAAACCACTTCCAATCATCAAGATATGATTAATATGACTATTGGGAACTGGAATTCAAAAATTTGGAGCACGTTTACACGGTTTTTACGTCAACGGGACCGTAAGGGCAAAACCATCCAAAAATTCATAACTAAGGGTATTTTTATCATTTTGCAAAAATTCTAGAATTGTCTTTAAAAATCAGTCAACAACTGAAAAACACTATTCACCTCTTCTCCCATGCTCTTCACGCCATAGCCAAGGAAAAATAAAAGAAAAGAAAAGAAAAGGAAAAATTCCAAAACTCATTTTCTAGCCAAAATCTCACCAAAACCCTAACTAGAAAAACATTCTACTCTCTCTCCTCTACAATCCTACACCAATATATCACCAAGCACTCTACAAGGAGAAATGAACCCTCCAAGATTTGGCCAAGCTTGGTAAGGACCCCTTTCCTTATGCTTTTCTTAAGCTTAATGACATGAAATCATTCATTTAAGCTTAATGATCATCTTTATTGTCTTAGTTTTAATTAAATGTTGCAAAATCAAAAGATGCCATAGGAGGGGGTTTCGGCCATTGATGGAACATAAGGAATTCTTGAGCTTTCATGCATGAAATGCATGCCAAAATGAAGATCAAGCATGGTAGAGTAAGAATTAAGAATTAAATTGTTGAAAATCCCATGGAATCATCACCCAACATTTTTGGCCATGATAAGGGATTGGTTTCATGGCTGGTTTTGATGTTTTGAGGGTAGATTATGACCGTAAATTACGAGGAATCTGCCGGTATGCCCGGATTTAAAATTCGACGCAAAACGAAGAAGTTACGTTATACTACCAGTAGAATTTATACTGCAAAAATATTTGCAGTGTACAATATGGCTGCATATAAATAAGAATAATAGCTTAAAAATAAGTATTTATTAAGCTAATAATTTTGGTGGAATCACTTGCAGCCCGAGAATAACGGATACCGTGTGGTGCATTCGATGAGATCGATTACGCTATACAAGTGAGGGATGCATATGTAAGATGTAGCGATATTTTGATTGCATAATTTTTATGCAAATATTTTTTTATGAATATTTTTTAAATGAATTCATGAAAATCTATGGAAATGAGGCTGTGATGGAAAATTGGAACTGTGTTTAAATTGCAGGAGGGCTAGGGAAATAGCAGCCGTTATGTTGTTGAATTTTCTAGAAATATATTCTAAAATTATCAGAAAATATTTAATTACATGTTTTGATAATTTCCTAGCCTTGGAAATAAGGAATTTATTATTTTTAAACAAAACATGATTATACCGAAAAATATTATTTAAATATTTATGTTATTGATTTTACCGAAAATGAGATTATAGAATATTTCCCCCACATATTCTATAATATATGAAATGATTTAAATGATGAAGAGATGCAAAGTGAATATTTTATAAATATATTGCATAAATATTCATTATACAGTTTAATAAAATCTTTTATGAACTGATTGAAGAGTTACTGATTTTTAATTAATTCCATAAAGGTATTTCATTATGAAATTATTGTTTTTGAGACTACTAGGCCCCATATCATGCTGATATGTGATATGTGATACGTGATATGTGATATGTGATATGTGTGTATTAAGTTTTGGTTGACACCGGATCAGTGTTTGACTGAGGACTTCCCTAGATTATGGCCATAGATCTGACAGGATTATTATTTCCCTACTGGGTACTTTCTCTCAGCATGATATATTCTGGTGATGCCTTAGTCTCCACTTTTATGAGACATGAAATGATATGTGATATGGAAAATATGATTAAATAAAAAAGTATATGAATATGTTTTTATATGAAAAGGAAAAAGATTTATAACAGTTTACTGTGCTACATGGAGCACTTTACTGTTATGATTGGTACCATGACATGTGAAATGGGTTAAATGAGAATTACGGTTTATTTAAACTAATATTCTTTTTCAAAGAATATATGAATATTAGTTTATTTGTTTAAGTGCTTTATTTTATAAAAGCATTATTTTGAAAGGAATATGAAATGATATGGAAAAGGGACTGATCTCAACAACAATAACTACTCCCTATAGTCAGTTCTAGGTTCCGGGACAAGACAGGTATTTCAAAATACCTTCTTTACTCCATCCGGATCCCTAGCCGACTATAATATCTTTTCTATATTGGTTCTAGAGCACCTATAGGAAAATAAGGATTTTCATTGCATATAAATTTCAGAATATCTAGTTTTACATACAATTATCTTACTGAGCCTTGGTTTGCTCACCCTTTTATTCTAACATCTACAGAGTACTTCCAGTGACTGCGTGATTTGCATCTGGGGATTGTTGGCTGCGCATATAGTGCCCTGAGGCAACGAACTTGTATCCTGGAGGTATAATCATTTATTTTATATGTTCAGAAATATTTTATAGTACTATAGTGTTAGAAATTAAACAGGGGATGTAATGATAAATAAATTCTTGGCATATAAATATTTCAGTAATTATAAATTACAGTTTGTTAAATAGTTACTGTATAAGGAAAAGGAAAGTAAGGCATCGTAGATAGCCCAACCATATAAAATGTGTGAAAAAACGTGAAAAATGTGGATACGGGATGTGACATAAGCATTTATATTAAACCTTATAAATCAACTTCTCATACTTTCAAATTCATGCCAAAATGATAGTATGAGATAGCATAAGTGATTTTAGAAATTTTGGCAGCATAACAGTTTATTCAAACCTAACCCCTCCTGCATAAAAATTCAACTTTCAAAGCACACTTCACAGTTCTAAAATTTAATCCAAAATATTTATTTGATTCCCCTAAATTGCAATTCTCATCAAAAAATGTAGTGCTATATCTGTACGCTTCATACAAACATCCCTTACCTTTTAATTTCTCAGTAGACGCCTCATAAGCACTAATAGAACCCTCGGGTTTAGAGGTTGCAAATTATTATTCAAACTAGATTAATTCACCATATTTTATTTAAAAGAATATTTAACTATTTAAATATGAATGCATAAACTGACAAAATTGTCTAAATGCAGTCAAATTTCTACCGGTGAAAAATTACAACTTTTGCTACATAACTCCGATTTCGATTCCAATTGCGCCTAAATTCTCAGAAAAATTTATACATTATTTTAGGACCTAAATTATATTGAAATAGGCTCAATTTCTCCTTCCCCTTCATTAAGGCCGAATGCTTCCTCTCTTCCTTACATATTAAATTTTCTAAATTTAAGCTTCTTTGTTATTTCTAAATCACTTCTATTAATTTCCAACATTACTCCTACATATAATTCACCTTAAATGACAGCAAATTCATGCTCCTCTAAGCTTGGCCATACTTCTCATTTCATGCCACAATCTTGTTTTTTTCACATTAAGTTCAAATAAGCTTATTCCCATGCTTTTCATGTATCGTAATTGATTTTCCTACATTAAATTCCATTAAAACACATGATATTCATGGAGAGTGGACGGTGGCTGAAACCCTCATGTGTCCCTTTACATGATTTAAACATGAATCAAGCTAAGGGATGCATGGAAACATTATAAACACATGATGGATAATTGAAATTCCATGAAAGAACTTGAATTTTCCATTGATCTTACCTTGGCCAAATGGTATGGGAACTCCTATACTCCAATTTTTACTGATTTAGCACTTGATTTAGACACCAAAATGAAGAGGAAGTTGAATAGAACAATTTTGGTGGAGGAAGAATTTGGGGTGATTTTCCTAAGCTTTTCTCACTTTCTCTCTCCTCACCAAGGTGGCATCAATGGAGTTTTTCTTTTCTGCTGGTTGTTGCCGATTTAATGGAAGAAGAAGCTGGAAATTGGCTTTTAAATGATATTTTATAGGCAAAATTAACATTTTGCCCTTATACTTAAAGAATTTTTCCAAAATTACCCCTAAACTTTGACTTGGTTGAAACAGGTTGTCTAACCTCAAAAATATTTTGTTTAATCATAAATCAACTCTATTTAACTTACTTTAATGTTTGGTAAAGCTTTTATTGAGGTTCGGTTACCGATTTGGGTGAAATTACTAAAATACCCCTAACCGTAAAATCACGTAAATTTTTGTCTTCACATCTAGTTTCCTCCATCTATCTAGATATTCTAAAAATATATTTTATAAGAAATTATTTGGTACAAACAGAGGATCAAAAGTCCTTTTGGTTTGACTGTTATTTCTGAAAATTCTGACAATCTATGGACTAAACCGTCATTTTCCAAATTATTGAACATTTTTCAAAATATTCAAAGATAATCGAGACTGAGGCTAAAATTCTTACCATAATATTTTTCGGCTCTAAATATCGAATCCCTAAAGTTTCACCTTCACTTGGATCTTTAGGAATCGATGGGGTCCACTACATGTTTAACTTATAACCTAAGAGAAAATCAAATATTTATTAATTATTAATAATTCATAATTCTCAATTATTTAATATAATTGAATATTACCATAATTTACGAGATCTCACATGAACCTAGTGTGTTTTACTTTTTACATATAAAGCAAAAATTTTGGAAGATTTAAATTACTTTTTTACCCTTTGTATTAAATTTTTGTTATTATTTTATTAAAAGAGTTCTCTCTTTAGTAATGATTTTTTTTAATCTCACCAGATTTAATTGCATCATTCATCCAAATTAGTTTTTAATCGGTGTGAACTTCTTTATAAGATTTTTAAATATCACATATTACATGTATCAATTTTAATAATTAGCTAGGTTATTTTAGAATGGAGAATTTGAGAATCCATTTCCCCAATTAATCAACCTGGTATTTTTCTTTGACGCCCTCCTTTACCGCAATCAAAGCTTCCATTTCCTTAATAAAATCCCGGTCAACCTTTGCCTTCAAACAAACTCCAATTCTTTTGAATTTCTCACGACAGCACCAATGCCAGCTGAATTCTTTGTCAAACAAAAAACGCCAGTTTACCTTACACCAACATTACGTCAGCCTTGACGTGTTTGATACTGTTTTCTACTACGACCATTGAATATGTGATGGAGGTAGCTGGGCTGGCCTGGCCTGAGAATGAAGTACGAGAATTGGAGTAGCCATTAGCAAACCCAAGTCCAGACCGATCGGATTGGTTGAATCCAGAACGAGTGGTCTGAGTCAAATCATGGTTAAGTTGAGTCGGTCATTTTTTTTTTAATACGGTCAAGATGTCAAGTCGCATGGAAAGTCTGCTTTGGAGGTGATTATTGGGCCGGATTGGTTCGATCCGGTTCGTAACCGGATCGGGTCAATCCAGCCTAAAATTTGAATCGATATTGTATTGATTTTAAATTTTTAAAACCGGGCCCGATAAGGGCTCGGATCAAACCGGACATATTCGAATCGTTCCGATTAAAAAAATTAAAAAAAATAAAATATTTTTGATTGCAGTTGCACCAGTCATTTTGATGGGCAACGACCTTTTTTTTTAATTTTTTTTATTTTTAATTTTAATTAAATAAAAAAAAAGCTTTGCTGCCACTGTGCAGTGGCAGCCTAGCCCCTGCGCAACTGCAGTGCAACTGCAATATGCAGAGCAGAGGCAAGTCTTGCCTCTGCTTTGAGTTTGATGGGTGGCCGTTGCCCATCAATCCTTTTTTTTAAAAATTTTTTTATTTTTTTATTCTAATTTTTTTCTTATAAATACATCTATAATCTTCTATTTTCATTTACATTTCTTCTATATTTTCTCTCAAATCTACTATCTATATTCATCTACTCTTATTCTCTTCACTCACATACTCTCTCAATATTCACTCAATATGCAAAATGAATATAATAATAATATTCATAATATCATTATTTGTATTTTGAATCAAATATCATTTTATCATAATATTATATTCATAATATAACTTTAATTTATTATAACAATAATTTTATTAGATAATTTTATAATAGTTTATTTTTACATTATTGTTACATTAATTAAATAAATTATAATATAACTTTATAATAAATTATTGTTAAATTAAACTATTAACATTATTTATTATAAAAATAAATTTACTACATTAAATTATTAAAATATATTAATATATATTAAAATAAATTAATATAAATTTTTTAAAAATAAAAATTTTAAAAAGAAAAAAAATGGACCGAACTGGTTTAAACCGGTTCGGTTCGGTTTTGAGGCGAACCGGTCCAACGAACCGGGCCGGTTCGCCTCTTATAATTGATAGAACCGGTCCGAACCGGACCGGTTTACTATCGGTTCGAACCGGTTCTCTTTTGGTTAAAGCCGGAATCGGTGAAAACCGGCTCGGAACCGGCCCGGTCCGGCCTGTAACCATTTTTTTTTAATTTTAAGGACGCATTTTTTTATATTCTACTTCTGATATGGTTTTTATAAAGATAGAATCTATGTTGACAAAAAAAAAATTTCTCTATCAAGTGCAGTACATTTAATCTCCTATTGAATATAAAAAAGAAGATAAATAAATAAATAAACGTTAAAGTTGCATAATTTAATAATTCCTTGTAATAAATTGATCTATATTTTATTAAAAAAAATGTTTGCGTTCATAGTTATTTATTTTTGTTAAAATTTTTAAGATTATTTAAAATTGTTTAAGTAATAAAATATAAATTTTTTATTTTATAATGTTATTAAAATTCTGATCATTTAATCAATTTTTCTGTTCTATTTTTCAGTTTAAACTCATGAATCGAGGATCGATCATACAACGATTGAATCCCCGTTTCATATTTTAATACTAGTTTAGATGGATAGTAAATTGATTTCGGTAAAATTGGAAATGACAAAAAAATTACTAAAAGTATATGTTTTATAATAAAATAATTCAAAACAAAAAAAAAGTAAGGGCAGCTGCAAAATTGTCGCCAAACTAAGCCTTAATTATTGAGCAAACCAACAAAACTTTCAAGTAAACAGTAAAATCTTGCGAGCCGAAGATGAAAAGTTGTGAACATAAGTTATAGGCCACACCGCCCACACGTGCTTAATTCTTTCACTTTTTTTTTTGCTTTTTTTTTTTCGGTGAGATTGTTTTTTTTTTTTTTTGCTTTTTTCTTTGTAGTATTTGCTTCCTGAGACAGAGAATAGACCATGTGGTTAATTAATTTATATATATGTGGACACCATAGGAAGACTCTTCATATCTTTGGAGTTTAATATGCTAATAAAGCATGCTTACTCGAAAGTTGAAACCATATGCAGTGATTAATAATAAATAATATTAATAGGGCATAAGATTTAGGTTTGTTTTAAATTAAGCACATGACTATTCACGTGAAAGAAAATTTATGACATTACCATCTAGGGATTAGGGTGTAAAAAAATCAAGTTATTTGAATTCGATTTAATAATGAATTGCATTCGACTCATTTATTTTCAAGAAGAGCTCGAACTATTCAACAATGACTCGAGGCAAGTTTGAACTTCTTAATACCTGATTCAAGTGGCTCGCAAGTTTAATTTAACTTTTTTAATATATATTTATAATATTTTTATTATTAATTTAACATTTTACCTCGATAATATATAATTGAAAAATGATAAATCGAACTTTACGAATCGAGTTCAAATTTATCGAATCCAATTCGAACCACTTGAGCATTCTTTTATGTCGAGCTCGAACCGCTCAAGTATTTTGTCGAATTGATCTTGAGTTTTAAAAGTTAAATTCAATCAAACTCGAATTGAACTTTGAGCTTTGAGTTTTCTAATCAAACTATACTCAAACTTGATATTAAATCATCTCGATTTGATTCGATTATATCATTAATACTATTTACTATCTAGATAGCGAGGTGCTAGATCTGATTAGCCATTTCATTTACATAGAATCATAGGTTTCATTTCTAGTCACATAGCTAGCTTTGAATAATTTGAGTGATGAAAAACAGCTCCGGATAATTTTTCATCACTGAAGAAAAAAAAGCATTAAAATGGCAATCACATAAAGAGGAAATCCAGCAGTTGCATATATATATATTTCTTGTTCACTAGCTCAATTTCCTAAAAACCAACAAACCGAAATGAACAGTGAAGTGTAGCTGGTGCCCTTCCATTTCGCCCACAAAAAGGAACCAGACAGACCGAACAAGAATACCACCTATAACAATTAAAGACAAGGACACCCCACTTTCTTTAGACCCATCCTCTAATTAAGTAATAATTAATCTGTACAAAACAAGGAATTTCACCAAATCATGTTGTTCATCCGACTAATGCAATCTTATCATATCTGCTTCACCCTTTACAGCTCCGATCAATTTACTACTATATCCCCATGTATTCTTCATTGTTCAAGCAACGCTGATGATGCTATTGCTATCGCTACTTGACATGGCCTGAAAAGTAGACGAGTGCGCAGCCGCCGCCGTTGTTGACTGCTCGTCGGCCGATGGCGTTGAGAGTTTCAACGATAGAGGCAAAGGGTCAACTTGGGTTTTCTGGTTTAAATTTAGATCAGCCATTTTTGATGATGAAGGAACCGGAAAAATCGGTATTGGACGGAAAAGCTTCGGAGACGGTTTTGCCTTGGGGCTTGACCCTAATGTGAGATTTTCCACGGAGTTATTTTCCCCCGTGACTGGTAAAACTACTGGACTTAAACTCACTGGAAACGTCGGCAAAGGAAATCCACTCATCTGTGGCTGGGGCAGCGGTAACGCAACGTTGTCTTGGTGCTGGTGTACTTGATCTTCTTCCAATATAGTTGAATTTATGAACTGCAAAGTACAGCACAGAAATCAAATAGTAACACATAATAGTAATTAGAATTAGATATTAAAAAAAAATATGAAGATCTTGAGAGTAAATTAGAGTTGGAAATATGTATATAGCAAGAGAGAAAAAGTACAAGTACCGAATCAGTTGTTATATCAAAAAGGCTAGATCTACGGCGCCGCCGATTCTGGTTACTTCGCCTGAGAAAGTACTTCTGAGCATGACTCGCCACCTGAGTTGGCGTACGTGTCTTCACAAAGTTTCTCGAAATCCCTCTCCAATCTCCTTTCCCCACTTTCTGCAACCCCAACAAGAACAGTTTATGCTCCTCCTCCGTCCATGGAACACCTATATCCAAAGTCAACATTAAAAAATAAAAAAGAAATTTCTCCAAGGGTTTTTCTTTCATTTTACTATTTTTTTTGAAAAGTAATTGATGAAAAATTATAAAGATAAAAATATTTGACTAGAAGTTTTAAAGAATTACCTCTCTTGCGCTCACGGCTCCTTCCAGATGCGTGAACTACATCATCGGAAGCATAGCCGGCATCTGCGTTAGAATCCTGAGGCTGATCGAACTGAGAAAGATTATTCATGCTAACGCTTTTCCTGAACGACCCTTCCGTGACTCGAACACCGAATAACATGATGCCATTCTCTCCTCCTCCGCCACCGCCGCAGCTGCTTCCGCAGCCAGCCACCTCTCCGCATGTACGGGAGTTGTGGCCATTGTTTCCGCACTGAGAGCAGCTTCGAGACATCCTCCTTCTCCTTTGGTTCAAGTGAAATGAAAAAGAGAAAAATATAAAAAATTAAAGAGAGAAACGAAACTCTTTTACTCCATGCGAGGAGAGAAAGAGAACTGGATGCTCTAATTCTAACCAAAGAAGAGAGAAATGGAATATAAGAAAAGATAAGTGAATGGCTGCTTCGGTTGATATAGCACGTAGGTTTTGTCTGTGCCTGTTCAAGTTAACCTTTTCCAGGTTTCCAAGTGGAAACTTTACAATGCTTTACATTGACTCGTTGAAAACTACAATCATGCCCCATTGTTGTTGAGCATATGCCATAAACTGATTTCCAAGATCATGAATCAGGACCGTCCAATGTGCTAAGCCCTTTAATAATGTAAACAAGGCCAACAGTTTTAGGATCTCTTTGGTGACAAAGACATTCAAAATGCCACTGTAGGGAAATCAATTATTATACTAGTAAGATTAAAATTAGTGATTAGATATGAGTTTAGATTGAATGTAACAGTGATAATGAAATGAACTGCAGTAAATAAAAATAATTATTAATAATATTGGATTAAAGTTTGAATATAATAAAATTTATATCATATTTATGAAGTTAATATTGGATTGAGGTTCCAAGTTCGAATCTCATTGAATATGAGTTCGAGTTAATTTATTTGTTATTTATTTAATTTGTTGTTATCATTTGTATTTACCAATTTCTCAAGTTACCAATTCATGGAATGTAATATATTAATTGTTATTGTAACTTTGATGAGAATGTACTATTCAAAAAAAATAAATACTTAAAAATTAAAATCATTTGTTATATCAAATAATATTTTTAAATAAATATTTTAAAAATATTTGTATACATATTTTAATGTTATTAACATTTAAAATCTTAAAAATTTTATCAAATAAATAGTGACATTATTTTATACTAAAATAGTATATTATAGATTTTAATAATAAAAAATGTAATAATTATATGTTGTAAAAGAGGAAGTAAGAAAGAATGAGGTATTATGATCCAAGCCCCCAATGAGTCCCAGCATTTGCTCAGTAAACTCTTTTACCTTCGGTCTTCTGAGATTAATTTTGCAATTCGTATATATAAATTGTGTTATTGTCATATAAAATCGTATTTATATCATAAAAAATATGAGAATATTGTGTCAAAATTTTGTCCATACGTGAAATACAAAATATTTTATTTAATTTTTGTTATTTTCATATATAATTATTATCAAATTTTAGTATGTGTCATATTTATTTTTTTTATCGTATTTAAATTTATCAAGTCAAGTTGAGATAATAGGTTTAATTGCATCACAAAATGCCACGGGTAAATGGAGGAAAAAGATACCTGAATGCATAACACGGCACCAGTTTTGATTGGCTATCCACACCTTGCAAATATCCAATCTCGAAGAAGAAATTAATCGTATGTTCCAAGCATTGATAATTAACTTTAGGCCACACTCCAATAATGAAGACTTTCATGATTAATTAAATATTGGGTATATTCTAAGTTTACACCAATCGGCTTTGGTCTTGGGGCTGGTCCAGATTAAAATCTTGTGGCCATTGTGTCCAATCATATCTAAACAATAATTTGAGAGTTACACCAATTGGTGGGAAATGTCTGCATTCTAATAGAAACTGTTCTGATATATAAATTATTAAATAAAGAATTAAGGGAAGGAAATGATTTAAAAAAGGGGATGGTGGAGGAGCTGAGCCTTTCTCTACCGTCAACTTGGCATATTCGGTGCAGCTTAGGGAAAGATTTGGTTGTCTCTACTCTATGTCCTCTCCTTCTTTCTTAACTTATTTAATCACCTATAGTGCTGGGTGTGGTTGTGGAGGATAAGAGAACACGGGCCCCACTAATCACCCACATTCATTTCCTTATTTATTTATTTATCTATTTATGTAAATTAGAAGGTATTTTCGTATCACATTATTTTCATATTACATTAATCATGAAATTAATTTATGTTCATACTGACTCAAGATAATTAATTTGGAAAGAATTCAAACATGGAAATTTTTGCTATGAATCATTTTTACTTAGAATTCAATGAGATCTTATATTACTGAATCAACTATTTGAATTTTTTGTATAATCATAAATTTTTTTTATCTGTTTTACTATTTAAAAATAATTTTTTTTGAGTCAGAAGTGATAAACAATAAAATTTTTTTAATAATAATAATTTTAAAATTCGAATCATATTTAAATATTTAAAAAAAATCACTTTATTTTTTTTTCAATCACTTGATGGCTTTGAATTTTTATTTGTTTTTCCCTTTCCACTCTCTTTTCCTCAACCTTTGTATGTGGTTGTGGTGGTGGTGGATCATGGATGGATGGACCAATGGAAGGAACTAGGAAGGATGGATGCCTTTCGCTTTCAGTTTTCTTGGTTTGATAGGCTTCTTTTTCCGTCCCTTTTCCCTTATCTTTCCGCCTGGCAGACGAATTCACACACTGTGTCCGTGCTGCACCACTATTGGGCTGTTCTTTTTGAAATGGGTGACGGCGAAGGGGGTTGGGTTTGGAATCTGGTTTTCGTTGGTGCAAGCACGTTTTTCATAATCCTTGCTTTTTCGCCTCTTTCTGCATGCTAATTTGCGATTGATTTCCTAAACTTTTTGGTCCATTTAGCCTTGTAGATTTTTTTAATGTATCGTGCATTGGGTCCGCACCTTGTTTTGTTGTGTTGTGGGGTTTGTCACGTCACATCCCCTGAATCGATGGCTACATTGGATTTGGATGCCCATTCTGGGGCAGGCGAAAACTTTGTGGCGGCTAACGTTCCAATGCTTTTCTGCGCTTCCCCTCCTTTCCATCCTCTCTAATCCCTCTTGTTTATCATAGTATATCATTTTTCTTTGGGTTACGTTTGTAGTATTTCATATGGGAGAAGCAGCCTAGCTTTAACTTAAAGAGGGCATTCCTAACTTTTTTTGTTTTTATTTTACTGTCAAAGTGTTTTTAGATCAGTTTAAATGCATATTGAGACTATTTTTTCTTCGAGTGATCCTAAAACTGCATCTCCTAATACATTCAAAAAAAATTAATTTCTTCAAGTATTGGCCCTAATACTTAAATCCAAATTTTGACTTATAAAATAACACTTGTTTACCAACAAATTTAATCTCTAGGATTCAAGCATTCCTAACTTTAGCTCTCCTTACAATCATTCTTTCTTCTTTTTTTTTTTGTTATTTCTTTTGAGCCCATCGACCCTTTGGTGCATATACTTGCGAGTTGTACGTAGACGCTAGACAGGGATTAAGGCTTCATTTAAATTACTAGCATTTTCCATTATGCTGGTACTATTAAAACTTTTTAGTACGATCGAAAGCTGTTTGGGTAACATGTTTCACTGAAATCAGAACACCAAATATCACATTGGTGGTTTAAATTGCAAAGGACCCCCCAAGAGTACGTAAAAAATTTAGTTTTCATCATAGACTCCCTCTCCTCAAAATAGCCGTTGTTTTTTTTTTTTTTGGCCCTTGGACCTATCGTATGGGAACAAAAGTGTCCTTGGCGCCTAGCCCTAAATATCTTTACTCTTTTTGTTCTTTTTTTATTTTGTTGTATTTTGTTTTTCATTCCAAACTTTTCAAATAACTTGTATAAAAATAGGTTTATATAAAAAATTATCCATAAATAAATAGCTACAAGTTAAATAAAGAGATTATATATGATACATTGATAGTATATAATTTTTATACATTGTCAATCAATCATGAGATAACATCTCATATGGAGGTCTTTAAAAATAATTATTAACAAAATTTTTAAATTTATTTTTAAGGTCTTAAACACTTTTAGACTTTTTTTTGATAATAATTAATGCTTCATTACTTAAAACAACTGTTTACTACATTCCTTCTGGATAATGTCCTCTATAATTGGACATTCCTCAATCCAATGAAAATCAAATCTTGAAACAATGGCATATCTAGCTAAATAGTGCGCTGCTTGGTTTCCATCTCTTCCCACGTGCTGTACCACGACTTTTGTAAATCCATCCTGTAAAATTCTAGCCTCTTCCACCAAATTGCCAATTACGGATAGATCATGCTCCCTCGATGAAATGGCCTTTACCACCTCCATGGAGTCCCCTTCCAGCATGATTGAAATAAAACCCAAGTCTCGTGCTACCTCCAATGCTCTCAGATCCGCTTGAGCTTCAATTATCACAGGATCATTCACTCAGTCCATCACCATAGAAGACGCTGCTAATAGAAGACCCTCAGTATCACGAATCACAATTCCTATACCACCTAGATCTTCCTCAGCTCTCAATGCACCATCAAAATTGACTTTTACATAACCTGCAAGTGGAGCTGTCCATTTACAAGGAGGTGACTCACGTGGTCTAGTTGGAGGTCTTTGTGCACACTTATATTCCTGCAAGTAACTAACAGCAAACTGGGCCAGCATATCAGGATTTTTAGGTACCTGACCTTTGATCACTAAGTTCCTCTCATACCATATAACCCACGCTCCCACCATTATTTCCTCCATACTCCGTTGCTCGTTCTCTTTTACCAACGTTGACAGCCAATCTGTATTTTTATCTTGTATTATGTTCTGTGACGCACTCTCCAATTTAAGCCTTTGCCAAAACTCCTTAGACTGCGTACAATCACTAATCGCATGTGGAACCGTCTCCTCTTGTTGGTTGCATCTGGGGCATCTCGACTCTTCTACTATTTGTCTTGTCTTTAAATTGCACATAACAGGGAGGATGCCATGATTCAACCTCCAACAGAACACTTTGATTTTGTTTGGAACTTTGGCAGCCCAAATTTTCTCCCAGATGGATTCTGACAGTTGACTGCCATTTCCACCGTCTTGCATTGATTCTTGATCATCTAACAGACCTTCCTTTATTAACAGAAAGTAAGCACTGCGAACAGAGTAACGCCCATTTTTCTCCATAGCCCAAATCAGTTCATCTGGTTTATTACTCCTACTAAGAGGAATAGTACTAATCATCATGGACACTTCTTCGGTAAACATGGCCTCAATAAGATCTGTCTTCCACTTCCTTTCCTGGAGATCGATCATGTAATTCACCCGTGTATCCTCTGGTAGCTGTACAGTATCACTCCGTTGGTTAAGTAACTTATTAAAGGCTAACCATTTATCCCTCCAAATTCGAATCCGGCTACCACATCCCACTCTCCATCGTATCCCAAGTTGGATAACACTTTTCGCTTTCCAAATACTTTGCCATGTATACGAGGCATTACAACCCAACATCGACTCCAAAAAAGAAGAGTTAGGAAAGTACTTAGCACTTAAGACCCTATACATCAATGAATCAGTATTATGAATGAGCCGCCAACCCTGTTTTCTCAGCATGGCAAGATTAAAACATTCTAGCTCACGAAAGCCCATCCCACCTTCCTTCTTACTCAGACACAGCTTTCTCCATCGAATCCAATGTATACCTTTTCCCTCCGGCTTCAAATTCCACCAGTAATTCCGTATTACTTTGCCAATTTCATTACATAATGACTTGGGAAAGAGGAAAACAGTCATTGCATATGCTGGAATTGCCTGCAGGACTGACTTGATAAAAATCTCCTTACCACCTTGAGATAAGGTCCTTTTGCTCTAATGATGGATCCTCCCTTGCACTCTATTGATGATCTCTTGAAAAGATTTCTTTTTATTTCTGCCCACTAAAGTTGGTAAACCCAGGTATTTCTCAGGTGTTGAAAGAACTTGGATTCCTAGTCTTTGTTTAATCAAATCACGCCTTGTCCCCATCACATTGCTGCTAAACATCAATGATGACTTCTCAAAGTTGATTTCTTCCCCCGAACTTTTCTCATATATCTTTAACATGTCCTTCACCCTCTCGCATTCGCTGAGATTTTCCTTTATAAAAAGCATACTGTCATCTGCAAAAAATAGGTAAGTAATTCTAGGGCCACTACGACTAGCCTGCGTTCCATGAATCAAGCCATCACTTTGAGCTTTAGTGAGCAATGCTGAGAATGCTTCTGTACAGAGCAAAAACAAGTAAGGAGAAAGGGGGTCTCCTTGTCTAAGACCCCTTTCTGGAGTGAAGCGGTCAGTGCAGGATCCATTCAACAGAATTGAGTAGGACACAAAAGTAACACATTTCACGATAAGGCTGAGCCAACGGTTATTTAAACCCAATTTCCTCATCATAGCTTCTAAAAACACCCACTCCACTTTATCATAGGCCTTACTCATATTTAATTTAAGTGCTACATGCCCCTCTCTTCCCCTCCTTTTCATCCTAAGAGAATGTAACAGTTCATACGCTACCAACACATTGTTCGAGATTAACATACCTGGTACAAAAGCACTTTGGTTTTCACTAATGCACTCAGGGAGGACAATTTTTAACCTATTAGTTAGGGTTTTTGCTATGATTTTATACAAGACATTACACAAACTAATAGGTCTAAAATTTGACACTTTCCTCGGATTCTCTATCTTTGGGATAAGAACTATAAGAGTACTATTAATATCTTGTAAGGACCCATTTCCATTCAAGAAAGAAAGACAATAATTCACCACATATGACCCTATAATATTCCAATATTTTTGATAAAATAAAGGGGGCATACCATCAAGTCCTGGTGCTTTGTTGGGGTTCATTTGGTTGATTGCTGCTTTGATCTCCTCAGGTTGGAACTCTGCAAGGAGCAACTCATTCATCTCGTCAGATACACGATTGTTAACAGTCCTCAAGATAGCATCTAACTCAGATGGTCTTTGAGATTTAAAGATATCTTTGAAATAATCAATTATCACCCTCCCCATTTCTTCTTCCGTATCTACCCATCTTCCACTTATGTCCTCTACCCCTACAATATGATTCGCCCTTTTACGACTGGAAGCCTGTGCATGAAAGAAAGCAGTATTTTTGTCTCCCTCTCGCAACCACAAAATTCTAGATCGCTGCTTCCAATACACCTCCTCCTTCTCCAAGAGTGCATTAAGCTCTGTTCGAATATCCTCCTCTTGCTTTAAGGATTCACGACATGGCTACAAAGACTTCACTTCATCTAGTTGTTTTGTTAATTTATTAATATTATAGTGCAGCCCACGGAAAGTACTTCTACCCCACTGACTTAAGTGCTTTGACACCATACAAATTTTGTCCTTTATTGTCCTACAGTCCACATCATCCCACTTCTCCTTTATTATTTTTCCACACTCCTCCTCCTTTGTCCACATAGCCTCAAAATAAAATCTTCTCTTTCCCCTCCCTTTTTGTTTCCTAGAACTCCCCTCTGTGGCAACCAAAATCGGATGATGATTCGACACTGAGATTGCTTGATTTAGTACCATGAATGATGGAAACAGCTCAATCTAAGTTTTACTTCCTAGTGCTCCGTCAAGCCTCTCTCTAATCAAACTTTGCAAATCTTTCCCTCTTTCCCATGTATACCACAGTCCCTTAAAACCCAAATTCGCAAGGTCTGCATCATCAATTGCTTCCTTAAAATCCTTCATTTGATTACTGGATCTAAGAGCTCCTCCACATTTTTCATCGTCCCAGAGAATCTCATTAAAATCACCGAGACACAGCCATGGTTTGTTCATCCTGCTACTTAACTCTCTCAGCAATGCCCAAGATTCATGCCTCAAACTCGTTTTAGGTTCACCATAAAATCCAGTTAGACGCCAATTACCTCTTACAATATCCTCCACTTCCATATCAATATGATTTCTAGAATAGCTTAACAGATTCAGTCTCATTCTGTCGTTCCACAACATTGCCAATCCCCCACTTCGCCCAACTGCATCAACGCCAAAAACATAATTCATGTTGCATTTTCTTCGGATTTGATCAAGCTTCGAAGAAAGTAACTTAGTTTCACTTAAAAACACAACATCAGGATCTTCTCTCTTCACCAACTTTTGAAGAGCTCGAACTGTCCATGGGTTCCCAAGCCCACGGCAGTTCCATGCTATACACTTTATTGCTCTCGGTGGGGCTGGAAGCCAGCCTCCGCCGTTTCAACTGTGTTGTTGTGACCCATCTCATCCATACTCCTACTGCGTTTAGACTCAATATCGACTTCCATAAAATCCCCTTCACCCACCTGGCTTTTATTCTTCCTTTTTCCTAAATTGATCATGTCTCCTTCCTCCTTTTTACCAGTTAAACGAGCTATCTTCTTCCATTTAAGTTTAGATACCACCCTTGTAGGCCTCGGCTCCGTACCATCCTTCGTTTTTTCCACGTCCGCTACATCAGACTGTTCTAATGATGCCACGTCATCCCCACACCTAGGAAGAGTATTCATTTTGTCCCCATGCAACGTCCCCACGCAGCGACCATCATCTTCACATTGTCCTAAGTTATCCGCCTGGTTCTTATCTTGTAAAATTACATTTCCAATCTCTGCGTTTATTAAATTGATTCCCCCAACGACATCTTCCACCTTTTCTGTAGTTACCATGCCAGTAACCTCTTTTTCCATAATTAGCACCAGAAAAATCTTCCTCATGATGTTCCTCTCGTGATATTCTCTCTGAAGATTTTCCCCGTGATATCCTCTCTGATGATTCTCTTTCCTTCCCTATTACTTCAGTTTCCAAATTTAGCACCTTCCTTGCCGCGGGATCCCGACGGTCTCCTCTCCTCGCCTTTTTCGGCAACTTCTCCTCTCTCTTTTCCTTTCGAACTTGCTGCTCCCGTTGTGCACTTCCAAATTGACCTCTTTGTTTCTTTAACGGAGAGGCTCTCATCCAATCCCCATACTGCCTTTCAATTTCCTCCATTGGCTGTTCAGGAGGTAATTTCTCACAATCAACATCAATGTGGCCAATGCATCCATAAAAATAGTAGAATGACGGCAACCTTTCGTACGCAATTCGACCTCTTACACCACCTCTCCCAGCGCCGTTTCCTATCATCACTGCTCTACGTAGGGGCTTGGTTATATCAACCACAACTCGCACCCGTAAGAAGCGTGCCCAACCACCCGTTTCCAGACTCGCCTCTGACTTCACTAACTTTCCAACCTTTATCCCAATTTTTCGTGCCACATCCTGGGTTCTCATGCCAAGAGGCAAATCATAAATTCTAACCCAAAATAAAGCATCATCAAAAACATACTCCTCTGGTCTTAAATTTGCCTTATACTCCTTCAGCAGCAAAAGGTGTTTATCGAAGGACCAAGGTGAACGCTTAACAACCCTATTTTTGTCAGCCACCAATGCAAATTTGAAAAGAAACAAATTCTCTTCTAGAATCACGATATCCACGTCCCTGGCCAATTTCCAAATGACTCGAAAAGTATTAATCATCGCCTCCTTATTGAATACTCGCTCAGTGAGTATTTTACCCACCATCCAACGTTGTTCTTCAATCTCTACTGTTTGCAGACCATCATCTCCCAGATTAACGCCATCAAGTTCATCTTCTGTTAAGTGTAACTTACTCCACAAGCCTTCTACCACTGTATCCAGACTCATCTCCTTTTCAATCTTTTGCCACCCTCACCTTTACCACTATCAACCAACTAAACTCAACAGAACCCCAAAGACCAACCTAGTAGATGCTCTTGGAGGACAAAACTCTCTTGTATCAAAACAAGACTTTAGAGAAAACTCCTACAGACCTCTAGGGCTGAGGAGACTAGTTTCGGATGATTTTTCACTAGGTTTTTTAGGATCAGAAATTTTCAACCAGCTCTGATGAAGTGTCATCCTATGATTAAGAAGCTAGACATTGTCAATACATCATATATAAACTCTTAAATAAATAAATAAATATATAATTCTATAATCAAATAAATTATTGGTAAATGAACAAAAATAAGCATGCTCATAATTAATTAATTAACTAAAGTAAATAATTGCCTAAATAATAATGTAAATAGTTATTAGTATTTTTTACAGATGACTAAATGGATTATCTTCAAAAATTATTATTATTATTATTATTTTGATATAAAAATAATCATATAAATGAATACATAAAAAAAGTTAATAAATAATGGAAAAATGATAAAATATATAATTTATTTATTTATTGAATAAAACTTTTAAGATTTTAAATGTTAAATTACATTAAAATATCTATAAAAATATTTTTCAAATAATTATTTACAAAAATATTATTTGAAATATATAAATAATTTTAATAATTTCAATTATTTATTAACTTCTTGAATGTGCTCTAAATTTTATTATATACAAATATTAATATACTATCGTTAACTTCTCGAATATGATCATATCTAAAGCCATTACTCAATTATTAGGGTAAACTACATGAATCAATATATGACCTCATGGTAAGTTGTTAGCATGAATTCTTTTGCACCACTCATTTTTATCTAAAGCCTTGTGCTCTTTTAATTTTACGATCATATCTTTTTAAATAACTTCCTTCCAAGATTTTTTGTCCTCTCTTAGGCTTGACCCATTTTCTCATTATTTATTATTCAAGCAATATGCTCTCCTAATTGGAGTGTCCATAGGTCTACGCTGTACGTGTCCAAACTAACGTAAATGACTTTTACTCATTTTGTCTTTGGTAAGTATCACTCCAACATTCTTGTGAATGTTTTTATTTCTCATTCTATCATTTATCGTATGTTTGCACATCTACCGTAACATTTGCATTTTTACTATACTCTTTTTTTGTGTATGTCATCTTTTACTTGCTCAACATTCACTATCATAAAGTAATGTTGATTTAACAACTCTTTTGTAGACCTTGCTTTTCTATCATATAAAAATTCCATTATTGCACCCCGCACCTATAACAGTTTTATATTTTTGCCAAATAGCTTGGATCTTAAGGATTACATTGTTAACAATCTTGCAATTTATCTATACAATTAATCTTAAATATAAAAATTATCCCGTTTTGATGATGATCTTTAATGGTTATTTTTTTCACTATACTTTACCTCATAGATACAATTACTTCTACTTTTTTTATTAAAACACATATCTCACTACTAATTTCAATCTATTATTAGAGTATCAAATCTCCATAGTCCAGTAATTAATTTAATAATCATTATCACTATTTTTAATTTTGTTGATTCTATTCTTACCATCCATCCAAATAGATTCTAAATATGTAAGAATGATTAGCCATGCAAACGGATTGGTCAAAAATTATAGTCTTAAATCCTATGTAACGATATGACTAAATTTGGATGGTTGATGTATCTTGGACGAAGAAAGTGAAGAGAAAATACTAGAATATATGTATTTGTCTTTTCGCATGATATCTTTGGAACTGAATGGACGCAAACCAACCTTTGAAAACGAAGGAAAAGGAGTTAAATATCAAAATATATTGATAACACCCAATTATTCCAAAAGATAAATAAATAAAGAGAAAAAATTAATAGAATCCAAATGTACAAATTTTTGTTTCCTAACTAATCCGTGGACTTATGGTTTTTTAAAGTAAGCAAAATTAAAGATGTGGTTTCACACAAATCACGTGATAGGAAAAAGTTATATATGCAAGTATTGCTCCTCAAGTCATGATTATGGCCAATAGAATCAAAACATTAGGAACAAAAAAGGCAGTAAATGTCTCAATGACTATATAAAAATTTTATATATATATATATATATATATATAGTTTTTTTCTCCCTTAATTAACTCTCACTTATAAAAGATACTGAAATTAAACGAAGTAATAGTAATTAATATTACCGAATAGATATACAATTTACGTACACAAAAACACATGGTAAGTGTCGTGTGTCGGCAGGTCAATCGTACAATAGAAAAGAAAAACCTATATTTCATTATATATTTTGGCTAAAATATTAAAAAAGCTAGTAAATTTTGTTATTTTATTTAAATAAATTTTTATACTTTTATTACATTTGAATAAGCTTTTAGACTTTTATTTGAATTCAAATAAATCCTTAAACTTTAATTTGTAACCAGATTAACCCTTAACCTTTAATTTATACCTAAATGAGCCACTAACGTAAATCAATATTTTTTTAGTAGAATATAAATGAATCTCTTATAAGAGTGAGTAATCGATTTTTTTCAATTAGATTTAAAACCTAATTTCCTTTATAAAAAGGACGGGTTAAATAGAGTATATTTTATTTTGACCAAAAAAAGATAGAATGTATTATATAATATTTAATTATGTATATTATATATATTATATATTTAAAAAATGTTAATTAATTCAGTCGATTTAATTCTTAATTTTAGATATTGATTTAATAAAAAAACCAACCTATAAAAATTAATTTAAATCCAAAGTGATTTAATTAAACCAAATTAATTGAATTTTGATTAGTTAAATTGATTTGAATAAGTTTTTATTTATATGTAATAATTTATTTGAAATAAAAGCTTATTTAAATATAAATTAAAATATAAAGACTTATTTGAATACAATAATAATATAATGACTTATTTAAATAAAATAATAAAATTTAACGGCTTTTTTAATATTTTAGCTTTATATTTTTAATTAAGATATATAGTAATCATACCCATTCTGTATAGTGCTTTTACGTGGTCTGATTCAAATATAGGCAGGGCAGATACTTATCTAAAGCTAAAAGAACAAGGTAGATTGGGAAGGATTAAAAGTTTCTCTGAGTTTCAAATGTATTTTATAAGAGCTAGTTAGTAATCTAAAGTTTTACCAAATATTATAGACAGCAAGTATTGGTTTTTTTTTTCTATTAATAATATTTAAACGAATTTAAATTTATTCATTTTATATAAAAAAACATGTTAAGACAAAAACATAAACCCATAAATCAAACTGAAACGAATTTGATTTTATCATCAATATCTTAATACATTACATAAACATGACTAGAACACCGTATGGCCGGACACATGAACTCATTTTTTTTAGGATCAGTTGCCCTTAAATCAACAAGTGTTAAGTGGTTTGCATCGTCCATACGTATCTTTTCCTCTTAGTGAAATTAATTAAAACTTGTGATGGAACAGTTTCTCGACATTGGCTAGCGAAAGCTACGACAATGACATTAGAGTCGAGCAAGTTTCCACCAAAAAAAAAAAGAGCCGAGCAAGTGGATGGGAGTGATGAACATCATATTTGATCTTTTTATTATATATATATATATATATATATATATATATATATTCGTAAAATATGTGGAGTCTAATTACCTTTGGCATTAATTGTCTGTACGCAAATCAGGCTTTTCGTGACAATATCCACACGGATCAGTCAAAGTTTATATGTAATAGCAAGGCGACTGTGTGCATTGAGGATAATCATTCTTTGTCGTACTGGAAAATTTTCAGCGAATGCAATTAGACATAACTCTAACATAAACCATTATAATTATAGTACGTTTTTTATATTTTACTTCTATTCATATTTGTTCTATTATAATTTTATAAGAGTGGAGCTAAAGTTGACAAAATTTGAATTGAGCTCGAAAATTCATTTAAATTGATCTAAGATTAAATTCAAATCAATTTGCAATGACTGAAAAAAAAAATCCAAGGTTTAACACGAAAAAAATGGAGCTCTAAAAGGCTCTAACACAAAGCTCAAACTTCAACAAAATCATAACTTAAAAAAACTCAAATCCTACGTAACTTATTGAGGTTTGTCTTGAATCTCATATTGAAAATATAAAAGAAGTTATAAGAGTTTTTTATTTATAAAAGAAGTATTAAGCTTAGTTTGTAAAGTATCTAAAAAAGTTGTAAATACCGATAAAATAGTTAATGTTTGAGTTATTATTAGAAATGATGAGCTGGATTTCGACGAATTTGTAATTTTTCTTTTCTAAAAATTGCACAGTTATAATTAATAATTGGTTATAAATTTGGTTGAGTAGTTATAGACCAATTTATTTGAGTCAAATCACATTAAAAGTTATGTTTGTTTATGCTGTCTTCAATTTTTGAGGTTGTTTGGATTGGAGATTTTTTCCCAACACAATCAAATTCGACATAACTTGAATTCAATACGAACCAAACTCAAGACTGATCCAATCTAAAGCTCATAAAAATTGAATTTATAACAAGAAAAAATCTGAATTATAATTATATGATTATTTTTTAAAAAAGTAAAATAATTAAATAAATAAAATATACACTTTTTAATTAATTTTTTAAATTTTGAAAACAATTATCATTTATTACAAGATTATATCGATAATGTATTATCAACAAAATAAGTATTAAATATACTCATAGATTGTGGCTCAGTTAGCAACACAGGCTAAGTCTTTGGGAAGAGCTCTCGGATTCGATTCCCATTAAACACACCTTTGGGGAGGGGTGAAGAGCCTTAACTGTGACGAAGCCTCGAGCAGGATTAATCTCAGACTGTTAAAACGAATAAGGATACTTGTGACTTACACCAAAAAAATAAGTATTAAATATATAAATTCAATTATTAAAAAAAATTAATTTAAAACATGATTTGTATAAATATCAAATAATTTTTAATATTACACTTATTGTATTTATAATAATAAAAAAATAAATATATTATTGATGTAACATTTGATTTTATTATAAAAAAATTATTATAATATTTTATTATATTTATTTCATATTAAAACTCTAATTTTAATACAATAATAAATCAAATATAAAAAAATATTTTTTAATATTTTATATTATATTGTATGTTAGTGTTATATTGTATTAATCTCTTACTCTCAGTCTCTCATCATGTGATATAGAATAAACTATATAATCTGTATAAAGTCTTATCATGTGTTTTAGAACAAAGTACGTAAAATAATTAATAAATAGTATTTGATTATAACTGTAAACACTTTATTTTGTCCGGTTTCTCAATTTGTAAAAATAATTAATTGAGTTAAATGACATTGTATTTTAATATAAAATTAGGCTGGAATTAAATTAGAATTTTTAGATTTAGAATTAACATTAATTAGGAAATTAAAATTAAAATAGGATTTAAGAAAAATAAAAAGAAAGGATAAGAAAAGAAAATAAAATTAATTTTAGGATAAGATAATTAGAGTTTTTTAGGATAATTATTTGGATTAATATTAAATTTGGTAGAGTTAGATTAGGATTAATATAAGAATTAGATAAATAAAATATTAAAAAATAGGAGATAATTAATAGAATAGGTACAGTTGTATTAGGACTCTAATAAGTTTTTAACTATAAAAAGGGACACACACAATCAAATTGGAAGGAAGCATCTCTAACGCCGAAAATTGTATTTGATCACCGTAGCCATCCTCATCCCTTTTGTTGGCTCGACCTACCATCATCTTCATTTCTTTCAAAACTGAAACAGAGCATCGTCATCATCTTCAAGCCATCGAATGTTCTGTTAGCATTTCCATCATCATCCTCACACACGAGAGCCCTCTCATTGCCTCCATCATCATCTTCACTTTCACATTGCCATCAAATCACCCAAGCTACTGACTGCTCTGCTGTATCGTTTAAAGCAACCACCGATAGCCCCTGCTTGCCGCTCTGCCCGGTACAGACCCTGTCATCATCACTGCTGCACCTAACGTTCGCTGCCTGCTTGCAACGCCAACACTCCAAGCTACTGTTCGGCTATTCCATCAGGCCACCTGTTCTCAAGAAAAGAAAAAGAAATTATGAAGTAGCAGACCAAGCAAACTTTGTAACTAAGGTTTCGAAGAGAATTAAAAAGCTAAGGAAAGTGAGGAAGAAGAGACAAATTGAAAGACAACAGGAAGTGATAATATTTTTAGATTTTAAAGAAAAAGCTATTAAAGAAGAAAGCGGTACGGTAAGAGAAGGCATACAGGTATGGATTAGTTTGTTTCATAATATTTTACTTGAATTAGTTAGTGGGATATGTTAGTTACTTATTAATTAACTATTATGCTTAACGTTGTTTGGTTTGGTTAATGGTTTTGTTAGTCAATTTTTTTATTATATTTTTAGATAAGTTTTTTATATAAAGCAATTAATTATATGTTTGGAAATTAGAAATAGTTAAGATTATTTGTGAGTTTATAATTATATGTAATTTAAAATTCTAGGAAACTAAAAGATTGGTAAATCAAAGATTGTAGAGTATGACAGTTAGTGAGCGGGAAGATGAATTTATAAATTAAAAATATTTAAATAAATTAAACAAAATTACAATAAGGGATAAACAAAAAAAATGAGTTATTCCGACGATGGAATTCTAAAGGGACTGCACTTGAGTAGTACTTTTAGATATCTTGAGGTGAGGGGAGTCCTCTTAAGTCTCACCAACTTGATGGAAGATTTAAGGGATTTTTCAATATTTAATAATTCATCATTAAAATTAAAATAAAATTCAAATTAATAAATTCAAATTAAAATAATTAATAGAATAAAACTAAGATAATATACGATTAAAAAATTGAATAATGTTAAATAACTTGGATAAATGTGGATTAATCCGATGATGGAATTTAAAAAGGAATTGCGCTTGAGTAGTTTTCTTTAAAATTCCTAGGCGAAGAGATTTCTTCTAAGGTCTGACCAGCTTGATGGAAGGTCTAGAGGAAATTTTCAATATTAAATAATTTATATTTATTTAAGTTATAAAAAGTAAAAATAAAAATAATTTTATGATTAAAAAAAATTAATAATTTTACATAAATTGGGATAGGAGTCAAAAATAAGTATTTCATAATATATTTAAATCATCCGACGACGGAGCTTCTTCAGGAAAGGCGATTGGTCCTACTTGAATACTCTTGAGGTGAGAAGAACTTTTAAGTTATCCAACCAGCTTGATGGAGGAGACTTAGAAGATTTTTCAATATTTAATCATATCGAAATTAAAGCAAACAAATAGGCAAAATTAAGATAACCTTAGACTATTTGGTACCATCTTAAGATGGGCGTTGTGGGGGTGCTAATCCTTCCCCACACGTAACCGTACTCTCGAACCCTAGATTCTTTGAACGTAGACCATGCCTTATCCTGAGACAAGAGTAGGTGACCAATCACACCTTAGGTTTGAATGGTTGGTGGTGACTCCCTTGAATTTTTAAAGTCTAGCGGTTAGGTTCACGGACCTAGACGTTACGACAGCTTGGCGACTCCACTGGGGAGCATTTAGAGAGTCAGGCCATTAGATAGTTTAAGTTTATCAAATTTTGCCTAAAAAGCTTGAAATTTCATAAAATATTAAATGCACACACTTCACTTGCGAGAGCATGCATTAGCCCTTGACCCGGGCTTGTCCTTTTTAGGAGGGAGTATAGTACCTTTGCCTTCGTGAGGTGGTAACCTCCACATAGGCCAGTGAAATACTCCCACTCAAATTGAACCTTTTCGTTTGTAACCTGTAATGGGTGAGGATTGGGTGCCTTACTAGTCCTGTGTGGATGACAGTGAAGAACAATTTGGGAACCTTTAGACATTGAATTATCCAAACCCAGCATGTAATGAAACATAAGGCTTAGCCTTAGGGTGGAACCATATTAGATTGGAGTGTAGACTTAAGCCTAAGATAGGACACATGAAGGAATAAGTTTTACTTCCTCTTTTGTACATTGTTTTTACAAAGAAAAAAAATCAAAAAATATAGTTTTTCTTTCTTTCATTTTCAAAATAAAAAAAAAACAAAAAAAAGAGTTTGTCTATATCATTGAGTCATGCATAGTTGTGTTTGATTTTGCGTCACATAACATATTATTCACATAAGTTTACACTTGCCTTATCATGAGTATGAACATGCTCTTGATTGTTAAGAGAGATTGTTAAACCTAAGTGCATTCCATGTGCATTCATTTTTTTGCATAAACATATCACCACATGAAATAATTTCAACTTAATTGTGGCACTCAAGGTATCAAAATTGCATCCACTAGACGATCTGCCCTACATAGATATCATACAAGGTATCAAGCACGCATAATGGAAGAGGATCAAAATATTAGGATAGAAAAGTTGGAAAGGGAAAATACAGAGATAAGAGGGCAATTGAGTGAAATTACCCAGTTGTTGAAAGCCATGATTAAAGGAAAGGAGAATATGGGTAATCAAGAGGAGTCTATCCAAGAAGCTCAACAAAGCATGCGAGACAACCCTATTTTTGTTCCTGAAGGAAGCACTGCCAAAGCTCCAACGCACCTACAGATACAAGTTCAAAACCCAGTAGAAGTGCCAAATTTAGATGATCCCACAGAGTTAGAAAAGTTGAAGCATAAAGAGGAATATAGCAGCACTAAAGCTTAGCTGAGTTTGATAGAGGAAAGACTAAATGCCATGGAAGGAGTTGACTATTTTGGACCCGTTGATGCTGAAAGGTTGTGTTTGGTACCTAGTGTCGTGCTTCCACCAAAATTCAAGGTACCTGAATTTGAAAAGTTCAACGGAACATCTTGCCCAAAAGATCATCTCACTATGTACTGTAGGAAAATGGCGGCATATGCATGGGATGACAAGCTATTAATTCATGTTTTTCAAGACAGTTTGATGGGGTCAGCCGCTAAGTGGTACAATCAATTGGAAAGGAGCAAAGTTTCCTCTTGATCTGAGTTGGCAAGAGCTTTTATAGCTCAATACAAACATGTGTCCGATGTAGCTCCTGACCGCTTATCTCTCCAAGGTATGGAAAAGAAGAGGGATGAGAGCTTCAAAGAATATGCCCAACGGTGGAGAGATATGGCGTCGCAAGTTCAACCTCCTTTAATTGAAAAGGAAGTCACCATGTTCTTTTTGAGCACTCTCAAGGCACCCTACTATGAACGTATGCTTAGCAGTGTAACTAAGAACTTTGCAGACATGGTGTTAACTGGTGAAGCCATTGAGAATGCCATCAAGAGTGGAAAGATCGAAGCACCAGTGAATGATAGTAAGAAGGGTGGATTCTCGAAGAAGGGAGGAGATGCACAAGCTGTCTCAAACAATTCGCGTCACCCTTATACCCCTTACCCACCTTCAGTGAATTACGCCTATTCGCCATCTTACCCACAAACTCATCCCCAAAACACATATCAACCTGTTTTCCCTCGACAAACTCCTACAGCCTCAACAAACCCCACTTTCCCACCTAATGACCAAAGGAACACCCGACTTAGCCGAAATGTTACCATAGACCCTATACCCATGACATATGCTGAGCTATTCCCAAAGTTGGTGGAAGGTCATCTTATTGCCCCTATTTATATAGAACCCTTGAAACCTCCTTACCCAAAGTGGTATGATCCTAATGCAAAGTGTGCCTATCATAATGACAATGTTGGACACTCTATTGAGAATTGTATGGGCTTGAAGAGGAAAGTCCAAGAACTTGTCAATGCTGGAATTTTGAGTTTTGGAACAAAGAATGATCCAAATGTGAATGATAATCTTCTACCAGATCACATAAAGGGTAGCGGTTGATGCTATGGAAGAAACTGGATGATATTCATTGATTCACTAACTTGAAGATTATGGTTGTTTCTTTGTTTCTAATTTCATTCATCTTAGGACATTTCAATTTCTTAGGTAATATAGGAGTGCCTAAGCCCAAAAGTGTCACGACCCGTGACCACATTTTTCATCTTCTTATACACATCTTAACCGGTTGGGCTGTCTGTGATACTTCACTTGTACTGACTGTTAAACAATTTTACAATGTATTGTTTATATTATACACATCCCCTATCGTAATTAATCAGATAAGTAGTACTGTTGACATGTCTAAATACAGAGAATAAATGATCATACCTCAAATAACTCAATCGGTCTGTCACATCTTTCTTCGTGTACAGCTGGGATCCACAATCCACCGAACTCACAAGCATCAGAACCTGAGATGTTTAATATTAAGGGCTGAGCAAAACCACGGCTCAGTAATAGAATTATATGCCTCACTTGATACTCAGCTTCCTATATGCTGAAAATCTTTTTTTTTTCCTATGGGCTCTAGGCTCGCATGTAGGAAGGATACTACAGTCGGCTAGGGATCCGAATAGAGTAAGGTAGGTATTTTAGAATACCGTACTTGTTACGGAACCTAGAAGCAACTGTAGAGAGAAATTTTCATTTCGTTTTGAATTAATCAATCCTCTTCCTTTTTCAAAACTTCCATAATTTTTTTTCATATTCTTTTCAAAATAATGCCTCTACGAAACAAAGCATTTAAATGAAATAATTAATATTCGTATATTCCTTGGAAAGAATATTAGTTAAATCATCATCTTATTTCTTTAAAACTCATTTCATGTTTTAATGTACTCTTTTAATTAGTACCGTACTTTAAAAAGCAAAATAAGCTATAAAAATCTATTTCATTCTTAAGTTCACAAGGCATCATTTTTTTTATTAGTATGATTAAGTGTGAAAGAAACGAACTTATTGTAAGGACCGGGAGTGCCTAGATCGCTGTTAACCAGGGATTTACCACCCCAGTGCCTTACTCATCCGATATATCACACACATCATATGTCATATGCACCAGATCTATTTCATCCTTTGACATTTGTCGAATTCACGAATCACAATCACTTACTTATCATCACAATATCCTACAGAATTTCTTACTAACTCATCAGAACTCGTGTAGCACTTAGTTCCCGAAGGACTCTAGAGGTGGCTCCCACGGTACAGTCGTCGAGTCTCTGCTCAGTTTGGCCTTTACTAAAACATCGGAACACGTGTAGCACTTAGTTCCCGAAGGACTCTAGAGGTGGCTCCCACGGTTCAATCATCGAGTCTCTGCTCGGTATGGCCTGTACTGAAACATCAGAACACGTGTAGCACTTAGTTCCCGAAGGACTCTAGAGGTGGCTCCCACGGTTCAATCATCGAGTCTCTGCTCGGTATGGCCTGTACTGAAACATCAGAACACGTGTAGCACTTAGTTCCCGAAGGACTCTAGAGGTGGCTCCCACGGTTCAATCATCGAGTCTCTGCTTGATTTGGCCTGTACTGAAACATCAGAACACGTGTAGCACTTAGTTCCCGAAGGACTCTAGAGGTGGCTCCCACGGTTCAGTCATCGAGTCTCTGCTCGGTATGGCCTGTACTGAAACATCAGAACACGTGTAGCACTTAGTTCCCGAAGGACTCTAGAGGTGGCTCCCACGGTTCAATCATCGAGTCTCTACTCGGTCTGGCCTTTTCCGTTTGACATATTCCATGTCATGTAAAATATTTCCCTTTTTAACATATCACCTATCATTTATGGATTCTAAGATAGACGTTAATCTTGTCGTACTATAAACCCCGGAGGGTAAAGGACTAAACCGATCAAATCTATGACTATAATCTATATTGTCCTCGGTGGATCACGGATCAGGTGTCGACCGGGACTAAACATGTCACATATCATGCATCAGCATGATAAGAATACCAACCAGTCTCAAAACCGTATTTTTCATCATAAAATACACCTTTATGGAATTTATATAATTATATAATTCCATGATTTAAAATCATAAGGGTTATAATCCTTTAGTGAATACTGATAAAAATATTCATAAAAATATTCACTATATTTCACTTCATCTTTCGTCTCGTAATTCGTGTAATTTATCTATTCCGAGAATTTTCGGTGATTTCATTATCACCATTCTCGAATACATGAATATTCTAAAGTTCCATCTCATTATATTCATATTTTATGAAATTTAGAAATTTCCTCATGTCTCGTGATTTACTATCGAAATTCGGAAATAAATCATTTAATATGATTTTATAAAGCTTTTCTAAAATTTTCGGCAGCATAACGGCTGCCGATTTACTAACCTCCTGCACGGAAAATACAGTTTAAAATCTTTCAGCCAGTACTTCTTCCCAAATTATTTTCAGCAAATCATGCATCATAATAATTTTCATAAAATAATTGCATAAAATATTTCAATTAAATTATGCAGACTGAGTATCCTTACAGTGCTGCACATGCATCCCTTACCTTTTTCCGAGTCGGCGACTTTCGCTTATCGATCGTGCCCGCACTCCATTTCTCCCGATTCCTTATCCCGATTGCTGAAAATAATTTCTGGAATTAAAATTCTAATTTTTTAGAATTTTTCATAATTTATTTAATTTTTTTCTGAAATTAAATTCTCGGGAAATTTCTTACCGAATTTGTAAAATCCCGGGTTGTCGAATTTTTGGGAAATTTCTGAATTCCCGAAATTCTCCTTTTTTCCTCTTTTTCTTCCTTTTTCCTCTTTTTCTTTTCTTTCTTTCTTTTCTTTTTCTTTTTCCTTTTTCTTTTCTTTTTTTTTTCTTCTTCCTTTCCCGGTTAGACCGGTTCAGACCGGTCTAGAGCCCTTCCTCACCGGTTCCTCACCGGCGGCCGGTTCTCCGGCGGTTCAGGCGTCCCTCAGCTGGCTGGCTGCACGACGAACTTGCCGGTGCCCTCCGTTTGCCCTGGATCGACGGCACGGCGGCGGATCGAGGCGGTTTTGCCTCGGTTTCTTCTTCCTCTTCGCCGGCGTTCCTCCGCCGTCCATTGCACCTCCGGTGGCCTCCATCAGCTTCCTCTTCTTTCGTCGATGCTTCGGCTGTGATGGCGGCGCCCGGTTTGGCCGGCAACCGCCAGATCTGGTTTCTCCTCTTCTTGGCTTCCGCCGTGATTTCGCTTCTGTTTTCCTTCTTTCTTCCGCCGCCGGTGGTTTCCATGCCTTCTTCTTTGGCCGGCGATGCATCCCCTTACTTTTCCCTCGCCGGTGGTGGCAGCGCCGCCACCGTCGGCCTCATGTGGGGGGGGTATCGGGTTTGCTTCCCGATCCTGCCTTTCTCTTTTTTTTTTGTTTTGTTTCTATTTTTGGGTTATTTCTATTTCCCTTTTTTAGTCTATCACCTACTATATACTATACAATATATTTTATACTTTATACATATAATATATATTATATACTACACATATATTAATTCATACATAGTATAAATATTTATATAGATATAATATAACAATATATCTACTTTATATTTATGTTATACAATTTAAATAATATAATAATATTTGCTTATTTATATAGTATTGTACTATATATATATATATTTAAAGAGATACATACATATACATATATGTATATTAAGTATTACAAAAATGTATATCTAGTATATATATATATATGTATATTTATATACTTAAAGTTAAATAACATATGTGTATACAAATTATATAAATGCTATAATAAAATATTTATACATATAAACTTTTATATAAAACCACATTTACTTTTCTTATATATTCATATACTTTTATTTAAAATTATAATATATATATTTCATATATATATATATCTGTACATATATATTTATAATTATATAAATACATTTTATAATATACACATGTCTTTATTTAAGACAAAATAGTATATATTTCATTTTATAATATATACTAATATTCATATACATACATATGTATTTATATAAAAACATGTGTAAATATATTTATATAATTTAATTATATAAATATATAATATACGCATTTTTATTTTATAAATTTTGGATTTCCATTAATCCAAATTTAAATTCCTCCAATACTTATTTTCAATATTTCTAATTTCCAATAAATGGAAAAATTTACAGTTATCACAAAAGGGCATTAAGAATTCTTTTATGTATTGGGCCAGTTTTCATTTGTTTTCATTTCAATAAAGGATTAGTGTGATGCATATTTCTTAATTCCTCATTCCAATCTTGTTCTTTAATGCCAAACACCAATACCCATATTCTCTACATTGTTACCAAGCTTAAAAGTATCCAAATAATGAACATGATAATGATGATGGCAATGAGTATAAAATTCAGTTCTGAAATAGTTGCTTTGGTTGGTTGAATGGGTTTCCAATTTGCCAAGATTGTTCAAGCAAGAAGAGAATAGAAGATATTTGTCTAAAATCTTCACCTATAGAATGTTACGAGTAAAGGTGAATCTCTACATGAAATTCTAATGAGTTTGTCTTTGTTCAATAGATGACCTTTAATGAGAGTACTTGTAATGAGATGAGAAATGGCCTTCTTTCACTACCTTTCAAGTGTGAGTAAAACTATCCATTGATTACCCCTTTTGAGCCTATTATATTCTTTTTTATATATAACCCACCAAGAATCACCTTCTACACTAGGGGGCAAAGAGAATGGAAAATGAAGGATTAGTGGGGCAAAGTGAAAAAAAATTTTGTGGAAAAAAAAGAACAAAAGAAAAAAGAATGAAGAAGGAAAGAGGGTTTGAATCAAGAAAGTGAAAACCCTAGTCACATTAGAATAAAAAAGGAGAGAAAAAGCAAATGGGGCAAAAGGCCTAAATGATTCATGAAAAATGATTCTTGGTTTGATGAACCCTGAAACACTTATTTTGGGCCTATATTATCCTTTCTTTCATAAACCCTCACCTGAGCCTACATTACGTGCCTTAAAAGTCCATTTTGATCAAATATGAGTACTCCTATTGAAGAATCATGTGTTGAATAAAGGCATACTTACACTATGAGATGATAATCCTTTGGATGGAAGTAGGACAAGCAGATCAAGATAAGGAAAAAGATTTCTCTAGATGGAAGAAGTGGGATTCCGAAGACTCTCTTAGATCCATGTGAGCATTAAATTGGGTGAAGAAATATCTGATGTTGGGGCATGAATCAAAATGGAGAACAAATAAGAGAAGTTCATCAAGGACAATGAAGTTGAAAATGAAGAGAAATAAATTAAAAAAGAGAAAGAAAAGAAAATGAAAAAGAAGAAAAAAAAAGAGAAGAAAAAAAAAGAAAAAAAAGGAGAAAAAATGAAAGGAGGATTTAGATCGAAAACCCAAAAAGGGCGGTTAGGATCAATAGAGTGCGTCTAAGTTGAAAACCTGAAAAGGCAGCTTAGATACCAGAAAAACTGGATGTCAATGATACAGGGGCAAGAGGATATTTTAATGAACTCAACATCAGATAAATGGACTTTTGAAGGGAATTTTGTATTCATTGATCAGAATTGTTTGAATTGTTGTTATTTGGATACTATTACTTAATCCTGAAAATTCTTGCTTTTCATTCACGCCTACTTTCCTTTTATGCTTGGCAATTTCTTGTTAAATCTTTCTAAATGTTGAATAATACCACTCTCTTCATTTCACTTATCATTTCTTTGCTATATCCTTACCTTGAGGGATTGAGAAATTGTGTTGCATTGATTTTGAAAATTGGAATGATAATGAATGTTTGCTTGGCAAAATATGTGAAAGACTCCTATATTATTTAGGAAAATGAAAGAAAAGGGAACTTTGTGAATGAATGAAAATTGGAAATCAAGAAAAATCAATGAATAAAGAAGAGTGAATGAAGATTTTAATGAGCATATGAATGACTAGATAGAAAGGATAGTAAAGAAGAAGAGACATGGGAAAAGATAAGATATAGAGGGCACGAAGACAAGAGATTCATTAGGAAAGAAAACTGGAAGAAGGAAAATGAGAAAGGAAATAGGAAATATAAGGACAGGATGACAAATAGAAGAATGCATGAGATAGACTGATTTAGAAAAACCTTGTTATTGCCACAGTTAAAGTTGAAATGCTTTTCAAAGAAAACATTGCATGAATAGAATAGAGTGTGTGAGTAATATTACATGAATGGCATTACACAAATGACATTGCATAGATAGGATAGAATGCATGCGTAGTTGCATACATGATGCATTGCATGAGAAAAACTACAAACAAGGTTCCTTGAGTACAATCTATAAGACCTTCGGGCATGATTCCTCCTAATTTTTGGACAAGATTTTTAATGTTTGACTGCCTGCCTGTTTAGGGGGAGCTTTTTGGACAAGATTTTTAAAGTTTGACTGCCTGCCTGTTTAGGAGGAGCTTTTTGGACAAGATTTTTAAAGTTTGACTGCCTACCTGTTTAGGAGGAGCATTTTGGACAAGATTTTTAAAGTTTGACTGCCTGCCTGTTTAGGAGGAGCATTTTGGACAAGATTTTTAAAGTTTGACTGCCTGCCTGTTTAGGAGGAGCATTTTGGACAAGATTTTTAAAGTTTGACTGCCTGCCTGTTTAGGAGGAGCATTTTGGACAAGATTTTAAAGTTTGACTGCCTGCCTGTTTAGGAGGAGCTTTTTGGACAAGATTTTTAAAGTTTGACTGCCTACCTGTTTAGGAGGAGCATTTTGGACAAGATTTTTAAAGTTTGACTGCCTGCCTGTTTAGGGGGAGCTTTTTGGACAAGATTTTAAAGTTT
This sequence comes from Heritiera fomes, assembly GCA_032173925.1. Lineage (NCBI taxonomy): Eukaryota > Viridiplantae > Streptophyta > Magnoliopsida > Malvales > Malvaceae > Heritiera > Heritiera fomes. The sequence continues at coordinate 15,714,560 of JAPDPM010000009.1, read as the reverse complement.
GACTGCTTGCCTGTTTAGGAGGAGCTTTTAGACAAGATTTTTAAAGTTTGACTGCCTGCCTGTTTAGGGGGAGCTTTTTGGACAGATTTTTAAGTTTGATGCCTTTCTGTTTAGAGGGAGTTTTTTGAAAAATAAAAAAAAAAGACAAAAGAAAAAAGAGAAGAAATCAGGCAAAATAGGTGTCTATGTCTTTGTGCAATTACTGTTTCACAGCAAACACACAAAGAGGGGCAGCTGTAGACACCTTATTTTGTCCGGTTTCTCAATTTGTAAAAATAATTAATTGGGTTAAATGACATTGTATTTTAATATAAAATTAGGCTGGAATTAAATTAGAATTTTTAGATTTAGAATTAACATTAATTAGGAAATTAAAATTAAAATAGGATTTAAGAAAAATAAAAAGAAAGGATAAGAAAAGAAAATTTTATGATAAGATAATTAGAGTTTTTTAGGATAATTATTTGGATTAATATTAAATTTGGTAAAGTTAGATTAGGATTAATATAAGAATTAGATAAATAAAATATTAAAAATAGGAGATAATTAATAGAATAGGTACAGTTGTATTAGGACTCTAATAAGTTTTTAACTATAAAAAGGGACACACACAATCAAATTGGAAGGAAGCATCTCTAACGCCAAAAATTGTATTTGATCACCGTAGCCATCCTCATCCCTTTTGTTGGCTCGACCTACCATCATCTTCATTTCTTTCAAAACTGAAACAGAGCATTGTCATCATCTTCAAGCCATCGAATGTTCTGTTAACATTTTCATCATCATCCTCACACACGAGAGCCCTCTCATTGCCTCCATCACCATCTTCACTTTCACATTGCCACCAAATCACCCAAGCTACTGACTGCTCTGCTGTATCATTTAAAGCAACCACCGATAGCCCCTGCTTGCCGCTCTGCCCGGTACAGACCCTGTCATCATCACTGCTGCACCTAACGTTCGCTGCCTGCTTGCAACGCCAACACTCCAAGCTACTGTTCAGCTATTCCATCAGGCCACCTGTTCTCAAGAAAAGAAAAAGAAATTATGAAGTAGTAGACCGAGCAAACTTTGTAACTAAGGTTTCGAAGAGAATTAAAAAGCTAAGGAAAGTGAGGAAGAAGAGACAAATTGAAGGACAACAGGAAGTGATAATATTTTTAGATTTGAAAGAAAAAGCTATTAAAGAAGAAAGCGGTACGGTAAGAGAAGGCATAGAGGTATGGATTAGTTTGTTTCATAATATTTTACTTGAATTAGTTAGTGGGATATGTTAGTTACTTATTAATTAACTATTATGCTTAACGTTGTTTGGTTTGGTTAATGGTTTTGTTAGTCAATTTTTTTTTATTATATTTTTAGATAAGTTTTTTATATAAAGCAATTAATTATATGTTTGGAAATTAGAAATAGTTAAGATTATTTGTGAGTTTATAATTATATGTAATTTAAAATTCTAGGAAACTAAAAGATTGGTAAATCAAGATTGTAGAGTATGACAGTTAGTGAGCGGGAAGATGAATTTATAAATTAAAAATATTTAAATAAATTAAACAAAATTACAATAAGGGATAAACAAAAAAAATGAGTTATTCCGACGATGGAATTCTAAAGGGATTGCGCTTGAGTAGTACTTTTAGATATCTTGAGGTGAGGAGAGTCCTCTTAAGTCTCACCAGCTTGATGAAAGATTTAAGGGATTTTTCAATATTTAATAATTCATCATTAAAATTAAAATAAAATTCAAATTAATAAATTCAAATTAAAATAATTAATAGAATAAAAAGAAGATAATATACGATTAAAAAATTGAATAATGTTAAATAACTTGGATAAATGTGGATTAATCCAATGATGGAATTTAAAAAGGAATTGCGCTTGAGTAGTTTTCTTTAAAATTCCTAGGTGAGGAGATTTCTTCTAAGGTCTGACCAGCTTGATGGAAGATCTAGAGGAAATTTTCAATATTAAATAATTTATATTTATTTAAGTTATAAAAAGTAAAAATAAAAATAATTTTATGATTAAAAAAAATTAATAATTTTACATAAATTGGGATAGGAGTCAAAAATAAGTATTTCATAATATATTTAAATCATCCAACGACGGAGCCTCTTCAAGAAAGGTGATTGGTCCTACTTGAATACTCTTGAGGTGAGAAGAACTTTTAAGTTATCCAACCAGCTTGATGGAGGAGACTTAGAAGATTTTTCAATATTTAATCATATCGAAATTAAAGCAAACAAATAGGCAAAATTAACATAACCTTAGACTATTTGGTACCATCTTAAGATGGGCATTGTGGGGGTGCTAATCCTTCCCCACACGTAATCGTACTCCCGAACCCTAGATTCTTTGAACGTAGACCATGCCTTATCCTGAGATAAAAGTAGGTGACCAATCACACCTTAGGTTTGAATGGTTGGTGGCGACTCTCTTGAATTTTTAAAGTCTAGCGGTTAGGTTCACGGACCTAGACGTTACGACAATAACTATTTGTGTTATAATTATTGTTACATTAAATTATTTTTTATCACATAATTTAAAACAAAGTACATAAATAGATCTTGATATCCGTATCTTATAATAATAATAATAATAATAATAATAATAATAAAATTATGTTATCTTTTAGTATAAGTATTATCTTAATCAAATTTAATTATCTATTAAAATAAATTATTTATTATCTATTAAATACAAAATTAAAGTGTAGATAAAAATAATTATTTCTAATAGTAAAATAAATTGTAATTTAGAAATATAATATAGTAGTAATTGTTGTGTAAGCGAAAATTTTAATACAATTAGTTTTTTTTATATATTTATTAAGATTAGGATTAATTATTATCACAACCCGAAGGCCGTGACATATACTTAACACTTACACTTATTCTATTTAACAAATTTACGAACTAAAATTTTTTTTCCACTTTATGGTTTGTATTCGATACCAATGTATTCACTAAACAATTTTCACTTATCCTTTTCATTTTAATGCAACTTTACTATCTTATTCTTTAATCCAAAGGTGAGTTAAATAATTTTGAAGTATGTAATTATCACTTTTGATCTATAAGATATTCTTGCCTAGAAAATAGATTGAAAATATTGTTCTTTTATTTTGAGATTTTCCCCAAATAAATTACCTGCAAGTCATTTTTCATTTATCTTAGCTCGACCATATCCAACAATCTTAATATCCCCAACTAATCACCAATTACATATCATATCCAATAACGTCCATTCACATCATAATACAAATCATGTTCTAAGATCGCACTCGATCATCATATTACTCACAAAATAATCTAAAACAATCATAAGTTACATCCCAAGACATATTCTTAAACTGTATTGTGTAATCTATATAGAATGTACATGTAAATAGGACAATACACTATTTATATACCTTGGAGATAGCCAAAGCAAGGCTCAAAGGACGCTGGTATATACCTAGGCTAGGTACGATCCCTGATGGCCTCTGCGGGTGGTGAAAAAAAGGTGAGCAATTCACAGCTTAATAAGTAGTTAAGTAAATGCATGCTAGCTTTATGTTGATCTACGTGCATGTGTATGCATGTGAAGACCGCCCATTTTCGATACCGGATTATAAATAATTGTATAGAAAGAGTAAGGATGTTAAGATGTAATTTGGAATTGTATTTTTATTATTATCTTAAAGTGATCAAACCGAAAATTTGAGTTTAGTACATTTAACAGTAAGTGATTAATATATATATATATATAAATGAGATTTATATAGCATACTTGAGATATATCTATTAAGTCAATAAAGAAAATAAATAGATATTTTGTATATTAGTGATATAAGTTAATGAATATATAAATGCACTTACAAAACCTAGGTGCATGTATTATAAGTGGTTAGCAATTAAAAAAACAAATAAATATATATATAATTAATTAAATAAAGGATACAAGCATATTAAATTAAATGTGATATAGACATGAGTATATGAATAAAATATACATATAGGAAATAAATAAGAAAAATATATATTAAGTCTAATATATATATATATATATATATATATATATATATAATATATAAAATGTATATATATAATAAGGAAACATATATATATATATATATATATATATAGCCCGATTAGAAGCCAATCCGGCTTACCTGCTGCCACCAGCGTGGGAGTAGGAGTTTGAAAGAAATAAGCAGAGGATCTAAGTCCTCTGCAAACGAAAACCAAAGAAAGGAAAGTGAGAGAGCAGCGAGAGAGAGAAGAGAAAACAAAGACGCAATGAACGAGAAAGAGAGTGAAACGAGACCGAGAGAGAGAGAACAGAAGGAATGGAGTAGTTCGTAGCCGAAAATAGGGGGTTATCGGGCTTCCGAGGTTTCCTTTAAGGTGTTAAGGAGGCGGTCAACTTGTGGCTGCTGCAATGCCGTCCAGGCACGGTCAGGCTCGGCTTCCAGGCAACCGTCAAGTCTCGTGGAGGTGCAAACCGAGTGAGAGAAGGTGCCGAGCAGGAGCACTGATCTAGGGTCTCGGGTATCTTCCTTGGTATGTGGAACAGGGGCTCTGGACATAGCCATTTCAGGAGATCCAGGATGTTGCACATGGTTGAGTAAGAGGCTGACATTAGCAAGGCCGTTAAGGCAAGGTACGGTGGCTGAAAGTAGGGTCACGGTAGAAGAAGAGGAAGGCTTAGTTCAGGTCTGCAACTCAGCAGGATCACGCGAGGAAAGAGGGACCGAAACTCAAGATGGAAATGTGATTGAGTAGGGCAGTCTCGGTGGTTGTTTTAGGCTAGAGTTTTGCTGGTTTCAAAGGCTCGTGAGTGGCCATTTACGGTGGCTGTGCCGAGCTAAGTTGATGCCTTGAAACAAGGAGAAAAGAGGCAGCTAGGGAGAGAAACCGAAGCTGCAACAAGGAACCACGTTCGGTTGGCATTATGGCACTGCTGTAGGCTAAGTTCAAGGGGTTGTTTGTGCTAGAAATGGTGGCTGATCAGAGGCCTTTGAGTGTTCTTTCTTTACTGTGCCGAGATAAGTTAAAGGCTAAGTATATGCGGCTACTTTAGGGATTGGTTGTAGGCTGGAATCAGCCTTGAACAGCAGCATTTCAATGGCTTAAAGCTGGGCGGAAGGGAGTGGAACGAAGCTGGAAAAAGTGGTCTTGTAGGGCAGTTCTGATCACTGTGTGGCTTGAAGGAAACCGAAACAACACGCAGCGGAATTTAAATCATTCGGTCTCCACCAAGATCGATTCGGAGGGTTGCCTGATTAGGGTTTCGAGATTTTACCTAACGTTTTCTCTGAATTTTCTGTCGTTGGTCGAGTCACAAGCAGCAACTTTTCGCTCCTGCCTCTATGGTATCCACACGAACGGATCTCACGACTCTTGAACGTCTCACGATCAGAAGCCTTGAAGAGCGTTTTGATTCCTTATAACCGAACTGCTAGCTTCGATTAAAAGAATGTTTTGTTTTCTGTTTTTTTTTTAAAAAGTGCGGTTATGTTTTAGAAAAACATCCTTTTTATAGGCAGTAAATTTTACCCTAAAATTTACTGCCAAACAGAACTCTAATCCTACTTAGAATAGGATTAGTTATATCCCTAATCCAATTCAGAATAGGATTAGTTATATCCTTAATCCAATTCAGAATAGGATTAATTAAGCTCCTCATTGATCCGTTCTAAGTGTGCGACCCAATAGGTTCTCAAAACAATGGCAATGACAAAATTGTCATAGGCAATGAGCGGTATCTAGCAACACATCATTGCTACCCATGTAACGAGAATGTCAATGACTCGACATAACCTTACTCGTGATAGATGTTACCGTGTAGTCTAATCCCTTTATCCTTTGATGTCTTGATTAGACACAAGTCATGGAATGTGTCACACTTGTATAGTCTAATCAGCGTTTCTTGATTCCTGAGTAGACTAATTAAACAAATAAAATCAATATCTCATATTGACTTATTCGAGCACGGCCATGCATTTCTTAGTCTCACTCTATCAAAGGGCCCAAGACATCACTCTTGTTATATAAGAGGGATAAATTCTATCTTGATCACTCAACATCCCTCTACATAGATCAAGGCATACCCAATTACTACCTTTATAGTCCATCCTGTTACGAATGACATCTAGCAGCATTAAAGTATGCAATTCTCTATGTTGGGATCTGTGATGATCTCAAGTCAAAGGATCACTTACACCATCATCACTATGAGAATCGCTTATGACACTCATATAACAATCCATGTAGCGTTCTCATGGAGGGTCGATCCAGTACATAGTTCTCTAACATGTACCTATGTGATGACTTGATATCCTATATCGATGAAAATGGTCATCAGTCAACCACATACTAGTCTTATCGTATCATTGTTATCCTTGTTCACAATAATACTTGACTAGGGATACTTTAAGAATAGTGTGTTATTACTATTCTAAGGACATTATCATATAAGATTATATTACGCAGTTATAAGACAAATATAATAATGAACTATAAATAAAAATGTCATGATACATAAAAATGCCAAAGTCAATCATCTAATGAATGGTTCTAAGGGCATAATCCAACATGGCTAATCTCTTAGGCACGGATCAGGGCTTTGTTTTGGGCTATTCAAGGCTGTTTCAAATAGAATTTTGATGGCTGATCAGAGCTGAAATTGGTGGCCTGAAAATGAAAAGAAAGGCATGGTGTAGGTGCCAATCGGCAGGCCTGACTACTTAAAGAATAAAAGGGCCATTAAACCATGAAATATGCTGTTGTTGGAGTGAAACGCAGAAACCAACAGCGAAGAGAGATAAGCAGTAAGGTTCAGCACCTCAAGAAATAAAGGTAAAAAGTGATCCTACTAAGCTAAATATACATATGAGAAAAGAAAAGGAGAAGGATAGATTATGTATATATATTTATATATATGTAGGAATATATAAATATATATTTCTAAGTAAGGTTGTGTGAAGAAGATTTGATGTATGATATAGTATAGTGAAGTGTGCATGCACCTTGGTCGGTACATATGCGTATATAGATACATCATTGGTGTGATATATATATATACACACACACATAAGCATACGTAAGTATAGAATTATATACTAAGAGTATATAATGAGTGTAGATTGAGGTGTATTTATATATATATATATATATATATCAATGTTATGATAATAATGGATAAATTCCGACATGAAAGGTTCTTCCGAGAGTAAGTCTACCTTTTGTTATATATATATATATAAAGAAGGCATTGAGGAGAAAATAATGAAGGTAAAATAAATACTTCTTGGACACCTATAAAGGAAATGTGGTGGAAGCATAAGATATATTTGGAGTAACAGTACCTTAGTGAAGAAAATATTAATAGTGAATTGTGGTGTGTATTGGTGGTATGGGAAACACAAGGAAGTGGAGATCATACAGTAGGCTAAGAAGTGCAATGATGGTGTTTAAAGGTACCAATTATTGGTACCATGGTGATTTCGAGTGGTGATAAAGCTTGAGGGAGAAGGCTCACTACATATCGAGGTAAGTGGATTAAATAAAGCTTATTAGGATTATCTCGTAAGAGATAATTAAGTTTTTTTTATACAAATAATTAATTTATTTCTGGATTAAGCAATGAAATTCTTTTGCTTGAACAATTGAGGAAGTAGAGGTAAGTTGGAGGATTCAAATGAATTGTGTTTTTAGATTATGCTTGGGTTGGATTTAAAAACTTGTTTTTGCCTTATGTGTTGTGGCCTGCCAAGCTTGCATGTTGAATAAAGTGATTTATGCATGTGTTAAGTAGAAATTAGTCTACATATTGGTTGGCAATATGTATGCTTTTGTGATTGATTGTTTGTGTAGAGAAAGTAAATATTAAAAAAAAAGAATAAAATGTCTGAATTGTGATTGATATGAAAATTGCGAAAAAGAACCGTGTTATTGCATTTTCTACAAGTTGGGTTAGGTTAAAATATAAGTCGTTATGCTATCGAAATTTCTAGTGATTCGAATAGGAATAAGTAAAATTATAAACCTTACTCATTTTATATATGAAAAACTAAGGTGTCGTTTGGGATCGTTTTCTGTTTTCTATTTCATGTTTTTGAAAATTTTGTTTTTGTTTTTGTTTTGTTTTATTTTCAAATTCTGAAAATAGAAAACATGTTTGGTTAATACTGTTATGTTTTGAAAACAAATATTTAATCTAATTCAAATATAATAATTCAATTCACAAAATAAAAATTTAAAAATTAAATAAAAATAATATATTTATTAAATAATAATATGTACATAATATTAATTTACATTATTTAATACATATATTAAATATTTTCATTTAATCATATAATAATTTAATCATATATTGATAAGGACACCATCGACTCTTCTTTCGATGTAATCAAGGGTAAGATTTTTGTTTTCGATATTGATGCCATTGTATTGTTTGATCCGGGTTCTACCATCTCTTTTGTGTCTCTTATGTTTGCTACTAAAATACTTGTACAACCTGAAACTTTAAGGCATCTTCTACATATAAATACACCCTTTAGGGAACTTCAAATGACAGTTATAACGTATCATAATTGTAAGCTATGGGTAGGAGAGATGGAATTAGTAGCCGATCTAATTTTATTGAATATGTATGGATTTGAAATGATATTAGGAATGGATTGGTTAGCTAAAAACCGAGTTAGCTTAGATTGTTTCGCTAAATCTGTAACCTTCTCTTCTTCTGTTAGCTATACTATAAAGTTTGCTACTATGTAATGAAAGAATGTATTTGTTGCTTTAATTGGTTAAAATGAAATCTTATAGATTATGTTTGATGGTTGAAGGGTTTATTGCCTATGTTGAGGATGTAGAAAAGAAACGTCTGAGGTTACAAGAGATTCTAATGGTTAGGGACTTTCCCGACGAACTACTCAGGCTTCCTCCTGATAGAGAAGTAGAATTCACTGTTGATCTAGTGCTCAGCACTAAACCCATCTCTAAGCCTCCTTATCAAATGGCTCTGGTAGAGCTCAAGGAGCTCAAGAAACAACTATAAGAGCTACTGGACAAAGGTTTTATCCGACCCAATGTGTCTCCGTGAGAGGCACTGATTTTGTTTGTCTATAAAAAGGATTGTAGCCTGCAGTTTTTTTTATTACTGGTTGTTGAATAGGGCTACTATCAAGAATAAATATCCTCTTCCCAGAATTAATGACTTGTTTGATCAGCTTCGGGGTGCTCAAATTTTTCTAAAATAGATCTTAGATTTGGATATCATCAATTAAAGACCCGTAGTAAAGATGTCTCTAAAACTGACTTCAGGACCCGATATGGCCATTATGAATTCTTGGTAATGCCGTTTGGTGTTACTAAGGCTCTCGCAGCTTTTATGAATCTAATGAATGAGATTTTCAAACTTTATCTTGACAAGTTTGTTCTCATTTTTATCGATGACATTCTTGTTTATTCCAAGTAACAGGAAGAGCATGAGCAACATCTTCGAATAGTACTTCAAACCCTCAGAGATTGAAAACTTTATGCCAACCTGAGCAAGTGTGATTTCTGGTTGGATTAGATTGCTTTCTTGGGTCACATAGTCAGTAAAGATGGGGTGTTTGCTGATCTGTCTAAAATTGAGACCATAGTTCAGTGGAAAAAGGTCAAAAATAGTAACCAAGATTTTGAAATTTCTTGGGTCTAGCAGGATATTATAGATGGTTTGTCGAAAGTTTCTCTAGATTGGATGGTCCGTTAATGCGCTTAACGCGTAAAGATGTGAAATTTGAATGGAATGACGCTTGTGAGCGTAGCTTTCAGGAGTTGAAGAGCAGGTTGGCGTAAGCACCAATCCTCATTATCCCTAGTGGTTCAGGGGGTTTCTCAGTGTATAGTGATGCCTCTACACATGGCTTGGGTTATGTGCTAAAGTAGAATGGTAAGGTAGTTGCTTATGGTTCTCGTCAGCTGAAGGACCATAAGGAGAACTACTTGACTCATGATTTAGAATTAGCCATCGTGGTGTTTGCTTTAAAGATTTAGCCGCACAATCTTTATGGAGAGAAATTTCAGGTGTTCATTGACCATAAGAGCCTGAAGTATTTTGTCACGACCCGAAGGTCGCGACGTTCACTCGATACTCATACTTTTCTTAGTCTACAAATTTATGGACTAAACTTTTCCTTTTCATTTTACGATTTGTATTCGGTGTCAGTGTAGTTACTATACTATCTAGGTGAACTAGTCATTTCACTTAAATATTAAAATAGCGAGGAAACGATTCTAAGATACATTTCGAATTATTTAACAAAATATGTATTGTGCATTAATTAAAATTTTACATATAAACAAGCGTTTTATAAAGAGCGTATACCTCAAAGGCTAGTACCAAGCCTAGATGTCGTATCCGGAGGCCCGTTCAAAAGCCTTCATGGTAGAGTTTAACTTAATAATCTGAAAAAAAGATAAAATGAGGTACGGTGAGCAAAACCAGGGCTCAGTAAAATACTAACATAAATGCAAGAGTAGAATTATACTGTCTTAAACCGCAATGCTTAAAACCTTCAAGTTTGCAAGTACAGTTCGCCTTTTTCATCGATAACATCTCTTTATCTCAATTCCTGTTATCTGTCTATCATTCAGACCTCTAAATAGATCAACTTAATCACTTTCGATCTTCTTGTCCTTATACTACATTGCATCATACAACAATGCATTGTGTACAATTTGAATATCATATACTATTAATCCATACTCACATCAATCTCATCGTATATCATGTTTAATTGAGATATCATATCAGTCACTTTACATTTAACAATTATTCTCCTGTATTACATCAACTTATCACTTTTCATGTGAGAAATTATGATCACGATAGTGTAAGGTCATAATTCTTTTCATATTAATCTTATGATCATGTATCTTATCATACCATAACATCATGTAAATGGAATATCGTTAATACCGAGTCATGACATTCCTCATATAATTCTCATGCTTGTGTACACTATAAGATTATGACATATCTTATGTAAAAAGCATATTATTATGTCATGATTTAGTAAGCGAAATATGTAGCTTTACTATATAAACCGCTATCATTTCAATTCATATCATATATGCTTTTAGAACATGCTCAAACATATAAATTTTCAATTCATTTCATATTTACTATTAAGACATAATCGGAACATGTAAAATTTGCAAATCATATATTCGTGTATAGAGCATGTCTAAAACATGTGTGGTTTTTAAAACGTTTTTCATATACTATAAGTCATATCAGGTCTAGAGTTCATATCAAATCAAACTATACTCTTGACCGCATATCATATCATATTTGACATAAAATCATATATGAGTCATATAAGTGACGAAATCATATCACATATAATTTTAAAGCATGTTTAAAACATGTACAGTTTCAAAACATATCTCATCTCAAACTTGTCTCATGTACTGTATATATCATGTCAAGTCTAGAGTTCATATCAATAAAATCATACTCTAGACTTCCCATCATATCGGTTTGAGACTAGGCTAGATCCCTAATGCTCTATCAATAAAGGCTTATATCACCATAGCTAGCAATGAAAATCATGTCATCGTCCCCTAGAAACCGACTAGGGCGCTATCTATGGTCATAGACCTCATCTCTCCTAGCCTCACTGATCAGGTGTGACTGAGACCTATCCACTACTATTGTTGGCAAGCATCTCTGCCTAATGAGTAAACTCCAATTAGGCGGTTTCCACTATGTTTTATTGAATTTAATTCTTTTAGGGTGCCTACAGTCTCATAAAACATTTAAATCTTTAGCTTTTCTTGTCAAAATCATGTAAAGCATATGGTAAAATTCTTTAAGAGGCTTCATATATAAAAATATGTATATACCATATACTTTCTTTTTAAAACTAGTCTATACTTTATAGCATTCATATAAATGTAATTATAACATCTCAACTTGTAATAAGTCATGCTTAAAGGCGATGCTATAAAACCATTTCAATATGCAACTTCAATGATATTTTCAAATGTCAATATAAAAAATATTTTCAACTAATACAGTGAAGCAATTCCATTAAATTTATCACCATCAATCATTCGATTTCAAAACTTTCTTTTTGTCAAATCAGTAAATCAGTATTCAAATCAATTCAATATTCAATTCATTCGGTATTCAAATTGTTCAGTATTCAAATTATTCTGAAATCAAATCACTAGGTATTCAAACCATTTGATATTCAATATCCTTTCTCAATAGTTATCGACTATAACAATCATTTGTACTTTTCATCATCAATACTAGGACACATCATTAGTATGAATTCTCTTAGTATCTATGACTATTTAAATATCATGTTTCTATATAGCCATCAAGATACTGAAATTATGCAAATAACAATATCGCCATTCAATATCTATTTCAAAGTTGACATCGAGGATAGCAGAATGACAAGGTCAATAGTCATTATCAAATCTGTCTATGGTTTGATTTATTGGCACACGTTCATAATTTCCGACTTGAGGTTCAATTGCATTCACTATCACAAAACCAAATCACAGTCCTCAAATCAATTTTCATATGGCCTGCATTATTTAATATTCAACTTATGCAATTGTTGATCTTATTATTTAAGGCCTATTCCAAGTTTATAACTGAAAACATGTATTCACATGTTTATCACTCATTTATTTGAATCTATAAATGATCGGATTGTGTCATAATTCAACCTCAATTTCAATAAGATTATGTATGCACAAGTTATACATCCATTATAATTCAATATCATCACTATCTATTGTATACCACAGTATTGATACTAAGACCCATACCACTAGTGTAGGTCCGTTTATTATCTCACGTATATCTGACAATACGATGTAATACGATAAAACCATCTCAACATTGACCACTAGTGTAGGTCCATGTTATCACGTTCGGAACTACTTCAAAATCAAGAGATCAGATTCAATAAATTTTGAAATCATCGCTCCATCAATAATTCCACAATTCAATCGCTCGACCATCAAAATTTCAACTGCGATCTTCTTTTCCAAGCTATATCATATAATCATCGTTATTTTTATCAATACTCCAACTAATCGACATTCCACCTCGTTTTTTGACTTGATAATCAATTAGTAATGTTAAGATAACTCGATTTATTGATTCTATAAGACGCACAATATGACTCATCGCGCTATTGCGCTCATCCATTTACCTTCTCAACTATTTCAAAAAATCAATTTTTCCTACGACACGATAAAGTCCTTTCAAGCTTATCTTTCGATAATTCTTTCCGAGATTCCATTTACATGAGGAAGCCTTAACCTTTTTCATCAAATATTTTCATATAAATTTCGACAGCATAACGGCTTAATTTTATCAAAACCTCCTGCAAGAAAACACAATTTATAACCATAGCTGTTGATTCTCACAATTCCTTATCTCTTACTAAGACCTCTACCACCAGTTGTAGGTCCTCTTAGTATCTATAAATATCTATCAATGGTTCATATCAAATTCACAATTTCAACCATACAATATAACGCTACTAATGCTTTATAAAAGTATCTTACCTGGCGCTGAAACTTAGTGCTTTGACAAGCTCCTAGCATCGTCGAACACCAAATCGCGTCTGTCACTTCCGCTACAATTTCAACAACACTAATGCACTTCATGAATATATAACAATAAAATTATCCAATAAATATCAATCAATTTATTTTCCTTAATTTTCCTTACCATTTCTTTTTTTTCCTTCTTCTTCTTCTTGTCTTTCTTCTTATTTTCCTTCTTTTTCCTCTTTTTTTTCTTCTTTTCTTCTTTTTCTTCTTTTCTTTTCTTTTCTTCTTTTTCTTTTATTTTTTTTCTTCTTTTTCTGGTCTAAACCGGTTCAGATCGGTTCGGCCGGTTCAACCGGTTCAGCTGGTTCATCTTTGCTTGGTCGGTTCAGCCACCGACGACAACCCATTCCAGCGGTTCAGCCACTCCACAGCATCTTGGGATCGCCACAAAGTCGGATATGCTCTCCTTTTCCCCCAATCACTGGCGACAAGTCGGATCTGGGAACGGTGGTTCGGCTTCTTTTCTTCCTCGTTTTCTCTCTTTTCTTTTCCTTCTTTCTTCGCCGGCAGTTCCTTTCACTTGGCCTGACCTTGCCAGCGTTGAAGGCAGTGTGGCGGGGCCGGATCGGCCGGCATTGCCTCTTTCCTCTCTCTTTTTGCTCTTCTGTTTTCCTTCTCTTCCACCCCGTTTCTTTTCTTTTCTTTCCCGTCGTCGAACGTCTCTCTCTCTCTCTCTTCCTTTCTCACCGACGACGGCCTCCTTCTCCTCTTCCTCCTCCTCTCTCGGTTAATAGGGGTTCAGCTGCTGCATTCGTTTCTTCTCTGTTTTACAAAACAGAAGAGAAGGTAAGGGAATCGGGCTTGTATCCCGATTCCCATTTCTATTTTCCTTTTCTTTTTTTATTTATATTTATAAATAAATATTTATAAATATAATTATTAATTAATAATATATATATATACACATTTTTATTTTCTTAAAATTTGGATTTCTTATTATCCAAAATAATTATACTCATTTTCATCTCTTTAATATTTAGATCTCTTAATATCCGAAAATTATTCAAAATAATTTCCTCAACTTCAACACTTCATCAAATTCGAGAATTCCAACAATTTTCCCATCTCGTAAATAAATTTATTTATTTACTTACACTTATTTATTCGCATAAAAATTTAAATTCATGAGTAATTTAATACCAAAAATAGAAAAATTCTCGGTTATCACATCCTTCCCACCTTAAGAAATTCGGTCCTCTGAATTGAACTTAAGTAAAAAGGTGATACCGTTCTATATGCTTATTGTTTTCAGACTTCCAGATAGTCTTTTAGATAATACTGCCAGTATACTCTCAAAATTAGAATTACTTTTAAACCACAACATATCGTCTTTCACAATACATTTATACTCTTAAAGAATTACTTTATAAATTCGAGAGTTCTCACTTTCCATTCCTTTTGCACCATATATGATTCACACTATTTAGCATCCGTTTTTTTCTCATTTGGTGCCAAGTCGATATAGTTTGGTAGTTATCATTTAAACAATTTAATCAGTAGTATGTAATTGTCCCAATAGCTTTTAAATTCAGTGCACCCACTCTCAATATATCTTTAAGCGTTCTCATATTACGCTCGAATATTCATATCAGTATGGAGCGGTGCTATCTGTAAATTTGGAATCCCAAAGCTTTTGCTATTTTCTTTAAGCATATGGCAAATCAGAGATTCCATCACATGTAACGCTTACTGGAACTTCCTATACCTTCCCACCGTTTCATAATTATATTTTGACTATGGCATTAGAGAAAATTTAGGAGCCTGATAATGGAAAAGTGATTCAACTTGATCAACTAGTCTATAATCACTTCCATATCATCATATCTCTTCTAGACTCTTCATTGTTATCCCCAATACTTATTTTCACATTTATTTCATCAAGGCTGCACCTCATTGCAGACTTTACTGTTAATCATCTCTTGCCGTAAATGCAACATTTATCAATCATTTTCTCTCTATATCTCTTTTCATGTGGTATTCATATTACATCTCCTATTCTTTTGGTATACTCGATATCACTTAGGTTTTAGAATATACTTGAACATGAAATCTTTTCTTAATTTAGATTCCATAGGTGACTAATAAAATCATCAATTTTGTCATCATGTTATCCATACAATTTCACCATTCCGAGGTGTATGTGTATATATATATATATATCATTTTTTTTACATAGCTGGTAGTAAATCATATAGTTCATCTATTTACTCTTTTGAGTATCATTATATTTCATCTATTGAGTTTGACTCGATCTTACATCTAACCATAATCATGTGATAACCAAGTGAAATCACTTTCAGTTTTAAATTCGGGAACTGCTTCATATTCGTGTTCCCTTATAATTTGAAATCATAATTTAAATTTCCAATAGTCCTCATAATTATGGTGGGATTGTACTTTCAATCAAGCCATATACTTTGGTTCCATTAGTTTCATTGGCGTAATGCCACAAGTTTGGGCGACTTTATAAGACAAAACCCTTAGATTAAGCTCAAGTTCCAAGTCAACACGTGATCTATCCTAGGTCAACTATGTTAGATCATTCCATTGGCGATTCTTTTACCTCTTTCAATCCTTCTCACTTTACATATCGATCATATCATGTGCGATCATTCTATTATCTTCAAAATATAAAATGCCTCAATCAATCATTCTCGATCATTCAATATCTTATTCCTTTAAGGTGTTACACAATTCTTCCATATAATATCGATACCATCCATCAACTATTCCCAGTCCGTTTCAATAGGCCATCGATTGGCATCCTTCATGTCAAGGCCCAGCCCGTTTCAATAGGCCGTCGACTGGCATCCCTTAGACGCTACGGCCCCGAGTTTACCTTGACTCAACCGTATTATCCTTATTTTTTGAATTAAATCAAAATAAAAACCTGTACCAATAGCAGACTAATCTTGGTATAGATAGATAACCAGCAAGTTTACATGTAGACATTACACAGTACATAGGATGTAACACTATCACGGTCGCAACTACACCGACACGTACTAGACAAACCTTGCTCTGATACCATTAAATCTGCCACGACTCGAAGGTCACGACGCTCACTTGATACTCATACTTTTCTTAGTCTACAAATTTATGGACTAAATTTTTCCTTTTCATTTTACGGTTTGTATTCGGTGTCAGTGTAGTTACTATACTATCTATGTGAATTATAGTCATTTCACTTATATATTAAACTAGCGAAGAAATGATTCTAAGTTACATCTCAACTTATTTAACAAAATATGTACTGTACATCAATTAAAGTCTTACATATAAACAAGTGTTTTATAAAGAACGTATACCTTAAAGGCTAGTACCAAGCCTAGATGTCGTATCCGGAGGCCTGCTCAAAAGCCCTCATGGTAGAGTTTAACTCAATAATCTGAAAAAAAGATGAAATTAGGTAGGGTGAGCAAAACCACGGCTCAGTAAGATACTAACATAAATGCAGGAGTAGAATTATATTGTCTTAAACCGCAATGCTTAAAACCTGCAAGTTTGCAAGTACAGTTCACCTTTTTCATCGATAACATCTCTTTATCTCAATTCCTGTTATCTGTCTATCATTCAGACCTCTAAATAGATCAACTTAATCACTTTCGATCTTCTTGTCCTTATACTACATTGCATCACACAACAATGCATTGTGTACAATTTGAATATCATATACTATTAATCCATACTCACATCAATCTCATCGTATATCATGTTTAATTGAGATATCATATCAAGTCACTTTACATTTAACAATTATACTCCTGTATTACATCAACTCATCACTTTTCATGTGAGAAATTATGATCACGATAGTGTAAGGTCATAATTCTTTTCATATTAATCTTATGTTCATGTATCGTATCATACCATAACATCATGTAGATGGAATATCGTTAATACCGAGTCATGACATTCCTCATATAATTCTCATGCTTGTGTACACTATAAGATCATGACATATCTTATGTAAAAGGCATATTATTATGTCATGATTTAGTAAGTGAAATATGTAGCTTTACTATATAAATCGTTATCATTTCAATTCATATCATATATGCTTTTAGAACATGCTCAAACATATAAATTTTCAATTCATTTCATATTTACTATTAAGACATAATCGGAACATGTACAATTTGCAAATCATATATTCGTTTATAGCGCAAGTCTAAAACATGTGCGGTTTTTAAAACGTTTTTCATATACTATAAGCCATATCAGGTCTAGAGTTCATATCAAATCAAACTACACTCTAGACCGCATATCATATCATATTCGACATAAAATCATATATGAGTCATATAAGTGTCGAAATCATATCACATGTACTTTTAAAACATGTACAGTTTCAAAACATATCTCATCTCAAACATTTCTCATGTACTGTATATATCATGTCAAGTCTAGAGTTCATATCAATAAAATCATACTATAGACTTCACATTATATCGGTTTGAGACTAGGCTAGATCCCTAATGCTCTATCAATAAAGGTTTAAATCACTGTAGCTAGCAGTGAAATCATGTCATCGTCCCTTGGAAACCAACTAAGGCGCTATCTATGGCCATAGACCTCATCTCTCTCAGCCCCACTGATCAGGTGTGACTGAGACCTGTCTACGACTATTGTCGGACAAGCATCTCTACCTAATGAGTAAACTCTAATTAGGCGGCTTCCACTATGCTTTATTGAATTTAATTCTTTTAAGGTGCCTACAGTCTCATAAAACATTTAAATCTTTAGCTTTTCTTGTCAAAATCATGTAAAGCATATGGTAAAATTCTTTAAGAGGCTTCATATATAAAAATATGTATATACCATATACTTTCTTTTTAAAACTAATCTATACTTTATAGCATTCATATAAATGTTATTATAACATCTCAAGTTATAACAAGTCATGCTTAAAGGCGATGCTATAAAACCATTTCAATATGCAACTTCGATGATATTTTCAAATGTCAATATAAACAATATTTTCATCTAATATAGTGAAGCAATTCCTTTAAATTTATCACCATTAATCATTCGATTTCAAAACTTTCTTTCTGTCAAATCAATAAATCAGTATTCAAATCAATTCAATATTCAATTCATTCGGTATTCAAATTGCTCAGTATTCAAATTATTCAGAAATCAAATCACTGGGTATTCAAACCATTCGGTATTCATTATCCTTTCTCAATAGTTATCGACTATAACAATCATTTGTACTTTTCATCATCAATACTAGGAAACATCATTAGTATGAATCCTCTTAGTATCTATGACTATTTGTTGGCTCTTATAGGCAATACCGAGAGGGGGGGTGAATCAGTTTTTAACTAACTTTAAGCTTGTTTTTCGATTCTTCTAAATTCTCTAGCCTATATTAATAATTTCTAAGTTCTCTGACTAGGCAAGCATGTAATCCAAGTTCAATGCAATAAATACAATATAATTGCAAGTAAATAAAGAGTAGGGAGAGAGAGATTTACATAATCGATTTATAGAGGTTCGGCTACCTTGCCTACGTCCTCTACCTTGAGACGCTCCCAAGGATTTTCCCCAAATTCACTATACTTGAATTTGTTACACTCCCTCTTTTTCTAGGCTAAAGAGAAACCTCTCTCTTTTTCTAGGCTCAAGAGAAACCTCTCTCTTTTTCAAGGCTCAAGAGAAACCTCCCTCTTTTTCTTAGGCTAAAGAGTAACCTCTCTCTTTTTCATAGGCTAAAGAGAAACCTCCCATTTTTACAAGGATTGAATTGGTTTACAAATTGTGTAATCAAGGAAGACCTCTAAGTAGGCAAATGATTACAGAAATTAGGCACAAAGAAAAGCCTATACAATGTTTTGTTCTAAGTAATACAAGAAATAGATGAATGATAGATGATGAAGACTTTGGAGCTCTTGATTTGTTGTTTGAGGCTTGAGGATTTGAGGAATATGTGTTATGGAGTTGCTGAGTAGTTCCTCTTGCTTCCTTTAGCTTCTAGGCCTCTATTTATTGTCCCTTGGATGGTTTGTGGACGTTGGTTGGAGCCAAAACAGAAACTAATCGTTATGTCTCACAAAAACTAGCCGTTGGGGACTTTCTGACTTAAAGGGATCGATCCTTTCACCAAAGGGATCGATCCTTTTCTTCATTTTAAGGTTCCAGGGCATTCTACCAAAAAGGGATCGATCCCTTTCCTTAGGGGATCGATCCTTTTCTTCCAGAGAGCCATTTTCTTGCACTTTTTGGGTTGGAAATGATGTAGACTTGAATTTAATATAACCCAAAACATTTATAAGCTTTAAGGGAGTTTTTCTTGACTTTCTCAAATGAAAATATTGTCCAAATATTCATCAAGTAATTTTCTAAAATATTCAAGACATTTTATAAAGTATTAAGACTAATAAGAGTATGCATCATTAAATCATGGTCTTAATGTTTGATATGATCACTTAAAATGTATTGAGAAAATCATGTGTGATAAGGCAAATTTACAATATGAATTAAAACATTAAAGCTTACTTAAGTTTTTGTCATTTCAAAATATATATGTCAATTTAAAGCTAACACTATTTAAATATCATATTTCTATATAGCCATCAAGATACTGAAATTATGCAAATACCAATATCGCCATTCAATATCTATTTTAGAGTCGACATCGAGGATAACAGAACCACAAGGTCAATAGTCATTATCAAATCTATCTATGGTTTGACCTATTGGCACACGTTCATAATTTTCGACTTGAGGTTCAATTTCATTCACTATCACAAAACGATATCACAGTCCTCAAATCAATTTTCATATACCCTACATAATTTAATATTGAACTTATGCAATTGTCGATCTTATTATTTAAGGCCTATTCCAAGTTTATAACTGAAACCATATATTCAATGTTTCTCACTCATTTATTTGAATCTATAAATGATCGGATTGTGTCGTAATTTAACCTCAGTTTCAATAAGATTATGTATGCACAAGTCATACATCCATTATAATTTAATATCATCACTATCCATTGTATACCACAATATTGATACTAAGACTCATACCACTAGTGTAGGTCCGCTTATTATCTCACTTATATCTGACAATATGATGTAATATGATAAAACCATCTCAACATTGACCCCTTGAATTCTCCATGTGATCACGTTCAGAACTACTTCAAAAGCAAGAGATCGGATTCAATAAATTCCAAAATCATCGCTCCGTCAATAATTCCACAATTCAATCGCTCGGCCATCAAAATTTCAACTGCGATCTTCTCTTCCAAGCTATATCATATAATCATCGTTATTTTTATCAATACTCCAACTAATCGACATTCCACCTCGTTTTTCGACTTGATAATAAATTAGTAATGTTAAGATAACTCGATTTATCGATTTTATAAGATGCACAATATAACTCCTCGCGCTATTGCGCTCATCCATTTACCTTCTCAACTATTTCAAAAAATCAAATTTTCTTATGACACGATAAAGTCCTTTCAAGCTTATTTTTCAATAATTCTTTCCAGGATTCCATTTACATGTAGAAGCCTTAACCTTTTTGATCAAATATTTTCATATAAATTTTGATAGCATAACGGCTTAATTTTATCAAAACCTCCTGCAAGAAAACACAATTTATAAGCACAGCCGTTGATTCTCACCATTCCTTATCTCTTACTAAGACCCCCACCACCAGTTGTGGGTCCTCTTAGTATCTATAAATATCTATCAATGGTTCATATCAAAATTCACAATTTCAACCATACAATATAACGCTACTAATGCTTTATAAAAGTATCTTACCTGGCGCTGAAACTTAGTGCTTTGACGAGCTCCTAGTATCGTCGAACACCAAATCGCGTCTGTCACTTCCGCTACAATTTCAACAACACCAATGCATTTACATGAATATATAACAATAAAATTATCCAATAAATATCAATCAATTTATTTTCCTTAATTTTCCTTACCATTTCTTTTTCTTTCCTTCTTCTTCTTCTTCTCTTTCTTCTTCTTTTCGTTTTTTTTCTTCTTTTTTTTCCTACTTTTTCTTCTTTTCTTCTTTTTCTTCGTTTCTTTTTTTTCTTTTCCTTTCTTTTCTTCTTTTTCTTTTCTTTTTTTTTCTTTTTTTTCTGGTCTGAACCGGTTCAGTCGGTTCGACCGGTTCGGCCTGTTCAACCGGTTTGGCCGGTTCATCTTTGCTTGGTCGGTTCAACCACCGGCGGCCACCCATTCTGGTGGTTCAGCCACTCCACAGCATCCTGGGATCGCCACGAAGTCGGATCTGCTCTCTTTTTTCCCCATCATTGGCAACGACGCCGGATCTGGGAACAGTGGTTTGGATTCTTTTCTTCGTCGTTTTCTCTCTTTTCTCTTCCATCTTTCTCTGCCAGCTATTCCTTTCACCTAGCCTTACCTTGCCGATGTCGAAGGCAGCGGTGGCGATGCCTGGATCAGCCGACATTGCCTTTTTCCTCTCTCTTTTTTCTCTTTTGTTTTCCTTCTCTGCTGCCCCGTTTCTCTTCTTTTCTTTTCTTTCCCGTCGCCGGACGTCTCTCTCTTTCTTCCTCTCTCGCCAGCGATGGCCTCCTCTCCCCTTCCTCCTTCTCTCTCGACCGATAGGGGGTAGGCTGCTGCATTCGTTTCTCCTCTGTTTTACAAAACATAAGAGAAGGTAAGGGAATCGAGCTTGTATCCCGATTCCCATTTCTATTTTCCTTTTCTTTTTTTTCTTTTTTTATTTATATTTGTAAATAAATATTTATAAATATAATTATTAATTAATAATTAGTAATAATATATACACATTTTTATTTTCTTAAATTTTGGATTTCTTATTATCCAAAATAATTATACTCGTTTTCATCTATTTAATATTTGGATGTCTTAATATCCAAAAATTATTCAAAATAATTTCCTCAACTTCATCACTTCATCAAATTCGGGAATTCCAACAATTTTCCCATCTCGTAAATAAATTTATTTATCGACTTTCGCTTATTTATTTGCATAAAAATTTAAATTCCCGAGTAATTTAATACCGAAAATAGAAAAATTCTTGGTTATCACATATTTGTTTTCACAGAGAGAATTGAATATGAGACAACGTAGATGGCTCGAGCTTTTAAAGGATTATGATTGTGAGATCTTGTACCATACGAGAAAGGCTAATGTGATGGCAGATGCTATGAGCAGGAAACATTTGGGTTTGGTATCTTACATCATGGTTCAAGAGTATGTTTGCTTGAACAGTTTGCAAGCCTCAACTTAAATATCACTCCTTCTAAGAGGTATGGTATGACAACCAGTCTATGGATTGAGCCAAATTTAATGGATTGGATCAAAGCTGCTCAGAAGGAGGATGGTTATTGTATTAAAGATGCCAGTCAAGTTTAGTTAGGTGTTCAGTCAGACTTTAGGATTGGCAGTGATGGTATACTAAGGTTTAGAGGTCATATTTGTGTTCCTGAGAACAAGGAATTAAAAGATTTGATTCTGATCGAAGCACACACCTTAAAGTACACTTTACACCTAAGTAGTACTAAGATGTATCATAATCTACGTAGAGTGTACTAGTGGTATCAGATGTAGAGAGATATTGTTGAGTTTGTTGCAAAATGTCTCACCTATCAATAGGTTCAGGTAAAGCATCAGAAATCAGCAGGTTTATTGTAACCTTTGCTTATTCCTATGTAAAAATAGGAGCACTTGACGATGGATTTTATTATAGTTTTCCTCAAGCCAGAGTAATCATGATGCTATTTGGGTGAGTGTTGAATGGCTAACTAAAGTTGCTCACATCCTCGCTATGAAATCTACTGAGTCTCTTAATACTTTGTTAGATTTATATGTCAGGGAGATTGCTAGACTTCATAGAGTTCCAGCAAGCATCATCTCTAATAGAGATTCTAGGTCTACCTCTCACTTTTAGGAGCGTTTTTAGGAAACTGTGGGATCTCGGTTGAACTTTAGCATAGCTTTCCATCTGCAAATAGATGGTCAGTCCGAGCACTCCATTCAGATGCTTGAGGATATGTTGAGAGCCTGTGCCTTAGATTTTAAAGGCTCCTAGGATGATTATCTGCCACTAGTAACAACAGCTATCATGCTAGTATTGAGATGGCACTGTATGAAACTTTATATGGTAGAAGGAACCATTCTCTTTTTGGTTGCGAAGAAGTGGGTGATCGTAAGTTATTAGCTCCTGATCTTGTAGACCAGGCTTTTAAGGATGTCGAGTTGATTTGTGAGAGGCTTAAGATAGCTCGGAGCTACCAAAAAAGTTATGCTGCTAATCGGTGAAGACAGTTAGAGTTCTTAGTTAGGGATTCTTTATTTTTAAAAGTATCCCTATAAAAGGGCATTATGAGATTTGGTAAAAAGGGAAAATTGAGTTCTCATTACATCGGGCCATTCGAGATCTTGGATCAAGTGAGAATGTAGCTTATAGGTTAACATTACTTCCAGATCTAGCCGATATCCATAATATCTTCCATGTATCTATGCTACGAAAGTATCATCTAAATCCATCTCATGTTATTCAATATCAGCCTTTGTAAATCAAGGATGATGTGAGTTATGTTGAGAAGCAGATTCGAAGTGTAGATAGGAAGAAGAAAGTACTATGGTCCAAAACAATTCCGTTAGTTAAAGTTCTTTGGCAGCACTACTTTGTAGAAGAAGTTACATAGGAACTAGAGAGTTTGATGAAAGAAAGGTACCTGGAATTGTTTGATCACTAACTCAATTTAAATTTGGAGGATCAGATTTCTTAAAGTGGGGAGGGTGTGACCATCCTTAAATTACTATTAATGAACCTAAGGAAATAAGATATCTCATTAGGGTTTAATGCCTTATGCTTTGTAGGTGTGAAAGAGAACTGGGCAGCGGGCCCCACAGAGACTTCTACTATTTCAATAGAGGTGAAAGCTTATAGTATCAAGTAGAGCTGGTTATTGGGCCGGGTTGGCCCGACCAGGTTCACAATCGGATCGGGCCAACCCTACCCAATAACCGAACCGGTACAGTACAGGTTCTTATTAATTAGAATCGGGCCTGCTAAGGGCCCGGCCCATTAAGGACCGGGATCGGACGGTACTGGTCCAAAATCGGACTGGTTCCGATTGAATAGGACCGGTTCCGGTTGAACCGGTTTGGTTCAGAAAAAATAAAAAAAAATAAATGAAGGTTGCCACTGTGCAATCTTCATCTGTGACTTGCCTCATTTATTTGGCCGTTACCCATCAATCTTTTTTTTAAATTTTTTATTTTAATTTTTTTCCTATAAATACCTCTATTCTATCTTCTATTTTTCTTTACATTTTTTCTATATTTTCTCTCAAATCTACTATCTACATTCATCTACTCTTATTCTCTTTACTCACATACTCTCTCAATATTCACTCAAACTCTCTCAAATTCACTTAAATTTCCTTATTCCAAATTTATAATATCGTCATTTCCTTTATAAATTTCATTTTTCTTTTTATTTTATAATTTTACAAATTTTACTTTTAATTTTCAAGTTTCAATTTCCAAATTCTAATATATTATATATATCCTTTATTCCAAATTTATAATATCATCATTTTCTTTCTAAATTTCATTTTTCTTTTTATTTTATAATTTTACAAATTTTACTTTTAATTTTCAAGTTTCAATTTCCAAATTCCAATATATTATATATATCATACATCTATTTTTTTTTAATTTTTAACATATATTTATTTTCAAAAAAATATAAAAATGTCAAATTTCTTTTGTTGTTCATGCTTTGTTTCTCGTCCTTTTGGTTCCACTGAAATTCTTAATTTGGGTGACGAATCATTTAATGAAATCGAACCCGATATTCATCCGGAGGAGGAGCTTCCTTTGGCACCACCATCGTTTGGTCGTGGTCGTGGTCGTGGAGGAGGTCATGCTCAAACGCAATCATCAGTTGCCACCATTGCTGCTACATCATCAAGACCGAAGTTTAGTCGAAGAAAAACAAGCAGGGTATGAGAGTATTTCGACATTGTAGTAAAAGAAGGTGAGACGAATAAATATTGTGCTATCTGTAAATTGTGCAAAGGCATTTACTCTTATAACTCCAGTGGAGGTTGTGGCGGTATAGGTATGTATAAAAGACATTTAATTACTATACATAAAATTAATCCTGATGCCGAAGAAAATGAAATTTTAGAAGGTAAACAGTCTCAAATTAATACACATGATGGTGGAAAAAATTTTAATTTTGATAATGTTCAAGTTAGACGTGGTTTAGTTAGATTTGTAGTTAGGACTAAACAACCATTCACAATTTGTGAAAAAAAAGGATATTTAGAATTTGTTTGTAAATATTTACAATCCGCATATAAATCTGTTTCTAGACATACATTAAAAAAAGATTGCATGGATATGTTTAAAGAATATAGACAAGCTTTAATTGATAAACTTAGTAATATTTCATCTAGGGTTAGTTTAACTAGTGATATATGGACTAGTACTAATGGTATAAGTTATCTTGTTATAACTTGTCATTGGATAGATGAAGATTGGTCCATGCAAAAACGAATTTTATCTTTAGATGTAATAGAAGAAGCACATAATTCATATACTATTCATAAATATATTACTAAAGTTTGTAAATTATATGGACTAGAAAATAATAGAGTTTTTGCTATTACTTTTGATAATGCTTCGAGTAATACTGCAGTTACTCCTCATTTAATTAAAAGTTTAAACCCTATTATGCAAGGCATATTTTTTCATGCAAGATGTGCATGTCATATTATAAATTTATGTGTTCAAAGTGGTTTTAGTTCTAGTGGTATTGGTAGTGGCATAGGTCCAATTGATAAAATTAAAATTTTAGCAAAATGGATTCGCACACCAAGTAATAAACGTGAATGGAAGCAAATTTGTATAGCAAACAATATACCTGTTAAAGCGTTTCCACTTCCCGTGGAAACAAAATGGAATTCACTTCATCGTTTGCTTTCTTCTATTTTACCTTATAAAGAACTTGTTACTCCTTTTTATAACAATTATACAAGTAGCACACATTTAGTACTTTTTGAAGAAGATTAGACTTTTATTGAATATTGTGTTGATTTATTATCTACTTTTAAAGATGCAACCAAAAGATTTTCAACTCAATTTTATCCAACTAAAACATATTTTGTTCCTATTATCTACACAATGTTTGAAAAATTTGTAAAATTTAAGAATCATGAAACTTTAACTTCTTTTGTATATGATATGGAGGAAAAATTTAAAAAATATTGGGAAATAATTCCTCTTATTTATTGTATTGCAACTTTACTAGATCCTAGTCAAGGTGAGGTAAATATAGAGATTTTTTTTATTGTTATAAAGAATTTCTTGGTCTTGATTCTATTGAGGATCAAAAGTCCTCAATTAACAATTTTTTTTGAGAATTGTTTAATGTTTATGAAGCAGAAAGGGAGCAATTCAACTTTAACCAACGAGAAGAAGATTCATACGAAGAAATCGAGAGTAACAAAAAAGGAAAAGGAATTTTAAACGCAATTAAGGAGGCAGCAAAGAAGAGAATGAAGCTAAAAGGAAAAGCTAGCGGATCGGGATCAACAGCTCGACAAAGTTCTAGCTTCAATGAGCTAGGATTTTTCTTAAGTCAAGATTTTTCTGTAGATGAAAACTTTGATCTTCTCCAATGGTGGAAAGAAAACCAAAAACAATTTCCAATTTTAGCTTCCATGGCCCGAGATATTTTTGCAGTGCAAGTTTCTTCTGTTGCTTCGAAATCCGCATTCTCGACGTGTGGAAGAATTATTGGAGACCATTGAACCACTCTTAGTCCGGATTCATTGTGCATGTTAACATGCCTTAAAGATTGGTTTGATGCGGAATCGCGCAATATCGAACTTAGAATGGCCAATGAATTCGTTGATAATAATTCAGAAGAGGAGGAAGAAATTTCCAAGGCAATCTGCATAAATTATGAAGAGTAGAGAATAATCTTTTTTTTTGTAAATTGTATGTAAAATTGTAAATAAGTTTAGTCATAGTAAATATTTTTATGGACTACGGTCCCGTGGTTTTTACCCTTTTAATTTTTGAAGGGGTTTTCCACGTAAAAAAATCTTTTGTCTCCTACTCTCTCCTTTTTCTCCTTTATTATTATTATTATTATTATTGTTAATATTATTATTATTATTACATACCAAATTAATTAATGTTATACTTATCTATGTTTAAAATAAATAAATATTTAAAATACAAAATGAATTAATATTTTAAAAACATATTAAATAAATGAATAAATATTAAGTAAATGATATTTCAAATATAATAAATTATTTTAAATGCAAAATGAATATAATAAATGAATATAAATAATGATATGCAAAATTATATTGCAAAATGAATATAATAATAAAATAATAATATTCATAATATCATTATTTGTATTTTCTCCTTTATTATTATTATTATTATTATTATTATTATTATTATTATTATTATTATTATTATTATTATTATTATTATTATTATTATTATTATTACATACCAAATTAATTAATGTTATACTTATCTATGTTTGAAATAAATAAATATTTAAAATACAAAATGAATGAATATTTTAAAAATATATTAAATAAATGAATAAATAAATACATGAATAAATATTAAGTAAATGATATTTCAAATATAATAAATTATTTTAAATGCAAAATGAATATAATAAATGAATATAAATAATGATATGCAAAATTATTTTGCAAAATGAATATAATAATAAATTAATAATATGCATAATATCATTATTTGTATTTTCTCCTTTTTCTCCTTTATTATTATTATTATTATTATTATTATTATTATTATTATTATTATTATTATTATTATTACATACCAAATTAATTAATGTTATACTTATCTATGTTTAAAATAAATAAATATTTCAAATACAAAATGAATGAATATTTTAAAAACATATTAAATAAATGAATAAATAAATAAATGAATAAATATTAAGTAAATGATATTTCAAATATAATAAATTATTTTAAATGAAAAATGAATATAATAAATGAATATAAATAATGATATGCAAAATGATATTGCAAAATGAATATAATAATAAATTAATAATATTCATAATATCATTATTTGTATTTTGAATCAAATATCATTTTATCATAATAATTTTATTATAATATTATATTCATAATATAACTTTATTTTATTATAACAATAATTTTATTAGATAATTTTATAGTAATTTATTTTTACATTATTGTTACATTAATTAAATAAATTATAATATAACTTTATAATAAATTATAGTCAAATTAAACTATTAACATTATTTATTATAAAAATAAATTTATTAGATTAAATTATTAAAATATATTAATATATATTAAAATAAATTAATATAAATTTTAAACAATAAAAATTTTAAATGTAAAAAAAAAAATAGACCGAACCGGTTTAAACCGGTTTGGTCCAATTTTTGGGTGAACCGGTCCAACGAACCGAGCAAGTTCGCCTCTTAATAACATGCGAACCGAACCGGCCCGAACAGGCTCTCTACCGATTCAGACCGGTTTTCATTTTGTAAGGGCTAGAACCGATCCGATCTTGCCCATAACCAGCTCTAGTATCAGGATTTGGAGCCATATACTGAGATGGTAAGAATCTATATTACAAAATTCATCTAATTGTGCTTGTTTTAAAAAGCATGCAATAATTTTGAAAATGACAGTTAAGTCTAAAGGTCAAAAAAACTTCTGTGAATAATGGTCAAACAATTTGACTTTTCACCAACTGACGGTCATAGATAAATCTACGTGTGAAGGAGTCTTATGCCATGTCAACTTTAAGACTGAATCACGCGTAAAAGTAAAAAATTACGCAACTGTACCCTAATATTAGAATATGTTAAATACATACATTTTATGAGCAAATAAAATATTTTGGAAGTAAATTAATTATTAGAATAGAAATTATGGAAGTAAGGACATTGTTAGAATGTTTATCATGTAGTAAGAACATTTCGGTAATTTTGCCTAATAGATAATTTAAAAAAAATATTTTTGGCTTTCTTCTATCTAATGGCCGGCCACTTTTTATCACTATCATCTTCTCACTCTAAAAGCTTGAGTTAGAGAGATAAAGTCACTAAAACACTAGCAAAAACACTTCAAAACTGAAAACTGCCTCAGCAAACTTTTTCAGCTCATTGAGCTCTACAAGATACTACCAAAATCAAGTGTTGGATGACCATTTTCATTATTAATCATCCCTCATCAATTTTGGCCAAGCAAGGTAAGAGAGAGAAAGCTTAAATCATGTGTTTTAATGATTCTAGGTTATGTGTTTAAGGTGTTTAAGCATGTATTTAGGCTTAGATTGAATTAAAACCAAGAGAACTCATCCCTTAGGGTTTCGGTCAAGGTTCACCATGCACAAGGATAATGTAATTCAATGCAAAAATGGTGTAGAAATAGTGTATGGAGTAAGTAGAATGCGTATACGACTTAAGATTGTTGAAACGGGGTGTGTAGCATATAAAAGAGAATTTGGCCAAGCTTGAATGCTAGGGTTATCATGCTTAAATTGTTACATAAATGGTTTTAGAATATTGTACTAAGGGAAATAAGATTATTAGTGAAGTCAGATTCAAAAAAGGAAGCGATTTGACGATAGTGAAGTTTTGGCATCTAGTAGAAATTATACCAAAATTGCCATTATATTAGGGTTTGTGGAAGATCTTAAAGTGCATAATATTCTTTGTAAAATGAATGTCAAATTTTAATTATGTTTTGATGTTGTTTAGCAACTTTATAGTAAAAAGGGTTAAAGAGCGATAAGCAAATATATGCTTGCCTATCTGTTTTGGGTGTTGTTAAGTTGCTAAATGGTGTTAAGGCATTAGTGGTAAGGGATGTGTATGAAGGATTTAGGAGCTACTATGATTGCATTGAGTATATGGAATTGTTTTGTGGCATATTGAATTGTTTTGTTAAGTGTAAGAGGTTTTAGAATATCAAATAAGTGAGTTTTAGGTCGATATGGTCAATAGCAGCCACTGCCTAGGTGAGTAGCTGACTGCCTAAGTTTAGGATTTGAGTAAATTAGCTATTGACTTCATAGCAGCCGATTGCTATAAAGAACCAATCGACTACCTTTAAGGGATTTACATTCTATTTGAAAAATAGACGACTGCCATATAAGACTAGTAGCCTAAGTTTAGGATTTAAGTAAATTAGCTATTGACTTCATTACAACTGACAACTATAAAGGACCAGTTGACTGCCTTTAAGGGATTTACATTTTGTTTGATAAATAGCCAACTGCCATGTAGGACCAATCGACTACCTTTAAGGAATTTGCATTCTGTTTCAAAAACAGCTGACTGCATTTTCTCAATTTAGCTACTGTCTAAAAACTACTCGACTACCCAAATAAGGTAGTTAATTGCGTTTAACCCAAAATGTTTTATTAATTTCAAAATTTTATTTTTTGAAATTTAATTTGTTACAAGGTAGTGGACTGCCCATATAGGGTAGTCAACTGCCCAAGTTTAGAATTGGTTCTATTTTGAACATCAATAAGGAAGTTAACCACAAACTAAAGAAATGTTACTGCCTAAGCTTAATATGATTTTGACAAGTATTATTTTATAACTGATTCATTTGAAATTAAACGAAATAGATTTGTTGGAAAGGTTAAATGGATATTTGTTTTGTTTTGAGATAGAATGACTTCTCATAATTACCTTCTAGTAATCATGCTAATGTAACCTAATGTAATGTAATGTTTACCGTTTGACATTGATCACATCCTTAGTACCCATAGTTGTCACCTAATCAGTGCACTCTGTGGACCCTTGACTATGGCCATATGTCTTAATGTAATGTCCCTAACGGGAACCTTAATATGCATGATTCTAGAGAGATGCTGATTGTCTCCATTAAATGTTTTATTGAAATGAAATAAAATGAATTGTCTTACTTGTTTCTTACAAATGAAATGAAATGTTTAAATGTAAAGAAATGTATTTATAGCATAGTTATAGTGTTTATAGAGATTGTTATGTCGGATTATTACTAACATGATTTCGAGATTTCCTACTGATTATCAATCTAAATGAATGAGGATTTCTTAATGCATAACAATGTCATTGAAACTTTAGATTAATAGAATCTTCATTTAAAGGCATGTATTCTTTCTCTG
Organism: Heritiera fomes; assembly: GCA_032173925.1. Taxonomy (NCBI): domain Eukaryota; kingdom Viridiplantae; phylum Streptophyta; class Magnoliopsida; order Malvales; family Malvaceae; genus Heritiera; species Heritiera fomes. The sequence continues at coordinate 15,682,750 of JAPDPM010000009.1, read as the reverse complement.
TGAAGATTTTGTAGAAATTCCCCTATAATCGAACCTAGGGTCCGAGACAAGTGAGGTGCTTTAAAGTATCCTTTCATACTCAGCCCAGTATCCTTAACCAATTATAAAAATGCTTTCCTTGTATAACACTATGTCACTGTTAGAGAATGTTCATAAGAAGGCCATAGCATTATTAAGGTATATGCATGTTAGTTGCATAGTATCTGCTCTTTTATATGCGTTTCTTACTGGGCATAAGCTCACCCCCTATTTTTCTCCCCTTATAGATTATCTGCAGCAGTGTTTACATGATTATTGAGGCGATCCTCTATTTTTGACAGTATCCTTCAAAGTGAGCTTTATATTCCCTAAAGGTATATTGTACTTCTCTTATATGGTCAGACTTTATGTACAGTACGATAATGTATATATAAATTGTACTTGGGATGTAAATTATCATAGGTTTAGTATGATAGACTGTGAAGTTTGATCCGATTGTAAATAGCTCAAACACTTATTAATTTCGTATAATTATATTGAGGTTGACCTTCTAGATATCAGTTTACATAATCGAATGGAATGAAATGAATAACACGACAAACAGCCTAACCAAAATCAATCAAACAGGAAAAAGTTAGTTCAAATTTTAGGTAAATGGTGCGTTACACGCACTTTCAGAAATTCCATAACCTTTATTGCTCCCTTCGTCTAGCGCCACAAAATGTAATGATTTGGAATCTCAATAATATTTTTAAAGTGAAAAATTGCCAATATATGATACACAAGATGCCTTTAAATTCAAACAAATTACAATCACAAGTACTAACTTTAGAACTAAGATCAAGATAAGCAAGAAAGCTGTCATTAGAATCAAAAGAACGAGAAACCTTATATTCGTAACAAGAGCAAGTTTTTGTTATCTTTTTCAATAAGAATTGATTATCTTGACAAGCTTATCTTAGAAAAGATTAAAAACATTCTTTGTATAGACCGATGCTCCAGTTTATAACCAATTTTCAAAATGTGAGACTTGTGCCTTAATTCAAAATCTTCTCTTTTTTTCTTTGTCATAATGACTATCAACTACCTTTTCATACTTCACGACAAACTCTTGCAATGCTATAGTGGAGTTTACAAAAGAATCAAGAAAAGAAGTTATGCTCTCACTCCTTTGGGTAGTTTGCATTCCTGCAAAAAAAGTATTCTGATTATAAACATGAATCTATGAATTAGAATGTCATAAAACCCTTGAAACCATTCATTTTGTTCCAAGTTGTTCTTAACAATCAGTTCATGCCACTCCTTTTCAAACTCCTCTATGAAAGATGATTGACAGATGCATCGCTTCAATTAACATTTGAAAGTAGAGTTTTTATGATATATGTGGGAAAGTTTCTCTGGAAATTTCTTCTTTATATGCCAAAGGCATAGATGGTGGTGAGATTCCAGAAACAATTTCATTATAACATCCTTTACAACTAAATCTTGATAAAAAATTATGGATACCGACATTTTATGTATCGCCTCAAGCCAAGTTTCGAATAACCAAATGAAACTTTATTCAGATTCATCTTGCAACAAGGCACAACCAAATAAAATTGTTGGCAATGGTGATTTAATCTTACAAAAGGAGCAAATAGCATACTGTACTTATTGGTTTTATTTGTGGTGTCAAACATAATGGCATCACCAAAATGTTCATATGCCAATCCAGATCTAACATCAAACCAAAATGAATTTACCATATGAGCATCACTATCATACTGAATTGCGTAAAAAAACTAAGATTCTTAGCTTGCTTTCCTCTAAAATAACATAGGATAGCTTGGGTATCTTCGACATCTAAGTTTCTCCTCCATAAATCTCTAAGATGATTCCAATAATCTCTATCTAAAAATTGCTGGTCAACATTACTAAAAAATGTAGCTACCTTTCCTGTAGGAATTCCATCTTCATTAAATTTTTCAACAAGGCTATTAGCTGCAGAAGTCATTTTCTTATGGCATCTAAGTTAAGACATAGTCTTAAGACTAATCATGCTATAATTATTTTTATTTGAAAATAATTTTACAATCCACTTCTTACTTTTCTTCACCCTTTCTACCTTAAATAATGTTCCACAACCGGTTCTTAAAGTCTAACATCTCTTTTTAGCTATCTCAACATCATTTTGAGTGTCATTATTCTTTATAACTTTTTCTTCATACCAACCTTCATTACAACAAACATAGATACGACTTACTAGTTTAGTAGTTCAAGAGCCTGTTATACTTGATCGAATATGAATACCAAAACTTTGTTTCTTAGCAAAAATTTTATAAAAGTTGTCTGCCTCATCTAAAGAGTCAAATTCCATTCCAATGAATGGCTCAAATTGCTTAACAGTATTATCAAAAACTACTATATTCTCTGAATTAGCTTGTAAGCTACTACATTCATTAACTAGTGCACTTTGTTGACTCACCTTTATATTTTGAATATCACCAATAAGTTGGGTATCCTTTAGTGGTGAACTCTTCATAGTATATTTAAAAGAAAATCATGGAACTTAAGTAAAAAATAATCTTTTAAATGCAACATTTGTCCATATGGGTAAAAATATAAGCTCATGCATATCAATTGCCACTAATTTACCAAAAAAATGGACTTTCACTGTCGAAAGAAATTCATACCATATATCATAAGTTACAAACTATAATATGTAAAGTATGGAATGTGAAATTCCAGTGCAAGCTTAAACAATTCATGATTTTTTACTTTAGCTGCAAAAAATTAACAAGGGAGTTATTGAGCCTTGAAAAGAACCTTGCTCGCTATAAATTATCGCAACAATCCATTGTTTGCATATATTTCACATTAACATATAAGCCATAACAAGTGCAGCAGCATATTTCGCCAATCTACCCAATTGTTATAGATGAATGGTATAGTGTGAGAAACATAACAATATGCTTTAAGCAAAAAAGTGTTGTATTCACAAGCAGATTTTGAATTTTTTTCTTTTGAAAAGCAAAGGAATTTTCATTGATGAAAAAGATCATTACACAAGATCATCTATCCCAAATACATACATACGTAGATAATAGACAAATGTTAAAAAAGAGCTAGCTACCAATTTAGAAACTATCAATCCAAGCAGATAAACAACGACAAGTTCTTGCTTCTCTAGGAATTTTGTGAAAAGTGATACATGGAATTTTATTTTACAGTATCAATTTTGACAAAAATAATCTTACCCATGGGATTTAGGATTGAGGAAACTTATCGAGATTGCCGTGAAGAGCTCTAGTATATGATTTTCCGACCCCAACTGCAAGGAATGAGAAAGAGAGATGGAAAAGTTCGGGTGGTTAAGTGAAGCAAAAGAGAGATGGAAAAGATTTGCCGTGAAGAAAGAGAGGGATTGTAAAGGCTACAGTGAAGTGAAGAGAAATAGAGATGAAAAACAAAAGACTGCCGTGCTGTAAGAGAGATGGAAAAGAGAAGAGAAGATTGCCGTGAAGAAGAGAGGTGTTAAAGAAAACGTAAAACAGAAAGATTAAACTATTTCTACAGTAACTTTTACATTTCGTTTTAGATAAAAGGGGCTTTAATCTAAGCCATTCATTAAACTTAATTTATGGACCAGAAAAGTGTGTAAAACTATTGAGTTTTACGTAGGTGTAAGTAGATCTCTCCTATATATAATATGATTATATCAAATGTTAATAATATAATGTCAATTTGTGTATATAAATTTTTTTTAGTTCAATTTTCTAAATTTTTAATGGGATATTTGATTAATTAGTATTACGATTATATTTAATGTAATAATGTTAATATTATGATTTATGTACAAACCAAAAACAAAATAGATATAAAATTGAGCTAATTAGTTGACCAATTATTCATATTAAGTATTTTTTAAAAATGATAACTAGTAAGTTTTTTATAATGTCTATACATTTTGTAAATGATTAATATAATTATATCTAATGTTAATGTTAAAATGGTGAAATTAGATAAATACTACTATTTCTATTAGTTTTTACATATCAACGTTTTCTCAAATTTTAAGTATTAATAATTAAGTTAAACTATTTATTAATACTTTTTTAACGTGTACTACAATAATATTCAATATTATAATTGAACAATTAATCAACTAGTTTTATGATTATATCTAATGTAATTATGTTGCCATTTAAAAAACAAAAAAAATGAAAGAAAAATTATAGAAAATTTAAAATTTTATTAAAAAAAATAATATACTTACACCTGATCATAGGAGGACTCGAGTTGGTCTTGCACTATATAATACTAACTTATGTAAAAGTCCAAGCCCAACTTGGCCCCCAAATTCGAGCTAACTTTTTGTCCAACCTTGTTTTTATTTCATAATGTAAAGTCTAGGCCTTGCTCGGCCAGCTCAAATATTATTTTATTTATTTTAATTTTTTGTTTATTTATTTTTATTCTCTTAGTTCATTTGAAGTTTAATTTAATTTGTCAACATTTGCACGTCAATTTTCACATTAAATAGATATAATCATGTTTATTAATTAATAAAAATTTTATATATATGTAATTATATTGTAATTAGTAAATAAATTAAAAAAAGTTTTAAATTTAATTATGTTCGAGCCGATCCAGGCTCGGACCTTGAAGGGTCAAGCTTAGGTTTGACCCAATTTTCCATTGAGTCTAAAAATTTGCCCAAGCCCCTTAATTTTACTTGATATTTTTATCAAAACCCAACCAAATATTGGGTGAGCCTTCAAGCTTGGGTAGGTAGCTCGGTCATTGAGTAGGTCTAAATATAGTTACAAAAAATGCTAATAAAACAAACTAAAAAAAGGGTAAAAATTTGTTGGACTAAGAGTGTCCAAATTCCAATGACTTAACTTTGGTCAAAAAGAAAAATTCAATGGCCCAATGTGTTATTAATTTAACTTAATAGTAGAAAACTATTAATATAAATTTTTCCTTGTTTAGTCTGCTTTATTTATATCTTGTTAGTTATTTCTTTGAAATAAATTCTTTTTAATATATTGAAGTTAATAATTTTGAGTTTTCACTTTCCTTTAGTTTTATTATATATTTTTATTTTGGCTCACTTAAAAAATAAATTCTTACATGATCATTAATATATAATTATATATTTTATAACAAATATCTTAGGAAAATAGAAAAAAATTAAATAATCCCTGTCAAGTAATAAAAATATTAAAATGTAGAAATCTATATTATTTATTAAATATTAACTTTAGTATTTCTATTATATTTTTATTTAAATATATAAAAAATTAAATTAATTATTACATTTAAAATTATAAAAAATAGTTATAACTTATAGAATTTCAAAATAATTCGAACTCGACATGCTAAAATCGTCCAACTTGAACTAGACTGAACTTGAAGCAAACTTGAACCCAAAAAAGCTTGAACCCGAAATTATCCAAACTAATAAAAAAAACCAAATCTGAAAAACACGAGCCTATTAATGGCCCAAACTTGAAATAAATCAAAAACTGAAGTGACCCAAACTAAAAGACAATCTAGACCAAATCTGCCTAAACCAGCCCGTTTACCACCTTTAAGTAGGATTAAGAATTAAATCCTAATAATTGATATGAGATCTTTAGGTTGTGAGTGAAAAAGATGGCTAGCAAAAAAGGTTCAGCGCATGGAATTAATAAATTTGATGATATAGATTTTTTTTTGGAAAATGCAGATATAAGATTATTTGAACAGTATTACACAAAAAAAAGATTATTTGAATAGTAAGAAATTGCATCAACCTTTTCTGGGAATGTCGGACAAGTGTCGGACTAAGACCATCAAAGAACAAGGCTTGCGGTGTCGTGAAAGAGAAATTGGCCGTGAGATTGATAAAGATGCTCTCTAATATATGTGAAAAACCAATAAGGTTTTTTTTTATGAAGAATTTGTTTTACTTCAAATAATAGAAGGCATTTTGGTGGCAATGTATTCTAATGAGTTCAACGTAATTGTTTATCAATTGTCTTATGTTGTAATTAATTTTAATGATGTTCTTGACCTAATATTTGTGGCTTCTCTACCAAATAGTTGGGAGCCCATGAGGACAAAGTTAATAATTTTGTGGAAAGTGCTAAATTGAATTTCAATGATGTTAGGAATCAAATTCTTCTTGAGGGGGCTCACAAAAATAATTTAGGTGAAAGTATCGATACCAATTATTGGCTCACTAATAAACTAAGAGGGGGTGAATCAGTTTTGATTCTACGTCTAAGTTTTGCTTTCTTATTCTAAAGCTTCCTACGAGAACTAGTCTAATTCTAAACAACCAATAAACAATATAAAAGTGTGGTAAGTAAATCAAGAGCATAGGGAAGAGAAATTATACACAATTTATAGAGCTTCAACATCTTTGCCTACGTCATCTACCTTGACTCCTTGAACACCTCTTAAGAATTTTCACCAAATCATTAAAAGTGGTTTACACACTCCTCCCTTTTGCAAGCTTAAGAAGAAAACCTTCACCCTTCCTTTTAACAATCTTAACAAAAAAGCCTTTAACAATTTCTCATTTTTTTTACTAATGTAGTAAACCTTAGCACTGGCCAATCCTCACTTACAAATTTAGCCCTCTAGGGCACTCTCTCCTTACAATGATGGGATGGGATTATAGTGTGTATTCTGAAAACCTTTACTACTAATAAGTGGTTAGAGAAGTGGAAGTAGACTTCTTCCCCAAGTATTTGGACATGGTTCGAATGCCGGAGTTGACATTGTTGGGAAGGCCTTACTGTTTACCACTCCCAGCCCAAATAGGATTAATCTTAGATCGTAAAACAAATGAGGATACTTGTGGTTACACAAAAAATAAAAACCTTTACAAGGTAGGATAAATACAATTTTGATATAAGGTAGGAATTACAAGTGAGATGAAAGATTAAGAAAATGAAGACTGCTTCTCTTAAGTTCTTGCCTGTTGGTAATTTAAACTCTAGTTTCTTCTCGTTGGTATACTAAAAAATTCAACCGTTTGGTATAGTCGGACTTAAGGTTATCGATTCATTCTTTCTGCGTATCGATACATCATGAAAAAAATTCTGCATAGTTAAGCAAACGTGTATCAACACAGAACCCAGTCATATCGATACAATAACTACTGTAATTTCACTTTAATTTACATAAGTAAAATATTTACAAAATAATATTTATATCAATTCGATACATCCCTTGTTTAATACAGCACTGTAGTACTGTAAAAGAAAGTATGAACATATAAAAGAAATAAATATACCTCCAAGATCTAAAAAGGTTGCCTTGGGGTACTCAATACGCAACCGGTAATCTTTGGATGATATATCTCTCGTCACTGAAAACACTTTGGAGAGATGAAAATAAAGGAGTGAGCAAACCACGACTCAATAAAAGAGTTGTACACTGAGCAGGTGTCAATCGGGACACTGAAGACAGGCTCAATGTCAACAGCTTCACACAATAACATTAACACGTGACACATGAGCATGATATGTGGCCTATTAGTCTCAAAACAGTATTCACACAGTGATATAACCTTTATGGAAATCATTACAAGTGATAAAAATCTTCAATCAGTCCATAAAGATAATTAATAAAATAGTCAATATTTTACTGAAAATAATTATAAAATATTCACTATTCAACATTTCACTTTTCAAATCACATATTCCACTATAAAACACTTGGGATGAATTTTTGATAATTAAACTTTTATCGAAATCAATAGCATGAATATTTAATAAATGTTTTTTGGTAAATTCACAATTTATGGAAAATAATAAATATTTCACTTTCAAGGCTAGGAAAATATTTCACAATGAATTAAAATATCTCATGGCATTTTTAGAAATATTTCTAATAAATTCCGACAGCATAATAGCTGCTAACACTTTAGCCCCTGCAATTGCAAGCACAGTTTAAAACATCCAAATAGCTACAATTCCATAGGATTCAAGGCAATTCACTTCCAAAATAATTTCATAAATTATTAGCATGAAAAAAATGTATTCGGGATATCCGTACAAATTACACACGCATCCCTTACCTAACTGAGGTGTTCGTGCTTCCCGATAGCACCACTCTAAAATCGTAACTCCCAGGCTGCAGATAATTCCATCAAAATTATTAGCTTACTAAATACTTATTTTTAAGCTATTATTTATATCATAATGCAGCCACATTAGATACTGCAAATATTTTTGTAGAATAATTTCTACCGATATTATAATACAACTTTTTCATTTTGCGTCGAATTTTAAATACGACGCATACCGACAAACTCCTTGTAATTCCTACAGTCTAAATCTACCCTCAAATCATCAAAAACAACCATGATTCACACTCTCCTTCATGAGGCCGAATATGGATGGTGGTGAATATTTTTGCAAAATAATTTCTATCGGTATTATAACACAACTTTTTCGTTTTGCGTCGAATTTTAAATACGACGCATACCGGCAAACTCCTTGTAATTCCTGCACTCTAAATCTACCCTCAAATCATCAAAAACAACCATGATTCACACTCTCCTTCATGAGGCCGAATATGGATGGTGGTAAATTTGATGGAATTTCAACAATCTAATTTTACCATGTTATTCTACCATGCTTAACCATTATTTTGGCGCCATTTTTAAGCATGAAACCACATGAATTTCCCATGCTTCCATGTTGGTCGAACCCTCCTCCCATGGCATATTTTTATTTTTCAACCATTAAATGAAACTAAGGCTATAAACATGTTTATCATGCTTAAAGGAATGAAACTACACCATTAGATTCAAGAAAAGCATAAGAAATGGTGAGGTTACCTTGCTTGGCTGAATCTTGGGAGCTTCTTTTCTCCTTGTATAGTGGCTTATAAGATGAACTATGGGTATAGAAATGTAGAGGAGAGAGAGAGATTAATTTTGGTGAAGAAAGGTAGTTGAATTTCTTAGTGTATGGTGAGATATGGAAGCTTGAAATTTCTTTTTTTTCTTCTCAACAATGGCGTGGGAGCTTGGTGGAGAAGATGATGAATAGTGCCCTTCAGCTGTTGACAGAATTATAAAGAGAATTCTAGAATTTGGAAAATTGACCAAAATGCCCCTAGTTATGAAAATTTCGAACAATTTTACCCTTACGTTCCCGTAATCGTAAAACAATGTTAAAGTACTTTTCATGTAGAATCTCATGATATTTTTACTTCATCCCAATTCATTTTAGTTTGAGAGTAATTTACGAAAATACCCTCGGGACATGACCGTCATTTCCTAATTTGTTTACCATACTTCACAAAATATTACCAACAAGGTATTTTGATCTCCACATTTCCATAATACCATTATTACACCTTCAATACATTATTTTATCAGTCTTTTTCACATTTGGGCCTTAAAATTCAAGTAAGGCCCATATCACTATTCACTTGAAATTTACAAAAGTATACAAAATAATTTATTTATTAATTAATAATCACATATTCTTACATGTACAATACAAAATAATTAGTTCTCACATTTTCTCCCCACCTTTAGGAAATTTGGTCCTTTGAATTTTGCTCAGGCCACTTATTGAAACAACTCTGGGTATTTCTCCCTTATCAAGCTCTCGAATTCCCATGTTGCCTCTTCCTCGGAATGATACTGCCAAAGCACTTTCACTAACGGTATTGTCTTGGATTGCAACACCTTATCTTTTCGATCCAGGATCCTAACAGGTCGCTCTACGTAACTCATATCTTTTCGTATCTCCAGAGGTTCATATTGAATTACATGGGATGGATCTGGATTATACTTTCTGAGCATTGAGACATGGAATACATTGTGCACACCTGGTAGCTTGGGTGGTAGTGCTAATCTGTACGCCATGCCTTTTATGTGATCTAGAATCTCGAATGGTCCGATGTACCAAGGACTCGGCTTCATTTTCTCGCTAAATCCCATTATATCTTTAGATGGGGAAACTTTCAAAAATACAAAATCACTTGGTGAGAATTCAAGTGGTCAGTGTCTCGTGTTTACATAACTCTTCTGCCGACTCTGCGCTGTCCGAAGCCTCTCACATTTTTGCCGTACATCTTGTGAAGCTCACTCTACCAATTTGGGAGCTAGTAACTTCCGATCTCCTACTTCTTCCCACGCAATCGATGATCTACATCTTCTACCATATAATGCCTTGTAAGGTGCCATGTCAATACTAGTCTGGTAGCTGTTATTATAGGCAAATTCGGCTAACGGCAAGTGGTCATGCCAAGAGCCTTTAAAATCCAAAGCACACTCCCTTAACATATCCTCGAGTGTCATATCACTCGCTCGGACTGCCCATCAGTCTGTGGACGAAAGGCGATGCTGAAATTCAATTGAGATCCCATGGCCTCCTGAAATCTCTCTCAAAAGTGGGATGTGAACTAGGAATCCCTATCCGATGTGATGCTCACTAGAACTTTGTGTAGCCTCACTATAGCTCGTACATATAGATCGGTAAGGGCACTAAGAGGATCTATAGATCTTATAGCTAAAAAGTGGGCGGACTTCGTCAATCTATCCACTATCACCCATATAACATCGTGGTTCTTCTGGGTCCTTGGTAAAGCCATGATGAAGTCCATCGTAATGTGCTCCCATTTCCAAGTAGGAATCGCTAGAGGCTACAATAACCCCACATGCTTCTGATGTTCAATCTTAACCTGCTAACAAGTGAGACATCTAGCTACAAACTCCGCGATGTTGCTTTTCATCTTCGGCCACCAATATAGCCTCTGTAAGTTTTGGTACATCTTAGTACTGCCTGGGTGCAGAGTATACTTGGAGGTATGGGCCTTTGTTAGAATTAGATCTCTGAGCTATGGATTATCGGTAACATAGATTCTGCTTCTGAACCTCAAAATCCCATTGGTGCCAATCTCAAAATCAGACTGTACTCCCACCTGTATTTGACTGGCAACGACCATATAATAATCATCTGTCCTCTGAGCATCTCTAATCTGTCCCATCAAATCTGACGCAATTCTGAAACTGGCCGTAAATCCATAACTCTTAGAGGAAACCACATTAATACTGAGGTTCGAGAACTGCTCCAATAAGTCATGCTCCCTAACCATCATATAAGTCACCATAGTTACATGCTTTTAGCTTAGAGCATCTACCATCACGTTTGCTTTCCCCGGGTGGTACAATATCTTGCAGTCATAATCCTTTAGCAGCTCCATCCATCTCCGCTGCCTCATGTTAAGCTCATGTTGCGAGAATAAGTATTTTAGACTCTTATGGTCTATATAGATCTGGAACGTCTCACTGTAAAGGTAGTGCCGCCATATCTTCAGTGCAAACACCATAGCAGCTAACTCTAAATCGTGGGTCGGGTAGTTCTTCTCATGCTCCTTAAGCTGCTTGGAACCATACGCAATCACTTGACCATGCTGCATTAATATACACCCTAATCCCTGTGCGAAAGCATCCTTATACACCGAAAATCCACCTGATCCGCTAGGAAGGGCGAGTACTGGAGCTGTATTAAGTCTCCGCTTCAACTTTTGGAAGCTATGCTCACACGCATCTGTCCATTCGAATTTAACATCCTTACATGTGAGTCGTGTCAATGGAGCAACCAGTCTAGAAAATCCCTCGCCAAACCGACGATAATATCTGGCTAGACATAGAAAACTCCTTAGCTCCATCACTGTTTTAGGCCTCTTCCACTGTACTATGGCCTCTATCTTGGATGGATCTATAGACATCCTGTCCTTTGACACTACGTGTCCTAGAAAAGTGATATGATCTAGCCATAAGTCACACTTACTGAATTTAGCATATAGCTTCTGGTCTCTAAGGGTCTGCAAGATTGTACGAAGATGCTGCTCATGTTCCTCCAGAGACTTAGAATATACTAGAATGTCGTCTATGAATATGATTACGAACTGATCCAGATAGGGCTTAAACACCTCATTCATGAAGCCTTTAAACGCTACAGGGGTGTTAGTCAATCCGAACGGTATCACCAGAAACTCCGAGTGTCCATATCGAGTCCGGAATGCTGTCATAGGAACATCCGAATCCTGAATCTTAAGCTGGTGATAACCCGATCAGTGATCAATCTTCGAAAACACCTAGGCACCCCTCAGCTGATCAAATAGATCATCGATCCTGGGTAGGGGATACTTATTCTTAATGGTTGCCTTATTTATCATCTGGTAATCAATACATAATCGCAAGCTGCCATCCTTTTTCTGGACGAACAAAATGGTGCACCTCACGAAGACACACTAAGATGTATAAATCCGTTGTCTAATAGCTCCTGTAGCTGCTTCTTAAGCTCCTCCAACTCTGATAGTGCCATCCGATATGAGGGCTTAGAAATGGGCTTCGTGCTAGTACCAAGTCAATAGTAAACTCGATCTCCTTTTCCGGCGGTAACCTTGGTAAATCCTTCGAAAATACGTTCGAAAATTTCCTGACCATAGGAATCTCGTGTAGCTCAGGATGTCTCTGTTACATGGCCTCCGCATATGCTATAAAACCTTCAATACATCACACACATTCACACCAATTTAGTAAATATATCACTTTTATTATAACTTATCAAAAAGCTTTACAGTATAACTTTCTGGTTGGGAGAAGGTTACAAACTTAGTATAGTAATCTAAGCTAACAAAATTCACAGCTAATCACTCCATTCCTAATATTACATCGAAGTCGTACATAGTCAACAAAATTAGGTTAGCTGTAGTTTCCTTCTCACCTACAGTTACTTTATAATTTCAATACTGTACATCTGTAACTTACGATTCTTTAAACGGAGTATTCACTTGTAATGTGTACCCTAAGGGCTCTGGCTCTACTGGAACTCTGTTAGCACAAGTAGGAGATATGAATGAATGAGTAGAACCAGGGTCAAATAACGCAAGTACGGGTATATCGAAAATATAAATTTTACCTTTAATGACATTCGCGGAGGCATCAGCAGTCTTCTGGTCTAGTGCGTACACTCATCCTTGAGTCACGGGCTTCATACCTTTCTCCGTTACAGTCGCCCGCCTCGGCTGTGAGGGTGTCACTCTCTCCGATTCAATTGGAGCTGTTGGTGCCGATGTAGGAAGAATTGGGGTTGGTGTGGTAGATGCAGCTGCCTCTTGGAGCATCGGGCAATCTCTCACTATGTGTCCTGCTTGCCCATATCTAAAACAAGTCCTGGTCATAGAGGTGGTTATTGGGCCGAGTTGGCCCGACCCGCTCGTAACTAGATTGGGTCGATCCGACCCAATAACTGAACCGATACGTACCGGTTTGGAATCGACCCAACCCAATATGATACCCGGTTGGGCCGGTTTTAATAAATAGAAATCGGGCCTGCTAAGGGTAGGGCCCATTAAGGACCGGGATCGTCTGGTTCTGAGCCAGAACCAGATCAATTTCAATTGAACCGATTTGGTTCAAATTTAAAATTTAAAAAAAAAAAAATAAGGAAGGCTGCCACTGCGTGATTGCACAGTGGCAACCTTCCCAATTCCCATGGCAAGTCACAGCCTCTGCTGTGACTTGCCAAAATATATATTTTTTTTATTTTAAAAATTTCAATTTTTTTTCTATAAATACCTCTATTCTTTCTTTTATTTTTCTTTACATTTTCTTTTATATTTTCTCTCAAATCTACTATCTACATTCATCCACTCTTATTCTCTTCACTCACATACTCTCTCAATATTCACTCAAACTCTCTCAAATTTACTTAAATTCCCTTATTCCAAATTTATAATATCATCATTTTCCTCTCTAAATTTCGTTTTTCTTTTTATTTTATAAGTTTACAAATTTTACTTTTAATTTTCAAGTTTCAAGTTTCAATTTCCAAATTCTAATATATTATATATATCCTACATCTATTTTTTTTAATTTTTAACATATATTTATTTGGAAAAAAATATAAAAATGTCAAATTTCTTTCGTCGTTCATGCTCTGTTTCTCGACCTTTTGGTTCCATTGAAATTCCTAATTTGGATGACGAATCATTTAATGAAATCGAACCTGATATTCATCCGGAGGAAGATGAGCTTCTTTTGGCACCATCGTGTGGTCGTGCAGGAGGTCGTGCTCAAACACAATCATCAGCTGCCACCACTGCTGCTACATCATCAAGACCGAAGTTTAATAAAAAAAAAAGAAGCAAGGTATGGGAGTATTTCGAGATTGTAGCAAAAGAAGGTGAGACGAATAAATATTGTGCTATTTGTAAATTGTGCAAAGGTGTTTACTCTTATAACTCCGGTAGAGGTGGTGGCGGTACAGGTACGTATAAAAGACGTTTAATTACTATACATAAAATTAATCCTGATGCCGAAGAAAATGAAATTTTAGAAAGCAAACAATCTTAAATTAATACAAATGATGGTGGAAAAAATTTTAATTTTGATAATGTTCAAGCTAGACGTGGTTTAGTTAGATTTGTAGTTAGGACTGAACAACCATTCACAATTTGTGAAAAAGTAGGATATTTAGAATTTGTTTGTAAATATTTACAACCAGCATATAAATATGTTTCTAGACATACATTAAAAAAAGATTGCATGGATATGTTTAGAGAATATAGACAAGCTTTAATTGATAAACTCAGTAATATTTCATCTAAGGTTAGTTTAACTAGTGATATATGGACTGGTACTAATGGTATAAGTTATCTTGTTATAACTTGTCATTGGATAGATGAAGATTGGTGCATGCAAAAAACAAATTTTATCTTTAGATGTAATAGAAGAAGCACATAATTCATATACTATTCATAAATATATTACTAAAGTCTGTAAATTATATGGACTAGAAAATAATAAAGTTTTTGCTATTACTTTTGATAATGCTTCGAGTAATACTGCAGCTATTTCTTATTTAATTAAAAGTTTAAACCCTGTTATGCAAGGTATATTTTTTCATGCAAGATTTGAATGTCATATTATAAATTTATGTGTTCAAAGTGGTTTTAGTTCTAATGGTACTGGTAGTGGTATAGGTCCAATTGATAAAATTAAAATTTTAGCAAAATGGATTCGCACACCTAGTAATAAACGTGAATGGAAGCAAATTTTTATAACAAATAATATACCTATTAAAGCGTTTCCACTTCCCGTGGAAACAAGATGAAATTCACTTCATCGTTTGCTTTCTTCTATTTTACCGTATAAAGAACTTGTTACTCCTTTTTATAACAATTATACAACTAGCACGCATTTAGTACTTTTTGAAGAAGATTGGACTTTTATTGAATATTTGTTGATTTATTATCTACTTTTAAAGATGCAACTGAAAGATTTTCAACTCAATTTTATCCAACTACAACGTATTTTGTTCCTATTATCTACACAATGTTTGAAAAATTTGTAAAATTTAGGTATCATGAAACTTTAAGTTCTTTTGTATATGATATGGAGGAAAAATTTAGAAAATATTGGGAAATAATTCCTCCTATTTATTGTATTGCAACTTTACTAGATTCTAGCCAAGGTGAGGTAAATATAGAGATTTTTTTTATTGTTATAAAGAATTTCTTGGTCTTGATTCTATTAGGATTAAAAGTCCTCAATTAACAATCTTTTTTGAGAATTGTTTAATGTTTATGAAACAGAAAGGGAGCAATTCAACTTTGATCGAGGAGAAGAAGATTCATACGAAGAAATCGAAAGTAGCAAAAAAGGAAACGAAATTTTAAACACAATTAAGGAAACAGCAAAGAAGAGAATGAAGCTAACAGGAAAAGCCAGCGGATCTGAATCAACAACTCAACGAAATTCTAGCTTCAATGAGCTAGGATTTTTCTTAAGTCATGATTTTTCTGTAGATGAAAACTTTAATCTTCTCCAATGGTGGAAAAAAACCAAAAACAATTTCCAATTTTAGCTTCCATGGCCCGAGATGTTTTTGCGGTGCAAGTTTCTTCTGTTGCTTCGGAATCTGCATTCTCGACATGTGGAAGAATTATTGGAGACCATCGAACCACTCTTAATCCGAATTTATTGTGCATGTTAACATGCCTTAAAGATTGGTTTGATGTGGAATCGCACAATGTCGAACTTGGAATGGCCAATGAATTTGCTGATAATAATTTAGAGGAGGAGGAAGAAATTTCTAAGGCAATCCGTATAAATTATGAAGAATAGAGAATAATCTTTTTTTTATTGTAAAATTGTAAATAAGTTTAGTCATAGTAAATATTTTTATGGACTACGGTCCTGTGGTTTTTACCCTTTTAACTTTTGAAGGGGTTTTCCACGTAAAAAATTTTTGGTCTCCTACTCTCTTCTTTTTCTCCTCTATTATTATTATTATTATTATTATTATTATTATTATTATTATTATTATTATTATTATTATTATTACATACCAAATTAATTAATGTTATACTTATCTATGTTTAAAATAAATAAATATTTAAAATACAAAATAAATGAATATTTTAAAAGCATATTAAATAAATGAATAAATAAATATTTAAAATACAAAATAAATGAATATTTTAAAAACATATTAAATAAATGAATAAATAAATAAATATTAAGTAAATGATATTTCAAATATAATAAATTATTTTAAATGCAAATTGATATTGATACGCTTACAACTTATTTATCATTTTAAATGCAAAATGAATATAATAAATGAATATAAATAATGATATGCAAAATGATATTGCAAAATGAATATAATAATAATATTCATAATATCATTATTTATATTCTGAATCAAATATTACTTTATCATAATAACTTTATTAGAATATTATATTCAAAATATAAATTTATTTTATTATAATAATAATTTTACTAGATAATTTTATAGTAATTTATTTTTACATTATTGTTACATAAATTAAATAAATTATAATAACTTTATAATAAATTATTGTTAAATTAAACTATTAACATTATTTATAATAAAAATAAATTTATTAGATTAAATTATAAAAATATATTAATATATATTTATTTTTATTAAAATAAATTAATATAAATTTTAAAAAATAAAAATTTAAAAAAAAATAGACCGAACCGATTTAACCTTGTTCGGTCTGATTTGAGCGCGAACCAGTCCTGCGAACCGGGCCGGTTTGCACCTAAACAACATTGGAACTGGCTTGGCTCGGATCGGTTCGTATACCGATTCGGACCGGTTCCATTATGGTATGGGCCAAAACCAGTAAAAATCGATCCGAAATCGGTTTGAACTGACCCACAACCACCTCTACCTGGTCACCATGTGGCAGGGCCGTGTACCGTGTGACCGTACACATCGATCACATCTGGTCATGGTAACTCTCGGTGTAGAAGTGGAACCACCAGTATGGGTAATAGCAACTAATCTCGTAGATCGCCCTTCGATAATCTAGACACTCGATGATATGGCCCTCTTAGGCTGCCCTCTACCGGATCTGTCATCGTGCCCCTTTTAGCCTTACGCTTTTCCCTTCGCTTTACTCTTAGAAGAGGACTCAAAATGGAACTACTCAAAATCCTACTCGCACAGCTAAGCACGCCTGACTACCTCATCATATGTACGAATGACAAACGGAGCTAACTTAGATCAGATCGATGGTCTCAGCCCAACCTTAAATCTGTCGATTTTATGCCGCTCATCTACTCATGTCAGTGGATCAAATAGACTGAGTGTGGTGAACTTAGACTCATACTGATCCACCGTCAAACTCCCTTGTACTAACTCCATAAACTCCTGCTGCATCTTCGTCTGTGTAGTGTCGGGGATATATTGGCGGCGAAAAGCATCCACAAAAATATCCCAAGTATTAACTAGATGCTGGACAAATAGTACCGTTTGTGTGGACTTCCACCAATGCTCCGCATCATCTGTCATCTGGAACACTACAAGTTCTACCCGCTCAATATCAGAACATCTTATATACCGTAACAACTTCTCCACTGCTGTAATCCACTGCTTTGCCACCAATGGATCTCTCTCACCCTTAAACTTCGACGAATTCAGCTTAATGAACTGCTGCACTAAAGCCACGTCACAGTAGGACTCTACATCTCTTAATGGTTGTGCTGGTGGCTACGGTGGAATGGCTTGTGCCTGTTGTACTGGTTGTGGTGCAAGCTGAGTCTCGGGAGCATGCTGTACAAGAGGTGGTGCAACTGGTGTAGCTGCTTGCTCCCTCTCTGCTTGATCGACAGCTCTATCAGCGTGGTACATGGCGATAAAGTCCACCAACATACCCTCCATTCGAGATATCAGGGTATTAGGGCTCTCAGGCTGTGGAAGGAGTGCGGGTTCTGGGGTAGGCTCTGGTTCTAGCTCCAGAATAAGTGCTGCCCTACCGCGTCCTCTACCTCGACGACCCCTATGTCCATTCATTTCTACACAACACCGTCAATTTATCGATTTTTAGTTAGTGACCTATTTATATATCCAGACTATACGTATTACAGGAGATGTAACCACTTAACACTTTACTTTATCATAAAGGCATTGATTGACATCAGGTTAACCTCGCTTTGATACTAATAAATACCAATATAGTATTTTACACTTTTTCACACTTTTCCATACACGTGAATTGGTTGGACTGTTTGCGATGCATTTATTTCCACTTTTAAATCAACAGTGTACAGTAACTAGTATAATTTTACTTTAATTTACATAAGTAAAATATTCACAAAATAATATTTATATCAATTCAATACATCCCCTGTTTAATACAACACTATATTACTATAAAAGAAAGTCTGAAAATATAAAAGAAATAAATATACCTCCAGGATCTAAAAAAGCTGCCTCGAGGTACTCAATACGCAACCGGTAATCCTTAGATGATATATTTCTTGTCACTGAAAATACTCTGGAGAGATGAAAATAAAGGGGTGAGCAAACCACGGCTCAGTAAAAGAGTTGTATACAATTTTGATATCACGAAAACTATATGTAATAAAATCCTTTAGTTTCCTATCGGTATGCTAGGCACACTAAAAGGAAGGATACTATAGTCGGCTAGGTAATCCTGATGAAGCATGGAAGGTATTTTAAAATACCTGTCTTGTCCTAGAAACCCAGAGCAACTATAAAGAGTAGAAATTTAATTTAATGTAAAATTTATTTAAATATTTACTGCATATAAATATTTCACATACTTGAGTAAAATAACTCATTAAATCATATAACTCAACACTTGAAAACAATTTGATTTCCACCATTGAAATCATCATCTTTACACGTTAAACAGTAAAATAAACTGTTCAAATATGATACCAATTCAGTGCTAAACCACTTCGGTAAACAATACATTTCAGTAAATATCATAAGAACCAGTAATAACACGTGAAATAATTGCTTTAAATTGATTATAACTCTGATAATTATTTGACTAACTCTTGATATGACAAAAAGGGAGAGAATTGGTATGGTAAATTTCTTAAAATTCATGGAAAATCTCTCAAAATTCTGTTACCTTCTTTCTTGCATCATTTGAGGGGGAGCAAAATGTTTTTTAATGACATCATTGAAATACCTCTATGAGGAGGACAAAATCAAGATATATCTTATGTTGTCAGAATTACTTTATGATAAGTTGAGGGGGAGCAACTATTGAGGGGGAGCATTTTTACTTCAAATATTTTAGCAACCTCATTTCTTCAAACATATAAGCAAATTTACCTTAAGTTTTGTCATATCAAAAAGGGGGAGATTGTTAGCTTTAAATTGACACACATTTTGAAATGACAAAAACTTAAGTTTGGATAAACGTTTTTCTCTTCAATGTAAATTTGCTTGAAATGGATTTTATGATTGAAAATATTTTTTAATTGTGATTTCAATTTGAAAAGTCAATAAATACTTTTGTAAAAGAATTAAAATACTTTGGACTGACTTAAAATCACAAAATCTCATCAATCCATACCAAAATTACTCATCAGTGTGCAGGTTGGACAAAAGGGATCGATCCCCTTTTGGCAAAATTGATTTCAAGGCTGAAGTGGCTCCCGATAGAGAAATATGCATTCTGGAAGAAATAGATCGATCCCTTTTGGCATGGGATCGATCCCTTTTCACAAAAACTGAGCGCAACGACTAGTTTCTGAGGGTTTCAACGGGAGGATTAGCATTAAATGTTTCACCAACCGTTCCAATCAGTTGGCGGGATATAAATAGAGGCATTTATGAAGTTTGGAAGGAGAACAAGCACTCAGAAAATCTTCAAGCTTCAAGAGAGAAAATCAAATCTGAATATTCTTATTGTGTAACTCCATTTGTGAGATTTCTTGTTGTTCTTCACCCATTTACTGAAAGTTTTGTTATTCAAAGGGGTGAGTTATCCTTGTCTTGTCTGCTATTGTAAAGTGTGGGTAGTATTACAAGGGGAGAGGCTTAGAAGGTGATTTCTAAGTCCTCAAGAAACATTGTAAGAGGTCTCACCACACCTTGAAGTGGTTTGTAAAGATTCTCAAGGAAGAGCTGAATCAAAACCTTGACAAGAGGATTAAGGAGAGAGGATGTAGGTAAGAGATTGACCGAACCTCTATTAATTTGTGTTTACTTCTCTTTCCCTTACTCTTTTTACTGCATTTATTTCATTGTTGTTTCATTAGTTTTAATTGTGCATTAAGAGGTAGAAAAATAAAAAATAAGTAGAAAAACTTATTCACCCCCTCTCTCGGTAGAGCCATCATCAATCATCTGTCAAATATCACTTATCGATAGAAAATAATCTCTCAGAGATACATGCACGCACTATATCCCATAAGGGACCTGTATAGGAAGGCCAGGGATCCGAAACTCCTTAGCCAGTCCTATGAAACAGTGTAACGAATGGCCATCATCGATCACTCACAGTTCGTACAGGTCAAGTGCTCACTACGTAAACCTGTGGGGTTTGACCGTAACTCCCACAGTCATATCATGTAAAGGGAAGGTCTGGGATGTCTCCCAACCTAATCATCACTATCTCGTATGCACGATCATCAGGGAGATTTCAATTTCACAAAAATCACTTCACATAAATCAATTCAGACAAAACATTTCATGAAATTCTATTCATATAAATCATTTCATATAATTCAAATCATGTAAAGCATTTCATGTATTTCAATTCACATAAATCACTTCATGTAATGCAAGTCATGTAAATCATTTTATATAATGCAATTCATGTGAGTCAATGCATGTAATTTAATTCGTATAAATCATATTATGTAACTCACTTCATGTAAATCATTTAATGTAGTTCAATGCATGTAAATTATTTCATTTAAATCAATTCATGTAGAACATTTCATGAAATGCCATATTTAAACTTGTAGGAATTAAAGATAAATTTTATTTCTAGTGTTCGAGAAAATTGGGAAGGAGCGATTCCGACCAAATTTCCAAGAATTTCCGAATAACAGTAAAACATATCCTATACGACTCCTATACATGTTTCTTACTTCTATTCCGCACAATATAAAAATCCAATAGTGCCAATTACGCCTCTTTACATTTCTTTATTTCTTGTACTACACACTGCACAATAATTCTAAATTATATTCAAAATTTCATAAATGATTCTAATAAATATTTCATTAATTTCTATTTTTTATTTATTATTTTCAACCGTTAACCTATTTTACCTCTATTAAATACCAAAATATAATTTCAATTAAATCTTATTCCTTCTTAAATTTCTGTGTCACCAATAATTTCAGTTTACATATAAAATCCCATATTTTAACTTCAATACTTATTCTAGAATTTCTTGTCATCCATTTTATTACTTTTCATGGTAAATTAAACTTATTTTATTTTCTATCAATTTCTAAAAACATAGTTTCAATTAAATATTATTCCTTCTCTAAATCCAATATCACTAATAACCCATATTTCAAATTTAATAAATATTCTGTTAATTCTTATTCTCTATTTTTATTACTAGCCATGGTAATTTATTTTACTTCTAATTAAATACAAAAATTTTACTATAATTAAATTGATTTATTCTTTTAGTTTTAATTTCATAAAAATTCTATTATCTTTAATTATTTATTTTAGTATAATATTTCATTATTACATTACATTTATTATTTCTAAATTCAAATTTTCACAATTTATTTTTATTCATTATTAATATTAATTCCACCATTTTACTTCTATTTTATTTATTCTCATAATCAATTTATTTTGTTTTCTATTCATTATCACAATGTAATTTCAATGAAGTTATATTCTCTTATTCCAATTCACTCCATTGATATTATAAGATTATTTAATTATAGTCAATTAACCATTCTTGAATTTTATTTATCATTTTTTTCCAAATTATATTTGGAATGTTGTATTTTTAGCTATAATAAATTTCCTACAATTCTTATTCCTTTTTTATTAATTTCAATAATTAATTTATTTTTCTCTTAAATCATTTTCTTTTCCAAATCTAATTTCACCAATAAGTTTATTAACTCAATTTATTATTTCTTACTTTACTAATTTTAATAATTAAATAATTTATTTTTCTTACTAACTGCTACAATATAACTATTCTTAAGTTACAATTATTTTCTAAATTTAATTTCACTACTAAATTCATTACCTTTATAAATGTTCTTTTAATCATCTACTATGAAATTTACCTAGCAATCACCTTAGCCAAATTTTCATATTTGATCAATTTTATTCTTTTTTCCCATTTAAATTTTATTAATATTCTAATTAATCTTTATGTATTAGTTATTAGTTATTAAACCATAAAATTTTATAGGGAAAC
Source organism: Heritiera fomes (assembly GCA_032173925.1). Taxonomy (NCBI): domain Eukaryota; kingdom Viridiplantae; phylum Streptophyta; class Magnoliopsida; order Malvales; family Malvaceae; genus Heritiera; species Heritiera fomes. Next base: position 15,660,049 of record JAPDPM010000009.1, on the reverse strand, counting down.
CACTAGCCTTTAGTCTTAATCTAATATTCCTTATTGAACTTTACTTGTAAATTTTCAATTTTTAATTTCTCAATTAATCATTATTTACTATTATATTAATTCTAAAATTTTCATATGTTAAAATTATATCAATTTCTTCTATTTTTCTTCATGCTTCGACAGCCCCCTGTTTCCCTTTCATGGCCGGCACTTCAACTTGACAAATTCCCCTGATTTTCATTCTTCATTCACTCTAGTTTCATAATTACTTCTTACTCACTCAAAACTTTCATCAAACACCATTTCTACATGAAAAATCCATCATCATCAGTATATCGCCTTCATGGCCGAATGGCCTTTCTCCCCACCACATTCACGCAAGCTTCCAGGTTTTAGAACTTATCACCTTAACTAAATTAAATCCATCATATCCTATAAATTTCTACTCAACAAGCATCAAAATCACTAAGATTCCTCTAGTTCTATCTCATGACCGAACCAACACAACCCTCCTTCATCTATTTTTATTTCATTCTAAGGTCTCAAACCTATTTCCCATGCATAAGTAAATTAAATCCATGGCTGAAAACAAGCAAAACATCACCGATTCATACCTTTCAATCCTGGCCGAACAGTACAGAACATAAAACCAGTCCCGATTCTATTATTTCAGCCACTCAAATCCTTACTTTAAAGTGATCTAGATGCAAGGAACGGGTTTAGTGAAAGAGGTTGAATAATTAAATGAAGCGAAGATAAAATCTTGCAAGGTAACCGTGAGGAATCTTGAAGAAATTTGAAGAAGGAACGAAACAGCAGGGGAAACGAGACAAGAAGTAAAGTCGGTGAAGAAGCTCAATTTTGGCTGAAATGGATCATCTTTATTTATGTTTTATCCAAACATATGTTGTCATGTGGTCACTAATCATGTTTTCCTTCTCTTCTCTCCTTTTCCTTTTCTTGTTTTTTTTTTTAAATCAGTCTGCAGCAGCAAGCTTCCACGAGCTTGCTGCGATTTTTCCTTCTTTCTTTTTAATTATTATTTATTTATTACAGGTCGGATCGGGTCGATTTCAAGCCAATTTTCACCAATTTTGACCTTAATCAAAATAGAATCGGTCCGAATTGATCGGTCCGGTTCGAACTGGTTCTATCTTTTATAAGAAGCGAACCGGCCCAGTTTGTTGGACCGGTTAACCTAAAAAAAATCGGTTCGATCCAATTTTTTTTTACTTTTTAAAATTTTTATTTTTAAAAATTTATATTAATTTATTTTAATATATATTAATATATTTTAATAATTTAAACTAATAAATTTATTTTTATAATAAATAATGTTAATAGTTTAATTTAACAATAATTTATTATAAAGTTATATTATAATTTATTTAATTAATTAACAATAATGTAAAAATAAACTATTATAAAATTATCTAATAAAATTATTTTTATAATAAATTAAAATTATATTATGAATATAATATTATGATAAAATGATATTTGATTCAAAATACAAATAATGATGTTATGAATATTATTATTATATTCATTTTGCATATCTTTATTTATATTCATTTATTATATTCATTTTGCATTTAAAATAATTTATTATATTTGAAATATCATTTACTTAATATTTATTCATTTATTTATTTATTCATTTATTTAATATGTTTTTAAAATATTAATTCATTTTGTATTTTAAATATTTATTTATTTTAAACATAGATAAGTATAACATTAATTAATTTGGTATGTAATAATAATAATAATAATAATAATAATAATAATAATCATAATAATAACAACAACAACAAAATAAAAAAATAAAAAAAGTGTTAGCTTTAAATTGACATATATATTTTGAAATGACAAAAACTTAAGTAAGCTTTAATGTTTTAATTCATATTGTAAATTTGCCTTATCACACATGATTTTCTCAATACATTTTAAGTGATCATATCAAACATTAAGACCATGATTTAATGATGCATATTCTTATTGGTCTTAACACTTTATAAATGTTTTAAATATTTTAGAAAATCACTTGATGAATTCTTGGACAATATTTTTATTTGAGAAAGTCAAGAAAAACTCCCTTAAAGTTTATAAATGTTTTGGGTTGAATTAAAATCAAAAGCCATATCATTTCTAACCCAAAAGTGCAGGAAAAACTCATTCTGGAAGCATGGGATCGATCCCCTAAGGAAAGGGATCGATCCCTTTTTGGCAAAAAGTCTTCCCAAGGTCCCTGAAGCCCAGAATCAAGATTCTAGACAAAAGGGATCGATCCCTTATGGAAAGGGATCGATCCCTTTGCTCGAAAATAGCCTATAACGGCTAGTTTTTGTGAGACAACGGTAATATCCGAGATTTGGCTCCACCCAACGGCTAGAATACATCGAAGGGACTATAAATAGAGGCTTAGAAGCTAAAGAAAGCAAGAGGAACTACTCAGCAACTCCATAACACATATTCCTCAAATCCTCAAGCCTCAAACAACAAATCAAGAGCTCCAAAGTCTTCATCATCTATCATTCATCTATTTCTTGTATTGCTTAGCACAAAATATTGTATAGCCTTTTCATTGTGCTTAATTTCTGTAATCACTTGCCTATCTAGAGGCCTTCTTTGATTACTTCTCTTGTAAACCAAATCATTCCTTGTAAAAAAGGAGGTTTCTCTTTAGCCTAAGAAAAAGAGGGAGGTTTCTCTTGAGCCTTGAAAAGAGGGAGTGTAACACAAATTCAAGTTAGTGAATTTGGGGAAAATCCTTGGGAGCGTCTCAAGGTAGAGGACGTAGGCAAGGTTGCCGAACCTCTATAAATCGCTTGCGTACATTTCTCTTTCCCTACTCTCTTTACTTGCAATTATATTGTGCTTATTGAATTGAATTTATATTGCATGCTTGAGTAGCCTAGAGAACTTAGAAAATATCAATCTAAGCTAGAGAATTTAGAGGAACCGAAAAACGAACCTAAAGTTAGTAAAAACCGATTCACCCCCCTTCTCGGTATAGCCTATAAGAGCCAACAAAAAGGATGCCCATCAAAACGCAGAGGCAAGTCTGTGACTTGCCTCTGCAGAATTTTTTTTATTTTTTTTTAACCGGACCGGTTTTGGGTCGGGCCCTTAACGGGCCATGTTCTAAATATTTAAAATCGGCCGGTTCCGAACCGATACTGTATCGATTCGGATATTGGGCCGGATTGGCCCGATCCGGTTTCGAACCGGGTTGGGCCAACCCGGCCCAATAAGCACCTCTAGTTATGTATGTATTTATTTATTTATTTATGATATTAATATATCATGAATATATTTTCTATTAACAACTATATATACATATATATACACACACTTATATTAACATTTTTGTACATAAAAATATATTTTTAACATATACTATACATATATACATATATATATCTATATATTTAAATTTGTATTTTACAATATAATTATTTTATATTAAAAAAACATGTTTATATATAATTTATATATTATATATAGGATAATTATTACATAGACAGTGGAGTTTTTTTATTCCCCAAGCAGCATTAAGATCATGACATGTGTCTTATAAAAATATTAAAATAAATAAAACATGACATGTGTTACGATCTTAACGCTGCTTGTGGAGTAAAACAACTCCACTGTCAGTGTATGTAATAATTATCATTATACATATAAAAACATATATTTATCCATTCTATCATTTATATATATAAATATTAGTGCTCAAAATAATATTTATTGCTTATATATATCTGCACATACATAAATATAAATATATATTACTGTATTTATATATATATACACATTTTATTTTTATTTAATTCAAAATAATACCCAAATTAAATTCCTACATATTAAATCTACAGTTTGTCGATTAGTCAGATACCATACTCCAAAATCTTCCAATCTCACAATAAATTTATTTGTTTATTATTATTTTATCTATTAACATTAGAAGTTAAATTTACAGAACCCTAATTCCCAAAATGGAAGAATTTATAGTTGTCACATGAAATTTCTTTACACGAGGATTAACCTATGACAGTCTGTGGGTCTGGAGTCAATTTGGGTTGACCGTTATTCAGGAAAATTCTTTTAAGGTATGGACACGATCGTCATTTTTGAATTTGTTTGTTACTTTTCAAAATACATTCAATCGAGGTGATTTTGAGATGCCGATTTTTGCTATATTTATATTTCATCTCAATTAGCATCATTATAGGGTCTCACTTCGATTTGGATAGAGAAAGTCCTGGTGGGGCCCTAACTGAATATCTCTTTAAATCTTATTGAACAAACCCTTTATTTGATTATTTTAACAATTAATATGTTCTTTTTAAATTGAATATAAGAAAATTGGAGTCCTCACACTTATACTTGATATGGTTTGTAAAAATCATGAATAACTTATACTTGATATGGTTTGTAATATATATATATATATATACACACACACATTTTATTTTTATTTAATTCAAAATTTTAAATTTCTTAATACCCAAATTAAATTCCTACATATTAAATCTACAGTTTGTTGATTAATCAGGTACTATACTCCAAAATCTTCCAATCTCACAATAAATTTATTTGTTTATTATTATTTTATCTATTAACATTAGAAATTAAATTTACAGAACCCTAATTCCCAAAATGGAAGAATTTACAGTTGCACATGAAACTTCTTTACACGAGGATTAACCCATCACAGTCTGTGGGTCCGGAGTCAATTTGGGTTGACCGTTATTGAGGAAAATTCTTCTGAGATATGGACACGATCGTTATTTTTGAATTTGTTTCTTACTTTTCAAAATACATTCAATCAAGGTGATTTTGAGATGCCGATTTTTGCTATATTTATATTTCCCCTCAATAAGCATCATTATATGGTCTCACTTCGATTTGGATAGAGAAAGTCCTGGTGGGGCCCTCACCGAGTATCTCTCTGAATCTTATTGAACAGACCCTTTATTTGATTATTTTAACAATTAATATTTCTTTTTAAATTGAATATAAGAAAATTGGAGTCCTCACACTTATACTTGATATGGTTTGTAAAAATTATGAATAACTTATGCAAATTTACAAATGAATCAAGCATTTAATTGTGCTTAAGTTTTTTTGTTTCTAAAAATATATGTATTTGTCAATTTAAAACTAACAATCTCTCTTTTTTTTATATGACAGAACTTAAGGTAACTTTGCTTTGAAAATTCTTTGAAAAATACTCTTTCTCAATTAAAGCATGATTTTTAATTTAACAAAATTTAGTACAAACCATATTTCTCACCCTTTTTGTCATAGCAAATAAAGAGAAACCAAAGGGAAGAAACTCCCTTTAAATGATTGCATATATAAGAAACCAAAGGAAAGCTAGTGGCTCAATATACATATGGAATAGGAAGAAGATTGGCATTCATAAAAGCATATAATCTATACATATTGGCAATTTAAAGCAACAAGCAAATGAATACCATAAGCTTAGCCATTCAAGTAGTTCACTAAAGTCTTAATAAACATATCCAAATAACAAACATATCTAAAGAATAAACATATCTAAATAGCAATCCAAAGTACAAAAGAAATATGAATAGCTAATCATGGATGAGAAAATTGAGTTAGAGTGCAAAACACATTCATGCAAAATTATGAAATAAAAAGTCATAACGCCTAAGATGGTAAAAGGAAATGGTGCCTGAACTGCTTAATGAAGGGATTCTAACAAACATGTATCTTATGCATGTCATCAAACATAGTCTTGAGCCTTTGCTATTCCATCAAGTTGTGTGTTGACATCAGTTTAAAAGGTAGTGAGGTGTGTGTTGATGTTCGTTTGAAAGGCAGTGAGGCGTGTGTTGATTTCTGCTTGGAAAGTAATGAAGCGGTTATCAAACAGCGTGAAGCGTGTGTCAAATGCTGAAGCACTTGCATCATGAACTCTAAGGCAGCCGAAGGAGTGGAGCTAAAAGGAGTCAATGAAGATGCAATATCTGTGGCTTCAGTTGTTAGAGCTTTGGTTGTTGGGGCTTGATATGGAGTCTAACCCGTCCTTTTTTCCCATTCATCATTAGCGTTCTTGTACCATCCCAGGTTGTGTAAAGTTGTGAGGTTAATCATCGTATTTGGTTTTAGAAGGACACCTACCTCACACAAGCAATCAAAGTTAATGGCATGGAGATAAAATGCTAAGGGATAAGGGAAGACAATGGTCTTGGCACCTCCTTGAATACTCTTCCCCCAATCATTACCATTACAAGAGTGAATATGGTGAAGCCAAAATCGATCTAGCCGGTGGAGTTGGGAGTACTTAGTGCTGAATGGTCAAAGATTCCACGAAATTATGATATGGAGGAGGTGAGCAAAAAAAGGAGGATCACTAGCCTTATCATCAGTGATAGGAAAGACTAATGGAACTTAGACTTCTATATTTGTGAGTCCCTTGTTTGGAATTCTAAACACATCAGAGAGGGATTCTAGAGTGTTTTCAATAACTTGATTCATGAGATATGAAGAAATGCCCACAATCTTGCAGTAATCATTTGGAGAATAGATTAGCTTAGCATTGGAAAAGAAGGCTCAGATAATATTGCATGGAATCCTTATGGTGATTTGAAGAAAAGGAGTCCACCAATAAGCATGGAATTTTGCAAGGTATGGAAATTCAGTCTGTTCAAGTAAATCAAAATCAATAGGGCACCAATGCTTGATTTTCATGTTGGCAAAGTGCTTGTGGAATCAAGCTTTGTCCTTAGTGGTTTGGAAGCACCTATTGAGAGTGGTAGGCTCGGGAGAAGAAGAAGATGGAGCTTTGCACTTTTAAGCAACATGCTTCTCACTAAGAGGCATGATGAAGTAATTTTGAGTTGAGAAAGATGATAAATGTGGTGAAACTTTGGTTGGGGAATTTCACCGAACAAGCTGTAGTGTTGAGTTTGAAGAGATAGAAAGGAAAATATGGGAGGATTTTGGAGAAACCAGCTAATCACAATGCAAGAGTAGATTATAGTGAGTGGAATTGACGAAGGAAGGATAAGGAGATATGGAGTAGATTGGAAGATGGATGAAGATGAAAATGGAATAAAAATGGGTTTTTGGAATTTGTAAAGGAAGATGAGATGAGGAAAAGATGAATAGATGAAGTAGAAATGGAATTGGAGAATGAAATTAAGATTAAAAGGGTGAAAATTTAGAGAAAAATGATTAAGATTGATAAACAATTGAAAAGGGGATCGATGTGGGGTGTATTAAGGGTTTTGGGAAGAAAATAAGCGAGAGGAGAAGTGAAAAACTATTTTTGGCTTTGAAAAATCGAGAGTTTTAAAGCGTATTTGTGTGCCTGGAGCAGGTGGGATCGATCCCTTTCAAGCAAATTCTTAAGAGGATCCATCCCATGGTAAGGGGATCGATCCCTTAAGTTGAAAGCCCAAAATTTCAGCATTTTGGGACATAAGGGATCGACCCTATCTGTGAGGGATTGATCCTTTGTTCGTTTGCCTTAAGTTTTATGCAGAACAACATTTTGAAAATGATTAAAATCATGCATTCGGATAGATCCAAACAAGTTAAAAACATGTTTTATGGCTTATATGAAGTGAAAAAAAGGATGCAAAATCATTGGAAATCAATTTTGCATGTTTGAGAGAGTTTTGAATGAAAAATGCATTTTTAAGAGAATTGAAAGCCATTTTGAAAGATATGAGCAATTTTTCAAAACAAGGAAGTATGGATCATCATGCAAAGAAGACAAACATGATCACACAAGTTTCAAGCAAGGAATTTATCACATCATGCTAAAAGCAAGCAAAAATTACACTTAGATATATTGGACTAAATGATAAGTTAGGTATAAGTCAAGCAAGTGGTTCAAATTAGCACTATATTCTTGACTTGCACTCATTACTCCCAACTTAAACCAACACCAAAAAGATAACAAAGTAGCATACAAGGTCATGGTGTATTTGTTAATCCAAGTTCACCTCTAACTGTGCAAAACCTTTCTTTATCAAGCAATGTGGTGAAAATATCAGCTAGTTGGTGCAATGTGTCCACATATTCTAGAACTATAGCACTTTTTTGCACAGGATATCTTATAAAATGATCCTTATTTAGAGTGTTGAATGAGATTCTTGGTAAGGTTTATGGTACTAGTATTGTCACAATGGGAATTTTGTTTATTTCTATTCCATAATCACTCATTTGTTGCTTAATCCATAGCGCTTGGGCACAACAACTATTAGAGGCAATATATTCTACTTCAGTGTTGGATTGAGCTATACTATTTTGTTTTTAAGAAAACCATGAAATGAGCCTATTCCTTCAGAATGGACAACTGCTGGATGTGCTTTTTCTATCAACCTTTCATCCACCAAAATTTGCATCCCAATAAGCATGAAGGGCAAATGTTGAGTCCCTAGGATGAAGTGTATCTAAGGTATCTACAGATTCGCTTAACGGCTAGTAAGTGTGATTCTTTAGGAGATGGTTGAAGTCTAGTACACAAACATACACTAAACATTAAATTGGTTTACTTAAGGTAAGATAAAGCAATGAGCCTATCATAGACCTATAAAGTTTAGTGTTTACACACTTACCTCCTTTATCTTTATCAAGCTTAATAGATGTGCTTATTGGACTAGATTGAGGCTTAGTTTTATCCATACTAAATCTTTGAGCAAATCCTTAGTATACTTAGCTTAATTTATGAAGATTTCTTTACCACTTTGTTTTACTTGAAGCCCTAAAAAGAATGTAGGCTCCCTCATCATGCTCATCTCAAACTCACCTTACATAAGTCCAGTGAAATTTTTGCATAATGACTCATTTGTAGACCCAAAAATGATATCATCTGCATAGTTTTGAACTACTAACAAGTCACTACCATTGGATCGAATGAATAGGGTTGTGTCTAGTTTGCCTTTTTCAAATCTTTTTTTAATCAAGAATTTAGAAAGTCTTTCATACCAAGCTTTAGAACTTGTTTCAAACCATACAAAGCTTTTGAAAGTTTATAAACAAGGTTTGGAAAATTTGGATTTTCAAATTTGGAGCTTGTTTCACATGTACCTCTTCATTTATAAAATCATTCAAGAAGGTACTTTTGACATCTATTTGACTAAGTTTAAAATTTTTATAACAAGCAAAGGCAAATAACATCCTAACAGCTTTTAATCTATCTAGTGAAGCAATACTTCACCATAAACTATCTCTTCTTCTTGCTTATGCCCTTGTGCAACTAATCTTGCTTTGTTTCTCACTATGTCACTATTCTCATTTATTTTGTTTTTGAATATCCATTTAGTTCCAAGGATTGGATGATCACTAGGTCTTGAAACAACCAAACTTTAATTCTCTCAAATTGATTTAATTCCTCTTGCATTGTCATAATACAATTTTCATTTTCTAAAGCCTCATTTACATTCTTTAGTTCAAATTGAGACATAAATGTAAGAGCCTCGCTCGATCACCAAGCCAACGGTGAGCATCCCCTTGGCGATCCACGCCCCAGGTTTACTCTTACAACATCGTCAAGGCCTCGCCTGTATCACTAGGCCGAAGGCGAGCATCCCCTTGGCGAGTCCACGCCCCAGGTTTGCCTTGACAGCGAGAGTAGGCGGTCGCCCAACACTCACCAACAACGTATTGTCCGCTCTGGGAGGTCGCCCACCCTCACGGCTTTACTTCAAGGCTCCTAAAGAACTCAGGATAATGCCTTGAACGTGTTTTCTGAGGTTCGAACCCTAGCATCCTTAGATACCCGAGCCTTACCCTCATAAGGCTCGGGTATCTAAGGATGCCAGGGTTCGAACCTCAGAAATCGCGTTCAAGGCATTATCCTAAGTTCTTCAGGAGCCTTGAAGTAAAGCCGTGAGGGTGGGCGACCTCCCAGAGCGGACAATACGTTGTTGGTGAGTGTTGAGCGACCGCCTACTCTCGCTGTCAAGGCAAACCTGGGGCGTGGACTCGCCAAAGGGATGCTCGCCGCTGGCCTGGTGATACGGGCGAGGCCTTGACGATGTTGTAAGAGTAAACCTGGGGCGTGGATCGCTAAGGGGATGCTCGCCGTAGACCTGGTGATCGGGCGAGGCTCTTGCAATAAAGCTACATGTTGACAGATATTTCTAAATGAAGATCTAGTCTTTACTCCAAGATTTGGATCACCTACCATGTCACCATCCTTATCATACTTGAGTTCTCTTAGACAACTAGGTTCTCTCTCAACAATGTCTTGATCTAAGGTCTCCTCTTTTTCATTTATATCAAGATCTCCTAATTGTTCACTAACATCCTTATCTTGAGATGGTTCCATTATAGGTTCATCAAATATTTCTGCATCATCATTATCAAGATTAGGTTTTCTAGAAGGAGAATTTGATTCATAAAAATCACATGGATGGATTCTTTTGCCATAAGTGTTCTTTTGTTAAAGACCCTATATGCCTTAGAATTTAAAGAATGCCCTAGAAAAATGCCTTCATCACTTTATTCATCAAAATTTCCTAGGTTATCTTTTTCATTATTCAAACAAAACATTTGCAACCAAAAGGATGAAAGTAGCTTATGTTATGACTTTTTCTTTTGTAAAGCTCATATGGTGTTTTCTTTAAAATTAGCCTAATCATAACTCTATTTATAATATAACATGAACTATTAATCGCTTCTACCTAAAAATATTTTGGCAAATTGTTTTCACAAGGCATGGTTCTACCCATTTCCTGTAAAGTCCTATTTCTCATTTCAACTATCCTATTTTGTTAAGGTGTTCAAGAAGCAGAAAAGTTGTGGCTAATCCTATTATCATTACAATACTCATCAAAGTCAAGGTTTTTAAATTCCTTTCCATGATCACTCCTAATGCTAGTGATAGCATAACCTTTTTCATTTGAAACAATCTTTGAAAATATGATAAATTCTTCTAATGCTTCATTTTTTACAGTTAGGAAAAACACCAATGTGAATCTAGTGAAGTCATCTACAAAATCTGTTGTGTTTTTTTCCTAAGCTAGTTGTTCTAGTTGGTTTAAAAAGGTTTGAGTGAAGTAGTTGTAGTGGCCTAGAGGTAGAAACACAGTTCTTAGATTTAAATGAGACCCTCTTGTGCTTACATCTAACACATGCTTCACACAATTGATCATTTTCAAATTAAAGTTTAGTTAAACCTACAACTAGATATCTTTTGACTAGCTCAGATAAAACATGCATGCTAGCATGGTCTAATCTCTTATGCCATAACCAATGTTCATCTACTTTTGTGGCCATAAAGCATACATTTTTACTATTTATCTCATTAAGATGCACAATATAAATGTTACTTTGTCTATGCCCTAGAAGAGTGTTTGATTTGATTTATCATTTACAACATGGCAACACAAAGTATCAAACACAACTTTAAAGCCCTTATTACAAAGTTGTCGAATGCTAAGCAAGTTATATTTTAAACCTCTAACCTATAAAACGTTTTCAATGCAAGAGAAAGAGTTAACAATGGAGCCAATCTCTTCAATTTGCCCTTTGGAGTTGTCTCCAAATGTGACTTCTCTATCACTCTTAGGCTTTAGGATTTTGAATTTGCTCTTGTTATCGATCATATGCCTTGAGTATCCATTATCAAGGAATCAATGTTCCTTTGACCTTGCCTAGTAGCAATGCTCTTCTTCTTACAACAAACACATCAATTTTTTGTTTTAAGTACCCAAATTTTCTTGGGTTCTTGAAAGTTAATTCTTACAATCTTTGATCCTTTGGAGATCCATTTTAATTTCGGTTAATGTATAATTTGGCCCCTGAACTATATCACTTTTATCACTTTAGTACTTAATGAATTTTCATTAGCACTTTCGTACAAAAACTTTTATTCCATCATACATTTTAGTATCTAGAACTAATGCTGTTAGAAAAAAGCTAACATGGCATGAACTAACCAATTAGACTTTGACATGGCCATAAATGCCATGTCATTTGCACGCCACATTAGTTTTATTTATTTTTTTAAAAAAATATTTTAAAAATACTTTAAAATTTTCAAAAAATATTTAAAAATTTGTAAAAATATTTAAAAATCTTTAAAAATTTTTAGAAATAAGTACAAATATTTTAAAATATTTAAAAAATTAAAAATATATTACAATGACCACTAAAAAAATCTAGTTAGAAAATCAACAGCAAAAACACAAATTAACTATAACTCGAGATAGAAAAAGAACCCAAAACCAATTTCAATAATCCAACTAAACCTAGAATTCACTCCATCCCTTTTAATTAAACAATCCCAAGCCAAGAAGCCAAGATCGAAACTTAATTTTATCTACTAAAAACAATCTTAGGAGCCACTTGAACCTAGAATAATGTGGAGGATCGAAACCTAGTTCTGCCCAACAAACTAAGGAACCTATTAAATCAAGAAACAATAACCTAAACTCCAATCCCAATAGCCACTCAAACCTGAGAATCACCCAAAACCAGTAACCAATTCACAAAAAAAAAATTCCACATTCAAACTCACACAGAAAAACCCAACACACAAAAACTAGGAAGAATATAACATTCAATAGCCACCACACCCACAAAATAAAAAAGGAGCAAACAGTAACGTGAAATAGAAAAAATGAAAAATTATAATGGAACCTTGGTGGAATCATTTTGGAAGTTTTGAGATAGATTTATGTTATATAAGTGTGATTTAAGGTGTCCTGGGTTCAGATTTAGGTAGAAAATATCATGTTGAGTTTTTTTTATGTTTTTGGGGATTTTTTTGTGCTCGTTGATGGCAAACAACACTGGCAAACGAAGGTGCAACAACAATAGAAAGTTGAAGCTGCTCGAATTCTGGGTTAATGTTCATATGGTTCAGATTTTGGTATAGAGAAGTTAAAGAAATATAAGTTTAGAAAATGTGTGAGGTAGAGGAATTGAGAAGAAAATAAAGAAACGAAAAGTAAAAAAAATGGTTTTGTTATCACATCAAGTGTATTTATTTATTTATTTATTTATTCAACCCAAATGTATGATGTGAGATTCACCTTCCTATCATTGTTCCACACTGTTAATGAAGCTAAGATAACAAACATGTCTCAGGGTTATTTATATACCTTATGTTTTATAAGTAAATAAGGATTTGGACTGTGGGTCCTACTAGGACATCTAGCGCTTTAAAGGAGATACAACCCTATAATACTGTTATTCGGAGTAAAATAATGATATAGTAAGAATCTGCAACTTAAAATTCCTTTGTTTGTGCACGTTTCGAAAAATGTGAAACAATTTAAAAAATAACGATTAAGTCCATAGGTTCAAAAAACAATCATAAATAACAGTCAATCTATGTTGACTTTTGACCTATGATAGTTATTGGAAAATATTTGTGTGACAAAGTTTATGACGTGTTGATTGATAGACTAGATCACTTGAAAAGCAGGAAATTACGCGATTCTACGGTTAGGGGTATTTTGGTAATTTCACCCTTTCTATTAGTTAAACCCCATTGAAGTCTATTCCAGTGAGTAGAATATGTTGAATAGATATATTTTATGATTGAATGGAATATTTAAAAGTTAAACTAATGCATAAACAGAAATTAGAAAGAAAGAGGCAAAGTTAGAATTTTAAACTTGTATAAAGGTAATTTGTTTATTTTACCATTAAAATATCAATTCTAAAAGAAAAATCTAGCTCTTTCTTCTTCATTGTCAGCCACCCTTCATCCTCTCTCACTCCTCCATTAACAAAGCTTCTTGAAGAGAGAGAAAGCCATTGAAAACTTATCGAAATCTCACCAAAAATGAAAATCATCTTCACCAACCTTGTCCAGCTCTTCAAGCTCTACAATCTAGTACCAAAATCCAACATAGAAGAGGCCATAATCTTAGTGTTTGGGCTTCCTTTAGTTTTAGCCAAGCATAAGAAGGTGAGAGAAAGTAGTTTTTCATGTTTTAATGGTTTTAAGCTATGTGTTTAAAACGTTTAAGCTATGTGTTTAAAACGTTTAAGCTTGTATTTAAACTTGAATTGAATTGAAACCATGTCAATCTCTCTTCTAGGGTTTCGACCAAGCATGTACTTATGTGTTCATGGTGTTGTTTCATGTAAAAGTGATGTAGAATGAATGTAGAACATGAATTCAAGCTTAAGTTGATGAAATGAGATGTGTAGCCTAGCATAATGAATTCAACCTAATGGAAGGGAGACTGAATTCATGCTTAATTTGATGTAATTTGGGTCCTAGAATATTGTACAAATTAAAACTAGACTACTGGCGTAGTTAGAACTAAAAACAGAGGTAATTGGACAGGAGTTGTAATATTGGCATTGGTATGAAGTAGATTGGATATGAGGCCCCAATAGGCAATGTGTTAGATTTCAAAGAGTTAAACGCTCTTTATAACTAAAGTGTGATGAATTAACTGCATGTGCGATGTTTTGCAACTTGGAAGTGAGGTGTAGAATACTGGTGCTATCGACCATTTCGTTGAAAACCAAGTGGTAAGAGACATATGTAAGAGGAGTAGGGATACTGTGTTGCATTGAAATTGATGAAAATTATTTTATGGGATTGCTTTGAATGGTTTGATTGAAATTGCGAAAACTGGTTTTGTGGTTTAAAACTGTGTTTTGTGCAGGAAGGTTAGAATTTACCTTACTGTTATGTTGCCTACGTTACATGAAATTGAACTCTAAACCTTAGAAACTCAGAGATAGGTATAGAGGGAAATGAAAGAAAGTTTAAAATAAAAGAAACTTAAAGGGTTCATATAGGTTGATAGGAGCATCGAATTTGTAACTCAGTTTTCGAGACTGATTTTAATGATTTTCTTAGTTTTTAAGAAATACATGAATACTACTATTCTTCTTATGTGTAAATAAAATATTTTGAGCACTGGATTTCAAACTGAGAATATTTGCCGAATTTTTATACTTTGACTATCACTGTCATTGATTTTATCAAATTATAGACTGACGAAGATTGTTTTGTTCTAGATTGCTTTCTAAAGAGTGTTTTCATTGTTTTATGAACTGTTTTGAGATGTTTGGCCTTGTAGAAACTGTCAGGTATATCATGCTATACTGATTAACTGTATTGTTTGCTGATTGATCCTGATCACGTCATCAACCGTCCCAATTAGCATCTGATCAGTGCACACTGACGACACCACTGTGACTATGGTCATATGTCTTACTGTTATTATTTCTTCCCTTTTGGGGATACTATTTTTGCATGATCTCTACTTGGTGTTGCTTGGTCTCTACTATACTATTTTTATTGAATTGAATTACTATACCGTTATCGATTGTGTTTTTTTAAAATGTTAATACATTTTTTATACAAACTATTATTGCACTATTTTGGGATTTAAGAACTGAATGGTGGTACCTTGTTTATTGAATAATTTACTAAATTATCTTCTTACTGTTTAGCTTATTATACTATTCATTGAGGAAACTATAAATTGTTACTCCCTATAGTTAGAGTTAGGGATCAGGACAAGTGAGGTGCTTTAAAGCATCCTATCATTGAAGCTAGGGACAGGGACGAATGAGGTTCTTTAAAGCATCCTACCATTGAAGCTAGGGACCGGTATGAGTGAGGTGCTTTAAAGCATCCTTTTGTACTCAACCTGTTACCTACTCGATTATAGTATCCTTTTGATAACACGTCCGTTACTGTACTAATAGGATGTTTTAAAATATATGCATATAGGTACACATAGTATCAACTCTGTTATATATGTTTCTTACTGGGCGTAAGCTAACCCCCTCTTTCTTTCTTCTAGATTATTTGCAATAGCTCCATTTAGCTAAGGAGGTTGAGTTATTTGGTATCCCTCAGGCGGTTGCTCGGAGACCACAGAAGTATATTGTTTTGGTTTTATATGTTCGAATATTGTATTTACAGAACTACCATATGTATATTATGTAAGGGATGTAAAAAGGATTGTAATATATTAGGAAGATGTTTGTTATATACGTATATATTTATAAATGAAATATGCTTCTTACACATAAAATTAGAAAATGATAAAGAAAATTGAGAGAAGGCATTACAGATAACCTAACCAAATACAAAATTGCATGAATGATTAGAACAAAATGTCTATATTGGAATGTGATAGTTAAATTGGTACCAGAGTAAGGTTAGTCTGATGTCTGTAGATGTTTTCGAGTCTAAATTGATTTACATCTTTTTTAGTATTGTAATTGTTTGAATATATAAATGTGTAGAAAGACTGAAAGCTATTCTTATGTATGTTTTGATAGAATGAGTGGGCAAAAGGATATTGGTAGAGGAGAAGGTGGGATATGGATAAAGCCATCTCTGAAAACTACACCAAAGCTCGCTTCGGGACCTAGACTCCCTTCACGACCTGATAGTCCAAATACTCGTTATCATAACGTCTAGGTCCGTGAACCTAACCCGCTCGACTTTAAAATTCTAGGAGTCGCCACCAACCATTCAAACCTAAGGTGTGATTGGTCACCTACTCTTGTCTAAGGATAAGACATGGTCTATGTTCAAAGAATCTAGGGTTCGGGAGTACGGTTACGTGTGGGGAAGGATTAGCACCCCCACGACGCCCATTCTAAAATGGTACCACTTAGTTCTAAGTTTAGTCTAAATTTGCCTTTATGTTTGTATTAGTTTTGATAATTAAATATTGGGAAAGTTTCTAAGACTATTCCATCAATTTGGCTCAAATTTTAGAAACTCCCCTCACCTCAAGATGTTCAAGGAGTACCAATCGACTTTCTTGAACTCCATCGTCGGATTGATTGAGTATATTATGGAATTCTTATCTTTAAATATTTTCTAATCTTATTCTTCTTATTGTATTGTTTTAATTCTATTATTTTATATTTTGAAAATAAACATGACATATGGGTTATTGACAATTCTTCTTAAGTATCCCATCAATCTGGCTCAACCGAAGAAGAATCCTTTCACCTAGAAATTCCAAGGAGTACCAATTGACTTTCTTAGAATTTCATCATCAGCATATGTCACATTTATTTCTTTTATTGTCATCCCATTACCTTATTATGGTATTATTTTATATTTCTTTATTCTCGATTCGTTATTTTATTTTATTTCATTATATCTTTAAAGTGAACATGAATTATGTTTTCTTGAAAATTCTTCTCAAGTATTCCATCAATCTGGCTCAACTCAAGAAGAATCCTCTCACCTAGAAAATCCAATGAGTACCAATTGACTTTTTTGGAGTTTCATCCTCGGCATAATCCATATTCATCTTTGATAACTAATTTTGTTATCTCCTTATTCAATCTTTATTCCATTTATTCTTATTTGCATTTTTTCTAATTTAATTTATTTTATTATTTTATTTATCTAATATCTATCATACTAAACATACAAAATATAAAATATATCATACAAATTAAACTAAACAAATCATATCAATATACAAATTATTTATTCAATATGTATTAATCAAATATTATCAAAGTAATTAAATCATGCAACATTAGTATATTAATATACAAATTATTAATCCGATATTAATTAACTACAAACCCTCTTATTAAATTATTGACCAATTAATATAATAAAATAAAAACTTACCTGGGCAATAACTCACCTCTTGTTCGCTTTTTTTCTTTTCCTTTATATTCCCTTTTCCACGTGTTCTCTTGCTATAGCTCTTCTTTAATATTTCCAAAATGGCGTGCCTGAAGCATTTTCACAAAGCTTTCCTATTTTCTTGCAACAATCATCAAGAGCAACACAAACGGAGGCTGTGCAAACATCCACGTGATGGGTCGGCAACCTGCAGTAGCTGTGCGGTGACTGGGCTCGCAACAGTGGTGCGAGAGGCAGGCAAAAAAATGAGCTGACAGAACAGCAGCGGCGGTGATCGAGTTCAGTCCTTGATTTCCCCCAGAGTCCCCTTTTATAATAAAAAATTTATTTGAGTCCTAATACAACTCTACCTATTCTATTAATTATCTCCTATTTTTAACATTTTATCTATTTCTTATATTAATCCTAATCTAACTCTATCAAATTTAATATTAATCCAGATAATTATCCTAAAAAATCTAATTATCCTATCCTAAAATTAATTTTATTTTTATTTGTTTTTATCTTTTCTCTTTTTTTATTATTCCTAAATCTTATTTTAATTTTAATTTTTTAATTAATGTTAATTCTAAATCTAAAAATTCTAATTTAATTCTAGCCTAATTCTAAATTGTTAAATTAAAATACAATGTCACTCAACCCAATTAATTATTTATACAAATCAAGACCCCGGACAAAATAGGGTGTCTACAGCTGCCCCTCTTTGTGCATTTGCTGCGAAACAGTAATTGCACAAAGATATAGACACCTATTTTGTCTGACTTCTCCTTTTTTTTTAATTTTTTTTTCAAAAAGCTCCCTCTAAACAGAAAGGCAGTCAAACTTTAAAATCTTGTCTAAAAGGCTCCTCCTAAACAGGCAGGCAGTCAAACTTTAAAATCTTGTCCAAAATGCTCCTCCTAAACAGGCAGGCAGTCAAACTTTAAAATCTTGTCCAAAAAGCTCCCCCTAAACAGGCAGGCAGTCAAACTTTAAAATCTTGTCCAAAAAGCTCCCCCTAAACAGGTAGGCAGTCAAACTTTAAAATCTTGTCCAAAAAACTCCTCCTAAACAGGCAGGCAGTCAAATTTTAAAATCTTGTCCAAAAGCTCCTCCTAAACAGGCAGGCAGTCAAACTTTAAAATCTTGTCCAAAAAGCTCCCCCTAAACAGACAGGCAGTCAAACTTTAAAATCTTGTCCAAAAAACTCCTCCTAAACAGGCAGGCAGTCAAACTTTAAAATCTTTTCCAAAAGCTCCTCCTAAACAGGCAGGCAATCAAACTTTAAAATCTTGTCTAAAAAGCTCCCCCTAAACAGGCAGGCAGTCAAACTTTAAAATCTTGTCTAAAAGCTTTGATTTTTTTTTTGAAAATTTTAAGAAACTCCTCTAAAACTTTTCTTGTCAAAATTTGAAATCTTAGGAAACTCCTCTAAAATTCCTTTTCTTATCCAATTTTGAAATTTTGGGAAACCCCTCCAAAAAAAATTTTTTTTTGTCTAATTTTGAAATTTTAGGAAACCCCTCTAAAATTTCTTTACTTGTCAAATTTTGAATTTTAGGAAACCCCTCTAAAATTCTTTTCCTTGTCAAATTTTAAAATTTTGGGAAACCCCTCCAAAGCATTTTTTGTCAAATTTTGAATTTTAGGAAACCCCTCTAAAACTCGTTTTCTTGTCAAAATATGAAATCTGGGGAAACCCCTCCTAGACATTTTTTTGTCAAATTTTGAATTTTAGGAAACCCCTCTAAAACTCATTTTCTTGTCAAAATATGAAATCTTGGGAAACCCCTCCAAGACTTCTTTCCTTGTCTAATTGTGAAATTTTAGGAAACCCCTCTAAAATTTCTTTACTTATCAAATTTTGAATTTTAGGAAACCCCTCTAAAATTCCTTTCCTTGTCAAATTTTAAAATTTTAGGAAACCCCTTCAAAACTTTTTTCTTGTCAAATTTTGAATTTTAGGAAACTCTTCTAAAACTCCTTTTCTTGTCAAAATATGAAATCTTGGGAAACCCCTCCAAAACTTCTTTTTTGTCCAATTTCAGAGATTTTATGCAATTTATCTTACTCAAGCAATTGCAATTTATCCTCTGCATGTAATGCCATTCATACAATTTATCCTATTCATGTAATATCATTCATGCAATCTATTCTATTCAGGTAATGTCATTCATGCCATTTATTCTATCTATGCAATTTATTCTATATATGTAATGTCATTCATCCATTTTATTCATGCAATGTTTTCTTTGAAAATCATTTCATCCTTAATTGTAGCAACAACAAGGTTCTTATTCATCAATCTATCTCATGCATTCTTCTCTTTTCAATTGTCATCCTATCTTTATTTTTCCTTTTCTTTTCTCATTTTCCTTCTGCCAATTTTCTTTCCCAACGAAACTCTTGACTTCGTGCCCTCTATACCTTATCTTATCCCTTGTTTCTTCTTTTTATTATCCTCTCTATCTGGTCATTCATTTGTTCATTAAAATTTTTACTGAGACCTCATCATTCATTCTTTCTTATTCATTGGTTTTTCTTGATTTCCAATTTCCATTCATCCATAAGTTTCCTTTTATTTCATTTTCCTAAATAATATAGGAGTCTTTCACATATTTTGCCAATTAAACATTCATTACCATTCTAATTTCAAGATCAATGCAACACAATTTCTCAATCCCTCAAGGTAAGGACATAGCAAAGAAATGATAGGTGAAATGAAAAGAGTGGTATCATTCAACATTTGAAAAGATTTAACAAGAAATTGTCAGGCTTAAAAGGAAAGTATGCTTGAATGAAAGGTGAGAATTTTTAGGATTAGGTAATAGTATCCAAATAATAACAATTCAAACAATTCTGATCAATGAATACAAAATTCCCTTCAAAGGTCCACCTTATCTGATCATGTTGAGTTCATTAAAATATCCTCTTGCCCCTGTATCATTGACATCCAGTTTTTCTGGTATCTAAGCTGCCTTTTCAGGTTTTCAACTTAGACGCACTCTATTGATCCAAACCGCCCTTTTTGGGTTTTCGATTTGAATCCTCCTTTCATTTTTTTCTCTTTTTTTCTTTTCTTTTCTTCTTTTTCTCTTCTTCTTCATTTTCTTTTCTTTCTTTCTTTTTTTATTCATTTCTCTTCATTTTCAACTTCATTGTCCTTGATGAGGCTTCTCTTGTCTGTTCTCCATTCTGATTCATGCCCCAACATCAGATACTTCTTTACCCAATTTAATGCTCACATGGATCCAAGAGAGTCTTTGGAATCCTATTTCTTCCATCTAGACGAAATCTTTTTGCTTATCTTGATCTGCTTGTCCTAATTCCATCCAAAGGATCATCATCTCATAGTGTAAGTATGCCTTTATTCAACACATGATTCTTCAATAGGAGTACTCATATTTGATCAAAATGGACTTTTAAGGCACGTAATGTAGGCTCAGGTGAGGGTTCAAGAAAGAAAGGATAATATAGGCCCAAAATAAGTGTTTCAAGGTTCATCAAACCAAGAATCATTTTTTATGAATCATTTAGGCATTTTGACTTTTGCCTCATTCTAATTTGCTTTCTCTCTCCTTTTTTATTCAAATGTGACTAGGGTTTTCACTTTCTTGATTCAAACCCTCTTTCCTTCTTCATTCTCTTTTTCTTTTTTTGTTCTCTTTTTTTTTCACAAAAGGGTTTTTTCTTTGCCCCATCGATCTTTCATCTTCTATTCTCTTTGCCCCCCCAGTGTGGAGGGTGATTCTTGGTAGGTTATATCAAAAAGAATATAATAGGCTCAAAAGGGGTAATCAATGGATAATTTTACTCACGCTTGAAAGGTAATGAAAGAAGGCCATTTCTCATCTCAATACAAGTACTCACATTAAAGGTCATCTATTAAACAAAGACAAACTCATTAGAATTTCATGTAAAGATTCACCTTTAATCGTAACATTCTATAGGTGAAGATTTTAGACAAATATCTTCTATTCTCTTCTTGCTTGAACAATCTTGGCAAACTGGAAATCCATCCAACCAAACAAAGTGGTTCTTTCAAAATTGAATTTTACACTCATTGCCATTATCATTATCATGTTCATTATTTGATACTTTTAAGCTTGATAACAAAGTAGAGAATATGGGTAGTGGTGTTTTACATAAAAGAACAAGATTGGAATGAGGAATTGAGAAAAATGAATTGTACTAATCGTTTATTGAAATGAAAATGAATGAAAGCTGGCCCAATACATAAAAGAATTCTTAATGCCTTTGGGCTTAGGCACTCCTATATTACCTAAGAAATGTTCTAAGATGAATGAAATTAGACACAAAGAAACAACCATTATCTTTAAATTCAGTGAATCAATCAATATCATCCACTTTCTTCCATAGCATCAACTGCTACCCTTTGTGTGATCTGGTAGAGGATTATCATTCACATTTGGATCATTCTTTGTCCCAAAACTCAAAATTTCAGCATTGACAAGTGCTTTGACTTTCCTCTTCAAGCCCATACAATTTTCAATAGAGTGTCCAACATTGTCATTATGATAAGCACACTTTGCATTAGGATCATACCACTTTGGGTAAGGAGGTTTCAAGGGTTCTATATAAATAGGAGCAATAAGATGACCTTCCACCAACTTTGGGAATAGCTCAGCATATGTCATGGGTATAGGGTCTATGGTAACATTTCGGCTAAGTCGGGTGTTCCTTTGGTCATTATGTGGGAAAGTGGGGTTTGTTGAGGCTGTAGGAGTTTGTTGAGGGAAAACAGGTTGATGTGTTTTGGGGATGAGTTTGTGGGTAAGATGGGGAATAGGTGTAATTCACTGAAGGTGGGTAAGGGGTATAAAGGTGGCGTGAATTATTTGAGACAGCTTGTGCATCTTCTTCCTTCTTTGAGAATCCATCCTTTCTACTATCATACACTGGTGCTTCGATCTTATCGCTCTTGATGGCATTCCCAATGGCTTCACCAGTTAACACCATGTCTGCAAAGTTCTTAGCTACACTGCTAAGCATACGTTCATAGTAGGGTGCCTTGAGAGTATTCAAAAAGAACATGGTGACTTCCTTTTCAGTTAAATGAGGTTGAACTTGCGACGCCACATCTCTCCACCGTTGGGCATATTTTTTTAAGCTCTTGTCCTTCTTCTTTTCCATACCTTGGAGGGATAAGCGGTCAGGAGCTACATTAGACACATGTTTGTATTGGATTATAAAAGCTCTCGCCAACTCAGACCAAGAGGAAACGTTGCTCCTTTCCAATTGGTTATACCACTTAACAGCTGACCCAGTCAAGCTGTCTTAAAAAACATGAATTAATAGCTTATCATCCCATGCATATGCCGCCATCTTCCTACAGTACATGATGAGGTGATCTCTTGGGCACGATGTTCCGTTGAACTTTTCAAATTCAAGCACCTTGAATTTTGGTGGAAGGACGACACCAGGTACCAAACACAACCTTTCAGCATCAACGGGCCCAAAATAGTCAACGCCTTCCACAGCACTTAGTCTTTCCTCTATCAAGCTCAGCTGAGCTTTAGTACCACTATATTCTTCTTTACGCTTCAACTTTTCTAATTCTGTGGGATCATCTAAATTTGGCACCTCCACTAGGTTTTGAACTTGCATCTGTAGAGGCGTTGGAGCTTTAGCAGTACTTCCTTCAAGAACAAAAATGGGGTTGTCTCGCACGTTTTGTTGAGCCTCTTAAACAGACTCATCTTGATTACCCATCTTCTCATTTCCTTTAATCAGGGCTTTTAACAACTGGGTAATTTCGCTCAATTGCCCCTTCATCTCTGCATTATCCCTTTCCAACTTTTCTATCCTACTATTTTGATCCTCTTCCATTATGTGTGCTTGATACCTTGTATGATATTTACGGAGGGTGGACCGTCTGGTGGATGCAATTTTGATACCTTGAGTGCCACAATTTAGTTGAAATTATTTTCAATGTGATGATATGTTTATGCACAAAAATGAATGCACATGGAATGCCCTTAGGTCTAGCAATCTCTCCTAACAATTAAAAGTGTGTTCATTCTCATGATAAGACATGTGCAAACTTACATGAATGATATGTTATGTGATGCAAAATCAAACACAACTATGCATGACTTAATGATACAGACAAATTCTTTTTTTTTGTTTTTTACTTTTTTATTTTGAAGAATGGAAGAAAGAAAAACTATATTTTTTGAATTTTTTTTAAAAACAATGTACAAAAGAGGAAGTAAAACTTATTCCTTCATGTGTCCTATCTTAGGTTTGCGTCTACACTCCAATCTAATATGGTTACACCCTAAGGCTAAGCCTTATGTTTCATTACATGCTGGGTTTGGATAATTCAAGGTCTAAAGGTTCCCAAATTGTTCCTCACTATCATCCACACAGGACTAGTAAGGCACCCAATCCTCACCCATTATAGGTTACAAACGGAAAGGTTCAATCTGAGTGGGAGTATTTCGCTAGCCTATGTGGAGGTTATCACCTCACGAAAGCGCAGTTACTTTACTCCCTCCTAAAAAAGGAAGAGCCCGGGTTGAGGGCTTATGCAAATGCAAGTGTTGTGTGTGTTGAATGAATGAATTAACATTTTATTATACATTTTCCAAATACTTCTAGGCAAACTTAGACTAATCTTCAAACTAATCTTTGGCCTGACTCTCTAAAGTCCCCAGTGGAGTCACCAAACTGTCATAACGTCTAGGTCCGTGAACCTAACCCGCTCGACTTTAAAATTCTAGGAGTCGCCACCAACCATTCAAACCTAAGGTGTGATTGGTCACCTACTCTTGTCTAAGGATAAGACATGGTCTATGTTCAAAGAATCTAGGGTTCGGGAGTACGGTTACGTGTGGGGAAGGATTAGCACCCCCATGACGCCCATTCTAAAATGGTACCACTTAGTTCTAAGTTTAGTCTAAATTTGCCTTTATGTTTGTATTAGTTTTGATAATTAAATATTGGGAAAGTTTCTAAGACTATTCCATCAATCTGGCTCAAATCTTAGAAACTCCCCTCACCTCAAGATGTTCAAGGAGTACCAATCGACTTTCTTGAACTCCATCGTCGGATTGATTGAGTATATTATGGAATTCTTATCTTTAAATATTTTCTAATCTTATTCTTCTTATTGTATTGTTTTAATTCTATTATTTTATATTTTGAAAATAAACATGACATATGGGTTATTGACAATTCTTCTTAAGTATCCCATCAATCTGGCTCAACCGAAGAAGAATCCTCTCACCTAGAAATTCCAAGGAGTACCAATTGACTTTCTTAGAATTTCATCATCGGCATATGTCACATTTACTTCTTTTATTGTCATCCCATTACCTTATTATGGTATTATTTTATATTTCTTTATTCTCGATTCGTTATTTTATTTCATTATATCTTTAAAGTGAACATGAATTATGTTTTCTTGAAAATTCTCCTCAAGTATTCCATCAATCTGGCTCAACTCAAGAAGAATCCTCTCACCTAGAAAATCCAAGGAGTACCAATTGACTTTCTTGGAGTTTCATCCTCGGCATAATCCATATTCATCTTTGATAACTAATTTTGTTATCTCCTTATTCAATCTTTATTCCATTTATTCTTATTTGCATTTTTTCTAATTTAATTTATTTTATTATTTTATTTATCTAATATCTATCATACTAAACATACAAAATATAAAATATATCATACAAATTAAAATAAACAAATCATATCAATATACAAATTATTTATTCAATATGTATTAATCAAATATTATCAAAGTAATTAAATCATGCAACATTAGTATTTTAATATACAAATTGTTAATCCGATATTAATTAACTATCAAACCCTCCTATTAAATTATTGACCAATTAATATAATAAAACAAAAACTTACCTGGGCAATAACCTCACCTCTTGTTGGCTTTTTTTCTTTTCCTTTATATTCTCTTTTCCACGTGTTCTCTTGCTATAGCTCTTCTTTAATATTTCCAAAGTGGTGTGCCTGAAGCATTTTCACAAAGCTTTTCTATTTTCTTGCAACAATCATCAAGAGCAACACAAACGGAGGCTGTGCAAACATCCACGTGATGGGTCGGCAACCTGCAGTAGCTGTGCAGTGACTGGGCTCGCAACAGTGGTGCGAGAGGCAGGCAGAAAAATGAGCTGACAGAATAGCAGCGGCGGTGATCGGGTTCAGTCCTTGATTTCCCCCAGAGTCCCCTTTTTATAATAAAAAATTTATTTGAGTCCTAATACAACTCTACCTATTCTATTAATTATCTCCTATTTTTAACATTTTATCTATTTCTTATATTAATCCTAATCTAACTCTATCAAATTTAATATTAATCCAGATAATTATCCTAAAAAATCTAATTATCCTATCCTAAAATTAATTTTATTTTTATTTGTTTTTATCTTTTCTCTTTTTTTTATTATTCCTAAATCTTATTTTAATTTTAATTTTTTAATTAATGTTAATTCTAAATCTAAAAATTCTAATTTAATTCTAGCCTAATTCTAAATTGTTAAATTAAAATACAATGTCACTCAACCCAATTAATTATTTATACAAATCAAGACCCCAGACAAAATAGGGTGTCTACACTCGTACATGCTAATAATGCTAATAATGTAACAGCACCACAAGTGGCACAACCACCTCCTCCTCTATCAATACATGCTCGTCCCGAGTCATAGCTAGTATCACCATCACCACCACAACCTTAGCCTATAGATCTTGTAGTGGGATGTGATATAAATCTTCTAAGGTAGTTCAAGAAATTGGATCTGTCAAAATTTAAGGGTGATAAGGATCTTATGATAGTGAAAATTATGTTAAAGCGGTGGAGAAGTTGTTTACCTATATACGGTGCACTAAGACAAAAAAAAAGTGGATTTAGCCACTTTCTTACTTGTGAATTAGGTACAGCACTAGTGAAAGTCCACTAAGACAGTTCTGGCAGCTAGACATCCTATGGTTACTGAGGGTATCTTTTTACGGGCTTTTAATAAGCAGTATATACCCTGTATGGCTGAAAAGAGAGTGCAGGCAAACTATTTAGGGTTAACTCAAGGAAGTATGAATGTAGATCAGTGTGAGACTAAATTCACTACTCTGAGCCAATTGACCAAGAGACTATTCAGAGCATAGAGCATAAGATCGATAGGTTTATGGTTGGACTAAGGCCTTCTATTAGATTTAGGCTAGCTCTTTTTGATAGAGCTATATATGATGAAGCCATTTTTAGGGCACAGTTATGCGAGCAAGATTATTAATTTCATCAAACTAAGTCTAGAGCCTGATCTAAAGGCAGAGGAAAGGAAAAGGCTAAGGGGGTTTTGAAGATAGTTATGAAAGAAGACCAGCCAAGAAGGCCAAAGTTACCGAGATTAGAATTTCTAGAGATAAGCTGATTAGGTCTATTGCTACTATTGGCGCCACTACTACTCAGAAGCGTACTTTGACGAGGTGTGAGCATTGCAAAAGGTTACATGGTACCAAGCCCTATTATTTGCCTACTGGAGCTTGTTTTTGATGTGGATAGACTAGGCATATGATCAAGGACTGCCCACTGATTAAGGAGTCAATAGTAGTAGTACTAGCACCTATTAAGGAACCAGAAAAGGCTGCACCATCACAGTCGAAGAAGGCGACAGCTACAAAGGAAGGGAAGAAGGCTGTGATGCAAGGCAGGGTGTATGCCATTGATAAGGAGACTTTGACACATCTTTTGATGTTATTGGGGATAATATCTCTATTTTTGATATAAATGTACTTGTATTAGTTGATCCGAGTTTTACGCATTCATTCATATCTCCTGCATGTGTTGATAAGATACCGATAAGACCTGAACCATTAAGAAATTCAATTGAGATCAATACACCCTTCAAGGAATCCCAAATGACTAATATTATCTATTATAACTGCAAACTAAGGATAGGAGAAAAGGAAACAGTAGCTGACCTAATTTTTTTGAATATGTATGATTTTGATGTGATTAAGGAATGGATTAGTTAGCTATGAATCATGTTAATTTAGACTGTTACACTAAGTATATCACCTTATCTTATCCCAAAAAGTATATTGTAAAACTTTCTGCTTAGAACTGAAATTGAAATATTTTGCTGAAAATTGTTTGAATTTGGAATCTCAAAAATATGTTTGTTATTGAAAGGTTTATCGCATATGTGGAGGATGTTGAAAAAAAACGTCTGGAGTTATATAAGATCCCAGTGGTTAGGGATTTTCCATTTGTGTTTTCGGATGAATTATCGGGACTCCCTCCTAATTGAGAGATTGAATTTACCATTGATTTATTTCTCGGTATCGAACCTATTTCGAAACTTCCTAATCGAATGGCACTAGTTGAGCTTAAGAGCTCGAGCAGCAACTCTAGGAGTTGTTAGACAATGGCTTCATTCGTCCTAAAGTCTCTCCTTGGGTACACTAGTTCTCTTCATCCAAAAGAAGGATGGTACCCAGCAACTCTATATTGATTATCGGTTGTTCAATAAGGCTACTATTAAGAATAAGTATCCCCTTCCTTGGATTGATGATTTGTTTAATCAGCTCAGGGGTGCCCAGGTGTTTTTTAAAATTGATCTCAGATCAGGATATCACCAGTTAAAAATTCGAGAAGGAGATGTTCCTAAAACTGCTTTCAGAACTTAGTATGGCTACTACGAGTTTCTGGTTATGCCATTTGGGCTTACAAATGCCCTTTAGCATTCGTGAATTTGATGAATGAGGTTTTTCAAGTCTTATTTAGACAAGTTTGTTATCGTGTTCAATGATGACATTCTAGTATATTCTAAATCCTAGGAAGAACATGATCAACATCTTTACATTGTTCTACAAATTCTCAGAGATCAGAAGCTTTCTGCTAAGTATAGTAAGTGTGAATTTTAGCTAGATCAGATTACATTTCTAAAACCCGCGGTGTCTAAACACGAGGTATCTATTGATCTATCTAAGATCAAAGCGATTGTACAATAGGAAAGGCCTAAGACAATGACATAGATTCGAAGCTTTTTGGGTCTAGTCGGGTATTACCATTGATTTGTTAAGGGTTCCTCTAGCTTGGCTACTCCTTTGATGCGTCTCACACGCAAGGATGTTAAGTTTGAGTGGACTAATTCCTGTGAGTGCATTTTTTAGGATTTGAAGCGAAGATTGACTATTGCACCAATCCTCACCATTATGAGTGATTCAAGGGGTTTTTCAATGTACAGTGACACCTCCTCACAAGGTTTTGGTTGTGTGCTGATGAATAATGGAAAAGGGGTCGCTTATGGTTCTTGTTAGCTAAAGGACCATGAGAAAAATTATCCTACACATGATCTGGAACTAGCTACCATGGTGTTTGTATTAAAGATATGGCAGCATTATCAATATGGTGAGAAGTTCCAGGTATATATTGACCATAAAAGTCTCAAGTATTTGTTCTTGCAATGTGAATAGAATATGAGGTACTGTAAATGGATGGAGCTCTTGAAGATTATGATTACGAGATATTGTACCACTCGGGAAAAGCTAATGTAGTGGCAAATGCCTTAAGTAGAAAACATATGGGTACGATCTACTAGAACAGTTTATAAGCCTTAATTTGAATGTTACTCCTTTTGAAAAATATGGTATGATGGTTAGTTTATAGATTGAGCTAAATCTAATAGATCGGATCCAAAATGCTTAAAGGGAGGATTCTTATTGTATTGAGATTGCTAGTCAAGTGCTGTTGGGTACTCAGTTTGATTTTGGGATTGGCACAAATGGTATTATGAGGTTCAAGGGTCAAATTTGTATCCCCAAAGATAAACAGTTGAGAGAATTAATGTTAACAAAGGCTTATACCTCGAGGTACACTTTACATCCTGGTAGTAACAAGATGTACCAAAATCTTGGTGAAGTATACTGGTGGCCTAAGATGAAACGAGACATCACTGAGTTTGTTACAAGGTGACTCACTTGGTAGCAAGTAAAGGTAGAGCATTAGAAGTCAGCAGATTGCTACAGCTTCTACCAATACTAATATGGAAATGGGAGCATATTACTATGGATTTCATCATGGGTTTACCGAAAACCAGGAGGAACTATGATGCAATTTGGGTTACTATGGATAGATTGATGAAGTCAACCCATTTTTTCGCCATTAAATCCACTGATTCTCTGAATGCCTTAGCCAATCTTCATGTTAGGGAGATTGTTAGACTTCATGGTGTTCCAATAAGGAACACTTCTGGTAGAGATCTCGGTTCACCTCTCATTTCTGAGAGCATATTTAGGATGCCATGGGATCTCGATTGAATTTTAGCACAGAGTTCCATCCACATACTGATGGTCAGTCTGAGAGCACCATTCAGATGTTCGACGATATGTTGAGAGCTTGTGAACTGGATTTTAAGGGCTCGTAGGACGACCACTTACCACTAACAAAATTTGCTTATAATAATAGTTATCAGTCTGGTATTGACAGGGCACCTTATGAAGCTCTATATGGCAAGATATGTCGTTCTCCTATTAGCTGGGAAAAAGTGAGTGATCAAAAGATTTTAGCTCTTTAACTTGTTGAGCAATCTTCAGAGGACGTATAGATTATAAGTACAAGATTGAAGACTGCTCAAAGTCGGCAGAAAAGTTATGCAAATATCAGACACTGACCTTTAGAGTTCTCAGTTGGGAATTCAATATTCCTGAAAGTGTTATCATCTAAAGGCATCATGAGATTTAGGAAGAAAGGAAAGTTAAGTCCTCACTATATTGGGCCTTTCAAGATCTTAGACTGAGTGGGAAATGTTATGTATCGGTTTGCTCTACCGCTAGAGTTATCCGAGGTACATGATGTCTTTCACGTCTCAATGCTGAAGAAATATCATCCAGATCCGTCCCATGTGGTTCAATATGAGCCATTAGAGATCAAAGAAGATATAGTTACGTGGAGAAACTAATTCGGATATTGGATCGAAAAGCGAAAGTACTATGATCTAATATGGTTAAGCTTCTCTAGCAATACCACTCTGCAAAAGAAGTTACCTGGGAATTAAGGGCCTAATGAGAGAAAAGTATCCAGAGCTATTCGACTGATGGGCCTAATCAAATTTGGAGGACCAAATTTCCTAAGGTGGAGAGAATGTGAGATTCACCTTTCCTATCATTGTTCCATACTGTAAATGAAGCTAGGATAACTAACAGGTCTCATAGTTATTTATATACCTTATGTTTCATAGGAATAACGGGGATTTGAACTATGGGCTCCACTAGGAAATCTAGAGCTCTGAAGTAGATACAACCCTACAGTACTGATATTTGGAGTAAAAAAAATGATATAGTACGAATCTAAGACTTAAAATTCCTTTGTTTGTGCATGTTTCGGAAAATATGAAACAATTTATATAATGACGATTAAGTCCATAGGTCCAAAAACAATCGTAAATAATGGTCGATCTAAGGACTTTTGACCAACTAACAGTTATTGGTAAATATTCGTGTGACAAAGTTTTATGTCATGTTGATTGATAGACTGGATCTGTCATGACCCGAAGGCCAATGATGTCCACTTAACACTTACTTTATTTCTTTTGGAAATTTACGAACTAAATTTTTCTTTCTCTATTTACGGTTTGTATTCGGTGTTAGTGTAGTATCTAAATCAAATCTTATCTTACTAATGTCATTTCTCGAACTATGTCATGCTTCTCAAGGTGATTTTAATTACTTTAGCCTTATTTGACTATTCCAAAATAAACGGGTCGAAAACCTCCCCCTTGTATTTTATCAATTTCTCCAATAAAATCACCTACATTTAAATACATTCAAATCTTCACAATATAGCCAGATTTTGTTTCCCACAATTCACACAACCATGCATCTCATATTTCTTAAGGATTTAACTAGTAATAAATCCACATTTTGCAGTTTATTCATAATTCAAGATATACATCTTAACTCGGATCGAACTCTATAATCACCTAGACTCACATAATAATCTAATGCGATCCAAAGCTACGTCCCATATTCTTTCCTAGTACTGTGAAATTAAAGTTTGCAATACTATCAAAACAATATACAATTAGTATACCTTAAAAGCACAAAAGTTAGGCCCGGAGAATGTAGATGAGTACCACAACTAGGTACAGTTCCCGATAGCCTATACAATGCTTGAGCTGGATATCAACACGTATGATATGTAAATGTTAAATTTAAGGGGTGAGCAAATCTACGGTTCAGTAAGTAGCTTAAATAAGTACATACTAGGCTCATATCGTAAAACACGATCATACATGCATGAACTCTATAAAATAGCATGTACGCATTAAATCAAGATTAGCTACCAACTTGTATGTACAACAGATTTCATAAGCTCATTCATGCTTTTCTTTACTTCTTTAACTCACAAAATATCATTCTTTTTATCTCTTTTATCGATATGGTTAGGCAGGAAAGACACAACCATTTCACATGGCATATGATTCTATAGCACATGTAAGTAAAGTTTAATAATTGTTTCAATTCTCTATCATATGTATAGTATCTATCCTATTTAATGATAGTTGTCACATTCACAGTTCACAATCGTTTATCCATTATCTCAATGGCATATGATTTCCATAATTCATCAGTACACGTGTAGCACTTAGCTCTCAAAGGACTCTAGAGGTGGCTCCCACGGTTCACGAATAACGCTACGTAGCACGTAATTCCTTTAAGTTCTCTAGAGGTGGCTCACACGGTACAAGAGATCGAGTTTTACTCGGGTTCACCTCTATGGCTTATGTTCCCAAATGGTTCACCGATACACATGTAGCACTTAGCTCTCAAAGGACTCTAGAGGTGGCTTTCACAGTTCACGAAGAAAGCTACGTAGTTCCCTTGAGTTCTCTAGAGGTGGCTCACATGGTACAAGAGATCAAGTTTTACTCGGGTTTGCCTTTATGGCTTACGTTTTCAAATGGTTCATCGATACACTTGTAGCACTTAGATCTCAAAGGACTCTAAAGGTGGCTCCCACATTTCACGAAGAATGCTGCGTAGCACGTAGTTCCTTTGAGTTCTCTAGAGGTGGCTCACACGGTACAAGAGATTGAGTTTTACTCAGGTTTGCCTCTATGGCTTATGTTTTCAAATGGTTCATCGATACACGTGTAGCACTTAGCTCTCAAAGGACTTTAGAGGTGGCTCCCACAGTTCACAAAGAAAGCTACATCGGACGTAGTTCCTTTCAGTTCTCTAGAGGTGGCTTACACAGTACAAAAGATCGAGTTTTACTCAGGTTTGCCTCTATGGCTTACATTTTCAAATGGTTCATCAATACATGTGTAGCACTTAGCTCTCAAAGGACTCTAGAGGTGGCTCCCACAGTTCATGAAGAAAGTTGTGTAGCACTTAGTTCCTTTGAGTTCTCTAGAGGTGGCTCACACGGTACAAAGATCGAGTCTTTACTCGGGTTGGCCTCTATGACACATACTTTCTAATGTTTCATCGGAACTCGTGTAGCACTTAGCTCTCAAAAGACTCTAGAGGTGGCTCCCAAAATTCTGAAGAATCTGTGTAGCACGTAGTTCCCTTGAGTTCTCTAGAGGTGGCTCACACGGTACAAAAAGGTTAAGTCTTTACTCGATTTGGCCTCTTTCCTAGTTTTCGACAAACACGACTAGGTAATAATCGAGGTGCATAAATTCAACATTGTAAGTAGCATATATACTGCACACTATTTCACATATTCATTCTCAAAGTATCATAATACATCAGCATGCTCAATAAACATAAATAAACTATAACACATAGCACGCAAGTCACAACTAAGATTTCTCTGCAAACAAGTATTATTCACGATCACATCATGTCCAATTTATATCTTACCATACTTACTCTATTAGTCTTATCCGTAATGTCCCACCAAGTTTGATATAAATTTAAATATGTATTTATTAAGATTTCTTTCATTTCTTACGAGATGACACTAGTAAGGCTTACTTAACCCACTTACCTCGAGGCTTAGTAATTATCCTCCTCGCGCTTCCGAGTCTGTACTCAAACCTCTACGCCGTTCCGCTTCGGTACACATAATCCATTAACATTTCGATAAGTTTACATCATCGTACTTAATCACGTACTTAAAATAAGGACCTTAAACGCAATTAATTTCGAGTAACTATTAATCTAAAGCTACCTCCTTATCATCAATTACGACGTACCCATGGTACGAGTCCTTATATACATATATATATGTTTTAAGCATCTTTGTGTTTATATCTATATGTATATTCCAATATATATTATAGATATATATATTTGTTTATCTATGCTCATCCCATTTTTTTTCTTTTTTCGTACAAATATACATTATGCATGAGCTTATGCATTTAGACATATATATATATATATATATATATATATATATACATATATATATATATATATGTACTTAGACTTTAAACAAAACATTACAAGGTCTTACTTTACCTTGAAAACCCTTTTAAAGCATCCTTGTTAGCTTTTTGTAAAAATTTCAGAATCTAATCATCAAGCCGTAAATTTTACATTACTTCTAACTCAGTTCCTTACTCGGAAGTATAAGGGTTACTTCTTAATTCATCTTGTGCATTTCCAATAATTTTCCAAACTTTGGTCCAAGTTTGGCACATTAGGTAGGATAGTTTCCCGACCTCTGTTCATTGAAATTTATATTAATAATTATAGGGATATGTAATTTGTACAAACCCAAAACCATATCAATCCTAATTCATTTACCTTTCTGAAAATATAAAGTTTGAAATCAAACTCCATCTGAATTATTTTTTAGGAATTTTTTGAAGTTGACACTAGGCTGTTTGTACCTTGCAGTGATTATCCTGCATTCATATGTACATAGCTTAAGCTACATGATTCCAAATCCACAAATTCCAAAACTAGATGAAAGCTAACTCATTTCCCTATCTAGAAATGTAAGGTTCATGATTTAATTCTTCCTAGATCAATATTAGCAATTTTCCAAAGTTGCACTATCTTCCAGCAGTAATTCAAGCACAGGGTTACACTGACCTACTTGCACAAAACACTTCATATTTAATTATACACATATCCAATTGGTGAAAACCCAGAACATCACAATCATAACTTAATTACCTTTCTAGAAATGTAAGGCTTGCAACCTAATTCATTGTAGGCTATTTTCTACAATTTTTCAAAATCAGACTAATGATTCATGTTTCTGGACAGAGTATCCTGCACTCATTTGTACATATCTCAAGTTATAGAAATTCAAATCACGAAATTCCAAAACCGACTTTCTTGTAACTTAAAGGGCTATTAATCATAATTTTTCCAGAATTTTTCTCCTTGTATAACAATTAAACTGAATGTTTTAATTGCAACTAAAAACAAAACATAGATTTCCAGATTTGAACATCTAGTTAGAATTTAATCAATCCTTCATCCATAGAGTGCCCATTTGATTCAATTTATCATAATTTCATTTTCATACTTAATAAATAAACATTGTAAAGTTAGAAGAATATCTCGTTTACCCAAATTTTCCAGTAGCTCTTCCTTTTCTCTTATTTCTTCCCTTTTCTGTTTTACCTTTTCTTTCTTCCTTCCCTCTCGGCTTCAGCTTTTCTTTCCTTCTCTTCTCTTCATCGAATAGTCCAAGCTTCAGCCCTCTCTCTCGTTTTTCACTTCTTTCTTTTCTGTTTGTTACAAAGCTTCTTTAAGAAGCTTAAGTGATGTTGTTGCCGAGAAATGTGAGTGGGGTTTGATGAGAGAAAGTCCCATCAAACTCTACTAAGTCTTCTTTAATTTATTTTAATCTTGCTTTTATTTTAATTCTTTCTATTCATATTATAATTATCTACAATATATATATATATATTTCTCTAATCATAGTTGCATAATTAATATACATATATGTAATTAATATATATTTATTTGTTTTATTGATTACATGAAATATGTATTTATTTATTTTATCATATTCTTTGCATAGGATAAGTTTATGTATCTATATTTAAAACCTTAATTATAAATGATATATATATATACACATACCCATATATATATACTATATTTATTTTCATGTCTAATATATTTTTTATTTTATATATATTTTTGTATATGTATATATTATATTTAATACATATATTCTTCTTATTTATTCCCTTTCTTTAAATATACATTATGTATACTTATATATGTCCTATTTAATTTAGTATACTTGTACCATTAATGTACAAGATGTCCATTGTCTCCTTCATTGAAGCTTATACATATATTTTCATCTCTAATTTTTTTATAACATTTTTAAATTATAAACATGCATAAATCATTATTGTTAAATACTCCAACTAGATGTATATACATATACATAACAAGAATTACAAATCCTCATTTCAATGCTAGCTTGTTTAATATCTTCTATGTATTTACTTATTTGGTACAAAATTTGCAGTCTTTACATCCTCCCCACCTTAGAAAATTTGGTCTTCCAAATTTTTCGTGTCTATCTGAAATAGGGGAGGGTACTTCTCCTTCGTTAAGCTTTTTAGCTCCCATGTGGCTTCTTCTGAAGAGTGGTGCTGCCAAAGCACTTTAACCAATGGAATAGTCTTAGACCTCAATATCTTATCCTTTCTGTCTAAAATCCGAATAGGTCTCTCGACATAACTTAAGTCCTCCCTGATCTCCAACGGCTCATACTCAATGACATGGGATGGGTCCGGATGATACTCCCTTAGCATTGACACATGGAAGACGTTATGCAGACCCGATAGCTCTGGAGGTAATGCTAGTCGGTATGCCACGTCACCAATCATCTCCAGTATTTCAAACGGACCAATGTATCGAGGGCTTAACTTCCTTAAAATTTCTTATTAATTCAGGAGTTATAAATTTCATTACTCTTCACATAATAGTTGATTTACACTATTTATCATTCGTTTTCTCCTTCAGTGCTAAGTCCATATACTTTGGTAACTATTAGTTACTTGATTTAATCAGTAGTATGTAATTGTCCCAGTAGCCTTCAAATCTCATGCATCCCGTCCCTCAACATATCCTCAAGCGTTTCCATACTACGCTCAAATATTCACATCAGTACAGAGCGGTGTTTTCAGTAATTTGGAATCCCAAAGTCTTTTGCTATTTTCCATAAACAAATAGCTACTTAGATATTTCCATCCCATATAAGGCTCACTGGAACTTCACATGCATTCTCACTGTTTCATCATCATATTTCGACTATGGCACTAAGATATCTAAGAGCTTGATAATGGAAAAGTGATTTAATTTGGACAATCAGTCTACAATAACTTCCATAGCATCCTATCCCTTTTGGATTCTTTATTATCTATAATACTCATTTTTATATTACTTTAACCAATACTGGAGCTCATTTGCAGACTTTAATACTAGCCATTTCTGGCTGTAACTGAAATATTTGGCAATCATTGTCTTTCAATATCTCATATCATGTAGAATTCATTCCATCCCTTATTCTTATGGTATACTCAATATCTCTTATGTTTTAGAATATACTATGGAATATAATCCTTTCATAATTTAGAGTCCATAGATGACTAATCAAATCATCAATTTAATCACCACATTACCTATATAATTTCACCATTTCTATCATTTCGAGGTGGTTATATATATACAACATTTTTCCATTCACATTACTAGCAGTAAAAATGTAATTCATTTATTTACTCCTTTGAGTCTCATTAAATTTCCTCTATCGAGTTTGGCTCGATCTTACATCTAGCCATAATCATGTGATAACCAAACGAAATCACTTTTAGTCTTAATTTGGGAACTGCTTCATACTCATGTTCCCTAGTCCTCATGAAATTTTATCTTCTTATTACATTTTTATCTCTTCACTCTCATCACTTTATCCATGTATGGTCTAAAAACCTCATTCATTAGGCTTACATACCTCACATGATATTTCATTAATCTTGTAAACCTCAATAGGAACTCATAAGAATTTGTCAAGTTCTAAATATTATCTTATGAGTCTCCAACTATTAGTTGATGGCGCCTTGTACATAGACTGGTCTTATGAATTCCTTATACATCTTTGATCAAATCTAGTAAGATATCAACTCCATGCAGATGAATATTCATTCTTAATAAGAACTTATTAAGTAATTGGAATTTAATTCACAATTATAAATCATCCTCAAATCACATCTAT
Organism: Heritiera fomes; assembly: GCA_032173925.1. Classification (NCBI taxonomy): domain Eukaryota; kingdom Viridiplantae; phylum Streptophyta; class Magnoliopsida; order Malvales; family Malvaceae; genus Heritiera; species Heritiera fomes. The sequence continues at coordinate 15,622,301 of JAPDPM010000009.1, read as the reverse complement.
ATTTCCATTATTCACACCCATACAAGTGAATTTCATTATCCACACATTTTCCAAAGTTGGTTTCTTAAGCTTTTCGGGTTCTTTCAATATTCTCCGATACAAGCTTAGATATAGCTTCCATATCAATAGTTGAGTCGATGTTAACCTGATCTTTCAAATCTATATTACTCTGAAAATTTATCAGGGATAACATCCGATACTTTTTAATTATAAATCTCATACCATTTTAGACATTGTGTCTCTATGTCCTATCATTTCCACTGTATATCCTCAAGGCAGAGACATTCAACATTTAACTCATTTTAACACATATTTTGCCTAAATTCACCTATTTACTTATACTTCACAGCGTATCAATCATCTTAATTAATATGTTGTATTAAATATAACCATTTAACTAACACATTTCATAGCTAACCGATTCATTACTGTAATTCACTTTGAAATCATTTTCATTTAATAATTCAGGTTAGCTGTCATCTTTTTCTGCTCTTACAATCACTTACGATTCTTATACATATTCTTCAAATTTATAATATTTCAATCAGTATACCATTCTGCAAAGCATATCTTAAAATGCTCCAGTTCTAAAAATACCTGTTTGATACTTAGGAACAAACTGAATGTATAAGACCAAATTAACAGTATTGATATGAATTTCATCAACTATACATATCACTTCCTCAATCATCTTTAGTAATCATCTCATCTTTCATAATATCCAACGACCCCTTAATAAACAACCCATCAATACACTTTTAATTCAGACCCTTAAGGATCAATAACAGGGCCAATCATCCTGCAACTTCCCACTATAAACATTTCGAGTCGCATTCGTAATCTAAGTGTAGATAGGATTAATAATCGGAACCGTTATACGCATATTACATTTCTTTATACCATCAATAACTTCATCATTACTAATGACTTCAAGATCAAATTGGTTTTATCACACTTTAGAACATAGTCCAACATCGGGACATATTGTCATTTCAGAATTTATTTCCTTCTCTTCAATATAAACTTAACCAATGATCTTAATATCCATATAGTTTCTAAATCGTAAAACTTTAATAGTATGATATTCAAACTTCTGCATCCTTCAAACTCCAACTCATCACATAACTCATTTCTCATTCATGAGTCTTGACCGGTATATCACGTCAATCTCCGACCATGTAGGCCCTTATGCCTTTACTGGTATTACTCCAATATATTTAGAACAAAACAAATGAGCACTTATTGCTTCGTCATCTGTCAAAACATATTATATGTGGATTAGGTAGGGAGAAAGTTACGGTTTTCTTATAGCAGTGTACATTAGTACGATCGGTGGCCATCTCGTCCATATCCAAGATGACACCAAGGTTGTAATTGTGCAATATTAGCAAATCTGCTATTAGGTCTCTATCTCCCACCTTCACTTTATACTTATGATACACACTCATTCTTTTGAAGTTATTTGAAAGATGTGCTGGCAACACACTCATTCTTTTGAGGTTCTTTGAAAGACGTGCTAGCAACAACCAATAACTTACAAGTTTTGACTATGTGCAAGCTACTTGAAAGAGCACATGTGATAATAAGGAGTTGAGCTTGTTGCACTAGCTCGATTAACCACTAACTACTATAGTAGGGTTATCGTTATCTCATGATCCTGCTCCATTCTAACCATCCTCAACACCCTATTATCCGGGTGGGAATGACTTGAATATGATAGAAATAGGGGTGATAATAGTGATGGGGTTGGAAATGAAATCAACTATCTTTAAGCTGATCTTCTGGGCCTAATTCTATGCCCAGTCTCCCTTCAATTCCGAATTAAATCAGAATAGAAACCTGCACCAAGTGTAGACCAATTTCAGTATAAGACAATTAATAGATAATTTTCCAAACATATATTTCATAGTACATGGGATGCAACACTACAGACGGTCTAAACTACACTAACACGTACTAGATAAACCAAGCTTTGATACCATTAAATATGTCACAACCGGAAGGCCAATGACTTCCATTTAACACTTATTTTATTTCTTTTGGAAATTTATGAACCAAATTTTTCTTTCTCTATTTACAGTTTGTATTTGGTGTTAATGTAGTATCTAAATCAAATCTTATCTTACTAATGTCATTTCTCGAACTATGTCATGCTTCTCAAAGTGATTTTAATTACTTTAGCCTTATTTTACTATTCCAAAAGAAAAAGGTCTAAAACCTCCCCCTTGTATTTTATCAATTTCCCCAGTAAAATCACCTGCATTTAAACATATTCAAATCTTCACAATATAGCCAGCTTTTGTTTCCCACAATTCACACAACCATGCATCTCATATTTCTCAAGGATTTAACTAGTAATAAATCCACATTTTGCAGTTTATACATAATTCAAAATATACATCTTAACCCGAATCGAACTCGATAATCACCTAGACTCACAGAATAATCTAGTACGATCCAAAGCTACATCCCATATTCTTTCCTATTATTGTGAGATTAAAGTTTGCACTACTATCAAAACAATATACAATTAGTATACCTCAAAAGCACAAAAGCTAGGCCCGGAGAACGTAGACGAGTACCACAACTAGGTACAGGTCTCGAGAGCTTATACTATGCCTGAGCTGGATATCAACATGTATGATCTGTAGATGTTAAATTTAAGGGGTGAGAAAATCCATGGCTCAGTAAGTAGCTTAAATAAGTACATACTAGGCTCATATCGTAAAATACGATCATACATGCATGAACTCTATAAACTAGCATGTATGCATTAAATCAAGATTAGCTACCAACTTGTATGTACAACAGATTTCATAAGCTCATTCATGCTTTTCTTTACTTCTTTAACTCACAAAATATCATTCTTTTTATCTCTTTTATCGATATGATTAGGCAGGAAAGACACAACCATTTCACATAGCACATTATTCTATAGCACATGCAAGTAAAGTTCAATAATTGTTTCAATTCTCTATCATATGTATAGTATCTATCCTATTTAATGATAGTTGTCACATTCACAGTTCACAATCGTTTATCCATTATCTCAATGGCATATGATTTCAATAATTCATCAGTACACGTGTAGCATTTAGCTCTCAAAAGACTCTAGAGGTGGCTCCCACGGTTCACGAAGAAAGCTGCATAGCACATAGTTCCTTTGAGTTCTCTAGAGGTAGCTCACACGGTACAAAAGGTAGAATTTTACTTAGGTTCGCCTCTATGGCTTATGTTCTCAAATGGTTCACCGATACACGTGTAGCACTTAGCTCTCAAAGGACTCTAGAGGTGGCTCCCACAATTCACGAAGAAAGCTCCGTAGCACGTAGTTCCTTTGAGTTCTCTAGAGGTGGCTCACACGGTACAAGAGATCAAGTTTTACTCAGGTTCGCCTCTATGCCTTATGTTCTCAAATGGTTCACCGATACACATGTAGCACTTAGCTCTCAAAGGACTCTAGAGGTGGCTCCCACAGTTCATGAAGAAAGCAGCATAGCACGTAGTTCCTTTGAGTTCTCTAGAGGTGGCTCACACGGTACAAGAGATTGAGTTTTACTCGGGTTTGCCTCTATGGCTTACGTTTTCAAATGGTTCATCGATACACGTGTAGCACTTAGCTCTCAAAGGACTCTAGAGGTGGCTCCTACAGTTCACAAAGAAAGCTACGTAGCACGTAGTTCCTTTGAGTTCTCTAAAGGTGGCTCACACGGTACAAAAGATCGAGTTTTACTTAGGTTTGCCTTTATGGCTTACGTTTTCAAATGGTTCATCGATACACGTGTAACACTTAGCTCTCAAAGGACTCTAGAAGTCGCTCCCATAGTTCACGAAGAAAGCTGCATAACACATAGTTCTTTTGAGTTCTCTAGAGGTGGCTCACACAGTACAAAGATCGAGTCTTTACTCGGGTTGGCCTCTATGACACATACTTTCTAATGTTTCATCGGAACTCGTGTAGCACTTAGCTCTCAAAGGACTCTAGAGGTGGCTCCCACAATTTCGAAGAATCTGTGTAGCACGTAGTTCTCTTGAGTTCTCTAGAGGTGGCTCACACGGTACAAAAAGGTTGAGTCTTTACTCGGGTTGGCCTCTTTCTTAGTTTTCGACAAACACAACTAAGTAATAATCGAGGTCCATAAATTCAACATTGTAAGTAGCATATATACTGCACACTATTTCACATATTCATTCTCAAAGTATCATAATCCATCAGCATGCTCAATAAACATAAATAAACTATAACACATAGCACACAAGTCACAACTAAGATTTCTCTACAAACAAGTATTATTCATGATCACATCATGTCCAATTTATATCTTACCATACTTACTCTATTAGTCTTATCCGTAATGTCCCGCCAAATTTGATATAAATTTAACAAAGTATTTATTAAGATTTCTTTCATCTCCTACGAGATGACACTAGTAAGGCTTACTTAACCCACTTATCTCGAGGCTTAGTAATTATCCTCCTCGTGCTTCCTCAGTCTGTACTCAAACCTCTACACCGTTTCGCTTCGCTGCACATAATCTATTAACATTTCAATAAGTTTACTTCATCGTACTTAATCACGTACTTAAAATAAAGACCTTAAACGCAATTAATTTCGAGCAACTGTTAATCTAAAGCTACCTCTTTATCGTCAATTACGACATACCCATGGTACGAGTCCTTATATACATATATATATATATATATATGTTTTAAGCATCTTTGTGTTTATATCTATATGTATATTTCAATATATATTATAGGTATATATTTGTTTATCTATACTCATCCCATTTTTTTTTCTTCGTACAAATATACATTATTCATGAGCATATGCATTTAGACATATATATATATATGTATATATATACATATATATGTACTTAGACTTTAAACAAAACATTACAAAGTCTTACTTTACCTTGAAAACCCTTTTAAAGCATCCTTGTTAGCCTTTTGTAAAAATTTTAGAATCTAATCATCAAGCCATAAATTTTTCATTACTTCTAACTCAGTTCCCTATTCAGAAGTATAAAGCTTACTTCTTAATTCATCTTGTGCCATTTCCAATAATTTTTCAAACTTTGGTCCAAATCTGGCACATTAGGTAGGATAGTTTCCTGACCTCTGTTCATTAAAATTTATATTACTAATTATAGGGATATGTAATTTGTACAAACCCAAAACCATATCAATCTTGACTCATTTAACTTTCTGAAAATGTAAAGTTTGAAATCAAACTCCATCTGAATTATTTTCTAGGAATTTTTTGAAGTTGACACTAGGCTGTTTGTACCTTGCAGTGAGTATCCTATATTCATATGTACATAGCTTAAGCTACATAATTCCAAAGCCACAAATTCCAAAACTAGATGAAAACTAACTCATTTCCCTATCTAGAAATGTAAGGTTCATGATTTAATTCTTCCTAGATCAACATTAGTATTTTTCCAAAGTTGCATTATCTTCCAGCAGTAATTCAAGCACAGGGTTACACTGACCTACTTGCACAAAATACTTCATATTTAATTATACACATATCCAATTGGTGCAAACCCAGAACCATCACAATCATAACTTAATTACCTTTCTAGAAATGTAAGGCTTGCAACCTATTTCATTGGAGGCTATTTTCTACAATTTTTCAAAGTCAGACTAATGATTCACGTTTTTGGACTGAGTATTCTGCACTCATTTGTACATATCTCAAGTATAGAAATCCAAATCAAGAAATTCCAAAACCGACTTTCTTGTAACTTAAAGGGCTATTAATCATAATTTTTCCAGAATTTTTCTCCTTGTATAACAATTAAACTGAATGTTTTAATTGCAACCAAAAACAAAACATAGATTTCCAAATTTGAACATCCAGTTGGAATTTAATCAATCCTTCATCCATAGAGTGCCCATTTGATTCAATTTATCATAATTTCATTTTCATACTTAATAAATAAACATTGTAAAGTTGGAAGAATATCTCATTTACCCAAATTTTCCAGCAGCTTTTCCTTTTCTCTTCTTTCTTCCCCTTTCAGTTTTAGCTTTTTTTTTCTTCCTTCTCTCTCGGCTTCAGCTTTTCTTTCCTTCTCTTCTATTCACCGAACAATCCAAGCTTCAGCCCTCTCTCTATTTTTCACTTCTTTCTTTTCTGTTTGTTACAAAGCTTCTTTGAGAAGCTTAAGTGATGTTGTTACCGAGAAATGTGAGTGGGGTTTGATGGGAGAAAGTCCCATCAAACTCCACTAAGTCTTCTTTAATTTATTTTAGTCTTGCTTTAATTTTAATTCTTTCTATTCATATTATAATTATCTATAATATATAAATTTCTATAATCATAGTTGCGTAATTAATATACATATATGTAATTAATATATATATTTATTTGTTTTATTGATTACATGAAATATGTATTTATTTATTTTATCATATTCTTTGCATAGGATAAGTTTATGTATTTATATTTAAAACCTTAATTATAAACGATATATATATATATATATATATATATATATACACACATACCCATATATATACTATATTTATTTTCATGTCTAATACATTTTTATTTTATATATATTTTTGTATATGTATATATTATATTTAATACATATATTCTTCTTATTTATTCCCTTTCTTTAAATATACATTATGTATACTTATATATGTCCTATTTAATTTAGTATACTTGTACCATTAATGTATAAGATGTCCATTGTCTCCTTCAATGAAGCTTATACATATATTTTCATCTCTAATTTTTTTTTATACATTTTTAAATTATAAATATGCATAAATCATTATTGTTAAATACTCCAACTAGATGTATATACATATACATAACAAGAATTACAAATCCTCTTTTCAATGCTAGCTTCTTTAATATCTTCTATGTATTTACTAATTTGGTACAAAATTTGCAGTCTTTATAAGATCACTTGAAAAAGTAGGAAATTATGTGATTCTGCGATTGGGGGTATTTTAGTAATTTTATCATTTCCATAGTTAAACCCCATTGTAGTCTATTCCAATGATTAGTATATGTTGAATACATATATTTTATGAGTGAATGGAATATTAAAAGTTGAATTGAATGCTTAAACAAAAATTAGAAAAAAGGGTAAAGTTGAAATTTTAAAACTTGTGTAAGGGTATTTTGGTTATTTTGCCATTAAAATATTACTTTTAAAAGAAAAATCTTGCTCTTTCATCTTCATTGCCATCCACCCTTCATCCTTTCTCACTTCTTCATTAACAAAGCTTCTTGAAGAGAGTGAAAGCCATTGAAAACCTATCGAAATCCCACGAAAATCGAAAACCATTTGTGAAGATTTCAAATTTTTGTATCAAGTTTGTAATAAATAGAAGACATAAAATAATTTAAGTATTGAAATGTAGCTTGTAATTATTATTATTTCAAGTAATGAGAATAAAGTTTCGAGTTTGGTAGATTTAGCAATAAATGATTAATATATATAATTTAGATTTATATAGAGAAATTCGATATATGTATATTAATTTAATGAAGAAAATAAATTGATAAATTGAACATTTATGAAATAAGTCAATGAATGTGTGATTACATTTACAAAACTTGAGTATATGTATTGTAGGTTAAAAAGAAAAGAGAATAAATAAATATATATCTATTTAATTAATTTAAAGAATATAAATATATTGAATTTAGATGTGATATACACCTGAGTGAATGGAAAATACATATTTATATATATATAAAAAATAAATACGAATATATATATATTAAGTATAAAAAGTATATATTTATATATAAAATTCAAAATAAAGGAAAATGATAAATATATTACTAATATATAAAAATATATATTAAACATGTAAACATACATGTAACACATTAATATAAATATATATAATTAAAATATATATAGAATATATCATAAGAGAAGGGTATGTGTGTGTGTGTGTATATATATATATATATATATATATATATATATATATATATATATATATATAAATATATAAAAGGGATTGGCTTCCAAAGGAAACCAATCACCTTGTAAACTACAGAAACTCAAAAAAAGAAAATATATAATATATCTGTAAACAGAGGACAGAAGTCCTCTATAAACAAAGGAAATTGAAAGTGTTAACAGATCGAGAGATAGAATAGAGAGAGGGCAAAGTGGTAGCCGAGAAAGAAGAGGAGTTACAGCCATTCGGTGAAGAAGAGATAAGAAAGAAGATGCAGTATAAGAAAGAAGATGCAATAAAGGCTTGAAACAAGAGAGAAAATGTGAACTGCAGTGAAAGGAAAAGAAGCCAGAACAGAACAAGGTTGGATCCTTAGTGCCGAAACTGACTAGAGAATAAAGCAATGAAGGAGCTAGTAACGTGGCCTTGCAGTGTAGTATTGGTTACTACTTGACTGATCTTTAAGGCTAAAAAACAAAGGGGTAATTAGAGGGCTGAGTAGTGGCTGCTGCAAGGCTTGATCAGCATGAAATGGCAGTGAAGGGCTGAGTTTCTTGGCACAAAGTAAAGTTGGAAGTCGAGCCTTTTTGTTGCTCAAAAACAGAGGCTAAAGTGCAGGTGATAGCAGAGAATTTTATTGGTTGTTCGGTGCTAGAAAACAAAGGGGAATTAAAGGCTGTAGTGTAGGTGAAGAAGTGGTTGTTGTAGGCTGGAATTTGGGTGGATTTTAAAGGCTGAACATAGGTTATCAGCTGATTTGGCACTTGTTTAGGGTTGTGGGAGTGACGAGGAATTGAGGAGGAAGAAGATGGCTTATATTGATCTGAAAACACAATAGTGGAACGTGAGAACAAGAGGCATAATGATTCTTAAAGGGGCCGAAATCGATGGAGTTTAAGGTACAATGACATTGATATAAGGTTAATATATGAGCATTCTAAAGGACGGGAATGATGATACGAATATATATATCATGACAATCAATATGCATATATGTCATTAAGGTGATATATATATGTATAAAAATATATACATATATATAGTAGAGAAAGAATAGGATGAGCATAGATATATATATATATATATATATACATACTCATACATAACCTTCATTAGAAAAATAATGAAAAAATAAAATCTTGGTGTAGGGTTTACTTCGGAAGTGATAATGAGGGTGAACACTACGAAAACTCGACTAAAGTTGATTTTTCAAGGTGAGGATCAAGTAATGGTTCATGGTGGACGAGCATGGATATATCTAATTGGAATATACACATATACATAAGCATATGTATATGTATATGTATTTAAATATATATAAGGATGAATACCTATAGGTATAACTCGAATGACGATAAAGAGTCGATCTTGGATTTAGTAGTTGTCATATCTAGTAGTATATAGTAAATATCATATTTCACACACACAGTAGTGATTGGTTGGGCTATCCATGATGTTTTTATCACTATTCACTTTCACTTGTAACAGTAAACATATTAGTAAATAGAATTTATATTTATCTATTATCAATATTTACATAACTGTATCATTACTTCACATCCCCTGTACATGAAATACATAACTGTAGTACTGTACATAATGATGTCTGAACATATAAAGAAAATAAACATACCTCCAAAATCTGATCGAAGCTACCTCAAGAAACGATAGTGCAGCCAAAATTAGCGGAACGGTATATAGATGATCACTGCAAGTAATCTGTAGAGTGGAAAACTAAGGGGTGAGCTAACGTGCTTAGTGAGAGAATCTTATGTAAAGACTGATACTATGAAATCTATATGCTAAAACATTTATTTTCTAATAGTGCATTAAGGGATAATTCGGAAAGGATACTATAGTCGGCTATGAAATCGGATGGAGTATGGGAGGTATTTTAAAATATTTGTCGTGTCCCGGCTCATAGAAACGACTATAAGGAGTAATAAGTTAAATTTGATATTAAAACAATATAAAATGCTATTGAAATAACATAGCAAAATAATTTAATAAATAAATAAATACTTCTTTTCAATAATAATATTCAGTTCATTATCAGTAAACACAGTACAGTAAATAGCATGTAAAAACTCAATACTAGTAAATAATTTAGTACTGATAAAATGATATTTTATTAATTTTATATGTGGTAATATATTTAATTTATTGATCTTTTATGCCTTAAAGAGCTTACTAATGTTTATTATATGTTTTAGGTGTTAAATATCAAAATTGGAATTAAAAGGAGATAAAAAGAGCAGAGTGCATTATTTTCTGTCCAATTCAAATGATTGATGAATTTGACCAACTTAACGACCTAATCGCAAGAAGTGGCCTCCATGGAAGTTGTAGATGACTTCTCAAGTTTCTGGAATGTATAAGATCATGAAAATCGGAATTTGTTTGATGGGTCAAACATCTAGACGAAATCAGTACGAAATTCTAGGCAGAAATAACGAGATTAAGAAGAAATTCCAACAAAGCAAGTTCAAGACAAGATTTTATTGAGACAAGATAATTTCTTAATTTTATTATGGTCTTAAATCTGTAATTAGTAAATAAAAATAGCCTTAAGAATTTTATTTAGAAAATAATTGTAAAAAGATGATGAGATAAAGATAAGAGTTTGACTAGTCAAATTACTTATTCCCCAAGTAAACTCTTATCTTAATCTCACATTGCTTAGGAAAGTTTTTTACACTATTCCTTAGGCCTATATAAAGAGCACATAGCTCTCATAAATAGCATCCCTCAGATCTCTCTTCTCTCTTTTAGTCTTATAGGATTTTCTTTAGGATTGTTAATAAAAATTTTATTTTTCTTTATTTTTAATTTGTTACTGATTTTTATATTAAATTTAGCAAAAATATTTTTTATTTGTCTTTCTTATTCTTTCTGATTTCTTATTATTGTTTTACAAAATTATTTTCTTTTTATTTTTTTAACGATTTTTTTCTTGGATTTTTTTTAGACTTTGCAATTTCTTGTTTTATTTTTAATTATTGTTTGTTTGAATCTTATTAGATCATAATCTTGATTATTGATATTTTTGTTTGATATTATTAAAGATTGATAGTTTAATTGTTTATTGTATGATAACTGTCTTTTTTATAATATTAAACTTGAATTTTATGATCTTGAATATGACTAGTGAGTAGTTTTTCTTATTCAATTATGAGGTAAATTGATTATTCTTGGGATAAGCATGTTGTGAGATTCTTGAAACTATTATATAATTGTTGATTATATATCCAAGATTCTCTGAACACATTATAATGATTGTTTGTTTGATTAGATAGGGTTCACACTATTTAGTTAAATTAAATAATCTACCGCCAGATTAAAAACATAAGTCCGTAATTGCTTGTGGAGTTAATCACTAGGGATAGAAGAGAATTAAGGTTTAGATTAAATGAACCAAGCTTATGTGTTTGTTATCTAATGTCAACCCATATCTTTCTTGTTGTTAATGCTGCTACACTTATATCTAGAGAGCTTGTTCTAGGTAGGTTATGTAGTTAGAAATTAGTTAACGAGCTTGTTTTAACTAACAACTCAGTAAGGAAAGATGGTGTAATAGAGCTTGTTATTATGCTACGGTTGACTGTTTAATTGACAATAATATCTTATAATCAATTATCAACATTGAAATCCAAGAATAATTAATTACCTTGTAACTGAAGCTTTTTTATATTTGTTTTTTATATTTAATAATCCTTGTTTTTTTTTATTTTAGTCATAGCTTACAAAACCCCAAAACCCCAAAATTTCTTCTTCTTTACTTAAACCTTAAAATTAGATTTTTAATTTAATAATTAACTTAAATAATTTAGTCTTTGTGAGTTTGACCCTTGCTATGCTATCTATATAGTAGAGTTAGAAAACTTTATTTTTGGTGATTGATGACACTCATCAAGTACCAGCCAACAGTTTAGTAAAGTAGTACAACAAATAGTAACAATATAGTGAAGACCAGGCAACACCCAATGTATATCATGCTATAACAATATCCTAAAAAGGGAGAAATAAGAACACGTGAGACATATGGCCATAGTCTATAGGGTCCATAGTGCGCACTGATTAGGTGACAACTGGGACACTAATAATAGGATCAGTATCTATTAGCAATAGTACAATATCAGTAACACGTGACACGTGAGCATGATACGGGGCCTAACAATCTCAAAACAATGTATATCCAATAGAAACATCATTTGTGAAATCAATTTCATTGATAATATCTGCAATCAATCCATAAATAAATAAATTGAAAATATATTCAATTTATTAATAAAAATTCATAAAATATTCACATTTCAATATTCTTTTCTGAAAACGTTCTATTTTTCTGTAGAACATTAATAAGCATGTGCTGGTACCTTTACGTAATTAAAATTCACTAACTTGAATATTTAAATTTTGTTTTTCGGTAAATGATAAAATAATGCAATTTGATCAAATCTCATGAAAATCACTTGAAATTCTATTTATTTCTATCACTTAAAATATCAAAATTAATTTCTAAGAAAATTTTATAAATACCAGCAAAATAATGGCTATGTCTAACCTAGTCCTCCTGCACTGAAAACACAATTGATAAACTAGCCAGTATCCATAATTTCACCAATTCCAAATCACTTCATAAAATTAATTTGAGATAAATCATGCATTCACAATATCCCTACAGCTCACACACTCATCCCTTACTTGTCTATTCCAGTCAACATCATCGATAACACCATATGCAAATTAACACTCTCAGGCGGCAAAACATTACACCAATCACCATTATTCACCATAATTCAATTTTAAATAAATTTTCCTCCATTAAATTCTACCACATTATCAGTAGAAAATATTAACCTAGTCTAAATTACAACGATAGTAAAACACAACTTCTTCTACATAACTTTGATTTTAATTCTGACTTCACCAACAGTCTCCTCTTAATTCCTACAGTTTAATGGCACCCTGAATTCATCAAATGAAGCACAAAAACTCCTTTCCTTTTTAATGGCTAAATGGTATACGTAGCCAAGCTCATGGATTTTCAACTTTCTATCACTTGTTTCATGCTCAATCATCTTCCTTCTTCATTTTAGCTTCATTTTTATACATCAAACAACATGGTTTCATGGAGTTATTCAAATGGTCAAAACCCTAGGAAGTGGAATCATTGCGATTTAACCCCAACCAACATCAAAACCATGCTTAACACACTTAGATTTATCATTATCTACCATAAGAATTGAAAAGAAATCACAAGCATAGATTTACCTCTTCTTGGTTGAATGGTATAGTGCTCCTTGCCTCTTGATTTTCTCAACTTTCCAATGATCTATAGGTATGGGTTTGTAGAGAATTGAATTCTAGTTGGGGTTGTAAAAGAAACTTTGATGAGTTAGCTTAATTTTAATGGTGATTTTGTGAGATTTTTATTTCTTCACTTAAGGTGGCTATGGTGGCAACATGAAGAAGGTCGAAGAAAGGAGAATAGTGGTCGGCTGATGTGTATAGCAAATTATAGAATATTCTACATAAGGCCAAAATGATCATTTTGCCTTTGTTTATGAAATTTTTGAATAAAAATGCCCTTAAGCTTCCGTAATTTTTCTAACCATCCAATTAAACTCCAAAAATTCAGATTTCATCACCAAATATTATTATTAGACATATTGTAATGAATAAAGGTGGTCTAGTTCGGGTTTGACCTATCGTAAGAGTGAAATTATGAAAATACCCTTACCGGGCAAATTATGTAAAATTCTGATTTTTACCACTGTTTCAATCTATCTATTGACATAGCTTAGAACTTATTTTCATGTAGAATATAATGCTTCAATTAGTGGATCAAAATTCCATTTAGTCTTACCACAATTTAAAAAGTTCATTTGGGCTATATCCTTAATCGTTATTTTCTAATTTGTTGGTACGCTTCTCAAAACTGATCTAAATAAAGGATTTTATGTTCCAGATTCTTACCGTAGGCTTATTGGACTCCCTGAATAATATCTATCAGATCTCACATCCATCTGATCACTGTGGAGACTGTGGGACCCACCTGACTGTATTAGATTATACTTGTGAAATACATAGGAAATGAACAGTGGTGAGTATCCCTACATGTACAACAGTACCAGAATACATGGCTCTCGCATTCTCCCCACCTTTAGAATGGTCTCCCAAATTTGATCGGACCAATCACTGAAATAGGTCTGGGTAGTTCTCTCGTGTGAGACTTTCTAATTCCTATGTAGCCTCCTCCTCTGAGTGGTACTGCCAGAGCACTTTCACTCGTGGGATCATCTTAGACCGTAGTATTTTATCCTTCCGATTCAGGATCTGAATAGGTCTCTCAACGTAACTCATATCCTTCCTGATCTCCAACTTCTCGTACTAAATTACGTGAGAGGGATCTAGATGGTACTTCCTCAACATTGACATGTGGAAGACATTATGCACCCCGAATAACTCTGGAGGTAATGCTGATTGATATGCGACATCTCCCACTCGGTCTAAGATCTCAAACGACCTGATATATTAAGGACTTAGTTTCTCTTTTTTACCAAATCTCATAATGCCCTTCGATGGTGAGACCTTCAGGACGATAGAATCTCCTACTGAAAACTCCAAGGATCAGCGTCTCGTATCTGCATAACTCTTCTATCGACTTTGGCCTGTCTTCAACCTCTCACTGATAAACTGTACATCCCGGGAAGCTTGCTCTACCAAATCGAGAGCTAACAACTTTCGATCACCCACTTCTTTCCATGCAATTGGTGATCTACATCTTCTACCATACAACGCCTCATATAGTGCCTTGCCGATACTAGCTTGATAACTATTATTATAAGCAAACTCCACCAGTGGTAAGTGGTCATCCCAGGAGCCTTTAAAATCCAGTGCTTACGGTCTCAACATATCCTCGAGCGTCTGGATGGTATACTTGGACTGCCCATCAGTTTACAGATGGAAAGCGATGCTGAAATTCAACCGGGACCCCACTGCCTCCTGAAACTTCTCCCAAAAATGTGAAGTGAACTGAGAATCTCTATCTGATGTGATGCTCATTGGAACACCATGTAATCTCACTATCTCCCGAACATATAAATCGGCTAAGGCACTAAGAGAATCTGTAGATCTGATGGCAAGAAAAAGAGCGGACTTCGTCAACCGATCCACAATCACCCATATCCCATTATGATCCCTTCGGGTCCTTAGCAAACCCATACTAAAGTCCATAGTAATATGCTCCCAATTCCACATAGGAATCGGTAGAAGCTGTAATAATCTTGCAGGCTTCTAGTGCTCAATCTTTACCTACTGGCATGTGAGACGTCTAGCAACCAACTCTGTGATGTCTCATTTCATTTTAGGCCACCAAGAGACTCTTCATAAATTGTGGTACATATTAATACTACTTGGATGTAGAGTGTACCTAGAAGTGTAGGCCTTTGTTAGAATCAGATGCTTCAACTACTGGTCATCGAGAATGTATATCTTACCTCTAAACCTCAGTATCCCACTTACGCTAATCCCAAAATCTGGTTGTACACCGATTTGAACTTGATTGGCAACCTTATACAATAGGCATCACTCCTCTGAGCATCCCTGATGCTGTCCATCAGATCTAGCTCAATTTGGAAACTAGCTGTAAACCCATATCTTTCAAAGGAGATCACATTAAGACTGAGGCTTGAGAATTGCTCTAGTAAATCATACTCCTGGACCATCATGTATGACACCATACCCATATGCTTTTGACTCAAAACATCTGCAACCATATTTTCTTTCCCCAAGTGGTAAAGAATCTTGCAGTTGCAGTCTTTTAACAGCTCCATCCATCTACGCTATCTCATATTTAACTCCCGCTGTGAGAATAAGTATTTTAGACTCTTATAGTCTGTATATATCTAGAATTTCTCCCTATAAAGATAATGCCACCAAATCTTCAATGCAAACACCACAGCAGCTAAATTCCTAGTCATGCATTAGATAGTTCTTCTCATGCTCTTTTAGCTGCCTAGAATCATAAGCAATTACCCGACCATTATGCATCAGAACACACCCCAATACTAATGCGGACCATCACTGTAGATTGAAAAATCTCCAGATCCGCTAGGAAGAGCAAGAACAAGAGCAGTAGTCAACCTTCTCTTCAACTCCTGGAAGCTGCGTTCACACGCATCTATCCAATCGAATTTAACATCCTTATATGTGAGTCGCGTCAATGGAGCAACTAGTCTCGAAAATCCCTTAATGAATATGTGGTAGTATCCTGCTAGACCCAGAAAACTTTGAACTTTTGTCACTATCTTAGGCCTCTTCCACTGTATAATGGCCTCTATCTTCGTCGAATCTACAGACACCTCGTCTTTTGATACGACATGTCCCAAGAATGTGATATGATCTAACCAAAACTCACATTTACTAAACTTTGCATATAGCTTCCAGTCTTTGAGGGTCTGTAAGACTATATAGAGATGCTACTTGTGCTCCTCTAGTGACTTGGAATAAACCAGTATATCGTCAATGAACACTATCACAAACTTATCCATATAGGGTTTAAACACCTCGTTCATCAAACCCATGAAAGCTGCAGGGGCATTCATCAGTCCGAATGGCATCACCAAGAACTCATAATGTCCGTAAGAGCACTGAATGTCATCTTAGGGATATCAGCCTCCGGGATCTTCAACTGATGATACCCTGATCGGATATCTATCTTCAAGAACACATGTGCACCTCTGAACTGATCAAACAAATCATCAATCCTGGGCAAGGGATACTTATTTTGAATGGTAATTCTGTTAAGCAACTGATAATCTATACACAACCTTAAGTTACCATTCTTCTTCCAGACAAATAACACTGAAGCACCCCACAGAGACATATTGGGGCGAATAAAGCCCTTATCCAATAATTCCTAAAGCTGCTTCTTAAGCTCCTCCAACTCCACCAATGCCATCCGACAAGGAGGCTTAGAAATGGGTTTCGTACCGAGTACCAAGTCGATGGTGAACTCGATCTCTTGATCTAGTGGTACCCTTGGTAAATCATCCGAAAATACATCTAGGAAATCCCTGACCATAGGAATCTTTGACAACTGTGGACGTTTCTTTTCTACGGCCTCCACATATGCGATGTAACCTTCAATCACATCATAAATACACTCAAACAATTTTAGTAACAGTATTTCACTTTTATTACTTATCTAATAATTTTACAGTATATCTTTCAGGATGAGAGAAGGTGATAAACTTAGTATAACAGTCTAAACTAACATAATTCGCAACTAACCAATACATCCCTAAAAGTACATCAAAATCAAACATGTTAAGCAAAATTAGGTTAGCTGTTGTTTCCTTCTGTCCTACTATCACTTTACAATTTCTATACATAACATCAGTCACTTGTGGTTCTTTAAAGGGTGTATTAACCTGTAAGGTATATCCTAAGGGTTCAGGTTCTATAGGTATCTTACTAGCACAAGTAGGTGATACAAATGAATATGCAGAACCAAGATCAATTAAAGCAAGCACCGAAATATCAAAAATATAAATCTTACCCTTGATCACATCAGTAGAAGCATCAGCAACCTCCTGGTCTAGTGCAAATACCTGACCCTGCATCATAGCTTTCTTACCCTTATTTACTTCTGTTATGCGTCTCGGCTGTGCGGGTGTCTCCTTCTTAGAAAAATAATGAAAAAAATGAAATATTGGTGTAGGGTTTACTTTGGAAGTGATAAGAAGGGTGAACACTATGAAACTTGACTAAAGTTGATTTTTCAATGTGAGGATCAATAATGGTTCATAGTGGATGAGCATAGATATATATACATACATACATATATATAATTGGAATATACACATATATATATATATATCAGCATATATATGTATATGTGTATATATATATATAAATATATATATATGAATAAGGATGAATTCCTATATGTATATCTTGAATGACGATAAGTAGTCAATCTTGGATTTAGTAGTAAACTGAATTAAATTGTAATTCTAAGACTCTTGTTCTGGTGCATAATTAAGCATATTGACGAAAAGTTATTGAAATGTTAATGAATTTCGTGTAGTGAATTGGAGCGGTGTAGAAGCTTGAGTACGGACTTGAAAGCTCAAGAAGGAAATTGTTAAGTCTCGATGTAAATGGGTTAAGTAAGCTTTATTAGTACCATTTCGTAGGAAATATTTAAGTTTCTTTAATAATTAAGCTAACTTATGAATTAAGGGGCGAAATGTCATCAATCGGGTTACTAAGGTAAGATGTAAAGATAAGTTTGAATTGTGAATCTGGCAAATTCTTGGGCTAGAATTGAAATATTGTTTTCTGTGTTATGTGTTGTGGCTAGCCAAGCTCGCATGTTGAGTGGCACGAAAACTCTAGTTTCAATACTATTATATGACTTGTCATTCTGTCTACATAAGTTAAGTACATATGTGCATGGTTGGTATTAGACTACACTTAGTAGCAGTGCAATATGCATAGAAGAGCTTTCATTGATGCATACATGAATTCACATATAACATATTTTAACGCAAGCTATTTTACAGATGAGTTTTTATAACGACTTGCACATCATTTAGCTTAAAAAAATTTCTGGTTTGAGTTGACTTTGAAATAAATCAAAAATCTTGTATATTTAAAGCTCAAAATTGTTTTTGTCAGTGTTTTGAAATTCGTGGAAGCTAAAAGCCACACGAAAAAACTGTTTTCTGATATGTTTTTAAGTGCAGGTAGATCTATTGACCTTCAGGTCACTTGAGCCTATTGAGCCTTGCTCTAAGTTCTATTCCTTATCTATAGAGCTTTGTACTCTAGACCTTTAGTATTAGTATCTGCGCCTTAAGAGCTTCGAGCTCTAAGCATTATCAGAATTGTCTAGGAAACCAACAGACAAGTTCTAACTTTCGACTAATCAGCGAGACTGGAGTATAATCTATGGCCATAGGTATTGTGTTACTTGCGACACCTACTCCATCACTAGCTAGGATCGACATCAATATCAGCTATTCGGGATTCATGCCTAAACTCTATCAGTATTTGCTTTCAGTATTTTAAGTCTTCATGCCTAGTTTGATTGATTATCAATTTTTTGTATGACTATCTATTTGAACTAAATGCATTAGAAACCTATTTTGATATCTGTATCAGTTTTCAATACCTTAAGGCTTTGTGCCTATAATGATTAATTGTTAGTTTTTGGAATTATTCTCTGCTTTGAGGTAATTGCATCTGAAATCTATTCAATATCAGAAATTGTTTCAGTACTTGAGGCTTCACACTAAATCTTATTGATTTTAAATTTTCATACGATTATTCGTTTCGAACTAATTGTATTAGAACTCAGTTTTCAAATTTAAGCATATGGAACCTTGTAGTGTTGAATATTTTGGTGACATTATGGCATCGAGTCAAGTAGTTGTATCTTCAAGTATCGTGTTGAGACTCGGGGAAATGAGGTTCTTAAGATATCTTGTTGTTTAACACCCCATACAGTCTTAGACTTAAGTGTGAGTCCATATAGGTACATTTAGTGTACAGAATGCAGCATCTCGCATATATGTCACCTTATTTGCTATCATGCACACGTGTAAATGTAGACCGATATGAGCCTAGTATATGTTTACTTAAACTACTTACTAAGTGTGGTTTTGCTCACCCCATTCTAAAATCCTTACAGATCATATGAGCTAGACTCCACACTCGGAGTTTCAGTACGAGCCTCGAAGACAATATTTGTTAGTGATACTTATCTAGTCCTCTAAGCACTACTTTTGCCATTTTTGAGGTATATGGATCTTTTATGGATGTTGGTTATCATGTATAGACATTATAGGGTACACAGTACATGCTTAATGAAAATATTTTTAACTTAGGATCGCTCTAGATGATTATAGACTAGTATGATTATCGAGTGCAATCCGAGAAATGATTGATGTACGACAAATATGGGCTTTGTGGAATGTTAATATATTTAAATGATGATTTTGGGAATATGTGTAGTATATGGTGATTTAGACTATGGATTGTGGAATTGAGATATGTTGTTGGGAACAATTGTGTATTTTGCAGGTTATTTACTGGAAAAATTAACTATATATAAGGGGGAGATTTTCAATCTTTTTCTTTTGCTAAGTCGATCTTGAATTAAGATATTGAGCAAGTAAGTTGATTTGCCCTAAGAGTTAACAACTTAAATGGTAAAGTAAACTTAAATCAAATTGGGAAAGGCGAAAATTGTTTAGAGATGACACTGACATCGAATACAAACATTAAAGTTAAAGGAAAAATTTAGTTCGTAAAATTAGTAAACTGTAATAAAGTGAAAATGATAAGTGTACGTCACGGTCGTCGAGTCGTGACACCATCTTCACCAATCTTGTCCAGCTCTTCAAGCTCTATAATCCAGTACCAAAATCCAACATAGAAGAGGCCATAATCTTGGTGTTTGGGCTTCCCTTAGTTTTGGCCAAGCATAAGAAGGTGAGAGAAAGTTAGTTTTTCATGTTTTAATGGTTTTAAGCCATGTGTTTAATATATTTAAGCTTGTATTTAAGCTTGAATTGAATTGAAACCATGTCAATCTCTGTCCTATGGTTTCAGCCAAGCATGTACTTATGTGTTCATGGTGTTGTTTCATGTAAAGGTGATGTAGTATGAATGTAGAACATGTGTAGAACATGAATCCAAGCTTAAATTGATGAAATGAGATGTGTAGCCTACCATAGTGAATTCGGCCTAGTGAAGGGGAGACCAAATTCATCCCTAATTTGATGTAATTTGGGTCCTAGAATATTGTACAAATTAATACGAGACTGCTGGCGCAGTTAGAACTGAAAACAAAGGTGATTTGACAATAGTTGCAGTATTGGCACCAGTATGAAGTAGACCAAGTTTAAGGCCCCAATAGGCAATGTGTTAGATTTCAAAGAGTTAAATACTCTTTATAACTTAAGTGTGATGAATTAACTGAATGTGTGGTGTTTTACAACTCGGAAGTGAGGTGTAGAAAACTAGTGCTACCGAGCATTTCGACAAAAACCAAGGGGTAAGAGATATATGTAAGAGGTGTAGGGATATTGTGTTGCATTGAAATTGATGAAAATGATTTTATGGGATTGCATTGAATGGTTTGATTGAAATTGCGAAAACTGGTGTTGTGGTTTAAAATTGTGTTTTGTGTAAGAAAGTTAGAATTTACCATACCGTTATGTTGCATGAATTACATGAAACTGAACTCTAAACCTTAGAAACTTAGAGATAGGTATAGAGGGAAATGAAAGAAAGTTTAAAATTAAAAAAAAAAAACTTAAAGGGTTCATATAGGTTAATGGAGCACCGAATTCGTAACTCAGTTTCTGAGACTGATTTTAATAATTTTCTTAGTTTTTAAGATATACATGAATACTACTATCCTTCTTATGTTTAAATAAAAATTTTTGAACTCTGGATTTCAAACTAAGAATATTTGCCAAACTTTATACTTTGACTATCACTGTCACTAATTTTATGGAATTATGGACTGATTGAAAGTCGTTTTACACTAGATTGGTTTCTAAAGAGTGTTTTTCATTGTTTTATGAACTATTTTGAGATTGTTTGGTACAACAGATACCTTCAGGTATATCATGCCATACTGACTGACTGTACTGTTTGCTGATTAATCCTGATCACGTCATCAGTTGTCCCAATTAGCATCTGATTAATGCACGCTAAGGACACCACTATAAATATGGCCATATGTCTTACTGTTACTGTTTCTCCCTTTTTGGGATACTATTTCCGCATGATTTTTGTTGGGTGTTGCTTGGTCTCCACTATACTGTTTTTACTGAATTAAATTACTGTACTGTTTATGTTAATACATTATTTATACAAACTTCTATTGAATTGTTTTGGGATTGAAGAACTGAATGTTGGTACCATGTTTATTGAACAATTTACTGAATTATTTTCTTATACTATTTAGCTTATTATATTGTTCATTGAGGAAACTGTCAACCGTTACTGCCTATAGTCAAAGCTAGGGACCAGGACAAGTGAGGTGCTTTAAAGCATCCTTCTATACTCAACCTGTTTACCTATCTGATTATAATATCCTTCCGATAACACATCCGTTACTGTATTGATAAGATGTTTTAAAATATATGCATATAGCAATACATTGTACATCGGCTCTGTTATATATATTTCTTATTGTGCGTAAGCTCACCCCTCTTTTTTTCTCCTCCAGATTATTTACAATAGCTCCATTCAGCTACAGAGGTTAAGTTATTTAGTATCCCTTAAGCGGTTGCTCGAAGATCGTAGAAGTATACTATTTTGCTTTTATTTGTTCAGACATTGTATTTATAGTACTACCATATGCATATTATGCAAGAGATGCAAAACAGATTGTAATATATTGGAAGATGTTTGTTATATACGTATATATTTATAAATGAAATATGCTTCTTACACATAAAATTAGTATATAATAACGAAAATCGATAAAAGGTACTACAGATAGGCCAACCAAATAGAAATTGAATGAATGATTAGTACAAAAATGTCTATATTGGAATGTGACAGTATGTAAGTTCCTTTTTATTTTGGTTTTATTTATTTTATTTTATTAATTCAACCCAATGTATGTAAGTATTTTTAAAATATTTTTACAAATTTTTAATTGTTTTATAAAATATTTTAACATATTTTTGAATTTTTTTATAGATATTTTTACATATTTGAAAATATTTTTAAATATTGTAGTCATTTCTAAAATTTTCAAATATTTTAAGTATTTTTTTAATTTTTTACAAATTTTTAATATTTTTAAATATTTTACATATTTTTAAATATTTTTAAAATATTTCAAAATATTTTTCTTTTTATACAATTTTTAAATATTTTTAAGTATGTTTAATATTTATAATATTTTCATAGAAATTTAAATATTTTTTAATATTTACATGTTTTTAAATAGTTTAAAATTTATTTGAATATTTATACTTATTTCTAGTATTTTTAAATATCTTTAAGTTGCCATGTACCGAAATATGCCATATACAGTAATTATTATTCATAAATTCACTATTTACGGTTGGGCTGTCTATAGTATCCAACTTATATTTAAATCCATTCATCTATATTGCGCAGCAAAATATAATTGCATTATAAGATTGATTCCATATCTAGTTCTCAAAATTTATTTATATCCCAAATGTATCTTTACACAAGATAATACTGTAAACAAAAAGTCTGAATACATAAAGTATAACTAGTATACCTCGACAGAATTTCAGAAACCACGTAAGGAATGCCAAAATAACTATCCTCCTAAGCGAAAAGATAGCTACTGCAAGTAATCTGTATAGAGAAAAGAGGGTGAGTTTACGCCCAGTGAAAAATATATATAACAAAACTAATACTATGCATAACTATATGCAAGTATTATAAAACATACTTTATGTTACGATAAACAAAAAGAATAGTACAGAAAGGGCACAAATTACAAAAAGGATACTATAATCAATTAGGTAGCCAGGTTGAGTACAGAAGGATGCTTTAAAGCACCTCACATGTCCTGGCATCTAAATCAGACTATAAGGAGTTCAATTCAAGTACGAGATTTAGTAATAAACTAAAACATCTTCATCAAGCAAGTTATATAAAACAGTTTATTAATGCTCCATAAATAGAAACAAATATAGCTCAGTAATCATACACGATCGGAAATCATAGCCAATAACCAAGCTGGAAACCAGGAATCATAAAACTTGAAAATTTAATAGTACAAAAGAGACAAGGCATCACCCAACAGACTCATGCAGTAACAATAACAGTGACATATGGTCATAGTCAAAAGGTCCACAATGTACACTTGCCAAGTGACAACTGCGGGAGCTGAAGACTTGACAAGTCTATTAGCACAATAATCAGTCATGTTAGCTTTAAATTGACATATATATTTGAAATGGCAAAAACTTAAGTAATCTTAAATATTTAATTCATATTGTAAATTTGCTTTATCAATTATGATTTTCACAAACCATACAAGTGATTTTATCAAATATAAAACTATGATTTAATTGATTATCTTTATTGGTTTTAATCAATTTAGAAAACATTTTTAATTATTTGTTTAAGTAATTTTCTTGTGGAATTATTGATTATATTTTAAGAAAATTATTTGATAAATTTTGGGACTCAAATTCATGTTTTCAAAGTCATGTCATATTTAAAAATATTCAAAATTAACTTTAGAATGTTTTTAATGCTTAAAAAACCTAGTAAAGGTAAATGAACAGTGCAAGGGATAGGTCCCCTGACCAAAGGGATGGATCTCTATTTGTAGGATAGTTCAAGGGATCGATAGAAGGCATCCCAAAGCTACAGGATCGATCGCCTCTTCAAAGGGATTGATCCCCTTTTTGCTTGAAGCCTCTAATGGCTAGCTTTTTGTGAGACAATGGGAAGATTTCCTTTAGGCTCCTCCAAACTTCAAGAAATCATCAAGGGGGTTATAAATAGAAGCTTAGAAGCTGAAGACACTCAAGAGACACAATTTATCATCTTTTTCAAGCTTGAAAACCAAATCTTGTGCTAGAAATTCTTCATCTTCTATCATTCTCATTTTTCTTGTATAGTATAGCACAAAATCTTGAATAAGCTTCTCTTGTGCTTAACCTTTGTAATCACTTGCCAATCTAAAGGCTTTTCTTGATTACATCTCTTGTATACCCATTCACATCTTTTAAAGGGGAGAGTACCCTTGAGTGCTTTATTGTAAGTGAGATTTGGGTAGATAGGGTTTACTTTTTGAGCTCGAAAAAAGGAGGGGATAGGTTTCTCTTGAGCCTTGAAAAAGAGAGAGGTTTCTCTTAAGCTTAGAAAAAGATGGAGGTTACTCTTGAGCCTGCAAAAAGAGGGAGTGTAATACAAATTCAAGATTAGTTGATTTGGAGAAAATCCTTGGGAGCATCTCAAGGTAGAGGACATAGACAAGGTTGCCGAACATTTATAAATCACTTTTGTATAATTATCTTTCCTTACTCTCTTTATTTACTTGCAATTATATTGTGATTATTGTATTAAATTCGAATTGTATGCTTGTTTAGCCTAAAGTACTTAAGAAACTTCAATATAGACTAGAGAAATTAGAAGAACCACAAAACAAACCTAAGAGTAACTACAAACCGATTCACCTTGGTTAAGTTATAGAGCAACAATTGGTATCAAAGCTTGGGCTCCAAATTGATTTGGATTAACATCCATCACGTAAAACGATTATAAATGGCTCATTTGAACATAGGTACACCTTTAAGAGAAGAGGGACACTCATTAGTTAGACCTCCACTTTTCAATAGAGAGAATTACTCATATTGGAAGACTAGGATGATGTTGTTTGTGCAATCAAATGGCTATGGAATGTAAAGAGTTATAGTTAATGGTCCCCAAATTCCAATGAAAAAAGTAGATAGAAAGGATGTCCCTAAGAGTGAGGATGAGTGGGACACAAATGACATGAGCTTAGCATACTTGAATGCCAAGGCTATGTATACTCTCTTTTGTGCATTAGGTCCCAATGAATACAATAATGTCTCCCTATTTGAAAATGCCAAGCAAATATGGGACAAATTAGCCATTACACATGAAGGGACCAATCAAGTTAGGGAAACCAAAGTAGGTATGTTCACACATGATTATGAGCTCTTTAGGATGAAAGAAGATGAGTCCATTAATGATCTGTTCACTAGGATTAATGATATAATCAATGGGCTTAAGGTTTTAGGCAAGACTTATTCTAATGTTGAAATGGTTAAGAAAATTTTGAATAGCTTGCTAAAATCTTGGGAGGCAAAGGAAATCGCAATAAAAGAGTCTAAGGATCCTAATACTTTGTCTTTAGATGAGTTCATGGGCCTCCTACTTATGAGATGAAATTAAAAAGAAATGAGGAACCAATTAAGAAAGTAGGGGTAGCCTTAAAATCTTCTACTGATAAGAAAATTAGAGATGATAGTGATAAGAGTGGAGATGAGGAAGAAAAGGAAATTGCAATGTTTGCCAAAAGATTTAATAGGTTCATAAGGACGAAGGCTAGAGAGAATGATAGGAAACTTCAAAGAAGAGAGGTAATGAGAAGACAGTCAAGGAGGAAAGAAAAAGACCCCATAGTGTGTTGTGAGTGTAATGAACCAGGTCGTACTAAGTTAGAATGTCCCTTAGGAAGAAAAATGATAGAAAGCCTAAGAAAAAGGCATTTATGGTTGCATAGAGCGATAGTGAGAGCTCTGATGAGGAAAACATAAATGATGAGGTAGCCTATTCTTATTTTATGGCCTTTAATGATGATGACATTAATTCTAGTTCTAATAAAGGCAATGATTATACTTTTGATGAATTACAAAATGCCTTTAATGAATTAGTAAATGAATTTGAATGCATGAACTCTAAATATAGAAAAATGCTATTTTCTAATTTGAAAATAGAAAAGGAAGCCTTAATAAATGCTAAGCTAGAATTAAAAAAGAAATTAGAAGAAGCAAACTTAGAGATAAATGAGTTGAATGAAAAGAATACAAATTTGCATAATTCATTTTCTAGGTTTTTATGGGTCAACAAAAATTAGATCACATGTTTGAGACCCAAAGAGCTTTCTTTGACAAAGATAGGTTATGATATAATGCAATACATAAAGACACTCATCTAAAGAATTTCCTAGTGAGCAAAAATACTATGCATGATTTATCTCTTACATGTTCACTCTGCAATAGGATTGGCCATACTTCACAAGCATGCACATAAAGAAAAATCACATTTAGAGGAAAAGTAGTTAGGAAGATGTGGATTCCAAAGCATGTTGTAAATTCTAATGATGTTTAGTTAAAATTAAAATGGATTCCTAAGGGATCAAAAATTGTGAACACTAACCCTCATAGACCTAAGAAATTTGGGTACCAAAGCATTCTTGAATTTGTTTTGTGATTAGAGCATGGAGTTACAAAGAAATGTTGAAGTTTGAATGCACTACACACCTCCATGGAGTTTGCTTGTGCCAATGAGAAAGAGGAAGAGCTTGAGGTTCCACTCTTAGCAAGGTCACAACAATTTTTCAAAGAATGGCTCAAGGTGGATTCAACAAATCATGGCAAAGCACTCTCAAGCAAAAGGTTTTGTAAGCTTAATTTCTTTCTCTTTAAAACTTTTATTTGATTAAATTATTTGTGCCTTGATGAGATACTTGGTTGAGGATCTTTGATGCATTATAAGCTAAATGAATGAATAAAAGGCATGATAAATGATTTTTTATTATTTGGTGGATAATTCTTGATGCATTAAATGTTTGAATGAAAAGCTTGCAACATGATTTTGAAATGATTATTGGATTTTTGTAATTTAAGCAAGTTTGCTATGTGTTGATAATATATTTACTTGCTCCAAAATGTCAAATCTGTTATACATGCAAAATAGCATGTCATGAGCATTAATGAGAAATATGTATATTAGAAATCATGGCATGATGTTCACGAGTTTTGTGATTTAATGATATATGTGCTTAAAATCTAGTGAACATGTTTGTTTTGGCATGTTTGTGTTTCCAAACATATTGGTTTTGCCAAAATATGTATAATTTTTAAAATAACTTCCTTTGAGACCAAAAATACATTTTATGGTGAAAATTTTTCCAAAATTGCAAAATCTATTGTCAAATAATTTTTATCCATATTTTTCATTCATACAAGTCCAAAATCATGTTGTATAAATGTTTAAACTTTTACTTAGACTTAAAACACTCAAAAACAGAATTTTGGTACCTCAAAGGCTGAATTTTCGGCCAAAATTTTGCAGTTTTTAGACAAAGGATCGATCCCCATTCAGTAAGGATCGATCCTCTTGGCCAAAAATGTAGAAACTTCACATTCTATGTATGAGGGATCAATCCCCTCCCCTAGGGATCAATCTCCCCAAGGCAAAATGCCTTCCCTACTCTAGTTAAGTTGAAATTTGAGAAGGATTTTTCATTCTCTTCATACTTTCCTTCTTCTCAACTTAAAATTCATTGTTTTAAATTCTTCTTGATGATCTTTTAATATGAAAAATCATTTTTCTTGTTGAAGACATTCGTAAATTGCATAAATCTTGAAATAATCTTGACATATTTTCAATGAATGCTTAAACATTGTTTTAAGAATTATTTCAATGATTTGTGTATATATTTGAGAATTTGATGAACTTGTGCATGATAGATATTGTTCATTCCTTTTGTTAATCTTAGTCAAGTATGTTTATAGAATTATATTTCATAACTTGACTTACATACTCCACTTTAGGCTTCATGATATATATGTTCTTAGTGGAAGATGAGTAAGAAAGGTTAATATTTATGCTTGAACAATAAAATGATCAAACTTGATCTTAATATTTGAATTTGAATATGACTTGGGTGAATGAAATATTTGAGATAAAAAAAGCTTTACCTAGAGTCATTCTTGTCCTTGGTCTACAATTTGTGATTTTAAAAGGATCTTAAATGTTCAAATGTATGAAAATTTGTCATCCATGAACTTAGATTTTTCTTATGGCGAAATTTCTAAAGAACTTAGGCTTTCATGACAACATCAACATTCAAGGATAAATGCAAACTTGAACAAATACACTTTGATTGATATCCATGCATTGATTCTTGATTGTTTTGATGTTGAACTCGTATGTTTGCTTAAGTTGAATCAATGAATATGCCTATAAGTTGAGAATATTTGATTTCATGAAATTCTATTTGACCTCACTCATAGATTGTGAACTTTAAAGTTAAAATATATTTAAGTATGATATTAATTCAATTAGGTAAAACCATTTTGATTAAATAGCATATACCTCCTAAAACCATATATGATAAAAACAACTAGGGATATGGTTATTAAATGATTAAGATGGTAATATTGAAATTCTTCCTTGCTCATAATTGGTAAAGATCTTTTAAACGAAAAATGAGCATAAGATTCCTTGTTTTTATAATTAGGGAAGAAAATGTGTGTGCTTGAATGACATGAGCTTTTGACTCTTCCATAAAATTAGATTTGTGCTTATGAATATGAATTAATGCTTGGTGATAGTGTGCTTACATATATTAATCCATATGCTTGTTTAATGGAAGTGTGATTATGTCCTTGTGTGTTTGACTTGATTATTCTTTTGACATGAACACAGCACACTTAACATTTGAATTCATGCAAAATGGTTAAGTCAACCATTGGTAACTATTGGCATGAGCTTTAAGTTGGCAATTCTTCTCTTTCTCTTTAAATTGAAATGACAAAAATGGAAGAATTTAATTAGGACACTTTCGCATGAGACACTTTTGTATTAGAATTTGTGGTTAATTGACATATGTATTAATTCTAAGCACAACCTTTCTTGAAAATAGTTTATGAGCTCAATGCATATAATATGTCATCTAAGTTCAACTCATAATCATGATATATTAACAAGCACATTAGTTGGACCTTAAAAGACAATTGATATATCTAGGTACTTGATAGAATTGAAATAAGCAAGTTATAGAAGTTAGTAGATAATTTATAAACAACTTGCTTCATTGCTTACCAATTGAGAACTTCTTGCAAATTATTTATGAACAATTGGTATAAGATCATAAGCAATGCCCTTTGCATGTGCAAACATCTCATAATTTTTTATGGACATTGATTTATTTATTTGTGTTAGAAGTCCCATGTACTACTATATTTTTTGTTGGATGGAGCATTTCTTTTTGTCTTTAAAATTTTAAGCCATATTTTTAAGGGGAGCATAATTTTTATTTATCCTTATTTTTGCTATGACAAAAAAAGGGAGAAATAATGGGACTTGGTAAATTCTTTTGAAAATCATCTTCATATTAAAGGGGAGCTTTATATTTAAAACCATGCTTTATTTGAGGGTGGAGTATTTCTTCAAAGAATTTTCAAAGCAAATTTACCTTAAGTTTTGTCATATCAAAAAAGGGGGAGATTGTTAGCTTTAAATTGACATATATATTTTGAAATGACAACAACTTAAGTAATCTTAAATGTTTGATTCATATTGTAAATTTGCTTTATCAATTATGATTTTCACAAACCACATTAAGTGATTTTATCAAATATAAAACCATGATTTAATTTATTATCTTTGTTGGTTCTAATCAATTTAGAAAACATTTTTAATTATTGGTTTAAGTAATTTTCTTGTGGAATTATTGAATATATTTTAAGAAAATTATTTGATAAATTTTTGGACTCAAATTTATGTTTTCAAAGTCATGTAATATTTTAAAATATTCAAAATTGGCTTTAGAATGTTTTTAATGCTTAAAATGGATACCCTACCTGAAGGGATGGATCCCCTATTGGCAGGATAGTTCAAGGGATTGATCCTTTAAAGATAGAAACTCCAAGAAGGCATCCCAAAGCTACAAGATAGATCCCCTCTTTACTGGAAGCCTCCAACGGCTAGTATTTTGTGAGACAACGGGAAGATTTGCTCTAGGCTCCTCCAAACTTCAAGAAATCATCAAGAAGGCTATAAATAGAAGCTTAGAAGTTGAAGACACTCAAGAGACACAATTCCTCATCTTCTTGAAGCTTTAAAACCAAATCTTGTGCTAGAAATTCTTCATCTTCTATCATTCTCATTCTTCTTGTATAGTATAGCACAAAATCTTGAATAGGCTTCTCTTGTGCTTAACCTTTGTAATCACTTGCCTATTTAGAGGCTTTTCTTGATTACATCTCTTGTATACCCATTCACATCTTTTAAAGGGGAGAGTACCCTTGAGTGCTTTATTGTAAGCAAGATTTGGGTAGATAAGGTTTACTCCTTGAGCCTGAAAAAAGGAGGGGATAGGTTTCTGTTGGCTCTATAGGCTATACCAAGAGGGGGGGATGAATCGATTTTTCGCTAACCTTAAGTTCGTTTTCCGATTCTTGTAAATTCTCTAACCTATATTGATATTTTTTAAGTTCTCTAGGCTACTTAGTTATGCAATATAAATTCAATATAATAAATATAAATATAATTGCAAATAAGTAAAGAGAGTAAGGATAGAGAAATGTACGCAAGTGATTTATAGATGTTCGGCAACCTTGCCTACGTCCTCTACCTTAAGACGCTCCTAAGGATTTTCTCCAAATTCACTATCCTTGAATTTGTCTTTACAATCCCTCTTTTTCAAGGCTTAAAGAAACCTCTCTCTTTTTCTAGGCTCAAGAGAAACCTCGCTCTTTTTCTAAGGCTAAAGAGAAACCTCCCATTTACAAGGTGTGATTGTGTTTACAATGGGTGTAACTAAAGAAGGCCTCTAGGTAGGCAAGTGATTACAATGTTTAAGCACAAGGAAAATCCTATACAATGATTTGTGCTATGCTATTCTATACAAGGAATATGAGATTGATAGAAAATGAAGAATGTATAGCACTTGAGAAGTTGTTGAGGCTTTGAATATAAGGAAAATGAAGATTGAATGTGCTGAGCTCTTCCTCTTGGTTCCTTCAGCTTCTAAGCCTCTATTTATAGTCCCTTGGATGGTTTATGGACGTTGGTTGGAGCCAAAAACGAATATAGCCATTGTGTCTCACAAAACTAGCCGTTACAGCACTTTTTTGTCCCAAGGGATCGATCCCATGCCCAAAAGGATCGATCCCTTTAGTCTAGAATCTTGATTCTCGGCTTGAAGGACCTTTTCAGTGTTAGGAAGCCATTCTGCCATGAAAGGATCGATCCCTTCCCTTAGGGGATTGATCCTATGCTTCTAGAGAGCGATTTCCTGCACTTTTTGGGTTAGAAATGATGTGGCCTTTGATCCTAATTCAACGCAAAACATTTTGGCATTTTTGTGGGAGTTTTCCTTGACTTTCTCTGATGAAAACATGGTCCAAAAATTCACCAAGTAATTTTCTAAAATATTCAAAAACATTTTATAGAGTATTAAGACCAATAAGAATGTATCATTAAATCATGGTCTTAATGTTTGATATTATCACTTTAAATGGTTTGAGAAAATCATGTGTCATAAAGCAAATTTATAATATGAAAGAAACATTAAGGTTTACTTAAGTTTTTGTCATTTCAAAATACATATGGCAATTTAAAGCTAACAGTTTCTCTTGAGCCTTGAGAAAGAGGGAGGTTTCTCTTAAGCGTAGAAAAATGGGAGGTTACTCTTAAGCCTGCAAAAAGAGGGAGTGTAAAACAACTTCAAGATTAATGGATTTGGAGAAAATCCTTGGGAACGTCTCAAGATAGAGGACATAAGCAAGATTGCTGAACTTTTATAAATCACTTGTGTATAATTCTCCTTCCCTACTCTCTTTATTCACTTGCAATTATATTGTGATTATTGTATTGAATTTGAATTGTATGCTTGTATAGCCTAAAGTACTTAGGAAACTTCAATATAGGCTAGAGAATTTAGAAGAACTACAAACCGATTCATCCCCTCCCCTTTCTATTAGGTTATGAGCCAACAAGTCATACAGTCATACAGTAATAAGAGCATGCACCTATAGGCAGCCAAGGGGTCAACAATCTCTAAAAACAATTATAAAACATTTCACAACTGTTTATGGAGATAAAATTCAGTAATCTAAATCTTCAATTAGTCCATAAAGTATAAAATCAGTAATAATAACAGTTCAAAAATAAAACAATTTGGCAAATATTCTTAGGCAGGATTTTAGTGTTCAAAATATTTTATTTACGCATATTGGAGAGGTAAAAACATACAGGCATCCTCACGTATGCAAAAACTGATGATATTGTCATCCAAAACTGAGAAACAAAATCTAATGCTCGTAATAGCTAAAAAATATGGTTTTAATTTCATTTTCTTTCCCTAAAGCTTTTTTTAATTTCAAATATTACCCCCATCATTGAAAATCTAAGGTTTAAGGCTCATTTCATGAAATTTCGACGGCATAAAGGCTAGGTGTATCTTAACCCTCCTCCATAAAACACAGTTTATATCCACAATGGCAATTCACAATTTCAACTCAATTTATCCCAAAATAGTTTCAAAATACCATTCTTATAATAAATCATGCATCATAGTACCCTTATGTCCATCATATATAACCCTTACCACTTAATTTCCAGTTATGCTGCCTGCTAGTGTCAGTAGCCTCGTCTGATTTCAAAGCTGTAATTTACCACATAAACACAGTAATTTCAATTTCTAATAGTTATAAAGAATATTCTACTCATTAAAATCTAATACGTTGCTTACTACAGTTGTCAAACCGGTCTACTTCACACCGATGCTAACCCTACTACTAACCTCAATTCACCTCTGTTTTCAATTCTGACTACACCTACAGGTTTGTATTTATTTATACAGTATCCTAGGACCCAAAAAAATTGAGTTGAACACCATTTCAGTGTCCCCTTCATCCATGTCGATTCCATTCTCTCTCTTACACTAGCCATTTCAACAATTCAAGCTTAATTCTATGTTCTACTATTATTCTTCATGATTTCTACACCATTTTCATTTGAGGAAAGATCATGTACATGGAAAGGGGAGCTTGGCCAAAACGCTAAGGGCATCATTCTCTAAGTTTTGTTTCAATTCTAGCTTGTTCATGCTTAAACAATGAAAACACATGACATTTATCCATAAAACCATGAAAAAACTATATCTTCCATTAAAACTCACCTTGGCCAAACCTTGTGGGATGTCTTAGACCTGGATGTTGTTCACTTTAGGCGTTGATTTTGGTGTCAATAAATAGAGCACTAAAAAATAAGCTGGGTTGGTGAAGGCTGTTTTCAGGTTGAAGGGTGTTAAACTAGGTTTTTAAGCTTTCTCTCTCTTCAAAGTTACAAAAATGGAGGTTTATGAGAGAAGATGAGTTTAGGCTGAAATGAAGAAGAAGATGGCAGTAAATTCCATAAAAAAATAATATCTTATAGGCAATTTACCTTTTGCCCTTAATTATGAAATTTTTAAACCATTTGCCCATATAGTTTGACTCTGTTGAAAACTATCAGTCTAGTCTTCAAAATTTTTCATTTAATCATCAATTACATCTACTAATCATGTTCTTATGGTCGAATGAGATTTCGTTAGGGTTTGACTGATTATTTGTGCAAAATTATGAAAATACCCCTAACTGTAAAATCACGTAATTTTCTGCTTTTTCGTGTGATTCAATCTTGCTATTGACATGGCATAGGACTTCCTCACATGAGGATTATCTTACATTTGACAACTGGTTAAAATTAATTTCGTTTGACTGTTATTCATAAAAATTCAACTAGTCTACGTCCTTAATCGTTATTTTCAAATTTGTTTCACGTGTTTCAAAAGTGACCTAAATGGATGAGTTTGAGTTGCAAATTCTTACCATTATAATGTTTGGCTCTAAATATCATGTCCACAAAGTTTCATCACCATCGGGCCACCGAAGGTCTTGTGGGGCCCGCCAATTGATTCTTTTTATACCTACAAAACAAGTGGCATTTAAACAATGATAAAACATCCATTAGTCTCAACTTTATGAATAGTGATTTCAATAGTATTAGGAAGTGTGAATCTCACATAAATATTTTTACAAAATTTTAAATAGTTTTTTAAATATTTTTAAATTATTTTGAAAAGTTTTAAGTATTTTTAAATATTTTTAAAGTTTTTTAAGGAAAAAGAAATAAAGTTGATGGAAGTGCAAATGACAGCCATTTATTGCCACGTGTCAAGCTTTGATTGCTTAGTCCATGCCACGTCAACATTTTCTAACAGCGTTAGTCCTAGGTACTAAATTGTGTGACGGAAGAAAAGTTTATGCACCAAAGTGATAATGAAAATTCATTAAATACCAGAGTGGTAAAAGTGGTATAGTTCTATGGCCAAATTATACATTAACCCTTTTAATTTTAAAGATACATTACATCGTTTGAATTAATAACATGCTTAGGCACCCAAACCTTTTTCATTACTCTACCTCTAAATATAGTTTTTCTAAAAGCGCATGCTTGTGATGAATATCCTAGCCTATTACATAAAGAGCAAGTGAGTGACTTGTCACGCATGTTCTATTACTAATACAGAAGTTTTTAAAGTGGGTTTCCTTATTAGTTGCATTAAATCCTACTCTCTCTTTGTCAAAAAAATGTTTTTTGGGTCTCTAATATGTAATCAAGTTTTTGTTAACCCATATAGAAATTAGGAAATGAGTTATACAAATTTGTATTCTTTTTATTTAACTCATTAATTTCTAGGTTAGCATCTTCCAATTTATTTTGGAAATCTAACTTAGCATTCAAAAGCATTTTATTTTTTATTTTCAATTTGGAAATCATTTTCTTAGGGGTCGTTTGGCGTCGTTTTTGTTTTTTGCTTTCTGTTTTTGTTTTTTGCTTTTTTGGAAACAGCAATAGAAAACATATTTGGCAACATGTTTTTGTTCTCAAAAAACAAAAAAGAAAATTAAAATTTCCAAAATTGCTTGAAACAATAATTTCTTGTTTTCATTATCTTCGGAAATATGTTTTCATTTTTGGTACTGTTCATAAGTAACTGAACAGAGTTTATATATTAATATCATATTAGTATTTTTCATAATAAAAATATAAAATAAAATTAATTAATTTTTTAAAATAAATTAATATTAAATTTTAAGCCAAAATATTAGTTATTTCAAAAATAAATATTTGAAAATTAATATATTTATTTCAATATAGAAAAGTTGAAAACAAAAAAAGCAATTAAATATAAATTATATTGAACTATAATATTATAATATTATTTAATTTAAATCTATATGATAATTTATTTAATACAATATATATTTTAAATAATATCATTTATTATAATTTTGATATGTTAATAATTAATGTTATTGCTAAGTACTATTATGTATTATAATTAATTATTATTTTACTAAACAATATTATTATTTAATATTATATTCTATCAATTAAATTTAAAATATATCACTACTACTATTAAATAATTTAATATTATTAAATAAGTGAATACTTAACACTAAATAATATTATTTATATTAAATATATATTTTAATAACTATATAATTTATTATAAATTAATTAGTTAAATATTTTATTTAATAATTTAATATTATTACAATTAAATTAATAATATTATTAATATCATTTATAATTATTAATTCATATTATTATTTGAAATATAAATTTAGAATTTTACTAATCCCAATTATTATGTAATAAAAAGTAACATTAAAAAATTATTTAATATTTTTTAATTGAATTATTTTATTTAATATTATATTTAATTATAATATTATTTAAATTATATTAAATTATTATATTATTAAATGAAAATATTTAATATTAGTTTTAAATAGTATAAAATAATATTAGTTAATATTATATACATATTATTATTTAATAAATTATTATTTTTAATTTAATTTTTAAAATTTTATTTTGTGAATTGAATTATTTTATCTGAATCAAATTAAATATTTGTTTTTAAAACGTAATAGTATTAACCAGATATGTTTTCTGTTTTCAAATTTTGAAAATAAAATAAAATAAAACAAAATTTTCAAAAACAGGAAACAGAAAACAATTCCAAACAACCTATCATATTTCAAGTTCATGTTCTCAAATTCACTAGCTAGTTCATTAAAGGCATCTTGTAACTCATCAAAAGTATATTCATTTTATCAAAACAATTGGAATTTACCTTTACATCGTCAATAGCCACAAAGAAAAAATTGGCCATCATTGCCTTTTTCTTTGGCTTTTTGTCACCTTGCTTTCTAAAAAGAACAAACAAATTTTACATGACTCAATTTCTTACATTCATAACAAATAATAGGTTCCTTTTTTTCTACTTGGTTCACCTTTATTATTATATCTTCTAGGTGATCTCCTAGAATTTTCACTAGTCCTCATTCTCATGAACTTGTTGAACCTTTTGGCAAACATTGCTATCTCAATATCCTCCTTATCACCACTTTCTTCTTTATCATCCCTACAATCATCAAGTGTGGTGGATTATAATACGACTCCTACCTTCTTAGGTGATTCTTTATTCCTCTTGACTTTCATTTCATATGTAAGAAGAGATCCTATATGTTTATTTAAAGAGAGTGAATGTGAATCTTTAGACTCCTATATAGGAATTATCTAGCCTCCCATGACTTAGACAAACAACTGAGGATTTTCTTTATCATCTCCACATTTTAATAAGTTTTACCTAATGATTTGAGTCCATTTATGATATCAGTAAACCTAGTGAACATGTCACTAATGGATTCTTCTAATTTCATTCTAAATAACTCATAATCATAAGTAAGCATGCCTACTTTAGTCTCTTTGACTTGAGTTGTTCTCTCATGTGTGATTGCCAATTTATCCCAAACTTGTTTTGCATTTTCACACAATAATATTCTATAATATTCATTAAGCCCTAGAGTACAAAAGAGAGTGTGCATGGCCTTCGCATTTAATTGTGCCATCCTAAAATCATTACTGTCCTATTCATCCTCCTTCTTTGAGACATTTTCCCCATCAACCTTCTTTATTGGAACTAAGGGTCCTTTAACAATTATTCTCCAAACCTCATAATCACTAGCTTCAATAAATAACATCATTCTAGTTTTCCAATATGCATAATGCCCACCATTAAAGAGTGGTGGTCTAATCGTTGAGTGTCCCTCTCCTACAAAACTTGTAGCAACACTAGTTTAAGCTATCTAGATCATTTAAACTTGAAGGGTGTTAATCCTAATCAATTTTGAGCCTAAGCTCTAATACCAATTGTTGGTCTTACCCAGAGGAGGTGAATAAGTTTTTCTACTAAAATTATGTTCTAAAAGTTTTTCTAACAATTTGCACAATAAATATATCAATATAAATGCTAGAATTTAAACAGTGCAAAGAAGAGAAAATGAAAACAAAGCGATTTATAGATGTTCGGCCAATTTCGTGCCTACGTCCTCTCTCCTTGAGCCTCTTGTCAAGGTTGGTGATTCTACTCTTCTTGTGAATCAATAACACACCTCTTTGGGCTGGTGAGACCACTTACACTTCCTTTAATGGTTAAGGAAGAAACCACTAAATCATTTTCTTAAGATACTAAGCAATCAGTCACAAATGAACCTCACAAGGTTACTTTCCCCTTGAATACAAAGAAGTGATTTGGTGAATGTTTGTGTACAATTTAGAACCTCTTAAAGGTAGAATTACACAAAATGAAGCAGAAGTGATTGAAAGAAAGGATTTGAGCTTTGAAGATTTACTTTAAAGATTGAAGATGATAAAATAGTGCTTCTTATTATCTCCAAACACTTTAATACTACTATTTATACTCCATATATTGCTGAGAATGGTTGTTGGAGCATTAATTACAATTATTTGTTTGAAACACATGAAATATAGCCATTGGGGCTTTTTTCGTGCAGAGGGGATCAATCCCTTTAGCATTTTGCCTAACGAGGATTGATCCCTTCAAAAGGAGGGATCGATCCTATTGCCATCCTGCACTTTGCTAGGTTGTTTTATGTTGAAAATGAACAACTTTTTGATTTTAAAAGTATTCTAACATCGTTTTTCAATCTTACTTGTGTAAACTTTGGCCAAACATTTTACTTAGTAATTTTCTAAAATTATATTCAACAAAATTAAGAGAAAATTACTTAATGCACTATTTAAAAATGTTTTCAAAATATATTAAGACCAATAAAAATATTTAATAAAAACATGATCTTATTCTTGATATGGTTGTAAAAATCATGAATAACTTATGCAAATTTTCAAATGAACCAAGCATTTAATTTTGCTTAATTTTTTGTCATTTCAAAAAATATATATTAGTCAATTTAAAGCTAACATAAATGGTTCTAGTTATGAGATCCTTATGCATCAAAGCCTTGTTCCTTAAAACGGTTCTTAGTCAATGTATTGTCTAGAATGGGTATTAACAATGCACTAGGGAATAGTACATGTAGGCTCAATGGACTAAACCAAGAGGGGGTGAATTAGTTTTGCCCTAAACTTGTCACGTACTAATCAACGGTTCTCAATACTATTTCATACATATCACTTACTTATGGTAAGGCCGTTTGTAGTGTATTTACTTCATAATTTATATTAAATGATTATTTATTTTTCGTAATTAACCTAAGAACCATACAGATCCATGTAGAATATATATATAATATATATAACCCCAAAATTTATGTAACAGTAATTCTGAATCAAATTACATCCCATGTACTCATAAGAAATACCGTACATATAAGTCTGAACATAGAAAAGTAACCTCGTATACCTCTACGAAAATTCAAGCTCCGCTTGAGGGATATTAAAAGAGAACTCCCCCGAATTAAAAGTTGAGAGACTACTGAAAATAATTTGGAAGAGAAAGAAGGCGGTGAGCTTATGCCCAGTAAGAGATTCGTATAAAAAAAATGATACTATGCATACTATATGCAAGTATCGAAAATATATTTTCACATGAAAAACATGCATTCTTTGCTTTAAGCACAGTGCAAGGAAAGGATACTACAATCGGTTAGATAACCAGGTTGAGTACAGAATGATACTTTAGAGCACCTCACTTGTCTCGGCATTTAAATCCGACTATAGGGATTTCTATTAAAAATTCAAAGTTCAATAAATGTACATTGTTCAATTGTGAGACCTGGTTCTATTATACTGTACATAATATTTTGTAATATTTGTATAGTGTATATAAAGACTTTTAGTGAATTTAAATAAATGTTATATGTGGGCCCCACATGCAATTTTATTATTTTATTGAGGTTAAAACTTTATTTGATTGTCAAGAAGGTAAAATAAATATTAAATGATCATTTAGAGACATAAGAATAATTTTTGAAATTTTTGGAAGTAATTTACGAATTTTGGAAAAACAAATTGAAAAATAATGGTTAAGTCCCGAGGGGCATTTTAGTAATTTAACTCATAATGAAATGAGTTTGGATAAAGTGAGAATACCATGATAAATTACATAAAAAGAGGAAGTTCATGATGCCAAAAGATTTGACAAACAAGTTGGTTTGATCCGAAAATTTTGCTGGGGGTTAAAAAGGGGTAAAATCATAATTTCACATTATCGATGCACCGCGCGGCAACGAAACCACTCTTATTCATTAAAATACATTAAATGTGATTTATTGGAGTTGGAATTATATTTTTGGAGTTCGTTTGCATGGTTTTACGAAATCGGAAGCTTAATGGCAAAACCGTTAATATTTAAGTAACTAGGGGCAAAATGATCATTTAACATGAAGGGAGACTGGTTAAATTAGTCAATAATGACTAGAAATTGACTAAAATAAATTATATTGAATTTAAATAAAATTTATAGGCTGGAAAAATATTAATAATAATAGTAATAGGGTGATAAATGAATAAATGGTGAAAATGAAG
Source organism: Heritiera fomes (assembly GCA_032173925.1). NCBI lineage: Eukaryota > Viridiplantae > Streptophyta > Magnoliopsida > Malvales > Malvaceae > Heritiera > Heritiera fomes. The sequence continues at coordinate 15,581,930 of JAPDPM010000009.1, read as the reverse complement.
GTGGAATTTTGTTGTGATGCCACGTGGCAGCTTTTCATTGGTTGAAGAAGACCAAATTTCCAGCAGAAATTTTGAAGTTGCTGGCACTATTCATTCATCCCCGTCAGCCACTCCACGACGCCTCCATAGCTAAAGAGGGGTAGAAACTTTCGAGCACTTTTAAAACCTAAAACACTTAGAAATTTCAGTAAGCTATTTCTAGCAAAAATAATCCCCATCATCTCCTCTATCCATAGCCACCAATAGATCATCAAAAGAGGAAGAAAACAAGGAGATAGCAGCCCAAAGAAGGTTCGGCCAAGGTGATTTTTTTCTTCCAATTTTTGTGGTTTTAATTTAATTCAAAGGTGGATTCTAGTTAATCCTAAAGTGTAGTTTTCATATATGCCATTAGATTTAAGTTTTATTTGCTAAATAAAAATGTGCCATTTTTCATGGGTTTCGATCAGTAGGAGATCATGAGGAAACCATGTGTTTTCTTGCATGAAAATGGAGAGAAATGAACGAATGAAAATAGATAAACAACATTGTAAGCTTAGATTTCAAGAATGGAAGAAAAATCAAAAGTTGCCATAAAAGGGGGCATTCGGCCATGGTGTTTTGGACAGCCTAGAATAGTTCATTTTATGGTTTGTTGGTAGAAAATTAATGTGGAAATCAAAGGAGGAATACCGGTGAAATCGGAACCGAAAACGGAGCTAAAACGAAAAAATTTAGTTTTAGCACCAGTCTAAATAATACTGGTCATGCATGTGTAGTGTCAATTATGGCTGCATTTTATGGAATCTAGTAGCTTAATATTAAGAGGAAAAATATTAATAATTATTGATAAAATCGTTTTGCAGCCCGAGGCTACGGATTTTGATTTGCGTAATCGAGAGAGTTGGTTTCACAAGACAGGTAAGGGAGAAGTGTGTGAGTTGTATGGATATATTGAATGCATGTTTTTTTGAGAAATATTTCATGGAAATATTGAAAATTGGTTTGGTTTAAAAACATGCATGAATTATGGCTTAAAGGCTGGATTTTACACTGTGTTTCAGTGCAGGAGGTTAGCAGAAACCGCGGTCGTTGTGCTGCCAAAATTTTACCAAAAATGTTCTAAAATATTATAAATATTTTAGATGAAATAATTTGGGTCAAATGCTCTGTTATCAAAATTGTACGATACACGATACGTATCGTACGATTCGGTTCGATTCAGTATAAATTCGATACGTATCTATACAAAGAATCGATTTTATCATGAATCGGTAGCGTATCTATCGATACACAAGCGAATCGATACGTATCGTACCATACACCGATTCACTTCGATACGCTTTAGAGTAACAATGGGCCAGGCCCAAAAAAAACTGATTTGGCCCAATTAACTAAAAATGCAATTTTAATAGTTTTTTAACCTAAAAAACACTTAAAAACATATTTTCTATATAATTTAATCTTGAAATATTGAAAAAAATAAACTTTTAGTTAGAAAATTAAAAATAAAAAATATATAAAAATATTATTTAAAAATATATACTATTAATGAAGATGTTAAGTGTTTGAAAAAAATCATACTTTTTTTATTTCTATCATATACTTACTTAATCCTATTAATATGTATAATATTTTTAATATTTTATTTATCTTACATGTGTATATATTATTTATAATTAATTTTAAAGTTATTTACCGTATTTTACGATACGATACTCGATCCTTAAAAATAAAATTTCGATTCACGATACGTATCTCGATTTGATAACTATGGTCAAATGACAAATTTAGAAACTAATTTGATATAATTTCTCATAAAAATAGTTTTTATAAAATAAAATTACTATATTTGGAAAAGAAATAAATACCATTTTGGATAATAATTATTTAAATAAATGATTTAATATATGAAAATTCCTTAATGGCATTTTTATGAGAAAATGATTTGATTTTGAGACTTTAGGTCCCTTGACTCGTGCTTATTATCATACTGTTACTGTTCACGTGTGCTGATAGACCCACCAAGTCATCAACGGTCCTAGTGCCACCTGGCAAGTGTATCCGAGGACAACTTTAGACTATGGCCATAGATCTAGATCATTTACTGTACTATGTCCCTAGTGGACGATTATAGCATGATAAAATGTAGGGTGATGCCTAGTCTCAATACTGTTTATTGAATGAAAATATTTATTACTGTTTACGGTACGGATTTACTGAATAGAAAACTACTGATTACTGTTACTGTACTGTACTAGATTTGCTGATTTATGAATATGAGAAAAGTACTAAAAATTATGTTGTTTGAAAGGAATCATGAAAACTACTGTTTACTGGATATTTACATTATTGAAGTTATTTCTAAAATAGAAATAATTTTTATATTTTTATCTCATTATCTAGGATATTGAAAGTACTGTACTGTGCATGATTCCTATTGTTTTTATACGGTTTTACACTTACTATACTGGACTGTTTATCACTGAACTGTAGAGTAATTGATATGATTATTGAAGGAATCATTATTTAAATGATTTTAAATTATTTTTATTTTATGGGAAATAAATGATATTTAATTGTTTTAAGAAAAACAATTTAAACCACTACTCCCTATAGTCGCACTGGGTTTCCGGGACAAGACAAGTATTTCAAAATACCTTCTTTACTCTATCTGGATTTCCCGCTTAACTATAGTATCTTTCCTCTTACATTAGTACACTATTTAGAAAATAAGTTTTTAGCATATAAATTTTAGTATATCAAACAGCATACGACTCCTTTACTGAGCACGTGGTTCGCTCACTCCTTTATTTCCACTCCAGAGGCCATTGATTTTGGACTAAGAGATTACCATCCGTTGATTATCGGCTGCTAGATCGGTTACCCGAGTCTACAAGCTTTCGATATCAGAGGTATATTGTTTTTCTTTTATATATTCAAAGATATTTGTACAGTACTACTTTTATTTAAGTAGAGTACAGGGGATGTAATAATGAAAGGAAATTGTGTAATATTCATACTTCATGGTTATTATTGTTGATAAAGTATCGATTAAACTGTGAGTGTAGAATTTATTTTAAAGCATTGCGGACAGCCCAACTGGTAATAATTGCGTAAAATGAGTAATTAATGGGTACTCAAACCGTTACATCAGTAAACGCTCATAAGTAATAAACAATGCTTTAACATTTCAAGTAAACAATTTAATATTTTCTTCGTAAACAGTATAGAAATCGTTTTACTATAAGTAGTAATAGCACTCAGGAAACATATTCATTTAACACAACACTTTAGAATACGTAAAATATAATTTAAATCTGAGAGTGCCTAAATCTAAATTAATCAAGGATTTACCACCCCAATATAAATTAAATAATGTAGACAAGGCATTACCTGATAAACTCATGCATAATGATAGATGACCATAGTCTAAAGATCATCCATAGATGTACACGAGCCAGGTGTTACCTGGGACACTAAATAATGGGATCAGGATCACTCAGCTATAGTAACAGTGAGGTGCATGTGCTCATAAGCAGCTATGGGGCAAACAGTCTCAAAACAATTTATAAAATAGTTCATAGTAGTTTATGGAGATAAATTCAATAAAGTTTTTCTTCAGTCAGTCCATAAAATATTCAAATCAATAAATCATTACAATCGGAGAATAAAATTCACCAAATATTCTTAATTTACAATTAACTATCCAAAATATTTTATTTACGCCTAATAACAATATGAAAATATGGCTATAGCAAGAATAACATAAAAATTATTAAAATGTTACAAAAATAAATTTACAAATTATATGCACATTTATGAACTTTTAAACTCTAACCTCCAAAATTGTGATGTCATCATATTTCAAGTCTAAATAACCTATTAGATGATCAAGAAGAAGATTGAATTCATTTTATGAAAATTTTGGTAGCATAATAATATAATTTACCCTAACTTTTCTGCACAAAAACACATTTTATAAACCCAGTTCTAGTTTACATTTCCAATCCAAATCTCAACATTTCAAGTTTACACAAAAATATTTTCATCAAAACATGCACCATAGTATCCCTACATCCTTTACACTTATCCATTACCTCTTTAACTTGCTGTGATTATGCTTGTCAGCACCAGTGTCATTTCTCGATTTTTGAGCTGCAAAATACCATACAACTCTATCAAATCATCACACTTCAATTATAAAGAATTATTAACTCTCCATAGTCTATCACATTGTCTACAGTAACTTTCATTTCAGTCTTTTTCACACCGATGCTCACACTGCAACTATAGCTAAAACACCTCTTATTTCAGTTCTAATTTCACCTACGGTCTCATAATAACTTATACATTATTTTAGGACCTTAAATGCACTAAATTGAGTAACAATTCTACCTCCCCTTCACTAGGCCGAATTCACCTAAGAATACTAGGCCGAATTCACCTAAGTATCATACACTAGTGTTTTCTTCAATTTAAGCTTAAATTCATGTTTTATGCTAATTTTACATCATTTCTACATGATTATTTCATCGTGCCACAACATTATCATCCACCATGAAGCTTGGCCAAAACCCTTGGATGGTGAATTTCATTATTTAATTTTCAATTCAAGCTTAAACATATAGCTAAACTTCTTAATCACCTAGTAAAAAGCCATGAAAACATGAAAATTCAATCTTTTCCTTACCTTCCCTTGTTGGCCGAACCTTATGGAGATTCCTACACCTTGATTTTGGCCACTTTAGCACTTGTTTTAGGTGTCAAGAGATAGAGTACTGAAAACTGTACAGCTTTGGTGAAGACAGTATTCAGTTTCGGTGAGTTTTCGGTATTGTTTTTCAAGCTTTCTCTCCCTTCAAAGGTGCAAAAATGGAGGAAATGGAGGTTGAAGATGATTCTACTGAAAATGAGGTTGGAGGAGGTTGGAAAATTCTTTTAAATTCATATTTTATTGTGCAAAATACCATGTTGCCCTTACATTTAAGTAATCTTCCAATTTCGCCATTTTTTATTTGACTTCGATTTAAAAAATCAGTCTAATCTTTAAAATATTTTATTTTTTCAGGAAATACATCTATTTAACATGCTCTAATCATTGGTGGAGTTTTTGTTGAAGTTTGACTAATCTTTTTGAAAAAATTACCAAAATAGCCCTAGTTGTTAAATCACATAAATTTCTATTTTTATGGATGTTTCATTCCATCAATCCACATGGCCTAGAACCTTTTTTCATGAGAAATTTTTTACCACTGATAATGGGTCTAAAGTCAACTCAGTTTGACTATAATTCACGAAAGTTTTATTAGCTTATGGACTTAATCGTCATTTTTTAATTTATTTTGCACGTTTTTCAAAAATGCACAAACAAATGAGTTTAAGGTGCAAATTCTGTTGGATTATGCCCTTAGAACCATTCATTAGATGATTGACTTTGGCATTTTATGTATCATGACATTTTATTATAGCTCATTATTATATTTGTCTTATAACTGCGTAATGTAATCTTATATGATAATGTCCTTAGAATAGTAATAACACAATATTCTTAAAATATCCCTAGTCAAGTATTGTTGTGAACAAGGATAACAATGTACGATAAGACTAGTATGTGGTTGACTGATGACCATTGTCATGGATATAGGATATCAAGTCATCACATAGGTACATGTTAGAGAACTATGTACTGGATCGACCCTTCATGAGAACGCTACATAGATTGTTATATGAGTGTCATAAGCAATTCTCATAGTGATGATGGTGTATGTGATCCTTTGACTTGAGATCATCAGAGATCCCAACATAGAGAATTGCATACTTTAATGCTGCTAGATGTCATTCGTAACAGGATGGACTATAAAGGTAGTAATTGGGTATGACTTGATCTATGTAGAGGGATGTTGAGTGATCAAGATAGGATTTATCCCTCTTATATAACAAGAGTGATGTCTTGGGCCCTTTGATAGAGTGAGACTAAGAAATGCATGGCCGTGCTCGAATAAGTTGTTAGCTTTAAATTGCCATATGTATTTTGAAATAACAAAAACTTAACTAAGCTTTAATGGTTTAATTCACATTGTAAATTTGCCTTATCACACATGATTTTTTCAATACATTTCAAGTGTTCATATCAAACATTAAAACCATGATTTAAGCATACTCTTATTGGTCTTAACACTTTATAAATGTTTTGAATATTTTAGAAAATCACTTGATGATTTCTTGGACAATATTTTCATTTGAGAAAGTCAAGAAAAACTCCCTTAAAGCTTATAAATGTTTTGGGTTTAATTAAGATCAAAGGTCATATCATTTCTAACCCAAAAGTGCAGGAAAAATGCCCTTTGGAAGAAAAGGATCGATCCCCACTGTAGCAGGATCGATCCCTTTTCGGCAAAAAATCTTCCCAAGGTCCCTGAAGCCCAAAATCAAGATTCTGGACAAAAGGGATCGATCCCCACTGTAGAAGGATCGATCCCTTTGCCCGAAAATAGCCTATAACGGCTAGTTTTGTGAGATACAACGGTCAGATTCAATCTTGGCTCCACCCAACGGCTAGAATACATCTAAGGGACTATAAATAGAGGCTTAGAAGCTAAAGAAAGGAATAGGAACCACTCAGCAACTTCAAATCTTATATTCCTCAAATCTACAAGCCTCAAACAACAAATCAAGAGCTACAAAGTTTCCATCATCTATCATTCTCTTATTCCTAGTAATGCTTAGCACAAATCTTGTATAGGTTTTTATTTGTGCTTAATATTTGTAATCACTTGCCTATCTAAAGGCCTTCTTTGATTACTTCTCTTGTAAACCAATTCATTCCTTGTAAAAGGGGAGGTTTCTCTTTAGCCTTGAAAAAGAGGGAGGTTACTCTTTAGCCTAGGAAAAAGAGGGAGGTTACTCTTGAGCCTAGAAAAGAGAGAGGTTACTCTTGAGCCTAGAAAAGAGAGGTTTCTCTTGAGCCTAGAAAAGAGAGGTTTCTCTTGAGCCTTGAAAAGAGGGAGTGTAACAAATTCAAGGATAGTGAATTTGAGAAAATCCTTGGGAGCGTCTCAAGGTAGAGGACGTAGGCAAGGTTGCCGAACTTCTATAAATCACTTGTGTACATTTCTCTATCCTTTCTCTCTTTACTTTCTTGCAATTATATTTTTGTTTATTGCATTGAATTTATATTGTATAATTACCTAGCTAAGAGAACTTAGAAAATATCAATATAGGCTAGAGAATTTAGAGAAGCCGAAAAACGAACCTAAGGTTAGTGAAAAACCGATTCACCCCCCTCTCGGTATAGCCTATAGAGCCAACAATTGGTATCAGAGCTTGGGCTCGAGATTGATTTAGACTAACCTCTATCGAGCAAAACGATCTTTAATGGCTCACTTGAATGTAGGCACACCCCTAGGAGAAGAGGGACAATCATTAGTTAAACCTCCACTCTTTAATGGTGAGAATTATTCATATTGGAAAACTAGAATGATGTTATTTGTGCAATCCAATGATTATGAAGTATGGAGAATTATAGTGAATGGTCCTAGAATTCCCATGAAGAAAGTAGATGGAAAAGAAGTCCCTAAGAGTGAGGATGAGTGGGACACAAATGACATGAGATTGGCACAAATGAATGCCAAGGCTATGCACACCCTATTTTGTGCTTTAGGTCCCAATGAGTATAATAGAGTATCCTTATGTGAGAATGCTAAACAAATATGGGATAAACTAGCCATCACACATGAAGGGACAAATCAAGTTAGAGAGACCAAAGTAGGAATGCTCACACATGATTATGAGCTATTTAGGATGAAAGAAAATGAGTCCATTAGTGAAATGTTCACTAGGTTTAATGATATAATCAATGGAGTTAAGGCTCTAGGCAAGGCTTATTCCAATGTTGAAATGGTAAAGAAAATTTTGAATAGCTTGCCTAAGTCATGGGAGGAAAAGGTAACCGCAATAGAAGAATCTAAGGATCCTAACACCTTGTCTCTAGATGAACTTATGGGCTCCCTACTTACATATGAAATGAAAATGAAAAGAAATGAAGAGCCTTCAAAGAAAGTAGGAGTAGCACTTAAGTCTTCCACTCATAAGGATGATAGTAATGAGAGTGGAAATGAGGAAGAAAAGGAAATGGCAATGTTTGCCAAAAGATTCAATAAGTTCATGAGAATGAATGAGAGAGAGCAAAATAGGAGACATCATAGGGGAGAATCAAGTAGAAGAGAAGAAGACCCCTTAGTGTGTTGTGAGTGCAATGAACCGGGTCATACCAAGTTAGATTACCCCTTACTTAGTGTGATAACCGTAAATTTTCCAATTATTGGAAATAATAAATATTGAAAATAAATATTAAAGAAAATAGATAACAGGAAATAAATAAATAAAAGTAAATAAATAAAATTTATTTATGAGATAGGAATATCGTTGAAATTTCCGAAATTAAGGAAAGTGAGGAATTTAAAATTTGATAAATTGGAAATAAGGGAAGGATAAAATTATGGGAAATAATGAAGAGAAAAATTTAATTTAGAGAATGAAAATCCAAAATTTAATAAGAGAATAAGAAAATAAATGAAATATATTTATATAATTATATATTATATAAATGTATTTTTATACCAATTCATATGTATTCAAAATGTTATATAGTATATTTTAAAATACGTTGTTATATATATAGAAATATATATATATACTATTTCATAAATTCAAATAATACATATGTATATAAATATAATGTTTTATGTATATATATAATTATGTAAATACATTTAGAAGAAAAGTAAGTATGGTTTTATATTAAAGTTTATATGTATAAATATTTTATTATAGCATTTATATAATTTATATATATAAATGTTACTTAATTTTAAGTATATATATAAATATACACATATATACTAGAAATGTATTTTGTAATGTACAATATGTATTTTGTATATAATATATATTGTATAACATTATGTATGAAATAATGTATGTATAACATATAATATATACTATATGTATAAAATATATTGTATAATATATAGTATATAGTATAATAAAAATAGAAATGAAACAAAAAAAAAGGAGAAAACAAGCTGGGAATCGGGAAACCCGATTCCCATCCGAGCTGAAACCGGCGGCAACAGATGCCGTCGGTGAGAGGAGAAAAGAGAGAGGAAGGTACGAGAGGACCACCGGCGAGCAGAAAGGAGGAAGATGGCCGCTGGCGATGGTCCAAAAAAGGAGGAGAAAAATTGGGACAGAAACGAAAAATCGGAAGAGAAGAGAAGAGAGGAGATCAGCGGTGCTGGCCGATCTGGGCATCGCCACCGCCACCAACGCCACTGGCAAGGACCAAAGAAGGAGAAGGAGGCTACCGGCGATGAAGGAAACGGCGGAGGAAGGAAGAAACGGAGGAGAAAGAGGCCGAAACCCACGGACCCAGATCCGGCGCCATCGCCGGTGATGGGGTGAAACGGAGGCCAGATCTGGCATCCCTGCTATGTCGGCCAGCTGTGGGAGGCGCGAACCGGCAGAAAGGAGGACCGCCGGCGGCCGAACCGGTCGAACCGGCGGGATGAGGCACAAACCGGTCTGAACCGGTCCGGCCAGAGAAAGAAAAAAAAAGAAAGAAAAGAAAAGAAAAAGAAAAAGGAAGAAAGAAAGAGAAAAAGGAAGAAAAAGAGGAAAAAGGAGAATTTCGAGAATTCGAAAAATTATCAAAAAATTCGACAACCCGGGATTTTACAAAGTTCGGTAAGAAATCTTCCTGAGATTTAATTTTCAGAAAAATTAAATAAATTATGAAAAATTCTAAAAAAATTAGAATTTTATTTCCAGAAATTATTTTCAGCAATCGGGATAAGGAATCGGGAGAAATGGAGTGCGGGCGCGATCGATAAGCGGAAGTCGCCCACCCGGAAAAAGGTAAGGGATGCATGTGCAGCACTGTAAGGATACTCAGTCTGCATATTTTAAATTGAAATATTTTATGCAAATATTTTATGAAAATTATTATGATGCATGATTTGCTAAAAATAATTTAGGAAGAAGTACTGGCTGAAAGATTTAAAACTGTATTTTTTCGTGCAGGAGGTTAGTAAATCGGCAGCCGTTATGCTGCCGAAAATTTTAGAAAAACTTTATAAAATCATATTGAATGATTTTATTTTTCGAATTTCGATAGTAAATCACGAAACATGAGAAAATTTCTAAATTTCATAAAACATGAATATAATGAGATGGAACTTTAGAATATTCATGTATTCGAGAATGGTGATAATGAAATCACCGAAAATTCTCCAAATAGATATATTACACGAATTACGAGACGAAAGATGAAGTGAAATATAGTGAATATTCTTATGAATATTTTTATAAATATTCACTAAAGGATTTTAACCCTCATGGTTTTAAATTATGAAATTTTACATTTATATAAATTCCATAAAGGTTTATTTTATGATGAAAATACGGTTTTTAGACTGGTTGGCATTCCTATCATGCTGATGCATGATATGTGATATGTTTAGTCTCGGTCGATGCCTAATCAGTGATCCACCGAGGACAATATAGGTTATGGTCATAGATTTGACCGGTGTATTTCCTTACCCTCCGAGGTTTATAGTATGATGAGATTAATGCCTATCTTAGACTCCATAAATGATAGGTGACATGTAAAAAAGGAAAGTGTTTTACATGACATGGAATATGTCAAATGGAGAATGTGATATATGATGCGTGACATGTGAAAAGAACATGTTTCATACAATATGAGAAGGAAAATCAATTGAATTATAGCATTTTTACAAAATGCTCATTTCGGTACTGATTATAGTACTGTGAGATGATTCTCATAAGACATGAGATACAAACATGTAAGATGTTTTCAAAAAGGAAGAATTGATAAATCTAACATTCTTACCATGAATTGAAATGGAATATTAGATTATAAGTGTTACACGAGTTCTGATAAGATACTGGGAAATATATGGCATAAAGGCCAACCCAAATAAATACTCGATTTCTGTACCGTGTGAGCTACCTCTAGAATCCTTTGGGAACTAAGTGCTACACGAGCTTCAATGTGCTAAAGGCCTAACCGAGCAAAGACTCGATGATTGTACCGTGTGAGCCACCTCTAGAATCCTTCGGGAACTAAGTGCTGCACGTGTTCTGATGTGTTAGTAAAGGCCAAACCGAGCAAAGACTCGATGATTTTACCGTGTGAGCCACCTCTAGAATCCTTCGGGAACTAAGTGCTGCACGTGTTCTGATGTGTTAGTAAAGGCCAAACCGAGCAAAGACTCGATGATTTTACCGTGTGAGCCACCTCTAGAATCCTTCGGGAACTAAGTGCTACACGAGTTCTGATGTGTTAGTAATCAGTCTAAGTTCTGATGGGGATGCGACAAATGTCGAAGGATGAAATAGATCTTGTGCACATGACATATGATGCGTGTGATATATCGGATTATGTTTATATATGCCACTCAAACATGTGCTACTTGAATGTTCGTCTCTTTCACACTTAATCATACTGATAAAAAGAATGATGCCTTGTGAACTTAAGAATGGAATAGATTTTAATAGCTTATTTTGCTTTTTAAAGGACGGTACTAATTAAGAGAGTACATTAAAACATGAAATGAGTTTTAAAGAAATAAGATGATGATTTAACTAATATTCTTTTCAAGGATTATACAAATATTAATTATTCTATTTAAATGCTTTATTTCATAGAAGCATTATTTTGAAAAGAATATGAAAAAGGTTATGAAAGTTTAAAAAGGAAAAGGATTTATTAATTCAAAACAAAAAGAAAAAAATTCTCTCTACAGTTGCTTCTAGGTTCCGTAACAAGTATGGTATTCTAAAATACCTACCTTACTCCATTCGGATTCCTAGCCGACTGTAGTATCTTTTCTACATGCGAGCCTAGAGCCCATAGGAAAAATGAAAAAGATTTTCAGCATATAGGAAGCTGAGTATCAAGTGAGGCATATAATTCTCTTACTGAGCCGTGGTTTTGCTCACCCCTTAATTTTCAACATTTCAGGTTTTGATGAATGTGAGTTCAGTGGATTGTGGATCCTGGCTGTACACGAAAGACAATGTGTCAGACCGACTGATTATTTGAGGTATGATCATTTATTCTCTGTATTTAGACACGTCAACAGTACTACTTATCTGATTAGTTACGATAGGGGATGTGTATAATATAAACAATATTATGTAAAATTGTTTAACAGTCAGTACAAGTGAAGTATCGCAGACAGCCCAACCGGTTAAGTTGTGTATAAGAAGATGAAAAATGTGGTCACGGGTCGTGACAGATTTAATGGTATCAGAGCAATGGTTGGCCTGATGTCTGTGGATACTTTTGGAAGGAAAAGAATTAAACATCTCCTGTAGTACTGTGTAGTCTGAATACATAGAGAAAATAAATGATTGTAAATGGAGTAAAATGATTTAAAGGGAGTGAGAAAGTATAAACTGAGAATGTTAAAGAAGAAAATAGGCTTAGAAATTACCGAATTATTGGTGATTCTTCTAGTCTAAATGAAGGCCTATTCAGTAAGGAACAAAAATGGACTCGGTGAAGGCCCCACCAGTACTTTTCTGTCCGAACCGAACTGAGACCTGAAAGTGATGGTATAAAGTAGGGGAATGAAATATCATCATTAAATAGACTTTAAGATCACCGATTGAGGGTAATTTAAAGAGAGAAAATTTTTAGCCAAAAATGACCAAAATACCCCTAGCCCCAAAATTTTATCGGGAGTTAAAATAGATCACCAGAAGTTGGAATTGATCGATTTGACAGAGAAATTAATGATATAAAGCTAGATTACAAGCAAAATAATCCCATTGTGGATTTTAGTGAACTTTTCTGTCGAAAATCGAATGAGATCTAAATTGCTATTATAAGTATCAGAAAGGATACTATCAACATATAGATGATCAGTTCATTGATTTAAATGTATATTGAGGAGATAGAAATAAATGTCGAAATGACGAAAATGCCCCTATATTGGGCGATGTTTGGAATAGTGTTAAAACCGAGCTGAATTGGAATCCATTGATAGTAATGGAATTATTAATGGCATAGAAGATGTCATATGAATCTAACGATCCCTATTACTGATTCCACTAACACTTTGATTATGGACGTGAAAGAAAAACCCCGAGTGGACTGTGGGCCATAGGGGATAACCGTACGGTTGAGTGAGGCGGCCAGGGCCCCCTACGAGTGGACTTTGGGCCATAGTGGTAAATCCTGGGCTTTACAATAAAACAATCCGTGAGGGACTAAGTGCCACGTCTGTGTGACGGGGGCCACCTCTAGAACCCAGAGCGGACAGTACGTATGAGTAATATATTGGGGTGGTAAATCCCTGGTTAACGGAGATCCAGGCACTCCCGGTCCTTACAATAAAACGAGTACGGATGAGTGAAGTGGCTCGGTAAATCCCTGAAAGAAACGGTGAATCTGGGGCTTCACAATAAAACGTATGATGCGATCCAAAGAGTGTAGTGGAATGTCATCAGATGTTTGGTCCGGTTATTGACTGTAAGGGTCGAAAAATTAAGAGTGTATTGGACGGGATCATTGAATACTATGAAAAATGAAATGACTTTAAGATCAATTGACTGATAAGGTGAATAGTACCAATAATGAAATACATACTGGTGTGATTACTTATGGTTCTATGCGTTTCCATTACTTTGAGGTATCAAACAGAGAATCTTATATAGAACCGACATATCTTGAAATATGTGCTACAGAATGAGGTACTGTGTTGAGTACTGTAAATTAGAGAATAATTATAAGAACAGTGAAGTGATAAAAAGAATATCACAGCTAACCTAGGTTCTTCAGGACCTTTGAGACAGAACTGTGATGGGCAACCCAATGATGGGCGACCCAATGATGGGCGACCTGTAGTGGATCATGTGTTATGAGATATAGGCGAACTATGTCATCGCCGACTCACCAGTAAGGGTAAACCTGGGGCGAAAGGAATCGCCTAGGGAATGCTCGCCGACGGTCGATTCGAACAGACGAGGCTCTTACAATTATCTCAATGGTAACACGAGAGTAAGGAACTAGGTACGTAAGGTTGCCAAGGTTCAAGCCTTGTGGATAATATACTCAAGGGAACTAAGCCTGAATTCAGTAAATGGAAATGGTTTTAAAGTGAATAACTGAATTGAAACGGGTAGCTACAAAGTGTGATGAGAACCGTTGTACTTGATACAGCTTACTAGAGTGAGATTCGTAACGCTGTAAAGTATGACTAGGTAATAAAATCAAGGTAGAGTATGTATCAAAATGATTTGAATATTGAATGTCGTTGCCTTGAGAATACACTATGAAATGATGGGACACAAAGATGAAGGTCCAAAATGATAAGAGAAGTGTGGTTAAAGAAACTATCGGATCAGAATCCCGATAAATTCCAGAGTAACATAGATTGAGAAATCAGGTGAATGTTGACTCGATTGTGGATATGAAATTTATTCTTAAGCTTGTATCGAAGAATATAGAAGAAATCCAACAAGCTCAAGAAAATAATTTTTGGAAAATGTTATGGATGATGAAATCCACAAGTATCGATGTAAAGGATGGAAATACAAATGATATGATTTGAGGATGAATTAAATGATGTATTAAAATTTTTGTTATACAATAAAGTTCTTATGAAGAACAAATAAATATCATATGGAAGTGATGCCTTAAATATGATTTAATCGGAGATGTATAAGGAGCTTATAAGAGCAATCTTTGTAAAAGGCATCATCAGATGAAAAGTTGAAGAATGATGGTGACAAGATGATAAGAAATGTATGATTAAAGAAAATATCATATTTGATTTCCGAAAAAACCTCTAGAGTTATATAAATTAGAGGAATCGATATAACATTGACTCGATTTTGAATATGAAGTTAAATTCTAAGTTTATATCGGAGGATGTAGAAAGAATCCGAAAGGTTTAAGAAAATAACTCTGAAAATGGTGTGAATAATGAAATTCACGTGTAAAGGTCTGGATGACGAAAATACAAATAATGAAAAACTGGGAATAATGAAATTATCTGTATAAGCGTAAATGAGAGAAATACAAATGATATTGAGTTGTAGATGAATTAAAAAGGATGTATTAATTTCCTATCATTGATAAAGTTCTGGTGAAGAACAAGTATTCATCTACATGAAAACAGAAGCTTTATGGAACTGATTAGGGATGTGTGAGGAGTTAATAAGACTAGCCTCAGTATAAAGAGTCCTTAGATAAAAGATTGAAGATTGGTGTCCATAAGGTGATGATTTGAACTCGGAGTGAATTTTACGAGTTTCGATTGAAGTTACAAGGGTAATGAGTTGCCTTGTAAAGTAGATAAGCCTAAAGAATGAGGCATCCTTACATGAGTAAATTGATGAAATATTGATAGAGTCTAAAGTATAAATGGAACATGAGCAGCATTGTGATATGATCCTTAAACTCTTAAAGGCTGTGGAATTATGCTAAGATTAGCAACTAAGAAATTTGGCTAGACAGTATCTCCTCTTGAGATATATGATCTCGAGACGACAAGATGACAGTGAACCTATCTATGATATAAAGATAATGATTGAGATACGAAAGTAATGAGTCTAGCTAAATACTATTGTCAGCCTATAAAAGAGTGATGAGACTAGCTGCTCTATAGATGAGATCTAATTAAAGAAATTAAAGTCGGTAGATGACTAGTGTAAAGAAAAAGATGGTATGCAAGATTTTAAAAGATCTCAGCAGTATAGTACCATGCCAATTAAAATATATATATGTATGCATACATATATATATGAAGAGATAAATAGTGGAAATATGAAAAAACAAAAATGAAAGTGGAATAAGGAAATAAATTGCATGATGAGGAGGGAACATCAATATGAAACAGTTCCCGAAGCTAAGACTGAGGGTGATTTGTGTTGGTTATCACATAAATGTGGCAAGATGTAAAATCAAAGCCAGAATTGATAAGTGAAAGTAATGATACTCCAAGGAGTAAGATAATCGATATGTTTACTGTCAGTAAAATGTTTGTACATATAACCACCTTGAAATGATAGAGATGGTGGAATTATATAGATAATGTGGTACTTAAATGGATAATTCGAGGATTCAATCATAGAATTTAAATTACGAAAAGAGTATATTCCTGGGTATATTCTAAAATTTAAATGATATTGAATATACCATAAGCGTAAGAGATGTAAAGACCATACTACATGAAGAGAATATGATAGTCTCATGAATTATGATCGTAAGAGATAATCTATAGAAAAATTGGCAAATGAGATGCAGCATTGATGGAATAAGTGTGAAAATGAATATTGTGGACAATAAAGAGTCCAAAAGAGAAATGATGATATAGGAGTGATTAAAGACTGATGATATAAATAGAATCACTTTCCCTTATCAGACATCTAGATTCTCTAGTGCCTTAGTCGAAGTATAAGTGTTAAACGGTGTGAATGTGTATGTACAGTTCCAGTGAGCCTTACATGTGATGGGAGTCTTTGTGTTGCCATATGCTAATGAGAGATAGCAAAAGGCTTTGAGATCCGAAGTGTATTGATAGCACCGCTCCATACTGATATATATTTATATATATATAAGGGTGAGATGTAAATGCTCCATGATATTAAGAGAGCGTGTGCATGAGATGTGAAAGCTACTGGGACACTTACATATAATTGATCGATATGAGTACATGATAGTACCATATTATGTCGACTCGGCAGTAAGTGAGAAGAATGGATGATGAACAACATAGATCAGCTGTAATATGAAAAATATTGTGTATGGACTCTTATATGAAAAAAATAAAAGGGAATAACTCCCGATTTGAGAAATGAACTTACGGGAGTATAGACATATATGATGAAAGACAGCATGTAGTGGTCTAAAGCACTCTTGATGTTGAAAGTGTGTTGGCAGTATTACTTGGAGGATGAACTAGAGGTCAGAAGTCGTAAGTATACGGCATATACCCCCCTTTTGGACTTAAGTTAAATTCGGAGGACCGAATTTCTTAAGGTGGGGAGGATGTGATAACCGTAAATTTTTCAATTATTGGAAATAATAAATATTGAAAATAAATATTAAAGAAAATAGATAAGAGGAAATAAATAAATAAAATTTATTTATGAGATGGGAATATCGTTGAAATTCTCGAAATTAAGGAAAATGAGGAATTTAAAATTTGATAAATTGGAAATAAGGGAAGGATAAAATTATGGGAAATAATGAAGAGAAAAATTTAATTTAGAGAATGAAAATCCAAAATTTAATAAGAGAATAAGAAAATAAATAAAATATATTTATATAATTATATATTATATAAATGTATTTTTATACCAATACATATGTATTCAAAATATTATATAGTATATTTTGAAATACGTTGTTATACATATATAGAAATATATATATACTATTTCATAAATTCAAATAATACATATGTATATAAATATAATGTTTTATGTATATATATAATTATGTAAATACATTTAGAAGAAAAGTAAGTATGGTTTTATATTAAAGTTTATATGTATAAATATTTTATTATAGCATTTATATAATTTATATATATAAATGTTACTTAATTTTAAGTATATATATAAATATACACATATATACTAGACATGTATTTTGTAATGTACAATATGTATTTTGTATATAATAAATATTGTATAATATTATGTATGAAATAATGTATGTATAACATATAATATATATTATATGTATAAAATATATTGTATAATATATAGTATATAGTATACTAAAAATAGAAATGAAACAAAAAAAAAGGGAGAAAACAAGCTGGGAATCGGGAAACCCAATTCCCATCCCAGCTGAAACCGGCGGCAACAGATGCCGTCGATGAGAGGAGAAAAGAGAGAGGAGGGTACGAGAGGACCACCGGCGAGCAGAAAGGAGGAAGATGGCCGCCGGCGATGGTCCAAAAAAGGAGGAGAAAAATTGGGACAGAAACGGAAAATCGGAAGAGAAAAGAAGAGAGGAGATCGGCGGTGCCGGCCGATCTGGGCATCGCCACTACCACCAATGCCACCGGCAAGGACCAACGAAGGAGAAGGAGGCCACCAGCGATGAAGGAAACAGCGGAGGAAGGAAGAAACGGAGGAGAAAGACGCCGAAACCCACGGACCCAGATCCGGCGCCGTCGCCGGTGATGGGGTGAAACGGAGGCCAGATCTGGCATCCCCGCTACGTCGGCCAGCTGTGGGAGGCGCGAACCAGTGGAAAGGAGGACCGCCTGCGGTCGAACCGGTCGAATCGGCGGGATGAGGCACAAACCGGTCTGAACCGGTCCGGCCAGAGAAAGAAAAAAAAAGAAAAAAAAAGAAAGAAAAGAAAAGAAAAAGAAAAAGGAAGAAAGAAAGAGAAAAAGGAAGAAAAAGAGGAAAAAAGAAGAAAAAGGAAGAAAAAGAGGAAAAAAGAAAATTTCGAGAATTCGGAAAATTTCCGGAAAATTCGACAACCCTGGATT
Organism: Heritiera fomes; assembly: GCA_032173925.1. Classification (NCBI taxonomy): domain Eukaryota; kingdom Viridiplantae; phylum Streptophyta; class Magnoliopsida; order Malvales; family Malvaceae; genus Heritiera; species Heritiera fomes. The sequence goes on along the minus strand of JAPDPM010000009.1, from coordinate 15,563,400 downwards.
TTACAAAGTTCGGTAAGAAATCTTCTTGAGATTTAATTTTCAAAAAAATTAAATAAATTATGAAAAATTCTAAAAAAATTAGAATTTTATTTCCAGAAATTATTTTCAGCAATCGGGATAAGGAATCGGGAGAAATGGAGTGCGGGCGTGATCGATAAGCGGAAGTCGCCGACCCGGAAAAAGGTAAGGGATGCATGTGCAGCACTATAAGGATACTCAGTCTGCATATTTTAAATTGAAATATTTTATGCAAATTATTATGATGCATGATTTGCTGAAAATAATTTGGGAAGAAGTACTGGCTGAAAGATTTAAAACTATATTTTTCCGTGCAAGAGGTTAGTAAATCGGCAGCCGTTATGCTGCCGAAAATTTTAGAAAAACTTTATAAAATCATATTAAATGATTTTATTTTCGAATTTCGATAGTAAATCACGAAACATGAGAAAATTTCTAAATTTCATAAAACATGAATATAATGAGATGGAACTTTAGAATATTCATGTATTCGAGAATGGTCTCGGAATAGATAAATTACACGAATTACGAGACGAAAGATGAAGTGAAATATAGTGAATATTCTTATGAATATTTTTATAAATATTCACTAAAGGATTTTAACCCTTATGGTTTTAAATTATGAAATTTTATATTTATATAAATTCCATAAAGGTTTATTTTATAATGAAAATACGGTTTTTAGACTGGTTGACATTCCTATCATGCTGATGCATGATATGTGATATGTTTAGTCCCGGTCGACGCCTAATCAGTGATCCACCGAGGACAATATAGGTTATGGTCATAGATTTGACCGGTGTATTTCCTTATCCTCCGAGGTTTATGGTATGATGAGATTAATGCCTATCTTAGACTCCATAAATGATAGGTGACATGTAAAAAGGAAAGTGTTTTACATGACATGGAATATGTCAAATGGAGAATGTGATATATGATGCGTGACATGTGAAAAGAACATGTTTCATACAATATGAGAAGGAAAATCAATTGAATTATAGCATTTTTACAAAATGCTCATTTCGGTACTGATTATAGTACTGTGAGATGATTCTCATAAGACATGAGATACAAACATGTAAGATGTTTTCAAAAAGGAAGAATTGATAAATCTAACATTCTTACCATGAATTGAAATGGAATATTAGATTATAAGTGTTACACGAGTTCTGATAAGATACTGGGAAATATATGGCATAAAGGCCAACCCAAATAAATACTCGATTTCTGTACCGTGTGAGCCACCTCTAGAATCCTTTGGGAACTAAGTGCTACACGAGCTTCGATGTGCTAAAGGCCTAACCAAGCAAAGACTCGATGATTGTACCGTGTGAGCCACCTCTAGAATCTTTCGAGAACTAAGTGCTGCACGTGTTCTGATGTGTTAGTAAAGGCCAAACCGAGCAAAGACTCGATGATTTTATCGTGTGAGCCACCTCTAGAATCCTTCGGGAACTAAGTGCTGCACGTGTTCTGATGTGTTAGTAAAGGCCAAACCGAGCAAAGACTCGATGATTTTACCGTGTGAGCCACCTCTAGAATCCTTCGGGAACTAAGTGCTACACGAGTTCTAATGTGTTAGTAATCAGTCTAAGTTCTGATGGGAATGCTACAAATGTCGAAGGATGAAATAGATCTTGTGCACATGACATATGATGTGTGTGATATATCGGATTATGTTTATATATGCCACTCAAACATGTGCTACTTGAATGTTCGTCTCTTTCACACTTAATCATACTGATAAAAAGAATGATGCCTTGTGAACTTAAGAATGGAATAGATTTTAATAGCTTATTTTGCTTTTTAAAGGACGGTACTAATTAAGAGAGTACATTAAAACATGAAATGAGTTTTAAAGAAATAAGATGATGATTTAACTAATATTCTTTTCAAGGAATATACGAATATTAAGTATTCTATTTAAATGCTTTATTTCGTAGAAGCATTATTTTGAAAAGAATATGAAAAAGGTTATGAAAATTTAAAAAGGAAAAGGATTTATTAATTCAAAACAAAAAGAAAAAAATTCTCTCTACAGTTTCTTCTAGTTTCCGTAACAAGTATGGTATTCTAAAATACCTACCTTACTCCATTCGGATTCCTAGCCGATTGTAGTATCTTTCCTACATGCGAGCCTAGAGCCCATAGGAAAAATGAAAAAGATTTTTAGCATATAGGAAGCTGAGTATCAAGTGAGGCATATAATTCTCTTACTGAGCCGTGGTTTTGCTCACCCCTTAATTTTCAACATTTCAGGTTTTGATGAATGTAAGTTCAGTGGATTGTGGATCCTGGCTGTACACGAAGGACAATGTGTCAGACCGACTGATTATTTGAGGTATGATCATTTATTCTTTGTATTTATACACGTCAACGTACTACTTATCTGATTAGTTACGATAGGGGATGTGTATAATATAAACAATATTATGTAAAATTGTTTAACAGTCAGTACAAGTGAAGTATCGCAGACAGCCCAACCGGTTAAGTTGTGTATAAGAAGATGAAAAATGTGGTCACTGGTCATGACACTTAGGAAGGAAAAAGATAGGAAGCCTAGGAAGAAAGCATTTGTGGCTGCATGGAGCGATAGTGATAGCTCCGATGAGGAAAATGTAGATGAAGAAGTAGCTTACTCATGCTTTATGGCCATTAGTGATGATGAGGCTAGTAGTAGTTCTAGTGAAGATAATGATTATATCTTTAGTGAACTACAAAATGCCTTTGATGATTTAGCAAATGAATTTCAAAGCATGAATTCTAAATATAAGAAAATCATTGCTAAATTAAAAATAGAAAATGAAGCATTGACAAGTGCTAAGATAGAATTTGGGAAGAAGTTAGAAGAAGCAAATCTAGAAATAAATGAGTTGAATAAAAAGAACTTAAATTTGCATAACTCATTTTCTAGGTTTTATATGGGTCAACAAAAATTAGATCACATGCTTGAGACCCAAAGAGCTTTCTTCGACAAAGATGGGTTAGGATACAATGCAATACAAAAAGAGACTCATCTAAAGAATTTCCTTGTGAGCAAAAATACTATGCATGATTTATCTCTTTCATGCTCACTTTGCAATAGAATAGGCCATACCTCACAAGCATGCACAAATAGAAAAACCACATTTAGAGGAAGAGTGGTTAGAAAAATGTGGGTGCCAAAGCATGCAATAAATAATGATGATTTGAGCTTGAAATGGATCCCAAAAGGATCAAAAATTGTTTTCACTAACTCTCATAGACCCAAGAAAATTTGGGTACCAAAGCATGCTTGAATGTGTTTGTTGTAGGAGTGTTAGAGCATGGGAATACAATGGAACAATGGAGTTTAAATGCTCAACACATCCTCATGGAGTTTGCTTGTGCCAATGAGAAAAAGGAAGAGCTTGAGGATCCATCCTTGGCAAGGCCACAACAATTCTTCAAAGAATGGCACAAGGTGGATTCAACTATTCAAGGCAAAGCATACTCAAGCAAAGGAGTTTTGTAAGCTTAATTCTTTACTCCTTAAAACTTTTATTTGATTATTTGTGCATTGATGAGAAATGTGGTTGATAATCTTTGTGAGCTGAATGATTGATCAAAAGGCATGAAAAATGATTTTTGAGTGGTTGATGGATAGTTCATGATGCATTGGATTATTGGATGAAAAGCATGTCTAGCAATTTTGAAATGATTATTGAATTTATGTAGTTTAAGCAAGTTTGATATGCTTAGATAATATATTTAGTTGCTCAAAAGCTGATAAATGTGTCATACATGCAAAATACCATGTCATGAGCTTTAATGAAGAATATGTATGTTGGAAATCATGGCATGTTGTTCACAAGATGTATGTTTTAATGATATATATGCTTAAAACCTATGTGAACAAGTTTGTTTTGACATATTTATGTAATTCAATGCATTGGTTTGGCCAAAATATGCATAAATCTCAAAATGACCCCCTTTGAGGCCAAAAATGCTTTTATTGGTGAAAATCCTTCCAAAATTGCAAAATCTTTTGTAAAATGGTTTTTCATTCAGATTTTTCATTCATACAAGTCCAAAATTATGTTTTACAAATGTTTAAACCTTTACATGGACTTAAATTACTCAAAAACGGAGTTTTGGTACCTCACTAGTTCAATTTTCTGTCAAAACAACTGCAGAATTTGCAGGAAACATATGAGGGATCGATCCCCACTGTAGCAGGATCGATCCCCCCAGGCCAGAAAAGGCTCTCCTGCATGTTTAAACTGAAAATTGGGAGGATCTTTTGTTAGTTTCACACTATCTTTTGTATAAGCATAAAATTTATTGTTTTAACTTCTTTTTGATGATCTTTAATATATGAAGATTCATTTTTCATTGATATCATGCCTCAACTTTATCAATTAATATCATTTCCAACAAATGGTATCACTTTCAATAATCAATACCATTTTTCTTGAGCTCACAAGTGCAAAATCATTTTTCTGGTTGAAAACATTCATAAATTGCATAAATCTTGAAATAATCTTAAAATATATTTTCAATGAATGCTTAAACATAATTTTTGAGATTTATTTCAATGATTTGTGTATATTTGAGAATTTGATGAACTTATGCATAATGAATATTTTTCATTCCTTTTGTTCATCTTAGTCAAGCATGCTTATAGGATTATGTGTATTGGCTTGACTTATTAATTCCACACTAGGTTTCATGATAATTTTACATCTAATGGATTGATTCCAAATGTAAATTCAACAATTGGTAATAGTCATTGGCCTATAATTTGTGATGGTAAATGGATCCTAAATGTTAAAATGCATAAAACTTTATCATCCTTGTACTTAAAGAACTAGGGTCTTAATGACAACACCAACATTCAAAGATAAATGCAAACTTGAACAAACTTGATTAATATCCATGCATTTATTATTTGAATCTTTCCTTGCTCATAATTGGTTAAGGACTTGAATTGGAAAATGAGCATAGGATTTTTTGTGATTGAAAACATGGAAGAAAATGTGTTTGCTTGAATACTTTGATTTTATGAATCTTCCATATGGTTTAAATTTGTGAATATGAATATGGATTAATACTTTATGATAGTATGCTAATGTTTAATTAATCCATATGCATATTTGATGATGTGTGATTGTGTTCTTGCATATTTAGAATGATTATTTTCTTGACATGATCACACTATAACAAATATTGGATTCATGCAAAATGCCTAAGTCAACCATTAGTAACAATTGGAATTTAGATTGAAATAACAATTAGTATCATTGGCAATCATATTTTCAACAATTGGTAGGCCAAAACTAAATTGCCAATTGGTATGAGCTTTAAATTGACAATTCTTCTCATGCTCTTTAGTTTGAAATGACAAATAGAGAAGAATCCATTTAGAATATTTTTGCATGAAACTCCTGTGTGCTAGAATTTGTAGTTAATTGCTATATATGATTTAATTCTAGACACAATATTTCTTGAGAATGATTTATGAGCACATGCATATGATATGTTATATAATTTTAGCTCATAATCATGATGTATTACCATGCACTTTAGTTGGACCTTAGAGAACAATTGATATACTTAGGTGCTTGCTTAACTTCTTACCAATTGGAACCTTCTTGCAAAATTACTTATCAACAATTGGTATCAAAATTATTTATAAACAATTGGTCTAGGATCATAAGTCATATTCATTGCATAAATATTTCATACTCTTTGAGAATATTGACTTATTTATTTATGCTATAAGTCCCATGTACTAAAATTTTTCTTGTTAGATGGAGCATTTTTATTTGTTCTCACATAGCCATGATTTTAGGGAGAGCATATTTTTTATTATTTTTCCTTCTTTTTGCTATGACAAAAAGGGGGAGAGATAGATAAAGGGAGAGATAGATATAGGGAGAGATATTAATGGGGAGAGATAATGAGGGAAAATTCATTTTCAAAACCCATGCTTATATTAAGGGGGAGCTTTGTAAAATCCTGCTTTATTTGAGGGGGAGTATTTTATCAAAGAATTTTCAAAGCAAATTTACAGTAAGTTTTGTCATATCAAAAAGGGGGAGATTGTTAGCTTTAAATTGCCATATGTATTTTGAAATGACAAAAACTTAACTAAGCTTTAATGGTTTAATTCACATTGTAAATTTGCCTTATCACACATGATTTTCTCAATACATTTCAAGTGTTCATATCAAACATTAAGACCATGATTTAAGCATACTCTTATTGGTCTTAACACTTTATAAATGTTTTGAATATTTTAGAAAATCACTTGATGATTTCTTGGACAATATTTTCATTTGAGAAAGTCAAGAAAAACTCCCTTAAAGCTTATAAATGTTTTGGGTTTAATTAAGATCAAAGGTCATATCATTTCTAACCCAAAAGTGCAAGAAAAATGCCCTCTGGAAGAAAAGGATCGATCCCCACTGTAGCAGGATCGATCCCTTTTTGGCAGAAAATCTTCCCAAGGTCCCTGAAGCCCAGAATCAAGATTCTAGACAAAAGGGATCGATCCCCATTGTAGCAGGATCGATCCCTTTGCCCGAAAATAGCCTATAACGGCTAGTTTTGTGAGATACAACGGTCAGATTCAATCTTGGCTCCACCCAACGGCTAGAATACATCCAAGGGACTATAAATAGAGGCTTAGAAGCTAAAGAAAGGAATAGGAACCACTCAGCAACTTCAAATCTCATATTCCTCAAATCTACAAGCCTCAAACAATAAATCAAGAGCTACAAAGTTTCCATCATCTATCATTATCTTATTCCTAGTAGTGCTTAGCACAAATCTTGTATAGGCTTTTATTTGTGCTTAATATTTGTAATCACTTGTCTATCTAGAGGCCTTCTTTGATTACTTCTCTTGTAAACCAATTCATTCCTTGTAAAAGGGGAGGTTTCTCTTTAGCCTTGAAAAAGAGGGAGGTTACTCTTTAGCCTTGGAAAAAGAGGGAGGTTACTCTTGAGCCTAGAAAAGAGAGAGGTTACTCTTGAGCCTAGAAAAGAGAGAGGTTTCTCTTGAGCCTTGAAAAGAGGGAGTGTAACAAATTCAAGGATAGTGAATTTGGGAAAATCCTTGGGAGCGTCTCAAGGTAGAGGACGTAGGCAAGGTTGCCGAACCTCTATAAATCACTTGTGTACATTTCTCTATCCTTTCTCTTTTTACTTTCTTGCAATTATATTTGTGTTTATTGCATTGAATTTATATTGTATAATTGCCTAGCTAAGAGAACTTAGAAAATATCGATATAGGCTAGAGAATTTAGAGAAACCGAAAAACGAACTTAAGGTTAGTGAAAAACCGATTCACCCCCCTCTCGGTATAGCCTATAGAGCCAACATAAGTCAATATGAGATATTGATTTTATTTGTTTAATTAGTTTACTCAAGAATCAAGAAACGCTAATTAGACTATACAAGTGTGACACATTCCATGACTTGTGTCTAATCAAGACATCAAAGGATAAAGGGATTAGACTACACGGTAACATCTATCACGAGTAATGTTATGTCGAGTCATTGACATTCTCGTTACATGGGTAGCAATGATATGTTGCTAGATACCGCTCATTGCCTATGACAATTTTGTCATTGCCATTGTTTTGAGAACCTATTGGGTCGCACACTTAGAACGGATCAATGAGGAGCTTAATTAATCCTATTCTGAATTGGATTAAGGATATATCTAATCCTATTCTGAATTAGATTAAGGATATAGCTAATCCTATTATAAGTAGAATTAGAGTTCTGTTTGGCAGTAAATTTTAGTGTAAAATTTACTGCCTATAAAAGGATGTTTTTCTAAAACAGAGCCGCATAATTAAAAACAGAAAAAAAAAGTATTCTTTTAATCGAAGCTAGCAATTCGATTATAAGGAATCAAAAAAACGCTCTTTAAGGCTTTTGATCGTGAGACGTTCAAGAGTCGTGAGATCCGTTCGTGTGGATACCATAGAGGCAGGAACGAAAAGTTGTTGCTTGTGACTTGACCAACGATAGAAAGTCGGAGAAAACATTAGGTAAAATCTCGAAACCCTAATCAAGCAACCCTCCGAATTGATCCTGGTGGAGGCCGAATGATTTAAACTCCGCTGCGTGTTTGTTTCGGTTTCCTTCAAATTCTTACCTTCACTATCTAAATAAGACATACATCAAGTTTTCTCCTGCTTTGGGATACTAGAAATACTGTGGGGCCCACCATCCGTTACCCTTTATTCTTGCAAGGTATAAGTCATTTATATAATTATATAATTTTATTAATATGTACATATGGTAGATATATGAACATCACAAAACTTAACTTCATTTTGCTATTCTAAGTTCTTTACACTACTCATCCTACAATTCTATCATATAATAAGTAAACAATAAGTAAAATAAGAGTGTGGGAATAGAGAAAATATACACAAAGATATATAAAGATTCGACACCCTTACCTATGTCCTTTATCTTAAGATCTTCCCAAGGATTTCATCAAATTCACTACTAGAAATGGTCTTTTTAGCATACGCTCAAGGAAGCAACCTTTGCAAATTCTTCGTTTTATGGCTTAAGGAGAAAACCTTTACAAGTCTCCTTTTTGTGGCTTAAGAAGAAAACCTTTACAAAAACTCCCTCTTGTGGCTCAAAGAGTAAACATTTCCTTTACCCCATCCTCACTTACAATTATATCACTCAAGAGTTCACTCCTTTACAGTGGAGGGTATACAAATGGTGTAATCACTGATACCTCTACAATGTTGGGTGATTACAATATTAGCTCTTTTGAAGAAAGCAAAGGATGATACAATAAGATGTGCTTCCAAGACAAGTGAAGACTTGATATGAGTATAATAGATTATGTAGGATTGTTGTCCTATCTTCTCATCACTTGGAAACTCCTTTTACATGTGAGATGGTTTTTTTTGTTGTTAGAGAAGTTGGATAAAAAAATAGTCATTTTAAAAGATAAAAACTAGCCGTTAGGGCCATTTAGCACAAGAGGGATCGATCTTTGCTTAAGGGGGATCAATGCCTTACAATTTCCTACACATATTTGTTAAGTAAAACAAACGGGGGATCGATCCCTTCACCTCGGGGGATTGATGCCTATAGCATAAAAACAAGGGGAAAATACGTTCTGTTTGAATGGTATGGTGCGATATCACTAAAAAAGCCGTTGAATACTCTCTTTGAATGGTATGATGCAGTATCGATACACAAGCCTTTAAATCACACAATTCTTCATTTAAACGTATAAAACCACAATCAAAGCGAGGATAAATCACTTACATCAAAACAAGAAAAATCTCAATAAACCAAATCTATAGAGTCCGAGTAAAAATAAATTTCGTAATTAATCAAATTAGGCTTATATTTTACATAAAATCATGAGATAACCTATTTATTAATTCAAAACAAATTTCATAAATATAAACGAATTTAATCACACTTTAACACTTGATCATTTCAATGTGTGTATGTGTGTGCATATATCAATTTAAAACCAAAAATCTCCCATTTTTTTATATAACAAAACTTAAGATAAATCTGCTTTTGAAAATTCTCCCCCTTAATTCAAACATGAATTTTCAAAACAATATTTTTTGCACTATCAAATTTATCACATAATTTTGCTCTTTCTTTTTGTCATAGCAAAAATGGAATGGTTGCCAAAATTTGTTCCTCGTAAAAATAAGGTTAAAGATTTTAAAATGTCTTCCCTTATTACAAGATATTCTCATAATAATTTTTCTCTAACCTTAAGTTCCAACACACCAAGAATTCTAGCACAATGGGAGTTTAGCACAAATACATCCATAATCTCAAGAAAAATTCAATATCCAAGTAATCTATGTGGAATGATTGTTCAAGCAAGGACATTGATAATTATTCTTTTCTAATAAAACTAAATATTTTTTCTTATAAGGTCATTTAGACACAATTGAGGCAAGTTTAAAAGAAAAATACCTACCAATTTTAGAACTTGCTCAACATAAACATGTCATAAAAGTTCAAGCCAGCTGCATGATTGTGAGCCAAAAGTATATAGAAGATCATGCATTATGCTCATAAATCATGTTCAAAATATGATGTGAGTAGAATGTAAAACATATAACACTCAAGCATGTATTCTAGCACAATTTTCTCTCATGTAAATGTGTTCTTAAAAAATATTCTCTATTTGTCATTTTAATATGCAAGAAGAATATCAATTTAAAGCACACACAATTTTTGCATGATTATCAATCATCATATATGTTATGTTCATTCCAAGGAAATGGACAAAGTCGTACAAGCAAGAATATAATCAAGCATCCCTATGAAGTAAGGGTAGGAAATTATGCATGCATTGATTGTTTATTTGTTGCATAATCAACTTTTGAAAACCCCCGCTTTAATTTATTTATTATTTTATAAGGATTGAAATCTGTAGCAAATTGATTATTTTCAGTTTCTATGGGATCGACATCTATTTATCCTATCTACAAATTTATTAAATAAAGTTATAATTTGGTGCATTCGACTTGCATCAACCATAGTTTATAATACCTAATAAAATATTACGCTCAAATAGACTAGGCTAAAAAAATCTTTTTCATAATCTACATATTTTAGTTGTAATCTTTTAATTTTTTTAGTAATACTAATCTTGATTGACTTATAAGATTATATTAAAAATTTTCATTTGTTTCTTTGTGACAATGTCTTTGTCCCCACATCCTTCATCACTCTCTCTCTCTTACCCTCATCCCTTTTTGTTGATTTTCTTTTTCCTTAAATGATAAAGAAAAATTGAAATAAAAAAAATATTCATTATAAATATACTTGTTCAAGAGCCATGCCGCTCGTTGAAGCCGGAAAACCTATTCGATTTTTGGGAAAGCTTAGATAAAAATATCATATGCAATTAACGAACTTGAATAGAATTTTCAAACTTGATCAAAATTTGGGCTAGGTCCGAGCTTAACGATTTCAAACCCAAACCTTACTTGACCCTACATGAACATAATTAAAATTAATTTTTTTAATATATTTATTAAGTATAATGTAATTAGATGTATATGAAACATTATTAATTTATAAACATGATTATATATTTAATATGAAAATTGAAATGCAAATTTTGATAAATCAAATTAAATTTTAAAAGGAATAAAAAATAGTTTATATATAATGCACTAACAATATATAGCCTCTAAACAAAAAATTAAAATACAAAAAATAAATAAAAATAATATTTGACCTGGGCAAAACTCAAACTGGCATGAGAAAATAAAAAATGAGTCCAACCTAAGTGTCAGGCTCGTCAAACTTGAATTTACATACTGATTCGTGCTCGGGTTGCTATATAAGCAGTTATTATATGATCTAAGGCCAGTCCGGCCCAACCCATGGCCAACTCTAATTATACAAATACAACCTTAATTTGACTTTGATGATTTAATTTTCTAATCAAAATATAAAAAATTAATAATTTTTAAATGAAATGGTTTTAAATATACTTTTTTTACAAAAAATATAAATATTTAAAATATCATTAAAGTCTGAAAAAAAAGTTGATTAAAATATTCAACCATATATTGTTTATGAAATCAAGTAACAATCCAACCTAAGCGACTTTTGGACTCAACCTAATTGATCCAAAAAATTAAAAATAAAAAAAGCTGTCCACCTCTCACACTTGCCAAAGCTCTAAGATATATGGTATAGTAATCGTGCATTGGATAATATATTAAAGTCATGTTTGGTACATAGGATAAGGATATGATAAGGATATGATAAGATAATATAAAATTATGGATAGGATAAGATTAGATTATATCATCCTATCTTATGTTTGGTGTGTACAATGATTAAGAATAGGATAAGACGATTTTTTATGGCTTTCATCACATTTACTATGTGTAAAATTAAAAGCAGTATAAAATAATTTTTTTAATACTCTTTGTTAGCTTTAAATTGCCATATGTATTTTGAAATGACAAAAACTTAAGTAAGCTTTAATATTTTAATTCATATTGTAAATTTGCCTTATTACACATGATTTTCTCAATCCATTTTTAAGTGATCATATCAAACATTAAGACCATGATTTAATTACATATTCTTATTGGTCTTAATACTTTATAAAATGTCTTGAATATTTTAGAAAATTACTTGATGAATTTTTGGACCATGTTTTCATTAGAGAAAGTCAAGAAAAACTCCCACAAAAATGTCAAAATGTTTTGGGTTGGATTAGGATCAAAGGTCACATCATTTCTAACCCAAAAGTGCAGGAAATAGGCTTTCTGGAGGCATGGGATCGATCCCCTTTTGGCAATAAGCACCCCAACACAAGAAAAGGTCCCTCAGCCCAAAAAATTCAAATCTGGAATGAAGGGATCGATCCCCTATGGGAAGGGATCGATAACTTTGCCCGAAAATAGCCTGTAACGGCTAGTTTTTATGAGACAACGGTCATATTCAAGTTTTGGCTCCACCCAATGGCTAAAATACATTCAAGGGACTATAAATAGAGGCTTAGAAGCTAAAGAAAGGAAGAGGAACTGCTCAGAAATTATATTCATCATCTTTTTCATTTTCCTCAAGCCTCAACAACAAATCAAGAGCTACAAAGTCTTCATCTTCCATCATTCTCATATTCTTTGTATAGAGTAACACAAATCTTGTATAGGCTTTTTCCTTGTGCTTAAACATTGTAATCACTTGCCTATCTAGAGGCTCTTCTTTGATTACACAATTTGTAAACCAATTCATTCCTTGTAAAAGGGGAGGTTTCTCTGTAGCCTAAGAAAAAGAGAGAGGTTTCTCTGTAGCCTAAGAAAAAGAGGGAGGTTTCTCTTTAGCCTAGAAAAAGAAGGAGAAGAGGTTTCTCTTGAGCCTAGAAAAAGAGAAAGGTTTCTCTTGAGCCTTGAAAAAAAGAGAGGTTTCTCTTGAGCCTTGAAAAAGAGGGATTGTAATACAAATTCAAGGATAGTGAATTTTGGGAAAATCCTTGGGAGCGTCTCAAGGTAGAGGACGTAGGCAAGGTTGCCGAACCTCTTTAAATTGCTTGCGTACATTTCTCTATTCTTACTCTCTTTACTTATTTGCAATTATATTTGTGTTTATTGTATTGAATTTATATTGCATAATTGAGTAGCCTAGAGAATTTAGAAAATATCAATCTAAGCTAGAGAACTTAGAGGAACCGAAAAACAAACCTAAGGTTAGTAAAAACCGATTCACCCCCATCTCGGTATAGCCTATAAGAGCCAACAATTGGTATCAGAGCTTGGGCTCGAGATTTAGACTAACCTCTATCGAGCAAAACGATCTTAAATGGCTCACTTGTATGTAGGCACATCCTTAGGAGAAGAGGGACAATCATTAGTTAGACCTCCACTCTTCAATGGTGAGAATTATTCATATTGAAAAACTAGAATGATGTTATTTGTACAATCAAATGATTATAAAGTGTGGAGAATTATAGTGAATGGTCCTAGAATTCCCATAAAGAAAGTAGATGGAAAAGATGTCCCTAAGAGTGAGGATGAGTGGGACACAAATGACATGAGATTGGCACAAATGAATGCCAAGGCTATGCACACCCTCTTTTGTGCTTTAGGCCCCAATGAGTATAATAGAGTCTCTTTATGTGAGAATGCTAAACAAATATGGGATAAACTAGCCATCACACATGAAGGGACAAATCAAGTTAGAAAGACCAAAGTAGGAATGCTCACACATGATTATGAGCTATTTAGGATGAAAGAAAATGAGTCTATTAGTGAAATGTTCACTAGGTTTAATGATATAATTAATGGACTTAAGTCTCTAGGCAAGACTTATTCCAATGTTAAAATGGTAAAGAAAATTTTGAATAGCTTGCCAAAATCTTGGGAGGCAAAGGTAACCGCAATAGAAGAGTCTAAGGATCCAAATACCTTGTCTCTAGATGAACTTATGGGCTCCCTACTTACATATGAAATGAAAATGAAAAGAAATGAAGTGCCTTCAAAGAAAGTAGGGGTAGCACTTAAGTCTTCCACCCATGAGATCATTGAAAATGATAGTGATGAGAGTGGAAATGAGGAAGAAAAGGAAATGGCAATGTTTGCCAAAAGATTAATAGGTTCATGAGAATGAAAGAAAAAGAAAATAATAGGAGGCATCAAAGAGGGGAGTCAAGTAGAAGAGAAAAGGATCCCTTAGTGTGTTATGAGTGTAATGAACCGGGTCATATTAAGTTAGATTGCCCCTTACTTAGGAAAGAAAAGGATAGGAAACCTAAGAAGAAAGCACTTGTGGCTGCATGGAGCGATAGTGATAGCTCCGATGAGGAAAACATAGATAATGAGGTAGCCTACTCATGCTTTATGGCTATTAGTGATGATGAGGCTAGCTCTAGTTCTAGTGAAGATAATGATTTTACATTTGATGAGTTACAAAATGCTTTTAATGAATTAGTAATGAATTTCAATGCATGAATTCTAAATATAAGAAAATCATTTCTAATTTAAAAATAGAAAAGGAAACCTTGACCAAAGTTAAGCTAGAATTAGAGAAGAAACTAGAAGAGGCCAACTTAGAAATAAATGAGTTAAATAAAAGGAACTTAAATTTGCATAATTTATTTTCTAAATTCTACATGGGTCAACAAAAGCTAGATCATATGTTAGAAACCCAAAGAGCTTTCTTTGATAAAGATGGGTTAGGTTATAATGCAATACAAAAAGAAACTCATCTAAAGAATTTCCTTGTAAGCAAAAACTCTATGAATGATACATCTCTCACATGCTCACTTTGCAATAGAATAGGCCACTCTTCACAAGCATGCACATATAGAAAAATCACATTTAGAGGAAGAGTTGTTAGAAAAATGTGGGTGCCAAAGCATGCTGTAAATAATGATGAATTGTGCTTGAAATGGATCCCTAAAGGATCAAAGATTGTTTGCACTAACTCTCATGGACCCAAGAAAATGTGGGTACCAAAGCATGTTTGAATATGGTTTGTTGTAGGAGTGTTAGAGCATGGGAATACAATGGAACAATGGAGTTTAAATGCTGAACACATCCTCATGGAGTTTGCTTGTGCCAATGAAAAAAAGGAAGAGCTTGGAAATCCATCCTTAGCAAGGTAACAACAATTCTTCAAAGAATGGCACAAGGTGGATTCAACTATTCAAGGCAAAGCATTCTCTAGCAAAGGAGTATTGTAAGCTTAATTCCTTACTCCTTAAACTTTTTATTGTTTATGCCTTGATGATATGGTTTGTTGATGATCTTTGATGCATTATAAGTTGAATGGTTAAATAAAAGGCATGATAAATGATTGGATAGTTTTTGATGCAATATTTGATTGAATGAAAAGCATGTTTAATGATTTTGAAATGATTATTGAATTTCTGCATTTTGAGCAAGTTTTCCATGTGTTGATAATGTATTTACTTGCCTCAAATTGCCAAATATATCATATATGCAAAATGTCATGTCATGTGCATTAATGAAGAACTTGTATGTTGGAAATCATGGCATAATGTTCACAAGTATGATGATTTGATGTTATATATGTTTAAAATCTATGTGAACAAGTTTGTTTTGGCATATTTGTGGTTTCTAATGCTTTGGTTTTGTCAAAATGTACTTAACTCTCAAAATGACATCCTTTGAGGCCAGAAATGCATTTTATTGTGTAAATTCTTCCAAAATTGAAAAATCTTTTGTAAAATGGTTTTTCATTCATGTTTTTCATTCATACAAGTCCAAAATCATGTTTTACAAAGGTTAAACCCTTACTTGGACTTAAAATACTCAAAAACGAAGTTTTGGTACCTCAAAGGTTGGATTTTCTGTCAAAAACTGCAGAAACAGGATGAGGGATCGATCCCTCAACAAGCAGGATCGATCCCCCTTGAGCAGAATGCAGGAAATCTGCATTCTGGAGTTAAGGGATCGATCCCCCTCCTCTAGGGATTGATCCCCTCAAGCCAAAATGGGTTTTTTGCACTTTTTCAACCGAATTTGAGAACGATTTTTCACTTTCTTGATATCTTCTTTCTTCTCAACTTAAAATTCATTGTTTTAACTTCTTTTTGATGATCTTTACAACATGAAAATCCATTTTTGATTAATATAATGCCTCAACTCCATCAATTTGTATCATTTCCAACAAATGGTATCACTTTCAACCATCAATATCATTTTCATTGAACTCACAAATGCAAAATCATTCTTCTTGTTGAAAACAATCATGAATTGCATACATTTTGAAATAATCGGGAAACATATTTTCAAAGAATGCTCAAACATATTTTTGAGAATTATTTCAAGAATTTATGGATATATTTGAGAATTTGATGAACTTGTGCATAATGAATATTCTTCATTCCTTTTGTTCATTTTAGTCAAGCATGCTTATAGGATTATGTTTATTAGCTTGACTCAACTACTCCACTTTAGGTTACATGATAATTATACATCTAGTGGAAGAATAATTAAAACTTGACCTTAATGATTGATTTCAAATGTAAATTCAACAATTAGTATAAGGTCATAATTTTTCCTTGGCTTATAATTAGTGATGATAAATGGATCCTAAATGTTCAAATGCATGAAACTTTATCATCCATGTACTTAAATTTTTCTTATGGCTAAATTATTAAAGAACTCGGGCTTTAATGAATCTTTCCTTGCCCATAATTGGTTAAGGACTTGAATTGGAAAATGAGCATAAGATTTTTGTACTTGAAACCATGGAAGAAAATGTGTTTGCTTGAATACCTTTATTGTTTGAATCTTCCATATAGTATAATTTTGTGAATATGAATATGGATTAATACTTTATGATAGTAAGCTAATGTTTAATTAATCCATATGCATATTTGATGATGTGTGATTGTGTTCTTGCATATTTAGAATGATTATTTTCTTGACATGAACACACTACACATAAATATTGGATTCATGCAAAATATCAAAGTCAACCATTAGTAACAATAGGTATTTAGATTGAAATAACAATTAGTATCATTGGCAACCATATTTTCAACAATTGGTAAGCCAAAACTAAATTG
Source organism: Heritiera fomes (assembly GCA_032173925.1). Lineage (NCBI taxonomy): Eukaryota > Viridiplantae > Streptophyta > Magnoliopsida > Malvales > Malvaceae > Heritiera > Heritiera fomes. The sequence continues at coordinate 15,546,336 of JAPDPM010000009.1, read as the reverse complement.
CCAATTGGTATGAGCTTTAAATTGACAATTCTTCCTATGCTCTTTAGTTTGAAATGACAAATAGAGAAGAATCCATTTAGGATATTTTTGCATGAAACTCTTGTGTGCTAGAATTTGTAATTAATTGCTATATGTCTTAATTCTATGCACACTCTTGCTTGAAAATGATTTATGAGCTCATGTATATTATATGTCATCTAATTTTAGCTCATAATCATGATGTATTACCATGCACCTTAGTTGGACCTTAGAGAACAATTGATATACTTAGGTGCTTGCTTAATTTCTTACCAATTGGAAACTTCTTGCGAAATTATTTATAAACAATTGGTATAGGATTATAAGTCATATTCTTTGCATGAATATTTCATACTCTTTGCATGAATATTTCATACTCTTTGTGGATATTGACTTATTTATTTGTGCTATGAGTCCCATGTACTAACACGTTTCTTGTTGGATGGAGCATATTTATCTCTTCTCACATAACCATGATTTTAGGGGGAGCATATTTTTTATTTTTCCTTTTTTTTGCTATAACAAAAAAGGGGAGAGATAGATATTAAAAGGGAGAGATATTAAGCGGGAGAAATAATGGGGGAGAAATAGTTTGAAAATTCATTTTTAAAACCCATGCTTATATTAAGGGGGAGCTTTGTAAAATCCTACTTTATTTGAGGGGAAGTATTTTATCAAAGAATTTTCAAAGCAAATTTACATTAAGTTTTGTCATATCAAAAAGGAGGAGATTGTTAGCTTTAAATTGTCATATGTATTTTGAAATGACAAAAACTTAAGTAAGCTTTAATGTTTTAATTCATATTGTAAATTTGCCTTATTACACATGATTTTCTCAATCCATTTTCAAGTGATCATATCAAACATTAAGACCATGATTTAATTACATATTCTTATTGGTCTTAATACTTTATAAAATGTCTTGAATATTTTAGAAAACTACTTGCTGAATTTTTGGACCATGTTTTCATTAGAGAAAATCAAGAAAAACTCCCACAAAAATGTCAAAATGTTTTGGGTTGGATTAGGATCAAAGGTCACATCATTTCTAACCCAAAAGTGCAGGAAATAGGCTTTCTGGAGGCATGGGATCGATCCCCTAAGGGAAGGGATCGATCCCCTTTTGGCAGTAAGCACCACAACACAAGAAAAGGTCCCTCAGCCCCGAAAATTCGAATCTGGAATGAAGGGATCGATCCTCTATGGGAAGGGATCGATCCCTTTGCCCGAAAATAGCCTGTAACGGCTAGTTTTTGTGAGACAACGATCATATTCAAGTTTTAGCTCCACCCAACGGCTAAAATACATCAAAGGGATTATAAATAGAGGCTTAGAAGCTAAAGAAAGGAAGAGGAACTGCTCAGAAATTCTATTCATCATCTTTTTCATTTTCCTCAAGCCTCAACAACAAATCAAGAGCTACAAAGTCTTCATCTTCCATCATTCTCATATTCTTTGTATAGAGTAGCACAAATCTTGTATAGGCTTTTTCCTTGTGCTTAAACATTGTAATCACTTGCCTATCTAGAGGCTCTTCTTTGATTACAAAATTTGTAAACCAATTCATTCCTTGTAAAAGGGAAGGTTTCTCTTTAGTCTAGAAAAAGAGGGAGAAGAGGTTTCTCTTGAGCCTAGAAAAAGAGAAAGGTTTCTCTTGAGCCTTGAAAAAGAGGGATTGTATTACAAATTCAAGGATAGTGAATTTTGGAAAAATCCTTGGGAGCGTCTCAAGATAGAGGACGTAGGCAAGGTTGCCGAACCTCTATAAATCGCTTGCGTACATTTCTCTATCCTTACTCTCTTTACTTATTTGCAATTATATTTGTGTTTATTGTATTGAATTTATATTGCATAATTGAGTAGCCTAGAGAACTTAGAAAATATCAATCTAAGCTAGAGAACTTAGAGGAACTGAAAAACAAACCTAAGGTTAGTAAAAATCGATTCACCCCCCTCTCGGTATAGCCTATAAGAGCCAACACTCTTTTTTAAAGTAACATAATTTAAATATATAAATTTTTGTTATAAATATAAATAAAAAATTTAAATTTAAATATTATTTATAATATTTTAATTAATAGTCAAATTTATTAGATGATTTTTTAATAAAAAATACTTTTAAAATTTTATATTACGTTTTCTTTCCTTTTTGTTTTTATTTATTTTATATGATTTAAATTTAAAATATTTTTTGTTGTAAATTAAATATATTTATTTTTAGAAAATTGAGTTTTTCTAGGAAATAAATTTATTTTTTTAATTACATTAATTTTTCCAAAAGACAATTCTTAAATATTTTTCTTTATTTTTATGGTTTATTTATCTTCTTTTTTTTTCAATTAGAAGAAAATATAAAAAACAAAAGAAAAAGAAAAAATATGAGTTAAATTTAATAATTTAAATTTTATAAATTAAAAAATATATAATTTTTAATAATTTTATGGTTAATAGTTATTTTTCTTTCTTTTCTTTACAGTAAAAAAGAAAAAAAATTAAGAAAGAAAAAATAAAAATTTAAATATAAGAAAAAACTAGTTAAAAATAGATATTATAATAATTTTTATGTTTAAGAATTTATTTTCTAAAAAATGATTTAAAAATTTTAATTATTTCCAATAATATAATTTTTAAAAAAATTGGTCGAGAAAATATTATTTGATCTAAATTATAGTTTTTCTTAAATAAAAACAAGAAAAAATAAAGAAAGAAAAAGAAGTGAAAAATGAAAAGAAAGAAAAATTTTGGATTAATTAATTAATTAATTAAATATCTTTATTATTTTATTAAATGTTTAAGTTAATTTTTAAATACAACTTTTAAAAAATGAAATGAATAAATATGAGTATTTATTTCTAATCCTATGAGATTAAAAATAATTCTTACCTTTTGGAGATGATTGAATCATTTTATACTAGGAGAATGATTAATTTTCATTGCAATCCAATCCTCTTCTTAATATGTGCACCAAACATAAAATAGAATAATTTTATCCTATCCTATCCATCACATCCGCTCCAAACATGACCTTTATATACTCTACAATTATCGATTTTGCTTTTGTTATTATTTCTATGGAAGCGGGAAAGATCCTGCACATCGGCATTCCCTGTATCCCCGGGCCCCCGCGTCCGCCACCTCCTACTCCTCTTCCTACTTTCCCGCGCTTTATTAGGGCTTCTTCTATTCAGCGGGTAATCTTAATGCTCTCTGTCTTTGAACTGCATTTCAATGTGTAATTATCAGCGATCTAATCGCCATTTTATCTTTCAATTAAAAGGGAAGTTATAAAGGACCAAAGCCGAGCCGGGATTGGATCGCCGATTGGGTCTCCAAGAACGATGACGCCGCTCGGAGCTTGCCAATCTACGTTGGAGGAGCCTCTTTGCTATCCGTTCTCTTGAACCGTGCCGTCTCCGGGATTGCTCCGGTTGCTGACGCCAGCAGGTACTCATTTATTATTATTAATGTAAATTGATTTGAAAGTTGATATTACGTTTTGAGGTTATCTTAAGAAGCCTTTTATGTATCGGAAGATTATAAGTTAATTGTTCACAAAGCATTTTGAGTATCGCCAGTTAAATTAGATTTGAGGTTTGCCTATTGGTTTAAAGAATTAATCATTCAACTAATGTAAGGCTATTTTGTTCCTTTATTGGTAGGAACCTAAAATTTTGATTTAATCCTTTGCTTGATTTATCGGTGATTGTCATTTTCAGATGAGTTAATTGCTCAACTAATCTAAACACAAGGCACTTGGAGAGTTTGGAAAAGTTTAAGCTAAAGTTTGTTGCTTTATTTTGAATTTAGGAATTTATAGAAATATCTGCCCAATTGAACAATGTTTCCATGACCAGAATCTACCTTTTAATGCTGCTATATTTTTCTTTGATTTCAAGGTTTTGCTGCCAATATATCTATTTTTTTTATTTGAGGATATTGTGATCATCAATATAAGATAAGTGAATGCTTTTGCTTTCTCTTTTTTTTTTTTCATAAGTTCACAATCAAGAGCAGATCTATTGACACTTGGCTTGGCTGTGACCAACATATTAACTGGACTAGTATGGCTATCAATCCGACCAAAATCGATCATTCCGGTAAAGGCTGTTTATACTTTTTTCCTGTTCTCATTTCTTTCACAACCATGCACATACAGATCATTTGCATGTTAAATTGAATGGTAGTGGATTGATAGATTATCACACCCCCCTCTTTTCCCATCCCCTAAAAGGAAAGGCATCCACATGCATTTTCATTAAATTGATTAATTTATTTCCCGCTTTTCCCCTAGATAATGTATTCTTGATACTGATATCAGGTAGACCCTCAAGGAGTGGAGTGTCAAATAATTTATTCTCACCTTCCCGAATCGGTTGTTTCTGAGATATATTGGTATTCCACAGTCCACACGTCTCTTTACTTTTTCTACTTGGTTTTCTTAACTGTATAGCTTTCCAATAGTGGGTTCATAAATTCTGAGAGTTTATTCTAACATATACCAATCATATAAACTTGTAATTTAACGCAGAACAATGTATAGTGCTTAGATGGTTCATATCATGGGTTTCTTACCTGGCTAGAGATCATTTTGGCTTAAATCCATTCATTGCTTGGGTATCTTTTACTAACATTGTTCCTTGGCTGATTTCTGGTTAATCACTTTTATGTCTCCTAATAGGAGAAAATAAAATACATCGCTTTCAGAAGCTCCATAAACTTAATGCATGCAAGGCTTCTACGTTCAAGTTTGTACCCAAATTGTTTACAGTCCCATAATCAGAATAAGCATTTTCTTGATTTTGCTTGTTCATGCCTAATGTGGTTTTGTTTGAATAACATGGAACTTTGGGTTTCAAACAGGTTGAGAATCCAAACCATCTGTCTTCTAATCTGTTTATCTATTCTTTTTCGTATGTTATGTTTTGTTGTAATATAACACCATTATGTGCAGTGTTGAAACCCTAATTTTTTTCTTTACTTTGTAAGTACCTTGACTCCTATATTTAGTAGAGCTCTAAATGGTCAAAAGGCAAAGCTTCTGAGTTTAAAAAAAAAAAAACTTCCTCCCTCCAAATTGAATGTCCACTTTTCAAATGTACAAAGTTTTAGGGATGAAGTATTTTGTTTTTACCGTACCACTATTGCCCTTAAAAGTTGTAAAATTTAGTGCATCAATGAACAGGAACATTAGGAAGTATTTTCCATTTTGGGAAACTTGGTATTGTTCTGAAACTTTTTAAAATGGTAAGATGGACATTGAATTTCTAAAGGAGTGGGTAGGATTTTCTTGCTTGAAATTGTTGAAAGAAGGGTAACACACAGTTAACGCATCATTTTTTATTTATTTGGTTTTCAGTTGGTTGAGACAATCTTAAATTGGCTAATATAAGGTGCTTTACTATCCTGTTTTGAAAATTAAATATTGCTTTTATTTCTTGTTTACAGGGCTTGGGAATCTCTTTCTGCTGTAACATGCTGTAGGTCACTAGTTATTGTTTACCACTGCCAATGTATTGTTCAAATTGGTCTGGCAGCTAAATTGCAGAATAATGGTGAACCTTTCGGTGTGGATGCTGCTAAATTGATGCAGGGATCACTTTGTCAAGGTGTTTTGAAATCTGGAGCACGTAAGCTATTTCCGTCTGGGTTGTCAATTATTCTTTTATGTTGTAACCATTCAAGTGATTTGTGAGGAAAGTAGTTTTGAAAAGATTCCTATTACTCAATTCAATTCTTTGCAGAGAGCTATTTGGCCAACCTGTCTCTTTACCCTGGGAGGTCTGAGCTGCCATTTCTGCCTTCAAATACTCAGGTCTTTAGTCATGTTTTATTCTTTCTCATATGCATCTTATTTTCATGCACTGGAGAGCTGGGATTCCTTGAATGCTCTTTATAGACCTTTTCTCTTCTCTAGGGAATTTTGATTCCTTTAATACACTAAACTAGAAATTGGCCACTTTATTCTACATATGCCAATATTCTTCTTGTTTTTTTCTTTTTTTTCTTTCATGGAAAAGTTTTCTTGAATTTTGAATATATTTAACTATAATTATAAAATTGTAATTCAAATTTAAAAAATTAGTTCAAGTTATGAAAAGAAAAAAGAATTTAATTACAAAATAATTCCTATTGCATGAGTTTTTAATCAAAGTTATAATCACATTTCAATTAATCATCTATATCATCTGACAGTAAATCTATAAAAAATGAAATATATTACGATAAATTTAACTGAAAAATTTCACGACAAAAAATTGTGAACATTCAAAGAAGATATGAATTAGTAACCTTTAATCTTTATACAAATGAATGAATGGTAACCATTGACAAAAGCTCTAGGTATTAGTCTTTTTAACAAAAACAAAAAAGAAGAAGAAGAAGAAGAAAGATGAAGCTACCAAGATTCGTAAAATAAATAAAAAAAGGCTAGAAAACAGGAGTTTTTACTGAATTAAAGCATAGATCAACATGATGTTTAACATTTCATTTTCCATTGCTTGCAATTCCAATTGGGCAAACTGGATGACTTACTAAGAGCATACCATCAATAGAGTAATAATGGGTTGTGTTGTGACAAAAGAACAAAAATATTCTATTCTGGAATCTTTGCCCCAATTCAAGATGGGAACTCATGGTTTCCTTAACATATGACCAAAACCTAAAGTTCTTTTCAAAGATGATAACTTGAGCAATCAAAAACTAAGAATAGAGGTTCTAATCAACAGCATTAGCATACAGTAATATAAATGTAAAATGTTGGATATAACCCTAAATTTCTAAAAGAGAGAGAACTTATATTATTTTCACTTTACTAGGCAGTGATCTTGCAACCACTTGGAGATAGCGGCATTGCAATTCTTGGTGGGGACACAATTAGGGGTTTTACAACTTCTGACCAGGTACTTTATTTTTCAGTGGTGACAATTTTCCAATCTCTTGTTAGTATTATACTGGCCAATATGCAATATTTATGCCTTGAGTTTCCAGTGGAAAGAATTATCCAATCTCTTATTGGTCTTAAGCTGGCCAGTAATGTAATTTTCATGCCATAAGTTTCATATTTCATTCCTAGCTGCTCTTTTTCTTTATTTTCTGAAAAAATGGGGGGTGCTTTTCATTTAGCTCTTCCATTCTGATGATAGAGATCTTTACTTGATTGTAGGTCCTTTATCGTTCTTCAGTTTTCTAATGTAGTTCATTTTTTGTTCTCGAGTTCTGAATTCTGGTTCGGTGATTTTTAAACTTAATGATGACTTCAATTTTCCAGTCATTCTCATTTCCAAAAGAAACAAAGTTTTAAGCATTACATAATGCCCTTCTGTTTTCTGGCGGAATAAATCTTTTCAACAAATTTGACTCGTGAATAAATATTTTCTTAATTTCTAAGACACTGTCATGCCGATTGACCACTAACTCCATCTTGATTGCTGTTATGGTAGTTTGTCATCTGCACCCTTCTCTTTTTATTTTTCTTCAATTTGGGGGATGGGGGATTCAAACTATGCTCAAATAGCAGGGGAATACACACACCACCATGTCAAATGCTCAGTTGTTCTCTTTTAATTTTTCTCCCCTTTTTTTTCCTAAAAAAATAATCTTACTAATTTGATATTCCTCTACTATTAGGCATGGATTACTTACGTTGGAGAGAAATTGGATGCCACACTTGCAAAATACATGAGTAACACGCCACCAGTGGTTCAAGAGTGAGTTTGAAACAAATCAAACTATGAGCATTGATCTCTTGTTCATTGCATCTGCTGCGGCCTTATTTAAGGTAGTTATTTGTTTCCCTTTTTTCTTTTTCAATTCAACATTATGAAACTTTAAAAAAAATAGTTGTTACTTCTAGAATATAGAAATAGGGCATGTTATCCTTCTTTTAAAAGTATTTTTTTTGGTAACACATTAATTTACAAGGGAAAAATTAACCCCTAATGACATCCATGAAGCTTGTCCCATTTCCATTTCTTTTCTGGAGTGCTTAATCTTATCTGAAGGCATCTTTGACAATTGTAGACAGCAATTTTGTTGAAGTAGAATGTAGGATGTTCCGCCTATGCATGCCAATGATAAAAATGCAGGATCATATTGTGAATTCTGCCCTAACATTTTTTTACCTTAATTTTATAAATCACTCTATTCACCTCGTTAACTTTTGTCATACTCTGTTTAGTTACTGATGAGACCAAGTGACTAATCATACGTCTTTAATAGGTGCATGTCACATGACATGAAGAAAACATTAGCGTGATATTATCAAGGAGAATTTGATGGTATCTGGATATTTCTCCTCTTTGAAAAGCATCCAGGTTTCTAGGAGAATCAGCAACTTCTGCATTGAACCTTTTACCTTCTGATTTTTGTATGGAAGATGCAGCCTGATACATATTGCAATTTTTTCTTTTTCATGCCATGTTGTCTGGATGTTGAAAGGGCAAAAATATAAACTGCAGACATCATTAGCCAAAATAATGGTTAAGATCACATTGCAAAGACTGGTCAGAGTTTCATATCTGGCTTTTCAACAACAGTGTAATGTTCGGTATACTTGCCTGTATAAATGTTCATGATTTTGCATTAATGCTGACTGTGGATGTAAATTGGATTATCTCCATTTGAGATGAAAGACATGGAATAAATCTGGAATGACCGAATTATTCGCAACATGTTGGTTCACGAATACAAATCCTGCTCAGCAACTGCAGACATTAAAATATAAAGTGCACACTCTTTTGATCTATTTTTCCAAATTTTATAATATGCCATTTTCCTTATTTGTTTTCTCTACTTTGTGATTACTTCGTCTCTCAGGGTTTTAATGTTTTTTTGTACTTGTTTTTGAATTTTTAGGTTTTCCAGGCTCGGAACTAGGGGCAAAAGATATCTGGACACAGGGCCATACATGCTGCCATGTAACTAATAATTCAATTTTCCTCTGGTTCCTGAAAATATTTCTATTGCCAATTTATGATGCTTTGCACTGAAGCATTTTTGGATATGCAGTAGAAATTTATTATTGAAGCAAAAACATATTCACGCCTAGTATTCCCATAAAAGAGTTCTGTACCTGCCATGATGTGTCCAAATTGGGAGTGTGCCCATAGGGTGTGGGCTTTGCATTTTTGAATTGCATGTTTTTAACTAGAGGGGAACTTTGGTATATCGGTAAAGGTAGCTACTTTGTGACCTGGAGGGTGCATATTCAAGCAAAAACAGTTTATCTGTTAATGCAGAGAAAGTTACGTACATATAACCTTTCACAAACCTTACAACGTGAAAGCTTTATACACTAAGTTGCCAAAAAAGAAAAAAAAAAGATGTTTTTATCTGTAGGGAGCATGCCCGTATGCTATGCATGAACAGTAAGTATATCACACTTAGTTTTGTAATTGGCAAAACTTCCAAATTGCTAGTTCAATTCCCCAGCTTCCAGGAAGCTACTAATAAACTGTCTACCCACTACCTATATAAATACATAGAGGATGCAGTTATCGTGTACCATAAGATTTTCGGCAACATTTTACATCATGCATTCAAATTCATCATCCTGTTCTTATTAATAAATAGATTCTGTTAAGTTTTTCCAACATTTTTGATCTGACTCTTTCTCGTTATATTCACTCAATTGTTTTAAGTTGTCCAAGTCTAGTTCATCTCATCTGTAAAAAATATGAAGATGCTGTATCACTTGCCATTTCAACACTACAGGAAAAATCATCAATAACTCATTAACCAGTATAGAAATGAATGTTGTTTCATCATCACAAATTTTACAGCTGTGTAAGAACCCTATAATCAATTGATCCCTTATCTATAAATTAAAAAAAAAATGAAAAGAATGAATATTTCCTGGTTTCATTACTGTGTTTTGCACGGGCACCAAGCTGGAAGCAACCGAATTTGGTATTGTTACACAGTAGCCTTCTCCCAGGATAAGCCTCCAGTAGCAGGATCAGCTAAATTTGTCAGCACAAAGTCCCTCAGGCCGGTGTCCCATATTTCACAGAACTGCAGCCGCCAATTGGGTGGTTCAATGGCCTCAGTTCCTAGCCCAGGTGCCCTGTCCTTTGACCCTTGGTTTTTGCTTTCTTGCCAATTAACAACGTAAGTTGCAACCCTTCTGAAGAACTTTGCTCTAAATGTCTCCCAAACCTGGTACTTGTAGTGGTTTATTATGACAGAACTTTCTGGCACATTCAGGAACCTGAATCCCTTCCTCAGCTGGAAGTAGTGCACCACATTGAGAAGAGATTCACTGAGCAAATCAAGGCGCACAATAGACTTGAGTCGCTCAGGCCGTCGGAGCCGGCAAGTGTAACCTACAGTTACTCCTTGCGATGGAGGTGAGCTCAATCCAGATGGCCCGAAGCTGTGGCAAGCTGTTCTTATTTCTCCAATTGTCCTTGATGACGAGTAATTCGCTACCAGGGATCTTAGTAAATTTTTACCTGGTAAACCTTTCCGGTGATGACGGGGGAAGTAGTAGAACTCATCAACATCAAAGAATCCTACCCATTTACACTCATTTCTTGCTCTCAAAGCACAGTGTGAAAACCCTGCCTCTTGGGTTTTAATCCATGGCCAGGTATGCCTGCTTACATTATAGTCTCGAAAATCAAGCTCTTCAATAACTTGTTGAATTCCATCATCACTGTTATTGTCATAAATGAACCAGCGCTCAACGCCTAGCCAGGCATGGTACATGATCCACTCCCGCAATGCCGGTGCCTGGTTCCAGAGCATCGTGCACGCGCAGAGCTCATACTTTCGTCGCGTCCTTTTCTTCTGGTAGGACTTTGAATAGTATAGTTTAGCCACAGAAAGCATAGGCACATTATCCTTACGCCTTCTCGGATTCTTCCTGTTCGCGTAGGATCTGGAATTGACCGCAGATGGCATTGGCTTATGTTCCACATCACTCTCACCGGCATCGACAACAGTAATTCGAATTCGCCGAGCCTTGTCCGGATTGTTTCTTATAATACTCGGCAATGAACACCGCACAACCTCTTGTGCAGCCGCTACTGCTTCAGTCGTTACCACGAATCCTTCGCGTTTACCCCAATTCCCCAACCCAAACTGGCATCTGAACCGTGTAGGATTGGATTCTTTATGGGGTCGAAGATTCAACCCTTTGACAAAAACAACCGCAGTTTTCCCATCGAATGCAGCTTCATAAACCATTCTATTCCATGAATGAACCGTCTGATTACCCCTCAAAGGCCAAGTATAATCAACCGCATCTCCTCGCCGCCACAAAGCCACAGCAGCCGAATAATTCCGAGGTGGGATAGGGCACCTAGCAAGCCATCTAAATCCATCATATTCATCAATAGACAAAACCCCCTGATGAACAATCTTCTTATCTTTAGTCTCGACTGTTTCACTAGAATCATTCAAAATTTTGTAGTAAACACAGTCCAACTTGTCAGCTTGATCAATCTTGCTGGATGCAAGCAAGAGCAAGTGATCAGGGAACAAAACTCGATCTTCTACTCTCAAAGGTAACCGTAATTCAGCATGAAAAGAATCCTGAAGGGAATTTTTTGGCAAGATCGAAAAACTTGGGACGCTGAGAACTGGGTGAAAGGCCACGGTTCGAATTGGAAACCTATCCGAATACAAGAACAAAAGGAAAACCGAGAAAGACAAGCACAAGATTAACGACCTTACTGACAAAAACTGGGCGCGTGAGAACGGCCTATAGATTCTCTTCCGCTTCCGACGCGGCTCAGAATCCATACCTTTCTGAAACCAAAAGCAAAACCAACGGAAAAGAAAAGGATGAAAATAAATCCTAGTAAGAAGTAATAAAGAAAAATGAAAGAAGAAAGAAGAGAAGAAGGAGAAGAATAATAATAGATCTGTGATAAGGTTTTCTTTTGTGTTTTCTTTTTCTTTTGGTTCTGGAAACCGAGTACTGAGGGAGTACTTGGGGAAGTGCAGATCTGGAAAGCAAGAAGTACCGACAAGTTTTCTTTACCTTCGTATGTTTTGACGACGGGTTTAACGCTGCCGTCAAAAGACAGACTGAAAATGGGGCCGGGGTTAGCAGCAGAATTATTATGGAGATTATAATTGGTTGATTTTTTTTTTTGGGTTTAAGACAGCGGACAAGTGGATGCTCATCAATCATAGTTGATCGATGGTAGACTTAGTTATATTGATTTTTTTTTTAACGTTGGACACTGGCTTTTATGGACAGGACAGAACGGGATAGAGAAGTCACTTTTTGAAGAATGGTAAAGGGAGTTTTTTTTTACAATCATATTTTTAACATTTTTAATTTTACTTAAAAATTTATTATTTATTATTATAAATTATTCGAAAAGTTTTTTTTAAAAAGAATACATCTCATTCAAAGTTATAATCATAATCAGATATTACATTTGATGAACAGGTAATTTGATAAACTGGTAAATACAATAATAATATTTAACAAACTAACTAAACAATAGCAAACTAAACAAATCTTACATTTAATAAGACTCGAACTTGAGACCTTAAAGTCTGAAAGCTTTCTCTTTGCCATATAAGCAATCAATTTTTACATATAATTAGAAAGTAACGTGATCTAATAAAATTGAGAATATTAAAATGTGATTATCAAAGTGATTACTTGTAGCATTCTCCTATTTAGTTTGGATAGATGGTAGAATTAATTTTGATGAAATTGAAAATAAAGTGATAAAAATTAAAATTATAGGCATAAGTATAATTTTATGATCCTTCTTTCTTGTTTGTTTTTTAGTTGAAAATTCCACTGTAATAAAAGTGCAGTGAAATCTAAATCCACCATTAGTTACCATTTATTATATATACTTCTTTAGCATATAATTTCTTAATTTGATCTTCTAGAAAGTTAAAAAAAATTTTAACATTTTTTATTGATTATAAAATTATTTTTAATTAAATTATTATTTTAAAAAAATTGTAATTACAATTAAAGATAACAATGGAATTAAAAAATAATATATTTTCTTATTTTTTAAACAAAATATTATTATGAAACATTAAAGATACGTAAACAAAACAATGTTTATGAAACAGAATGATAAGAAGCTGACAAACAAATTGCTTTATTGATTTTCTGTATTCAATGTCTTCAATTCTGTTTCATTCATAACAAGTGCGTTTTCTAATATTTGATGCTTGCAATAAAAAAAAAACCTCAGAAACTCTTTACTTTTTTTTTTTTCTTTTATTTTGCTTCTTCTTTTAAATATTTTTAGCAAGTATAATAACCGATTTGTTGCTTTTTCTGTCAGTCACGAAGTATCATTGTACTTAGCACTTTTGATGGTTAAAAGCTGATTTTGTTTCTCTTTTAAGCTTATAAAATCATTAAATTTGTTAGCCATACATTTACTAGAGATTACAATGAAATTTGTTTATTGTATTATATTTAATATTAAAATTTTTCACTCAAAGGATGTAGTTCAATTGGCAACGCAGGCTGAGTTTGTGAAAAGAGCTTTCGGATTCGACTCCCATTAAATACATCTTTGGGAAGGGGTGAAGAGCCTTAACTGTGACTAAATCTCATCCCAAACAGGATTAGTCTCAAATTGTCAAAACAGATGAGAATACATGTGATTTTCATCAAAAAAAATATTAAAAGTTTTCACTATATTTTAAATTTTTTAGAATCTTGTCATTATATAATGAATATATTTTTTTAACAGAAATATGGAACTAGAATATTTTAATCGATATTCTATTTTTTTGGTATGATAAATATTCTATTAACGCAATTGATAAATTTTGTAATTGTATTTTTTATTTTAAATAGTAACTAACAAAATTAAAATTTTAAATCAATTTTGATATTTTATGTATAAAAATCAATAAAATTAAAAATACAGTAACAATAAAATTAAAATATAATAATCAAATTTAATTTAATATATTAATTCATTGTTCAATTATAAATTTGGCTTTAATTTAATAATGAGTTATATATTGTGTTTACATTTTAAAATGTTGGTATGTACTACAAATGCAATGTGATAGAGATTTAGAAACCATCTCAAAGTTTGCAATCAAGTCAAGACTTGACTAAAAAAAAAGTGTACCCTGAGCTAAACAAACATTGTTGAAGTTTCTTTTAATAAGGCATTTGGTTCACAGAATAAAAGAAAAAATGAAAAATGTATTATGAGGAAATAGAAAAAAAACAAGAATATAGATAGAAATGCTAAACAGGTAGAATTAAACCGAAGTAGGCTCAAAATCAAATTGATCTGATTCGACCGAGAATGAAAACCCCTTAAGGGAGTTCTGATTCCCCTCCAATCTGATCCATTACCAGATTGGAATGATTACATTGAATTGGTAAAAAACTGATCTGATATAGGTTTAAAATTGCTGGTTTAGGGTTGATTCCAATGCAATGGCTACATAGCTGTTGCACACCCCCTTGTCTGCTGACATAACGTTGACGTCAGTAGACTATTAGGCAATGGCAAGAATGTTGTTGCCTCGTTTTTTTAATTTTTCTTTTTATTTATTTATTTCACTCCATTTTTCACTTATAAATACCCCACCAAACTAATTTTTTCACACAGTCTCTCAAAATTTCTCCAATTCTCTCACATTCTCTCATATTCTCTCATTTTTATATTATTCACTCACTTAAATCTCTCTAAATCACACTCACATTATTTTATGTTCTTTAATATTATCTCTAATTCTCTTTAGTTTTCTTTAATTCCTTACAATATATATTTATTTACTTACCTTTCTCAAAATTTTCTCTAATTTCTTAAAATTTATTTACTTTCAAATTTCTATTCTAAAATATGTCAAACTTTTTTTTGTCGCTTGACATCCATCTCTCATGTTCTAGTTGTTACTTGCATTCCCAAATTAGGAGATGAGTCTTTCAATGAATTTGAGCCTAACATTTATACAGAAAAGGAGCTTCTGGTTTTGTTAGCCCTCGGTGGTCAAACACAATCATTCGTCAGCACCACCACTGCTAACGCAACAACATCATTGAAACCGAATTCAAACCGTGCTAAGACAAGTAAGATATAAGAACACTTCAAGATTATGCAAAAGGAAGGTACGTCCAAACTTCGTGCAGTTTGCAAATTATGTGAATAGGACTATAGTTTTACATCTAGTGGAAGAGGTGGGGGTATGAGTATGTTTTAAAAAAAAATTAGTTAGTAATTATAACTTTTTTCCAGATATAGTACAACCATAAACTAGAGACGATACCCCATCCTAAATTTATCCACAAGGTGGAACTAATTGGGTCTTTTTAAAATGAAAAACTATATGATGTTTAGTTAGATTTGTAATTAGATGTGAATAACCTTTCACGATATGTGAAAAGGAGGGAATATTAGAATATATTTGTCAATGTTTACAACCTGCTTACAAATTGATCTCTAGACATGCCTTAAGAAATGATTGTATGAATATGTATTTAGAATATAGGTAATCTTTAATTGATAATCTTGCAAATTTTTCATCTAGGGTTAGTTTGACTAGCGATATTTGGACTAGTATTAATGGTTTAAATTATCTTGTAATTACTTGCCATTAGATTGATAAAAATTGGTACATGCAGAACGTACTTTATTTTTGTATTTATTAGATAAATCACATGCTATATATACCATTGCACATTATATTATTAATGTGTGTAGAACCTATTGTATTAAAAATATTTTTTTCTTTTACTTTAGATAATGTATCTAATAATAATACCGCTATCCAATTTTAATTAATAATTTAAAACCGATTTTAGGTGGCACATTTTTTCATGTTAAATATGCATACCATATAATAAATTAGTGTGTTCAAAATAGTTTTAATGTTAGTGATATAGTTACAATTGAAAAAAATTAAATATTTAACAAAATGGACCGTAACCCACATCACAAACCTGAAAGGAAGCGGATTTGTCAAATAAGTAAGTTCAATTTTGTTGTATTTCCCCTTCACTAGAAACAAGATGGAACTCACTTCATCATTTGCTTTCATTGCTTTATCTTACTGATAATTCTATAATTTATAGAATTATCATGAATTTAATGATATAATTTATTTCTAAATCATTACTATTAGATTTAAATCCCTCATTTATCTGTTAAATTTCTCTCAATGATGTAGGAACTCCAATTCATAAAGAAATCAAAGATGTGAAGGATTTCAATTCCAAATTTCATTCCAACACAAGACTTTGTTGATAAAGCTTCATGCATGGATATCTTAACTGGCTGCCAAGAAAGATAAATTGTTGCATTTATCTTTTATGAAGATAAATTATCAAGATGGACTTTTTGCTAAGGATAGAGATAATCAAGAGAGCTGATAAAAGATTAATTTTCTTTGAAGATAAAGATCGAACCCTATCAACCAAGATTTTGAGCTAATCATCATCCCCACTGCCTCTATAAATAGCCAGCTTCAGCACCATGAAGAGAATTCAATCCCACTAGGGGATATAGAGTAGTTTTAGTTTTATTCTCTTTGTTTTAGTTTTCAAGTTTTCATCTAAATTTCTTTTGGTTTTTATTTTGGAATATTTTAGAAGTTTTATTTAAATAAGATTTTTTTATTTTCACTTTTTTTGCTACTTCGATTTCAGAAATATTAGTGTTTTGATAAAAAGATTCTTTCGATTGTTTGAATAAAATTAGGGTGTGAAATTTTAATACTTAGTAAGCAATTCACAAATTCAATCCTCGTGGGAACGATACTCTACTCATCACTTTATTACTTGCTACGGTCCTTACACTTGCGGTACACTCATCGAAAATTCGGTAACAAGTTTTTGGCGCCGTTGCCGGGGACTGAAGGATTTGTTTTGCTAATATTAATACCAAGCATACCTAGTTTTAATTCAAATATTTTTTTTCTTTTTCTCCTTCCTTGATACTAATATCTTCTCTTGTTTTTCTTGCGAGGTACATCGGCCTAGTGCATGAGCCGTGCAAGGAGTGGTGAATTGGCTCCCCTTGACCCCGAAATTGAAAGGACTTTACGAAGAATCAAGAAGGAGAACCAAGAAGACCTTGTTGAAACAAATACCATGGAAGAAGCAGATACCAAGGCTCTTCGAGATTATGCAATGCCTACAGTGAATGGATTCGAGATGAGCATAAGATATCCAACCATTCAAGCAAACAATTTCGAGATCAAACCAGCCATCATCCAAATGATCCAAACTTCTGTACAGTTTGGGGGTTCAATCAATGATGATCCTAATGCTCATCTGAAACACTTTTTACAAATTTGCTCTACTTTTAAGAATAATGGTGTTTCTGATGATGCGATAAGACTGAGATTATTTCCTTTTTCTCTCAGGGATAAAGCGATGGATTGGCTGAACTCATTGGCACCAGGATCAATCACAACATGGGAGGACTTAGTCCAGAAGTTCTTGGCAAAATTCTTCCCACCAGCCAAAACGGCTAAGATGAGGAACGACATCACCACTTTCATGCAACACGATTCAGAGTCACTTTATGAAGCATGGGAGAGGTACAAAGAACTCTTGAGAAGGTGTACTCATCATGGGATTCCAAATTGGTTGCAAGTGCAGATATTCTACAATGGGTTGATAAGCCAAACCAGAACTACTATAGACACAGCTGCAGGTGGTGCATTAATGAGCAAGTCTATAGATGATGCCTACAATTTGATAGAAGACATGGCTGCAAACAGTTATCAATGGTCAGCTGAGAGGCTAACATCAAAGAGAACAGCAGGTATGTATGAGTTAGATGCACTCACCACCCTTACCTCTCAAATCTCAACCTTGACCAAAAAGGTTGATTCTCTTGGAGTCAATCAACAACCCAACCCAATTCATTCCATTCAAAACCCTTTCGTAACTTGTGATAATTGTGGGGGTAATCACTCTGGTGATAGGTGTCCTATTCGAGCTGAACAAGTCCAATATGTTTTCCATCCAAATAGGAACCATAACCCATTCTCAAACACCTATAACCCTGGCTGGAGAAATCACCCAAATTTGTCTTGGAACAATAATCAAGGGCAACCATCTAACCTAAGACCTACTTATCCTCCTGGCTTCCATACTCAACCACCACCACCACTTCCACATAATCCTCTACCACAAGTCCCACAACAAGAAAAGAAGCCTTCTTTAGAAGAGATGTTCACCACCATCTTACAAAACCAAGCTGCTTCTATAAAGAACCTAGAAATTCAAGTAGGTCAGATTGCTAATGCCATTAGTAACCGTCCCCAAGGTACCCTACCTAGCAATACTGAACCTAATCCAAGAAGGGAAGGTAAAGAGCATTGTAAATCAATCACTTTGAGGAAGGGTAAAGAAGTGGGTTACATACCTAAAGAATCAGAGGAAGATGTTAGAGTTGAAGTCCAGGCAGAAGAAGAAGATAAGCAACAAAAGAAAATTGAGCAGACTTCATCTCAATCTGGTAAGACCATTGAATCACCTCCTCCACCTATCCCTTTTCCTCAAAGATTCAAGCAAAAGAAGACAGATAGGCAATGTGCTAAGTTCCTAGAGGTATTCAAAAAGCTCCACATCAACATCCCTTTCTTTGATGCATTGGAGCAAATGCCAATTTATGCCAAATTCATGAAGGACATCATCTCCAAGAAAAGGCAAATTGAGGATTTTGAAACTGTTGCTCTTACTGAGGAGTGCAACACCATTTTGCAAAGGAACTTACCACCTAAGCTTGAAGATCCAGGGAGTTTTACTATTCCTTGCACTATTGGTAACTTATTTTTTGATAAAGCTTTATGTGATTTAGGTGCAAGTATTAATTTAATGCCTTTTTCTATTTTCAGGAAACTTGGACTAGGAGAGACTAAACCAACCAAGATAACACTTCAGTTAGCAGACCGATCTCTCAAGTATCCAAGAGGCATTATTGAGGATGTGCTAGTGAAGGTTGACAAATTTGTCTTTCCAGCTGATTTTGTAGTGTTAGATATGGAGGAAGATCGTGAAGTCCCAATTATCCTTGGGAGGCCCTTTCTGGCAACTGGTAAGGCTCTTATTGATGTGCAAAAAGGAGAGCTCACCATGCGGGTCAGTGATCAAGAGGTAACATTTAACCTTTTCTCTGCAATTAAATTCCCAAGTGAGACTGATAATTGTTTTGAAGTGGATGAAGAGGAAAGTATAGTTCAGGGAATATTCATCAATCAACAACCTATGGACACCATAGAAGCAATTCTTGATGAAGAGAAGTCCAATTGTGTTGAGCCCAATGAGTTGAATGAATTCAGAATGCAAGCATATGAGAGTGCTAGACTCTTTAAGGAGAGAACGAAGAAGTGGCATGACAAGGAGATAGTGGAAAGACAATTTGAGCCGGGGCAACGGGTTTTACTCTATAATTCTTGTTTAAAGCTATTCCCAGGTAAGTTGAAATTAAGGTGGTCTGGACCATTCATTGTTACTCAAGTATTTCCATATGGAATTGTGGAAATAGGAGCTGAATTTTCAAAGGAACCATTTAAGGTTAGTGGTCAGAGATTGAAACATTATTGGGGAGGAGTGATCGATCGTGGAAAATCGGTTACTGATCTTAATGATCCACCTTGAAGAATGACAAACATAGTCAGGCTGATGACTATAAATCAAGCGCTTCTGGGGAGGCAACCCCAGCATTTTATTGCTTTGTTAGTTATTTCTCTTATTTCTTAGTTTAGATATTTCATTAGTTGATTTCTTTCCTTTATTTTATAGGTGTTAGAGTCTAAGTTTGGGGGAGCGACAAAGGAATTTGACAAGTTTTGCAGTTTGAGCTTCATTAAAAAAAAATCAGGGGAGTTTCCTTTATCCTTTTCTTGAATTCTTGAATTTCTTACACATTGAGGACAATGTATGTTTCAAGTTGGGGGGAAGAGCAAAATTTTTTCGATTTTCTTTTGAAATCTTTGCAAAAATTCTGTGCTTTAAAATGGTTTTTACCTTGAAGTGATTATATGTTTGCTTGATAATTCCTTGATATTTAACCATTGATTGAGAATGTTATAGCAAAATGAAATTCATGAATATGTGCAAAGTATGTGAATGAATTCTTTAGTGAATTATCTTTTTGATTGAGATTTTTCCAAAAATTGAATGCACTATGTTTTTATCATTGAAGTCATGCATATTTAGAGAAGATTTATGTGAATAAGAATAAACAATAGTCTTTAAAGTTTGTTATTTGTCTAGAATTTGTTCTATCATCTCTTAAGGCGAAATCCTAGAACACACTTAGCTAAAGAGGTGATTTAGGCCATCTTTGGACCGTTTGAGCTTTTTCAAGACTACCATGATGTATTTTATCCTTAGTCACCCAATTTGAGCTTAAAGTATACCTGCTTCTTGTTTTACCTACATTAATAATTAGCCTAGCCTATAAAAAAAAATTTCCCATACCCCATTATATGCATGAGGACTATGTCAAGATATATTTAGAGTTACGCATATATGGAAGAAAGAGTGAAATTCAAAAAAAAAATTTGGAAAAAAAGAAAAAAAAGAAATTCAAAAGAAAAAAAAGAAATCAAGTTGGGGGAATTATTTGAAAGCTCTTAAAAAGTCCAAGAAAAAAAATGCATGATTAGGGTTTAAGCCTAAAAATCATTTTTCTCTTACCTATTACCCTAGCCATACATTACAAGCTTATAAAGTCCTATTGATCTTTGGCTATGTGTGTCTACATTAGTGGAGAGAAGATGAGAAAAACAAACTTATGGAAGATAACTATTCTTTGAGATCTTTTGTTATGTTCATATTTGTATAAATTCATCCGGATTGTATGAACTAAAATGAAGAAACATTTACACACACACACACGGAAGAATTTAGTTGAATTGATACTCTCTTTTGAATGAGTTTATATATATTTAGCTAATGTTTATGGATTTTCATGGAGTTGTAATGTTTTCAAAATCTTTGGGGAAATTAAAGGGAAATCATTATTGCGAGTGTATTTGACCTCTAGGTACATTTCTTTGTGAATTTTATTTTGCTCGAGGACAAGCAAAAATTCAAGTTTGGGGGTGTGATAATTCTATAATTTATAGAATTATCATGAATTTAATGATATAATTTATTTCTAAATCATTACTATTAGATTTAAATCCCTCATTTATCTGTTAAATTTCTCTCAATGATGTAGGAACTCCAATTCATAAAGAAATCAAAGATGTGAAGGATTTCAGTTCCAAATTTCATTCCAACACAAGACTTTGTTGATAAAGCTTCATGCATGGATATCTTAACTGGCTGCCAAGAAAGATAAATTGTTGCATTTATCTTTTATGAAGATAAATTATCAAGATGGACTTTTTGCTAAGGATAGAGATAATCAAGAGAGCTGATAAAAGATAAATTTTCTTTGAAGATAAAGATCGAGCCCTATCAGCCAAGATTTTGAGCTAATCATCATCCCCACTGCCTCTATAAATAGCCAGCTTCAGCACCATGAAGAGAATTCAATCCCACTAGGGGATATAGAGTAGTTTTAGTTTTATTCTCTTTGTTTTAGTTTTCAAGTTTTCATCTAAATTTCTTTTGGTTTTTATTTTGGAATATTTTAGAAGTTTTATTTAAATATGATTTTTTTATTTTCACTTTTTTTGCTACTTCGATTTCAGAAATATTAGTGTTTTGATAAAAAGATTCTTTCGATTGTTTGAATAAAATTAGGGTGTGAAATTTCAATACTTAGTAAGCAATTCACAAATTCAATCCTCGTGGGAACGATACTCTACTCATCACTTTATTACTTGCTACGGTCCGTACACTTGCGGTACACTCATCGAAAATTCGGTAACACTTACAAAGATATTAGTACTTCCTTTTATAACAGTTATATTACTTCTATTGCTTGCACATTGATGAAAATGATTAACTTTTTCTTAAAAAATTGTGTTTATTTGTTATATTCTTTTAAAATTGCACTGAAATTTTTTCTGCTTAATATCATCCAACCACCTTCTTTGTCTTTTAGCTTTTACAATGTTCCAAAAAATTTTACAATTTAGAAAGAAGGCTTGTTAAGTTCTTTTGTGTACGAGATGGAGGAAAATTTTGAAAAATATTAGGAAACAATTCCTCCAATTCATTGCAATGCATTATTACTAGACCCCAGTCAATGTAAAGAAAACATAGATATGTTTTTTTTTTTATTATTATTATTATTATTATTATTATTATTATTATTATTAGTAAGATTTCCTCGAGAGTGATATTGATGACTAAAAGTTGTCAATTTATGATCTTTTTTTGAGAATTGTTTTTTTTTATGATAGTGAGAAAAGCACTCCAACCAATGACAAGATTTTGATTACGAAGCTGATAGTGGTGGTAGATGAAGCGGTTGAGGTATTTTCGATGTAATAAAGGCAACAACAAGGAAGAGGTTGAAGTTAAAGGAAAAAGCACCGGATCATCTCCATTCTTCCAATGAAGTCATGGTGGAAGTAGCTAGGATGAGCTACAATTCTTCCCGGATCAAAATTTCCTATTAGAAAAGAATTTTAATCTACTCCAATAACGGAAGAAAATCAAAGACAATATTAGATTAAAGCTTCTATGGCTCGAGATGTTTTCATGATTTAAGCATCATTTGTAGCTTTTGAATATGCTTTCTCAAAATATTAAAGAATCATTGGAAATCACCAAGCCAATATTAGTGTATCATCACTATACATGCTTACGTGTCTCAAAGATTGGTTTGTAGATAAATCCAGTAATAAGGAACAATGAATGGCCAACGAGTTTAGTGAGCATCATTCAGAGAAGGAATAAGAAATTTCCAAACAAAATCATTATCAATTATGAACAATAGGACATACGATTAGAATTAGGCAGTAGCAACAATAGCTTTATTTTTCTTTCTTTGTAAATTGTATGTAAATAAATTCACTCACAATAAATATTTTTATGGACTATGGCTCTGTTGTTTTTACCTATTTAACTTTTGAAAGGGTTTGCCACATACAAAATATTTGGTCTCTTTTATTTGGAATTTGTTAAATACTAAATGAACTAAAGTGATAAGTTTTTTTTTTTGAAGAAATCATAAACTTTAGTCTTTTTCTAGACAACACATATGTGGCTAGGACATTATTTAGTAAACTAGATTATCCTCTAGCAAGACAGTGCTTCATCACATTGTAAATAAATTTGCTAGCAAATTGGCTGCCTTTTTGCAGTTCTTGGAACATTAGTGAATACACAAGAAACAAAGTGTTAGCAAACAATCTTTGTGGTAGAGATAAGTGTTCCACTAGCAAATAGATCTATTCTTTCAGCCTTCAATAGCTAGGTTATTGAAGAAGCATCCCTTTCTAAAAAGATCTTTTGGAAACCCATTTCTAAAGCAAAAGTGATTCCTTTATAAGTAGATATTGCTTCTACCATTTAAGGATCCGTGTGATAGTAAGTTAGAATTACACATGCTAACATAAAATTGCCACCAGAATCCCTTAAAATAGCACTTGCCTTGCTGGTTGAGTCTTAAGCCTGTCTTACTCATGTAGTGCCATTAGTTCCTTTCGATCAGGGTTTTAAATAGCCATTAACTAGCAGTGTCACGGTCGCTATTGCGCGGTAGCAGCATTGTTCGACACCAGTATTCACCATAATTGAGAGGAGAGAGAGCAATCACACCAATTGTGGTCATTAAAGTAACAGTAAATAGTGGTCCACTATTGCTACTATCAACGGTTATTGCCGCTGTTACCAGCCTTTGTCAATTTTTTTGTTAAATCAAAATTCCAATATTTAACAAAACAAACACAAAACCCATATCAAAGCACAATAATCAAACTCTAAATCTATACCTTCAATTAAAGTAAAAGAAAGAATCCAAAAACTTTATCAATGGCAATAGCAGCATGTGGATTCTTTTTGAGAGAGATAAGCTAACTCTAAGTAAAAAAATTTGAGAAAGGCCATTAGATGTTGCAAAGGTTGGTTGATTAGGTTGAGTTGGAGTGGGTTTACTTGTGATGAATGTAGGTTGATAAAGAAAGGAAAGCGTTGCTTAAATGGGGAAGAAAATTTGAAAATGGAACTGACACAGGTTAGCTAGGGACTTGGGAGAAGGAGAAAAATCGAAGAATAGGATGAGGGAAGGATTTTGAGGCTTACTATGAGATCTACATTTCTTATTACTTTTGAATCTACTCTTCATAAAGTTAGGGGTATTAAATATCTCATACTTATTTAAATGTTGATTTCTTTGTAGGTATGACCGGGAAATCGAATAGTGGGCCCCATAGATCTTTAGTGTTCGAATGAAGGTGAAACTTGATAACAAAATTTCGAAGCTAAATAATGTGAAGGTAAGAATCTGCGCCTCAAACTTAATTATTTGGCATGTTTCGAAAAACATGAAACAATTTAAGAAATGATGGTTAATTTCATAGGCCATCAGAATTTTTGTGAATAACAGTTAAACCAAGTTGACTTTTGACCAATTATCAGCAATATAATTCATAATGTAATAAAGTTTTTGGCCATGTGGATTGATAGAATAAATCAAGTGTAAAAGTAGAAATTTATGCAATTTAACGGTTATGAGTATTTCAATAATTTCCCCCAAATGACCAGTCAAATCCTAACAAAAGCTTCATCAATGATTAGAAGAAGTTAAATAGAGGTGTTTATGATTAAATGAAATATTTTGAAGCTTGGACAGACCATTTTCAACAAAGTCAAATTGTGAAGGGTAAAAGGGGAAGATTACTTAATTATAAGGGCATTTTGGTAATTTGAATCATAAAATATTATTTTTAAAGAAATTTCTAGCCCTTTCTTCATCATTTTTGGTAGCCATCATCTTCTTCCATTCCTCCATTGTTGAAAACTTGAAGAGAGAGAAAACTACAAAAACTTAGAGAATAACTCACCGAAACCAAAAAAATTCTTCACCAACCCTATCTAATTTCTTGTGCTCTATGTCTAGCCATATAAATCAAGTGCCAAAGTGGCCAAAATTAAGGTGTGGGGTTTCTAAAGATTTCGACCAAGGTGAGAAAGGAAGAAAACTTGAGTTTTCTTATGTTTTCATGATTGTATACTTAGTGTTTAAGGTGTTTAAGTATGTGTTTAAGCCTGACTTGAAGTAGAACCATGAGATTTTCTCTCTTAGTGTTTTGGCCAATATTCTCCATGCATGAATGTGATATGGTTTAATGTGAAAATGATGTAGAGTTAATGTAGAGCCGAGGTAATGCATGAAGGCTTAAAATTGAAGAAATGAATTGTATAAGGAAGCTTGAAGATGAATTTTGAAATTTAAATAGCATTTTGTCTGGGAGCAGCTGACTGCCTAGGTAAGTAGTTGATTGTGCAGACACAAAATTTAAACATTTCCATCGTTACCGACTTAGACCAGTCAGTCGCCCTGTATAGCAGTTAACTGCCCCTATAACTAGCTTAAGTCAGTCTACTGTCTTTCGTACCAATCAACTGCTTTTTACTCAGAAGCATTTGTTTGAAAACCAGTCGACTGCCTACTATATAGACAACTTAGAAAGAAGAAATGCTAAGATCAATTTATGATTATAAGAGTAGTACAATTTTCATAATTGGAGTATTGAGGTTGACTGTTTTCGAATATTGAATTGCAGCTCAACAGTTAGGAAGTGATATTGGTGCTAAGGAGTGACACTGCGAAAATCTAAGTGGTAAGGGTATATGTATAAAGCGTAAGGATACTGCGTTGCATTCATTTGATAAATCCCACCATTTACGAATTTGAAATTGATGGCTTGATTTGAAATGGTGAACTGGACTTGTGGTTTAAGCTGTGTTTTCATGTAGGAAGGTTAGGATAGAAAGTGCCGTTATACTATGAAATTTTCTTAAGCAAACCTAAATGTCCATATGTGTTGCTTGGCATAATTTACATGTGTTTGGGATTAAAGTTCTAAATGTGGCATTGTGCATACTAAATTTGCAACTCAGTTTTCGAATAGATTTTCACTAGTTTTTACATGTTTTATGATGGATTCATGTTTTTATGTTTCTGTGGTATGTAAATAAAAAAATTTTAAATGTTGATTATTGAATTGAGAATATTTGGTAAATTTTTATACTTCGAGTGTGATTATTTCTAAAATTGATATTTTATGAGTTGACTAAAGGTATAAATTACTGAATTAATCTCTATAAACAAACTTAGAGATGATTTATGAACTGTTTTAAGACTGTTGGCCCTGTAGTTACCTGTAGGTACATGCTTTTTTGTTCTATTCCGATACTATCGACCCTAGCCTAATCTTTAGCTCTCACAGTTGTCACTTGGCTAGTGAACACTATGGCCCCTTTGACTATGGCCATATGTCTATTATACAGCATGAATCTATTAGGTGAAGCCTAATCTCCACGATATTGTTTTTTTTACTAAGGTGGTAAATCCCTTGTTAACATAGATCCAAGCACTCCTAGACTTTATTAGTTTTTGATTTCATTATGCATGATAAATATGGTTATGATTTGAATCTTTGTGTTATTTGTTTCGAAAGTTATTTCTATTGTTTACGAAGTGTTTTGAAACATATTTTTGAATATTTTATGAATTCTATGATGGAAGCTATTAGAAATATTTGTGGAATCCTGTAATTAAATCAAATGTTAATGAACTCCCTATAGTTGGAATTGGATGCCGGGATAAGTGAGGTGCTTTAAAGCGTCTTTCTACACTCAACCTAGTTATCTAATCCACTATAGTATACTTTCCGATTTTGTGCCAAAACAATTAATATTTTTCGAGTAAAAGAACATGTTTCCAAATACTGCATATAGTAATGTGTTGTATCAGCTTTTGTGTGTATATATATTTCTTATTGGATGTAAGGTGGCCCCCTTATTTCCTTTCAGATTACCTACAGTAAATTCTAGTCTGCTCAGGAGGACTTGATTTTGGTCTCCCTCAAGCTAGTTTCCAATTCTGTTGAGGTATATGAGTTATTTTATATATTCAGACTAAATATGTACAGTGCTACTTGTATGTAAATTTGTACTTGCGATGTACATTTTATAAATAGTAAGTGGAATAATAGGAAACTTTGAGTTACATTTCAAATTATAGTGAATTAAATGTTCAAATATTTGGATCTTAGGTAAATTATGGTTATATGAAATTATTAATATATTTAAATATAAGTCGACACCGCAGATAGCCCAACCGAAATTGATTAAGTTATATGAAAATAGTAAGAATATCTGATATTTTGGTATGTGACAGTAAGGTTAGTATCAGAACAAGGTTGGCATGATGTCTGTCAGTATTTTAGGATTAGAAATAACATACATCCCAAGTAGTATTGTACCTGTTTGAATATATATATATATTTGATTTGCATAACTAAAAATGATTCTGTGTTTTCTGTTTTGGTACAAATGAGTGATAGGTGACGAGGTATCGGACGTAGCAAGGGATGCCCAAGGCATATTCAGCCCTCCCTAAAGCCATCTTCAGAGCCGATGCCAGAGCCAGCTCTCCCTCTACAGCCGTAGAGTCCTAATACCCTTATCTCCAGGCCAAAATGAATGGTAGTAGACTTTATCGTTAACTTTAATGCATGAGCACTAGTACCCAAAGTAGCATAGCCTCCACCACCTCTAGTATATATTCCACCAGCACCACAGCCACAACCAGTATAGCCCCCACCACAGCATCAGCCTCAAATTCTAAAATAGCAAAGGCCAGTTCCCAAGAGGGGTTGTGATGTAACATTACTCCGACTGTCCAAGAAATTGGATCCACCGAAGTTTAGAGGCGAAAAGGATTTAATGGCTGCAGAAGAATGGATCAATGAGGTGGAGAAGCTGTTTGCTTACATGACATGTGCCAAAACAGAGTAAGCAAGGCTGGCCATTTTCCTTTAAGTAGGTGATGCAGAACATTGGTGGAAGTCCTCCAAAGCAGTTTTGATAGCCAGGCACCCAGCAATGCATGGGGCATATTTAGGGGCTTTCAATAAGCAGTATATTCCCTGCATAGCTTAAAGGACATTAAAGTCAGAATTTTTGAATTTATATAAGGGGGTATGACAGTTGATCAGTATGAATCCAAATTCACTGCACTCAGCAATTTTGATTCAGAGATACTTATAAGTGAAGAACATAAGATAAAGCGGTTTGTGTCTTGTTTGAGATATTCTATCAGGAATAGCTTGGCCCCATTTGATATCTCTACATATAATGAGGCTATCCGCTGGCACAGTTGTGTGAGTAGAATTATGAAGCTCAACGGGCGAAGTTCGGATCTCGAGTTAAAGGCAAAGGGAAGAAGAAAGTACGACAGAGTTTTGATGATCGAGTATATACGAGGCCAGCAAAAAGGCCTATCGATATTGTGATAAAAGAAAAGCTGCTGGAGATAAATCTACGAGGTCCACTGGTACTAAGGGATCTACTGCTTCTTAGAGGTGTTTTGCGACCAGGTGTAAACAATGTAGGAGGTCGCACATTAATAGACCCTATTATTATGCTATAGGAGCCTATTTTAAGTGTGGACAGAAGGGGCATTTGATTAGGGATTGCCTTAAGGATAAGGAAATAGTGCTTGTAGCAGCACCATCAGCTAAAGAATTAGAGAAGGCTACGTTGCCTGCATCGAGAAGAGTGACAGCCAAAGAAAAATGAAAGAAAACTGTGACGCAGGGCAAGGTGTATGCCATTGATAAGGAGTCTGCTGATACTTCATATGATATTATCAAGGGTAAGATCTCTACTTTTGATATTACTAAACTTGTATTAATTGATCCGGGTTCTATGCATTCATTTATATCTCTTACATGCATTGCTAAGATACTAGTAGAACTTGAACCTTTAAGGTATTCACTATAGATCAGTACACCTTTTAAGGAATTCCAAATGATTGATATTATGTATCGTAATTGTAAACTGAGGATAGGAGAAAAAGAAACCATAGCTGACTTAATTTTACTGAATATGTATGATTTTGATATGATTTTAAAGATGGACTGGTTAGCTACGAACCATGTTAATATAGATTACTACACTAAGTACATCACTTTCTCTTATCCTAAAAAATATATTGTAAAACTTTCTGCTTAGAAATGAAATTGAAATATTTTGTGAAAATTTGTCTAAATTTGAAAACTAAAGAATAAGTTTGTTATTGAAGGGTTTATTGCATATGTGGAGGATATTGAAAAGAAACGTCCGAAGTTACATGATATTCTTGTGGTTAGGGATTTTCTAGATATGTTTCTGGATGAATTATCAGAACTTCCTCTGATCGAGAGATTGAATTCACTATCGATTTATTACCCGGTACTGAACCTATTTTGTAGCCTCCCTATTAAATGGCACTAGTTGAGCTTGATGAGATCAATAAGCAACTCCAGAAGTTATTAGAGAAGGGTTTCATCCATCCCAGCGTCTCTCCTTGGCGTGCACCAATTCTTTTCGTCTGAAAGAAGGATGGTAGCCTCTGACTTTGTATTGATTATCGGTTGCTTAACAAGGCTACTATCAAGAATAAATATCCTTTTCCTTAGATAGATGACTTATTTGATCAACTCAAGGGTGCCCATGTGTTTTCTAAGATCGACCTAAGATCGAAATATCATAAGTTGAAAATTTGAGAAGAAGATGTCCCTAAAACTGTCATTAGAACTTGATATGGCCACTACAAGTTTCTGGTTATGCCATTTGGGTTTATAAATGCCTTTGCAGCATTCATGAATCTAATGAACGAGATTTCAAGCCTTATTTAGATAAATTTGTCATCGTATTTGTTGATGACATTTTAGTATATTCTAAGTATTGGAAAGAGCATGAGCAGCACCTATATGTTGTGCTACAAACCCTCAGAAACCGGAAGCTTTATGCTAAGTTTAATAAATGTGAGTTCTGGCTGGATCAAATTACTTTTCTGGGGCATGTAGTATTTAAAGACAGGGTGTCAGTTGATCTGTCTAAGGTAGAAGCTGTTGTTCAGTAGGAGCGATCGAAGACACTAATTGAGATTCGAAGTTTTCTAGGTCTAGTCGAGTATTATCATCGGTTTGTTGAGGGTTTCTCTCGATTAGCTGCTCATCAATGCGTGTCACACGCAAGGATGTAAAATTTGAGTGGACTGATGCTTGTGAATGCAGTTTCCAAGAACTGAAGCAGAGATTGACTATAGCACTGATCCTCACTATTCCTTGTGGTTCAAGAGGTTTTTCCATGTACGGTGATGCCTCCTCACTTGGTGTGGGTTGTGTATTGATGTAGAATGGAAAAGTGGTCACTTATGGTTCTTATCAATTAAAGGACCATGAGAAGAATTATTCCACTCATGACCTGGAACTTGCTGCCGTGGTGTTTGCTTTGAAGATTTGGTAGCATTATTTGTATGGTGAGAAATTCCAGGTGTTTACAGACCACAAAAGTCTTAAGTATCTTTTCTCGCAGCGTGAATTGATATGAGGCAACATAGATGGATGGAGTTGCTAAGGGATTATGACTGCGAGATATTATACCACCCAGGGAAAGTGAATGTGGTGGCCAATGCTTTAAGTAGGAAACACTTGGGTATGGTGTCCTACATGATGATTCAAGAATATGAACTATTAGAGCATTTTACGAGCCTCACTTTAGATGTTACTCCTTTTGAGAGATATGGATTGATGGCTAGTTTTCGGATTAAGCTGGATATGATAGTTTGGATAAAAAATGTTCAGAATGTGGAGGTTGGTTGTACTGAGATTGTCAGTCAGATTCTGTTGGGGGTTCAGACGGAGTATGTGATTGGCACAGATGGTATTCTAAGGTTAAAGATATTTCTAG
Organism: Heritiera fomes; assembly: GCA_032173925.1. Lineage (NCBI taxonomy): Eukaryota > Viridiplantae > Streptophyta > Magnoliopsida > Malvales > Malvaceae > Heritiera > Heritiera fomes. The sequence goes on along the minus strand of JAPDPM010000009.1, from coordinate 15,515,534 downwards.
CCCTTTCTTCATCATTTTCGATAGCATCATCTTCTTCCAATACCTCTATTGTTGAAAGCTTGAAGAGAGAGAAAACTACAAAAACTTAGAGAATAACTCAATGAAACCAAAAAAATTCTTTACCAACCTTGTCTAATTTTCTGTGCTCTACATCTAGGTATATAAATAAGTGCTTAAGTGGCCAAAATTAAGGTATGGGGTTTCTAAAGATTTCAGCCAAGGTGAGAAAGAAAGAAAGCTTAAGTTTTCTTATGTTTTCATGATTGTATACTAGGTGTTTAAGGTGTTTAAGCATGTGTTTAAGCTTGAATTGAAGTAGAACCTCTCTCTTAGTGTTTTGGCCAACATTCTCCATGTATGAATGTGATGTGGTTTAATGTGAAAATGATGTAGAGTTAATGTAAAGCCAAGGTAAAGCATAAAATTAAGCTTAAAATTAAAGAAAGGAATTGTATAAGGAAGCTTGAAGATGACTTTTGAAATTTAAATTGCATTCTATTTGGGAGCAACCGACTACCTAGATAAGCAGTTGACTGCCCAGACACAAAATTTGAACATTTCCATTATAATCAACTTACACCAGTCAGTCACCCTATATAGCAGTCAACTGCTCTTATAATTGACTTAAGCCAGTCGATTGCCTTTCATACCAGTCAACTACTTTTTACTCAGAAGCATTCTATTTGAAAACTAGTTTACTACCCAAAGTAACTAATCGACTGCCTACTGTACAAACAACCTAGAAAGAAGAAATGCTTAGAGCAGTTTATGATTATAAGAGTAATACAATTTTCATAATTAAGTATTGATGTTGACTACATTCGGATATTAAATTGCAACTCAAAAGTCAGGAAGTGATATTGGTGCTAACGAGCAACACTACAAAAATCTAAGTGGTAAGAGATATATGTATGAGGCGTAAGGATATTGCGTTGCATTGATTTGATAAATCCCACCTTTAATGAGATTTGAAATTGATGGCTTGATTTGAAATGGTGAACTAGACTTGTGGTTTAAGCTGTGTTTTCGTGCAAAGAGGTTAGGATAGAAATTGTCATTATATTGCTGAAATTTTCTTAAGCAAACCTAAATCTCCAAAAGTGTCACTTGGCATAATTTACATGTGTTTGGGATTAAAATTCTAAATGTGGCATTGTGCACACTAAATTTGCAACTTAGTTTTCAAGTGGATTTTCACTAGTTTTTACATGTTTCATGATGTATTCATGTTTTTATAATTATGTGGTATGTAAATAAAATATTTTAAATGTTGATTATTTAACTAAGAATATTTAGTGAAATTTTATACTTCGAGTATAATTATTTCTAAAATTGATACTTTATGGGTTGATTGAAGGTATGAATTACTAAATTAATCTTCGAAAACAAACTTAGAAATGATTTATGAACTGTTTTGAGACTGTTGGCCCCGTAGCTACCTACGAGTACATGTTTTTCCATTTCGTTTCGATGCTGTCGACCCTAGCCCAGTCTTCAGCTCCCACAGTTGTCACCTAGCTAGTGAACACTGTGGCCCATTTGACTATGGCTATATGTTTACTATATAGCATGAGTCTATTGGGTGAAGCCTAGTCTCCATTATATTGTTTTTTTTACTGGAGTGGTAAATCCTTGGTTAACATAGATCCAGACACTTCCAGACTTTATTAGTTTCTAATTTCATTATGCATGATAAATATGCTTATGATTTGAATCTCTATGTTATTTGTTTCAAAAGTGATTTTTATTGTTTACAAAGTGTTTTGGAACTTATTTTTGAATATTTTATGAATTGCATGATGACAGCTATTAGAAATATTTGTGGAATCTTGCAATTAAATCAAATGTTACTAAACTCCTTATAGTTGGAATTGGATGCTAGGATAAGTGAGGTGTTTCAAAGCATCATTTTGTACTCAGCCTAGTTATCTAATCTACCATAGTATCCTTTCCGATTTCATGCCCAAACAATTAATATTTTTTGAGTAAAAGAACATGATTCTAAATACTGCATATAATAATGCATTGTATCAGCTTTTGTGTATATATATTATCGGGCATAAGCTTGCCCCCCTTTATTTTCCTTCCAGATTACCTACAGTGGATTCTAGTTTGCTCAATAGGATCACATTTTGGTATCCCTCAGGCAAGTTTCCAATTCTGTTGCGGTATACGAGTTATTTTATATGTTCAGACTAAATATGTACAGTGCTACATGTATATAAAATTATACTTGGAATGTACATTTTCTAAACAGTAAGTGGAATAAAAGGAAACTTTAAGTTACATTTCAAATTGTAGTGAATTAAATGTTCAAATATTTGGATCCTGGGTAAATTATGGTTCTTTGAAATGATTAATTTATTTAAATATAAGTCAACATTGTTGACAACCCAACCAAAAATAATTAAGTTATATGAAAATAGTAAGAATATATGATATTTTGGTATGTGACACTTACCACCTAGCTTGGTTACACGTGTGTCTAAAATTTTATTTTAAAATTGTTTTTTATTTATATGAAAAATTGGAAGGGTATTAATTTGACATTTTAGCTATGATATAAAAAAATGTTAATAATTTCACTTATCATTATATGTAAAAAATATTAAAATGTCCTAAATTATTTTAAATATTATAATATAAGAGTTTTCATTTGATTACAATTACAATTATTTTATTTTATAGTAAGTTTTGCAAAGTAAAAAAAAATTCCCGACTGTGATGGACGCAATGACCGCTTTCTTATCCATTATGTCCGCTAACGCGATAAACGCAACACGACCGAAAACGTGATTGCGACTGCAATTTAAAACCCTGCTTGTGATATTGTTTAACAAAGTTATAGATACTAGCAGAATCCCTATGTACCTCACCATGCAAAACCTAATTCCTTTTTGTCCAAAGGGTCCAAAGTATTAAAACTAGAATTTGCAACTTGTCAAAATCCATATTTTTGACAGCGTCCATGATCTATTTATGATCATAATTAGGACTAAACATTACTAAATAAAGGTATGCTTGGAAAACATTCCAGACATTTATGACACAATATACTCTCTTCAAAAACACCACACCACCCTTTAACATCTCCTGATCTACCACAACATCATAATTCACCTTGTAGTAATCATTTGATGGGGCTTTCCATAGCACCTACCTTGCTGATTGAGTCTCAAGCCTACCTTGCACATGTAGTGCCATTAGTTGCTATGCTATTGTCTAACAAAGCTACAAATACTAGCCATATCCCTATGTACCTCACCATGTAATACTTGATTCCTTTCTACCCAAAGGGTCCAAAGTATTAAATCTAGCTGTTATAGCTTGTCAAACTCTAAACTTTTGACAACATCTACTGTCACAGCCCGTGACCCTATTTTTTCACCTTATTCTATACATCTTATTTGGTTGGGCTGTCTACGATACTTTACTTTTCTTTTACATATAAACAATTTCATATTAAATTATAATATGAGTTACACCCACTATCTTAATTCATAAGGAAGTAGTACTGTAGATAAGTCTAAATACAGAAAATAAATTATCATACCTCATGTAATTAAATCGAGTTTTCGCAGTGTCTCTTTATGCACAGCCGAAGTCCTTTAGATGTCAGACTCTCAGTCCTTGAAAATCTGAAATGTTAAAATTAAGGGGTGAGCAAACCACGACTCAGTAAGAGAATTATATGCATCACTTGATATTCAGCTATCTATATGCTGAAAAACTTTTTTTCATTTTTCCTATAAGGGCTCTAGGCTCACATGTAGGAAGGATAATACAGTCGGTTAGGGGTCCAGATGGAGTAAGGTAGGTATTTTGAAATGTTTGTCTTGTCCCGTAACCTAGAAGCAACTGTAGGGAGTAATAAATTTCTTTTGAAATTTAAATCTTTTTTTCCTTTCATTTTGTATCATTTTCCTTTTTATGCTTTTATGAATTCAGAGCATTTAAATAAAGTAACTAATATTTATCTATTCCTTTAGAAAAATATTAGTTTAAACTATCATCACTCCCTTTTGAATTCTTTTCATATTTTATTGTACAACTCTTAATTAGTGCGGTACTTTAAATAGCAAAGTAAGCTATTAAAATATATTCCACTTATCACATTAGCAAAACAGCAAGCACTTCGGTAAATTAGTCACTATGCGCGTTGATAAATTGGTTACTATACAAGTTAACAAATCAATCCATTCACAAAAACGAAAATCAATAAACTTCAAGCATATAGCTTAACTCACTAAAAACAGTTTCAAAATAACCGATCACTTAAGGTGTAAGCCCCAGTTCACTGATGCAATTACGACATCCATCCTAACTAGCAATGGAGGAAGTGTCGTATCAAGGAACTCGTGTAGCATGTAGGTCCTTTAGGATCCTAGAGGTGGCTCCCATAGTCCAAGGGTATCCGTGTATCACGTAGATCCCTTAGGATTCTAAAGGTGGCTCCCTCGATGCAAACAATATCAGTGTAGCACATAGGTTCTTCGAGATTCTAGAGGTGGCTCCCACGGTCCAAAAGGTATCCGTGTAGCATGTAGGTCTCTTGGGATTCTAGAGGTGGCTCCCACAATCTAAACAATATCTGTGTAGCACGTAGGTCCTTCGAAATTCTAGAGGTGGCTCCCACGGTCCAAAAGGTATCCGTGTAGCACGTAGGTCCCTTGGGATTTTAGAGGTGGCTTCCACGATTTAAACAATATCTGTGTAGCACGTAGGTCTTTTGGGATTCTAGAGGTGGCTCCCACGGTCCAAAAGGTACCGTGTAGCATGTAGGTCCCTTGGGATTCTAGAGATGGCTCTCACGATTTAAACAATATCTGTGTCACATATAATCTAATATTCCATTTAAAATCATGGTAAGAATATTAGATTTATCAATTCTTTCTTTTTGAAAACATATTACATGTTCGTATCACATGTCTTATGAAAATCATCTCACAGTACTATAATCAATACCGTAATGAGCATTTTGTAAAAATGCTATAAATCAATTGATTTTCTTCTTATATCATATAAAACATATTCTTTTCACATGTCACGTATCATATAAAACATTTTCCTTTTAACATATCACATATCATGTAAAACACTTTTCTTTTTAACATGTCACCTATCATTTATGGAGACTGAGACAATCATCAATCATATCATGCTATAGACCCTGGAGGGTAAAGAAATAAACAAATCAAATCTATGACCATAATCTATATTGTCCTCGGTGGATCATTGATCAGGTGTCGACCGGGACTAAACATATCACATATCACATATCGGCATGATAGGATGCCACATAGTCTCAAAACCGTATTTTTCATCATAAAATAACTTTTATGAAATTTATAAAAATATATAATTTCATAATTTAAAACCATAAAGGTTATAAAATCATTTAGTGGATATTTAAGAAATATTTATAAAAATATTCATAAAATATTCATTGTATTTCTTTTCATTTTTTGTCTCGTATTACGTGTAATTTACCTATTAAGAGAATTTTCGATGATTTCATTATCACCATTCTCGAAAACATGAATATTTTAAAATTCAATCTCATTATATTCATGTTTTATGAAAAATAATAATTTTCTCTTTTTTTTAATATCGTTTTTCGGAAATAAAATCATTTTATATGATTTTACGTAATTTTCTAAAAATTTTTGGCAGCATAACGGTTGCCGATTGACTAGCCTCCTGTACAGAAAATACAATTTATAATTCCAGCTAGTACGTCATCACAAATTTTTAGTCGATAAATCATCACAACATTTCCATAAAATAATTTATAATTTAAAAACATACAGACTGAATATCCTTACAGTGCTGCACATGCATCCCTTACCTTTTCCAGGTCGATGATTTCCTCGTTATCAGCCGCACCCGTACTCCATCTCTTCTAATTCCATCATCTCGTTCGCCGAGAATGATTTCTGGAAACCAAATTCTAACATTTAGAATTTTTTTTCATAATTTATTAAAAATCATAGGAAATTAATTTTCGAAATTTCTTACCAAATTTTCGTAAAATTTTGAATTTTCGAATTCCTGAGAATTTTTGAATTCCCGAAAATTTTCTTTTCTCTCTTTCTTTTTTCCTTTTTCTTCTTTCTTTTTCTTTTTCTTCTTCTTCTCTTTTCTTTTCCTTTTTCTTTTTCTTTTCCTTTTTTCAGACCGGTTCGATCCCATCTCGCCGGTTCGATCTTCGGCGACCGGTAGCCACCATTTTCGTCGGTTCATGCTTCCCACAGTTGGTCGACGTTGCGGGGATGCCGGATCTGCCTTCTGTTTCTCCCCATCACCGGCGACGGTGCCGGATCTGGAGGCTTGGGTTTTCGGCCTCTTCTCTTCCTCTTTTCTCCTCCCTCCGCCGTTTTCTTCTTCGCCGCTGGTCACCTTCACCTTGGTCGACCTTCATCGGTGGCGGGAGTGGCAGTGGCGGTGCCTGAATCGGTCGGCATCGCCGATCTCCCTTCCTCTTTTTCTTCCGTTTTCCTCTCTTTTCGCTTTTGCTTCCGTTTTCTGTTTTCCGTCGCCGACTTCCTCCCTTCACTTCGCCGGCATCGTCTCTTCCCCTCCTCTCTCTTCTCATTGCCAACGGCGGCAGCCGGTGCTGCCGTCGGCTTTAGCTGGGGAAGGGGTCGGCCCTTCCTTCTATTTTGTTTAACAGAAAACAAAACAGGGGTCGGGTAGATCCCGACCCTGTTTAATTTAATTTAATTTAATTTAATTTATATATATATAATTATATATGATATTAAATATTATATATATGTATATAGAGATATATATTATATATTTAAATCCTTTATATATATATATATATCTATACAATTTAGTTTAAAATACTATATATATTTCATATATATATATATGTATATATATATATATATGTATATATATATATATATGATATATATATATATATATACATATATATATGAAATATATATATATATATATAGTATTTTAAACTAAATTGTATAGATATATATATATATATATATATATATATATATATATATATATATTATGTATATAAATCTACATATGCATTATTTATGATATATATAAATAGTATATATCCTTATATAATAATCATATATATACTATTTTTCATATATGTACATATGTAATCATGTAAAACATATAAAATATATTTAAAAATAAATTTATATAATAAAATTATATAAATATATAATTACTTGCATTTTTATTTTCTTTTAATTTGGATTTCTTAATATCCAACTATTTTCTCCTTTTCATTTCTTATTTAATTTGGATTTCCATTTATCCAAATTAAATTTCCTCTATCTCATCATTTCATCAACTTTCAAAATTTTCAAATATTTCTATCTCTTAAATAAATTCATTTATTTTTTTAACTTATTTATTTGTTTTAATATTAAATTTACAAATATTTAATATCAAATTTAAAAAATTATCGGTTATCACATCCACGATCCATTGATGATCATGATTAGGATTAAACTCTGCTAAATTAAGGCATGCTTGGAAAACATTCCAGACATCTATGACACAAAATCAACCCCATAAAGCATGTAATATATTCTCTTTAGAAACACCGCATCTGAAGCAAATGAGCTCACCTGTAAACCTTTCTCCACTAGATTTTTCATAACTAAGAGAATACCATGACAAATTCTCCACAAAAAGGTCTGCATCTTTGTTGGAACTAGGATCCTCCAAAGTTTCTTCCAAAAAGTGTTATCTTGCTCAAGAACGGATATAATAAAACATTCCTTAATTCACATCTTGCACCCACTCTTTACAGAATAGTACCCATCAGTTGTAAAAGTCTATGCTAGAGCATCATCATGGTACCTATTTGTTTATGAAATAGAGACATACGTCCTGCCTCATTTGCTACAAACACATTAAAGATAAGGCTATTGCTCTATTTCCATGCATTTACGTAAAAAAGATAAACCACTTTGAGATTATTATCCCATACACCTTATTGAATTATCGATAATCCATTTGTTGTGAATGATAGCCAAGGATCGTTCCATAACATTCTATGCAGTTCCAACTTTCCATATAAATCTTTACTTTAAAACAAATTTGGCAATACAAAGACTTCTCCAGATGTAGGATGGCCTATTCCCAATATCAACATTAAGGAAACACTTTTGTGGGAAATATTTGGCCGTTAACACTAAGTAAAGTAATGAATTCGTTTTCACCAAAAAAAAAAAAGTAATGAATTCGTGTTTCTCAATAGTCTCCAACATTGTTTTGCTACAGCGCCTAGTTAAAGCACCATATATCCTAGAATTCCTTACCTTCTAGAATCTTCCCGCTACACATTATCTCCCATTTCAGCCAATGGACACTTTTGTGTGGGATATCTCTTTGCCACCAATATCGTGAGAGCATTATGTTGATGTCCAAACATAACGATTTCAAAAAAAGAAAACAACTCATGTCATAATTTGGTGTTCCTTGTACAACATCCTTAAGAAACACTTCTTTGCCACCACAGGACAAATGTTTAACACTCCACTCGTGGATCTTTGCAATAATTTGATCCTTGATCTCCCTAAAACATGGGATTTATTTCTTCCAACTATACGAGGTAAATGGAGTTATTTTTTATGTGAGTTGGAGATGTGGATGCTCATAGATTTTTAAATCTGTCTTCTCTAGTGTAAAGGAACGTTGAGACTGAAAAATATGAATGATTTAGATAAATTTATTTGTTGGCCTGAGCATACTTATACCGTTGTGGGAGTTGGAGATGTGGATGCTCTATAGATTTTAAATCTGTCTTCTCTATTGTAGAGGAACATTGAGACAAAAATAGGGATGATTTGGATAAATTTATTTGTCGGCCTAAGCATATTCATACTGTTGTAAAATAAATTTCATTTGTGCAACTTCCTCCATATTTGCTTTTTTAAACAGGAGGTTGTTGTCTGCAAAAAAAAAAAAAAGGGTGATCTTCAGTCCCTTTCCACAAGCTTGAGTTCTATGTAGTAAACCTTATCATTAATGCTTGGTCAATAAATAAGACAAACCTTCAATACGAATCAAGAATAGATATGAAGATAGAGTCTCCTTGGCGTGAACCATATTTTAGAGTAATAGATTCGGTTTGTGTATCATTCACTAATAAAGAGTTTGATACAGTCGACACACACTGCATTATCAAGGCAACCTACCAAGGATGGAAACCTAAACATAGAATCATAGCCTCTAGGAATCCTCATTCAACATGGTTATAAGCCTTGCTCATATAAAGTTTTAAAGCAAAGAAACCATTCTACTTATGTCTCTTCTGTTTTAGCGTATGTAGCATTTCATATGCCACAACCATAGTATCAATAATTTATCATCCTGGCATAAATGCAGATTGTAGCTCACTAATGCACAAAGGCAATATTGTCTTTAATCTGTTCGCCAATAATTTGGCCATAATCTTATAAAGTACATTACAGAGACTGATTTGCGGAAAATAAGAAATACTCTTGGGACACTTTAGGTATAAGACACAGATGAGTATGATTCACAACATTAAACTCTTCTTACCTGTCAAACAGTTCAAACAATATTGGATCACATCATCACCAATAATTGGCTTGAAATGTTGGTAAATGAAGTCAGCATTCCATCTAGTCCTAGGGTTTTTGTTGGTGCCATTTGTGATAGGGCATGTCTTATGTCATCTCCCATGAACTCAACAAGTAGATGGGCATTCATCACCCAAGTTACCTTTGGTAAAACAACATCCAAGACTTTTCCAAAGTCTTCATGGATATCAGACGTAAACAAACAAGTAAAGTGGGAAACTTCAATATCACATATTGAATTGAATGCTTCATGCCACTCTCCTTATTCGTTCTCCAGTCCAAGTATGGTATTATTTTTCTTTCTTTTTGTTTCACTATAATGGAGGATAGAGGTGTTACGATCTCCTTCTTTTAACCAACTCACTTTATATCTTCGTCTCCAAAAAATTTTCTCCCTTTATAATAATCTACCAATCTTCTCATTCAACAAAGAAATACTTTTGCAAATTTGCATCAGATGGGTTTGCATGATGCAACTAGTGTAGCTTTTTCTTTAGTCTATTAATTCTATACCTCATAGCCCCAAACTTTGTTGCACTTCAACATTGAAGTTGGTCACCAGTATGGCAAAGTTTACTAGGCAATGGCTTATTTGTCATTACATCCCAATCTTTATCTACTATCTTGGCATATTTTGCTTCTTTTATCCACATAGCCTCAAAAAGAAATGGCGAGATGGTCTATTATTTTTGGAACCTACTGTTCCATCTATAGTTAATAATAAAGGACAGTGGTCAGAAGTCAAAGGCAAAAGATGTTGGACTTCATACAACGAGAACAGCTCTAACCACCTACTATTCGAAACACCTCAATCTACTCTTTCTTGAAGATGGGTTCAGTGTTATAAATAGCGGCCGCTATCTCGCGGTAGCGGCTCTGGCCGCCACCGCTATCACGGAAAAAACAGTTGTGATTGAGAATCACAACCGTAACGGTCACTATTGGCCGTTATAAAACGGCCTAACGGCAGATAGCGGCGATAACGGTCCGTTATCGCCGCTATCCCCCTTTTTTCTGGTTGGAATGGAAACAGAATATATAAAAAATTCTTATCAGATAAGGCAACACAGAGTCACAGACATAAAATCAAATCAACTTAGCCTCAAAAAACCTTAGCTTCATGCCTTCACCATATCAAAATCAACAAAAAATCATATCAATCACATTGACAGATCAGATTCAGATATGAGATCACAGACAGATTATAACTCACAGTCCCAGACACGAGTGCAAATTTAAAATTTATAACCTTTTAACTTAGTAGATCTAGATCGAAACATGACAGATCTATTAAGGTGAGTGAGGTTGAGGGCCACTTGAGGCAGAGTCAATGGGCGTGGCCGCGTGGGTAGGCTGTTGGTAGCGGCGCACAGGCGTGAGTGACTGCGACTGGCGTGGGCAGGCAGTTGTGGGCGGTGGCCTGAGATGAGATTGGCAAGGCTGAGGCTTGAGGCTAACCGAGTCCAAGTGGCCGCTGACTGCTGTTGAGGCTCGATGGGTGAGGGCGTGAGGGAGGTTGACGGCAAGTGAGTTGGTGAGGGGCTGTGAGGCCGGAGGTGTGAAATCCCCAATTTCAGGAAATTCCTCCATAATTATAAAGTATGTTAGCTTAAATGAAAATAAGTAGATATGAGAATTATGAAGTATGAAGGATGTATGAAACATGGAAGAAGTAATGAGATGAAAGATTAAATAGTCAAGGAAATTAAATTGATGTTATAGGAATAATGGAGGTATGAGCAAAGAATTAATATCAGAAAATTAAGTGTAAGTAAAGACAAGTGTTATATGGGAGAAAGAAGACCAATTAAATGAATATGAAGTTTAATATATGAATGATGTATGCATGATGTATGGAAGAAATAAGAAAGTTGATAGTGAATAAGATAAATGATTTATTAGGTTGATATCAGAAAAATATTAAGAGTATGAGACAAGAAATTAAATCAGAAATATTATTGGAGATTAAATGGATGAGTCATATGGAAAAGGAATTAAATGGACAAATGGTCTTGAGTCAAAGGGATAAATTTGGCTGAGATGATTAAAGGGATAGAGGTGCATTTAATGAAAAGTGCATGAGTCATCTTCATCTTCCATCACCCCACGGCAGCAACTCTTCTAGCCCTCTCCCTCGTGTTCTCCAAGTTTCCATAAGTTTTCTTCCATAGCTACCTTGACAAACACTCTTGTTTAGTAACCAAATCGTTAAGCTTATTAGACGAAAAAACGATCCTTATCACTAGACTAGATGATATCTGGAGTTTGGTGAATTAATTCCAAGTATTGGAGGAGATCTCAAGATTTGAAGTTTTGGTCTCTAGTGAAGGTAAGAGAAGAAGATGATTTTTACAATTTGGTTCATGATATGAAGTTGTTTTGAGTTAGTATAGCATATGTATGTGGTTTGATTTAAGGTTTGATATGATTTATGATTACAGCTTTGAAGGAGTGAAAAGCTAGGGTTGACGCGCCAAGTGATTTCGCGTTCCCGAAGGATTCAAGGTAAGGAAATTATGTAACGGACGTAAGGCGGCTATGTCCGCATGTTTTATGATGTTGTTATGTGATTTGGAGAGAAACAATAGTTGATTTTGTGCAGGAAAAGGTGCATTTTCGGACTTGTCTCCTAGTACCAATTAGGCTAGGGGCAGCCGACTGCCTTAGAGGGAAGTCGACTGCCTAGAGACAACCAAAACGTCGTTTTCGAAAACCGATGCAAACCAGTCGACTGCTATGTAAGCCAGTCGACTGCTATTTACCCAGTAAGCATTCTGTTTCAAACCAGTCGACTGCTATATGGGCCAGTCGACTGCTATTTTCCAAAATGCATTCTGTTTGAAAACCAGTCGACTGCTATATGGACCAGTCGACTGCTATTTCTTAAGAAGCATTCTGTTTGAAAACCAGTCGACTGCTATATGGACTAGTCGACTGTCCTTATATGTTTTCGAAGATGAAAATATCGAAATTTTAAATAAAAATAATTTCGATAAATGAAAGTATGAAGCAGCAGCCGACTGCCCTATTAAGCCAGTCGACTGCCCTGTTTTGAAAAGAGGTTTTCAAACCTATTTCAAGAAAGTATGAAATGTCATGGCAAAAAGGCCATATGACATATGTTTTGAGATTATGCACTTTCATGTTTCTAGTAGGGGCTCTGATCAAGTCCTGAAATGATGTATGTTAAGGGCTGAGGACCATAAGTCAGGCCTCAGTTGCTACAGGGGACACCTGACTAGTGTTAACTGTAGCCACCCGCAGTTGGCCAATCTGTTTATGTTTCATGTTTGGCTAAGGGAGAATTCCTGGCCCTACGGGGTACGCCACATGATTATGATGATGATGATGATGCAGTGCATAACTCCACAAAAGTATGAATAGTTTTTATGTTATCGAAAACTATATGTATATGCGATTTCTAAGAATAAAGAAATCGAAAGTACTTGGTTTACTTGTACAAGAAGTTTTAAAAGAAGTATATGAAGTATGTTTTCAAGAAAGTATAAGATGTTTTAAGAAAAGCATGTATGTATGTAAATGATATTTCAAAGAAGTATTTGAAATATGTTTTGAAGAAGTATACGAAACATGCTATATTATAAAAGCATGTAAAGTATGTTTTAAAGATAGAAGACGAAGTAAGTATGTATGTATGTATGTATGTAAATGATATTTCAAAGAAGTATTTGAAATATGTTTTGAAGAAGTATACGAAACATGCTATGTTATAAAAGCATGTAAAGTATGTTTTAAAGTAAAGAAGCAAGTTTATGAAGTATGATGTTTTGAAGTATGTTATAAAGCATGATGTTTTAAAGAAAGTATAAGAAGAAGAAGTATGGTGCATGTTTATATGTATGCTATATTTAAAAAGAAGCATACAAAGTATGATTTGAAGCATGATGTTTTTAAGAAAGTATGTTTGCCTACACCATCTGAAAGAAATATGCATGGTTGCAAACAATGCATGAAAGAGGTTTATGATGCATGCTTTATAATGCTTTACATGACATTATAGAGCCAAGTAGGAAAAACTACATATAGAGGCATAGCACGCTCTTTTACATATTTTTCTTACTGAGCGTAAACTCACCCTTTTACGAACATTTTTCATACAGACTATCTGAAGTAATCCCTCGCTCTCGATAGAAGAGTTTACGAGTGGATCTTGAAAGTTTACCTTCGAAAGACGCTTCCCAAGTAATATAGAAGGTATACTTATGTAATTATGCAAAGTAAATTGTAATTCAGTTATGGTACAGTACAACTAACATTAATGTATGTAAGATGTCGGGGATTTAAGTTAAGACGATGTATGAGATCCTGTGGAAATGGATGATACATATATACATGTATCATTAGTCTGTTTTATTGAAATTGAATTAATTATATTGAGCTATTAGATAGTAAGCCTATTTCAAGAAAAGTATGATTGACATTGACAAGCAAATCTAACCAAGTTAAGGGAAAAAGGATAAAAGATGAATAAGAAATGTATGGTGACTGGGACGTCACAGAGTGGTATCAGAGCAATTAGATTGAGGTTTGTCAGTGTCGATAAGTTAGAAGTAGAGTATATCCCCAATTGTACTGTACTTGTCTGAATACATATACGATGTATAACTGTTTGAAGTTATACTAAATAGCTCATCTTTGTGATTTTATCGACAGAATGAGCTCAAGTAGAAGTGGTGTTGAGAAAGGAAGAGGAAGGGGTTATGTAGAACAGTCCCCAACACAGTCTCCTCAACCATCTCCACCGTACAGCCCGAACACTAGGTTAGCGAAGATGGAGAAGCATGTGGAGAATATGACCACTATGTTTATGCAGTTTATGGCGAACTTTCCAAATGTGGTCACAAGTGTACCATTCGCTATTCCTCTAGTACAACCACCACCAGTACAGACAGAGTTACCCCCACCAGTCCCAGTTATTGAAAGGAGGAATCTCACAGCTTATTGCAGTATGACCTTAATTAAGGAATATAAGAAGCTGGATCCGCCTAAGTTTAAGGGGGATAAGGGCACGTTGGCCGCAGTAAATTGGGTGAGGGCGGTCACTAGATCTTTCGAGTATATGTTATGTTCCGAAAAGGAAAAGGTGGGTTTAGCTGTTTATCTATTAGTGAATAATGCAAAGTATTGGTGGCAGTCCACTCAGGCCTTTTTGGAAGCCCAACATGTTGAGGTTATGTGGGATAAAGTTTTAGAAGCCTTTACTGAGTAGTACATCCCACGCACCGATCAGACTAGGTTGAAGATGGAATTTTTGAAATTGACTCAGGGGACAATGTCAGTTAATCAATATGAGTCGAAGTTTATTTCTCTAAGCGGATTCGACCAAGAGACCATCAGGAGTGAAGGATATAAGATATACAGATTTATAGAAGGACTGAAGTCTCCTATCAAATCCAAGTTGTATACCTTGGGTATAACTACTTATAATGAGACAGTCCGTAAGGCTCAGTTGTGTGAGCAGGACTATGAGCTTCATCAAACTGAATTCCGAACCCAAGGTAAAGGTAAGAAACCGATAAAGCGGAAGTCAGAAAGGAAAACCTCGAGAGATGGATGCTCATCTGGAAGAAGTAAGCCATATGACAGAGCTTCGATAGGTAAGCAAGTAAAGTATAAGAAAATAATGATTGTTTTAATTAAATGGTTATATGAAAATATATATTAAGGTGGGAGTATTATGATGATTATGGTATAGGGACTCCGAGAACTACCAGGATTAAGATCAATGATGAGAGATCCCGACATTCAGCTAGTAGTACCGTTAGCTCACCTAAGAGTATAAGACAAAGGTGTGAACATTGCGGAAAGTTCCACGGATCACAACCATGCCGATTGGCAAGTGGCGCATGTTTCAGATGTGGTGAACAGGGACATATGATCAGGAATTGTTCCAAGAGAGACTTGAGGACACCCGAGGAATCTGAGGAGACCCCTCAACCACAACACAAGGCCACTACTGAAGAGAAGGGAAAGACACCTATTAATTATGATGTAAATGTTGAAGATGTCTAATGTAAAAGTGTGTGGTATTATCTGACTCATTGTAAATGAAGTTAATAGAAGGTATGTATGGTTATATGAAGGATTTTTGCTTACGATGTTGAGATAGTAAAGAAAAGTTCCGAACTTAATGAAATACAATAATTGATGAGAAATGATAGTTGAAATTCTGAAGTACTCCTTAGTATAAAATTTTATAATATATAGTGATGTGTGAAAGGAGTTTAAATAAGAATGATGATTGACTTTTATTAGTCTACTTTCCTTAAATGTTTTATTCTATGAAAGCAGTACTCTGACAAGAATATGAAGTAATATGATGAATGAGTTGTCTCAACAATGGTAATTATTCCCTATAGTCGCTTCTAGGTTTCGGAACAAGACAGGTATTTCAAAGTACCTTCCTTACTCCATCCGGATCCCTAGCCGACTATAGTATCTTTCCTGGTTGATCCCTAGAGTACCATAGGGAAATGAAGATGTTCATTTATAGGCATGTTTGATGCTATGAGAAGAGGACATTTTGGATATGAATTAAAAGAACTATGCTAATAGTTTAAAATGTGATCAGTATATGGGTATTAAAAGAGCAAGAAGAAAGAAATTATAGAAAGCCATTACGGTGGCAAATGCTATGAGTTAGAAGCATGAAAGAATAATGGTTCATATGATGACAAGAAAGTAAGAAGTTACTTGAGAAATTTCCAAGCCTTAAGCTAAATGTTATGCTTTCAAGGTAAATTGGGAATGATGACTAGTATAATGATTAAGCCAGAATTGATGAACGGATCTGCTAAATCAGCCCACTTCCTACTTAAGAAGTCTATGGACGCACTTAGTGCTTTGGCAGAAATGTAGATGAAAGAACGTCATTAGACTAAGTGGAGTTCCAATGAGCAATTTCATGTGATAGAGATTTCAGGTTCAATTCTCATTTAAGGAGATTAACAAGGAACCATGGAATCTCAGTTGAAAATTTTGCACAGCTTTTCGTCCGCAGACTAATGAGCAGTCCGAGCGCATGATTTAGACGCTCGAGGACATGTGAAGAGTTGGTGCTATGTATTTTAAAGGCTCATGGGACGACCATCTGCCATTGATTGAGTTTACTTATGATAATAGCTATTATACAAGTATCGGGGTGACACTGTATGAAATGTTATAAGAATAGAAAGTGTCAACATTTCGAAAGTATAATCCAGAATTCATCTTATGTGATAAAAGGTGAAACCTTAGAAGTTTAGAAAGACATAAGTCATGCGAGAAAAGCCATTTGGGATTTTGGACGGAAAAGATACGGTATAGAAGTCTATGATGATCCCATTAGTTAAAGATTATTGACAATACCACATCATGGAAAAAGCTACATGAAGCTAAATAGCTTGATTAAAGAGGAGTATCCGGAACCATTTGAGACATGACATGATTTGAATTTGAGGGACCAAATTCTCTAAGGTGGGGAGAATGTGAAATCCCCAATTTCAGGAAATTCCTCCATAATTATAAAGTATGTTAGCTTAAATGAAAATAAGTAGATATGAGAATTATGAAGTATGAAGGATGTATGAAACATGGAAGAAGTAATGAGATGAAAGATTAAATAGTCAAGGAAATTAAATTGATGTTATAGGAATAATGGAGGTATGAGCAAAGAATTAATATCAGAAAATTAAGTATAAGTAAAGACAAGTGTTATATGGGAGAAAGAAGACCAATTAAATGAATATGAAGTTTAATATATGAATGATGTATGCATGATGTATGGAAGAAATAAGAAAGTTGATAGTCAATAAGATAAATGATTTATTAGGTTGATATCAGAAAAATATTAAGAGTATGAGACAAGAAATTAAATCAGAAATATTATTGGAGATTAAATGGATGAGTCATATGGAAAAGGAATTAAATGGACAAATGGTCTTGAGTCAAAGGGATAAATTTGGCTGAGATGATTAAAGGGATAGAGGTGCATTTAATGAAAAGTGCATGAGTCATCTTCATCTTCCATCACCCCACGGCAGCAACTCTTCTAGCCCTCTCCCTCGTGTTCTCCAAGTTTCCATAAGTTTTCTTCCATAGCTACCTTGACAAACACTCTTGTTTAGTAACCAAATCGTTAAGCTTATTAGACGAAAAAACGATCCTTATCACTAGACTAGATGATATCTGGAGTTTGGTGAATTAATTCCAAGTATTGGAGGAGATCTCAAGATTTGAAGTTTTGGTCTCTAGTGAAGGTAAGAGAAGAAGATGATTTTTACAATTTGGTTCATGATATGAAGTTGTTTTGAGTTAGTATAGCATATGTATGTGGTTTGATTTAAGGTTTGATATGATTTATGATTACAGCTTTGAAGGAGTGAAAAGCTAGGGTTGACGCGCCAAGTGATTTCGCGTTCCCGAAGGATTCAAGGTAAGGAAATTATGTAACGGACGTAAGGCGGCTATGTCCGCATGTTTTATGATGTTGTTATGTGATTTGGAGAGAAACAATAGTTGATTTTGTGCAGGAAAAGGTGCATTTTCGGACTTGTCTCCTAGTACCAATTAGGCTAGGGGCAGCCGACTGCCTTAGAGGGAAGTCGACTGCCTAGAGACAACCAAAACGTCGTTTTCGAAAACCGATGCAAACCAGTCGACTGCTATGTAAGCCAGTCGACTGCTATTTACCCAGTAAGCATTCTGTTTCAAACCAGTCGACTGCTATATGGGCCAGTCGACTGCTATTTTCCAAAATGCATTCTGTTTGAAAACCAGTCGACTGCTATATGGACCAGTCGACTGCTATTTCTTAAGAAGCATTCTGTTTGAAAACCAGTCGACTGCTATATGGACTAGTCGACTGTCCTTATATGTTTTCGAAGATGAAAATATCGAAATTTTAAATAAAAATAATTTCGATAAATGAAAGTATGAAGCAGCAGCCGACTGCCCTATTAAGCCAGTCGACTGCCCTGTTTTGAAAAGAGGTTTTCAAACCTATTTCAAGAAAGTATGAAATGTCATGGCAAAAAGGCCATATGACATATGTTTTGAGATTATGCACTTTCATGTTTCTAGTAGGGGCTCTGATCAAGTCCTGAAATGATGTATGTTAAGGGCTGAGGACCATAAGTCAGGCCTCAGTTGCTACAGGGGACACCTGACTAGTGTTAACTGTAGCCACCCGCAGTTGGCCAATCTGTTTATGTTTCATGTTTGGCTAAGGGAGAATTCCTGGCCCTACGGGGTACGCCACATGATTATGATGATGATGATGATGATGCAGTGCATAACTCCACAAAAGTATGAATAGTTTTTATGTTATCGAAAACTATATGTATATGCGATTTCTAAGAATAAAGAAATCGAAAGTACTTGGTTTACTTGTACAAGAAGTTTTAAAAGAAGTATATGAAGTATGTTTTCAAGAAAGTATAAGATGTTTTAAGAAAAGCATGTATGTATGTAAATGATATTTCAAAGAAGTATTTGAAATATGTTTTGAAGAAGTATACGAAACATGCTATATTATAAAAGCATGTAAAGTATGTTTTAAAGATAGAAGACGAAGTAAGTATGTATGTATGTATGTATGTATGTAAATGATATTTCAAAGAAGTATTTGAAATATGTTTTGAAGAAGTATACGAAACATGCTATGTTATAAAAGCATGTAAAGTATGTTTTAAAGTAAAGAAGCAAGTTTATGAAGTATGATGTTTTGAAGTATGTTATAAAGCATGATGTTTTAAAGAAAGTATAAGAAGAAGAAGTATGGTGCATGTTTATATGTATGCTATATTTAAAAAGAAGCATACAAAGTATGATTTGAAGCATGATGTTTTTAAGAAAGTATGTTTGCCTACACCATCTGAAAGAAATATGCATGGTTGCAAACAATGCATGAAAGAGGTTTATGATGCATGCTTTATAATGCTTTACATGACATTATAGAGCCAAGTAGGAAAAACTACATATAGAGGCATAGCACGCTCTTTTACATATTTTTCTTACTGAGCGTAAACTCACCCTTTTACGAACATTTTTCATACAGACTATCTGAAGTAATCCCTCGCTCTCGATAGAAGAGTTTACGAGTGGATCTTGAAAGTTTACCTTCGAAAGACGCTTCCCAAGTAATATAGAAGGTATACTTATGTAATTATGCAAAGTAAATTGTAATTCAGTTATGGTACAGTATAACTAACATTAATGTATGTAAGATGTCGGGGATTTAAGTTAAGACGATGTATGAGATCCTGTGGAAATGGATGATACATATATACATGTATCATTAGTCTGTTTTATTGAAATTGAATTAATTATATTGAGCTATTAGATAGTAAGCCTATTTCAAGAAAAGTATGATTGACATTGACAAGCAAATCTAACCAAGTTAAGGGAAAAAGGATAAAAGATGAATAAGAAATGTATGGTGACTGGGACGTCACAGGAGGAGTCAGCATGAAGAGTGGCCGGTGGGTTCTTCAGAGTCGAAGGAGTAGGGATGAAGCTTGAGATCGAGAGTGATGGGAAATTGGGAATTTGCTTTGTAGTAGGTTAAGTTATTAGTTTATGAATGGGTGAGATTGGGTAGGCCAGCTAGAATTTTGGGTTGGGTTTTTTTTTTATAAATGTTTAGGAATTTGCATTAGGTAAATTTAATTAAATTATTATGTAATTTTTTTTTCTATAATTTCTAATGTAATTAAATATACTATTAAAAATTATTGTAAATTAAGAGAAAAAGAAAATATTTTTTTGATAAAAAAGACAATATTATTAATATTTATATTTGATAATAGAATTATGTTGGCTTAAGTTAATTGATAGTGAAAAATTAATATTAAATGTTTAATGTACTCATTAATCAAACATTATTATAACTCAAGAGAATATTGATAATGTGAATGTAATAAATTAAATTATTTTTACTAATTCAAGTGTTGAAAATTTGAATAATTAATGGCTCGAATTCATTTATCATATATCCATGAAAATTGTGATGTTTTTATTATATTTGTTTATAATTATTTGTTTAATAAAAATCTCAAACATGCCACCCCGTGAAGAAATAATTAATGTTAAATAATTAATATGGTGATTTTTATTAATGCATAATTAGTTATCTCTATTTTCAATTTTTGTTATTTTTCAATTATCATAAGTAATTTTTTAAATATGAATGCTTTATTGTAATTCAAAAAAATTATGAATAACTTCCTTTTCCATCTAAATAATAGACTTAAGGTATCATAAATTACTTTAAAAATTATAAAATAAGACATTTTATGATTATAATTACAATTATAACATTTTATACAAAGTTGTGCAAAATTAAAAAAAATTCACGACCGCGATGACTGCAATCACCGTCGCTATGTCCGCAACCGCGATAAACGCAACGCGACCGAAAACGCGGCCACCACCGCAATTTAAAACAATGGTTGGGTTTGCATTGACTGGCCACGCCTCATGTAAACCAGGCACCTTTATACCCCAAGTCTTGTAGTCCACTCTTCTATTGCATCTCAAAACTCAATCATTTGAGCTTCACATCAAAGATTCCCCCTTTCTTTTCATGGGACCATATGATTTCATTGAAATCACTAAGGCATAGCCAAGGTGCTGAAGACTGTCCAGCCAACATGCAAAGTATATTTCATGTAGATGATCTACGAGAATGATTTGGGTGGCCACAAAATCCAATCCGTCTTAAAAGAGGTAACCCATTTACGTGATTTGCATATAAGCTTCTCAAAAAGACATCAACATTTTATTTCCACATCATAGTAAGCCCACCTCTATTACCTTCAGTATGTTGGCATATCCCTTGATCCCAGGTTGACCAAATCAGTTTATTGTCATATACAACCTGGGATAATCAATGCCAAGATTATTGTCCATAATTTCACATTAATATCAACAGATTTTTTGGCCTTTTAAAAACACGTTCTATGATGGTAAGAACTGTGATTGAGTTTGTCAGAAAAATTCAAGCTCTGATTTTATAAAACAACAGAGTGATTCCGGTCCCCAAGCATAATTACCACTATAGCTAGACACCATCGAGAAGCGGTTCTAAGTGCTTGGAAGGCTTGGTAGTGATCACAAACGACTATAAATCCAGGAACTGTTGAACAACAAATAACAGAGTCCAATGATTGGAGGTTAAGATTTCTTGCTTCCGCTTTTAATTTGTTTAACATGTTTCATATGGTATAGAAGCATGTATTATCTGTATGATGTACTTACATTTGGCATCAGAGCCTGTATTTACCTCTGTCTTGGGTGAGAGAAATATACTCTGTAATTTTTGTTCATTTTGTCAAATTGTCGATTTTTGTTTTTACATGTTCTGGTCATAATGCGGTTAGGAAATGATTTGGAATTAATTTTCTAGCCATTTAAGAATAAAAAAAACCCAAATAAAACAGTGTTGAATGAGCCCTGTACATTTAGCTGAAAGCTTGAATTCTTGAAAATTTGGACTTTCATTTTAAGATGTTTTTAGCCAAAACAAATTTCATAAAACTTGTTTTCATTCGTTTTTGATTGATTTGGGATCTGGAATCACCCAAATCGAAGCATGAAAGGCTATTTTTAATCCGGGTCATAAGTTGGGGTCAGAAACGGGTTGAAAACAGAACAATCGGGCGAAGAGGAAGCTGTTTCAAGTGAACAAGAAGAGGCAAAATGATGTCATTTTTTCCATATTGGTTGGGTTCCTTGAAATAGTGTCGTTCGCGTAATACGGGCGCGTGTGAAGCAATTCTCTTCGGTTGGCCTTGCACGTCACTTGTGCGTGTCCCCTTGTAAATTACAGAATCTCAACAATAAATAAAATGAAAAGGACAAAAAGGAGGGGCCCATATGGTTTTTTTTTTTTGCTTGGTCATTTAACCTACCTTTGGGCTCATCAATGTTGGGCTTTTTCCTTTATCTTAACAATTTTTCAAATTTTTTAATTAGGCCATTTGATTTTTCAATAGTTGGGCCTTTTCATTTAATTTATTGTTGGGCCATTAGTTTAGGCATTAAGAATTCATTTAATTTAAGTAATTAAAATGATTTAATTTAGGTCAAATAATTATATTTTTATAATTTTAATCAAAATTTTAGTTCTGTAATTTTTATAATTTTATGAATAATTGGATTATTTTCACAAAATTAAAATAATTATGAAAACTTCTAATTGTTTTGGATTTTATGAGGATTTTTCATGAATTTGGAATTTTTATAAATGCTATAATTTTAAATTGAATGATTTTGTGAAAATTATCATAAAATTATGGTTAAATTATGAAAATTTGATATGAATGTGTATATGTGCTCATTTTGAATGTGTATAATTTTGTTATTTTTATACTAGAAGCACATATAGCTAAGTTATTCATATTATTTGGAATTAAAGTTGCCTTGTGTTAATTGCAATTTTTAAAATATGAATAAACTTAGAATTTTACCAATATGTCTAAGTGATTTATAATTTATTTAATTAGGGCTTAGCCACAGCAACCTTAATTAAGTAAAATTATTTTTGTAAAATCACATAATGATATTAGACATAAATTGTGATTAGTTATAAGGTTATAATAAATTTTATCCCACAGGAATTTTTATTATAATTTTATAACTAATTAGGATAAAATATCAAATTAGTTTCTTAATTTACCCACAGGAATTAGGAAATGATATAATTTGATAGTTTTATCATTATGATATGAATCTATTAGAATTAGAACTTTAGCCCACAGGCAAGTTTTATGTCTGAGATTCATTAAAAAATATGTTTACATTGGTAGACGTAATTAAGTTTGCCTCAAAAATTCTAGATACATAAGCATGTTTATTTTCTATATGTAGTGTTTCCTCAGGCTAGTATTAACCTAGAAATTCCCGAGCTGGATGGAGAGAACTACAAGGTTTGGAAGGAGAGAGTTCTCCTCCAATTATGGTGTATGGATATAGACTATGCTATAAGGAAAGATGAGTCTGTATTGACAGAAACCAGCACTCCTACTGAAGTAGCTTTACATGAACACTGGGAGCGATCCAATCGCCTTAGTGTCATGTATATTAAGACAAAAATATCTGCTGGGATACATGGTTCAGTCGAACAACATACCAACGTTAGGACCTTACTGAAGGTCATAGATGATCAATTTGTCACTTCAGACAAAGCGTTGGCCAGCACCCTGATAATGAAGTTCTCATCGATGAGGCTCACCAGTGTCAAAGGAGTGCGCGAGCACATAATGGCCATGAGAGATATAGCGGCCCAACTCAAGAAGCTAGAGGTGGAGATGTCTGAGTCTTTTCTTGTGCATTATCTATTGAACACTCTACCAAAGCAGTACGGACCATTTAAGATATCCTACAACACACATAAGGATAAGTGGACCATCAATGAATTGATGACCATGTGTGTTCAAGAGGAGGGAAGGCTGCTTATGGAATCGGGTGAAAGTGCATTTTTTGCAAGCCAAGGAAAGACCAAAGATCGAGCCAAGAACAAGGGAAAAGGGAAAAGGGAAAATCCTTGCCCAAGCTGACATTAAGAAAGAGTCCAAGTGTTTCTTTTGTAAAAGGAAGGGACACATGAAGAAGGACTGTGCTAAGCTTCAGCAGTGGCTCGTTAAGAAAGGTAATCCACTCTCATATGTTTGTTTTGAATCAAATATGGTTGAGGTTAATCATAACACATGGTGGATTGATTCTGGATCTACAATTCACATTTCAACTTCCTTACAGGGTATGACAAACCTAAGGAAGCCACTGGGAAATGAGGAGAGCATCTATTCAGGGAACAAGATGCGCTCGCATGTTGAAGGCGTTGGAACGTGCACTTTAGTTCTTAGGAGTGGTTTTGTTTTGCAATTGGAAAAGACCTTTTATATTCCTAGTTTCTCGAGAAATTTAATCTCTGTTTCTAGGCTAGTACCTTATAGATATTCCTTTCAATTTTCAAATAAATCAATATTGATATATTTTAAGTCTGATATTGTTGGGAATGGTACCTTATGTGATGGTCTTTTCTCTATTGATTTGCAAAATAACACTACTCATAACGCCTTGTATGTTCAAACTGGCACTAAAAGATGTGTTACGAATGAGAACTCCTCCACGTTATGGCACCGGAGATTAGGTCATATCTCCATAAATAGAATTAAGAGATTGGTAAATGACAGAATACTTAGTACTCTCGATTTTACGGATTTCGACACTTGTGTGGATTGCATTAAGGGTAAGCAAACCAACAAGTCGAAGAAAGGTGCCAATAAGAGTTCAACCATATTAGAGATCATACATTCTGACATATGTTGTCCAGACATTGATGCATATGGTCAGAAATACTTCATCACCTTTATTGATGATTACTCGAGGTTTATGTATCCCTACATGCTTCATAACAAGAATGAAACATTAGACGCCTTTAAAGTCTTTAAGGCTGAAGTAGAGAAACAATGTGGAAAACCCATAAAGATAGTAAGAACTGATAGAGGTGGGGAGTATTACGGTAGATACACTGAAGATGGACAAGCACCTGGACCATTTGCGAAGTTCCTTCAAGAAAATGGGATTGTTGCCCAATATACCATGCCTGGTTCACCGGATCAGAATGGTGTTGCAGAACGAAGGAACCGAACTTTGATGGAAATGGTGCGTAGTATGCTTAGCAACTCAAAGTTGCCTAAGTCTTTGTGGATTGAAGCTCTTAAAATGGCAGCGTATATATTGAACCAGATTCCAACCAAGGCTGTTCCAAAGACGCCTTTTGAATTATTCAAAGGTTGGAAACCGAGTTTGCGTCATATGCGCGTTTGGGGATGCCCTTCTGAGATAAGAGTTTACAACCTACAGGAAAAGAAACTGGATCCTAGGACCATAAGTGGGTATTTCATCGGATATGCCGAACGGTCCAAAGGCTACAGATTCTATTGTCCATCTCATAGCACTAGATTTGTGGAATCAAGGAACGCCAAGTTTCTTGAAAATGACTTAGTTAGTGGGAGCGATCAATCTCAATACCTAGTTTCTGTGAGAGATCAACCCTCTACCTCGAGTCAAGGATTAGTTATCATGAACAATGTCCCTTCAGTACAACTGGACATTGAACAACCAATCGTTGAAGATCCACAAGTAGCTGATAACTTACCAGTAGACGAGGCTCCTCTGGATACACCAGAATTGAGTGAGCAACCAGTTGAACAACATGATCCTTCAGAGAATGTTGAACCAACATTAAGAAGGTTTACTAGGGAAAGGAAATCAGCTATTCCTAGTGATTATATTGTGTATCTACAAGAGTATGATTTTAATATTGGGCTCGTTAATGATCCAGAGACGTTTTCACAAGCCATGAACAGTAAAGAATCAAAACTTTGGTTCGATGCTATGAAGGATGAGATGGATTCGATGGCATCTAATGGAGTATGGGATCTTGTCGAGTTGCCTAATGGGGCCAGAGCTATAGGCTGTAAATGGGTCTTTAAGACGAAGACTGACTCATTAGGCAACCTTGAGTGTTATAAGGCAAGACTCGTAGCCAAAGGATTCACTCAAAAGGAGGGAATCAATTACAAGGAGACCTTCTCTCCTGTATCTAAGAAAGATTCTCTCCGCATCATAATGACACTTGTTGCACATTTTGACTTAGAGTTGCAACAAATGGATGTGAAAACGACATTTCTCAATGGTGATCTAGAGAAAGAGTTTACGTGAAACAACCTGAAGGTTTTTCCTCTAGCAATGGTGAGCATTTGGTCTGTAAGCTGAAGAAATCCATATATGGGTTGAAACAAGCTTCCCGCCAATGGTATCTAAAATTCCATGAAGTCATCTCTTCATTTGGTTTCGTTGAGAACATCATGGATCAATGTATATACCAAAAGGTCAGTGGGAGCAAGATTTGTTTCCTTGTGCTATAGGTGGATGATATTATGCTTGCAACCAATGATAAGGGGATGCTACGTGAGGTGAAACAATTTCTTTCTGAGAACTTTGATATGAAGGATATGGGCGATGCATCTTATGTCATTGGCATTAAGATCCATAGAGACAGACATAGAGGTATATTAGGTCTGTCACAAGAAACCTATATCAATAAAGTCTTGGAAAGATTCAGAATGAAAGATTGTTCACCAAGCCCAGCTCCCATTGTGAAGGGTGACAGGTTCAATTTGAACCAATGCCCGAAAAATGATCTTGAGCAGGAACAGATGAAGAACATTCCATATGCCTCAGCTGTTGGAAGCATTATGTATGCACAGGTCTGTACCAGGCCTGATATTGCTTTTGCCGTGGGATTGTTGGGTAGATACCAAAGTGACCTGAGGATGGACCACTGGAGAGCTGCGAAGAAGGTGCTTAGATATTTTCAAGGCACTAAGGATTACATGCTTATGTATAGACGGACAAATGAGTTGGAAGTGATTGGCTTCTCAGACTCAAACTTTGTTGGCTGTGTTGATACCCGGAAATCAACATCCGGTTACATCTTCATGCTTGCTGGTGGAGTTGTTTCATGGAAGAGTACTAAGCAGACACTGACGACCACTTCTACTATGGAGGCTGAGTTCGTTTCCTGTTTTAAGGCTACCTCACATGGTGTATGGCTTAAGAGTTTCATTGGTGGGCTTAGAGTTGTTGACTCCATATCTAAGCCATTGAGGATATATTGTGACAATTCAACTGCGGTATTCATGGCTAAGAACAATAAGAGTGGAAGTCAAAGTAAACACATCGACATTAAGTACTTGGCCATTAGAGAACGTGTTAGAGATAAAAGAGTGGTCATTAAACACGTTAGCACTGAATTGATGTTAGCTGATCCTTTGACTAAAGGCATGCCACCGTAGAGAGAATGGGACTTGGTCCCACATTTGATTGTAATTGAAACTCTTATTAATAATATGATGTTTCTCATTTTGATTTGTATACACTAAAGTTTTATTTGAGAAATATCCTTATTGTTTGGACCGAGAATAAACATAAGGTTTATTCATTAAGTAAAAATGGGTTGATTTAGAAACATTTTACATAGTAATACATGGAAGATAATACTCACCATTAGAGGAACTATCGCCATGATTCATGTGATTTGTTTCTTCTATGAGTGAAATAAATGGAACAAGTGGGAGAATGTTGGCATATCCCTTGATCCCAGGTTGACCAAATCAGTTTATTGCCATATACAACCTGGGATAATCAATGCCAAGATTATGGTCCATAATTTCACATTAATATCAACAGATTTTCTGGCCTTTTAAAAACACGTTCTATGATGGTAAGAACTGTGATTGAGTTTGTCAGAAAAATTCAAGCTCTGAGTTTATAAAACAACAGAGTGATTTCGGTCCCCAAGCACAATTACCACTATAGCTAGACACCATCGAGAAGCGGTTCTGAGTGCTTGGAAGACTTGGTAGTGATCACAAACGACTGTAAATCCAGGAACTGTTGAACAACAAATAACAGAGTCCAATGACTAGAGGTTAAGATTTCTTGCTTCCGCTTTTAATTTGTTTAACATGTTTCATATGGTATAGAAGCATGTATTATCTGTATGATGTACTTACACAGTAGACACACCCAAACAACTAGAAAAGCCAAACTTATATCTTAGTTTATCTAGTTTAGATGCATGTAGTTTAGTTTTTGACAGAAGCACCACATGGGGAACATATAGTTTGATGTGCTCCATGAGAGCACAAACTGATCATAGGTTCTCAAGACCACGATAGTTCCACGAAGATTCTCATGGTTCCTGGTGGGGCCAGCAACCAGTCCCCGTCAAGGTAGCAGTTGCTGAAGTCCCTCACGACCCTTCTTTTGATATAGATCATTGGTTGAGTCTACCACTACTTGCATATTCAATGGAAGTTTCCATTTTCCCCTAATGGTATCGCTGAACCTTTTCAATAGTGATGGTCCCTTATGCAATTCTCTTCTAAGCATATTTTTGGGTGGCAGTAATCGGTGTTATTGATGTACTCAAACCATTATGGTCCATAGCTCTTTATATCCCACAATACTCTTATTAGTAGAGGTACTTGCATGGTGAAACTCATTTCCACATGCTCGCGTAACATGAATGGCCATGCAACTTTTGGTAGTTTTGTTAGACAGTAATTGACTAGTTGTTACTCTAGCATTCTTGGAAAGATAACCACGTTTGTAACTACTTGCATGAACTCCAAGATCATCAGAAAATAACTGTTGCTTTATTGTCGGCTCGAACAACCCTTATCCAAAATTCAGAACAGCTATAGTAGTGGAATTATTCTTCCAATGCTTCATGTATAGTGTAATAGTTTGACCATAAACGTGATAACCTCACTTCTAAAAAGGAGAGGCATGCCCCCAATCTCCATATTGATATACAACTTGATCACCATCAGCAGTCGCGAAACTAGCACTACATTCATGCTTAGTATGGCCAAGGATGCCACAAAATTAGTAAAACATTTGCCGTCTCTAATAAGATAATTGCACAAAGATAGGTTTCCTAGTAAGGATGCTATCAAGTGTAATAAAACGACAGTGGTTTTGTTACATTGATTTGGACTCGAATAAGTAGAAACCTACCATTTAAATGTTGTTCAATAGCAACGTTAGTAGGGATATATCGACCTAATTTATTGCCAATTCCTTTGAAAACATCCCCAATCATCATTCTAATAGGCAACCTATAAACACGTACCTAGAAGGATGCACGTTCAAATGTATAATCCTCAGGTTTCAATTCATCATGGTAGTCATGAAATAAAATAAGCTGCTTATCAAATTACCATAGGGAACCCCGGAACACTCGAAGTTTTTCTCAAGGCAAACTTAAACAAGAATAGATTGTCACTTAAGATAAGGATAGTAGCCTTAGTAGATAAATTCCAAACCACACGCATGGTGCCTAAGAAAGCCTCTTTGTTGAATAAACTCTAAGTAAACAGTCTAACTAGTAACTAACTTTGTCCTACGAAAGAAACTGAAGGAGCATTTATCTCCTCCATTGTCACCTTGTCCTTTTCATCTTCTGTAAGTTTCCAATGGTGCCATAAATCATCCAAAGAATCAACCATTGTTAACGTAACTTAGCAAATAACACAAGATATCGATTTGAAGATTAAGAAATCTATTTAGAAAATGATAAAATTTTGGTAGACATCAATGGAAAATCCAAACTAGAAACTACTTCTTTAGTGACATGTTAGAGAGAAGACTAAAAACTAATAATTAAGTTTAGAAATCTAAACTAGAATTTTTTTTAAATGATAAGTTTAATTAGATTAGAAACCTAATAAATAAGTTATTTCACTTTATGGAATGTGTTACAAATTTAAAAGTAAATTAGTAAATAAATAAATGAAATAAAATGTTTTTTTTTTTGTGAATTAGATATGTAAATGTAATGCCAATTTAATACAAATTTACTTTAAATTAGTAAATGTAATGACAATTGACAAGTGAACATTTACAAGTCAACCAACCATTCATATCTTTAGATACATTAAGGCTAAAAGCTATGTGTAGTTGTTTCTATTTGCTATATGCAACATTTAGTAGCTTTACAGTTGGGTACCCTTATGAATTTCGAAAGAAGAAAAAAGAATAGAAAATAAACAAGAAAAGACTGAATTAGGAAATGCAAGAAGGACACGAAGGGGATTTGGCTTCTAATTTAATCAATCAAATCAATTCAAATGAAGGCGATTTAGCAAGAAATTCATTTCAGATTATGATTATAATTTGAAATAAAAAAGTTACAAAACTCGTTTTTTTATATGAATTAAAATGATAGATTTGATTAGAAGTCTGCAGTCTCTTCTTGCATTTCCCAATTCTTTCTTTTCTACTTTATTATTTTCTTCTTTTTCTTCGAACTTCATAAAGGTCCCCAACTTTTAAGCTGCCAAATATTGCACAAAACAAATAGGCGCAACTACAAATAGCTTTTAGCCTTAATTTATCTAAAGATATGAATGGTTGGTTGACTTGTGAAAATTCACTTGTCAATTGTCATTATATTTACTAATTAAAGTAAATTAGTACTAAATTGACATTACATTTACATATTTAATTCACAAAAGACTTTTTATTTCATTTATTTTTTATTTACTTCTAAATTTGTAATTTCATTTCATAAAGTGAAAGGACAAATTTATGAGATTTCTAATCTAATTAAATTTATCATTTAAAAAAATATATTCTAGTTTAGATTTCTAATCTTATTATTTTTTGTTGAAAATATTAAAGTATTTAATATTTACTATAAAAAAATCTTCATCTATTAGATTTCTAAATTTGTCACTTTAATTCATTTAGTATTTAACAAATTCTAAGAAATGAAGACAATGAAGAAGACCAAGTAAATTAAGCAATATTTCAAATAATAAATACAAGAAAAAAAATTGAAATCGAACTGGTCCAAAACCGGAACCTATGTTCCAGTTTCACAGACCAGTTTGGTTCCACCAAATTTACATCTCTAGTTTTATTCATTAACGGGTTAGAACCAATTTAATCCGATCCAAAAACAGATCCTTTCCTTTGATAAAGAAAATGGGAATAAAAGCAAGAATTCCATGAATCATTCATATTTAAATCCTAAAACCTAATCCCTATATATAAAATGGATTATGGAGTTGCTAGTAATCTTTTTTGATTAATGTGTGATTAATCACCTCTTCAAATTTAGAGACGGACTAATCTACTCTTCAAAGCTAGAATTCAGGAATACGATTACATATAGGAAAGATTTTAAGCACTCTAAAATGCCCCTCCTAAAATGTCATGTTTTATAGTATATAGCTAATATCATATTTTACACACATAACAGTAATCGGTTGGGCTGTCTGTGATGTCTTTATCACTATTCACTTATTCTGATAACAGTAAACACATTAGAAATAAAATTTATATTTATTTATTTTCAGTATTTACATAACTGTGCTATTTATTTACATCCCCTGTACAATAATATACGACATAGTACTATACAATATAAAGTCTGAACATATAAAAGAAGTAAATATGCCTCCAGGATCCGCTCAAAACTGCCTCAGGGAAACTATAACGCAGCCAAATCCACGGAACGGTATAAAGACGGTCACTGCAAGTAATCTAGAGAGTGGAAAAATAAGGAGTGAGCTAACGTGCTCAGTAAGAGAATCGTATGTAAAGACTGATACTATGAAATTAATTTCCTATTAGTTCACTAAGGCACCAAATCAGGAACGATACTATAGTCGACTAGGAAACAGGATGGAGTATGGAAGTTATTTTAGAATACCTTTCGTGTCCTAGCTCCTAAAAGCGACTATAGAGAGTAATAAATTAAATTTGAAATTAAAACAATATGATATGCTATTAAAAATCATTATAGCAGAACAATTGAATAAATAAATGAATATTTCTTTTAAACAATAATAATATTCAATTCAATAACAATAAACACAATACGGTAAACAGTTAAGTAAACGATAAACAAACAGTTCAGTATAAGTAGAAATTTAGTACCAGCAAACAAATCAGTAAAACAGTATAATAAATAGTAGTAGTATAATGGAGACCAAGCAACACCCAAATATATCATGCTATAATAGAATCCCGAAGAAGGAATAATAATAAACACGTGAGACATATGGCCATAGTCTATAGGGTCCATAGTGTACACTTGCCAGGTGTCACTAGTTGTGAGAACTTGTTATTTTGTACTGTATATGTACATTTATTCGGTTAATTATCAATAAAGGAATTATTGATAAGATCTTACATAAATTAAATATAAGGAATGTGGCTCTCACATGAAAATGTTCAATGCTTAATGAAAGTATAAGTATGGGAAATAATATACAAAGGATGGAATATAAATCATAAAGGAAATTTAGAGAATCAAAATGAAGTTATTCTGTCACGACCCGAAGACCGTGACTTTCACTTGATTCTTATACTTTTCTTAGTCTACAAATTTATGGACTAAATTTTTCTTTTTCCTTTTAAGGTTTGTATTCGATGTTAGTGTAGTTACTATACTATCTAGGTGACCTATAGTCATTCCATTTAAATATTAAACAAACACAGAAACGGTTCTTAGTTACATCCCAACTTGTTAAACAGAATATGTATTGTGCATCAATTTAAGTCTTACATGTAAACAAGTATTTTATAAGAAACATATACCTCAGAAGACTAGTACCAAGTCCATATACAGTCTCCAATGCCCACTGAGCAGCTCACATGGCAGATGTTAACTTCAATAATTTGAAAGAGATGAAATTTAGTGGGGTGAGGAAAACCACAGCTCAGTAAGATACTAATATAAATACATGAGTAGGATTACACTGTCTTAAACTGCAATGCTTAAAACTTGTAAGGATGCAATTACAGTTAATCCTTTCTCATCGATACATCTCATTATCACTTCTCATTTTCACTTTTCATTTCATAATCATACTTTGGTATGCTATCATCTCATATCAATTCTCATATTTACTTTTCATTTCATAATCATATTTCTGTATTCAATCATCTCTTATCAATTCTCATATCATCTCTTATCAATTCTCATATTGTAGATCATGATCATGGTGATACGAAGTCATAATTCTCTTCGTGTATTTCTATATTCATGTTTCATATCATATCATGACATCATATCGATGAAATATCGCTACCACCGAGTCATGACACTCCTCATATATTGTAAGATCTGATTTTACACTATCGTAGACCCTAAATTCATAAAATTGATAATGGAAATCAAATAAATAATGAACATTGATTTCCACTTGGGTGGAAAAGCTTTTTTATTTGAGATATGAACGGAATAAATTATGTGAAATACTTGACGGGTGAGTACTAAATGGATGAGCTCGCCAATGGGCGAGCAAGGCTGATCGCCAATGGAGGGTGATTAGTTGTACCGGTGAACAGATGAGTTCGCCAACATGTGGCGTGATATTACCAAAGTGGCGAGTTGATTGTTTTCCTCATTTGTTTGGCAAATAGTTGAGTTCGCCAACTCCGTGGATAGGTGATGGCCCGCTTGTGGCGAGGACTAGAAACGCCAATGTATTTGGCGAGTAAGGTGGTCGCCCAGATAGAGGGGCAAATTAAAACAGAATTCAACCTAGCAGCCAAGATTGACTTTGTGAAATATACGGTTGAGGACAATAAATGAAGAAAAGTT
Source organism: Heritiera fomes (assembly GCA_032173925.1). Taxonomy (NCBI): domain Eukaryota; kingdom Viridiplantae; phylum Streptophyta; class Magnoliopsida; order Malvales; family Malvaceae; genus Heritiera; species Heritiera fomes. The sequence goes on along the minus strand of JAPDPM010000009.1, from coordinate 15,481,745 downwards.
AAAGTCAAATAGGAGAATTAGCCTTATTGGTTGAGGAATTAAGCAAAGGCTGCAACAGAAGAAAAAGGCGTGTGAAAGGGAGACTTCTACGCCACTTTGAGCTGCAGTTTTCTTCATGCCTTAAATGCATGAAGGACGTGAACAATGATGAAAGAAACAGGATAAGGGACAGGCGGTAGGTATTGATTGGTTGAGCATGGTTATATAAGCAGAAACAATAGAGGAAAAACGAGTTAGCTAATTCCAGCTTCTTCACGAAAGCCATTTCTCTGTTTCTTCCATTTCTCTGCCATGTTCGATCTACTAAACTCCAACCTTAAGTTGGTTAAATACATAAGCCAGCTTGCAAAACCTTTTCTTCTTAACTTGATGAACTAAAAGAATAGGCAAAGGAAGGCCAACATGAGATGGAAATCAATCTGTTCTGGAAGTGCAGTTGATTGAGGTGAGTTGCATATTTCTGAGGTGTTCTTGATGCTCAATGATAGATTTCTATGTTTTATGTAGTAATAAACATAGATACAGTCTTGTTTTTAGTTAGATCCTTAGAGAATATGAAAACAAGGAAAATAATGGAATAAGTGATGAGAATGGCGACTATAGTGATCGCCCATCAGGAAAATTAGAAATCGCCAATGAGGGTGACTGGATAATAAAGAACTCGCCAAGCTAAATTCTGTGTTAATGGGCGAAATCGCCCAATTCTAGTGAAGAGAATTCATGGGCGAGCTCAAATGCTTAAGGCATTGGGCGAGTATAAATGTGGGCGAACTCCCATATTTAAGCCAATAAAAGCTGGGCGAAGTGAATAATGGGCGAACTCCAATATATATTGTTGTCGAGTAATGGCGGGCGAACGCCCACGTGTAAGCATTTTGGTGAATGGCGAACTCGGTTGGGCTAATCAGAGCTCTGTTGGGCGAGTAGTCATTTGTTTTATTTCAATCTCGCCAAGTGATATAAAAAAAAGAAATACTAATAGAATTTATAATTATTTGCAGCTGATAATTGGAAATGGCTATTGGCGAGCAAGAAGCAGGGCGAAGCAAAGCTTCGTTAAACCAGGTAAAGGAGATGTGTGTGTGAAGTGATGCATGTCCTGTGGAGTAAATTTTATGAAAACATTAAGTTAAATGTTTTGTTTTCTGACATGCATTGTTTGAGGAAAGTTATTTGATAATTATTTTGATACGGGCGAGCTAAAAGCCAACCCCTATGCTGTTTTGGATGAACTGATACAGGGCGGGTGAGCTCTTGTGTTTTTATGTTGGGCGAATTGGTATTGGCGGGCGAGCCAAGCCCTTTTATAATTTTTATACACCCGTTTCCAGTTTTAAGGGCGGGCGAACTCGTTTTAATGTGTTTGGGCGAGCGGCCCTTTGTTTTAAATTTAAGGCGGGCGAACCGCTATCAACGAGACAATTCTGTTTTGAAAAGCTAAGTGGCAGGCGAATACTAATTCACCGTCTTGTCGAGTTAGTCAGGGGCGAGCCGTGAAGGGCGAGCTGACTCTGGCGAACAGTTTTAAAGAGTAATTTCTTAAAGGAAAAATAAGACGTTTTAAATATTTTCAAAATAGAAATAGGAAATCTTTTGGGCGAGTTGATTACTTGGCGAGCCACTGAGGGCGAGCCAGTTTGCTTTCAGATTTTAAAAGCAAGAGGGCGGGCGAACACAGGTTCTCCGTGTTGGGCGAGCTGTCATGGGCGAGCCATATCGGGCGAGTCGACCATGTCAAACAGGTTTCGCTTTTCCAAAATTTTTCAACGAAAAATGAATTGTTTTCATTATGTTTTTGGGTGAGTTGACCAATAGGTGAGTTGACCATGGGCGAATTAGCCATGGCGAGTCAGTTTAACCCGTGCCTTTCTCACACGGAATTCAGTGAGATTGCGGGCTGTTTTTAAAACCTTTTTGGAAAGAAAACGATGACATTATGAAATGATTTCCTTAAAGGTTTTTCATGAGATATAATTTGATTTTGAGACGTTAGGCCTCTAGTTCATGCATTACTATTGCGTGACCCGCCTGGGGTGGTGGCTCGGTCGATGGACCAATGAGTGCACCTCAGGGCGTCACAGGGCTGATGGACCCGCCAAGTCATCAGCGGTCTCGAGGTCACTTGGCAAGTGGACTCGAGGACCATTATAGATTATGGCCATAGATCTAAGATAGCCGTGAGGGGCGATGGCCTACAGGTGCACCCCAAAAGCGGCAGATTTCGTTCTCGCAAGGGGGAGGGGGAATGATAATAGCATGATTTATTTGTTGCCTAGTCTCAACTTACCAATTTCTATTTACTGTAAGGATTTGTTGAAATCCTATATATAGTGTTTACTATGTATCCACTATCTTTTCTACTGGGTTATTGTTAAGAAAAGAATAAATGAGTTGTGATATATAGTTTTGCTTTATTTAAAGCAGTATATGTTTCCTTTACTGAGCGTATGAATCGCTCACCCCTTTGTTTTTTTTTTAACTCCACAGATAAGAAGTACACGGAGTTGAGAGAATTAGCTCTCAGATGGGTATAGCTATGTTTAAAGCACTGAGACATGGCACGTTAAATGTGATAGGTACAGTCTCTTCTCTTTTACATTTCAGACATATGTATACAGTACTACCTTAGTGAAATAAAGGTTAATAGGGGATGTCAGATTAAAGGGATAATGAAAAGAAATTTCATATTCCATAATTAATAGATAAATGTTTATCATTTATCACTGTTACTGTTGAATGTTAATGGCATCGCAGACAGCCTAACCGGTTAAGTTGTATGGAAATACATGAAAAATGTGGTAACGGGATGTTACATATATTCTCCATGTTTAATGCAGATATCCTATATAATTCACTTTACATTTAACAATCATATTCCCGTATTACATTAATTCATATCACTTATCGTCTGGGAATTTATGATCACGATAGAGTGAGATCAGAATTCTCTTCATATCAATCTCATGTTCATATATCATATCATCTCATGTCATCGTATAGATGAAATATCATTAATGTCGAGTCACGACATTCCTCATGGAATTCTCATGTACTAAGCATATTATCATGTCAGGGTTTAATATGCAATGTATGTAATTTTACTATATAAACCGCTATCATTTCAAATCATATCATATATATACTTTAGAACATGCTCAACATATAAATTTTCAATTCATTTCAAATTTGCCTTTAAGGCATGATAGAAACTTGTTCGATTTTCATTCATGTATTCGTTTTCAGAGCATGTCTAAAACATGTGTGGTTTTAAAACATTTTTCATATACTATAAGTCATATTAGGTCTAGAGTTCATATCAAATCAATCTATACTCTAGACCGCATATCCTTTTAAATTCGACACAAAATCGTATATAAATCATATAAGTGTCGAAATCATTTATCTTGTACTTTTAAAACATATACTGTAAATCATATCATGTCTAGAGTTCATATCAAATCAAACTATACTCTAGACCGCATATCATGCTATGTTCGACACAAATCACATATAAATCATATAAGTGTCGAAATCATATCTCATGAACTTTTAAAACATGTTTAAAACATGTACTGTTTCAAAACATATTTCATTTCAAACTTGTTTCATGTACAGTATAAATCATGTCAAGTCTAGAGTTCATATCAATAAAATCATACTCTAGACTTCATATCATATCGGTTAGAGACTAGGCTAGATCCCTATCATCTCTATCAATAAAGACTTAAATCACTGTAGCTAGCAGTGAAAATCATCTCATCGTCCCTTGGAAACCAACTAGGGCACTATCTATGGCCATAGACCTCATCTCTCTCAGCCCCGCTGATCAGGCGTGACTGAGACCTGTCCACGACTATTGTCGGACAAGCATCTCTCTGCTTAATGAGCAAAGCTCCAATTAGGCGGTTTCCACTATGCTTTATTGAATTTCATTCTTTTAGGGTGCCTACAGTCTCATAAAACATTTAAATCTATAGCTTTCGTTTCAATATCATGTAAAGCATATGGTAAAATTCTGTATAAGACTTCATATATTAATATATATATATCTACCATATACTTTCATTTCAAAACAAATCAATACTTTTTAGTATTCATATAAACATTATTAAAATGTTTCAAGTTGCAAGAAGGCATGCTTAAATGCGATGCTATAAACCATTTCATTATGCAGCTTCGGTAATATTTTCATCAAATACGCTGAAGCGATTCATTTAACTTGTCACCATCAATTATTCAATTTCAAGACTTTCTTTCTGTCAAATCAGTAAATCACTATTCAAATCATTCAAGATTTATTTCATTCAGTATTCAAATTGTTCAATATTCTAATTATTTAATAACCAGATCACTTGGTATTCAAACCATTCGGTATTCAATATCCTTTTTCGATAATTATCGACTATAATAATCATTTGTACATTTTAATATCGATACTAGAACCACATCATCAGTGTGAATCCTCTTAGTATCTATGAGCATTTAAATATCATGTTTCCATATAGTCATCAGGATACTGAAATTATGACTTACTAATATCCTCATTCGATATCTATTCCAGAGTCGACATTGAGGATCATAGAACCACAAGATCAATAATCGCTTATCAAATCCATTTATGATTTGACCTATTGGTACATATTTAGAATTTTCGACTTGCGGTTCAATTTCATTCACTATCATAAAATCATATCACAGTCCTCAATTCACTTTTCATATGGCCTGTAGAATGTAAAATCATGCTAGAATTATCTATAAAACGTCATCAATTAAATTTTTGATTGACAATTTACCACTTAAAAGAATTTGCCAATTTCAACTATCAACAGTTTTTCAATCATTTAAGTCACCTTGCGACTATCCATATTATTGCAAAAATCTCAGTTCACATCTATTTAACATCGATATCACAATCATACCACTAAGACGGTCTATTTATTGGAATCTATCAATTCTATAATCATCACTTTATCCGTGATCCGTCTAATAAATAATTCCACCTCAATCTCAACTTGATACCATTCGTGCTATTAAAATCACTTGATTTATCTAGTCTTAAGGTTTAAATCATATAATTCATCACATTATCGTGTTTCAACGATCTATCTTTTCATCGATTTCAATATCAAACTTCTCTGGTAATATCATAAAGTCCTTTCAATGTATATTTTTCAATAATTATTTCCAAGATTCCATTTACGTGAGAAACTTAAATCTTTTTCCTCAACATTTTCCTAAGAATTTCGGCAGCATAACGACTTAATTTTCCCTAACCTCCTGCAAGGGAAACACAATTTATACCACAGCCGTTGATTCTTAGAATTCCTACGTCTCTACTAAGACCCTCACCATCAGTTGTGGGTCCTCTTAGCATTTTTTATATCAATTAAATCAATGCATCATATATAAAAATATCACAATTCCATTAAAAATCATTTTTATATCAATTAAATCAATGCATCATATATAAAAATATCACAATTCCATTAAAAATCATTTCATAAATGCATCATATAAAAATCATAAATCCCACATACAATATGATGCTACTAATGTTTTATAAAAGTATCTTACTTATTCGCCAAAGCTTAGCGCACTTTTCGATTTTCGAGCCTTGCCGAACTCCACCATTCGTCTCATTTTCGTTTTTGCTACAATTTCAATAATTGAGACATATTTTCATTTAGAAAATAATCCAACAATTTCTAATAAATTCTATAGAAATATAGCAAAAACTTTTAATTTTCCTTACCCATTTCTTCTTCTTCTTCTTTTTCTTCTTCCTTTTCCTTTTCCTTTTTCTTTTCTTTTCTCCTTTTTCTTTCTCCTTCTTTCTCTTTTTCTTTTCTTTTCTTCTTTTTCCTTTCTTTCTTTTTTTTTTCTGAACTGGGTCAGGTCGGGTTCGGGCCGGTTCAATTTGGCTTGGCCAGTTCAATTTTTGCTGGCCGGTTCTGTCACCGACGGCCACCCATTCCGGTGGTTCAGCCACTCCACAGCTTGCCGAGGTTGCAGGGATGCCGGATTTGGTCTCGGTTTCCCCAACGGCGGCGGCGGCGCCGGCGAATCTGGACTGTGGGTTTCGACCTCTTTCTCTTCTCCTTTCTCCCTCCTTTCTCTTCCTCCTTCACCGCCAGCCACCTCTTTTCCTTCCCCTTACCTCCGCTGGTGTCGGCGTTGGAGTGGCGGTGCTCGGATTGGCCGGCACCGCCGTTTTCCTTTTTCTCCTCTCTTTTTCTTTTTTGTTTTCTGTTCACTTTTTTCTTCTCCCTTTTTTTTCTCCCGTCGTTGGCGCCGGCGTCATCTTCCTCTCCTCGCTCACCGGCTGCGGCACGACCTCTTCTTCCTCCCGGCACCGGTAGATTCTCCCTTTGTCTCTTTTGTTTTTCTCCTCTGTTTTGAAACAGAGGAGAATTATGGTTGGGAATCGGGTTATCCCGATTCCCGCCTCTTTCTTTCTTTTTTTTTATTTTTTTATTTTTATTTTATATATATATATAATTAGATTTATATATATCATATACTATTAAATTTTAATATATATACATATATACATACTTCATCTTAAAATATATATATATATATACACTTTGATCTAAATAGTATATATATTTCATATATATATATATATATACTTATTTAAAAACGTGTAAAAATATATTATGTAATCTATTTATATAATTATATTTTTATTCAAATTTTTATTTCTTTAACATTTAAAATATATTTATATAATATAATTTTATAATTATATAAATATATATACCTTTTATTTCTTTAAATTTTTGAATTTCCTAATATCCAATTTAATTTCTCCATTTTCATCTCTTATTTAGTTTGGATTTCAATTTACCCAAATTAAACTTTCCTGATATTTAATATTTATTTAGAAAATTCTCGGTCTTCATATATTCACAGAAAATTAAGTGTTGCTTAAATTGATCAAGAATGGATCAAATAATTAACCAAGTAAAAATAATATTTATGAATTGTATAAATTTTGATTTTTTTTGTCAGAATTTTGTAGCGGCATGAAAAAGAAAATTAAGACAAATTAAATAGGCAAATTTGACTTTTAAAAATTGTAGAAAAAATTATTAATTAAATTTTTAATGATGGCTAATGAAATTTAGCCAACACATATTTCTTTGGCTAAAATATTAAAAAGGCCCTTAAACTTTGTTACTTTATTTAAATAGACCCTTATACTTTTATTGCATCTAGATAAGCCCTTAGCCTTTTATTTGAGTTCAAATTAGATAGAATATATTATATAATATTTAATTATGTATATTATACTATATATTATACACTTAAAAAATGTTAATTAATTTAGTTAATTTAATTCGTAATTTTAGACATCGAATTAATCAAATAAATCAACCTATAAAAATTAATTTAAATCCAAAAGTGACTTAGTTGAATCAAATTAATTGAATTTTGATTGGTTAAATTAGTTTGAAATAATTTTTATTCATATTTAATTTTTTATTTGAAATAAGAGCTTATTTGAGTATAAATCAAAGTATAAAGGCTTATCTAGATGCAATAAAAGTATAAAGATCTATTTAAATAAAGTAACAAAGTTCAGGGACTTTTTTAATATTTTAACCTATTTCTTTTCCCTTATCTACTAGCTGAATCGTGAGAATCATTTTCAGATTCATTATCACCAAAATCCTTCCCCTGTTCTCCACGCCTTGCAGCTTTCCATAGCAGAAACTCTTCTTTTCTTCAGCTCATCGTCTAAGCATATGAGTTCTTTTTAGAGGGAAAATAAACCTTGCTTATTAAGCTTTATAGATCACCAAAGAACACAGCTCAAAAACCTTCAAACAGAAGCTGAATCAACGTGGCCAGATTCCTGTTCTGTACAGGTAATGTTCAGCATCGGTTTTTTTTTAGCTTGTTATTCTTTAATTTAGGTTGTACTGATCATGTATAAGCTGTTTATAGCTTTGGTTTGGAAATAGAAACCATGTATAAGTGAACCCTAAGTTCGGTTGTGAGGGTTTAGAAAGAAAAAGATAACGTTTTAATGAGATGAACAACGTGAAAACAAGCTGAACATGGAACCAAAAACAACCAAAAAAATTTAAGGAATTAAACACGTTGACAAACAAAGCTGATAAAATCGGTTAAAGAGAGGTTGAGCTTAACACTATGCAGGGGTTATGTGAATTATGAGGAAAAGTAGTTTTATTTATAGTCAACAATTGTGGCTGAAGAATGAAAGAAATCTGGGCTGTTTGTACAGCCGAAAATAGAGAAGAATCGTATGGCTGAATGAAGCAGCCGAAAATGGAAGGAATGGTTAAATGGTTGGCTGGCTTTTGACTGATTTTGTGTATGTGAATGCTGGACTTTTTGGCAACCTAAGATGTACCAAGTATAGCCACAATATAGAGACAGAAACTGAAAGCCAACGTGGGCTGAAACTGAAAGGAAAGAAAGCTGTTGGCTTGGACAGCAAGCAGCAGAAAAGAATGGAAAATAAAAGAAAGAAAATGTTAGGTTTGACTTGATTTAAATGGGTAGAATAAGATACCAAGTATAAGTAATATATCTATATTTTAAAGAAATAAACCACCTACGCCTAACCAAGGCCATTCGGCCAGAAAATGGGCAAAGGACAATGACGTGTTTTAGAACAGAAATTGGGAGAAGTTGGTTGGAAATGGTGGCCGGAAATGTACATGAATAAAGTATATATATATATATATATATATATATATATATATATATATAAAACATGGGAAAAAAAATAAAAGACATAAGCCAAGTAGGCTTAGTCATCTAAGAAGGACATACGGCTATAGGAAAGGATAAAGAAAGTGGTATGGAGTGGAGTAGAAATGGGTGAAAAATCAGTCAACATGGTGGCTGGAAAAATATATAAAATAGTGTAGATATAATAACAAGGAAATATGGTCATAAGCCAAAAAAAAAAGGCTTATGCATGGAGACATGCAATCTTTAGCGAGAATGTTGACTTGTTAAAATGGCTAATGATGCCAAAATCAAAAAATGGAAAAGGAATTAAATATTCATTTAGCATGGAAAACTCATAGGAATTTCTAATATTATAAGAAGGATTCAAATAAGAGTTAAATAAGTAAAGGAATTTTATACTGAAAATTAATTATAGTAAACTGTTATTTTCGCAGTTTATCATTCGGTGGAATAAGAGACATAGTGGTGCAATTTAGAGCCCTGCTCTACCGTGCTAATAAGGTAAGAGATGCGTGTGTGAATTTGTAGGGATATCCGAATGCATAGTTTTCATGCTATGAATTTTATAAGATTTATTGGATATTGAATTGTCTTGAAATGCTACGAAAGTATGGTTTTTGGCTGTTGAGACTGTGTTTGAAAGTGCAGGGAGGCTAGAACTTTGGCAGTTGTTATGCTGTCGAAATTTACTAAAGATATTTTCAAAAATATTATTAAATATTTTTAGTACATCATTGGTGTTTATCCTAACCTCAAAAGTGATAAATTATTTATTTTTCATAAATGGTGGAATTACTGAAAAGTAGTGATTAAATATTCATGATATCGATTTCGGTAAAGGTTTCACTACTGAAAATTCATCCCACGTGTTTTATAGTGAAAGGTCTGATTGGTTAAATGAAATGGTGAATAGTGAATATTTTATAATTATTTTCAGGATGATATTCACTATTCTATTTATGGTTTTCCTTTATAGATAAAATAAATTTCATCACTTGTAATGATTTCCATAAAGGCTTCATCACTGTGAAATTATTGTTTTGAGACTAAAATGTCTCTACACGTGTTTTATAGCGTGAAATGTGTTGGTGAAAATATTATTAAATTTGGAAAATAAATATTTTTATTTTTCCATAAATTATGAAAAATTGGGAATTGATTTCCAATAATTTTGAACTTCGAATGTTCAAAAGGAAAGTGTGGAAACATGTGTATATGTGCTCTAGGGTGAAAAGAAATAGTTATGAGAAATTTATTTCATAGTGAAATTATTTTATAAACTGTTTTCACTGTACAATACTGTGATTTATACCTTTATGGATTTTCTAAAAGATGTTATTGATTTTACTTAATTCCATAAAGGTAACGAGATTTCACATATACTGTTTTGAGACTATTAGGCCCCATATTATGCTCACGTGTTCATGTGTACCTTCTCATGTGTTATGCTGTTGACATTGAGCCGTCTTCAGCGGTCCCGGCATCACCCGCTCAGTGTACGATCGAGGACAATTATAGACTATGGCCATAGATCTCATGTGTTTATTATACTGTCCCTACAGGGATCTCACGTGTACCCTATTATTCCCTACGGGACTTATAGCATGATATCATCAGGGTGTTGCCTGGTCTCCACTATTATTCCACGTGTTATTATTGGTTTTGGTGATAACTATCGAAATATATTGTTTATTGTGATGCTTTATCACTGACTAGTGAAATATGTGAACGAGTGTTTTATTGCTACATGTGTTTTAAGTGATTGATTTCAATGGTGGAAATCAAATAATTTCCAAGTGTTGTTCACATGATTTAATAAATTTTTTAATTTAAACATGTGATATTTTATATGCAGTAAATATTTTAGTGAGTTTATATTAAAATAAATTTTTACTCCCTATAGTCGCTCTGGGTTTTCGGGACAAGACAAGTATTTCAAAATTCCTTCCATGCTCCATCTGGATTTCCCGACTGACTATAGTATCACTCCCTTGTAGAGTGCCAGTTTATAAATAGGAAACTAAAGGTTTTATTGCATGTAGTCTTCGAGGTATCAAGATTGGCATACAAATCTCTTACTAAGTCGTGGTTTTGCTCACTCCAATATTTTATCTCCCCAAATATTTTGCAGTGACCATTTGAGGTATTTCATCCGAGGATTAGAGGCTGCGTATTGAGTACCTCGAGGCAGCACTTCTAGATCCGGAAGGTATAATTAATTTAATCTATATGTTCAGACTTATGATTTATAGTACTACGATATTGTATTAATTATGGGGATGTAAGTATTTATCACAAATACAAATTGTGAATATTTATTTCCGTTAACTAAATTGAGTTACGGATATTGTGTTTCAGTGAATAAAAAAATAAAAAAAGATATCGTAGACAGCCCAACATATCCATATGTTGTGAAAATGTGTAAAAAGGATAAAATACTGTGTACTTGGGATATGACAGTTTTAATGGTATCGGAGCAGGGTTGGCCTGATGTCTGTGGATGTCTTTAGCCTTGAAAGTGTCGAAAATAGTTCACATCCCCTGTAGTATTGTATAGTCTGAATATATAAATGAAACAAGTGACCAAAAATCGAGATTAAGTGTCAGAATTGTGTAAAAGTTGGTGGATTAAAAGTATAAAAAGGGGTTGTAACCCAAGAATTTTAAGTAAAATGGGTAATCTTATAATCCTCATAAAAGGTTTTGTTTGACAAGGCATAGGGAAGAACTCAGTGAGGTCCTCACCAGGACTTCTTCTGTCCGAAGTCGAAATAAGATCCTAAATTGATGATATTGAGGTGAAATGGGGATATCATCAGTTTATAGACCTTAAGATCACCTTAGATGAAATTGAAGAGAAAAAGAAGGGGATTATGTAAAGAATGTTTCTTGTGATATTGTGATGGAGAAATTTTGTATAACAATCCCTATTATTGGCCCCACCTTTGTTCAGATGACAGGTGCGATCTGATGTGTACATAATGAAAGGTTGCAAGATAGTTGGCCTTGCTATGCATTCCTTAAGGTCTGATTTAAATGTGAATCAATGGGTATCTGTTTAGGGATTGTTTGATGATATGAAAGGTGATATATCTACTGAATGTGACTGAGATTGTGATTTGTGCATTCAATCATTCAATACTAGCAATGTTAATTATGGTTCTACACATTTCTTTTGTTTTTTGTGTGTGTACAAAGTAGTTGCTTGTAGAACCAGAGAATTTTGGGATTTTGAATGACACAAATTCTTTAAAAGGGTGTACAGTAACTGTAAAGTGGTAGTAAGAGATAAAGAATACGACAGCTAACCTACGCTTATCGAACGTATACGATTTGGATGTAAGTCTAGAAAGGGACAAGTTAGTTGCATATTTGTTAAACTGAATTATTATATTTAATTTACCATCACCTCTTACTTGAATGTGATATTGTGGAAAACTGTTAAATAAATGAATCAGAGAAGGAGGTGTGCTAAAATTGTTTAAGGGTTATATGCATGTGTTGTGAGAAATATTAGTAATGTGAAGGACATAGAAATGAAATGTCTAAAGTGGTGTGAGACATGTAATTTGAAATTTCCAGATATATTTCTAAATGAACACCACTGCTAATTTGAAATATCGAGTTTATCATTACTCAATAACTGATACGGAGACTACTTCTAAGGTATTATCAGATGCTATAAGCGAAATTGAAAAAGCTTTAAGAAGTCAGTTCTAAAATTTTTGAATAAAGAATGTATTTCTCCCAATATATTCCTATGGGAGAAAACAATGTTAATTGTCTGGGAGAATAATGTTGGTATATGAGTATACAATAGTGGATGATTAACTGATAGTGTTCTTATTAAGTATAAGTATGCACCTATTACAAGACTGATGATCAACAATTAATTGGAGTACTGTTGGATTAAAATTTGAGAGACTGATGTCCTTAAGACAATAATTGGGACTCGGTAAAGCTATTATAAATTCTTTGTGGTACAGTTAAGTAGATAAATATTTTTCCATTGTTACAAGCCAATTGAATGAGGTATTTAAATCACACCTGGCTTAATTGTAATAGTGCTTAATAATGATATGCCAATGTATTTTAAGGTACTAGAAGAATATGAATAGTATGATATATATACATATAATCTTACTGACTTCCAGAGACTAAAAGTTGAATTACTAAGGTGAGTAAATACGAATTATGACTAAAGATATTCCTTTTGAGACATGTGATCTCAATTGATGAGGTGACGATAGATTCATTTAAATGTGAGATTTAATATTAAATGAGAGAGAGATTAAGGATAGTAATTGAAATCAGGAAGATGGATTGTTGGGAGAAATTCTCAAATTCAAATTGAAAGTGCTTTTTCTTGGTGATCATATAGATATGGCTAGAATTAAAATCAAGCCACACTTAATAGATAGAATGGGTCATACCCCAAGGAATATATATATATATATATATATATATATATAAATTTACTATTGATTTTATATAAGGCATATGTACATGAATTATGAGATTGACACTGATAGTTAAAGACAGGAGTGGTAATTTTTGAAAATTATCAGTTATAGAAAATCTGATTTTTGAGAGAAATATATCTCCATATATATTATACTCCTAAATAGTATTAAAAGTACTATAAGAGGGAGTAGCGTATTGATAAATTAAGATGAAGAGGGATATAATGGAGATTGATACCGAATGTTTTATAATCGGTACATGAAAGGGAAATATTTAAGCCTGCAAGTTTATTGCAGCCGCTACCAAATCAATGTAAAAAGGGAGCCAATTGGGAGAAATTTTGTTTTGAGGTTATTGAAGAATCGGAAGAACTATAATGGTATAAACATGATAAAAATAATAAAACTTCTCAGTAACCAGATTTATTCCTTTCCTTAGTGCCTTAGTTGATATATGTATTCTTCGAAATAGTGAGATGGTGTGTAGAGTTCCAGGTAGCATTACTTGTGATAAGAATTCCCATGTCACACTCTAATTTGTGAGAAATTTTAATGGACTATGGGAATTCTAATATAGTTCTAGCACTACTTCTTACATGTAATTGATGGCAAAATTGAGCGTACTACTTAAACGCTCGAGACTACAGGGAAAGTGAGTGCTATGAATTTAAAAGCTCCTGGGACTACTATAAATTTGCTTCAAACTAATATTGGCATGGTGCTACATGGATATAAAATGTTGTACGATGTAGATTTCTAAAGATATAGACAGAAATGGAGAATTTGAAATGGTTAACTCCCGAAATAGTAAAGTGAGCTCCCTATTACATACAGATTTAGTATAAAGAAACAAGACCTTAATATATATGAGGCGATAGTAAAGTTATACAATTAATTAATACCGATCTTGAGAATTCCTTATTAGGACTGTTGCATTTCAAATGCATGGTGGAAAAAATACTTAAGAAAGAAATGATGAGGAATCGAGAATTTAAAGTACATAAATCGAGAATTTCAATGATCGATTTAAGTGAAATTCGGAGGACCGAATTTCTTAAAGGTGGGGAGAAAATGTAAGATCCAATTTTTCTGTACTATACATGTATGGACATATAAATTTTAATTAATAAATAAATCATTTTGTACATTTTTACAAATATTAAATGAAAGGCTATGTGGGCCCCACTTAGATTTCGATGCTCAGACAATGATATGAGTGAGAAAATATATTTTTGGATGTTGAATTAAGGATTGAAAATTGTGAGGATAAAAATATCATGAGGCTTGAATGACCAATCGATAGTGTTTCGATTATAATTTTGATCGAAGTATCCAATTGATAAACCGTAAAATTCTTTGGAAAGCTAACTTAATTATCTTTCCAAGCATATAGGCCTCTTATTCTAGTTCCTTAAGGATCAATACCAGAAATTTTGTAAAGTTACCCTATGAGCAGTAGATTCTACCAACCGACTCAATCGAATTATATGTAAAGATTCACCCATAGCAGTCGGTAGGAAACTCCGATTAAGGTGATTCAAATTGCGTTGGAAAGTTAACTCAAAGACCTTTCCGACCATGTATTGCTCATATTTTTATATATTTTGGATTAATCTCGGTGAATTTTTGAAGTTGGCTATAAGTGTAGTAAAGCAATTAGAAAAATGGAATGAATTGGAATTAGTGAAGTTATGCATGGGTATAATGGTCATTACTCAAAGGCTGGTCAAAATTGGTCAACATGTGATTAATTTGACTTGGAAAACACCCAAAATAAATAAAAAATAAAAGCAAGAAAACTGACTTGGAAAAGTAAGTATGCTGTGTAGTGGCAAGATGTGAAAATAAAGGGTTATTAAGTGGGTATTTTGGACTTTCTAGTATTGGATCAGATTTTATTAATTTAAAATATAATTATACACCAATAAAAGGAGAACAAAATATAAAATTCTACCACTTTCTTCAGACTTCTTCCCCGTTCTACTACTGCTGTTGCGTTTTTCTGTTTCTCCCATTTTCACCTAAATTGTCTTTCGGTCAGCCAAGGTGAACCCCTTCTTTTCTTCGCCTGTTCACTTAAGCTCCTTAATAATAATTGTTCTTTACCTTAAGAGCTTCATAATCATCCTCATATCTCAGCCCACAACCACAAAAAATGGCTGCTCTGTTTGCTGGACAAATCAGTTCCTGCACAGGTAATTGACAGCCAACGTTTCATGTAGTTTTATTTATTGTGTAGGGCTGTGTTGAATGAGTAGATGATGCTTGTGGTCTTTATTGAAATAAAAACATATAGGAAGCAATCGGGTAGGGTGGTAATGTTTCAGAACAGGGGAAAATGGCGTGATGATGGTGTTATTCTGCCTAGGTATAGGTTGAACGATGGAGAGGATACTTTGATGAATTGAAAATGCTTCATGTAAGTCCTAAGTAAGTAGAGTAAGTTTATGAACTTAGAGTTGGTTGAAGAATGAAACTCATGAGAATGTGGAATTAGAGGCTGCTGGCCATGAAAGGAAATATAGGAGAAGGAACCATGAAGGTGAGCTGAATTTCAGCTTACGGAAAAGAAGCAGAAAAAT
Source organism: Heritiera fomes (assembly GCA_032173925.1). Taxonomy (NCBI): domain Eukaryota; kingdom Viridiplantae; phylum Streptophyta; class Magnoliopsida; order Malvales; family Malvaceae; genus Heritiera; species Heritiera fomes. The sequence goes on along the minus strand of JAPDPM010000009.1, from coordinate 15,465,970 downwards.
GATGGTAGCGTGAATGACGAATATGTTCTGTTATAGCATGGTTCCACGTTAATAAAGGTGTTGTTATGAATTGTAGATTGTATAATGAAAGTACTAAAGGATATAGGAGTAACCATATGATAACAAAAGAGTAAGAAGAAAACATGAAGAAGGAAAAGTGAAGCTGCAGTAAAACGTGAAACGGAAAAGAAAGAAAAGGGAAGAAAATAAGATAAGTGACTAGATATTCATAGAAGAAAAATATAAATGCAATTTTTAATGAAATGGTAAATTTAAAGATTTATATTATGATAAATTAAGAATGATTATAAAGTTAAAAGTGGGAGAAGAATAAACTGATTTTGAGATCAATTGTAGTACATTCCATAACTTGAAATATGGAATTGATGGATTATGAATAAGAAATAATATGGTAATTTAATATGCTATATATAGTTAAAGCAAAATAAAGAAAAGGATAATAGAATTATTTGTGAAAGTGAATTTGGAAAAGAATGAGTTTTGGGGCATGAAGATATACTCGATCAAGTATGCTTTATAAGTTGATCATGTGAATTTTATGATATGAGAATAAATCTTTAATTGATGGAAGGAATTTGGAAATTTTATGATTTATTGAATTTTCATAATTTATTAAGGAAAAGTAAATCAAAGGGAATGAATTATTGGTGAAATTATTTTGCAACCTGAATAATTGGATTTCGTGTGATGACACTGAAAAATTCGACACCACGAGACAGGTAAGGGATGCGTGTGTGAATTTGTAGGGATATCCGAATGCATGGTTATCATGCTATGAATTTTATAAGATTTATTGAATATTGAATTGCCTTGAAATGCTACGAAATTGTGGTTTCTGGCTGTTGAGACTGTGTTTGAAAGTGCAGGGAGGCTAGGACTCTGGCAGCCGTTATGCTATCGAAATTTTATTTATGATTTTCCTTTACGGACAAAATAAATTCTATCACTTGTAATGATTTCCATAAAGGCTTCACCATTTGGCCAAAAAAAAAAAGGCTTTACCATTGTGTAAATAATATGTTGAGACTAAAATGTCTCGACATGTGTTCTATAATGAGAAATGTGTTTGATGGAATTATTATTAATTTTGGAAAAATAAATATTTCTATTTTTCCATAAAATGTGAAACTAACAGAAATGTTTTCCAGTATCTTGAATCTAAAGTTTTGGAAAGAAAGCATGGAAACACGTGTGTATGTGCTCTACAGTGAAAAGAAATAGTTACAAGATTTTATTACTACAGTGTAATTATTTTATAAACAGTTTTCACCGTACGAGGTAATGTGATTTATACCTTTATGGATTTTCTGAAAGATATTATTGATTTTACTTAATTCTATATAAGGTGATGAGATTTCTTATACACTATTTTGAGACTTATAGGCCTCATATCATCCTCATGTGTTCATGTGTACCTTCTCATGTGTTATGCTGTTGACATTGAGCCGTCTTCAGCGTCCCGGTTGTCACCCGCTCAGTATACGACCGAGGACACCTATAGACTATGGCCATTGATCTCATGTGTTTATTATATTCTCCCTACAGGGATTTCACGTGTACCCTATTATTTCCTACGGAACTTATAGCATGATATCATCAGGGTGTTGCCTGGTCTCCACTATTATTCCACGTGTTATTTTTGGTTTTGGTGATAACTATCGAAATATACTGTTTATTGTGATGCTTTATCACTGACTGGTGAAATATGTGAACAAGTGTTTTACTGCTACACATGTTTTAAGTGATTGATTTCAATAGTGGAAATCAAATAATTTTCAAGTGTTGTTCACATGATTTAATAAATTATTTTATTTAAACACGTGATATTTTATATGCAGTAGATATTTTAGTGAGTTTATATTAAAATAAATTTCTACTCCTTATAGTCGCTCTGGGTTTCCGGGACAAGACAGGTATTTCAAAATACCTTCCTTACTCTATCTGGATTTCCTGACTGACTATATTATCCTTTCCTTTTAGTGTGCCTAGCATACCGATAGCAAACTAAAAGGTTTTATTGCATATAGTCTTCGAGATATCAAATTTGTGTACAATTCTCTTACTGAGCCGTGATTTGCTCACTCTTTTACTTTCATCATCACAGATTTGATGTAAAGAATAGCTGAAGCACCAAACCATGACTTAACTACGCTTGAGTAGCTCGAAGTATCGTATGATGGATTCCCAAGGTATCATGTTTACATTTGTATATTCAGACATATTCATACAGTACTACTTGTTGTAAAAATTTAATTTCAGGGGATGTAAACTAACATCTTAAAGTTGTGAATATTAATTGACAATAAATTAATAATGTCTAAATGGTTTACTGTTGTAGATGAAAAGTGTGTAAAGACATCACAGACAGCCCAACCATATAAAATGTGTGAAAAAACGTAAAATAATGTAGTTACAGGAAGTGACACTAGTGGAGGCTGAAGACTTGGCAGGTCTATCAGCACAATAACAGTAATAACAATAACAGTACACGTGACACGTGAGCATGATACGGAGCCTAACAGTCTCAAAACAGTAGATAAATAGTAGAAAGAGCATTTATGAAATCACTTTCACTGAAATTATCTTCAGTCAGTCCATAAATAAATATATTTAAAATATATTTAGTTTATGAATAAAAGTTCATAAAATCTTCATGCTTCAGTATTATTTACTGAAAATGCTCTATTCATCTGTAGAACAGTAAATAACATATGCTGGTATTTTTACGTGATTGAAATTCATTAACCTAAATATTTAAATAATGTTTTTCGGTAATTAATAAAATAATGCAATTTAATTAAATTCCATGGAAATCACTTGGTATTCTATTAAATCCTATCATTGAAAATAATAAATTATATTTATTAAAATTTTCTATAAATTTTGGCAGAATAACGGCTGTCACTAACCTAACCTTTCAATGCAATTTCACCAATTTCAATGCAAACAATTTCCAAAACACTTCATAAAATTTAATTGAGGGAAACCATGCATTCATAGTATCCCCACAGCTCACACACTCATCCTTTACCTGTCTAATTCTTTCTCCTTATTCGATAGCACCACGCAAAATTTAATTCTCCTGGGCTGCAAAACATTACACCAATATTATTAATTCACCTCACTTTAATTTATAAAATATTTTTCTTCACTAAATGCAGCCACACTGTCTACAGTAAATATTGAACCAGTTTAAATTACATCGATAGTAAAACATAACTTTTCCTACACAACCCCGATTTTAATTCCAACTTCACCAACAGTCTCCTTATAATTTCTACAGTATTTTGGCACCTCAAACTCTTCAATTGCAGAACAATATCCCCCCTTTATAGCCATGGCCAAAATCACCATCATGCTTAACTTAAGGAATTTCGACAAAATTTCACTTCCATCATGCTTATCTATGTTCATTCATCCATCTAATACCATCGTCATGCATCAAACTACTTGGAACTATGAAGTTCCATTAATGGCCGAATGCATAGTGTAGGGATTGGATGAGATACAAGCAAAACCAATGCTAGATACAAGTTTAGGAAGCCTAATTTAACTATTTTCTAACATTTAAATTAAAAGAAATCAAAAGTATAGAGAATCATCACCTTGGCTAAATTCGTTGGACTGCTTTTCCTCTTGATTTTGTCACTTTTATAAAGAAATATTGGTGTGGGTAGATAGGGTGTGAAGGGAGGAACAATTTTGTAGAAATGATTTTAATAAAATAATATTGTTTTAATGGTGATTTTTGGGAATTTTTGTTTTTGGAAGCTCTTGGTTCTGGTGGAAATGTGAGGGAGGTTGAAGATGATGAGGTGTTACCGCCAAGGCTGTAAAATTATTTAAAAGCTGCCCCAAACAGTAAAATGACCATTTCGCACTTGGTTATGAGATTTTTAGACAATAATGCTCTTAAATTTCTATAATTTTCCTAATTATGTAATTTAACACCAAAAATTCATATTTTATTACTAAATATTATTATTAAACATATTTGGACGAATAAAGGTGGTTGGGTTCAGATTTGACCTACCATGTAGGTGAAATTACGAAAATACCTCTATCAGGTAAATTGTGAAAATCGATAATTTCGAATTAAATATTAGGTAACTAGAGAATTTGATTGGGACAAATTGAAATTGAGATTAAATAAGAAATGAAAATGGAGAAAATAAATTTGGATATAAAGAAATCCAAATTTAATAAGAAATACAAATATGTAATTTTATATATTTATATAAGGTTGTTATATAAATATATATTTTTCCATAAATATATACATTCATATATGAAATATATGTACATATCATATGTTGAAATACTAGTTTATATCATAAAAGGAATACATCTATATTTATTATACATTTATGTACATATGATATATATATATATATATATATAAAATACATATGTATAGTATTTAAAAATTAAAGTATATATATGGTTTATACAAAATATATATATATATATCAATATATATATATATATCAAATTTAGTAAATAAATATATAATTATATGAGTATAATTATATATAATAATATAAATATATATTATATATATTAAAAAAAGAAAGAGGCAGGAATCGGGATAACTCGATTCCCAGCCTTGTTCTCCTCTGTTTCAAAACAGAGGAGAAAACAAAAGAAACAGAAGGGAATCGACCCTCGACCGAGTGAGAAGAAGAGAGGAGAGAGGAGGGAGGAGGCACCGTCGCTAGCCGGAGAAGGGGAGAAGGAAGCTGCCGGCAACGGGAAAGAAAAAAGAAAGAAAGAAAATGAAGCGGAAGCCGAGAGGAAAGAAAGGAAAAGAGAAAGACGAAAAGTGGCGGTGCCGTCGATCTGGCCACCGCCACACCACCCATGTAGACGGCGAAAGGTCAAGGAAGAGGTGAGGATGACCGACGACGAAGGAAAACGAAAAAGGGAGGAGGAAAGAAGAAGAGAAAGAGGTCGAAAATCACCTCCCAGATCCGCCACCGCCATCACCGTCGCTCGAGAAATGGAGGCCAAATCCGGCTTTGTGGCAACCGCGGGATGCTGTAGGGTGGCCGAACCACCGGAAATAGTGGTCGTCGGTGGCTGAATCGGCGGACCCGACCCAACTCGATCTGACCCGGCCACCCTGAATCAACCCGGTCAACCTGACCTGATTCGAACCAATCAACCCGAGCTGACCCGGTTCAGAAAAGAAAAGAAACAAAGAAAGAACAAAAAAAAAGAAAAGAAAGAGAGAAAGAAGGAGAAGGAAGAAGAAGAAAGAGAAGAAGAAAAAAGGAAAGAAAAAGAAATGGTAAGGAAAATTAAGGAAAATAAATTGATGATATTTATTGAATAATTTTATTGTTATATTGATACAAGTGCATTGATATTGAAATTGTAGCAAAACGGAAATGAGACGAATGGTGGAGTTCTGCAAGGCTCAAACGTCGGAAACACGCTAAGCTTTGGCAAATAGGTAAGATACTTTTATAAAGTAGTGGTAGTGTTATATTGCATGTTTTGGAATTTGTGATCTTAATGATGCATGATTATTGAAATGATTATTAAATGCTAAGAGGACCTACAATTGGTGGTAGGGGTTTTAGTAAGAGATAAAGAAATTGTGAGAATCAATGGCTGTGGTTATAATCAGTGTTTTCCTTGCAGGAGGCTTAGTAAAAATTAGGCCGTCATTGTGAGATCCTCAATTTTCATGTATTCCTCCATGTATGCCAAGTAATTTAAGTTAATATGATTAAATGAATGTGAAGTTGATGTGTAATTGATGTATGAATAATGTATGAATGATGTATGCATGATGAATGCAATATAGAAGAAATAAGAAAGTTGATAGTCAATAAGTCAAATGAAGCATGTTGATATCAGAAAATTAGTTAAGGTATGAGAAAAGAAATAAAACCAGAAATTTTGATTAGTGATTTAATGAATGGCTGAGATGGGAAGGAGGAAAAGAGAAATTAAATGAGTCAAGGGGATGCTAATGGCTGAGATAAAGGATGAGATGAGCATGCATTTAATGTCTTTGCATGACTCACCACCCTCACCATCATCACCCTACGCCAGCTTCTTCTTCCAGCTCTCCCTCTCGTTCATCTCCATTCTTCCAAGTTTTCCATTCCAAGTTCCTTGCTAAACCACTTTACTCCCTCATCAATCCAACTAGTTTGTTGAACAAGAATCGATCCTTGTCACTAGACTAAGAGATATCCAAAGTTTGGTAGATCAATTCCAAGTATTGGAGGAGATCTCAACATTTGAAGTTTTGGTCTCTAGTGAAGGTAAGAGAAGAAGATGGTTTAGTCAATTTGGTTTATGCTTTGAAGTTATACTGAGTTGGTATAACATGTGTATGTGGTTTAATTTAAGGTTTGATGTGGTATGATGATTTTAGGTTAAAGAAGTGAAGAGCTAGGGTAACGCACAAGTGATCTCGCGTTCTCGAAGGAATCGAGGTAAGGAAATTATGTAACGGACGTAAGGCGGCTATGTCCGCATGTTTTATGATGTTTTACATGTTTTGGAGAGAAGTATGAGCTGTTTCTATGCAGGAAAAGATGCATTTTCGGACTTGTCTCCTAGTACCAATTAGGCTAGGGGCAGCCGACTGCCTTAGAGGGAAGTCGACTGCCTAGAGACAACCAAAATGTCGTTTTCGAAAACCGATGCAAACCAGTCGACTGCTATGTAAGCCAGTCGACTGCTATTTACCCAGTAAGCATTCTGTGTCAAACCAGTCGACTGCTATATGGGCCAGTCGACTGCTATTTTCCAAAATGCATTCTGTTTAAAAACCAGTCGACTGCTATATGGACCAGTCGACTGCTCCCATGTATTTTTCGAAAAGAAAATAATTTCGAGAAATAAAGTTATGAAGCAGCAGTCGACTGCCCTATAAGACCAGTCGACTGCCCTGTATGAAAAGAGAATTTCAAAGCCAAAATGTTTCAAACACCAAAGTGTTTTCTGAAAGAAAGAAGTATACAATACATGTTTTGAGACTATGGACTGCGTAATGATTATGCATTTCTGATGGCTGAGTGACTCTGATCAAGTCCTCAGTAATATGTATGTTGAGCGAGGAACCCTAATCCGGTCCTCAATCCCACAAGTGACACCTGATAAGTGTTCGCTGTGGATTTATAAAGGCAGGAGAGAATCCCTGACCTATGTAGAGTGCACTACTGTACCAATGCATGATTAGAGTCATATGAGTCATATGAATGGGAATGAACGGTTCATATGACGACTCAATCGCTTAAACATTGTACATAGTCTCCATCTATTTCAAGTATAAGATGTATGTATGACAAGGAAGTATGATGTTTAAAAGTATGATATGACGTATGATGTATGTTTTCAAGTATGAAGTATGCTATGAAGTAAGAAGTTTTCAAGAAAGAAGTATGATGCATGTTTTATATGTATGCTATATTTAAATGAAGCATACAAAGTATGTTTGCCATGTCATTTTAAATGAATATGCATGGTTACAAACAATGCATGAAAGAAGTTTATGAATCATGCTTTATAATGATTTACCTGACATTATAGAGCCAAGTAGGAAAAAGGCATATAGAGGCATAACACGCTCTTTTATGTAGTTTTCTTACTGAGCGTAAACTCACCCTTTTACGACTATTTTTCAGATTTCCTGAAGTAAGCCTTGCTCCAGTTAGAGGAGCCTGATTTTGAAAAGTTGCAGTGTACCTTCTTGATACGCTTCCCGGTTAGCATAGAAGGTATACTTACATGTTTATGTACAGTAAATTATATTTCAGCTACGGTACAGTACAAGTAGAAATTATGTATATAGAATGTCGGGGATGTAAGAAAAGATGATGTATGAGATCCTGTGGAAAAGGAAATGGTATTTATATATATCATTTTATGTTCATGTAAACTGAATAAAATTTCATGAGCTGTTTGATAATTAGCTTGAAAGTAAGGAAGGGTTGACACTGGATAAACTAAATCAAAATAAGATCGTATAAGATAATAAGAAAAAGTTAGATGATAAGATGAAGTGACGGGGACGTCACAGAGTGGTATCAGAGCAATTTGATTGGTAGTTTGTCAGTGTCAATAAGTTAGAAATAGAGTATATCCCCAATTGTACTGTACTTGTCTGAATGCAAATGTATAGTATAACTGCTTATAGTTATACTAAAGAGCTCAATGATGACTACCTTTACAGTATGAGCTCACGAAGAAGAGGTACAAGTAGAGGAAGAGGACGGGGTCGCACTGAAGAGCCCCCAGTTCCGTCTCCTCATCCATCTCCACCACATAGCCCGAATACGAGACTGGCTAAGATGGAGAAGCACATGGAGAATATGACCACGATGTTTACCCAATTTATGTCTAATTTCCCGAATGTGGCCACAAGTACACCAGCAGCTACACCTGTAGTTCCTCCTACGGAAGTAACCCCACCAGTCCCAATTACTGGAAGGAGGGATTCTAGAGCTTATTGCAGTGTGGCATTGATTATGGAATTCAAGAAGTTGGATCCGCCTAAGTTCAAGGGGGAAAGAGACCTGTTGACAGCTGAGAACTGGATGAAAGCAGTACTCAAATCTTTTGAGTACATGCCCTGTTCTGAAAGGGAGAAAGTAGGATTGGCTGCCTACCTACTAGTAGATGATGCTGAATATTGGTGGCAAGCCACTCGGACTGTGCTAGAGGCCCGATACGATGAGGTTACGTGGGATAGATTTGTGGAAGCTTTTAATGAGCAGTACATCCCACGCACTGATCGGGATAGATTAAAGATTGAATTTCTCAGTTTAACTCAAGGTACGATGACGGTGAATCAGTATGAATCTAAGTTCACCACCTTGAGTAGATTTGATCCAGAGGTCCGAAGAGATGAAGGGCATAAGATCTACAGGTTCATCGAGGGATTGAAGTCCCCGATTAGATCTAAACTGTATCCGATGGATATCACCACGTATGGAGAAGCTGTCCGTAAGGCTCAGTTGTGTGAGCAGGACTATGATCTGCATCATGTTGACTTCCGAGCCAAGGGTAAAGGCAAAGAACCGATGAAGCGGAAGTCGGATGAGAAAGCTTCGAGTGATAAGTATCCATTTCGGAGAAGTAGACGATCTGAAGGAGTTTCTATAGGGACTCCTAGAGCTACCGGGATCAAGATAAGTGATGAGAGATCCCGATATCCAACTGGAAGTACCGCTAGCTCACCAAAGGGCATGATGCAAAGATGTGAGCAATGCGGGAAATTTCACGGATCACAGCCATGTCGCTTGGCGAGTGGCGCTTGCTTTAGATGTGGGGAGAAAGGGCATATGATTAGAGATTGCCCTCAGAGAGATCCGAGGATGCCTGATGAATCGGATAAGACTCCTAAACCACAACCTAAGGCTACTGCTGCTGAGAAGGGAAAGAAAGATGTGACCCAAGGACGAGTATTTGCCATTGATGAAGAGTCTGCCGATGCCTCGTCCAAAGTGATTAAAGGTACGATTTACCTATTTGATATGAGTGTCATGGCATTGTTTGATCCAGGCTCTACGCATTCATTTGTGTCTCCTAGGATTGCTATGAAAGTGCCTGTTGAGCCTGAGATTTTAGAACAATTATTAAGAATAAGCACACCCTTTAAAGAATCACAAATAACAGAGTTGGTGTTTAGAAACTGTGAGCTACGGATAGGAGAAAGAGAATCTAAGGCTGACCTAATCCTACTGAATATGTATGGGTTTGATGTTATTTTGGGTATGGATTGGTTAGCTAATAATCATGTTATATTAGACTGTTATGCTAAGAGTGTAACCTTCTCTTCACTCGTTAGCTATGTTGTAAATTTTGCAAGTAATTAATATGAAGTCTGTTTGGTTTTTGATTTGAATTCATATGAAAGTAATGAGAAGTATATATGACTGTATGAAGGATTTATTGCTTATGTGGAAGACGTAGATCAGAAACGTCCCGGACTCGATGATATTCCTGTAGTCCGAGATTTTCCTGAGGTGTTCCCGGATGATCTTCCAGGACTTCCTCCGGATAGGGAAGTGGAATTCACTATCGATTTGGTGCCGGGGACTGAGCCTATATCAAGAGCTCCTTATCGGATGGCCTTGGTAGAATTGGAAGAACTTAAGAAACAGCTTCAGGAGTTGCTAGACAAGGGATTCATACGACCCAGCGTATCCCCTTGGGGTGCTCCTGTACTTTTTGTCAAGAAGAAGGACGGTAGTATGAGATTATGCATAGACTACCGGTGGTTAAATAAGGTGACAATCAAGAACAAGTATCCTCTTCCCAGGATAGATGATCTCTTTGATCAGCTAAAGGGTGCACAAGTCTTTTCCAAGATAGACTTGAGGTCGGGATATCATCAGTTGAAGATTAGAAATGAAGATATCCCTAAGACTGCATTCAGGACACGGTATGGCCATTATGAATTCTTGGTGATGCCGTTTGGTCTGACCAATGCACCTGCAGCCTTCATGAATCTGATGAATGATGTATTTAAGCAGTACCTGGACCAGTTTGTCATTGTTTTCATCGATGACATCTTGGTGTACTCGAGGTCATGGGAAGAGCACGAGCAGCATTTGAGGATTGTTTTAGAGACCCTCAGAGATAGAGGACTGTATGCCAAGCTAAGTAAATGTGATTTTTGGTTGAACCAGATCTCCTTTTTAGGTCATGTGATCAGTAAAGATGGAGTCTCGGTTGATCCATCAAAGATTGAAGCGGTGGTTCAATGGGAAAGACCGAAGACAGTGACGGAGATTAGGAGTTTCTTGGGTTTAGCTGGCTATTATAGGAGGTTTGTAGAGGGTTTCTCGAAGCTAGTTGCTCCACTGACGCGCTTGACGCGCAAAGAAGTGAAGTATGAGTGGAATGAAGCCTGTGAGTGTAGCTTCCAAGAGTTGAAGTGCAGGTTAATGACTGCACCAATCCTTACCATCCCTAGTGGTTCAGGTGGATTTGCGGTGTATAGTGATGCCTCAGGGCAAGGTCTGGGATGTGTGTTAATGCAGCATGGTAAGGTAGTAGCATATGGTTCTCGACAGCTAAAGGACCATGAGAAGAACTACCCCACTCATGATTTGGAGTTAGCTGCAGTAGTGTTTGCCCTGAAGATATGGAGGCATTACTTATATGGTGAGAAATTTCAGATTTTTACGGATCACAAAAGTCTGAAATATTTGTTTTCTCAGAAGGAATTAAACATGAGGCAAAGAAGATGGCTCGAGCTACTGAAGGATTACGATTGTGAGATCTTGTACCACCCGGGGAAAGCCAATGTGGTAGCGGATGCTCTGAGCCGGAAGCATGTAAGTATGGTAGCCTATATGATGATAAGAGAATATGAATGGATTGAACAGTTTGCAAGCCTCAATTTGAAGGTTATGCCTAATGAGCAAACGGCAATGATGGCTAGTTTGAGGATTGAGCCGGATTTGATGGACAGAATCCGAAGTGCTCAGAAGGAAGATGATGGATGCATTGAGGCTATGAATCAGATGCAATCAGGTATGACCTCAGAATTTAATGTCAGTAGTGATGGAATTTTGAGGTTTAGAGGTCGTATATGTGTTCCTAATGATGACGAATTGAAGAAGTTGATCTTGACTGAAGCACATGCCACTAAGTACACGTTACACCCAGGAAATACGAAGATGTATCATAATCTTCGCAAGGTGTACTGGTGGAAGGGTATGAAGAGAGACATCGCAGATTTTGTAACAAAATGTCTCACATGTCAACAAGTTAAGGTAGAGCACCAAAAGCCAGCAGGATTACTGCACCCTCTGCCTATACCTACATGGAAGTGGGAACACATTACGATGGACTTTATTATGGGATTGCCCAGAACCAAGAGAAACCATGATGGTATTTGGGTGATTGTCGATAGAATGACAAAATCAGCTCATTTCCTACCTATGAAGTCAATTGATACACTCAATGCTTTGGCAGATATGTATGTAAAAGATGTAGTAAGACTACACGGTATTCCAGTGAGCATCACTTCTGATAGAGATTCCAGGTTTACTTCCCATTTCTGGGAGCATTTTCAGGAAGCCATGGGATCTAAGTTAAGTTTTAGCACAGCTTTTCATCCGCAGACTGATGGACAGTCCGAGCGCACGATTCAGACGCTCGAGGATATGTTGAGAGCTTGTGCTATGGACTTTAAAGGCTCCTGGGATGACCATCTGCCATTGGCTGAGTTTGCGTACAACAATAGCTACCATGCAAGTATCGGGATGGCACCATATGAAGCTTTGTATGGAAGAAGGTGTCGATCTCCGATTGGGTGGGAAGAAGTGGGCGAACGTAAGTTGTTGGCTCCAGATCTAGTCGAGCAAGCCTCAGAAGACGTTAAGTTGATCTGTCAGAGGCTTAAGACAGCTCAGAGTAGACAAAAGAGCTATGCGGATGCTCGACGGAGGCCACTTGAGTTTATGGTTGGAGATTTTGTGTTTTTGAAGGTTTCTCCATCAAAAGGGATCATGAGATTTGGCCGACGAGGTAAGTTGAGTCCTCGCTACATCGGTCCATTTGAGGTCTTAGATCGGATAGGTGATGTTGCCTATAGGTTGGCATTGCCTCCGGAGCTATCGGGAGTGCACAATGTGTTTCATGTATCGATGCTTCGGAAGTATAATCCGGATCCGTCTCATGTCATTGAGTATGAACCTTTGGAGATAAGGGAAGATATGAGCTATGTAGAAAGACTGATTCGGATCTTGGATCGGAAAGATAAAGTGTTGAGATCTAAGACGATTCCGTTAGTGAAAGTTCTCTGGCAATACCATACGACGGAAGAAGCTACGTGGGAGCTAGAAAGCCTAATGAGAGAAAGGTATCCAGAGTTGTTCACATGATAAGCTAAGGCAAATTTGGAGGACCAAATTTTCTAAGGTGGGGAGGATGTGAGATCCTCAATTTTCATGTATTCCTCCATGTATGCCAAGTAATTTAAGTTAATATGATTAAATGAATGTGAAGTTGATGTGTAATTGATGTATGAATAATGTATGAATGATGTATGCATGATGAATGCAATATAGAAGAAATAAGAAAGTTGATAGTCAATAAGTCAAATGAAGCATGTTGATATCAGAAAATTAGTTAAGGTATGAGAAAAGAAATAAAACCAGAAATTTTAATTAGTGATTTAATGAATGGCTGAGATGGGAAGGAGGAAAAGAGAAATTAAATGAGTCAAGGGGATGTTAATGGCTGAGATAAAGGATGAGATGAGCATGCATTTAATGTCTTTGCATGACTCACCACCCTCACCATCATCACCCTACGCCAGCTTCTTCTTCCAGCTCTCCCTCTCGTTCATCTCCATTCTTCCAAGTTTTCCATTCCAAGTTCCTTGCTAAACCACTTTACTCCCTCATCAATCCAACTAGTTTGTTGAACAAGAATCGATCCTTGTCACTAGACTAAGAGATATCCAAAGTTTGGTAGATCAATTCCAAGTATTGGAGGAGATCTCAACATTTGAAGTTTTGGTCTCTAGTGAAGGTAAGAGAAGAAGATGGTTTAGTCAATTTGGTTTATGCTTTGAAGTTATACTGAGTTGGTATAACATGTGTATGTGGTTTAATTTAAGGTTTGATGTGGTATGATGATTTTAGGTTAAAGAAGTGAAGAGCTAGGGTAACGCACAAGTGATCTCGCGTTCTCGAAGGAATCGAGGTAAGGAAATTATGTAACGGACGTAAGGCGGCTATGTCCGCATGTTTTATGATGTTTTACATGTTTTGGAGAGAAGTATGAGCTGTTTCTATGCAGGAAAAGATGCATTTTCGGACTTGTCTCCTAGTACCAATTAGGCTAGGGGCAGCCGACTGCCTTAGAGGGAAGTCGACTGCCTAGAGACAACCAAAACGTCGTTTTCGAAAACCGATGCAAACCAGTCGACTGCTATGTAAGCCAGTCGACTGCTATTTACCCAGTAAGCATTCTGTGTCAAACCAGTCGACTGCTATATGGGCCAGTCGACTGCTATTTTCCAAAATGCATTCTGTTTAAAAACCAGTCGACTGTTATATGGACCAGTCGACTGCTCCCATGTATTTTTCGAAAAGAAAATAATTTCGAGAAATAAAGTTATGAAGCAGCAGTCGACTGCCCTATAAGACCAGTCGACTGCCCTGTATGAAAAGAGAATTTCAAAGCCAAAATGTTTCAAACACCAAAGTGTTTTCTGAAAGAAAGAAGTATACAATACATGTTTTGAGACTATGGACTGCGTAATGATTATGCATTTCTGATGGCTGAGTGACTCTGATCAAGTCCTCAGTAATATGTATGTTGAGCGAGGAACCCTAATCCGGTCCTCAATCCCACAAGTGACACCTGATAAGTGTTCGCTGTGGATTTATAAAGGCAGGAGAGAATCCCTGACCTATGTAGAGTGCACTACTGTACCAATGCATGATTAGAGTCATATGAGTCATATGAATGGGAATGAACGGTTCATATGACGACTCAATCGCTTAAACATTGTACATAGTCTCCATCTATTTCAAGTATAAGATGTATGTATGACAAGGAAGTATGATGTTTAAAAGTATGATATGACGTATGATGTATGTTTTCAAGTATGAAGTATGCTATGAAGTAAGAAGTTTTCAAGAAAGAAGTATGATGCATGTTTTATATGTATGCTATATTTAAATGAAGCATACAAAGTATGTTTGCCATGTCATTTTAAATGAATATGCATGGTTACAAACAATGCATGAAAGAAGTTTATGAATCATGCTTTATAATGATTTACCTGACATTATAGAGCCAAGTAGGAAAAAGGCATATAGAGGCATAACACGCTCTTTTATGTAGTTTTCTTACTGAGCGTAAACTCACCCTTTTACGACTATTTTTCAGATTTCCTGAAGTAAGCCTTGCTCCAGTTAGAGGAGCCTGATTTTGAAAAGTTGCAGTGTACCTTCTTGATACGCTTCCCGGTTAGCATAGAAGGTATACTTACATGTTTATGTACAGTAAATTATATTTCAGCTACGGTACAGTACAAGTAGAAATTATGTATATAGAATGTCGGGGATGTAAGAAAAGATGATGTATGAGATCCTGTGGAAAAGGAAATGGTATTTATATATATCATTTTATGTTCATGTAAACTGAATAAAATTTCATGAGCTGTTTGATAATTAGCTTGAAAGTAAGGAAGGGTTGACACTGGATAAACTAAATCAAAATAAGATCGTATAAGATAATAAGAAAAAGTTAGATGATAAGATGAAGTGACGGGGACGTCACAGTCATGCTGCCAAAATTTCTAGGAAAGTGGTTGAGGAACAAGATTAAGTTTCTCGCATAAATGGAATCTTGGAAATAATTATTGAAAATAAACATTTAAAAGACTTTATGGTATTACAAGAAAAGTTGATATTGAAATCGATAAGAAGATAAATCGTTGAGCACGATAACGTGATGAATTATATGGTTTAAACCTTATAGAATCGATAAATCAAGTCATCTTAATATCACAAATTGTGACGTCCCCGTCACTTCATCTTATCACTTATCTTTTTCCTTCTTTATTTAGATTTAGTTTATCCAGTGTCATTCCTCCTTTATTCTTAAGCTATTTATCTAATAGCTCATAAAATTTTATTCAATTTCAATAAAACAGACTAATGATACATGTATATATGTATCATCCGTTTCCACAGGATCTCATACATCATCTTCACTTAAATCCCCGACATCTTATATACATTAATGTTAGTTGTACTGTACCATAACTGAATTACAATTTACTTTGCATAATTACATAAGTATACCTTCTATACTACTTGGGAAGTGTCTCTCGAAGGTAAACTTTCAAGATCCACTCGTAGGCTCTTCTATCGAGAGCGAGGCATTACTTCAGATAGTCTGTATGAAAAATGTTCGTAAAATGGTGAGTTTACGCTCACTAAGAAAAATATGTAAAAGAGCGTACTATGCCTCTATATGCAGTTTTCCTACTTGGCTCTATAATGTCATGTAAAATCATTATAAAGCATGCATCACATACTTCTTCTTCTTATACTTTCTTTAAAACATCATGCATAAACTTCTTTCTTTAAAACATCATACTTCATACTTCATACATACTTTAAAACATACATCGTATACTTATTTTAAAACTTCTTATACAAATACACCAAGTATTTTCGATTTCTTTATTCTTTGAAATCGCATATACATATAGTTTTTGATAACATAAAAAAAACTATTTGTACTTTTATGGAGGCTATGCACTGCATCATCATCATCATCATCATGTGGCGTACCCCGTAGGGCCAGGAATCCTCCCTTAGCCGAACATGAAATATAGACAGATTGGCCAACTGTTGGTGGCTACAGTTAACACTAGTCAGGTGTCCTTCTGTAGCGACTGAGGCCTGACTTATGGTTCCTCAGCCCATAACATACATCATTTCAGGACTTGATCAGAGCCCCTACTAGAAACATGAAAGTGCATAATCTCAAAACATATGCCATATGGCCTTTTTCCATGACATTTCATACTTTCTTGAACTAGGTTTGAAAACCTCTTTTCAAAACAGGGCAGTCGACTGGCTTAATAGGGCAGTCGGCTGCTGCTTCATACTTTCATTTATCGAAATTATTTTCATCTTTGAAAACATATAAGGGCAGTCGACTGGTCCATATAGCAGTCGACTGGTTTTCAAATAGAATGCTTCTTAAGAAATAGCAGTCGACTAGTCATATAGGGCAGTCGATTGTTTTTGAAACAGAATGCAATTTGGTAAATAGCAGTCGACTGTTCCCTATAGCAGTCGACTGGTTTGAAACAGAATGCTTCTGGGAAAATAGCAATCGACTGGCTTACATAGCAGTCGACTGGTTTGCATCGGTTTTCGGAAAACGACGTTTTGGTTGTCTCTAGGCAGTCGACTTCCCTTTGTAGCAGTCGGCTGTCCCTAGCCTAATTGGTACTAGGAAACAAGTCTGAAAATGCATCTTTTCCTATACAAAACCAGCTGATGTTTCTTTCCAAATCACATAAAATCATCATAAAACATGCGGACATAGCCGCCTTACGTCCGTTACATAAATTTCTTACCTCGATTACTTCGAGAACATGAAATCACTTGGTTCACCAACCCTAACCTTTTTCTTCTTCAAATCTGAAATCATCATATCAAAGCAAACCTTTAAGAATTTGCCATAAACATGTTATACTAATTCAGTACAACACCATACCATGAACATAATTGAACAAATCATCTTCTTCTCTTACCTTTTGCTAGTGACCAAAATCTCAAACTTTGAGATCTCCTCCAATACTTGGATTCAATCTACCAAACTTCGGATATCACTTAGTCTAGTGACAAGGATCAATTTTCGTTCAACTAGCTAAAGAGATCGATGGAGGAATAAGGTAGCTTGTCAAGGTAGCTATGGAGGAAGACTTGGAAGCTTGGAGAAGTGGAGAGAACTAGAGGGAGAGGGCTGGAATACTGGCTGACGTTGGTGCTGGCTGATGGGGCTGGTGAGTCATGCAATGTACATTAAATGCTTGCTCATCCATTTAGTTCATCTCAGCCTTTGACCCTTCCCTTGACTCTTGACCATTTAATTTCTCTTCCTCCCTTTCTTCTATGACTCATCTACTTAACTCCAATCAAAATTCTGATATAATTTTCTTTATACTCCATTCATTTCCATAACAATAAAATAAACTCTTTGATTTATTTGACTATCAATTTTCTTATTTCTTTCATACTCCATACATCATGCATACATCATTCATACCTCAATTACACATCAACTTTATATTCATTTAATCATATTAGATTGAATTACTTTACAAACATAGAGGAATACATGGAAATTGGGGATTTCACATCCTCCCCACCTTAGAAAATTTTGTCCTCCAAATTCAAATCAGGTTACGTCTTAACCATTTTCGGATACTTCTCTTTCATCAAGCTATTTAGCTTCATGTATCTTTTTCCATGATGTGGTATTTTCAGTAATCTTTAACTAATGGAATCATCATAGACTTCTATACCTTATCTTTTCTGTCCAAAATCCCAAATGGCTTTTTTTTCACATGACTTATGTCTTTCTAAACTTCTAAGGTTTCATCTTTTATGACATAAGATGAATTCTGGATTATACTTTCGAAATATTGACATATACAAACATTACGTATCCTCAATAGCTCTGAAGGTAACATCAATTTATTGGTGATATCTCCAATTTGATCTAAGACTTCAATTGGATCGATATAACGAGGACTCAACTTACCTCGTCGACCAATTCTTATAATTCCTTTGGATGGAGAACTTTCAATTTACTGAGTCTCCAACCAAAACATCAATTAGTCTTTGTCAAGCATTTGTATAACCTTTTTGTCTATTCTGAGCTATCTTAAATCTTTGACCACTCACTTAATCTCTTTAGATGCTTGCTCGACTAAATCAAAAGCTAATAACTTTCATTCGCCTACTTCTTCCCACCAATTCGGAGATTGACACTTTTTATTCTTATAACATTTCATACAGTGTCATCCGGATACTTATATAATAGCTATTATCATAAGTAAACTCAGTCAATGGCAGATGGTCATCCCATGAGTATTTAAAATACATAGCACCAGCTCTTTACATATTCTCGAGCGTCTAAATCATGTGCTCGGACTACTCATCAGCCTGCGGATGAAAAGCTGTGCAAAATTTTCAACTGAGATCCCATGGTTCCTTGCTAATCTCCTTAAAGTGAGAATCGAACCTGAAATCTCTATCACATGAAACTGCTCATTGGAACTCCACTTAGTCTAATGACATTCTTTCACCTACATTTCTGCCAAAGCGCTAAGTGCGTCCATAGACTTCTTAGGTAGGAAGTGAGCTGACTTAGCAGATCCGTTCATCAATTCTGGCTTAATCATTATGCTAGCCATTATTCCGATTTACCTTAAAAGCATAAGACTTAGATTAAGGCTTGAAATTTCTCAAGCAACTTCTTACTTCCTTGTCATCATATGAACCATTATTCTTTCATGCTTCTGACTCATAGCATTTGCCACCGTAATGGCTTTCCTTAGGTGGTATAATTTCACCTGCACAATCCTTTGTAAACTCGAGTCATCTCTTCTATCTTAATCAGAATCATAGCCGTAATTTATTCACAATGGCTATCTATAATTTCTTTCTTTTGCTCTCTAAATACCCATATACTGATCACACTCTAAACTGTTAGCATAGTTCTTTTAACTCGTATCCAAAATATTTTCTTTCCACAGCATCAAACATGCCTAATGAATGAACATCTTCATTCCCTTATGGTGTTCTAGGGATCAGCCAGGAAGGATACTATAGTCGGCTAGGTAACCGAGTAGAGTATGGGAGGTACTTTAGAGTACCTGTCGTATTCCAGTCCCTAGATGCAACTATAGGGAATAATTACCGTTGTTGAGACAACTCATTCTTCATATTACTTCATATGCTTTTCAGAGAAATGCTTTCATAGGATAAAACATTTAAGTAAAATAAGTCGACATAAATATCAGTTTAAGTCCATTATCGGTTTCACTTAAGCTTATTTCATATATCACTATATATATATCATAAACTTCATACCAATGAGTACTTCAGAAACTTAACTATCGTTTCTTATCAATTATTGTATTTCACACTTTACTTCTCAACAAAAGTGCAATAAATAAGAAATCGAATTTATCAAATATTCATTAAAACTCCAACTTACATTAAATCACACCATAGTAACTTCAATCACAAACATTATCTCATGACAACTCTGGAAATTGCTTTTCAAGTTCTTCAAATTTTATTAATGCCATTTGATAAGGCAATCTCAAAATGGGCTCGTTCTTGGCACTAAATCAATAGTAACATCTATTTTCTTATCCATAAAGAGTCCTAGAAGATCATTCGGAATCATATCAAAATTTTCCATGATTACCGTAATTTCATTAAGTGTAGGACTTTTCTTTACTCCTTCCACAACGTAAACTAAAGATCCTTCACATAACCATATTACCTTCTATTAACTTCCTTTACAATTTAGTTAGATAATACAACATACTTTTGCATCATACATCTTCAACATTTACATCATAGCTACAGGTGTCTTTCCCTTCTCCTCAGCAGTGGCCTTGCGCTGTGGTTGAGGGGTCTTCTCAGATTCCTCGGGTGGCCTCAAATCCCTCTTGGGACAATCCCTGATCATATGTCCCTGTTCACCACATCTGAAACATGCGCCACTTGCCAACCGGCATGGTTGTGATCCGTGGAACTTTCGGCAATGTTCACACCTTTGTCTTGTACTCTTAGGTGAGCTAACGATACTACTAGCTGAATGTCGGGATCTCTCATCATTAATCTTGATCCCAGTAGCTCTCGGGGTTCCTATACCATAATTATCATAATACTCCCAACTCAATATATATTCCACATAACCATTTAATTAAAACAATCATCATTTTCTTATACTTTACTTGCTTACCTATCGAAGCTCTTTCCTATGGCCTACTTCTTCCAGATGAGCATCCATCTCTCGAGGTTTTCCTTTCTGACTTCCGCTTTATCGGTTTCTTACCTTTACCTTGGGCTCGAAAATCAGTTTGATGAAGCTCATAGTCCTGCTCATACAACTGAGCCTTACGAACTGTCTCATTATAAGTAGTTATACCTAAGGTATACAACTTAGATTTGATAGGAGACTTCAGTCCTTCTATAAATCTGTATATTTTATATCCTTCACTCCTAATGGTCTCTCAGTCGAATCCGCTTAGAGAAATAAACCTTGACTCATATTGATTAACTGACATTGTCCCCTGAGTCAATTTCAAAAATTCAATCTTCAACCTAGTCTGATCGGTGCGTGGGATGTACTGTTCAGTAAAGGCTTCTAAAAATCCATCCCACATAACCTCAACATGTTGGGCTTCCAAAATGGCCCGAGTGGACTGCCACCAATACTCTGCATCATCCACTAACAGATACGCAGCCAAACCCACCTTTTCCTTTTCGGAACATAGCATATACTCGAAAGATCTAGTGACCGCCTTCACCCAATTCACTGCGGCCAACGTATCCTTATCCCCCTTAAACTTAGGCGGATCCAGCTTCTTATATTCCTTAATTAAGGTCATATTGCAATAAGCTGTGAGATTCCTCCTTTCAATAACTGGGACTGGTGGGGGTAACTCTGTCTATACTGGTGGTGGTTGTACTATAGGAATAGCGAATGGTACATTTGTGACCACATTTGGAAAGTTCGCCATAAACTGCGTAAACATGGTGGTCATATTCTCCACATGCTTCTCCATCTTCGCTAACCTAGTGTACGGGCTATGCGGTGGAGATGGAAAAGGAGACTGTACTGGGGGTAGTTCTACATGACCCCTTTCTCTTCCTTTCTCAATACCACTTCTACCTGAGCTCATTCTATCGATAAAATCACAAAATTGAGCTATTTAGTATAACTTCAAACAGTTATACATCGTATATGCATTCAGACAAGTACAGTACACTTGGGGATATACTCTAACTCTAACTCATTGACACTGACAAACCTCAATCTAACTGCTCTGATACCACTCTGTGACGTCCCCGTCACTTCATCTTATCACTTATCTTTTTCCTTCTTTATTTAGATTTAGTTTATCCAGTGTCATTCTTCCTTTATTCTTAAGCTAATTATCTAATAGCTCATAAAATTTTATTCAATTTCAATAAAACAGACTAATGATACATGTATATATGTATCATACATCATCTTAACTTAAATCCCCGACATCTTATATACATTAATGTTAGTTGTACTGTACCATAACTGAATTACAATTTACTTTGCATAATTACATAAGTATACCTTCTATACTACTTGGGAAGCGTCTCTCGAAGGTAAACTTTCAAGATCCACTCGTAGGCTCTTCTATCGAGAGCGAAGGATTACTTCAGATAGTCTGTATGAAAAATGTTCGTAAAAGGGTGAGTTTACGCTCAGTAAGAAAAATATGTAAAAGAGCGTACTATGCCTCTATATGCAGTTTTCCTACTTGGCTCTATAATGTCATGTAAAATCATTATAAAGCATGCATCACATACTTCTTCTTCTTATACTTTCTTTAAAACATCATGCATAAACTTCTTTCTTTAAAACATCATACTTCATACTTCATACATACTTTAAAACATACATCGTATACTTCTTTTAAAACTTCTTATACAAATACACCAAGTATTTTCGATTTCTTTATTCTTTGAAATCGCATATACATATAGTTTTTGATAACATAAAAGAAACTATTTGTACTTTTATGGAGGCTATGCACTGCATCATCATCATCATCATCATCATGTGGCGTACCCCACAGGGCCAGGAATCCTCCCTTAGCCGAACATGAAATATAGACAGATTGGCCAACTGTTGGTGGCTACAGTTAACACTAGTCAGGTGTCCTTCTCTAGCGACTGAGACCTGACTTATGGTTCTTCAGCCCATAACATACATCATTTCAGGACTTGATCAGAGCCCCTACTAGAAACATGAAAGTGCATAATCTCGAAACATATGCCATATGGCCTTTTGCCATGACATTTCATACTTTCTTGAACTAGGTTTGAAAACCTCTTTTCAAAACAGGGCAGTTGACTGGCTTAATAGGGCAGTCGGCTGCTGCTTCATACTTTCATTTATCGAAATTATTTTCATTTAAAAATTCCGATATTTTCATCTTTGAAAACATATAAGGGCAGTCGACTGGTCCATATAGCAGTCGACTGGTTTTCAAACAGAATGCTTCTTAAGAAATAGCAGTCGACTGGTCATATAGGGCAGTCGACTGTTTTTGAAACAGAATGCAATTTGGTAAATACCAGTCGACTGTTCCCTATAGCAGTCGACTGGTTTGAAACAGAATGCTTCTAGAAAAATAGCAGTTGACTGGCTTACATAGCAGTCGACTGGTTTGCATCGGTTTTCGAAAAACGACGTTTTGGTTGTCTCTAGGCAGTCGACTTCCCTTTATAGCAGTCGGCTGCCCCTAGCCTAATTGGTACTAGGAAACAAGTCTGAAAATGCATCTTTTCCTATACAAAACCAGCTGATGTTTCTTTCCAAACCACATAAAATCATTATAAAGCATGCGGACATAGCCGCCTTACGTCCGTTACATAAATTTCTTACCTCGATTACTTCGAGAACATGAAATCACTTGGTTCACCAACCCTAACCTTTTTCTTCTTCAAATCTGAAATCATCATATCAAAGCAAACCTTTAAGAATTTGCCATAAACATGTTATACTAATTCAGTACAACACCATACCATAAACATAATTGAACAAATCATCTTCTTCTCTTACCTTTTTGCTAGTGACCAAAATCTCAAACTTTGAGATCTCCTCCAATACTTGGATTCAATCTACCAAACTTTGGATATCACTTAGTCTAGTGACAAGGATCAATTTTCGTTCAACTAGCTAAAGAGATCGATGGAGGAATAAGGTAGCTTGTCAAGGTAGCTATGGAGGAAGACTTGGAAGCTTGGAGAAGTGGAGAGAACGAGAGGGAGAGGGCTGGAATACTGGCTGACGTTGGTGATGGCTGATGGGGCTGGTGAGTCATGCAATGTGCATTAAATGCTTGCTCATCCATTTAGTTCATCTCAGCCTTTGACCCTTCCCTTGACTCTTGACCATTTAATTTCTCTTCCTCCCTTTCTCCTATGACTTATCTACTTAACTCCAATCAAAATTCTGATATAATTTTCTTTATACTCCATTCATTTCCATAACAATAAAATAAACTCTTTGATTTATTTGACTATCAATTTTCTTATTTCTTTCATACTCCATACATCATGCATACATCATTCATACCTCAATAACACATCAACTTCATATTCATTTAATCATATTAGATTGAATTACTTTACAAACATAGAGGAATACATGGAAATTGGGGATTTCACATAAATGGTATCAAGTTGAGATTGAGGTGGAATTATTTATTAGAGGGATCACGGATCAAAGTGATGATAATTATATGATATAGCTTGGAAGAGAAGATCGCAGTTGAAATTTCGATGGTGGAGCGATTGAATTATGGAACTATTAATGGAGTAATGATTCTAGAATTTATTGAATTGATCTCTTGATCTTAAAGTAGTTTCGAATGTGATGACATGATTAATTCAAGAGGTCGGTGTTGAAAGGATTTCATAGCATTACACCGTATTGCTGGATATACGTGAGATAATCAACGAACCTATACTAGTGGTATGGGTCTTAGTATCAATACCGTGGTACACAATGGATAGTTATGATACTGAGTCATAACGAATGTATGATTTGTGCATACATAACTCAATTGAAATGGAGGTTGAAGTAGACACAATTCGATCGTTTATAGATTTAAATAAATGAGTCATGAAACATGTGAATATATGGTTTTGCTTATAACCATAGAATAGGCCTTGAATAATAAGATTGACAATTGCCTAATTTCAATATTAAATTATGCAGGCCATATGAAGAATTGATTTGAGGTTTGTGATCTGGTTTGGTGATAGTGAATGAAATTGAACCTTAAGTTAGAAATTATGAACGTGTGCCAATGGGTCAAACCATAGATGAATTTGATAAGCGACTATCGATTTTGTGGTTCTATTATCCTTGATATCGACTTTGGAATAGATATCGAATGATGATATTGTTATTACACAATCACAGTACCTTGATGGCTACATAGAAACGTGGCATTTAAATACTCATAGATACTAAGAGGATTCATACTAATGATGTGATACTAGTATCAATAATGAAATATACAAATAATTGATATAGTCGATAATTATAGAAAAAGGATATTGAATATCGAATGATTTGAATACCAAGTGATTTGATTATTGAATAATTGGAGTACTGAGCAATTTGAATACTGAATGAAATGAATATTGAATGATTTGAATATTGATTTACTAATTTGACAAAGAGAAAGTTTGAAAGAGAATAATTGATGGTGATAAATTTAGACGAATTGCTTCACCGTCTTAGATGAAATTATTGCTTATATATTTGAAAATAATATCGAATTTACCTATTAGGTATGATAGGATTGAAATCAAAAGGATGGAAATGAGAGAACTGAATTATAGTGAACGTTATAATTAAATGACATGTTTGATGAAAATGATAGTTCACTGTTGAACTCGTGATTTAAATTGCATTGCATTTAAAAATATGCCTTGTTACAACTTGAAACATTTTAATAATGTTTATATGAATACTATAAAGTATTGATTAGTTTTGAAAGGAAAGTATATGTTAGATATATATTATATATAAAATTCCTTAAATCATGATACCATATGCTTTACATGATTTTGACTAGAAAAAGATAAAGATTTAAATGTTTTATGAGACTGTAGGCACCCTCAAAGAATTAAATTCAATAAAGCATAGTGGAAACCGCCTAAATGGAGCTTTGCTTATTAGGCAGAGATGCTTGTCCGACAATAGTCGTGGCCAGGTCTCAGTCACGCCTGATCAGTGGGGCTGAGAGAGATGAGGTATATGGCCATAGATAGTGCCCTAGTTGGTTTCCAGGGGATGATGACATGATTTTCACTGCTAGCTACAGTGATTTAAGTCTTTATTGATAGAGTGATAGGGATCTAGCCTAGTCTCTAACCGATATGATATGAAGTCTAGAGTATGATTTTATTGATATGAACTCTAGACTTGACATGATTTATACAGTACATAAGACATGTTTGAAATGAAATATATTTTGAAATAGTACATGTTTTAAACATGTTTTAAAAGTACATGTGATATGACTTCGACACTTATATGATTTATATATGATTTTGTATTGAACTTGAAATGATACACGATCTAGAGTATAGATTGATTTGATATTAACTCTAGACCTGATATGACTTACAGTATATGAAAAATGTTTGAATCGACATAATATGAAAAGAGAAATATGCACGTTTTGCTTTGAAATAATATGAAAGGACATGTTTTGAATTGACATGATATGAAAAGAGAAATGTGCATGTTTTGATTTCAAATGATATGAAAAGACATGTTTTGAATTAACATAATATGAAAAGTGAAAGATATGTTTTGAATTGACATGATATAAAAAGAGAATTATGCATGCTTTCAACCTTAAATATGAAATGAATTGAAAATTCATATGTTGAGCATGTTCTAAAGTATATATGATATGATTTGAAATGATAACGATTCATACTGCGAAATTACATAAGTTGCCTACTAAATCATGACATAATAGTATGCTTTTTACATAACATATGTCATGATCTTATATGGTACAAAAACATGAAAAGTATATGAGGAGTATCACGACTTGGTGGTAACGATATTTTATCTACATGATGTCATGATATGATAACATGAATATAGAATATACACGAAGAGAATTATGACTTCGTATCACCGTGATTATGATTCTAAATATGGAAAGTGATATGAGATGATAGAATATAGGAGTATGATTATGAAACGTAAAGTGACTTGATATGAAATTTCAATTGGACATGATGTACTATGAGATTGATGTGAGTATGAACTAATAGTATATGATATTTAAATTATACACGATGCATTGTTGTGTGATGTAATGTAATATAATGATAAGAAGATTGAAAGTGATTAAGTCGATCTATTTAGAGGTCTAATGATAGACAGATGACAGGAATTGAGATAACGAGATATTATCGATGAAAAAGGTGAACTGTAATTGCAATCTTGCAGGTTTTAAGCATTACGGTTTAAAATAGTATAATCCTACTCTTGCATTTATATTAGTATCTTACTGAGCTGTGGTTTTGCTCACCACACTAAATTTAATCTCTTTTCAGATTATTAAAGTTACAATCTACTATGAGAGCTTTTAAGTAGGTCTTAGGAGACGGTATACAGGTTTGGCACTAGCCATTATCCTGCAAATCCACTTCGTTACTTTTGAGGTATACATTTTTGTAAATCTCTTGTTTACATGTACAGAATTTAATTAATACACAGAACGTATGTTGTTCAGTGAGTCGGGATGTAACTAAGAGATATGATAAAGCGTTGTATAGGGGATCAGTGAAATTAAAGTAGTAACTACACTGACACCGAGTACAAACCTAAAAATAAAAAAAAAAATTTAGTCTATAAATTTGTAGACTAAGAAAAGTATAAGTATTAAGTGAAAGTCGCGGCCTTCGGGTCATGACAGATTTAATGGCATCAGAGCACAGTTTGTTTAGTACGTGTCGTTGTAGTTGAGACCATAACAGTGTTACATCTCATGTACTGTATAGTGTCTACATGTAAACTTGCTGATTTTCGATCTATACCAAGATGGGTCAACTATTGGTAGGGGTGATACCAGTCGACGGCATATTGAAACAGGCTGGGTTTTGACATAAAGAATACCAATCGATAGCCTATTGAAATAGACTGAGAATAGTTAATGAACGGTATCGATACGGTATAGAAGAATTGTGTAACACCTTAAAGGAATAAGATATTAACTGATCGAGAATGATTGATCAAGACATTTTAATTTTGAAGATAATGGAGTAATCGTATAGGATATGATCGATATGTAAACAGAGAAGGATTGAAAGAGGTAAAGGAATCGCCAATGAAAATGATCCAAAAAAAGTATACAGCCTAATTGGAATTACAATCCCATCTCAATTAAGAGTACTATTGGAAACTGAAATTATGATTTTGAATTATAAGAGGACGTATGTTGCAAAGAGTGAAACGACAAGGCACATAAGAATTGTGGAGAAGCCGATATGGATTGTGGACAAAAAGGAAAAAGCTATGAGGTCAAGTCCCCTCCCCTAGAAAAGGTTCTCTAGTAGCATCATCCATATAAAGAGATTACATAGGAACTTGGGAGCTCAATGAAAGAGAAAGACCCTCATCTTTTCCCGATTGAACAAAAGAAATAAAGTGATATGGAAGCGATTTAAGACTGATTGTTTAAATGGAATTACTCTTCTATTATTAGACTCTTAAATTCTCTCGTGCCACCGTCAAAATGTGACTATGAAATGATAAGAAGGTATGTGAAGTTCCAATGAGCGTTACATGTGATAGGACACTCTGACTTCCCATATGCTTATGGAAAACAGCAAAAGGCCTTGAGATTCCAAGGCTACTGACAGCACCGCTCAATATTGATAGAAATATATGAGCGTAATATGTAAATGCTCCATGATATTGAAAGAGCGTGTGCACGAGACTTGAAGGCTACTGGGACAATTACATACTACTGATTAAATCAGTAAACGATGGTTACCAAACCTTATTGACTTGGCACCAAATGAGAGAAACAGATGATAAATGGTGTGAAACGGCTATTATGTGAAAAGAGGTGAAAGTGATAACTCCCATAGTGATAAGAAATTTTAGGGAGTATGGATATATGGTGGAAAATGATATGTAATGGTGTAATAGGTGATTCTAGTGTTGAAACATGTTAGCAGTACTATTTAAAAGACGATTGAGAGGACAGGAACCATAAGTATACGAAACTGTATCACCTCTAAATATAAGTTAAATACGGAGGACCGAATTTCTTAAGGTGGGGAGAATGTGAAAACTGAGAATTTTCAATTAAATATTAGGTATCCGGAGAATTTGATTGGGACAAATTGAAATCGAGATTAAATAAGAAATGAAAATGGAGAAAATAAATTTGGATATAAAGAAATCCAAATTTAATAAGAAATAAAAATATGTAATTTTATATATTTATATAAGGTTATTATATAAATATATATTTTTCCATAAATATATACATTCATATATGAAATATATTTACATATCATATGTTGAAATACTAGTTTATATCATAGAAGGAATACATCTGTATTTATTATACATTTATGTACATATGATATATATATAAAATACATATGTATAGTATTTAAAAATTAAAGTATATATATGGTTTACACAATATATATATATATATCAATATATATATATCAAATATAGTAAATAAATATATAATTATATGAGTATAATTATATATATAATAATATAAATATATTATATATATTAAAAAAAAGAAAGAGGCAGGAATCGAGATAACCTGATTCCCAGCCTTGTTCTCCTCTGTTTCAAAACAGAGGAGAAAACAAAAGAAACAGAAAGGAGCCGACCCCCGACCAAGTGAGAAGAAGAGAGGAGAGAGGAGGAAGGAGGCACCGTCGTCGGTCGGAGAAGGGGAGAAGGAAGCTGTCGGCGACGAGAAAGAAAGAAAATGAAGCGGAAGCTGAGAGGAAAGAAAAGAAAAAAGAAAGAGGAAAAGTCACGGTGCCGTCGATCTGGCCACCGCCACACCACCCACGTCGACGACGGAAGGTCAAAGAAGAGGTGAGGATGGCTGGCAGCGAAGGAAAACGAAAAAGAGAGGAGGAAAGAAGAAGAGAAAGAGGTCGAAAACCACCTCCCAGATCCGCCACCGCCGGCACCGCTGCTCGAGAGATGAAGGCCAGATTCGGCTTCGTGGCAACCGCGGGATGCTGTAGGGTGGCCAAACCACCGAAAATGGTGGCCGCCAGTGGCTGAACCGGCCATGCAAAGACTGAACCGGCAGAACCGGTCCAACTCGATCCGACCTAACCAACCCGATCCGACCCGGTCAACCCAACCCGATCAACCCGAGCCGACCCGATTCAGAAAAGAAAAGAAACAAAGAAAGAACAAAAAAAAAAGAAAGAGAGAAAGAAGGAGAAGGAAGAAGAAGAAAGAGAAGAAGAAAAAAGGAAACAAAAAGAAATGGTAAGGAAAATTAAGGAAAATAAACTGATGATATTTATTGAATAATTTTATTGTTATATTAATACAAGTGCATTGATATTGAAATTGTAGCAAAACGGAAATGAGACGAATGGTAGAGTTCGACAAGGCTCGAACGTCGGAAACACGCTAAGCTTTAGCAAATAGGTAAGATACTTTTATAAAGTAGTGGTAGTGTTATATTGCATGTTTTGGAATTTGTGATCTTAATGATGCATGATTATTGAAATAATTATTAAATGCTAAGAGGACCTCCAATTGGTGGTAGGGGTCTTAGTAAGAGATAAAGAAATTGTGAGAATCAATGGCTGTGGTTATAATCAGTGTTTTCCTTGCAGGAGACTTAGTAAAAATTAAGCCGTTATGCTGCCAAAATTTCTAGGAAAGTGGTTGAGGAAAAAGATTAAGTTTCTCGCATAAATGGAATCTTGGAAATAATTATTGAAAATAAACATTTAAAGGACTTTATGGTATTACAAGAAAAGTTGATATTGAAATCGATAAGAAGATAAATCGTTGAGCACGATAACGTGATGAATTATATGGTTTAAACCTTATAGAATCGATAAATCAAGTCATCTTAATATCACAAATGGTATCAAGTTGAGATTGAGGTGGGATTATTTATTAGACGGATCACGGATAAAAGTGATGATAATTATATGATACAGCTTGGAAGAGAAGATCGCAGTTGAAATTTCGATGGTGGAGCGATTGAATTGTGGAACTATTAATGGAGTAATGATTCTAGAATTTATCAAATTGATCTCTTGATCTTGAAGTATTTCCGAATGTGATGACATGTTTAATTCAAGAGGTCAGTGTTGAAAGGATTTCATAGTATTACAGCGTATTGTAGAATATACGTGAGATAATCAACGAACCTATACTAGTTGTATGGGTCTTAGTATCAATACTGTGGTGCACAATGGATAGTTATGATACTGAGTCATAACGAATGTATGATTTATGCATGCATAACTTTATTGAAATTGATGTTGAAGTAAACACAATCCAATCATTTATAGATTTAAATAAATGAGTGATGAAACATGTGAATATATGACTTTGCTTATAACCATAGAATAGATCTTGAATAGTAAGATTGACAATTGCATAATTTCAATATTAAATTATACATGCCATATGAAGAATTGATTTGAGGATTGTGATCTGGTTTGATGATAGTGAATGAAATTGAACCTCAAGTCAGAAATTATAAACGTGTGCCAATGGGTCAAATCATAGATGAATTTGATAAGCAACTATCGATTTTGTGGTTCTGTTATCCTCGATGTCGACTTTGGAATAGATACTGAATGATGATATTGTTATTACACAATTGCAGTACCTTGATGGCTACATAGAAACATGGTATTTAAATACTCATAGATACTAAGAGCATTCATACTAATGATGTGATACTAGTGTTAATAATGAAATATACAAATGATTGATATAGTCGATAATTATCGAAAAAAAATACTGAATACCGAATGGTTTGAATGCCAAGTGATTTGATTATTGAATAATTGGAGTACTGAGCAATTTGAAGACTGAATGAAATGAATATTGAATGATTTGAATATTTATTTACTGATTTGACAGAGAGAAAGTTTGAAAGAGAATAATTGATGGTGATAAATTTAGACGAATTGCTTCACCGTCTTAGATGAAATTATTGCTTATATCGATATTTGAAAATAATTTCGAATTTACCTATTAGGTATGATCGGATTGAAATCAAAAGGATGGAAATGAGAGAACTGAATTATAGTGAACGATATAATTAAATGACATGTTTGATGAAAATGATAGTTCACTATTGAACTCATGATTTAAATTGCATTGCATTTAAAAATATGCCTTGTTACAACTTGAAACATTTTAATAATGTTTATATGAATACTATAAAGTATTGATTAGTTTTGAAAGGAAAGCATATGGTAGATATATATATATATATATTTTATATATATATAATTCCTTAAATGATGATACCATATGCTTTACATGATTTTGACAAGAAAATATAAAGATTTAAATGTTTTTATGAGACTGTAGGCACCCTAAAAAAATTAAATTCAATAATGCATAATGGAAACCGCCTAATTGGAGCTTTGCTCATTAGGCAGAGATGCTTGTCCGACAATAGTTGTGGCCAGGTCTCAGTCACGCCTGATCAGTGGGGCTGAAAGAGATGAGGTATATGACCATAGATAGCACCCTAGTTGGTTTCCAGGGGACGATGACATGATTTTCACTGCTAGCTACAGTGATTTAAGTCTTTATTGATAGAGTGATAGAGATCTAGCCTAGTCTCTAACCGATATGATATGAAGTCTAGAGTATGATTTTATTGATATGAACTCTAGACTTGACATGATTTATACAGTACATGAGACATGTTTGAAATGAAATATATTTTGAAACAGTACATGTTTTAAACATGTTTTAAAAGTACATGTGATATGACTTCAACACTTATATGATTTATATATGATTTTGTGTCGAAATTGAAATGATACGCGGTCTAGAGTATAGATTGATTTGATATGAACTCTAGACCTGATATGACTTACAGTAAATGAAAAATGTTTGAATTGACATGATATGAAAAGAGAAATGTGCACGTTTTGCTTTGAAATAATATGAAAAGACATATTTTGAATTGACATGATATGAAAAGAGAAATGTGCACGTTTTGATTTGAAATGATATGAAAAGACATGTTTTGAATTAACATGATATGAAAAGTGAAAAGACATGTTTTGAATTAACATGATATAAAAAAAGAATTATGCATCCTTTCAACCTTAATTATGAAATGAATTGAAAATTCATGTGTTGAGTATGTTCTAAAGTATATATGATATGATTTGAAATGATAGCGGTTTATATAGTGAAATTACATAAGTTGCCTACTAAATCATGACATAATAGTATGCTTTTTACATAACATATGTCATGATTTTATATGGTACAAAAACATGAAGAGTATATGAGGAGTATCACGACTTGGTGGTAACGATATTTCATCTACATGATGCCATGATATGATATGATACATGAATATAGAATATACACGAAGAGAATTATGACTTCATACCACTGTGATTATGATTCTCAATATGGAAAGTGATATGAGATGATAGAATACAGGAGTATGATTATGAAACGTAAAGCGACTTGATATGATATCTCAATTGAACATGATGTACTATGAGATTGATGTGAGTATGGACTAATAGTATATGATATTTAAATTATACACGATGCATTGTTGTGTGATGCAATGTAATATAATGATAAGAAGATCGAAAGTGATTAAGTCGATCTATTTAGAAGTCTAATGATAGACAGATGACATGAATTGAGATAACGAGATATTATCGATGAAAAAGGTGAACTGTAATTGCAAACTTGCAGGTTTTAAGCATTACGGTTTAAGACAGTATAATCCTACTCTTGCATTTATATTAGTATCTTACTCAGCCGTGGTTTTGCTCACCTCACTAATTTCATCTCTTTTCAGATTATTAAAGTTACAATCTACTATGAGAGCTTTTAAGTGGGTCTTCAGAGACGGTATACAGGTTTGGCACTGGCCATTATCCTGCGAATCCACTTCATTACTTTTAAGGTATACATTTTTATAAATCTCTTCTTTACATGTACAGACTTTAATTAATACTGTGATAACCGTAAATTTTTCCATTTATTGAAAATTATAAATATTGAAAATAAATATCGGAGAAATTAAATAAGAGGACATAAATAAAATTTGCAAGAACGGGATATTAGTGAAAATCCCGAAAATCGAGGAAGTGAAAGAATCGGAAAATTCGTATAAAGGAAACTAAATTGGAAGTGAAATTAAAAATAATAGAGAGAGGAAAAAGAATTAATTTGCATAAATTAAAATCCAAATTTATTAAGGAAAATGAAAAAAATAAAATAAATAAAATAAAGTACGTTTAAATAATTATAAAATTTATAAATGTATATTATACAAATACATATGTATTTAAAATACTATATAGTATATATTAAATATACGTTGGTATATATAAATATATATACTGTTTGATAAATTTAAATAGTACATATGCATTATTTACAAACTTGTACGTATATATATAAGTATATACCTATTTGAGAAAATATAAATATTAAATTAGTTAATATTTGAATGTATATATATATATTGTAAATACGATATATATATATATATATGTGTGTGTGTGAAATTATTACACTTATATAAATATTTATATATTAATGTTATTTAATTTTAAGTATGTAAATATACATATATATATATATATATATATATATATATATATACTAGACATATAATTTGTAAGATACAATATATGTATGTTATATGATATATATTGTATTGCATTATGTATGAAATAATGTATGTATAACATATAATATATATTATATGTATAAAAATTCATTGTATAATATATAGTATATTATATGCTAAATATGGAAGGGGAATAAACCAAAAAGGAAACAAAACAAAAAACAAAAGAAAGGCAAAATCGGGAAGGGCCCGATCCTTCCCCAGGCGGACCGCCGGTGGCGGAGCTGCCACTGTCGGCGAAGGGAAAACGAAGGCGAGACGCCACCGGCCAGAGAAAAGGAAGACGCTACCGGCGGCGTGAAGAGACAAAAACAGATTCGACGGAAAACAGAAGCAAACACCGGAAAAGAAAAGGAAAATGGCCAACAGCGGTGCCGACTGAATCGGTGGCTGCCACTACCACCAAAGCTTCACCGGAGGAAGAGGAAGCTGATGGAGGCCACCGGAGACGCAATGGACGGCGGAGGAACGCCGGCGAAGAGGAAGAAGAATCGAGGCAAAACCGCCTCGATCCGCCGCCGTGTCGTCGATCCAGGGCAAATGGAGAGCACCGGCAAGTTCGTCATGCAGCTGGCCAACTGAGGGATGCCTGAACCACCGGAGAACCGACCACCGGCGAGGAACCGGCGAGGAAAGGAGCTGGACCGGTCTGACCGGGAAAGGAAGAAGAAAAAAGAAAAGAAAAAGAAAAGAAAAAGAAAAAAGAAAAAGAAAAAAAAGAAAAGAAAGAAAGAAAAGAAAAAGAGGAAAAAGGAAGAAAAAAAGGAAAAGGAGAATTTCAGGAATTTGAAAAATTCCCGGAAATTTGACAACCCGGGATTTACGAAAATTCGATAAGAAATTTTCCGGAGATTTAATTTTCAAAAAAATTAAATAAATTATGAAAAAATTCTAAAAATTAGAATTTTAATTCCAGAAATTATTTTCAGCAATTGGGATAAGGAATCGGGAGAAATGGAGTGCGGGCGCGATCGATAAGCGAAATTCGCCGACCCGGGAAAAGGTAAGGGATGCATGTGCAGCACTGTAAGGATACTCAGTCTGCATAATTTAATTGAAATATTTTATGCAATTATTTTATGAAAATTATTATGATGCATGATTTGCTGAAAATAATTTGGGAAGAAGTACTGGCTGAAAGATTTTAAACTGTATTTTCCGTGCAAGAGGTTATTAAATCGGCAGTTGTTATGCTGCCGAAAATTTTAGAAAAAACTTTATAAAATCATATTAAATGATTTTATTTCCGAATTTCGGTAGTAAATCACGAAACATGAGGAAGTTTCTAAATTTCATAAAATATGAATATAATGAAATGGAACCTTAGAATATTCATGTATTCGAGGATGGTGATAATGAAATCACCGAAAATTCTCGAAATAGATAAATTACACGAATTACGAGACGAAAAATGAAGTGAAATATAGTGAATATTTTTATGAATATTTTTATAAATATTCTGTCACGACCCGAAGGCCGCGACTTTCCTTTAATACTTATACCTTTCTTAGTCTACAAATTTATGGACTAAATTTTTCTTTTTCATATTAAGGTTTGTATTCGGTGTCAGTGTAGTTACTATACTATTTAGGTGGCTTATAGTCATTTCATTTAAATATTTAACAACCACGGAAACGGTTCTTAGTTACATCCCGAGTTGTTAAACAGAATATGTACTGTGTACCAATTTAAGTCTTACATGTAAACAAGTATTGTATAAGAAACATATACCTTAGAAGACTAGTACCAAGTCCATATACCGTCTTCGATGCCTACTGAGCAGCTCACATGGTAGATGTTAACTTCAATAATCTGAAAGAGATGAAATTTAGTGGGGTGAGCAAAACCACGGCTCAGTAAGATACTAATATAAATACAAGAGTAGGATTATACTGTCTTAAACTGCAATGCTTAAAACTTGCAATGATGCAATTACAGTTAATCCTTTCTCATCGATACATCTCATTATCACTTCTCATTTTCACTTTTCATTTCATAATCATACTTTGGTATGCTATCATCTCATATCAATTCTCATATTTACTTTTCATTTCATAATCATATTTCTGTATTCTATCATCTCTTATCAATTCTCCTATTGTGGATCATGATCCCGATGGTACGAAGTCATAATTCTCTTCGTGTATTTCTATATTCCTATTTCATATCATATCATTACATCATATCGATGAAATATCGCTACCACCGAGTCATGACACTCTTCATATATTCTCCATGTTTAATGCAGATATCCTATCGAATTCACTTTACATTTAACAATCATATCCCCGTATTACACCAATTCATATCACTTATCGTTTGGGAATTTATGATCACGATAGAGTGAGATCAGAATTCTCTTCATATCAATCTCATGTTCATATATCATATCATCTCATGTCATCGTATAGATGAAACATCATTAACGTCGAGTCACGACATTCCTCATGGAATTCTCATGTGTTAAGCATATTATCATGTCAGGTTTAATATGCAATTCATATAATTTTTCTGTATAAACCGCTATCATTTCAAATCATATCATATATACTTTAGGACATGCTCAACATATGAATTTTCAATTCATTTCAAATTTGCCTTTGAGGCATGATAGAAACATATTCAATTTCAGTTCATGTATTTGTTTCAGAGCACGTCCAAAACATGTGCGGTTTTAAAACATTTTTCATATACTATTAGTCATATCAGGTCTAGAGTTCATTTCAAATCAATTTATACTCTAGACCGCATATCATTTTAAATTCGACACGAAATCGTACACAAATCATATCAGTGTCGAAATCATTTATCATATACTTTTAAAACATATACTGTACATCATATCAGGTCTAGAGTTCATATCAAATCAAACTATACTCTAGACCGCATATCATGCCATGTTCGACACAAAATTACATATAAATCATATAACTGTCGAAATCATATCTCATGGACTTTTAAAACATGTTTAAAACATGTACTGTTTCAAAACATATTTCATTTCAAATCTGTTTCATGTACAGTATAAATCATGTCAAGTCTAAAGTTCATATCAATAAAATCATACTCTAGACTTCATATCATATCAGTTAGAGACTAGGCTAGATCCCTATCATCTCTATCAGACTTAAATCACTGCAGCTAGCAGTGAAATCATATCATCGTCCCCTGGAAACCAACTAAGGCGCTATCTATGGCCATAGACCTCATCTCTCTCAGCCCCACTGATCAGGCGTGACTGAGACTTGTCCACGACTATTGTCGGACAAGCATATCTGCCTAATGAGCAAAGCTCCAATTAGGCGGTTTCCACTATGCTTTATTGAATTTAATTCTTTTAGGGTGCCTACAGTCTCGTAAAACATTTAAATCTTTAGCTTTTCTTTTTAAAATCATGTAAAGCATATGGTGAAATTCTTTAAGAGGTTTCGTATATAAAAATACGTATATATACCATATACTTTCTTTTTAAAGCTAATCTATACTTTATAGCATTTATATAAATGCTATTATGACATCTGAAACTATAGCAAATTATGCTTAAAAGCGATGCTATGAAATCATTTCCGTATATAATTTTGGTAATAGTTTTAAATGTCCATATAAGTAATACCTGCATCTAATACGGTGAAACAATTCATTTAACTTTATCATCATCAATCATTCAATTTCAAACTATCCTTTTAACACATCAGTAAATCAGTATTCAAATCATTCAAGATTCATTTCATTCAATATTCAGATTGCTGATTACTCTAATTATTCAATAACCAGATCACTTGGCATTCAAACCATTCGGTATTCAATATCATTTTTCGATAATTATTGACTATTATAATAATCATTTATACATCTCATCATCAATATTAGGATCACTTCATTTGTATGAATCATCTAAGTTTCTATAAGCATTTAAACATCAATTTCTAAATAGTCATCAAGTTACCGAAATTATGCAAATAATAATATCATCATTCAATATCTGTTCCAGAATCGACATCGAGGATAACAGAATCACAAAATCGATAGTCACTTATCAAATCCATCTATGATTTGATCTATTGAAACATGTTCATCATTTCTGATTTGAGGTTCAATTTCATTTACTATCACAAAATCGTATCTAAATCCTCAAATCAATTTTCATGTGACCTTTATGATTTTATCCGAACTTATGCAATTATCGATCTTATTATTCAAGATCTATACTAAGGTTATAAGCACAATCATCTTTTCATATATTTATCACTCATTTCTTTAAATCCATAATTGATCGGATTGTGTCATAATTCAATCTCCATTTCGATCTCTCGAGTTTGTCCATATTATCACATTCAGAATTATTTCAAAATCATTAAGCCAGACTCGATAAATTTTGTAAATCATTACTCCGTTAATAACTTCACAATCCAATCATTCGACCATCGACATTTCAACTGTGATCTTCTCTTCCAAGCCATATCATATAATTATCATCACTTTTATCCGTGATCCGTCTAATTAATAATTCCACCTCAATCTCAACTTGATACCATTTGTGATATTAAAATTACTTGATTTATCGATTCTATAAGGTTTAAACCATGTAATTCACCACATTATCGTTTTCAACGATCTATCTTCTCATCGATTTTAATATCAAACATTTTCGGTAATACCATAAAATCCTTTCAATATTTATTTTGAATAATTATCTCCAAGATTCCATTTATGTGAGAGACTTAATCTTTTTCCTCAAATATTTTCGTGGAAATTCCGGCAACATAACGGCTTAATTTCCTCTAAACCTCCTGCAAGGAAATACAATTTATAATTGCAGCCGTCGATTCTCACCAATTTTTACCCCTTACTAAGACCCCCACCATCAATTGTGGGTCCTCTTAGTATTTTTAATATCAATTAAATCAATTCATCATATATAAAAAAAATCATAATTCCATTAAAAATCATTTCATCAGAGCATTATATAAGATCATAAATCCCACATACAATATAATGCTACTAATGCTTTATAAAAGTATCTTACCCATTGACCAAGCTTAGCGTACATTCCGATTTTCGAGCCTTGCCGAACTCAACCATTCGTCTCATTTCCGTTTTGCTAAAATATCAAAAATCGACATATATCTTCATTTAGAAAATAATCCGAAATTTCTAATAAATTCCATAAATTCAAAGGGAACAAAAATGAAGTCTTTCGGTTCCTTACCAATTCTTTTTTTTTCTTCTTCTTCCTTCTTTTCTTTCTCCTTTTCTTTTCCTTTCTTTTCTTCTTTTTCTTCTTTTTTTTTCTTTTCTGTTCTGTTTTTTTTTCTTGGCCTGAATCGGTTCGGACCGGTTCAGGCCCGTTCGGGCCGGTTCACTTCTGCTGGCCGGTTCGACCTCTTCCCGCCGGCATCACCGCCGGTTCGCACCCTCCACAGCTAGCTGCGGTTGCAGGGATGCCGGATCTGGTCTCGGTTTCCCCAGAGACGGCGCCGGCGGTGACGGATCTGGCAGTGGTTTGCGGCCTCTTTCTCCTCCTCTTTTCTCCCTCTTTTCTCTTCCTCCTTCACCGCCGGTTGTCCCTTTCACTTGGCTTGACCTCGCCGGCGTCGAAGGCAGCGGTGGTGACGTCCGGATGGGCCGGCATTGCCTTTTTCGTTTTTTCTTTTTTGTTTTCCATTCGTTTCTCTTCCCCTTTGCCTTTCCCGCCGTCGGCGTCGACGTCGACTTCCTCTCCTCGGCTCGCCGGCGGCGTCATTCTCTTCTCCCTCGGTCGGCTGGTCGGTCGATGGTGGTCGACTCTTCTTTCGTTTCTTTTCTGTTTTGTTTTTCTGTCTCACAAAACAGAAAGGGAACATGGGAATCGATTTTTTTTTCCGATTCCCATTTCTCTTCTTTTTTTTTATTATATGTAATAATAATAACTAATATATATAATTATTATACACCATAATTATATATACACTATTCATAATATGTATTTAAATACATATTTTGTATCAAAATATATTTATATATATACTTTTTACACTTTTAACACAAAATAATATTTATATTTTTCCAATGTATATTTATATAATATCATTATATAAATATATCAAAATATATTTTTTTTTAAGTTTTGGATTTCTAAATATCCAAAATTATTTTCTCCATTTTCTTATTTAATTTCGATTTTCATTTATCCAAATTAAATTTCCTTCTTCATGTCTTATTTCCAATTTAATTTTCTTTTTTATTTCTTATTTAATTTGGATTTCAATTTGTCCAAATTAAATTTTTCCGGATACCTTATATTTATTTAGAAAATTCTCGGTCTTCACATCCTCCCCACCTTAAGAAATTCGGTCCTCCGAATTCAACTTAAATTATTTAGTGGTGTGTATGCTTATAGTTCCTGTCCTCTCAATCATCTTTTATACCATTACATATCATTTTTCCACCATATATTCATACTCCCTAAAATTTCTTATCACCTTGGGAGTTATCACTTTCTATATTCTTCTTTTTTTTTCCACATAATAGCTGTTTAACACCATTTATCATTCGTTTCTCTCCTTTGGTGCCAAGTCGATATAATTTGGTAACTATCATTTACCAATTTAATCAGTAGTATGTAATTGTCCCAGTAGCCTTTAAATCTCGTGCATCCGCTCTCTCAACATCTCTTCGAGCGTTTCCATATTACGCTCAAATATTCATATCAATACGGAGCAGTGCTATCAATAAATTTGGAAATCCCAAAGCCTTTTGCTATTTCCCATAAGCATATGGCAACTCAGGGACTCCCATCACATGTATGCTCACTGGAACTTCGCATATGTTCTCATCATTCGATAATCATGTTTCGACTATGGCACTAGAGAAATTTAGGAGCCTGATAATGGAGAGTGATTCCATTCAGACAATCAGTCCTTAATCACTTACATATCATCATATTTCTTTTGGGTTTCGTATTATCCCATATCACTCATTGTCACATTGATAAATCAAGGCTGCACCTCATTGCAGACTTTACTGTTAATCACCTCTTGCTATAAATGGAACATTTATCAATCATCTTCTCTCTATATCTCTTTTCGTATATCATTTTCTCTCTATATCTCTTTTCATATAGTATTCTTATTACATCTCAATGTGATAACCAAAGTGAAATCACTTTCAGTCTTAAATTCGAAAACTGCTTCATATTCATGTTCCCTTATAACTCGAAATCATATTTTCAATTTCCAATAATCTTCATAATTAAAGTGGGATTGTACTTTCAATCGAGCCATATGTTTGGGTTTGATCGTTTTTCGTTGGCTATTTCTTTACTTCTTTCAATCCTTTTCAATTCACATATCGATCATATTCTATACAATCATTCCAGTATCTTCCATATAAATTGCCACAATCAATCATTCTCGATCATTCATATCCTATTCCTTTAAGGTGATACACAATTCTTCTAAACCATATCGATACCATTCGTTAACGGTTTTCAGCTCGTTTTAATAGGTCATCGATTGACATCTTTATGTCAAAGCTCAGCCTGTTTCAATAGGCCGTCGACTGGTATCACCCATACCAATAGCTGACTAATCTTGGTACAGATTGAAAATCAACAAGTTTACATGTAGACACTACACAGTACATGAGATGTAACACTATCACTGTCTCAACTACACTGACACGTACTAGACAAACCGTGCTCTGATACCATTAAATCTGTCACGACCCGAATGCCGCAACTTTCCTTTAATACTTATACTTTTCTTAGTCTACAAATTTATGGACTAAATTTTTCTTTTTCATATTAAGGTTTGTATTCGGTGTCAGTGTAGTTACCATATTATTTAAGTGGCTTATAGTCATTTCATTTAAATATTTAACAACCACGGAAACGGTTCTTAGTTACATCCCGAGTTGTTAAACAGAATATGTACTATGTATCAATTTAAGTCTTACATGTAAACAAGTATTGTATAAGAAACATATACCTCAGAAGACTAGTACCAAGTCCATATACCGTCTTCGATGCCTACTGAGTAGCTCACATGGCAGATGTTAACTTCAATAATCTGAAAGAGATGAAATTTAGTGGGGTGAGCAAAACCACGGCTCAGTAAGATACTAATATAAATACAAGAGTAGGATTATACTGTCTTAAACTGCAATGCTTAAAACTTGCAATGATGCAATTACAGTTAATCCTTTCTCATCGATACATCTCATTATCACTTCTCATTTTCACTTTTTATTTCATAATCATACTTTGGTATGCTATCATCTCATATCAATTCTCATATTTACTTTTCATTTCATAATCATATTTCTGTATTCTATCATCTCTTATCAATTCTCATATCATCTCTTATCAATTCTCCTATTGTGGATCATGATCCCGATGGTACCAAGTCATAATTCTCTTCGTGTATTTCTATATTCCTGTTTCATATCATATCATTACATCATATCGATGAAATATCGCTACCACCGAGTCATGACACTCTTCATATATTCTCCATGTTTAATGCAGATATCCTATCGAATTCACTTTACATTTAACAATCATATCCCCGTATTACATCAGTTCATATCACTTATCGTCTGGGAATATTTATGATCACGATAGAGTGAGATCAGAATTCTCTTCAAATCAATCTCATGTTCATATATCATATCATCTCATGTCATCGTATAGATGAAACATCATTAACGTCGAGTCACGACATTCCTCATGGAATTCTCATGTGTTAAGCATATTATCATGTCAGGTTTAATATGCAATTCATATAATTTTTCTGTATAAACCGCTATCATTTCAAATCATATCATATATACTTTAGGACATGCTCAACATATGAATTTTCAATTCATTTCAAAATTGCCTTTGAGGCATGATAGAAGCATATTCAATTTCAGTTCATATATTTGTTTCAGAGCATGTCTAAAACATGTGCGGTTTTAAAACATTTTTCATATACTATAAGTCATATCAGGTCTAGAGTTTATTTCAAATCAATTTATACTCTAGACCGCATATCATTTTAAATTCGACACGAAATCGTATATAAATCATATCAGTGTCGAAATCATTTATCATATACTTTTAAAACATATATTGTACATCATATCAGGTCTAGAGTTCATATCAAATCAAACTATACTCTAGACCGCATATCATGCCATGTTCGACACAAAATTACATATAAATCATATAAGTGTCGAAATCATATCTCATGGACTTTTAAAACTTGTTTAAAACATGTACTGTTTCAAAACATATTTCATTTCAAATCTGTTTCATGTACAGTATAAATCATGTCAAGTCTAGAGTTCATATCAATAAAATCATACTCTAGACTTCATATCATATCAGTTAGAGACTAGGCTAGATCCCTATCATCTCTATCAATAAAGACTTAAATCACTGTACTAGCAGTGAAATCATATCATCGTCCCCTGGAAACCAACTAGGGCGCTATCTATGGCCATAGACCTCATCTCTCTCAGCCCCACTGATCAGGCGTGACTGAGACCTATCCACGACTATTGTCGGACAAGCATATCTGCCTAATGAGCAAAGCTCCAATTAGGCGGCTTCCACTATGCTTTATTGAATTTAATTCTTTTAGGGTGCCTACAGTCTCGTAAAACATT
Organism: Heritiera fomes; assembly: GCA_032173925.1. Lineage (NCBI taxonomy): Eukaryota > Viridiplantae > Streptophyta > Magnoliopsida > Malvales > Malvaceae > Heritiera > Heritiera fomes. The sequence goes on along the minus strand of JAPDPM010000009.1, from coordinate 15,422,094 downwards.
TAAATCTTTAGCTTTTCTTTTTAAAATCATGTAAAGCATATGGTGAAATTCTTTAAGAGGTTTCGTATATAAAAATACGTATATATACCATATACTTTCTTTTTAAAGCTAATCTATACTTTATAGCATTTATATAAATGCTATTATGACATCTGAAACTATAGCAAATTATGCTTAAAAGCGATGCTATGAAATCATTTCCGTATATAATTTTGGTAATAGTTTCAAATGTCCATATAAGTAATACCTTCATCTAATACGGTGAAACAATTCATTTAACTTTATCATCATCAATCATTCAATTTCAAACTATCCTTTTGACACATCAGTAAATCAGTATTCAAATCATTCAAGATTCATTTCATTCAATATTCAGATTGCTGATTACTCTAATTATTCAATAACCAGATCACTTGGCATTCAAACCATCCGGTATTCAATATCATTTTTCGATAATTATCGACTATTATAATAATCATTTATACATCTCATCATCAATATTAGGATCACTTCATTTGTATGAATCCTCTAAGTTTCTATAAGCATTTAAACATCAATTTCTAAATAGTCATCAAGTTACCGAAATTATGCAAATAATAATATCATCATTCAATATCTGTTCCAGAATTGACATCGAGGATAACAGAATCACAAAATCGATAGTCACTTATCAAATCCATCTATGATTTGATCTATTGATACATGTTCATCATTTCCGATTTGAGGTTCAATTTCATTTACTATTACAAAATCGTATCTAAATCCTCAAATCAATTTTCATGTGACCTTTATGATTTTATCCGAACTTATGCAATTATCGATCTTATTATTCAAGATCTATACTAAGGTTATAAGCACAATCATCTTTTCACATATTTATCACTCATTTCTTTGAATCCATAATTGATCGGATTGTGTCATAATTCAATCTCCATTTCGATCTCTCGAGTTTGTCCATATTATCACATTCAGAATTATTTCAAAATCATTAAGCCAGACTCGATAAATTCTGTAAATCATTACTTCGTTAATAACTTCACAATCCAATCATTCGACCATCGAAATTTCAACTGTGATCTTCTCTTCCAAGCTATATCATATAATTATCATCACTTTTATCCGTGATCCGTCTAATTAATAATTCCACCTCAATCTCAACTTGATACCATTTGTGATATTAAAATTACTTGATTTATCGATTCTATAAGGTTTAAACCATGTAATTCACCATATTATCGTTTTCAACGATCTATCTTCTCATCGATTTTAATATCAAACATTTTCGGTAATACCATAAAATCCTTTCAATATTTATTTTGAATAACTATCTTCAAGATTCCATTTATGTGAGAGACTTAATCTTTTTCCTCAAATATTTTCGTGGAAATTCCGGCAGCATAACGGCTTAATTTCCTCTAAACCTCCTGCAAGGAAATACAATTTATATTTGCAGCCGTTGATTCTCACCAATTTTTACCTCTTACTAAGACCCCCACTATCAATTGTGGGTCCTCTTAGTATTTTTAATATCAATTAAATCAATTCATCATATATAAAAAAATCATAATTCCATTAAAAATCATTTCATCAGAGCATTATATAAGATCATAAATCCCACATACAATATAATGCTACTAATGCTTTATAAAAGTATCTTACCCATTGACCAAGCTTAGCGTACATTCCGATTTTCGAGCCTTGCCGAACTCCACCATTTGTCTCATTTCCGTTTTGCTAAAATATCAACAATCGACATATATCTTCATTTAGAAAATAATCCGAAATTTCTAATAAATTCCATAAATTCAAAGGGAACAAAAATGAAGTCTTTCGGTTCCTTACCAATTCTTTTTTTTCTTCTTCTTCCTTCTTTTCTTTCTCCTTTTCTTTTCCTTTCTTTTCTTCTTTTTCTTCTTTTTTTTTCTTTTCTGTTCTGGTTTTTTTTCTTGGCTTGAACCGGTTTGGACCGGTTCAGGCCTGTTCGGGCCGGTTCACTTCTGCTGCCCAGTTCGACCTCTTCCCGTCGGCATCACCGCCGGTTCGCACCCTCCACAGCTAGCCGCGGTTGCAGGGATGCCGGATCTGGTCTCGGTTTCCCCAGCGACGGCGCCGGCGGTGACGAATCTGGCGGTGGTTTGCGGCCTCTTTCTCCTCCTCTTTTCTCCCTCTTTTCTCTTCCCCCTTCACCGCCGGTTGTCCCTTTCACTTGGCTTGACCTCGCCGGCGTCAAAGGCAGCGGTGGTGACGTCCGGATGGGCCGGCATTGCCTTTTTCCTTTTTTCTTTTCTGTTTTCCATTCGTTTCTCTTCCCCTTTGCCTTTCCCGCCGTCGGCGTCGACGTCGACTTCCTCTCCTCGGCTCGCCGGCGGCGTCATTCTCTTTTCCCTCGGTCGGCTGGTCGGTCGACGGTGGTCGACTCTTCTTTGGTTTCTTTTCTGTTTTGTTTTTCTGTCTCATAAAACAGAAAGGAACATGGGAATCGGTTTTTTTTTCCGATTCCCATTTCTCTTCTTTTTTTTTTATTATATATAATAATAATAACTAATATATATAATTATTATACACCATAATTATATATACACTATTCATAATATGTATTTAAATACATATTTTGTATCAAAATATATTTATATATATACTTTTTACACTTTTAACACAAAATAATATTTATATTTATCCAAGGTATATTTATATCATATCATTATATAAATATATCAAAATATATTTTTTTATTAAGTTTTGGATTTCTAAATATCCAAAATTATTTTCTCCATTTTCTTATTTAATTTGGATTTCCATTTATCCAAATTAAATTTCCTTCTTCATGTCTTATTTCCAATTTAATTTTCCTTTTTATTTCTTATATAATTTGGATTTTAATTTGTCCAAATTAAATTTTTCCGGATGCCTTATATTTATTTAGAAAATTCTTGGTCTTCACATATTCACTAAAAGATTATAACCCTTATGGTTTTAAATCATGGAATTATATATTTATATAAATTCCATAAAGGTGTATTTTATAATGAAAAATACGGTTTTGAGACTGGTTGGTATTCTTATCATGCTGATGCATGATATGTGACATGTTTAGTCCCGGTCGACACCTGATCCGTGATCTACCGGGGACAATATAGATTATAGTCATAGATTTGACCGGTTTAGTCCTTTACCCTCTGGGGTTTATAGTACGACAAGATTAACGTCTATCTTAGACTCCATAAATGATAGGTGACATGTTAAAAAGGGAAATATTTTACATGACATGGAATATGTCAAACGGAAAAGGCGATACACGATGATTGAACCGTGGGAGCCGCCTCTAGAGTCCTTCGGAACTAAGTGCTACACGTGTTCTGATGTTTTAGTAAAGGCCAGACCGAGCAGAGACTCAATGATTGAACCGTGGGAGCCACCTCTAGAGTCCTTCGGGAACTAAGTGCTACACGTGTTCTGATGTTTTAGTAAAGGCCAGACCGAGTAGAGACTCGATGATTGAACCGTAGGAGCCACCTCTAGAGTCCTTCGGGAACTAAGTGCTACACGTGTTATGATGTTTTAGTAAAGGCCAGACCGAGCAAAGACTCGATGATTGTACCGTGGGAGCCACCTCTAGAGTCCTTCGGGAACTAAGTGCTACACGAGTTCTGATTAGTAAGTAAGAAATTCTGTACCGTGGGAGCCACCTTTAGAGTCCTTCGAGAACTAAGTGCTACACGAGTTCCGAAGTGTTAGTATGAGAAATCGTAGGATATTGTGACGATAAGTAAGTGATTGTGATTCGTGAATTCGACAAATGTCAAAGGATGAAATAGATCTTGTGCATATGATATATGATGTGTGTGATATATCGGATGAGTAAGGCACTGGGTGGTAAATCCCTGGTTAACAGAGATCCAGGCACTCCCGGTCCTTACAATAAGTTCGTTTCTTTCACACTTAATCATACTAATAAAAAGAATGATGCTTGGTGAACTTAAGGAAGGAATGAAAGCAAAAATAAGTTTAAGACGTCTGCGTACATACGAAATGAGTTTTAAAGAAAAGAAAATGATGATGATTTAGCTAATATTCTTTTCAAAGAATATATAAATATTAGTTATTTTATTTAAATCCTTTATTTCGTGAAAGCATCATTCTGAAAAGAATACGAAAAGATTTTGGGATAAAAAGAAAAAAACGGATTTATTAATTCAAAATGAAATGAAAAATCTCTCTCTGCAGTTGCTTCTAGGTTCCGGAACAAGTATGGTATTCTAAATACTTACCTTACTCTAATCGGATCCCTAGCCGACTGTAGTATCCTTCCTACATGCGAGCCTAGAGCCCATAGGAAAAAAAAGAAAAAGATTTTCAGCATATAGGAAGCTGAGTATCAAGTGAGGCATATAATTCTCTTACTGAGCCGTGGTTTTGCTCACCCCTTAATTTTCAACATTTCAGGTTGTGCTGAATATAAGTTAAGTGGATTGTGGATCCTGGCTGTACACGAAGGACAATGTGTCAGACCGATTGATTATTTGAGGTATGATCATTTATTCTCTGTATTTAGACACGTCAACAGTACTACTTATCTGATTTATTACGATAGGGGATGTGTATAATATAAACAATATTATGTAAAATTGTTTAACAGTCAGTACAAGTGAAGTATCGCAGACAGCCCAACCGGTTAAGTTGTGTATAAGAAGATGAAAAATATGGTCACGGGTCGTGACAGATTTAATGGTATCAGAGCAATGGTTGGCCTGATGTCTGTGGATATTTTTGGAAGGAAAAGAGTTAAACATCTCCGTAGTACTGTGTCGTCTGAATACATAGAGAAAATAAATTATTGTAAATGGAGTAAAATGATTTAAAGGGAGTGAGAAAGTATAAACTGAGAATTTTAAAGAAGAAAATAGGCTCAGAAATTACCGAATTATTGGTGATTCTTCTAGTCTAAATGAAGGCCTGTTCGGTAAGGAACAGAAATAGACTCGGTGAGGGCCCTAGTTGTACTATTCTGTCCGAACCGAACTGAGACCTGAAAGTGATGGTATAAAGTAGGGGAATGAAATATCATCATTAAATAGACTTTAAGATCACCGATTGAGGGTAATTTGAAGAGAGAGAAAATTTTTAGCCAAAAATGACCAAAATACCCCTACCCTCAAAATTTTACCGGGAGTCAAAATAGATCACCAAAAGTTGGAATTGAACGATTTGACAGAGAAATTAATGATATAAAGCTAAATTACAAGCAAATAATCCCATTGTGGATTTTAGTGAACTTCTTTGTCGAAAATCGAATGAGATCTAACTTGCTGTTATAAGTATCAGAAAGGATACTATCAACATATAGATGATCAGTTCATCGATTTAAATGTATATTGAGGAGATAGAAATAAATGTCGAAATGACGAAAATGCCCCTATATTGGGCGATGTTCGGTATAGTGATAAAACTGAGCTGAATTGGAATCCATTGATAGTAATGGAATTATTAATGGCATAGAGGATGTCATACGAATATAACGATCCCTATTACTGATTCCACTAACACTTAGATTACGGACGCGAAGAAATCCGTGAGGGGCTAAGTGCCACGTCTGTGTGACGGGGGCCACCTCTAGAACCCAGAGCGGATAGTACGGATGAGTAGCGTTGTCACAGCAACCGTTGTGCGTGGGCCCAAAAGGGGTGGCCATGGCCGGTTGGGCTGGGCCGTTACAGTTGTGTACAAGCGGACGGCGAACGGGCCGGGGCCTTATATGATGCGATCCAAAGAGTGTAGTGGAATGTCATTAGATGATTGACCTGGTTATTGACTGTAAGGGTCGAAAAATTTAGAGTGTACTGAACGGGATCATTGAATACTATGAAAAATGAAATGATTTTAAGATCAATTGCATTGTGCTAAGATTAGCAACTAAGAAATTTGGCTAGATAGTATCTCTTCTTGAGATATAAAATCTCGAAACGACAGGATGACAGTGAACCTGACTATGATATAAAGATAATGATTGAGATATGAAAGTAATGAGTCTAGCTAAATCCTATTGTCAGCCTATAAAAGAGTGATGAGACTAGCTGCTCTATAGAGGAGATCTAATTAAAGAAATTAAAGTCGGTAGATGGATAGTGTAAAGAAAAAGATGGTATGCAAGATTTTAAAAGATCTTAACAGTATAGTACCATATCAATTGAGAAAAACCGACAAAAAGGGATGAGAGTAAGAATATGAAAACGAAAGTGAAAGTGGAATAAGGAAATAAACTGCATGATGAGAAGGGAACATCAATATGAAACAGTTCCCGAAGTTAAGACTGAGGCTGATTTGTGTTGGTTATCACATCAAAAGGGAAGGCTTCGAACCTCGGACCTATTGGTCTTGAACAGAGGACTTTTCCAATCAGGATACTCGTTTCATATATATATATATATATATATTAATTGGAGATTTAAAGACCATACTACATGAAGAGAAGATGATAGTCTCATGAATTATGATCGTAAGAGATGATCTATAGTAAAGTCGGCAAATGAGATGCAGCCTTGATGGAATAGGTGTGAAAATGAATATTGTGGACAATAAAGAGTCCAAAAGAGAAACGATGATATGGAAGTGATTAAATACTGATGATCTAAATAGAATCACTTTCCATTATCAGACATCTAGATCCAGTAAAGTCGGCAAATGAGATGCAGCCTTGATGGAATAGGTGTGAAAATGAATATTGTGGACAATAAAGAGTCCAAAAGAGAAACGATGATATGGAAGTGATTAAATACTGATGATCTAAATAGAATCACTTTCCATTATCAGACATCTAGATCCTCTAGTGCCTTAGTCGCAGTATAAGTGTTAAACGGTGTGAATGTGTATGTACAGTTCCAGTGAGCCTTACATGTGATGGGAGTCTCTGAGTTGCCATATGCTAATGAGAAATAGCAAAAGGCCTTGAGATCCCAAGTATATTGTTAGCGCCGCTCCATACTGATATATATATATATATGAGCATGAGATGTAGACGCCCCATGATATTGAGAGAGCGTGTGCATGAGAGGTGAAAGCTACGGGACACTTACATATAATTGATCGACATGAGTACATGATAGTACCAAATTATGTCGACTCGGCACTAAGTGAGAAGAATGGATGATGAACAGCATAGATCAGCTGTAATATTAAAATATTATGTATGGCTCTTATATGAAAAGAGTAAAAGTGAATAACTCTCGATTTGAGAAAAGAAATTACATGAGCATAGACATATATGATGAAAGACAGCATGTAGTGGTCTAAAGTACTCTTGATGTTGGAAGTGTACTGGCAGTATTACTTGGAGGATGAACTAGAGGTCAGAAGTCGTAAGCATACGGCATATACCCCCTTTGGACTTAAGTTAAATTCGGAGGACCGAATTTCTTAAGGTGGGGAGGATGTGATAACCGTAAATTTTTCCATTTATTGAAAATTATAAATATTGAAAATAAATATCGGAGAAATTAAATAAGAGGAAATAAATAAAATTTGCGAGAACGGGATATTGGTGAAAATCTCGAGAATCGAGGAAGTGAAAGAATCGGAAAATTCGTATAAAGGAAACTAAATTGGAAGTGAAATTAAAAATAATAGAGAGAGGAAAAAGAATTAATTTGGATAAATTAAAATCCAAATTTATTAAGGAAAATGAAAAAAATAAAATAAATAAAATAAAGTATGTTTAAATAATTATAAAATTTATAAATGTATATTATACAAATACATATGTATTTAAAATACTATATAGTATATATTAAATATACGTTGGTATATATAAATATATATACTGTTTGATAAATTTAAATAGTACATATGCATTATTTACAAACTTGTACGTATATATATATATAAGTATATACCTATTTGAGAAAATATAAATATTAAATTAGTTAATATTTGAATGTATATATATTGTAAATACGATATATATATATATATGTGTGTGTGTGTGTGTGTGAAATTATTACACTTATATAAATATTTATATATTAATGTTATTTAATTTTAAGTATGTAAATATACATATATATATATATATATATATACTAGACATATAATTTGTAAGATACAATATATGTATGTTATATGATATATATTGTATTGCATTATGTATGAAATAATGTATGTATAACATATAATATATATTATATGTATAAAAATTCATTGTATAATATATAGTATATTATATGCCAAATATGGAAGGGGAATAAACCAAAAAGGAAACAAAACAAAAAACAAAAGAAAGGCAAAATCGGGAAGGGCCCGATCCTTCCCCAGGCGGACCGTCGGTGGCGGAGCTGCCAATGTCAGCGAGGGGAAAACGAAGGCGAGACGCCACCGGCCAAAGAAAAGGAAGACGCTGCCGGCGGCGTGAAGAGACAGAAACAGATTCGACGGAAAACAGAAGCAAACGCCGGAAGAGAAAAGGAAAATGGCCGACGGCGGTGCCGGCCGAATCGGTGGCTGCCACCACCACCAAAGCTTCACCGGAGGAAGAGGAAGCTGATGGAGGCCACCGGAGACGCAATGGACGGCGGAGGAACGCTGGTGGAGAGGAAGAAGAACCGAGGCAAAACCGCCTCGATCCGCCGCCGTGCCGCCGATCCAGGGCGAACGGAGAGCACCGGCAAGTTCGTCGTGCAGCCGGCCAACTGAGGGATGCCTGAGCCACCGGAGAACCGGCCGCCGGCGAGGAACCGGCGAGGAAAGGAGCTGGACAGGTCTGACCGGGAAAGGAAGAAGAAAAAAGAAAAAGGAAAAAGAAAAAGAAAAAGAAAAAAAAGAAAAGAAAGAAAAAGAAGAAAAAGGAAGAAAAAGGAAGAAAAAGAGGAAAAGGAGAATTTCGAGAATTTGGAAAATTCCCGGAAATTCGACAATCCGGGATTTACGAAAATTCGGTAAGAAATTTTCCGGAGATTTAATTTTCAGAAAAATTAAATAAATTATGAAAAAATTCTAAAAATTAGAATTTTAATTCCAAAAATTATTTTCAGCAATCGGGATAAGGAATCGGGAGAAATGAAGTGCGGGCGCGATCGATAAGCGAAAGTCGCCGACCCGGAAAAAGGTAAGGGATGCATGTGCAGCACTGTAAAGATACTCAGTCTGCATAATTTAATTGAAATATTTTATGCAATTATTTTATGAAAATTATTATGATGCATGATTTGCTGAAAATAATTTGGGAAGAAGTACTGGCTGAAAGATTTTAAACTGTATTTTCCGTGTAGGAGGTTAGTAAATCGGCAGCTGTTATGCTGCCGAAAATTTTAGAAAAAAACTTTATAAAATCATATTAAATGATTTTATTTCCGAATTTCGATAGTAAATCACGAAACATGAGGAAGTTTCTAAATTTCATAAAATATGAATATAATGAAATGGAACCTTAGAATATTCATGTATTCGAGGATGGTGATAATGAAATCACCGAAAATTCTCGGAATAGATAAATTACACTAATTACGAGACGAAAGATGAAGTGAAATATAGTGAATATTTTTATGAATATTTTTATAAATATTCACTAAAGGATTATAACCCTTATGGTTTTAAATCATGGAATTATATATTTATATAAATTCCATAAAGGTGTATTTTATGATGAAAAATACGGTTTTGAGACTGGTTGGTATTCTTATCATGCTGATGCATGATATGTGACATGTTTAGTCCCGGTCGACACCTGATCCGTGATCCACCGGGGACAATATAGATTATGGTCATAGATTTGACCGGTTTAGTCCTTTACCCTCTGGGGTTTATAGTACGACAAGATTAACGTCTATCTTAGACTCCATAAATGATAGGTGACATGTTAAAAAGGGAAATATTTTACATGACATGCGATGATTGAACCGTGGGAGCCACCTCTAGAGTCCTTCGGGAACTAAGTGCTACACGTGTTCTGATGTTTTAGTAAAGGCCAGACCGAGCAGAGACTCGATGATTGAACCGTGGGAGCCACCTCTAGAGTCCTTCGGGAACTAAGTGCTACACGTGTTCTGATGTTTTAGTAAAGGCCAGACCGAGCAGAGACTCGATGATTGAACCATGGGAGCCACCTCTAGAGTTCTTCGGGAACTAAGTGCTACACGTGTTTTGATGTTTTAGTAAAGGCCAGACCGAGCAGTTGTTGCTTGTGACTCGACCAACGACAAAAAATCAGAGAAAACGTTAGGTAAATCTTGAAACCCTAATCAGACAACTCTCCGAATCGATCCTGGTGGAGGCCGAATGATTTAAATTCCACTGCGTGTTTGTTTCGGTTTCCTTCAATAAATCAGTCAAAACATAATAGTACAATAAAGTAGATCAATTGATCATATAAATATAATAATTAGCTTTTGAAACTACTACAAAATGAACATGGTCATATCTCAATAGTATATCATGCAAATAGAGATCCCAAAAAAGGAATAAGTAATAGTTTCATATGGCTATAGCTAAAAAGGATCCTATAGTATCACGGAGCTAGTGATCTAAGGAGTGCTAGAGACTTGCTCAATGTCAATAGTAAATCAGAGCGATACAGTACAGAACAGAAGGCATGATTACCGAGACAACAAACTATTGGCGATCCAATGTCACTAAAATCAGTGGGCTGGTTTCCTCGATTTTCAACAAAATACAATTACACTTCCAAACTAGTATGATAATAGTACATTTCAAAAATTCGATATAAAAAGGTTGTCGTAACGATTTTCGTCCGGGGACTCGATCGCTAGACGATTTTGAAAAAAACACAAAATGAAGTCGCCACCAATCTTTTTTGTCCAGGTGTGATTGGTCACCTAAAATTATTTATCTTTTTAATAAAATCTTAAAATTAATTAAGTTTTATCAAAAAAATAATTTTTGGTCTGCGAAAACAAAGTTTGGGTTCGGGAGTTCGGTTACGCGTGGGGAAGGATTAGCACCCCCACAACGCCCGTTAAAAAACGGTACCACTTAATCATGTCTTATCTTTTGATCTTAATAAAATGATCTTAATTAAATATTTAAAAAAAACTCCATTTATTTGAAACCATTTTTATTATTTGTTTTATTTTGAAATATTTAATTTTTATTTTTATTAAATTTATTTTTTATTTGAAATAAATGAGAATCTTTTATATTAAAAATTATTCAAAAATACCCCAATACTTTTGGTAGCATTTCAGATAATTTCCTCACCTAGAGATTTCTTAAGAATCGCTACTTGCGATTTCTATAGAATCCCATCCTTGGGAGATTCGCACTTATTTTTTTTGAAATTTCATGAATGTAAATGATGCAAACAAAATAAATATGATGCACATGAGAAATATATTATTTTATTTTATATTTATATTATTGCCTTTGAAATTTATTGATTTTATAAAATTTTATTTTTATTGAAAAATCATACTAAATATTCCAATACGCTAGTAACATTTAGCATATTGTTCTCACCTAGAGATCAGTTAGGAATCACTACTTGTGAATTCCGTAACATCTCATCATCGAACATTATTTATTTTTTAAATTGCTTTACTCTTTATTTTGAAGTCTTGTTTATTTATTGGTTTAAAATTTCTATTTATTTATTATTATTACTTTATTATTATTATTATTATTATTATTATTATTATTATTATTATTATTATTATTATTATTATTATTATTATTATTATTATTATTTTATTTCATACAAATTAATTATATTAGAAATCTTAGCATCGAACTAAAATTACTTGAATACCCCAATACGCTGATAATATTCAAGTATTTTATTTCGACCCTAAGGATTATCAAAGAATCACTACTTGTGATTTCTAAAAAATCCTATCATCGGGAATGAGTAGAAAGAAAGATGGAGAAGTGCAAGCTGTTACCACTGAAAGACGGTCGAAAACGAATTCCACACCCCATTTTTCTTATCCTTCATATCGTCCCTATCATTCACCCGTGAACAATATCTCCCAAAACCCTTACTCATACCAACCTCAACCAACCTACCCCATGAATTTACAAACACCAATAAGTATTGCTCCCCTTCCTCTGCACAAACCCCAAGACCTACTTATCAACCTAACAACCAAGGAAATAACCAAAGAGCTCCCAAGAATAATAAAAAGAGGCCCCAATTTGACCCAATACCAATATCCTATGCTGAACTATTCCCCCAATTATTGCAAAATCACTTTGTTTCCCTTGTTTTTCTACAACCCCTTAAACCCCCTTATCCAAAATGGTATGATGCAAATGCTCATTGTGATTATCATGCCGGGATCCAAGGCCACTCGATTGAAAATTGTACGGCATTTAAGTACAAAGTTCGAGATCTCATGAAAGCTGGAATCTTGGAATTTGGGAAGGATAATGAGCCAAGTGTAAGTGCGAATACTCTTCCAAATCATGCGGAGGCCAATGTAAACACAATAATAGGGGATAATGGGTGTTGGATAAAAAGAAATGTCAATGATGTGAAAACACCGATGAGGGTGGTGCTGGAAACAATGAAGAAGGCAAAGATTATTCAATCTAAGAAGGCAAAATTTGGGCTTGAAATGCAAGAAGAAGAGTATTGTGAGTTTCATGGAGGAGTGATGGGGCATTCCGTCCAAAGTTGTGAGGAGTTTCGTCGTATAGTACAAAAGATGATGGACTTAGGAGAGATTGAGTTCTCTGAAGCTTTTGAAGGGAAAGTAGTGAATGTTATAGAGCCATCAATGTTTGGGAAGCCGATCAAACCATTGAAGGTCATTTATAGGGAAAAGAGTAAAACGGAACCTAGCGTAACTACTGAAAATGCTGGGTCAAAACTAATTATTAAAGTTCCAAGCCCATTCCTGTACAAAAGTGACCATGCAGTCCCGTGAAATTACAATTATAAGTTCACAACTCAAGGATCTCTCAATAATCCCTTTACTTATACTGCTGATACAATAAACATTGCGGGCTCGGGAGGAATGACGTGAAGTGGTAGGTGTTATACCCCAGATATGTTGAAGAAAACTCAGATGGGGAAGGCTAAAGAAGATGAAAAGGGTGAAAACAATAGAGATAGCCAAGCAAAAGAAGTAAGGCCAATAGTTCCAGTAGATTCTGAAAGAAAGAAACCTGTAACGGAGAAAGAAGCTTGTGAGTTTTTGAAGTTTATTAAGCACAGTGAATACAATGTGGTGGAACAATTAAATCACTTACCAGCAAGGATTTCCTTACTTTCTCTACTCTTGAATTCAGAGCCTCATCGAAATGCTTTGTTGAGAGTGCTCAATGAAGCTTATGTGGCCCAAATTGTGTCGGTAGAGAATATAGATCGACTGGTGGGAAATATTGCGGCAGATAACTTCATTTCATTCAATGACGATGAGATCCCACTCGACGGTAGAGGGAGTACTAAAGCCCTTCACATAACCACCACTTGTAAAGATCATATCCTTCCGAAAGTCCTCATTGATAATGGGTCATCCTTGAATGTTATGCCCATGATTACACTGTCTAGGTTGCCTGTAGATAAGTCAAATATGAGGAGAAGTCACATTGTTGTGAGAGCTTTTGACGGTACTCGTCGAGAAGTGGTTGGGAATATAGAGGTGCCCCTCCAGATTGGTCCATGTGTCTATAACATTGAACTTCAAGTTATGGATATCACTCCTTCTTATAATTGTTTACTTGGAAGGCCTTGGATCCATTCAGCAAGTGCAGTTCCTTCAACTCTGCATCAAAAGGTCAAATTCGTGGTTGATGGACATTTGGTGAGTATAGAAGGAGAAGAAGACATGATTGCAACCGTTACTACAAGTGCCCCATACATAAAAGTTGCTGAAGATGTGGTGGAATGCTCTTTTAGATCTTTAGAACTTGTTAATGCTACATTTGTGGGAGAAGGGATGAAAATACCCGTACCACATTTGTCAAAAGCCACCAGGCTCGGGATCCAACAAACAATAGGAAAGGGATGTCATGTTGGAGCAGGTTTAGGAAAGGAGTTACAAGGAATTAAGAGAGCAGTGTCTGTTACTCCTAAGATGGATAGGTTTGGGTTAGGATATAAACCCACTGGACTTGAAAAGAAAAAGTTCATAGAAAGGAAGAGGAAAAGCAAGTTGGCTAATTTTATGGGGCACGAAATAGAGTTTGAACCAATGGGTTTCCCTCCTTTATATGAGTCTTTCTATTCGGCGAGATACATCTACAATAGCTCTGCAAAAGTTGAAGAAGGCGAGTCTATCCCAGCAATGGCTAGAGCTTTCACAGATCTCTCTATCAATATGGTGGGAATAGAGGAATTTCTAGAAGAGATGGATAGTTCCAGAATTCGTCCTTGTCCTCTCGACTACAAATTGGAGAATTGGCATACTGTTGAGCTCCCCGTCATTTTCAAATCATGTTCCATGTAATGTAATAAACTTATCCAAGTGCCTTTGCCCAAAGGCATTACGGTATTTTATGTATGGGCTTTTATTTAGTCTTTATCATTCAATAAATGACAAGCATGATGCATTTTATTCATTCATCCGTGTTGTTTCTCTTCATTCATTTTTATACCTTCTCCATATCAATCCCATTTTAATTATCTCCAGGTATCCCAATAATGAAAATGAGGACCTTCTCAACAATAATCTAGAACTTAATTTTGAAAGGACCGTTTGTGTTAGTGAACTTAATGATGAAGGAGATGTAGATGATTATGCTTTACCTCAAGATTTGTTAAGACTAGTACAGCAAGAAGAAAAACAAATTATGCCCAATCAAGAACCAATAGAAGTCATAAACTTGGGGAATGAAGAAATAAAGAAAGAAGTTAAAGTTGGGACCTCTCTCTCCTTGCCAATTAAACAAAGATTAATAAGCTTGCTCCGCGAATATACAGATGTGTTTGCTTGGTCGTACCAGGACATGCCAGGTTTGAATACTGACATTGTAGTGCATAGATTACCTTTGAAGCCAGGTTGCAAACCGGTTCAGTAGAAACTGAAGAGGATGAAACCAGAAATGTTGTTGAAAATAAAAGAGGAGGTAAAAAAGCAATTCGACGCCGGATTCCTAGAAGTGGCAAAATACCCTGAATGGGTAGCAAATATAGTCCCAGTACCTAAGAAGGATGGAAAGGTGAGAATGTGTGTTGATTATCGGGATTTGAATAGAGCTAGCCCTAAAGACAATTTCCCGTTGCCACATATTGATACTCTAGTTGATAATACGACCAGGCATTCATTATTCTCTTTCATGGATGTTTTTTCGGGATATAACCAGGTCAAGATGGCATCGGAGGACATGGAAAAGACCACGTTTGTGACAATGTGGGGAACTTTTTGTTACAAAATAATGCCATTTGGTTTAAAAAATGCTGGAGCAACCTATCAAAGGGCCATGGTAACTTTATTCCATGATATGATGCATAAGGAGATCGAGATTTATGTAGATGATATGATCGCTAAATCGAGAAGAGCGGAGGACCATGTCGACAATTTAAAAAAGCTTTTTGAAAGATTAAGAAAGTTTCAACTTAAGCTCAACCCGGCTAAATGCACATTCGGGGCTACATCAGGAAAATTATTGGGTTTTGTTGTTAGTGAAAGAGGGATTGAGGTGGATCCAGATAAAATCAAGGCTATCCAAGACTTACCGCAACCGCGTACTCAGAAGGAAGTGAGGGGTTTCCTCGAACAATTGAATTATATCTCCCGTTTTATATCTCATCTCACTGCTAAATGTGATCCCATTTTCAAGCTTCTACGAAAACATGACTCAGGAGAGTGGGATGAAAATTGTCAACTAGCATTTGATAAAGTCAAAGAATACCTTTCGAATCCACCAGTTGTAGTTCCTCCTATTCTAGGAAAGCCGCTTATTCTGTATATTGTAGTTCATGAGCACTCGATGGGTTGTGTATTGGGGCAACACGACGAAGCAAGCAAGAAAGAGCGCACAATCTACTACTTGAGCAAGAAATTCACGGATTGTGAATCCAAGTATTCCTCATTAGAAAAAATGTGTTGTGCATTAGCTTGGACAGCCCAAAGACTTCGGCATTATATGTTGTATCACACTACTTGGTTGATTGCGAAATTGGATCCCATTAAGTACATTTTTTAAAAGCCTTCTTTGTCAGGGAGGTTAGCAAGATGGCAAGTATTACTCTCCGAATATGATATTGTCTATGTAAGTCAAAAAGCCATCAAGGGGAGTGCGATAGCTGAATTCTTGGCAGATCGAGTTGCAGAAGAATATGAGCCTATGAGGTTCGACTTCTCGGATGAGGATTTGATGACTATCCTCAAGATTGATGAAGAGTTAGTAGGAGATAAGGCATGGAAGATGTACTTCGATGGAGCGTCAAATATTCTGGGGCATGGTATTGGTGCAATCTTAATATCTCCAAAAGGGGATCATTACCCGTTCACTGCAAGTTTGGATTTCAATTGTACCAATAATATGGCTGAATATGAAGCATGTCTCATGGGACTACAAGCAGCCATTGAAAAGAAAATTAAGGTGTTAGAAGTATACGGAGACTCTGCATTGGTAATTTACCAATTGCGTGGGGAATGGGAGACGAGAGACTCAAAATTGGTCTTGTATCATGAATTCATCATCGACTTGATCAAACAATTTGAAAAGGTTTCTTTCAACCATTTACCTCGAGAAGAAAATCAAATGGCAGATGCTTTGGCAACATTGGAGGCCATGTTCAAAGTAAATGCAAATACTGAAGTTCAGCTCATTAAGATGAGTGTACGTGGTTCCCCAGCCCATTGCTTAAATGTGGAGGAAGAAATTGATGATAAGCCTTGGTTTCATGATATTCTACAATATGTTAAGAACCAACAATATCCTAAGCAAGCCACGGGAAACGATAAGAGGACCATAAGAAGATTGGCGATGGGATTCTTTCTCGATGGTGATATCCTGTATAAGAAAGGGAGGGACCAGGTTTTGTTAAGGTGTGTGGATGCTATGCAAGCTAGAAAGATCCTTGAGGAGGTTCACGAAAGAAGTTGTGGGACTCATGCGAATGGGCATATGATGGCTAGAAAAATCATGAGAGCAGGCTATTATTGGATGACTATGGAGAGTGATTGCATTAAATATGCTCAAAGATGTCACAAGTGTCAAATATATGGGGATAAAATACACGTCCCTCCAACATCTTTGCACGTCATGACAGCTCCTTGGCCTTTCTCAATGTGGGGAATGGATGTAATTGGGCCAATCACTCCAAAAGCGTCGAATGGACATCATTTTATCTTAGTAATGATTGATTACTTTACAAAATGGGTGGAAGCTGCATCATTTGCTAGTGTGACGAAGTCAGTGGTATGCAAGTTCATTAAGAAAGAAGTCATATGCAGATTTGGATTCCCTGAAAGGATTATTTCAGACAATGCTATGAATTTTAATAACAAGGTGATAGAGGAGGCTTGTGAGCAATTCAAAATCAAACATCATAATTCGGTGCCATATCGCCCGAAAATGAATGGGGCCGTAGAAGCTGCAAATAAGAATATCAAGAAAATTATTCAAAAAATGACAGACACCTATAAGGACTGGCATGAGAAACTTCCTTTTGCTTTGCATGCTTACCGGACTTCAGTGCGTACATCCACCGGAGCCACTCCGTTCTCGTTGGTATATGGAATGGAAGCCGTTTTGCCTATTGAGGTTGAGATTCCTTCCTTACGGGTATTGCTGGAGGTAGAATTGGAAGAAGCAGAATGGATTTGTGCTCGATATGAACAGTTGAATTTGATTGAGGAAAAGAGGCTTAAAGCACTTTGTCATGGCCAATTATATCAAAGGAGAATGATGAGAGCATATGACAAAAAGGTCCGCCCTAGACAATTTCGGGAGGGGGAATTAGTTTTGAAAAGGATTTCATCTAATCAGCATGATCCTCGAGGAAAATGGGCACCAAATTGGGAAGGCCCGTATGTGGTAAAGAAGGCCTTTTCAGGGGAAGCATTGATTTTGACGGAGATGGATGGGTATGAGTTACCAAACCCAGTCAATGGTGATGCGGTGAAAAAGTATTATGCTTGAAATTGGATCTAAGTTGAAAACCTGAAAAGGTGGCTTAGATTCAAAAAAAAAGGGTCTAAGTTGAAAACCTGAAAAAGGCGGCTTAGATTCAAAAAAAAAAGGGGTCTAAGTTGAAAACCTGAAAAAGGCGGCTTAGATTAAAAAAAAAAAAGGGTCTAAGTTGAAAATCTGAAAAAGGCGGCTTAGATTCAAAAAAAAAAAAGAGTTGGGATTTAAGTTGAAAACCTGAAAAGGCAGCTTAAACCCATAGGAGGTATCTAAGTCGAAAACCCGAGAGGGCGGCCTAGATAAAAAGGGGCATCAGTGTTGCAAGTCTAAAGGGGTTAAAGATGATAGGAAACATCTCCCACACATTGGGGTCATCAATCAATGGTTCATACAATAAGGATTCTGGATTATTCAATAGAGAAAGTCCGAATTTTTCTTATAAGGGAACTTCTGCCACCATACAATTTTTTTTATTTTATTTTATTGTCCCTTCTTCGTGAATTCTTATATATTTTGAGACAAAGCCAAATTGTTCTTCATTGAAATTACCTTGTACATGGACTTGTTTGCCTTACATTCATAATAAATGCATCTTGCTTGGCAATTGTGAATGATTTTGATTCAGTAAATAGTCCCAAATATAAAAGTAGTTTGCATTGCTATGTGAATAATAAAATGGGAATATGAGGGTTTAAACCCAACTCTGTGGGCATATAGACCAGAAGTATAGAAATCATACAAGGAGGCGTTGCTTTCAAAAAAAAAAAGGGAGTTCGATATCTCGTAAGCTCAAAGTTTGGTAGTTTGATTCGAGCGTCCGGGTGATGATGAAATATGCGTTTACAGCCAAATGCGTACCCGCAAATTAGGTCACTTGTTATGATTTGCATTCACGTTCATGAATATTGCATCTGCAATTATGCCCTCTGCATTTATATCTTTGATGTGTAACCTATGATTCAGAAAATCTAAACCTTCCATCCTTGGTATGGAGTCAAGGTCTTGTGTTTCAAAATCGAATTCACTTTTTTAAAGTGGATCGAGCCTTGGTAGGGAGTCAAGGTATTACGTTTTAAAGTCGAATTCACTTTTTTTTAGTGGATCGAGCCTTGGTATGGAGTCAAGGTATCATGTGTTTCAAAATCGAATTCATTTCTCTAAAATGAATCGAGCCTTGGTAGGGAGTCAAGGTATTATATTTTAAAGTCGAATTCACTTTTTCACAGTGGATCGAGCCTTGGTATAGAGTCAAAGTATCATGTGTTTCAAAATCGAATTCATTTCTCTAAAATGAATCGAGCCTTGGTAGGGAGTCAAGGTATTATATTTTAAAGTCGAATTCACTTTTTCACAGTGGATCGAGCCTTGATATGGAGTCAAGGTATCATGTGTTTCAAAATCGAATTCATTTCTCTAAAATGAATCGAGCCTTGGTAGGGAGTCAAGGTATTATATTTTAAAGTCGAATTCACTTTTTCACAGTGGATTGAGCCTTGGTATGGAGTCAAGGTATCATGTGTTTCAAAATCGAATTCATTTCTCTAAAATGGATCGAGCCTTGGTATGGAGTCAAGGTATCATGTGTTTCAAAATCGAATTCATTTCTCTAAAATGGATCGAGCCTTGGTAAGGAGTCAAGATATTATGTGTTTCAAATCGAATCCATTGTTCTCATGGGTCGAGCCTTGGTATGGAGTCAAGGTATTATTTTCGAGAATCAAAATTGAATTTTCCCAAAAATAAAAAAAAAAGAGGTTTGGACAAAATTGTTGTCTATAGTCTTTGCCCTATTCTTGATTCTCAGCAAGGTGCAAAGAGGAGCAGCTGTAAACACCGAATTTTGTCCGAGCAAAAAATAATAATAATAATAATAATAATAATAACAAATAATATAAAATAAAAAATATAAAATAATAAAAATAATAAAAAAATAAAAATAATGATAAAAAATGTCAATGCTGTTCCATGCAATTCCATGCACATCATGCAATCTTCTTTTAAAGAATTAAATTAAAATGTTAACCAAAAGGGATTTGTTGCCAAGAAGAAAACAAAAGAAAGAATCAAGGAAATGATCAAGGAATTAAAGCTAATTACCAAAAATAAAAATAATGAAAAGGAAACAAATAATAAAAAGATGGAAAGGTCAAATGGAAATAAATAATAAAATCCCATGACTGTGGGATTGATAAATTGATAAATATGATGCACATGAGAAATATATTATTTTATTTTTTATTATCTTTTATATTTATATTATTGCTTTTGAAATTTATTGATTTTATAAAATTTTATTTTTATTGAAAAAATCATACTAAATGTTCCAATATGCTGGTAACATTTAGCATATTTCTCTCATCTAGAGATCAGTTAGGAATTACTACTTGTGAATTCCGTAACATCTCATCATCGGACATTATTTATATCTTATTTATTTTTAATTTATTTTGCTCTTTATTTTGAAGTGTTTAAAATGTTTATTTATTTATTATTTTTAGTGTTAGTTTATTTCATATAAGTTGATTATATTAGAAATCTTAATATTGAACTAAAATTATTTGAATATCTCAATACACTGGTAATATTCAAATATTTTATTTCGACCCTAAGGATAAGCAAAAAATCACTACTTGTGATTTCTAAGAAATCCTATCATCGGAGACCTTTTATACTTAAGATGTGTATTTACATTTATTTATTTATTTATTTATTTTAATTCCTAAATTTTTACTTATTCAAAAGTTTTTATTTCTATACACTTACTATTTTCCTGTATTTACCTGTTTTTTATATTATTATTTTTATTACCATTTTTATATTTATTTATTTTTTATACTAAGACATCTTATTAATATTTTCTTTATATCGGAATAAAATCATTTGAATGTCCCAATACGCTGGTGGCATTAAAGATTTTATTTCGATCCTAAGGATTGTCAAAGAATCGCTACTTGCGATTTCTAAGGAATCCTATCATCGGAAAAATCCCTTATTAATAATTTTATAAATAATTCATTTCCCTTTTTTAATTACTTCTTAATTGTTTTATAAATCCCACGTTAAAAAATATTTTTTTTATTATTTAAAATATACATACACATAGATGTACATACAAATGACTTAATATAATGAATCTCCTAAGGATAATAGAATGTATTGTTATCGTCTATTCTCTATGAATGCAGAACAGACAAAAATAAATATGTATAAAATATATACCTCAATGACTTGAAACAAACACCATGGCATTTACAGTGAGTCTTCTTCTTCCCATTTGCTTCTTTTCTTTGCTTTACTCAAAATAGAGTATAAGCATGATGCAGGACAGAAGCGTGGAGCAAGGTGCGAGAGGCTTGGCGTGGCAGCAGCGGTGAGGGGAGTCAGGCAGCAACTCTCTGTTTCCTTGCTTCTTTTCCTTAAATATTGCAATGACAATGACCAACCAAAAAAGTAGCAGTACACACAGGTGTGGAGCAATGCGGCAAAGAGTGGTGGAACGATGCAGAGTAGATGCAAAGTAATGCCAAGGTGTTGCCTGAAGCGTGCTTAGGGTGAGGATGATGATGCAGCACTTGGCTCGGTTTGGGACAGTGCAGACGAAGCGAACTCAGGCGCAGGCAGCAGGAGATGGTGCGGTTCTGGCGAGGCAGGGGTTTCGGCCTTTCTTCCGCCAGCAATTCACGTGGTCATCTTCTTCAGTAACTTTGCTGCATCTCTGAGGAGCCGATGCAGTGGCTGTTACAAAAAGCTTGCTGTTTTTTGGCTCCCTCTTCCCTTTTTTTTTTCTTAAAGCTGATCTCCTCGCTTGGCTACTTTACTTGTTGCCGTGACTTTGTTTAAAACTACAACAAACAACAGTTCCTTGTTTCACACGAGTTCAAGACTCTAACATCAATTTTCAGCTTCCAGAATGCTATTGCTTCAGTTTTCTACACTGGTTTAAAACTCCAAGTTCAATAACTACACGATCACCAGAGGTGGCAGTCTGCTCCAAGATTCCTACAGCAGTTTCAGTTCTGCTTCACAGCTTGGTGGAGATGTGGTGAAGGTGGCACCGGGGAAGAAGGTGACAGCAGCTTGGAAGATCAGTGCAAAACGATACAGCAGTGGTAGTGATGGAATTAGCAGAGGCATATGAAGATGATGATACGATAGAGGAAGACAGTGGCGCAGCAGCAAGGAGCAAGGGAAGATGTGCAACAGCAGGGTTTTCTTTTTTTCTTCCTCCCCCCTCCAGGGTTTTTCTCTCCTCAAGGTCTTTTCTAGGGTTTTCTTCTTTATGTCTTCTCTAAGGTTTTTTTTAAGGTTTTTCTCCGGTTTTTCCTCTCTAGGTTTTCTTTTCAGCCCCCCCTGTGTTTTTTTTGGCCTCCTCTTAAAACCAAAAATCCCTCCCTTATTTAAGAAAGAAAAATTTTGATTTTAATGTATAGATCCCAAAATCATGGGATCTTTATTTTATCATTTACTTCTTGTTTGACCCTTTTAACTTTTTTCCTTTTTATTATTTTTTATTTTGGGCAATGAATTTTCAAATTTAATTTCACCCAATTTATTTCCTTCATTATTATTATTCTTTTTATTTTTTTATTTTATTATTTTTTTAATTTTTAATTTTTTTAATTAAAGTTCTTCGGACAAAATTTGTTGTCTACAAAGGTATCCAAGCCTTTTCTTTTCAAAACATTTACTAACAACCTAATATTCTAAAACATTTTGTTCTATAAGAAATTGATATTACTTTGATATACATTCAAAACCAAAACAATTAAATCGTTTCAATAAATATTTTATTTTTAGGGTTTAGTCAATAAAGTCTATGGGCCGTCATTTACCATTTCAAAACAATTTAGTACGATAAAACCAACCATTAAACCTATGCTATTTAAAATCTCAATGCATAACTATTAAAACTTTTAATACAATGGTTATGCTCGTTATGCACAACTAAATGCATACCTATACAAATTTCTTTCCACACCAAATATATTCTATTTCTGTAGTTCCAAACCAAAGCTTTCAATACAATCTATAGCTTCTAATCATTAAGTTTTTAAACTAACAAAACGATTTCCAAAACATTTCCTTTCTTATGAAAACGCTTAACCACTACAATTTCACAAATTTCCAAAACCTCTCCAAATCGTTTTGAAATCCAAACTTTAAACAATACAATAAAATCCTTTCTAAATTTATCGTCTGATAATTCTTTCAAAAGTTTCACTTATACAAGAAAACAATAACATTTTCGTCAAAAACTTTTATATAAAAATCTGGCATCATAACATTTTAAAAACTAAAACCTCCTATAAGCAAACCATAACCAATTTAAAACAGTTCAAATCCACAAGCTGTTTATTTCTCAAAACTATAAACAATTCAATTACATTAAATCCAGTCAATTCAGTACTTTCTCCCGCAATCATTTCACAAATAGTGCACTACATCAAATCATTAATATTTCGTATAAAAAATAACATCGATAAAATAAAATCTTCCTTGATAAAATCATCTAAGCTCTTGATACCATCCTACATTCTTTTTATATAAGTCCCTTACCTACGCTCCTAGCTATTTAACTTTCTTTGCCTTTGGTCGCAACTTAGGCTTAACTATCCTCCTTTACAGAATTTTCTCCAGTGGATTCATTAGCTACAAGCAGTATTCAAATATAATCATTCATTAACAATCCTATTTTATAATACCTTAAAGTACAACAAATAGTCCTTAAATCGAACAAACGAGTCAATTTTTCACTACTTTCTCACTAAGGCCGAATCTATCATTTCACAATCCTTTCGGTTTCTTTCAAATTTAACTTTACCGATATGTTTAGTATCCCTTTCTAATCCATATTCAATCATTTAAATACAATTTACATCACTTATGCCTAATGTTCTTCACTAGGCCGAAACTGCATTTAATCACTACAGTAACTTCCTTTTGATTCTAATGACTCCGTTAATATTCATACATGTCTGACATTGCAATATATTAACTTTAGCTTCATGGAATTACTCTAACACTAAGAACCTCATGGTGGCCGAAATTTCACCTATACCTTTCTCTAATTTTTCTCAAACTAACTTCATTTCTATGTTTAGGACTATCAAAACACTAACATATATCAATTTCATGCAATATCATGCAAAGTTACTTTTACATACCCATTTTTCCGAACCTATCTCATGCTCTTAAGTTCACTTTTAAACCATTTTAACACTAGAAATAAGCTTAGAAAATTAAAAAAAATATATCATATGTACAAGCTTACTCAAAATCGAAATTTCTTTCTCTCACTTACCTTTGACTGCTGAAACTTCTAGCCCACTTTTCACCACTGAAATGATGTCTGTTTGATCTGAAATTTTGATATGTTTTATAGGAAAAGAGAGCTAAAATCAGTCCTTCATGGCAGGAATGAACTAAGATTGTTTAGTGGGTAGCTTATTCCACTCCTCTTTTTCTCTCTTTCTCGCCTAGGGAAGCAAAAATGGTGGAATTTGGCTTATTTCACCTAAGTGTTGGCCAGCCACTTTCCCTAATTAAGTAGATGAACATATGTTTAATTAGTTATATTAATAAAATAATAGGTTTTGTTAGAAAATTCCCATTATAGCCTTAGCTTTTGGCTTAATGACTAGACATTGTTTGTTTAGGCTTTAATTCCCATAACTACAAAAGTCCACTTACCATAAAATATCCAAATAGGGCCTTATTAACTTTTCCATAAAAGCATTCTTATTTTATTCAAATAGGATTATTTTATTCATAAATATCATGTAAATTCTCCGTGCTTATCCACTCATTACTTAGTGTTTTACACACACCATTTCTGCGTAGTATCGCATTAAAATGATCTATTGAACATTTCAACATTATTTATTTTATTGACTTTTAATCTTGAAAAGTCAATTTTTAAATGTCCAATAAGGGTGCATGTCACTGAGGGCAACTCTCAAAATAGCTTGGCTTCAAACAAAAGCTATTCATTTTATTTGCTTCATTTTCAATCTTTTCTTGAGATTTCAATTCTCGGATAAATTCAAGGTTAGAGGATCTGACTATATTTAGTCAATGGTCAAAAGTCAACCTACATTTGATTATATTTCACTATTAAATTTTTGGCTATAGATAAAATCATTATTTTTCAATTTATCAGCTCTAATTCTTAGGTACCTCAAATCGAACTCTGATTGAAACGAAATTCATACCTTAGGTATATCAAACTCCAAATGTTAGTAACTTAATCTCTTGAGGTCATTTTGTTTCACATCCCGTGACTACATTATTTCACGTTTTTCCTCACGTTTTATATGGTTAGGTTGTTTGTGATGCCTTTACATACTGTTCATCTACAACAGTAAACAAATTAGACAATATTTATTTATTGTAAATTAATATTCACATATTATAAAAGTTAGTTTACATCCCTCTTGTGACGTCCCCGTCACTTCACCTTAGCACCTAATTTTTTTCTTATTATCTTATCCGATCTTATTTTGATTTAGTTTATCCAGTGTCATTCTTCCCTTGGTCTTAAGCTAATCATTTACTAGCTCATATAAACATTTTTCTAAATTTCCATAGACATAAAAATGATATATATAAATATCATTCCATTTCCACAGGATCTCATACATCGTCTTAACTTACATCCCCGACATCTTATATATATATAAAGATTTCTTGTACTGTACCGTAACTGAAATACAATTTACTGTACATAAACATGTAAGTATACCTTCTATGCTAACCGGGAAGCGTATCGAGAAGGTACACTGCAACTTTTCAAAATCAGGCTCCTCTAACTGGAGCAAGGCTTACTTCAGGAAATCTGAAAAATAGTCGTAAAAGGGTGAGTTTACGCTCAGTAAGAAAACTACATAAAAGAGCGTGCTATGCCTCTATATGCCTTTTTCCTACTTGGCTCTATAATGTCATGTAAATCATTATAAAGCATGATTCATAAACTTCTTTCATGCATTGTTTGTAACCATGCATATTCATTTAAAATGACATGGCAAACATACTTTGTATGCTTCATTTAAATATAGCATACATATAAAACATGCATCATACTTCTTTCTTGAAAACTTCTTACTTCATAGCATACTTCAAAACATACTTCATACTTGAAAACATACATCATACGTCATATCATACTTTTAAACATCATACTTCCTTGTCATACATACATCTTATACTTGAAATAGATGGAGACTATGTACAATGTTTAAGCGATTGAGTCGTCATATGAACCGTTCATTCCCATTCATATGACTCATATGACTCTAATCATGCATTGGTACAGTAGTGCACTCTACATAGGTCAGGGATTCTCTCCTGCCTTTATAAATCCACAGCGAACACTTATCAGGTGTCACTTGTGGGATTGAGGACCGGATTAGGGTTCCTCGCTCAACATACATATTACTGAGGACTTGATCAGAGTCACTCAGCCATCAGAAATGCATAATCATTACGCAGTCCATAGTCTCAAAACATGTATTGTATACTTCTTTCTTTCAGAAAACACTTTGGTGTTTGAAACATTTTGGCTTTGAAATTCTCTTTTCATACAGGGCAGTCGACTGGTCTTATAGGGCAGTCGACTGCTGCTTCATAACTTTATTTCTCGAAATTATTTTCTTTTCGAAAAATACATGGGAGCAGTCGACTGGTCCATATAGCAGTCGACTGGTTTTTTAAACAGAATGCATTTTGGAAAATAGCAGTCGACTGGCCCATATAGCAGTCGACTGGTTTGACACAGAATGCTTACTGGGTATGTCACGACCCGACGACCGCGACTTTCACTCGATTCTTATACTTTTCTTAGTCTACAAATTTATGGACTAAATTTTTCTTTTCCATTTTAAGGTTTGTATTCGGTGTCAGTGTAGTTACTATACTACCTAGGTGACTTATAGTCATTCCATTTAAATATTAAACAAACACGGAAACGGTTCTTAGTTACATCCCGACTTGTTAAACAGAATATGTACTGTGCATCAATTTAAGTCTTACATGTAAACAAGTATTTATAAGTAACATATACCTCCGGAAACTAGTACCAAGTCCATACACCGTCTCCGATGCCCACCTAGCAGCTCACACGGCAGATGTTAACTTCAATAATCTGAAAGAGATGAAATTTAGTGGGGTGAGCAAAACCACGGCTCAGTAAGATACTAATATAAATACAGAAGTAGGATTACACTGTCTTAAACTGCAAGGCTTAAACTTGCAATGATGCAATTACAGTTAATCCTTTCTCATCGATACATCTCATTATCACTTCTCATTTTCACTTTTCATTTCATTATCATACTTTGGTATGTTATCATCTCATATCGATTCTCATATTTACTTTTCACTTCATAATCATATTTCTGTATTCTATCATCTCTTATCAATTCTCATATCATCTCTTATCAATTCTCGTATTGTGGATGATGATCACGGTGGTACCTAGTCATAATTCTCTTCGTGTATTTCTATATTCATGTTTCATAACATATCATGACCCCATATAGACGAAATATCGTTACCACCGAGTCATGACATTCCTCATGGAATTCTCATATACTAAGCATATTATCATATCAGGGTTTAATATGCAATTCATGTAATTTTTCTGTATAAACTGCGATCATTTCAAATCATATCATATATATTTTAAGACATGCTCAACATATGCATTTTCAAAAGTTGCCTTTAAGGCATAATAGAAACATATTCAATTTCAATTCATGTATTCGTTTTCAGAGCATGTCTAAAACATGTGCGGTTTTAAAACATTTTTCATATACTATAAATCATATCAGGTTTAGAGTTCATATCAAATCAATCTATACTCTAAACCGCATGTCGTTTCAAATTCGACACAAAATCGTATATAAATCATGTAAGTGTCGAAATCATTTATCATATACTTTTAAATCATTTACTGTAAATCATATCAGGTCTAGAGTTCATATCAAATCAAACTATACTCTAGACCGCATATCATGCCATGTTCGACACAAAATCACATATAAATCATATAGTGTCGAATTCATATCTCATGGGCTTTTAAAACATGTTTAAAACATGTACTGTTTCAAAACATATTTCATTTCAAATCTGTTTCATGTACAGTATAAATCATGTCAAGTCTAGAGTTCATATCAATAAAAATCATACTCTAGACTTCATATCATATTTGTTAGAGACTAGGCTAGATCCCTATCATCTCTTTATCAATAAAGACTTAAATCACTGTAGCTAGCAGTGAAAATCATATCGTCCCCTGGAAACCAACTAGGGCGCTATCTATGGCCATAGACCTCATCTCTCTCAGCCCCACTGATCAGGCGTGACTGAGACCTGTCCACGACTATTGTCGGACAAGCATATCTGCCTAATGAGCAAAGCTCCAATTAGGCGGTTTCCACTATGCTTTATTGAATTTAATTCTTTTAGGGTGCCTACAGTCTCATAAAACATTTAAATCTTTAGCTTTTCGTTTTAAAATCATGTAAAGCATATGGTGAAATTCTTTAAAAGGTTTGGTATATAAAAATACGTATATATACCATATACTTTATTTTTAAAGCTAATCTATACTTTATAGCATTTATATAAATGCTATTATGACATCTGAAACTATAGCAGATTATGCTTAAAAGCGATGCTATGAAATCATCTCCGTATGTAATTTTAGTAATAGCTTCAAATGTCAATATAAGTCATACCTTCCTCTAATACGGTGAAACAATTCATTTAACTTTATCACTATCAATCGTTCGATTTCAAACTATCCTTCTGACACATCAGTAAATCAGTGTTCAAATCAATTCAATATTCATTTCATTCAGTTTTCAACTTATTCAGTACTCCGATTATTCAATAATCAGATCATTTGGTATTCAAGTCATTCAGTATTCGATATCCTTTTTCAATAGCTATAAACTATACCAATCATTTCTACCTTTCACTATTAATACTAAGACCACATCACTTGTATGAATCCTCTTAGTATTCATAAATATTTAAATATCATGTCACTATATAGCCATCAAAATACTGAAATTATGCAATATTAATATCCTCATTCGTTATCTATTCCAGAGTCGACATCGAGGATTATAGAACCACAAGATCAATAATCGCTTATCAAATCCATTTATGGTTTGACCTATATGTACATATTCAGAATCCTCAACTTGCGGTTCAATTTCATTTACTATCGTAAAATCAAATCACAATCCTCAATTCACTTTTCATATAGTCTGTAGAATGTAATATCATGCTAGAATTATCTATAAAACGTCCTCAATTCAATTCTTTGATTGGCAATTTACCACTTAAAAGGATTTGCCAATTTCCACTATCAACAGTGTTTCAATCATTTAAGTCGTCTTGCGACTATCCATATTATTGCAAAAATCTCAGTTCACATCTATTTAACATCAATATCACAATCATACCACTAAAACGGTCCATTCATTTGAATTTATCATTTCTATAATCATCACTGTATCAGTGATCCGTCTAATAATTAATTCCACCTCAATCTCAACTTGATACCATTTGTGCTATTAACATCACTGGATTTATCGAGTCTTAAGGTTTAAACCATATAATTCATTACATTATCGTGTTTCAACGATCTATCTTTTCATCGATTTCAATATCAAACTTCTCCAGTAATATCATAAAGTCCTTTAAATGTATATTTTTCAATAATTATTTCCAAGATTCCATTTACGTGAGAACTTAAATATTTTTCCTCAACGTTTTCCTAAGAATTTCGGCAGCATAACGGCTTAATTTTCCCTAACCTCCTGCAAGGGAAACACAATTTATACTTGCAGCCGTTGATTCTCACCAATTTTACCTCTTATTAAGACCCCCACCATCAGTTGTGGGTCCTCTTAGCATTTTTAGCAAATCAATTTATATCGATGCATCATATAAAAATCACAATTCCATTTAAAATCAATTAAATAAATGCATCATATATAAAATCATAATTCCCACATACAATATAAAGCTACTAATGCTTTATAAAAGTATCTTACCTATTCGCCAAGCTTAGTGCATTTTCTGATTTTTCAAGCCTTGCCGAACTCCACCATTCGTCTCATTTCCATTTTTGCTACAATTTCAAAATTAACATATATTTTCATTTAGAAAATAATCCGAAAATTTCCAATAAATCCAATAGACATATGGCGAAAAGACTTAAATTTTCCTTACCACATTTTTTTTTTCTTCTCTTTCTTTTTCCTTTCCTTCTTCTTCTCCTTCCTTCTTTTCTTTCTCCTTTTCTTTTCTTTTCTTTTCTTTTCTTCTTTCTTTTCTTTTCTTTTCTGTTTCTGTTTTTTTTTTTTTTTCCTGGCCTGAACCGGTTCGGACCGGTTCAGGCCGGTTTGGTCGGGTTCACCTCTGCTTGGCCGGTTCACCCACCGGCGGCCACCCATTCCGGCGGTTCGGCCACCCAACAGCTTGCCGAGGTTGCCACGAAGTCGGATCTGGTCTCGGTTTGGCCCCATCACCGGCAACGGCGCCGGATCTGGAAGCGACACCGGCGGCTCTTCTCTTCCTCTTTTCTCCTTCCTCCGCCGGTTTCCTCTTCGTCGATGGCTCCTCTCACCTTCCCCTGGTCTCCGCCGGTCTCGTGGGGGGAGTGGCGGTGCCCGGATCGGCCGGCACCGCCGATCTCCTCTTCCATTTCTTCTCGGTTTTCTTCGCTTCTCTCCCTGTTTTCCGTTTCTTCTCTTTTCCGTTTGGGCCGTCGCCGGTCACTTCTCTCTTCTCCTTGGCTCGCCGGCGACGCCCCCCCTTCGCTCCTCTTCCTTCCGGTGGCCGGTGTCGTCCGGCATCCACTTTGGGTTTTTTTCCTCTTCTGTTTTGGTTAACAGAAGAGGAAATGTGGGAATCGGTTTTCCCGATTCCCACTTCTCCTTCTTTCTTTTTTTTTTTTTTTTAATATTATATATAATAATAATGACTATAATATATATATATAATTATTTACACCATAATTATATATGTATATAGATACACTATTTATAATATGTATTTAAATACATATTTTGTATCAAAATATATATATATATATATTTATATATATACTTTTTACACTTTTTAATCACAAAATAATATTTATATTTATCCAAGGTATATTTATATAATATCATTATATAAATATATCAAAATATATATATATATATATATATATTTTTTTATTAAGTTTTGGATTTCTAAATATCCAAAATTATTTTCTCCATTTTCTTATTTAATTTGGATTTCCATTTATCCAAATTAAATTTCCTCCTTCATTTCTTATTTCCAATTTAATTTTCCTTTTCATTTCTTATTTAAATTTGGATTTCAATTTGTCCAAATTAAATTTTTCGGATACCTTATATTTATTTAGAAAGTTCTCGGTCTTCACAGGGTAAATAGCAGTCGACTGGCTTACATAGCAGTCGACTGGTTTGCATCGGTTTTCGAAAACGACGTTTTGGTTGTCTCTAGGCAGTCGACTTCCCTCTAAGGCAGTCGGCTGCCCCTAGCCTAATTGGTACTAGGAGACAAGTCCGAAAATGCATCTTTTCCTGCATAGAAACAGCTCATACTTCTCTCCAAAACATGTAAAACATCATAAAACATGCGGACATAGCCGCCTTACGTCCGTTACATAATTTCCTTACCTCGATTCCTTCGAGAACGCGAGATCACTTGTGCGTTACCCTAGCTCTTCACTTCTTTAACCTAAAATCATCATACCACATCAAACCTTAAATTAAACCACATACACATGTTATACCAACTCAGTATAACTTCAAAGCATAAACCAAATTGACTAAACCATCTTCTTCTCTTACCTTCACTAGAGACCAAAACTTCAAATGTTGAGATCTCCTCCAATACTTGGAATTGATCTACCAAACTTTGGATATCTCTTAGTCTAGTGACAAGGATCGATTCTTGTTCAACAAACTAGTTGGATTGATGAGAGGATGGGGTGGTTTGTCAAGGAGCCATGGATGGTAACTTGGGATGTTGGAGATGGAACGAGAGGGATGGGGCTGGCAAGGGGCTGACGTTGGTGATGAGATGATGGGGTGATGACTATGCATGTTTGCATTAAATGCTTCCCTATCCATCATCAATCTCAGCCATGCACTTCTCCCTTTGACCCTTTGACCATTTAATTCTTTTCTTCCTTCTCTTCTATGACTCATCCATTTAATCACTAAATAAAATCTGATATAATTTTCTTTATCCTCTATTCATTTCCATAATAACAAAATAAGCTCTTTGCCTAATTGGTTATCAACTTCTTTATTTCTTCTATATTCCATACACCATTCATACATTATTCATACATCAATTACACATCAACTCCACATTCATTTAATCATATTAACTTAGAATACTTTACATACATGGAGGAATACATGAAAATTGAGGATCTCACATCCTCCCCACCTTAGAAAATTTGGTCCTCCAAATTGCCTTAGCTTATCATGTAAACAACTCTGGATACCTTTCTCTCATTAGGCTTTCTAGCTCCCACGTAGCTTCTTCCGTCGTATGGTATTGCCAGAGAACTTTCACTAACGGAATCGTCTTAGATCTCAATACTTTATCTTTCCGATCCAAGATCCGAATCGGCTTCTCTACATAGCTCATATCTTCCCTTATCTCCAAGGGTTCATACTCAATGACATGAGACGGATCCGGATTATACTTCTGAAGCATCGATACATGAAACACATTGTGCACTCCCGATAGCTCCGGAGGCAATGCCAACCTATAGGCAACATCACCTATCCGATCTAAGACCTCAAATGGACCGATGTAGCGAGGACTCAACTTACCTCGTCGGCCAAATCTCATGATCCCTTTTGATGGAGAAACCTTCAAAAGCACAAAATCTCCAACCATAAACTCAAGTGGCCTCCGTCGAGCATCCGCATAGCTCTTTTGTCTACTCTGAGCTGTCTTAAGCCTCTGACAGATCAACTTAACGTCTTCTGAGGCTTGCTCGACTAGATCTGGAGCCAACAACTTACGTTCGCCCACTTCTTCCCACCCAATCGGAGATCGACACCTTCTTCCATACAAAGCTTCATATGGTGCCATCCCGATACTTGCATGGTAGCTATTGTTGTACGCAAACTCAGCCAATGGCAGATGGTCATCCCAGGAGCCTTTAAAGTCCATAGCACAAGCTCTCAACATATCCTCGAGCGTCTGAATCGTGCGCTCGGACTGTCCATCAGTCTGCGGATGAAAAGCTGTGCTAAAACTTAACTTAGATCCCATGGCTTCCTGAAAATGCTCCCAGAAATGGGAAGTAAACCTGGAATCTCTATCAGAAGTGATGCTCACTGGAATACCGTGTAGTCTTACTACATCTTTTACATACATATCTGCCAAAGCATTGAGTGTATCAATTGACTTCATAGGTAGGAAATGAGCTGATTTTGTCATTCTATCGACAATCACCCAAATACCATCATGGTTTCTCTTGGTTCTGGGCAATCCCATAATAAAGTCCATCGTAATGTGTTCCCACTTCCATGTAGGTATAGGCAGAGGGTGCAGTAATCCTGCTGGCTTTTGGTGCTCTACCTTAACTTGTTGACATGTGAGACATTTTGTTACAAAATCTGCGATGTCTCTCTTCATACCCTTCCACCAGTACACCTTGCGAAGATTATGATACATCTTCGTATTTCCTGGGTGTAACGTGTACTTAGTGGCATGTGCTTCAGTCAAGATCAACTTCTTCAATTCGTCATCATTAGGAACACATATACGACCTCTAAACCTCAAAATTCCATCACTACTGACATTAAATTCTGAGGTCATACCTGATTGCATCTGATTCATAGCCTCAATGCATCCATCATCTTCCTTCTGAGCACTTCGGATTCTGTCCATCAAATCCGGCTCAATCCTCAAACTAGCCATCATTCCCGTTTGCTCATTAGGCATAACCTTCAAATTGAGGCTTGCAAACTGTTCAATCAATTCATATTCTCTTATCATCATATAGGCTACCATACTTACATGCTTCCGGCTCAGAGCATCCGCTACCACATTGGCTTTCCCCGGGTGGTACAAGATCTCACAATCGTAATCCTTCAGTAGCTCGAGCCATCTTCTTTGCCTCATGTTTAATTCCTTCTGAGAAAACAAATATTTCAGACTTTTGTGATCCGTAAAAATCTGAAATTTCTCACCATATAAGTAATGCCTCCATATCTTTAGGGCAAACACTACTGCAGCTAACTCCAAATCATGAGTGGGGTAGTTCTTCTCATGGTCCTTTAGCTGTCGAGAACCATATGCTACTACCTTACCATGCTGCATTAACACACATCCCAGACCTTGCCCTGAGGCATCACTATACACCGTAAATCCACCTGAACCATTAAGGATGGTAAGGATTGGTGCAGTCGTTAACCTGCGCTTCAACTCTTGGAAGCTACACTCACAGGCTTCATTCCACTCATACTTCACTTCTTTGCGCGTCAAGCGCGTCAGTGGAGCAGCTAGCTTCGAGAAACCCTCTACAAACCTCCTATAATAGCCAGCTAAACCCAAGAAACTCCTAATCTCCGTCACTGTCTTCGGTTTTTCCCATTGAACCACCGCTTCAATCTTTGATGGATCAACCGAGACTCCATCTTTACTGATCACATGACCTAAAAAGGAGATCTGATTCAACCAAAAATCACATTTACTTAGCTTGGCATACAGTCCTCTATCTCTGAGGGTCTCTAAAACAATCCTCAAATGCTGCTCGTGCTCTTCCCATGACCTCGAGTACACCAAGATGTCATCGATGAAAACAATGACAAACTGGTCCAGGTACTGCTTAAATACATCATTCATCAGATTCATGAAGGCTGCAGGTGCATTGGTCAGACCAAACGGCATCACCAAGAATTCATAATGGCCATACCGTGTCCTGAATGCAGTCTTAGGGATATCTTCATTTCTAATCTTCAACTGATGATATCCCGACCTCAAGTCTATCTTGGAAAAGACTTGTGCACCCTTTAGCTGATCAAAGAGATCATCTATCCTGGGAAGAGGATACTTGTTCTTGATTGTCACCTTGTTTAACCACCGGTAGTCTATGCATAATCTCATACTACCGTCCTTCTTCTTGACAAAAAGTACAGGAGCACCCCAAGGGGATACGCTGGGTCGTATGAATCCCTTGTCTAGCAACTCCTGAAGCTGTTTCTTAAGTTCTTCCAATTCTACCAAGGCCATCCGATAAGGAGCTCTTGATATAGGCTCAGTCCCCGGCACCAAATCGATAGTGAATTCCACTTCCCTATCCGGAGGAAGTCCTGGAAGATCATCCGGGAACACTTCAGGAAAATCTCGGACTACAGGAATATCATCGAGTCCGGGACGTTTCTGATCTACGTCTTCCACATAAGCAATAAATCCTTCATACAGTCATATATACTTCTCATTACTTTCATATGAATTCAAATCAAAAACCAAACAGACTTCATATTAATTACTTGCAAAATTTACAACATAGCTAACGGGTGAAGAGAAGGTTACACTCTTAGCATAACAGTCTAATATAACATGATTATTAGCTAACCAATCCATACCCAAAATAACATCAAACCCATACATATTCAGTAGGATTAGGTCAGCTTTAGATTCTCTTTCTCCTATCCGTAGCTCACAGTTTCTAAACACCAACTCTGTTATTTGTGATTCTTTAAAGGGTGTGCTTATTCTTAATAATTGTTCTAAAATCTCAGGCTCAACAGGCACTTTCATAGCAATCTTAGGAGACACAAATGAATGCGTAGAGCCTGGATCAAACAATGCCATGACACTCATATCAAATAGGTAAATCGTACCTTTAATCACTTTGGACGAGGCATCGGCAGACTCTTCATCAATGGCAAATACTCGTCCTTGGGTCACAGCTTTCTTTCCCTTCTCAGCAGCAGTAGCCTTAGGTTGTGGTTTAGGAGTCTTATCCGATTCATCAGGCATCCTCGGATCTCTCTGGGGCAATCTCTAATCATATGCCCTTTCTCCCCACATCTAAAGCAAGCGCCACTTGCCAAGCGACATGGCTGTGATCCGTGAAATTTCCCGCATTGCTCACATCTTTGCATCATGCCCTTTGGTGAGCTAGCAGTACTTCCAGTTGGATATCGGGATCTCTCATCACTTATCTTGATCCCGGTAGCTCTAGGAGTCCCTATAGAAACTCCTTCAGATCGTCTACTTCTCCGAAATGGATACTTATCACTCGAAGCTTTCTCATCCGACTTCCGCTTCATCGGTTCTTTGCCTTTACCCTTGGCTCGGAAGTCAACATGATGCAGATCATAGTCCTGCTCACACAACTGAGCCTTACGGACAGCTTCTCCATACGTGGTGATATCCATCAGATACAGTTTAGATCTAATCGGGGACTTCAATCCCTCGATGAATCTATAGATCTTATGCCCTTCATCTCTTCTGACCTCTGGATCAAATCTACTCAAGGTGGTGAACTTAGATTCATACTGATTCACCGTCATCGTACCTTGAGTTAAACTGAGAAATTCAATCTTTAATCTATCCCGATCAGTGCGTGGGATATACTGCTCATTAAAGGCTTCCACAAATCTATCCCACGTAACCTCATCGTATCGGGCCTCTAGCACAGTCCGAGTGGCTTGCCACCAATATTCAGCATCATCTACTAGTAGGTAGGCAGCCAATCCTACTTTCTCCCTTTCAGAACAGGGCATGTACTCAAAAGATTTGAGTACTGCTTTCATCCAGTTCTCAGCTGTCAACAGGTCTCTTTCCCCCTTGAACTTAGGCGGATCCAACTTCTTGAATTCCTTAATCAATGCCACACTGCAATAAGCTCTAGAATCCCTCCTTCCAGTAATTGGGACTGGTGGGGTTACTTCCGTAGGAGGAACTACAGGTGTAGCTGCTGGTGTACTTGTGGCCACATTCGGGAAATTAGACATAAATTGGGTAAACATCGTGGCCATATTCTCCATGTGCTTCTCCATCTTAGCCAGTCTCGTATTCGGGCTATGTGGTGGAGATGGATGAGGAGACGGAACTGGGGGCTCTTCAGTGCGACCCCGTCCTCTTCCTCTACTTGTGCCTCTTCTTCGTGAGCTCATACTGTAAAGATAGTCATCATTGAGCTCTTTAGTATAACTATAAGCAGTTATACTATACATTTGCATTCAGACAAGTACAGTACAATTGGGGATATACTCTATTTCTAACTTATTGACACTGACAAACTACCAATCAAATTGCTCTGATACCACTTTGTGACGTCCCCGTCACTTCACCTTAGCACCTAATTTTTTTCTTATTATCTTATCCGATCTTATTTTGATTTAGTTTATCCAGTGTCATTCTTCCCTTGGTCTTAAGCTAATCATTTACTAGCTCATATAAACATTTTTCTAAATTTCCATAGACATAAAAATGATATATATAAATATCATTCCATTTCCACAGGATCTCATACATCGTCTTAACTTACATCCCCGACATCTTATATATATATAAAGATTTCTTGTACTGTACCGTAACTGAAATACAATTTACTGTACATAAACATGTAAGTATACCTTCTATGCTAACCGGGAAGCGTATCGAGAAGGTACACTGCAACTTTTCAAAATCAGGCTCCTCTAACTGGAGCAAGGCTTACTTCAGGAAATCTGAAAAATAGTCGTAAAAGGGTGAGTTTACGCTCAGTAAGAAAACTACATAAAAGAGCGTGCTATGCCTCTATATGCCTTTTTCCTACTTGGCTCTATAATGTCATGTAAATCATTATAAAGCATGATTCATAAACTTCTTTCATGCATTGTTTGTAACCATGCATATTCATTTAAAATGACATGGCAAACATACTTTGTATGCTTCATTTAAATATAGCATACATATAAAACATGCATCATACTTCTTTCTTGAAAACTTCTTACTTCATAGCATACTTCAAAACATACTTCATACTTGAAAACATACATCATACGTCATATCATACTTTTAAACATCATACTTCCTTGTCATACATACATCTTATACTTGAAATAGATGGAGACTATGTACAATGTTTAAGCGATTGAGTCGTCATATGAACCGTTCATTCCCATTCATATGACTCATATGACTCTAATCATGCATTGGTACAGTAGTGCACTCTACATAGGTCAGGGATTCTCTCCTGCCTTTATAAATCCACAGCGAACACTTATCAGGTGTCACTTGTGGGATTGAGGACCGGATTAGGGTTCCTCGCTCAACATACATATTACTGAGGACTTGATCAGAGTCACTCAGCCATCAGAAATGCATAATCATTACGCAGTCCATAGTCTCAAAACATGTATTGTATACTTCTTTCTTTCAGAAAACACTTTGGTGTTTGAAACATTTTGGCTTTGAAATTCTCTTTTCATACAGGGCAGTCGACTGGTCTTATAGGGCAGTCGACTGCTGCTTCATAACTTTATTTCTCGAAATTATTTTCTTTTCGAAAAATACATGGGAGCAGTCGACTGGTCCATATAGCAGTCGACTGGTTTTTTAAACAGAATGCATTTTGGAAAATAGCAGTCGACTGGCCCATATAGCAGTCGACTGGTTTGACACAGAATGCTTACTGGGTAAATAGCAGTCGACTGGCTTACATAGCAGTCGACTGGTTTGCATCGGTTTTCGAAAACGACGTTTTGGTTGTCTCTAGGCAGTCGA
The DNA here is from genome assembly GCA_032173925.1 of Heritiera fomes. Taxonomy (NCBI): domain Eukaryota; kingdom Viridiplantae; phylum Streptophyta; class Magnoliopsida; order Malvales; family Malvaceae; genus Heritiera; species Heritiera fomes. The sequence goes on along the minus strand of JAPDPM010000009.1, from coordinate 15,383,292 downwards.
CTTCCCTCTAAGGCAGTCGGCTGCCCCTAGCCTAATTGGTACTAGGAGACAAGTCCGAAAATGCATCTTTTCCTGCATAGAAACAGCTCATACTTCTCTCCAAAACATGTAAAACATCATAAAACATGCGGACATAGCCGCCTTACGTCCGTTACATAATTTCCTTACCTCGATTCCTTCGAGAACGCGAGATCACTTGTGCGTTACCCTAGCTCTTCACTTCTTTAACCTAAAATCATCATACCACATCAAACCTTAAATTAAACCACATACACATGTTATACCAACTCAGTATAACTTCAAAGCATAAACCAAATTGACTAAACCATCTTCTTCTCTTACCTTCACTAGAGACCAAAACTTCAAATGTTGAGATCTCCTCCAATACTTGGAATTGATCTACCAAACTTTGGATATCTCTTAGTCTAGTGACAAGGATCGATTCTTGTTCAACAAACTAGTTGGATTGATGAGAGGATGGGGTGGTTTGTCAAGGAGCCATGGATGGTAACTTGGGATGTTGGAGATGGAACGAGAGGGATGGGGCTGGCAAGGGGCTGACGTTGGTGATGAGATGATGGGGTGATGACTATGCATGTTTGCATTAAATGCTTCCCTATCCATCATCAATCTCAGCCATGCACTTCTCCCTTTGACCCTTTGACCATTTAATTCTTTTCTTCCTTCTCTTCTATGACTCATCCATTTAATCACTAAATAAAATCTGATATAATTTTCTTTATCCTCTATTCATTTCCATAATAACAAAATAAGCTCTTTGCCTAATTGGTTATCAACTTCTTTATTTCTTCTATATTCCATACACCATTCATACATTATTCATACATCAATTACACATCAACTCCACATTCATTTAATCATATTAACTTAGAATACTTTACATACATGGAGGAATACATGAAAATTGAGGATCTCACATCCTCCCCACCTTAGAAAATTTGGTCCTCCAAATTGCCTTAGCTTATCATGTAAACAACTCTGGATACCTTTCTCTCATTAGGCTTTCTAGCTCCCACGTAGCTTCTTCCGTCGTATGGTATTGCCAGAGAACTTTCACTAACGGAATCGTCTTAGATCTCAATACTTTATCTTTCCGATCCAAGATCCGAATCGGCTTCTCTACATAGCTCATATCTTCCCTTATCTCCAAGGGTTCATACTCAATGACATGAGACGGATCCGGATTATACTTCTGAAGCATCGATACATGAAACACATTGTGCACTCCCGATAGCTCCGGAGGCAATGCCAACCTATAGGCAACATCACCTATCCGATCTAAGACCTCAAATGGACCGATGTAGCGAGGACTCAACTTACCTCGTCGGCCAAATCTCATGATCCCTTTTGATGGAGAAACCTTCAAAAGCACAAAATCTCCAACCATAAACTCAAGTGGCCTCCGTCGAGCATCCGCATAGCTCTTTTGTCTACTCTGAGCTGTCTTAAGCCTCTGACAGATCAACTTAACGTCTTCTGAGGCTTGCTCGACTAGATCTGGAGCCAACAACTTACGTTCGCCCACTTCTTCCCACCCAATCGGAGATCGACACCTTCTTCCATACAAAGCTTCATATGGTGCCATCCCGATACTTGCATGGTAGCTATTGTTGTACGCAAACTCAGCCAATGGCAGATGGTCATCCCAGGAGCCTTTAAAGTCCATAGCACAAGCTCTCAACATATCCTCGAGCGTCTGAATCGTGCGCTCGGACTGTCCATCAGTCTGCGGATGAAAAGCTGTGCTAAAACTTAACTTAGATCCCATGGCTTCCTGAAAATGCTCCCAGAAATGGGAAGTAAACCTGGAATCTCTATCAGAAGTGATGCTCACTGGAATACCGTGTAGTCTTACTACATCTTTTACATACATATCTGCCAAAGCATTGAGTGTATCAATTGACTTCATAGGTAGGAAATGAGCTGATTTTGTCATTCTATCGACAATCACCCAAATACCATCATGGTTTCTCTTGGTTCTGGGCAATCCCATAATAAAGTCCATCGTAATGTGTTCCCACTTCCATGTAGGTATAGGCAGAGGGTGCAGTAATCCTGCTGGCTTTTGGTGCTCTACCTTAACTTGTTGACATGTGAGACATTTTGTTACAAAATCTGCGATGTCTCTCTTCATACCCTTCCACCAGTACACCTTGCGAAGATTATGATACATCTTCGTATTTCCTGGGTGTAACGTGTACTTAGTGGCATGTGCTTCAGTCAAGATCAACTTCTTCAATTCGTCATCATTAGGAACACATATACGACCTCTAAACCTCAAAATTCCATCACTACTGACATTAAATTCTGAGGTCATACCTGATTGCATCTGATTCATAGCCTCAATGCATCCATCATCTTCCTTCTGAGCACTTCGGATTCTGTCCATCAAATCCGGCTCAATCCTCAAACTAGCCATCATTCCCGTTTGCTCATTAGGCATAACCTTCAAATTGAGGCTTGCAAACTGTTCAATCAATTCATATTCTCTTATCATCATATAGGCTACCATACTTACATGCTTCCGGCTCAGAGCATCCGCTACCACATTGGCTTTCCCCGGGTGGTACAAGATCTCACAATCGTAATCCTTCAGTAGCTCGAGCCATCTTCTTTGCCTCATGTTTAATTCCTTCTGAGAAAACAAATATTTCAGACTTTTGTGATCCGTAAAAATCTGAAATTTCTCACCATATAAGTAATGCCTCCATATCTTCAGGGCAAACACTACTGCAGCTAACTCCAAATCATGAGTGGGGTAGTTCTTCTCATGGTCCTTTAGCTGTCGAGAACCATATGCTACTACCTTACCATGCTGCATTAACACACATCCCAGACCTTGCCCTGAGGCATCACTATACACCGTAAATCCACCTGAACCACTAGGGATGGTAAGGATTGGTGCAGTCGTTAACCTGCGCTTCAACTCTTGGAAGCTACACTCACAGGCTTCATTCCACTCATACTTCACTTCTTTGCGCGTCAAGCGCGTCAGTGGAGCAGCTAGCTTCGAGAAACCCTCTACAAACCTCCTATAATAGCCAGCTAAACCCAAGAAACTCCTAATCTCCGTCACTGTCTTCGGTTTTTCCCATTGAACCACCGCTTCAATCTTTGATGGATCAACCGAGACTCCATCTTTACTGATCACATGACCTAAAAAGGAGATCTGATTCAACCAAAAATCACATTTACTTAGCTTGGCATACAGTCCTCTATCTCTGAGGGTCTCTAAAACAATCCTCAAATGCTGCTCGTGCTCTTCCCATGACCTCGAGTACACCAAGATGTCATCGATGAAAACAATGACAAACTGGTCCAGGTACTGCTTAAATACATCATTCATCAGATTCATGAAGGCTGCAGGTGCATTGGTCAGACCAAACGGCATCACCAAGAATTCATAATGGCCATACCGTGTCCTGAATGCAGTCTTAGGGATATCTTCATTTCTAATCTTCAACTGATGATATCCCGACCTCAAGTCTATCTTGGAAAAGACTTGTGCACCCTTTAGCTGATCAAAGAGATCATCTATCCTGGGAAGAGGATACTTGTTCTTGATTGTCACCTTGTTTAACCACCGGTAGTCTATGCATAATCTCATACTACCGTCCTTCTTCTTGACAAAAAGTACAGGAGCACCCCAAGGGGATACGCTGGGTCGTATGAATCCCTTGTCTAGCAACTCCTGAAGCTGTTTCTTAAGTTCTTCCAATTCTACCAAGGCCATCCGATAAGGAGCTCTTGATATAGGCTCAGTCCCCGGCACCAAATTGATAGTGAATTCCACTTCCCTATCCGGAGGAAGTCCTGGAAGATCATCCGGGAACACTTCAGGAAAATCTCGGACTACAGGAATATCATCGAGTCCGGGACGTTTCTGATCTACGTCTTCCACATAAGCAATAAATCCTTCATACAGTCATATATACTTCTCATTACTTTCATATGAATTCAAATCAAAAACCAAACAGACTTCATATTAATTACTTGCAAAATTTACAACATAGCTAACGGGTGAAGAGAAGGTTACACTCTTAGCATAACAGTCTAATATAACATGATTATTAGCTAACCAATCCATACCCAAAATAACATCAAACCCATACATATTCAGTAGGATTAGGTCAGCTTTAGATTCTCTTTCTCCTATCCGTAGCTCACAGTTTCTAAACACCAACTCTGTTATTTGTGATTCTTTAAAGGGTGTGCTTATTCTTAATAATTGTTCTAAAATCTCAGGCTCAACAGGCACTTTCATAGCAATCCTAAGAGACACAAATGAATGCGTAGAGCCTGGATCAAACAATGCCATGACACTCATATCAAATAGGTAAATCGTACCTTTAATCACTTTGGACGAGGCATCGGCAGACTCTTCATCAATGGCAAATACTCGTCCTTGGGTCTCAGCTTTCTTTCCCTTCTCAGCAGCAGTAGCCTTAGGTTGTGGTTTAGGAGTCTTATCCGATTCATCAGGCATCCTCGGATCTCTCTGAGGGCAATCTCTAATCATATGCCCTTTCTCCCCACATCTAAAGCAAGCGCCACTCGCCAAGCGACATGGCTGTGATCCGTGAAATTTCCCGCATTGCTCACATCTTTGCATCATGCCCTTTGGTGAGCTAGCAGTACTTCCAGTTGGATATCGGGATCTCTCATCACTTATCTTGATCCCGGTAGCTCTAGGAGTCCCTATAGAAACTCCTTCAGATCGTCTACTTCTCCGAAATGGATACTTATCACTCGAAGCTTTCTCATCCGACTTCCGCTTCATCGGTTCTTTGCCTTTACCCTTGGCTCGGAAGTCAACATGATGCAGATCATAGTCCTGCTCACACAACTGAGCCTTACGGACAGCTTCTCCATACGTGGTGATATCCATCAGATACAGTTTAGATCTAATCGGGGACTTCAATCCCTCGATGAATCTATAGATCTTATGCCCTTCATCTCTTCTGACCTCTGGATCAAATCTACTCAAGGTGGTGAACTTAGATTCATACTGATTCACCGTCATCGTACCTTGAGTTAAACTGAGAAATTCAATCTTTAATCTATCCCGATCAGTGCGTGGGATATACTACTCATTAAAGGCTTCCACAAATCTATCCCACGTAACCTCATCGTATCGGGCCTCTAGCACAGTCCGAGTGGCTTGCCACCAATATTCAGCATCATCTACTAGTAGGTAGGCAGCCAATCCTACTTTCTCCCTTTCAGAACAGGGCATGTACTCAAAAGATTTGAGTACTGCTTTCATCCAGTTCTCAGCTGTCAACAGGTCTCTTTCCCCCTTGAACTTAGGCGGATCCAACTTCTTGAATTCCTTAATCAATGCCACACTGCAATAAGCTCTAGAATCCCTCCTTCCAATAATTGGGACTGGTGGGGTTACTTCCGTAGGAGGAACTACAGGTGTAACTGCTGGTGTACTTGTGGCCACATTCGGGAAATTAGACATAAATTGGGTAAACATCGTGGCCATATTCTCCATGTGCTTCTCCATCTTAGCCAGTCTCGTATTCGGGCTATGTGGTGGAGATGGATGAGGAGACGGAACTGGGGGCTCTTCAGTGCGACCCCGTCCTCTTCCTCTACTTGTGCCTCTTCTTCGTGAGCTCATACTGTAAAGATAGTCATCATTGAGCTCTTTAGTATAACTATAAGCAGTTATACTATACATTTGCATTCAGACAAGTACAGTACAATTGGGGATATACTCTATTTCTAACTTATTGACACTGACAAACTACCAATCAAATTGCTCTGATACCACTTTGTGACGTCCCCGTCACTTCACCTTAGCACCTAATTTTTTTCTTATTATCTTATCCGATCTTATTTTGATTTAGTTTATCCAGTGTCATTCTTCCCTTGGTCTTAAGCTAATCATTTACTAGCTCATATAAACATTTTTCTAAATTTCCATAGACATAAAAATGATATATATAAATATCATTCCATTTCCACAGGATCTCATACATCGTCTTAACTTACATCCCCGACATCTTATATATATATAAAGATTTCTTGTACTGTACCGTAACTGAAATACAATTTACTGTACATAAACATGTAAGTATACCTTCTATGCTAACCGGGAAGCGTATCGAGAAGGTACACTGCAACTTTTCAAAATCAGGCTCCTCTAACTGGAGCAAGGCTTACTTCAGGAAATCTGAAAAATAGTCGTAAAAGGGTAAGTTTACGCTCAGTAAGAAAACTACATAAAAGAGCGTGCTATGCCTCTATATGCCTTTTTCCTACTTGGCTCTATAATGTCATGTAAATCATTATAAAGCATGATTCATAAACTTCTTTCATGCATTGTTTGTAACCATGCATATTCATTTAAAATGACATGGCAAACATACTTTGTATGCTTCATTTAAATATAGCATACATATAAAACATGCATCATACTTCTTTCTTGAAAACTTCTTACTTCATAGCATACTTCAAAACATACTTCATACTTGAAAACATACATCATACGTCATATCATACTTTTAAACATCATACTTCCTTGTCATACATACATCTTATACTTGAAATAGATGGAGACTATGTACAATGTTTAAGCGATTGAGTCGTCATATGAACCGTTCATTCCCATTCATATGACTCATATGACTCTAATCATGCATTGGTACAGTAGTGCACTCTACATAGGTCAGGGATTCTCTCCTGCCTTTATAAATCCACAGCGAACACTTATCAGGTGTCACTTGTGGGATTGAGGACCGGATTAGGGTTCCTCGCTCAACATACATATTACTGAGGACTTGATCAGAGTCACTCAGCCATCAGAAATGCATAATCATTACGCAGTCCATAGTCTCAAAACATGTATTGTATACTTCTTTCTTTCAGAAAACACTTTGGTGTTTGAAACATTTTGGCTTTGAAATTCTCTTTTCATACAGGGCAGTCGACTGGTCTTATAGGGCAGTCGACTGCTGCTTCATAACTTTATTTCTCGAAATTATTTTCTTTTCGAAAAATACATGGGAGCAGTCGACTGGTCCATATAGCAGTCGACTGGTTTTTTAAACAGAATGCATTTTGGAAAATAGCAGTCGACTGGCCCATATAGCAGTCGACTGGTTTGACACAGAATGCTTACTGGGTAAATAGCAGTCGACTGGCTTACATAGCAGTCGACTGGTTTGCATCGGTTTTCGAAAACGACGTTTTGGTTGTCTCTAGGCAATCGACTTCCCTCTAAGGCAGTCGGCTGCCCCTAGCCTAATTGGTACTAGGAGACAAGTCCGAAAATGCATCTTTTCCTGCATAGAAACAGCTCATACTTCTCTCCAAAACATGTAAAACATCATAAAACATGCGGACATAGCCGCCTTACGTCCGTTACATAATTTCCTTACCTCGATTCCTTCGAGAACGCGAGATCACTTGTGCGTTACCCTAGCTCTTCACTTCTTTAACCTAAAATCATCATACCACATCAAACCTTAAATTAAACCACATACACATGTTATACCAACTCAGTATAACTTCAAAGCATAAACCAAATTGACTAAACCATCTTCTTCTCTTACCTTCACTAGAGACCAAAACTTCAAATGTTGAGATCTCCTCCAATACTTGGAATTGATCTACCAAACTTTGGATATCTCTTAGTCTAGTGACAAGGATCGATTCTTGTTCAACAAACTAGTTGGATTGATGAGAGGATGGGGTGGTTTGTCAAGGAGCCATGGATGGTAACTTGGGATGTTGGAGATGGAACGAGAGGGATGGGGCTGGCAAGGGGCTGACGTTGGTGATGAGATGATGGGGTGATGACTATGCATGTTTGCATTAAATGCTTCCCTATCCATCATCAATCTCAGCCATGCACTTCTCCCTTTGACCCTTTGACCATTTAATTCTTTTCTTCCTTCTCTTCTATGACTCATCCATTTAATCACTAAATAAAATCTGATATAATTTTCTTTATCCTCTATTCATTTCCATAATAACAAAATAAGCTCTTTGCCTAATTGGTTATCAACTTCTTTATTTCTTCTATATTCCATACACCATTCATACATTATTCATACATCAATTACACATCAACTCCACATTCATTTAATCATATTAACTTAGAATACTTTACATACATGGAGGAATACATGAAAATTGAGGATCTCACACCTCTGAATTACATTTACAACCAGTAGTACTGTATAAACAAGTCTAAAAATACAAATATAAACATGTTACCTCGGAAGTCCCTCATAGGACACTTCGAGCTACTCAAAGCGCAGTTAATCCATGGTTTGTACTTCAGCTATTCTTTACACCAAATCTGTGATGATAAAAGTAAAGGAGTGAGCAAACCACGGCTCAGTAAGAGAGTTGTATGCAAATTTTGATATCTAGAAGACTATATGCAGTAAAACCTTTTAGTTTACTATCTGTATGCTAGACACATTATAAGGAAATGATACTATAGTCGGCTGGGAAATCCAGATAGAGTAAAGAAGGTATTTTGAAATACATGTCTTGTCCTAAAAACCCAAAGCGACTATAGGGAATAGAAAATTTTTTTACTTATTTCAAATTATTGCATATAAATATTTCATACACTTGATAATTACAAAGTTTCCACCAATGAAATCATTACTTTCACACGTGTAACAATAAAATAACAGTTTAGTAATAAAACACTTCAGAAAATCATCATAGTTTTCTAAAAATATCACAAAAATCAATAATAACACATGAAATCATAATGGAGACCAAGCAACACTCAAATGATATCATGCTATAAGTCCTGTAGGGAATAATAGCGTACACGTGAGATCCTTTTAGGGACAGTATAATAAATACATGAGATCTATGGCCATAGTCTATATAGGTGTCCTCGGTCATATACTGATCAGGTGTCAACCAGGACGTTGAAGACAAGATCAGTGTCAACAGCTTCACACATGAGTAACACATGAAACACGTGACACGTGAGCATGATACAGGGCCTATCAGTCTCAAAACAGTATATAAGAAATATCATTACCTTTATGAAATTTAGTAAGATCAATGATGCTTTCCACAAAATCCATAAAGGTATAAATCATAATATTTCGTACGGTGAAAAACAGTTTATAAGATAATCACACAGTAGTAATAAAATTTCATAACTGTTCTTTTTCACCGTAGAATACATACACACATGTTTCCATACTTTCTTTCCAAAACTTGAAATTCAAAGTTATTTGAAATCAATTCCAATATTTTCATACTTAATGTAAAAATAAAAATATTTATTTTCCAAAATTAAAAATAATTCCACCAACACATTTTTCACTATAAAACATGTGCAGAGACATTTTAGTCTCAAAACAATAGTTATACAATGATAAAGCCTTTATGGAAATTATTACACGTGATAAAATTTATTTAATCTATAAATGAAAATCATAATAAATTAGTGAATATTATACTAAAAATTATTTATAAAATATTCACTATTCACCATTTCACTTCACCAATCACACATTTCCCTATAAAACATGTGGAATGAATTTTCGATAGTTTAATCTTTGCCGAAATTGGTATCATGAATATTTAATAAATACTTTTCGGTAAATTCACTGTTTATGAAAAAAAATTAATTTATCACTTTTGAGGTTAGAAAAAATACCAATAATGCACTAAAATATTTAATAATATTTTTAGAAATATCTTTAGTAAATTTTGGCAGCATAACGACTGCTAGAGTCTTAGCCTCCCTACACTTTCAAACACAATCTCAACAGCCAGAAACCACAATTTCGTAGCATTTCAAGGCAATTCAATATCCAATAAATCTTATAAAATTCATAGCATGAAAACCATGCATTCGGATATCCCTACAAATTCACACACGCATCCCTTACCAGTCTTATGAAACTGAGTTTCCCGGTTACTCTAATTGAAATCCGTCAATTCGGGCTGCAAAATAATTTTATCAAAAATTATTAATATTTTTCCTTCTAATTTTAAGCCACTAGTATTCATAAAATGCAGCCCCTAATATTCTAACACAAGTACAATCAGTATAAATTATACTGGTGCCAAAGCTCAACTTCTTCAATTTAGTTCCTTTTTCAGTTTTAATTTCACCAATCCTTCTCTTTTATTTTCTATAGTTCCTTTCCACCATTAATTATAAAATTCAGTATATTTTACCTATCCAAGGATGTTATGGCCGAAACCCTTCTTTGGCCATTTCTTTGTTTTTTCAACCTTTGCTTTCTTTTATTGTTTTCAATCTATCTCACCTTGTCCACGTGAGCATCCTTTGACCTATTCTTGCATGAACCATCAATTCCTCTACTCTCCTATGCCAAACCGAAACTCCCTTATTACTAACCAAATTTTGGTTCTTCATCATTTCAAGTTTCTAAGCTTTCTCTTCATTTTATTTATATTCTATAATTCATTTCTCATCATCTTCATACAATTTCTAGCCATAGTTCTCGCTTGTTCTCATGTATGTCAAGATCTCAATTTGTTCTAATTCCATGTTCTAATAGGATTCAACTCAAAACAAGTCTATACCTATGTTTCTTATGTTATAAAACATAGAAATATACCATTGAACATCAAGAAAACCATGGAATCAAATTGTCTTACCTTGACCGAATGCTACCTCCCAAAACAGATTGTGTTCTGTCTCAAGTCAGCCTCTCTTTGCTTGTCCCTTGGCTATTTAATTGATGGAGGAAAGGTTGTTGAGGAAGTCTTAAATGGTTTAGTATCAAAGGTACATAAATTTGCTGAGTTTCCTTGGATGAACGAAGGCCAAATAGAACACCAAAATGAAACAAAATCTGATTCTCGTAGACAGCAGGGGAAAATCGATGAGTAGAGATGAAATTGCTCAAGTTTTGTTCCCTTTATTTTCCTATTTATTGAAGATGACCAATAGGAAGTTATCACCTTTCTTACTTATCTCTTTTCTTCATCATTTTATGACATATTGAGCATTAAATTGCTGAAGAAAAACTACAGCAAAGGAATGGCTGGGAGGATCCTTAGCTGTTCGGTTGGCCATGTTTTGCTTCCTTTTTTTGTAAGTTTCAACCAATGAAAATTGCTCACATGTTAAACTTTAATTTCTCCTCTTTTAAATATCTCTTCTCTGATAAATTTTATACTAGAAAATTTATAGCTGAATTTTCTTTAAATGCTTCAGCCCACGGCAGCAATGAAAGTGGCGTACCGTCCAAAAAATTTTGTTCCACTTTCCTTGACTTCTTTGCTCTTCTTTTTGTATATATTCCAGCCAATAAGAATTTACCTCATGTTCATCTTTAATTTCTCTTCCTTTATTTTATGTTTTATGCCATAAAATGCAAATTATTTTTCCTTTAGAAAATTTTCCAGCCATGTAACAAAATGGCCAGTAGAAAAGTGGCGTACTGCTGTCCCATTTTGGCTGCACGTTTCCAGCTTCATTTTGCCTCTCTTGAGGCATATTTCAACCAAAAATTTTCAGCCAAATATCCACTTAATAACCCCCTTTCATCATATTATCAATTCTCACTTTTTATAGCACAATTTCATCACAAAATTTTGCTTCCAGCCGTGTATCATAACAGAACCAATTTAAGTGGCGTGATAGCCAATTTTTCTTATGCTACAGGGTTTGGACTTTGTTTCTCCTCTCTTTTATATATTCCATCCAATCAAAATAAATCATATGTACAATAAATAATTTTCTTTCTCTTATAAATATATTTATTGGTATTTTATGCCATGAAAATATCACTTTCTTTCTAAAATTTCAAATTTCTTTTGTTCCCTCATTCTATACTTTTAATTCATCATTCAATATTTGTTTCAACGCTTATACACCGTACTATAATTTATAATCCAATAATTCCAAATTGAGAGTGGAAATTCATTCATTCTTTACTTAATTCCACTAAATAATTTAATTTCACGATCAATAATTTACAAAGTATAGTGTACAATATTATAAAATCGAGTCTCACATTTTGGGTCTTAACAAATCTCACAAAGCCATGCATCCAAATTCTCTAGCACTACTACTATATGAAAATCATAGCGATTAGCCCTAACTTTTCCATTTTCACAAGTCAATTAGGAAAATGTGGTCTTCACATTTCCCCTCCTTAAAAAGAATTTGGTCCTCCAAATCTGATACAAGTACTTCAATAATCAAATACTCCTGTCGATCCATATCATTACTATACTCTATCATTCATTCCTATTCGTACTTTTACTACAATATTATACCATTCCTTAATAGTCTTATTATACAATTCAATCAATGGACAATTCATATAAACATTCATGCATGCAATCATCCTATACCATCCTTTCAAGTAAATCATTTGAGGTTATACCTGTGGCACTTGAAGTAGACACATCAGTGGTAGAAATCTTCACAATTGGGCACTCTTTGACTTGATGCCCTATTAAGTCGCAATTAAAGCAGGCTCCCATCTCTTAGTGGCAAGACTGAGGTAGATAATACTTACCACAGATGTTGCACATAATCCTAGCAACTAGTTTCCTAATAACTCCCTCAAAGCCCTACCGTTAGCTCGAGTAGAGGACCTAGTTGGTGCAGCAATAAGTAAGCTGGGGCTGATCAACTACAAGGTAAGATGATCTGTCATATTGTGGATACTAGGTATAAGGCATAGGAACCGACGATGCAAGCTGTCTATAGACCTCCATATTCTTTTATATTTATATATATATATATATATATATATATATATATATATGCTGGGTAAGCCTAGCATTAATCGCGTCTACCTCGTTCTCTAAGTTAGCGACATGGGTTTCAAGGCTTCCCGTTCTCGACAAAGGTAATGGTGGTAGAGGTGTTTGTTCACTCATCTTCACTTCCAATACAAAACAAACATTTCAGTCTAGACATGCACAGCAAATAAGGGATGTAAACTAATTCTAACTTATCTACACTAACTTACACTAAACAAACCTTGTTCTAATACGAACTTTTATCATGCCCTAGAAATGCGAAAATAAGGATAAATTTGTTTTCAATCCTCTGTTCGATTCAATTCGACTTGTTAGTGAGTAGTGTAGAACTATTCGATAAGCTAGTTATAATCTTATTAACTTGATTTATTTTATATTAACTTAGTAGGTCAAGTGATGTAAATCAATATATATATATATATATATATATATATCTTTTTTTCTTTATCTATACACATCTATTTATTATTTTCCTTAAAGCATATAAACAGTAACTTTTTTTTGAATAAACAATAACTTTATCTATCCCGACAATAGTGGATAATATACTATTAAGCATCTTACATACATACATATATATATATATATATATATATATATATATATCATTTAAATATCATACATCACCCTTGGTGTTAACTTGTCAACACTTAACAACTAGATAATTTACACAATATTTTACATAAGTAGTAGCATTATAGTTTACATCCCACAAAAACATATACATATCTGCTATGCATTAGAGTCTGGAATACAAACATAAACTTAAAATTATACCGTCCGTACAGTCAGATAGGCTCTAGGGAAAGCACTTCCAAGAGTGCAAATCTATAAGCCTAGATAGGAGGTGAGCTTATACCCAGTAAGAAACGTATATAAAAAGAAACAGATATCATGACATCTTTATATGTATGTATCCTATAATACAGACTAACCATGACATATCCAATGCGATTTCTATACCATTCAAAATAGTATAGAATCATACAGTATGCACCCTATGGTTGGTTCAGAAGTTTAAAGGTCTTTTGGGAAGAATACTTTAGAGTACCTCATTATCCCCGTCTCTTAACGGACGACTGTAGGTTTCTAATGTGTAATGCGATGAACAACGCATGAAATCAATCTTATCTCCAAACAATACTAATACAGTGAAGTCTTCATAAAATATTATTTCATGCTTATGAAATCTTCTCAATTCAGTGTAGTACAATACTTATAAAACTTCAGTTAAACAGTCTTTACCATATAAATTATAATAGTACGGTACAGTTTGATATGTTACAATCCTTTCAAAACATATGCTCGTACAATGTTTTAGTGGGATGTAAACTATAATGCTACTACATAAGTAGTAGCATTATAGTTTACATCCCATAATAGTGCGGTACAGTGCGATATGTTACAGTGCGATATAGTGTAATAAATCAATCAAAACATAACAATACAATATAGTAAATCAGCCAAACGTAAAAAAATACTAATTAGCTTTTGAAACCACTATAGAATGGACATGGTCGTATCCCAATAGTATATCATGCAGACAAAGATCCTAGAAAGGGAATAAGTAATATTAGCATATGGCCACAGGTAAAAGGGGTCCTATAGTATCACGGAACTAGTGATAACTAAGGAGTGCTAGAGACTTAGTCAAAGTCAACAGCAAATCTTTGCAATATAGAACAAAAAAAAAGGCCTGATTACATAAACGACAAACTATGGGTGATCCAATTTCACTAAAATCAATCGGTTGGATTCTTCGATTATCAATAAAATAAAATTACACTTTCAAACTAGTATAATAACAATACGTTTCAAAAATCCGATATAAAAAGGTATCCAAGCCTTTTCTTTTCGAAACATTTACTGACAACCCACTATTCTAAAACATTTTATTTTATATAAAATCGATATTACTTCGATATATATATATATATATATATTTATATATTCCAACCAAAACAATTAAATCGTTACAATAAATATTTATTTTCAGAGTTCAGTTAATAAAGTTTGTATGCCATCATTTACCATTTCAAAATAGTTCAATACGATAAAACCAATCATTAAAACGATGCTCTTTAAAATCTCAATGCATAAGTATTAAAACTTTTAAAACAATGGTTATGCACGTGAGCAATGCTATTATACACGATTAAATGCATACCTTTACAAATTTCTTTCCACATCGAATATATTCTGTTTCCATCGTTCCAAATCAAAGCCTTTGGTACAGTCTATAACTTCTAATCATTAACCTTTCAAACTAACCAAACAAACTCTGAAACATTTCCTTTCTTATGAAAACGCTTAACCACTAAAATTTCTTAAATTCCCGAAACCTCTTCAAACTGCGTTGAAATCCAAACTTTAAATAATACAATAAAATCGTTTCCAAATTTACCGTTTGATAATTCTTCCCAAAGTCCCATTTATATGGGAAAATTGTAACTTTTTCATCAAACATTTTTACATAAAAATCCAGTAGCATAACATTTTGGAAACTTAAACCTCCCGCAAGAAAATTCCATAATGTCACGACCCGAAGGTCGTGACGTACTCTTGCAAACTTACACAAATTCTATCTTACAAATTTATGAATTAAATTTTTCCTTTTTGATTTGTGGTTTGTATTCGGTGTCAGTGTAGTCACTAAACGATACTCATTAATCTTTTCATTATGCTCTAACTTTAATTACTTAAACTTTAATCCATGGTTGAATATTTAACTCTTTAAGGTAAGAATCGATCATTTCTAACCCACAATATTTTGCTACTTATAAAATAAATTGAAAATATCTTCCTTTAAAACAAGAGATATCCCTAATTCAAAACACCTACAATTTACAATCATTTCATATATCCCAGTCATAGCAATCATTTCATAGGCCACATCAATTACATCAAATAAATATCATATAAGAATCCTAATATCCACATCTATTCCTTACAAATACATCATATTAGACCATCTTATTGTCTACCTCAAATCATTGATTTCATATTGTAAGACACCTAATTGAGATAGTATTATTTCATTTGTTCAGTTTACATCCCATCTTGTAGTACTGTACAAAAATTTGCCTGAAAATAAAATCATATGCAAGAATAAATGTTTATATAACATAGAATCTCGAGCGTATACCTTGAAGACTCGAGCCACTAATCAAACCTGTGCTACTCAAAAGGAAACCTATAACAATCCACAATTAAGCTCAATTTATAGAAGGGTTAAATAAAATGAGCAAGAGCTCAATAAGTTATTCATATAAATGCAAAAGTAGAATTATACTATCCTAAATGCAATACATAAAACCTGTAAATATAAATCCTCATAAAATATTCCAATCATAGACATTATACTTGATCTCGATATCCTGACCTAGAAGAACCTCGACGTGTTAGGGTGTTGGGGTACGGATGGAAGGGTACTTTGAAGTACCTCATTATCCTTGTCCCCAACACTTGTCAACAAAAACGTCAAACACTATACTTATTATTCATCCATATCAATATGCAATAACAATCATTTAACCCAATACTAATCTTATACGGCATGCGCATGATATTTTCAAAGCTTTTATGCAGTCTCAAATCATGTGGCTTTCGATATAAAATCACGTGCAAGAGAGTATTATTCAAATCATGTCAAGCAGGGTATGCAATCATGTACAAAAGCATGCATAGTCTAAAATCAATTCACTTGTGCAAATTCAAAATATATACAATCTCATGCATGTCATGTATACCATAAAAGTGTTTCAAAGTTCAAATTTTGATTCAAAAGTACATGCTCAATCAATGTTTTCAAGACAATAGTCGGACTATTGTCTAGAATTTGAAATCAATAGTTCAAAACAATACTCAGACTATTGTCTCGAGTTCGAAATCAATGATACAGCACAGCTTTAAAAAAAATCTGAAACTGATAGTAAAGCACACTTGATCACGTTCTAATAATAAAGCTTTAGCATCGCTCAAGCTTTTTACAAAGTTGAAAGTTGAATAGTCAAATCATATGTGATGAAGTTCAAAAACAAGGCTTTCGTGCTGTTCAACACAATTCAAATAAACTTATATTTAGAATCGAATTCAGAAAGCGTTATGGTCTAACCATATCGAATTCATCAATAAAGCCTTATCTAATCACACTACAACTAACCAGTGCGTTGAACATCCCCTAACTAAGAAGACATCTATTGTCATAGATTCGAAAACTTCAGTTGCATTGATCAAGTGCAAACTTGTAACATCCCGTTATCACATTTTTCACGTATTTCCATACAACTTAACCGGTTGGGCTGTCTGCGATGCCATTAACATTCAACAGTGACCGTAATAATTGATAAACATTTATTTATCAAATTCAGAATATAAAAAT
The DNA here is from genome assembly GCA_032173925.1 of Heritiera fomes. Lineage (NCBI taxonomy): Eukaryota > Viridiplantae > Streptophyta > Magnoliopsida > Malvales > Malvaceae > Heritiera > Heritiera fomes. The sequence continues at coordinate 15,366,140 of JAPDPM010000009.1, read as the reverse complement.
TCTTTTCTGGATTTCTCATATCCAACATCCCCTATTGACTCATTTCACTAAAGTAGTACTATATACTTATGTCTGAAGTGTAAAAGAGAAGAGACTGTACCTGTCACGTTTAGCATAACATGCCTCAGTGCTTTAACATAGTTAGATCCATCTGAGAGCTAACTCTCTAACTCCTTATCTTTTATCTGTGGAGTTAAAACAAAGGGGTGAGCGATTCATACGCTCAGTAAAGGAAACATATGCTGCTTTAAATAAAGCAAAACTATATATATCATAACGCATTTGTTCTTTTCTTAACAATAATTCAGTAGAAAAGACCGTGGATATATATAGTAAACAACTCTCTTAAAACACCACTCAAATCACTGGCTAAACAGTTTACTTTAAAATGCAGTAAACAATACATAAGATTCAATAAATCTTATCAGTAAACAGAAATCAACATGTTGAGACTAGGCAACAAATAAATCATGCTATCATCGTTCCCCCTCCCCCTTGCGAGAATGGAATCTGACGCTTTTGGGGTGCACCCGTAGGCCATCGCCCCTCACGGCTATCTCAGATCTATGACCATAATCTAATGGTCCTCGGGTCCACTTGCAAAGTGACCTCGAGACCGCTGATGACTTGGCGGGTCCATCAGCCCTGTGACGCCCTGAGGTGCACTCATTGGTCCATCGACCGAGCCATCGCCCCAGGCGGGTCACGCAACAGTAATGCATGAACTAGAGGCCTAACGTCTCAAAATCAATTTATATCTCATGAAAAACCTTTAAGGAATCATTTCATAATGTCATCGTTTTCTTTCCAAAAAGGTTTTAAAACAGCCCGCAATCTCACTGAATTCCGTGTAAGAAAGACACGGGTTAAACTGACTCGCCATGGCTAGTTCGCCCATGGTCAACTCACCCAAAAACATAATGAAAACAATTCATTTTTCGTTGAAAAATTTTGGAAAAGCGAAACCTGTTCGCCATGGTCGACTCGCCCGATATGACTCGTCCATGACAGTTCGCCCAATGCAGAGAACCTGTGTTCGCCCGCCCTCTTGCTTTTAAAATCCGAAAGCAAATTGGCTCGCCCTCAGTGGCTCGCCCAGAAATCAACTCGCCAAAAGGTCTCAAATTTCTATTTTGAAAATATTTAAAACGTCTTATTTTTCCCTTTAAGAAATTACTCTTTAAACTGTTCGCCAGAGTCAGCTCGCCCTTCACGGCTCGCCCCTGACTAACTCGACAAGACGGTGAATTCGTATTCGCCCGCCACTTAGCTTTTCAAAACAAAACTCTCGTTAATAGCAGTTCGCCCGCCTTAAATACAAGACAAAGGGCCGCTCGCCCAAACACATTAAAAATGGTTCGCCCGACTATGGCTTACCCGGATTTCTCTTTAAAACAAGGGCACTCGCCCAGTTTCTATGAAAGAGAGCTCGCCACTTGGTTCGCCCCAGGTTTCTGCTTATAACAAAGATACTCGCCCGCCTTCATCAGTTCTCCCAACAAAACAACATATGGCGGCTAGAAGCTCGCCCGCGATCAAACAATTTATTAAAATAAATACATGCCATAAACCAAAAATAATTTCTAAATATTTTTATCATATTTCTACTCCACAGGGCATGTATTTTACTTCACATAAATCTCCCTTACCTGTTAGAAACGAAGCCTTGCTTCGCCCTACTCTCTGTTCGCCCATAGCCATTCCCAATCGGCTGCAAATTATATAAATTCCATTAATATTTTCTTTATAAATATTTTCCTATTACTTGGGCGAAATTGAAATAAATCACATCACTGCTCGCCCAAATAGAGCTTCACTAGTTCGCCCAGACGAGCTCGCCATTCACCATATGGCTACCACGTGTCATCTCGCCCGCCAGGCAACTCACGAGACCTTTATTGGCCTAATTGTGGGAGTTCGCCCACAATCCTATTCGCCCAACGCTTCTGCATTTGAGCTCGCCCATGAATTCATTTCACTAGAATTGGGCGTTCTCGCCCCTTGAACACATGCTTTACCTTGGCGAGTTCCTCATTATCTACTCGCCTCTTTGGCGATTACTAGATTTCAACATGGGCGATCACTGTAGTCGCCATTGTCGTTACTTATTTCATTATTTTCCTTGTTTTCATGTTCTCTAAGGATCTAACTAAAACAAGGTTGTGTTCTATGTTGTAAACATATAAGTCTACCCTTGAATATCAAGAACACATAAGAAATATGAAACTCACCTCTATCAACTGCACTTCCCGAACAGACTACTTTCTGTCTCACGTTGGCCTCCTTTGCTTATTCTTTTAGCTCAACCAACTAAGAAGGAAAGGTTTGCAAGCTGTTTTGCTTATTTAGCCAGCTTAAGGATGAAGCCTATTAGATCAACCATAGAAAAGGAATGGAAGAAGCAGAGAAATGGTTTTTGTGAAGAAGCTGAAATTGGCTAACTCGTTTTTCCTAAATTGTCTCTACTTATATAGCCATGCTCAGCCAATCAATAGCCGCCTGCCTCTTATCCTATTTCTTTCATCATTCCTCACGTCTATCATGCATTTAATGCATGAAGAAAATCTGCACTTACAAAGGGCGAGAAAGTCTTCCTTCCACACTCTTTTTCTTCTGCTGCAGACGTTGTTTACTTCCTCAACCAATAAGCCTAATTCCCTTATTGACTTTAACTTTCCTTCATTTATTGTCCTCGACCGTATATCTCACAAAGTCAATCTTGGCTGCTAATGGTTCTGAAGCCATTTTCCTTGTCCACACAAGCTGATTCCCGGTCTCGACCTCGTTTGTTCGCCACACTACACCAGTTCGCCAGCCATTCAGTTGCCAGCTTTATCTTGGCAATTAAAAGAAATTCTCTCTTTTTTTTTTCTTTACAATTACCTTGAGACTTAGCGAATGGCAGTTGCCTTCTCGCCAACTAAGCTATTCTTTGCCCCTCTGTATGTCGATCACAAGTTCTCGCCCTTTTGGGGCCATCACCAGGTATGGCTCAACTCGCCAATCCTTATCCTGATTCACCTCAAACGTTGGCGAAAACACCTATTCGCCCACTCCTTCGTCCAACTCGCCATCACCATTGGCGATCACACCATTACCTTGCTCGCCCATTGGCGAGCCGTTTACTCATGGTACTCGCCCGTCGAGTATTTCACCTAATTTGCTCCGTTCTCATCTCAAATAAAAGAGCTTCTCACCCTTTTGGAAATTAACATTCATTATTTATTTAATTTTTTATTATCCATTTTATGAGATTAAGGTCTACAGTAGGGTAAAATCAGATCTTACAAAACTGCAACTTGTCTACAACAATTCTCGAACAAGTATCTATAGTACTTTATTAACTTAAAGTATTAGCTATGATCTAAAATATGAATTTTTAAAAATTTTGAAAGTTTGGGTTTTTCAAACAGTTCACAAGTACTAAAATTCAAAAGTTCTAAAATCATGAAGCTATGTCATTGTGAAATCCCCAATTTCAGGAAATTCCTCCATAATTATAAAGTATGTTAGCTTAAATGAATAAGAAGTTTAATGTATGAATGATGTATGCATGATGTATGGAAGAAATAAGAAAGTTGATAGTCAATAAGACAAATGATTTATTAGGTTGATATCAGAAAAATATTAAGAGTATGAGACAAGAAATTAAATCAGAAATATTATTGGAGATTAAATGGATGAGTCATATGGAAGAAGTAATGAAATGGAAAGATTAAATAGTCAAGGAAATTTAATTGATGTTATAAGAATAATAGAGGTAAGAGCAAAGAATTAATATCAGAAAATTAAGTACAAGTAAAGACAAGTGTTATATGGGAGAAAGAAGACCAATTAAATGAATGGCCAAATAGTAATGGTCAAAGATTTAGATGAAATGATTTAATTGGATGATGATGAAACAAATACCAGATTTTCATAATTAAATGATTTTGTATGGCTGATATGAGAAAAGGAAGAAGAGAATTTAATGGTCAAAGATGGGTTAAATAAGAGGGTCAAAAAGGGGTCAAGGAGTAAAGTGGCTAAGATGAGATGAGTTATGGATTTGCATGCATTTAATGCATATTGCATGAGTCACCCTCCAGCCATCATCACCCTACGCCAGCCTCTTTTCCAGCCCTCTCCCTCTCGTTCTCTCCATTTCTCCAAGTTTCCATAAGTTCCATCCCATATCCACCTTGACAAACACCCTTGTTTAGTAACCAAATCGTTAAGTTTGTTAGACGAAAAACGATCATAGTCACTAGATGAAGCTATATCTGAAGTTTGGTGGATTGATTCCAAGTATTGGAAGAGATCTCAAAGTTTGAGATTTTGGTCACTAGCAAAAGGTAAGAGAAGAAGATGATTTAGTCAATTATGTTCATGGTATGGTGTTGTACTGAATTAGTATAACATGTTTATGGCAAATTCTTAAAGGTTTGCTTTGATATGATGATTTCAGATTTGAAGAAGAAGAAAAGGATTAGGGTTGGTGAACCAAGTGATTTCATGTTCTCAAAGTAATCGAGGTAAGGAAATTACGTAACGGACGTAAGGCGGCTATGTCCGCATGTTTTATGATGTTTTACATGTTTTGGAGAGAAGTATGAGTTGTTTCTATGCAGGAAAAGATGCATTTTCGGACTTGTCTCCTAGTACCAATTAGGCTAGGGGCAGCCGACTGCCTTAGAGGGAAGTCGACTGCCTAGAGACAACCAAAACGTCGTTTTCGAAAACCGATGCAAACCAGTCGACTGCTATGTAAGCCAGTCGACTGCTATTTACCCAGTAAGCATTCTGTGTCAAACCAGTCGACTGCTATATGGGCCAGTCGACTGCTATTTTCCAAAATGCATTCTGTTTAAAAACCAGTCGACTGCTATATGGACCAGTCGACTGCTCCCATGTATTTTTCGAAAAGAAAATAATTTCGAGAAATAAAGTTATGAAGCAGCAGTCGACTGCCCTATAAGACCAGTCGACTGCCCTGTTTTGAAAAGAGATTTTTCCACCTATTTTCAGAAAGTATGAAATGTCATGGCAAGAAGCTATATGGCATATGTTTTGAGATTATGCACTATCATGTTTATAGTAGGGGCTCTGATCAAGTCCTGAAATGATGTAATGTATGTTATGGGCTGAGGAACCATAAGTCAGGCCTCAGTCGCTACAGAAGGACACCTGACTAGTGTTAACTGTAGCCACCCGCAGTTGGCCAATCTGTTTATATTTCATGTTCGGCTAAGGGAGGATTCCTGGCCCTACGGGGTACGCCACATGATAATGATGATAATGATGATGATGATGATGATGATGCAGTGCATAACTCCACAAAAGTACAAATAGTTTTATGTTATCAAAACTATATGTATATGCGATTTCTAAGAATAAAGAAATCGAAAGTACTTGATTTACTGGTACAAGAAGTTTTAAGAGAAGTATGTATGTATGTATGTAAATGATATTTGAAAGAAGTACTTGAAGTATGTTTTGAAGAAGTATACGAAACATGCTATGTTATAAAAGCATGTAAAGTATGTTTTAAAGTAAATTATGAAGTATGATGTTTTAAAGAAAGTATAAGAAAAAAAAAAGTATGATGCATGTTTATATGTTTTAAAGAAAGTATGTTTGCTTAAACCATTTGAAAGAAATATGCATGGTTGCAAACAATGCATGAAATGAGTATACAATGTATACATGCTTTATAATGCTTTACATGACATTATAGAGCCAAGTAGGAAAAATGCATATAGAGGCATAGTACGCTCTTTTACATATTTTTCTTACTGAGCGTAAACTCACTCTTTTACGAACATTTTTCATACAGACTATCTGAAGTAACCCCTCGCTCTCGATAGAAGAGCCTACGAGTGGATCTTGAAAGTTTACCTTCGAAAGACGCTTCCCAAGTAATATAGAAGGTATACTTATGTAATTATGCAAAGTAAATTGTAATTCAGTTATGGTACAGTACAACTAACATTAATGTATATAAGATGTCGGGGATTTAAGTTAAGACGATGTATGAGATCCTGTGGAAATGGATGGTACATATATACATGTATCATTAGTCTGTTTTATTGAAATTAAATTATTCATATTAAGCTTAAGAAAGAAAAGTATGATTGACATTGACAAGCAAATCTAATCAAGTTAAGTGGAAATAGGAAAAAGGGTTAAGTGATAATATGAAGTGACGGGGACGTCACAGAGTGGTATCAGAGCAATTAGATTGAGGTTTGTCAGTGTCGATAAGTTAGAAGTAGAGTATATCCCCAATTGTACTGTACTTGTCTGAATACATATACGATGTATAACTGTTTGAAGTTATACTAAATAGCTCATCTTTGTGATTTTATCGACAGAATGAGCTCAAGTAGAAGTGGTGTTGAGAAAGGAAGAGGAAGGGGTTATGTAGAACAGTCCCCAACACAGTCTCCTCAACCATCTCCACCGCATAGCCCGAACACTAGGTTAGCGAAGATAGAGAAGCATGTGGAGAATATGACCACTATGTTTACGCAGTTTATGGCGAACTTTCCAAATGTGGTCACAAGTGTACCATTCGCTATTCCTCTAGTACAACCACCACCAGTACAGACAGAGTTACCCCCACCAGTCCCAGTTATTGAAAGGAGGAATCTCACAGCTTATTGCAGTATGACCTTAATTAAGGAATATAAGAAGTTGGATTCACCTAAGTTTAAGGGGGATAAGGATACGTTGGCCGCAGTGAATTGGGTGAAGGCGATCGCTAGATCTTTCGAGTATATGTCATGTTCCGAAAAGGAAAAGGTGGGTTTGGCTGCGTATCTGTTAGTGGATGATGCAAAGTATTGGTGGCAGTCCACTCAGGCCTTTTTGGAAGCCCAACATGTTGAGGTTACGTGGGATAGATTTTTAGAGTCCTTTACTGAGCAGTACATCCCACGCACCGATCAGACTAGGTTGAAGATGGAATTTTTGAAATTGACTCAGGGGACAATGTCAGTTAATCAATATGAGTCGAAGTTTATTTCTCTAAGCGGATTCGACCGAGAGACCATCAGGAGTGAAGGATATAAGATATACAGATTTATAGAAGGACTGAAGTCTCCTATCAAATCTAAGTTGTATACCTTGGGTATAACTACTTATAATGAGACAGTCCGTAAGGCTCAATTGTGTGAGCAAGACTATGAGCTTCATCAAACTGATTTTCGAACCCAAGGTAAAGGTAAGAAACCGATAAAGCGGAAGTCAGAAAGGAAAACCTCGAGAGATGGATGCTCATCTGGAAGAAGTAAGCCATATGACAGAGCTTCGATAGGTAAGCAAGTAAAGTATAAGAAAATAATGATTGTTTTAATTAAATGGTTATATGGAAATATATATTAAGGTGGGAGTATTATGATGATTATGGTATAGGGACTCCGAGAACTACCAGGATTAAGATCAATGATGAGAGATCCCGACATTCAGCTAGTAGTACCGTTAGCTCACCTAAGAGTATAAGACAAAGGTGTGAACATTGCGGAAAGTTCCACGGATCACAACCATGCCGATTGGCAAGTGGCGCATGTTTCAGATGTGGTGAACAGGGACATATGATCAGGAATTGTTCCAAGAGAGACTTGAGGACACCCGAGGAATCTGAGGAGACCCCTCAACCACAACACAAGGCCACTACTGAAAAGAAGGGAAAGACACCTATTAATTATGATGTAAATGTTGAAGATGTCTAATGTAAAAGTGTGTGGTATTATCTGACTCATTGTAAATGAAGTTAATAGAAGGTATGTATGGTTATATGAAGGATTTTTGCTTACGATGTTGAGATAGTAAAGAAAAGTTCCGAACTTAATGAAATACAATAATTGATGAGAAATGATAGTTGAAATTCTGAAGTACTCTTTGGTATAAAGTTTTATGATATATAGTGATGTGTGAAAGGAGTTTAAATAAGAATGATGATTGACTTTTATTAGTCGACTTTACTTAAATGTTTTATCCTATGAAAGCATTTCTCTGAAAAGAATATGAAGTAATATGAAGAATGAGTTGTCTCAACAATGGTAATTATTCCCTATAGTCGCTTCTAGGTTTCAGAACAAGACAGGTATTTCAAAGTACCTTCCTTACTCCATCCGGATCCCTAGCCGACTATAGTATCTTTCCTGGTTGATCCCTAGAGTACCATAGGGAAATGAGGACATTCATTCATTGGCATGTTTGATGCTATGGGAAGAAAATATTTTGGATATGAATTAAAGGAACTATGCTAATAGTTTAAAATGTGATCAATATATGGGTATTTAGAGAGCAAAAGAAAGAAATTATAGATAGCCATTGTGAATAAATTACGGCTATGATTCTGATTAAGATAGAAGAGATGACTTGAGTTTACAAAGGATTGTGCAGGTGAAATTATACCACCTAAGGAAAGCCATTACGGTGGCAAATGCTATGAGTTAGAAGCATGAAAGAATAATGGTTCATATGATGACAAGGAAGTAAGAAGTTGCTTGAGAAATTTCAAGCCTTAATCTAAGTCTTATGCTTTTAAGGTAAATCGGAATAATGGCTAGTATAATGATTAAGCCAGAATGGATGAACAGATCTGCTAAGTCAGCTCACTTCCTACCTAAGAAGTCCATGGACGCACTTAACGCTTTGGCAAAATGTAGGTGAAAGAAGTGTTAGACTACATGGAGTTCCAATGAGCAATTTCATGTGATAGAGATTTCAGGTTCAATTCTCACCTTGAGGAGATTAGCAAGGAACCATGGGATCTCAGTTGAAAATTTTGCACAGCTTTTCATCCGTAGACTGATGAGCAGTCCGAACACATTGTTTAGACGCTCGAGGATACGTAAAAAGCTGGTGCTATGTATTTTAAAGGCTCATGGGACGACCATCTGCCATTGACTAAGTTTATTTATGATAATAGCTATTATACAAGTATCGAGATGACACTGTATACAATGCTATAAGAATAGAAAGTGTCAAGCTCCGAATTGGTGGGAAGAAATAGGCGAATGAAAGTTATTAGCTTTAGATTTAGTCGAGCAAGCATCTAAAGAGATTAAGTGAGTGGTCAAAGATTTAAGATAGCTCAGAATAGACAAAAAAAAAAGGTTATACAAATGCTTGATAAAGACTAATTGATGTTTTGGGTTGGAGACTCAGTAAATTGAAAGTTCTCCATCCAAAGGAATTATAAGATTTGGTTGACGAGATAAGTTGAGCCCTCGTTATATTGATCCAATTGAAGTCTTAGATCAAATTGGAGATATCGCCAATAAACTAATGTTACCTTCAGAGTTATTGAGGATACGTAATGTTTGTGTATGTCAATATTTCGAAGGTATAATCCAGAATTCATCTTATGTCATAAAAGATGAAACCTTAGAAGTTCAGAAAGACATAAGTCATGTGAGAAAAAAAAAGCCATTTGGGATTTTGGACAGAAAAGATAAGGTATAGAAGTCTAGGATGATTCCATTAGTTAAAGATTATTGAAAATACCACATCATGGAAAAGTTACATGAAGCTAAATAGCCTAATGAAGGAAGAGTATCCGGAACCATGTGAGACATGACCTGATTTGAATTTGGAGGACCAAATTCTCTAAGGTGGGGAGAATGTGAAATCCCCAATTTCAGGAAATTCCTCCATAATTATAAAGTATGTTAGCTTAAATGAATAAGAAGTTTAATGTATGAATGATGTATGCATGATGTATGGAAGAAATAAGAAAGTTGATAGTCAATAAGACAAATGATTTATTAGGTTGATATCAGAAAAATATTAAGAGTATGAGACAAGAAATTAAATCAGAAATATTATTGGAGATTAAATGGATGAGTCATATGGAAGAAGTAATGAAATGGAAAGATTAAATAGTCAAGGAAATTTAATTGATGTTATAAGAATAATAGAGGTAAGAGCAAAGAATTAATATCAGAAAATTAAGTACAAGTAAAGACAAGTGTTATATGGGAGAAAGAAGACCAATTAAATGAATGGCCAAATAGTAATGGTCAAAGATTTAGATGAAATGATTTAATTGGATGATGATGAAACAAATACCAGATTTTCATAATTAAATGATTTTGTATGGCTGATATGAGAAAAGGAAGAAGAGAATTTAATGGTCAAAGATGGGTTAAATAAGAGGGTCAAAAAGGGGTCAAGGAGTAAAGTGGCTGAGATGAGATGAGTTATGGATTTGCATGCATTTAATGCATATTGCATGAGTCACCCTCCAGCCATCATCACCCTACGCCAGCCTCTTTTCCAGCCCTCTCCCTCTCGTTCTCTCCATTTCTCCAAGTTTCCATAAGTTCCATCCCATATCCACCTTGACAAACACCCTTGTTTAGTAACCAAATCGTTAAGTTTGTTAGACGAAAAACGATCATAATCACTAGATGAAGCTATATCTGAAGTTTGGTGGATTGATTCCAAGTATTGGAAGAGATCTCAAAGTTTGAGATTTTGGTCACTAGCAAAAGGTAAGAGAAGAAGATGATTTAGTCAATTATGTTCATGGTATGGTATTGTACTGAATTAGTATAACATGTTTATGGCAAATTCTTAAAGGTTTGCTTTGATATGATGATTTCAGATTTGAAGAAGAAGAAAAGGATTAGGGTTGGTGAACCAAGTGATTTCATGTTCTCAAAGTAATCGAGGTAAGGAAATTACGTAACGGACGTAAGGCGGCTATGTCCGCATGTTTTATGATGTTTTACATGTTTTGGAGAGAAGTATGAGCTGTTTCTATGCAGGAAAAGATGCATTTTCGGACTTGTCTCCTAGTACCAATTAGGCTAGGGGCAGCCGACTGCCTTAGAGGGAAGTCGACTGCCTAGAGACAACCAAAACGTCGTTTTCGAAAACCGATGCAAACCAGTCGACTGCTATGTAAGCCAGTCGACTGCTATTTACCCAGTAAGCATTCTGTGTCAAACCAGTCGACTGCTATATGGGCCAGTCGACTGCTATTTTCCAAAATGCATTCTGTTTAAAAACCAGTCGACTGCTATATGGACCAGTCGACTGCTCCCATGTATTTTTCGAAAAGAAAATAATTTCGAGAAATAAAGTTATGAAGCAGCAGTCGACTGCCCTATAAGACCAGTCGACTGCCCTGTTTTGAAAAGAGATTTTTCCACCTATTTTCAGAAAGTATGAAATGCCATGGCAAGAAGCTATATGGCATATGTTTTGAGATTATGCACTATCATGTTTATAGTAGGGGCTCTGATCAAGTCCTGAAATGATGTAATGTATGTTATGGGCTGAGGAACCATAAGTCAGGCCTCAGTCGCTACAGAAGGACACCTGACTAGTGTTAACTGTAGCCACCCGCAGTTGGCCAATCTGTTTATATTTCATGTTCGGCTAAGGGAGGATTCCTGGCCCTACGGGGTACGCCACATGATAATGATGATAATGATGATGATGATGATGATGATGCAGTGCATAACTCCACAAAAGTACAAATAGTTTTATGTTATCAAAACTATATGTATATGCGATTTCTAAGAATAAAGAAATCGAAAGTACTTGATTTACTGGTACAAGAAGTTTTAAGAGAAGTATGTATGTATGTATGTAAATGATATTTGAAAGAAGTACTTGAAGTATGTTTTGAAGAAGTATACGAAACATGCTATGTTATAAAAGCATGTAAAGTATGTTTTAAAGTAAATTATGAAGTATGATGTTTTAAAGAAAGTATAAGAAAAAAAAAAGTATGATGCATGTTTATATGTTTTAAAGAAAGTATGTTTGCTTAAACCATTTGAAAGAAATATGCATGGTTGCAAACAATGCATGAAATGAGTATACAATGTATACATGCTTTATAATGCTTTACATGACATTATAGAGCCAAGTAGGAAAAATGCATATAGAGGCATAGTACGCTCTTTTACATATTTTTCTTACTGAGCGTAAACTCACTCTTTTACGAACATTTTTCATACAGACTATCTGAAGTAACCCCTCGCTCTCGATAGAAGAGCCTACGAGTGGATCTTGAAAGTTTACCTTCGAAAGACGCTTCCCAAGTAATATAGAAGGTATACTTATGTAATTATGCAAAGTAAATTGTAATTCAGTTATGGTACAGTACAACTAACATTAATGTATATAAGATGTCGGGGATTTAAGTTAAGACGATGTATGAGATCCTGTGGAAATGGATGGTACATATATACATGTATCATTAGTCTGTTTTATTGAAATTAAATTATTCATATTAAGCTTAAGAAAGAAAAGTATGATTGACATTGACAAGCAAATCTAATCAAGTTAAGTGGAAATAGGAAAAAGGGTTAAGTGATAATATGAAGTGACGGGGACGTCACAGTCATGCTTTCTTTGAAACCTATTTATGCACATATAATATGCCCCATGCTTATTTCTCTCTAAAACAATTCAAATAAGTTCAAAGCTCAATCATATGCATTTAAAACAATGCACACTTTCAATCAGTCAAATATCATATCATATATGCTCAAAGCGAATGAAATTAAATCAAGAGTTTTCAAAAAACACATTGATATGATACCCATACATTATGCCAATATGTACAAAGACGGGCTACATGCCCTTATTAAGCGACATAATCATACAACATATACTTGTACACACACACATACACATGCACACTTATATATCCTAATTGCATTTATCATACACACATCAATTCATTCTACAATGGCTTAATAGGCAAATAAACCCCCAACATTTAGCATAAAATAAAATTAAGCCCTCCACGTTTTATTGCGTGAAAATCAGTCCATTAACTTTTATTTCATTGTAAATAAACCATCAACCTTTTAAAATTATGCAATTAACTTTAAATCTGTTAAATGACATTAACTGCCGTTTGGACATATAACGTGAAAGCTAACGTGGATAGCTTAGTTGGCTGTCACGTGGCATGCCATGTGTGCAATACTAACGAAAGTTAGTGTATTTAACAGATTTGGACTTAATTGCATAATTTTAAAAGGTTGAGGGTTTATTTACAATGAAATAAAAGTTTATGAACTGATTTTCACATAAAAAACGTTGAGGGCTTAATCTCATTTTATTCTAAAGGTTGAGGGTCTATTTGGCTATTAAGCCTTCTACAATTTCAATCTCATGGTATATTGATATCACTAGGCCATATCACACAATCGATCACCATTCACACATCTAATTTCTAATTTCTAATTTGAAACTCATTTTCTATTGGAATCACAATATATTCTTACACTCATAATCAAGTACATATCTCTACAATATTCCTAAGACAATAAGGTTACACATTTGTGGTCAAGGTCACAATTCCATAGCAGATTGTCTACTCCAGCCAATTTCCACAATTCATACATCCAGTGATAATTTCTTTCATCAATACCTAAACTCGCCCAAAGAAATTTCACATAATATTCAATTACCACATATCGTTATTGATGCATATTATACAATACTTTCAAGACATCCATTATCATGTTAACGTAGGCAGTTAATCCATATAATTCATTCACTAAAGCTGCGATTACAATGTCATACATATTAACTCATTAAATGCTATAAATTCCTTAGTAAACATCAAAATTGAATAATCACAATCCAACATTATTTTTCACGACTGCTAGCCACGTTTCAGTCAGAACTCATATTAGTTCTCAAGGCAAATCATGTTGCCAAACACAATAAATCATTTTATAACCCCTATCATTAGTTATAGACTCTACACTATTCATTCTTTTCCTACCAAGTACCATAAAACACATGTCTATAATAATCTTATCAACAATCAATATCACTGATCAACCTCTTTGAAAACCAACATTTACCTGTTATTGAATCCTCATGATTTCTAATTAAATCACCCATATATCGTACCATTCATTCAAATTCATTTCATGTGTTTCCAAAAAAATAGGTTTCCATTACTATTTTAATTATATCTTATTAACTTTCAAACAATGCTCCATTAATATCATAACACCTTATACCTCACGCCAACACTAAGGTCAAATTGCTACACCAAGCACTTTGAACATAACACTCATGCTAAGTAGTCACATACAACACAACATTTTCTAAAACATATCAATCTGTTTCACATTACAATAATATCACTAAGATCCCCATCACCATTTGTGAGTCCTCTTAGCATTCAATATGCTTCATCATTAACTCATCATTAACAAATCATATTTCTAACTATACAATAAAATCCCACTACTACCTTTTAGTAATATCTTATCCAATTTACCACAACTTAGCGTTGTGACCTCAAAGCTTAACAATGCTCTTCAATTTACCACTTTATGATTTAGCTACAGTTACAAACAACATGCATAAAATGTTTAATGATCATATACACTGCAATTCAAATTTCAATACATTAATAAAAGGAAAGTTATTCTTTGTTAATTGAGTTTTTTAACTTGACAAGCGGGGTTATGATGATGATATGTGTTTTATTTTATTTATTTTTTATTTTCTTAATATTTTTAAAAGACACATGTCATCATCCTAATTCCGTGTGTGAAATTAAAAAACTCCACTGACAGTGGATAAAATAATAATCCTTAATAAAATCGCCAAAACCTCTTAGCGAACTACCTGGCCCTCTGTGTCAACTTGTCTTCACCTCATCGGTGCAGCCCAAAAACACTCGGCAACAGCCCCCTTTCTGGCCATTGTTCAGACCTCCTTCCCGCACCCAAAACACCTGAATTCAACTTTGTCTCAGCCTTGTCTTCTCTTGTTTTCTAACCTCCACACACCAAGCTTCAACCTTTGTTGGTTCCTAATTCCATTCCTAATTCCAGTATCCACAATACCACAACTTAGTCTCCTTTCTGATCTTCTTTCTTAGGCTCTATAACGCCACTTCTTTTTTCTTTTTCTTTTTTTCTCTTTTTTTTCTTTACTGAACCGATTCAGATTCGATTCAGCTCCTTTGGCTTCGGGTCTGGTTCTCGCCAGCGATAGCAGGAGTGGTGTTGGCGTGTGGCAGTGTGTGGCAACAAGGGCGGCATGGCTGTCCTCTTGCTCCTTTTCTTTTCCTTTATTCTCCTCTCTCTCACCTCCTCCAATTCTTCTCTTGGCCGACCCGCACGTTTTCCTTCCCTCCACGACTTGATTCAACCTCCTCTGGAGCATGACACTGGCAGCGGTTGAGGGTGGTTTCGACGTCGACTCTCTTTTCTTTCCTTTCTCCATCGACAATAGACAATTTCAACGCCGGCGCTGGCAACGACACCCTCCCGATCGGTTTCTCTCCGACCGAGTTCTTCCTCCTCCCACCCTCCCCAGCTTCCAAAGGAAGCTTGCCTCTCCCTTTTTTTATTTAATAATTATTTTTATTTTTATTTTTTTAATTAAAATAGGTCTTAGTCTGCTTCAGCAAACTGGTAAGTCTGCTTAGCAATGTCTGCTGGGCAGACTTTGAAAAGCTTCTTCGGGCATTGCCAGGGCATAGCATTCACCTCCTTTTATTCCAAAGCCTCCCAAAATCACAAACCAGTCCAGTCTGGTCTACAAAAGAGCTTCTATCAGGCCGGTTAAAAATACTGCTTGAATTGCGTCCGAATATTTGATGTACGATTTGTCTACTCCACAAAATCAGAAAGCAATATTCAAATCTCTCTTTCTTAAATTATCTCAATACTCAACGTAATCAGTTTCTTTCCTTTATGAAAAAAGTTTGTATATAATGTACTGACAGTGTATAATTTTTATACACTGTCAATACATTAAAAATTAACACCTCATCAATTGATAAATTAAAAAATATGTTAAGCTCTTAAAAACAAATATAAATAAATTTTTTTACTTTGCTCATAAAAGCTTATTGATAAGGTATTAACCTCTGATGTATTAACAGTGTATAGTATATACTGTCAGTGCATCATAGATAAGTCCTTATAAAAACTGCATCCCATAAAATCGAAAAGTTGAATACGACTGCAACTCACAGGAACTAAAAATGACAAGTTGAAAAGAGATGCACAAAGACTATAGATAGATCAATAGGGCCTCCATTGCAAAAAAATCAGCGATGGATTCTGCTGTAGACACCATGTAAGTGCAAAGTCTTGCTCAAGTATTGCCGTTGTATAATTACTAATGAACTTTCATTGTATCATTCCATCTACAACCGCGTGTAACAAGCCAAACGACTGCATCTGTGCATAATTTGATATACGACTTGCTTTCATTGTATCATTCTGATGTGGACTAGGTCAATTATTACTGGGCTTTTCTATAAATCAAGTTGAAGACCATTGAGCCAAATGATAATATAAGCCCAAGAGGAAAGAGGACTCAAAAGGCCCATAAATGATCCACTGGGTTATTATTTAAGCTATGGGGCTTAAAGGTAATTACGCGCGAAATAACTCCTATAAATAGGTCACAGGTATCATTCTTAAACCCTAAGCTCTATTTGCCTACTGAAACCCTGCCAAAACCCTGTCTGACTTAAGCATCGGAGTGCGCGCGCAGGGGAAAACCCCTGCGCCCCCTGATGGTCTTCTCTCTTGCAGAATTCTTGAAGACAAACTAACGCGAAGATCGAAGATCCGACATCAGCAAATATTTATTGTTGTTTTTGGCAACAACAATTGACGCCGTCTGTGGGAAACAAACAGAAAAGCCATAAAAATTGGTGAAAGACGATCTGCGGAAGAGAAGGTACGTAGGCTGCGGCAGAGTGCACAAATTACGCCACAAAATTGGGCGACAGCATGGCGAGAGACTTGCATGGGCGGGAGGCAATTTCAACTTTTAGTTTTATTAATGAGGCACATTTGAAAAGAATTATGACCCTGACTGCGAGGTTCCCAGGGGCGGCATGGGCGATAGGCGAGAGACACCTCTTGTCACCTGGGCGAAAGCTCTCTCTCGCGCAGAAAGGTCCTGGCGAGAGATCTCTAATGTTAGCCTGGGCGAGAAGTCGGAAGAAAAGTCCTGGCGAGAGACCTCCTCCTACTAGCTGGGCGAGACGCTAGCTCTCGCGCAAACAGGCTCTGGCGACAGACGGACGATATGTGCGACAGACCCTCGGCGAGAGACCTCCTCCTACTAGCTGAGTGAGACGCTAGCTCTCGCGCAAACAGGCTCTGGCGACAGGCGGACGATATGTGCGACAGACCTTTGGCGAGAGACCTCTTTTCTGCTAGCACGAGCGATAGCCATCTCCCGCGTAAAATAGACTTTGGCGACAGACTTGGATGATATATGCGACAGACCCTCGGCGAGAGACCTCCTCCTATGTGACATCCCCGTCACTTCACCTTAGCACCTAATTTTTTTCTTATTATCTTATCCGATCTTATTTTGATTTAGTTTATCCAGTGTCATTCTTCCCTTGGTCTTAAACTAATCATTTACTAGCTCATATAAACATTTTTCTAAATTTCCATAGACATAAAAATGATATATATAAATATCATTCCATTTCCACAGGATCTCATACATCGTCTTAACTTACATCCCCGACATCTTATATATATAAAGATTTCTTGTACTGTACCGTAACTGAAATACAATTTACTGTACATAAACATGTAAGTATACCTTCTATGCTAACCGGGAAGCGTATCGAGAAGGTACACTGCAACTTTTCAAAATCAGGCTCCTCTAACTGGAGCAAGGCTTACTTCAGGAAATCTGAAAAATAGTCGTAAAAGGGTGAGTTTACGCTCAGTAAGAAAACTACATAAAAGAGCGTGCTATGCCTCTATATGCCTTTTTCCTACTTGGCTCTATAATGTCAGGTAAATCATTATAAAGCATGATTCATAAACTTCTTTCATGCATTGTTTGTAACCATGCATATTCATTTAAAATGACATGGCAAACATACTTTGTATGCTTCATTTAAATATAGCATACATATAAAACATGCATCATACTTCTTTCTTGAAAACTTCTTACTTCATAGCATACTTCAAAACATACTTCATACTTGAAAACATACATCATACGTCATATCATACTTTTAAACATCATACTTCCTTGTCATACATACATCTTATACTTGAAATAGATGGAGACTATGTACAATGTTTAAGCGATTGAGTCGTCATATGAACCGTTCATTCCCATTCATATGACTCATATGACTCTAATCATGCATTGGTACAGTAGTGCACTCTGCATAGGTCAGGGATTCTCTCCTGCCTTTATAAATCCACAGCGAACACTTATCAGGTGTCACTTGTGGGATTGAGGACCGGATTAGGGTTCCTCGCTCAACATACATATTACTGAGGACTTGATCAGAGTCACTCAGCCATCAGAAATGCATAATCATTACGCAGTCCATAGTCTCAAAACATGTATTGTATACTTCTTTCTTTCAGAAAACACTTTGGTGTTTGAAACATTTTGGCTTTGAAATTCTCTTTTCATACAAGGCAGTCGACTGGTCTTATAGGGCAGTCGACTACTGCTTCATAACTTTATTTCTTGAAATTATTTTCTTTTCGAAAAATACATGGGAGCAGTCGACTGGTCCATATAGCAGTCGACTGGTTTTTAAACAGAATGCATTTTGAAAAATAGCAGTCGACTGGCCCATATAGCAGTCGACTGGTTTGACACAGAATGCTTACTGGGTAAATAGCAGTCGACTGGCTTACATAGCAGTCGACTGGTTTGCATCGGTTTTCGAAAACGACGTTTTGGTTGTCTCTAGGCAGTCGACTTCCCTCTAAGGCAGTCGACTGCCCCTAGCCTAATTGGTACTAGGAGACAAGTCCGAAAATGCATCTTTTCCTGCATAGAAACAGCTCATACTTCTCTCCAAAACATGTAAAACATCATAAAACATGCGGACATAGCCGCCTTACGTCCGTTACATAATTTCCTTACCTCGATTCCTTCGAGAACGCGAGATCACTTGTGCGTTACCCTAGCTCTTCACTTCTTTAACCTAAAATCATCATACCACATCAAACCTTAAATTAAACCACATACACATGTTATACCAACTCAGTATAACTTCAAAGCATAAACCAAATTGACTAAACCATCTTCTTCTCTTACCTTCACTAGAGACCAAAACTTCAAATGCTGAGATCTCCTCCAATACTTGGAATTGATCTACCAAACTTTGGATATCTCTTAGTCTAGTGACAAGGATCGATTCTTGTTCAACAAACTAGTTGGATTGATGAGGGAGTAAGGTGGTTTAGCAAGAAACTTGGAATGGAAAACTTGGAAGAATGGAGATGAACGAGAGGGAGAGCTGGAAGAAGAAGCTGGCGTAGGGTGATGATGGTGAGGGTGGTGAGTCATGCAAAGACATTAAATGCATGCTCATTTCATCCTTTATCTCAGCCATTAGCATCCCCTTGACTCATTTGACCCATTAATTTCCTCATGACTCATCCATTTAACCTCCAATCAACATCTGATTTAATTTCTTGTCTCATACTCTTAATATTTCCCGATATCAACATACTTCATTTGACTTATTGACCTTCAACTCTATTATTTCTTCTATATTGCATTCATCATGCATACATCATTCATACATTATTCATACATCAATTACACATCAACTTCACATTCATTTAATCATATTAACTCAAATTACTTGGCATACATGGAGGAATACATGAAAATTGAGGATCTCACATCCTACTAGCTGGGCGAGACGCTAGCTCTCGCGCAAACAGGCTCTGGCGACAGACGGACGATATGTGCGACAGACCTTTGGCGAGAGACCTCTTTTCTGCTAGCACGAGCGATAGCCATCTCTCCTCCTACTAGCTGAGCAAGTCGCTAGCTCTCGCGCAAACAGGCTCTGGCGACAGACGGACGATATGTGCGACAGACCTTTGGCGAGAGACCTCTTTTTTGCTAGCACGAGCGATAGCCATCTCCCGCGCAAAATAGACTTTGGCGACAGACTTGGATGATATATGCGACAGACCCTCGGCGAGAGACCTCCTTCTACTAGCTGAGCGAGACGCTAGCTCTCGCGCAAACAGGCTCTGGCGACAGACGGACGATATGTGCGACAGACCTTTGGCGAGAGACCTCTTTTCTGCTAGCACGAGCGATAGCCATCTCCCGCGTAAAATTAACTTTGGCGACAGACTTGGATGATATATGCGACAGACCCTCGGCGAGAGACCTTCTCCTGTTTAGCACAAGCGAGAGCTATCTATCGCGCCGGACAAACCCCTGGCGACAGGCCTTGGAAGATATATGCGAGGAGCCTGCCGGCAAAAGGGTGTCTTCCGCATGAGATATCTTTGGCGAGAAGGTGATTATCATGTCGCACTAAGCCTGTCGCGCGAGGTAGACCTCTTTCTGCAACCACGGGCGAACATGCATGGGTGAGAGGTGTGGATCTCGCGTGCGAAAGGTGTTGGCGAAGAAGCCTCCCGCCCGCTACAGCTCCAGCACGCTACACCTCCTTGGGCAAGAGGGGGTTGCTTTAGCGCCGACATGCTTGGGCGTGAGGTGTGGATCTCGCGGGCGATAGGTGTTGGCGAGGAAGCCTCCCGCCTGCGACAAAGCAGCTTAGTCCAACCACTGGCCTTCTCTTCTCTGACGCCATAACCACCCCCATCACCGCATCCTCCAAGCACCACTGCTTATCACCGAAGCTCCCATTCACCATCAACATCTTGCTATCCCGCTTTGGTTCTTCACTAAATCGAGGCCTATCATTGCAAATGTGTTTGCTACCGTCTGCATGAAAAAGAAAGCAAAAATGTGAACAGCA
Source organism: Heritiera fomes (assembly GCA_032173925.1). Lineage (NCBI taxonomy): Eukaryota > Viridiplantae > Streptophyta > Magnoliopsida > Malvales > Malvaceae > Heritiera > Heritiera fomes. Next base: position 15,345,403 of record JAPDPM010000009.1, on the reverse strand, counting down.
ACAAACTCAAAACCACCACTTGTTTGCTGACTTGCATATCCATAGCTCTCAAAAAATGCATGAAGCCCAGCTTAAAGGGGCTGAACGAAGACATAGAGGAGAAGAAAATGCAAGTCCGCTAATGTACGACAGACACCTCCACAACAGAAGGGCTCCTGCCACGACAGATCGATCCGCCGTACGCTAGGACAATAGGTCAAAGGTAATGATGAGCACATTCGACAAGTAATGTCGTAATAAAGTGATTCGACAGCCATGCGAGTGAGAAAAAGTCACACTGTAAGCGTTCTAGACAAGCGAATGGCTCCCGTGAGCCTAGCATCTTGCGCACAAGGCACAAAGCAACGCTTACGAGTGTAGTGTCATGTGGCGAGCACAAGACCACTGGCACTTTTGACGATTGAGTAGCATACGGCGATTACATGACCAACGCCACAGCCCAGCCTTCACAGCAAGGCTCGACCGGTAAAGCACGCACTAAGGCGCGAGAAACAATCTAGATCGGCAAGCAAGGAATAAGCCAGAGAGTCTGGCAGAAGCATGCACACAACGCTAGATGAGCTCACCCAGGAAAGGGAAGAGCTAGACGAAGAACTAAGAACAAGCGAGCGTAAGTCCAGGAGAGCTCTATTGGGCGATCCCCAACCAAAGACCTCAGGGAATACGCTAGAACTTAAGATGCCCCCTCGTGTTCGCCCAGATGTGTAAGAACATAAATGAGCGGCAAAAACCGGGCAGGACACAAAAGGTCAGACGAGCTAGTGGCCACCACGAGAGTACGGTTGTGAATAATGAGTAAGAATACAGCCATCCTAAGACCCAAGCAAGCAAGCCCTTATCAACCGATATAGGAACTCACCTAGGAGAGAAAACTCTATGGGCAAGCCATTTTGGGTAGCCAAAGCGAAAAAGGATTAGGCAACTTTGTACATCATCAAGCACAACGCTCGAGAAAAGTTCATCTTTGAACAGAAATGACAATGCTGTTTCAAAGAAGAACTTGGGGAGCTATATGGTGTAAAGGTACGCTAAATACTATAAAAATAAAAGGTATTGTGCCGCAAAAAATGGAAAGACAAAAGAAGAGAAAGAAAAAGCTGAGGCGATGACCAGTCACATATTTGGCGGCAGGTAGTGATCTCTGACGACAGAATACAAGAAGTGGGCTATGGCCCTGCCTAATGCCCAAAAGTTCCCTGGTGATTGAGTACACGAAATGGGTAGAGCCCAGCCTGTCGCTTGAAAGATCTCTGGCGACAGAGTACAAGGAATGGGCGACAACCATGTCCTTAATTCAGCGAGCACAGGCACGCACATGACAAATTTCAGCGACAAGGTTCCACGTGGTAGACTCTTTCTGTGAGAGGTGGCTCACGCATGCAAATGCCAAAATGGCGAAAAAGAGGGACCACTATTGAAGATCTCACAAAGATGCCACTCTTTTGAATATTCAGTTGCATGCAAGACGTTATGTGACAGAACAATCTGTCGCTCGAAAGGTGCTTGCTACACTGCAAATTTGCGCGACTACAAGCATGCAACAGGTACTCTGTCCCAAGCTAGCTCAAGGTCACGTGACAGAGCAGCTTGCACCACTATAGGCATGCGACACGACTAGAACATGGGCAACCTTATCTTCTTTGTTGTGCAATTGAACTTCAAAGCCAAGAAGAGTGACAGGCCGTGAGCTAGACAAGAGCTCCCGTGCGTGACAAGCCTTTAGCGAGACATGGTCTCCCGCATGCGACAGACCTTGGGTGACAGGGGAGCTCCCACGAGCGACAGGCCTTGGATGAGATATGGGCTCTCGCATGCGATAAGCTCCCTACTTTGATAAAATGACGGCAAAGAAAATTAAGTGAACACAACACCCATACACAAAATTCCCCCGTTAGCACAATGCAGGCAATGTCTGCGCATGCCCAAGTGCGGGATTTGAGCGGAACAATCTAGAATCTTCTAGACCTAGTCCGACCGAGTGTCCAAAAGCTTCCTTCGACCCAAGAATTGCTCTAGCAATCTAGAAGTGGCTTAAGAGCCACACACTTAGACTATTGATAACCACACATGTGAAAGAGGGCTTATCTATATAAAAAGTGTGTCAGCTTCATGAGTCCTTTAAGAAAGACAAGGATTTGCCGGCTCAAGGTGTCGAGATCAAGGATATGTCTCTTTTGTAAGCCCCTATACATAGCATTCTGGAGTATCAATACAAGTGAGTGCTTGGCACAACGGAAATTGCAAACACACTCAAGCAGGGACATAAGGGTGGTAACCAGATCTGAGGTACTCTCAAACGATGTTTTCAATTTTCTTGTCCACTCTAACAATTGTGATTGAATTAGGCAGGTGTCCGAGATAGGCACTAGCCACTGTCGTGAAAGGCAGCAAGCCAGGAAAAGCTTGGTTCAATCGAAAACAACTTGTGGTAAGCTCGTGAAGATAGATTGATGGTACCGAGGCACGACTCGGTGCACAATCCATGGTTGACAGCAAAACATCACAGCACTCGTACCTTACAGATTTTTCAAAGACAAAGACTTGGAATGGTACTGGTGGTAAAAATTTGCTATAATTGTTTTAACATTTGCTGCAATTATTCCACTTAATTGAAGATACTACATTATGAAATGAAAGGCCAGTTATTTTTATCTGTACTATGATAATCCTCCATGTTTGATAGACATGTTGCAGGAATAGAAGAAGATGCGAGACGGGCACAAATAAGTCCCTAAGCGAAAAATGCGCGAGACGGGCACAAATAAGACCTTAAGCATGAAGAAGACGCGAGACGGGCACAAATAAGACCTTAAGCGTGAAGAAGACGCGAGACGGGTACAAATAAGTCCCTAAGCGAAAAATGCGCGAGACGGGCACAAATAAGACCTTAAGCATAACGAAGACGCTAGAAGGGCAAAATAAGACCAAGCGGGCAAAAAAAGACCCTAAGCATGACGAAGACGCTAGAAGGGCAAAATAAGACCCCAAGTGGGCAAAATAAGACCCTAAGCATGACGAAGACGCTAGAAGGGCAAAATAAGACCCCAAGCGGGCAAAATAAGACCCCAAGCAGGCAAAATAAGACCCCAAGTAGGCAAAATAAGTCCCTAAGTGAAAAATGCGCGAGACGGGCACAAATAAGACCCTAAGCGAAAAATGCGCGAGACAGGCACAAATAAGTCCCTAAGCGATAAGAAGACGCGAGACGGGCATAAATAAGACCCTAAGTGAAAAATGCGCGAGACGGGCACAAATAAGACCCTAAGCGAGAAGACGACGCGAGACGGGCACAAATAAGTCCCTAAGCGAAAAATGCGCGAGACGGGCAAAAATAAGTCCCTAAGCACAAAAGGGTGCGAGACGGGCAAAAATATCTCTAAACGAGGTACATTACAATTTTATCATATTACATTTAACGCATTATGTTGGCATCTCAGATATATACGATATTATATTCTAACAAGTCCTTAAGCGAATAGTACGCAAGACAGGACCAATACTCCAGTAAAAGTTCTTCTTTGGACACAAAAAGTTGAAAAGAAAAACTTGGGGAGCACAAAGTATGCAGGTTGTGAGGCTGTGAGGTATGGTACGAGGTACGTTACAATTTTATCGGATGCCCCCGATGTACTACAATTGATTGACAAAGTGCATGCAAACGTTTTATATTGGCATTCCGAATATAAAAGCGATGTTATATCCTTATCAATTCTATAAAGTCCCTAAGCACAAAACGGTGTGAGACGGGCAAATTCGAAAATTCCTAAGCGAAAAGTGTGCGAGATGGGCAAATGAAAAGTCCCTAAGCACAAAAGCGTGCGAGATGGGCAAACCAAAAGCCTGAAGCGAAAAAGTTTGCGATGTAAGTCATGCATGACGTGCTTGAGCTTGAAGCAGTAATTGAGCAACATAAGCCCCATATGTAAAAGAACTTGAAGCAAAAAAATGCATGAGGAAAGCCGGATTATTACGTGAGACTAATACAAGATAAATGTATAGTTGCTTCGGTAGATGCGTTTAAAAATGGGCTGATCAGTTTGTAAAAGACTAAGCTCTTTCACAAAAAACTGGGGAGCACTCTAGATTAATTTCTGCCTCAAAAGGAGCATCGATACTAATAGGCACCCAAGCATCTACGCCCTGAGGTGCTATAATTATCTAAATCATCTTCGTCCAAGCCTGTGAGAACCCCAACCATCTCGGGTCAACGAAAAGGCTCTTAAGGGCTGGTAAGATCAAATAGATCTTTATAAATGCCTATTCTCAGAAAATGTTCCAAACCCTCAGCATCAGGATCAAGCTTCAACCAATCCGGAGCATGCCAAGCACAAACCGCATCTGATGAAACTAAAAGACTTTGGTGGCTCCGCAATCTTGTAATTTCTCCTTACAACTCTTGGTTTCGGTCAGCTAAGACCTTGAATTTGAAAAGAATGGTGGTATATTCCACTGGAGAAGCATTTAGCTCAGAGAAGAAAAATGTATCCCGGTAGTGTTCTAAAAAGACACTTTGACAAAAAAAAAATGATGACACGAAGTCATTTCTGCTACGAATAATAATGAAGTTCACTAATTAAGCCCTCAAGTGAAGATGAAAAGATTCTTGGAAGAGGGCAGCAAGAGAATTTGAAAAGCCCATTCTTTATATACTCTTTCACAAGGTAAACCTTGTAAAAGAGTGGGGAGCAATTGATGTGGACTAGGTCAATTATTACTGGGCTTTTCTATAAATCAAGTTGAAGACCATTGAGCCAAATGATAATATAAGCCCAAGAGGAAAGAGGACTCAAAAGGCCCATAAATGATCCACTGGGTTATTATTTAAGCTATGGGGCTTAAAGGTAATTACGCGCGAAATAACTCCTATAAATAGGTCACAGGTATCATTCTTAAACCCTAAGCTCTATTTGCCTACTGAAACCCTACCAAAACCCTGTCTGACTTAAGCATCGGAGTGCGCGTGCAGGGGAAAACCCCTGCGCCCCCTGATGGTCTTCTCTCTTGCAGAATTCTTGAAGACAAACTAACGCGAAGATCGATGATCCAACATCAGCAAATATTTATTGTTGTTTTTGGCAACAACACATTCTATCTTCAAGCTTGATTATCCAAGGCACTCGTCTGCTAGCTTAACCTGGTTCTTGAAGCAGCCCAAGTTCCATTCAGGTTAAGCAGAAGACTGATAGACAAACAGAAGAGAAGATCAAACAACTGATTAGGTGAATCAAAAACTTTTTTTTCTCTTTTGCAGAAAGATGAAAATGATAAATTGCATCCATCAGGCATCAGAAAATCTGCTGGAATGTAAGATCAGCTCTACTGCTTTAATTATGCTATGAAAGACCTCAGTGATTTATGCATTATCAACATCTTTGTCCTAGCACACTCATTTTTAACTCTTCACTGCTTCCTTAACTCCTCACTCAATATATTAAGATTCCGTTTGATTGTTGCTTCTGCTTTTTTTTAATACAAAGGAAAAGCAAAAAATAAAAAAATGAAAGAAATAGAAAAAAAAAAAAAGCAAACGTACCAATAAAGGGAGTCTAAATAAGTTAAAATATCAACAAAACAAAAAGACTGGCAGGAAAAACTGCTGCAAGAGTATAATGTTGCCCTTTTAGAGTAAACCATAAGCAATTAGGAATATTAACTCAATTTTGCCAAACCAAACCTGCAGTATTAATGAAAACTAATCATATTTAGCTAGTTTAATCTTTTAATGAATTGTAAGTTTAAATTTCCGTTTTTTGTACCAGTTTTTCTTTTCTTAGAGAATTGATTAAGGTTAAAGAATGAGAGAGATACTTGTTTGTTAGGGTTCCACAAGGTCTGTTCAGATGCAGTGCACGGCAGAAGGAAAGAACACCCAAAATCTTGGAGTAAGACCTTAATATATACGTCAGGGCTAGGGCTTTTGGCGTGGTCTAACACGCATTTTGTGGGGATTGATGTTCATAGTGTTGGATTTCAAATTTTCAATGTTTTCAGCTATAACTTCTCAATTTTTTTATGGTCTTACAGTTTTTTTTTTTTTGCTTGCAAAACCACATTAGTATCTGTCTCCTATAGGCAGTTCAAAACTAAAGCATGTAAAGTGAAGTAAAATGATCTTGGCATTATTTTTCAACAGTTACTATTTTAATCAGAAAAGGTGATCAACAAGATATTTGAGAATTATATATAAACGAGAACTATATCTGATTGATGCTTTTGCTATTTGTCTTTTACTTTCAAAAGCAGAAAAGCAAAAATATGCACGTTTAGATGCAAAAGCAATTTTTTAAAGGATCATACACTAAATATGTATTTTAAAATAAAAAAATGAATAATTGTTCTTTTATAAATACTATTTATGTTATTATTAGTGTTACATTTTAATTATTTTTGCATTTCTAAGCAATTATGATAATACTTTTTATCATGTGCCTTTTCTTCATACCAATTTTTTCAAACACAAAAAGCAAAAAAGTAAAAAAACATGTAACAAAGCACCAACCAATCGGAGACTAAAATGTTGTTACAATTAAGAAAAGTCTTTTTCCATTAGTATGTAGGCTTAAAGCATTCATTTTCAAGAAAACACACAGACACCTGTTGCAACTTTAAAATAACTGACTCAAGTACACAAAGAATTCTAGACAATTATGAACAATAGCAAATTTAAAAAACAATAATAACCAGAGCTTAGCCTAATGATTGTTACCTCTCCTTACCTCTTTTTGGGAGGGTTTAGATCTAAGATTTGATTCCTTATTCCCCTTTAGCTCCTATGAACCAAAAAAAAATTTAAAAAACAATTATTGAGCTGACTAGAGAATTATGATTATATTAAAATAAGTACAAGACAATTTACAGTGAAGTTCCATTAGCTGCTGCTAAGGTTCGCGGGTGCTGTAAAACGAGCTGATGAAGTCTCATCAGGACCACTAGCATTACCAACCTGAGCCCTCTCAGCATTTTGAATGGTATTATTAGGCATTCTATTCAAGAAGAACCCTGAATTCTCTCTTATGTCACTGCAAGCATCTGCCACTGGGTTCATAGCAACTCCACCCCTACCTTGTCGCTGATATCTTTGTCTGACTGCTAGCTTATACGTTTCAGCACCAGAATCTTTATCAGGTGTATTATGTACAGCATTTAGAGAAAGCATGCGCCCAGAAGAAGATAACCTTGAAGTAGAAAACCGACCTTCAGTTTTCCTCCAGAACTTGGGACTCAAAAATTCTGTACCAGGTAGCTTGCAACATGTGTTATCTGCAGAATACGTTTTTGGAATCCTTCCATTTGAAACAGCTAAATCATAAGATATTTCATCCAAAGCCATCTCTAGGCCATTGACACGTGTCTCTAGAGAATTGATCCCACTTTGGGAGCTCCCAATGAATTTCTAAATTCAAATAAAGAACAACCATTATAAATGTGGTGGTACTTAAATTAAAATGATTTAAAATTAACAGAGCATGTTACAAGGCTGAATTTGTGAAAATATAAACAAAAAGTAGGGAAAAGAGAGCAAAAAGAAAAGCTAACAACGAATTCATGCAAGGCATATCACGTGACAAAACATGCAAACTGTTAAAAATGATCTATGGAAAGGGTTTATCCCCACCTTAAATAAACTCCAAATAGTACTCTGAGGTTTATCTCCGCCTTAAATGAACTCCAAATGGTAATATAGAAGGGTAAAAGAAAAGATAAAGCAGATTATGAGAAAGTTGAGTATAGTGCATAGACAAGGTGTTTACAGTTCAACTTCACTTGGTAATCCGAACACATTAATTCTTCTTCACAAAGAAAAAAGGAACATAATAATTCTTGAGAAATACTCCAAGAAGTAGATGCCAAAATATCCTTCAAGGAAAGGCTAAAGGATAGAAGTAAGCACAAGCAGGCTTCAAAAGAATTTCAGAAAGTATTGGCATTATCACAAATACAACAAGCCAAGGATTTCACTGTAAAAACCAAAACCAAACACAGTTGAAATCCAGTAACTTCAAGAGAACAATAATAAGAAATTACAAAAAGCATTCAATAGGAAGTGACCTGAAATAACCTGTGTAAAGAAAGAGGAGGATATTCAGCTTCGGTAAACTACCTGGAGGAGGTTTAACAGATTAGATTGCTGGTCTTCAATCTGTGCAAGTTGTTCACGGATCAAAGACAGATCCTCAATGTCTTTGGGGTTCTCATCAACTTCTACAGCAGCATTTTTGTTATCAACATCTAAGTTCTCATCATGAAATGGAACCACCTGTGACCCAGACCTCAAATCTCCAAATTTCTGCACTTTTTCATCACGGACCTTACCAAAGAGTACAGGTTTTTTTTCCAGCCTATAATTTCCGCTGTCCCCAATTTCTGCTGATTCCAGGACTCCAAGGTCACTCTTCTTGATATTATCATAGGCCTTAGAGAACAAAGACATTGGCTCAGCAATTTCGATCTTCCCATTAGAGGGTTTTGCGTGGTCCAGCCTACCAAATATCGATGTGTTCCCATTCCTATTATTACTTTTCAGAGGAGTCTCTTTCTTGACAGTGGGCAAGATCGAAGCATCAAATGGAGGGGACCTGCTAAATGGGACTACTTTCCTAGAGTGGGAAGTTCTAAAACCAACATCAACTGAAGGGAAGCATCCAACGCTACCATTATCTGTTCCCACCAAAAAAGCACACAATCATAAGTGATAAAAGCAAATAGATTTTTTTAGCGTAAACTAAAAGAATCTTTATCCGTTTTAACGGTCTGAGTCTAATTCTATTCGGAGCTTAATCACAATTAAAATTGTTCATCCCTTCCCAAACCAAGCATAAATGTTTGCAAAGCACAACAATAGTAACACATAAATTTCAAAATTTTATCGTACCAAAAGAAATTTCAAAATTGTAAACTGAAACTTGTGAACAAATCGACCACTCACATTGAAGAAGCATAGCATAATTTTTTTTCCTTGTCGAAAAAGAAAATATTCCACATAGTATCAATATGGGTTCGGACATGATTAATTTCCAAAAATAAGAAAATTAAAGTTAAACAAAATTGAATATTTATTATACCTATTGAAGATGAATCGGATTGAGAAGGAGCTGAGGCCTCCTCACAAACTCCAGGAACTTCCTTCCATATATCCAAACTACGATTCATAGTTTCTCGGACAATCTTTACCTGCACCAGCCAAATTTATCAATATTATAACTTTTTTCTATTTACCCCACCCGAAAATAAAAATCCAGTATTATATGTACCTTATCAAACCTCTTATTTCCAAGAGCCGCCACACACGTCGCTTTATACTCCGTTGCCAGCTCTTTTTCTGCGATCGCCACTTTCCCTAACGCCTCCGCTGCCACCTTTCTCGTTCCCCAGTCTAAGCTACTCAAAGACTCCACCGCACATGGAACTAAACAATCCAAAACCGCTTTACTTCCAACACCACCAACACTAGCGACGCTTCCTATAACTCCAAACACCGCTGCTTTCGCCTTAAAGCTTTCGTTCCGCACTAACTTCCCTAGCTTCGGCAACAACTTCCTAAGTTGCTCCGTTTCGGGTTCTGGCGCCGCCTCGATCGCCGCAGACAAACACATGGCGGCTCCGATTTGCGAGTTCACGTCTTGCTCGACAACAAGCATTTCGATCAAAGGCTTCGACAAAACCGAAAACGGAGGTTTCGTGATGTAAGACGACATGGCGGCCGTTGCCTCAACACAGGCGGATCGGACGGCGGAGTCGGGGTCCCGGAGGCGGCGGACAAGGGTGGAAACCATCTTAGAAAGGTGAGGAGACAGAGTGTTACCATGCGAATGCGACAAAAAAGTTAAAAGGCTTACGCATTGTCTCCGAACAGGAGTCTTGGACGAAGAGTCGGTGTTGTAGAGGCAGTTAAGGAACGGAGAGATGGAATCGACTGATAGGTTTCCAGCGATAGACTCAAGCTCAGCGGAAGCGAGGGCGAGTGTGTCGCGGTCGGCGAGTTTGTTTAGGCAACTAATAACGCGTTGTTTGAGATCCTGCGGTTGCGCTTGCGGTTGAGGACTCGGCGGTGATCTGTTCTTCAAAGACATTGTTTTTTATCGGTAAGCTTTGATACTTTGCGATGTCTTTGTGGATATATAGTGGGTTAGATACTTGAATTCGCAAGGGATAAAAGGGGAGAGATTTGGCGGTGAAATTTGGTGGTTATAGGAAATGGCGGCAGGACGGTTGTCAGTTAGTTGGCAGTAATGTAAGGTTGCAGGCTGGCAGCGCCCTTTTAAATGTTGACTGTTAATCCTGTAGGTTGTATCCGTTGATAAATAAGTGTTTTATATGTGAAATTTAAAATTCAATAAACACTTGAAGAAGTTAATTTTTTAAATTTATCAAATCGATGTAAAAGATATATTTTTATGATCATTCAATAAAAAATTAATTTTAAAATACACAAAAATTATTTCGAAAACTAAAAAAATAGTTTGCCGTTGCAAGCAAGGTAAAGAGACCATTTTTTTTTTATATATTACAAATTTTTTTAGGTATAATATTTAAATATTCTTCACAATTTTTAAAGCTTTTAACTTTCTTTCATGTAAATCGATTCATTATTTTTTATTTTTCAATAAATATAAATTTAAATTATTAAAATTTCCTTAAAATTATGTATATATATGGTAGGATGATTGGCATGAATAACCAAAAAACTGTGAATGTCATATTAAGTTGATGGGATTTTAAATTTTAATTAAATTCTAACATGTTAAAATACTATGTCACATTTTTTATTTTAAAAAAACTTTAAAAATTAGAAAAGTAAAAATAAAAATAAAATGAAATCAAGAGATGGTATAAGAGAGGGGAGAAAAGGATAGAGGAAAGGAAGGGAAAAGGAGGAGCAATTGGCAATATTATTATTTGTAGATTGTATGCCTCAGCCCAAGCAGATCAGCATCGATCCAATTGTTTGTAGTCAAATCGATGTTGATCTGATTATTTCAGGACAAATTGAAATCATATGCCTTTAGACTGACCAGGTACAACATTAACTGACCTCATTCTCCCTTTCTTTTCCCTCACCCCCTTCCCTTCTTTCCTCTTTTATCAAACCTTCTCCCAATTTCTTTTTTATTTTTTTTACTTTCAAATTTTTAAATGTAAAAATAAAAAAAATTAAAACTGTGAGAACCATATATTCAGGTACTGTTGCACATGTAGAAATACTCACCACTGTTCATTCCTGTGTAGTTCACAGGTACAAGCTAGTACAGTAAGGTGAGCCCCGAAGGCTTTACAGTGATGGACGTGAGTCCGAATAGATAATATTCAGAGAGTCCAATAAGCCTACTGTAAGAATTTCAAACTTAAAATCCCTTATTATATTATTTTTGAGAAGTATGAAAACAAATTGAAAAATGACGATTAAATACATAGCTCGGTGGCATTTTCGTAAATTGTGGCCAATCTAAAATGAATTTGGACCAAGTAAAAATAGCATGATGTTATATATAAAAATAAGTCATGGGCTATGTTAATAGATAGATTGAATCGGTAGTTAAATCATAAATTTACGCGATTTACCCGATAAGGGTATTTTTGTAATTTCACCTTCATGGTAGGTCCAAACCCAAATCAAACCACCACCATTTATCAAAATATTTTTAATAATAATTTTTGGTGATGGAATATGAATTTTTGGAATGTAATTACATGGTTATAAAAATTACAGAAGTTTAAGGGCATTTTTGTTCGAAAATCTCATAAGTGAGAGCATTTTCATCATTTTTCATATGTCTAGAAAACACTAAAAAATTTCACCAGCTGCAACCGGCACTATTCACCCATCTTCCCCTCTCATTCTCATCAATCATAGCAAAACAAGAAAGAAAAAAAGAAAGAAAAGAAAAGGAAATTTTCTACAAGGCATTAACTACTCACTTTTGACCAAATTTTCTTCTACAAATATCTTCCACTCACTTTCCTCTCTTCACCTATACCCATAGCCCTTTGAATAAGTGGCAAAATCAAGAGAAAAAAACAGCCCAAGGAATTCGACCAAGAGAGGTATTTTCATAGTTTTACTTTCCTTTGATTTTAATGGTAGTTAATGAAGAATTTATATGTGTTAAGCATGATTATAATATTAGATTTAATTGAATTGACTTATATCATGCTCAAGTACACTCCAAGGGTTTCGGCCATTAATGGAGAGTTAGGATTCTATGCATTTTAAGGCATGAAAAGGATGATAAATTAAAGGAAATTAAGGTTTAAACTAGAAATAATAGTTAAATGTAAGAAAAACCATAAGTATGGCAAGGTGCCATTTTCGGTCAAGCAAAGGGGAAGGGGAATTGTGGCTACATTTGATGAATTTAGGGCTATTAGACTATAGGAATTACAAGGAGTCTACCAGTATACTCGGATTTTGTCACCACCCGAAGGCCATGACGTTCAATTGAAACTTATACTTTTTCCTTCTTTACGAATTCACGGACTAAATTTTTCGTTTTTACCTAACACTTATTCCATTTACCCCAAATTTATGAATTAAATTTTTCTTTTCACTTGAGGTTTGTATTCAGTGTCAATATAGTCACTAAACTAATTTCATTGATCTTTTCATTATATTTTAGCATTGATAACATAAACTTTAATTTTGTGAGTGCATTTACTCAACTCTCTAGGTGAACTATAGTCATTTCACTTAAATATTAAACTAGCAAAAAAATGGGTCGAAAACCTCACCCTCATATATAATCAAGTTTCCCCAGTTAATTAACCTACAATAATTCACAATCCACAATATATATACCGCATGTACTACACACAATCTCAGAATCATCTCAATTACATTTACATATTCCACATACGGTCAGACAAACATAATCGCATCCCAAATAGCATTCGATGATTATATGGACCTATATAATAATTTAACACGGTCCTAAGTTACATCCCAACTCATTGAACGAATTACATACTGTGTCAATTAAAGTATGTACATGTAAACAAGCAATATACAGAAAACGTATACCTCAAAAGCATTTGAATAAGTTCGAAGGACAAAGGACAATACCAAGCCTACGTACCATCTCCGAAGGCCTACACAAAAGCTCTCATGACGGAGTTTAACTCAAATAGTCTGAAAAGAGATGAAATTAAAGGAGTGAGCAAAGCCACGGCTCAGTAAGTTACTAATATAATAATAGAGTTAGGATTATATCGTCTCTAATGCAAATGCATGAATCCTGTAAGTATATACCCCAGTATCATTTAGGAATCAATAATCTTTGAGTGCATCAATATGGTATGTACAATCATGCAAGATTCAATAGATAGGCATATGAAAAGTCTGCTATATAAAGCATTTGTTATTTCAAATCATGTCACATGTATATAATCCCATATGAAGCATATAAAACCTCAAAGGCATTTCGCATATAGTTTTAAACATGGTTTAAAACATGTAAAGTCTCAAATTATATAATGCGTAATATAAACCATGTTTAAATCATTCAATTTCAATCATTTCACGTATACTATAAAACCATGTCACGTCTAGAGTTTAATATAAAATAAACCATACTCTAGACATTGTTTCACATTTAGTGAGAGACTAGGCATGAATCCCTATTCTGTTATCATATCATCTCTAGCCTATTATAGCTATCAATGGGATAGTTTCCCTCGATGGGTTACTATCTATGCTTATAGATCGTCCCAGTCCTACTGATAAGCTGGAAACTGAAGAATGTGTCCATGCCTATTGTCTGACAGCCTGGAATGTCTCATCAGGCAACATTTACATGTATATATCACATATGTATCAATAGGGTTCCATGCCACACAGGCAAAACCACACAATATATACATACTCTGTGCCACACAGGCATTCCATAAGGTACCTATCATTTCTAAATCGAAATATTTGCTTCAAATTTCTTTTCAAATCTTTTAAGATAGTCCACATAATAAAACATTTAAAACTTAATCATTTCTCAAATCAATGCATAATTAAATCTTATGCTCAGTCTATTCATGTCATGAATGATGTTAAACGAGTGTTAAATATCAAGGTCTGTGGCTGTCTATTCATTTCAAATATTCACATCTTCTTAGATACATCTCTTTTAAAAACAATACTTTCACTTTTAAAACAACGCACGTCTTTTAGAGATCAAATCATGTGTTATGCATGCATGAACCTAAGTGTACCAAGGCATATCTCAATATTTATCAAGTCCAGTACCATGCACGATCATACTTATATGTTAGGGTGTGCCTACAAAGACCTCAATTTCCAATTACCCCTAACCATAATAAAGCATAATTCATCAATCACCACTCAATCACACATAATTATGGTATAGGTACAATTCGTAAATCCTAATGCATGTACACATATCCCATTAACATTTGTAGCGAATATCTTCTTTTCAATTTTCTCAAGATCACGAAAATATAAAGATTATTCTAACATTATTTCGTAATCATTTAAACGTTGAAATCAATATTAATTCATAACCAAAATACTTTTCAACATATTTCATGATACTCTATCAGCAATATCACACAATATGCTATTATAAATTTCAATCATTCCATCTATATCAAATCGATATTCCAACATCAACTTATAGCCACATTATTAAATAAATCATATTGCACAATATTTTCTCATCGTATTGTTATATCAACTTTCCATTCCAACTTTACTTTTCAGTAATTTACATATATTTTACCGTTCACATACTTAGACGTTTTTCTAGAGTCAATATTTACCAATACTCCAATCTTTCATATCAATGTTATATTACTGCCTAAATAAGATAATAACAATAAAATGATGATATTCAATTAACACATCTCAATCTTCTTACTATTTCCCCATTAGCACCTCACAATATCATATGGTTCCAAGATTTTCAACATGCTTAATAGATATCCCAATTCAATCACCAGGGTATTGAATCATTCATTCAAGTCCGTTATATACATTTCCAAGATAAAATTCTATTTCCCTCTTTAATAAAATCCATTGACATTCAAAAAGTGCTTATTTAATGTCATAACACCTAAATCCCATATCGATTGAATATCACATATACTATAATGTTTTCAACCTACAAAATATTCTTTTTCACCTCAATGTCAATATTAAGATCCCCACTACCGTTGTGAGTCCTCTTAGTATTCTAATATTGTTCATCGTCATCGCAACATTGATAATCATAACTCAAAATTATATAATGAGTCCAAAATAGGCAAATATCAACACATTTAATCAATTATGCCATGAGTCCAAAATCACTCAAATATTAAGCAACCGATCACGAACATTCCAACAACTCATCCACAATCATTTCATCGCAATACCATCATCAGTACTAAGACCCCCACCACCAAATTGTAGGTCTTAATATTTCACAATATCATTTCACAACAATCACTTCTATAGCCTATAAACACATTTAATCATTTTCATTTTTCATTTCATTTTTTTATTATACTTTAATTCTCAAGCAAGTAACTAACATAGTACAATTTACCTCCAACCTATACAAGTAATCTCGCATGGTTAATCTCCATCTCAAATTTCCAATTTCCAACCATTTTTCAATAGCATTTCATAATATTCAAACAATTTCCCAACAATAACTCCAATGATATTTCAATAATATTCTATTAAGCTTTTAATAATATTCTATGGAAACATAGAAATAATGCTTCAATAACGTTCCACAACCTCGTAACAATTTCCAATACCAATCTTAATATCTCAATTAAATCCATACATATAACAATATGATTCTAGCTTTTACATTATATAAGTATCTTACCGAGCGTCAAAGCCCTAACCTCGTAACAATTTCCAATACCGATCTTAATATCTCAATTAAATCCATACGTATAACAATATAATTCTAGCTTCTACCTTATATAAGTATCTTACTCAAGCTTAGGGCTTTGACAAACACCAAGCTTCACAAGCTAGCTATTGATCCAAATTTTCGCGACTCGCCTCTTGTGTAACTCTACAATTTCAAATCCAATCCATATTCACACTTAGAAAATTTCGCAACAATTTAACAATCTATTAAATAAATAAAACTAAACAAAATACGGTAAGGTCCTTTACCATTCTTTCATTTCTGTTTATCTCTTCCTTTTCTATTCTGTCTTTTTCCTTCTTTTCTTTTCTTTTTTTTTTTCTGGTCGAACCGGTTCAACCTGGTTCAGAATCGGTTCAACACGGTTCAACTCCCCCTTCCCTATTTTTTTTTCTTCCACCACACTCTTTCTTTCCTCAGTGTCGCTAAAATCACTTGATCGACGTCGATTTGGACCGCCTGGGTCGATGGTAGTCGGTGACTTCCCTTCTTCTTTCTCTTCTCTTTTTCTTTCTTTCTCGGATCGCTTCTTCTTTCTTCTCTTCCTTTTTCCTTCTTTCGATCAGGCCCTTTTCGCATCATCGGCCTCTTCCTCTTTGGCCGGCAATGACCCTCTTCTTCTCTTTCATTCTTCTTCATTTTTTTTAATCAGGTCTGCTGTGCAAACCCTTTTACTGCGCAGCAAGCTTCCACGAGAAGCTTGCTGCATTTTTTCTTATTTCTTATTTTTATTATTTTATTATTTTTTTTGGTTTGCTCAGCAGCCTTTTAGTCTGCTGAGTATACTTTTGCAATATATATATATATATATATATTTACAATACACATAAATATATATTTATATGGTAAATTTATTTATATTAGTAATATATATTTATAACATGTATTATAAATATATATATTTTTTATATAAAATTTATACTTTCTAAATAACCAGTGTATATTAAAATATATTAATATATAATACATATATATTGCAAATATATTTGTTATAAATATATGTATCAAATTATATCTTACATTAATTTAATACATATATATGTATATAATTTTATACTTACCAAATATTCTATATATATTTATATCTCCATTTAATTTTTCATATATATGTATATATATACATATATATATTACTCAATATATCTTATATATTTATTTATTTATTTTAAATTTAAATCCTCAATTCTTCGATTTACTATAAATCTAAACTTTTAATTCTCCTAATTGAATAGATTCTCGTAACTCTCAATTTCTTTTCTTTTTTTTAGCTTATATAAGTTTAAGTTAATTTTGTTTACTAATCAGGGTTGAAAATCATGGTTATCACATTCTTCCCACCTTAATAAATTTGGTCCTTCAAATTTCTCCAAGTCATTAAATATGAGAGGATACTTTTCATTATCATAGTCCTTATGCCAGTGAAATCCAAATCTTAGAGTTTAATTCTAGCATCATCACTTATCTTACTCCATATTACTTCAAAATTTTATAATTCGATCAATGCATAACTCAGTATATTTCTTTTGTTCAATTGGAAAAGGTGAGGATCTTTCTCTTTCATTAAGCTCTCAAGTTTCCAGGTAACCTTTTCACATGGATGATGCTGCTAGAGAACCTTCACTAGGGGAAGGGATATTGACCTCAAAGCTTTCTCCTTTCTGTCCACAATCCAAATCGGCCTCTCTACAAATCTAATGTGCTTTGTCATTTCACTCTTTGCAACATGCATCCTCTTATAATTCGAAATCATAATTTCAATTTCCAATAGTCCTCATAATTAAGGTGGGATCGTACTTTCAATTAAGCCATATAATTTTGTTCGAATAGTTTCATTGGCGTAATGCCACAAGTTTGGATGACTTTATGAAACCAAAACCCTTGGATTTAGCTCATTATATAGCTCAAGTTCCAAATCATCACATGAACAATCCTAGGCCAAACTATGTTAGGTCATTCCATTATCATCTCTATCATACATAGCTTCATTCCTCATTCATAAGTCTTAACGGGTATATCACGTCAATCTCCAACCACGTAGGCCATTATGCCTTTACTGGTATTACTTCAATATGTTCTTAACAAAACAAATGAGCACTTATTGCTTCGTTACTTGTCAAAACATATCATATGCAGATTAGGTAGGGAGAAGGTTACAGTTTTCCTATAGCAGTGTACATTAGCACGATCGGTGGCTACCCGGTCCATACCTAAGATAACACCAAGGTTGTAAATGTGCAACAATATCAAATCTGCTCTTAGGTCTCTATCTCCCACCTTCACTTCACACTAACAATACATACACTTTCATCTGAGATCCCTTAAAAGGAGTGTTAGTATGCAATAGATAATTTAAAGATTTTAACTTTATATGGAGCCTATTACATGTGCAGCTGATAAGGGTGATGGAGTTGAAGTTGGAGGCAGAATCGACAGTCTCCAAGTTGATCTCCTAGGCCTACCTCTACGCCCTGTCCTTATTTTTGAATTAAATCAAAATAAAAACCCATACCAATAGCAGACTAATCTTGGTATAGGTCGATAACCAACAAGTTCACATATAGACATTACACAGTACATGGGATGTAACATTGTCACGATCTCAACTACACTGACATGTACTAGACAAACCTTATTCTGATACCATTAAATTTGTCACAACCTTGAAACTTATACTTTTTCCTTTTTTACGAATTCACGGACTAAATTTTTCCTTTTTACTTAACAGTTATTCCATTTACCCCAAATTTATGAACTAAATTTTTCTTTTTACTTGAGGTTTGTATTCATATCAGTGTAGTCACTAAAGTAATTTCACTGATCCTTTCATTAAATTTTAGCATTGATAACTTAAACTTTAATTTTGTGAGTGTATTTACTCAACTTTCTAGGTGAACTATAGTCATTTTACTTAAATATTAAACTAGCAAAGAAATGGGTAGAAAACCTCCCCCTCATTTATAATCAAGTTTCCCCAGTTAATTAACCTACAAGAATTCACAGTCCACAATATATATACCGCATGTACTACACACAATCTTAGAATCATCTCAATTACATTTACATATTCCACAAAACATACAGTCAGGCAAACATAACCACATCCCAGATAGCATTCGATGATTATATGAACCTATATAATAATTTAACACGGTCCTAAGTTACATCCCGACTCATTGAATAAATTAAGTATTGTGAATCAATTAACGTCTGTACATGTAAACAAGCGATATATAGAAAGCGTATACCTCAAAAGCATTTGAATAAGTTCGAAGGACAAAGGATAGTACCAAGCCTACGTACCATCTCCGAAGGCCCACACAAAAGCTCTCATGACAGAATTTAACTCAAATAGTCTGAAAAGAGATGAAATTAAGGGAGCTAGCAAATCCACGGCTCAATAAGTTACTAATATAATAATAGAGTTAGGATTATATCGTCTCTAATGCAAATGCATGAATCCTGTAAGTACATACCCCAGTATCATTTAGGAATCAATAATCTTTGAGTATGGATTCGATGCCCTAACGACACTAAATATCCCTATATCATTACATATCCTGCATCACTATGGTATGTACAATCATCCAAGATTCAATAGATAGGCATATGATAAGTCTGCTATATAAAGCATTTGCTATTTCAAATCATGTCACACGTATATAATCCCATATGAAGCATATAAAACCTCAAAGGCATTTCGCATATAGTTTTAAACATGGTTTAAAATATGTAAAGTCTCAAATCATATAATGCGTAATATAAACCATGTTTAAATCATTCAGTTTCAATCATTTCACGTATACTGTAAAAACATGTCACGTCTAGAGTTTAATATAAAATAAACCATACTCTAGACATCGTTTAACATTTAGTGAGAGACTAGGCATGAATCCCTATTCTGTTATCATATCATCTCTAACCCATTATAGTTATCAATGGGATAGTTTCCCTCGAGGGGTTACTATCTATGATCATAGATCGTCCTAGTCCCACTGATAAGTTGAAAATTGAGGAATATGTCCACGACTATTGTTGGATAGCCTGGAATGTCTCATCATGCAACATTTACATGTACATATCACATATGTAACAATGGGGTTCCAAGCCACAAAGGCAGAACCACACAATATATACATACTCTATGTCACAAAGGCATATGCCATACAGGCATTACATAGGGTACCTATCGTCTCTAAATCGAAATCTTTGCTTCAAATTTCTTTTCAAATCTTTTAAGACAATCCATATAATAAAATATTTAAAACTGAATCATTTCTCAAATCAATGCATAATTAAATCTTATGCTCAGTCTTATTCATTTCATGAATGATGTTAAACGAGTGTTAAACATCAAGGTCTGTGGCTATCTATTCATTTCAAATATTCACATGTTCTTAGATACATCTATTTTAAAAACAATACTTTCATTTTTAAAACAACGCATGTCTTTTAGAGATCAAATCATGTGTTATGCATGCATGAACCTAAGTGTACCAACGCATATCTCAATATTTATCAAGTCTAGTACCATGCACGCTCATACTTATATGTTAGGGTGTGCCTATAAAGGCCTCAATTTCCAATTACCCCTAACCATAATAAAGCATAATTCATCAATCACCACTCAATCACACATAATTATGGTATAGGTACAATTCGTAAATCCTAATGCATGTACACATATCCCATTAACATTTGTAGCGAATATCTTCTTTTCAATTTTCTCAAGATCACCGAGATATAAAGAGTATTCTAACATTATTTCATAATCATTTAAACGTTAAAATCAATATTCATTCATAACCAAATTACTTTTCAACATATTCCATGATACTCTATCAGCAATATCACACAATATGCTATTATAAATTTCAATCATTCCATCTATATCAAATCGATATTCCAACATCAACTTATAGCCACATTATTAAATAAATCATATTGCACAATATTTTCTCATCGTATTGTTATATCAACTTTCCATTCCAACTTTAGTTTTCAGTAATTTACATATATTTTACCGTTCACATACTTAGATGTCTTTCTAGAGTCAATATTTACAAATACTCTAATCTTTCATATCAATGTTCTATTACTGCCTAAATAAGATAATAACAATAAAATGATGATATTCAATTAACACATCTCAATCTTCTTACTATTTCCCCGTTAGCACCTCACAATATCATATGGTTCTAAGATTTTCAACATGCTTAATAGATATCCCAATTCAATCACCAAGGTATTGAATCATTCTTTCAAGTCTGTTATATACATTTCCAAGATAAAATTCTATTTCCCTCTTTAATATAATCTACTGACATTCAAAAAGTCCTTATTTAATGTCATAACACCTAAATCCCATATCGACTAAATATCACATATACTATAATGTTTTCAACCTACAAAATATCCTTTTTCACCTTAATGTCAATATTAAGATCCCCACCACCGTTATGAGTCCTCTTAGTATTCTAATATTGTTCATCGTCATCACAACATTGATAATCATAACTCAAAATTATATAATGAGTCCAAAATAGGCAAATATCAACACATTTAATGTAAGAGCCTCGCTCGTTCGAATCGGCCATCGACGAGCATCCCCTGGGCTTCCTCGTTGCCCCAAGTATACCCTTATAAGTGAGCCGGTGACCACATAGTTCGCCCCACACCTCACAACGTATTGTCCGTTGTTGGGCGGTCGCCCATCACGGCTTTGTTCCAAGGGTCTTGAAGAACTCAAGAATAATCTCTGAACGCGTTTTACGTGAGACTCTCGAACCCTGGTACTTCTCATTAAGTACCCGAGCCTTACACTCATGTTACCGTTGAGACAAGTCTCAACAGTAACATGAGTGTAAGGCTTTGGTACTTAATGAGAAGTACCAGGATTCAAGCGTCTCACGTAAAACGCGTTCAGAGATTATTCTTGAGTTCTTCAAGACCATTGGAACAAAGCCGTGATGGGCGACCGCCCAACAACGGACAATACGTTGTGAGGTGTGGGCGCACTATGTGATTGTCGACTCATTCATAAGGGTAAACCTGGGGCAACGAGGAAGCCTAGGGGATGCTCGCCGACGGCCGATTCGAACGGGTGAGGCTCTTACAATAAGGTAGCGGCGCGGCTCGTTTCTTTCCTTTTTCTTCCTTTCTTGTTCTCTCTCCCTCTTCACCACTGACTAGTCTTTCCTCCAGATCTGCCTTCACCGGCGACGAAGGTGGCGGTGGTGAACAGATTGCATTCCGTCGCCTATATCCCCTTTCCTCTTTCTCCTCTTTTCTTTCCTTCTTCTGATCTGATCCTCTTCTTCTTCTTTTTTTCTTTTTCAATCTATTGTTTCTCCTTTCCTTTTCTCACAGTCGCCGGTTAGCCTTTTCCTTTTCTTGGCTGGCGACGTCTCCAGCCTCCCCCTCGATCGGCTCCTTCGATCTACTCTCCCTCATTCTTTCTTTTTGTTTTTTTTTTGTTCTTCAGCAGAAGCGAGTCTACTGAAGCAAAACTAAAGCTTTTGCTTCAACAGACGCGAGTCTGTTGAAGCAAATTTTATTATTATTATTATTTTATTTTTATTTTTTATTAATTATTATTTTCTTATTTATTTTTATTATTATTATTTATAATATATATCACAAATATATTTGTTATAAATATATTTAAACTTGATAAATAAATATATATTAAATCATATCTTATATTAATTTAATACATATATATGTATATAATTTTATACTTACCAAATATCCTACATATATTTATATCTCCGTTTCATTTTTCATATATATATATATATATATATATATATTTTCTTCAATTCTTTGATTTACTATAAATCTAAACTTTTAATTCTCATAATTGAATAGATTCTCGTTACTCTCAATTTCTTTTTATTAGTTTACACAAGTTTCAGTTAATTCCGTTACCAATCAGGGTTAAAAACCATGGTTATCATAGACTTATATATATATGTCACGACCCGTGACCACATTTTTCATCTTCTTATACACATCTTAACCGGTTGGGCTGTCTGTGATACTTCACTTGTATTGACTGTTAAACAATTTTACAATGTATTGTTTATATTATACACATCCCCTATCGTAATTAATCAGATAAGTAGTACTGTTGACATGTCTAAATACAGAGAATAAATGATCATACCTCAAATAACTCAGTCGGTCTGTCACATCTTTCTTCGTGTACAGCTGGGATCCACAATCCACCAAACTCACAAGCATCAGAACCTGAGATGTTTAATATTAAGGGGTGAGCAAAACCACGGCTCAGTAAGAGAATTATATGCCTCACTTGATACTCAGCTTCCTATATGCTGAAAATCTCTTTTTTTTTCCATTTTTCCTATGGGCTCTAAGCTCGCATGTAGGAAGGATACTACAGTCGGCTAGGGATCCGAATAGAGTAAGGTAGGTATTTTAGAATACAATACTTGTTACGGAACCTCGAAGCGACTGTAGAGAGAAATTCTCATTTCATTTTGAATTAATCAATCCTCTTCCTTTTTCAAAACTTCCATAATTTTTTTCATATTCTTTTCAAAATAATGCTTCTACGAAACAAAGCATTTAAATGAAATAATTAATATTCGTATATTCCTTGGAAAGAATATTAGTTAAATCATCATCTTATTTCTTTAAAACTCATTTCATGTTTTAATGTACTCTTTTAATTAGTACCGTACTTTAAAAAGCAAAATAAGCTATTAAAATCTATTTCATTCTTAAGTTCACAAGGCATCATTCTTTTTATTAGTATGATTATGTGTGAAAGAAACGAACTTATTGTAAGGACCGGGAGTGCCTAGATCTCTGTTAACCAGGGATTTACCACCCCAGTGCCTTACTCATCCGATATATCACACACATCATATGTCATATGCACCAGATCTATTTCATCCTTTGACATTTGTCGAATTCACGAATCACAATCACTTACTTATCATCACAATATCCTACGAAATTTCTTACTAACTCATCAGAACTCGTGTAGCACTTAGTTCCCGAAGGACTCTAGAGGTGGCTCCCACGGTACAATCATCGAGTCTCTGCTCGGTTTGGCCTTTACTAAAACATTGAAACACGTGTAGCACTTAGTTCTCGAAGGACTCTAGAGGTGGCTCCCACGGTTCAATCATCGAGTCTCTGCTCGGTATGGCCTGTACTGAAAACATCAGAACACGTGTAGCACTTAGTTCCCGAAGGACTCTAGAGGTGGCTCCCACGGTTCAATCATCGAGTCTCTGCTCGGTATGGCCTGTACTGAAAACATCAGAACACGTGTAGCACTTAGTTCCCGAAGGACTCTAGAGGTGGCTCCCACGGTTCAGTCATCGAGTCTCTGCTCGGTTTGGCCTTTACTAAAACGTCGGAACACGTGTAGCACTTAGTTCCTGAAGGACTCTAGAGGTGGCTCCCACGGTTCAATCATCGAGTCTTTGCTCGGTATGGCCTGTACTGAAACATCAGAACACGTGTAACACTTAGTTCCCGAAGGACTCTAGAGGTGGCTCCTACGGTTCAATCATCGAGTCTCTGCTCGGTATGGCCTGTACTGAAACATCAGAACACGTGTAGCACTTAGTTCCCGAAGGACTCTAGAGGTGGCTCCCACAGTTCAATCATCGAGTCTCTGCTCAGTATGGCCTGTACTGAAAACATCAGAACACGTGTAGCACTTAGTTCCCGAAGGACTCTAGAGGTGGCTCCCACGGTTCAATCATCGAGTCTCTGCTCGGTTTGGCCTTTTCCGTTTGACATATTCCATGTCATGTAAAATATTTCCCTTTTTAACATGTCACCTATCATTTATGGATTCTAAGATAGACGTTAATCTTGTCGTACTATAAACCCCGGAGGGTAAAGGACTAAACCGATCAAATCTATGACCATAATCTATATTGTCCTCGGTGGATCACGGATCAGGTGTCGACCGGGACTAAATATGTCACATATCATGCATCAGCATGATAAGAATACCAACCAGTCTCAAAACCATATTTTTCATCATAAAATACACCTTTATGGAATTTATATAATTATATAATTCCATGATTTAAAACCATAAGGGTTATAATCCTTTAGTGAATACTGATAAAAATATTCATAAAAATATTCACTATATTTCACTTCATCTTTCGTCTTGTAATTCGTGTAATTTATCTATTCCGAGAATTTTCGGTGATTTCATTATCACCATTCTCGAATACATGAATATTCTAAAGTTCCATCTCATTATATTCATATTTTATGAAATTCAGAAATTTCATCATGTCTCGTGATTTACTATTGAAATTCGGAAATAAATCATTTAATATGATTTTATAAAGTTTTTCTAAAATTTTCAGCAGCATAACGGCTGCCGATTTATTAACCTCCTGCATGGAAAATACAGTTTAAAATCTTTCAGCCAGTACTTCTTCCCAAATTATTTTCAGCAAATCATGCATCATAATAATTTTCATAAAATAATTGCATAAAATATTTCAATTAAATTATGCAGACTGAGTATCCTTACAGTGCTGCACATGCATCCCTTACCTTTTTTCGGGTCGGCGAATTTGCTTATCGATCGCGCCCGCACTCCATTTCTCCCGATTCCTTATCCCGATTGCTGAAAATAATTTCTGGAATTAAAATTCTAATTTTTTAGAATTTTTTAGAATTTTTCATAATTTATTTAATTTTTTTCTGAAATTAAATTCTCGGGGAATTTCTTACCGAATTTGTAAAATCCCGGGTTGTCGAATTTCTGGGAATTTTCTGAATTCCCGAAATTCTCCTTTTTTCCTCTTTTTCTTCCTTTTTCCTCTTTTTCTTTTCTTTCTTTCTTTTCTTTTTCTTTTTCTTTTTCCTTTTTCTTTTCTTTTTCTTTTCTTTTTTCTTCTTCCTTTCCCGGTCAGACTGGTTCAGACCGGTCCAGAGCCCTTCCTCGCCGGTTCCTCGCCGGCGGCCGGTTCTCCGGCGGTTCAGGCATCCCTCAGCTGGCCGACTGCACGACGAACTTGCCGGTGCCCTCCGTTTGCCCTGGATCGGTGGCACGGCGGCGAATCGAGGCGGTTTTGCCTCGGTTCTTCTTCCTCTTCGCCGGCGTTCCTCCGCCGTCCATTGTGTCTCCGGTGGCCTCCATCAGCTTCCTCTTCCTCTGGTGAAGCTTTGGTGGTGGTGGCAGCCACCGATTCGGCCGGCACCGCCGTCGGCCATTTTCCTTTTCTCTTCCAGCGTTTTGCTTCTGTTTTTCGTCAAATCTGTTTCTGTCTCTTCACGCCGCCGGCAGCGTCTTCCTTTTCTTTGGCCGGTGGCGTCTCGCCTTCGTTTTCCCCTCGCCGGCGGTGGCAGCTCCGCCACCGGCGGTCTGGCTGGGAGGGAGGATCGGGTCCTTCCCGCCTTCTCTTTTCCTTTTCTGTTTTATTTCCTTTTGTGTTTTTGTTCTCTTTCTATATTTGGTATAAAATACACTATATATTATACACTATATTTTATATTTTATACATATAATATATATTATATGTTATACATACATTATTTCATACATAATATTATACAATATATATTATATACAAAATACATATTGTACATTACAAAATACATGTCTAGTATATATGTGTATATTTATATATACTTAAAATTAAGTAACATTTATATATATATATATATATATATAATTATATAAATGCTATAATAAAATATTTATACATATAAACTTTAATATAAAACCATACTTACTTTTCTTCTATATGTATTTACATAATTATATATAGACATAAAACATTATATTTATATACATATGTATTATTTGAATTTATGAAATAGTATATATATATTTCTATATATATAACAACGTATTTTAAAATATACTATATAATATTTTGAATACATATGTATTGGTATAAAAATACATTTATATAATAATATATAATTATATAAATATATTTCATTTATTTTCTTATTCTCTTATTAAATTTTGGATTTTCATTCTCAAAATTAAAATTTTCTCTTCATTATTTCCCATAATTTTATCCTTCCCTTATTTCCAATTTATCAAATTTTAAATTCCTCACTTTCCTTAATTTCGAGAATTTCAACGATATTCTCATCTCATAAATAAATTTTATTTATTTACTTTTATTTATTTATTTCCTCTTATCTATTTTCTTTAATATTTATTTTCAATATTTATTATTTTCAATAATTGGAAAATTTACGGATATATATATATATATATATATATATATATATATATATATATATATATACACATATATACTAGTTTTAAACCCGTGCAATGCACGGTAATGATTTTAATTTATAATAATTTCAAAAATAAAATAAAATTTAAAAAATTATTTTAAAATACATGTTGAATAATGTATTAAAAGATTTTGATGCATATACAGATTTGCATAAATTAAAAAATAATTTGAGATTGAATACTAATAAAAAAATTATAGAAAAAATTAAATATCACAAATCTTAATATATTTAAATAGCTACTATTTCAATGAAAATAATTCTTACTTCATTAATCATTAATAAATTATTGGTTAAGGTTGCATATTTTAAATTGATTTATTTTTAAAATTTGAATTTAAATGATTCCAAATTAATCTTATAAAATTAATTAGTGTTGAGAGCTTTAACTTTTAGGGTTTTTTAAAAACAATTATTTATAATAGTCTCAAAAATTAAAAATAAGGAAAAATGTAAATGTAAATAAAAATAAATTATTATTTAAATTTTTATAATTTAAATTAATTTAAAATAATTAAATGCAATATTTAAGATAATACATGTTTCAAATTAATAGATAATCCATATGGAATTTTTTTACCAAAAAGGTTACTGATTGAATAAATAAATCTAAAAAAGGAAATGAAAATTGAGAAAAGACATAAAATTTTAATTCAATAGTAAAATATATAGCTT
Source organism: Heritiera fomes (assembly GCA_032173925.1). NCBI lineage: Eukaryota > Viridiplantae > Streptophyta > Magnoliopsida > Malvales > Malvaceae > Heritiera > Heritiera fomes. The sequence goes on along the minus strand of JAPDPM010000009.1, from coordinate 15,317,588 downwards.
AAATACCCCTTTTTTAATTTTTGGATAAAAAGATTTCAAAATTTAAGATAGTTCCAATCAAAATATATAGAATATTTAATTTAAAAATAACATAATAAGTGATAACATAAAATTTAAATTATGAAATAAATTTTATTTGATTTAAACGAAGTTAATACAATTAAAATATATATATTTATTAAATTTTATATATTTTGAAATTAAATAATTAATGGAACAAGTTTATTTATAAAAAATTAAAATTAATTTATTATTTCAAAAGCTTTGGCTTTTATATATTTGTATAAGATATAAGATTATTATCAAAAGCTAAATATTATTAAAATTAGAAGTGTAACTTTAAATTTGGATCAACGATCAAGTGAGTATTTATGAACATTATATACTTTAACGATGAAAAAATTCATCTTACTACACATGTCACGTATTCATATAAAAAACATATATCCTTTTTCTTTAAAAAAGTTCATCCAAGTAAAAAAATTTATATCAAAATTAATTATTTCTATAAATATGTTTTTAATGTATATAAAAATAGTACATATATATTGATAAAAGATAAGTAAAGAAATTGATAAATGATATGAAATTTTCTTTAATTTTAATATATATAAATATAGATATTTATCTTTTAGAAATTGGAATAGATAATTGATTTAAAAAGATAATTAATTCATTTTGTAATTTTAATGTTGATAGAATCCTATCTTTTAGAAAATTGACTAAAATTATTTTTTTATTTTAGGATATTACACATGTCAAATATTTAGGATATCCACATAGGATATTATATTTTGAGTTAACTGCTTTGGCTTATATATATATATATATATATATATATATATATATATATATATATATATATATATATATATATATATATATATATATATATATATATATATTAGATTATCTCAAGTCAATAAGATTTTTTAAAAAACAATTAAAAAAAATATGGCATGTAATAATTTTCTTAATTTAATTCATGAAGTTAATATATTGTATACACCAATACAAATTATAATTAATTGTCAATAAACAAGCAATCGGGGAATGAGAAAGAAACCCAATTTCTTTTGAAAAAAAATTATTTTCTTCTAAAAGTGTTTGATCAACATATTAGTTGATGACATGGAAGTTGAAAAAAGCTTGAGTTCTCTAAGTGCAGCAAAACGAATGATCTCAAGATGAGAAGAGTTAAACGTACAAAGAACGGAGTTTTCAAAACTATTGATATGACAAAGTCTATCTACACTGGTCCAAGCCTAAAGGCGTCAGGAATCACCACGTGGCAAGGGATCATTGGGTCACGTGGCCTTCGGTGACAGAAGGCACAGCTGCGACATGACACCTGTCGCTGGTGATAGACTCCCTCATCTATTGCCTGTCATCATCACGCAACCCGTGGCGTAACTCCGGCTCCTACTAGTGACAGACCCCTGACGCCACAACGTGCCACACGGTATGGGTCTCTCGCAGGTGACATGCCTCTATTTTTCTAGAGATTTGTGGAATTTATATTATATTCGGAAACAAACTCTTAGCAAAATGACGTACTTATCCTTAGGTAATTAACCTAGAATATTCGCTTATAAATAGGCTCCAGGTACAATCTTATTCTCTAATTTTTTGACTACTGGCTTTTACGCTTCCCAATATTGAAGAACTTTTTGCTGACTTAAGCATCGGAGTGTCTACGCAGGGAACCACACCTGTGTTTCTCTGACTTTTCTTATTTTACACAAGCTTTTTGGAGACAAAGTACGAACATCGACGTCAGCATACCTTTATTATTGTTTTGTGCAACAATAATTGGCACCGTCTATGGGAAACATATAAAAAGCCAATCAAGACTTTCTAAGATGGTGAGAACAAGATCGACGAACGTGAGGACTGGAAGTGAGGAAAACTCTGTGAGCTCCCCTAAACAACAGATTCGCCAGAGGAACCAAGTAAACAGGGAAGAAGAAAGAATTATTGTGTTGGCGACAGAATTCGAAGCTTTGAGGTGACAGAGTGAAGAAACTACCCACGCGCTGAGAGCCATGGTGATCTATTCCAGGGAGTCCTCCCGACATTGAGTCTGCCGTGCAGAATTTGGCTGGAGGAACAAATCAAGGGGTCCCGTCGCAGGTGTTTGGGCGATAGGAGGACGCGACAACGGCAAACCCCTTTCGGCGGCAAGAGGTCCCCCCCGTGGAAGAGAATGATATTCAGTAGGGTACAGTAGGACAGGGGAGCAGGAGGCCTGTCGTAAGTACCCAGTGAGAGACTGAGGAAGCAGTAGACTTAGACCCTGTGGCAGGGGTTAGGCGACAGACTCCAGGTGTAGGGCGACAAAACATGGACCGTGTGACAGGGCCTACCGCCTACCACCATGACTTGTCAAATTTTGCTGGTACCAACTTAGAACATGGTGTTGGAGGTGCTGGAAAGAACAGTGGTGAAGATCAAAGCACTTGGGGAGCAGGATCGGAGTTTGACCCCACTTGGTGTACGCAAATGGTACGAACGAATGCACCTCAAGCAAAGGGTAAGGAAATAGCCGAAGACCTGCTTGATTTGTCTCATGCTAGAAATCAGCTTGCTCCTCCCGTGGACATGAAGAAGATGATAGAACTGGTACTAGAAGAGAAAAAATTAGTGTCTGTAGAGGAGAGCCAGAGAAGAAGAGTACTGTTCTGTACGACCATCATGCAAAAACCTCTACCTCCAAATTTCAAAATGCCGCAGATGGCCGCATACACCGTGAAGATGGACCCCTATGACCATATGCAAAACTATAAGGCCCTAATGTTGCTACATGGACGGGAAGATGAGATAATGTGCAGGGCCTTTTCTCTAACTCTGTTCGGACATGCGATGAAATGGTTTAATAACTTGCCTGAAGGGTCTATTGTCTCTTTTGACCAACTGCGAAGTGAGTTTCTTAAGGCGTTTACGGTGAATAGTTAGAGAAGGAAGGAACGGACCTATTTGCTCACTATTAAGCAATGAGCTAAAGAGTCATTGAAGAGTTATGTGAATCGGTTCAAAGATGCTACTCTAGAGGTGCGAGATTTGCAAGTTGGTATACCCGTGGCAGCCATGTTACAGAGGACGAGGTCTGAGAAACTGTAAGAATCTTTGTCGCTAGACCAGCCGACTACGATCTAAGGGAATTTGGGCCGTGATTTAAGGTCGTATTGCGATTACCACTCAGCACATGGGCACACAACCAAAAGTGTAGGGAGTTGATGAATTAGCTAGAAAAGCTAGTGCGATAGGGGAAAATAAATCGTGTTGTGTGGAGAAGTGACAAAAACAACTATCCTACGCGAAATAGAGGAAACTATTTTAAAGACAGAAGAGGTGAAAACATGGGACCTGTAAGGCGAAATGAAGGTGACAGGAGAGATAATGATAGAAGGACAGAAGGAAGGAATCGAGAGGAAGATAATGAACCCACAGGGCCAGCTATTAATGTAATATCCGGAGGTGAATCCTTAGCTGGTACTTCTTTCTCATCCCGAAAATCTTACACCCGACAGGCCCACCAAATCAACTCAGTAATTGAGGAAAAGCAAGATGAGGAACCCATTACTTTTACACCATCTGATAGAGGGGATGTAGTGGTTCCTCATGATGACTCGATGGTAATTTCAGCGGTGGTAGCAAAGCATCCAGTGAGTCGAATCTTGGTCGATAATAGGAGTTCGGTGAACTTGATCTACTGGAACTGCTTCGAAAGGATGAATATCACGAAGGACAGGTTGAAGCCAGTACCTACACCCTTATACGGTTTCTCTGGAGAGAAGGTAAAGGTAGCAGGCGCCATTCAGCTACCTGTTACATTAGGTGAGAGCCCAAAAGGTGTCGTCCGTCAAGCGTTGTTTATGGTGGTGAAATCAACGTCCGTGGCTTATAATATGATCTTCGGACGGCTATTATTGAACGACATGAGAGTGGTGGTGCATCCCTACTATTTGTTAATGAAGTTTCTGACTCCCCATGGTGTTGAACAAGTAAGGGGAGATCAAAGGAAAACCAGAACGTGTAATGTCGCATCCACCACGTGTAAGGGGATTCAGAGGAAGGAAACCCTTACAATTGAAGAACCGCTTAAGCCAAAACCTGATGAGGAGATGGAGGCAATCCGGTTGGATGAAGAAGATGAAGAAAGAATAGTGTATGTAGGGAGCCAGTTGCCTAAAGAAGTAAAATGGGAAATATCCGATGCTTAAAGGAGAATAGTGATGTGCTTGCATGGACCCCAGCCAATATGCCTGGAATTGACCCTAAAGTTGTTTGTCATCGGTTGAACATAGTCTCAGGGGCAAGGCCGATAAAGCAAAAGAAGAGGAATTTTGCTCCAGAGAGGCAATAGGCCATAAACGAAGAAATCTCAAAATAGTTGCGGGCGAAATTTATTAGAGAAGTTAACTATCTGGAATGGTTGGCTAACATTGTGATGGTGAAGAAAGCCAACAGGAAATGGAGAATGTGTGTGGACTTCACGGACTTGAACAAAGCTTGCCTTAAGGATTCGTATCCACTACCCCGAATTGACAAGTTGGTAGATGAAACTTGTGGGTACGAATTTCTTAGTTTCTTATATGCCTTTTCGGGGTACCACCAAATCATGATGCATCCGGATGATGAGGAGAAGACTTTGTTCATTACCGATAGTGGGACATATTTCTATCGAGTAATGCCATTCGGTTTGAAAAACATGAGGGCAACCTACTAGCGTATGGTGAATAAGGTATTCAAAGACTTGTTAGGCAACACCATGGAAGCCTATGTTGATGATATGATCATAAAAAGTTGACAGGAGGAATCGCATGCCGAGAAAATGACGAAGGTATTTAATGTGTTGCGACAGTATGAGATGAAGTTGAACCTCAATAAATGCTCATTCGGGGTGAAGTCTGGAAAATTTTTGGGATTCATGATTACTAACCGGGGGATAGAAGCTAATCCCGAGAAAGTTCAGGCTATTTTGGACATGAGGTCACCCAATACCGTTAGAGAAGTTCAAAGGCTAACAGGGAGGATAGTAGCTTTGAATCGCTTTTTGTCCAAATCAGCTGAAAGGAGTCTACCATTTTTTAAGGCAATAAAGGAAGGAAAGAACTTCAAATGGACGGAAGAGTGTAATGACGCCTTTGAAAATTTAAAAGACTACCTGAAAGAATTGCCCCTATTATCTCGACCACCTCCTCATGTATCTCGGAGTAGGAGAGAAAGCTGTAAGTGCAGTCTTACTAAGGAAAGAAGGAGACAAGGATTGTCCGATCTATTATGTAAGCAAAGTCCTGCTAGATGCCAAGACAAGGTACCTTCTAGTCGAAAGAATAGTTCTATCCTTGGTGATGGCAACTCGGAAGTTACGACCTCACTTCCAAGCTCGTTTGATGACTATCTTAACGAATCAGCCTTTGAGGCAAATATTACAGAAACCCGAGCACTCCGAACGTCTAACTAAATGGGCTATCGAGTTGAGTGAATACAACATACACTTTCAGCCTCGCCAAGCAATAAAAGGGCAGGCGTTGGCAGATTTCATTGTAAAATGCACTGACCGAGAGGTTCGAGAAGAAATAGAGTTAATCTAGTGGAAATTATTTATAGATGGGGCTCGTAACATGGATAGCAGTGGAGCTGAAATTGTGCTAACTTCGCCTGCAGAGGAACCTATGAGTATTCCCTACGTTTCGATTTTCCAAGTTCAAATAATACAGCTGAGTACGAGGCCTTGATAGCCAGGATGAAACTTGCTAAGAAACTAGGAGTCAGCAACTTAATGGCCTATAGCGATTCGTAATTGGTGGTAAACCAGTTCTCGGGGGAGTATGAAGCACGAGAACCCGTTTTAGTCCCTTATCTGCAGAAGGTGCAATTATTGGCACAATCGTTTAAAAACTTCCAATTAACTCAGATAAACCGGTCTGAGAACAACCATGCGGATTCTCTCTCAAAGTTGGTTTCTTCTAGAGGAGTTAAAGGGGGTATGGTCAAAGTGGAATCCCTCGCTAAGCCGAGTATCGAAGAAGAAGGTGTTTGCGATATTGAGATCGAAAATGATTGAAGAATCCCGATCAAAGACTATATATTCGGAGGCACATTCCCAACAGACAGAGATGAAGCTCGAAGGCCAAAATTGAAGAGTGTCAGGTTTACCGTGGTAAATGGAGAACTCTATAAGCGGGGATTCACAATGCCCTTGTTGAAGTGTCTAGGGCCCCAACAGGCTGAATACACCTTAGCTGAAGTTCATGAAGGAATATGTGGTGAGCACTTGGGGGCTCGAGCCCTAGCTTCGAAAATATTACGGGCGGGGTTTTATTGGCCTACATTGATGAAGGATGCCACAGACAAAGTGCGAAGATGCGAAAAGTCTCAGAAATTCGCCCATATAGCTACTGCGCCAGTTTCGTCCCTTCAGAACACTCTCTAACCGACTCCATTCGCACAATGGGGGTTAGATATCCTGGGACCTTTTCCCTTAAGTTCAGGACAAAGGAAGTACTTACTTGTGGCCACGGATTACTTCACGAAGTGGATAGAGGCAGAGTCTTTGGCTACAATTTCTGAGAAGAAGGTGGAAGCAATGGTGTAGAAGGACATAATTTGCCGATTTAGGATCCCTCGTGTGATAAATGCAGATCATGGGAAGTAATTCGACTATGATGCTTTCCAGGATTTTTGTAAGGGCCTGAGTATTCAGCTAAGAATATCTTCTGTATCTTACTTACAAGCTAATGGACAGGCCGAAGTGAGTAATCGAAATATATTGCACAGTTTAAAGACCAGACTGGACAAGGCAAAGGGAGCATGGGTAGATGAGCTCCCGAGTGTCCTATGGGCCTACAGAACGACAAGCAAAGTGTCGACAGGAGAAACATCGTTCAATTTGGTGTATGGGACTGAAGCCCTCATCCTAGTTGAAATTGGAGCTGAGTCACCTAGATTGGCCCATTATATTGAAGAACTTAACTCTCAGGGAGTAAGGGAGAATCTAAACCTGATAAATGAGTTAAGAGACATGGCAAAAATGAGATTGGGGGCCTACCAATAGAGAGTAGCCACTTATTAAAATGCACAAGTTAAGAACAGGGAATTGCAAGAAGGAGACCTGGTATTGAGAAAGTCGGCGATTACAAACGCCCATAGGGAGGATGGAAAACTCCAAGCTAATTGGGAAGGACCTTACAGAATCAGAAGAGTGATCAGACCTAACACATGCACCTTAGAAAACTTACAAGGAAAGAAGATCTCAAAGACTTGGAATGCCAACCATCTCAAACTGTATTGGCAATAAACATTATACTTTTTTCTGATTATTATTATTCTTGTCTTTACTTTTCCATCTATTACTCCGTTACTTTACAGATATTATTGTTTTGCGATTATCTGATTCATGAATAAAGGCCAGCTATTCACTTTCTATATTCTCTAATGCAATGTATGAGACAGATTATGTGTTATAGGAATTGAAATGAGGCAAAAGCTGGCCACTCAAAAGTCCCTAAGCGAAAAATGCGCGAGACGAGCAAACTAAAGTCCCTAAATGAAAAATGCGCGAGACGGGCAAACTAAAGTCCCTAAGCAAAAAATGCGCGAGACAAGCAAACTAAAGTCCCTAAACGAAAAATGCGCGAGACAGGCAAACTAAAGTCCCTAAGCAAAAAATGCGCGAGACGGTCAAATACAGGTCCCTAAGCGAAAATGCGCGAGACAGGCAATTCAAAAGTCTCTAAGCGAAAAATGCGCGAGACGGGCACATCTAAAAGTCTCTAAGCACAAAAAGGTGCGAGACGGGCAAATACAAATCCTTAAACGCGAAAAGTGCGCAAAAAAGGCAAATGGCCGAATCATCAAGCAATGAGCAAACAAACAAGTGTGATATCCAAGTAATACAAAAGATACAAACTATATAGCATGTTATGAGGTACGTTAAAATTTTTCAGATTAATATGTTGCAATAAGTTGACAAATTATGGTTAACACCTTGGCATTTTAGTCTTGATTATTCTAAAAAGTCCTTAAGCGAAAAAAGTGCGAGATAGGCACAACGCTCGAGAAAAGTTCATCTTTGAACAGGAATAACAACACTGTTTCAAAACAGAACTTGGGGAGCAACATGGTGTAAAGGTACGCTTTTGTCGCAAAAATAGAATTATTTAATCTTTCTAATATTGCTTCAGGACTTTGTGATGTAACAGTAATACAAGATATTCTACTGAATTCACATAGACAAAAGAAAGAGCTACAGAATGAAATGGTACTTTTTCATTAAAAAATGAATCTGTACATCGGAGTTAACAAACAAAACAAAAAATACAAAATCCTAATCTACGGCAAGGACCGACTCAGCTGGCTGAAAAGACGCTACATCAGCACTAGGGTCTTGAGGAGCTGGAGGATCAAGATCTTGGGGAGTTGAAGAAGCTGCCAGATGATCAGGATCCTGAGGAGCTATCCCGGAAGAAGGAGCCTCGGTTGAAGGCCCAACCACAGCCGCGAAGTCTTGCACGGAGTCGGCAACAGCAGAATCAAAAAACTGGAGCTCATCGCCATCTAGCCCTAACAGTGCCTCGATAGGCTCAGGCTGATTGCCTGCCTTAATAGACTCAGGCCCGCCTGGCACTGCTGAAGGCCCAGATAGATCACGCACCTCAGAAGACTCAGGCTGACTGCGTGGCTGTCGAAGAGGCCATGGACCCTCAAGATTGTCCAAGTCATCTACGGCTCCCTCCTCTAAATAAGCGTCCGGACCTTGCGAATTGGGCTCATACTTGGTCCAAGAAGGAGCTTCGTAGTACTTGGCTTCCTCAATAAAGAGCAATTCGGGGAAAGCCTCATTAGGCCGATGCTTCTCCAGTCAAGCATGTGCCAAATAGAAGCCGTACTTGATGAATCCCGTCACGAACTTTGCTTTCTTGTCAAAGCAATGCTGGGACAGGTGGTATTCACGGACGGCCTCGGTTCGAACCTCTTTTTGATGGTCCAGAACGTTTTGCAGCTCCTCAATGGCCTCATCCTACTACCTCTCCATAGCTCCCCGATCATTGACGGCCTTATTGTAAGCTTCTTCATACCCTTGAAGGGAAACCACCTTCGCCTGCTCTTCTTGGAGCCTCTGCTCGAGATCAATGTTCCTTTTAGTCAACTCTTTCACCCTTTTGGGATAAGGGCGAAGCTGGACAACCTCGTTTAAAAGCTCCATTTTTTGCTCTCGAAGCTCACAAATGTCTTAGTCAACTTGCTCCCTGAGAGCCCTGTGTTGATCATTGACAGCCGCAATTTGTTAAGCCGTCTGACAAAAAAAACAGAAGTAACTAAAAAAAACTTGACGGAAGAGGTTAAAAAAAAGGGAAATTTATTACCAAACAAGCACAAAGCTCTCACCTTCATAGTGAGATAGTCAGAATTATCCTCCGCTTCTGCAAGGTTTGTGAAAAGCCCCGCCTCGTCACGAGGAAGGATGGTACTCCAGGCTAGACGAGACGTTATCCCGACCTCCTCGATGCTGTCATTGTCGTTCACTCCGGGATAGGTCTGGAAGTCTTCTCCACCTACGACGACTCCGCTATCAACTGGATAGCGCCTCAAAGTAGGATCGGCTACCTTAGGCAAGATTGGTCTTGTAGGCATTGAGGCTTCAATAATCAACCTCTTCCTGTATTTGCGCCTAGGCTGGCGAGGAGCTGACCTACCCTCAGCGACACGAGAGCCACCTTCTTGGAGGGCTGAATCACTCCTTTGGGACTCGGAGCTCTCGTGATTGTCCGAACCACGATCATGGACAAAAGGCCTCTTTCGTTTATTTCTCTCGGCCTCTTGTGTAGGACGGTTGGATCCACCAGTAGCAGGAGGAGGAGGAGTAGGAGCACGAGTCGGTTCAGATAAGGGGGCTCTAACTTGCGATTGAGAAGGAGGAGCCGCTTGAGCAGCAACACTGGCATCCCTCCTACGCATTAAATCTTGGAAGTTCATGCCTGCACAATATGAAAGGAAAGGATTAGCTGACCAAGTAAAACACCACGCATACGATACAATAAGTAAAAAAGGATTAGAAATCTAAAAAAACCACCAAAGTCCTTTGAACTATTCAAGTTTGAATCCAACGAAAAATCGATGAAAGGAATCCCGAAGGTGTCGGCCCGAGTCCACTCAAGGTTCTCCTCTAATTGATAACTAGTACCCGCGACCTCAGGGTTCTCACCCTTCGAGTCCGAAAAGGATTCATCTACAAGGCGACCTACGGCGGTGGATGCTTCAGCTACGAGTACCGGGGGTGGCTGGCTAGGACCAGCATCAGAAACACGTGGAGTTGTAGGGAGATTAGATGGGACAGCAGAAGCCCCAAGAACGGTCCTGCTTACCCCCTAGCCGGCTGCAACAATATTCTCCGAGGTTAAAAAGGAAAATAAACTACGCTCCCCAGTAGAACAGATTCGCCAAATAGGCTCACCAAATTGGTCTCTTAAAGTTTTTGTTTTAAATTTTTTCGAGCGTTGTGAGTGGTCGGTGGTATCACGATTCCATTTAGTGCGAATCCTCAAGTCGCTTGGAATCTCAACAACGACCCATTCACTCTCAAAGCCGCGCAATTTATTAGGAAGGTCCGAGAAAATTTTATTGTTAGGAAACTCGTCAACCTTTAACCTTTGAAGAGAGAATGTTATTAACCCTTTCAACCCACAAATTCTGAAAAAGGCGCTTAAAAGAGGAACTGTTGGAACAATATCCAAGTTACGACACATTACGGAAAACGCTACCAGTTGAGCCCATGCATAGGGACGGAGTTGACATGGGACGATATCCTAATACCTAAGAAACGCTTCGGCAAACTCAGGAAGAGGGAAATGAAAACCGAAGGATAAAAAAGCCTTATGAATGGCTACATCGTTTCTAACCAAGTCGGTTGTAACCTCCCCTTCAGCTAGGAGTCTATAACGATAACCAAAAGGAAGAGAAAAATGAGTCCTGATCTCCTCTAAGTCAGCATTTGTCAAAGAACACACAATACCACCCGTTCTAAGTGTTTTACCCGGACGTTGCGAAGACATGGCAAAGGGGTGAGGGAAAACCAAAAACAGGCGATAGACCTAACAGACGACAGACTTAATGGGCTACAGATCTAACAGACGACAGACTTAATGGGCGACAGATCTAATGGGCGACAGACTTATAGCGATTGAGCGAGAGACTAAGGCACCAGCGGGAGACCTAAAAATAACGCAAGAGGTGATAAATGTGGCGACAGGTGGATACTTACTATTACCACGGTAGGCGAAAGACTCTTGGTGTGGGGCGAAAGACTTCGACGACAGGTACTTTCGGTGGAAGAGTAAAATGGTGTGCAGCAGAGTGCTAGCGTAGAGGTTTCTCGTGATCGTCTACGTCAAGCCCCGATTGTTTATATAGCAGCGACAGAGAACACCAAACGTCGCTCCTGATGACGTCTCCCTCAGAACCAAGATTTTTCACCTGCAAAAAATACCAGAAGAAATCACAAAAATAAGAAGGACTATTCACTGCGGGCTAAGGCCCAAAACACATATTTATACTCTCTTGATTGAAGAAATCCAACAAGAGAGTGGGGAGCAATTGATATGACAAAATTTATCTACACTGGGCCAAGCCCAAAGGCGTCAGGAATCACCACGTGACAAGGGATCATTGGGCCACGTGGCCTTCAGTGATAGAAGGCACAGCTGCGACATGACACCTGTCGCTGGCGATAGACTCCCTCGTCTATTGCCTTTCATCATCACGCAATACGTGGCGTAACTCCGGCTCCCGCTAGCGACAGACCCCTGACGCCACAACGTGCCACGCGGTATGGGTCTCTCGCCGGCGACAGGCCTCTACTTTTCCTAAGATTTGTGGAATTTATGTTATATTCGGAAACAAACTGTTAGCAAAATGACGTACTTTTTCTCAAGTAATTAACCTAGAATATTCGCCTATAAATAGGCCCTATGTACAATCTTATTCTCTAATTTTTTGACTATTGGCTTTTACGCTTTCCAATATTGAAGAACTTTTTGCTGACTTAAGCATCGAAGTGTCTATGTAGGGAACCACCCCTGCGTCTCTCTGACTTTTCTTATTTTACAAAAGCTTTTTGGAGACAAAGTACGAACATCGACGTCAGCATACCTTTATTGTTGTTTTTTGCAACAACAAATGTTGATAGAATCCTATCTTTTAGAAAATTGACTAAAATTATTTTTTTATTTTATGATGTTACACATGTCAAATATTTAGGATATCCACATAGAATATTATACTTTGAGTTAACTGCTTTGACTTATATATATATATATATATATATATTAGATTAGAATATCTCAATTCATGAAGTTAATATATTGTATACACCAATACAAATTATAATTAATTGTCAATAAACAAGCAATCGGGGGGAATGAGAAAGAAACCCAATTTTTTTTGAAAAAAAATTATTTTCTTCTAAAAGTGTTTGATCAACATATTAGTTGATGACATGGAAGTTGAGAAAAGCTTTAGTTCTGTGAGTGCACCCAAACGAATGATCTCAAGATGAGAAGCGTTAAACGTACAAAGAACGGAGTTTTCAAAACTATTGATCATGGCATGTGAGGAAACCAACCACATTCTCGTGTTTCTTACAAGGATTCATTTGTAGGAAGAAACGAAAACTCTGAAAAATCTCTTTCGAAAATCATCCGTCCTTCTTAGACGAGGATTCGAATCATGAATACGATACTAATGATGGCATCCCCACGATTCTCCTATCCAAAGAGGAGAATATTTTAGAAAACCTTGGAGACAAGCTATCATCATTAAGACCTTCGGGAAAGCGATGGGAGATAATTTCCTTTGCCGTAGGGTGGTGGCACTATGGAAACCTATTAGAAATTTCCAATGCATTGACTTTGGAATGGATTACTTTCTCTTTAGGTTTCAATGCATTGACTTGCTTTGCTTAATGCAGTAAGTAACAATTAACTTGGATTAAACAGTAACTGTATCATTTTTTGCATGGTATAACCTTTCAATAATAAACGAAAGTATTCCATCAAATCTTTTTGACATTTAAATACCTTTTTTTTGTACTGGTGAAAACAAACTGGAATTAATACACCTTTCAAATTTGTAAAACAAATGGAGTACAAGAGAATAGTTCAACGACTTCTTGGTTGCAAAAATTTGTGGAAAAATTCGAAATTCTTTATAAAACTTTTAAAGACAAAAAATTGTATTATATTTCAATAATGAAAATTTTTTAATTTCACAGATTAAATAAAAATATCAACACGTTTATTATTAAAATTATTCATGAAATTTAATAAATTTTTATAAATGAACAGCTTGCTAGTGTGTAAAACTAAAAATCTCTTCCATCCATGTAAAAAAATAAGTAGCAAATAAATGTACAAAATATAAAGTACAACTAATTTTAGTGGAAAATTGGGATATCCTCCTAATTGAGAGGAAATTGTGAATTGATCCGATTTTATTATACATTCCAAGATCACTTATTATTAAATTCAAACTTGTAATTGGTGAGATTCTGAATTTAAAATCTCAAAACTTTCAAGATTTCAACTTTGTCATTAAATTAATATCTCATTGGCAATTATTAAAGTTAAAATCATGGGAGGACCTAATAAGAGTTAAATGTGAGTTGGTGGTGGAGGATACCATGGACATGAGACATATTAGCTAATTGGCCAAATGCCCAATGCTCAATGCCCGTCTCTACGTTGTTTGAATGAGGTGCAAAATCATCAAACAAGCTTGTCCTTGGATTGCTATTTGCTAGTGCTAGCCCTTCACATGGCAAAACCGTATAATTCCCTTCTCTTCATTATTCTTTTAGTTGTTTTTTCCTGCTTAGGAGACAGTTTCACATGTGCCTCGATTGCTGGCCGGAGATGATGAAACAGAAAGATAGATCTCTTTATCTACAAGCATGACCTGTCAATTCGTGTTTATAATGCGTTTTTATGTTATATTAAATCATATTCGTATCGTGTCAAATACGAAAATTTTGTGTTAAAATTTGTATCAACGCAAAAAACTAAAAACATTATTTTTAGCATTTAATATATTCATATATGATTTTTACTTAATTTTAGCACATGTCACCTTCGTATCTTTTATTTAAATCTTCTTTATGTCAAGTTAAACGTATTGTGTCTAAGATTACCTAGTTTTTGTTAGCTTCACATGGGTAATAAGTAATAACCATTTTGACCTTTCTTTATTCCATCTTGAAATTTTCGATGTTAAATTTGTGTAGGTGCATAATTGATGTAATGACCAAGAATTAATATCAGGACCGATACCTTTCTAGAGCTGCAGCCATGTTCCCAGATTAATTTTGCACTTTGTGATTAATTAAAGATTGGCCAATCAAATTCTTCTGCTTTATCATCAATCCACCATAAATCATAAAGGAGTCCAGAGAGAAAAGAGCCTAAAGCATGAAAGTGAAACCCAATTAATATATGAAGATTATTGAGTCCATTATTGATTGAATGAATGTGATGAACATGTTTTGGCAAGCCGGAGAAATTGGTGGTGGGTCCATGGGTGTTTGGGCGGCTCTGCCTTGTTTCATAGTAGTTAGGTTCGTATATTATTATGATCATCAGCCCTCATAATTCCACATGGAATCTCTACAACGATCATTCACTGGTTTTTGGCTTCTTCTCTATTGACTATAGCCAGTGGAACATTTTGTATTCAAAATATTTAGTTTTATACACAGTTTAATTATAAGTTGAAATTTTTTAAAACTATCAAATAAATGGGTTGAGCATAAAATTCAAAGCATGGATGTTAATAATTGATCCTAAATAATTAAATTAATTAATTATGAGAAAGTTTGTAGTGAAAGAAAAGACAGGATGCTTATTGAACAAGAAGATGGCCATGGGTGATTTAGGTGGCCAGGGGAACTTGCCAACAACTAATGAAGATGTGATGATTGAGACCTTTCAACACTAGTATCTTTATTCTGCCTTTTTCTTGCTAAAAGAAAAATTCCCCTCACTGAAAAACTGTTTTCTTCAGGTTTAATGGATGGATGACGACAAAAGAAAATAATGCTGGAGGATAATGATTGAAGAGGAAATGTCTGGTTTAAGCTGCTGAATGACGATGGCACACATCTTTTCCATCTTTTAATTAAGATCACCTAAGGCTAAAGTAGAATAGAATTTCTTCTTTGGAACAGTAGTTAAGATGGCCGCAATTGTCTCCAATTGTACACCATAATTGGTCTAAGTCTCAGTTGTTGGCAAATGGCAAATCAAGAAACATAAGGCATGCTATTTATGCTTATACTAGGAATAATAATATATAGGGTAAGAAGAGGCACCTACGATACAGTTGAAATTTGCTTCTTTAGTCAAATTTATCGAGAGAAACGAGAAGAGTATGAGGAGAAACAAAAACAATTGTAAAGCACGAGATGGGCGATGCCGGTTGGGGGCAATTCGGGAATATGAAATGTTAACATCTCAAATCAAACAAGATTATGGTATAGTTGAGAAAATTTTTGAAGCAGCGGGACAAGAACCGAATTTAAACGTTTAATTACTATATGCATTTTCTTATAATAGATATGGGAGTGTCTTTGTTTTGTTTTTTTTTTTACTAGTTATTTTTTTTGCTGTCTTTTTATTACTTGGTTTTAACACACATCTAGGGGGTGTAAACAAATCAAATTATTTGTGAATAATTTAAGTTCGACTTGATGATTATTCGAGTTTAATTTATTTATTTTCGAATTGAACTCAAACTCGAACTATTCGACTAACAAGTCGAGCTGAGTTCAAGCATCTTAACACTCAGCTCATGAGCCTTATGAAGCTTTTTATTAATGTATATTTTTAATATTTTATTATTAATTTACAATTTTACCTTAACAATTTATTGTTAAAAATTGAAAGTTGAGCCTAATGAATTAAGTTCGATCTTATCGAGTCGAGCTCGAGCAGCTTGAATATTCTGTCAAGTCAAGCTTTAAAAATCAAATTCGATCGAGCTTGAGTCGAATTTCGAGTCAAGCTCGAGCTTGATACTAGACACCTCAACTCGATTCGATTACATCCCTACACTCACCATTCATATTTTAATTTCAAATAATGAAACTGAAAGAAAATGATCTTGCGTTTTTGTTTAAGGAATTTGAATTCTTAAAATTGCTTTTCAGTCTTGACCTCCACTACAAATTTTAGACCAAAAATTTCGTAAAAGACAAATGGCTTTGCATGTATATTGTCCATGTGCATTGCAATTTGAGCGTTAAAGAGGGCTTAAGATTCTGCGCTTGAGTTGAGAAACATGGATAAGTGATTCAATGCCAACCCGCCAGGAATGAAATAAGACTAGCCTGCCAGCACTGTAGCGGAGCAGGGCAGCAACAAGCACCCAGGCGAGGCCCATTCCTAGGCTGCCATGTACGTTACACACAGCTATTGCAATCGGATTCTGGAAATTTGGATCGATTTGTCTTCAAGTTCGATATATTTTTTTTAATCATCAGAATTTTTATTTATTTTATAATTTGAAATTATTTTTTTTTGAATAAAGAGTAATAAATAATAAAATTTTTTTAATTGTGATGACTTTAATATTCGAATCATATTTAAATATTTGGTTCACTGCTGCTTATTTTAACCCCCTATTAGTCATGTTTAAAATATCTTGGCTTTAGGGGATTTCTAGTTCGGATGTTTTGAATTTCCCAAATTCAAATCGGTTTTGGTTTTATTAGTTTTGGGTTAATTATAGTTTATTTTTTATTTAAACTAGAAAACTATTCCGACTAGGTTCGGGAATTTTTTTGATAAAATATAAACTATTTATGTTTTTAACTTAATAATTAAATAAAAAAATGTGCATTTTTTTGGTAAAAATTTTGAATTTGTACTTTTTCAATAAAAATAATAATTGATCAGTAAAATATTTAAAATATTTAAAATTTTTTAATTATTTGAAATGTTAATATTTTAACATAAAATAACATTTATACACGATTTTTATTCATTCTAAATTTATTATTAATTACTTGAATTACATTTAAGAATTCACACTTATATCTAACGTAAAATATGCATGTAGTAAATGAGAAGAAAATATAATTTACAATTTAAGAAAACACCTTATTAATTAAACATGAACTTGATTTCTAAGTCTTTTTTTTTAAATAGCCTCAATACATATTAAAAGTTTCTATATCTCATTCAAAGACACAAAAGAA
Source organism: Heritiera fomes (assembly GCA_032173925.1). Lineage (NCBI taxonomy): Eukaryota > Viridiplantae > Streptophyta > Magnoliopsida > Malvales > Malvaceae > Heritiera > Heritiera fomes. The sequence goes on along the minus strand of JAPDPM010000009.1, from coordinate 15,300,337 downwards.
AAGAAAAAAATAAACATAAAAAACAACAATAAAAAACAGACGGGACATCATAATAGCACCAGTAAAACAAAACATCAAACAAATTACACACCAACAAAAGCTCAAATGAGGAAAATTACAAAAAAGAAAAAGAAATTACAAAAAATTGATACAGCACTACCTTGTTGTAATTTTCCAATCAACCAAAAAAATACTTACAAAACTATTATTTTCTTTTGCAATTTTTCTATCCACCACCTGCCATTCATTTGCATTTCCATTTGAAATTGAAATTTAGATGTCATAATTTTTTTACTTGCTTCTATTAGGATTCAGTTTTAATAGTATGTAAATTTGGATTTACAATTTTTCAAATTAGATAAACAAAAATATGCTTCACCCAAAAAAAAAAGAGAATATGAACACGTGGAGAAAAACTGGAGCGACCATAAATAAGTAAGAATTAATATTTAATACACTGTTAATAAAATTTTTTTACTCCACAAATAATATTAGTATGATGACACTTATTTTTTAAAAATATTAAAAAATAAAATAAATAAAATAAAATATGTATCATAATTCTAACTTTGCTTGTAAAGTAAAAAAACTCTATAATGATGTATTGAATAATTATTCAATAAGTATGAGCCTTGTCTTTTGGGCCTCCGCCTCATTGTTCATTGCACTGGCTGGTCATTGTTCATTGTCCTCGATGGGTCAGTCTTATCAATTGGATGGGTTCACAAAATTGTCTGCCTATATTCTTGGGATCTTGTAATCTTATTAAACATTTACAAATTTCATTCTCTTAAAATTAAAATTGAATTTGTTTGTTTATAAGCAATCATCATATAAGAATAGATTGTCAAATTTTAAGATGAATTTTACTTACGTGGGATTTTTTTTCTATCGCCACTTTAATATTAAGCTTTCTTTATTGATAAATCCCATATGAGTGCTCTTGCTTATATATCAATTATAAAATATTATTCTATTTTCTCATAAAAAATGGGAAGATGATAAAGAAAAAAGAAAAATAATATCTCTTTAATGATTTTTAAACCCTTATTTTTGTGTTTTTACTGAATTTTTATTGGAAGTTGCCAAAGATTTAATTTTGATAATCTAAAATTTAAAGTTTATTTCTATCGAACTTTACTTGTTAATTGGGTTATATATTAAAGGAAAAAAGATAGATATAGTGATTGGAGACAAATTCATTAGATTAGATAACAGGAAATATTATTTGTGACGAGAAAAATGTGTGAATTTGCATTTCTTTATACAATAAAGTGTTATTGGTTTGAAAGAAGGAAGAAATAATGTTTAAAATTTGAATATCAAATTTGTAAAATTTCTTATACTTTAAAACTTTACTTGATCGCAGGGAGAGAAATTAAGAAAGATGAAATTTTGTTAATTTAATTATTAGATTTTTTTCCATTTTTATTTTGTAGCTTAATGTTTTTTTTTTAATATAAATGCTGCATTTCAATAATATAATAAATCTGGATTACAGATTTGATCTGGAAGACAAGCCTCCCAGACACAATGATACCCTATTTGACAGTCCACCAAAACATAAGCCAAACTATTGGCTGATCTAGACACATAACCAAACATTATAGAATCAAAACCCAATGCTATGTCTTGAATATCTAATATCAAGCTACCACCCTCCCATAATGACAACTCCTTATCGTTGATTTCTCGAATGGCTAACAAAGAATCACTTTCTAAGTACACTGTGTAAAAGCTCTTTCCAGAGCCATTGATAACCCTCATTGGATTGCCATAACTCAACAAAAAACGAGCTCCCAACTCCATTTAATTGCTTTACCCCGGAAAACAGCACTTGTCCCATAGCATCTCTAGCCACCATCCCTAACCCAGCAACCTCAGTACCTACAGAAAAGGAAGCATCTACATTTACCTTTACCACGTTTGTAACTAGAGGCGTCCAAACCTGCCTTTGTTGCCCCACCATTGATTGGGAATACTGAGTGACAGTAGACTCCCTAACCCCTGCTGCTAATTGTATTGCATTTGCTATTAAGTTCTCTACTGTTCGACAACAGTTCTTATACAAACAATTATTCCTATTCTCCCACAAAAGCCATAATACATACATGGCAACCTCTAGGCTTTCTTGTTCCTGCCACTGGGCCACCATTCTATCCCAAGATGCCAAAATACATCAGTAAAATGCTCCCAAACATTTCGTGTAAGAACTTTTTGCCATACCTCCTTGCTAACATAACACGTGACAACAACATGCCACCAATCCTCTTCTATAAGCCCAGACGTAGGACATTGTACAGCAAGATCCATTCCTCTATCTTTTAGAGCTGCTGATGTAGGGAGAATTTGCTTCACTAGCCTCCACATGAAGATTTTAACTCTCGGAACCACCTTTGAAGCCCAAATATGTTTCCACAGTGACAACCTTTGCATTCTGTTAGGAACCTCCTTTCCTATAACCCCCATAGCAATCACATATGCAGATTTGATTGAGAATTGCCCTAGTATAGAGTCATTCCAAATCAATGTATCATCCATATATCTCCTTGGCAATGGTATCTGAAACACCAAGTTTGCATCCACCTGATTAAACAACTCCCGCACCATATCACACTTCCAAGTCCTTCGTACCTCATCTATAAGCTGATTCACCCTGAAAGCCGTAGGTTGTTGATTGCCTGAATACTTTACATTATATAGGTGGTTTATTTAACCACCTGTCATGCCACACATCTATCTTCATGCCACAACCAACCCCCCACCTACTTCCTCTTAGCAAAACTTCTCTCCCAGCTAATAAACTAGTCCATAAATAAGACAGATTACTACCCTGCATTGCATCTAAGAAAGAATTGTTAGGAAAGCATCTAGCTCTCAATATTTGATAACACAACAATCCCTCATTGTGAACCAACCGCCAACATTGTTTCGATAAAAGAGCAAGATTGAATGCCTCTACATCCTTAAGACCTAAACCCCCATCAAGCTTGGAACAACATAATGAATCCCAATTCTTCCAATGAATTCTTTTTTCCTTGTTATCTCCCCACCAAAACCCAGCTGCCAGCATATTCAACCTTCTCAAGAAACATTTTAGAAGTTTAAACCCACTCATAAGAAAAATAGGAATTGCCTGTATCACCGATTGTATAAAAACCAATCTACTCGCTAGAGGTAACAGTTTGCAATGCCAACCACTCAATCTCCTCCAGATACAATCCAATATTAGCCTCAATACCACCATCTTTCCCCTTCCAAAGAATAATGGCAAACCCAAGTATGTATGTCTATTCATTAGTCTACTAATGCCCAATATATTCATCAATTCAGACTTTACTTCTGACTGCGTATTAGAGCTAAACCGTATTGCTGATTTTTCTATGTTCACCTTTTGCCCCGAAGCACATTCATATTGCTGCAATAACTCAATCACACATTGAAAAATACGTCCATTAGCCTTCAAAAACAGAAGACTATCATCAACAAACAGCAGGGGTGAAACTCTAGGTGCACCTCCCCTGATGGATATCCCACACAACCTTCCATCCCTTTCTGCCTTAGCCAAAATTGAAGAAAGGCCTTCCACACACAACAGAAATAAATATGGCGAAAGCGGATCCCCTTGTCTTAAACCGCTTAACAGCATAATCCATTCGGTTTATTAACCATTTATAACCATCGAATAAGTGACACTATGTACACACGTCATAATCAAAGTAATCCAACAATCTGAAAAATCCATCTTTCGCAATATTTTTTCCAAATAATTCTATTCTACCCTATCATACGCCTTACTCATATCCAATTTTATGGCCATCCATCCCTCACCTCTGTCCCTTTTATTCCTCATGTAGTGAAAGAGTTCATAGGCAACCATGGTGTTGTCAAAAATCATCCTTCCAGGTATAAACGCACTCTGATTCAGACTAATTAAAGAATTAAGTACTCCTTTCAACCTATTAGCAATCACCTTAGAGATAATTTTATACACCACATTACACAAAGAAATTGGTCTATAATCTCTAACCGAGCTAGGAGAATTGATTTTCGGAGTCAAAACACTATTAGTATGATTTATACCTTCCAACGACACTCCCTCATTAAGATACTTTAGCACAACTTCTGTCACATCTTGACCCATTATCTGCCAATATCTTTGATAGAAGAGAGTCGACATACCATCTGGTCCCGGTGCTTTTGAAGGATTCATATCCTTTAAAACCTCTTTTACTTCAGAATCCGTGAACATCATATCCAAATTTGCACGCATCTCTGGCCCCAATCTAGTACTCACAAAATCAACTAATCCATCAATAGACGAAGGCTGAGATGATGAAAAAATATTGTGAAAATACTCAAGAATAATCTCCCTGATCCTTTCCGATTCATCTTGCCATTCCCCATTGTCATCTTGTATCTGTGCTATAGCATTCCTCCCTTGTCTCTTCGACGCAAAGTTGTGAAAAAACCTAGCATTCATATCACCTTCCTTGAGCCATAATTGCTTGGATCTTTGACGCCACATCACTTCTTCTTGCTTCAATAGTTCAGCTAACCCCTTTTGAACCTCTTGATAGGCCCCGAAGCTTGACTCATCCCTTGCAGTAGTTGTTGTTGCTGTTGAATTTTCTATTTCAATCCACCAAATTCAATACCACTCCATTGCCGAAGTCCTTGACCACACCTTTTAATTTTCTCTGCCATTGCACTCATACTCGAACAGCCACCAGAAGCCCAATGTGACCTAACCACCTCTTCACACCCCCCATGAGACGCCCATATGTTTTCTAATTTAAAAGGCCTTCTTCTACCATACCTAAATCCCAGCCTCCTCCCAAACCAAAACAATAATGCCCTATGGTCTGATGTTGAAATAATAAAATGATGTCCTTAAATGTAAGGATACGTTAACGATCAAGACTCATTGAGAAAGCCTCTGTCCAGTTTTTCCAAAATTACCTCTCCATCACACCTCCTGGCCCAAGTGAATTTAGGACCGATTACTAAAATCTCAGTAAAAGCACACCAATCTACTGTTGCTCGAAAGTTATCAATCAACCATTGATGTCTTTGACGCCCACCGTGTTTATCATCTTCATCTAAAATCTCATTGAAACCCCTAGCACAGAGCCAAGGCAGTGAGCTGCTATCCCTTAATCTTCGTAACAAATCCCATGATTTCCATCCTCCTGGAAGTATCCGGTTGACCATAGAACCCTATAAATCTCCACTCGTCACTCTCCCCTTCCTTCATAACTCTAACATCAATATGAGATAAAGAGAAAGAGAGAAGATTTACCACCAATTCAGATTTCCATAACAAAGCAAGACCCCCTCCTCTACCTACACTATCCACCACAATAACATTATCAAAGCCCAACCTTATTTTGATACATTCCATTTCACTGCTCTTCCTCTTTGTTTCTGAAAGGAAAAGCAACAGAGGCTTATGTTCCCTGACCAATTTGGTCAGTTCATGAACTGCTCGAGGTGCCCCTAAACCTCGGCAGTTCCAAACCATGCAACTCATATCTACTAGCGGGATTGGCTGTCATTGCCAATCTCTGCCAATCCTTTTCCAATTGCATTAGCCAACTCTGGCCCCGCCTTATAATCCCTTAGTTTCTTCCCCTCTTGCCTTTCAGTATCCGATTGTGCCCTCTTTCCCCCAATGGAAATCATTGTGCCCGAACCTTGTTTCTTATTCGTTAAATGTCCTTTCTCTCTTCTCCATTTTCTTGCCTTGTTAGATCCTCCAGCAATAGCATCTGCCTTGAAGACGATATCATCTGTAATTGGAATATTCACCAAAGAATGCAATCCTGTCAATTCCTTTTTTTCCACGTCAGCTAGGTTCAAAAGTTCTCCCTTTTCAGGAATGTAAACAGGTCGGATACCCACTAATTTTGGGATACCCTAATCCGAACCCGATTAGAATGTATAAAATCCGAACCCGATTAACTATCCGTTTATTTTGATTTGTGTTACCCTAACCCTAACCCTATAAAATAAAAATACCCATTTAACTACCCGAACCCGTTAAATACCCGTTTATTAAGTCAAAGTATGACTTTCAAATTTAAATTTAAAATCAATTTTGGAATAATTTATTTAAAAAAATTAAGTTAATAAATTTAATTTAACTAATAAATATAAATTAAAATTAAAAGTCATAATTATGATATTTGATGAATTGATTTAATTAAATACAATATTAAAAATAAATAATTTATGCATAAAAAATATAAATATCATATTAATTAATTATTATTTCTAATCGGGTTCGGGTAGCGGGTACCCTAAGTTAATTATCCGAACCCTATCCTAACCCGTGACGAGTAGTAATTTTACTATCCAAACCCTACTCGAACCCGATTATATACTACCCTAATCCTACTTAATCGAAACGGATAGTACCGAATATCCGTTTATAGGATACCTATGACCATCCCTACTTTTCAGCAGCCTCTACTTAGACCGTGCCCTTTACCCCTTTACTTGCTGAGTCAGCTAATAACTTATTAGATCTCGGCACAACTACCCCATCGTGCAATTCTTTAGGATGTGTGACCCCACTAACATTATATAACTTTCCATACACGTTCCTCATTAGAGAACTGCTCCCTCCTCCACCTTGTAACCAACTCGATACCTCTTCTCTCCTCCAACCACCACCCACACCATTTTCCACCGTCTTCTTACCCTTCACCGAGCGACTCAAAACTCCCGAGATTAACATAGGACCCTCTGAAGTATTTGACATCCAACTTTTCTGGTTTTCAGCACGTAACCAACCACCGTACTCCCTAAGCACCTTCCCCAACTCCTTTCTCATAGCTACAACTACATCACAATCAGGTTCCCAGTGATCCAACCATCCACACACAAAACAAAAATCTGGCAATCTTTCATACTTAAACATGACCATCTTCTTCCCCGTCCGGTAGAGTAATAGTAAGACAGCGTCTCAGAGGTTTATGGACATTTACTTGTACTCTGACCCTCAAGAAACGCCCTCAAGCAGAAAGATCACCCTCCAAATCAATTTCCTCCACCTCACCTATGGATTCCGCCAGCACAATTCCTACCTTTCCACACATCACACCCAGAGGAAGACCATGGATTTGAACCCAAAAAGGACATTTATCTAGACAAATTTGATCAATTTGTCCCAACCCCTCTAACTCCTTAAAGATAATCAGAGCTTTGTTAAACGACCATGGTTGATTCATCAACACTCTATCCTTCTCCTTCATACTTTCAAAGAAAAAAACATACAGACCATCACCCACCTCCCTAATATGCAAACCCACAGATAATTTCCAGACTTTCCCTAAAACATTCTTCATAACTTCAACATTCACCGTTTTCTTTGTAAATATTTTACCAACTAAGCAAGACTTCCCTAACTCCACTGTCTCATCCACCCATTCTTTCTCAATAACCACCTCGCTCAGTTCATCTTCCGTCAACGATAACTTGTTCCACTGCGCTACCAAATTGTCGTCCATTGTGATAAACTCTCACCTTTCCAAAGCAAATTGACAAGAACCCCTTTGAGAAACGACACTTTCATAAAAGAAAGACAAAACAACGAACGAAAACTCTGACAGAGAGAAAACAAACCCTACGGAGAGACCCCGGTTGTTGTAGCTTAATGTTAGATTAACAACATTTTCATCTTTTCTATTAAACCAAATCAAAGTATAACATGATTATGAATTAAAATTTATTGTTTGCTATTTTTTTATTATGAACAACTTTGGTGCTTGTTATAATTTTTTAATTTGTATTTCCAACATAATATTAGAGTAATGAATTTGTAACTCAAAAATGAAACATATTTATATATATATATATATATATATATATATATATATATATATATATATATATAATAGGCAAGATTTAGATATACTTTGTGTCAATTCCCAAAACAAATAAAGACTTTGTCTCCTTTACGACACATATTTTGCGTTTTCGCCTTTATGCCATCATAGGTGACGAGACCAAAGTTCGTATCAATAAAGATATCAAATTGTTATATTTCCTATTATCGTTGTCAAATATTAGTTAAATTTCTCTAATTTTTTGATCTTGCTAGTTGTGTTGCCGTGATTAACCTTACTTTATTAATTTCATACTTTGCAATTTAAGCTCTGCAAAGTTGGGTCTGTGCAATTTGGTAAAGGAAAAGCCATGGGTTTCTTACCATTAAATATTATTGTACATGTTTTTATGATTATTTTAGAACAACAAAAATAATAATTTGATATTCAACTTATTTTAAATAAAATAAAGTTATAATTAAAAAAATATAATGAATATTTTCTTTTACTTTTTACTCTTTAACCAAACAATAGTAAGTAGGATTATTTTCCTTTAATAATTTTAATTATCCAAAAAAAAGTACATATACTTTTTTCTTTCCTTTATTTTTTTTCACTTTATTTTTTTTTAACTAATATTTATCAAAAATAAACTTAGCGTAAAAGGCAATGATAGGTATAAATTAAGAAAAGAAGCAAATGAATACTTAGGCAAATAATGAAAAGGACGATGCTCATGGAACTTATTGTTGATCTAAATGGTTCAGCACAAAGGTAAACTTCAAGAGATTAATAAAATACAATTCTTTCCTTCTTGAGATTAATAAAATTCTTCTTCCATTTATATATGCAAGTTTTTGAAGTATATATATGTGCTTGTTTCCCCAGAAAACGCATATACTACTTTCTCACCCACAAACTGACATAGAAAGAAAGAGAAGAGATGGAGCTTCAACATTTTAGCCACAATCATCCTCTGGTTTTCAATTAAGGGCAAAGCCATGAAAGTGAGAAGGCTGTTTGCTCTGGGTGTAACGAGGTGATTTCGGGTCTAAGGTTTAGTTGTGACATGTGGGTTTCATCTTGACAACAGTTGTGCCAAGGCACCTTCTGAGAAAAATCACCCCTTTCATCGCAACCATAGCCTTACTCTTCTAGCAAGCTCGCCATATGGTGAAGGTAGTTGCATTTGCATTTTCTGTGACAAATATTGCAAGAAGTTTGTTTATCATTCTTCTTGTAAATTAGACCTTCACATCTAATGTCCTTTGTTTTTATATGACATTGCCGAAAAAGAAATTGGAGATCAACTTCAAAATTTTGCATATAAAGACCCATCCTACATCTCCACTAAAAATCGTTCCAAAAAGCTCAAAAACGCCACGTGCTTTGTCTGTTGGAAGCCTTTATTAGATTCTGCATATCTTTCTCTTGACTGTGGATTTTACCTACATAAGGAATGTCTTGAGCTACCTTTTGAAATCAATGATCTTACCCACCGCCAACATTCTCTTTTTTTACAATTTAACAGTGATCTTCTCCCTTGCAAGATATGCGATGAAACCCAACCCAGAGGATTGGTTTATTGTGTTGTTCAATTTGCAAGTTTGTCCTTCACTTTAAATGTGTGTCACCACCACCTATCATTGAAGATACAAATAGTCATGAACGCCCATTCACCAGGTGGTTAAGACCATCCTCATTCACTTGCGATGCATGTGGCACTTTGGGAAATTATGTTTCTTGTATTTGCTCGACATGTAGCCTAATACTCCATGAGAAGCGCATTTCATTGCCACGCATCATCAAAAACATATGGCATTACCATCCTATTTTCCACAAATACTTTGTAGTAGACAATGAACCTAGAGCACTGGAATGTGAGATTTGTCATGAGGAGGTGAATAAAGAGTATGGGAGTTACTATTGTTCTGAGTGCAAGTTTATTCTCCATGTGAATTGTGCAGTACAAACTCCTAGGTGGTTTTACAAAATTGATCCAAGCAAGCTTAATGAAAATTCAATGTTGGTAGATGATACTGTGGATCCAAGCTTTTTTGTTATTAAAGAGATCAGACTTGGGAAAAATGTGATAGCAACTGAGATAAAGCATTTCAGCCATCAACACAATTTCGTACTGAATGATGAAGAAAAGGATTACAGGTGTTGCGACGGTTGCAGTCAACTCATCACGACTTCTTTTTATCATTGTTTACAATGTGATTTCTTTCTCCACAAATCATGCGCTGAGTTACCTAGGAAGAAACAGATTTGGATTGTTTTCGACAAAAATCCCTTTTACCTTGTTTAGCGTTTTCACATGTATATTTTGTAAATTCAAGCGTAGTGGTTTCTCCTGCAAATTTAGTCTGATCGACATTCGCTTCTGTTGATGCCGGTAGGTACAGAAACTGAAAATCGAGAATAACCTGAGGCGTGCTGCGATCGCACTGTCCTTAAGGATTATTTCACCGTAAGTGTAATCCCCCAGGATTCAACAGGCCCTTCTGGAATAACCAGGAAGCAGGAACAGCTTAGAAAGAAAAGAGAGGTTTTTTAACCCAGCAGAACACGATAGAAGGAAAAGGTAAGAGAGGAAGAAGTAGTGCTTAGAGGCTTTCTGGAGCACTGTATTTATAGGCAAAGTTGGTAACGTTCAGAAAATCAAGATGTAATATGAATAAAATAAAATCAGTATAAAATAAAATCTGTATGACAACGTCAACAAATCTGGAGCTCATAGTGTTTTGGATGAACTAAAACACTAGTTTTCGGATAAGGATAAAATACTGAAAATAGTTGATAAAAAATAATGTAAAAATTGGGCTTGGTCTCTTTTACTTTGCGCGCAGGGGGGGGGAAATCGTCAGTTTATAAATGCAAATGGGCTTTCGGCCCATTTCTCGTGTGCGCGCAAAACTCTCCTTTTTGCTTACCCTTTATAAGCCCATAAAACAATGTTGATATATAAAACCTTTTGAAACCATTTATCTAAGCAATGTGGGATAGAAGTCTTTTAGAAATACACAACTTATCCAACAGCTTCTGCGTTCGATGTGCTGAAGTTTCTCTGGACTGCACTCAAGGACACAAGCATCGTCTTCTCTTTTACCACAGGTATAATGGGCAATGTAATGTTTGTGGTGGCAGGATTAATGATGGTGTAACAAACGGATGCAAGGGCTACGATTTTCATGTGCATTATGAATGTACTCTCCCTCCACAAATAGCTCCTCACAAATGCGATGAACATTTTCTCACTCTCCCATACCATGACAACAATGATTATTCAGACTATCATTGTTGTGATATTTATGAGCAAAAAGAAACCGCAACAATTGGTGTTATCATTGTGCGATTTGCGACACTTCAACTCATCCCAAATGTGTTTCGGAGATCACCCATTTATCAAGCTCCAGCATCTTCATGGAAACCTATCATCCGCACTCTCTTGTGTTCGTCCAAAAGGCATATAATTATACTGAATGCAGCAAATGTGGTAAGCCCTGCTTAGGTCTGGCTTTAGAGTGTTCAGAGACAAGATGCCATTATAGTGTCCATTTAACATGTGTAGGAATTTTTCCAGATGTACTTCCTTGAAAAGTCCGTCTAAATATTGTTCTTGTTATAGACTATATATTGTGCACATAAATTTGTCTACTCTGAAGGAAAATTATCGAATGAATAAATTAGTTCCGTTTAGTATTTGGAGATGTCTGATCTATTTGTATATAATCAGTTAAGGTGATGTTTGGTGCATAGGATGATAGATAAGATAGGATGATAATTATCCTATCTTATATTTTTGGTACATATATTAAAATGAAAATTGGATTGCAAAAAGGATTATTCATCCTCCTAGTCTAAGACAACTCAATCCTCTCCAAAATGTGAGGATTATTTCTAATCCCATGAGATTAGAAATGAACACTAATATTTTATTTGTTTCATCATTAAAATTTATATTTAAAAATTAACTTAAACATTTAATAAAATAATAAGGATCTTTGTTTAATTAATTAATTAATCCAGAATTTTCCTTATTTTTCTTTCTTTTTTTTAATTTCTTGTTTTTATTCAATAAAAACTATAATTTTGATAAAATAATATTTTCTTGAGCACATTTTTTTAAAGAATTATTTTCTGGAAATAATTAAAATTTTAAATTATTTTTTAAAAAATAAATTCTCAAACATAAAAATTATAAAATATATTTTTTAACTATTTTTTTCTTACGTTTAAATTTTATTTTTTATTTCTTAATTTTTTTCTTCTTTCCTATGAAAAAAGAAATAAAAATAACTATTAACCATAAAATTATTAGAAATTATATATTTTAATTTATAAAATTTGAATTATTAAATTGTAACTCATATTTTTTTTTGTTTTCAATATATTTCCTTCTAATTGACAAAAAAAGAAAGAACATAAAGAAACTATAAAAATAAAGAAAAAATATTTAAGAATTTTCTTTTAGAAGAATTAATGTAATTAAAAAATAAACTTATTTTCTAAAAAAACTCAATTTTCTAAAAAAAATATATTTAATTTACAATAAAAAATTATTTTAAATTTAAATAATATATAAAGGAATAAAAACAAAAGGAAATAACAGAAAAAAATTGAAAAAATGTGGATAATGTTTCTTATAAAAGTTCTTTTTTAACAAAATAAATTTTTTGAAAACGTAATATAAATATTTTAAAAATATTTTTTTTATAAAAAATCAACTAATAAATTGGATTATTAACTATAATATTATAAATTATTTTTAAATTTTTATTTATATTTATAACAAAAAATTATAAATTTAAATTATGTTACTTTAAAAAAGAGTACTAAAAAATCATTTTATACTACTTTTAATTTTACATATAACAAATATAATGAAAGACATAAAAATCATCTTATCTTATTCTTAATTTTTGTACACACCAAACATAACATAGGATGATATAATCTAATATTATTTTATCTATAATTTTATATTATCCTATTTTATTTTCACCCTATGCACCAAACATAATCTAATTGTTTTAGATTATTTGCTGAAGATAAAAAGAATTTCAACTTTCATGTTCAAATTGGTTTGGTTTGTCAATCTAAAGAATTTAGAGCTCTTAATTGCTTTTAAGCATATGCAGCAAATTTAATTTGTTTCTTTCTTCATGTTATGACCATCTTGATAAACGATTTCCCTGTTGATACACTCCTTCGAGTTTGAGCTATTGTACTAATGGTAGCCAGAGAATTAGTAGATTCATTTTGAAACCCCATGAAGTTTTCACACTGAATTAATTTCCATGCAAAATGTCAATTAACTACAAAAAAGTACATCTCCTATCTAGAAAATTATCCTTTGCTTCGACCTGATGAATGTCGAATCAACAGCCTTGCTTATGGTTCAGTTCAATTTAGGCTTGAATATAAATTTTCTTATTTGAACCCAACTCGAGTTTATTATTTTATTAATAAAATATTATATTCCAATTTAATTTCAATCTTAGAAATATAGTATATTTTTATTTATTTTCGCTGAACATATTGAAATATTAATATAAATATAATATTCCACCATCATAATAATAATAATTAAATGGATGGGCTTGGTTGGACTCAAATATTATTTTTTTAATCTAATCTTATATACATATAAAAGTCAAAGTAGTTGACTCAAAAAAAACATCCTATGTCAATTGTTTATATTTATGACACATGTATTTACTACAAAATAAGTGACTTTTAAGACCAGTTGACTGCCGATAAAAACCTTACCGGCGGTTCGTTGACCGCTAGCTGATCGTCAGACAGGTGAATGTCAATGAAGGTCTGTCGGCTATAATGTACTCCAATGCCGGTAAAGGGTTGGGGAATTGGGGTATGACTTTTCGCGGCGTTTTTAAATACTTTTAAAAGCATAAGGCTTTTACTTACACTTTAAAGTGCCTACAAAAGTCCTATTTGAAATTTAAAATTTTTATATTTATTAAATTTTATTTTAAATTTAAAAGCTTTTACTGGCACTTTTAAGTGCTAGTAAAAGTCTTATTTAAAATTTTTATATTTATTAAATTTTATTTTAAATTTAAAAGCTTAATTTATTCTTTGTGTTTTCATAAAAGATAACACAATTGTTAATGTCATTGTTCACTAATAATTTAATAAAATGATTTTAATAAAAGAACTATTTGCACTGTAACACTCATATGCATTAACAATTTCTTAACAATTGTAACTTTCATTTGTTGAAGTTCAGTTCAAAGTGCTTATAACCAAAATGTTTTCAAAACTTCCTAAAAGTCTAATACAAGCATAAAATTTCTAGCTAAATTGTATACCAATTATCATCCTTGAAGCTTCCATCTTCACTTAGGATTTGCACGTAGTGATCCTAACGAACTAGATGCGTATGAAACCTACAATAAGTGAAAATGAAACCTCTTAACTACTATCACCATGCTGTAAACAATGTATATAAACCTACAATAAATACTACTTTCCACCATGCTTTCAATAAGCCATAAACACTTTTTTTTTTGTTCATGAAGCCAAAAACACTGTACTACAACAAGCACATTTACAGAACAGTTATGCTGACATAAAAGGATGCAAAGGAGACAGAACAATTACAAATCTAAAAGAATTAAAGCACAATATTAAAATCAAACAAGCATGCAACATAACCCATAGCTCACATTTCAAGATTTATGTTGATAAAAAATATATATCTACAAACAAATGTGGTTCTTACCTGTCTACTGCCAACTACAAGGGAAGCTGAGCTAATGTCCATGCTTGGCACATGTGGAAATCTCCTTTGCATCGCATTTGCAAATTTAACTAGCTCGGCGTTTACCTTTTTAAGTGATGCTAATGTCGCCTGAAGTTCATCCACCTTCGAGACTTTTTCTTCGAGCTCAAACACTCTAGCTGCCTTTTCCTCCAAGTTGGAAACTTTATTAGTAATAGCATCTCGCTTCTCTTGTAGCTTGAGAACTTCTTCATCTCTATCATTCATTGCTTGGAAATGACAAGAAGATAAACCCCATATCTCTGTGGGTGTAGGGCCTAATCCCAATCCCCGTATACATCTGGGACGTTCCTTCCCCATCACTTCTATGAAAACCTCATCGATAGAAGAACTTGTTGCTCCCAATTACTCCAAGTTGCTAGAATGTTGAGATAGCACCTCTTTTAACTTCTCCAATAAAATAATCAACCAAAACAACCATTAGGCAATACATTGATAAAAATACTCAGAAGGTTTCATGATTTCATAATAAAAGATAGAAGTTCAACGCCAAACCCTACTGATTGGGGTGTGTAGGAGGCAACTCAGCTTCTATTGTAGTAATTGTTAATAGCAAGCAAATAACATAAAAAATCATCATTGGCATGATTAATAAAACAAACATTTGAAAGGTGTTTATAGCCATATCAGGATTTCACAATGCAAGGCAAGCAACATAAGTCCATAGGATCAAATTAAACAAATATAATTGCAATACCAAGCATTAAAGCATAGCAATTATCTCAGAATCAAAGGTTAATAAAAAATTCACTCTCATTATTAAAATTGAACAGTCAACCAATATATATATATATAAATATATATTTCTCAATCTATTAAATTCTAGTAAAAAAACAAAAGTATGTTTATAGGCCAATGAACATTTATAACATAACATAAAGATTTATAAAATCCGACAAAATGCTCGAGTGATAAGGTAAAATATATAAATATAGACTAATATAAAGTTGAAATAGATTTATATTTTCTTTTCAGATAGGCAAACAACTTTGAGATCCTGGGATAAGTGAGTACAATTACCTTCTACTATGGTTGGTCTTCCAAACATTTTGAATAAAAAAAAAATATGACTACAATTTATAATGAATAATTAAAAATGTAGTCATTAACAATTTACACAATCATCCTATAGCTTCAAAAGCAAGTGCCTGTATGTGTTTAAGTTACTTACCTTATGAAAGCATTTAAACCTCTCCTAGCAACTTCCTATAGCTTAAAATTCACAATTGAAGGTAAAAGGCATGTATTAAGAAGGGGATCTTATTTAGTGGAACTAAAGACTATTGGCAGTAAACAATTTGATAAACTATTATCATAGTCTCCATGCTGCTCGCTCATACAATTGTGTAATTTGCAAATAGAAGGGAAACTTCATGGTTTTATCAATCAAATAGATGTAAGACTAACTACTAGACATCAAGATTCAAATCAGATTGTCGTTTTTCCCAAGATGCTGCCATTTCTAGTCCCAAATTGATGAGAAGTGCCAAAACGTACAAGCCATGGTTTTGGTATGTGTCTGCATTTTTAGTGGTTGGTTCTAATATATTCTAACATTTAGTGGCCAGATATGGTTTCAAAAGGATAAGTACTAATCATTGACTCAATTCCTAACAGTTCATGCACACACACCCACACACACACTCAACTCTCCTAGAGTAAGTCTACATTAAAGGTATTTAGAAAAAGAAATCTGTCTTAACTCCTAGCAATATGGAACACATTCTGTATCATCTCAACCAAATAAATAGTTATAAATAACTACTTCATTAGGAAAACAGTAGTTGTAAAAGCTAAAACATGCTTCTAATGTGATCAGAAAGCTTCCAATGTGATCTTGACTAATGTTTATCAATAATCCAAAATAATTACTGTTGATAAAAAATGAAAGTGGTAAATCATAATCATAATTTTACAGCTTAACACAGAGCTTCAGCAAATGCCCTTCAAAAATCTCAAAACCAACTAAGGAATTCGTACAAAATTCAAGTAATCACTTACAGCAACTCGCGTAGCAGAATCATCTACAAAACTTCCGTCCTTACATTGATGAGTCATCACAAATAGTTTTATCCTATTTGGCTCTACCCCACCACGTTGCTTCTATTATCACAAAACATCCTTAAATTAATATAGCACTACTAAGCAAGGATAAATAGAAGGAGAAAAATCAGATCCAATAGTTCATTTTAGGTAATAAAATTAAAAACATACCTTTTCATCCACAAGAGAAGCAAAACTCTTTGAGCTCGTAGTGTGAAGCATGGTTTGTTTGGCTCGTCGATCACTGTTTAGTTTAGCAAGAGTTTATATTATTCACAAACAAAAAAAAAATCAACTTGTCGTTAAAGCAACACCACATTAGCAAGCATTTGATAGACTTAAGCAAATTTTGCAGTAACTCCTCTTCATTACCAAAACTGACTTTAACTTGAATCAATTTAAATTTGTTATGTAAACCTTACCTTTCCTTCAAGTGACAGCCAATATGCTACAAGAGTTGCCCATTGATCTCTTAGAACATCTGAGGGTTTATTTTGCAGCAACTCCTCTTCATTATTAGAGTGGAAGTATTTAGCTTTTCGCTCAGCCTTGTAATCCCTCCATTTTTTTGACAAAGACCTTAAGATCCAACCAGTATTACGTTTGGGAAACACAAATTTTTCCTACACTAAAATAAAAATTATTGAAATATCTAATTCAAACAAGAAAACTTCCTCTAAACAAATTAATAATTTGAATAATAAAAGAAAAAACCTTGATATGGTTTAAGCAGTCTGTCTTGAACATTTGAGGCATATCCCTCCAAGTCTTGTAGACCAAAAGGAGTAAATAGCCATTTCTTGCTAAGATCCCAAGACAAGATGATAGTAAGCAAGGTTCACATCTAATTGGCTGACCTTTATTTTTAAAACAAACTTTAATTTTTTTCCAAGGTGGAAGATTCCACACATGAATCATCTTATTACGACCATGAGTATGACGCTTCTTGCTTTGTTCAGAGGGAGAGGTTGCTAAGGAGTATCTTGTTGACTATCTTTAGTATCTTAGGTTACAATTTCACAATTTCAAATACTTCTACTTTTTCCTATGATGTATGGTGAAGCAAACCTGCATAGAAGAGGAATAAATTAGTAGAAAAAATGAAAATAAAAGTAGAAAAGTTACAGTCATACTGATAAAAGAGTCTGGTTCATCTTCCTCTCCTCCAAAATCTGTTCTGTAGAAAAAATAAAAATAAACTCTGCTTATTGATTTTGTACATACAACTATAGAGAGAAGCAAACACAGTGATAGTAGAAACTCTCAATTAGAGTAAAGATTGGTTAACAGAACTATTCAGCAAAGGTGGCACTGTGACAATCAAATGCCACGGAAAAAAAATAAAACTAAACTCGGCTTATTGATTTTGTACATACAACTATAGAGAGAAGCAAGCACAATAGATAGCAAAAACTCTCAATTAGAGTAAGGATTAGTTAACAGAACTATTCAGCAAAGGTGGCACTATGGCAATAAAATGCCATGGAAAAAAATTCAGAAATTAAGTTCATCCAATCAGAACAGAGTGATATGTCTAATTCAACTTATGTTTACAGATCAGAACAGAGAGATTATCATTTTCCTTTCCGTTTACACCAAAATTTAAGGGAGATGAAATGGTTTGGCTATGTTGGAGGTCATTTACATAATTGAGGAATCTAGATCAGCATCAGTAGCATGGACAAACTGTTGAAAGTTGTGGGTTTAAGAGGACATAAAAGCATAATATGCTCAAAAGGGTTTTAGGTAAATTATGAAGTTCAGAAAAATAGAATCATAGAAAAGACCAAAGAATATATAAGAAATTCAGTGATAATCTTCCAGCTCTAGTATTACTTTGTTAAGCTGCAAGGAAGAAAGAAACAATGACCATAAGATGATGCCTGACAACTGACAATACAAATGGGAATCTAAGTAGGGACTAATGGCTTCTGTATCGACAGATGCTAGATGCCAATAAACCTTCTAGAATTTCAAGTAAAAAGCTAAGGTTTGATACCAAAAATTAGAAATTGAGATGGTTTACTTTGCATTAAAATGGAGCTTCTATTAAAGATAGATATGGTAATTACACATACAAATATCATATTAATCTAGTAGTCAACTCATGTCCTCGCTATGTCAAGTAATGAAAAAAAGTATAATTCCTAGTATTGATGTGCATTCGAAAGTTCAAACCAATTAACCTTGTCTTAGTTAGTCCAACAAAACAGCCTGCAACAATCTTGAAACAATTCATTCAATAACAAAGACAATCAACAAATTATGCCAACATGAGAGAAAACCACCCTAAAGATTTACTTGGCAGAACAAGATGAGAGAAGTTCTAGACATGGACTATTCCTCTTGGTTGAAGTAAAAGAATCTATTCAAACACTTGAAATTTAGATCTCACAATAATAGGTATCAATGGATGACAAAAATCCAAAATGATTAAAAAAACAAAACGTAATAGTACTTTCTAATAAATTAACAAAAATGCATGATTTTTACCTTTAAACGGCAGGACTAAGTTTGAATTGGCATTAAAATTTCACCACTTGGTCTTTTAAAAAACAAAACAACATATGATTTAGCACTTCTTCAGAATTCTTTTTTACTTTATAGCAACATTTTACTAAAGTCTAAATAAATCAAGCATCTTCAATATCAGCTGATGATTTAACAGCATTAAGATCGATCAAAATTCAAAGATACCGAGCTACATGGATGATTACCAAATCCAATTTATTTTCAGCTGAATCAATTTACCTCTTTTCCAATAATCCTACATTTCTCCTATTCAAAAGGTTTTAAGCATGATATTTTCTTGCAAGGGCAAACAACTTAATATCAATTGAAATTACTCTCAAAATTGCTAACAAAATTAGATCAAATGAGAGGTTTTCTGCATATATTCTTATCCCAATGTGGCCAGAAGGAGTTACAACAAGCACCCTTATCCAAAGGATTCTCTTTTGCCAAGTAAGCTCAATTATAGCTAGGAAAGACTTTATGTCTTTAAGCATTAATTATTTGCATGCTAGATGACATTTCATGGAGTAATAATCGTTTTGAGTTCTGTAGAATGCTCCAAACTGATTGTGATTTCCCATTTAAGACATTTAGCAGAATGTTAAACTTCTTCACTCAGTATAATTGTTGATTTCTGTAGCATAAAACAATACAAATGATGTATTATCTTGACCATTGTTGTATACATCATAAGCTTTGGTGGACTTCCTAAGTAATGGCTTCCAATAGCAAGGAAATTCTGCCCAAGGTGATAATCACAATGATATAAGACAATTTCCACTTATGCTCAGGCTTCAAGACATTGAAACCCTTAAACACGTTGATGATGATGCACATTCAAAGGAATAGATGCATTCAACTTTTATACAGATCTTAATAATAAGAGCAATAATATGGTAACCTTGAAATGATACACATTCGACCAAAATTAGAATTATTTATTCGAGTTCTAGAAGTTCAGAACTATTTATTCAAGCTGTTAAAGAGAATGAAACAGTAACAATATAAGTTATTATCTTGAGTAGCAACATGGAAATTAGACACAAGGTACAAAAAGTAAATAAAACTCTTTTTGATTCCAAAATCCAAATACAACTTAATAAAAGTTTTCAACAAAAATAAAATAAATATGAAATTGAATTAGATACAAATCTCTTCCTTAATTGATTCAACCTTCTACCTCAATTGATTCCATACCCATATCACACAAATCTCTTGGTATTGCATTCAATACAATTTTCCAATTTTGACGCCAAGGATCTTGTACAAAAAAAACTTATTTTGCTTGGGACGCAAGCA
Source organism: Heritiera fomes (assembly GCA_032173925.1). NCBI lineage: Eukaryota > Viridiplantae > Streptophyta > Magnoliopsida > Malvales > Malvaceae > Heritiera > Heritiera fomes. The sequence continues at coordinate 15,279,838 of JAPDPM010000009.1, read as the reverse complement.
CAAAAGGTTCATCTTTTATATCATTACCTGTATGAATTAAATTTGAGAAATTCACAAATGTAAATCCATATTGATCTTTCTTAATGCCCTTTGCTTCAATAAGGCTACCCCAATCACATCAAAACAATACAACCTTAAATCTCTCAAAGTAATTTAGCTCTATTATATCTGTCAATACTCCATAATAAATATCTTCCATAACAATAGGATCTCCACCTTGAGCATTTGGATAATAAGTGGTTTTTGTAATCATAGCTACTCCACTGTTTTGATTCTTTTTGTCCCTCTTAGGACTTTTGGTATGAAACCTAAGCCCATTGATCACATAACCGTAATATCTTGTTGCCACTCTATTAGGACCTTAAGAAAGATACCTACTATCTGTTGTAGTTTTTGAAGGATCCATTGTTGCAACATAATTCAACATTAAAAGGTATGAGACTTGCTATTTTGACTTTGAATATAAAACAAAGAGAAAAACAAAAGAAAATAGTCAACTGGAAAATTACTAACCCAATCATAAAATCATTCATGAAATGTAGAATTCATCATGTCACTTATTTCGATTGGATGAGTTCATTTGCGCCTTTGTTGCCTTCTTATACTTTTGTCAAATTCTCTATAACAACCTAATCAAGTTAACTATAATTTAACTAAAAAACTTTATAAGGGAAAGACAAGGTAGAGGGCTTACTCTTGAAATTCATGAATTGCTTCACATTGAAATAACACGTAACGATGAGCTTGTACCCATGTTTTTTCATCTAGCTCAAAACCTATTGCTTTTCCTAATGGTCGCCTTAAGCTTGGAAATAAGCTTTTATCTTTGTTGCGGTTCACTAGGGACATCATAATTGCCAACTGAGGGGCCAAATCGAGTTTCAAACTCTTCTAAGTATCTTGAACGAAAAGCCATACACTCTTCAGCCAAGTATGCCTCTGTAATTGAGTCTTCTGGGTAAGCTTTATTAGTTTTATATGACTTTAATTTAAAAAGGAATCTATAATAAAAGGACCACAAATAAAGAAAAGAAAATACTTTAACTCATAAGAAATCATCTATAATTGAAGGACCAAATTGGATCATACCTTTCGACTAGATACATCCATCTATAATAGATGGGTCTTGTAATTTTTGCCTCTTCAACCAAATGAACCACCAAATGTACCATGATGTTAAAGAATGAAGAGTGAAATCTTCTCCATTCGACAAAGGGTAAGCACAATCTTAGATTGAAGTCTCTCAAGCTCTTTTACTTTAAGAACTTTAGCACATATTGCCTTGAAAAATTGACCCAATTCAAATATAACCATGGTCACATCTTTAGGTAGAAGCACACATAATGCAAGTCCAAGGAACTCCTCCAATATATGGCTATCGTGACTTTTCAAAGGAAGAATTTTACGATCTTTGAGACTGACACATTGGGAGATATTTGAAGAGAAACCATCTAGAACTTTGATACTTTTTAAAACTTCTAGAAAAATGTCTTTCTCCTTTATTGACATCCAATAGCAAGCAAAAGGTATATGAAGTCTACCATCCTCATCTTCCCTTAGATGTAGCTCTTTATACCTATTGCTTGCAAGTCTAGACGTGCCTTCAACTTATCTTTAGTCTTCCCATCAATATTTAATAAAGTCGCGAAAATATTATCACACACATTTTTCTCTACATGCATCACATCTAGATTATGATATAACAAATTGTGCTCCCAATATGGCAAATTAAAAAAAATGCTCTTCATTTTCCAGGTATCAAAATGAACTGGATTTCTTTCTTTCCAAAAGTAACATTAATGTTTTCTACTTGACTTAAAACCATACTTCCTAAAGGTGAAATTGTGGCAACCCTTAATTCTTGAGTGCCGTCAAAAGAGGAATCAATATGAAATTCATGATTAATATCTAAAAATTGATGATGACCCATGAAACAATATTTACCCCCATGATGTAGCCATAAATAACATGTGTCTTCAGAACAGTGAGGACATGCAAAACTACTTTTAACATTCCAACCAGACAAATCTCCATATGCAGGAAAGTCGTTTATTGTCCACATTAATCCAACACGTAATTAAAAATTCTCTTCAGCAAAAGCATCAAAGGTGTTTACCACAACTTCCCACAGTTCTTTTAACTCTCTTACTAGAGGTTGTAAGTAAACATCAATATCATTTCCAAGTCCACTCCTACCTGAAATCACTAAAGAAAGAATAAAACTAGACTCTTTCATAGACAACCAAGGGGGCAAGTTGTATGGTAGCACCATAACAAGCCAAACACTATACTTTTTGTTCATTGTTCTAAATGGATTAAATCCATCAGTAGCCAAGCCTAGTCTCACATTACGAGGGTCTAAGGCAAAATAAGTATATCGCAAATCAGAAGATTTCTAAGCAAGAGAGTCAGTTAGATGCCTCAATTTTCCATCTTTCTTACGACCTTTATCATGCCATGACATAACAGAAGCTATTTTTGGATACATAAACATTTTTTGAAGTCTGGGTTTCAAGGGAAAAGGAAGTAACACCTTTATAGGTTTCTTCTTTTTACCACTAAAACCACCCTCCAAATCATTATTATCACATTACACCCACCTAGAAGCACCGTACAAATAACACGACTCTTCATTTGCTCTCTCATCAAGGTACAACATACAATCATTTGGACAAGCATGAATCTTATCGTCCCTTAAGACCTAATTCCTTAATGATGTTCTTAGTTTCACGATAGGAATTAAGCAAAGTTTCACCCTCAGGAAGAATCCTTTACAATAGTGAAAGGAGCAAATTAAATGACTTATTACTCATCCCACCGAAACCTTTATTTGAAACAACTCTAAGATGATAGACAAGTTAGACATTCTTTTGAATCTCGAGTACAATTCTTGGTTTAAATCATCTAACAATTTATAAACTTTTTGCTTCGACATTTAACTCTTCTTGCAACTGTCTATTATCATTCCCTTCACTAGAAAATTGAGATAAGTCAATCTCATTCTCATATTCATCAACTCGTAAACTCTCATCTACATTAAGATCTTGAAGTTCTTCAGAGCTTTTTGGTAAATGAGACTCGTAAGCACACAATGGAGTTTCACCATGACAAACCCAATGAGTATAATCAAACAAAACCCATGGCAAATCAAATGCTCTTATACAACTTCTAATGGTTTCCAATACAAATTGACACATTTTATACATGGACATAAAATCATGCCATCTCGACATGCATTCTCAAATGCAATCTAAAAAAGTGGCTAACCCCTTGCACATATTCACTACTAAACTTAGACTTTCCAATCCAACTCTTATCCACGGTTGTAGTAGTGATGGCAAAAGAAAACAACTAATGAAGGAGAGCACAACCTAGAAAATAACAAAGCAATTTGATTATATATCTATAATTTGTATGTGTATATAAAGCCAACCAAGAAATAATATCCTAAGCAATTTGGGAAAGAAAATCTGTATGTCTCTTTTAATTTACTGTTTAGCAGAAATTCAACCTTGAGACTTGAATACTAATGCAAATGGATCTCAATCTAATTAGGGCTATGGTACATTTCTAGGACCCCTCTTACAAGTGCTTTGTGTTTAATGAGGTAGATATGGTGCCTACTATTGAGGAATATATGGTCTTACTTCGTATCAAGGAGTCAAACAAAAAGATTTACAAGAAGAATAAGATGAGTCATCGAAAATGTTTGGCCCAAATGGTAGGTATCAATGTGTAAGAAGTTGATCAACATTTCAAAAAGAAAGGGGAAGGCAGTTATTTGGCTTCGGATTTACTTTGAGGTTGTTTTAACAAACAATTAACAGACAAGCAAAATATGAGTTTAATGGCATTAGCTATTTATGGGATGGTGATATTCCCTCGAGCCCTACAGTATGTGGAAATTACTCTCGTAGATATTGTTGAACAACTTGAGCAAGAGGTGAATGTCGCTCCAACAATTTTAGTGGAAACATTTAGATCTCTGAGTTATTATCATAGGGCCGAAGGGGGCGTTTTATTGGATGCATGCAACTATTGTATGTGTGGATGAAAAGTCATTTCAAGTGTGAAGAACCTGAATTTAAGAATGTTTACTTTGCAAGCAATGTACCTATCAAGGAATTCTGCAAGAGTAAATGGCCCAAGTCAAAAACAAAGAAGAAATGGGTTTCGACCTTACACAAAACCACAAACCAAGAAGTAGTTTGGTTAGCTCCATGGATGCCAAGAAGGTCAATGATATATAAATGTGGAGATTAGCCATAGGTTCCTTTGTTGGGTATATGAGGAACTATTTCTTATTCTCCCATCATGGCACGAATGCAATTAGGGTACGATCAGTTTATCCCTATGACCTATGGGCTTAATCCAAGGGAGTATTCTTACACTGAGAAAGGAGCATTGAGGAAGATAGAAGAAGATCTCAAAGCTTAGAAGACAGCTTGTGTAATAACAAAAGGAAGGTTTGTCGACAAGATCTCTCTTGAATATTTTGTTTGGCATGCTAGATGAGCCAAAGATATCAAGCTTCCCTCAGAAGAAGATGAAGAAATTCATGAAAATCCTTTACCCCAAGATCCTATGATTGATTTAGAGATTGCCAAGAGGAAGTTAGAAGAAGAAAAACAGGATTTGGAACAAGAATACAAAAAGTTCAAATACGAGACTGATGTAAGGATAGGAAAGAGAGATCATGCATATCCGAAGGTCCATCAAGAGAAGAACAAGCTGTTGGACGAGATTAGTTACTTGAAGAAAAACTCGCAAAGTCTGAGATTAGTCGTCTGATGGAAGAAAATGAACGACTAAAGGAAGGAGCTTGGAAGGACCGGGAAGAAATTGCACGACTCAAAGAGGAAGCACAAAAGAAGGAAAGTGAGCTTGATAAAGCTCAAATGGAGATAATACAATGGAAGATTTGATTACAAGGAGCTCTTAATCAAGCCCAAAAAGATCAACAAAAGATAGCCCAAAATATGCAAAACTTACAAAAAGAATGGAAAACTTTCAAGAAGGACTCACAACTCTTATGGACAATGTTTCATCAAATCAATTGGGTGGCTCATAGGGCCGACCAAATCGAAGATGAAATAAGGGAGTTGAAGCCTGGAGTTAACCCAATAACTGTGCATGGAGAGAGGTTGCTACAATTATTGGAAGAGATAGAGGGCTATTTTAGTGCTGTTAAAAGACTCATGTGGCATCATTAGATTTCTTCATGGATGTCTTAGGATTTTAGTTTCGTTAAATAATTGTTATGAATTCTTATGCATTTAGATTGTAAAAGTTTTCTCTTTTTCTTATGCATTTAGATTGTAAAATTTCATTTATTAATAAAATACATCTTTGAATTCTTTCAAATCTTTGCACATTTTTTTAAAAATAATTTCAACTTAATTATGGCATTCAAGGTGTCAAAATTGCGTCTACTAGATGATCCACCCTCCACAAGCTCGTATAATGGAAGAAGATCAAAATAATAGGATAAAGAAGTTAGAAAGGGAAAATGCAGAGATAAAGGGGCAATTGAGTGAAATTACTCAGTTGTTAAAAGCCATGATTCAAGGAAATGAGAAAATGGGTAATCAAGACAAGTCTATCCAAGAGACTCAACAAAACATGTGAGACAACCCCATTTTTATCCCTGAAGGAAGTACTGTCAAAGCTCCAACACCTCTACAAATATAGGTTTAAAACCTAATGGAAGTGCCAAATTTAGATGATCCTAAAGAGTTAGAAAAGTTAAGGCATAAAGAAGAATATAGCGGTACTAAAGCTCAGTTGAGCTTAATAGAGGAAAGGTTAAGTGCCATAGAAGGAGTTAACTATTTTGGATTGGTTGATGCTGAAAGGTTGTGTTTGGTACGTGGCATCGTACTGCCACCAAAATTCAAGGTGCCTGAATTTGAAAAGTTCAATGGAACTTCATGCCTAAAAGATCAGCTTACCATGTATTGTAAAAAGATGGTGGCACATACATGGGATGACAAGCTACTAATTCATGTTTTTGAAGATAGCTTTATTGGGTCAGCCACTAAATGGTATAACCAATTGGAAAGGGGCAAAGTTACTTCTTGGTCTGAGTTGGCAAGAGCTTTTATAGCTCAATACAAGCATGTGTTCGAAAGAGCTCCTAATCGCTTATCCCCTCCAAGGTATGGAAAAGAAGAAAGACGAGAGCTTCAAAGAATATGCCCAACAGTGGAGAGATGTGGCGTCGCAAGTTCAACCTCCTTTAACTGAAAAGGAAGTCACCATGTTCTTTTTGAATGCTCTCAAAGCGTCTTACTATGAGCGTATGCTTTGTAGTGTAACTAAGAACTTTGTAGATATGGTGCTAACTGGCAAAGCTATTGAGAATGCCATCAAGAGTGGTAAGATCAAAGTACCAGTGAATGATAGTAGGAAGGCTGGATTTTCGAAGAAGAAGGAAGGAGATGCACAAGCTGTCTCAAACAATTCGCATCACCCTTATACCCCTTACCCACCCTTAGTGAATTACGCCTATTCCCAATCTTACCCATAAACTCATCCCTAGAATTCTTATCAACCTGTTTTCTATCAACAAACATCTACAACCTCGACAAATCCCACTTTCCCACCTAATGACTAAAGGTACACAGTCGAAATATTACCATAGACCCTATACCCATGACATATGCCAAGCTATTCCCAAAGTTGGTAGAGGGTCATCTCATTGCCCCTCTTTATATAGAGCCCTTGAAACCTCCTTACCCAAAGTGGTATGACCCTAATGCAAAATATGCCTATCATAACGGCAATATTGGTCATTCTATTGAGAATTTTATGGGTTTGAAGGAGAAAGTCTAATCACTCATCAAAGCTAGACTCTTGATTTTCGGGAAGAAAAGTCAGCCAGATGTCAATGTAAACCCATTGCCCGATCATGCTGGGGCAATGGTGAATACGGTTGATGAATAAGGAAATTGAGGGTTTGATATTGATCAGTTCGTGTACCCTTTAGATGCACAGCTAGGAAATTAGACTGTTTGTGAGATGCTAGTTGTTTATGCCACCTAAGAGTAATGGATTTTTCTTTTATTTTCTTATTTTCATTTTCATTTGTCTTAGGTTTTCTTAAAATCTTTCAGTTTTTAAGTAATGTAGGAGTGCTTGTGCCCAAAAGCACTAGGATTTTCTTTTATGTATTGGGCTAACTTTCATTTATTTTCATTTTCAATAAAGGATTAGTGCGATGCATATTTCTTAATTCCTCATTCCAATCTTGTTCTTTAATGCAAAACACCAATACCCATATTCTCTACATTGTTACCAAGCTTAAAAATATCCAAATAATGAACATGATAATGATAATGCTATGAGTATAAAATTCAATTCTGAAAAAACTACTTTGGCTAGTTGAATGGATTTCAAGCAAGAAGAGAATAAAAGATATTTGTCTAAAATCTTCAACTATAGAATGTTACGAGTAAAGGTGAATCTCTACGTGAAATTCTAATGAGTTTGTCCTTGTTTAATAGATAACCTTTAATGAGAGTACTTGTATTGAGATGAGAAATGGCCTTCTTTCACTACCTTTCACGCATGACTAATTATCCATTGATTACCCCTTTTAAGCCTATTATATTCTTTTTGATATAACCTACCAAGAATCACCCTCCACACTGGGGGGCAAAGAGAATGGAAGATGAAAGATCAGTGGGGCAAAGTAAAAATACAAAAGGGGCAAAGTAAAAAAAAAAACTTTTGTGGAAAAAAAAAGAACGAAAAAGAAAAAAGAGAATGAAGAAGACAAAAGGGTTTAAATCAAGAAAGTGAAAACCCTAGTCACATTTGAATAAAAAAGGAGAGAAAAAGCAAATTAGAATTGGGCAAAAGGCAAAATGCCTAAATGATTCATGAAAAATGATTCTTGGTTTGATAAACCCTAAAACAAATTTTGAGCCTACGTTATCCTTTCTTTCATGAACCATCACCTGAGCCCACATTACGTGCCTTAAAAGTCCATTTTGATCAAATATAAGTACTCGCATTGAAGAATCATGTGTTGAACGAAGGTATACTTACATAGTGAGATGATGATCCTTTGGATGGAATCAGGAGAAGCAGATCAAGATAAGCAAAAACATTTCACCTAAATGGAAGTAGTGGGAATCCAAAGATTCTCTCATATCCATGTGAGCATTAAATTGGGTGAAGAAATATTTGCTGTTGAGGCATGAAGAAATTTCATTAAGAACGATGAAGTTGAAAATGAAGAAAAATGAAAAAAAAATGAAAAAAAAAAGAAGAAAAGAAAAAAAGAAAAGAAAAAAAAGAAGAGAATAAATAAAAGTAAGATTCAGATCGAAAACCCAAAAAGGGCCGTTTTGACCAATGGAGTACATCTAAGTTAAAAACCTAAAAAGGAAGCTTAGATATGAGAAAAGTTGGATGTCAACGATATTGAGGCAAGAGGATTCTTGATAAACTCAAACATGATCAGATAAAGTAGACATTTGGAAGAGAATTTTGTATTCGTTGATCAAAATTATTTGAATTTTTGTTATTTGGATACTGTTACCTAAAACTTAATCCTGATAATTCTAGCTTTCCCTTTCTAGCCCTGTTTTCCTTCAAGCTTGGCTACCTCTTGTAGCTTTTTCAGATATTGAATAATATCATTCCTTTCATTTTCACCTATTATTTCTTTGTTATATCCTAACCTTGAGGGATTGAGAAATTGTATTGCATTGATTTTGAAATTGGAATGATAATGAATGTTTGCTTGGCAAAATATGTGAAAGACTATTATAATATTTAAGAAAATGAAAGAATAGGAAATCTATGAATGAATAGAAAATGTAAATTAAGAAATATAAGCGGATAAGGAAGAACCAATGGTGAGATCTCAATAAGATTTTCAATGGGTGATAGGAATAGAAAGAATGGTGGAAAGTGAGATATGAGACAAGATGCAATAAAGATGAAGATAAAGCTTTCAAAACGGAAGAGAAGTGAAAGAGAAAACATGAAGAAGAAGAAGTAGAAATATAATGACAAGAATGTAGATGAAAGAGGAAAATGCATTGAGAAAGGAAAAACCTTGTTATTGCCACAATTAAAGCTGAAATGATTTTTTAAAGAAAACATTGCACGAACATAATAAATCGTGTGAGTGATATTGCATGAGTTGCATTACATAGATAGAATAAACTGCATGAATATGATAGATTGCAAAAATGACATTGCATAGATAGGATAGAATGCATGCATAGTTGCATACATGATGCATTACATGAGAAAAAGAAAAGTTACAGACAAGGTTCCTTGAGTACAATCTATAAGACCTTTGGGCATGATTCCTCCAAATTTTTAGACAAGATTTTTAAAGTTTGACTGCCTGCCTGTTTATGGGGAGCTTTTTTAGACAAGATTTTAAAGTTTGACTACCTGCCTATTTAGGAGGAGCATTTTTTAGACAAGATTTTAAAGTTTAACTACCTGTCTGTTTAGGGGGAACATTTTTAGGCAAGATTTTAAAGTTTGACTGCCTGCCTGTTTAAGGGGAGCTTTTTTTAGACAAGATTTTAAAGTTTGACTGCCTGTTTGTTTAGGGGAGCATTTTTAGGCAAGATTTTAAAGTTTGACTGCCTGTCTGTTTAGGGAGAGCTTTTTTAGACAAGATTTTAAAGTTTGACTACCTGTCTATTTAGGGAGAGCTTTTTTTAGACAAGATTTTAAAGTTTAACTGCTTGCTTGCTTAGGGGAGCTTTTTTAGACAAGATTTTAAAGTTTGACCGCCTGCCTGTTTACGAGGAGCTTTTTTTAGACAAAATTTTAAAGTATGACTGCCTGCCTGTTAAAGGGAGCTTTTTTAGATAAGATTTTAAAGTTTGACTGTCTTTTTGTTTAGAGGGAGCTTTTGGAAAAAAAATAGAAAAATCAAGAAAATTTTTTAAAAAATCAAAAATTAAAAAAATAAATAAATAAAAAAAGAGGGAGTCAGGCAAAATAGGTGTCTGTCTTTGTGCAATTACTGTTTCACAGTAAATGTACAAAAAGGGGCAGTTGTAGACACCCTATTTTGTCATGTCTTAATTTGTAAAAATAATTAATTAGGTTGGGTGACATTATATTTTAATTTAATTTAACAATTTAGAATTAGGGTAGAATTAAATTAGAATTTTTAGATTTAGAATTAACATTAATTAGGAAATTAAAATTAAAATAGGATTTAGGAATAATAAAAAAAGATAAGAAAAGAATATAAAATTAATTTTAGGACAGGATAATTAGATTTTTTAGGATAATTATTTAGATTAATATTAAATTTGATAGAGTTATATTAGGATTAACATAAGAATTAAATAAATAAAATATTAAAATTATGAGATAATTATTAGAATAAGTATAATTATATTAGGATTCTAACAAATTTGTCCCTATAAAAAGGGATTAAAGCTAATGATTTGATTCATTCACAATCTAGCATCTCATCTCCAAATTCTTCCTCTAACACTAGAGGTGGCAAAAGTTGACCCGACCCGAAAAATCCGCTCATTCAACCCGAATCCAAACCCGACCGATCCGATTTGACTAAAAAAGTCAACAATCCAAATCCAACCCGATCCGAATCCGAATTAATTTGAAATCAAATTTATCTGAATTTACATTGATTCGAACCCGACCGGATCCGAACCTGAATTGATCCAAACCCAAATTCATCCGAATTGAGATTAACCCGAACCCAAATTGATCCGAACCCAAATTGACCCGAATCCAAATTGATCTGAATCCAAATTTACCTAAACCAGAAAAGATTCAAACTTAAATTTAATATTATCAATAAATATTTAAATGTTAAAATTAAATATCAAAGTATTTTAATATAGTAAAAATATAATTTTTTTCAATAATATGAGTGTTATATTTTTTTTAATCTAGTTAAATTTAAATATTCACTTTTATATTGCATTCATTTGAACCTGATGTATAATTATTTAATGGCTAGTCTATAATAGAGTACAGAAGCTATATCATCTACATTAATGTCTCCAATTATTCTATAAAAAATCAAAATAAATTAAAGAGATATATAGTACTGTTTTATGATATTTAGCAGATATTATTAAATCACTTTGATTCAAAAGTTATTAATTATTGTAGATAATAAAAATAAAATGAAAAAATGTAATTAATATATGAATATTGGTAAATATATTATAAAGAAAATTATCATACAGATTATTAAATATTTTGATTATTTCAATCTCATTTGTATTATAGGTCATGTAAGAAGAAAATTTTATTTTCATGAGTTTTGTAATTTTTAGAAATATGGTTTCAGTTGATTTTCATACCAGATAAATCACATCAATATGACCAAAGCTTAATCCAATAAATCTGTCCAATCGACCTGAATCCAAATCCGACCAACCCAAATTGACTAAAAAAAGTCAACGACCCAAACCCAAACTTATTCGAACCCGAAATGATCCAAACCTGAAATAAACTAATTTTTCCTTGACCCAAACCCAACCTTATCTGAGCCCTAAAATGATCCAAACCTGAAATAAACCGATTTTTCCTTGACCCAAACCTGACCTTATCTGAACCCGAAATGATCCAAACCCGAATAGACTGATTTTTCCTAAACCCAAACCCGATCTTATCCGAACCCGAAATGATCCGATTTTTCCTTAACCCAAAATGATCCGATCCAAAATGATCCAATCCAAATCCGATCCGACCCACCCATTTGTCACCTCTATCTAACATCGATCCACCTTGCTACAACCATCATATTCTCTTAGCGAACTACATCATTCTCAGCAAGCATCATTGCATCCTTGCCAAATCGACACCATCACCGTTTCACCACCATCGCACCATCTCCTCTGTCCATCTCTCTCAATACGACCTCTGCACCTTGCGTCTAAAACCAAGCTGACACCTGTGCCGAACCGTGTGTCACCATCGTCGCCCTACCGCAGCCACCGAATTCGCTCGTTTGCTCGACTATACCATCGCCGCCTCACTACAATCATTGAACTCTACTAAGCTAACCTGTTGTCCAGCCTCCTTTCTCGTCATACAAGCTCTGCGCTTCACCGCATCTACTCATCCATCGCACCTACAAAGCCACATTCAGCTGCTGTGTTTCGAACTTGCCAGAACAATCACCTTTATCACCACTCATTATCTGTGCCCAGTCCTTCACCGAACATAAACGGAACAATCACCATCACCTTGGAACCAACCGCCGATTTTAATTACAGACTTGAAGCACCCTGTTCCAAGTCAGAAAACCATCGAGCCGCATCTCTCTGTTTTACCGTGACCCTTCCATCGCTTGAGTACTGCTGCTGCTACCTTTACTGTTGCTGAAATCGATAGACGCGCTATTGCTGCTGATCAAGAGAAGCAAGGCCAAGCCCATTCTGTAGCTTCAACTTTGGGTCTTACGCGAGAAAGAAGGAGCAGGAAAAACAAGGAAAGAAAAGGAAACAGCCAGCCACTTATTTAATAGTTACTTTTATTATTTTGTTTTACGTCATGCTAACATTATTACTAAATGAGAATAATTTAATTAGATATTTTAGTTATTTTAAGTATTTTAGCTTAATTAAGTAATTTAATTAAAAATCATTCATGAAGTTGAATTATTAGAATTAAAAGAAAAAATTAAAACAATAAATCTGAATAATTTAGTTGAAAAATTAACTTGAATAATTAATAAATAATAAAAATTATAAAAAATGGTAACATATTAAGTTAAGATAAAAAAAAAAGATAAGACATATTAAATAAAATCAAAATTAAAATGATAAATATGAATTATACCGATGATGAAATTTTAAGAAAGTCAATTGAGACTCCTTGAAAATTTTTAGGTGGAAGAATCTTTCTTAAGTTGACCCAAATTGATGGAATACTTTTGAAAGATTTTTTTGTTCACGTTTATTTTTTATAAATAAAATTAAAAATAGGCTAGATGAATTTGATAAATAAATGAAAATAGATAAATAAATGAATAAATAGAATAGCTTAGAATAAGAATCATAAAAATAAAAAAATAAAAATAAATAAAGAAATAAATATGAATTATGCCGATGATGAAATTTCAAAAAAGTCAATCGAGACTTCTTGGAAATTCTAGGTGAAGAGGTTCTTTTTGGGCTAAGCCAAATTGATGGAACGCTTAAAAGTGAATTTTCAATAAAATATAATTCATGTTTATTTTTAAAAAAAATAAAAATAATAAATAAATAATATGATAAATAAGAATATAAAAATGATTAAAATAAATTAAAATATCTAAGAAGTTTATAAAATTAATATGGAGTCAAAATCAGAGACAAGATTGGGAGAAACAAGAATCTCATAAAATATTAAAATTTATCCAACGATGGAATTCAAGAAAGTCAATTGAGACTCTTTGAATATCTTGAGGTGAGAAGAATTTCTAAGGTTAGAGCCAAATCGATGAAAAATCTTAGAAATTTTCCCAATATATAAGCATATTGAAATTAATATAAACACAAGGCAAATTATAAAAATAACCTAAAGCTAGTTGGTACCATTTTAGGATGGGTATTGTAAGGGTGCTAATCCTTCCCCACACGTAGCTGTAGTCCTGAAACCTAGATTCTTTGAACGTAGACCATACCTTATCTTTAGACAAGAATAGGTGACAATCACACTTTAGGTTTGAATAGTTTGTGGCGACTCCTAAAATTTTGAAGGCTAGCAGTTAGGTTCACGAACCTAGATGTTATTACATTACCAGCTTAATTTTTTTAATATTCTAAAAGCTAACATCATTATTTAAATTTTTTAATTTTTTAATCAATACATAATATATAATCATTTCCTTTTTTTTTACATTAATATTCCAAAATATTACATTTATATCTACAGTTTTTAGCAATTAAATATTTTATCAAAAAATAAAACTAGATATTTAAGTCTATATGTATTGAATTAAACTTTCATGCCTTTTTTCTAATTTTCATTTCATTCCTTTTTTAGATTTATTTGTTCAATCATTTTATTTATTTATTTTTTCAATCATTTTCTTTGATTGGAACAAAAAAGAAATATCCATATGAATTATCTATTCTTTTGAAACGTAAATTATCTTAAATATTATATTTAATTATTTTGATTTAATTTAAATTTTAAAAAACTTAAATAATAAATCATTTTTATTCTATTTACATTTTACTTTATAGACTTTTATGTGTGAGACTATTATAAATATTTTTTAAAAACCGTAAAAAATAGAGTTTTGACACTAATTTATTTTATAAGATTAATTTGGAGTCATTTAAATTCAAAATTTTAAAAATAAATCAGTTTCAAATATGCAGCATTAATCAATAATCTATTAATGATTAGTGCAGTAAGAATTATTTTCATTAAAATTGTAGCTATTTAATTTATTTATTTAAGATTTAAGATTTATGATACTTAATATTTCTATAATTTTTTTTATTAGTATTTGATTTTGAGTTATTTTTCGAATTGTATATTCTATAACTGTATCAAGTTTTTTAATATATTATTTAACATGTATTTCAAAATAAATTTTTTTACAATTCTATTCTATTTTTAAAAAAAATTATAAATTAAAATTATCACGTTGCATTACACGGGTTTAAATCTAGTATGGATAAAAGCCAAAACATTTGAACACAAGTAGGACATTCTATGTGGATAGTCTAATAATTTTACCCATGTAATATATTAAAATAAAAAATAATTATCCCTTTTAAGTTTCAAAAAGATAGAAATATATATACACACACACATATTAAAAATACTAAATAAATCAATTATCTTTTTAAATTTGTTATTGTGAGACCCCGTATATTTAATTTTTGTTTAATTTTATTTATATAATTAAGAATATTGAATATTTTATATTATTATTAAAAATGTTAATTATATTTTAGGTATAAAGGATAAATAGAAGGTGGGCCCCGCTGATTCCCTAAGGTCCAAATGAGAGTGGAACTTGATGGATTCAATATTCAAGGTCAGAAATTATGATGGTAAGAATTCTACCCTTCAACTCAATTATTTATGCATGTTTCGCAAAACGTGCAACAATCTAAAAAATGACGGTTTAGTCTATAGGCCGTCGAAATTCCTGTGAATAACGGTCAAACTAAATGGACTTTTGATCTATTGTCTATAATAGATAATCCTTCATGAAATAAAGTTTTAGAACATGTAGACAGATGAGATAAATTAGGTGTAAAAATAGAAATTTACGCAAGTTTACGATCAGAGGTATTTCGGTAATTCCACCCAAATAAGTACTTGAATCTCAACAAAAGCTCCACCAATGATTAGAGCAAGTTAAATAAAGGTGTTTTAAGATTAAATGACATATTTTGAAGACTGGATGAACTGTTTTCAATTAAGTCAATCTTTAAGGGCAAAATTGGAACGTTTCTTTAAGTATAAGGGTAAAATGGTGAATTGGCCAATAAAATATCATTTTTATCACAATTTCCAGCATCTTCCTGTTTTATTTTCGGTAGCAACCAGCAGCAAAAATTCCTCCATTAACGTGAGCTTAAGGAAGAGTGAGAAAGTCAGAAAAACCTAACAAAATCACACTAAAATCAAAAGTTGTCTTCACCAACCTTACTTTTCTCAACCTTCTCTACATTTTGGTGCCAAAATCAAGTGCCAAAATAACAAAAATCAGAGTGTAGAGCCCTCCATTGAATTCGGTTAAGGTGAGGAAGTTGAGAAACTTAAACTTTTTCATGGTTTTATGATTTAATGGCATGTGTTTAAGATGTTTCCATGCTTCTTTAAACTTGAATCAAATTAGAATCATGAAATTTGATGTCCAAAGGTTTCGGCCTACCTCCATGGTACATGAATATGATGTGTTTTGACGAGGATTTAATGTAGGAATAATGTACAAATTATGAAAAGCATGCAAACAAGCTTAATTAAGCCTAAATGGAAGAAAAAACAAGAGGAAGGAAGAGAATGCTATTTGGCCAACATAAGGGGAGGATGAATTTAAGGTTATTTCAATGTATGTTAGGTTCCAAAATAATATACAAATTATTCTGAGATTATAGGTGTTACAGTCCAAAATACCATATATTTTACTAATTTCACATATTGAAATCACATACAATTGGGCTCGTCTGCAATGTTAACTTAATTTTCAAATAAAAATTTATTATTTGCATACAAAACTCAAGATTCAAAATTCAACTTGACATAAACAAAATATCAAAATTTACATCCCATGTTTAATATACATAAAAATAGCACTATATAAAAAGTCTGAATACATAAAAGTAAAATCAATATACCTCGACGAATCAGAAAGGCCGCTTGAGGAAAACCGAGAATCAGGTCCTCCAAAAAAACATACCCGAACTCACTGCAAATAATCTGGGAGTGAAAAATAAAGGGGTGAGCTAACGTGCTCAATAAGGAATATCTATACGAAAGCTGATACAACGTATCCTACATGCGATTTAAATAAACAGATAGTTATACGAAAACCATGATTTCAAAATACGAAAATTAAAGAGGCACAATCTAACGGGAAGGATACTATAGTGGATTAGGTAACCAAAGGAATATGAGAGGTACTTTAAAGTACCTTACATGTTTCGGTATCCAAGTCCACTATAGGGAACTCATTAGATTTAATTAAATCACAAATTCAAATATAAATTTAGTATTTTGAGAAATAAGACATACTTACATCAGAAATTAAACAATTTCTCAGTAAATATCATAAAATCATATTTATAGCAATTTCTAACATATAAATCAAGTAAATAATTTCACAAAACATATTATTCATATCAAGGAACATAAAATACGGATAAACCAAAATCAAAAACATATCAAAACTGGGAGTGCTTGGATTTAAGTTAACCAAGGATTTACTACCCCAGTATAAATTTAGTGGAGACTAGGCTACACCCAGTAGACACATGCACTATAATAGACGTATGGCCATAGTCAGGGGGCCACAATGTGATCACTAGCCAGGTGTCACCTATGAGAGCTAAAGATTGTGCTAAAGTCAGTAGCATCGGAACGGAACAAAAATGCATGTACTTGCAAGTAGCTACATGGCTAACAGTCTCAAAACATTTTCAATAAATATTTCAGAATTGTTTACGGAAATAAATTAAATAAACATGCTTTAAATAAATTCATAAGAAATAAAATTCACAAAACCACATAATGAAATATTAATTCACAAAACATATTATCAAAACATTATTTAACTTTTTCAAATATTCAATATAAATTTCACAATGATAAAAAAATATGCAAGCACATAATTTTCAGAATAAATTTTATAATTAATTACAACATATTGAATTTGTGATTTAATTATATAAATTCATATTTAAGAATTTAAATTTTAAACCTATAAAATGAATTTTTTTTTATATTTCAAAATTTATGTGAAAATGATAGTTTTGAATAGCTTAAGCTAATTTAGAAAAATTTCGGCAGCATAATAGTTTGTTTTAATCAACCTCCCTACACAAAACCCAACTTCAAAACCACAATTTCTAGTTTCAAATTTCAATTCCAAATATCGAATCCAATTTCACCAACAGATTATTTTATCCAAAATCATGCAACAAAATATCCCTACACTTCATACAAATATCCCTTACCTCTTATTTTATCGGTAGTCGCCTTATTAGCACAGGTAACACCTTCGGATTTCGAGGCTGCAAATTCATTATTCAAGCTCGATAAATTCATTATATTTTAAGTAAAAGAATACTTAATGATTTAAATGCTAATGAATTATCTGTTGTAGCTCTAAATGCAATCTAAATTCTACCGGTGCTAAAATTACAACTTTTGCTACACAACTCCGTTTTGGATTTTGGTCGCACCTAGGGGTGTAAATGGGTACCATATAAATGGGTATTTGGTACTACTTGATCCGATTAAGTAGGGTTCGGGTAGTTAATAATTGGGTTCGGATAATAATTTTACTACTTGTCACGAGTTCGGATAGGGTTCGGGTAGTGATCTTAGGGTACCCTACTATCCGAATCCAGTTACAAATAATAATTTTTAAATATTATTATATATATTTTTATATATAAAATACTTATTATTAATATAATACTTAATTAAATTAATTCATTAAGTATTTTAATTATAAGTTTTAACATTAATTTATTTTTATGAGCTAATTTAAATGTATTAATTTAATTTTTCATAAAATTAATTTTAAATTTAAAATTAAAAGTCAAATTTTGACTTAATAAACGGGTATTTACCAGGTTCAGGTAGTTAAACGGGTAGTTGTTATATTAAATGGGTAGGGTTCGGGTAGTAAAAATTAAAATAATAGGGTATTTAATCGGATTCGAGTATTTTAAAATATAATCGGGTTCGAGTACCTCAAATTTCATGGGTACCCACCCCGTTTACATCCCTAGTCTCACCTACATTCTTAGAATAATTCGTATATTATTTTAGGACTTAAATTGCATTAAAATGAGCAAGGATTCCACCTCCCCTTCACAATGCTGAATAGCATTCTCTATCTTACACATTGAATTTCTTCAAATTGAACTTTCTACTTAATCTAAACTTATTTAATTAATTTTTCTACATTTTTCTCACATGAAATCCACATTAAATGGTATCAATTTCTCACCCTGGCCGAACACTATAAGGATTCCCACACCTTTCCTTTGGCTATTTTGGCAAGTGAGGAAGATAGAGGAAGTTTGGTAGAACAAGTTTGGTCAAGGAAGTTTTTAATTTTGGTGTGATTTTGATAGGTTTTTCTCACTTTCTCTCTCTTCTCCCAAGCTTGGCTATCGAGGAAAGGTTGCTGCTGGTTGCTAGCCAAAATTCAGTAGGGCAGATGCTGGAAAATTCATAAAATAGGATATTTTAATGGCCATTTTACCATTTTGCCCTTATACTTAAAGATTTCTTCCAATTTTGCCCCTAAAGTTTGACTTTATTGAAAACAATCTACCTAATCTCCAAAATATTTCATTTAATCATAAATCAACTCTATTTAACTTGCTCTAATGTTTGATGAAGTTGTTATTAAGGTTCGAGTACCAATTTGGGTGAAATTACTAAAATACTCATAACGGTAAAATCGTGTAAATTTATGTCGTTACATCTAGTTTATTTCATCTGTCTAGATGTACTAAATCTATATTTCATGAGGAATTATCTAGCATAGACAATAGGTCAAAAGTCCTTTTAATTTGAATGTTATTTTCGAAAATTCTGACATCTTATGGACTAAATTGTCATTTCTCAAATTGTCACATATTTCTCAAAATATGCAAAAATAATTAAATCTTAGGTCGAGATTCTTATCTTTATAATTTTCAGCCTTAAATATCGAATCCTTTAAGTTCCACCTTCAACAGGAGCATAGGGGAATTAGTAGGTTCCACCTACTGTTTAACCTTAAAACCTAAGATATAATCAAATATTTATTAATTATAAATATTCTGTAGTCTCAATTATATAAATATAATTAAACATTACTCTAAATTACGAGGTCTCACAGTTGGCTAGATCGAAATCGAAAATGGAGGTGTTCAGTGCAAGTTGTAATTTTAGCATCAGTAGAACTTAGATTGAATTTAGAGCTGTCACAACCAATGCATTTGTATTTAGTTGGTTAAATATTCTTTTAATTAAAGTATGGTGAATTTACCGAGTTTGAATGATAAATTTGTAGCCTCGAGATTAGAAGGTGCTACCGATGCTGACGAGTCAGATACCAAGAAATTAAGAGGTAAGGATATATGTATGGAGCGTAGGGATACCTCATTGCATGATTTTGATAAATTTTTTTTTATGGAATTGAAATTGATGCTTTGGATGGAAATTTGAAAATGGAACTTGTTGAAACTTGTTGTTTTTGGAGCTGTATTTTTTAGCAGGGGCTTAGGGTAGAACAAACCATTATACTGTTGAAATTTTTCTAAGCTAACCTAAACCTTTAAATTCCTCCTTTGGTATGATATTTTAGAAATGAAAGAAAATAGATTTGGGTATTGGAATTTAATTTCCTAAATATGGTTTAATGAATAATAAATCACAAATTCGATTACTTGAAAAGATTTTGTGTATTCTATCTGTTTTCCGATGCTTATATATTTTTACGTACTCTATGATATTTAAATAAATTATTATGAATGTTAAATATTATTTTGAGAATATATATTATGCCTTTTCGTGTTTAAATATATTGAAATTATAATTTATTCCTTGTGAATTTGTTTAAGGCATGATTTATTAAATTTACTTCTGTAAACAATACTAAAAATATTTATGAAATGTTTTGAAACTGTTAGGCCTGTAGCTACCTGCGAGTACATGCATTTTCGCTCTGTTCCAATGCTACTGACTCTAGCCCTATCTTTAGCTCACACAAGTGTCACCTGGCCAGTGTACACACTGTGGCCCCCTGATTATGGCCATACGTCTACTATAGTGCATGTGTCTATTAGGTGAAGCCTAGTCTCCACTAAACTTATACTATAGTGGTAAATCCCTGGTTAACATAGATCCAAGCATTCTCATATTCGATTTGTTTCTAATTTTTGATTTATATGCTATTTATACTCTGTGATTTGGATAATATGTTTTTGTGAATAATATTTATCTAAATTATCTGTTTGGAAATAATACCAATATGATTTAATATTGTTTACGGAGTAATTTATGATTTTGCAGGAAATGTTTGTTACAAGTTATCGAACATATTACTGAATTGTGATTTAAATTAAATACTACTAAACTCCCTATAGTGGACTTGGATGCCGGGACACATAAGGTGCTCCAAAGCATTCTCCCATACTCAACCTGGTTATCTAATCCATATAGTATCTTTTCCGATAGATCATACTCAAACAATTTAAATTAATAATTCATGATTTTCACATGCAATTACAATTATTTAAACTGCATACAGGATACGTTGTATCAGCTTTCATATATATATTTCTTACTGAGCAATTAGCTCACCCTTTTATTTTTCCTACTCCCAATTATCTACAATAGTTGGGTTTGCATCTAGAGGACCTGATTTTGGTATCCCTTAGGTGAGCGTCTGTAGTCGTCAAGGTATATGACATTTTCTGTTATGTATTCAGACTTTTTGTATAGTGCACTTTTGTGTATATAATGCTTCGAATGTATATTATAAGTTAGCTGTTTCACTAGATCTTAGAAATTAATTAAATTTATATTTAAGCTTTTGAAATTTGAATCCTAGGTTTTGTATAAAAATAATAAATTTTATTTTGAATATAAGTTAATACTGCAAACAATCCAACCGTAAGTGATTTGTTTATGTGAAATAAGTGAAATATTTGATATTTTGGTACGTGACAGTTAAGTTGATATCAGAGCAAGGTTAGCTTAATGTCTGTTAGTGTCTTATGAGTAAAAATAATACACATCCCAAGTAGTATTGTACTTGTCTGAATATATAATTGATTACTTAACTGAAATCTGTTTTGTGTATTTCACTGTGGTGCAGTATGTCTGAGATACGAAGAGGTACTGGACGGGTAAAGGACGCGCTAGGTGTGTACAACTCGCCCCAGAGCCAACTCTGGAGTCGATGCCGAAGCCAGCTTTCCCTCCACAACTTGAGAGTCCGAATACCATAATTTATAGGCTAGAAAGAGTTGTGGCAAATTTTATAGCCAATTTTAATAGATCATCGTCACCTAAAGCAGCACAACCCCCACCTCCTCCAGTTAATGTTCACCTTGCACCCGCTCAAGAGCCACGAACGCAACCACAGCCATAGCCAATATAGCCTCCACCACAGCCTCAGCCTCAAATTCTAGAGTAGCTGAGGCAGGTACCTGTTAAGGGTTGTGTGTAATGTCTGGAAATACTAAATTCTGAACTAACCTTTTCTTTCTGATACTATCTTTCTCATTCAAATATTCGTTACCATTTGATTTGCATTTGGTGTCAGCATAAGTTCATTCTATAATTTTCATTACAAATTAATCTCTATACCATTAAACCATTTAGTATATAAATAAGGCTTAATAGCCAAATATGACCTCAACGTTTGTCACAAAATAGAATTAAGTCCTCAACATTTAAATGCTTGGAAATCAGTCCTCAACGTTACAAAATAATTGAATTAAGGACATTTTCATTAAATTCTTTAATTTTTGTTAAGTTTTATTACTGGTAGGGGTAACGAAAATTAAAGGATTTAACGGAAATGTCCTTAATTCAATTATTTTGTAACGTTGAGGACTGATTTCCCTGCATTTAAATGTTGAGGACTTAATTCCAGTTTGTGACAAACGTTGAGGTCATATTTGGTTATTAAGCCTATAAATAATAAATAGAAAATCAACCTATAAACCATAATATGGAAATTTATAATTTTATTTATATCAATTCAATTTAAATACATCCCACTAGCTCATGAACATTCTTTAGCTTTACACTGCACTATTTACATTTGCTGTGCATGCACTTGTCTGAATATAAATATAACATTCAACATATACCTGTTTACTCAATACTAGCAACTTCTGATCTTCTTCAACTAACCTAAAAACAGTGGTCGCCACTTACAATGATGAACTATCTGAGATGTTGAGTAAGAGGGCGAGCTTGGGGAAGCCTAATAAGAAACATATATAAAAGTGCATACTATGCTACTATATGCAGATAAAATAAAATAAAATAAACTTATTTTATTATTTATGAAAATGTATTAAAGATGAATATTAAAATGCATAAAATCATTCAAATCCTATTAGTGCACTAAGGGACATTTTAGAAAGGATACTATAATCGGCTAGGTTACTAGATAGAGTATGAGACGATACTTTAAAGTTTTCATATTTCGGTCCTTAGTTCCGACTATAAAGAATAAATAGTTGATGATGAATTAAATATACAATACAAAACATTTAATACTTCCATGCAGTTTTAAATCGATAACAGTATATAAAATAATTTATTTAAAACAATTCCATATAATAATTTCAGTATGAAATTCAGTAAACAGTACAATAACACTTTAAATTCATATGGCAAAACAATATTTTCAGTATTTTCATCTAGTACAATAATCACAATTTTATTTAAAATCATCAGTAATAATCATTTCATTTAGCATTTCTTTTTTTTTGAATTTGTCAAATCAGTATTCAATTAATTCATAATCAAATCATTGGAGACAATCAACTTCTAATAGAATCATGCATGAACTATATCCCTTCAGTGACCTATATAGGAATCAAGCGTACCCACGTAGAGCTAGGCATCCAACCCTAAGCCATTCCTACCTGTAACAATAGCCATTGTTAAGAAATCCATAATGTTCACTAATTAGGTGACAGCTATAGTACTGGGGACTTCGCTAGGGTTTCCCTGCCCTAATCATCATATCATCGGTATGCATGATCATTAAGGAGCTAACAATCTCAAAATCATTTTCATATAATAAAAAATCATGAAAAAAATCATTTTCACATAAACTATCTTCAGTGAATTCATAATTATGCATACAGTAAAAATCGTATATTTTGAATAACATTCAATAAATATTCTTGGTTCATAAATAAACATTTAAAATATTTTTCTTTTGCTTAAACATCAAGTAATTTCGAATAAACAATTAAAATAATTAAAAATAAATATTTATGCTCATAAAACATGCAGTCTTGGGAACAGTTATTATCAACGAAAAAATTTGAAATATTTTCGAGGTTGAAAATTTATCTAATTTAGTCCGGATATTTGAAACAAAGGCTCAAGGTTCGTTTTATGAAATTTCAACAGTATGACGACTGTAACTATCCTAACCCCTTACATAAAACCACTGTTTATATTTTGAAACCAACCACAATTCCCACATGTAAGCATAGCATTCCTATGCTACTTCCATATATGTTCCTTACCTTAATTTCCACACAGTGTGATCACGTTAATAATGTAGCTTAAACCTCTTTAATCTCCCGAACTCAGTGTTGCAAAACAACATCGAATTACAATTAAATTTTAATTCTTCAATTATAAAAAATGCTCTGCACTTTGAAATCTTTCTCTTCACTCTATCTTACTATATGAGTAGCATTATTCTTTGTAAGAATTTCTGACCTATCGATGCCTTTCTGCTCATAACTTAAAATATTGGATTCCAATTAATACATCATTAATTTTATACATAACCTAACTTAATTTCCTATTTAGAGGTGTAAGGCTCATTTTCTAGTTCATTCTATATTGTTTCTCACAATTTTCCAAAGTTCAGCCTAATTCTAACTCATTTGGTAGGATGTTTTGCTAACCTTTGTACATTAAAAATTACATTACTAATTATAGGGATATCCAAAAACTATGAATCCAAAACCATATGATTCTTAATTCAACTCGCTATTCAAAATGGTAAGTTTTACAATTTTATCATTTCTGAATCATTTTTAATAATTCCACAAATTGACTTTATTTTTAGGTGCATTTTAACGAATTTATCCACTGACCTTTATGCACAAATTGCTTCATATCTTAGTGCAGGGTTATTCAAATTGTGCAAACTAAAACCATATTATTCTTAACTCATTTAACTTTCTATAAATGTATGGCTTGCATCCCAATTCAATCTGGGCTATTTTCTACAATTTTTCAAAATTAGCCATTTGGATAACATATTTTAGGCAGAGTGCCCTCTATTCGTTTGCACATATCTTAAGCTACTGGATTTCAAATGAGGTGATTCCAAAACTACCTTTCTCCTAACTCATCAAGCTATCTACCATAATTTTACAGAATTAATCTCAATAGAAAAGCTCCAAACTAAATGTTTAAACTTGGAACTTGTGACAGGATAGTGTAGCAAGATTGAAATCTCAGCACATACACACACTTTACACTTTGTTTCTTGCAACTTTGCAATATTTTGAGCATGAAAAAAACATTTTCCTTTTAGGAAACCCTTAGGATAGAAACATTAACATGTCCATATAATTTGATTTGCTTTAATTTCCACCCATAAACATCTTTCTCATGCATTAAACATCCTAAAGGCATGGCTAGAATTAAAGGAAAATATCAACATCCACAAGCTTACCTAAGATAGAATACCAGCAGCAAACCCAACCTTTAAATGCTAGAATTAATTCACCAAACTCCATGTTTAGAGAGCTATTGAGTTAAGGAATAATTTTTATTTAGGAAGCTTTGTGATTTGGTGTAAGGAGATGGGTGCTTTACTAGGTAGAATTGGATGAAACTTGAAGAAAAGCTTGAGGTTGAAGATGACCATGGTAGCTAGCTGGAAGTGTGTCGAAATTTCTCCAAATATCTCTTAATTTTTACAATATTTTATGTTAAAAATATCAGCCCATGCGAAAAGACTAAAATGCCCCTCTTAAAATTCTTTATTTACAAGTATGCCATTTATAATTTTATTATTTTTAAATTTAGGTTTTAATTTCTATTTTTATTATTCTTAATTTATTTAGGTCAAACTAAGTCATATATTGACTAAGAATGGAGTTTGACCAGCCATATAAGAAAAGACCAAAATACCATTCTACAATCACATTATTTACAATTATGTCTAACATTCTTTTAATATTTAAATTCCATATTTTATATTTTATTTTTATTGTTTTTTCCATCTGTTTAGGTCAAACATGGTCAAAGGTTGACTCCCAAGGTGTTTGACCAATTATGGGTAGTGAAATTACTAAACTACCCCTAAACGAAGGCTTTTAGCTTCGTTCGTGTTGTTTTTAGCATTTTCGTGTAATTTAGTTCACAGGCTGAATCCACATGAAAATTCT
This sequence comes from Heritiera fomes, assembly GCA_032173925.1. NCBI lineage: Eukaryota > Viridiplantae > Streptophyta > Magnoliopsida > Malvales > Malvaceae > Heritiera > Heritiera fomes. The sequence continues at coordinate 15,254,024 of JAPDPM010000009.1, read as the reverse complement.
TTACACAAGGACTTTCTTATGACAGTTTGTGGGTCCAAAGTCAGTTTGGTTTGACCGTTATTCAGAAACGTTCCTTCGAGTTATGGATAAAATCGTCATTTTTTAATTTGTTGCACATAAACCTAGGTGTGCTTGTCTTAAAGAATTCAAACAAGTGGTCTTCTTGCCTGTAAGAGCCCTATTTTCCTCATATTTTATATAAGTTACTGAGTGTAGGAATTCCAAAGAGAAAATTTATGGTTAAAATATTTAAATGAAAGGTCTGTTCAATAAAATTCAGGAAAGTACTCGATGTGGGCTCCACAGAACTTTCTTTGCCCAGATCGAAATGAGACCCTAGAATGATTATATTTGAGGTGTAATATGAATATAACAAGAATCTGCATCTCAAAATCATCTCGTTTGGGCATATTTTGAAAAGTGTGAAACAAATTCAAAAATGATGATTAAGGACATAGGTTGGAAGAATTTTCATAAATTATGGTCAAACCGAGATGACTTTTGATCAATTATCAGTTATGAATAATTTTTCATATAACAAGATTTTAGGTCATGTGGACTGATAGAAGAAATTAGGTATAAAAACATAAATTTACACAATTTTACGGTTATGGGTATTTCGATAATTTCACTCAAATAAGCAACTGAACCTCAACAAAAGCTTCACCAAACATTAGAGCAAGTTAAATAGAGGTGATTTATGATTAAATGGAATATTTTGGAGATTGGATAGACTGTTATCAACTAAGTCAAACTTTGGAGGCAAAATTGGTAAGTTTCATTAAGTGTAAAGGCATTTTGGTAATTTTACACCTAAAAGATATTTTTAATTGAAATTTTCAGCACCTTTCTCTTCCATTTTTGGCAGCCACCATTGTTTCCCAGAAAACTCCATATTTGAAAGCTTGAAGAGAAAGAAAGCTTAAGAAACTTTAGTCAAACGACCTTCAAACCGAAAACGGTCTTTACCAAAGCTGTCCAGAATTTAGTGCTCTATCTTTTGACACCACAACCAAGTCCTAAAGTGGCTAAAATCAAAATGAAATAGCTCCCACTAGATCTGGTCAAGAAGAAAGGTGAGTAAATTCTTGAAATTTTCATGATTTAATAGTTTTTAGCTATGTATTTAAAGTGTTTAAGCTTGTATTTAGGCTTGGATTGAATCAAAACCATGAAATTCTCTCTCTTAGGGTTTCGATCACTATTCATTCTTCAAGAACATGATATGTTTTGATGAGAATTTGATGTAAAAAGTCATGCAGAAATTATGAAAAGTATGAAAATAAGCTTAACTAAGCTTAAATCGAAGAAACCACAAGAAAATGGATGATGAAGATATTTGGCCATGGCGAGGGAGACAAGATTTTGATGCCACTTAATGTGAAATTCATGTGGAAATGTAGTAGAAATTTAATGGAATAAAATTGAAATAAGTGATGTAGCTAAGTTTGAAGAAATACCAAGTGTAGGGAAGAAGAGTGCATTCGGTCTTGAGAAGTGGAGGCTGAATTTGTGCTTATTTCAAAGTAATTTAAATCCTAAAATAATGTACAAATTATTTTGAGATTGTAGGCATGATCGGAATCGAAAACGATGGTGATTAGCATAAGTTGTGAATTTAGCAAGGTATAATTTAAATTGAATTTTTGAGCTGCAACAAACTATGTGTTGGCATTTAATGAGTTAAATATTCTTTCAATTAAGTTATAGTGAATTTATTGAGTTTGGATAATGAATTTGCAGCCTCGAGATCAGAGGGTGCTACCGGTTTTAATGAAGTGAATGCCGATAAATTGAGAGGTAAGGGACATATATAGGGGACATAGAGATATTATGTTTTATATTGTGATTTGGTTTTGAAACTTTGATAACTAAACTTTGAATTTTGAAAATGATTTTGATTGATTTGGATTTGAATAACTTTTGAATCTTTGATATTTGAACTTTGAAAGTTGAAAATGGGTTTGATGCTGAATATGATTTTGAATCCTATATTGGTTTTGATTTTGACTGATATAAATTTAGAATTATTGAATGTTTTGACTCTGAGTTAATATGCATGAATTCCTTCTCTATTCGTTCACTCAAGATTCTCTGTAGATATAGAGTTAAGGAACCGGGACAAGTGAAGTACTCTAAAGCATCCTTCTAAACTTACCCAACTTCCTAACTCGCTATAGGGATTATCCTAATCAATTTTTTTGTAAATGTTTATTAGTTTTATTTTGATACCTAGAATATAGGGTTAATATTTTAGTTAGTGATGGGATTCGTAAACGGAAGAAAATTTAGTAATTGATGGGTTATAAGGATGATTATTTTTGAATGATTATAATTTGATTATTGAATCTAAGAAATGCTTACTGTTTGTGGATTTAAGGGTAATGAACTGAGAAGGTAAAGCAGACGGTGACACAGGGTAGAGTGTACGCCCTTGATAAGGAGTCTACAGATATTCCTTCTTACATTACTCAGGGTAAGAATTCTATTTTTGATATAACTGCAATTGTATTGATAGATCTGGGTTCTACGCATTCTTTTATATCACTTGCATGTGCTGCTAAGATATCTGTAAAACCCAAACCTTTAGGATATTCACTACAAATTACTACTCCTTTTAAAGAATCACAAATGAATGATGTTATGTATCGAAATTGTAAACTAAAGATAGTAGAAAAAGAAATCGTAACTAACCTAGATTTGTTTAATTGTACGACTTTGATGTAATTTTAGAGATGGACTGGTTAGCTGTGAATTATGTTAGCGTAGACCGCTATACTAAGTACATAGTTTTCTCTCAGCCTAAAAAATATATTGTAAAGCTTTCTACCAAGGAATGAAATTAAAATATTTTACTGAAATCCGTTCAATCTGAATTTAAGAACTTAAGTATATGTTTGATTGTTGAAGGGTTTATTGCATATATGGAGGATGTTGAGAAGAAACATCTGGAGTTACACAAGATTCTTATGGTGTGAAATCCCCAATTTTCTGTAATTTTCCCATACTTGTATAGTTTTCCAACTTGGACTAATGGAATAAATGTGAAATTTTGATATACAAATGGTGTATGGGACATAGGAGGAATTAAGGCAAATGAATGGTCAAATAATCAAGAAATAAATTCTGATGTTGCAGCATTTATGGAAGTGTAAGGAAAGAAATAAAATCAAATATTGGCAATTAAATGAGTATGTGGCTGAGATAATAAAGAGAAGAAGAGGATTTAATGGGTCAAAGGGTCAAGAGGTCAAAGGGTTAATAGTATGGCTGAGATGAATGGGATTAGAATGCATTTAAGGCATTAAATGAAGCCTCATGACTCATCATCATCTCTTGCACCCCACGATACCAGCCCATCTTCCTTCTCCCTCTCGTTGCTTCCATTTTTCCTCTAAGTGTCCAAGTTTCTCACCTTGACAAACCACCATCTCATACCATCGATTCGTTAAGCTTCTTTAACGAAAAACGATCCTTGTCGATAGCTTAACCTATGCCTTTAATATGAGAGAGTGAATCCAAGTGGTTAAGGAGATCTCAAAATCTTGAAAGTTGGTGAATAACAAAGGTAAGAGAAGAAATGGTTTTGGTTAATTTTATTGATGGTTTGAAATAGTATGGAGTTGGTAGAATAGGTTTATTGAAGTTTAAATTGCCATGATGATTACAGCTTGAAGAAGTGAAAAAGGACAAGTGTAGATTGGCTACCAAGCTTGTGGATTTATCTCAATTGAGGTAAGGAATTTATGTAACGGACGTAGGGTGACTATGTCCGCATGTTTTAGTATGTTTTGATGTGATTTGGAAAGAAGTACAGCTGTTTTAATTGCAGGAAAAAGGGTACCATTTGGGTCCTACTCCTAGTACCAATTAGGCTAGGAGCAGCCGACTGCCTTAAGTAGCAGCCGACTGCCTAGAGACATCTAAATCGCCGTTTTTCGAAAATCGATGCAAACCAGTCGACTGCCATGGGAGCCAATCGACTGCCATTTTCCAGAAACCATTCTGTTTCAAACCAGTCGACTGCTATTTATCCAGAAGCATTCTGTTTCAAAACTAGCCGACTGCCAAGGGGGCCAGTCGACTGCTAATTCTCAGGAAACATTCTGTTTCAAAACCAGTCGACTGCCATTTGGGGCCAGTCGACTGCCCTATTTGTATTTTGAAAAATATAATAATTGAATTTCAAAAAGGGAAAGAAATTCAATAAGGGAAAACATGGGGTAGCAGTCGACTGCCATATATGACCAGTCGACTGCCTATTTGAAAGAAAGGTTTTGAGAACCTGTTTTAAGAAAGGATATTCATACTTGTTTAAAACCTATATGAACAAGGTTTTGGAGACTATAAATCTCTCAAAAGAGCATGCACATTATTTGTTACTTGTATTTGACTGAGGAGCTCTAGTCCAGCCCTCAGACCCGTAGTACGGCACCTGACTAGTGAAACTGTGGGATATAGACAATGGCAATGAGTCTCTTATTTGATTCGGCTTTGGGGAGGATCCCTGGCCCATACATGGGTACGCCATTTATTTGATATCTCTCGGGATTATCCATAACGGGATATATTTGCGGTATCCTTATGAGATTTATCTATTGGATTATCCCTTACGGGATATATTTGCTGTATCCATTATCTCTCTGGATTATCCTTAAAGGATATATTTGCTGTATCCACGATGAGAATTACTTGGTGCATGAATCTATTGTATATAAATTGTCTCCCATCTATTTGAAAATATTTGTATTTGCCTACTTGATTTCACGTGATTTGAGATCCGTGGAAATATTTGAAAGCATGATTTACTTGTATTTGATATTTGCGAAAGAAATATAAGCACTATGCTTTATAATGATTTTACATGACATTATAGAGCCAAGCAGGAAAACTGCATATAGTGATATAGTACGCTCTTTTACATAAGTTTCTTACTGAGCGTAAACTCATCCCTTTACAATTATTTTTCATACAGATTACTTGAAGTAATTTCGCTCCGGATAAAGGAGCTCATTTCGGGATTTTTGAGATACCTTCGAAGCACGCTTCCTACTTATCTTTTGAAGGTATATTTAGTCGGCCGTTACTTCGGCTAATGTACAATACAATGCTACAGTTTTGTATATGTTGGGGATTAGGGTGTATGAATATTTGAGATCCTGATGTATATGGCACATGTTTATAAATGAAAATTTTTATGCATGTGAAAATGAATATTATACTCTGATAGAAATGCCTAAAGCATAAGAGTAAGGGAGATTGACATCGGATAAACTAGTCGATTTATTTGTTATTTGAGATAAAAGCTAGTTGTTATTTGGTTAGTGACGAGGACGTCACAGATTGGTATCAGAGCAGATTCGACTGAAGTTTGTCGATATCAATAAGCTAGAATTAGAGTAATTCCCCAATGTACTGTACTAGCTTACTTGATTTTAAGTAGTATAACGACTTAAGGTTATACTAAATGATGTTATTTGATCATAATCTTAACAGAATGAGTACTCGAATGAGGGGTACTAGAAGAGGAAGAGGACGGGGTCGCACTGAAGAGCCCCCAGTTCCGTCTCCTCATCCATCTCCACCGCATAGCCCGAATACGAGGCTAGCTAAAATGGAGAAACATATGGAAAACATGTCTGCAATGTTCACCCAGTTTATGGCTAAATTTCCGGACGTGGCCACTAGTGCACCGGCAGTTACCCCTACAGTACCTCTTACTTCTGTGGTACAACCCCCACCAGTTCCAGCTAATGAGAGGCGAGATCCTATAGCTTACTGCAGTGTGGCATTAATAAAGGAGTTTAAGAAGCTGGATCCGCCAAAATTCAAAGGGGACAGTGATCCAGTAGCCGCGGAGAACTGGATGAAAGCGGTCAATAAGTCATTCGGATACATGGCTTGTACTGAGAAAGAGAAAGTAGGATTAGCAGCCTATTTGCTAGTGGATGAGGCCGAGCCATGGTGGCAGGCTACTGAGACAGTATTAGAAGCTAAGTATCCAGAGGTGACGTGGGATAGATTTGTGGAAGCTTTTAATGAACAATATGTCCCACGTACTGCTCAGAGGAGGTTACAGGTTGAGTTTTTGAACTTGACTCAAGGAAGTATGACGGTTAGTCAATATGAGTCGAAGTTCATTACACTGAGTAGATTTGATCCTGAAGTACTGAGAAGAGAGGATCATAAGACCTACAGATTCATGGAGGGATTGAGACCTTCTATTAGGTCTAAGCTATATCCGTTGGATATCACTACTTATGGAGAGGCAGTCCGTAAGGCTCAACTGTGTGAGTAGGACTATGAGTTTCATCAGGCAAACTTCTGAGCAAGGAATAAGAGTAAAGAACCTATGAAGCGGAAGTCCGATGAGAAGGCCTCGAGGGATAGATATCCATCTAGGAGGAATAGGCCTTATGACAAAGCTTCAATAGGTAAGCAAGTCAATTATAAGAAAATATATTGTCTTCATTAATGGTTATATGGAATTATGATAAATATGGAGTTATGATGATTATGACATAGGAACTCCTAGATCTACCGGGATCAAAATAGGTGATGAAAGATCACAACATCCAGTTGGTAGTACCGCTAGCTCACCGAGGAGTACGATGCCGAGGTGTGTGCAATGCGGGAAATTTCATGGAACACAGCCTTGCCGGTTGGCAAGTGGGGCATGTTATTGGTGTGGTGAACAGGGACATAGAATTAAAGATTGTCCCAAGATAAATCAGAGGGCACCTGAAGAGTCAGAAAAGACCCCTCAACCACAATCTAAGACCACACAACCCCAGCGTAAGGCCACAGCGGCAGAGAAAGGAAAAGCGCCAGTGACTCAGGGAAGGGTATTTGCCATTGACAAGGAGTCCGCTGATGCTTCATCAAAGATGATTCAGGGTAAGATTTACCTTAATGATACATATGTCCTTGCTTTATTTGATCCAGGCTCTACGCACTCTTTTATTTCCCCTATGGCTACTAGGAAATTAAATGTTGAGCCTGAGCAGTTAGGAGGATTACTACAAATAATTACTCTATTTAGGGAATCCCAAATGACGGACATAGTGTATCGTAATTGTAAGCTACGGGTAGGAGAAAGAGAGTCAATAGCTGACCTAATCCTATTAAATATGTCTGGGTTTGATGTTATATTAGGAATGGATTGGTTAGCTGAAAATCATGTGATGATAGATTGTCATGCTAAGAGTGTGATTTTCTCCTCTCCCGTTAGCTATGTTGTAAATTTTGCAAATATGTAATGCAAAAGCATAATTACTTGTTTGGTTTAATTGAGATTTAATTGATAGAACATATTTGTGATGTGAAGGGTTTGTAGCACACGTGGTAGACGTAGATCAGAAACGTCCCACACTTCACGAAATTCCAGTAGTTATGGAATTTTTCGAAGTATTTCCGGATGATCTTCCAGGACTTCCTCCGGATAGGGAAGTAGAGTTCACTATAGAATTGGTGCCGGGGACTGAGCCTATATCAAGAGCTCCCTACCGAATGGCTTTGGTAGAATTGGAAGAACTTAAGAAGCAGCTTCAGGAGTTGCTAGACAAAGGATTCATACGACCCAGCGTATCCCCTTGGGGTGCTCCTGTGCTTTTTGTGAAGAAGAAGGACGGTAGTATGAGGTTGTGCATTGACTACCGGTGGTTGAATAAAGTGACAATCAAGAACAAGTATCCTCTTCCCAGGATAGATGACCTCTTTGATCAGCTAAAGGGTGCACAAGTCTTTTCCAAGATAGACTTGAGATCGGGATATCATCAGTTGAAGATCCGAGATGAAGATATCCCTAAGACTGCATTCAGGACACGGTATGGCCATTATGAATTCTTGGTGATGCCGTTTGGATTAACTAATGCACCCGCAGCATTCATGAACTTGATGAATGATGTGTTTAAGCAATACTTGGACCAGTTTGTCATTGTCTTCATCGATGACATCTTGGTGTACTCAAGGTCATGGGAAGAACATAAGCAGCATTTGAGGATTGTTTTGGAAACCCTCAGAGATAGAGGATTGTATGCCAAACTAAATAAGTGTGAATTCTGGTTAAACCAAATCTCCTTTTTAGGTCATGTGATCAGTAAAGATGGAGTTTCAGTTGATCCATCAAAGATTGAAGCGATGGTCCAATGGGAAAGACCGAAGATGGTAACGGAGATTAGGAGTTTCTTAGGTTTAGATGGCTACTATAGAAGGTTTGTAGAGAGTTTCTCGAAGCTAGCTGCTCCATTGACGAGACTGACGCGCAAAAAGGTGAAGTATGAATGGAATGAAGCTTGTGAGCAAAGTTTCCAAGAGTTGAAGCGCAGGTTAACGACTGCACCTATTCTCACCATCCCTAGTGGTTCAGGTGGATTTGCGGTGTATAGTGATGCCTCAGAGCAAAGTTTGGGATGTGTTTTAATGCAACATGGTAAGGTAGTGGCATATGGTTCTAGACAGTTAAAGGACCATGAGAAGAATTACCCGACTCATGATTTGGAGTTAGTTGTAGCGTTTGCCCTGAAGATATGGAGGCATTACTTGTATGGTGAGAGATTTCAGATTTTTACGGATCATAAAAGTCTGAAATACTTATTCTCCCAGAAAGAATTGAACATGAGGCAAAGAAGGTGGCTAGAGCTTCTGAAGGATTATGATTGTGAGATCATGTACCACCCGGGGAAAGCAAATGTGGTGGCAGATGCTCTGAGCCGGAAACATGTAAGTATGATAGCATATATGATGATAAAAGAACACGAACTGATTGAGCAGTTTGCAAGCCTCAGTTTAAGTGTTATATCTCTTGAGTAATGTGGTATGATGGCTAGTTTGAGAATTGAGCCAGAATTGATGGACAGAATCCAAGCTATTCAGAGAGAGGATGTCTAGTGTATGGAGGCTATAGAGAAAATTCAATCGGTTATGACCTCAGAATTCCATATGGGTGAGGATGAAATTTTAAGGTTTAATAGCCGTATTTGTGTTCCCGAGGATAATGAATTGAGGAAGTTAATCCTAACAGAAGCACATTCCATTAGGTACACACTACACCCGGGAAGCACGAAGATGTATCACAATCTTCGCAAGGTGTATTGGTGGACTGGCATGAAGAGAGACATAGCTGAGTTTGTAGCAAAATGTCTGACGTGCCAACAGGTTAAGGTAGAGCACCAGAAACTGGCAGGATTGTTACATCCTCTACCTATACCTAAGTGGAAATGGGAACACATTACGATGGACTTTATTATGGGATTGCCCAGAACCAAGAGGAATCATGATGGTATTTGGGTGATAGTGGATAGATTGACGAAGTCAGCTCACTTCCTACCTATGAAGTCTACAGATACACTTAGCGCTTTGGCAGACTTATATGTGAGGGAAGTCGTTAGACTACACGGTGTTCCAGTGAGCATCACATCGGATAGAGATTCCAGGTTTACTTCCCACTTTTGGGAACATTTTCAGGAAGCCATGGGATCTCAGCTGAATTTTAGCACAGCTTTTCATCCGCAGACTGATGGGCAGTCCGAGCGCACTATTCAGACGCTCGAGGATATGTTGAGAGCATGTGCTTTGGATTTTAAAGGCTCATGGGACGACCATCTGCCATTGGCTGAGTTTGCTTATAATAATAGCTATCATGCAAGCATCGAGATGGCACCATACGAGGCTTTATATGGAAGACGGTGTCGATCACCGATTGGGTGGGAAGAAGTGGGCGAGCGTAAGTTATTGACTCCAGATTTAGTCGAACAAGCCTCTGAGAATGTTAAACTGATTTGTCGAAGACTTAAGACAGCTCAGAACCGACAAAAGAGCTATGCAGATGTTCGACGGAGGCCACTTGAGTTTTTGGTTGGAGACTATGTGTTTTTGAAAGTCTCTCCATCCAAAGGGATTATGAGATTTGGCCGACGATGTAAGTTAAGTCCTCGTTATATCGGACCATTTGAGATCCTAGATCGTGTTGGAGATGTGGCCTATAGGTTGGCACTACCTCCGGAGTTATCGGGAGTACATAATGTCTTTCATGTATCGATGCTTCGGAAATATAATCCGGATCCATCTCATGTCATTGAATATGAACGCTTAGAGATTCAAGAAGACATGAGTTATGTGGAGAAACCGATTCGGATTTTGGATAGGAAAGATAAGGTGTTAAGATCAAAGACGATTCCATTGGTTAAAGTTCTCTGGCAGTACCATACGACAGAAGAAGCTACTTGGGAACTAGAGAACTTGATGAGAGAGAGATACCCGGAATTGTTTTAAAACATAACCTTACTTGAATTTAGAGGACCAAATTCTCCAAGGTGGGGAGAATGTGAAATCCCCAATTTTCTGTAATTTTCCCATACTTGTATAGTTTTCCAACTTGGACTAATGGAATAAATGTGAAATTTTGATATACAAATGGTGTATGAGACATAGGAGGAATTAAGGCAAATGAATGGTCAACTAATCAAGAAATAAATTCTGATGTTGCAGCATTTATGGAAGTGTAAGGAAAGAAATAAAATCAGATATTGGCAATTAAATGAGTATGTGGCTAAGATAATAAAGAGAAGAAGAGGATTTAATGGGTCAAAGGGTCAAGAGGTCAAAGGGTTAATAGTATGGCTGAGATGAATGGGATTAGAATGCATTTAAGGCATTAAATGAAGCCTCATGACTCATCATCATCTCTTGCACCCCACGATACCAGCCCATCTTCCTTCTCCCTCTCGTTGCTTCCATTTTTCCTCTAAGTGTCCAAGTTTCTCACCTTGACAAACCACCATCTCATACCATCGATTCGTTAAGCTTCTTTAACGAAAAACGATCCTTGTCGATAGCTTAACCTATGCCTTTAATATGAGAGAGTGAATCCAAGTGGTTAAGGAGATCTCAAAATCTTGAAAGTTGGTGAATAACAAAGGTAAGAGAAGAAATGGTTTTGGTTAATTTTATTGATGGTTTGAAATAGTATGGAGTTGGTAGAATAGGTTTATTGAAGTTTAAATTGCCATGATGATTACAGCTTGAAGAAGTGAAAAAGGACAAGTGTAGATTGGCTACCAAGCTTGTGGATTTATCTCAATTGAGGTAAGGAATTTATGTAACGGACGTAGGGTGACTATGTCCGCATGTTTTAGTATGTTTTGATGTGATTTGGAAAGAAGTACAGCTGTTTTAATTGCAGGAAAAAGGGTACCATTTGGGTCCTACTCCTAGTACCAATTAGGCTAGGAGCAGCCGACTGCCTTAAGTAGCAGCCGACTGCCTAAAGACATCTAAATCGCCGTTTTTCGAAAATCGATGCAAACCAGTCGACTGCCATGGGAGCCAGTCAACTGCCATTTTCCAGAAACCATTCTGTTTCAAACCAGTCGACTGCCAGGGGGAGCCAGTCGACTGCTATTTATCCAGAAGCATTCTGTTTCAAAACCAGCCGACTGCCAAGGGGGCTAGTCGACTGCTAATTCTCGGGAAACATTCTGTTTCAAAACCAGTCGACTGCCATTTGGGGCCAGTCGACTGCCCTATTTGTATTTTGAAAAATATAATAATTGAATTTCAAAAAGGGAAAGAAATTCAATAAGGCAAAACATGGGGTAACAGTCGACTGCCATATATGACCAGTCGACTGCCTATTTGAAAGAAAGGTTTTGAGAACCTGTTTTAAGAAACGATATTCATACTTGTTTAAAACCTATATGAACAAGGTTTTGGAGACTATAAATCTCTCAAAAGAGCATGCACATTATTTGTTACTTGTATTTGACTGAAGAGCTCTAATCCAGCCCTCAGACCCGCAGTAAGGCACCTGACTAGTGAAACTGTGGGATATAGACAATGGCCATGAGTCTCTTATTTGATTCGGCTTTAGGGAGGATCCCTGGCCCATAAGTGGATACGCCATTTATTTGATATCTCTCGGGATTATCCCTAACGGGATATATTTGCGGTATCCTTATAAGATTTATCTATTGGATTATCCTTTACGGGATATATTTGCTGTATCCATTATCTCTCTGGATTATCCTTAAAGGATATATTTGCTGTATCCACGATGAGAATTACTTGGTGCATGAATCTATTGTATATAAATTGTCTCCCATCTATTTGAAAATATTTGTATTTGCCTACTTGATTTCACGTGATTTGAGATCCGTGGAAATATTTGAAAGCATGATTTACTTGTATTTGATATTTGCGAAAGAAATATAAGCACTATGCTTTATAATGATTTTACATGACATTATAGAGCCAAGCAGGAAAACTGCATATAGTGATATAGTATGCTCTTTTACATAAGTTTCTTACTGAGCGTAAACTCATCCCTTTACAATTATTTTTCATACAGATTACTTGAAGTAATTTCGCTCCGGATAAAGGAGCTCATTTCGGGATTTTTGAGATACCTTCGAAGCACGCTTCCTACTTATCCTTTGAAGGTATATTTAGTCGGCCGTTACTTCGGCTAATGTACAATACAATGCTACAGTTTTGTATATGTTGGGGATTAGGGTGTATGAATATTTGAGATCCTGATGTATATGGCACATGTTTATAAATGAAAATTTTTATGCATGTGAAAATGAATATTATACTCTGATAGAAATGCCTAAAGCATAAGAGTAAGGGAGATTGACATCGGATAAACTAGTCGATTTATTTGTTATTTGAGATAAAAGTTAGTTGTTATTTGGTTAGTGACGAGGATGTCACATATGGTCAGGGATTTTTCAGATGTGTTTCCAGATGAATTATAGGGACTTCTACTCGACCGAAAGATTGAATTTACTATCAATTTAGTACTCGGTACTAAGCCTATTTGAAAAACCCCTTACCATATGGCACTGGTTGAGCTAGATAAGCTCGAGAAGCAGCTCTAGGAGTTATTAGACGAAGGTTTTATCCGTCCCAGCGTCTCTTCTTAAGGTGCACCAGTCCTTTTTATCCAAAAGAAAAACGGTAGCCTGTGACTCTGTATTGATTACCGGTTGCTCAACAAGGCTACTATTGAAAATAAATATCCTCTTCCCCTGGATAGATGATTTATTTGATCAGCTTAGGCGTGCTCAAGTATTCTCTAAAATTCATCTCAGATAAGGATATCATCAGTTGAAGATACATGAGAGTGATGTTCCTAAAACTACCTTCAAAACTCAATACGGCCACTATGAGCTTCTGGTTATGCCATTTAGGCTTACAAATGCCTCTGCAACATTCATGAATATGATAAATGAGGTTTTTAAGCCCTATCTTGATTAGTTCATCATCATTTTTATCGATGATATTTTGGTATACTCTAAGTCTTGAGAAGAGCATGAACAGCACTAGTATATTGTTCTATAGACCCTCAGAGACAAAAAGCTATATGCTAAGTTCAATAAGTGCGAATCCTGGCTAGATTTGATCACTTTTCTAGGGCATATAGTATCTAAGTGTCAGTTGATCCGTCTAAAGTCGAGGCTATAGTGAAGTGGGAAAGACTGAAGACGGTTATCGAGATTCGGAGCTTTTTGGGTTTGGTCGAATATTATCACAGATTTGTTGAAGGTTTCTCTAGACTAGCTACTCCTTAAATGCGTCTCACATGCAAGGGTGTAAAATTTAAGTGGATTGATGCTTGTGAGCGCAGCTTCTAAGAGCTAAAGCAGAGATTGACTATAGCACCAATCCTTACTATTTCAAGTGGTTCCAGAGGATTTTCAGTGTATAGTAATGCCTCCTTACTAGGTTTAGGTTGTGTGCTGATGCAGCATGGAAAAGTGGTCACTTATGGTTCCCATTAGTTAAAGGACCATAAGAGGAATTACCTGCTCACAACCTGGAGCTTGCTGCCGTGGTGTTTGCTTTGAAGATATGGCGGTATTACCTATATGGTGAGAAATTCCAAGTATATACTGACCACAAAAGTTAGAAATATTTATTCTCATAACGTGAATTAAATACGAGGCAGCGTAGATGGATGGAGTTGCTAAAAGATTATGACTACGAGATACTGTACCACATTAGGAAGGCAAATGTAGTAGTGGATGCTTTAAGCAGGAAGCATTTGGACATGGTTTCCAATATGATGGTTCGGGAATACAAGCTATTGGAGCAGTTTGCGAGCCTCAATTTGGATGTCACTCATTCTGAGAGATAAGTATTAATGGCTGTAGACACCATTTTTGTTTAGGCACATTAATTCTCGAACAATTGCATTTCAAAATTTGATTTCAAGAGTTAATTTGAGCTTTTAAAATATTGGATCTCAAATTATATTTGGTCTTAAAATGTTAACTAGTCTTTAAATATGAATTTTGGAAAAGAATGGAAATTTGGATTTGGAAATTTTGGAAAAATATTGAAAGTCAATAAAAAATTAGGAAAATTAAAATGAGATTCAATTGAAGCTTTGTTTTGGAAAGAAAATATTGAAAAATTGAATGATTATTGAAATCTTGTGAAAAGAGAAATTGAAATTGAAATATGGGAAGCAAATCAAAGAAGAAAATTGGAAGAAAATCAAATTGCTTATGAAAAGGAAATATAATCAAAACCAAGATTAAGAATTATATCAGAATCAGATTTGCTTTGATTAAGCTTTGTCAACATTAATTGATTTTAAGGTTATAAATCAAGAGGGGGTCGGACAAGAAAAAGAACTGGCGGGTGCTGCCCTACTCTGTTGATTATACAGGTCAAACTCCTTGTTTCTGGCACTACTTGTGCATTCTCTTAAACATCTTCACTTTGAGTTTCCTGCGCTATCCACCATTAACCCAACTTGTACTATTATCCTGAACTAAAGCTGCTGAATCATGACATCTGCCTTCTTTGCCGAACTCACCATACCGCCCCTCTGCTGTGTTGCCATCACCACCACCGCTACTCTAAATTGTTGTGCACTGCACTTTGCCGCCGCTTCAAGTCTCTAGTTTTGGCTGTTTTTGCTCTGCGAGAACACCACTAGGTTACTACATGTTGTACAAGGGCCTATCTCTTCTTTTTTTTCTTTTTGGGTCAAGTGTTGAAGTATTAGAAAGAGTTAAATAGAGGAAGAAATAGAGGATACAACATGTGCAAAGTAAGGTTTGGTTTTTATAAGGTATCTTATATTATTCATAACTCTTATCTTTTTATTGTATTTAAATTATGAAAGTACAAATGTATTTTTATTACTTTAATGATATCTGACATGTTTACAATGTATATTATTTACATTCTTATTACCAAGTTGTTAGGAAAATTACTTAGTATAGTTGTTAGTGTATATTAAATTAATTAGTGTAGTTAATAAACTTGTAGCATCTAATTAAGTTAGATATCAAATTTATTAGATTAATTAAGTGGGGTAATAAAATTGACTAATTGATTAATAAAACAACTTGCTCAGTTTATATGGTTAAATTATTTACAATAAACAATGCCAAAGATTTTGTGCCATTGAGTTTATAAGTAATTGCATAATATAAAAATAAACTATGTCTAATAAAAATTAATAATGACAATTATTTGAATAAATATAAATTATTCTGATGATGAAATTCTAATGGAACTACACTTGAGTAATAGTTTTAGATATCTTGAGGTGAGGAAAATCCTTTTAAGTCTTACTAGCTTGATGGAAGATCTAAGAGGATATTTTCAATATTTAATAAATCAATTTAATTATAAAAATAAAAATTAAATTAGATTAAAAATAGTAAATCAAAATTAAGTTCATTATAAAAAATAAAGAAAAAAATTAAATTTATAAATTAGAATTAAAATTTGAAAAGAATTAAAATAAATAGAAATAAAATAAGATTAAATTATATTAAATATTTGAATAAATATGAATTATTCCAAGGATAGGATTTAAAGAGAATTGCGCTTGAGTAGTTTCTTTAAGAATTCCTAAGGTGAAAAAGTTTCTTTAAGGTGTTACCAGCTTGATAGAAGGTTTTTAAGAAAATTTTCAATATCAATTAATTCATGTTTATTTAAAGATATAAAAATAAAAATAATAAATATTAAAAAAATAACAATAGAATAAAATAAGCTAAAATAATAGAAACAAAAATCAATAGAAATTGGGTAGTAAGTCAAATAGGAATTTTTCATAACGTACTTAAATGATTTGACAACGGAGCCTCTTCAATAAAGGCAATTGATCCTACTTGAATACTTTTGAGGTGAAAAAAACTTTTAAGTTGTCCAACCAACTTGATGGAGGAGACTTAAAAGATTTTCCAATATTTAGTTATATTGAAATTAAAGTAAAAGACAAAATTAGGATAACCTTAGATTATTTGGTACCATTTTAGGATGAGCGTTATGAGGGTGTTAACCCTTCCTCGCATGTAACCGTACTCCCGAACCTTAGGATTCTTTGAACGTAGTCCAAGCCTTATCCTCAATTTGAATAGATGACTAATCACACCTAAGCTAGAATGGTTGGTGGCAACTCCGTATTTTTGTGTTTGGTTATTGGGTTTTTTCGAAACTTAATACATTATGAAAGTGGCTAGTTTTTGGATTGAACTGGATTTAATGGATTGGATCAAAAACGCTCATAGAGAGGATGTAGGTTGTGTTGAAATTGCCAGTCAGTTACAGTTGGGGATTCAGTCAAAATATATGATTGGCATATATAGCATTCTGAGGTTCTAGAACTACATTTGTATTCCCGAGAATAAACAGTTGCGAAGTTGATTATAGCAGAGGCTCATAGTTCTAAGTACAACTTGTATCCTGGTAGTAACAAGATGTATCAAAATCTGCTTAAGGTATACTGGTGGCCGACTATGAAGAGAGACATCACCGAGTTTGTTGCAAAATGTCTCACTTAGCAGTAGATAAAAGTGGAACATCAAAAACCTATGCGAGTACTTCAACCTCTACAGATATCGATGTGGAAATGGGAGCGCATCACTATGGATTTCATCATGGGTTTACTAAGGACCAGATGAAATCATGATGCGATCTGGGTGATTGTTGACAAGTTGACGAAGTCCGCCCACTTTCTGGCTATTAAGTCTATAAATTCTCTGAGTGCCCTAGCTAATCTTTATGTCAGGGAGATTATGAGGTTACATGGAGTTCCAGTGGCATTACTTCCGACAGAGATTCCTGGTTTACTTCTCATTTTTTGGAGAGATTTCAGGAGGTTATGGGATTTCGTTTGAACTTCAGCACAGCTTTCCATCTACAACTTATGGTCAATCTGAGCGCACCATCTAGATGCTCGAGGATATGTTGAGAGCGTATGCATTAGACTTTAAAGGCTCCTGGGATGATCATCTTCCACTGGCAGAATTCACCTATAATAACAGTTACCATTCTAGTATCGGCATGGCACCTTATGATGCTTTGTATGGTCAAAGATGTCGGTCCTTTATTGCATGGGAAAAAGTGGGCAACGGAAAGATTCTGGCTCCCTATTTGGTTGAGCAGGCTTCTAGATATGTTCAATTAATATGTGATAGATTGAAGACTACTCAAAGTCAGCAGAAAAATTATGCAAATGTCAAACGCTAACCATTAGAGTTCGCTGTAGGAGACTTACTGTTCTTAAAAGTTTCACCTTCTAAGGGAATCATGAGATTCGGTAAGAAAGGTAAATTGAGTCCTTGATATATCGGACCTTTCGAGATCTTAGACAAAGTAGGAGACGTGGCATATCGGTCAGCGTTACCACCAGAGCTTTTCGGTTTACATAACGTCTTCCATATGCCCATGCTCCGGAAGAATCATCCAGATCCATCTCACGTAATTCAATATGAACCACTGGAGATCAGAAAAGATATGAGTTACGTGAAGAAGCTAATATAGATCTTAGATCAAAAGGAAAAAATGCTATGGTATAAGACGATACCTCTGGTTAAGGTTCTCCGGTAATTCCACACTGAAGAAGAAGCTACCTAGGAGTTAGAGAGCCTAATGAAAGAGAAGTATCCAAAGTTATTCGTCGGATAGTTCTGATCAAATTTGGAGGACCAAATTTTCAAAGGTGGGGAAGATGTGAGACCCTGTAAATTTAATTTTCGTTTAATTTTGTTGGCTCTATAGGCTATACCGAGAGGGGGGTGAATCGGTTTTTCACTAACCTTAAGTTCGTTTTTCGGTTTTTCTAAATTCTCTAGCCTATATTGATATTTTCTAAGTTCTCTATGCTACTTAATTATGCAATATAAATTCAAAGCAATAAACACAAATATAATTGCAAATAAGTAAAAAGAGTAGGGTAAGAGAGATTTACACAAGCGATTTATAGAGGTTCGGCAACCTTGCCTACGTCCTTTACCTTAAGACGCTCCCAAGGATTTTCCCCAAATTCACTAACTTGAATTTGTGTTACACTCCCTCTTTTCAAGGATCAAGAGAAACCACTCTCTTTTTCTAGGCTCAAGAGTAACCTCCCTCTTTTTCTTAGGCTAAAGAGTAACCTCCCTCTTTTTCTAAGGCTTAAGAGAAACCTCCCCTTTACAAGGAATGATGAGATACAAATAATGTAATCAAAGAAAAGGCCTCTAGGTAGGCAATTGATTACAGAAATTAAGCTCAATGAGAAGCCTATACAATATTTGTGCTAAGCACTACAAGGAATAAGAGAATGATAGATGATGGAAACTTTGTAGCTCTTGATTTGTTGTTTGAGGCTTGTAGATTTGAGGAATATGAGATTTGGAGTTGCTGAGTGGTTCCTCTTGCTTTCTTTAGCTTCTAAGCCTCTATTTATAGTCCCTTGGATGTATTTTAGCCGTTGGGTGGAGCCAAATCTCGGATATTACCGTTGTCTCACAGAAACTAGCCTTTATAGGCTATTTTTGGGCAAAGGGATCGATCCCTTTCCATAGAGGATCGATCCCTTTTGTCCAGAATCTTGATTCTGGGCTTCAAGGACCTTGGGAAGACTTTCTGCCAAAAAGGGATCAATCCTACTACAGTGGGGATCGATCCTTTTCTTTCAGAGGGCATTTTTCCTGCACTTTTGGGTTAGAAATGATATGACCTTTGATCCTAATACAACCCAAAACATTTATAAGCTTTAAGGGAGTTTTTCTTGACTTTCTCAGATAAAAACATGGTCTAAACATTCATCAAGTGATTTTCTAAAATATTCAAAACATTTATAAAGTGTTAAGACCAATAAGAGTATACATCATTAAATCATGGTCTTAATGTTTGATATGAACACTTGGAATGTATTGAGAAAATCATGTGTGATAAGGCAAATTTACACTATGAATTAAAACATTAAAGCTTACTTAAGTTTTTGTCATTGCAAAATATATACGTCAATTTAAAGCTAACAATCTCCCCCTTTTTGATATGACAAAACTTAATGTAAATTTGCTTTGAAAATTCTTTAATAAAATACTCCCCCTCAAATAAAGCAGGATTTTATAAAGCTCCCTCTTAATATATGCATGGGTTTTGAAAATGAATTTTCAAACTATTTCTCCCATTATCTCTCCCCCTTAATATCTCTCCCTTTTAATATCTATCTCTCCCCCTTTTTGTCATAGCAAAAAGAAGGGAAAAAGAATAAAAATTATGCTCCCCCTAAAATCTTGGCTATGTGAGAAAAGAATATGCTTCATCCAACAAGAAACATGTTAGTACATGGGACTCATAACACAAATAAATAAGTCAATATTCACAAAGAGTATGAAATATTCATGCAATGAATATGACTTATAATCCTATACGAATTGTTTATAAATAATTTTGATACCAATTGTCGATAAGTAATTTTGCAAGAAGGTTCCAATTGGTAAGAAGTTAAGCAAGCACCTAAGTATATCAATTGTTCTCTAAGGTCCAACTAAGGTGCATGGTAATTCATCATGATTATGAGCTAAAATTAGATAAAATATCATATGCATGTGCTCATAAATCATTTTCAAGAAATATTGTGCCTAGAATTAAGATATATAGCAATTAACTACAAATTCTAGCACACAAGAGTTTCATGCAAACATATCCTAAGAGAATTCTTCTCTATTTGTCATTTCAATCTAAGGAGCATGAGAAGAGTTGTCAATTTAAAGCTCATACCAATTGGCAATTTAGATTTGGCTTACCAATTATTGAAAATACGGTTCCCAATGATACTAATTGTTATTTCAATCTAAATACCAATTGTTACTAATGGTTGACTTAGGCATTTTGCATGAATCCAATATCTATGTATAGTGTGTTCATGTCAAGAAAATAATCATTCCAAATATGCAAGAACACAACACATATCATCAAATATGCATATGGATCAATTAGACATAAGCATACTATCATATAGTATTGATCCATATTCATATTCACAAAGTTATACCATATGGAAGATTCAACAATAAGGTATTCAAGCAAACACATTTTCTTCCATGAAACTAAAGAATCTTATGCTCAATTTTCCATTCAAGATCTTAACCAATTATGAGCAAGGAAAGATTCATTAAAGCCCAAGTTCTTTAATAATTTGGCCATAAGAAAGATTTAAGTACAATGATGATAAAGTTTTATGCATTTTAACATTTAGGATCCATTTACCAACACAAATTATAGGCCAATGACCATTACCAATTGTTGAATTTACATTTGAAATCAATCCACTAGATGTATAATTTTCATGAAACCTAGTGTGGAATTGATAAGTCAAGCTAAGAGACATAATCCTATAAGCATGCTTGACTAAGATGAACAACAAGTAATGAAGAATATTCATTATGCACAAGTTCATCAAATTCTCAAATATATCCATAAATTCTTGAAATAAATCTCAAAATTATGTTTAAGCATTCATTGAAAATATATTTTAAGATTATTTCAAGATTCATGAATGTTTTCAACAAGAAAAATGATTGTGCACTTGTGATCTCAAGAAAAATGATATTGATTGTTGAAAGTGATACCATTTGTTGGAAATTATATTAATTGATGAAGTTAAGGCATGATATCAATGAAAAATGAATTTTCATAGTTTAAAGATCATCAAAAAGAAGTTAAAACAATGAATTTTAAGTTGAGAAGAGAGAAAGTATCAAAACAATGAAAAGTTCTTCTCAATTTTGGTTGAAAACATGCAGGAGAGCTTTTTCTGGCCTGGGGGGATCGATCCCTTTAGGAGGGGGATCGATCCCTCATACATTTCTGCAGATTCTGCAAATGTTTTACCAGAAAATTGAACTTGTGAGGTACCAAAACTTCGTTTTTGAGTATTTTAAGTCCAAGTAAGGGTTTAAACATTTGTAAAACATGATTTTGGACTTGTATGAATGAAAAACATGAATGAAAAACCATTTTACAAAAGATTTTGCAATTTTGGAAGAATTTTCACAATAAAATGCATTTTTGGCCTCAAAGGGGGTCATTTTAAGCATTATGCATATTTTCACCAAACCAAAGCATGGGAAACTACAAATATGTCAAAACAAACTTGTTCACATAGGTTTTAAGCACAAATATCATTAAAGCATACATCTTGTGAACAACATGCCATGATTGTCAACATACAAGTTCTTCATTATTGCTCATGACATGACATTTTGCATATATGACATATTTGACAACTTTTGAGCAACTAAATATATTATCTAAACATATCAAACGTGCTCAAACTATAGAAATCCAATAATCATTTCAAAATCATAAATCATGCTTTTCATTCAATGCATTAAGAACAATTCATCAAGCACTCAACAATCATTTATCATGCTTTTTGATCAATCATTCAACTCACCACATTTCTCATCAATGCACAAATAATCAAATAAAAGTTTTAAGGAGTAAAGAATTAAGCTTACAAAACTCCTTTGCTTGAGTATGCTTTGCCTTGAATTGTTGAGTCCACTTGAGCTATCATTTGAAGAATTGTTGTGATTTGTCAAAAATTGATCCTCAAGCTTTTCCTTTTTCTCATTGGCATATGCAAACTCCATGGGGGGTATGTAGAGCATTTGAACTCCATTGTTTCTTTGTATTCTCATGCTCTAACCCTCCTACATCAAACAATTTCAAACATGCTTTGGTACCCAAATTTTCTTGGGTCCATGAGAGTTAGTACAAATAATTTTTGATCCTTTTGGGATCCATTTCAAGCACAATTCATCATTATTTACAGCATACTTTGGCACCCACATTTTTCAAACTACTCTTCCTCTAAATGTGGTTTTTCTATTTGTGCATGCTTGTGAAGAGTGTCCTATTCTATTGCATAGTGAGCATGTAAGAGATAGATCATGCATAGTATTTTTGCTCACTAGGAAATTCTTAAGATGAGTTTCTTTTTGTATTGCATTATAACCTAACTCATCTTTATCAAACAAAGCTCTTTGGGTCTCAAGCATGTGATCTAATTTTTGTTGACCCATATAGAACCTAGAAAATGAGTTATGCAAATTTAAGTTCTTTTTATTCAACTCATTTATTTCTAGATTTGCTTCTTCCAACTTCTTCTCAAATTCAAGTTTGGCATTTAATAGCATTTCATTTTCTATTTTCAATTTAGCAATGATTTTCTTATATTTGGAGTTCATGCATTGAACATCATTAGCTAATTCATTAAAAGCATTTTGTAGTTCATCAAATGTATAATCATTATCTTCACTAGAACTACTACTAGTCTCATCATCACTAATAGCCATAAAGCATGAGTACGCTACTTCTTCATCTACATTTTCCTCATCGAAGCTATCACTATCGCTCCATGCAGCCACAAATGCTTTCTTCTTAGGTTTCCTATCCTTTTCCTTCCTAAGTAAGGGGCAATCTAGCTTGGTGTGACCCGATTCATTACACACTAAAGGGTCTTTTTCTCTCCTACTAGACTCTCCTCTTATTACCCCTCTACTTTGGTGTCTCCTATCATTCTCTCTCTCTTTCATTCTCATAAATCTATTAAATCTTTTGGCAAACATTGCCATTTCCTTTTCTTCCTCATTTCCACTCTCATCACTATCATCTTCAATGGCCTCATGAGTGGAAGACTTAAGTGCTACCCCTACTTTCTTTGAAGGCACTTCATTTCTTTTCAATTTCATCTCATATGTAAGTAAGGAGCCCATAAGTTCATCTAGAGACAAGGTATTTGGATATTTAGACTCTTCTATTACGGTTACCTTTGCCTCCCAAGATTTTGGCAAGCTATTCAAGATTTTCTTGACCATTTCTACATTGGAATAGCTCTTGCCTAATGCCTTAAGTCCATTAATTATATCATTAAACCTAGTGAACATTTCGCTAATGGACTCATTTTCTTTCATCCTAAATAGCTCATAATCATGTGTGAGCATTCGTACTTTGGTCTCTCTAACTTGATTTGTCCCTTCATGTGTGATGGCTAGTTTATCCCATATTTATTTAGCATTCTCACATAAGGAGACTCTATTATACTCATTAGGACCTAAATCACAAAAGAGGGTGTGCATAGCCTTGGCATTCATTTGTGCCAATCTCATGTCATTTGTGTCCCACTCATCCTCACTCTTAGGGACATCTTTTCCATCTATTTTCTTTATGGGAATTCTAGGACCATTTACTATAATTCTCCACACTTCATAATTGTTTGATTGTACAAACAACATCATTCTAGTTTTCCAATATGAATAATTCTCACCATTGATGAGTGGAGGTCTAACTAATGATTGTCCCTTTTCTCCTAGGGGTGTGCCTACATTCAAGTGAGCCATTTAAGATCGTTTTGCTCGATAGAGGTTAGTCTAATTCAATCTTGAGCCCAAGCTCTGATATCAATTATTGGCTCTATAGGCTATACCGAGAGGGGGGTGAATCGGTTTTTCACTAACCTTAAGTTCGTTTTTCGGTTTTTCTAAATTCTCTAGCCTATATTGATATTTTCTAAGTTCTCTAGGCTACTTAATTATGCAATATAAATTCAAAGCAATAAACACAAATATAATTGCAAATAAGTAAAAAGAGTAAGGTAAGAGAGATTTACACAAGCGATTTATAGAGGTTCGGCAACCTTGCCTACGTCCTCTACCTTGAGACGTTCCCAAGGATTTTCCCCAAATTCACTAACTTGAATTTGTGTTACACTCCCTCTTTTCAAGGATCAAGAGAAACCTCTCTCTTTTTCTAGGCTCAAGAGTAACATCCCTCTTTTTCTTAGGCTAAAGAGTAACCTCCCTCTTTTTCTAAGGCTTAAGAGAAACCTCCCCTTTACAAGGAATGATGGGATACAAATAATGTAATCAAAGAAAAGGCATCTAGGTAGGCAATTGATTACAGAAATTAAGCTCAATGAGAAGCCTATACAATATTTGTGCTAAGCACTACAAGGAATAAGAGAATGATAGATGATGGAAACTTTGTAGCTCTTGATTTGTTGTTTGAGGCTTGTAGATTTGAGGAATATGAGATTTGGAGTTGCTAAGTGGTTCCTCTTGCTTTCTTTAGCTTCTAAGCCTCTATTTATAGTCCCTTGGATGTATTCTAGCCGTTGGGTGGAGCCAAATCTCGGATATTACCGTTGTCTCACAGAAACTAGCCGTTATAGGCTATTTTCGGGCAAAGGGATCGATCCCTTTCCATAGAGGATCGATCCCTTTTGTCCAGAATCTTGATTCTGGGCTTCAAGGACCTTGGGAAGACTTTCTGCCAAAAAAGGATCGATCCTGCTACAGTGGGGATCGATCCTTTTCTTTCAGAGGGCATTTTTCCTGCACTTTTGGGTTAGAAATGATATGACCTTTGATCCTAATACAACCCAAAACATTTATAAGCTTTAAGGGAGTTTTTCTTGACTTTCTCAGATAAAAACATGGTCTAAAAATTCATCAAGTGATTTTCTTAAATATTCAAAACATTTATAAAGTGTTAAGACCAATAAGAGTATACATCATTAAATCATGGTCTTAATGTTTGATATGAACATTTGAAATGTATTGAGAAAATCATGTGTGATAAGGCAAATTTACACTATGAATTAAAACATTAAAGCTTACTTAAGTTTTTGTCATTTCAAAACATATATGTCAATTTAAAGCTAACAAATTTTATTTATATAATTAAGAATATTGAATATTTTATATTATTATTAAATATGTTAATTATATTTTAGGTATAAAGGATAAATAGAAGGTGGGCCCTACTGATTCCTTAAGGTCTAAATGGAGGTGGAACTTAATGGATTCGATATTCAAGGCTAAAAATTATGATGGTAGAAATTCTGACCATAAACTCAATTATTTTCACATGTTTCACAAAACATGCAACAATCTGAAAAATGACGGTTTAGTCCATAGGCTATTGGAATTTCTTTGAATAAAAGTCAAACTAAATGGACTTTTAATCTATCGTCTGTAATAGATAATTCTTCATGAAATAAAGTTTTAGAACATTTAGACAGATGAAATAAATCATATGTAAAAATAGAAATTTACACGATTTTATGGTTAGGGGTATTTCGATAATTTCACCCAATTAAGTACCTGAACCTCAACAAAAGCTCAACCAATTATTAGAGAAAGTTAAATAGAGGTGTTTTAAGATTAAATGACATATTTTGGAGATTGGATGGATTGTTTTCAATTAAGTCAAACTTTGGGGGTAAAATTGGAAAGTTTCTTTAAGTATAAGGGCAAAATAGTGAATTAGCCAATAAAATATCATTTTTATCACAATTTCCAGCTTCTTACTGGTTCATTTTCGGCAGCAACCAGCAGCAAAAATTCCTCCATTAACGTGAGCTTAAGGAAAAGTGAGAAAGTGAAAAAAAAAACCTAACAAAAATCACACTAAATCAAAAGTTGTCTTCACCAACCTTACTCTCCTCAACCTCTTCTACATTTTGGTGCCAAAATCAAGTGCCAAAACAGCAAAAGTCAGAGTGTAGAGCCCTCCATTGAATTCAGTCAAGGTGAGGAAGTTGAGAAACTTAAACTTTTTCATGGTTTTATGATTTAATGGCATGTGTTTAAGATGTTTCCATGCTTCTTTAAACTTGAATCAAATTAGAATCATGAAATTTGATGTCCAAGGGTTTCGGCCTACCTCTATGGTACATGAATATGATGTATTTGGATGAGGATTTAATGTAGCAATAATGTAGAAATTATGAAAAGCATGAAAACAAGCTTAATTAAGCCTAAATAAAAGAAAATACAAGTGGAAGGAAGAGAATGCTATTCGGCCAACATAAGGGGACGATGAATTTGAGCTTATTTCAATGTATTTTAGGCTCTAAAATAATAAACAAATTATTCTGAGATTGTAGGCTCGTTCGGAATCGAAAATGGAGGTGTTTAGTGCAAGTTGTAATTTTAGCACCGGTAGAAATTAGATTGAATTTAGAGCTGCAACAGACAATACATTAGTATTTAGTAGGTTAAATATTCTTTTAATTAAAGTATAGTGAATTTACCGAGTTTGAATGGTAAATTTGCAGCCTCGAGATCAAAAGGTGCTACCGGTGTTGACGGTGAATTTATCAATCAGTCCATAAATGCATACTTTGAAAGTATAAGCAGTTCAAAAATCAAAATTAATAAAATATTCATAATGTAATATCCAATTCTAAAAATATTCTATTTATTTGTAAATCAATTATAAAAACATGCCAGTACCCTTACATACGTAAAATTCGATAACATGAATTTTAAATATTGTTTTTCGGTGCTCAGTGAAAATATGGAATTTCAATAAATTAGAGAAATTATCTCAATATATCTTTCATTTCTAATACTCATGGATGTTAGATGATAATTCCACAAAATTATTAAAATTTTCGGCAGTATAACGGCTGTTTCTAACTTAACCTTCCTACCATGAAAAAAAGTATATAAAACCAGCAACAGTTCCCATTTCAACACCAATTTCAACATTCCAAATTTAAAAGATGCACATTTTATCAAAACATGCACCATAGTATCCCTACGTCTTCTACACTCATCCTTTACGTCTTAACTCACTGTACTTTTGCTCGTCAATACCAGTGTTGTTATTTAACTTCCAAGCTGCAAAACACCGTATAAACACAATTTAGCACTGTCAGTTCAACACACTTCAATTATAAAGAATTATTAACTCTCCATAAATTATCACATTGCCTATAATCACTTCCATTTCAGTCTCTTTTATACCGGTGCTAACAGTACAACTTCACCTAAACAACTCCGATTTCAATTCCGATTTTGCCTACAGTCTCCTATTAATTTGTACATTATTTTAGGACCCAAAATACATCAAAATCAGCAAGGATTCTTCCTCTTCTTCCTTGGCCGAATTGAGCTTCCTTGACAACACCCATTATTTTCTTCCATTTAAGCTAGAATTTCTACTCTACATTAATTTTACAATTTTTCTACATTATTTCCTCATCAATTTACAGCATTTCCATGCACCCATGATCTTAATCGACACCCTAGGGAGGTGTTCTTCCTAATTTTTAATTAATTCAAGTTCAAATAAGCACTTACACATCTTAATCACAGGATGTTTAATCATAAAACCATGAAAATTAAATTTCTTCCTTACCTTTCTCCTTTGGCTGAATGCTTCAAGGGATCCTACACTCTTGTTTTGACTAATTTAGATGATAATTTTAGTGTAGGAAGATTTCAATTCCGATTGCGCCTAAATTCTCATAATAATTTATACATTAATTTAAGACCTAAATTACATTAAAATGGCCATGAATTTATCCTCCCCTTTATTGACCGAAATGCATCTTTCTTTCATACATATTGAATTTCCAAACTTTAAGCTTCCATATTAATTCCAATCTTATCGTAATAATTTTCTACACCTTTTCTATACAATTTATACATTGAATGACATAAATTTCCAGCCCTTGATGTTATGGCCGAATAGTTTCAATATCCCTTCCTTGTGTTTTTCTTACAATTAAGCTTAATTTCCTACTTTTCCTATTTTCTATAATTTTTTCTACCTTATTTCTATAGCAATTCCTTGTCAACACGACACATGCATGAAGATGAGGTGTTGACCAAATTCCTCAAAGGCTCAATTTCATGGTTTTAACATGATCCAAACTAAAAGAAGCATGGAAACATCATGAATTCATGATATATAATAAGAATCCCATGAAAAAGCTTAAATTTTCTATTTGTCTCACCTTGGCCAAACACTATGGAAGACCTTAAAATCTGATTTTGGCCACTTTATATGAAGATATTGGTACCAAAAGAAAGAGCACAGAAAGATAGACAGGGTTTGTTAAGGAATTTTTCGATTTCGATTGACTTTTACTAGGTTTTTGGAAGCTTTCTTTTCTTCCCAAGCTCACGATAATGAAGGAAGAAGTTGGGTTCTGTTTTAGCAGGAAAAGTGACGAGAAGCTGCTGGAGAAGATGATAAAATCTTATTTTATGGTCAAAATTACCATTTTCCCTTGTACTTAAAGATTTCTTCTATTTTTCCCCCTAAAGTTTGACTCAGTTGAAAACAGTCTATCTAACCTCCAAAATATTTTATTTAATCATAAATCAACTCTATTTAGCTTGCTCTAATGTTTGGTAGAGCTTTTGTTGAAGTTCGGTTACTAGTTTGGGTAAAATTACTAAAATACTCATAATCATAAAATCGCGTAAACTTCTGTTTTAACATCTAGTTTCTTCCATCCATTTAGATATTCTAGAACTATATTTTATTAGGAATTATTTGGCATAGTCCATAGGTCCAAAGTCCTCTTAATTTAACTGTAATTTTCAAAAATTCTAACGGCCTATGAACTAAACTGTCATTTTCTAAATTGTTGCACATTTTTCGAAATATGCAAAAATAATTGAGATTGAGGCTAAGATTCTTACCATAATTTTATTTGGCTCCAAATATGAGTCTCTGAAATTTCACCTTCATTTGAACCTCTGAGAATCGATGGGGCCTACTTACTGTTTAATCGTAAAACCTAAGATAAAATCAAATATTTATTAATTATAATTATTCCATAATTTCCAATTATATATATAATTAAAAAGAACTCAAAAATTCGAGGTCTCACAGCATGTATATTATTGTTGACTATTTTTAAATTTGTGTTATATATATATATGGAAAATTTTTCACCAATAGAGTAACTATTATAAAAGTTTATACAACTTTTAGTTTGTATTATATGTCATGTGGGTGCAACAAAAAGCTGTCTAAAATTGATGAAAAAGTTCATTGTTTCTCCTATAATGTTGATGTCCCTAATCCAGGTAAATAATAAGTAAATTTATTATATTTAAAATATTAAATAGAAATAATTTCATGATGTTAATATAAGCATTTTATAATTTTAATATATATAACTTAATTTTAACATTTTATATACCTTATAAGTGCAAGTTGAATGTTGAGGTATTTGATGATTCTAGAAAAGTGATGTTTATATTTTTCAAAACTGAAACAAAGAAATTAATTAATAAAGATGTTGACTATCTTCATAAAATTTCTTTTAAAATAATGATTAATTAACAATTAAATCTCATAGGTATAAGTTGAATGTTGTCACATTTAATGGTTTTGGAAAAGCTATGTTTATATTTTTCAACGTTAATGCTAAGAAATTTATTAATAAAAATGTTGAGAATATTTATAAAATTTCTATTAAGGTGTTGATTAGTTAACAATTATTTTAATATTGTCTAATATTCAATTTAATTTAATGATATGCCTATGACCATGATTTGAGAAAATGGAGAATATAAAATAAGAGAAATATTTAAAGATCTCAAGATGAAAATTGTGTGTTCGAAAGAAGAGTGTCACGACCCGAAGGTCACAATAATACCCCTCATTTGTACGAATGTGTAGAATTTAGGGCTAATTTTTCACTTTTCTATACTTATTTGTCTAAGTGCAATACAGTGAAATTTGTTTCGGGACGTTAACTCCCTCGCCTATTTTTGTCATTTTACCCAGATTAAAAACCTACACAAAATTTACAATTGATATACAGCCCATAATTCCCACAATGGCAGTTGATTTATAGTCTTGCAATACTATCTCTAAATTCACCATATTTCTCACTTAATGAGTCTAAATTTCTTCATAACTTCAATATATTTCCCAAATTATAACATTTCATCCGTATGGGTTCATATCTTCTTGCTTAGTCATTTGTTCATGCTATTCTATCATATATCTATACTAATGCAAGGATCAGCAGTTTTATAATTTATCATCAACATAGTCTAGATACTATTCACTACCTTAGGTTACATCCCATCTATAGCACAGAATCAAAAACAGCTTAAAACTGATATTAAATACAAAAGAAGAGTATATACCCAAAGTGCTCAAAATAATTTTCTTGGAGAGTTTGGACTATACTTCAGGATTGGAACTATTCGGATAGCTCTGAAATACTCCCCCAACTCCGTGCTCAATCTGAAAAAAAAATTTAAATAATGTTTAATAAGCGAGGCTCAGTAAGTCATTTAGATAAGTGCAGAGTTAGAATTATACTGCTCTAATGCAAATGCGTAATGTCATGTGATGAGAATTTACTATCAAATCATTCTCTTATTGTCATGTAGTATATACATGTTATGCTCTCAATTCAATGTAGTGATACTACGACTTGGCATATGTTGCCTAAACCATGAAATCATATTATGTCTTCTAGCATGTAAACATATTTGAGATGTTTGCAGTCTTTTAACATGTAAACATATATGAAATATTTGCAGTCTTAAAAGGTGTAATACATATTCCTTAAAACATGTTCAAAACATGCAAAATATTAAACATCTCAGTTTTACTTTCAAGACATGCTTGATGATATGCAAAATTTTCATTTCATGTCACATGTAACTTTTAAAGCATATTTTGAGCCATATACAATATCAAAATACATTTCATATATCATAAAGCCATATCAAGTTTAGAGTTCATTTCCGTTTTAAAAACATACTCTAAATTGCATTTCATATCATTTGAGACTAAGCTAGATCCCTAATGCACTATCAATAAAAACTTAGATCACTGTAGCTAGCAGTGAAAATCATATCATTGTCCCCTGGAAACCAACTAGGGCACTATTTATGGCCATAGACCTCATGTCTCTCAGCCTCACTAATCAAGTGAGACTGAGCCCTGTCCACGACTATTGTCGGCCAAGCATCTATGCCTAATGAGTAATCTCCAATTAGGCGGCTTCTACTATGCTTTATTGAATTTAATTTCCTTAAGGTGTCTATAGTCTCATAAAACATTTAACTTTTATTATCAAAATAGTGACAAGTACGTAATACATTTCTTTAAAATCATTTACATATATATGTACATATGCGTACACTATAAATTCATTCTTTTCAAAACCATTTAAGCATTCAAAGTATTCTTCTAAGCACGATAAGAATAAATCCTTTCAAGTTTCATGTATAGAAATAAGGCATGCTTAATGGCGATAAAATTCAAGTAGATGAAATGAAAACAATACAATGAAATACTCATTAAATGCATGAATGCTTATCATTCCATCTAGTGATGCATATAAGTCAATATCATATCGATTTATTTCCTTTTAACACTGCATCACTATGGTACCTTATCGAGCTTAACATTGTACCTGCATTTCATTTCGTTAAATCCAATCTCTAGATACTCAAATCATTTCATTATTAAGTTTCAACCTATACAAGGTAATCCTACTTTTACGTTATATAAACATCTTACCTAACGCGAGCATAGTTTGAGCATGTCCCGTGGTTAGCTAGACGGTGTCCGTCGTCCTCTCGTTGTGCTATACATTCACAAAAAAAATCCAACTTAAAAATGTCTAGCCCAATTTCTACACACTTGTAAAAATTTCAATTCCAACTTAATATGTGTGTGTGTATATATATATATTTAACACTAATATAATATAAATTCTTAAATCCAATTCTCTCATCTTCATATATACAAATATATATATATATATATATTTTCTTCCTTTTATTTCTTTTCCTTTCCTTTTCTTTTTCTTTCTTTTCTTTTTCTTTTCTTTTTCTCACCTTGCTAGACTTTGACAGCCTTGTATAGACACCACCTACAGCAGCCTTTAACACTTCACGAACAGCCCTTAAAAACCCCTTTTTAAGTAAGCCTTAACCAACCCTTTGAATAGCCTCAACAACCACTTCCTTATTTGGTTCAGTTCAACTTACAGCAAGCCTCAGTTTTTCTCTTGCTGTCGTGCCTCGCTACTGATGTTGCTAGCTCTGAAATAAGCCACGGCTAGCCCTTTGTCAACCCTCAAGCCACCAAATTTCAGCCTTCATAGTCTCCCTACCGAAAGACTAATTGAACCCTATGTTTTAGTTGTTTTATAGTAGCTCCAAGGTCTCCGCAACCATCCTATCTCTCAACTCCTAAAGTCATTTCTCTACCATCGCTTACTGCTCTAATCAGTCTCACTAAATAGCCCCGGGTTCCCTTTCGGTACTTTTCTGTCCAGGCTTCTCACTCCTAGCTCCCCTAACGTGGCTCTTAAAGTGTCCACAAATCACCTCCTTTCAACCTTGACCAAAACCCCAACAATCAGCCCCTTTTATTTTGTAGTAAAATACCACACACACGAGGCCCCCTTGAAATTAGTTTCCTATCTTTGTTTCTTGTATTCAAATGGCATCACTGCACCCTATCTTACTCAGCCTTGACCAACACTATTGCTGTCTTCTCATTTTTTTTCTCAAATCAAGTTCGGTTCCAGCAAGCATTTCCAGTCATCACTTTCTACTGCATCGCCAACCTTAGTTCGACGCCCTTGTACCTACCAGCAGCTTCTTCGTGGTCCTATTCAGCTTTGCCCAACATTGTGACATGATGAAGATGAAGAGAGAACACGATGGAAAGGCAAGGAAGGTTTAGAGAACAAACAGAGGAAACGGGAGAAAGAAAAACAAAAGAGAGCTTAGTGCTCAAGTTTTTAAAATAATGTATAAAAAATGAAAGAGATGTGATAGCGAGACAGAATTGTCTCCCTATGACATTAACGGGTTAGTGGGTGTTTCCCACTAACCCTGATATCTATATATTATATATATACTTATCTTTTATTAGTCTATTCATTGTTGTTATTTATTTATTTATTACATTTCTATTATTTGTACATACACTTATATATATTTTGTATAAATATAACTACATATATGTATATACCCATATTTATACATATTCATTTATATGTACCTTAATTTATTTTGCACTTCACTTATTCCCGAAGTTTTCGATTTTGCCATTATAGCCAAAATTTTACATTTGAAACTCTCCAAATTACATCGTTACATTATATTCACTTACATTACCCGTTGAGTACATATTTGGTTTAAAAAAATTATGGCTCTCACAAAGAGTGACAAATTATAATATTAAGACAGAAAGTAATAAACTTATTATGTCTAAAGTGTATCACTTTGATCATAAACTTGAATGTTGAAATTATTGGAACGGGCATGTATACATTTATATAATATCACTATCTTTACTATATTTTCATATAACATATATTGTAATTGAAATTTAATTTAATCAAATAGCATATTAGTGTTTTATCCATGTTTTCTATTCTATTTGTGGAATCTATTGGATTATCAAGTAAAGTAACAAATCATTCAAAGATAGCACTAAATACTCAAAAACCATTTGCTACCTCTTTAACTCAACAAGAACTAATTAAAGAATCTCCATTTAAAAAAAAATTGTATACGAAATTGATTTTAAGACGGAAAAATTTTCAATTTATTCAAATTAAAGACATATTAAATTTTCTTTATATACTATTCTGATTCAATAACTTACAATATGAATTTGATTTAACTTTTACAAAATTTACATAATTATATCCAATGTATAATTTTTTATATTATTGTACTATAATATACAAAATACAAGTAAAAAATAGTAAATATGCATATGTTGCCTTTTTCATAAACATAATATTTTATATTATAAAGTTTTCAAAAAGATATATTATCAATAAATTTATTATTTAATTAATGTATTTTTGTGCATCGCATAGGTTTAAAACTAGTTTATTAAAAAGGAAAAAAATTTGTTTCATAAACTTATAATTAAATGGAGAATTTTCAATTTAATTTCACATAAAAAAGCACTATATATATACACATTAGGACGATAGCCTTGCTTCGCATGGAGCTTTGCTTTCCTTAGAAAAATATATATTATAAATAGTATTTATTAAGAATAATAATAAATCAAGATAATTTTTTTAAAATATTGCTTTTTAAATGAAAATGAAAATAGTTAATTTATCAATGAATCATTTTATTTATTTTTTGTTGTTATATTTTTTAAAAAAAATTCTAACACAAAATTATAAAATTAAATAGATCAAAATAAAAAAGAGCTTATAAAATATTTAATTTTTTATTCAATTTGACCCATATTTGTTAGTCTCAATATAGATTTAGATTAAGCTAATCTTTCACCACCACTTTTTTATTTATCATAATTTCTAAGTGTTTAATATTAAAATTATTTATTTATTACTTTATTTCCTCTTTTATAGCCTTCAATTTTCATATTTAAAGAATTTATTCTGATTCGTAGATTTTTTTAAAAATTTTTTTGTGTTTAAGTTTTAAAAAATGATTTTTGGAATTTTTTGCTTTATAGTATAATTTTATCATTTTTTGAATTTTTATATTATTTGTAATATATATTAGATTTTTATAGTTTTTGTAATTTTTAAATTTTAAGAATAATAAAAATAAAAAAGAGAATTATGATTTGATTTGAATTTTTTGGATATTTGGTATGGGAAATGTTAGGAACAGTCACTGTTAATACTTTTACTCTCATAAAGCCACGTCACATTATTGCTACTAATAATTTGTTATAACAAGTTACTTTCTCTTCTACCAATAAAAGCATATGGAGTACCTATAAAAGTAATAAATTATCAGTTTTAACTTTCACATTTACTGTGATGTGACTTTTTGAAAGTAAGAGTAAGAGTGTTAAAAGTAACCGTCAAAAGTGACTGCTCTTAGCATTTCTCTATTTGGTTTTTGAATTTTAGTGTTTTATTATTTTTTCAAGCCAAAATTTTTTGGTATTTGATTTGAATTTTTAAAAAAAATTTATACATATTTTTCAATATTTATTTTTTTTGTTACTTCAGAAAAATAATAATAGTATTTATAAAAGAAAAAAATGTGAATATTTAATTTAATTCTTTTCAATTTTTTTATTTTAACTTTTCATTGTGTCTCTCTTCTCTCACTCTTCTCTTTATAGTAAGTTTTTTTTTTTGTATTTTTGGAATTCTAACATTAAAAAATTTAAAAATAAATATTTTAATTTGAATTAAAAAATATCACATATGAAAATAGAAACTACCACATGGCTAATTTTTGTTTTTAATATTTTAATTTTAAGAAAAAAATTTAAACAAATTATAAATTAAAAAAATTACCTGTAAAGGGTAATAAAGTTCCATGTGATGTGACAACTGCCACCCATTAAGTGGATAACTTTTATTCCTACCAGCATTTTAACTCATGAGTGACATGGTTTTTTTATTAAACCAAAACAATATAAAAATTTTAAAATATATATAATATTTATTAAGCTAACTTAAAATATAAAATAAAAAAAAGAGACTAACGTCAACTTGACAATAGTGGGATTCTTTTTATTTTTGTTATCATTTTCAAATTATTTTTTTATTTGAATTGCTTTAGGTTTAGTTTATTTTAAGTTTGAATAGCTTCGAGTTTAGATTGTTTTGAGTATACATTGTTTTTAATTTAGATTTTTTTTCAAATTAATTTTTATCGATTCAAATTGAAATCAAAATTGATCTTAAGTTTAATGGTTCTTACTAAGAGTGTTGTCATGACCCGGAAGCTGTGATGTACACTTGACACTTACATATATTTCAATTAAGAAAGTTATGAACTAAATTTATTGTTTTCATTTTACAGTTTGTATTCAATGCTAGTGTAATCGTTAAACCATTTTCATTCATTATTTAATTCAAAAATGATTTAAATCACTCTCTAAGATAAGCAAGGATCATTTTTAGCCAATACCTTATTGTTTCTTAGAAATAGATTGAAAATACCCCTTTATATTTCGAGATTTTCCTCAACTAACCACCTGCGAATCATTACATCGCAACACAACCGTCCTTCCCATAGTCCACATTATAATTATCAAATAGGCATCATCTCAACAGTCCTAATATTCGCAACTACTTACCACATACATATCATGTAACATTAAAATATTATATCAACCATACCTTATCCTAGTTTACATTCCATTTTATAGTACTGTACAAAATTTCCTAAAAGTAAAAGCATATGCAAAATTAATATTACCATACTAGAATATCCAAAGCAAGGCCCTTAGGAGTTGAGACACAATTCAACCACCAAGACTATCCAAACGTGCCCTACTAACTTGAGATCAATCTGTGAGAGAAATTAATTTCGTTTAATGAGCAAGGGCTCAGTAAGTCATTTATATAATTGCAGGATTAGACTTATATTGTTCTAATGCAAATGCATGAAACCTTGAAGTAAAGATTCTCATATCATGTTCCCTCCATGATCATTTACCAAAACATCTCACATCATGTCCTAGAGGACCTAAGTGGGCAAAGGTTTCAGGATATCAATAAATGGGTACATTGAAGTACCTCATTATCCCTGTCCTGACATCTATCTATCACATAGACATTTTATCATATCAATTCGATCATTTTTCAATCCTCTTATCCTTAGACCATAGTATTTCATGCAATAGTGAAACATATTTCAATCCGACCTCATATCAATCTCATGTCATATCATATCTCATATGAAATACATGTTCGTATGCAATATCAATTCATGTCACTTTTCATCTAGAAACTTTTACTCTATACTGTAATACTGTATCGAATCATATCATTTTAATGTGGAGAAATATGATCACATGTAGTATATAAGTCATGACACTTCTTCATATACATCTCTTGCTCATGTACAGTATAAAGTCAAGGCCTCATTCATGCAAAAAGTATATCGTTATGTTATGATTCAGTGTGCAAACTTATGCCAATTTTATTGTATAAAATGGCTATTATTTCAAATCATATCATGTTTGGCATATAATCATATATAAAGCATATACAGTCTCGAAAATCATATTACATATACTTTTAAAACATGTTCAAAACATGTAATATCTCAAATCATCTCATGTTTACTTTTAAGACATGGTTAAAGAATGTACAATTCGCAAATCATATTACGTGTACTTTTAAAGCATGTTTAAAAGTATGTCATGTATCAAAACATCTCATATTTACTTTTATAGCATGTCTAAAACATATACAGTCTCAAAACATTTCTCATACACTATAAAATCATGTCAAGTCTAGAGTTCATATCAAATAGAACCATACTCTAGACAGCATATCATATCAGGTTTGAAACTAGATAGAATCCCTAATACTCTATCAATAAAGACTTAGTTCACTATAGCTAGCAGTGAAAAATCATGTCATCGTCCCTTAAAAACCAATTAGATCATTATCTATGGCCATAGACCTCATGTCTCTCAGCCTTACTGATTAGGTGTGACTGAGCCCTGTCTATGACTATTATTGGACAAGCATCTTTACCTAATGAGAAATCTCCAATTAGGCAGCTTCCATCATGCTTTATTGAGTTTAACTCTCTTAGGGTGCCTATAGTCTCATGAAACATTTAAACCTTTAACCTTTCTTATAAAAATAGTGTGAAATATATAATACATTTCTTCAAAATCATTTATATATCTATAAATACATACATGTATACGGTATACTTTTTCTTTCAAAACAATTAAATAATCTAAAGTATTCATATATGCATATTAAATGGATGCATTCTTTTAAAATCTTTAGTCGTAAACAAGGCATACTTAAAGGCAATGCAATCTAAAACATGAGTTTAAAACAGTATAATATAATGCACATGAAATGCATCTATGCGACCTCATTTCGGCCTAGTGATACCTATAGTTCAATACCACATTGAATCATTTCCTTTAATATTACATTGCTATAGTACCTTATTAGGCTCCATGTCATACCTACATTTCATTTTATTAAATCACAATTCCATAATACCATCCATTATACTATACTATATCAACAAACTTTGTCATACTATTCCAAATCTTTTAGTTAAGTCAACTCTCTAAGCATTTGAATCATCATACCATTGTATATTGACCTATACGATATAATTCTACTTCTATGCTATATAAACGTCTTAGCGCTATTGACCTTGGAGTTTATGCGTCGAGCTTCACCAAGCTTGTAATCGCTGCCTTAATGTCGAGCTTCCTACTCAAATATCATTAAGATGCTTAGCGTCGATCTAATATAAATTCTAGATATTTATAAAATAAAATGGCATTTGCATACCGACTTCCTCAAACCAAAACACTAGGTGAGTGCCCCGGGTTTAGCTAAATTCGTATGTGTCGTCCTTTCGTCGTGCTACCCATTCAAGATTAAAATTTGACTTAATATCGTCTAACTAAAATCCTAAATACTTATAAAAATTCGGGGCCAACTATAAAATTTTATATCTAGCATTTGTACTAAGGCTCATACTAAATTATACCATACTCACCTTGTTTCTTTCCTTTTCCTTCTTGTCTTTTCTTTTCTTTTCTTTCTTGCTCCCCTACCTCTCGGTTTCCCCTATTTGCAGCTCTTGTTTTAGGCACCAAGGCAGCACATTTCAAGCTTCACTTTTTTTTTCATTTTTCTTCCACGCCTCAAGTCCTTAGTGTCACTCAAATTCCAGCCTTATAGCAGCCTCCAAATCACAGCATGAAATGGCCTTGAAAGGCCATTCAAAAACCACACTACTTGTTTGGTCTTGCTTTTCCTCGGTTCAGCATATTTAAATTCCCTTGTGTGTGTCTTGTTTTTATCTCCAATTTGGCACCAAAATAAATAGAATTTGACCCTATTCATCATTGGTTTTCAGCCTTATTTGCCTACACCATACGCCTACTTTCAGCACCCTAAAACAGCTACTTTATAGCACTAACAGCACCCCAAGAATCCAGCCAATATCAATCTTGGAACCAACCTAAAAGTCAGCCTAAGACCCCTTTGTCGAGAGTTCCCTGCTCAGGTTTTCATCCTTGCACTTTGCTGCCGCTTCAGCCATGTTAGCCCCGTTCCCCTTGCTTGGGTGCCCAGGCAGCAGCCTTACAGTAGCCTTTTAAGACAGCCAAAACACAAGCTTCAAACCACCTAAACTAACCTTGAAGTAGCACCAATGGTCCGTTGTTTCCAAACCCGTATACTACCATCAGCCCCTATAGTCACTGTGAACAGCCATAAACCCCAACTAAAAATCCATTCGTATAGCCCTTAAACAGCTAACTTCAGCCTTGATTTTCCCAAATATATTGCTCCATCAGCAGCTATTCAAGGCCCTGTTTACGCACCAAGAGCAGCACCTGAACAGCCTTCAAAAGCCAACCTTAACGTCTCAAACTCATTTTATTTCAGCCCAAGAAAGCCACCATTTACCTCTGCTTTTGCTCTGCCTTAATAGCCACTGTCCCTTCCTGAAATGGCCTTCAAAGGCCCTTCAAACAGTCACCATTTTCCCCCTGTTCAGTCTTCCTATAGCCAACCTTCAACGACCCTTAAAAACCCCTGCATTTCAACTGTAGAAAATCCCTTAGTCACCGGCTTCAGTTCACGCCACTCCAGCCCGAGGACACCACTCAAAAGTTTGTCAAGCGCCTCTGTCTCAAGCTTCCATAGCAGTACACAGCAGGAGCGACGGGGATGGAAACAAGAGCGAGGTGTGTGCAAGCATGAATGGCGAGATGAGTTGATGCGATGAAGAGAGGGAGCGGCAGAGAAGAGGCGAGAAAGGAGGATGAAGATGAAAGAGAGGTTTGAGAATTGATCTTCATTAAAGAAAAGAAAACAGAAATGATAAGGGCAGTGTTTCCTTGTCAAGATGGGATGGGTCGGTGGGAATTTTCCCACCAACTCTTAATTTAAAATATTATATATATATATATATATATATATATTTCTTTTTTATAAATAATATAAATATATATTTAATTTTTCATTTAAATTATTATATACTATAAATATATATACTTGTATTCCTGTCTATTTTCATTTATAACTATGTATACTTATCTATATATATACACACATGTTTATATATTTACATTTAAATTTATTTGTATGCTCATATATTCTTACTTATATAATTATATGTATCTATACTTATACGTGTTTAAATTCATTGTTTCCTCATATATGTTTATACCTATATATGTACATTTCTAAATACATACATATATGTTTACGCATGTAATTTATGTATACATATACAAATGTATTTATTATTTTTACTTCATTTGATCCTCCATTATTTATTATTTATCTTTTTCGTCCTTGTATATATATATATATATATATATATATATATATATATATATAATATGTTGGCATATTTCTTGATCATAGGTTGACAAAATCTGGCTATGACCATATATACCCTATGATAATTAATACCAAATAAATGGTCCATTATTTCACTGATTCTCTGACCATAAAAGGATGTTCTGTGATGGTTTGAACGATCGTTTTTTGAGTTGGTCAGAATAGACGAGGCTCAAGTTCAAAAACAGAGAGCTAGAATCCGGTCCCCAAGCATCACTTGCTCTTTCATACACCATCTAGTGAGCAATCGAGTGCTTGGAAGGCCTGTGATCGACACAGAGAAGATTGCCTGATTTAGGAATCGCTTCAACAGCAAAGTTACAGAGTGCAATGGCTGGAGGTTAGATCCTATCGCTTCCGCATTTGATTGTTTTAACATGTTTCATATTGTGTAGAAGCATGTTAGGCTTGTTATGACGCACTTACAGTTAGCATCAGAGCTTCAGTTAACCTCTATCTTGCGTTAAGATATATACTTTGTATCTTGTTAATCTGCCAAATTTGTCTGCCTCAGTTTTATTCGTTTTGGTTATAATGGATTCCTAGAAAATTAGAATTATATGT
The DNA here is from genome assembly GCA_032173925.1 of Heritiera fomes. Taxonomy (NCBI): domain Eukaryota; kingdom Viridiplantae; phylum Streptophyta; class Magnoliopsida; order Malvales; family Malvaceae; genus Heritiera; species Heritiera fomes. The sequence goes on along the minus strand of JAPDPM010000009.1, from coordinate 15,213,055 downwards.
TTCAAGACTTTTTCAGCCAAAACCAATTTCAAAAAACTGTTTTCGTTTCCTCCTTATTGATTTGGGATCAAGAACCACTCAAATCGAAGCAGGGAAGGTTGTTTAGCAAACGGGTGGTAAATCGGGTTGAAAATCAGGCATTCGGGTGAAGAAGATGCCGTTTTTCACGAAGAAGGAAGCAGCAAACGATGTCGATCGCCATTCGCCATAAAGGGCAAGGCGGGCGCGTTCGTCATCAAGTTTGCTCCCTTGATCGCCGTTCGCCATAAAGGTAAGGCAGGCACTGTTCTCCATGAGAGGAAGGCTTGTGTCTATTCGCCATTTTAGGGGCGAATGGCGAGTACTCAGTTCGCCATTCCAGTTAGGTGAAATGGGCTTGCCGTTCGCCATTCAGCTAATGGCTAATGGGACACGTTGTTCGCCATTCAACTAAGGGGTGAATGGCGAGTACTTAGTTTACCATTCCAGTTAGGCGAAATGGGCTCGCCGTTCGCCATTCAGCTAATGGCTAATGAGACACGTTGTTCGCCATTCAACTAAGGGGTGAATGGCGAGTACAAAGTTCGCCATTCCAGTTAGGCGAAATGGGCTCGCCGTTCGCCATTCAGCTAATGGCTAATGGACTCGCTGTTCGCCATTTGTCAAGAGTCGAAATGGCCGGCACTCAGTTTGCCTTTAAGTTAAGGCGGACCTACTTCCTCGATCGCGTTGCGATTAAAAGGGGCGGGCACAGTTCGCCATAAAGAGCTGGCGAGCACTGATCACCGTAAAAATGGGCGATCATGATGGCACTCAGCTCGCCATTCGCTAAGGCGAAATGGTGGACACGCTATTCGCCATTCGGTTAACGCGAAATGGCGAGCGTGTTTGTTGCCTTAAGACTAGATCGCCGCTTGCCATACAGACCGCCTGGAATTTTAAAGAAATATATATATATATATATTGAAAGGGCATTTTGGCATAATTTTAATATTTAAATATTTTTCTTTAATTGTGTGCTTATCATGATTATGTATAATTTGTTATTTGCATACTGTGATTGATTTAAGCACATGTAATAAAATTTATTCATATTATTAGGAATTAAATTGCCTTGTGTTGATTGCAATTTTAAAATATGAATAAACTTAAAATTTGATAATATGTCTAAGTGGTTTATAATTTATTTAATTAGGGCTTAGCCACAGCAACCTTAATTAAGTAAAATTATATTTGTAAAATCACATAAGGATATTAAACATACATTGTAATTAGTTATAAGGTTATGGTAAATTTTATCCCACAGGAATTTTTATTATAATTTTATAACTAATTAGGATAAAATATCAAATTAGTTTCTTAATTTACCCACAGGGATTAGGAAATGATATAATTTGATAGTTTTATCATTATGAAATGAATCTATTAGAATTAGAACTTTAGCCCACAGGCAAGTTTTACGTCTGAGATTCATTAATAAAATATGTTTACATTGGTAGACATAATTAAGTTTGCCTCAAAAATTTTAGATACATAAGCATGTGTTTTTCTTTAAGCAGTGTTTCCTCGAACTAATATTTACCTAGAAGTTCCCAAACTAGATTGAGAGAACTATAAGGTTTGGAAGGAGAGAGTTCTCCTCCAATTAGGATGCATGGATATAGACTATGCTATAAGGAAAGACGAGCCTGTATTAACTGAGACCAGCACTCCTGCTCAAGTAGCTTTACATGAATGCTGGGAGCGATCCAATCGCCTTAGTGTCATATATATAAAGACAAAGATATCTGCTGGGATACGTGGTTCTGTCGAACAGCATACCAATGTTAGGACCTTACTGAAGGCCATAGATGATCAATTTGTCACTTCAGACAAAGCGTTGGCCAGCACCCTAATAATGAAGTTCTCATCGATGAGGCTCACCAATGTCAAAGGAGTGCGCGAGCACATAATAGCCATGAGAGATATAGCGGCCCAACTCAAGAAGCTAGAGGTGGAGATGTCTGAGTCTTTTTTTGTGCACTATATATTGAACACTCTACCAAAGCAGTACGGACCATTCAAGATATCCTACAACACACATAAGGATAAGTGGACCATCAATGAATTGATGACCATGTGTGTTCAGGAGGAAGGAAGACTGCTTATGGAATCGGGTGAAAGTGCATTTTTTGCAAGCCAAGGAAAGACCAAAGATCGAGCCAAGAAAAAGGGAAAAGGGAAAATTCCTGCCCAAGCTGACATTAAGAAAGAGTCCAAGTGTTTCTTCTGTAAAAAGAAAGGACACATGAAGAAAGACTGTGTCAAGCTTCAGCAGTGGCTCGTTAAGAAAGGTAATCCACTCTCATATGTTTGTTTTGAATCAAATATGGATGAGGACTCCTCCACGTTATGGCACCGGAGATTAGGTCATATCACCATAAATAGAATTAAGAGATTGTAAATGACGGAATACTTAGTACTCTCGATTTTACTGATTTCGACACTTGTGTGAATTGCATTAAGGGTAAGCAAACCAACAAGTCCAAGAAAGGTGCCAATAGGAGTTCAACCATATTAGAGATCATACATTCTGACATATGTTGTCCAGACATTGATGCATATGGTCAGAAATACTTCATCACCTTTATTGATGATTACTTGAGGTTTATGTATCTCTACATGCTTCATAACAAGAACGAAGCATTAGACGCCTTTAAAGTCTTTAAGGCTGAAGTAGAGAAACAATGTGGAAAACCCATAAAGATAGTAAGAACTGATAGAGGTGGGGAGTATTACGGTAGATACACTGAAGATGGACAAGCACCTAGACCATTTGCGAAGTTCCTTCAAGAAAATGGGATTGTTGCCCAATATACCATGCCTGGTTCACCGGATTAGAATGGTGTTGCAGAAAGAAGGAACCGAACTTTGATGGAAATGGTGCGTAGTATGCTTAGCAACTCGAAGTTGCCTAAGTCTTTATGGATTGAAGCTCTTAAAACGGCAGCGTATATATTGAACCGAGTTCCGACCAAGGCTATTCCAAAGACGCCTTTTGAATTATTCAAAGGTTGAAAACCGAGTTTGTGTCATATGCGCGTTTGGGGATACCCTTCTGAGATAAGAGTTTACAACCCACAGGAAAAGAAACTGGATCCTAGGACCATAAGTGGGTATTTCATCGGATATGCCGAACGGTCCAAAGGCTACAGATTCTATTATCCATCTCATAGCACTAGATTTGTGGAATCAAGGAACGCCAAGTTTCTTGAAAATGACTGAGTTAGTGGGAGCGATCAATCTCAAGACCTATTTTCTGTGAGAGATCAACCTTCTATCTCGAGTCAAGGATTGGTTATCATGAACAATGTCCCTTCAGTACAACTGGACATTGAACAACCAATCGTTGAAGATCCACAAGTAGCTGATAACTTACCAGTAGACGAGGCTCCTCTAGTTACACCAGAATTGAGTGAGCAACCAGTTGAACAAAATGATCCTTCGGAGAATGTTGAACCAACATTAAGAAGGTCTACAAGGGAAAGAAAATCAGCTATTCCTAATGATTATATTGTGTATCTACAAGAGTATGATTTCAATATTGGGCCCGCTAATGATCCATAGACGTTTTCACAAGCCATGAATAGCAAAAAATCAAAACTTTGGTTCGATGCTATGAAGGATGAGATGGATTCGATGGCATCTAATGGAGTTTGGGATCTTGTCAAGTTGCCTAATGGGGCCAGGGCTATAGGTTGTAAATGGGTCTTTAAGACCAAGACTGACTCATTAGGCAACATTAAGCGTTATAAAGTAAGACTCGTAGCCAAAGGATTCACTCAAAAAGAGGGAATCGATTACAAGGAGACCTTCTCTCCTGTATCTAAGAAAGATTCTCTCTGCATCATAATAGCGCTTGTTGCACATTTTGACTTAGAGTTGCAACAAATGGATGTGAAAATGGCATTTCTCAATGGTGATCTAGAGGAAGAGGTTTACATGAAACAACCTGAAGGTTTTTCCTCTAGTAATTGTGAGCATTTGGTCTGTAAGCTCAAGAAGTCCATATATAGGTTGAAACAAGCTTCCCGCCAATGGTATTTAAAATTCCATGAAGTCATCTCATCATTTGGTTTCGTTGAGAACATCATGGATCAGTGTATATACCAGAAGGTCAGTGGGAGCAAGATTTGTTTCCTTGTGCTATATGTGGATGATATTCTGCTTGCAACCAATGATAAGGAGATGCTATGTGAGGTGAAACAATTTCTTTCTGAGAACTTTGATATGAAGGATATGGGTGATGCATCTTATGTCATTGGCATTAAGATCCATAGAGACAGACATAGAGGTATAGTAGGTCTGTCACAAGTAGCCTATATTAATAAAGTCTTAGAAAGATTCAAAATGAAAGATTGTTCAACAAGCCCAGCTTCCATTATGAAGGGTGACAGGTTCAATTTGAACCAGTGCCCGAAAAATGATCTTGAGCGGGAACAGATGAAGAACATTCCATATGCCTCAGCTGTTGGAAGCATTATGTATGCACAGGTCTGTACCAGGCCTGATATTGCTTTTGCTGTGGGAATGTTGGGTAGATATCAAAGTGACCCGGGGATGGACCACTAGAGAGCTGCGAAGAAGGTGCTTAGATATCTTCAAGGCACTAAGGATTACATGCTTATGTATAGACGGATTGATGAGTTGGAAGTGATTGGCTACTCAGATTCAGACTTTGCTGGCTATGTTGATACCCGGAAATCAACATCCGGTTACATCTTCATGCTTGCCGATGGAGCTGTTTCATGGAAGAGTGCTAAGCAGACACTGACTGCCACTTCTACTATGGAGGCCGAGTTCGTTTCCTGTTTTGAGGCTACCTCACATGGTGTATGGCTTAAGAGTTTCATTGGTGGGCTTAGAGTTGTTGACTCCATATCTAAGCCATTGAGGATATATTGTGACAATTCAGCTGCGGTATTCATGGCTAAGAACAATAAGAGTGGAAGTCGAAGTAAACACATTGACATTAAGTACTTGGCCATTAGAGAACGTGTTAGAGATAAAAGAGTGGTCATTGAACACGTTAGCACTGAATTGATGTTAGCTGATCCTTTGACTAAGGGCATGCCACCGTTTAAATTTAAGGATCATGTAGAGATAGAGGTGGTTACGGGCCGGACCGGGCCGGTTTTTACCGGTTCCGGCCCTAACCACCTCAGAACCGGTCCGAACCGGTATTGAACCGGTCCAGTTCGGACCGGTTCTACATATTATGTGAGGCGAACCGGCCCGGTTCGTTGGACCGGTTCGCCTCAAAACCGGACCGAACCGGTTTAAACCGGTTCGGTCCGTTTTTTTTTCTTTTTAAAATTTTTATTTTTAAAAAAATTATATTAATTTATTTTAATATATATTAATATATTTTAATAATTTAATGTAGTAAATTTATTTTTATAATAAATAATCTTAATAGTTTAATTTAACAATAATTTATTATAAGAATATAAGTTATATTATAATTTATTTAATTAATGTAACAATAATGTAAAAACAAACTATTATAAAATTATCTAATAAAATTATTAAAATGAATAAATTAAAGTTATATTATGAATATAATATTATGATAAAATGATATTTGATTCAAAATACAAATAATGATATTATGAATATTATTATTATATTCATTTTGCATATCTTTATTTATATTCATTTTGCATTTAAAATAATTTATTATATTTGAAATATCATTTACTTAATATTTATTCATTTATTTAATATGTTTTTAAAATATTAATTCATTTTGTATTTTAAATATTTATTTATTTTAAACATATATAAGTATAACATTAATGATGGTGCCAAAGGAAGCTCCTCCTCCGGATGAATATCGGGTTCGATTTCATTAAATGATTCGTCACCCAAATTAGGAATTTCAGTGGAACCAAAAGGTCGAGAAACAGAGCATGAACGACGAAAGAAATTTGACATTTTTATATTTTTTTTGAAAATAAATATATGTTAAAAATTTAAAAAATAGATGTATGATAATATATTGAAATTTAAAAATTGAAACTTGAAAATTAAAAGTAAAATTTGCAAAATTATAAAATAAAAAGAAAAATGAAATTTAGAAAGGAAATGATGATATTATAAATTTGTAATAAGGAATATATATAATATATTAGAATTTGAAAATTAAAAGTAAAATTATAAAATAAAATGAAAAATGAAATTTATAAAGAAAATGATGATATTATAAATTTGTAATAAGGAATATATATAATATATTAGAATTTGAAAATTAAAAGTAAAATTATAAAATAAAAAGAAAAATGAAATTTATAAAGAAAATGATGATATAAAATAAAAAGAAAAATGAAATTTATAAAGAAAATGATGATATTATAAATTTGGAATAAGGAATATTGAGAGAGTTTGAGTGAATATTGAGAGAGTATGTGTGTGAGTGAAGAGAATAAGAGTAGATGAATATAGATAGTAGATTTGAGAGAAAATATAGAAGAAATGTAAATGAAAGTAGAAGATTATAGAGGTATTTATAGGAAAAAAATTAGAATAAAAAAATAAAAAAAATTAAAAAAAAAAAGATTCTGCTCTGTGCCTCTGCATGCAAGACAGTAAGAGGCTAGGCTGCCACTGCGTGCGCAGTGGCAGCCAAGCCTCTTTATAATTTTTTTTAATTAAATAAAAAAAAAATATTAAAGATTGATGGGCAACGGCCAAATGGCCGTTGCCCATCAAAGTAACAAATGCAGACTCGCAGCCTTGCGAGTCTGCATGCTGCAGTTGCACTGCAGTGCAACTGCAGCTTTTATTTTTTTTTTTTACCGGACCGGTTCGGTCCGGTTCGAACCGGTTCGGTTTTGAACCGGGCCCTTAACGGGCCCGGTTTCTTAACGGGCCGGGCCCTTACCGAGCCCGGTTTGAAATAAATAAAACCGGCCCAGCCCGTTAACATAACGGGCCGGGCCGGTTCCGAACCGGTACAGTACCGGTTCGGATTTTTGGCCGAATTGATCCGATCCGGTTGCGAATCGGATCGGGCCAACCCGGCCCAATAAGCACCTCTATGTAGAGAGAATGGGACTTGGTCCCACATTTTGATTGTAATTGAAACTCTTATTAATAATGTGATATTTCTCATTTTGATTTGTATACACTAAAGTTTTATTTGAGAAATATCCTTGTTGTTTGGACCGAGAATAAACATAAGGTTTATTCATTAAGTAAAATGGGTTGATTTAGAAACATTTTACATAGTAATACATGGAAGATAATACTCACCATTAGAGGAGCTATTGCCATGATTCATGTGATTTGTTTCTTCTGTGAGTGAAATATGTGGACCAAGTGGGAGAATGTTGGCATATTTCTTGATCATAGGTTGACAAAATCTGGCTATGACCATATATAACCTATGATAATTAATGCTAAATAAATGGTCCATTATTTCACTGATTCTCTGATCATAAAAGGATGTTCTGTGATGGTTTGAACGATCGTTTTTTGAGTTGGTCAGAATAGACGAGGCTCAAGTTCAAAAACAGAGAGCTAGAATCCGGTCCCCAAGCATCACTTGCTCTTTCATACACCATCTAGTGAGCAATCGAGTGCTTGGAAGGCCTGTGATCGACACAGAGAAGATTGTCTGATTCAGGAATCGCTTCAACAGCAAAGTTACAGAGTACAATGGTTGGAAGTTAGATCTTATCGCTTCCGCATTTGATTGTTTTAATATGTTTCATATTGTGTAGAAGCATGTATTTACATAATATACACACACATATCTATTTATTTGTGCATTTATATACGTAAATACTACATAGCATGCATGCACGTTGCATGCATGGACATTACGTGTTTTAGTTTGGTTTACGCATGTATGTAATCATATATATGTATATATAATTATAACTTTTATCATATCTATTTAACGTACATTGCATATACTATATTAGTGTATATTTCACATTATTTTCGAAGATTTCGATTTTGCAAATATGACCATGATCTTACATTTGCAAATATCAAAATTATATTATTATATTATACTCACTTATAATTATACTTGAATACATGATCCTTTTAAGAAAAATCACTGTTCAATGGACTGGACCGAGCGAGGCTCAGTCGCACGAACACAAATATAAATCGACTACGAACAGCAAATTTGATCCAATCAGTGAAGGAAGTTTCCATTTTCAAATCATATTCTGTTGCCTCTTTCCATTATAACACCACTGCTTGTTTGTAGCATTTATTATCAATAAATGATTATCATTATTTTTCCATAAATTAGCATGCTTATCGTTCAAATGTATCATGTGAAAAACATGATTTCTTTCTTATGATCTGATAAACATTTTACTGTAGAATGTTGGATTGGGCATTTGGGCTATGGGCAATTGTTATTGCCGAGGAAATAAGACTTTGGGCTATGGGTATGGCTTAGAAAATGGGTTATGGGATTGTTCAAAATTGGATTATGGTCCGTGGATTGGTTTCAAGATTGGTCTGCGGACATAGATGTGTCTTACTTTGTAGACCAGTTCATATCTGCACAGACCGATTCGCATGGATTACAATTCGGACAAACCTGAATCAATTGGATTTGTTTTTAAATAGACCATTAAATTACAATTTGATCTAAAAAAATGAATAAATTGCACCCGTAGTTTTTATAATTTAGATCTTATAACAAATTAGTTCTTAGACTTTAAAAAGTATCAATTTGGTCAGTAGCGTTATATTATTGTGACAAATATATTCTTCCGTCAATTAAATCGTCAATAAAGGTGTTAAATGCCAACTAGACTACAAGTGGGCTACAAGTGTAGTCCATTTACTTTTTTTTTTTCATTTTTCTTTCTCTCTTTCTCTTTTTCTTTTTCTTTCTCTTTCTCCTTCTTTCATCCTTCTCCCTTATTTTTTCTTGTGCAACGAGCAAAAAAAAAGAGAAAAAAAAGATAGCATCCATTGTAATTTTCTTCTTCTTGTAATCTCTTTTTTGGTTAAAACTCTACGTACAAGGAAAAGAGTGAGAAATTTCATATCTATTCTGATTCTTTCACCCCTTATAATCACAGCAAAAAAAAAAATTTGAAGAGAAGAAATCGATGGATTTGGATCGGTGAATAGTAAGGTTAAAGAAGGCCAGCATCTTGAGGAAGGCAAGCTTTTGTTTTTTTGCAAATACTTTTTTCTTTTCTCTCTTTTTTGATTGTTTTTACTTCTAGGATTTTAAAATTGATTACCTTTTCTTTATGTTAGTATTGATGGGAGAAACTAGTATTTGTGTGGCTTCTTTTGACAATTGATAAATTGGGAGAAATTCGAAAATGGGTGTTTGATTTGTTAGAATGAAGCTGATTACTTGAAAATGAATAAAAAATTGTAAAAAAAAATGTCAAGTTTTTCTCTATATTAGAAACTCATGGCATCCATACATTTTTTTTGTAATTTATAGTGCTTAATTTCTTTATCATCTTTACATATATTGGTTTGTAATTTATTGGCTGATGGAATTTCTTAAGGGTGGTGAATGGTTTTTATATGCATGAGACAAAGTGAGGTTATTACATTCTGGATTGGTTTTCCAATGGTGCATGTAAGGTGTTTGAGGAAATGCCTAAGTGTTTTGATTGGGGTTTTTGGATGTTTAGGATTTTTATTTATGGGAGGAGTTGAGTGCAAATAAAATGTACTGTTTAACAATATTATTTGTTCAATGAGTGATGGAGCTAAGTTTATTACTTTCTTCTTTTTTTTTGTTAGAGTATTCTTCTCTTAAATCTTTTCTCGGATAAAGTCTTTACTTCTCTTTTTCCTCTACTCAACAGAGCTCGGTAACAGCTCAATGATAATTTTTTTATTGAATATATTATAACAAGTTTAGAGGGAATAAATTTTATTTTTATTTTTTACTATTTCCATGTCAGCATTTGAGAGAGTTGATTGGCACGCGTGTAGGCCACGCATAGTCTAATTGGTGTTTAACAGCTCAATTGACAATGTAAATGATGGAAGGACATATTTGTTACAATAATGTAACGTTAGAGACTAGTTTGTTACGTTTTAAAGTTTATGAATCAATTCGTTATAAGGCCCAAATTATGAGGACCACGGTTACAATTTACTAAAAAACAATTTATGGACCACATGGATCATGGACTTTAATTCATTTTACACCCTTAGTTCTTATGTATGCGTTTAGTAACCTTTAGCGATAACCATATATTGATTATAGTCTAGATCAATAATAAAACATAACTAGTAAAAGTCTATCACTTTGTTACATGAAGTACAAATAAACTTTTTATTTTTTGATGTATAAATCTTTGTACTTAATACACAAAAAATTATTAGAAAAATACTTAAGAATATAAATCTACAAAAAAAATAGCACAATAAAACCATACAAAAATCTAGCAATAAAATCCATACAAAAAAATAAAAGCTATTTTGTACATAAGAATACCAAAAAACTTAAAATCATATTGGCCCAACAAATTAAAATTTCTTTTTAAAAGCAAAAAATCCTTATTAACTGTGTAATACCCGTTGACATTAAAATATTATAACCACACTTGTCAATTAGATAGATCATGTATGTTAGCTTTAAATTGATATATATATATATATATATATATATTGAAATGACAAACACTTAAGCAAGATTAAATGAATGATCAATATTGTAAATGTCCTTAAACAATTATGATTTTCACAAACCATATTAAGTGCTTTTATCAAATATAAAATGATGATTTAATTAGTTTTCTTTATTGGTTTTAATCAATTTAGAAAACATTTTTAATTACTGGTTTAAGTAATTTTCTTATGGAATTATTGAATATATTTTAAGAAAATTACATGATAAAATTTTGAGCTCAAATTCATGTTTCAAAGTCATGTCATATTTAAAAAATATTCAAAATTGGCTTATGACTGTTTTTAATGCTTAAAAAGCCTAGAAAAATCAAAATGCTAACCAAGGGATAAACCCCCTTACCAAAGGGAAAGATCCCTTTTGACAAAACACCCCTTAACAGTTCAAGGGATTGATCCCTTACTTTAAGGGATTGATCCCTTATTCCCAAAATATTCTCCAATGGCTAGTTTTTGTGAGAACCAACTGGAAAATTAGTTTTAGTTCCTCCAAACTTCAAGAATCCATCAAAGGGAGTATAAATAGAAGCTTAGAAGTCTAAGACACTTAAGAGACTCAATTCTCATCTTCTTCAAGTTTCAAAATCAAATCTTGTGCTAGAAATTCTTCAACTTCTATCATTCTCATCTTTCTTGTATAGTATAGCACAAAACATTGTATAGATTTCTCTAGAGCTCAAATTTCTAGAATCATCCACCTACTTAAAGGTTATCTTTGATTGCAAAACTTGTAAAACCATTCACAAAGTGTAAAGGGGAGTGAACCCTTAAGTGCTTCATTGTAAGTGAGGTTTGGGTTAAAAGGTTTACTCATTGAGCCATAAAACGGAGTGGTTGTAAGGTTTGCTCATTGATCTCGTAAAAGTAGTGGTTGTAAGGTTTCCTCCTTAAGCTCGGAAAAAGGAGTATTGAATGTTACTCTTAAGCTTACGAAAAAGAGTGTAACAAAATCAAGATAGTAAATTTGGTGAAAATCTTTGGGAACGTCTCAATGTAGAGGATATAGATAAGGTTGTCAAATTTCTATAAATCACTTGCGTACAATTCTCTAACCCTTCACTCTTTAATTACTTGTAATTTAGTTGTGTTTATTGTATTATGCGTGAATTGTATGCTAAAATTGCATAGTAAACTTAAACGAACTACAATATAGGCTAAAGAATTAAGAAGATAGAAAAATAAACCTAAGGTTAGTCAATAACTGATTTACCTCACTCTCGGTTAGGTAATTAAGCCAACAATGTAGTTAAGTTTCATTTAGTTTTGGGCATTTCATAAATAAACCCCTAAACCTTATATATTTAAATATATTATAATAAAATGAAATGATAATTTCCTTAAAAAATTATGTAATTTTAAATTATTGAGTTCTGGTGTAACTAAGGTACATGGCGAAGTCTATAAAAAAGAATTAAAAAAGTCAAAATATTTATACTCTTAGTTAATAATAAAACACAAAACTTTATAAATATTGCATATGTATTGATGACTAAAATATTTATATGCTTTAAGTTTGCAAATATATATGTAAACAAGGGATTTTGGATTGATAAACAAACATCTTATTGTGTTCAAGGACTATAGTGGCAATCTAAGGCCATTAAAGTAAGTTTTTGGCAAGGTTAGATTCTGGATTCAAGTTTCTGAGGTCTCTTGAAAATGATGCATCAAAAAGGATAGCTAGAAAGCTAGGATATATTAAAAGAGTTGATAGTAACGGATCTTTATATGTTTGGACAGATGCTTGAAAATAAGGGCAAGGATAGGTATATAACGAAACCTTTAGGCTTTGCTTGCTGAGAAAGATAAAAAAGAGTAATGATGAAAATTTTGTTATTTCATAACCATTTTTCTACTTTATAGCATAGTCATTTGATTAATAAATTTTTCTTTCTTACCTCTTTTCATCATTCTTATCAGGTAAAGCCTTAAGAAAGTTTATGACATTAGTTAGAACTGATGGTAGAAAAAATCACTAATAGAAGGCTAAGATATGAAAAAGATTCTACTTCTTGTTATGAATGTGGGTTACTTGGGCTGAATGCGAAGAAATAGGATGGTAATGAATATGGTGAATGCTTGAAGCATATTCAGTAAGGAAAAAAGGGCTACACCTTTTATGCTAACTCAACAAACAAGTAAAAAAAAAACAATCAAGCTATGAAGCTTTAATGGTGGTGAATCAAATATATCAAAAGAAAATGGTAAGGAACAACAATGGTGCAAAACAAAGTGCAGTTATATAAAACAATAGAGCAATGAATCGGTAGATGCATTTTGAAAGCTATGAGATCTCAAGTTACTTTTAAGGGGATAAGAATAAATTAAGATATCTTTGAGAAATTAATAGGATTGTTGAAGATTCTCTTTGTGGCAATAACTCAGGGTCAACTAAGGGGAGCAATATCTATTCTACCAGTAATAAAGAAAGAAGTCATGCTTGTCCAGTAAAATTTGAAGCCAACGTGGAAAAAATTGGTTAAAGTATGCCTATAAGACCACCAAAAGCCTTTGTAGCACTAATGGTTCACAAAAGACATGGGTGATCGTTAATCCTATGCTTTGATCAAAACACACTTTTAATTGATGTGGAAGTGGTGAGCAGGGAAGAAATGACGTGGCAAAAGATCAAAGCAAAATTAATGACATGTTAGTAGGAAAATGGTAGGAAAAGGGAACAAACTAGGAAATCGACTTTGAAGAAAAAAAGCTAGGTTAGTAGGACAGGGAAAATTAGAAGCAACAATAAGTTTTAGGAAAAGAAAACATAATGAAACAAAACTTGTTGGTGACAAAATGAAGATTGACCGCTAAGAAAAAAAAGTAGAGATGAAAAGCGAGGCAAGAATTATTCATTACATAAGGTGATAAAGATTAGATAGGGACAATTAGAAGCAACAACAATTTTTAGTAAAAGGAAACATGATGAAACAAAATTGGTTGGTGAGGAATAGTAAGGCAAGAATGATTATTGCATAAAGTGATAAAGATTGGATGCTAATTATGTTGAGAGAATGAGATGCATGGCATGGACTGTCATAGACTTGGGATCTCACGAATAATTAGAGCTCTTAAAAAGTTAATAAAGAAAGAAGATTCCCACGTAGTTTTCTTAACAATGCATTTGGTTTGCAGAATGGAATAAGTATTTTATGGAATAGAAAAGAAGGAAAATAGAATAAATATGTATTACTGTGACACCCATAGGCAAATCCCATATCAACAAAGCATGGGAGAGATGCTAGGTATAAAGGTTTAGTATGCCTCTAACCCTTGTGACACATTCAAAACCACGTAGGAACTAAGTTATACGTCATGGGCCAATGCAATTTGTAGGCATGAGCCACCTTTAGAATCTCAAAGTGGGCAATATCACTAACGGATTGAGCTTACACTGTGCCACTCTGATCTCTAATGACGCATTTTAAAACTGTGAGGTGGCCTATTGGGTTGCACCAAAAAGGCCAATGTCACGAGTGAGCTGGCTGTTATAGTTGGTATCAGAGTGGCTCGCGTGGCCTCTTTGTTGATGGTGGGGCAAACCTCAGTGAGGACGCTAAGTCTTAAAATGGAGTGATGTATATGACATCCCTAGGCAAATCTCATAATGACAAAGCACAAAAGAAATGCTAGGTGTAAAGACCTAGTGTGCCTCTACCCTTTGTGACATGTTCAAAATTGTGCGGGAACTAAGTGCTACATCTTGGGCCAATGCTGTCTGCAGGTAGGAGCCACCTTTAGAATCCCAAAGCGGACAATATCACTAGTGGACTGAGCTTGCGTTGTGCCACTCTGATCCCTAATGACTAGGAGTGAGTGTAACCGAAAAAACCGATCGAACCGTTCGGTTTTGGTTTGTTCAGTTCGGTTTATTCGGGTGTCGGTTTATTCAGTTTTACAATTTGGTTATATTGGTTAAATCGATCGGTTTTCGATTTATATAAATCTAAAACGGAACCGATCAAAAAATTAATTAAACCAATTAACTGACCCAGCCCAGGCGAGGCGACCTAGCCTTCAGTCCCTCACTCCCTCAGTCACAGTCATTAGTCATCACTCCCACTTTCTGACTTTCATTCATTCTCGATAGAAAAAAACCCTTAGCCCTCGCTGCCTAATCTCAAACGGAAAGCCCCTTCCCTTCAGCCTTCAGCCCATCGTCGATCGATAAAGGAAAACCCTTATCCCCCAATCTCAAACGAAAAGCAAGCCTCTTCCCTTCAGCCTTCACCATCGATTGATAAAATAAAACCCTTAGCCCCTAATCTCAAACGGAAAGCCGAAAGCCCCTTCCCTCCAGTCTTCACCATCGATCGATTAAAAAAAATCCTTAGTCCCTAATCTCAAACGGAAAGCCAAAAGCCTTTTCCCTTCAACCCTTATCATCGATCGATAAAAAAAAACCTTAGCCCCCAATCTCGAACGGAAAGCTCATCTCACCCTCATACAGTCATACTCTTTGTGGCTCAAAAAACCCTTAGCCCCCAATCTCAAACAGAAAGCTCATCTCACCCTCATACAGTCATACTCTTTGTGGCTCAACAACAGTCAACAGATCCAATCATAATCCACACTTCACACTTCACAGGTATAATTTACAAACACTATTTGCTTGCTTCCATTATGTTTGAGATTTTGTCTTGAACTCTTGATGGGTTTGTAACGTTTGTCACTTTGTTGGTCATTCTTTCTGTCTAAAAGTTTTTTTTTTAGATTTTATCTTGAAGGGTTTTTTTATTTTTCCTTACATTCTGAAGATTGTCTTGGATTTGCTGTTCTTGAATTTGCTGAGCATTTGTTGTCAGTTCTTCCAACATCTTCAGCCCTGCTTCATGCTCATTCCGAGCTTGTTTTATGCTCCATTTCAATTAAAAATGCCCTTCCATTAAATTTGTGTCTTCCCCCGCTTTCAGTGACATGAGAACTTGCAAAAGTTGGCATCGTGTAGCACAGGAATATATTAAATAATTTGAAGTACCAACATATTGGTAGGCTGCCATTAGAGTTTGTTTAATTTTTTTAGGAACACAGAACTAGTCATATGGGTTTCATCCTTAATTTTCTTGGAAATGTCTTTAAGGGAGGAAATAAGTTCTAGAGGTTGTCTGATGTACTGATTACATTGATCATTACAATTGATGGGCTATATATTTCCATAATTTTTCTTATGTACATTTTGGAATCCTTTATTGTTTTTAATTTCTTTTGTTCAGCTAATGGTGTTAGTTTCTCTATTTGCACTACTCGCCAATCTATTGGTTGTTTTCCTTTCCTAATACTTTCCCTTAATTAGTCTGGTTTATTGAATAGTGTTGTTGACTTTTATTCTTTTCAATTTTGTTTGACAAGCGTGGAATTTTTACCTTGAGTTGTAAATATAGAATTTTTTTTCACTTTGATAGTCTTAAAAAATAGAACTATATTCATATTTAGGGCGTGCAAATTAATTATTCAGTCCTGTTTATATGTTTCATTTCTTAAGGCAATACTGAATAAAGAAGAGCAAGCTTGGTGGATGATTTTTCTAGTTTCTTAAACTTTTAAGATTGATACTGTGCAATAAATTGGATTTGAAATAATAAATCCTTCCTTTAAATATCACTTTGCCTATAAGTTGTAAGCGTCACCCAGTCAGCCTGATATTGTTAATAATAAATATTGATATTCGCTTAGGGTTGGACAATTTTAGTATTATATCAGTAGATGCTACCAGCCTTGATCATTGCAAATTTATATTAGCATGGCCACCATCTATTTTAAATGTCTCTTTGGATTTCAGAGCATGCCCTGCAAGGATGGAAAATCATAAAGCTAATGGTTTTAGGAAAGATTGTAGATATCGAAGACTATGGTGTAAGGCGAATATCAAGGTTTTCGCTTGGTGTTGTGACTCACAAGTAAACCAACAATAACAGCATAAGATACAGTGTGATAACTGACAAATTACAGATATCACATTTCTGCCATGATATTCTTTTTAAGGTTGAGGTTCAAAGGAAGATTTCATTTGAGAAGCTAGGTTTCCAACAAACTATTATAATATAGAGAGAGAGATAGAGGCTATCGTGTTGTATCTAACACTTGGCTTTTGTTTGGTTGATATACTTAATCTCCCAGTATGTGTTTGTGCGCGTGCCTGGTTTCTTTTTTCCTGCTCTTTACTTGGGAAAATGGCCTATCTTATTTGTGTTTTATGATCGTTTGTACACATGTTTAGATGTCTTTGAAAACCAGAGAACTTAGCTAGGGAAAATATTGCAAATATGTTTCTGTTCCCTGTTTGGCCTGTGTTTTCCAACTTTTCTCTTTACCTTCTCTCTGCTGCTATATTTAAGCATGTTCACGAACAGAATTCAATCATAATGAATTGAAATCTGTTCCTTATATACTAATTTGGTTTTTGTTTTTCTGTTTTTTTTGTAGGATGTCTAATGGAAGGGATGTCGATTTTGTGCCTGAGAATTTGGATTCTATCCCAAATACTACTCAACCAAATCAGCAACCCTCTCAACCCTTTTCACACGATGAAACAACAAGAAGTGTAGCTTTAACTTCTAAATCTAAGGTGAAGAAGAAGAGAGCAAATAGGCCACGGTCTGAGGTATGGGAACACTTCACTAAATTTGTGAATGAGAAAGGTGAAAATAAGGCTAGATGTAATTATTGTGGTATAGATTATTATGCTGATAGTAAAGGAAATGGCACCACTGCATTAAAGGGTCACATGAGTTCTTGTGATAAGTTTCCTCATGCTATTAATACTGATAATGATACTCAAACATAAATAGTGTTGTTAACAGGAGGAGTAGGCACATGGAAATTTAACCAAGATGTCATTAGAAAAGGTGTAGCTGAGATGATCATTTTAGATGAATTGCCTTTTAAGTTTGTTGAAGGGAAAGGATTTAAACATTGCATGTCACTTGCATGTCCTAGATTTTGCATGCCATCACGATGGACTGTTGCTAGGGATTGTTTTCAAATTTATGTTGATAAAAAGGTTGAGCTAAAGCAATTCTTAAAATCATCTTGTACTAGAATATCTCTTACCACTGACACATGGACCTCATTACAAAGAATTAACTATATGTGTCTCACAGCTCTAGACAATGACTGGAAATTGAACAAAAAGATTTTAAATTTTTGTCCTATTTCTAGTCACAAAAGTGAAGCTATTGGTAAAGCAATTGATAAATGTTTGCGTGATTGGGGGATTGATAAGGTTTTCACAGTTACAGTTGATAATGCCAATTCTAATGATGTTGCAATTTCATACTTGAAGAGAAAATTTAACAATTCAGGAACTAGTATTCTAGGTGCAAAATATCTTCATTTGAGATGCATGGCACATATTGTTAATCTTATTGTCAGTGATGGATTGAAGGAAATGAATGAATCAATTGCTCGTGTTAGAGGGGCAGAAAGATATGTAAGACAATCACCTGCTAGGTTAAGTAAATTCAAAGAGTATGTTGCTAATGAACGCATTCAAAGCAAGAGTTTATTGTGTCTAGATGTCAGCACTAGATGGAATTCCACCTACTTGATGTTAGATGCAGCCCAAAAGTTTGAAATTCCACCTACTTGATGTTAGATGCAGCCCAAAAGTTTGAAAGGGCCTTTAATGCATATGATGATAGTGATTTTAATTATAAAAGTGAGCTTTTGTCAGGAGATGGTGTTCCTGAATAACATGATTGGGTAAAATGTTAGGAGGTTTTACCTTTTCTTGCAACAATTTTATAATCTCATTGTTAAAGTTTCAGGTTCTTTGTAGGTCATCTCTAATACCTTTCTTGATAATATTTGTGATGTTTATTCTACTTTGAAAGATTGGCAAATAAGTTTTGATATTGAGTTGAATGCAATGGCAAGGAGAATAGAGGATAAATATGATAAATATTAGGGAAATATAGAGAAAATGAATATGTTGATCTATGTTGCTTCTGTTCTTGATCCTTCAAAAAAGCTTGCTTTTGTGGAGTATTGTTTTATGAAAATGTATTCTACTGAAGAAGCTTTATTGATGATTAATAAAGTAGAACAAGCATTAGATGAATTGTTCAATGAGTATAAAATGATGTTACGACCTCAATCTGATGTTGTTGGTGAAAGTAGTCAAGTGAGCCAAATTACAGAAGCCACCGATGGGATTGGTATGCAAAAAAAGAAGCTAAGTGTTAAGTCTGAGTATAAGAGGTTTAGGATTGAGCATTGCAAAGAAGAGCATAAGTCAGAATTGGCTAAATATTTGAGTGAGGATCCTGAAGATGATGATGATGACGACTTCGATGTTTTGTCTTGGTGGAAACTCAATAGTCATAGGTTTCCTATCCTTTCTAACACTACTTGTGATGTTTTTGTCATTCTTATATCCACAGTTGCTTCTGAATCTGCTTTTAGTACCGATGGTCGTGTGCTTGATGCATATAGGAGTTCTTTAACTCCGAAGATTGTGCAAGCCCTTATTTGTGCTCAAGATTGGCTACAAGGATCTTCTCTTTATGATCACTCTATTAAGGATGACTTAGTAAAGCTTGACAAAATCGATATAGGTACTAGTACTTCATTTTCTGTAGTATTATTTTTTATTTCTTTTAGTTTTTTATATGAAGCTTACTTTTATTATTTTTGTTTATACATTTTAGATTTGTCAAAAATTGCATTGGATCCCGTATTAGATTAATGCAAGCAAAGGTGCATAGATGATGGATGGATCATTTGAGGTAATTCTATTATTATAAACATTTGCATTTTGGAGTATATGATATTAATTTATTCTTTTGTAAATTGTGACTAATAATGTTGCTCTCTTTAATTTGTTAGGGCCTTAGGGAAATGACTAATGAAGAATATGTACCAAAGTTATGGGATTGGAGTAAGAGAGGTCTACCATGAAGAATATGGTATATTTGGCTTTGTTTTCTTGTAAAACTTTGTTTTTTTTATTTGGTTTGGACTATTTGGATTTATTATTGGTTATTTTCTTTAAGATGGTTGTGCTAATTTGGATCATTATGAACAATTATTGTAGACTTTTATGTCTTTATTTCATTGTGTAATTTGGACCATTATGGATAATGTTGTGATTGTGAAACTTTGTGTATTTGGTTGTGTATTTGGACTATTTGTATTGTGTAATGTGTTGGTTGTTTATATTTGTTCTTTTATGTTTTTATTTCATTGTGTAATTTGGACCATTATGGATAATGTTGTGATTGTGAAACTTTGTATATTTGGTTGTGTATTTGGACTATTTGTATTGTGTAATGTGTTGGTTTGATCCTGAATTTAAAAAATTATGAGAACATTTACTTTTGTTTTCATTTTTTGTACAAGCATAAGAAAGCTTTAAAAACATCTACCAAGTTTAAATGTATTTGATATAAAGCAAAGCCTAAAGGAGCACAAACTTACAAGTCTCAGTGGCAAGCCCTTGTCACTGAGAGGCGAGAGCACATGGGGCTAGCTTTGCAAGTTGCAACTATATTAGTTATAGGTTTTCAAGATTTTCAAGAAGCAAAGCTAATTTCTGGGAGAAAATAAATGCAGAGCCAGTTTTATGCCTGATAGGCAATTTAAAACGTGAACATCTTTAAGAATTAAACGGTAAGAAACTAAACCAAGCAATAAATACATATTGGATGCACAATTTTTGAAATTCAGAAAATGAAAACAAAAGTAAATGTTCTCACAACAATTGTGTAAACTATAATGTGTTGGTTGTTTATATTTGTTTATTTTATTTAATTTTATGTTTTTAAGTTAGTAAATTTATAAATAATATTAGTTATTTATCTTTGTTTTTTGAAGTTTTATGCAGTTATTTGGGTAACATGTTGTGAATCTTGTAGGAGATATTTACAAAACAAGTTTATATTGTATACTTTTATATATTTATTTACCAAACCTTTAAATTCGGTTTTAACATTGCAAAACCAAACTGACCGAATCAATTCGGTTCGGTTCGGTTCGATTTGTGAGTTTCATTCGGTTCAGTTTTGGTTTTGTGCCTAGGGGGTCGGTTTTTGTCGGTTTTCGATTTTTGTGAACCGAAACCGACCGATTAGGCCGATTGCTCACCCTTACTAATGACGCATTTTAAAACCATGAGGTGACCTAATGGGTTGCAACAAAACGGACAATATCACAAGTGGGCTAGGCTGCTACAATTATGATGTTTGGTTTATTGAAATGAAATATAGTGAGAATTAGTAGTAATATGTTTGGTTAGTTCAAATAATATAGTTGGAATAAGTTTAAAAGACAATTTTACCGTTTTATTAAATTAATTATAAGATATTATAATACTAATTATAACTAATAACTTATCAATTATTAATTAAAAATAACTATCAATTTTTTATTATAAATTATTTTGATTAATTGTTAAGTATTAATTAAAAAATTTTAATTATTAATTAAGTATTAACTAATAATTATTAATTATTATTACTTAATTATTAGGGTTTAGTGTTTAGGATTTAGAGTAACAAAATTTTTTTTATTAATTTTTACTTAATTATTATTAATTAAGTTATAATAATTAATAATTAATAAAAATAAACTTAACCTAAAAATTCAATAAAAAATCAATATTTTTTCTTTTTTCTTTTCTTTTGCTTCTCTCTCCCCCAGTTTTTCATCATTTCTTTTCCTTCTCTCTAAACCATACCCTTTTCTCTAAAGTTGAACCAAACCTCGAAATAGCTAGGACACACGAAATAAAGGAGAAAAAGAAACCTGATTCAAGCCAACTAAACACCATGTCAATGAATCAAAACTGCACGCTAGAAATATAGAAAGAATAAGAGAAGTTGTGGAACATAGGCCTGTTTTAGTGTAAGTGCAAATGAGAGTAGTGGTGGATTAGCTATGATTTGGAGAGGTAAAAGCACAAATTCATTAGTTTTCAAATAATCATATTAACATGAAAGTAGATGAAGGCTCAGAGGTCTGATTAGTGGCGAATTACTAGTTTTTATGAGGAATTGATGCTAGTAGAAAAGGTGGATCTTGGGCATTTTTGAACAACTTGGTAAGATAAATTGCTAAACTTGGATATGCTTAGGTGATTTAATAGCAAATACATTTTTTAACGATCCAAATTGAAAAATTAATGTATATACAATTAGTGAAGTTCTTATATTTCATCAATATAGTTGGAGGATTGTCCACTGACAAAATTAGAAAATTATCAAAACTCTCTTTAAAATTTAAAAAGAAATAGAAAAAGGATTATTTTTTATGAGAGAAATATTTATAACTGGAGATTGGAGTAGGATTGCTTGGATTTAAAACCCAAACTTTACAATATACCGCAATTATTCCTTAATTACTCTGTTAAGAGATTGTTGGTAAAAAAATGATATATTTGAACCTTGTGCATATAGGTAATTGTAAAAAATGAATTTCAAACATCGTCTTTTTTTTTTGTTTATAAGAGGTGCAAATGAGAGTGGGAGATTGAACCTTAGACTTAAACTCTCTTAAAGGAAGGTAACAACTGCTAATCCAAACCTTTGATCAATTAAAATGCATGTCACTATAAGCAGCTTGCTTTTGATGAAATAATAACCAAATTTACTTTAATAATAATAATAATAATAATAATAATAATAATAATAATAAAAGCTAAAGCATTTGACTACAAGTAAAACATCTTATGTGAATAGTCTAAGTATTTTACACGTGTAATATATTAAAATAAAAAATAATTATCCTTTTTAAGTTTCAAAAAGATATATATATATATATATATATTAAAAATACAAAACAAATCAATTATCTATTTAAATTTTTAAAAAATAAACATCCATATCTATTTATATATATATATATATATATATTAAAATTAAATAAAAATCACATATCATTTATCTTTACCTACATTAAAATGACAAAATATAACATCTATAATTTTATCAATTAATTTTTTTATTTTCTAAAAGATAACACACACACACACACACACACACACACACACACACACACACACACACACACACACACACATATATATATATATATATATATATATATGTTAGGATGGATAATGTAATATATAACATGTAATAATATAACAATATCTTATGTTTAATAATTACCAATTATTTTTTTATTTTCTAAATGATAACATCATTTTTTAATTTTTAATTTTTTAAATTAATATGTAACATGTAATAATTCCTTCTTTTCACATTAATATTACAAAATATACCATATATATCTATAGTTTTTATCAATTAAATTTTTTTAATTGTTTACAAAGTAACATCTATATCTATATATTAAAATTTTTAATTTTCTCCATTGTTGTTATATAAATTGCATATAATCATTCATTTTTTTTTATCAATGATTAGTACTCATAGATATTAAAAGTCAAAAACTGAAATTTCATTACTTTTTATTTTTAGTTTATTAAAAGGAGATTATAACATAAAATTTCAGCATACATCGCATAAAAGACTAGCATCTAATGAGGTTTCAATGTTTGTAAATAGGACACTTCTGTTGGAGATTAAAGTATTGGTCACACAGTCAGTGTTCAAGATATTATATTAATATATATTTTTTCAATGATAAAATATATAACAACATGAATTTAAAATATAACTAATTTAGTATGTATATTATTATTGACTATTTTTGAACTTGTGTTATATATATATATATATATATATATATATATATATATATATATACACACACATATATATGGAAAATCTTTTACCAATGGAGTAATTATCATGAAAGTTAATACAACTTTTGGTTGATATTATATGTCATGTGGGTGCAACAAAAAGTTGGCCGAAGTTAATGAAAATTTTCATTATTCCTCCTATAATGTTAATGTCTATGATTTAACTCCAAGGTAAATAATATTATATTTTCTATATTTAAAACATTATATAGAAATTATTTCGTGATGATAATATAAGCATTTTATAATTTTAATATATATAATTTAATTGTAGCATTTTATATACCTTATAAGTGCAAGTTGAATATTAAGGCATTCAATGGTTCTAGAAAAATAATGTTTGTACTTCTCAATACTGACCTAAGAAATTAATTAATAAAGATGTTGATAATCTATAAAATTTCTCTTAAGGTATTGATTAGATAACAATTATTTTAATATTGTTCAATATTCAATTTAATTTAATGATATACTTATGACCAGGATTTAAGAAAATAGGAATTATAAAATTCGAAAGATATTTGAATATCTTATGGTGAAATTTTCAATTTCTTCAAATCAAATACATGTTAAATTTTCTTTATATACTATTTTTATTCAATAAATTATGATATGAGTTTGATTTAACTTTTATAAAATTTACATAATTATATCCGATATATAATTTGTTTATATTACTGTATTGTAATATATAAATTATAAATAAAAAATATTAAATATACATATTATGCTTTTTTCATAAACATAACAATTTATATTATAAAGTTTTAGAAAAATATATTTTATCAATTCAATTAATGTATTTTCATGTATCACATGGGTTTAAAATTAATAATAATAATAATAATAATAACAATAATAAGTCCTTAAAACCCAATAAAAGCTCAATCCTCTTCAATGCCAGAGTAGCCGACCACTCAAACAGGTGGTGTTACTTCGGTTTGAAATTGAAGCCATGACAGTAATTGGGCTTGCCTTTCACTTTGTGTTTTGGTGTCATAGGCTTCTTTTTTTGTGTTAAGCCACTGAATCAGGGTTGGCCCAGCCCATCTTTCTAATCCCCAAAATTCAAATCCAACAACAGTCAACATTGGCAGATAAATTAAACAATCATTGTTTCACCAAAGTTGCCTCTTCCATCTTTATACCTTACATTGTTTTATACTCAATATTTTTTTAATAAATTAAGTGATTTAGCTCTCATAAAACAATCAGATTACTTTTTTTAATATATCAAGCAATTTAACTCTTATCCTTTATTTCTTTAAAGCCTAAATATTATCATCAAAGAAATAATTATTCTTTTTGTTACATCAAAAAAATAATAATTGCAATCATCAAAACTTGATCTAATAATTGTTATTATTATTCGATTCTTCACTTTTTTTTTTACCTCTTATGATAAAAAAAAAACCAATGACCACTCCTATTTAACAACTATCACTGCTACTACCAACGGTGTCTTGGTCTAGTGGTGCCAGGGGCTAGACTTGGTAGGGAGAACTACGGTTCGATCCCCCGCAAGTCCGTTGGGAGGAGTTTAAAACCTTAACCCCGGGACCCGCTCCGAGACTGGATTAATCGACCCAGTGAATTCGGATACCGGTTGGGAAACCAAAAAAAAAAAAACTATCACTGCTACTACTAATTACTTAAGATGTCCTTTATATGTTAAATCAACTTTTTAAATCAATTATTTATTTCAAATTTTTAAATGTATTTACTTAGTTTAATGTGCCAGTAATTGTACTTTTCAATTTTTAAAAAGATAGATAACAGTATATATTTAAATTAAAAAAATTCTTTTATCAATTTCTTTATCCATCTTCTATTATTATGAACTAATTAATGTTTATATATACGTACGGTTGTTCACTTGGATTGCTGTTGTTGTTTATGCATTATTTCGTCTAATTACGAGCCAAAGCTTATGGTTAAAAATAAAATATTACACGTGAATAATCCCAATATTTTATATGTGATTTTTTTTAATTTTTTAAAAGAAAAACATCTATATATATATATTAAAATTACAAAATAAATCATTTTTTAAAATCAGTAATCTATTTTAATTTTTTTTCAATATATTAACTTGAATTAATGTACTACTAATTATACTTTTTCAATTTTCTAAAAGATAAAAATCTATATATATTAAAATTCAAAAATAATTATCTTTTATCAATTTCTTTATCCATCTTTTATCATTATTAACTAATCAATGTTTATATATATATAAATTGATGTTCTCTTGGATTATTTTTGGTTCTGCACTATTCTGTTTCGGTTTAATATCTGTTCCTACTTGTATTTGGAGAACTGCTGCACTGTGAGAGAATTTTTCAGCTATAGCATAAGATTGGACCAGCTTTTCAACTGGAGCAGGTATTGGTTTAAAACTTAAACTTAAAAAGCTTGTATTGAGAAACTTGCATTCCTGAATATATTCGTGGCTTATACCAAATATTAAATTTCTTCATTGTTATTATACAAATTGAATGTATTATGTGTTTTTTTTCATCTAATCATGTGTTTTTTTTTTTGTAAAAAGAGGATAAAAATAGGAATCGAAAAAGAATGTCAATAACTGGATTATTAATGACATTAATGAGCAACTAGACCATTGATTCAAAACATTTTGAATAAGTAATATATAAGATTAAAAAATCCTTATATAATTATATAAAAACTAAAGTTTTTGACAAAAAAGGATAATATCATATATGTATTATCTTATACTTATTTACATAAATTAAAATAAAAAATCAGTTATATTTTTTAAATTCTTTATCCATATAGATTAAAGTTAGAAAAATGAATTATCTTTTTTCAATTTCATTAAAATTTAAAAATTAATTATCTCTTTTCAATTTATTTTTTAATGTATTATCTTAAATTAAAATTACCTATATAGATTATCTTCTAGATTAAAATTTAAAATATGAGTTATTTTTTAAAATTTCTTTAAAAATTTAAAAATAAATTATTTTTAAAATTTTTTTCAATGTATTATCTTAAATTATAATTACACATATATAATCTTATTATATATATTAAAATTAAAAAGTAATTATATTGTTTTCAATTTAGATGGGTAAACAAATTTTCTTCCATAAATTTAAAACATAAATAAAAATCATATTATATATAAATTTATTAATTTATGAATGTATTTTTGTGCATGTTTAAAACTAATAATAATAACATAAACCCTAGCTCTAAATTCACCCGAAGGCAGGCATTAAGGCAACAGTGACAAAAAAAATTAAAACGCTGCGCGCTTCAGTTTTCCTCGTTTTCTCGTTTTCACCCTTCAATCTTTAACCGATTTTCCAATCCTAATAGGCTAATTTCATTATTCAGCGAACTCCCCGATCATACCCTAATTTCATTATTTACCCACCGCCTATAGCCGGTAAATCCAAGCAAAAGCAACCGGCTAACGGCCTCCGATATATTATCTATCCCTTGCCCTGCCCTGACCCTCCCTCCGCTTCTTACTAGGATTTTTTCTCTATCCCGCATCCCATATATATCACAATTCTAAGCTCTCTTTCTCTCTTAAACATACAACAAACAATCACATTGTTTCAAGAAAATAAGAAACCATTAGCCTTGCTCCAAAATAGCTTGCTTTAGAAGACTGATTTTTTTTTCTTTTTTATCTTTGCAATTTACCCGCTTCAAGAAACTTAGCTTTCGTTTTTTCTCTTGTTTCTGTTTCAGAAATTAGTGTGCCTTTATCTGCAAGTAATGTGAATTTGCTTGAAAAATTCTTTTTGCCGGTGATCTGTTGGACGGGTGACGGGGGAAACAATATCTTCGTCTGGAGATTTTCTGTTTGCTTTTGAGATCTGCTTTGTGTTGCTTTGTTTGGTTCAAGCGACTTTGTTTTTGTTGATTGTATGATTTTCTTTTTGGCAATAATCAAAGTCGAAAGCATGATTTGTTGTTGAAAATCAAGAAAAATAAAAAAAAGATAAAAAGGTTTTTTGTTTTGTTTGGAGAAAGAGATGAAGCGTTCTAGAGATGAGGCTTACATCGGCGGCTCTACAATTAAAAGACCGGTGGTTGCCTCTCGGGGAGAAGGGTAAAAATAAAACTGTCTTCTTTTTATATTTTTTTATTAAAAAAATTTCGTGTTTTCATCATCAAAGTTAACAATGAGATTAAATTTTTAATTACAGGTCAATTGCTATGGCTTGTTCAGTTTAGTGGATTTGATTTGTGTTTTTGCTTGTTTAAATTTAGTTTATATTAGTTCGAGCTCTTTTGTAATTCTAAATTATCTTTGACCTTTGATGAAAAGATCGTTCTGGTTGGAAAGGTTTGGAGATAGCAAAAATAGTAAATATTCTTTCTTTCTGTGTAGTTTTATAAGGTTTTAATCTGTGTGTGAAAAAAGGTAAAATGACCCTAGCTGTTGATCTACTCTCGGGGACTATGGTTTTTTTTTTATTTAATTTCGCGTGGAAAAAATTTGTGATGAATTACTGAAAATTTTCTTCAGTCTCACCATGTGTTATGTTTTTGAATGATCTCACCATGTGTTATGTTTTGAATGATGAAGCTCTGGGCAACCGCAGATGGTAGGAGGAACAGGAGCTACGCAGAAACTGACAACTAATGATGCATTGGCGTATCTGAAGGCAGTTAAAGACATATTTCAAGAGAAAAGAGAGAAATATGACGACTTTCTTGAAGTAATGAAAGACTTCAAGGCTCAAAGGTTTGATCATTGTGGTTCTCTTAGTTTTGCTCTTTATACTTTGGTAATGTTTGTGTGTAGCAACTTGACTTGTGGTAGTGGTATGTTGAATGTAGAATTGACACGGCGGGTGTCATTGCAAGGGTGAAGGAATTATTTAAAGGGTATCGAAACCTAATTTTGGGTTTCAATACCTTTCTGCCTAAAGGTTATGAGATTACCCTCCCACCAGAGGATGAACAACCTCCCCAAAAGAAGCCAGTGGAGTTTGAAGAAGCTATTAATTTTGTGAACAAGATTAAGGTAGAAATTGTCATTGCTGAATTTTATGAGTTAGCTCTTCTTCATGCAAAGTTTGTGAACTCATTGTTGGAATATTGCAGACAAGGTTTCAAGGTGATGACCATGTCTATAAGTCATTTTTAGACATTTTGAACATGTATAGAAAAGAAAACAAGTCAATCACTGAGGTTTATAGGGAGGTATGTTGGGTTATAATTTCCTTATTTTCTCTGTTTTTCCTTTGCATTTGATATGGATTTATCTACTACCTAGGATGTTGGATTTTGATGATTAGAAACTCCACTTCCTTATAGGTTGCTGCTCTTTTCCAAGACCACCCAGATCTGCTTGTGGAGTTCACTCATTTTCTGCCTGATACCTCAAAAACAGCCTCTAATCATTATGCTTCTTCTGGTAGAAATTCTATACCCCGAGACAGGACCTCTGCTGTCCCTACAACATGTGCAGTGCCTGCTGACAAGGTTTCTTTTAGCCTAATTCTTAACTCACTTCCGATTACATACTGAATATCAAGCTAACATTTGATTTATGAGAATATCTGGCAGAAAGATAGAACTGCAGCTTCGCATGCTGACTGTGACATTAGCGCAGAACGTCCTGATCAAGATTACAACAGAGTTATAATGAAAGCAGAAAAAGAGCAAAGGGGGCGTGCTGAAAAAGAAAGGGACAAAAGAGAAGACAGAGATAGGAGAGACCGAGAACAGGATGACATAGACTTTGAAAATGATGGCAACAGAGATTTCAACATGCCCTTTCCCCATAAAGGGAGTGGAAAACCTGCTTGTAAGGGTGAAGACTCTGGTGTAGAACAATTGCAGCAAGTTGGGGATAGCCTTGCATGTGATGATAAAAATGCAATGAAAAGTAAGTTTTCTGCATCGTAGTTAAACATTTATGGGCTTAGCCTTAATTTTAACATCATGTTAATTTAATATTTCTCTTGGAGGGTCTCCTATGCACATTGACAAGTTTATTCTCATTTGTATGATTTTCATATAAAAAATTGGATTATTGTAAAAGTTTGAAATTTTTATTGTATGCCTTTTGGTTTGCCGTGTCATGTTGCTTCTTTGACTTAGTTCATTCCATATCAGGTGTGTATAATCAGGAGTTTGCTTTCTGCGATAAAGTGAAGGAGAAGTTACGAAATCCTGATCATTATCAGGAATTCTTGAGGTGCCTTCATCTCTATAGCAATGAAGTAATCTCACGCACAGAATTGCAATCATTGGTATGTTTAACAGACATCTTTAGTTTGTACTTTTTCTTTCATATTTTAGTTGGAATGCTTAAAGTTTTATGATGTTTTTCCACTGAAAAGATCTCAAGGTATCCCCAAATTTCTAAGGCTGCTTTTTTTGATATGACATGAGCACTTTGCAGAGTTTCAACATCACATTACCCCCAAAAAAGATCATAATTTAGCATCGCTATTCTTTGAAACAAGTCCTTGAAATATATATATGAAAACTGTTCGTTTAGAGATGACTGAAATAAAACTAGTAACTTTTGGAAACTTTTTCTTGTACTAGGTTAATGATTTGCTTGGAAGATATCCAGAGCTGATGGATGGATTCAATAAGTTTTTGGTGCGATGTGAGAAGAATGGTAAGTATTTTTAAAAAAAGCTTTAAGTTTACTAACATAATTCCATTTTCAGTGTTGACTAATCAAATCCTATTATGCAGAGGGATTGCTAGCTGATTTTGTCAGTGAAAGTAAGTAAAACTATCTGTTTTTCCTCTTATCAACTTTAGTTAAGAGTTCTGTGCAGTTAATCACAAAGCAGAGTTATCACCATCACAAATTGTAGATTCATGTTAGGCAAAACTAATGAAGGATCATAGTTGAACTGAACTTACCTCTACATTTGGTGGAGTTTCAAAATATTGCATATTGAAACAAGTTGAACTGATAAAATCTACTTCAAAGTTCTTAGCAAGTTATTATGCTCGCAGAGATCTTGCGGATTGAAGGACAGTTGCCTAGATCAGTTAAGACGGACAGGGATAGAGATCGAGATCGCGAAAAGGATGATAGGGTCAAAGATAGAGACCGTGAAACCCGAGAAAGGGATAGAATTGATAAAAATTCCTTTGGCAATAAAGATGCAGGAAGTCATAAGATTTCTTTATTTTCCAGCAAGGATAAATACATGGGAAAACCCATTAATGAACTTGACCTTTCTAACTGTGAACGGTGCACTCCTAGTTATCGACTTCTTCCAAAGAATGTATGCAGCTTTTGCTTCTTACTCATCCTTGTTATTGTGATCTGGAGGATATCTTGATGCTCCTATTAATTACTTTACTTGTTTAATGCCTCGCAGTATCCAATACCTACTGCAAGCCAGAAAACTGACCTTGGCTCTGAAGTTCTCAATGATCATTGGGTTTCTGTCACTTCAGGGAGTGAAGACTACTCTTTCAAACACATGCGCAAAAACCAGTATGAAGAAAGCCTATTTCGATGTGAAGATGACAGGTGGGACCTTCCCTTAGCTTTTGATTGCATTTAGGCCATGTTTTGCCTTATTATACGTGGGTGGTTGTTTTATTTCACTTTAGCTCTATTTGGATTTTTGCTTATGTGTTATGGCATCATTAAACTTTTGTTGTAAAATTACCTTTTTGTGTAGTTGAGTTTTTCTTCTCTCTTTGTACTCATGGGTGCATGCTCACGACTTCACAACCCTTTACAACTTTGTTAACTATTTGGAATAAATTATGTGTGAGCCTGCATTTGATAAACTTTATATCCTTGCATGGCACTGTTGATTGCTTAAAATATTTTTTGACATTTCACTTATAATTAGTTTGGGAATTATTAAACATTATTTCTTCTTGTCAGGTTCGAACTGGATATGTTGTTAGAGTCTGTGAACGCAACAACCGATCGAGTAGAAGATCTATTAGAAAAGATTAACAAAAATACAATCAAAATAGACAGTCCAATTCGTATCGAGGAGCACTTCACAGGTAATAAGCTGACTAACAAGGAATAAAATATCTGCGTATGCATTTTATAGCACAGCCCTTCTTTTCCTGATAGCTGTTCTCTTATGATTGTCACTGCAGTTCTGAATCTTAGGTGCATTGAACGTTTATATGGTGACCATGGACTTGATGTGATGGATGTGTTAAGGAAGAATGCTCATCTTGCTTTGCCTGTTATTTTAACCCGCTTAAAGCAGAAACAAGAAGAATGGGCTAGATGTCGTTCTGATTTTAATAAAGTTTGGGCTGAAATTTATGCTAAGAATTATCATAAATCGCTTGATCATCGAAGCTTCTACTTTAAGCAGCAGGACTCCAAGAACTTAAGCACAAAAGGTATCTTCAGCTTTGTCTTCTTAATGGCAAAAAAGGATCTAGAGCTTGGTTGTTGAATATATTGGTATCTAGGTGGATCATATTGCACTATATATTTCATATGTTTACATGCAAAGGGATTTTTATTTGTTATAAATAATCCTTTGAAATTTTCTATGAATACCAACAAAGAGTCCTGGACTATCATATTAATTGAAGCTGGTCTTTAAAACCTTTGTAATGATTGACTTCATTTTTGAAACTACATGTACAACATCCCTCTGTAATTTTTTAGTTGTTTGGCTTATTCAGGACAACTTCAGTATTTTTACCCCATGTTTGGATAGACAATAGTAAAGGAAAGGAATAAAAAGGAAAGGAATGTAAAGTAAAGGAAAATAGAGGAAAGGAAAGGGTACATGTACCCCTTGTTTGGATGGTTAAAATTCATAAAGGAAAGGAAACTTATCCTAATAACCTTGTTTGGTTAAGCAGTGAAAAGTAAAGGAAATGATTCATTTGATTTTTTTTTTCAATTATAGTCTCTTTTGTTTTTAAATTTTATAATACAATAAGGTTAAATTTGATATTTTACCTGTTAAAATTTTTTTAAAGTTCCCTTTCTCTCCTGTTTACCTCAAATTGGGGTACCAAAAAATTTGAGTAAGTCAAGGGAAAGCAAGGGGTGCTCACTCCCCCTCTCTTTCCTTTCCTTAGCTAAAAATTTTTCCTAAATAAGGGAAGGGTTTTTAACCTTCCCTTGCTTTACTTAGCTTTCCTGCTTTTCCCTTCCCTACCTCCGATCCAAACATAGTGTTAAGATATTGTTTTACTGGAAATGGATTTACTAATTGAAAATTGTTGTGTATATTTGACTCTAATAATTCTAAATCTTGGTAGTTTAACTGAGTAATTGTATAAAACTTAGCTGCTTTGAATGTTATCAATTTTCATTGCCCATTTTTCATATTTGTTACAGCTCTATTGGCTGAGCTCAAAGAAATCAGTGAGAAGAAGCGCAAAGAAGATGATGTGCTTCTTGCTATTGCTGCTGGAAACAGACGACCTATTATTCCAAATTTGGAGTTTGACTACCCTGATCCTGAAATTCATGAAGATCTTTATCAGCTCATTAAATATTCCTGTGGAGAAATGTGTACAACTGAACAGTTGGATAAAGTAATGAAAATATGGACTACATTCTTGGAACCCATGCTTGGTGTTCCTTCTCGTCCTCAAGGAGCAGAGGACACTGAAGATGTTATGAAGGCTAAGAACAACAATGTCAAAAATGGTAGTGCTAGTGTTGATGAGAGTGAAGGGAGCCCTGGTGGTTGTGCTGTTCCCATGAATTCCAAACATTCATATTCTTCAAGAAATGGAGATGAAAGTATTGCACCTGAGCAATCAAGTTCTTGTAGGTCTTGGTTGCTGAATGGAGATAATGGCATCAAACAAGATGGTTCTGCTGATACATATCGTGTTGGTCATAAGAATGATTCCTCTTGTGATGCTCCTCAACAAGATAGAATGCAGGTTGATCTGGCTAACGGCGATGAAACATTAGGGGTCAGCAAACAAGCCAGTTCTACTGAACGATTAGTCAGTTCGAATGCATCTCTTGTTGCTGGACTGGAGCAAAGCAATGGAAGAACTACCATAGATAATACTTCAGGTTTGCTAAAGGCATCTAAAATAGTTCATTTTTTTTTTGTCGTGCTAGTTATTCTTTTGATTTTTCTTTTTTCCTAAAATGTTAAATAGAATGCTGAGATATATTTTTGTTGCAAGGTCTTAGTGCTAATCATTCCAGACCTGGTAACCCTGCTGTTGAGGGTGGACTTTCATTAAAGTCGAGAAATGAAAATTTACCTTCATCAGAGGTATGGCAAAAGTCTTTTGGCTATCAGTTTGAATAAATCTTAGAGATGAATAAATTATTTTCTTTGCGTCGCTTTTGTTATCACCAATATGTCTCCAGTGGTTCTTGCTCTTTATTGATATGGATACTGGAACTAAGAAAAATTTACTATCAGTTAACCATTTAGATATCTAATTGGTCTATAAGGTTTATCAATTTAGACTTTGTATGCCTAAATACAAATGACTCACCTCCTATTTCTTTTTTGGTAATTTCATGGATGGTAGATTTTCGTCATGAGGAATGAATTTTTTCCTTTGCATTGCTATTTTTATCACCAATATGCCCCCAGTGGTCGATGCTCTTTCTTGATATGGACACTAGAACTAAGCAAAATGTGACTTTCAGTTGACCATTTAGATATCTAACTGATCTCTTCGGTTTATCATTTTGGACTTTGTATGCCTAGACACTAATGATTCACCTCCTGCTATCTCTTTTTTGGTAATTTAATGAACTGGTAAAATTTCCCCATGGAGTGTATAGTATGTGACTTTGATGGTATCTTTGAAAAGTATCTATCATTATAGAAGATATACATAAAAGTAAAGCATTAGCCAGCATATTTTCTGTGATTGGATAGTCTGGCTAGACTAAAGTCAGAGAGTAAGTTGGAAGACAAGTATAGGTTTTGGATTTTTACACTTATAATCTTACTGTTAAATTATGCTTGAAATTTATATGTACTGCAGGGTGGTGATTGTTCTAGACCAATTCCATCTGGAAATGGGGTGACGACAGAAGGGATTAAAAGTCACAGATATAATGAGGAATCTGTTGGACAACATAAAGTTGAAAGGGAAGAAGGTGAGTTATCCCCAAATGGGGATTTTGAGGAAGATAATTTTGCCGATTATGGAGAAGCTGGTTTGGAGACTGCCCATAAGGCAAAGGATGGTGCAGCAAATAGACCATACCAGAGACATGGAGAGGAAGAAGTGTGCTGTCGAGAGGCTGGAGGAGAGAATGATGCTGATGCTGATGATGAAGGTGATGAAAGTGCCCAGAGGACATCAGAGGATAGTGAGAATGCTTCTGAGAATGGTGAGGCTTCTGGAAGCGATTCTGGTGAAGGTGAATCAAGGGAGGAGCAAGTGGGAGATATAGACCATGATGAACATGATAATAAAGCAGAGAGTGAAGGTGAGGCTGAAGGGATGGCTGATGCCCATGACGCGGAAGGAGATGGAACATCGTTACCATTTTCAGAACGTTTTCTACTAACCGTAAAGCCCCTTGCAAAGCATGTCCCTTCAGCATTACATGAGAGCAAGAAGGATTCACGGGTTTTTTATGGAAACGACTCATTTTATGTGCTTTTTAGACTTCACCAAGTAAGTATCATTCTATTGAAGCTATAATATTTAACTAACCTTAATGATAACAACCAAGGTTTGTCCTAGTGGATTTACCCTTCCTTGGGGTGGTTTTGGTTCAAAGTTTGATTCCTTCATTCCCCCATTTACCTCTCTATGAACCACACAAAAAAAAAAAAACCCTAACCTTAATGATAATTTGTTCCATGGTTTGTTCATCAACTTAGTAATCCCTTTACACAATTTCAACAGACATTGTACGAGAGGATACAATCAGCAAAGATTAATTCATCATCCGCAGATAGGAAATGGAGGGCTTCAAGTGATCCAAGTCCTACTGATCTGTATGCCAGGTAATTTAGTTTAATTATGGTGCTGCAGGCAATGTTAGAAAGTGGTCAGTACACATTTAATTTCAACCTTTTTTATGATATAGGTTCATGAGTGCACTTTACAATTTACTTGATGGCTCTTCTGATAATACAAAATTTGAGGATGATTGCCGAGCTATCATTGGAACTCAGTCATATGTTCTATTCACACTGGATAAGCTGATTTATAAACTTGTTAAACAGGTAAAGTTAATATGTTTCCACTATTTCTCCTTTTCTTTCCTGTGTCACTGACGAAAAAATTTTCATCTACGTGGTGCTTGCCTCAGCTTCAAGGCATTGCAAGTGATGAAATGGACAATAAGCTTCTTCAACTATATGCCTATGAGAAATCAAGGAAGTTTGGAAGATTCGTTGATGTTGTTTATCATGAAAATGCCCGTGTTCTCCTTCATGATGAAAATATATATCGTATTGAATGTGTAAGTCTCACCACTTCTTTTAATTTTTCTTAGATTAATTGTTTATTTAATCTTTCATACTGAACTCTCACATGCATACATTTCATCACTGCAGTCATCCACACCAACTCGTCTTTCTATTCAGCTTATGGACTATGGGCATGACAAGCCTGAAGTGACAGCTGTTTCCATGGATCCTAACTTTGCTGCGTATTTGCACAATGACTTTCTTTCGGTTGTTCCTGAGGAAAAAGAGAAGCCTGGGATTTTCTTGAAGAGGTACAGTGACAATAGACAAAGTTGTTCACATTTATTCTGTATGGAGTAATCATGGCAATATATAAAAATGTGGTGTGTCCAGGAATATACGCAAATCTTTGGGTGGAGATGAGCTTTCATCAACATGCCACGCGACAGAAGGAGTTAGAGTCGTTAATGGTTTGGAGTGCAAGATTGCTTGCAATTCTTCCAAGGTATATTATAATATTAGTAGAAATTCCTTCTCGTTGTGATGAAATTTAGTGATGCCATAATGGTAGAATTTCTTGTGAATATACACTCATGTATGAGAAGTTAATGAATGAAATTTGTACTGGGTAGGTCTCGTATGTTTTAGACACGGAAGATTATTTGTTTCGAGTGAGACGGCAGCCAGCCTCTCACAAGAACAGCCCGTGCCATAACCGGGCAATGGTTTCAAATGGTGATTCAATTAGACTACGAAGGCAACAGCGATTTCAGAGGTTGCTGCTGGCATATACTTCAATGGCTTAAGTAGACATGGTAAGTTTGAATCCATGGGTTAAGTAGACAGTACGGAGAGCCATGTTGACACAATGTTTGACATTATATTTGCTTCAGATATGTTTTGTGAGTTGGGTATTGCATGCAATTACATACAACAGGCGAAATAGTAGAGGCAGAGAGCGAGTGGAAAAACCTCTTCGAAATCATGGTTCAATGTAGTTCTGTCTGAGTCTCACCAACCTAGTAAGAGATATGAAGAGGCTATCTTCTTGTAAGTTGGTGGTATGCATTTGATTTTGAGCCACGCTGGTGTACATATCTTTTATCTGCTGTAATACCTGGGCTCAGATATTATTTTTCAATATCCCATTCATCTATTATATATATATTTTTTACACTGCCATCTTACGGTGATTTTTAGTTTTATTGAAATTTGTTTCAGAAATTTCGCAAATTATTGTCTTCTTTTTATTTATTTATGTATCTTTATATGGATGATATTATTATACATGACAAATCCACTAGCCATCCATATCCCTATCACATGGGATGTTCAAGGTTGAAGATGATTCATGCAGGTCCATGCCACCTCATCCTCATAGTTGGCTCTTTCCTTTCTAGCCGGGCAGATAAACCGATATTTTATTTCCACGTGAACTCAACGCATTTAAAATTTTTTTATCGAAATATTCCGTTTTAATAAAATTACAGTTTTAACACTTAATTTGTTCTTATTCAGGATATGCTTTGTTCATTGAGAATAACTTTCAAAAAATAATTTTTAAAAAATTGTCTATATTTTTCAAAAAATTAAAGATTTTTTATCGTTTGAATAAGTCAATGAAATTTATTTTAGTTGTTTTTTAGAAAAATCTATTATTTATTACTTATTAATTAATTTAAATATAAATATATTTTTAAAATAAAATTTAATTTTAAAATATTATATTATTAAACAAAAAAAACTATTTATTATTACTCATCTTAAAATTTTATAATGAAAGCGTATAGAAGGAAATTGAAGTAGAATTATACTCATGAGTTTGTTAAATAATATCACTCAAACAGTTCTTTTTCAAAAAATATTTTCCAATATTCAAAAGTATAAAACAATTTCTAAAAAAGGATCTAAATTTTTGTTTCGCAGGAAGGTAAAGTAAGACAATTTCTAAAATAAAAAAAAAGTCTAATTTTTCGTTGATCAATGAATTTTTTGCTAAACAAATATAAAAGAAGTACATAAATCATTTTTCAGAAATCATTTTTAGTGAATCAAATGAATCTTAGTTTTGAATTATTATGTAATACACCGTTAATGAAATTTTTAAACTCCACAAGTAAAATTAAGATGGTGACACATTTATATTTTATTTTATTTTTTTAATATTTCAAGTAAAGTATGTGTCCTCGTCTTAACTTGACTTGTAAAATCTGAAAATTATAATGATAGTATATTGAATATTCTTCCATTTAATTTTACCATGAAAAATTTTTTTCTCAAAATATTTTGTTGGTTTAGAGATTACATTTTTAATACTTAATTTATTCCCATTCAGCTATACCATGAAAAATGTGCAGGACTAGCAATGACTTGAGAAACATAAAAAATATTGTTCCTTTTTTTTTTTAGGTGAAGAAAGGAACATTACAAAATAGAAGCGTTTATACATGCAAAGATCTAAGGAACTCAATTCCCTTGCAGTCATTAAACAAAATAAGTTTTAAGTCTTCAGGAGGATTAGAGAAGAAAACAAATGAGTCATTCATCTCCGTTCCCTTCTTGGCTAGGAGATCCACGCATGCGTTTCCTTCCCTATAATTGTGCACAATCTTGACTTATGAGGACTCTGCAATCATCAATAATGGATGAGTAAGTATGAGCAGAAGAAACACCTTCACTGACATACCTGATAGCCACTGATGAGTCCCTTTCGATAATAAGTTTGGAGAATCTAAGCCTATTAGCCAAATGAAGATCATCCCTTAGTCCCCAAAGTTCAGCTGCAATACTGGTGGAAATTCCTAGTTTACGAGCATAGCCTTCTTTCCAGTTGCCCAAATGATCTCTAAATACACCACCTGATCCAGCCATCCCAGGGTTCTTCTTTGTTGAACCATCTGTATTAAGTTTAATAAATTCAAATGGAAGGGGTTTCCACCCTATGTTCTTGAGGCAGTAGCTCTTATCTTTCTTTTGAACTCCAGCAATTGCCCAAAACTCTTTGATACTGTTTTGGACTTTTCTGATCCATCTTGAAAGATCAAAATTGGATTCTCTAAAAACAATATTATATCTGTTTATCCATATGTGCCAAAGCATCATTGGAAAACAGACATTCCAAGGAATATCAGCCTTTGCCGAATGGCAATTAGTTTTGCAGTTAAAAGAAATCCAGTCATTGAGATTATAGTCAAAAGAGTGAATTACTTCAATTGGGATCTTGAGTTTTTGCCAAATACTCTTAACCTGGATGCAATCTCTCATGCAATGAAGAGAAGTTTCGAATTCAACATTGCATCTAGGACAAGGAGGACGAATCTACATTCCTCTTTCATGGAGATTTTTTGGTGTTTCAGTTTCCAAAGAAAGTGCTGAATTTTTGGTAATGTTGGAGTTTTCCAGATTTCACTCCATGTTCCATCCAAGTTTTCCAAATTTTCTTTAGTCAAACAGTATGCAGAGTTGAGAGTAAACTCACCTGAAGCATTATTCTTCCAGCTGAGTCTATCATTTTCTTCTCCCTCTATCTGAAAAGGTATAGCATTGATTCTTTGCTTAAGATCAGATGGAAGTTCGGCGCTAAGATTATTAAAATCCCATGTTCCATTCTCAGCCATTATCGATCAAACCTTTTGATTATGGTCTTGCGGGCGCCATGGTCCATAGACAATTGAATAGAGTGGTCGAAAACTAGTCCAATCATCTTTCCGAAAACTTGTTTGCTTGCTAGACCTTATAACCCATTTAATTACCCTTTTCAAGAATATAGTATCCTTTACGCATGCCTGACCAAATTGGTAAACAGCTCTTCTTTTTGAATTCTCCATTTTGAAAGTATCTCGATCCAAGGGTTTTAACCCAAATTTTTTCAGGTTCAGTGATAAAAGACCATCCAAGCTTTGCCATATTTGCTTCATTGAGTCTCTTCATATCTTTTATCCCAAGTCCTCCTTTGTTCTTTGAGTTGGTAACAGTTTCCCAATTCACCATGTGCATTTTTCTCTTATCATCTGAGGAACCCCAAAGAAAGTTTCTGCAAATGTGGTTGATCTCCTCACAAGTGCTAACCAGGAGGTGACTACCCTGCATATAATCCATGGGTATGGCTCCTAAAGTTGATTTAATTAAGGTGGCTCTACCTGCAAAAGAAAGGATTCTTGCTTTCCATCCTGCTAGCTTCTTGTCAATTTAGTCAATAATAAATCTGTAGCTAGATGTTTTACTAGAATTCTTAAGTGGAAAACCAAGATATCTACCTAGATCTTCAACATGGCTCATTTTTGTGATATTACCAAGTATTTCCTTTCTATTCTCATCAAGATTGGCAGAAAACAAAATGACAGACTTATTAAAATTGATAGTTTGGCCCGAGATACAATAGAAATCTCTAAGCACGCGTTTCATAGTAGAGCATGTTTTCTCTGTAGCCTTACCCATGAAAGTCATCCACAACCAAATATGAAAACTATTTGGGGAATGCTTTTAGGTTAGCAATTGACTATGGCGTCAGACAAGACTTTCATGATTCTAAATGCAACTCACAATTACTATTCATAACTTTTGTTTTTTTTGAATTTTATGACAATTCAAATGACATTTTTTACCTTATCCATACTCGCAAAAGTATCAATGGGAAGTCATTCCATTTGGCTTATGCAATGCTCCACAAGTTTTTCAACGAGGGATGGATTCTATCTTTAAAAAACATAAAACAATTTTGTGTAGTATAATATAGATGATATTTTTATATTTTCAAAAATCCTAGAATTACGTAGAAAACATTTAAATCTAATTGTTCAAGAATTTATTAAACATGGTATAATTCTTAGTCCTAAAAAATTTGAACAAGAAAAAACTGATAGAATTTTTAGGGTTAAAATTGTCTTCTGGAGGATTAGAACTACAAGATCATATTCCTGAAATAATTGGAGATACAAAACAACTTCAATGCCTTTTAGGAATTCTAAATTATGAAAGAAATTTATTAAAAATTTGTCTAAAAAGGAAAGCATTTTATTAGAAAAATTTAAAAAAAGATGTTCAATTTACTTGGACAAAACAAGATTCTAAAATTATTAAGCAAACAAAATTAGAATTACAATACATTCCAAAAGTTTATTTACCTAAAAATGATGATAAGCTAATACTGGAAACAGATGCCTCAAATAAACATTGGGGATGTGTTTTAAAAGCTAAAACAGCTAATCAACCTAAGAGCACGTAGATCAACTGGTAGAGGGTTGTTCTAGCTTAACCAGAGGTCTCGAGTTCGAGTCCCTGGGTACGCAGCTGTGTTAAAACTCTTGAGGGAGAGCTTTGCCGCCCTTTGGGTCCTGCCCGGCTCGAATCCGAATTAGTCATATACCAAAGGTATGGGGATACCGGATGGTCTAGACAAAAAAAAAACAGCTAATCATGAAGAATTAATATGTGAATATAATTCTGATAAATTTAAGCCAAATGAAATTAATTTTATAATTTTTGAAAAATAAATATTAGCCATAAAAAATGAAACAATTAAATTTCAAATTTATTTAGCTCCAGAGCAATTTACAATTAGAACCGATAATAAAGCACTTAAAGATTTTCCTCACAAATAAGAAATTAGAAACTAATCCAAGAAGGATCAGATGGTATAATTTCTTTTTTCAATATAATTTTTTTATTGAACATATTAATGGTTCTTCTAATGTCCTTGCAAATTCTTTAAATAGACCTTAAGGTGTGATTGGTAGGATGGAAAAGTGCGAGGATGAAAAGGGATGTATGAAAAAGTAGAAAGAAGATGATTTTTGTTAGTGCTGCGTAGGAAAGAAAAATGTGAAGAAAGAAAATAAAAAAGATTGCCATTTTCTTTTTTTATTAGCAAAAGCAAATTATTTCAAATTGAAAAAATTAGTGGAGAGAAAATAATAGAGGTGTGAGTTAAGTATGTATAATTATAAAATTATCTTTTATTCTTCTAATTTTATTTTGTTATCATAGCTCATTAATAATATAATGGTAGATTAATATAATTTCATTTTCTTTCTTTTTATTTTTTAACTTTACCAAGCAATGAAAGGAAATATAATTGTATTTTCTTTCACATTTTCTATTTTTCCTACCAAACACACGTAAGAAAAAAAAATTAATGTTTTTCTCCTCTTAATTTTTCCTCTCCAATTTTTCATCTTTTCATTTTTCTTTCTATCCTACCAAGCAAAGCTAAGTATCCCAACAAGGGGAAGATAGCAGCTTCCTGGACAATAGGGAGAATTGATTATTATTAGGGTTAATATATCATTTAACTCTTGAATTATATCACTTTTATCACTTTGGCATTTAATGAATTTTCATTATTATTTTGGTACCTAAACTTCACTTCTGTCATATACTTTAGTACCTAAGACTAATGCCATTAAAAAATTCTGACGTGACTTGAAATATCCAATAACATTTTGACACATGGCACTGTATCAGTCTCATTTCTTTTTTCTTTAAAAAACATGGACAGTCTTCGTTCTTTTCCGTTTGTCTTTGTAATCCTAATCTAGGACACACGATGCCATCAGCTCACTACCCATATTATCCTAACCTAGGATTTTATGCTTCTTTTCCGTCACAACAAGTGATGCAATCCTACCCTTTTCCACAATTTTCTCAATGGTCTCAAGGTCTAACTATTCTCAAATTTCTTATTCAGAGATCATTAAACAAACCCATGATTTGCTGAAACCCCAACGATCCAGAGAAATAAAGGATTTTGATAATCCAGGTTTACCTTTAGATTTATATATTCCAATTACTGAAGTTTGGAAAGTCCAACTTCAAGGACAAAATACAGCTTTTAGAAAAAAGTCTTTCAAAGCTGAGTGAAACATTATTGAAAAAACAACTAATGAAAAATATTTTAAATGACTAGTCTTTGAATCCCTTATTTTAAGAGTTTGGGAAGATTTAGAAATTTATTTTTTAAAACTCAAGGAGGTAAACAACCTCCTAGAACTTTGTGTCTGTTTTCTTAAAAATTTTGAAGCTCATCCTATAATAGTTAAAGTATATAGATTATGTTTATATAATAAACCTAGATTTGAATTACCTGTAGAAATTTTTTCAAAAATAAATTCTCTTATTTGCAACTAGCTAGAAGTAATGTTTCAAAAAAGTTTTGAAGAATATTTGGTCTTTGTTAT
The DNA here is from genome assembly GCA_032173925.1 of Heritiera fomes. Classification (NCBI taxonomy): domain Eukaryota; kingdom Viridiplantae; phylum Streptophyta; class Magnoliopsida; order Malvales; family Malvaceae; genus Heritiera; species Heritiera fomes. Next base: position 15,170,195 of record JAPDPM010000009.1, on the reverse strand, counting down.
ATATTAATAAATATCATAGGTAGGGACGAATCCAAGATTTATGATCAATGGTGGCAAATATTTTAAGTTAATTTATTAAATTATTGAAAACAAATTAATATGAAAATTTTTAAACAAAAATTAGGGCTGAGAAAAAAAATTGTAAAAACAATTCGAATCGGGATGTTCGGATCGGATCGAATCGGTTTTTAGACAATTCGGATTGGATTCGGATATACGACGTCATCAAAACCACACAAATTCGGACCAGATCAGGTTATTCCGAATGGGCCTTGAAAATCCGAATTAATTCGAATTAAAAAAAGCCCAATTTTAAACTGACTAAAACCCAAATAGAAATATTGCTGCTAGACTCTCACTCTTGCCCAACTTTAAGCCCAATTTTACTCTAAAGTCCGATCAGCCCATAGCCCACGATACATTATACAATAGGTAGCCTTTTTGAGACTAAAAAAAAAAGCTCACAACCTCATAGGACACAGGTAGCCTTCTGACCTCTCGCTTTCTCGACTCACTCTCTCAAACTCTCAGATCTCTCTTGAGTCTCAACAGTTGATAGTCACCACTCACCCCTCAGTCCTCTCACTCTACTCTTAAGCTCAGTACATCCATCGATCGGCCATCGCCTAGCAGCAGTGTCGCTTGTCCGTAATGTCCCAAGCCCATCGACCATCACCCATCACCCATAGCCCAGCAGCAGCGTGATAGCCTTGCTCATCCCAAATCCATCGTTCATCGCCAAGCAGCAACGTTGTTTGTCGCTTGTTGTTCGAATCGACAGATCTAGTCTTCTTCTTCCAAGAAACAACAAATCTTAAAGGTAATCCCATTTATTTTGCATTCTACTTTTATAGCTCCTGTAAAATTAAGTCTTTGATTATGTCTCCAAATTATTGATGTGTCATTTGGTCTTTGAAAGTTTAAGTCTTTCTAAATTTATAGATTTTGACCTTCTGTAAATTTAAGTGTTAAAAATATATGACTTAAAAATTGGGTTTGCTTCGCGTAGCACGTGTACATTGCTAACTTCTGCTACTTGACCATAGTTTTAGGGGGCCTTTTTATTTTTTATTGATAGATTCAAGATTCTTTGATGTTATATACAAAAAATAGCATTGTAATCCAAGTTCATAAAGTCATAATTGCTTCACATGAAATAGTCTGTGAAAGGGCATTTGTTAGTTGTTGGCCAATCCCTGAATATCCACTGCTAGCAGCCGCAATCTCTAATCCTGAAACAAGTGTTGCAAAAAATTTCACAAGTAGGGTGGTACTCAAGTTGAGATGATTTATTATAGATTTGGGTTCGGTTTGAGCCAAATCAAGATAATTTACTGCAACATTACAGAAATTTAAGTTTCTATACATTTACTGCATCATATTGTTGGATATGATCTTGCTTAGTTAGGAGTTTACATGATTGAGTTGATGTTTGCCTTGTTTTGTAGTCTCAATCGTAAATGTAAATTAATATACTAGTTTATCTCTACTTTATTCTTGTATGTGATCTTCAAATGATTGGTTTAGTAACACTAGTCACTACATAAATATAACTTTTTTATAATTAATATGTCATGTAACATGTTATATTTGGTTATTGTCTAGGTAGCACATAGCTAGATGGAATCACTAGCATCAAGCATTCCCACTGATAGCAATACTTTGCTTGAGAGTCAAAGTGGTAAAACTCCAATTGCTGGACAAGCAATAACAAGGACAAATGATGAAGCAAATGCCACTTCCAATGTCTCTAATGCTAAGAAACCACCTAGTGGAAAATTGGGATCTATGACATCCAAGGTTTGGGAAAATTGTACTAAGTTGCCTTGTAGCAATAAAGTTGATAAAAAAGCCTCATGCAATTATTATGGTAAAATCATGAAGTGTCCTAATATAAATGGTACTACAGTCTTGTGTAACCAAACAAATAGATGTTCAAAATACCCTTTGAATAAGCTTGATGAGAACCAAAAGACCTTAATGTTTAAAGCTTTATCTGGTGACGACACTGGGAGTTGTAGTGGTTCTTCAATTGTTACATGGAAATTTGATCAAGGAGCTTGTAGAAAATATTATGCTAGGATGATCATTTTGGATGAGTTACATTTTAGGATGGTTGAGCATGAGGGATTTTGAGAGTTTTGTAATATTATGCAACTTTGATTTCAAGTTCCTTTGAGGTTCACCATAGCTAATGATTGTTATGACTTGTTTTTGAGTGAGAAAGAGAAGCTTTTCATGTACTTAAAAAGATCAAAGTTAAGAGTTTGTCTTACTACTGACATTTGGACTTTTAGGAAAAATCTTAGTTATATGTGCCTTACGGTACATTTCATTAATCAAGAGTGGAAACTACATAAGCGAATCTTGAGTTTCACTCCAATTCCTAACCATTCCAGTGAGGTAATTGGAAAATGCATTAAGAAGAATTTGCTCGAATGGGGAATAGATAAAGTTCTTACCGTCACGGTAGATAATGCAAGTGCTAATGATCTTTCTATCCAATATGTAAAAAGAAGATTTAATAATTGGAAGGGTAGTATTTTAAAGAGTGAGCATTTGCATATAAGGTGTTGTGCATACATTTTTAGTTTTACTGTGAAAGAGGGTTTGAAAGATTTAGATGATTCAATTTTTTGAATTCGTTTTGCTGTGAGGTATGTGAGGTCATCTCTCGCAAGGTTACAAAGATTCAAGATTTGTGTGGAGCAAGAAAAAATAACAATAGCCTTGTTTGTCTAGATGTTGAAACTAGGTGGAATTCAACTTTTTTGATGTTGGAAGCTGCTTTGAAGTTTCAAACAACTTTTGATAGATTAGAGGAACAAGATGACAAATATAGAGTAGAGCTTAGTGCAGGAAAAAATAGGGGTTTGCCCACTGGAGATGATTGGGATTATATTCGTGGATTGTTCCCTTTTTTTGAAAAGGTTTTATGATTCCACTTTACGTGTCTCTAGTTCTTTGAATGTCACCAGTAATAATTACTTTCATGTGCTGTTTGGTGTTGGAATGCAAATTAATGACAAATTGAATGATCCAAATCCAAATATCAAGTTAATGACTTTTCAAAAGAAACAGAAGTTTGAGAAATGTTGGGGAAACATAAAGAACCTCAATCCCTTGTTATTCATTGGTATCATTTTAATTCCTAGACGCAAGATGGATTATGCTATGTTTGTCATTAATGAGGTTTATATTGAAGAGAAGGCTGCTGAATTGGGTAACCGAGTGAAGGTCACCTTAAATGCATTGTTTGAGCATTATGTTTCAATTGTTGGTAATTCTAGTGAAGGAGCAAGTGCTAGTTCTCAAGCACCAATGAAGTTGAGGAAGTTGTTGATGTTAATGATGCAGAGGCATATGCTTTGTCAAAATACAAAAGGAGAAGGGCATAATCACAATGCAAAGAGGGAAAGTTAGAAGTGGAAAGGTACTTAGAAGATGTACATGAGCAAGATGATAAGAACTTTAACATTTTGCTTTGGTGGAAGGTAAACGGTTGCAAATATTCAGTTCTTGCTGCAATTGCGAGAGATATATTAGCCATTCCTGTGTCTATTGTTGCCTTCGAGCTTGCTTTTATCACCGAAAGGCATATCCTTAACCCATTTCATTGTTCTCTAACTCCGAAAATGGTTGAGGCTCTTATATGCACACAAAATTGGCTAAAATCTACCCCTGTGCTGATTGAGAATGAAGAAAATTTGGATGTTTGGGAAGACATGGAATGCAGTAAGTATTTATAATTTAATCAGATATTTTTATGCTATTTTGCTCATTATCTTTCATTCCTTTAAGTGATTTTACGAATTTTTTATATATACATATTTGTAGATTTTATGGAGCTTGTCCTTAATGAAACAAGGATGGTCATTAATGATTAACTTGAAGAGTGGAAGCTGGAAGGTAATTTGATTTCATTTTCTGTTATTTCTTTATAATTCTTTTTTTTCTCTTTTATATTATGAAAATTCTTTGTATTTTTTCGGAAATCGAAGATGGAAGGGATTTGACAACAACAATTCCATTGCATATGAAATTCAGTTTGCAATTTTTTGTTTTTTAATTTCATATATGAAAATTGGGATGTTGTAGTTATATTTTCGAATAGTTATTCTGATTTGAATTTAACTTCGGATTGTTATATCTAGTAGCCTAGTAGGTTGATATATTTTGGCTCTTGGAAAGTAGCTTTAGCTTATTTGTAATGTTTGAAAGAAGTTTTATGATCATTATTGATCTATCTTGGAATGTAGCATTGTTCTTTATGTTGACCATTAAATAACTTTAGTTGCTTTTTGTTTGAATATATTATGAAGTTAATAACTTAATATCTAGGTTTTGGGATTATTATTTGATTGTTTTGCTATGTTCTTGATAATTGATGTATGCTACTTTGCGTAGTCTGTTTGCTGTGTAGCAAAATAAGAGAATGACTGAGTTCTAAGGGAATTCTTTGCTTTTGTTCATGATTTTCCATGTCTGGAGTTTATATATGGTTAATTACTTTTTGGGTTTTAATTTTGTTGTTGATATAACAAATAAAAGAAAATTATAAGAAAAAGTCATGAAATGATGAAAATTTGAGTTTTTCTTCTATGTTAAAAACTATTGTAACTAGCCTTTGAATTTTGAAGTGCCCCTTTAGTATTAATTATTTGTTCTTTTCTTTGCCTGGTTTGTGCTTTTAACCTAAATTTAGGGGAGGCAGATATATGGCTGGCAGGCAAGATCTAATTTACAATGGCCATTAAATTGGTGTGACACTTCTTTGTATATTGGTTTTGCTTTTCAGGAAAGGAAACAAAAGAAAAATAATGAATGGCAGGGAGCTCCATGAAACCTTGATTAAATATGGAAAATGCAAGGCTATTTTACAGCTTGATTGATCACTACCAAATCCATTTTAATGTTGTGATGATGTACTTTTTCCCTCACTTTTGCTTTGTAGTTTTCTTCTTTTCAATTTTTTATTTTCAAAGTTAAGTGAAAAAAACTTGCGGTATCCGATCCGATTCGATTTAGTGCGGATTGGATATATCCGGATATTGAAGGGTATCGAATATGGATGCGGATCGGTTGGCTAATGTCCGAATAGGTTCGGATTTGATAAAAAATAATTGAAAATCCGATTCGAACCGATTCGAATGCACCCCTAACAAAAATTATCATGCATAATTTTTTGTTATAAAAAAAATATAGTTCTAAATTTTTCTTAAAAAAATGGCATAGCTAAAATTAGATATATGATTCCAAAAATGTAGCCTAAACACACACACACACACACACACACACACACACACATATATTAATTTAATAAAATTTTTAAAAAGTAGATATAATATGTGAAAAAATCCGTCCAATTTTATCATTTACTTTTGATTAAAAAAATATATTTCATTTCTAATTATTACAACTAGTGTTGGGCTCTCGCTTTGCGCAGGATGAATGTCATTAATATTTATATGTATATTATAGATTACTATCAAATATATTGCTACAAATGATGTTAAAATTATCTACACATTTGCAAGGTGTCAAAGGTTCGAATCCCTTTGGACGCGAATTGGAATTGTGACAATCGGCACACTCCAATAAACCCATGCAGAACGGCGGCTCTATAGGATGTACTCCATAATAGACAATACGGTTAAATGAACCGCTTAGTGTGGTGGCCTGGGGTGGTGACTTGCGGATGCACACCGAAGCTTCACAGATATAACTAGTATCGAATGGGGATTTGTTGAAACACTTACTGTACAAAATTTATCTTTTAATCTACTCACTTATTTTCGTGCTTTTATCAAATCCAAAGTAATGGATATGATAAAAAATGATCATTTTTATTATCTGCACTTTGAGATCGACAGTCTCATAGGCGTATCCAATAGAGAAAGATTTTTTCAACCATATCAAATCTGGATACCCATGAGGGTATTACTCGAGCCATATTTATCAACAGTTTTGTAGACATCTTATTTTGTCTTGATACTAATTTGTAAAAATATAAATGACTAATTTGATTAATTAGGTATAATTTAATTAATAATTAGAATTAATAATAGATTAGGAGAATTATTTAATTAGATATTAGAATAAATATTAGAATTAAGCCAGAATTAAAATTAGGATTTTTTAGATTAGAATTAACATTAAAATTCTGATATAAGACTAACTTAGAAATCAGAATTATTAACTATCAGGATTTAATAGGATTAATTAAAATAAAAAAATAAAAAGAGAGAAAATGAAAAATTATTAATTTGATAGGATGATTTAAATTAGCATTTATATTATTAGAGTTGACGATAGATTAGAATTAGTGTTAGATAATTATTAAAATAAGATAAAAATAAAAAATAAATAAGATAAAAATAAGGAGATTTACTTAGACTAGGATATGAATGCTACTTGCGTATATAAAAGGATAACTCGACCAAAGAAAGGGGGGAGAATCGTCTGTTACATCAAATCATCAACAAGCTTATTCACCGTGACCACCGTCCAGCCTTCACCACAACTTTATACCAACAAAACCAGCCTTCCACCATCTCACTTCAAGACCGCACTACAAAAAAATTGGCTTTTACCGGCACTTATAAGTGCCGGTAAAAGGCCAAACAAGCGCCGGCAAAGATCTTACCGGCGTTCAACAAACCGCCGGCTAGGTGAATGCCGGTAAAGGTCTGCCGGCGGTCATGTACTCCAATGCCGGTAAAGAGGTAGAGATTTGGGGCAGTCCTTTTTCCGGCGCTTTTAAATACCTTTACAAGCATAAGGCCTTTACCGGCACTTTAAAGTGCCGGGAAAAATCCTACTGAAAATTTGAATTTATTTGAAATTTAAAAGCTTTTACTGGTACTTTTAAGTGCCGGTAAATGTCTTATTTGAAATTTAAATTTTTTATATTTATTGAATTATATTTTAAATTTAAAAGTGCCGATAAATGTATTATTTGAAATTTAAATTTTTTATATTTATTGAATTATGTTTTAAATTTAAAAGCTTGATTAATTATTTGTATTAATGCCATTGTTCACTAATAGTCTAATAAAATGATTTGAACTATTAATTCAAATTTTCTTAATGCAAGTTAATAAAGTAATTTACAATGGAAGAGACTTGTGATCAAGCTTGTGCACTCAATTCAAGACTCATTCAAAGCTATAGCCATTTAGCTGTTATAAGGAACTCAAAAGCAGAATAAACTGAATTTGTTTGAGAAACATGGTTCAGCCTGAACAAAAACATATGAAAACGGGAAATGAAATAAAGTCAATTACCTATCACAATAGCCACAAAGTTTTCTAAACTTCCTAGAAGTTTAATACAAGCATAAAACTTCTAGCTGAATTGTATACCAATTATCCTTGAAGCTTTCATCTTCACTTAAGTATTTGCACGTAGTGACCTAAACGAACTAGATGCGTCTGAAACCTGCAATAAGAGAGAATGAAACCACTTAATATGGGGTTTCTTTCCTACACTAGTTTATTTGATTTCTTGGGGCTTACCATAAATATTTCACCATTTAAAAGTGTAACTGATAGCATATAGCTGTAAGTTTGAAATAATCTGCCAGCTTTTTGTAGTAGAAACATAAAAGCATGTGTATTTGATATAAAATGTTATGAAAAACCTTTTTTTTTCTATTTTGTGACATCTTATTAATTATAAATGAGAATCATGACATATGGGCAGGAAGAAAGAAACCAATCTTCTTAGAACAGGTTTACATTGTGAGCCAGCTATATGTTGGAGTCTGCCAATACATATTAAGATCTTCCATACAATGAATGCAAGGAAATGCAACAATAGATGATGCAGAAGACAAGATAGAACTAAAAAAAAATTGGACATTGCAATCACGAACAATATTTACTCAAAAAAGAAAAAACAAAGGAAAATGACTCAGACTGCTCATGTTTTTCTAGTGGTGAGAAGTGCACATGCAATTGATTTAACCACCATGAATTTAGCATATCATGTAATTGCATATCAAAACAGTTCAGTAGGAAAATGTCAAGAGCAAATGTGGTTTTCACCTGTTTGTTGCCAACTGCAAGGGAAGCTGAGCTGATGTCCATGCTTGGCACATGTGGAAATCTCCTTTGCATGGCATTTGCAAATCTAACTAGCTCAACATTAACCTTTTGAAGTGTTGCTAATGTGGCCTCAAGTTCATCCATCTTAGAGACTTTTTCCTCAAGCTCAGACACTTTAGCTGCCTTTTCCTCCAAGTTGGAAACTTTATTAGTTATAGCATCTAGCTTCTCTTGTAGCTTGAGAACTTCTTCATCTTTATCATTCATTGCTTGAAAATGACGAGAAGACAAACCCCATATCTCTGTGGGTGTAGGACCTAATCCCAATCCCCGTACCCGACCAGGACGTTCCTTTCCCATCACGTCAACGAAAACCTCATCGATGGAAGAACTTGTTTCTCTCGATTGCTCCAAGTTGCTAGAACGTTGAGATAGCACCTCCTTTAACTTCTCCTGTAAAATACTCAACCAAAACAACCATTAGATATCCCATTTTCAAGAAATCTATTTTAACTCCTAACAATATGGAATAGGTTTATGTACATATAAATTCCTAGAAACTTCTCATATTTTCTCATGGACATCCTTATGTTCAGCCAACAAATTGGAAACATTAACAGCTAATAAGATTTTAAATGCAATTAACAAATTGGAAAGATGTTTAAATGCAATTAATAGCTGATATCTACATGGATAAATCTGGACGAGAATGTTATGCAACTGTAGAGGTACATTAACTACTTAAGTGGGTGATCAAAGGAAAAGGGAACTTGTCAAGTTTGTGAAAAATCTGAACTCTGGTGCATTCTGTTTCAGATTATTTCGAAAAGTTGTCTGAAGATTAACTCTTGGCAAATGGTAACCCACCCTTTACAAGATTGAAACCCTTCAATCTCAAGTATAGTTAGTCTACCAAGAATAATAAGCATATTTTGATTGCCCGTAAAACACAAAGTACCACAATGACTAGAGCATGTTAAGTTATACAATTTGAAAAGCAGCAGGTCAAATATTTGAAAAGCTGCATAAATGCAATTTCCAGCGTCAATTCTGCATGGAACAGTATTTACATCCTGATATCTATAACTTAAGCTTCCCAAAACAGACTACTAAAACTTTGACCATAAACAAGGGATCTATAACATCTAGCAACCAAATATCCCCTCGAACCTACTTTCACGTAAAATTCTTACAGACCTTAAAAATCATGTTAACGTCACAATGAAGAAAGATTCTTTATGAAATTAGAAAAGGGATCACCTCATTTTGTCCATTTCAAATATTCAATGCTAAAGAGTCCGTAATTGTGGAAAACACTCACAGAGGATGCTTCGGTTATTAGTGGTGACTAATTTCATTAGTAACAGCCTAAGAGGTGTATGAAACTTGACTAACACAAGAAGATAGGAACATGCACTTACCATAACTTACAACTGCATGCCACAGACAGGATACCATACTAGCATAAAACATGGAATTGGTATAAACAGAAACTACCGAACTAGACTGTTTCATGTGAAAATGTTCATCTTCAAAGCTGATATTTTAATGGAATATTAATGGTAGGACAGTGCAATTAACAAATTGGAATTCAGAAAAAAATTTAACTAATCACTTACAGCAACTTGCGCAGCAGAATCATCCACAAAACTTCCGTCCTTACGTTGACGAGTCATCACAAATAGTTCTATCCTATTTGGCTCCACCCCACCACTTTGCTTCTATTATCACAAAACATCCTTAAATTAATATAGTACTAATGAGCAAGTATAAATGTAAGAAGAAAAATTAGATCCAATAGTTATGTTTAGAAATTCTCAAACTTTATTTGAAAACAAAATAAAGGCAAAAGAACTAAGAAAATAAAAACAACAATAGCATAAAAAACCAAAAAATTTAAACTTCTCAGTGGCTCTACGCACTATCTAACTTGTAGTCAGCTTCACTGCCTTCAATTAAAATTCCCATAAAGACGCTTGAAATGGTGCTTTTGCATCTTCCTAGCCTTCTATTTTTTTCAACATATACATTGCTCAGGTAAAAGTAACAATGTAATCGCATGTCAGTTATGACAGCTAAGGAGCCTAGTAAAATGCATCTAAGTAGCCTATCTGTTTCCTTTGCTAACAGCCATGCATATGGATTTCTGTAAGATTAAGTCAGAGCTCGCTTGCAGTCGAACTTGCTAGACTCTTTGTTTCAGGTAAGTTTTTCTGATTTGAATCTGCTCATTTGCCTCATTCAATTTGTATTAAACTGAAAAGAAGTGAACTGAAATAATTTTGCAATTCTCAATGCTGTAACATGGTTTAAGTAATCCTTTTATGTAGTTAACAACTGAATAGCTTCCTAGGAAGTAATGGATAGATCTGTTGATCGAAAGTTAGTGCACTAGTGTATTTCTTTTCATTTTCATTTTGCAGTTATTTCATTCTGTGCTGCATTGGGATTCATGATATATGGTGGGAGGTAAGAGTTGATATCAACTCCGTGACAGATTTTTGGTTTTGTTCTCTATTCACTTTTCAATTATGTATGTGGATAGATTGTTCTTCATGTTGAGAGATTCCCTATTGAATCTAGAGGTCGTCAGAAAAAGCTGTTTGAGGTTAGTTAATTTGTAATGCTCAAGAATTTAGCATTGTCAAAGGTACCTTGTGAATGACAAGAAAAAAGTTAATTTTGATACTTTTTCTACTGTTTCCCTGTATTATCCTCTTACTATTGGGTTCTGGACTAGTGTTTTAGAAGCATGGAAACAAACTTAATCGTATTAGTCTAGCCACAAACTTAATTTGGTTCAAACTCTGCAGTAATGAAAGTCAACCTGTAATACAATACAATGAGTGATACGGAAAAAAAAAGAGTAATTATGAAGGAATAAATTTCCACAAAATGTTATCACAACTTGACACGTAATACAATCCCAAAAACAGGCTAGAACAAGTGTTTACAATATTAATTTGCACAGTGCAACTAAAATCATTAAAAATCATCATAAAACTAAATAACACAAAAAGCAATGCAAATATTCAAATATCACTGCTGGATTTTTTTTGTTTTAAAAAGCTAAATAACTAGAACTTGACTACTTGAGTAACTTAAAATTTAAAACATACCTTCTCATCCACAAGAGAAGCAAAACTCTTTGAACCCGTAGTGTGAAGCATGGTTTGTTTGGCTCGTCGATCACTGTTTAGTTTAGCAAGAGCCTACATCATTCACATAGTTGAGCTTATAAACGTTTGTATACCTGTTATGTAAATTAACTTGAATCAATTTAAATTTGTTATGTAAACCTTACCTTTCCTTCAGGTGACAGCCAATATGCTACAAGAGTTGCCCATTGATCTCTTAAGACATCTGAGAGTTTATTTTGCAACAACTCCTCTTCATTATCGGAGTGGAAGTACTTAGCTTTTAGCTCAGCCTTTTAATCCCTCCATTTTTTTGACAAAGACTTTAAGATCCAACCAGTATGACGATCAGGAAACACAAATTTTTCCTACACAGAAATAAAAATTATTGAAATATCTAATCAAAACAAGAAAACTTCCTATAAACAAATTAATAAATTGAATAATAAAGAAAAGGACCGTGATATGGTTTAAGGAGTCTGTCTTGAACATTTGAGGCACATCCTTCCAAGTTTTGTAGACCAAAGGGAGTAAGTAATCATTTCTTGCTAAGATCCCAAGACAAGATGATAATAAGCGAGCTTCACGTCTAAGTGGCTGACCTTTTTTGTTAAAACATACTTTAATTTTTTTCCCAGGTGGAAGATTCCACACATCAATCATCTTATTACGACCACGAGTACGAGACTTCTTGCTTTGTTCAGAAAGTGAGGGTTGTTGAAGAGCATCTTGTTGAGTATCTTCAGTACCTTGGGTTAAAATTTCACAGTTTCGAATACTTCTACTCTTTCCCATGATGTACGGTGAAGCAAACCTGCATAGAAGAGGAATAAATCAGTCATTGCATTATGTTCACAAGAAGAAAAAGATAACTTGGTGATTTTGATATTTGAAGAGAACTTCTACTTGCAACATTCAATTTCATGCGACTGAATAAAGCCTGAACCGTCCACTAACCAGTTCTGGAGGAAGTGCAGAAATGTTATTGTCAGAGATGTCCAGCTCAGTGAGAGATGTAAGGAATTTGTGGGTAATTAAAGCATGCATGTAAATAAGGAATTTGAATTAGATGATTCAGTTATTATTTTATTTGCTTCAATCTTTTTGATCTTTCTGAAGAGGAAACAAAATTCAGTTTCATATATGTTGTGGGTACAGAGCTGAACGACAGAAGCACAAAAAATTAGCCTCTTTAGTATTTAATATTGGCATTTAGCCATTTCATTTCCTTACAATGCAGAGGTCAAGTTCTTTCTCTATAATAACTTTTAGAGCATGTGGATGTTATCTTTTGCACTTTGAGATATAACGCACTGACAAAGAGAATGAAATAATAACTTGAAATAATGCACATTCAGACCAAAATTAGAATTATTCAAGCTGTTAAAGAGAATGAAACAGTAACAGTATAAGTTTATAATCTTTTTGATTCCAAAATCCAAATACAACTCAATAAAAGTTTTCAACGAAAACAAAGTAAATATGAAATTAAATTAGATACAAATCTCTTCCTCAGTTGATTCCACACCCATATCATACAAATCTCTTGGTATTGCATTCAATACAATTTTCCAATCTTGATGCCAAGGATCTTGTACATAAAACACTTGTTTTGCTTGGGATGCAAGCACAAAAGGTTCATCTCTTACATCATTACCCGTATGAATTAAATTTGAGAAATTCACAAGGATGAATCCATATTGATCTTTCTTAATGCCCTTTCCTTCAATAAGGCTAGCCCAATCACACCGAAATAATACAACCTTAAATCTCTCAAAGTAATTCAGCTCTATTATATCAGTCAATACTCCATAATAAGTATCTTCCATAGCAATAGGATCTCCACCTCGAGCATTTGGATAATGAGTGGTTTTTGCAATCACAGCTACTCCACTGTTTTGAGCTTTTCTGTCCCTTTCACAACTTTTGGTATGAAACCTAAGCCCATTGATCACATAACCATTATATCTTGTTGCCACCCTATTAGGACCTTGAGAAAGATACCTAATATCCGTTGTAGTTTTCGAAGGATCCATTTTTGCAACCTAATTTAACATTAAAAGGTATGAGACTTGCTATTTTGACCTTGAATATAAAACAAAAAGAAACACAAAAGTGAATGGTCACTGGAAAATTACTAACCCAATCATAAAACCATTCATGAAATGTAGCATTCATCATGTCACTTATTTCGATTGGACGAGCTCGTTTGCGCCTTTGTTGCCTTCTTATACTTTTCTCGAATTCTCTATAACAACCTAATCAAGTTAACTACAATTTAACCAAAAAAACTTTATAAGAGAAAGACAAGGTAGAGGGCTTACTGCTGAAATTCATGAATTGCTTCGCATTGAAATAAGACGTAACGATGAGCTTGTACCCATGTTTTTTCATCTAGCTCAAAACCTATTGCCTTTCCTAATGGTCGCCCTAAGCTTGGAAATAAGCTTGATCTTTGTCGCAATTCACTAGGGACATCATAATTCCTAATTGAGCAGCCAAATTGGGTTTCAAACTCTTCTAAGTATCTTGAACAAAAAACCATACACTCTTCAGCCAAATAAGCCTCTGCAATCGAGCCTTCAGGGTGAGCATTATTAGTCTTATAGGACTTCAATTTAAAAAGGAACCTATAATAAAAGGACCATAATTAAAGAAAAGAAAATACTTTAACTCATAAGAAATCATCTATAATTGAAAGACCAAATTGGATTATACCTTTCAACTGGATACATCCATCTATAATACACGGGTCCTGTAATTTTTGCCTCTTCAACCAAATGAACCACCAAATGTACCATGATGGTAAAGAATGAAGGAGTGAAAATCTTCTCCATTTGACAAAGAGTGAGCACAATCTTAGATTGAAGTCTCTCGAGTTCTTCTACTGCAAGAACTTTATCACACAATGCCTTGAAAAATTGACCCAATTCAACCACAACCATGGTCACATCTCTAGGTAGAAGCCCACGTAATGCAAGTCCAAGGAACTCCTCCATCAATATATGGTTGTCGTGACTTTTCAAAGGAAGAATTTTGCGATCTTTGAGATTGACATGTTGGGAGATATTTGAAGAGAAACCATTTGGAACTTTGATACTTTTTAAAACTTCTAGAAACACATCTTTCTCCTTTGTTGACATCCAATAGCAAGCAAGAGGTATATGAAGTCTACCATCCTCATCTTCCCTTGGATGTAGCTCTTTCCTTAAACCCATTGCTTGCAAGTCTAGACAAGCCTTCAAATTATCCTTAGTCTTCCCATCAATATTTAATAAAGTCCCCAAAATATTATCGCACACATTTTTCTCTACATGCATCACATCTAGATTATGACGTAACAAATTGTGCTCCCAATATGGCAAATTAAAAAAAATGCCCTTCTTTTTCCAAGTATCAGAATGAACTGGATTTTTCTTTCCAAAAGTAACATAAATGTTATCTACTTGACTTAAAACCATACTTCCTGAAGGTGAAATTGGGGTAGTCCTTAATTCTTGAGTGCCATCAAAAGAGGAATCAGTCCGAAATTCATGATTAATATCTAAAAACCGACGATGACCCATGAAACAGTATTTACCCCCATGATGTAGCCATAAAGAACATGTGTCTTCACAACAATGAGGACATGCAAAACGACTTTTAACATTCCAACCAGACAAATCTCCATATGCAGGAAAGTCGTTTATTGTCCACATTAATGCAGCACGTAATTGAAAATTCTTTTCAGCAAAAGCATCAAAGGTGTTTACCCCAACTTCCCATAATTCTTTTAACTCTCTTACTAGAGGTTGTAAGTAAACATCAATATTATTTCCAGGTCCACTCCTACCCGGAATCACTAAAGAAATAATAAAACTAGACTCTTTCATAGACAACCAAGGAGGCAAGTTGTACGGTATCACCATAACAGGCCAAACACTATACTTATTGTTCATTGTTCTAAATGGATTAAATCCATCCGTAGCCAAGCCCAGTCTCACATTACGAGGGTCTAAGGCAAAATCAGGATATCACAAATCAAAAGATTTCCAAGCAAGAGAGTCAGCTGGATGCCTCAATTTTCCATCTTTCTTACGACCCTTGTCATGCCATAACATAGCAGAAGCTATTTTTGGAGACATGAACAATTTTTGAAGTCTAGGTTTCAAGGGAAAATGACGTAACACCTTTATAGGTTTCTTCTTTTTACCACTAAAACCACCCTCGAAATCATTATTATCACATTGCACCCACCTAGAAGCACCGCACACATAACACGACTCTTCATTTGCTCTCTCATCCAGGTACAAAATACAATCATTTGGACAAGCATGAATCTTATCGTACCCAAGACCTAATTCCTTAATTATGTTCTTGGTTTCACGATAGGAATTAGGCAAAGTTTCACCCTCAGGAAGAATCCTTTTCAATAGTGAAAGGAGCAAATTGAATGAATCATTACTCATCCCACTAGAAACCTTTATTTGAAACAACTCTAAGATGACATATAATCTAGACATTTTTTTGAATCCCGGGTACAGTTCTTGGTTTAAATCATCTAACAACTTAAAAAACTTAGTTGCTTCAACATTTAGCTCTTCTTGGGATTGTCTAGGATCACTTCCTCCACCAGAAAATTGAGATAAGTCAATCTCATTCTCATATTCAACTCCTAAATTCTCTTCAACACCAACATCTCGAAGTTCTTGAGAGCTTTTTGGTAAATGAGACTCGTAAGCAAACAATGAAGTCTCACCATGACAAACCCAATGAGTATAACCAGACAAAAACCCATTGCAAATCAGATGCTCTTGTACATCTTCTAATGGTTTCCAACACAAATTGACACATTTTATGCATGGACATAAGATCATGCCATCTCGACAAGCATTCTCAAATGCAAATCTTAAAAATTGGTTCACCCCTTGCACATATTCACTACTAAACTTAGACTTTCCAATCCAACTCTTATCCATGGTTGTAGTAGTGATGGCAAAAGAAAACAACCAATGAAGGAGAACACAACCTAGAAAACAACAAAGTAACTCAATTATGTATCTATAATCTATATCTGTATATAAAACTAACATAGCCCAAATCACATGTAAATCAAAGAAAGGCAAGCAAGGTTCAAGAAATGCATTATAGATCACATGTAAATCACATGTACATATAATTACATCATCAATCCTATACACATCAATGTGTTTTTCTTCTTTCCTTTCAGTTTTCCTTTCCATCAATTGGTCACCAACCAAATAGAGCACTTTCTGATTCAGTTTTCCTTTCCATCAATTGGTCACTACCTCTGCAACGGTGCTATTGTTTTGTTTTGAATTTATTTTTTTTTCCTGATGCAATGGGGTTGGCATTATTAATAAAACAAAACAAGCATTACCCAACTGATCACTTAACACAATTAGAATAGTTGTGAGCTTATTTCAGAGTAGTTGAGGTTTTGCCAAACAAATTCTAGAATAAGATTATTCCCTTTATTGATAATAATTATATTTACAAAGAGAGAAGGATAAGAATAAGCAGAGTTTGTTTAATTTATTAGAAAAACAGAGATCTCAAACAGTTAACAAACAAGGTCTTAGTTTCATTCTCTGTTCTAATTTTATGCAATTTTACTGTACATACTGGTGCTGGTTTAATTGTTCCAGAAATTCAAGATGATGGGAAGGTATGTTATTTAGCTTCATGTACATTACAGTTTATCTATGGTACTTAATGCATTGACATTGGGCAGCACCATTTCAGGTCAGCACGAGTTTATATTTATATGAACTATTCCTAGATATACTTCTTCTGCTGTATTTGAATATTAAACCCTTCCTTTAATGTGTATCTAGTAACCTAGGATAGAATCATATTCAGTACCATATTTATTCAATTGGAGGTTAACATTCCGAGAAAGCTAATCCTCAAAAATCAAAACTATACTTGAAAACATCATATAGGATGAAATGCCTGAAGTGAATGAAACAGGTTTCTTTAATACTTCGATTTGTTTCTAGAAAAGTGCTCATAAACATCAAAATGCCACATTATATATGCCCTGCAATTCAAACAATCATCTAGGGGGAGGGACTCTAACCAGGAAAGCTACCAGAAGCATCACAAAGCTAGCCATAAAGCACAGACACTTAGGAAAACTAATACCATTATGCAGGCAGATAGCACAATTGTGCTGCATAACAAGCATGAAACATGGCTTACAACTGAAATCAACAATTTGGGACTCAAGTGTGAATGGTGGGCTTATTCTTGTTCCTGATTTAATTGCATATAGCCATAAACATATTTTTGTTCCTAATGTGGTGCAAGAAGACTCAAATGGCTTCTTTCTTCATTTTCCAAAAGAAGATAGAGAGTTACCAGAAAACCTCATTCACCAGCATTTCTTCCAATTTCATTGGAATATTATACATCTCCCATTTTCACCCATTTATCACAGCATTGGAATATTCCTAGTTATGCTCTATCAATTATGAATTCTAAAATGCCCAAACAACAACAATGACATTCCATGGGAAATAAAAAGGAAAAATTAAAAAAAAAAGATTGTTCCAGTGTTCTATTAATATGTTCAACAAACAGTACTCTAGGAACATATAAATTTAACAAAATAAATTCCAAAAAATGTTAAATAAATAAATAAATAGCTTACAAATAAACAGGATGCCTAAACTTGTTGGAAAGAAACACGATTTGGAGGACTGAAAATATATAAAAGTACAAAAAAAAACTCCAAACAAATAGTTTACCTTTTGGATCTGGAGAAAACTTGAATGAAGCAATGCCTCTTTCAGCTAGTTCTCTATAATGCAAACAGCCCAAAAAACCAACGGTTGAAGAAGTATTTTCTGAGAGGGCAACACTGTTATGAAAGGAGAAATTAACAGCAGTACTTAGAACAAAAACAAAAGAGAACCTCACAATGATAAATACTGACTAATGCAATATGCAATTACAAGATGAAGCTGAGACGACGAGGTAGATGAGATATAGCAATATACCTCTGTAATCGGTGTGAGATCTGCAATGCGAGATCTGTAAAACTATCGGTGGAGCAGTGTTGACGATGAAGTGGCAGAGGTGCAATGATTCGTAAGTTTTATTTGTGAGTTTTCTTCAAATCAGAGGGAAAAAGTGAGAGCAGAGGTGACAAAGTGAGTTTTGCTATTTTCAAATCAAAGGGAAATGGGTTTTCTTCAAATCAGAGGGAAAAAGTGAGAGCAGAGGTGATGAGAGTTTTGCTATTTTCAAATCAGCGGGAAATGGGTTTTCTTCAAATCAGAAGGAAAAGTAAAAATGAAAGAGGCATTTCTAAGGGAGGGGAGTCGGGTAAAAATGAAAGAGGCATTTCTAAGGTTAGTTTTCTTTAAGTGCCGTCTAAACTTTTGCCAACAGCGGCACTTTGTTTAAAGCCTGTTTAAAGCTGGTAAAAGATAAATTAAAAAGAGAAGCGCTGGCGCTTTCCCAAACCGTCCAAATAATAGTGCCGGGATAAATCTCAATTTTTGTAGTGCCGAACAACCACCATCACCTTGGAACCACCCTTTGTTTTTATTGTAGACTCGAAGTACCCAGTTCCAAGCCATAAAACCACTGAGCCACACCTCCTTACTCTGCCGTAAGCCTCCCCGTTTAGTTGCCTGACCCTTGCTGCCTTGTGCACCATCATTCGCTACCTTCCGCGCTCTGCACTGCTGTCTTACGTTTCCTGGTCCGGCCTTGCTGCGGTGTTGCTTTGTCCGCTACATCATCGCCACTTGCTACTTGCTGCCTGCAACAGCCACCGGCCCTTGCTCCTTTAGCTGCACCAACTATGGTTCCAGCACTTGCCGCGTCATCATCTTCACTTGCTGCCCTGTTTCACGTCGCCGACTCACCATCATCTTCACGGATTACCCCAGCTGCCACCTGTAGTTTTATCAATTAGGAAGTAAGCAGACCACGTGAAGTAAAAACAAGAGACGATAGAGAAAGAAATAACTAGAAAAGAAGGAAGAAACACGGGAAAAGAAAGGTAAGTAAAAAGGTATTTTAGTTTGCATTATTAATTAGATATTAAGTACTTGGTGATATTTGATTAAATAAATTAAAACTTAAATAATTCAAATTGGAATGATTTAAAAAGGTAATTTGTATAATTGGACTTAATTTGTTTTAGGTATTTTATTTAATGTGTTTTATTGGGACTAATTAAATTGATTAACATGATTTTACAGCATGTTTGATATCACTTAAGTTAATATGCTTTAACTTAATTTAACAATTTAATATGAATTAATTATGGATTTATTTGCATGAATTGCTTAGTATGATTTGATTGATTGTGCATGATTTAATTAATTGATAATACTTTATGAATATATATTGAATAAATAAAGATAAATAAAATAAAAATAATTTAGATAAAAATACAAATAAGGATAAGATAGAGTAAAAATTAAAATAAGAACAATTAAATTAAGAAGATGAATACAAATTATTTGATGATGAAATTTCAGAAAGTCAAACGGTACTCCCTGGGAATTTCTAGGTGATGAGTTTGCTCTAAATTGAACCAAATTGATGTAAGGTTTAGAGTAAATCTTCAATATACAATAATATGTATTCATTTTAAAAAATAAATATAAATAAAATATAGTAATATAGATAATTAAAATAAAAATAGAAATAGGATATGGAAATAATTTGAATTAAATAAAAAAAATAAATACAATTAAAATAATGATAAAAATAATAAATTAGTAGGAATTGGGTATAGAGTCAATATTAGAGTTTTCATAATTTATTTAAATGATCCGACGACGAAGCCTTTTTAAGTAAGTTGATTGGTACTACTTGAATACTCTTAAGGTGAGAAGAATTACTTATTGTCTGAACCAGATCAATAGAAGGATTTTAAGTAAATTTCCAATATATTAAGCATATCAAAATTAACTCAAATTAAAGTGAATAGAATGACCTAAAATAGTTGGTACCATTTTAGGGTGGGCATTGTAGGGGTGCTAATCTTTCCCCACACATAACTGTACTTCCGAATCTTTGATTCTTTGAACGTAGGCCAAACCTTGTCCTTAGTTTGAATAGGTGACAGATCACACATTAGGTTTCAATGGTTGGTGGCGATTCCTTGATATTAAGTCTAGCGGGTTAGGATCTAGGTCTTGATACATTGATACATTACGACAAACTTTGGAAGACCTTGTAGAACTAAACAAGGCTATAATCAAATCCAATCAGGAATTGATGTAAAAAATTCATACACATTCTTCATGCAAGAGAATTCCACAGATTTTAGATAGACGAAAGCAAAATATTTTCAAGTTATTTTTCTATTATATCAAAATCCAAACAATATGAAGCTTAAGATCTAGAAGCCCGGAAGAAGGCCTATCAAGCTTACCAAGTCGAAGTCATGTTCGTGATGATCGTAATCCATGAGCATCTATAGAAGTCCTATGACAAGAGCTAAAACTAACAGGATGCAATAAGCCTTGGCTGGTTTCAGTGATATTGCTAGAGAGAAAGCCTAACAAAGCTTGAGCATGGCAGATGACAAAGTATTTTACAACTTGATAGCTCAACATTCTTTAAGATTTACAAGTATTGAGTCGAAATGCAATTGGGCCGGATTCATAAATTATGCCTAGTGCAATTGGGCCAGAATATTATACTTATATTATTTAGTTATAACTTATTAGGCTGAATATTATTTTAATTTAATTTAATCCCAATCTTTTTTTAATAGGTTATTAAGAATGATTCTTATTTCTTATTTTGCAAGATAGCTAAGTAGGATTCTTACTTCTTATTATGTAAGTTTGCTATTGCCTGGAAAAAGGCATGTAACCCCTTTGGGTAGAACGCACTTTATTTGAATTATAATATTTGAGAGATTTTTCTCTTTGGTTCTCTTATGTAAGGCCCTCAGAAGCTAAAAAATTCAAGCTAACTTTTTCCTTCACTGACTAGGTTTGTCACTTGCTCAGTGCACGTAATTCCTCACAAGTATATTTTTCTACTTTTTTTATTAGTTTAAGACTAATTGTCTAAGGTCCCTTTCCTAAATGCCTCATAAAACATTTTAAAACAAAGATTGAAAAATTCTACCCCTATGAGTATCTGTTTCCCCAAAATAAACCACAACACAATATATTTTCAACCTGTCGCACAATAATATCCTCAATTCATCATACAAAATACTAATTTATCATAAATTAATTACATTAAGATAATATATGTTTCATGGCACAGTTGATTACAATTGTCAATTTACACCTAACACTTACATCCCAAATATCTTATACACTATGTACATAAGAATAAGCAGTCTGGGATATAAAAAAACATACAGAGGGCATTATACCTTAGTATAAAAAGCTATATAGCTTCACTACGTGTATGTAAACTCTCAATGTACCAACACTGGCACTTGAGACTAGTGGAAGAAATCTATGAGGAGAAAAAAGGGATAAACTAATGCCCAGTAAGGAATAAACATAAGAACATGCAAGGTTCATATCGAAATTTGCATGTATACATATGCACGAAAACTGACGTTAGTGTAAATCATGCCATATGTCCTATGACAACTACTTAACGACATTAAACCAACAAGATCTCGTACTAGGGCTCCTAAGGTATTAGTTGGAAGGGTACTTTAGATACCTTGATTCCCTAGGCCGTAGTGCCAACCTACATAAATATATAAACATACTTAGGCTTACATTAACAAATGATCGTACCATGCATAATAACGATACCTATAAAGCATAAGTTTAAAGTTCACCTTTAAATTACTTAAATACAGCATCACACATTGTACAATGTATTAAAATAGTGATATGCATAGCATATAAACTCATGTGCCATTATTTTTAAACAATCATCAAATTTGAGATCCTGTAAGTAAGCATATAAATCAAAACGTTACAACTTTGAGACAAGGCATTTCCCTTATAAGACAATAACCACACATTACCCTTGGTAACTACTCATTATTGTGGGCTCACTATCTGTGATCATAAACCTTCTCAATGCCATTAATCAGTTGACAACTAGTGTAACTTATCTCGAATAGTTGTTAGATAGTAACTTGCCATAGGCAATATCTACATAACATATCTATGGTAGCTAACCATGGTCCTTACTCCCATCATTATTATGGGCACACTATTCATGATTATAGATCTTTCTAGTGCCACTGATCAACTGGTTACTGGAGTCACAGTAATAATTAGTCTTGTTGTACCCCACATTTGCCAAAAAGGCATTCACAATCTCACATTTATACATATAAGGGTCACACCTTAAAGACGGCTCTTCAAACTATACATGTAACTTATACACACTCTTACATGTCTATGTATTTGAGTCACGCCATAGTAGCTCTCCAACTATACATATATAGTGGACATAGTCTCACATATATACATATATGGGTCATGCTATAATGGCTCTTGAACTATACATATGTGAAATCCCCAATTTCATGAAATTCCTCCATAATTGTAAGTGTTTTAGCTTAAATGAAGTAAATAGATATAAGAATTATGAAAGGTAAATGATGCATGGAACATGGAAGAAGTAATGAGATGGAAGGTTAAATAGTCAAGGAATTTAAATTGATGTTATAAGAATAATTGAGGTATGAGAAAAGAATTAATAACAGAAAATTGTGTAAGCAAAGACAAGTGTTATATGGAAGAAAGGAGACCAATTAAATGAATGGTCAAATAATGATGGTCAAAGGTTAAGATGAGAGGATTTAATTGGATGATGATAAAATAGATATAAGAATTTTATGTAGTTAAATGATATAGGTGACGGATATGAGAATGGAAGAAGAAGAGAATTAAAATATCAGACATTTAATGTAATTAAAATAGACATGTGTCATATGATAAAGAGAAGAGAATTAATGGTCAAATGTCAATGGTCAAGGGAAGTATGGCTGAGATTGGATGAGATGATTAAGTGATAAAGAAGCATTAAATGAACTTGATGAATCACCATCTTCAGCCATCACCATACGGCAGCACCTTCCAGCCCCCTCCCTCTCTCGTTCCACTTCATTCTCCAAGCTTCCATTTCTACTCACCTTGACGAACACTACTATTCAGTGGCCAAATCGTTAAGCTCCCTTAAAGAAAAACGATCCTTGTCACTAGCTCAAGCTAAGCCTTTAATATGAAAGGCTGAATTGAAGTATTTAAGGAGATCAGAAATTATATTATTTGGTAATTTATAAAGGTAAGAGATGGAAGTGGTTTTAGTTGATTTTATTCCTGGTTTGGAGTTGAGTGGAATTGGTATAGCATGTGTATGATGATTGTTTAAAGGTTTAATTTGATATGATGTTATAACTTTGAAGAAGTAATTTGAAAAGCTAAAGTTGATGTGACCAAGCTCGAGGATTATTGGCAATCGAGGTAAGGAATTTATGTAACGGATGTAAGGCGGCTATGTCCGCATGTTTTATTATGATGTTAATTGGTTTTGGAGAGAAGTATCAGCTTCCATTTCTACTCACCTTGACCAACACTACTATTCAGTGGCCAAATCGTTAAGCTCCCTTAAAGAAAAACGATCCTTGTCACTAGCTCAAGCTAAGCCTTTAATATGAAAGGCTGAATTGAAGTATTTAAGGAGATCAGAAATTATATTATTTGGTAATTTATAAAGGTAAGAGATGGAAGTGGTTTTAGTTGATTTTATTCCTGGTTTGGAGTTGAGTGGAATTGGTATAGCATGTGTATGATGATTGTTTAAAGGTTTAATTTGATATGATGTTATAACTTTGAAGAAGTAATTCGAAAAGCTAAAGTTGATGTGACCAAGCTCGAGGATTATTGGCAATCGAGGTAAGGAATTTATGTAACGGATGTAAGACGGCTATGTCCGCATGTTTTATTATGATGTTAATTGGTTTTGGAGAGAAGTATCAGCTGTTTTTGTGCAGGAAAAGATGCATATTCGGTTTTAACTCCTAGTAACAATTAGGTTAGGAGTAGCCGACTGCCTTAAGTAGCAGTCGATTGCCTAGAGACATCCAAAACGCCGTTTTTCGAAGACCGATTCAAACCAGTCGACTGCTATGTAAGCCAGTCGACTGCTATTTACCCAGATGCATTCTGTTTCAAACCAGTTGACTGCTATAAGGAACAGTCGACTGCTATTTGCTAAATTGCATTCTGTTTGAAAACCAGTCGACTACCCTATGAGACCAGTCGACTGCTAATTGTTCAGAAGCATTCTGTTTCAAAAATAGTCGACTACTATATGACCAGTCGACTGCTATTTCTTAAGAAGCATTCTGTTTGAAAACCAGTTGACTGCTATATGTACCAGTCGACTGCCCTCATGTATTTTCAGAAAAGAAAATATCGAAATTTTAAAAAGAAATAATTTTGATAAATGAAAGTATGAAGCAGCAGTCGACTGTCCTATTTTGAAAAGAGGTTTTCAAATCAATTTCAATAAAGGATGAAATGTCATGGCAAAAAGCTATATGGCATATGTTTTGAGATTATGCACTTTTATGCTTATAGTAGGGGCTCTGATCAAGTCTCGAAATGATGTACGTTTGGCTGAGGAACCATAAGTCAGGCCTCAGTCGCTACAGAAGGACACTTGATTAGTGTTACTATAGCCCTCAACAGTTGGCCAAATTTATCTTTATTACATGTTCGGCTGTGGGAGAAATCCTGGCCCTACGGGGTACGCCAATGACGATGATGATGCAGTGCATAACTCCATTCAAGTATAAATAGTTTTTATGTTATTTAAAAGCTATATGAATATGCGATTTCAAAAGCATAAAGAAATCGTAAGTATTTGATTTACTTGCATATAATGATGCAAAATAAGTATATAAAGTATGTTTTGAAAGAAGTATAGAAAGTATGTTTTAAATGAAGTACTTGACGTATGTTTTCACATGAGGATTTAAAAGAAGTCGACGATGTATGTTTCAAGAAAGTATATGAAGTATGCTTGCATATGCTAATTTAAAGAAGTACATGATTTATTTGTTTTACTCGATTTGCTTGAAGTATAAGCATATGCTATTATGATGAACTTTCTATAATAAATGAAAGTATACGATTATGCTTTATAATGATTTTACATGACATTATAGAGCCAAGTAGAAAAACTGCATATAGAGGCATAGTACGATCTTTTACATATTTTTCTTACTGAGTGTAAACTCACCCTTTTACGAATATTTTTTTATACAGCCTACTTGAAGTAACCCTTCGCTCTTGATAGAAGAGCCTACTAGTGGATCTTGAAAGTTACCTTCGAGATACACTTCCCAGTTAATATTGAAGGTATACTTATGTAATCATGTAAAGTATATTGTTATTCAGCTATTGTACAGTACAAGTTTACAATCATGTATATAATATGTCGGGGATGTAGGTTAAGTAAGATGTGTAAGATCTTGTGGTATGGAATGGTATTTATTTATATCATTATTCTGTTAAATGAAAGTAAATTCATTTGATTAAGCTATTAGATGTTAGCTTAAGAATAAGAAGAAGGACTGACATTGACAAGTGAGTCTAATCAAGTTTAAGTGATAAGAGGAAAAAGTTAATGGTAAGATGTAATGGCGAGGATGTCACAGATTGGTATCAGAGCCAATTAGACTGAGATTTGTTAGTGTCAATAAGTTAGAGTAGTGGGTATCCCCAATGTACTGTACATATCTGAATACATATACGATGTATAACTGTTTGAAGTTATAATAAATAGCTTAATCTTGTGATTTTATCGACAGAATGAGCTCAGGTAGAAGGGGTATTGGTGAAGGAAGAGGAAGGGGTCATGTAGAACTACCCCCAGTACAATCTTCTTTTCCATCTCCACCGCATAGCCCGAATACTAGGTTAGCGAAGATGGAGAAGCACATGGAGAATATGACCACGATGTTTACGCAGTTTATGGCAAACTTTCCAAACGTGGTCACGAGTGTACCGTCCGCTATTCCTACAGTATAGCCCCCACCGATACCGATAGAGTTAACCCTACAAGTCCCAACTACTGAAAGGCGGAATCTCACAGCTTATTGCAGTGTGACATTAATTAAGGAATATAAGAAGCTGGATCTGTCTAAGTTTAAGGGGGATAAGGACAAGTTGGCCGCAGTAAACTGGGTGAAGGTGGTCACTAGATCCTTCAAGTATATGCCATGCTCCGGAAAGGAAAAGGTGGGTTTGGCTGCTTATCTGTTAGTGGACGATGCAGAGTATTGGTGGCAGTCCACTTGGGCCTTTTTGGAAGCCTAACATGTTGAGGTTACGTGGGATAGATTTTTAGAAGCCTTTAATGAACAGTACATCCCACGCGCTGATCGGACTAGGCTAAAGATTGAATTTTTGAATTTGACTCAAGGGAAAACGTCCGTTAATCAATACGAGTCGAAGTGCATTTCTCTAAGTGGATTCGATCTAGAGACCCTCAGAAGTGAAGGATATAAGATATACAGATTTATAGAAGGACTAAAACCTCCTATCAGATCCAAGTTGTATACTATGGGTATCACTACTTATGATGAGACAGTCTGTAAGGCTCAGTTGTGTGAGCAAGACTACGAGCTTCATCAAACTGATTTTCGAGCCCAAGGTAGAGGCAAAAAACCGATAAAGCGGAAGTCAGAAAGGAAAACCTTGAGAGATAGATACTCATCTGGGAGATGTAGGCCATATGAAAGAGCCTCGATAAGTAAGCAAGTAAATTATAAGAAAATGATTATTAATTTAATTAAATTGTGATATGGAATGTATATTGAGTTGGGAGTATTATGATGATTATGGTACAGGAAATCCTAGATCTACAGGGATCAAGATAAATGATGATAGATGCCGATATTCAGCTAGTAGTACCGCTAGTTCACCTAAGAGTATAAGACAAAGGTGTGAACATTGAGGAAAGTTCCATGGATCATAGCCATGCCAGTTGGCAAGTGGTGCATGCTTCAGATGTGGTGAACAGGGACACATGATTAAAGATTGTCCCAAAAGGAACCTAAGGATGTCTGAGGAATCAGAGAAGACCGCTCAACCACAGCGTAAGGCCATTGCTGAAGAGAAGGGAAATTATGATGTAAATGTTGAAGATATGTAATGCAAAAGTATGTGGTATTATCTGACTCATTGTAAATGAAGTTAATAGAAGGTATGTATGGTTATGTGAAGGATTTTTAGCTTATGTTGTGAAAATAGCAAAGAAAAGTCCTGAACTTAATGGAATACAATAATTGACAAGAAACGATAGTTGGAATTTGGAAGTACTCATTGGTATGACGTTTTATGATATATATAGTGATATGTGAAATAAGCTTAAGTGAAACTGGCGATGGACTTAAACTAATATTCATATCGGTTTATTTTACTCAAATGTTTTATCCTATGAAAGCATTTCTCCGAAAAGAATATGAATTAATATGAAGAATGAGTTGTCTCAACAATGTTAATTATTCTCTATAGTCGCTTCTAGGTTTCAGAACAAGATAGGTATTTCAAAGTACCTTCCTTACTCTATCCGGATCCCTAGCCGACTATAGTATCTTTTCTGTTTGGTTCCTCGAACACCACAGGGGAATGAAGATGTTCATTCATTAGGCATGTTTGATGCTATGGGAAGAAAACATTTTTGGATATGAATTAAAAGAACTATGCTAATAGTTTAAAGTGTGATCAGTATATGGGTATTTAGAGAGCAAAAGAAAGAAATTATGGATAGCCATTGTGAATAAATTACGGTTATAATTCTAATTGAGATAGAAGAGATGGCTCGAGATTCCAAAAGATTGTGAAGGTGAAATTATATCACTTAGGGAAAGCCATTGTGGTGGCAAATGCTCTGAGCCGGAAGCATGAAGGAATAATGGTTCATATGATGACAAGAAAGTATGAATTGCTTGAGAAATTTCAAGCCTTAATCTAAGTATTATGCTTTCAAAGTAAATTTGGAATGATGGCTAGTATAATGATGGAGCCAAAATTTATGAACAGATTTATTAAATCAACTCACTTCCTACAGATGAAGTCTACGGATACACTTAGTGTTATGGCAGGAATGTATGTGAAAGAAGTCGTAAAACTACATGGAATTCCAGTGAGCAATTCATTTGATAGAGATTCCAGGTTTACTCTCACTTATGGGAGCATTTCAAATAAGCCAGGGGATCTCAGTTGAATTTTGCACAGCTTTTCATCCACAGACTGATGAGCAGTCTGAGCTCATGATTTAGACGCTCGAGGATATGTTGACAGCTTGTGCTATGGATTTTAAAGGCTCCTGGAATGACTATCTGCCATTGGTTGAGTTGCACACAATAATAGTTACCATGCCAGTATCGGGATGGCACCATATGAAGCTCTGTATGGTAGAAGGTGTCAATTCCCGATTGGGTGGGAAGAAGTGGGCGAGCGTAAGTTATTAACTCCAGATCTAGTCGAGCAAGCCTATGAAAATGTTAAGTTGATTTGCCAAAGGCTTAAGACAACTCAGAGTAAACAAAAGTGTTATATGGATGCTCGACGGAGACCATTTGAGTTTTTGGTGTGAAATTTTGTGTTTTTGAAAGTTTCCCCATCCAAAGAGATTATAAGAATTAGTCGATGAGGTAAGCTGAGTCCTCGCTACATCGGTCCATTTGAGGTCTTAGACTGAGTTAAAGATGATGCCTATAGATTGGCATTACCTCCGGAATTATCGGGAGTGCATAATATATTTCATGTATATATGCTTCAGAAGTATAATCCGGAAGTATTGAGGTCTAAGATGGTCCTATTAGTTAAAGATTATTGACGATACCACACTATGGAAAAAGCTACATGAAGCTAAATAGCTTGATGAAGGAAGAGTATCCGGAACTATTTCAGACATGACCTGATTTGAATTTGGATGACCAAATTCTCTAAGGTGGGGAGAATGTGAAATCCCCAATTTCATGAAATTCCTCCATAATTGTAAAGTATTTTACCTTAAATGAAGTAAATAGATATGAGAATTACGAAGAGTAAATGATGCATGAAACATGGAAGAAGTAATGAGATGGAAGGTTAAATAGTCAAAGAATTTAAATTGATGTTTTAAGAATAATTGAAGTATGAGAAAAGAATTAATATCAGAAAATTGTGTAAGCAAAGACAAGAGTTATATGGTGTAGATACCTAATTTTGTCCGAACAAATTTTTTTTATTTTTTATTTTTTATTTCTTATATATAAAAAAACATAAAAATAAAAAAAAATAAAAAAAAAGAAACAAGTCAATTTTGGTCAAATCTCATGTGGAGCACATGCAAAATTCACACCTTCAAGAGTTGACTAAAGTTGATATTGTTGCCAAAAATAAAAGAAAAAATAATCAGCCATTAAATCAATGAATAAATTAAGGAAGAAAATAAATTGGGTGAAATAAATCTGAAAATTGATTACCAAAAATAAAAAAATGAAATGGAAATAAATTTAAAAAAAAAGAGGGAAAGTTAAACAAAATAAATGAAAAATCCCATGATCATGGGATCAATTATAAATTTTTTATTGCTTTCCATGAAATTTTGAAGCTATAAAAGCCAATGAAAAGGACAGAGAAAAGGAGGAAAAAAAACCTAGAAAAAAAACCCTGGCTGTTGCACATCATCTCTGGTTCCTGGCTGCTGCGCCACCGTCTTCCTCTACTGTGGATCATCATCTTCAACTCAGTTTTGCATTACTGCACCGATCCTCTGCACCTTACTCCCCATCATCACGCTGCTCTACCTTTTGCTGTACGTTGGCCTTGTATTGCACTGCACCTTGCCCTTTGTTGCAGCTCCCTTTGCTGCCATTGCTGCTTCCCTGCGTCAAACAAAAACCAGTAACTCACGAACACCCACGCCTTTGCTGTCATTCTGCATCTTCATTCTCGGTTCCTTCACTTCCTCAACTACTATCCTGGCATTTTTCTTAGCTTCCCATCATCTTGCTTCCTTACTCTACAAACGGCTCCGTCATCACCATCGTTCCCTGTCTTATTTGGCCACCACCGCACCAGTCCACCTCGCCTTTCCTTGGACTGTATTACTGTCAAAGCCAGCACGGTGCTGCCACTCTCCTCGCCCAGCATCATCTTTGTTGTTGCAACTGCACCAGCACCATCACCAAAACCGAACCTGCATTGCATGAGGCCAATCCTGCATCAACGTACCATCGCACGACCCCTGCATGCTACTTTCACGCCACCATCCCTGCTCTGCGCAACCATCACACACCGCTGCTTTGCTTCTCATTGCTGCATCACATCAGTTCCATCGTCGCTTGCAGTCCTGCACTAAGTTGTTGTTGCGTTGAAGTGCATGTTTAAGAACATAAAAGAGCACAGCAACAAGTGAAAAAGGCTACTGCAAGATTGGATCTGTTCCAAAGTACATCGCCTGATCTCTGTCTCGTTGTAGACCACACCACTATTCTGCACTCACCACTGCTCTGTCCGCACCGCTCTTGCTGTCCAGCTGCTGCTTCAACGCTGTCGCTCGTGCCTGCTCTTGTTGCTGCTCGTCCCTACTGGTTCTTGCTCACTCTTGCTAAACGTGAGCTGCAGTTATTAAAGGATAAAAAAAGGGGCCACGCAAAACCAGCAAAAGAAGACGAGAGAAACAAATTCTTGTCACTGCTGCACCAAGCCCTTGTTGCCGCAACTACCGTCCACCTCGGCACTCTTCTACTTTTGTGTGCTAGTGTCGTGCTTGGAACCTCAGTGTCAGGCGTCCTTTTACTCATTTCAAGTGACCATTGGATGTGTCAAGGCTAGGCAAAAGGAGGAAGAAAAAGGGTCCAGACGTTTAAGGTATGAAATATATTTTATTACATATATGATTTGTTTTTATATCTATTTAGTTATTTAATTAGTTCTTTCATTCCAAATAAGTTTGATTTTTGATTAAGCTATTGATTCAAAACAACATGTATTAAAAAAATAAAATATTTTAAAATACAAAAAATATAAGATAGAAAACAGTAATAAAAGAATTCTAAAAAAATTAAATAACATGATATTTATAAAACGATGATTAATAAATGTCAAAATAAAATAAAATAAAAAAAAAATAAAAAGTAGTAATGAGAATTTCCGATGATAAGATTTTGAAGAAATCACAAGTAGTGATTCTTCGACAATCTTTAGGGTCGAGAAAAATCTTTGGATGTTACCAGCGTATTGGAACATCTAATTGATTTTATCTTGATACAAAAATCATTTTGATATAAAATAATAATAATTTTAAAATTTTAAAATAGTTAGACAAATAAGAATGTAACTATCAAAATAAATAAATAAATGCAAGTATAAGTATTAAAATAAAATATATATATATATATATATAAATAAAAATATACATTTTTAAATAAATGAACAAAAAAGGAATTTTCGATGATAGGATTTCTTAGAAATCACAAGTAGTGATTCTTTGATAATCCTTAGGGTTGAAATGAAATATTTGAATATTACCAGCGTGTTGGGGTATTCAAATAATTTTAGTTCGATATTGATATTTCTAATAAAATTAATATTTAAAAATAAATAATAAATAAATAAAATCTTTTTAAACAAATAAGTAAACAAGAATATAAAATTGTTACAATTAATCTTTTGGAATAAATAATAACAACAACAATGACGAAGAAAAAAAGAATAATTAAAGAAAAATAAACAAGATATACATTTTAAGGAATTTCCGATGATGAGATGTTACGGAATTCACAAGTAGTGATTCCTAACTGATCTCTAGGTAAGAGAAATATGCTAAATGTTACCAGCGTATTGGAATATTTAGTATGATTTTTCAATAAAAACAAGATTTTATAAATATAAATAAATTACAAAATAATAATAATATAAGTATAAATGAATAATGGATTTCTCATGTGCATCATCTGTATTTTGATTGCATAATTTGCATCCATGAAATTTCAAAATAAGTGTGAATCTCCCAAGGATGGGATTCTATAAAAGTCCCAAGTAGCGATTCTTAAGAAAGCTCTAGGTGAGGAAATTATCCGAAATGCTACCAAAAGTATTGGGGTTCTTCGGAATAATTTTCAATACAAAAGATTCTCAGTTATTTCAAATAAAAAATAAACTTAACATAAATAAAATTTAATATTTCAAATAATAAGCAAATAAAAAAATTGATTTCAAAATAAATGAATTTCTTTTTAAATGTTTAATTAAGACCATTTTATTAAGATTAAAAGATAATATATGATTAAGTGGTACCGTTTTTTAACGGGCGCTGTGGGGGTGCTAATCCTTCCCCACACGTAACCGAACTCCCGAACCCAAACATTGTTTTTGCAGACCAAAAATTATTTTTTTTTCTAAAACTTAATTAATTTTAAGATTTTATTGAAAAGATAAATAATTTTAGGTGGCCAATCACGCATAGTCAAAAAAAGATTGGTGGCGACTCCATTTTGTGTTTCTTTTCAAAATCGTCTAGCGATCGAGTCCTCGGACGAAAATCGTTACGACAGCTTTGGCGATTCCGCTGGGGACATTAGAGAGTCGAACCATAATTAATCATGTCTTATCCAAAATCTTAGTTAATGGTCTTAATAAATATTTAACAAAACTCTTCATAAAAAAAACAACAAAACAAAAAAAAAACAAAAAGATACAAAAAAAAGTGTGAATCATTTTCATTTTTGCATTTTGTTGATTTTGTTCCTTTGCATACATGACATATTCATTGCATATATCAACCCTACACCCGGGTTTGTCCCTTTTAGGAGAGAGTACAGTACCTTTGCTCTCGTGAGGTAATAACCTCCGCAATGGCAAGTGAAATACTCTCACTCAAGTTGAACCCTTTCCGTTTGTAGCCTGTCATGGGTGAGGATTGGGGTGCCTTACTAGTCTAGTGTGGACGTCCGTAAGGAACAATTTGGGAACCTCTTGTCCTTTAGAACTCCAAGGCATACATATAGTAAACTTAAGAGGACCAAATTGGGATAGAGTCATGTTAACCCTATTACTTAGGACATATCTTTGATCATGTATGTTTGCTTTTGTTTGACATGTGAGACACTAATAGGGAATCATAGGTTCTTTAGCAAAACATTTCCATGCATGATTTTTTCCAAACACATGTAGCATTTTGTTCATCCATTCATCTTCATTCATTTTTTTTTCAAGCATCACCACATGTGAAATGATAAATTCTTAATTGTGGTAATAAAGATTTGAAGATAGCTCGACCAAAACTTCATTCACACAACACTCGTTATCGAGCTAAGATCATGGAAGAAGAATCAAGCGCGCGCATGGAGAAGATGGAAAAAGCTCAAGAGGAAATGAGAGGGCAACTGGCCCAAATTACAGAATTATTAAAAAATCTAAGCAAGGGCAAAGGAGTAGTAGAGGAAGCTGCAGTCCAAGAAGGGGTTCAACAACACAGTATGGAAGATCCTATCTATCCTCCTGGATTCGGTCCATTTCCAAGTCAAACATCTCAAGAAAGAAGATATCCACCTGCTTACGCTAATATACCCCAAGTGTTTGGACAAGCTCAATTCCAAGGACCCGCCCATCCTTCCCAAGGCGCAAAGTCTACTGATCCCATTGAGGTGCCCGACTTAGATGACCTAAGGGAAATTGAGAAGCTGAAAGCCAAACAAGTAGAAGAGTAAGATGAGGCGAAGTCACAACAAAAGATTAATATGCTGGAGGAAAGGATTCGAGCTATTGAAGGCTTAGACTTTTATGGTTCCATGGATGCTACTGGGTTGTGCTTGGTGTCAGACCTGGTTATTCCACCCAAGTTCAAAGCACCAGAGTTTGAGAAGTACAATGGAACTTCCTGCCCTAGGTCTCATCTTATTACGTATTGTCAAAAGATGGCTGCTTTTGCTCAAGATGATAAGCTCCTTATTCACATTTTTCAAGAAAGTCTCACTGGATCTGCTGCCAAGTGGTACAATCAATTAGACACAACCCGGATTACCACATGGAATGACTTAGCAAGGGCATTCACGGCCCAATATCGACATGTTGCTGATATGGCCCCTGACCGTTTATCAGTTCAAAACATGGAGATGAAAGCCAATGAAAGCTTCAAGCAATATGCGCAAAGGTGGCGCGATGTAGCTGCAGAAGTGCAACCTCCTCTTTCAGAAAAGGAGCTCACCATCCAATTTGTGAACACTTTAAAGGCTCCATATTATGATAGGATGATAGGCAATGCCACCAAGAATTTTGTTGATATGGTGTTATCCGGGGAGATCATTGAGAATGCGATCAAGCGTGGCAAGATTGAAGTTCCTAACAATACTGAGAAGAAAGGGGGAGCCAACAGAAGGAGGGAAGAAGATGCCCATGCTGTTATAAATGGGGGGCAACATGGACGATACACTCCACGACACTCTTATCCCATGCCACAACCATATTATCCTGTTCAATACCCTTACCAGTCATATCCGCAAATTAATGCTCAGCCTAACTTTCACCCTCAAACACCTGCACCAAATACCCAATCAGTTGTCCAATCCAACAAACAAGAAAGCAATCCTAGGGGGGCATGGCCAAAACAACAAAAAGCTCCCCTTGATCCAATTCCCATAACCTATATCGAGTTGTACTCAAAACTAATCAAAGAGCAACTGATTGCCCCAGTTTATGCAAAACCTCTCAAGCCTCCATATCAAAATGGTATAATGAGAATGCTTGATGTGAGTATCATTTTGGGAATCCAGGTCACTCCTTGGAGAATTGCACTGCTTTAAAGTATAGGGTGCAAGGTTTGATAAAAGCCGGCATATTGCACTTTGAAACAAAGGGGGAACCAACTGTGAATGTGAATCCATTGCCCAACCATGGAAATGAGGGATGATTCTTTTGAGGTGAAAGGAGTTTAAGCCATGCAAGTCTGGAGATTTATCAAAATTTTTTTTTAGTAATGCAAGACAGTTTTTTTTTAAAAAGTGCTTAAGCCCATAAGCACGAAATAAAGTTTTATGTATGGGCTAACTTTTATTTATTTCCCTTTCAATAAAGCGACTAGTGTGATGCACTGTCATTTTCTCATTCTATTCATTTGCCATTTCTCACATACTCACCATATCTTTCATTCACAAGTATCCAAATAATGAACATGATGATAATGATGTCAATAAATCTGGAATTCAAATTTGAAAGAACCACTTTTGCTAATGGATTGTCAATCTGCCAAGGTGTCCAAGTAAGAAAGAAGAAAATTTGTTCACAATTTTCACCTAATTTGATGGTATAAGAAAAGGTCAACCTCTTACAGAGGTTTTCTAACAAGTTTGTATTTGTTCAGTAAATGATCTTTAAAGAGAGTATTTGCATTTGAAATGATAAATGGCCTTCTTTCACTATCCTTCAAGCGTGAGTAAAATTATCCTTTGATTACCCCTTTGAGCCTATAATTTTTTTTTGTTTTTTGTGATGTAACCCACCAAGGATCACCCTCTACAATGGGGGGCAAAAAGGATGAAAAATTATTCATAAGGGGTAAAAGAAAGGAAAAGAAAGTGCCCATTTATGTAAAAAAAAAAGAGGAGAAAAGAAAATAAGAAGAAAAAGGTTTGAATACAAAAAACCCTAAAAGAACAAAAAAAGAGAAAGAAAGAAAAAAAGATATGAGTGAATTAGAATGGGGCAAAATGCTCAAATGATTTACTTCATAAGAAAGTGATCCTTTGGTTTGTAAACCCTGAAACACATTTTGGGCCTATTTTATCCTTTTCTTGTAAACCCTCACCGGAGCCTACATTACATACCTTTAAAAGCCCATTTTGATCAAATGTAAATGCTCAATTTGAAGAATCGTGTATTGAATGAGGCATACTTGTACAATGAGATAATGTTCCTTTGCAGATTCAGTAGTGGGGTGAAATAAAAAGAAGCAGATCAAGCTGAATGAAGGAATTCATGCCTGAATAAAAGAACAGGCTTTGGAAGATATCTGTTAGATCAAAGGCAAGAATGACTTTTGGGGGCATGAATTTGGATTGAAAACAAAAGGCTGAAATTTGTCAAAGCTAATGGAGTTGAAATGAAGAAAAAAAAGAAAAAGATGAAAAAAGAAAAAAAAAGAAAAAAAGGAAAATGAAAAGGAAAAAGAAAAAAGAAAAAGAAAAAGGAGGATTCAAATTGAAAACCTGAAAAGGCAGTTTGGATCAAAAGAGGGGAACCTAAGTTGAAAACCTGAAAAGGCAACTTAGGAAAAGATCATCACCAAGAGTTTTGATATAGAAGCAAGATTGGCAGGCCCAACATGAATGAACATATCAATAAAAGTGGGCTTTTGGAAAAGAATTCTAGATTGACTTGATTGAAATTGTCAGAATGTTTATTAAATGGATATTGAAAACCCTATTCCAAACAAACTGGCCCATTGATTTTTCTTGATTTCATGTTCCTTTTCTAAGAATGAATACCCATATCTCTCATGATTATTTTAAATTCATTCCATCCCTATAATAAATTGAGAAGATGTATGAGTGCATTACATTGGTGGTCGAATTGGAAAGAAAATAAATAAATGTTGGTAGCCCTTTTTGGGTAAATTTTTGAAAAAAATATTCTTTTGAGAAATCTTGCATTACTAAAAGAGAGAAAGAAACAAAAATAAAAAATGATGAAAACATAACTTTGAAAGCATGATCGGACCAAGACTCATTAGAAGGTGAGATGAGAAGTGGAGATAAAAGATTTGAATAAGAAGAATCCAGCAGATATGTGGAACTTGAGGAAAATGAGATGAGCTTGAGAATCATGTTACCACAATTGAGATTGCATTTACATACATTCATGGAATAATTCAGGGGGTACGACATTAACATGTACATAACATTCATAGCATCTATGGTATTCATGGCATTCATTATATCCATGACATGCATGACATTTCATTAGTGCATTTTGACATTGAAATATTTATGACATTAGGATAAGAAGCTTTAAATGATTAAAATTTTGAGGAAAAGAGAAAATATAAGAGACAGTAATTTGAAAAATGATGAGGTATGAGAAGATGATGAGAAAAATACCTTTTTGAAAAAACTTTAGATGAGAGCAAAGTCCAGTTTAGCTGGCACCTTAAAGGAGGATGAAGCCCAATATTGTTGGCATCAAAATGAAAGTTAAGCCCAGTCAAGCCCATGCTAACTGGCATTCTGAATGAAATCTTTATTTTTCAAAAGTCTCATTGCCTCTGTTGAGAGGAGCTTTATTTTTTCAAAGTCTCATTGCCTCTGTTGAGAGGAGCTTTATGTTTTCAAAAGTCACATTACTTCTATTGAGAGGAGCTTTTTGTTTCAAAAGTTTCATTGCCTCTATTGAGAGGAACTCTTTGTGTTTCAGAAGTTTCAAAGCCTCTGTTGAGAGGAGCTTTTATTCCATGATCATCTTGCATTCCTTAGTCTTATGATAGGAGAGACTAGGAATTTCACTTTGCATTCCTTAATCTTATGATAGAAAAGATTAGGAAATCCCATTCACTTTGCATTCCTTAGTCTTATGATAGGAAAGACCAGGAAATTTCATCTCACATTCCTCAGTCTTATGATAGGAGAGACTAGGAATTTCACTTTGCATTCCTTAATCTTATGATAGAAAAGATTTGGAAAATTCATGTTTGTATTCCTTAGTCTTATGATAGGAGAGACTAGGAATTTCACTTTGCATTCCTTAATCTTATGATAGAAAAGATTAGGAAATCCCATTCACTTTGCATTCCTTAGTCTTATGATAGGAAAGACCAGGAAATTTCATCTCACATTCCTCAGTCTTATGATAGGAGAGACTAGGAAATTTCACTTTGCATTCCTTAATCTTATGATAGAAAAGATTTGGAAAATTCATGTTTGTATTCCTTAGTCTTATGATAGGAGAGACTAGGAAAAATTCATTTTTTGCATTCCTTAGTCTTATGATAGGAGAGACTAGGAAAATTGCACCTAGCATTCCTTAGTCTTATGATAGGAGCGACTAGGAATTTCACTTTGCATTCCTTAATCTTGTGATAGAAAGGATTAGGAAATCTCATTCTATAGTCTTATGATAGGAAAGACTAGGAGAATTCATGTTGTTGCATTCCTTAATCTTAAGATTAGGAAATTTCATTCTTTAGTCTTATGATAGAAAAGACTAGAAAATTCCATTTTGCATTCATTTCCTTAGTTTCATGATAGAAGAGGCTAGGAAACTTCATTTTTGCAATCATTCCTCAATCTTTATAGGAGAAGAAGATTAGGAAACTTCATTTGACATTTATTCCATAGTCTTATGAGAGAGAAGACTAGGAAATATCATATTTTACAAAGAATTCATTGATAGGTAGTGCATTCGGACAAAATAGTTGTCTATGTCTTTGCACAATTACTGTTTCACAGCAAAGCGCAAAGAGGGGCAGCTGTAGACATCTAATTTTGTCCGAACAAATTTTTTTTATTTTTTATTTTTTATATATAAAAAAACATAAAAATAAAAAAAAGAAACAAGTCAATTTTGGTCAAATCTCATGTGGAGCACATGCAAAATTCACACCTTCAAGAGTTGACTAAAGTTGATATTGTTGCCAAAAATAAAAGAAAAAATAATCAGCCATTGAATCAATGAATAAATTAAGGAAGAAAATAAATTGGGTGAAATAAATCTAAAAATTGATTACCAAAAATAAAAAAAATGAAATGGAAATAAATTTTAAAAAAAAGGGAAAGTTAAACAAAATAAATGAAAAATCCCATGATCATGGGATCAATTATTAATTTTTGATTGCTTTCTATGAAATTTTGAGGCTATAAAAGCCAATGAAAAGGACTGAGAAAAGGAGGAAAAAAAACCTAGAAAAAAAAAACCCTGGCTGTTGCACATCGTCTCTGGTTCCTGGCTGCTGCGCCACCGTCTTCCTCTACTGTGGATCATCATCTTCAACTCAGTTTTGCATTACTGCACCGATCCTCTGCACCTTACTCCCCATCATCACGTTGCTCTACCTTTTGCTGTACATTGGCCTTGTATTGCACTACACCTTGCCCTTTGTTGCAGCTCCCTTTGCTGCCATTGCTGCTTCCCTGCGTCAAACAAAAACCAGTAACTCACGACCACCCACGCCTTTGCTGTCATTCTACATCTTCATTCTCGGTTCCTTCACTTCCTCAACTACTATCCTGGCATTTTTCTTAGCTTCCCATCATCTTGCTTCCTTACTCTACAAACGGCTCCGTCATCACCATCGTTCCCTGTCCTATTTGGCCACCACCGCACCAGTCCACCTCGCCTTTCCCTGGACTGTATTGCTGTCAAAGCCAGCACGGTGCTGCCACTCTCTTTGCCCAGCATCGTCTTTGTTGTTGCAACTGCACCAGCACCATCACCAAAACTGAACCTGCATTGCATGAGGCCAATCCTGCATCAACGTACCATCGCACGACCCCTGCATGCTACTTTCACGCCACCTTCCCTGCTCTGCACAACCATCACACACCGCTGCTTTGCTTCTCGTTGCTGCATCACATCAGTTCCATCGTCGCCTGCAGTCCTGCACTAAGTTGTTGTTGCGTTGAAGTGCATGTTTAAGAACATAAAAGAGCACAGCAACACGTGAAAAAGGCTACTGCAAGATTGGATCTGTTCCAAAGTACATCGCATGATCTCTGTCTCGTTGTCGACCACACCATTATTCTGCACTCACCATTGCTCTCTCCACACCGCTCTTGCTGTCCAGCTGCTGCTTCAACGCTGTCGCTCGTGCCTGCTCTTGTTGCTGCTCGTCCTTACTGGTTCTTGCTCACTCTTGCTAAACGTGAGCTGCAGTTATTAAAGGATAAAAAAAGGGGCCACGCAAACCAGCAAAAGAAGACGAGAGAAACAAATTCTTGTCACCGCTGCACCAAGCCCTTGTTGCCGCAACTACCGTCCACCTCGGCACTCTTCTACTTTTGTGTGCTAGTGTCGTGCTTGGAACCTTAGTGTCAGGTGTCCTTTTACTCATTTCAAGTGACCATTGGATGTGTCAAGGCTAGGCAAAAGGAGGAAGAAAAAGGGTCTAGATGTTTAAGGTATGAAATATATTTTATTACATATATGATTTGTTTTTATATCTATTTAGTTATTTAATTAGTTCTTTCATTCCAAATAAGTTTGATTTTTGATTAAGCTATTGATTCAAAACAACATGTATTAAAAAAAATAAAATATTTTAAAATACAAAAAATATAAGATAGAAAACAGTAATAAAAGAATTCTAAAAAAATTAAATAACATGATATTTATAAAACGATGATTAATAAATGTCAAAATAAAATAAAATAAAATAAAAATAAAAAGTAGTAATGAGAATTTCCGATGATAAGATTTTGAAGAAATCACAAGTAGTGATTCTTCGACAATCTTTAGGGTCGAGAAAAATCTTTAGATGTTACCAGCGTATTGGAACATCTAATTGATTTTATCTTGATTCAAAAATCATTTTGATATAAAATAATAATAATTTTTAAATTTTAAAATAGTTAGACAAATAAGAATGTAACTATCAAAATAAATAAATAAATAAATGCAAGTATAAGTGTTAAAATAATATATATATATATATAAATAAAAATATACATTTTTAAATAAATGAACAAAAAAGGAATTTTCGATGATAGGATTTCTTAGAAATCACAAGTAGTGATTCTTTGATAATCCTTAGGGTTGAAATGAAATATTTGAATATTACCAACGTGTTGGGGTATTCAAATAATTTTAGTTCGATATTGATATTTCTAATAAAATTAATATTTAAAAATAAATAATAAATAAATAAAATCTTTTTAAACAAATAAGTAAACAAGAATATAAAATTGTTACAATTAATCTTTTGGAATAAATAATAACAACAACAATGACGAAGAAAAAAAGAATAATTAAAGAAAAATAAACAAGATATACATTTTAAGGAATTTCCGATGATGAGATGTTACGGAATTCACAAGTAGTGATTCCTAACTGATCTCTAGGTAAGAGAAATATGCTAAATGTTATCAGCGTATTGGAATATTTAGTATGATTTTTCAATAAAAACAAGATTTTATAAATATAAATAAATTACAAAATAATAATAATATAAGTATAAATGAATAATGGATTTCTCATGTGCATCATCTGTATTTTGATTGCATAATTTGCATCCATGAAATTTCAAAATAAGTGTGAATCTCCCGAGGATGGGATTCTATAGAAGTCGCAAGTAGCGATTCTTAAGAAAGCTCTAGGTGAGGAAATTATCCGAAATGCTACCAAAAGTATTGGGGTTCTTCGGAATAATTTTCAATACAAAAGATTCCCATTTATTTCAAATAAAAAATAAACTTAACATAAATAAAATTTAATATTTCAAATAATAAGCAAATAAAAAAATTGATTTCAAAATAAATGAATTTCTTTTTAAATGTTTAATTAAGACCATTTTATTAAGATTAAAAGATAATATATGATTAAGTGGTACAGTTTTTTAACGGGCGTTGTGGGGGTGCTAATCCTTCCCCACACGTAACCGAACTCCCGAACCCAAACATTGTTTTCGCAGACCAAAAATTTTTTTTTTGATAAAACTTAATTAATTTTAAGATTTTATTGAAAAGATAAATAATTTTAGGTGGTCAATCACGCCTAGTCAAAAAAAGATTGGTGGCGACTCCATTTTGTGTTTCTTTTCAAAATCGTCTAGCGATCGAGTCCCCGGACGAAAATCGTTACGACATATGGAAGAAAGGAGACCAATTAAATGAATGGTCAAAGGTTAAGATGAGAGGATTTAATTGGATGATGATAAAATAGATATTAGAATTTTATGTAGTTAAATGATATAGGTGACTGATATGAGAATGCAAGAAGAAGAGAATTAAAATATCAAACATTTAATGTAATTAAAATAGACATGTGTCATATGATAAAGAGAAGAGAATTAATGGTCAAATGTCAATGGTCAAGGGAAGTATAGCTGAGATTGGATGAGATGATTAAGTGATAAAGAAGCATTAAATGAACTTGATGAATCACCATCTTCAGCCATCACCATACGGCATCACCTTCCAGCCTCCTCCCTCTCTCGTTTCACTTCATTCTCCAAGCTTCCATTTCTACTCACCTTGACAAACACTACTATTCAGTGGCCAAATCGTTCAGCTCCTTTAAAGAAAAACGATCCTTGTCACTAGCTCAAGCTAAGCCTTTAATATGAAAGGCTGAATTAAAGTATTTAAGGAGATCAGAAATTATGTTATTTGGTAATTTATAAAGGTAAGAGATGGAAGTGGTTTTAGTTGATTTTATTCCTGGTTTAGAGTTGAGTGGAGTTGGTATAGCATGTGTATGATGATTGTTTAAAGGTTTAATTTGATATGATGTTACAGCTTTGAAGAAGTAAATCGAAAAGCTAAAGTTGATGTGACCAAGCTCAAAGATTATTGGCAATCGAGGTAAGGAATTTATGTAACAGACGTAAGGCGGCTATGTCCGCATGTTTTATTATGATGTTGATTGGTTTTGGAGAGAAGTACCAGCTGTTTTTGTGCAGGAAAAGATGCATATTCGGTTTTAACTCCTAGTACCAATTAGGTTAGGAGCAGCCGATTGCCTTAAGTAGTAGCTGACTGCCTAGAGACATCCAAAATGCCGTTTTTAGAAAACCGATTCAAACTAGTCGACTGCTATGTATGCCAGTCGACTGCTATTTACCCAGAAGCATTCTGTTCCAAACCAGTCGATTGCTATTTGCTAACTTGCATTCTGTTTGAAAACCAGCCGACTGCCCTACGAGATCAGTCGACTGCTAATTTTCCAGAAGCATTCTGTTTTGAAAACAGTCGACTACTATATGACTAGTCGACTGCTATTTCTTAAGAAGCATTCTATTTGAAAACCAATCGACTGCTATATGTACCAGTCGACTACCCTCATGTATTTTTAGAAAAGAAAATATCGAAATTTTAAAAAGAAATAATTTCGATAAATGAAAGTATAAAGCAGAAACCGATTGCCCTATGAGGCCAATCGACTGCCCTGTTTCGAAAAGAGGTTTTCAAATCTATTTCAAGAAAGTATGAAATGTCATGGTAAAAAGCTATATGGCATATGTTTTGAGATTATGCACTTTTATGCTTATAGTAGGGGCTCTGATCAAGTCTCGAAATGATATATGTTTGGCTAAGGAACCATAAATCAGGCCTCAGTCGCTACAGAAGGACACCTGACTAGTGTTACTATAGCCCCCGACAGTTGGCCAAATTTGTCTTTATTACATGTTTGGCTGTGGGAGAAATCCTGGCCCTACGGGGTATGCCAATGATGATGATGATGCAGTGCATAACTCCATTAAAGTATAAATAGTTTTTATGTTATTTAAAAGCTATATGAATATGTGATTTCAAAAGAATAAGAAATTGTAAGTATTTGATTTACTTGCATATAATGATGCAAAATAAGTATATGAAGTATATTTTGAAAGAAGTATAGAAAGTATGTTTTGAATGAAATACATGACGTATGTTTTCACATGAGGATTTAAAAGAAGTCGACGATGTATGTTTCAAGAAAGTATATGAAGTATGCTTGCATATGCCAATTTAAAGAAGTACATGATTTATTTGTTTTACTTGATTTGCTTGAAGTATAAGCATATGCTATTATGATGAACTTTCTATAATAAATGAAAGTATACGATTATGCTTTATAATGATTTTACATGACATTATAGAGCCAAGCAGGAAAACTGCATATAAAGGCATAGTACGCTTTTTTACATATTTTTCTTACTAAGCATAAACTCACCCTTTTACGAATATTTTTTTATATAGCCTACTTGAAGTAACCCTTCGCTCTCGATAGAAGAGTCTACTAGTGGAACTTGAAAGTTACCTTCGAGATACGCTTCCCAGTTAATATTGAAGGTATATTTATGTAATCATGTAAAGTGTATTGTAATTCAGCTATTGCACAGTACAAGTTTACAATCATGTATATAATATGTCGGGGATGTAAGTTAAGTAAGATGTGTAAGATCCTGTGGTATGAAATGGTATTTATATATATCATTATTCTATTAAATGAAAGTAAATTCATTTGATTAAGCTATTAGATGTTAGCTTAAGAATATGAAGAAGGACTGACATTGACAAGCGAGTCTAATCAAGTTTAAGTGATAAGAGGAAAAAGTTAAATGGTAAGATGTAGTGGCGGGGATGTCACAACATATAACACGTGCACAATTTCACGTCTACGTATATAGGATATGCTATAATAGTTCTACAACTATATATATATATATATATATATCATGGACGCAGTCCCACACGTATACGTATATAGGTTATGCTATAACGACTCTCCAACTATACATACAACATATGCCCATGAATCAGGGTACCTTAGCCTCAACAAAACATTTAATTTAGACAACCTT
Organism: Heritiera fomes; assembly: GCA_032173925.1. Lineage (NCBI taxonomy): Eukaryota > Viridiplantae > Streptophyta > Magnoliopsida > Malvales > Malvaceae > Heritiera > Heritiera fomes. The sequence goes on along the minus strand of JAPDPM010000009.1, from coordinate 15,125,551 downwards.
GAGAAATCACATGATCAAAACATTTCTTTTACAATGCATGATAAACACAAAAGATATGATTGGTATGTGTGAATCACCCCATTCAAAACATAAATTACATTAAAATCATGACTGCCAAAGATCACATCAATTTCAAATCATGCTCTGAAAAGGTTTCACAAATTTACATTTTTAAACTACTGCAATTATGTATAACACACGAATCTCAACACAATTTCATTGCAGTTTATGCATAACAAACAAATTGTACAATGCATTTTATGCAGTGCAACACCTTAGATTCACAATAGTCTGAGCATTTAAATAATAACACTTAGATTTACCAAACCACAATAATAAAATTTGCTTCATAATATCCATACTAAGAGCCCTACTACCAACATGAGTCTTCTTAGTATCGTATAAATATTTAAATAAGGACTTATCGATAGCACTACGCCCTAACACACATTAAGATTCTCATGCATTATCGTACTTACCATATACTAGGTTTAACTATATAAACACGAGATATAAACTTCATACAAACTTGTGCAATATCCCTTACCACTTGTACTAAGCTTCCGTGCTTAGTACACCACCCTTAAACCGAGCTCTCAATTTGTCTTCCTCGTCAACACTTATCATTTCACTTGAGTTTACTTGCTAATTTCCTTGGTGTTATTTAATTCCTATACCATATACGTGATCACATAATCTCATTACACAATGCCACATATACATATTAATATATTTATTTTTATATATCTATATATATTTATATATATAAACACATACTCTTACTATATAATCTCAATTTAATAAGTACCTTGGCATTCCTTAATCATTTTCCTTTTTGTTGGTATTAATTTCTTTACTACATCTATACATGTACACTTTAATTCCCTAGTGTACATATATAAATCCTATTTTCTGCCATAACCATGCTTATAGTAATTGTCTAACCATATCTTACTTGCTTCCTTATTCATGATCATAATTTCTTCCTTAAAGTGTGTGTGTGTGTACATAAGTATATATATACCTATTTTAAATCCCCTAACGTGTACATGCATATATTTATATATATATATATATATATTTATATTTCACCAAGTTTATAACTATTAAGCTTTTTTTTCCTGCCTTATTATTTAAGTTCTTTAATAAACACATATAAAAAAAATTACCTAATACACACACACACACACACATATATTTATCAATAGTTTCATTAATTTACCATGCACATACACTTATCTTAGACACCTCACATGGTAGCTTTAATATTAGCTACCAACACAACCAATTTTTTCTTAATTTTCATTCACTGTCAAGTTTCCTTTTCAGCCTCTAATTTCTCACTCATTTCACACACATTGCACCCTCATCTCATCATCATTTAATTCCTAATGTCTAAGAAAAAACCAATTTAATTTAACCCAAGCAAAATTTGGTCCCTCACCTCACGACAACACATGTAGTGTTCTGCCTTGGCTGTTTCGATTTTTAAGGGTTGTGGAGTTGTTGTTTCTTACCTGCACAGCAGTTCCCTTGCTCATTTTCCTGCACTTTCATCTTCTTTAGTTCCCTTCACATCTTGCCTATAATATAGCTAAAGGAAAGATAGAAATTTTCCTAAGCTAAACCTCTCAAACAATAGCACAATGAAGGGTGTAATGTCCCCTTTCCGATTCGGCTAGTGTCCACTTTTTTCACAGCCATTGATCCATGTCCTTTGAGGAAGTAAAGTCGTGGAAATGGAGGTTAGTGCATGATGTTTCACAACTCCTTCTCCCTTTTTCTCACCTTGGTTTCTCTCGCCATTTTCTTACTCAAATGGTTGCTGTTCCAGCCAAGGTATGTCCCTCAGTTCAGCCCCTGTTTTAGGTCAAGAGGTTCTACCCTTGCTCCTACTACTTCAGCCCTTAAAGCCTCTTGAAAAATCCAAGCATGAAGACTTTCTCTCTCTCTCCCTCAAGACCTTGAGATTCTCAGCCCAACACCCTTGCCATCCTCTACCTTCCTTGCTGTGAATCGGAGAGTACAACACTTCCTTATTGCTGCCCTGTTTTGGACCGAGAGAGTGCTTTTGGTTTTAACTGAACCTATACCTCTAATAATAAATATGAAACTAAGAAAGTGCAAGCACTAATTTGGGCAACATCTCTTTCCTTTGTTCTGCCTTGTAACTTGAGATAATGCCTCCTTTCCTGTTGCCATTCACGCCGCTTTTCTGTTGCCCCTCCAAAATGAAATGGTTAGTGGAGGTAGGTGTTTGTTTTGGCTTATTCAAGAAACCAATGGTACCTCCACTAAGAATATATATAATATATAGTATTTTCTATATAACATAAGTGCATTAGGTATAGATTATAGGTTTTATATATATTTCTATAACTTGTCTTATTGTGTTAGTGTTATATATATATATATATATATATATATAGATGTGTTAATAACAAAGGTATGTATGTATGTATGTATATCTTAGTTATGTGTCCATTAGCTATGTACACACATTTTTTTTTGGTCACATGATAAGATAGAATCCTTTAAGAGGGAGACATGAAACAATAGAAATTGAAAGATAGATCATGGCAAGCTAAATGAAATCCTCGCTTTTGCTACTACGTTAGCCATCCTTGCAACCTCGCCTTTCAAGGGGTGCCATGTTCTAGTGAATTCAAATCCCATGTCATTTTCGATTAGGGTATGAATATCTTGTAACATCGACTGTACTTTCTAGTGGATGTGCGACTTTCTTTGGATGATTCTGTTCCATATTCCCTTCTTATCATAGCACATGATAAAAGTGGCTCCTATTTCTTTTAGCCTGAGAATAATCTATCTTACAAGCAAGATCTTTGCCAAGAATTGTTAAGAAGCATCGATGCTTCTACAAAATAGATAAGTTAGTCCATTTGAGTCCTTAATCATAGCATTAGTTTTGAACCAATTGGTGTTTGGGTTCTTTTGGGTGCTGAGGAATATGCAGCAATGGGTGCTCTCTTGTGTTATCCTTTGTAGATATATCCTGTGAATTGTGTTCGTGTTTAAAAATTGTCTGTTGATTCCTCTCCTTGTATGCTTTTCATGTGTTGGCCATCTAGGCTTTATGGTGGAAAAGAATTCTTAAAGGGCTGGCCTTAACTTCCTTGAATATGCATTTGTTTTGATGGATCCAAATGGACCAAATCATGCTGAAAAATTGACCAAAAATTTTGAAGGCTTCCTTTGATTCTGTTGTTGCCCAAAACAACAATTAATACGTACTGACGTTGATATTGTCTTCTTCCTCCACGTGTCTCCAGAAAAGTTCTGCAAAATAGAAAACCATCAGAGGGGCACAGGGGTTTTCCTTTGCGTGCGCACTCTGATGCTTAAGTCAGACAGGGTTCCAGTAGGCATATAGAGATTAGAGTTAAAAATAATACCTGTGACCTATTTATAGGAGTGATTTTGCGCGTAATTACCTTTTAGACCCACAGCTTAAATAATAACCCAGTGGATCATTTATGGGCCTTCCGAGTCCTCTTTCCTCTTGGGCTTCAATTATTATTCGACCTAATTGTCTTTAGCTTGACTTATAGAAAAACCCAGTAATAATTGACCTAGTCCACATCAATTGCTCCCTACTCTTTCGCAGGGTTTACCTTGTGAAAGAGTATATAAAGAATGGGCTTTTCAAATTCTTTTGCTACCCTTTTCCTGGGATTATCACAAGAGTCTTTTCATCTTCACTTGAGGGCTCAATTAGTGAACTTCATTATTATTTGTAGCAGAAACGACATCGTGTCATCATTTCTTTTGTCAAGTGCCTTCTATTAGCCAAGAGGAAGAAAACTGAATCTGGGTTAGGGCCATGAGGGCACATCGTCAAGAAGTTCCATAAGCGGATGCATATCTTCTTATCTGGTTTTATCAGATGTGGTTTGTACTCGGCATGCTCTTGATCGGTTGAAGCTCGATCCAGATGCTGAGAATTTAGAGCCTTTTCTGAGGATAGGCACTTGTAAAGATTTATCTGATCTTACCAGCTCTTAGAAGCCTTTTTGTCGACTCGAGATGGTCGAGGTTCTCACAAGCTTGGACGAAGATTATTTAGATAATTCAGAGACTAATTTTCCTAAGGATCAAGTTTTTGACATTATAGCACCTCAGGACGCATATGCATGGGTGCTTATTAGTTTCAATACTCCTTTTAATGCAGAAGTTAATCTATAGTGCTCCCCAGCTCTTCTTATGAAGCACTTACATCTAAAGAAGAATTCGTACTTGGGTATCGCATTTATCCGTACACTTTATTGCTTGAAGATTTCACAATTTGCCCATCTCGTGCATTTTTGCTTAGGGACTTTTAAGAGAACTGTCCATCTCGTGTATTTTCGCTTAGGGACTTTTAGAGAATTTCCCATCTTGCGCATTTTTCGCTTAGGGCTATATGTTGCCCATCTCGCGCATTTTTCGCATAAGGCTTTTATAGAAATGATAAGACTATAACATCGTTTTCATATCCGGAACATAATACGTTAAATGCACTTTGTCAATCAATTGTAGCACATATCTAATGATAAAATTGTAGTGTACCTCATTTAGAGACTTATTTTCGCCCATCTCACACTCTTTTGTGCTTAGGGACTTTTTGTTTTGCCCGGCTCGCACCTCCTGTGCTTAGGGACTTTTGATTTGCCCGTCTCGCGCATTTTTCGCTTAGAGACTTTTTGTATTGTCTCACTTAGGGTCTTATTTTTGCTCGTCTCGCGCATTTTTCGCTTAGGGACTTATTTATGCCCGTCTTGTATCTTCTTGCTTAGGGTCTTATTTTTGCCCATCTTGTATCTTCTTGCTTAGGGTCTTATTTTTGCCCATCTCGCGCATTTTTCGCTTAGGGACTTATTTGTGCCCGTCTCACGTCTTCTTCTCGCTTAGGGTCTTATTTTTGCCCGTCTCACGCATTTTTCGCTTAGGGACTTATTTGTGCCTGTCTCGCGTCTTCTCTTATTTGTGCCTGTCTCGCGTCTTCTTCTCGCTTAGGGTCTTATTTTTGCCCGTCTCGCGCATTTTTCGCTTAGGGACTTATTTGTGCCCGTCTCGCGTCTCTTTGGCCAGCTTCCATTTTTTCTTCTTCTATTCCTGCTACATGTCTATCAAACATGGAGGATTATCATAGTACAGATAAAAATAACTGGCCTTTCGTTTCATAATGTAGTATTTTCATTTAAATGGAATAAGTAACAATATCATTGCAGCAAATGTTAAAACAATAATAGCAAATGATTACCACCAGTACAATTCCAAGTCTTTGTCTTTGTAAAATCTGTAAAGTACGAGTGCTAAGACGTTCTGCTGTCAGCCATGGATTATGCACTAAGTCATGCCTCGGTACCAGCAATCTACCTTCACGAGCTTACCACAAGTTGTTTTCAATTGAACCAAGCTCTCCCTGGCTTGCTGCCTCACACGACAGTGCCTAGTGCCTACCTCGGACACCTCAGATCTAGTTACCACCCGTATGTCCCTGCTTGTGTGTGTTTGTAATTTCTGTTATGCCAAACACTCACTTGTATTGATACTCAAGAATGCTATGTATAAAGGCTTACAAGGGAGACACAGCCTTGATCTCGACACCATAAGCTAGCACATCTTTGTCTTGCTTAAAGGACTCACGAAGCTGACACACCTTTTATATAGACAAATCCTCTTTCACATGTGTGGTTCTCAATAGGCCAAGTGTGTGGCTCTTAAGCCACTTCTAGATGGTTGCTAGAGCAGTTCTTGAAAGCTTACGTGTCGGACGATTGACATATGGGTCGAAGGAAGCTTTTTGACATTCTGTCGGATTAGTGCGCGTACCAGGTCTAGAAGATTCTAGATCATTCCACTCAGATCTCGCACTTGGGCGTGCGCTTGTATCGTCAAATTTAAATATGCTCACCAAAGTTTTTTCTAATGGGCGAACTAGTAGTTTGGATTCCGTGCTCACCAGCATTGATAGCCATTACCGAAAGGCATGACTCAGGTGTTCTTTGCTCGCTTGCATTGCGCTAACGTGGGAATCTTGCCTATGGGTGCTATGTTCACCTAGTTTTCTTTGCTGTCATTTTATCAAAGTGGGGAGCTTGTCGCATGCGAGAGCCCCTATCTCATCCAAGGCTTGTTGTGCGTGGGAGCTCCCCTATCGCCCAAGGCCTGTCGCGTGCAGGAGCTCTTGTCTTGTACAAGGCCTGTCACTCTTCTTGGCTTTGAAGTTTAATTTGATCGAGTAGTGTTGCATGCCTATAGTTGTGCAAACTGCTCTGTCATGTGGCCTTGAGCTAGCTCGGGACAGAGTGCCTATTGCATGCTTGTAGTCGCACAAATTTGCAATGTAGTAAGCACCTTTCGAGCGACAGATTGTTCTGTAGCATAACGTCTTGCATGCAATTGACTATTCAAAAGAGTGGCATCTTTGTGAGATCTTTAATAGTGGTCCCTCTTTCTCGCCATTTTGGCTGTCACACGTGTGAGCTACCACTCGCAGAAAGAGTCTGCCACGTGGAACCTTGTCGCCAAAATTTGTCATGTGCGTGCCTATGCTCGCTGAATTGAGGACACTGTTGTCACCCATTCCTTGTACTCTATCGCCAGAGATCTTTCAGGCGACAGGCTGGGCTCTGCCTATTTCGTGTACTCAATCACCAGGGAACTTTTGGGCGATAGGCAGGGCTGTAGCCCACTTTTTGTATTCTGCCACTAGAGATCACTACCTGCCACCAGAGATGTAACTGGTCGTAGCCTCAGCTTTTTCTTTCTCCTTTTATTTTTCCATTTTTTTACGGCACAATACCTTTTACTTTTAGTGTACCTTTACACCATATAGCTCCCCAAGTTCTTCTTTGAAACAGTGTTGTCATTCCTGTTCAAAGATGAACTTTTTCTCGAGCGTTGTGCTTGATAATGTACAGAGTTGCCTAATCTTTTTCGCTTTGGTCACCCAAAATGGCTTGCCCATGGAGTTCTCTCTCCTAGGCGAGTTCCTATATCGGTTGACAAGGGCTTGCTTGCCTGGGTCTTAGGATGGCTGTCGATAGGCGAGCCATAATCTCTAATTGAAGGCCTGTGATGCAACATGCTTGCCATATTCACGTCTGCGTGTGCTCTTCGTGCGGTACCTTACCTCCCTTGAATGCATGAGTGGCTATCTCTCGCCAAAGGGTCCTGCCGCATGGTCTTGCTCGCCCACATTCCGCTCCTGGCATGTGGTAATGTAACAATCCTTTGCTCGCCATCGCCAAACAAGCATTTCTAGTTAGGCTTTGTTTGCACGCATCAGTTGTTCTACCGGGGCACCTGCTGCGCGTATTTTAAAATTTCACCCACACCAAAGTGGGGTTGAATAAAAACATCATAGCAAAAGCTTTTTTAGTAATTCTTGGTTCGAGCCTTGCCTCTAGAGTTTTAGGCCCCGTTACTCAAGTTGGTTAGGAGTGCGGGCCCATCAGCCCAAGGTGATAAAAAATACAACCTCATCGACCCAAGATGGCGGGGATTATAGGCCTCGTCGGCTTGAGATGGCTGAAAGTGTGAGCCACGTCATTTAAGGTAGCTAGAGGTGCAAACCCTGTCAGCCTCAGGTGGTCGAAAGCATGGGCCCTTATTGGCCTATGGTAGTTGGGAGTGTGGAGCCCATCGACCCATGGTATTCGAATGCACGAGCCTTATTGACCCGAGGTAGTCCGAAAAGCGGTTCGAAGTGTAAGAGCCATAATGTTGTAACATTCTGTAGGAATACTTCCAATATAATTGAAGCCAATTAGCATCACAACAAATCTGTGTTGCTTGATGGCTGGTTGCTTGTCAGCTGTGTTGGACACATAGCCTGTCGCACGAGCCTCACATAACCTGTCGCATAAGCCTTACATAGCTTGTCGCATAAGCCTCACATAGCCTATCGCACAAAGCCTCACATAGCCTGTCGCACAAAGCCTCACATAACCTGTCGCACAAGCCTCTCACAACCTGTCGCATAAGCCTCACATAGCCAATTGCACAAGCCTCACATAGCCTATCGCACAAGCTCACACAACCTGTTGCATAAACCTCACATAGCTTGTCGCATAAGCCTCACATAACCTGTCACACAAGTCTCACATAGCCTGTCACACAAGCCTCACGTAGCCTGTCGCACAAGCCTCACACAACCTGTCGCATAAGCCTCACATAGCCTATTGCACAAGCCTCACACAGCCTATCGCACAAGCTCACACAGCCTGTCGCATAAACCTCACATAGCCTGTCGCATAAGCCTCACATAGCCTGTCACACAAGCCTCACATAGCCTGTCACACAAGCCTCACGTAGCCTGTCGCACAAGCCTCACACAACCTGTCGCATAAAACCTCAAATAGCCTGTCGCACAAAGCCTCACATAGCCTGTCGCACTAGCTTCACACAGCCTGTCGCACAAAGGCTAACATAGCCCATCGCACAAAGCCTGTCGGCGCCTGTTTGTCTATTTAGTTCAGAAACCATGCTCGATAGGCTCGTGCTATGACTGTACAAAACTTTTGTTTTCAGACATATGATGGTAACTTCTTTCCTCTTTCCATAACACTCTTGATTGCCACGTGGATAATATAAGGAGAATAAATCCACGTGCAATCATGTAGAGAAAGAAAATTTACCAACTGAATATCATCTAACACAGAGCATTTTCGTTGGCTTTCATTCAAGGAAAAAGCTGAAGTTGCACTGTTTTAAAGATGGCGTTTTTATCTTCGAGAACTTCCTTGCTCCATTACGTGCGGCTCGAGTCTCTTGCCTCTTCACGTTGTAGTGGGCAAAACACAAAAAATAATGATAATAATAATAACAGAAGGCTTGATGCAGTGGACAACAGTGAGGATGCAATAACAGGACAGTAAGGTATGGTTGTAGCGATGATGGCACAGGCAAAATAAGGTTTGTTCGATGCAAGACAGTGAAGTAACGAAGCAAGTAGCTTCACAGTAGCAGAGGCGGTCAGCAAATCGGGACAGTAGTGCACGTAGCAGTGGTTTGGTGCTTGAGAGTGGCGATGGAAAGTTCCACTAGCAAGGATTTGGTGCGGTGACGCACAGGCCAGGCAGCAGGGAAGATGGCGCGGTCAGGCGAGAAGTTGATGGATGTTGAGGCAGTTTTCTCGCATTGCGTTGCAGCCACTCGATCAAGTCCTTGATTCCTTCTACATTCATTTCTTTCACCACTGCTCTTATTGCCTTTGAAGCTTTTGGTAACATGTTTTCACTACTCACAGATTCTAGATGAACCTTGTTATAAACCATGCAGTTTCCGAAGAACCCTTGGTCCAAGCCAAGGACATTTCTCATATTTAAGCAAAGCGACATGTTTAAAAGCCTTCCTTTCGCTCCTTTGATATTGCTTAGGCAAACCCAAAACAGTGCTGCCAATGCCTCAAAAGCTGGTGAGCAAGACTTACCTGCTGCACCGGTGGCTTGAGCCACGTCAATACAAGCCCACACTAGGGAGTAAGCAAATGACAAAGTTATAGTGGCGTACTTGCTGTTGGTGATCAAGGGAGTTGGTCTCTCAATGGAGGATTTGTAGTGGTTTATTAAGTCAGTATAGGATTCATGGCTTGGGTTCTTGTTGTAATTAGCTCTTGATAGCGGCAAGGAATGGAAGAAAGGAGGAGTTGACATTATTCCAGCGAGGGTGGTGTCAACCCAAGCCTTGAAAACCATGGTGGCACAGATGGGATCAGCAAGGAGGTGAGTGCAGCTCATGCCCATAGCTACTCCACCTTTCTCAAATTCAGTCACTTGAAAATAAAACGTAGCCCAAACGTAAGGTTTGGGGAACATTTCCTCCCAATGAACAAGCTGAAGTTCTTTCTCTCTATCTACATTCTTCAACCAATCCTCGATACTGCCTTTCACCTTGGCCTCCACCATCCTTACTCCTCCATCATTTCAGTTCACCATCCATTGCCCTTCCTGGTTATGTTGCAGTCGTCCAGTAACTATAGGAAAGTTTGTAATCGCACTTGCCAACGAGTCCCTTAGCTTGCTGAACCACTCTCCAGGCTCCGCATGATCTCCCCAAGATGGATAGTAGTAAACAATCTTCACTTTGTTTTGCTCCATGAGGCGATCAAGAACAAGTAAGTGGCAGTATTTTCAGCTTTCCGTCAATGATCTTGTGCTTACCACAGAGTGTTTGCCGATGAACGTCAATGTGCCGTCGACCATTGTTAGTGCTGCTGGCTAGATAGATAATCGGGTTGTGAAATTTAGTTTGTTTGTAGTGCATATTTTATAATGATTAATCTTCAAAAACTGGTTTATATAAAGCAGCATTGGAAGTTGCTTTGGGAAGGAAAAGAATTCATCATTCTAGTGAAGGAATCGAGAATCAGAGCACGAGATGAAGAATTCATATCGAGAAAATTCGACGACTGACGTCATGGATCAAATGGCAAGTGTTGGAGAAGGTGGGCATCAAATTTTGTCGGCATCCTCGTTGTAGACACCATTTTTGTCCGGGTCTTTTTCAAACATTTTTAATTAATTAGTTTATATATATTTTATTTTAGATTTAGAAATTTTGATTTTGACTTTTTTTATTTTCGAAAAAAAATATAAAAAAAAAAGGAAAAGGAAATCAGAATTAATTTTGATAGGAAAGTAAAATTAAATGAGACCATTAAAAGATGAAAAATTAATTTGGATTTGGTGGAAAGAAAAATCAGAATTAATATCGGATTTAATATCCGATTCTTGAGATATAAAATTTTCTAAAAAAGATTGATTCTTGATTTTTTTGAATTACCTAAAATAAAAGGAGACCTAGGTCTATTTAAACAAGGAAAAAAAATAAATAAGGGGGGGGGGGGGAGCGGCTGGGGAACAATACACGGAGGGAAAAAACGCTAGAGAACCCTAAAAGAACCCTAGAAGAAACGCTAGAAAAAAAAAACCTGGAGGAAAAAGGAAACCTAGGGGGCGGCAGTGCATGAGAAGGAACTCAGCGTTCGTTACCATCATTTTCCCTTCCTGCCATTGCCGGCCATAGCCACTGTCCATGATCCTCTTCAACTTAGCCTTCTACCAGTAGTCGATTCACTGATAGTTTCTTGCTCTAAACACTTGCTCTAACAGGGTTCTGGTCTTTGCTTCACTGCTTTTTGTTTTCTTCCCCATTCAAGGTCTTCCCGAGACATCAGTTCTAGGTATTTTCTTCCCTGCTTTGCTTTTATTCAAGGGTTTTGCAGAAAGCATCAGCTAGCCAGAGAAAAGGAAGAGCAGCAACCTAAGGAAAAAAGAAAGAGTAAGAAAAGAAACAGGGAGCAGTGCCAAGAGTTTTGGAGTAACAGTTAGGTCAGTTGTTGCTATCGATTTGCCACGCTTGGATCCTTGGTAGAACCGAAAACTGCTGTAACTTGCGAAGTGCTGCAGATTCGATAGTTGTAGAGTCTGAGTTGAATCCAAGCCTTGCGCAGGACAGCTAGGTACGTACTGCTACTTGGTGCGTGAGTGCTGGGTTGGTTTGATTTGCTTGGGTGTGGGCAGTAGGCGTTGCTCGAGGGACGTGGCTAAACCACTGCTGGTTGTTGCGTGAAGTGCTTTTGCCAATACCACATTTGCTGCTGCTGTTTGTTTTATATACAAGTTCAAAAAGGGGTTTAGCAACGTGGAAGAGGAAGGGAAGTTAGTTGGTCTTTGCTGTAAGTTACGGTTTCTGGAGTGGCTGTGTGGCATCTTAGGCGTGAAACAGGGGGGTTGAAGCGTGGCTGTTTCCTTGCCGGAGTGGGGCGTGCATGGCTGCTGTCTTTTCCGGGTGTAGCTGGTCACTGCTGCACCGATCCAATTTGCCTCGCCACCTCCTTGTTGCATCTAAGCTGCTACCTGCAAGAAGAGAAAACATAGAGAAGCTTTGAGGAAGAAACAAGAAACTGAGACAAGAGAATAAAGAAAAGAAAGACAAGGCAACACATGCAGGTACGTGTATATATATGTCTGTGTATATAAAATTGATGAATAAATTAATAATTTATTTAACTTATTAAATTGGTAAACATTTGCATGATATTTTAATAATTCAATATATTGACCACTTGACACTAATATTTAACTTAATGTAATTGTTTTAATTGTATAGGATAATGTATAATATGGGTTTTAATAATTGACATGATAATTTAATTTGTGATAAAAAATAATTTATGTTAGTTAATTAATTTAATAACAATTTAATGGTTTAATATGAATTAGTTAATTGTGTATTTATTTGCATGACTTACATAATATGATTTGATTTACTTTACATGATTTAATTACTTTGATAACATTTGATTAATATACATGTGTTGAATAAATAATTTGTAAGTTGATATGATTTGTTTAGTTTAATTTGTATGATATTTTTTTTTTACATATACAGTATGATAAATATTAGATAAATAAAGTAATATAAAAAATAAATTGAATTAGAGGAAAAATGCAAGTAAGAAATAAAAATAGAATAAAGATAGAATAAAATAATAAAAAATACGAATATTCTGACGATGGAACTCTAGAGGCATCACGCTTAAGTGGTACTTTAGAGATCTTGAGGTAAAAAATCTTACCCAAGGCCTCACCAGCTTAATGGAGGGTCTAGATAGGATTTTTGGTAACTAATAATTCATATTCATTTTAAAAGAAAATATATATAAAAATAAATTTATTATAAAATAACAGTAAAAATAATTTGTTATAAAATTAGAAAATATGTTAATGATTAATGATAATATAATAAAAATAGTAATGGCAAATAAGGAGGGAAATAAATGAAATAACCAAAGTTAGATATTAAAATAATAAAAATGAATATGATTACTCCGATGATGAAATATCAAGGGAATTACGCTTAAGTAATTTTCTTAAAGATTTCTAGATGAGAATGTTCTATTCAAGGCCTCACCAGCTCAATGGAAGGACTAAATAGGGCCTTCAATAAAAAGTAATTTATATTCATTTTTTTAAAATTAAAATATGAATGATTAGTAGATTTGTTATTGAATTAGAACAAGAATAATTTATAAAAATTAGAAACGATAATTAATAATCCATGATAATAGAAATAATAATGAGTAATAAAATAAGGAATGGAATGAATAAAGATTAGATATGAAAATTATAATGAAAGTGAACATGAATTACTCCAATGATGAAATATCGAGAGAATTACGTATAAGTGATTTTCTTGAAATTTTCTAGGTGGGAAAATTATTTTCAAGGTCTCACCAGCTTAATGGATGGCCTAGAGATAGTTTTTCAATAATGAGTGATTTTTATTCATTTTTTTAAAATTATAAAATAGGTGATTTTTATCTAAAAAAATATTATTAAATTAAAATTAAAGTAATTAATTAAGAAGATAAAAAAACTTCAATAATTCATGTTAACTATAATAATAAAATAACAATAATAAATAGTAATGAAATAATAAAATGATAAATAGGAGTTATTGAGAATGAATATTGATTGTTCCTATGATGAGATTCCAAGTAGATTTACGCTTAAGTAAGGCTTTGGAAATCTTTAGGTAAGAAAATTTCTTTTGGGTCTCACCAGCTTAATGGAAGATCTAAAAGGAATTTTTGATAAAAATAATTCATATTCATTTTTCGCATAAAAATAAACAAATAAAATTAAGAATTAATAAATAGTAGAATGGTAAGAATAAATTGGGTAGAAGGAATCCAGCTAGGGATTTCTCATAAAATATTAAAATGAATCCAACAACGGAGCCTCTTCAAGCAAGTCGCATAGTACTACTTGAATACTCTTGAGGTGAGGAGAATTTTTTAAGTTGTCCCACCAACTTAATGGAGGATGCTTAGAAATATTTTCCAATATTTAATTATTGAACTTAAGATTAACTAAGGCAAATTTGAGATAACCTAAAGCTAGTTGGTACCATTTTAGGATGGGCGTTGTGAGGGTGCTAATCCTTCCTCACACGTAACCGTACCCCCGAACCCTAAATTTGAGATGTAGACCAGTCTTTATCCATAGTTTGAATAGGTGACCAATCACACCTAGTAGAATGGTTGGTGGTGACTCCATAGATTTTGTGTCTAGCTATTAGGTTTTTTTCTAAAACTTAATACTTTATGACAGATTGGCGACTCCGCTGGGGACATAAGAGAGTCAGGCCAATACTTAGTTTTAGGTTATCTTAGAATTTGCTTAAGAGATCTTAGTAGAAAAAAAACATTAAATGAAACATATTTCCTTCATACACACACATCACTTTACATTAGCATGCATAAGCCCTCGACCCGGGCTTAGTCCTTTTTAGGAGGGAGTAAAGTATCTACGCTCTCGTGAGGTAATACCTCCGCAATGGCTAGCGAAATACTCCCACTTAAATTGAACCTTTCCGTTTGTAACCTGTGATGGGTGAGGATTGGGTGCTTTACTAGTCCTATGTGGACGATAGTGAGGACCAATTTGAGAGCCTTTAGAATTCTGACTTATCCAAACCAAGCATATAAAGAAACCTAAGAGGCCAACTTAAGTTAGAGCCATGCCAGCTCATCATGTAGAGATAACCAAGGATCAGGACACATGAAGGAAAATTTATTCTTTTCAAGAAATATAATAATAAAAAAAATCAAAAAAATAAAGAGATGAAACGTGTCTATTCATCACATGAGGCTTTCCTTTGAATTTGCGATGCATAACATGTCTATTTGAATATTGCACTTAGACATTTTTGGCCATACATAAATTGAGCATACATCTCATGCATAGGTTTGTATGTGCATATCATGGCATCTTGACTTAGACTATGGTAATAAAGGTGATAAGATAGCTCGACCATCAAAATTGTCAGTCACCCATACGATACTTGTTTGCAAACAAGAGTCATGGAGAATGAGCAGTTGGCACGAATTGATGAAATAGAAAAGGTGCACAAGAGATTGTCAAAGCTCAAGAGGAAACTCAAGAGCAAACGACCAAGATGATGGAGTTGATGATGAGTATGACTAAAGGGAAAGGAGTTGTGCAAGACCTAACAGCGGAGGAATATCCTAGTGATGATCCACCATACCCTCCAGGATTCACCCATCAAGCCCAAATGTCTCCAAAGGTTTATGCTCATGCAACACCTTCAATGGGAGGACAAGGCCGTACTCTGGGCCAAAGTCAACTTGGTATAGGGTCTAGTCCTGTTGACCCTATTTTTGTCCTAAACTTGGATGATCCTGTTGAACAAGAGAAGTTAAAGAGAGAGGCAGTTGACAGTCTGGCTGTAGGGATACAACATAAATGTGACATGTTGGAGAAAAGGTTGAAGAACTCATCAGTAGTGGTGCCTTAACTCAAGGGCTTATTGAACAATGGAAGTCTGCTCTTCCATAGGCCAAATTTCCTATATGTAATTTGTGGATGTGAGATGTTCTCAAGATTCTTGAAATTTTCATCAAGTTGTTTTGAAAGCTTTCCATATTTTTCTTTCCAAATAGATGAAATAAAATAATTTTGAAAACATTGGTGATTTTTATTGAGAATGAATAGACCTAGCCATTACATTTCTAATATACTTTTCGATTCAGTGAAAACTTGGAATCCATAAAGAAACACAAGCTGGAAATCCGTTCATTTTTGCTTACCATGGTAACCTTTTGAAGTCAATGATCTTCGTTAAGGCAATGAGCAATGAAATGATTGATGAATTTGCAAAACTTTTTGAATTGTTTTGAAGAACCAATTCATGAAGCATTCTCTTAAGGACTTCATATTTGGAAATTTGATAGATGTTAAGGCTAAGCTAAGAGTCCCAAACACATCAACCCAAAATTCTTTCTCATAACTTAGACTTTCTAACCCAAATCATCCTTCGCTACACCTCGGGGCAAAATGATTGAAAAAGCCAAGCTTTTGATAACCTCAACATCTTTTATGGCCATTCTTAATTTGATTGATATCCTTTTCCTATTTTAAACCATGATAATTAAAATCATTGCATAAGGCCTTCATAAAGTTGAGTTGATACATTCTGGGCATGAGTTGTGAAAAAAAGTGAAGAAAAAGGAAAAAAAACAACAAAAGAAAGAAAAGAAAAGAAGAAAAAATTGATTATGAAACCATGCATGAGGGATATTCAAATGATTTCAAAAGCCAAATTTTTATCTTGAGGATTGGTTTTCAATAGAAGTGTCAATATTTGATATTACAAATGTCCATCTTTCATATTCCTATTACTGAAACGAAATCATCCCTTTGTTACCCCTTTTGAGCTTATTGATTTCTTTCTAAATGAACCTTGACCAAGGATCACCCTCCACATTGGAGGGGCAAATACATCAGAGGAGTTTCAGAAGCATTAGTGATTGGTCTTATGTCAAATGCAAGAAAATGATGCCCTTGTTAAGCGGCAAATGTGAGAAGAAGGATATATGAAGATGGAAATCAATATAAAAAAACAAGAAATTGAAAAAATGAAAAAGGTAGATGTGAAAAAAAAAAAAGAAAAAAGAAAGAAATGACTGAGAATAAAAGGTTAGAAAAGAAAAGAAAAATGCTTCGAAGAGTGGGAAGGACAGATGTTCACAATCGAAGAAATGATCCTTGGTTCGATAAACCTTGAAAACACTTATTTTGGGCCTATTTATCCATTCTTTGAAAACCCTAAACCTTGGCCTACGGTACGTGCTTAAAAGTCCATTTTGATCAAATAAAGATGCTTGTATTGAAAAGCTTTTCTTTGAGAAACCATCGTCATTATTTAGTTTGTAATGAAATTTGAATTCTCAAATGCATGGTCAAGGTTTTCAATAGAAGTGTCATTTCACGCGTTGGAGTGCTTCTGCCAAAAAGGGATTGATCCTTTTCCCTATGGGATCGATCCTTTTTTTCCAGAGGGCATTTTTCCTGCACTTTTGGTTTAGAAATGATATAGTCTTTGATTCTAAATCAACCCAAAACATTTATAAGCTTTGAGGCTGTTTTTCTTGACTTTCTCAAATGAAAATATTGTCCAAAAACTTATAAGTAATTTTCTAAACTTATGTTCAATAATTTTTGAGAAAATTACTTAATATTGAAAACCATTTCATAAAGTATTAAGACCAATAAGGATATATCATTAAACCATGGTCTTAATGTTTGATATGAACACTAAAAATGGATTGAGAAAATCATTTGTGATAAGGCAAATTTACAATATGAATTAAAACATTAAAGCTTACTTAAGTTTTTGTCATTTCAAAATATATATGTCAATTTAAAGCTAACAACTTTGTTTGATGGTAGCTATAATCAAGTATTTTTAATCATTAAATTATCTATGACGTGTAGCATAATCAATGACCAAAAATCCATTAAGAACAGAAGAACATATAACAAGAACCAAATAAATATTCTAGCTTGATGTATGTCTCAAATATTTATTCAATCATTCAAGAGAGCTGTACATGGCTTAGCATATGATGTGTACCCTTACCATGTCTCAAACAATCAACTAATTTATATTAAAGGTGGCCAATCAATAACATAAATCAAAAGATTGAATTAATTACAATGAATGATACTAGAAATAAGAATTGATCAATTAATCATAAAGACATAAAATATGCAGTAGGCTCAATCAAATTCCTAGTAAAAAAATTAGTTCATGTTTAATCTAGTATAAATCAACAAAATAAATTGAGAATTCATACTTTAAATCAAACAATAAACCAAATAAAAATATAATCTAATAATGCAATTTAAAATAATACTTAGCAACCCCTTTTTGAAACTTGTATATAATACAAACAAAAAACAACAAATGTGGCGTTGGCAGAAGCACTTCATGCAACAACCAATAGCATTTGGCCACGTCCTTCAAGCTACTCCTATTGCCCATAAGCAGCAACTCAAGCCAGCCTAGTGTCCATAGCCAAGCAACTTCCGCAGCTCTTTCTTCCTCGTTGATTGCGGCAAACACAAGATGCCAGTTGCTCTGTTTCTTTTTAATCTCTGTTCTGCCCAGCAAACAACTCTACAAAATATGAAAACACAACAAAGAAGACACCACAAAATAGTTCCAAAAACAGTACACCTTTGCTGTTGCCCCTTGTCCCCTTTTATAATTTTTCTTTTAAGATTTCTAGGGTTTCTTCTTAGTCAATAATAAATCTCAGCCCTTTATTATGTTTTAATCATGTGGTCCCCAAGGTCCTTAAAGAAAATCAAGATTTATTATATCTTTAGAAAGTCAAACAATATATATTTCAAAAATTTATTCCAATTACAAGATTTATTGTTTGATTTCATTCAATAACTTCCAAAATTAATTCCAAATTTTCTCTAAATTAATTCACAAGTTACATTAAACAATTAATTTTACACAAGAATATAGCAATAAAAATAGGTAATTAAAACATAAATAATATAAAAAATATATTATTATCAATATTATTATCAGTTTCCCTTGTCGACTCTTAAGGAAGAAAGAGGAAATGAGAAGGGCCATATCTGTGGCACCTGAAATAAAATAGAAGGGAGCTTTCTTTCGATCAATACAAGTAAAGTGTGAAAGACTTTGGGTAATATGGAGAAGAATGAAGGCGGTAAATAGCCTAAAAATGAAGTGAAACTGAAAGGGGTGGAAGGAAATATAAAGGTTGGAAACAGAGCTAAGTTAAGGTTATTGTTGGTGACTTTGAAAGGGTTCTCAGCAAAGCAAAGGTAACCTGAAGATTTGAGTTGCAATTGAGAAAGGCAACAAGGCTAAGCATGGAAGGGCTGAACCGAGTGGTACAAGATAGGGGAAGAAGCAGGGGGAAAAGCCACACCAAGCTTGCTTCATTTACTAACCATTTTCAAATGCAAAAGTCCCCATCATGGCTACTGTTTAGGGAAGAAGACGATAGCATTTTAGTGAGCTAAATAGTAAGAGACAGATTTGGTCATTAAGAGAAACAAGGGGGTGCTACTTGCTAGAAGAACACAAGCATAGCTGCTATTAAGAAGAGGAAAATAATAGCTAAATGGGGAAGATGACCAAGTGAAATAGAGCGGTGCTGGAGCTTGAGTACTGAATTTGGAGGTGTAAAAGCTGGGCTTTAACTTGGAGGCTCAAGGAAGATAAGTTGCTATTCATTCAAGTAAATGAGTTAAGTAAAGTTTGTTAGAATCATCTCGTAGGAGATGACTAGCTTTATTTAATAATTAATTTAACTTTTGAATTAAGTGATACAACACTATTGATTGGGCAATTGAGGTAAGTACAGGTAAGATTGAAGATACAATTAAATTGTGACTTTGGACATTGCTTGGGCTAGATTTGAGAACCTGTTTTTGTCTTGTGTGTTATGGCCAGCCAAGCTTGCATGTTGAATGAAGTGATTTACACATTTGTTAAGTAGAAATTGGTCTACATATTGGTTGACTATATATATGCTTATGTGATTGATTGCATGTGATGAGAAAGTAAATATAAAAAAAATGAAATGAATTGATTGTACTGAGACTGCTGAATTGTGATTGTGGAATTAGTGTAATAGATAATCTATTAGAATTGTATTTTTGCAGGCTGGGTCAGGTTAAAATTTAAGTCGATATGTTGCCAAAATTTCTAGCGATTCGAATAGGAATAAGTGAAATTATAAACCTTGCTCATTTTGTACGTGAAAGCTAAGTGTACGTGTGCATGTCTTGCATTAATTATACTAGGTAGCCATGCAAAGTGTATAGTGGCATATTATTAATGCATACACAATTCATGCACAATATGTTTTGATTCAAGCTATTTTATGCATAAGTTTCATACTAACGTGCATTATCCCTTGGCTTGAAAGATTTTGGTTTTGAGTTGACTTTTAAAATAAATTGAAAACCATGCGTATTTGAAACTCAAAACTATTTTAATCAGTGTTTGTATATTCGTGGGAGCCACCTCAGAGTCCTAAGGGACTTACATGCTACACCAGTTCCTTTAAGACTGCAAAAGTTACCTTTAGGATCCCAAGGAGCTAAGTGTTACACAAGAAATCTATTTTCAGACTATTTTTTAGTGCAGGCATACCCATTGAGCCTATTGAGCTTCGCTTTAGGTTTTGTTACTTATCAATCGAGCTTTGTGCTCTAGACTATAGTGGAGTGTTACACTTTAACCTTCAGGCCACTTCGAAACTATCAAGCTTCACTCTAGGTTTTGTTATCGTCTATCGAGCTCTATGCTCTAAACTACTAGTGGAGTGCTACACTCAGACCTTTAGGTCACTTCGAGCCTATCGAGCTTTGCTTTAGGTTTTATTACCTATTTATCGAGCTTTCTACTTTAGACCATTACAGTGTATCGTATCTATTGAGCCTAATGCTCCAGGTAAATTGTACGTGTAAGAAAAACCAGCAAACAAGTTTCAGCTCTCGACTGTGCAACGAGACTAGAATAAATCTATGGATATAGTGTTCTGTTGCTTGAGACACTTCTTTACCGTGAGTGTTTAATTGATTAGGGTTATACCTAAACTCTCTTAATCATCGTTTTTAAGCGATTTAAGGCTTATGCTTAAAGTGATAAGTGATCGGTTTTGAATCGATTTAAGTGAATTGAGCTTACGCCTAAAATGATAAGTGATTGGTTTTGAAATCGTTTTCAGTGAATTGAGGCTCATGCCTAAAGTGATAAGTGATTAGTTTTGAAATCGTTTTCAACAAATTGAGGCTTTTGCCTAAAAGTGATAATTGATCAGTTTTGAAATCCATTTTCAGTATTTTGAGAGATTTTGCTTAACCAAATTGATTTTTGGTTTTCGTAAGTTCATCCATTTTAAAATGACTGCATAGTCATCATGTTTTGAACCAAGTGCATAGTTATCATTTTTTTGAACTAACTGTATAATCATCATGTTTTGAATGAAGTGCATTGTGATAGTGTATCGAACCCAGTGCATTGTGATAATGTATCGCACCAATGCATTATGATAGTGTATTGAACCAAGTACATTATGATAGTGTATTGAACCAAGTACATTGTGATAGTGTAGCGAACCAAGTACATTGTGATAGTGTATCGAACTAGTGCATTGTGATATTGTATCGAACTAGTGTATTGTGATAGTGTATTGAACCAAGTGCATTGTGATAGTGTATCTAACTAGTGTATTGTGATAATGTATCGAACTAAGTGCATTGTGATTACGTATTGAATTTAGTGCATAGTGTTTGTGTTCTAAACCAAGTGCATAGTGAATTTGTTTGAAATACAGTGTATAATAATTCATTTGAGGTAAGCATATTATTGTAGTGCTTTGTATGTTACTGGCAATGTAGTATTGTGTCAAGTGACTGTGTCTTTTAGGCATCATGTTGAGGTGCAGGGAAATGGGATGCCTAAGGTATCCTTCTGACTAATACCCCATAAAGCCTCAACCTTTAAAGTGTGAGTCCATATTTGTACTTTTGGCATCAAGATACAGTATCGCGCAATTATGTCACCTTATTTATTGCTCATGTATACATATGCATGTGGATCGATATAAGTCTAACTTGCATTTACATAAACTAGTTACTAAGCTGTGGATTGCTCACCCCTTATTTCCACTTCCTGCAAACTATTTGAACTAAGCTCTAGTTGCCAGAGTATCGTGTGGGTTCTTTGGGACCGTACCTAGCTATAATACTTGTCTACGTTTTCTAAGCTTCGTTTTTGACTACTTTTGAGGTATATGAGAAATGTATATCATATTGTTATCATGTACAGACATTATGCAATGCACTTTAATTGTAATGTATTGGGATGTGACTTAAGATCATAATAGATTATTTTGCGAGTGATATGAGGACCTAGTGCGATCTTGGAACTTGATTAGTTTAGAGATGTGAATGGATGTTATCAAATGTGAGATGATATGGAAATGACTGTTGTGATTGAGATATAGAAAATGCTTATCACTTGCAGGTGATTATTAGGGGAAATCTCTCATTATAAAAAGGGATATTTTCGATCTAATTTTAGACAAGATTGTGTGATGGAGTAAAAATGATCATTATTTGTCTAGGAAAGTTTTATAACTTACCTTTGGAATAAAGAATAAGTTGGATTAAAATAAAAATAAAAAAAAGATAAGTGAAAATCGTTTAGTGACTACACGACATCGAATACAAACCTTAAAGTGAAAAGAAAAAATTTAGTTCGTAAATTTGTTGAGTGAATAAAGTGTAAGTGTTAAGTGCATGTCACGGCCTTTGGGTCATGATAGTTGATCATGTGGAGTTTGCTCTTATTCTCCTCTTGTCCCCACTAGAAATTTCTAATCGTTTGGTCGATTTTTTGGCAAATATAATTAGATGCTTTGAAACAAGAGAGAGTGAAGGCTAGTAAGGAGCTAAGTATCGATTTTATGGAGGTTAAACATCCTCCTTGTGAGAGGCAATGGGCTTTCCATCTAACTAAGCTATCCTGAATTCTGTCTAAGAGAGGTTAAAAAAAATCATTTTTGAGCTCATTTTATTAAAGTCTATTCCAAGATATTTTCCTGGGTTGTTGGTTTTTTAGTTCCCAAAATTCCCGTGAACCATATCCTCCATTTTGTTGTACAATTTGGACGAGGAAGAGCTCAGATTTGTCTTGGTTGAGCTTTTGACCTAATATCTCATAAAATTGTTTGAGTTATTTCTTAATGTTCTTCCATGCTTGAACATTTGCTATGAAGAAAATATAACAGTCATCTACAAACAGGAGATGGTTAATTGATGGTCTATTCTTGCCAACTTTAATGCCCTGAATTTTCCCTTTATTTTTCAACTTCTCCAACATGATGGATAAAATATTTGGGCAGAGAATAAACAAGTATGGTGAGAGAGGATCACCTTGCCTGAGGCCACACGTCAGTTGGATGGGTTGTGTTGGTGCCCCATTCACCAATACTTGATAGCTAACTGTGCTAACGCACTCCCAAATAATTTAAATCCACTTTTTTGTGAAGGCCATTATTCTCATGATCTCTTTTAGGAAGGACCAGCTCATTCGATCATAAGCTTTACTCATATCAATCTTGAGTGCCCTTAGGATACCTTTTGATATAAACCTCACCAAAAGAAGATGAGGTTTAACGAAGAACACGAAGAACACTTAAAGATAAATAAGAACAAGTTAAAAATGTAGAAAAGTAAAACAAAGAATTAGAGGTAAAACTAGACCCATTATGTAGAAACACAAAATCTATGGTATTGGACCAAGACTCGTTGCTTAGAAAAGCAAGAACGTATGGTATAAATTGGTGGAAGGAAGACCTTAATAAGTTCAAGAGTTCTCAAGAGAACAAAAGAGAAGTCTCTCAATTTTATAACTCAAATTAATTGTATTCTACCCAAAAGGTTACATAGCTATTTATAGGCATAGGGCAAACTTACAGAACAAGTAATAAGAATCCTACTTTCTTAACTTGCAGAACAAGTAATAAAAAATCCTACAATACCTATTAAATAAAAATGAATTGGGCTTAAATTAAATTAAGAAAATGTTCAGTCCAATAAGACATAACTAAATAAAATAAGAATAGTATTTGGCTTAATTGCACTAGGCCCAATTTATGCATCCGGCCCAATTGCATTTCGGCTCAGTACTTGTAAATCTTCAAGAAGGTTGAACTTGGGCTTGGATCATATTATAGAAGACTTTGTCATCCTCCATGCTCAACCTTTGCTGGGCTTTCTCTATAGCAATATTAATGAAATCAGCTAAGGCTTGTTGCATTCTTTTCATTTTAGCTCTCGTCATTAGACCTCCATGGATGCTTAAAAGATCATGATCATCACGAACATGACTTGAGCTTTGTGAGCTTGATGGGCCTTCATTAATCCCCCTCTCCTCGAAAGGATTTGTCCTCAAATCAGAATCACCTACACCAATATCAAAGGGAGAAAGATCAGAAACATTAAATGTAGCACTAACATTATACTCACCTGGGATCCAACTTATAAGCATTTTCATTGATCTTTTCAATCACTTGGAATGGTCCATCGCCTCGAGGTTGCAACTTGGAACGATGTTAGGCAGGAAATCTCTCTTTATGCATATGTACCCAAACCTAATCACCAGGTTAAAAGACAACTTTCTTACGATGCTTGTTGGCTTAAGTAGCATAATGCTCAGTCCTTTTCTCAATGTTTTGGCATACCTTCTCATGCAATTGCTTAACAAAATCAGCTTTCTTTTCCCCTTCCAAACTAACTCTCTCCTCAATAGGTAGTGGTAAAAGATCTAACGGAATCAGTGGATTGAAACCATAGACAACTTCAAATGGAGAAACCTTCTCATGCAGTTGCTTAACAAAATCAGTTTTCTTTTCCCCTTCCAAACTAACTCTCTCCTCAATAGGTAGTGGTAAAAGATCTAACGGAATGAGTGGATTGAAACCATAGACAACTTCAAATGGAGAATAACTAGTAGTAGAATGCACACTTCCATTGTAAGCAAACTCCATATGAGGCAAACAATCTTCCCAATTCTTCAAGTTCTTGTGAATAATGGACCTCAACAAAGTAGACAAAATACGATTGACTACTTTAGTTTGACCATCGGTTTGTGGATAACAAGTAGTTGAAAACAACAACTTTGTTCCCAACTTTCCCTACAATGTTTTCTAAAAGTAGATAAGGAATTTCACATCACGGTAAGAAACAATGGTCCTCGGAACACCATGTAGACAAAAAATTTTCTTGAAGAATAAATCCACAATATTGCTTGCATCATCAATCTTATGACAAGCAATGAAGTGAGCCATCTTAGAGAACCCGTCAACAACAATGAAAATAGAATCTCTACCTCTTTGTTCTTGGTAACCAAAGCAAGGTCCAAAGAAATTTCATTCCAACGAGTAGTAGGAATAGGTAATGGAGTATAAAGACCATGATTCATAACTTTAGACTTAAATGTTTACAAGTGACACATCTTTCACACAATTTTTCAACATCTCTTGTCATGTTAGGCCAAAATAAGTGATCATGTAATATATCTTAAGTTTTCTTTACTTCAAAATGTCCCATTAATCCACCATTATGGGCTTCCTTAACAAGTAATTCTCTCAAAGAACACCTAGGTATACATAATCTATTTTCTCTAAATAAGAAACCATCATGCCTATAAAACATTCCAAAACAAGTTTTCTCATATGCATTGAACACATTTTCAAAATCCTTGTCAATAGCATACAAATCTTTAATATACTCAAATCCAAGTAATTTTGCATTAAAAGTAGTGATTAGAGTATACCTTCGAGACAATGCATCAGCCACGACATTTTCTTTACCTTGTTTATAGTTGATCACATATGGGAATGTCTCAATGAACTCCATCCACTTGATATGACGCTTGTTCAACTTGCTTTGTCGCTTCAAGTGCTTCAAGGACTTATGATCAGTGTGGATGACAAATTACTTGGGCTATAAATAATGTTGCCATGTTTCCAAGGCCCTCACTAATGCATATATCTCTTTATCATACGTGGGATAGTTCAGGGCAGCTCCACTTAGCTTCTTACTGAAGAAAGTAATGGGGCACTTCTCCTGCATTAAAACAGTCCAATACCTATACTTGAAGCATCACACTCAATCTCAAAAGTTTTATTAAAGTCAAGTAAGGATAATAAAAGTATAGAACAAAGCTTCTCTTTAAGCAAGTTAAAAGCATGATCTTGCTCAGGACCCCATTTAAATCCAATATTCTTTTTAACAACTTCAGTTAAAGGTACAGCTATAGAGCTAAAGTCTCTAATAAACCTAC
This sequence comes from Heritiera fomes, assembly GCA_032173925.1. NCBI lineage: Eukaryota > Viridiplantae > Streptophyta > Magnoliopsida > Malvales > Malvaceae > Heritiera > Heritiera fomes. Next base: position 15,099,823 of record JAPDPM010000009.1, on the reverse strand, counting down.
GAAAGAAACTAGCTAATCCATGAAAACTACGCACCTCAGAGATATTCTTAGGTATAGGCCAATCTTTAATTGCCATAACCTTTTCATTATCTACTGTTATACCCTTAAAAGAAATAACATATCCAAGAAATATAATCTTATCAGTGCAAAAAGAACATTTATTAAGGTTAGCATATAACTTTTCTTTTCTCAAGACGTGAAGCACATTCTTTAAATGTTCAATATGTTTATGCAAACTTCTGCTATAGATCAAGATATTAAAAAAATAAATAACTACAAATTTTCCAATGAAAGCACGCAAGACATGGTTCATTGATCTCATGAAAGTGCTAGGTGCATTAGTTAATCCAAAAGGCATAACTAACCATTCATACAAACCATGCTTAGTCTTAAATGCAATTTTCCACTCATCACCTGCTCTTATGCGAATTTGATGATAACCTCTTTTCAAATCAATTTTAGAAAAGATGCAAGAACCATGTAACTCATCAAGCACATCATCTAATCTAAGAATGGGATAGTGATACTTTACAGTGATTTTGCTAATGGCATGACAATCAACACACATCCTTCATGTCCCATCCTTTTTAGGAACAAGTAACACAAGAATAGCACATGGACTCGTGCTCTCTCTGACATAGCCTTTTTTCATGAGCTCTTCAAGTTGCCTTTGAAGCTCCTTTGTGTCCTTGGGATTACTTCTATAGGCAGGTCGATTGGGAATGGTAGCTCCAGGAACAAGGTCTATTTGATGCTCCATTCTCTTAATAGGTGGCAAGCCATTTGGAATCTCCTAAGGGAATATATCTTCAAATTCTTTCAAAAGAGACACAACATTAGTAGGCAAAGAAGCATTAAGATCATTAGAACTAAAATAAGAATCTTTATATAAAAACAAAAAGATTGGGCACTTAGCTAGAAAAGCAACCTTGACATCACTTTCCTTTGCATAAAAGCTCACATCCTTTCTTACTTTTTTGTAATATCTTTGCCTTTATTTAGATTCTTTGCCTTTATTTAGATTCTTTGACCTTTGTTGTAAATCGTTTTGCTCTTTCAACCTTAATTGGTCCTCATAAATCTCCTTAGGACTCAAGAGTGCAAGCGTGAATTTCTTACCATCCATGGTAAATGAATAATGGTTTGTGAATCCATCATGTATGACACATCTATCTTATTGCCATGGTCTTTCCAAAAGCAAATGCCCAACATACATAGGCACAACATCACATAACACTTTATCATTATACCTTCAAATGGAAAATGGCACCAATACTTGCTTTGTCACATTTACTTCTCCACAATTATTGAGCTATTGAAGTTTGTATGGTTTGGGATGTTTTGTAGTGGGCAAACTCAATTTGTTAACCAAGTAAGCGCTAGCAACATTAGCGCAACTACCACCATCAATAATCAAATAGCATACCTTATTATTGACGTGGCATCTAGCATGAAAATTATTTTCTCGTTGCACTTCATCTTCATCCTTAACTTGGGCACTCAATGCACAACGACCTAAAAGTGCTTCACCATAGGCTGCAAACTCAACATAATCATCATCAACATCAGATTCTTCACTTACAATGCCACCACCATCATGCATAATCATGACTCGTTTGTTTGGATATTGTGATGCAATGTGTACTCTTCCCAAACATCTAAAACATTTAATGTCTCTACTCTTACCTTAGGATGCTTGGATAGCCTCAGGTTTGGGCTTGTGGACACTCTCACCCTTAGGCTTGGATGCCTCAGGTTTATGCTTGAATGAGGATTCGATCTTAGGCTTGAATGTAGTCCTATCATCCCTTCGAAAGGTGTTCGGTTTCCAAGAAGAAGATGAACCAAAACCTTCGACACAACGAGATGAATAACCTTTCCTCTTGAGTTGCTCTCAACCTTTATAGCCATGTGCAACACGTCATCAAACTCCACATAGTGATGCAACTCCACTATATTAGCAATCTCATAATTCAACCCTTGTAAGAATCGAGCCATAGTAGCTTCACTATCTTCTTCAACATTAGCTCTGATCATGATAATTTCCGTTTCTTTATGATAATCCTCAACACTCTTAGAACCTTGAGCGAGATCTTGTAACCTTTGATAAAGCTTTTTATAGTAATGATTAGGAACAAACCTTTTTCTCTGAACACGCTTCATTTCATCCCATATAGCTATAGGTGGCTCTCTATTCCTACGTCTACCAAGTATAAGTTGATCCCACCAAATGATTGCATAATCCATGAACTCTACAGCAGCAAGCTTCACTTTTTTCTCTTTGAAATAGTTATGGCAATCAAAGACCATCCCCACTTTCTTTTCCCATTCTAAGTAAGCCTCAGGATCATTCTTACCTTGAAATGAAGGAATCTTCAATTTGATACTTCCTAAATTTCCATCTATCCCATCATGATTCCTATCTCCTTTATACCTATCTCCACGACCTCCTATATTACCATGGTTACCTTTAACACTTTTATTCATACTAAACTCATCATCATCAAACTCATCATCAACTTTATCATCAAAGTCATTATTTACAACATTACCATTCACATGCGAAGTATCACCTTGCTTTACGTTAGCTAGGATAGCTTCATGTTCCTCCAACTTATCATCAATACTATTAAACCTTAACTCTATTCTTGAAAATTGTTGTTGCATAGCTTGGAGCATGAATGCGATCTTGCTCAAATCAGGCCTTTCACTATTAGAAGACATGATTATAACCTGCAAGAAATGTTAGTAAAAGAAAAAGGACCTCACAAGTATGACCTCCCATGTTTACACTTAATACACCCAAGAATGTAACACTCACACTCGTATTTCACACAATTTTAATATGGCTTTTATCTACTAATGTTACTCACACACTCTTGCCTTTTTTCCTCACACAACTTTTCTCTATATGTTTTATATTTAACTTAAGACTCAATCAAAAATCAGCTTATGGAATTGAATTATCAACCAGGATGAGCACAAGATTTTAATCAAGGGAAAAAAAATGATAAAGACTTAACAAGACTCAATAGGACTCGAGAAGACTCTAATGAATCTAAACCTTGAAGGAAATATTGGTATTTTGGGGTGTTTGGTTAGGGTAAGGTTCAACCAAAGGTAGGGTAGTTTTGTCCTTGTAGGTGGTAGGATCAAAAAGGTAATTTTAGGCAGCAGGAGTAGAAAGGTAAGAATGAATTTTTAGATTTAGGCAAAGAAGAAATCTAACTCCACCTGTGTGAGTTAACGCAGTCGGTCCCAAGCCCACGTAAAGGAGGAGGGTGGCAGTAGGTTTGGACAACCAGCCTTAAAAACTAGTCAAATCTCATGAAATGAACCAATATCAGAATATCATTGGGGCGTCCCCTACTCAGTGATGCACTGCATTGGAGCCCGGGTGTAGTGAAAAGTGGGCAAGGGTTGCTAGGTCGTCGCTCGAAAGCAATGCGCCACATCGGTGCCTGGATGTGGTGTTAAATAGGCAAAGGTTTCCACACACAATGGATGGGGGTGGGTAAAGAAGTTAGTCCATAACCATAACCATAAGCATAGGTTAAGATCTTGGAATATAGGTACGCTTAGTGGTAAGTTAGCTGAGATTTGTGAGGTTATGAGTAGGAGGAGGGTTAACATCTTGTGTTTTCAAGAGACCATATGGGTTGGGGAAAAGGCTAGAGAGATAGCACCTTGGCAATATAAGCTTTGGTACACAGGGAAAGACAGAGACCGAAATGGAGTAGGTATCATTATAGATAAAGAGTACCATAACAATGTTGTACAGATTAGGAGACAAGGGGATAGGATTATTTTGGTTAAGCTAGTTCTAGGAGAAAAGGTGTTGAATGTCATTAGCGTGTATGCACCCCAAATAGGACTTGATGAGGTTAGTAAATGACAGTTTTGGAAGGATTTAGATAAGGTAGTACAAGAAGTACCTATAGAAGAAAACCTTTTTATTGGCGACGATCTTAATGGACATGTAGGTACAAGTAAAGAGGATTTCGAGAGCGTACATGGGGGTTTTAGTTATGGTGTAAGAAACGAGAGTGGGGATGCTATCTTGGATTTTGCTTTATCTTATGACCTAATTCTAGTAAACATATTGTTTAAGAAGAGAGATTCTTATCTTATAACCTTTAGAAGTGGACCAAGAGCAAGTCAGATAGATTTCTTTTTAACTAGGAGTAGGGATAGACATAGATGTTTGGATTGTAAAGTTATCCCATGTGAGAGTGTTACCGCACAACATAGACTCCTAGTTCTAGATGTGAAGATAGATAGATGACATCGAAGGAACCAACAAAAAGGAATTGAAAGAATTTGATGGTGGAAGCTAAAAGAAGATTGTCATACAACATGTAAAGATAGTTGGATTCAAAAAGAGAATTGGACAACAGAAGAGAACCCAAATGTAATGTGGAATAAGATGGCAAAATGCATTCAGGAGGTGGGCAAAGAGACATTAGAAGTATCAAACGGAAGAGTGCTGACTAGAAAAGACGTAACATGGTGGACTGTAGTTGTAAAAGATGCTATAAAGATTAAGCAAGAGTGTTACAAGGCTTTGAAGAAGAACAATACTAAAGAGAATTTTACGGAATATAAGTTAGCAAAAAGGAAGGCAAAGAAGGCTGTGGCAGAAGCTAAGATGAAGGTTGCAAAAGAAATTTACGACAAGTTGAACACAAAGGAGGGAGAGAAAAAGATATATAGATTGGCAAGAGCAAGAGAAAGGAAGAGTCGCGACCTAGGAGGCGTGAACTATATTAAGGATGAGCATCAAAGAACTCTCGTAAAAGACAATGACATTAAGGACAGATAGAGTGATTATTTTGACAAATTATTAAATGACTGACAAAATAAAGTTTTGGATAATATCTCGGTGCCTCTCAAGGATTTAAATCAGTGCTTTATGCGTAGAATCAAAGAAACAGAGGTAAAAGAGGCACTAAATATGATGAAGAATGGAAAAGCTGTTGGACCTTATGACATCCCAATTGAAGTTTGGAAATGCCTTGGAGATGTAGGAGTTAGGTGATTGACAAATCTTAATAAGATTTGGCGCACTAACAAAATGCCAGAGGAATGGACGAAGAGTGTCTTGATACCTCTATATAAGAACAATGGAGATATTCAAAGTTGCGCCAACTACCGAGGCATAAAATTGATGAGTCAAATGATGAAACTAAAGGAGAAAGTGATAGAATGGAGATTAAGAAAGAATGTAGAGATATCGGAGAATCAATTTGGTTTTATGCCAAGTCGATTAACTATGGAGGCAATATATTTGCTTAGAACAACTTATGGAGTGCTCTCGAGTAATGGGTAAAGATCTTCATATGCTCTTTATAGATTTGGAGAAAGCATATGATAAAGTGCCTAAGGAGGTACTATGGTGGTCCTTAATAAAGAAAATAGTTCCTTTGAAATATATTGAACTAATTAAGGACATGTATAGATATGCAAGGACACATGTGAGGACAGGTGGGGGGCAAACAAGTGAGTTTCCTATCACGATGGGTTTACACCAAGGGTCAGCATTGAGTACATTCTTATTTGCGGTGGTTATGGACGAACTGACAAAATCCATCCAGGATAAAGTGCCTTGGTGTATGATGTTTGCAGATGATATTGTCCTATGTGCGAAAACTAGAGCGGAGATCAATGCAAAGTTGGAATTATGGAGACAAACGTTGGAATCAAAAAGATTTAAACTAAGCAGAGTGAAGACTGAATACATGGAGTGTAAATTCAGTTCTAATTGAGTGGAAAAGCATGATGTAGTGACGTTAGATGGGGTGGCGATACCTAAGCGGAACCATTTTCGATATCTAGGACCGATAGTACAGATGGATGGAAAGATTGATGGTGATGTCACCTATAGGATCCAAGTTGGATGGGGTAAGTGGAGAAGTGCTACAGGTGTGTTGTGCGATAAAGGAATTCCTATATGGTTGAAAGGCAAGTTTTATAGGACAGTTATTAGACCAACATTGTTATATGGTAGTGAATGTTGGGCGACTAAGAGGCTACATACACAAAAGATGAGTGTAACAGAAATGCGAATGTTACGGTGGATATGTGGATATACAAGAAATGATATAGTGAGAAATGATGATATTCGTAAGATGGTTGGACTGGTACCTATCGAAGACAAAATGTGTGAAAATCATTTACGTTGGTTTGGACACATAAAATGTAGACCTGTAAATGCTCCAGTTAGGAGAATTGAGGCTATGGATGTGGAGAGAAGGGTTAAGACTAGAGGAAGACCAAAAAAGACTTGGAAGGAAGTAGTTTGGAATGATATGGAGGTTATAGAATTGGATGAGCAAATGGCCTTGGATAGGAATTTATGGAGGAGGAGAATACATATGGACGATCTAACATAAATTCAGATATTGATTCATATAGCCTACCCCAATCTCTTGGGATAAAGGCTCTGATGATGATGATGATGATGAGGCAAACAAGAAATCTCAAAGCTCAAGAAAGAATGACTACCTCAAGATTTTGATGAGCACACCTCCACGGATTGCCTTTGATGTTGCACTTGCTATACACCATATAATGAATCATCTCTTGAATTGATTTTCTTTTCTTTTTTTTTCTCTTTTTTACTTTTTTTCTTTTTTTTGTTTCTTCTTTTTCTTTTTAATAAAGTAAACGAACAATGAAGAAAAACAAAAAATCTAAGTGACAAGAAGAGGTTTACTTGGAGAACAAGGCAACTTTTGAGAAAACAAGTTAGTTTTGAAAATAGCTTGTGGCAAGAAACGAAAGGGAATGTGTAACGGTCTGAGTGTACAATTTTACACTAATTTTACTTATATTTCACAAACTTTTTCTGGTTAGGCTGTCTGTGATGCTTACAGTAAAATAATAATTATCGTACCAAATAGTACTTTGATTCACAGTGTAATTCCCGAAACATGAATATTTTATTATTTCATATTAGAGTTACATTCCCTGTATTTTAATTCTAATTAACATAGTACTGTACAAATTTTCCGAATATATAAAAGAAAATAATATACCTCTGATGTCTAAAGTCTGCTGTCTCGGGAAACCGAACTAGCAGCCGATACTTCGGATGGTACGTCTCTTAATCCCAATCAATACCTGTGGAGTGAAAATGAAGGGGTGAGTGAACCACGTGCTCAGTAAAGGAGTTGTATGTTACTCGATAAAATGAATTTGTATGCTATAAAACGATAATTTCCTATCGGTGTACTAATTATAAAAAAAGAAGGATACTACAGTCGGCCAGGAAATCCAGATGGAGTATGAAAGGTATTTTGAAATACCCGTCTTGTCCTAGAAACCCAAAGCGACTATAGGGAATAATTCGTAATTCATACTTATAAAATAATATAATGCTCCTTCTTCTAGAAAATATAATTAGAAATCATCATTTATTTCCTTTCACATCACTACAGTTTTCAAATCAATAATTTCAGTAAACAGTATTCAATAAACAGTGTACGATAAACAGTATTAGTAAACAGTGTTTAGTAACAGTGGGTTGAGACTAGGCATCACCCTAAATCATGTCATGCTATAATCATTCTCGAAGGAACACAGTAACAGTAAACAGTTTAGATATATGGCCACAGTCTATAGGTGCCCTCGGTGTACATTTGCCAGGTGACATCGAGACTGCTAATGACTTGGCGGGTCTATCAGCCACGTGAACAGTACAGTATAACAGTAAAGCATGAATCTCGGGGCCTAAAGTCTCAAAAATCAATTTATATCTCAAAATACCTATAAGGAAACACATTTATGAATTAAATCAATTAAATAAATAATAATTCCAAAAAGGTATTATTCTCATTTTCGTACACTGTAATTCAATCGGTAAATATTCATGCTAAAGTGAGAAAACTAGAGGTGGCCAACGGGCGGGTTCAGGCGGGTTTCGGTCCGGGTTTTTTCGGTTACCGGCTTGTTCGGTTACGGGTTTTTTCGGTTGCGGGTTTTCTCGGTTGCGGGTTTTTTTCGGTCTCGGGTTTTCTCGGTCTTTGGTTTTTTCGGTCTCGGGTTTTTTCGGTTGCGGGTTTTCTCAGTTTCGAATTTTTTCGGTTACAGGTTTTCTCGGTTTCGGTCCGGTTTCGGGTTCGGTCCGGTTTTAATCGGGTGGTCTTAGCGGGCTTAGTCAAATTATTTTAAAATTTTATAAATTATAAATATTTTATAATTTTGAATGTAATAATTAATTTAATTTTATATGGTTAAATAAAAATATAATAGAAATGCTAAATTAAAGTTAAAATTTAATAAATGAGAATTGTATAATATATATATATATTGAGAAATTTGGTTGGGATGATTTTGAAAACATTGAGAGTGGACCAATGAAGAATATAGTTATCTACAATAATAAAAGAGAACATATCATCTATAATTATTACATTATAATTAATTAATCAAAATTTAAAGTCACATGAGATCTATCAAAATAATACATAAAGTTCGCACTTGTAAATAATGGACCAGTACATAATTTTTAATTATAATTGATTAATTATCGTAAAAAAAATTACAAGTAAAATACTCGAAGACGTAAAAGACATTGAAAAAGTTTTAAATCTTGCATTGCATTTGCAAGAAATGAAAGCACTTTTGCTATTGTAAACTTCTGCCTTGGAAGCATATGGATTTCTGTACTAATTAATTTTTTTGTCCACAAACTCCAACTACTAAAAATCATCTTTGAATTGCCAACAACCTCTTGGCCTAATGGTTAAAGATGAGTTGTGACATGTTGTAAGTCTTAAGTTTGAATCCAACACCTCCATCTTCAGTTATTTAATATTTCCCTTATAATAAAAAAAATCATCTTTGAATTTTGATTATAATTAAAACGATTATAATAGACATTACATTATATTAGACTTAATAATTCGTATATATATATATATATATATATATATATATATTTGGTATTCGTATTGCATCAAATATATTTATATCATATAAAATATAAAAATTATATTATTAAAATTTATATTGATATACCAAACACAATTTTTTTCTAATTTTTATCAAAATTTGATCCAATGTCACATTCATTTTTTTAATTATCATATCTACATTGCATGACAGTATATTGAGATAAAAATATTTTAAAGTTTGCTTTTGAAGTTTTTTCATGTGATTCTCAAGGAAGGGAAAAGACATATTCCCAAAGAATTTGAAATTTTTTGATAATGTGGGAAAAGGTTGTTTGGAGGGAATTGAAAAATGAAAATCAAACAGATTTTTTTTCACACGAAATTCTCATAAATAAAATATTATTATTCATTATTTTTAATTTCTTTTGTTGTTTTGACTAAATTTATATAAATATAAATTTTTACATTTTAATTTTTTTATTACTTGATAATTATTATTTATTTTTTTAATTTCCTATGATATTTACATTTGTTATAAAATATATAATTATATATTAATAATTATATAAAAATTTATTTTTTTAAATGAGCCAAATATATATAGTAAAACTAAAAGAAAGTGAAAATCCAAAAGTAGTAGCTATACAAATAAATAATGAACAAATTATAAATAAATCACATTAAACAATTAAACATTTATATAAATAGTTTTATACTCTTAACAATAACTTATTGAGTCATTGTGTTTTTTTTTTGTCAATATTGGGTCATTGGAATTTAGATACTCTTAGTTCAATAAATTTGTTTTTTTCTACTTTGTTTAATTAGCTTTTTTAATAATTATATTATATTTTTAATAAAATTTTAAATTTTTAAGAATCTTTTTTACATTTATTTTGTCTTTTAAATACCAACATAATTAGTAATTAAATTAAATTTAACCGCATAACTAGTTAATTAATTCTGCTATTATACTGTTGAATAAAATTATAGTATACATTAAAAAAATAATTAATATTACGAATAATTGGTCAATTAATTATCTCAATTTTATATTTATTTTGTTTTTAGTTTGTACATAAATCATAATATAACATTATTTTTATTAAATATAATCATACTCAAACACGTTAATTAATCAAATATCTCATTAAAAATTTAGAACGTTAAATTAAACAAGTTATATACACCAATTGACATCATATTATAAATAATAACATTTGATATAATGTACCAAAAAAAACATTTGATATAATGATGTAAATGAATAATATATAATCAGGTACCCGACACTATCTAACTCTATAATCGAATAATTATAGGGTTCGGATAGTGTTCTTATTACCCGTATCAGATTCGGATAGTACCCTTAGGGTACGCTATATCCGATTAACTTTTGATCAAGTAGTATCTGGTACCTGAACTTGTTCATCAATTATATGAAAGTAATCAAAATTATATGCTTGTACAAAGATTTGAACTATGACCTCTTATTTATTGTTATATATTTAACCACGTGAGCTAGATTGGGAATTTGTTATATTTGTTGTAAATTTTATTTTTATTTTAACACAACTTGCAATTTAAAATTTAATGAAACATTGTTGGCCAAAAAAATAGTTTACTGAATAATAATAATAATAATAATAATAATAATTTATTCTTAAGATAATAAGATTTTAAAATTTTAGAGATAAAGTACTAAAATTAAATTAATAGAAATTTCATAATATGTTAAGATACAATTCTTAAGATATTGATAATTTAACATATATGACATTTTATTATAATGTAAATCTTAATATATATATATATATATATATATATATATATATATAGTATACTATGTTTATTATTTTATTTGTAACTCATTATAATAAATTAAAAAAAACACTTTTTTGACTAAAAAAGTAGTTGAGAAGGTCAATATCTATTTAATCATCCAATATTATGATTATTAATTGATCAAGTTAAACTAAATTACATGAATACATCATAAGAGATTAAATGTTTGAAATTAAAAACAAGAGTATATTCTAAAAGCATGATAAGAAATTGGAATGAAAAATGTCTGAAATTAAAACTATAATTTGCTATGAGAGATTGTTTAATTTATTTTATATTACATGGTAAGAGATTATTATAATGTAACATACAAATCATTATGATAAGATAAACATATTAATAATCTATTTTATATAATTAAGAGCTTGTATAGTTGATTATATATCACATGATAAGATATTATTTTTAAAGTTATAATAACATACAAATCATTATGATAAGGCGTTATTTATTAACTATATTATGTATTTTATTTGCTATCAAAAAAACTATTCCAAATTGAGTACTAATTTTTTTTCATAGTCACATTAACATAATAATATTAGATTAACATAATAATATTATATATACACCAATTGATTGAATATCTAACTAAAATGTTAAATAATAGATATTACTAAATTAATTAATATAATGCTAGTTATTTAAATATAATTAATAATAATATTAACAAAGTATAAAAAATAAATTTTATTAAAATTACTACTTACATTGTAATACAACTCTAATATATTATTAAATTACACTTTAATTTATTATTAGAATTATTATTTTTATCCACACTTTAATTTACATTTAATAGATAATAAATAAATTATTTTTAATAAATACTTAATTTTATCAAAATAATACTTACACACTAAGAGATTACGTAATTTATTCTTAAAAGATTATTATAATATATTATTCAAATCATTATTATAAGATACCAAATTAGTTTATTAATGTATAAGATTATTATAATATAATAAATAATTAATTATCACTAGCTTGATTTTTTAATGTCTTTTGTTTTAAGGCTAAAAATAAAATTACCACTATAATTTTCTCTTTTAATGATATCCAAGTATAAAAAAAATTGTACTTGTATTGTTTAATTTAATTACTTAACTTTTTCTAATTTTAAAAACTTGAATTTTAATTTTAAGATTAGGTTTTTTTAATATAAATTTAATATCTTTCTATACTTGAAACTTTAAGAAAATATAGTTTAAATTTAATTTTATTAAAAATATTTTTAATGTGTTGCACAAAATATCAGATTAAAAGTTTCAAACAAATATTGAAATTATATAATATCTATATATTTGATTTATTATTATATTAAAATTAAAATTTTATTATAAATAAAAATAATAAAATGTTAAAATAATTTTTATAATAAAATCAAATGTCAAATTAATAATATATTTATTATTATACATGCAATAAGGATAATTTTAAAGATTATTTGATATCATATATTATATCATATATTATGGTATTTTAAATTAATTTAATTTAATTAAAAAGATTCAATATTTATTATGCTGGTAATATATAATTGATAAAATTGTATAATAAATAATAATTGTTTTCAAAATTTTAAAATTTTTAATTAAAAAAGTGTATCAATTATTTATTTATTTTTAAATAATAATTATATAAATATAATTCGGGTTTTCTCGGGTTATAAATTTGGTTTTTTTCGGTTCGGGTCGGTCTCGGCTTTGGATCATATCGGGCTCGGGTTATGTCGGGTTCGGGTTGTGTCGGGTTCGAGTTTTTTCGGTTTCGAGCTTTTTCGGTTTCGAGTTTTTTCGGTTCCGAGCTTTTTCGGTTCCGAGCTTTTTCGGTTACGGGCCTTTGATTTTTTTGATCAATTCGGGCTGGTCCCGGTTCGATCTCTGGCAGATTCGAGCGAGTTTTCGGGCTCGGGCCAATTTTTGCCACCTCTAGAGAAAACAAATAAATATTCAATTTTGAATATTTAATATCATATAACATAATTCAAATTCTCACTTAATTAATTATATAAAACATGAATATTTAAATTCGTCATACTTTCTCATAAATCTCATAAATCCCATCTCATGGAAAAGTTATGGAATTTATATTTAAAATTCTCATTTAAATCATTTTCATCTCTCTAAAATATTTATAATATTTTAGAATAATTATTAGAAAATTTCCGACAACATAACAGCTGTAGATTCTTAACCTTCTGCATATAAATACAGTTTATAAACCAGCCGATTAATTCCAATTTATGCATGTTTTAGAACAATTCATGCTTCCATTTATTTTCACAAGATTTAACTTATTAAAACATGCATATCATCATATCCCTACAACTCACACTCCCCCCTTACCAATCTTATGCAGACGATCGTCCCAGTAATGCTAACCGAAATCTGTCTACTCAGGCTGCAAAATAATTTTATCAAAATTTATTAATAATTTTCTTCTTATTTTTAAATCACTAAAATTCATAAAATGTAGCCACTATCTTCATATTATGAGTATAACCAGTGTAAATTATACTGGTGTTACAACTCAATTTCTTCATTTTTGATCTTTTTTTCGATTTTAATTTCACCAAAAATCCTCTTTTAATTTCTACAATTATTCTTTACCAAAACCCCTAATTTTCAACATAATTTTCCTTTTTCAATGTCATGGCCGAATACCTTCTTTGGCCATTCCATTAACTTTCAACATCCTTCATCAATTTATTTTCTTGTTTCCAATTTATAAGCTAGTCCACGTGAGTCTCCTCTTGACTTATTCTTGCATGCAACTATATTTTCCTCATCTTCTCATGCTAACCGAATCTCCCCTATCATTAGCATGATTTTGATTCTTCTTCCTTTCATGTTTTTCAAGCTTCTAATCAACTTATATAATTTCCTTTAACTATTTTACATCATCAAGCTACAATTTCCAGCTCAATTCCTTATTGATTCTCATGTATATGAAGATCTCAAATTGTTCTATTTCTATGATCTAACAAGAGTTAATCAAAAGCAAGACTATAATCATGCTTCTCATGCTTGAAATCATAGAATTATATCATTCAATATCAAGAAACCATTAAATCTTACCTTGATCAATTAGCACTTCCAAAACAAAATTTGTTTTCTGTTTTGTTCCTCTTCCACGTCAGCACTCTAGCTTGAATTCTTATTTGATTCTTCAATTGAATAAAGGTTAAGTAAGCAAGGAAGGCTGAATATCGCCATGAAATTTTTTTGAATTTTTTCTGAGTTGAACCGAAGCAAAGAAACAGAACAAAAATGGAACAGAATATGGTTCTCGTAGGTGACACATTCGGTGGTGAAGATGGTGTGATGCTGAGCCTTCTTACTTCTTTATTCTTCTCTTTATCCATATTAACCAATACTAATAATCCACATATCCTCTTATCATATTTCTTCATCATTTATTGCATTAAAATTCATTTAATGCATGAAGAAACTACAGCACAAGGTGGCATAGATGTGTTTTCTTTTACACGTCTTTTATAGCTTTTCTTTGGTCTTTGTTTTATACTTCCACAAGGATGATTGTGATAATTGTTCAACTATTATTTTTTAAGTTTCTTTTACTTTATATCTATTGTCTTTTATTCATTAAAATCGAAATCTTTACAGCTAAAAGGAACGACTGAAAATTCATGTTGCTGTCCACGTTTTTGACTATGTATTCTTACCTCCTTTTCATAATTTCCAGCCAATGATATTCCTTTATCTAGTACCTTTTATATACTATCTTTTAACTCATTTTTTTTATATATTTTCTGCTCACAAAAGTCTTATATCAACAGCCTTTAAAAAGCTAGATAAAACGTGTCCAAGGAGTAAAACTGGCGTGGCTTTTGGTTTGGTCTTGTTTCAATTTTTTTTTTGTTGCTTTATTTTAACTAATAGCAATTCTAATATAAAGTATTCTTTATTACTTTATTCTTAGACTGCATTTCTACTTATTTTACATTATAAAACCATGTCTTTATCAAGCATTTGATGTCCAAATCGATCGGTACAAAGAAGAAACAAAGTGGCGTGAAGTCCACTTTGTAGCCTCCTTTCTTGACTTCTCTTCATACTTCTTTTTCAAAGCTTCCACCAATGAGCTTCTAGGTCTTCATGTTATGTTTAATTTAGTGTTTATTATATATTATTTTATCCATGACTTGAATTTCTTTTCCTAGCAATTCTTTCTAGTCGAATACAATAAGTGCAGCAAAATTGTTGGTGTGTTGTCCATCCTCCTTGGATTTTTCTTCACTTCCTTTGTTTGATATTAAGCCAATAATTCCAACAATTAAATTTTCATTCTTATAATTTTAGATTTTCATTCTACTTCACATACACCATATAAAATTTTAATTCCAGAATTTCTAAAATGTTATGTGGAATCTCATCTTTACTATTTATTTAATTCCACAAATTAATTTATTCTGGTTATCAATTGTGTACAATATGATATACAATACATATAAAATACCGAGTCTCACAGAATGGTGGCTTGTAAAACAAAGTAGTGTTTATGTGAAAGTAAAACTTTTGAGGGTTTCTTGCTGAGCAAGAAAACTTTTGGGTTTGAGGTCACTTAGAGCACAAGTTAGGGTTTACTTGGTGTCTAAGTAAAGGTAGGTTATTTTAATGAAAACAATAGATTTAAGGAACAAACAATATTTGTGTTGGCTTTGAAGAGGATTCAAGATCAAACTTCAGTCAAGATAAGAAAACAAAAAGAAAACACTAGAACGTAATAAAACGAGACTCTCACGAATTGAACCTAAGCTCTGATGCCCAACGATATGAACCTTACCGAAAGAAGATGAGATTTAACAAAGAACACAAAAGACACTCAAAGAAAAACAAGAACAAGTTAAAAATGCAACAAAGTAAAACAAGAATTAGAGGTAAAACCAAAACCCATTGTGTAGAAACGCAAGAATCTATGGTATTGGACCAAGACCCGTAGCTTAGAAAAGCAAGGACCTATGGTATAAATTGGTGGAAGGTAGAAGAACACCACAAGGAAGACCTTAATAAGTTCAAGAGTTCTCAAGAGAACCAAAGAGAAGAAGTCTCTCAATTTTATAACTCAAATCAATTGTGTTCTACCCAAAGGGTTACATAGTTATTTATAGGCATAGGGCAAACTTGTAGAACAAGTAATAGGAATCCTACTTTCCTAACTTGCAGAACAAGTAATAGAAATTGTACTTTCCTAACTTGCAGAACAAGTAATAAAAAATCCTACAATACCTATTAAATAAAAAAGAATTGGGCTTAAATTAAATTAAGACAATGTTCAGCCCAATAAGACATAACTAAATAAAATAAGAATAGCATTTGGTCCAATTGCACTAGGCCCAATTGCATTTTGGCCCAGTACTTGTAAATCTTCAAGAAGGTTGAACTTGGGCTTGGATCATCTTATAGAAGACTTTGTCATCCTCCATGTTCAAGCTTTGCTGGGCTTTCTCTATAGTAATATTAATGAAACCAGCCAAGGCTTGTTGCATTCTTTTCATTTTAGCTCTCATCATTGGACTTCCATGAATGCTCAAAGGATTACAATCATCATGAACATGACTTGGGCTTTGTGAGCTTGATAGGCCTCCATCACCCTTCCCTTTCTTTTTGTTCCAAATCGTATTGAGAATTTCTCCTCCAATCAAAATGTTATCCGAAATGTTGCGTCCTTGATAGGGGGAGATGAACTTTTCCATGATTGGTTTCAACCTATTCACAATAGTCTTTGAGATAATTTTATAGGTCACATTGCACAAGCTTATCAGTCTATACTGCATTACTCTTTTAGGGGAATTATTTTTTAGGATAATGGTTACAAGGGCTTTATTTAATTCTTTTAACATTTGCCCTAAATTGAGAAAGGACAAAACAAAAGCAGTAGTAAGTGGCCCAACAATATCCCAAAACTTTTGGCAAAAAATACATGGTTTTCCATCAGTTCCTAGTGCCTTTAGAGGTCCAATTTGAAACATTGCTACTTTAATTTCTTCCGGTGAGAATGGTCTATCAAGAGTCCCCTTTTGTTCTTCACTTAACTTGGGCAAATTGAGCCTCTCCAATTGTGATCTTATTTCTTGTAGCCCTTTTATTGATTTTAGGTTGAATACGTCCTTATAATGATGCAAGAAGGCGGCTTCAATTTTCTTATGATTACCCTTCCAAATATTTCCTTCCAGTAAAATGCATGTTATCTTGTTCCTCATTCTTCTTCTTGCTACCATGTTATGATAAAATCTAGTGTTTCTCTCCCTTTGAACGATCCAAATTACCTGAGACTTTTGCATCTAGAAAATTTGCTCTTGCTCCACCAGGTATTCAAGCTCGATTCTAAGAGTTCTTTCCTTATTGCAAAATTCTTCTGAATGCAATTGCTATTGAATCTTATTGAGTTCCATTTCCAGATTCCTCCTTTTCTCTCTGATGTTACCAAATACCTCTTTGTTCCATTTTTTTTTTTCAGATTACCTTATGTGGTTTTCAATTTTTGCATTAGCATATAGGAAGGCAAACCTTAAACTATGCTACACCAGGAGTCACTAATAATTTCCTTACATTGAGGGTGTGTTATCCATATAGCTTCAAACTTGTAGGGCCTCCTCCTGAGCCTCTGTTACTCCTTGGTGTTGAGAATCATAGCTCCATGATCAAAATACATGACTGGTAGGTTTGTCAAGTTAACTTATTAAACCTTCAAACCATTGTGGGTTAGCAAATGCCCTATCCAGTGCCACGTACTGTTATACAATTCATAATACAATTTCTTATGCCTTACTTACTTACGATTGGGATGTCTGTAGTGTCCTCACTTCATAATTTACATTAAACGAATTTTTCTCACAACTAACCCAAGAACTATACTGTTCAATTAAAAATATGCAAAAACATATAAAATCTCAAAACTTTCATTATAGTATCTTTGTTTCGATTTATATCCCAAGCATGAATATACATACAAATAGTACCGTGCACATAAGTCCGAACATATAAAAGTAAATTCGTATACCTCTACAGAAATCAAGAATCCACTTGAAGGATACCAAAAGTGAAAATCCACCTGAATCAAGGCCTAGAAACTACTGGAAATAATCTAGAAAGAGAATAAGGGAGTAAGCTTATTCCTAGTAAGAAATACATATAAAAAAGCTGATACTATGCATAACTATATGTAGGTATCAAAATCATTCTCTTTTACGTAGAAAACATGAATTTCATACATTAGGCACAGTATAAAAAAGATACTATAATCGGTTAGATAACCAAGCTAAGTACAGAAGGATGCTTTGGAGTACCTCACTTGTCCCCGTATCTAAATCAAACTATAGGAATTTCTATTGAAAGTGCATAGTTCAATAGTCGTACATAGTTCAATAAATGTTCATAAATAACACTTAGTAGTACATTTGTCATTTCGATAAATAATTTAATAATTTCTCTATAAATAGTACAGTAATCAATTTCTATAAGCAGTAACAGTATTTAGAAAGCATATTTAATTTCTTCGTAAATAGTACAGTAATCAGTTTTTGTAAGCAGTAATAGTATTGAGAATGCTTACAGTATCTGTAAGCTCATTCGATCATAAGCTTTACTCATATTGATCTTAAGTGCCCTAAGGAAAGCCCTCCCTTTCTTTTAGTTCCAAATAGTATTGAGAATTTCTCCTCCAATCAAAATGTTATCTGAAATGTTGTGTCCTTTCACAAAAGCATTTTGGTAGGGGGAGATGACCTATTCCATGATTGGTTTCAACCTGTTCACAATAATCTTTGAGATAATTTTATAGGCCACATTGCACAGCCTTATCAGTCTATAATCCGTTACTCTTTTAAGGGAATTATTCTTCAGGATAAGGATTATTAGGGTTTTATTTAATTCTTTTAACATATGCCCTGAGTTGAGAAAGGACAAAACAGAAGCATTAGTAAGTAGCCAAACAATATCCCAAAACTTTTGGTAAAAAATACTTGGTTTTACATCAGTTCCGAGTGCCTTTAAAGGTCCAATTTGAAACACTATTGCTTTAATTTCTTCTGGTGAGAATGGTCTGTTAAGAATGTCCTTATGCTCTTCACTTAACTTGGGTAGATTGGGCCTCTCCAATTGTGATCTTTTTTCTTGTAGCCCTTCTATTGATTTTAGGTTGAATAGGTCATTATAATGATGCAAGAAGGCGGCTTCAATTTTTTTATGATTATCCTCTTAAATATTTCCTTTTAGTAAAATGCATTTTATCTTGTTCCTCATTCTTCTTCTTGCTACCAAGTTATGATAAAATCTAGTGTTTCTCTCCCTTTGAACGATCCAATTTACCTGAGACTATTGCATCTAGAAAATTTGCTCTTGCATCGCCAAGTATTCAAGCTCGATTCTAAGAGTTCTTTCCTTATTGCAAAATTCTTCTGATTGCAATTGCTATTGAATCTTCTTGAGTTCCATTTCCAGTTCCTCTTTTTCTCTCTGATGTTGCCAAATACGTCTTTGTTCCATTTTTTTAGATTACCTTCTGTGATTTTCAGTTTTTGCATTAGCATATAAGAAGGCAAACCTGAAACTATATTACACCAAGAGTCACTAATAATTTCCTTGCATTAAGGGTGTTAAGGGTCAAACCTATAGGGCCTCCTCCTAAACCTCTGTTTCTCCTCAATGTTAAGAATCATAGCTCTATGATCAAAATACATGACTAGCAGGTTTGTCAAGTTGCCTTATCAAACCTTCTAAACCATTGTGGGTTAGCAAATGGCCTATCCAGTGTCACGTACTATTATACAATTCACAGCACAATTTCTTATGCCTTACTTACGGTTGGGCTGTCTGTAGTGTCCTCACTTCATAATTTACATTAAACAATTATTTATTCTCACAACCAACTCAGGAACTATACTGTTCAATTAAAAATATACAAAAACATATAAAATCTCAAAGCTTTCATAATAGTATCTTTGTTTCGATTTATATCCCAAGTATGAATATACATACAAATAGTACCGTGCACATAAGTCCGAACATATAAAAGTAAATTCGTATACCTCTACAGAAATCGAGAATCCACTTGAAGGTTACCAAAAGTGAAAATCCTCCTGAATCAAGGCTGAGAAAGTATTGGAAATAATCTAGAAAGAGAATAAGGGGGTGAGCTTATGCCCAGTAAGAAATACATATAAAAGAGCTGATACTATGCATAACTATATGTAGGTATCAAAATCATACTCTTTTACGTAGAAAACATGAATTACATAAATTAGATGCAGTATCAGAAAAGATATTATAATCGATTAGATAACTAGGCTAATTACAGAAGGATGCTTTGGAGTACCTTATTTGTCCCGGTATCTAAATCTGACTATAGGAATTTCTATTGAAAGTGCGCAGTTCAATAGATGTACATAGTTCAATAAATGTTCACAAATGATACTTAGCAGTACATTTCATTTCGATAAATAATTTAATAATTTCTCCATAAATAGTACAATAATCAGTTTCTGTAAGCAGCAACAATATTTATAAAGCATATGTAATGAATATTCTAAATTAAGAAATACATAATTAAAGTTTGGAAGTGTTTGGGATATCCAGAAATTTGCCACCCTGGATAAAACAATTGGGACAAGGCATCACCTAATAGACTCATGCATAACGACATATGGCTATAGTCAAAAAGGTTGTCCACAGATGTACATGAGCCAGGTGTCATCTGGGACACTGAATAATGAAATTAAGATCACTCAGCTACAATAACAGAATGGTGAATGTGCTCGCAAGCAACTATGGGGCCAACAGTCTTAAAACAGTTCATAAAACAATTTATAGTAGTTTACAGAGACAAGTTCAATAACATATATCTACAATCAGTTCATAAAACATTTAAATCAATACAATTGAATAATAAAAAGTTCACCAAATATTCTCAATTCAGAAATAAATGTTCAAAATATTTTCTTTATGCATAACAGTAATATAAGAACGTAGATATAATACTAATAGCACGAGAAGTACTAAAATTGCTACAGAAAATGGAGATACAAAAATTTATGTATGTTTATGAACTTTTGAACTCCAACCCTTAAAATCATAAATTCATATTATTTCAAGTATAAATATAATACTAGATGGTGATCAAGAAGATTTTAAGTTCGTTTTACGAAATTTCGGCAACATAATGGTATAGTTTACCCTAGCCTCCCGCACAAAAACACAGTTTATAACCCAATTCCAATTCTTATTTTCAAATCAAATCTCAACATTTCAAACTTATAAAAAAACTTTTTATCAAAACATGCACCATAGTATCCCTATGTCTTCTATACTTATCCCTTACCACTCAGTTTGCTGTAGTGATACTCGTCAGCACCAGTATCGTTTTTTGACTTTCGAGCGACAAAACATAGCACAAACACTATTAAATCATCACACTTCAATCATAAAGAATAATTAACTCTTCATATCCTAATACATTGCCTACAATAACTTTCATTTCAATCTTTTTCACACCGGTGCTAACACTGCAACTACTGTCAAAACACTTTTATTTTTAGTTTCGATTTCGCCTACAGTCTTGTATTAATTTGTATATTATTTTAAGACCCAAAACACATCAAATTAAGCATGGATTCTACCTCCCCTTTTCTTAGCCAAATTTGATTAAGCTTCCTACACTTGTGTTTTCTTCAATTCAAGCTTAAATTCATGTTCTACACTTGTTCTACATTGATTTTACATCAAATTCACATCAAACAACATAATGATCATGCATGAAGGGTGGTAGTCGAAACTCTAGGATGGTGATTCTAATGTTTTTAATTCAATTTAAGCTTAAATACATGCTTACACATCTTAAACACATAGTGTAGAATCATGAAATCATGAAAAACACAAGTTTTATTTCACTTACCACCTCGGCCGAAAATGAAGGGAGGGCTTACACCATGATTTTTGGCAACTTTGGCACTTGATTTTGGTACTAGGAGATAGAACACTGGAAATAGAATAGCTTTGGTGAAGACAGTTTTCAGTTTCGATGTTTTTTTGGTAAAGTTTTCAAGACTTTCTCTCTCTTCAGGTGTTTAACAATGGAGGAAGGAAGAAGAAGATGATAGATGTCGATTTTAGGAGGAAAAAAGGCTGAAAATTTCTAAAATAGGGATATTTTATAGTACAAAGTACCAAAATGCCCTTACACTTAAGTAATCTTCTAATTTTACCCTTCACAGTTTGACTTCTGTTTAAACAATCAGTCTAGGCTTCAAAATATTTTGTTCAATCATAAAACACCTCTATCTGACATGCTCTAATCATTGGTTGAGCATTTATTGAGGTTTGATTGATCATTTGGGTGAAATTACCAAAATACTCTTAATCATTGAATCACGTAAATTTCTACTTTTACACTTGATTTATTCCATTAGTCCACATGGCCTTAAACTTTATTACATGAAAAATTATCTATCACTGATAGTTGGTCAATAGTCAACTAAGTTCTATTAGCCTATGGACTTAATCGTCATTTTCTAATTTGTTTGCACACTTTTCGAAACATACATAAACGAATGAGTTTGAGGTGTAGATTCTTAGCACCACTATATTTGGCTCTAAATACTATGTTCACTAAGTTTCACCTCCATCGAGACACCAAAAGTCAAGTGGGGCCTACCATACGTTTCCTTTCTATGCCTATAGAACAAACAACATTTAAACACTTATAAGACATCTACTCTTCCTAACTTCACTAATAATAAGTAAGAATGGTAGAAAATATGAATCTCACATCTAGTTTCTCCCAAACCACCTCAACTCCCTCTCTATTAGTCGTCCAAGTCATATACTATCCCTTTGCTGGAATTTCAGGCAAGTTACATGCATCCAGTATTTCCAAAAGACCTAACATTCATCATTTTAATTTGATGACTTAATTCCTCCAAACGATTCCAAACAAGTTTCCTATATTGAAGTTCTGGGTGTCCATACACGCATGTAATCCAAAAGGAGTGTAAAGAGTCTAAGATGTAAGCCAAAATAAAATGCTTATCTTTATAAAGGATTTGAACATTCATTTTTTTTCCAATATCACTGAGATTCCTCCACTCTTACCTTCACAAGAAATCCCATTTACTTCCCAAAAACTCCATTGTTTTGCAATTCGGTTTCCTTTTTTCACTGAGATTTTAATTTCCATTAGAAAACAAAAGTTTGGCTTAAATATTTGGATCATTTCCTTGCAATTAGAGAATGTTAAGGGTTGACCCAGCCCCTTAACATTCCGGCTGATAAGGATCATGGTGTCTATGGAGACTGTTGTAAGACAACTTGCTTGAACCCTTTGCTAGATTCTCTTTCTTCTGATGGTTGTTGCATGTCTCTGACCTCTAGCATTTGCATAAGGTGACATATCTGCCTTTCGGTATCTGATTCTAGATCATTTTCATCTTCATCTTCCTTTTTCCTTTTTTGTTTTGAGGATTGACTTGGCTCTCGTGTGTCTTTATTATGTTCCTTTCCATTATTGGTTGTCGTATTAGCTTGCTCTGCATCTAGTGGACTCTGCCTCTAGTTTTGGGATGGAGGTGGTTCTTCCTCCTCAAGATATGATTCCAAGCTATTTTCTTCACCCTTGTCCATCGATTTCTATTCCTGTAAAGTTTCATTTCCAATCAAGGCATGTGCATCATTCTGAAATTGACTAGTGTTATCCATGATCAGAAAAATGTTATCCCCTGTTTCAGTCCTTAGGCTCTCGTGTGATCGGCTCCATATTGTGAAATTGTATTCCCCTGCTCTTGACTCTTCATTAAAAGTGTCCTCCATTTCCAATCTAAAACCCCATATTGAATTGATGTCTGTGTTCATTCTTCTCTCATTAACTCTTCTCTCTCCCATTACAGTACTCTCTGATTGTTCCATATTACCTGGTTGTGTTTCAATCCTCCAGTTAGTGAATAATAATTCCCCATTTGGTAGTAAAATCCGTCTTTGGGTATTATCTAGGGGTTGCCTTCACAAATTCCATTAATTAAAGTTGAAGATATCATTACCACTTTATTCCAAATTTACAAATAGTGTGTCAATCTAAAGTTGTTGTCTCTCCCATTCTTGTTGTACTTTAGATTGAAAGTGAATATCCAAAGGTAGAGGTCCTTCTGGGATGTTCAGAGCATCCAAATCTCCTTCATGATTCTTGGTGTTAACATCAGTTCTTGGTGGATACTCAATTGCTAGTATAAACTCATTGTGGTTTGAGGAGTTATCATTCTGAAAAGGTGTATTTTTAGGACTCATTTATGCCTCCACTTCTGGGGCATGTTCCTCCTCATCCATTGGTTCATTAAACCTGACTTGCTGTTGTCCATTAGCGTTGTTACCATTTGTGACCCTTCCTGTGAATTCCACATTGGTTGTTCTACGAGCTTTTCTACTTTGGAATGCTCTAATATTATTCCTGAAGAGAACGTTTGAAGATCATATCCTTTCTCAAAGCCAAAGCGCATAGCGATCTTATCCATCTACTCATTTATCATTCTCTCAATTTCATGGTTCTGGTGTGGACAAATTGAAGGTGTATGTCCAATGATGCCGCACCTCATGCAGACTTTGTAAACTCACTCATACTGAAACTCAATCCACATCATCACCCTATCATCTCTTCTCATCAGGCATCTTGCCACCAGCGGCTGCCAAAGGTTTATCCAGACTCTCACCCACATAAAATGGATGTTTCTTTTTCTTCTTTTTTTTTTTTGATAATTAAAATGGATGTTTCTTGGGGCAACATTTTCCCAATCAATTGTAGAGACTATCCCAACAACTTGTCCCAATTTGCTTGCCACAACAAATGTTGGTATTCCAAAAGGAGACCCAAAATTTGCATCAAAATTAGGACCTGCTCCAAGTTCAGGGTGTTTAGTATTGTATGTGCCCCATCGAGCGACCTTGGATACTCTTGCCAAATGAAATGAAGGTCCTGAGGGTTATCGATCTGAAGTATGTAGAAACTCTTGTCTCTACCAACCACCGATACTCTCCCTCTAGGTCTTCAAGTTCTTCTGTTGTAACTGGGACAATGGGCCCACACCTTGCCGTTGTTCTTACTTGGGGAATAGGTTGCATTTCAACCTGGGCAGCATTGTTAATGGTATTCTCACTTGTGTTGTCGCTTTTGCTGCTTTCAGTTCAGCTACATTCTCGCTGGTTTCTGATATGATTCATTTTTGGGTAAGGAAAGGGTTGTTTGTAAGGTTTCTCGTTGCTGTTGTAATGCTAAACCTATACCACAAATGCAAAGATTGCGACAAATAATAAAGTAAAATATCGTTTTCATGAGGATTAGTTAAATTTATTCTAGCTAAATACTAAAATTTGTCACTCTAGATTTATTCAAGCCAATAATTTAATTTTTTTAATTGCTAATTAATAATAACAAGCAAAAAAAAATAAATAAAAAGTACAAAATAAAAAGGAACTTAAATTTTGGTTATGCATCTCGTGGCTTCGGTTCTGCACTATGCTCCTGCCCAGCCTTGCCTCTCCACGCCACGTTTTGCCACATGTAGTAAGAACGCAGCAGCTGCCGCCACCACGCCTGCCTTCCCCAGCTCCTGCGTGTGCCACGCACGTGCCGCTTCAACAAACCTTCCCACCTCCTGCTGTGCTCTGCTCCAATCCTCCAGTCCAGCTCATGCTGTCTCTGTCCAGCAACGTGCAGCGCACCATCAACGTCCCTTACAGCGCTCAATCACACAGCAGAACAGCCTCGCCTCTAACTAGCATCAACGTAGCCCCACGTTGACGTAAAAAAACAGAGCACGGATGGCAGTAACTCAGTGAACAAAGCAGAAACAAACCAAGAACCCAAGGAAGAAATACAACAAACAGTACAAGGGCAATGAAACAAAGAAAACTAAATGTAAAAGCAGAGCTGAAAATAAAAAGAAAAACCGAAGTTTACTAGATCTAAATTTAAAGCAACTTGAATTTAATTGATATTTACAAACTAAAATCCATCTAATGTTCTAAAGAAAAAACTAAAATAAGAATAGAACCAAACTTAATCGGAAGAACCAAACTTAATCGGAAGAACCAAGAAAACATAATAATGGTGAGACACAGCCGCTGTCACCAACCCTCTCCGCCTTTAAAACCTAATTTAAAGATAATAAAATAAACTGTTTAAAAGACAACTAAAAGGCAGTAAATGAGAGCTGAAGAAAAATGGTGAAAAAGAATGGCGTACCGCAGCCCTCCTCCACACTTTTTTCATCCGGCTGCTCCCCTATTTTATTTCTGGGCTTTTCAAATGTTTGGGCTGCTACATCTCTCATGGGTTGGGTTTTTTCTTGTCATGTCCTTATACATCTCTAACAAATTAAATTAATGGCCATACTCAGTGAGTTGGATTTAGAGTGTTTTCGGCTTATGAATTCTGAGATTTAAAGTAGGCTAAGTGAATTTAGGTTTCATGTGATAATGAGATAGGATTTAAGTGGATTATGATGAAGTTTAGGTCAAAGATTTTAGGAGTTTGGAAAATAGGTAAGTTTATGGATTTTAAGGGTAAGGTTAGGGTTTAGGTTTTAAATACTAAATCTGACCACTTGATTTTTTTGTCATTTTTTCTACTTTTTTATTATTCTTAAATTTTTTATACATGAAAATAATTTAATTAAATTGGAAAAAATTTACATTAAATTTTCAATATTTAATCAAAATTTGTGTAATAAAATACTCTAAAAAAATATTTTAGGAAATCACTGGGTATTTTTTTTTAACCATTTTATATTGACAGAAACGAATCTTCATTTTCTCCCTACCCATAGTTCTTTTCCTAGATTTAGGAATTAGGGCTCTTTGGTTTCTCATTGATTGGGGGTTGGGGTTGCGAAGATGGCTCTTTTGGGTGATTGATGGAGAAATTTTCAATGATTGGTGTAAACAAAGGGAGAAAATCGATCGAATCTAGAAAAGGTGAGATTTTTGAAGCTCAAGAAGAACAATGATGAAATTGGGTAAGAAGAAGATTAAGGGTTCTTCTAGGAATATTTTTTGATATTTTAACCACAGTTCCTTTTGTTGAAGATAAGAAGAAATCAAAGAAAAGATAGGGTTTGTGCTCTCTTTTGAGAGGAAATCTTCACAGAGGGAAAGAGGAAACGCTCTCTAAGACGAGAGGATTTTTGCTATGTAAACACACACACATATATATATATATATATATATATATATATATATGAGGAGGGATCCACTTACACATGTGTAAAACAAATTTAGTTTTACACACTTTCATATCTTTTTATATGATTTATAATTTTTTAATCCGACCGTTGAGTTTTATGTTCTATTCACATAGATCATGCATGCCAAATTTCAAATTAATCGAATACGTCTAACTATATATTTCGTAAAATAAAATTTCAACCGTTGATATATATTGAAAAAAATACTATTCTCGATTAAAGTAATAGAAATAGTAGATTGATTCAAAAATTTACATACAGAATAAATATGAGTAGGTTGTTAAATCCAACGATTGTTTTGCAAAAATATTAATCCTATATGAAGATATAGAAGTGTGTAAAACAAATTTGTTTTACACATGTGTAAGTGGATCCCTCCTCTCTATATATATATATATATTCTTCCCTTTCCAACTTGAGAAAGCAAATTTTAAATTTGCTATTAGGTTATATATATGTATAGAGGTGGCAAAAGTTGACCCGATCCGAAAAATCCTTTTAATTAACCCGAATTCAAATCCGACCGATTCGATTTGACTAAAAAAGTCAACAACCTAAATCCAACCTAATCCGGATCCGAATTGATCCGAAACCAAATTTATTAGAATTTTCATTGATCCAAACCCGACTGAATTCGAACCCAAATTGATCCGAACCCAAATTCATCCGAATTTAGATTAACCTAAACCCGAATTGATCCGAACTCAAATTGACCCGAATCCAAATTGATGTGAATCCAAATTTACCCAAACCTGAAAAAGATTCAAACTTAAATTTAATATTATCAATAAATATTTAAATGTTAAAATTTAATATCAAAGTATTTTAATATAGTAAAAATATAATTTTTTTTCAATAATATGAGTGTTATATATTTTTTTAATCTAATTAAATTTAAATATTCACTTTTATATTACATTCATTTTAACCTAATGTATAATTATTTAATCGCTAATATATAATAGAGTACAGAAGCTATATCATCTACACTAATGTCTCCAATTATTCTATAAAAAGTCAAAATAAATTAAAGAGATATATAATACTGTTTTATGATATATAATATTGTTTTATGATATTTAGTAGGGATTATTAAATCACTTTGATTCAAAAGTTATTAATTATTGTAGATAATAAAAATAAAATGAAAAAATGTAATTTATTTGTGAATATTGGTAAATATATTATAAAGAAAACTATCATACAGATTATTAAATATTTTGATTATTTCAATCCAATTGTACTATAGGTCATGTAAGAAGAAAATTTTATTTTCATGAGTTTTGTAATAAAATTTATTTTCATGAGTTTTGTAATTCTTCGAAATATGGTTTCAGTTGATTTTCATACCAGATAAATCACATCAAGATGACCAAAGCTTAATCCAATAAATTTGTCCAATAGACCCGAATCCAAATTCGACCAATCCGAATTGACTAAAAAAGTCAACGACCCAAACCCGACCTTATTCGAACCCTAAATGATCCAAACCTGAAATAGACCGATTTTTTCTTGACCCAAACCCGACCTTATCCAAACCCGAAATGATCCAAACCCGAAATAGACCGATTTTTCCTTAATCCAAACCCGACCTTATCCGAACGCGAAATGATCCGATTTTTCCTTAACCCAAAATGATCCGATCCAAAATGATCCAACCCAAACCCAATTCGACCCGCCCATTTGCCACCTCTATATATGTATATAGTTAATACTTAGCTAGAATTTAGGTAAGTGAGTTTATAATTCTTTTTGTGTGGTCATAATTTAAGGGATATTATCTAAGTTAATATTGTAATTTCATAAGGTGATAATGTTATTTCATGACCCTCATCATATATAATCTCAATTTTATTTTTTAAATTGTACACATTATACAAATTCTCTTAAAAATTTCATTAGTTATACAGTTTAATTATGCCATTAGTTAACGATTCACCAAAGTCCCTAAGATGTTGGTGCCACTTAGGCTTATACTAGAGTTTAGGTCAACACTCAATGCTTTAAGTTTTGACCATGCATTTAAGATTTGACCAGATAGGTCTCACCTTAGGGTTTTTTGCAGGAAGCCTGCTTACTTGCGCGTACGTTCATTCGAGTCTCTACACTTGATTTTCAAAGTGTTACATAAGCTTATTGAATTTATATTGAGAAATAAATAGTTAAAGTAGGTTTGAAAAAATCTCAATTATTACTTCTTGAGAATTTTTGAACTAATCAAGGTCTTCCTTGTGACATTCTTCACTTTTCACTGATTTATATGTTAAGTTATTGATTTGTTAAGCAACGGTTCTAAGTTTAATACCATAGTTTCATGTGTTTCTACATAACGAATCTTGGTTTCTATCTTTAATTCTTTGTTTTTATTAGCTATGATTTTAGTTTGTTATTTTTTTTTTTCGTGTGTTCTGGGTGTTTTTCGCGTTCTTCATTGAATCTCATCTTTTTTCGATAAGGTTCATATTAAGCTTTTGATCTTATCACTAAATTAGCAGCGATGGACAATTTAGACTTTTCATCCAATATTCTAGAAAGTATACATACGGAATGGAATCAATGGCTGTAACAATACCAAATTTCACTAATTTTACTAAAGATTGAATATTGGAAGATGAAATTTAATTGAGTTGAATTACGTAATTCTAGGCAGATTATAAAGTTTGAGAATAGCACGAAGCTTTGGGAGACATTTGGTATAATTACAAGACAAGGGCAAAAAAAAAGGTAATTTAGAAGCTCCGTTTTTAAGTTACTTCAAAGTGCCATCTGTGTTAGTGGAAGACATACATGTATATATGTGTAAACTCAATAAGTTAAAATAGGAAATTAATAAATGGCAAGTATGTATAACGCCTATGTATATAGATTATAAACACTTAGCTTGTGGAAATCTATGTATCTAACAACCAGTCATGCAAAGGGTTAAGTGGTGTGGTGATGGAATGACATGGCTAAGGCAAGAATTATCAAGATGATGATGATGATGATGATGATGATGATAATAATAATAATAAAAAAAACAAAAACGTGTAAGCTTGCATGAAGGATACATGAAATAGAAGTAAGAAGTGAAAAGGTAATAATGAGAAATATACCATTGAAATTAACGGCATGACTTAAAGCTAAGCAAAATTGTAAAAGAAATAATTAAATCCTATTCTTCTTCCTCCTACTCCAACCGACCATTGAAGAAACCTTGAGGAAGCTTGAAACTTTGGATGAAGTCCTAGCAAAAACAATAATCCAAGATTACAACTAGCTAGAGAAAATCAAGGTCATTCCATTGTTATGCTTGCATGTAGTTTTAAGTTGTTACCAAGAGCAAACAAGGGCTGTTTAGGTTTTGTGCAAGGGAGTTCAAGGTAAGAGAAAGTTTATTTTCTGACTTAAGTTGAAGGTTAACAATGTGAGCTTGTTGGAAAATTAATATCATGTTGTTTGATGTTGAATTGAAGCTTGAAATAAAACAAGGAAGGTGATTAATGGATGCTGTCTTTGAGCTAGCTGTGTGGAAGCTAGAGTTTTGATCTTTTAAGCTATTGACTTTGTGGGTAAGTGACGTGAAACTTGCTGTGTATATTATGTTTCATTGAGTGTAGATAAAGTAAATGTAATGGTTAAGGTTAATAAGACTTGGTTAGATGAGTTTGTGAAATGAAAATGTTGAGAAGTTGAATTCTGTTGATATGCCCTGTTCTAGGTTTAAGATTAAAATATTTAGTTTAGGGGTTTTGCATTAAGACAAATTCTGAAACATTATGGTAGATAGCCTTTTGAGTCAGGATTAATTCAGTTTGGAATTTTTGGATTTGGAGTTCTGTAGCTTGAGATATGAATACTTGAATCTAGGACACTCACTGCCATGAACAAACTACTTATTGTCAAATTTGAAAATTCATGGAAAATAGCCCATATTGAATTTGGTAGTAAGCCTTATATTTCCAAAATGATAATTAAGTTAGGATTAATATGGTTTTGAATTTGCATAAGTTGGGCATTCCTATATCCAGATATAAAATATTTTGTGCACAGAAGTCAGTTGACCATTCTGCCTAAATGCACTTGCACCTAGGGTGAGTTTGTGAAATTATTGAGAATAACTCAGGCATGATAAAATTATGAATCTTATATTTCCAGATAAGAATTCAATTAGGTTTCATATGGATTTAGAATCATAATTTTTAGACATCTCTATAATTAGTTATGTAAAATTTTGTGCCCAAAGGTCAAGAAATCACCTTGCTAAACGTGCTAGAAATAGAGTGAACTTTGGGAAATTCTTGATATCAATACAAAACGAATAACATGATGAACCTTACACTTCTAAATAAGGATTTAAGCTAGGTTTCATACAAAATTTATGGTTCGACAATTGGATCTGAATATTTTGGGTAAGGCCAAAACAGTGCTGAAAGGTCAGATACATGTAAACAATGAGGTCATGTGGTAACTTCTATTGCTTGACAAAAAAAAATGAAAAAAAAAGGAGCTCGTATGATTAATACAAATTCAAGAACTAATATGTCGAATAATTTTTATTTGTAACTAATTGTCAAGCTACATAGCTATTTGTGCGAAATCAGGAAACGTGGGCCCAGTAGTGCAATTAATGGTATATAAGGGTAAGTGGAAGTATAAATAGAAATTGCATGGTTGAAATTATTTTACAAGTTCATGTTTTGATCATACTTTGATACCTTGATTTCATGTTAAGTGTGCTTCATTAATTTATGTCATGATTTGTTTTAAAGGACATGAGGAATTGTAAAACCATTTCCCCAGTGTTGATTTGAGAAGCTCGCATGCCTATAGCATTTTGCTTTATAATCTAACAATACATCGTGCTTTAAAAAAAATAAAATTGATTTTAGCATGCTCTTTCTATACTTAGACGAATGTGACGTTTTTATTTGAATTTTCATATGAATTTAATGGCAAAGAGAGGTGTAATAGAGTTTGGAGATATAATGATATGTTTTCGATACATTGAAATTCTTTTAATTATAGTTCAAGTAGTGTTGGGATTGGATCCCTTCATGGTGATCTTGTGAGAATAGCACCTTTAAATTACTAAAGCAACTATTAGGTTTGATCCTGCCAACAGAGGATCCATATTTGGTTTGGTCCTGCTGCAAGAGTATCGATATATATTGTCAGGTACCATTTGATCAACGGCCTGACGAACTTGTGTGCACATAAATAGATTCCCAGAGAGGAACAATTCCTAAAAAGAAATGAGAAGGTTCACTGATACCATTGTAGTGATTCGATGTTTATCTTGCAAGAGGGTTAGGTTAGTTATAAGCTATTATGTTGTCGAATTTTTAAAAAAATCTATGACTTAGAGGATAAATTATTTATAACCAATATTGATGAATCCAAATTATAATTGCTCATTAAAGCAATCTTGAATCAATGTCTATACTATACACACTCAAACATTATATTAAAGGACTCAATTAAAAGAAAAAAAATTTTGGCTCTAATTTTGACTTCGGTAGGTTAAAGCGATCAAACGGGTCGTTACAGTGGCATTCCCTCACCAACCCTCCAACCAATCCAACTTGATCTCTAAATTTGGACCAAGTAGGCATATTAAACCTAGAAAACATTCAAGAACGATAAAAGCTCGCAGTGGCCTCACAATAAAAAGGTTTTGATAAAGCATATTCTTCTTTCCTTTCAAAAGTTGTCTCTAAAAGACAATTCTTTTTCTAAAACAAAAGATTCTTGCTCCCGTTTTGTAGTTGTCTCAAAAAGTAAATTCTTTGTATTAACACATTTTTAGATTCCTTCTGATAGGAACAAAGGGATATTTTTGTACAAACACTGTAAAATTTTCTTTATAAACGAATACAATACAACAAACTAGGCAGAGTTTCCCAGTGTTTCCTTAACATTTTTTCATTTTTCAGCCTTCTCTATAATTCTCTACTTTGTAAATTTAGTAGTCGTTTAGCATTGTTTTTGTCTTCTATTTTTTTAAATAGCAGCAGAAAATATATTTGGCAAGTTGTTTCTATTTTCAAAAACGAAATCAAAAATAAAAATTTTCAAAATTGTTGGAAACAAAAATTTTTTATTTTCATTGTTTTCGAAAATATATTTTCATTTCTGGTATTTTTCATGAACAGTGTTTATATATTTTCATAATAAAAAATATAAAATAAAATTAATTTTTAAAATAAAAATATTAAAAAAATTAATATAGAATATTATTTAAAAAATAAATAATTTAAAATTTAATATAATTTATTTTAATATAAAATTTGAAAACGAGAAAAGCAATTAAATATAAATTATATTAAACTATAACATCATAATATTATTTAATTTAAATTTGTATAATAATTTATTGAATACATTATATATTTTAAGTAATATCATCTATTATAATTTTAATATGTTAATAATTAATATTATTGCTAAGTACTATTATCTAATATAATTAATTATTATTTTACTAAATAAATAATATTATTATATAATATTATATTTTTTAATTAAATTTAAAATAAATCACTACTACTATTAAATAATTTAATATTATTAAATAAGTGAAAACTTAATGTTGATTAATATTATTTATATTAATTATAATATATTTTAATAACTGTATAATTTAGTATAAATTAATTAGTTAAATATATATTATTTAATAAAATTTAATACTTTTACAATTAAATTAAATAATATTATTAAATATAATTTATAATTATTAATTCATATTATTATTTAATATGTAAATTTAGAATTTTACTAATCTCAATTATCATATAATAAAAACTAATATAAAAAACTTTTATTTAATATTATTTTTAATTGAATTATTATATTTGATATTATATTTAATCATAATATTATTTAAGTTATACTAAATTTTAATATGATTAAATGAAAATATTTAATATTAGTAGTAAATAGTATAAATTAATATTATGTACATAATATTATTTAATAAATATATTATTACTTTTATTTAATTTTTAAAATTTTATTTTGTGAATTGAATTATTATATCTGAATCAGTATAAATATTTGTTTTCAATACGTAATAATGTTAACCAAACAATAAGTGGCTGGAAGAATGTAAGTGAATTTCTTCCCTAGGCATTTGAACATATTTCGAATCTTGGAATTATCACTGTTAGGAGGGCTTTATCATTTACTACTCTCAAACAGAATTAATCTCAGACTATAAGATGAATAAGGATACTTGTGATTACACTAAAACAATATTAAACAATAAACAATCCCAAAAGACCCCTTAGCTTTGTCACCTTAACTTTCTCACTTTCTCAACTTTGTAGAGAGAGTTAACCATGGTTTGACCTAGTGATTGTTATCCCATCTTAGGAGAGATTAGATCCAAAGTTTGATTCTCAACTCTTCTTTTGTACCTCCTATGAAAAAAAAAATAAACTTTGTAGAGAGCTGATTGTGTCTAAGTTGCAAAAATTTTCTACACTCATAACGCATAAATTTTGAAAATTTTTGAAGTTACTCAATAAAAAACAAAACTGTGTCAATAAGTAAAAATGTTCAAATTATTTTTGATTAATTATTATTAACATTTTAACTCAATCTTAACATTATTTAAAAACTATTTACGTGTTAAAATTGATGTGTTTTATATGTGTTGAAATCGATTATTTTCAGGTATACAAAATGTGCTAACTATCTACGTGCATAATAAACTTCCATGAGTGCTAAACTTTTAAATAAAAATGTAATTTAATATTTTATCAGAAAATTAATAAAAAAAGTTATGAATAATAATTGGGCTTGTATATGATGCACTGACAGTGTATAATTTTCATACACTGTTAATGCATCAAAAATTGACACTTCATCATTTGACAAATTAAAAAATATATCGATCCCTTAAAAATAAATATAAATAAATTTTTTGATTTGCTTATAAGAGCTTATTGATGAAATGTCAATCTCTTATGCATTAACAATGTATAAACACTATACATTGTCAGTGCATCATATATAAATTCATAATAATTTGCGGTTTGCGTTTAACATGTCTCACACAATAAATATGATCCTACTTGTCCACAACAGTCGCACAAATTTGCTTTGCTGATGTAAAACTAGATTGAATGGACGAGAAGATTAAAAAAAGATAAGATTAAAAAAAATAAAATGATTATTAAAATAATAAAAATTTTAAAGTTAAGGAATAAAAAAATAGTTTCATTTCATCCAATTTTTTTTTGTTTTTTGTGGGTTTGGCCCACTGATCACACTGTCACCTATGCCTATCAGTGTGCCTGCCGAACCCAGCCACATCCGTTAGCCAATTCCATGTTGAAAATGAGATCATATTCACTTCAACATAATAAATAAATAGATATACAACAGTTAATTAATACCTGTAGAACAAAATACCTAATTTATAGGTTATTTGAAAGGAACTTCATCCAGTGAGCTCGCTTATAGGTGGACGGTCCATGACATCAGATGCAGTTGTTGCATGTTTTTGCAGCAAGGAATCAATATCAGGTAA
The DNA here is from genome assembly GCA_032173925.1 of Heritiera fomes. NCBI lineage: Eukaryota > Viridiplantae > Streptophyta > Magnoliopsida > Malvales > Malvaceae > Heritiera > Heritiera fomes. The sequence goes on along the minus strand of JAPDPM010000009.1, from coordinate 15,064,314 downwards.
TTTAGGAACCTGAGCCAAAAGGTCAATTGTTCTTCGTAGAAGGCGAGCTAAATCACCCTCATCCATGGCACAATCCATCATTAACTCCCTCCAAGATAGCCCAGAAGCCCAGGCTTCCACCATTCCAGAAAACTGGCTATCCAAACAGCAAGGTATCTCTACCCCATGTTTCTCTTGAAGTTGTAGATAGGAGTTTCTTTGTTCATCCAATAGACTAATGACATTTAACACTGTAGAAGAAGGTTCATATATGTAATTATTATTTTTCCAAGCGCGTACCTTTATCCCCTCGGAAACTAGGCTTGCACAGACAGCAGCAAGTTGTGCAGGCTTTAAATCTAACAAGATTTTATTTCGAAGCACCATCGCCAGCCAGAGTTCATTTTCTCCCCGTATTGCAGCTGCTGTTTCACCAAGAGGGAATATTACATTTGTATTGATGTCTAATGCCCTTGTTTCATGAATGACATTGCTGATTTGCAGAAACTCCTTCCACCCAGATGGTTCGATTTTCTCCATCCTATTGATCAAGTGATTTGATCTAGCCGTCAATCGTTTTATCTTTTCCTCAGTAAACTTAGCCATGTCCAGGATCTTTTTATATTCTCTGAAGCCTTCTATACGGGCTATCTTTTTCTTCAAACGTGCTACTTTGTTCCTTTGTTCTTTGTAGTGTTCTACAGATTCAATGTATTCTTGCGACATGCGTAACACCTCATCGCTTTCGGAAAGACTACTTAAAACTGGCACATTTAGGCTCCAAGACCATGTTTCTAGAGATCCTTCCCTGTACCATAAACCACCAAGCTCAGAGTCAGCAAGTTTTTCCCACTGCATTTCCTCTTTATCAAGAAGCGTCCTCATTATTTGCCGAGGCAAAGCTTCTCCCTGAGTTAAAGCAACATCAGGAAAGCCACTCCTATAAACAGTTTTAATCCACTTCTCTGTAAATAGATACCAGGAGTTATCTGAACCAAGGGCCACATAGTAAGTTGGTTCAACATCTTGATGAGTGTCAGATTCACCAGCATTTAACTCGGTTCCAACACTGCTCAGTGCAAAAGAATCATCAATAGAGACCATCTTTTTAAGTTTTGACCCATCAAGCGACTCAACCTTTCCCAAGTAAACAGTGGGAACTAAGTTTTCAACTCCTTCAGAATCCTTATACTGCAAGCAAATGAAGGGTAGGTGTCCGTTTTCAAATTCCTTCAGTAGAGGTTTCAAAGAAGAAAATCTCTTCAACTCCATCCTTCTTCGAAATTCAGTCCTAAGGCGTTTTGCTGCCCTTAATTCCTCTTGCAAATCTGCAATCTCCTTATATGCCACCTCTGATAGAAGTTTCCTGCTCTTTCTATCTATAGCATCATCACTAATTTCATAAGCCAGTGCTTCAATCTCCTTCTGTATTTTAGCAAGCTCCTCTTCTGCAGCAAGCCTTACATTGCTGCCCAAGTAGTTTCCAAAACTTTGATCAACTAGCTTCCTTGCCTGTTCCAAAGTTCTCCTTGCTTGTAAAGCATTTGTTTCATCTGATTCATTTGACCTACGGGTAACTTTTGCACCTCCCAAAAGATTCAACACCATTCCATAAGAAGCAGTGAACTGTGATACAAGGGGCTCAACTCCAGAAAATAGAAGCTTGCAGCACTCTTCAGCACCTTCATAAGGAGTCTGCACTATCACAACATGGCCCCTTTCATCTATGCCTCTACGTCCAGCACGCCCTGCCATTTGAAGCAATTCATTAGGGCTTAATTGGATACGTCCACTGCTTGTCCTTTTGCTGAGAGAGGAAATAACAGCTGTCCTAGCAGGCATGTTGATTCCAGCCGCCAGGGTTTCTGTAGCAAAGACGACCTTCACAAGTCCTCGCTGAAACAACTCCTCAACAAATGATTTCCATAGTGGAAGACAACCAGCATGATGTGCAGCAACCCCTTTAATAAGTCCTTTCACTGCAGTCTCCCTCACAGCATCAGGATACTGAAGGCGAAACCTCTTCAATGCAAGTTCTACCTCACTCATCTCACACTCATCCAAAAGGCTGCGATCTTCAACATACTGCACAGCAGCATCACAACCTCTCCTATTAAATATAAACCAAATTGCTGGAAGCATGTCCTTTGCTTTGAGGTGCCATAGTGTATCGACAACTTGAGGAACCTGAAAATTATCGTATATGCAGTAATTTTTGTTTTCAATAGGATTGTCACTAATCAGGCAAAAGGACATCCTTGAATAATCCTTTATTTGCAAACAAATTACGTCAATCACAACCAAAGAATAAAATAACTAAACTACACCTGTGAACGGCGAATCATGTTTTTGTCACTAATCAGGCAAAAGGACATCCTTGAATAATCCTTTATTTGCAAACAAATTACGTCAATCACAACCAAAGAATAAAATAACTAAACTACACCTGTGAACGGCGAATCATGTTTTTGTCGTTCTTTGAAAGAGGCTGCTCAGACACGCTAACTGTACCATCAAGGCTCTCATTTCTTCTGCGTCTTCGTGAGTTCCTTCTCCTAGATCCATCATCCCCGTATGATTGAACTACTGAAGCAGAAAGTTGTAAATAATTGAGTGACAGCTTCCTGTTCCAAATTCCAAAAGAAATTGAAAACTTGTTAGAATTACTAACAGATAGGTGAGATACTATGCAAAATATCATCTAAAGAAAAAGCATGAGATGTATTTATAATTTACAAATGTTACAAAATTCAACGACATTCACACAGCTTGAAGTTGATAATTGGAACACAGAAAGCTATAAATTTGCAAGCAAAGATGTCTACTTAATTACCAAATTACAGAAAATAACCATTGATAAGATGCAATCATTTCAAAAAAAAAAGAAGATAAACATCTGAAATTTATCAATTTTTGTTTAGCAGAGAGAGAGAGAGAGAGAGAAAGAGAGAGAGAATGTTTAAAAATAAGCTATGTTATTGTATATGCATGCAGGTCTGGGTTTGGTAAAAATGGCAACAATTAACCACAAAATAAACAGGATATTATATGCATGCCTGTGTGTCTGCTGGGTATGGGAAAAAATTGGCAACAATTAACCAGAGAACAAACATGATAGTCTTGATTCCATAATTTTGGAGGTTACCCATATTACCTCTTTCAAATTATTATTATTATAGAAACATAGGCTAATCGAAGTGAAGTATTTTGGCAAATAAGAAATGAGGAGTGCTCGTCTTACCCAAAAAAATTAATGGATGCACATACCATATGTCCACAATTTCACACTAAAAACTACAAATCCCAATGTTTCTTCCATCAAGCAGCATATAAACACCTCAGATTACCCCTTTCAAATTATTATTACAAAAACAATAGGCTGGTCTAAGCAAAGTATTTTAGTACATGTGAAATGAGCAGTACTGGTCTTACCCCCAAATATATGCAAATTATATAACAGCAGATACACATGTCAAGTGCCCATAATTTCACACTAAAACTACACAGCCGCATGTTGCTCCTGCATATAAATTCCCCCAAAGTTCTATAAGACCAGCAGTTTCTATTTGAAATACCTATTCATGTGTGTGCCTTTTTCATTAAGAAGTGGCAATAAAGAAGTCTTTGTTGAGAAGTGCCAAGTCAATGGAACTGGACGCCATGACGATGTTACCAGCTCCGTTTTACCATGAATCTAGAAAAAAAAGGAGATTAAGGGGAAAATCAATCATCTTATAGGCTCACAGCATATAATTCCAAGATACAGATGTAAAGCCAGCACAACAATCATGCATAAGTGAACGGTAGATCACACAGCTAGGAGGAATTTTCTCTAGAATCTTTGTGCACATTCAACAATCATACCAAGCCGACTTCGAATAAGAACCTGTAGAATAAATCCAGTTTCCTATGGGGTGAGTCAGACAAAGACAACAAAGATGCAAGTAAAGAAATTATTACCAATAACATCTACTGAATGAGAGAAATATCAAAAGAAGAAGATTGGCCAAAACATAATACAAGGACATTCATAATATGAATGAACCCAAAACTACGTACTCGAAAAGTGATAGCACGTTACCAATGCTAAACAGAGATAACTTGTCTCAACACCATTTCATCTCCGCCCTTTTCTCTTATAAAGAAATATCTGTTGAATTTTCTTCAAGAAAATAACAAGCAAGTTTGGGATTAAGGTTCAGTTGACTTCAAAATAAAAACAAGTTTACCGAACCATTTGGCACAATGGTAGGTGCATGCTTCCACCTGCTTAAAGAGCTGGGTTCCATCTGCCTTCCCCAAAATAAAAAACTAAAAAATAAAAACAAGTTTAACCCAAGAAGACTAAGTCTAAAACCAATATTACATTCTTGGTGAAATGCCACTGACAAGACTAACAGAGTAGAACATAAAGTCTATCACACTCCTCACAAAGCTCATCTTGGGATAGAATGTGAGCTCAGCATGTAAAACATTACATTGGAATCCAATCAACACCACTGAGGCCCATGAGATAATGCATTACCAGACAATATACTGTCCATGATCTTTGTCTACCAATCAAGCTATGAGAATAAAAGGTACATGTACTGTAGCAAGTAGTGCAACAAAGAAATAAATTTGCTCAGAGGAAAAGCCAAAATGCAGAAAAGAAGAAAAGTATAAATCATGCCATTGTCAGTGAATATCTTTAACTGCAAGATCAAGGCAAAACACTTCACCAGAACATCCATTTTGGGTACGTGAACCCAAGAGTGCAGGACAGACAAGCAAAGGCAAAGAAGTATACAGACAGAAGGATACAGTCATATAGTAAATATTACAACAACTCTCAAACATCTGAACCAATATCAGGGATGGTTAAAGAACATATGATATGATATGATATGATATGATATAACAAGGAACATTACCTGACCAATCCAACCAGCTAGCTCATCTGGGTTAGCAACTGTAGCTGACAGACATATAAGTTGAACTTCTTTCGGGCAATAAATCACCTGAAAACATTTCACAAGTTGGTGAAAATACATTAACCATTGAGAACCCAGAAATAAATGAGTTTCAAAAATTAAATATACTCACTATCTCTTCCCACACAGTACCCCTAGATATGTCACTTAAATAATGAACCTCATCGAGAACAATCACATCAACGTGAAAAAGGCCACTCCCAGAAGAAGCCATTCCAACACTGATCAGCAGAAAAAAAGCTAGCATGCTTAATTTCATTAATTAACACAAGCCTTAAGAAGGAAAAGAATGGAGGTAAAAAATGAAACATTTATAAGACATGAAATACATAGACAAGATTTCTTCCTAGAAAGCCAAAAACACGAGGCGACCAATAACCTCCCAAAGGAGGGTAGAAACTGCTACCATAATAGTTTGCTGCAAAAGTAATATACAGTGCTTTATATATAACCAATGACAAATTAATATACATTACATATATGGCGCCATTCGCATCAAAACTGCACAAATGTAGGCATAAGGGTTGCCAAAACCAAGAACAGTTTTTCCGCTACTCAATACCACAAAATTATAGAAAATGTTAACTAGAGTACCTATTATATAACATGTTACGCAGTATCTCCGTAGTCAAGACCAAAACCCGAGCATCCTTGTTGACAGCAGAATCTCCGGTTAGAAGGCCAACGTTATTATCCCCAAATGTCTCCCTAAAACAACAAAAATCACCATCTTAGCTCGAAGGATTCATATGCCATGTAATTATTTTCACTACAATGTCACAACTATCCAAATCCAACCGTTCATAGTGGCAGGGTGAAAGTTATTTGGAGCCTGGAGGACATGGACCCAACAATTATGATGAAGTTTTAAACTGTATGCAATTAATAGCATGTTTCAACCCAAAATCATTCGCAAGCTTATGAAACTAAAAATAAATTGAAAAAGTAAATTGAAAATGAAAGTAATTCGTTATGCATGTTGAGAAGGAAGGAAAATAACTGTGATCACCTAAACTGTCGAAACTTCTGATTGGATAATGCCTTAAGCGGAGTTGTATAGAGTAACCTCCTTCCCCTGGCTACCGTTGCCACGGTGGCAGCTTCCGCAATTAAAGTCTTTCCGCTACTCGTCGGCGCTGAAACCACCACCGATGAACCCCTTAAAAATGCTTCTATCGCCATTCTCTTCAAAACAGAAGGAAAAATTATTGGAATTTTAAATTTGAAGAAGAAGATGAAGAAGAAAGGTTACAGAAAAGGAAAATATTGAAAATAAAGAACCTGAAATTTATCAATGCGAAAATCGTAAACATCAGCGAGTGCATCAACGTCAATCATTTCCTCGCCGAATTCCCTAACTAAAACACAGAGCTTTTCCACTCGTTGCCAAGTGGATTCCTTGTGCCGGTTCGATGAATCCACGGAGATTTCGTCTTGGTCTTCACTCTGTTGGACATCGTCGGAAACTTCAGAAGAAACGTCTTCGTATTCGCCGTATTCATCGGCAGCTTCATAATCATCGTCGTCGTCGTCCTCGTCATCTTCGAGTTCTTCCTCGTCGGCGTCAGAGAGTTGGGGCTCAGCGGAGAAGGGAGAGCGTCGGGATTTGAAAGAAATGGGAAAGGAAAGTGGAGAGATAATGGATTTGGGGCGATAGAAAGGCAGGGATGGAGCGAGGGAGTGGGAGCAAGGGATTCGGGAGTGTTTGGTTGTGGGGAAAAGAGAAGGAAGTGTGAGGATAGAAAGAGCGTTCATGGCAGGAATTGTTCGGGCGTACTGTAGGTGAGTTACCTGACCTTAAAAAGACAAAGGTTGCTTGGAATTTTCATTTTGGTGTTATTTGCTGCTTGGAATTATCATTTCCTTTAAATTTTGCGGGAGGTTTAGGAAACAAAAATGAACTATCCGCGGTTTGAATGCTTGTTCAGCTTATATTTTCGTAATATCTACGGAAAATTTTAATTATTGAATCATGACACATTATTATTATTATTATTATTATTATTATTATTATTATTATTATTATCTATGTTATGTTCTGTAGACCTGGTAATTTTAGATACGATACAAATACACATACGAACACGAATAAATGATACGATGTGACACGAGATGATACGGGATTAAAATTAAGTAAAATTAATATATGAATGTGATAAAAGCTAAAAATAACATTTTGAATTTTTTGTATCAACACGAATTTTAGACACGAATACATGACATAAATACGACACAAACACAATTTTATATGACACAAAAATAAATTTTTGACACGAATTATCAGATCTAATGTTTTGAAAGATGCAACAGAACAGACAAAATATACAAAAAGTGAAAACACTGGACTAATTTTTTTATTTCCCTTTTAGGAAAAAAGCATATACTTTATTAGTGCATTTTCAGAATTTCTGCAGAAAATACATTATTTATTATATCTAGGCTATCATCAGCCCAATAGCAAACGTCATTACACTTCAGTGCATAATGAACTATGGTATCAACCATAAAATTTCCAAATCTTTTAACATAACAAAACACACATGAATGAAATTTGCTTGCTAAGGCCTTGATATCATACACCTGCAATCAGAGGCGGAGGAGCATAGGGCCTAGTGGGGGCTCAAGCCCCTACTGAATTATCAATTTTAAGTTTTTTTTTTATGTTTACTCAATGATAAATATATTATATTGTATTTTAAAATTTATTTAGTTCTCACTGAACTTAAATTTTTTACTTTTAAATTTTTTAGTTTTAATTTTTTTTTAAATTTTGAATCAAACTTCCGGTGAACAAAATCTTTGGCTCCGCCTCTGCCTACAATCCTGTTGCAGACATGTCCAAGGATACAATATTCAACTTCTGTGTTACCAGCAAGGCATCACCTTCCAAAATGACTTTAGAAAACCCCATATCCAGAGCAAAACTTACCGTCGAGTATGCTGCCATCAATTCCAAGATGAGTGGATCCACTTTCCATTTAACAAATTTAGCCATTGCTCCCATAAAACGCCCCTCAAGATCATGTACGATAACACCTAGTCCTCCAACCAACGAGAGTCTGTCAATTGCAGCATCATAGTTTACTTTAACAAAACCCAGTAGTGATGCCTTCCACCTTACATTATGCTTGACAGTTTGAAACGCAGTATGTGTTGTAGTAGGTAGAAGATGGAGAAGTAGAAAATCGAGAATAATTGAGGCGTGCTGCGTTTGCACTGTCTTTAAGGATTATTTCACCGGTTAAGGATTATTTCACCGGTAGGTATAATCTCTCAGAATTCAACAGGCTCTTTTGGAATAACCAGGAAGCAGGAACAGCTAGAAGAACAAGAGAGGTTTGTAACCCAGCAATTAGAGAGAGTAGAAGGAGTAAAGAGACGAAGGAGCAGTGCATTGGAAGCCTTATGTAGCACTGTATTTATAGACAAATTATGTAGCACTGTATTTATAGACAAAATTATGAACGTTTGTAACCTTTAGAAAAATCCAAATGTAATCAGAATAGAATCATGATAAAATATAAATAAAATCTGAATGAAATTTGAATCAGGAAAAATCTGTAATGATAGGCTATAACGTTAAGAAGAAAATATGGAGGAGGTCAACGTGAAATCTAAAGCTTATAGAGTTTTGGATAAACTAAAACACTAGTTACCAGATAAGAATTAAATACCGAAAATAACTGAAAGCAAAAAGGTCAAAACACACGCAAAGGGGGCATATCATGAGTATAGAACTGTAAATGGGTTTTTAACCCATTTTTCGTGTACGTGCAAAACTCCCATTTTTTGTTGCCCTTTATAAACCCATAAATCAATGTAATTATATAAAATCTTTTGAAATCATTTATCTAAGCAATCTTTTAGAAATATACAACTTATCCAACAGTATGATCAGTCTGCTGAGCATTTTTAAAGTCCCGTACATACTAACTGATGAAATGACAGGAGTGCTCCGTATTACAAACCTCATTCTAGTAAACTTCTTTATGACAGCTGCTCTAAATAGACCACACCATGCGTGACAGCAATCAATTGTCTTCTTTGTCAATCCAGACTCTTCAGAAGAGTGGTGAACCAATCCTTATCAGTAGACACCTTGAAAATGAGACTGGAATTTACTCCAAACAAGTACTGCCTTCGGGTAAACTTTGATCACATGTGCAATCATTTCTCCACCCCCTTTACAATGGACACATGAGGCTGGAACCCCCATTCCCCTGTAATTCAAGTTGTCATTAACAGGCAGGATATTGTAGCAAAACTGGCAGAGGAGGATCTTTATTTTTGTTGGCACCTGTATCTGCCGGAACATCTTCCAGAAAGACTGGTCCTCCACACTAGCATGGCTCTTATGTTCTGCAGTTAACAACATTTCATATGCACTTTGCACAGAATAAATACCATCCCCTGTGTGCCCCCTGTCATAGCAACATAGACGTTCTTGTTACTCAAAGTTAACGACAAGATCTTAACAGCTTCATTTCTTTCCAACATCTAATCAACCAGTGAAGATTTCTATTCCCATGTCGAGGTGTCGATCAAATCGACCATCAGTAAATCCCATGCATCTTGAGTAGGTGTAGTACGTGGTTTACCGGAACTAGTAAAGGGCAGCCACGAATCATCCCACACCCTCACCAACTGTCCATTTCCCATTCTCCGTCATAATCCTGTCTGCAACACATGTCACGTGATCAATTAGTAATCAGACATTGAATGCCACTTGTTATTTCAATTCAAATGGTGGAATTAAACATTCATTGTCCACATCATCACATATAACAAACAGAGTTAGGGTTAGGTATTGAATTACTTAACAAATAGATCATGTTCCACATTAGAGATTTTTAAAGTAGAGGTCCACATTAAAGAAGTCACTATAGTTCAAGAGACAAATATGACATTAACCCATACTAAAAAAGCTAATTAGAAAAAGAGAAATATAATAGTTTTTTAATCCTGTTCGTGGAATTAAAAATTCTATTTTAGCGTATCAAAAACTAATTCTTATTTTATTTATTTTTTTAAGGTTTGTATTGGATAGTGTTAGCTTCGAAATATTTAAAATTTTGATATGACCTAGAAAACTTAAGAGAATTGAATTTTAATAACACTAGCATATTTTTAGCTCGAACTTAATTGTGAAATCATGTGTAAAAATCATGCTAAATGTTTTAGGAATTTACTAAAACACAAATATGCACATGTTAGAATAATTGAAGTACAATGCATATTTGATGTTTTGATAATTGCCTTTTTAAAGTGATTTAATGATTAACTTGCCAAATGTATACCTTGATTGTTTAAGATACCGATACCCTAGGTAAATGTATTGATACTCTTTATCTAAATATTGGCAAGTTTGATGTATGGTATCAATACCTTCATTGTCATCTTTGGATAGAAGTTGAATGCTTTGTTTATATATTGATACTCTAGGATTATAGTATCAATACTCTTTGACTGTTTTGCAAAAATATTTCATAAGGTATCAATATGCCAAAAGAAGGTATCAATACTCCTTGCGCTTGGCAGAGTCCAGTGGCTAGTTTTGAATGTTTCACTAACAAAAAATATAATATTGACTAATTTATGTCCTGTGCGATTTTTAGGAAATAAAGAGAAAAAATTGTTAATAAGATAAATAGACTATTAAAAATTGGTTTAAAAAATCTATAATGTTAGAGATACTGATAAGTGAAAGATAATTGGTAAATGTGTCATCAAGAGAGGAGGTTTATGTAGGCATCATGTGGTTTAGTTTATCAGGTAAGCAATATCTTGTAATTAAATATTTATACAAGTTTCAAACTCGTGCAAATGAAATGCACGAAAATATATTCATAAATCATTAAATTCATATATAATATTATTTTTATTTAAAAATTAATTATATCAGTTATTAAGTTTATGAACAAACCCAAAATTTCTATCTTCAATATTTTTTATTTTTATTTTGTATATTTCAATACAGTAAATAAAAAAATTTATATATTGGATATAGTTATACAATTTTATTAGATTTTGTTGTTGCACAAAACAACAATAAAGGTATGCTGACGTCGGTGTTTGTACTCAGTCTCCACGTGTCTCCAAGAAGCTTCTGTAAAACAAGAAAAGTCAGAGAGACGCAGGGGTGGTTCCCTGCATAGACACTCCGATGCTTAAGTCAGCCAAAAGTTCTTCAGGATTGGGAAGCGTAAAAGCCAGTAGTCAAAAATTGAGGAATAAGATTATACCTGAAGCCTATTTATAGGCGGATATTCTAGGTTAATTACCTGAGGATAAGTACGCAACTTTGCTAAGAGTTTGTATCCAGATGTAGTACAAATTCCTTCGTAGAAAAACTCGGACCCTATCGCTGGCGAAAGACCACCTCGTGAATCACGTTATGGCGACAGGGGTCTGTCGCCGATCGGTAGGCGGGGAAGATGCCATGTGTCGCACTGTCACGTCAGGCGATAGGCTAGGAGCCTGTCGCCAGGCGACAGGTGTGATGCAGCAGTTAATGTGGTCTGTCGCAGATAGGTAGATGGATGATACCACGTGTCGCCCTGTCACTTCAGGCGATAGGCTGGGAGCCTGTCGCCAGGTAACAGGTGTAATGCGGCAGCCTATGTCGTCTGTCGCCAAAGGCCATGTGGCACAGTGATCTCCCGCCATATGGTGGTCTTGATGAACCTTGGGCCTGGCCCAAAGAAAGTATACTTTGTCATATCAATTGCTCCTCACTCTCTTGTTGGATTTTTCTAAATAAGAGAGTATAAATATGTGTTTTTTGGGTTTCAGCCCCCCATGAATAGTTTTCTCTATTTTTTTTGCTACTTCTTTTGGTATTTTTTTGCAGGTGAAAAATCTCCAATCTGCGACAGACATGATCGGGTGCGACGTTTGGCATTCCTTGTCGCGGCTATATAAACCGCTAGGGTTCGTCGAGAGAGTGCACGAAAACCTCTGAGCAACCTTCCGTCGCCCATCTTTCAGCTCTCTCGTCAAAAGAGTCTGTCGCCTAAAAGAGTCTGTCGCTCTCTTGTCAGGATCTCTCGCTCATTTTAGTGACAGTATGTGCATATCTGTCGTCTTTATTTACAACCTTTTCGCATTCAGATTTAGGCCTCCTGGGGGTGTTTTTAGTCTTCCGCGTTGAGCCTAGGTCTCCCGCAGGTCCTTCGTTCAGAAGGTCTGTCGCTCTAACTGGTCTATCGCCCTATTAGATCTGTCGCCTATTAGGTCTGTCGCCCTAGTAGGTCTGTCGCCTATTAGGTAATTCCTTCGCCATGTCTTTGCTGCGTCCAAGTAAAACACTCAGAACAGGTGGTGTTCTGTGTTCTTTGACGAATGCTGACTTAGAGGATTTTAGGACTCGTTTCCCCCTTCCGTCAGGTTATAGTTATAGACTTCCAGTCCAAGGGGAGGCTACACCCGACTTGGTTAAAAATGGTGTAGCCGTTCATAAGGCCTCTTTATCCTTTGGTTTTCGCTTCCCTCTTCCGGAGTTTGGTGAAGCGTTTCTTAGGTATAAGGACATCGTCCCGTGTCAACTCCATCCCCACGCGTGGGCCCAGCTGGTAGCGTTTTCCATAGTGTGTTATCACTTGGATATTGTCCCAACTGTTCCTCTTTTAAGCGCCTTTTTTAGAGTTCATGGTTTGAAAGGGATGATAACGTTCTCTCTCCAACGGTTGAAGACCGACGAGTTTCCTAATAATAAGATCTTCTCGGATCTTCCCAATAAACTGCATGGCTTTGAAAGTGAGTAGGTCGTTGTCGAGATTTCAAGCGACCTACGGATCTGCAAGAGATGGAATCGTGATACCTATGACCACTCACAGCGCTCCGAAAGATTCAGAACAGAAACCTTGAGAGACCAATTTGGTGAGCTTATTCGGCGGATCTGTTCTACCGGGGAGCGTAACTTATTCTCCCTTTTAACCTCGGAGAATATCGCCGCTGCTGGCTGGGGGGTAAGCAGGACAGTTGTTGGGACTTCCGCTGCCTCGTCTAACTTGCCTGCGACTCCACGTGTTGATGCTGGTCCTAGTCAGCCATCTCCGGTAGTCGTAGCCGAAGCGTCCGCCCTTGTAGGCCGTCTTGTAGATGAATCCTATTTGGATTCGGAGGATGAGACCCCTGAGGCTAGCGATCAGTCAGAGGAGAATCCTGAGTGGGCTCGGGCCGACGCCTTTGGGAGTCCCTTCATCGATTTCCCCTTGGATTCATCCTTGAATAGTTTAGAGGATATTGGTGGTTTTTAGTTTTTTAATTTCCCTTTTTACTTCGTGGGTGTGGCGTTTTACTTGGTCAGCTAATTCCTTCTTATGTCGTGCAGGAATGAACTTCCAGGAGTTTTTGCGTAGGAGGGATGCCAGTGATGCTGCTCGAGCGGCTCCTGCTTCTCAGTCGCAAGCTGGGGCTTCCTCATCTGGGCCGGCTCGTGCTCCCTCATCCGGGTCAGCTCGTGCTCCCTCCTTCGTACCAGCTCGTTCTCCCACTGCCCCTCCTCCTACCGCTGGTGTATCCAGCCATCCTACACAAGAGGCTGGGAGAAATAAACGAAAGAGGCCTCTTGTCCCTGATCGTGGTTCGGATGACCGCAAGAGCTTAGATTCCCAGAGGAGTGATTCAGCCCGTCAAGAGGGTGGATCCCGTGTTGCTGAGGATAGGTCTGTTCCTCGCCAGCCTAGGCGCAAATACAGGAAGAGGCTAATTATAGAAGCCACAATGCCTACAAGACCAATTTTGCCTAAGGTGGTTGATCCGACTTTGAGGCGCTATCAAGTTGATAGCGGGGTCGTCGTTGGTGGAGAAGACTTCCAGACCTATCTCGGGGTGAATGACAACGACAGTATTGAAGATGCCGGGATAGCATCCCGTCTGGCTTGGAGCACCATTCTCCCTCACGACGAGGCGGGGTTTTTCACCAATCTGACTGAGGCGGAGGATAATTCCGACTACCTCGCGATGAAGGTAAGCTTTGTGCTTGTTTGGTAATTAGCTTTTTCCTTTTCATGCTTTTTCATCAGGTTTGTTGAGCCTTTGTTTGTTTGCTTTTTGTCTTGTCAGACGGCTCAGCAATTGCGGCTGTTAATGCTCGACACAGGGCCCTTGGGGAGCAAGCTGATAAGGACATTTGTGAGCTTCGAGAGCAAAAAATGCAGCTTATGAACGAGGTTGTCCAGCTTCGCCCCTATCCCAAAAGGATGGAGGAGCTAAATAAGAAGAGCGCTGATCTCGAGCGAAGGAATGCTGATCTTGAGTGAAGGCTCCAAGAAGAGAAAACGAAGGTGGCTTCCCTTCAAGGGTACCAAGAAGCCTATAATAAGGCTGTCAATGACCGGGGAGCCATGGAGAGACAACGGGATGAAGCCATTGAGGAGCTGCACAACGTACTGGACCGTCAGAGAGAGATTCGGGCCGAGGCCGTTCGTGAGTATCGCTTGTCCCAACATTGCTATGATAAGAAAGCAATGTTCGCGGCGGGATTCATCAAGTATGGTTTTTATTTGGCTCGTTCGTGGCTGGAGAAGCATCGGCCTGGCGAGACTTTTTCTGAGTTACTCTTTACTGAGCAGGCCAAGTACTACGCAGCTCCTCCTTGGACTAAGTACGAGCCCGACTCGCAAGGTCCGGATGCCTATTTAGAGGAGGGTGCTGGGGATGAATTGGATAATCTTGAGGGCCTATGGCCTCCCCGACAGCCACAATGTCAGCCTGAGTCTTCTGGCGCACATGATCGAGTCGAACCTTCAACAGTGCAAGACGTTCCTGAGGCTATTGAGGCGGGCGATCAGCTTGAGTCTATCGAGGCACTTCTAGGGTTGGATAGTGATGAGTGCCAGATTTCTGATTCCACAGCCGTTGATCCTGTGCCAGACTCCGCAGTTGTGGTCGGGCCCTCAAGTGATGATCCTTCACCCGGGATGGCTCCTTCGGCTCCCCAGGATCCTGGTGCTTCGGTTCCTCAAGTTCCTGATCCCCCGGTTATTGAGGGCTCTAGTGTTGAGGCGGCTTCTTCTCAGCTGGATGACTTAGTACTCAGCGTAGATTAGGATTTTTTGTATTTTACTCGAAAAGTACATTTCTTTTTGCAGCTTTTTGTGTTTTCCTCTGTTTGTAAATATTCAATGAATATTCAATGAAAAGCACATTTCTTTTTGTAGTTTTTTGTATTTTCCTCTTTTCTTCTCTGAATGGGTGTTTGTTTTTATTATAAGATTCTAAAGAGCAGCATAAAAATATGAGATGATTCTGTTTTCACGGTGTAAAGCATATCTTTACACCATGTTGCTCATCGAGTTCTACTTTGAGACAGCGTTGTCACCACTGTTCAAAGATGAACTTTTCTCGAGTGTTGTGCTTATCTCGCGCTCTTTTGGCTTAAGAACTTAGTAGAATAAGCAAGACTAAAATGTCCAAATGTTAACCGTAATTTGTCAAGTTATCGCGACATATTAATCTGAAGGATTTGTAACGTACCTCGTAACATGCTATATAATTTGTATCTTTGTGTTATTTGATTTTCGCACATGTCTGTTTGCCTAGCGCTTGATGATTCCGTGATTGTACTTTTTTGAGGATTGGTCTTTTGCCCGTCTCACACCTTTGTGCTTAAGGACTTTTAGATTTGCTCGTCTCGCGCATTTTTTGCTTAGGGACTTTTATGTTTTCTCGTCTCACGCATTTTTCACTTAGGGACTTTTATGTTTGCCCGTCTCGCGCATTTTTCGCTTAGAGACTTTTGTTTGCCCGTCTCGCACCTTTTCTGCTTAGGGACTTTTGATTTGCCCGTCTCACGCATTTTTCGCTTAGGGACTTTTGTTTTGCCGTCTCGCACCTCTTGTGCTTAGGGACTTTTGATTTGCCCGTCTCGCGTATTTTTCGCTTAGGGACTTTTGTTTGCTCGTCTCGCACCTCTTATGCTTAGGGACTTTTGATTTGCCCGTCTCGCGCATTTTTCGCTTAGGGACTTTTGTTTGCCCGTCTCACACCTCTTGTGCTTAGGGACTTTTGATTTGCCCGTCTCGCGCATTTTTCGCTTAGGGACTTTTGTTTGCCCGTCTTGCACCTCTTGTGCTTAGGGACTTTTGATTTGCCCGTCTCGCGCATTTTTTGCTTAGGGACTTTTGTTTGCTAGCTGTTACCTCATTTTAATTCCTGTAACACATAATTTATCTTACATATTGCGTTAGAGAATATAGGAAATGATTGGCTGGCCTTTATGCATGAATCAGAAAAATAATAACATCTGTAAAGTAATGTAGCAATAGATGGGAAAGTAAGAATAAGAACAATCAGAAAGCAAAAATTACAATGTTTACTGCCAATATAGCTTAAGATGGTTGGCATTCCAAGGTACATGTGCTAGGTCCGACCATCTTTCTGATCCTGTATGGTCCTTCCCAATTAGCCCAGAGCTTTCCATCCTCTTTATGGGCGTTTGTGATTGCCGACTTTCTCAACATTAGGTCTCCTTCTTGCATTTCTCTGTTCTTTACCCGTGCATTATAATAAGTAGCTATCCTCTGTTGGTAAGCAGCCAGTCTCATTTTTGCTTTGTCTCTCAGCTCGTCTAGCAGGTCTAGATTCTCCCCTAGTCCTTGAGAATTGAGTTCCTCGATGTAGAGGACCAACCGTGGTGACTCAGCTCCAACTTCTACTGGGATGAGGGCTTTAGTGCCATATACCAAATTGAATGGTGTTTCACCTGTTGACACTTTGCTTGTCGTTCTGTAAGCCCATAGGACACTTGGGAGCTCATCTACCCATGCTCCCTTTGCTTTGTCGAGTCTAATCTTCAACCCGTGCAGTATAGTTCGATTGCTCACCTCTGCCTGCCCATTGGCCTGTGGGTAAGACACAGAAGATATTCTTAGGAGAATCTTCAGGCCACTACAAAAATTCCGGAAAGCATCACAGTCGAACTGCTTCCCATGATCTGCATTTATCACACGGGGGATCCCAAATCGGCAAATTATGTCTTTACATACCATCGCTTCCACCTTCTTCTCAAAAATTGTAGCCAAAGGCTCGGCCTCTATCCATTTTGTGAAGTAGTCTGTGGCCACAAGCAAATACTTCCTTTGTCCTGAGCCTAGGGGAAAAGGCCACAGGATATCTAGTCCCCATTGTGCGAATGGAGTTGGTTGAAGTGTGTTCTAAAGAGCCGAAACAGGTGCTGTAGTTATAGGAGCGAATTTCTAACACTTTTCACATCTTCTCACTTTATATGTGGCATCCTTCCTCAGTGTAGGCCAATAAAACCCGGTGTGCAATATTTTCGAGGCCAGGGCTCGAGCCCCCAAATGCTCACCGCATATTCCCTCATGAACTTCAGCTAAGGTGTACTCAGCCTGTTGGGGCCCTAGACATTTCAACAGGGGCATTGTGAATCCCCGTTTATAGAGTTCCCCATTCACCACTGTAAACTTGGCACTTTTTAGCTTCAACCTTCGAGCTTCGTCTCTGTTAGTGGGGAGTGTACCCCCCAATATGTAGTCTTTGATTGGGCTCCTCCAATTGCCTTCGATTTCGACATCACAGACATCTTCTTCTTCAATGCTTGGTCTAGCGAGTGATTCTACTTTGACCATACCCCCTTTGACCCCTCTGGAAGAAGCCAATTTTGAAAGAGCGTCTGCATGGTTGTTCTCTGTTCGATTTATCTGAGTCAGCTGGAAGTGCTTGAATGACTGTGCCAACAATTGTACCTTCTGCAGATAAGGGACTAAGGCGGGTTCTCGTGCTTCATACTCACCCGAAAACTGGTTTACCACCAATTGTGAATCGCTATGTGCCATTAAGTTGCTGACTCCTAGTTTCTCAGCCAGTCTCATCCCATCTATCAAGGCTTCGTACTCGGCTGTATTGTTCGAACTTGGGAAATTGAAACGTAGGGAATACTCGTAGGTTTCCCTTTCAGGCGATGTTAGCACAATTCCGGCTCCACTCCCGTCCATGTTACGAGCTCCATCAACAAATAATTTCCACCAGACTACCTCTGTTTCCTCTTGGACCTCTCGGCCAGTGCATTCTACGATAAAATCTGCCAATGCCTGTCCTTTTATTGCTTGGCGAGGCTGGAAGTGAATGTCATATTCACTCAATTCGATAGCCCACTTAATTAGACGTTCGGAGTGTTCTGGTTTCTGCAGTATTTGCCTGAGGGGCTGATCTGTTAAGATAGTCACCGAGTGAGCTTGGAAGTAAGGTCTCAACTTCCGAGTTGCCATCACCAGGGATAAAGCTATTCTTTCAACTAAGGGGTACCTTGCCTCGGCATCTAGCAGGACTTTGCTTATATAATAAATCGGGCAATCCCTATCACCGTCTTTCCTTAGTAGGACTGCACTTATAGCTTTCTCTCCTACACCGAGGTACATAAGGAGGTGGTCTCCGGGATGTGGCCGAGATAATAGAGGCAACTCTTTCAGGTAGTCTTTCAACCTTTCAAAGGCGTCGTTGCACTCTTCCATCCACTTGAAGTTCTTTCCTGCCTTTATCGCCTTGAAAAATGGTAGACTTCTTTCAGCTGATCTGGACAAGAAACGACTCAAGACTGCTATTCTTCCTGTTAGCCTTTGGACTTCTCTTATTGTATTAGGCGGCCTCATGTCCAAAATAGCTTGAACTTTCTCGGGATTAGCCTCTATTCCTCGATTAGTAATCATGAATCCCAGAAACTTTCCAAATCTCACCCCGAATGAGCATTTGTTGGGATTCAACTTCATCTTGTATTGTCGCAGCACATTGAATATTTAATCATTTTCTCGGCATGTGATTCTCCCTGTTGGCTTTTGATGATCATATCATCAACATAAGCTTCCATGGTGTTGCCCAACAAGTCTTGGAACACCTTATTTACCATGCGTTGGTAGGTTGCACCAGCATTTTTCAAACCAAACGGCATTGCTCGATAGCAATATGTCCCACCATCAGTAATGAACGAGGTCTTCTCCTCATCATCTGGATGCATCATGATTTGGTGGTACCCCGAAAAGGCATCTAAGAAGCTAAGTAATTCATACCCGCAAGTTTCGTCTACCAACTTATCGATTCGAGGTAGTGGATATGAATCCTTAGGACAAGCTTTGTTCAGATCTGTGAAGTCCACACACATTCTCCATTTCCCGTTAGTTTTCTTTACCATCACAACATTAGCCAACCACTTCGGATAGTTAACTTCTCTAATGAATCCTGCCTGCAACAACTTCGATATTTCTTCGTTTATTGCCTGTTGCCTCTCTGGAGCAAAATTCCTCTTCTTCTGTTTTATCGGTTTTGCCCCTGAGATTACGTTCAACCGATCGCAAATAACTTTTGGGTCTATTCCAGGCATATCGGCTGGAGTCCATGCGAACACATCACAATTCTCTTTTAAGCATCGGACTATCTCCCTTTTTACTTCTTCAGGCAGCTGGCTTCCTACGTACACTATTCTTTCTTCATCTTTCTCGTCCAACCGGATTTCTTCCATCTCCTCATCAGGTTTTGGCTTAGGCTTCTCTTCGAACGTAAGGGTTTCCTTCTCTGAATCCCTTTACATGTGGTGGATGCGACATTACACGTCCGAGCTTTCCTTTGATCTCCCCTCACTTGTCCAACACCGCGGGGAGTCGAAAACTTCATTAACAAATAGCAGGGATGTACCACCGCTCTCATGTCATTTAACAGTGGCCGCCTGAGGATCATATTGTACGCCACGGAAGTTGATCTCACCACCATAAACAACGCTTGTCGAGTGACACACTTCGGGCTTTCCCCCAATGTCACAGGTAGCTGAATTGCGCCTTCCACCTTCAACTTTTCTCATGAAAAGCCATACAATGGTGTGGTTACTGGCTTTAGCCTATCATTCGAGATGTTCATTTTCTTGAAGCAACCCCAGTAAATCAAATTTACCGAACTCCCATTATCGACTAGGATGCGACTCACTGGGTGTTTTGCTATTACCGCCGAAATCACCATTGGGTCATCATGAGTGATCATTACATCACCTCTGTCAGCTGGCGTGAAAGTAATGGATTCTTCATCATGTTTTTCCTCCATCACCGAATTAATTTGATAAGCCTGTCGGGCATAGGTCTTTCGAGACGAGGAAGAAGTGCCAGCCAATGACTCACCTCCGGATATCACGTTGATAGCTGGCCCTGTGGGTTCATTATCTTCCTCTTGATTCCTTCTTTCTACCCTTCTGTCATTATCTCTTCTTTCACCTTCATTTTGTCTAACAAGTCTTCTGTTTTCACCTCTTTTATCTCTGAAATTGTTTCCTCTGTTCTGTGCAGGGTAATTAGTTCTATCACCTCTCCATACGAAACGGTTTATTTTTCCCTATCGTGCTAGCTTTTCTAGCTGATTCATCAACTCCTTACATTTTTCGGTAGTGTGCCCATGCGTTGAGTGATAATCGCAGTACGACCTTAAATCACGGCCCAGATTCCCTGACGCCTTCTTTGGAGTCTATATAAGACCTGTGCCCTCAATAGCTGCCAACACTGAAGCTCGAGGTTCGGTGAGTGGAGTATAGGAATTGTATTTCAGTGTGGGAGCTTTATCAAACTTTCTCGGTCGGCTAGAAGATGCTTCAGTGACCTCCCTTCCTCGTTTCCTTCCATCCTTGGATTCTCCTATCGCCACCATTTTCATTACTTCCTCTTGGGTTACATACTTATGTGCGCGGGAAAGTAGGTCTGAGATGGTTGTTGGCTGATCTAGCGACAAGGATTCTTGCAATTTCTCAGACCTTGTCCCCTGTAGCATGGCTGCCACGGCTATACCGACTTGCAGATCTCGCACCTCCAAAGTAGCATCTCTGAACCGATCCACATAACTTTTCAATGACTCCTTAGCTCCCTGCTTAATAGTGAGCAAATAGGTCGGTTCCTTCCTTCTCTGACTATTTACCGCAAACGCCTTGAGAAACTCACTTCGCAGTTGGTCAAAAGAGATAATGGACCCTTCAGGCAGGTTATTAAACCATTTCATCGCATGTCCGGACAGAGTTAAGGAAAAGGCCCTACACATTATTTCGTCTTCCCATCCATGTAACAGCATTAGGGCCTCATAATTTTGCATATGGTCGTATGGGTCCATCTTTTCGGTGTAGGCGGTCATCTGCGGCATTTTGAACTTTGGGGGCAGAGGTTTTTGCATGATGGTCGTGCAGAACGGTACTCTTGTCTTTTGGCTCTCTTCTGCAGACACTAACTTTTTCTCTTCCAGTACCTGTTCTATCATCTTCTTCATGTCCACGGGGGGAGCGAGCTGATTTCAGGCATGAGACAAATCAGGTAGGTCTCCGACTACTTGCTTGCCCTTAGCTTGAGGTGCGTTTGTCCGTACCATTTGCGTGCACCAAGTGGGGTCAAATTCCGACTCGGTTCCCCAAGTGCTTTGACCTTCGACCCCGTTCTTTCCAGCACCTCCAATACCATGGTCTAAATTAGCACCATCAAAATTTGACAAGTCATGGTGGTGGGCGGTAGATCCTGTCGCCCGATCATCTTCCTGTCGCCCAGACACCTGTCGCCCTAAATTTGGAGTCTGTCGCCTGACCCCTGCCGCAGGATCCAAGCTTGCTGCTTCCTCAGTCTCTCCCCGGGTGCCTGCGACAGGCCTCCCGCTCCCATGTCGCATGACTCCTGTCACGGGCTCTGAACCAATTGCTTCCTCAGTCTCTCGCTGGGTGCCTGCGACAGGCCTCCCGCTCCCCTGTCCTGCCGCACCCAGATGAATGTTGTGCTCTTCCATAGGGGGAACCTCTCGCCGACGAGAGGGGTCTGCCGCTGTCGTGTCCTCCTGTCGCCCAAACACCTGAGGCGGGACACCTCTATTGGTTCCTCCTACCAAGTTCTGCACGGCAGGCGGCAGATCCAATGCCGGGAGAACTCCTTGGAACAGATCCACCATGGCTCGCAGTGCCTGGGTAGTTTCTTCGCTCTGTCACCTCAGAGCTTCGAATTCTGTCCCCGACACAGTAATTCTTTCTTCCTCCCTGTTCACCTGGTTTGTCTGGCGAATCTGTTGTTCAGGGGAGCTCACAGAGTTTTCCTCACTTCCGGTCCTTACGTTTGTAGATCTTGTTCTCACCATCTTAGAAAATCTTGGCTTTTTATACGTTTCCTATAGACGGGGCCAATTGTTGTTGCACAAAACAACAATAAAGGTATGCTGACGTCGGTGTTTGTACTCAGTCTCCACGTGTCTCCAAGAAGCTTCTGTAAAACAAGAAAAGTCAGAGAGACGCAGGGGTGGTTCCCTGTGTAGACACTCCGATGCTTAAGTCAGCCAAAAGTTCTTTAGGATTGGGAAGCGTAAAAGCCAGTAGTCAAAAATTGGGGAATAAGATTATACCTGAAGCCTATTTATAGGCGAATATTCTAGGTTAATTACCTGAGGATAAGTACGCAACTTTGCTACGAGTTTGTATCCAGATGTAGTACAAATTCCTTCGTAGATAAACTCGAACCCTGTCACTGGCGAAAGACCACCTCGCGAATCACGTTATGACGACAGGGGTCTGTCGTTGATCGGTAGGCGGGGAAGATGCCATGTGTTGCACTGTCACGTCAGGCGATAGGCTAGGAGCTTGTCGCCAGGCGACAGATGTGATGCAGCAGCCAATGTGGTCTGTCGCAGATAGGTAGACGGATGATACCACGTGTCGCCCTGTCACTTCAGGCGATAGGTTGGGAGCCTGTCGCCAGGTGACAGGTGTAATGAGGCAGCCTATGTCGTCTGTCGCCGAAGGCCACGTGGCACAGTGATCTCCCGCCACGTGGTGGTCTTGATGAATCTTGGGCCTGGCCTAAAGAAAGTATACTTTGTCATATCAGATTTAAATAAGAGTCATATTATAATTTATTGAATCCAATTAATATATAAACGAAATTCAATTAGGTCTTTGATGTGAAAATAAAATTGAAAATCTTCTCATTTTAAAACCAATCTTGTGTACAACTTGTGCAATAAGAGATTATTCCATAAATTGTAATTAGTTTACTTGATTATCTAATAGATTTTATAAATGGAAGAGAAGACATAGATGAAACAATAATATGCAATTTGATTAAAGTTTTAGACATAACGTCGGTTATATATAACTTTGTAACAAAGATAATTATAATGTAAGATATTTTATTGATAGTATATTTATTTAAGATAATCCAGTGAATAAAGAAATTGAAAAAAGATAATTGATTTTTTTTAATCTATTTGAGTAAAGGTATTGAAAAATTGATTTTTTTAATTTTAATCTAAATAAAATTTCTATCCTGAATTTTTATTGTTAGTATATTGATTTTAAAAATATTTTAATTATGTACCAAAAAATAAATTGAAAAAGGAAAATGGGGGAAGATGGTTGATTTTTTTTTAATTTTAATCTATATATATATGTAAAGAAAATTGGAAAAAGATAATTGATTTTTAAAATTTTAATCTATAAAGAAATTAATAAAAGATAATTGATTTCTTTTCATTTTAATGTATACATTGATTTTTAATTTTAATTTATATGAATAAGTTTAAGATAATATACATGTCAAAATATCATATTATCCACATTGGATTTTATCCTTTTTGCCAAAAAAAATTAATTTTTATATATATTTATATAAGATATGGGTAAGAAAATTAAAAAATAATTAATTTCTTTTAATTTTAATCTATATATTGATTTTTTAATTTTAATTTATATAATAAGTTTATGATAATATACATGTTAAAATATTACACTATTCAACAAAATTTCTATGGTGAAGTCATAATTTTTTTCTGTTACAATGTGTCATGAATTGAATACCGAATATTTATACCATTTTTTTACATTAGATCACATTTGGTTGGGCTGTCTGCAGTGTCCACACACACTTTCATAATTTGGTATATTCATATATCCACACATAACCCAAGATTAACATATTTTGTTATCTTTAAATTGACATATGTATATTGATATAACAAAAACTTAAATAATAGTAAATAGTTGATTCTATATTGTAAATTTGCTTTATTAATTATATGATTTTCTCAAACCATTTGAAGTGTATTTGTCAAAAATAAGACCATGATTTAATTGCTTAATCTTATTGGTCTTCATCCTTTATTAAATGATCTTGAATACTTTCATTAAGTAATTTTCTTAAGAAAATATAGAATACATTTTTAGAAAATTACTTAATAAGTTTTTGGACTAAGTTTTCAATTGAGAAAGTCAAGAAAGACTCCTTTAGAGTTGAAAAATGATTTGGGATGAATTAAAACAAAAAATTACATCATTTCTAACCAAAAACAGCCTACGAAAGTGCAGAAAAAAGATGAGGGATCGATCCTCCATGTTGAGGGATCCATCCTCTAATGGCAAAAAGCTCCAGGGAGCAAAATTGGAGGGAGAGATCAATCCTCTAAGACATAGGATCGATCCCAATTTGGCAAAATGCCCAAATGGTTAACAAACATGAAGAGGATCAATCCCTTGAGGCTAAGGATCGATCCCATGTCACACTGATGATGTCCAACGGCTAGTTGTTGAAGGTTTCAACGGGCAAAAATGCATTAAATGCTCCAACAACCGTCCTCGGCCTTGGTTGCACTATAAATACCAACATTTATGAGATTGGAGGGCAGAATAAGTGATGAGTGTAGTCGGTCACCAAAAATAAAACTTCCTAACTCTACTATGTAGATAGCAGAGCAAGGGTTGAACCCATAGAGATTGATTTTAGGGTTTAGGGAAAGAAGAAAAAATTTTGGGGTTTTAGAATTTTTTAAGCTATGTCTGAAAGAGAGAAAGCAAAGATTATTAAATATCAAAAACAAATATCAAAAAGCTTCAGTTACAAGGCAATTAATTATTCTTGGATTTTGATGTTGATCTTGATGTTGATCTTTGATTACAAAATATTATTGTCAATTAAATAACCAACCGTAGCATAACAACAAGCTCTGTTACATCTTCTTTCCTTACTAAGTTGTTAGTTAAAACAAGCTTTTTAACTAATATCTAACTACTTAACCCACCTAAAACAAGCTCTCCAGATATAAGTTGTAGCAGCATTAACAACTAGAAAGATATGAGTTGACATTAGATAACAAACACATAAGTTCGGTTCGTTTAATCTAAACCTCAATTCTCCTTTATCCCTAGTGATTAACTCCACAAGCATTTACGGACTTATATTTTTAAAATTGGCAGTAGATTATTTAATTAAATTAAATAGTGGGCCCTACTATCTAATCAAGCAAATAATCATGCAAATGTGCTCAAAGAATCTTGGATACTTAATCAACAATTATATTATAAGCACAAAACCTCACAACATTCTTTTTCCCAAGAACAATAATTTTACGTCATAACTGAGTAAGAAACCTACTCCTTAGTCATATTCAAGATCATAAAACTCAAGTTTAATATTATAAAGATATCAAGAATCATGCAAAAGACAATCAATATATCAATTTTTAATAATATAAAACAAGAAATCTAAAATCAAGATTATAAAATAGCAAGAACTAAACAAATAATATGAAAACAAAACAAGAATCAAAATCAATATAAATATCACTAAAGAAATGAGCAACCATATAAATTTATTAAAAAAAATAGATAAAGCCTAATAAACCTAAGGGAAGAATCAGTTTAAATAAAGATAAGAAAAGAAAATAATTTAATCCTAAAAACTATAAAGAAATTGTTAACTTTGAAAATATTAAATACGAAATTAAATCTATTTCTAATGGAAAGACTAAAAAGAAAATAATTTTATAATTAAAAAGAAAGAAATCAGTAAGACCAATGATAAAGAAAGAAGAAAAATAAAATTTTTAAAAGAAAGGAAATCGGCATATAGAGCTTTCAACAAAAGAACATTTATTGCAGAAGAGTCAATTTATGTGATTTTTGATGAGTCAAACTCCTCTAATAGAACCAATCTTGATGATATGTGGAAATATTTGATGATCCAATAATTGATCTATCTCAAGATAAAAATGTAAGCAAACAATTAGAAGATCTTGACATAAATAAAAAGGAGGAGTCATTCGATCAAGAGATAATTGAGAAAGAATCTAGATGTCCTAGAGAACTTAGTTATATGAAAAATAATGACATTGTTGGAGATCCAAATATTGGAGTTAGAACTAGATCATCCTATAGAAATATTTGCCAACATGTAGCTTTTGTATCTCAATTTGAACCAAAAAATGTGTATGAAGGTTTAAAAGATGAAAATTGAATTATGGCTATGCAAGAGAAATTAAATCAATTTGAAAGAAGTTTGGAATCTTGTGGAAAGACCTAATGATCATCTAATTATTGGAACTAAATGGATATTCAAGAATAAAATGAATAAAAATAGTGTGATAGTTAGAAAAGGCTAGATTAGTGGCACAAGGATATAGGCAAGAAGAAGGAATAGATTATGATGAAACTTATGCTCTTGTAGCTAGACTAAAAGCTATTAGGATGCTATTTGCCTTTGCATGCTACAAAGATTTTAAACTTTACAAAATAGATGTTAAAAGTGCTTTTCTAAATGGAATGAAGAGGTTTATGTAGAGTAACCTCTCAGTTTTGAAAATCCAAAGTTTTACAATCATGTTTTCAAACTTTCAAAGGCTTTGTATGGATTAAAACAAGCTCTTAGAGCTTGGTATGAAAGACTATCCAAGTTTTTAATTGAAAAAGGTTTTGCAAGAGGCAAAGTAAACATAACTTTGTTTATTCAATCTAAGGGTAGTGATTTGTTAGTGGTTCAAATCTATATAGACGATATCATTTTTGGATCCACAAATGAATCATTGTATAAAGATTTCTCCAAATTAATGCAAGGTGAATTTGAAATGATCATGATGAGAGAGCTAACTTTCTTTCTAAGGCTTCAAGTTAAACAATGTAAAGATGGGATTTTTATAAATCAAGCTAATTACACTAAGGACTTGCTCAAAAGATTTGGGATAAATGAGACCAAACATCCAATGAGCACATCTATCAAGCTTGATAAAGATAAAGGAGGTAAGTGTGTAGACACTAAACTATATAGGTCTATGATTGGTTCATTGCTATATCTCATTACTAGTAGGCCCGATATAATGTTTAGTTTATGCTTGTGTGCTAGATTTCAATCATCTCCTAGAGAATCACACTTACAAGCTATCAAAAGAATCTTTAGATATCTTAGAGACACTTCTTCCTTAGGATTATGGTATCCTAAAGATTCTACTTTTGCTCTTCATGCATATTCTGATGCAGATTTTGCTAGATGCAAAGTTGATTAGAAAAGCACATCCGGTACTTGCCAATTCTTAGGAAATAGACTCATCTCATGGTTCTCCAAGTAACAAAATAGTGTAGCTCAATCCACAACCGAAATTGAATATATTGCATCTGGAAGTTGTTGTGCTTAAGTATTGTGGATTAAGCAATAAATGAATGACTGTGGAATAGAGATGAATCAAATTCCTATTAAATGTGATAATACTAGTGCTATTAATCTCACTAAAAATCCTATACAATTCTCTAGAACTAAGCACATTGAAATAAGGCATCATTTTATAAGAGATCATATGCAAAAAGGTGATATTGTTCTAGAGTTTGTAGATACCTTGATCAATTAGCTGATATTTTTACTAAGCCATTAGATAAAGATAGATGTTGCACACTTAGAGGTGAACTTGGCCTAATGAATGCACCTTGAACTTGAATATTATCCTTGTATCTTTAGTTGAATGGTTTAAGTTGGTAATAATGGACGCAAGTCAGGAAATTTGAATAATATTTTAACTACTTGCTCCTCACTTACTTAACTTATCATAATTCTTTAAGATATTGTGATGGAATTTAGTCACTAGGATGAGTTGATGAACTGTGTGTTTAACACTTGTGTGATGATGTTCTAAATACCTTGTTAAGTGTTCTACAGTCATTTATTTTGAAAAAGAGCATCAATTTAGGAAATCACCATGTTAGCTTTTAAAAAGACTATTCTCTTATTAAAATTGTCTCAAAACATACCAAAATGCATTTTCTATGATTTTACTAAGTATTTTTGCCTTCCACAAGTCATACAAAATGATTTCAACTTGCTTACATCTTTTTTTGAACATAAAAGACTAAAAATACATGATTTCACTTTGTTTTCAAAACATTTATCTGCAAAAAAATTGACGCAAATAACTAAGGGATTGATTCCTCATGACATAGGATCGATTTCCTGGGTTTTTCATACCTAAAAATTTGGGTCAAGCTATGAGGGATCGATCCTCGTTACCATAGGGATCGATCCCCTAACGTCATTATTTTCCAGAATTTTGATTCCACTTAGAAAGGATCAATCCCTTCATTAAAGGGATCAATCCCCTCTGTCCTACGTGCACACAGCTGGGTTTTAAAACTCGATTTTTGATCATAAAGAAGTGGTTTTATTGTTTTTCTTCCTCTTCTAGCTCTCTCCACCGACTCTCTCACCCAAAATTTCAATCTTTCTTATTTTTTCACTAAATTTCATCATTCTTCCACCATTCTTCATCATTTTCAACATATTTTCATCTCTCACCATCATCATTTCAAAACTTCTTCTTATCTTGCATGTTTTGACTCTATTAAAAACCCATTTTTTGTGCATGTTCATCCTTATTCTTCTCTTCACTCACTCATCCTTTCATCACACTTTCTTCTTCAAATCTTTTCACCACCACACTAACTTGTTGGGTATTGTGTTAGATATCACAAACATTTCCTATATTCTCATCTCCGCTCCTTCAAAGTCACCACCACCAACTGTTTGTTGAAATTCCTCAACGAACTTCTCTTTGTTTTTTCGCACTCCAAACTAGCTCACAATGCCTCCAAGAGTGAAACATACAGCTCAAAAACGCAAAGCTTCCTATTCCTCCATTTCATCCACACCTACAGCCTTCAATCAAAGTTTTCTAATGCAGAAGAAAAGAACCGCTTTCATTAAAAGTTCGCCAACATGAGAATCAAACATTGGCGACCCATCAACTTTACTTTTCTAGAGAAAACCGAGTTCCCTTATCTTGCCAAATTTGAAGCCTCAAATGGACCCGATTCCTTCAAATCAATACTCTTGTTCCATGTAATATTATCCGGGCCTTTTTCTCCAATGCCGAACTTATTCACTCTCCCAATGATCATTGCAAAGTTGTGGGCATTAAATCATTCTTCAAGGGAAAGTCCATTCAAATTTTCAAGCAATCACTTTCCGAGTTTTTTCACATCCCCAACAAAGGCCTGATTAATGAGGATATAGACGTACCATTAGAGTTTAAAGTCGTTGATGAGCAAGCTAGCGATCTTCTTGGCTTTGCCCAACTATTACATATCATTATCTCCTAGAATCTCTATCCTTTCAGGACCAAGTACTCACAAGTTAGGAAGCTTGATAGGTTTTGGTTTCATCACATTCATTCTCTCGACGCCATACCGCCTAACCTCATTCACTTCATTTTTCATGATGGGTGAAGATTGTAGAGGGTGGTGCTAAGATGATCGTATTTCCTCAGCATTGGCATTTTATCTTCTTGCTAAAGGTATTGATTGCAATTGCGAACTCGGTGCCCTTCCCGATCCTAGCACTACCATCAATCTTGCAACGAAGCATAATCTTGGTTGGTACCAAAATGAAAGAAGTGATACTGGTGAATGGGAAAAGTGTCATAGGCATCCTCTACCTCCAGCTCCAGCTTTCGATCAACCTCCTGTAGAAGAAGCTCATGACGTTCCTTCTTCCTTCACTCCATCTAGTTCCATGCCTGCTACACTTGACCAGATCATACTAATACTTCAACAATTCAACACCACTCAGCAAGCCTTCTAGCAAGAGGTTACAATGCGTTTCAATCAACTTGAAACACATTTCACATCTCTTAAGGAGCACCAGCAGGCCTTTAACACTCAATTCACAGACTTCCAAGATACTGTTTATACTCATCTTGATCGCATGGAGGAGACGCAAACTGCCTTGTACGATGAAATTCTAGACATCTGGATCCAACAAGAGGACTTCATAGAGCAATATCACATAACCTTCCCCAAGAGGTCTTAAGCAAGATCTAACTAGGATATCTAAGTTCTTAGGATTCCATAACTGCCTAGGATATCGTATTTAGACTACTTATCTAATGACTATGTCTGACTTATTGCTCTTGCCTATGTTTATGACTTTATGTTATGACTACCTACGTTTATGCTAGCTTTTATCTTCATAAATGTTCACTTGGAATTTCTATATGACTCTATGACATTATTGTTACTTTAAATTGCCCATTCCTTTGTTGTGTGCATTTATTAAGGAGTTTCATGTTTGCTATGACAAAAAAAAGGAGAAGTTGTGGTAAATTTTATTAAAAAGGGGAAACATTTTCTTCAAAAATGTTTCAAAGCAAATTTACCTTAAGTTTTGTCATATAAAAAAAGAGGAGATTGTTAGCTTTATATTAACATATGTATTTTGCAATGACAAAAACTTAAATAATATTAAATGGTTGATTCTATATTGTAAATTTGCTTTATCAGTTATATGAATTTCTCAAACCATTTTAAGTGTATTTATAAAAAATAAGGCCATGATTTTATTGCTTAATCTTATTAGTCTTCATCTTTTATTAAATGATCTTGAATACTTTCATTAAGTAATTTTCTCAAGAAAATATAGAATACATTTTAGAAAATTATTTAATAAGTTTTTGGACAAAGTTTTCAATTGAGAAAGTCAAGAAAGACTCCCATAGAGTTGAAAAATGATTTAGGATGAATTAAATAAAAAATTACATCATTTCTAACCCAAAACAACTCAAGAAAGTGCAGAAAAAGGATGAGGGATTGATCCTCCATGTTGAGGGATCCATCCTCTAATGGCAGAAAGCTCCAGGGATCAAAATTAAAAGGAGGGATCGATCCCCTAAGGCATATGATCAATCCCAATTTGGTAGAATGCCCAAATGGTTAACAAACATGAAGAGGATTGATCCCTTGAGGCTAAGGATCGATCCCACGTCACGCTGATGATGTCCAACGGCTAGTTTTTTAGGGTTTCAACGAGCAAAAATGCATTAAATGCTCTAACAACCGTCCTCAGCCTTAGGTGCACTATATATACCAACATTTATGAGATTGGAAGGCAGAATAAGCACAAATCATCTTCTCTAAGCTTCAAGAAAGACTTTAAAGCTCAAAATCTACTATTTATACTTCATTTCTGTTTTTCTATTTTTGAGAGATCATGTATTGTACACAACTCATCTCAAACTCAATTCTATATTCAAAAAAGGGAGTGTAATCTTGTAAGGCTATCTTGTGAGAGTTTGGGTAGCTTTACAAGGGATTGGTTATAGAGGTTTCTTCCTAAGCCTCCAAAAGGAAGTGTAAGAGGTCTAAACATACTTTGAAGTGGTGCGTCTGTATTTCAAAGAAGAGCTGAATCAACACCTTGACAAGTGGATCAAGGAGAGAGGATGTAGGCAAGAGAATTGGCCGAGCCTCTTTAAATATTATGTTTGCTTCTTCTCACTTTCTCTTTATTTATTGCATTTTTGATTTTACTACATAAGTTGTTTTATTTACTAGTTAAGCTTTTAAAATTCAAATTTAGTCGATAAACCGATTCACTTCCCTTTCGATAGAGCCAACATATTTGATTTAAGACTTATATGAACATCTACATCAATTTAAATTTATAACAAATCCTTTACATTCGGTTTACATCCTAAATAAGTATTTACATACCAAGTAGTATTGTACATAAAACTCTGAACATATAAAAAAAAACTTGTATACCTCAACAGAAATCACGTAGTCACAAGAGGGATGCCAAAATAAAATGCTCCTAAGTAGTACGGATATCTACTATAGATAATCTGGAAGGAAAATAAGGGGGTGAGCTTATGCACAGTAAGAAATATATATATACAAAAGCTGATACTACGCATAGCTATATACAAGTATCTTGAAACATGCTCTTTCACATAGAAAACCAATGATCGAACAATTTTTGGCATAAATATCGAAAAAAATACTATAGTTAGTTAGATAACCAGGATGAGTATAGAAGAATGCTTTAAAGCACCTCACTTATCTCGGTATCTAATTCTAACTATAAGGAGTTCATTAAAGCTTATTTAATCACAGAGTTCAATAGTTATTCTAGAATAACTTCCATTATATAGTTCACAAAACCATCCAAATAACTTGTTCCAAAACACTCCATAAATAGTAAAATAACCATTTTCAATAAACAATACTGAGATCATAAAACATAATATACGAATATATCGAAAACAGAAGTAAATGAAATATAAGAGTGTTTGGATTAGCCAAGGATTTACCACCACAGTAAAATAGTACAATGGAGACTAGGCTTCACCCAATAAACTCATGCAATAACAGTAATAACGACATATGGCCATAGTCAAAAGATCCACAATGTACATTAGCTAGGCAACATCTATGGGCACTGAAGACATGGCTAAGGTCCTATAGCAACAGTAATTAGTAATGACAATAATAGCAACATGTGCCCGTAGGTTGCTATGAGATCAACAGTTTCAAAAAAGTTCATAAATCAAATTAGAGTCGTTTACGGAGATCAATTTAGTAAATCACATCTTCAGTTAGTTCATAAAGCATTAAAATTAGAAATCATTACAGTTGAAGTATAAAAATTCACCAAACATTCTCATTTCAATAACCAATGTTTAAAATATTTTATTTGCATATAGTAGTAACATGGAAACATGAATGTATCATGAAACGTGTGAAAATAAGAAAAATTCATTTAAAAACTGAGTTACAAATTTGACATGCGTTTATAACATTTAGAAGATTTAACCCCAAAATATGTTTTTACTTCCTTTTTATTTATAAAAACCATACCAAGTGATGAATTTAGAGGCTTAGGTTCATTTAAGAAAATTTCAGCAGCATAACAATACTACTTATCCTAACTTCCCTGCACGAAAACACAATTTATTTTTCACAACACCAGTTTCACAATTCAACCAAATAATCAAGTTAAATCTCATAAAAGCCTATTTTCAATATTCTCAATGTAGCATAGTATCCCTACACCTTCTACATATATTCTTTACCACTCAGATTTTCGCAGTGTTGCTCGCTAGCACTAGTATCACCTTTTAGCTTCCGAGCTACAGTTGACCACAAAAACACAGTCAATTCACTTTACTTCAATTACAAAGAATGTTTAACTCAATGAGACCTAGTACATTGTCTAGTGCAACCTTAAATTTTGTCTGCTTATATTGGTGCTAACATTGCAACTACCATCAAAACACCTCCAATTTTAGTTCTGATTTCACCTACATTCTTATATTAATTTATGCGTTATTCTAGAACCCAAAACACATTAAACTAAACACTTTTTCAATGTCCCCTTCACTTGGTCGAATTATGTTCTCTCCACTACACATCTCAATTCTTCAATTTAAGCTTAAATTCATGTTCTATACTTGTTCTACATTGATTTTACATCATTTCCACATCAAACAACACCATATTCATACACACTTATGCTTGGTCGAAACCCTAGGAGAGAGAATTACATGATTTTAATTCAATTCAAGCTCAAGTACATGCTTAAACACCTAGTGTACGATCATGAAAACATGAAAAATCACAAGCTTTCTGTTTCTCTAACCTTGGCCAAAATTGATGGAAGCTCTTACACTTAGAATATGGCCACTTTAGCACTTGATTTTGGCACCAAGCTATAGAGGGAAGTGAGGGAACATGACTGGTGAAGACAGTTTTTAGTTTCGGTGTCTTTTTACTAGGGTTTTAAAGGTTTTCTCTCTTTTAACTCAAGCTTTAGTGAAAAGACAATGGTGGAAGATGATGGCCAACTAGCATGAAGAAGAGGTTGGAATTTTCTATTTAAAATAATATCTTTTAAGACAAGTTACGAAAATGCCCTTACACCTATTCAAAATTTTCAATTTTGCCCTTGGGATTTGTTTCGTGTTAAACAGTTAGTCTAACCTTCAAAATATTTCATTTAATCATAAAACATATCTATTTAACATATTCTAATCATTGGTGAAGCTTTTATTAGGGTTTGACTGGTCAAATGGGTGAAATTACCAAAATAACCATAATCATTGAATCGCGTAATTTTCTACTTTTACGCTTGATTTAGTCTATCAGTCCACACTTTATTACATGAGGATTTACCTATAACTGTCAACTAGTCAAAAGTCAACTTAATTTGACCGTTATTCACAAAAAATCTAATTGCCTATGGACTTAACTATCATTTCTTAAATTATTGCATCCTTTTCGAAACGTGCATAAACAATTGAGTTTGAGGTGCAGATTCTTACCATCGTAGTATTTGGCTCTAAATATCTAGTTTGTCAAGTTTTACCTCCATCGAACCACTAAAAGATTAATAGGGCCCACCATATGTTTCCCTTTCATACCTACAACTCAAATAGCATTAGAATAGTTATGAGACATCTATTATTCCTAACTTCATGAATAGTGAATAACAGTAATAAGAAGTGTGGATCTCACACAATGTCATAATTTTTTATCTTTATGTAAGATCAACTTAAACACATGATAATAATTAATAAGTGTAAATTTAGTGTTAATAGTCATAAAATATGTTAGAAGTATTATAAACCATAGCCATCAAAATCATACGATATGCGATACGTATTGTATGATACGATTCGATTTACTATAATCTTGATACGTATCGATACAAAGAATCGTTTTTATCATGAATCGGTGGCATATTTATTGATACACAAGCAAATCGATGCGTATCGTATAATACATAGATATACTCCGATACACTTTATAATGAAATTGGGCTAGGCCAATAAAAATCTGATCTGACCCAATTAACTAAAAATGTAATTTTAATAGTGTTTTAATAACCTAAAATACACTGGAAAACATATTCTCTATATAATTTAATATAGAAATATTCAAAAAAAATTAAACTTTTAGTTAGTAAATTAAAAATAAAAAATATATGAAAATATTTTTAAAAATATATACTATTAATGAGTATGTTAAAACTTTGAAAACAATCATATTTCTTATTTTTATCATATACTTACTTAATCCTATTAATATGTATAATTTTTTTTATTTTTTATTTATCTTACATGTGAATATATTATTTAAAATTATTTATCGTATCTTACGATTAGATACAATACTCGATACTTGATATTTGATTCTTAAAAATGAAATTTCGATTCACAATACATGTCTCGATTTAATACCTATATTGTAAACACGTAATAAAAAAACGTAAATATATCTTGTAATAAAATTATCGTGTGTTTATTTTAACATTAATTTACGTTATGTTTACGATAATTTTAACATATTTTACTGTTATTGACACTAAATTTTCGCTTATCATAATGAGATAAAAAATTATAACCTCACCATAAAATTCTTCAACTATTCACGTAGAATATTATCCTCTTTGCCAAATACTTTAACTTTTATATATTTATATTAGATATATATATTTATGATTTGTTGGAATGCAATTCCACCGCAAAACCTTTATTTTATTATAAAATTTAAATGTACCCTATTTAAAAAAGAAAACTTCTGATTATTTTTATGATTTTAATACTTTTAAATAAAAAAAAAAAGACACAGCAAAGTCAAAGTAGAGATTACACTTGTCAAGTAAGACTTCAAAATTCCCTGGCAAAAACTCGAACGCAAACTTTTTTTTATTCCTATTCTTTACCTTTATTTAATTTCCCTCTGCCTCAGTCTCATTCGGCTCCACTAAACCAAACTCACAATTTTTCGCCATCGTTTTCTTTGCTCTCTTAAATTCCTTAAGTCCAACTTCCCGCTCTCCTAATCCAACGATCTACATGGCTCTTTCGCATCTCGCCTCCTCTTCCCGCTCCGCCAATCTTCTCAAATGTCTCTCTTCTGCTTTCTCCCTCCGCCGCCTAATCTCCAGCGACACCACTCCTATAACCGTCGAGACTTCTGTTCCATTCATTTGTCACCGGTGTGAAGCTCCCTCACGCTCCGTCGAGACCAATCCGAAAGAACTCCTCAATTTCTTCCGAGACTTGGCACTGATGCGCCGGATGGAGATCGCTGCCGACTCACTCTACAAGGCCAAGCTCATCCGTGGTTTCTGCCACTTATACGATGGCCAAGAAGCCGTCTCCATAGGTATGGAAGCTGCCATATCCAAAAAGGACTGCATCATAACTGCCTACCGTGATCACTGCACGTTCGTCGGTCGCGGTGGGACCCCGCGGGAAGTTTTCTCGGAGCTGATGGGACGCCAGGCTGGATGTTCTAGAGGCAAAGGAGGTTCGATGCATTTATACAAGAAGGGTTCGAACTTTTACGGCGGGCACGGGATTGTTGGAGCTCAGGTTCCGTTAGGATGTGGCTTGGCGTTTGCGCAAAAATATTCAAAAGACGAAACCGTGACCTTTGTCTTGTACGGTGATGGGGCTGCTAATCAAGGGCAGTTGTTCGAGGCTTTAAATATCTCTGCGCTCTGGGATCTGCCTGCAATTTTGGTCTGCGAGAATAATCACTGTGAGCAATTTGAACTGGATGGAAATTTATTGGATTATAATTTTCAGTGTTTTCATGGATTTTATTATTTATTTGATGCAAATTTACAGATGGTATGGGGACGGCAGAGTGGAGAGCCACGAAGAGCACAGCATACTACAAACGTGGGGATTATGTTCCTGGCTTGAAAGTGAGAATTAGATGGTTTGTTGAGATAATAATGGTTTTATTGAGTTATAATTTATTGGTTCTTTAGTAATGTTATTATGATTATTGAAATTAAATGAGGTTTTTGGTGTTTATGGTATTTGAAGTGACTGAGCATTGGATGTCATAATATTGATTGCGGAAAAGCCGTGATGGTTGTGATTTTGAGTTATGCAAAAGTTCTGCTAATTTAAAATGGATATTGATGGTTTTGTTTCAATTATGCTAAATAGGTATGTAATCGACTCAAATTATTCGTGAGCTACTTGAACTTTACTCGATAATTATTTAAGTTTGATTAATTTATTTTCGAGTTGAGTTTAAGCTCGAATCACTCGAGTAACAGGTCGAGTTGAGTTTGAGCTTTTTAATATTTAGCTCGAGCGGCCCATGAGTTTTATGGAACTTTTTTAATATATATTTTTAATATTTTATTATTAATTTATTATTTTACTCTTATAATATAGTAAAATATTGACAACTAGAGCTTATCAAGTTGAGTTTGAGCCTACAGAGTTGAACTCAAATAGTTTAAGTATTCTATCGAATCAAACTTAAACTTCAAAAACTAAACTCGATCGAGCTTGAGCTTAAATTTGAGCCTCGAGTTTTCGAGTTGAATCAAGCTCTAGCCTGTTACTGGATCGTTTCAACTTTCAGTTATACCCCTAATCCTGAACTTGAACGTGAATGATTGAATAAAGCTTTAGAAAAGCAGAATCTCAAGGGCTTTTTATTGCTTATTAGACTTGGTTACGGGTCGGGCCGAGCTGAGCTTGGGCCGAGCCCATGACATATATTAATATATAATCTGCGTGCCCAAGTCCAACTCAGCTCGAAAATTCGGGCTTAACTTTTTGTCTAAGGTCGTTTTCATTTTTATACTACAAGCCCGAGCCCAGTCTGATCATGCCCGAAAATAATTTTTTTATAATTTAATTTTTTTATTTATTTGTTTTTTTATTATTTTATACCATTTAAAATTTAATTTAATTTGTTAAAATTTGTATATCAATTTCTATATTAAATATTTATAATCATGTTTATTAATTAATAATGTTTTATATACATATAATTATATTATACTTATTAAATATATAAAAAAGAATATAAAAAAATAAATTCGGGCCAAGTAAAAATTTTGCCCAAGCCCGTTATTGTATCAGATATTTTTGTTCAAATCTGATCAAATATCGAACTGGCCTTCGAATTTGGGCAGATAGCCTAGCCCTTGAGCAAGTCTACTGCTGACACTATTGGGTTTGTAATATGTGAGTTATTTTTTTTAATCTAAAGTTTAATGGTTTGATGCAAAAAGAATCAGTGTTCCAGGAGATCTATAAACCGAAAAAATTATTGCTCAGCTGTACAGATGTAAATTTTTTACATTTCATTTCTAGATTTGAGATAATTTATGCTTGAAATTCACTTTCGCAGATGATAGACGATAATGTACTCTGATAGTTCTATTTGTCATATGCTCCATATCTTCTAGGTGGATGGCATGGATGCCCTAGCTGTGAAGCAAGCTTGCAAGTTTGCCAAAGAACATGCCTTGAAGAATGGACCAATTGTAAGTTTATTCATGCAGCTCTTGACTTTTATACTGTGTTCATTTTCTTTTGCAGGCCATTTTCATATGCTATTTTTCCTTAAAAAGTGTGAATTGACTTCTTCTGCTTGAGAAAACTTTGATTTTTTTTCTTACTCTTTAACTTCTGTAAGATCTTACTATTTGTTTAATTTGTGTTATCTTCTTACACTTAACAGCTATTTAACAATCAAATCCTCTACTACATAGTTAATCACTCTCAATGAATTTGTTATTGTTACCTGTTTGATTTGGGGATTAAAAGGACTCTTAAACTACAACAAACATATTCTATTTCCCCTTGTACATGCTTAACCTTATAAATTAATTCTACCAGTCCTCTGTACCGTTAGTACGCCCAAAGAATATGTTATTATTTCTCATCTACACTTTGACTAAGAAGTCACGTGCTTTAGAAACCTTTTCTGACTAAACGTTGTAGTTCACTACCTTCCAACAGCAATCTAGGGAGTAAAACTCTTTCTCAGAATATCGTGCTTGCTTCAAACTATTTTATGCTTGGTGTGCTGATAATTTTATCTTGACATGCATAACATGAATGTTTGCATCACATCTCAAGCCTTAAGATGGGAAGAAGGTCACTCTTGCAGACTGGATTGGAAGAGTGCTAAAATGCAAGAGATCAGCACATAACAGAATAGACTTGTGCAGGGCACTAGTTACCTTCGGATGGGCATTAGTGCCTAGCTAATGATACTGTCCCATTTTAACACTAACAGCATGTTTAGATTCTTATGAGAGGAGTAGATAAGAGAAATGAAGCAATTTCTATTTTAGTTATTTGGAGAGCATAAGAGAAAAAAAGAAAAAAAAGAGAAGTGAAACAAGCAAATTTTTTCCTCTAGTTAGATATTGGGAGAAATGATGTAGAGAAATATGAGATGAAATTACAACTGAGAAGTATGTTCGCTTCTTGGCTACGGATTGGGGAATATAATTAGAGAGATTTTAAAAGTGGATCAGATGAGAGTTGGCATTCATAGCTTCTCTCCTCTTCTTTGAATTATCCAAAAAGTTGGAGATTTATTTCCTTCTGTTTTTTCATTTTTCTTCTTTCCATTTCTCTCAATGGTCCTAGTAATGAGCTGCTTTATCCGAAGTCTGTGTGTAAAGCTGATAATTAGTACAGTAGGAAGATGGAATAATCTTGTTTTGTAGCTATTAAAACTTTTTTGTCTGCATGCTATCAGAGATACAACCTGGAAGCTTAAACTTATCCTACTTAAATTGCTAAGTTGGTGCTTACAAATGACTAATCTTTCTAATTTAGCTAGTATGTACAAATCCCAACATTTATAGG
This sequence comes from Heritiera fomes, assembly GCA_032173925.1. Taxonomy (NCBI): domain Eukaryota; kingdom Viridiplantae; phylum Streptophyta; class Magnoliopsida; order Malvales; family Malvaceae; genus Heritiera; species Heritiera fomes. The sequence goes on along the minus strand of JAPDPM010000009.1, from coordinate 15,024,682 downwards.
CTTAGACGAATTTTCAGAATCTCCTTTAAGTTGGGGATCTAGGTTGTGACACTGAGATTCCAAAGTCATCTACTTTTTACCTGCATGTTGATTCTATCATATCTGGTTCAAGATGAATAGCAGGCTAGGCGAGCTGAAACAGGCAAGAGCTTATCCGGAAACATTGGAAGCAAATACTGTCACAATATTTCAAAATAAATAGATGAATTATTGATTAAATATAAAGTTTAATCAATGGAATTAAGAAAATAATGCATTGGTAAAGTTCCGGGTTAAGAAAATCAAAGTAAACTCGATTAATTGAAGTTTGAAAGGGCAGTCAACTGCTCTTGTGCAGAAAAGATTTTGAAAAAAAATTTACACTAAGGCAGTTGAATGCCTTGGGAAGGTAGTCAAATACCTTGAGGGGCAGTCAACTGCCATTATAGGGTAGTCAACTGCCCATATAAGGCAGCCAACTACCCACAATACAATCAAACTTCTGTATAAAATTAATGCTAAAGTAGTCGACTACCCTACCTAGAATTGTTCACTATTTTAAAAATACACTAGGATATTCGATTGCCATTTTTGGGCATCCAACTACCCAGTATAAAAGTATATACAATGGCTAGTTTCTTGCTTAAAGAGTTACAAACTCTTCGAAAAGATGTTCTTCAACTTCTAAATGGTTAAGCAACATTACCATTTGTCTCCAGAAGTTGTGATCTTATTAAACAATTGTGTTTGATGAATCAAACAACACAATTAAAAAATCATATAACTTGATTAAAGGTCACATCACTTGGAATTAATTTCTATAAATAGAGATGTCAAGTTCATACTTGAGATATATAAAAAATATACCAAAACAATTCAAATATTCTTTCTTCCCTCCACTCTCAAACTAAAGATAAATCTCTTAGGCATTTTTTACTGTAGAAGATAATGACTAAGTGTAAGACCTGATTCTACACTACTGTAGGCCCTAATTTCATAAAATTTGATAGTGGAAATTAAATAAATAATGAATGTTGATTTCCACTTGAGTGAAAAGCTCCTTAACTTGAGAGGTAAATGGAGCAATTTTTGTGAAGTACTCTATGGGTGAGTACTATAATGGAACAGCTCGCCAATGGGCGAGCAAGAGAAGACAATCGCCAATAGATGATGGCGAGTTTGATGATGGCGAGTCCAATTTATTTCCTTTTTGGCGAATAGGTAAGTCTGCCAAGTTTAGTTGCTTAAGATGATAGCCTGAATGAGGCGAGGGCTCTGATCGCCCAAATGAACCTAGTGATAATCGGCCAAAGAGTGAGTATGGCGAGTAAAGTGATCTCTCATATAGAAGTGCAGATGATAGCCTAGGAGGCAAGAAAAGCCATAATGTACTCGCTAAATTTATAATGTTAAGTGTGATCGCCAACTTGTGGCATGAATCATAGCAAAGTAGGCGAGTAGAGCAATACCTGGTGATCGCCAACAATTTAACTATGGCAGTGATCGCCAAATCTCAATGTGATCGCCAAGAAAATTAAATCAGCTTGTAATCACCAAATCTTATGTTGGTGACCTGAAATTGAGTTGGCGAGCTGAGGCCTCAAGTTGAGGAGGTGAACTGGAATTAGTACGTGTGGACAAAATGGAAATAAAAGCTGACGATATGGGGAAATAAATTCAAAACATTGCAGTAAAAATTAACTTTGTACGCCATACGGTTGAAGACAATTAATAGAGAAAGGTTAAAGTCAACAAAGGAATTATCCTTATTGGTTGAGGAATAAAACAAAGAAGGCAAATAAGTCAAGAAACGGTACAGAAAAGATTGGCAGGCTGTTTCTTTGGCCACAGGTGTCTTCACCCATTAATGAGGGTAGAAAATTGACCCTAGCTGTCTCTTTCATCTAATTAATGTATGTAAGACGTGAAATGATGAAAGAAGCGGAATAAAGGCCAAGTGATAGGTTCTGATTGGATTAGCATGGCTATATAAGAAGAAACACTTGAGGAAAACTGATTTAGCAAACTCCATCTTCTTCACGAAATCTATCCAATTACAAGTTTATGTTCTGTTCCTTCCATTTCTGCTATGCTTGATCTACTAAACTTTATCCTTAATTTGGCTAAACAAGTAAACCAGCTTGTAAAACCTTTCCTCCATCGTTTGATGAGCTAAAGGAATAAGCAAAATGAGGTCAACATAAGACAGAAAGTGATCTGTTCTGGAAGTGCAGTTGGTTAAGGTGAGTTTCATATTTCTATGGTTCTCTTGATATTCAATGGTAGATTTCTATATTTTACAAAGTAATAAACATAGATGCAGCCTTGTTTTTAGTTAAATCCTTAGAGAATATGAAAACTAGAAACAAGATGTAATCTTGGAAATAGACAAAAATAAGTAAGGAAAATACTAGAAAAGTAATGAGAATGGCGACTATTGTGATCGCCCATGTTGAATGTTAGTGGTCGCCAGTGAGGCGAGTAGTAAATAAAGAACTCGCCAAGTTAAAAATCTTGTTCAAGTGGGCGAGGTCGCCCAACGCTAGTTTAATTCATGGGCGAGCCCATCTCTGAATAAAAAGGGCAAAAAGGGCAAAATCAAAAACATAAGCCTGGCGAGTTGAAATCATTGGGCGAGCTCCCACTAATAAGCCAATATGAGAATGGCGAGAATGTTGGGCGAGCTCCCATGTGTAAGCCATTTGATGAATGGCGAGCTCGGTTGGGCGAGCGAGTAGGATCTCTGTAGGAAAGCTAGTTGATTTGTCTCAAGTCTCGCCCAAGTGATAGAAATATATAAAAAAGAAAATATTAATGGTTTTAATAAATTATTTTGCAGCCGAGAATTAAGGATTCGGTAAAAGCGATCGGGAAGGCGAGCAGGAAGCTAGGCTTCGTAATACCAGGTAAAGGAGTTGTATGTGAAGCAAATGCATGTCCTGTGGAGTAAAAATATTATGAAAATATTGAGAAATTGGTTTGGTTTATGACATGCATTTATTTGATAAATTATTTTTGATTTTGGGTGAACTGGTAAAGGGCAGCGAGCCAATGGAAGGCGACCCCTTTTATATTGTTTTGGGTGAACAACACTATTTTAATTGAAATCCGGGCGAGCCAATGGAAGACGACCCCTGTTATGATGTTTTAAGGCGGACGACCCCTTTGTTAAGAAAATTTCGGACGAGCCAAAGTGGGTGAACCCTTTTGTAATGTTTTAGGCGGGCGACCCTGTTTTAATAAACTCTGGGCGAGCTACAAAGCTGACCCCTTTATGATGTTTTGGGCGAGCCAATTATAGGCGACCCATGTTTTAATAAAAAGCCAGGCGAGCCAAAAATAGGTGATCCCTTTTTGTGACAATGGGCGAACTGGCCATGGACAAGCCATAGTAGGCGAACTGGCCATGGACAAGCCATAGTGGGCGAACTAGCCATGGACAAGCCAGAAGGGGCGAGTTGACTATGGGTGAGTTGACTATGGGCGAGTTGACCATGGGCGAGTTGCTATGGGCAAGCCAGTTTAATTTGTTTTTAAAAGCTAATGTTGGCGGGCGAACACTAGTTCACCGTGTTGGTCGAGCTGGCCATAGGTGAGCCATGATGGGCGAGCTGACCATGGGCGAGCATGTTTTAAATTTGTTTTATCATACGAAAACTAAAGAAAAGAACTAGCCGTTTTATTGCCTTTTGTAAACAGAAAATATAAAACCTTTTTGAAAAATAAATCATTTTGAGAAAATGATGAAATTGGTGGTATGATTTTGTGAGGCTGATGGATCCGCTAAGTCATCAGCGGTCTCGAGATCACTTGGCAAGTGGACCCGAGGACCACCTATAGATTATGACCATAGATCTAACCGAGATAGTCGTGAGGGGCGATAGCCTATAGGTGCACCCCAAAAGTGGACGAATTGTGTTCCTGGAAAAGGGTAAGGAAAGATGAGAGCATGATTTATTTATAGGGTGATGCCTAGTCTCAACTTATTGATTTCTATTTACTGAGAGAATTTACTGAATCATATTTACTGGTTACTACATTTTAATGTAAATTGTCTAACCAATGATTGGAATGGTGTATTGAGAGTATTGTTTACTATATCCACTGTTTTCCTACTTGGTATGATTTTAGGAAAAATAAATACTTTGTTGCATATAGTTTTGCTTTCTTTAAAGCAACATACGCCTTCTTTACTGAGCGCATGATTCGCTCACCTCTTTGTTTTAACTCCATAGATAAAAAGACTGGAGTTTGAGAACTATATCCCAAATGGATATAGCTACGTGTAAAGCTCGGGGGTAAATTATGTTAAATATGACAGGTACAGTCACTTCTTTTTTACATTTCAGACATAAGTATACAGTACTACTTTATTAAAACAAGGATAATAGGGGATGTCAGATATAAGGAATAATGAAAAAAAAATTTCATATTTCGTATTTGTTAAATAAATGTTTATCATTTATTACTATTATTGTAGAATGTTAATGGCATCACAGACAGTCCAACCGAAAAAGTTGTATAGAAATACGTGATAAATGTGGTAACGAGTCGTTATAGATTTAATGGTATCAGAGCTTTGGTTGGCCTGATGTCTATTGATGCCTTTAGAATGAAAAGTGTTGAAAAAGGTTAACATCCCCTGTAACACTGTATAGTCTGAATGTATAGAGGAGTCAAGTGATTGTGAATTGAGTTAAGTGTTTAAATATGGTAAAAGTTGATGAATTAAGGGTTACAAATGTAGATTGTAATCCGGAAATTTTACATGAGATAGGCGATCTTATCATCATAATGTCAGGTCTATTCGGTAAGGTACAGCGAGGAACTCGGTGAGGGCCCCATTAGGACTTCTCTGTCCATATCGAACTAAGATCCTGAAATGATAATATTGAAATGCTTTCTCTAAGTCATAAATGACTAAAATGGATTTAGAATAAAATTGATGGTGAAATAGTATGTGATGGTGTAAAGGGCATATTACATGTTTTATGATCTCTACTGTGAGCCCCATTTATATTTTGATGAGCAAAGCGACCCGGAGTATATATTATGAGAGGTCGCGAGATAGTCAGCCCTGTTGTGGATTTTAGGGTCTGAATTAAAGTGAAAATATGGGTTATATTAGTTAGGGATTATTGAATATTATGAAAAGTGATATACTTATAGAGTGTGAGCCAAAAGGTGAATTATGTGATCAATGATTTAAAATCGATGATGTTAATACTGGTTCTATATACTCCTTATGTTTTTAGGAGAATAAATACGATATTCATAGAACCGAAATATTGTGTAATACATGTGAAATGGCTTGAAAAGTTATACATATGTGTTTGAAGGATACATAGTGGATCTGTTGGATGTGAATAACGAGACATCCAAGATGAAATGAGTTTGTGAATTAAAATTTACGGGATGATATTCTAAGTAAACTTTTGGAGTAATATGGAATCGAAAGATTGTTGACTCGATTCACAACATGGAAATTTTGTAAGCCTTACCAGAGAATCAGAAGAACTTGAGAAATTACTCAAGAGATTGATGAGTAGAGAAATCAATTTTTTTGGTATAACTGGTGAAAACGAAAATTATATTGTTTTGAAAACAATGGGATTCGTACTCTCTACAGTTGCTTCTAGGTTTCGGAACAAGAATGGTTTTCTAAAATACCTACCTTATTCTATCTGGATCCCTAGCTGACTGTAGTATCCTTCCTATATGTGAGCCTAGAGCCAGCTAGGAAGATTTTAAAGAGAATGACTATGTGTGTTGATATAAGTAATATCGTTGAATAATACCACAAACTTCTAGGAATGGAAAACCTTACTGTTAAGTTAGTAAATAGGAGTTCTAATTGAACTATGTACATTAGAGACGTGAGGTCTCAAATGATTAAGTGGACATTGAAATTGTCTGAGTAAAGGATCTTATTATTTAAGTGAGATTAAAGTGTAGTTATTGAGGTATAAAATTTCTGAAGTTTTCCCGTATGGCATAAATGAATTGTTAAGGAGTTTGTGGAATTCGCTACATTACTAATGTGATACATACTTGTGAGAAAGTGAAAGTGAATGGGTATGTATGAATATAATATTCGAAATGGTTACGAGATTGTAACAGTAAAGTACTATATTAAGTGGGAAGACGACTGTGGTGATGAATATGAAAGAATGAAAATGTCTTAAGAGACATGTCATATGATGACTAGGGAACACGAGTTATGAGGTAGTTCCCAAGTATAAGAATAAATGTGATTTCATCTGATCATCATGTGGTTATGGCTGGAATTAATGAACAGCTAGATTTGGATAGATGAAATTGTTATACTCAGAGAAGCAGATACAAGAAGTATTGCTAATCCTAAAAAAGGAGATACATATGTGTATACATATATACATATTAGAACTATGAAATTGCATGAGTAAAGTGGTGACGAAATCTGAATGATAATAAATTCAATTTCAGAAATTGATTGTGAAGAAATTATACTTTCAAATATGTTCTCTAAGTAAGTGATATTATATGTACCAGGAGAATAAGAGATAAAATGATAACTCGATATAAAAGAAGTTATCGAGAAAAATGATTACCTGAGACGTAATCGATGGTTAGGATTAAGATCTGCAAAAGAAAGGGCAGTCATAGTTTAACCATGAAATAATCATAGTGGGATGGTAAAGAATCCGAAAAGAACCATGAGGTTATAGAAGTGACTATGGATTGAGTAACCAAATTAATTCACTTCTTCATTATCAGGTTTTAGGACGTCTTGAGTGCCTTAGTCGATATATATCGGTGAAACAGTGAGAACGTATGTGAAGTTCCAGTGAGTGATTACATGTGATAGGGATCCCTGATTTGCCATATGCTTTGAGAGAATAGCAATAGGCTTTGGGATTCCAAATTTTACTGTCAGCACCGTCTCCGATTGATATAGATATCCGAGCGCATTGTGTGGACACTCCGGGATATATGGAGAGCGAGTGCGTCATATTTAAGAGACTACTGGGACAATTACATATGATTGATTAAAACTATCTAAATGATAGTCACTAAATTAATATCGACTTAGCACCGAATGAGATGATAAGTGATAAAGAGTATGAATGAGTTACTGTGTAAAAAGAAGTGAAAATTTGTTAACTCCCAAGGATGATAAAAAGATTTCAGGGAGTATAAATTGATTTTGAGAGAAAAAGCCTGAGTTCTTCAGGATCCTTGAACAAAATCCAGGATGGGCGACCCACGAGTTGGGTGACTACCCAACAACGGATAATGTGTTGTGAGGTGTGGGCGAACTATACAGTTGCCGACTCACTTGACAGAGTAAACTTGGGGTGCGGGAGAGCGCCAAAGGGATGACTGTCGAGAGCCTGATGAGATGGGCAGGACTCTTACAGAAAATTGGAAGCATAAAGAGATATTAGCAGTCTCATCTTACAGACGAGATTAACTGAAAGTTAGAAAATTGATAAGGAATAAAAATATCTGTATTGATGGTACTTCCTAAAGCAAGTGAAAAATTGAATTACCCACAAAGGGTATAGTGCTATCTGGATAATTGTGGATAAATTGATTGAGTCTGCTTATCTCTTGGAATTATTGATTTAATTAGTGCCTTGGCCGAGTTATGGGTCAGGGATATGGTGAGGATATACAGCGTACCAGTGGGCATTATATCTGACAGAGAGTCCCGCTTCGTATTTCTGTGTTGAGAGAGATTACAGGAAGCTATGGAATCCCGATTGAGTTTTGCACCGCAGTTCATTCGTAGACTGAGGGACAGTCCGAGCGTATGATATGGACGCTCGAGGATATGGTGTGAATGTGTGCAGTTGATTTTATAGGCTCCTGGGATAATCCTCTACCCTGGCAGAGTTTGCTTATGAAAATAGCCAAAGGAGAGTATAGGCATAGCACCTTAAAGGGTTTATTTAGCAGACGATATAATCTACGATAGCATGAAAGAATAGGAGACCGAGAATTATTTTCGACTTGGTCGAACAGACTTCTTGAGATAAACAAGAGATTATGTATATTAAGGTCTCACCATTTAGAGGCATAATGGGAGGGAAATTGAGTCCTTGACGCATTGGATCATTGGAGATCTTTGATCGTGTGGGAGATGTGCACTACCTCTAAAGTTGTCAGGAGTGCATGACGTATTCCATGTCTCGATGTTTAAAAAGTACTATCCAGATCCTTCTCATGTGATTCGACGTGAGCGAGATCAGAAAGGACATGAGTTATGAAACCAGTACGGATTCTAGATAGGAAGGATAAAGTGTTGTGATCTAAGATTAATCCTTTGATTGGATGCTCTGGCAGTAGGAGGCTACTTGAGAGTTAGATAGCCTTATACATGAGAAGCATCCAGAGCTCTTTCAGTGATAGGTCCATATAAAATTTAGAGGACCAAATTTCTTAAGGTGGGGAGAAAATGTAAGACCTGATTCTACACTACTGTAGACCCTAATTTCATAAAATTTGATAGTGGAAATTAAATAAATAATGAATGTTGATTTCCACTTGAGTGAAAAGCTCCTTAACTTGAGATGTAAATGGAGCAATTTTTGTGAAGTACTCTATGGGCGAGAACTATAATGGAACAGCTCGCCAATGGGTGAGCAAGAGAGGAGAATCGCCAATAGATGATGGCGAGTCGAATTTATTTCCTTTTTGGCGAATAGGTAAGTTCGCCAAGTTTAGCTACTTAAGATGATAGCCTGAATGAGGCGAGGGCTCTGATCGCCCAAATGAACCTAGTGATGATCGGCCAAAGAGTAAGTATGGCGAGGAAAGTGATCTCTCATATAGAAGTGCAGATGATAGCCTAGGAGGCAAGAAAAGCCATAATGTACTTGCCAAATTTATAATGTTAAGTGTGATCGCCAACTTTTGGCATGAATCATAGCAAAGTAGGCGAGTAGAGCAATACCTGGTGATCGCCAACAATTTAACTATGGCAGTGATCACCAAATCTCAATGTGATCGCCAAGAAAATTAAATCAGCTTGTAATCGCAAAATCTTATGTTGGCGAACTGAAATTAAGTTGGCGAGCTGAGGCTTCAAGTTGAGGAGGCGAACAGGAATCAGTACGTGTGGACAAAAAGAAAATAAAAGTTGACGATATGGGGAAATAAATTCAAACCATTACAGCAAAAATTAACTTTGTACGCCATACGATTGAAGACAATTAATAGAGAAAGGTTAAAGTCAACAAAGGAATTATCCTTATTCGTTGAGGAATAAAACAAAGAAGGCAAATAAGTCAAGAAACGGTACGGAAAAGATTGGCAGGCTGTTTCTTTGGCCACAGGTGTCTTCACCCATTAATGAGGGTAGAAAATTGACCCTAGCTGTCTCTTTCATCTAATTAATGTATGTAAGACGTGAAATGATGAAAGAAGCGGAAAAAAGGCCAAGTGATAGGTTCTGATTGGATTAGCATGGCTATATAAGAAGAAACACTTGAGGAAAACTGATTTAGCAAACTCCATCTTCTTCACGAAAACTATCCTACTGCAAGTTTATGTTCTGTTCCTTCCATTTCTGCTATGCTTGATCTACTAAACTTTATCATTAAGTTGGCTAAACAAGTAAACCAGCTTGCAAAACCTTTCCTCCATCGTTTGATGAGCTAAAGGAATAAGCAAAATGAGGCCAACATAAGACAGAAAGTGATCTGTTCTGGAAGTGCAGTTGGTTAAGGTGAGTTCCATATTTCTATGGTTCTCTTGATATTCAATGGTAATTTCTATGTTTTACAAAGTAATAAACATAGATGCAGCCTTGTTTTTAGTTAAATCCTTAGAGAATATGAAAACTAGAAACAAGACGTAGTCTTAGAAATATACAAAAAAAAAAGTAAGGAAAATACTGGAAAAGTGATGAGAATGGCGACTATTGTGATCGCCCATGTTGAATGTTAGTGATCGCCAATGAGGCGAGTAGGAAATAAAGAACTCGCCAAGTTAAAAATTCTTGTTCAAGTGGGTGAGGTCGCCCAACGCTAGTTTAATTCATGGGCGAGCCCATCTCTGAATAAAAATGGCAAGAAGGGCGAACTCAAAAGCATAAGCCTGGCGAGTTGAAATGATTGGGCGAGCTCCCAGTAATAAGCCAATATGAGAATGGCAAGAATGTTAGGCGAGCTCCCACGTGTAAGCCATTTGATGAATGGCGAGCTCGGTTGGGCGAGCTAGTAAGAGCTTGGTTCGGCTAGCTAGTAGGATCTCTGTAGGCGAGTTAGTTGATTTGTCTCAAGTCTCGCCCAAGTGATAGAAATATTGATATGAACCTCAGCGAAAGAAGATGAAGTTCAATGAAGAACACAAAGAACACTTGAAGAAAAATAAGAACGAGTTAAAAACGCAGCAAAAGAAAACAAAAATTAGAGATAAAACCAAGACCCGTTGTGTACATACACAAGAACCTATGGTATTGGACTAAGACCCGTTGCTTAGAAAAGCAAGAACCTATGGTATATATTGGTGGAAGGTAGAAGAACGCCACAAGGAAGACCTTGATAAGTTCAAGAGTTCTCAAGAGAACCAAAGAGAAGAAGTCTCTTAATTTTATTACTAAAATCAATTGTGTTCTCCCCAAAGGGTTACATAACTATTTATAGGCAAATAGATAACTTGCAGCACAAGTAATAGGAATCCTACTTTCCTAACTTGCAGAATAGGAAATAGCAAACTTGCAGAACAAGCAATAGGAATCCTACTCTCCTAACTTGCAGAACAAGTAATAGAAGTCTTACAAAATCTATTATTTAAAAAGGAATTGGGCTTAAATTAAATTAAGACAATGTTCAGCCCAATAATACTTAACTAAATAAAATATGCATCTAGCCTAATTTGCATTTCGGCCCAATACTTGTGTGTCTTCAAGAAGGTTGAACTTGGGCTTGGATCATGTTGTAGAAGACTTTATCATCCTCCATGCTCAAGCTTTGTTGGGCTTTCTCTCTAGCAATATCAATGAAACCAGCCAAGGCTTGTTGCATCATCTTTGATTTAGCTCTTGTAATTGGACCTCCATGGATACTCAAAGGATCACGATCATCACGAACATGACTTGAGCTTTGTGAGCTTGGATCTCCATCATTCCCCCTCTCCTCGAAAGGATTTGTCCTCAAATCAGAATCACCTACATCAATATCAAAGGGAGAAAGATCAGAAACATTAAATGTAGCACTAACATTATACTCACCTGGAAGATCTAACTTATAAGCATTGTCATTGATCTTCTTAATCACTTGGAATGGTCCATCTCCTCGAGGTTGCAACTTGGAGCGACGCTGAGCAGGAAATCTCTCTTTACGCATATGTACCCAAACCCAATTACCAGGTTCAAAGACAACTTTCTTGCGATGCTTGTTGGCTTGAGTAGCATATTGCTCAGTCCTCTTTTTAATGTTTTGACGTACCTTCTCATGTAGTTGCTTAACAAAATCAGCTTTCTTTTCCCCATCCAAACTAGCTCTCTCCTCAATAGGTAGTGGTAAAAGATCCAATGGAGTGAGTGGATTAAAACCATAGACAACTTCAAATGGAGAATAACTAGTAGTGGAATGCACACTTCTATTGTAAGCAAACTCCACATGAGGCAAACAATCTTCCCAATTCTTCAAATTCTTTTGAATAATGGACCTCAACAAAGTAGACAAAGTACGATTGACTACTTCAGTTTGACCATCGGTTTGTGGATGACAAGTAGTTGAAAACAATAGCTTTGTTCCTAACTTTCCCCATAATGTTTTCCAAAAATAGCTAAGGAACTTCACATCACGATCAGAAACAATGGTTCTCGGAACCCCATGTAGACGAACAATTTCCTTTAAGAATAAATCGGCAATGTTACTTGCATCATCTGTCTTGTGACAAGCAATGAAGTGAGCCATCTTAGAGAACCTATCAACAACAACAAAAACAGAATCTCTACCTCTCTTTGTTCTTGGTAACCCCAAAACAAAGTCCATAGAAATGTCAGTCCAAGGAGCAGTAGGAATAGGCAATGGAGTATAAAGACCATGATTCATAACTCTAGACTTAGCTTGTTTACAAGTGACACATCTCTCACACAATTTTTCAACATCTCTTTTCATGTTAGGCCAAAAGAAGTGATCATGCAATATATCTAAAGTTTTCTTTACTCCAAAATGTCCCATTAACCCACCACTATGGGCTTCTCTAACAAGTAATTCTCTTAAAGAACTCCTAGGCACACATAATCTATTTTCCCTAAATAAGAATCCATCATGCCTATAAAACTTTCCAAAACCAGTTTTCTCACATGCAATGAACACATTTTCAAAATCCTCATCAGTAGCATACAAGTCTTTAATATACTCAAATCCAAGTACTTTTGCATTAAGAGTAGTGATTAGAGTATACCTTCGAGATAATGCATCAGCCACGACATTTTCTTTACCTTGTTTATATTTGATCACATATGGAAATGTTTCAATGAACTCTATCCACTTGGCATGACGCTTGTTCAACTTGCTTTGTCCTTTCAAGTGCTTCAAGGACTCATGATCAGTGTGGATGACAAATTCCTTGGGCCATAAATAGTGTTGCCATGTTTCCAAGGCCCTCACTAATGCATACATCTCTTTATCATATGTGGGATAGTTAAGGGCAGCTCCACTTAACTTCTCACTGAAAAAAGCAATGGGGCGCTTCTCCTGCATTAAAACAGCTCCAATACCTATACTTGAAGCATCACACTCAATCTCAAAAGTTTTAGAAAAGTCAGGTAAGGATAATAAAGCTGCAGAACAAAGCTTCTCTTTAAGCAAGTTAAAAGCATGATCTTGCTCAAGACCCCATTTAAATCCAACATTCTTTTTAACAACATCAGTCAGAGGTGCAGCTATTGTACTGAAGTCTCTAACAAACCTACGATAGAAACTAGCTAATCCATGAAAGCTACGCACCTCAGAGATATTCTTAGGTATAGGCCAATCTTTAATTGCCTTGACCTTTTCATCTTCTACTGCTATACCCTTAGAAGAAATAACATATCCAAGAAATATAATCTTATCAGTGCAAAAGGAACATTTCTTAAGGTTAGCATACAACTTTTCCTTTCTCAAGACATTAAGCACATTTTTTAAATGTTCAATATGTTCATGCAAACTTCTACTATAGATCAAGATATCATCAAAATAGACAACTACAAATTTTCCAATGAAAGCACGCAAGACATGGTTCATTAATCTCATGAAAGTGCTAGGTGCATTAGTTAATCCAAAAGGCATAACTAACCATTCATACAAACCATGCTTAGTCTTAAATGCAGTTTTCCATTCATCACCTTCTCTCATGCGAATTTGATGATAACCACTTTTCAAATCAATTTTAGAAAAGATGCAAGAACCATGTAACTCATCAAGCATATCATCTAATCTAGGAATGGGATAGCGATACTTTACAGTGATTTTGTTGATGGCACGACAATCAACACACATCCTCCACATCCCATCGTTCTTAGGAACAAGTAACACAGGAACAGCACATGGACTCATGCTCTCTCTAACGTAGCCTTTCTTCATGAGCTCGTCAACTTGCCTTTGAAGCTCCTTTGTCTCTTCGGGATTACTTCTATAGGCAGGTCTGTTGGGAATGGCAGCTCCAGGAACAAGGTCTATTTGATGCTCAATTCCCCTAATAGGTGGCAAACCATTTGGAATCTCCTCGGGGAATATATCTCCAAATTCCTTCAAAAGAGACACAACATTAGTAGGCAAAGAAGATTTAAGATCATTAGAACTAAAACAAGATTCTTTATATAAAAACAAAAGGATTGGGCACTTAGCTAGAAAAGCAGCCTTTACATCACTTTGCTTTGCATAGAAGCTCACGTCCTTTCTTTCTTTCTTTGCAATATCTTTGTCTTTATCTAGATTCTTTGACCTTTGTTGTGATTCATTCTGCTCTTTCAACCTCAATTGATCCTCATAAATCTCCGTAGGACTCAAGGGTGCAAGTGTGAATTTCTTACCAGCCATGGTAAATGAATAACGGTTTGTAAATCCATCATGTATGACATGTCTATCAAATTGCCATGGTCTTCCTAAAAGCAAATGACCAGCATGCATAGGCACAACATCACACAACACTTTATCATTGTACCTTCCAATTGAAAATAGCACCAATACTTGCTTGGTCACATTTACTTCTCCACAATTATTGAGCCATTGAAGTTTGTATGGTTTGGGATGTTTTGTAGTGGGCAAACTCAATTTGTCAACCAAATAAGTGCTAGCAACATTAGTGCAACTACCACCATCAATAATCAAAGAGCATACCTTATTGTTGACGTGGCATCTAGTATGAAAAATATTTTCTCGTTGCACTTCATCTTCATCCTTAACTTGGGCACTTAATGCACGACGAGCTACAAGTGCTTCACCATGTGCAGCAAACTCAACATAGTCATCATCCTCATTAATGTCCTCCAATGGTGGCATCTCATCATCAACATCAGAATCTTCACTTACAACATCACCATCATCACGCATAATCATGACTCGTTTGTTTGGGCATTGTGATGCAATGTGTCCTCTTCCCAAACATCTAAAACACTTAATGTCTCTACTCTTACCTTGGGATGCTTGGATAGCCTCGGGTTTGGGCTTTTGGACACTCTCACCCTTAGGCTTGAATGAGGATTCAGTCTTAAGTTTGAATGTAGTCTTATCATCCCTTCGAAAGGTGTTCGGTTTCCAAGAAGAAGATGAACTAGAACCTTGCATAAAACGAGATGAATAACCTTTTCTCTTGAGTTGCCTTTCAACCTTGATAGCCATATGCAACATATCATCAAACTCCACATAGTGATGTAACTCCACTACATTAGCAATCTCACGATTCAATCCTTGTAAGAATCGAGCCATAGTAGCTTCACTATCCTCTTCAACATTAGCTCTGATCATGATAATTTCCATTTCTTTATGATAATCCTCAACACTCTTAGAACCTTGAGTGAGACCTTGTAACCTTTGATAAAGCTCTCTATAGTAATGATTAGGAACAAACCTTTTTCTCATAACACGTTTCATTTCATTCCATGTAACTATAGGTGGCTCTCTATTCCTACGTCTACCAAGCATGAGTTGGTCCCACCAAATGATTGCATAATCCGTGAACTCTACAGCAGCAAGTTTCACCTTTTTTTCTTCGGAATAGTTATGGCAATCAAAGACCATCTCCACTTTCTTTTCCCATTCTAAGTAAGCCTCAGGATCATTCTTACCTTGAAAGGAAGGAATCTTCAATTTGATACTTCCTAAATTTCCATCTATCCTATCATAATACCTATCTCCTTTATACCTATCTCCACGACCTCCTTTATTACCATGGTTACCTTTAACACTTCTACTAAACTCATCATCATCAAACTCATCATCAACTTTATCATCAAAGTCATTATTCACAACATTGCCATTCTCATGAGAAGTATCACTTGGCTTTACCTTGGCTAGGACAGCTTCATGTGCCTCCAACTTATCATGAATATTATTAAACCTCAACTCTATCCTTGAAAATTGTTGTCGCATAGCTTGGAACATGAACTCGATCTTACTCAAATCAGGCTTTTCACTATTAGAAGACATGATTTTATCCTGCAAGAAACGTTAGTAAAAGAAAAGGACCTCACAAGTATGACCTCACGTGTTTACACTCAATACACACAAGACTGTAACACACACTCGTGTTTCACACAATTTTAATATGGCTTTTCTCTACTAATGTTACTCACACACTCTTGCCTTTTTCCCTCACACAACTTTTCTCTATAGGTTCTATATTGAACTCAAGACTTAATCAAAAATCAGCTTATGGAATTCAACTATCAACCAACAATAAACAAGATGAGCACAAGATTTTAATCAAGGGAAAACAAAACAATGAATACTCAACAAGACTTAGCAAGACTCAGCAAGACTCAATAAGACTTAAGAAGACTCCAATGAAACTAAACCTTGAAGGAAATTTGTGTATTTTGGGGTGTTTAATTAAGGTAGGGTTTAGCCAAAGGTGGGGTAGTTTTGTCCTTTTATGTGGTAGGGTCAAAAAGGTAATTTTAGACAGTAGGGTAAAATGGCAGTAATGAATTTTCAAATTAGGCAAATAAGAAATCGCAAAGCTCAAGAAAGAATGACTACCTCAAGATTTTCATGAAGCACACCTCCACGAATTACCTTTGATATTGCACTTGCTACACACGATGTAATAAAATCCCCTCTTGAATTGATTTTTCTTTTCTCTTTTTTTTTCTTTTCTTTTTTTTCTCTTTTTTCTCTTTTTTTTTATATTTTACTAAACTAAACGAACAATGAAGAAAAAAAAATCTAAATAATAAGAAGAGGTTTACTTGGGGAACAAGGCAACTTTTTGACAAAAACAAGCTAGTTTTGGTAGCAGCTTGTGTACCAAGGAATGAGAGGGAACAGTGGCTTGTGAAACAAGTAGTCTTTATGTGATGTAGAGCTTTTGAAGGTTTCTTGGTGAGCAAGAAAACCTTTGGGATTTGGTTGCTTGGAGAACAAGATAGGGTTTACTTGGTGGCTAAGTAAAGACAATAGGTTTGAGGGACAAACAATATTAGTGATGGCTTGGAAAAGGATTCAAGATCAAGGTTTGTCCATGACAAGAAGACAAAGAAAACAAAAACAAGAACGAAACTCCCACGAATTAAACCTAAGCTCTGATACCAAATGATATGAACCTCAGCGAAAGAAGATGAAGTTCAATGAAGAACACAAAGAACACTTGAAGAAAAATAAGAACAAGTTAAAAACGCAGCAAAAGAAAACAAAAATTAGAGATAAAACCAAGACCCGTTGTGTACATACACAAGAACCTATGGTATTGGACTAAGACCCGTTGCTTAGAAAAGCAAGAACCTATGGTATATATTGGTGGAAGGTAGAAGAACGCCACAAGGAAGACCTTGATAAGTTCAAGAGTTCTCAAGAGAACCAAAGAGAAGAAGTCTCTTAATTTTATTACTAAAATCAATTGTGTTCTCCCCAAAGGGTTACATAACTATTTATAGGCAAATAGATAACTTGCAGCACAAGTAATAGGAATCCTACTTTTCTAACTTGCAGAATAGGAAATAGCAAACTTGCAGAACAAGCAATAGGAATCCTACTCTCCTAACTTGCAGAACAAGTAATAGAAGTCTTACAAAATCTATTATTTAAAAAGGAATTGGGCTTAAATTAAATTAAGACAATGTTCAGCCCAATAATACTTAACTAAATAAAATATGCATCTAGCCTAATTTGCATTTCGACCCAATACTTGTGTGTCTTCAAGAAGGTTGAACTTGGGCTTGGATCATGTTGTAGAAGACTTTATCATCCTCCATGCTCAAGCTTTGTTGGGCTTTCTCTCTAGCAATATCAATGAAACCAGCCAAGGCTTGTTGCATCATCTTTGATTTAGCTCTTGTAATTGGACCTCCATGGATACTCAAAGGATCACGATCATCACGAACATGACTTGAGCTTTGTGAGCTTGGATCTCCATCAAATATATAAAAAAGAAAATATTAAAGGTTTTAATAAATTATTTTGCAGCCGAGAATTAAGGATTCGGTAAAAGCGATCAGGAAGGCGAGCAAGAAGCTAGGCTTCGTAATACCAGGTAAGGGAGTTGTATGTGAAGTAAATGCATGTCCTGTGGAGTAAAAATATTATGAAAATATTGAGAAATTGGTTTGGTTTATGACATGCATTTATTTGATAAATTATTTTTTATTTTGGGCGAACTGGTAAAGGGTGGGCGAGCCAATGGAAGGCGACCCCTTTTATGTTGTTTTGGGCGAACAACACTGTTTTAATTGAAATCCGGGCGAGCCAATGGAAGGCGACCCCTGTTATGATGTTTTGGGGTGGGCGACCCCTTTGTTAAGAAAATTTCGGGCGAGCCAAAGTGGGCGAACCCTTTTGTAATGTTTTCGGCGGGCGACCCTGTTTTAATAAACTCCGAGCGAGCTATAAAGCCGACCCCTTTATGATGTTTTGGGCTAACCAATTATAGGCGACCCATGTTTTAATAAAAAGTCGGGTGAGCCAAAAATAGGCGATCCCTTTTTGTGACAATGGGCGAACTAGCCATAGACAAGCCATAGTGGGCGAACTGGCCTTGGACAAGCCATAGTGGGTGAACTGGCCATGGGCAAGCCGGAAGGGGCGAGTTGACCATGAGCGAGTTGACTATGGGCGAGTTGCTATGGGCGAGCCAGTTTAATTTGTTTTTAAAAGCTAATGTTGGCGGGCGAACACTAGTTCACCGTGTTGGGCGAGCTGGCCATGGGCAAGCCATGATGGGCGAGCTGACCATGGGCGAGCAGGTTTTAAATGTGTTTTATCATACGAAAACCAAAGAAAAGAACTGGCTGTTTTATTACCTATTGTAAATAGAAAATATATAACCTTTTTGAAAAAAAAAATCATTTTGAGAAAATGATGAAATTGGTGAAATAATTCCTTAAAGGTGCTTTATTAGATATAATTTGATTTTGAGACTTTAGGCCCCTAGTTTCATGCAGTATGATTTTGTGAGGCTGATGGACCCGTCAAGTCGTCAGCGGTTTCGAGGTCACCTGGCAAGTGGTCTCGAGGACCACCTATAGATTATGGTCATAGATCTAGCCGAGATAGCCGTGAAGGGCGATGGCCTACGGGTGCACCCCAAAAGCGGACGAATTGTGTTCCTGGAAAGGGGTAGGGAACGATGAGAGCATGATTTATTTATAGGGTGATGCCTAGTCTCAACTTATTGATTTCTGTTTACTGAAGGGATTACTGAATCCTATTTACTGGTTACTATATTTTAATGTAAATTGTTTAACCAATGATTGGAATGGTGTATTGAGAGTATTGTTTACTATATCCACTGTTTTCCTACTTGGTATGATTTTAGGAAAAATAAATACTTTGTGGCATATAGTTTTGCTTTCTTTAAAGCAGCATACGTCTCCTTTACTGAGCGCATGATTCGCTCACCTCTTTGTTTTAACTCCACAAATAAAAAGATACGAAGTTAGAGAACTATATCCCAAATGGATATAGCTACGTGTAAAGCGCTGGGGTAAATTATGTTAAATATGACAGGTACAATCACTTCTCTTTTATATTTCAAACATAAGTATACAGTACTACTTTATTGAAACAAGGACAATAGGAGATGTCAGATATAAGGAATAATGAAAAAATAAAATTTCATATTCCGTATTTGTTAAATAAATGTTTATCATTTATTACTATTACTATAGAATGTTAATGGCATCACAGACAGCCCAACCGGAAAAGTTTTATAGAAATACGTGATAAATGTGGTAACAGGTTGTTACACTAAGACAAGATACTTTTGTACTTGTCAAGGGTTTTTAGTGGTTTAATTTCACTAGTGCAAAGTACTTTTAACCAAGGGCTTTTTTGTATCCTAGGGATATTCGATAAACCCCTATTGCATACCGTAGTTGGTGGGGGCGAAATAATCCTAAGAAAAGTGGTATTATAGCAGCACGCCTAGAAGCTATTTCTACATTTATTCGTGATTACCAAGAAGATAAAAGTTCAAGGTGATTCAAGGCACTCAAGAAAACTCAAGGTATCCACCAAGGAGGTTCAACACCAAAGTAATATCTTTTGTACAACAAATGCTTGAGAAGTCTTCATGGCTGTAAAGATGCTTGAGAAATCTTTATCACGCATGAAAAGATATGTCTACATTTGTGGTCGAGGGTAAGCATAACTTCTAAACGTTTATAGGAAGGATGAGCATCCATGTTATATTACACAAGTTATGGGACTCATGAATCTCCAACATCAGCTGCTTGCTGTCAACAGCTTATTAATTAGGCCCTGTTTTTCTGCTGTTATCCAATGAAAACATGTTTTCATGGGTAATCTTTGGGTTTGAGTAAAAGAATAATATGAGGCACAAGTTTTATGCATTCTTTTTTATTTTTCATTGCCACATATGAAGCAAAAGTAGCAGTATTCCAAAATCAATTAGGGCTTATAGGATAACCCAGCAACTCCAAAGATGCTCCCTATGGGAAAAAAGTTTATTAGGTGCTTATCATGGGAAACTATTCTGTGGCTCTCTAATGTGTAATTAATGTGGCATATATACCTGGTTTTGGGTCGGGATATAAGTCTTTCTTTTAGATGATTTTGCCCCATTTTTTTTTCAAAAAAAAATACTAGTATCTTGTAATTTCAAAGCTAGAAGATGTTGTAAATTATCATTAAAAGGATTTTGAGGTCCTTACTCTTGTAACTTAGTCTGGTTGAGTGACTCAAAGGTAGACTTGACAATTTTAGACATGACACGATTACACAACATGAAAATGATATGAATATAAGACACGAATTAAAATTAAGTAAAAATTGTATATCAATATTGTAAAAGCTAAAAACAAGCTAAAAATAAGATTTTACGTTTTTTGTGTCAACATGAATTTTGACATGAAATTTTCGTGTTTTACACGACACGAACACAATTTTATATGACTATAAAAACGAATTAAAAACACAAATTGCCAGGTCTACTCAAAGGATATAGGCTGGTTAGAGTAAGTGAAAAAATGCTACAAGTGTGTTGTGTGAGAAAAAAATTTTGTATTTTTGAAAGGCCAGTTTTACAGGATTATTGTTAGACCAATATTGCTTTATGGCAGTGAATGTTGAGCAACTAAAAGACTGCATACACAAAAAATGAGTATAGCATAAATGCGAATACTATGATAGATGTGCAGATACATGAGAAAACATATAATGAGAAATGAGAACATTCACTAAAAGGTTGGAATGACACCTACTGAAGACAAGATGAGTGAAAGTTATTTATGTAGTTTGAACACATATGAGGTAAACCTATAGACACTCTAGTTAGAATAGTAGAGGTTATGAATGATGTAAAAAAGTCAAGGTTGGGAGAAGATTGAAAAAAAGTTGGAAAGAAGTAATCAAGAAATATATGGCAGAATAAAAGTTAGAAAAACATATTGTTTTAGATAAGAATGAGTAGAGGATGAGAATTTATGATGACGACTTAGCATGAGGTCATATATTGGTTAATATAGCATACCCCAACATTGAAATAAAGGCTCTGATGATGATGACTCCTCCTATAACTCAATCACATGGATATAAAATTGTGAAAAATTCTACTTCATGCCTAAAGATATATGATTCTGAATTTTTTGGACTTATTAAGTAATGGTAATTGCCTTGTTATCAACAGAATGACTGTACCTTTGCA
The DNA here is from genome assembly GCA_032173925.1 of Heritiera fomes. Classification (NCBI taxonomy): domain Eukaryota; kingdom Viridiplantae; phylum Streptophyta; class Magnoliopsida; order Malvales; family Malvaceae; genus Heritiera; species Heritiera fomes. The sequence continues at coordinate 15,003,403 of JAPDPM010000009.1, read as the reverse complement.
TTTTATCCCATTATGTGATGTAATGTGTTTTTTTTGCTGCTACTTTATAAAATCCCATATTTCTCTATATTTTATTGCACGGTTCATTTATTTTGATTCTTGGTGCTTGTATGCAGATTCTTGAAATGGACACTTATAGGTACCATGGTCACTCCATGTCGGATCCTGGAAGCACCTATCGCACACGAGATGAGATTAGTAATATTAGACAGGTTGATACTCGATTAATGCTACTTTCGCAAGGACTCATTTGTTAAATATTAATCATTTTATGTTGTATTTTAATCAAGTTAATACAAAACTGACATTCTAGACGTATGTTTATAGGAGCGTGATCCAATTGAAAGGATAAGGAAGTTGATATTGTCTCATAACCTAGCTAATGAGAAAGATTTAAAGGTATTTTACTTTGAATTTATTTTTGGAACTATCAGCATTCAAATGTTGTTAGGGTTTTGTTTCTGGTAACGAAATATCAAATCATTGGAAATAAATTTCAGGACATTGAAAAGGAAATGAGAAAAAAGGTAGATGATGCAATTGCTCAAGCTAAGGTAAGAAACTTTTTGCTGCTTTCATTTTGATTTTGCAATTCTCATTTTAAATAAATTTACAGAAGTTTATTTGTATTTTATTTTTCTATTATTATTTTTTTGAATTGTCTTGTTATTTGTGGATAATGAAGGTTTTTTTTTTCAGGAAAGTCCAATGCCTGAACCTTGTGAGCTCTTTACAAATGTGTACGTGGAAGGTTTGGGTACTGAGGTTAGAATTATTTGCTTTGTATATGTATATTTATTTATTGGTTGCCTCTCATTATCTTTGCTAAGGTTTCTTATTTGTCCTCTTAGGCAGATTTTGAATTTCTGTAAAGAATGATTCTCTTCCTTTTCTTTCAAGTAATGTTGCTTAAATAATAACGCTTACTGTGAGACAATAACATCATCCTTCAAATTTGTAACTTTGCTGAAACTGCTCTTCGGTCATGAAATCTATTTTGAAGAGTTAGTTAATCCAACATAATCTATTTGTTAGCTCATTCTTCTCAAGTCCTACATGAAAAATGTGCTGCATATTAACCAATGAAAACTAGCAGGGCTTCTATTCAATGTGAAAAGTGTTTTGATGATCCCTTTAGCTGGTGCATTATATAATTAGCATACACTATCCAAATTTGGGCTTTCCTGATTAGTATCGTATCTACCATGATGATCCTAGCTGCTCTGACGGTAGAGTTGAAGATCATAGGTTGAAACTATGACTCAAAACTACTTTCTATGCTTAATCAAGATGTTAAAATTTTCTTTGGTGCACTTGTGCATGGATGCATCATTTGGTATGGAGTATGAAGTTATCTTTGCTGATGCTGGCTCAAGAGGCAGATGCGGCATTTCTTCTTTTTCCTCCCTTGGTGATACTGATGGGATTTGATGATTCTTTTAACTGCAGTCATTTGGAGCAGATAGGAAAGATTTAAGAGCTACACTCCCATAAATTGAGACTTCTTTGGAGTATTTGACCTCTTCACTTCTTTTTGACCCTTTGTGCACCCATCAATCTTGGAAGAGAGAAGAACAATGAAGTACCAAGGGAAGGTTTGCATCTCTTCCCGGCTACCAATAAGATTTTGCACTTGTGTTGTACATAATACTTGATCTTACTCCTCCCTAGTTGATGGGCAGAATTGTTACATTTTAGCTCTATGGTATTTTGGTTGTGCCTACATGGTTTTACATTCCTATGGTTGATTAAATGCGGTAGACCATTATGCTCTCATTATGGGTACAAGGTATGCATGTTGAGATTCATTCCAGATTTAGTATTTTGGTTTAGCATTAGGAATTCATAGATTCCTGTTTCAATCCCCTGGCGTTGAACAAAAGGAGACCGTAGAAGGTGGGTAGAGAGCGTGAGTCGACTTTAGTCAATGGTATAATAGATATGAAGCAATGAAGGACGCTGGAGGAGATAGTTCTAGTAATGGTAGCCAAGCCATGATTGTCATTGGAAAATAATAGAAACCTTTTTTTGCAATTGAAACCATTGCATTTGCAGTGCAGGAGAAAGATGGTGGGAGTAATCATTCGACGGTGGCTCAACGATAGCCATAAAATCATGTGTAAACTGTGAAAAACAGCAGCAAGAAACTCGCCAGCTACACGGGCGAGCTGAAACTGTGACAATTCCAAGAATTTGATTAAAGTAAAAAAAGAATGGACTCAAATCTTTGGTCTTAAGATTCTCAACAACTTTCAATGATACTACTACCAAGGGTGTAAAAGAGTTTGAGTGGAGATAATTTAATATCAAATTCGAATTTGATTTGATTCAAAAATTTGAAATTCGAAACTTGATTCAAATTTGATCGAGTTTGATTTTTAAAGTTCGAACTCGATTCAATACAATACTCAAATTATTTGAATTCAACTATATAATCTCAAACTCGATTCAATGGGTTAAAATTATCAATTTTTAACTATATATTATAAAAATAAAATGGTAAAAATTAATATTAAAATATTAAAAAGCTTGATTGAACTCTCAAGTCAAGTATTATGATACTCAAATTCGGTTCGACTTATTTCTCGAGTATTTAGAGCTCAAGTCGACTTGAAAATAAATAAGTTAAACTCAAATAATTATCGAATCAAATTCAAATAGCTCATAAATAACTTGATTCATTTACATTTTTTTGCGACATACCAATGAATCCTTTTCACTGAAAATCTCAGAGAAAGAGTGATGTGATTAGTGTGTTAAAATTGGACTATTATTAAGACTTTCTAAATCATATTTTTAGTTTTATTAATTAAATAGCATTGATGTTATTTTATTTAATATGTATTTATATATTTGAATTCTTAGGAAGGTTCATTAATTATAGTTTTTCTTTTTTTGGATGTTTTTCATAATCATAAAATTGTATAAAACTGTTCGCAACTATAGATAAAATCGAAGATTTTATTAACAATGGTTTTTGTTAAAATCACAGTTATTTGAACTGAACATACAAAAGTAATTAATTGATATTAATCATAGTATTGAATGGATCAATAATATTTAATTTTAGTCACTTTTCTAATTAAATTTTATAATCACTAAATATACTCATGTTTTTAGGATGAAATACACAAAACTCTTTGTAAAATAATAAAAGACACTAACCCTCTTCTTGTTTTAAAATATTATTTTACCCTCTTCTTGTTATTAGTCAATATGTTAATCTAATTAATTTTAACGCCACATTAGATAAACTTTACCACATCAACTCAAAACTTCATTTTAAAATTAAAATAATTATTTATTTTTAATTTAATTTTTAATTTAAACTTAAATCATTAATATTTTTTTAAAAAAAGCCCTAAAATCTATCTAACATCTCTCTATTCTCTCAGCCAAAGCCTAGCCCTCTATATAAGAGTTTAATCTTTCTACTTCAAAAAGAAATTTTGAAAATCCATCACTTCTCTTGCTTGCTAGGATTGAAGGAGCAAAATTTTGTTGGCTTACTTTCAACGATACTTCTCTCTTTCCCTTTCACGTTTCTTCTTTTTTTTTCTCTCTCAATTCCTCTTAATTTCCTTTCTTCAAAATCCCAAATATGAAGTTTACTTTTCTAGTTAAAAGAATTGCATTTTTTTTAAGATTTTGCTTGGTGGGAAGAATGGAAAGAGATGATGAAAAATTTACTAATCTAATGGTTAAGCTATAAAATAGAAAAAAAAAAATTTGATTTCTAACTCTCCATTTTTCTCTTCTTCCATTGCAACTCTCAAGGTTTCCAAAAAGCTCTCTACTACTTTTCTAGCACAACCTTTTCCTTGGTTTGCCTGTTCTCTGTCTGTTCTCTAACAAAGCCACACCAGTTTCCTAGACTGACTTTGTTTTCTCTGCGGAGAATAAGATCATTCTGCCTCGGATTACTGAATTTTCTTGAAATAATTGATCCATAAATTTTGAGAAAAAGCTGCTTGTATTTTGTCAATATTCCTTGAAATCCATGAAATTCTAGTCATTGTCCTTTTTTGACTTCTTAGAGTTCAAAGAATTTGTCAATGTTCAAGACTTAAAAATTCTTCCTCACCCATTGTATTTAAATCCTATTTTCATTGACCACTAACTAGTCTCATTCTTAATTTCTCCAATTCTTGCAAAATCCTCTTGATAAACACTTTTTGCTTGTATGTTTAATCTTTTGTTGAGAAAGGGAAAGGGAAACTGAAACTGAAACTGAAACTGTTGTGATCATCATGTGCTCGAAAACAAGTCCTCGGGTATCATTTTCACATGATCTTTGAATTGCATCATTCAAAGTCAGTCCAATTGACTACTAGTAGCGGTCTCATTTCATCACATTGTAAGTGAAACTAATTTTTGTGCTAAAGTCAAGTTGCAATTGGAAACATAAACCTTAATGGAACTCTTGCAAGAAGCACAGAGCGGGGAAGCTCTAGTACAACGGTAGATTGACAAGGCTCTTCATTTTGTTCCTTGTCATAACGTCTAGATTTGGAAACCTAATTGCTCAACATAAAATTAAGAGTCGTCACCAATCATTCTAACTTAGATGTGATTGATCACTTGTTCAAATTAAGGATAAAGCTTTAATCTACGTTCAAAGATCCTAGGTTCTAAATACAATTAGGTGTGTGGAAGGATTAGCACCCTTACAACGCCTATCCTAAAATAATACCCAAATAATCTAAAGTTATCCTAATTTTGCCTTTAATTTGCATTAATTTTGATATGTTTATGTATTGGAAAAATCTTTTAAACCTCCTCCATCAAGCTAGTCAAATAACTTAAAAAATTTTCATTTCAAGAGTATTCAAATATGACCACTCATCTTTTTTGAAGAGGTTCATTGTCGAATCATTTAAGTTCACTATGAAAATTCCTTACTTGACTCCTACCCAATTTTATTACCCTTAAACTTATTATTTGATATTAAAAATTTTCCTTTAGTCCTTCCATCAAGCTAGTTAGACTTAAGAGGAAATTTTCTCACCTTAAGAAATTTTAAAGATATTGTTCGAATGCAATTTCCTTCTAAACTCCATCCTCAGAATAAATCATATTTATCTAAATATTGGTTATCTTGATTTATATATATATATATATATATATATATTATAATTGTTATTTTAGTTTTAAATTTTAATTTTTAATAATTTTCTATCTTAAATCTTAAATTTTTTAATTTTTATTTTTAACACTAAACACAAGTTATTTAAATATTAGAGATATCCTTTTAAGTCTTCCATCAAGTTGGTTAGATTTAAAGAGAATCTCTTAACCTCAAGATTTTTAAAAATACTACTCAAACACAATACTTTCGAAATTCTATCATCCAAATAATGCATATTTATTTAAATATTTATTATTTTTAGTTTATTTTTATTTTGTTAATTCTTGTTTTATAAATTAATTTATTTTCCTATCTAAGTTTATTTTCTAATTCTTATTTTATTTATAATAATAAATATGAATTATTAAATATTGAAAATATCATTTTAAACCTTATGTCAAGTTGATCAAACTTAAAAAAGACCTCATCACCTCAAGTTTTTCGAAAGCACTATTCAAACGCAATCTATTTGAAATTCTATCATCAGAATAACTCACATTTATTTAAATTTAAAAGTATTTTCATAATTTCATTCTTATTTTTTAATTTACGAATTTAATCCTTAAATAATTTGCAAGAAGACTTTGATTTATTCCTTGACTCATTTTTATTATTATTTTTTGGCCAATCCTACCTCTAGAGTAAAGTAAAGAAATAAATAATTAATACAAGTAAATAGTCATATAGATAAATAATACAATACCACTAAAAGACAATAAATGAAACATCACTTTTTTTTTTGGCCAAAAAACATCACTTTATATTAATAAATGGACAAAGTAATTAAAGCAAGCAGAGCTGGTTATGGGTCGAACCGGATCGGTTCTGGACCAGTTTTCACCGGTTCCAACCCAAACCAAAGGAAAACGGGTCTGAACCGGTAGCGAACCAGTCCAAGCCGGGCCAGTTCGCATGATATTAAGGTGTGAACCGGCCCGGTTCGTTAGACTGGTTCGATCTAGTTTTTTTTAATTGATAAATTTTAAATTTTTATTGTTTAAAATTTATATTAATTTATTTTAATATATATTTATATTAATATATATTTATAATTTAATCTAATAAATTTATTTTTATAATAAATAATGTTAATAGTTTAATTTAACAATAATTTAATATAAAGTTATTATAATATATTTAAGTAATGTAACAATAATGTAAAAATAAATTACTATAAAATTATCTAATAAAATTATTGTTATAATAAAATAAAGTTATATTATGAATATAATATTATAATAAAGTTATTATGATAAAATGATATTTGATTCAAAATACAAATAATAATATTATGAATATTATTATTATATTCATTTTGCAATATCATTTTACATATCATTATTTATATTCATTTATTATATTCATTTTGCATTTAAAATAATTTGTTATATTTGAAATATCATTTACTTAATATTTATTCATTTATTTAATATGTTTTTAAGATATTCATTCATTTTGTATTTTAAATTTATTTTAAACATAGATAAGTATAACATTAATTAATTTGATATGTAATAATAATAACAACAACAACAACAACAACAACAACAACAACAACAAAGGAGAAAAAGGATAGAGTAGAAGATCAAAGATTTTTTACGTGGAAAACCTCTTCAAAAGTTAGAAGGGTAAAAACCACGGGACCGTAGTCCATAAAAATATTTACTATGACTAAACTTATTTATAATTTTACATACAATTTACAAAAAAAAAAGATTATTCTCTATTCTTCATAATTTATACGGATTGCCGTGGAAATTTCTTCCCCCTCTTTTGAATTATTATCAGCGAATTCATTGGTCATTCCAAGTTCGACATTGCGTGATTCCGCATCAAACCAATCTTTAAGGCATGTTAACATGCACAATGAATCTAGATTAAGAGTGATTCGATGGTCTCCAATAATTCTTCCACACGTCGAGAATGCAGATTCCGAAGCAACAGAAGAAACTTGCACCGCAAAAACATCTCGGGCCATGGAAGCTAAAATTGAAAATTGTTTTTGGTTTTCTTTCCACCATTGGAGAAGATCAAAGTTTTCATCTACAGAAAAATCTTGACTTAAGAAAAATCCTAACTCATTGAAGCTAGAACTTCGTCGAGTTGTTGATCCTGATCCGCTGGCTTTTCCTTTTAGCTTCATTCTCTTCTTTGCTGCTTCCTTAATTGCGTTTAAAATTCCTTTTCCTTTTTTGCTACTTTCGGTTTCTTCGTATGAATCTTCTTCTCCTCGGTTAAAGTTGAATAGCTCCCTTTCTGCTTCAAAAACATTAAACAATTCTTGAAAAAGAATGTTAATTGAAGACTTTTGATCCTCAATAGAATTAAGACCAAGAAATTCTTTATAACAATAAAAAAAATCTCTATCTTTACCTCACCTTGACTAGGATCTAGTAAAGTTGCAATACAATAAATAGGAGAAATTATTTCTCAATATTTTTTAAATTTTTCCTCCATATCATGTACAAAAGAACTTAAAGTTTTATGATTCCTAAATTTTACAAAATTTTCAAACATTGTGTAGATAATATGAACAAAATACGGTGTAGTTGGATAAAATTGAGTTGAAAATCTTTCGGTTGCATCTTTAAAAGTAGATAATAAATCAACACAATATTCAATAAAAGTCCAATCTTCTTCAAAAAGTACTAAATGCGTGCTACTTGTATAATTGTTATAAAAAGTAGTAACAAGTTCTTTATAAGGTAAAATAGAAGAAAGCAAACGATGAAGTAAATTCCATCTTGTTTCCATGAGAAGTGGAAACGCTTTAACCGGTATATTATTTGTTATACAAATTTGCTTCCATTCACGTTTATTACTTTGTGTGCGAATCCATTTTGCTAAAATTTTAATTTTATCAATTGGACCTACGCCAATACCAGTACCACTAGAACTAAAACCACTTTGAACACATAAATTTATAATATGACATGCACATCTTGCATGAAAAAATATGCCTTGCATAACAGGGTTTAAACTTTTAATTAAATGAGGAATAACTGCAGTATTACTCAAAGCATTATCAAAAGTAATAGCAAAAACTATTATTTTCTAGTCCATATAATTTACAAACTTTAGTAATATATTTATGAATAGTATATGAATTATGTGTTTCTTCTAAAGATAAAATTCGTTTTTGCATGGACCATTCTTCATCTATCCAATGACAAGTTATAACAAGATAACTTATACCATTAGTACTAGTCCATATATCACTAGTTAAACTAACCCTAGATGAAATATTACTAAATTTATCAATTAAAGCTTGTCTATATTCTTTAAACATATCCATGCAATCTTTTTTTAATGTATGTCTAGAAACAGATTTATATGTTGGTTGTAAATATTTACAAACAAATTCTAAATATCCTGTTTTTTCATAAATTGTGAATGGTTGTTCCGTTCTAACTACAAATCTAACGAAGCCACGTCTAGCTTGAACATTATCAAAAATAAAATTTTTTCCACCATCATGTGTATTAATTTGAGATTGTTTACCTTCTAAAATTTCATTTTCTTCGGCACCAGGATTAATTTTATGTATAGTAATTAAATATCTTTTATACGTACCTGTACCGCCACCACCTCCACCTCTACCGGAGTTATAAGAGTAAACGCCTTTGCACAATTTACAAATAGCACAATATTTATTTGTCTCACCTTCTTTTGCTACAATGTCAAAATACTATCATACATTGCTTATTTTTTTTTTTACTAAACTTCGGTCTTGATGATGTAGCAGCAGTGGTGGCAGCTGATGATTGTGTTTGAGCATGGCCTCCTCCACGACCACGACCACGACCAAACAATGGTGCCAAAGGAAGCTCCTCCTCCAGATGAATATCGGGTTCGATTTCATTAAATGATTCGTCATCCAAATTAGGAATTTCAATGAAACCAAAAGGTCGAGAAACAGAGCATGAATGACGAAAGAAATTTGACATTTTTATATTTTTTTAAAATAAATATATGTTAAAAATTAAAAAAATTATATGTATGATATATATAATATATTGGAATTTGGAAATTGAAACTTGAAAATTAAAAGTAAAATTTGTAAATTTATAAAATAAAGGCTTAATAGCCAAATAAGCCCTCAACCTTTAGCCCAAAATGGAATTCAGCCCTCAACGTTTTATTGCATGAAATTCAGTTCATAAACTTTTGTTTTAGTGGAAATAGACCAAATTTGTTAAATGAACTAACTACCGTTAGTTTTGCATATGTGGCATGCCACGTGACAGCTAACTAAGCTATCCACGTCAGCTGCCACGTATGCAAAACTAACTACAATTAGTGTCATTTAACATATTTTGACTTAATTGCATAATTGTGAAAGGTTGAGGGTTTATTTCCATTGAAATAAAAGTTTATGGATTGAATTTTATGCAATAAAACGTTGAGGGTTAAATTCCATTTTGAGCTAAAGGTTGAGGGCTTATTTGGCTATTAAGCCTAAAATAAAAAGAAAAATGAAATTTAGAAAGGAAATGATGATATTATAAATTTGGAATAAGGGATATATTTATATATATATATATATATATAAAAATATATTGGAATTTGGGAATTGAAACTTAAAAATTAAAAGTAAAATTTGTAAAATTATAAAATAAAAAGAAAAATGAAATTTAGAAAGGAAATGATGATATTATAGATTTGGAATAAGGGAATTTAAGTGAATTTGAGAGAGTTTGATTGAAGATTGAGAGAGTATGTAAGTGAAGAGAATAAGAGTAGATGAATGTAGATAGTAGATTTGAGAGAAAATATAAAAGAAATGTAAAAAAAATAGAAGATAGAATGAGGTATTTATAGGAAAAAAATTAAAATAAAATTTTTAAAATAAAAAAAATTAAAAAAAGATTGATGGGTTGATGAGGCAAGTCATCTGTGACTTGCCTCTGGCCTGGAAGAAGCGCAGTGGCAGCCTTCCTTTAATTTTTTTTGTTTTTTTATTTTGAACCGGACTGATTCAACCGGAACCGAATCGATCCAGATCCTTAATGGGCCGGACCCTTAGCGAGCCCGATTCTAATTATTAAAAACCGGCCCAGTCCCGTAACATACCGAGCTGAATCGGTTCGATTATTGGGCCGGATTAACCTGAATTAGTTGCGAACCAGGTCGAATCAACCTGGCCCAATAACCAGGTCTAAAAGCAAGTACAGACCAAAGGCATAAGTACACCTGAACAACCAGTATCAAGGACAAAGTATTATCGTAAGACTTAATTAGAGACAGCCAAAACGGTGCGTACCTCAAGCACCAAACCCCACCTTGTTCTTTTCTTCTTTGCTAAGAGCGTCCCAATCTCTTTTTCCAACCCAAAAACGCCAGCCTCCTGTCTATTTTCTCTGCAAATTTTCTTTGTTAATTTTCGTTGGCTACAAATCCAGCTCCAAGTTTGAGGGTTTTATTTAGGTATCTAGGTTTGGTTTTCTCGGTTCTGCAATAGCTTATGACTTGAGAGTGGGTATCGATTGAATTGTCTCGGTTGATGGGTTTTGCAAGTATTTTTTTTTTGGTTAACGGGTTTTGCAAGTATTTGAAGGGAATACTTGAGTCTACTTTCCAGAGGATGTATTTTTGGCTGCTGGATGATTTGGGGTCTCAAATGCCACTGGACTCGAGACTAGTTTCTTGTAATTTAGTCGAAAAGCCATTTTGGTTTCGACTAGCTGGGTTCTAACTTGATATTGTTGCCATTGCCCTCTTGTTTTATTTGGCTCTCCTCTTCTGTATTTTTCCAATTCTGTGTCTCTCCCAAAGCATTTCATTCAATTGACCTTCACGAAGTTCTCCTTGTTTTTCACTCTCATCTCCCTTTCTGCTTAAAACCAAAAAAAAAATCCCCAGGGTTGAGCAAACTGATGGGTTCCTATAGGCAGAGTTTTGGGTAGTGGTAATTCGGCGGTCATTATGTTTCTGAGCGGTGATGAGCGGTGGCAACGTCAAATTGCCACTAGTAAGGGGGCTATCGTAGGGAGAGGCTTGGGCGGCAATAGGAATAGGTAGCGATGCATGATTGACCAGTGGAGAGGTTTGGGAGGCGGTGAAGATGGCAGTGGTGGCAAATTGCATTTTGCATTTTTTTTATTTGATTTATTTAATCATTATTTACTAACTATTTTCTAAAAAATAAGATAAAAATAAAAATGCTGATGAAAATTAAATAAAATAATGATAATAATAAAAATAAATAAAAAGTGAGGAGGCCAACTAAACAAGAACTTAAATGTACTGGTTATTCTACCTCTATTGGCCTGATTAACCTCACATTTGTCCTTAAATTATCCTCAACTCGGAATGCAACTCTATTTCCCTTGAAATTGATTTCGATCAGCACAAAAATTTTAATTCGGATAAAATTAGGTGTATACATATTTGTATTGCTTGTGAAACTTATTTCATACCTTAATGGAGCTAAATAAGGTATTTTTGGTATTATGACACAAGTACATGTAATTTTATCCGACACTTTCTTATTGTTAGAATCATTAATAAATGGTTAACCTAGATTGTTTAGTATTGGAAACTAGGGCTCAAGTTTTGTCTGCCCTCAAGCACTAACCTCATATACTAAATGGTTTTGGAACCTCCTCAGTTGAATAATTCTATTAGACTACTGTTTTGCACTTGGCAATCTTTTCTTCCACTTGACATAATTTTCTAAAGCATTAACCTTTTCAATCTTTCTACTCCAACCTAAACAAGTAATTCCAAACTGGCTAAAAAAAAGGCTGAATGCTCAAATAAGGATCTAAAGTTTTCGGAAATATTCGATTCAGGATCTAAACTTTTATTTTGCTCAATTCAGGATAAAACGTTTTCGATTTTGCTCAATTCAGGATTTTTTAACGCGCGTGAGTTACACGCGCCGTTAAAGAGAGTGGCTGACGATAAAAGGATAATTATTGCCACGTGTCACACTCACACGCCGCCACGTGTCACACTCACACGCCGCCACGTGTCCTTTTTATTTTTACTTATTAAAAGAAAATAATTATAAAATCACTGCCACGTGTCTCACTCTTATGTTGCCACGTGTCTCACTCACATGTTGCCACGTGTCTCACTCACACGCTGCCACGTGTCCACGCATTTTTAACTTTTTTTTTTCTATTAAAAAAACTATATATTTTCATAAAATAATATTTTCTTGAATAAATTTTTTAAAATTATTTTTTGAAATAATTAAAATTTTTAAATTTTGTTTTAAAAAATAAATTCTCAAACATAAAAATTATTATAAAACTTTTTTTAACTAGTATAATTATTATTTTTTATTTCTTGATTTTTTTCGTTTTTACCATAAAAAAAGGAAAAAAACTATTAGCCATAAAATTATTAGAAATTATATATTTTTTAAAGAATAAATTTTAAATTACTAAATTTAATTTTTATTTTTCTTCTTTTTTTGTTTTCTATATTTTCTTCTAATTGACAAAAAAAGAAGGAAGATAAAGAAACTATAAAAATAAAGAAAAATATGTAAGAATTGTCTTTTTAGAAAAATTAATGTAATTAAAAAAATAAACGTATTTCCTAAAAAATCTCAATTTTTTAAAAAGAAATATATTTAATTTAAAATAAAAAATTATTTTAAATTTAAATCATATAAAAGAAATAAAAACAAAAAGGAAAGAAAAGAAAAACAAAGTGAAAAAAATACAGAAATATTTTTTATAAAAATTTATTTTTTAACAATTTTTTTTGAAAATGTAATATAAATTTTTAAAAGTTATTTTTTATTAAAAAATCAACTAACAAAATTAACTACTAATTATAATATTATAAATAATATTTAAATTTTTAATTTTTTATTAATATTTATAACAAAAAAATTTGGCTGAATGCTCAAATAAGGATCTAACGTTTTCGGAAATGTTCAATTCAGGATCTAAACTTTGCCACGTGTCCCACTAATGATTATAAGTCACTGCCACGTGTCCCACTCACACGCTACCACGTGTCAATCTTGCTACGTGTCCCACTAATACGCTGCCACGTGTCCATGTATTTTTTACCTATTAAAAGAAAATTAATTATATGTCACTGCCACGTGTCCCACTCTTATGCTGCCACGTGTCCACTTCTACCACGTGGCCCAACCACATGCTGCCACGTGGCTTTTATAAACGCCGTTATTATTTTAACGGCGCGTGTAACTCACGCGCGTTAAAAAATCCTTATTTGAGCAAAATCGAAAACGTTTTATCCTGAATTGAGCAAAATAAAAGTTTAGATCCTGAATCGAATATTTCCGAAAACTTTAGATCCTTATTTGAGCATTCAGCCTAAAAAAAAATAATTTCACAAAGCATATAATATCAAGGTGAAATTTTGAAATAATGTCTATTTGAAATTTATACATGAATAGTAAGACTTTTTTTTTGCTTTAGTGTCACATACATAACTCTGCATCAGTCTATTGGAAATGATGTCTATTTGAAATTTATACTTGAATAGTAAGATATTTTTTGGAATCTCCAAGTGTCTGGGCACTTTACTTATGTCATGACCCGGAGTCCATGACGTTCACTCGACACTTATCTTATTTCTTTTAGAAAATTTCGAACTAAATTTTTTCTTTTTCTATTTACGATTTGTATTCAGTGTTAGTGTAGTAACTAAACTAAATCTTGCCTTAATAACATTATTTCTCTGGCTATATTATAAATCTCAAGGTGAATATAACTATTTTAGCCTCATATTCACTTATCCCAAAAGAAATGGGTCAAAAACCTCCCCTTGTATTTTATCAATTTTTCCAGTAAAATCACCTCCATTAAAAATACATTTCTAACTTTCACAATACAACCAGTTGTAATTTCCATAATTCATACAAACATGCATTTCATGTTTCTCAAGATCCAACTCACCAATAATTTCACATTCTTTTGTTTACAGTTTATACGTAATTCAAAACATGATCTTATCCAGGATCGTACTCGATAATCACATAAACTTATATAATAATCTAGTGCGATCCAAAGTTACATCCCATTTACTTCCTAATACTGTGAAAATAAAGTTTGCATAATTATCTAAATGATATACCATTGTATACCTCAAAAGCACAAAAACAAGGCTCGAAGAACGTAGACAAGTACCACAGCTAGGTACAGTTCCCGAGAGAGCCTATATGAAGCCTGAGCTGGATATCAATCCGTATGATCTGCAGATATTAAATTTAAGGGGGTGAGCAAATCCATGGCTCAGTAAGTAGCTTAAATAAATACAAACTAGGCTCATGTCATAAAATATGATCATACATGCATGTATCATAAAAATATCATGTATGCACCTGCCATGATTAGCTACTCACATATAATTTACAACAGATTGTATGGGCTCATTCAACTTTTCTTCGTACCTTTAACTCATACAAACTCATCTTTTTCATTACTTTCATCGATATGGTTAAGCATAATGTAACTAACCATTTCAAATAGCACATGATGCGATAACATAATATAAGTAAAGTTCAATAACTATTCCAATTCACTGTTGTATGTATAATATCCATCTTATCTAATGATAGTTACAACATCACAAGTCACAATCGTTTAATCCATTGTCTCATTGGCATATGATCTCCCATGATTCATCAATACACGTGCAGCACTTAGCTCTCAAAGGATTTTAGAGGTGGCTCCCACAATTCCGAAGATTCTATGTAGCACGTAGGTCCTTTGAGTTCTCTAAAGGTGGCTCACACGGTACAAAAGATTGAGTTTTACTCGAATTGGCCTCTATAGTGCATGCTTTCTAATGGTTCATCGGAACTCGTGTAGCACTTAGCTCTCAAAGGACTCTAGAGGTGGCTCTCACAGTTTCAAAGAATCTGTGTAGCACTTAGCACTCAAAGGACTCTAGAGGTGGCTCCCACAGTTTCAAAGAATCTGTGTAGCACGTAGTTCTTTTGAGTTCTCTAGAGGTGGCTCACACGGTACAAAAGATTGAGTTTTACTCAGGTTTGCCATTTTGGCATATGATTTCTAGTAGTAATGTTCTAAAAATCATTCAAGTCCTTGAGTCACATATATACATTAGTTGTCATACAATTCCATTATCCTAGTTTCAATGAATACAACTAGGTGCTACTCGAGGTCCATGAATTTAAACATCATAAGCTGCATATATACTGTATACTACTTCACATATTCATTCCCAAAGTATCGCCATATATTAGCATGCTTACTTGGTGCAACTTAATAAATCACATGCATTTCTCATAATGCAGGCACCGAAAATTTATATGATTCTATATGCTCAGTAAGCATAAACAAGTCATACATATAATGCACAAGTCACAAATAAGGTTTTATTCCGGAAGAATACTACTCATGAACACATCAAGTCAACTTGTATCTTACCAAGACTTACCATCGTAGTCTTTTCCATCGTATTTCACCAAACTTGATATAAATTAGATAATTATCAAATAAAGATGTCTTTCATCTCTTACGTGATGATACTAGTATGGTTATTTAACCCACTTACCTCAATGCTTAGAAATCATCTTCCTTGGTCTTCCAAATTTAAGATTCGAGCTCCTACACCGCTCCAAGTCACTACAAATCAATTCATTTATTTAAATCATTATTTCCAAAAGGTATTTATTTTCTTTTCCAACACATTAAATCAGTCGGTTGATATCCATGTATATAGTGAGAAAATAAATAAATATTCATTTTGAATATTTAATATCTCATAAATCATAAATAATTTCTCACTAATCAAAATATTAAAACATGAATATTCAAATTAAATAATTTTCTCATAATTTCGACTTTATGGAAAATTTTGTGTAAATGGTCTTCGATTATGTTCTTAGACCTAATTTCAAGCATCTAAAATATTTATAATATTTTAGAATATTTTTGGTAAATTTCGGCAGCATAACAGCTGTGGATTTCTAACCTCCTGCATCGAGATTACAGTATATAGATAAGCTATTCAACCACAGTTCATGCATGTTTCAAACCAAATCATGTTCTCAACATTTCCATAAAATTTATCTCAATAAAACATGCATTCTCTATATCTCTACAACTCACACACTTCCCCCTTACCTGTACGGTGTCATTTCATTCAAACCATACACTTTGTGGCCTTGAACCAATGATTATGTCCTTATTCGTCTCCTTTCCCATTTCGTTTATTTAGCTTCAGAGCTGCAGATGATGAGTCATACAAGTTAAATTCCGAAACATACATATACACTAAGCATTCTTAGAAATCCTACTCATTAAGGTAGAATTATTCTTTATAAGAATTTCCAACCTATCAATTCATTTCTATTCATAAAGGAAACTATTGAATTCTGATTAATGCACCGTCAATTTTATATGTAATCTGACTTAATTCCCTATCCAAAAGTATAAAGCCCATTTTCTAGTTCATTCCATATTGTTCCTCACAATTTTCCAAAATTCAGCATAATTCTGACCCATATGTCAGGATGGTTTTCTGACCTTTGTGCATTAAATTTTATATTACTAATTATAGGGATATCCAAAATTATGAACCCCAAAACCATATGAATCTAAATCCAATTCCCTATTCAGAATAGCAAGTTTCACAATTTTATCATTTCGAAATTATTTTTAATAATTCCTCAAATTTACCCTGTTTCCAGATTCATTCTGGCAAATTGTATACTGACCTCTATGTACAAATTGAGCCATATCTCAAGATAGGATTGTCCAAATTGTGCAAACTCAAAATAATATTATTCTTAACTCATTTGCCTTTCTAGAAAAATAAATTTTGCAGCCAAATTCAATCTTTGCTAATTTCTAAAAATTTTCAAAGTTGACACAGAGCATCTCGCCTATTGCACTGAGTGCCCAGTGTTCAACTCCTATATCTCAGGCTACGCAACTCCAAATTAGGTAATTCCAAAACTGAATTTTGCCTAACTCATAAAGCTACCTGTAAGAAGTTTTCCAGAATTTATTACATTATAAAACCCCCAAACTGAATTTTTAAATATGTGGCTCGGACAGACAGTTTTCCAGCAAAATTGAAATCTACATTTAGCACTTTGTTTCTCTTCTTTTCTCAACTCTAATCTTATAAACATTTTCTATTCACTTAGTATATTCATCAAATACTAAAATGCAGCATCAAATCATGTCCAAACCAACTTTTCCAAAACCCCCATTTACCATTTTTCTTGATTTTTCAATTCTTTCTTCAAACTATTGTTTCTATGTTACTTAAACCTTTTCTAGCTTTCATTTCCTACCAATTTCATGCAACAAAATGCATGCATTCATCATGAACCACGGCTGGCCAAAACCCATAAATATGGCACATTTTTATTCAGCCATTTTTAGGTAAATCCAATGCCATAATCTTTTTCTACAACTTGAATACACTAGGAACACAACCTTAAAACAAATCAAAGCTATAAATTTTTGGACAAATCTTACCTTGACCGAAATCTTCTTGGCCTTCTTTCTCCTTATGCCTTTCTTCTTTTTCCTTTTTCCTTCCAGCTGCTCTTTCTTTTCTTCCTTTTTCTCCTTTCGGCTTCAACTTTCAGCCCTCATTTCCTCTATTTTCTTTTTTTTTCTTGCCCGAACGACTGTAGCTCTTTTCCTTCTCTCTTTCGGCCTCAATTTTCTTTCACTTTTATTTCCTTTTTCTTTTATTTCCAAGGCTTCTTTGAGAAGCCTTGGATGATAGTGCCGATGGTGATGTTAGTGGGGTTTGATGGGAGAAAGTCCCATCAAACTCCACTAACAATACATTTTAATCTATATTTTATTTTATCATCATTTTTTTATTTTATTTTATATTTTTTTCCTATCTCAATTATTTATAATTTATATAATTCACAATTATCTTTACATAATAATATATATTCATATATACATATAACTAATATATATTCCAATATATTTGTTTATTTTGTTATATTCCTTACATATATTAGTTATATGTATATGTACCTATATTTCAAATATTAAATATATAATACACACACACACACACACATATATATTTTATATGTTCATGTCTAATGCATTTTTTTAGTGTAGGTAGGTGTGTGTGTGTGTGTTTATATATATATATATATATATATATATATATATATATATATTCCTCTATTTTAAAATTCACATATATCTATATATATACATATTTAATACTCAATATGTATATATATATATATATATGTATTCCTTACTTATTTTATTTTAACTATTTAATATTCAAGTATACTACATTTCCTTTAGTATACTTGTGTCTTTTGTTTTATTAAAACAAATATACATATATATTATGGAATATATGCATCTATTTGTTCTTATATAATTCTTGAACTTAGTTATAGGATTTCTAAATTACACAAAGGTATAAATTATTTATATTCATAAATTTCACTACTTTGAGACTTCATTCTCATTACTTGACATAAGAATAATAATTACAAAAATGTATCTCAGTACTAGCTTATCTTATGTCTTTTATTTATTCACTAACATGCTACAAAATTTCGCAGTCTTTACAACTTATGGAGTAATGGCTCTCTCTATCGCGGCATTTATGTTCTAGTATATGTTTGATCTATGCATTAATAATGTGGATATGTCTCAAGGAGTTGAAGAGAGAATTGGAGCACCTGGGAATAAATAAATAAATAAAAATTTCATAGAAGTTTGAAGGCTTAATATGTACATATGCCTTCAATGTTTACCACAAAATGAAATCAAGCTCTCAATGTTTAATTGCATGAAAATTAGTCCATTAAGTTTTATTTTAAGGAATTAAAACTCAAATATTTCAAAATAACAAAATTAAGTACATTTCTTTTGAGTCCTTTAACTATCGTTACCTTTGCACGACAAGTAAAACTTAACTGCAGTTAAAGGAACTTAACGGAAATATATTTAATTTTATTGTTTTGAAATATTTAGGCTTTAATTGCTTAAGATAAAACTTAATGGACTAATTTTCATGCAATTAAACGTTGAGGATTTAATTCTATTTTATGGTAAACGTTGAAGGTATATTTGAGTATTAAGCCAAGTTTGAATGATAGTGTTGAAAGTTTTTTTCAACAGTCCAATTGGTCCTAAAACAACTCATTTTTGAGGTCCTGTTATGAACTGGAGCATCCTATTGCAATATTGTTCAATACATCTATGTCATATCATTTTGCCAAATTAATTGGAGAATAGTAAAGCATTTAGAATAACATTGGGCATTTATAGATACTAGTTCTTTGTCACAATTTTCTTTATGATTCTAATTTCATGTTGCCTGGAAACTGATTATGCAATAAGTTCAAATATTAGACATAGGTTTAGGTTATTGTATTGACATTTGTTAAGCTTCAATGTGAGTGGCACCTTTCAAGTTAAGTATTCTTGGCATTATTGCAAATTGTCCTTTTAGTTGTTTTTTTATGCAAGAATGGCCTTTTAACAACTAATCTACCAAAAATTTTTAACCATTTGTATATTGACATTTTGGGACCATATTCTTAAACAAAATTAAGAAAAAAAATTGTCTTGGGAGCATTACACTTTTTACTTAGAGGTAGAAGCATCTACAACCAATGTGCTACTTAGAACTGGGATACTTTTCCTACTAGATTCATGGATTGTTAGGCAGCCATGTTACCATTTTCCCTTGGCCACGTTGCCAACACTTTTTCTAAATAATTCAACAAATCCTGAACATAATTAAAGTTGTTTGAGTATCAATTTATAAGATACAAACATTAATTTTAAATAAAACATAACATGACAAACCTACCATTAAAAGAACATTTACACCTATGTTTAATTGCTTAAGAGAATCTTCGCATCAATTATGCTCATCATTACAAAATAA
The DNA here is from genome assembly GCA_032173925.1 of Heritiera fomes. Taxonomy (NCBI): domain Eukaryota; kingdom Viridiplantae; phylum Streptophyta; class Magnoliopsida; order Malvales; family Malvaceae; genus Heritiera; species Heritiera fomes. The sequence goes on along the minus strand of JAPDPM010000009.1, from coordinate 14,983,413 downwards.
AGCCACCAATCTCATAAGAAAAAAAATCAATAAAGAAAAGAAAAAAAGGTATAAATGGCAATGCTACCTACATATTGGGAAAACACACCTCAAATATTGATCCATTTTGTTCCTATTTGAAAATCTTAGAAAAATTGTCTAACTTTTACAAAAATAAAAACCTAAAATGTGAAAGAGATGCATAAAAAAAATCATGTAATAAAGCTTATTTTAGGTAGAAAATTTTTTTTATCAAATTAAACAACCCATAAAAAGCAGTATTACTCTAGAATCTTAAATTCTAAAGTGACCTTTATCTTACAACTACTCCAACTACTAAATTGATTTGAACTCAAATTGTATTAGAGCTTGGTTGAATTCCTTGAAGGTATTCCATTACAAAGTTTTGTGCTTAAAATGCTAACCTTTTATCAACTGCATCTTTGTCCATAGTTCCACATTTCCTTCTATTGTTACTAGTTAAAAATTAATTACATGTAATGAAGTATAGAAATAGTGAAGTTCCTAGCCAAATAACAAAATAGTAAAGCTGCATTAGAAGTAAAAATAGAGTTACCATTTATAAATGCAACACTAGTAGATGAAAAAGATCCAATACTGAAATCTCTAGTGACATATTCATCATCAAATCTCCTTTTATTTGAATTTCTACTTCCATTCATACAATACAACATGCTTTATAAGACCCTTAAGAATTTATATGTTTGCACTAGAAGAAAACTATTAGACCTACCTTGTTAACCTTCACATGTGAGTAGCTTCGAGTATCCATACATGGCCTTTTGTTATGTCTAGGCTATTTACATTTCTTACATATTACTATTCTTACTCTCTTTCTTAGAGGATCTTCCCCAAGTTCTCTTTGGCTATTCTTTGGGTCCGTTGTAGTTTCTTCTTAATGATTGGAGGTTGAATGGTATATCAATTATCATTTAGGGCCAAATCCTTTCAAGAAGGGGTGGAATAAATTGTCCATAAGCTTTCAAATATTTTGTCTTGTCGTAGCACGAATGACAATAATCTTCAACTTTTGCTCTGTTAAAGCCAATACATGCAACCGCATGGGATAAGGCAAACGAGTTAGTAACCACATATCACAAGTGCAACTCCATTTTTTTAAGTCAATAATCTATTTCACAAGACCCTTAAATGCTTAAAACTTATCTCTAGCTGCCATTATAACGTTACATCCTCTTGCCTTCAACGTTGTCTTATCCAACAATGACAAGATGTTAGACATAATTGTCTACCCTCCCATGAACAACCCTTAGCATAACCTTTACTTAACTGATGCATTAATTTCAAACTAATACATTCTAACAAAGACATAATTAGTTTACTTCTGACTTTTGATAACTACTGGTTAAATAACTCGGTGAAGTTATTAGTTAAATGGTCAATCTCAAAGGTATAATCAAACCCAAACCTACTCCATTTGGAGATTGGCAAAGCTTTTAACAACTTGCAAGCATCGCCATTGGTAAAGTTAAATTGGTCTATTGCATCTTTTAAGTCTTTCCTATATGAAGCTTTACACTCACTGCAAAAGTCAAATCTCAATTATAAGCTTAGGTAGTTATTTTGAAGTTAGCATACAAATACCTACAACAATATCTGTGGTATGCATTTGCAAAACAAACTCCTATAGCATATATAAGTCCCTGTTAAAGAAAAAACTATATTTAATTTATATAGTATAACTAAGTAATTTATATTATAGGTTTTGTTATTTTTAGTGCATCAAAATTTATGGTTACGTTATTATATATCTTTCGATTTAAGTAATTAGATGATAATAATATACCTGATGTATATCTAACGTAAAGGTGAATGGGAGTTCCAATGTGTTTTCTCTATAGTTGCTATAGCAACTGGGAACAACCCATTGTTCTCATCAAGTGCAACAGCTGATAATAAAACCCCTTTAAAAAGACCTTTTAGAAAACACCCATCAACTCCCAAGAATGGTCTATAGCTATCTTTGAACCCTTGCTTTTGAGATAAATAACACAAAAATAATCTTTTAAACACATATGGCTCAACCTCTTGATTAGCTCTATCCTCCACCTCTATATGCAAAGTTGCACTAGGATCTTTAGCTATAATCAAGTCAAAATATTTTCTAAGTTTACTATAACTTGCAACATGGTTGTCTTGATTTAAGTCCATTGCTCTTCTTCTTGCCCTACATAGATGCTTTTTATGAGTAACAATCCCGTAACTAGAGTTTGATCTCTCAACCATTAACTCATAACTTATATGAGGTTCAATGCTAAGTGAAGATTTAAGCTTCTCTGCAATCCAAAGGCTAACATTAAGATTTTTGATAAGCTTAATACATTTATGTTTATTATTAAGTGTGTTTATTATAAAAATTTTCTTATCAGGAGTTTTGGAAGCATGAATCCTCCAAAGGCAACCTTCAACTCGACATTTCTCAATAACTCGATATGCCACATTCTTGATCTTTTCAAAGTTAACCTTCTATTACACCATAATCTCGAAAAATGGCTTAAAATGTTTTGCATTGGTAAAAACTTGATACTACTCAAATGAGAATGCTCCCATCAAGTTGCTTTTGAAATGGTTTGGCATGATAATTGAAATTTAAATCAAATATATTTGTTTTCTTCCAAACTATCAATCTACTATCCTCATCAATTTCAAATCCATCATTAGAATAATAAAAGTTGCATCACTAAGCTCATCATTTTCCTCACCATCAATTAACCTCTATATTATCAGAACTATCCTCACAATTAACCTCCACACTATCAGTATTTTCAGCATCTTCATGATTGGATAACCACTCATTATCGTCATCACTAATAAGTGGATAGACTTCACTATGCAAATCTACACACTTATCGATCCTTAAGACAATTTCATACTTTTTGTCCATTATATAATACCTTGAGAAACACTAGTAAATGTTTTTGGCTCTTACTCATTATAATCGGGCCCCTATTAACTTCACCAGAAAAAATAAGATCCATTGAACCATCTTTGTTATCATTGAGCTCTACTTTTGTGCCATTTCTATTTGATTTATTATGCACTTCTCCATCAATTCCACCTTTATCCTCAAATAAGGGATTTAAATAAGCTACCGCTAGAGGTTCGACCATTTTGTCGTGAATATGCAAATGAATATCCACAAAACTAGCATATATATTAAACATTTCCATAATACCATCAACAGTTTAAATTAACAATTGCTCTAAAGTCTTGATAGAAATACTAATAGTGCTTTTAAACTTAGTGACCACTTCTAATGACTGAATCAATGAAAATTCATCAAGATCAACTTCATTTTCCACATATATTTGATCACTATAATAACATATTAACATGTGCTTCATTTTGTTTACTCCTACAAACAAACCAAGAAATTATTAGAACATAATAAAGCATACCCAAATAAAAACCTTTTACAAAAATTGAATACTTTTGGATTATAAATTAATATAACTCTAAAAAACTAAAAAAAAGACTAAATTTTTAAAAAAATTGGAAAAAGAATATTACAACATTAATAAAACATAACACAACAAACCTATTCAAAAACCTTTACAAAAACAAAAAAAATGCAATTCTCTTAAATTAAAAAGTGAACTTCGTATTTGAGATTTCGAAGAATGGAAATTAAGAAGAACTGAAGGAGAAAAAAGAAGAAGAAATGTGAAGGGAAAAAGAAAAGTGATTAATATAAATACCTCTTGACATAATCATTGAAAGTAAGTCAACAAAATTTTGCTCCTTCAATCCTAACAAGCAATAAAAGTGAGGAATTTTAAAATTTTATTTTTGAAGTAGAAAGATTGAATTGTTACATAGAGGGCTAAGGCTTTGGCTAAGAGAATAGGGAGAGGTCAAATAGATTTTAGGTTTTTTCTTTTTTTTTTTAAATTTTAATGATTAAGTTAAGTTAAAATTTAAGTTATAAATAAATAATGATTTTAATTTAAAAAGAAAATTTGAGTTGATGTGGCAAAATTTATTTGATGTGGCGTTAAGGCTAATTAGACTAACATATTAACTAACTCCATTTAACAATCAAAGGGGGTAAAATAATATTTTAGAACAAGTATCATTTACTATTTTATATAGGGGTTTTGTTTATTTCACCACATGTTCTTAATCTTAAGTTTACTGTAAAAATCATCATCATCATCATCATTAGAGCTTTTATCCTAAAAGATTGGGGTAGGCTATGTGAACTAATATATGAACTCACGTTAGATCATCCATATGTATTAGGGGACGCCCCAGCAATGTTCTAATATTGGTTCATTTCATAAGAGTGGACTAGTTTTAATGGCTGGTTTTCCAAACCTGCCACCACCCTCCTCTTTTATCCGGGCATGGGACCAGCTGCGTTAACTTACATAGGCAGAGTTACAGTAAAAATCATATATTGGAATAAAATCTTAAGTTCAACTTACTACACCTAAAACAAAAATTTCTATTTTGGTGATAAATTTGGGTTTGATAGGCCTCGTATTCACTTTAATTGTATAAATTGGAGTTCTCACATTTCTACATGTTATGATTCTAGAAACTTTGTCATTTTGTTACTTGATATCTTTTGTTACTGTTTATGCAAACAACTTCACTAGTTGATTTCATTATTAACTTCAAGTTTTGTATGTTGTTTACACTATTGTTGCTGTTGCAGGTGTTGTTGTTGCATGTATCGCTTCTGTTTTGTGATATGGCATTGATATAACTATTTTTATTTTTTATTGTTATAATTCAAAATTATGTAACACTTTATAATTTTTTTTAAACAAACAAAGGTAGGATTTATTTTATTTAATATAAACTATAAGAGCATTCAGTTACAGAGTGCATAAATTTGGTAGATACACTATTGTTACATTCAAAGTTTAGAATAGACAAAAGAAAATCTAGAGCACGATTGTAAATATTTGTTTCCTTTGTAGCAGCAGCTCTATGTGCAAGTGTATCTGCACTCTGGTTAGCTTCTCTATATACAAAAGATAATTTCATTTGCTCAAATCCTGCCGCTAACTTAGTATAGTCAGTAATAAGGATATCTAGCATAAGATGGAGCTCATTGTTCCTGTAAAACATACGAACAGAGCAAAGTGAATCAATTTCAATCAAGAGCCATTGAACTTCCATTGCTACAGCAAGCTGTATCCCTTTACATATAGCATATAATTTTGCAATGGCATTTGTTGTGATTCTTATATACTTTAAGAAGGCAACAAGAAAAGTCCCTGCTTCATCTCGAAGAATTCCGCCACTTTCAGAGTGAACTGGATTACCCAAGCTTGAACCATCTATATTGAGTTTTATATATGATGTAGGTGGTTTTTGCCAGGATATCGTAGTATTAAGAAGTTTGGTGTGTTTTATTGGTGCAGGGGTTAGATCAAGGTAATTGCTAAAGATTTATGAATAGTTTTTTCAATCAGAATTTGGGCTGGGGTAGTTTTATTATGGAAAAGGATCTCATTCCTTGATTTCCAAATATGCCACAAAAGTATTGGTATGAAGGTGGAGTAAGGGATTATGGTGTTGTCATAAAGGAGTGAGAGGTTAGAATCTTGTAGAGTTTTGAGTTGAAAGGTTAAATGAATTTTTTCAACGTTCCATTTCCAATTTAACATTGACCATATAAGAGTAAATTTAGGGCATGAGGTGAAGATATGATGTATTGTTTCAAGTGATTGGAAACAGAATGAGCATGTACGAGAGGTTATTGTATATTGAGAGTATAGAAAATGAGTTGTAGGTAATTTATTATGAGCAGTTAACCAAAGAAAGACTTTGATTCTCGATAATGTTTTTTGGTTCCATATACATTTCCATGGAAGAGGGGGGTTCTCATAAGTATTTGTAAATGAAATGAGTCAATTATATAAGGACTTTGTTGTAAAGCTGCCTGTTTTTTATAAAAACTAATAAGGTTTATCAGTTGTAGGGAATAGTGGTAATGAAATACTTCTGATGTGATCCAAGACTGTGTGAGGAAGAAATGGATATAAGGGAATTAGGTTCCAAGTAGATGTTTGAGTGTCTATAATTTGATTAACTGTCATAAGCTGTAGATCAGGAGGCAGAGGTCGTATTAAAAAAATAGATAATTTATCTAGTGTGGTCAAATTATCATTCTAAATATTAACACTGTGTCTGGAAGCAATCTACCATTAATGTTTTCTTGAACCAGGGGGAGACATTTAATGATTTCAGACTAGGAATTTGATTGACTGGATTTAGTAGATACATTAAGAACATCAATTGAGGGGAAATATTTTTGTTTGAGAACCCTATTGCACAAGGTGTTAGGGTTGATAAGAATTTGCCAAATTAACTTGGTAAGCAGAACTATATTGGTAGTATACATGTTTCTAATACCAAGACCACCTTATGCTGTAGGCAAACATACAGTACTCCAAGGTATTGGAGCTTTTTTGTTTTTGTTTTGTGAAGGGTTCCTTAGGAATTTTTTTTTTAGACTTTGTGAATTTTCTATAAGAAAGTTGATGGCAATTGAAAGACGGGCATGGTATAAATTGGAATTGTATTTGAAGTAGATTTTATTAAAGTGATTCTACCTAGTATGTATAAAAATTTATTGTACCAGACATTTAATTTTGAGTTATTGGTATCTAAAATGTGATTAGAATAGGTAGTTTTTGTCTTTCTTGTAAACATTAGAATTCCAAGATATTTATCTCTGGTATGAAGGATTGATATATTGAAGGATAATTCAATGTTTTGTTTAGTTCTTGAATCCATGTTTGGAGTATAGGAAATTGAAGATTTTTTATTGTTGATTGTTTGTCCGAAAGCCAAGCTATCTATTGAAAGTTCATTAAGTAATGTGTTAATAGATTTGTTATTTCTTTAGAAAAAACAATGCAATCATCAAAAAAACATAATATTGGAACAAGTGGTCCATTTCTAAAAGCCTTTAAGCCAATGAAATGTTTGTGTTTCTGCTGGTGCATAAGAGACTTACTTAACATATCAGAATAAATAATGAACAAAAAATGAGATAAAGGGTCTCCTTGACGCAAGCGTCGTGATAGGGTAATGGAAGGAAGGAGTAAGCCGTTCAGGAAAATTCTAAGATATGTGCATTGAACACATTCCATAATTTGTTGAATCTAATGGTTTAGAAAGTTATATTAATGTAAACATTCTTGGATAAACTTCCATTCTAGCTTATCATAGGCTTTTTCATAGTCAATTTTCAATGCAAAATATTAGGCATTACTTCTTTTTATTCATTGTATGCAGAAGTTCATGAACTAATATGGTATTATCATGTATGCTCCTACCTTTGATGAAGGCATTTTGATGTGGAGAAATGAGTTTAGGATGTGGAGAAATGAGTTTAGGCATTATTGGTTTTAATCTAGATGTAATGATTAAGAAGTTATTTTATAAATTGTGTTACATAAGCTGATTGGTCTGTAGTGATTAACCTGTGATGGTTGGTTAGTTTTAGGGATTATACTATTATAGTTTGATTAAGTTTATGTAAAAGGTGACCTAAATGGAAGAAACTTTGTACTGTTACTATGACTGAAGGTCTAATTTCGTCCTAGTAATGTTTATGGAAATTGGCATCAAGGCTGCCAGGGCCAAGTGCCTTCTTGGGAGCCATATTCCATATAATATTCATGATCTCTGCAGGTGATACAAGTTTTGGAGATGTGTAATATCTTTATAATTAAGTTTTGGTATGTTAGGGATAGTAGTAAAGTTGTATGATAACGGTTGGGAGGTTTGGAATAGTTGTTCATAATATTGTTGAAAGGATGATTTAATCAATGAGAGGTTTATGGGCCAAGTTGAATTAACATACAAAATGTTTATGAAATTTTGTTTTCTTTTGTAAGTTGCTTTAGCTTAGAAGTATTTTGTATTGAGATCACCTTCCTTTATCCACTTGTCATTGGCCCTCATTACCCAGAAATATTCTTCAGGAGAGTTAAAGTATTGTATTTGTTGTAAATATTTTTTTTCTGCTTGAAGTAATGCATGTGACTGGCTTATAGTTGAGGTAGCTATTTGCATTTGAATATTATTTAACTGACCTTCTAATTCATTTAGTTTAGTTTTATTATTAAGTTAATTGTGTTTTTTCCAAATTTTAGATTTAAAAGCTAAATAAGTTGCTTTTTTAGCAAAATCAAAAACATAGGAGTGAATTCTGGTTTCTAACCAAATATTTTGAACTCGTGTTCTATAATCATCATAATGATGCCAGTGTGCCTTATATTTAAACCTTTTATGAATAGGTATGTGTCGTAGAAGGAAATCTAGTGGGATAGGTGCATGATTAGATCTAGTAGATGTGAGATTATGGAGGTTGGATTCGGCAAATTGTTGGAACTATGATGGATTGGCTATAGCTCTATCCAATCCCTTTGTAATGTGATTATAGCCTTCATTTTTATTATTCCATGTATATTTGGGCGCTATATAATTCAAATCATAATTATTACAAGTTGTCATACATTCTTTAAATTTGTTCATAAGGTTTATGCCCATGACAAGCCATGCATTAGTTATGGTGATAGAAATATACTGTAAATGTTGCCATACTTGTGTATGTAGATGTTGCTAAGGGTATTGATAGAGGGTTATTAGGTGGAATGAGGTCATGGGAGGTCTTGGCACAATATCAGCAGTGATGGCTCTTGGAGAGTTTATGGGAGTGTTAATGGTCACCTGTGCAGGATCCTAGAGGAACTAGCACCCCCTGCATGCCCTATTAGTGCTACTACTATATGACCATGGTAATGAATTTGAGCCATGATCATGTTTGCTCGTGTAGGGTTGACTCTTGTTTCCACAATGAGAATATCTGAGGTTTATGTTTGTTTATCAAGTTTGAGAGTTATGGTAAGAAACCATCTCTTCCAACACCTTTATAATTCCACGCTAGGATCTTCATTATTGTATGTTATTGGTGACAAGTTGCTTGGTAATTCTACTGTTGATTGTTCTATGCCATCAAGTGTTGAACATTGTCGTTGGCTGTTGCAGGAAAGTGAATTGGAAAGGGAATTTTATTTTCTGAAACTTTTGAATTTTGATGTAATACATATGTGCTCTTTTTTTTGTTACCAAGAGATCCCTAAAGATTTCAACTGTTAGAAAGATGCATGCCACGTTTGAAGGTAGCGTGAAGATGTGTGGGTGAAAGTGCCATGTCTAAAAAAGAAATTCCTCTGGCCTTGGAGTCAGGAGTTGGTTTCTTGCGGGATTATCTAGACATGAAGGTTGCATGTGATTTGGGAGTTGAACTTGTTGTTGGTGTTACATGAGATGAAGGAGAGCCTGCACTTCTGATTCTAAGAACATGTTCAAATCTTGGCAGTTCACTTAGGACCTTGGAGTTGAGGTTGAATTGATTCCCAATTTTGAATATTCATCAATGTTTGAGTTAGAGCAAAGTTTGGATTGTTTAGGTTGAGTGGGTGAGTTGGGTTTTGAGACATTGTTTGATTCAGAGGAAGTAGTGCAAATGAGTTGTGTTAGGGACGTACATTGTAATGGTTCTGCACGGTTGCGATGCTGAGTAGCAAGCTCTTTAGTATTATCAGATTGAACAGTATTCGTTTGAAGGTCAAGTTGATTTTGTTTAATATGGTTTTTGCTACTGTTTTTTACTTGTATGGTTCAATTGTCTTTTGGTATATGACACGTATTTAGTATACGTGTAGCTTGTTTAGAAAGTTTAGTATGCATGTCTTGGAGTTCGAGTGATGGATTATTCCTGTAGAGAGGTTCAAAATTGGGTTTGGGGAACATTTAATAGGGGAAGTGGTGTTAATGGTGTGGTGATTTGATGTCAAGTTGTTTAGTTGAGTTGGTGCTGAAAATGAACTAAGATTTGTATTTGTAACTGAATGAGGTTTAGTCTTGGTTAAGTCTTGAGTATTCAAAGTTTCCATTAGCTGGTGTGGCATTTCTTGCATATCTAGATTTAAAGCATGAGACACTTGTAATTCAGATGAAGATGCAAGGTGTTCATACTTGTTGGTGCTTTTGGGAATTCATATGGATTGTAAAGATTAGCTTTGGAACTTATTGGTGTGAACATGTTGCATAGAGTGAGAGTTACCAATGGTTCTATTCTTAGGTATCATCCATGGGTTGGTGAGAATACCTTTGAGGTCTTCTTTTCACGATTGGCCATCTTTTAGCTGATGTTGAACTTGATTCTGATGCCTACTGTTGATTGTTTGCTAATATTTTGCCAGAAAGTTCACTGGTATGAGTTGTATTGGGTGGACCTTCTAAACATTAAGGATGTTCATTTACCTGATCTTACTCCTTGGAACAGTGTTGAGTACAATGGCCTATTCTTCCACAAGTTTGACAAAAAACGAGTGCATTTCATAGTGAATCATTTGTGTTGGCTCTATAGGCTAAACCGAGAGTGGGGTGAATCGATTTTTAACTAACTTAAGTTCATTTTTCGGTTCTTCTAAATTAACTAGCCTATATTAATGTTTTTTAAGTTCTCTAGGCTATTCAAACATGCAATCCAAATTCAATACAATAATCACAACATAAATGCAAATAAGTAAAGAAAGAAAGGAAAGAGAAATGTACGCAAGTGATTTATAGAGGTTTGGCAACCTTGCCTACATCCTCTACCTTGAGACGCCCCCAAGGATTTTCCCCAAATTCACTAACTTGAATTTGTCTTACAATCCCTCTTTTTGCAGGCTCAAGAGTAACCTCACTATTTTTCTAAGGCTTAAGAGAAACCTCCTCTTTACAAGGTGTGAATGAGTTTACAAGGAATATAATCAAAGAAAGGCAATCAAAGAAAGGCCTCTAGTTAGGCAAGTGATTACAATGGTTAAGCACAAGGGAAATCCTATACAACATTTGTGCTATGCTATACAAAGATGATGAGTATGATAGAATATGAAGACTTTGTAGCACTTGTGAGTTTGATAGGCTTGAGGAAGATGGAAAAGATGAAGAAAAATATTGCTCAGCTGTTCCTTTTACTTCCTTGAGCTTCCAAGCCTTTATTTATAGTCCCTTAGATGGTTTCTAAAAGTTGGCATGAGCCAAAACTGAATGTAACCATTGTATCTCACAAAAACTAGCCGTTGGAGTGCATTTTTGAGGTAGGAGATCGATCCTTTGACCTAGGGGATCGATCCTATGCTTCTTTGCAAGCTTCTAAGGTATTCTGCCATGAAGGGATCGATCCCTTCCCTTAGGGGATCGATCCCATGCTTCCTTTTTGCTTCCTAGGAACATTCTGCCATTCGTGGATTGATCCCTCAACATGAGAGATCGAATCCTCATGCTTTTCCTGCACTTTTCTGGGCTAATTTGGGTTAGAAATAATGTGGACTTTGATTTTAATTCATCCCAAAACATTTTAGAATTTTGTGGAAGTTTTTCTTAACTTTCTCAACTAAAGACTTAGTGTAAAAACTTGTTAAGTAATTTTCTAAAGATGTGTTCAATATGTTTTTGAGAAAATTATTTAATGAAGATATTCAAAATCATTTTGTAAAATGTTAAGACCAATAAGAATATGCAATTAATTCATGGTCTTAAACTTTGATATGTAGACTAAAAGTGGTTTGAGAGAATCATATGATTGGTAAAACAAATTTACATTATAAGTCAAACACTTAATATTACTTAAGTTTTTGTCATTTCAAAATATATATGTCAATTTAAAGCTAACAATTTGCTTCCATTTTCCTATATAGATGTGTTGAGGAAGGGGTTGAATAGTTGAGATCTCTACATAGAGCCTTGCATATCTGCCACGAGAAGCTGAACTTGTATGGACATCTAGTTTGATCTATTTGCCAATCAAGTTTCCAATCTTTTGTAGCACCTGGAAATTATAGTATTCTATGGGTGATATTGTGCGTGATTTGTGTGGACTTTAGTATACATAATAATTATATATATTTTTTTAGTTCAAGTGTGAGAATTGAGCTTGAGCTTGAGTTCAAGCATGAGAATCGAACTCAAATAAATGAACCTAATCGACCAAACTCGAGCTGAGTACCGAACATTGAGTTTTTGAGTCGAGCTCAAGCTCGAACATCCTATTATATTAACTTGGTTCGATTATACCCTTAGTTACAACACGTCTTTCGGGATGTTCTTTTGCGGGCTTAGTGGATACCTCTAACCGCCTCATCACTCAACAACTTTTGGCAGTAGACATGGTCCATTTACTCTACAATCTGGATTCATGGAACCTCGCTTTGTCTCTGTCTGGGTTGAGCAGCCGAAACACACGTGCACAAATAGCTACCAAGGTCGCATTCGTATCAAATCCATTAATTCTGACGAAGTTTTGGAAAAAGCATTTCAAATTAGCGTCAAGAATGTTGCCAAGTTACGCAAGATAATTATTATTTAATCGTCTTGGAAAAGTGATAGTTTAAGTCTTCTTTCACATAATATAGACCTACCAACGGTAAGATAATTGTGTATTCAAGTGGCCTAGCCCCATACTAATTTTGGGGTCATTTGACGCCGTTGAAAATTAGAAATATATGTTAATATAAGATAAATCATAAATTAATTTTATGAAAAGTAAAATTTAAGATAAATTGACCGCACAGAAATAAAAATATAAAATTCAATATATAATATTTTAAAATAATTTGAGATCAGTATATAAATAATGAAAATAGAGACCACATAAAAAGAAATTAAAACAGGAAAATATTAATATTTTTTATACACTGGTTTTTTTTTCATATTTAAATTAGTTTTGATTTTATCAATTACGGTTGTAAGTAACATTTTTTTAATGAAAATAATTATTAGTACAAGATAAATTACGATTATAATCTAGTATTTCACATAATAAATGAATCAAGTCAGATAGCTAAACCAAGCAAACTACGAACATAATTGGATAAATCCAATACCGAGTTGGACTAAACCCGCATAAATGAATAGATCTAAAAATTAAACCTCAAAATTTTAATATTTTCTTTTTACCATTAAATTAAGACTCTATTTCACTGGCAGCATACAAATAACTTGTTCGAGTATGAAAATAGTTAAAATTTTATTACTTTAACTAATAGAAAATAACTTAGTGAATTAATTATATTTATTGGAGAGCACTTTTGATATATTAATGATTATTTTCAAAATATGAAAATTCTTCACTACAATTGTAAATTTTCTTTTGAATTATTATTTTATATGTAGACAATTAAGTTTTTAAACTCTACGAGCACAATTAGATGATTGTTCTATGTTTATTTAATAATTCATAATTTATATTTTCTAAATATATCTTAATGAATTTATGTTAACTCTTCAATCTCACTTGAAAGATTTAAATTTTCACTGTTATAGACAATGTAATAAATTAATAAAAAAATTAAAAACCATATATTTGAGAAAGAAAGATCATATAAATTTAAGATATTCAATTAAAAAATAAAAAATTAATTACATTTTCACATCGTTGAAAAACATTTCTGGGTATGCCACTGGTGTTTTGAGAGTGTTTAAAGAAAAAAAACTCATAATCAAGGTGTTGTTATTTGATTATTAGGATTGCTTCTTGTTGTTGCCCAAAACAACAATAAATGTTTGCTGACGTCGGATCTTCGATCTTCGCATTAGTCTGTTTCCAAGAAATTTGCGAAATAGGAAAAATCAGAGAGCACAGGGGTTTTCCCCTACGAGCGCACTCCGATGCTTAAGTCAGACAGGGTTTTGGCAGGGTTTCAGTAGGCAAATAGAGCTTAGGCCTTAAGAATGATACCTGTGACCTATTTATAGGAGTTATTTTGCGCGTAATTACCTTTAAGCCTCACAGCTTAAATAATAACCAGTGGATCATTTATGGGCCTTCTGAGTCCTCTTTTCTCTAGGACTTAGATTATTATTTGGCTCAATGGTCTTCAACTTGACTTATAAAAAAGCCCAGTAAACTTTAACCTAACCCACATCAATTGCTCTCCACTCTTTTGCAGGGTTTACACTGTGAAAGAGTATATAAAGAATGGGCTTTTCAAATTCTCTTGCTATCCTCTTTTTGGGATTATCACAAGAGTCTTTTCATCTTCACTTGAGGGCTCAACTAGTGAACTTCATAATTATTTGTAACGGAAATGACATCGTGTCATCGTTTCTTTTGTCAAGTGCCTTTTTCAGGACATTACCGGGATATGTTTTTCTCCTCTGAGCTAAATGCTTCTCAAGTGGAATATACCACCCTTCTTTTCAAATTCAAGGTTTTAGCTGACCGAAACCAAGAGCTATAAGGAGAAATTATAAGATTGCAGAGCCACCAAAGCCTTCTATTAGCCAAAAGGAAGAAAACCGAATCTGGGTTAAGGCCATGAGGGCACATCGTCAAGAAGTGCCATAAGCGGATGCATATGTTCTTATCTGGTTTCATCAGATGTGGTTTATACTTGACATGCTCTTGATTGGTTGAAGCTTGATCCAGATGCTGAGGATTTGGAACCTTTTCTGAGAATAGGCATTTATAAAGATCTATCTGATTTTACTAGCCCTTAAGAGCCTTTTCGTTGACCTAAGATGATCGGGATTCTCATAGGCTTGGACGAAGATGATTTAGATAATTATAGCAGCTCAGGACGTACATGCTTAGGTGCCTGTTAGTATCGATGCTCCTTTTGAGGCAGGAGTTAATCTAGAGTGCTCCCCAGTTTTTTGTGAAAGAGCTTAGTCTTTTACAAACACATTTTTAAACTCATCGACAGAGGCAACTACACATTTACCTTGTATTAATCTTACGTAGTAATTAGACTTTTCTCGTGCAGTTTTTGCTTCAAGTTCTTTTATATATGTGGCTTATGTCACCCAATTATTGCTTCAAGCCCTTACACTTTATGCATGACTTATATCGTGCATTTTTCGCTAAGAGTACATGCGTAGCCTACATCGCGCATTTTTCACTTCAGGCTTTTTTCTTTAAGTATGTGGCTTACTTTGCGCATTTTTAGCTTCAAGCCCTTACACTTTATGCATGACTTATATCGCGCACTTTTTCGCTTCAGGCTTTTGGTTTGCCAGTCTCACACCCTTTTGTGCTTAGGGACTTTTAATTTGCCCGTCTCATGCATTTTTTGCTTAGGGACTTTTATTTGATTCATGGCTTACCTTGCGCATTTTTCGCGTAGAGACTTTATAGAATTGATAAGACTATAACATCGTTTTTATATCCGGAATGCCAATATAAAACGTTAAATGCACTTTGTCAATCAATTGTAGCACATATCCAATAATAAAATTGTAACGTACCTCGTACTATACCTCACAGCCTGCATACTGTGTGCTCCCCAAGTTTTTCTTTGCGACTTTTTGTGTCCAAAGAAGAACTTTTACTGGAGTATTGGTCCTGTCTTGCGTACTATCCGCTTAAGGACTTATTAGAATATAATACCGTTTATATCCGAGATGCCAACATAATACGTTAAATGTAATCTGATAAAATTGTAACGTACCTCGTTTAGAGATATTTTTGCCCGTCTCGCACATTTTTCGCTTAGGGACTTTTTTGTTTGCCTGTCTCGCGCATTTTTCACTTAGGGACTTTTTGTTTGTCCGTCTCGCGCATTCATCGCTTAGGGACTTTTTTGTTTGCCCGTCTCGCGCATTTTTTACTTAGAGACTTTTTTGTTTGCCCATCTCGCGCATTTTTCGCTTAGGGACTTTTTTGTTTGCCCGTCTCGCGCATTTTTCGCTTAGGGACTTTTTTGTTTGCCCGTCTCACGTATTTTTCGCTTAGGGACTTTTGTTTGCCAGCTGTTGCCTCATTTCAATTCCTGTAACACATAATCTGTCTCACACATTGCGTTAGAGAATAGAAAGCAATTAGCTGGTCTTTATTTAGGATTCAGATAATCGCAAGACAATAATATCAGAATAACATATGGATAAATAAAGACAAGAATCGTAAGAAGTGTGCAATATTTTACTGCCAGTACTATTCCAAGTCTTTGTCTCTGTAAAGTATGAATGCTGGGATGTTCTGCTATCAACCATGGATTGTGCACTAAGTCGTGCCTCGGTACCAGTAATCTACCTTCACGAGCTTACCACAAGTTGTTTTCGATCGAACCAACTCTTCCTGGCTTGCTGTCTTACAGGACAGTGGCTAGTGCCTCCTTTGGACACCTGCCTAATATGATCACAACTGTTAGAATGGATAAGAAAATCGAAAGCATAATATGAGGGTACCTCAAATCTGCTACCACCCGCATATTCCTTGCTTGGTCGTGAAGACCATAACAATGTGCAAGGGACTTCATTAACCTTGCATCCAAGCAATTAGCCGCGTGCTTTTTTTTTATTTTTTTATTTTTTTTATTTTTTAACTTATGTTTTGATAAAACATTGACAATTCCCCCACACCAGTGTGTGTCTCTGCTTGAGTGTGCTTGTAATTTCCACTGTGCCAGGCACTCACTTGTGTTGATACTTAAGAATGCTATGTATAAGGGCTTACAAAGGAGACACAGCCTTGATCTCGACACCCTAAGTTAGCACATCCTTGTCTTGCTTAAAGCACTCACGAAGCCGACACACTCTTTATATAGACAAATCCTTTTTCACAGGTGTGGTTGTCAATAGGCCAAGTGTGTGGCTCTTAAGCCACTTCTAGATGGTTGCTAGAATAGTTCTTGAAAGCTTTTGTGTCAGACGATCGACATATGGGTCGAAGGAAGCTTTTTGACATTCTGTCGGATAAGTGCACGTACCAGGTCTAGAAGATCATTCCGCTCAGATCCCGCACTTGGGCGTGTGCTTGGATCGTCAAATTTAAATGTGCTCGCCAAAGTTTTTTCTAATGGGCGAACTAGTAGCTTGGATTCCGTGCTCGCCAGCATTGATAGCCATTGCCGAGAGGCATGACTCGGGTGTTCTTTGCTTGCTTGCATTGTGCTAACAGGAGAATCTTGCCTATGGGTGCTATGTTCACCTAGTTTTCTTCGCTGTCATTTTATCAAAGTGGGGAGCTTATCGTGTGTAAGAGCCCCTATCTCATCCAAGGCCTGTCGCGCGTGGGAGCTCTCCGTCGCCCAAGGCCTGTCGCGTGCGAGAGCCTTTGTCTCGCTCAAGGCCGGTCACGTGCGGGAGCCCCCTTTCTTGCTGCTTTTGGCTGTTGTGCGTGCGTGGAAGGCTCTCTCGCCCAATGCCTGTATCACCTGAATCATAACCATGATCAATAGATTGCATATCATTAATTCACATAGATAATATCCGAGCTGCCTGTCCGTTAATGACAAGCATTGTTTCTTTGTTCTCTTTGAGCTTTGCTCTAATTTTCACGTTTCTTCTGTTTCGTGGAAGTTCATGATTTTAGCTCCATTGATTAATCCTAGTTTCCGGATAATTCAAATTCTCATTGCTCAGTCTGTAATCTTCTTTCTCTACTTGGCATCATTCATGAAATCCTCTTTTTGCGCCAGGTGGCCTTCAATAAATGATAAATACTTAATTTCAAATATCCTTCCTTTTGAATTTAATGATAGAATATTTAAATTAATGACAGTGGGCACCACGCGTTTGCTCCCCAGTTGGTGCGTGATTTAGAAATTATTAGGCATAATGAACCAATGCCTGTCGCGAGCGAGAGGCTCTCTCGCTCAACGTCTGTCGGGTGCGAGAGAGGCTCTCTCGCCCATGCCAGTAGAGCATGCCCAATTACACTAACACGTTTCATGGCACTGAAGAGAGTGTTTGTTGTGTGTGTCAGTAAGATGAGCAAATGATAAGAGAGCCATGACAAAGCATCAAGATTTTCGCATGTAATAGGAAAAAGAAACTTGCAGCCATGAAGCGCGTGCATTGTAAGATCCAATCACGAAGACCAACACTTAGCAGTCAGGTCCACATGCTGACAATCCAGTATTTTGTCTCATAGTCAGTCATGAAATTAACAATAGCTCACGCGCGTCAAACTTCGGAAATGGGTTAGACATTCCATTCCCTTGTCCGAAAGCCTGTAGCCTTGCCTTACCAAATCTACCTCTCTTTGACCCTGTTGCTATGGCCGTCTCTTTTTACGTTATTCTTCTTTAAAGCTTCTCTTTTCCCTGTAATATGTTAGACCTGAAAGCTACACAGTCAACACCAATAGCATGGCAATGTAGTAGTATGAGGATCACAAGAAACAATAACTCTTTGCAGCAACACAAGACTAGGTTGTTAGCGGGTGACTGGAAGGGGGCAAGCTGGCTGCAGTGTAGCAAGCGGCAAGAACAGAAGCAAGCCGAGGTAGCGACGGTTGCAGACGTTCAGCTCTTGTCGGGCACGAAAGCCAGTAGTAAAGGTATTCCTGAAGCGTCTGTTCTTTGGCAGTAGCTTCAGAGGTGCGACGATGGTGATGATCGCACATCTCAACATTCTAGGACGAAAACTCCAGGGAGCTTTTTCAGGCCAAAATTAAACTGATCTTAATGTAATTATCGACATCCCACGTACAAGACCTGAAATCAACATCTAATTTAATAGAAATATCAGCAAAATTCTATTCTAAGTTGTTGTCTTCTAGTAACCTCATTTCATCGAAAAATATAGGCGCAGGGTTATCAGAATCAAAGTAATCGCATAAAGGCACCGGATTTGTTAACAGATACACATCTGATAAGTTACTCGATTCTTCTGGGAGTTCCTGAACAGGTCTCCACTCACTTTCTGTGAGCTCCATTGAGTCATCTTTGGACTCGGTTTGAAGGCCACTGATTTTGATTCCGCCGTGGATGTTGCTTCTTGCTCCACTTTCGAACCTTACCCCAAGCTTGTATTACGCCTTCGTCTGATAAAGCAACTACATGAGCTGCTCCACAGGATGCTTGATAGACGATTTTATCATAATTTATTTCCAGACTATAGTTTGCAACTCATTTTAGGCGGGCGAAGTTGATGAAGGTTGAACGTGCGTTCATTTCAGAAGAGAAGAAAAAGTTTCCAGGAAAATGTTCTCAAGGTACAAGAATCTATGCAGCAGCATTTATTGTTTAGTTTCTTTCACTTGAATTCCAAATTCCTTATTTATAAAATATCTTGTCCTTTTGCATTTAATTTGTTTTTTTTCAAGCTGGCATTCAATCTCTCAGGCGTTGCCATAATACAAAGGTTTTTTAATGGTGACCATTCAATGTTATAAAGAGGCAAACAGTTAGCAAGTGACACTTGTTTTCCTTTTTGCTCGTGATTAACTCATCTCCGGATGCATTGTGCGACACGTTGTCAAGAAAATTTGAAGCGTACGTTTCGAAAGGCGAATAAAGATCGGAAAGGACTGGATATGTTGACGCATGGTACGGTCAAAGCATACTTAACAAAGTAGAAAAATTGGGCAAAGCGTATTTGAGAAAGGATCTTGCAATATGTATGATGATTATGATTTTTCTGAGGCATGTCACGCGAGAGGCTCTCTCGCTTAACACCTGTCGCTAGTGAGAGCTCCTTTCTCGCCCAAGCCCGCGAGATCCACTCTCTCGTCCATGCTTGCTCGTTTGGAAGCCAGTCTCAAGCTCCAAGGCCTGTCGCAGGCGATAGCCACTCTATCGCCCATTACATGTTGCGTGTGAGAGCCTATCTCTCGGCCTAGGCCTGTTGCGAGCCATAGCCACTCTTTCGCGGTAATATATATTTTAACAGGTCTTTTATAGGTAATAGATCTCTCGCAGGTGTTAGGTCTCCTGCACTCTATTGTAGACTTCTATACTTGGCTTTTTGTTTGTTTCCCACAGACGGCGCCAATTGTTGTTGCCCAAAACAACAATAAATGTTTGCTGACGTCGGATCCTGGATCTTCGCGTTAGTCTGTCTCCAAGAAATCTGCGAAATAGGAAAAGTCAGAGGGCGTAGGGGTTTTCCCTTGCGCGCGTACTCTGATGCTTAAGTCAGACAGGGTTTTGGCAGGGTTTTAATAGGTAAATAGAGCTTAGGCCTTAAGAATGATACCTGTGACCTATTTATAGGAGTTATTTTGCGTGTAATTACCTTTAAGCCCCACAGCCTAAATAATAACCCAGTGGATCATTTATAAGCCTTCTGAGTCTTCTTTCCTCTTGGATTTAGATTATTATTTGGCTCAATGATCTTCAACTTTACTTATAAAAAAACCGTGTAAACTTTAACCTAACCCACATCACTTCTGAAAGGAGTTTAAGCAGAAATGTTATTTGAATTGAACTGAATTAAGTGAAGAAAAACAAAGTTAATAAAGCAATTCTTTATTGTTTGCTGCCAAAATGGAGATGGAAAGATGAGGGGTTTATTTACAAGTTATAGCTTCCATTGTTGATGATCTGTACTATAAAATTTTGGGAAGAAGCAATTTTTATGACGAAATCCAGTAATACACAATCATCATATCCAGATCTAACTCACTGCGGGGCATGTGACCATATGGCAATTGACAAATGGAAATTAATCACTCAAGTTTGAACATAATCAAAATCATGTTAGGTTCATTGGGAAGGGAAATGTTATTGTCAACTCCAATGTCGAAATTTCTCGAGGACTCCACATTTTCACATTCACAGGTAGAATGCGATGGTGGCTGGAATGAATTAGTGGACAAACTCATTCCAGACTCTGCTCAACAGATTTTTTTTTTATAATTACATATATTTTTATTTATTTTACAATTTAAAAATTAATATTATTCGAATTAAGAATAATAAACAATAAATTTTTTTTATAATTTTAAAATTCAAATTATATTTAAATATTCGAAAAAAAATTTAATTTTCTTAAAATTTTTTGTTGGTTTAACAGATTCTCTTGTTAACACGTCTGAAAAAGAAATTAAATGAGTCTACGTCAAATTAGGATTGTTAGATTAAACGAGTCTACGTCAAACCAGACTCTAAACTGGATCATCCACATGTAAATTTGTTGGTAGAAGAATTAAAAAGCAGCAGTAGCATGGCCTTAGAGTGGGTCACGGAATCGTTAAAATTTCTTGTTTTAAAAAAAAACAAGGAGCTGTAAACTGCTGAAATTTTGCACAAAAATTTTGCACTGTTTCTGGTCGACCTTGGCATTATTATTTTGCTATCTTTTTCTTTTTTTTTTAATTTGAATGTTATCTTGGTTTAGAATCATTGTTAAATACAGGAAATGGTGAAATGAAGCCAATCATAGTTTGATAACTGGCAGTGCAAAAAATAACAATAATAATAATAATTTGATAACTGGCAAGCATCAAAAGGTCCGAAAAAGCAAAGAAAAAGCAGAAAAGTAAACCACTAAACGTCAATCCAGAATTGATACCCATACATGTAAATCACAAAAATAAAAAATAAAAAACAATTTTTCAATCTGTACACACCTGAGCTCTATCAAAGAATCATCATCATTCTGTAACAATGTAAAAAAAGAAAGAAAGAATCATAACAAATAACCGGAAAACCCCACGAATATCGAAGAAGAAGAATGATACTTGACTACACTGCCCTTGTAAAGATCATACGGTTCCCAAAGATGATCAAGCGGACAAGGCTTTCCGGCATCAAGTCGAACCCAGGGCTTTCCTTTCCCACTCCAATGCAACAAACTAACCGGACCAGGATGCAACGACCGACAAGAATCTCTTACATTGTCCCCACCGAGTCCATGTTTGTTCCATCTATGATCAATCGCTTCCACATTCCCGGCAAATACAAGCAAAAACGGTGGCAACGAACCCAACTCGTAAATCCTTCGTTTCCTCTGTATTTCCATCCAATTCTCAACTCTTTTCCTGTAATTCCCTTCTCTCCAACGAAACAAATCCATTACCATGACTCCCGTGTTGAAATAACACGGATTTCTCGACCGGAAGACCCGGGAAATAAGCGGGTCGGACCAAAACCCGTCCGTGAAATACCTGGTAAAGTTGGCATGGCAATATTGGGGTGCGCCGATGACACGTGAGTTTGTCAGGGTTGTGTTCCAGAGTTCGAGAATGTCGTCGACGACGACCAGGTCTGAGTCGAGATAAATGACTCGGTCAACGCAGAGATCTAGGATGTCTCCGAGGTAGTTTCGTGCGTAGTTGAGAGGGTTCTCCAGGGCTTGACGGATCGAAGAAGAGATTAAGTTGATTACAGCGTCTTCCCGGAAGATGTAGATTTTGAAGTTAAGAGAAGTGAACGTGGATCGGACCAGTTTGCTCAAGAATCTAGGACTGGCCGGGTCGAACTCGGCGGTTATGAAGTGGAAGAAGATGTTTTCTGGACATGACGCGTGTCGGAGGACGGAATGAACGGCGGTCATCGAGCCACGCAAGTATTCGGAGTCCAAAGTCATCGCCAGGTGGACTAAAGACGGATCACAGGAGGAAACCAGTTCTTTTTTGACAGAAACCGGACATTCCACTCCATTACGATAGTCCGGTGCCTCCGAATACCCGAATCCCGACCCATCTCCTCCGCCGGTGGTCCGAATCCCAAGACAAAACGTAGCTGTAAGCAAGAAATGAAGATGTAAAACGGCGGCATGTAAAATGGAACGCATTATTGTGAAAAAAAAAAAGAAAAAAACAAAACGAGATAAAAACAGACTGTTTTCAAATTTTCAGTTTAGTTTGTTAGACAAAGAAACTTAAGTGATTGGCATTGTGGTGAAAGGGAAATGGAAGTGGAAGAGAAACGAAAGGGTGATTGCTTTCACTTGGGGGAAAAATCAACACGCTTTTGCCTCGTTCTTTGAATGACAAAAGTGAAATCGGTGAGATGGAAAAAGGATGGTAGATTTGTTGTCAATTATTACTCTAGTTATGTAACCAAAAAAAAAAAATTATTACTCTAGTTGTCCAACTGTCTTTTTCTTTTCAACTTTTTCTGCCACTTGAAATAGAAATAGTAGTAATCATATAATATAGCATAGAAAAGTTTCAAAGTTCAATCGTCTTTGGGAATGTAATACATGAATTATCTTCACTTTTGATTACCCATTTTTCGCTGCCTTTTTTGCCCTCACGATTGAGTTTATTATTAGGGACTTTCCACAAGTACAAGAAGCAGACAAAGATTGTCATCGAATTTGATAATGGAAGAAATCAGAAAATGAACTAAATTATACAGACATGAGCACATGCTCCCATTATTCTTTTCTTCCTTTTTCCTTACATTTTGTTTCATTTTTCAAGCTTTCTTTTTGTCTTTATTTGCAATTGCTTATTCTTTGGGTTTTTCTTTTCAGTGTCATGTGTGTAATCCAATGGATCAATGAGGCTGCCCTGTTCTGCCCATATTAGCTGTCACGCCGAGGTGTGCTTAAAGTTTGTGTCTTGAGGTGGTCATTCAAGTTTGGATCTTCTTGGTATTTTGAGAATTAATTGTGAAGCAATAGTGGATGCTTATGATAAACAAGTGAAGGTACACAAGTTCTGTCCATGTGATCTGGAAAAAAGTAGGCCCATTTGTTTCTAATTCACCTTCCATTATTGTGTTCCGAATTTAATTTTGTTTGTTATCGATTGTTGATTGAATTTTCACTTCATAATTGCATCAATCTCATGCCTTTGTGGATGTTGCTATGAGTTGTCATTCTGTTTGTTTCTTCGGTTTTGGTTTTTTATGCCATGTAAAATTGTAAATAGATTGGGGAGACGGCTTCTTCAAATCCTGCTCTTGAAGTCTCAGTCTCGTTTGGTAGATTTCAGAATGATTCACTTTCATGGGAGAAATGGTCATCTTTCTCGCCAAATAAGTACTTGGAGGAGGTTGAGAAGTATGCAACGCCTGGATCAGTAGCTAAGAAAAAGGCCTACTTTGAAGAACATTACAAGAAGATTGCTGCAAGAAAAGCTGAGCTAGAGGCGCAGGACAAGCCAATGGAAGGTAAATCCTTCGACTCAGATGATCAGAATTGTGGACATCTGGTTGGTAAATCTAGTGGTCAGTGCACTGATGAAGAAGATAAGCAAGAAACTAACTTCATCCACTATGATGAGCTGAATGAGGAGCCTGAAATTGCAAAGGAATGTGAGAACGCATCGGTTGAGGGAGTGAAAGAGAAAATAGATAGCAGAGTAAAAAGCCAAGAACAGAAGGAAATAGATTGCACAGTGGAAAGTCCAAAGTTTAAGAAACCAGAAGAAACTGCTGCAGATGAAGCTGCTTTGGTAAAACAAGAGGTGGAAACTGTTTCCAAGGGATCTCAGGATGCGAAGGAGTTACTACACAGCTCGGAAAAAGACATAGAAAACATTCCCAAGAGCAAAGATAAAAATGTGAAGTTAGTTCATTCGGCAAAATCTAATAAGGTGAGTTTTTTGAACTGATTTGTTAAATTGGAAAGCTCGACTGATGTAGGATAGATCTGAATTAGGTTTGGATTAAGATTTGGGGTGTGAATTAGGGCTAATTATGCTACTAATAAAGTAAGGAATAAAAACCTAGGAGTCTCACCTAAGTTTTCTTAGGAGTCGCACCTAAGAATGGTTGAGTCACACAACCAAAAAGCAAAAACTTTACTGAAAATTCTGAAATTATTATTCTCTATCTTTTAAAGAGAGTACAAAACCTATTTATAAGCAAGCAAGCCTAATCCTAATGATACAAGCTCTTTATTAAAACTCTAATATCCTAATCCTATTACTAAAACACAATATTTTTTAGCCTAAAACTCTAAAACAATTAAAAGTCCAAAAATTAAATTACTAACAAAAATACTGACTTTAAAACTTAAACTAAAACAATTTCTATTGCTGCCATTTTGCATCATTGACTCAAGTGAGCTAGTTGTGTAGCTCTTCAAATTATGGCGTATGATGCTTTTTTCACTCATTTTGATTGTGTAGATTACACCATTGAATAAGGAGAGAAATGAGGCAAGGATAAAGAAGAAACCCGCTTCCCCTGCGGCTAAAACACCACAATTTTCTACACCTAGAGAATCAAAGCCAACATCAACTCCTACTACATCTTCTGCATCAGGAACTTCATCAAAAAGAGGAAGAACTTCATCTTATTCTTTACCACAGACCAAGAATTCTGTGGGGGAAAGAAAGAAAGTGGCTCCTAGATCCTTGCACATGTCCGTTAGTTTAGGTCCCTCTGGTTCTGGCCCACCTTCCCTTGCAGGGACAAGAAAATTTTTAATTATGGAGAAAATGGGAGATAAGGACATTGTCAAACGGGCATTCAAGACATTTCAGAGTAATTATAACCAGCTGAAACCTTCTGGCCAGGAAGAATCTCCAGCAACAAAACAGGTATCATGTAACTCCTTAAGGTCTAGCTGATATCTCTATTTCTAATAGGTAAATTCACATTCATGGAACTTTTCTTCCAATTTTTCTTGGGCAGGTGCTTGCAAAGAGGAGAGAACCCAGGTTCTCCAGTTTGACGACTCCGCTAAAGGAGAACGGAGGGTAAGGCTCTGAGTTTAGAGATTTCAACTGACAAATGCATACATGCTTGCATCAGTGGATTTGCATGCTATCATCTATTACATTTAGATAAGACAACACATAGGTATTTGCTATCTTTTTCTTTTTTCTATTTTTTTATTTATAATTAGGTATTTGCTATCATCTATTACATTCACATTAGACCTATTTTTGAAGCTTAAATTATTTCTTCTGTTAAATCTAATATAAATAGGGTAATGACAATGAGCAAAATATGAAAAAGCAACTATCCAGAATGTGAGAACTCAAATATCCTGTGTAGGATGCAGTGATTTTAGGTTCTGAGGTGTCTAGTATCTTAGCCATAAATCTGTTAGAATTATTTGTCCTTTTTTTTATACAAAGGATGGCTTATTTACTAATTAATTGTCATTTTCATTTTTAACTTCTAAAATTCTACTTCTAGTTATTATTTAATGGATTTTCTCATATTTGAAGTTAATAAATTATCATAGCTGAATTTGTTGCTCATAATTGAAAGGAGTTTGAAAGAGAGTTATTGTTCAAAGGCTACATGTATAAAAGTGCATATCTGACAGTTAAGAGGATTGTGCTATTCAGCAATTAACAAGTTCTCTGATATTTAACCAATTGGATAATACCACTTGAAATGAACATTCTTGTTTGAAAACTCATTTACTTCAAAAACAATTAGTTCTTTATGGCCTTAAATTTATAGGCCTGCATGAACTTAATTTAAAATTCATACTATCAGTTTCTCCACTTCTTTTTCAGGAAGCAGGAATATCTTTTAAAATATCAATTCCAGTACTTGTAAGCAGAAGTTATGCATGTGCCTAAAGCATCATCATCTTGAAAATTGTTCATTGTTGCATTCATTGATTTGTGACAGGCCTTCTAGAGTTTGTGGTATGGAGAAAAAGAATGCTAAGGCTGCTCCATCTTATTTTGGCTTGAAAGGCGATGAAAGGGGGGAGAGAAGAAAGGAGGTATGCATTGAAGACTCTTTGCTCGTCTTTTATATCACATGCACTATTTCTTTCAACATTGATGTACGTTGTCTTTAATTAAAATCTCAGCCTCTCATATCCTTCATTTCAGTTCTCCAAGAAATTTGAAGAAAAATCCA
Organism: Heritiera fomes; assembly: GCA_032173925.1. NCBI lineage: Eukaryota > Viridiplantae > Streptophyta > Magnoliopsida > Malvales > Malvaceae > Heritiera > Heritiera fomes. The sequence continues at coordinate 14,956,921 of JAPDPM010000009.1, read as the reverse complement.
ATGGTAGAGAAGCAGAGAGGAAATATCTCCAGACAAAATCAAAGGTACTGTTAATTATTTTATTGAGGACAATCTTGCCATCGATTGATACAGCTAATATGCTCATAGAGTCTCATAATTAGTCAAACATAACATAAGAGCGAAAAATGTCATCACTCTTAAGAATATACTTCCTGGCATATTATTTACCTAATATAGACAATTTGCATTACTTAAAATTATACAATTGACGCAGGTATTCCTGCGGTTGTTTCCTTGTTTTCAATTTCACATACTTCCTTTGTGATCTAACATAAATTTCTGATGCTGATCATCTTAAAGCATGCTTTTCCATCATTTTTGAGGCATATGTATATCATTCATTTTCCTTTCGCTTTGGTAAAAATTAAGTTTGTTCACGCCAAGGTCTTTTCTATATTGATATTTGGATCATGCCTGTAATTTTGTTATTTTAATTGCAATGCTTAATGTGGAATCCTTTATGATTGCAATGGAATGCTTAAACTTCTAAGGAACTACTACTGACTCGAGTTATAGCCAGTCTGGTAGAGGTAGTGATGCCTGTGGTTATATTGCTTTGCTTTTCTAAGCTTGGTGTCTGTCTGGTGGTGAGCACCATGATGTGTATGTTATAGGACATTATGAATAAGATTGCCCCTCATTCTTAAGTCTTAACCTCATCATGACAATTTATATTTTTGTAAGTTGTACTCAAACTTACAAAAAGATGTACCATAATCATGTTATATGAGATACCTTTCGTAATTCAGTCCATCAAATCTTAGTTCACTATTTGTTTTACCATTTTCATGGTATCATCATCATCATCTGCAAAAACTGTTTCCTTGATCTCAATATGTACCGTTTCATGTCTGTAATTCCGCAGATATCTACCAAGAGTGACATCCATCGATAACCTGGCTTCCTTGGGTAAATGAACCAGGCGTCATCTACAACCACCTAGTTAAGAATGTTTAATATGAAGAACAGTTGGAAAAGAGACAAGAAATACATCAACTTTGGAGGCTAACTGCATCAATGGGCGAGGAAAGGTATAGTTGATTTTGAAGGCATTGTTTTTCAATGAGGAGACCCATTCCATGATATTATTGGCTTATTGGTACCCAGCTAGAATCTGCCATTGATGAGTCATGCTGCGTATTTGAATGCCTCATCCCCGTCGTCAAGGTGGGGTATTCCAAATAATGGTGCAGGAGACATAGAAGAGGTTGGGCCTTTTCCACTCACGATGAACTGTTACTTCTCTCACCTTTCCCTGCCATGTAGTAGTAGAAAAATTTATTGTAGCTATTCAAATGCGCAATGAACATTTTAATAGTATGTAAATATGATACTTGAGTTGGGTTTATTGAACCGGCATCCGTGATTTCAATTTAGTCTTCAGTTATTAAACGCGGATAGAAAGTACCACTCAATGCTTCTTAATGTATCGAATCCCGCTTGCCAACTGAGATTGAATCAACCATAGTTACGGCAACCTCAACTTCTCATTGTTTGAGATCGTTTTCTACTTTTTTTGCTTGGGATTTGGTGCTAAGAACAGCAATCGGTCCACAGCCAAGATTTCAAGTTTCAACTTCCAAGAACGACCTATTTATGCTGGGATCTCAACTAAGCGTCACTCGGGCGACCATTCAAAGCAGTCTGCTGAACAATCTAAATCTGAGTCAGGGATCTTCCTTTACAGAGCAAAAGTCCATCTAATTTAACACCCTTACCGAAGTCAGATCCTGCCAACCACCATAAGCCAAGTCCCTGTCAAACGATTCGATATTCCAGATGTACAAAGTATTGAAATCGTAGTATGAAAACATAGGCCGTGACAGAAGACTGCCACGTAAATACAAGTCAGACAAAACATATCATCAGCTTGGGTTTAGGCCTGACAGATACGATATATTTGTTCAAGCGTTCATATCATTAGGAGTCGACTTCACACAGTTTCTGTTGTGGAAATTGGCAACTGCAGCATCTCAAGAGAACCGTAGGATTTGGTGTTACATTGCCAGCCTTTTGGTGCTTTACTGGTATATTTTTTTTGGATATAATAATATATATTTTTATTTATTTTACGATTTAAAATTAATTTATTTTGATCGAAAATAGCAAATGATCCAACAGTGACTGTACTTTACTAGTATTTTCTGCCTGCCGCTGATCACTATTTTTAGTCTCGGGCGTTGGCTGGAAACCATTGCTCTTTTTCCAAATCATAGTTTTGTTGCCTTGTAGCCATCATGACACCACCATGATTAGACTTCACACACTCAACAACCCTTTTCTCCCAAATGTGGAAACTAAAATGAATAAACAAAGGAAGAATTAAGTTGCTATCTTTTCGTACGAGAATTAACATTTAACAGCCAATGTGGGGACTGATAAGTGACACAAATGGCAATGTATTTCTTTGACATTCCTCTACTGAAATTGAGACATGAGATTTACAGCTCGGTGATTCTTGATGATTCTTGATGATAAGGTGACGTCATATAATACTCCTTGAGACTAAATATGACCGTTCGTGTTTTTAATTCATTTTCGTATTATATAAAATTCAATTCATATCGTATAAAACACGAAAATATTTTGTTAAAATTCGTGTTAACACGAAAAATATAAAATCTTATTTTTAGCTTTTACAATATTGATATACAATTTTTACCTAATTTTAATTCGTGTCATCTCGTGTCTTATATTGTTATCGTTTTGTGTCGTATCTAAGATTATCAAGTCTACTTAAGACGCACCAAACTCCCAATACAATGGTAAAAATGAAAATCATTATGCTAAAAATTTGAGTGGGTTGGCAGGATTCCTGTTTAATTTCGTTGGCCAAAGGAAAAAGCTTGGCATTTGGATCAACTAATGATTCTGTGCATTGATTGATAAAGTCATAGTTTGAATTTCCCATGTTGTTGCTGAGTGGTCTCTTTCTTGCCTGAACTTTTTACATTTTTATTGGATTGACTTAGCTATTATAATTACAGCAGTTTGGTTAGGAATTGCATTTAATAAATATGGCTTATTTCTTGTAGCTTTGGGTTTTGGCAGTTATGGAGTCCTATTCGTGAAGACTACAAATGGGCAAGGGCCATTTGATAATATCAAAAAACTTTGTATTTTCGTTGGACGTAATCGCCTCGCCTGGATTCCCTTAAAGTTTCCTAAAAGGAAGAAACGTCCTTCTTACTTAGCTACAGCAACTTGTCATGGTGGACATTAGCTAGCTTTCTTGTAGCTTGTTCTTGTATCAAGGGTAATGGTGCCCAAGTTACAAGCAAACAAGTGCGAGGGCTGTTATTGCGTGTGCTTGGTTGCAACTTGCAAGAGAGAGAGAGAGTGACAGAGTCTCCAAGCTTTAGTTGAAAGCAATGTGCAATGAGATGCTCACTCTTGGTTTTTTTTTTTTTCTCTTTTTAAATTGATATTCAACAATAGATACCCATCCATTAGATAGTGAAACATTTTTTTTCAAGTTATCAAGCAGAAATTGTGGATCATCACCATCGTTGCCTTTATCCCAATACTGAGTAGACTATATAAATCAATATATAACCTTGTACTAAGTTATCGGCATAAATTCTCATCCTCCACTCATTTTTATCTAAAATCAGAAATTGTGGATGTTGGCATTAATTTTCTGCACTGGAAAAGAAGATATAACTCCTAGCAGATAACTGAAACTCTGAAACATTAGTTATTGGTAGAGTAAATCAGAAAAATCAGACTTCAATGTATTTACCACTTCATCAAAATTTGGTACAAAACAAATGGAAGAATTCAATAATCTTTTGGCTATACTTGTTGCGAATCTGGAATTTTTCTCTGCAGTTTATGTACATTGCCTTTGTGATCAAGACCTGTTCATGTTCGTGTTCATGAATCTCCGTCCGATTCGCTAGAATTACTCCTGGAGTTGCCTGTCATGAAATTTGCAGGCAAGATTGGGAACCTCATTTTGGTTCTTGATTCATGGGAATTTGATGATTGTGATCCATAATCTGAAGCAGCTGACTTCCTCTGTTGATTCCTAGCTATTTGAACACAGACCTGGTCGACCATACCTAGAAAGTCTCTAACTATAACAAATACTTGGAAAGGATCCTTTGAAGCGCCTGCTTGATAATATTCTGTGGTTCTTTTCACATGATCCATTACTCTCTTTTGCTCCTCCCTTATAATCTTCAGTTCCTCTTCAGCATCATCAATAAACCCTTTCATTTCTTGCACAAATCCCCCTTTTCCATCAGCAATACATTGCAATACAAGTTGTTTGATTTCTGCTACACGAGCGGTAAGAGCTGAGCAAGTGCTAGAGAATGTGTTGAAATCTAGTGTGGCTGCTTTCTTCACATTGGTGAACTCAGCACTGAGGCCTCCTATTACTGGTAATCCAAGCGTTATATATTCCTTCTCTCTGTCCTCTTTTGACGTTGAATGATCAATGTTACTACTGCTGCTTCGGCTGTCGCTGCGGCTGAGGCTTCGGCTTCTGCTGATAAAACATTTCTTTCCCTCGGACCGGACCACTTCTTCTACCACAAAGTGGAGCAGAGTAGTCTTTCCATCAGTGCTCTTAACGTCAGAGAGCTTAAGCAGAGAAGTAAGGTTAAAAGCTTGAGCATTCCCTCGAGCAGTCCCAGCATTCATGCGATTGCCAGCCTTGAGTATTGCTTCCAGGAGTTTCATAAATAGTCTTTGAGAGCGAAGCTCCTTGCAACCTAACTCTAGCATTTGTAAAGCCTCCTTCATGTGGAGAACTTCCAAGTCATAGTTTGATCTAAATTGCATGGCGTTAAGGCGTGTGAAGGCAGATGGAATAGCCTTCAAAATGTGGAACAAAAAGGATTCAGCATCGGCAAGTCTTGTTGGATCTCCATCAAAACCAAGGATTTGGGATTGTTCTTCCTCTGTGGGGGTAATTCTCATGAGCTTTTCGACAATGTCTGCCTCCAGCCCTTGGCCTTCATTTAGGCCTTCAAGGAGTTCCCTACGAGAGAGAGCCAGAGATTTGAGCACAATTGCTATGTTCTGGGATTTTCTGGCATCAAGAATCATGATTTGTGATGATGAGCTAGTGTTAGCACTCCTTATATTCGTTGAGTTACTAGTACTAGTAGGTGATTTCCTATTTGTTGCAACATAGCCAAATAAAGCTTCCATAAGATCATCATCAAACCTGAAGAATCAATTGAAAAAAAAATGGTTTTTTATGGTCAGAAAAAGAATGAAGCTTGCTTATAGTCGTTTGAGAAATAGGAGAATTGAACTTACTTGAAAGATCCGCCATTGATTTTGTCCCACACCATCGAATGATCAGCATTCTTGTTCATCTTATCCCAGTGCAATGGCTTCAATTTCACCTGATTATTTCCGTTCTGTGTTGCACCATCTTCAGAAGACTCCCCTGGTCTACCCCTGTTAGACTTACCTCCGGCTGCTGCTGCCGCTGGAGGTTTCAAAGACGTAACCGAACCACCCGCTTTAGGAGGTGCTGGAACCGGTGGAGGTGGCGGCGCAGGAGCTCTATTCGGCCGAGGCGGTGGAGGTGGAGGCGAATGTGCTATTGGACTTTTATTGGTTTGAATTGGTGGAGGCCTAAAGTTTGATTGGAACGGCGCTTCCCTCTTCTCAACAGCCTTTAGGACAACCCCATGAGACGGAGGACCCATAGCTTCGCTTGAATCATCATCTTGAGGAGGCGGAACATGGGAAGTGGAAGATTTCCCACGAAGCAGAGGAATTGCCTGCACAGGCTCAACCTTCTTGCTTCGACTTCGACTTCCTTTTCGAACAATTATTCCTCCTCCCTCTTCTTCATCCTTCGGACTATGCAAAATCTCTTTGGCAAGCTCGTTTTTGTTTTCCCCGTTTTGCAGCTGTCTCCAATAGAGCACGTCCAAGCCATTCTCATCTACAACGAACCCTTTTATATTGCCATTAACTAGTGCAAACTCATCTGGAGGCACTCTAGGCTCACCTCCCTGCAAACCATTCCCAGCTCTCTCTCTTTGGCGCTGAGCTAGAGCATACTTTCTAATCAAAAAGAAGAATATCCCTGCAATAACTATAGTGCTTGCAGCGGTTGCAGCTACTGCCTTTGCAATAGTACTATTGGTCGATGATGATGATGGCGGTGGCGGTTGTGAATCTGGTAGCCTTCCTGGAGTTGGAAGAGAAGCGGTAGGTTTTGGTGAAATTGGCTGTGGGGCAGGAGGCGGGGCCTGGATTGGGTAGAAAACTTCAATATTTTGAGGAGAACCTTGGGAGGGTAAGACGGAAAAGAAAAGCAGAAGCACCGGGTTGAGAAAAAACAGTGTCTGAAACTTGACAGCCATGAAAACGTTGGATTGTGGAGAGAATCAGAAGCGAATAAATGTTTTGATTTGTATAGTAGCGACGACTGAAATATTATGTTTTTTGTCGTGTGCTTTTGGTTTTGCGAAACTATAAGCCGATGACACTTTCAAAAGAGTGGGTAATACTCGTTTTCCAATTCCATTTCCATTTCCATTTTGGTTCCTTCCTTCCCGGGCTCCCACGCTTTCAGCATTTTAAAACTGGGATTTGGTTTCCAGTTTTCAACATATGTTAATGTTTTTTAATTACATGTACTTAATATTAAGTACGAAGAACTATTCTGTTGAGCTTTGCAGCTGGATTGTGGTTGCTTACCCTTTCAGAACAGTTGAATCAGTAAATTATTAAAATCTTGAACCAGTTGTGAATATGTGAAAAAGTAATCATTAAACTATTTTAATAGAATTTTAGCAGAACGTTTAGTAAGTTTGAAACGTAATCAACACAAGCCAGAGAAAGAAGACCCTATCAAAATTTCATTGTAACATTATGGAAGTGGAAGGTTCTCCTCCGCAATTCCTGACCATATATAAAATAAAAAAGCAAAGATTAACGAAGAAACCTTTTGATTTACAATTTGAAAATGGTTGTGCCCAATATGCCCCTTCAATAAGTCCAACCCAGGCTGCCAAGACATTGCAAAAGATGTTTGGTAAGATATGGTTGAACTTGAACTCTTGCATAAGTAAAATAAAATGAGACATTACCAACGGCTTTCACAGTATCAAAGACGACAGCTTTGAGGAGGACACGCAACTTCATTGTCCAGCACCTACCGACCTTTCCTTCTATTTTTTTTGTATGTTCTCGTATTACATTAAATGTAAGATTAATTTTTATTTGTATTTTGTGGTTGGAGCTGGCTTAAGATTCGAACATGAAACAATTATTTTTACTGAATAACCTAACGAAACCTTACATCACTGAATCGATTCTTTAAGTTTATTGAGTTCCCTTTTTTTTTCTTTTCGAAACACTAACGAAATTAAACTCCGGTACCCCTAATCTTATTTTTCTTTCTTACATGTCATATAAGCTCAAAAACTTTAATCTTGATAGAGGTTCATCTCAACTGCACCAAAAAAGAAATAAACAAAAGTCAATGTGAATCTATTGATTAATTTGAATACTGAAAAAAACCCAAAAAAATTATTTAATTTAATTTAATTTGTAGTAGAGGAGAGTGGCTTACCAAATTATATAATCTAATTTGATGAATATTTTGACTTCATCCTCAAGAAATTGTAGCAGTTGACAGAAACAACTCCAGACACGGTCATGGGGCCTTTCTCGCCATAAGCAGGTCAAATCTACGCATGACATTGACATATTCTGGTTGGATTGTATTTTATTGCCCTGGTAGATATCTGAGGGATTTCCAGGGTCCCTCCTAGCCTAGCTACACAAGTTTGAAAAATGGCCTTCCATTTCGTTCATATTGCAAATTTATGTCATCATTATTTTCACATTGTTTTTCTTAGATATCATAAATTCCTCGTTGACTTCTCCATATACGAGTCTGCAAACTGTATTGGAAATGGAAATTAGAGTCCTGAAGATCCAGAAAATTTGGCCTTTTTTTCCAGAGTAAATTGACCTACGAAGGTTGTGGAGCTTTTGGAAGGGTGAGATCAGGGCCAAAACATTTCTGGCTTCACTAATTGTCAGAAGTTCTGGAGTCAACACCAGAATTTAAGCCAAAAAAATCCAAACAAACGGCAAGCGCAAGGCAGACCAGGCTCACCCACTTCTATGACGTTTGACTAGTTTATATATACATACATACATATATATATATATATATATATATATATATATATATATATAAAAGCTTAATAACCAAAGTACTATTGAAAAAGTTTATAATAGATTGGGATTTGATTGGATTATTTTGAAATATTAGGAGTTTATACAATTAAATTAAATGTCGAAACCAACAAATGGTTAGAAGAAGTGAAAGTGAACTTTTTTCTCATGTATTTAGACATAGTTCAAATTTTAGATACGTAATTGTTGGGAGAGATTTACCATTCACCACTTTTAACTCGAATAGGATTAATTCCAGATCGTAAAACAGATGAAGATAACTATAATTACACAAAAAAAATAAATATAGAAAGCTTATATCTATTTTGTGTGAAAATTGAGAATATATTTGATCATTAAATCATATTTATATTTAGCCGAAAACAAAGAACTTTTGCCATCACAATCATGGACCGTCTTGAAACTTGGTGGAGCATTACAATATCTAACCAACAATAAACTTGCTTGTTTCCACTCTAAAAACCCATGACATGCTCGAATGGAAATTCTAGTCTTTTGGCAAGATTTTTTTTCTTGATTCGTAATATATTAACAAAAAAGAAGTTTTTTTTTCTCATTTAAATATTTCTTTCTTAGCATGTCTCTAAATTAGATGAAAGCAGCGAAACTCAATTGTTCAATTGGGCATTTGATTTACTATTCTAATCATCTCGCTCCCTCACTCTTTTCACTTATGTGACATTTTGTACACGAAATAGAATAGAGAGAATGAAAAATGTATTCTGAGAAAATAAAAAAAGATGAAGAATATAGGTGAAATATATATTATATTGTTTGAGTGGTGGAATGAAATAATTAATTGGAAATTATTTTCTATTTGATTAACAATAATATCAATAAGGAATCAAGAAGGAATAGATAAAGAAAATGTCCAAAATACCCTTCTATCTTAATTTATCCGTGGGAACTCAAATTTATACAAATAAAGTGATTACAAGATCTATTGAACCTTAATTGATCATCGAATCGAAAATTTTCAGTTTCGGGTCCAGTAAGTCAAACTTTCGTACAAGTAGGTCTATGGGTTCAACAAAAGTGCGCACCCACCCAAATACGTCTGAATCATCATATATTGATAACATTTGGTCTCAGATAAGCCAAGTTCAATCATTTGAAATTAATTGAATTCAATTACGATTTATCTCGAAATTCATGAAACAAATTGAAAAATAACGGTTTTATCTATAAGTCACCGAATCAAGTGGTCAACACTAACACTATGAATTTGTTATTGGGTTCTAATTGAGTAATGTCAAAGCCTTGATTAATCATGTCAGACCTTGAATCAAAAAATTTTACGATAGAATCTAAAAAGCTTGAAAATGGCAAAACCAAGCGAAAATCCTAGCCAAAGTGTACATGGTTGGCCATCTCTTAGATTTTTCCATGAATTTTGTCCTATATGTATGGGGCATGCATGAAAAGAAGGAAAATCTCACTTAACATAAGTGATAGCTAAAAGGAAGAAAGATGAATGAAATAAATAAATAAGAAAATTATGAAAATTAGGGGATAATTATGAAATAAAGCTTGGAACCTTATTGGCTAAGGCTTAACTTAAGCCTAAATGCTAAAATGAGCCCTTTAATGCCTTACACCCCACGACCACACCATGTTTATCTTGCTCAAACCTAAACTAAGCGAAACCATGAAGAAAACGTGAAGAGGAAAGAAACCATGAAGAATCGTAGCTTCCCCTTGAATTTCCTTCCATTTTCAACTTCAATTATCAATGCTAAAGTGACCTACTACTTCTCCTATATCATATATCTTGATTTTGTGGCTTTAAAACAAGGGATCTAGGAAATCCTTAACTTTCGATGAAGGATAAGAAATCCTACCTAGGGGTTGTTTTAAATTCCCGTTAAATATATGATGTTTACTGTTTAAGGACTTATATGAAGTGTTTTGGTGTCTTTAGATTAGAAGAAAACATTCCCTAAGGTGAAGGAGCATATTCAGCCACTTGATGAATTCATAGGTATAAGTTGTTTCAAGCCATGATTTCAATAAATGTTGATGTATTTAAATGTTATGATGATACATGATGCCAAAATGAATTGAATGTGCACATAACATGCACTTACCTATTCAGCCATTAGGGTTTCAATAGGAATGTGTGTGAATTTCAAAGGGGTTGTGAAATTCATGTACTTAGGCATGAATTAAGTGTTATTGAGCGTTAAAAATGAATGAAATGGCATTGTATGAGATCACGATAGTTTTGGCCAAATAAGGATTTTAATGGAATAGTGCTTAGTTCAATGCAAACTCAGGTATGCTATGTAATTCATGCTACTAAGTGTAAACATACTAAGAAAATGAAGCTAATGCAAATGTTGCACATGTGTACACTCTCAACCTAATTAAGGGAATTTTATGTGTAACTAAGCTGAATTCTCATACAAAGTAAGGTGTAAGATTTGTTTGTTATGTGTATGCACGAGTATGATAAATATGAGAAGAAGAATCATTGAAAAACTTAAGGATAAGTGTCAGCCTAGGTGAAGGGCATAGAGAAATCTATGTGTTTTTAATGTGTAATGATGTGATAATGACTTATGGTGGTGAGTAATATGCTTGTGTATATGTTTGTAGTGAATCAAGATTTTTGGCAGTGTGATGCACGAGTTGCTAAGCTTGAACAAGTGACCATTAAGCCTTGCTTTTGGGTAAGTTAACTATGTGACATGCATGTTAGCATCATACTTGGTAAGTTAATTGTGTTAGTACAATTAACGAGTTATTAATTTAAATGTTATTGAACCATATATATGAATCGTTTGCCAATATCGCCTATTAGGGCATAGTAGCTCGATTGTGGTGCATGTGAATTACATATATATGTATATATATATATATATATATATATATATATATATATATAAAAGAATGATATGTGATGTGATTGCATATATGAACTTGTACATGTGCTTTGAATTTGTAGGCTAGGTAGTACTATATAGTAACCCGAACCTATCGACTTGAAATTTAGAATTAAAAGTATAGAACGTGAAAGTCTAGTATAGTGAACTATGTTAGGATTGCATATTGTGTTCTCGAGCATGGCATGATAGTAACATGATTTTTAAAGCTTACATTGGTTTATACTCATTTGTATAAAAGCTTTAAAATCCTACTCCTAACATGTTTCGAAATCTATTGAATATATTAAGTATATATGTCTTTTAGAGTAAGGCATATATTTGCATTACATTTATGCTATTTTCAAATCTCAAAACATGTGTAAGAGTTATTTGCAGCATTGTTTTGAAGTATATTGAACATATGACTATACTGACTCTATACAAGTTTGTGGATAAAGCATAATTTACTTTTATATCCATTGTGCTATCATACTTCAAAATATATATATATATATATATATATATATATCAATACTGTTTTACAATTTTTAAGGCACCAACATCGATCTTGAAACCAATTAAGCAATATGGAAACAATCTGACAATCACATACTCTTATATAGGCACTATGAGGCTTGTTAGACAACTAGTCATGATAGCTTCCGATCTTAGTTGACCACTAGGACCAGAAATGACGAGGATCTATGGCTATGAGTATGACGAGGTTCACTGAATGGCTAGAGTGAGAGATATAGATTTTTGGTCATAAGTGACACCTTAGTTTTCGAGATATGATGAGGCTTACTGAATAGCCATAGTGAGATATGAGATAAGTCTCTATTGGTTACTTGCAGGGGAACTACCTATTTGATTTAGCGAGTATAAGTGTACAAGTATAAGAATTCATGTATTTGATTTGACAAGTATATGGATAGGAGTCCTCCGGCGAGGGAAGTTACCGTGCAAATGCTCAAGTTCTATCTATCCAAAGCACAAAACAAAATGGAGAATATGATTAGTAAGAAGAGAAGTGATAAGGATTACGAAGTAAGGGCCTTAATCTATGTCAAATTTCAACCATAATAAGGAAGAGTTATGCCGAGTTAGTTGCTAAATTCTTTGGGCCCTATAAGGTGCTAAAAAAAAGTGGTCAAATTTCAACCATCATCTATAGTCAAATAGACAAACAAAAGTGGTCAATAGGTGCCCCGAAGCTAACTTAGATTCATGGTCAGTGAGACTCCAAAGGAATGGAGTAAATGGCTTTCAATAGCAAAGTGATGGTTTAACACTAACTATCATTCTACCATTAACACCACTACCTATGAGGTGGTTTATGGACAACCTCCACCATTACATCTACCTTACTAAACAAGAGATTCAATAATGGAGTGAATGGATAGGAGTCTTCAAGCCAAGGAAGTTACCATACAAATGCTCAAGTTTTACCTATCCAAGGCATAAACAACATGGAGAAAACGGTTGATAAGAAGAGAATTGATAGGGAATTAGAGGTAGGTTATCTAATCTATGTCAAATTTCAACCATAATAAGAAGGAGTTGTGCCAAGTTAACTTCTAAATTCTTTAGGCCCTATAAGGTGCTAAAACAAGTAGGTTTAATAGCTTATAAGTTGCAGTTGCTTATCGATTCTGTTAGAGTATGCCCTACAATTAATTGGATTTGGATTAAGTAATTTTAAAAGGCCCAAAAGATCCAATTTAGTTGGACTAAGGCTAAGGCCTTTTTAGGGTTTTGTTAAGAGGCACTATAAAAACAACATTAAGTCTAAAAGTTAGACATAAGAAGAACAAAATATTTTTATAGCCGTTCTGCCTCTTGGAGCTAGCACTCTCATAAAACAATTCCCTTCCTCTTCCCTTTGCTTCTTATCATATCTTGTCTCAGGCAAAGGTCTTGTTTTGCGTCCTACTCGTGTGGATACCGTTAGAGGGCTTCTCTCAGCTAGGAGTCTCGAGTTAACGATAAATCAAGGGCTGTTCGTGGGTTGCCATATTCAAAAGTCGAACATTCCTACACGAGTACACCAAAAGGTTAGATTTTATCCCGAAATTAATCTTGTTGCATGATCTTGGTGATTTTGGTTTTGTTGATTTTTAATCCGCTGCTTATTTTCGTGTTTGACATGATAAACCGAGACAACGAAACCTTCCAGTGGTATCCGAGCCAGTGTGCAAACGGCTTTCGGGATAGCGAATTCGATTCGTGGTGATGCTGTTTTATTGTAAATTGTTACAAATTTGATTTTAATTTTCAAAATTCGTTTGGGCAACCTAAAATAATTGTAAGACAATTATAGATTCAAAAAAAAAATTTATAGGGTAATTAAAAGGGTATTTATATTTTATAGGGTTAGGGTTCAGGTAACATAAATAAAAATAATCGGGTAATTAATCGGGTTAGGGTATTATTAAAGTTAATAGGGTTCGGGTTCGGGTATCCCAAATTTAACGGGTACCCGACCCGTTTGCATCCCTATTTACAAGCCTTGAAGTATAGTAATCCACTGTTTATTGTTGGCAAAAGCTACAAACAACATTATCACCAACAAAGCAATTTTCTTTGTCTCTTTCTTTCTTTCTTCTTTTTTTTGTTTTCTCACATTTACTAAAACTGGCCAATTATAATTCTCAGCTTCTTTTGGCATCATTTTTGTTTTTGTTTTCTATTTTTGTTTTATGTTTTTCTAGAAACAACAGCAGAAAACATGTTTGGCAACATATTTCTGTTTTCAAAAAACGAAAATGGAAACAAGAATTTCTTGTTTCTATTGTTTTCGAAAATATAGTTTCATTTTTAATACTATTCATAAGCAAGTGAATAGTATTTGTATATTAATATAATATTAATATGTATCAAAATAAAAATATGGAATAAAATTAATTAATTTTTATAATAAATTAATATATTAAAATTTAATATAATAAATTAAAATTTAATATAAAATATTATTTAATTAAAAAATAAGTATTTTAAAATGAATATATTTATTATAATATACAAAGTTGAAAACGTTAAAAGCAATTAAACATAAATTATAAAACTATAACATCATAATATTATTTAATTTAAATTTATATAATAATTTATTCAAATATATTATATATTTTAAGTAATATAATTTATTATAATTTTGATATGCCAATAATTAATATTATTGCTAAGTACTATTATCTAATATGTTTAATTATTGCCAACAACCTCTTGACCGAGTGATTAAGGGTGAGTTGTGACATATTATAAGTTTTGGTTTCGAATCCAAACATCCTATCCCCAGTTGTTTAATATTTCTCTTATAACCAAAAAAATATATATTTAATTATTATTTTACTAAACAATATTATTATTTAATATTATATTCTTTCAATTAAATTTAAAATATATCACTACTACTATTAAATAATTTAATATTATTAAATAAGTGAATACTTAACATTAAATAATATTATTGATTTTATAAAAAAAATAATATTATTGATATCAAATATAATATATTTTAGTAACTATATAATTTATTATAAATTAATTAGTTAAATATATTATTTGGTAATTTAATATTATTATAATTAAATTAAATAATATTATTAAATATAATTTATAATTATTAATTCATATTATTATTTAATATATAACTTTAGAATTTTATTAATCTCAATTATTATCTAATAAAAATTAATATTAAAAAATTTATTTAATATTTTTATACGAATTGTTTTATTTAATATTATATTTAATTATAATATTATTTGATATAATTTAAATTTTAATCTAATTAAATGAAAATATTTAATACTAGTATTAAATAGTATAAAATAATATTATTTAATATTATGTACATAATATTATTTAATAAATATTTTATTATTTTTATTTAATTTTTAAAATTTTATTTTGTAAATTAAATTATTATATCTGAATCAATTTAAATATTTATTCTCAATACGTAACAATACTAACCAAACATATTTATATTTTCAAAATTTGAAAATAAAATAAAATTTAAATTTTCAAAAACAGAAAATAAAAAATAAGAAACAACCTCAAACGACCCCATTATTCATTTTTCCTATGCATCATTTCCCTTGTCAAGAGGGCTCAAAAAATTTAATGATTTTTATCTCAGAATATTTAAACCGACCTTTGAGGAGGCAAACTTTTATGTAAGCAAGAACCAAACAAACAACATGTATTTTTCATTATCATTCTTGCCTAGGTGCATCAAGCACAAGATCTTGCACCAACCATACATTCCATGCTCTCAATTTTATCCTGAAGTGGGAAAAAGGTAAAGAAAAACGTATGGGGAGGCAACAAATAAAACTTCAATCGGGCCGGTTAGCAAGTAATATGAAAAAAACAATACAAGGCCGGCTGACCGCAGCTGTTCTCTTATTTTGGGCCGAATGAGGGTCTCTAAACAGAGCATTCCAAGCCAGGTTGCGAGGCAATGGCTTGTTCTTCTTTCCTGCAATGTAGGCTTTTTACTCTCAGTCATGAGAATTATAATTTTTTTTTCTCTTTTTATCAAGTATTTGATAACATGTTAATTCTTCTTCCAACAGGACCATATTACCATGATAACATAAATTCTTTTCTTTTCTTTTTTTTTTAAATATATGAATTTAGGTTCTGTTTGGTTCATGTAAAATATTTTTCAAAAAATTACTATAAAATGTTTCAGAAAATTTGATTTTTTAAAAAATTAATATTTTCTATTGTTTGATTGATATGTTGAAAAATATTTTCGGTTGTTTGTTGTTTTAATCTAATATAAATTAGATTGAGTTTTAATATAAACTTTTTTCTTAAAAATGACAGACTTAAAAATTATCTTTCTCTTTTAAAAATAAAAAGATAATTTTTTAAAATCTTTAAAAAAAATTTATTAACTGATTTTTATTTTTTTAATCGAAAATATTTTATACATATTAAATATTAAAAAATATAAATATATTTTTTTAAAAAATAAAATACATCCTCGAGTAAACTCGAAAGTCGAAACACGTGCATGTCAAATAGAACTTGCTGAGGAAGATGATAATCTTATGTACTATTTATTTACCGGCCCAATTTTTGTTTTCATTATAAACGTACACAGAAGGCCCCTGCTGTCTCCCATGCCGAAGTAGTTGTGTGAACAATTAGACTCTTACAGCCAAATGTAGGGCCTAAAGATCTTTCGAGTATCTGCCATAGCCAATAGTTGTAGGGAAGTAACAAGGTGGTGGGCCCCCCCTTGACCGTCATGCAAAATACATCTCTGTTAGAGACAGCCAGACACCATTGACAAGCCCCTTCTTCAAGGAACATTATTTTCTCCCAAATATTCCCAGACAAGAAGATCCTTATGCCCCTTCTCTCACTCTGTCATCTCATATCATATTATTGCTGCTGACATTTCTTTTTTAAATTCAAAACCCAAACCCATCTGAATTGAATTGACCTCAATACGTGAAGAAAAAACAGATTAATTTAATTAGACGTCAGGATTAGGATTTGCAACTCGATTTTGTCACATTATAAATTAACAAAAACAAAGCAAGTGGACGAAAAAGGGAGCGGAAAGGCTTGAATGATAGCAAGATGAAAACAACCGTTAAAATATTAACGGAGAATTACAGTGCTGGGGATTAGGCTTCCAAAGGTTTTGGTAGTAATGTTTCAATTCAGAGCCTGTCACTTTGAGACACGTTTGGTGGCAGAATCTGGCGAGGAGGGAGAACGTGGTGCTGATGCTCATACATTTGACGGAGATGGAGATGGAGATGATGATGATGACAGAGTGGACGGTGAAGATGAGGAGAGATCACAGCTGTCTCTCAACTTTCTCTTGTTCATTCCTCTTCCACCTCTTTCTCCTTCTCCCACTCTCAAGTCTCTCGTCATGTATTCTTTTATGCGTTTAACGTCTGATAATTTCACCGGCTTCATTATAAAATCCTCGGCTCCTTCCTCTAAACATCTGTTCATCAAAAAATAAGATAAACCCATCAATCATCGATCGTTTAGGACTGATAAAAAAAAAAAAACAATTTGCCAATTTCCATTCATTTAACACATGAAAAGTTATAAAATACCTGTCAATTCGAGCTAAAACATTCTCAGATGACATTATCACAATTGGGATTTCCCTAAAAGCAGATGATTCCTGTTCGGAAAACAACCAAATCCACATATCATTAAACTCAGCTTCCAATACCATTGACAGAGTTTTGAAAGAAACTGGGAATCCAGAAATTGCAGGTTTCTAACCTTAATTTTTTTGAGCAATTCGTAGCCAGTCATTCCAGGCATACAGTAGTCGGTAATAATCAGATCAACTTTCAAACCCTGAAATCACAATAAAAGCTAAGAGTCAGCTGAAATTATCTTTACAAAATCGCTGCAGAAATTTTGAAATTGAGCTTAGCTTTGTGACAAATATACTAACATCAAAACTATTACTGTTTTTCTCCTCGTCCAATCCGAGGAATTGCAAAGCTCTCCTTCCACTGTCCACTGCCGTCACTGCACCAATCCAAACCCAAACCCAAACCTCACTCAATTCAAATCCAAAGAAGGAAAGCACAAATAAGAAAAAATGCAGCAACTTTGAAAAAGAAATGGAATCAGGGAATCACGGCGACCAACCTTTACAAGAGGAAATTTTGAGCAACCTTTCGATGACTTTTCGATCAACGTGACTATCATCAACGGCAAGAACATGAACTTCCTCGGAATCAGAATGTGAAAGATCGAAGCCCTCAATCTTTTCCGTCCTCCTTCGCCACGTAACGGCTCCGTTTCTCGCCATCATCAAGAGAAGAAAATCAAGGAGAACAAAACTCAAGCCTAATGTTTCTGGAAGCCTTGGTAGAAAATTGAAAAAGAAAATGAAAAGGGTAAAATTTGTTAGAAGAAAGGCACACCCCTTGTTCCGTGGCTTTGCTTTTATGCTCCGATGAATAATGTTTATTTTTAACTTTCTTATTTTTTTATTTATTTTTTGTTTTTTTCTCTCAAATCAAATCTTTCTCTTTCCAACTGATATGGCAAAAGTCTATTTACACTAGGCCAAGCCCAAAGATCATCGGAGGTCCCACGCGGCAAACGGTCATTAGGACATGTGGCCTATGGCGAGAGAAGCTACGCCTACGACAAGGTATCTGTCGCAGGTGACAGACTCCACATACTATCTCCTGCTGTCGCGTAGACGACACGTGGCTCTCTCACGACTCGTCATAGCGACAGACCTCTGCCGCCCAGAAGGTGTCGCACCTTAGGATCTCTCGCCGACGATAGGCTCGTGCTAACTTCGAGATCCACGGAAGATGTGTCCTATTGGGAAACAAACTCTAAGTAAAAGGACGCAAACAACCTAGATAATTAATATTCGCCTATAAATAGGTCCCAGGTATAATTCAATTCCCTAATTTTTTGAAGACTGGCTTTTACGTTTCCCAATACCTAAGAACTTGAGGCTGACTTAAGCATAGGAGTGTCTACGCAGGGAACCACCCCTGCGTCCCTTTGACTTTTTACTATTTTACAGAAGCTTCTGGGAGACACGTGGAGACAGATTACGACCATTGACGTCAGCATATCTCTATTGTTGTTTTGTGCAACAACAATTGGTGCCGTCTGTGGGAAACGTATAAAAGCCAATCAAACTTTTTAAGATGGTGAGAACTAGATCTACTAACGTGAGAATAGGCAGTGATGAGAATTCCATGAGTTCCCCTGAACAACCAATACGCCATAGAAATCAGGTGAACAGAGAAGATGAGAGAATGACTGTATATGTAGCCGAATTCGAGGCCCTAAGGCGGCAGAGTGAAGAAACAACTCATGCGTTGAAAGCCATGGTAGACCTATTCAAAGGGGTCCTCCCGGCATTGGGTCTGCCGCCGATCGTACAGAATTTGGTGGGAGAAACAAGTCGAGGGGCCCCGCCCCATGCTGACGGGCGACAGGAGGATACGACAGTGGCGAATCCCTCTCTGCGACAGGAGGACCTTCTCGTAGAAGAGAATGACATGCACCAGGAGGCGGCAGGATTGGGGAGCAGAGTGCCTGTCGCAGGGACCTAGCGGGAAGCTGATGAAGCCGTAAATTTGGAATCTGTGGAAGGGGTCAGGTGACAGGTGCCAGATTTCATGCGGCAGGTGCCGGATGTCAGGTGACAAGTGTCTGGTGTCGGGCGGCAGGCATCATGGCGACAGGGTTTCGACCGAGCGGCAGGGTCTTCCACCCACCACCATGATTTGACAAATACTGCTGGTATTGGAGGTGCTGGAAGGAACGGTGGCGATGACCTAAGCATTTGGGGAGCCGGATCAGAGTTCGATCCCACTTGGTGTCCACAAATGGCGTGAACTAATGCACCTCAAGGAAAAGAAAAGGAAATAGTTGCCGAAGACCTGCCCGATTCATCTCATGCCAGGAGTCAAATCACTCCCTCACTTGATATGAAGAAAATGATAGAACAGGTGCTCGAAGAGAAAAAATTGGTGTCCGCGGAGGAGAGCCAGAGGAGAAGAGTACCATTTTGCACAACCATCTTGCAGAAACCCTTACCGCCAAAATTCAAGATGCCACAAATGACTACATACACGGGAAAGACAGACCCTTATGATCATATGCAGAATTATAAAGCATTGATGTTACTACATGGATGGGAAGACGAAATAATGTGCAGGGCCTTTTCTCTAACTCTGACCGGGCATGCAATGAAGTGGTTTAATAACCTGACTGAGGGGTCTATTGTCTCTTTTGACCAACTCCGAAATGAGTTTCTTAAGGGGTTTGTAGTGAATAGTCAGAGAAGGAAAGAACCGACTTATTTACTTACTCTCAAGCAAGGAATTAAGGAGTCATTGAAGAGTTACGTCGATCGATTCAAAGACGCTACTCTAGAAGTGCGGGACTTACAAGTTGGTATAGCTGTGGCAGCCATGTTACAAGGGACAAGGTCTGAAAAACTGCAAGAATCACTGTCGCTAGACCAGCCCATTACGATTTCGGACCTACTTTCCCGGGCCAACAAATACATCACCCAAGAATTAGTAATGAAAATGGTGGGTAATGGAGAATCTAAGGAAGGAAGGAAACGAGGAAGAGAAGTCCTCGAAGCATCCTCTAGTCAGTCGAGGAGGGTTGACAAAACCTCTACAATGAAATATACCGCTTATACCCCGCTTACTGAGTCTCGAGCTTCCGTGTTAGCTGCTATTGAGGGATCAGGTATTATAGGTTCCCAAGGAAAACATCCGGGATTATGGGTCGTGACACAGACTCTTACTGTAACTACCATTCAACACATGGGCATCCGATAGAAAAATGTAGGGATTTAATGAATCAGTTAGAGAAGCTAGCACGTGATGGAAAGATAAATCAGTTAGGAACACTTATCCTGCACGAGGCAGAGGAAATTACTTTAGAGACAACTCTAGAGACAGAAGAGGTGAAAATAGGGGAACTGCAAGGCGAAATGATGGTAATAGGAGAGAAAATGACAGGAGAACAGATAGAAGGGATAGAGAAGAAGATAATGAACCCACAGGGCCTGCTATTAATGTGATATCCGGGGGTGAATCGTTGGCTGGTTCATCTTCCTCGTCTCGAAAGTCTTACGCCCGACAAGCTTATCAAGTTAACTCGGTAATGGAAGAAAAGCACGATGAAGAGCCCATCACTTTTATCCCAGCCGATAGAGGAGATGTAATGATCCCCCATGATGACCCAATGGTGATTTCGGCAGTGATAGCAAAGCATCCAGTGAGTCTCATCCTGGTTGATAATGGAAGTTCGGTGAATTTGATATATTGAAGTTGCTTTGAGAAAATGAACATCTCGAATGATAGACTGAAGCCAGTACCCACACCATTGTATGGCTTCTCAGGAGAAAAAGTGAAGGTCGAAGGTGCAGTTTAGCTACCTGTGACATTAGGGGAAAGCCCGAAGTGTGTCACTCGACAAGTGTTATTTATGGTGGTGAAGGCAACGTCGGTTGCGTATAACATGATCTTCGGGCGGCCATTGTTGAATGATATGAGAGCGGTAGTACACCCCTGTTATATGTTAATGAAATTCCAAACCCCCGTGGTGTCGGACAAGTGAGAGGAGATCAAAGGAAGGCTAGGACGTGTAATATCGCGTCCACCACATGTAAGGGGATTCAAAAGAAGGAAACCCTTACGATTGAAAAACTGCCTAAGCCAAAACCTGATGAAGAGATGGAATCAGTTCAAGTAGATAGAGAAGATGAAACGAAGGTGGTGTATGTGGGAAGCCATCTGTCTGAAAGAGCAAAAGAAGAAATAATTCGATGCCTGAAGGAAAATGCTGATGTTTTCGCATGGACTCTCGCAGATCTGCCCGGGATTGATCCCAATGTTGCTTGTCACCGATTGAACATAGTCTCATGAGCAAAACCGATCAAGCAAAAGAAGAAAAATTTTGCTTCGGAAAGGCAACGGATTATAAACGAAGAAATCTCAAAGTTATTGCAGGCAGGATTTATCAGAGAAGTGAATTATCCAGAATGGTTGGCTAATGTTGTGATGGTGAAGAAAGCCAACGGAAAATGGAGGATGTGCGTAGACTTCACAGATTTGAACAAGGCCTGTCCCAAGGATTCGTATCCACTAACTCGAATAGATAAGATGGTAGATGAAACTTGTGGATATGAACTGCTTAGCTTCTTAGATGCCTTTTCGGGATACCACCAGATCATGATGCATCCAGAAGATGAGGAGAAAACCTCATTCATTACCGATAGTGGAACATATTGCTATCGGGTAATGTCGTTCGGTCTGAAAAACGCAGGGGCAACCTACCAGCGCATGGTGAACAAGGTATTCAAAGACCTTTTGGGTAACACCATGGAGGCTTATGTTGATGACATGATTATAAAAAGCCGAAGGGAAGAGTCTCACGCTGAGAAAATGACGAAGGTGTTTAATGTGTTGCGGCAGTACGAAATGAAATTGAACCCCAATAAATGTTCATTTGGGGTGAGATCCGGAAAATTCCTGGGATTCATGATCACTAATCGGGGGATAGAAGCTAATCCTGAGAAGGTCCAAGCCATCCTGGACATGAGACCACCCAGTACTGTTAAAGAGGTTCAAAGGTTGACAGGGAGGATAACTGCTTTGAACCGCTTCTTGTCTAAATCAGCTGAAAGAAGCTTGCCGTTCTTCAAAGCGATAAGGGCCAAAAAAGACTTCAAATGGACAGAAGAGTGCAATAGTGATTTTGAGCAGTTGAAGGATTACTTGAAAGAGTTGCCGCTATTGTCTTGGCCACAACATGGAGATCATCTCCTCATGTATCTCGGCGTAGGAGAGAAGGCCGTAAGTGCAGTCTTACTGAGAAAAGAAGGAGACAAGGACTGTCCAATCTATTATGTGAGCAAAGTCCTGCTAGATGCCGAAGCAAGATACCCCTTAGTCGAAAGAGTAGTTCTATCCTTGGTGATGGCGACTCGAAAGTTACGACCTTACTTCCAAGCTCACTCAGTGAATGTCCTGACAGATCAGCCCTTAAGGCAAATACTACAGAAACCGGAACATTCTGGACGCTTAACGAAATGGGCCATTGAATTAAGTGAATATGACATACACTTCCAACCTTGTCAAGCAATAAAAAGGCAGGCGCTAGCCAACTTTATCGTAGAATGCACTAGTCGGGAGACTCAAGCAGATACAGAATTAGTTTGGTGGAAGTTATTTGTTGACGGAGCTCGCAACATGGATGGTAGTGGAGCTGGAATTGTGTTAACTTCACCCGAAGGGGAAACCTATGAGTATTCCCTACGTTTCAATTTCCCAAGCTCGAACAATATAGCTGAATATGAAGCCTTAATAGCTGGGATGAAACTAGCGGAGAAACTAGAAGCTAGCAATCTGATGGCCCATAGCGATTCACAATCAGTGGTCAACCGGTTCTCGGGAGAGTATGAAGCACGAGAACCGACTTTGGTCCCCTATCTGCAGAAAGTGCGATTATTGACACAATCATTTCAGAACTTTCAACTGACCCAGATAAACCGATTCGAGAACTGTCATGCGGATGCCCTCTCAAAGTTGGCTTCCTCAAGAGAACTAAAAGGCGGTATGGTCAAAGCGGAATCACTCGCTAGGCCAAGTATCGAAGAAGAGGATGTCTGCGACGTCGAGGTCAGAGGTGATTGGAGAGGCCCAATCAAAGACTACATATTAGTGGGCACACTCCCAACTGACAAAGATGAAAGCCGAAGGCTGAAATTGCAAAGTGGAAGATTTACTATGGTAAATGGAGAACTTTACAAACGTGGATTTACTATGCCTTTGCTAAAGTGTCTAGGACCTTAACAAGCTGAATA
This sequence comes from Heritiera fomes, assembly GCA_032173925.1. Lineage (NCBI taxonomy): Eukaryota > Viridiplantae > Streptophyta > Magnoliopsida > Malvales > Malvaceae > Heritiera > Heritiera fomes. The sequence continues at coordinate 14,933,479 of JAPDPM010000009.1, read as the reverse complement.
CACCTTGGCTGAAATTCATGAGGGGATATGCGATGAACACCTAGGGGCCCGAGCCTTGGCCATGAAAATATTGCGTGCGGGGTTCTATTGGCCTACCCTAAAAAAGGACGCCACTGACAAGGTGCGAAAGTGCGAAAAATGCCAAAAGTTCGCCCCTATAGTCACTGCACCAGTCTCGACCCTCCAAAGTACTCTTCAACCGACGCCATTCACACAATGGGGGTTAGACATCCTGGGACCTTTTCCCTTGAGCACAGGACAGAGGAAATATTTGCTCGTAGCCACAGACTACTTCACCAAGTGGATAGAGGCGGAACCTTTGGCTACAATTTCTGAAAAAAAGGTGGAAGCAATGGTTTGGAGGGAGATCATTTGCCGTTTTGGGATCCCCTGAGTGCTTAACGCGGACCATGGGAAACAGTTCGATTGTGACGCATTTCGAACATTCTGTGAAGGACTAGGCATCCAGTTAAGAATCTCCTCTGTATCTTATCCTCAAGCTAATGGGCAAGCCGAGGTGAGAAACCGAACTATACTGCATTGTTTGAAGACCAGACTGGATAAAGCGAAGGGAGCATGGGTAGATGAACTCCCAAGTGTCCTATGGGCCTACAGAACGACAAGCAAAGTATCAACAGGGGAAACGCCATTCAATTTGGTGTATGGGACTGAAGCCCTCATCCCAGTTGAAATTGGAGCCGAGTAACCTAGATTGGTCCATTGCATCGAAGAAGTTAACTCTCAGGGACTAAAGGAGAATCTAGACCTGATCAATGAGTTGCGAGACACGGCAAAAATGAGATTGGCTGCATACCAGCAAAGAATAGCCGCCTATTACAGCGCACGAGTTAAGAACAAAGAACTGCAGGAAGGAGACCTGGTACTGAGAAAGTCGGCGATTACAAACGCCCATAGGGAGGACGAAAAACTCCGAGCTAATTGGGAAGGACCTTACAAAATCAGAAAGATGATCAGACCTAGCACATGCATCTTGGAGACCTTACAGGGAAAGAAGTTCTCGGAAACTTGGAATGCCAACCACCTTAAGCCATACTGGCAGTAAAAAGTTGTACATTTTCCATAATTTTTGTATTTATTTCCCATCTATTACTTTATTACTTCGCAAAGTATTCTTGTTTTAAGATCATCTGACTCTTGAATAAAGCCAGTTATTTGCTTCCTATATTTTCTAATTCAATTTGTTAGACAGTCTATGTATTAACAGGAATTGGAGTGAGAAGCATACGCAAAATGGGCATAAATAAGACCGTAAAACCGGCAGAAATAAGTCCCTGAGCGAGAAGCATACGCAAAATGGGCATAAATAAGACAGTAAAATCGGCAGAAATAAGTCCCTGAGCGAGAAGCATATGCAAAATGGGCATAAATAAGACCGTAAGTGAAAAAACGCGAAACCGGCAGAATTAAGTCCCTGAGCGAGAAAAATACGCGAAAAAGGCACAAATAAGACCGTAAGTGACAAAACGCGAAACCGACATAAATAAGTCCTTGAGCGATAAGACAAAATGGACACAAAAATATGTTGTTACGAGGTACGTTATAATAAATCTGCGCTATAATTAAATATGTATATTTTTGCTTATTGACTGATCAAATCTAAAAAAAAAGGGCACAAAATGCTCAAGAAAAAGTTCATCCTCGGACTATAACACCGTCTCAAAGCAGAACTTGGGGAGTAGTATGGTGTAAAAGAACGCTTACTAATTACTAACACCTTAATGTTGTTCTGTGATATAGCAGTTTAAAAAACAGTGATATAACAGTTACAAGTACGAAATATTCATTTAAAGAAAAGAAGAAAAACCACAGAAAGCAACTGTACTTTTCATTGAAGAACGAATCTTTACATTGAGTAAAACAAACAAAAGGAAATACAAAATACCCTAATCTAAGTTAAGGACAAGGTTGTCCAGCTAAGAAAATGCCACGTTAGCACCAGAGTCTCCAACAACCGGAGGATCATGAGCGTTAGCACCAGAGTCTCCAAAAACCGGAGGATCAGGAGCGTTAGCACCAGAGTCTTCAACAACCGGAGGATTAGGAGTGTGAAGAGTCGAAGAATCAGGCTCTTGAGGAACTGAAGAGGCCATCCCGAGAGAGGGAGCACTGCTTAAAGGATCAATCACAACCGCACTATCTGACACGGGATCAACGGCTGCAGAGTCAGAAATTTGGAAATCGTCGCCGTCCAACCCTATCAATGCCTCGATGGACTCAGGCTGGTCGCCCGCCTCGATCAGTTCAGGCTCATCATGCGTCACTAACGGCCCGGATCGGTCACGTAGCCCAGTAGGTTCGGGACGGCTATGTGGCCGTCGAGGAGGCCATAGGCCCTCAAGATTGTCCAGGTTATCTGTGGCTCCCACCTCTATATAATCGTCCGGACTTAATGAGTTAGGTTCGTATTTGATCCAGGAAGGAGCTTCATAATATTGGGCCTCTTAAGTGAAAAGAAGTTTGGGAAAAGACTCATTATGTCGGTTCTTTTCTAACCAAGAACGGGCTAAGTAGAAGCCATACTTGATGAATCCCGCCGCAAGCATTTCTTTCTTTTCATAGCAGTGTTGAGACAAGCGGTATTCGCGAACAGCCTCGGCACGGACCTCTTTTTGTATGTCCAACAAATTCTGCAGCTCATCGGCGGTCTCATCTCGCTCCCTCCTCATGGCGTCCCGATCCTCCACTGCCTTGTTATAGGCTTCTTGAAACCCCTGAAGGGAGGTTACCTTCGCCTATTCCTCCCTCAACCTGAGCTCAAGTTCCGCATTATTCTTCTCCAGTTCCTCAACCTTACCAACATAGGGACGCAGTTGAACAACCTCGTTCTGAAGCACCATTTTCGCCTCTCGACGCTCACCAATGTCTTTGTCAGCTTTCTCCCTGAGGGCCCTATGATGAGCATTAACAGCCGCGGTTTACTGAGCCGACTGGAAAAACAAGAGAACAAAAATAACTTAAAAACCCGACAAAAGAAAAAGAAAAATATAACTGCCATATAAGCACGACGCTATCACCTTCATCGCGAGATAGTCAGAGTTGTTCTCGGCTTCCGTCAAATTAGGAAACAGCCTCGCCTCGTCACGAGGAAGAATAGTGCTCCATGCCAGGCGAGACGCTATCCCAAGCTCCTCAATGCTGTCATTATCATTTACTCCGGGATAGGTCTGGAAGTCCTCGCCATCTACGACAACTCCACTATCAACTAAGTAGCGCTTCAAAGTGGGATTAGCTACCTTAGGCAATATCGGTCTTGTGGGCATCGAGGCCTCAATGATCAATTTCTTCCTAAATTTGCGCCTAGGCTAACGGGGGGCCGGCCGATCCTCGGTAGCACGAGAAGCACCTTCTCGTCGAGCTGACTCGCTCCTCTGCGACCTAGAGCTCCCTTGATCGTCTGAGCTACGATCACGGATAAGGGGCCTCTTTCGCTTGTTCCTTCCAGCCTCTTGCACAGTATGGCTAGATCCGCCGGTAGGAGGAGGAGGAGTGGAAGCACGAGGATGTCCAGAAGCAGAGGCCCCGATCTGTAGCTGTTGCTGAGGAGGAGGAGCCGCTCCAGCGGAAGCATTGGCTTCCCTTCTGCGCATAGCATCGCGAAAGTTCATATCTGCATAATATAAGGAGAAGCAATTAACGAACCTAAAACCCGAAATACCACACACATAGATGTATAAAGTAAAGAAAAAGGGAAACCTATAAGATCACCAAGATCCTCTAAGTTATCCAAATTAGGATCTGCTGGGAAGTCAACATAAAGGCTCCTAAAAACGTTGGCCTGAGCCCATTCAAGATCCCCCTCGAATGGACCACTGGTACCCTCAACCTCAGGTGTTTCGTCTCTCGAATCTGGAGAAGACTCATCCACAAGGCGACCTAAAGGGTTAGAGGTCTCGGCTGTAGGAACACTGGTCGGTTGACTAGGACCGGCATCGAGCACATGAAAGTTAATAGGAAGGCTAGAGGGGATAGTCGAAGTCCCGGAAACAGCTCGGCTTACTCCCCAACCAGCCGCTGTAATGTTCTCTGGGGTCAAAAGGGCAAATAAATTACGTTCCCCAGTAGAACAAATTCGTCGTATAGGTTCACTAAACTGGTCTTTTAGGATCTCTACTTTAAACCTTTCTGAGCGCCTCAAGTGGTCGCTAGTATCACGGTTCCATGCAGTGCGAATTAGCAGATCATTTGAAATCTCGACGACGACCCACTCACTTTCAAAGTTTCACAATTTATTAGGAAGGTCCGAAAAGATCTTATTATTGGGAAATTCATCAACCGTTAACTGCTGGAGGGAAAAAGTTATTAGTCCTTGCAGACCGCGGACTCTAAAAAAAGCACTCAGGAGGGGAATGGTAGGAACGATACCTAAGCTGTGACAAACCACCGAAAATCCTACTATCTGAGCCTATGCATGAGGATGAAGTTGACAAGGAACTATATCTTTGTATCTAAGGAACGCTATACCAAACTCGGGCAACGAAAAACGAAAAACGAAAACCGAAAAGTAAAGACGCTCTATGCACCTCTACTCCGTTTCTAACTAGGTCAGGTGAAAATTCCCCACTGGCTGGAAGTCTATAACTGTAATCGGGGGGAAGAGGAAAACGAGTATTGAAATCCTCTAAGTCCGCATTCGTCAATGTACATTCAACACCGCCTTTTCTAAGAGATTTACCCGGACGCTGTGAAGACATTGTAAAAGAAAGAATAAAAAATAATAAATAATAATAATAATAATAAATAATAATAAGGGGCGGCAGACTTATTTAGCAAAACACCTGCGGCAGACTTGTTTTGGCGATAGACCAAACAACGACAGACTTATTGGTGAAACACCTGCGGAAGACCTAAAACGGCGACAGACCTATTGGCAAAACACCTACGGCAGACCTGTTTTGGCAACAGACCAAACAGCGATAGACCTGTCGGTGAAACACCTACGGAAGATCAGACTGCGACAGACCTATTGGCGAAAAACCTGCGGAAGACCTAACATTCACACGGGAGACTAAGACACTTGCGGAAGACATAAAAACCGCGCAGGAGACGAAGATATCTGCAGAACACCTAAAAAAGCTGGTGGCGGAAGGATACAAGTTAGGCTACAGATGAATACTTACTGACACTTCGATGAACGAAAGACTCCTTCTGGCGATAGACTATTTTGGCGAGAGAGTCGGAAACCGGGCGACAGACTGCTGATTCAAAGGTTTCTCTTTATCCCTTTTCGGTGGATCCCAGCGGCCTTATATAGTTGCGACAGAGAATGCCAAATGTCTCGTTAGATCACGCCTCCCGCAGAATAAAGCTTTTCACCTACAAAAAAAAAGTACCAAAGAAAAATTACAAAAATCAGAAAAACTATTCATAATGGGTAAAGGCCCAAAGACACATATTTATACTCTCTTGGTTGGAATAATCCAACAAGAGATTGGGGAGCAATTGATATGGCAAAAGTCTATCTACACTGGGCCAAGCCCAAAGATCATCGGAGGTCCCACGCGGCAAACGGTCATTGGGACACGTGGCCTATGGCGAGAGAAGCTACACCTGCGACAGGATATCTGTCGCCCTGTCGCAGGCGACAGACTCCACATACTATCTCCTGCTGTCGCGTAGACGACATGTGGCTCTCTCACGACTCGTCATAGCGACAGACCTCTGCCGTCCAGAAGGTGTCGCACCTCAGGGTCTCTCGCCTGCGACAAGCTCGTGCTAGCTCCGAGATGCACGAAAGATGTGTCCTATTGGGAAACAAACTCTTAGTAAAATGACGCAAACAACCCAGATAATTAATATTCGACTATAAATAGGTCCCATGTATAATTCGATTCCCTAATTTTTTGACGACTGGCTTTTACATTTCCCAATACCTAAGAACTTTAGGCTGACTTAAGCATCGGAGTGTCTACGCAGGAAACCACCCCTACGTCTCTCTGACTTTTTACTATTTTACAAAAACTTCTGGAAGACACGTGAAAACAGATTACGACCATTAACGTCAGTATATCTTTATTGTTGTTTTATGCAACAACACTAACAAATCCCCGCAATCTACTTTTTTTTATTTTCTTTTTTAACAGTCGCGGAATTCTAAAATCCAGTTCGGTGCCCAATGCCTTTTCGATATCTCGCTCAGAGAATCATTTTATCCGGGAAGCGAGAGATTGGTCATATATCGGGATACGTGCCAGTTAATGTCGGGATGGAAGAGGGAAGTTGACCGGAGGTCAATATATTTGCGCGCCGTCAAATCCGTTTAGGGAAATGACTCCGGCACGGCTCCCGAACTGGAGGCGTGCAAAACAGGTAAATATGCCTTTTTTTTTTCGAAACTTTTTTTTTTCTATTCTCTAACTCTTCACCGTGTTTGCGAAAGGTGCAGCATCGAGCAACCTCATCTTTACTATTCCGGAAAGGGTACGGTGATATTCGGTCTGACACTTGCGACATCATGTTCTGTATGGCTGTATAATTTTATTTTATTAACTTTTTCATTTTAGTTTCCAGGAAAATTAAAAAAGTGTACATAGTAGCAAAAATATTCATTTTTAGTAATATTTAAAAAATACTTACTATAAGGGAAATGAAATTTTGAAATCAGCCAGAATGATCAATAAATCTCTTCTTTGTCTTTTTCGTTGTATCATCATTTTCTTTTTGAGACTTACTTTATGTATGGATAGATATTGAGAAATGAAAGAAAAGGAAAGGGAAAAAAGATGAGAGAAAGTAAAGAAAAAAAAAGAGCACATGTACATTTTGTTCATATTGTTAATGTTCATAGAGGAAAGGAAAAAAAAATTTTAACAATCATAATTTGGTTAAATAACGAAAATTAAAAGAAATGATCCATGATAATTTTCTTTTCTAATTATATCCTTCTTTTGTTTCGAATACATTATTAATGTTGGGAGAGGAACAATATATATTTTGATCAAGGGAAAAATGTAAACCTCTCTCTCTAAAAGAAATAAACTAAAATAATTATTTTGAAAATTATTAATTAAAAAATTATTAATTTGTAGTTAAAAAATATTAATATTAGTTTATTCTGCAACAAAGCAACAGGATTTTGCTAGTTGATGAAAAAAAGAAATGAAATGGCTTCCTTGAGGAAATTTTCCTACATTGCATGACATTTAATTAGAATTTTGCTAACATGACAGCTAATTTGGATTTTTTTTCTTTTATCTAATCATTAGTGATTAATCTGGGTTTTAATTAAAAAATTACATTGATGATATTGATTAATGAAAGAAAGGTGAATGTTTTTGTCGAGGTTTAATTATTATGTAATATAATTTTCATATTTACCTAAAAATAAAATAAAAATAATTGAAATATTTGTACATTTATTACACAACATCTTGAAATACAACATGTTTTAAAGATAAAGTAAATACAAAAATAATGTAAAAGGAATATCTTCAATTAAAAATAGTTTAAAGTTTCTAAGAAATAAAAATAAGTAAAAATAACAACAAAAGTTTGGTCTAATAATTGTTAATTGTTATCTCTCTTTAGAAGATATTATGTCTAATATTTGAATCATCTTTCCCTCTCTACCTCTATATGAACCCAAAAAAATATAAATATATATTACTTTAATAAAAAAAAGAATGAAAAAGAAATGGTATAAAAAAATTTGATTGGCATAAATCAAAAATATATATTTTTAAAGGAAAAGTAGAAAAAAAATTTATAATAAAAAACATGATGATTGCTGTAGCGGTAGAAGAAAAGAAATGGCAATCCATTGTTTATCTTTGTATGCGTTTGTTAGGTTAAACAATAAATAAATTTTTATAATATAACAAAGTTAAATTTTATATTTTACATGTTAATTTTTTTTAAGTTTTTTTTCCTTTGCGTTTACCCAAATTGAGGATTTTAATTGAAAGTAAGGGATGTTCATTCCCCCTTTATTTTCTTTCTTTAGTTAAAAGTTGTTTTCTAAACAAAGGAAATGTTTCTAACCTTCCCTTAAGTTACTTAACTTTCCTTTCCTTTCCCCACCTTGCGAGAATCATATTTTTCCAATAAATTTAGTAAGTTAAAGGGGTATGAAAAATGGAAAGATAGATGACAAACTACTAAGAAATTGAGTAACTAGAGTTATAGAAGGAAATTGTCATGTTGGTCCCACGGGACCTCCACAGTCCGGATTGAGGCGGAACTCCAGAGTCATGATGTTTGCAGTGAAATCATCCTCCATCAGATTCAGCCAAGGAAGGTAAGAGAGAAAAAGCTTAAATTTTCATGATTTAATGACTTTAAGCTAGGTGTTTAAGATGTTTAAGCATGTATTTAGGCTAGAATTGCATTAAAACCATAAGAATCCTTTCATTAGGGTTTTGGCCAACTTTCCCTATCCATGAAGATGATGTTGTCCAATGTAAAAATGATGTAGAATTAATATAGACAATGTGTAGAACATAAATTTAAGCTTAAAATGAAGAAATGAGGTGTGTAGGAGAGAGAACCCAATTCGGCCAAGTGAAAGGCATAAGGAATTCATGCTTAATTCAATGTGATTTGAGTACTAGAATACTGTATAAATTAATACAAAATTGTTGGTAAAGTCAAAACCGAAAATGGAGGTGTTTTGATGATAGTTGCAATGTTTGCATAGGTATGAAGTAGACTAGAATTGAAGCTACGTAGGTTATGTAGTAGTTCTCAAGGAGTTAAATAATTGATATAACTAAAGTATGATGAATTGACTGTGTTTGTGTGATGTTTTACAGCTTGGGAGTGAGGTATGAGACATTAGTGCTACGAGCATTATGGTGCAATTTGAGTGGTAAGGGATATATATAAATATATATTTATATAGATACATATATATATAAAGAACATTGGAGATATTGAACATGGTTTAAAATCAACTTCTTTGGGAATATACATTGTGTTTACATTGCAGGAGGTTTAGAACTATTGTACCGTTATGCTATAGAAATTTCATAAAATGTTAATTTAGCATGAATTAGATTTTGAATCTAAAAATGTACATAAAGTGGCAATTGTCATAGGTTTTGGATCTTGAAAAATGTCTCATGATTTCATTGCATTGAAGTTTAAATGATGTTCTGATTTAGTTATGGTTTTGGATAGTTGATACTAAAGACATATGATTTTGTAACTTGGTTTTCTCTTGGGTTTTTAATCGTTTTCTCAAGTTTTAAGTTACCTGCATGTTTTAGACACATGTTTATACGTAAATAAAATAATTTGAACATTGGTTATTGCACTGAGAAAATTTGTTGAATATTTATAATTGAAATGAAATTGTTATCTATTTTGATATTTATGAACTGACTGAAGATATATTTTATTGAAATTGATATCTCTAAGTATTTTCAAATGTTATATGAACCGTTTTGAGACTTTGGCTCCCCATAGTTGCCTTTGGGTAATCTTACAGTATTTCTAGCTTTGATTTTGATTCTGAACCACTGATTAACCTTAGTCACATCTTCAGCACCCACAGTTATCACTTAACTAGTGCACATTGTGGATCCTTTATGACTATGGCCATATGTCTACGTTTTTCCCTTTATTGGATTTGGACTACATGATTTCTATTGAGATGTTGCCATGTCTCCACTGATTTTGTGATAACCACGAATTTTTAGACTCGATAAGTAAATACAAGTAATATTTGAAAATAATTAATTATCAAGAATTATTATTATTATTATTATTATTATTATTATTATTATTATTATTATTATTAATTGCTAGAATTATGAAAAGATAAGCTAAGTTTGAAATTTGAGGAAATCACGATAACTCTAAGCTTAAGAGGATTAAGAGGAATTTAAGATTTAGAAAATTAGATATGATACTTAAAAGAAAATAAATTATTGTTGTTAAAGGATATATTGGAGTAAGCTAAGCAATTTAAATATGAAGGATTAAAATTAAGAAAATAAATGGGTATATATATATACACATTAAACAAATATATATATATATATATATATATATATATATATATAGATATAATGAAGTGGTGTAAATTATATATAATGTATAAAAAAGAAAATCGAAATAAAATAAAGAATAAAATATAAAGAAATTTGGATTAGTGGGAAAATATCCCACCAATTGATCACCTACCCTCAATCTCCAAATACAACCTGTCTGCTATGAAGCAGACTAAACCCCACTTAAACACAAAAGAAATAGAAGCAATGGTGACCGGTTGAGGGGAGGACTGAAAGAGAAGCAAAACAAGAAAAATAGGAGAGAAAGGGTGAAGCAGGAAAAAAGATCGAAAGAGATGGAAAGAGAGACCGAAAGGCAAGCTACAAGAGGGAAAAAGGCAGTAGCCATTACTACCAAGGGAGGCCAAAAACAGAGGAAGAGCAGAGGCTTCTTGGGCGTGAACAGGGCTGGAAACGAAGCATGAAAACAAGGCAATTGAGGTCGAACAGAGGTGTTGATCGAAGAAGGTTAAAATAAGGGTCGGTTTAGACTGGCTTTTAGTCTAGAAACAGGGGCCAATTATTGCCGGTTTTCAAGGCCAAAATAGTGGTTAGAAGAAGAAGTTGCCACCATGAGTATGGTGTCCGAAGAAGGCTGGCTGATTGGATTTGATACATCAAAAACGCTACTATTTTAGGTTCCTTTGGCTTTGGAGACAGGGCAAAAATACAAGGGAAAGGGTTCACATAAGGATTTATCTATGACCGTCGGTTGGTCTTAAATCAATTTAGATTGAACGTTATTTATTATTATTTTTCCAGCCTATGAACTTAATTGTCTTTTTTGAAATTATTGCACATTTTTCAAAACATGCTCAAACAGAGGAATTTAAGATGTGGATTCTTACCATCTCAGTATTTTGCTCTAAATATCACTACTGTAAGGTTTCATCTCCATCGGAGCAGTAGATGTCCTACTGGGGACCATAGTCCAAACCTCTATTATACTTATGAAACAGAAGGCATATAAACAGTTATGAGACATATTATTTTCTTAGTTTCATTAACAGTATATAACAGTAATACGAAGTGTGAATCTCACATTTACATTAATAGTACTAACTGAAGAATATCTAGAAGTTTTAATGTAAGCAAATTATGACTCTAACATATAATTTAATTTTTAAAATTTTTATTATTTTTTTCTTATATTTATTTTTACAAATTACGATAATTATACAAAACAAAATTTAAATTACAATAACTTAACAATGACTATGAATAGTCGTTGCTAATTTATAAGATTTCGAAACAGAGTTTTTTTCTCGTTATGAATATAATATAGATATCGTAACAATTTTTATATCGTTGTATAAAATATTTTAAAAAACTAATTGGGCAACTACAATAAAAATTCATTGCAAATATAATGAGATATTATAGCGGTTTTTTTTATCGTTGTAAATTTTATAGGATTTCACAACAATAAAAAATATCATTGCATAAAATATTAAAAAAATTAAATAAGCAAAGAATATGAAAATTCATTGCAAAATTTAATCAGATTTTGCAACGACATTCTGAATTGTTGTGAATTTTGGTTGCCAAAAGCTCTTTTTATTAGTAGTGTTATATCCCAACAGTCTCCTTGAAACATCAAGGTCACATAGCTATTTAAAAGCCTTTAATAGATGCATGCATTCTTAAACAATTGCGTTATTTTAGAATACCCATGGTTATGCTATGAGTGCCTTTCAACAATTGTTCTAAAACATAGTTTAAATCAAAATACCATGAGTGTCAAACGGCATGCCTAATATAGTTTCCTCATAGCTACCTGCATTCAATTCAAGTCATAATGCATGTTTCACATTATCACTTAGTAAATATGCATATATATATATATATATATGTATGTATGTATATCCTCAAATGCATATAAATAAATATCAATTCTTGTTAGCTTTAATTTGACATATGTATTTTGAAATGACAAAAACTTAAGTGATCTTTTATGTTTTGATTCATATTGTAAATTTACTTTATCACACATGATTTTCTCAAACCATTTTAAGTTTAAGATCATGATTTAATGATATATTCTTGTTGGTCTTAATACTTTATAAAATGGTTTTGAATATTTTCATTAAGTAATGTTTTCAAGAATATATTTGTACACAACCTTAGAAAATTACTTAATGAGTTTTTGGACTATGTTTTTCAATTGAGAAAGTCAAGAAAAAACTCCCACAAAATTCTAAAATGTTTTGGGATGAATTAAAATCAAAGCCTACATCATTTCTAACCCAAAAAGGCCTAGAAAAGTGCAGGAAAAACATGAGGGATCGATCCCCTAGGATAAAGGATCGATCCCCTATTGGCAGAATGCTTGGAGGCGTGGAATGAAGCATGGGATCGATCCCCTAAGGCATAGGATCGATCTATTAACACGTGAAAAGCTTCCAACGGCTAGTTTCTGTGAGATACAACGATAACTTTCATTTTTGGCTCCAACCAACGTCAAGAATACATCTAAGGGACTATAAATAGAGGCTTGGAAGCTAAAGAAAGAACAGGAATAGCTGAGCAACATTTTTCTTTATCTTCTCCATCGTCCTCAAGCCTATCAAACTCACAAGTGCTACAAAGTCTTCATATTCTATCATACTCATCATCTTTGTATAGCATAGCACAAACATTGTATAAGATTTCCCTTGTGCTTAATCATTGTAATCACTTGCCTAACTAGAGGCCTTTCTTTGATTACATTTCTTGTAAACTCATTCACACCTTGTAAAGGGGAGGTTTCTCTTAAGCCTTAGAAAAAGAAGGAGGTTTCTCTTTAGCCTTAGAAAAAAAGAGAGGTTTCTCTTGAGCCGAGAAAAAGAGGGAGATTACTCTTGTGCCTGTAAAAAGAGGGATTGTAAAGACAAATTCAAGTTAGTGAATTTAGGGAAAATCCTTGGGAGCGTCTCAAGGTAGAGGACTTAGGCAAGGTTGCCGAACCTCTATAAATCGCTTGCGTACATTTCTCTTTCCCTTCTCTCTTTACTTACTTGCAAATATATTGTGTTTGTTGTATTGAATTTGGATTACATGCTTGCATAGCCTAGAGAACTTAGAAAACATTAACATAGGCTAGTGAATTTAGAAGAACCGAAAAACGAATTTAAGGTTAGTTAAAAACCGATTCATCCCCTCTCGGTATTGTTATAGAGCCAACAATTCTCATCAATTAACATTCAATAGATACGTTAATCACATTTTTTTGTATCTAACTATGTTGCTCTTGAATATACTCCATTCAATATTCATTATCGTTGTAGTATCTCTACAATCAATAGATTAATATATATTCTCATTATATCTTCACTATGTTACACATCATAACCACAATTTATCACATTTCATCTATAATAACTTTGCAAAATCATCGAAATTTATATAAATATCTATCCCATTTCACCTACAAAGTGTAGTACTAAGTTTACATTGTATAAACATCTTACCTACTCTTATGCTTAGTGCTTGCACGTTGAGTTTAGCTGAACTCGTGTCATCACCTTTGCATCTATGATAACCGAGATTTTCCCCTGCCTTAATTAATTAATTATATAAATTCTTGATAAAATTCGAGAATCTAATAGCAGTGTCTTGGATAAGGGTGTTGGGATGCCAAAGAGTGAACAAGCAATTAAGAGGCTATTCCTACCCGAACTCCAAGGTACGCTTACTGTGTCGAACCCTAAATTATGGGTTAAACCCTAAAAAGTGAGTCCAATTTAAAACACCCAAAAGATTATGTAAATCCTATTTTGCCTATTTAGGGCTAACAACATGGCACTTTAATGACTAATGAAATTCAATTAGATAAATTAAGTTAGCTAAACTGAACTTCCAAGGTTAATTGGATTATCATATTAATTAATAAGGAAGGAATAGAAATTCAGTTAAGTTATACGGTGTCCTGTAGTTTTATGGAATAAATAATTATTAATACTGTAATTAAACTAAATATAAGAGTAAGTAAAAAGAAGAAATAAGTGGTAATCCACTCATTGATTGACGAGAATTTTATTAAATAAGTAACATGTGATATTATATAATGGATTAGTAAAGTTAATATTGGAGGATTTAATTTATTAAAATATATAAATAATATATATAAAGTTATATCTATTATATAAGTACATTATACATCATCTATACACACACACACACACACACACACACACATATATATATATATATATATGTATATATATTATACAATACATATATATGTATACTAATTGTAGACATCAATTTTTGTCTGGATCTGATTCATTCAAATACCCAAATAAAATAAATCTATTTTTATTTTTATTTATCTTCTTTTATTTTGGTTTCCTCTCATTTGTTTTATTTTATTTTAATTTTAATTTTTATGTAAGTATTTTTATCTTTATATCTATTTTATATTTATTTTATTTTGATTTTACTTTCGTTATTGTTTTGTTATTTTATTATTTATTTTGTTTACTATTTTATTTATTGTTAGGATAGATTTTGTTTAGGACAATAAAAGGAAAAAGAAATAAAAAATAAAAAATGCAAAAAATAATAATAATAAAAAACAAAAAAATCCTTCGAACCCCAAATCTGCCCAAACCCAAATTAAGCTTCAACCCTAAATTGTTCAAACCCAAATCTGAACTCAAATCATCCAAAAATAGAGAGAATCAATTTAAAAGGTCAATGAAAAATCAATAAAAAAAAATCAGATCTTAGTAGTACCAAATTTGGAGATTTAGAGAATATATCACATCAATTAAAGTAAAAAGCGGAATGGGAAAGAAAAATCAATAGGAAATTATTTGGACTAAGTTTTTTGGAAACATAATCAAACAAGTCAACTCTGAAATGGTGCAAAATAAGAAATCAATACTAAAATTAGGGAATTTGATATTGTTGGCTCTATAGCTAAACCAAGAGTGAGGGTGAATCGGTTTTTAGCTAACCTTAAGTTCGTTTTTCGGTTCTTCTAAATTCACTAGCCTATATTGATGTTTTCTAAGTTCTCTAGGCTACATAAGCATGCAATTCAAATTCAATACAACAAACACAATGTAATTGCAAGTAAATAAAGAGAGAAGGGAAAGAGAAATGTACACAAGCGATTTATAGAGGTTCGGCAACCTTGCCTATGTCCTCTACCTTGAGACGCTACCAAGGATTTCCCCAAATTGACTAACTTGAATTTGTCTTTACAATCCCTCTTTTTGAAGGCTCAAGAGCAACCTCCCTCTTTTTCTAGGCTAAAGAGAAACCTCTCCTCCCTCTTTTTTAAGGCCCAAGAGAAACCTATCCCCTCCTTTTTTGGGCTCAAGTAGTAAACCTTATCTACCTAATTCTCACTTACAATGTAGCACTCAAGGGTTCACTCCCTTTTATAAGATATGATTGGGTTTACAAATAGTGTAATCAAAGAAGGCCTCTAGATAGGTAAACGATTACAAAGGTTAAGCTCAAAATAAAACCTATACAATATTTGTGCTATTTTATAGAAAGAAGATGAGAATGATAGAATATGAAGAATTTTAGCACTTGAAATGTTGTTGAGACTTGAGGAAGATGGAGAATATGAAGAATATTGTTGCTCAGCTATTCCTCTTTCTTTCTTGAGTTTCCAAGCCTCTATTTATAGTCTCTTGGACGTGTTCTTGATGTTGGGTGGAGCCAAAATCAAAAGTTACTGTTGTATCTTACAAAAACTAGCCATTAGAGTGCTTTCTCGAGGTAGGGGATCGATCCTATACCCTAGGGGATCGATCCTATGCTTCATTCCACGTCTGCCAAGCATTCTGCCATGAAGAGATCGATCCCTTCCCTTAGGGGATCAATCCCTCAACTTGTTCCTGCACTTTTCTGGGCTATTTTGGGTTAGAAATGATGTAGACTTTGATTTTAATTCATCCCAAAACATTTTTGAATTTTATGGGAGTTTTTCTTGACTTTCTCAAATGAAGACTTAGTCCAAAAACTTATTAAGTAATCTTCTAAACTTGTGTTCAATATATTATTGAGAAAATTACTTAATGAAAACATTCAAGCTCATTTTGTAAAATATTAAGACCAATAAGAATGTACAATTAAATCATGGTCTTAATGTTTGATATGAACACTTAAAATGGTTTGAGAGAATCATGTGTGATAAAGCAAATTTATAATATGAATGAAACATTAAGGCTTATTTAAGTTTTTGTCATTTCAAAATACACATGTCAATTTAAAGCTAACGAATACATAGCTTAAAAAAGATTTTCCAAAAATAATGTTTGATGAGGGAGAAATTAAGAATAAAAGGAGGTAAGACAACAGCTTAAGGGGTTCCTCATGGTATCATCACCCCCGGCTTGAGTTTGCACTTGCCCTACATTACTTTGGTTGGTTTCCACTTACCATTACTTGCTGCTTGTGTTGTGAAAATTGCAATTATTGCAGGCTGTAGCTGTCTCGCTCTGCTGCTCTATCGCCTTGTCATTGCTACTCCCTTACTTGCAGAAGCTACCGCGTCATCCTCATCACCCAGATTGCTGCATCGTCATTTCGTCGCCTGCTCTGTTGCACAGCATCATTGACAAACCGTCCCACAGTCAGCTACTGTTCTGTGCACAAGCTTTATTGCTGCCTTGTTCCACCACTCTAGGTTGCTGTGCACCCTTTACAGTGTTGCTCCAAGCTTGTATGTGTTGCTACTTTTTGGTTGGTTCTCGTTGCTGCAATATTTAAGGAAAGAAACAAGGAAACAAAAAGGTAAGAGAGTTTAATGGTGTTCACTTATTTATATTTTAATTATATGAAAAAATTTCGTTTGGTCTGTTCTATACATTTGTGATGTATGCATATTGATTGGATTAAAATGATTTAAGTTAATTGATTAATTATTTGACCTTAAGCAGGACTAAAACTTAATTGGTTGGTGAGTAATTTAGGTATACGTTTAAAACTTATTTGTAATAATAAAATAATTCTTTTAGTAGTTTTCTTTTATGCTTAGGGATTTATAAAATGAAATACAAACTTTGTTATATTAATGAATTTATAAAAATAAAATATGTTCACATGGAAAAAGATTCATATAAGTGCAATAAAATTATTTAACAATATGAAAGTAAAAAAGGGGGGATTACTCTGATGATGAAATATCAAGGGAATTATGCTTAAGTAATATTCTTGAAAATTTTTAGGTAAGAAAGTTCTATCCAAGGGCTCACCAGCTTAATGGAAGGTCTAAATAGGGTTTTCAATAAAAAGTAATCTATATTCATTTTTTAAATAACATAAACTTATTATAAAATTAAAATATGAATAATTAGTATATTTATTATTAAATTAGAACATGAATAATTAGTCATAAAATTAGGACTGATATTAATGATCCGTGATAATATAGTAGAAATAATAATGGAGAGCAAAATAAGGAATGGAATAAATAAAATAATCAAAATTAAATATTAAAATTATAATGAAGGTGGATACGAATTACTCCAAGGATGGAATATCGAGAGAATTACGCTTAAGTGATTTTCTTGAAAATTTCTAGGTGAGAAAATTATTTTCAAGGCCTCACTAGCTTAATGGATGGCTTGGAGATAGTTTTCAATAATAAGTGATTTCTATTCATCCATTAAAAGTATAAAATAAGTTATTTTTATTTAAAAACTATTATAAAATTAAAATTAAAGTAATTAATTAAGAAGATAAAAAATTCTAATAATTCATGTTCATTATAATAATAAAATAACAATAGTACATAGCAATAAAATTTGATGAAATAATAGAATAAGGTGATAATAATTAATAAAAGTTATTGAGAATGAATATTGATTGTTCCTATGATGAGATTCCAAGTAGAATTACGCTTAAGTAATGCTTTGGAAATCTTTAGGTAAGAAAATTTCTTTTTTTTTGGTCTGACCAGCTTATTGGTAGATCTAAAAAGATTTTTTGATAAAAATAATTCATATTCATTTTCACATAAAAATAAATAAATAAAATTAAGAATTAATAAATAATAGAAAATAATGAAAATGATAGAATAGTAAGAATGAATTGGGTAGAAGGAGTCAAAGCTAGAATTTTTCATAAGATATTAAAAAGAATCCGATGACAGAGCCTCTTCAAGCAAGTCGCATAGTACTACTTGAATACTCCTGAGGTGAGAAAGATTTTTTTTAAGCTGTCTCGCCAGCTTAATGGAGGACACTTAGAAATATTTTTCAATATTAATTATATTGAGATTAAGGATCAACATAAACAAATTTAGAAAATGACCTAAGACTAAGTGGTACCATTATAGAATGGGCGTTGTGGGGTGCGTAACACCTTCCCCACACGTAATCATACTCCTGAACCCTAGGATTTTTAAACGTAGACTAAGCCTTATCCATAGTTTGAATAGGTGACCAATCACACCTAGGTTAAGAATGGTTGGTGGCGACTCTTTAGGTTTTATGTCTAGCTATTAGGTTTTCTCTAAAACTTAATACGTTATGACAGTTTGGCGACTCCACTAGGGACTTTAGAGAGTCAGGCCAATACTTAGTTTTAGGTTATTTCAGAATTTTCTTAAGAGATCTAAATAGAAAATTAAAATTAAATAAAACATTATTCCTTCATACACACACATCACTTTGCATTAGCATGCATAAGCCCTCGACCTGGGCTCAGTCTTTTTTAGGAGGGAGTAAAGTATCTATGCTCTCATGAGGTAATACCTCTGCAATTGCTAGCGAAATACTCCTACTCAAATTGAACCTTTCCGTTTGTAACCTGTTATGGGTGAGGATTGGGTGCCTTACTAGTCCTCTATGGATGGTAGTGAGGAATAATTTGAGAACCTTTAGAATTATGACTTATCCAAACCTTGCATATAATGAAACCTAGGAGACCAACCTAGGTTAGAACCAAGTCAAACCTTAATATAGATAAAACTTACTATGTAGGACACATGAAGGAATAAACCATAAAATATTCTTTTTGTTTTCTTTTCTATCTTCTCATCTCATTTTTTTTCTCATAACAATTGGAAATAGGATTGAAATCCATTACATCCATGGAGAAAGCACCTCGAGCCAAACCTCCTTGCAAGTCATTTAACGAAGTGAAGGTTATATCTATAGAAGCCTAATGAAAGAATGGTGATTGTTTACCCACGGGTTTCATTTTCAACCTCCCAGAGAAGACTTGCCCTAACCTCAAGCAAAATGATCTCATCGAATTAGTCGGTATTTGAAGATCTTGGGATAATGCCAGAAGAGAGACATTTGAGGAAAAATATGGGGGTATAGCACGACTCTTGACAGTGTCAGTGGACTTTAATTTAATTTGAGCCATGTTACATTTTTGGGACCCATCATATAGGTGTTTTGTTTTCAACGAGGTAGACATGGTTCCCATAATAGAAGAATACTCAGTATTATTGCATTTTGATCCTAAAGAATCAGATAAGATGTATTGGAGAAGGAAGAAGTTGAGTTATCGCAAAAAGCTAGCCGTTATGACATGTATTGAGGTGCAAGAGGTTGACCGTCAAATAAAGAATAAGGGAGAATGCACTTATATACCTTGGGAGTTTTTGAAAAATTGCATCAGTAGGCATCGAGAAGATGAGTACGGTATGAAAATGATGGCTTTGGCAATCTATGGAATGGTGATTTTCCCAAAATCCTTTCTATATGTTAAAATTACGTTAGTAGACTTTGTGGAACAAATTGAGCATGAAGTGGTGGTAGTTCCTGCTATTTTGGCTGAGACTATTAGGTCACTGAATTACTGTCGATGAATTGGAAGGGGACGCTTCACAGGATGTTTGCCTTTGTTGTACATTTGGATGAAGAGCCATTTCAAATGCAAAGAGCCAAAATTTTGATCAGTCTTATTCAAAAAGAATATTCCTATTAAGGAATTTTGTGAGAGCAAATGGCCTGAGTCAAAGATAAAAAAGGAATGGGTGTCACTTTTACGTGGACTCACTTGTAAAGATGTAGTTTAGGTAGCACCTTGGATGACGAGACAACCCATCCTATATAGTTGTGGAAGACTGTCACAGCCCGTGACCCTATTTTTCACTTTATTCTATACATCTTATTTGGTTGGGCTGTCTGCGATACTTTACTTTTCTTTTACATATACAATTACATATTAAATTATAATATGAATTACATCCCCTATTTTAATTCATAAGAAAGTAGTACTGTAGATAAGTCTAAATATAGAAAATAAATGATCATACCTTATTAAATAAATCAAGCTGTAGCATCGTCCCTAAATGCACAGTCGAAGTCCTTTAGATGTCAGACTCTTAGTCCTCGAAAACCTAAAATGTTAATATTAAGGGGTGAGCAAACCACGGCTTAGTAAGTGAATTATATGCCTCACTTGATATTCAGCTATCTATATGCTGAAAAACTTTTTCATTTTTTTCCTATGGGCTCTAGGCTCGCATGTAGGAAGGATACTACAGTTGTCTAGGGATCCGGATGGAGTAAGGTAGGTATTTTGAAATACCTATCTTGTCTCGGAACCTAGAAGCAACTGTAGAGAATAATTTCCTTTTCGTTTGGAATTTTAATTCTTTTTACCTTTTTATTCCATAACATTTTCATATTCTTTTCAAAATAATGCTTTTATAAAATAAAGCATTTAAATAAAGTAACTAATATTCATATATTCTTTGAAAAGAATATTAGTTAAATTCTCATCATTCTTATTTAAAACTTATTTCATGTTTTACTGTACAACCATAATTAGTACAGTACTTTAAATAGCAAAATCAACTATTAAATCCTTTTCATATAACATATATATCATTTAAATCTAATATTCAATTTAAAAATTAAAATAAGAATATTAGATTTATTTTCCTCCTCTTTCCTTTTGAAAACATATTACATGTTCATATCACATGTCATATGAAGATCATCTCGTAGTACTAAAATCAGTACTGAAATAAGCATTATGTAAAATGTTGTAAATCACTTTCATTTAACTTATCACATATCATATAAAACGTTTACATTTAACATATAACATATCATATAAAACATTTCTCATATATGGAGACTTAGGCACGCACGCCTAGCCCGTCCACTGGGTCGTTACTCATATCATGCTATAGACCCCGAAGGGTATAAATAATCATGTCAGATCTATGGCCATAGTCTATAATTGTCCTCGGCGAATCATTGATCAGGTGTCGGCCCGGACTACATATCATATATCACATATCACATATCACATATTACATATCACATGTCACATATCAGCATGATAGGATGCCATCTAGTCTCAAAACCGTATTTTTCATCATAAAATAACCTTTATGGAATTTATAAAAATATATAATTTCATAATTTAAAACCATAAAGGTTATAAAATCATTTAGTGAATATTTAAGAAATATATATAAAAATTTTCACTTTATTTCTTTTCATCTTCCATCTCGTATTACATGTAATTTACATATCAGGAGAATTTTCGGTGATTTCATTATCACCATTCTCGAAGATAATTTTCGGTGATTTCATTATCACCATTCTTGAAAACATGAATATTTTAAAATCACTTTCATTTTATTCATGTTTTTTATGAAAATATTCATTGTCTCGATTTTCGTGGTTGAAAGTCGTTTCTTGTGAAATAAAATCATTTATTATGATTTTATGAAATTTTCTAGAAATTTTCGATAATTTTCGATAATTTTTCGGCAGTATAATGGCTGCCGATTGGCTAGCTTCCTACACGAAAAATACAGTTTATAATTCCAGCCAGCATTTCATTCCAAGTTTTTAACCAATCATTCATCATAATAATTTTCATAAAATATTTCCATAAAATATTTTGAAATTAAAACATGCAGACTGAATATCCTTACAGTATTGCACAAGCATCCCTTACCTGTCTCAGGTCGACGACTGCCTCTTGAAGGTCGCGCCCGTGTTCACCTCACCCGATTCCATTGTCTCGATCATCGAGGAATTTGCTGAAAATTAAATTCTAAAATTTAGAATTTTTCCATAATTTATTAAAATAAATCATTCGAAATTAATTTTCGGAATTCTTACCAAATTTTCGTAATTTTCGAGTTTCCGAATTTCTCGAGATTTCTAGTAATTTTTGAAATTTTCAAATTCCGAAAATTTCATTTTTCTTTCTCTTTTTCTTTCTTTCCTTTCTTTTCTTTTTTCTTTCTTTTCTTTTCTTTTTCTTTTTCCTTTTCTTTTTCCTTTCCCTTTTTCCTTTCCTGGCAGGACCCGTCAGACTGGTTCACCGTCGATTCTTCTCCGGCGACCGGTTCTCCGACGGTTCGGTGGCTCCTCAGCTGGTCGACGTCAAGGCGAATCTACCGGTGGCCTCCGTTCAGTCTAGTTCGACGGCACGGCGGTGGATCTACTCGGTTTAGATCGGCCTCCTTCTACCTCTTCGCCGGCCTTCCTTCGCCGTTCTCTGCCTGACTGGTGGCATCCCACGTCTTCCTCTTCCTCTGGCGAAGCTTCGGTTGCAGTGGCGGTGACCATTTGGCCGGCACCGCCACTTTCTCTTCTTTTCTCCTTCTCGGCTTCCATTAGGTTTTTGCTACTGTTTCTTTATTTTCTTCCGCTGTCGGCAGCTTCCTTCTTTTCTCTAGCTGGTGGCGTCTCATCTTTTTCCTTTTTTTTCCTCGCCGGGGTGGCAGCTCCGCCATCAGCGGCCCCTTTGGCTGGGAAGGGTCGGTCTCCCGATCCTTTCGTTTCCTTTCCTTTCCTCTTTTATTTTCCTTATTTAGTATATATTATATTATATACTATAGATTATACTTTATACATTTAATATATACTATATATTATACATATATTATTTCATATATAATATACTACAATATATATTATATATAAAATATATATATTGTATATTACAAAATATATGTCTAGTATATATGTATATTTATATGTTTTAAATTTAAATAACTTTTATATATATTTTCAAACTTTAATGTAAATCAATATTTACATTTCTCAATTATATGTATATACATTTATATATACATAAGAGATTATACTAAAATACATATGTATTATTTAACTTTATAAAATAGTATATATATTCATATATACAAACGTATATTGATATATACTATATAGTATTTACATACATATGTATTTGTATAAAATACATTTACATAATTTGTAATTATATAAACATATTTTATTTTCATCTCTCATTTTCCTTATTTAATTTGAATTTCCATTTATCCAAATTAAATTTTCTCTTTTCATTATTTTCCATAATTTCATCCTTCTCCTTATTTACAATTTATCCAAATTTAAATTCCTCAATTTCCTCACTTTCTAAATTTTTGGAATTTCAACGATATTCCATCTTGTAAATAAATTTTATTTATTTACTGTAATTTATTTATTTCCTCTTATCTATTTTCTTTAATATTAATTTCCAAAAATTGAAAATTTGCAGTTATCACATTCTCCCACCTTAAGAAATTCGGTCTTTCGAATTTAACTTAATTCATAAGGTGGTAGCATCCTGTATACTTATCATTCTTGACCTTTTTGATCATCTTCCGTATTATACTGCCAGTATACCTTTAAGATCATAATCGCCTTTTATACCTCTATATATCATTTCTCATCATATACTTATACTCTCTTAAATTTCTTATCAATTAGGAGTTATCCATTTCCACTCCTTTTCATATACATATGATTCATATTATTCATCATCCATCTTCCTTATTTGGTGCGAAGTCGATACATTTCGATAATTATTATTTACCGATTTAAATCAATAGTATGTAATGGTCCAGTAACTTTCACATCTCGTGCATCCGCTCACTCAACATATCATCGAGCGTTTCCGTATTACGCTCAAACATTTTTACATCATGTACGGAGCGGTGCTGTCTATAAATTTGGAATCTCAGAGCCTTTTGCTATTTCCCATAACATATAGCTACTCAGAGATTCTCATCACATATAGAGCTTACTGGAACTTCACATACATTCTCATCATTTTATAATCATTTTTCGACTATGGTACTAAAGAATTTAAGAGTTTGATAATGGAGGAGTGATTTCATTAGATTATCAGTCTATAATCACTTCCATATTATCATATCTCTTTAAGATTCTTCATTATTATCCTCAATACTCTTTTCATATTTATTTCATCAACTGCTGCAGTTCATTTGCAGACTTTACTATTTACCACCTTTTACCATAATTGAATCAGGAGACAATCATTTTCTTCCCATAACTACTTCCATGTAATCTCATCATTACATCTCTTATTCTTATAGTATACTCTATATCACTTAGGTTTTAGAATACACTTGAGAATATACTCTTTTGATAATTTAGATTCCATTATGGCATAATCAAATTATAATTTAATCTTCTCATTATTTAACTTCATCATTGAATCTATAATTATCAATTTAATTATCTAATTATCCATATAAATCCATTATTTCCATCATTTCGAGGTGGTATATATATATCC
This sequence comes from Heritiera fomes, assembly GCA_032173925.1. NCBI lineage: Eukaryota > Viridiplantae > Streptophyta > Magnoliopsida > Malvales > Malvaceae > Heritiera > Heritiera fomes. The sequence continues at coordinate 14,908,991 of JAPDPM010000009.1, read as the reverse complement.
TTTTTGTTCTATTTACATAACAGGCAGTAAAATGTAAATCACTTCTTTACTTCTTTAAGTATAATTACTTTTCCTCTATAGAGTTTGGCTCGATCTTACATTTAACCATAATCATGTGATAACCAGAAAATCACTTTTAGTTTTAAATTTGGGAACTATTTCATATTCGTGTTCCCTTTTCATCATGTACTTTCCTCTTATGACATATTCATCTTTTCCTTCATCATTATTTCAGTCACTTTTCATCAGTGGTAAAATATTCCACTATTAAATTCCTTTAACCTTTTACATATCATCTTTATGTTTATTCATCCACTGACTTTAACCTTTTACTTATTAGTCACGTCAGTAGAGCAGCTAACCCATAAACTCTCCTATAGACTGGCAATAGTATTTAGCTGGACCCAGTACCTTCCGTATCTCGATAACTATCTTTTCATCATAGACAGATCCGCATTGCTTTGTCATTCGAGATCATATATCTTAGAAAGAGATACTGTCTATCCCATCTTCTATTTGCCAATCTTAACATATAGATTACAATCTTTGAAAGTCCGTGGGTCATACCGTATGCTGCTCATTTTCCATTGATGTCTTATACTGTATCAGTATATCATTACTTTATCCATATCTGGGTGCCTCATTCATTAGGCTTATATATCTCATAAGGAATTTCATTAACCTCGTAAACCTCAATAGGAACTCGTGATAATTTTATCGAGTTCAAATCATTATCATCTTATGATCACTAGTTTCTAACTTTTCATCTAGTGATGCCTTGTACAGATATTGGTCTTATAAACTCTTTATACATCTCCGATTAAATCAATTTAAGGCATTAATTCCATATAGATGATTATTTGTTCTTAATAAGAACTTATAAATTAATAGGAATTTAATACACCATTTAATTCATCTTCAAATCATATTTTCTGTATTTCTATCAATTATCCTTATATAAGTGAATTTCAATATTCACTAATTTTTTCAGAATTATTTCTTAAGCTTTTCGGATTCCTTTACGTTATCCGATATAAGCTTAGAAATAACTTTCATATTCACAATTGAGTCAATGTTAGCTCGATTTTTCCAGTCTATATAACTCTGAAAATTTATCGGGAATCTCATCCGATACTTCCTTTAATCACACATCCCTTATCATTTTGAACATTTCATCTTTGTGTCCTATCATTTCCACTGTATATCCTCAAGGCAGAGACATTTAGTATTTAAATCATTTTAACATCTATTCCGCCTTGATTCACTTATTTCCTCATACTTCACAGCATATTGATCATCTTAATGAATATACTATATCAAGTGTCATCATTTGATTAACACCTTTCACAGCTAACCGATTTATTACTACTGTAATTTACTTTTACAATCATTTTCATTTAATAATTCAGGTTAGCAGTTGTCTTCCTCATCGCTTATCTTCACTTACTGTTCTTATGCATATTCTCCAATTTCATATACTCCATACAGTACATTATTCTATAAAACATATTCCAAAATATTCCGGTTCTATAAATATCCATTAAATACTTCAGAAACTAGAATAATAGTATAGAACCGGAATTAACTGTACCGCTATGGATTACACCCTCTGTACTGATCTCTTTCTTATTCATCATCTGTAATCATATTACTTTTCATCATACCCCATGATCCCGTAATCATATCCCGTTTATACACTTTTTAATTTAAACCCTCTAAAATCAATAATAGAGTCGCTCATCCTGCGACTTCGCTATAACCATTCGGGTCACATCAGCACTCCAAGTGTAGTGAAATTTATAATCGGGATCGTTATACTCATATTATGTCCTTTATACCCTCAATAACTCCATTACTATCAATAAGTTCAAAATCGACTTGATTTATCACAATTCAAAACATAATCCCACATAGGGGCATTTTTGTCATTTCACATTTTTTTTCTTTCTCCTCATTATACATTTAAATCAGTAATCTTATTATCAATTTGCTGATAGTACGTCTTTCTCGTACCAATATTAGCATTTTAAGATCTTATTCGATTTCGACAAAGAAGTCCACTAGGATCCATAATTGAATTATTTTGCATGAAATGCAGCTTTACATCATCAATTTCTCTGTCAAATCAATCAATTTCAACTTCTGTTGGTCTATTTTGACTCATGGTAAAATTTCAGAGGTAGGGGTACTTTGGTCATTTTTGGTCAAAAATATTCTCTCTCCTCAAAATACTTTCAATCGGTGATCTTAAGGTCTATTTAATGATGATATTTCATTCCCCTCCTTTATATCATCACTTTCAGGTCTCAGTTTGATCCGGACAGAAAAGTACTGGTGGGGCCCTCACCGATTCTATTTCTGTTCCTTACGAACCGACCTTCATTTAGATTTTAAGATCACCATTTCAGTTAACATTCCTGAGCCGTTTTCGCTTTTTGACATTTTTAGTTCATAATTCTCACCCCCTTCTAAACACTTAACTCAATTTACAATCATTTATTTTCTCTATGTATTTAGACTACACAGTACTACAAGGGATGTTAACCTTTTCAACACATTTTCTTTCCAAAAGTATTGACAAACATCAGGCCAACCCTGCTCTGATAGCATTAAATCTGTCACAGCCCGTGACCCTATTTTTCACCTTATTCTATACATCTTATTTGGTTGGGCTGTCTGCGATACTTTGCTTTTCTTTTACATATAAATAATTAAATATTAAATTATAATATGAATTACATCCCCTATTTTAATTCATAAGGAAGTAGTACTGTAGATAAGTCTAAATATAGAAAATAAATGATCATACCTTGTTAAATAAATCAAGCTGTCGCATCGTCCCCAAATGCACAGCCGAAGTCCTTTAGATGTCATACTCTTAGTCCTTGAATACCTAAAATGTTAATATTAAGGGGTGAGCAAACCACGGCTCAGAAAGGGAATTATATGCCTCACTTGATATTCAGCTATCTATATGCTGAAAAACTTTTTCATTTTTTTCCTATGGGCTCTAGGCTCGCATGTAGGAAGGATACTATAGTCGGCTACGGATCCGGATGGAGTAAGGTAGGTATTTTGAAATACCTATCTTGTCCCGAAACCTAGAAGCAACTGTAGAGAATAATTTCCTTTTTGTTTGGAATTTTAATCCTTTTTACCTTTTTTTTCCATAACATTTTCATATTCTTTTCAAAATAATGCTTTTATAAAATAAAGCATTTAAATAAAGTAACTAATATTCATATATTCTTTGAAAAGAATATTAGTTAAATTCTCATCATTCTTATTTAAAACTTATTTCATGTTTTACTGTACAACCATAATTAGTACAGTACTTTAAATAGCAAAATCAGCTATTAAATCCTTTTCGTATAACATATATATCATTTAAATCTAATATTCAATTTAAAAATTAAAATAAGAATATTAGATTTATTTTCCTCCTCTTTCTTTTTGAAAACATATTACATGTTCATATCACATGTCATATGAAGATCATCTCGTAGTACTAAAATCAGTACTGAAATAAGCATTATGTAAAATGCTGTAAATTACTTTCATTTAACTTATCACATATCACGTAAATCATTTACATTTAACATATAACATATCATATAAAACATTTCTCATATATGGAGACTTAGGCACGCACGCCCAGCCCGTCCACTGAGTTGCTACTCATATCATGCTATAGACCCCGAAGGGTATAAATAATCATGTCAGATCTATGGCCATAGTATATAATTGTCCTCGGCGGATCACTGATCAGGTGTCGGCCGAGACTACATATCACATATTACATATCACATGTCACATATCAGCATGATAGGATGCCATCTAGTCTCATAACTGAATTTTTCGTCATAAAATAACCTTTATGGAATTTATAAAAATATATAATTTCATAATTTAAAACCATAAAGGTTATAAAATCATTTAGTGAATATTTAAGAAATATATATAAAAATATTCACTTTATTTCTTTTCATCTTTCATCTCGTATTACGTGTAATTTACATGTCAGGAGAATTTTCGGTGATTTTATTATCACCATTCTCGAAGATCATTTTCGGTGATTTCATTATCATCATTCTCGAAAACATGAATATTTTAAAATCACTTTCATTTTATTCATGTTTATGAAAATATTCATTTTCTCGATTTTCGTGATTGAAAGTCGTTTCTTGTGAAATAAAATCATTTATTATGATTTTATGAAATTTTTTAGAAATTTTCGGTAATTTTCGATAATTTTTCGGCAGTAAAACGGCTGCCGATTGGTTAGCCTCCTGCACGAAAAATACAATTTATAATTCTAGCCAGCATTTCATTCCAAGTTTTCAACAAATCATTCATCATAATAATTTTCATAAAATATTTCCATAAAATATTTTGAAATTAAAACATGCAGACTGAATATCCTTACAGTGCTGCACATGCATCTCTTACCTGTCTCGGTCGGCGACTGCCCCTCGAAGGTCACGCCCGTGTTCACCTCGCCCGATTCCATCGTCTCGATCATCGAGGAATTTGCTGGAAATTAAATTCTAAAATTTAGAATTTTTCCGTAATTTATTAAAATAAATCATTCGAAATTAATTTTCGAAATTCTTATCGAATGTTCGTAATTTTCGAGTTTCCAAATTTCCTGAGATTTCTAGTAATTTTCGAAATTTCCAAATTCCGAAAATTTCCTTTTTCTTTCTTTCTTTCCTTTCTTTTCTTTTTTTTTTCTTTCTTTTCTTTTCTTTTTCTTTTTCTTTTTCTTTTTCCTTTCCCTTTTTCCTTTCCTGGCTGGACCCATCAGACTGGTTCACCACCGGTTCTTCTCTGGCGATCGGTTCTCCAGTGGTTCGACGGCTCCTCAACTTGCCAACGTCAAGGCGAATTTATCGGTGGCCTCCGTTCAGTCTGGTTAGACGGCACGGCGGTGGATCTACTCAGTTTAGATCGGTCTCCTTCTGCCTCTTCGCTGGCCTTCCTCCACCGTTCTTCGCCTGACTGGTGGCATCCCATGTCTTCTTCTTCCTCCGACGAAGCTTCGATTGCAGTGGCGGTGATCGATTTGGTCGGCAACGCCACTTTCTCTTCTCTTCTCCTTCTTGGCTTCCGTCGGGTTTTTGCTTCTGTTTCTTTATTTACTCCCGCTGCCGGCAGCTTCCTTCTTTTCTCTGGTCGGTGGCGTCTTATCTTTTTCCTTTTTTTTCCTCGCCGGCAGTGGTAGCTCCGCCACCGTCGGCCCCTTTGGTTGAGAAGGGTCAGTCTCCCGATCCTTCCGTTTCCTTTCCTTTCCTCTTTTGGTTTCTTTATTTTCCTTATTTAGTATATATTATATTATATGCTATATATTATACTTTATACATATAATATATACTATATATTATACATATATTATTTCATATATAATATACTACAATATATATTATATATAAAATATATATATTGTATATTACAAAATATATGTCTAGTATATATATATATGTATATTTATATGTTTTAAATTTAAATAACTTTTATATATATATTTTCAAACTTTAATGTAAATCAATATTTACATTTCTCAATTATATGTATATACATTTATATATACATAAGAGATTATACTAAAATACATATGTATTATTTAACTTTATAAAATAGTATATATATTCATATATACAAACATATATTGATATATACTATATAGTATTCACATACATATGTATTTGTATAAAAATACATTTATATAATTTGTAATTATATAAACATATTTTATTTTCATCTCTCATTTTCTTTATTTAATTTGGATTTCCATTTATCCAAATTAAATTTTCTCTTTTCATTATTTTCCATAATTTCATCCTTCTCCTTATTTACAATTTATCCAAAGTTAAATTCCTCAATTTCCTCACTTCCTAAATTTCTGAAATTTCAACGATATTCCATCTCGTAAATAAATTTTATTTATTTACTTTAATTTATTTATTTCCTCTTATCTATTTTCTTTAATATTAATTTTCAAAAATTGAAAATTTGTAGTTATCACAAAGACATCCATAGATGATCTTATTGGGTGTATGGAGAACAGTTACTTATGCTCCTCTTATGGTGCGAAGGCAATTGGGGTACGAACAGTTCATCCCAATGACACATGGTCTCAATCAGCATAAATATGCTTATCACAAAGAAGGATCTACGAAGAAAATTGAAGAAGATGTCAAAGCTTGGAAGACTACCCTTAGAGTAGACCTCGGGATATTTATAGATAAGGTTGCTCCAGAATACTCGATATGACATGCTAGGCAAGCCAAAGATATCAAGGTTTCCCCTGAAGACGAAGAGATTCATGAAGAGCCTATACCTTGAGACCCCATGATAGATCTGGAGATTGCCAAGAGGAAATTAGAGGAAGAAAAAAGGTAATTAGAGAGAGAAATTAAGAAACTCAAATATAAAATGGAGGTAAGGTTGGGGAGAAGGGAGCAAGCATATACAAGGTTTCATCAAGAGAAGTATAAGTTGATGGATGAAATCAAGTACTTGAAAGAAAAGCTCTCAAAGTCTGAAAATAAGCATTTGAAGGAAGAAAATGAACAACTCAAAGTTGAGATATAGAAAAAAGGGACCGAATGTGAAGAGCTTGAAAGCAAGGTCATAAGGGGGCAAATGCGTTTGCAAGGTGCCCTCAATCAATCAAAAGAATACTTGCAGATCTAACAAAATGTTGTCAATGAGTTGAATGATCTAAAAGGGAGATATGTTACATTAAGGAAAGCTCATGATTCACGTCTTCTGATTTCTGTGATTGAACAGATTAATGTCATGGCCCATAGAGCAAGAGACATGGAAGACAGAATAAGCGACTTAAAGCCTGGAGTCAGCCCACTTACCGAGCATGGGGAGAATCTGCGACTATTACTGGGTGAGATCCAAGGTCACTACAGTTTGGTGAAGAGGCTTAGCTGACACCTTAGATATTCTTTATGGATGTAGTGGATCTTTAATTTTGTTTAACAATTGTTGTGAGGCAAATTTTATAAGCATTGGTTTTTATAAAATATTTATTGTGAGACATTTTTTTCCCTACAAAGATTTTTCTTCCTTTTCTTTTCCTTCATATGCATTAAATAAGAATAATTTTATCTTGATTGTGACAACTAAAGGAACAAAAATAGCCCCTCCAAAATCATTCGTATCAAACTCGTGCACAAACTAGAGCAATGGAGAGTGAACAATTAGCACGGATTGACATGATGGACAAAGTACAACAAGAGATTGTCAAGGCTCAAGAGGAAACTCAAGAGCAGATGACCAAGATGATGGAATTGATGATGAGTATACCTAAAGGAAAAGGAATTGTGCAAGACTTAACAACAAAGGAAGAATATCCTAAGGATGACCCACCATACCCTTTAAGGTTCACCCATCAGGCCCAAATGTCTCAAAAGGTCTATGCTCATGCAACATCTTCAATAGGAGGACAAGGCCATGCTATAGGCCAAGGTCAATCAGGTATAAGGTCTAGTCCTGTTGACCCTATTTTTGTCCCAAACTTGGATGATCCTGTTGAACAAGAGAAGTTAAAGAGAGAGGCAGTTGAACCAAGTCTTGCTATAGGGATACGACATAAGTGTGACATGTTGGAGGAAAGGTTGAGAGCTATTGAAGGAAATGACACATTTGGGAATGTTGATGCAAAAAAGTTAAGCTTATTTCCGATTTGGTGCTGCCTGTGAAGTTCAAGGTAACCGATTTTTAGAAAAATGATGGAACCAAGTGCCCAATAACCCATGTTACAATGTTTTGTAGAAAGATGGCAGGATACGCTCGTAATGAAAAGTTGCTTATTCATTGTTTTCAAGATAGTCTTATAGGATCTGCTGCAAGATGGTATGTTCAGTTGGATAGGAGTCGTATACATTCTTGGAAAAACCTTGCTACGACATTTCTAGCCTAAGGTCGTCATGTAAATGATATGGCTCCCGATCATCTCTCCTTTCAAAATATAGAGAAAAAGACCAACGAAAGCTTTAGAGAGTACGCTCAAAGATGGAGAGATGTAGCCGTCGAAGTTCAACCTCCATTTACAGAAAATAAGTTAACAATGCTATTTCTAAACACCCTTAAAGCTCCTTATTACAAGAGGATGATAGGAAACGTTAGTAAAAACTTTTCTGACATGGTGCTTTCGGGGGAGGCAATTGAAAATGCCATTAAAATTGGCAAGATTGAAGGTGCAGATGTCAAGAAAGGTGGGTTTTCTAAGAAGAAGGAAGGAGATATCCAAGCCATTTCTACTGGAGGCCATAATCTCTAACACCCATATAACCAATACCAACCCTACCAACATGCTGTCAATTATGTTTCACCTTACCCATATCAACCAAATCCACCAACAAATACTGAACCCATTTTTCGCCCACAAACCCTAAGACCAACCTAACCCTTTACTCAACCTATGAACTAAATGAACAACCCTGGAAGGCCATGCTACAACCAAGAAATAGCCCCTATGGCCCCAATCCCTATGACATACATAGAACTGTACCCTAAACTAGTGCAAAATCGTCTTATTGCACCTCTATGCCTTGAACCTCTAAAACCCCCTTATCCTAGATGGTATGACCCAAATGCAAAGTGTGCCTATCATAACGATAATGTGGGTTGTTCTATAGAAAATTGCTTGGGATTGAAGTACAAGGTGCAAGGGTTGATAAAGGCTGGGTAGTTGAGTTTCGAAGAGCCGAAAGTAGAACCAGTTGTAGATGTAAATCCTTTGCCAGATCATGGTGGAGTGACAGTGAACATGTTGAGTAATGAAAGGAAGGATTACATTAAAAGAACCATTGTAAAAGTGAAGACTCTGTTAAGTCAAGTTTTTGATGTATTAGTGAAGGCAAACATGTTGCAACCAGAAGTTTTGATCTTGGAAACTCATCTAGGTTCGTATGATCCCAATTTGATTTGTAAATACCACAATGGTGCCGTAGGTCATTCAATCTAGTCCTGTAAAGCTTTTCATTGCAAATTGCAGGAGTTAATAGACTCATCTCAAATTGAATTTTGGGAAGAAAAAGAAAAAGAGAATGAGTTCAATGTGATTGATGATAACCTAAAGTCAAAGCCTCTGAAAATCTTCCTTAAGAAAAAATCAAGACAAGCCGATTGGATCACAATCAAGGCTCTTACTCCATTTCCATACAAGGACAACAAGGCAATACCTTGGAGATATGGTTATGATGTAGTGATAAACGGAACAAGAGAACATGTATCCCCTAAAAGTCTTGAAGCAGCGAATATTACTAGAGTTGGGGGAATGACAACAAGTCAGTGTTGCTACCGTTCTGAAATGTTAGCTAAAGCTAGAAAAGAGAAGGCAGGAATTGTGGAAGGGGATAGGGCTAACCCGATAGGGGTTCAAGAAACAAGATGCCAAAGGCCTGTTACAGAAGAAAATGCCAGTGAGTTTTTGAGTTTGATTAAGCATAGTGAATACAGTATTATCAAGCAGTTGAACAAGACACTGACAAAGGTTTCACTCCAATCACTTCTCTTGAATTTTGAGTCTCACAGAAATGCTTTACTAAAAGTGTTGAATCAATCATATGTACCTCTTGATATATCGATGGACAAGATGGACAATCTAGTTGGTAACTTGGTTGCTTCAAATTACATATCTTTCAGCGATGATGAAATTCCTATAGAAGGAAGGGGAAGCACAAAGGCTCTTCACATCACAGCTAGGTGCAAGAGCCACACAATTGGCAAGGTCCTCATTGATAATGGTTCGGCTGTCAATGTAATGCCTATGTGCACTTTGTTAAGAATACTAGTGGATTCATCCTACATGCAAAAAGCAATATGATTGTCAAAGCATTTGATGGGGTTTGTTGAGAAGTGTTGGGCGATATAGAAATACCCTTGGAGATTGGTCCATGTACTTTCAATATCCAATTCCAAGTCATGGATATTGTGCCTTTATATACTCTTCTGTTAGGAAGACCTTGGATTCACACTATATGAGCTGCCCCCTCCACTCTCCATCAGAAGGTGAAGTTCTTCGTGGGGACTCAACAAATTTCAGTTTCTGGAGAAGAAGATATTTTTGTCACTCAATCTCCAAACACTCCATATGTTAATGCAACAGAGAATGCATGGGAATGTTCATATCGAGCTTTTGAATTTGTTAATGTAACCTACATAAGAGAAGGTTTAAAATTATATGCTCCTCACCCGTTAGCAACTACAGAGATGGTGGTGAAGCAAACCATAGGCAAAGGTTGGTATCCAAGGGATTGATTAGGAAGAAATCACCAAGGGATTAAAAAAGGCACTCATAATTTTGGAAAGCAAGGATAAGTTTAGGTTAGGATATAAGTCGACTTGGAAGGATAAAGCAAAAAGGATGGAAGAAAAAAAGGAAAGGCGAATAGCACAGTTAAAGGGGGACAAGTTTGAATTTGAGAAACTGGTCATTCCTTACCTGTATGACACCTTCTGTTTTGGTGGATACCAGACGGGTAACGAAGGAGGGAAATTTACAATGTAGTTTGAAGGGGATTTTTCTGACTTGTCAATTCACATGATAGATGGAGAGATATCATAGGAGAATGTAGCTGGTCGGTTTGTGTACTTGACCCCTCCAAAAGCAGAGTTGAAGAATTGGATGATTTTGGAGTTCTCAAAAATTTCCTTTGAAAAGTAATAATGCAATTGTCTTTTTCTTTTATGTTTTGAATAATGCAAGTCGGATTTTTAGTGCTTTAGCCCAAAAACTCCCAAATAAATTTTTATGTATGGGCCAATTTTGTTATTTTCCATTTCAATAAATGATTAGTATTATGCATTTCCATTTTCCCAATCAATTTCTTGTCTTTTCTTTCATGCCAACATGGAAAATACCCATAATTTCCCATTTCACCTATTTTTAGGTATCAAAACAATAAACAAGATGATAATAATGTCCATAATTCAGAAATCGATTTTGAAAACCCTGCTCAATTTGATGAGTCTGATAATAAAGATGTCTCTACGGACTAACCTTTACCTCATGACTTACTGAGAGTGATGGAAGAGGATAAGAAACCAATTGAACCTCATCAGGAAGTTGTTGAAATAATTAATCTAGGGGATGAAGAAAATAAGAAAGAGGTCAAAATTGGAACATCACTAGCATCAAATGAAAGAATGAGCCTTGAGGAATTACTTGTGAATATGTAAATGTGTGTTATCTTTAAATTGACAAGTATTTTGAAATGACAAAAACTTAAGTAATGCTAAATGTTTTCTTTATATTGTAAATCTGCTTAAAATGTACACAATGATAAAAAATCATTTAATCAAAGTTTTGGACTAAGATTGCAATTGAGAAAGTCAAGAAATACTCTTATAAAATTGAAAGAATGTTTTGAACTGAATTGAAATCACAAAAACACATCATTTTATCCCAAAATAGCTCACAAAAAAATGCAGAAAAGGTATGAGGGATTGATCCCCCATGTTGAGGGATCGATCCCCAGTTGGCAATACACTTTCCAAGTGTAGAAAACAGGCAAGGGATCGATCCCCCCTATGAAGGGATCGATCCCTAGTTGGCAGATTGGGCTGGAAGGGATTTTGGAACTTAGGGATTGATCCCTTATGGCCAAGGATCGATCCTCTATCACGAAAATAGTGCCCAACAGCTAGTTTTTGAGGGTTTCAATGGGAAAAATTACATTAAATACTTCAACAACTGTTCCAAGTTGTTGGTGGACTATAAATAGAAGCATTTATGAAGATTAAAGATAGAACAAGCACTCAACAATCTCTCTAAGCCTCAAGAAAGAAATCAAAACTGAAAAATCATCCTTTGTACTCACTTTGTGATATTCCACCTTGTACACCACCCAAACACATTAACTTTTATTATTCAAAAGGGTGTGTAAGCCTTGTAAGGTTATCTTGTAAGAGTCAGCGTAGCTTTGCAAAGGGATAGGATAAAGAGGTTATTCCTAAGCCTACAAAAGGAAGTGTAAGAGGTCTCTCCACACCTTGAAGTGGTTGTACTTATTCACAAGAAAAGTGGAATCAATCCCTTGACAAGAGGATGAAGGAGAGAGGACGTAGGCAAGAGATTGGCCGAACCTCTATAAATTCTGTGTTTGCTTCTCTTCCCTTATCTTTATTTACTGCATTTGTTACATTATTGCATATTTGTTTTATTTGTTAATCGAATTCTTAAAAACTCAAAATTAGTAATTAGACCGATTCACCCCCTCTCAGTAGAGCCAACAATGTGTTTGCTTCGTCTTATTAAGATATGCCTAGCCTTGATTCTAATATTGTGGAGCATAGGTTGCCTCTAAAGCTAGAATGCAAGCCGGTACAACAAAAGTTAAGATGCATGAAGCTGGAAATGTTGTTGAAGATCAAAGAAGAAGTTAAAAAGTAAATCGATGCGGGTTTTCTCTAAGTAGCCAAATACTCGGAGTGGGTAGCCAATATTGTCCTTGTGCCTAAGAAGGATGGAAAGGTACGGATGTGCGTGGATTATCGAGATTTGAAATAGAGCTAGCCCTAAGGATAACTTTCCACTTCCTCACATTGATACCCTTGTGGACCATACAGCGAGACATTCCATGTTTTCATTTATGGATGGCTTTTTCAGCTATAATCAGATCAAGATGGCTCAAGAAGACATGGAAAAGACTACTTTTGTAACACTATGGGGAACATTTTGCTATAAAGTTATGCCATTCAGATTGAAGAATGTTGGAGCACATATCAAAGGGCTATGGTTACTCTTTTCCACGACATAATGCATAAAGAGATTGAGGTGTACGTAGATGATATGATTGCAAAGTCTCGTAAGGGAGAGGATCATGTGGCTAATCTTAAGAAGCTCTTTGAAAGGTTGAAAAGGTACCAATTGAAGTTGGACATAGCCAAGTGTACGTTTGGGGCAAGATAGGGAAAATTTGTTAGGATTCGTAGTTAGTGAAAGAGGAATAGAGGTTGATCTGGACAAGGTGCGTTCCATTCAGAACTTGTCCCTCCTTGCACAACAAAAGAAGTGAAAGGTTTCTTAGGAAGACTAAACTACATATCCAGGTTCATCTCTTAACTTACTTCAAAGTGCAATCCAATTTTCAAGCTTCTTCTTAAACATGACTCCGGGGAATGGAACGAAGAATGTCAAAAGGCCTTTAATAAAGTCAAGGAGTACTTATCGAACCCACTAGTGTTGTAGCTCTTATTCCTGGTAGACCTTTGATTTTGTAGTTGACAGTTTGTGAGAGTTCAATGCGATATGTACTGGAGCAACAAGATGAGAATGACAAGAAAGAACAAGCCATCTACTACCTAAGTAAGAAATTCATTGACTATCAATCGAAGTATTCTCAATTGGAAAGGATGTGTTGCGCCTTAGCTTGGACAGCCTAAAGACTCAGACAGTACATGTTATATCACACGACTTGGTTAGTTGCTAAACTTGATCCTTTAAAGTATATCTTCGAGAAACCATCTTTGTCTGGTAGGATTGCAACGTGGCAAGTTATGCTTTCTGAATATGATATTGTATATGTGACTCAAAAGGCCATCAAAGGGAGCATGATCGTCGATTTCTTAGCAGACTGTGTTACAAATGATTATGTGCCTATGAAACTTGATTTTCCAGATGAGGATCTGATGGCTGTGTTTTAGGTAGAAGAAGAGAAGCCAATTGGGAAGTCATGGAAAATGTTCTTTGATGGAGGATCCAATGCCTTAGGACAAGGAGTAAGAGTGGTATTGATATCCCCAGAAGGAGATCATTACTCGATTACTGCAAGGTTGGATTTCAACTATACCAACAATGTGGCTGAATATGAAGCATGTGTCATGGGTTTGCAAGCTGCCATTGAAAAGAAAATTGATGTGCTTAATGTGTATAGAGATTCAGCTCTAGTTATTTACCAGTTACGAGGAGAATGGGAAGCTAGGTATCAAAAATACATAGCTGATTAAATTGATCAGTTCAAAAGTATTCAGTTTGAACATTTACCTTGTGAAAAAAATCAGGTGGTAGATGCTCTAGCCACTTTGGCTATGATGTTCAAGTTGGACGGTAATGCTGAAATCCAACCCATCAGGATGAATTTGGAGAGTTCACCAGTGCATTGTGCAACTTTAGAAGAAGTGGATGGAAAGCCTTCGTACCATGACATCTTGCAATACATTAAGAACCAGCAATACCTAGAACATGCTTCGGAGAATGACAAAAGAATCATTAGGAGAATGGCCAAGGGATTCTTTTTAGATGGGGAAGTCTTGTACAAAAGAAGCTGAGACTAGTTACTTTTGAGATGTGTGAATACTGCAGAAGCTAAACAAATATTAGAAGAGGTACATGAAGGATCCTGTTGAGCACATGCTAATGGTCATATGATGGCAAGCCAAATAATGAGAGCAGGTTATTATTGGTCAACGATGGAAAATGACTGTATTAACTATGCTAGAAAATGCCATAAATGTCAGATCTATGTTGACAAGATTCATGCTTTACCAGATGCTCTGTATGTATTAGCCCCTCCTTGGCCTTTCTCTATGTGGAGCATGGACGTGATTGGACCCATTACATCGAAAGCTTCAAATGGGCATCAGTTTATTTTTGTGATGATTGATTATTTTATCAAGTGGGTAGAAGCAGCATCTTTTGCTAGTGTGACACGAACAGCAGTGTGCAAATTCATAAAGAAAGATGTCATATGCCGATATGGACTTCCACAAAGAATTATTTAAGACAATGCTCGTAATTTGAACAACACAATGATGGAAGAAGTTTGTGCATAGTTCAAAATCAAGCATCACAATTCGGCACCGCATCGTCCACAAATGAATGAGGCAGTAGAAGCTGTAAACAAAAATATCAAGAGAATAGTGGGAAAAATGACAAAAACTTATAAGGATTGGCATGAAAAGTTGCCTTTCGATTTGTATGCATATATAACATCAATGTGCACGTCTATTAGGGCAACCCCATTCTCGCTAGTGTATAGGATAGAGGTCGTATTACCAATTGAAGTAGAAGTTCCATCATTAAGGGTCTTGATGGAAACACAATTAGAAGAGACAGAGTGGGTACGAGAACGCTATGAACAATTGAATCTTATTGATGAGAAAAGGCTTGTAGCGCTCTGTCATGGCCAATTGTACCAAAGAAGAATGATGAGAACACATGATAAGAAAGTCCAGCCTAGGAAGTTCCGAGAAGGGGATCTAGTTTTGAAGAAAATCCTTCCAAATCAACAAGAGAGTAGGGGAAATGGGAGCCGAATTAGAAGGGACCATATGTATTCAAAAGATCTTTCTCTAGCGAGGCATTAATATTGGCAAATATGGATGGTGAAGACTTGCCAAACCCCATCAATTCCAATGTTGTGAAGAGGTATTATGCCTAAAAAATGAAAAAAAAAAGAAAAGAGAAAAGAAAAAGGAGGACTCAAATCGAAAACCCGAAAAGGGCGGTTTGAGTCAGTGGGGGATACCTAAGTTAAAAACCCGAAAAAGGCAGCTCAGGTATAAGGAGATACATCTAGAAAGTCATGGAGGACACTTGAGAAGTTCAGTCTATGTTGATGATGTGAAAAAGTACTGAAGTGAAAAAAAGTTAAAAAAAAAAAGAAAGAAAAAAAAGAAGAAAAATAAAAAGGAGGATTTAAATTGAAAACCTGAAAAGGGTGGCTTAAATCAATAGGGGGATACTTAGGTTGAAAACCTAAAAAGGCAGCTTAAGTATAAGGAAGGATCAACACCAAAGAATTTATGATGTCAAGGGTAAAGATTTAGTCCAATAGACTCTGCATCATTAGAGAAATTGATGGAGTAGGCTTTTCAAGAGAGAAATTTGGATTAATTTGATCAAAATTGTCAGAATGTTGTTTGTTGAGATATTTGATCATCTTGTCCATGCAATTATCCTTGTAACATTCCTCTGTTTAAATTTGCTTGAATGTTCGTAATAAAATAATCTCCTTTCCAAACTTATCTCGTATCTACTTCCATTTACCTTCTTACCTTGATTGGGAAAATTGAAGTTTGCATTATGTTAGTCATGATTTTGGGATCGTAATTTATTAATGATTGGCAAACATTTAAAAAAAGAGAGAGAGAGGAAAAGATCATCGCATTATTTTGAAAAGGAAAGAAGAGGGACAGAAATATAGTAGTATATCATAAGATTGGTAAACTGAATCGAATCCACCAGCTACTTTAAAATACGAATGGTTTAGAAACAAAAAAAGCAAGAAAGAGAAGAAAGAAGATTAAAGGAGATGATAGGAGATTAATTAAAGAAAGTCACTGATTGATTTAAGACAAGATTAGTTTGGAAGAAGTAAAAAAAAAGAGAGGAGTTTTGAGCCTTTTGTTGGAAGATGGAAGATTCTGCTGAGATATTACCAGAATCTTAGAGATTTGCTAGCTGATTTTTCTAGAAAAAGATTTAGTCAACTTATGTAAATTAGGAAAGTTTCCTTGTAGTTTAGCTGGAGTTATTATGCAATTCCTAGAAGTGTGCTGTGTATTTTCTATAAGAAGGAAGCCTGTAAAGTATTTTATCCTATCAGCCAATACATAAAAATTATTCCTTCACACATAAGCCTGTAAAGTGTTATAATTCTCAAACTAGAAAAATCCATGTCAGTATGGATGTCTCTTTTTTTGGAAAATCAACCTTACTTTAGCAAAAATTATCTTCAGGGGGAGAAAGAAAGAGAAGAAGACAATTTTTGGAACATTTCTCTACCTAATACAATCATTTGTGATACCACTTCTCCTATTTTTTTTGAAACAAAAATTCAGGAAAAATCTGTTCAAGATATTGAGAACAAAGGAAATTCTAATCAACCATTGCAAAGCATGGATGTATCACAAACAGGGGGAGAAATACTATAAACGGATCAAAACAATCCAAATTCTGAGCTTCTGGTTTATACTAGAAGAACTCATAAAAATGGTAAAGATCCACCTATCACTCTAGCACAGAATCAACCAAAATGTCTTAGAGATGGTCCTTCAAATATTCAAGGTAATTCTATTCCTATTTCACCTTTAGCTCCAATTCCTTCTTCTATTATACCTTCTAACAATGAGTCCTCAGATCTTAATGTTCCCATAGCTATGAGGAAAGGAGTTCGAACATGTACCAATCACCCTATTGCCAAATATTTATCTTACCATAGACTTTCTAATCACCATAGAGCATTTATCTCAAAATTTCTCACTTGTTTGTTCCGAGAAACATTCAGGAAGCTCTAGATGATCCAAATTGGAAGTTAGCAGTTATAGAAGAGATGAATGCTCTTAAGAAAAGTGGTACTTGAAAGGTAGTGGACTTGCCAAGGGACAAGCAGACAGTAGGGTGCAAATGGGTATTTACTGTAAAGTGCAAGGCTTATGGTAGTGTAGAAAGGTACAAGGCTAGGCTTGTGGCAAAAGGATTTACACAGACCTATGTGATTGATTACCAAGAAACGTTCGCTCCAGTAGCCAAAATAAACTCAATTCGGGTTTTATTATATTTGGCCGTGAATCTCGATTGGTCCCCTACATCAGTTAGATGTAAAAAATGCCTTCCTAAATGGAGATTTGGAAGAGGAAGTGTTTATGAACCTACCACCTGGCTTCGAGGAAAGGTTTGGTAAAGATAAAGTCTGTAGATTAAAGAAGTCGTTGTATGGCCTCAAACAATCCCCTAGAGCTTGGTTTGAACGCTTTGGGAAGGTAGTAAAAAGTCATGGTTACTGTCAAAGTCAAGCAGATCATACTATGTTTTATAAACGTTCAAGAGACGGGAAAATTGCTATCTTGATCGTTTATGTGGATGATATAATCTTGACAGGTGATGATAATGTTGAACTAGAAAGATTGAAGAAGAGACTTGCTAATGACTTTGAAATCAAAGACTTGGGTACGTTGAAATATTTCCTGGGGATGGAGTTTGCTAGGTCTAAGGAAGGTATATTTGTCAATCAACGCAAGTACATACTCGATTTGCTGGGTGAGACGAGTTTGCTTGGTTGCAAAGCAGCTGAAACACATATTGAACCCAACTTAAAGCTACAACCTGCCAAAACTAAAGATGCAGTGAACAGGGACTAATACCAAAGGCTTGTTGGAAGATTGATTTATTTGTCCCATACATGTCCAGATATAGCTTTTGCAGTAAGCATGGTGAGTCAATTTATGCATTCACCAGGTTTGGAGCACTTTGATGCTGTGTGCAGGATCTTGAGGTACTTGAAAGGGACTCCTGGAAGGGGTCTGTTGTTTAAGAAACGTGAACACCTACAGATCGAAGTCTACACTGATGCAGATTGGGCTGGAAGTATTAATGACAGAAGATCAACTTCAGGCTACTATACATTTGTTGGAGGAAATCTTGTTACTTGGCGGAGCAAGAAACAAAATGTCGTGGCTAGAAGTAGTGCAGAAGCTGAGTTTAGATCTGTTGCTCATGGGATTTGTGAAGTAATGTGGATTAAAAGGTTGTTAGAAGATTTGAGGATCTCTAACCCTTCACCCATGAAAGTATATTGTGATAATAAAGCAGCAATCTCTATTGATCATAATCCAGTCCTTCATGACAGAACAAAGCATGTCGAAGTGGATAAGCATTTTATTAAAGAAAAGCTCAATAATGGACTGATTTGCATGCCTTACATTCCAACTACTGATCAGATTGCTGATATACTTACAAAGGGGCTACATAAGAAGCAATTTGACAGTTTGATTAGCAAGCTGGCAATGGAAGATATCTTCAAGCCAGCTTGAGGGGGAGTGTTGGAAGATGGAAGATTCTGCTGAGATATTACCAGAATCTTAGAGATTTGCTAGCTGATTTTTCTGTAAAAAGATTTAGTCAACTTATGTAAATTAGGAAAGTTTCCTTGTAGTTTAGCTGGAGTTATTATGCAGTTCCTAGAAGTGTGTTGTGTATTTTCTATAAGAAGGAAGCCTGTAAAGTATTTTATACTGTTAGTCAATACATAAAAATTATTCCTTCAGATATCTCTCTTTGTTTTCACCTTTATTGTCACAATTATAATGAAATTATTTTTAGCATGCATCCCATTCATTCAAGAAGAAAGAAAATTTTAAAGACAAGAAAATTTTAAAGTTTCAGGGCCTTTTTAGTCGAAGGAGTATTTTAAGATGAGAAAAGTTTAAAGTTTCGAGGCCTTCCTAGTCGAAGGAGCATTTTAAATATGAGAAAATTTTAAAGTTTCAGGGCCTTCCTAGTCGAAGGAGCATTTTAGATGAGAAAATTTAGTCGAAGGAGCATTTTAAAGATGAGAAAATTTTAAAGTTTTAGGGCCTTCCTAGTCGAACTAGCATTTTAGATGATATTTTTTTTAAAGTTTCAAGGCCTTTCTAGTAAAAGAAGCACTTCAAAAATGAGAAAATTTAAAGTTTTAAGGGTCTCGCTGTTTGGAGGAGCATTTTCATAAAAAGAACCAATTTCTTTAAAAAAAAAAAGAAGGAAAAAGGGGACGAACGAAATTGGTGTCTAAAGTTTTTGCCCTATTAATGATACTCAGCAGTCTGCAAAGAGGGGCAGCTATAGACACCAATTTTTGTCTGAATTTGATTCGTTTAAGTACCCAAACAAATGATAAATCTATTTTTATTTTTTTATTTTTATTTTTCTTCTTTTATTTTGGTTTCCTCTCATTTGTTTTATTTTATTTTAATTTTTATTTAAGTATTTTTATCTTTATATCTATTTTATATTTATTTTATTTTGATTTTACTTTCATTATTGTTTTGTTATTTTGTTTTATTATTTTATTTATTGTTAGGATATATTTTTTTAGGACAATAAAAGGAAAAATAAATAAAAAATAAAAAATGCAAAAAAATAATAATAATAACAAACAAAAAAAATCCTTCGAAAGTCTAAACCTCAAATCTGCCCAAACCCAAATTAAGCTTCAACCCTAAATTGTTCAAACCCAAATCTAAACTCAAATCATCCAAAAATAAAGAGAATCAATTTAAAAGGTCAATGAAAAATCAATAAAAAAAATTAGATCTTAGCAGTACCAAATTTGGAGATTTAAAGAATATATCACAGCAATTAAAGTGAAAAGCAGAATGGGAAAGAAAAATCAACAGGAACTTATTTGGACTAAGTTTTTTGCAAACACAATCAAACAAGTCAACTCTAAAATGGTGCAAAATAAGAAATCAATACTAAAATCAAGGAATTTGATACACAGCATTAAAAAAGGTTTTCCAAAAATAATGTCTGGTGAGGGAGAAATTGAGAACAAAAGGAGGTGGGACAACGACTTAAGGGGTTCCTCACGGTATCATCACCCTCGGCTTGAGTTTGCACGTGCCCTGCATTACTTTGGTTGGTTTCCACTTTCACCTTTACTTGCTGCCTGTGTTGTGAAAATTGCAATTGCTGCTGGCTGCCGTTGTCCTGCTCTACTACTCCATCGCCTTGTCATTGCTACTCCCTTACATGCAGAAGCTACAACGTCATCCTCATCACCCAGATTGCTGCATCGTCATTTCATCGCTTGCTCTGTTGCATAGCATCATCAACAAACCGTCCCGCAGTCGGCTACTGTTCTGTGCATAAGCTTCATTGCTGCCTTGTTCCACCATTCTAGGTTGCTGTGCACCCTTAACCTCGTTGCTCCACGCTTGTATGCGTTGCTACTTTTTGGTTGGTTCTTATTGCTGCAATATTTAAGGAAAGAAACAAGGAAACAGAAAGGTAAGGGAGTTTAATGGTGTTCACTTATTTATATTTTAATTATATGAAAAAATTTTGTTTGGTCTGTTCTATACATTTGTGATGTATGCACATTAATTGGATTAAAATGATTTAAGTTAATTACCTAAGGGTTGTGGTTCAGTTGGCAATGCAGGCTGAGTTTGTGGGAAGAGCTCTCGGGTTCGACTCCTACTAAACACATCTTTGGGGAGGGGTGAAAAGCCTTAACTGTGACTAAACCCCGAATAGGATTAATGTCACATCCCGTGACCCCATTTTTTTTGTTATTCTACACAATTTATTCGGTTGGGATGTCTGTGATACTTTACTTTTCATATTCATTTAACTACTAAATATAAAATTCGTAATATCAATTACGTCCCCTATCTTAATTCTCAAGAAAGTAGTACTGAAAGTAAGTCTAAATACAGAAAATAAATGATCATACCTCATATTATAAATCAAGCTGTCGCAGTGTCTCCAAATGCGCAGCTCGAAATCCTCAGATGTTAGATCTCATAGTCACCAAAAATCTGAAATGTTAAAATTGGGGAGTGAGCAAACCACGGCTGAGTAAAAGAGTTATATGCAACACTTGATATTCAGCTACCTATATGCTGAAAATAATTTTTCACTTTCTTTAAATCTTCCTAGAGGCTCTAGGCTCGCATGTAGGAAGGATACTACAGTCGGCTAAGGATCCGAATGGAGTAAGGCAGGTATTTTGAAATACCTGTCTTGTCCCGGAACCTAGAAGCAACTGTAGAGAGTACTATATAAATTGTTCTCAAAATGATTTAATATTCTTTTTTCATAGAGTAAACCATTTATTTCTCTTCACTTCAGTATGTTTTAAAACACGTGACAATTCAGTAGTAAAACAGTGGTTTAGGACAAACCATTCTGTAATTATTTCTATCTTAGAAATAATTTCATGTTATTTTTTTGAATAAACATTAATTTCTCTTTAGTTCAATAACCGTATCTTACAGTTCAGTAAAACAGTAATATTCAATACAATACCATTCGGTAAAACAGTATTTTGCAAATCAGTAAAACAATATCTTGATACGGTTCAGTCAGTAAACAGTAAACAGTAGCTACCAATTAAGTAAACAGTATACGGTAGCTTTCAGTTCAGTATCATGGAGACTAGGCAACACCCTAAATATATCATGCTATAATAATATCATCCCTAATAGGGGAAACACATGAGATCTATGGCCATAGTCTATGGGGTCCTCAATGTGCACTGATCAGGTGTCCACTGGGACGCTGATAATAGGATCAGGATCTATCAGCACTAACATGTGACACGTGAGCATGATATGGGGCCTAACAGTCTCAAAATAGTAAACACGTGATATAAATCCCATTTATGAAATCAATTTCACTGAATATAAGTTCAATCAATCCACAAATATTCATAAGGAAAATATTTTCATCTTACAAATAACAATTTATACAATATTCATACTGGGTCATCATTCCTGAAAATGTTCTAAACTTTATAGAACAATATAAATCACATTTTCCATACGGTGAAAACAATTTATAAAATAATCATTGTAAAATATAAAGGTCATAACTGTCCTTTTTCACCGTAAAACATATACGCACGCTTTTCCGTGCTTTCTATCGAAAACATGATTTTCAAAGTTATTAGGATTCAAATCAATTATTTTTATGATTTATGGAAAATTAAATTATTTATTTTCCAAATCAACACTCCCGTCCTATGTTTTCTCTGTAAACACATGCGGAGACTTTCTAGTCTCAAAATACTGTTTTTCACCTTTAATTACCTTTATGGAATTTTCTGTAAACACTTATTTTCACAATTGAACCCATAAAAGTTATTTATAAAATCAAGTGAATATTTGAAGAAATATTATTAAAATATTCACTTTGATCCTTTTCATTTTTCACCTCGTTTCACGTGAAATATCACTTATCTGGATAAATTTAGGTGATTTCCTTTTTCACCATTTTCAAAAACATGAATATTTTAAAATTAATTATCATTATATTTATGTTTTATGAAAACTAATCGATTTCTCGATTTTCGTGGTTGAAAATCGTTTCTCGTAATGAAAAATCATTTATTATGATTTTCGATAATTTTGTCCAATAATTTTCGGCAGTATAACGGTTGCCAATTGGCTATCATCCTACACGAAAAATACAGTTTAAATCTCAACCGATAAATCACCACAATTTGTCAACCAATCATTATTAATAGCATTTATAAAAATTAAATGCATAATATAAAACATGTGTGCCAAATATCCCTACAGGTTGCACATGTCTCCCTTACCTGTCTCGGGTCGGTGACTGCCTCTCGAAGGTCGCGCCTATGTTCACCTCGCCCGATTCCATCGACTCGGTTATCGAGCAAATTTTTTTAAAATTAAAATTCTAAAATTTAGAATTTTTTCATAATTATTTAAATAAATAAATTATTTAAATAATTTAACACTTTTCAAGATTTCTTACTGATTCCCGTAATTTCCGAGATTTCTCTAATTTTCAAATTCACGGGAATTTTTCAAATTCCCGGAATTCCTTTTCTTTTTCCTCTTTCTTCTTTCTTTTCCTTTTATCTTTTCTTTTCTTTTTCTTTTTCCTTTTTCTTTTTCTTTTTCTGGCTCAGACCGATTCAGACCGGTCAGATTTGGTTCATCGCCGGCGCTGGTTCTCCTCCGGTGGCCAGTTCGCCTTCGATGGCCGGTTCTCCGACGGTTCGGCGGCTCCTCAGCTGACCGACGGCACGGTGAACCTGCTGGTGGTCTTCGTTCGGCCTGGTTCGACATCACGGCAACGGATCTACTCGATTTGCCTCGGTTTCTTCTCCTCCTCTATTCGACCTTTCTTCGCCGTCGGTGGCCTCATCGGTGGCCCTCTTCTCCTTCCCCTCATCTCCGTCGAGGTTCGAGTGGCGGTGGCTGTGCCAAGATCGATTGGCACCGCCTTTTCTTCCTCCCTTCTCCTCTTCGATTTTCCTTCGGTCTGCCTCTGTTTTCTGACTCTGTTTCTTCCGTTTTCCGTCGCCGGTCGCCCCCTCTTCCAGCTTTCGGCTCGCTGGTGACGTCTATCCTCCCTCGTTTTTCTTTCTTTCTCTGGCAACAGGGCCGATTACCGTTCGGGGAGGAAGAATCGGGAGTTTTCCCGATTCTTTCCTTTGTTTTTTTATTTAATTTATTATTAGTTATATTATATTTATAACATCAAGTATATAAATCTAATATTAGTATTATATTATATAGTATTTTACTATATAATATTATTTAGATATATATATTATATTTATAATATATATTTACACATAATATATACATTTGTATATCTTTTAAATTAAATACATTTATATATATATTTACATAATGTATTTAATACTATATATATTGTATTTACAATATATACATATATATATATATAAACTTTAATGTAAAATACTATTTACATTTATCAAATATGTATATACTTATATATACATACAATGTTATATTTAATACATATGTACTATTTAAATTTATACAATAGTATATATATATATATATCTATATATACTTTCGTATATTAATATATACTATATAATATTTCAATACATATGTATTTATATATAAAAATATATTTATATAATTTATAATTATATAAATATATTTCTCTTTCATTTCTCATTTTCTTATTTAATTTGGATTTCCATTTATCCAAATTAAATTTCTCTTTTCATTATTTTTCATAATTTCTCATCTTATACTTATTTCCAATTTAATTTTCTTCACTCGAATATCCCGGTCCGTCTCTTCCTCAATTCTCGGGATTTTCACTGATCTTCCGATTTCATAATTTTATTTATTTCCACTTATCTATTTTCTTCAATGTTTATTTCCAATACCACTAATTTTCAAAAATTGAAAAATTTACGATTATCTCAATTAATCTCAGACCGTTAAAACGGATGAGGATACCTGTGATCTATACAAAAAAATGATTTAAGTTAATTGATTAATTATTTGACCTTAAACAAGATTAAAACTTAATTGGTTGATGAGTAATTTAGGTATATGTTTAAAATTTATTTGTAATAATAAAATAATTCTTTTAGTAGATTTCTTTTATGCTTAGGGATTTATAAAATGAAATACAAACTTTGTTATATTTGTGAATTTATAAAAATAAAATATATTCACATGGAACAAGATTCATATAAGTGCAATAAAATTATTTAACAATATGAAAGTAAAAAAAGGGGGGATTACTCCGATGATGAAATATCAAGGGAATTACGCTTAAGTAATTTTCTTGAAAATTTTTAGGTAAGAAAGTTTTATCCAAGGCTTCACCAGCGTAATGGAATGTCTAAATAGGGTTTTAAATAAAAAGTAATCTATATTCATTTTTTTAAATAAAATAAACTTATTATAAAATTAAAATATGAATAATTAGTAGATTTATTTTTAAATTAGAAAAGAAATAATTAGTCATAAAATTAGGAACGATATTAACGATCCGTGATAATAAAATAGAAATAATAATGGATAACAAAATAAGGAATGGAATAAATAAAATAATCAAAATTAAATATTAAAATTATAATGAAGGTGGATACGAATTACTCCAACGACGAAATGTCGAGAGAATTATGCTTAAGTGATTTTCTTGAAAATTTCTATGTGAAAAAATTATTTTCAAGGCCCCACCGTTTAATAGATAGCCTGGAGATAGTTTTCAATAATAAGTGATTTTTATTCATCTTTTAAAAGTATAAAATAAGTTATTTTTATTTAAAAAATAAATTAAAATTAAAGTAATTAATTAAGAAGATAAAAAATTCTAATAATTCATGTTCATTATAATAATAAAATAACAATAGTACATAGTAATAAAATTTGATGAAATAATAGAATAAGGTGATAATAATTAATAAAAGTTATTGAGAATGAATATTGATTGTTCATATGATGAGATTCCAAGTAGAATTACGCTTAAGTAATGCTTTGGAAATCTTTAAGTAAGAAAATTTCTTTTTTTTTTGTCTAACCAACTTAGTGGAAGATCTAAAAGAACTTTTTGATAAAAATAATTCATATTCATTTTCACATAAAAATAAATAAATAAATAAAATTAAGTATTAATAAATAATAGAAAATAATGAAAACGATAGAATAGTAAGAATGAATTGGGTAGAAGGAGTCAAAGCTAGAATTTTTCATAAGATATTAAAATTAATCCGACGACGGAGCCTCTTCAAACAAGTCGCATAATACTACTTGAATACTCCTGAGGTGAGAATGATTTTTTTAAGCTATCCCGCCATCTTAATGGAGGACACTTAGAAATATTTTTCAAAATTAATTATATTGAGATTAAGGATCAACATAAGCAAATTTAGAAAATGACCTAAGACTAAGTGGTACCGTTATAGGATGGGTGTTGTGGGGTGCGTAACATCTTTCCCACATGTAATCGTACTCCCGAACCCCAGGATTTTTAAACGTAGACTAAACCTTATCCATAGTTTGAATAGGTAACCAATTACACCTAGGTTAAGAATGGTTGCTGGCGACTCCTTAGGTTTTGTGTTTAGTTATTAGGTTTTCTCTAAAACTTAATACGTTATGACACTAATTTAAACTAATACTATTAAAAGTAACAAAGAATTAAGAGTAGTATTTACATTTAGAATAAAAGAAAATGTATATAAAATAAAAAAAATAAAATAAGTGATTGGCTTCTTGAAGAAGCCAATCACCATCTACTTACTCTCGGTAACGTGGAGTCTTCAATCCACGGCCAAGGAAAAGCCTCATTCTCGGTTTGCAAAGTTGAATCAGAGGACCATTTTGCTAGTGTCTGGTGAAGAAAAGAAAGTTAGTGGAAGAAGAGGATGAGTGCACCTAAACTGCAGCAACAAATGGCCAATCTCTGAAGCAAACCGAGAGCCATTCTCGGTTGGAAGCCATAAAGAAGAACAGTAAAACAATCTGGAAAAGAGTGAAAAGCGGAGGGAAATCGAGGGAGAAAAAGGGAGCTGTTAAACACCACCATCTTACCTTCAAACTCAACTCACAAAGGGTGACATTTCTTGGGTTTAGGGAGCTGAAGAAGTGATGAGAATGTAGCTGGACTTTCTCGGTGATTAGGGGTGGAAGAAAGGTTCGTTGATGAGTGAAAGTATGAGCAGGATAAGGGGAAGCAATAGTAAAGGGTTCTCTCGAGCAAGACAAAGCTGAACCAAAGAGGGTTGCTGGAAGAGTTCAAAGCAGGTGACAGTGGCCGATTCTACAACAGAGGCTGAGTATATAGCTGCCTCTGAAGCTGCTAAGGAGGCTGTTTGGATCAGGAAGTTCATTACTGAGCTTGAAGTTGTTCCTAGCATTGTAGATCCGATTGAGCTCTATTGTGACAACAATGGAGCCATCGCACAAGCTAAGGAACCTAGATCTCACCAACGATCCAAACATATACTACGGCGCTTCCATCTCATTCGAGATATCATCGAGAGAGGAGATGTGAGGATATGCAAAGTACCAACTGACGATAACATCGCCGACCCACTGACGAAGCCTTTGACGCAGCAGAGACATGATCGTCACACTAGGTCACTAGGTATTAGATACATGAGTGAATGGTCTTAGTGCAAGTGGGAGATTGTTAGATTATGCCCTTAGAACCATTCATTAGATGATTGACTTTGGCATTTTTTATGTATCATGACATTTTATTTATTATAGTTCATTATTATATTTGTCTTATAACTGCGTAATATAATCTTATATGATAATGTCCTTAGAATAGTAATAACACACTATTCTTAAAATATCTCTAGTCAAGTATTATTGTGAATAAGGATAACAATGATACGATAAGACTAGTATGTGGTTGACTGATGACCATTGTCATGGATATAAGATATCAAGTCATCACATAGGTACATGTTAGAGAACTATGTACTGGATCGACCCTCCATGAGAACGCTACATGGATTGTTATATGAGTGTCATAAGCGATTCTCATAGTGATGATGGTGTATGTGATCCTTTGACTTGAGATCATCAGAGATCCCAAAATAGAGAATTGCATACTTTAATGCTGCTAGATGTCATTCGTAATAGGATGGACTATAAAGGTAGTAATTGGGTATGCCTTGATCTATGTAGAGGGATGTTGAGTGATCAAGATAGGATTTATCCCTCTTATATAACAAGAGTGATGTCTTGGGCCCTTTGATAGAGTGAGACTAAGAAATGCATGGCCGTGCTCGAATAAGTCAATATGAGATATTGATTTTATTTGTTTAATTAGTCTACTCAGGAATCAAGAAACGCTGATTAGACTATACAAGTGTGACACATTCCATGACTTGTGTCTAATCGAGACATCAAAGGATAAAGGGATTAGACTACACGGTAATATCTATCACGAGTAAGGTTATGTCGAGTCATTGACATTCTCGTTACATGGGTAGCAATGATGTGTTGCTAGATACCGCTCATTGCCTGTGACAATTTTGTCATTGCCATTGTTTTGAGAACCTATTGGGTCGCACACTTAGAACAGATCAATGAGGAGCTTAATTAATCCTATTCTGAATTGGATTAAGGATATATCTAATCCTATTCTGAATTGGATTAAGGATATATCTAATCCTATTCTAAGTAGGATTAGAGTTCTGTTTGGCAGTAAATTTTAGGGTAAAATTTACTGCCTATAAAAAGGAAGTTTTTCTAAAACAGAGCCGCACCTTTGAAAACAAAAAAAAAACATTCCTTTTAATTGAAGCTAGCAGTTCGGTTATAAGGAATCAAAACGCTCTTCAAGGCTTCTGATCGTGAGACGTTCAAGAGTCGTGAGATCCGTTCGTGTGGATACCATAGAGGCAAGAACGAAAAGTTGCTGCTTTTGACTCGACCAACGACAGAAAATTCAGAGAAAACGTTAGGTAAAATCTCGAAACCCTAATCAGGCAACTCTCTGAATCGATCTTGGTGGAGGCCGAATGATTTAAATTCCGTTGCGTGTTGTTTCGGTTTCCTTCAGTTGCTGCATCTCTCGGTCCAGGAACAAACCACCAGATGCACTTCTTCTCGAGCAACAAGAACAGAGCAAGGAAAGGACCATTTTCAGCATTCATCAGTCTAAACAAGAGCTGTATCGGGCTAGAAAGGTAGGGGCTGTTTCTTTGGTAAACGGAAAACAGAGAAGGAAAGGCAGTAGGTGACGTGAAGGCTGGAGTAATTTGGCTCAAAATAAGGAAAAATAGTAGCGAGGGGTGAGAGAACAATCAACCTTAAAAACGTGATGCCTCAAGGAGAAGTCAACCGAGGTTTGTGGCAGTGAAAAGAACCAAAGAACAAGGAGTTTTGCTAGTGAGACCCGAGAGTGATGTGAAGAAAGTGGTGGCTTTCACTCTTCGATCCATAACTGAACAGCAGGCGTGGCATTTTGCTGGAGTTTAAGGCTCCTTTCGATGCTGCAAGCCAGTGGAGAGAAGAGAGGTTGAGGAGCTGTAAACAAAGACAAAATCGAGAGAAAACTAAAGGGAAGAAGGTTGTGGTGGGGGGTAAAAATAGCAAGAAAATAAGGTAAGATGTGTATATATTAATAGAGTAAGTAGTGGTGGTGGGTAAGGAATTTAACATTTGAATTGTGATAAAATAGGTATTGTTAGGGAAAGAACAATCAAAAATTAAAGTAGAAGGAGCTAGCAAGGTAAGGGGTAAGAAAATCATACATTGATTATTGATTTAAGGTTGATGTGTATATTATATATACACAAAAATATATATGTATATTTATATACACATATATACATATGTATATGCATATATGTGTACATAATTTATTTGTGTAATAAAGAGGAATTAATCCTTGGTGTAGGTCTTGGTTGGAAACTTTGAGTAAAAACAGTAAGGTTGAATTAATACCTCTTGTACACCTACAAAGAAAGTACGATAAAAAGGACAATAATTATTTAGATTTTAATGCATTGGTCAGATATATTTTGATATTAAATTGTGATGTCTATTAGTTGTAAAGGGAAACATAAGGAAGTGGAAATAGTATTACAAGGCTAAGAAGTGCAAGGGTGGTGTTTAAAGCACTAAGCATCGATACCATAGGTAACATTTATGTGCAAGACGATGTTATGCTTATATTGGTATTTATCATGGTAAGGTTTTATACAAAGGTTATTATATTTACATTGTTTAGTTTAAGTGAGTAAATCGTATTCTTATTTCATGGTGAATAGAGGTGATCATGGGTGGTTGTGGCTTAACGATAGAAAATTTGATTTTGTGGGTATATATTGATATATTGATTTCTCTATTTTAGTTAAGCACTGGCATAAGTATTAAATAGTTTTTGTGGATTTTCATTGAAAATATTATTTAAATATTCATGAGTTACTAAAATGACCCATACCGATGGTAGGAGTCTTGGTAGTATTGACACTTAAATGTAAATATGATTGAAATTATATTAAGGTCTTGTGGAATTAGAATGAAATGTGCATAGGATTGTTGAGACCATGTGGGGTCATGAATAGAGAAGCTTGGAGTCTTAAGTAAATATAGAGTATACTATATAGTGTTAGCTTGAGTAATGCATTTTACATGTTAATCATACATGTCATGAGAATTATTTAGTTGAGATCAATGTGTTTTGTAAGTGTATGCATTGTTTTAAATTAATGCATCAAACATTTTCAATATAGTGAAATGATTTATCATGTGATTGATAGCCATGCATACAAATTATATTCTTTGATGGGATTACGAACATGTACCTTTGTGTTATTGGTTTTGACAATTTATTATCATAAAGGCTGTCTAAGTAAAGAATTAGTTTTTAAGACTTTTGGTACCCTCATTTTATGTCTATGGACATTGTGGGCATGTATATCCGTATGGTTGGATGGTCGCTTGTGTGGTAAGATCCCTATACATACATACATATATATATATATGCATGATGATTTGGGTATATATTTGGGCATGTTGATATATATAGTTGGATGGCCGCCCGTGTAGCAAGACCCTTATATATGTACATGTGTGGATTCAGAGATGCTATGTGGTAGAACCCTTATATATGTACCGCTTGTGTAGGGTACAACAAAAACTAGTCGTTACAGTGACATTAGTGGCTAGCTATATAGTGGTATTGGGAAAATCTATGATCATAGATAGTGTGCTCTCGTGAAGGGAGTGTGGACCTTGGCAAGCTACCATAGGTATGTTGTGGTATATTATGGTTATATCGCTTAGCAAGGATTGATACCATGTCTGATAATAATTATTTCGATTTATATACTTGAGCATTGGATCTCATATTTGCTACTATTTTGGAATAATAAAATTGAGATTTTATATCCATTGCATAAATTGTGTATGTTTTACAAAAGGTAATTCTATGAAATATTTTGATTGTTTTCGAAATTTAGCCTTACAAATGTAAGTTTTCGATAACATTTACGCATGATACATGCATTAAGTGATTGAATTACATGAGAGTGGGAACCATATAGGGTTAGTGTTGGGGCATAGGGAAATGAGTAGCTTTTCTAATGAATATCCTAACACGGATGTGCTAGCTAGGTAGATGTGTCATAATGCATACGACATGATTTACATCACTTAACCTCGATTTTCGTGCATATGTATACATGCATTCAAATGACATGATCCTAGCATCTCTCGTATATGTTTCTTTTTGAGCTTTAACTCACCCCTTACTTCCCTTGCTTATTATTTTAGACAGGCTCGAGTGCGAGAGTGTTGCACTAAGAGCTCGACTTGTGTGCTACCAAACATACAACTTTCTGTATTGAGGTATAAACTCTTATTGCTTTTGTTTATATTCCAAACAGTATGATTCTTTTTTTTATACACAGTGTACATGGATTGGGATGTAAGTACTAGGACTATATCGAAAATTGTATGTAACTGTAATTTGTAACAAATTGTAATTCGATAGAATGTTTGGATGAAAATGCAATATTCTGGATGGTATATTGAGATGATGATTGTGCCACAGGTTGAATTATTGTTGTGTTATAGTGTGAGGCTAGTCAATAAGTATGTATATAGGGACAAAATTTTTCAGTTCTGAATTTTATACATATTACGAGGCAATTGAATAAGACCTTAGACAATTAGTCTTAAACAAATAAATGAGTAGTAATCTACTTGTTAGGTGTTAGCTACATTGAGTGAGTGACAAACATAATAAGGAAAGAAAAAAGTTAGCCTGAAAATCCCAACTTTCAAGGGCATTACAACATCGCACTACACATTCAAACTTTGTTAAACAACGTAGTATCAATCAAATAATTTTTAATTTTATTTTTCATAAAATAAACGACATTCCACACGTCTCTTACCAAATCCCGACACTAGTGCTCTTGCAAAATTCCAAGCATGGTGAAGTCTCCATTGAGCACACTTATGCTATTTCTATAATTTAAATTCACATGCACATTTACACAAAATTAATTAGGTACAACTATATAAAAATTTCATAAACAATTGTACACCATTTCATTATTACTCCTTACCCTTTTAAACTAACAAGTCACTTAATTTTGCATCACTTTGGCTCGGTTTAGCACCCACTTTTAGTGCAAAGCCCTAATGTTTCAGTCCTCTAAACACTGCCTAATAGCCTTGCTACAGTCTCCTTGTGTCACACTCCTAATAGCCACCGTTTAGGCAAGCAAAATAGTTATCGTTCCTCTATTTTTAACCCTTGAAATCAGTCGTTAAATGACACAAAGAATAGTCTAAAAAAACCAAGTTTCAATGCCAAACCATGCCTAAACCCAACCTTGGAATAGCCTTGCCAAGCCTTAGTTCTTTGACTTTCAACACAGCCCCTAAATGCCCAGTTTTAGAGTGTTGATACTACCGAGAGGGGGGGTGAATCGGTTTTTCTAGTTATTTCTAATTTTCCTAACTCTTAATGCACAATCAAAGTCAAATAAACAATAATGAAATAAATGCAGTAAATAAGAGTAAGGGAAAGAGAAGCAAACACAAGTTTTATAAAGGTTCGGCCAATCTCTTGCCTACGTCCTCTCTCCTTGAACTCCTTGTCAAGGTTTTGATTCACCTCTTCCTTGAGAATGCTTACAAACCACTTGAAGGTGTGGCAAGACCTCTTACAATTTCTCTTGAGACTTTAGAAATCTCCTTCTAATCCTCTACCCTTGTAGTATTCCCACACTCTACAATATCAGACCTTACAAGGATAGCTCACCCCTTTGAATATCTGATTTTTCAGCGAATGGGTGAAGAATGCAAAAAACAATCTCACAAAATGGAGTTACAATAAGATTTTCAGATTTCAGTTTCTCTCTTGAAGCTTGAATACTTTGGAATGCTTGTTCTACCTTCAAACTTCATAAATGCCTCTATTTATAACCCACCAAACGGATAGAACAGTTGGTGAAGCATTTAATGCAAATCTTCCGGTTGAAATCCTCAAAAACTAGCCGTTACTGTCAGGTCTCATGCAAAGGGATCGATCCTGCTACAGTAGGGATCGATCCCTTTTCTCCAGAATGCTATTCAACTTTCTCCTGGATGGTTTAATGGCATTCTGCCAATTTGGGATCGATCCTGCTACAGTAGGGATCGATCCCTTTTGTCCAGTAGGCCCTTCTGCACTTAACTTGCTGCAAGGTTTATAGCTTTTGTGATTTTAAGTCAGTTCAAAATCTTCTAACACTTTTCTTAGAGTATTTACTGACTTTTTCAATTGGAATCTCAATCCAAGACTTTGTTAAAATAGTTTCAATCATTAAGTTCATTCAAAGCAAATTTACTTGTATAAAAATCATTTCTAATCTTGCTTGAGTTTTGTCATTTTCAAAATACTTGTCAATTTAAAGCTAACAATCTCCCCCTTTTTGATATGACAAAACTTAAGGTAAATTTGCTTATGTGTTTGAAAATTGAGGTTACTTGATTATGTGAAAAACATTACTCCCCCTCAATATTTGCTCCCCCTCAATTTAATATAAGTTTACCACATTAATTCTCCCCCTTTTTGTCATAGCAAAGGAAGAAATAGCACGGAGAAATGGTTAGTGGTAGAAGGCAATTTAAAGCAATAAGGGTACACCAATTTAAAGCAAAATAAGCAATAGTGTTGGCAAGGAGATAGAGAGAAACAAAAAGCAACCCAATGTCATTAAAGCACAATTAATATCAGAATATGACATAGTCATTGACAGAAAACAACTAGAAAGCATAACTAGCAAAGTCATTAACATAGTCATAGATATAAAACAACTAGAAAGGATAACAAGCAAGGCCATTAACATAGTCATAGACATAGTCATTAACATAAAACAACTAGAAAGCATGACACATGCCGCAACGAGGAGGATCAACGCCTTGGGAAGGTCTTGTGATATTGCTCAACGAAGTCCTCGTGTTGCATGCGGACATCCTGAATTTCATCGAACAAGGTAGCTTGGTTGGCCTCGATGTGATCAAGGCGCTGACCTACGTCATATTGAAAGTTCTGAAGCATATGCATGATCTGGTCAAGAGAGGCTGACGAAGAGCCGGAAGGTGCAGAAGATGTGGCTGCTGCAGGTGCGTCGGCTGCATCCGCTCCTTCTTCACCGTCTGGTGCCGGAGCATGTTCGGGAGATGCAAGCTAACCATGACCCTTGACCCATTCGAAGGTGTCACCCGCTGGATGAAGATACCATCCCAAGTTATGGAGGGTGGTGAGATTGATTGTGGTGTTGGCATCCGAAAGTATGCCAACCTCACATGAACAGTCAAGGCCTTCAGAGATTAAGTAGTAGGCGAGAGGCTGAGGGAAGACAATGGTGTGGACCTTGCCACGAACAATCTTCACCCAATCATGAAGGATAAAGTGTAGGAGGTCTAGTGGGTCGCCGTTAGGTTCATGAATATGATGAAGCCAAAAACGATCAAGTTTGCGAAGGTGAGAATATCGGGTGCCAAGAGGGCGAAGATTCCATGAGATGATGATATGGAGGAGGCGTGCGAAGACAGGAAGGTCACTTGCACGATTATCGGTAACGGGAAACGCTAAGGGGACATTGATATTTTCATAGATATTACCGCCCTCAAGAAGTCTAAAGGCAAGGGAGAGGGATTGCGTGGTCAGTTCAATATTCTTGCCCATGACATAAGACTTTATCCCGACAACCTTACAGTCATTATTTGGAGCATAGCTGATGTCGGCGTTGGAAAAGAAGGCTTGAATGATGTTCGCTGGGACCGGAGTATTGATTTTGAGGAATTGGGTCCAACCCCATTCATTGAACTTGGCGAGGTAAGGAAAATGAATTGACTCGAGGAAGTCGAAATCAATAGGACGCCAATGCTTAATGGGCATATTGGCAAATTCGGCTAGAAATTTGGTTTTCTCATTAGCATGGCGAAAGCAGCGGTTAAAGGTGGTTGGTATGGAGGATGAGGAAGAGGAAGCACAAGTTTTGCGTTTTTGAGCAGTGTGCTTAATCTTAGGAGCCATATGGAGAAGGAAAAAGATAGGAAATTTCGTTGAGGACTTTTATCAAACAGGTGGTGTGCACAAGTTTGAGGAACTATGGATGAGTGTGTGGGAGAGATGTGATCTAACCAACAGCAGAGAGCCACAACCCAAGATGCATTGAACAATTATAACAAGGAAATTCGGATGAAAAATGACAGATAGTCTAAGTATAAACTTGAGAAAAATACAAGTGCCAGAGGAGTTGAAAACCTAGACGGAGAAGAAATTGATGCAAGATATGCACATGGGTAGGCAAGACATGATAAAAGAAACTAGAAATGCAAGAAAAATTTAATGAAAAATGTTAGAGAAACTTACAATTGAAATGTTGGGTGAATAGTAACCATGGTGTGGAAGAAAAAGAAAAAGAAGAAAGGAAGAGATTTTATCAGGAAATGAGGAGGGGAAATGAAAAAGAGAAGAAAATGAGAAAGATTGGTGAAAGAATTGAGTGATTTGGTGTAGAAATGAGTGAAAGCTAGTAGGTTTGGATGAGAGGAAATGGGGAACGGCGTGGAGAGGTGAAGAAGAAAGTGAATAGCTTGAAAGGAAGGAAGGCCCGACGGTTTAAAAGAAGCGCGAAGTCCATTCTGTCACGAGGGGATCGATCCCTACTGTAGAGGGATCGATCCCTTTTAGGCAGATTGCTCCCATCACCCAGAATTTTGGCCAACAGACTGGGAAATCAATCCTATTGGTGAAGGATTGTCTCCTCAGCCACTTGCTGCATGTATGATGCATAAAAATGATTTGAAAACAATGGAACTTATGCATTTTGACCATCTTAAAATCAAAATCTGATTGTGTTTTACTTGAGATGCATGAAAGAAGTTTGAAAACTGCAGAAAAAATGCAGAATACTGCAGAAAAGTTACAGAAAAATGCCAAGAATATGCAGAACAACTCTGATCATGACTTTGAAGGTGTCTTAAACATCAGAAGTAGGTTTTTGGCTAGTGAAGAGAATTTAACATAATCAAAGCACACATAATTCAACAATTCAACCTCAAAGTCTAAGATCATGAACAGTAACATGGCAAGTTGAGGTTATGAATTGCAAGTGGAAATGATATTCTCCAAGTTTCTTTCTTGCAATCATATCAAA
Source organism: Heritiera fomes (assembly GCA_032173925.1). Classification (NCBI taxonomy): domain Eukaryota; kingdom Viridiplantae; phylum Streptophyta; class Magnoliopsida; order Malvales; family Malvaceae; genus Heritiera; species Heritiera fomes. Next base: position 14,872,608 of record JAPDPM010000009.1, on the reverse strand, counting down.
CCAACTTAAGACATTCATGCAACATCAAATCACTTCAAGGAGCATTCATTATGCCTAATTCACCTCTAAGAGTGCAAAATCTCTCCTTGTCCAAGGGTTTTGTGAAGATATCAGCTAATTGGTGCAAGGTGTCTACATACTCTAGAATTATGTCCCCTTTTTGCACATGATCTCGTATAAAATGATGTCTAATCTCAATGTGCTTGGTTTTAGAGTGTTGGATAGGATTTTTTGTAAGATTGATGGCACTAGTGTTGTCATACCTAATGGGAACTTGGTTCATTTTTATTCCATAGTCTCTCATTTGTTGCTTAATCCATAACACTTGAGCACAGCAACTGCCGAAAGCTATATATTCAGCCTCGGTTGTGGATTGAGCTACGCTATTTTGTTTCTTAGAAAACCATGAAATGAGCCTACTTCCTAAGAATTGGCATGTTCCCGATGTGCTTTCCCTATCCACTTTGCATCCACCAAAATCCGCATCGGAATAAGCATGTAGATCAAGAGTAGAATCTTTAGGATACCAAAGTCCTAAGGAAGAAGTGTCTTTGAGGTATCTAAGGATTCTTTTGACTGCTTGTAGGTGTGATTCTCTAGGGGATGACTGAAATCTTGCACATAAGCATACACTAAACATTATATCGGGTCTACTAGCAGTTAAATATAGCAATGAGCCAATCATAGACCTATATAATTTAGTGTCTACACATTTTCCTCCTTCATCCTTATCAAGCTTAATATTTGTGCTCACAGGTGTAGAATAAGGTTTAGACTCATCCATTCCAAATCTTTTGAGCAAGTCTTTAGTGTACTTAGCTTGATTTATGAAAATACCTTCATTGCATTGTTTAACTTGAAGTCCTAGAAAGAAGGTTAATTCTCCCATCATACTCATTTCAAATTCACCTTGCATTAGTTTAGGGAAATTTTTGCACAATGACTCATTTGTAGATCCAAAAATGATATCATCTACATAAATTTGAACTACTAATAAGTCATGACCCTTAGATTGAATAAACAAGGTTGTGTCTACCTTTCCTCTTGTAAAACCTTTTTCATTAAAAACTTTGAAAGTCTTTCATACCAAGCTCTAGGAGCTTGTTTTAATCCATATAAGGCTTTTGAAAGTTTGAAAACATGGTTAGGAAATTTTGGATTTTCAAAACCGGGAGGTTGCTCAACATAAACCTCTTCATTTATATAACCATTTAAGAAAGCACTTTTCACATCCATTTGATATAACTTAAAATCCTTGTAGCATGCAAAAGCAAGTAGCATCCTAATGGCTTCTAATCTAGCTACCGGAGCATAGGTTTCATCATAGTCTATTCCTTCTTCTTGTCTATAACCTTGAGCCACTAACCTAGCCTTGTTTCTAATAATAATGCTATTTTCATCCATCTTATTCTTGAATATCCATTTGGTTCCAATGATGGGATAATCTTTAGGTCTTTCTACTAATGTCCACACTTTGCTTCTCTCAAATTGATTTAATTCTTCTTGCATGGCCATAATCCAATTTTCATCATTCAAGGCCTCATCCACTTTCTTTGGCTCAAATTGTGACACAAAGGCTACATGTTGACATATGTTTCTATAGGTTGCCCTAGTCCTAACTCCAATGGTTGGATCTCCAACAATATCATTATCTTTCACATATCCAACTTCTCTAGGACACCTAGATTCCTTCTCAATTATTTCTTGTTCCATGGACTCCTCATTCTTGTTAATAGTAAGATCTTCTAATTGTTCCCTAACGTCCTTATCTTGAGATGAGTCAACTATAGGTTCATCAAAAATCTCTACTTCATCATCAAGATTGGTTCTACTAGAAATATTTGATTCATCAAAGATTACATGTATTGACTCTTCTACAACAAGTGTTCTTTTATTGAAAACTCTATAAGCCTTAGAATTTAAAGAATAACCAAGAAAAATACCTTTGTCACTTTTAGCATCAAATTTTCCTAGGTTATCTTTACCATTGTTTAAAACAAAATATTTACATCCAAATGGGTGAAAATAACTTATGTTAGGCCTTTTTCCTTTATAAATCTCATAAGGAGTTTTCTTTAAAATAGGCCTTACCATAGCTCTATTTATAACATAGCAAGAGGTGTTTACTGCTTCAGCCCAAAAATATTTAGGTAAGTTATTTTCACAAAGCATGGTTCTAGCCATTTCTTCTAAGGTTCTATTTCTCCTTTCAACTACCCCATTTTGTTGAGGAGTTCTAGGAGTTGAAAAATTATGGCTAATACCGTTTTCATTGCAAAACATATCAAAACCAAGATTTTCAAATTCTTTTCCATGATCACTTCTAATACTTGAAATGGAGTAACCTTTTTCATTTTGAACAATTTTTGAGAAAACAATGAATTTTTCTAAGGCCTCATTTTTAACACTTAAAAAGAACACCCAAGTAAACCTAGTGTAATCATCAACTATCACAAATCCATAGTGTTTACCTCCTAAATTAGTTGTCCTAGTGGGTCCAAAAAGATCTAAGTGAAGAAGTTGAAGTGATCTAGAGGTAGTGACACACTTCTTAGGTTTAAATGAAATTCTTTTGTGTTTTCCTCTTACACATGCCTCACAAACTTTGTCATTTTTCAAATTGAAGCTTAGGCAATCCTACTACTAAGTCTCTTTTGGCTAACTTAGACAAAACATGCATACTAGCATGGCCTAGTCTTCTATGCCATAACCAAGGTTCATCTTCTCTAGTAGCCATAAAGCATACATTTTTGCTATTAAGTTCATTTAAATTCACAATATAAATATTTCCTTGTCTATGTCCAATAAACACAATTTGATTAGATTTGGCATTAACAACATTGCAACACAAATCATCAAACATAACTTTAAATCCCTTATCACACAATTGACTAATACTTAGCAAGTTATGTTTCAAGCCTTAACATACAAAACATTTTCAATGGTTGAGGAAGAGTTACCAATGGAGCCAATTCCTTCAATTTGTCCTTTGGAGTTGTCTCCAAACGTGACCTTTCCACCACTTTTATGCTTTAAGTACTTGAATTGGCTCTTGTCTCCCTTCATGTGTCTAGAGCATCCACTATCAAGGTACCAATGTTCCTTGGACTTAGCCTTGTAGCAATACTCTTCCTCCTACAAACACATCAAACTTTCATCTTAGGTACCCAAATTTTCTTGGGTCCTTGAGAGTTAGTATCAATAATTTTTGATCCTTTAGGGATCCATTTCAACTTTAAAGACTCATTATTTGAATTCAAAACATGTTTAGGCACCCAATCTTAATAGCTATTTTTCCTCTAATTATGGTCTTCCTAGAGGTGCATGCTTGTGAAGAATGTCCTAGTTTGTTACATAATGGGTACAAAGCAAATTTTCTATCTTTAACTAGGAAGTTTTTGAGATGAGTCTCTTTGTTAGATGCATTATAGCCTAACCCTTCTCTATCAAAGAATGCTCTTTGAGTTTCTAGCATTTGATCAAGTTTTTGTTGACCCATGTAAAATCTAGAAAAGGAGTTATGCAAATTAGTGTTCTTCTTATTTAATTCTTCAATTTCTAGATTAGCATTTTCTAATTTCTTCTCACATTCTAACTTAACATTCACAAGCATTTCATTTTCCTTTTTCAATTTAGAGATCATTTTCTTATATTTCAAGTTAATGCATTCAAATTCATTGGCCAATTCATCAAATGCATCTTGTAATTCATCAAAAGTGTATTCATGAGTGTCTAGCAAGTTAGAAGTTACCTTCTCATCTTCAAAAGCCATGAAGTAAAGGTTAGCTACTTCATCTTCCACATTCTTTTCATCGGAGGAGTCACTATCACTCCAAGTAGCCATCATTGCTTTCTTCTTTTGTTTCTTTTCATTTTGCTTCCTATACAAGGGACAATCAAATTTAATATGGCCAGGTTTTTTGCATTCATAACATATAATTTGGTCCTTATCTTTCCTACTAGTTTCACTTCTATTTAACTCTCTCCTAGTGGGTCTCCTAGAGTTTCCACTAGCTCTCATCCTCATGAATTTGTTGAACCTCTTGGCGAACATGGCCATTTCTAAATCTTCTTCATCACCACTTACATCACGATCATCTTTTGATTCCTCACTTATGGTGGATTTTAGTGCTACTCTAACTTTCTTTGGGGGATCTTGATTTCTCTTAATTTTCATCTCATAAGTGAGCAAGGATCCCATAAGTTCATCTAATGAGAGAGTATGAGGGTCCTTGGATTCCTCAATAGCAGTGACTTTAGCTTCCCATGATTTGGGTAAGCTATTGAGAATCTTTTTCACCATCTCTACATTAGAGTACGTCTTCCCTAAAGCTTTAAGACCATTATTATGTCCGTAAACCTAGTAAACATGTCACTAATTGACTCATCATTCTTCATTCTAAATAATTCATAGTCTTGTGTGAGCATGCCTACTTTGGTTTCTTTGACTTGTGTGGTTCCCTCATGTGTGATAGCTAGTTTATCCCAAACTTGTTTAGCATTCTCACATTGTGACACTCGATTATACTCATTTGGTCCTAATGCACAAAAGAGTGTGTGCATTGCTTTAGCATTAAGTTGTGCCATCCTAATATCATTAGTATCCCATTCATCTTCTTTTTTAGGCACATCTGTCCCATCTACTTTCTTAATAGGGATAAGAGGACCTTTAACAATAACTCTCCATACTTCATAATCATTAGCTTGGATAAATAGCATCATTCTAGTCTTCCAATAAGCATAGTTTTCACCATTAAAGAGTGGAGGTCTAACCGTAGAGTGTCCCTCTCCTACCAAGGGTGTAGACAAACTAGTTTGAGCCATTAGTGATCGTTTATACTCGATAGATGTTAATCTAAGTCACTCTCGAGCCCAAGCTCTGATACCAATTGTTGATACTACCGAGAGGGGGGTGAATCGGTTTTTCTAGTTATTTCTAATTTTCCTAACTCTTAATGCATAATCAAAGTCAAATAAACAATAATGAAATAAATGCAGTAAATAAGAGTAAGGGAAAGAGAAGCAAACACAAGTTTTATAGAGGTTCGGCCAATCTCTTGCCTACGTCCTCTCTCATTGAACTCCTTATCAAGGTTTTGATTCACCTCTTCCTTGAGAATGCTTACAAACCACTTGAAGGTGTGGCAAGACCTCTTACAATTTCTCTTGAGACTTTAGAAATCTCATTCTAATCCTCTACCCTTGTAGTATTCCCACACTCTACAATATCAGACCTTACAAGGATAGCTCACCCCTTTGAATATCTGATTTTTCAGTGAATGGGTGAAAAATGCAAAAAACAATCTCACAAAATGGAGTTACAATAAGATTTTCAGATTTCAGTTTCTCTCTTGAAGCTTGAATACTTTGGAATGCTTGTTCTACCTTCAAACTTCATAAATGCCTCTATTTATAACCCACCAAACGGATAGAACAGTTGGTGAAGTATTTAATGCAAATCTTTTCGTTGAAACCCTCAAAAACTAGCAGTTACTGTTAGGTCTCGTGCAAAGGGATCGATCCTGCTACAGTAGGGATCGATCCCTTTTCTCCATAATGCTATTCAACTTTCTCCTGGATGGTTCAATGGCATTCTGCCAATTTGGGATCGATCCTGCTACAGTAGGGATCGATCCCTTTTGTCCAGTAGGCCTTCCTGCACTTAACTTGCTGCAAGGTTTATAGCTTTTGTGATTTTAAGTCAGTTCAAAATCTTCTAACACTTTTCTAAGAGTATTTACTGACTTTTTCAATTGGAATCTCAATCCAAGACTTTGTTAAAATAGTTTCAATTATTAAGTTCATTCAAAGCAAATTTACTTGTATAAAAATCATTTCTAATCTTGCTTGAGTTTTGTCATTTTCAAAATACTTGTCAATTTAAAGCTAACATTGAGTATCAAAATTAAGCACCCAACAGCCTTTTAGGAGCCATGGTTTTCATCACTCAACATCCCCTACCTTTAGCTTCGTTTCCATCCAAAATGAAATATAGTTTTGACCTATTTCACCCCTACATTTTAGTACCCAAAAGCCCCAACTCCAGCCCTTGGTAAGAGCCTCAAGCAATGCCAAGACCAGCACTGAATCCTCTTTGAATCTTTTTGATTTTGCCCTACTCACAACACCTCAATATAGCTTACAAACACACTGTTCCTCCTTCATTTCAACTCATTTTTCAGCCTCTTGGGACACCAGCTGTAGCTTTGATTTTCCCCTGTTTTCCACACCTAATACCATCATAATTAGTAGCCTTCTCAATGCCTAAACCTAGGCTTAAAATAACCGTTACAACTGCTACTTCCAACCCCCTTTTCAGCAAAACCTCAGCCTTTTCTTTGCCACCAAACCGTAAGCCTCTACCCCTGGTTTCTCTTATTCTGTTTGGTGCCACCTTCCTTGGCTTCAACCTATTTCAATGCTATGTCCAACCCCTGTTTTCGACACATCGAGCTCACCCATCTCCTACCCTGTTATAGTCCATATATACAGTATTTCACGTATTTCCATACCAACAGTAATGGTTAGGCTGTCTGCAATGCTTTATTTACCACTTGTTAAATAGTAAACACTATTAAACAGTAATTCATTTTAATTTACATAAGTAAGAATATCTACATGTCATAATTTATTTATCGTTTACATCTCCTGTTTATATTTACAACATAGTAGTACTGTAAAAGTAAGTATGAACATATAAAGTAAATGATTATACCTCCAAGATCCACGCTAGACTGCCTCGAGGTAACTAATAGTACAGCCAAAATCCTCGAAAAGGTAAATTATGCAGTCACTGAAAATAATTTGTGGATGTGAAAATAAAGGAGTGAGCAAACCACGGCTCAGTAAAGGAATTATATGCAGAACTTGATATCACGAAATCTATATGCAATAAAGTAATTTATTTTCCTATAGGTGCACTAGGAACCGTAAAGGAAGGATACTATAGTTGGCTAGAGATCCAGATGGAGTATGGAAGATATTTTGAAATAATTGTCTTGTTCCATAACCTAGAAGCGACTATAGGGAGTAGAAATTAAATTTGATATAAAACTCAGTTAAAAATGTTCACATATAAATAATTCACACAAAAATTGTATAATAAACCATTAAATAAATCATTTAGGAAACAATTTAATTTCCACATTTGAAATATCACTTTCACAATTAGATAAACCACAATAAACAGTAAGAACACAGTTTAGTACAGTACATGTAACCAATTATAAATCATCATTCATATCACCGAAAACACATTAGTAATCACTTGTAATTTAATATCACTATTTAATTAAAACAATTTAATATCACATGTAAATGGTGGAGACCAGGCATTACCCAAGTTATATAATACTATAATCCCTGTAGGGTATAATAATAATCTCATGAGATTTATGGTCATAGTCTATAATTGTCCTCAGTTGTACACTGATCAGGTGTTAACTGGGACGCTGAAGATGGGATCAGTATCAACAGCTTCACACAGCATATACGCATGATCACATCAGCATGATACGTGCCTTATCAGTCTCAAAACAATATTCACACAGTAATATCGCATTTATGGAAATAAAAAAATAGGTAAAATCTTCAATCAGTCCATAAAGGTTACTTTATAATATGGTGAATATTATAATGAAAATGATTTATAAAATATTCACTTTTCAACACTTCACTTTATAAATCACTTATTACACTGTAAAACACTTAGGAGAAATTTTCAGTAACTTTACTTTAATTGAATTCGATAACACAAATATTTAACTAATATTTTTTGGTAAATTCATATTTTATGAAAAATATTAATTATCTCATTTCCAAGGCTAGGAAACCAATCAATAATGCACTAAAATATTTCATGACATTTTTAGAAAATTTTCAAGGAAATTTCAGCAGCATAGTGGCTACTATTATCCTAGCCTCCCTGCACTTTAAACACAGTTCAAATACCAGCCCAAAAGCCATAGTTTTCAAGGTAATTCTCTTCCAAAATATTCTCATAAAATTATTTGCATCAAAACCATGCATTCAAAATATCCCTACAGTCTACACATGCATCCCTTACTTGTTTGACTTAATCAACCTTCTCGATTACACCACTCATAATCCAATACTCCCGGGCTGCAGATAATTTTACCAAAAATATTAGCTTACTTAATACTTATTTTTAAGTTACTTTTCATGCCTAATTGTAGTCACATTGTACACTTCAAATATTTATGCAGTATAATTTCTATTGGTGCTAAAACACAACTTCTTCGTTTTAAGTTGGATTTTAAATCTGATCACACTGGTGGACTCCTTGTAATTTCTACAGTCTAATGGCACCCTAAAATCATCAAAAGCAACCATGAACATGGGTCCCCTTAAGTTGACCGAATTCTTCATTTAGCCAAATCTAGTGTTTTTCAACAATTTAATTCCGTATTCTTGTTTAACTATGTTTGTCTTCTAATTTGGCATTATTTTTATGCATGAAACACAATGGTTCCCTTAGGTTCTCATCATGGCCGAAACCCTCTTCAATGGAACTTTTTTATTTTGCAAGATTTAATTGAAACCAATGCCATAAACATGATTAGCAAGCTTGATTTAGTCATTCTACACCATTAAACTTAAATGAAACACAATGTGGAGAGAGAATGATACCTTGGCTGAATGCTTCCTTCCCTTTTTTCTCCTTGTTTTGTTGCTTAATCAATGATCTATGGGTATAGATAGAAAGAGGAGAGAAAATAGAACAATTTTCTAATTGGAAGTTTGTTAAAATAATGAAGATTTGGTTAGGTTTTGGAAAGTTTCTTTTCTTTCTTCTCTTTTTCCTTCAATGGTGTGAAGATGGTTGGAAGAGATGATGAATAGTGGCTGGCCATGTTGAGTGAAGAAATATAAAGACTCTTCTAGAAGGGGTAAAAATTACGAAAATGCCCCTAGTTATGAAAATTTCTAACAATTTTGCCCTTAAATTTCTGTAGTCATAATAACTACGCAATTGCACTCCAAAATTTTGGATTTCATTACAAAATGCTCTTATTGATGTATTTTAATGAATTATAGTGGTTTCGTCGACGTGCAGTACACTGATTGAGTGAAATTACTAAATTACCCCTAACCGACCGTCGGAGAAATTTTTCGATTTAACCACCGATTCGATAAAGCTATTGACACTATCTTAAACTCCTTTTCATGTAGAATATCATGGTATTTTTACTTCATCCCAATTCATTTTAGTTTGAGTACAATTTACAAAAATACCCTCAAGACGTAACCGTCATTTTCTAATTTATTTACCATACTTCCCAAAATAATGTAAATAGGGTATTTTGGGTCTCAAAATTTCTACAATATAATTATTACACCTTCTGTACACTGTGTCTTCAGTCATTCATACATCTGGCACAAAAATCAAGTGGGACCCACATCACTATTTACTTGTAATTTACAAAATATACCAAAAATAAATTAATAAATAAATATTTATACATGTACAGTACAAAATAAATAGTTTTGACAACCCCTGTTCCAGCACCCAAATGCCTAGACCCTCTGTTTAGCCCCTTTCTATCTTGCCTCAACAACCTTATCCAAAACCCAAAAAAAAAAAAAAGCTCCCACCGATTCGCCGTCTCTCTACTTCGTTTCTTTCCCTGTTTCATGGTTTGCCATGCTGCATGCTGCCTCACAAATGGAAGAAGCTTTTCCTCCACTCTTTTCTCTCGACTTCAATCTTTTCTTCTTCTCCTATTTTCTCTTTTCTATTCCTCTTTGTCTCTACCTTTCTCAATTTCTCTCACCCAGACCAATTCATCAATTTCTCTTCTTTCTTTCTTATTTAGTCCGTCTATATATTTGCTTGGCAAGAACTATGAAGAGCGGTGAAGATAAAAAGTTTGTCACTCTAATAGTTAAATTATAAAATAGAAATTGGTTATGAAACTTAATCATTAGATTAATAAATTTTTCATCTTCATCTCTTTTTATCCTTCCTATCAAGTAAAGCATATATGATAGACGGATTTGGTGAAAAATATCCCACCGAACCGCGATATATATTTTTTTTCATTAATTTATTTGTTGTATATATTACTTGATATATATACACATTTTTATCTCTAATTATATATATATATATATATATATATATATATATATGGTTCTTTCATTTATTTAATTTATATGTTCCTTTTACTAATTTACTCTGTATATATAATATTAGATTTCATGTGTTCACTTACTAAACGTATTTATGCATTTTCTTTTATTTAATTAATTAATATATATGTTATACATTAATTTTATTTTCCTCCCAATCACTCATTCACCAAGCACACTTATCAGGTACACAAATATCTAAATCCTTAATTTCATCATCCTCTTGTTCTCCATTCTCCATAATTCATAAATCAAATTTTTATAAAATTTTGAGTAAATTTCATTAAGATCTTCAACGTTTTACCATAATTAAACTTTACTTCATTAGTTTGAGAAACGGATATTTTGGTCCAAAATTATAAATTTAACAGTACAAAAATTATTTTATTAAGTTACTATTAAAAAAAGCATTAATTTAAACATTTGTTACTCATAAAAATATCCATAATACATTTTTTTTATTTAAAAATAAATATTTTACATAGAATAATTTTTTTAAAAATTATTTAAAAATAATAAATAGTAATAAAATTCATTTTTAATACTTGGAATGTGATATTATTAATTCAAATTTAGTAATTGACTAATTAAAAAATAAATATTTTACATAGAATAATTTTTTAAACAATTATTTAAAAATAATAAATGGTAATAAAATTCATTGTTAATACTTGAACTGTGATATTATTAATTTAAGTTTAGTAATTGACTGATATATATTAAAATCATTTGTGATTTTGGATCAAAGTGTGTGAAGACCGAGAATTTTCGAAAAATAAATAGTAAATATCCGGGAAAATTTAATTTGGATAAGTTGCAATCCAAATTAAATAAGAAAAGAAATGGAGAAAATAATTTTTGGATATTAGGAAATTCAAAAATTTAAAGAAATAAAAAGGTATATATTTATATAATTATAAAATTATATTATATAAATATATTTTAAATGTTAAAGAAATAAAAATGTGAATAAAAATATAATTATATAAATAGATTATATAATATATTTTTACACGTTTTTTTTAAATATGTATATATATATATATGAAATATATATACTATTTAGATCAAAGTGTATATATATACATATATTTTAAGATAAAGTATGTATATATATTAAAATTTAATAGTATATGATATATATAAAAATCTAATTTTATATATAATAAATAAATATATATTAAAAAAATGAAACAGAAGTGGGAATCGGGGAACATTTCTCTTCTGTTAGCTAAAAACAAAAGAGAAGCAAATAGAAAAGCGCCGGACGACGCGGGCCACCAGAGAAAGGAAGAAGCGGGAGGAGCGGCATCGCCGGCAAGGGAAGAACGGTAGCCCGAGTCAGAAAGAGAAGGGATCGGTGCGAAAATAGAACGAAAAATCGAAGGAAAAAGAAGAAAAGAGAGAAGAGAGAAGTGGCGGTGCCGGCCGGTCTAGGCATTGCCACCCCAACCTCGAGCTCGGTGGAGCTGAGGGGAAGAAAAGAAAGGCTACCGGCGAGGCAAAGGATGGCGAAAGGAGGAAGAAACAGAGGAGAAAAGGATTGAGAGCCACCGTTCCAGATCCGGCGTCGTCGCTGGTGATGGGGCAAAACCGAGGGCAGATCCGGCATCCTCGCAACCGTGGCCAGTTGAGGGAGGTCCGAACCGGCGGGAAGAGGTCGAACCGGGCAGCAGAAGTGAGCCGGCCCGAACCGGTTCAGGCAAAAAAAAACAGAGCAGAAAAGAAAAAGGAAAGAAAAAGAAAAGAAAGAAGAAAAGAAAAGAAAAGAAAAGGAGAAAGAAAAGAAGGAAGAAGAAGAAGAAGGAAAGGAAAAAGAAAGAGAAGAAAAAAATGGTAAGGAAAAAATTTAGAAAAAATAAATTAATGGCATTTATTTAACAATTTATGGTTATATTGATGTAGTGCATTGATATTGCAATTGTAGCAAAAAGGAGATGAGATGGATGGTGGAGTTCGGAAAGGCTCGAAAATCGAAAAGTGCGCTAAGCTTGGCGAATAGGTAAGATACTCTTATAAAGCCTTAGTAGCATTATATTGTGTGTGGGATTTATGATGTTATATGATGCATTGATGGAATGATTTTTAATGGAATTGTGATTTTTTTTTATATGATGCATTGATTTAAATTGATTTGCAAAAAAATGCTAAGAGGACCCACAACTGATGGTGGGGGTCTTAGTAAGAGGTAAAAAAAAAATTGGTGAGAATCAACGGCTGCAAGTATAAATTGTGTTTCCTTGCAAGAGGTTTAGAGGAAATTTAGTCGTTATGCTGCCGAAATTTCCACGAAAATGTTTAAGGAAAAATATTAAGTTCTCATCTAAATGGAATCTTGAAAGAATTATCGAAGATAAGCTTGAAAGGATCTTACTGTGTCATAGGAAAAAATTGATTTTTAAATGGTTGAGAAGGTTAATGGGTGAGCACAATAATGTGAGGAATTTTGTTGTGAATCTTATAGAGTCGATAATTCAAGTTATTTAACATTACAAGTTGACTATCGAGCAGAAATTGAGGTGGAATCTCGATAGTTGGAGTATTGATGGATGTAACGATAATTATATAATATTGCTTTGAAGAGAAGATCATAGTTGAAAATTGATGGTTAAATGATTGGATTGTGAAGTTATTAACGGAGTAATGATTTTCAGAATTTACCGAGTCCGGTTTCTTGATTTTGAAATAATTCCAAAACGTGATAATATGGACAAATTCGAAAGATCGAAATGGAGACGATTTCACCGTCCTGCATTGTACTGTCGGATATACGTGAGATAACAACAGGAGATACCCTAGTAATATGGGTCTTAGTATCGATACGATGATACACAATGAATAGTTATGATACTGAATCATAATGAATGTACGAATTGTGCATGCAGAAAATTGATTGAAATTGAGGTTGAATTACAACACAATCCGATCAATTATGGGTTCAAAGAAATGAGTGATAAATATGTGAAAAGATGGTTGTGCTTATAACCTTAGAATAGATCTCGAATAATAAGATCGACAATTTGCATAAGTTCGGATTAAGTCATAAAGGCCGCATAAAAGTTGATTTGAGGATTTAGATATGATTTTGTGATCGTAAATGAAATTGAACCTCAAATTGGAAATGATAAACATGTATCAATAGATCAAATCATAGATGGATTTGATAAGTGACTATCGATGTGGTGATTCTATTATCCTCGATGTCGATTCTGGAATAGATATTGAGTGATGATATTATTATTTGTATAATTTCGGTACCTTGATGACTATTTAGAAACATGATGTTTAAAAGCCCATAGAAACTTAGAGGATTCATACTAATGATGCGATCCTAATATTGATGATGAAGTGTATAAATGATTATAATAGTCAATGACGATCGAGAAAGGATATTGAATACTGAATGGTTTGAATACCAAGTGATTCAATTTCCAAATGAATTGAGTACTGAGCAAATTGAATACCGAATTAAATGAATAGTGAATGAATTGCATAGTGATTTACTGATTTGACAGAAAGAAAGTCTTGAAATCGAATAATTGATGGTGATAAAGTTAAAGGAATCGTTTCACTATATTGATGAAAATATTACTGAAGTTGCATACTGAAATGTTTTATAGCATCGCATTTAAGCATGCTTTCTTGCAACTTGAAACATTTTAATAATGTTTATATAAATACTGAAAAGTATTGATTTGTTTTGAAATGAAAATATATGGTAGATATATATTTTGATATATGAAGTCTCATACAGAATTTTACTATATGCTTTACATGATATTGAAAAGAAAGCTATAGATTTAAATGTTTTATGAGATTGTAGGCACCCTAAAAGAATGAAATTCAATAAAGCATAGTGGAAACCGCCTAATTGGAGCTTTGCTCATTAGGCAGAGAGATGCTTGTCTGACAATAGTCGTGGACAGGTCTCAGTCACGCCTGATCAGTGGGGTTGAGAGAGATGAGGTTTATGGCCATAGATAGCACCCTAGTTGGTTTCCAGGGGACAATGATATGATTTCACTGCTAGCTACAGTGATTAAGTCTTTATTGATAGAGATGATAGGGATCTAGCCTAGTCTCTAACCGATATGATATGAAGTCTAAAGTATGATTTTATTGATATGAACTCTAGACTTGACATGATTTATACTATACATGAGACATGTTTGAAATGAAATATGTTTTGAAAACGGTACATGTTTTAAACATGTTTTAAAAGTCCATGAGATATGATTTCGACACTAATATAATTTATGTATGATTTTGTGTCGAACATGGCATAATATGCGGTCTAGAGTATAGTTTGATTTGATATGAACTCTAGACCTGATATGATTTACAGTATATGTTTTAAAAGTACATGATAAATGATTTCGACACTTATATGATTTATATACGATTTTGTGTCGAATTTAAAATGATATGCGGTCTAAAGTATAGATTAATTTGATATGAACTCTAGACCTGACATGACTTATAGTATATGAAAAATGTTTTAAAACCGCACATGTTTTAGATATGCTCTAAAAACGAATACATGAATTGAAATTGAACATGTTTTTATCATGACGTAAAGGTAGACTTGAATGAATTGAAAATTCATACGTGAAGCATGTTCTAAAGTACATATGATACGATTAGAAATGATAGCGGTTTATACAGTAAAGTTACATAAATTGTATATTTAACCCTGACATGATAATATGCTTCGTATATGAGAGTTTCATGAGGAATGTCATGACTCGACATTAATGATATTTCATCTAGACGATGACATGATATGATACATGAACATAAGATTGATATGAAGAGAATTGTGAACTTATACTACTGTGATCATGAATTCTCTATATGGAAAGTGATATGAGATGATAGATTATAGGAGAACGATTATGAAACGTAAAGTGAATTGATATGATGCTTCAATTTGGACATGATGTACTCCGAGATAGAGGAAAATATATACTAATAGTATATGACATTCAATTTGGATATGACAGATTGTCGTGCGATGCACTATAGTGTAAAGACGAGAAGATTGAAAAAGTGATCATGATGATTTATTTAAAAGTATAAGCGATAGACAGATGACAAGAAATGAGATAATGATATGTTATCGATGAGAAAGGATTAATTGTAATTCCAAACTTGCAAGTTTTAAGCATTGCAGTTTAAGACAGTATAATCCTACTCTTGTATTTATATTAGTATCTTACTGAGCCGTGGTTTTGCTCACTCCACTAAATTTCATCTCAAGTTAACATCTGCTATGTGAGCTGCTAAGTGGGCATCAGAGACGATGTATGGGCTTGGTATTAGTCTTCTAAGGTATATGTTTCTTATAAATACTTGTTTACATGTAAGACTTAAATTGATGCACAGTATACATTCTGTTTAACAAGTCGGGATGTAACTAAGAACCGTTTCCGTGTTAGTTTAATATTTAAATGAAATGACTATAGGTCACCCGTAACTACACTGACACCGAATACAAACCTTAAAATGAAAAAGAAAAATTTAGCCCATAAATTTGTAGACTAAGAAAAGTATAAGAATCAAGTGAAAGTCGCGGCCCTCGGGTTGTGACAAAGTGTTATACATCTATTTACATACCAAGACTAGGGATTTGGCTGTTGTCACATGGATGCATTCAAGGGCTATTTTACTCTGACTAATCGTGATGAATACTCTGATCATGATGAATGATGATTATAAGTGTTTTTATGCTTATTCTCATAAATTTTATGATTTGTTATTATAGTTTTATTTTATTATACTGTTTTTAAGATTATTTTTTTTATCAATTTTATGATTTATTTTTATGAGCAGCCGAATGCTCAAAAATAATATACTATTGCCCATTAATAAAAATAGAACAAAATAATTTTAAGCTAATGAAATCGACTATTTTGTCAAGACAATCGGTGGCTATTGAGAAAAATATTGATTTTGCATTTTTGCTGACACTTGATAACTAAATAAAAAAAAAGTGTCAGCTTTATGAATCTAATACCATTTCCTATTTCCATGTCAATTTTTTTAATGGATTTGGTGTCTTTTTTAACATCAATTTGAATTGTCAAACTCAAGAAAATATGTAATAAGAATAATAATAACGACAACAATAATTTTTACTTTTTTTCTTTTTTTTTGCACTTTATATATTTTAATAATAATAAATTTTAAGATTATTATCTTATCCATCGTCGGTAGAATTTTTTATTCCACAAGTAGAGTTAGAATTAAGACATGTATTCTTTAAAAATATTACAAAAATAAAAAATAAATAAAATGAGACACATATCTTAATCTTAATTATATTTATGAAGTTAAAAAATTTCACCGACGATCAATAAGATAATAATTTTAAGTTTTAAGACTAGATTAAAGAGATTTACGGTTTAAAATTTAAAATTTAAGTTTTAGAAACAAGAAAATAAATAAAAACCTTAAATATAAAAAGGAAGCAGAACTAGATT
The DNA here is from genome assembly GCA_032173925.1 of Heritiera fomes. Lineage (NCBI taxonomy): Eukaryota > Viridiplantae > Streptophyta > Magnoliopsida > Malvales > Malvaceae > Heritiera > Heritiera fomes. The sequence goes on along the minus strand of JAPDPM010000009.1, from coordinate 14,855,974 downwards.
GAAGAAAGTTTATAAAAAGGAAAATTAATAAAAATGAAAGTTGTGGAAATAAAAAAATGTTAAGTTAGTAACAATGATAATTTGAAAATTTTATTGAATAAGTTACTTAGATTAATTTTTTTAATTTAAAATTTAATCAATAATTTAGATTAATTACTTTTTATTTAGAAATTACTATTAAACACTCAGCAAATATCAGTAAGCTCAAAATCTATAATCTTAAGTAGAATTGCCCATTTAAAGGGAAAAATGGAAACGGCAATTGTTTTATGATTGACTGACGACAGGTAATGAAGAATTGGAAATGGAAATGGAATTGCTCAGATTGTCCAAATTCAAGCTCCAGCTTCGAGCTATCGTCTCTGAATCTCGCGATCTCCGAGTAAAAATTTATTTTTTCAGTTTTACATCACCATTGCACTTCTCTCTCTGGCTCACTCATTTGGTTCACATTGTTTAACAGGAAAGAAACCGTTCCACAACCGAACAAATCCACCTCTTAATCCAGGTTAATTCCATTTTACAATTTCTTGATTTTTTTTTAATTTTTCTTTGCCTTGAAAACGGATACGTTGGATGCAGAAACAAAAGCAAACGGAGGAGGAATACAGTATAAGGTTACGAGAATTGCAAGCGGAATTAGCTTCATGTAGCGAATCACAGCAAAAACTTGAGAGAAAGGCTTGTGAATTTTGCTTCGCGCCTTCTTCTACATGCTTGTGAAAATGCTTGTTAATTAGAGGTCGACCTAACTGCTGTTTTTGCAGGTAAGTTACCTTCAAAACGACAACGCTTTGCTTGAAAACAAGCAAAAGGAGTTACAAGGAACCATCCAGAGCCTACTTCAGTCCAGGGATACTTTCATAAAAGTATACCAGGTCCGTGTTTATTGATTCCTTTACACATATAGATATATATTTATATCATAGCCTTTATATTAATATTGAGATAGATTATATGAACCAATATATGAGATATTTTAACTCGTCAGTATTAATTCTCTTTCTTCACTTATTCTTATCTAAAACAATGTGTTCTTCCGATTCTAGTTCCATTATATATTTTCAGATTATTTCTTTTCAAATCTTTTTCGGTCATGTCCTAGTCTTGACCCTTTGTAGATCATTCATAACTTCCACTCTTTTAATAGAAGTGTCCTTAAGTTTACATCGTACATGTTCAAATTAAAGTAAAGATTTTCATTCATCTTGTCTTTGATATTTGCTGCTCTAATATTTTTGTGAATGTCCTCATATATATATTTATATATTGTGATGCAATGAGAAAATTCAGGATGGAGCCAGCTTTAGAAGTTAGGGGGCCAACATTATTTAAGGATTTATTCGATATAGAAAGATTGGTATCATATTAAAAAAGAATTGTAACTTATGTCACTTTTTTTTTTGGTTAAAATCAAATTTTAAGAATTTAAGTTCTTCAGAAGAATTAAGTATTATTTAAACTTTTGATTAAGTTCTTGGAAATAAACAACAAAATGAAAGAAATACCTAGTGTAAACTCCAAATTTGGAAAAGCCAGGGGAGAAGGACATTGCCCTCTTTCACCACCTGTTTCTGTCATTGAGCTAATTGATGACAAAGCGAATCAAAGAAGTCATGAATCGATACTTTGAATGCCTTACTTGTTTCTTGTATAGCTCATTTCCAAATTCGGCTCATTGTGTTTGTTCCTGTATAATGTTTGAGCTTTTGTTTTGAAGACTTAATCCTGTCAAGAAAATGTATTCAACTTATACATTATTAATTGGCCTAATGTTTATGTGCAGGAATCTACTTGTGAAATGAAGCGTTCAATTGAAGCTAGAGATAGAAAACTTGCTATCCTATCTGAGAAAATAAACTCTCATTTATCACTGTTTGATTCAATAGAAAAGGAGGCATTCTTTGTCAGGCAGGTTGTGGAGAATGCAGAAAGAATTGTGAGTGAAAAAGAGGAACTAGGCATGTAACCATTTAATCTATTTCCTTTTTCATGTCTACCCTCATCTTGTATCTGTGACAGGCTCAACTGATTGATGTGATGTTGCAGTATTTGTATTTCTCTAACGCTGTTTGGTGTATTCAGTTGCTGGATTAAGGAGAAAAATGGATCAGGTTTCTGCATTTGAAAAAGAATTTGTTGGTAACTTCAACTTATTATTTACCTGCTTTATTCAGCCCATCACTTTAGACTATGAAAATTATGTTCCTTTGACTTGTCATATATTCTGAAGTACTGTGTTGAGCACATATTGAACACTTATGAGTTTGCATGGGTGTGGGAGAATGTAGGAAAAGCTTAAGAAAAAATAGTGCCGGTATTGGGGTCTGACACTCATACCTGAGTCCAAGCAACATGGATAAAATATGTTATTCTCAGTCTTTCTTGACTTGGGCATCTATAAAAGTCATGAAATTGATCTGCATTATCTTTGTTGATCACTAGCAATGAAATGGGAAGGAAGTTGCATCGTATATTAATTGCTTGGATATCAATTATTTGGGTACTCTAGTAACTCTCAAGTTATATTTATTCACAATGCAATTGTTTCTTATACAACACAATAGCCAAAATTGTAATGAACATAAATCATTACCTTCTTTATTGTCCACTAGAACTGGATTTACTTTAAATTTTTGCAGAGAGGATCCATGACCTAGAAAATAGACTGAAAAATGATGAGTACGAGCTTCAAAGAAAGAATAAAACAATTTCAGAGCTAGAATCGCAGCTTGAAGCAGCAAAAATCACTGATTGCAACCGAGCTCAAATTGAAGAGATATCCACTCAAGTATTGAAGATAAATGCAATATTCTTTTGTTTCAGAAGACTTAATTTGCAATTTCAACTAAGAAATTTGTAATCATTGTGTTTCCTTAGTCAACAACACCTTCAGAAAACCATATCAGCAAAGGATACAGTCATACAGAATCTAGTATCTGAGAAAGAGGTATCCATTTCAAACTGTTGGATGTTCATTTGGCATCCTTCACTCTGTAATTTTGTTCTAAACTTCTCCACCTGTTTAATAACCAGGCATTGCATTTTGAGGTGAGAAGTCTGGCAAATATAATACAGAAGTTTCAGAATGCTGTTGCAAACATGAATGAAGAGGTAAGAAGACAATTTGGCTTTTAGCGTATCATTCTCAAAATTCAGACTAGGAATGGACTTTACTGACTTTACTTTAAAGTCTTAAAAAACATTATAGCAAGTCCTTAAATATTTAGAGAAATACTTTAGTGATGAAATCTATTAGATTTGTCCGACGACATTTGCTTAGGTGCTATAACCTTATGCCAAGGGAAGGAGCATTGTAAGTTTGGATGGTTGCTAGCAAACTTTTCTTGGTAGTCAATATCAAACAGACCATTTTAAACTTATAATCTTTAATACTTGGTTTTGGGATTCTTCAAGTGAATTAATAAATTGGACAATTTAATCAGCAACTTGACCAATTTGATCCTCTTTACTCATCTGGTAGCTTTTTCCTTCTAGGCTGCTTTCAGGAGTGCTTCCTTTTTGTCCTTAAAATAATGGGAAACAAAAGAAAAGATAAAACTTTCAAATAACTTCATCTGTCATCCATTTGCTTTTGTTGTTTGAGATGTATTTGATTTATATGGCAGGATAAAAGGGCGGTCTCCTTGATGCTGGAAAGTAAAGAGTGCGAAATGATGACACAAAAGGAAGATACCTGGTAAAATGATACATATAGTGAATATCTTTCCTGACATTGTGCATGCTTCTCCAAATTTGAATATACTAGCATGTGATTATGAAGCTAAATTTATTACAGCAAATAAATGATTTGATCATTTATCTGTACATTTGTCTCAACATGTGTATCAATCGGATTGTCAGGTCATTCTGATCAGTGATCAAGCTGTTCAATGAACTTTGGCATGCACATTACATGTGATAAGGCTCTTGATAGGTTCAGAAATTGTTTACATGTCTACACTCTACAATCTGCATGCATGTATGTTCTTGTATATGCATGCTGTTTTCATGTTTCCCATGAGTTTTTGAGTTTAAACAGTTTGGGTGGCATCTCTATTGAAGTGGGGAAAAAATTGATATTAACAAGGAATTTTCTTTTGTTCGTTACCTTTTTCTTTGTTATTTGTATTGTACTAGGCTCACCAGGATTGAGGATACAATTAGACACAGTGCTGAACAATCTCCAAATAAGACTTGCAGCATGGATGCTGTAGGGAATAAAGGTATTAAGGTTTGTTTTCACTTCTTTAGGACTTTCTAATAAAATAGCTGATTATATTGGGAGATAATTCATCCCTCTTGTACCCATGGAGAGTGGGTTGCTAGTCGCAAGGTAGAAAAACTGGGTATTAACTGTGATGTTAAACAAGCTTTCTATGTTTCATTATATTATTTTTTTACAGGTTCTTAGTTGCAATCTGGTTGTTTCAATTAAATGTAATGCAGTAAGCTTTGAAATCTATTTTTTCGGTTCACATCTGTAGCAAAAACTGTTGTCATTGGTAATCCATCTGGGAATGACAAAAATTTTTCACCATATCTCCATCACTTAGTTCATTTCAACAATTAAATGATAATTTGGTCCTTTTTGTTTCATATGGTATTTACAGGCTTAAAATGTACCATTTCAAGTTTGATTATTTCAAATTCAAGTGATAATAAGAGATGCTAGAGATAAATCTGTTACATGCATTACCTATTTATCATTTTAATGAGAAAGAGGCATTTGTGCATGTACCTCTTTGTTCTCTTTCCATGGAGGGCAGGGCAAGCATGACTTCGTTAATTGTTGAAGCAATCCTATTCTTTCTGGGATCTATAATTCAGGTTCACAGCCATTTCATGGGTATAATCCAACTGGAAACCACTTGCAAGCAAACAACACTTTCAACTCTTGTGTCTCAGAGGCAAGTTATTTATTCTCATTATTGACAAAAATAAACGCTCAGAATGAATATTGGCAGTTTTCAAAGCAACAAATATGGTTCTTTTTGCATTGGCATGTTCAGTCTGCCTGTTCTCCACTATCAGCTTGCTCTGAACAGCAGCCACCTTCGAATGTCTTGAGTATCCCCGGATACGAAAGAATGGTATGTGATACAAATTTCATAGTGCCTAAAACGTTGTATGAATAAAGGAGTTCTTTTGTTATTTTAATGTACGTAATCGATTTCTTAAGGAACTTTATTTGTTTTTGGCCAAAAAAAAAGGAACATTATTTGTTGAAATTTCCATAATACCATGCTTATGCATTTGTTTTCTTTTGTACGTACAGGACAACTATGCAATATCAGTACACCAACTTGATTCAGAGTGCTCAGCCACCCAGGCAGAAGCATCCAACGATCCAGGTTAAAATCGATGCTGTTTTTGTTTCACTAAAAGCAACTTTTAGAAGATGTTTTCCACATATCGTTTCAAGGAAAATAGTTTGGCAAAGGAAAATATTTTTCAGATCACAAGAAAATCAACCCAATTTTTAGGAAAATGGGTTACCTTTTTGAAAACAGAGACATTCTCCACGACCTATACATATCCACCCGCTCAAAATTAAAATTTCTAAAATTGAACGTAAAGACCAAAAAATATATATTTTAATTTTAAATATTTTATTTTATAATTATTAAATATAAATATAAATATAAATAATATTTTTATTATTTGAATAATTAATATTATTTATTATGGTAAAATTATAATTAATTTAATAATAAATAAATTTTTTAATTATTTCTTATTATTTTTAATTTCAGATATATTATTTTTATATTTTATTGAAAAACATATTAAATTTAATAATTTAATAATAAACATAAATAAATAATAATTTGTTATTATTTAATATTAAATACTTTTTATATAAAATATAATTATTTAATAGTATAGATATTTTTAATAATTTAAGAATAATGTTAAATAATATTTTAATAATAGTAATACTATTCTAAACATTTTAAGAACATTAACATAAATAATATTTTAATAATAGTAATATTCTTTTAAATACTTTAAGAAAATTAATATAAATAATAATTTTGTTAAAGTTTTTAATAATATAATATTTTAATATGAAATATTATTTTTTAGAATATAATTATTTTTAAATATTTGTAAATAAATAATTTAAACATTTTTATAATTCATAATTTTTAATATTTTAACAGTTATGTGTCAATATCATTTAAAAACAGATTTTCCTGAAAACAATCAAAAAACATATAACTTTTTCCATTAACTCATTCAAACGATAGAAAAACTGGTTTTCAGTAAATGTAAATATTTTCTAAAAATTATTTTTGGTGAAACAAACAATATATTAATTTAACATTATTTGTCATGTTTGGTTGATAGCCATTTTGAACATTTTCTAATGCCTATGCATTTTTGTTTGAACTCATTCAGAAACAGAAGCATGATCATATGCAGATCGCACCACTTGTATAATTTTAACAAAAAGGAAAACTTTAAGGGTGAGTTTGGATTAGGAATTTCAAAAGGAAAATTAATTTTAATTGAGATATTTAAAAGTTTAAAAACCAATTTCTTTGTTTATCAAACAATTTTTTTTGAAGAATTTCAAACTTTACGTGGAATTTCAAACTTTATGAGGAATTTCAAGATGGAATTTATGATGCTCAAATTCCCTTTTGAGAGTTCACCCAAAGAGGTAGTTTTTCAAAATTCATCCAAATATTCTCTTATTTAATTACACATGGCCACTAGAAAATATAAAATTAAAAAAGAAAAATATTATTTTATTTAAATATAATATATTTTTTTTCATTTTATATTATCAATATTATATATATATATATATATATATGCATTTTTACAAATCTAATGATACTCTATCACACTCCGATTTTTGAATTTTCACGATAAATTTTTCCTTTTTCATTCAGATTTTCACTTAGTCGATTGAATTGTGCTTAGTGTCTTCACTAAGATATTACAGTAAAATTTATTGAGCTATATAACATTTAACTATTCACATAGGTCCCAGTACAATCACTCACAATGTATATTTATTTTTCCATGCAATAATCCATAATAAAGACTATAGTAGACACTTAGAATTATTTTAATTTACTGTTTATATCCCTTTACACACTAAAGGATTGTGTAATAAATGTCTGAATACAATATAATAACTGTACAAGTATACTTGTTTGGTACAATATTGAAACTTTGTAGAAATCTGATCAAAATCCTTTACACAAAATCAATTATTACTGCGCATAAATCTGTAAGGTAGAGAAGGGGGTAAGCTTTGGGAAAAGCATAATAAGAAATATATATATATATATATATATGCATATAGGTGTGCATAGTATCATCTCCTATATATATATATATATATATATATATATATATAGAGGAGATGATACTATGCACACCTATATGCATGCATCAAAAATGTGTTTATAACTCACAGTTGTTATTAAAATAGTGTTTGGGCACTCTATCAGAAGGATACTATAATCGGTTAGGTAACTAGATTGAGTATGGGAGATTGTTTTGGAGCACTTCGCGTGTCTTGGTCCCTAAATCCGACTATAGGGAATGTCAAAAACTTCATAAAGAAAGAATTCATGCGTATTAAACCCATATCAAAACTTTCGATTTTTTAGAAAACCATTGGGTAAAACACTTAATGAAGCACTTAGTAAAACAGTCAGTAATTTCTTCGATAAACCACTTAGTAGATAGTTTAGTAAAACGTTCAGTAAATCACTTAGTATACAATTTAGTAAAACCTTTTCAGAGTATACTCGATAGATAGTTAATAAATGATCAATGGACATATAGAAAACAATTAGAAAATGGTTTGGTAAACTATAAATGAATTGTTAAAAAGCCATCAGTAAATGATTGAAAAACCATCAATAAACAATTGAAATACAATTTGTAAACATTTGGAAAGCGATCAGTAAACAAACAGAAAACCATCAGTGGACCATTGAAAAACAGCCAGAAAACCATCAGAAATCAATCGGTAACCATACGAAAACAATCGGTAAGAAAATTAGAAACTGATCAATAACAATCGAAAAACGATCAAAAATCAATTGGGAAACGATCAAAAAATGATCAGTAAACGATCAGAAAATAGCCACTAAATGATCAGAGGACAGTTTGTAAACAATCAGAAAACAATCAGTAATCGATCAGAAACTAGTTAGTAAATGATCAAAAAACAGTCAGAAAATGTTTAGAAAACAATTCAGTAAACGATCAGAGAATGGTTTGTAAATGATTAGAAAACAATCTGACAACGATCAGAAGACAGTCAGAAAATGATTAGAAAACGATCCATAAACGATTAGAGAACAATCAGAAAAACGATCAGTAAATGATCAGAGATCAATCAGTAATAATCAATTAGATTTAGTAAACACTCAGTATATCAAATCAATCGATCAGATTCAATAAACACATATCAAAACAGTTTTAATAATAGAATGGTGGAGACTAGGCTGCACCCTACAATATCACGTATGAAATAAAAATCCCATTGGGATTAGAAACAGAAATTCCAGAGGGATTAGTAAAGACATATAGCCATAGTCAAAGGGGTCCATAGTGTACGCTTCCCAAGTGACATCTATGGGGCTGAAGACTTAGCAGGTCTAATAGCATATGATTTATCACTCAAAATGCATGAAATGTGGCCAATAGTCTCAAAACATTTACTGGATTCCCCTGAAAACAATAAAATCAATACTTTTTATTTTCCAAAACATAGTACGATAGTGTAAATGCACATTCTATTGTGAAGGCTGGGAGTGCCCGAATCTATGTTAGCCAGGGATTTACCACCCAAGTAATCACAATATAAATCTTTGGGAACCAAGTTTCCATTTAAAATCATATCGTTTGAATTTCAATGTATTACATTTAATACGTTTAGTTAAACTCAAAACACTTAACTTAAATCAGACAATGGATATTTCTAGTTAATAGTGTCAGCAATTTCAAAATATTAAAAACATTTATTTCAATCAGACAATTAGAACTTTAACTTTAGTCAAACAACTTAAAGCAGTTCACAAATCGGTAATAACATATTTCAAGATTGGTACAGTAAAACAGATTATCACTCAGTTCATAAAACCATTAAAATAAAAATATTAGTAGTTCAAGAATATAAATTTGGCAAATATTCTTAGATTAGAACTTGAGTTCAAAATATTTTATTTACGTAAAAGAATGCTACTATCACTCGTATAAGTCATGAAATCAGAGAAATCTATCAAAATCGGTCTCAAAAACTGAGTTACAAATTTGATGCATACTATGGACTTATATGGAACTCAAATCAGTATTAACCTCCAAAATTCATTCAAAATTTTTTAAAAATTTGTTCTTGTGAATATAAGATTCAAAATATGTTTTACGAAATTTTGGCAGCATAACGGCTATATCTGCTTTAACTTCCATGCACGAAAATACAGTTCAAAAACCACAAATCCAGTTTCCCAATATTGATCAATCACAATTTCAATCAACAATTTAGAAAACTAATTCAAATCACTCAGTCCGGTCAATCAATCTCAAAACAGTTTCAATGTTCAATAATGCAGAATTTTAAAATCAATCGATCAATCATATCAATGCAGTCACAGTATCCCTACTTATTATATATATATATATATATATTTTATATATATATATATATATATATATATATATATATATCCCTTACCTAATTTCCAGTCACAATGCAGAATATCAATCTTCTCCAGTAAACAGATCAGATAAGCGAGCATATATTCGTTTATCGTTTCCTTTGCGCCACTAACTTCGGGGCTGCAAAATGATATTAAAATACAGTCAAATTTCATTATTCCTTTTACAAAGAATATTCTAGTCTCTAAGGTGCTTCATATTTTCTAATACAACAGTAAATCCGGTTTACTTCATGTTGGATGCCAAACTACAAGTATAGTCAAAACACTTCCTTTTTCGGTTCTGACTTCACTAGTAGTCTTATATTAATTTATACACTCTCTTAATACCCAAAACATATTGAATTAAGCACAATTTATGGCTGCCCTTCACTTGGCCGAATTGTACATATAGGTTTACATAATTCATTTCAACAAATTAAGCTTGAAATCATGTTCTACACATGTTCTACATCATTTCCTAATCAAACAACATCATGTTCATGTAAAAGAGGTGGAGGCCGAAACCCTTGGTGGATGAATTTCATGGTTTTAATTCAATTTAAGCTTAAACACATAGTTAAACATGTAGATCACATAGTATAAAGCCATAAAACCATGAAAAAACTAAACTTTCCCTCTCCTTTCTTCATAACCAGATTTGGTGGGAGGTGTTTCACCTTGAATTTGGCCACTTTTGGAGTTGATTTTGGTGTTAAAAGATAGAGCATTGAATTCTGGACAAGGTTGGTGAAGACAGTTTTTGGTTTCGGTGTCTTTAGGTAGGAGTTTTGGTGACTTTCTCTCTCTTGGAAGCTTTTAACAATGGTGGAAGTGTGGAAGAGAAGATATGGCCAGCCTAATGGAGAAGATGACCAGAAATTTCTAAAAAAATTAATACTTTAGCGGCCAAATTACCAAAATGCTTTTATACTTAATGATTTCGGACAATTTTTCCCTTCACACTTCTATTTCAGTATTAACCAATTAGTTTAACTTTCAAATATTTTATTTCATCATAGAATATGAGTATTGAACATATTCTAATCATTGGATAAGGTTTGACTGACCGTAAGAGTGAAATTATCAAAATACCCCTATCAGGTCAATCGCGTAAATTTTACTCTTCGCATATGATTCGGTCTATCTAATGGCATGACATACCACACATAGATTATCACACATCTATCAGTTGGTCAAAAGTCAACTTGATTTAACCGTTATTCGCAAAAATTCTTCCGGCTTATGTCTTTAATCGCCATTTTTGAATTTGTTGCCCGTTTTTCAAAATATACTCAAACGAGGTGATTTTGATGTGCGAATTCTTGCTATATTCATATTTTACCTCAAATATCATTATTCTAGAGTCTCACTTCGATCTGGATAGGAAAAGTCTTGTGGGACCCACATCAAGTACTTTTCTGAACCTTATTAAACTGACCTTTATTTAAATATTTTAACAATTAATATTTTCTTTTAAGTTCCTCAATTTTTTACTTATATCAGATATGAGGAAAACGGGATTCTCACATACTCATATTACTTTTTTGTTCTAATATATAATATCATTATCTTTTATAATTATTTTTTATTTTATTAAATTTTAGTATTAAGAAATTCTTTATAAAAATATTTATTCAAATAAGACATGTATAAATTTTAGTATTTTTAAATTGATGTATGTTTAAATGCCTTCAGTTTGAAATATTTTAAAAAATTTAAAATTTTCTATCCAAACGCACTCTAAGACTTTTAGCAACTATATAAATTTTTCCCTTTTTGTGGGTTTAGTAAAGGGATTGTATTTTTCATAGCCTCATAAATGAGAATGTGATATAGGAGAATAGGTGATGGCTGACAAAGTGAAAAACAAGCATTGTTCTTAAGTAAAAACAAGTTGACCCTTTCCAATAGTATCAATGTTGTTTCCTGCAGCATCAAGAGCATTAGTTCTCTCTCGTATTGTTTCTAACATAAAAATATAGTATGGGCACATTTTGTGGTTTACACAAAAAAAAATTATTATATAATTATCTGTCACATCTAAATCGAGTTTGAATCTTATATGATGAAACCAAGATATGATGTGATTATTTTTTTAACTTTACATTTGTTTTGGTTTCTTCATAGTAAACTCCTTTATTTTTCTTAGGATGTGGAAATCAATCTCTGCATCTCGTTTTTTTTTCTTCCTACAAAACCTCCGTATAATGATCTAAGGAAGCATGGAGAAGATTTTATCTTTTGCATGTTGACCCATCCCAAAGATAACACAGAATTGATAATTTTTTTATTAGAAACAACATATAGACAACTTGTTAATAACCAAAAAAAATCGTCTTCACACCCCATAAGGAGAAATTTAATCGGTTAAGGCTTGAAATTCAGGATTCAAAGCTTTTTAACATTTTAAATCCAAACAACAGGAATATAAAAAGGTGGAACACAAGGGACTAGAAATTTATTTTTCGTGTTCTGAAGTTCAACGACAAACTTATCAAGGCTTCTACATTTGCCTAAGATGCAAATATTCCTTAATGAGGTGAGAAGGAGTTCAAATATCTAAAAAATAATTATACACAAATATGTAGGATATTGAAAATTGTAAATGATTAAAAAAAGAATACTAAAATTAGATTTGTTCATGAAGCAGGTATGATCTAAGTAGGGCATTAATAAATTTCAACCAATCCAAACTCAATGAAAGATAGGCCTGCCTGACTCTTTGGGCTTGATTCTCTATCCAACTCCACTTTTACCTATAAAGAAAAAGTTAAAGGCATGCTCTAGCTTAAACATCGTCAATTTTATTTTGGCCTAATAATTATATACACTCTTAACATTTTGAACAAAATAAATATAAGATCTCAATAATTTAATTCGCTATAAATGTCAGTAAACTTTTTATTTTACTGTAAATAAACTTTAAACTTTTTAAAATAACACAATTAAATTCAAATCTGTTAAATGATACTAATTACTGTTTGGACACAGCTGACGTTAGCTTTGTGGGATGCCATGTGGCATGTAACATGTGCAGCATAAACAAAAGTTAGTGTTATTTAATGAATTTAGAATTAATTACGTTATTTTGAAAGGTTGAGGTTTATATAGTAAAATAAAAAGTTAAGAACATATGTCCATTTTGTGCAAACGTTGAGAGTATATTTGACTATTAATTTTTTTATTAAAAAAAGTAATAAGGATAAAGTTTTTATGAGTATCACATAAAGATTATTGAATAAAAATCACTATATTAAGAAAATTACATTCATACATTATATTGAAATACCTATTTAATTTTCAAAATTTAAAATTTGTAAATTTTAGGTATAAGTTTATCTTTAAATTAATAATATAATGTATATAAAAGATATATTTATTACGGGGACGTTTGAAATTATTTTATTTTTTTTTGTTTTCTAATTTGAAAAATTTTGTTCTGTTTTCAAAATTCTGAAAATATAATAAATGTTCGGTTAATGTTGTTAGATGTTGAAAACAAATACTTAAACAATTTCAAATATAATAATTCAAATCAAAAGAAAAAATTTTAAGAATTAAAAAAATAATAATATATTTATTAAATATAATTATATTATTTAAATAATATTATCTACATAATGTTAAATTATATTGTTTTATATTATTTAATGATAATATTAAATATAATCATTTGATCATGTTATATTTAATATAATTTAAATAATATTATAATTAAATATAATATTGAATAGTATATTTTTATAATAATAATTTATTAAAAAAATAATATTACTAGGCCCATAAATACATTAGACCCAAAAATACAGCACATCAAGCATCAAGCTCATGCTCGACCAAGGTCTAGCCTTATGGCTGCTTATGACAAGTCTCTATTACTCTTTCAGTTGTCACATTGACCAACCTGACACCTGGAGCCATGTATGTGTCTAATGGGTTGATAGAATTGAATGTTGCTAACAAACAAGTACAACGGATATAAGAGGAGAGCCCAATGGCACCCATAAGGCATGAACTCTCTCATTCTTTCATCCCTGTGATTTTTCCTTTTTTTGCTAACCTTGAGTTCTTCTCTTCTTTTTCTTCTACAACATACTTAGGCAAACATTAACTTAAGCATCAAAGCTCACACCAGAGTGTTAACTTTGGTGACGCCTGACCATGACTTGCAAGAGTTAAGATCTTTCTAGGTTGCTCACCTATCCCTAGATTTTGAAGAACAAGGGTTGAGGAATAAAATGACCTCAAACCTCAGTAGCTCTTTTAACCACAACATCTTCTCAATTCCCATATAACTAGGTACCTTAGTAGGTTGACTCTCACAGGACATAGTGTTCCTTGTAACTACTCTTTATCCACTAAAGACTCTCTTCCCAACACCCACGGGTGAGCCACCACTAACTTATTCTTTATAACTAGCTACCTTAGTAGCTTGACTCTCATGGGACATAGTGTTTCTCCTAACTACTCTTTATCCACTATAGACTCTCTTCCCAACACCCAAGGGTGAGCCACCATTAACTTATTCTTTCCTTAGCTTTTATATTCTTGGTGTATGCCCTAGAGACAATTCAATTAGCATAAGGCATATTGCTACTGGGAGCCATATATGTTTACATATGGTTAGTAACATAAAGGTTTCCCTTTACCATTTGGATCGACAATAATTATGATTATTAGTCACTAAGTGAGGTGAAGCCTTAGGAACTACATAAGCCTTGCAAGGGAATTTTAAAGAGTTACAATTATGAGAATCCCTACGCATCAAAGCTTTGTTCATAAAATTTATTCCTGGTCATTGTACTATTGAGACAAGGTATTAATAGTGTTTAAAGACTAGCATATGCTAAGCCTTCTTAGTTTTGAAGTAAGTTATTGATGTCATAGGTTGAAATATGGCGATATTTGAGAATAGCATGTGGGTGCTTATTAGAGAATAAGTTTACTGAACATAGCCCATTATAAGAGCTCTATTTGGTGACATCTATGGAAATGGTCTCACATGTCAGTAGTGTAAGTGATTTTTTGACATGAAATGCAAAGTCCTCTTACATGTGTTCCATTATGTTTTGATTTCACCCGTACGGGATTAGATTGCTAGATGCCTAATCAAAGTGTTTTGGGTCTAACCTGAAGTATATGAATAAATGTGTAAACGAGATGGGTACCCACTAATTTTGAGGTACTCAACCCCGGACCCGATTATTAACTACAGAACCCAAATCCTATAATTACCTTGTTATTTTTTAAATGTACTACCCGAATCTTACCCTAATAAATTTTATACTACTGTTTATTACCTGAACCCGTTTAATTACCTGATTATTCAATCAAAATTTTGACAAACCCGTTAATTGACCCGAACCTTAATCCAAACTTGAACTCTACTGAAAAAATAATTACTATAATACTTAATATTCTATTAATTAAAAAATAAAATTAAATAATAACATACAAGTTTCATCATAATTCATCAAATTTTAGTAGTTAACGCTTGAAATCCATAGAAATATATTTATGAAACTAAAAACATAATTTAATAAAAAATATAAAACATAATTTAATAAAAAGCTAATCTAGTTCAGGTTTAGCATATCCTAAGGGCATTACTCGAACCCTACTCGAACTTGACACAGATAATAGAATCACTAGCCTAACTCGATTATAGGGTACCCGAATTCAACTTAATCGAGGTGGGTGGTCTCGGGTACCCAGTTACATCCTTGTATATGATGGTGGATGAGTAGTCAAGTTGGGGATTCATCATTCCAAGTGACTTAAGGGACAATATATCATACATCTTAGCACATATTAACCCGAAAGTCTCTAGCCAAAACAATGAATGAATTTTATTTAACATTGGTAGCACATGGATAAGTATGGAAATTCACATATAGTAGGCACTGTAACATACTTTATGAATTTTTGATATATTATGATAAAAGGACTGAATTACACTGTAATATTGTACACTAAATAGGTTAGTCAAAGCTATTCTACTTTTTCTAACATTTGAGTGATCATGATGTGTTGCTAGATACCGCTCTTGATCTATGAATTTAAATGAATATTTAAACTCATTGCCAACATGTTAAAAACCTAATAAGTCATATAATAAGAGTGAAATGAATTGGCAAGTCTTGAGGAATTTGAAATTTCTCAATTAGTCTTTTATTGTTGAATTATGACTTGTTATAAGAATTTAATTAAAATGTTTAATATTTTAATTAAACTATTGGATATAAATAAATGTGTTTTATTTATTTAATTAAATTGATTAATTAAATTTGCCTACCTTTTAATTGAAAATAGATAAATTAATTTAATTAAAATAGTTTAATTAAATTATGATCTTTATAATTCATTAAAATTATTTTAATGGATAATCGGCAAATAGTAATAATTAAAATAAAAGACTGAATAGGCTAGTAGAATTAAAGCACTACCAACCTTTAAAGAGATATACCATAGCTAGCCACCCTTGGTTAATGTGATGTTATATTGTGAAAAATCCTTGAGAAAATAATCCCTGACAACGGTAGCAAGTAAGGTTTACCTCCTGGGGACTTATGCCAATTACTTGACTTTTCAACTAACCACTATCATTCATAAGGCTTTAGAATCCCTACTAAATTCCTTAAGAGCTTGTGATTTTTTGAAGAAACACTTAAGGCACTCAAGTTTGACCTGAAGTAAACCTTGAGAGTTTACCCTTTGAAAATCAGCAAATACAAAGAGTTGTATTTCCTTATGCCGATTTCCTTAAGGGATTCATGATTGGTTTTCTAGCTCCAAAAGAAAGGTGTTTCTTCCTTATGTCAAGAGCAAGTGTTTTGAGATTAAATATTTAAGACCGAAAAATCTTGGTGGTAAGTTTTTGAAACTCAAACTGCTAGCATAATAACAACTATAGTCCAATTTAACCTTGTAAAGGTTCCTTTATTGCTTGATTGGATTGTTAGATGCTAGAGACACTTGGATAATTTGCTTTGCGACAACCTTACTTCGATGTACGTGTGGAGCAAGTGGGATAAAAGCCTATTGATTACAATGTTATTAGACAAGTTAAAATTTTTAAAACTCAGTTTTCGCACGTATCTATGACTGATTTCTACAATTTAATCAAGTTGATCCTTCAACTTTCGATGCTTTTGTGTTTATTTTCCGCTGCCTATCTCCGACTATGTATGTTTGCGCATGAGTCAAAACCTACACCTATTCTCTCAAGCCTGTGACAATCTAACTCACAAAGTCAACTCCATGCCTTTTTTTTTTTCCATCAAATAATAAGTCCTCTAAACAGCTTTAGGGATAATTCAAGGCTTTCCATTACATTGCAAATCCTACAACAACCCCATCGTGTAGCCTCAAGCCTGTACTCGCACTCACGAAACCAATGCCAAAGTACTTGGTCCTCAAACTTGTGAGAAAGAATTATATTGTACTGTACATGAATAAATATTTATTAGTTAATTAAATTTTTGGTGAATTTTGTAAATTTCAAGTAAATAGTAATGTGGACCCTGCCTAAAATTTTGGCACCCAAATGTATAAAAGACTAAAGAAACAGTGTACAGATATTATGATAATGATATTATAGAAATTTGAGACCCAAAATACCTTGTTTGCATTATTTTGGGAAATGTGACAAACAAATTGGAACGGTTACGTCCCAAGGGTATTTTTGTAAATTTTACCCAAACTAAAATGAATTAGGATGAAGTAAAAATACCATAATATTCTACATGAAAAGTACTTAAGACAGCATCAATAGACTTATCAAATCGGTCGTTAAATCAGAAAATTTTGGTGGCGGTCCGCAGGGGTAACTTTGTCATTTCTCACTATCTATGTACCGCGTGTCGACAAAACCACTTCTAATCATCAAAATACATCCAATGGGATTAACTGGTGCTGGAATTCAAAATTTTGGAGCACGATTACATAATTTTTATGACTACGGAAGCTTAAGGGAAAAATTGTTCAAAATTTACATAACCAATGGGCATTTTGGTCATTTTGCGTACTTTTACAAGACTCTTTAAAACTCCATCAGCTGATTGCTGGCACTATTCATCATCTTCCTAAGCCACTCCCATGCCATTGAAGAGAAAAAGAAAGAAAGAAAGAAAAGCTTTCATATCTTCCAACCTAGCCATTATCTCACCAAACCATTAACTAGAAAAATATTCTATTCTCTCTCCTCTACCTACCTATACCACTAGATCATTGTATAAGTTATAAATCAAGAAGATAGAAAGCTTCAAAGATTCGGTCAAGGTATGGATCTCATTATCCCTTTTGTTTCTTTAATTTCAATGGTATAGGAAGATTGATCTCAGCTTGTTAAACATGTTGGTATCATTAAATTCAATTAAATCTTGCAAAAAGAAATTTTGCCATTAGAGGGGTTATTCGGCCAACATTGGAACTATAAGGAATCATGGGCTTTCATGCATGAAATGGATGATAGATGATGTAATGAGAATGGCTAAACAAGATTTTGATGTTGGATTGTTGAAATTCCTCAAGAATTTCAAGAAGGCAATTTCGGTCAACATAAGGGGACTATTGTGCATGGTTGATTTTGATGATTTGAGGGTACATTTAGACAATAGAAATTACAAGGAGTCTACTGATATGCTCGGATTTGAAATCCGACTTAAAACGAAGAAGTTGTGTTTTACTACCAATAGAAATTAGACTACATAAATATTTGTAGTGTCCAAAGTTGCTACAATTAGACATGAATAATAGCTTAAAAATAAATATTAAATGAATATATATTTTTGGTGAAATTATCTGCAGTCCGGGAGTAACGCTTTACGAGTGGTGCACTTGAAGAGGTCGAATAAGACAGACAGGTAAGGGATGCATATGTGAACTGTAAGGATAACTCGAATGCATGATTTTAATGCAAATAATTTTATAAGAATATTATAGAAATGAAATGTCCTGAAAACTGTGAAATTGTGGCTGTTGGCTGTTTTGGAAATGTGTTGAATTTGCAGGAAGGCTAGGATATTCGCAGGCATTATGCTTCTGAAATTTCCTTAAAAATTTTCTACAAATGGCATGAAATATTTTAATGCATATTTGAATGATTTCCTCGCCTTAAAAATGAGATATTTGATATTTTTTATAAAACATGAATATACCAAAAAATATTATTTAAATATTCATGTTACCGAATTTACCGAAAGCAAAGCTATTGGAAATTTCTCCTAAATGTTTTACAGTGTAAGAGATGGTTTAAAAACGGAAATGTTGAGAAGTAAATATTTTATAAATCATTTTCAGTAAATATTCACTATATGATAATTAAAAACTTTTATGGACTGACTGAAGATTTTACCTATTTTTATTGATTTCCATAAAGGTAATTCTATTGTGTGAATAAAGTTTTGAGATTGAAATGTTCTTAAATGTGTTCCACAATGAAACAGTGTGATTATAGAATTATTATTATCTTTGAAAAATAAATATTACTATTTTCCATAAAATGTAAAATTATTGAAAATGAATTTCAGTAATGCTGAAAATCGAATTTCACTAAAATGAAAGCATTGAAATGTGTATAAGTGTTTTACGGTGAAACCAAATATTTATGAAAATTATTACTATGGTGTGAATATTTTATAACATTGTTTTCACAGTATTGCACACAGTGTGATTTTATACCTTTATGGATTTTTTAAAAGATATTATCTATTTTATTAAATTCCATAAAGGTGATGAGATTTCGTATAAACTGTTTTGAGATTGATAGGCCCCGTATCATGCTAATATGTGATATGTACATGCTGTGTGAAGCTGTTGATACTGATCCTATCTTCAGCGTCTCGGTTAACTCCTGATCAGTGTACGATCGAGGATAATTATAGACTATGGCCATAGGTCTAATATGATACTGATGCTGTTCCCTACGGGGATTATAGCATGATATATTGAGTATGTTGCCTGGTCTCCATTTACATGTTACTGAATTACTACTACGGTTTTCACTGAAACTGTTATGATTACAGTTACTAAAGAGAAGTGTTTACCGTACTGAATTGATATTACTTACAAAGTTTATTGAAATGTGTGAGACATGTAAAAAGGGATGGGAAAAAAATACTAATTAAAGTATTTTATTTAATCGGTTTTATAAACCATTATGTGATTATTTATTTAAGGAATACAGTTTACCTAACAGGTTTTCATATTGTTTACGAAATTTTTAGTGATATATGTAAACTGTGTTCAAGGGGAATGATAATTTATTAATCTAATATTCTTTTTATGATTCAATATGAATATTAAATTATTTGATTTAAATGCTTTGATTTACGAAAGTATTGATTTGAAATCAATATGAAATGTTATGGAAAAGTGTGTTATTTCAAACATCAATATTTATTCTCTATAGTCGCTTCTAGGTTCCGGGATAAGACAAGTATTTCAAAGTACCTTCCATGCTCTATTCGGATCCGTAGCCAACTATAGTATCCTTCCTATATTGGTCCCTAGTGTACCTATAGGAAATAAATGATTTTATAGCATATAGATTTCGTGATATCAAGATTTGTATACAATTCCTTTACTGAGCTGTGATTTGCTCACTCCTTTATTTTCACTATCTACAAATTATTTTCAAAGGTTTTTGCGTGATTTACCTATCCGTAGATTGGCTACATTTTGGTTACCCCAAAGCAGTGATAGTGGATCCTGGAGGTATTGTGTTTACATTTGTATGTTCAGACATTTTTATGCAGTACTACTTGTTGTAAATTTAATCTCAGGGGATGTAAATATGATTTATACAGCTATAAATATTAAATTGTCATGTGAATAAAATATTGTTTAACTTGTTTTACGGTTTAAGTGAATTGTAGTAAAGGCATCACAGACAGGCCAACCATTATTGTCTGTGTGGAAAAGTGTGAAATACTGTATAAACAGACTGTGACAATTTAATCGGTATAAGAGTAAGGTTGGCCTGATGTCTGTTGATGTCTTTAGAATTGAAAATGTTGAAAATGGTTAACATCCGCTATAGTATTGTATAGTTTGAACTTATAAATGAATCAAGTGACTGGGAATTGGGTGAAGAGCCTGGATTGTGTAGAAGTTAATGAATTAAGGGTTATCCAAAGGGGTAGTAACCCAAAAATTTTAAGTGAAATGGGTGATCTCACAATATTAATAAAGGGCATGTTCGATAGGGTACATGGAGGAACTTAATGAGGGCCCCACCAGGTCTTCTCTGTCCAGATCGAAGTAAGACTCTAAAATGATGATATTGGGGGAAATGTGGATATCATCAGTATATAGATTCTAAGATCACCTGTTTCAATGTATATTGAACGAGCGAAATAAATTTGGAAATGATGAATGTGTCCCTACACCAAGATAACTTTTTTGAATAATAGTAAACCAAATTGATTTTGAACTTATTGATTGTGATAGGTAATTATTGTGTAAAGGATGTTCCTTCTAATATTATGATAGAGAAATTCTTATATAACAGTCCCTAATATTGGCTCCACCTTTACATGAGTGATGCGACCTGATGAGTATATTGTGGGAGGTCGCTAGATAGTCAGCCCTGTTATACGTTCTTTAGGGCCTGATTTATATGTGAATAGACGGGATATTTGGTTAGGGATTGTTTGATGTTATGAGAAATAATACATCTACTGAATGTAACTGAAAATGTGATCTGTGTATTTGATGATTTAAATATCAATATTTTTAATCCTGGTTCTACACATCCTTTCTGTTTTCTGTGTGTATTAATCAGATACTAGTAGAATCGAAATATTTTGGGGTACATCCTATCGAATAATACACTATTCAAAGTATCATAGATTTCTGAAAAGTGTGCATAGAAACTGTAAAGTAACTGTAAGGGAGAGAAAGGAAATGATAGCTAACCTAAATTTGTTGAACATGCCTGATTTCGAAGTAATTCCAGAAATGGATAGGTTAGCTGTGAATTATGTTGGCTTAAATTGTTATACCCAGGATAATACTTCATTTTATCCTGAATGCTAGATTGTGAGATTGTAAATAAATAAATGAATTAGGTGGAATGTGTATCTGATATGGGGATATATAATGTATGTGAAGGACGTAGAGATTAAATGTCCGAAGTAGTATGAAATTTGTGATTTGAAATTTATCAGATGTAATTTCAGATAAATTTCCTAGGTTATCATTGACTTGGAAAAATGAGTTATCACTGATTTAATTTTCGGTATGGAATCAACTTCTAAACTCTTATTGAATGACATAAACGGAGTTGAAGAAGCTTAAGAAGTAGCTCTAGGAATTATCGAATAAAGAATTTATCTCTCCTAATATATTCCTGAGGGAGAAACAATGTTATTTGTTTGGAAGAATAATGATGGTTTATGATTGAATATCAATTATCGATTAAATGATAGTGTTATTACCAAGTATAAATATGCACCTCTAAAAAGACTGATGGTCAAATTGATCTGTTCAGGGGTGCATTAGTGTTTTCTAAGATTAATTACTAATCGAGGTATTATCGACTAAAATCTGAGAGGTTGATGTCCTTAAGATAATATTTAGGACTTGGTAAAATCATTTTAAGTTCTTTGCAATGCCTTGCGGGCGGATGAATACCCTTACGGTGTTTATGAGTCATATAAAAGGGATATTTAAATCATACTTGAATAAATAATGATAGTGTTCAATTATGATATACTAATATATTCTTAGATATCGGAGAAATGTTAACAGTACCATAGATAGCCTTGCAGACTCTCAGAGATTGGAAATTATATGTCAAGTTTAGTAAATATGAGTTTAATTATACGTATATTTTCTGAAACATGTGGTCTCGAATTACGAAGTGACTATGGATTCGCTTAAAATTGAGATTTAGTTATTAAAAGGGATAAATCAAAGATGGTAATTGAGATATGAAATTTATTGAGTTTAGTTGAATATTATAACCAGTCTATGAAAGAGTTTGCAAGATCAATTGCTCCACTGATATGAACCATATGTGAGGAAGTTAAATGGGTAACAGGAGTATTTAAAAGTATCAAAAGAATTTAATTGTGAAGTACTATATTACTCGGGAAAAGCAACTAAAGTGACAAATGTGTTAAATTGAAAAATATATTAAGAAGATATTTTATATGATAACTAGAGAATGTGAATTGTTGGAGTAATTTCAAATTCAGATTGAAAGTGATTTCCTCTGATGATCATGTATATGTGGCTAGATCTAACATCGAGCCAACTCAATAGATAAAATTAGTCATACTCAGAGGAATAAATAAACAAATTTACTGCCAATTATATCAATGGATATGCACTTGGATTATGAAGTTGGCACAGGGAAAGTATGGAGATAGAATTTGTATTTCTGATGATTATTAGTACATTCTGCATTTAAGTAGTAATAAATGTAACATAAGAATGAAGAATGTATTGATAACTTAAAATGAAAGGAGATGTCGTTGAGATTGATACCAAATGTCTTATCGATTGTCAGTGAAAGCTAAACATTAAAGTCTGCAAGTTTATTGCAGCCTCTACCAAATCAATGAGGAAATGGGAGATGATTATGAGAGATATTCTGGGTTATTCTGGGTTATTAAAAAACCAGAAAAATCATAATGTTATGAAAGTGATTTTGAAAGATTGGATAAATTAACTCACTTCTTCATCATCAGATTTATTGATCCTCTTAGTGCTCTAGTCATATAAATTTAGGAAATAATGAGATTGGATGTGAAGTTTCAGTGAGCAATACTTATGATATGAAATTCCCATGTTATATTCTAATTGGGAGAAAATGCAGAAGGCTAGGGGACTTCTAATATAGTTTCAGTTAGGGGTGGTCAATCGGTCGGTTCGGTTAATTTTGAACCGGAGTTTGCATTTTTGAAATTAACCGAAGTTTGCATTTTCATTTTCATTAACCGAATCGAAGTTTATACTTTCATATTAACCGAACCGAAAATAAAGTTCGGTTAATCTGTTAATTAACTGATTAACCGAAATTGTATAAAACTTTCTCTTTTACACCCAAACAGTCCGACACTACCGAAATTGTATAAAAACTTTCTCTTTTACACCAAAACAGTTTACACCAAAACAGTCCGGCAACTAGTGTTAGTGACAATTCTAGTCCAGCAATTTGCAACCATTAAAACACCAAAAATAACACCTTTATAACACCAAAACAGACTGCACCATAATGATTGGAAAGGAGCCAGAGACTCAGAATGGAAGTCACGTCACTTCTCGGTCCCCTCACCCTTATCGCTGCCTGAGATACTCATCATCAGTGGCTGTTGTTGTCTCACTGTTGGCCTGTGGGATAGTCGACGCCGACGGTGTAAGGATGTGAGAGATTGAGATTGTCGAGAGTCGAGACTGATGAAAGGGAGAGGTGGAGAGCAACTGGCGAAATGTCGAGCGGAGGGGCTTGGAAAAATTAGGGATTAGGTCTAGAGGTAGAGAGGAAATGAAAAGGAGAAGGCAAAGCTGGAGAGCCACCGGCGAAATGTCAAGCGGAGCGGAGGGGGCGAGGGGCTAGGAAAAATTAGGGATTAGGTCTAGATAGAGGCAAATGTCAAGACGCTGGGAAAAAATGGGGGAAATTAGGTTAACTAACTTAAGGTAGGCAATAGTGAGGCAACGACAGCGTTTAGTCATGACTTATGGCATTATGAAATGCAGCGTATTGAGTAGGAGAGGTTAGAATATTTCGGTTAAGTAATCGGTTAATCGGTTAATTTCGTCTTTCGAACCGAATTAACCGATAACTGAAATTTCAAAAAAAATCTTTTCATTAACCGACTGAAATAATTTCGGTGGCCGACCGTTTAACCGAAATCAATTCCGTCTGTCGGTTAATTCGGTTAAAACAGAACAATGAACACCCTTAGTTTCAGCACAGCTTCTCATGTGTAAATTGATGGATAGACCGAGCGCACTATTTAGATGCTCGAATGATATATCGAGAGCGTGTGCACAAGATTTTAAAAGTGCCTAGAACAATCACTTACCGGTGATGGAATTCGTTTAAATGATAGTTTCTAAATTAACATCAGCTTGGCACCAAATGAGGTAATATATGGTGAATAGTATAGATCATCTATTGTATGAAAAGAAATGAAAATTGTTAACTCCCAATATGATAAAGTAATATTTCAGGGAGTACCAATTAAGTGTGAAAGATAAAATGTGGTGGTTTAAAAGTAATTCTATTAGTGAAAGTGCTTTGATTGCATCGCTTCAAAGAAGAGATTATTTATAAGTTACAAAATATACAAGAAAAAAAAGTACTCAGAATGGTCTTCTTCTTGGTCCAGGTGAAATTTGGAGGACCAAAATTCCTAAAGGTGGGGAGCAAATGTGAGAACCGATTATATTGTACTGTACATGAATAAATATTTATTAGTTAATTAAATTTTTGGTGAATTTTATAAATTTCAAATAAATAGTGATGTAGGCCCCACTTAAAATTTTGGTGCCCAAATATATAAAAGACTAAAGAAATAGTGTATGGATAGTATGATAATGATATTATGGAAATTTGAGACCCAAAATACCTTGTTTGCATTATTTTGGGAAATGTGACAAACAAATTCAAAAATGACAGTTATGTCCCAAGGGTATTTTCGTAAATTTTACATAAACTAAAATGAAATGGGATGAAGTAAAAACACCATTATATTCTACATGAAAAGTAGTTTAAGATAGCATCAATAGATTTATCAAATCAGTTGTTAAATAAGAAAATTTCGCTGGCGGTCTGTGGGGGTAATTTCATAATTTCTCATTATCCGTATACTGCACTCTACGAAACCACTTTTAATCATCAAAATACATCCAATGGGATTAATTGGTGCTGGAATCAGAAATTTTGGAGCACACTTACATAGTTTTACGACTACGAAAGCCTAAGGGCAAAATTGTCCAAAATTTACATAATCAAAGGCATTTTGGTCATTTTGCCTACTTCCAGAAGACTCTTTAAAACTCCATCAGCTCATTGCTGGCACTATTCATCATCTTCCTAAGCCACTCCCACTCCATTGAAGAGAAAAAGAAAGAAAAGCTCTCATATCTTCCAACCTAGCCATTATCTCACCAAACCTTTAACTAGAAAAATATTCTATTCTCTCTCCTCTACCTAGCCATTCCAATAGATCATTGCATAAGTCATAAATCAAGGAGATAGAAAGCTTCAAAGATTCGGTCAAGGTATGGATCTCATTATGCATTTTGTTTCTTTGAATTTCAATGGTATAGGAAGATTGATCTAAGCTTGTTAAACATGTTGGTATCATTAAATTCAATTAAATCTTGCAAAACGAAAATTTTCCATTAGAGGGGTTATTCGGTCAACCATCTATAAGGGATCATGGGTTTTCATGCATGAAATGGATGCTAGATGATGTAATGAGAATGGCTAAACAAGATTTTGATGTTGGATTGTTGAAATTACTCAAGAATTTCAAGAAGGCAATTTCGGTCAACATAAGGGGACTATTGTGCATGGCTGATTTTGATGATTTGAGGGTACATTTAGACTGTAGAAATTACAAGGAGTCTACCGATATGCTCGGATTTGAAATCTGACTTAAAACGAAGTAGTGTTTTACACTGGTTGAAATTAGATTGCATAAATATTTGCAGTGTTCATTGTGGCTACAATTAGACATGAATAATAGCTTAAAAATAAGTATTAAATGAATTAATATTTTTGGTGAAATTATTTGCAGCTCAGGAGTAATGGTTTACAAGTGGTGCACTTGAAGAGGTTGAATAAGATAGACAGGTAAAGGATGCATATGTGAACTGTAAGGATAGCTCGAATGCATGATTTTAATGCAAATAATTTTGTAAGAATATTTTTGAAATGAAATGTCTTGAAAATCGTGAAATTGCGGTTGTTGGTTGTTTTGGAAATGTGTTGAATTTGCAGAAGGCTAGATGTTTGCAACCGCTATGCTACTGAAATTTTCTTAGAAATTTTCTACAAATGGCAAGAAATATTTTAATGCATGTTTGAATGATTTCCTAGCCTTGAAAATGAGATATTTAATATTTTTCATAAAACAAGAATATACCAAAAAATATTATTTAAATATTCATGTTACCGAATTTATTGAAAGCAAAGCTATTGGAAATTAAATTTCTCCTAAATGTTTTACAGTGTAAGAGATGGTTTAAAAAGGGAAATTTTGAGAAGTGAATATTTTATAAATTATTTTCAGTAAATATTCACTATATGATAATTAAAAACTTTTATAGACTGACTGAAGATTTTACCTATTTTTATTGATTTCCATAAAGGTAATTCTATTGTGTGAATAAAGTTTTGAGATTGAAATGTTCTTAAATGTGTTCCACTATGAAACAGTGTGATTATAGAATTATTATTAGCTTTGGAAAATAAATATTACTATTTTCCATAAAATGTAAAATTATTGAAAATGATATTTCAGTAATGCTGAAAATTGAATTTCACTAAAATGAAAGCATTGAAATGTGTATAAGTGTTTTATGGTGAAACCAAATATTTATGGAAATTATTACTATGATGTGAATATTTTATAACATTGTTTTCAAAGTATTGCACACAGTGTGATTTTATACCTTTATGGATTTTTTAAAAGATATTATCTATTTTATTAAATTCCATAAAGGTGATGAGATTTCGTATAAACTGTTTTGAGATTGATAGGCCTCGTATCATGCTAATATGTGATATGTACATGTTGTGTGAAGCTGTTGATACTGATCATATCTTCAGCGTCTCGGTTAACTCCTGATCAGTGTACGACCGAGGACAATTATAGACTATGACCATAGGTCTAATATGATACTGATACTGTTCCCTACGGGGATTATAGCATGATATATTGAGTATGTTGCATGGTCTCCATTTACATGTTACTGAATTACTACTACGGTTTTCACTGAAACTGTTATGATTACAGTTACTAAAGAGAAGTGTTTACCGTACTGAATTGATATTACGTACAAAGTTTATTGAAATGTGTGAGACGTGTAAAAAGGGATTGGAAAAAAAAAATACTAATTAAAGTATTTTATTTAATCGGTTTTATAAGCCATTATGTGATTATTTATTTAAGGAATATAGTTTACCTAACAGGTTTTCGTATTGTTTACGAAATTTTTAGTGATATATGTAAATTGTGTTCAAGGGGAATGATAATTTATTAGTCTAATATTCTTTTTATGATTTAATATGAATATTAGATTATTTGATTTAAATGCTTTGATTTACGAAAGTATTGATTTGAAATCAATATGAAATGTTATGGAAAAGTGTGTTTTTTCAAACATCAATATTTACTCTATATAGTCGCTTCTAGGTTATGAGACAAGGCAAATATTTCAAAATACCTTCCATGCTTTATCCGGATCCCTAGCCGATTATAGTATCTTTCCTATTTCGGTCTCTAGTGTACCTATAGGAAATAAATGATTTTATAGCATATAAATTTCGTGATATCAAGATTTGCAGAGAATTCTTTTATTGAGCAGTGGTTTGCTCACTCCTTTGTTTTCACTATCCACAAATTATTTTCAAAGGTTTTTGCATGATTTACCTATCTGTAGATTGGCTACATTTTGGTTACCCCGATGTAGTGATAGTGGATCCTAAAGGTATTGTGTTTACATTTGTATGTTCAGACATTTTTATACAGTACTATTTGTTGTAAATTTAATCTCAGAAGATGTAAAATTGATTTATACAGCTATAAATATTAAATTGTTATGTGAATAAAATAGTGTAACATGTTTTACTGTTTAAGTGAATTGTACTAAAGGCATCACAGACAGTCCAACCATTACTATCTGTGTGGAAAAGTGTGAAATTCTGTATATACAGACCGTGACAAAACCAACGCATGCCACTGCGGGGCTTTGACTTGGTCTATAAACCACTTGTAGGATGAGCCTAGTTCTTCTAGGCACCACAGATCTGTTTGCCAGTGGAACGCACATCAAATACTTAACCTAGACTGTTCCACTAATGTGTCCATAATAAGTCACCTAAGTGCTTGAGAGGAACCTTTTTTATTTCATCTACGAGTGAAGGCAATAAGTATCCTGTCTTTTTCACTATTTTAACTGCAGGAGTGTTCCCTTTTTTAATGTATAATGTTATAAAGCTGAAATGTTTCAAAAACTAAGTCAAAGATCATAGTCAGGAAATGATGTTCTTTCAGTTTTATTTTGATAATGAGGTAAATATCTATAACATGAAAGGAGTTTGCAGAGCAAAGCCATGTGAAGTTTAAGACGTTTTTTCTATTTAAGTTTAGTTGGTGTATCTTTGTGCTTCAAAAGAAGGATTTCTTGTTTTTTCAAAAAAAAATCTTCAATGAACTGAATAATAATATACGAGAGCGAAGAGATGGGTGAAGATAGAAGGAAGAAAATAAACGATGGCGAAGGAGATCTACAAGTGAGTATTGAAGTGCTATCTCATCAGTTGAACAGCAAAGTGAGAGTCCATAATATCAGATGTTTTTTCATGAGTTGGATTCAAGC
The DNA here is from genome assembly GCA_032173925.1 of Heritiera fomes. Classification (NCBI taxonomy): domain Eukaryota; kingdom Viridiplantae; phylum Streptophyta; class Magnoliopsida; order Malvales; family Malvaceae; genus Heritiera; species Heritiera fomes. The sequence goes on along the minus strand of JAPDPM010000009.1, from coordinate 14,826,734 downwards.
AAGTTTCAAATGGAACAGGGATAGGATAGAACACTGGTGGGAGATTTTGGGATGACAGGAGTTTAAGAGTAGAAATGATGATTGAGGAATTTGAGAAATTTTGGAAGATGTGGACAGGGGTAGAAATAATTCCCAAATCATATTAGAAATGGTTTTTTAGGTTTGAGATGAAGGAAGATATGGGTAGAGTACTTAGAAGTGGTAATTGGTACGTAAATAACAAGTTGTTCCTTCGAGAGTGGCAACCGGGAGTACTGATGGACAGTTTCATCTTCAACAAGATGGAAAAGTGGATGGAACTTAAAGGCCTACCAATGGAGTTAATCAATGAGTGTGTGGTGAGGAAGGCAGTGGAGCCTTTGGGGAACATTTTGGAAATCGATATGCTTACAAAGTATGTATTCCAAACAGCAAGGCCTAGAGTAAGAGTTGAGGTGAAAATTGACAATCCCTTGCCTAAAGGTACATGTTTGAGCCTGGATAGGAACAGAATTCTGGTTTGGTTTGGGTATGATCTTAAATCAAGTTTTATAATCAATGTGGTTTTATTGGGTTTTGTGGAAGGTAAATGTAGTAACGAATAAGAAGTTATTGAAAATGAGTTTCATATGATGTTAATGGCGAGTGCATCAAAGGAGGATTAGTCTATTTTAACATTTAACCAGGCCATGTACGTGGTAGTTAATAAGAGCAGAAGTAGAGGAGCAAGATGGCTGAAGTCAATTAGGGTTCTAAGGTGTGAGGAAAGAAGTTGAAATAGTTCAAAAGTTAACCCTGAAAATTGGATTGTGTTGAAAATTCAAAGTAGATAACATAGAATTCTACAGAGAAATGCAACATTATGATTGGGGAAGCAAATGATGATGAATGGGGTGTCTGACTTACATGCTATGCATCGAGAATGGGAAACAAGCCTGGTAACAAGATGGGAGAGGGGACAAAAATCAGTTGGATGTGACAATGCATGAGGAAAGCATTTTGGGATACTTGGATTATTATCATAAAAGCTTGGTTTAAACTGTGATAAGAGAGTTAGGGGAGTTTGCAAGAAAAATAAAGAGGAATGTGCATAGTAAGATATAGGTGTTGGGTTAACCCATTCATGGGATCGGGTAGAATATATGGAAGTGGGCTAAGCTTTTAGATGGGAGCCCACTTAGGGGACAAATTCTCATAGTAGATAGAGGTGGATTTTAATAAAAATCAAGACCCGACAGCTTTGAGTAAGGATCGAGGGGGGAGTTGGGCATTAAACAATAGTCAAGGTTCTAATCTAAGATTTCACGCTACGTACCATTTGTATGTTTTATTGAGAATCAGTAAGGAAAGGAAAAAGGAGAATCAGGTGGCACATGTAGAGAAACAAGAGACTATGCAAAAAAGGAGGGAAGTGACGCTTTAACAAAAAGTCAAAATATTTTGATTGACAAACCTAGTCAAGTGAAATCTCCACTTGTTATTCTTAAAAAGCTATACCTCATCAACGTCACTACAGATCTTGAGGGGAAAGTTTTAGTAAGACTACAGCCAATGTTAGCAGCTTAAAGAAAATAGAGATATTATTAGGAAAAATGAGAATTTTGATGAGGAAGGAAAAGGAAGAGGAATGGAGATTTAAGAGTAGTTGCAATTCTGGAGAGAAAAAAGGATCAAATGCTCACTCAAAGAAGAAGATGCAATTTTGGTGAGAAAAGAGGACAGTGAAAAAAGCATTGAGTTGTGTGGGACTTTGGAAGACCGACAAAAAAATAACACTCCACAAGCATTTTATTCTTTACGAATGAGAGTTCTTTGTTCAAAAATCATATTTATCTATTAAAAAATTATTGCTAAAGGATAAGGAAGCTACCCTTTTTAAGCTTTCGAGGAAGCCATGAGTGTTTTGTGTTGGAATTGTCAAGGAATCAAATGGTCCTTACTAGTTAATTACAAGAGAGATTTAGAGACAAGATACCGTCCAAATATTTTTGTTTTTGTCTAAATTTAAAAGTAATTCAAAAAGAGTAAGATGGGTAGTTGATAAAATGGGGTTCAATGAATTTTTCGTGGCGGATGCTGTAGAGGTAAGGGTGGGTTGGTGTTATTATGGAATGATTTGTTTTAAGTCAACATTGGTGAATGGAGTGAAAATTTTATTCATGCTGAAATTAGTTTTAATCCAAAATGGAAGGCATACACTACAGCAAAAATAGGTTTTTGCGGTACTTATTTAGCGGCGTTTTCTACAAAAACGCCGCTAAATGCCTTGTTTTTATCGTGTCACGGCGTTTTTTTAGTTAAAACGCCGTAAATTTTAGCAAATGGGAGCATTTATATGGATAAACACCGTTAAGTTAATCAAAAAGCGGCGTTTGTTTTAAAATAAAAAAATAAAAAATATTTATTCTAAACTTTTTGAGCTACTACAGCAATTCCGTTTCTAAACCTTCTCTGTTTACGTTTCTAAACCTTTGTTTCTAAACCTAAAATCCTAATCCCATTTCCTCGTTTTCTAAACCTAAAATCCCAATCCCATTTCCATTTTCGCACCTGAGATTTCCATTTTTCACACTTGAGATTTCCATTTTCATCAGCTTTTGAAGCTTTTGTGACACCTGAGATATCCACCCCAAAGCTTTGATTTCGCTCGATTCAACTAAATCTCAATAAGCATCTGAAGCTTTCATGACAACTAAAGCTCAATTCAACTAAATCTCAGTAAACATTTTAATTCCTCACCTTTTTTTTACCAGTGATCATTCTCTGATTATTTCGATCCTTTTCTTCTCTTATTTTTCTTTTTATTTTATTTTTTGATTAGTTTTTGTTTGATGTTCACTAGTGTCACTCATGTTTATTCTTGTTACTTGGCACATATGTTGAATATGGTGCTGTTTTTTTCATATTGTGGATGGATATATAGAGGTTCGCTTGCCCTTCTCTTTCATCCGATAGTGATAACTGGATGGATGGGTGGAGGAAGACATTGTGTGTGTGTGTTTTTGTTATATGGTGCCTTATGAGTGTAAGATGATGCCAATAGTCTGTGGGTCATATCATCACAGTGTTATGCATCTTTTTTTCATTGTTCTTTGCTTTGATGTTGTGAAATTTATGTGTTTGTTTGATCAATTTCAAATGATAATGTTCGGTAGGTGGTAGATGAATATCAAAAAAATTTTTGGGATTCATGGAGAAATGTCCAAGCTGATAGCACTCAACCTTGGCCCTATTTGAATGAAGCTTTGACCAAATTTCAGGTATCTATTTTCTTTGTCATACATGTTTGTTGTAGTTTTAATGCAGAATGTGGAATTATACTTTTGAAATTCTTCTCAGAATCTTTAAAGGATATTGTTGGAGCTTTAGAGAACTTATATTTGAAAATCCTTTTCTAACTTCTTTCCATCTTCAGGACCCTGCAAAGGCTAATAAATTATTGAAAATTCAGAGGGAGTTGGATGAAACGAAAATCATCCTTGTAAGTATTTAGATGTTGTTGTTGCATAGATTTGGTGATTTTGTGTGCTTTCCTTTTCGCTTTCAGCTATCATATCAGGCAATCTTCAACTTCAAATTATCATTTTGTTGACAACTCATGCTTGGGTTGATTGTTGACCATTTAACCGGCAAAAAATAAAAAAAAATACATACTTAGATTTTTTTTTTCAGCTTTAATGCTTTGGTACAATGTTAACATTTCATAGATTGTAATATTTGTTTATAAATAGCAACCTAGCTAAGGTCATCATGAATGTTATGTAACTAGAAGTGAAACTGGTTTTGTGCTTTCCCAGTTGGATGATACAAGTACAATTTGCAAGTCTCTTTGTTTCTTAAACTGTTCCTGTTTCATATTATGTTGTCAGGAAAATGGCTGGAAAAGTGCCAAAATAAGTTTGCTGATTATATACTTATAGCCTATTGTCATTGGGTGGAAAGAAAGGTCTTATGAAATCATAGCAAAAAGACGTGGTATTGGGTCATTTGTCCTAGATGCACAAATTAAAATAGGCTGATCTTTACTTGGAGTAGAGCATAATTCTAAAAAAATTGAATAAGATTTTGATGTAACCCATTTAAAAAATAGGAAATGACATTGTGATATAGGTTGAATCCTAATGAAAAATAGATTAATGAAAAGTTTATTGGATAAGTTTAGCGAATATTTTCTATATCATGGGAAAATGGTTGAAAAATTCAAGTTTTGGTCATATCAACTGTGAAATCCCCAATTTCAGGAAATTCCTCCATAATTATAAAGTATGTTAGCTTAAATGAAAAATAAGTAGATATGAGAATTATGAAGTATGAAGGATGTATGAAACATAGAAGAAATAATGAGATGAAAGATTTAAATAGTCAAGGAAATTAAATTGATGGTATAAGAATAATGGAAGTATGAGCAAAGAATTAATATCAGAAAATTAAGTGTAACTAAAGACAAGTGTTATATGGGAGAAAGAAGACCAATTAAATGAATATGAAGTTTAATATATGAATGATGTATGCATGATGTATAGAAGAAATAAGAAAGTTGATAGTCAATAAGATAAATGATTTATTAGGTTGATATCAGAAAAATATTAAAAGTATGAGACAAGAAATTAAATCAGAAATATTATTGGAGATTAAATGGATGAGTCATATGGAAGAGGAATTAAATGGACAAATGGTCTTGAGTCAAAAGGATAAAGTGGCTGAGATGAGATGATATTGGATAGGGAAGCATTAAATAAGGTTGCATGAGTCACCACCTCCAGCCATCACCCCTACGGCAGCAAACCATCCCAGCCCTCTCTCTCGTTGCCTCTCATTCATTCCAGAAATATCTAAGTCTTCTTCCATAGCTACCTTGACAAACACCCTTGTTTAGTAACCAAATCGTTAAGTTTGTTAGACGAAAAACGATCATAGTCACTAGACGAGGCTATATCTGAAGTTTGGTAGATTGAATCCAAGTATTGGAGGAGATCTCAAAGTTTGAGATTTTGGTCACTGGCAAAAGGTAAGAGAAGAAGATGATTTGTTCAATTATGTTCATGGTATGGTGTTGTACTGAATTAGTATAACATGTTTATGGCAAATTCTTAAAGGTTTGCTTTGATATGATGATTTCAGATTTGAGGAAGAAAAAGGTTAGGGTTGGTGAACCAAGTGATTTCATGTTCTCGAAGTAATCGAGGTAAGGAATTTATGTAACGGACGTAAGGCGGCTATGTCCGCATGTTTTATAATGTTTTGATGTGGTTTGGAAAGAAACATCAACTGGTTTTGTATAGGAAAAGATGCATTTTCGGACTTGTCTTCTAGTACCAATTAGGTTAGGGGCAGCCGATTGCCTTAGAGGGAAGTCGACTGCCTAGAGACAACCAAAACGTCATTTTTCGAAAACCGAGGCAAACCAGTCGACTGCTATGTAAGCCAGTCGACTGCTATTTTCCCAGAAGCATTCTGTTTCAAACCAGTCGACTGCTATATGGGACAGTCGACTGCTATTTGCCAAATTGCATTCTGTTTCAAAAACAGTCGACTGCTATATGGACCAGTCGACTGCTATTTGCTAAGAAGCATTCTGTTTGAAAACCAGTCGACTGCTATATGGACCAATTGACTGCCCTCATGTATTTTCAAAGATGAAATTATCGGAATTTTAAATGAAAATAATTTCGATAAATGAAAGTATGAAGCAGCAGCCGACTGCCCTGTTGAGCCAGTCGACTGCCCTGTTTTGAAAAGAGGTTTTCAAACCTATTTTCCGAAAGTATGAAATGCATGGCAAAAAGGCCATATGACATATGTTTTGAGATTATGCACTTTCATGTTTATAGTAGGGGCTCTGATCAAGTCCTGAAATGATGAAATGTATGTTATGGGCTGAGGAACCATAAGTCAGGCCTCAGTCGCTACAGAAGGACACCTGACTAGTGTTAACTGTAGCCACCCGCAGTTGGCCAATCTGTTTATATTTCATGTTCGGCTAAGGGAGGATTCCTGGCCCTACGGGGTACGCCACATGATGATGATGATGATGATGCAGTGCATAACTCCATAAAAGTACAAATAGTTTTTATGTTATCAAGAACTATATGTATATACGATTTCAAAGAATAACGAAATCGAAAGTACTTGGTGTACTTGTATAAGAAGTTTTAAAAAGAAGTATATGATGTATGATTTCAAAAAAGTATAAGATGTTTTTAAAGGAAGGATGTATGTATGTAAATGATATTTGAAAGAAGTACATGAAGTATGTTTTGAAGAAGTATACGAAACATGCTATGTCATAAAAGCATGTAAAGTATGTTTTAAAGATAGAAGATGATGCATGTTTTATATGTATGCTATATTTTAAAAGAAGCATACCAAGTATGATTTCCATGTCATTGAAATAAATATGCATGGTTGCAAATAATGCATGAAAGATGTTTATGATGCATGCTTTATAATGCTTTACATGACATTATAAAGCCAAGTAGGAAAAATGCATATAGAGGCATAGTACGCTCTTTTACACATTTTTCTTACTGAGCGTAAACTCACCCCTTTATGAACATTTTTCATACAGACTATCTGAAGTAATCCCTCGCTCTCGATAGAAGAGCCTACGAGTAGATCTTGAAAGTTTACCTTCGAAAGACGCTTCCCAAGTAGAATAGAAGGTATACTTATGTAATTATGCAAAGTAAATTGTAATTCAGTTATGGTACAGTACAACTAACATTAATGTATATAAGATGTCGGGGATTTAAGTTAAGATGATGTATGAGATCCTGTGGAAACGGATGATACATATATACATGTATCATTAGTCTGTTTTATTGAAATTGAATAAAATTTTATGAGCTATCAGATAATTAGCTTAAGAATAAAGGAAGAATGACACTGGATGAACTAAATCTAAATAAAGAAGGAAAAAAGATAAGTGATAAGATGAAGTGACGGGGACGTCACATCAACTGCCCAGTGGCTAATTAGAAAACAGGAAAAGGTCTATTATTACTGTCAACTCGAGTGAATTTAGGCTCCATCCTTTTTAGCTGAATGAAGTCATTCATGATAGCCTCGATCTGAGAATAGAATATATATATATATATATGTTTATTGTAATGTTCAAACTTTAAATAATCATTTCTGAGTGGTCAGTAATATACTGACACCCTGTGGTTTAGAAGAATACTCACATACCTATTTAACTTGGACTTGTTCTGCAATGAAATTTGGTTAGTTACTGGAATTTTCTGTTACACTTTCTCAGTTTTAAATCATGGATATACACTAGTTCTACTATGAAGACCTTATATTTCTCAATCTCTCATAGTTTGTTTTACATGGTTCGTTTTCTTAAAACCATTTACAAAACAACAATAGTGCCTTCCAGAACATTTTACGTTGTCATTTAAACTCTGTTTTACATTATCTCACTGGACATCTGTGATTCTGTTGATGTTGTTTAAACAGATTGTTTGTTGCACAGGTTAGCTTTGGTCAGTCCGAGGCTAAGGTTTGTCCCAGTATTTACCTTTGATATCGCTTTGGTCAGTCAGATGCTTGATATTTTCATCAACATTGTTGTTAAATTTCCTGATTGCTTCCTGTGTGTTGCATATTCTATTCTCAGATTGAGGCTATCCTGAATGACTTCAATCCGTGTATATACTTCGTTTCTTGTTTAAAATGTAACTTGGAGATGAAATGTGAAAATAGTTAAGTTTGATTTAGCATTTGATTGATTACTATTTCTTCTCTCATTAATTTAAATGGTTATTTCTTTGATGTAGCATAAAACTATTGACAGCGTGCTTGCACGAGGTGAGAGGCTGGATAGTTTAGTTGAAAAGAGTTCAGATCTGAGTGCAGCTTCTTAGGTACATGAGTAGGCCATGATGTTAACCCTATATGCATTCACCAATTCGCATATGCATCTAATAGTACTTTTCAATTATTATGTTGAAGATTGGAGAAAACATGTAATGCATCAATATATGCATGTCATATTCTATAGATATGGAAGACTCTAAGGATCAAACATTTTTCCTTGACCCCACATTTTCCATTTTTTTTCTTTTGGAAAAAATATATTTATTAATTTTAGAGTGGGTAATGAGCAAAAAAATCACACCATGATCAGCATAGAGAAAACCTGCCCTCCAACAGTAAATATGGTAATTATGATTATATATTTTGTTTATTTTGTTTCTTAATTTCTTTTGTTGACTATGATGCAAATAAGTTAAAATGCCCAGAAGTAAATTGGTAGGCATCAATATTCGAAATATTGATAAGTTACCATCTACAGCTTAGACAAATGCACCCCCTGCAGTTGATACATGTATAGAAGATGATGGTATCCAGCGCAGTTCTGCAAGTAATGTGAATACAAGTATTTTTAATATATTTATATTTAACTTGACTTCTGTCTTGATGAATGTTTATCATGCCTTGCATTACTCGAATCATTTTTTGTGCTTCTGCTTGTATGCAACAATGTTAAAAGAGAAATATGTCCATCTACATGTAGTGGCTGATTTGATGAAATACTCTAGATCTTTCATTTGTATTTCATTTGTATATGATTTTCATTTGATGAAAATAATATACTGTGATTTGTGTCTTGGTATGTATCTATGATTCATATATTCTGATATGTGTCTTGCTACCCTTGACTTTTTGATTAATTATGAGCATGATGATAAATTTACCAGAAACATAGGCTCTAATAATGAGTTTTTCTGCATGAAACTTTTCTTTTGTATGTCTTCTTTTCCTCTTTTTTTTATTATATATATATATATATATATATATACATATATATTTTATACTAATTTTGGTTTTTGTAGATTTGAGATGTGACCCCAAGGATGTAGAAAAGATGGTGACTATTTTGTAGTGCAGATATGTTACTAAATCCTTGTCCTTACATATATAAAATTGTCTTTACAGATAATGCTAATTCTAATAATTGTACTTTCTTTACTATTTTGTGGTTATAGACTGAATGATGTGGTCTTTGTAATAGGAGAACTTGTTAAAGAAAGAAAGGGCTACTTTTGGATTTAAAAGCTTAAGTATTCTGTAACCTTAATCTTTGTTCTTTCTTTCTTTTTTCTTATGTATGTTTTCCTTAATTAGATATTGAGACTCAAATGTTTAGAGGACAAATTTATTTTTATATAAAATAGGAGACATATTTTATATATAAATATATTTTTACATTACGATAATTTTGACAACTCTTAATATTGAAGGCAAAAGCTCATAGTTTCATCATTCCCTATTAATATTGTTTGTACAATTTTTTTCTACTAATGTCTATTAATGGCTGTGTGTTGAATACTTTGTGCCTCTCCAAAATGGAGCAAAAGAATTTTGTTAATATTTATGAACTGGCGGGAAAGGAAGGTAATATTTATGAATTGGCAGAAAATGAAAAGCTATAAAAAAGTAAAAGCAAAAAATGAAATAGCGGGAAAGGCACATAATATTTATGAACCGGCAGAAAATGAAAAGCTATAAAAAAGTAAAAGTAAAAAAGGAAACGGAAATGCAGACAAGAAAAAAATTGGCTGGAAAAATTTAATATAAAAGGAAATTGAATGCAGATAAAAAAAGCTAAATGGCGGGAGGATTGAAATTCTAACTTAGCGGCGTTTTCTATAAAAAAAGGCCGCTAAATTTGTGTCATTTTTCGAGAAAATGCCGCTAACTTATGGCAGATATAAACGCCGTAAATAGGTGTAAAATTGCCAAAAGTTAGCGGCGTTTCTTATAGAAAACGCCGTTATTTTTCCCAACGGTTACAAAGTTGACGCATTTTGCAACGTTTTTTTGCTAGTGCCGTAACAGTTTAGCGGTATTTATAAACGCCGCTAAATAACCAAAAAAACGTCGCTAAAAGTACATTTTGCTGTAGTGATAAGACATAACCTTTTTGTATTATCACCGGTCAAAGAAAGGTAGGGAATTTTTTTGGGAAAATTTGATGGGGCTAAGCTTGAATAAGAGGTGGTAATAAGAGACTTTAACGAAATTAGGAGTTTGGAAGAGCAGAGAGGTAGAAAGGATCTTGGAGCTTATCGATTTAAGAAATCTAATTTACTTCTCAACTAATTGAAACTATTGGAGCTGGGGTTTAATGGACCATCTTTTACATGGTCTAATCACTGAAATTCTAGCAACATTGTCCAAGAACAACTTGATAGAGCTTTAGTTTCTCCGGAATGGCAATGTGAGTTTCATCAAGCTAAAATATTTCACTTAACAATGGTGGGACCTGGTCATACTCCAATTCTATTACGTGCGATGCCTAGGAGGCAATCAAAGAAATTTAGGCCTTTCAGATTTGAAAACATGAGGCACTAAGATCATGATTATAAGAATCAAATTAGTAAAGGGTGGAATATTAATGTTAGAGGATTAGCAATGTTTAATGCGTGTAGTAGACTAGAATCGGTGGCAAATGTTTAAAGTAATGGAATAGAAAGGATTTTGTCACTACCTAAAACCATAAACATGTGCTTATGTGGGAGACTTATCCTAATTTATAATACTTATCACATTTGTCGTGAGTTAAATAGGTAGCAACTCTTAATTTATTTAAAATATCCAATAACACTACAAGTACATGCAACCTCCTAATTAAGATCTTGGTTTTCTATAAATTTTTTCTTAGCATCACATTTATATACTAAATCAGGGTTTCATCCATACTCATCAAATTTATCAAACCAAAATTTACTCCATAAATCTGCACATACACAAATCCTTAAGATTTAAATTATAAGTTTAATTAGACACGTCTTACATCCCATCACAAGTCTACTGAAAATAGTACAAAAGATATTAAATTCACCTCTTGAGTGTGGCTGATGGACATTATGAAATGGATGCTCTTCATAAATGACCTCTTGGCTGCTCAATCTAAAACTTTAAAAATAAATTAGTGAGCTAACATCCAGTATGAATATACAAGATTAGTACCATAATAAGGCTGATAAGAAGTAGAACAGAAAGTTATGTTAAAATCAAGTTTGACTGTAAAAGTATCATGACGCTGTATATTTTAAAATAGGTAATTAGAACAGAAAGTTATGTTAAAATCAAGTTTGACTGTAAATGTGTGCATGTCATGATGTTAGTTCTTGCATATATAAAACCCTAAGAAAAACAAAAGTACACGTGCATCAGCTAATATCAAAATACAAATACAAAATCTCATATTAATAGTATTGACACGAAAACAAAATCATAGTTTATGAAACATCATACTACAATGATGATCCTACTAAAGTGAGTGAGGGGAGTGCTAATGATTTCCTAAAACTAGGGTGGTCGATCACAAAGCTCGCTAGTGGTCCTTATATCCTCATGTAGCATATACACCAACTCCAATTATTAGTCAAACGTTACTACTGACACACAAGCATTCTAGTAATGTGCGGAACTCCACTACCTGCTGAAACCTCAGTCGGTTCTCATTTTTATGGAGCCAGCTATAGATCAACCAGATATTATTAGAGAATCAATAAGAAAAATCCTCGTGAGGTGCATTCCGTCATCAAACATGAAATCTTGCTCAATCCTAAATAGGAGCCCAAATCTCCAAAACAAAACATAATATCCCCAAATGGTTCTAAAGTTCATGAAAACAAATTTCACAAAATCACAGTAAGAATCACCAGTTATACAAAACATGTACAGATAGTCAAATCAATTTACATGCATGGCCATATTATTTGAATACGAAAACATGCTCAAATCATACAGTCAAAATCTCATAAATTTACAAAACGGGTTATAAAAACATAGGTTTATCTAAATCAGGTCACATGCATGTTTATATCGATTTCAAAAACAGAAGCTTATTGGTACTAATCAAATCATAAAAGACTAGATTACAATACTTACAAACTTTGAGCACAATTACCAACTTACTGAGTAGCGCCTTGATACTCATGCAGTCACAGTCACAGTCACTATGTTTTTGCAAAAGTTGCAAAAGTCAAACTTTAGATTTTTCAATTGTTGGACTAAGAATTCCATAATCTGACTTCACTCTAGTTAGATTCATGGTATTTTCCCTTAGTCGAATCCCATTTGGCTTTTTGGTCAAAGTCAACCATCAATCAAAGTTAAACCCCAAATTTAATTAGGTCAAACCTCGAGTTGATTTTCTTTGAGAGCTCACTTACCAATTCTTACCAACTCCCTCTTGTAGCTGAATCACCCAATAGGTATCCTTAAATTCTCTTTTTCAAAATGGTTTAGGATAGAGGCTGGAAATCAAAGCAAAAACTAGAGGCTAGAACTATGGCCTCTCAAGTGTAGTTTTCAAGCTTTGCATATAGAAAATTGTTAAGAAATCATACAACAAGGGAATGCCAAATTGCTCTAGTTTTTTAGGGTTCTTGACTGAGTTTAGTTCTGTTTTTTTAAACTTGGTATAGTTGCCTTGAAGGTTGAAGAGGTTAGCCCTTGACCAGCTAAAGTGGTTAACCATGTGGCTTTGGTAGCCATATGATAGGCAATTGTCATTTGGCAAGGGCCAAATGTGTAAGGTGAGTGCTAATTATGTTTAAAGAGCATGCAAAAAATTATTTAAAGAATAGATAGTAGGATCCTAGGGCAATGCAATCTCATCCTTTGATTTCTAATTGGTGTAATTTAATCCATTGTCTGCACAATGTTGGCGCTACTGAGAGGAGGTGAATCGGTTTTTGGCCTTAATTCTAAATTTTAAAGCTAAAGAAGCTACTATAACAAATTGTACAATAAACTAATAAAAGCAGTAAATAAAGAGTAAGGAAGAAGATACAAACACAAAATTTATAGAGGTTCGGACAATCTCTTGCCTACGTCTTCTCTCCTTGATCCTTTTGTCAAGGTGTTGATTCCACTCTTCTTTGTGATTCAATACAATTCACTTCAAGGTGTGGAGAGACCTCTTACACTTCCTTTTGTAGGCTTAAGAAGAAACTTCTAAATCCTTTCCCTTATGAAGCTATCCAATCACTCACAAGATAACCTTTTAAGATTACACTCCCTTTTGAAGTAAATAATTTAGTTTAGGTGGGTTGTGTACGATAAAGAACCTCTCAAATGTAGAAATACACTATGAAGTACAATGATTATGAAGAAGAGAAGATTTGAGCTTTGAATTGTTTCTTGAAGGTTGAGGAAGATGAGATAGTGCTTGTTCTACTCTTATCTTCATAAATGCATGTATTTATAGTCCCTCAAGAGCTGAAAACAATTGTTGGAGCATTTAATGCAATTCTTCATGTTGAAAACCTTAAAAACTAGATGTTAGGCACAATTTGCATGGCATGGGATCGATCCTCAACCTAAAGGGATCGATCGTCTTCAGTTTTGTTGAGCATATGGGCCATTCTGCCTTCCTAGGATCGATCCTCTAAGGGTAAGGATCGATCCCTCATGTCCAAATCACACCTCCAAGACATTTTGCCTTTCAGGGATCGATCTCATGAAAGAGGGGATCGATCCTTTCATTCAAACTTGACTTTTTGGGCAATTTTGAGTTTAAATAAGTGTAGTCTTTGATCCCAAATCATTTTTCAATTTCATGTAAATATTTCTTAACTTAGTCAATTGAAAATTTGATCCAAACATTTATTAAGTAATTTTCTCAAAATTTTAATCAATTAGTTTAATGGAAAGTTACTAAATTTTATATTTTCCAAGTGCATTATAATAAAACATTTTCAATATATACTTGCACTTGATATTGTTATAAAAGCTTTATGCAGATTTACACATAAACATTAAACATTTAATTATGCTTAAGTTTTTGTCATTTCAAAATATTTAATTGTCAATTTAAAGCTAACAATCTCCCTTTTTTTGATATGACAAAACTTAAAGTAAATTTGCTTTGAAAAATATTTGAAAACACTCCCTCTCAATTAAAGCATAATACAATTTATAAAATTTACCCACTTCTCCCCCTTTTTGTCATAGCAAACACTAAACTTCCCTTTGATGAATGCATACATAACAAAGGAGTTAGTGATAGAAAAATAAGTGATGCCAAGGAATTGGCAATTTAAAGTAACAATAGATAATAATTTCATGAAGTCATCTAGAGATACCAAGTCAATATTCATGAAGATAATAGCTAGCATAACCATAGGCAAGAGCAGTCATAAAGATAAAAGACAGTTAGAAAGACATAATCAGTAATTAGATAAGTAGGCAAAACTAGATATCCTAGTCATTCATGGAATCCTAAAAACTAGACAGCCTAATTATATTTATCTTAAGACATCTTGGGAAAGGTCTTGTGATATTGTAAGATCTGATTTTACCCTACTGTAGACCTTAATCTCATAAAATGGATATTGGAAATTAAGTAAATAATAAATAAAGATTTACATTTTGGTGAAAAGCTCCTTAACTTTGGTTGCAAATGGGGCAATTCCCGTGAGATACTCCATGGGCGAGTATCATAATGAAACAGTTCGCCAATGGGCGAGCAAGAGCACATTCGCCAATGATCATGGTAAGTTGGACAATGGCTTGTTGGGCGAATAGATAAGTTCGCCAACTAGTTGTGTGAGGTAATCAACCGTTGTGACGAGGGATCTGATCGCCCAAGGAATGAGTAGGGCGAGTTGATCGGTTGCCCCTTTGGTTTGGCGAATGGGTGAGTTCGCAAAGTTGATTTGTGTGGTGATCGCCCGAGTTTGGTAAGGACTCATGATCGCCCACATAGATTGTGTGACTTGAAAGATAGCAAGTGGGCGAGTATGATTAATGACCTTATTGGCCAATGAGTTAGCCAAGTGAGTTGTTGGGATAATCATCCAAATGGGCGAGGACATGTAATCGCCTATATAGATTGAATATTTGCGTAGGCAAACCTGATTTTGTTGGCGAACTGAAAGTGAATTGGTGAGTTGAGGCCTCAGGAATGATGGGGCGAACTCGAAGCAACATTTGTGGACAAAATGAAAATAGATTCAAAACACGTATGCAGCAAAAATTGACTTTGGACGCCCCACAGTTGAAGACATTTAATAGATAGAATGCTAAAGTCAACAAAGGCGCCGGCCTTATTGGTTGAGGAATTAAGCAAAGTCTGCAGCAGAAGAAAAAGGCGTGTGAAAGGGTGACTTCCACGCCACTTTGAGCTGCTGTTTTCTTCATGCCTTAAATGCATGAAAGACGTGAACAATGATGAAAGAAACAGGATAAGGGACAGGCGGTAGCTATCGATTGGTTGAGCATGGTTATATCAGCAGAAACAATTGAGGAAAAACGAGTAGCCAATTCCAGCTTCTTCACGAAAGCCATTTCTCTGTTTCTTCCATTTCTCTGCCATGTTCGATCTACTAAACTCCAACCTTAAGTTGGTTAGATACATAAAACAGCTTGCAAAACCTTTTCTTCTTAACTTGATGAGCTAAAAGAATAGGCAAAGGAAGGCCAACATGAGATGGAAAGCAATCTGTTCTGGAAGTGCAGTTGGTTGAGGTGACTTTCATATTTTTTGAGGATTTCTTGATGCTCAATGATAGATTTCTATGTTTTATGAAGTAATAAACATAGATACAGTTTTGTTTTTAGTTAGATCCTTAGAGAATATGAAAACAAGGAAAATAATGGAATAAGTGACGAGAATGACGACTATAGTGATCGCCCATCAGGAAAATTAGAAATCGCCAATGAGGGCGAGTGGATAATAAAGAACTCGCCAAGCTGAATTCTGTGTTAATGGGCGAAATCGCCCAATTCTAGTGAAGTGAATTCATGGGCGAGCTCAAATGCGTAAGGCATTGGGCGAGTATAAATGTGGGCGAACTCCCATATTTAAGCCAATAAAAGCTGGGAGAAGTGAATAATGGTTTTGTTGTCGAGTAATGGCGGGCGAACGCCCACGTGTAAGCATTTTGGTGAATGGCGAACTCGGTTGGGCTAATCAGAGCTCTGTTGGGTGAGTAGTCATTTGTTTTATTTCAATCTCGCGAAGTGATATAAAAAAGAAATATTAATAGAATTTATAATTATTTGCAGCCGATAATTGGAAATGGCTATGGGCGAGCAGGAAGCAGGGCGAAGCAAAGCTTCGTTAAACCAGGTAAGGGAGATGTGTGTGAAGTGATGCATATCCTGTGGAGTAAATTTTTATGAAAACATTAAGTTAAATGTTTTGTTTTCTGACATGCATTATTTGAGGAAGTTATTTGATAATTATTTTTGATACGGGCGAGCTAAAAGACGACCCATATGCTGTTTTGGATGAACTGATACAGGGCGGGCGAGCCCTTGTATTTTTATGTTGGGCAAATTGGTATTGGCGGGCGAGCCAAGCCCTTTTATAATTTTTATACACCCATTTCTAGTTTTAAGGGCGGGCGAACCGTTTTTATAGGAAAGCTATGGGGCGAGCCAAGTGGCGAGCTCTCTTTTATGAGAACTGGGCGAGTGCCCTTGTTTTAAAGGGAAATTCGGGTAAGCCATAGTTGGGCGAACATTTTTTAATGTGTTTGGGCGAGCGGCCCTTTGGTTTAAATATAAGGCGGGCGAACAGCTATCGACGAGATACTTCTGTTTTGAAAAGCTAAGTGGCGGGCGAATACTAATTCACCGCCTTGTCGAGTTAGTCAGGGGCGAGTCGTGAAGGGCGAGCTGACTCTGGCGAACGGTTTTAAAGTGTAATTTCCTAAACAAAAATGAATTATTTTAATAATTCAAAAATAGAAATATGAAACCTTTGGCGAGTTGATTACTTGGCGAGCCACTGAGGGCGAGCCAGTTTTGCTTTCAGGTTTTAAAAGCAAGATGGCGGGCGAACACAAGTTCTCCGCGTTGGGCGAGCTGACATGGGCGAGCCATATCGGGCGAGCTGACCATGGCGAACTGGTTTCACTTTTCCAAATTTTCTCAACGAAAAATGAATTGTTTTCATTATGTTTTGTAAATAGAAAATATAAAACCTTTTTGGGCGAGTTGACCAATGGGTGAGTTGACCATGGGCGAACTAGCCATGGCGAGTCAGTTTAACCCGTGCCTTTCTCACACGGAATTCAGTGAGATTGTGGGCTGTTTTTAAAACCTTTTTGGAAAGAAAACGATGACATTATGAAATGATTCCTTAAAGGTTTTTCATGAGATATAATTTGATTTTGAGACGTTAGGCCTCTAGTTCATGCATTACTATTGCGTGACCCGCCTGGGGCGGTGGCTCGGTCGATGGACCAATGAGTGCACCTTAGGGCGTCACAGGGCTGATGGACCCGCCAAGTCATCAGCGGTCTCGAGGTCACTTGGCAAGTGGACCCGATGACCACTATAGATTATGGCCATAGATCTGAGATAGCCGTGAGGGGCGATGGCCTACGGGTGCACCCCAAAAGCAGTAGATTTCGTTCTCACAAGGGGGAGGGGGAACGATAATAGCATGATTTATTTGTTGCCTAGTCTCAACTTACCAATTTCTATTTACTATAAGGATTTGTTGAAATCCTATATATAGTGTTTACTATGTATCCACTGTCTTTTCTACTGGGTTATTGTTAAGAAAAGAATAAATGAGTTGTGATATATAGTTTTGCTTTATTTAAAGCAGCATATGTTTCCTTTACTGAGCGTATGAATCGCTCACCCCTTTATTTTTAACTCCACAGATAAAAAGTACATGGAGTTGAGAGAATTAGCTCTCAGATGGGTATAACTATGCTTAAAGCACTGAGACATGGCACGTTAAATGTGACAGGTACAGTCTCTTCTCTTTTACATTTCAGACATATGTATACAGTACTACCTTAGTGAAATAAAGGTTAATAGGGGATGTCAGATTAAAGGGATAATGAAAAGAAATTTCATATTCCATAATTAATAGATAAATGTTTATCATTTATCACTGTTACTGTTGAATGTTAATGGTATCGCAGACAGCCCAACCGGTTAAGTTGTATGAAAATACGTGAAAAATGTGATAACGGGATGTTACAGATTTAATGGTATCAGAGCTTGGGTTGGTCTGATGTCTGTTGATGCCTTTGGCATGGGAAGTGTTGAGAAAGGTTAACATCCCCTGTAGTACTGTATAATCTGAATGTATAGAGGAGTCGAATGACTGTGAAATGAGTTAAGTGGTGAAATATGGTGAAAGTTGACTAATTATGGGTTACAAATAGAGATAGTAATCCGAAAATTTTGCATAAGATAGGTGATCTTATCATCATAATGTCGGGTCTATTTGATAAGGTACAGTGAGGAACTCGGTGAGGGCCCCACTAGAACTTCTCTGTCCATATCGAACTAAGATCCTGAAATGATGATATTGAGACAAAAGGGGATAATATTAACATATAAGCTCTAAGATCGCGTGTTTGGAGTTATACTGATGAGAGAGAATTAAAGGGGAATTTATGAATATACCCCTATATTGACATGTTTTCTTTTGAAGTCATAAGTGATTGAATGGATTTAAAATATAAATTGATGGTGAAATAATATGTGGTGGTGTAAAGGATGATCTTTACTGTGGACCCCACTGATATATTGATAAGTAAGGCGACTCAGAGTACAAGCTATGAGAGGTCGCGAGATAGTCATCCCTGTTGTGGATTTTGGGGTCTGAATTTAAAGTGAATAGTGTGAGAAATGATGTAAAATCGATTATGATAATACTGGTTATATATACTTCTTATGTTTTAGGAGAATGGATATTAGTTGTGACTTGACATTTGAAGAAGTCAAGTGTTTGAGTCTGTGGATAGGAAAGAAAACTTCGAAATGGACGTGCAAATGCATGATCGCCAATGATGTGGGCGAGTTAGATGATGGCAAGGACTTAAATGAGTCCGCCAATATAACATGAATTACTAAAGTGGGCGAGAATCCTGATCGCCCAAAGAGTATGGTGAGTAATCTGATCAACAATATGACATGAGTCAAAGCAATGTGGCGAACAGAACAAAAGCTGTAATCGCCAAGAAAATGAAATGTCTCGTAATTACCAAATGATAAAGTTGGTATCGAGATTTAGTTGACAAGCTTAGAGGTTGGTAAATTGAAATAGAAATTGTTGTAAGCTCTTACCAGTGAATCAGTAGAGCTTGAGAAATTACTCAAGAGATTGATGAGTAAAGAATAAAACTAGTTTGTTATAACTGGTGAAAAACGAAAATTTTATCGTTTTGAAAACAATGAGATTAATACTCTCTACAGTTGCTTCTAGGTTCCGGAACAAGTATGGTATTCTAAAATACCTATCATATTCTATCTGGATCCCTAGTCGACTGTAGTATCCTTCCTATTTGTTTGCCTAGAGCCAACTAGGATGATTTTAAAGAGAATAAACATGTATATTGATATCAGCAATATTATTGAATAAGGTATGGAAAACCTTATTGTTAAGTCAGTGATCATTGGTTTCTAATTGATATATATATATTAGAGACGTGAGGTCTCAATTGATTAAGTGGACATTAAAATTGTTTGAATAAAAGATTATACTACTTAAGTGAGGTTAAAGTGTGCTTATTGGGGTATAAAATTTATGAGTTTTACCCGTATAGCACGAATGAATTGTTGAAGAGTTTGTGGAATTTGCTACCTTATTTAATACCTATTGTGGAAAAGTGAAAGTGAAAGTGTATGTATGAATACAATATTAGAAATGGTTACGAAATAGTAACAGTAAAGTACTATATTAAGTGGGAAATTGACAGAGGTGATAATAGATAATAAATTTAATTTCAGAAATTGATGTAAGGAAAAGTATATTCTCCAAGTAGTGACATTTCATGTACTAGGAGAATAAGAGATAAAATGATAACTCGATATGAAAAGAAGTTATCGAGGTAAATGATTACCTAAGACGTAATCGATGGATAGTATTAATATCTGCAAAAGAATGGCAGTCATAGTCTAACCATGAGATGATCGTTGTGGAATGGTAGAGAACCCGAAAGAGTCATGAAGTTATAGAAGTAATTATGGATTGAGTAATTAAATTATTTCACATCTTCATCATCAGGTTTTGGGATGTAATAAGTGCCTTAGTCGATATACATTGGTGAAATAGAGAGGACGTATGTGAAGTTCCAGTGAGTGGGTACTTGTGATAGGGATCCCTGATTCGTCGTATGCTTTGAGAGAATAGCAAGAGGCTTTAGGATTCCAAATTTCTACTGTTAGCACCGCCTCAGATTTATATAGATATCCGAGCGCATTGTGTGGACGCCCCGGGATATATTGAGAGCGAGTGCGTGGTATTTTAGAGACTACTGGGACAATTACATACGAATGATTAAAATTATCTACATGATAGTCACCAAATTATAATCGACTAGCACTGAATGAGATGATAAGTGATAAATAGTATAGATGAGTTACTAACTCTCAAGGATGATAAAAGACTTGAGGGAGTGTAAATTGGTTTTGAGAAAAGATGCCCGAGATTCTTTAGGACTTTGAGAAAATTCGGGATGGGTGAACCACGAGTGGGGTGATCGCTCAACACCGGATAACATGTTGTGAGATGTGGGCGAACTAGGTGGTCGCCAACCCACTTGAGAGAATAATCCTAGAGCGCGGAAGAGCACCAAAGGGATGATTATTGATGGCCTAAAGAGACGGGCAGTACTCTTAGAGACAATGAGGAATATAAAAAGATATTCGTGGTCTCATATTGGAGACGAGATTAAATAAGAGTTGAAAAAGTGATAAGAAGAAAAATACCTATATTAGAGGTACTTCCTATACTCAGTGAAAAATTGAAAAGAGTAAAATGCTATCTGGATGGTTGTGGATATATTTAGTAAGTCTGCTCATTCCTTGATTTTGGAATTTGTTGAGCTGATTGATGCCTTGGCCGGATTATATGTCAGGGAAATGGTGAGGTTTACGGTACTCTAGTGACAATTATAGTTGATAGGGAGTCCCGCTTCGTATCTCAGTGTTGAGAGAGATTACAGGAAGCTATGGGATCCCGATTGAGTTTTGCACCGCAGTTTATCAGCAGATTGAGAGACAATCCGAGCGTATGATGTGGACGCTCGAGGATATGGTGTGAGCATGTGCAGCTGATTTTATGGGCTCCTGGGATAATCCTCTACCCTGGCAGAGTTTGTTGATAATAATGGCCACAAGAGAGTATAGGCATAACATTTGGAAAATATTATTAGCAGACGATATAATCCACGATAGCATGAGAAAATGGGAGACCGAAAATTATTTTCGACTTGGTCGAACAGACTTCTTGAGATATACAAGAGGTTATGTATATTAAGGTCTCACCATTGGGATGCATAGTGAGAGGGAAATTGAGTTCCCAATGCATTGGATCGTTGGAGATCTTAGATCATGTGGAAGATGTGCACTACCTCCCATGTTGTCAAAAGTGCACAATGTGTTCCATGTCTCAATA
The DNA here is from genome assembly GCA_032173925.1 of Heritiera fomes. Lineage (NCBI taxonomy): Eukaryota > Viridiplantae > Streptophyta > Magnoliopsida > Malvales > Malvaceae > Heritiera > Heritiera fomes. The sequence goes on along the minus strand of JAPDPM010000009.1, from coordinate 14,805,358 downwards.
ATGAGAAAGTACTATCCATATCCTTCTCACGTGATTCGAAATGAGTCCTAGAGATTAGAAAGGACAGGAATTACGTTGAGAAATCGGTACAGATTTTGGATAGGAAGGATAAAGTGTGGTGATAAAATGTTATGATCTAAGATTTATTCTTTGATTGATGCTCTGGCAGTAGGAGGCTCCTTGAGAATTAAAGGGCCTTATGTGTAAGAAATATTCAGAGCTTTCACACTGACAGGTCTAGTTGAAATTTGGAGGACCAAATTTCTTAAGGTGGGGAGAAAATGTAAGATCTGATTTTACCCTACTGTAGACCTTAATCTCATAAAATGGATATTGGAAATTAAGTAAATAATAAATAAAGATTTACATTTTGGTGAAAAGCTCCTTAACTTTGGTTGCAAATGGGGCAATTCCCGTGAGATACTCCATGGGCGAGTATCATAATGAAACAGTTCGCCAATGGGCGAGCAAGAGCACATTCGCCAATGATCATGGTAAGTTGGACAATGGCTTGTTGGGCGAATAAATGAGTTCGCCAACTAGTTGTGTGAGGTAATCGCCCGTTGTGACGAGGGATCTGATCGCCCAAGGAATGAGTAGGGCGAGTTGATCGGTTGCCCTTTTGGTTTGGCGAATGGGTGAGTTCGCAAAGTTGATTTGTGTGGTGATCGCCCGAGTTTGGTAAGGACTCATGATCGCCCACATAGATTGTGTGACTTTAAAGATAGCAAGTGGGCGAGTATGATTAATGACCTTATTGGCCAATGTGTTAGCCAAGTGAGTTGCTGGGATAATCGTCCAAATGGGCGAGGACATGTAATCACCTATATAGATTGAATATTTGCATAGGCAAACCTGATTTTGTTGGCGAACTGAAAGTGAATTGGTGAGTTGAGGCCTCAGGAATGATAGGGTGAACTCGAAGCAACATTTGTGGACAAAATGAAAATAGATTCAAAACACGTGTGCAGCAAAAATTGACTTTGGATGCCTCACAGTTAAAGCATTTAATAGATAGAATGCTAAAGTCAACAAAGGCGCCGGCCTTATTGGTTGAAGAATTAAGCAAAGTCTGCAGCAGAAGAAAAAGGCGTGTGAAAGTGAGACTTCCACGCCACTTTGAGCTGCAGTTTTCTTCATGCCTTAAATGCATGAAAGACGTGAACAATGATGAAAGAAACAGGATAAGGGACAGGCGGTAGCTATTGATTGGTTGAGCATGGTTATATAAGCAGAAACAATTGAGAAAAAACGAGTTAGCCAATTCCAGCTTCTTCACGAAAGCCATTTCTCTGTTTCTTCCATTTCTCTGCCATGTTCGATCTACTAAACTCCAACCTTAAGTTGGTTAGATACATAAAACAGCTTGCAAAACCTTTTCTTCTTAACTTGATGAGCTAAAAGAATAGGCAAAGGAAGGCCAACATGAGATGGAAAGCAATCTGTTCTGGAAGTGCAGTTGGTTGAGGTGACTTTCATATTTTTTGAGGATTTCTTGATGCTCAATGATAGATTTCTATGTTTTATGAAGTAATAAACATAGATACAGTTTTGTTTTTAGTTAGATCCTTAGAGAATATGAAAACAAGGAAAATAATGGAATACGTGAGGAGAATGGCGACTATAGTGATCGCCTATCAGGAAAATTAGAAATCGCCAATGAGGGCGAGTGGATAATAAAGAACTTGCCAAGCTAAATTCTGTGTTAATGGGCGAAATCGCCCAATTCTAGTGAAGTGAATTCATGGGCGAGCTCAAATGCGTAAGGCATTGGGCGAGTATAAATGTGGGCGAACTCCCATATTTAAGCCAATAAAAGCTGGGCGAAGTGAATAATGGGCGAAGTGAATAATGGTTTTGTTGTCGAGTAATGGCGGGCGAACGCCCACGTGTAAGCATTTTGGTGAATGGCGAACTCGGTTGGGCTAATCAGAGCTCTGTTGGGCGAGTAGTCATTTGTTTTATTTCAATCTCGCCAAGTGATATAAAAAAGAAATATTAATAGAATTTATAATTATTTGCAGCCGATAATTGGAAATGGCTATTGGCGAGCAGGAAGCAGGGAGAAGCAAAGCTTCGTTAAACCAGGTAAGGGAGATGTGTGTGAAGTGATGCATGTCCTGTGGAGTAAATTTTTATGAAAACATTAAGTTAAATGTTTTGTTTTCTGACATGCATTGTTTGAGGAAGTTATTTGATAATTATTTTTGATACGGGCGAGCTAAAAGACGACCCATATGCTGTTTTGGATGAACTGATACAGGGCGGGCGAGCCCTTGTATTTTTATGTTGGGCAAATTGGTATTGGCGGGCGAGCCAAGCCCTTTTATAATTTTTATACACCCGTTTCTAGTTTTAAGGGCAGGCGAACCGTTTTTATAGGAAAGCTATGGGGCGAGCCAAGTGGCGAGCTCTCTTTTATGAGAACTGGGCGAGTGCCCTTGTTTTAAAGGGAAATCCGGGTAAGCCATAGTTGGGCGAACATTTTTTAATGTGTTTGGGCGAGTGGCCCTTTGTTTTAAATATAAGGCGAGCGAACAGCTATCAACGAGATACTTCTGTTTTGAAAAGCTAAGTGGCGGGCGAATACTAATTCGCCGCCTTGTCGAGTTAGTCAGGGGCGAGCCGTGAAGGGCGAGCTGACTCTGGCGAACGGTTTTAAAGTGTAATTTCCTAAACGAAAATGAATTATTTTAATAATTCAAAAATAGAAATATGAAACCTTTGGCGAGTTGATTACTTGGCGAGCCACTGAGGGCGAGCCAGTTTTGCTTTCAGGTTTTAAAAGCAAGATGGCGGGCGAACACAGGTTCTCCGCGTTGGGCGAGCTGACATGGGCGAGCCGACCGTGGCGAATAGGTTTCGCTTTTCCAAATTTTCTCAACGAAAAATGAATTGTTTTCATTATGTTTTGTAAATAGAAAATATAAAACCTTTTTGGGCGAGTTGACCAATGGGTGAGTTGACCATGGGCGAACTAGCCATGGCGAGTCAGTTTAACCCATGCCTTTCTCACATGGAATTCAGTGAGATTGCGGGCTGTTTTTAAAACCTTTTTGGAAAGAAAACGATGACATTATGAAATGATTCCTTAAAGGTTTTTCATGAGATATAATTTGATTTTGAGACGTTAGGCCTTTAGTTCGTGCATTACTATTACGTGACCCGCCTGGGGCGGTGGCTCGATCGATGGACCAATGAGTGCACCTCAGGGCGTCACAGGGCTGATGGACCTGCCAAGTCATCAGCGGTCTCAAGGTCACTTGGCAAGTGGACCCGAGGACCACTATAGATTATGGCCATAGATCTGAGATAGCCGTGAGGGGCGATGGCCTACGGGTGCACCCCAAAACCGGCAGATTTCGTTCTCGCAAGGGGGAGGGGGAACGATAATAGCTTGATTTATTTGTTGCCTGGTCTCAACTTACCAATTTCTATTTACTGTAAGGATTTGTTGAAATCCTATATATAGTGTTTACTATGTATCCACTGTCTTTTCTACTGGGTTATTGTTAAGAAAAGAATAAATGAGTTGTGATATATAGTTTTGCTTTATTTAAAGCAGCATATGTTTCCTTTACTGAGCGTATGAATCGCTCACCCCTTTGTTTTTAACTCCACAGATAAGAAGTACATGGAGTTGAGAGAATTAGCTCTCAGATGGGTATAGCTATGCTTAAAGCACTGAGACATGGCACGTCAAATGTGACAGGTACAGTCTCTTCTCTTTTACATTTCAGACATATGTATACAGTACTACCTTAGTGAAATAAAGGTTAATAGGGGATGTCAGGTTAAAGGGATAATGAAAAGAAATTTCATATTCCATAATTAATAGATAAATGTTTATCATTTATCACTGTTACTGTTGAATGTTAATGGTATCACAGACAGCCCAACCGATTAAGTTGTATGGAAATACATGAAAAATGTGGTAACGGGATGTTACAGATATCGCTCGATGAATTCCTCTTGTTGCATCTTGATCTCTTGAACTTCACATATAAAGTGGTTTGAGTTTCCTCTATGTGAGCAAATTGAGAATTGACAATATCTTGGAAGGTGTTGAGATTAGACTGAAATGCTTGCTGGTGCTCTTCAAGGGAACTGAAATGCGTTTCAATTTGGTTGAAACGCATCATAACACCTTGCTGAAGAGCTTGCTAATTTGTGTTAAATTGTTGAAGCATTAGCATGATCTGGTCAAATGTAGCAAGAGTTGAACTTGATGGAGCGGATGAAGAGGGAGCATTATGAGCTTCCTCTACAGGAGCTTGATCAGGAGCTAGACCTGGAACTAGATGATATGCATGTCACTTCTCCCATCCACATGTGCCGCTTCACACATTTTGATACCAACCCATGTTGTGAAGTCTTCCTAGATTAATCGTAGTACTAGGATCAGATAGAACACTGGCTTAACCTGAACAGTCAATGCCCTTTTCAAGTAAATAATATACTAGCGGCTAAGAAAACACAATTGTCTTGGCACCACCTTTTACAATCTTCACCCAATCGTGGAAGATAAAGTGAATGAGGTTAGGCTTCCTAATAGTGGGACAATGAATGTGATGAAGCTAGAACCTATCAAGTTTTCTAACTTGTGAGTACTTGGTGCTGGAAGGACAAAGGTTCCAAGAAATAATGATTTGAAGGAGACGAGCAAAGATAGGAAGATCACCTACTCGATCATCAACTATGGGAAAATCTAAAGGAGCATTCTCATCTTCATAGACGAGGCCTTCATTAGGAATGCGAAACACCATGGAAAGCTTGTCTAGAGTAATTTCAACGGACTGTCCCATAATGAATGACTTAATCCCAACAACTTTGCATCGATCATTAGGATTGTGGATGAGTTCGACATTTGAGAAGAAGGCTCGAATGATATTACATGGAACGAGAGTATTGATGCGAAGAAATGTGGTCCATTTAAAGGCTTTGAATCGAGCAAGATAAGGGAATTCAATTTCTTCTAGAACGGCAAAATTGATGGGTCGCCAATGTTTGATTTTCAAGTAAGCAAAGCTTTCATGAAATTCATTCTTTTCTTCAACATTGTAGAAACTTCGATTGAAAGCTGCAGGTATGGGTGAGGGGGAGGAGGAAGGAGTTGTTTTGAGAACCGTTTCTACTATTACTGTACATGTGTTAAATGCAAAATTATTAATTAAATTTTATGTATTTAGTAAATTATAAGTAAAACAGTGTTGTGGGCCCTACCTACTCTATAATGGTCGAATGGATTGGAGATTGTGCAAAAAGTGTCTGGAGGATATGATAAGCCTAAGGTGAAAATTTCGAGATCAAAATCCCTTATTTGCATTATTTTTAGGAAGTGTGTTAACAAATTTGAAAATAACGATTAAGGACATAATCCGGTGGCATTTTCGTAAATTGTGTCCAAACTAAAAGGAATTTGGACCAAGTAAAAATAACATGATATTCTACATGAAAAATAAGTCCTAGGCTATGTCAATAGATTTATCGAATTGGTGGTTAAATACAAAATTTACGCGATTGACTTGATAGGGGTAATTTCATAATTTCACATTTTTGGTGACCTGTGCGTCGATGAAACCACCATGATTCATCAAAATACATCCAATAAGAATTTTTGAAGTGCAATTATATAGTTATAAAAATTACGAAAGCTTAAGGGCATTTTCGTCCGAAAATCTCATAACTAAGGGCATTTTCAAAATTTTGTCCTTTTCTAGAAATCTCTACAAAACACCCCCATATTCTGCTAGCCACTGTTCATCATCCCTAACCTTCCAACCTCACATCACCCATGAAAGAAAAGTAAGAAAAGAAAAGAAAACCTATAAAACTACCATAAAAACACATTTTCTCATCACACTTTCTTCTACAAAATTGTTCTTCTCATCTTCCTCTCTTTATCCATACCAAAACCTTATTGAATAAGTGACAAAACAAGGAGAAAAGAGGGAAGAAAGAATTTGGTCAAAGGTAAGAAGTTTCCATACATTATGTTTCATTTGATTTCAATAGTAGTGAATGATTAAACTAGGTGTGTTAAGCATGTTTTTAGCATTAGATTGAATCAAATTGAGCTAAATCAAATTTCACCATTGATGGGGGTTTCAGCCAAGCTTAGAAGCTTAGAAAATTATAGTGTTTCTTGCATGAAAATGGTGCCAAATTAAAGAGTGAGCATGAATGTGTAGGAATGTGAGCTTAGAATTTTGAAAAGCTTGAATGATGTTATGAGACACCATTCGGCCAGCTTAAGGGGAGAGGGTTTTGTGCTGCATTTTGATGAGTTTAAGATGCCATGTGAGTGTAGAAATTATGAGGAGTCCACCGATGCAATCAGATTTAAAATCGGACTTAAAATGAAGAAGTTATGTTTTAGCACCGGTAGAATTTATACTGGTTTAATGGTTTCAGTGTATAATGTGGCTGCAATTAGAAGTGTAAAATAGCTCAAAAATTAAAGTAAAATGAATTAATAATGCTGGTGAATTGCTTTGCAGCCTAGGAGAACTAGATTACTAGTAGTGCTATAGAGAAAGTCGGCAACGTCAAACAGGTAAGGGATGAGTGTGTAGGCTGTAGGGATATTATGAGTGCATGGTTTCAATAAGAATAATTTTATGAGAATATTTGCTACTCAATTGCTTTGAAAACTGTGAAATTTGTGGCTTTTGGCTGAATTATGAATTGTGTTTAAAGTGCAGGGAGGCTAGGTCAATAGTAGCCGTTATGCTACTGAAATTTCGTAGAAAAATTTTCTAAAAATATTATAGAATATTTTAAGTGCATTATTGAGTGATTTCCTAGCCTTGGAAATTAATTATTTAATATTTTTCATAAAGTGCGAAATTACCGAAAAACAATATTTAAATATTCATGAAATTGATTTTCACTGAAATGAAAGCATTGAGATGTGTGTATGTGTTTTACGTGAAATTGAATATTTATAAAAATTATTATTACAATGTGAATATTGTATAAGCTGTTTTCACCATACTATTTATTATGTGAATTTATCCCTTTATGGACTGATTTATCAATTTTAACTAATTCCATTAAATTCCATAAAGGTAATGTGAATATTTATAAAATGTTTTGAGACTGTTAAGCCCCATATCATGCTCATGTGTTACTGTGTGTCTATGGCTGAGAGACTTGCTAAGTCATCAGCAATCTTAGGGTCACCTGGCAAGTGTACTCTTAGGACACCTATAGATTATGGCCATATGTCTCATGTGATATTATTACTGTGCCTTACAAGGATTGTAGCATGATATATTTTGGATGTTGCTTGGTCTCCATTACTGTTAGTGTGTTACGGAACTGTTTTATCGAACTATGTTACTAAATCCTTACTGTGATCGATGTGATTTCAGTTAATGAACTAGTTATCGTATCAATTATTGAACTGTGATTTTCCTAAACTATTTACTGTACTTAATTGTTTACTGTGTTTTTTAATGAAATTTTATCGATAAATGTGAAATGTGTTTAAATGTAATTTTTGAATTATTTACTAAAATATTTCGTTTTGTGATTTATCAAATATTTATTTATGAATCTCTTTTATTGAATATTATTAAATGAAATTCTGAACTTATTATTTACTAAATCGTTTTATTTTCATAGTTTATTAATGATTTATATAGAAGTATCTACGGCTATTGAAAGAACTGTTTACTGTTTATTAATTTCGGTTATAGAATTGTTTATTATGACTAAACTTCTACTGTTATCAAAGTATTTGCTGTTACTGAACTGTTTACATTTTTGTTATTAGACAGTTGACTATTATGTGATTATTGCGGATATAGTGAAAGAGAAATTATATTAATGTGTTTTTCGTTTACTGGTTTACAAACCATGTGTTATTGAAAAAAAAAATAAAGATGATTTTTATATTAAAATTTTAACATTATTTTTCTATAGTTACTATCTAATGATGATGATTATTAAGGTATTTAATGTGTATTAAATTTTTTATCATATCGTTTTTAACATATAGTTTACTGTACTATTACTGTTATAAAATGATTTACAGCCTTGAACTGCTTACTAAACTACTTTTTGGACTTTATCGAAGTATGTGAAATGTGTAATTTGTTTAAAGTGATTGGACAAAATATTAATTAAGAGTGTTATTTAAATGATTGATAAACCATTCATTTGATTAATTATTACTAAATTTCTACTAAATGTTATTTCATATAAAAATTTATAACTACTCCCTATAGTCACTTTAAGGTTCCAGGACACGACAAGTATTTTAAAATACCTCTCATACTCCATCCGGATCCCTAGCTAACTATAGTATCCTTCCCCCATTGTATCTAGTGTGCCATTAGGAAAATAAACATTTTGTGCATGTACAATTTCATAATATCAATTTCTGCATACGATTCCTTTACTCAGCATGTTTTGCTCACCCCTTATTTTTCCACTCCTCAGATTAACTGGAAGGATTATTTTGAGATACTCTACAGATGATTATGGTTGCGTATTTTTTCCGAAGCAGTGATTAGTGAATCTAGGAGGTACAGTCACATTTCTTTTATATATTCAAACATAATTAAACAATACTTCTTTATTGTAAAATTTACTCGGGGGATGTAATTATTGAAGAGATTGTTTTGTAGCATTTACTACTTTATAAATTGAATTAAATTATATTCTATGAATTGTTTACTGTTAAATATAAATGTGTAATAAAGGCATTGCAAGCAGTGCAACCGCTACGATATGTGTGAAAATGTGTAAAATCATTATATATACAAACTGTTACAACTGTTGATTTGCGCTTTTTGGCTGTATGCTTCACTCTTGGAGTCATTGTGAGTAATTTTAAAGTGTGGAAAACAAGGAAAGGTTCATTGAGGAATTTCAGCAAATATTTGGTGGTCACTACTTTGGGGAAGAGTTGATGAGTTTATGGGAAGAGTTGGATCACACAATCAACACATACATGTAGATAAGATTAAGGTGAGCAAGTTCGATGAAGGAAGTGTTATGAAATATGAAATGGATTGAGAGATATGAGGGCTAGAAGTTGTACCCAAAAATTGGTTTTTGTGAAATTGGAAATGAGTTGGAAAGATGTGAGAATGAGAAAATGTTAAAGAAATTGAAATGGATTTGGAAAGTGTGACGAAAATGATGAAGAATGCAAGGAAAATGCCGAAGTTTGGTGAAGAGATGAAAAAGTTTGAAATTTTGGGTGAGAGAGGTGGTTTTGAGGAAGGATGGATGAAGAAGATGATGAATGCTGAAGTTTATTTTGTAAAATCGAGTTTTTATAAACCTAGAAAAAGGAAAAAATCACGAGGGGATCAATCCTTTACCTCTAGTAATGTCCCTAGAATTTTGGCACGAAATGTTGATGGAATCGATCCTAACCCATTAGGGATCAATCCCTTAGTTATGTGCTTCAATTTTTATGCAGAAAAATATTTTGAAAATAAATGAAATCATGCATTTTTAGTCTTTTAAGATCAAAACAAGATTTGAGCAAGTTAAAACCATCTTGTATGACATGTAGAAGGCAAAAACACTTATTAAAATCATTAAAAATGCATTTTGGTATGTATTGAAACCATTTTGGTATGAGAAATGCATTTTTAAGAGCTATCATGGTGATTTTGCTAAATTTATGCTCTTTTTTAAAATAAATGAGTATTGAACACTTAACAAGGAATTTAAAGCATAATCACATAAGTGTTAAACACAAAATTCATCAAATCATCCTAATAACTTAAGTCTATCACAATTTCTTAAAGAAATATGATAAGTTAAGTATGTGATGAAAGTAGTTAAGATATTCTCTAAATTCCTTTCTTGCATCCATCATTACCAACTTAAACCATTCAACCAAGGATACAAAGATGATATTCAAGTTCAACGTGCATTCATTAGACCAAGTTCTCCTCTAAGTGTACAAAATCTTTCTTTATCTAAAGGTTTAGTAAAAATAGCAGCCAATCGATGCAAGGTATCTACATACTCAAGAACAATATCACCTTTTTGCACATGATCTCTTATAAAATGATGTCTTATTTTAATATGCTTAATTCCAGAGTGTTGAATGAGATTTTTGGTGAAATTAATAGTACTAGTATTATCACATTTCACTGAAATTTGCTTCATCTCTATTCTATAATTACTTATTTGTTGATTAATCCATAATACTTAAGCACAACAGCTTCCGAATGCAATATATTTAGGTTCGGTTGTGGATTGAGCTACATATTTTATTTCTTGGAAAACCATTAGATTAGTCTATTCCCGAAGAATTGGCAAGTACTAGATGTGCTTTTCCTATCAGCGTTGCATCCACCAAAATCAACATTAGAATAACCATGAAGAGCAAAAGTAAAGTCTTTAGGAAACCATAGTCCTAAAGGAAGAAGTGTCTCTAAGGTATCTAACGATTCTTTTGACAGCTTGTAAGTGTGATTCTCTAAGAGATTATTGAAATCTGGCACACAAGCATACATTAAACATTATATCGGGTCTACTAGCCATGAGATATAGCAATGAGCCAATCATAGACCTATACAGCTTAATGTTTACACACTTACCTCCTTCATCTTTATCAAGCTTGATAGATATACTCATTGGGGTGGATTAAGGTTTGGTCTCATCCATCCCAAATCTTTTGAGCAAGTCTTTAGTGTACTTAGCTTGATTTATGACAATTTCGTCTTTACATTGTTTTACTTGGAGTTTTAGAAAGAAAGTTAGCTCTCCCATCATGCTCATTTCAAATTCATCTTGCATTAATTTGGAGAAATTTTCACATAATGATTCATTTGTGGATCCAAAAACGATATCATCTACATAGATTTGAACAATTAATAGGTCACTACCCTTAGATTGAATAAACAAAGTTGTGTCTACTTTGCCTTTTGCAAAACATTTTTCAATAAAAAACTTGGATAATCTTTCATACCAAGCTCTAGGAGCTTGTTTTAATCCATATAAGGCCTTTGAAAGTTTGAAAACATGATTGGGAAACTTCGGATTTTCAAAGCGGGGAGGTTGCTCTACATAAACCTCTTCATTTATGAAACCATTTAGAAACGCACTTTTACCATCCATTTGATAAAGTTTGAAGTCTTTGCAACATGTAAAGGCAATTAGCATCCTAATAGCTTCTAGTCTAACTATCGGTGCATAAGTTTCATCATAGTCTATTCTTTTTTTTTTGCCTATATCCTTGGGCTGCTAATCTAGCTTTGTTTCTAATTATTACACTATTTTCATCCATTTTATTCTTGAATATCCATTTGGTTCCAATAATTAGATTATAATTAGGTCTTTCCACAAGATTCCAAACTTTACTTCTTTCAAATTGATTTAATTCATCTTGCATAGCCATAATCCAATTTTCATCCTTAAAGCCTCACGCACATTCTTTGGTTCAAAATGAGATACAAAGGCTATATGTTGGTAAATATTTCTATAGGATGATCTAGTTCTAACTCTTATATTTGGATCTCCAATAATATCATTATCTTTCACATAATTGAGTTCTCTAGGACATCTAGATTCTTTCTCAAGTGTCTCTTGATCTAATGACTTATTTTTTATTTATGTCAATATTTTTATAATTGTTTGCTAACATCTTTTTCTTGAGATGGATCAATTATTGGTTTATCAAATATTTCTACATCATCATCAAAATTGGTTTTACTAGATGAATTTGACTCATCAAAAATCACATGTATTGATTCTTTTACAATAAGAGTTCTTTTGTTGAAAACTCTATAAGCCTTAGAATTTAAAGAATATCCAAGAAAAATTCCTTCATCACTTTTTGAGTCCTAAATTATCTTTTCCATTATTCAAAACAAAACATTTGAATTTAAAAGGATGGAAATAGCTAATATTAGGCCTCTTTCCTTTAAAAAGTTCATATGGTATTTTTTTTTAATTGGCCTAACCATTGCTCTATTTATTATATAGCATGATGTATTGATAGCTTCAGCCCAAAAATATTTTGGTAAATTATTTTCACAAAGCATGGTTCTAGCTATTTCCTCTAAAGTTCTATTTCTTCTTTCAACCACTCCATTTTGTTGAGGTGTTCTAGGAGCAGAAAAATTATGTTCTAGGAGTAGAAAAATTATGGCTAATACCATTATCATTACAATAAGTATCAAAACCAAGATTTTCAAATTCTTTTCCATGATCACTTCTAATACTAGCGATTGAATATCCCTTTTCATTTTAAGTGATTTTTGAAAAAGTGATGAATTTATCTAAGGCTTCATTTTTAACACTTAAGAAAAGTACCCATGTGAACCTAGTATAATCATCAACTATAACAAATCCATAGTGTTTTCCTCCTAAGCTAGTAGTTCTAGTTGGTCTAAAGAGATCTAAGTGAAGGAGTTGGAGTGGACTAGATGTTGAAACACACTTCTTAGATTTGAAAGAGACTCTCTTATGCTTACCTTTTACACAAGCCTCACAAATTTTATTATTTTCAAATTGAAGCTTGGGTAATCCAACAACTAGGTCTCTTTTAGCTAATTTAGACAATACATGCATACTAGCATGTCCTAATCTCCTATGCCACAACCAAGGTTCATCTTCCTTAGTGGCCATAAAGCATATATTTTTGTTATTTAATTCATCTATGTGTACAATATAAATGTTTCCTTGTCTATGTCCAATGAAAAGTATTTGGTTGGTTTTAGCATCAACAACATGGCAACACAAAGCATCAAACACAACCTTAAAACCTTTATCACTTAATTGACTAATACTAAGCAAGTTATGCTTTAATCCTCTAACATACAACACGTTTTCAATAGTAGAGGAAGAGTTACCAATGAAGCCAATCTCTTCTATTTGCCCTTTGGAGTTGTCCCCAAATGTGACTTCTCCACCACTTTTAGGCTTTAGGTTTTTGAATTGACTCTTGTCACCTGTCATGTGTCTTGAGCATCCACTATCAAGGTACCAATGCTTTTTTGACTTTGCCTTGTAGCAATGCTATTCCTCCTACAATCAAACACATCAAACTTTTGCCTTAGGTACCCAAATTTTCTTGGGTCCTTGAAAGTTAGTACAAATAATCTTTGATCCTTTAAGGATCCATTTCATTTTTAAGGATTCATCATTTGAATTTACAACATGTTTGGGTACCCAAATCTTCTTAACTAATTTTCCTTTAAAAGTGGCTTTCTTAATGTGCATGCTTGTGGGGAGTGTCCTTGTTTGGGTACCCAGATCTTCTTAACTAATTTTCCTCTAAAAGCGACTTTCCTTAATGTGCATGTTTGTGAGGAGTGTCATAGTTTATTGTATAAGGAGCACAAAATTGACTTTTCATTCATAACAAGAAAATTTTTTAGATGAGTTTCCTTATTTGATGCATTAAAACCTACTCCTTCTTTGTCAAAGAATGCTCTTTGGGTCTTTTACATGTGATCAAGTTTTTGTTGACCTATATAGAATATAAAAAAGGAGTTTTACAGATTAATGTTCTTTTTATTTGGCTCATCTATTTCTAGATTGGTATTTTCTAACTTCTTTTCACATTCTAATTTAGCATTCATAAGTATTTCATTTTCCATTTTCAATTTTGAAATCATTTCCTTATATGTTACATTCATGTTTTCAAATTCACTAACCAAATCATCAAATGCATCTTGTAGCTCATCAAAAGTATATTCATTAGTATCGCGTGAGTTAGAATTTACCTTATCATCATTAATGGCCATAAAGCATAGATTGACCACCTCATCTTCAACATTTTCTTCATTTGAGCTATCACTATCGCTCCATGTAGCTACCATTGCCTTCTTCTTTGTTTTCTTCTCACTTTGTTTTTTTATATAAAGGACAATCAATTTAAAGTGACCAGGTTTCATGCATGCATAACGAATAATAGTTTCCTTTTCTTTCCTACTAGTTTCTCCTTTGCTAGAGTCTCTCCTAAGGGGTCTCCTAAAATTTTGCCTAGTTCTCATTCTCTTAAATTTATTGAATCTTTTGGCAAACATTGCCATCTCTGTGTCTTTATCACCACACTTTCTTCATTATCATCCTTACATTCCTCATGTGTGGTGGATTTCAATGCAACTCCAACCTTCTTAGGAGATTCTTGTTTTTTTTTTTTTAATTTTCATTTCAGAGGTAAGAACTGATCTCATGAGTTCATCTAAAGATAGTGTATGTGGATCTTTTAACTCCTCAATAGTGGTAACTTTAGCTTCCCATAATTTAGGCAAGCTATTAAGGATCTTCTTAACCATTTCAACATTAGAGTAAGTCTTACCTAATGACTTGAGACCATTTATGATATCGATGAACCTAGTGAACATGTCACTAATGGTTTCTTCATTTTTCATTTTGAATAGTTCATAGTCTTAAGTGAGAATGCCTACCTTAGTCTCCTTCACTTGTTTTGTTACCTCATGAATGATTGCTAACTTATCCCAAATTTGTTTTACATTCTCACACAATGATACCCTATTGTATTCAATAGGCCCTAATGCACAAAAGAGCGTGTGCAATGCCTTAGCATTTAGTTGTGCCATTCTAAAGTCATTTGTATCCCACTCATCCTCTTTTTTTTAGCACTTTCTCCCCCATCAACTTTCTTAATTGGAATTAGGTACCTTTTACAATTATTCTTCAAACTTCAAAATCATTAGCTTGGATGAACAACATCATTCTAGTCTTCTAATACACATAGTTCTTGCTATTAAAGAGTGGTAGCCTAACTATAGATTGCCTTTCTCCTACTAAAGGTGTAGCTACACTATTTTGAGCCATCTAGATCGTTTATACTTGATAGAAATTATTCCAAATCAATCTTGAGCCCAAGCTTTGATACCACTTGTTAGCTCTACCAATAGGGGGTGAATTAGTTTTTTGCCTTAATTCTAAATTTTAAAGCTAAAGAAGCTACTATAACAAATTGCACAATAAACTAATAAAAGTAGTAAATAAAGAGTAAGGAAGAAGATGCAAACAGAAGATTTATAAAAGTTTAGCCAATCTCTTACCTACGTCCTCTCTCCTTGATCCTCTTGTCAAGATGTTGACAATACAATCCACTTCAAGGTGTAGAAAGACCTCTTACACCTCCTTTTGTAGGCTTTGGAAGAAACATTTAAATCCTTTCCTTTGTGAAGCTACCTAATCACTCACAAGATAGCCTCACAAGATAACCTTACAAGATTACACTCTCCTTTGAAGTAAAGAATTGAATTTAGGTGGGTTTTGTACAATAGAGAACCTCTCAACGATAGAAATACACAATATGAAGTACAATGAGTATGAAGAAAAGAAGATTTGAGCTTTGAATTCTTTCTTGAAGGTTGAGGAAGATGAGATAGTGCTTGTTCTGATCTTTATCTTCATAAATGCATGTATTTATATTCCCTCAAGAGCTGAAAACAGGTGTTGGAGCATTTAATGCAATTCTTCCCGTTGAAACCCTTAAAAACTAGTTGTTGGGCACAATTTGTGTGACATGGGATCGATCCTCAATTTAAAGGGATCAATCCTCTTTAGCTTTGTTGAGCATTTAAGCCATTCTACCTTCCTGGGATCGATCCTCTAGGGGGTAGGGATCGATCCCTCATGTCCAAATCATACCTCTAAGCTATTCTGCCATTCAAGGATCTATCCCATAAAGGAAAGGATCGATCCTTTCATACAAACTTGACTTTTCTAGGCAATTTAAGTTGAAACAAGTGTAGTCTTTGATCCCAAATCATCTTTCAATTTCATGTAAATATTTCTTAACTTAGTCAAATAAAAATTTGATCCAAACATTAATTAAATAATTTTCTCAAAACTTTAATCAATTAGTTCAATGGAAAATTACTTAATTTTATATTTTCCAAGTGCATTGTAATAAAACATTTTCAATATATACTTGCACTTGATATTGTTATAAAAGCTTTAGGCAAATTTGCACATAAACATTAAGCATTTAATTATGCTTAAGTTTTTGTCATTTCAAAATATTTAATTGTCAATTTAAAGCTAACACACAACATAACACAACATATAACCTGAATTTGAAAACTCATATGTAATAATTTACAAAGAATTAGAGAACAAGACATATATGGTTAGAAATATAATTGAGTTAGCTTTCCAAACAAATTGGAATAAACTCAATTGGAGATACCTTGAATGAGAGATCTACAATTCATTGCAGATTGCACACTGGTAGAGCTCCCTGCACATAAGTTGATTTTGTAAATTCATAGAAATTTCATAGAAATTAACCTACAATGAATTATACAGTTCATAATGTATGGTTGGAAAGGTATTTAAGTTATATTTCAAATAGATTTTAAATCACCCTAATTGGAGTTTCCTAATATGAGTTATGTGCAATTTATTGCAAGTAGGTCAACTGATCAAGTTACCTGAATGTGGCTGTACATAGGCTAACTTTGAAAAATTACTATATTGACTCACAATGAATTAGGAGATGTGGCACATATGTATGAAAAGATATTCGAGTTAACTTTCATAAAAAATTTGTGCTTTGTCAATTAAACTCCTAAATCTCCAGTTATGATCGAAACAATACCTAAGGATCAAAATTCCTATTCATTCAATATCATTTATGGACTAAACTCCAATTTAATTTCCAATTTCACATTAATTCATACAATTAAGCTTAGGAAAAATTCAAGGTTTCATAGATTTTGGGAAAGTTAGAGTCTTAATAACTTCCTTAATCTCAAAAATAAAAGAACTTCAAAGAAAGGAGATTTGAGAAAGTAAACTAGAGAAGGATATTCAGAATAAAATTGAAGAAGTTTATCTTCAAGAAGTGATTATGTGGAGGAAACAATCCAGAAATTTGTGGCTAAAGGAAGGAGACTGAAATAGCAGATTCCTTCATGCAAAAACCATAGTAAGGAGAAATCACAAGAAAATCAACTAGTTGAAAGATGAATAAGATAACTGGATTCAAGGGAAAGAGGAAATTGGAAATCATATAATTCAATTCTTTAACCCTATGTTTGGATAAACATTAGTAAAGGAAAGAAATGGAAAGGAAAAGAATGTGAACTAGAGGAAACGAGAGGAAAGGAAAGGGTACATGTACCCTTTGTTTGGATAGCTAAAATTAATAAAGGAAAGTAACCCTAACAACCCTTGTTTGGTTAAACAATGGAAAAGAAAGGAAATGATTTATTATAATGTTTTTTTCCAATTATAACCCTTTTTGTTTTAAATTTTATAAGATAATAAGGTTAAATTTGACATTCTACATGTTATAATTTTTTTCAAGTTTCCTTTCCTTCCCCTTTACCCCAAATTGGGGTTTTAAAAAAACTGAGTAAGTCAAGGGAAAGCAAGGGGTGCTCACTCCCCCTCTCTTTCCTTTCCCTAACTAAAAGATCTTCCCAAACAAAAGAAAGGTTTACAACCTTCCTTTGTTTTACTTTACTTTCCTTTCCTTTCCCTTCCCTACCCTCAATCCAAACATAGGCTAAGGATCTTTATAAATCATCAAATCCAAGAGATTTGAGAAGCATATTGGAACCTGTTTCTTGTGGTTTGTCAAACATTAGAAGAGATCTTTTACATGGTGACGTTATTGATGATGAAATTAAAACAACTCTATTCCAAATTAACCCAGACAAAGCACCAAAGCCGAATGGTTTTCCTGCTAGGTTTTTTTTTTCTGGGAAACTTGGATATTTGTGGAGATGAAATTTTAAAAGCTGTCGAAGGTTTTTGTTCTTGGGATTCTTACTTCAGGGGATCAATGTGACATTAATTGTCCTTATCCCTAAAATATCAAAACTGGAGAGAATAACTGAGTGGATCCTATTAGCTTTTATATTGTCTTATATAAAATCATTTCAAAGATACTGGTAAATAGATTGAGGAAGGTGTTACCAGAAATCATATCTTTTGTACAAAGGGCTTTTTTCCCTAGAGGCTTATAAGTGATAATATTATGATGGCCTAGGAATTAATGCATGTTATTAGCTAAAGGAAAAGAGGTAAGAATGGGTTCTTAGCTTTCAAAATAGACATGAGTAAAGCGTATTATCGGATTTAATTGAGTTTCTTGGTTAAAGTTATGATGAAGATGGGATTTCCTCTAAAATTTAAAATTTGGATTATGCAATGAGTCTCCACTGTTTCTTTCTCTGTTCTTATCAATGGATCTCTAACAAGAAAATTTAGGCCTCAATGTGGACTTAGACAAGGTGACTCTCTATCCCATTATTTTTTTCATTTTATGTTCTATATTTTTTTTTGAAGCTATATATATATATATATATATATATATATATATATATATATATTTTGAAGCTATATTTGAGGCCTAATGCAATGGGTTCATCAAAGGAATGAGAATTAGCAGTTTTGGTCTAGTTATCTTGCATCTTCTATTTTTGATGACTACTTCGTGTTTCTTGAAGCTTTAGTCCCTAATTTCAACCATTTTTTGCGTATCCTTGAGGAGTATTGTTTTTGTTCAGGACAAATGGTAAATTTTAAAAAATCAGGAATTATGGTTAGCCCTAATACTAACAATGATCTCGAATGTGCTTTACAATAAGCTTGCCATGCTCCATTGATGAATCCAAAATAAAAATAGTGGGCATGCTTATATGTTGGGGCAACTCAAATAAAGATTTTGTTCAAAAAATCTATGATAGGATCCAAGAGAGAATTCAATATTGGATAAATCGTTTCTTGAGACTTGCAAGAAAGGAACGCTTGGTGAAGTCTGTTTTCCAAGCCATTCCTTCTTATGCATTGTCATGTTTCAATATTCCCAAAGCGACTGCTTATCAAATTAAGAAGTTGATTAAGAGGTTTTGGTCGGGTAATACAAAAGGAAAGATGGGTTACCAAACCCAAATGCCATGGAGGTATGGGGTTTAGAGAAATGATTCATTTTTACAAGGCTTTAGTTGCTAAACATACATGGAGAGTAGCTTCAAGGCCTAGTTCAATTTGGGCTAAGGCTGCTAGGCAAAATTATGTTAGAAACAAAAATTTCTTTGAAGGGAGAGTAGAAATGCTTTAAGGGCATCGAAAAGTGTGCTTAGAAATAAGAATATCATTAGAAATTAGGTTTATTAGATGGTTAGTGGAGGTGAAGATATTGGTTTTTGGAAAGATTCATGGATTCATATATTATTGCGTGTCCAGGATTCAAGGTTTTCATCCGACCACCAGATTTTAAGCCTTGTGAGAAAGTGAGTGAGGTGATCTTGTAGGATAAAAGTGGTTGAAACTTGGAGTTTTTTAAAACTTTTTGTCCCTCTTTGGTGGTGGATGCCATTAGAGAGATTCCAATCTCTAATAGATTACGAAAGATAGATTAATTTGGATGTTTGATTATATATAGGGAATATACAGTGAAATTAGGGTATGTTACAGCAAAAGGGATAACTGAGGAGGCTGGAGGGTAGAATACAACGTCATCATCCCACAGTTCTATTCAATACAAATTTTGAAATAATTGTGGCATTGGAAAATGATGCCAAAATAAAACATTTTGTGTGGAAATGTTTACGAAATTTATTACCAATGCGTGATAATTATGCAATTAAATTTAATGGGGTGAATTGTGTATGTTCTATGTGTGGATCTTAAACAGAATATGTTAATCTTTTGTTTATTTCTTACCCACTTGCAGAGAGATTATGGTTTGCATCTTTGACGATTGATATAGGGGGAGGGGTATTTATTCAATTCAAGGTTGGTTGTTATACAGCTTGAATGGGAGTAATCGTAAAACTATATGTAGAGATGAATTTTCCTTGAAATGTAATATGATGTGGACTATTTGGCTTGAAAGAAATAATGAGGTGTTTAGATTTCAAGAACCAAACTTGGTGGCTATTGTGAACTATGTAAGCAAAGTTTTACTTGATAATGTTATCAGTTCTTGTAAGATCTGATTCTACACTACTGTAGACTCAAATTTCATAAAATTGATAATGTAAATGAAGTAAATATTTAATATTCATTTTCACTTGGTTGAAAAATTCCGTAACTTGAGATGTGCATGGAAGAATGTCGGTGAAATAATGTGTGGGCGAGGATCTCGAGCAGGTCGCCAATGGGCGAGCAAAGACAGCTGATCGCCAATGGGCGAGCAGATTGCCAACGATGATGGCGGGGGTGAATAGAGAGTTCGCCCAAATGGAGCGAGGGCGAATAGGTTGGTTCGCCCATATCTGGCGAGGGCGTGTAGATGAGTTCGCCCAAGTGGGCGAGGGCTTCTGATCACCCAGACGTGTTAAAAAAAAATCAAAAGCCAAATAAAAGTGAAATTTTGTGGGAAATCATGGCAATGTGGCGAGTAGAACAATACAAGGTGATCGCCAACAATATGATAATTTCTGGGATCACCCAAACCTTTACGTGATAGCCAAGGAAGGAAATCATCTCGTAAATTCCAAATATTGAGATGAAAAACAAAGTCAATAATGTGTGGGAAGAAAAGAGTTCCTGTTGACTTCTTTTACTTCAATAGTCTTCATAAATTAATGCAACATATGAAAGCATTAAATGAAAGTGTGAAAGGGATTAATGGCAATAGGACAAATAAAGGACAGCTGAATTCTGGTGTTGAGAAATTCTTCAAGAAGTAATATACTACAAGACAAAAGAAAAGAATAAGATGAAAGTCAATGATAGTGGCTAGAAGATGCTTGGCGTGGAAAGGAAGATGCATGGCGTGAGAGGAAGAGAGAGAAAAGTCAAGATAAGTGGACTACACGCCACCTTGCTTGTTGAATAAATTGGGTGAGACATTTAATGGCCAAGGGGAGCAAGTCAATAATAATGGCTGCTGGAAGTGGCGTGGAGGAGAAGGAGAAGAGAAAAGAGGAAAAAAAATTAGTCAAAAATGTGCAGAGAATTCTTTCCATGGCCGTACCAATTGCTGCAGTTTTTTTTCCACAAGCTTTTAATGCATGGACAACGTGAAGAAATGAAAGAAAATGGGATAAGGACAGGGAGGTGTTTTTAGTGGAATTGAAAGGCTATATAAGGAGGAAGACATGAGAAAAACCCACTTAGCCAAATTCATTTCCTACAGTATTCTTCTCGCCTATTCTGTTGCTCTGCAATTTTATCCTTCTTTGCTTCGTTTTCTCATATTAGAGCCATGGAAATTCATCCTTTAGTTAGCCAAACTTGTCCTGCAGTGTTGAAGAGCTAAGGAACAAAAGAAGTAAAATTAAGTGAGGCAGAAAAGCACTCTGTTCGGGAAGTGCAACTAAGTTAAGGTGAGTTCCATATTTCTATGGTTCTCTTGATATTGGATGTTAGATTTCTATGTTTTACAACGTGATAAACATAGATATAGCCGGGTTGAGTTAAATATTATGGAAGATATAAGAAATTAGAGGGAAAAATAACCAAAAATGAGTAAAGAAACACGATGGGCGAACAAAATCTGTTTGCCAAATAGGTGAGTACCCGCCCAAAGATTTAGGCGAGCTCAAGAGATGCATGAGCTGGCGACAAGCATGTTCGCCAACTCCTTGGATAATGAGATAGTCCCCGAATGGGCGAGGGTGAGTGGCGTACTAAAATTAAGGAGCATGGCGAGTTGAGTGAAGAGGGCGAGCTCCTTTGTTGGGCGGACTCCCATGAGTAACCAACAAATGAATGGCGAGCTCTATTAGGCGAATGGCAAGCTCAGTCTCGCCAAAGTGTATAAGTATAGGGAAGAAATATAAATAATTTTAGAAAATATTCGAAAAAAAATATTAATAGTTTTAAATGAATTATTCTGCAGACGAGAATTGTGGACGGCAAGTAGGAAGCAAGGCTTCGGTAGATCAGGTAAGGGAGATATGTGTGTGAAGTAAATGCATGTCCTGTGGAGTTAAATTTTATGAAATTATTGAGAAATGGTTTTGTTTTTGACATGCATTATTATGAAAAATCATGTGCTTGGGCGAACTGATAAAACTGCGGGCGATCTCACTTTTATTATATTTGATATCTTGGGCGAATAGCCTTGTTTTAAAAAGAATGTCGGGCGAACCAATTTGGCGAACCCCTATTATGGTGTTTTGGGGCGGGCGACCCCTGTTTGCATGGATGGGCGAGTCGATCAGGGCAATGCCAGAAGGAGCGAGCCTTGAGGGCGAGCCAAGTCAACTTGTTTTAAAAGATGTGTATTGGCGGGCGAATACTTGTTTTTAAAATAATAAATATTTTCCTTTTTATTTGAAAAGGTTGACCTGGGCGAGTTGACCTGGGTGAGTTGACTTGGGCGAGTTGACTAGCAAGTTGACTCTAGGCGAGTTGACCATGGGCGAGCCAGTTTAAACCTGTGCCTTCCTCACACGGAAGTAGGTGAGATTGCGGGCTGTTGTTACGATTTTATAAAACATTTTGGAAAATAATTACTTAAAAGGTGTTTTATGAGATGTTGAATTGATTTTGAGACTTTAGGCCCCTAGTTTCATGCATTATTATGAGTTATAAGGCTGATGGACCCGCCAAGTCATCAGCGGTCTCGAGGTCACTTGGCAAGTGAACCCCGAGGACCACCCATAGATTGTGGCTATAGATCTACTGTATCCCTGTTGGGATGATTATTCCGTTCTTGCAAGGGGGAGGGGGAACGATGAGAGCATGATTTATTCATGGGGTGATGCCTAGTCTCAACCTATTGATTTTTGTTTACTAAGAGGATTCGTTGAATCCTATTTACTGTTTATTACTTGATATTGTAAAATGTTAGCCTGTGAATTAAATTTGAAAAAGTGTTTATGATATCCATTAGTTTTTTAAATGGGTTTACTGTTAAGGGAAGCAAGTGTTTTGGGAGATATGGTTTGATTTGTATAAAGCAGCATACATCTTCCTTGCTGAGCATATTATCGCTCACCCCCTTATTTTCCACTCCACAGATTATCGATCTTGGATTAAGAGAATTAGTCTCCAGGGATTATCGACTGCTAAAGTCAGCAGTTATTCGATATTGAAGGTACATCATATTCTTTTATATATTCAGTGAAATTATACAGTACTACTTTAAATAGATGGAATGTATATACATCTTAAGGAAATAATATAATAATTCTTGTAAAAGTGTTAGAAGTTGTTAAGCATCACAGATGGCCCAACCGGTAAGTAAGTGTAATTCATGAGTGAATATTATGTAATTTGTGGACTTAGGATGTTACAGATTTAATGGTATCAGAGCAGGGTTGGTCAGATGTCTAGTGATACTTATAACGAAAAGTGAATAGTAAACATTCCATGTAGTACTGTATATTCTGAATATATGATTGATATACTAATGAGGAGTAATAAATGATCTGATCTCTGTGGTACAGAAATGAGTGGAAGAAGGAGGGTGATACGCTCAGTTAGAGATATTGGTCGAAGTAGGGCGGCACAGATTCCGGAGCCACAGACACCAGAACCTGCCCCTAGATCTCCACGTCCTCTACAGTTAGAGAACATTGATACTCGAGTGAACCAAGTAGAGAGGTTAGTAGCCGATTTTATGGCTATGTATCAGGCAGATAGAGCCGCGGATAGGGCGGAGAGGGAGAGAGCCACAGCTCCTGCAGCCCCAGTAGAGGCACCAGTATAGCCACAGCCGGCACCAGTTGTGCCTGAGCCTCAACCTATTCCACCACCGGCACCTTAGCCACCTCGAAATGCGGAGTCTTATTGTAATGTAGCATTGGTGAAATCATTTAAAAAGTTGGATCCACCCAAGTTTAAAGGTACTAGGGATCCATTGGCGGCGGAGCAATGGATTATTGAGATTGATAGATTACTTCAAATTATGAGATGTTCAGAAACAGATAAGGTAGGCTTAGTAGTGTTCCATTTGGCAGATGATGCGAGACATTGGTAGAAGGCCACTCAGACAGTATTATTTGCTCAGCATTAGGATCTGTCATGGGATATTTTGGTGGAAGCTTTTAGGAGGCCGTATATTCCTGACACTGCTCAGGAAAAATTACAGTAGGAATTCATGGGTTTAGTTCAGGGCAGCATGTCAGTGGACGAGTATGAGGCCAAATTTACTACATTGAGCCGTTTTGATCCACAGACTAATGCGAATACCCGGTATAAGATTTCGAGGTTTAAAGCTGGTTTGAGGCCATCCATCAGAATGAAGCTAGCCTCATTTGTTATACAGACTTATGATGAGATAGTTCAACGGGCTCAGCTATGTGAGAGGGATTACGAGCAGTTTCAGCTCGATTTCAGTAGTAAGAATAAAGGCAAAGCAAAGGGAAAGGCTAAGAGGTTTATGGAAGACAGATCAGGTAGAGAGCAGCCTAAGAGAAGTAGACCTATGGGCATACAGATTTCAGAGGGCAGATTTAATAGACCAGCAGTTTCTACTCCTGCTAGAGGCCCCACCTCTACTTTGGGAAGTGTTATGCCTTTATGTAGACAATGTGGAAGGTCACATGGGTCACGCCCTTGTCCTTTAATGTCCAGGGCATGTTTTAATTGTGGACAGACGAGGCACATTATCAGGAACTGCCCGATGCTCAGAGAATCAGCTGCTTCTACTATTCCTCCTGCATTACCTCAGATAGCGGCCCCGGCAGCTCAGAGTGAGCCAGAAAAAGCGACACCCTCACAGCCTAGGCGGGCGACAGCCGCAGAGAAGGGCAAGAAAGTTGTGACTCAGGGTCAAGTGTACACGATGGGTCAGGAGACTGCCGACGCCTCTATTGATGTGATTAAAGGTAAAGTTTATCTCTTTGATCTTCCTGTAATTGCCTTATTTGATCCAGGTTCTACCCATTCATTCTTATCGCCTACATGTGCTAACAGGACCCCCAGTAGAGCCGGAGTTGTTAGGGTATACTTTACAAGCGAATACCCCTTTTAAAGATTTTGAGAGGACGGATATTGTATATAGGAATTGTAAATTGACTATAGGAGAGAATGTTTTTACAGCTAACCTCATTTTGTTGAACATATATGATTTTGATATCATTTTGGGTATGGATTGGTTAGCTGCGAACCATGTTAGTTTGGATTGTAATACCAAGTTTATTACCTTCTCTCATCCTGAAAAGTATATTGTAAAGTTATTGTAAATTAATGAAATGTATGTGAATATATGTTGGTGAAATGACATGTCTACTAAAATGGTGATCGTGTATGAATGTTTATGAAGGATATATTGCTAGTGTGGAGGATGTAGAGAAGAAACATCCAGAGATTCAAGAGATCCCTATGGTGAAGGACTTCTCGGATGTATTTCCAGAGGATTTACTAGGGTTACCACAGGATAGAGAGACGAAGTTTACGATCGAGTTGGTACCTGGTACGGAGCCGATTTCTAGACCCCCATATCGGATGGCACTGGCGGAGTTGGATGAGCTCAAGAAGCAGCTCCAGGAGTTATTAGATAAGGGATTTATACGTCCCAGTGTGTCACCGTGGGGAGTTCCGGTATTGTTTGTTCGGAAGAAGGATGGTAGCCTCCGGTTGTATATAGATTATCGGATGTTGAATCGGGCTACCGTTAAGAATAAGTATCCACTACCTCGGATAGATGATCTATTTGATCAGCTCAGGGGTGCACAGGTATTTTCCAAGATAGACCTCCGATCAGGTTATCACCAGTTGAAAATCAAGGAGTCGGATGTGCATAAGACAGCCTTTCGGACTCGTTATGGTCATTATGAGTTCTTGGTGATGCCTTTTGGATTAACAAATGCCCCTGCAGCTTTTATGAGTTTGATGAATGAGGTGCTTCATCCCTTTTTTGATAAGTTTGTCATAGTTTTTATTAATGACATTCTGATTTATTCTAAGACTCCGGAGGAGCATGAGCAGCATTTGCAGATTGTTCTACAGACCCTCAGAGAGCGAAAGTTGTATGCTAAGCTTAGTAAGTGCGAGTTCTGGCTTGACCATATTATATTTCTCGGACATGTAGTGTCGAGGGACGGGGTATCAGTTGATCCGTCCAAGATAGAGGCCATTGTTCAGTGGGAGAGGCCTAACACAGTTACCGAGATACGGAGTTTCTTGGGTCTTGCCGGATATTATCGCAGGTTTGTGGAGGGATTTTCTAGACTTGCTGCTCCATTGACACGACTCACACGTAAGGATGTAAAGTTTGAGTGGAATGATGCATGTGAACGTAGTTTTGGTGAGCTTAAGAGGAGATTGACTACTGCCCTCGTATTAGCCCTTCCTAGCGGATCGGGAGGATTTATGGTGTATACTGATGCACCCGCACAAGGATTAGGGTGTGTGCTCATGCAGCATGGTCGGGTTATAGCCTATGGATCTCGACAGTTGAAGGATCATGAGAGGAATTACCCGACACATGACTTGGAGCTAGCCGCAGTAGTGTATACACTGAAGATATGGCGACATTACTTGTACGGGGAGAAATTTCAGATATATACAGACCATAAGAGTCTGAAATATATATTCTCACAACGAGAGTTGAACTTGAGACAGCGACGGTGGATGAAATTGTTAAAAGATTATGATTGTGAGATTTTGTATCACCCAAGCAAAGCTAATGTAGTAGCAGATGCACTGAGCCGTAAACATGTTGGCATGGTGTCTTTCATGATGATCAGGGAGCATGATTTGATAGAGCAATTCTCTAACCTCAGTCTGACAGTTGTTTCCTCTGACCAGAATGGATTTACAGCTAGTTTTCGTATAGAGCCGAATTTGATGGACCGAATTAGGGAAGATCAGATGAGGGATGATTATTGCATTGGGATTGTCAGTCAAATTCAGATGGGAGTTATGTCAGATTTTGAGATTGGCACCGATGGGATACTGAGGTTTAGAGGTCGGATATGTGTTCCCAGGGATCGGCAGATTCGAGATTTGATATTATCATAGGCCCATACCTCTAGATACACGTTACATCCGGGTAGTACTAAGATGTACCAGAATCTCTGGAGAGTGTATTGGTGGCCTAAGATGAAGAAAGACATCGTTGAGTTTATTGCTAGATGTCTCACATGCCAACAGATTAAGATTGAGCATCAGAAGCCGGCGGGTATGCTTCGACCATTATCAATTCCTGCGTGAAAATGGGAGCATGTTACTATGGATTTTATTATGGGATTACCACGGACCCGGAAGGGGTATGATGCTATTTGGGTGATAGTGGATAGATTGACGAAGTCTGCTCATTTCTTGGCCATGAAATCTACAGATTCAGTTAGTGCCTTGGCCGAATTGTATGTTAGGGAAATAGTGAGGTTACATGGTGTTCCAGTGAGTATTACCTCTGATAGGGACTCCCGCTTCACCTCTCATTTCTGGGAGAGATTTCAGGAGGCTATGGGATCCCAACTGAGTTTTAGCACCGCTTTTCATCCACAGACTGATGGGCAGTCCGAGCGTACTATACAGACGCTCGAGGATATGTTGAGAGCGTGTGCACTGGATTTTAGAGGCTCATGGGATGATCACTTACCCCTGGCAGAGTTTGCTTATAACAATAGCTTTCATATGAGTATCGTTATGGGACCGTATGAGGCCTTGTATGGCAGACGATGTAGATCCCCAATAGCATGGGAAGAAGTGGGAGACCGTAAATTATTAGCTCCCGATTTGGTCGAGCAGGCTTCTCGTGATGTACGGATGATTTGTGAGAGGCTCAGAATGGCTCAGAGTCTGCAGAAGAGTTATGCAGATACTAGACGCCGACCATTGGAGTCTGTAGCGGGTGATTATGTGTTTTTAAAGATCTCACCGTCCAAAGGTATAATGAGATTTGGGAAAAGAGGAAAGTTGAGTCCTCGATACATTGGGCCTTATGAGATCTTAGATCGAGTAGGAGATGTGACATATCGGTTAGCACTACCACCAAAGTTGTCAGAAGTGCATAACGTATTCCACGTCTCGATGTTGAGAAAGTACCATCCAGATCCTTCTCACGTGATTCTACATGAGCCATTAGAGATCAGAGAGGACATGAGTTACGTTGAGAAACCGGTACGGATTTTGGATAGGAAGGATAAAGTATTGCGGTCTAAGACGATTCCTTTTGTTAAAGTGCTCTGGCAGTATCATAACGAGGAGGAGGCTACTTGGGAGTTAGAGAGCCTTATGCGTGAGAGGTATCCAGAGCTTTTCAATTGATAGGTCCAAGTTAAATTTGGAGGACCAAATTTCTTAAGATGGGGAGAAAATGTATGATTTGATTCTACACTACTGTAGACCCAAATTTCATAAAATTGATAATGTAAATGAAGTAAATATTTAATATTCATTTTCACTTGGTTGAAAAACTCCTTAACTTGAGATGTGCATGGAAGAATGTCGGTGAAATAATGTGTGGGCGAGGATGTCGATCAGGTCACCAATGGGCGAGCAAAGACAGCTAATCGCCAATGGGCGAGCAGATTGCCAACGATGATGGCGGGGGTGAATAGAGAGTTCGCCCAAATGGAGCGAGGGCGAATAGGTTGGTTTGCCCATATCTGGCGAGGGCGTGTATATGAGTTCGCCCAAGTGGGCGAGGGCTTCTGATCACCCAGACGTGTTAAAAAAAATCAAAAGCCAAATAAAAGTGAAATTTTGTGGGAAATCATGGCAATGTGGCGAGTAGAACAATACAAGGTGATCGCCAACAATATGATAATTTCTGGGATCACCCAAACCTTTACATGATAGCCAAGGAAGGAAATCATCTCGTAAATTCCAAATATTGAGATGAAAAACAAAGTCAATAACGTGTGGGAAGAAAAGAGTTCCTGTTGACTTCTTTTACTACAATAGTCTTCATAAATTAATGCAACATATGAAAGCATTAAATGAAAGTGTGAAAGGGATTAATGGCAATAGGACAAACAAAGGCCAACTGAATTCTGGTGTTGAGAAATTCTTCAAGAAGTAATATACTACAAGACAAAAGAAAAGAATAAGATGAAAGTCAATGATAGTGGCTAGAAGATGCTTGGCGTGGAAAGGAAGATGCATGGCGTGAGAGGAAGAGAGAGAAAAGTCAAGATAAGTGGACTACACGCCACCTTGCTTGTTGAATAAATTGGGTGAGACATTTAATGGCCAAGGGGAGCAAGTCAATAATAGTGGCTGCTGGAAGTGGTGTGGAGGAGAAGGAGAAGAGAAAAGAGGAAAAAAAATTAGTCAAAAATGTGCAGAGAATTCTTTCCATGGCCGTACCAATTGCTGCAGTTATTTTTCCACAAGCTTTTAATGCATGGACGACGTGAAGAAATGAAAGAAAATGGGATAAGGACAGGGGGTGTTTTTAGTGGAATTGAAGGACTATATAAGGAGGAAGATATGAGAAAAACCCACTTAGCCAAATTCATTTCCTGCAGTATTCTTCTCGCCTATTCTGTTGCTCTGCAATTTTATCCTTCTTTCCTTCGTTTTCTCATATAAGAGCCATGGAAATTCATCCTTTAGTTAGCCAAACTTGTCCTGCAGTGTTGAAGAGCTAAGGAACAAAAGAAGTAAAATTAAGTGAGGCAGAAAAGCACTCTGTTCGGGAAGTGCAACTAAGTGAAGGTGAGTTCCATATTTCTTTGGTTCTCTTGATATTGGATGTTAGATTTCTATGTTTTACAACGTGATAAACATAGATATAGCCGGGTTGAGTTAAATATTGTGGAAGATATAAGAAATTAGAGGGAAAAATAACCAAGAATGAGTAAAGAAACACGATGGGCGAACAGAATCTGTTTGCCAAATAGGTGAGTACCCGCCCAAAGATTTAGGCAAGCTCAAGAGATGCATGAGCTGGTGACAAGCATGTTCGCCAACTCCTTGGATAATGAGACAGTCCCCGAATGGGTGAGGGCGAGTGGCGTACTAAAATTAAGGAGCATGGCGAGTTGAGTGAAGAGGGCGAGCTCCTTTGTTGGGCGGACTCCCATGAGTAACCAACAAATGAATGGCGAGCTCTATTGGGCGAATGGCGAGCTCAGTCTCGCCAAAGTGTATAAGTATAGGGAAGAAATATAAATAATTTTAGAAAATATTCAAAAAAGAAATATTAATAGTTTTAAATGAATTATTCTACAGATGAGAATTGTGGACGGCGAGTAGGAAGCAAGGCTTCGGTAGATCAGGTAAGGGAGATGTGTGTGTGAAGTAAATGCATGTCCTGTGGAGTTAAATTTTATGAAATTATTGAGAAATGGTTTTGTTTTTGACATGCATTATTATGAAAAATCGTGTGCTTGGGCGAACTGATAAAACTGCGGGCGATCTCACTTTTATTATATTTGATATCTTAGGCGAGTAGCCTTGTTTTAAAAAGAATGTCGGGCGAACCAATTTGGCGAACCCCTATTATGGTGTTTTGGGGCGGGCGACCCCTGTTTGCATGGATGGGCGAGTCGATCAGGGCAATGCCAGAAGACGCGAGCCTCGAGGGCGAGCCAAGTCAACTTGTTTTAAAAGATGTGTATTGGCGGACGAATACTTGTTTTTAAAATAATAAAGATTTTCATTTTTATTTGAAAAAGGTTGACCTGGGCGAGTTGACCTGGGCGAGTTGACTTGGGCGAGTTGACTAGCAAGTTGACTCTAGGTGAGTTGACCATGGGCAACTTGACCATGGGCGAGCCAGTTAAACCTGTGCCTTCCTCACACGGAAGTAGGTGAGATTGCGGGCTGTTGTTACGATTTTATAAAACCTTTTGGAAAATAATTACTTAAAAGGTGTTTTATGAGATGTTGAATTAATTTTGAGACTTTAGGCCCCTAGTTCATGCATTATTATGAGTTATAAGGCTGATGGACCCGCCAAGTCATCAGCGATCTCGAGGTCACTTGGCAAGTGAACCCCGAGGACCACCCATAGATTGTGGCCATAGATCTACTGTATCCCTGTTGGGATGATTATTCCGTTCTCGCAAGGGGGAGGGGGAACGATGAGAGCATGATTTATTCATATGGTGATGCCTAGTCTCAACCTATTGATTTTTGTTTACTAAGAAGATTCGTTGAATCCTATTTACTGTTTATTACTTGATATTGTAAAATGTTAGCCTGTGAATTAAATTTGAAAAAGTGTTTATGATATTTATTGTTTTTTTAAATGGGTTTACTGTTAAGGAAAGCAAGTGTTTTGGGAGATATGGTTTGATTTGTATAAAGCAGCATACATCTTCCTTGCTGAGCATATTATCGCTCACCCCCTTATTTTCCACTCCACAGATTATCGATCTTGGATTAAGAGAATTAGTCTCCAGGGATTATCGACTGCTAAAGTCAGCAGTTATTCGATATTGAAGGTACATCATATTCTTTTATATATTCAGTGAAATTATACAGTACTACTTTAAATAGAGGGAATGTATATACATCTTAAGGAAATAATATAATAATTCTTGTAAAAGTGTTAAGAGTTGTTAAGCATCACAGATGGCCCAACCGGTAAGTAAGTGTAATTCATGAGTGAATATTATGTAGTTTGTGGACTTAGGATGTTATAGTTCTTCATCTCTCACTATAAGAAAATTTATTTTCAGCGACGGAAATTTAGCTACGAAATTTTTCCGTCGCTGAAGAGTGGTATTAACGACGGATTAGCGACGAAATTTATAATGGAATTAGCGACGGATTAGCGACGAAAATTCGTCGGTAATTAGCGACGGAATATTTTCCGTCGCTAATTTCGTCGCTAATTATGGCGGGAGGTGCTGTTCAATCGCGCCAAAATATTACCGACGGAATTAGCGACAGAAATTTCTGTCGCTAAACCCAAAACTATGCAAAGAAATTAGCGACAGAATTTTTCCGTCGCTAATTTCGTCGCTAAAGGGCATTAGCGACAGAATTAGCGACGGAAAAATTTCGTCGCTAATTTCTTTGCATAGTCACGTGAAAAATAAGTAAGAAAATTAACGACGGAATTAGCGACGGAAAAATTCCGTCGCTAATTTCATAAATATTTTCTCAAACAATATGAAGAGAAATTAGCGACGGAATTTTTCTGTCGCTAATTCCGTCGCTAAAGGGCATTAGTGACGGAATTAGCGACGGAAAAATTCCGTCGCTAATTTCTTTGCATAGTCACGTGAAAAATAAGTAAGGAAATTAGCGACAGAATTTTTCCGTCGCTAAAGGGCATTAGCGACGGAAAAATTCCGTCGCTAATTTCGTAAATATTTTCTCAAACAATATGAAGAGAAATTAGCAACGGAATTTTTCCGTCGCTAATTCCGTCGCTAAATGGCATTAGTGACAGAATTAGCGTCAGAAAAATTCCGTCGCTAATTTCATAAATATTTTCTCAAACAATATGAAGAGAAATTAGCGACGGAATTGTTCAGTCGCTAATTCCGTCGCTAAAGGGCATTAGCGATGGAATTAGCGACGGAAAAATTTCGTCGCTAATTTCATAAATATTTTCTCCAAACAATATGAAGAGAAATTAGCGACGGAATTTTTCCGTCGCTAATTTTGTCGCTAAAAGGTCATTAGCGACGGAATTGCGGCGGAATTAGCGATGGAAACATTCCGTCGCTAATTTCTTTGCATAGTTACGTGAAAAATAAGTAAGGAAATTAGCGACGGAATTTTTCCATCGCAAATGCTCTTTAGCGACGGAATTAGCGACGGAGAATATTCCGTCACTAATTTCTCTTAAAATTTAAGGAAATTAGCGACGGAATTTGCAACGGAAAAATTCCGTCGCTGATACCTTAAATAAAAAAAATAAAAATAAATAAATTTCTTTCATTAAGCATCAGCGACGGATTTTTTCCGTCGTTAATTCCGTCACTAAAAAGCAACAACGACGGAATTAGTTACGGAAAAAATCCGTCGCTGATGCCTTAAATTTGAAAAAAAATAAAATATTGTTTTTGAATTTTTCCCGCCTAAGCTGAAGCGGGAAATATTTTGACATAGCATTAGCGACGGAATTTCCGTCGATAATTCCATCGGTAATTCCTCTGTATGCGCGCCAAAGATTGTATATATTTTCATATTCTCTGTTTTCTCTCCTCTTCACTCCTCTCTATCTTCTTTTTTGTCCATCTTCTCGTTTTTTTCTTAGTTTTTCTTCTTTATCCCTCTTTCCTTTTATTTTTTTCCTTTTTTTTGTAAATTTACTTTATTTTTCTTTTATATTTATGTTGTCAAATTTTTTATATGATAAACTTTAATACTTATATTTTTATTTTTTGTTTTTTACTTACAGATGATGATGATGATGATACTATGAGGTGCTAGTAGTAGTAGTGATAATGATGTTGAAGATAATGTATTTTTGTTTTTTTAAGTTAATTTATTTTAAGATAATGTTTTTGGATTTAAGTATAAATATTAGGTTTATTTTAAATGTTTCTCTTTCTCTCTCTCTCTCTCTCTCTCTCTCTCTCTCTCTCTCTCTCTCTCTCTCTCTCTCTCTCTCTCTCTCTCTTTCTCTCTATAAATATAAATATAAATAATTAATTTCAGAACTTTTTTTGACAAAATTCATAGAAATTAGCAACAAAATCTGTTAAATAAGTGAAAAAATTCATCAAATTAGCGACGGAATTCATAACATTAGCGACAGAATTTTCGTCACTGATGCTCTTTAGTGACAGAATATTTATTGAATTAACAAAAATAATAAACTATTACCGACGGAATTAGCGACGGAAATTCCGTCGCTGATGCCTTTTAGCGACGGATTTTTTTATAAAATAAAATAATAATAAAATTATCAGCGACGGAATTAGCAACGGAAATTCTATCGCTGATGCCTTTTAGCGACGGATTTTTTTATAAAATAAAATAATAATAAAACTATTAGCAACGGAAATTTCCGTCGCTGATGCCTTTTAGCGACGAATTTTCATGTAAATTAAAAAACGAAATTATGTTTTTAGCGACGGAATTTTCCGTCACTAATGACATAAAATCCGTCGTTGATGTAAAAAAATTCCGTTGCTAATTAGCGACGGAATTACCGACGGAAATGAAGTTTTAGCGACGGAGTGAGCATCAGCGACATCGATTTTTCCAACAGAAAAATTTTCATCGGTAATCCATAGATAATCCGTCGCTGAAGACCATCAGTGACGAAATTTAACTATCAGCGACGGAATTTTCCGTCGCTAATTCCGTCGCTGAAGATTCATTTTTTTGTAGTGTCTTTTTATGTCTTTCTCACCAGGTTCAACATTGAATGATGAAAGGGTGTGACAATCCCTTAATATGTTACCTTGTGTAAATGTACTTGTTGAGTTATCAATTATATTAAACTTGTCATTGTCGTTTTGGATAGACTTTGGACAGTATAAGTGTCATGATCATATTGGTGAAATTTGATGGATTTCCGAAACGAAGAGTAAAAAGGTGATTCCTCGCATGAGAATTTAATTTAAATACGGATACCATATAATTAGAGGAAATTCATGGAAAGGTGGGATTCTAGGTAATTATAATGAGATAAATTACTATAGGGAGTTAAGAGATCATGGGAATATAAGTGTGCGTTCGTTCATGAAAACAGAGCTGTTTTCCGTTTTCATTTTAATGGAAAATAGAAAATGTGAAGGAAAATACGTTTGGTTGAAGAAACAGAAAACATGTTTTTGGAGAATGAAAATGAAAATGGGCTAAATTTTGAAAACAAAAAAACCATATTTTCATTGTTTTCGAAGGAAACAATTTGGAAAAGTGGAGAATTGGAAAACACGAGATTTATGAAATTTTTTTAATGTACATCAAAAGTACAAGGTTCGAATCATTACACAAACAAAAAGTTTTTTATTTAATTTAATTTTTTAGTTATTGTTTTTCATATTTATTGGTTTGAAAATGTAGATACTAAATGCATTTTCATAATTTTCATTTTCAAAAACAAAGTTTTCATTTTCGTGTACCAAACATATTTTCCAAAATTCAGAAAACAAAAAATGAAAACTTATTTTCAGAAAATGAAAATAAAAAATAAAAATAGAAAATATTTTCATAAACCAAACAGACCCTAAATTTCTTAAAGTAGGTGGGGGGGACACAAGAACATAGTCATGATTTTAATTCAACTTAAGGATCCACTTTTAGGAGACATAATGATTTGCATGTAATAGTGAAATCCCACTCACTAATTTAATTTCAGTGGATTTAAAGTAAGCATCCTACTAAATATTTAAACATGGGAATTAGCATGCTTAATGTCGTGGGATCAATAGGCTTACAATGTTAATGAAATACTTAAACTAAACATGACACTTAGCCTAAAAGCCGATTGCTATTCATCTTCCTTTACATTGGTATTTTTGGCCATTGTTAAGTTTGAAGGATCTTAAGAGTGAAACATGGCAAGAAGAGGAAATTAAGGCCATACTCATGAATGTTAGTGGGAACCAAAAGGATAGGAGGTGAGGAGGCTTGAAACAATCTTACATGTGGGGTTCTAAGCTTGGAGAAGTTAAACTGAGGGTAGGTATTTCAAGATGCTTGCAGGTGATGCAAAGAGGTAAGGAACATTGAGGTTTCACATTAATTACTCGAGTTCCCTTAGAGTTTTGAGCTGAATATATATTTGTATGTTGGATTAGGTGAATGGAGAATGAAACTGTCAGTGAACCACTGAAAATAATTGGAAACCAAAGAGAGCATAGGATTTGGCTTGCGGTATAAGTGAGAGGAAGTTCTTAACACATGCATGTACGGCTAATGTCAAGGAGTCTTAAACCGAGCGGTGTTGTATTAGATATATTCGGTTTTAGCATGGTAATGGAGTAAATTCGACGATGAAAGTGAAGTGATAAGCTAAACCATTTTGGCTTCAAACCATAAAGGCTGGAAATTAAAGCTGAAGCTCAATAGCTACCCTTGAGGCTCTTGGTCAAGCTAGAAAAAGGTAATAAACTAATCTCGTTATCTCAAATGTAAAATGGGAGCCATGTGAAATGATAGTGATAAATTGGCATGTATGTGTATAGGTGTAGGAAGCGAGAAAAACCTAGAGGTAGTGGCTGGACAGTCTCAATAATCTCAATTAAACTGTAGGAAGCAAAGAAGGCTAAGAAAGGTGCTAACCAAGCTCTCGATTTCAACCAAAATGGGGTAAGAAACCTTAAACTTATTGATTTGAGGACATGACTGTGCTGAATGGAAATAAAATGGCCAGAAATGGCATTCTAATAATTAGCTATATTAAGCTGAATTTTAAGATGAAAGGCATTAAGGTACCATTTGCTCTTGTCCGGTGCTAGTAAGAGTCAAAAAAAACTTTCAGTTTAAACTGTGTGAGACTAACCTGTTGTGGTGCATTAATTTAAGTTTCGGCACCAAAACTTTGGGGTAAGCAATTGAATCTTTCTAATGCTAATTAAGGAGGCTACAATTAAAGGTTCTGAACTAACCCTTAGAAGTTCTTGTGTAGCTATCGGACATGGGAATAATTGAACTAAGTTGCATGCCAAGGAGCCTTGCTTGCGCACTTGTGTTGGGAGTTGTAAGTGGAAATATATGGTTTTGAAGAGTTACCTGATTAATTTTGTTTTAATCATTTACTTGAATGACATCCTGATTTTGTTAATCTCATTTGTTTGAGTACATTTGGATTATATGATTTCACATGTTTGAATTGCTTTCGGCTTGACAAGTTTATAACTCTTATATACACACACACATATTTTCGCATGGTTTCCTAATTAATGTTTATAGACTGGCTCTGGAAAGAAATTTGTTTCAAAGATTATATTTATATATCTCGAACTTAATCTTATAGTTGAATTTATAAAAGGTTTGAAAAATAACTTTAAGCAAACCAAGCATTAGTTGGATCAACTGTTTGTATGTACTATGATATTTGGCATTTGATATAGTACATGGTGCTAATTGTTTTGTGAGACTAGGTGGCTAATCATCTGACTAAGCACTAATCTATGCTTCATTTGTCTGTTTGAGGCATTTTGGATTGTCTTGTATACTACGATAAGATAATTGCTGGTTTCATCTGATCAATGGGACCGAATTTCTTAGCTTATGGCCATAAGTAGTGCCTTTCAAGGAGTTGGTACACTGATAGCTACGTATTATAAGTGGATTTGGACTCTTGGATGTTTAAGCATAATGCCTATGTTCGCTTTGAATTTTGATTTTGATATTTGATTTTGGACTAACCACCAAAACTAGCATGCGTGTTGAGTTTTGAAAATGTAATAAAAACTGTGTTTATTATCTGAAATCTTCGTTTGGAAATATACTCTCGGCAAGCAAGGTTTGGTATAATTCTTGTTTCCCCCTCTTGCAGATTGAAGCTCAGTGCTAGAGCACTACGAGAGGACTGCTCTACTCTTTAGAGCTCTTGAGTATACTTGAAGGTATACCATGTTTTGGATGTATGTATATTGGGCACATCAATTCCGTATGGTACAGTGTAGATAGTATGTGAATAGGGATGTTTACTGAGTTAGAGTTTCGAATGATACTATAATCATTCTTTTGTATATATATAAGTAGTGCTTGTGGATGATCTATTTAGTAATATAAGTTATGGATGCATAGTTATAAATATATATAGCATGTATGGGAGTACCTATATGTAGTTTGGATGACTGATGCAAGGAAATAGTCTGTAGAGGTTACATAGCTACTTTGATGAATGGTTTGTGGTTACAGTAGGCCATATTGAAGTTAATGATAGGGACTACCAGTGTGGGAATAAATTGTAATTGTAAATTATAGCAAGGGAAAATGGCCTGTGGTTGACAGAGGAGAGAACCCCGATGGAACTCTATCAAAATCATGTTGAATAAAAAGCTAATTATATTAATTAAGCAAATCAGTATCACTTGCGTGAAATGTGCTTGGGCCCAGAATTTCGTGAAAATAGTTAAATGTCAACTATTTACTTGTCTTGGAATCGTTCAAACTTACAACACACACACACACAAATGTAGTATTAATTCGGAAAAGTGAAAAATTAGCTTGAAATTTTGTTGCTGCCCAGAGAAAGGGTCGACAAAGAGGGTGACAAAGAGGGTCCTCCTCAAATCTTAGGAACTAAGATACTGGGGAGAGCAAACGGAAGATTATGGTGGATGGTGCAGTGTCGAAGCAGAATAAAAAAAAATGGTTGAAGTAATGCTACTCTTGAAGCTTGATAGATCCTTTTGTACGTGTATGACTCTTTTGAATACAAGGACTAATCCTCTCTTAGCAGAAGCTTTAGGCCTCAATATAGGGCTCCAATTAGCAAGGGTGGTGAGTTTGAATCAAGTGGCTTTGATGACAAACTCAAGAATGCTGCTATTTACTATGCCAAATGCAGGACAGGATGGCCTGCTGTACTTTTTTCAATGAAAGAGGATTTAGTAGGTGCTTTAATGGCGGCTAGAAATAGGACTAAGATACTAAATGTAAATAGAAGTATTGTCAATATAGCTCATGATATTGCTAGATGGGATGCCGTCTATAATATGCTTGGAATATGGGATAGTACTAATAATCCGGATGTTTTAGAGGATATCTGTTTTGGGTAACCTTATGTATGAATAGTTTATGTTGTCAATGATAATCCAATCCCTTAATAGAAAAAAAAAGTGCCTGAGAGTGATTATATATTTATTAGCATAATTAATATGCAAAAAATATAAATATTAAAAAATATCGTTAAAAAAAAACTTTTTGCCTCACTACAATATGTAAAAGGAAATAAAATCCTAGTAATACAATGTGCGGCACTTGTGTGCAAAATCATATTACTTAGAATTACAATTAAAGGATCAAATTACAAGAGTGTAAAATAAATTGTTTTACGTGATTTTTATAACTTCATATAAGATTAATATTTTACAAATTAATCGTTACATTTAACAATCAATTTATATTTTTCGTAAATGTAGAGTTTCGAATTGATTCGATATCTTAGTTATTTCAATCAAGAAAACATCTTTTTCAATATATTAAATTTAGAGGAATTATGCTATCTGTTTCATTGATTTTGTCATAAATATTTATCTATTTTTTGACATAACATATAATTTATCAACTTATGAATAAATAAATAATTTATAAATATTATAATAATTCAATCCCCATCAGATGAGAAAAAAGATGTTGGCATTATAACATAGTAATTTCCTATTAAGATAATGCCAAAATTCATATTTTCAGCCTGGAAACGGTTAATTCCAACTCAACCGCAATTCAAAAAGCGTAGCTTAAAAAAAAAAAAGGAAAAACCCTCCATTCGAACGAAGGAACACTTGTAAATTTGTCAATCTCTCATTGGGCCACGTTACCGTAATCCGCCGGCAAAACAATACGGATCCCGTCCTCCTCAACGGTCGCCGTCAACGAAACAAAAGTTCATTAAAAGCCAACCCAAAATTTCCCCAACAACCAAGCGGACCTTTCTCCCTCAATATCCAACTCAAAACCCTGATGCCTCCCAAATTTTAGTCCGGTTTTCAATTCTCTCCCTCGGCCGAACCTCAATCCTAACCCAGTTTATCTGTTTTTTCTTTCCCATGTTTCGATTCTTCCATCATCTTCTGTTGTTATTTTTCTGTGTTTTAGGGTTAGGGTTTGGCGTTGATTTTGGTCAAGCTTTAAAAGTTCCCTTTAGGGTCAAAGATGTTCTCCCGGTGCTTCCGCGCCAGATATCTTGGCCGGTGTTGAACAATCTTCACTCCGCTGTTGACTTGTTGCCTGCTTTTGTTGGATCGGTTACCCCAGGCAATGGATCAGTTGATTGGAAAGGAGCTTGCTTTAACGGAAACGAAGCTCGTCTCGAGTTCACAGAAAGCGATCGCAACGATTCAGGATTGGGTGGTGGAGTTCTTTATCTCACGGTTCGTGTCTTTATCCTATTGATCACTATGACTGTGTTATAATTGAATTTTTTTACTGCAATTACAATTGGTGACAAGTTTTTACTTATTTTCATGTTTTTCTGTTTATTGATGGCGTTTGAGTTAAATAATATTTCCCTTCCTAATTTTACAACTTTAAGGTTATTTATTTATGTTTAGTAGACAATGGTTACTGGTGTTTTAATAAGTTTTAGCAGCACTGAGTAGTATATATAAACTTGAAATCTTTTTTTTTTTACTTAGTAGACTTCAAATCCCAAATTGAAAAATTGGTTGGTCTCTCTTTTCTTGAGTCTTGACGATAAGGTTGCTTGTTTTACCTACTATTGTAAAAATTGGAGTGTTTATTTTCATATGAACTATTAAAATTTTCTTTTACAGACATCTGAAGCGCACAGCTGGACCTGTATGGATCTTTATGTTTTTGCAACACCTTACAGGATTACTTGGGATTACTACTTTGCTGCTCGAGAGCACTCATTGAAATTTGATTCTTGGGAAGAAACTGCTGAGTTGGAATATGTATGTTTTGATTAATTTTATAACTGTGAAATCTTTGATAGCATGTTTAATGCATGGAAATGACATTCTGATTCATTTTTGAGCAGGTAAAGCAGCATGGAATCTCTATATTTCTAATGCCATCTGGAACGCTTGGCACATTGCTTTCTTTGGTAGATGTATTGCCTCTGTTTTCTAATACTATCTGGGGTCAAAATGCCAACCTTGCTTTCTTGAAAACACATATGGGTGCTTCATTTGAAAAGCGTCCTAAGCCATGGCATGCGATGATAAATCCAGAAGATGTGCATTCTGGTGACTTTTTGGCAGTGTCAAAGATTCGCGGTCGGTGGGGGGGATTTGAGACATTAGAAAAATGGGTGACTGGAGCATTTGCTGGTCATACTGCGGTTTGCTTGAAGGATGACATGGGTAATCTATGGGTAGCTGAATCAGGACATGAAAATGAAAAGGTTTCTATTGTAGATTGTATATTTATTTATTTATTTATTGCTTTTTGCTTCCTCTCCTCTTCATTAGTCTTCTGGTTTCTAGTAAGAAGAAAATGTAAAGGTGTTAAAATGCTGTACAATATTCAATAACTCTTGGTCTTGACACCTTATCTAGTTGATGCATGATGTATCATCATCCTTTTAACTTCTATCAAATGCTGATAACATTGTATCAAGTTCACTTCAACATTTTTGCTGCACTTGCTCCCCTCCCTCTTCCTTTGGTTGGGTTTAGGTATTTAGGAGGGGAGTGTCTTCAATTAGAATGAGCGAGGTCTTGAAAATTTAGTATGATTTGGTGGGCATTTATGCCCGGGAAAGAGATTTTATGAAGATACAAGATTTACAAATTAAAAATTGAGATTCTTAATAGAGTTTTGATTGCTATGTTATTGACATTTTATTTAGGGCTTTCTTCCTTGTACCATTTTCTTGCATGAATTTGCAGGGTGAAGAAATTATAGTGGTTATTCCATGGGATGAATGGTGGGAGCTGTCACTGAGGGACAGTTCTAATCCGCAGATAGCATTGCTTCCTTTACATCCAGATATACGTGCAAAGTTCAACTCCACCGCTGCATGGGAGTATGCTTGGAGCATGTCAGGCAAGCCATATGGTTATCACAACATGATATTTAGTTGGATAGACACTGTAGCTGACAACTATCCACCACCTCTTGATGCTCACTTGGTAGGCATCTTCTCTGATTATTCTGTGTCCTGAGCATGCTCTGCTGAAGTCATGTTCAGGACGAATGGATGGTTTTACTTGCAAAACATTGAGATACTGAGCTTGCTAAATAAGCTTGTTTCCCAAGTTGTAACAAGATGATTTTTTATTGCAGGTCATTTCTGTCATGTCTATGTGGACTAGAGTGCAGCCAGCATATGCTGCAAATATGTGGAATGAAGCTCTAAATAAGCGGTTAGGGACTGAGGTATTATGCTTATTCCTCTGTTCATTTATAAATTTATAACTGTTACTTTATGAGAAATAGTTGATCCCTCCACTTCCCGCTCTATCTCTTTGTCTTTCTAAAAAAATTATTTTGAACTTTAACCTAGGCAGGAACATGGGAAGATATAGGTTTAATTAGATAATCTGTTATGGTGGAGTTGTTTGGATTAAGTGAGACTTTGGGTGATCTGATGTATGTTTTATTTTGAACTCTACCTGCTTTCATAGGATTTGGATTTGTATGGAATTTTAGAGGAGACTGAAAAGCGTGGCATAGCCTTTGATCAATTACTCACCATCCCAGAACAAGATGAATGGGTGTACAGTGATGGAAAGTCAACAACATGCGTTTCCTTTATCCTTGAGATGTATAAAGAGGCTGGAGTCTTTGGTCCTACTTCTAACTCAATTCAAGTAACTGAATTCACTGTAAGTATCAATAGTTTGGTCCTCTTTCGTTTTCAATATTGTTTTGGCTTGATCTTATATGGTATGACATGATTTCTTCTTTACAGATTCGTGATGCTTACATGCTTAAGATTTTTGAGAGCAACCAAACACGCCTGCCTAGTTGGTGTAACAACGAGGATGGCCGGCTTCCCTTTTGTCAGATTCTTGGTGAGTATTGGATGGAATTGCCATATTATAACACCCTAGAGCCATATGCCAACATGAATGAAAATTGCCCATCATTACCTCCAATTTATGATAGGCCCACGAAATGTTAAGTTTGATTGCAATCTGATTGTAGTCTGATTCTTCCCCTCATGTTTGTATTAAATGCAAAGACGCCATTCTGGAAAACTCCTACAACTGTAAAAGCACTATATGTGTGTTGCTATTCCCGCTAAATATACTTAATTTATGTAAATAGCATTTTCTATGTTAAGAACATTTATGTGGTTGTAGAGTTAAATTATTCCTTCATGACTACAACGTCTGAATTAGTGCTTTTGGATATATTACAAGGGAGCTGGAACACTTTGTTTTGATCGTGTTGTTCATTTTACTTAAGACATGGTCGTTAAAATGGCTTTTAGTAGTTGTTTTGGCCTTTGGGAGATGTAACCTGGGCAAAAACTGTACTGATAACTACCTGCTTATCTAATTAGCCTAAGAGTTGTCATTTTATCATATAATTTTGCCAAGTCAATATCATTGATTCCATAAAGGAGACTCCTTGGAAGAAGAATCAATATAATCTTTACGTTTCTCTTGTATGATGAAATTGTCTGTTTCTATGTTAAATATGTTAAGTCTGTTCATAAAAAATATCATTGTGAGCATTTTGAATTGCAATCTTGCGCAGATTTAGTAGCAAGCTATATCTGCATGCCGTCTGCTTTTCTGATTAGAAAACATGGAGTTACCCAACAAAAATACAATAACCAGTTGTAAATGTCTGTCTATCTTTAATTTATCAGCCCATTCAGAATGAAAGAAAGTATCAAGCTCAAGTTTAGTAGCTAATGGCAGACCTTTGTGTAATGTTCCTCGCAGATATCTTAATGTTATAAGAACTGAGTTATCCAAGGTACTGTCATAAACTGGCATACAACATGAACTGCAACAGTAATACCAGACCTTGTAAATGTCAAATATATAAGATTGCCAACCGTCTTTAAGGAGTAGCATCATTTAGAAGGTCTCCTTAGTAGCTTTTAATTAGACATTGAGTTCAAGAGGAGCATCAGCAATTTTATTATCAGAAGAGCCATCTTAAGAAATAGAGAATTTTGAAATACACTAGAATTATTTATTTCTTTCTAAATATATTACAACAAAATACTATTCATACCTCTTGAATGTTACCAAGCTGTCCCTATACTAAATTTACCATCCATCTCCTCGCCCACTTATTGCCTTCTTCATTACTAAACATCCATTTTCTCACCCTAAACTAAAATATAAAAAATAATCAATCATGTATGTTCTTTAGCAATTTTATTTTTAATTTCTGTGTTTATTGTTTTATTGAAATTTGGAAGTGGAAATTTTGAACCCAATGAGAGTCTATCTGAAATTGTGAACCCAAGATGCTATTGCGATGGATAATGCCTGCTTCATGCAGCAACACAAGCTTCCTCCATTAAGGAGTGGCAAACACCACTGTTGCAAATGTTCGCGAATACACGCATGTGTTATGCCATATTGAGTTAGTGTGTTTTAAACAAGCGACCCGGACACAATATTTGGTTATAAACAATGAAAAAAGCATGCTAGTTAAATTTTGGGCGGAAAGTTAAAAGGGAAAAGAGACTAATACCATGGATTTCAAGCACTGCCAGTTATCAACGAGGCGCAAACCAGGTTCTCTGACAGAGTTGAGAATGGCAGAGGATTTAGCTAGTCCATACACATGTTCACGCAAACATGTTCCCCACGTAAGCTAGCTTGCGTTGGGGCCAAGCTTCCCCGCGCACACAAGCTAGTGGAGAAATTCTTTTCCTTTTTTTTTTCGTTTCAATCTTATTTATCTTCTTTTGTTTTCATGCTATCAAATTCTTCCATACAATTATAATAGCTATTTTCACTCAAATTATCAAAAATTTCATTTTTTTCCCCTTGATTTGTAAAGTTTATGGAGAATAAGAATGTTATGTTCCTATATTGATATTCAGTACTAAACATTTTCATTAAATATTATATTTGGTTGGGCTATTTATAGTGTCCCTAATCAGTTTTCTTATAAATAAGTTATTTACACTCGATATTCAATTTACATTTCTATAATGTCCATTTCTGAAACAAATATAAGTAACCATGAAACTTCATTTCCATCTACTACTATTAACTCGAAACTTATGATTTTACTTTTAGTACACTACGATATAATCTACATCCTCTGTACAAAATACATACATAGTAGTACTATACATATACTATTTGAACATATAAAAAAATAGTATACCTCTACAGTCTCTGAAAAAGCCGCCTGAGGGATACCGAGGAACTCTAAACCTCCGCAGCAAAATGGGAAACTACTGTAGATAATCTGGAAGGAAAGTAAAAGAGTGAGCTTATGCATAGTAAGACGTATATATAAAAGAGTTGATACTATGCATAACCACATGCAGTATTATAAAACATGCTCCTATATTTCTAAATTACTATCCTTTCGATATTTAGGCACTTTATCGAAAGGGTACTATAATCGGTTAGGTAACCAGTCTGAGTACAG
The DNA here is from genome assembly GCA_032173925.1 of Heritiera fomes. Lineage (NCBI taxonomy): Eukaryota > Viridiplantae > Streptophyta > Magnoliopsida > Malvales > Malvaceae > Heritiera > Heritiera fomes. Next base: position 14,760,451 of record JAPDPM010000009.1, on the reverse strand, counting down.
AAGGATGCTTTAAAGCACCTCGCTTGTCTCGGTTCCTAACATAGACTATAGAGAGTATAATGTGATTTGTTCGATAAGCAATCCAGTAATACAGTTTTCCGATAACAATTTCATAATGATTTGGTAAACACTTAACAAATAGTTTAATAAGCAATGTGATATTTAGTTCAATGAAACAGTTCAGTAAATCATTTGCTAAGTAGTATCATAAACAATTTCAATAAATAGTACGATAAACAATTTACCAAAACGTATTCATTAAACAATTTTGAAAACAATAAAACACTACAGTAACATGGTTCAATAAACAGTATAGTGGAGACAAGACATTACCCAATAGAATCATGTAATTTTCAGTGTCCCAAAAGGCAATAACAATAAGACATATGCCATAGTTATAGTGGTGTCCATAGTATGCACTGATCAGATGACATCTAGGACGGCTGATGACGTAATCAAGATCAATCAGCAAACAGTACAGTACAGTCAGTATAGCATGATATACCGAAAGGTTTCTATATGGCCAACAGTGTCAAAACAATTCATAAAACAATGCAAACACTCGTTAGAAATCAATCTAATACTATCCAATCTTCATTCAGTCCATAGTTCGATGAAATTAGACCATTCCTCTTTTTGGATTTTTTTTATCTTATCATCTCACACATTTCTATTTAATTTTTGACGTAGTTCTCCTTCTTAGTGCATGTGCATATGAGAATCACCATCTCTCAATGGGTTTCTTTTCAATTTCTTACTTCTTCTTCAATTAATTAATTTGCTGAGGTATTAAATTAATTGATTCAAGGCTATATTTTAGGAAATCTTTGGTCTTGGTTTCATTTTCCTTTTCATTATATGATATTTACAAGTGTTGTTTTTTATATAATGTGTTATAAATTTTTCTCATAAATTAATATATATATATATATATATATGCATAAAAGGATAGCTTGAACACTAATGATTTCAGATTCTTCTCATTGATTACTTTATTCTTTGTTTTCTTAATTGCCATAATCATAAATTCTTTGGTTTTACACCAAACTTTCCTTGGACAACTTTTCAACCCATTTTAGAAGTCTCAATTACAAAATAGAATTCACACAATGAGTAAGCTCTTTTAATTAACCATTTAATCTATATTATTTTGGCTCATTTAATCATGTTAACTGACACTTAAGCTATCTATTTTGTATTTATTTTTGTTTCTAGATATGAAATCAAATTGCCCCCTGTTTTCAATCAAGACATGGCTCGGTGAGGTTTTTTTTTAAATTTTAATTTTTGTTGCTTTTTGTAATTTAACTGTTAAATGAGTAGAAACGAAATGGTTAGAGAGAAGTGATTTTAAGCTGAATTCAAAGTCAAACTTTTAAGTAGAATTTTCAATATAAAGGAAGTGGAATGAAATTTTACATTGATAAAGTGGTTTTGATTTGTCTTGCTAGAGCTCTTAACTATTATGCTGGAGTCATATTTGAAGTTGCTTTCAAAGGAGGAGTGCAAGTAAATATCATTTATGCCTGAGGATTACTAAAATGTTTTGCCCACATATCTTTCACGTGAGATTTTTTGATGTGCTTCTTTTGATTGATTTATGTTAATAGGTTCATGTTGTGCTTTAACAATAGTGCTAAAGTTTGAACTTCTATATACTTTTATAGAATCTTGGAGTTTGGACTGATGTAAATGACTTGATTTGCTTTTTGGTATATTTTCATTTAGGATGCAAAAAATCAAACACCGATACAATGACAGACTGTGAAATATTTCTATTTCTATTTGTAGAATATTGATATAGCAGTGCATTTTATGTTGACCGGAAGATTGCCTTTTTAAGGAACAAATTGTCAGTAGAGTAAGAATATTTGAAATTCTCTTTTGTATTGCTAAAAGATTTATTCTATCTTTAACCTGAAATCATCAGGTTCTAAGATGACCAAGATTTGGGATAGGAAGTTGAGCCATGGACATGATAAGAGAGCCCTAAAATTTGTCATGTCGAAAATAAGATATTGTGATTCTCATTTTATATGGGCTACTAAGGCGGGTGTGTGTATGTCTCTCTCTCTCTCTCTCTCTCTCTTTCTTTATATATATATATATATATATATATATATATATATATGTTGGCTTCTATCATCATAGTCAATTCAGACTAGAACTGATGTCTACGTTCTTTTTTAAACACACTTGAACATCAGGCAACCCTTGAAACAAACAACAATAAGAAGGTGCCTTCAAGTTCTATAGTTATCATGGTATCTTTATGGATAGTAGGTCATAATTCAATTCTCTATTTGATTCTTAGTTTCAAAAAATTTTGATTAAATTTAATTATCTTAATGTGAGATATGAAGATGCAACTAGAATAGGATATAACTTTACAAAGGACATAAAATCTTTGATAGAAAGTGATGATAAGACAACAACTCATTTAACTGCTTTATTGATGGAATTTCATAGGCACATCAAATGCTCGACTTGAATCAATAATTTATGATAGCATGTCATAGATCTTTTCATTTTTATTGTTGTATTTTATTATTTATGATTACTAATGCATTACTAGCATGAAGCAGCTAGAAATGGTATTGAGAAGCCAGATGCATCTAGAGCTAGCAAGGGCTATCTAAGGTAAATTATCTTACCATATTCACTGGAAATGCTTTTGAAAAGTCAGGTAATGCATAGTTCTATGGTAATTTGAGTTTTATGTTGAAAAATAGAGGATTTTGGTTGTATAGGGAGGTTTGTTATGCCTTAATTTAAGTAGGATTTACTTGCACCTAATGAAAAATATGTAGTTGAGTATTAGTCATTGATACATATATATTTGTCTTTGAGAATTGAAGAGGTGAATATAAATGGAATGAATTTGTTGTTTCCTGGTGTTGAAGTTGTTTATATTACTTAATTGTTAGAAGGAAAAAAAAGTGTCAAGGGAATGAAGAAGAAGAATTGATGGCTCGATTTTTTTTTGCTGATATGAGACCATGGAGATTGAACTATATTTTTGCTGATATTATGTGTGTTGTGCGATTGGTGAGGTGAAGTGATTTGATTTTATGTGTAAAATTTTTAGAGAAGCAAAAGAATGTTGAATGTCTTAGCTTAAGCAAGGGTGTATAGAATGGATAATTTTATAACATGGTGGTAGTTTGGCTGCTTATTATGTCTTGGTAGGGAGAGTCTAATGGATTTTATCTGTGTTGGCAGTCATTTTTTTTATATTATCAGTTTAGATGTTGTTTGCATGTTTGTTGATGCTTTAAGCTTATATAGGTACATAATGTAATCTATTCCTAACTATCAAAAAAATTTTGGTATGGCAAAAGATAATTTTCTAATGTGTTCTTTGAGTAAAGTGGTAAGTAGGAATTTTACAAGTGGCAAAATTTTTATTTGTTTCTTAGCACATTATTTTCAGCTTTAGGGAGTAAAGTGATTGGATTTGTATTAGCATTAGGCTATTGTGAATTTTGTAAAAATAGTACATTTAAGGTATCATTCATGATATTCTTTTTTTTAATATATACACAAATAGGGTAGTTTAATCATAAGTCAACTCTCATAAACATTAGATGTTATCTGCATTAGATGTATGTGATTTTATATTTTGTAACTTTTTGATGTAGTTTAATTGCAAGTCAACTCATAAACATTAGTTGTTACTTGCAGTGGATGTATGTGATTTTAAATTTTTTAACTTTTTGTTACCTTTGAACAAATTATCCATGTGTCTAACACGTGTATATTCCTAACTCATTTAGTTCCTATGTTTCGTGATTTTCTTATGCTCATTCAAGTTGTGTTGGTTTTCAAACACAGTTTTCACTCAATGGATACATTTATAATTTCTTTTGTTAATTTTTTTACTCCATTTTCTGTGAAAAACGCAAATTTGCATACAGAATTTGTGAAATAAAAGAAGGAATTTAAATGAATTAAGTATTGAGACGTATTTCGAGATTATTTTAGTAATGACATCGAAGATGTGAGTTAGTACATTTGACTATAAACGATTAATATATATACTTTAGATTATATATATAGGTTTGAGATATATATATATTAATTTGATAAAGAAGATAAATGGTACTTACTTTTATATACGAATGAAATATGTTAATGATTAGGTAAGTGTAGTTATAAACTCATGTATGTGTATGTAAGTGATTAAATAATTAAAAGAATAAATAAATATATATAAGTGCACATATAATTATTTAATTAAATAAAAAGACATATGTATATCAAATTAAATGTGGTATACATGTGAGTAATACAAATAAAATATATAACTATATAAAGGTCTATATATATTAAATATAATATCTATAGGTTTCAAATTAAAAATAAAGAAAAATATATATTTAAAATATATATAAATGAATATATATATATATAAATATATATATATATATATTATATAAATATAAAAAGAGGAGGGAAAGTCGGATTTAGCTTCCCTGGGAAGCCACTGACTTCCCTCACCTACGGTGGAATCCACAGATTGAAGGAAAACCGGATGGAGGCTCTGCATCTTTAAACAAAACAAGACCCAATAAAAAAAATAAAATAAAATAAAAAAGAAAGAAGAGAAGGAAGGAACGTGAAACAGAGCTTGAAAGAAGCAACGAGAGTAAAGCGAGGGAGAGAAGGAGAGAAGTTACGGCTGAAAGGAGGAAGAAGCTGCAGCTAAAGGAATCGAGAAAGTGGCCGAGACTGAGAGCAGAGAAATGAAAAAGGAAATAGCTGCAGTGAAAGAAAATGTTGAAAGTGAACTGAGAAAGAGACTAAGAGAGGAAGAGAAAGGATCGTGAGGCAGCAAGCTTCTTATCGATGAGCAGCTTTTCCTTGGGTAGTCTAGGAAGAAGCAAGACGTGAGGAACAACATTCCTCACCTGAACAAGGCTGAAACACAAGGGCTCCTCCTTCGGTTTGAAACAAGGCAGCAGTAGGGGCTGCTGACTTCATTCTGTCAGTAAAAAAAAATATAAATCGTCAACAAGAGTCACTGGTCTTCCCTCATTCTCGGTGTAAAAAGGTAATATAGTAGTGGGGAAAAGAGAAAGGTCAAGAAATTGCAGCAAAGGAAGGAGTCGAGAAAGAAGAGGAGCGGCAGGCATTCAGTGAAGAAGAGAAAAGAAGGAAGCAGAGAGAAAAAAGAAATTGCAGCGGAAGAAGAGGGGAAATAGTAACGGGAGAGCAGAAACAAGTGAGGAAAAATGGGCTGAAAACCAAGCTCTTGGAGGGGTTGACTGGTACATGTAAATAGGGGAAGAAAGGTTGCCTTGAAGCTTCGGTCAATAGGTTCTTCAAGAGTGGATCGGTGGCTATTGGAAATGGCAACATTTGGTGCTGGAAAACAGCAGCTCCACGTGAGGAACTAAACCTTGAGACTGAACCATAAAATGTGATTGTGTAGGATAGCTTTGGTGGTTTCTTTTTGGCTAATCCTTAAACACATTTTAAGTGGCTGCTTGAGGTTAGATTTTGCTGTCTTCAAGGTTGGATTAAGGCCAATTTTGAAGTTGTGAAAATGGAGCTGTAAGCGGCATGGAACAGTGGTTAAAGGATAGTCTTTTGAGGCATTGAAGAGTTGCTATACAAGACTGGTATAGGGGCTATTCGGGTATGGCCTTGAAAGCAGAGGAAGATCAGAAAACCAAGGTTGACAATGGGCTGTTTGTTGCCCTGTTGAACTAGTCGAGAGGTAGGTAAAAGAAAAAAAATGTTATATTTGGATTGATATATGCCTATATATATACATACACATATGCATAAATATATATATGTCATGGTAACAAGGATTTAAAATATTTTGTAGGATTTTAATAGAAATATTAAAGAAGTGGAGATTTAAAGAGAGCTTGAGAAGGACTTGGTTTTGAGGATCTTCAAAGGTAACGATGTGTTAATTTGATTTAAACTTAGAGGAGGAAATTGAGAAAATTTAAATGTGATTATGGTATTGGAATTGTATGAGAACTTCAATGAAGGCTTGAGATTTTTATATATTTTGGATTTAAACTAAAGTATTATACTTAGATGTTGTTGGTGTTAACTGATATATATATATATATATATATACGAAAATTTTGTGAAGATTAATAATGTCATAATTTGAATTGTGAATTTGAGAATATTTTAATAAGGAATGGGCAAGCAATGTGCATGGAGGTGAATTAGAATTAATTTTATCTAGTAACATGATTAAATTTTATTATTAAAGAATAAGGTGATTAAGATTTGTTTTGAGATGGTGATTACTTTCGTTTGTAGTTGTAAAATCCGAATTTTGTTATACTATATACCATATTTGTACATGAATGATGGTGTAAATAAATTGTTTTAGTGAAATTAAGGAATTATTTAATGTGAATTTCCATTTTTCATTGTATGTTATAATGTATATATGGTGTATAAAGAATAGATGGGATTTAATTTTGATTTAAAGTGTGAAAACGATTAATGAAGAATATGGCTGTCAGACAAATGGAGAAAAAATGAAAGGAAAGCCAATAAACATTTGCTGACAGTGGCGTGGACTAGGAGTTAGCCAATCAACGTTGGCTGGCAGAGAGTTGGCGAGGAGAAGAGTCAAAAAGAAAAGAAAATAGAAAGTAAAGGAAAGGGGCGGTAGTTGACTTCTGGCCAATTGCTTCTCCTGACAACGGGATTAGGCAATAAATGACAAGTGAAATTAGTCAAGAATAGAGCTGTAGTAGGGACGTCATTACCGTTCTTTTTGCTGCAGTTTTCTTTGGTTTTAATTGCATGAAATGATGAGGAAAACAGGATAAGGAAACAAGTGTTAAATTTTAAGTGAAACGGAACGGCTATATAAGAAGAGTTCATGAGAAAAAAAAAATCGATGGAAGCAACTTCATCTTCTTTAACATCATTCTCGCCCATTCTGTTTCGTTGCAAGTTCACCATTAGTTTTCCTCTACTTCCATAAGTGAGCCATGAGACTCATCCTTAGTTAGCTAAACATTTATTCAGGGTGTGAAGAACTGAGGAATAAGCAAAGTAAAGCTAATTGAGGCAAGAAAGCACTCTGCCCCAGGAAGTGCAACTCAGTTGAGGTGAGCTTCCATATTTCTATGGTTATTTTGATAAATGAGGGTATATTTCTATGGTTATTTTGATAAATGAGGGTATATTTCTATGTTTAAAACGTGATAAATATAAATATAGCCTGGTTGTAGTTAAATATGGTGGAATATATAAGAAATTAGATGGAAATGATTAAGAAAAACAATAGACGAGTAAGGAGTATTCGCCCAAAGGGTGAGGCGAGTACAATGCAATACATGACTAGGCGAGAACATGTTCGCCAATAGTTATATGATAATATGGAATGTGGTAGTAAAGGCGAGGATTAATGATCACCAATGAGGCGAGTAGGTAATAGAGAACTCGCCAAAGTGTTATTCAAGAGGGTGAGGTAGCCAAGGGTTATCCAATTCATGGGCGATTCCCAATTAGGAATGAAAATCCACGAGTGGCGAACTGAATTAATAAGCATGGCGAGTTGAACTCCTATGTTGGGCGAATTCCCATGAATAAGCCGCTAATGGACAGCGAGCTATGTTAGGTGAATGGCGAGCAGTTATCTCGCCAAAGTGGTTGAAAATAGTTTTAGAAATAAATTGCGAGAAAAGAAAATATTAATGGAATTAATATTGTACCTTGCAGCCGGGAAGTGAAATTGCTATCGGCGAGTAGGGAGCAAGGTGAAGCAAGACTTCGAGAGATCAGGTAAGAAAGTAGTATGTGATGCAAATGCATGTCCTGTGGAGTAAAAATTGTTAAGAAAATATTAGAAATTGTTTTATTTTCTGACATGCATTGGTTGATAAACTGTTTTGATCTCGGGCGAGCTACAAGCCGCCATATGTTGTTTTGTCGGGCGAATTGATTAAGGCGGGCGAGTATCTTTATTCTAGGCAGAAACTCGGGCGAGCCAAGTAACGAGCTCTCTTTTATGGAAACTGGGCGAGTGCCCTTGTTTTAAAGAGAAATCCGGGTAAGCCATAGTCGGGCGAACCCTTTTTAATGTGTTTGGGCGGGCGACCCTTGTTATAAATATAAGGCGGGCGAACTGATATCAGCCAGTCGTACTTTGTTTTGAAAAGTTAAGTGGCGGGCGATTAATAATTCGCCGTCTTATCGAGTTAGTCAGGGGCGAGCCGTGAAGGGCGAGCTGACCTTGGCGAACGGTTTTAAAGTGTAATTTCCTAAACGAAAAATGAATTATTTTAAATATTTCAAAAATAAAAATATGAAACCTTTTTGGGGTGAGTTGACCATTGGGCGAGTTGACCAATGGGCGAGTTGTGTTTTGGCAAGCTTACCATGGGCGAACTAGTCATGGGCGAGCCAGTCTAACCCGTACCTTCTCACACAGAAAATGTTAAAGTTACGGGCTGTTTTATTGTTGTATAAGCCCTTTTTGGAAATCAAATCATTTTATGGAAATGATATATAAGATAACTTGATTTTGAGACATTAGGCCATGAATTCATGCATTGTCATTCATATACTTTGCGTGACCCACCTAAGCGATGGCTCGGGCCAAATAGACCAACGAGTGCACCCTAGGGCGTCACAGGGCTGATGGACCTGCCAAGTCTTCAGCGGTCTCGAGGTCACTTGGCAAGTGGACTCGAGGACCACCTACAGATTATGGCCATACATTTAGATGAGATAGCCGTGAGGGGCGATGGCCTACGGGTGCACCCCAAAAGCGGATGATTTCTGTTCGTTGCATGATTTAAATTGTTGCCTAGTCTCAATTAAATGATTTACGAAAGGATCTGGTGAATCCTGTTTCATGTTAACTATATGTATTGTTTCCTAATGAGTTTGATCGTTAGGATAATTAAATAGCTTTAAAAATATAGCTTTTATTTTTAAAGCAACATACACCTTCCTTACTGAGCACATTGTCACTCACTCCTTATTTTTCCACTCCACAGATAACTGATTTGAGCTAAGAGACTTACCTTCTTGAGATTGGATATTGAAGGTATGTTGTGTTCTTTTATGTATTCAGTAAAGTTGTACAGTACTACTTTAAATATAAGGGAATGTATATACATCTTAAGAAAATGATTTAATTATTCTTATTAAAGTGATAGGAGTTGATAAGCATCACAGACAGCCCAACCGGTAATTAAGAGTAAGATATGAGTAATTGTTATGGTATACAGTAACTTTGGGATGTTACAGATTTAATAGTATCAGAGCAGGGTTGGTCGGATGCCTAGTGATGCTTAAAGTAAATGGTGAAATAGTATACATTCCCTGTAGTACTGTATAAACTGAATATATATTTGATATGTTAATGATAAGTGATAAATGATTTCTGTGGTACAGATATGAGTGGAAGAAGGAGGATGCGCTCAGTGAGAGGTATAGGCCGAGGTAGGGCGGCACAGACCCCGGAACCACAGACACCGGAACCTACCCCAAGACCTCCACGTCCTATACAGCTAGAGAGCATTGATAATCGTGTAACTCAGGTGGAGAGGTTAATAGCAGATTTTATGGCTATGTATCAGGCGGATAGAGCCGCTGATAGGGCAGAGAGGGAGAGAGCTACAGCTCCTGTAGCCCCAGTAGAGGCACCAATACCGCCACAGCCGGCACCAGTTGTGCTTGAGCCTGAGCCTATTCCACCACCAGCACTTCAGCCACCGGTAGCTCCACCACAGCCACTGATTCAGCAACCTCAAAATGCGGAGTCCTATTGTAATGTGGCATTGGTGAAATCCTTTAAGAAGTTGGATCCACCTAAATTTAAAGGTACTAGGGATCCAGATCGATAGATTACTTCAGATTATGAGATGTTCCGAGACAGAAAAAGTAGGTTTAGCAGTGTTCCAGTTGGCGGATGATGCGAGACATTGGTGGAAGGCCACTCAGATAGTATTATTTGCTCAGCATCAGGATCTGTCTTGGGATATTTTTGTGGAAGCTTTTAGGAGGCAGTATATCCCTGACACTGCTCAGGAAAAATTACAGCAGGAATTCATGGGCTTAGTTCAGGGTAGCATGTTAGTGGACGAGTATGAGGCCAAATTTACTACATTGAGCCGTTTTGATCCACAGACTAATGAGAATACCCGGTATAAGATTTCGAGGTTTAGAGCTGGTTTAAGGCCATCCATCAGAGTAAAGCTAGCCCCATTTGCTATACAGACTTATGATGAGATAGTTCAATGGGCTCAGCTATGTGAGAGAGATTATGAGCAGTTCCAGCTCGATTTTAGTAGTAAGAGTAAGGGTAAAGCAAAGGGAAAGACTAAGAGGTTCATGGAGGACAGACCGGGTAGAGAGCAGTCTAAGAAGACTAGATCTACGGGCATACAGATTTCAGAGGGCAGATTTGATAGACCAGCAGTTTCTAATCCTGCTAGTGGCCCCACCACTACTCAGAGAAGTGTTGCGCCCTTATGTATACATTGTGGAAGGTCGCATGGATCGCGCCCTTGTCCTTTAATGTCTGGGGTATGTTTTAGATGTGGACAGACCGGGCATTTTATCAAGAATTGCCCGATGCTCAGAGAGTCAACTGCTTCTACTAGGCCTCCTGCAGCACCTCAGATAGCGGGCCAGGCAGCTCAGAGTGAGCCAGAGAAAGCGACACCCTCACAGCCTAGGCGGGCGACAGCCGCAGAGAAGGGTAAGAAGGTTGTGACTCAGGGTCGGGTGTACGCATTAGATCAGGAAACTGTCGGCGCCTCTATCGATGTGATTAAAGGTAAGGTTTATCTTTTTGATATCCCCGTAATTGCCTTAATTGACCCGGGTTCTACTCATTCATTTTTATCACCTGCATATGCCAACAGGACCCCAGTAGAGCCGGAGTTGTTAAAGTATATTTTGCAAGTGAAAACTCCTTTTAATGATTTCCAGAGGACAGATATTATATTTAGGAATTGTAAATTGACTATAGGAGAGAAGGTTATGACAGCTAACCTAATTTTGTTGGATATATATGATTTTGATATCATTTTAGGTATGGATTGGTTAGCTGCAAACCATGTTAGTTTGGATTGTAATACTGAGTTTATTACCTTCTCTCATCCCGAAAAGTACATTGTAAAATTATTGTAAATTAATAAAAAGTATGTGAATTTATGTTATGAAATGATATGTGTACTGAAATTGTGGTTGTGTATGAATGTGTATGAAGGATATATTGCTAGTGTGGAGGATGTAGAGAAAAAGCATCCAAAGACCCGAGAAATTCCTGTGGTCAAGGACTTCACGGATGTTTTTCCAAAAGATTTACCAGGGTTACCACCGAATCGAGAAACGGAGTTTATGATCGAGTTGGTACCCGGTACGGAGTCGATTTCTAGACCCCCATATCGGATGGCACTGACAGAGTTGGATGAGCTCAAGAAGCAGCTCCAGGAGTTATTAGATAAGGGATTTATCCGTCCCAGTGTGTCACCGTGGGGAGCACCGGTATTGTTTGAAAGAAGGATGGTAGCCTCCGGTTGTGTATAGATTATCGAATGTTGAATCAGGCTACCGTTAAGAATAAGTATCCACTACCTTGAATTGATGATCTGTTTGATCAGCTCAGGGGTGCACAAGTATTTTCCAAGATAGACCTACGGTCAGGCTATCATCAGTTGAAAATTAAGGAGTCGGATGTGCATAAGACAGCATTTCGGACTCGCTATGGCCACTATGAGTTTCTAGTGATGCCTTTTGGGTTGACAAATGCCCCTGCAGCTTTTATGAGTTTGATGAATGAGGTATTTCATCCATTTTTGGATAAATTTGTCATAGTATTTATAGATGACATTCTGATTTATTCTAAGACTCCAGAGGAGCATGAGCAACATTTGCAGATTGTTCTACAGACCCTTAGAGAGCGAAAGTTATACGCTAAGCTTAGTAAATGCGAGTTTTGGCTTGACCATATTATATTTCTCGGGCCTGTAGTGTCGAGGGACGGGGTATCAGTTGATCCGTCCAAGATAGAGGCCATTGTTCAGTGGGAGAGACCTAACACGGTTACCGAGATACGGAGTTTCTTAGGTCTTGCCGGATATTATCGCAGGTTTGTGGAGGCATTTTCTAAGCTTGTTGCTCCATTGACGCGACTCATACGTAAAGATGTAAAGTTTGAGTGGAATGATGCATGTGAGCGTAGTTTTGGTGAGCTTAAGAGGAGATTGACTAGTGCCCCTATATTAGCCCTTCCTAGCAGATCAGGTGGATTTATGGTGTATACTGATGCATCCGCTCAAGGTTTAGGGTGTGTGCTCATGCTGCATGGTCGGGTTATAGCCTATGGTTCTCGACAGTTGAAGGATCATGAGAGGAATTACCCGACACATGACCTGGAGCTAGCCGCTGTAGTGTTTGCACTGAAGATATGGCGACATTACTTGTACGGGGAGAAATTTCAGCTATATACAGACCATAAGAGTCTGAAGTATATATTCTCACAGAAAGAGTTGAATTTGAGACAGCGACGGTGGATGGAACTGTTAAAGGATTATGATTGTGAGATTTTGTATCACCCAGGTAAAGCTAATGTAGTAGCTGATGCACTGAGCCGTAAGCATGTTGGCATGGTATCGTACATGATGATCAGGGAGCATGAGTTGATAGAGCAATTCTCTAACCTCAGTCTGACAGTTGTTTCCTCTGACCAGTATAGGTTTATAGCTAGTTTTCGTATAGAGCAGGATTTGATGGACCGAATCAGGGAAGATCAGAGGAGGGATGATTATTGTATTGGGATTGCCAGTCAGATTCAGATGGGAGTTATGTTAGACTTTCAGATTGGCACCGACAGGATACTGAGGTCTAGAGGTCGGATATGTGTTCCCGATGACCGACAGCTTAGAGACTTGATTTTATCAGAGGCTCTTACCTCTAGATACACGTTACATCCGGGTAGTACTAAGATGTACCAGAATCTCCGGAAAGTGTATTGGTGGCCTAAGATGAAAAAGGACATCGCAGATTTTGTTACTAAATGTCTAACATGCCAATAGATTAAGATTGAGCATTAGAAGCCGGCAGGTATGCTTCGACCATTATTGATTCCTACGTGGAAGTGGGAGCATGTAACTATGGATTTTATTATGGGATTACCACGGACCTGGAAGGGGTATGATGCTATTTGGGTGATAGTCGACAGATTGACTAAGTCTGCTCATTTCCTAGCCATGAGATCTACAGATTCAGTTAGTGCCTTAGTCGAGTTGTATGTCAGGGAGATAGTGAAGTTACATGGTGTTCCAGTGAGTATTACCTCTGATAGGGACTCTCGCTTCACCTCTCATTTTTGGGAGAGATTTCAGGAGGCTATGGGATCCCAGTTGAGTTTTAGCACCGCTTTTAATCCACGGACTGATGGACAGTTCGAGCGAACTATACAGACGCTTGAGGATATGTTGAGAGCGTGTGCATTGGATTTTAGAGGCTCATAGGACGATCACTTACCCCTGGCAGAGTTTGCTTATAATAACAGTTTTCATACAAGTATCGGCATGGCACCGTATGAGGCCTTGTATGGCAGACGATGCAGATCCCCGATAGCATGGGAAGAAGTGGGAGACCGTAAACTGTTAGCTCCTGATAGGGTCGAGCAGGCTTCTCGTGATGTACGGATAATTTGTGAGAGGCTCAAAACGGCTCAGAGTCGGCAGAAGAGTTATGCAGATATTAGACGCCGACCATTGGAGTTTATAGTGGGTGATTATGTGTTTTTAAAGGTTTCACCGTCTAAGGGTATAATGAGATTCGAGAAGAGAGGAAAGTTGAGTCCTCGATACATTGGACCTTATGAGATCTTAGATCGCGTAGGAGATGTGGCATATCGGTTAGCACTACCACCAGGGTTGTTAGGAGTGCATAACGTGTTCCATGTCTCGATGTTGAGAAAGTACCATCCAGATCCTTCTCACGTGATTCGACACGAGCCATTGGAGATCAGAGAAGATATGAGTTACGTCGAGAAACTGGTACGGATTCTGGATAGAAAGGACAAGGTGTTGCGATCTAAGACGATTCCTTTGGTTAAAGTGCTCTAGCAGTATCATAACGAGGAGGAGGCTACTTGAGAGTTAGAGAGCCTTATGCATGAGAGGTATCCAGAGCTCTTCCAATGACAGGTCCTAGTTAAATTTGGAGGACCAAATTTCTTAAGTTCGGGAGAAATGTAAAATCCGAATTTTATTATACTATATACCATATTTGTACATGAATGATGGTGTAAATAAATTGTTTTAGTGAAATTAAGGAATTATTTAATGTGAATTTCCATTTTTCATTGTATGTTATAATGTATATATGGTGTATAAAGAATAGATGGGATTTAATTTTGATTTAAAGTGTGAAAACAATTAATGAAGAATATGGCTGTCAAACAAATGGAGAAAAAATGAAAGGAAAGCCAATAAACATTGGCTGACAGTGGCGTGGACTAGAAGTTAGCCAATCAACGTTGGCTGGCAGAGAGTTGGTGAGGAGAAGAGTCAAAAAGAAAAGAAAATAGAAAGTAAAGGAAAGGGGTGGTAGTTGACTTCTCGCCAATTGCTTCTCCTGACAACGGGATTAGGCAATAAATGGCAAGTGAAATTAGTCAAGAATAGAGCTGCAGTAGGGACGTCATTACCGTTCTTTTTGCTGTAGTTTTCTTTGGTTTTAATTGCATGAAATGATGAGGAAAACAGGATAAGGAAACAGGTGTTAAATTTTAAGTGAAACGGAACGGCTATATAAGAAGAGTTCATGAGAAAAAAAAATCGATGGAAGCAACTTCATCTTCCTTAACATCATTCTCGCCCATTCTGTTTCGTTGCAAGTTCACCATTAGTTTTCCTCTACTTCCATAAGTGAGCCATGAGACTCATCCTTAGTTAGCTAAACATTTATTCAGGGTGTGAAGAACTGAGGAATAAGCAAAGTAAAGCTAATTAAGGCAAGAAAGCACTCTGCCCCAGGAAGTGCAACTCAGTTGAGGTGAGCTTCCATATTTCTATGGTTATTTTGATAAATGAGGGTATATTTCTATGTTTAAAACGTGATAAATATAAATATAGACTGGTTGTAGTTAAATATGGTGGGAATATATAAGAAATTAGATGGAAATGATTAAGAAAAACAATAGGCGAGTAAGGAGTATTCGCCCAAAGGGTGAGGCGAGTACAATGCAATACATGACTAGGCGAGAACATGTTCGCCAATAGTTATGTGATAATATGGAATGTGGAAGTAAAGGCGAGGATTAATGATCGCCAATGAGGCGAGTAGGTAATAGAGAACTCGCCAAAGTGTTATTCAAGAGGGTGAGGTAGCCAAGGGTTATCCAATTCATGGGCGATTCCCAATTAGGAATGAAAAGCCACGAGTGACGAACTGAATTAATAAGCATGGCGAGTTGAACTCCTATGTTGGGTGAATTCCCATGAATAAGCCGCTAATGGACAGCGAGCTATGTTGGGCGAATGGCGAGCTGTTATCTCACCAAAGTGGTTGAAAATAGTTTTAGAAATAAATTGCGAGAAAAGAAAATATTAATGGAATTAATATTGTACCTTGCAGCCGGGAAGTGAAATTGCTATCGGCGAGTAGGGAGCAAGGCGAAGCAAGACTTCGAGAGATCATGTAAGGAAGTAGTATGTGATGCAAATGCATGTCCTGTGGAGTAAAAATTGTTAAGAAAATATTAGAAATTGTTTTATTTTTATATGCATTGGTTGATAAACTGTTTTGATCTCGGGCGAGCTACAAGCCGCCATATGTTGTTTTGTCGGGCGAATTGATTAAGGCGGGCGAGTATCTTTATTCTAGGCAGAAACTCGGGCGAGCCAAGTAGCGAGCTCTCCTTTATGGAAACTGGGCAAGTGCCCTTGTTTTAAAGAGAAATCCGGGTAAGCCATAGTCGGGCGAACCCTTTTTAATGTGTTTGGGCGGGCGACCCTTGTTTTAAATATAAGGCAGGCAAACTGATATCAGCCAGCCATACTTTTGTTTTGAAAAGTTAAGTGGCGGGCGATTAATAATTCGCCGTCTTATCGAGTTAGTCAGGGGCGAGCCGTGAAGGGCGAGCTGACCCTGGCGAACGGTTTTAAAGTGTAATTTCCTAAACGAAAAATGAATTATTTTAAATATTTCAAAAATAAAAATATGAAACCTTTTTGGGGCGAGTTGACCATTGGGCGAGTTGACCAATGGGCGAGTTGAGTTTTGGCAAGCTTACCATGGGCGAACTAGCCATGGGCGAGCCAGTCTAACCCGTACCTTCTCACACAGAAAATGTTGAAGTTACGGGCTGTTTTATTGTTGTATAAGCCCTCTTTGGAAATCAAATCATTTTATGGAAATGATATATAAGATAACTTGATTTTGAGACATTAGGCCATGAATTCATGCATTATCATTCATATACTTTGCATGACCTACCTAGGGCGATGGCTCGGGCCAAATAGACCAACGAGTGCACCCTAGGGCGTCACAGGGCTGATGGACCTGCCAAGTCTTCAGCGGTCTCGAGGTCACTTGGCAAGTGGACCCGAAGACCACCTACAGATTATGGCCATACATCTAGATGAGATAGCCATGAGGGGCGATGGCCTACGGGTGCACCCCAAAAGCGGATGATTTCTGTTCGTTGCATGATTTAAATTGTTGCCTAGTCTCAATTAAATGATTTATGAAAGGATCTGGTGAATCCTGTTTCATGTTAACTATATGTATTGTTTCCTAATGAGTTTGATCGTTAGGATAATTAAATAGCTTTAAAAATATAGCTTTTATTTTTAAAGCAGCATACACCTTCCTTACTGAGCACATTGTCGCTCGCTCCTTATTTTTCCACTCCACAGATAACTGATTTAAGCTAAGAGACTTACCTTCCTGAGATTGGATATTAAAGGTATGTTGTGTTCTTTTATGTATTCAGTAAAGTTGTACAGTACTACTTTAAATATAAGAGAATGTATATACATCTTAAGAAAATGATTTAATTATTCTTATTAAAGTGATAGGAGTTGATAAGCATCACAGACAGCCCAACTGGTAATTAAGAGTAAGATATGATTAATTGTTATGGTATACAGTAGCTTTGGGATGTCACAGTAGTGACTTGGAGCAATGAGGAACTCAAGCCGTAAATTGAAAATTCGAAGGAGATATTCGTTAAGTGCGTAAGGTAAGGGATATGTATAAGGAACATAGGAGATACTGGAATGATTTTAAGATCAATTGCATTGTGTTTTATGAACTGCATACGCTTTGCAAGAGACTTTAGAAATTTGATACCATCATGCTATCAAATTTTCGTAAGAATATTGAATTCTGCGATTTCAGCTAAAAGGCTAAGAAACCTTTTTAAGGAATTCAGTCTTGAAAATATTAAATTGCATGATTTTAGCATATTCATGAATTTTTAAATTAAATTTTATTTTATGGAAATTACCAAACGTTAGTGTTTTAGAAATATTTATGAAAAGTCATGAAGTTTTCGGATTTTTGAAATTCCTTGTATTTTAATTGGTTTTGGAACCTCTATGAGTTTTGAAAAATGCTCTTTCGAATTTGGATTTATGAAACTCTGCATTAGCATGAATTTTCTAAAGAATTCAGTTGTTGTTGAAAGCTTATTTAATTGTATGATTTTAAAGACGTGTGACTTTTCTATCTTAAAATTGGTTTTATGGATTTATTATAAACCATGGCACTAAAACCTATTTTGTTTATATACATTTTGGAAATTACTAGGTTTTTAAATATTTGAAAAATAATTATGATTTTATGCAATAATCTACTTTACGAACTTTTATCAATATATGTATAATTTGACTTACGGATTTGAACTCTGAACTATGAAACTCTTGTTTTGAGACACAGGCTAATCGTCATCTTGCAGTATCTGGACTGCTGTATATTTTGGATCCAGCAGTATCTAGCTATAGTGTGACCTTCGGGGCCTGCAGTATCTGGCTATAGCGTGACCTTCGGGGGCTATAGAATCTGGCTGTAGTGTGACCTTCGGGGCCTACAATATCTGTATCTAATATGTATTCTGTGCACTATGTTGTTGTGTGATTTGATCCAGTCCGCAACGGTCAAAGATAACACCTGATCAGTGTTCACTGTAGACCACTTGGATTATGGTCATACGTTTATCTGTTATTATCCTTATGGGATACCCTTGCTGCTTGATGTATACCGAGTTACTGCCATGTCTCCACTTTCTGTTATTTTTCGATTTTTGAATGATTTTCTGAATATCTGATTTTCAAACTCTGAAATCTGAAAATGATATGATATGGATTGATATGATTAGACTCCAAAATCTGAAAATGATTTGGTATGGATTTTTATGATTTGATTTGAAATACGATATGGTTTTTGAAGATGATTGTTTACATGTTTGCATAACATGGCTTTGTTAAGTGATCTGTTATACAGATTTGATTTACATCTGATTTTCAGAATACATGAATTCCTTTCCGGATAAATTTCTCTATTTTAGAAATATCCCTTATGTTTTAGAACTTATTAATCGTTTTCAAATACTTGCATATAGTTTATGGTATCTGTCTCTTTATGTGCATTTCTTACTGGGCTTTCCAAAAAGCTCACCCCCCTCTCCACCTTCCAGATAGCATGCAGCAAGAGCTTGTACGAGGGGTTCTACACGTCCTTCGAGGTTTTTGTCTTCCTTTGAAGGTATGTGATGTATAGTATTCCCTTTTGTATTTAGACTTGTAATATCAGTACTTTTATAGTATGAGAATGTAATTAAAGGAAGTATAAGATATATTTATGGTTTATAATAATGCATGCAACTTGGGTAGAGATATATTTAGTCAAGTAGAATGATTCGAAATTATAAATGCTTGCTTAGTGAGAGAATTTGACTGGGACCTAAGGTAACTAAAGGACATTAACTTAGCTAATATAATATTAGCTTAAGAATTAATTAGTGACACTATGTATAGCCCAATCAACTGTAAGAGAAAAGAAAAAGTTAGTCTAGATTTTGGTAAAAAAGGGGTGTTACATTTTCTCCATAATTGGTATAGTTTTGATTGTTAAATCTTTTCATCGCAAGAAAATTTCTTGCCTTGGAATAAAAAAAAATAAAATGGTGAGATCTGATATTTTTAGTATGATTGCATTGAAAGATATGATTATTTGATTTTATTAAACTTGGTTCGGTAGCAACGCATCGGGTTCATTCTAGTACTAGTTTATAATCCACCAATACAAGAGCATTTGAAACATTTAAAACAAGTGTTGTAGGCACTTAAAGAGAACTAGTTTTTTGTTAAAAATAGCAATGTGCATTTCCACCAAAGGCGGTGGAGTACTTAAGACATGTTGTTGCAGCAGGAGGGTTGAGTATGGATTTTCAGAAGGTTAAGGTAATGGTTGAGTGGCTAATACCAAGTAGCTTAAAAGAGCTTTGAGGTTTTTTGGGGGGTTGACTAGTTATTATCGTAGATTTGTGAGATCTTATGCTTCAATGCAACACTATTAATAGATCTTCTTAAAAAAAGATTTGTTTGCTTGGAAT
Source organism: Heritiera fomes (assembly GCA_032173925.1). Classification (NCBI taxonomy): domain Eukaryota; kingdom Viridiplantae; phylum Streptophyta; class Magnoliopsida; order Malvales; family Malvaceae; genus Heritiera; species Heritiera fomes. Next base: position 14,740,872 of record JAPDPM010000009.1, on the reverse strand, counting down.
GATAGAGCACAGTTGGCATTTGATGTATTGAAGGGAAGTATGACATCGACTCTAGTTTTGACACTTTTAGATTTCTCTAAAGATTTTGTAGTAGAAATGGGTACACCTAATTTGGTAAGTGAAGCTGTCTTATAGCAAGAAGAGTATCATTTAACTTATTTTAGCAAGAAGTTTTACATTCGAGTGCAACGTGCTTCAGTTTGTATGAGGGAGCTTTATGTAATCACGGTGAAGAAATGGAGACAATATTTGCTAGGTAAGTGGTTTAGAAATCGCATTGATCAAAAAGACTTGAGAAGGCTTTTGGACCAGCTAGTCCAAACAGCGACCAGCAGTAGCACTTGGCAAAACTATTGGCTTTTCAATACACAGTAGTATACAAGCCAGGTAAAGATAATAGAGTGGTAGATGCTCTTTCAATGAGACTTGATGAAGTTAATAATCATTTTTTGACTTATTCCAAGATAAAATTCCAGTTGCTAGATCAACTACGTAAAGAAAATAAGGACTCTTCATTTTTTAACCAGTGGTATGATCGCATTGTAGAACAACCAGCATTGTTTTAGGATTATGAGGTTCGTGATGGCCTTTTCTTGTTGAGGGGGAAGTTGTTACCGGATCCCATTTCTCAGTTGAAAGAGCAAATTCTACAAGAATGCTATTCTACTTTGTTGGGGGGATATATTGGTATTCAAAAGACCATAGCAAAGGTGACAACATCTTTAACTTGGCTTGGTTTAAAGAAAAATGTCCGGCAATTTGTAAAGAAATGTTTAGTTTGTCAACAAACCAAATATAAGACTAGGGTACCTATAAGGCTTTTACAGCCGTTACCTGTTCTTGATCAAATACGAGAGGATGTGAGCATGGATTTCATTACCACATTACCAAAATCCAATCGATTTACTACAGTCTTAGTAGTTGTGGATAGGTTGTCAAAACAAGGACATTTTGGTGCTTTATCTACAAACTATAATGCTCTAAAAGTTGTTGACTTGTTTGCTCAAATAATATGTAAATTACATGGTTTGCCTAGATCAATTATCTCAAACAAAGATGCCATGTTCATGAGTCAATTTTGGACTGAGTTGTTTATTTTGAGTGGCATAGTGCTCAAGCAAATTTTTTCATACCATCCGCACATGGATGGTCAGACTGAAATAGTAAACAAAGTCTTGGTGCAATACTTACGATTTTTCCTTGGGGAGTATCCTAGACGATGGTGTACCATTTTACATTGGGTAGAATTGTTGTATAATTCTTCCTTTCACAATGCAACAGGGATGTCTCCATTTTGTAAAGTATTTGGTAGAGAGCCTCCATCTATATTGGACTATATTCCAATGAAAGCTCAAACTATTGCGGTTGATAGAGAGCTCATGGATAGACAAACCATATTGCAACAACTAAGGAGGAATTTAGTGAAGTCTCAGGCAGCAATGAACAAATACGCAGATGTGCATTGAAGAGAGGTGAAGTTTAAAATAGGAGATTAGATGTTGGTTAAACTTTAACCATATGGACAAAATGTAGTCGCAATGAGGGAAAGTAAAAAGCTTTCCAAGAGATATTTTTTGTCCTTTTAAAGTAATGAAAAGGGTTGGTGGTGTAGCTTATAAGCTGGAGTTTCTAGCTGCAGCAAAAATGCATGATGTGTTTCATGTGTTAGTTTTGAAGTTTTTCCAAGGAGATCAAGTACCAGAACATCTACCTTTACCTACAGATGTTATAGCTTGCCATCCTATTTTGGAGCCACTAAAAGTGTTGCAGGCAAGAATTTTGAAGCATGGAGAAATGAAAGTTTTATAGCAGTTAATCCTATCTAAAGGATTAGGTAAGGCAGAGTCAAGTTGGGAATATGAAGCCTTGATGAAGAAATTTTACCTAAAATTCAACCTTGAGGACAATGTTGTTGTTGATAAATGGGCATTGATATGTGGAGTTGGTACGTGGTTAATTATGTGGTCAATTAGGGGGAATAGAAGAAAGAGAAAAGGATAAGCAGAGCATTACTCAAGCTCGTGCTTAAAGGGAGACAAGAAGACCAACTAGATATGAGGATTAAGGAGTGCTGACTTTTTAAGTTAATGGAAATTATTGTAGTTACTTAGGTTGATATGAAATTGTATAGCAAAATATTAGTTAACTAGCTTTTACTTGTGCGATGCACAAATAAATTTACTTATTTAAATTTGTAAATATATAAAATAATATTATTTAATTTACATATTATTCAATATACTCTTAGTGAAATTTTTAAACTTCCCAAACAATATTAAAATGCTGACACATACCTTTTTGTTTTTTTATTTTTTTAATATTCATAAAGAGAATGCATCATCATCTTAACGCCGTTTGTGAAGTTTAAAAACTTGATTAAGAGTGTAGTAGTTAATAATACTATATAAAATACATATAATATAATAAAGATATACAATCATAAAAGAATTAAATATTTAATTAAAAAATTGTAAAATTCAAAACATATGATAAACAAATATTGCAAAAAATAAAAATGAAAACATCATAAATAATATTATTAAGCACATCAAAAAATGTTAAAATAAAAATTAAAAGTATATTTGAAAATTTTTAAAAATTAAATACATATTTTAAAAATTTTCAAGTATTAAAGCAACATTTTGAGGCAAATTTTTATTATTGACCTAAATAATTATAATTATAAATATGCATTATATATATACATATGGATTCTTATATTTATAAATATATAAGATTGATTATAACATATTTATATAATTAATTTTATCTATCATATATGTATGTTAACATATATATATATATATATATATATTTGTAAATTTATATGTTTTATACATGAATTTTATTTATTTAGAAAAATCATAGTTTTAAATATTTAAATAATATATATGATATTGATTGCTTACTTTCACACTCTTCATTTTAGTTAATGAAATATTTATTAAATAAATTAAAATTAAATGTGTTTACTCCATTATTTAATATAACTAAAGTAATACATTTATCACTTAATTATTATATATAATATAGAAATCATATATATAATATATAAAATATTATGTTTAATACATGATTAGGTAATACCATAAAATATTTTAATAAGTTCAATATAAAATCAAAATTTATATCAATTAATTAGGTCAACTGTATAATATTAAATGCATATTAAAATTGGTAATTGTTTAATAAATATATAACTATTGATTTAAGACTTATTTGGTAACTGTTACATAGCTTACATGTCACAAAAGTAGATTATTCACATAAGAGTCCACATCAGAATAAATTGATATATAAGCATGTACCTTGTAATATTATATATATATATATTTATATATTTATATATATGATATATATGATTACTTTCACACTCTTCATTTTAGTTAATGAAATATTTTTTAAATAAATTAAAATTAAAATTAATTATTTTATAATATAAATAAAAATCAATTAATCTTTTATTTAGTTTTTCAAAAGGATAATATTAAATTTATATATTTTAATTTTTTTTGTATTAGATAGTATTTAAAATTACTTTAAGATAATTTTAGTAAAAAGATTGAGAAGTCGTAGAAATTAAAAAAATTTTAGGAGAGAAAAGGTGGAAAAGTATTTATTGTTTGTTTTAACTTACTTATCATTTAAAAAGAATGTCCAAGTAAACATCTATGTAGACGTCTTGCTATATTTGTAATGTCCCTTGTAATATAATATATATTAGATATATATATGATTAAAAAATTCGTATATTTAAATGTGTTTACTCAATTATTTAATATAATACATTTATCACTTAATTATTATATATAAAATAGAAATCATATATATAATATATAAAATATTATGTTTAATACATGATTAGGTAATACCATAAAATATTTTAATAAGTTCAATATAAAATCAAAATTTATATCAATTAATTAGGTCAACTGTATAATATTTAATGCATATTAAATTTGATAACTGTTTAATAAATATATAACTATTGATTTAAGACTTATTTGGTAACAGTTACATAGCTTACATGCCAAAAAAGTAGATTATCCACATAGAAGTCCACATCAGAATAAATTGACATATAAGCATGCACATTGTAATATTATATATATATATATATATATATATATATATATATGTATATGATATATATGATTACTTTCACACTCTTCATTTTAGTTAATGAAATATTTTTAAATAAATTAAAATTAAAATTAAAATTAATTATTTTATAATATAAATAAAAATTTATTAATCTTTTATTTAGTTTTTCAAAAGGATAATATTAAATTTATATATTTTAAATTTTTTGTATTAGATAGTATTTAAAATTACTTTAAGATAATTTTAGTAAAAAGATTGAGAAGTCATAGAAATTAAAAAAAAATTTAGGAGAGAAAATATGATAACCGTAAATTTTTCATTTATTAGAAATTATTAATATTAGAAATTTAATGGAATAAATAAATATAATATGAGATCCGACTATTGTGGAAATTCCGAGAATGGAAGAAGTGACGGATTAGGAAATTCGAGTGAAGGAAAATATAAGTGGAAATAAGAATACTTGGAAATTCGAAAAATAATAAAAAGAGGAAATTTAATTTGGATAAATGAAAATCCAAATTAAATAAGAAAATGAGAAATGAAAATGATATATAATTATATATTATGTAAATGTATTTTTATACAAATACATATGTACTTAAATGATATATAGTATATATTATTATATATTGGTATATATATGAATATATACTATTTCATACATTTAAATAGTACATATGTATATTTTATGTATATGTAAATATATACATATATGAGAATGTAAATATTATTTTACATTAAAGGTTGCATAATTATATATTGTGAATACAATATATATTGTGGTATAATATATATATATATATATATAGGTTATTTATTTTTAAAGTATATAAATATACATATATATATACTAGATATATATTTTGTAATACACAATATATATCTTTATATATATAATTCATATATAGTACAATACTATATATATAATAATAATATTATATGTATAATATAGAGTTGATAAATATAATTATATGTGTATAATTATATTAAATATAAACAAAATAAAAAGGAAAACAGAGGAAGGAATGGGAAGGAGGGATCTCGACCCCCTTCCACGATGCTGACCGACCACCGTCGGCGGTGAGGGATAGAAAAGGAGAGGGGATGATGCCGGCGACGTGAGGAAAGGAGACCGGTGACGAAAAGGAGAAAATCGGGAAGAAACAGAAGCAAAACCGGCAAAAATCGAAAAAGGAAAAGGAAAATAGGATCGGCGGTGCAGGCCAAATCGGTCGCCACCACTACCACCGAAGCTTCGCTGGAGGAAGAGGAAGAGGTAGGAGGCCACCGGAGAGGCAGAGAACGATGGAGGAGCGACGAAGAGGGAGAAGAAACCGAATGTAAACCAAGTAGATCCACCGCCGTGCCACCGATACGGGATGAACAGAGGCCAGATCCAGGTTCGCTGTGGCGTCGGCCAGCTGAGGGGCCATTGAACTACTGGAGAACCGATCGCCGGAGAAGAATTGGTGGTGAGGGGAGGTGACCGGTTTGGCTGGGAAAGAAAAAAAGAAAAAGGAAAAAGAAAAAGAAAAGAAAAAGAGAAAGAAAAAAGAAAAAGAAAAGGAAAAGAAAAAGAAAGAGAAAGAAAAGAGGAAAAGAAGAAAAGAGAGAGAAAAGGAAAATTTCTGAGAATTCGAAAATTACGGAAAATCTCGAGAATTACGAGAATCGGTAAGAAATCCCAGAAAGTGTTAAATTATTTAAATAATTTATTTATTTAAATAATTATGAAAAAATTCTAAATTTTAGAATTTTAATTTCCAAAAAATTCTCTCGATAACCGAGCTGATGGAATCGGGTGAGGTGAATACAGGCTCGTCGACCCGAGACAGATAAGGGAGACATGTGCAGCCTGTAAGGATATTTGACACACATGTTTTAAATTATGCATTTAATTTTATAAATGCTATTAATAATGATTGGTTGATAAATTGTGGTGATTTACCAGTTGCGATTTAAACTGTATTTTATGTGCATGAGGCTAGCCAATTGGCAGCCATTATACTACCGAAATTATTGGAAAAAAATTACCGAAAATCATAATAAATGATTTTTCATTACGAGAAACGATTTCCAACCATGAAAATCGAGAAATCGATTAGTTTTCATAAAATATGAATATACTGATAATTAATTTTAAAATATTCATGTTTTTGAAAATCGTAAAAAAGGAAATCACCTAAATTTATCCCGATAGGTGATATTTCACGTGAAACAAGGTGAAAAATAAAAAGGACCAAAGTGAATATTTTAAGAATATTTCTTCAAATATTCATTTGATTTTATAAATAGCCTTTATGAGTTCAATTGTTAAAATAAGTGTTTATAGAAAATTCCATAAAGGTAATTAAAGGTAGAAAACAGTGTTTTGAGACTAAAAAGTCTCCGCATGTGTTTACAGAGAAAACACGGGACGAGAGTGTTGATTTCGAAAATAAATATTTTAATTTTTCATAAATCATAAAAATAATTTATTTGAATCCCGATAACTTTGAAAATTATGTTTTCGATAAAAAGCACGGAAAAGTGTGTGTATATGTTTTACGGTGAAAAAGGACAGTTATGACCTTTTATATTTTACAGTGATTATTTTATAAACTATTTTCACTGTATGAAAAATGTGATTTATAATGTTTTATAATGTTTAGAACATTTTCAAGAATGATGACCCTAGTATGAATATTTTATAAATTATTATTCATAAGATAAAATGTTTTCCTTATGAATATTTGTGGATCGATTGAACTTATATTCAGCGAAATTGATTTCATAAATGGGGTTTATATCACGTGTTTACTATTTTGAGACTGTTAGGCCCCATATCATGCTCACGTGTCACATGTTAGTGCTGATAGATATTGATCCTATTATCAGCGTCCCAGTGGACACCTGATCAGTGCACACTAAGGACCCCTGATCAGTGCACACTGAGAACCCCGTAGACTATGGCCATAGATCTCATGTGTTTCCCCTATTTGGGATGATATTATAGCATGATATATTTAGGGTGTTGCCTAGTCTCCATGATACTGGACTGATGATTGTACTTTTCACTGAACTTTTGTTGGTACTAAATTATCTACAGCTACTGAGCTTTTGATATATTACGTGTTGAACTAAATATTATACGATGTTTTACAAGTGTGAAAATGAGTATTTGTGAAAGGAACATTAATTTCTTATTTATTTACTGAAGTGTTTTATCATGTGAATATTTAATGTTTTACTGGGATTTGAATATCAAAAGAAAACGATTACTCTTTATAGTTGCTTTTAGGTTCCGACACAAGACAGGTATTCTAAAATACCTGCCTTACTCCATCCGGATCTCTAGCCAACTGTAGTATCCTTCCTACATGTGAGCCTAGAGCCTCTACGAAGTTTAAAGAAAGTGAAAAATTATTTTCAGCATATAGGTAGCTGAATATCAAGTGCTGCATATAACTCTCTTACTGAGCCGTTGTTTGCTTACTCCCTAATTTTAACATTTCAGATTTTCGGTGACTGTGAGATCTGACATCTGAGGATTCCGAGCTGCGCATTTGGAGACATTGCGGCAGCTTGATTTATAATATGAGATGTGAACATTTATTTTCTGTATTTAGACTTACTTTCAGTACTACTTTCTTGAGAATTAAGATAGGGGATGTAATTGATATTACTAATTTTATATTTAATAGTTAAAAGAATATGAAAAGTAAAGTATCACAGACAGCCCAACCGGATAAGTTGTGTAGAATAATGTGAAAAATGTGGTTGTGATAACCGCAAATTTTCTATTATTGGAAATTAATATTTAAGAAAATAGATAAGAGGAAATAAATAAATAAAAATAAATAAATAAAATTTATTTACGGGATGGGAATATCGTTGAAATTCCCGAATTGATGAAGTGAAGAAGTGGAGAAAATTAATTTGGATAAAATTGAGGAAATTTAATTTGGATAAATGGAAATCCAAATTAAATAAGAAAAGGAGAAAAGAATATAAAATATATTTATATAATTATATATTATATAAATGTATTTTTATACAAATACATATGTATTGAAATATTATATAGTATATATTAATATACATTAATATATATATACTATTTAGTACATTTAAATAATACATATGTATATAAATATGATATTTTATGTATATATATATATATACATATATAAGAAAAGTAAATATTATTTACTATCAAAACTTGTATATATACGTATATATATATATATATATATATATATTGTAATACAATATATATTTATAAATACATATATATAAATGAAATATATATTAATTCAAATTAAAAATTTATATATATGTATTTTGTGTATAAAATATATATGTTAAAATATTATGTTTATATATGGTATATATAAATATAATATAGGATAATTTAAAAAAAGGAAATAGAAACTAGAAACGGGAATTCGGACCCATTTCTGTCGAGAAGAAAAAGGAACAGAGGCCTGCCACCGTCGGCCGGCCAAGAGAGGAAGAAGAAAAGGAGGTGAAGCCGTCGGTGACCTACGACGGAAGAAGGAAGCGGTGAAGCAAAAACGGAAAACAAAAACGACGGAAAGCGGAGAAAATCGGAATGAAAAGGGAAAATGACAGACGGTGGTGTCGGCCGATCCAGGCACTGCCACTGCCATCGGAGCACCGTCGGAGGGAGAGAAAGAGGATGGAGGCCACCCGAGGCGCAGTGAACGGTGGAGGAGGGCCGGTGAAGAGGTGGAAGAAACCGAAGGAAAATCAACTCGATCCGTCATCGTGCCGTCGATCCAGGCCGAATGGAGACCATCAGTAGACTCGCCGTGCCGTCGGCCAGATGAAGGGCGCTTGAATCGCTGAAAAATAGGCTGTCGACAAGGAACCGGCAAGGAAGAAGGCTGAATCGGTCTGACCGGAAAAGGAAGAGGAAAAGAGAAAAGAAAAAGAAAAGAAAAAAGAAAAAGAAAAAGAAAAAGAAAAGAAAGAGAAAGAAAAGAAAAAAGAAAGAAAGAAAAAGAAAAGAGAAAAAAGAAGAAAAAGAGGAAAAAAGAAGAATTTCAGAAAATACGAAAAATCCCAAGAATTCGAAAACCCAGGAATTATGAAAATCGGTAAGAAATCTCGGAAAAGGTTAAATTATTTAAATAATTTATTTAAATAATTATAGAAAATTCTAAATTTTAGAATTTAAATTCCAGAAAATTTTTTCGATAACCGAGACGATAAAATTGGACGAGGTTAGTACGGGCGCGACCGATAAGAGGAAGTCGCCGACTCGAAAAAGGTAAGGGATGCATGTGCAGCACTGTAAGGATATTCAGTTTGCATGTTTTAATTTTGAAATATTTTATGAAAATAATTTATGAAAAATATTATGAAAATTGATTGGTTGGAAAATTGTGGTAAAGTGCCGGTTGAAATTATAAACTGTAGTTTCCGTGCAGGAGGCTAGCCAATTGGCAGCCGTTATATTGCCGAAAAATTATCGAAAGTTATAAAAAATTTCTAGAAAATTTATAAAATCATAATAAATGATTTTATTTCACAAGAAACAATTTCCAACCACGAAAATAGAGAAAATGATTATTTTTCATAAAACATGAATATAACGAAATTCATTTTAAAATATTCATGTTTTCGAAATTGGTGATAATGAGATCACCGAAAATTCTCTCGATATATGAATTATATGTGATATGAAATGGAAAATGAAAAAGGGATAAAGAGAATATTTTATGAAAGTTTTCTAAATATTCTCTCGATATATGAATTATACGTAATATGAAATAAAAGATGAAAAAGGGATAAAGTGAATATTTTATAAATATTTTCTTAAATATTCACTTGATTTATTATATAACCTTTATGGTTTTAATTATGAAATTATTATTTTTATAAATTCCATAAAGGTTTTCAGATGATGAAAAAATACGGTTTTGAGACTAGTTGGCATCCTACCATGCTGATATGTGATATGTGACATGTAATATGTGATATGTGATATGTAGTCCTGGCCGACACCTGATCAGTGATCCGCCGAGGACAATTATAGACTATGGCCATAGATATGACATGATTATTTATACCCTTCGGGATTTATAGCATGGTATGAATAATGACCCAGTGGACGGGCTGGGCGTGCGTGCCTAAGTCTCCATATGTGAATATTTTATATGATATGTGATACGTGAAATGTAAACGTTTTACATGATATGTGATAAGTTAAATGAAAGTGATTTACAACATTTTACATAATGCTTATTTCGGTATTGATTTTAGTACTACGAGATGATTTTTCATATGACATGTGATATGAACATGTAATATGTTTTCAAAAGGAAAAAGAGTTTATAAGTCTAATATTCTTACTATGATTTTAATTGAATATTAGACTATATGTGACATGAATATGTGATATGTCTTCCAAAAAGGAAAGAGGAGGAAAATAAATCTAATATTCTTATTTTAATTTTTAAATTGAATATTAGATTTAAATGATATATATTATAAGAAAGGAATTTAATAGCTGATTTTGTTATTTAAAGTACTGTACTAATTATGGTTATACAGTAAAATATGAAATGAGTTTTGAATGAAAAGGATAATGATTTAACTATATTCTTTTCAAAGAATATATGAATACAAGTTATTTTATTTAAATGCTTTAATTCATAAAAGCATTATTTTGAAAAGAATATAAAAACGATATGAAATAAAGAGGAAAAAAGGATTTAAATTCCAAACGAAAAGAAAATTACTCTCTACAGTTGCTTCTAGGTTCCGGGACAAGATAGGTATTTCAAAATACCTACCTTACTCCATTCGGATCCCTAGCCGACTGTAGTATCCTTCCTACATGCGAGCTTAGAGCCCATAGGAAAAATGAAAAAGATTTTCAGCATATAGGAAGCTGAATATCAAGTATGCATATAATTCCCTTACTAAGCTGTGGTTTGCTCACCTCTTAATATTAACATTTCAGGTTTTCGAGGACTAAGAGTCTGACATCTAAAGGACTTCGGCTGTGCATTTGGGGACGATGCGATAGCTCGACTTATAACATGAGGTACGATCATTTATTTTCCGTATTTAGACATTTTCATAGTACTATTTTCTTATAAAGTAAGATAGGGGATGTATTTCATATTATAATTTAATATGAAATTGTTAATATGTAAAAGAAAAGTAAAGTATCGCAGACAGCCCAACCATATAAGATGTATAGAATAAGGTGAAAAATAGGGTCACGGGCTGTGACAGTTGTCACGGGATGTAACAGATTTAATGATATCAGAGCATGGTTGGCCTGATGTCTGTCGATACTTTTGGAGAGGAAATGTGTTGAAAGATGTTAACATCCCCTGTAGTACCATGTAGTCTAAATACATAAAGAAAATAAATGATTGCAAATTGAGTAAAATGATTTGAAGGGAGTGAAATTATAAATTGAGAATATTAAAGAGAAAAAATAGGCTCTGAAATTGCGAAAAAATGTTGATCTTATAATCTAAATGAAGGTCGGTTCGGTAAAGAATAGAAACGGATTCGGTGAGGGCCCTACCAATATTTTTCTGTTCGGATCGAATTGAGAACTGAAAGTGATGATATAAAGTAGGGGAATGAAATATCATCGTTAAATCGACCTTAAGATCACCAAATGAAGGTATTTTAAAGAGAGAGAAATTTTTTGGCCAAAAATGACCAAAATACCCCTTCTCCAAAATTTCATAGGAAGTCAAAATAAACCAACAAAGGTTGAAATTGATTGATTTGACAGAGAAATTGATGATATAAAGCTACATTACAAGCAAAATAATCCAATTATGGATTTTAGTGGATTTATCTGTCGAAATTGAATAAGATCAAAATTGCTGATATACGTATGAGAAAGGATAATATCAGCACATGGATAATGAGATCATTGATTCAATGTATACTAAGGATAAAGAAATAAATGTTGAAATGATGAAAATGCCCCTATGTTGGGCTAGGTTCTGAACACTGATAAAACCAAGTTAATCTTGAATCCATTGATAGTGATGGAGCCATTAATGGCATAGAGATGTTATATGAATATCACGATCCCTATTACTGATTCCACTTACACTTAGATTATGGACACGAATTGCGAGTGACCTAGTGAATGGGCTAGGCCTCATGACAAAACCTTGAGGGGGCCAGTAGGCTCGCCAAAGAGGATAGTACACATGTAAAGGCGGACGGGTCGGGGCCTTGTATGATGCGATCCAAGAAGAGTGTAGTGGAATGTTGCAAAATGATTGGCCCGGTTATTGATGGTAAAGTCCTGAATTAAGAATGTATTGAATTGGATGTTTATTACGGTTATGAAAAGTGATATGACTACAGAAATGACTGAGAAAGTGTATAGTACAAATGATGAAATCAAGGTGGAGAATATTTGAAAATGATTTGAATATTAACTCTATCTGCCTCGAGGATACATAGTGAAAATGACAGGACATAAAAATAATCTGTCCAAAATGGTACAAGTATAGTGATTAAAACAGTATCAAATGTTATTCCTGATAAACTTTCAGAGTTATATAGATCGGAGAAATCGAGCTAACACTGACTCGAGGGATTATATAAAATCTAATTTTGAGCTTATATCGGAAACATAAAAAGAGTCTGAAAGCTTAAGAATTAACTCTAGAAGATGATTGAATAATGAAATTCACTGATAAAAGTATGATTGATGAAAATACAGATAATGTAATTTGAGGTTAATGAAGTTATCTGTATAAGTGTGAATGAAAGAAGCACAGATGACCTTGATATGTAGATGAATTAAAGGATATAGTAAATTCCTATTTTTAATAAAGTTCTTGTGAAGAACAAGTATTCATTTACATGAAAATAGACGCTTTATTGATCTAATAAAAAATACATGAGGAGTTATAAGACTAGCCTCAGTATAAAGCATCATTAAATAAAAGATTGGAGATTGATGTCCATAAGATGATGATTAGAACTCGGAGTGAATTTTTGTGAGTTCATATTGAGGTTACAAGGTTAATGAATTGCCTTGTGAGGTATATAAGCCTAAGAAATGAGGCATCCGTACATGAATAAATTGAGGAGATATTAATAGAGCCTAAATTACAAATGGAAAATGAGCAGCATTTTAGTATGATCCTTTAAACTCTTAGAGACTGTGGAATTGTGTTAAGATTGACAAATAAGATGTTTGGCTAGACAGTGTCTCCTTATGAGGGATGTATAATCTCGAATTGACAGAATGACAGTGAATCTGTCAATAATAGTGAGATAATGATCGAGATACAGAAATAATGAGTTTAGCTAGATACTAATACCAATATATAAAAGAGTTATGGGACTAAGTGCTCTACTAATGAGACATAATTAAAGAAACTCAAGTCGGTAAATGGATAAGTGTAAAGAAAAGATGGTATGCAGGATGTTAAAAGATCTTATCAGTAAAGTACCATACCACTTGAGAAAATCGACTGCAACGATGAGAGTGAAAATATGAAAATGGAATAAGAAGATAAATTGTATGATGAGTAGGGAACAAAGAGTAATTCTTGAAAAAAAATTGGAAATGATTCATGTTGATTATTGCATGATAGTGGCCAGATGTAAAATCAAGCCAAATTTGACAAGTGAAATTAATGGTACTCAAGGGAGTAAGAAGAATGATATGTAATTGTATACTACCAGTTATGCAAATGAAACAAAAATGATATATACACATATCCACACCTTGAAATGGTGGAATTATATAGATAATGTGGTGATTAAAAGGATAAATTGAGTAATGTTGAATATATCATAAGAATAAGAGATGTAAAGACCATACTACATGAAGAGAGCATGATTGTCTTATGATTTAAGATTGTAAGAGATGATCCATTGTAAAGTTTGCAAGTGAGATGCAGCCTTGAAAAAAAAAGAATATTGTGGACAATAAAGAATCCAAAAGAGAAATGATGATATGGAAGTGATTAAAGATTGAAGATCTAAATAGAATCACTTTCCATTATCAGACTCATAGATTTTCTAGTGCCTTAGTCAAAGTATGAGTGAGAAACAGTGGAAATGTATATGTACCGTTCCAGTGAGCATTACATGTGATGGGAGTCTCTGAGATGCCATATGCTTAATGAGAAATAGCAAAAGGCTTTGAGATCCCAAGTGTATTGATAGCATCGCTCCGTACTGATGTAAATATCTTAGCGTAATATTGGAATGCTTGAAGATACATTGAGAGAGTAGATGCATGAGATGTGAAAGCTATTGAGACACTTACATATAATTGATTGACAGGTGTAATTGATAGTTTTAAAACTATATCGACTTGGCACTAAGTGAGAAAAATGGATAATGAACAACATAGATCATCTGTGACACGAAAAATACTGTGCATGGACTCTTAGGTGAAAAGAGTGGAAATGAATTCTTACGGGAGTATAGACATGTATGATGAAAGACAACATGTAGTGGTTTAAAAGTAATTTTGATGTTAAAAGTACGCTGGCAGTATTATTATTATGTAAAACTTGATCTAAATGATAAAAATTGTAAGTATACGGAATGTACCACCTTCTGACTTAAGTTAAATTCGGAGGACCGAATTTCTTAAAATGGGGAGAATATGATAACCGTAAATTTTCCATTTATTGGAAATTATTAATATTGGAAATTTAATGGAATAAATAAATATAATATGCGATTTGAATATTGTGAAAATTTCGAGAATGGAGGAAGTGACGGATTAGGAAATTCGAGTGAAGGAAAATATAAGTGGAAAGAAGAATACTTGGAAATTTGGAAAATAATGAAAAGAGGAAATTTAATTTGGATAAATGAAAATCCAAATTAAATAATAAAATGAGAAATGAAAATGATATATAATTATATATTATGTAAATGTATTTTTATACAAATACATATGTACTTAAATGATATATAGTATATATTATTATACATTGGTATATATATGAATATATACTATTTCATAAATTTAAATAGTACATATGTATATTTTATGTATATGTAAATATATACATATATGAGAATGTAAATATTATTTTACATTAACGGTTGCATAATTATATATTGTAAATACAATATATATTGTGGTATAATATATATATAAAGGTTATTTATTTTTAAAGTATATAAATATACATATATATATATACTAGATATATATATTTTGTAATACACAATATATATCTTTATATATGTAATTCATATATAGTACAATACTATATATATAAAATAATATTATATGTATAATATATTATATGTATAATATAGAGTTGATAAATATAATTATATGTGTATAATTATATTAAATATGCACAAAATAAAAAGGAAAACAAAGGAAGGAATCAGGAAGGAGGGATCACGAACCCCTTCCATGATGCCAATCGACCATCGTCGGTGGTAAGGGAGAGAACAGGAGAGGGGATGATGCCGGCGACGTGAGGAAAGAAGACCGGCGATGGAAAGGAGAGAAAATCGGGAAGAAACAGAAGCAAAACCGGCGAAAATTGAAAGAGGAAAAGGAAAATAGAATTTGGTAGTGCTTGCCAAATCGGTCGCCGCCACTACCATTGAAGCTTCGCCGGAGGAAGAGGAAGAGGTAGGAGGCCACTAGAGAGGCAGAGAATGTCGGAGGAGGAGCGGCGAAGAGGGAGAAGAAACCGAAGGTAAATCGAGTAGATCCGCCACCGTGCCGTCGATTCGGGATGAACGAAGGCCAGATCTAGGTTCGCCGTGGTGTCGGCCAGATGAGGGGCCACTGAACCGCCGGAGAAGAACCGGCGGTGAGGGGAGGTGACCGGTTCGGCTGGGAAAGGAAAAAGAAAAAGGAAAAAGAAAAAGAAAAGAAAAAGAGAAAGGAAAAAGAAAAAGAAAAAGAAAAGAAAAAGAAAGAGAATGAAAAGAGGAAAAGAAAAAAAGAGAGAGTAAAGGAAAATTCTCGAGAATTCGAAAATTATGAAAAATTTCAGGAATTACGGGAATCGGTCAGAAATATCTGAAAGTGTTAAATTATTTAAATAATTTATTTATTTAAATAATTATGAAAAAATTCTAAATTTTAGAATTTTAATTTCCAAAAAATTTCCTCGATAACCGAGCCGATGGAATCGGGTGAGGTGAACATAGGCACAACCTTTGAGAGACAGTCGTCGACTCGAGACAGGTAAGGAAAACATGTGCAGCCTGTCAGGATATTTGGCACATATGTTTTAAATTATGCATTTAATTTTATAAATACTATTGATAATGATTGGTTGGAAAATTGTGGTGATTTACCGGTTGAGATTTAAATTGTATTTTTCGTGCAGGAGGCTAGCCAATCGACTACCATTATACCGTCGAAAATTATTGGAAAAAAATTACCGAAAATCATAATAAATGATTTTCATTATGAGAAACGATTTCCAATAACGAAAATCGAGAAATCGATTAGTTTTCATAAAACATAAATATACTGATAATTAATTTTAAAAGATTCATGTTTTTGAAAATGGTGAAAAAGAAAATCACCTAAATTTATCTCGATAGGTGATATTTCACGTGAAACGAGGTGAAAAATAAAAAGTACCAAAGTGAATATTTTAATAATATTTCTCCAAATATTCACTTGATTTTATAAATAACCTTTACGAGTTCAATTGTGAAAAGAAGTGTTTATAGAAAATTCCATAAAGGTAATTAAAGGTGAAAAATAGTGTTTTGAGACTAAAAAGTCTCCGCATGTGTTTACAGAAAAAACACGGGACGGGAGTGTTGATTTGGAAAATAAATATTTTAATTTTCCATAAATCATAAAAATAATTGATTTGAATCCCAATAACTTTGAAAATCATGTTTTCGATAGAAAGCACGGAAAAGCGTGCGATATGTTTTACGGTGAAAAAGGAAAGTTATGACCTTTTATATTTTACAGTGATTATTTTATAAACTATTTTCACTGTATGAAAAATGTGATTTATACTGTTCTATAATGTTTAGAACATTTTCGGGAATGATGACCCTAGTATGAATATTTTATAAATTGTTATTCATAAGATGAAAATATTTTCCTTATGAATATTTGGCAGTCGTCGACCCGAGATATGTAAGGGAGACATGTGCAACCTGTCAGGATATTTGGCACACATGTTTTAAATTATGCATTTAATTTTATAAATACTATTGATAATAATTGGTTGAAAAATTGTGGTGATTTACCGGTTGAGATTTAAATTGTATTTTTCGTGCAGGAGGCTAGCCAATCGATAACCATTATATCGTCGAAAATTATTGGAAAAAAATTACCGAAAATCATAATAAATGATTTTTATTACGAGAAATGATTTCCAATAACGAAAATCGAGAAATCAATTAGTTTTCATAAAACATGAATATATTGATAATTAATTTTAAAATATTCATGTTTTTGAAAATGGTGAAAAAGGAAATCACCTAAATTTATCTCGATAGGTGATATTTCACGTGAAACGAGGTGAAAAATAAAAATGACCAAAGTGAATATTTTAATAATATTTCTTCAAATATTCACTTGATTTTATAAATAACCTTTACGGGTTCAATTGTGAAAAGAAGTGTTTATAGAAAATTCCATAAAGGTAATTAAAGGTGAAAAATAGTGTTTTGAGACTAAAAAGTCTCCGCATGTGTTTACAGAAAAAACACGGGACGGGAGTGTTGATTTGGAAAATAAATATTTTAATTTTTCATAAATCATAAAAATAATTGATTTGAATCCCAATAACTTTGAAAATCATGTTTTCGATAGAAAGCACGGAAAAGCGTGCGATATGTTTTACGGTGAAAAAGGAAAGTTATGATCTTTTATATTTTACAGTGATTATTTTATAAACTATTTTCACTGTATGAAAAATGTGATTTATACTGTTCTATAATGTTTAGAACATTTTCGGGAATGATGACCCTAGTATGAATATTTTATAAATTGTTATTCATAAGATGAAAATATTTTCCTTATGAATATTTGGTAGTCGTCGACCCGAGATAGGTAAGGGAGACATGTGCAGCCTGTCAGGATATTTGGCACATATGTTTTAAATTATGCATTTAATTTTATAAATACTATTGATAATGATTGGTTGGAAAATTGTGGTGATTTACCGGTTGAGATTTAAATTGTATTTTTCGTGCAGGAGGCTAGCCAATCGACAACCATTATATCGTCGAAAATTATTGGAAAAAAATTACCGAAAATCATAATAAATGATTTTCATTATGAGAAATGATTTCCAATAACGAAAATCGAGAAATCGATTAGTTTTCATAAGACATGAATATACTGATAATTAATTTTAAAATATTCATGTTTTTGAAAATGGTGAAAAAAGAAATCACCTAAATTTATCTCGATAGGTGATATTTCACGTGAAATGAGGTGAAAAATAAAAAGGACCAAAGTGAATAATTTAATAATATTTCTCCAAATATTCATTTGATTTTATAAATAATCTTTACGGGTTCAATTGTGAAAAGAAGTGTTTATAAAAAATTCCATATTGGTAATTAAAGGTGGAAAATAGTGTTTTGAGACTAAAAAGTCTCCGCATGTGTTTACAAAGAAAACACAGGACGGGAGTGTTGATTTGGAAAATAAATATTTTAATTTTCCATAAATCATAAAAATAATTGATTTGAATCCCAATAACTTTGAAAATCATGTTTTCGATAGAAAGCACGGAAAAGCGTGCGTATATGTTTTACGGTGAAAAAGGAAAGTTATGACCTTTTATATTTTACAGTGATTATTTTATAAACTATTTTCACTATATGAAAAATGTGATTTATACTGTTCTATAATGTTTATAACATTTTTGGGAATGATGACCCTAGTATGAATATTTTATAAATTGTTATTCTTAAGATGAAAATATTTTCCTTATGAATATTTGTGGATCGATTGAACTTATATTCAGCGAAATTGATTTCATAAATAGGATTTATATCACGTGTTTAATATTTTGAGACTGTTAGACCCCATATCATGCTCACGTGTCACGTGTTAGTGCTAATAGATACTTATCCTATTATCAGCGTCCCAGTGGACACCTGATCAGTGCACACTAAGGACCCCATAGACTATGGCCACAGATCTCATGTGTTTCCCCTATTTGGGATGATATTATAGCATGATATATTTAGGGTGTTGCCTAGTCTCCATGATACTGTACTGATGATTGTACTTTTCACTGAACTTTTGCTAGTACTAAATTATCTACAGCTACTGAGCTTTTGATATATTATGTGTTGAACTAAATATTATACGGTGTTTTACAAGTGTGGAAATGAGTATTTGTGAAAGGAACATTAATTCCTTATTTATTTACTTAAGTGTTTTATCACGTTAATATTTAATCTTTTATTGAGATTTGAATATCAAAAGAAAATGATTACTCTCTACAGTTGCTTCTAGGTTCCGGGACAAGACAGGTATTCTAAAATACATGCCTTACTCCATCCGGATCCTTAGCTGACTGTAGTATCCTTCCTATATGTGAGCCTAGAGCCTCTAGGAAGATTTAAAGAAAGTGGAAAATTATTTTCAGCATATAGGTAGCTGAATATCAAGTGTTGCATACAACTCTCTTACTGAGCCGTGGTTTGCTCACTCCCCAATTTTAACATTTTAGATTTTCGGTGACTATGAGATCTGACATCTGAGGATTCCGAGCTGCGCATTTGGAGACATTGCGACAGCTTGATTTATAATATGAGGTATGATCATTTATTTTCTGTATTTAGACTTACTTGCAGTACTACTTTCTCGAGAATTAAGATAGGGGATGTAATTGATATTACTAATTTTATATTTAATAGTTAAATGAATATGAAAAGTAAAGTATTACAGACAGCCCAACCGGATAAGTTGTGTAGAATAACGTGAAAAATGTGGTTACGGGCTGTGACAGAAAAGGTGGAAAAGTATTTATTGTTTGTTTTAACTTATCATTTAAAAAGAATGTCTAAGTAAACATCCGTGTAGACATCTTGCTATATTTGTAATGTACCTTGTAATATAATATATATTAGATATATATTATTAAAAAATTCGTATATTTAAATGTGTTTACTCCATTATTTAATATAACTAAAGTAATACATTTATCACTTAATTATTATATATAATATATAAAATATTATGTTTAATACATGATTAGGTAATACCATAAATTATATTAATAAGTTCAATATAAAATCAAAATTTATATCAATTAACTAAGTCAACTGTATAATGTTTAATGCATATTAAATTTGGTACTGTTTAATAAATATATAACTATTGATTTAAGACTTATTTGGCAACTGTTACATAACTTACATGTCAAAAAAGTAGATTATCCACATAGAAGTCCACATCAGAATAAATTGACATGTAAGCATATACATTGTAATATATTATATATATGATATAAAATCAAAATTTATATCAATTAATTAAGTCAACTGTATAATATTTAATGCATGTTAAATTTGGTAACTGTTTAATAAATATATAACTATTTATTTAAAATTTATTTGGTAACTGTTACATAGCTTACATGTCAAAAAAGTAGATTATCCACATAAGAGTCCACATCAGAATAAATTGACATGTAAGCATGTACCTTGTAATATTTTATATATATATATATATATATATATATATGATAATTCAAGATCTTGTTGTAAACTATACAGTTGTGACAAAGAAAGGCATGCAAGTAATAAGAATTTCTAGAATTTCATCATCTCATTTCTTGTTCTTCTTCTTATCTTTCTTTCATTTCGTTCGAGATCCCTTACAAAGGGTCTATCAAAAACTTGTATACTTGATTAGGTTGGCAAGATAAATCGAGGGAAGATTTCATATAAACTTATTTAGGAAGATCTTTTTTTAAAATAGCATTTTTGACATCCATCAATATGAGATAAAGCCTATCCTTAGTTGTTAACGTAATTTGAAAATTTTTTATATTGTAATTAAAACTAAAGTCACTTGAGCCATGAGAACAAAAGTTTCTTTGTAATAAACTTCATGCTCTTTGCAAAACCTTTGAGAATCAATTTTTTATTATATTTCTCAGTAGACCCATCTTGTTTGGCCTTAGATCATTAACATCATGGACTGTTGATGTTGAGCATGTTGGATTATGCCCTTAGAACCATTCATTAGATGATTGACTTTGGCATTTTTATGTATCATGACATTTTATTTATAGTTCATTATTATATTTGTCTTATAACTGCGTAATGTAATCTTATATGATAATGTCCTTAGAATAGTAATAACACACTATTCTTAAAATACCCCTAGTCAAGTATTATTGTGAACAAGGATAACAATGATATGATAAGACTAGTATGTGGTTGACTGATGACCATTGTCATGGATATAGGATATCAAGTCATCACATAGGTACATGTTAGAGAACTATGTACTGGATCGACCCTCCATGAGAATGCTACATGGATTGTTATATGAGTGTCATAAGCGATTCTCATAGTGATGATGGTGTATGTGATCCTTTGACTTGAGATCATCAGAGATCCCAACATAGAGAATTGCATACTTTAATGCTGCTAGATGTCATTCGTAACAGGATGGACTATAAAGGTAGTAATTGGGTATGCCTTGATCTATGTAGAGGGATGTTGAGTGATCAAGATAGGATTTATCCCTCTTATATAACAAGAGTGATGTCTTGAGCCCTTTGATAGAGTGAGACTAAGAAATGCATGGCCGTGCTCGAATAAGTCAATATGAGATATTGATTTTATTTGTTTAATTAGTCTACTCAGGAATCAAGAAACGCTGATTAGACTATACAAGTGTGACACATTCCATGACTTGTGTCTAATCAAGACATCAAAGGATAAAGGGATTAGACTACACGGTAACATCCATCACGAGTAATGTTATGTCGAGTCATTGACATTCTCGTTACATGGGTAGCAATGATGTGTTGCTAGATACCGCTTATTGCCTATGACAATTTTGTCATTGCCATTGTTTTGAGAACCTATTGGGTCGCACACTTAGAACGGATCAATGAGGAACTTAATTAATCCTATTCTAAATTGGATTAAGGATATATCTAATCCTATTCTGAATTGGATTAAGGATATAGTTAATCCTATTCTAAGTAGGATTAGAGTTCTGTTTGGCAGTAAATTTTAGGGTAAAATTTACTGCTTATAAAAGGGTGTTTTTTCTAAAACAGAGCCGCACAATTAAAACAGAAAAGGTATTCTTTTAATCGAAGCTAGCAAATCGATTATAAGAATCAAAAATGCTTTTTAAGGCTTCTAATTGTGAGACGTTCAAGAGTCATGAGATCCGTTCGTGTGGATACCATAGAGGCAGGAACGAAAAGTTGTTGCTTGTGACTCGACCAACAACAGAAATCTGAGAAAACGTTAGGTAAAATCTCGAAACCCTAATCAGGCAACCCTCCGAATCGATCCTGGTGGAGGCTGAATGATTTAAATTCCGCTGCATGTTTGTTTTCGGTTTCCTTCAGAGCATAGGTAAGAGAGCCGTCTTGTGCAATTCTTAATCGCACTTCGGGATGATTTTGAGTCTATTCGAGCTTTTATTCCTCATTGTGCTCCTCGATGTTTTATTGATGATGTTATGTCATAGATGGATGAAGAAACTAGGAGTAGTATATCCTAAACTGTTCTAAGGATATCATAGTGATGTTTTAGAGTTTTTTTTTTGAATGGATAATGAGTTTGATATCTACTCTAAGAAAATTAAAATATGGTGCTGCTTTGATTTGTTTGGTCTCCTTTTCTTACTTTGTCTTCTTCCTTCATTGCAAATGGAAATAGGAAGAGAAAGAAGATGAAGAGAGAAGGCGAGAAAGAGTTAGAATAGGACTCAACTCTTTTTTGTTATTTCTGATTAAATTTAAAAATATAACATGGTAATGACGTGGCAAAACTATTATAGATCGATAAATAAGATTAAAACCATAAGATACAAGGAAATAAGTTTTTAAACCATAATAATTTGGTAAAAAATTTCTATAAAGTGGGTATGTATCATCATCTTAAGCCTGTTTTTGAAGTCTAAAAATTCCACCAACAATGTATTAGATAATAATCCACACACACATTAATGTAAAACGAATTGTTTTACACATTTTTTATAGGGTAAATTCCATCCAACTCCTTAATGTTTGACTCAAATTGAACTTTAGTCAATTAGTTTAAAAAATGGACACTCTGCCCCAAACTTTTCTATTTTGCAAGACATTTAAGTTTGTCCTTCCGTTAGTCAACTGTTAAGTAAACTATTAAAAGCTTAATTTTGAGACTATTTTACCACTTAGACCATTTGGAATGCTTTAAAATCTTGCCACAATTAAAACTGAAGAAAGAAACACTAAGAAGAGGTTCTACTAGGCTTTGAAAGGTATTTTTTTACTTTTAATTTATTTTTTGTTTATTTATTTACTTTAATCTATTAATTTATTATTTATTTGCTTATTATTTATTATTTATTGCTTATTATATTTTTGAAAGGTATGTTGGAAAGGGAAGATTTTAGAGAAGATTTTGTGAAAAAGTGAAAGAACCCTATGAGAATAAGAAAACATTAAAAATATCAATAGGAAAGGAAAATTTTTATGAATGAGGAATAGTTTGAATTGAAACTTTCAGGGAGGATAATTGTGTCATTTCACATATTTTGTTAATTATTATTAACAGTGTTAAGATTTTTGGAATGGAGTGTCCATTTTTGAAATTAATGGACTAAAAGTTGGATTATGGTCAAACTTTATGGAGTTGGATGGAATTTACCCTTTTTATAACTTCATGTAGGATTAATATATTTGTAATCCAATCATTAGATTTAACAATTTTTTCACATCTATTATGGGCGTAAATTTTTGAGTTAATTCGCTACTTTTATCATTTTAATCGAGAATAGCAATTTTCAAAATATATTAGTGGTTGAAATTTTATAATTTTGGAACAAATAGTTAGACATTTTTTATTAACTTGAAATTTGACGTGCATAACTTACATGAATAAAACATAAAATTCAACCGTCGTATTAAAAAATGGTAAAACATATAAAAAGATATGAATGTGTGAAAAACTAAAATAATTTTGCACTTATATAAGTGAATCCCTCATCATATATATATATATGGACTAACTTTCAATTTGCAACTCCTATGCTTTGTCATAACGATAAATATTTTGAAATCATCTAACTAATACCCAACTAATAATAATATAGCAACCGAAAGTGCAAAAGGTTGAGATCAAATTTGCACATGGCTAGTGCACATCCTAAGTAACGCAATGCAAGTGCCAATTATTTTAGGAACATACAATTATTTTTTTAGATTTTTCTTTGAGTAAGGTAATTTAAAATCTTAATTCTTAAAATAAGATACATTTCAACTTTATTCTTAAAAAGAGGTATTTTGGACTAAATGGATTTCACATTAGCATTGTATTCTACTTCTTTGAACCAAAATAATCTTTATTTTTTTTTTTTGCACGCAATCTCAACCAAACTTTATCTAATTAGTTCATCATTTGAGATTTTTCAAAGTAAAATGAAAAATCATAATACTTCAAATTGGGAGAAGAAAATGAGTCTTTTGCAAATAGATTAGTGTGATGCACAAGAGTGGACGATTCTTGTATTTCTGTGGACAGGCTATGTTTTCTTCTCTTCAAGATAGGGGTCCATTCGATTGTTAAACTTCTTACATCGCTTAGATTAAAAATTTAACAATGTCTAATGTTTTTTGTAGAGAAAAAGATAATTTTTTCCTCCAATTGGATCTTTGATTTCATTGTAAATGGAGGATGCTTTGCTTTATATGGCTTGCCAAACTCCTCACAGTTTATCTTTTTATCTAGTTTTTGCTCACATTCTTAAGCTTTAAAACACAAAAACCTGGATATGGAACTTGCAAAACAAATGGGTCTAGTTTCATTTCTTTACACATTGAAAATACAAAACCATGGCTATAATTTGAGTAAGACCTTTCTATGATCAGGATAAAACCTGTGGAATCAAATGAATAAAAGATTTGTTGAAGTTGAACTATCACTTGAATTGATCGAAAAGAAAATAAGAAGGAAAGAAAAAAGTTTATCAAAGAACTTTTCCTAACTGAGACTAATCTTTGCTCTCATCTATCTATGAACAAGGATACATGAGCAACACACGTAGAAGAGATCCTGTCCTTTCTGTTGGGGAAATTCTTAAGTGAGCCTATATATGTTAATTAATTGTACATTACAAGCTATCTAATTTATTTTGTCCGTTTAAAAGTGATCAAACGAAGTTTAAGTTATTGGACTTTAAGGCATCTCATTTAGTATAGGCTTTGCAATGTATAGAGATCCAATATTTTATTTTATTTTCATGATGGTCAAAATAAAATAAAATAAAAAATACTTCAAGTATAAATAGGTTATGGTCCTCAATCTAAATAGAAGATAATTCTCATTCTCAAATCCCATTATTGAGTGAGATACAAATTCTCTCAACAGGTTTAGACATAGAAGACTCTAATCGCAATAAATCAATTTAAATGGATTAAGGTACGCTTCCATATTATTTTTCTTGATGATTGAACATGTGATCTTATGTGTATTTATCTATATGATTTTCCTACACTTTTTGCTCTAATTCTTTCTCAAATGAAATGAACTGGGATGGGAATAGATCTGTAATGATGTAGTGTAAAAAAGATTGCATATTGAACTATTTAAACCAGTTCATTTCTCTACAACGAGATATGAACTGGTTCTCTTGCTTCTTTGTTGAAATCACAAGGAAGAAAAATAAAAGATTATTTTGAACCAAATTATGACATGGAGTACAATGTTGATATGGAATGTAATTAGATCAGAGTACCTTTTGTCTAAGAAAAAAGTTTAAATGTACCATTTTTGAGAATTAAGTTTTTAAACTCCAATGGTTAAGGAAAGAACTCCAGTTTTTAATTAGATGAATCAATGAAAAAGAGCATCAAATTTTTCCAATTCATTTTTCCTTAGTTAAACTGTTTTGTTTATCAAAGAATAACTTGAACCGAAGTTTTCGATTAAGTTAAATTGGTTATCTTTTCATTATCCGAGCTTCCTGGCATAAGAACGAGTATTGTTATAATTAAGGGTTTACTGGAATGAGTGTTAAGATTGGTTTCAGTGAGATTGAAAATTAATAATGGTAATAGTGAGATTAGTTATTGTAGCAATAAGTTTAAAATCAATGATGGCATATTTATTTGTATATAAAGGCAGTGTTGATGGTGTAGCAACAAAAAATAACTATTAAAATATTAAATAAAAATTTATGTAAAATAAATTTTATAATAATAATTGATAATTGTAAAATTAATAAATTATTACAAATTACTAAAATTATTAAATTTTTATTTAATAATTGGTGATATATTATTTGAGATTATATATGATGCACTATTAAAAATAAATTTTAGAACTTTGTTAATATTTATTTTTAAGGACCTCTATATGAGGTGTTATTCCATGGTAAACTGACAGTATATAGAAGCTATACACTGTCAATGCATCATATATATAATCTCATATATTTTATATTACAATATATTTAAATTTAAAATAAAAAAACTTGAAATAAGATAAAAATCACAAAATACAAAAAATTCACAGTGAACAAACTTGATAAAGAGAATCTAGTGAGAATTTGAAGTGCAATACGTTGGGATTGTTCTCACCATGCCACACTTGTGTGATACAAATGAATCACACCAATGAGATTGGAGTAAAAAAAAAAAATCGCTTCAATCTCACCCAAATGCAAGCTAATTTGTATCCCATCAAGACCTAAAGCGATCGAAATTCGGAAAGAATAACAGCAGTAATTAAATAAAAGATCAGCAATTAATTATTCACGGAAGGTAGTTGAGGGGAAAAGTACAACAAAGCCATAGGATTTTCATGTTTTTGGTGTAATCACAGTTTTCAATTTTTTTTTTACAGTTTAAAATTAATTTTATTCGAACTGAAAGTGACAATTATAGGAACTATTTTACTAGAGAGTGACATAATCAGTTTTCACATATAAAATCTAGAAAAAAAAATCTGTCGGGATGAAAAAAAATCCAAATCAAATTTCTCTATCCCTAAGTTGGTCAAGTGTCTGCGCGGAGATGAGCTCTTCTGCGCGGCATCCTCTACTTTGTGGGATGTCATTGATCCTTTTCAGCTCATCCTCACTCAATGACCAATTTAATATCTCAAAGGTTTTGCTTCATTCTATCACCGTTGAAACTCTTACACTATTATACTCACCTCTTGTTCATATGCCCATCTTAAACATACCTGATTTTGGATTGGTATCTAGTAAACAACTTTTCATGCGTCTTCATTAATCTAAAAAGGACGATAATGAAAAAAAAACAGTAAATTTTACCGAAATCCTCAAAGTTTTATCATAATTCAACTTTTGTCCATTAATTTGAAAAATGAATATTTTTGTCCAAAATTATAAATTTGACAGTACAAAAGAATTATTCTATTAAGTTAGTATTAAAAAATTTATTAACTAATCTAAACATGAATTAGTCATGAAATATCCAAAATACTCATTTTTGGTATTAAAAAATAAAAAATATTATATAGAATATTTTTTAAAAAAACTATTTAAAAATAATAACTAGTAATAAAATTCATTGTTAATATTTGAAAACGTGATATTATTAATTCAAGTGTACTAATTGACTGATATATATTAAAATCATTTGTGATTTTAAATCAAAGTATTTATTTTCAAAATTAATAGACTAAAATTGAATTATATTAAATCTTTGAGGATCTAACAAAAATTTACCCAAAAAAATAGCGAAATACTTTTTTTTAGGAAGAACGCACCTGAGCCACGATCTTCCCTTTTTCCTTAGCAATTTCTTTCAGCACCTCACACTCCATTACTCTATTGCTGCCCCAGCTGGTTCCTATGGCTCCCAATGGAGAAAAAGCTGACAAAAAATCCCATTTTCATGGCAAAACTCTCTTAGCTTCTTTTGTTGCCAGAGTGGGTTCATTTCCACCTTCAATATATTGAAATAGCTTCACTTACAGTACCACTACTCCAAAGCTCAAACCAAATTGAAGTCTAAGAGGGTCTCAGAGAGAGTTACCTGATTTACAGTTGGAGGGATCTTTGCTATTGACAAAATATCGGCCAGCTTTTTGCATGTAAAATTGCTGACTCCGATCGATTTTGTGAGGCCAAGCCTCTGGCAATCTTCCATGGCTGCCCATACAGAACTGAAACCCATGGGGAAGATACGGTATTCCTTATCTCCTGAAAGTCCTTCAACCCTTTTTTTAGGCTTAAAGGCCAATGAATAAGATAGAGATCGAGGTATCTGTAAGGTTTCGTTGTCTCGGTTTATCATGTCATACACGAAAATAAGCAGCGGATTAAAAATCAACAAAACCAAAATCACCAGGGTTATGCAACAAGATTAATTTCGGGATAAAATCTAACCTTTTGGTGTACTCGTGTAGGAATGTTCGACTTCTGAATATGGCAACCCACGAACAGCCCTTGATTTATTGTTAACTCGAGACTCCTAGCTGAGAGAAGCCCTCTAACGGTATCCACACGAGTAGGACGCAAAACAAGACCTTTGCCTGAGACAAGATGTGATAAGAAGCAAAGGGAGGAGGAAGGGAATTGTTTTATGAGAGTGCTAGCTCCAAGAGGCAGAGCGGCTATAAAAATATTCTGTTCCTCTTGTGTCTAACTTTTAGACTTAATGTTGTTTTTATAGTGCCTCTTAATAAAACCCTAAAAAGGCCTTAGCCTTAGTCCAACTAAATTGGGTCTTTTGGGCCTTTTAAAATTATTTAATCCAAATCTAATTAATTGTAGCGCATACTTTAACAATCTCCCACTTGCACTACAACCGATTGGTTATGCATTTGGATTAATAATTTGGTCTGCCCATGAATTATTATATTAATAATTCATAATTATAATCTCGTTATAATTGAAAAGACCAAAATACCCCTTAGTAATCTCGAGCTAAAATTAATATTAATTAAATCCTGAATTATAGTTGGAACAGGATTCTAGTCTCACTAGGAATCCTTCTTGTACTAGGATTCATCACATGGATCCAACTCCAATTACCTTGTCTTGGTCATACCCTTGTTGTGTGTGACCCTTTAGGTTTCCATTACGTTGGCAGTGATTCAGAATCTCATTCACAAATCACAAGCCAAGATTGGCATCTAGCAATGCATCATGGCTACCCAAGTAATGAAAATGTCGGTGAGTTGACGACAACCTTTCAATGAGCAATTACCGTATAATTCGATCCTTTTGTCACCTAATATCTCAGTTGAACATAGAGTATGATTCATGATGTACCCAATTACTGTCTTACTTGCAACCCTTATTGAGCTACGTTTACCAGCATCAAAGTACACCAACCCACACATAGGATACCATGGTGATCTCAAGTCTAAGGATCACATATACCATTGCCATTTGAGAACATCTAATGACACTCAATGTAACGATCCACATAGAGTTCTCAAGATGGGTCAATCCAGTGTATTCATTCACAATGATCACCCATGTGTTGATCTGGATATCACCATATCCATGACTTATGAGATCAGTCACCCAAAGAAATCTAACACATGTTAGTCTTACCGTATCACTAATGTCCCTTCTCAGTGATACTATGACTAAGGATATTTAAGAATAGTATTATTTGTATAATAAGGATCTCATTATCAAAGTCACTACTTTGATTCCTTTTATACGAATCCACTATTCTAGGGACTTTATCATTTGATTATGACTTGATCAAATTAAATATAGTCAATAATGATAAATAATTGCCATGTGTTATTAAATAACATAAATAATCACAATGTCTTAAGTGTACTATAAGTCCAAATCCGATTGGCTTATATCGCATACACTAACATTCTCCCACTTGCTCTACAGCCAATCGATCATGGAAGGGCTTGAGTATTTGTTTGGACCATTGGTGAGACCAAGATTTCTTAGCTTGTGCAATGGCTCCATTGTTGCCATAATAGAGTGCCACTGGATCAGCAATGCTAAGGACTACTCCAAGTTCTATGATGAACTTTTTGATCCAAACAACTTCCTTAGCTGCATTTGAAGCCGCTATATACTCAGCCTCGATCGTAGAATTGGCCTCTGTCTCTTGTTTAGAACTTTTTCAACTTAACAGTGCCATCATTTAGGCAAAACACATAGCCAGATTGTGACTTAAAGTCATCCTTATCTGACTAGAAACTAGCATCAGTGTAACCATTTACAATGAGCTCATTCTCTTCTCCATAGACTAAGAAAGCATCCATAGTCCTTCTTAAGTATTTAAGGATGTTCTTAACTGCTATCCGGTGACGCTCACCTGGGTAAGCTTGATACCTACTCACCATGCTTAAAGCATGCGAGACATCAAGCCTCGTACATAACATGGCGTACATGATAGATCCAATAGTTGAAGCATATGGAATCCTAGCCATTTTATCTCTCTCATCTTGTGTTTTAGGACACATGTCCTTTGAGAGATAAATGCCATGAGACATAGGTAAAAATCGTTCTTGGATTCTTCCATGTTGAACCTTTTCAACACTTTGTCAATATATGTACCTTGACTTAGACCTAGCAGCCTACGCGATCTATCTCTATAGATCTTTATTCCAAGGATATAGGCTGCTTATCCTAAGTCTTTCGTGGAGAAGCAATTCCCTAGCCAAATTTTGACAGATTGTAGGGTAGGAATGTTATTTCCTATGAGTAGTATGTCATCCACATATAACACTAGGAATATGACAGCACTCCCACTAACCTTTTTGTAAACACAAGGTTCATCTTCGTTCTTGATGAAGCCAAACTCTTTGACTGTCTCATCAAAACGAATGTTCCAGCTCCGAGAAGCTTGCTTCTCAAGCTCACGATGTATCCTATTAGACCTATGCGGGCCTTGTGTTTCTAGAGCTACTTCTTGTTCCACAACATCTTGTGGGACTTGCTCCTATTCCACTAAAGGTTCAATGACATTTTGTGGTTGTTGAACCTCTTCAAGCTCTATTTTCTTCCCACTAGTTCTTCTAAAAAGGAAGTCCTTTTCTAGAAAGACACCGTACTGAGCCACAAACACTTTGTGCTCTGTGGGATTATAGAAATAGTATCCTTTTTGTCTCTTTAGGATACCCCACAAATATGCATTTATCAGATTTGGGTCCTAATTTGTCTGAGACTTGTCTTTTGACATAAGCCTCACAACCTTAAATCTTTAGAAAAGACAGATTAGGCTTTTTTTCAGTCCACATCTCATGTGGTGTCTTTTCAACAGCTTTAGTAAGAACACGATTTAGTGTAAATGCTGCTGTCTCTAAAGCATAACCCCAAAAGAAGACAGGAAGGTCAGATAGACTCATGATGGATCGAACCATGTCTAACAAGGTCCGATTCCTCCTCTCAGGTACACCATTCCATTCAGGTGTACCAGGTGGAGTGAGTTATGGAACTATTCCACACTCCTTTAGATGATCTATAAATTCTAGGCTCAAATACTCTCCACCGCGATTTGATCGGAGTGTCTTGATGTTCTTGCCTAGCTGGTTTTGTACTTCATTCTTGAATTCTTTGAACTTTTCAAAGGATTCTGACTTATGTCTCATTAAATAAACATAGCCATATCTACTGTAGTCATCAGTAAATGTGATGAAGTATTGGAACCCTCCTCTAGCCTGTGTGGTTAATGGACCACATACATTTGTATGTATGAGCTCTAATAAACCACTAGCCCTTTCACTTGTTCCTGTAAAAGGGGCCTTGGTCATTTTACCAAGCAAACAAGATTCGCATACATCATATGATTCAAAATCAAATGAATCTAAGTGTCCCTCTTTGTGGAGCCTAGATATGCGTTTCTCGTTTATGTGACCAAGTCTACAATGCCAGAGGAATGTAGGGTTAATCTCATTACCCTTTGACCTCTTGGAATCAACACTGTATATGTGATTATCTAAATCTAGAACATACAATCCATTCATAATGGAAGCATTGCCATAGAAAATATCATTAAAGTAAATTGAACAACTATTGTTCATTATTTTAAAAGAAAAACCTTTCTTGTCCAAACAAGAAACAGAAATAATGTTCTTGGCAATTGCTGGAACATAATAACAATTATCAAGTTCTAGAATTAGGCTCGAAGGCAACGATAAATTAAATGTTCCTACAGCTAATGCAGCAACTGTTGCTCCATTTCCAACTAGTAGGACCACCTCGCCCTTGACAAGTTTTCTACTCCTTGTTAGTCCCTGAACATTCATGCAAATGTGAAAACCACATCTGGTATCTAATACCCAAGATGAAGAAGTAGACAAATTTATCTCAATCACATATATACCTGAGATGGAAGTCTCACTTCCTTTCTTTTTCTTCAGCTCCTCAAGGTACACAGTGCAATTTCGCTTCCAATGACCAGTCTTACTGCAATGGAAGCATTTTCCTATCTTAACAACTCCACCAGGCTTGAGTTTCTTGGCCTTTTCCTTCTTGTTACCATTGGGCTTGGGCTTACCCTTAAGCTTGCCTTTGCCTTTGGATTTGGTATTGTCAATCACTATAACAGAAGTAGGCCTTGACCTCTTCAAGTCCTGCTCAGTAGTTCTTAACATATTGAGCAATTCTGCCAGTGTCTTATCCATACTGTTCATGTTGTAGTGCAACACAAACGAACTATAGCTATCCGGTAAGGATTGGAGGATGAGATCAACTGACAACTCTTTATGCATGGTGAAGCCCAGTGCTTCTAGCCTCTCAATGTACCTAATCATATTAAGTACATGAGTGTGCACCGGAGCTCCCTCTTCTGGAAGAGCGCCTTAGACATCTCATAACGTTCGTGCGGTGCTTGCTCTTGGAACATTTCCTTGAGATGTTCGATCATATCAAACGGTTTCATATTCTCATGTTGCTTCTGGAGTTCAGAACTCATGGAAGCTAACATCAGGCACTGTACATCAATGGCATCATCCAAATGCTTTTGATAAGCTTGCTTATCAGTAGTGGAAGCATTCTGTCGGGGATGAGCAGGGATTGCATGCTCTAGAACATATAACTTCTTTTCTTGCGTGAGGACTATCCTCAAATTTCTGTACCAGTCTAAGAAGTTTGCCCCAACCAACTTGTTATCCTTCTCAAGGATAGAACGAAGGGATAAATTGTTGTTTGCCATGATAATTCTACGATCATAAAATATGCAAGTAAGTAACATTGTGATTAAAATCATTAATTATGGTCTTTTAATTAAATGAATTACTCCCACTATTTTCCTCAAGCTAATAGCCCTCACTATCAACTCGAGAAGCCTTTTCGCCTAGACTTCCTAGTGGGCCAGGATCCATATTTGGTCCCATTATGACTTTAGTTGAGCTAATGCGTCCAATGAGATTATTTAGGTAGACAACTCTTATCAATTGCATCTCATACAACTCCTGGATAGTTGGGTAAACAACTCTTGTTCTAATTCATCATATGGGTTAAAGCCCAACCTATGCCTCTAAATCTTATTAGGTTTGACTGAGCCAATGCGCTAATTTAATTTAGTTAAGTCTGACCCAATACACTTGGAGATAACTATTATCTGATGCAATGTGAATTCCTAAGGTAGGTATGGCCTTGACTGAGCCAAAGTAGCACAATACCGAACAAAGTCTCTTTCACATGCATCGTATGGGAAGGCATCTTTATTTGTTATCTTTGACTTAATATTTATTTTGAGGGATTTTTAATTTTACCGTCTCACCTAGCATGCTTTTCTAATATATATATCTACATATATAAGTAAAAGCGTAAAATTAAATGTGACATGGTTATGGTCTTTCTATTACAAAAGAGCCTAGGGATACATTATTTTTCTAAATGCCTTCTCCTCGATTTCCCTTCAAGCGTCACCTCGGTTCGCCTTGGTTCCGAATCATCTTGTCTCCAAATGTTGTACATTTTACAAGATAATCCTAATTTATCTATATAACTATTACATAAATAAATTACAAATAAATCAAGGCTCACAGGCCTAATTTAATTTATTTAAATAAATTACAACCCATGTAAACCTAGGCCCATAACCATGCACCATGCAATCATCCATATCACATAAGAATCAAGCATCAAGCATACACAGTAATATCACATATTAATTTGCATGCTTCCTAATTAAAATCTAATTTTAATTAATCAAATTTTAATTAATTATGGGTATCAAGGGCTGTTTTAATTTAATTTTAATTCTCAAAATTCAATTTGGGCTTAATTGAAATTTTAATCTTATTAAAATCTCGAAACCATTGGATAACTCTTATCCATTTTGAAATATTTTATTTTAAAACAAAAACTTATAAAGATAATTCCTTTTGAAATTTTAATATCATTCAAATCTCAAAAGTATTGGATAACTCTTATCCAATTTAAGATAGAAAATATTTTATTTTAAAACAAATTTTTTTTTTCTTTTTAAGATAATTCCTTTTGAAATTTTAATCTCATTAAAATTTCAAAATTATTAGATAACTCTTATCCAATTTAATACAGGATATATATTTTATTTTAAAACAATTTTATCAAGATAATGTTTTGAAATTTTAATCTTATTAAAATCTCAAAAGTATTGGATAACTCTTATCCAATTTAATAAAGGATATATTTTATTTTAAAGCAATATTATCAAGATAATGTTTCTGAAATTTTAATCTTATTAAAATCTCAAAAATATTGGATAACTCTTATCCAATTTAATAAAGGATATATTTTATTTAAAACAATTTTATCAAGATAATGTTTTAGAAATTTTAATCTTATTAAAATCTCAAAAACTACTGGATAACTCTTCTCCAATTTTATTTTTATAAAATATCTTTCTTTAAAATATATTTAATTTGAAACTCTTGTCAGGATAACTTTTATCCTAATTTATTTTATATATTTTAAATAAAATAATAACAAATATTAATTTTTTTTTGGCAAGGGTGGCAAATACAAGATTGCCTATAAGGTTTTTTTTTAAATATATAATTGTCTTACAATTATTTTAGGTCGCCCAAACGAATTTTGAAAATTAAAATCAAATCTGTAACAATTTACAATAAAACAGTATCACCACGAATCGAATTCGCTATCCCGAAAGCCGTTTGCACACTAGCTTTGATACCACTGTAAGGTTTCATTGTCTTGGTTTATCGTGTCATACACGAAAATAAGCAGCGGATTAAAAATCAACAAAACCAAAATCACCAGGGTCATGCAACAAGATTAATTTCGGGATAAAATATAACCTTTTGGTGTACTCGTGTAGGAATGTTCGACTTCTGAATATGGCAACCCACGAACAGCCCTTGATTTATCGTTAACTCGAGACTCCTAGCTGAGAGAAGCCCTCTAACGGTATCCACACGAGTAGGACGCAAAACAAGACCTTTGCCTGAGACAAGATGTGATAAGAAGCAAAGGGAGGAGGAAGGGAATTGTTTTATGAGTGCTAGCTCCAAGAGGCAGAACGGCTATAAAAATATTTTGTTCCTCTTGTGTCTAACTTTTAGACTTAATGTTGTTTTTATAGTGCCTCTTAACAAAACCCTAAAAAGGCCTTAGCCTTAGTCCAACTAAATTGGGTCTTTTGGGCCTTTTAAAATTATTTAATCCAAATCTAATTAATTGTAGGGCATACTCTAACAGTATTCCAACTTGAGATTTCTGGGGTTTGTAATGTTGGCATATTCCTTGATCACAGGTTGACAAAATCAGGTTATTGCCATATATAACTTGTGATAATAAATGCCAAGTAAATGGTCCATTATTTCATTGATTCTCTGATCATAAAAGGATGTTCTGTGATGGTTTGAACGATCGTTTTTTTGAGTTGGTCAGAATTTGAAAGGCTTTGTGTTCACAGACAGAGAGCAAGAATTCGGTCCCCAAGCATCACTTGCTCTGTTATACACCATCTAGTGAGCATTCGAGTGCTGGGAAGCCTGTGATCGACACAGAGAAGATTGTCAGATTCGAAAATTGCTTCAATAGCAAAGTTACGGATTGCAATGGCTAGAGGTTAGATCCTGTCGCTTCCGCTTTTATTTGTTTAACATGTTTCATATAGTATAGAAGCATGTATAATTTGTATGATTTACTAACATTTGGGATCAGAGCATGCAAATAATCTCTGCCTTGCATGAAGAAAATATTATGTAATCTTGTTATTATGCTAAAATTGGCTACTTGTATTTTTGTATGTTCCTGGCCATAACGAGATTTGCAAGAGTTTTTCGAGCCATCTAGCAATTAAAAACATAATAAAAAGTCATAGAAGAAGCCATAAAAACCCATATTTTGAAACTTTAAGTCTTGGATTCCTTGAAAGCCATTCCGTTTTCAAGCGATTTTGGCTCAAATATTTTAGATCTATTGTTGGAGAGCTCTAGGGATGAAAAATACATGAAAAACGGAACTGTTTGAAGGAGTGTATCCGGGTCGGGTCAAAAGACCCAAATTTCTGCAAAATTTTTCATTCAGGCGAAGAAGGAGCTACGGGCGCATGCAATGCAAGCTCCCAATAATGGAACCGGGCGCGTGAGATCTACGCGCCCGATGGTGGAACATGGGAGCGTGTGATTCACGCGCCCGCGCTTGTTGTACTTGTACAGTGCAGCCGCACTATTAAAAAAAAGGAAAAAAAGGGATTTTGGGCCACTGTTTTGGGCTTCCATTTTAGTTGACTTGGGCTGTTTTTTAGTTTGTTTTGGGCCATTTATTTGGGCTATTTTGGTTAATTATTTGGGTGATGTGGATTAAATAAAAGGGCCATTTGATTTATTTTAGGCCTTGAGGATTTATTTAATTTAAGTAATTAAAATTATTTAATTTAGGCTAAATAATTATATTTTTGATAATTTTTATATCAAATTTTCAGTTCTGTAATGTTCATAATTTTATGAATAATTAGATCATTTTCACAAAATTAATATAATTATTAAAACTTCTCATTATTTTGGATTTTATAAGGATTTTTCATAAATTTGGAATTTTTATAAATGCTGTAATTTTAAATTGAATAATTTTGTGAAAATTATCATAAAATTATGATTAAATTATGAAAATTTGATTTGAATGTATATGTGCTCATTTTGAATATGTATAATTTTGTTATTTTTATACTAGAGGCATATGTAGCTAAGTTATTCATATTATTTGGAATTGAAATTGCTTTGTGTTAATTGCAATTTTTAAAAAGTGAATAAACTTAGAATTTTGTCAATATGTCGAAGTGATTAATAATTTATTTAATTAGGGCTTAGCCACGCAACATTAATTAAGTAAAAATTATATTTGTAAAATCACATAATGATATTAGACATAAATTGTAATTAGTTATAAGGTTATAATAAATTTTATCCCACAGGAATTTTTATTATAATTTTTTAATTAATTAGGATAAAATATCAAATTAGTTTCTTAATTTACCCACAGGAATTAGGAAATGATATAATTTGATAGTTTTATCATAATGATATGAATCTATTAGAATTAGAACTTTAGCCCACAAGCAAGTTTTATGTCTGAGATTCATTAATAAAATATGTTTACATTGGTAGACATAATTAAGTTTGCCTCAAAAAATTCTAGATACATAAGCATGTTTATTTTCTATATGAAGTGTTTCCTCAGGCTAGTATTAACCTGGAAGTTCCCAAACTAGATGGAGAGAACTACAAGGTTTGGAAGGAGAGAGTTCTTCTCCAAGTAGGGTGCATGGATATAGACTATGCTACAAGGAAAGACAAGCCCGTATTGACTGAGACCAGCACTCCTGCTCAAGTAGCTTTACATGAATGCTGGGAGCGATCTAATCGTCTTAGTGTCATGTATATTAAGACAAAGTTATCTACTGGGGTACGTGGTTCTGTCGAACAATATGTCAACGTTAGGACCTTATTGAAGGCCATAGATGATCAGTTTGTCACTTTAGAAAAGCGTTTGCCAACACCCTGATAATGAAGTTCTCATCAATGAGGCTCACCAGTGTCAAAGGAGTGCACGAGCACATAATGGCCATGAGAGATATAGCGGCCCAACTCAAGAAGCTAGAGGTGGAGATGTCTAAATCTTTCCTTGTGCACTATATACTGAACACTCTACCAAAGTAGTACGGACCGTTCAAGATATCCTATAACACACATAAGGATAAGTGGATCATCAATGAATTGATGACCATGTGTGTTCAAGAGGAGGGAAGACTGCTTATGGAATCGGGTGAAAGTGCATTTTTTGCAAGCCAAGGAAAGAGCAAGGATCGAGCCAAGAATAAGGGAAAAGGGAAAATCCCTGCCCAAGCTGACATTAAGAAAGAGTCCAAGTGTTTCTTCAATAAAAAGAAGGGACAGATGAAGAAGAACTGCACCAAGCTTCAGCAGTGGCCCGTTAAGAAATGTAATCCACTCTCATATGTTTGTTTTGAATCAAATATGGTTGAGGTTAATCATAACACATGGTGGATTGATTCTGGATCTACAATTCACATTTCGACTTCCTTACAAGGTATGACAAACCTAAGGAAGCCAGTGGGAAATGACAAGAGCATCTATTCAGGAAACAAGATGCGCTCGCGTGTTAAAGGTGTTAGAACGTGCACTTTAGTTCTTAGGAGTGGTTTTATTTTGCAATTGGAAAAGACCTTTTATATTCCTAGTTTCTCGAGAAATTTAATCTCTGTTCCTAGGCTGGTACCTTATGGATATTCCTTTCAATTTTTAAATAAATTAGTATTGAT
This sequence comes from Heritiera fomes, assembly GCA_032173925.1. Classification (NCBI taxonomy): domain Eukaryota; kingdom Viridiplantae; phylum Streptophyta; class Magnoliopsida; order Malvales; family Malvaceae; genus Heritiera; species Heritiera fomes. The sequence continues at coordinate 14,701,894 of JAPDPM010000009.1, read as the reverse complement.
ATATTTTAAGTCTGATATTGTTGGGAATGGTACCTTATGTGATGGTCTTTTCTCTATTGATTTGCAAAATGACACTGCTCATAACGCCTTGCATGTTCAAACTGGCACTAAAAGATGTGTTATGAATGAGGACTCCTCCACGTTATGGCACCGGATATTAGGTCATATCTCGATAAATAGAATTAAGAGATTAGTAAATGATGGAATACTTAGTACTCTAGACTTTACTGATTTCAACACTTGTGTGGATTGCATTAAGGGTAAGCAAACAAACAAGTCTAAGAAAGGTGCCAATAGGAGTTCAACCATATTAGAAATCATACACTCTGACATATGTTGTCCAGACATTAATGCATATGGTCAGAAGTACTTCATCACCTTTATTGATGATTACTCGAGTTTATTGATTATTACTTGAGGTTTATGTATCTCTACATGCTTCATAACAAGAACGAAGCATTAGATGCCTTTAAAATTTTTAAGGCTGAAGTAGAGAAACAATGTGGAAAACCCATAAAGATAGTAAGAACTGATAGAGGTAGGGAGTATTACGATAGATACACTGAAGATGGACAAGCACCTGGACCATCTGCGAAGTTCCTTTAAGAAAATGGGATTGTTGCCCAATATACCATGCCTGGTTCATCAGATCAGAATGGTGTTGCAGAAAGAAGGAACTAAACTTTGATGGAAATGGTGCGTAGCATGCTTAGCAATTCGAAGTTGCCCAAGTCTTTGTGGATTGAAGCTCTTAAAACAGCAGCGTATATATTGAACCGGGTTCCAACCAAGGCTTTTCCAAAGACGCCTTTTGAATTATTCAAAGGTTAGAAACCGGGTTTGTGTCATATGTGCGTTTGGGGATGCCCTTCTGAGATAAGAGTTTACAACCCACAGGAAAAGAAACTGGACCCTAGGACCATAAGTGAGTATTTTATTGGATATGTCGAACGGTCCAAAGGCTACAGATTCTATTGTCCATCTCATAGCAGTAGAATTGTGGAATCAAGGAACGCCAAGTTTCTTGAAAATGACTTAGTTAGTGGGAGCGATCAATCTCAAGAACTAGTTTCTGTGAGAGATCAACCCTCTACCTTAAGTCAAGGATTGGTTGTCATGAACAATGTCCCTTCAGTACAGCTGGACATTGAACAACCAATCATTGAAGATCCACAAGTAGTTGATAACTTACCAGTAGATAAGGCTCCTCTGGATACACCAGAATTGAATGAGCAACCGGTTGAACAACATGATCCTTCGGAGAATGTTGAACCAACATTAAGAAGGTCTACTAGGGAAAGGAAATCAGCTATTCCTAGTGATTATATTGTGTACTTACAAGAATATGATTTCAATATTGGGCCTGTTAATGATCCAGAGATGTTTTCACAAGCCATGAACAACAAAGAATCAAAACTTTGGTTCGATGCTATGAAGGATGAGATGGATTCAATGGCATCTAATGGAGTATGGGATCTTGTCGAGTTGCCTAATGGGGCTAGGGCTATAGGCTGTAAATGGGTCTTTAAGACCAAGACTAACTCATTAGGCAACATTGAGCGTTATAAGGCAAGACTCATAGCCAAAGGATTCACTCAAAAGGAGGGAATCGATTACAAGGAGACCTTCTCTCCTGTATCTAAGAAAGATTCTCTCCGGATCATAATGGCTCTTGTTGCACATTTTGATTTAGAGTTGTAACAAATGGATGTGAAAACGGCATTTCTCAATGGTGATGTAGAGGAAGAGGTTTACATGAAACAACCTGAAGGTTTTTCCTTTAGTAATGGTGAGCATTTGGTTTGTAAGCTGAAGAAATCCATATATGGGTTGAAACAAGCTTCCCGCCAATGGTATCAAAATTCCATGAAGTCATCTCTTCATTTGGTTTTGTTGAGAACATCATGGATCAGTCTATATACCAGAAGGTCAGTGGGAGCAAGATTTGTTTCCTTGTGCTATCTGTGGATGATACTCTACTTGCAACCAATGATAAGAGGATGCTACATGAGGTGAAGCAATTTCTTTCTGAGAACTTTGATATGAAGGATATGAGTGATGCATCTTATGTTATTGGCATTAAGATTCATAGAGACAGACATAGAGCTATATTAGGTCTGTCACAAGAAGCCTATATCAATAAAGTCTTGGAAAGATTCAGAATGAAAGATTGTTCACTAAGACCAGCTCCCATTGTGAAAGGTGATAGGTTCAATTTGAACCAGTGCCTGAAAAATGATCTTAAGCGGGAACAGATGAAGAACATTCCATATGCCTCAGCTGTTGGGAGCATTATGTATGCATAGATCTGTACTATGCCTGATATTGCTTTTGCTGTAGGAACGTTGGGTAGATACCAAAGTGACCTGGGGATGGACCACTAGAGAGCTACGAAGAAGGTGCTTAGTTATCTTTAAGGCACTAAGGATTACATGTGAAACCCAAAATTTTCATATTATAATTAAATTGAAAATTAGAAAGAAGTTCAATGTATGAATTTACTATTTATGTAGGGCCAAAATAAAAATATACTAGACACATAGTAAAACACTTGAAAAATGGCTAAATCACAAAAATGGGCTGGAAAATAATTTTTTGGATTTATTGGTGCAGGCCAGCCAGCAACCAGATTTTCTGCTCACTGCTAGGCTTTGGTTTTGGGTCAAATTGAACGAGACAGGAGCGGAGTTTGGGACTGCAATTTTAGCCCATGACAGTAGACTTAATTCAGTCTCCAGAATGGTATTATAGCCTCTGTAAGTCGATGGGACCAGAAAGAAAACCCCTTGTCAATCTGCCGTAAGCGTCCTCATCTGCTTCATCTTGTGGGATTTTTTCGACCACCTTCCAAGCTGAATTGGAGTTCGGCCAAGAAGGACCGATTGTTCATCCATAAGTCCCCTGCACAAAAAAAATACCTCAGCCAAAACAAAGATCATTTGGTTAGTGAAAAGTTAGAGAGAAGAAATCTGGATAGAGCTGCCCTGTTTTGCAAGGTGAGAGAAAGTTAATTCCTTACTTCTTTGATGGATTTTTAAGCTTGTTTATGGTGTTTTTAAGTTGTACACATGTTGATCTACAGCTGAGGGTGATTGTTGGTGGATGAATCTTTGGTCAAAGTTGGTCAACATAAGGTAAAATTGTTGGAAGAAGATGAAGTTGAAATATGATTGATTTATGTTGAATTTGCATGATTTTGGCTAAAGTAGAATTTTGAAATGGATTTTCTAGGGTTAGGCTATGTTTTGGACAGCCTAGGTTCTTTATGAAAATGTTGAAGTTTGCTTGGTTGATGATTGTATGGTGTTAGTTTAATACCGAAAAGTTCGGTTTAAGATTCAATTTAATCGAAAACGATGAAATGGTGGGATTTGACAATTTAACAAGTCTTGAAGTATTATGTAAAGTGTTAAAAGAACATGTAAAACATTATTTTGGTGAGTTTAAGTCTAAAGAATATAAATATATCGAAATGACACATTTATCGGTAAAAACTGAGCAAGTAGAAAAGTTAGTGAATAAGGCCAACTCTAATGATGTTTATGGTTACTTAAGATATATTAAGGTATGTTAAGATAAGTATGAGTATGTATTGATGGTTTTGAAATTGTTTTGGGCAGCAAGTAGTGTAGGCACGTAAATCGAGGCACGTTCAAGACATGAGGAAAGTTGCTGCCCCGAGATCTGATAGGTAAGGGATGTAATTTAAAGTTGTGATGGTGTCCCTTACTTTCATCTCAATTTATAAAGAAATGTTTGAAGCATGAATTACGTTCTAAAGTTAATTTTCAAAGTCTTTCTAAAACTAGCTAGACGTACCAACCGATTTCTGAAAGAAGAGTTTATTGCTTTAAAACCGAAGTACATGTTTTATGTTAACTAAAGATGCCTAAGAAAATGAACCTTATAATTTCTATGCATGATTTTTCAATAATGTTTTAAGTATGAAAGTAAATAAGTATGTTTTTCAGAAACCACGATTGGGGTGGTAAATCCTTGGCTAACATGACCCAGGCACTCCCGGTCCTTACTGTTTTGTACCAAATTTATGATCAAGAAGTTGTAAAAGTAAGTAAACTTGAGACTAAGGCCCTCCTATAGTTTATGTTATTGCCTGTCATACTTGCTACATTATGCATGTTCCCGTCCCTTGTGGCATATGTTTAGCCCACGTCGTGCATGTTCTCGCCCACATTGTGCATGCTTCCGTCCCTTGTGGGTATGTTGGTCCTTCGTGGTGCATGTTCGCTGTACGACCCTGATCAGGTCTACGGCCCCCTACCATGGCCATAGGTACTCAGTTCCCTCTTTAGAGGATGATTAGTCATGACCCGCATACTGGCTATATGATCCCGCCTAGTCTCCATGAACTCTATGATAAGTTTTATTAATTATGTGTTAAGTTTCTAAAGTATGATGTATGTTTGAAACAAGTATGAATTTTAGATATATGTATTAAAGATTTCATGCGATGATTTAAATTATGAAACGCATTATTATGGCATCTTGTTTTCTGCATATGTCGATACTGTGACTATTTTAAATGCATTTCTTACAGGGCTTTCCAAAAGCTCACCCTCCTCTATCCTTCCAGATTATTTGCAGTGATCATCCCTTTTGCCTGCTGTGTATATGACGTAGGCTGAGGGACACATCTCTCCTCAGGCTACTTTTTGTAGACACGTAAGGTTAACTCTTATTTTTAATACCAGACATCCTGTATAACAGAAATATTTGTATATAAACGATACTTTTGGGATGTAGTCGATATTGTATGAATGTAAACATTATTCCAAGGAATTGGTCAATATGATGTGATGGATATTTATGAAAATTGGGATATTATGAATGTTGTATAAGTTTTGTGGAATCTTATGGTTACGGTTAATAAAGCATAAATAAAATCAACTGCTGAGGAATTATAAATATGTACTTTGAAATGAACTATATTGGGAAATATAAACTGCGTTTTCATGTAGGGGGTTAGGATAGTTATAGTTGTTATGCTGTCGAAATTTCTATTAAAAAAAATATAAGTAACCTACACTGGCAGGAATGCAACCTAAGTAAGAAATTAAGATTAAAAAAATGAAAAAGTTAGCCCAAGACTTCCACATTTCCGGGGTGTGACAGTCTTTCTTGGTATCAGAGCAAGGGTTATCTAGTACTGTCAGTGTCGGTGATCAGAATAAGATTACATCCCAAGTATCTGTGCTTGTTTGGTTATAAAATTAGGTATATCTATTAAAGTTTTGATTAAAACACATGGTTTATGTGCAGGTATTTGATCACGCACTATGAGTGGGAGACGAGGTCACCCTTGGAGGCAAGCTTAGCTGCCTCGACCACTTGCTCCCCAACCAGAGAGCCCAAATACCAGAATAAACAGGCTCGAACACAGTATGAAAGAGGGGTTTGACAACATTACTGCTATGTTTGCTCAACATTTCGAGGCAAACACCTCAGCTATAGGTGCCACAATGCCTACACCTACTTCACCACCCCCTCCTCCATAGGCTCCTTCAGTACCCCTCGCTCCTCAGCCTCCAGTCCCACAGCCCAGAGATGATAGAGATACGGGCAGATTACGAAACTTTCTTAAGATGAATCCCCTAAAATTTAAGGGGATTAAGGATCCAGTTAAGGCCGAGGAGTGATTATTAGAGTTAGAGATAGCTTTTGATTACTTAGGGTGCACAGATGTTGAGAAAGTCAGTATGGGTACTTATATGTTGAAGGGTCAGGCAGGACACTGGTGGAGAGCACTAAGAGACAATTGACTACCCGACACACAGTGATTAGTTGGGATACCTTTCTATCAGCCTTCAGGACCCAATATGTTCCCCGTACTGCTGAGAAGAAGATGCAGACAGATTTTTTGAATTTAGTATAAAGCAGTACATCGGTTGATGAGTATCAAAACCAATTTACGATCCTGATGAGATATGACCCCAAGACAGTTAGAGATCAGGAGCGTCATACCGAGAGGTTTTTGTCTGGACTAAGACCAGCCATCCAAGATAGATTATTAGGGTTTCGTATTACTGAGTTTGAGGATGCTCTTGGACGGGCTCAGGATATAGAGAGGGGTCAGATGTTACACAGGCACAGTATGGGTCCAGAAGTAAGAGTAAGGGTAAAGACAAGAGGACAGAAAGTTCTTGATCAGAGCAAAAGTGGAGTTCGCTTAAGAGATCGAGGACAGATGAGTCTCGGGCAAGGGCTGATAAGCCCAAGACTCTTACTGATATAGTAGAGATCACCAGAGGCTCCTAGAGGGTTTTTAGATGGTGCAGAGATTGTTGTAGGACACATGGTGGGCATGCCACTAGGTTATTGGCAATTGTTTTAAGTGTGGGGAAAAGGGTCATTTGATCAAAGATTGCCCACAAATGCAGGATAAGACCCCACAGCCATAGGAGCCACCACGACAGCAGCCAGAGACACGGGCTCCACAGAGACAGGCCCCACAGAAACGGGTTACCGTAGCTGAGAAGGGTAAGAAGCCTGTTACTTAGAGGCATGTATTTGCTTTAGATAAGGAGACTGCCAATAACTGCTCCGAGACTATTAGAGGTAATCTCTTGTCTGTAATCATGAGGCGCATGTTTTATTTGACCCAGGGTCCACGCACTCATTTATAGCACCACAGTTTGCACACAGTCTCCATTTAGAACCTAAGCCTCTAGGTCACCTATTACATATTAGCACACCCATGTATGAATCTCAAATGAGAGATATGGTGTGTCGGAATTGTGAAATTAAGGTTGGAGATAGGGTAATGTTAGCAGATCTAGTTTTGTTAAACATGTATAGCTTCGATGTAATCTTAGGCATGGATTGGTTATCCACCAATCGTGCAAGTCTAGATTGCTACACTAAGACTATAACCTTCTTTTTACTTGACAAATTTGATGTATGTTTTGCTATTAAGAAATAAAATATATGATGTTATGTTCGGTGAAGTTGTATATTGTTTATATGTTTGAAATTTCAAATAAATTTATTCGTGTGAAGGTTATATTGCCTTTGTCTCCGATATGAGTCAGAATCTCCACGTATATCAGATATACTAGTGGTATGTGAGTTTCCCGATGTGTTTCCGGATGAGTTACCAGGATTACCATTAGAGAGAGAGCTGGAGTTCACTATTGATTTAGTGCCGGATACCCAGCCTATCTCTAAATCTCCCTACTGGATGGCATTAGTTGAATTAGAAGAATTAAAGAAACAGTTGCAAGATTTGCTCGATAAGGGTTTTATTAGACCAAGTGTGTCTCCGTGGGGTGCTTCGGTACTGTTTGTGAGAAAGAAAGATGGTAGTCTCCGGTTATGTATCGACTATAGTTTACTAAATAAGGCTACAATTAAGAATAAGTATCCCCTGCCAAGAATAGATGATTTGTTTGATCAATTGAAAGGAGCTTCAGTGTTTTCTAAGATTGATTTGAGATCAGGCTATCATCAGTTGAGGATTAGGAAGGAAGATGTATCGAAGACGGCTTTTAGAACCCGACATGGCCATTTCGAGTTTCTGGTGATGCCTTTCGGTTTGACCAATGCCCCTGCCACATTCATGAATTTGATGAATGATGTGTTTCGGGAGTATCTGCATAAATTTGTGATTGTCTTTATAGATGATATTCTAATATATTCTAAGTCCCGAGAGGAGCACGAGCAGCATCTGAAGATTGTGCTCCAGACTCTCCTAGATAAGCAGCTTTATGGGAAGTTTAGTAAGTGTGAATTTTGGTTAGATCGGATAGCTTTCCTTAGCCATGTAGTATCTAAGGATGGGGTGTCAGTTGATCCGTCCAAGGTTGAGGCAGTACTCCAATAGGAGAGACCGAAGATAGTGACTGAGATTCGGAGTTTCCTAGGATTGGCAGGGTACTATCGGAGGTTTGTTGAGGGTTTTTCTCGGATTGCAGTTCCTTGACTAAGTTTACATGCAAAGGGATTCCGTTTGAATGGTTAAATTAGTGTGAGCAGAGTTTTCAGGAGCTTAAGCAAAGATTAACTACAACACCAGTCCTGACCATTCCGAGTGGATCTGGAGGCTTTGCTGTATACAGTGATGCTTCCAATCAGGGTCTAGGTTGTGTGCTGATGCAACATGGTAGAGTAGTCGCGTCCAGGTTAAAGACCATGAGCGTAACTACCCTACGCATGATTTAGAGTTGGCCGCAGTGGTTTTTGCTCTAAAGATTTGGTGGCATTATCTGTATGGTGAGAAGTTTCAGATCTTCACTAACCATAAGAGTTTGAAGTATATATTTGATCAGAAGGAACTTAATATGAGGCAGAGACGTTGGGTAGAGCTTCTTAAGGATTGTGACTACGAGATTCTGTACCACCCAGGCAAGGTGAACGTAGTTGCAGATGCTCTGAGCAGGAAGAGTATGGTTTCTGTTATGATGGTTAGAGAATGGGAATTGCTTGAGCAATTCGCCAAGCTTAGTGTTAGTGTTGAAACAGTAGATGTCGGGTTTATAGCTAGCCTTCAGATTGAACCAAGTATCCTAGATCAGATCAGGTCAGTGCAGAGAAATGATAAGAGATTATTGGATATGGTTAGCCAAGCAGAGCAAGGCTTGTAGTCAGATTTTACGGTCAATGATGATGGGTTATTGAGGTTCAAGGGCCGTATATGTGTTTCGAGCGATGATACCTTGAGACAAAGGATTTTGAGAGAGTCTTATTGTTCTCGCTACACTATGCACCCAGGCAGCACTACAATGTACCATGACCTGCGTAAGGTGTATTGGTGGATTGGTATGAAACGAGACGTGGCAGAGTTTGTGGCCAAATGTTTGATCTGTCAGCAGATTAAGGTTGAGCATCAGAAGCCAGCAGGACTACTTAAGTCTTTACCGGTGCCTACATGGAAATAGGAGCACATTACGATTGATTTTATTATGGGCTTACCGAGGACCCGGAGAGGTCATGATGCAATCTGGGTTATTGTTGATAGATTGAGTAAGAGTGCTCATTTCTTTGCCATTAAGAGCATAGATTCACTGAGTACATTGGCAGACTTGTATGTTAGAGAGATTGCTCGATTACATAGGGCTCCCGTGAGCAACACTTCTGATGGAGATTCCAAGTTCACCTCTCGATTTTGGACTCATTTTCAGGAAGCCATGGGATCTCAATTACATTTGAGCACCGCCTACTATCCTCAGACAAATGGTCAGTCCAAGCGGACTATTCAGACCTTAGAGGACATGTTGAGGGCGTGTACACTAGACTTTAAGGGTTCATGGGATGACACTTGCCCCTCGCAAAGTTTGCCTATAATAATAGTTATCATACCAGCATCAGAATGGCACCATACGAGGCTCTATATGGCAGGAGATGTAGATCCCCGGTGGCTTGGGAAGAAGTGGGTGACCGTAAGATTTTAGCCCCTGATCTTGTTGAAAAGGCAGCTAAGGGTGTTCGAATTATTTGTGATAGACTCAAGGTTGCCCAAAGTAAACAGAAGAGTTATGCCGATGTACATAGACAGTCACTTGAGTTTCAAGCTGGGGACTCTGTATTTGTGAAAGTATCTCCGAGCAAGGGTATCATGCGCTTCGGAAAAAAAAGAAAGTTGAGTCCTCGTTTCATTGGTCCATTTGAGATATTGGAGAGAGTTAGGGATGTTGCTTACCGGTTAGCTTTGCCACCACAGCTTTTTGGGATACATAACGTCTTCCATGTCTCTATGTTGAGGAAGTATAATCCGGATTCCTCCCATGTTATCGAGTAAAAACCATTGGATATTCAAGGAGATATGAGCTATGTTGAGCAACCAGTCCGGATCCTTGACAGAAAGGAAAGGGTACTTCGATCTAAAACTATTCCACCGGTTAAGATTCTATGGCAGCACCACACAACAAAGGAAGCTACGTGGGAGCTAGAGAGCCTCATGAGAGAAAAGTACCCTCACTTGTTTAAAGGACCAGCCTGAATTTGGAGGACCAAATTCCTAAAAGGTGGGGAGAATGTGAAACCCAAAATTTTCATATTATTATTAAATTGAAAACTAGAAAGAAGTTCAATGTATGAATTTGGTATTTATGTAGGGCCAAAATAAAAATATACTAGACACATAGTAAAACACTTGAAAAATGGTTAAATCACAAAAATGGGCTGAAAAATAATTTTTTGGATTTATTGGTGCAGGCCAGCCAGCAGCCAGATTTTCTGCTCACTGCTAGGCTTTGGTTTTGGGTCAAATTGAACACGATAGGAGTTGAATTTGGACCTGAAATTTTAGCCCATGACAGTAGACTTAATTCAGTCTCCATAATGGTATTATAGCCTCTGTAAGTCGACGGGACCAGAAAGAAAACCCCCTGTCAATCTGCCGTAAGCGTCCTCATTTGCTTCATCTTGTGGGATTTTTTCGACCACCTTCCAAGCTGAATTGGAGTTCGGCCAAGAAGGACCAATTGTTCATCCATAAGTCTCCTACACAAAAAAAAATAACTCAGCCAAAACAAAGATCATTTGGTTAGTGAAAAGTTAGAGAGAAGAAATCTGAACAGAGTTGCCTTGTTTTGCAAGGTGAGAGAAAGTTATTTCCTTACTTCTTTGATGGATTTTAAGCTTGTTTATGGTGTTTCTAAGTTGTACACATGTTGATCTACAGCTGAGGGTGATTGTTGGTGGATGAATCTTTGGTCAAAGTTGGTCAACATAAGGTAAAATTGTTGGAAGAAGATGAAGTTGAAATATGATTGATTTATGTTGAATTTGCATGATTTTTGCTAAAGTAGAATTTTGAAATGGATTTTCTAGGGTTAGGCTATGTTTTGGACGACCTAGGTTCTTTATAAAAATGGTGAAGTTTGCTTGGTTGATGATTGTATGGTGTTAGTTTAATACCGAAAAGTTCGGTTTAAGATTCAATTTAATCAAAAACGATGAAATGGTGGGATTTGACAATTTAACAAGTCTTGAAGTATTATATAAAGTGTGAAAAGAACATGAAAAACATTATTTTGGTGAGTTTAAGTCTAAGGAATATAAATATATCGAAATGACACATTTATCGGTAAAAAACAAACAAGTAGAAAAGTTAGTGAATAAGGCCAACTCTAATGATGTTTATGGTTACTTAAGATATATTAAGGTATGTTAAGATAAGTATGAGTATGTATTGATGGTTTTAAAATTGTTTTGGGTAGCAAGTAGTGTATGCACGCAAATCGAGGCACGTCTAAGACTTGAGAAAAGTTGCTGCCCCGAGATCTGATAGGTAAGGGATGTAATTTAAAGTTGTGATGGTGTCCCTTACTTTCATCTCAATTTATAAAGAAATGTTTGAAGCATGAATTACGTTCCAAAGTTAATTTCCAAAGTTTTTCTAAAACTAGCTAGACGTACCAACCGATTTTTGAAAGAAGAGTTTATCGCTTTGAAAACCGAAGTTCATGTTTTATGTTAACTAAAGATGCCAAAGAAAATGAATCTTATGATTGCTATGCATGATTTTTCAATAATGTTTTAAGTATTAAAGTAAATAAGTATGTTTTCGGAAACCGCGATTGGGGTGGTAAATGCCTGGCTAACATTACCCAGGCACTCCCGGTCCTTACTATTTTGTACCAAATTTATGATTAAGAAGTTTTAAAAGTAAGTGAAACTTGAGACTAAGGCCCTCCTATAGTTTATGTTATTGCCTGTCATGCTTGCCACATTGTGCATGTTCCCGTCCCTTGTGGCATATGTTTAGCCCACGTCGTGCATGTTCTCGCCCATATTGTGCATGCTTCGTCCCTTGTGGGCATGTTGGTCCTTCGTGGTGCATGTTCGCTGTACGACCCTGATCAGATCTACGGCCCCCTACCATGGCCATAGGTACTCAGTTCCCTCTTTAGAGGATGATTAGTCATGACCCGCATATTGGCTATATGATCCCACCTAGTCTCCATGAACTCTATGATAAGTTTTATTAATTATGTGTTAAGTTTCTAAAGTATGATGTATGTTTGAAACAAGTATGAATTTTAGATATATGTATTAAAGATTTCATGCGATGATTTAAAGTATGAAACACATTATTATTATGGCATCTTGTTTTTTGCATATGTCGATACTGTGACTATTTTAAATGCATTTCTTACGGGGCTTTCTAAAAGCTCACCCCCCTCTATCCTTCTAGATTATTTGCAGTGATCATCCCTTTTCCTGTTGCGTATACGACGTAGGCTGAGGGACACGTCTTTCCTCAGGCTACTTTTTGTACACACGTAAGGTATACTTTTATTTTTGATACCAGACATCCTGTACAACACAGATATTTGTATATAAACGATACTTTTGGGATGTAGTCGATATCATATGAATGTAAACATTATTCCAAGGAATAGGTCAATATAATGTGATGGATATTTATGAAAATTGGGATATTATGAATGTTGTATAATTTTTGTGGACTCTTATGGTTACGGTTAAGAAAGCATAAATAAAATCAACTGCTGAGGAATTATAAATATGTACTTTGAAATGAACTGTATTGGGAAATATAAACTGCATTTTCGTGCAGGGGGTTAGGATAGTTACAGCTATTATGCTGCTGAAATTTCTATAAAAAAAAAAATATAAGTAACCTACACTGGCAGGAATGCAACCTAAGTAAGAAATTAAGATTAAAAAATGAAAAAGTTAGCTCAAGACTTCCACATTTCCGGGGTATGACATTACATGGTTATGTATAGACGGACCGATGAGTTGGAGGTGATTGGTTACTCAGACTCAAACTTTGCTGGTTGTGTTGACACCCAGAAATCAACATCTAGTTACATCTTTATGCTTATCGGCGGAGCTGTTTCATGGAAGAGTGCTAAGCAGACACTGGCTGCCACTTCTACTATGGAGGCCGAGTTCATTTCCTGTTTTGAGGCTACCTCACATGGTGTATGGAGTAAGAGTTTCATTGGTGGGCTTAGAGTTGTTGACTCCATATCTAAGCCATTGAGGATATATTGTGACAATTCAGTTGCGGTATTCATGGCTAAGAACAATAAGAGTGGAAGTCGAAGTAAGCACATCGACATTAAGTCCTTAGCCATTAGAGAACGTGTTAGAGATAAAAGAGTGGTCATTGAACACGTTAGCACTGAATTGATGTTAGCTTATCCTTTGACTAAGGGCATGCCACCGTTTAAATTTAAAGATCATGTAGAGAGAATGGGACTTCGTCCCACATTATGATTGTAATTGAAACTCTTATTAATAGTATGATGTTTCTCATTTTGATTTGTATACACTAAAGTTTATTTGAGAAGTATTTTTGTTGTTTGGACCGAGAATAAACGTAAGGTTTATTCATTAAGTAAGAATGGTTTGATTAGAGACATTTTACATAGTAATACATGGAAGATAATACTCGTCATTATTGGAACTATCGCCATGATTCATGTGATTTGTTTCTTCTGTGAGTGAAATATATGGACCAAGTGGGAGAATGTTGGCATATTCCTTGATCACAAGTTGACAAAATCTGGCTATTGCCATATATAACCTGTGATAATAAATGCCAAATAAATGGTCCATTATTTCATTGATTCTCTAACCATAAAAGGATGTTCTGTGATGGTTTGAATGATCGTTTTTTTTAGGTCAGAATTTGAGAGGCTCCGTGTTCACAAACAGAGAGCAAGAATTCGGTCCCCAAGCATCACTTGCTCTGTTATACACCATCTAGTGAGCATTTGAGTGCTTGGAAAGCCTGTGATCGACACAGAGAAGATTGTCAAGTTCGAAAATCGTTTCAACAGTAAAGTTACAGATTGCAATGGCTGGAGGTTAGATCCTGTCACTTCCACTTTTATTTGTTTAACATGTTTGATATAGTATAGAAGCATGTATAATCTGTATGATGTACTAGCATGTAAAAGATTTAGACAAAAAATTTTTGTCTCCACACCGAAAAAAAAGACAATATATATCAATATATAAAAAGAAACATAAATAGGTAGCAAATATTTTACTATAAGCTTGTCCGAAGTGCAGGAAGAACAAGTTCGTTGTAAGCATCGGTGCACCACAACTTGGAAGTGATGAAGAGCTCATCTCGAGACTTTATTAGGCCAAGCGAAATTGCTTCAACGATGGCTTCACCCAACGGCTTCTTTGTCTCGTACAAAGAAGCTGTATCAAAATGCCTATAACCAAGTCTTATTACTTGGAGAGCATCTAGTTCTGTAACTAATTCTGATCATTCGACTGGGTCGGATGCCGTGCCAAATCCTGAAACCGGCATTCTTTGGCCACTCCACCTCAAAACATATTCTGGAATACCAGAACTAGTTGTTTCCAATCTGCTTTCCATTTTATTTTTCAAGAGCTCAAGATTTTCTTTTCCTTCAATTTTGAATGAGTAAACTTAGATTGACTTTCACTGATTGATGATCAAGAGCTTGTCGATCTTCTCTGGATGGTATGTATCTCAAAAATTGAACTTGATTGCTGAATTTAAGATGTTGGCTAATTCACATCTAGGGTTTACCTTTTCTTTTTTTTTATTTGTAATGGTTTAATTGATATATTTTTATATAGTTAATGTAAAATTGGATTTGCCCTTTGCCCTTTGTTTTAGTCCATATGGTGACAAAAATGTTCTATCATGCTCTGCTTTTGAATTGTGTGGTGTATAATCTTGTAGAATAAAGGTGAGGTTCAATTTTAAAAAGGGGAATAAAGCTAAAAGGGGATGGGAGAGAGGAAAGGAAGATGAGAGAAGAAAAAAATAGATAACTGGAAAAGGAAGACAAATTATTTTGAAAAGAAAGAAAGGTTATATTCATTTTTAAAAGGAATGATGATTTGGTGAAAATGTTGGGTATAAGTTTTTTTTTTTGTCAAAACCCTTCGATATTCGGAGGTTACTTTGGATTCCGATTAACCTGGAGTCAAGCATTGTCAGACCCGATGGAAGAGTATAAATTTGACGCACCGTCCTTGTTTCTTTTCATTTTTTTAAAGTGAAAATTCAAATGCATGTCGCAGAGTAATAATAATTAAATATTGATACCATCCATCATCTAATTACCATAATGGAATTGGTAACTTCAAAAGTTAGTAGTAAGGAAATCAAAGTAAGAATAACTATCTAATTGTTAATGAAATCTTGAAAAAAGCCTTGACTTCATCACTTTTTATTGTTTGGCTTACACGTCCAAGAGCTCTTTATGTACTATTGATTCTCTTTTTTCCGGCCACTATATATATATATATATATATATATATATGGAGAAGGATCTACTTATACAGGTGTAAAACTAAATAGTTTTACACTTTTTTGACCTTTGGATTGAATTTAATGGATGGCTTAGATTAAAACCCTTTTTTAAGTAAAATTAAATGCAAAAATTAAGGTAAAAATAATTTTCACTTCTTGTTTTACGTTTTCTTTTCAGCCTCTTTGTTTTACATCTTCTCTCCCACTTCTCTTCTTCACATCTCAAGGCAGTCGACAGTCTTCTCATCTCTCTTTCTCTTCACCGATGCTCTTCAAGGCAATCTTGGTAAGTTACATCAATCCTAATCCCACGGGTAAGATTATTTTTGTCAAAATTGATATTGTTAAAAGAAAATTCCAAGTATCAATTTTCACAAAATTCCTAGAGAAGCAAGAACTTGTCGTTGTTCGTTATGTAAACATTTTACTATGGATGATTTTTTCGTTGTCTTTCTTCATTGTTAACATTCATTATTTTGCAATGTTGATGTTCTGTTGTGTGTGGAGTCCTGAGGTGGGATTGTTCTACGATGAAGAAATAGATCCTTTTTTCCTATCCGATGCCTTTAAGATGTTCGATATTTTGCCCATTGAAAACTTAGATTAGATTAAGTCTTTGAATTGGTGGCTGTTTGTGTATTATCTATTAATGTATATATTTGGGATGGATGATCTTGTGTAATGATCTTTTTCATCAATGAAAATTCCTTTGTTTTTTTTTAAAAAAAAAAGAATATGCTTGTGAATACAACACATTGAGGCTGTTTTACATTGTATGAATATATATACAACACTTTTACATTGTCCCTATATATATATAAAGGTCATGAAACCAGAATCTGTTGATTATGATACAAATAATTTTCTTTACTTTGAACATGTTAGAGGTGAAGGAAAGGTCTAAGCAAAAGGCAAAATTGCGTGAGGCAACTAAAGGGAAAGGCAAAGTTGCTAGACCGAAATCTGCTGTAAGCAAAACCATGTTGTAGTCCTAATTAAAGCAACTGCAACATGTTGGAGCAGAACAAATCCTGTTGTTGTGGCTTAAGCAGAAGCGTGGTGCAAAGTAGCTATTATGTGCGACACTGCTATTGTCTACAGAAGGCGAAATATACTGTAACCTTGAAGCACAGAAAACTTGAATGTTGAAGCCAGTAGCTATTGTAACCTTAAAGCTTTTGCTGCTAGATTGTGAGGTAGTAGTTGAGGCTGAAACGTGTGCTGTCCATGTGCCAAAGAGCCACCTTTTGGCGGCTGTCCACATGTGCCTTCACTGTCCACATCCATAACTTCTTAAGCCATCCTTTGCAAATATGGCTCTCATAAATAACCCACCACTTTGAGTTGGCATATTATTTAATTTTTAAGTGGATGTGATAAAGCTAAGGTACGTTTATGTCCCCCAAAGTACTCATTAGTTAGGTTCAATGATGTCATTTGTGTAGAAAAATTGAAGCAACATCCTATAGAACATCCATGTGGAAATGCTTGTAGACTCTAGGAAAGAAATTGCCTTACAGACGATAGTCCATAATGAAGTTTCTATTCTTTCCAATATGACATTCTCAAAAGAAAATTAAAAAGCATTTAACTTACAAGATTGCTTATCTAATTAGCACATAATTTACATCGGCTATAACAATATCATCAATCCATAACATACATGAGCATCTAATATACAGAGTAGAGAACAAAAGACAAAACTTAAATTAATTTAATTTACAAAAGCAGCTGAATGTAATATTACATCGGTTTCAATTCTCAAAAGTTACACTATTTTTCCCTTTATATAAAAACCTAAGATTTGGTACCACAATTTTGCACAATTTCCCACATTTTCTCAACAACTAATGAAAAGATAAATCTTAAAAAATCCTAAAACAATTCAATAAAATCTAAACACAAAAGTTTCTTGTTGAAGAGCTGCAATTCAAAAACAACCCTAATTTGTAATTATCAGTTGAGCAAAACAAAAATACTTAAACCAAATGAGCGAGTTGGTAGTGTCGCAGGTACCAATAATAAATTACTTTACTTAAACGCATAGATAGGGCAAGCAAAGGTCAATCTCACAAAGATTGTTTTATTCAAGTTAATTATTTAAATTAAATACCTAACTATTATTTAGAGAGAGAGAGAAGAGATTTGGGGGGTTTCAATTAAACTGTAATACTCAAGAAAATAATTAGAAAAATAACAAGTAAATAAATTAGAAAATATCAAATATCACAAAACTTCAGTTACAAGGTAATTAATTATTTTTGGACTTAGATGTTGATCATTGATTACAAAATATTATTGTCAATTAAATAGTCAACCATAACATAACAACAAGCTCTGTTACACCATCTTTTCTTACTGAGTCATTAGTTAAAACAAGCTCTTTAACTAATCTCTAACTACTTAATCTACCTAGAACAAGCTCTCTAGATATAAGTTGTAGCATATTAACAACAAGAAAGATATGGGTTGACATTAGATAACAAACACATAAGCTCGGTTCATTTAATCTAAATCTTAATTCTCCTCCATCCCTAGTGATTAACTCCACAAGCAATTACGAACTTATGTTTTTAATTTGGCAGTAGATTATTTAATTTAACTAAATAGTGTGCACCATTTCTAATCAAACAAACAATCATTATAATGTGCTCAGAGAATCTCGGATATTTAATCAACAATTATATAATAGGTTCAAGAATCTCGCAACATGCTTTTCCCAAGAATAATCAATTTACCTCATAACTGAATAAGAAAACTACTCATGAGGCATATTCAAGATCATAAAATTCAAATATATATTATAAAGATTACAAATATCATGCAAGAAACAATCAAAGAAGCAACTTTAATAATATAAAATCAGAATTACTAATTAAGATTATAAACTAGCAAGCAAGAACACACAAACAATATTAATTTAAATAAAGAAAACAAAATCAGAATTAAAAATAATAAAGAAATAATAAAATTTTTATTAAATCTACTCTAAAACTAAACAAGAGAGAAGAGGGGGAAGAGAGATTTGATTTTTATGAGAGCCAATGTGCTCTTTATATAGGCTTAAGATCTGAATTAGAGTAAGAGCCTAAGAATCTGAATTAGAGTAGGAGTCTAAGAATAGTTTTTAATTTGACTCAAACTCTTTTTAGAACTTCTCTCTCTTTACAATTCTTTTTCTACTCAAACTCTATTTTTCTACTTTATTACATTGTCTTAAAAATAATTAAAACTTTAAGACATAACCAAATTTTCAAACATATCTTGTCTCAACCAAATCTTGTCTTCACAAAATCTTGTCTTAACCTTGCTTTGTTGGAATTTTTTTCTAAAATCATGTTATTCTGCCCAGAATTTCGTACTGATTTTGTCCAGACATTTGACCCACCAAACGAACTCCAATTTTTGCGATCTTGTGCATTCCGGAAACTTTGAGAAGTCTTCTACAACTTCCATGAAGGCCACTTCTTGAGATCAGGTCGTTATGTTGGTCAAATTTATCAATTTTTTAAACTGGACAGAAAAATCTGCACTTTGCTCCTTTTAGCTCCTTTTAATTCCAATTTTGATATTTAATACCTAAAACATAAAATAAACATTAGTAAGCTCTTTTAGGCATAAAACATCAATACAGAGAATATATTAGCATATATAAAATTTATAAAATATCATCCCATCACGATTCCAATCTAAATTTAGCATTTGCCAATTTCTCACAACTTCAAATTCATTTAAAAAAAAGTGACTTTCTAAAATTAAAACCAATATGGAAAAGCTGACCTTAGAGGGAGTAGGATTGGAGCCACAGGCATCATGAAAAGGGGAGGCACCGAAATTATTGGGAGAGAAAACAAGAAGAGGAGGTTTGGGGAATACAATAGATATCCAAGAAAGATTATGATACAAAATTTTGAAGCATTTCAAATGTATTATTACTAGTTAAAATAAAATGACAAGTTATGTACTTAAAAAAGGATAAAAATTGTTAATCAAATTGTACCACAATATCTTATCTATGAAAAAATCTAAAATAAAAACTTTCACACTTTAATAAATTCCTTCTAAAAGCATTATTCTTCATTTACATGCCCACATGTTTTTTTATTTTTTTTGTACAAAAGAGTAGTAATACTCCCACTTAGGATGAACAAACTCTCAATTTACCTAAGCCTAATGAATCTGCATGCAACAGGCCACTCATATTTGTAGGAGGACTCTTAAAAACAAAAACTTCACTTTCTTTCTCGTGAGCCAAGTTGGCAAGAAAATAACCACAAGAATTGACTCTTCTGCACATGTTGCTCTTCTTCAAGTAAAAGAAAACCAGAGAAAAAAATTCAAGAAAATTTAATTAAAGACACATATTTTAATATAAAAAAATGTAAATAAAACCATCAAAGGCATACCTTTCACTCTAAAATACTAGATGTTGTGATATTTGTAAACTCTCCTATTCCTTTACAACTATGCTTATTATGACCATACCCTCCACAAATTTGACATGATCGCCTTTTCACAGTTGTATGAGTCAAAGCTATCTCAAGCCCACTTTTGAGTCTTCCACTCTAAGACTCATGACCACCCTTCTTTCGACCTTTAGTTTGCAAAACATGTGGATCGCCAATATTTATGGATGAAGGAATTTGAGACTCATGACCACTCGTCAACTGTTGGCTTGAACCATTATCTTTCCCTGTAACAGCAAGCACTTGGTTTTCCATCGTGGAAGCCTTTTGAAGTATCTGTTCCAAATCTCCCACAATAACTTTATACATCTCTTCAGAATTTTTAGCAAAAAATGATAGTTGATTTATGAGTCGACAAACATGTAAAGTTCTTAAAGCTGTTGACTTCTCAGGATAAGCTTGAAGACTTTGCACACTTTCAGAAATTCCATAACCTCTATTTGTTTCCTTTGTCCAATATTTCAAAATGTAGTGATTTGGAATCTCAACAATATTTTTTAAAGTGAAAAATTGCCAACATATGTCTACAAAAGATGCCTTTAAATTTAAACAAACTGCAGTCACAAGTACCAACTTTAGAATTCAAATCAAGATGAATAAGAAAGTTGTGATGAGAATCAAAACAACTAGAAATCTTATATTCATAACAAGAGCCAGATTTTGTTACCTTTTGCTTTATGAATTGATTACTCTTGACAAGCTCATCTTGGAAAAGGTTAAAGACATTCTTTGTATAGACTGATGCTCCATTTTAGAACCAATTTTCAAAATCCAAGATTTGCGCCTTGATTCGAAGTTTTCTTTTTTTACTTTATCATAACGACTTTCAACTGCCTTCTCATATTTCACTACAAACTCTTTCAATGTAGTACTGGAATCTATAAAAGAATCAAAAAAAGAATTTATGCTCTCACTTCTTTGGGTAGTGTTCATTCCTGTAAAAAAGGTATTTTGATTATACACAGGAACCCATGAATTACGAATCTCATACAACCCTTGAAGCCATTCATTTTGTTCCAAATTGTTCTTCACAATCAATTCATGCCACTCTTTCCCAAACTCCTCCACAGAAGATGAATGATGGATGCATCTCTTCAGTTCACATTTGAAAGAAGAGTTTTTATGATATATATGAGAAAGTTTCTCTAGAAATTTCTTCTTTATATGCCAAAGGCATAAACGGTGGCGTGATTCAGGAAACACTTTAATTACATAAGCCCTTATAGCTAAATCTTGATAAGTAATTATGGATACCGAAGCTTTTCTATGCATCGCCTTAAGCCAAGTCTCGAATAGCCAAATGAAACTTTGCTTAGATTCATCTTGCAATAAAGCACAACCAAAAAAAATTAATTGGCAATGATGATCTAATCCTACAAAAGGAGCAAATGGCATACTATACTTATTGATTTTATATCTGGTGTCAAATGTAATGGCATCACTAAAACGTTAATAAGCCAATCGAGATCGAGCATCAACCCAAAATAAATTTACCATACGAGCATCACCATCACATTGAATTGCATAAAAAAATTAGGATTCTCAGCTTGTTTTCTTCGAAAATAACATAGAACAGCTTGGGCATCTCTAGCATCTAAGTTTTTCCTCCTTAAATCTCTAAGATGATTCCAACAATCTCTATTTGAAAATTGCTGGTCAACATTGCTAAACAATGTAGCTACTTTTCCTGTAGGAATTCCTTCTTCATTAAATTTTTCAACAAGGCTCTTAGCTACAGAAGTCAATTTTTTGTGGAATCTAAGATAAGACACACTCTTAGGACTAATCATATCATGATTATGTTCATTTGAAAATAATTTTACAATCCACTTCTTACTTTCCTTCACCCTTGCTACCTTAAACAATGCTCCACAACCAGTTCTTAAAGTTGAACATCTCTTTCTAGTGATCTCGACATCATTTTGAGTGTCACTATTCTCTATAACTCTTTCTTTATACCGACCTTCATTACAACAAACATAGATGCGATGATAGGATGATATTTTGTGAATTTATATGTGCTAATATATTTGCTTTATCGATGTTTTATGCCTAAAAGAGCTTACTAATGTTTATTTTATGTTTTAGGTATTAAATATCAAAGTTGGAATAAAAAGGAGCTAAAAGGAGCAAAGTGCAGTATTTTCTGTCCAGCTTGAAAGATTGACGTTTTTGACCAATTTAACGACCTGATCTCAAGATGTGTCCTTCATGAAAGTTGTAGAGGACTTCTCAAGGTTTCCAGAATGCACAAGATCTCAAAATCGGAGTTCATTTGGTGGGTCAAACGTCTGGACAAAATCAGTACAAAATTCTGGGCAGAAAAACGAGATTGAGAAGAAATTCCAACAAAGCAAGTTCAAGACCAGATTTTGTTGGGAGAAGATAATTTCTTAATTTTATTTTGTCTTAGATTTGTAATTAATTAATAAAAATAGGCCTTAGGAATTTTACTTAGAAAATAATTGTAAAAAGATGATGAGATAAAGGTAAGAGTTTAATTGGGAAAAGCATGTTGTGAGATTCTTGAACCTATTATATAATTGTTGATTAAGTATCCAAGATTCTCTGAGCACATTATAATGATTGTTTGTTTGGTTAGATAGGGTGCACACTATTTAGTTAAATTAAATAATCTACCGCTAGATTAAAAACATAAGTCCGTAATTGCTTGTGGAGTTAATCACTAGGGATGGAGGAGAATTAAGGTTTAGATTAAATGAACCGAGCTTATGTGTTTGTTATCTAATGTCAACCCATATCTTTCTTGTTGTTAATGCTGCTACAACTTATATCTAGAGAGCTTGTTCTAGGTAGGTTAAGTAGTTAGAGATTAGTTAAAGAGCTTGTTTTAACTAACGACTCAGTAAGGAAAGATGGTGTAACAGAGCTTGTTGTTATGCTACGGTTGACTATTTAGTTGACAGTGATATTTTGTAATCAATGATCAACATCAAAATCCAAGAATAATCAATTTACCTCATAACTGAATAAGAAAACTACTCACTAGTCATATTCAAGATCATAAAATTCAAGTTTAATATTATAAAGATTACAAATATCATGCAAGAAACAATCAAAGAAGCAATCTTTAATAATATAAAATCAGAATTACTAATCAAGATTATAAACTAGCAAGCAAGAACACACAAATAATTTTAATTTAAATAAAGAAAACAAAATCAGAATTAAAAATAATAAAGAAATCAGCAACTAATTAAAAATAAAGAAAAAAATAAAATTTTATTAAAAACCCTAAAGAAAATCCTACAAGACTAAAAGAGAAGAGGGAAGAGAGGGATTTGAAGGATTTGAGGGCTAAGAGGGATAAGAGGGATCCTGTTTATGAGAGCCTTGTGCTCTTTATATAGGCCTAAGGAAGAGTTTAAAAGACTTTCCTAAGCAATGTGGGATTCAGATAAGAGTTTACTTGGAAAACAAGTAATTTGACTAGTCAAACTCTTACCTTTATCTCATCATCTTTTTACAATTATTTTCTAAGTAAAATTCCTAAGGCCTATTTTTATTAATTAATTAAAAATCTAAGACAAAATAAAATTAAGAAATTATCTTCTCCCAACAAAATCTGGTCTTGAACTTGCTTTGTTGGAATTTCTTCTCAATCTCGTTTTTCTGCCCAGAATTTTGTACTGATTTTGTCCAGACGTTTGACCCACCAAATGAACTCCGATTTTTGCGATCTTGTGCATTCGGGAAACCTTGAGAAGTCCTCTACAACTTTCATGCAGGACACATCTTGAGATCAGGTCGTTAAATTGGTCAAAAACGTCAATCTTTCAAGCTGGACAGAAAATACTGCACTTTGCTCCTTTTAGCTCCTTTTTATTCCAACTTTGATATTTAATACCTAAAACATAAAATAAACATTAGTAAGCTCTTTTAGGCATAAAACATCGATAAAGCAAATATATTAGCACATATAAATTCACAAAATATCATCCTATCAAATTCCCCCACACTTAGCTTTTGCTAGTCCTCTAGCAAAACCTAAACTAACTTCCTAAAGAACTAAATCCTAAAATCCAAATCTTAAATCCTAACTCTAAAACCTAACTCACTTTCGTAGGAATCACGATTGCATTTAGCTTATGCAATAAGCCTTTAAACCCCTAGGTCACCCCTAGTGGACGAGTTGTGTCTCGTGAGGGCTTTCAGAAGATATACCCACAAAATCTTTTACTCAAGACTCAATCCTAAAAATTCAAAATAAGACTCAAAAATTAAAAATTAAGACTCAAAACAAGATTAAGATCATGAACATATTTTCAAATCTTTCAATTCTTAACTCATAACTTCAACAAGAGTCAAATAATCAAGTCAATCATATTCTAATCATTACTTCTCATATTCATGCATACTTCTAAATAAATTCATGCAATATTCACAATCAACACAATTGAAACATATAATATCAACTTTGCAATTATCCAATTTACATTACTACAAACAAAGTCAATAGATCAAAAACTTTTTTTTTCTTTTTCTGTTTTCTCTTCCTTCTTTTTCTTTTTCTTTTTCTTCTGAGGTTTCAACAATGGTTTCCCTAAGTACTTACTTGCCTTTTTACGCGAATGTTAATATTGGTGATACCAACACCCGGTTACTCAACAAGTAAGCCCTCTTTTAGAGTGCTTTGCATACTCATATTTTAAGTCACTTCAAGAATTCAATCAATAAGAGCAAGCAACTCAAAACATTGGAGTAGAATTTAAAGCTTTCAACCTCTATTTTTCTTTTTTTTTTTCTTATGTTCTTGTCTATTTATCCTTTGCTTATACAAACTTCAATGAACTAATCACATTATCAATATCATATGAGCTATCATAGTTAATCATGAACTCACATAAATTCTTTAGAAAGTATTCACTTCAACAATAATAACAATCAAAATACTCTCAACTTTCTTATAAAACTTTGTTTTAGTTTAGAATCAATCCTTAAAAGAAAGAAAACATATCATGATCTTCAAAAAACTTAAAAATTTGACCTTTTTTTTAAAAAAATTTCCAGTTCCTAAAAAAAAATTCTATAGACTCATAAACCAATATTCCCCCCCACACTTAAATCTTACTTTGTCCTCAAAGTAAGTCTAGCATGCAAAGAAGAACAATAAAAAACTCAAAAATTAAATGGTAATACAAGTAAAGGAAGAAATACTCCCTCGTTTTACATCCTTGGGTTGCCTCCCAAGTAGCGCTTTTGTTTAATGTCGTTAGCTCGACTGCTCCACCTTCCATCATCCAATCCCAGACCTCAACTTTTTTATCGGTCTCTCGAGTTCCTCATTCTCAAGATTTTTACTTGTGGCTATTTCTAGCTCATCTTTAAGAACCTGCTTTTCATCACCTTTTAATTTCTTCTTGGAAGTGCATAGTTCCCTTAAAAACTTGGCATCACAAGGCACTTGATCATTAATTTCATCAAGGAGAGGAATACTGACTTCCATTTTCCTAAATGTCTTCAAGGTCTCCTTGTCTTGCTCTTCGTTTGTAGCTCTTGCAAACCTACCAGGAAAAGGAGAAGGGTAAGTAGAAGCATTAAAAGGAATTTGTTTATCACTTACCTCAGCTTTGAATTCCTTGATTTCAACATCCTCATAGTGCTTTATAAAATTGTCGAAATTCTCTCTCCCTTTTACATTGTGCATGTCAACAACTCCACCTTTAATATTGAAATCGGTTTCATCCTTCCTTTCTATAAAGTCATCGACATCTTCATGTGCACTTTCCTTGGAATCAATTTCCCTTTCACTTTTCAAGGTGATGTTAGTAACATTATCTCTTGGATTCTCCACAGGTTGAGAGGTCATAGCTTCAATGTTACTCAAAGAATGCAATATTTGACTCACATGGTGATCAATATTCTTAATATAAACATCAGCCTCTTGTGACAATTGTAAAGTTTTAATCTCAAGAGTCTTAACAATATCTTCAAGAGACATACTTGATTCTTGAGGTGGAGGCATACCTGAGTCTTGAGGTGGAGCTTGGTATGTATCTTGGAATGGCACATTGTAAACCTCATATTGATTCCCATAACTAAATTAGAATGATCCCACCATCCTTGATAGTAGGTATCGTAGTGTGGTTCATAATTATAGTATGGGTCATGATCATAGTATGGTTCATAAGCTTGCTCCATGGAGTCCTCTCACTTCTCGTCTTGGGAGGTAGTGGTGGTGGATGTTGTAGTGCTTGTGCCACTGCGCTTTGGGTTGCTTGTATATAGTCCCTAATCTTTGGAAGTTTGTGACTAGAATCCTTGTCAGACAAGCAATCCCTGAAAAACAAAAGAAAAAGAAAAGAAAAAAAAATTAGACTTTAAATTAAAATAATTAACCTAAACAACTTTCAGTCCCCGGCAACGACGCCAAAATTTGATGAGTGTCGTCAGTCACCAAAAATAAAATTTCCTAACTCTACTATGTAGATAGCGGAGTAAGGGTCGAACCCTACGATTAGATTTTTAATTTAATAATTAACTTAAAAAATTCAGTCTCTGTGGGTTCGACCCTTACTCCGCTATCTACATAGTAGAGTTAGGAAATTTTATTTTTGGTGACTGACGACACTCATCATGCGACTTACTATTTCAGTAGATTGAGAGCTTGTTCTACTTGATCAAATGCGAATATCAAAACCTTGTTCCCTAGCAAAGATTTTATAAAAGCTCTTTGCCTCATTTAAAGAGTCAAATTGCATTCCAATAAATGGCTCGGATTCCTTGATAGCATTATCAAAAACTACTATGTTCTCTGAATTAGCTTGTAAACTACTACATTCATTAACTAGTATACTCTGTTTACTCACTTCTATATTTTGAATATCATAAATAAGTTGGTTATCCTTCAGTGATGAACTCTCCATATAGTATATGTAAAAGAAAATCTTGGAACACAAGTCAAAAATGAATCTTTTAGATTTCAAATTGAAACCAAATGCAAAATTTGTCAAATGAGTAAAAATATAAGCTCATGCATATCAATTGCCACTAATTTACCAAAAAAAAAGACTTTCTTTCCTGAAAGAAATTCACACCATGTTTTTTACTTTAGCTGCTGAAAATTAACAACTATTATTTTCATGACCTTACTACAGGAAATTACAAGAGGGAAAGAAGAAGAGACTAGAAGTCACACAAATAATGTACTCAAAAACAATAATCTTTCTAAAAGCCAAACAAACTTTATATTGGCAAAATCCTAAGTGAGAACCATTGTATCCTATTTAAACTAAGACAAATAGAATGTGAAAATACAAGTTTATTGTGTTGTCATTACATTGTGGAATTGGTTGCTTTGTACCATCCTACCAGATTAGTTAATTTTTTGCATCTAACCCATCCCCAATGACTGATACTCCAAGCTAGTATAAAATCCAACAAGTAGGCATCGGTTATCGATCTATAATAGGTTTTGGTTTTTATTCTTCATCCAACAATGCCTCAACTATTCTCAAAAGCAACTTCAATCTTGATTCTGCTTCAGTTAACTGCTTCATGACAATAGCCACTTATAGGTTATTGCTTTCAAGGTTCCATCATATCTCACAATAACATTTATATCTTAGGCTTTAAAAACTACAAGAGAATTCAATATATGAGTTCTAATTACACTTTGTTTATCAAAAACCAAATGTGTGGCTAGCAATTAGAAAGGCAAAATTTAAAAAACATAAAGGAAAGAAAAAACGAACCTAGAGTGCAATGAGAATAGACAACAACCTTTTGTAAAGTGGAAAAAAAAACCTGTAAAATGAAAAAAAAAAGAGAAGTGACATGAGAGGAGAATAATATTACTTGGACGAGAGAAAATTGCTGTGCAGAAACCACTCTCCTTAATTACTACATTTACAAAATTTCAGGACACAAGTGGCAGTCTAGTACTGATCATTCCATGGCTTAAATATATAATTGCCAATAAAATAATAAATAATAATTCCTCAATTTTTCCAGCTATTATAAACTTACTTATCGGAATTTATCTATTTTCTTTGCACATTAATGCTAAAAACGTGTTTTAGAGAATGAGGATTCTTTTGAAAAATTATTTTTCAGAGTCAAACATATTTAATGGTTTTACAACTCATGTTTTCAAGATAACATAAATTGTAGCAAATAATTAATGAAAATAATTAAAAATATGTCATTGATTTAACACATTTCGCGCACCAATTAGGATCCAAAGTCCAAACACATGGAATTGTGTGTGTATGTGTGTGTGTGTATATGTGTATATAATCACAACTACAACATGGTTTTGCTTACAGTAGCTTTCGGTCCAGCAACTTTGCCTTTCCCTTCAGTTGCCTCACGCAATTTTGCCGTTTGCTTAGACCTTTCCTTCACCTCTAACATGTTCAAAATAAAGAAAATCATTTGTATCATAATCAACAGATTCTGGTTTCATGACCTTTATATATATAGGGACAATGTAAAAGTGTTGTATTCACAGACATATTCTTTTTTTTTTTTTGAAAAGCAAAGGAATTTTCATTGATGAAAAAGATCATTACACAAGACCATCCATCCCAAATATATACATAAATAGATAATACACAAACAACCACCAATTCAGAGACTCAATCCAATCTGAGTTTTCAATGGGGCAAAATATCGAACATCTTAAAGGCATCAGATAGGAAAAAAGGATTTATTTCTTCAACGTAGAACAATCCCACCTCAGGACTCCACACACAACAGAACATCAACATTGCAAAATAATGAATGTCAACAATGAAGAAAGACAACGAAAAAATCATGCACGGTAAAATGTTTACACAATGAACAACGATAAGTTCTTGCTGTTGGATTATGCCCTTAGAACCATTCATTAGATGATTGACTTTGGCATTTTTATGTATCATGACATTTTATTATAGCTCATTATTATATTTGTCTTATAACTGCGTAATGTAATCTTATATGATAATGTCCTTAGAATAGTAATAACACACTGTTCTTAAAATATCCCTAGTCAAGTATTATTGTGAACAAGGATAACAATGTACGATAAGACTAGTATGTGGTTGACTGATGACCATTGTCATAGATATAGGATATCAAGTCATCACATAGGTACATGTTAGAGAACTATGTACTAGATCGACCCTCCATGAGAACGCTACATGGATTGTTATATGAGTGTCATAAGCGATTCTCATAGTGATGATGGTGTATGTGATCCTTTGACTTGAGATCATCAGAGATCCCAACATAGAGAATTTCATACTTTAATGCTGCTAGATGTCATTCGTAACAGGATGGACTATAAAGGTAGTAATTGGGTATGCCGTAATCTATGTAGAGGGATGTTGAGTGATCAAGATAGGATTTATCCCTCTTATATAACAAGAGTGATGTCTTGGGCCCTTTGATAGAGTGAGACTAAGAAATGCATGGCCGTGCTCGAATAAGTCAATATGAGATATTGATTTTATTTGTTTAATTAGTCTACTCAGGAATCAAGAAACACTGATTAGACTATACAAGTGTGACACATTCCATGACTTGTGTCTAATCAAGACATCAAAGGATAAAGGGATTAGACTACACGGTAACTGAAGGAAACCAAAACAACACGTAGCGGAATTTAAATCATTCGGCCTCCACCAAGATCGATTCGGAGGGTTGCTTGATTAGGGTTTCGAGATTTTACCTAACGTTTTCTCTGAATTTTCTGTCGTTGGTCGAGTCACAAGCAGCAACTTTTCACTCCTGCCTCTATGGTATCCACACGAACGGATCTCACGACTCTTGAACGTCTCACGATCAGAAGCCTTGAAGAGCGTTTTGATTCCTTATAACCGAACTGCTAGCTTCGATTAAAAGGAATGTTTTTTTTTGTTTTCTGTTTTTTAAAAGGTGCGGCTTTGTTTTAGAAAAACTTCCTTTTTATAGGCAGTAAATTTTACCCTAAAATTTACTGCCAAACAGAACTCTAATCCTACTTAGAATAGGATTAGATATATCCTTAATCCAATTCAGAATAGGATTAGATATATCCTTAATCCAATTCAGAATAGGATTAATTAAGCTCCTCATTGATCCGTTCAAAGTGTGCGACCCAATAGGTTCTCAAAACAATGGCAATGACAAAATTGTCACAGGCAATGAGCGGTATCTAGCAACACATCATTGCTACCCATGTAACGAGAATGTCAATGACTCGACATAACCTTACTCGTGATAGATGTTACCGTGTAGTCTAATCCCTTTATCCTTTGATGTCTCGATTAGACACAAGTCATGGAATGTGTCACACTTGTATAGTCTAATCAGCGTTTCTTGATTCCTGAGTAGACTAATTAAACAAATAAAATCAATATCTCATATTGACTTATTCGAGCACGGCCATGCATTTCTTAGTCTCACTCTATCAAAGGGCCCAAGACATCACTCTTGTTATATAAGAGGGATAAATCCTATCTTGATCACTCAACATCCCTCTACATAGATCAAGGCATACCCAATTACTACCTTTATAGTCCATCCTGTTACGAATGACATCTAGCAGCATTAAAGTATGCAATTCTCTATGTTGGGATCTCTGATGATCTCAAGTCAAAGGATCACATACACCATCATCACTATGAGAATCACTTATGACACTCATATAACAATCCATGTAGCGTTCTCATGGAGGGTCGATCCAGTACATAGTTCTCTAACATGTACCTATGTGATGACTTGATATCTTATATCCATGACAATGGTCATCAGTCAACCACATACTAGTCTTATCGTATCATTGTTATCCTTATTCACAATAATACTTGACTAGGGATATTTTAAAAATAGTGTGTTATTACTATTCTAAGGACATTATCATATAAGATTATATTACGCAGTTATAAGACAAATATAATAATGAACTATGATAAATAAAATGTCATGATACATAAAAAATGCCAAAGTCAATCATCTAATGAATGGTTCTAAGGGCATAATCCAACAATCTCCCACTTGCACTAAGACCATTCACTCATGTATCTAATACCTAGTGACCTAGTGTGACGATCATGTCTCTGCTGCGTCAAAGGCTTCGTCAGTGGGTCGGCGATGTTATCGTCAGTTGGTACTTTGCATATCCTCACATCTCCTCTCTCGATGATATCTCGAATGAGATGGAAGCGCCGTAGTATATGTTTGGATCGTTGGTGAGATCTAGGTTCCTTAGCTTGTGCGATGGATCCATTGTTGTCACAATAGAGCTCAATCGGATCTACAATGCTAGGAACAACTTCAAGCTCAGTAATGAACTTCCTGATCCAAACAGCCTCCTTAGCAGCTTCAGAGGCAGCTATATACTCAGCCTCTGTTGTAGAATCGGCCACTGTCGCCTGCTTTGAACTCTTCCAGCTCACAGCACCACCATTAAGGCAAAACACATAACCAGACTGCGATCTATAGTCATCTTTATCAGTTTGGAAGCTAGCATCAGTGTAACCTGTTACAATGAGCTCTTCCTCACCTCCATATATCAAGAATGTATCCTTAGTCTTTCTCAAGTACTTAAGAATATTCTTGACAGTGATCCAGTGACGTTCACCAGGATCAACTTGATATCTACTCGTCATGCTCAAGGCATACGAGACATCGGGACGTGTGCATAACATGGCATACATAATGGATCCAATAGCAGATGCATATGGAACTTTACTCATACGTTCTCTCTCTTCTTGTGTTGTAGGACACTGTTCTTTTGAGAGAGTAATGCCATGTGTCATAGGCAAGAATCCTTTCTTGGAATCCTGCATGCTAAACCTCTTTAGCACTTTATCTATGTATGCACTTTGACTTAGGCCAATTAATTTCCTTGATCTATCTCTATAGATCTTTATACCCAGTATATAGGAAGCTTCGCCCAAGTCCTTCATTGAAAAGCAATTCCCTAACCAAGTCTTTACAGACTGAAGGGTAGGGATGTCATTCCCAATGAGTAGTATGTCATCTACATACAACACCAGGAAGACAATAGTGCTCCCACTGACCTTCTTGTAGACACAAGGTTCATCTTCGTTCTTGATGAAACCAAACTCTTTGATTGCATCATCAAAACGAAGATTCCAACTTCGAGAAGCTTGCTTTAGTCCATAAATAGAACGTTGCAGCTTACAAACCTTTCCAGCATTTTTTGGATCAACAAAACCCTCAGGTTGTGTCATGTACACATCCTCGAGTAGCTTTCCATTAAGAGAAGCAGTCTTGACGTCCATTTGCCAGATTTCATAATCATGGTATGCAGCTATCGCAAGCAAGATCCTAATGGATTTGATCATCGCGACTGGTGAAAAAGTTTCATCATAGTCAATACCATGAATTTGTTTAAAACCTTTAGCAACCAATCGCCCTTTATAGGTATGAACATTTCCTTCCATGTCGGTTTTCTTCTTAAAAACCCATTTACACCCTATAGGTTTCACCCTTTCGGGTAAGTCAACCAAGGTCCAAACTTGGTTGGCAAACATGGATTCCATCTCAGATCTCATGGCTTCAAGCCATTTCTCAGAGTCTGCCCCTGTAATAGCCTCTTGATAGGTAGTAGGCTCATCTTGGTCCATGAGCAATACATCACCATTCTGAGTCATTAGAAATCCATATTTCTGTGGCTCACGATGTGTTCTAACTGATCTACGCAAGGCTTGTGTCTCTTGAGCAGGCGGTTGCTCCACAACAGCTTGTGGTTCTGGTTCCACAACAACTTGTGGTGCTGGTTCCACAACAACTTGTTGTGCTTGCTCAGGCTCCATCTCAACATCGGGTGCGCTATCTTGTAGCTCTTGAATTTCTTCAAGTTCTACTTTTCTCCCACTAGTTCTTCTAGAAATGAATTCTCTTTCTAGAAAGACACCTGTTCGAGCTACAAACACTTTGCGCTCAGTGGGATTGTAAAAATAATATCCTTTAGTTAATTTAGGATATCCCACAAAATAGCACTTATCAGATTTAGGTGCAAGTTTGTTAGAGACTTGACGTCTTACATAAGCCTCACAACCCCAAATCTTCATAAAAGACATACTGGGACGTTTACCAGTCCATATCTCATATGGTGTCTTTGGAACCGATTTAGATGGAACACGGTTCAGTGTAAAAGCAGCTGTTTCTAATGCATGTCCCCAAAAGGATTCTGGAAGATCTGTATGACTCATCATTGATCGAACCATATCTAATAAAGTTCGATTTCTCCTTTCAGATACACCATTCCATTGTGGTGTACCTGGAGGAGTGAGTTGTGAGACAATCCCACACTCTTTAAGATAGTCATAAAATTCTTGGCTTAAGTATTCACCACCTCGATCTGATCGAAGTGCCTTAATGCTCTTGCCAAGTTGGTTTTGTACTTCATTCTTGAATTCTTTGAACTTTTCAAAAGATTCTGACTTGTGTCTCATAAGATACACATAGCCATATCTACTGAAATCATCAGTAAATGTAATAAAGTACATAAACCCACCTCTGGCCTGTGTGTTTAAAGGTCCACATACATCTGTATGTACTAAGCCCAATAAATCACTTGCCCTTTCACTATGTCCTTTGAAAGGGGCTTTAGTCATCTTACCCATCAAACAAGATTCACATGTCTCATACGATTCAAAATCAAATGAGTCCAAAATTCCATCTTTATGGAGTTTGGAAATGCGATTCTCATTTATGTGTCCCAAACGACAATGCCAGAGATATGCTGGATTTTGATCATTAGATTTAATCCTTTTAACATTTATGTTATAAATAGGCATATCAAGATTTAGAATGTAAAGACCATTAATTAATTGTGCACTACCATAAAAGATATCATTTAAATAAATGGAGCAACAGTTGTCCTTTATTATAAATGAAAAACCCTTCTTGTCCAAACAAGAAATAGAAATAATATTTTTAGTGATGGAAGGCACATAATAACAATCATCTAATTCTAAAACAAGCCCTGTGGGCAATGTCAAAATATAAGTTCCTACAGCTAATGCAGCAACCCTTGCTCCATTTCCCACTCGCAGGTCGACCTCGCCCTTAGTCAACGATCTACTCCTTTTGAGTTCCTGCACATTTACACAAATGTGAGAACCACATCCAGTATCTAATACCCATGATGAAGAAGTAGATAGATTAACTTCTATAACATAAATACCTGAAGTGGAAGTCTCACTTCCTTTCTTCTTCTTTAGCTCTTCCAAGTATTTGTTGCAATTCCTCTTCCAATGTCCGGTCTCACCGCAATGGAAGCATTTCCCTTCTTTGGCAACCCCACCTTTAGGCTTCAGTGCAGTATCATTGGGCTTGAACTTGCCATTGGTTTTATTACCCTTTTTCTTGCCCTTTGCATTAGCCCTGCCCTTAGCTTTCTTAACTATTAAGACATCTTTGGGCTTGGCCTTTTTCATGTTGGATTCAGTTGTTTTCAACATGCTAAGTAACTGTGGCAGAGTCTTGTCAATTTCATTCATGTTGTAATTAACAAAAAACTGACTGTAGCTGTCTGGCAACGATTGCATAATCACATCAGTGGCCAACTCTTGGCCCAAAGGAAATCCCAATCTTTCAAGGTTTTCAATGTACCCAATCATCTTGAGCACATGAGTACCAACGGGAGTCCCCTCTGCCATCCTACACTGAAACAATGCCTTAGAGACATTGTACCTTTCTTGCCTAGCTTCCTCTTGATAGAGTTGCTTGAGATGCTCGATCATATCGAACACATCCATTTCCTCATGTTGCTTTTGAAGCTCAGGATTCATGGAGGCAAGCATAAGGCAACTTACATCCAATGCATCATCTTGATGCTTCTTATAAGCATCTCTTTCTGCCCTTGGAGAATTAGAGGGCGGTTCCTCAGGTAAGGGAATCTCAAGGACATACAACTTCTTTTCTTGCTTGAGGACTATCCTCAGGTTCCTGTACCAATCCAGGAAGTTTGTCCCATTTAACTTGTCCTTCTCAAGGACAGATCGCAGTGAAAGTGTGTTATTTGTGTTTGATGCCATGGTAATCTACAACAAAATATGCAAAATATAAGTATCATGAATGCATTCATTTAATTAAAGATTTATTAAATGATGCTCCCACTATTTTTATCGAATCAACAACCCTCACTATTAATTCGGAAAAATTATCACATAATTTCTCTAGCGGGCCAAGATCCATATTTCACCTTATCTAGAGTTAGCTTTGGCTAATCGCCCAAGATTTGGTTATTTAGGTAGGCAACACTTACCAATTACATCTCATGTAACTCTTGGATAGTTGGGTGAACAACACTTGTTCTAATTCATCTCATGAATGGAAGCCCAACTTTATGCCTCTAGATTCCCAATCCTATTGAGGAAATCTAGTTAAGTCAACCCAATTTATAGCCTTTGGATATCACTATTATCCCATCGCGTCTTACTAAGATAGATATGATATTTTGCTTTGGCAAACATAACAAAATCGATTCTAGTCTTGACGAGTGCTATTCATTGGTAGGCATTTATTATTGACTTAATTTAATTTGAGGGATTTTGTTAGTTTATTGAATAAGATCTCACCAATTTTACTTTTCAAAAATTATCATATGATTTTCATATCATAAACGTACAAAATAAACCATACATCTCATGCAATTAAGCAATAAAATAAACGTGACATAGTTATAGCCCAAACTAAATGGATTTCCCAAGCCAATGAGAAACCCTAAGGGTTAACCTAAGGGTAATAGCATCTTCTCCAAGTGCCTCTTTGGTCATCCTTTGCATGGTTGTCAGCTCCAATTACATAGTTTAAGAGAAACCTCGAGTTACATTCGAGGGGAGTAAGATGAGAAAAGAATGTACAACAAGAATTTCAAGAACAAGGCACGACACGCAGGTCGTATTTATTAAAATTTACAACCACCAAAATACAATCATATTGGGCTAGGGCTATAACTATGCACCATGCTCAAACAACAACCACCGTGTTATACAAACAAGTGTAATGCAATTTCAAATTTTAGTTTTATTAATGAGGCATATTTGAAAAAAAAAAGGTCAACAGTATTGACATTGCTAACGCCCCTTATCCGGAAGTGTCCTAATCTCATCAGGATGTTCCAGCCAGTATCTCATACTGATTATAATTTTAGTCGCATCAGAACTCTTATCTGAAAGTGTTTCAATCTTTATACACTTTCGACATTATTCTGTTTCTTCCATAACGTTTATGCAGAACAGAAACCGCCATTAATAATTCGCATCACAGATTATGTCTCACATATAAGTTGAATCGAAATTGATAAATATATGATATATATAATTTCAACAATTCGATTTCTAGCCTCTGAATATATCATATACATTCTAATCCGTATTAATCTCATTAAACCGATTGCATGTAATCATAAACAGAAAGTAACCAGAGATCATGCTTTTATCAAAACAAATCAGGGACTCCGAATCTGGCTCGGATACCAGTGAAGGAAACTGAAACAACACGCAGCGGAATTTAAATCATTCGGCCTCCACCAAGATCGATTCGGAGGGTTGCCTGATTAGGGTTTCGAGATTTTACCTAACGTTTTCTCTGAATTTTCTGTCGTTGGTCGAGTCACAAGCAGCAACTTTTCACTCCTGCCTCTATGGTATCCACACGAACGGATCTCACGACTCTTGAACGTCTCACGATCAGAAGCCTTGAAGAGCGTTTTGATTCCTTATAACCGAACTGCTAGCTTCGATTAAAAGGAATGTTTTTTTTTGTTTTCTGTTTTTTAAAAGGTGCGGCTCTGTTTTAGAAAAACTTCCTTTTTATAGGCAGTAAATTTTACCCTAAAATTTACTGCCAAACAGAACTCTAATCCTACTTAGAATAGGATTAGATATATCCTTAATCCAATTCAGAATAGGATTAGATATATCCTTAATCCAATTCAGAATAGGATTAATTAAGCTCCTCATTGATCCGTTCAAAGTGTGCGACCCAATAGGTTCTCAAAACAATGGCAATGACAAAATTGTCACAGGCAATGAGCGGTATCTAGCAACACATCATTGCTACCCATGTAACGAGAATGTCAATGACTCGACATAACCTTACTCGTGATAGATGTTACCGTGTAGTCTAATCCCTTTATCCTTTGATGTCTCGATTAGACACAAGTCATGGAATGTGTCACACTTGTATAGTCTAATCAGCGTTTCTTGATTCCTGAGTAGACTAATTAAACAAATAAAATCAATATCTCATATTGACTTATTCGAGCACGGCCATGCATTTCTTAGTCTCACTCTATCAAAGGGCCCAAGACATCACTCTTGTTATATAAGAGGGATAAATCCTATCTTGATCACTCAACATCCCTCTACATAGATCAAGGCATACCCAATTACTACCTTTATAGTCCATCCTGTTACGAATGACATCTAGCAGCATTAAAGTATGCAATTCTCTATGTTGGGATCTCTGATGATCTCAAGTCAAAGGATCACATACACCATCATCACTATGAGAATCGCTTATGACACTCATATAACAATCCATGTAGCGTTCTCATGGAGGGTCGATCCAGTACATAGTTCTCTAACATGTACCTATGTGATGACTTGATATCTTATATCCATGACAATGGTCATCAGTCAACCACATACTAGTCTTATCGTATCATTGTTATCCTTATTCACAATAATACTTGACTAGGGATATTTTAAGAATAGTGTGTTATTACTATTCTAAAGACATTATCATATAAGATTATATTACGCAGTTATAAGACAAATATAATAATGAACTATGATAAATAAAATGTCATGATACATAAAAAAATGCCAAAGTCAATCATCTAATGAATGGTTCTAAGGGCATAATCCAACAGTAACATCTATCACGAGTAATGTTATGTCGAGTCATTGACATTCTCTTTACATGGGTAGCAATGATGTGTTGCAAGATACCGCTCATTGCCTATGACAATTTTGTCATTGCCATTGTTTTGAGAACCTATTGGGTCGCACACTTAGAACGGATCAATGAGGAGCTTAATTAATCCTATTCTGAATTGGATTAAGGATATATCTAATCCTATTCTGAATTGGATTAAGGATATAGCTAATCCTATTCTAAGTAGGATTAGAGTTCTGTTTGGCAGTAAATTTTAGGGTAAAATTTACTGCCTATAAAAGGATGTTTTTCTAAAACAGAGCCACATAATTAAAAACAGAAAAAAAAGAAAAGGTATTCTTATAATCGGAGCTAGCAATTCGATTACAAGGAATCAAAAACGCTCTTTAAGGCTTCTGATCGTGAGACGTTCAAGAGTCGTGAGATCCGTTCATGTGGATACCATAGAGGCAGGAACGAAAAGTTGTTGCTTGTGACTCGACCAACGACAGAAATCAGAGAAAACGTTAGGTAAAATCTCGAAACCCTAATCAGGCAACTCTTCGAATCGATCCTGGTGGAGGCCGAATGATTTAAATTCCGCTGTGTGTTTGTTTCGATTTCCTTCACTGGCATCAGAGCCAGATTCGGAGTCCCTGATTTGTTTTGATAAGAGCATGATCTCTAGTTACTTTCTGTTTATGATTACATGCAATCGGTTTAATGAGATTAATACGGATTAGAATGTATATGATATATTCAGAGGCTAGAAATCGAATTGTTGAAATTATATATATGATATATATATATATCAATTTCGATTCAACTTATATGTGAGATATAATCTGTGATGCGAATTATTAATGGCGGTTTCTGTTATGCATAAACGTTATGGAAGAAACAGAATAATGTCGAAAGTGTATAAAGATCCTGATAAGATTGAAACACTTTTAGATAAAGAGTTCTGATGCGACTGAAATTATAATCAGTATGAGATACTGGCTGGAACATCCTGATAAGATTAGGACACTTTCGGATAAGGGGCGTTGGCAATGTCAACACTGTTGACCTTTTTTTTTTCAGAGGCTCCGCCCCCCAAACCCCCGCAAGGGGAGCAGCCCCTTGACCCCGCCCGCTGACCGGCCGGCGGGACCGCCGCCCAGGGGCTACCGCCCCTGGGAACCCCGCAGTCAGGGTTATAATTCTTTTCAAATATGCCTCATTAATAAAACTAAAAGTTGAAATTGCATTACACTTGTTTGTATAACACGGTGGTTGTTGTTTGAGCATGGTGCATAGCTATAGCCCAAGCCCAATATGATTGTATTTTGGTGGTTGTAAATTTTAATAAATACGACCTGCGTGTCATGCCTTGTTCTTGAAATTCTAGTTGTACATTCTTTTCTCATCTTACTCCCCTCGAATGTAACTCGAGGTTTCTCTTAAACTATGTAATTGTAACGTAGTATAGGGTTAGAATTTAGCTAAGTATGAGTTGATGGTGATCAACACTAATGGAGTTGACAACCATGCAAAGGATGACCAAAGAGGCACTTGGAGAAGATGCTATTACCCTTAGGTTAACCCTTAGGGTTTCTCATTGGCTTGGGAAATCCATTTAGTTTGGGCTATAACTATGTCACGTTTATTTTATTGCTTAATTGCATGAGATGCATGGTTTATTTTGTACGTTTATGATATGAAAATCATATGATAATTTTAGAAAAGTAAAATTGGTGAGATCTTATTCAATAAACTAAGAAAAATCCCTCAAATTAAATTAAGTCAATAATAGATGCCTACCAATGAATAGCACTCGTCAAGGCTAGAATTGATTTTGTTATGTTTGCCAAAGCAAAATATCATATCTATCTTAGTAAGACGCGATGGGATAATAGTGATATGCAAAGGCTATAAATTGGGTTGACTTAACTAGATTTCCTCAATAAGATTGGAAATTTAGAGGCATAAAGTTGGGCTTCCATTCATGAGATGAATTAGAGCAAGTGTTGTTCACCCAACTATCCAAGAGTTACATGAGATGTAATTGGTAAGTGTTGCCTACCTAAATAGCCAAATCTTGGGCGATTAGCCAAAGCTAACTCTAGATAAGGTGAAATATGGATCTTGGCCCACTAGAGAAATTATGTGATAATTTTTTCGAATTAATAATCAGTCGGTCTGACACATTGTCCTTCGTGTACAGTCAGGATCCACAATCCACTGAACTCACATTCATCAAAACCTGAAATGTTGAAAATTAAGGGGTGAGCAAAACCACGGCTCAATAAGAGAATTATATGCCTCACTTGATACTCAGCTTCCTATATGCTGAAAATCTTTTTCTTTTTTTTTCCTATGGGCTCTAGGCTCGCATGTAGGAAGGATACTACAGTCGGCTAGGGATCCGAATGGAGTAAGGTAGGTATTTTAAAATACCATACTTGTTACGGAACCTAGAAGCAACTGTAGAGAGAAATTTTTCTTTTTTTTTGTTTTGAATTAATAAATCCTTTTCCTTTTCAATCTTTCATAACCTTTTTCATATTCTTTTCAAAATAATACTTCTACGAAATAAAGCATTTAAATAAGATAATTAATATTCGTATATTCCTTGAAAAGAATATTAGTTAAATCATCATCTTATTTCTTTAAAACTCGTTTCATGTTTTAATGTACTCTCTTAATTAGTACCGTCCTTTAAAAAGCAAAATAGGCTATTAAAATCTATTCCATTCTTAAGTTCACAAGGCATCATTCTTTTTATCAGTATGATTAAGTGTGAAAGAGACGAACCTTCAAGTAGCACATGTTTGAGTGGCATATATAAACATAATCTGATATATCACACACATCATATGTCATGTGCACAAGATCTATTTCATCTTTCGACATTTGTCGCATCCCCATCAGAACTTAGACTGATTACTAACACATCAGAACTCGTGTAGCACTTAGTTCCCGAAGGATTCTAGAGGTGGCTCATACGGTAAAATCATAGAGTCTTTGCTCGGTTTGGCCTTTACTAACAAATCAGAACACATGCAGCACTTAGTTCCCGAAGGATTCTAGAGGTGGCTCACACGGTAAAATCATCGAGTCTTTACTTGGTTTGGCCTTTACTAACACATCAGAACACGTGCAGCACTTAGTTCCCGAAGGATTCTAGAGGTGGCTCACACGGTAAAATCATCGAGTCTTTGCTCGGTTTGGCCTTTACTAACACATCAGAACACGTGCAGCACTTAGTTCCCGAAGGATTCTAGAGGTGGCTCACACGGTAAAATCATCGAGTCTTTGCTCGGTTTGGCCTTTACTAACACATCAGAACACGTGCAGCACTTAGTTCCCGAAGGATTCTAGAGGTGGATCACACGGTAAAATCATCGAGTCTTTGCTCGGTTTGGCCTTTACTAACACATCAGAACACGTGCAGCACTTAGTTCCCGAAGGATTCTAGAGGTGGCTCACACGGTAAAATCATCGAGTCTTTGCTCGGTTTGGCCTTTATGCCATATATTTCCCACTATCTTATCAGATCTCATGTAGTACTTATAATCTAATATTCCATTTAAGACCATAGAAAGAATATTAAAATTATCATTTCTTCCTTTTTGAAAACATATTACATGTTTGTATCTCATGTCTTATGAGAATCATCTCACGGTACTATAATCAATACCTAAATGAGCATTTTGTAAAAATGCTATAATTCAATTGATTCTCTTATCATATTATATAAAACATGTTCTTTTCACATGTCACCCATCATATATCACATTCTCCGTTTGACATATTCCATGTCATGTAAAACACTTTCCTTTTTACATGTCACCTATCATTTATGGAGTCTAAGATAGGCATTAATCTCATCATACTATAAACCTCGGAGGGTAAGGAAATACACCGGTCAAATCTATGACCATAACCTATATTGTCCTCGGTGGATCACTGATTAGGTGTCGACCGGGACTAAACATATCACATATCATGCATCAGTATGATAGGAATGTCAACCAATCTCAAAATCGTAGTTTTTCATCATAAAATAAACTTATATGGAATTTATATAAATATAAAATTCCATAATTTAAAACCATAAGGGTTAAAATCCTTTAGTGAATATTTATAAAAATATTCATAAGAATATTCACTATATTTCACTTCATCTTTCGTCTCGTAATTCGTGTAATTTATCTATTTCGAGAATTTTCGATGATTTCATTATCACCATTCTCGAATACATGAATATTCTAAAGTTCCATCTCATTATATTCATGTCTTATGAAATTTAGAAATTTCCTCATGTTTCGTGATTTACTATCGAAATTCGGAAATAAAATCATTTAATATGATTTTATAAAGTTTTTCTAAAATTTTCGGCAGCATAACAGCTGCCGATTTACTAACCTCCTGCACGGAAAATACAGTTTAAAATCTTTCAGCCAGTACTTCTTCCCAAATTATTTTCAGCAAATCATGCATCATAATAATTTTCATAAAATAATTGCATAAAATATTTCAATTTAAAATATGCAGACTGAGTATCTTTACAGTGTTGCACATGCATCACTTACCTTTTTCGGGTCGACGACTTCCTCTTATCGATCGTGCCCGCAGTCCTTTTCTCCCGATTCCTTATCCCGAACACTGAAAATAATTTCTGGAAATAAAAATCCTAATTTTTAGAATTTTTCATAATTTATTTAATTTTTCTGAAAATTAAATCTCAGGAAGATTTCTTACCGAACTTTGTAAAATCCCGGGTTGTCGAATTTCCGGGAATATTCCGAATTCCCGAAATTCTCCTTTTTCCTCTTTTTCTTCCTTTTTCTTCCTTGTTCCTCTTTTTCTTTTCTTTCTTTCTTTTCTTTTTCTTTTTCTTTTTCTTTTTCCTTTTTCTTTTCTTTTTCTTTTCTTTTTTCTTCTTCCTTTCCCGGTCAGACCGGTCTAGCTCCGTTCCTCGTCGGTTCCTCGCCGGCGGCCGATTCTCCGGCGGTTTAGGCGTCCTTCAGTTGGCCAGCTACACGACGAACTTGCCGGTGCCCTCCGTTTGCCCTGGATCGGCGGCACGTCGGCGGATCGATGCGGTTTTGCCTCGATTTCTTCTTCCTCTTCGCCGGTGTTCCTCCGCCGTCCATTGCACCTCCGGTGGCCTCCATCGACTTCCTCTTCCTCCGGTGAAGCTTCGGTGGCAGTGGCGGTGCCTGGATCG
Source organism: Heritiera fomes (assembly GCA_032173925.1). Classification (NCBI taxonomy): domain Eukaryota; kingdom Viridiplantae; phylum Streptophyta; class Magnoliopsida; order Malvales; family Malvaceae; genus Heritiera; species Heritiera fomes. The sequence continues at coordinate 14,659,131 of JAPDPM010000009.1, read as the reverse complement.
GCCGGCACTGTCATCCGCCATTTTCTTTTCTTCTCAGATTTCTTTCGTTTTCCGTTGATTCCGTTTTCCGTTTCACGCCGCCGGCAGCTTCTTTCCTTTCTCTGGCCGGTGGAGTCTCTTTATCCTTCCTCCCTCGCCGGCGGTGGCAGCTCCGCCGCCGTCGGCCCTTGGCTGGGTGAGGATCGGGTCTTTCCCGATTTTTCCCTCCCTTTTCTTTTCTGTTTCATTTCCTTTTTGGTTTTTTTTTTGTCTTCTTTCTATTTTTAGTATACTATATACTATATATTATACAATATATTTTATACATATAATATATATTATATGTTATACATTCATTATTTCATACATAATATTATACAATATATATTATATACAAAATACATATTGTACATTACAAAATACATGTCTAGTATATATGTGTATATTTATATATATACTTAAAATTAAGTAACATTTATATATATAAATTATATAAATGCTATAATAAAATATTTATACATATAAACTTTAATATAAAACCATACTTACTTTTCTTCTAAATATATTTACATAATTATATATACACATAAAACATTATATTTATATACATATGTATTATTTGAATTTATGAAATAGTATATATATTTCTATATATATAACAACGTATTTCAAAATATACTATATAATATTCTGAATACATATGTATTGGTATAAAAATACATTTATATAATATATAATTATATAAATATATTTCATTTATTTTTTATTCTCTTATTAAATTTTGGATTTTCATTCTCTAAATGAAAATTTTCTCTTCATTATTTCCCATAATTTTATCCTTCCCTTATTTCCAATTTATCAAATTTTAAATTCCTCACTTTCCTTAATTTCGGGAATTTCAACGATATTCCCATCTCATAAATAAATTTTATTTATTTACTTTTATTTATTTATTTCCTCTTATCTATTTTCTTTAATATTTATTTTCAATATTTATTATTTCCAATAATTGGAAAATTTACTGTTATCACATCCTCCCCACCTTAAGAAATTCGGTCCTCCGAATTTAACTTAAGTTCAAAGGGGGGTATATGTCGTATACTTACAACTTCTGACCTCTAGTTCATCCTCCATGTAATACTGCCAGCACACTTTCAACATCAACAATACTTTAGACCACTACATGCTGTCTTTCATCATATATGTCTATACTCCCGTAAGTTCATTTCTCAAATCGGAAGTTATTTTTTTTTTTACTCTTTTCATATAAGAGTCCATACACAATATTTTTTAATATTACAGCTAATCTATGCTGTTCATCATCCATTCTTCTCACTTAGTGCCAAGTCGACATAATTTGGTACTATCATGTACTCGTGTCAGTCAATTATATGTAAGTGTCCCAGTAGCTTTCACATCTCATGCACACGCTCTCTCAATATCATGGAGCGGTTACATCTCATGCTCATAGATATAAATATATATATATATCAGTATGGAGCGGTGCTATCAATACACTTGGGATCTCAAAGCCTTTTGCTATCTCTCATTAGCATATGGCAACACAGAGACTCCCATCACATGTAAGGCTCATTGGAACTATACATACACATTCACACCGTTTAACACTTATACTGCGACTAAGGCACTAGAGAATCTAGAAGTCTGATAATGGAAAGTGATTCTATTTAGATCATCAGTCTTTAATCACTTCCATATCATCATTTCTCTTTTGGACCTTTATTGTCCACAATATTCATTTTCACACTTATTCCATCAAGGCTGCATCTCATTTGCCGATTTTTCTGTAGATTATCTCTTACGATCATAATTCATGAGACTATCATATTCTCTTCATGTAGTATGGTCTTTACATCTCTTACGCTTATGGTATATTCAATATCATTTAAATTTTAGAATATACCCAGGAATATACTCTTTTCGTAATTTAGATTCTGTGATTGAATCGTCGAATTATCCATTTAAGTACCACATTATCTATATAATTCCACCATCTCTATCATTTCGAGGTGGTTATATGTACAAACATTTTACTGACAGTAAACATATCGATTATCTTACTCCTTGGAGTATCATTACTTTCACTTATCAATTCTGGCTTTGATTTTACATCTTGCCACATTTATGTGATAACCAACACAAATCACCCTCAGTCTTAGCTTCGAGAACTGTTTCATATTGATGTTCCCTCCTCGTCGTGCAACTTATTTCCTTATTGCACTTTCATTTTCATTTTCATATTTTTACTCTCATCGCTTTTTGTCGGTTTTCTCGATTGGTATGATACTATACAGCTAAGATCTTTTAAAATCTTGCATACTATCTTTTTCTTTACACTATCCATCTACCGACTTTAATTTCTTTAATTAGATCTCCTCTATAGAGCAGCTAGTCTCATCACTCTTTTATAGGCTGACAATAGTATTTAGCTAGACTCATTACTTTCGTATCTCAATCATTATCTTTATATCATAGACAGGTCCATTGTCATCCTGTCGTCTCGAGATTATATATCTCAAGAGGAGATACTGTCTAGCCAAATTTCTTAGTTGCTAATCTTAGCATAATTCCACAGCCTTTAAGAGTTTAAGGATCATATCACAATGCTGCTCATGTTCCTTTTATACTGTAGACTCCATCATTATTTCATCAATTTAGTCATGTAAGGATGCCTCGTTCTTTAGGCTTATATACTCTACAAGGCAACTCATTACCCTTGTAACTTCAATAGGAACTCGTAAAATTCACTCCGAATTCGAATCATTATCTTATGGACACCAATCTTCAATCTTTTATCTAAGGACTCTTTATACTGAGGCTAGTCTTATTAACTCCTCACATATCCCTAATCAGTTCCATAAAGCATCTGTTTTCATGTAGATGAATACTTGTTCTTCACCAGAACTTTATCAATGATAGGAAATTAATACATCCTTTTTAATTCATCTACAACTCAATATCATTTGTATTTCTCTCATTTATACTGATACAGACAATTTCATTATTCTCAATTTTTCATTATCTGTATTTTCGTCATCCAGACCTTTACACGTGAATTTCATTATTCACACAATTTTCAGAGTTATTTTCTTAAACTTTTCGGATTCTTTCTACATCCTCCGATATAAACTTAGAATTTAACTTCATATTCAAAATCGAGTCAATGTTATCTCGATTCCTCTAATTTATATAACTCTGGAAGTTTTATCGGAAATCAAATCTGATACTTTCTTTAATCATTCATTTCTTATCATCTTGTCACCATCGTTTTTCAACTTTTCATCTGATGATGCCTTTTACAAAGATTGCTCTTATAAGCTCCTTATACGTCTCCGATTAAATCATATCTAAGGCATCACTTCCATATAGGTATTTATTCGTTCTTCATAAGAACTTTAGTGTGTAAAAAAAATTAAATATATCGTTTAATTCATCCTCAAATCATATCATTTGTATTTCCATCCTTTACATCGATACATGCGAATTTCATCATCCACAATATTTTACAAAAATTCTTTTCTTAAACTTGTCGGATTTCTTCCATATTCTTCGATATAAGCTTAAGAATAAATTTCATATCCACGATCGAGTCAACATTAACATGATTTCTCAATCTATGTTACTCTGAAATTTATCGGGATTCTCATCCGGTAGTTTCTTTAACCACACTTCTTTTATCATTTTGGACCTTTATCATTGTGTCCCATCATTTCACAATGTAGTTTCAAGGCAGAGACATTCAATACTCAATTCATTTTGATACATATTCTACCTTGATTTCATCACCTAGTCATGCTTTACAGCGTTACGAGTCTCATTCTGGTAAGCTGTATCAAGTACAACGGTTCTCAACACACTTTACAGCTACCTGTTTCAATTCAGTTATTCACTTTAAAACCATTTCCATTTACTAAATTTAGGCTTTGTTCCCTCGAGTATATTCTCCACAAGGTTTGAACCTTGGCACCTCTTACATACCTAGTTCTTTACTCTCGTGTTACCATTAAGATAATTGTAACAGCCTCGCCCGTTCATATCGATCGTTGGTGAGCATTCCCTAGGCGATTCCTTTCGCCCCAGGTTTACCCTTACTAGTGAGTCGGTGATGACATAGTTCGCCTGAATCTCATAACACATGATCCACTATAGGTCGCCCATCATTGGGTTGCCCATCACAGTTCTGTCTCAAGGGTCTTGAATAATTTAGGTTCGTTGTCATCTTCTTTTTATCACTTCACTGTTCTTATAATTATTCTCTAATTTATAGTACTCAAAACAGTACCTCATTCTGTAGCACATATTTCAAGATATGTCGGTTCTATATAAGATTATCTGTTTGACACCTCAAAGTAGTGAAAACTTATAGAACCATAAGTAACCACACCAGTATATATTTCATTTTTGGTACTATTCACCTTATCAATCAATTCCTGTAATCATTTCACTTTTAATAGTATTCAACGATCCCGTTAAGTACACTCTTAATTTTTCGACCCTTTCAGTCAATAACCGGGCCAAACATCTGATGACATTCCACTACACTCTTTGGATCGCATCATACCGTTTTATTGTGAAGCCCCGGATTTACCATTTCTTTCAGGGATTTACCGAGCCACTTCACTCATCCGTACTTGTTTTATTGTAAGGATCGGGAGTGCCTGGATCTCCATTAACCAGGGATTTACCACCCCAGTGCCTTACTCATCCGTACTGTCCGCTCTGGGTTCTAGAGGTGGCCCCCGTCACACAGACGTGGCACTTAGTCCCTCACGGATTGTTTTATTGTAAAGCCAGGATTTACCACTATGGCCCAAAGTCCACTCGTGGGGGAGCCCTGGCCGCCTCACTCAACCGTACTGTTATCCCCTATGGCCCACAGTCCACTCGGGGTTTTTCTTTCGCGTCCATAATCAAAGTGTTAGTGGAATCAGTAATAGGGATCGTTAGATTCATATGACATCTTCTATGCCATTAATAATTCCATTACTATCAATGGATTCCAATTCAGCTCGGTTTTAACACTATTCCGAACATCGCCCAATATAGGGGCATTTTCGTCATTTCGACATTTATTTCTATCTCCTCAATATACATTTAAATCAATGAACTGATCATCTATATGTTGATAGTATACTTTTTGATACTTATAACAACAATTTAGATCTCATTCGATTTTCGACAGAGAAGTTCACTAAAATCCACAATAGGATTATTTAGCTTGTAATTTAGCTTTATATCATTAATTTCTCTGTCAAATCAATCAATTCCAACTTCTAGTGATCTATTTTGACTCCCGGTAAAATTTTTGGGGTAGGGGTATTTTGGTCATTTTTGGCTAAAAATTTTCTCTCTCTTCAAATTACCCTCAATCGGTGATCTCAAAATCTATTTAATGATGATATTTTATTCCCCTTCTTTATACCATCACTTTCGTGTCTCAGTTCAGTTCGGATAGAAAAGTACTGGTGGGGCCCTCACCGAGTCCATTTCTGTTCCTTACCGAACAGGCCTTCATTTATACTAGAAGAATCACCAATAATTCGGTAATTTCTGAGCCTATTTTCTTCTTTAACATTCTCAGTTTATACTTTCTCACTCCCTCTAAATCATTTTACTCCATTTACAATCATTTATTTTCTCTTTGTATTCAGACGACACAGTACTACAGGGGATGTTTACCTCTTTTCTTTTCAAAAGTATCCACAGACATCAGGCCAACCATTGCTCTGATACCATTAAATCTGTCATGACCCGTGACCACATTTTTCATCTTCTTATACACAACTTAACCGGTCGGGCTGTCTGCGATACTTCACTTGTACTGACTGCTAAACAATTTTACATAATATTGTTTATATTATACACATCCCCTATCGTAACTAATCAGATAAGTAGTACTGTTGACGTGTCTAAATACAGAGAATAAATGATCATACCTCAAATAATCAGTCGGTCTGACACATTGTCCTTCGTGTACAGCCAAGATCCACAATCCACTGAACTCACATTCATCAAAACCTGAAATGTTGAAAATTAAGGGGTGAGCAAAACCACGGCTCAGTAAGAGAATTATATGCCTCACTTGATACTCAGCTTCCTATATGCTGAAAATCTTTTTCTTTTTTTCTCCTATAGGCTCTAGGCTCGCATGTAGGAAGGATACTACAGTCGGCTAGGGATCCGAATGGAGTAAGGTAGGTATTTTAGAATACCATACTTGTTACGGAACCTAGAAGCAACTGTAGAGAGAAATTTTTCTTTTTTTTTTGTTTTGAATTAATAAATCCTTTTTCTTTTCAATCTTTCACAACCTTTTTCATATTCTTTTCAAAATAATACTTCTACGAAATAAAGCATTTAAATAAAATATTTAATATTAGTATATTCCTTGAAAAGAATATTAGTTAAATCATCATCTTATTTCTTTAAAACACATTTCATGTTTTAATGTACTCTCTTAATTAGTGCTGTCCTTTAAAAAGCAAAATAAGCTATTAAAATCTATTCCATTCTTAAGTTCACAAGGCATCATTCTTTTTATCAGTATGATTAAGTGTGAAAGAGACGAACCTTCAAGTAGCACATGTTTGAGTGGCATATATAAACATAATCCGATATATCACACATATCATATGTCATGTGCACAAGATCTATTTCATCCTTCGACATTTGTCGCATCCCCATCAGAACTTAGAATGATTACTAACACATCAGAACTCGTGTAGCACTTAGTTCCCGAAGGATTCTAGAGGTGGCTCACACGGTAAAATCATCGAGTCTTTGCTCGGTTTGGCCTTTACTAACACATCAGAACACGTGCAGCACTTAGTTCTCGAAGGATTCTAGAGGTGGCTCACATGGTAAAATCATCGAGTCTTTGCTCGGTTTGGCCTTTACTAACACATCAGAACACGTGCAGCACTTAGTTCCCGAAGGATTCTAGAGGTGGCTCACACGGTAAAATCATCGAGTCTTTGCTCGGTTTGGCCTTTATGCCATATATTTCCCACTATCTTATCAGATCTCATGTAGTACTTATAATCTAATATTCCATTTAAGACCATAGAAAGAATATTAAAATTATCATTTCTTCCTTTTTGAAAACATATTACATGTTTGTATCTCATGTCTTATGAGAATCATCTCACGGTACTATAATCAATACCGAAATGAGCATTTTGTAAAAATGCTATAATTCAATTGATTCTCTTATCATATTATATAAAACATGTTCTTTTCACATGTCACCCATCATATATCACATTCTCCGTTTGACATATTCCATGTCATGTAAAACACTTTCCTTTTTACATGTCACCTATCATTTATGGAGTCTAAGATAGGCATTAATCTCATCATATTATAAACCTCGGAGGCTAAGGAAATACACCGGTCAAATCTATGACCATAACCTATATTGTCCTCGGTGGATCACTAATTAGGCGTCGACCGGGACTAAACATATCACGTATCATTCATCAGCATGATAGGAATGTCAACCAATCTCAAAATCGTAGTTTTTCATCATAAAATAAACTTATATGGAATTTATATAAATATAAAATTCCATAATTTAAAACCATAAGGGTTAAAATCCTTTAGTGAATATTTATAAAAATATTCATAAGAATATTTACTATATTTCACTTCATCTTTCGTCTCGTAATTCGTGTAATTTATCTATTCTGAGAATTTTCGGTGATTTCATTATCACCATTCTCGAATACATGAATATTCTAAAGTTCCATCTCATTATATTCATGTCTTATGAAATTTAGAAATTTCCTCATGTTTCGTGATTTACTATCGAAATTCGGAAATAAAATCATTTAATATGATTTTATAAAGTTTTTCTAAAATTTTCGGCAGTATAACAGTTGCCGATTTACTAACCTCCTGCACGGAAAATACAGTTTAAAATCTTTCAGCCAGTACTTCATCCCAAACTATTTTCAGCAAATCATGCATCATAATAATTTTCATAAAATAATTGCATAAAATATTTCAATTTAAAATATGCAGATTGAGTATCCTTACAGTGCTGCACATGCATCCCTTACCTTTTTCGGGTCGGCGACTTCCTCTTATCGATCGCGCCCGCAGTCCTTTTCTCCCGATTCCTTATCCCGAAAGCTGAAAATAATTTCTGGAAATAAAAATCCTAATTTTTAGAATTTTTCATAATTTATTTAATTTTTCTGAAAATTAAATCTCAGGAAGATTTCTTATCGAACTTTGTAAAATCCCAGGTTGTCGAATTTCCGGGAATTTTTTGAATTCTCGAAATTCTCCTTTTTCCTCTTTTTCTTTTCTTTCTTTCTTTTCTTTTTCTTTTTCTTTTTCTTTTTCCTTTTTCTTTTCTTTTTCTTTTCTTTTTTCTTCTTCCTTTCCCGGTCAGACCGGTCCAGCTCCTTTCCTCGCCGGTTCCTCACCGACGGCTGGTTCTCCGGCGGTTCAGGCGTCCCTCAATTGGCCGGCTGCACGACGAACTTGCCGGTGCCCTCCGTTTGCCCTAGATCGGCGGCACAGCGGCGGATCGAGGCAGTTTTGCCTCGATTTCTTCTTCCTCTTGGCCAGTGTTCCTCCGCCGTCCATTGCACCTCCGGTGGCCTCCATCGGTTTCCTCTTCCTCCGGTGAAGCTTCGGTGGCAGTGGCGGTGCCTCGATCAGCCGGCACCGTCGTCCGCCATTTTCTTTTCTTCTCGGATTTCTTTCGTTTTTCGTTGATTCCGTTTTCCGTTTCACGCCGCCGGCAGCTTCTTTCCTTTCTCTGGCTGGTGGTGTCTCTTTCTCCTTCCTCCCTCATCGGCGGTGGCAGCTCCGCCGCCGTCGGCCCTTGGCTGAGGTGGCTCCCATGGTACAATCATCAAGTCTCTACTCAGTTTGGCCTTTGGTAACACATCAGAACACGTGTAGCACTTAGTTCCCGAAGGATTCTAGAGGTGGCTCACACGGTACAATCATCGAGCCTCTGCTCGGTTTGGCCTTTACTAACACATCAGAACACGTGTAGCACTTAGTTCCCGAAGGATTCTAGAGGTGGCTCACACGGTACAATCATCGAGTCTCTGCTCGGTTTGGCCTTTACTAACACATCAGAACACGTATAGCACTTAGTTCTCGAAGGATTCTAGAGGTGTCTCACACGGTACAATCATCAAGTCTCTGCTCGGTTTGGCCTTTACTAATACATCAGAACACGTGTAGCACTTAGTTCCCGAAGGATTCTAGAGGTGGCTCACACGGTACAATGATCGAGTCTCTGCTCGGTTTGGCCTTTACATTAAAACTCGTGTAGCACTTAGTTCCCGAAGGATTCTAGAGGTGGCTCCCACGGTACAATCATCGAGTCTCTGCTTGGTTTGGCCTTTACATCAAAACTCGTGTAGCACTTAGTTCCCGAAGGATTCTAGAGGTGGCTCCCACGGTATAATCATCGAGTCTTTGCTCGGTTGGCCTTTATGCCATATGTACTTTCCACTGTCTTATCAAATCTCATGTAGTACTTATGATCTCATATTCCATTTAAGACCATAGAAAGAATATTAGAATTATCATTTCTTCCTTTTTGAAAACATATTATATGTTTGTATCTCATGTATTATGAGAATCATCTCACGGTACTATAATCAGTACCTAAATGAACATTTTGTAAAAATGTTATAATTCAATTGATTCTCTTATCATATTATATAAAACATGTTCTTTTAATAGCTTACGCCTAAAGTGGTTAAGTAATCGGTTATATGGGAATAGATTTTAATAGCTTATTTTGCTCTTTAAAGGACGGTACTAATTAAAAGAGTACATTAAAACATAAAATGAGTTTTACAGAAATAAGATGATGATTTAACTAATATTCTTTTCAAGGAATATACGAATATTAATTATTTTATTTAAATGCTTTGTTTCGTAGAAGCATTATTTTGAAAAGAATATGAAAAGGGTTATGAAAGTTTAAAAAGGAAAAGGATTTATTAATTCAAAACAAAAAGAAAAAAATTCTCTCTACAGTTGCTTCTAAGTTCCGTAACAAGTATGGTATTCTAAAATACCTACTATTCGGATCCCTAGCCGACTGTAGTATCCTTCCTACATGCGAGCCTAGAGCCCATAGGAAAAATGAAAAAGATTTTTAGCATATCTGAGTATCAAGTGAGGCATATAATTCTCTTACTGAGCCGTGGTTTTGCTCACCCCTTAATTTTCAACATTTCAGGTTTTGATGAATGTGAGTTCAGTGGATTGTGGATCCTGGCTGTACACAAAGGACAATGTGTCAGATCGATTGATTATTTGAGGTATGTACAGAAACTTCTTACTCACACATCGAAACTCGTGTAGCACTTAGTTCCTGAAAGATTCTAGAGGTGGCTCCCACGGTACAATCATCGAGTCTCTGCTCGGTTTGGCATTTACTAACACATCAGAACACGTGTAGCACTTAGTTCCCGAAGGATTCTAGAGGTGGCTCACACGGTACAATCATCGAGTCTCTGCTCGGTTTGGCCTTTACTAACACATCAGAACACGTGTAGCACTTAGTTCCCGAAGGATTCTAGAGGTGGCTCACACGGTACAATCATCGAGTCTCTGCTAGGTTTGGCCTTTACTAACACATCAGAACACGTGTAGCACTTAGTTCCAGAAGGATTCTAGAGGTGACTCACACGGTACAATCATCGAGTCTCTGCTCGGTTTGGCCTTTACTAATACATCAGAACACGTGTAGCACTTAGTTCCCGAAGGATTCTAGAGGTGGCTCACACGGTACAATCATCGAGTCTCTGCTCGGTTTGGCCTTTACATCAAAACTCATGTAGCACTTAGTTCCCGAAGGATTCTAGAGGTGCCTCCCATGGGACAATCATCGAGTCTTTGCTCAATTGGCCATTATGCCATATGTACTTTCCACTGTCTTATCAAATCTCATGTAGTACTTATGATCTCATATTCCATTTAAGACCATAGAAAGAATATTAGAATTATCATTTCTTCCTTTTTGAAAACATATTACATGTTTGTATCTCATGTCTTATGAGAATCATCTTACGGTACTATAATCAGTACCAAAATGAGCATTTTGTAAAAATGCTGTAATTCAATTGATTCTCTTATCATATTATATAAAACATGTTCTTTTCACATGTCACCCATCATGTATCACATTTTCCGGTTGACATATTCTATCTTATGTAAACTACTTTCCTTTTTAACATATCACCTATCATTTATGGAGTCTAAGATAGACATCAATCTTATCATACTATAAACCTCGGAGGGTAAGGAAATACACCGGTCAAATCTATAACCATAACCTATATTGTCCTCGGTGAATCACTGATTAGGCGTCGACCGGGACTAAACATGTCACATATCATGCATCAGCATGATAGAAATGCCAACCAGTCTCAAAACCGTATTTTCAACATAAAATAAACCTTTATGGAATTTATATAAATATAAAATTCCATAATTTAAAACCATAAAGGTTAAAATCCTTTAGTGAATATTTATAAAAATATTCATAAGAATATTCACTATATTTCACTTCATCTTTCATCTCGTAATTCGTGTAATTTCTCTATTCCGAGAATTTTCGGTGATTTCATTATCACCATTCTCGAATACATGAATATTCTAAAGTTCCATCTCATTATATTCATGTTTTATGAAATTTAGAAATTTCCTCATGATTCGTGATTTACTATCGAAATTTGGAAATAAAATCATTTAATATGATTTTATAAAGTTTTTCTAAAATTTTCGGCAGCATAACGGCTACTGATTTACTAACCTCCTGCACGGAAGATACAGTTTAAAATCTTTCAGCCAGTACTTCTTCCCAAATTATTTTCAGCAAATCATGCATCATAATAATTTTCATAAAATATTTGCATAAAATATTTCAATTTCAAATATGCAGACTGAGTATCCTTACAGTGCTGCACACGCATCCCTTACCTTTTTCCGGGTCGACGAATTCCGCTTATCGATCGCGCCCGCTCTACATTTCTCCCGATTCCTTATCCCGATTGCTGAAAATAATTTCTAGAAATAAAATTCTAATTTTTTAGAATTTTTCATAATTTATTTAATTTTTCTGAAAATTAAATCTCAGGAAGATTTCTTACCGAACTTTGAAAAATCCCGGGTTGTCGAATTTTCGAGAATTTTTCGAATTCCCGAAATTCTCTTTTTCCTCTTTTTCTTCCTTTTTCTTCATTTTTCCTCTTTTTCTTTTCTTTCTTTCTTTTTCTTTTTCTTTTTCTTTTTCTTTTCTTTTTCTTTTCTTTTTTCTTCTTCCTTTCCCGGTCAGACCAGTTTAGACCGGTCCAGCTCCTTTCCTCGCCGGTTCCTCGCCGGTGGCCGGTTCTCCGGCAGTTCAGGCGTCCCTCAGTTGGCCGACTGCACGACGAACTTGCCGGTGCCCTCCGTTTGCCCTGGATCGGCGGCACGGCTACAGATCGAGGCGGTTTTGTCTCGGTTTCTTCTTCCTCTTCGCCGGCGTTCCTCCGGTGGCCTCCATCGGCTTCCTCTTCCTCCGGTGAAGCTTCGGTGGTAGTGGCGGCCACCGATTCGGCCGGCACTGCCGTCGGCCATTTTCTTTTCTCTTCTGGCGTTTGCTTCTGTTTTCCCTTCGATTTTTCTCCATTTCTTCACGCCGCCGGTAGCTTCCTTCTTTTCACTGGCCGGTGGCGTCTCGCTTTCCTTTTCCCCTCTCGCCAGCGGTGACGGCTTCGCCGCCGTCGGCCCTTGGCTGGGGGAGGATCGGGTCTTTCCCTATTTTTCCCTCCCTTTTCTTTTCTGTTTCATTTCCTTTTTGGTTTTTTGTCTTCTTTCTATTTTTAGTATACTATATACTATATATTATACAATATATTTTATACATATAATATATATTATATGTTATACATACATTATTTCATACATAATATTATACAATATATATTATATACAAAATACATATTGTACATTACAAAATACATGTCTAGTATATATGTGTATATTTATATATATACTTAAAATTAAGTAACATTTATATATATAAATTATATAAATGCTATAATAAAATATTTATACATATAAACTTTAATATAAAACCATACTTACTCTTCTTCTAAATGTATTTACCTAATTATATATACACATAAAACATTATATTTATATATATATATGTATTATTTGAATTTATGAAATAGTATATATATTTCTATATATATAACAACGTATTTCAAAATATACTATATAATATTTTGAATACATATGTATTGGTATAAAAATACATTTATATAATATATAAATATATAAATATATTTCATTTATTTTCTTATTCTCTTATTAAATTTTGGATTTTCATTCTCTAAATTAAATTTTTTTTTCTTCATTATTTCCCATAATTTTATCCTTCCCTTATTTCCAATTTATCAAATTTTAAATTCCTCACTTTCCTTAATTTCGGGAATTTCAACGATATTCCCATCTCATAAATAAATTTTATTTATTTACTTTTATTTATTTATTTCCTCTTATCTATTTTCTTTAATATTTATTTTCAATATTTCTAATTGCCAATAAATGAAAAATTTACGGTTATCACATCCTCCCCAGCTTAAGAAATTCGGTCCTCCGAATTCAACTTAAGTCCAAAAGGGGGTACATGCCGTATACTTACGGCTTCTGACCTCTAGTTCATCCTCCAAATAATACTGCCAGTACACTTTCATCATCAATAGTACTTTAGACCACTACATGCTGTCTTTCATCATATATGTCTATGCTCATGAAATTTCATTCTCTCAAATCGAGAGTTATTAACTTTTACTCTTTTCATATAAGAGCTATACATAATATTTTTAATATTACAGCTGATCTATGCTGTTCATCATCCATTCTTCTCACTTAGTGCCGAGTCGACATAATTTGGTACTATCATGTACTCATGTCAATCAATTATATTTAAGTGTCCCAGTAGCTTTCACATCTCATGCACACGCTGTCTCAATATCATGGAGCGGTTATATCTCACGCTCATATATATAAATATATATATCAGTATGGAGCGGTGCTATCAATATACTTAGGATCTCAAAGCCTTTTGCTATCTCTCATTAGCATATGGCAACACAGAGACTCCCATCACATGTAAGGCTCACTGGAACTGTACATACACATTCACATCGTTTAACACTTATACTTCGACTAAGGCACTAGAGAATCTAGATGTCTGATAATGGAAAGTGATTTTATTTAGATCATCAGTCTTTAATCACTTCCATATCATCATTTCTCTTTTGGACTTTTTATTGTCCAAAATATTCATTTTCACACTTATTCCATCAAGGCTGCTTCTCATTTGCCGATTTTACTATAGATCATTTCTTACGATCATAATTCATGAGACTATCATATTCTCTTCATGTAGTATGGTCTTTAAATTTCTTTTCATAATTTAGATTCTGTGATTGAATCCTCGAATTATCCATTTAAGCACCACATTATCTATACAATTCCACCATCTCTATCGTTTCGAGGTGGTTATAGGTACAAACATTTCTTATTTATTTACTAGCAGTAAACATATCAATTATCTTACTCCTTTGAATATCGTTAATTGTACTTATCAAAGTTGGCTTGCTTTTACATCTTGTCACAATAATGTGATAACCAACACAAATCACCCTCAGTCTTAACTTCGGGAACTGTTTCATATTGATGTTCCCTTCTCATCATGCAGTTTATTTCCTTATTCCACTTTCACTTTCGTTTTCATATTCTTACTCTCATCCCTTTTTGTCGGTTTTCTCAATTGATATGGTACTATACTGTTAAGATCTTTTAAAATCTTGCATATCATCTTTTTCTTTACACTATCCATCTACCAACTTTAATTTCTTTAATTAGATCTCCTCTATAGAGCAGCTAGTCTCATCACTCTTTTATAGGCTGACAATAGTATTTAGCTAAACTCATTACTTCCGTATCTCAATCATTATCTTTATATCATAGATCCTTTCTGATACTTATAACAGCAATTTAGATCTCATTGGATTTTCGACAGAGAAGTTCACTAAAATCCACAATGGGATTATTTTGCTTGTAATTTAGCTTTATACCATTAATTTCTCTGTCAAATCGATCAATTCCAACTTCTGGTGATCTATTTTGACTCCCGGTAAAATTTTGGGGTTAGGGGTATTTTGATCATTTTTGGCTAAAAATTTTCTCTCTCTTCAAATTACCCTCAATCGATGATCTTAAAGTCTATTTAATGTTGATATTTCTTTCCCCTACTTTATACCATCACTTTCAGGTCTCAATTCGGTTCGGACAGAAAAGTACTAGTGGGGCCCTCACCGAGTCCATTTCTGTTCCTTACCGAACAGGCCTTCATTTAGACTAGAAGAATCACCAATAATTCGGTAATTTCTGAGCCTATTTTCTTCTTTAACATTCTCAGTTTATACTTTCTAACTACCTTTAAATCGTTTTACTCCATTTACAATCATTTATTTTCTCTATGTATTCAGACGACAGTATATATTTCATTTATTTTCTTATTCTCTTATTAAATTTTGGATTTTCATTCTCTAAATTAAATTTTTCTCTTCATTATTTCCCATAATTTTATCCTTCCCTTATTTCCAATTTATCAAATTTTAAATTCCTCACTTTCCTTAATTTCGGGAATCTCAACGATATTCTCATCTCATAAATAAATTTTATTTATTTACTTTTATTTATTTATTTCCTCTTATCTATTTTCTTTAATATTTATTTTCAATATTTCTAATTTCCAATAAATGGAAAATTTACTGTTATCACATCCTCCCCACCTTAAGAAATTCGGTCCTCCGAATTCAACTTAAGTCCAAAATGGGGTACATGCCGTATACTTACGGCTTCTGACCTCTAGTTCATCCTCCAAATAATACTGCCAGTACACTTTCATCATCAATAGTACTTTAGACCACTACATGCTGTCTTTCATCATATATGTCTATGCTCATGAAATTTAATTCTCTCAAATCGAAAGTTATTAACTTTTACTCTTTTCATATAAGAGCTATACATAATATTTTTAATATTACAGCTGATCTATGCTGTTCATCATCCATTCTTCTCACTTAGTGCCGAGTCGACATAATTTGGTACTATCATGTACTCATGTCAATCAATTATATTTAAGTGTCCCAGTAGCTTTCACATCTCATGCACACGCTGTCTCAATATCATGGAGCGGTTATATCTCATGCTCATATATATAAATATATATATATATCAGTATGGAGCGGTGCTATCAATACACTTAGGATCTCAAAGCCTTTTGCTATCTCTCATTAGCATATGGCAACACAGAGACTCCCATCACATGTAAGGCTCACTGGAACTGTACATACACATTCACATCGTTTAACACTTATACTTCGACTAAGGCACTAGAGAATCTAGATGTCTGATAATGGAAAGTGATTTTATTTAGATCATCAGTCTTTAATCACTTCCATATCATCATTTCTCTTTTGGACTTTTTATTGTCCAAAATATTCATTTTCACACTTATTCCATCAAGGCTGCTTCTCATTTGCCGATTTTACTATAGATCATTTCTTACGATCATAATTCATGAGACTATCATATTCTCTTCATGTAGTATGGTCTTTAAATCTCTTTTCATAATTTAGATTCTGTGATTGAATCCTCGAATTATCCATTTAAGCACCACATTATCTATACAATTCCACCATCTCTATCGTTTCGAGGTGGTTATAGGTACAAACATTTCTTATTTATATACTAGCAGTAAAAATATCAATTATCTTACTCCTTTGAATATCGTTAATTGTACTTATCAAAGTTGGCTTGCTTTTACATCTTGTCACAATTATGTGATAACCAACACAAATCACCCTCAGTCTTAACTTCGGGAACTGTTTCATATTGATGTTCCCTTCTCATCATGCAGTTTATTTCCTTATTCCACTTTCACTTTCATTTTCATATTCTTACTCTCATCCCTTTTTGTCGGTTTTCTCAATTGATATGGTACTATACTGTTAAGATCTTTTAAAATCTTGCATATCATCTTTTTCTTTACACTATCCATCTACCGACTTTAATTTCTTTAATTAGATCTCCTCTATAGAGCAGCTAGTCTCATCACTCTTTTATAGGCTGACAATAGTATTTAGCTAAACTCATTACTTCCGTATCTCAATCATTATCTTTATATCATAGATCCTTTCTGATACTTATAACAGCAATTTAGATCTCATTGGATTTTCGACAGAGAAGTTCACTAAAATCCACAATGGGATTATTTTGCTTGTAATTTAGCTTTATACCATTAATTTCTCTGTCAAATCGATCAATTCCAACTTCTGGTGATCTATTTTGACTCCCGGTAAAATTTTGGGGTTAGGGTATTTTGGTCATTTTTGGCTAAAATTTTTCTCTCTCTTCAAATTACCCTCAATCGATGATCTTAAAGTCTATTTAATGTTGATATTTCATTCCCCTACTTTATACCATCACTTTCAGGTCTCAGTTAGGTTCGGACAGAAAAGTATTGGTGGGGCCTTCATCGAGTCCATTTCTGTTCCTTACCGAACAGGCCTTCATTTAGACTAGAAGAATCACCAATAATTCGGTAATTTCTGAGCCTATTTTCTTCTTTAACATTCTCAGTTTATACTTTCTAACTCCCTTTAAATCGTTTTACTCCATTTACAATCATTTATTTTCTCTATGTATTCAGACGACACAGTATATATTTCATTTATTTTCTTATTCTCTTATTAAATTTTGGATTTTCATTCTGTAAATTAAATTTTTCTCTTCATTATTTCCCATAATTTATCCTTCCCTTATTTCCAATTTATCAAATTTTAAATTCCTCACTTTCCTTAATTTCGGGAATTTCAACGATATTCCCATCTCATAAATAAATTTTATTTATTTATTTCCTCTTATCTTTTTTCTTTAATATTTATTTTCAATATTTCTAATTTCCAATAAATGGAAAATTTACTGTTATCACATCCTCCCCACCTTAAGAAATTCGGTCCTCCGAATTCAACTTAAGTCCAAAATGGGGTACATGCCGTATACTTACGGCTTCTGACCTTAGTTCATCCTCCAAATAATACTGCCAGTACACTTTCATCATCAATAGCACTTTAGAGCACTACATGCTGTCTTTCATCATATATGTCTATGCTCATGAAATTTCATTCTCTCAAATCGAGAGTTATTAACTTTTACTCTTTTCATATAAGAGCTATACATAATATTTTTAATATTACAGCTGATCTATGCTGTTCATCATCCATTCTTCTCACTTAGTGCCGAGTCGACATAATTTGGTACTATCATGTACTCATGTCAATCAATTATATTTAAGTGTCCCAGTAGCTTTCACATCTCATGCACACGCTGTCTCAATATCATGGAGCGGTTATATCTCATGCTCATATATATAAATATATATATCAGTATGGAGCGGTGCTATCAATACACTTAGGATCTCAAAGCCTTTTGCTATCTCTCATTAGCATATGGCAACACAGAGACTCCCATCACATGTAAGGCTCATTGGAATTGTACATACACATTCACATCGTTTAAAACTTATACTTCGACTAAGGCACTAGAGAATCTAGATGTTTGATAATGGAAAGTGATTTTATTTAGATCATCAGTCTTTAATCACTTCCATATCATCATTTCTCTTTTGGACTTTTTATTGTCCAAAATATTCATTTTCACACTTATTCCATCAAGGTTGCATCTCATTTGCCGATTTTACTATAGATCATTTCTTACGATCATAATTCATGAGACTATCATATTCTCTTCATGTAGTTTGGTCTTTAAATCTCTTTTCACAATTTAGATTCTGTGATTGAATCCTCGAATTATCCATTTAAGCACCACATTATTTATACAATTCCACCATCTCTATCATTTCGAGGTGGTTATAGGTACAAACATTTCTTATTTATATACTAGCAGTAAACATATCAATTATCTTACTCCTTTGAATATCGTTAATTGTACTTATCAAAGTTGGCTTGCTTTTACATCTTGTCACAATTATGTGATAACCAACACAAATCACCCTCAGTCTTAACTTCGGGAACTGTTTCATATTAATGTTCCCTTCTCATCATGCAGTTTATTTCCTTATTCCACTTTCACTTTTGTTTTCATATTCTTACTCTCATCCCTTTTTGTCGGTTTTCTCAATTGATATGGTACTATACTGTTAAGATCTTTTAAAATCTTGCATATCATCTTTTTCTTTACACTATCCATCTACCGACTTTAATTTATTTAATTAGATCTCCTCTATAGAGCAGCTAGTCTCATCACTCTTTTATAGGCTGACAATAGTATTTAGCTAAACTCATTACTTCCGTATCTCAATCATTATCTTTATATCATAGATCCTTTCTGATACTTAGAACAACAATTTAGATCTCATTGGATTTTCGACAGAAAAGTTCACTAAAATCCACAATGGGATTATTTTGCTTGTAATTTAGCTTTATATCATTAATTTCTCTGTCAAATCGATCAATTCCAACTTCTGGTGATCTATTTTGACTCCCGGTAAAATTTTAGGGTTAGGGGTATTTTGGTCATTTTTGGCTAAAATTTTTCTCTCTCTTCAAATTACCCTCAATCAATGATCTTAAAGTCTATTTAATGTTGATATTTCATTCCCCTACTTTATACCATCACTTTCAGGTCTCAGTTCGGTTCGGACAGAAAAGTACTGGTGGGGCCCGCACCGAGTCCATTTCTGTTCCTTACCGAACATGCCTTCATTTAGACTAGAAGAATCACCAATAATTCGGTAATTTCTGAGCCTATTTTCTTCTTTAACATTCTCAGTTTATACTTTCTCACTCCCTTTAAATCGTTTTACTCCATTTACAATCATTTATTTTCTCTATGTATTCAGACGACACAGTATATATTTCATTTATTTTCTTATTCTCTTATTAACTTTTGGATTTTCATTCTCTAAATTAAATTTTTCTCTTCATTATTTCCCATAATTTTATCCTTCCCTTATTTCCAATTTATCAAATTTTAAATTCCTCACTTTCCTTAATTTTGAGAATTTCGACGATATTCCCATCTCATAAATAAATTTTATTTATTTACTTTTATTTATTTATTTCCTCTTATCTATTTTCTTTAGTATTTATTTTCAATATTTCTAATTTCAAATAAATGGAAAATTTACGGTTATCACATCCTCCCCACCTTAAGAAATTCGGTTCTCCGAATTCAACTTAAGTCCAAAAGGAGGTACATGCTGTATACTTACAGCTTCTGACCTCTAGTTCATCCTCTAAATAATACTGCCAGTACACTTTCATCATCAATAGTACTTTAGACCACTACATGCTGTCTTTCATCATATATGTCTATGCTCATGAAATTTCATTCTCTCAAATCGAGAGTTATTAACTTTTACTCTTTTCATATAAGAGCTATACATAATATTTTTAATATTACAACTGATCTATGCTGTTCATCATCCATTCTTCTCACTTAGTGCCAAGTCGACATAATTTGGTACTATCATGTACTCATGTCAATCAATTATATTTAAGTGTCCCAGTAGCTTTCACATATCGTGCACACGCTGTCTCAATATCATGGAGCGGTTATATCTCACGCTCATATATATAAATATATATATCAGTATGGAGCAGTGCTATCAATACACTTAGGATCTCAAATCCTTTTGCTATCTCTCATTAGCATATGGCAACACAGAGACTCCCATCACATGTAAGGCTCACTGGAACTGTACATACACATTCACATCGTTTAACACTTATACTTCGACTAAGGCACTAGAGAATCTAGATGTCTGATAATGGAAAGTGATTTTATTTAGATCATCAGTCTTTAATCACTTCCATATCATCATTTCTCTTTTAGACTTTTTATTGTCCAAAATATTCATTTTCACACTTATTCCATCAAGGTTGCATCTCATTTGCCGATTTTACTATAGATCATTTCTTACGATCATAATTCATGAGACTATCATATTCTCTTCATGTAGTATGGTCTTTAAATCTCTTTTCATAATTTAAATTCTGTGATTGAATCCTCGAATTATCCATTTAAGCACCACATTATCTATACAATTCCACCATCTCTATCGTTTCGAAGTGGTTATAGGTACAAACATTTCTTATTTATATACTAGCAGTAAACATATCAATTATCTTACTCCTTTGAATATCGTTAATTATACTTATCAAAGTTGGCTTGCTTTTACATCTTGTCACAATTATGTGATAACCAACACAAATCACCCTCAGTCTTAACTTCGGGAACTGTTTCATATTGATGTTCCCTTCTCATCATGCAGTTTATTTCCTTATTCCACTTTCACTTTCGTTTTCATATTCTTACTCTCATCCCTTTTTGTCGGTTTTCTCAATTGATATGGTACTATACTGTTAAGATCTTTTAAAATCTTGCATATCATCTTTTTCTTTACACTATCCATCTACCGACTTTAATTTCTTTATTTAGATCTCCTCTATAGAGCAGCTAGTCTCATCACTCTTTTATAGGTTGACAATAGTATTTAGCTAAACTCATTACTTCCGTATCTCAATCATTATCTTTATATCATAGATCCTTTCTGGTACTTATAACAGCAATTTAGATCTCATTGGATTTTCGACAGAGAAGTTCACTAAAATCCACAATGGGATTATTTTGCTTGTAATTTAGCTTTATATCATTAATTTCTCTGTCAAATCGATCAATTCCAACTTCTGGTGATCTATTTTGACTCCCGGTAAAATTTTGGGGTTAGGGGTATTTTGGTCATTTTTGGCTAAAAATTTTCTCTCTATTCAAATTACCCTCAATCGATGATCTTAAAGTCTATTTAATGTTGATATTTCATTCCCCTACTTTATACCATCACTTTCGGGTCTCAGTTCGGTTCGGACAGAAAAGTACTGGTGGGGCCCTCACCGAGTCCATTTCTGTTCCTTACCGAACAAGCCTTCATTTAGACTAGAAGAATCACCAATAATTCGGTAATTTCTGAGCCTATTTTCTTCTTTAACATTCTCAGTTTATACTTTCTCACTCCCTTTAAATCATTTTACTCCATTTACAATCATTTATTTTCTCTATGTATTCAGTCGACACAGTATATATTTCATTTATTTTCTTTTTCTCTTATTAAATTTGGGATTTTCATTCTCTAAATTAAATTTTTCTCTTCATTATTTCCCATAATTTTATCCTTCCCTTATTTCCAATTTATCAAATTTTAAATTCTTCACTTTCCTTAATTTCGGGAATTTCAACGATATTCCCATCTCATAAATAAATTTTATTTATTTACTTTTGTTTATTTATTTCCTCTTATCTATTTTCTTTAATATTTATTTTCAATATTTATTATTTCCAATAATTGGAAAATTTACGGTTATCACAATAAATGTTTTACATGATATGTGACAAGTTAAATGAAAGAGATTTACAGCATTTTACAAAATGCTTATTTCAGTACTGATTTTTGTACTACGAGATGATTTTCATATGATATGTGATATGAACATGTAATATGTTTTCGAAAGGAAGAAGAGTTTATAAGTCTAATATTCTTGCCATGATTTGAAATTGAATATTAGATTATATGTGACATGAATATGTGATATGTTTTCCAAAAAGAAAAGAAGAGGAAAAAAATAAATCTAATATTCTTATTTTGAAATTTAAATTGAATATTAGATTTAAATGATATATATGTTATACGAAAATGATTTAATAGCTGATTTTGCTATTTAAAGTACTGTACTAATTATGGTTGTACAGTAAAACATGAAAGGAGTTTTAAATGAGAATGATGAGAATTTAACTAATATTCTTTTCAAACAATATATGAATATTGGTTATTTTATTTAAATGCTTTATTTCATATAAGTATTATTTTGAAAGGAATATAGAAATGATATGACTTGAAAATGTAAAAGGATATAAATTTCAACGAAAAGAAATTTATCACTCTCTACAGTTGCTTCTAGGTTTCGGGAAGATAGGTATTTCAAAATACCTACTTTACTCCATCCGGATCCCTAGCCGATTGTAGTATCCTTCCTACATGCGAGCTTAGAGCCCCATAAGAAAAATGAAAAAGTTTTTCAGCATATAGGAAGCTGAATATCAAGTATGCATATAATTCCCTTACTAAGCCGTGGTTTGCTCACCCCTTAATATTAACATTTCAGGTTTTCGAACACTGAGAGTTTGACATATAAAGGATTACGGCTGCGCATTTGGGGACGATGCGATAGCTTGATTTAATTAATAAGGTATGATCAATTATTTTCTGTATATAGACTTATCTATAGTACTACTTCCTTATGAATTAAGATAGGGGATGTAATTCATATTATAATTTTATATGAAATTGTTTATATGTAGATGAAAAGTAAAGTATCGCAGACAGCCCAACCAAATAAGATGTATAGAAAAAGGTGAAAAATAGGGTCACGGGCTGTGACAGATTTAATGGTATCAGAGCAAGGTTGGCCTGATGTTTGTCAATACTTTTGGAAAGAAAATGTTTTGAAAATGTTAACATCCCTTGTAGTACTGTGTAGTCTAAATACATAGAGAAAATAAATGATTGCAAATTGAGTTAAGTGTTTAGAAGGGGTGAGAATTATGAAATAAGGAATGCCATAAAGGAAAACGGCTCAGAAATGTTACTTAAAAAATTGGTGATCTTATAATCTAAATGAAGGTCGGTTCGGTAAGGAACAGAAATGGACTCGGTGAGGGCCCCATCAGTACTTTTCTGTCTGGATCGAATTGAGACTTTAAAGTGATGATATAAAGGAGGGGAATGAAATATCATCATTAAATAGATCTTAAGATCACCGACTGAAGGTATTTTGAGGAGAGAGAAAATTTTTGGCCAAAAAATGACCAAAATACCCCTGCCTCTAAATTTTCACAGGGAGTTAAAATAAACCAACAGAGGTTGGAATTGATTGATCTAACAGAGAAATTGATGATATAAAGCTGAATTAGAAGCAAAATAATCCAATTATGGATTTTAGTTAACTTCTTTGTCGAAATCGAATAAAATCTAAATTGCTGATATAAGTACCAGAAAGGATAATATCAGCACATAGATAATGTGATCCTTGGTTTAAAAATATACTGAGGAGAAAGAAATAAATGTCAAAATAACGAAAATGCCCCTATGTTTGGTGATGTTCCAAATAGTGATAAAATCAAGTTAATCTTGATTCCATTGATAGAAGGGAGTTATTGATGGCATAAAGGACATAATATGGGCATAACGATCCCGATTATAAATTTCACTCCACTTAGATTATTGATATGATCCGAATGGTTATAGAGAAGTCGTAGGATGAGCGACTCAGTTATTGATTCTTAAGGGTCGGAGTTAAAGTGTATTGATGAGATGTTGATTACGCGATCGTTGGATATGATGAAAAGAAAACTGATTACTGGAGATGACTAAAAAAGAGATCAGTATAAATGATGAAATCCATAACAGTACAATTAATCCTAGTTCTATACAATCATACAATTTTAGAAGTATTAAATGGACATTTATAGAACCGAAATATTTTGAAATATGTTTTATAAAATAATGTACTGTGTGGAGTACTGTAAATTGTAGAATATGCATAAGAACAGTAAGTGAAGATAAGAGATGAGGAAGATAATAGCTAACCCGAATTATTAAATGAAAATGATTGTAAAAGTAAATTACAGTAGTAATAAATTGGTTAGCAGTGAAAGGTGTTAATGAAATTATTATACTGGATACAGCATACTAATTAAGAGGATCGATGTGTTGTGAAATATGAGGAAATAAGTGAATCAAGGCAGAGTAGATGTTAAAATGATTTGAATATGAATGTCTTTACCTTGAGAATGTACAGTGAAATGATAGGATATAGAGATGAAATGTCCAAAATGATAAGAGATGTATGGTTAAAGTAAGTATCGGATAAGATTCCCGATAAATTTTCAGAGCAATATAGATATGAGAGATTGGGTTAATATTGACTCGATTATTAAGATGAAATCTATTTCAAGCTTATATTGGAGAACATAGAAGAATCCGAAAAGCTTAAGAAAATAACTCGGAAAAAAAATTGTGAATAATGAAATTCACTTATATATAAGGATAATTGATGGAATACCAATGAATATGATTTGAGGATGAATTAAATGAAATATTACATTCCTAGTAATTTATGAGTTCTTATTAAGAACAAATAATCATCTGTATGAAATTGATGCCTTATTTAATTTAATCAGAGAAGTGTAAGGAGTTTATAAGAACCAATCTCTGTACAAGGCGTCATCAGATGAAAAGTTGAAGACTGATGGTTATAAGATGATAATGATTTGAACTCGATAAAATTATCACGAGTTCCTATTGAGGTTTACGAGGTTAATGATTTGCCTTGTGAGGTACATAAGCCTAAAGAATGAGGCATCCATACATGAGTAAATTGATGAAATACTGATAGAATCTAAAGTATAAATGGAAAATGAGCTGCATAGTGGTATAACCCCTCAGACTCTTAAAGACTGTAATCTATATGTTAAGATTGGCAAATAGAAGATGGGCTAGATAGTATCTCTTTCTAAGATATATGATCTCTAATGACAGAACGATATGGATCTGTCAATGATGAAGAGATAATGATTGAGATACAGAATGAACTGGGTCTAGCTAAATACTATTGCCAGTCTATAGGAGAGTTTATGGGTTAGCTGCTCTACTGACGTGACTAATAAGTAAAAGGTTAAAGTCAGTGGATGAATAAACATAAAGATGATATGTAAAAGGTTAAAGGAATTTAATAGTGGAATATTTTATCACTAAAGAAAAGTGACTGAAATGATGATAAAGGAAAGGATGAATGTGTCATAAGAGGAAAGTACATGATGAAGAGGGAACATGAATATGAAATAGTTCTCGAATTTAAAACTAAAAGTGATTTTGTGGTTATCACATGATTATGGTTAAATGTAAGATCAAGCCAAACTCGATGGAGGAAAAGTAATCATACCCAAAGGAATAAAGAAATGATTTATATTTTTACTACCAGTTATATAAATGGAAAAAGGATATATATATATATATACCACCCCGAAATGATGAAAAGACTGGATTTATATGGATAATGAGGTGATTAAATTGATAATTATAGATTCAATCATGAAGTTAAATAAGGAGAAGATTAATTATAATTTGATTTTGCCATTAAGAATCTAAAGTATCAGAAGAGTATAATTTCAGGTATATTCTAAAACCTAAATGATATAGAGTATACCATAAGAATAAAAGATGTAATGATAAGATTACAGGAAAAGATGATATGGAGAGAAAATGATTGTCTCCTGATTTATTATGGTAAAAGATGGTATATAGTAAAGTCTACAAATGAACTGCAGCAATTGGATGAAATAAATATGAAAAGAGTATTGGAGATAATAATAAAGAATCTAAAAGAAATATGATAATATGGAAGTGATTATATACTGATAGTCTAATGAAATCACTTCTCCATTATCAAACTCTTAGATTCTTTAGTGCCATAGTCGAAATATGATTATAAAATGATGAGAATGTATGTGAAGTTCCAGTGAGCACTATATGTGATAGGAATCTCTGAGTAGCTATATGTTATGGGAAATAGCAAAAGCTCTGAGATTCCAAAATTTATAGACAGCACCGCTCCGTACATGATGTAAAAATGTTTGAGCGCAATACGAAAATGCTCGATGATATGTTGAGTGAGCGGATGCACGAGATGTGAAAGCTACTGGACCATTACATACTATTGATTTAAATCGGCAAATGATAATTATCGAAATGTATCGACTTGGCACCAAATAAGGAAAATAGATGATGAACAGTCTGAATAATATGTGATATGAAAATGAGTGGAGATGGATAACCCCCAAATTGATAAGCAATTCACAGGGAGTATAAAAAAATATGATGAGAAATGATATATAGTGAAAATGATTCCGAGGCCAATGGCATATTGGCAGTATTAATTAGAAGATGATTGAGAGGATAAGAATGATGAGTATATGAAACAGTGCCACCTTTAACCTAAGTTAAATTCGGAGGACCGAATTTCTTAAGGTGGGGAGAATGTGATAACCGCAAATTTTTGAATCTTTATATTACTTATTCGAAAATTTAATTTTTAATGCGAAAGATAAATTAAGGTAAATCAAGGAATTATTTACAAGACGGAATATTGTGGAAATTCCGAAAATGGAGGAAGTGACGGAATTGGAAAATTCGAGTGAAAGGAATTAAGTTGGAAATAAAATAATGAATAGAGGAAATTTAATTTGGATAAATGGAAATCCAAATTAAATAAGAAAATGAGGAAGAATATATATATATATTGTACATACAATATATATTGTATTATTTCATTATATAAATATATATATATATATAAATGTTATTCTATTTTAAAGTATATATGTATACATAATATATATTAGATATATATATTTGTAATTTATAATATATATACATATTTTTGTATATAATACATATATATAGTACTATACTATATATAAAATTATATATAGTATAATATATATAGTATAATATGTATATAATAAAATTAAAACAGAAAAAAAAAAGAAACAAAATTGGGAACTCCCGATTCTGCCTCCCGCGTGGAAGCCAGCCACTGTCGGCGGGTCGACCGAGGGCGAAACGAGGGAGTCGAGACCATCTCCGGCAAGGGAAGAAGAGGAAGAAATCGACCGGCGGCGAAAAGGAGAAAGGAAACATAATCGGAACCGGAGGAAGCCAGAAAAGAAAAAGAAAGAGGATCTGGCGGTGCCGGCGAAATTGGCCACCGCCATTGCCACCGAAGCATCGTCGGAGGAAGATGAAGAGGATGGAGGCCACCCGAGGCGCGGTGAACGGCGGAGGAGGAGAAGAAACCGAGGCAAAATCGAGTAGATCCGCCGCTGTGCCATCGATCCAGGCCGAGCTGAGGCCACCGGCAAGTTCGTCTCAACGCAGGCCAGCTGAGGAGCCACCGAACCGCAGGAGAACCGGTTGCCGGCAAGGAACCGGCGAGGAGGAACACTGACCGGTCTGAACCAGTCTAACCGGGAAAGGAAGAGGAAAAAGAAAAGAAAAAGGAAAAAGAAAAAGAAAAAGAAAAAGAAAAGAAAGAGAAAGGAAAAAAAGAGAGAAAAAGAAGAATTTTGGAAATTACGGGAAATTCCGAGAATTCGGAAACCCGGGAATTATGGGAATCGGTAAGGAATCCCGAGAAGTGTTAAATTATTTAATTTATTTATTTAAATAATTATGGAAAAATTCTAAATTTTAGAATTTAATTTCCAAACAATTTCCTCGATAACCGAGTCGATGGAATCGAGCGAGGTGAACACGGGCGCGACCTTCGAGAGGCGGTCGCCGACCCGAAACAGGTAAGGGATGCATGTGCAGCACTGTAAGGATATTCAATCTGCATGATTTAAATTATGAAATATTTTATGAAAATATCTTATGAAAATACTGCGATGAATGATGGTTGAAAATTTTTGATGATGTACCAGTTGAGAATCTAAACTGTATTTTTTGTGCAGGAGGCTAGCCAATCGGCAGCCGTTATACTGCCGAAAAATTATCGAAAATTGCTGAAAATTTCTAGAAAATTTCATAAAATCATAATAAATGATTTTATTTCACGAGAAATGATTTTCAACCACGAAAATCGAGAAAATGAATATTTTCATAAAAACATGAATAAAAAGGAAGTGATTTTAAAATATTCATGTTTTCGAGAATGGTGATAATAAAATCACCGAAAATTCTCTTCGAGGATGGTGATAATGAAATCACCAAAATTTCTCTTGATATGTAAATTTCACGAAATATGAGATAAAAAATGAAAAGAAATAAAGTGAATATTTTATATATATATATATATATTTATAAATATTCACTAAATGGTTTTCTAACCTTTATGGTTTTATAACCTTTATGGTTTCAAATTAAGAAATTATATATTTTTATAAATTCCATAAAGGTTTACTGATGATGAAAAATACGGTTTTGAGACTAGTTGACATCCTATCATGTTGATATGTGATATGTGATATAATATGTGATATGTGATATGTGATATGTGATATGTGATATGTAGTCCCGGACGAGACCTGATCAGTGATCCGTCGAGGACAATTATAGACTATGGCCATAGATATGACATGATTATTTTATACCCTGCGGGGTTTATAGCATGATACGAGTAACGGCCCAGTGGATGGGCTGGGCGTGCCTCAGTCTCCATTTATTAAAATGTTTTATATGATATATGATATGTGAAATGTAAATGTTTTACAATGACATGTGAAATGTAAATGTTTTACATGATATGTGACAAGTTAAATGAAAGAGATTTACAGCATTTTACAAAATGCTTATTTCAATACTGATTTTTGTACTACAAGATGATTTTCATATGATATGTGATATGAACATGTAATATGTTTTCGAAAGGAAGAAGAGTTTATAAGTCTAATATTCTTACCATGATTTGAAATTGAACATTAGATTATATGTGACATGAATATGTGATATGTTTTACAAAAAGGAAAGAGGAGGAAAAAAATAAATCTAATATTCTTATTTTGAAGTTTAAATTGAATATTAGATTTAAATGATATATATGTTATACGAAAATGATTTAATAGCTGATTTTGCTATTTAAAGTACTGTACTAAATATGGATGTACAGTAAAATATGAAAGGAGTTTTAAATGAGAATGATGAGAATTTAACTAATATTCTTTTCAAACAATATATGAATATTAGTTATTTTATTTAAATGCTTTATTTCATATAAGCATTATTTTGAAAGGAATATAGAAATGATATGAAATGAAAAGGTAAAAGGATATAAATTTCAACGAAAAGAAATTTATCACTCTCTACAGTTGCTTCTAGGTTCCGGGACAAGATAGGTATTTCAAAATACCTACCTTACTCCATCCGAATCCCTAGCCGACTGTAGTATCCTTCCTACATGCGAGCCTAGAGCCCCATAAGAAAAATGAAAAAGTTTTTCAGCATATAGGAAGCTGAATATCAAGTATGCATATAATTCCCTTATTGAGCCGTGGTTTGCTCACCCCTTAATATTAACATTTCAGGTTTTCGAACACTGAGAGTCTGACACATAAAGGATTACGGCTGCGCATTTGGGGACGATGCGATAGCTTGATTTAATTAAAAAGGTATGATCAATTATTTTCTGTATTTAGACTTATCTACAGTACTACTTCCTTATGAATTAAGATAGGGGATGTAATTCATATTATAATTTTATATGAAATTGTTTATTTGTAGATGAAAAGTAAAGTATCGCAGACAGCCCAACCAAATAAGATGTATAGAAAAAGGTGAAAAATGGGGTCACAGGCTGTGACACTGAAAATGAAGGCAGTATAGGTGTCCAAGACGAGGCTTTGATGTGGGATTTTTGGCTACTGAAGACAGCACCAAACCAAGGCAGAAAAGGTACTGATCGTTGAGGTTCTGTTAAGGCTATGAATAGGTTTAAAACACAGAGTTTAAGCTAAATTTTTATTTTGGTTAGGTGCTTTATTTGGGCTGATAAAGATGCTAAAATAAGGTTTAAAACAGGGGTTGCTAGGTTAAAGATTGAGAACTGTTTGAGTTATGTTGCAGGAAAAAATGGTGTTGTACATGAGAAATTTTTGGAGCTAAAAGAGGGTGACGTATAAGGACTGTGATGAATGATGAATGCTGAGCCTTCAAAGGCTGTTTAAGGCTGAAAACTGAAGCTTAATTGAAAAGGAAAATAGAGGAAATGAGGGTTGAGAGCTGAAGCCGAAAAGAAAAGAAAGGTGAAGGCCGAAAGGAAAAGGAAAGAAGAAAAGAGAAAGAAGGGAAGGTTCAGCTACTGTCTCACCACCATGAGCAGCAGGGGACGACAGTAAAGGAGGAAAACATCGGCGGAAAGCTTAGAAAGTTCAATGCTGGCCGAAAGTGGAGCTAAAAAGCTAGAGATTGACTTCTTAAGCGTCGGACAATGGGAGAACAAGGAGAGATTAAAGCTGCAGCAAGGAACCACGTGGTACAATTTTGATGCCAAAACAGAAGCTAGTTTTGGGTAGCAATTTCTGTTAAATGCAAATGTAAGTAAAGGCTGATTTAAGGTTTCGTTTGAGCTGGTTCAAGCAAGGAAAATGGGACCATGCATGACATGACAAGGTTGAGAATGTCAGGGGCTGAAGCAATAAAAAAAAAGAGGTAGCCATTTGAGAGGCTGACTGAGAGGGTAAGAAAGATCCTTTTATGTAATAGAACAAAAAAAAAATATATATATATAATAAAATGGGTGTGCATATATATATTTTATAAGATTTTGCCGAAGGAATGAATAATTAAATCAATGTGGCAATTATGATATAGGTGCTGTTAGTGTGAGCGGCAACAACTTGTGAGATCAAAAGGCTAACAAGGATGCTTCAAAGGGTTTTCAAGGTAAAGTAGGCTTTGTAATGTTTTGTTTAAAGTCTAAGTACATATATATATATATATATATATGTTTAAATGCATATTATGGATATGATGATATTGGGAGATATGCATGGATGTATATATATAGTATAATTACATGTCGTGTAGATATAATAACGGATGAATATGGTAATTTATATATATACGTATAAACATGCGTATAAATATACATTAATATGAGAAGTATTATTGATGGTTGATATATGGGTATACTAGAGGATGAGAATGAGAATAGAGGTATGCACGTATATATATATATATCATGATAAATCAACATGTTGACATATCATTAAAATGATATATATATATATATATATGTATAAATACATATGCTCATGCATAGTGTATACTTGTATGGAGAAAGAAAAATAGATGAGCATAGGTAAATAAGTATAGATCTATAATATATACATACTGGAATATACGTATGGATATAAACACATAGATGTTTAAACTTATATATATGTATATAAGAACTCGTATCATAGGTACGTCGTAATTGACGATAAGATGGTAGCTTTAGATTAATAGTTACTCGAAATTAATAGCGTTTTTCTAAGGTCCTCATTTTAAGTACATGATTGAGCATGATGATGTAAACTTATCGAAATGTTAATGGATTGTGTGTAGCAAAACGGAACGGTGTAGAGGTTTGAGTACAGACTCGGAAGCGCGAGGAGGATAATTACGAAGCCTCGAGGCAAGTGGGTTAAATAAACCAAACTAGTATCATCTCGTAAGAGATGAAAGAAATTTTTATTCGATAATTATCTAATTTATATCAAGTTTGGTGAAATATGATGGAAAAGACTACGAGGGTAAGTCTTGGTAAGATACAAGTTGACTTGATGTGTTCGTGAATAGTTTTCAGATTATTTGTGAATTACGTGTGGTGTGTTATAACTTATTATGCTCACTGAGAATACGAACTCATATAAAACATAAGTGCCTACATCATGAGAAATGTATGTGATTTATTTAAGTTGCACCTAGTGAGCATGCCAATACATTGTTACACTTTAAAAATGTATATACGGATTAGTGTACAATATCTATACAACCTACGATATTTAGCTCAAAGAACTCGAATAGCTCCTAGTGGTATTTATCAAAAAACTAGGACACTAGAATTGTATGACCACTGATGTATATATGTGACTCGAGGACTTGAATGATTTTTAGAACATTACTACTAGAAATCATACGCCATAAAGGCCAATCCGAGTGAAACTCACTCCTTTGTACTGTGTGAGCCACCTCTAGAGAACTCAAAAGAACTACGTGCTACGCAGCTTTCGTCATGAACTGTGGGAGCCACCTCTAGAGTCCTTTGAGGGCTAAGTGCTACATGAGTTCCGATGAACCATTAGAAAGCATGCGTCATAGAGGCCAATCCGAGTAAAACTCATTCCTTTGTACCGTGTGAGCCACCTCTAGAGAACTCAAAGGAACTACGTGCTACGTAGCTTTCTTCGTGAACTACAGGAGCCACCACTAGTGATGGAGACCCATCAAGCTCACACAGCTCAAGTCATGTTCATGATGTTCGTGATCCTTTGAGCATCCATGGAGGTCCAATTACAAGAGCTAAATCAAAGATAATGCAACAAGCCTTGGCTGGTTTCATTAATATTACTAGAGAGAAAGCCCAACAAAGCTTGAGCATGGAGGATGATAAAGTCTTTTATAACATGATCCAAGCCCAAGTTCAACCTTCTTGAAGACACACACACAAGTATTGGGTCGAAATGCAATTAGGCTGGATGCGTATTTTATTTAGTTAAGTATTACTGGGCTGAACGTTGTCTTAATTTAATTTAAGCCCAATTCCTTTTTAAATAATATATTTTGTATGACTTCTATTACTTGTTCTGCAAGTTAGGAGAGTAGGATTCCTATTGCTTGTTCTACAAGTTTGCTATTTCCTATTCTGCAAGTTAGGAAAGTATGATTCCTATTACTTGTGCTGCGAGTTAGCTAGTTGCTTATAAATAGTTATGTAACCCTTTGGGGAGAACACAATTGATTTTAGTAATAAAATTGAGAGACTTCTTCTCTTTGGTTCTCTTGAGAACTCTTGAACTTATCAAGGTCTTCCTTGTGGCGTTCTTCTACCTTCCACCAATATATACCATAGGTTCTTGCTTTTCTAAGCAACGAGTCTTGGTCCAATATCATAGGTTCTTGTGTTTCTACACAAAGGGTCTTGGTTTTACTTCTAATTTTTGTTTTCCTTTGCTGCGTTTTTAACTTGTTATTGTTTTTCTTCAAGTGTTCTTCGTCTTCTTCATTGAACCTCATCTTCTTTCGGTGAGGTCCATATCATCTAGAGTCCTTTGAGAGCTAAGTGCTACACTTATACTGATGAAACATTAGAAAGCATGCGCCATAGAGGCCAATATGAGTAAAACTCACTCCTTTGTACCGTGTGAGCCATCTCTAGAGAACTCAAAGGAACTACGTGCTACGCAGCTTTCTTTGTGAACTGTGGGAGCCACCTCTAAAGTCTTTTGAGAGCTAAGTGCTGCATGTGTATTGATGAACCATTAGGAAATGTATGCCATAAAGGCCAATCCGAGTAAAACTCACTCCTTTGTACCGTGTGAGCCACCTCTAGAGAACTCAAAGGAACTACGTGCTATGCAACTTTCTTCGTGAACTATGGGAGCCACCTCTAGAGTACTTTGAGAGCTAAGTGTTGCATGTGTATGGATGAACCATAAGAAAACGTACGCCATAAAGGCCAATCCGAGTAAAACTCACTCCTTTGTATCGTGTGAGCCACCTTTGGAGAACTCAAAGGAACTATGTGCTACACAGATTCTTCGTGAACTGTGGGAGCCACCTCTAGAGTCCTTGGAGAGCTAAGTGCTGTACGTGTACCGATGAATTATGGGAAATCATATACCAATGAGACAATGGATAAACGATGGTGGTCTTGTGATGTGGTAAATATCGTTTGATAAGATGGATATTATACATACGACAATGATTTGGAATAATTGTCAAACCTTACATATATTATGCTATAGTATCATGTATTATTCGAAATGTTTGTTTATTTCACGTTCAACCATATCGATGAAAGAAATGAAAAGAATGATATTGTGAGAGTTAAAAATATAAAGAAAAGTATGACGGAGCTTATATGATCTATTGTAGATTGTGAGTTAGTAGCTAATCTTGTCATAGTGCATACATGATATTTTATGGAATTTATGCATGTATGATCATATTTTACGATATGAGCCTAGTTTGTATTTATTTAAGCTACTTACTGAGCCGTGGATTGCTCACCCCTAAATTTTACATTTTAGATCATACGAGTTGAAATCCAACTTCAGGCTTCGTATAGGGTCTCTCGAGAACTGTACCTAGCTGTGGTACTCGTCTACGTTCTCCGAGCTATGCTTTTGTGTTTTTGAGGTATACAAATGGTATATCATTTTGATAATTATGCAAGCTTTAATTTCACAGTACTAGGAAGAAATATGGGATTTAACTTTGGATCGCACTAGATTATTATGTAAGTCTATGTGATTATTAAGTACGATCTGGGATTAGATATATATTTTGAAGTTTGTATAAATTGCAAAATGTGGAATAATTACTTTGCTAGATTCTTGAGAAACATGTGGTGTATGATAATGTGAATTGTGGGAATTTGAGCTGGTTGCATTATGAATATTATGAATGTATTTTAATGCAGGTGATTTTACTGAGGAAATTGATAAAATACAAGGTGGAGGTTTTTGACCCATGTCTTTTAGGATAAGTGAATATGAGGCTAAACTAGTTATATTCACCTTGAGATTTATAATATAGCCAGAGAAATAATATTTTTAAGGCAAGATTTAGTTTAGTTATTACACTAACACTGAATACAAACCATAAATAAAAAAAGAAAAAGCTTGGTTCGTAATTTTCCAGAAGCAATAAGGTAAGTGTTAAGTGGACGTCATTGGCCTTCGGATCGTGACAGATTTAATGGTATCAGAGCTTGATATGTTTAGTACATGTTAGTGTAGTTAAGATCATTTGTGGTGTTACATCCCATGTACTGTGAAATATATGTTTGAAAAATTATCTATTAATTGACTTATACTGAGATTGGTCTACTCTTGGTATAGTTTGTTTTAATTCGAATTAGAATGAGAAGGATTGGACGTAAAGGTGGGCCCGAAAGGCTATCTTGGAGGTCGACGATGCAACCATCGACTCCATCACCCTCATAAGCTGAACATGTAATAGGCTACATATAAAGTTAGAACCTTTAAGTCATCTGTTACATACTAGCACTCCATTCAAGAAAGTCTTAGATGAAAGAGAGTGCTTATCATCAGTGTAAAGTAAAGGTCAGAGATAAAAACCTAATAGTAGATTCGATATTGTTGCACTCTTATGACATTGGTTTTATTTTGGGTATAGACTGGATAGTTACCCATAGTACTGCAATTGCCTGAATGTTAATTGCTCAATAAGTGTAGAAAACTGTTCTAAATGCATGTGTATTTTGCATGGAAATTAAATGATATTAATCTAAAGATGACTACTAAGGTATGGATGGTTTGGAACCTTGATGAGTGACACAATGACCTATAAGGTATTGTGATTTGTAATGAGATTAGAAAAGGCACAATAGCCTATATGAAATATTGTGAGATAGAGGCTGATATGATATACTTGCTAGGGCTCATGAAAGTGGTATGGAATGGTGTTTTATAGAAATGATAGTAGAGTAACCTGGCACTAATTAGCCTACAGAATAGGTTATGCGATGACATAGAGTTTGAGCTATACATTTAGCTTTAGGCAAGTATTGCTTTATAAAACCTCAAAAGTGAAACAAAAAGAAAGGATTAAATGGCCTTATGTCAATGAATTGGTTATACCTGAAAGGTATAAGATTTGATCAAATACAAGATCCTGGCTTGTTTTGAAAGCTATTGGGATTGGAAAGTGATTTCAAAATATGAAGTTTTGGATTTGAATTGAGTGGGTATCCTTAATAAGCCTAAATAAATAAGATTCGATTGGGTCCATTGGAGTGAGCCAGTAATATTTTTGGACTTATCTACAAAGGTGGTAGGAAATTTCTTAAGAACTATCCATCATGTCTGGTAGGAAGTGGACTTTATTGAGATACCTTAAGAAGAACAATTATCTAAGCTTCTTATGGATTTAAAAGACATATAGGATCCTGTATATTTTTGAAAAGTGTATGGACTTCATCAAGTATACAACTTTTGAAATGTACCGTTTGAATTATGTGAATTTTGAAAGTCCAGTAAATTGAACCTTATGGTTCTTAACTATGAGAAGTTAAAAGCAAAAGAACTCCACACCTCTCATTGGTAGAGTTAAGATTGAACATGACATGCTATAAACCTTGAATTGTTAATAAATATTAGAGGTTATTAAGGCATGTCGTGCAAGATAACAGATTGATATGGAAATTAACATTGTATGAAATAAGAAACTTGACATCATCATGTCTTAGCATTGATCTTGACTCAGTTTGATAGTTTCTGAATTATAAGAATTAATAGTCACAAGATGTGAACTAATAAAATATGTCCAATTTGATGGACCTATTGAGTATTGACACTACAAGAAAATTGATTTTCAGCGACGGAAATTTAGCTACGGAATTTTTCTGTCGCTGATAATTAGTATTAGCGACGGATTAGCGACGGATTAGTAACGGAATTTATACCGAAGTTAGCGACAGAATTAGCGACAGATTAGCGACAGAAATTCGTCGGTAATTAGCGACGGAATATTTTCCGTCGCTAATTCTGTCGCTAAATATGGCGGGATATACTGTTCAATTGCGCCAAATTATTAGCGACGGAATTAGCGACTGAATTGTCTGTCGCTAAACCCAAAACATAGATAGAAATTAGCTACGAAATTTTTCCGTCGCTAATTTCCCTTCATCATTTTTTGGTGGAATAAGTGTATAGAACTTAGCGACGGAATTTTTCCGTCGCTAATTCCGTAGCTAAAAGTCATTAGCTACGGAATTTAGCTACGGAATTAGCGACGGAAAAATTCCGTCGCTAATTTCCCTTCATTATTTTCAAAGAAATAAATGTATACAACTTAGCGACGGAATTTTTCCGTCACTAATTCCGTAGCTAAAGGTCATTAGCTACTTTTTCCGTCGCTAATTTTCCTTCATCATTTTCGGTGGAATAAGTGTAGAGAACTTAGCGACGGAATTTTTCCGTCGCTAATTCCGTAGTTAAAGGTCATTAGCTACGGAATTAGCGACGGAAAAATTTCGTCGCTAATTTCTCTTCATCATTTTCGGTGGAATAAGTGTGAGAACTTAGCGACGGAATTTTTCCGTCGCTAATTCCGTAGCTAAAGGCCATTAGCTACGGAATTAGCAATGGAAAAATTCCGTCGCTAATTTCTCTTCATCATTTCGGTGGAATAAGTGTATAAAACTTAGCGACGGAATTTTTCCGTCTTTAATTCCGTAGCTAATGACTTTAGCTACGGAATTAGCGAAGGAAAAATTCCGTCGCTAAGTTCTCTACACTTATTCCACCGAAAATGATGAAGGGAAATTAGCGACGGAATTTTTCCGTCGCTAATTCCTTAGCTAATGATCTTTAGCTACGGAATTAGCGACGGAAAAATTCCGTCGCTAATTTCCCTTCATCATTTTCGGTGGAATAAGTGTAGAGAACTTAGAGACGGAATTTTTCCGTCGCTAATTTCCCTTCATCATTTTTGGTGGAATAAGTGTAGAGAACTTAGCGACGGAATTTTTCCGTCGCTAATTTCTTAGCTAATGACCTTTAGCTACGGAATTAGCGACGGAAAAATTCCGTCGCTAATTTCTCTTCATCATTTTCGGTGGAATAAGTGTATAGAACTTAGCGACAGAATTTTTCCGTCACTAATTCCGTAGCTAATGACCTTTAGCGACGGAATTAGTGACGGAAAAATTTCGTCGCTGATGCCTTAAATTCGAAAAAAATAAAAAAAATTTTGAATTTTTCCCGCCTGAGCTGTAGCGGGAAATATTTTGACATAGCATTAGCGACGGAATTTCCGTTGCTAATCCGTCGGTAATTCCGTCTGTAATTCCTCTGTATGCGCGCCAAAGACTCTATATATTCTCATATTCTCTGTTTTCTCTCCTCTTCACTCCTCTTTATCTTCTTTTTTTCCATTTTCTCGTTTTTTTTCTTAGTTTTTCTTCTTTATCCCTCTTTCCTTTTATTTTTTTCCTTTTTTTTTTGTAAATTTACTCTATTTTTCTTTTTTATTTATGTTGTCAATTTTTTATATAATAAACTTTAATACTTATATTTTTGTTTTTTGTTTTTTACTTACAGATGATGATGATGATACGGTGAGGTGCTGGTGGTAGTGGTGATAATGATGTTGAAGATAATGTATTTTTGTTTTTTTTAGTTACTTTATTTTAAGATAATGTTTATGGATTTAAGTATAAATATTAGGTTTATTTTAAATGTTTCTCTTTCTCTCTCTCTCTATATATATAAATATAAATATAAATAATTAATTTCAGAACATTTTTTTTGACAAAATTCATAGAAATTAGCAACAAAATCTGTTAAATAAGTGAAAAAATTCATCAAATTAGCGACGGAATTTATCACATTAGCGACGGAATTTCCGTCACTAATGCTCATTAGTGACAGAATATTTATTGAATTAACAAAAATAACAAATTATCAGCGACGGACTTAGCGACAGAAATTCCGTCGCTGATGCCTTTTAGCGACGGATTTTTTTATAAAATAAAATAATAATAAAACTATCAGCGACGGAAATTTCCGTCGCTGATGCCTTTTAGCGACGGATTTTTTTATAAAATAAAATAATAATAAAACTATCAGCGACGGAAATTTCCGTCGCTGATGCCTTTTAGCGACGGATTTTCATGTAAATTAAAAGACGAAATTATGTTTTTAGCGACGGAATTTTCCGTCACTAATGCCGTAAAATCCGTCGCTGATGTAAAAAAATTCTGTTGCTAATTAGCGACGGAATTACCGACGGAAATGAAGTTTTAGCGACGGAGTGAGCATCAGCGACATCGATTTTTCCAACAGAAAAATTTTCATCGGTAATCCGTAGGTAATCCGTCACTGAAGACCATTAGCGACGAAATTTAACTATCAGCGACGGAATTTTCCGTCGCTAATTCCGTCGCTGAAGGTTCATTTTTTTGTAGTGTGAACTCTAAAGTTCATAAAAGAACGATTGATCCTTAGAATAAGTGATAATATACAAATATGATTTTGAAATTTATCAGACTTGAGATGACATGAGATAGAGGAAATAATAAAGAAAATCACCCTCATATGTTGGGATGACATTGATCGGTGTTGGAAGAACTTAAAAGCAACTACTATAGTTGCTAGGCAAGGGGTTTACACACCTAAGTGTGTCACCTTATAAGCTCTAGTATTGTCAGTGAAGAGGATAGACGACAAGTTTAAGACATAAGGACAAGATATGTGCTTTGGAACTAGCAGAGAAAATTCCTCAAAGTGTGAAGTTGATATAAGATCTGTTAAGGACAACTCAGAGCAAACAAACAAGTTATGCCGATAATCGGTGCAAATACTTGAATGTCAGGTTAGAGATAGAGTATTCTTAAAGGTCACTCCATATAAAGGCATAATGAAATTCAAAAATGAAGAGAAGTTGTAACATCCCGTTACCACATTTTTCACGTATTTCTATACAACTTTACTGGTTGGGCTATCTGTGATGCCATTAACATTCTACATTGACAACAATAAGTGATAAACCTTTATTAACAAATACGAAATATAAAATTCTTTTCTTTATTTCCTTACATCTAACATCCCCTACTGACTTTGTTCCATTAAAGTAGTACTGTATACTTATGTCTGAAATGTAAAAGAGAAGAGGTTGTACCTGTCATTGTTAACATCCATCTTGGAGCTACTTCTCTAACTCAGTGTCTTTTATCTGTGGAGTTAAAACAAAGGGGTGAGCGATTCATACGCTCAGTAAAGGAAACATATGCTGCTTTATAAAACAAAACTATATACCACCAAATATATGTTTTTCCTAAAAATCATATCAAATAGGAAAACAGTGGATATAGTAAGCAACACTCTCAATACACCATTCAAACCACTGATTAAACAGTTTACTTTGAAATGTAGTAAACAGTAAATAGGATTTAATAAATCCTCTCAATAAACAGAAATCAACAAGTTGAGACTAGGCATCACCCTATAAATAAGTCATGCTATCATCGTTCCCCATCCCCCTTGCGAGAACGGAATCTGCCGTTATCGGGGTGCACCCGTAGGCCATCGCCCCTCACGGCTATCTCAGATCTATGGCCATAATCTATAGGTGGTCCTCGGGTCCACTTGCCAAGTGACCTCGAGACCTGCTGATGACTTGGCGGGTCCATCAGCCTCATAACTCATAACAATGCATGAAACTAGGGGCCTAAAGTCTCAAAATCACTTTATATCTCATGAAAACCTTTAAGGGCTTCTCTCACTCACATTATCATTTACTCAAATGATTTAATTCCCGAAAAGGTTTTGGTTTTTTGTTTACAAAACACCTTGAAAACCTTTAAAAATCTCAACGTTTAAAACCTGCTCGCCCATGGTCTGCTCACCTGATTTGGTTCGCCCATGGCAGCTCGCCCAGCACGGTGAACTTGTGTTCGCCCGCCCAACTTAGCTTTTAAAATCAGAAAGCAAAACTGGCTCGCCCTCAATGGCTCGCCCATTAGTCAATTTCCCAAAAGAGTTTATATTTTCTGTTTTCAAAGATAATAAAATTAGTTTATTTTTCAATTTAAGAAACCTTGGAAACGTGAAACCTATTCGCCATGGTCAGCTCGCCCATGGTCAATCATCAGTGCGGGAATCAGTATTCGCCCGCCACTTAGGTTTTCAAACGGAGTAATCTGGCTTGCCCGCCTTTTATTTAAAACAGGGGTCGCCCGCCCCAAACAACATTAAAAAGGTTCCACCCTCGGTGGCTCGCCCGCCTTATACTAAAAACAAGGGTTTCTCGCCCCAAAACAAACACAAGAGGGATCGCCCACCGTAACAGTTCGCCCAGTTCACACCCATTATCAAAACCATTATCAAAACCAATGCATGTCAGAAAACAAAACATTTATCTCAATATTTTCATAAAATTTACTCCACAGGACATGCATCACTTCACACACATCTCCCTTACCTGGTTTAACGAAGCCTTGCTTCGCCCTGCTTCCTGCTCACCAATAGCCATTCCCAATTATCGGCTGCAAATAATATATAAATGCCATTAATATTTTCATTTCATAACACTTGGTGAGATTGAGATAAATCAAATGACTACTCGCCCAACAGAGCTCCAACTAGCTCGCCCAGACTAGCTCGCCATTCACCAGATGGCTTACACGTGGGATCTCACCCAACATTACTCACCATACATTTTTAGCTCGCCCGACATTCAACTCGCCAAGACTACATTGGCTTAAAGTTGTGGGAGTTCGCCCACATTTCTACTCGCCCAATGCCTTATGCATGTGAGCTCGCCCATTAATTCACTTCACTAGAATTGGGCGTTCTCGCCCTTTGAACACAGACTTTACCTTGACGAGTTCCTTATTATCTACTCGCCTCATTGGCGATTACTAATTTTCAACATGGGCGATCACCATAGTCGCCATTGTCGTCACTTATTCCATTATTTTCCTTGTTTCCATATTCTCTAAAGATCTAACTAAAACAAGGCTGCATCTATGTTTATTACTTCATAAAACATAGAAATCTATCATTGAGCATCAAGAAAACCTCAGAAATATGAAACTCACCTCAACCAATTGCACTTCCAGAGCAGAACTCTTTCTGTCTCCTGTTAGCCTCACTTTGCTTCTTCCTCTAATTCATCAACGATGGAGGAAAGTTCTTGCAAACAGATTTTCTTATTTGGCTAACGTAAGGATGAAGCTCAATAAATCAGACATAATAGAACCGGATGAAGTCAGAACATAAATTTGCAGAAGGATGGTTTTTGGGAGGGAGATGAAGTTTGCAAAGCCAGTCTTCCTCACTTGTTTCTCCTTATATAGCCATGCTATCCAATCAGAATCCATCACCTGGCCTTTATTCTGCTTCTTTCATCATTTCACGTCTTTCATGCATTTAACGCATGAAGAAAAATTACAGCACAAGTGGTGTGAAAGTCCTCCTTTCACACCCCATTTTCGGCTTCTATTGACTTTGTTTTACTTCTCAACCAATAAGGTTAATTCCTTACTGACTTTAACATCTTCTCTATTAATTGTCTTCAACCATACGACTTACAAAATCAATTTTGGCTGCACACATGTTTTGAATCTATTTTCATTTTGTCCACAAGTGTGGATTCGAGTTCGCCCCATCATACTGGAGACCTCAGCTCATCAACTCACTTTCAGTTCGCCAGCATTCACAGCTTGTCTGTGTTCATCGCCACTTTGTCTTTATTCTAACTTAAGATTGGCGATTACTCTGCATTGTTGGCGACTACCAGGTTTGATCTACTAGCCCACTTGCTATCTCTTAACTCACACAATCTATATGGACGATCATGAGTCTTCGCCAAACTCGGGTGATTAGAACACAACTCGACTTGGCGAACTCACCTATTCGCCAAACCGTTAAGGCAAACAATCAACTCGCCACACTCATTCTTGGGCGATCAGATGGCACGTCATATTGCGCGATCACCCTTGCTCGCCCATTGGCGAACTGCTCCATACACTCGCCTGTACATTATTTCACCATAATTGCTCCATTCACTATTCAATTTTAAGGAGCTTTTTTCACCCAAATGAAAATCAATATTCTTTATTTATTTAATTTCCATTATCACTTTTATGAAATCAGACTCTACAGTAGTGTAGAATCGGATCTTACAGAAGTTGAGAATGAAGTGAAACATATACGTATGTTATACATATGATGTACTTAAATCGATATAGACGTAATACAAAAATATTTAGAGATTACATATTGGGTATGCACAACGTCTTCCACGTATTTATACTAGGAAATAACATCCGGATTCCTCCCACGTGACTGAGTATGAGCCTTTAGAAATCAAGGAGAACTTGAGTTATATT
Source organism: Heritiera fomes (assembly GCA_032173925.1). Lineage (NCBI taxonomy): Eukaryota > Viridiplantae > Streptophyta > Magnoliopsida > Malvales > Malvaceae > Heritiera > Heritiera fomes. The sequence continues at coordinate 14,615,326 of JAPDPM010000009.1, read as the reverse complement.
AAGAGATTGGTTCGAATTTTGGATCGAAAGAATAAGGTGCTACAGTCCAAGGCAATTCCTTTGGTAAGGTGCTCTGACAACACCACTCTTCGAAAGAAGCTGCATGGGAATTGGAGAGCTTAATGAAAGAAAAGTATCCTCATCTATTTTAGGATAACTTATAGCAATTTGGAGGACCAAATTTCCTAAGGTAGGGAGGATGTGAAGACCACGAATTCTCAATCTCGGATTTGTAAAGAGATGTATGATTGTAAACATATTAACAGTCAACATGTAGCTTTCAAATTTTAATAAATTAATATTACTCGATTTGATAATAGATATTAGGAATGAATTTAAAATACATACAAGATATATACATACAAGGGTGTATTGGCTTAAATTGAGGAAAGTACAATTATATATAAATATATATATATATATATACGTATGTACATACACACCAAGTAAATGCGTACATACGTATGCACACCAATACATACATACATGTAATTAAATGTAAAATATATATAGATAAAATCAAACGAAGAAAATTTATTTATATATATATAATAATATATGATATATATGTGAAATTATATAAATTACTTCTGAAAGCATATATATGTGTATAATTGGATATAGATATATAAACAAATATAAATATATTTGAAAGAAAGAGAAATTTTAAATGTGTAGACAATAGATAAACAAATATACACACAAGTGTATGGTGCGTAGATATGTGCAGGCATATGTTTATAAATTAAAATAAGATATATATATATATATATCCTAGGAATTTACAATAAAGATATAAAATAGATATATATTATATCTTAAAGATGAATTTGTAAATTATTATGCATACCTTAAGAGAGGCTAAATATATAAGTGTGTAATATCTTTAAAACTAAGGATTATATATAAATATAAATATAAAAATATATATAAAATATAAATATTTTAATATATTTACTGGTTAATGGGAAAATTCCCACCCACCCGTCACAAATCAAAACAGGGAGGCAGAGTACTGCCTCTCCATCACGTTTTCCCTTTCTATTTCAATTTTTTTAATCACTCTCTACTGTACTCCCTCTTAAGTCTCTCTCTCGTCTCTCATTCTGTTCTTTCCTTGGCATTCTCTTTTCCTTACAACATTTCATTTGATCTTCCTCTCGTTTCTGACCTTACTGCCTGACTATATGCAATTAGTGTAGCATGAATTAGAAGAGGAAATGGAAGTGCTCCGTAAGGTGGACAACACAAAAAGAATGCCTGAAGTAGAAGTTCGACTCGGGGGAGTTTAGATGATGCATAATGGAATACTCAGAGCTGGAAAAGGGCTCAATAATCAGACTAATCAGACAGGGCTTTTGGGCTGTTGATTTGAGCTACCTCGGAGCTGAGAAAGAGAGATGAGTTGCAGCCGCAATAAGCTAAGAAACGGTGGAGTTTACAGGCTGAAAATGAGGGTAGTACAGGTGTCCAAGATGAGGCTTTGATGTGGGATTTTGGCTGCTGAAGACAGCACCAAACCAAGGCAGAAAAGGTACTGATCGCTGAGGTTCTGTTAAGGCTATGAATAGGTTTAAAATACAGAGTTTAAACTGAATTTTTATTTTGGTTAGGTGCTTTATGAGGGCTAATACAGATGCTAAAATAAGGTTTAAAACAAGGGTTGTTAGGTTAAAGATTGAGAAATGTTTGAGTTATGTTGTAGGCAGAAAATGGTGTTGTACATGAGAAATTTTTGGAGCTAAAAAAGGGTGACGTCCAGGGACTGTGACGAATGATGAATGCTGAGCCTTCAGAGGCTGTTTAAGGCTGAAAACTGAAGCTCAAAGGAAAAGGAAAATAGAGGAAATGAAGGTTGAGAGCTGAAGCCGAAAAGAAAAGAAAGGTGAAGGCCGAAAGGAAAAGGAAAGAAAAGAAGAGAAAGAAGGGAAGGTTTAGCTGCTGTCTCACCACCGTGGGCAACAGGGGACGACAGTAAGAGAGGAAAACACCAGCGGAAAGCTTGGCAATGTCAATGCTGGCTGGAAGGTGGAACTGAAAAGTTGGTGTGACGTCCCCGTCACTTCATCTTATCACTTATCTTTTTTTCCTTCTTTATTTAGATTTAGTTTATCCAGTGTCGTTCTTCCTTTAATCTTAAGCTAATCATTTAATAGCTTATGAAATTTTATTCAATTTCTATAAACATAAAATGATATATATAAATATCATTCCATTTCCATAGGATCTCATACATCATCTTAACTTACATCCCTGACATCTTATATACATAAATTCTACTTGTACTGTACTGTAGCTGAATTACAATTTAACTTTACATATGAACATATAAGTATACCTTCTATGCTAACTGGGAAGCGTATCGAGAAGGTACACTTTGATTCTTCAAGCACAAGCTCCTCTAGTCGGAGCGTGGTTCACTTCAAGTAGTCTGTAGGAAAATAGTCGTAAAAGGGTGAGTTTACGCTCAGTAAGAAAAGTATGTAAAAGAGCGTACTATGCCTCTATATGCATTTTCTTCCTACTTGGCTCTATAATGTCATGTAAAGCATTATAAAGCATGCATCATTAACTTCTTTCATGCATTGTTTGCAACCATGCATATTCATTTAAAATGACATGGCAAACATACTTTTTTTAAAACATCATACTTCATATCATACTTTAAAACATACATCATATACTTCTTCATACATACATCTTGTACTTTGAAATAGATGGAGACTATGTACAATGTTTAAGCGATTGAGTCGTCATATAAACCGTTCATTCCCATTCATATGACTCATATGACTCTAATCATGCATTAGTACATTGGTATACCATGTAGAGGTCAGGGATTCTCTCCTACCTTAATAATACCATAGTGAGCACTAGCCAGGTGTCACTTATGGTCTTGAGGACCGAACTAAGGTTCCTCATTTAACATACATATTACTGAGGACTTGATCAGAGTCTCTCAGCCATCAGAAATGCATAATCATTACGCAGTCCAAGCCTCAAAACAGGTATAATATACTTTTCAGAAAATACCCTTTTGTTTAAATTAAATAAGCTTTGAAAACATTTTTTCATACATGGCAGTCGACTGGTCTTATAGGGCAGTCGACTACTGCTTCATAACTTTATTTCTTGAAATTAATTTCATTTCGAAAAATACATGGGGGCATTCGACTGGTCCATATAGCAGTCGACTGGTTTTCAAACAGAATGCTTCTTAAGAAATAGCAGTCGACTGGTCATATAGGGCAGTCGACTGTTTTTGAAACATAATGCAATTTGGCAAATAGCAGTCGACTGGCCCATATAGCAGTCGACTGGTTTGAAACAGAATGCTTCTGGGAAAATAGTAGTCGATTGGCTTACATAGCAGTCGACTGGTTTGCATCGGTTTTCGAAAAACAACGTTTTGGTTGTCTCTAGGTAGTCGACTTCTCTTTATGGCAGTCGGCTGCCCCTAGCCTAATTGGTACTAGGAGACAAGTCCGAAAATGCATCTTTTCCTATACAAAACCAGCTGATGTTTCTTTCCAAATCACATAAAATCATCGTAAAACATGCGGACATAGCTGCCTTACATCCGTTACATAAATTCCTTACCTCGATTCCTTCGGAAACGCGAAATCACTTGGCGCGTAACCCTAGCTTTTCACTTTTCAAAGCTGTAACATCAAATCAATTTAAACCTTTAAACCATCATCATACATATATCATACTAACTCAAAACAACTCTAAACCATAAACCAAATTGACTAAATCATCTTCTTCTCTTACCTTCACTAGAGAACAAAATCTCAAACTTTGAGATCACTTCCAATACTTGGAATCAATCCACCAAACTCTGGATATCTCTTAGTCTAGTGACGAGGATCGATTTTCGTCTAATGAACTTAATGAATTAGTGGAAGGATGAGATGGTTTAGCAAGGTAGCTTGGAATGGAAACTTGGAAGATTGGAGATGGCACGAGAGGGAGAGCTGGGAAGAGTGGCTGGCGTAGGGGTGATGATAGTGAGAGTGATGAGTCATGCAAGATGCATTAATTGCTTCTTATCTCATCCTCCATCTCAGCCATGCTTACTCCTTGACTCAAGACTATTTGACCCTCAATTAATTCCGCTTCTCCTTTCTTCCTATGATTCATCCATTAAATCACCAATCAAAATTCTGGTTTTATTTCTTGTCTCATACCTTAATTAATTTTCTGATATCAACATGCTTCATTTGACTTATTGACATTCAACTTCATTGTTTCCTCTACACATCATGCATACATCATTCACACATTAAACTTCATGTTCATTTAATCATATTAGCTTAGAATACTTTACATACATGGAGGAATTACATGGAAATTGAGGATCTCACAGCTGGAGATTGGAGTTCTTAGGCGTCGGACAAGGGGAGAACAAGGAGAGATTAAAGCTGCTACAAAGAACCACGTGGTACAGTTTTGATGCCAAAACAGAAGCTAGTTTTGGGTAGCAATTTCTGTTAAATGCAAGTGTAAGTGAGGGCTGATTTAAGATTTCGTTTGAGCTGGTTCAAGCAAGGAAAATGGGACCATACGTGACATGGCCAGGTTGAGAATGTCAGGGGCTGAAGCAACAAAAAAAAAGAGGTAGCCATTTGAGAGGCTGACCGAGGGGGTAAGAAAGATCCCTTTTTGAAATAGAACAAAAATATATATAATAAAATGGATGTGTATATATATATATATATATATATATATATATATTATAAGATTTTGCTGAAGGAATGAATAATTAAATCAATGTGGCAATTATGATATAAGTGCTGTCAGTGTAAGCGGCAACAACTTGTGAGATCAAAAGGCTAACAAGGATGCTTCAAAGGGTTTTCAAGGTAAAGTAAGGCTTTGTAATGTTTTGTTTAAAGTCTAAGTACATATATATATATATATATGTCTAAATGCATATTATGGATATGATGATATTGGGAGATATGCATGGATGTATGTATATATATAATATAATTACATGTCGTCTAGATATAATAAAGGATGAATATGGTAATGTATATATATACGTATAAATATGCGTATAAATATACGTTAATATGAGAAGTATTGTTGACGGTTGATACATGGGTATATTAGAGGATGAGAATGATAATAGAGGTATGCACATATATATATTTCATGATAAATCAACATGTTGACATATCATTAAAATGATATATATATATATATATGTATAAATACATATGCTCACGCATAATGTATACTTGTACGGAGAAAGAAAAAGAGATGAGCATAGGTAAATAAGTATAGAACTATAATATATAAATATTGGAATATACGTATGGATAAAAACACATAGATGTATAAACTTATATATATGTATATAAGGACTCGTACCATGGGTATGTCGTAATTGACGATAAGGAGGTAGCTTTAGATTAATAGTTACTCGAAAATTAATAGGGTTTTTCTAAGGTCTTCATTTTAAGTACGTGATTGAGCACGACGATGTAAACTTATCGAAATGTTAATGGATTATGTGTAGCGAAATGGAACGGTGTCGAGGTTTGAGTACAGACTCGGAAGTGCGAGGAGGATAATTACCAAGCCTCAAGGTAAGTGGGTTAAATAAACCATACTAGTATCATCTCGTAAGAGATGAAAGAAATTTTTATTCGATAATTATCTAATTTATATCAAGTTTTGTGAAATACGATGGAAAAGACTATGAGGGTAAGTCTTGGTAAGATACAAGTTGACTTGATGTGTTCATGAATAGTTTTCGGATTATTTGTGAATTATGTGTGGTGTGTTATAACTTATTGTGCTCACTGAGAATACGAACTCATATAAAACATAGGTGCCTACGTCATGAGAAATGTATGTGATTTATTTAAGTTGCACCTAGTGAGCATGCCAATACATTGTTACACTTTAAAAATGTATATACGGATTAATGTACAATATGTATACAACCTACGATATTTAGCTCAAAGAAGTCGAATAGCTCTTAGTGGTATTTATCGAAAAACTAGGACACTGGAATTGTATGACCACTGATGTATATATGTAACTCGAGGGCTTGAATGATTTTTAGAACATTACTACTAGAAATCATACGCCATAAAGGCCAATCCGAGTAAAACTCACTCCTTTGTACCGTGCGAGCCACCTTTAAAGAACTCAAAAGAACTACGTGCTATGCAGCTTTCTTCGTGAACTGTGGGAGCCACCTCTAGATTCCTTTGAGAGCTAAGTGCTACACGAGTTCCGAAGGACCATTAGAAAGCATGCGCCATAGAGGCCAATCCGAGTAAAACTCATTCCTTTGTACCGTGTGAGCCACTATTAGAGAACTCAAAGGAACTACGTGTTACGCAGCTTTCTTCGTAAACTGCGGGAGCCACCTCTAGAGTCCTTTGAGAGCTAAATGCTGCACATATACTGATGAAACATCAGAAAGCATGCGCCATAGAGGCAAATACGAGTAAAACTCACTCTTTTGTACCATGTGAGCCACCTCTAGAGAACTCAAAGGAACTACGTGCTACACAGCTTTCTTTGTGAATTGTGGGAGCCACCTCTAGAGTCTTTTGAGAGCTAAGTGTTGCACGTGTATCGATGAACCATTAGGAAATGTACGCCATAAAGGCTAATCCGAGTAAAACTCACTCCTTTGTACCGTGTGAGCCACTTTTAGAGAATTCAAAGGAACTACGTGCTACGCAGCTTTCTTCGTGAACTGTAGGAGCCACCTCTAGAGTCTTTTGAGAGCTAAGTGCTTCATGTGTATCAACAAACCATTAGAAAACATACGCCATAACGTCCAATCCGAGTAAAACTCACTCCTTTGTATTGTGTGAGCCACCTTTGGAGAACTCAAAGGAACTACGTGCTACACAAATTCTTCGTGAATTGTAAGAGACACCTCTAGAGTCCTTGGAGAGCTAAGTGTTGTACGTGTACCGATGAATCATGGGAAATCATATGCCAATGAGACAATAGATAAATGATGGTGGTCTTGTGATATGGTAAATATCATTTGATAAAATGGATATTATACATATGACAATGATTTGGAATAATTGTCGAACCTTACATAAATTATGCTATAGTATCATGTACTATTCGAAATGTTTGTTTATTTCATGTTCAACCATATCGATGAAAGAAACGAATAGAATGATATTGTGAGAGTTAAAGATATAAAGAAAAGTATAAATGAGCCTATATGATCTGTTGTAGATTGTGAGTTATTAGGTAATCTTGTCATAGTGCATACATAATATTTTATGGAGTTCATGCATGTATGATCATATTTTACAATATGAGCCTAGTCTGTATTTATTTAAGCTACTTATTGTGCCGTGGATTGCTCGCCCCTTAATTTAACATTTCAGATCATACGAGTTGAAATCCAACTTCAGGCTTCGTATAAGATCTCTCGGGAATTGTTCCTAGCTGTGGTACTCGTGTACGTTCTCCGAGCTATGCTTTTGTGTTTTTGAGGTATACAAATGGTATATCATTTTGATAATTATGCAACCTTTAATTTCTAGTACTAGGAAGAAATATGGGATGCAACTTTGGATCGCACTAGATTATTATGAAAGTTTATGTGATTATTGAGTATGATCTGGGATTAGATATATATTTTGAAGTATGTATAAATTGCAAAATGTGGAATAATTATTATGCTAGATTCTTAAGAAACATGTGGTGTATGATGATGTGAATTGTGGGAATTTGAGCTGGCTACATTATGAATATTATGGATGTATTTTAATGCAGGTGATTTTACTGGGGAATTGATAAAATATAAGGGGAGGTTTTCGACCCATTTCTTTTGGGATAAGTGAATATGAGGCTAAAATAGTTATATTCACCTTGAGATTTATAATATTTCCAGAGAAATAATATTATTAAGGCAAGATTTAGTTTAGTTACTCAACTAACACCGAATACAAACCATAAATAGAAAAAGAAAAAATTTGGCTCGTAATTTTCCAGAAGTAATAAGGTAAGTGTTAAGTGGACGTCATTGGCCTTCGAGTCGTGACACAACACACCTTGAAGTGGTGTGTATTTAAATTCCAAAGAATAGCTCAATCAACACCTTGACAATTAGATTAAGGAGAGAGGATGTAGGTAAGAGAATTGGTCGAACCTCGATAAAATCTTGTGTTTGCTTTCTCTCCCTTACTCTTTATTTATTGCAGTAGTGAATGCAGTGCATAAACTGTTTTATTTGCTACTTAAGCCTTTAAAACTCAAATTTGGTCAAAAAATCGATTCACTCTCTCTCGGTAGAGCCAACAATTGGTATCAGAGCTTGGGTTTGAGCTTATCTTGGAGTAATTTCGATCGAGTTTAAACAATCTAGATGGCTTAAACTAGTATAGCTACACCTTTGATAGGAGAAGGACACTCTACGGTTAGACCACCAATCTTTAATAGTGGAAGGTTCAGCCTTTCTCTTCCTTCGTTTTTCCTTCCACCTTCGTTTTCCTTCACCGCCAGTGGCTTTTTAACACTGGCAAGGTGTAAAATCAAGCCAAATTTGATAAGTGAAAATTAATGATACTCAAAGGAATAAGATAATTGATATGTTTACTACTAGTATATAAATGGGAAAAGTTTATACATATAACCACCTTGACATGATAGAAATGGTGGAACTGTATATATAATGTGGTGACTAAATGGATGATTAGAGGATTCAATTGTAGAATCTAAAATATGAAAAGAGATGTAATGACCATACTACATGAAGAGAACATGATTGTCTCATGATCTATGACTGTAAGAGATGTTCCATAGTAAAGTCTGTAATGAGATGCAGCCTTCAAGAAATAAATGTGAAAATGAATACTGTGGACAATAAAGAGTTCAAAAGAAATATTACGAGGTGAAAGTGATTAAAGACTGATTGTCTAAATGAAATCACTTTTCCATTATTGAACTCTTAGATTTTCTAGTGCCATAGTCGAAATATGAGTGTGAAATGGTGTTGATGTATATGTACAGTTCCAGTGAGCATTACATGTGATGGAAGTCTCTGAGATACCATATACTTAATGAGAAATAGCAAAAGGCTTCGAGATCCCAAGTGTACTGATAGCATCGCTCCGTACTGATGTAAATATCTTAGCGTAATATTGGAACGCTTGAAGATACATTAAGAGAGCAGATGCATGAGATATGAAAGCTACTGGGACAATTGCATACAACTGATTGACATGAGTACATGATAGTACCAAACTATATCGACTTGGATCTAAGTGAGAAAAATAGATGATGAACAACATAGATCAACTATAATATGAAAATAATGTGAATGGACTGTTATGTGAAAAGAATGGAAATGAATAACTCCCAATATGAGAAATAAACTTATGGGAGTATAAATATATACTATATGATGAAAGACGACATGTAGTGGCCTAAAGTACTCTTGATGTTAAAAGTATACTAGCAATATTACTTAAAAGATGACTTAGAGGTCAGAAGTCGTAAGTATACGGCCTGTACCACCTTTTGGATTTAAGTTAAATTCGGAGGACCGAATTTCTTAAGGTGGGGAGAAAGTGATAACCGTAAATTTTTCATTTATTGAAAATTAATAATATTGGAAATTAATATTAAAGTAAATAGATAAGTGGAAATAAGTAAATTAAAGCAAATAAAGGAATTATTTACAAGATCGAAATATAAGTGAATATTCCGTCAATTGAGAAAATGACAAATTGAGAAATTCGAGTAAAAGAAAAATCAAAATGGAAATAAAAATAAGATGAGAATTAAGGAAAATAATGAAACAGGAAATTTAATTTGGATAAGTCAAAATCCAAAGTAAATAAGAAAATGAGAAATGAAAACGATATATATTTATATAATGATATGTTATATAAATGTATTTTTATACAAATACATATGTATTGAAATACTATATAGTATATATTGATATACATTTGTATATAAATGTATATATATATATATATATATACTATTTTGTAAATTTAAATAATACATATGTATATAAATATGACATGTTATGTATATATATAAATATATACATATATGAGAATGTAAATATTATTTTACATTAAAGGTTGCATAACTATATATTGTAAATACAATATATAATGATATAATATATATATAAAGGTTATTTATTTTTAAAGTATATAAATATATTTTGATATAATATATATACATATAGTACCATACTATATATAAAATAATAATATTATATACATAATATATGGTATATATTATATGTATAAAATATAATTTATAGTATACAATATGGTATATTATATACAAAAAAAGGGAAAACAAAAAATAAAACAAAAAAAAAGGAAAGGAAGAATCGGGAAATCCCAATTCTTCTTCCCAGGCGAGCCGACCACCGTCGGCCTGCCAAGTGAGGGAGAGAGACAAGGGATGCCATTGCCGGCCGAAGAGGAAAGGATGAAAGCTGCTGGTGGCGGAAGAAAGGAAAGATACAGAGGCGAAACCGGCGAAAAAGCCGAAGGGAAAAGATAAAGAGGAAACGGCGGTGCCAGCCGGTCCAGGCACCGCCACCGCCACCCGAACCTCCACGAAGGTTAGGGGAAGAAGGAGGGAGCCACCAATGAGGCCAACGGCGGCCGAGGGAGGAGGAACGAGGAGGAGAAGAAATCGAACCTTCCGTCGCCAGATCTGCCGCCATGTCGTCGATTCGGGATGAACGGAGGCCAGATCTAGGTTCGCCTTGACACCGACCAACTGAAGGGCCACCAAACTACCTAAGAATCGGCCACCGGAGAAGAAATGGCGGTGAGGGGAGGTGATTGGTCCGCCTGGGAAGAAATAAAAAAAAAGAAAAGGAAAAAGGAAAAAGAAAAAGAAAAGAAAAAGGAAAAAGAGAAAAAAAAAGAAGAAAGAAAAATAAGAAAGAGAAAGAGAAAAGGAATTCCTAGAATTTGAAAAATTCTAGAGAATTCAAAAATTACGGGAAATCCCGAGAATTACGGGAATCGGTAAGAAATCCCGAAAAGTGTTAAATTATTTAAATAAATTATTTATTTAAATAAATTGAGAAAAATTCTAAAATTTAGAATTTGGTTTTTAGAATCGTTCTCGGTGAATGAGACAATGGAACCGGGAGAGGTGAACACGGGCGCGACCTTCGAGAGGCAGTCGCCGACCCGAGACAGGTAAGGGAGACATGTGCCGCCTATAAGGATATTCGGCCACATATTTTAAATTATATATTTAAATTTATAAATGCAATTGAAAATGATTAGTTGAAATTTGTAGTGATTTATCGGTTTGGAAATTGTGGTGAAATACCGGTTGAAATATATAAACTGTATTTTCAGTGCAAGAGGCTAGCCAATCAGCAGTCGATATACTGCCGAAAATTTACCGAAAATTACCAAAAATTATATAAAGTGATTTGATTTCAAGAGAAACGATTTTCAAACACGAAAATCGAGAAATCAAGTATTTTTCATAAAACATGAATAAATGGAAGCTTGAATTTAAAATATTCATCTTTTCGAGAATGGTGAAAAGGAAATCACCGAAAATTCACCCGATAGGTAATATTTCATGTGGAACAAGATGAAAATGAAAAAGAGACTGAAGTGAATATTTTTATAAATATTCTTAAATATTCACTTGATTTCATATAAAACCTTTATGGTTTTAATTATGGAAATATTTAATTAAATAAATTCCATAAAGGTTAAGAAATGATGAAAAATTCTAATTTCGAGACTAAAGGTCTCTACACGTGTTTAAGAAGAAAACATGGTTAAGGGATTTTGAATTTGGAAAATAAATATTTTATTTTTACATAAATTATGAAAATATTTGATTTAAATCTCGATTTCTTTGAAAATCATGTTTTGGATAGAAAGCACGGAAAGGCGTTCGTAAATGTTTTACGGTGGAAAAAGAGCAGTTTTGCCTTATATATTTTACAATAATGATTTTATACACTGCTTCCACCATATGCAAAATATGAATTGTGCCTTTATGAATTAATTTTCAAGATGTGATTTAATTTATAAATTTTATAAAGGCAATGATTTATACATGTGATCCTTATGGATAACTGTGAAACGTTTTACACTACTGTGTTTAAAATCCATAAAGGCTAAGGTACGATTTTTATACTGTTTTGAGACTTAGGCCTCGAGTTTCATGCATCACACTTATACTGTTACTGTCACGTGGCTAATTGACCCGCCAGACATCAGCGTTTCGGATGTCACCTGGCAAGTGTACACCGAGGACACCATATAGATCATGGCCATAGTTCACATTATATACTGTTTACTGTGTCCCTTCGGGGATGATTACTAGTCCATTATTGGTCCATGATAGCATGATTTAATTGTAGGGTGATGCTTAATCTCACATAACTAATTACTATTTACTGAAAGGATTTACGGAATCCTATTTACTGTACTGTACTGTTTACTGTACTGTTTACTGTACTGAATTACTATACTGTTTACTGTATATTGTTTACTGATGAAAAATCATACCAAAACACTGTGTTACTGAATTGTACTGTTTACTGAAATGGTAGCCACTGATTACTATTTTAATGAAAAGAAAGCTACCATTTACTATTTACTGAACTGAAAGCTACCGGAATACTATTTGCTGAATTGGTAGCTATTATTTACTGTTTACTGACTGAACCGTATCTAAACATTGTTTTATTGAATTTACTGTTATACTGAACTGTAAGATACGGTTACTGAATTAAAGAGAAATAAATATTTATTCTAAAAGAATAACATGAGAATTATTTCTAAGATAGAAATAATCAAAAAAGTGTTTATCCAATGATTGGATAGTTACAGACCACTATACTGTCACATGTTTTACTGTACTGAAGAGAAGAGAAGTAAACCACTATTTTATTATCGAACAGTCACGTGTTTTAAAATATACTAAAGATAAGCGAAATAAGTGGTTTACTCTGTGGAAAAACGAAAATGTAATCGTTTTGAGAACAATGGATTTAGTACTCTCTACAGTTGTTTCTAGGTTCCGGAACAAGTCAGGTATTTCAAAATACTTGCCTTACTCTATCTGGATCTCTAGCCGACTGTAGTATCCTTCCTACAGGTGAGCCTAGAGCCAGCTAGGAAGATTTTAAAAGAAAGTGAAAAAGTTTTTCAGCATATAGGTAGCTGAATATCAAGTGTGACATATAACTCTCTTACTGAGCCGTGGTTTACTCACTCCCTAATTTTAACATTTCAGGTTTTGATAATTGCGAGATCAGTTGATTGTGGATCACGACTATACACAAAGGAAAATGTGACAAATCGACTGATTTATATGAGGTACGATTATTTATTTTCTATATTTAGACATGTCTACAGTACTACTTGTCTAATTAATTAAGATAAGGGATGTGTATAATATAAACAATATTATGTAAAATTGTTTAACATTAAGTACAAGTGAAGTATCATAGACAATCCAATCGGATAAGTTGTGTAAAATCAGGTGAAAAATATGGTAACAGACCGTTACAGCCACATACTTTCTAATGACATATACACGTCAGTTGTGATGTCATTCCATTATCCTATTTTCCAATAAGAACCACTAAGTACTATTCGAGGTCCTTGAGCATAACATCGTAAGATGTATGTATTGTACACAATTCACATATACGTTCTCATCGTATCATAATATATTAGCATGCTCACTTGGTGCAACTTAAATAAATTACAATGCATTTCTCAAGATGCAAGCGCCGACATTTATATGATTCTATATGTTCAGTGGGCATAAACAATTCATAGTACATAACACACAAGTCGCAATAAGATTTCAGTCCAAACAAGTACGATTCTCGATCACATCAAGTCAATCTTATATCTTACCAAACTTACCCTCATCGTCTTTTCCGTGATATTTTCCTAGACTTGATATGAAATTGAATAATTATCGAATAAAGATTTCTTTCATCTCTTACGAGATGATACTAGTAAGATTTATTTAACCCACTTGCCTCGATGCTTGGTAGGTTACTTTTCCTCGATCCTCAAACTCAAGCTTAGCTTCTACACTGCTCCAAATTCACTACAATTAAATCGAATAACTTCTCAATAACAATGTCTTAATTACGTTTAATCATATACCAAACGTGTATCTTAGAATCATAATTATTCTAATTGATTTCTTTGGCGAGAATTAAATTCTTCATGTGTCTCGCCAAAGCATTATCCATCCGATTTAATAACTCTTTACTTTATATTCCTTATAAGATAGTAAGAGATTTATTAACTTATGTCCACTATTTTTCCTTTAAGGTTAGCAACTAAAACTTATGCCAAGTTTTTATTTTCTCCTTATCATCCAAACGATTTATATATATACATATATATATATATATATTCACCTATGTGTTCATATATATCTATATATATAATGTATTACCCAACGTTACACAAAATCTATTTATCATTTAAATCTACATAGAAACGAAAGTCTTTCTCATGCCACTAATGCACATCATTATTTACTATTTGTATTAGTTTCATTAATGCATTATTGATTTAGTAATTGCTACATATTCCCTTCATTATATGTATAATTGTATAACTATATAATTATAACTATACCTCAAACAATTTATATAATTATACTTATATCTCAACCAATCCCATTTATTTTCTTAGCATTTGAATTATGCTTAGGTACATTTGTTTGAATATTCCATAAATGATATTTATTTCTATGGATGATACATATATATTTATTTGTTTATTTATTTACTTTCACCTCCATCAATCATATTTCATCCAAATATTCATATGTCATGTATATATAATGATCATAACTCAATGTTTAGAGGGCCTTACCTTTAGACTTTAGGAAAATAAGCCCCGCTCCTTTCGTTCTTTCTTTCTTTTCTATCTTTCCTTTTTCTTCTCTTTCTTCTTCTTCTCTTTTTTTTATTATATTTTTTTCTGGCCTGAACAGGTTAAAACCGGTTCAGGCCTCCCCTTACCATCGGTTCTCTTACGATTTGGCGTCTCCACAGCTGACCGACGTTACAGTGAACTTGCTGGTGGCCTCCGTTCATCCCAGATCGACGGCACGATGGCGGATCTATTGGTGGAAGGTTCAGCCTTTCTCTTCCTTCGTTTTTCCTTCCTCCTTCGTTTTCCTTCACCGCCAGTGGCTTTTTTACACTGGCAAGGTGTAAAATCAAGCCAAATTTGATAAGTGAAATTAATGATACTCAAAGGAATAAGATAATTGATATGTTTACTGCCAATATATAAATGGGAAATGTTTGTACATATAACCACCTTGACATGATAGAAATGGTGGAACTGTATATATAATGTGGTGACTAAATGGATGATTGGAGGATTCAATTGTAGAATCTAAATTATGAAAAGAGATGTAATGACCATACTACATGAAGAGAACATGATTGTCTCATGATCTATAACTGTAAGAGATGATCCATAGTAAAGTCTATAATGAGATGCAGCCTTGAAGAAATAAATGTGAAAATGAATACTGTGAACAATAAAGAGTTCAAAAGAAAAATTATGAGGTGAAAGTGATTAAAGACTGATTGTCTAAATGGAATCACATTTCCACTATTGAACTCTTAGATTCTCTAGTGCCATAGTCGGAATATGAGTGTGAAATGGTGTTGATGTATATGTACAGTTCCAATGAGCATTACATGTGATGAGAGTCTCTGAGATGCCATATGCTTAATGAGAAATAGCAAAAGGCTTCGAGATCCCAAGTGTACTGATAGCATCGCTCCGTACTGATGTAAATATCTTAGCGTAATATTGGAACGCTTGAAGATACATTGAGAGAGCATATGCATGAGATATGAAAGCTACTGGGACAATTACATACAACTGATTGCCATGAGTACATGATAGTACCAAACTATATCGACTTGGCACTAAGTGAGAAAAATAGATGATGAACAACATAGATCAACTATAATATGAAAATAATGTGAATGGACTGTTATGTGAAAAGAATGGAAATGAATAACTCCCAATATGAGAAATAAACTTACGGGAGTATAAATATATACTATATGATGAAAGACGGCATGTAGTGGTCTAAAGTACTCTTGATGTTAAAAGTATACTAGCAGTATTACTTAAAAGATGACCTAGAGGTCAGAAGTCGTAAGTATACGGCCTGTACCACCTTTTGGATTTAAGTTAAATTCGGAGGACCGAATTTCTTAAGGTAGGGAGAATGTGATAACCGTAAATTTTTCATTTATTGGAAATTAATAATATTGGAAATTAATATTAAAGTAAATAGATAAGTGGAAATAAGTAAATTAAAGCAAATAAAGGAATTATTTACAAGATCAGAATATAAGTGAATATTCTGTGAATTGAGGAAATGACAAATTGAGAAATTCGAGTAAAAGAAAAATCAAAATGGAAATAAAAATAAGATGAGAAGTAAGGAAAATAATGAAAGAGGAAATTTAATTTGGATAAGTCAAAATCCAAAGTAAATAAGAAAATGAGAAATGAAAATGATATATATTTATATAATGATATGTTATATAAATGTATTTTTATACAAATACATATGTATTGAAATACTATATAGTATATATTGATATACATTTGTATATAAATGTATATATATACTATTTTGTAAATTTAAATAATACATATGTATATAAATATGACATGTTATGTATATATATAAATATATACATATATGAGAATGTAAATATTATTTTACATTAAAGGTTGCATAACTATATATTGTAAATACAATATATAATGGTATAATATATATAAATATATATAACGGTTATTTATTTTTAAAGTATATAAATATATTTTGATATAATATATATACATATAGTACCATACTATATATAAAATAATAATATTATATGCATAATATATGGTATATATTATATGTATAAAATATAATTTATAGTATATAATATGGTATATTATATACAAAAAAAGGGAAAACAGAAAATAAAACAAAAAAAACGGAAAGGAAGAATCGGGAAAATCCCAATTCTTCTTCCCAAGCGAGTCGACCACCGTCGGCCTGCCAAGTGAGGGAGAGAGACGAGGGATGCCATCGCCGGCCGAAGAGGAAAGGAAGAAAGCTGCCGGTGGCGGAAGAAAGGAAAGAAACAGAGGCGAAACCGGCGAAAAAGTCAAAGGGAAAAGATAAAGAGGGGTGGTGCCAGCCGGTCCAGGCACAGGCACCGCCACCGCCACCCGAACCTCCACGGAGGTTAGGGTAAGAAGGAGGGAGCCACCAGTGAGGCCAACGGCGGCCGAGGGAGGAGGAACGAGGAGGAGAAGAAATCGAACCTTCCGCCGCCAGATTTGCCGACGTGTCGTCGATTCGGGATGAACGGAGGCCACATCTAGGTTCGCCTTGACGCCGGCCAACTGAAGGGCCACCAAACTGCCACCTGAGAAGAACTGGCAGTGAGGGGAGGTGACCGGTCCGGCTGGGAAGAAAGAAAAAAAAAAGAAAAAGTAAAGGAAAAAGGAAAAAGAAAAGAAAAAGAAAAAAGAGAAAAAAAGAAGAAAGAAAAAGAAGAAAGAGAAAGAGAAAGAGAAAAGGAATTCCTAGAATTTTAAAAATTCCTGAGAATTCAAAAATTACGGGAAATCCTGAGAATTACGGGAATCGGTAAGAAATCCTGAAAAGTGTTAAATTATTTAAATAAATTATTTATTTAAATAAATTGAGAAAAATTCTAAAATTTAGAATTTGGTTTCCAGAATCGTTCTCGGTGAATGAGACAATGGAACCGGGAGAGGTGAACATGGGCGCGACCTTCAAGAGGCAGTCGTCGACCCGAGACAGGTAAGGGAGACATGTGTCGCCTATAAGGATATTCGGCCACATATTTTAAATTATATATTTAAATTTATAAATGCAATTGAAAATGATTAGTTGAAATTTGTGGTGATTTATCGGTTTGGAAATTGTGGTGAAATACCGGTTGAAATATATAAACTGTATTTTCAGTGCAGGAGGCTAGCCAATCGGCAGTCGATATACTGCCGAAAATTTACCGAAAATTATATAAAGTGATTTGATTTCAAGAGAAACGATTTTCAAAAACGAAAATCGAGAAATCAAGTATTTTTCATAAAACATGAATAAATGGAAGTTTGAATTTAAAATATTCATGTTTTCGAGAATGGTGAAAAGGAAATCACCGAAAATTCACCTGGTAGGTGATATTTCACGTGGAACAATATGAAAGTGAAAAAGAGACTGAAGTGAATATTTTTATAAATATTCTTAAATATTCACTTGATTTCATATAAAATCTTTATGGTTTTAATTATGGAAATATTTAATTAAATAAATTCCATAAAGGTTAAGAAATGATGAAAAATTCTAATTTCGAGACTAGAGGTCTCTACACGTGTTTCAGAAGAAAACATGGTTAAGGGATTTTGAATTTGGAAAATAAATATTTTATTTTTACATAAATTATGAAAATATTTGATTTGAATCTCGATTTTTTTGAAAATCATGTTTTCGATAGAAAGCACGGAAAGGCGTTCGTAAATGTTTTACGGTGGAAAAAGAGCAGTTTTGCCTTATATATTTTACAGTAATGATTTTATACATTGCTTCCACCGTATGCAAAATATGAATTGTGCCTTTATGAATTAATTTTCAAGATGTGATTTAATTTATAAATTTCATAAAGGCAATGATTTATACATGTGAGCCTTTATGGATAACTGTGAAATGTTTTACACTACTGTGTTTAAAATCCATAAAGTCTAAGGTACGATTTTTATGCTGTTTTGAGACTTAGGCCCCGAGTTTCATGCATCACACTTATACTGTTACTGTCACGTGGCTGATTGACCCGCCAGTCATCAACGTCCCGGATGTCACCTGACAAGTGTACACCGAGGACACCATATAGATCATGGCCATATATCACATTATATACTGTTTACTGTGTCCCTTCGAGGATGATTACTAGTCCATTATTGGACCATGATAGCATGATTTAATTGTAGGGTGATGCCTAGTCTCACATAACTAATTACTATTTACTGAAAGGATTTACAGAATCCTATTTACTGTACTGTACTGTTTACTGTACTGAATTACTATACTATTTACTGTATATTGTTTACTGATGAAAAACCATACCAAAACACTGTGTTACTGAATTGTACTATTTACTGAAATGGAAGCCACTGATTACTATTTTAATGAAAAGAAAGCTAACATTTACTATTTACTGAACTGAAAGTTACCGGAATACTATTTGCTGAATTGGTAGCTATTATTTACTGTTTACTGACTGAACCGTATTTAAACACTGTTTTATTGAATATACTGTTTTACTGAACTGTAAGATACGGTTACTGAATTACAGAGAAATAAATGTTTATTCTAAAAGAATAACATGAGAATTATTTCTAAGATAGAAATAATCGAAAAAGTGTTTATCCAATGATTGGATATTTACAGACCATTATACTGTCACGTGTTTTACTGTACTGAAGAGAAGAGAAGTAAACCACTGTTTTATTATTGGACAGTCACGTGTTTTAAAATATACTAAAGATAAGCGAAATAAGTGGTTTACTCTGTGGAAAAACGAAAATGTAATCGTTTTGAGAACAATGGATTTAGTACTCTCTACAGTTGTTTCTATGTTCCGGAACAAGTCAGGTATTTCAAAATACTTGTCTTACTCTATCTGGATCCCTAGCCGACTGTAGTATCCTTCCTACATGTGAGCCTAGAGCCAGCTAGGAAGATTTTAAAAGAAAGTGAAAAACTTTTTCAGCATATAGGTAGTTGAATATCAAGTGTGACATATAACTTTCTTACTGAGCCGTGGTTTGCTCACTCCCTAATTTTAACATTTCAGGTTTTGATAATTGTGAGATCAGTTGATTGTGGATCACGGCTATACACAAAGGAAAATGTGACAAATCGACTGATTTATATGAGGTACGATCATTTATTTTCTATATTTAGACATGTCTACAGTACTACTTGTCTAATTAATTAAGATAGGGGATGTGTATAATATAAACAATGTTATGTAAAATTGTTTAACATTAAGTACAAGTGAAGTATCATAGGCAACCCAATCGGATAAGTTGTGTAAAATCAGGTGAAAAATGTGGTAACAAACTGTTACAGCCACATACTTTCTAATGACATATAAACGTCAGTTGTGATGTCATTCCAATATCCTATTTTCCAATAAGAACCACTAAGTACTATTCGAGGTCCTTGAGCATAACATCGTAAGATGTATGTATTGTACACAATTCACATATACGTTCTCATCGTATCATAATATATTAGCGTGCTCACTTAGTGCAACTTAAATAAATTACAATGCATTTCTCAAGATGCAAGCGTCGACATTTATATGATTCTATATGTTCAGTGGGCATAAACAATTCATAGCACATAACACACAAATCGCAATAAGATTTCAGTCCAAACAGGTACTATTCTCGATCACATCAAGTCAATCTTATATCTTACCAAACTTACCCTCATCGTCTTTTCCGTGATATTTTACTAGACTTGATATGAAATTGAATAATTATCGAATAAAGATTTCTTTCATCTCTTACGAGATGATACTAGTAAGATTTATTTAACCCACTTGCCTCGATGCTTGGTAGGTTACTTTTCCTCGATCCTCAAACTCAAGCTTAGCTTCTACACTGCTCCAAATTCACTACAATTAAATCGAATAACTTTTCAATAACAATGTCTGAATTACATTTAATCACATACCAAACGTGTATCTTAGAATCATAATTATTCTAATTAATTTCTTTGGCGAGAATTAAATTCTTCATGTGTCTCGCCAAAGCATTATCCATTCGATTTAATAACTCTTTACTTTATATTCCTTATAAGATAGTAAGAGATTTATTAACTTATGTCCACTATTTTTCCTTTAAGGTTAGCAACTGAAACTTATGCCAAGTTTTTATTTTCTCCTTATCATCCAAACGATTTATATATATATATATATATATATAAATATATATATTTGCCTATGTGTTCATATATATCTATATATATATAATGTATTACCCAACGTTACACAAAATCTATTTATCATTTAAATCTACATAGAAACTAAAGTCTTTCTCATGCCACTAATGCACATCATTATTTACTATTTGTATTAGTTTCATTAATGCATTATTGATTTAGTAATTGCTACATATTCCCTTCATTATATATATAGTTGTATAACTATATAATTATAACTATACCTCAAACAATTTATATAATTATACTTGTACTTATATCTCAACCAATCCCATTTATTTTCTTAGCATATGAATTATGCTTAGGTACATTTGTTTGAATATTCCATAAATGATATTTATTTCTATGGATGATACATATATATTTATTATTTATTTATTTATTTATTTACTTTCACCTCCATCTATCATATTTCATCCAAATATTCATATGTCATGTATATATAATGATCATAACTCAATGTTTAGAGGGCCTTACCTTTAGACTTTAGGAAAATAAGCCCTTCTGCTTTCCTTCTTTCTTTCTTTTCTATCTTTCCTTTTTCTTCTCTTTCTTCTTCTTCTCTTTTTTTTTTATTGTATTTTTTTCTGGCCTGAACAGGTTCAAACCGGTTTAGCCCCCCCCCTTACCATCGGTTCTCCTGCGATTTGGCGTCTCCACAGCTGACCGAAGTTACAGCGAACTTGCTGGTTGCCTCCGTTCATCCCAGATCGACGGCACGATGGCGGATCTAATGGTGGAAGGTTCAGCCTTTCTCTTCCTTCGTTTTTCCTTCCTCCTCCATTTTCCTTTACCGCCAGTGGCTTTTTTTACCTTTCTCTCATGTAATAGTCTGAGTAGCCAAATTTTTACTCATTTTATACAATTACAACCGATTCGGCTGTCCGCGATGTTTTAAAATAACCTTAACAATCATAATTTGACCAGTACTTTATCAAAAACAATAGCTATGAAATGTGAATATTACACAATTCCCTTTATAATATTACATCCCCTGTACTCTACTTAAATAAAAGTAGTACTACACAAAGTTCTCTGAATATATAAAAGAAAAAATAATATACCTCTGGTATCGAAAGCTTGTAGACTCGGGTAACCGATCTAGCAGCCGATAGTCAACGGATGGTAATCTCTTAGTCCAAAATCAACAACCTGTGGAGTGGAAATAAAGGGGTGAGCGAACCACGTGCTCAGTAAAGGAGTAGTATGCTATTTGATATACTGAAGCCTATATGCTAAAAACTTATTTTCTAAAAGGTGTGCTAATGTAGTAGGAAAGATACTACAATCGGCCGGGAAATCCAGATAGAGTAAAGAAGGTATTTTGAAATACCTATCTTGTCCCGGAAACCAAGAGCGATTATAAGGAGTAGTGGTTTAAATTGCTTTTCTCAAAACAATTAAATATCATTTATTTCCCATAAAATAAAATAGTATAAAAGTCATTTAAAAATGATTTCTTCAAAATCATATCATACACTCTACAATTCAGTGATAAAAAGTGTAGTACGATAAGTGCACAACCGTATAAAGGCAATAGGAATCATGCATAGTACAATAGTTTCAATATCCCAAAATAAGATGAAATACAATAATTATTTCTAATTTGGAAATAATTTCCTTAGTATTACTTTCTAGTAAGTAATAGATCTCATGATTCCTTTTAAATCAACAGTAATTTTAGTACTATTCCTAGTTCAGAAATCCTTAAATCCAGTACAGTAAGTAAACAATAATCAATACTTTTCTATTCAGTAAATCAGTACTGTAAACAGTAATAAATATTTTCATTCAACAAACAATGTTGAGACTAGGCATCACCCTACATTTTATCATGCTATAATCGTCCACTAGGGACACAGTACAGTAACAGTCTAGATCTATGGCCATAGTCTAAGGTTGTCTCGGATACACTTGCCAGGTGGCACCGGGACCGCTGATGATCGGCGGGTCAATCAGCTCACGTGAAAAGTAACAATATGATAATAAGCATGAATCTCGGGGCCTAAGTCTCAAAATCAAATCAATTTCTCATAAAATACCTTTAAGGAATTTCCATAATTTAAATCATTTATTTAAATAATTATTTCCCAAAAAGGTATTTATTTCCTTTCCAAACACAGTAATTTAATCGATAAATATCCATGTTTATAGTGAGAAAATAAACAATATTCATTTTGAATATTTAACTCTTATAAATCATAGAAAATTTCTCATGAAAATTTATATTAAACATGAATATTTAAAATTAAATAAATATTTCATAAATACTATTTTTATGGGAAATGTATATAAATAACCACCAATTATGTCATTTGACCCATTTTGGTTCATCTAAAATATTTATAATATTTTAGAATAATTTTGATAAAAATTCCGGTAGCATAGTAGCTGCGGTTTTCCTAACCTCCTGCACTGAAACACAGTATAAAATCCAGCCTGAAAGCCACAATTCATGCATGTTTTCCAAGAAAATCAATTCTCAATAATTCCATGAAATATTTCTCAAACAAACATGCATTCAGTATATCCTTGCAACTCACATACAGTCTCCTTTACCTGTCTCTTGAATCCGAGCTCCTCGGTTACGTAAATCGAGATCCGTAGCCTCGGGCTGTAAAACGATTTTATCAATAATTATCAATATTTTTTCTCTTAATTTTAAGCTACTAAATTCCATAAAATGCAGCCACTAATGACACTGCACCTACACAACCAGTATTATTTAGACTGGTGCTAAAACTAAACTTTCCCGTTTTAGCTCTTTTTTCGGTTCTGATTTCACCAACCTCTCTCTTTTGATGTCCACATTAATTTTCTACCATCAAACACTAAAATGCAGCATTAAATCATGCCCAAACTAGCCTTGGCCGAAACCTTCATTTGCCATTTTTCATCATTTTTCAACTATTTTGTAAATCTAATGCTTAAAGTCTTCTTAATCCATCTCTAATCATTATTTTCTATCATTTTCATGCATCAAAATGCATGGTTTCTATGAGATCTCAAAGTGTCCAAAACCCACAAATATGGCATATTTTTATACAATCATTCTTAAGCAAATCTAATGTCATAGCCTTTTTCTACACCTTGAATATACTAAGATTACAACCATAAAACAAATCAAATCATAAAATTTTGGGCATGAACTCACCCTGGCTAAACCTCACTTGGGCTGATATCTCCTTGATTTCTTTCTCTTTTTATGATCCAATGGTAGCAATGAATAGAGGAAGTGATGGGGATTATTTTTGCTAGAGATAGTTTTCTTGAATTTCTTTTTATTTTAGGTGTTTTTGTAAGCTCTTGTTTTTCTTCTTCACTTGACTATGGAAGACGTATGGGAGGTTGAAGAAGAGGTGAGGTGCTGCCGACTTCATGCTGTTTTAATTTGCTGGAATTTTCTGGATAATGGCAATATTACCATATTGCCATTACTAAGTCAAAATATTTACGGTTTCATGCCATTATGCCTCTTTTTCGTAAAAACCATGTAAATGGCCTCCAAAAATTATAATTCCAGCACCAAAACATCATATTTAATGTACCTTGATGAATGGAAGTGGTTTTGTTGCCGCGCGGTGTACCATTAATGAGAAATTACGATTTTACCCCTTTCAAACCGCTAGCAAAATTTTCCGATCAAACTAACCTTTTTGTCAAATCTTTTGACTCCATGATTTTCCTCTTTTTAGGTAGTTTATCATGGTATTCTCATTTTATCTAGATTCATTTTATGATGAGTGAAATTACGAAAATGGCCCTCGGGACATAACCGTCATTTCTCAATTTGTTTTTCCAAAATTCATGAATTATTTCCAAAAATTCCAAAAATTATTCTTATGTCTCCAAATGGTTATTTGATATTTATTTTACCTTCTTGTCTCTAAAATGAATTTTTAACCTCAATAAACTAATCAAATTTCATGTGTGGTCCACATATAACATTTGGTTAAATTCACTAAAATTCTTTATTTACACTATACAAATATTACAAATATATTGTGTACAGTATAATAGAACCAGGTCTTACATTTTCTTCCCACCTTAGGAAATTTGGTCCTCCAAATTTCACCTGGACCTATCCTTGGAATAGTTCTGGATATTTCTCTCGCATAAGGTTCTCTAGTTCCCAAGTAGCCTCCTCTTCCGTATGATACTGCCAGAGCACCTTAACCAATGGTATCGTCTTAGATCGCAAGACTTTATCCTTCCTATCCAAGATCCGTATCGGTCTCTCCACGTAACTCATATCTTCTCTAATCTCTAATGGCTCGTAATGAATTATGTGAGAAGGATCTGGATTATATCTCCTCAACATAGAGACGTGGAATACGTTATGCACACCTGATAACTCCGGTGGTAGTGCTAATCGATAAGCCACATCTCCCACGTGATCCAAGATCTCGAAAGGCCCAATGTAGCGAGGACTCAACTTTCCCTTCTTACCAAATCTCATAATACCTTTAGAAGGTGAGACCTTCAAAAATACATAATCACCCGTCGAAAATTCAAGTGGTCGGCGTCTGGTATCTGCATAACTCTTCTGCCGACACTGAGCCGTCTTAAGCCTTTCACAAATAAGCTGTACATCTCGAGAAGCCTGCTCAACTAAATCTGGAGCTAATAACTTTCGGTCTCCTACCTCTTCCCATGCCATTGGGGATCTACATCGTCTGCCATATAAAGCTTCGTAAGGTGCCATGCCAATACTAGTATGATAACTATTATTGTAAGCAAATTCTGCCAGGGGAAGATGATCGTCCCAGGAGCCTTTAAAATCCAAAGCACACGCTTTCAACATATCCTCGAGCGTCTGTATCGTATGCTCGAACTGCCCGTTAGTCTGCGGATGAAATGCGGTGCTAAAACTCAATTGGGATCCCATTGCCTCCTGAAATCTCTCAAAAAATGAGATGTGAAGCGAGAGTCCCTATCGGATGTAATGCTCACTGAAACTCCATGTAATCTCACTATTTCCCTGACATATAAGTCGGCTAAGGCACTCACTGGATCTGTAGACTTCATAGCCAGAAAATGAGCAGACTTAGTCTATCTATCTACAATCACCCATATAGCATCATAACCTCGTCGAGTTCGTGGTAAACCCATAACAAAATCCATAGTGATATGCTCCCATTTCCAAGTAGGAATATGTAAAGGTCGAAGCATACTTGCGGGCTTCTGATGTTCAATCTTTACCTGTTGGCATGTAAGACATCTCGCAACATACTCAGCGATGTCTTTCTTCATCTTGGGCCACCAGTATATTCTTCGGAGATTCTGATACATCTTAGTACTACCCGGATTAGTGTATACCTGGTAGTATGAGCCTCTGATAGAATTAAATCTCTGATATGCTGATCACTGGGAACACATATTCTACCTCTAAACCTTAGTATCCCATCGGTGCCAATCTCGAAATCGGACTGTACTCCCATCTGAACCTGACTGGCAATTTCGATGTAATAATCATCTCTCCTTTGAGCTTCTCTCATCCGATCCATCAAATCCGGCTCAATTCTGAAACTAGCTGTAAATCCCTTTGTGTCAAAGGAAATAACCCTCAAGCTGAGATTAGAAAACTGCTCTCTAAGATCGTGTTCCCTAACCATCATATATGATACCATGCCAACATGTTTACGGCTCAGTGCATTTGCTACTACATTAGCCTTACCCGGGTGGTATAAAATCTCATAGTCATAATCCTTTAATAGCTCCATCCATCGTCGTTGTCTCATATTCAACTCTCGCTATGAGAATAAATATTTCAGACTCTTATGGTCTGTGTATACCTGGAATTTCTCCCCGTATAAATAGTGCCGCCAAATCTTCAGTGCAAATACCACTGTGGCTAGCTCTAAATCATGTGTCGGGTAATTCCTTTCATGATCCTTCAACTATCGAGAACCATAAGCTATAACTTGACCATGCTGCATCAATACACATCCCAATCCCTAAGCGGAAGCATCAGTATAAACAATAAATCCACCAGATCTGCTAGGAAGGGCTAATACAAGGGCTGTAGTAAGTCTACGCTTAAGCTCCTGAAAACTGCGTTCACACGCATCATTCCACTCGAACTTCACGTCCTTACGTGTGAGTCGTGTCAATGGAGCAGCAAGTCTAGAAAATCCCTCTACGAATCTACGATAATATCTAGTAAGACCCAGAAAACTTCGTATCTCCGTGACTGTCTTAGGCCTCTCCCACTGTACGATGGCCTCTATCTTGGACAGATCAACTGACACCCCATCCTTAGACACTACGTGTCCCAAGAATACGATGTGGTCAAGCCAAAACTCGCACTTACTGGATTCAGCATACAATCTCCGATCTCTGAGGGTTTGTAGAACTATATATAAATGCTGCTCATGCTCCTCCGGAGACTTAGAGTAAACCAAAATGTTGTCAATGAAGACTATGACGAACTTATCCAAGAATGGTTTAAAAACCTCATTCATCAGACTCATGAAAGCTGCAGGGGCATTAGTCAAACCAAAAGGCATCACAAGAAACTCATAATGTCCGTACCGAGTCCGAAATGCTATCTTATGAACATCCGACTCCTTAATCTTCAACTGGTAGTAGCCTGATCGAAGATCTATCTTAGAGAATACCTGTGCATCCCTGAGCTGATCAAATAAATCATCGATCCTGGGCAAGGGATATTTATTCTTAATGGTAGCCCGATTCAACATCCGATAATCAATACACAACCGTAGACTACCATCCTTCTTTCGGACGAATAATACCGGAGCTCCCCACGGAGACACATTGGGATGTATAAATCCCTTATCCAGTAGCTTCTGAATCTGCTTCTTAAGCTCCTCTAATTCATCTAGTGCCATCCGGTAAGGGGGTCTAGAAATCGGCTCCGTACCGGGTACCAAATCAATCGTAAACTCCATCTCTCGATCTGGTGATAACCCTGGTAATTCCTCTGGAAACACGTTCGGAAAATCCCTAACCACAAGAATATCCTCTAACTCGGGGCATTTCCTTTCTACGTCCTCCACACTAGCAATATAACCTTCACACACATTTATAGACAACCATCACATTTAGTACACATATCGTTTCATAAACATATATTTACATCATACCATTAATTTACATATATAATTTTACAATATGTTTCTCAAGATGAGAGAAAGTGATAAACTTAGTACAACAGTCCAAACTAACTTGATTTGCTGTCAACCAATCCATCCCCAGAATTATATCAAAATCATACATATTAAGCAAAATCAAGTTGACAGTTGTAACTTTCTATCTTATAGTAACCTTACAATTCCTATATACAGTATCTGTCATCTGCGACTCTTTGAAAGGAGTATTTATTTGTAAAGTAAATCTTAAAGTTTCTGGTTCTACAGGGGTCCTGTTAGTACATGTAGGTAATAAGAAGGAATGGGTAGAACCTGGATCAATTAATGCAATCACTAGAATATTGAAAAGATAAACCTTACCTTTAATCACATCAGCAGAGGCATCGGCAGTCTCCTGATCTAATGCGTACACCTGTCCCTGAGTCACAACCTTTTTACCCTGTTCTACTGCAGTAGCATGTCTGGGCTGTAAGGGTGTCGCCTTCTCCGACTCGCTCGGAGCGGCCGGTGTAGATGCCTCAGTAGGTGGTGGTAGAGGGACAGTAGAAGCAGCAGACTCTCTAGCCATTGGGCAATCTCTGACCATATGCCCCGTCTGCCCATACTTAAAACATGCCTTAGATGCCATATAACAAGGGCGTGAACCATGCGACCTACCACAACGTCCACATCTAGTCGCAACATTCCTATGAGTAGAGGTAGGGCCTGAAGAAGGGGTAGTAGCTGCTGATCTTGTAAATCGCCCTTCTGAAATCTGTATACCTGAAGCCTTAGCCCTAGATCTAGCTACGTCCCAGTGGGGACGTGAATTGGAGTTTTGGCCTAAGGGCACACTTCGAGAAAGCCGTGAGGGGCGATGGCCTACGGGTGCACCCCAAAGCGGACGACTTGTGTTCCTGTGGGAACGATGATAGCTTGATTTAATTATAGGGTGATGCCTAGTCTCAACTTACTGATTTCTGTTTACTGAGAGGATTTATTGAATCCTGTTTACTGTTTACTACATTATATTGTAAACTGTTTAGCCAGTGATTTGAATATTAAAGACTGTTCACTATATCCACTGTTTTCCTACTGGGTATGCTATTAGGGAAAATAAACATTTTGTGGTATATAGTTTTAGTTTTATAAAGTAGCATACAACTTCTTTACTAGCACGTTGTCGCTTACCTTTTATTTCCACTCCACAGGTTATTGATTTGGATTAAAAGGTTTACCTTTCAAAGTTATCGGTTGCTAAAGTTAGCAGATATACAATATCGAAGGTACATTATATTCTTTTATATATTTAGTAAAATTATACAATACTACTTTGAGTAAGAAAAAGGAAATGTAGGTGACCTCAAAATTAAAGAGGTATTCATATGTCTATTTTGGTACTGAAATGAAAGTACCATTTATTTTTAAAGGGTTAATAGAATGTTAAGCATCACAGACAGCCCAATCGGTAAAGATGTGTGAATAAAGTAAAATATGTGATTTATTGTAGATTCGAGATGTTACAAAATTAATGGTATCAGAGCAAGATTGGTCAGATATCTAGTGGTGCTTGAAATGAAAAGTGAATAGTAAACATTCCCTGTTGTACTGTATAGTCTGAATGTATAAAGGAATCAAGTGATTGTAAACTGAGTTAAGTGTTTAAAATGATGTGAAAGTTTATGAATTAAGGATAACGAAAAGGAATTGTAATCTGAGGATTTGACATGAAATAGATGATCTTATGGTCTTACTGGAGGTTTATTCGGTATGGTACGGAGAGGAACTCAGTGAGGGCCCCACCATGACTTCTTTGTCCAAATCGAACTAAGACCTTGAAATGATGATATTGGAGTGAAATGGGATATCATCACTATGTAGACCTTAAGATCGTCTGTTTGAATGTATCTTAAAGAGGTAGAAATAAACTAAGAAATGATGAATATGCCCCTATATTGAAATAATGCCTCTGAATCATGGTTGACTAAATTGATTTGGAACTGATTGATGGTAATATAGTATTTGATGGTGTAAAGGACATATTACATGTTTAATGATCCCTACTGTAAGCCCCACTTATATTTTAATGTGTAATACGACCAGAGTGGGTATTATGGGAGGTCATGAGATAGTCGATCTTGTTATGATTCTTAAGGCCTGAATTAAAAGTGAAAAGATGGGGTATGTTGATTAGGGATTCATTAATATTGTAAAAAGAGATATACTTTACAGAATGGTATATCCTGAAGTGAAAAGAAAAATAGATAAGTGAATCGATTGACATACATGTTGCATGATTTGAAAGATATGTATATGTAAGGATACATAGTGGATTTGCTGGATGTAAATAATGAAACATCCAAGATGATATGAGATTATGATTTAGAAGTTACTGGATGAATTTCTAAATAAATTTTCAGAGTAATGTGGATTTGAGAGATTATTAACTCGATTCACAACATGAAATCTATTTATAAGCTCTTACCAACGAACCTAAAAGAGTCTGAAGAGCTTAAGAAATTACTCTAGAGATTAATGAATAAAGAACCCATCTGTATTAGAGTAACTGGTGAAAACACAGATGATATGATTCGAAAGAATAAGCATAGCTTATGATCGTGTACTAAATTCCAAATTTTCAATAGTGTTGTTACTGAAAATGGATATTCATTTGTTTATGATTGATATTTTAATCGATCCATTTAATGATATACATGGAGTTTTAAGACCAATCTCTGAACAAGATGTTATCGGATAAAACGCTTACAGACAGGCATTCGTTAGATGATGTTCAGAACTCGGTAAAACTCCTACGAGTCCTTCGTGGTACTTAAGAGATATATGAAATATCATGTGATGTATGTGGAATTAATGAAATCACATACGAATAAATTTTAATAGCATGAAACCACGAGATGTGAATATTGATTTATTTAAATAGAGAAGTTTGTGGAATCAGCTGCTTTACTAATATGGTACATGGTGTGAGAAAATTAAATGGGAGTGGATAAGTATGTACGAGTATAGTATTCAAAATTGTTAAATGATTTTAATGGGAGAGTACTATACTAAATTGAAAGCTACGGAAGTGATAAGTTTGAAAGGGTGAGAATGATCCAAAGACAAGTCATATGATGATAAGGGAACACAAGTTATGAGGTAGTTCCCAAATCAAGTGTGAGATCCTCAATTTCCATGTATTCCTCCATGTATGTAAAGAATTCTAAGTTAATATGATTAAATGAATATGAATTTGATGTGTAATTAAGGTATAATAGATGTATGAATGATGTATGGATTATAGAAGAAATAAGGATGTTGATAGTCAATAAGTCAAATGAAGTATGTTGATATCAGGAAATATTAAGAGTATGAGACAAGAAATTAAATCAGATTTTGATTGGAGGTTAAATGGATGAGTCATAAGGAAATTAATGGGTCAAATGAGTCAAGGGGATGCTAATGGCTGAGATAGAGAATGGATGAGCATGCATTTAATGCATGAAGCATGACTCATCACCCTCATCATCTCATCATCAACGTCAGCCACTCTTCTCCGAGCTCTCCCTCTCGTTCATCTCCATTCTTCCAAGTTTTCCATTCCAAGTTCCTTGCTAAACTACCTTATTCCCTCATCAATTCACTAAGTTCATTAGATGAAAATCGATCCTTGTCACTAGACTAAGTGAAATCCAAAGTTTGGTGAATTGATTTCAAGTATTGGAGGAGATCTTAACAATTGAAGTTTTGGTCTCTAGTGAAGGTAAGAGAAGAGGATGATTTAGCTAACTTTGTTGATGATTTGGAGTTGTTTTAAGTTAGTATAACATGTGTATGTGGTTTAATTTAAGGTTTGATATGATGTGGTGATTTCATATTTGAAGAAGTGAAAGCTAGGGTTACGCGCCAAGTGATTTCGCGTTCTCGAAGGAATCGAGGTAAGGAAATTATGTAACGGACGTAAGACGGCTATGTCCGCATGTTTTATGATATGTGCATGTGATTTGGAGAGAAATACCAGCTGTTTCTATACAGGAAAAGTGCATTTTCGGACTTGTCTCCTAGTACCAATTAGGCTAGGGGCAGCCGACTGCCTTAGAGGGAAGTCGACTGCCTAGAGACAACCAAAACGTCGTTTTCGAAAACCGATGCAAACCAGTCGACTGCTATGTAAGCCAGTCGACTGCTATTTACCCAGAAGTATTCTGTTTCAAACCAGTCGACTGCTATATGGGACAGTCGACTGCTATTTGTCAAATTGCATTCTGTTTCAAACCAGTCGACTGCTATTTGCTAAGAAGCATTCTGTTTGAAAACCAGTCGACTGCTATATGGACCAGTCGACTGCCTCCATGTATTTTTCGAAAAGAAAATAATTTCGAGAAATAAAATTATGAAGCAGCAGTCGACTGCCCTATAAGACCAGTCGACTGCCCTGTATGAAAAGATGTTTTCAAAGCTTATTTGAATTAAACACAAAGGTGTTTCTGAAAAGAATATTATAAATGTTTTGAGGCTATGGACTGCGTAATGATTATGCATTTCTGATGGCTGAGAGACTCTGATCAAGTCCTCAGTAATATGTATGTTAAGTGAGGAACCCTAGTCCGGTCCTCAAGACCATCAGTGACACCTGACTAGTGTTCACTATGGTATTATTAAGGCAGGAGAGAATCCCTGACCTCTACATGGTATACCAATGTACTAATGCATGATTAGAGTCATATGAGTCATATGAATGGGAATGAACGGTTCATATGACGACTCAATTGCTTAAACATTGTACATAGTCTCCATCTATTACAAAGTACAAGATATATGTATGAAGAAGTATATGATGTATGTTTTTAAGTATGATATGAAGTATGATGTTTTAAAGGAAGTATGCTTGCCATGTCATTTTAAATGAATATGCATGGTTACAAACAATGCATGAAAGAAGTTTATGAAGCATGCTTTATAATGCTTTACATGACATTATAGAGCCAAGTAGGAAAAATGC
The DNA here is from genome assembly GCA_032173925.1 of Heritiera fomes. Classification (NCBI taxonomy): domain Eukaryota; kingdom Viridiplantae; phylum Streptophyta; class Magnoliopsida; order Malvales; family Malvaceae; genus Heritiera; species Heritiera fomes. The sequence continues at coordinate 14,582,167 of JAPDPM010000009.1, read as the reverse complement.
ATATAGAGGCATAGCACGCTCTTTTATGTAGTTTTCTTACTGAGCGTAAACTCACCCCTTTTTACGACCATTTTTCAGATTACTTAAAGTGAGCCTCGCTCCGATTAGAGGAGCTTGATTTGGAAGAAGTAGAGTGTACCTTCTCGATACGCTTCCCACTTAGCATAGAAGGTATACTTACATGTTTATATATAACAAATGTAATTCAGTTACAGTACAGTACAAGTAGCTAATATGTACTTAGGAATTCTGGGGATGTAAGATAAAGATGATGTATGAGATCCTGTGGAAATGAAATGGTATTTATATATATCATTTGATGTTTATTGAAAAGAAATAATTTGTGTGAGCTATTAGATAATTAGCTTAAGAGTAAAGAAAGAATGACACTGGATAAACTAAATCAAAATAAGATCGGATAAGATAATAAGAAAAAGTTAGGTGATAAGATGGAGTGACGGGGACGTCACATCAAGATTGAATGTGATTCCTCTGACTATCATAGTGTCACGGCTAAATTAAAAAAAATCGAGCCAGATTGATAGATGAAATGAGTTATACTCAGAGGAGTAAATAAATGAATTACTGACAGTCAAGGCTCAGTTGTGTGAGCAGGACTATGACCTACATCATGTTGACTTCCGAGCCAAGGGTAAAGGCAAAGAACCGATGAAGCGGAAGTCGGATGAGAAAGCTTCGAGTGATAAGTATCCATTTCGGAGAAGTAGACGATCTGAAGGAGTTTCTATAGGTAAGTAAAGTATGAAAAGATAATCTTTAAATTAATTTAATAGTTATATGGAATTATATTGAAGTTGGAGTTATAATGATGATGGTAATGATATAGGTACTCCTAAAGCTACAGGGATTAAGATAAGTGATGAGCGATCCCGAAATCAAGTTGGAAGTACCGCTAGCTCGCAAAAGAGTACGATGCAAAGATGTGAGCAGTGCGGAAAGTTTCATGGATCACAGCCATGTCGCTTGGCGAGTGGCGCTTGCTTTAGATGTGGGAAGAAAGGACACATGATTAGAGATTGCCCTCAGAGAGATCCGAGGATGCCTGATGAATCGGATAAGACCCCTAAACCACAACCTAAGGCTACTGCTGCTGAGAAGGGAAAGAAAGCTGTGACCCAAGGACGAGTATTTGCCATCGACGAAGAGTCTGCCGATGCCTCGTCCAAAGTGATTAAAGGTATAATTTACCTATTTGGTATGAATGTCATAGCATTGTTTGATCCAGGCTCTACGCATTCATTTGTGTCACCTAAGTTTGCTATGAAGATACCTGTTGAGCCTGAGACCTTAGAACACTCATTAAAGATAAGCACACCATTTAAGGAATCACAAATGACGGAATTAGTATATAGAAAGTGTAAGCTACGGGTAGGAGAAAGAGAATCTAAGGCTGACCTAATCCTACTAAATATGTATGGGTTTGATGTTATTTTGGGTATGGATTGGTTAGCTAATAATCATGTTATATTAGACTGTTATGCTAAGAGTGTAACCTTCTCTTCACCCGTTAGCTATGTTGTAAATTTTGCAAGTAATTAATATGAAGTCTGTTTGGTTTTTAATTTGAATTCTTATGAAAGTAATGAGAAGTATGTATGACTGTATGAAGGATTTATTGCTTATGTGGAAAACGTAGATCAGAAACGTCCCGGACTCAATGATATTCCTGTAGTCCGAGATTTTCCTGAGGTGTTCCCGGATGATCTTCCAGGACTTCCTCCGGATAGGGAAGTGGAGTTCACTATCGATTTGGTGCCGGGGACTGAGCCTATATCAAGAGCTCCCTATCGGATGGCCTTGGTAGAATTGGAAGAACTTAAGAAACAGCTTCAGGAATTGCTAGACAAGGGATTCATACGACCCAGCGTATCCCCTTGGGGTGCCCCTGTACTTTTTGTCAAGAAGAAGGACGGTAGTATGAGATTATGCATAGACTACCGGTGGTTGAACAAGGTGACGATCAAGAACAAGTATCCTCTTCCCAGGATAGATGACCTCTTTGATCAGCTAAAGGGTGCACAAGTCTTTTCCAAGATAGACTTGAGGTCGGGATATCATCAGTTGAAGATTAGAGATGAAGATATCCCTAAGACTGCATTCAGGACACGTTATGGCCATTATGAATTCTTGGTGATGCCGTTTGGTCTGACCAATGCACCTGCAGCCTTCATGAATCTGATGAATGATGTATTTAAGCAGTACCTGGACCAGTTTGTCATTGTTTTCATCGATGACATTTTGGTGTACTCGAGGTCAGGGGAAGAGCACGAGCAGCATTTGAGGATTGTTTTAGAGACCCTCAGAGATAGAGGACTGTATGCCAAGCTGAGTAAATGTGATTTTTGGTTGAATCAAATCTCCTTTTTAGGTCATGTGATCAGTAAAGATGGAGTCTCGGTTGATCCATCAAAGATTGAAGCGGTGGTTCAATGGGAAAGACCGAAGACAGTGACGGAGATTAGGAGTTTCTTGGGTTTAGCTGGCTACTATAGGAGGTTTGTAGAAGGTTTCTCGAAGTTAGCTACTCCACTGACGCGCTTGACGCGCAAGGAAGTGAAGTATGAGTGGAATGAAGCCTGTGAGTGTAGCTTCCGAGAGTTGAAGCACAGACTGACGACTGCACCGATTCTCACCATCCCTAGTGGTTCAGGTGGATTTACGGTGTACAGTGATGCCTCAAGGCAAGGTTTGGGATGTGTGTTAATGCAGCATGGTAAGGTAGTAGCATATGGTTCTAGACAATTGAAGGACCATGAGAAGAACTACCCCACTCATGATTTGGAGTTAGCTGCAGTAGTGTTTGCCCTGAAGATATGGAGGCATTACTTGTATGGTGAGAAATTTCAGATTTTTACGGATCACAAAAGTCTGAAATATTTGTTTTCTCAGAAGGAATTAAACATGAGGCAAAGAAGATGGCTCGAGCTACTAAAGGATTACGATTGTGAGATCTTGTACCACCCGGGTAAAGCCAATGTGGTGGCGGATGCTCTGAGCCGGAAGCATGTAAGTATGGTGTCTTATATGATGATAAAAGAGTATGAACTAATTGAACAATTTGCAAGCCTCAATCTTAATGTTATGCCTCATGAGCATATTGGAATGATGGCTAGTTTGAGGATTGAGCCAGAGTTAATGGACAGAATCCGAAGTGCTCAAAAGGAAGATAATAGATGCATTGAGGCTATAAATCAGATACAATCAAGTATGACCCCAGAGTTCAGTCTTGGTAGTGATGAGATTTTGAGGTTCAGGAATCGTATATGTGTTCCTAATGATGACGAATTGAAGAAGATGATCTTGATAGAAGCACATGCCACTAAGTACACGTTACACCCAGGAAATACGAAGATGTATCATAATCTTCGCAAGGTGTACTGGTGGAAGGGTATGAAGAGAGACATCGCAGATTTTGTAACAAAATGTCTCACATGTCAACAAGTTAAGGTAGAGCACCAAAAGCCAGCAGGATTACTGCACCCTCTGCCTATACCTACATGGAAGTGGGAACACATTACGATGGATTTTATTATGGGGCTGCCCAGAACCAAGAGAAATCATGATGGTATTTGGGTGATTGTCGATAGATTGACAAAATCAGCTCACTTCCTACCTATGAAGTCAACTGATACACTCAATGCTTTGGCAGATATGTATGTAAAAGATGTAGTAAGACTACACGGTGTTCCAGTGAGCATCACTTCTGATAGAGATTCCAGGTTTACTTCCCATTTCTGGGAGCATTTTCAGGAAGCCATGGGATCTAAGTTAAGTTTTAGCACAGCTTTTCATCCGCAGACTGATGGACAGTCCGAGCGCACGATTCAGACGCTCGAGGATATGTTGAGAGCTTGTGCTATGGACTTTAAAGGCTCCTGGGATGACCATCTGCCATTGGCTGAGTTTGCATACAATAATAGTTATCATGCAAGCATCGGGATGGCACCATATGAAGCTTTGTATGGAAGAAGGTGTCGATCTCCGATTGGGTGGGAAGAAGTGGGCGAACGTAAGTTATTGGCTCCAGATCTAGTCGAGCAAGCCTCAGAAGATGTTAAGTTAATTTGTCAGAGGCTTAAGACAGCTCAGAGTAGACAAAAGAGCTATGCAGATGCTCGACGGAGGCCACTTGAATTCATGGTTGGAGATTTTGTGTTCTTGAAAGTTTCTCCATCCAAAGGGATCATGAGATTTGGCCGACGAGGTAAGCTGAGTCCTCGTTACATCGGTCCATTTGAGGTCTTAGATCGAATAGGTGATGTTGCCTATAAATTGGCATTACCTCCGGAGCTATCAGGAGTACATAATGTGTTTCATGTATCGATGCTTCGGAAGTATAATCCGGATCCGTCTCATGTCATTGAGTATGAACCCTTGGAGATAAGGGAAGATATGAGCTATGTAGAAAGACCGATTCGGATCTTGGATCGGAAAGATAAAGTGTTGAGATCTAAGACGATTCCGTTAGTGAAAGTTTTCTGGCAATACCATACGACGGAAGAAGCTACATGGGAGCTAGAGAGCTTAATGAAGGAAAGGTATCTCGAATTATTTACATAACAAGCTAAGGCAAATTTGGAGGACCAAATTTTTCTAAGGAGGGGAGGATGTGAGATCCTCAATTTCCATGTATTCCTCCATGTATGTAAAGAATTCTAAGTTAATATGATTAAATGAATATGAATTTGATGTGTAATTAAGGTATAATAGATGTATGAATGATGTATGGATTATAGAAGAAATAAGGATGTTGATAGTCAATAAGTCAAATGAAGTATGTTGATATCAGGAAATATTAAGAGTATGAGACAAGAAATTAAATCAGATTTTGATTGGAGGTTAAATGGATGAGTCATAAGGAAATTAATGGGTCAAATGAGTCAAGGGGATGCTAATGGCTGAGATAGAGAATGGATGAGCATGCATTTAATGCATGAAGCATGACTCATCACCCTCATCATCTCATCATCAACGTCAGCCACTCTTCTCCGAGCTCTCCCTCTCGTTCATCTCCATTCTTCCAAGTTTTCCATTCCAAGTTCCTTGCTAAACTACCTTATTCCCTCATCAATTCACTAAGTTCATTAGATGAAAATCGATCCTTGTCACTAGACTAAGTGAAATCCAAAGTTTGGTGAATTGATTTCAAGTATTGGAGGAGATCTTAACAATTGAAGTTTTGGTCTCTAGTGAAGGTAAGAGAAGAGGATGATTTAGCTAACTTTGTTGATGATTTGGAGTTGTTTTAAGTTAGTATAACATGTGTATGTGGTTTAATTTAAGGTTTGATATGATGTGGTGATTTCATATTTGAAGAAGTGAAAGCTAGGGTTACGCGCCAAGTGATTTCGCGTTCTCGAAGGAATCGAGGTAAGGAAATTATGTAACGGACGTAAGACGGCTATGTCCGCATGTTTTATGATATGTGCATGTGATTTGGAGAGAAATACCAGCTGTTTCTATACAGGAAAAGTGCATTTTCGGACTTGTCTCCTAGTACCAATTAGGCTAGGGGCAGCCGACTGCCTTAGAGGGAAGTCGACTGCCTAGAGACAACCAAAACGTCGTTTTCGAAAACCGATGCAAACCAGTCGACTGCTATGTAAGCCAGTCGACTGCTATTTACCCAGAAGTATTCTGTTTCAAACCAGTCGACTGTTATATGGGACAGTCGACTGCTATTTGTCAAATTGCATTCTGTTTCAAACCAGTCGACTGCTATATGACCAGTCGACTGCTATTTGCTAAGAAGCATTCTGTTTGAAAACCAGTCGACTGCTATATGGACCAGTCGACTGCCTCCATGTATTTTTCGAAAAGAAAATAATTTCGAGAAATAAAATTATGAAGCAGCAGTCGACTGCCCTATAAGACCAGTCGACTACCCTGTATGAAAAGATGTTTTCAAAGCTTATTTGAATTAAACACAAAGGTGTTTCTGAAAAGAATATTATAAATGTTTTGAGGCTATGGACTGTGTAATGATTATGCATTTCTGATGGCTGAGAGACTCTGATCAAGTCCTCAGTAATATGTATGTTAAGTGAGGAACCCTAGTCCGGTCCTCAAGACCATCAGTGACACCTGACTAGTGTTCACTATGGTATTATTAAGGCAGGAGAGAATCCCTGACCTCTACATGGTATACCAATGTACTAATGCATGATTAGAGTCATATGAGTCATATGAATGGGAATGAACGGTTCATATGACGACTCAATCGCTTAAACATTGTACATAGTCTCCATCTATTACAAAGTACAAGATATATGTATGAAGAAGTATATGATGTATGTTTTTAAGTATGATATGAAGTATGATGTTTTAAAGGAAGTATGCTTGCCATGTCATTTTAAATGAATATGCATGGTTACAAACAATGCATGAAAGAAGTTTATGAAGCATGCTTTATAATGCTTTACATGACATTATAGAGCCAAGTAGGAAAAATGCATATAGAGGCATAGCACGCTCTTTTATGTAGTTTTCTTACTGAGCGTAAACTCACCCCTTTTTACGACCATTTTTCAGATTACTTAAAGTGAGCCTCGCTCCGATTAGAGGAGCTTGATTTCGAAGAAGTAGAGTGTACCTTCTCGATACGCTTCCCACTTAGCATAGAAGGTATACTTACATGTTTATATATAACAAATGTAATTCAGTTACAGTACAGTACAAGTAGCTAATATGTACTTAGGAATTCTGGGGATGTAAGATAAAGATGATGTATGAGATCCTGTGGAAATGAAATGGTATTTATATATATCATTTGATGTTTATTGAAAAGAAATAATTTGTGTGAGCTATTAGATAATTAGCTTAAGAGTAAAGAAAGAATGACACTGGATAAACTAAATCAAAATAAGATCGGATAAGATAATAAGAAAAAGTTAGGTGATAAGATGGAGTGACGGGGACGTCACATCAAGATTGAATGTGATTCCTCTGACTATCATAGTGTCACGGCTAAATTAAAAAAAATCGAGCCAGATTGATAGATGAAATGAGTTATACTCAGAGGAGTAAATAAATGAATTACTGACAGTCATGTAAATGGATGTATATATTGGAAATGTGAAATGGCATAAATAATGTGGAGACGGAATTGGTAATTTGATAAATTTCCATTACAAAAGTTGATTGTGAAAAGATTACATCCTCAGGTACATTACACCATTAAGTGATATTACATGTACTATGAGAATGATGGATGTAATGATAACTTTATATGGAAAGAGATATTGAGGAAAATTATTACATAATGCCTCATTCACTATAAGTGAGGGTTAATATTAAGGTTTGCAAGTGAAGTGCAACCTTAACTAAATTAATGTGAAATTGATTATTGTGGGATAATAAACAATCCGAAAGAACCATAATGTCATAAAAGTGATCGTAGATTGATTTATCAAATTGATTCACTTCTACATCATCAAGTTCTTGATCTCTTCAGTGCCCTAGTGGATAAATATATCTGTGAAATGGTGAAAAGGTATGTAAAGTTCTAGTGAGCGAGTACATGTGATAGGGATCCCTAATTGGCCCCATGCTTTAAGAGAGTAGCAACAAGCCTTGGGGTTCCAAATTTACTGTTAGCACCGCCTCTTATTGATATAAATATCCAAGCGCATTGTGTGGATGCTCAAGGATATATTGAGAGCGAGTGTATTGCATTTAAAAAGGATACTGAGACAATTACATACGATTGATTAAAATTGTCTAATGATAGACACCAAATCATTATCGACCTAGCACCGAGTGAGATGATAAATGATTTCAGGGTGTATAAATTGATTGTGAAAGAAGGAAACATGCTCAAGGGAATTAAGCTTGAGTTCTTCAGGAACCTTAGGACAAATCAGTGATGGGCGACCCACGAGTTGGGCGATCGCCCAATAGTGGACAATATGTTGTGAGGTGCGGACAAACTATGTGGTCACCGACTCACTTATAAGAGTAAACCTAGGGTGCGGGAGAGCACCAAGGGGATGCTCACTGGCGACCCGAAGAATTGGGCGAGGCTTTTAAAGAAAATTTGAATTATAAAAAAAATACTAGCAGTCTCATCTTAGAGACGAGATTAACTAAAAGTTAAAATATGATAAGGAAGAAAAATACCTATATTGGTGGTACTTTCTAAACTAAGTGAAAATTGAATTACTCACAAAAAGGTATAATGCTATCTGGATAATTGTGGATATATTGACTAAGTCTGCTAATTTCTTGGCTATGGAATTTACTGATCCAATTATTGCCTTAGCTGAATTATATGTCAGGGAGATAGTGAGAGTACACAGTGTTCCAGTGAGCATTACATCTGACAGGGAGTCCCGTTTCGCATCTCAGTGTTGAGAGAGATTTCAGGAAGCTATGGGATCCCAACTGAGTTTAGCACAGTGTTTTATCCGCAGACTGACGGACAGTCCGAGCGTACGATATAGACGCTCGAGGATATGTGTGAGCGTGTGCATTTGATGTTAAAGGCTCATGGGACGATCATCTATCCCTGGCAGAGATTACTTATGATAATGGCCAATGGGCGAGTATCGACATAGCACCTTAGAGGTTTATATAGCAGATCATGTAATCCATGATAACATGGGAAGATGGGAGACCGTAATTCATTTTTGACTTGGTCGAATAGATTTCTGGATATATTCGGGACATTATATATTTTAAAGGTCTCGCCGTCCAAAGGCATAATGAAATTTGAAAAGAAAAGAGGAAACTTGAGTCCCCAATGCAATGGATCTTAAAAGATCTTATACTAAATAAAAGATGTGACATATCGGTTAGCACTATCACCAGAGCTGTTAGGAGTGCATAATGTATTCCACATCTTAATGCTGAGAAAGTAACATCTAGATCCTTCTCACATAATTTGACATGAGCCACTAGAAATCAAAGAGGACATGAGTTACGTTGAGAAACTGGTAAGGATCTTGGATAGGAAGGATAAGGTATAGCGATCTAAAATGATTCCTTTGGTTAAGGTACTCTGGCAATATCATACTAAGGAAGAGGCTACTTGTGAGTTAGAGAGCCTTGTGCATAAGGGATATCCAGAGCTCTTTCAGTGATAGGTTCAGGTGAAATTTAGAGGACCAAATTTCTTAAGGTGGGGAGAAAATGTGAAACCCATTTTTATTACACTGTATACTATACTTTGTAAATTATGTAGTGGAATTAAATAAAGATTGAATGAATTTCCACTCTCAATTTGGAGTTATTGGAATTGTAAATTATAGTATGGTGTATATGATTTAAACTGAATATAAATGGAGGAATTGAAAACATAGACTAAGAGAAGAAAATAAAGTCCAAAATAGTATGGAAATTGGACTACACTTGAGTGTTCATGGTGAAACATGGCTAGACACAAGAATTGTTCAGATTTGTGATGTTTTGATGTAATAAGGGACGATAATGATAGATAAAGAAGGGCTTTATTAAGTTGAAACAAGGCTGGAATTTTATTTGATGATATAGCTAACAAAAGAGGTTAAGAAAAGTCAAGAAAGTGCAGCCAAGTGTGAACGGCAAGCCTTCTTTTTCTACTGCATGGGGTGTGTTCGGGTGGAAAAAAATTCTAAAGGAAAGGAGAGCAATAAAATAAAGCATTTAAAGAGAAGTAACATATAAAGGAAGGATTAAAAGATTATTGGTTGAAGCATTGAAAAGAGAAGTGTGAAGAAAGTTAAGGTGCAACCGAAAAGTGAGGACCTCGTCTCTGCCATGTGCGTGCTCAATTGGAGAAACATGGTTGAAATTGTAACCATATGGTTATAAAATAATATGCTAAATTTATAATAAGAAGAAGAGGTAATTAATGTTTAACATATGAACCAATATGATTGGCTAAAGTAAGCAAAGAAAGTCCATAAAAGCAGGCGACAAAGAGGACTCCCACGTTCCTTTGGCTGCTCTCGTACCATCCTCTGCCCAGCCATAAGTTTGGTTGATGAAACATGAGTGTTATGGTGTAAAATAGATAGGAAATAATACTTAAAGATAAAGTAAATAGAGAAGATGAAAGTCAAAAATAAAGCAGCAAAAGTGGACTATTATGCACGCCACTTTGTTGAAAATGGCACGTCTTTCTTCAGCCTTTTTAAAGGATGTTAAACATGAATTTTATAGTAGGAATATAAAGGAAATAGGTCAAGTAAACATGCAGACAAAATTGTTATATGTCATTCTCACGGCTGCAAAGTATGTTCACAAATTAATGAAGGTAGAAGATTTGCTCCTTACCGTGTTCTTTTGGTTGCCATTTTCTTCATCAATTAATGAGATATCCAACAAGAAGAATGATGAAGAAAAAGATAAGAAGCTAAGTGGCAAACTCTTATATTGGATAGTATGCTAAATAGAAGACAATTTGGAACAAAAGCTTCAGTAAATTTCTTCTCCATGCCAACTTACTCTGCTGCACTTAGTTTTTCTATTTTGGCCATTTATTCTTGCTCTGTTCTTGCTTCCGTTTTGTCCAAGATGGATTAACAAAAACTTCATCCTTTTGCTATTTACTCATCTAACCTTCTCCTATACCTTCCCTCCATCTTAAGACCATCTAAGATATCAATAAAGGGAGGCTGAAGTGAAAACAGAAACTGCTTTGGCTTGGAGCAGTGTGGATTCGGTCAAGCTAATGTAAAGGTGTTGGTGATGTGTTGGTTGAATTGATGATGTTTTATTTTTCATGCATGGATAACTTGTTGAGACAAGAGATTGAAATGAATAAATAAGAGGAAAAAAATTGATACTAAGGAGGGTTCGAACTGAGAAAGGGGATATCAAATTCTCTTGTTTTATGTTAATTCAAAGTTATAAATTTATAGATCTAAAGGTGTACATCTCATAACTGCTATTGGTATTGAGTTATTTTACTTGAGCCAAAATATGCTATTTTCATGGGTTTCGGTCAGCCATGGAATATGAGAATTCGTGCATTTTTCTTGCATGAAAATGATAGTAAATAGAAGCTTGAGATGGGTTAACAAAGGTAGAATAAATAAATCATGGAAAAGAATTGAAAAATCATGAAAGGTGATAAATGGGAAATTTCGGCCATGGTTATTAGAATATGACATCATATTGTATTTTATGGTTTGAGGTTAGAAAATGACTATAGAAATTGAAAGAGAAAGATCGGTGAAATCGGAACCGAAAAAGGAGCTAAAACAAAAAAAATCAATTTTAGCACCTGTATAAATAACACTGGTTGTGCATGTGTTGTGTCATTAGTGCCTGCATTTTATGGAAGTTAGTGGCTCAAAATTAAAAGGAAAAATATTAATAAATTTTGATAAAATTATTTTGCAGCCGGGAATTGAGGACTCGGTAAAGGCGATCGAGAAGCTAGGCTTCGTAAGACTAGGTAAGGGAGTAGTATGTGAAGTGAAATGCAAGTCCTGTGGAGAAAAATGTTATAAAAATATTGGGAAAATGATTTGGTTTGAGACATGCATTAGTTTGATAAACTATTTTCACAGACCATGATTTGGGCGAGCTATAAAGCCGACCCCTATGTTGTTTTCTGGGCAAGCCAAAGAAAGACGACCCCTGTTTCAATAACATCCGGGCGAGCCAAAGATAGGCGACCCCTTTGATATAATTCTGGGTGAGCCAACAGTGGGTGATCCCTTGTTTTTTTTTTAAGAGAAATATTTTGTAGGCGACCTCCCAGTTCAACTCGGTGTGAGAGCCACAGTGGGTGATGTTAGTTCGCCATATGGGCGAATGAAAACATGCAAGTTCAATCCACTGCGATGGGCGAACCGTAATAGGCGAGCTGATAAGGGGCGAGCCAATTTAACTTGTGTTTTTCTCATATGAAAAATGGTGAAATTACTGGTTGTTATTACTGCGTTTTGTAAACAGAAAATATAATACCTTTTTAGAAAACAATCATTTTAAAGAAATGATGAAATATGTAAAATGTTCCTTAAGGGTTCTTTATGAGATATAAATTGATTTTTGAGACTTTAGGCCTCGAGTTTCATGCGTTACTATTCACGTGGCTGATTAGTGCCATAGATCTGGCTGCGCCCCAGTGGGGACGTGAATTGGAGTTTTGGCCTAAGGGCACACTCCGAGAAAGCCGTGAGGGGCAATGGCTTACGAGTGCACCCCAAAGCGGACGACTTGTGTGCCTGTGGGAACGATGATAACATGATTTAATTGTAGGGTAATGCCTAGTTTCAACTTACTGATTTATGTTTACTGAGAGGATTTACTGAATCCTGTTTACTGTTTACTACATTATATTGTAAACTGTTTAGCCAGTGATTTGAATATTAAAGACTGTTCACTATATCCACTGTTTTCCTACTGGGTATGCTGTTAGGGAAAATAAACATTTTGTGGTATATAGTTTTGGTTTTATAAAGCAACATACAACTCCTTTATAGAGCACATTGTCGCTCACCCCCTTATTTCCACTCCACAGGTTATTGATTTGGATTAAAAGGTTTACCTTCCAGAGTTATCGGCTGCCAAAGTTAGCAGATATATGATATCGAAAGTACATTATATTCTTTTATATATTCAGTAAAAGTATACAGTACTACTTTGACTAAAAAAAGGGAATGTAGGTGACCTCAAAATTAAGGAGGTATTCATATGTCTATTCTGGTACTGAAATGAAAGTACCATTTATTTTTAAAGGGTTAATAGAATGTTAAGCATCACAGGCAGCCCAACCGGTAAAGATGTGTGAATAAGAGTAAAATATGTGATTATTGTAAATTCGGGATGTTACAGGATTAAAGCATAGTTTGCTTAGTATTAGTCAATTATGTGATAGAGGTTTTAAGGTTGTGTTTGGTGCTTTGTGTTGTCTTGTTGTTGATGCTAAAACTAATCAAATTCTTTTTATAGGACATAGATAAAGAAATATTTACATTGTACACTTAGATGAATTAAATAACAAGAAAGTGTGTTGTATGGCCACAAAAGAAGATGAACCTTGGTTGTAGAATAGGAGATTAGGTCATGCTAGCATGCATGTATTGTCCAAATTAGCTCAAAGAGGCTTAGTTGTAGGATTACGTAAGCTTTAATTTGAAAATTATAAAGTTTGTGAAGCTTGTGTAAGAAGTAAGAGTCTTTTTCAAATCTAAAACGTGTGTTTCAACATCTAGGCCACTCCAACTCCTTCACTTAGATCTCTTTGGACCAACTAGAACTACTAGCTTAGGAGGAAAACACTGGATTTGTTATAGTTGATGATTATACTAGGTTCACATGGGTACTTTTCTTAAGTGTTAAAAATGAAGCCTTAGATAAATTCATTACTTTTTCAAAAATTACTCAAAATGAAAAAGCATATTCAATAACTAGTATTAGAAGTGATCATGGAAATGAATTTGAAAATCTTGATTTTGACACTTATTATAATGATAATAATATTAGCCATAATTTTTCAACTACTAGAACAACTTAATAAAATAGGGAGGTTGAAAGGAGAAATAGAACTTTAGGAAAAATGACAAGAACTATACTTTATGAAAATAACTTACCAAAATATTTTTGGGCTGAAGCTATCAACACTTAATGTTATATAATAAATAGAGTAATGGTTAGGCCAAATTTAAAGAAAACTCCTTATGAACTTTATAAAGGAAAAAAGCCTAATATTAGTTATTTCCATCCTTTTGGATGCAAGTGTTTTGTTTTGAATAATAGAAAAGATAATTTAGAAAACTTTGATGCAAAAAGTGATGAAGGTATCTTTCTTGGATATTCCTTAAATTCTAAGTCTTATAGGGTATTCAACCAAAGAATACTTATTGTAGAAGAATCAATACATGTGATCTTTGATGAGTCAAATTCTTCTAGTAAAACCAATTTTGATGATGATGTAGAAATATTTGATGAAATAATAATTGATCCATCTCAAGATAAAGATGTTAGCGAATAATTAGATCTTGACATAAATAAAAAGGAGGAGTCTTTAGATCAAGAGACATTAGGGAAAGAATCTAAATGTCCTAGAGAACTTAATTTTGCAAAAAATAATGACATTTTTAAATATCCAAATATTGGAGTTAGAACTAGATCATCCTATAGAAATATTTGCCAACATGTATGTCACAGTCCACATATACAGTAATTCACACATTTTCACACTTACAGTTATGGTTGGGCTACCGGCGATGCCTTTACTCACACACGTGCAATTAACAGAAACAATTCATGAAAGTAAACTTACTTAATTTACAAAATAGGAATATTTACGTAATAGTAATTTCTTTAATATTTACATCCCCTGTTTATAATTACAACATAGTAGGATTATATGAACTAGTCTAAACATATAAAAGGAAATAAATATACCTCTAGGATCCACACTAAGCTGCCTCGAGGAAACCAAAAGCGTAGCCGAAATCTTTGGGTCGGTATATCAAATCACTACAGGTAATCTATGATGGTGGGAAAATAAAAGGGTGGACGAAATGTGCTCAATAAGAGAATGGTATGCATAACTGATATTATGAAATCTATATGCATAAAAGCATTTATTTTCCTAATAGTATGCTACTGTCGATAAGGAAAGATATTATAGTCGGCTAGGGATCCAGATGGAATATGGGAGGTACTTTAGAATACCTGTCGTGTCCCAGAACCTAGAATCAACTATAGGGAGTAGCTATTGATTTTGATATGAAATAACATTTAATAAAATTTCAATATATAAATATATATAAATGGCTTGTAAAACCATTTATATAAAATACTTTAATAAGAATTTATCAAATCACTTTAAACATATGTCACACACTTCAATAAAATTTTAATAAACAGTGGTGACAGTAACAGTTCGGTAATCAGTATGATAAGTAGTTCAGTAAACAGTAAACACTTCGATAACAGTGGCAATTCGTAAAACAGTACAGTAAACAGTAACAGTAGTGGAGACTAGGCAACACCCAAATATATCATGCTATAATCCCCATAGAGAACAGTAACAATAACACGTGAGACATATGATCATAGTCTATAGGTGTCCTCAGTGTACACAGATCAGGTGACAATTGAGACGCTAAAGATTGGATCAGTATCAGCAACATAATAACAAGAATAGTAACAGTAAACACATGAGTATGATATGAGACCTAACAGTCTCAAAATAGTTTATAAACAGTATCTTCACCTTTATAGAAATTAATAAAAATAGATAATATCTTCAGTCAGTCCGTAAACCTTATTATATAACACAGTGAATAGTACAGTGAAACAGCTTATAAAATATTCACTCTTCAGTAATAATTTTCATAAATATTCAATTTCACTGTAAAACACTTATATAAACATCTCATTGCTTTCTTTTCGATGAAAATCAATTACATGAATATTTAAATATTATTTTTCGGTAACTTCATAGTTTATGAAAATATTAAATATTTAATTTCCAAGGCTAGGAATTTAGTTAACAATGCCCTTAAAATATTTCATGATATTTTACAAAATTTTCTAAGAAATTTTAGCAGCATAACGGATGTTATAACTTAGCCTTCCTGCAAGTAAAACACAGTTCATAATCCAGCCAAAAGCCATAATTTGCATAATTTCCAAAGCAATTGAGTACCGAAATATTCTTATAAAATTATTCTCATTGAAACCATGCATTCATAATATCCATCTAGTCTACACACTCATCCCTTACCTGTCTAACTCCAGGGAATTCACCGATAGCACCACATGTAAATTTAATTCTCCCTGGCTGCAAAGCATTTCACCAATAATATTTATTAACCTTAATTAAATTTTTAAATTATTTTCTTTTAATAATTGTAGCCGCATTATACACTAAAAATATTAAACCAATATAAATTCTATTGGTGCTAAAACATAACTTCTTCGTTTTAAGTCCGATTTTAATTCTGATTGCACCAATACACTCCTCATAATTTCTACATTATTTTAACACATTAAACTCATCAAATGCAGCATCATAGCCTCTCCATATAGCTATGGCCGAATGGTCCCTTTATGCCATTTTCATGGTTTTTCAACTATTTAAGCTTACATTCCTACACATTTATGCTCACTCTTTAATTTGGCACCATTTTAATTCAAGAAACAACATGGTTTTCTTATGTTCTTCTCAAGGCCAAAATCCTAAGGTGTGCATTGAGCATGATTTGATGAGATTCAAGCAAAACTAACACTAGATTCAAGCTGAGGATGCTTGAATATACCAAAATCTACCATTAAAACATAACAAATTCCATTGCATAGAAAATACTCACCTTGGTCGAAACCTTCCCTTCCTCAAGATTTTGGTATGGGTGAAGAGAGGAAGATAAGTAGGTTAATTTTGTGGAAGAAAGTTTGGTGAGAAAATGTAATTTTGGTTAAGTATGGAAGCTTTCTTTCTTCCCTTCTTTCTTTCTTCAATGGTGGCGTGGGGTTAGAAGGTTGAAGACAATAAATAGTGGCCGGAAACAATAAAGGGAGCTTTATAGAGATTTCTAGAAAGGGTCGAAGTTACGAAAATGCCCTCCAATATGAAATTTTTGGACAAAAATGCCCTTAAGTTTTCGTAATTTTTCTAACTATGTAATCACACTCCAAAAATTCAGATTTCTTCATCAAAAATTCTTATTGGATGTGTTTTGATGAATCATAGTGGTTTCATCGGGGTTCGGTCTACCGAAAAGGTGAAATTATGAAATTACCCCTATCGAGTAAATCACACAAAATTTTAATTTAACCACCGATTTGATCTATCTATTGACATAGGCTAGGACTTATGTTCATATAGAATATCATGTTATATTTACTTAGTCCAAATTCATTTTAGTTTGTGCACAATTTATGAAAATGCCACCAAACTATGTCCTTAATTGTCATTTTCTAAATTGTTTGCACACATCCCAAAAATAATATAAATAAGGTATTTTAAGCTCGAAATTCTTACCTTAGGATTATCATACCCTCCTGACACTATTTAGACAGTCTCACGTCCATCCGAACACTGTAGGGCCATGGGGCCGACATCACTTCTCACTTGTAACCTACAAAATACACAGGAATCGAATAGTGCTCAGACATCAGACATTTGAAACAGTAATATATAAGTGGCTCTCACATCCTCCCCATCTTTAGGAAATTTGGTTCCCCAAATTTCATCTAGACCAATCACTGGAATAACTCTGGATACTTCTCTCTCATTAGACTTTCTAACTCTCACATTGCCTTCTCTTCAGAGTGGTACTGCCAAAGCAATTTCACCAACAGAATTATCTTAGATCGCAATACTTTATCCTTTTGATCCAGAATTCGGATAGGTCTCTCCACGTAACTCATATCTTCCCTAATCTCCAGTGGTTCGTACTAAATTACGTGAGATGGATCGAGATGATACTTCTAGAGCATTGAGAAATGGAATACATTTAACTCTAGAGGTAGTGCCATTCTATACGCCACGTCTCCCATGCGATCTAAGATCTCAAAAGGTCCAATGTATCGAAGACTTAGTTTCCCTTTCTTACCAAATCTCATTATACTCTTGGATGGTGAGACTTTAAGGAATTCTGAATCTCCCACTAAAAACTCCAATGGTCAGAGTCTAGTATCTGTATAACTCTTCTGCCAACTTTGAGCTGTTTTCAACATCTCATAGATAAGCTGCACATCCCAAAAAGCTTGCTCTACCAAATCGGGAGCTAACAATTTTCGATCTTCCACTTCTTCCCATGCTATAGGGACCTATAACTTTTGCCATATAATGCCTCGTACGATGCCATGTCGATGCTAGCCTTATAGCTGTTATTATATGCAAATTCTGCTCGTGGCAAGTGGCCAAGAGCCCTTAAAATCCAGTGTACATGCTCTTAGCATATCCTCGAGCGTTTGAATCACACGCTCGAACTATCCATCAGTCTATGGGTGAAAAGTGGTGCTGAAATTCAGTCAGGACCCCATATCCTCCGGACATCTCTCCAAAAAATGAGATGTAAACCGGGAATCCCTATTAGAAGTGATGCTTACTGGAACATCATGTAATCTCACTATCTCCCGTACATATAGATCAGCCAAGGCACTAAGGGAATCTGTAGATCTAATAGGAAAAGAGTGGGCAGACTTCGTCAATCTATCAACAATCACCCATATAGCATCATGATTCCTCTAGGTCCTTGGTAAACCCATAATGAAGTCCATCGTGATATGCTCCCATTTCCATATTGGGATCAGTAGAGGTTACAACAACCCTGCAAGCTTATTATGCTCAATCTTAACCTATTGACACATGTGACATCTAGCAACAAACTTCGTAATGTCTTATTTCATCTTCGGCCACCAATACACTCTCTGTAAGTCTTGGTACATCTTAGTACTGCTTGGGTGCAGAGTGTACTTGTAGGTGTGGGCCTCTATCAAAATCAAATCCTTAAGCTGTTGGTTGTTGAGAAGACAAATCCTACCTCTGAACCTCAGGATACCATCGGTGTCAATCCCAAAATTTGACTACATTCCCATCTGTACCAGACTGCAACCTATATACATTAAGCATCAGTCCTTTAAGCATCCCTGATTCCATCAAATCTGGCTCAATTCTAAAACTAGTTGTGAACCCATATCTCTCAGAGGAAACCAGATTTAGAGTGAGGCTTAAGAATTGTTCCAACAACTCGTGCTCCCTGACCATCATGTACGACACCATAACCATATGCTTTCAACTTAGGGCATCTACCACCACATTAACTTTCCTCTGGTGGTACAAGATCTCGCAATCATAATCCTTTAACAGCTCCATCCATCTCTATTGTCTCATATTTAACTCTCGTTGCGAGAACAGAAATTTCAGACTCTTATGGTCTATATAAACCTGAAATTTCTTCTTGTAGAGATAATGCCGCCATATTTTCAGTACAAACACCACAACGGCAAACTCCAAGTCAAACGTCGGGTAGTTCTTCTCATGCTCTTTTAACTGCCTCGATCCATATGCAATTACCCGATCATTGTGCATAAGGACACACCCTAAACCCAATGCGAAAGCATCTGTATACATCGAGAATCCCCTTGATCCACTGGGAAGGGTAAGCACGAGAGCAGTAGTCATTCTTCCATCTTCAACTCCTGGAAGCTACACTCACACGTATCTATCCACTCAAACTTAACATCCTTATATGTGAGTTGTATCAGTGGAGCAGCTAGTCTGGAGAAGCCCTCAACAAACTGATGATAATATCCAGCTAGGCCTAGGAAGCTTTGTATCTCAGTCACTATCTTAGGCCTCTCCCATTGCACAATGGCATCAATCTTGGATAGATTAATAGACACCCCGTCCTTGGATACCACATGTCCCAAAAAGGCAATATGATCTAACTAGAATTCACACTTACTGAATTTAGCATATAGCTTCCGGTCCTTGAGGGTTTGCAGAACTATGTAAAGGTGCCGCTTGTGCTCTTTTGGAGACTTAGAATACATCAAGATATCATCAATGAACACAATCACAAACTTATCTAAATAGGGCTTAAACACCTCATTCATCAAGCCCATAAATGTTGCAGGGGCATTCGTCAATCCGAAAGGCATCACCAGAAACTCATAATGCCCGTGTCGTCTGGAATACTATCTTAGGAACATCTGACTCCCAGATCTTAAGCTGATGATAGCCCAATTGAAGATCTATCTTAGAAAACACCTGTGCACCCCTGAGCTGATCAAATAAATCATCAATCCTAAGTAGGGGATACTTGTTCTTGATGGTAACCTTGTTAAGCATCCAATAATCTATGCACAATCGTAGGCTGCCATCCTTCTTCCGAACGAATAATATTGGTGCACCCCACGGAGATACATTGGGACGGATAAACCCCTTATCTAGTAACTCTTGAAGCTGCTTCTTAAGCTCTTCAAACTCCGTCAATGCCATCTGATATGGGAGCTTAGATATGGGCTCCATACCAGGTACCAAGTCAATGGTGAACTCGATTTCCCGATCCGGTGCCAACCTTGGTAAACTATCTAGGAATACGTTCAGAAAGTCCCTAACCATAGGAATCTCATGTAGCTCGAGACGTTTCTTTTCTACATCCTTCACATAAGCGATAAAACCTTCAACACATTCACACAACATTTCAGCAATTTAGTAAACATATCATTTTTATTATTATTCATCTAACAGTTTTACAGTATAGCGATCAAGGTGAGAGAAGGTGATAAATTTAGGAAAACAGTCTAAGGTCACATAGTTCGCAGCTAACCAATCCATTCCTAAAATTATATCAAAATCATACATGTTTAACAAAATTAGGTTAGCTGTCGTTTCCTTCTCTCCTACAGTCACTTTACAATTTCTATACACTACATCAGTAATTTGAGATTCTTTAAATGAGGTATTTATTTGTAAAGTATACCCTAAAGGCTTCGGCTCTATTGGGATTCTGTTAGCACAAGTAAGAGACACAAATGAATGAGTAGAACCAAGATCAAACAATGCTAGCACAGAAATATCAAAAATATAAATTTTACCTTTAATCACATTAATGGAGGCATCAGTAGTCTCCTGATCTAACACGTACATCCATGCCTGGGTCACAGCCTTCTTACCCTTTTCTACTACGGTGGCCTGTCTCGGTTGTGAGGGTGTAGCCTTCTCCGACTTGCTCGGAGCTGATGGTGCCGATGCAGGTGGAATTGGGGCTAGAATGGTGGAAACAACCGACTCTCGTAGCATCGAGCAGTCTCTCACTAAATATCCCATTTGCCCACATCTAAAACAGGCCCTCGTCAATATGTAGCAAGGCTGTGTAGCATGCGACCTCCCACAATGAACACATCTAGTCGCGATACTCCTCTGTGTAGAAGTAGGGTAGTGGTCGAGGCTGTGGCAGCTAGTCTGGCAAATCGCCCCTTGGTACTCTATATGCTCAAAGATCTAGCCTTCTTAGGCTGCTCTCTACCCTATCTATCATTCAGACCTCTCTTAGCTTTACCTTTACCTTTTGCCATTCCCTTAGATCCCGTATCCGAATGAAATTGCTCATAGTCCAGCTCGCATAATTGTGCATGCCTCACTGCCTCATTATAAATACGAATATCGAATGGGATTAATCGGTGTCTAATCGAGGACCTCAAACCCACCATGAATCGATCAATCTTATGCTACTCGCTGGTCTGAGTCTGGGGATCAAACCTGCTTAGGGTGATGAATCGTGACTCATACTGATCCACAGACATACTCCCCTTCACCAACTCTAAAAACTCTTGCTGTAACCTTTTCTACGCGATATTAAGGATATAGTATCTATGGAAGGCCTCAATAAATATATCTCAGGTCATCACCTAATGTTGAACTAGCAAAACAATCTAGGTCGATTTCTACCAGTGCTTGGCATCATCTGTCAACTGGAACACTGCCAACCCAACCTTCACAGTCTCAGAACATCTCATATACCTAAATAACTTCTCTATGGTGTTCACTCAATGCTCTGCTACCAACGAATCCTTATCTCTCTTGAATTTCAGTGGATCTAGCTTCTTGAACTGTCGTACTAAGTTAACAGCACAATAGGACTCTACGTCTCGGGGCAGCTATACTGGTGGAGGTGGTGGTATAGCCCAGGCCCGCGGTGCTGGCAGTGGAGCAGGCTAAGGTGGGGTGGTGCTACTACAGGAGCTGCTCTCTCTCTTTCCGCCTTATCCACAGCTCAATCAGCATGGTACATGGCGATAAAATCTGCCAACATCCTCTGCATCAAAGACATCTAAGCATTAGGGCTCTCTAGCTATAGAGGGTGAGTAGGTCTTGGGGCGGGCTCCAGCACTGGTTTTGGAGTATGAAGCTCCAACGTTGGCTCCGTCCTACCTCTACCTCGACCCCTATTAGTTGGTGTTACCCGTCACCCACTCATTTCTACATAGCACAGACAGTTAAATTGATTCTCGGTTAGTCGTTCATTTATATATCCAAACTACACAGTACTGCAGGGGATATTAACCACTTCACTTTTAATAAAAAGACACTGACAAACTCAGACCAACCTTGCTCTAATACCAATAAAACTGTAACAGTCCACATGTATAGTAATTGAAACATTTTCACACTCACAATGATGGTTGGACTGTCTGCAATGCTTTTATTTACACATGTGCAGTTAACAGTAACAATTCATAAAAGTAAACTTACTTAATTTACAAAATAGGACTATTTACATAATAGTAATTTCTTTAATATTTACATCCCCTGTTTATAATTACAACATAGTAGTACTGTATGAACTAGTCTGAACATATAAAAGAAAATAAATATACCTCCAGGATCATACTAAGCTGTCTCTGGGTAACCAAAAATGCAACCGAAATCCTCGGTTCAGTATATCAAATCACTACAGGTAATCTGTGAAGGTGAGAAAATAAAGGGGTGAGCGAAATGTGCTCAGTAAGAGAATTGTATGCAGAACTGATATTATGAAATCTATATGCATAAAAGCATTTATTTTCCTAACAATACGCTACAGTTGATAAGGAAGGATACTATAGTCGGCTAGGGATTCGGATGGAATATGGGAGGTATTTTAAAATACTTATCGTGTCCCGAAACCTAGAAGCGACTATAAGGAGTAGCTATTAATTTTGATATGAAATAACATTTAACAAAATTTCAATATATAAATAAATATAAATGGCTTGTAAAACCGTTTATATAAAATACCTTAATAAGAATTTATTAGATCAGTTTAAACATATGTCACACACTTCAATAAAATTCAGTAAACAGTAGTGACAGTAACAGTTCAGTAATTAGTATCATAAGCAGTTCAGTAAACAGTAAACACTTCGATAACATTGGCAATTAAGTAAAACAATACAGTAAACAGTAACAGTAGTGGAGACTAGGCAACACCCAGATATATCACGTTATAATCCCTGTAGGGAACAGTAACAATAACACGTGAGACATATGGCCATAGACTATAAGTGTCCTCAGTGTGCACTGATCAAGTGATATCTAGGATGCTGAAGATAAGATCAGTATCAACAGCATAGTAACAGTAATAGTAACAGTAAACACATGAGCATGAAACGCGACCTAACAATCTCAAAGCAGTATATAAACAACATTTAACCTTTATGAAAATTAATAAAAATAGATAAAATCTTCAATCAGTTTGTAAAGGTTATTACATAACACAGTGAATAGTACAGTGAAAACAGTTTATAAAATATTCGCTCTTTAGTAATAATTTTCATAAATATTCTATTTCACTGTAAAACTTATAAACATCTCATTGCTTTCCTTTCGATGAAAATCAATTACATGAATAATTAAATATTGTTTTTCGATAAATTCATAGTTTATGAAAATATTAAATATTTAATTTCCAAGGCTAGGAATTCAGTCAACAATGCCCTTAAAATATTTCATGATATTTTTGAAAATTTTGTAAGAAAATTCAGCAGCGTAACGGCTGTTACTAACCTAGCCTCCTTGCACGTAAAACACAGTTCACAATCCAGCCAAAAGCCATAATTTGCACAATTTCTAAAGCAATTGAGTACCGAAATTTTCTCGTAAAATTATTCTCATAGAAACCATGCATTCATAATATCTCTACAGTCTACACACTCATCCCTACCTATCTAGCTCCGACGAATTCACCAATAGCACCACACGTAAATTTAATTCTCTCGGGCTGCAAAGCATTTCACCAACAATATTTATTAACCTCAATTAAATTTTTAAATTATTTTCTTTCAATAATTGTAGCCACATTATACACTGAAAATATTAAATTAGTATCAATTCTACCAATGCTAAAACATAACTTCTTTGTTTTAAGTTCGATTTTAATTCAAATTGCACCGATGGACTCCTCATAATTTTTACATTATTTTAGCACATTAAATTCATCAAATGTAGTGTAACAGTCAAAGTGTACATTTTTACACATATTTACTAGTATTTTACACATTTTTACCGATTTGGCTGTTTGTGATGCCTTTAACCCTTGATCCTTAACAGTAATAAATAGTGAACATTTATTCAATAAATTCGGAATATAAAAATTTTTTACAATATTCCATATGCTTTACATCCTTTGTTTCTATTTTACAATAATGTAGTATTGTATACAAGTGTCTGAATATATAAGAGAAGTGACTATACCTTTAAATTTCAATGCTCTTTGTCCCAGTGGGCTACTCGCAACTATATTTATTCGAGGAAGCCATCAAATAATCCTTCTAATTAAGCTGAAAATTTGAAAGTAAGGGGTGAGCGAACCATATGCTCAGTAAAGGAGTCGTATGCTGCTTGATATATAAAAACTATATGTCGTAAAACATTTATTTATTAACGGTGTACTAAGCACAGTAAAGAAAGGATATTACAGTCGGTCGGGAAATCCAGATGGAGCATGGAAGGTATTTTGGAATATCTGTCTTGTCCCGGAAACCCAGAACGACTATAAGGAGTAATTTATAAATAGTCTTGAGAAAGCAATTTAATACCCATTTTTTTATTGACAATTATAAATGGGATAAACCACTTATTTTCCTTCCTTTCAGTGCAGTTCAAAACACGTGACAGTCCAATGGTAAAACAGTAGTTACAGTAAACAGTCTTTTCAGTACAGTAGCTTATAAATATCCAATTCACTGGATAACAGTTCAGTAATTATTTCTATTTTAGAAATAATTTTCAAA
The DNA here is from genome assembly GCA_032173925.1 of Heritiera fomes. Taxonomy (NCBI): domain Eukaryota; kingdom Viridiplantae; phylum Streptophyta; class Magnoliopsida; order Malvales; family Malvaceae; genus Heritiera; species Heritiera fomes. The sequence continues at coordinate 14,557,477 of JAPDPM010000009.1, read as the reverse complement.
GTATTCTTTCTCGATAACAGTAAATTTCCTTTCAGTTCAGTAAACAGTATTCCATACAATTCAGTCCAGTAAATAGTAATTAGTAGGTTTCAGTTCAGTAAATAGTAAACAGTAGCTTTCAGTTCAGTAAACAGTAATCAGTAGCTACCAGTTCAGTAGATAGTAATTAGTAGATTTCAATTCAATAAACAGTAATCAGTAGCTACCAGTTTAGTAAACAGTAAGCTGAGACTAGGCATCCCCCTACATGGTATCATGCTATAATCTTCCACTAAGGACACAGTAATTGTTCTCGAAGGAATACAGTAACAGTATAAAATTAGATCTATGGCCATAATCTATGGGTGGTTCTCGATGTACACTTGCCAGGGGCCTTCGGGACCGTTGATGACTGGCGGGTTAATCAGCCACATGACAATAACAGTATAACAGTAAAGCATGAATCTCGGGGCCTAAAGTCTCAAAATCAATTTATTTATAAAAAATACCTTTAAGGAATATTTTGTAAATTTCATCATTTATTTAAAGAATTATTTTCCAAAAAGGTATTTTATTCCCCATTTTCACATATAGTAAATTCATCAGTAAATATTCATGTATCAAGTGAGAAAATAAATAAATATTCAATTTAAATATTTAACATCATATAAAATAAATCAAATTCTCACTTTAATAAAATATAAAACATGAACATTTAATTTTTCATAACTTTCTCATAATTTTCAATTTATGGAAAATTGATGGAAATTATATCCAAAATTTCCCATTTAAATCATTTCATGCATCTAAATATTTTATAATATTTTAGAGTATTTTTGGAAGTTTTCCGATAGCATAACGACTACGGATTCCTGACCTCCTGCACACAATTCACAATATATAAACCAACTTATCAACCACAATTTTGCATGTTTTCCAACCAAATCATGCTTCCAATATTTTCATAAAATTTAGCTCAAGAAAACATGCAATTCATTATATCACTACAACTCGCACACTTCCCCATTACCTGTCTTATGAAGCCGAGCTTCTCAATTACGTTTACTGAATTCCGTTAACTCGGGTTGCAAAATAATTTTATAAAAAATTATTAATATTTTTCTTCTCATTTTTAATCCACTAGTATTCATAAAATGCAGCCACTAATATCCTAACACAAGTACAACCAATATAAATTATACTAGTGCTAAAGCTCAACTTCCTCAATTTTGTTCCTTTTTTGGTTTTAATTTCACCAATCCTTCTCTTTTAATTTCTCTGGTTATTTTCCACCATTAATTGTAAAATTTAGTATATTTTACCTATCCAAGTATGTCATGGCCGAAACCTTTCTTTGGCCATTTCTTTATTTTTCAACCTTTTCTTTCTTTTCTTGTTTCCAATCTATTCCTCTTTGTCCACGTGAATATTCCTTGACCTATTCTTGCATGAAACCATAAATTTCCCTTATTCTGTCATGCCAACTGAACCGTCCTTGCAATAGCTAAAATTTTGATTCTTCATCCTCTCATGGTTTCAAGCTTCCTATTCCATTTATTTATATTCTCTTGATCATTTCTTGTCATCTTCACACAATTTTCAACCAAGTTTCTTACTTGTTTTCATTTATAACAAAATTTCATTTTGTTCTAATTTGATGTTCTAATGAAGTTTAATAAAAACCATGCTAGATACATGTCCATCCTATAGTGACACATAGAAATTATCCTTGAATAATAAAAAAAAACCATAAAAATACACACACTCACCTTGACCGAATCATAACACCAAAACAGAGCACTTTTCTGTCTCATGTTCAACCCCTCTTTTTGGTGATTCTAAGCTATTCCAAACTAAGGAGGGGAGGTTGATAGGAAGGGTTTAGATGGTTAACTATCCTAGTATATGATCTTGCTTAATTTTTTATTGGAAAATTGGTAGCCAAAACAGAACACCAAAATACCTCAAAACTGAATCTCATAGACAGCAAAAAAATTGATGATGCAGATGAAATTTTGTTGCAGTTTTGTTTAAATTTAGTCTTCTTTTTATTCAAGGTATCCAATAAAAAATGGCCACCTAGCTTCTTATCTAATATCCTTCATGATTTCATGTCTTATTAGCATTAAAAACTAAAGAAGTTGGCAGCATAAAGGAACGGCTAAGAGAGGTTTACTTGCCGTTCGGTTTTGACTAGTTGCCTCTTCTTTTTTTGTAAGCTTCATCCAATAGAAATTATTCACATGGTACACTTTAAATGCTTCCATCTTTATATAATTATTTGTATTTTTTTCACTATGAAAATTTTACATTTTAACAGCCTTTAAATGGCTGAACATGGGCAGTACCATAGCAACAGAAAGTGGCGTGAAAGTCCACTTTTGCTGCACGATTTTCTTTCTTCTTTCTCTTCTTATTGTTCACTTCAACCAATAAGATTTTAGCCATATTTTATTTGTTAACTTCTCTTCATTGTATATTATTAATTTTGCATTTTATTCTATAAAAATATGATCAAGATCTCAACCAATTTTCTAGCTGAGTACGCACCATGGCAGAGATGAAGATGGCGTGCTATGCACAATTTCGGCTACACTTTTTCTTGGTCCCTTTTTACCTCTTTTAAAATATATTCCAGCCAATAACTCAGCCATGTATCCTATTAATAACATCCTTTTTATCTACTATTATTTATCTAATTTTTTTCACTATAGGTTTTGCAACCACCTTAGCATTCTGTCGTGTATCATACAGCAGTAAAATATTTTGTATGGTTTGCATTATGCTTCACATTTTGCACTTTGCTTTCCTCTCTTTTGTATATTCCACCAAGGAAAATTTAATCACTTGACCAATGGATAATCTTCCTTTCTTATAATTCATTTATTTGTATTTTTATGTCATGAAATAATATTTTCATTCTAAAATTTCAAATTTCTTTTCTTCCTTTATTCCATACTTTCTATTCATCATTCAATATTTATTTCAACTCTTATACACCATATTATAAATTATAATTCCAATAATTCCTAAAATTAAAGTGGAAATTCATATTCAATATTTATTTAATTCCACTAAATAATTTATTTTCGCTATCAATCATTTATAATATGGTGTACAATGTTATAAAATTGAGTCTCACATGTAGCATCATAGCCTCTCCATATAGCCATGGCCTAATGGTCCTTTATGCCATTTTCATGGTTTTTCAACTATTTAAGCTTACATTCCTACACATGCATGCTCACTCTTTAATTTGGCACCATTTTCATGCAAGAAACAACATGGTTTTCTTATGTTCTTCTCAAGGCTGAAATCCTAAGGTGTGCATTGAGCATGATTTGATGAGATTCAAGCAAAAATAACACTAGATTCAGGCTTAGGATGCTTAAATATACCAAAATCTACCATTAAAACTCAACAAATTCCATTGCATAGAAAATACTCACCTTGGCCGAAACCTTCCCTTCCTCTTTTCTCTTTATTTTGTCACTTATTCAATAAGATTTTGGTATGGGTGAAGAGAGGAGGATGAGTAGATTAATTTTGTAGAAGAAAGTGTGGTGAGAAAATGTGATCTTGGTTAAGTATGGAAGCTTTCTTTCTTTTCTTCTTTCTTTCTTGGTTAAATGTGGGGTTAGAAGGTTGAAGATAATGAATAGTGGCCAAAAGCAATAAGCAAAGTTTTATAGAGATTTCTGGAAAGAGGTGAAATTACAAAAATGCCCTCTATTATGAAATTTTTGGACAAAAATGCCTTTAAGCTTCCGTAATTTTTCTAACTATGTAATCACACTCCAAAAATTTAGATTTCTTCACCTAAAATTCTTATTGGATGTATTTTGATGAATCATAGTGGTTTCATCGGGGTTCGATCTATCGGGTAAATCGCATAAATTTCTGATTTAACCATCAATTTGATCTATTTATTGCCATGGCATAGGACTTATTTTCATGTAGAATATCATGCTATATTTAGTCCAAATTCGTATTAGTTTGGGCACAATTTACGAAAATGCCACAGGGCTATGTCCTTAATTGTCATTTTCTAAATTGTTTGCACACATTCAAAAATAATATAAATAATGTATTTTAGGCTCAAAGTTCTTGTGTTAGGCTTATCATACCCTCCGAACATTGTTTAGACAGTCTCATGTCCATTTGGGCACTATAGGGCCAATGAGGCCCATATCATTGTTTCACTTGTAACTTGTAAAATACACAGGAATCGAATAGTGCTCAAACATCAGGCGTCTGTAATAGTAATATATAAGTGGCTGTCACAATGTAGCTTATGTATCTCAATTTGAACAAAAAAATGCGTATAAGGCTTTAAATGATTAAAATTGGATTATGGCTATACAAGAGGAATTAAATCAATTTGAAAGAAATAAAATTTGGAATCTTGTGGAAAGACCTAATAATCATCCAATTATTGGAACCAAATTGATATTCAAGAATAAAATGGATGAGAACAGTGTGATAATTAGAAATAAGGCTAGATTAGAGGCATAACGATATATGTAAGAAGAATGAATAAAGTATGATGAAACTTATGCTCCGATAGCTAGACTAGAAGCTATTAGGATGCTACTTGCCTTTGCATGTTACAAAGATTTAAAACTTTATCAAATGAATATTTAAAGTGCATTTCTAAATGGTTTCATAAATGAAGAGGTTTATGTAGAGCAACCTCTCGGTTTTGAAAATCCAAAGTTTCCCAATCATGTTATCAAGCTTTCAAAGGCTTTGTATGGATTAAAATAAGCTCTTAGAGCTTGGTATGAAAGACTATCCAAGTTTTTGATTGAAAAAGGTTTTGCAAGAGAGAAAGTAGACACAACTTTGTTTATTCAATCTAAGGGTAGTGACTTGTTAGTGGTTCAAATATATGTAGATGATATTATTTTTAGATCCACAAATGAATCATTATGTGAAAATTTTTCCAAATTAATGCAAGGTGAATTTGAAATGAGCATAATAGTAGAGCTTATCTTCTTTCTAGGACTTCAAGTAAAACAATATAAAGATGGAATTTTCATAAATCAAGTTAAGTACATGAAGGATTTACTCAAAAGATTTGGGATGGATGAAACCAAACCTTAATCCACCCTAATGTGCATATCATTCAAGCTTGATAAAGATGAAGGAGGTCAGTGTGTAGACACTAAACTATATAGGTCTATGATTGGCTCATTGCTATATCTCATAGCTAGTAGGCTCGATATAATATTTAATGTATGCTTGTGTGCTAGATTTCAATCATTACCTAGAAAATCACACTTACAAGCTGTCAAAAGAATCTTTAGCTACCTTAGAGACACTTCTACCTTAGGACTATAGTATCTTAAAGACTCTACTTTTGCTCTTCATGCTCATTTTGATGCAGATTTTGGTGGATGCAAAGTTGATAGGAAAAGCACATCTGGTACTTGCCAATTCTTAAGGAATAGACTTATCTCATGGTTTTCTAAGAAAAAAAATAGTGTAGCTCAATCCACAACCTAAGCTGAATATATTGCAACAAGAAGCTGTTGTGCGTAAGTATTGTGGATTAAGCAACAAATGAGTAACAATGGAATAGAGATGAATCAAATTCCTATCAAATGTGATAATATTAGTGCTATTAATGTCACCAAAAATCCAATACAACACTCTAGAACTAAGCACATTGAAATAAGGCATCATTTTATAAGATATAATGTGAAAAAAAGTGATATTGTTCTAGAGTATATAGATAGCTTCCATCAACTGGCTGATATTTTTACAAAACCTTTAGATAAAGAAAGATCTTGCACACTTAGAGGTGAACTTGGTTTAATGAATGCACCTTGAACTTGAATATCATATTTGTATCCTTGGTTGAATGGTATAAGTCGATAATAATGGATGTAAGTCAGGCATTTAAAGAATATTTTAACTACATGCTCATCACATACTTAACTTACTATATTTTTTTAAGAAATTGTGATAAACTTTAGTCATTAGGGTGATAAACTTTAGTCATTAGGATGATTTGATGAATTGTGTGTTTAACACTTATGTGATTATGTTCTAAATTCCTTGTTAAGTGTTCAACACTCATTTATTTTGAAAAAAACATAAATTTAGCAAAATCACCATGTTAGCTCTTAAAAAGACATTTTTCATGCAAAAATTGTCTCAAAACATACCAAAATGCATTTTGAATGATTTCACTAAGTGTTTTTGCCTTCTACATGTCATACAAGATGATTTCAATATGCTCAAGTCCTATTTTGATCTTAAAAGACTAAAAATGCATGATTTCACTTGTTTTCAAAACATTTTTCTGCATAAAAATTGAGGCAAATAACGAAGGAATCGATTCCTTGGGTTTTTCATGCCTAAAAATTCAAGTCTAGCTATGAAGGATCGATCCTCATTACTATAAGATCAATCCCTTGGCTTCATTCTTTTTTAGAATTCGATTTTGCCTAGAAGGGATTGATCCCTTCATTAAAGGGATCAATCCCCTTTGTCTTACGTGCAAGAATTTGGCTTTTAAAACCATGATTTTCAATCTTAACAGCCCATATTTACTGTTCTTCTTCCTCCTCTTGCTCTCTCAACTGACTTCTTATCCTAAATTTCAATCGTTCTCATTTCTCTACCAAATTTCATCATTCTTCCACCATTCTTCATCATTTTCAATCTATTTTCACTTCTCACCTCATCATTTCAAAACTTTTTCTTATCTTGCATGATTTAACTCTACCGAAAACCCATTTTTTGTGCTTTTTCATCCTCATTTCTCTCTTCACCCACTCATCCTTTCATCACACCCTCTTCTTCAAATCTGTTTACCACCACGCTAACTTATTGTGTATTGTGTTAGATATCACAAACATCTCCTATAATCTCATCCTACCTCTTCAAAGCCACGTTCACCAACTATTTGCTGAATTTCCTTAAAGAATTTTTTTTTTGTTTTTCATCTTCCAAGTTTGCTCACAATGCCTCCAAGAGTAAAACATACAGCCAAGAAACACAAATCTACAGCTCTTTCCTCTTCCTCCTCATCCATACCTACAACTATCAATTAAAGTTTCCGTAATGTGGAAGAAAAGAATCGATTTCATGGAAGCTTTGCCAACATGAAAATCAAACATTGGTGACCCATCAACTTCGCCTTTCTTGAAGAAATTGAATTCCCTTACCTTGCTCGATTCAAAGCTTTCAAATGGACCACATTTTTTCACATCAATACTCCCGTTCCATGTAATATCATTCGAGCATTTTTCTCCAATGTCGAACTCATCCACAATCCTAATGATAATTACAAAGTTGTTAGGATTAAGTCATTCATTATGGGACAGAACATTGAAGTTACTCCAGACAAGCTTTCCATGGTCTTTCACAATCCCAATAAAGGCTTTATTTATAAGGATGAGAATGCTCCTTTAGACTTTCCCATAGTTAATGATAGAGCAGGTGATCTTCCTATCTTTGCTTGTCTTCTTCATATCATTATTTCTTGGAATCTTTATCCTTTCGACACTAAATACCTATAAGTTTGAAAACTTGATTGATTTTGGCTTCATCACATTCACAATTCCACTTCTATGAATTCTAATCTTATTCATTTTATTTTCCACGACTGGGTAAAGATTGTAAAAGGTGGTGCTAAGACAATCGTGTTTCCTTAGCTACTAGCATATTATCTCATTGAAAAAGAGATTGACTACTTGTGTGAAATTAGCATTCTACCTGATCCGAGTACTACGATTAATCTAGGAACACTTCACAACATGGGTTGGTATCAAAATGTGCAAAATGGCATAAGTGGATGGGAGAAGCGACATGCATATCATCTAGCTCCAGCTCCAACTGCTGATCAAGCTCCTAAAGAGGAAGCACTGGATTTTCCTTCTTCATCCGCACCATCGAGTTCAATGCGTACTACACTTTGCCAGATCATACTAATGTTTCAACAATTCAACACAATCAAGAAGCCTTTCAACAAGACGTTACAACGCATTTCAACCAAGTTGAAACGCGTTTAACTTCTCTTGAAGAGTACTACTAGGCATTTCAGTCTAATTTCAACACATTCTAAGATAATGTCAATTCTTAATTTGCTTGCATGAAGGAGACTCAAACTACTTTGTATAATGAAATTCAAAACATCAAGATACAACAAGAGGAATTCATCGCGCAATATCACAAGACCTTTCCTAAGAGGTCTTAAGATAGATATAACTAAGATGTCTAGTTTTTAGGATTCCATGAATGACTTGGATATCTAATTTAGCCTACTTATCTAAGGATTGTTCATGACGTGTTAGCACCACTTTATGATTTTATGACTATCTTTATGACTGGTCTTGTCTATGTTTATGCTAGCTATTTTGAATATTGGCTCGGCATTTCTAGATATTATCTTCATGCATATTGACTAGTTATTATCTTCGTGAACATTTGTATATTGTTGCTTTAAATTGCCAATTTCTTGCCATTATGTATTTTTTGGACACTAACTCCTTTGTTGGTAGTTATGTATACATTCATTAAGGGGGAGTTTAGTGTTTACTATGACAAAAAGGGATAGAAGTGGGTAAATTTTATTATGCTTTAATTGAGAGGGAGTATTTTCAAATATTTTTCAATGCAAATTTATCTTAAGTTTTGTCATATCAAAAAGGGAGATATTGTTAGCTTTAAATTGACAAAAACTTAAGCACAACTAAATGTTTAATATTTATGTGTAAATTTGCATAAAGCTTTTTATAATAATATCAAGTGAAAATATATATTGAAAATGTTTTATTATAATGCACTTGGAAAACATGAGATTAAGTAATTTTCCAATGAACTAATTGATTGAAATTTTGAGAAAATTACTTAATAAATGTTTTGGACCAAATTTTCACTTGACTAAGTTAAGAAATACTTACATGGACTTGAGAAATGATTTGAGATTAAAGACTACACTTATTTCAACTCAAAATTGCCCAGAAAAGTCAAGTTTTCACTGCAAGGATTGATCCTTTCCTTCATGGGATCGATCCTTTCCTTCATGGGATTGATCCTTTAATGGTAGAATGCTTGAAAGACTAATCAGGACATGAGGGATCAATCCCATGTCACACAAATTGTGCCCAACGACTAGTTTTTTAGGTTTCAACGGGTAAGTGCATTAAACGTTTCAACAACCATCCTCAGCCTTGAGTGCACTATAAATACCTGTATTTATAAGATTGAAGGGTAGAACAAGAACTCATCATCTTCTCTAATCTTTAAGAAAGACTTCGAACCTCAAATCTTCTCTTCATCATACTCTTTATACTTCATTTATGTATTTCTATCTTTGAGAGATCTTTATATCGTACACAACCCATCTCAGACTCAAATTTATATTCAAAAAGGAGAGTTTAATCTTGTGAGGCTATCTTGTGAGAGTTTTCTTCCTAAACTTATAAAAGGAAGTGTAAGAGGTCTCAACACACCTTGAAATGGTGTGTATTGAATTCCAAAGAAGAGTTGAATCAACACCTTGATAAGTGGATCAAGGAGAGAGAGGACGTAGGCAAAAGAATAGGCTGAACCTCTATAAAATCTTGTGTTTGCTCTCTTCTTTACTCTTTATTTACTGCATTAGTGAATTCAGTGTATAAATTGTTTTATTTGCTAGTTAAGCCTTTAAAACTCAAATTTAGTCAAAAAACCAATCCACCCCTCTCAATAGAGCCAACATGTGCAATCCCCTAATTTCATGTAATTCCTCCGTAATTGTAAAGTGTTGTAAGCTGAAATAATCAAATGAACATTAAAGTTTGATGTATGAATGATATATGGAATATGGAAGAAATAAGGAAATTGAGAGTCAAATAATCAATGGCTGAAATATTAAATGAAAGAAGAAGAATTAAAGGTCAAATGGTTAAGAATATAATGTCAGAAAATTTAATGCAACTAAATGATGTATGTGGCTAATATGAGAAAGGGAAGAAAAGATTAATGGGCAAATGGTCTTGAGTCAAAGGAGGAAAAAGGCTGAGATGAGTATGGGATTAACATGCAATTAATGCAAAATGCATGAGTCATCTTCATCTCCCATCACCACACGGCAGCAACACTCCCAGCCCCCTCTCACTCTCGTTCCAACCCCATTTTCCCCAAGTTTTCATTCCCAATTGCCTAGACAAACACCCTTGTCCAACCATCGATTCGTTAAGCTTGTTAGACAAAAATCGATCCTTGTCATTAGAGTAAGTTATATCCGAAGTTTGGTAGATTGAATCCAAGTATTGGAGGAGATCTCAAATCCTGAAAATTTGGTTATTGGCAAAGGTAAGAGTAGAAATTGATTCTCTCAATTTCGTGCATGGTATGGAGTTGTATGATGTTGGTATAGCATGTGTATGGTGATTATTTAAAACGTTTGAATTGTATGATGTTACAGCTTTGAAGAATTGAAAGGCAAGAATTGGTGCAACTAAGGATTTGCATCTTCGAGGTGGATTGAGGTAAGGAATTTATATAACGAATGTAGGGTAACTATGTCCGCATGTTTTAAGAAATTTTAAATGTCATTTGGAAAGAAGTACCAGCTGTTTTGAAGTGCAGGAAAAGCTAGGTTTCGGATTTTACTCCTAGTACCAATTAGGCTAGGAGCAACCGACTGCCTTAAGTAGCAGCCGACTGCCTAGAGACAACCAAAGCGTAGTTTTTCGAAAAACGAGACAAACCAGTCAACTGCTATGTAAGCTAGTCGACTGTTATTTTCCAGAAAGCATTCTGTTTCAAACCAGTCGACTACTATATGGAACAGTCTACTGCTATTTGCTAAAATGCATTCTGTTTCAAAATCAACCGACTGCCTATAAGACCAGTCGACTGCTATGTTTCCAGAAGCATTCTGTTTCAAAAACAGTCGACTGCTATATGACCAGTCGACTGCCTTTTTATCGAAAAACATTCTATTTGAAAACCAGCCGGTTACTATATGGACCAGTCGACTGCATCCATGTGTTTTCAAAAAGTGTGAAAGATCGAAATTTAAAAGAAAACAATTCAATAAATGAAAATATGAGATAGCAGCTGACTTCCCTATGAGGTCAGTCGACTGCCCTGTATGAAAAGAGATTTCAAAGTCTATTTCAAGAAAGTATAAATGTCATAGCAAATAGCTATATGACAAATGTTTTGAGACTATGAAGTACTTAATGATTATGCACTTTTGTATATGTTCATGGCTGAGGAGCTCTAGTCCAGCCCTCATTGCTACAAATGTCACCTAACTAGTGTTCACTGTGCCACCGACGTTTGGCCAAATTGTCTCTGTTAAGTATATATTGGCTAGGGGAGGATTCCTGGCTCCTATGGGAGTACACCACATGATTCAATGCATAATTCTGTTAATATGCAAATAGTCTCTCTACTATATGATGTATGTCTTGATGAAAGTATATGATGTATGTTTTAAAGAAAGAATATGATGCATGGTTTGATGCAAGTATGTGAAGTATGTTTTGAAGAAAGTATATGAAATATAATTTCATATGACGTTTTGAAAGAAATATATAATGCATGTTTTGATGTAAGTATACGAGCATGCTTTATAATGATTTACATGACATTATGGAGCCAAGCAGGAAAGTTGCACATAGAGGCATGGTACGCTCTTTTACATATATTTCTTACTGAGCGTAAACTCACCCTTTTACGAATATTTTTCTACAGACTATCTGAAGTAATCCATTGCTCTAGATAGAAGAGCTTACTAGTGGATCTTTAAAGTTTACCTTCGAGAGACACTTCCCGGTTAGCATTGAAGCTATACGTATGTAATTATGTAAAGTAATTTGTAATTCAGCTACGGTACAATACAAGATAATAATTTTGTATATAAGATATCAGGGATTTAAGTTAGGAATGATGCGTAAGATCCTGTGGTATGTAATGATATATATACATATCATTAGTCTGTGTTATTGAAAATAAATTATTCATATTGAGCTGTTAAATATTAAGCTTAAGAAGAAGAATGAATGACATTGATGAACGAGTCAAATCAAGTCATATAAGATAATAAGGAAAAAGTTAGATGGTAAGATGGAGTGACGGGGACGTCACAGATTGGTATCAGAGCGATTAGACTGAAGTTTGTCAATGTCAGTAAGCTAGAAGTAGTGTATATCCCTAATGTACTGTACTTGTCTGAATACATATGCATAGTATAACTGTTTATAGTTATACTAAAGAGCTCAATTGTGATTATATTAACAGAATGAGTTCACGTAAAAGGGGTACTAGTAGAGGAAGAGGACGGGGTCGTGAAGCACAGCCCCCAATACAGTCTCCTCCTCTATCCCCACCGCATAGCCCGAATACTAGGCTAGCGAAAATGGAGAAACATATGGAGAATATGGCCACGATGTTCACCCAGTTCATGTCGAACTTCCCAAACGTGGCCACAAATACACCATCAGTTACTCCTACGGTACAGCCCCCACCAGCACAGACAGTTACCCCTACCAGTCCTAGCTACTGCAAGGCAGGATCCTAAGGCATACTGCAGTGTGACTTTGATTAAAGGGTTCAAGAAGTTGGATTTGCCTAAGTTTAAAGGGGAAAGAGATCTATTGGCCACAGAAAATTGGATGAAGGTGGTCATGAAATCTTTTGAGTACATGACATGTTTAGAAAGAGAAAAGGTGGGCTTGGCTGCTTATCTGTTAATAGATGATGCCGAATATTGGTGGCAGGCCACTCGGACCGTATTGGAGGCCCGATATGCGGAGGTTACGTAGGATAGATTTGTAGAAGCCTTTAATGAGCAGTATGTCCCATGCACTGATCATAATAGACTGAAGATCGAGTTTTTGAGTTTGACTCAAGGGACGATGACAGTAAATCAGTATGAATAGAAGTTCATCACCTTGAGTAGATTTGACCCAAAGGTCCTTAAGAGTGAAGGACATAAGATTTATCAGTTTATTGAGGGATTGAAGTCCCCCATCCGATCCAAACTGTATCCTATAGATATCACCACATATGGAGAGGCGGTCTGTAAGGCTCAATTGTGTGAGCAAGACTATGAACTGCACCATGCCGATTTTCGAGCCAAGGGTAAAGGCAAAGAACCAATGAAGCAGAAGTCGGATGAGAAAGCTCCGAGTGATAGGTATCCATATAGAAGAAGTAAACGATTTGAAGGAGTTTCAATAGGAACTCCTAGACCTACAGGGATCAAGATACGTGATTAAAGATCCTGATACCCAGCTGGAAGTACCGCTAGCTCTATAAAGAGTACGATGCAAAGATGTGAGCGATGCGGGAAGTTTCATGGATCACAACCATGTCACTTAGCAAGTGGCACATGTTTTAGATGTGGTGAGCAAGGACACATGATTAGAGATTGTCCCAAGAGAAACTAGAGGGTGCTCGAGGAATCTGATAAGACTCCTCAACCACAGCCCAAGGTGTCACAGTCCGTGACCCTATTTTTCATCCTATTTTATACATCTTATTTGGTTGAGCTGTTTACGATACTTTACTTTTCTTTTACATATAAACAATTTCATATTAAATTATAATATGAATTACATCCCCTATCTTAATTCATAAGAAAGTAGTACTGCAGGTAAGTCTAAATACAGAAAATAAATGATCATACCTTATTAAATAAATCAAGCTATCACATCGTCCCCAAATGCGTAGCTGAAATCCTTTAGGTGACGGATTCTCAATCTTCGAAAACCTGAAATGTTAAAATTAAGAGGTGAGCAAATCACGGCTCAGTAAGAGAATTATATGCCTCACTTGATACTAAGTTATCTATATGCTGAAAAATTTCTTCATTTTTCCTATTGGGCTCTAGGCACACATTTAGGAAGGATACTACAGTTGGCTAGGGATTCGGATGGAGTAAGATTGGTATTTTGAAATACCTATCTTGTCCCGGAACCTAGAAGCAACTGTAGGAAGTAATTTTCTTTTCGTTTGGAATTTAAATCCTTTTTACCTTTTTATTCCATAACATTTTCATATATTTTTTCAAAATAATGCTTTTATGAAATAAAGCATTTAAATAAAATAACTAATATTCATATATTCTTTGAAAAGAATATTAGTTAAATCATCATCATTCTCATTTAGAACTCGTTTCATGTGTTACTGTAAAATCGTAATTAGTGAAGTACTTTAAATAGCAAAATAAGCTATTTAAATCTTTTTTGTATAACATATAAATCCTTTAAATCTAATATTCAATTTAAAATGAAAATTAAAATATTAGATTTATTTTCCTCCTTTCCTTTCGAAAACAAATTACATATTTGTGTCATATATCATATGAAAATCATTTCATAGTACTTAAAAACAGTACTGAAATTAGCATTTTATAAAAATGCTATAAATCATTTCATTTCTTTTCATATCATATAAAACATATTCATTTTACATGTCACATATCGTATAAACATTTTCATTTTACATATCATAAAACATATCTGGAGACAGTGGCAACCACCGCGTCCTATCATTCAATAATACCCGAAGGTATAAAATAATCATGTCAGATCTATGGCTATAGTTTATAATTGTCCTCGACGGATCACTGATCATGTGTTGACCGGGACTACATATCACATATCACATGTTACATATTACATATCACGTATCACATGTTGGCATGATAGAGGTGCCAACTAGTCTCAAAACCAAGTTTTTATCATAAAATAACCTTTATGGAATTTATAAAAATATATAATTTCATAATTTAAAACCATAAATGTTAAAAATCATTTAGTGAATATTTATAAAAATATTCAAAAAAATATTCACTATATTTCATTTCATTTTTCGTCTCGTATTACATGTAATGTATCTATCCCGAAAATTTTCGGTGATTTCATTATCACCATTCTCAAAAACATGAATATTTTCAAATTAATTTTTATTATATTCATGTTTTATGAAAATTAGAAATTTCTTCATTTTTCGTGATTTACTATAAATTTTCGGAAATAAAATCATTTAATATGATTTCATGTATTTTTCTAAAATTTTCGACAACATAACGACTGCTAATTGACTAACCTCCTGCACGGAAAATATAATTTATAATTTTCAGCCAGTACTTTATCCCAAATTTCCAACCAATCATTCATCAAAATATTTTCATAAAATATTTCGTAATTAAAAATAATGCAGACTGAATATCCTTACAGTGCTGCACATGCATCCTTTACCTATCCCGGGTTGGCGACTTTCGCGTTATCGGTCGCACCCGTGTTCCTTTCTTCCGATTCTATCATCTCGTTCGCCGAGAATAATTTCGAATTTCCAGGAATTTTCGTAATTTTTGAATTCTCGGGAATTTTCGAATTCTCGAAAATTGTTCTTTTTCTCTCTCTTTCTTTCTTCCTTTTTCTTCTTTCTTTTTCCTTCTTTTTCTTCCTTTTTCTTTTTTTTTCTTTTCCTTTTTCCCTTTTCTTTTTCTTTTTCCCATTTCTGGCCGGACCGGTTCAGACCGGTCAGTGTCTCCTCCCGCCGGTTTGGCCACTGACGGTCCTCTTTTCCGCCGGTTCGTGCCTTCCACAGCTTACAGGAGTTGCGGGGACGTCGGATCTGGTCTCCGTTTTGCCCCATCACCAGCGACGGCGCCGGATCTGCAAGCTTGGGTTTCGGCCCCTTCTCCTCCTCTTTTCTCCTTCCTCCGCCGTTTCCTTCACCACCGACGACCCCACTCAGCTTCGTTTCCCTTCGACGGTGGTGCTGGTGGCAGTGGCGATGCCTGGATCGACTGGTACCGCCGATCTCCCTTTTTCCTTTCTTTCGGTTTTCGCTTCTCACTTCTGTTTTCCGTTCTTCTTCCCCGTTTCTCTTCTTTCCATTCCTTTCCCGTCGCTGGCCATCCCTCTTTCTTCCTCTCTCGCCGACGACGGCTCCCCCCTCTCCTTCCTCTTTTCGCCACCTGTGGTGGCCTTCCGTTCTCTGTTTTGTAACATAGAAGGGAACAGGGGATCGGGTTATATCCCGATCCCATTTCTTTTTTTTATATATATAATTATATTACTAATAATATATATATTTTATTTTCACAATATATATACTTACACTTTAATTAAAATTAATTAATATGTATTTCATACATATGCATATTTATTTATATACATAATTGTATATAAAAATATACATGTGTTTATTTAATATAAAACAGTATATACATCATTTTATAATTTATACTATAATTCATGTACATACATATGTATTTATATATAAATATATTCTTATACACATTTTTATTTCATTTTATTTTGGATTTCCTAATATCCAATTTATTTCTCCTTTTCCTTTCCTATTTAATTTGGATTTCCATTTATCCAAATTAAATTCCTTAAATTTATCCAAATTAATTTTCTCCACTTCTTCACTTCATCAATTTCGGGAATTTCAACGATATTCCCATCTCGTAAATAAATTCATTTATTTTCTTTAACTTATTTATTTGTTTAATATTAAATTTACAATTATTTAATATTAATTTTAGAAAATTAACGATTATCATATAAGGCCACTGCGGCAGAGAAAGGAAAGAAAGTTGTGACCCAAGGACGAGTGTTTGCCATTGACAAAGAGTCTGTCGATGCCTTGTCCAAGGTGATTAAAGGTAAAATTTATCTGTTTGACATGAATGTGATAGCATTGTTTGATCCAGGCTCTACGTATTCATTTGTTTCACCTATGATTGCTATGAGAATACCTAGTGAGCCTGAGCCTTTAGGACAATTGCTACAAATAAGTACTCCTTTTAAGGAATGTCAAATGATAGATATAGTATATCGTAGTTGTAACCTATGGGTAGGAGAAAGAGAATCAATAGCTGACCTAATCCCACTAAATATGTATGGATTTGATGTTATCTTGGGTATGGATTGGTTAGCTAAGAATCATGTAATGTTAGATTTCTATGCTAAGGATGTGATATTCTCTTCACCCGTTAGCTATGTTGTAAATTTTGCAAGTGCATAATGCAAAAGTATGTTTATTAATTGATTTGATGGCAAATAGAAGTAATAATAAGTATGTATTGTCATGTGAAGGATTTATAGCTATGTGGAGGACGTAGAAAAGAAACGTCGTGGACTCCATGAGATTCCGGTAGTCGGAGATTTTCCCGATGTGTTTCCGGATGATCTTCTAGGACTTCCTCTGGATAGGGAAGTGGAGTTTATGATCGATTTGGTGCCAGGGACTGAGCCCATTTCGAGATCTCCCTATCGGATGGCATTAGTGGAATTGAAAGAACTCAAGAAGTAGCTTCAGGAGTTACTAGACAAGGGATTTATACGACCCAGCGTATCCCCTTAGGGTGCTCCTGTGCTATTTGTTAAAAAGAAGGATGGCAGCATGAGGCTATGTATCGATTACAGATGGTTGAATAAGGCAAAGATCAACAACAAGTATCCTCTTCCAAGGATTGATGACCTTTTTGATTAGCTTAAGGGTGCACAAGTCTTTTCCAAGATAGACTTGAGGTTGGGATATCATCAGTTGAAGATTCAGAGCGAAGATATCCCTAAGACTGCATTCAGGACACAGTATGGCCATTATGAATTTTTGGTGATGCCGTTTGGATTAGCTAATGCACCTGCAGCCTTCGTGAACTTGATGAATGATGTGTTTAAACAGTACTTGGACCAATTTGTCATTATCTTTATCGATGACATATTGGTGTACTCAAGGTCTTGGCAAGAGCATGAGCAGCATATGAAGATAGTCTTGCAAACCCTCAGAGATTGAGGATTGTATGCCATGCTAAGTAAGTGTGATTTTTGGCTAGATCATATCTCCTTTTTAGGTCACATAATTCGTAAAGATGGAGTCTCGTCGATCCATCGAAGATTGAAGCGGTGGTTCAATGGGAGAGACCGAAGACAGTGACGTAGATAAAGAGTTTCTTGGGTCTAGCTGGCTACTATCAAAGATTTGTGGAAGGTTTTTCGAAGTTAGCTGCTCCATTGACGCGCTTAACGTCAAGGAGGTGAAGTATGACTGGAATGATGCATGCGAGAGTAGCTTCCAAAAGTTGAAGCGTAGGCTGACAACAGCACATATCTTCACCATTCCTAGTGTTTCTGGTGGATTTTCGGTGTATAGTGATGCCTTGGGGCAAGGTTTGGGATGTGTACTAATGCAGCAGGGTAAGGTAGTAGCATTTGGTTCTAGACAATTAAAGGACCATGAGAAGAACTACCCCACTCATTATTTGGAGTTAGCTACAGTAGTGTTTGCTCTGAAGATTTGGAGGCATTACTTGTATGGTGAAAGATTTTAGATTTTGACAGATCATAAAAGTCTGAAATATTTATTCTCTCAAAAGGAGTTGAACATGAGACAAAGAAGATGGTTAAAGCTTTTGAAAGACTATGATTGTGAGATCTTATACCACCCGGGGAACGCTAATGTGGTGGCGGATGCTCTAAGCCGGAAACATGTAGGAATGGTAGCTTATATGATGGTGAAAGAGTATGAACTGATTGAGCAGTTTGCAAGCCTCAGCTTAAATTTATGCCTTATGAGCAATTTGGAATGATGGCTAGTTTGAGGATTGAGCCAGAATTGATAGATAGAATTCGGATTGCTCAGAAGGAAGATGATCAATGTATTGAGGCTATGAATGGAATTCAGTCAAGTATACCCTCAGAATTTGATATTGGTATTGATGGTATTCTGAGGTTTAGGGATCGTATATGTGTTCCTCATGATAAAGAGTTGAGAAAGCTTATTTTAACTGAAGCACATGCCACTAGATATACTTTGCATCCAGGAAATACGAAGATGTATCATAATCTTTGCAAAGTGTATTGGTGTACTGGCATGAAGAGAGACATAGCAAAGTTTGTGGCAAAATGTCTCACATGTCAGCAGGTTAAGGTAGAGCACCAAAGACCAGTAGGATTGTTACATCCTCTGCCTATACCTATGTGGAAATGGGAGCACATTACGATGGATTTTGTTATGGGATTGCCCAGGACCAAAAGAAGTCATGATGGTATTTGGGTGATCGTGGACAGGCTAACTAAGTCAACTTACTTCTTACCTATGAAGTCTACGGACACACTTAGTGCTTTGGCAGACTTGTATGTAAGAGAAGTAGTCAGACTACACGGTGTTCCAGTGAGCATTACATCTGATAGGGATTCCAAGTTTACCTCTCACTTTTGGGAGCATTTTCAAGAAGCCATGAGATCTAAGTTGAATTTTAGCACAACTTTTCATCTGCAGACTGATGGACAGTCCTAGCGCACTATTCAGACGCTCGAGGATATGTTGAGAGCTTGTGCTATGGATTTTAAAGGCTCCTGGGGTGACCATCTGCCATTGGCTGAGTTTGCTTATAATAATAGCTATCATGCAAGTATCGGGATGGCACCATATGAAGCTTTGTATGGTAGAAGGTGTCGATCTCCGATTGGGTGGGAAGAAGTGGGCGAACGAAAGCTACTAGCTCCAGATTTAGTCAAGCAAGCCTCTAAAGATGTTAAGTTGATTTGTCAAAGGCTCAAGACAGCTCAGAGTTGAGAAAAGAGTTATGCGGATGCTCGACGGAGACCACTTGAGTTCTTAATTAGAGATTTTGTGTTTTTAAAAGTCTCTCCATCCAAAGGGATCATGAGATTTGGCCAAACAGGTAAGCTGAGTCCTCGCTACATAGGGCCATTTGAAGTCTTAGATCGAGTAGGAGATGTGGCCTACAGGTTAGCATTACCTCCGGAACTATTAGGAGTGCATAATGTATTTCATGTATCGATGCTTCGGAGGTGTAATCCGGATCCATCTCATGTTATAGAGTATGAGCCCTTGAAGATAAAGGAAGATATGAGTTATGTAGAGAAGCCGATTCAGATTTTGGATAGAAAAGAGGAGGTTTTGAGATCTAAGATGATCTCATTAGTTGAAGTTTTTTGGCAATACCAGACCATGGAAGAAGCTACATGGGAGCTAGATAGCTTAATGAAAGAGAAATATCCGAAGTTATTTACTTGATAACCCGATTCAAATTTGGAGGACCAAAATTTTCAAGGTGGGGAGAATGTGAAATCGCCTAATTTCATATAATTCCTCCATAATTGTAAAGTGTTGTAAGCTGAAATAATCAAATGAACATTAAAGTTTGATGTATGAATGATATATGGAATATGGAAGAAATAAGGAAATTGAGAGTCAAATAATCAATGGCTAAAATATTAAATGAAAGAAGAAGAATTAAAGGTCAAATGGTTAAGAATATCATGTCAGAAAATTTAATGCAACTAAATGATGTATGTGGCTAATATGAGAAAGGGAAGAAGAGATTAATGGTCAAATGGTCTTGAGTCAAAGGAGGAAAAAGGCTGAGATGATTATGGGATTAACATGCAATTAATGCAAAGTGTATGAGTCATCTTCATCTCCCATCACCACACGGCAGCAACACTCCCAGCCCCCTCTTACTCTCGTTCCATCCCCATTTTCCCTAAGTTTTCATTCCCAATTGCCTAGACAAACACCTTTGCCCAGCCATCGATTCGTTAAGCTTGTTAGACAAAAATCGATCCTTGTCATTAGAGTAAGCTATATCCGAAGTTTGGTAGATTGAATCGAAGTATTGGAGGAGATCTCAAATCCTGAAAATTTGGTCATTGGCAAAGGTAAGAGTAGAAATTGATTCTCTCAATTTCATGCATTGTATGGAGTTGTATGATGTTGGTATAACATGTGTATGGTGATTATTTAAAAGGTTTGAATTGTATAATGTTACAGCTTTGAAGAAGTGAAAGACAAGAATTGGTGCAACTAAGGATTTGCATCTTCGAGGTGGATTGAGGTAAGGAATTTATGTAAAGGACGTAGGGTAACTATGTCCGCATGTTTTAAGACATTTTAAATGTCATTTGGAAAGAAGTACCAGCTATTTTGAAGTGCAGGAAAAGCTAGGTTTCAGATTTTACTCCTAGTACCAATTAGGCTAGGAGCAGCCAACTGCCTTAAGTAGCAGCCGACTGCCTAGAGACAATTAAAGCGTAGTTTTTCGAAAAACGAGACAAACTAGTCAACTGCTATGTAAGCCAGTCTACTGTTATTTTTCAGAAAGCATTCTATTTCAAACCAGTCGACTGCTATATGGAACAATTGACTGCTATTTGCTAAAATGCATTCTGTTTCAAAACTAGCTGACTGCCTATAAGACCAGTCGACTGCTATGTTTCCAGAAGTATTCTGTTTCAAAAACAGTCGACTGCTATATGACCATCGACTGCCTTTTTATCGAAAAGCATTTTGTTTGAAAACCAACCGATTGCTATATGGACCAGTCAACTGCCCCCTTGTGTTTTCAGAAAATGAGAAAGATCGAAATTTTAAAAGAAAATAATTTCGTTAAATGAAAATATGAGGCAGCAGTCGACTGCCCTATGAGGCTAGTCGACTGCCCTGTATGAAAAGAGATTTCAAAGTCTATTTCAAGAAAGTATAAATGTCATAGCAAATAGCTATATGACAAATGTTTTGAGACTATGAAGAACTTAATGATTATGCACTTCTGTATATCTTATTGGCTGAGGAGCTCTAGTCCAGCCCTCAGTGCTACAGATGTCACCTAACTAGTGTTCACTGTAGCCACCGACGTTTGGCCAAATCATCTCTGTTAAGTATAAATTGGCTAGGGGAGGATTCCTGGCTCCTACGGGAGTACGCCACATAATTCAGTGCATAATTCTGTTAATATGCAAATTGTCTCTCTACTATATGATGTATGTTTTAATAAAAGTATATGATGTATGTTTTAATGAAAGTATATGATTTATGTTTTAAAGAAAGAATATGATGCATGGTTCGATGCAAGTATGTGAAGTATGTTTTGAAGAAAGTATATGAAATATAATTTCATATGACGTTTTGAAAGAAGTATATAATGTATGTTTTGATGTAAGTATACTAGCATGCTTTATAATGATTTACATGACATTATAGAGCCAAGCAGGAAAACTGCATATAAAGGCATAGTACGCTCTTTTGCATATATTTCTTACTGAGCATAAACTCACTCTTTTACGAATATTTTTCTACAAACTATCTGAAGTAATCCATTGCTCTAGGTAGAAATGCTTACTAGTGGATCTTTAAAGTTTACCTTCGAGAGACGCTTCCTAGTTAGCATTGAAGTTATACGTATGTAATTATGTAAAGTAAATTGTAATTCAGTTACGGTACAGTACAAGATAATAATTTTGCATATAAGATGTCAGGGATTTAAGTTAGGAATGGTGTGTAAGATCCTGTGGTATGGAATGATATATATACATATCATTAGTCTGTGTTATTACAATAAATTATTCATATTGAGCTATTAAATATTAAGCTTAAGAAGAAGAATGAATGATATTGATGAACGAGTCAAATCAAGTCATATAAGATAATAAGGAAAAAGTTAGATGGTAAGATGGAGTGACGGGGACGTAACACAACATCCTCTTCCCAATCCTCTTCTTTATAGGCAGCTTGTTTGTTGATTGCTTTAGTGCTAGTTTGGATGAGAGGTGCGATTAGCTCCAGTGAGATTGAAAACAGTGGTGGCGGCAAGATTGGTGTCAATCGATAATGTGTTTGGATTCAATCGCAGTAGTGGCAGTGCGATGAGTGATAAAATGACAATTAAAAATACTATATATTAAAATTTAAAATAAAAAATAAAGGACAAAATTGTAAATGCGACATAGTGAGAAAACTCACTGAGAACACTGAGGCTCTATTTGAAACCAAACAAAGCCTTAGTAGACTACCACTAGGCCTGATATTTCTTTTACTATCTAGCACTTCTCTCAATTCATGGAGCATCCTATTGATTTCCATCTCAAGGCTTTACATAGAATTCTTTGATACTTGAAGAGCAATCTTGGATAGGGTCTCTTCTTTCCTTCCAATTTTGACTTGTTGTTGAAGGGTTAATGATTTTGATTGGGCTTGTTGCTTTGATACAATGTAATGTCCTTTTAACCTAAAATTAGGGCTAACTTTTTCTTTTTCTATTCATTTGTTTAGCCTGTTTGTTGTATCATCATTCTTATTTCCTTTCATATTTTACTATGGTCCCACAATCTTCTTTCATCATTTCCATAACATTTAATTCAATTCATGGTTGCAAACTGAATATAGATAATGGAAATCTCAACACTGATCTTATATATATTAACCACAAAACTTTTCTTACAACTACCTTAACGTTAGCTATTAACTATGCAATATAGTTTACAACCTAGTTACATATCCAAATGTACATCACTGTATTATACATTACATCTGAACATATAAGGAAAGTATAATATACCTTCAAGGTATAAACGATCACCTCGAAGGAATACTAATCAAAAGTCAAGGTCTTCCTATTGTATTACTGTAGATAATCTGAGAAGACGAAAAGAAGGGGGTGAGCTTTTACCCCAGTAAGAAATATATATAATAAAGTAGATACTATGCAACTAACATGCATGTATCTTAACAATACTAGGACATTGTCATTTACAATCTCTAATAGTGACATACTGCATGAAATGAAAGAATTACTATAATTGGTTAAGGATACTATAATGAGTATAGAAGAATACTTTGAAACACCTCACTTGTCTCGGTTCTTAAGTTCGATTATAGGGAAATTAACTAGTCTTCACATAGAAGGAGTTCATGTGTCTAAAACTAATGTTTGGTTTCTATTATAACCTTAATAACACTATTATACAGCATAAATCATTTATACACTAAATCTATATACAGTTCTGAACAATGGATTATATCAAATGGTTCAGTAAAACATTTTATTTAAACAATAAAACCATATCATAAATATATTTCCTTGCAGTACAGCTTTTTATTCCAATAGATAAGACTCAATAGAAACAATTCATTTCATTTCAATAAAACATTTGATGGAGACAGTCAACATCCTAATAGAATCATGCAACATTAGGTTCCCGAGTGGAAATAACATTAAGACATATGGCTATAGTCAAAGAAGTCTATAAAGTACATTAATCAAGTGATGACTTTAGGTGCTGAAGATGTGATCAAGGTTAAACAATAAACATTAAATTAGCATGATTACCTAAAGGTAACTATGGGAGCTAACAATCTTAAAACAATCACATAACATTTAGAAACATTTACAGAAAATCAATTCAGTAAAACATATCTTTATTCAGTCTACAAAGTATTAAAATTGATAACATATACTCTTCAAACAAAAAAATTTAGTAAATATTTTCAGTACAATAAATTGTGTTCAAAATGTTTTATTTATGTGTAAACAAGTGTCTAAAACTTGAGAATATTTCGAAACGTGTAAAAAGCATTAAAAATGCCTTCGAAAACAAAGTTACAAATATGCATGTCCTTATGGTCTTATGCTAATTTCATAATTCATTTGATTTCTTTCATTTTTCCTACCTTAAGTAATCTATTAACAAAAATTTACTATCCTAGGGGTTGTTTTATGAATTTTCGACAGCGTAACAATACTAACTACGCTAACCTCCTACACTTAAAACTCAATTCAGTATATTTCTAATAAACCAATAATCCCAATGTAATCACAGTATCACCTACGTCTTCGATATACATTTCTTACTATTAATGCCATAGTATATGCGGCAGCTTAGCAGTACCAAAATAGACAGGCAAGCTTGTATCTGTCTATCACTCTTTTACCTTTCGGGCTGTAAAAGGATATCAAAACAAGATCAAATTCCAACATTCCTTTTACAAAGAATACTATACACTTTAAGACCTTCCATATTTCCTAATACAATGACAAATTCAGTCTACTTCATACCAGTACTTACATTGCAATTACAGTTAAAATGCGTTCTTTTCTGAATCTGGTTTTACCAACAGTCTTCCTATCATTTATACAATATTATTTTTTCATTTTGTAGAAAATTAAGCATGGTGACACTCATTTTCTCTCTTGGCAAAAATAACCTTCTCTCACCGTACTTGTTTCATTCAATTCTAAGGCTACCATCATGTTCCTTATGCTCACTACATTATTTCTACATCCATTATGCATGAAACAACAAAATCTTCACTATGAAACCCTTATAGTTGAAACCCTAACCACCTCATACAAATGGTTTTGCATGAATTTAACCCTATACACATGCTTAACTATCAAGAATATATCACAAATTGCCATTAGAAATCAAAACGGTAAGCTTTCTCTCACACCTTCCTTATTGCCAACACTTTAAGGAAACAAAACACCTCTCAAATGGCCTCTTCAATGGCTGTTTTGGAGATAGATAGAGAGAGGGTGGCGAGATAAGCAAATTTGCTCAAGGGAGGTGGCAGTTTTGGTGGCTAGAAGGTGGTGTTTGTCTTAGTTTCTCTCACACTTAAACTTAGAAAATGAAAATAGTGGACTGATGGCCGATCATGAAGATGATTAAAAATATCTTATTTTAATATATTTTTATATTAAAATATCATTTAGGACTAATTTACCAAGTTGCCCCTTTATAATTTTATAATACTACTTATATCCTATGCATTATAATATTAACTTAATCATTTAATTTAATTTATATTTGATTTTCATTTTCACTTATATCATATATATATAAAATATGAGAAAGTCAAACATTTGACTTTTGACATGGTTTGGTCGACCTTACTTATGAAATTACCAAAATAGCCCTAAACAAAGGCTTTTTGGTTTATTTGCGTTGTTTTTAGCCTTTTTGCATGATTCAAACTGCGAGTTGGAATTACGTAAGACTTCTTCACACAAGATTCATCTATGATAGTATATTGGTCCAAAGTCAAACTAGGTTGACCGTTATTCACAAAAGTTTATTCAAGCTATAAACACAATCGTCATTTATTGAATTCGTTGCACGCAAACCTAAGTATGCTTAAATGAAGGAATTTCGAAAAGTGGTATACTTAACGATTCTGTATTTCAATCTCAACACTTCCATCTGAGTTAAGAATAATCTTGTAGGCCCCGCCTTACGATATCTCCAATACCTATAAGGCATAAGGTAACTTATTGTCATTGGTCAATCTAATCATTCTAACTTCAAATACAGTATATATGTGGAAGGAATATGTGAATTTCACATACAAGATGTTCTATCTCATAGTTTGTGTTTTTCTTAGATCAGCTTTGACTTTTTGGAAGTCTAAGAAACAATTTATTGTTTCTTGCTCTTCCTCAAAGGTGATATATTGTGCATTAGCTTCTTTAATGTGATAACCGAGAATTTTTCTATTTTTGGTATTAAATTACACGGGAATTAAATTTTTATGCAAATAAATAAGCGAAAGTAAATAAATAAATTTATTTACGAGATGGGAAAATTGTTGAAATTCCCGAATCTGATGAAGTTGAGGAAATTATTTTGAATGATTTTTCGGATATTAAGAGATCCAAGTATTAAAGAGATGAAAATGAGTATATTTATTTTGGATGATAAGAAATCCAAAATTTTAAAAAAATTGTGTATATATATTGTAAATACAATATATATTGTATTAGTATAATTATATAAATAAATATAATTATATTATATTAAAAAAAAGTGGGAAAAGGAGCGGGAATCGGGATACTCGATTCCCTCCCAAAATTTCCCCCTCTGAGAACCCAACTGCAGTTTCCCCCCGTCGGTGAAAAGAAGAGAGAAGAGGTTGGAGGCGCCGTCGCCAGCCGAAGAGGGAGAGAAGGAAGCTGCCGGTGACGGGAAAGAAAAGAGAAAGAAAGAAAATGAGAAGAAAATCGAGAGGAAAAAGAAAAAGAGAGAAATGGCGGTGCCGTTGATCTGGCCACCGCCACGCCACCCGCGCCGTTCGCGGAGGAAAAGGAAAGGAGTGGAGGTCACCGAATGAGAGGAAAATAGAAAATGGAGGAAGAAAAGGGAGGAGAAGAGACCGAAAAAACACCCTTACAGGTTCGCCACCGTCGCTAGGGAAAAAGAGGTCAGATCTAGCTTCGTGGCAATCCCAGGATGCTGTGGAGTGGCCGAACCGCCGGAAATGGTGGCCGCTGGAGGCTGAACCGGCTAGCAAAGATTGAACCGGTTGACTCGATCCGACCCAGTCGAACCTGTCTGACCTGACTGAACCGGTCTAAACCGGTCCGAACCGGTTCAAACCAAAAAAAAAAAGAAAAGGAAAAAGAAGAAAGAAGAAAGAGAAGGAAAGGAAAGAAAGAAAGAAGAAAAGGAAGGGAAAGAAAAGAAAAAAAAAGAAAAGAAAGGAGAAAAAAAGAAAAAAAGGAAAGGAGAAAGAAAAGGTAAGATACTTTCATAAAGTAGTGGTAGTGTTATATTGCATGTTTTGGAATTTATGATCTTGATGATGAATGATTATTGAAATGATTATTAAATGCTAAGAGGACCTACAATTGGTGGTAGGGGTCTTACCAAGAGATAAATAAATGGTGAGAATCAACGGCTGTATGGTTATAAATTATAGTTTCCTTACAGGAGGTTTTGATAAAATTAAACCGTAATGCTGTCGAAATTTATAGGAAAATGTGTAATGAAAAAGGTCAAGGTTTTTCCCGTATAAATGGAACCTTGGAAAGAATTATTGAAAGATAAGTATTGAAAGGACACTGGCATATTGCCAGAAAAACTTAATTTTTGGAATAGTTTGAATAAGTAAATGGCTGAACGAATAAATTGTGGAATTATCGACGAAGTAATGATCTTAGAATTTAGGGATTTCCGATTTCTTGATTCTTGGAATAGTTTCGAAGATGATAACATGGATATTGCAAGAGGTTGGCGTTGAGATGGTTTTATCATAATAATTTGCATTGTCAAACATATGGGAGATAATAATTGGACCTACACTTGTGGTAGTGGTCTTAATATCGACGTGTGCTACATGATGGATAGTATTGATATCGAATTATAACAAAGGTATACTATGTGCATACATAATCTTATTGAAATTGAGGTTGAGTTCCGACATAATCTAACCACTGATAAATTTAAATAAATAAGTGTCACACATGTGATTAAACGATTTTGATTATAAATTTGGAATCGGTCTTGATAGCTATTCTTTCACATTTGAGTGAATTGGAGAAATTTGGAAGACATGATAAATGGTCCATTTTAGTAGCGTGATTGAGACGATGAGAACAAGAAAGTAGATTGTGATGCCTTATGGACATTTGATAGAACACACGTCTACATAAAAGTATACTTGTACATGACTATGTTAAATAGATGTGAATTAGGATTTTTGCAGTAATATGGATGGTCGTAAGGCAATTGAAATGATTGAAACACTGTTAATAGTGGAAATTGGCCAAATCTCCTAAGTGGGTAAATTGCTGAGCCAAATTTGACTCGATAATATCTTTGTAGAAAATTCTAGTGTGGTATTATACAAGTCATATGAAAATTGATTGAAAACTGTGATTGAGTTGGTGATAGTAAATGAAATTTGGCATCAAGTCAGAATTACAAGTGGGTGCCAATATGCTAGATCATAAATAGATTTGATAGATGACTATTAATCTTGTGGTTGTAATTCCCTCAATGTCAACTCTGGAATATATCTTGAATGGTGATATTGGTAATGGCATAATTCCAGTATCTTGATGATTATAAAGAAATACGATATCTAGATGTTCATAGATACTAAGAGGACTCGTACTGATGGTGGTAGTCCTAGTATTGATAATGAAATGTTTAAGTGATTGTATAGTCGATAACTGTGGAGAAAGAATATGACATATCGAGGAACCACAGTGAATATCGAATGTACCTATTAGGTATGATCTGATTGAAATCAAAAGGATGAAAATGAGGGAATTGAATTATAGTGAACGATATAATTAAATGATATGTTTGATAAAAATGATAGTTCACTATTTAAACTCCTGATTTAAATTGCATTGCATTTAAGCATACCTTTTTACAACTTGAAACATTTTAATAATGTTTATATGAATACTATAAAGTATTGATTAGTTTTGAAATAAAAGTATATTGTAGATATATATATTTTATATATAAAACTTCTTAAATGATGATACCATATACTTTACATGATCTTTGACAAGAAAAGCTAAAGATTTAAATGTTTTATGAGACTGTAGGCACCCTAAGAGAGTTAAACTCAATAAAGTATAGTGGAAACCGCCTAATTGGAGATTTACTCATTAGGCAAAGATGCTTGTCCGACAATAGTCGTGGACAGGTCTCAGTCACGCCTGATCAATGGGGCTGAGAGAGATAATGTCTATGGCTATAGATAGCGCCCTAGTTGGTTTCCAGGGGACGATGACATGATTCTCACTGCTAGCTATAGTGATCTAATATGATAACCGCAAATTTTCTATTTTTGGAAATTAATATTAAAGAACATAGATAAGAGGAAATAAATAAATTAAAGTAAATAAATAAAATTTATTTATGAGATGGAATATCACTGAAATTCCGGAAATTTAGGAAGTGAGGAAATTGAGGAATTTAAATTTGGATAAATTGTAAATAAGGAGAAGGATGAAATTATGGAAAATAATGAAAAGAGAAAATTTAATTTGGATAAATGGAAATCCAAATTAAATAAGGAAAATGAGAGATGAAAATAAAATATGTTTATATAATTACAAATTATATAAATGTATTTTTATACAAATACATATGTATGTGAATACTATATAGTATATATCAATATACATTTGTATATATAAATATATATACTATTTTATAAAGTTAAATAATACATATGTATTTTAGTATAATCTCTTATGTATATATAAATGTATATACATATAATTGAGAAATGTAAATATTGATTTACATTAAAGTTTGAAAATATATATATAAGTTATTTAAATTTAAAACATATAAATATACATATATATACTAGACATATATTTTGTAATATACAATATATATATTTTATATATAATATATATTGTAGTATATTATATATGAAATAATATATGTATAATATATAGTATATATTATATGTATAAAGTATAATCTATAGTATATAATATAATATACACTAAATAAGAAAAATAAAGAAAACAAAAGAGGAAACGAAAGGAAACGGAAGGACCGGGAGACCGACCCTTCCCAGCTAAAGGGGCCGACAGTGGCGGAGCTGCCATCGCTGGCGAGGAAAAAAAAAGAAAAAGATGAGATGCCACTGGCCAGAGAAAAGAAGGAAGCTGCCGGCGGCGGAAGAAAATAAAAAAACAGAAGCAAAAACCCAGCGAAAGCCGAGAAGGAAAAGAGAAGAGAAAATGGCAGTGCCGGCCAAATCGGTCACCGCCACTGCAACCGAAGCTTCACCAAAGGAAAAGGAAGACGTGGGATGCCACCAGTCAAGCGGAGAACGGCGGAGGAAGGTCGGCGAAGAGGCAGAAGGAGGCCGATCTAAACCGAGTAGATCTACCGCCGTGCAGTAGAACCAGACTGAACGGAGGCCACCGGTAGATTCGCCTTGACGTCGGCCAGTTGAGGAGCCGCCGAACCGTCGGAGAACCGATTGTCGGAGAAGAACCGGCGGTGAAGCAACCTGACGGGTCTGGCCAGGAAAGGAAAAAGGGGAAGGAAAAAGAAAAGGAAAAAGAAAAAGAAAAGAAAAGAAAGAAAAAAAAAGAAAAGGAAAGAAAGAAAAAGAGAAAGAAAAAGGAAATTTTCGGAATTTGTAAATTTTGGAAATTACGAGAAATCTCGGGAAATTCGAAAACTCGGAAATTACGAAAATTCGGTAAGAATTTCGAAAATTAATTTCGAATGATTTATTTTAATATGGAAAAATTCTAAATTTTAGAATAATTTTCAGCAAATTCCTCGATGACCGAGACGATGAAATCGGGTGAGGTGAACACGGGCACAACCTTCGAGAGGCAGTCACCGACCCGAGACAAGTAAGGGATGCATGTGCAGCACTGTAGGGAATTCAATTTGCATGTTTTAATTCGAAATATTTTACGGAAACATTTTATGAAATTATTATGATGGATGATTTGTTGGGATTTGGAATGAAGTACTGGCTTGAAATTATAAACTGTATTTTTCATGAAGGAGGCTAGCCAATTGGAAGCCGTTATACTGCCGAAAAATTATCGAAAAATTCTTGAAAATTACTGAAAATCATAATAAATGATTTTATTTCATGAGAAATGATTTCCAACCATGAAAAATCGAGAAATTGATTATTTTTCATAAAACATGAATATATGGAGTCCTATTTTTAAAATATTCATGTTTTCAAATTTGGTGATAATGAGATCACCGAAAATTCTCTCGATATGTGAACTACATGTGACATGAAAGGGAAGATGAAAGGAAATAAAGTGAATATTTTATAAATGCTTTCTAAATATTCACTAAATGATTTATAAAACCTTGATGGTTTTAATGATGACATTATTATTTTTATAAATTCCATAAAGGTTTACTGATGATGAAAAACCCTGCTTTGAGACTAGATGGCATCCTATCATGTTGATATGTGACATGTGATATGTAATATGTGATATGTGATATGTAGTCTCGGCCGACACCTGATCAGTGATCCGCCAGGACAATTATAGACTATGGCCATATATCTGACATGATTATTTTATACCCTTCAGGGTCTATAGCATGATATGAGTAACGACCCAGTGGACGGGCTGGGCGTGTCTTAGTTTCCATATATGAAAATGTTTTACATGATATATGATAAATCAAATGAAAGTGATTTACAGTATTTTACAAAATGCTTATCTCAGTACTGATTTTAGTATTACGAGATGATTTTCAAATGATATGTAATATGAACATGTGATATGTTTTCAAAAGGAAAAAGGAGGACATTTTATCTAATACTCTTATTTTAATTTTAAATTGAATATTAGATTAAAATGATTTATATGTTATACAAAAAAAAGGTTTAATAGCTTATTTTGCTATTTTAAAGTACTGTACTAATTATGATTGTACAGTAAAACATGAAATGAGTTTTAAAGGAAAATGATGATGATTTAACAAATATTCTTTTCAAAGAAAATATGAATATTAGTTATTCTATTTAAATGCTTTATTTCATAAAAGCATTATTTTGAAAAAGAATATGAAAATGTTATGAAATAAAAAGGAAAGGATTTGAATTTCAAAACAAGAATGAAAATTACTCTCTACAGTTGCTTCTAGGTTCCGAGACAAGATAGGTATTTCAAAATACCTACCTTACTCCATCCGGATCCCTAGCCGACTGTAGTATCCTTCCTACATGCGACCCTAGAGCCCTATAGGAAAAATGAAAAAGATTTTCAGCATATAGGAAGCTGAATATCAAGTATGCATATAATTCCCTTACTGAGCCATGGTTTGCTCACCTCTTAATTTTAACATTTTAGGTTTTCGAAGACTGAGAGTCTAGCACTTAAAGGATTTTCGACACGCATTTGGGGACGATGCGACAGGTCGATTTATTTAATAAGGTATGATCATTTATTTTCTGTATTTAGACTTATCGACAATACTACTTTCTTATGAAGTAAAATAGGGGATGTAATTCATATTATAAATTTAATATGAAATTGTTTTTATGTAAAGGAAAAGTAAAGTATCGTAGACAGCCCAACCAAATAAGAGGTATAGAATAAGGTGAAAAATAGGGTCACGAGCTGTGACATCTAAGCCTTTATTGATAGAGTATTAGGGGTTTAGCCTAGTCTCAAACTGATATGATATGAAGTCTAGAGTATGATTTTATTGATATGAACTCTAAACTTGACATGATTTATACAGTACATGAAACATGCTTGAGATGAATATGAAATATATTTTGAAACTGTACATGTTTTAAACATGTTTGAAATGTACATGTAATATGATTTCGATACTTCATATGATTCATATATGATCATATGTCGAACATGATATGATATGTGGTCTAGAGTATAGTTTTATTTGATATGAACTCTAGACCTGATATGACTTACATTATATGAAAAATGTCTTGAAACCACACATGTTTTAGACATGCTCTAAAAGTGAATATATGATTTACAAATTGTACATGCTTTGACCATGTCTTAAAAGTAATTATGAAATGAATTGAAAATCTATATGTTTGAGCATGCTCTAAAAGTATAAGTGATATGATTTGAAATGATAGCGGTTTATATAGTAAAGTTACATAAATTGCATATTAAACCCTGACATGACAATATGCTTTGTACATGAGAATTCGATGAGGAATGTCATGACTCGGCATTAATGATAATTCATCTATATGATGTCATGATATGATACGATACATGAACATAAGATTGATATGAAGAGAATTATGATCTTACACTATTGTGATCATAAGTTCCCACACGATAAGTGATATGAGTTGATGTAATACAGGAGTATAATTGTTAAATGTAAAGTGACCTGATATGATATCTCAATTAAACATGATATACGATGAGATTGATGTGAGTATGGATTAATAGTACGCGATATTCAAATTATACTCGATGCATTGTTGTGTGATGCAATGTAGTATAAGGACAAGAAGATCGAAAGTGATTAAGTTGATCTATTTAGAGGTCTGAATGATAGATAGATGACAGGAATTGAGATAACGAGATGTTAACGTGAACTGTAATTGCAAACTTGCAGGTTTTAAGCATTGCGGTTTAAGACAGTATAATTCTACTCCTGCATTTATATTAGTATCTTACTGAGCCGTGGTTTTGCTCACCCTACTTAATTTCATCTCTTTTCAGATAATTGAGTTAGAGTCTGCCATGAGGGCTTCTGAGTGGGCCTCCAGATACGGTATACAGGTTTGGTACTAGCCATTATCCTGCGAATCCGCTTCATTGCTTTTGAGGTATGCATTCATTGTAAATCTCTTGTTTACATGTACAGACTTTAATTAATACACAGTACGTATTTTGTTTAACGAGTCGAGGTGTAACTTAGAAGTGTAGTACATTATTGTATAGAGAATCAGTGAAATTAGAGTAGTTACTACAGTCACACCGAATACAAACCTTAAAAAGAAAAAGAAACATTTAGTCCATAAATTTGTAGACTAAGAAAAGTATAAGTATTAAGTGAAAGTCACGGTATTCGGGTCGTGACATTTAACTTCCGAACTTCAGTGGCTTTATTATCTCTTACAAGAGTTGTAGGTTCTTCATTCTGAGCAAGCCTTGGTTTATTGTAACATCAATCTTCCATTGCCGTTACCGAGAACCCTGTGTTCCATGAATGTACAAAGCATATTGAAATCGACTGCCATCTTGTTCGCCAAAAGGTTCAAGCTAGAGTCATTCGATTGTTTCACATTAGTTCATCCTCTCAACTTGCTGATTTGTTCACCAAATCTCATCCTCCTACTGTGTTTCAACCACTGCTCACGCATTTTGCCTTCCACAGTCTCCATGCTCCAGCTGAAGGAGGCTAACACGAGATATACAACATGAAAGCATATTTTATTCTTACATGGCTTTGCATGCATTTATTTCTTCCTTAGTTAGCAGCTTTGTTAGATGCTTAGCTGGATAAATAGTTGTTAGGTTGTAGAGCTTAGTTGTTAATTTGTTAGAGCAGTAAGTTAAACTAGTTTCATTTCAGCTGATAAGATTGTATATAAACAGCCTTATACTCTTGTAATCATCAACTAAATTACATCAATAAACAATCAAATTCTCATTAAATCTAGTAGCACGAAGAGGATAGGTATAAAGATTGGAACACTGAGAGAAATAGTCGTAAGAACCACAAGGAGAACTTAGGAAGCTAGATAAAAAATAGAGTAGAGGTTAACATTTCCAAGCCTCTAAGTAGATTCATTACACTTAATAGGGGGCAAGCTGGTAGAGATATGCATTGTAGGCTTACTTACGAAAGGCTTCCTAGTTTTTGCTATGTATGTGGATGCTTAAGGCATATTGATGTTAAGTGTAAGTAGCATAAGGGAGAAACGAAACAGAAGATAGAAAGTGTGGTGATTGGCTCAGAGTTTTCTCAACAGGCAGAAAGGAAGGTCAATGGAACTACAAGAATGAGGATGTGTCAATCATAGTTGGATAAGTGAAACATC
Organism: Heritiera fomes; assembly: GCA_032173925.1. Classification (NCBI taxonomy): domain Eukaryota; kingdom Viridiplantae; phylum Streptophyta; class Magnoliopsida; order Malvales; family Malvaceae; genus Heritiera; species Heritiera fomes. Next base: position 14,522,428 of record JAPDPM010000009.1, on the reverse strand, counting down.
TAAAAATCAAGTATAGGCAGTCAAAAGCTACTTGGTGACGAAGACGAGTAGAGTGATCGAGAATCATTGGCAACAGTAGGTAATTAACAGGTTCACAAAGTAGATTAAAGGGAAAAGCACATTTAGGAGGAAATCTCGATATTAGTGAAGCCAAAAGTCAAAATGAAATGATAATGGCTAGAGCGGGAAATCATGAACACGGGATTATTCTTAGTTTAAATGAAGATCAATGAGATAATGCTTTGAATCATAGGACTCAATCCATGCATATATACAAGACATGCATGCATTTTTCCTAGTTGAAGTAGGGCCTGAACTACAAGTTTAAGGATTGAACTCAATAGGGGGCAATTAGTTGGAAAACAAATTGAAAACAACGAAGTCAAAGCTCAAAAAAATGAAAAGGAAAAGCAAGAGAAGCAAACACTAGTGGGCTAAGAAATGTAGTAGGATTAAGTAAAAGGAAGTACAAAAAATGCAATTGGAGAATCAAAACAAGGTGAGTAGGATTGACAATTATGTCATGACCCAACACCAATACATCCACGTATATGCAGAAGACTTTCTTAATTTATCATGCTTTTCACATTTGTCGTGGATTAGTTACGCAGCAAACTCTTAATCCATTTAAAATATCTAATCACATCTGAAGTACATGCAACCAACATATTAAGATTGTGGTTCTTTACAAAAATTTCCTAAATCATGTCATGCATATCAATTTAGAGTTTCCATCCATACTCATCAAATATATCAAACTGAGTTTTGTACCGTAAATATACATGTACAAAAATCCTTAGATTACAAGTTTAATTTCGACAGGTCTTACATCCCATCACAAGTCTACTAAAAATAGTATGAAATGTGTTAAAATCACATCTCAAGTACAACCACTGAACTGCATTAGACAGATGCATTTTAGAAGTGACCTGTAAGCTGCTCAATCTAAGACATTAAAAATAGATTACTAGGTTAACATCTAATAATCATCTAAAATGGGTACACATGATTAGTACCATAAATAGGCAGATAGGAACTAAAACAGAAAGTTATTTGAAAACCAAGTTCAATTATAAAAGTATCATGACACTATATAGTTTTAAACTCGTAATTAAAATGACAAATAATCATTTATAAAACAAAATATGATAAGTACATGTCATGATGGTGGTACATGTATACAAAAACCTTAAGAAAATAAAAGTATACATGCTCTTGTTAATTCCAAAATATAGCTGCAGAATCTTACCTTAAAAGTCTTTAAACAAAATCACTGAACAAAAACATAATGATGAAATCATGATCTTGCTAATAATGGGTGACAGGTGGGCTAATGATCTCTTAGAACTAGTGTGTGTAAGGTTTCGTTGTCTCGGTTTATCATGTCATACACGAAAATAAGCAGCGGATTAAAAATCAACAAAACCAAAATCACCAGTATCATGCAACAAGATTAATTTCGGGATAAAATCTAACTTTTTGGTGTACTCGTGTAGGAATGTTCGACTTCTGAATATGGCAACCCACGAACAGCCCTTGATTTATCGTTAACTCGAGACTCCTAGCTGAGAGAAGCCCTCTAACGGTATCCACACGAGTAGGACACAAAACAAGACCTTTGCTTGAGACAAGATGTGATCAGAAGCAAAGGGAGGAGGAAGGGAATTGTTTTATGAGAGTGCTAGCTCCAAGAGGCAGAACGACTATAAAAATATTCTGTTCTTCTTATGTCTAACTTTTAGACTCAATATTGTTTTTATAGTGCCTCTTAACAAAACCCTAAAAAGGCCTTAGCCTTAGTCCAACTAAATTGGGTCTTTTGGGCCTTTTAAAATTACTTAATCCAAATTCAATTAATTGTAGGGCATACTCTAACAATCTCCCACTTGCACTACAACCAATTGGTTATGCATTTGGATTAATAATTTGGTCTACCAATGAATTTTTATATTAATAATTCATAATTATAATCTCATTATAATTGAAAAGACCAAAATACCCTTTAGTAATCTCATGCTAAAATTACTATTAATTAAATCCCGAATTGTAGTTGGAACAGGATTCTAGTCTCACTAGGAATCCTTCTTGTACTAGGATTCATCACATGAATCCAACTCCAATTACCTTGTCTTGGTCATACCCTTATTGTGTGTGACCCTTTAGGTTTCCATTACGTTAGCAGTGATTCAGAATCTCATTCATAAATCACAAGCCAAGATTGGCATCTAGCAATGCATCATAGCTACCCAAGTAATGAAAATGTCGGTGAGTTGACGACAACCTTTCAATGAGCAATTACCATATAATTCGATCCTTTTGTCACCTAATATCTCAGTTGAACATAGAGTATGGAACGTGTCATCTCTATTAAAGTTCAACTCCATTGTTTCTCAATCTTAAGATAAATGATTTAATCAAATGAATTCAAGATCTCATCTTAAATCTCATTTATACTGTGGCCACAGATTTTCAATCATTAATCTCTATTGAGAGTCCTTGAGATATAGACTCTTGTTACCAAGAGGGACAAATCCTATCTTGATCACTCACAACCCTCATATGATTCATGATGTACCCAATTACTGTCTTACTTGCAACCCTTATTGAGCTACGTTTACCAGCATCAAAGTACACCAATCCACACATAGGATACCATGGTGATCTCAAGTCTAAGGATCACATATACCATTGCCATTTGAGAACATCTAATGACACTCAATGTAACGATCCACATAGAGTTCTCAAGATGGGTCAATCCAGTGTATTCATTCACAATGATCACCCATGTGTTGATTTGGATATCACCATATCCATGACTTATGAGATCAGTCACCCAAAGGAATCTAACACATGTTACTCTTACCGTATCATTGATGTCCTTTCTCAGTGATACTATGACTAAGGATATTTAAGAATAGTATTCTTTGTATCATAAGGATCTCATTATCAAAGTCACTACTTTGATTCCTTTGATACGAATCCACTATTCTAGGGACTTTATCATTTGATTATGACTTGATCAAATTAAATATAGTCAATAATGATAAATAATTTTCCATGTATTATTAAATAACATAAATAATCACAATGTCAAAAGTGTGATACAAATCTAAATCTAATTGGCTCTTAAGGCACACACACTAATAATCTCCCACTTGCACTACAACCAATCGGCCATGTATCTAATACCAAATGACCTAACATGTGCATCATGCTTTTGCTGTGATAGTGCCTTCGTAAGCGGGTCAGCAATATTATCATCAGTGTGTATTTTGCATATCTTCACCTCGCCTCTTTGTATGATCTCCCTGATCAGATGGAAGCGCCTGAGTATATGTTTGGACCGCTGGTGAGACCTGGGTTCCTTAGCTTGTGCAATGGCTCCATTGTTGTCACAATAGAGTGCCACTGGATCAGCAATGCTAGGGACTACTCCAAGTTCTGTGATGAACTCTTTGATCCAAACAGCTTCCTTAGCTGCATCTGAAGCCGCTATATACTCAGCTTCGGTCGTAAAATCGGCCACTGTCTCTTGTTTTGAACTCGTCCAACTTATAGCGCCACCATTCAGGCAAAACACATAGCCAGATTGTGACTTAAAGTCATCCTTATCTGACTGGAAACTAGCATCAGTGTAACCATTTACAATGAGCTCATTCTCTCCTCCATAGACTAAGAAAGCATCCATAGTCCTTCTTAAGTACTTAAGGATGTTCTTAACTGCTATCCAGTGACGCTCACCTGGGTAAGCTTGATACCTATTCACCATGCTTAAAGCATGCGAGACATTAAGCCTTGTACATAACATGGCGTACATGATAGATCAATAGCTGAAGCATATGGAATCCTAGCCATTTTATCTCTCTTATCTTGTGTTTTAGGACACATGTCCTTTGAGAGATAAATGCCATGAGACATAGGTAAAAATCCTTTCTTGGATTCTTCCATGTTGAACCTTTTCAACACTTTGTCAATATATGTACTTTGACTTAGACCTAGCAGCCTACTCAATCTATCTCTATAGATCTTTATTCCAAGGATATAGGCTGCTTCTCCTAAGTCTTTCATGCAGAAGCAATTCCCTAGCCAAGTTTTGACAGATTGTAGGGCAGGAATGTTATTTCCTACAAGTAGTATGTCATCCACATATAACACTAGGAATATGACAGCACTCCCACTAACCATTTTGTAAACACAAGGTTCATCTTCGTTCTTGATGAAGCCAAACTCTTTGACTGTCTCATCAAAACGAATGTTCCAGCTCCGAGAAGCTTGCTTCAATCCATAAATGGATTTCTGAAGTTCGCATACCTTATTGGCATTCTCAGGAGTGATAAAACCGTCAGGTTGTGTCATATACACATCTTCTGACAAGTTTCCATTCAGAAACGCGGTTTTAACATACATCTGCCATATCTCATAATCATGGTATGCAGCGATAGCAAGCAAAATTCGAATGGACTTGAGCATTGCAACTGGTGAAAAGGTTTCATCATAGTCTATACCATGCCTTTGTTTGAAACCTTTGGCCACCAATCGTGTAATAACCGGAAAAAAATTCTTACTATATTAAATTAATTGTCTATTATTTAGCACAATTTTATAACTAATAAAAATAAATTTAAAATAATTATATAGGGACATGTAGACGGGTGGACATCTCGGCACGGCTTAAGTAGTCCCGGAGATAAGAGATCTTGCCTACTTCGGGCTCGGGAGCGACTAGCTACAGTAAGCCTATGAATTTGGTTAAGCCTTGTGTAAATCAACTAAGTTCATAAAGTTGATTTAATGTAGTTTAATTAGTTAAATTCAGAAATAATAGAATTATTTAATTTGAGTGTGAGTCTTGGGTGTAGTTACAGATTATGTATCATATATATATATCATAATAGTAAGTATTGCATACACATATATAATAAAACAAAACAAATAAAATAAAATATACTTATATATAATATAGGAATAATATAATAATGGTAAAAGGATGAAACTGATTGGCTCTTTAAAGAAGCCAATCGGCTTCCTTGCTTTACCATTCACGTGGGATTTAGAATCACAAATTGAAAGTCAAACAAGACAACAAAAAGAATAAAGAAAAGATAAGGGGAGAAAACAAATCTGGCAAGGAAAGGAGAGGTGCGACAAGGTGAAGGAATTTGTGAGATTGAAGAGGGGCTCTCGACTGAAACGGAAACAGCAGAGGAAGAGATCGGTGCTGTTCAGGTGACCCGAGAAAGGCTGTTCGACGATTGGAGGAAGGAAAGAAAGGGATGGTCGGTGCCGGAGAAGGGAAGAAGAGAAGGGAAATGTGGACCGAATTTGACTGAAAGAGAAGGGATTATCGCCGGAAAAGAGAAAAGAAAAGAAAGGGGAGACCAGAGGAGTTCCACACCATTTGGGTTTCCTTTTTAGTTGCCTGAGAGAGAGGTGGTGTAGGCTGGAAAATGGTGGCGTCGATCTTGCTTTTAGGTTGAAGATTTGTGGCTGTTTGGGACAAAATATGATGGCTGATTTATGCTGGACAGATGTGGTTTTAGAGTTTGTTTAAGGGCTGTCAATGTGGATTTTAAAGGTTGAATTTGGTGTTGAAACAGGGCACACGCAAGGAAGGAAATTTGGGTTTTTGGACACTAATTCAAGGACTGAAAATGAAGGCACAACCCAGTGTTTTGTGGACTAAAGGAGGAAAGGTAGCTGAGAAAGAGATAGTAAACAAGAGGAAAGAGGGATCTCGACTTTGACTAGTGGCAAAGGGGTTTCTTTTTTTGGAGAATTTCAATAGCAAGGAAAATTGATGAAGAGCTTGGTGTAGGTTCGGCTAGTGGGAGAATTAAAGGTAAGAGACTTTCTTTTGTGTAAACTTAATGTAAATGAATTGTATGATAATGTGGGATTATGATATGATGATAGGCGGCTGAAAATTTGAAGGATAAGGATGTTACAAATGGGATTAATAATAAGATATATATATATATAGGTATATTTGTGTTAATATATCTAACTAATGAGACATTGTTAGTAGGGATGAACTTATCATGTGTCTTATGGATATTAATTTTGAAGTGTGGATGGTGTAGGTTCTTGGTGGGAGCCTTGAATAAATATATACCAAGAAAGAGCTAGAATTGGGAGATCTTCGAAGGTAAAGAATTAAGGTGGATAAAATAAATTATTAGAATGATATAGTATAAACTAATAATATTTGAGTGAGATATAGTTCTGAAATTATAGTATGAATAATTATTAAATGGGATTTATGTATTGACATTATAGAGAAAAACTTCCAAGGAGGTGAAGTTGAACAATTGGCTAAGGAGTGCAAAAGTGACGTTATCTAGGTAAGGGAATATACGGTAAATGCTTGTCAGTCTACTATGCTTATGCATTTTTAAATTAATGTTATTTAATATTTATGGATTTAAATGCATTCTTGGTTAAATGTCCAAATACGTTGGATTGAGTTTTAAATGCATAACGTTTTGGATTTGGACTTGGATTTGGATTTGGATGTGTATTGGAAATTGGTGTATAGAAGATATATTGCTTGATTGAATTTTCTACAGGTATCTGATTTGTGGTTATGACGCTGGGTAGTGTTCTACCTATGCCGTTATAATGCCGAAATTTCGTTAGAAATTGTCTAAATAAGTTTCTTGATATTAAATTGGATTTATTAAATGCCTTTAAAAACCTCATGCATATTAATCACTGCTATTTGTTATCGAGACTTCGTACGATTAGATTTTTAAAACTATAAGTATGTGAGACGGTTTATGCCTTTAGTACTCAACCTATTTTGTAAGATATATTTCTAAACGAGTTTTGACTCATGATACATGTGATGATGTATAATGCCTGTGTGGCTTTTGGAAATGCTTGTGTGGCACTTGGATATGCCTGTGTGGCACTTGGAAATGCCTTTGTGGCACTTGGAAATGCCTATGTGGCACTCGCCTGTGTGGCGTTTTATTATGCCTGTGTGGCATTCAGTAAGCCTGTGTGGCATTGAGGCGCCGTATATGTAATTGCGTCATGGATCCCGCCTGTGTGGCAAATGGGTAGCGGTAATTACGTATGATTGTCCGACAACTAGTCGTGACTTGTACCTCAGCTACCAGATGATCACTGGTGCTGGGATGATTCATGATCATGGATAGAGCCCTGGTATGGGACACCGACCACTGCTAGCTACAGTGGATGCTTTCATAGAAAGCTTCTTGGTTATATTTCCAAAGATCCCCGTTATGTTACCGAATCTCATAATGCTCGTCTCGTGAAAATGTTTTAAATGTATATTATGATACTGTTACAAAGATGAGCGAATGTAGCATTTCTACTACTACTATATCTTGATTTTGTGAATGCTTGAGTACTAATCTGTTTTGAAATTACTTGGCATAACATTTTATAGCTTATAAACTATGGTTTATCAATTTGGTATTATTTCCGATAAAACATCTTTAAGCATGAGTTTTGGCACATTCATTCACGCATACACATGCATTAAACATAGTAGAAACCTAACATCATTTAGCGTATGCTTTCTTACTGGGCTTTCCCCAAAGCTCACCCCCTTCCACTTCAGATTATTTCAGGTAGACTCGGCACGAGCGTGGTGCATCAAGAGTCTTTTTGTTGAGTTGCAGAAAGTTGTATTTTGGAAATTAAGGTATAATCTTTGTTCTTTTGTTTATATCCCAGACGAAATTCTTTTGTGTGCACAGTGTATAGGATTTGGGATGTAAGAACTAGAAAAGATCGAATATGTAAACCTACTGTGTTATGTAGTTAAGTTGAATTTTCGATATATTTATATATGGAAATCCATGGAAGCTAAGTATTTCAGAAATTATATTGAGATTTGAAATTGCTATAGGTTGAAACGATGATGTACTTAGTATGAGAATGGATAACGGAATAAAATAGGGGCGGAAGTCTTCAGTGTCGTTCTCGACACGCCTTACGAAAAGACTATACTGGGACCTTAGACAACTAGTCTTAAATAACTATAGGAGTGGGACTCTACTCATTAGGTTTTAGCTACATTGAGCGAGTGACAAACATAGGAAGTAAAAGAAAAAGTTAGCCCGAAAATCCCGGCTTCCGAGGGCGTTACAAATCGACCTTTATAGGTATGCACGTTACCATCCATGTCAATCTTCTTTTTGAAGACCCACTTGCACCCTATGGGTTTTACCCCTTTAGGTGGATCAACCAAGGTCCATACTTGGTTTGTAGACATGGAGTCCATTTCAGATTTCATGGCTTCAAGCCATTTCTTAGAATCTGGGCCCGTAATTGCTTCTTCATAGGTGGTAGGCTCATTATTATCCATGAGCAATACGTCGTTGTGCTGAGTGGTGAGAAGGTTAAGCTTCTCAGGCTCTCGACGTATCCTATTAGACCTACGCGAGCCTTGTGTTTCTGGAGCTACTTCCTGTTCCACAACATCTTGTGGGACTTGCTCCTGTTCCACTAAAGGTTCAATGACATTTTGTGGTTGTTGAACCTCTTCAAGCTCTATTTTCTTCTCGCTAGTTCTTCTAAAAAGGAAGTCCTTTTCTAGAAAAACACCGTATCGAGCCACAAACACTTTGTGCTCTGTGGGATTATAGAAATAGTATCCTTTTGTCTCTTTAGGATACCCCACAAATATGCATTTATCATATTTGGGTCCTAATTTGTCTGAGACTTGTCTTTTGACATAAGCCTCACAACCCCAAATCTTTAGAAAAGATAGACTAGGCTTTTTTCCAGTCCACATCTCATGTGGTGTCTTTTCAACAGCTTTAGCAGGAACACGATTTAGTGTAAATGCTGTTGTCTCTAAAGCATAACCCCAAAAGAAGACAGGGAGGTCAGATAAACTCATCATGGATCGAACCATGTCTAACAAGGTCCGATTCCTCCTCTCAGATACACCGTTCCATTCAGGTGTACCAGGTGGAGTGAGTTGTGGAACTATTCCACACTCCTTTAGATGATCTATAAATTCTAAGCTCAAATACTCTCCACCGAGATCTGATCAGAGTGTCTTGATATTCTTGCCTAGCTGGTTTTGTACTTCATTCTTGAATTCTTTGAACTTTTCAAAGGATTCTGACTTATGTCTCATTAAATAAACATAGCCATATCTACTGTAGTCATTAGTAAATGTGATGAAGTATTGGAACCCTCCTCTAGCCTGTGTGGTTAATGGACCATATACATCTGTATGTATGAGCTCTAATAAACCACTAGCCCTTTCACTTGTTCTTGTAAAAGGGGCCTTGATCATTTTACCAAGCAAACAAGATTCGCATACATCATATGATTCAAAATCAAACGAATCTAAGTGTCCCTCTTTGTGGAGCCTAGATATGCGTTTCTCGTTTATGTGACCAAGTCTACAATGCCAGAGGAATGTAGGGTTAATCTCATTAGCCTTTGACCTCTTAGAATCAACACTGTATATGTGATTATCTAAATCTAGAACATACAATCCATTCATAATGGAAGCATTGCCATAGAAAATATCATTAAAGTAAATTGAACAACTATTGTTCATTATTTTAAAAGAAAAACCTTTCTTGTCTAAACAAGAAATAGAAATAATGTTCTTGGCAATTACTGGAACATAATAACAATTATCAAGTTCTAAAATTAAGCCCGAAAGCAACGATATGTTCCTACAGCTAACGCAGCAACTGTTGCTCCATTTCCAACTCGTAGGACCACCTCACCCTTGGCAAGTTTTCTACTCCTTGTTAGGCCCTGCACATTCATGCAAATGTGAGAACCACATCCAGTATCTAATGCCCAAGATGAAGAAGTAGACAAATTTATCTCAATCACATATATACCTGAGATGGAAGTCTCACTTCCTTTCTTTTTCTTTAGCTCCTCAAGGTACACAGTGCAATTTCGCTTCCAATGACTAGTCTTACTGCAATGGAAGCATTTTCTTATCTTAGCAACTCCACCAGATAGCTTGAGTTTCTTGGCCTTTCCTTCTTGTTACCATTGGGCTTGGGCTTACCCTTAAGCTTGCCTTTGCCTTTGGATTTGGTCTTGTCAATCACCATAACAGAAGTAGGCCTTGACTTCTTCAAGTCCTACTCAGCAGTTCTCAACATATTGAGCAATTCTGCCAGTTTCTTATCCATACTGTTCATGTTGTAGTGCAACACAAATGAACTATAGCTATCCGGTAAGGATTGGAGGATGAGATCAATTGACAACTCTTTATGCATGTTGAAGCACAGTCTTCCAGCCTCTCAATGTACCTAATCATATTAAGTACATGAGTTTGCACCGGAGCTCCCTCAGCCATCTTGCTCTGGAAGAGCGCCTTAGACACCTCATAACGTTCGTGTCGTGCTTGCTCTTGGAACATTTCCTTGAGATGTTCGATCATATCAAACGGTTTCATATTCTCATGTTGCTTCCGGAGTTCAGAACTCATGGAAGCTAACATCAGGCACTGTATGTCAATGGCATCATCCAAATGCTTTTGATAAGCTTGCTTATCAGTAGCAGAAGCATTCTGTCGGGGTTGAGCAGGGATCGCATGCTCTAGAACATAAACTTCTTTTCTTGCATGAGGACTATCCTCAAATTTCTGTACCAGTCTAAGAAGTTTGCCCCAACCAACTTGTTATCCTTCTCAAGGATAGAACGAAGGGATAAATTGTTGTTTGCCATGATAATTCTACAATCATAAAATATGCAAGTAAGTAACATTGTGATTAAAATCATTAATTATGTTCTTTTAATTAAATGAATTACTCCCACTATTTTCCTCAAGCTAATAGCCCTCACTATCAACTCGGGAAGCCTTTTCGCCTAGACTTCCTAATGGGCCAGGATCCATATTTGGTCCCATTATCACTTTAGCTGAGCTAATGCGTCCAATGAGATTATTTAGGTAGAAAACTCTTGTCAATTGCATCTCATACAACTCCTGGATAGTTGGGTGAACAACTCTTGTTCTAACTCATCATATGGGTTAAAGCCCAACCTATGTCTCTAAATCTTATTAGGTTTGACTGAGCCAATGCCCTAATTTAAAATAGTTAAGTCTGACCCAATACACTTGGAGATAACTATTATCTCATGCAATGTGAATACCTAAGGTAGGTATGGCCTTGACTGAGCCAAAGTAGCATAATATCGAACAAAGGCTCTTTCACATGCATCGTATTGGAAGGCATCTTTATTTGTTATCTTTGACTTAATATTTATTTTGAGGGATTTTTAATTTTATCGTCTCACCTAGCATGCTTTTCTAACATATATATCAACATATATAAGTAAAAGCGTAAAATTAAACGTGACATGGTTATGGCCTTTCTATTACAAAAGAACCTAGAGATACATTATTTTTCTAAATGCCTTCTCCTCGATTTCATTTTAAGCGTCACCTCGGTTCGCCTTGGCTCCGAATCATCGTGGCTCCAAATGTTGTACATTTTACAAGATAATCCTAATTTATCTATATAACTATTACATAAATAAATTACAAATAAATCAAGGCTCACAGGCCCAATTTAAATTTATTTAAATAAATTACAACTCATGTAAACCTAGGCCCATAACCATGCACCATGCAATCATCCATATCACATAATTAATATCACATATTAATTTGCATGCTTCCTAATTAAAATCTAATTTTAATTAATCAAATTTTAATTACTTATGAGTATCAAGGGTTGTTTTAATTTAATTTTAATTCTCAAAATTCAATTTGGGCTTAATTGAAATTTTAATCTTATTAAAATCTCGAAACTATTAGATAACTCTTATCCATTTTAAAATATTTTATTTTAAAACAATATTATCAAGATAATGTTTTTGAAATTTTAATTTTATTAAAATCTCAAAAATATTGGATAACTCTTATCCAATTTAATAAAGAATATATTTTATTTAAAACAATTTTATCAAGATAATGTTTTAGAAATTTTAATCTTATTAAAATCTCAAAAACCACTGGATAACTCTTATCCAATTTTATTTTTAAAAAATATCTTTCTTTAAAATATATTTAATTTGAAACCCTTATCAGGATAACTTTTATCCTAATTTATTTTATATATTTTAAATAAAATAATAACAAGTAAATTTTTTTTTGAATCTATAATTGTCTTACAATTATTTTAGATTGCCCAAACAAATTTTGAAAATTGAAATCAAATTTGTAACAACTTACAATAAAACAGCATCACCACGAATCGAATTCGCTATCCCGAAAGCCGTTTGCACACTGGCTCTGATACCACTATAAGGTTTCGTTGTCTCAGTTTATCATGTCATACACGAAAATAAGCAGCGGATTAAAAATCAACAAAACCAAAATCATCAGGATCATGCAACAAGATTAATTTCGGGATAAAATCTAACCTTTTGGTGTACTCGTGTAGGAATGTTCGATTTCTGAATATGGCAACCCATGAACAGCCCTTGATTTATCGTTAACTCGAGACTCCTAGCTGAGAGAAGCCCTCTAACAGTATCCACACGAGTAGGATGCAAAACAAGACCTTTGCCTGAGACAAGATGTGATCAGAAGCAAAGGGAGGAGGAAGGGAATTGTTTTATGAGAGTGCTAGCTCCAAGCGACAGAACGACTATAAAAACATTATGTTCTTCTTATGTCTAACTTTTAGACTTAATGTTGTTTTTATAGTGCCTCTTAACAAAACCCTAAAAAGGCCTTAGCCTTAGTCCAACTAAATTAGGTCTTTTGGGCCTTTTAAAATTACTTAATCCAAATCCAATTAATTGTAGGGCATACTCTAACAGTGTGGTAGGTTACAAAACTTGCTATTGCATGGGTAATGGTCCTTATATCCTCATGGAGCATATACACATACACCAATCATTTATCAACTGTTACTACTATCACACGAACATTCTGCGCGTTTCTCGTTTGGAACACAAAACAGTAATATGCATACTACGATAGGCCCAATTCATGCATCAAGATTAGGTATTCTAAAACCCACCAATAACTCAATCGATTATGAAATGTCTATGGCTGCAAGCCATAGATCAATCCAATATCATCTGACAATCTGTACATAAAAATCCTTATAGGGTATATCCAATTATAGGACAAAAATTATATTCAAGCCTAATGGAGAGCCCATATCTCCATAAACAAAACGCAATATCCTCAAGGGATCCAGAGTTCATGCAAATAGATTTTACAAAATACAACAAAGATCAATAGTTATACAAAACACATACAGATATTCAAATCAATATGCATGCATAACCATATCCTCCACATTTGAAAACATGCTTTATGCATAAATCAAAATCATAGTCAAATCTCACAGATTTATAAAACCAATTACAAACACAATTTTAACTAAACAGGCCATAGGCAAGTTTCACTTGATTTCACAAATAAAGATTTAATGGTACTAATAAAAATTATAAAAGATTCGATTTGAGTACTTATAAACTCTTTGCGCAATTACTAACTCACTAGGTAGTGCCTTAATCCGCATACAGTCACGATCAACGTGTATCCGCAAAGGTCAAACTTCAAATTTTAACTATTTGACCAACAATTTCAAATTTTGGCTTTCATCTAATTAGTTTCATGGTTTTTCCTTTTAAACAAACCTCATTTGACTTTTTTGGTCAAAGTTAACACTCGATCAAGCCCTAAAAGTTTGACCCAATCAAACCTTGATTTGAGCTTTTCGAGAGCTATGTAAACCCTCATTTCATCATTAAGCCCCTCAAACCTTGTTTTGGGCTTCAATTTACCTCAAGTCAACCCTTTTACCTAAAAGTCAAACCTTAAATTAAAAAGTCAACCTTTTAACTTTTAAGTTTGATTCTCCTTCAAATAGGCTCGAATGACTTCCAACCCTTTAATATACTTAATGATGGTTTTCAATTATAAAATCAACTTCCCAAGTCATCAACTTAGGGTTTGGCAAAATCAAACCCTTTCAAAACCCCAAAACATCCCAATTTGCACTTTGGGACTTTCTAACTCCAAATGCCCCATTTTGCATTTCCAATTATGCTTAAAATGGTTTCTAAACTATATTTAATGTTTGTAATTCAGCAAAATTAAATCCATTAATCGTTTCTCAAAAATCCCACTTTGATTCCTAAGACCGAAATCTCTAAATCCATCCTTAGTTTCTAAAAATTAATTAGGCAAATTTTGGTGCAATATCATGTTTCTACATTCTAAATCATTAAACAATAAAAACCCCAAATGATTCATGCCTTGGCTGAACACTTTAGGCAGAAAATGCTAAATTTCAACCAATTCGTCAAACAACCATTCACAATATCATTATCATCAACCAAATCAATTATTTCTCACCTTAACTTACCAAAGAACCAAGAATCCTCTTCCAAATTCAAGCTTAGCCGAACCTAATTAACAGGGACACATAAATTTTTTTGTTACAATAAGCCATTTTAACAAAAAATCATAACTATTTTCTAGCTAAATTTAAAATTTTAAAAAAATTAGAAATTCTTACCAACTCCCTCTTGTAGCCGACCCACCTTCACTATTTTCCTTGATTTCTCCCTTCAAAATATCTTAAAATGCTGGCCAGAAATTGAAACAAAGGCTAGTGACTAGGTGTAAAGCCTCTCTAGTTTTTGTTTTAGTCTTGCATGTAAGAAATTGTTGAGAATTTCACATGCATTAAGGGGCCGAATGCTTCTGGTTTTATTGGGGTTTCTTGGCTTAGTTTTAACCTCACTTTCCAGGTATTTTAGGTTCTTGAATAGGAGAATGCTTGCCTTTGCATGCTTCTCCTTTGGTGGCCGACAATAGTAGTCTTAGTAGAGATATGTTCAACAATTAGCAAATGTCTAATGCCAAGTGTGTAATGGGGTTTTATTTGTTGGCAAGGAGCATGAAAGAAATTTATTAACCAAGTAAGGAATCACATTGTTAAACACTGTAATTTAGCCCCATACGTAAATTGTTTCCAATTTCATCAATTCAGTCCCCTACTTACCCAACTCAGCCTATACCCTGACTTTGAAAAATAATACAGGCCAATATACTAGGCATTTAAAAATGAGCCATACGCGATCTGAAAGATAATTGAGTTAAATTTATAAAATAATTGGTATCACTCAATTTGAAGCTTTCTAGCTTGAGTGATCTAAATTTCTTTTCTGACTACTCACTGGTAGGGCATCATGCACATAAGTTCTCTTTGAAAATTCATAGAAATTAATATAAAATGAGTTAAATAGTGAATAATATATTGCTCAAAAGGTATTTAATTTAGCTTTCAAATGGATTTTGAATCACCCTAATTGGAGCTTCTTACTATGAGTTATAAGCGATTCATTGTAGGTAGGTCAGCTGATCAGGTCACCTTAACTTGGCTGCAAGCTAGGAAGAATTGCTAGAGGTTGTATGATGAATTCCTTTGTTCTAGTAGGTGTTGATAGAAGTAGGGGGTTGGCAATGATGCGGAATCAAGAAGAATTTAAAAAGCTACTCTTCATGTCATATTGATATGCTAGTAGTTAATGGAGAAGGCACGGCTTAATAGAGGTTAACTGGGTTCTATGGAATTG
The DNA here is from genome assembly GCA_032173925.1 of Heritiera fomes. NCBI lineage: Eukaryota > Viridiplantae > Streptophyta > Magnoliopsida > Malvales > Malvaceae > Heritiera > Heritiera fomes. Next base: position 14,506,861 of record JAPDPM010000009.1, on the reverse strand, counting down.
TAACAAAAAAAAACTGGGTTCTATGGAAATTTGATGGCTTCAAGAAGAAGGAATCTTAGAGACTCATTCAATGACTTAGTTGAAAGCATCAAAGACCTTGGCTATGCTAGGAGATTTTAACAAAATACTTTGGAGCCATGAGAAGATAGAGGAGGTGAGAGGCAAAGAAAACCAAATGATTAAGTTTCGTGAACCCTTGAAAGATAGTAATCTAGAAAACTTGAGGTTTACGGGTATTTGGTACATGTGGGGGAAAGGGCGTACACCAAAAACTTTTGTTCATGAAAGAATTGACCTAGGCATAATGAGCAAAGAATGGATCGACAAATCCCCAAATTATGAGGTTTCACATTTGAGTGATTTGTCTCAGACCATAAGGCATTATTGATTTGTACTAAGGTATCAAGGAATAAGAGGCAGAATAAATGTAGAAGGAGGATGATGTTTGAGGCACAATGGATCAAAGAGAATGAATGAAATGATATTGTAAGCAACACGTGGAGTGGGAATATGTCTGAGCTAAATGATAAGATACATGAAGTCTTGTTCTTATGGCATGAAAATAAATTTGAAGAGTGGACAAGAAAAAAACACGATCTGCAAGGTGAGTTGAGAGCACTAGAAAGACGAGATGTGACCAATGAGCAATTATCGAAGGAACGAGAATTAAAGGAGGAGCTGGATAAGGTGATGGAGAATGAGGAAACTTTGTGCCACCAAAGGTCGAGAATCACGTGGCTCAAGGAGGGTGACAAGAGTACCAGATTCTTTCATGCCTAGTCATTGCAGTGAAGAAAGATTAATTTAATCAAAGTTTTGGTGGATGCGAATGATGTTTGGTGTGAGGAGGAGAAAGATATTGCTAGGATTGCTACTCAGGGTTTCAAACAGCGGCCGTTATCTCCCGGTAGCGACGGTGGCTGTCACCGCTATCGCGGAAATAGCGGTTGTGATGTAAGACACACCCGTAACAGCTGTTAAAAACGAAAAAAAATCAAAAGAAGACAGAAAACACTCAAAATAGGATAGCAAAGGGACAAAGAGAATGAAATGGGAAAGGGAGAAGCAGCGAAATAAGAACTCCAAAGCACAAAGACCCGAGGAAGAAGCCAAAGAGAGAAAGAAATTTGACGCTTCAAATAGCGACTGCAGCGATACACCTCAGTACAATGAGAATGATGCAAGAGCAAAAACCGAAAACGACGGCAATAAAGGTAGAGAGGACAAAGAATAGAGAGATAGAAGGACACGAATGAGGGGCAAAAGCCAAAAAGCAAAGGGGCTCTCTAACTGGAAAGTAACATTGGAAAGATGGTTGCAAAGAACATCAATATGAGAGAAGATAAAATGACAAAAGTGCTCATGGCTTAATAAGAGATTAACAAAATAATACAGCATGAAGGAAGGGGGATGAGAAAACGAAATGGGATAAAAGAAAGAAAGCATTCCAGCCAGTGAGCCTCAAGAATGATTAAACTAAAGAGACAAATAAAATAACAAAACTGATAATTGGTATTTTACTCTAATAAAATAATGTAGTATTTCACATATTTCTTAATAATAAAAATAATAAATAATAAATACTAAATAATTAGTATATTAATTTTTAATACATAATTATTTATCTTTATTTTCAATATTTATTATTTTTCAATTATCATAAATAATTTTTTAAATATGAATGTTTTATTATAATTTAAAAAGTTATGAATAATTTTTTTCACGTAAATAATAGACTTAAGGTACCATAAATTACTTTAAAAAAGTATAAAATAAGATTTTACTTGATTATAATTATAATTATTACACTTTATATAAAATTGTGCGAAATTAAAAAAAATTCACAACGCGATGACCACAATGACTGCGATGGCCTCCGTTAAGTCCGCAACCGCGATAAATATAACGCGACCAAAAACGCGGCCGCAACCGCAATTTAAAGCCATGTTGCTACTGACTAATTTAAAAATCTCTTTCGATCCCAAAGATTAAATTCTTTTGCAGATATCCTGGAGGTAGTAGTGCCTTGTGTAAAAGATGAGATGAATGAATACTTACTGTCAGATTTCAAGGAGGAAGAGATATACAAAACCATTAAACAAATGCACCGTACAAAAGCTCTAGGCCCTAACGATATGCCTTCACTTTAATATCATGAATATTGGAAAATTATAAGTCTTGATGTTGTTAAATTGTGTTTAGAGTCTTAGGGGAGAGAGGCAACTAGAAGAGATCAATTAAACAAATATAGTCCTTATCCCAAAAATTAAAAAACCAACAAGAATAGAGCAATACAGGTCTTTTAGCTTATGTAACGTTATTTATAAAATTATTTCAATGGTTCTAGTTAATAGGTTAAAAAGGGTTCTATTAGAGTGTATTAGTGTAGTCAGAGTGCTTTTTGTCAGGTAGGTTGATACCAGATAATGTTTTAGTTGCCTATGAACTCTTACACACTTTAAAAAGGAAAATAAGAGGCCACAACAATTCTTTTGCTTTAAAAATTAGATATAAGCAAGGCATATGATCAAGTGGAGTGGAATTTCTTGCGAGGAATGATGGGTAGATTAGGATTTCATCCTGGTTGGGTATGTCTTATCATGAAATGTGTTAAGTCGGTTACATACTCATTAGTGGTTAATGGATTAATCACTGATTCTTTTTCCCAAAGAAAGGTATCCGTCAAGGAGATCCTAATTGGGTATCTCTTGGCATGAAATGTGTTAAATCGGTTTCATACACATTAGTGGTTAATGGATTAATCAGACTTTTTTTGCCTACAGAGAGGTTTCCGTCAAGGAGATCCTCTTTCTTCTTACTTTTTTTTGATTTGCACTGAAAGTTTATCAGCTATGTTATCCAAATACGAAAAGGAGAGATTGCTGCAAGGAGTAAGAGCGAATAGGAATGGTCCTAGAGTTACCCATCCTTTCTTCGCTGATGATAATCTGTTATTTGCTAAAGCAAACAGTAAAGAAAGCTATAGGGTACAGTACGTGTTAAAGCCATATGAAGAAGCCTCTGGCTAGAAAATTAATTTTAAGTAGTTTCCACCCGCATGTTGCGCAAGTAGGTTACAGAAAGGTTGTGTGAAGGGCAAATGTTTATTTAAACATTCCAAACAAAGGAAAATACATTAATTGAGATCTTGCACAAATGAAATAGAATTTATCAAATATGCTTGTAAATACCAAACCTTGATCTCCAGATGTTAACGGATATCTGTGTCCTTGTTTGATATCATTGTGAATGACAAAATTCTTCCAGCCACCAGTAAAATATCCATTTTCTTCTGTCTTGATATATTTTGCTTGCCCGGCAATAAAGAAATTGTCTTGAATAACACAAGTCATTGCAGTTGATTGGAAGGACATGCATTTATCATTGAATTCTTTTGATATGTCCTAGAACAAGAGACAAGTGACAATAAATATATACAAAGAGAGATCGAAATGAGCTAGCTTTAGGAATTACCATAAGATAGGGACATTGAACATTTTGGTTGGTTGTCTTGTTTTCAAACAGATGTGGATCATTTTTTGGTAAGCATTAAATTGCATCTCAATTCCTTTGTGTTAGTCTTACAGATTGCATCTTTTGAGAGAGAAAAGAGACAATATTGAAGACTGGTACAATATCAAGTAATATCTACAAAAGGAGAACAAAGGCTACATTTCATGCTGCTTGGGATATGTTCATTTACAAAGTAAATTGGATCAATACACTTACATGATATCCCAACTGGGCTATAAGTGCTTCTATAAAATTAGACCGTTAACTGGAACTTTTTAAACTTACTTGTTAAACCAAAGCTCAAAGGCATGAAAGAAAAGCTAAAACAGTAAAGAGTACATATTTATCAATAGATTAAAAAGCAAAACTGGTAAAAAACGAGAGTATATATGCATGTTCATTTTAGAGGACTTGCGAGGACTTGCATAGGAAATAGCAAGTTGTTCTGAATCAAAAGATTTAGAATTAATTAACATAGAAGTCTTTTAACACAACATAAAAAGTCACATTTTTAAATATGTCTGATTAGCTACAATAAATTATGACTTAAATAACTGATAGTCGAGTTTTAACAAAGATGTCTTGATCACCAATATTTATGTGATTGTCATCAAGAATTTTTTCCAGCTAATAGAAAATAATTTATTGCAAGTGCTATGAATATTTGATTTGCCATGTTTGAAAACTATCTCGTAAACAGAATGCAATGTCCACTAAGTGTTTCAACATGCAATTTTTGTGAAAGTCACTTAGAACATACTGCAAAGGTAGAAAAATAATGCTACGGTTGTCATGCATCCATTAACAAATAAAAATTATCTATCAATCAAAAAAATTGAAATTATTCGAATACAAAATAAGCAAAAAGAGCATAGAGATGATGTGTATGAAGTACCAAAAAATCTCTCTCTAAGTTGTTTAAAATTAGCAGAATAAAAACTAAAAAAGAAATGCTTCAAAACAATAAGATAAAAGATCATATGCATTCAAATATTCAATGATTATGACTTTGATAGCTAATCATTGGATTTTAACTAAAAGACAGACATCAATCAGAATTTTGATCCGATTATAGATTGACAATTTTTTCCATACACCAAAAAACAATTTTAACCGCTTGTGTTAGCATTTATGCACAAATGACTTTGTTGGCAAATCACTTCCAAGAAACTTAGTTGGCAATATCTCAAATGCTTTAAAAGTTACAGAAACTACTTAGACAAGTCAAAGAATCTTACCATAAGCTTAAGGCTGGAACACCAAGCAAGATCTTCTAATTTGATAATTTTCTTTAAAATGTTGTCTTTCTTTTTAAATGCTAATCTATAAAACCAGAATAAGAATCTAACAAAAAAATGTTTTTTTAATCACAATTAACCACGTTGAAAATGTCAATTGAGGGAATAAAAAGCTAAAGAATTAATATATAATGTCAAAAAGAACAAAAGAAAAGCTCATAATTTTAAAATGTTGTTATAATAATATTTCAAAATGATTTAGATTTGATATATGTGATAATCAAATAATCCAAATAATAATCAGATTGCATATATTTTAAATTCTTAAGTGAAACCTAATAATAAAAGAGGTGGGAATGGAAATTGACAAACTTTGCAAAGTTATAATGGCATTTCATTCTTACAAAACACTTTGATTTGGTGTAAATATCCAATAATCTGAACGCATTTGGTAGCTATGATATACAAATCACATACTTAACTAAAAGCAAAAATAAAATAAAATTTTGAATTTGTTGAATCACTTCCAAATAAATACCTGAATATTAGAGAGAAGCTTTTGGAGAAGTCATGAGAGAATAGATGGGTTGTCTACCTATTTTCTGCAATTGGCACATGAATAATAGGAATTTTTTCAAGTAGGGGAAAATAAATCTTAGTTACATACAAAAAGAAGACAAAAGAAAGAAATAATAGGGCAAACACACTTAGGATGCATGTTGAGAGTTTGCAAGCAAAGGCTTCTAAATTAAGAGCTTCATCATATTATTTATTCCTAGAAATAATAGGGCTAACACACTTGGGATGCATGTTGAGAGTTTGCAAGCAAAGACTTCTAAATTAGGAGCTTCATCACATTATTTATTCCTTGCACGTTTGCGAGAAATTGAATTTAATCAACCATTTTAACATGTCAAAATCAAGAAAATGATGTTTAAGGGAAGCACATGATGGCTTTTTATTTATTTGGATTAACAGTGAATGTCCATATCAAGCAAAAAAATACCCCTATCAAGCAAAAAAGCATTAATCCTTTAAAGCACAATATTGAAATTTTGAGAAAGAGAGGAACCCAAAAGACTTGAAATAAAGACATGAAAAACTCAGAGATTTCCAAGCGAAGAGCGAAGCAGAGTAAAGCTCACTATGTGCGGAGACCTTAAGTAGCCATGAGAAGAATAAAATGCTAAAGCCTTCCGAAGACCTTAATATAATATAGTATGAGTTTTTAACAGCATAATCAATGTTTTAACATGAAAATTAAATTTTAAAAGAAGTTAATTACCAAATATTCGAAATGCTTATTGGTAGTAAACACTTTCTCTTTGATCACAAGTAATGCAACTACAATAAGAACAAAAGAGTAGTAATTACCAATTGCCACTTCTTACATTTGCCTCTAAATCCTCTCCGCATCATCATGAAAAGGCTCAAACTGTTTTTTATTTAGAAACAACAAAATTCAAGGTCTAAGAGCATAATAATAATAATAATAATAATAATAATAATAATAATAATAATAATAATAATAATAAGACAACAAAAACATAAACAAAAGAAACAAACCTTATGGAGGCAATGAAGAGCAAAGAAGAGGAGCTTGAAGATATAAGGCTATTGAGGGATAAATGCAAGATAGAGGAGATTGATAAATGCCAAAAGTCGGTGTTTCAAAATAAGCAAACCAAAAAGGTTAGCTTTCTCATTCTTACTCTTTCATTTTTTTTTTCCTTTCATTATTTCCAAATCTAACAAACAAATACCAAAATAACTCATGTCTTGCTTTGTTTTGCCTGCTGGATAATTAAAAAAGGAATAAAGGAGAAAGGTAGGAATAAATAGCATGGACAACCTCAACACTCATTTTTTTCCAAAATGAATAGAATGGATTCATAAACATGCATCATGCATTTATGAGTTCATATACAATGGCCAATATCAACCCATTTCTTCATGTTGAATGGTTTGATAAATGAAATACTCACCATTTTATTGATACTTATCAAAGACGGGGTTACTAACAGAGAACTTAGAAAATAAATTCAAAGTAAAGACCAAATATAATGAATTGATACTTATCAGCACTAACACTCTCAAACAAATCGAGAATCTAAAATGTTTAATCAAATTACATGATTCAAAACGGAGTTGATGACATGTAAAAGAAGGAAACACGAAACAAGAATAGATTAATAATCTCATGGCCTTTCACCAATAATCTTTTGGTTAAGCATTGCAACAGCCATAGATGACATGTGAGTATTGTGTGCCCTATCTAAGACAACATAAATGCAAACTTTTAGCTCAATAAACATCCTCACCCTCAGCCACAGTAGTCTTTGTTATCCGTTTCGTAGTACCACAAACTCTCCACTGCTTCGCCATATTTGGTAGAGATGGCAATAATTCTCACACAATCTATCAAGAGCAGTTTTAAATATGTTTTACTGATCTACAAAACGGGCACATCATCAAAAGCAATTTGGTAGAGATCACCCACTTACCTTATTTTTCAAATTAATATTACTCACTTGTAGTGCTTTATTTCCAGACCATAAGTTTAAATTTTCTATTTTGTTGAATTTTGATGGAAGACTATGATCGATGCTGGCTTGATGAAATGGATATTTTCATGAAAGATAGAATGAATCTCGGTCATCGGACCTTACAGCAACTAAGGCTTCATTTTTCATACTCTCCACCTCAAAAGTTCCCTTTATGCTATCATTTATTATCTGAAATGTACCTGGCCTTAAGTAGGCCTTTGCCTGTAATTAAATCAAATATGAATCAGTTGTTTAGAGGTAAGTACTAAAAACAAAGTTTAAGAAAGAGCAAAAATGTAGGCCTTTGCCTGCGATTAAATCAAATACGAATCAGTTGTCTAGAGTTAAGTACTAAAAACAAAGTTTAAGAAAGAGCAAACCTTAACCCATAGTTTTAGAAATTTTTAGCGATCAAACTAAGTGTGGATCACTTGTAAGAAGAAGGAAAATTTGCAAAAAAATGCCATCATTTGACTTCCCAAATTGCTTTCATTAAGAAATCGTTATTTAACAATTGTGGCTCATACAAATGGGTAAAAAGATCGGCAAAGAAACACACAAAAAAAGGTATATCTGAAGAAATCTTTCCAAAGACTGATTCTTAAAGTCTGTATTGAGAGACTATGGACATACTCCCCAAGTATCTTGAAAGCAATTAGAAAACGTACAAATAAAGAACAATTTGCACAAATTCAAAAACCCTAAAAAAATGAGCAAACATGTGAAATTTTTACAGATTATTAATTATCTAAAAGCACAACCATAAGCAATAACATCAGAAATAAAAATCTCAAACACATATGTTGATATAATGAAGGAACTCATACAACAAATCGAAGCCACATATCTACATAGCACTAACAATGTTATTTGGCCCACATACCTTAATATGTAACATGTTTCACATTACAAATAAAATCAAATTTAGCTAAGCCCTCTTAACTTATAAAATTTTGCTCAGCATTACATAGTTAAATTTGATAATGTCAATCAAATTCTATGAATAAAACCTTACCTTTTCATAACATGTAGCAGGGCAATATTGCAAGAAAAATCTCGTCACAAGTTCATCAATAACCTCATCCACATGTGTCAAGTGAAAATTTGATTTATCAAAGATAGACAATCACTACTTTCTACCACCAAGCAACTTATACCTTAAATTTTCATAATTGTTGTAGAAAGGTTGTAACTAATGATAAACATCAACATCAATATGGTAAGACACAAATAAAATGCTCCCAAGACCTTGACCACCTGTAATTAGTTTTCTAATAATTAAATAGAATTCTTTTGCTTTAATAATTTACTTAAGGTGAAATTGAAATAAGCAAAAAACAAAAAAAAATAAATTCTTACTTGTAGTCATTGTTTTTTATGATCTCAATAACGATGTCTTTTTCAAGTTAAAGTTGGAGCATTTTGGAGCATTTTTACCAAGAGGCATATGAAAGGAGGTCTTTGGTTGTAGCCATAAGTGCCGCTGACATTGTCAAGCTTCATGGCCTTGTGACCCAACATTTTTGCCATCACTCCGAAACACTACAAAAAATACAAAACAAAAAGGTTTTCAAACAATCAACCTTCTATTCATTTACTTGTATAAGAACTCATGCTTTAATCAAACAATAACCCAATTGAAAAATATAAAATTAATGATGCAAAATAATAAAAATCAACTAATGTAACAAACCCTTGCAACCAACTGTCACAGAATCTTGAACATGGTAGCAAAAAGGAGGTGGCTTTAGCACAAGGATAGCTTATAGTTTCTCAAGTTTCAGTAGTAGCCCACATTGCACTTCTCTGTTTTCACCATCTCTCGACTACTGTAGTTGCTCTTTTTCTTTTTCTTTTTCTTTTTCTTTTTCATTTTTTGGCTAAATTAAAAAGAAAATGATTGAGTTGAGTTACATATGCTTATCAGAGTTGACAAAAGCAACTATGATAAATGAATGACATGAGAGATAACATAGCCAAGAAACCTCGACAAACAGAGCCAACCATAAACCAGTATCTTTTGTTTTTGACCCACCAAGGATATCATGAAGTCCAATCTTTGACCACCAATGACCAACACAACAACAGTTCCATTAACTAATTGCAACATGAAAAGGGCTATGAAAACAAGTAGAATTTATAATAAAGATAATAGTAACGTTAAAAGCACTATGAACACAGAGAATGTAGCCCTCAACAACTGATCAAAAAATGCTCTATAACCTCCAAGCACTGGTCTTGCATCCCAGCCACCTCTCAACTTCAATCCTGAAAGCTTAACCACCGTTAACTCTAACTTAACAATGAGATTGCCCATATAAAGTGACCTTTTGAAGAGATGCCATCAATCTCTTTCAAGAGAGTATATACCCTAACAAAGGAGAAAATCTCAAGGATTGTAAGTGTTAAAAACGAATCTTTATATGATTTTTTAAAAAAAAATATAGAGAATATCATACACTTTTCTAACACACAAATAGAAAAGTTTCAAATTTCATTTTTAATGCTGTTGATTAAGTCAATACTTGTTTAGATTAGTGAAGCATATATAATTGTTAATGTTACAACCCGAAGGCCGTGACGTACACTTAACACTCAAACTTGATTTACTATTTACCAAATTTACGAACTAAATTTTTTTCTTTTCACTTTAAGGTTTATATTCGATGGTAGTGTCTTCTCTCTACTAAATTCGCATTCTTCACTTAATTTACATTCATCGTTAATTTACCATTTCTTAAACCATTTGACTTACTTAATATTTTCATTTAATATTAAACTCATAAAAGAAAAACGTCGAAAACTTCCCCTTACATAAAATCGACTTTCCTCAGCTTAATAACCTACAATAAATTCAACTATTTCCAGTCGCATACTTCAATCCAAAATTCTCAGTTTATTTCACTATATACTACACATACTTCCAAAATCATCACATATATATGTATGGCAGTTTACAACTCATAATTGACACAATTTACTTCTCGGATCATCAATGACATATGCATGGCATTTCATAACTTATAGTCTTTACAATTCATTTCTCGGATCGCACTCGATAATCATATGAGGCTACAATAATCTAGAATGATCCTAAGTTACATCCCAAAAATTTCTATAAGCATGTAGTGTGCATTAGAATGTCATACATGAATAATAAAATAATCCCTTTTTATACCTCAAGAGCAACAAAAGCAACACTCGGAAGATTCAAACTAGTATCGCTACTTAAGATCGTCCTCGAGACCTTGCTCCAAAAACTCCGAGTGTGGAGTCTAACTCGTATGATCTGTGATGTTGTTAGAAAGGGGTGAGCAAAACCACAACTCAGTAAGTAGCTTAAGTAAACAGATACTAGGCTCATATCAGTCTATATGTACGCAATTGCATGGTAGCAAATGACATGGTATATATATGCATGACATTGTATTTTATGCACTAGTGTATCCACATGAAACCTCAAATACTAAAAATATTATAATCACAAATAGATTTCAGTTACACTTACTTCGAAGCAGAGAATGATACTAAAAATTGATAATCGATCACTGTAGGCATGAGGCCTTAAAGTATTGAAACTAATACATATATCAAAATAGAATTCTGATGTATTTTCTTCAAATCAATGACTTTACAGAAAACTGATAATTTATCAAATTAGGTATAAAGCCTTAAAGTGCTGAAAACGAATACTGATAGAGTTTAGGCATGAATCCCTGATAACTGATACTGATACTGATGTCCATCCTAGCTACTGATGGAGTAGGTGTCGCAAGCAACACAATACCTATGGCCATAGATTATGCTCCAATCTCGCTAATCAGTCGAGAGTTGGAACTTGCCTGTTGAATTCTCAGACAAGCCTGATAATGCCTAGAGCTCAAGGCTCGTAAGACGCAGATACTGATACTGATAGTCTAGAGCACATAGCTCAATAGACAGAAAGTAGAACCTAGAGCAAGGCTCAATAGGTTCAAGTGACCTAAAGGTCAATGGATTTGCCTACCCTCAAAAACGTATCGGAAAACAGTTCTTTTGTGTAGTTCTCAACTTCCATAGATTTCAAAATACTAATAAGAAATACTTTCGAGCTTAAATATACAAGGTTTTCGAATTCATCTCGAAGTTAGCTCAAACTAGAAAATTCTTAAGTAAACGGTATGTAGGTCATTATACATAAAAAGAACTCATGTATAAAACAGCTTGTATTAGAACACATTATATGTAAATGCATATATGCATCCGTAAAAGCCTCTTTATGCATAATGCATTGCTACTACGTGTAGTCTAATATGGATCATGCATACATGTACCTACTTTATTCATACATAGTAACAAGTTCATATAAAGGTTTTGAACTAGTGTTTTTCATGTTATTCAACATATGCTCTTGGCTGGCTACAACATACAATACAGAAAAACGGTATTTCAATTTCAACCCAAGCATTCTTTTCAACTTTATACTTTAAAACTTTCTTTACTAAAGAATAAGAAAACTGAATAGAGAATAGAAATCTCTTGTATTTATATACTCAAAATACAGAACAAATTGATCTCTTCTTATACGAAGAGTCAGCAGCCCTAAAATAGGAAATAAAAATAAAATAAAATAACTTTTCTAATTACAATTAATTGATTTTCCTATGATATTCTCCTACTAAAGTGTGATTCTAATTGCTCCAAATATGGAAATCAGTAGCAGCCAAATTACTGCTGACAGATTCTCCTATTTTTTTCTCTCTTCTGATTTCCAACACTCCCCCTCAAACTGGCATGAAAATGTCTTCATTGACAGCTTGCTTACTAAAGTGTCAAACTGTGCCTTGTGTAGTCCTTTGGTTAATATGTCAGCAACTTGACCAGAGGTAGGAATATAAGGCATGCAAATAAGACCAGTGTCAATTTTCTCCTTAATGAAGTGTTTGTCTACTTAAACGTGCTTTGTTCTATCATGAAGGACTGGATTATGAGCAATTGAGATGTCTGCCTTGTTATCACAGTAGAGCTTCATTGGAGATGGAGTTGGGATCTTTAATTCTTCCAAAAGCCTTTTAATCCACATCATTTCACAAATACCAAGTGCAACTGATCTAAATTCTGCTTCTGCACTACTTCTGGCTACCACACTTTGTTTTTTACTCCTCCAAGTAACCAAGTTACCTCCTACAAATGTGCAGTAACCTGAGGTTGATCTTCTATCTAAAATACTTCCTGCCCAATCTGCATTAGTATATGCTTCTACTTGTAACTGGTCACGTTTCTTGAAAAATAGTCCTTTGCCTGGAGTTCCCTTCAAATATCTTAAAATCCTATACACTGCTTCGTAGTGGTCTTGGCAAGGAGAATGCATAAATTGACTTACCACACTCACAGCAAAGGCTATGTCAGGTCTAGTGTGTGATAAGTAAATTAGTCATCCAACTAACCTTTGATACCTTTCTCTGTCCTTCACCTTTTCAACAGCAACAGGTTGAAGCTTCAAATTTGGTTCAATTGGAGTCTCGGCTGCCTTGCATCCCATCATCCCTGTTTCACCAAGTAAGTCCAACACATACTTATGTTGATTGACAAAGATGCCTTCCTTGGATCGAGCAAATTCCATCCCAAGAAAGTACTTCAGTGCTCCTAGATCTTTGATCTCAAAGTCCACAACAAGTTTTCTTTTCAACCTTTCAACCTCTGTACCATCATCTCCAGTTATGATGATATCATCTACAAATACAATCAAGACAACAACTTTACCTTCTCTTGAGTGCTTGTAAAACAGTGTGTGATCTGCCTGACTTTGGATGTATCCGTGGTTCTTCACTGCTCTTCCAAACCGTTCAAACCATGCTATAGGTGATTGCTTGAGGCCATACAAGGATTTTTTTAACCTACAAACCTTGTCTTTGCCATGGTTGTCCTCAAAACCAGGTGAGAGATTCATGAAGACTTCCTCCTCCAAGTCCCCATTTAAAAACGCATTCTTGACATCCAACTGATGTAGTGGCCAATTAAAATTCACGGCTAGAGATAGCAACACCCTAATAGAGTTTATTTTTGCCACCAGTCTTGCTTTATATCGTTCTACACTTCCATCAGCCCTACATTTCACGATGAAGACCCACTTGCACCCCGCCGGTCTCTTGTCTTTAGGCAAGCTGACTATATCCCAAGTGCCACTCTTCTTTAGAGCATTCATCTCTTCCATCACTGCTAACTTCCAATTCAAATGACCAAATGCTTCCTGAATAGTTCTTGGAACAAACAAATTAGAAATCCTAGAGGTAAAAGCTCTATGGTTGGTGGATAGTTTTTTATAAGACAAGTATTTAGCAATGGGATGATGGGTACATGACCGGACTCCTTTACGGTGGGCTATAGGAATATTTAAATCAGGAGACTCAGAATTATGTGGTTCTCTAACAGGAGATAGTGGAACAAGAGTAGGATTTGTACCTTCCTTCGAGGATTGTGATTGATCTTGTGCTAAAGAGAGAGGTAGACTTGTAGTATCTTTCTGAGCTTTTCTCCTAGTATAAACCTGAAGCTCAAGATTCGGATTGGATTGATTCGGTTGTAGAGTTTCTCCCTCTGTTTGTGATACAATAATACTAGGCATTGGTTAACACTGAACTTCTTTATTTTCATTATTAGAAACATTTTCTTCCAAATTGTATGAGAAAACTGGTTTTGGTAATGATTCTATGGTCTCCCAAAAATTATCTTCTTCCCTATTATACTCCCCCTGAAGATGATTTTTAAAATAGGGCTGATTTTCAAGGAAAGAGACATCCATGCTCACAAAAGTCTATTTTGTAATTGGGTTAAAGCACTTATAACCCTTTTTATTTGGAGCATACCCAATGAAAACACATTTTTCTGTTTTAGGATCCAATTTTGATCGAGAAATAGTGGGTATATAGACAAAACATGTACATCCAAAAACTCTTAATAGTAGATCTGAATGTAATCTAGCAGCAGAAAAATTTTTTTTAAAACAGTTTAATGGAGTTTCAAACTTTAAAACCTTGATAGGCATTCTGTTAATCAAGTATGATACAGTTAAAACAGCTTCTCCCCAAAGATACTTTGGAATATGCATAGAAAACATGATAGCTCGTGCTACTTCAAGTAAGTGTCTGTTTTTTCTTTCAGCGATGCCATTTTGTTGAGGAGTGTCACGGCATGAAGACTGATGGATTATTCCTTTTTCTTTCAAAAAAGGTCCCAAAAACTCATTGACATATTCAATACCATTGTCGGAGCACAAAATGCAAATTTTTGTTTGAAATTAGGTTTGAACCATCTGGTAAAAGTCTTGAAACAATTTTTCCACTTCAGATTTTTTATTCAACAAATAAACCCAACCTAACCGTGTATGATCATCGATAAAGGTGACAAACCATTTTTTTCCAGATAAAGTAGTGACTCGTGAAGGACCCCACACATCACTATGTATTAAATAAAATGGTTTCGATTCACAATAAGGTTTTGGTAGAAAACTTGCACGATGATCTTTAGAAAGATAACTTTCACATTGAAAATTTGAGCAATTCGTTCCTTGAAACAAACTTGGAAACAAATGTTTGAGATAATAAAAACTAGAATGTCCTAGTCTACGATGTCATAGCATTATTTTATCACTAACTGAAATTGAACTAACACTACTAAAGCCTTAAGCCTTTTTATTACCAAGGGAATTCTCTTCAAAATAGTAGAGTCCATTCATCATCCTAGCACTGCCAATCATCATCCCCGAATTCTGGTCCTGAAAAATGCAATGAGTCATAGAAAATAACACAACAGTTAGAATCTTGTGAAAGTTTGCTAACGGACAGCAGATTACAAGCAAGTTTAGCAACATGAAAGACATATTTAAGTTCAATATTTTGTGATATTTTGATTAGGCCTTTTCCTGCAATAGGTGAGAAACTACCATCAGCTATTCTAATTTTCTCATGACCTGAACAAGGGGAATAGGTATTGAACAGATAAGAAGAACTAGTCATGTGATCAGAAGCTCCTGAATCAATGATCCAAGGAACATATTTTGAGAAACTAGATAGAGCAATTGGATTACTACCTGTGTGCCAAAGAACCACTAGGAACACCAGATACCGAATTAGACTTTAACAGTTTAAGAAGGTGATCCATCTACTCTTTGCTAAATGGACTTGAGTTTGCTTCATTTGCAAAGGGTGTTTCATGATTGGATCGTTCCCGTGACTTGCTGCTCTTCCAATTGGCTGGTTTGCCATGAATTTTCTAACATGTTTCTCGAGTATGGCGTGGTTTGTTGCAAAAATCACACCACACCCGAGATTTTTCATCATCTCGTTTCTAACTTAAGGAACCTTTTTGGTTAGCATTAGCCTCAGCAGCAACCACCAATGCAGAGTTATCTATTGAGCCACCAACACTCTTCTTGCCAAGCATAACATGTCTGCGGCTCTCCTCCCTGCGAACCTCAGCAAACACTTCACTGATCGAAGGAAGTGGATTTCTACCAATGATTCATCCCCGAACCTCATCAAACTCAACATTTAAACCAGCAAGAAACTTAAATACTCGATTAGCATCAACCGTTTTCTTATTATGGTTGCAGTCATCAACTGACTTCCATTCATAATCATTAAAAAGATCCAAATATTGCCATAATCTTTTCAAAGAATTAAAGTATTTAGTAACACCATCCTCACCTTAACGGATCTCACCGAGCTTTAGAGTGAGCTCATACACTTGGGATTGATTCCTCAAATCAGAATACATCTGATTGACGTTGTCCCAAAGTTCTTTCGCTGTCGGGTAGCACATGTAATTAGAGCTGATGTCTTCATCCATGGAATTCACCAGCCACGTCATGACCATGGAATTTTCAGCATCCCACGTTGCATAAACACTATCCTTCATGTCTGGAGCCCTAGTCTCTCCTGTCAAGTAGCCAATCTTACCTCGTCCTCTAATGTACATCCGAACAGATTGAGGCCATCGTAGAAAGTTATCACCATTCAGCCGAATTGTTGTGATCTGCACTGGATGGGCTTCAGAAACGCGAGCAGGTGGGGCTTCAGGATTCAAATTGGGACAGGTATTTGACGTGGTTTCAAATGAGATATCAGACATAATTCGAAAGCAGGGAGGATATTGAATTGCTGATGTTGTAGAAAAAATAAAGGTTTTGGCAGCTAGGGTTTCTTAAGGGCCAAAAAGTTTAGGCTCTAACACCATAAAGAATAAGAAAACTGAATAGAGAATAGAAATCTCTTGTATTTACATACTCAAAATACAGAACAAATTGATCTCTTCTTATACGAAGAGTCAGCAGCCCTAAAATAGGAAATAAAAATAAAATAAAATAACTTTCCTAATTACAATTAATTGATTTTCCTACGATATTCTCCTACTAAAGTGTGATCCTAATTGCTCCAAATATGGAAATCAGTAGCAGCCAAATTACTGCTGACAGATTCTTCTATTTTTTCTCTCTTCTGATTTCCAACATTTACATCTTACCTTAGTAGCCTGATCGACGATATCTCGTCCTTTAATTCATAAGCTAACTTAATAAGTAAGGAAATTTAAATGTTCCTACGAAATGGTACTAGTAAATCTTACTTAACCCACTTACCTTGAGGCTTAAAATTTTCTTCCTCGAGCTTCAGAATCCGTACTCAAGCCTCTACACCGCTCCAATTCACTACACAATTTTTATTAACATTTTTCAATAACTCTTGTCATTATACTTAATCATGTACCAACACAAGCCTCTTAGAACCTCAATTTATTTCAGTTTAATACTAAATGCAAAAACCGATTCCTTATCCTCATTCGAGATGTACCAATAAATCCTCGTTCTTATTCATATATATATATATATATTTAAACACAAATACATATATACATATGCTTACATATACGTCTATGGTCCACTTTATATATATATATATATATGTGCTCAACCTATTCTTTTTCCATATAAATATTTATTATATATATGTGTGTGTATATATATATATATATATATTTGCTTACATATAAATGTGTGTATATATATATATATGTATACACATTAATCTTAACCAATATACAACTTTTTCTTCTTGAAAATCTTCTCTTGGTTAAGCTTTCATCTTCCAACTTTCTCCTCCAAAATATTCATTAAAAATCAAATATTAATTTCATCCCATTTATTCGTCATTTTCATACTATAATATACATACATATATTTACGTGTATATATATATATATATGTATATGTTTTTATGTGTATAATTATACAACATCCAACTTCATCTTAACATTAACCTTACTATATTCACACAATATATATGTATACATATATACATATCCATGCATAATTTCTACTTAATTTCCTCACCTAATCATGTGAAACAACCTTCAAACTCAAATCTAAAACAACCTTCAAACTCAAATCTGAAAATAACTTCAAGTTTGGCACTTAAAAGACTCACCAAATAGCCACCAAAATTGTTCACAATCAGCCTTGTCTACGACCACTCCATTGCCATTGAGATCCTCATCGAAACCAACTAGATTTTGAGCTCAAATAGAAGCCTCGGCCAGCCACATTCTACATCGCCCAACACTGCTCAAACAGCCATTACAAGTACCCAAATCCACCGACCATCACGTAGCCTTAATCAGCCACTGCACGCCTTTGTTACGTGGTCTCTGTTATGGCCGCCAAGAACCACATTTCAGCCAAAAAAATTCTTTTATTACAGCCCTTTAAAACCCAGCTCCTCCAGCTCTATCTCCTCGCACTTGCAGCAACTCTTTTTTTGTTTTGCTGCTCTTTTTTTTTTGTCTTCACTCTCTCGCAGTAGCAGCAAAAATTTCTTTCTTCTCCTTTTTCCTCTCTTTCTTTCTTTTCTTCCTTGTCTTCTATTTTGCTTGGCAGAAGGTTGCTTCTGCCTCTTTTGGATGTACACTTGCTCCTTATCTGTTCTCTCTCTCTCGGCTCCTTGTGGTTGCAAATTTTCTTTTTTTTTTTTAAATATAATCACGTCTAGCAGCAGACGTGATGTTGCAAGTGAGTGGGTAAAATACCCACTCACCGACAGCTACGGGTGACAAGCTTCCCAAGGAAGCTTGTCACTTAATTTAATTTCTATTATTGTTTTTATTATTTTTATTATTTTTTTATTATTTTTTTAATATATAATATGAGTGAGTGGGTGGATTTTCACCCACTCACATTTTAGCCAACGTGATTGGCTTCCTCAAGAAACCAATCACATCATATAAATAATTTATTTCTTTAATATATGTTACTATAAAATTTTTTTTATTATATTATAAAATATATATAGACACACTATGACATCTTATATATATATTATTTCTTTTATATATTTCTTTATTTTTATTTCTTTAAAAAAATCCTTGTATATTTAATACAATTAAATTTTTAGAGTTTTAATCCACCAATTAAATAAATTAATCTCATCCAATTTATTAAGATGTTTTAATCAGCTATTTTAAATCCTTAGTTTCCTTTATTCTCCATATTTCTCATAAAATTAAAAATTGAAAATCTTTTCTATTGTTCGTACATGATTCATCACTTAAAAATGATTAAATTTCAATAACTTCTTCAGCATTTAATTTACTTCAATCGTATATCAATTTACAAGTCCGAAATCAAGAATAGACGGTCTTCACATAATACTTAAGATAACAAATTTCAGAATACATCTCAATACTTTGTGATTTAATTCTTTCATTTATTTACAAACTCAGTATGAAAAATTCGCAGTCTTCACAGTTAACACTAATAAAGCATTTATAAGATTAGTATCTTTAACTTACCTTTGTACCATACATCTTTGAGAGCTTCCATGCAGAGAACCTAACATCATTACCAAGCCTAAACGTCTCAATGATAACCTTTAAAAAAAGAAAAAATCAAAGAAATTGTATCATGTAATATGGTTAAATGAGTAAAAATTAGGATTAATTAAAAGAGCTTACCAATTGTGTGAATCGCATTTTGTTGTAACCATCTCACTTTAGTTTTATCTCACCTAATTGCTTCTTGGCTCTGGCAGTTTCAAGATGTTCTATGTTCAAAAGAAAAAGATCAAATAAAGCAATCAAATTATATACAAAAAGGAAAGATTATAACATACATGATGCAAAACCATAATTTAATTTTACGGGGCTGTAGTGATGCAAGCTTATTTATATAAGCTGTTGAGATTGAAAACATATTGGTAAGAGATTGAAAGTATAACCTATATACAGCCTTTATGAATCAAATGCAAGTAAGATATGAATTTTGTTTTTGTTCAAAGAAAAAAAATCCAATAAAAAGGCAACTTCTTTATATGATTCTACTTTAAATTACAAAATGAACTTAAAAATAGCCCTAAATTGTAGCAATCAATCCAAACTCTTAAGTTATTAACTATTAAATAACATAGCATTGATAAAATCATTCCAAAATTTTTGTATTTCTTCTACAACACAATTAAACCAAAACTGTAACCAAAATTCACCAATTCCAAACAACCTCCAAATCTAAAAAAAAAAGAGTAACCAACTACAAATTCATAAAAACAGGGAAATGATAAAATTATTCACAGTTTTGATAATTCCAATGTAATATTTATATAACCACACATTACGTTCAAAAGCATATGTATATATACCTTCAAAAACTATAATCAAAAGATGGAAAAGCGATCCAAGATAGTACCTTTGCACAAGGTTTCAACTTGAGCAATAGTTGTTTATCTAACTCCCCCATAACTAAAACTCAAACCTAAAATGTTCATAAGACTTAAAAATTATGCTTGCAATCTTACATAATTAACTCAACAGCCTATCCTAGTTAAATTTGGCAAACTCACAAAGAAATACATTTTTTCAATCATATCAAGTAAAATGCATGAAATAGAAAACTTCTTATTACCTTTTTTAAGATTGTTTTTCATACTCATACAGAGAAAAACACACTAATTCAAATAGCATCATATTAAGCTAATCTCAATTAATCATCCAAGAAATTTGTTTCTCAAGAATACATGGAAATCAACTACTAAAGAACCTTACCATTCACACACATAGATATGAATGCATCCATAATATCAAAATTTAGGTAAGTTGAAAATGCTAAATCACATTATTGAGTGCAATAAAATTGAAAAAAGTAAGTGTGTTTTTTTTTTGGTTAATTTAGGTTTAAGTCCAACCTATGAAGTATTACATAAGTATGAAATTACATAAATGAGATCTCGGTCCTCAATGCACAAACATGAAATAAGAGCTAGCCTACTATCTCGAAACATATTTATAAGAAATTAAAATGTGTAACTTGAAGGAAACCGAAACAAACATGCAGCGGAATTTAAATCATTCGGCCTCCACCAGGATCGATTCGGAGAGTTGCCTGATTAGGGTTTCAAGATTTTACCTAACGTTTTCTTTGATTTCTGTCGTTGGTCGAGTCACAAGCAACAACCTTTCGTTCCTGCCTCTATGGTATCCACACGAACGGATCTCACGACTCTTGAACGTCTCACGATCAGAAGCCTTAAGGAGCGTTTTTTTTTATTCTTTATAACCGAACTGCTAGCTTCGATTAAAAGAATACTTTTCTGTTTTCTAATTGTTGTTATTGTGCGGCTATGTTTCAGAAAACATCCTTTTATAGGCAGTAAATTTTACCCTAAAATTTACTGCCAAACAGAACTCTAATCCTACTTAGAATAGGATTAGTTATATCCCTAATCCAATTCAGAATAGGATTAGTTATATCCTTAATCCAATTCAGAATAGGATTAATTAAGCTCCTCATTGATCCGTTCTAAGTGTGCGACCCAATAGGTTCTCAAAACAATGGCAATGACAAAATTGTCATAGGCAATGAGCGGTATCTAGCAACACATCATTGCTACCCATGTAACGAGAATGTAAATGACTCGACATAACCTTACTCGTGATAGATGTTACCATGTTGTCTAATCCCTTTATCCTTTGATGTCTTGATTAGACACAAGTCATGGAATGTGTCACACTTGTATAGTCTAATCAGCGTTTCTTGATTCCTGAGTAGACTAATTAAACAAATAAAATCAATATCTCATATTGACTTATTCGAGCACGGCCATGCATTTCTTAGTCTCACTCTATCAAAGGGCCCAAGACATCACTCTTGTTATATAAGAGGGATAAATCCTATCTTGATCACTCAACATCCCTCTACATAGATCAAGGCATACCCAATTACTACCTTTATAGTCCATCCTGTTACGAATGACATCTAGCAGCATTAATGTATGCAATTCTCTATGTTGGGATCTCTGATGATCTCAAGTCAAATGATCACATACACCATCATCACTATGAGAATCGCTTATGACACTTATATAACAATCCATGTAGCGTTCTCATGGAGGGTCGATCCAGTACATAGTTCTCTAACATGTACCTATGTGATGACTTGATATCCTATATCCATGACAATGGTCATCAGTCAACCACATACTAGTCTTATCGTATCATTGTTATCCTTGTTCATAATAATACTTGACTAGGGATATTTTAAGAATAGTGTGTTATTACTATTCTAAGGACATTATCATATAAGATTACATTACGCAGTTATAAGACAAATATAATAATGAACTATAAATAAAATGTCATGATACATAAAAATGCCAAAGTCAATCATCTAATGAATGGTTCTAAGGGCATAATCCAACAATCTCCCACTTGCACTAAGACCATTCACTCATGTATCTAATACCTAGTGACCTAGTGTGACGATCATGTCTCTGCTGCGTCAAAGGCTTCGTCAGTGGGTCGGCGATGTTATCGTCAGTTGGTACTTTGCATATCCTCACATCTCCTCTCTCGATGATATCTCGAATGAGATGGAAGCGTCGTAGTATATGTTTGGATCGTTGGTGAGATCTAGGTTCCTTAGCTTGTGCAATGGCTCCATTGTTGTCACAATAGAGCTCAATCGGATCTGTAATGCTAGGAACAACTTCAAGCTCAGTAATGAACTTCCTGATCCAAACAGCCTCCTTTGCAGCTTCAGAGGCAGCTATATACTCAGCCTCTGTTGTAGAATCGGCCACGGTCGCCAGCTTTGAACTCTTCCAGCTCACAGCACCACCATTAAGGCAAAACACATAACCAGACTGCGATCTATAGTCATCTTTATCAGTTTGGAAGCTAGCATCAGTGTAACCTGTTACAATGAGCTCTTCCTCACCTCCATATATCAAGAATGTATCCTTAGTCTTTCTCAAGTACTTAAGAATATTCTTGACAGTGATCCAGTGACGTTCACCAGGATCAACTTGATATCTACTCGTCATGCTCAAGGCATACGAGACATCGGGACGTGTGCATAACATGGCATACATAATGGATCCAATAGCATATGCATATGGAACTTTGCTCATACGTTCTCTCTCTTCTTGTGTTGTAGGACACTGTTCTTTTGAGAGAGTAATGCCATGTGTCATAGGCAAGAATCCTTTCTTGGAATCCTGCATGCTAAACCTCTTTAGCACTTTATCTATGTATGCACTTTGACTTAGGCCAATTAATTTCCTTGATCTATCTCTATAGATCCTTATACCCAGTACATAGGTAGCTTCGCCCAAGTCCTTCATTGAAAAGCAATTCCCTAACCAAGTCTTTACAGACTGAAGGGTAGGGATGTCATTCCCAATGAGTAGTATGTCATCTACATACAACACCAGGAAGACAATAGTGCTCCCACTGACCTTCTTGTAGACACAAGGTTCATCTTCGTTCTTGATGAAACCAAATTCTTTGATTGCATCATCAAAACGAAGATTCCAACTTCGAGAAGCTTGCTTTAGTCCATAAATAGAACGTTGCAACTTACAAACCTTTCCAGCATTTTTTGGATCAACAAAACCCTCAGGTTGTGTCATGTACACATCCTCGAGTAGCTTTCCATTAAGAAAAGCGGTCTTGACGTCCATTTTCCAGATTTCATAATCATGGTATACAGCTATCGCAAGCAAGATCCTAATGGATTTGATCATCGCGACTAGTGAAAAAGTTTCATCATAGTCAATACCATGAATTTGTTTAAAACCTTTAGCAACCAATCGCCCTTTATAGGTATGAACATTTCCTTCCATGTCGGTTTTCTTCTTAAAAACCCATTTACACCCTATAGGTTTTACCCTTTCGGGTAAGTCAACCAAGGTCCAAACTTAGTTGGCATACATGGATTCCATCTCAAATCTCATGGCTTCAAGCCATTTCTCAGAGTCTGGCCCTTTAATAGCCTCTTGATAGGTAGTAGGCTCATCTTGGTCCATGAGCAATACATCACCGTTCTGAGTCATTAGAAATCCAAATCTCTGTGGCTCACGATGTGTTCTAATTGATCTACGCAAGGCTTGTGTCTCTTGAGCAGGCGGTTACTCCACAACAGCTTGTGGTTCTGGTTCCACAACAACTTGTGATGCTTGCTCAGGCTCCATCTCAACATTGGGTGCGCTATCTTGTAGCTCTTGAATTTCTTCAAGTTGTACTTTTCTCCCACTAGTTCTTCTAGAAATGAATTCTCTTTCTAGAAAGACACCTGTTCAAGCTACAAACACTTTGTGCTCAGTGGGATTGAAAAAATAATATCCTTTAGTTAATTTAGGATATCCCACAAAATAGCACTTATCAGATTTAGGTGCAAGTTTGTTAGAGACTTGACGTCTCACATAAGCCTCACAACCCCAAATCTTCATAAAAGACATACTGGGACGTTTACCAGTCCATATCTCATATGGTGTCTTTGGAACCGATTTAGATGGAACACGGTTCAGTGTAAAAGCAGCTGTTTCTAATGCATGTCCCCAAAAGGATTCTGGAAGATCTGTATGACTCATCATTGATCGAACCATATCTAATAAAGTTCGGTTTCTCCTTTCAAATACACCATTCCATTATGGTGTACCTGGAGGAGTGAGTTGTGAGACAATCCCACACTCTTTAAGATAGTCATAAAATTCTTGGCTTAAGTATTCACCACCTCGATCTGATCGAAGTGCCTTAATGCTCTTGCCAAGTTGGTTTTGTACTTCATTCTTGAATTCTTTGAACTTTTCAAAAGATTCTGACTTGTGTCTCATAAGATACACATAGTCATATCTACTGAAATCATCAGTAAATGTAATAAAGTACATAAACCCACCTCTGGCCTGTGTGTTTAAAGGTCCACATACATCTGTATGTACTAAGCCCAATAAATCACTTGCCCTTTCACTATGTCCTTTGAAAGGGGCTTTAGTCATCTTACCCATCAAACAAGATTCACATGTCTCATACGATTCAAAATCAAATGAGTCCAAAATTCCATCTTTATGGAGTTTGGAAATGCGATTCTCATTTATGTGTCCCAAACGACAATGCCAGAGATATGTTGGATTTTGATCATTAGATTTAATCCTTTTAGCATTTATGTTATAAATAGGCATATCAAGATTTAGAATGTAAAGACCATTAATTAGTTGTGCACTACCATAAAAGATATCATTTAAATAAATGGAGCAACAGTTGTCCTTTATTATAAATGAAAAAACCCTTCTTGTCCAAACAAGAAATAGAAATAATGTTTTTAGTGATGGAAGGCACATAATAACAATCATCTAATTCTAAAACAAGCCCTGTGGGCAATGTCAAAATATAAGTTCCTACAGCTAATGCAGCAACCCTTGCTCCATTTCCCACTCGCAGGTCGACCTCGCCCTTAGTCAACGATCTACTCCTTTTGAGTTCCTGCACATTTACACAAATGTGAGAACCACATCCAGTATCTAATGCCCATGATGAAGAAGTAGATAGATTAACTTCTATAACATAAATACCTGAAGTGGAAGTCTCACTTCCTTTCTTCTTCTTTAGCTCTTCTAAGTATTTGTTGCAATTCTTCTTCCAATGTTCGGTCTCACCGCAATGGAAGCATTTCCCTTCTTTGGCAACCCCACCTTTAGGCTTCAGTGCAGTATCATTGGGCTTGAACTTGCCATTGGTTTTATTACCTTTTTTCTTGCCCTTTGCATTAGCCCTGCCCTTAGCTTTCTTAACTATTAAGACATCTTTAGGCTTGGCCTTTTTCATGTTGGATTCAACTGTTTTCAACATGCTAAGTAACTGTGGCAGAGTCTTGTCAATTTCATTCATGTTGTAATTAACAACAAACTGACTGTAGCTGTCTGGCAACGATTGCATAATCACATCAGTGGCCAACTCTTGGCCCAAAAGAAATCCCAATCTTTCAAGGTTTTCAATGTACCCAATCATCTTGAGCACATAAGTACCAACAGGAGTCCCTTCTGCCATCCTACACTGAAACAATGCCTTAGAGACATTGTACCTTTCTTGCCTAGCTTCCTCTTGATAGAGTTGCTTGAGATGCTCGATCATATCGAACGCATCCATTTCCTCATGTTGCTTTTGAAGCTCAAGATTCATGGAGGCAAGCATAAGGCAACTAACATCCAATGCATCATCTTGATGCTTCTTATAAGCATCTCTTTTTGCCCTTGGAGCATTAGAGGGTGGTTCCTCAGGTAAGGGAATCTCAAGGACATACAACTTCTTTTCTTGCTTGAGGACTATCCTCAGGTTCCTGTACCAATCCAGGAAGTTTGTCCCATTCAACTTGTCCTTCTCAAGGACAGATCGCAGTGAAAGTGTGTTATTTGTGTTTGATGCCATGGTAATCTACAACAAAAATATGCAAAATATAAGTATCATGAATGCATTCATTTAATTAAATATTTATTAAATGATGCTCTCACTATTTTTATCGAATCAACAACCCTCACTATTAATTCGAAAAAATTATCATATAATTTCTCTAGTGGGCCAAGATCCATATTTCACCTTATCTAGAGTTAGCTTTGGCTAATCGCCCAAGATTTGGCTATTTAGGTAAGCAACACTTACCAATTACATCTCATGTAACTCTTGGATAGTTGGGTGAACAACACTTATTCTAATTCATCTTATGAATGGAAACCCAACTTTATGCCTCTAGATTCCCAATCCTATTGAGAAAATCTAGTTAAGTCAACCCAATTTATAGCCTTTGGATATCACTATTATCCCATCGCGTCTTACTAAGATAGATATGATATTTTGCTTTGGCAAACATAACAAAATCGATTCTAGTCTTGACGAGTGCTATTCATTGGTAGGCATCTATTATTAACTTAATTTAATTTGAGGAATTTTCTTAGTTTATTGAATAAGATCTCACCGATTTTACTTTTCAAAAATTATCATATGATTTTCATATCATAAACGTACAAAATAAACCATGCATCTCATGCATTTAAGCAATAAAATAAACGTGACATAGTTATAGCCCAAACTAAATGGATTTCCCAAGCCAATGAGAAACCCTAAGGGTTAACCTAAGGGTAATAGCATCTTCTCCAAGTGCCTCTTTGGTCATCCTTTGCATGGTTGTCAGCTCCATTAGTG
Organism: Heritiera fomes; assembly: GCA_032173925.1. Lineage (NCBI taxonomy): Eukaryota > Viridiplantae > Streptophyta > Magnoliopsida > Malvales > Malvaceae > Heritiera > Heritiera fomes. The sequence continues at coordinate 14,480,076 of JAPDPM010000009.1, read as the reverse complement.
TTGATCACCATCAACTCATACTTAGCTAAATTCTAACCCTATACTACGTTACAATTACATAGTTTAAGAGAAACCTCGAGTTACATTCGAGGGAAGTAATATGAGAAAAAAATGTACAACTAGAATTTCAAGAACAAGGCACGACACGCAGGTCGTATTTATTAAAAATTTACAACCACCAAAATACAATCATATTGGGCTAGGGCTATAACTATGCACTATGCTCAAACAACAACCACCATGTTATACAAACAAGTGTAATGTAATTTCAACTTTTAGTTTTATTAATGAGGCACATTTGAAAAGAATTATGACCCGACTGCCGGGTTCCCAGGGGCAGCAGTATTGACATTGCCAACGCCCCTTATCCGGAAGTGTCCTAATCTTATCAGGATGTTCCAGCCAGTATCTCATACTAACTTTAATTTTAGTCGCATTAGAACACTTTCGACATTGTTCTGTTTCTTCCATAACGTTTATGCAGAACAGAAACCGCTATTAATAATTCGCATCACAGATTATATCTCATATATAAGTTGAATCGAAATTGATATATATCATATATATAATTTCAACAATTCGATTTCTAGCCTCTGAATATATCATATACATTCTAATCCATATTAATCTCATTAAAACGATTGCATGTAATCATAAACAGAAAGTAACCAGAGATCATGCCTTTATCAAAACTAATCAGGGACTCCGAATCTAGCTCGGATGCCAGTGAAGGAAACCGAAACAAACATGCAGCGGAATTTAAATCATTCGGCCTCCACCAGGATCGATTCGGAGAGTTGCCTGATTAGGGTTTCAAGATTTTACCTAACGTTTTCTTTGATTCTATCGTTGGTCGAGTCACAAGCAACAACCTTTCATTCCTGCCTCTATGGTATCCACACGAACGGATCTCACGACTCTTGAACGTCTCACGATCAGAAGCCTTAAAGAGCGTTTTTTTTTTATTCTTTATAACCGAACTGCTAGCTTCGATTAAAAGAATACTTTTCTGTTTTCTAATTGTTGTTATTGTGCGGCTATGTTTCAGAAAACATCCTTTTATAGGCAGTAAATTTTACCCTAAAATTTACTGCCAAATAGAACTCTAATCCTACTTAGAATAGGATTAGTTATATCCCTAATCCAATTCAGAATAGGATTAGTTATATCCTTAATCCAATTCAGAATAGGATTAATTAAGCTCCTCATTGATCCGTTCTAAGTGTGCGACCCAATAGGTTCTCAAAACAATGGCAATGACAAAATTGTCACAGGCAATGAGCGGTATCTAGCAACACATCATTGCTACCCATGTAACGAGAATGTCAATGACTCGACATAACCTTACTCGTGATAGATGTTACCATGTTGTCTAATCCCTTTATCCTTTGATGTCATGATTAGACACAAGTCATGGAATGTGTCACACTTGTATAGTCTAATCAGCGTTTCTTGATTCCTGAGTAGACTAATTAAACAAATAAAATCAATATCTCATATTGACTTATTCGAGCACGGCCATGCATTTCTTAGTCTCACTCTATCAAAGGGCCCAAGACATCACTATTGTTATATAAGAGGGATAAATCCTATCTTGATCACTCAACATCCCTCTACATAGATCAAGGCATACCCAATTACTACCTTTATAGTCCATCCTGTTACGAATGACATCTAGCAGCATTAAAGTATGCAATTCTCTATGTTAGGATCTCTGATGATCTCAAGTCAAATGATCACATACACCATCATCACTATGAGAATCGCTTATGACACTCATATAACAATCCATGTAGCGTTCTCATGGAGGGTCGATCCAGTACATAGTTCTCTAACATGTACCTATGTGATGACTTGATATCCTATATCCATGACAATGGTCATCAATCAACCACATACTAGTCTTATCGTATCATTGTTATCCTTGTTCATATTAATACTTGACTAGGGATATTTTAAGAATAGTGTTATTACTATTCTAAGGATATTATCATATAAGATTACATTACGCAGTTATAAGACAAATATAATAATGAACTATAAATAAAATGTCATGATACATAAAAATGCCAAAGTCAATCATCTAATGAATGGTTCTAAGGGCATAATCCAACATAACTTTCAAAGAACAGCACAGTACGAACAAAAAAAAAGGAATAAAACAAACGGAATCCATCCACAACCATTCTCAATAGTACAAGTATCGTCCCAAGATTGTAGCCTCCATCAAGCCTAACACCTAGATAAGCAAAGTTCAATTAAAAACCATATAAATTTCACCTTGAATAAGCTAATTAATCTTAAACTTAACCATAAAAATGTTAAATTTGAATTTAAAAAATGGAAAAAAGAGTGAACTCATATATCGAAGAGTAAGAATTTACAAATATGAAACCTTGATGCTAAACAAAAACCTAGAGAGAAATATAAACACATGACCTAGCATTTCATGAAACGCACATTTAAAGAGTCAAAATCACGAAACTTCAAAGAAACAAAGCATGGTACTTGCGCACAAAACAAGAGGAAAAATACTCATTCCCTATCATAAGCTTGTAATCTCCATCAAACGACCTATGCCTATAAAAATTGAACTAAGCCCATACAATTTTTAGCTTAAATCAGCTTATCAACCCAAATAAGAAATCATAAAAATGTTAATCTTAATTTTGACTTATCATTATTCTTTAAATTATGGTTATAAACTGTTAACTCTGGATACTTTATATAAGCAATTCAAATTAATTATCAAAATTATCACTGGAGCATATTGCTAAGGCTTTGCAGCAATGGCTACTTCTATAAATGCATGAGATAATAAAAATGCAACAATAAAAATAAAGGATTGGAATAAATACTAATCATGCAAAATAATGATGTCCTATATATTTACTATTATTATATTTTAATTACTACAAATAAATAATCCAAATGACTTAAAGTTTGGTATAATCAGATACAATGATACACAAGCAAAAAGAGAAAGATAGTCTACCAAATTTATCATAAAGAATAGAAATATAAAACAAAAGACATTGATAAATTAATATAATCAAGTATAAAGGTCCAAGGCACCCATTTGTTATAGGAATAAAAAAAAGTTGCTTTGCCTAGCACATATAGGAAACAAAAAAGTAAAAGAAATTACTGTAAATCAATTAACTTGATTTTGATTTACTCCCAAACCCTAAAATAATTTTAAGATATTTAAATTTCTTTTTACTTTAGTGGATAACTAATTGCACAATCATTGCTTTTGTGTACTTCAAAATCTAATTTTTTGATGTGTAAAACGTCTTGAATAATTTATTTGGCCAAGGCTTAACCCAAATCTTGAATAATTTATTTGGCAAAGGCTTAACCCAAATTTGATAGGTTGGCTGAGTTTGACCCCAAGGAACAAAGTAACCTTCCCTTACGCTCACATATTGTTGGCATTTCTCAAAAAAAAAAAGGGGGGGGGGGGGGGGGGGGGGGGGGGGGGGTGTGGTTAAAGCCAGCTCAAGAGAGTTTGAAACAAAAAAAATATGCAAGTTTATCAATCCCCGATCCAAAAGATACCAAATTTTCAACAAAACTAACAAATCATCACAGTGAGCAATCAAAAAACAATCTTTACAGTTTTTTAATTTCACTACCTTGGCAAATCCCTTAATAATTCCTATCTAAATGCCGCAAAAAACTATAACTTTAAATTTATCAGCAGTGATAACACCAACCCAGATACATTTGCAAAACTCAGCAAAACCATTATCTTCACTATCCTTAATGGATCTGAAAATTTCATGGCACAAACATTTGAAACATGGTCATTAAACTATCAATCATAAAAGTAAAAACTCAACAGGAGAAAAAGCACCCCAAATTTCAAAGTATCAGAAAATATAATAGACAAATATACAGAAATGACAATAAAACTTAGTATTTAGAGATTAAAATTTTCAATTCCATAAAAATTAAAAAAAATAAAATAAAAAAAAATCTTAAAACAAAAAATAAAAAAGACCCAAGAATTTACCTGATTTAAACGCTTGACTGATCCAACCTCTACCTACCAAAAAACAATCTTATAATAGTCAGATCTAAAAAAATCATAATTAAAAATTTGAAAAAAAATTGCAAACAAAAAAGCCACAAGATTTTTTCATTAAGGGAGAACACAAAAAGGAAAAACAAAAGAAAAAAAGGCTACCAACAGTATAACATAAGAAATCAAAGAACAAAATTTTCAAAAAAAAAAAAGAAAAAGGCGAAGAAGAAAACCCAATAATTTACCTTATTAAAATGCTTAATCTAACTTTTACATAGCCAAAAACAATCAAATCTAGAAATATTATAATAAAAATTTGGAAAAATTGCAAAAAGAAAAAAGCTACCAGATCTTTCAATCGTGGGCGAATAGAAAATAGAGAAAAGAAAAGAAAAACTGAAAAAAAAAAAAAGAAGAAGAGAGGCTACTGATAGTCAGTGACAAATTAAAGCATTGTTTACGACGTCGCATGGCACACAGTCTTAAATGATTTAAGGCAATCCAATTGCTTGGATTTTTTATAGTGACACTCGACAAAACCCAATGGATTCAACTCGAAGAGACATGGAAGAGCAAAGGAACAGAGGAGATTGACATGAAAAAAGAAAAAACATGAGAAACCATACACTTACGTACGATAAGTTGGAGACCATACGCTTCAGTCATGATGAGCACAGACTGAGAAAAGAAATGCAGCAAGAAAGTGAACCCCCAAGACACATGAGAAATGCGGTAACACAAGTTTTTTCTATGATGATTCAAAAAAAAAAGCAGTGGTTAACATGGAAAAGTTTACATTTTTATATGTTAACACAAGTATGTTCATTAAAGAAAGACAAGGAATTTACCAAATAAAAGGCATTAGTATTTTGAGGTAAATGCCTACTCCATCTAATCTTCATATTCCATTTCTTTATCTTCATATGAAGTTACGGAAAGAAAACAATCAATGCATGTATAATCCATAACAAATATTCAAAAAATGTTAAACTTCACATGATTAAACATTCAAATTCACTTGGATGAAAAAGCAAAATTTTTACATTAGCTGAACAAACAAAGAACATAAGCAAACCATAATGAACTTGCCAATATTCAATAACCAATACCACTGATAGGATAAAACAGATGAAGTAACTTCAACTTTACCTATGAACCCCAATGTCGTCATATTTTCCTTCAATATATTGCTTTATTGCATGCATGCTCACTCATTTTAGAGGGACTCATAAATTTATAAAAATTTCCTCTCTGTAAGTTAGATATACAGATCTAAAAGAGAAAAAAAATATTTGCAACTAAGTTACACTATTATCGAAAGATGCATGTAGATATGATATCAAGAAAAGAGATAAAAATGAAAAAAAGCTACCAAAAAGAATGCAAAGGAAAAAGAATGTAGCCTGCTAAAAAAATTCATCACACCCAAGGTTATGCATGTTACACCAAAATAAATTGAGATTCTCAACGATGTGGAAATAGAATAAGTATGTCTCCTCAAATCTAATATCATAAAGTGACTCATAATATGAAGTTCTCTTGGTTCCAAACATTCTCTAAAAAAGCTAGCCACAACACAAATATCTATTTTTTTACTATTACATTGAGCAAAATTTATGAAATATCTAATAGGTCAAAAGATACAATAATAATGCATTTTGATTGAGGAAGACAGGGATATGCAATGCAAAGTGCATCCATTTGATTGTTGCTTTTGCTAATCAGTTTTTTATTCACACAAAGTTGCTAAGATGAAAAAAAAAGCAGAGAACAAAATTGTTGTTAATTAAAATACGCAAATGATTAAAATCTAACACAAATTCTAACATAATTGTTTCAAATAAAACCAAACTCAAAGCATTATGTTACTTCTTAATTCTTTGAAAAAAATTACTTATGTCCAAATTCAAGGGTTTCCGTTGTTAGAATATTCAAAATCAGGCATAAAGAAAATGGAAATGGAAGTAATCAGAGTGCTTTGCAAAGCAAGCAAACTGCATGTGATGGTCTCAAGCATTTATTCACTGTTTCTGCAACAATATACTAATCAATCTTTTGAAATAGAAAGAACAAGTAATGCAAATGCATGATGAAACCAATGTAGCCAGTCTTGAATTTGATATCTTAATGATAGAAATACTATTATTTTACTTGAAAGCAAATTCTGATTTTACCCAAAAAAAAAATGAAAACAACAAAGCAAAAAACAATGGCTTCAGTTTAAACCATTTGAGTAATTTGATAAGCTTACCGGTAATCTTTATAATCTTCTCATCTATATGGAAATGGAAGTGGTTCCACCTATTCCATCTGTAACCATAATCTAACTCAGTTAATCAATTTAATTTCATTGAAAAATTAACACTTTTACAGCAGACTCTTCCATAGCTTTTTAAGTTTTAAAAAAGTAGAAAGATTCAAAAACAAATGAAATGTAATTCCGTTAAAATTTTCGCACATAGCCCTTAGCTTAAACATAGATCTTTCATATCATTAAATAACAAAGCTACCCTGTACCAAATTCAAAATCATACATTCTCATAAAAAAAGGGTCAAATTCCCCCCAAATAAATTATTTCCTATCAGTTGTCATCTTTGCTTCTCCTACATAAACCCAAATTAGATTTTTAACTGCTGTTTCCTTAACGTATAGTACAACATATGAACATCCTTGTCCCTCCACTATGTTGTATGTTGGAGTAATATTAGGAACAATGCTTTATCTATCTAGCCATTGATATTTGCAATTCTATGTTCAAATTTGGAGTTCAGCAAAGCTGAGAGTATCTCAACTTAGTTAAGATTTGAGAATGATTTCTTTTATTAAATACATTTTGTTTTGCTGAACAGAGTTAAAGCAGTTTTCCACAAGCAATCTTGATGAATCAATGTCCATGCCATTGTTATGGTTTTCACCTAACTATGCAATTGTAAAATCTTTACTGCATGATCAATAATGCATTTTGGATATCTTTGGGTTCTTCTACAATTTTTGTTGATCAAGAAATCTTAAGTGCAAAATGCAGGGAAGCCAAATAAATTAAAAGATGTGCAAAATATGAACATAATATATAATAATGATTGCTCCATTTACGATGTAAATTCCTCGAGAAAAAGCATATAAGGAGAACAACAAAAAATTTTTACCTGTAATTGCAGTTGGTAATAGACTTGAAACTAAGCTGGATTGTAAAGAAAGACCCATCCGCTGGCATTCGGTGTAGTTCTTTGGCTAACCCATGTATCTGTCACAGAAATTGTTGAAGGTGGCAACCGAATATTCTTCAAGAATGAAATCTGATCGCCGATCGGAGGTAAAGGCGGTGGTACAACCATTGGCACCTCACTATCAATGTGCTTATCCTTCTAAACATTCCCCAAGTTGTAATCTCCACTTTGTAGTCTCTGTAATTCCTCCAAAACCTCTTCCATTGAAGGGAGCATTTCTTTCTCTTGTTGCAAACATCGAAAAGCCAGCTCTGCAACTGAAGTTGTCATCCTCATAGCTTTTGCATCTGACTTATACCCAAGATTAGGGTCAAGATATAACTGTCATCAATTGGATCTAGGTTCCATCACCGGTAGGTAGTCAAATAAACCAAACAGGAAAATAAGAAACAGATATAAGAAGAGAGAGTTTGCCTTGGAACAGAACCTCCAAAAAGAGACGGAAGCCATGCAGCAAAGTTGAGTGAAGACGACGATTCTAACATCCATGTAGCCTTTTTAGGTCAACTCAGAGATCGAATCTGAGTTTCACGAACATTAGCTCCGATGATCTACAGATTTATCAAACTTGAAAAGGCAAAATGCAAACTTAATTTGAAGAAGAAAAAAAGAACTGGACAATTCTAGAAAGAAAAGAAGAAAGCGTGGTGATTCTAGAGAAAATTTGTACCTTTACTCCGAGAAAGAAAGTATAGACAAAAGCTGGTTTGGCTCATCTAGCTCAAATCTTCCATTAGCAGCCAGCCATCGATTTCAGACAAGGAAAATATTGATCAGAGGCTGCGAACACAGCGAACAAAAGCAAGACAGACCAAACCATTAGACCAGCGAGGACCAAGAAGGAAAAGCACGCGAAAAAGTTAAACGGTGAAAAAGGAAACCAACAAAAACAAGACCACAACAATCCCCCCATGCACCATGTGACAAGAACCCAGTAAAAATTTGTAAAAGCAGCAGGAAAATAGAGAAGCAAATAATAGATAAGGAGCAAAGGCTAAACCGGCGGCAAGAGATAAAACCAGCACAATGTCCAAAAACAATCAAAACAATCGAAACAATCGAGTAGCTTCGTTGGAGGAGGAACTCATTTATCAGCTCATTTAATACACAATCAAAACAACCTTGGAAAGGAGAAACCGACAGAGCAAAAGCAAGAAAGAGCCGGGGAAAGAGAAGACACACGACAGCAAGATAAAGCCAAACTTCCATGAAGAAATGGGGCTAAAGCAAAAGCCTGCAGAATTGTCAACTCAATAATTATACTATTGCTGCTGCAAAAAATAAGAAGCTAATAGCACAATTAATGCAGGAAAACTTTTAAATAAATTTTTTTTTCGAAATTTTCAGTTTCTATTTTCGATGACTATTTTGAAGTTAGGAGAAGCAGAGTGTGTTTAAGTTTGTTCCCCTCCCAACACTAACACTCCATACACAAGTCAAAATTCGAACTCTAACCTTACTTAAGGGACGAGGGCCGCTTACCACCCATACCAACTAATTATTTGTAAATAAATTTTCATTTTTTGCTCTTTATACCCTATTCATATCTAATAAACAGTAAATATAATGAAAAAAATGGATATAAAAAGTAAAAAATGGAATTTATTTAAAAATTCTCTTAATGCAGCAAAAAAAAACTAAAAATGAAAGCACAAGAACCCAAAGCCAAACTTGAGAACAGACCAACAAAGACACGTGGCGTCAAATAAGAAGAAGAACGCGTTCATCAAGCAACGCAGAATCGTGGCTTCACCAGGTTTGAGAAATTTGGCAAACTTTAATTTATTCTATAACAAGTCGGCTTTTTTCTTTAGTGGGAATACAGATGTAAGAAGTAGGGATAGCATCAAAAGTCTGTTTGAAATACAGGATACTTTTAATCGAACAAAGTATTTGCTTACAATGGTGGGACAAGGGAAAAGGAGAGCTTTTGCAAAGATAAAGGATAAGATTGCAGGAAAAATGAAGAGTTGGAGTCATAGACTACTATCAATGGCTGGTAAGGAGGTGTTCTTAAAATCATTTATTCAAGCAAAATACCAACTTACACTATGGGTTGTTTCATGCTTCCTAAGTCGTTGTGCTTAGAAATTAACAGTATGATTAGCAACTTTTAGTGGCGACATAAGACAAATAGGAAAGGGATACACTGGGTTAATTAGGCTACTATGTGTAAAAATAAGTTGGACAGGGGACGGGGATTTAGGAATGCGGAATGGTTCAATCAAGCCCTTGGCTAAGCAAGGATGGAGGTTACTGCAATGGACATGCATGTTAGTCTGTGCAGTGTTGAAGAGTAAGTATTTCCCTAATAGTTCCTTCTTAGAAGCAAAGATTGGCTACTGTTCATCTCTAACCTGGCATAGCATATGGAAGACTAAAAGTGTTTTGCATCAAGGATTACGTTGGAAAGTGGGAAATGGTTGTTAACGTAATATTACAATTAATGTTACAATCAATTGTAATATTACAATTGACTTAGATTAATTGATTACAGTTGACTAATTGATTACGATAATGTAAACGTAATATTAAAATTAATGTTACAATCAATTGTAATATTATAGTTACCTTAGACTAATTGATTATAGTTGACTAATTGATTATGATTGATTTTAGGACTTAATTACGATTTTATTTCCTGATTGTATTTCCTTTATTGTCATGTTCTATTGCCTATATAAAGGCCTTTAACCTTCTTGTAATGTATCATCAGAAATACAATTCCTTCTTTCATTCTTTCTTTTCTTTATCTCTTTCTCTTATAATCTCTTTCTTTACATGGTATCAGAGCAAATTTTCTGTTCATCCCGAAGGTGAATCATCTTGGGATAACTCGTTTCTTTCCATTTTTTCAAAACCCAATCATCTAGAAAAGATGATAAGTACTCAAAGAGAAACCGCACAACCAATATCAGTCATTCTTGATGGGCATAACTACAATCGATGGGCTTCAGCTATGCGCAGTTATTTAAAGGGGATGAAACTATGGCTTGTTGTCACTGGAGAACGTAAGGCACCGGTCAAACAAATAGAAGAATCTGATGAGAAGTACGCAGATTGACTTGAAGAATGGGAAAGTAAGAACCATCGGATCCTTACATGGTTCACCAACACTACTGTTCCCTCTATTAATGTACATTTTGGACGCTTTGATCTTGCTAAGGAAGCTTGGGATTTCATTGCAACACGGTACAGTTCTACTACTCTTTCTCATCAATACCATCTTATGATCACTTTGTCTCATCTTCGCCAAGAATCAGGTCAGTCAATTGATGAATTTCATTCCAAAATGCAACATTTATGGGATATGCTTGAGAATTCTGAGCCAGAGTTCAAAAATGATCGAGATATTTTTATTGATTATCGGAATCAACTTCGACTTATTCAATTTCTCATGGCTCTTCGAGATGATTTTGAGAATACCAGGTCTTCACTTTTGCGTCGACACCCTCTACCGACTATGGATAATGCACTTACAGAGTTGATTTCTGAAGAAACTCGGTTAGCTATGACTCGAACTCATCAAACAGACACTGTTGTTGCTGCAACTCCTAAACAACGCACTTCGCCTTGTTTTCGATGTGGACGAAGCAATCATCTTGTTGCCCAGTGTAAAGCAATATTTCATTCTAATGGAGCACGGATTTCTGACTCCAAATCTTCTTCGGCAATGCCTTGTTTGCGATGTGGTAGGACTAATCATCCTGTTGAAAAATGCAAGGCTACATTTCATGCCAATGGAACATGTCTTGATGCTTCTCCAAGCACCAAGGCTGCTGCAGCAACCAACACTGAGTCTATTACCTCTGAATCTTCTTCTAACAAATTTACAATCTCGACTGATGACCTTCAGGCTTTGATCAATCAAGTAATGTCTCAAAATCACACTACTGCCATGTCTGCTGCTACATCAGGTAACACTTGGTTGTTAGATACTGCTTGTGGAAACCATATGACTGCTGATCCTTCTTTATTTAAGAATACAATGCCTATTTCTAATAATTCCATCATTACAACTGCTAATGGTTCCACCTTGAAAGCCACCCACATTGGTAATGTTGAAACTTCCACTCTTTGTATACCTAATACTTATCTTGTTCCTAACCTTGCCTTTAACTTGCTTTCTGTTGGCCAACTTTGTGATCTCGGTCTTGACTTACATTTTTCAAAACAATATGGTTGTATTGTGCAGGATCCTCGAACAGGTCAGAAAGTTGGGACAGGGCGTAAGGTTGGAACACTGTTTGAACTTGAAAGCCTAAAAGTTCCACAAAACTTGATCACCGCTGCTACATCTCAAACACATATTCCAACTTCTTTAGAGTTATGGCACTCTAGGTTAGGTCATGCATCTATTTCTCGAATAAAATCACTATCTTCTACTGGTGTTTTAGGTAAAGTTTCTCAGGACATTTTTTATTGTTTATCTTGTCAAATTGGAAAACAAAGTGCATTACCATTCAATAAAAGTGAATCTTCTTCTTCTTCACCATTTGATTTAGTCCATTCTGACATTTGGGGTCCAGCTCCAACATCAACTATGGGAGGTTCATGTTATTTTGTTATTTTTATTGATGACTTTTCACGATATACTTGGATTTATTTATTCAAACAACGATTTGAACTCTTGTCAATTTTTAATGAATTCAATAATATGATACAAACTCAGTTTTCTCGCAAGATAAAAGTTTTTAGGTCTAACAATGCTGGTGAATATACATCAATTGAGTTCAGTAAATTGTTAAAGAATGATGGAACTCTTTCTCATCGATCTTGTGCACACACTTCACAACAAAATAGTAGAGCTGAAAGGAAACACCGTCATATCCTAGACACTGTTCGTGCCCTTCTTGTTTCATCCTCTCTTCCTGAACAATTCTGGGGCGAAGCTGCTCTTACTGCTGTTTACACTATCAACAGAGTTCCTACAACAGTGCTAGGCATGCGAACTCCTTTTGAGTGTCTATACAATAAGACCCCTGACTATCATTCTCTTAAAGTTTTTGGATGTGCTTGTTTTGTTCTACTTCCTGATCATGAAAGAACTAAACTTGAACCTCGAGCTCGTTTATGTTGTTTTCTAGGGTACGGTATAGAACATAAAGGCTATAGGTGTTATGATCCAATTTCTAGGCGTCTTCGTGTCTCGCGTCATGTGGTCTTTTGGGAGCATAAGCCATTTACTAGTGTTTCCGCATTGCCATCCCAATCTTCTTCTCCACAGGTTTTCACAGACCTATCTTTTGATATTTCACTAGCTGACGAGAATCTTGCAGGTATTTTTAGCTCAAACAGTGACCAATCTTCCTTGTCTCCTTCAACTTTTGATTTGATCGAGGCTCCTGTTGATACATCCGTGCCTTCCTCATATGTACCTCCTCCTCTTCGTCGCTCCACTAGAGTAAGGGAACCAAATACTCAACTTCATGATTTTCATTATTACTATGCCTTAGCCACATTACATGAACCTCGTAATTTTCGTGAGGCAGCTTCTAATCCTATGTGGCAGCAAGCAATGGCAGAAGAGTTACAAGCTCTTGAGAAAACACATACTTGGGACATTGTTGATCGACAACCTGATAAGTCAGTCATTGATTGTAAGTGGGTTTACAAGATCAAGACTCGGTCTGATGGCTCAGTGGAACGTTACAAAGCATGCCTTGTTGCTCAGGGATTTACTCAAGAATATGGCATTGATTATGAAGAGACTTTTGCTCCAGTCGCTCGTCTCACATCTGTTCGCTCCCTCTTAGCTGTTGCTACATCTAGAAAATGGCCAACATATCAAATGGATGTTAAGAATGCATTTCTAAATGGTGATCTTATTGAGGAAGTTTACATGAAGCCACCTCCTGGTTCTTCTGTACCGTCTAACAAGGTTTGTCGTCTTCGACGAGCATTGTATGGTCTTAAGCAAGCCCTTAGAGCTTGGTTTTCAAAATTTAGTACCACTATTGGTCAGTTGGGTTTTACATCCAGTGCCTATGATTCTGCTCTTTTTACTCGAAAAACTAGCCAAGGTACCACCCTTCTTTTACTTTATGTGGATGACATGATTATTACAGGTGATGATAGTGATGGTATTCGAGATCTCAAGACTTTTCTCCATTCCCAGTTTGAGATGAAGGATCTTGGTTCTTTGAGTTACTTTTTGGGTATTGAGGTTACCTCTGATTCTACGGGCTTACACTTATCACAAACAAAGTATGCTTCTGATCTTATTGCCAAAGCAGGATTGACAGATAGTAAGATTTCCTCTTCACCACTAGAACAGAACATCAAGCTTTCTCCTTCTGATGGTAGTCTTCTCCCAGACCCGACTTTGTATTGTACTTTGGTGGGTAGTCTTGTTTATCTGACGGTTAGTCGCCCAGATATTGCTTATGCTGTTCACTTGGTCAGTCAGTTTCTTTCAGCTCCACGTTCTACTCATTTTGCTGCTGTTCTTCGCATCCTAAGATATGTAAAGGGTACTATGTTTCATGGACTGCATTTTCCTTCTAGCTCATCATTGGATTTGCAATGTTATTGTGATGCTGATTGGGCAGGGGATCCTACTGATCGTCGTTCTACCACTGGTTATTGTTTCTTTCTTGGTTCGTCACTTATCTCTTGGCGTAGTAAGAAACAAACTGTTGTCTCTCGCTCCAGTACTGAGGCTGAGTATCAAGCTCTTGCAGATGCAACATCTGAACTCCGATGGTTACGATGGCTTCTTCAAGACATGGGTGTTTCTCATCGTTTCGGTACTCCAATCCATTGTGATAATCAAAGTGCTATTCAAATAGCTCATAATGATGTCTTTCATGAACGTACTAAACATATCAAGATTGATTGTCACTTTGTTCGTCATCATTTGCTTAGCCAAACTCTACGGCTTGTTCTTGTCACTACCACAGATCAGAAAGCAAATATCTTCACCAAAGCACATCCACCTGGACAATTTCTTGCACAAGTTTCCAAACTCAAGTTGGCTTCCACATTACCACCTTGAGTTTGCGGGAGGATGTTAACGTAATATTACAATTAATGTTACAATCAATTGTAATATTACAGTTGACTTAGATTAATTGATTACAGTTGACTAATTGATTACGATAATGTAAACGTAATATTACAATTAATGTTACAATCAATTGTAATATTATAGTTACCTTAGACTAATTGATTATAGTTGACTAATTGATTATGATTGATTTTAGGACTTAATTACGATTTTATTTCCTGATTGTATTTCCTTTATTGTCATGTTCTATTGCCTATATAAAGGCCTTTAACCTTCTTGTAATGTATCATCAGAAATACAATTCCTTCTTTCATTCTTTCTTTTCTTTATCTCTTTCTCTTATAATCTCTTTCTTTACAATGGTTTGAGTATCTAAATATAGAGGGATAAGTGGGTTACTACTAATCTAATTTTTATGATTCAGTCTACCCCTAGAGAAGAAGAGAAGGAAGATAGGGTCTGTACTTTAATTGACATGCAAAGATGGAAATGGAAGTGGGACGTACTGCAGACCAAATTTTCCAAAAAGGAGGCAAAACACATTTTTTGGTTTTCATTAAGCAATCATGACATACCAGATGCTATTTTATTGGGCTATACCAATGATGGGCATTACACTGTTAAGAGTGGATTTAGGTTGCTCAGTAGGAGTATAGAAGATGGAGATGTCCATTTAGGGACAGGTAACAGGGATAGTTGGAGGAAGATATGGACAGTGAGGGTGCCTAGCAAAATGAAGATTTTTATGTGGAAAATATTGCATGGAGCTCTACCTGTTAAGAGGGATGGTATTACATGGAAGCTACTTGTTTTAGATGTGGATAAGAGGAAACAAAAGGGCATGCATGCATTATTGAAGTGTACCAAAGCAGTGGATGTGTAGCAATATATTACTTTCGATTGGATCTAAATTAGATGGTTGGTGTGGAAGATGATACATTAGGAGGCATTGCACAGATTACTCTGGATAGACTTCAACAGTTCATATTTGCTGCCTGCGTGAGGAAGATGATATATTTGGAGGCACTGCATAGATTACTCACGATAGACTTCAACAGTTCATATTTGCTACCTAGGGAATTTGGAATAACAGAAACCAAAGTCTGTATGAAGAGGATGCAGCTATGCCAAATGTGTTATCAGCATATATTAAGCAAAACTGGGTTGAATACAACGGAATGCAGGGACATGGATAGCAGAATGCAGGCATAATAGTTCAAAGATGGAGGCCACTAGAAGAGAGAGCACTCAAGGATAATTTTGATGGAGCCATAAACGTTCAAGCGAGGAAGGGAGGATTTGGAGTGGTTATACAAGACAACCAAGGTAATGTGATAGGAGCAGCGGTAGGTGTTTTACCATGGCTCACGAACCCAGTTGTTGTGGAAGCGACGCCAGCTCCGAAAGCTTTAATTTTCGTGGCAGAAATGGAACTATCTCGCATCCAGCTCGGAACGGATGCACTAGGAGTGATTTCTAGACTTAAAGAAGCAAGAGGAGATGATTTACCACCAGTTGGAATTATCCTAGATGAAGCTCGGTTCAGGATAAAGTCTTTTCAAAGCTGTTTTATCATGCATACTCTTAGAGGAGGAAATAGAGCAACCGTTAAAGAAATTCTGTTCATCACCCATGGACATGTGTGGGCCAAATAAATATTTTCTTATAACTCAAGGACTATATTCAGATTTTGACCAATACTGAAACTCATTTGGAAGTGAGATTGAAATAAAAAGAAAGCATTAAACTCGCAAGAAATGTCATACTTCCTGTCAGCAATGGTATAGGAAAGTTCTAAATAGTCCTATATGTGCAATCTGTGGGGAGTATGAGGAGTCCATCGAACATATGCTGTTGTTATGTGATTGGACCAAAGTGATTTGATATGAAGTTTGCCACGGTTTAAAGATTTGCAGAAAGGATATTACTTCTTTGGATAGATGGTTATTACAGATTTGGGATGAATTGAAATGAATGGACAGAGGTGAATTAATGAATGATATAGCTTTCATATGTTGGAACATTTGGAAAGCTAGATGTATGTGGGTAGTTGGTAAGGAAATGTTTGATGTCAGTAAAGTGACTATAAAGTTGAAACTGGTGACTGCTGAATTTTACAGTAAAGTTTTTAATATGCAGAGTATTGGTGTACAGTGCTTACTAGGAGAAGAATATGTTGTAAGATGGATAGCTCCTGAGGTTGACTGGATCAAAATAAATTGTGATGCTGCTTCAGATGTGAAAACGAATATGGCAGGATTGGGAATCATAGCAAGGAATTATGATTGTGTGGTGCTGGATGCATGGAATAGGCAGTTTTTTTGCAAAAATGTCTTGATTGCAGAACGTATGGCAGTCAAAATGGTGTTCGGTTGGCAATACAGAGTATGACAAAGTTGTATTTGAAACTGATTTTGTTGAGGTTTATGATATGTTGAAGGGGAAAAGATGTGTTAATTGGAAAGTCAGGTTTGTGATAAAGGATATCCAAAGTATGTTGCAGGGTTTATCTGCTTTTGATATTGTTAAAATCAATAGAAGTGTTAATAGGGCAACTGATTGGGCAGCATCTATGGCAAAGAAGGGGATGTGCTGGTTTGGAAGAATTAGGCCGTATCCATCCTTTGCTGTTGGGATACTAGATAAGGATGGATTGCCTGTTTCACCATGTTGATATGTGAGAGTATGGTCTGATGCGGGAATCTCCTAGTGCAGACTCATGTATATTGGTCCTTGGATATGATTGAACCATTTGTAAGTTTTCTATTGATAAGATGAAGTATTCTTTTTGCCCAAAAAAACCTAACAAGAAATGTTACAATTTGGAAAAAATTATTTATGATTCCGATGGGATTTTTGGGAAGCCGAAATCGAAAGTGAAATAAAATAACATTAAACTCATTGGTATGGGCAATTTTTATTTATATATTTGTTATTAAATGATAAATTAAAAAACTTTATTGATATTTACGCATAAAAGAGATTACACTTTGCGGTTAAGTGCACCAAATATAATCTCTGGTTATAAATCATTGGTGTTGAGCGTTAGAAACCATGGATGCTGTCAGCAATGTGATTATCGGATAGTACAAGAATTTCCCAATGGATTATTCACCTGTAGCTGCAGCTAAAAATTTGTGATTAAATTAATCAAATTTCTTCATCCCAAAGTTCTTGAGCAGTCTTGAAAGGCCCATATTTGGAGGTATAATCTTCTCCGCCACAAAGTCTGCTTTGTGGGATCTCATTGATCTTCTTCACCTCGTCTTCGCTCAATGACCAGTTGAATATCTCAAGGTTACTTTTCATCCTGTCCTTGTTGAAACTCTTCACCAGTATACTGATCCCTTGCTCGTAGGCCCATCTCAGACAAATCTGTTTTCGGATAATGTAGATGTAGGAGTAATCAGCATTGTTACTACGTATTGATCAAGGGTTAATTTGGTTCTCACCGCACATTCGATGCTAAGACCAGTGAGCAATTGTACAAAAAAGATTTTAAAAAAATAGTGAAAGAGTAAAATTATTCTTTCACTGTTATATTTTAAATTTTTATTATTATTTTATTAAAAAATATATCTTTAAAAATTATTTTCTCCTTTTTTATCTTACCTATCCAAATTAGCACTTAGTTTCTTCCACAAGCCACAACCAAATGGGAGAAAAGTACCTGAGCAACGGTCTTCCCTTTCTCTTTGGCGATTTCCTTGAGCAATTCACACTCCAGAACTCTGTTGCTGCCCCAAATGGTGCCTTTGGCTCCCAGTGCAGCGTAAGCCGTCAAGAGGATACCATTCGCCTTGCAGAACTCTCTTAGCTTCTTTTGTTGCCACAGTGGGTTCAGTTCCACCTTGCAAAAACGATAGCATCCGTACTGCTGTTTAAAGTTCAAATCAGATTGAAGTGAGCTTGGGATGGCGAGTTAACTTACCTGATTAACAGCTGGAGGGATCTTAGCAAAGGCAAGGATGTCAGCCAATTTTTTGCAGGAAAAGTTGCTGACACCAATGGACTTTGTGAGGCCAAGCCTTTGGCAATCTTCCATGGCTTTCCATACCGAGTTGAAATCCATTGGAAGAAAGTCTTCCTGCTTTATGGGGAACTCATAAATCCCTGGTTTTGAGCTTACTGGCCAATGAATGAGATAGAGATCAAGGTACTCCAACCTGAGATTTCTGCCATGCAAACAGTTCCAAAAAATTTACATGTTCACATAGACTACTGAAAATTTTGTGATAAAAAAGAAACTAATTAAAATTTGGTTGTATTTTACTGTAAACTCCTCCGAAGAGCAGGAAGAACAAGCTCCCCATGCGCATCACTGCACCACAGCTTGGAAGTGATGAAGAGCTCATCTCTAGATTTAATTAACCCAAGCGAAATTGCTTCCATGATTGCTTCACCCATTGGTTGTTCTGTCATGTACAAAGTTGCAGTATCAAAGTGCCTGTAACCAAGTTCAATCGCTTGGAGAATCGCGGTTTTGGTAACTTCTGATCCTACAGGTGGAGAAGCTGCAGTGCCAAAGCCCAAAAGCGGCATTCGCCGGCCACTGGAGGCCAAAACGTATTCTGGAATACTGAAAGAGGTTGTTTTAGAATTGCTATCCATCTGCTTTACAGTGTTGGTCTAGGTTCTTCAAGAACTCAAAATAGGTAGCTCTTGATTTGTTGAACTTAGGGACCTTCTTTGGATTTTTTGAGCATAGCAACACAAGGAACACGACAATGATGGACATCGCACGTGAACTAACTATTACAATCAGTCAAGATTCCACTTAATACATTTTAATAACTCGACTTGGCTTAAGAATTCGCACTACGTTCTGCTTTCTTCAGTGGCTTTGGACTCAGGGCTTTGGACACAAGTGCATGCTGTAGAGCTTTTGAACTTCATTTGCCAGGCTTTACTTCCACGACAGCAGGGGGGCCCATCTGCATCTAGGGATGACAGCAGTCCATCCCTCAAAATTTAATACTGCAATTTAATATCCTCACCAAGAAGCTGGCAGTCGTGTAAGGTTCGGTGTCTTAAAAAATCATATCATATACGAAAAGATGTGGCAAATTAAAAACACAATGAAACAAAAAATCAAAAATACCAAGAACATGCGACAAAATTACTTTTGAGATAGAAAATACTTTGTTCAGTGCTGTTCGTGTAGGGAGATACAATTTTAAAATTTTAGCAGCCCACAAACAACTTTTTGTTTATTGTTCATTGTTAAGAGAAATTCTCTAACAATATCTAGACGAGTAAGATGCTAAACGAGATTTTTACCTCGGACAAGGTGAGGTCGGCAACAAAAGGAGGAAAAAATGGATTATTTTGTAAGTGCTATGTGACAATCGAGAATTAAATCAAAAAGATTATAATGCTAATGCCCTAGCATTATAATCTTTAACATGTCAATGACCCTAATCACACTTTCTTATAAAAACATAGTTAATACGGAATGCAAAAATTTACCATTTTACTCTCAGCTTTAGAATTCCTCCAATTTTTCCAACTAGCCTAACAAGCTCACTCCTTTTAACAACTTGTCAAAATTCTAATAAATTAATTTATATTAGTTCCTTATCAATTATTCAACTTTTGCATAACTGCATATTTAGCAAATGTTACATTGGTTATAAGGAAATTGCAATTCTCATATGTTACCGCAAGATGCAACAAAGCCTTCAGAGTTTTTTTGTGGATTAGAGACAATAGAGTGAAATAATTCTAGAAATCAGATATTCTTATATAGAATCTGAACTCACAAATGAATGGTTGTGATTTTTTATTAATTCACAAGTATTCATTTTTCAAAGGGTTAATGTATAAATAGTCTTTGAATTATACCACTTTTATCACTTTGGTACTTAAAGAAATTTCGTTATCACTTTGGTACATAAATTTTTTTCTCTCACACATTTTAGTATCTAGGACTAACGTCGTTTGATAAATGCTGACATGGCTTGGACTATCCAATTAGAGTTTGACACATAGTAATATATGCCATGTCATTTGCATGCCATCAGCCTTATTCCTTTTTCTTTAAAAATATTTTGAAAAATATTTAAAATATTTTAAAAAATAAGAAAAAATATTTAAAATATGTAAAAATATTTTTAAAAAATTTTAAAAAAGCAAAAATATTTAAAAAATATTGAAAAAATGTTAAAATATTTTAAAATATTTAAAAAATAAAAAAATATATAAAATATTTACATATATTTATAAATTACTCAAAAATATGTAAAATTATTCAAAAAATATTTAGAAATTGTTAAAAATAAGTAAAAATATAATTAAAATATAAAAATTTTAAAAATATATTTTAAAATACTTAAAAAAATCCAAAATATATTTAAAAATATTTTGAGTATAAAGCCGTTTGCAGATACTCTCTTCGTTCTTCAAAGCCTGTGTTTCACCTTTCACTTTCACACAGCGTTAGTCTTAAGTACTAAAATATATAACAAAAGAAAAGTTTTATATACCAAAATGATAACAAAATTTCTTTAAGTACCAAAAGTGATATAGTTCAGAGATCAAATTATACATTAACCCTTTTCCAAATATAATTGTTTTTCATACATAACAGTTATTCAGACATAATTGTTTTCTAAATGTTTGTTGAAAGGATTTATATATGATGCATTGACGGTGTATAATCTCTATATATCGTCAATGCATCAAAAGTTGATATATCATGAATATGCAAAATAAAAGATGCCAAGCTCTTATAAGTAAATACAAATAAAATTTTTTTAATTTGTTCATAAAGACTTATTGATGATGTATCAACCACTTGTGCACTGACAATGTATAGAGACTATAAACTGTCAATGCATTATATATAAATCCCTATTGGAATATTTAAAATATAGAAACTTTTTTTAATTTAAAAATTTGTATTTAAACATTTTTGTAAAAAACAAAAAATTAGACTTAGAATTTTATGTCAAAAAGCTAAAAGACCAACTTCAGTATAAAAGATTGGGTTTTTATAATTAAAATAATATCTAAAATTATAATACGAATAGGATATCATATCTATATAAGTTGATTTTTGTAAGGATAATTATCTTATCTATTGTCAGTAGAGTTTTTTAATTCTATAAACGAAGTTAAGATGATGACACATGTCATTTTCATTTATTTTTTATTTTTTTAATATTTTTAAAAAACATGTGTTATCATCCTAACCACTTATAGTTAGAGGTGACAAAAGTTGATCTGACCCGAAAAATCCACACAATTAACCCGAATCCAAACCCGACCGATCTGATTTGACTAAAAAAGTCAACAATCTAAATCTAACCTGATCCGAATCCGAAATGATCAGAAACCAAATTCATCCGAATTTCACATTGATCCAAACCGGAATTGATCCGAACCCAAATTCATCCAAATTTAGATTAACCCAAACTGACTTGATCCGAACTCGAATTGATTCGAATTCAAATTAACCTAACCCTGAAAAACCCAAACTTGAAAAGATTCAAACTTAAATTTAATATTATCAATAAATATTTAAATGTTAAAATTAATTATTAAAGTATTTTAATATAGTAAAAATATAATTTTTTTCAATAATATGACTGTTATATTTTTTTTAATCTAGTTAAACTTAAATATTCACTTTCATATTATATCCACTTGCACTTAATATATAATTATTTAATGACTAATCTCTAATGGAGTACAGAAGCTATATCACCTACACTTAATGTCTCCAATTATTCTATAAAAAATTAAGATAAATTAAAGAGATATATAATATTGTTTTATGGTATTTAGTAGGGATTCTTAAATCACTTTGATTCACAAAGTTATTAATTATTATAGATAATAAAAATAAAATGAAAAAAATGTCATTAATTTATGAATATTGGTAAATATATTATAAAGAAAATTATCATACAGATGATTAAATATTTTTATTATTTCAATCCTAATTATACTATAGGTAATGTAAAAAGAAAATTTTATTTTTATAAGTTTTGTAATTCTTAGAAATATAGTTTTAGTTGATTTTCATACTAGATAAATCACATCGAGATGACCAAAGCTTAACTCAATAAACCTGTCCAATCGACCCAAATCCAAGTCCGACCAATCAGAATTGACTAAAAAAGTCAATGACCCAAACTCGATCTAATATGAACACAAATTTATTCAAATTCAAATTGATCCAAACCTGACATTATCCGAATCCGAAATAAACCATTTTTTTTATCCAAACCCGATCTTATCCGAACCCAAAATAATCAAAACTTGAAATGATCCAATTTTTTCTTAATCCAAAATGACTCAACCCAAATCCGATCCGACCTGCTCATTTGTCAGTTCTTCTTACAATAATTAAGATAATAATCATTTTTTTAATTGATGAAAACTTTTTGCACGGAAATAAAACATTCGAGTACAGTTTTTATATAAGTTAATAACTATTCTAACAAAAACATTGAGATTCTTTTGTTTCCTAGCCTGTAATTGCTCCTGATCATACAATTATGGAATCCAGGAACCACATGTAGCTCTGTAATTATTGAAGGGAGAAATTTAGATAACCAAAAGCCGACTCACTGAAGGAAAAAGAAGAAAATCTCTATTACGACATTGAAAATTTCTTGCGAGTTCTAGAAACTCGGGATTCTTCCATAAAAACAACCTCCATTGGAAAATTGCCTTGAAAACGAAACAGAAGTCTCGTCATGACATTGTGAATTTGACACTTGATGACATTCAATAGCCAAAACCTAATTTCCAAAGGAATCATAGTCAGAATTTTGGATTGAATGAAGTTGATTGACAAGTTTATTTCATCAATGCCTGAATATATTACAGGTTACCAACATTTCTCTACTTTTATGAAAATCGTGGTTAACCAACCAGCTCCAATAAATAACTTGGGTATCCCGCGCCGAAGTTAATATCTTCTCCTTTAATCATTTGTTTTGGAGTATGACATTTTTTTTTTATTCCCAACTGACCGATTAGACAGTTCCCAGTTTCATGAAAACCTCTCCACATCCCTAAGAAATTTAAAAAAAAAATGCTTTAAGAGCAAATCATAAACAAAAAAAGAGTAAATAAGAAAAATAATTCCTGAATTTTTTGCGATATTCAAATAGTTTAATATCTCTGACTTCTCTTATCAGAAGTTAGTCCGAAAAGGTATTGAGTATTTAAACTTAATGTATTTGAATATATTGCCTTATATAAAAATTGTATCTATCTTAATTTAGGATGTACTTGCAAAAATCAATGAATCTATAGGGCTTTTTTAGCTTTTTTTCTAATACGTAATTGACATCTTCCAAAATAGTCGAATATCTAGAATTTCGTCCAGAATAACTAAACAATCATATTCTGAGTTTTCATTTCTTTCTTCCTAATTTTATATAGAGACTAGTTGAAAAAAGAGAAAAAATGAAGAGCAAATAAAGAGCTCCTGGATATATAATTAAAATAATGAGAAATACAAAAAAAGAGAAACGATTTTTTTCTCAATGCAGCAGTGATGGTTAAACAATTATTTCTATTTTTTCTCGATAATTTAAAAAGTTATTATTTCTTTTTTGGAAAATAAAAAACATGTTTATGTTTTTAATAAATATTACTGTTTCATAACATGTCATTATATTTTTTTTTTGTGTAAATCATAAATATTTTCATTCGTTTTAACGATTTAAAATCAATCTTGCTCGAAATTTAATCGCAGTTAAAATTCTTTATCTTTCTTTAAAGATGTGTTTACTAGAAATCGAATCCGAAAATTTTTTTCAAATTTAATCTGTATTGTCAATTAAGTCACAATTTATAAATATCATTGTATTTTCTTTTAAGCTAAAGAAAAATGTTGTTTAGGTGGGTTGATTAATATATTGGCAAGGGCTTAAGGTTGCTTTGACTAGACCATAGTCCAGGTCTACGCCCCTGTGGTGATAGCGGAAACGTGCGGGGGGAAGAAATGAAACGTGCTTGTCATTCAAATGCTTAGCGTAGATCGACGGCTTTTCTTAAAACGTAAGGCCAATGCATAATAGACCTTTGCCAACGACTTTTTTTTTTAATATTTTATTTAGTTTTGGTAATTCGAGTATAAAGAAGGAATATTAGACAAGCAAAACCACCATATATATTAAAATATATTAGTGGCAAGAATGAAGTATGTGACTTTGAGGAATTGAAATTTTAAGATCAAATTTCATCATGTGTAAAATTAATTTAATCTAGTTATTAGTTTAGTTAATTCTAATTATTTATCATTTTGCTTAATTTGAGAATAATGAGTTTCATAATTATTCATTCAAAAATTGTAATATAATGATTATAATTGTAATTTTTTATAAAAATATACTATTAAAGAATGAATATTAGACAATCAAAATCACCATATATCCTCATATACACACACATATTAAACTATGTTAGTGGCAAGATTGAGGTCTCAAACTTTGAGGAATTGAAATTTTAAGATCAATTTTCATCACGTGTGAAGTTTAATTTAATTTAGTTATTAGTTTAGTTAATTCTAATTATTTATCGATTTATTTAATTTGAGTGAAATGAGTTTCATTATTATTCATTCAAAAATTATAATATAATATAATGATTATGGTTATAATTTTTTTATAAAAATACACTATTAAAAAAAAGTAATCATGGTTAGCTTTATTACACCAAAGAGGTTAACTATCGATCACTTATAACAAAATACTTCCAAATAAATTAAAGCTAACAATCGCATCGATAAAAGATGTTAAAATTGTTAGCAGACAGCTATGATGACTGTTGGGGGATGGAATATTTAATCTGCGCTAAATTAATTTAATATGCAACTAAACTGTTGGAGGTGGGGCAAGGGGATTAATTTGTGATGACTAATTCACGGTTTTCTTTTTTTTTTTTTTTTTTTTTTGTGGAAATGACTAACTCATACTTAAACAAGAAAAAGTTTTGATTCCTTCTAGGCCACATTTTTTAGCAGAAAATATCAAAACAACGTTTACCAAGAGCAGATGCCGTTTTCTGATGCCAAAATCTAATTTTATGTTATTGATTGCACATTCATACATGTGAGTGTATAAAGATAAATAAAATAAGTAATTTAATTGTTAAATGTTACGTTATTTTCATATATTTATACTTATTATCATATAATTATGTTTATTAACATTAATTTTACATTTATTTTTATGTGTGTATGTTTTTTGATATAAAAGTAAATATAAAATATGTATAAAATAGATAGATTTTACAATAAAATCGATCTTATTGTAAAATTTCCCATCATTATTACTAGATTTTTTAAATATGTATGTGGGAAGGGAAAAGAAAAAGAGAGACATCAGGTAAATGAGTGAAGTTTGATGACCTTGAGAGACAACTTAAATTCTCATAAATGTACCAAAAATAAATTGACTCCTGACGAAAAAGATACAAGTACATGGATTAAAAAGGTTCCAGTTGAATTTGATCATAATATTACAACCTAAAAGATAGAGAAGCAATTTTCTATACGTTAATTATAACGTCTTTGTCACGTAAAGTTTTCCATTTAATTTTCGACTCTTTATTCCGTGCAAAAAAGCAAACCTTTTGCGTAGGGAGAAAATGGGTAGGCGAAGAAAATTGCATCGTTATTAAATGAAAATTCTTCAATTGTATGTTAAAACAAAATTACGTAGATTGACCTCAGCTAAATTGTAGCTGTTCTAGATCGCCGCTGTGGTTTTTTATTGGACTACAAAAAATAAAGCAAAGAAAAAGTTGATCAATTGGTTAGGTTTCTTTATCACTCCATGTTTTTATATATATATATATATATATGTATAGCTAGTAATAAAAAATAATAGTAGTAGTAGTAGTAGTAATAAAATTAAAATAATTATTTTTAATTTAAATAATAAAATTAAATTTATTTAAATTGTTATATTTATATGCACATATTTTATTTGCTATTTAATCTTAAATTATTCATAATATTATTAATGACTATTTTTTCATATAAAATTTAATAAGTTCAAAACTCTTTTTTTGTTCTCTTCTCTCTCTTTCTTAAAAAAATCTTCCTTCTAAATGAAATAAAAAAAAATATGTTGCGATTGTAATTACTTGTCCAATTAATTAAATCCTGTTACACAATCTTTCACATGAAAATATATTCCTCTACTTTTTTAAAAATCTCATTAAAAAGTAATCATATATGCATAAGATTTTATTTGTTACACAACATTATTAAACTCGAATTGTTTTTAGGTGAAATTATTGGACTCCAATTTGAAAACGAGAATTGTTGACGCAACATTTTTACAGCGTAAACGACGATTATTGTGTGTTTCATTACTTTCCCCGCTCATTCGTTACCGCGTCAAAATTGAGGGCAGCCGCCGACCTATAGTTTAAAAAAAAATCCACGTGTCAACCATAAGAAGCCTCAACGACTTTTCCCGCAAAACCCATGGACCCTATTGGCCCATCCCCAAAAGTTTGACCTCTGCCCCCATTCTTCATACGAACATTTTTTTTTTGCAAATTCAGAACACTTTGATTCCTTTTCTTAAGCATCGGCACTTAGAACATTCCTAAAAAACGCGATTCATAGTTTTCCATACTTTGAATCTGAACCCATTCAAACCCATTGTAATATATTGCCTGCTTCTTCTTTGGCGGAAGATTTCAAACCAAAAGTTCGGTAATCGTCAAACGATACACAAATACAAACCAGAAGAAAAGAACAAAACTCCCAACCCCACAGTCAAAGCAGCCGGCTTCAAGAGTTGTTTCTTTGTCTACTATATCAAGCTTAAGCTTTCTTTCATTTCCATTATTTTTTCAACCACAGAGAACACAAACCCAAAATTGAAGAACATGAAGCATCAAGTTTTTGTGATTGCGATCTTGGTTTCGCTCTCGTTTGCTTCAGTTTCAGCTAGATTCTTTCCAAATATAACAGCTATTCCGCCATGGCCTCTCCCTAACGCCTCCTCAATGGCCCCTTGGGATGCCTTCACGAAATTCGCCGGCTGCCACTCAGGCGAAAACCGAGACGGTTTGTCCAAGCTCAAAAAGTACTTTAACAACTTCGGTTACATCCCCAACTCTCCCTCTAATTTCAGCGATGAGTTCGATGACGAGCTAGAGAAGGCTTTAAAAACATACCAGCAGAATTTCAACCTTAACGTTACCGGTCATCTTGATGATCAGACTCTTCAACAGATCATACGGCCAAGATGCGGTAACGCCGATATTGTCAATGGGACGAGTTCCATGAACTCCGGTAAATCGTCGTCGTTTCACACCACTGAACACTTCCATACGACGGCTCATTACGCTTTTTTCCCGGGAAGGCCACGTTGGCCATCCAACAGGCAGGACTTAACATACGGTTTCTTACCCTCAAACGGATTAACAGACGAGGTAAAGGCCGTGTTCGTAAGCGCCTTCGAGAAATGGTCGGCTGTTACGCCGTTGACCTTCACGCAAACGGATTCATACTCCACTGCGGACATCACAATCGCCTTTTACAGTGGAGACCACGGAGACGGAGAGCCATTCGACGGCGTTTTAGGAACATTGGCTCACGCGTTTTCTCCGACAAGCGGGAGGTTCCATTTGGACAAGGACGAGAACTGGGTCGTTTCGGGTGATGTCACAACGTCATCGGTGTCATCTGCAGTGGATTTGGAATCCGTGGCCGTTCACGAGATCGGGCATTTGTTGGGACTGGGGCATTCGTCTGTGGAAGATGCGATTATGTATCCGACGATCTCTGCGAGAACAAGGAAAGTGGAGCTGGCTAATGATGATATTGAAGGGATTCAATCCTTGTACGGTAGTAATCCTAACTACAATGGTTCGACTACTGCGACTACTCAGGAGAGGGAAACTAACGATGGTGAAGCCCGTTACACAGGTGCACGGTGGGGCCTTGGTGTATCTGTGGCCGTTGGATTTGTGTCTTTATTTTTGTAAAGTATTACGTACTGTTTTTTTATTACGCATTATTTATTATTTGTAAATTTTTTTTTCTTTTTTTTTCTTTTTATTATCAGCCTTAGTTTTTTTTAATACACTACATTTATTAATTTTTACATAGCAAATATTTTGAGGATAAAAATGTTCACAAATCAAAAAACAATATTTACCCAATAAGTTTCTAATAGAAAACAATGTTGCTCTTCTTCATCTGTAACGATCTGTTATCACTTTTTCACGTATTTCTATACAATTTTTTCGGTTGGACTGTCTGTGATGCTATTAACATTCTACAGTGATAGTAATAAATAATAAACATTTATTTAACAAATACGGAATATGAAATTTTTTTCATTATTCCTTACATCTGACATCCCCTACTGTCCTTGTTTCGATAAAGTAGTACTGTATATTTATGTCTGAAATGTAAAAGAGAATGGACTGTACCTGTCATATTTAACGTAATTTGTCCCAGCGTTTTACACG
Source organism: Heritiera fomes (assembly GCA_032173925.1). Taxonomy (NCBI): domain Eukaryota; kingdom Viridiplantae; phylum Streptophyta; class Magnoliopsida; order Malvales; family Malvaceae; genus Heritiera; species Heritiera fomes. Next base: position 14,451,349 of record JAPDPM010000009.1, on the reverse strand, counting down.
TAGCTATATCCACTTAGGATATAGTTCTCTAACTCCATGTCTTTTTATCTGTGGAGTTAAAACAAAGGGGTGAGCGAATCACACGCTCAGTAAAGGAGACGTATGCTGCTTAAAGAAAGCAAAACTATATTCCACAAAGTATTTATTTTTCCTAAAATCATACCAAGTAGGAAAATAGTAGATATAGTAAACAATACTCTCAATACACCATTCTAATCATTGGTTAAACAATTTATATTAAAATGTAGTAAAGAGTAAATAGGATTCTGTAAATCCCTTTAGTAAACAGAAATCAATAATTGAGACTAGGCATCACCCTACGAATAAATCATGCTCTCATTGTTCCCCCTCCCCCTTCGAGAACGGAATAATCATCCCCATAGGGATACAGTAGATCTATGGCCACAATCTATGAGTGGTCCTTGGGTCCACTTGCCAGGAGGCCTCGAGACCACTAATGATTTGGCGGGTCCATCAGCCTCATAACTCATAATGCATGAAACTAGGGGCCTAAAGTCTCAAAATCAAATTATATCTCATAAAGCACCTTTAAGGAATTATTTCACCAAAATGATTTATTTTTCCAAAAAGGTCTTATATAAAATAATAAAAACAGCCCGTAATCTCATCATTTTTCGTGTGAGAAAGGCACGGGTTAAACTGGCTCGCCCATGGCTAGTTCGCCCATGGTCAACTCGCCCATAATCAATTCGTCCCAAAAAGGTTTTATATTTTTTTGTTTACAAAGATATTAAAAACAGCCTATTTTTCACCAATTAACGCTTGAGAAAATATAAGTTAAATTGGCTCGCCCATGGTTAGCTCGCCCATGGTCAATTCGCCCATAGTGGCTCGCCCATGGTCCGTTCGCCCATTTGCGGTGAACTAGTGTTCGTCCGCCAACATTAGCTTTTAAAAACAAGTTGAACTGGCTCGCCCATAGTGGCTTGCCCATTATGGCATTGCCATGGTCAGTTCGCCCATTCTAGCATTGCCCATGGTCAACTCGCCCAATGCAGCACTTCCATGGTCAACTTGCCTATTTTTATTAAAACAAGATCGCCCACCCAAAACATTATAAAAGGGTTTACCCACTTTGGCTCGCCCGAAATTTTCTTAACAAAGGGGTCGCCCGCCCCAAAACATCATAAAAGGGTTCGGCCAATTTGGCTCGCCTGGATTCCTATTAAAACAAGGGTCGTTCGCCTAAAATATCATAAAAGGGGTCGCCTTCTATTGGCTCATCGGGATTTCAATTAAAACAGGGTTGTTCACCCAAAACAACATAAAATGGGTCGCCTTCCATTGGCTCGCCCGCCCTTTACCAGTTCGCCCGGAAAATAACATAGGGGTCAGCTATCTTTGTAGCTCACCCAAATCAAAGTAATTTATCAAATAAATGCATGTCATAAACCAAAATAGTTTCTCAATATTTTCATAATATTTTTACTCCACAGGACATGCATTTTTCTTCACATACAACTCCCTTACCTAGTATTACGAAGCCTAGCTTCCTGCTTGCCTTCCCGATCGCTTTTACCGAATCCTTAATTCCTGGCTGCAAAATAATTTATTAAAACTATTAATATTTTCTTTTTATATATTTCCATCACTTGGGCGAGACTTGAGACAATTCAATTAGCTCGCCCGCAGATATCCTACCAGCTCGCCCAACAGAGTTCGCCATTTATTACATGGCTTACACGTGGGAGCTCGCCAACATTCTCGCCATTCTCATATTGGCTTATTCGTGGGAGCTTGCCCAACAATCACCTAGCCATGCCTATATTGGCTTAAATGTGGGAGTTCGCCTACAATTCAACTCACCATTGCCTATGCATGTGAGTTTGCCATTCACAGCTTTTCATTGAGAGATGGGCTCGCCTATGGTTTAAACTAACATGTGGCGACCTCGCCACTACCACAATCCATATTATTTAGCTCGCCCATGATGGCTGACCTCGCCCATTTATCATCATTTTATACCATTTCCATTACTTTCCTTATTCATTCTCGATTATTTTTCAGACTACATCTTGTTCTAGTTTCCTTTAATAATTTTCCATCATCCTACAACAATTTCAACTCAGTTTCATTTTATTCTTCATCTACTTCGAGATATGAATTTATTCTATTTCTATGATCTAACAAGAATAAATCAAAAGCAAGACTATAATCATGCTTCTCATGTTTGAAATCATAGAAATATATCATTCAATCTCAAGAAACCATTAAATCTCACCTTAATCAATTATATTTCCAGAACAAAACACTTTCTGTCTGATGTTGGCCTTACTTTGCTTATTCCTTGAGCTCATCACACGATGGAGGAAAGGTTTTGAAAGCAAGTTTACTTGTTTAGCCAACTTAAGGATAAAGTCTAGTAGATCAAGCATGGCAGAAATGGAAGGAACAGAACATAAACTTGCAGTAGGATAGTTTTCGTGAAGAAGATGGAATTCGCTAAGTCGGTTTTCCTCAAGTGTTTCTTCTTATATAGCCATGCTAATCCAATCAGAACCTATCACTTGGCCTTATCCCATTTTCTTTCATTATTTCACATCTTACATACATTAATTAACTTGAAAGAGACAGCTAGGGTCAATTTTCTACCCTCATTAATGGGTGAAGACACATGTGGCCAAAGAAACAGCCTATGATTCTTTTCTGTACCGTTTCCTGACTTATTTGCCTTCTTTGTTTTATTCCTCAACCAATAAGGATAATTCCTTTATTGACTTTAACCTTTCTCTATTAATTTTCTTCAACCGTATGGCATACAAAGTCAATTTTTGCTGCAATGGTTTGAATTTATTTCCCCATATCATCAGCTTTTATTTCCATTTTGTCCACACGTGCTGATTCCAGTTCGCCTCCTCATCTTGAGACATCAGCTCGCCCACTCTAATTCAATTTGCTAATATTCTTAGGTTCGCCTATGCTTGCACCTGGGCATCGCCACTTTGTCTTCATGCCAACTTAAGATTGGGCGATTAGAGCTGATTTCCTTTCCTTATAATTTACTCAATCATATGGGCGATCACAAGCCCTCGCCCCATTCAAGCAATCATCTTAATCCAATAACTTGGCGAACTTACCTATTCGCCGAACAGGCAAGTAAACTAACTCGCCATCATGCATTGGCGATCATCCCCTTAGGCGAGCCGTTCCATTATAGTACTCGCCCATAGAGTGTTTCACAGGAATTGCTCCATTCACATCCCAAGTTAAGGAGCTTTTCACTCAAGTGGAAATCAACATTCATTATTTATTTAATTTCTATTATCAAATTTGATAAAATTTGGGTCTACAGTAGTATAGAATCAGGTCTTACATCATCTTTCAACTCTCTTTTTCCTAAACTCTAAAATTTTCGTTATTTTTATTCTCCATAAAGTTCAAATCAAGGAAACAAATGATAAATTTTAATAATTTAAGTGAAAATAGTATGGAATTAGAAGAAGATTAATGCAAGATTTAAGAGAAAAGATTGGAAAAATCTGGTAGCACCTATCCCACTACCCGTGCAAGTTAGATTTGGCAAGTATATGACTACACATGGGATTGCTTTTAATGAAATTAGAATAAACCAGATAAGATCTAAACAAATTTCACAACCACAACGCAATTTTCACTTACTAATTTGACTAAACAATATACTAAAAATCAAAATCATACCTTATTGATGAATGATTTGGGGATTTCTTTTGGTTTTAGTTTAGAGTTAGGAAATATGTTTAGGATTTATGATGAAGAAGAAAATGCTGTTTGGAAATGGTAAAGTAATAGAATAGGGAGAAATTGGTAATTTTAAGAGATAAGAATAATATTTTTTTTATATTTAAAAGTGGGATATAAAGATAAATAAGTGAAGTGTATTTTAAAACTCTTTCTTTTCTATTTCGGGTAATGTTTTATTATGCTACCCATGAATTGAGGATAGTAGCCATATTATTAGAGGTGTACACAATAATTTGATAGTATAGTTATTTGCTTGTAAAAACGTTGGATACTATTTCTTTATCATCATCATCAAAACCTTTATCCCAATATTCTGATGTAGGCTATATAACTCCGTTCAGTCATATTCTTCTAAATTACTTCTTTACAAGTCTTTTTCGATCTTCCCCTACCCTTTGTACATCATTCATACCCTCTACTCTTCTAACGGGAGCGTCCATAAGTCTACGTCATACGTGTCCAAATCAACGTAAACGACTTTCACTTATCTTGTTTTTGATATGTGCTACTCCAACATTTTTGTGAATGTTTTCATTTCTCATTCTATTTTTTCTCATATATCCGCGCATCCATCACCACATTCGCATTTCTGCTACACTTATCTTCTGTGTATGTAGTTTTTTAGTTGCCCAACATTCACTGCCATAAAGCAATGTTGGTCTAACAACTGTCCTGTAAAACTTGCCTTTCAACCATATAAGAATTCATTTATCACACAACATAACTATAGCACTTCTCCATTTGCTCTAACTAGCTTGTATCCTATGGATCACATCACCATTGATCTGTCTATCCGTCTATACAATTAATCCCAAATATCTAAAATGATACCGCTTAGGGATTGCCATTCCATCTAGCATCACTATGGTTCTATCATCCTCTTTTTTTAAATTAAATTTACATTCTATGTATTTAGTTTTTACTCTGTTTAGTTTGAATCCTCTTGATTCAATCCTTGTACAATAGTAATCCTAACTATAATGGTTCAACTACTTCGACTTCTCAAAAGAGGGAAACTACCGATGGTGAAGCTCGTTATAAGGGTGCACGATGGGGCTTTGGTGTATCCGTGGCAGTTGGATTTCTTCTGATTTGGGGATTTCTTCTGATTTTAGTTTAGAATTAAGAAATAGGTTTAGGATTTACGACGAAGAAGACAACGCTGTTAGGGAAATGGTGCAGTAATAGAATATGGAGAAATTGGTAATTTTAAGAGATAAGAATAATATTTTATAGTATATTTAAAAGTAGGATATAAGGATAAATAAGTGAAGTGTATTTAAAAATTCTCTTTCTTTTTGGGTAATGTTTAGTTATGCTACCCATGAATTAAGCATAGTAGCCTTATTGTTAGATGTGTACATAGTAATTTGATAGTATAGTTATTTTCTTGTAAAAACATTGGATACTATTTGTGTCACTTCTCGAAGAACATAACAGTTCATACAAATTTCAATAACTTATGCGAAAGTATAGCATTTTGGGCTAACTTTTTCTTTTATTCTTATAGCAATGGTTTGTCATGTGCGTAGTTCTATATTATAAAATCGAGTATCTAGGTACCTAATTTGATTTAAGGCATTTTGCCTAAGGTCATAGTCGGATATCATAATGATCCATAATCATTTAAGCCACTAATTCTATTCCCACATAAGGCATTTTATCATGTGATTTTTCTTTTTCTTTTTTAGAGTACATATCGTGAATGGTCCTTGAACTTTGCATGTGTTTTTAAATTGGTCCTTAAACTTTTAAAAGTCACTTATTGGTTCTTAAACTTTAAAACATAACTCATTTTAGTCCTTTTGTCATAGTTTTCGTCTAAAGTAATGTTAAATGCTAGTTGGCACCACTTGTGTACAATTCCTTTTAAAAAATTGTATTTTTTAAATAAAATTCCAACAAATACTTCACCTTAAAGCAAAAGAAATGTTTGGAAGTTTATGGAAGTTCCAAGATTCATCTTGGGATTTTGGGAATCATCTTCCACATCAAGTTGATTCCACAAAGAGGATGTCTTGGAAGATTAGACTGCATGATTGTGAAGATGGTTTTTCTATGGTTAGTCTTTTATTTTTTTTTTATTTTGATTTTTTTGGGATTTTTATATTGATATATAGATTGATTGAAGATGTTATATTGAGCCTTATTCTCATTGCTTGAATGTTATTGCTTGAACATATCGTTTGATGATGTAGCTGATGTTCTATTGTTGTTAGTTATGTTTGTATTGGTTTGATGATGCTGTTGATGTTTTGTTGCTATTGGTTTATGGTTATATATGATGTTGCTTGCTATTTTATTGCTTTATGTTTGTCCATTTCATGTTTGTTTATGTAGTTGTTATTAAACATATTGCATTTTTTTGGTAAATATTATAGAGGAATCTAGTATCTACTTCACAATTTGTCATGTCCTGATTATAACACTCAATACTAACTTGATTTTATGATTGGTTGGGCTATCTACAGTGTCCACAAACTTAGTTCACATGTCAACCAGTGTTCTCTTGCCTAGAATCTGAAATATTCATTACCAATATATAATTGAATGATCAAAATGTAACCTACATTCAACTACTGCACATTTAATACACTACAGTGCAGTTTATATCCCTTGTACAAGATACATACATAGTAGCACTATACATACATTGTCTGAACAAAAAAAATAAATTAGTATACCACTACAGTTCCCGATAACCACTTAAGGGATACTAATCAGAAGTCTTCCTGGAATAGAATAAGTCTACTATAAATAATCTGGAAGGAAAGTAAGAAGGTGAGCTTGCGCCCAGTAAGAAATATATATAAAAGAGCTGATACTACGTATAACTACATACGTGTATCTTAAACATGTTCCTACACTCAAATTCACTATAAGTACAGAATTAGGCACTCTATTGAAAGGATACTATAATCGGTTAGGTATTCAAGTTGAGTATGGAAGAATACTTTAAAGTACCTCACTTGTCCCAGTCCTTAATTCCGACTATAGGGAGTTTGATATAATTTATTCAATAAATAGTTCAAAGGTATTGTTTCCAATCAATCATTTCGTAAGTAATTTAGAAAACAACTAATGATCACTCAATAAATAGTACGAAGTTTCAACTTAGTAAACTGTTCAATAAAACAATCAGTAATTAGTATGGTAAATAGATGATTAGATTTAGCAAACACTCAGTAAAACAGTTTAGTTGATCAATTTCATTGGACACTAAGTAAATCAGTACGATAAAACAAATCAGTAGCAGAATAGTGGAGACCAGGCAACACCCAATAGTATCATGTAGTATAAGTATCCCAATAAGAGAGTAATAATAATATGAATGGCCATACTCGATTGATAGGATGATATTTTGGGAATTTTATATGTGCTAATATATTTGCTTTATTTGATGTTTTATGCCTAAAAGAGCTTACTAATGTTTATTTTATGTTTTAGGTATTAAATATCAAAGTTGGAATAAAAAGGAGCTAAAAGGAGCAAAGTGCAGTATTTTCTGTCCAGCTTGAAAGATTGACATTTTTGACCAATTTAACGATCTGATCTCAAGAAGTGGCCTTCATAGAAGTTGTAGAGGACTTCTCAAGGTGTCCAGAATGCACAAGATCGCAAAAATCGGAGTTCATTTGGTGGGTCAAACATCTGGACAAAATCAGTAAGAAATTCTGGGCAGAAAAACGAGATTGAGAAGAAATTCCAACAAAGCAAGTTCAAGACCAGATTTTGTTGAGAGAAGATAATTTCTTAATTTTATTATGTCTTAGATCTGTAACTAATTAATAAAAAAAGGCCTTAGGAATTTTACTTAGAAAATAATTGTAAAAAGATGATGAGATAAAAGTAAGAGTTTGACTAGTCAAATTACTTGTTTTCCAAGTAAACTCTTATCTGAATCTCACATTGCTTAGAAAAGTCTTTTAAACTCTTCCTTAGGCCTATATAAAGAGCACAAGGCTATCATAAACAGCATCCCTCTTATCCCTCTTATCCCTTTACATCTCTCACACCCCTCTCCTCCCTCTTCTCTTTTAGTCTTGTAGGATTTTCTTTAGGGTTTTTAATAAAATTTTATTTTTTTATTTTTAATTAGTTGCTGATTTCTTTATTATTTTTAATTCTGATTTTGTTTTCTTTATTTAAATTAATATTGTTTGTGTGTTCTTGCTTGCTAGTTTATAATCTTGATTATTAATTATGATTTTATATTATTAAAGATTGCTTCTTTGATTGTTTCTTGCATGATATTTGTAATCTTTATAATATATAACTTGAATTTTATGATATTGAATATGTCTAGTGAGTAGTTTTCTTATTCAGTTATGAGGTAAATTGATTATTCTTGGGAAAAGCATGTTGTGAGATTCTTGAACCTATAATATAATTGTTGATTAAATATCCAAGATTCTCTGAGCACATTATAATGATTGTTTGTTTGATTAGATAGGGTGCACACTATTTAGTTAAATTAAATAATCTACCGCCAGATTAAAAACATAAGTCCGTAATTGCTTGTGGAGTTAATCACTAAGGATGGAGGAGAATTAAGGTTTAGATTAAATGAACCGAGCTTATGTGTTTGTTATCTAATGTCAACCCATATCTTTCTTGTTGTTAATGCTGCTACAACTTATATCTAGAGAGCTTGTTCTAGGTAGGTTAAGTAGTTAGAGATTAGTTAAAGAGCTTGTTTTAACTAACGACTCAGTAAGGAAAGATGGTGTAACAGAGCTTGTTGTTCTGCTACGGTTGATTGTTTAATTGACAATAATATTTTGTAATCAATGATCAACATCAAAATCCAAGAATGATTGATTGCCTCGTAACTGAAGCTTTTTGCTATTTGTCTTTTATACTTAATAACTCTTGTTTTCTTTATTTTAGAATAGTCTCCAAAACCCCCAAACTTCTTCTTTTCCTAAACCCTAAGATTAGATTTTTAATTTAATAATTAACTTAAAAAATTCAGTCTCTGTGGGTTCGACCCTTGCTCCGCTATCTACATAGTAGAGTTAGGAAATTTTATTTTTGGTGACTGACGACACTCATCAAATTTTGGCACCGTTGCCGGGGACTGAAATTTGTTTAGGTTAAGTATTTTAATTTAAAGTCTAATTTTTTTCTTTTCCTTTTCTTGTCTTTCTCAGGGATTGCTTGTCTGACAAGGATTCTAGTCACAAACTTCCAAAGATTAGAGACTATATACAAGCAACCCAAAGCGCAGTGGCACAAGCACTACAACATCCACCACCACTACCTCCCAAGACAAGAAGTGAGAGCACTCCATGGAGCAAGCTTATGAACCATACTATGATCATGACCCATACTATAATTATGAACCACACTATGATACCTACTATCAAGGATGGTGGGATCATTCTAATTTTAGTTATGGGAATCAATATGAGGTTTACAATATGCCATTCCAAGATATATATCAAGCTCCACCTCAAGACTCAGGTATGCCTCCACCTCAAGAATCAAGTATGTCTCTTGAAGATATTGTTAAGACTCTTGAGATTAAAACTTTACAATTGTCACAAGAGGCCGATGTTTATATTAAGAATATTGATCACCATGTGAGTCAAATATTGAATTCTTTAAGTAACATTGAAGCTATGACCTCTCAACCTGTGGAGAATCCAAGAGATAATGTTACTAACATCACCTTGAAAAGTGAAAGGGAAATTGATTCCAAGGAAAGTGCACATGAAGATGTCGATGACTTTATAGAAAGGGAGGATGAAATCGATTTCAATATTAAAGGTGGAGTTGTTGACATGCACAATGTAAAAGGCAGAGAGAATTTCGACAATTTTATAAAGCACTATGAGGATTTTGAAATCAAGGAATTCAAAGCTGAGGTAAGTGATAAACAAATTCCTTTTAATTCTTCTACTTACCCTTCTCCTTTTCCTAGTAGGTTTGCAAGAGCTACAAACGAAGAGCAAGACAAGGAGACCTTGAAGACATTTAGGAAAATGGAAGTCAATATTCTTCTCCTTGATGAAATTAATGATCAAGTGCCTTGTGATGCCAAGTTTTTAAGGGAGCTATGCACTTCCAAGAAGAAATTAAAAGGTGATGAAAAGCAAGTTCTTAAAGATGAGCTAGAAATAGCCACAAGTAAAAATCTTGAGAATAAGGAACTCGAGAGATCGATAAAAAAGTTGAGGTTTGGGATTGGATGATGGAAGGTGGAGTGGTCGAGCTAACGACATTAAACAAAAGCGCTACTTGGGAGGCAACCCAAGGATGTAAAACGAGGGAGTATTTCTTTCCTTACTTGTATTACCATTTAATTTTTGAGTTTTTTATTGTTCTTCTTTGCATGCTAGACTTACTTTGAGGACAAAATAAACTTTAAGTGTGGGGGGGGGGGGGGAGGGGAATATTGGTTTATGAGTCTATAGAATTTATTTTAGGAACTGGAAATTTTTTTTTGAAAAAAAAAGGGGTCAAAATTTTTAAGAGTTTTAAAAGATCATGGTATGTTTTCTTTCTTTTAAGGATTGATTCTAAACTAAAACAAAGTTTTATAAGAAAGTTGAGAGTATTTTGATTGTTATTATTGTTGAAGTGAATACTTTCTAAAGAATTTATGTGAGCTCATGATTAACTATGATAGCTCATATGATATTGATAATGTGATTATTTCATTGAAGTTGGTATAGGCAAAGGATAAATAGACAAGAACATAAGAAAAAAAAGAAAAATAGAGGTTGAAAGCTTTAAATTCTACTCCAATGTTTTGAGTTGCTTGCTCTTATTGATTGAATTCTTAAAGTGACTTGAAATATGAGTATGCAAAGCACTCTAAAAGAGGGCTTACTTGTTGAGTAACCGAGTGTTGGTATCACCAATATTAACATTCGCGTAAAAAGACAAGTAAGTACTTAGGGAAACCATTGTTGAAACCTCAAAAGAAAAAGAAAAAGAAAAAGAAGGAAGAGAAAACAGAAAAAGAAAAAAAGTTCTTGATCTATTGACTTTGTTTGTAGTAATGTAAAGTGGATAAATGCAAAGTTGATATTATATATTTCAATTGTGTTGATTGTGAATTTTGCATGAATTTATTTAGAAGTATGCATGAATATGAGAAGTAATGATTAGAATATGATTGACTTGATTATTTGACTCTTGTTGAAGTTATGAGTTAAGAATTGAAAGATTTGAAAATATGTTCATGGTCTTAATCTTGTTTTGAGTCTTAATTTTTAATTTTTGAGTCTTATTTTGAATTTTTAAGATTGAGTCTTAAGTAAAAGATTTTGTGGGTATATCTTCTGAAAGCTCTCATGAGACACAACTCGTCCACTAGGGGTGACCTAGGGGTTTAAAGGCTTATTGCATAAGCTAAATGCAATCGTGATTCCTACGAAAGTGAGTTAGGTTTTAGGAAAAGGATTTTAAGATTAGGACTTTAGGATTTAGTTCTTTAGGAAGTTAGTTTAGGTTTGTTAGAGGACTAGCAAAAGCTAAGTGTGGGGGAATTTGATAGGATGATGTTTTGGAAATTTTATATGTGCTAATATATTTGCTTTATTGATGTTTTATGCCTAAAAGAGCTTACTAATGTTTATTTTATGTTTTAGGTATTAAATATCAAAGTTGGAATAAAAATGAGCTAAAAGGAGCAAAGTGCAGTATTTTCTGTCCAGCTTGAAAGATTGACATTTTTGACCAATTTAACGATCTGATCTCAAGACGTGGCCTTCATAGAGGTTGTAGAGGACTTCTCAAGGTTTCCAGAATGCACAAGATCGCAAAAATCGGAGTTCATTTGGTGGGTCAAACATCTGGACAAAATCAGTAAGAAATTCTGGGCAGAAAAACGAGATTGAGAAGAAATTCCAACAAAGCAAGTTCAAGACCAGATTTTGTTGAGAGAAGATAATTTCTTAATTTTATTATGTCTTAGATCTGTAATTAATTAATAAAAATAGGTCTTAGGAATTTTACTTAGAAAATAATTGTAAAAAGATGATGAGATAAAAGTAAGAGTTTGACTAGTCAAATTACTTGTTTTCCAAGTAAACTCTTATCTGAATCCCACATTGCTTAGGAAAGTCTTTTAAACTCTTCCTTAGGCCTATATAAAGAGCACAAGGCTCTCATAAACAACATCCCTCTTATCCCTCTTATCGCTTTACATCTCTCACACCCCTCTCTACCCTCTTCTCTTTTAGTCTTGTAGGATTTTCTTTAGGGTTTTTAATAAAATTTTATTTTTTTATTTTTAATTAGTTGCTGATTTCTTTATTATTTTTAATTCTGATTTTGTTTTCTTTATTTAAATTAATATTGTTTGTGTGTTTTTGCTTGCTAGTTTATAATCTTGATTATTAATTCTGATTTTATATTATTAAAGATTGCTTCTTTGATTGTTTCTTGCTTGATATTTGTAATCTTTATAATATAACTTGAATTTTATGATATTGAATATGTCTAGTGAGTAGTTTTCTTATTCAGTTATGAGGTAAATTGATTATTCTTGGGAAAAGCATGTTGTGAGATTCTTGAACCTATTATATAATTGTTGATTAAATATCCAAGATTCTCTGAGCACATTATAATGATTGTTTGTTTGATTAGATAGGGTGCACACTATTTAGTTAAATTAAATAATCTACCGCCAGATTAAAAACATAAGTCCGTAATTGCTTGTGGAGTTAATCACTAGGGATGGAGGAGAATTAAGGTTTAGATTAAATGAACCGAGCTTATGTGTTTGTTATCTAATGTCAACCCATATCTTTCTTGTTATTAATGCTGCTACAACTTATATCTAGAGAGCTTGTTCTAGGTAGGTTAAGTAGTTAGAGATTAGTTAAAGAGCTTGTTTTAACTAACGACCCAGTAAGGAAAGATGGTGTAACAGAGCTTGTTGTTATGTTACGGTTGACTGTTTAATTGACAATAATATTTTGAAATCAATGATCAACATCAAAATCCAAGAATGATTGATTGCCTCGTAACTGAAGCTTTTTGCTATTTGTCTTTTATACTTAATAACTCTTGTTTTCTTTATTTTAGAATAGTCTCCAAAACCCTCAAACTTCTTCTTTCCCTAAACCCTAAGATTAGATTTTTAATTTAATAATTAACTTTAAAAAATTCAGTCTCTGTGGGTTCGACCCTTGCTCCGCTATCTACATAGTAGAGTTAGGAAATTTTATTTTTGGTGACTGACGACACTCATCAATAATGGTCCATAGTGGACACTAGTTAGGTGACAGTTATGGGTGCTGAAGACATAACTAAGGTCAATCAGCAATAGAACACACACTCACTAAAATAAGCATGATAAACTTGAAGGTATTGAAGGGTTAATAGTCTCAAAATAGTATATAAAACAATGGAAACACATTTCAGAGTTCAATTTATTAAATCAAATATTCAAACAGTCCATAAATCAGTAATATTAGTGACAATGATAGTGGTTATGAAAATAATCGACAAATATTCTCAGTTTAGAATTCAGTATTCAAAATATTTTATTTACAATAAAAATATCACTAATAATCATAGGTATCTCGAAAAATGGGAAAATCATTAAAATCAGCATCGAAAATTGAGTTACAAATTATGCACTCTTAGCGACCTATATGCAACTCTTAACTCTTTCACTCCTTAGTTTTACCTCAATCACATTTACAGTTTACCCTGGTGATTCTAGGGTTTTAAGTTTGGTTTACAAAATTTTGACAGTATAATGGTAAGATCAATCCTAACCCTCTTGCATTAGAAACACAGTTCAATTACTACATTCAAAGTTTCCCAACCTTAATCCATTCACGGTAGCCAATCACATACAATCATAATTTAACCATTATTAATGTAACACAATATCGTTACGCCTCTTACATATATCTCTTACCACTCAAATTTTGCTGAATCATTGGCTAGCACCATTATTCTGCACCTAACTTATGAGCTACAAACACCACACAAACACAGTCAATTCATCACACTTTAGTTATAATAAGTTTATAACTTCTTGAAATCTACTACATTGCCTACTATAACTACAAATTCGGTCTCTCTCTTAATCAAGCTTTTTAGTGTGAGAAGACAATGTTAAAGATGATGGCTGGCTATGAGAGGAAGAAGAGGCTAGAAAATCCTATTAAAATAATATCTTTGAGGAAAATAACTAAAATGCCCTTAGGTTTTATCAAAATTCCAATTTTACCCTTCACACTTCAACTTCCATTTAAACAGTTAGTTTAACTTCCAATGTCATGTCCGGAATTAGAAAATTCCGAACCAAAATTTTCCTTTTAAAACACTTATTCACTTACAATCTTTTGGTTTGCATTCGGTGTTAGTGTAAGCTCACTCTACATTTTCTTTATCAGTAAATTCCTTATACTATCAAATAAATAAATAATAAAAAATTTAATATAGCTACAGTCTAATATTTATCTATCCAACTTACATCCCACTTTAGAAATTTACATCCTATTTCAGTAAATACACTTGCTGTGAAATTACATGTTTGAATATAAATATAAATATGTACCTGATTATTTATTGCTTGAAAACTTCTAATACTTTCTTCAATAATTTGGGAAGTAGTGGTAAACACATACATTGAAAACTATATGGGAGAAGGGAGTAAAAGGGGTGAGCTTTGGGAAAGCCCAATAAGAAACATATATAAAAGTGTTGAAAACATTATAGAATACTTTAGAAAATATATCATAAAGTATTTCAATATATAACTCATTTATAATCCATATTTGAAAATACTACAACAATCAATAACTCGTTCTATAATAATAAACAGTTCACTTTCAGTAAACAGTTCAGTTATCATTAGACAATTCTTTCAATAATAGTACAAAGTTTAGTAACAGTAAATAATTCAGTACCAGTTATAATTAAATAAAATAGTATAGTAAACAATAATAGTAAAGGGAGACCAGGCAACACCTTGAATATATCATGCTATAATCCTCGTAAAGAAATAATAACAGTAACATATGAGACATATGACCATAGTCTATAATTGTCCTCATTCATAAACTAATCAAGTGTCAACTGGAGCACTGAAGATAGGATCAGTATTGTTAGCTTTAAATTGACAAGTATTTTGAAAATGACAAAACTCAAGCAAGCTTAGAAATGATTTTTATACAAGTAAATTTGCTTTGAATGAACTCAATGATTGAAACTATTTTAACAAAGTCTTGGATTGCGATTTCAATTGAAAAAGTTAGTAAATACTCTTAGAAAAGTGTTAGAAGATTTTGAACTGACTTAAAATCACAAAAGCCTTAAACTTTGCAGCAAATTAAGTGCAGGATAGTGTACTGGACAAAAGGGATCGATCCCTACTGTAGCAGGATCGATCCCAAATTGGCAGAATGCTCTTGAGCCATCCGGGAAAAAAGTTGGAAAACATTCTGGAGAAAAGGGATCTATCCCTACTGTAGCGGGATCGATCCCTTTGCACGAGACCTAACAGTAACGGCTAGTTTTTGAGGGTTTCGACGGGAAGATTTGCATTAAATGCTTCACCAACTGTTCTATCCGTTTGGTGGGTTATAAATAGAGGCATTTATGAAGTTTGAAGGAGGAACAAGCACTCAAAATCCTCAAGCTTCAAGAAAGAAAATAAAGTCTGAAATTATTCATTGTGAAACTCCATTTGTGAGAGTTCTTTGTGTTCTTCACCCACTCACTGAAAATTCTGTTATTCAAAGGGGTGAGCTATCCTTGTAAGGTCTGATATTGTAGAGTGTGGGAATACTACAAGGGTAGAGGATTAGAAGGAGATT
Organism: Heritiera fomes; assembly: GCA_032173925.1. Classification (NCBI taxonomy): domain Eukaryota; kingdom Viridiplantae; phylum Streptophyta; class Magnoliopsida; order Malvales; family Malvaceae; genus Heritiera; species Heritiera fomes. Next base: position 14,435,816 of record JAPDPM010000009.1, on the reverse strand, counting down.
TCTAAAGTCTCAAGAGAAATTGTAAGAGGTCTTGCCACACCTTCAAGTGGTTTGTAAGCATTCTCAAGGAAGAGGTGAATCAAAACCTTGACAAGGAGTTCAAGGAGAGAGGACGTAGGCAAAAGATTGGCCGAACCTCTATAAAACTTGTGTTTGCTTCTCTTTCCCTTACTCTTATTTACTGCATTTATTTCATTATTGTTTATTTGACTTTGATTGTGCATTAAGAGTTAGGAAAATTAGAAATAACTAGAAAAACCGATTCACCCCCCCTCTCGGTAGAGCCAACAATTGGTATCAGAGCTTGGGCTCGAGAGTGACTTAGATTAACATTTATCGAGTATAAACGATCACTAATGGCTCAAACTAGTTTGTCTACACCCTTGGTAGGAGAGGGACACTCTACGGTTAGACCTCCACTCTTTAATGGTGAAAACTATGCTTATTGGAATACTAGAATGATGCTATTTATCCAAGCTAATGATTATGAAGTATGGAGAGTTATTGTTAAAGGTCCTCTTATCCCTATTAAGAAAGTAGATGGGACGGATGTGCCTAAGAAAGAAGATGAATGGGATACTAATGATATTAGGATGACACAACTTAATGCTAAAGCAATGCACACACTCTTTTGTGCATTAGGACCAAATGAGTATAATCGAGTGTCACAATGTGAGAATGCTAAACAAGTTTGGGATAAACTAGCTATCACACATGAGGGAACCACACAAGTCAAAGAAACCAAAGTAAGCATGCTCACACAAGACTATGAATTATTTAGAATGAAGAATGATGAGTCAATTAGTGACATGTTTACTAGGTTTACGGACATAATAAATGGTCTTAAAGCTTTAGGGAAGACGTACTCTAATGTAGAGATGGTGAAAAAGATTCTCAATAGCTTACCCAAATCATGGGAAGCTAAAGTCACTGCTATTGAGGAATCCAAGGACCCTCATACTGTCTCATTAGATGAACTTATGGGATCCTTGCTCACTTATGAGATGAAAATTAAGAGAAATCAAGATCCCCCAAAGAAAGTTGGAGTAGCACTAAAATCCACCACAAGTGAGGAATCAAAAGATGATCGTGATGTAAGTGGTGATGAAGAAGATTTAGAAATGGCCATGTTCGCCAAGAGATTCAACAAATTCATGAGGATGAGAGCTAGTGGAAACTCTAGGAGACCCCCTAGGAGAGAGTTAAATAAAGGTGAAACTAGTAGGAAAGATAAGGACCAAATTATATGTTGTGAATGCAAAAAACCTGGCCATATTAAATTTGATTGTCCTTTGTATAGGAAGCAAAATGAAAAGAAACAAAAGAAGAAAGCAATGGTGGCTTGGAGTGATAGTGACTCCTCCGATGAAGAGAATGTGGAAGATGAAGTAGCTAACCTTTGCTTCATGGCTTTTGAAGATGAGAAGGTAACTTCTAACTTGCTAGACACTCATGAATACACTTTTGATGAATTACAAGATGCATTTGATGAATTGGCCAATGAATTTGAATGTATGAACTTGAAATATAAGAAAATGATCTCTAAATTGAAAAAGGAAAATGAAATGCTTGTGAATGTTAAGTTAGAATGTGAGAAGAAATTAGAAAATGCTAATCTAGAAATTGAAGAATTAAATAAGAAGAACACTAATTTGCATAACTCCTTTTCTAGATTTTACATGGGTCAACAAAATATTGATCAAATGCTAGAAACCCAAAGAGCATTCTTTGATAGATAAGGGTTAGACTATAATGCATCTAACAAAGAGACTCATCTCAAAAACTTCCTAGTTAAAGATAGAAAATTCGCTTTGTGCCCATTATGTAACAAATTAGGACATTCTTCACAAGCATGCACCTCTAGGAAGACCATAATTAGAGGAAAAATGGCTATTAAGATTTGGGTACCTAAACATGTTTTGAATTCAAATGATGAGTCTTTAAAGTTGAAATGGATCCCTAAAGGATCAAAAATTATTGCTATTAACTCTCAAGGGCCCAAGAAAATTTGGGTACCTAAGATAAAAGTTTGATGTGTTTGTAGGAGGAAGAGTATTGCTACAAGGCTGAGTCCAAGGAACATTGGTACCTTGATAGTGGATGCTCTAGACACATGACGGGAGACAAGAGCCAATTCAAGTACTTAAAGCATAAAAGTGGTGGAGAGGTCACGTTTGGAGACAACTCCAAAGGACAAATTGAAGGAATTGGCACCATTGGTAACTCTTCCTCAACCATTGAAAATGTTTTGTATGTTAGAGGCTTGAAACATAACTTGCTTAGTATTAGTCAATTGTGTGATAAGGGATTTAAAGTTATGTTTGATGATTTGTGTTGCAATGTTGTTAATGCCAAATCTAATCAAACTGTGTTTATTGGACATAGACAAGGAAATATTTATATTGTGAATTTAAATGAACTTAATAGCAAAAATGTATGCTTTATGGCTACTAAAGAAGATGAACCTTGGTTATGGCATAGAAGACTAGGCCATGCTAGTATGCATGTTTTGTCTAACTTAGCCAAAAGAGACTTAGTAGTAGGATTGCCTAAGCTTCAATTTGAAAATGACAAAGTTTGTGAGGCATGTGTAAGAGGAAAACACAAAAGAATTTCATTTAAACCTAAGAAGTATGTCACTACCTCTAGATCACTTCAACTCCTTCACTTAGATCTTTTTGGACCAACTAGGACAACTAGTTTAGGAGGTAAACATTATGGATTTGTGATAGTTGATGATTACACTAGGTTTACTTGGGTGTTCTTTTTAAGTGTTAAAAATGAGGCCTTAGAAAAATTCACTGTTTTCTCAAACTTGTTCAAAATGAAAAAGGTTACTCCATTTCAAGTATTAGAAGTGATCATGGAAAAGAATTTGAAAATCTTGGTTTTGATATGTTTTGCAATGAAAACGGTATTAGCCATAATTTTTCAGCTCCTAGAACTCCTCAACAAAATGGGGTAGTTGAAAGGAGAAATAGAACCTTAGAAGAAATGGCTAGAACCATGCTTTGTGAAAATAACTTACCAAAATATTTTTGGGCTGAAGCAGTAAACACCTCTTGCTATGTTATAAATAGAGCTATGGTAAGGCCTATTTTAAAGAAAACTCCTTATGAGCTTTATAAAGGAAAAATGCCTAACATAAGTTATTTTCACCCATTTGGATGTAAATGTTTTGTTTTAAACAATGGTAAAGATAACCTAGGAAAATTTGATGCTAAAAGTGACGAAGGTATTTTTCTTGGTATTCTTTAAATTCTAAGGCTTATAGAGTTTTCAATAAAAGAACACTTATTGTAGAAGAGTCAATACATGTAATCTTTGATGAATCAAATATCACTAATAGAACCAATCTTGATGATGAATTAGCAATCTTTGATGAACCTATAGTTGATCCATCTCAAGATAAGGATGTTAGGGAACAATTAGAAGATCTTACTACTAACAAGAATGAGGATTCCATGGAACAAGAAATAATTGAGAAGGAATCTAGGTGTCCTAGAGAACTTGGATATGTGAAAGAAAATGATATTGTTGGAGATCCTACCATTGGAGTTAGGACTAGGTCAACCTATAGAAACATATGTCAACATGTAGCCTTTGTGTCACAATTTGAGCCAAAGAAAGTGGATGAGGCTTTGAATGATGAAAATTGGATTATGGCCATGCAAGAAGAATTAAATCAATTTGAAAGAAGCAAAGTGTGGACATTAGTAGAAAGACCTAAAGATTATCCCATCATTGGAACCAAATGGATATTCAAGAATAAGATGGATGAAAATAGCATTATTGTTAGAAATAAGGCTAGGTTAGTGGCTCAAGGCTATAGACAAGAAGAAGGGATTGACTATGATGAAACCTATGCTCCGGTAGCTAGATTAGAAGCCATTAGGATGCTACTTGCTTTTGCATGCTACAAGGATTTTAAGTTATATCAAATGGATGTGAAAAGTGCTTTCTTAAATGGTTATATAAATGAAGAAGTTTATGTTGAGCAACCTCCCGGTTTTGAAAATCCAAAATTTCCTAACCATGTTTTCAAACTTTCAAAAGCCTTATATGGATTAAAACAAGCTCCTAGAGCTTGGTATGAAAGACTTTCAAAGTTTTTAATCGAAAAAGGTTTTACAAGAGGAAAGGTAGACACAACCTTGTTTATTCAATCTAAGGGTCATGACTTATTAGTAGTTCAAATTTATGTAGATGATATCATTTTTGGATCTACAAATGAGTCATTGTGCAAAAATTTCTCTAAACTAATGCAAGGTGAATTTGAAATGAGTATGATGGGAGAATTAACCTTTTTTCTAGGACTTCAAGTTAAACAATGTAAAGAAGGTATTTTCATAAATCAAGCTAAGTACACTAAAGACTTGCTCAAAAGATTTGGAATGGATGAGTCTAAACCTTATTCTACACCTATGAGCACAAATATTAAGCTTGATAAGGATGGAGGAAAATGTGTAGACACTAAATTATATAGGTCTATGATTGGCTCATTGCTATATTTAATTGCTAGTAGACCCGATATAATGTTTAGTGTATGCTTATGTGCAAGATTTCAGTCATCCCCTAGAGAATCACACCTACAAGCAGTCAAAAGAATCCTTAGATATCTCAAAGACACTTCTTCCTTAGGACTTTGGTATCCTAAAGATTCTACTCTTGATCTACATGCTTATTCCGATGCGGATTTTGGTGGATGCAAAGTGGATAGGAAAAGCACATCTGGAACATGCCAATTCTTAGGAAGTAGGCTCATTTCATGGTTTTCTAAGAAACAAAATAGCGTAGCTCAATCCACAACCGAGGCTGAATATATAGCTTCCGACAGTTGCTGTGCTCAAGTGTTATGGATTAAGCAACAAATGAGAGACTATGGAATAGAAATGAACCAAGTTCCCATTAGGTGTGACAACACTAGTGCCATCAATCTTACAAAAAATCCTATCTAACACTCTAGAACCAAGCACATTGAGATTAGACATCATTTTATACGAGATCATGTGCAAAAAGGGGACATAATTCTAGAGTATGTGGACACCTTGCACCAATTAGCTGATATCTTCACAAAACCCTTGGACAAGGAGAGATTTTGCACTCTTAGAGGTGAATTAGGCATAATGAATGCTCCTTGAAGTGATTTGATGTTGCATTAATGTCGTAAGTTGGTTTGATATGATTGCAAGAAAGAAACTTGGAGAATATCATTTACACTTGCAATTCATAACCTTAACTTGCCATGTTACTGTTCATGATCTTAGACTTTGAGGTTGAATTGTTGAATTATGTGTGCTTTGATTATGTTAAATTCTCTTCACTAGCCAAAAACCTACTTCTGATGTTTAAGACACCTTCAAAGTCATGTTCAGAGTTGTTCTGCAAATTCTTGGCATTTTTCTGTAACTTTTTTGCAGTATTCTACATTTTTTCTTCAGTTTTCAAACTTCTTTCATGCATCTCAAGTAAAACACAATCAGATTTTGATTTTAAGATGATCAAAATGCATAAGTTCCATTGTTTTCAAATCATTTTTATGCATCATGCATGTGGCAAGTGGCTGAGGAGACAATCCTTCACCAATAGGATTGAATTCCCCGTCTGTTGGCCAAAATTCTAGGTGATGAGAGCAATCGGCCTAAAAGGGATCGATCCCTCTACAGTAGGGATCGATCCCTTCGTGACAGAATGGACCTCCCGCTTCTTTTAAATCGTCGGGCCCTCTTTCCCTTTCAAGCTATTCACTTTCTTCTTCACCTCTCCACGTCGTTCCCCATTTTCTCTCATCCAAACCTACTAGCTTTCACTCATTTCTACACCAAATCACTCCATTCTTTCACCAATCTTTCTCATTTTCTTCTCTTTTTCATTTTCCCTCCTCATTTCCTGACAAAATCTCTTCCTTTCTTCTTTTTCTTGTTCTTCCACACCATGGTTACTATTCACCCAACATTTCAATTGTAAGTTTTTCTAACATTTTTCATTCACTTTTTCTTGCATTTCTAGTTTCTTTTATCATGTCTTGCCTACCTATGTGCATATCTTGCATCAATTTCTTCTCCATCTAGGTTTTCAACTCCTTTGGCACTTGTATTTTTCTCAAGTTTATACTTAGACTATCTGTCATTTTTCATCCGAATTTCCTTGTTATAATTGTTCAATGCATCTTCGGTTGTGGCTCTCTGCTGTTGGTTAGATCACATCTCTCCCACACACTCATCCATAGTTCCTCAAACTTGTGCACACCACCTGTTTGATAAAAGTCCTCAACAAAATTTCCTATCTTTTTCCTTCTCCCTATGGCTCCTAAGCTTAAGCACACTGCTCAAAAACGCAAAACCAGTGCTTCCTCTTCCTCATCCTCCATACCAACCACCTTTAACTGCAGCTTTTGCCATGCTAATGAGAAAACCAAATTTCTAGCCGAATTTGCCAATATGCCCATTAAGCATTGGCGTCCTATTGACTTCGACTTCCTCGAGTCAATTCATTTTCCTTACCTCGCCAAGTTCAATGAATGGGGTTGGACCCAATTCCTCAAAATCAATACTCCGGTCCCAACGAACATCATTCGAGCCTTCTTTTCCAACGCCGACATCATCTATGCTCCAAATAATGACTGTAAGGTTGTCGGGATTAAGTCTTATGTCATGGGCAAGCATATTGAACTGACCACGCAATCCCTCTCCCTTGCCTTTAGACTTCCTGAGGGCGGTAATATCTATGACCATATCAATGTCCCCTTAGCGTTTCCCGTTACCGATAATCGTGCAAGTGACCTTCCTGTCTTCGCACGCCTCTTCCATATCATCATCTCATGGAATCTTCGCCTTCTTGGCACCCGATATTCTCACCTTCGCAAACTTGATCGTTTTTGGCTTCATCATATTCATGAACCTAACGGCGACCCACCAGACCTCCTACACTTTATCCTTCATGATTGGGTGAAGATTGTTCGTGGCAAGGTCCACACCATTGTTTTCCCTCAGCCTCTCACCTACTACTTAATCTCTGAAGGCGTTGACTGTTCATGTGAGGTTGGCATACTTCCAGATGCCAACACCACAATCAATCTCACCACCCTTCATAACTTGGGATGGTATCTTCATCAAGTGGGTGACACCTTCGAATGGGTCAAGGGTCATGGTCAGCCTGCGTCTCCCGAACATGCTCCGGCACCAGACGGCGAAGAAGGAGCGGATGCAGCCGACGCACCTGCAGCAGCCACATCTTCTGCACCTTCGGCTCCTCGTCAGCATCTCTTGACCAGATCATGCATATGCTTCAAAACTTTCAGCATGACGTGGGTAAGCGACTTGATCACATCGAGGCCACCCAAGCTGCCTTGTTCGATGAAATTCAGGATGTTCGCATGCAACATGAGGACTTCGTTGAGCAATATCACAAGACCTTTCCAAGGCGTTGATCCTCCTTGTTGTGACATGTGTCCTAGTTTTTTTATGTTAATGCCTATGTTCATGACTTTGCTAGTTATGCTTTCTAGTTGTTTTATGTTAATACTTTGTCTATGACTATGTTCATGACTTTGCTAGCTATGCCTTCTAGTTGTTTTATATGTTGATCACTATGTCATGTTCTGACATTCATTGTGCGTTCATGCCATTGGGTTGATCCTTGTTTCTCTTTATTTCATTACCAATGCTATTGCTTTTTCTGCTTATCATTGGTATACCCTTATTGCTTTAAATTGACTTATCCCACTAACCATTTCCCCATGCTATTTGTTCTGTTTCTTCATTTGCTATGACAAAAAGGGGGAGAATTCATGTGGTAAACTTGTATTAAATTGAGGGGGAGCAAATATTAAATTGAGGGGGAGCAAATATTGAGGGGGAGTAATGTTTTTTCAAAAATTAAGTAACCTCAATTTTCAAACACATAAGCAAATTTACCTTAAGTTTTGTCATATCAAAAAGGGGGAGATTGTTAGCTTTAAATTGACAAGTATTTTGAAAATGACAAAACTCAAGCAAGCTTAGAAATGAATTTTTATACAAGTAAATTTGCTTTGAATGAACTCAATGATTGAAACTATTTTAACAAAGTCTTGGATTGCGATTTCAATTGAAAAAGTCAGTAAATACTCTTAGAAAAGTGTTAGAAGATTTTGAACTGACTTAAAATCACAAAAGCCTTAAACTTTGCAGCAAATTAAGTGCAGGATGGTGTACTGGACAAAAGGGATCGATCCCTACTGTAGCAGGATCGATCCCAAATTGGCAGAATGCTCTTGAGCCATCCGGGAAAAAAGTTGGAAAACATTCTGGAGAAAAGGGATCGATCCCTACTGTAGTAGGATCGATCCCCACTGTAGTAGGATCGATCCCTTTGCACGAGACCTGACAATAACGGCTAGTTTTTGAGGGTTTCAACGGGAAGATTTGCATTAAATGCTTCACCAACTGTTCTATCCGTTTGGTAGGTTATAAATAGAGGCATTTATGAAGTTTGAAGGAAGAACAAGCACTCAAAATCCTCAAGCTTCAAGAAAGAAAATCAAGTCTGAAATTATTCATTGTGAAACTCCATTTGTGAGAGTTCTTTGTGTTCTTCACCCATTCACTGAAAATTCTGTTATTCAAAGGGGTGAGCTATCCTTGTAAGGTCTGATATTGTAGAGTGTGGGAATACTACAAGGGTAGAGGATTAGAAGGAGATTTCTAAAGTCTCAAGAGAAATTGTAAGAGGTCTTGCCACACCTTCAAGTGGTTGTAAGCATTCTCAAGGAAGAGGTGAATCAAAACCTTGACAAGGAGTTCAAGGAGAGAGGACGTAGGCAAGAGATTGGCCGAACCCCTATAAAACTTGTGTTTGCTTCTCTTTCCCTTACTCTTATTTACTGCATTTATTTCATTATTGTTTATTTGATTTTGATTGTGCATTAAGAGTTAGGAAAATTAGAAATAACTAGAAAAACCGATTCACCCCCCCCTCTCGGTAGAGCCAACAAGTATCAACAGCTTCACATATCACATATCATATATCGACATGATACGGGGCCTATCTATCTCAAAATAGTTTGTAAATCGTATAAAACGTAAAGGAAATCACGTCACAACACATGTTTTAAGAGAAATATATATCTGATGCAGAAATAAAAACTTATAAAATATTCACAATTCAATTTTCACTTCTGAAAATATTCCATTTCACTTTAAATGGATGCTGGTACACTTACACATATAAAATTCAATAACATAAATATTTAAATATAGTTTTCCGTGTATAAACTGTATATAAACCGTTAATCTGAAATCACTGCAGTAAATAATTTCAATACCGTTAAACAATTCAGTTCGACAACAGTGTAGTACACAATTTAGTATACTGTGCAATAAACAAACAACTTAAAACGCATTTGGTTATGTGAATAAATTATATTTTTCCCCTTTTAGAAAAATTGATGAACACGGTTAAGAATAGAATTTCAGAAAATTTCTAAGAACACGTAAAATATTTCTAAGCAATTCTTATATATGTTCCTTACCTCGAGTTCATGCAATATCTCTACGTTCTCACTATCGCTTGTGAAATTCTATTTTTCAGAATTTCCACTCTGCACAGTAATATCATCTTATATTATATTTCATATCACCATACCACAAGGATAATAAATATTCCATAATTTCTGTTTTACATGTATCATTCTCTACTCTTGGTTTATTTTATTTCCTATTAATTACCTCAATATAATTACAATTAACTCCTATCCTTTTTTCTAACTTCAATAACACCAATAATTCATTACTTTTAATTTATTTTTCCTCACTTAATAAATATGGAAATTCAATAAATCATAAAATTCCAAATTTCTTCCATCAACTAAAAATTCATTCTTTTCCTCACATTTAATTCCACCAACAATTCCATTACCATTATATTTTATTTATTCATTCTCATACCATAAAATTCACATTGAAATCTCATTGTCACACTTAAACTATATTCCTTCTCATAATCATAATTTATTCTCTTTACAATTTACTTCACTAATAACTTTATTAATATTGATTACCTCATGCCTTCTCTAATAAACATCAAAATTTAACATGATCAACTTGTAAAACAAACTTGATCAAGTATATCTTCATGTCCCAAAATTCATTCTTTTTCAAATTCAACTTTCACAAATAATCCTATTATCCTTTATTCAATTTTCTTTAACTATTTAGCTATAAATTTAGCATAAGGATCCCTTGTATAGTGCCTTGGCCGATTATATCATATTCCACAATCTTATTCTCCTCTCAAATTTAACTTCACCATTAATTATTTTTCATTATTAAATTAATTCTAAAGTTACTATATAATAGAAATTACATTAACACTATGTTATTCTACTACGGCCAGATATTCCTCCTTTTCTCAATTTAACTTGTAAATATTTCCATTCACTTAACATATTTCTCATTTATTTATTTTATATTTCAAATTTTATAATTCCTTTTTTTCCAAATAGTTATGGTCGAGATTCCCCTTACAATTCCTTCTTATTGCTTTTCATTCTTTTCTTGATTCAAATTCTAATTTTATAATTTCTTTCTACTCAATAAATTTGTTATACACCCATTTTATATTCAGTTTTGCACCATTTTCGTCTCCCACAATTTTGGCCGATTGCCCTCTTTAGTGACTCGAGCTTGTGGTTTTCTATTCTTTCTCTTCTCCATTTTTATTTCATAATCAATCCTACTCACTTAGGCATTTTTCAAACACCACAGATTCATCAATATCATCACCATTATTCATGCCACTTCATGGCCGGCTGACACCCAACCTCACGCACACTTCCCTTGTTTTGCAAGATCATCATCAAACCATGTTTTCCAATCAAATTTTCTCACCATTTACTACTCAATATTACCCAACAAACATCAAAATCATTAAGATTTCCTTTAATTTCCTTCCCTAACCGAATTTGTCCAGCATTTCCATACTCTTATCTAATTTAATTCAAAGCTAAAATCACCTCATCTATACATAAAACAAATGAATACTATACTTAAGATCAAACAAAACCTCATCAAAGTGCTTTACCTTCATCAACCGAACCATACAGCCCATAATTCCATTCCGTTTCCTCCACGTTATTCTCTCAATTCTGAGTTTAAGGTCATTTTGATGTAAAAAAAAACGAGTTTTATGAAGATGAGTGAATGAATTAAAGGAGAAAGGATGGCAATTTGTGAGATAAACGTGAGAATTCTTAGGGAGACTTGGAGCAGAATCGTGCAGCACAAAGCAGAGGAAAAATGTTAGTTTGCTTTAGAAATAACCCAGAATTTTCTGCGTTTAAGCAGTTTATAAGATAAGGAACAACTTGTATTCATGAAGTCTCATGATCTAGTGCAAAGAAGAGGATGATTTGCTAAGTGATGATGAAGAAACAAGAGAAAAAGAAGTAGACGAGAAGCTACAGGAAAAATATGTTTTACATCAAAGAAAGTCGGTGATGATGCTACAAAATGGCTGAAGTGGATTTATTTTATTGATATTTTATAATATAAAATTCTACCCATTTTAGAATTACATATTTGTTCCTTAAATTTTCCATTTATTTACATTCGCACCTTTAAGAAGACTTTATTATTTTTCTAATTTTAGATTTTAATTTATATTTTTATTAAATTATATTTATTTAAGTCAATTGAGTTAAATGTTGACTAGTTTGACCATCCCTCATGTTAAATGACTGTCTTACTCATATATAATATCATTTTTCCACTTATGTCCCATAATTTATTTAATCTTTAAAAATTCAGATTTAATATTTAATTTTCATTATTTGTCCTATTTTTAGGTCAAACATGGTCAACTATTGACTCTTAAAATAGTTTGACCAGCCTTGGCTAATAAAATTATCGAATTACCCTCAACCGTAAAATTGCATAAATTTTCACTTTTACGCTTGATCTCTTCTATCAATTCACATAATTTAAAACTTTATTACATATAAAATTATTACCTTAAATATCATCGTTCTAAGGTCTCACTTTCATCTAGACAGAGAAAGTCCTGGTGGGGCCCTTATCGAATATCTCTTTGAACCTCATCGAACAGACCCTTTAATTAAATATTTTAATAATAAATTTCTCTTTTTTAATTTCCTACGCTCAACAACTTATTAAAATATAAAAAATTCAGGGCTCTCACATGCAAAATATCTCATTCAATCATAAAACATATCTATTTAACATATTCTAATCATTGATATGCCTTCGATAAGGTTCGATTTGTCAAATGGGTGAAATTACCAAAATAGCCTTAACCGTCGAATTGTGTAATTTTTTGCTTTTACGTGTGATTCAGTCTATTAATTAACATGGCATAAGACTTTGTCATACGAGGATTTATTTATGACTGTTAGTTGGTTTCAAATCAATTCAGATTGACCATTATTTACCAAAGTTTTCACAGCTTATAGACTTAATCGTCATTTTTGAAATTATTGTACGTTTTTCAAAACATGCACAAATGGAGGAAATTTAAGATGAGAATTCTTACTGTCTCAGTATTTTGCTCTAAATATCAATACTGTAAGGTTTCATGTCCATCCAAGCAGTAGAAGTCTTAGTGGAGCCTACAGTCCACACATTAGTGTATATGAATAGCTATAAAACATCTTATTTCACCAACTTCAATAACAGTATGTAATAGTAATAGGAAGTGTGAATCTCACATCCTCCCCACCTTAGAAAATTTGGTCTTCCAAATTTGACTCGGCCTATCAGTTGAACAACTTAGGATATTTTTCCTTCATTAGGCTCTCTAATTCTCAAGTAGCTTGTTTTGTTGAATGATACTATTAGAGAATTTTAACTAGAGGAATCGTCTTTGTCACAGCCCGTGACCCTATTTTTCATCTTTTTCTATACATCTTATTTGGTTAGGCTATTTGCGATACTTTACTTTTCTTTTATATATATACAATTTCATATTAAATTATAATATGAATTATATCGCGTATTTTACTTCATAAGAAAGCAGTACCGTCGATAAGTCTAAATACAGAAAATAAATGATCATACCTTATTAAATAAATCAAGCTATTGCATCGTCTCCGAATGCACAGCCAAAATCCTTTAGAAGTCCGACTCTTAATCTTCGAAAACTTGAAATGTTAAAATTAAGGGGTGAGCAAACCACAGCTTAGTAAGGGAATTACATGCCTCACTTGATACTTAGCTATCTATATGCTAAAAAACTTTTTCATTTTTCCTATGGGCTCTAAGCTCGCATGTAGGAAGGATACTACAGTCGGCTAGGGATCCGGATGGAGTAAGGCAGGTATTTTGAAATACCTGTCTTGTCCCGGAACCTAGAAGCAACTGTAGAGAGTAATAAATTTCATTCTGTTTGAAATTTAAATCCTTTTCTTTTTTATTCCGTATCATTTTCATATTCTTTTCAAAATAATGCTTTTATGAAATAAAGCATTTAAATAAAGTAACTAATATTCATATATTCTTTGAAAAGAATATTAGTTAAATCATCATCGTTCTCATTTAAACTCATTTCATGTTTTACTGTACAATCGTAAATAGTACAGTACTTTAAGTAACAAAATAAGCTATTAAATCTTTTTCATATAACATATATATTGTTTAAATCTAATATTCAATTTACAAATTAAAATAAGAATATTAGATTTATATTCCTCATCTTTCCTTTTTGAAAACATATTACATATTCATATTACATGTCATATAAAAATCATCTTGTAGTACTAAAAAAAGTACCGAAATGAGCATTTTAGAAAAATGCTATAAATCATTTCATTTTCTTCTCATATCATATGAAACATATTCATTTTACATGTCACATATTGTAAAAACATTTTCATTTCACATATCATAAATCATATATGGAGACAGTGGCAACCACCAAGTCTTATCATGCAATAATACCTGAAGGTATAAAATAATCATGTCAGATCTATGGCCATAGTCTATAATTGTCCTCAGCGGATCACTGATCAGGTGTCGGCCGGGACTACATATCACATATCACATATCACATATCACATATCACATATCACGTATCACATGTCGGCATGATAGAGGGGCCAACTAGTCTCAAAACCATGTTTTCATCATAAAATAACCTTTATGAAATTTATAAAATATATAATTTCATAATTTAAAATCATAAAGGTTATAAAATCATTTAGTGAATATTTAAGAAATATTTATAAAAATATTCTTTTTACTTCTTTTCATTTTTCGTCTCGTATTACGTGTAATTTACATATTAAGAGAATTTTTGGTGATTTCATTATCACCATTCTCGAAGAGGATTTTTGATGATTTCATTATCACCATTCTCAAAAACATGAATATTTTAAATTTAAATCTCATTATATTCATGTTTTATGAAAAATAATAATTTTTTCGTTTTTCGTGCTTTAATAATTGATTTTCGGAAGTAAAATCATTTAATATGATTTTACGAAATTTTTTATAAATTTTCGGCAGTATAACGGCTGTCGATTGACTAGCCTCTTGCATGAAAAATATAGTTTATAATTCCAGCTAGTACGTCATCACACTTTTTCAACCAATGAATCATCACAAATATTTTACAAAATATTTCAAAATTAAAATCATGCACACTGAATATCCTTACAGTGCTGCACATGCATCCCTTACCTGTCTTGGGTCGGCGATCGCCTCGTTTGTCGCGCCCGTGTTCACCTCGCCCGATTCCATTGCCTCGGTCATCGAGAAAATTTTCTGGAAATTAAATTTTAAAATTTAGAATTTTTCCATAATTATTTAAATAAATTATCACTTTCCGGGATTTCTTACCGATTCCCGTAATTCCCGAGTTTTTGAATTCTCTGGATTTTCTGTAATTTTTGAAATTCCCGAATCCCGAAAATTTCTCTTTTTCTATTTTCTTTTCTTTCTTTCTTTTCTTTCTTTTTCTCTTCTTTTCTTTTTTCTTTTTCTTTTTCTTGGTCAGACCGGTCTGAACCGGTCAGACCAGTTTTGCCTCCCTTATGGCCAGTCTTCCGTCAGTGACCGGTTCCTCACCGGTTCTAGCCTCCTACAGCTGGCCGAGGTGGCGAAGAAGCTGGATCCGGCCTCCGTTCTTCCCCATCACCGATGCCGGCGTCGGATCTGGAACAAGAACTTTCGGCCTTTTTCTCCTCTTATGTCCTTCCTCCGCCATTTTCTTCATCGTCAGTGGCCTCCTTCTCCTTCGTCGATCTTCACCGGTGGCGGGAGTGGCAGTGGCGGTGCCTAGATCGGCCGGCACCACCGTTTCCTCCCTTTTCCTTTCCTTTTCGGTTCGTAGGATTTTTCTCTTCGACTTTCTCTTCTCCTATTTTGTTTCTCTCTTCCGTTTTTCCTTTCCCGGCGTTGGCATCGGCTTCCTTCCCTCGGCTCACCGACGGCGTCACTGCCACTTCCTCCTCTCGGCGTCGCTAGCTTCTCCTTTTGTTTCCCTTTTGTTTGTTAAACAGAAGGGAAGTATGGGAATCGGGTTTTCCCAATTCCCATTCTATTTAACTTTTTTTTCTATTATAATTATTTTATTTCTTTAATATATATAATTATATCTATATAATTATATATATTATTAAATATCACATATATGTATATAGATATATATGTTATATATTTAAATCATTTATACATATATCTATGCAATTTAGTTTAAAATATTATATATATTTCATATATATATATATATACATAATTGTATATAAAAATATACACACGTATTATTTAATATAAAATAGTATATATAATATATACTATATTTCGTATATATATATATATATATATATATATATATATATATATATATATATATATATACATGTGTATTTATATAAAAACATATCAAAATATATTTATATAATTATATATATATATATATCCTTATACGTATTTTTATTTCATTTAATTTTTTTGGATTTCTTAATATCCGATTAATTTCTCCTTTTCATTTCTTATTTAATTTGGATTTTTCATTTGTCCAAATTAAATTTTCTCTACTCCATTACTTCATCAATTTTGGGAACGATATTCTCATCTCATAAATAAGTTCATTTATTTATTTTCTTTAACTTATTTATTTGTTTTCATATTAAATTTACAATTATTTAATATTAACTTTAGAAAATTAGCGGTTATCACAGTCTTAGACCGCAATACTTTCTCCTTTTGATCCAAGATTCGAACATCTTTCTCTACATAACTCATATCTTCCCTGATCTCTAGAGGTTCGTGCTGAATTATGTGAGACGCATCTGGATGATACTTTCGCAACATAGATACATGGAAGACATTGTGTACCCTGGATAACCTTGGTAGTAATGATAATTGGTATGCCATATCTACCACTCGGTCTAAGATTTCAAAAGGCCCAATATATCGAGGACTCAACTTCCTTTTCTTTTTGAATCTCATAAAGCCTTTAGATGGAGAAACTTTCAGGAACACTAAATCCCCTACTGAGAACTCTAAATGTTGGTGTCTAGTATCTGCATAACTTTTCTGCCGACTCTGAGTAGTCTTCAGTCAATCATGTTAGCTTTAAATTGATAATTAAATATTTTGAAATGAGAAAAACTTAAGCACAATTAAATGTTTAATATTTATATGTAAATTTGCATAAAGCCTTTACAACAATATCAAGTGCAAGTATATATTGAAAATATTTTATTACAATACACTTAGAAAAACATGAGACTAAGTAATCTTCCGTTGAACAAATTGATTAAAATTTTAAGAAAATTACTTAAGGAATGTTTGGATCAAATTTTCACTTGACTAAGTTAAGAAATACTTATATGAACTTGAGAAATGACTTAGGAATAAAGACTACACTTATTTCAACTAAAAATTGCCCAGAAAAGTCAAGTTATGTGGAAAGGATCAATCCCCTCCTTCATGGGATTGATCTTTGAATGGCAGAATGCCTGGAAAGTGTGAGTTGGACAAGAGGGATCAATCCCTACCCTTAGAGGATTGATCTCAAGGAGGCAAAAACTCAAGAAAAGTCTTTTCAAAGCTGTAAGATCGATCCTTTTAACCCAAGGATCGATCTCCCATCACGTGAAATATGCCCAATGGCTAGTTTTTAAGGGTTTCAACGGGAAGAATTACATTAAATGCTCCAACAACCATTTTCAACTCTTGAGGGACTATAAATACATGCATTTATGTTAATTAAGGGTAGAACAAGCATTATTTCATCTTCCTCAACCTTCAAGCATGAATTTAAAGCTCAAATCTACTCTTCTTCATACTCATTGTACTTTATTTTATGTATTTCTACCTTTGAGAGGTTTTTTTATTGTACACAAGCCATTTAAACTCAATTCTCTATTCTAAAGGGGAGTGCAATCTTGTAAGGCTATCTTGTGAGTGATTGGGTAACTTCACAAGGGAAAAATTTAGAGGTTTTTACCTAAGCCTACAAAAGGAAGTGTCAGAGGTCTTTCCACACCTTAAAGTGGCTTGTATTGAATCACAAAGAAAAGTGGAATCAACCCCTTAACAAGAGGATCAAAGAGAGAGGACGTAGACAAGAGATTGACCGAACCTCTATATATCTTGTGTTTGCATCTTCTTCCTTACTTTAGTTATTGTTTTCATTAATTTATTGTGCAATTTGTTAAGGTAGTTTGTTGAGCTTTAAAATTTAGAATTAAGGCCAAAAACTGATTCACCCCTCTCGGTGAGCGAACAGATCACATATAATCCAAACATCCTTTAAAGCTTGCTCAACAAGATCAAGAGCTAAGATCTTTCGGTCACCCACTTCTTCCCTTCCAATAGGAGAGTGACATTTCTAAGTATACAGAGCTTTATAAGGTGCCATGCTGATACTAGAGTGATAACTATTATTATAGGCAAATCTGCCAATGTAATAGTCATCCAAAGAACCTTTGAAGTCAAGTGCACAAGCTCTCAACATATCCTCGAGCATCTGAATCATACGCTTAAACTGACCATCAATTTGTGGATGAAAAGTTATGCTAAAGTTTAGTTGAGATCTCATGGCATCCTAAAAGTGCTCCCAGAAATGAGAGGTAAACTGAGAATCTCTATTAGAGGTAATGCTCACTAGGACTCTATGCAACTGACAATCTCTGACATACAAATCGGCTAAGGCACTCAGGGAATCCGTAGATTTCATGGCAATGAAGTGGGCTGATTTCCTTAGTCTATCCATAATAAACCATATCACATCATAGTTCCTTCTGGTCCTCGATAATCCCATGATGTAATCCATAGTGATATGCTCCCATTTCCACGTCGATATCGGTAACGGTCGAAGCAATCCTACTAGTTTCTAATGCTTTACCTTTACATGCTGGCAAGTGAGATGTCTTGCAACAAACTCAATGATGTCTTGCTTTTTAGGGCACCAATACACTTTACAAAGATTATGATACATCTTATTTCTACATGGATGTAAAGTGTACCTCGAAGTACGTGCCTCTATCAAAATTAGTTCCCTCAACTCTCTATCCTCGGAAATACAAATCGGCCCCTGAATCTACCAATCCCAAAGTCTAACTGAGTATCCAACTACACTTGAGTGGTAATTTCAATACAATCAATATCCTCTCTCTGAGCATTTCTGATTCGATCCATCAAGTTTGGCTCAATCTAAAGACTAGCCGTCATACCATTTCTCTTAGAAAGAGTAACATTCAAACTGAGGCTTACAAACTATTCTAACAGATCGTACTCCCGAACCATCATGTAAGAGACCATACCTATGTGTTTCCTACTCAAAGCATTTACTATCATATTGGCTTTCCTTGGGTGGTACAACACCTAGCAATCATAATCTTTCAGCAACTCCATCTATCTACAATACCTCATATTCAATTCACACTGCGAGAATAGATATTTGAGACTTTTATGATCAGTGTATACATGAAACCTTTCATCATACAGATAATGCCGCCATAATTTCAAAGCAAACACTACAATAGCTAGTTCTAGATCATGGGTAGGATAATTCTTCTTATGGTCCTTCAACTAATGAAAACCATAAGCGACCACTTTACCATTCTACATAAGCACACATCTCAGACCTAGTGAGGAAGCATCGCTGTACACTAAAAAATCCCCTGAATAATTAGGAATGGTGAAGATTGGTGTTGTGGTCAATCTGCACTTCAGTTCCAAAAAAAAAAAGCGCTCACATGTATCAGTTCATTCAAACTTTACATCCTTGCATGTGGGGTGCGTTAGAGGAGTAGCCAATCTAGAAAAACGCTCAACAAATTAATGATAGTACTTGGCTAGACCTAAAAGCTCTGAACCTCAGTTACCGATTTCAACTTTTCCAACTGTACAATAGTCTTTAGATAACACATACCCCAAAAATGAAATTTGATATAGCCAAAATTCGCACTTACTAACTTAGATAGAGCTTCTGATCTTTGAGGGTCTGTAGAACAATATATAGATGCTCCTCTCAAGACTTAGAATATACTAGAATGTTATCAATGAACACGATGACAACTTGTCTAGGAAAGGTTTGAACACCTCATTCATCAAATTCATGAAAGTTGCTGGGGCATTAGTCAATCCAAATGGCATAACCAGAAAGTCGTAATAGCCATATCGAGTCTTGAATGCAGTTTTAGGGACATCTCCTTCTTGATTCTTCAATTGGTGATATCTTAGTCTAAGATCAATCTTATAGAATATCTATACACCCCTTAGCTGATTAAACAAATTGTCTATTCTAGCAAAGGATATTTATTCTTAATAGTAACCTTATTGAGTAACTGGTAATCTATGCACAATCGTAAGCTGCTATCTTTCTTTTGGATAAAAAAGATTGATGCACCCTAGGGAGAGACACTAGGATGAATAAATCACTTGTCTAGTAACTCTTGGAGCTGCTTCTTGAGCTCATTAAACTTTACCAGTGCCATTCAATAAGAAGGCTTAGAAAGGAGTTCTGTACTGGGTACCAAATCAATGATGAATTCTATCTCTCAATCAGGAGGTAGCCCCAGTAATTCATTCGAAAACACTTCTAGAACATCCTTAACCATAAGAATCTCGTATAACTCTAGACGTTCTTTTCTACGTCCTCCATATAGGTAATGACCCCTTTAATAGCAAATATAATTCTTCATATTTCATACTTATACAATTTTCACTAAATAGTTTACTTCATTACTACTCAGAAAGCTTTACAGTGTAGCTTTCAAGGTGAGAGTTATATACTTAGTGTTACAATCTAAACTAACATGATTTTCAGCTAACCAGTCTATTCCTAATATCACGTTAAAATCATACATATTAAGCAAAATTAGTTTAGCTATAGTTTCCTTCTCTCCTACCTTTATTTTACAGTTACGATACATAATATCAATCATTTGATATTCTCTAAAAGGTGTACTAATCTGGAATAGATGTTCTAAAGGTTTAGGTTCTATTGGTATTTTAATAGAACACATAGGAGACAAAAAATAATACATAGAGCCTTGATTGAGAATGCAAGTACATTTATATCGAAAATAAAAATCTTATCCTTAATTACCTTAGATGAAGTGTCAGCAGACTCCTTATCGATAGCATACACTTTGCCCTGAGTTCAGCCTTTTTACTTTCTTTGCAGTTGTAGCTTTCTTTAGCTGGGATGGTGCAACCTCATATGGTTCCTTAGCGGTTGCTGTTGTCTACTGAGTTCTTATTATTTGGGTAGTACTTAACCAAATGCCTAGTCTGTCTACATCTAAAACAAGCTCTGGTAACATACAACTTACCACAATACCAACATCTTGTCACAGTACCTTTTTATGTAGCAGTGGAGCTATCAGGAGTAGTGGACTTAGTAAGTGTAGGCTCAAAATCTTAATCCTAGTGACTTTGGCCTTCTTAGTTGATCTCTTCTTGAATTTATCATCGAAGCTCTGCTTAGCCTTTTTTTTACCCTTGGCTTTAGATCAGGTCCCAAATTCTGCCTAATAGGACTCATAATCTTGCTCACATAACTAAACCCGACAGATAGCCTCATCTTATGTGGCCATGTCAAATGACGCTAACTATGCCTTGATAGAGTCTCTCAAATTGGCAATAAACCTTTTGATCTTATGTTCCTCGCTCTTGACGGTCTCTTGGTCAAATCGGCTCAATGTCGTAAACTGGGACTCATACTGGTCCACTTTCATAGATCCCTATACCAAACACAAAAATTCAACCTGCAACTTCTTCTGCGCTATCCGCGGGATATACTGTTTGTTGAATGCCTCTAAGAACACCACCCAATTAACTATCGAATGTCTGGCAGCTTAAACTATCTTTGTGGACTTCCACCATTGCTTTGCCTCGTCCACCAATAAGAAAGTAGCTAGACTTACCTTTTCTGTCTCAGTACATTGCATGTAGGTAAACAGTTTCTTTACAACATTTACTTAGTTTTCTGCTACCATCAGATCCTTATCACTCATGAACTTCAGCAAATCCAATTTTTGGAACTATCTCAGTAATTTAATATTATTGGTAATCACTGGGTCAACATGCTAGGGCTGTAGTGGCGATGGTACCGGCTGTGGTTGGGGTACTGGAGGCATTTTAGCTGGTGGAGGAGGAGGTTATGCCACTTCAGGTATTGGTGGTCTAGTATTATTATTAAAATTAACAATAAAATCTGCAAACATCCATTCCAGCTTGGAGATACGAGTTTTAGGACTCAGGTTGTAGAGGGAAAGCAGGTTTAGGGATTGGCTCTAGAAATAGCTTTAGAGATGGCTGACCTCATCTCTATCCTCGTCCTCTACTTGATCTATTACCCCTTCACCTATCACTCATTCTGTCAAAAACAAACATGAGAAATGTTTTTAGTTACCCTAAACAATTATACATTCATACAATTACAGTGCTACATGGGATGTAAACCAATTCTAATCTAAAGACACTGATAGACATCAGACCAACCTTGCTCTGATATCAACTTTTCTGTCATGATTTGATTATAACACTCGATACTATCTTTTCCTTGATTGTATGATTGGTTGGGCTATTTATAATGTCCACACACTCAGTTTACATTTCAACCAATGTTCTCTTTCCTAGACTATGAAATATTCAGTACCAACTAAACAATCAAAATATAATCTACATTCAACTACTACACATTCAATACATTACAATGTGGTTTATATCCCTTGTACAAGTTACAAACATAGTAGTATTGTACAACATTGTTCGAACATAAAACATAAAATAGTGTACCTCTATGATCCCTAATAATGGCTTAAGGGAAACTGATCAGAAGTCCTTGTGTAATAGAATAAGTCTATTGTAAATAATTTGTAAGGAAAGTAAAGGGGTGAGCTTCCACTCAGTAAAAAGTATATATAAGAGCTGATACTATGCATAACTATATACATGTATCTTAAACATGCTCCTACACTTAGATTCACTATAAGTATATAATTTAAGCACTCTATTGGAATGATACTATAATCGTTAGGTAATCAAGTTAACTATGTAAGAATATTTTAAAGTACCTCACTTATCTCAATATTTAATTTTGACTATAAAGAGTTTGATATAATTTATTCAATAAACAGTTTAAAGGTATTGTTTTTGATAAATTGTTTCGTAAGTAATTCAGAAAACAATTAATAATCATTCAATAAACATTACGAAGTTGTATTAGAAAATATGATAGATATTAAAGAGTTATACAATCTTTAAGTTTGACTGTATTTGAATACTGTTTTGTAGTCAAGAAGTGAGGATGATTAAGGGAAGATAGACCAATATATGGTAGTCTATAAATTCTGGTGCTGTTGAATCGTGCTATTGAACTGTGTTTATGTGGTAACGATATATATAGAAAGTGTAGGGATACTATAATTGAATTAGAAATGACTAAATGAAACTTAGCATAATTGAATAGTGAAACTGTATTAATATTGATTGACTGGATTACGTAACTTGAATTGATTGACTGGACTATGTAATTTGAAAAGAATGATTGAACTAAATGATTGCCATTGTGACTGATTGGGCAATGAGAACTTGATTTGTGGCTATTGAACTATGCTTTAAGTGCAGGATGGTTAGGATAGATGGTACTATTATGCTGCCGAAATTTTGTAAACCAATCTTAATACTATAAACTGATAATGAGAAATAGCTAGTGTAAGAAAGGATGATGGAAAGGGGTGATTAGTTAAATTTATGTTTTACCTTATAGGTATGTACGTAATTATAACTTTGTTTTGGAAGGGATTATTGATGATTTCATTCCTTTTCATGAAACCAGTGAGTTTTAGAATTATTGTTATATTTAAATAAAATATTTCGAACACTGTTTATTGTATGAGAATATTTTACACTGTATGATGCTCTTACTAAACTTTACCGCTTTAAATGCAACTATCTCAGATTTTATAAACTTATGGACTGACTGAAGATATGCTTTGATTGAATATTATAAAATACAAAGTGTTTTATGACTGGTTAATGAAGTGATATTGAAAGTTTTGAACGTCTGATTGAAGTGAATGTTTTGAATGTCTTGAATGTCATAGATTGACTGACTGTATTTTGTTGAAAGTTTTAATTGTCTGACTGAAGCTAGTGTTTTGAGTGTATGATTGAAGTAAATGTTTTGTATATTGTGAACTAACTGAAAAGGTTTTACTGAAAGTTCAATTTATCTAATTGGAGATAATGATTTGAATGCTTTGAATTAATTGACACTATTTTACTGGAAGTGTTTACTTTCTGACTAAAGTTAATGATTTAAATGTTTTGGATTTGACTAAATGTTTTGAACAAAATGTATTGATTTTCGAACAGTATGATTTTAAAACAAAACTTGGTTCCAAAAGTTTATATTTCAATTGTATTATTGTATTATGTTTTGAAAACATAAAATATTGTATTATTGTATTATATCACTTGCTCTGTGGTACTGTGGGGAGCACTGTTTTTTGTTGACCATAAGCAAGTCTTCAGCGATCCTCAAGATCGTCATTGGCTCCTTAACAATGGATGGACACCTCTTTGATTGTGGCCACATGTGATTACTATTTACTTTCTTTATGGGCGATCTGAAACTGCATGATTTCTATTGGGATGTTACCATGTCTTCACTAAACTGTTTACTGAACTGTTTACTAAGTTGTTTTTTTTTGTGTAAACCACATGTATCCCTATACATTTTAACTTTCTAAGACTAATCTTGCTCAGGACTTAGTCATAGTTAAGGCTTTTTACCCTTCCTCAAAGATGTGTTTGTGGGGATCGAACTTGAGAGCTCTTCCAATAAACTTAGCCTGTGTTGTCAACTGAGCCACAACCCATTGGTTGTTTATGGAGATGTTTACTGGATTGTTACTGAATTGTTATTGAACTGTTTACTAAATCATTTACTGAATTGTTTATTAAATTGATTACTGAACGGTCTACCATACTAGTTACTGATGGGTTTACTGAACTATTTATTAACTGTTTACCAATCTGTCTACTGAACTGTTCATTGGTTGTTTTTTGAACTACATATTGACTAGTTTACTGAACTAGACACTGAACTGTTTATTAAATCATTTACTGACCAGTTTATTGAACTAATTATTGAATAACTTACTGAACGATTTACTAAACTATTTACTAAGTGCTTACAGAATATATATGTACTATTGATTTGACTGATTTTAAATAATAAATGATTGATAACGATTGTTTACTGTACAATATTGTCACTAAAAGTTTGAAAGGTTTTGACATTGATTTAATACATATGAATTCCTTCTCTATAAAATTTTCATAACTTCTTTATAGTCGAACTTAAGAACCGAGATAAGTGAGGTGCTCCAAAGCATCCTTTGGTACTCAACCTGGTACCCCTAATCAATTATAGTATCCTTTCTGATAGAATGATCAAACACTATATTTTGATAGTGATTATAAATGCATGAGCATGTTTTCAATATATGCGTATAGTTGTGCATAGTATCAGTTCTTTTATATATATTTCTTACTAGGTGTAAGCTCACCCCCTTCCATCTTATAGATTATTTGCAATAATAGTTGCCCTGATTAAGGAAGAAGGAAGATTCTCATCAAATTACTGTGAAGCTTTGATTTGTACCTTGAAGGTATAATTGAATAATTACTTTATTGTATTTAAACTTTATTGTACAGTATATTAGTTTGTAAAGGGATGTAAACTAAAGGAGTCTTAGTGTTAATTATAGTCTTTTGATACTGGATATTAATCTAGTTGAAGTGGTTTATTTAAGTATAGTTAAGAAGTATTTTAACTTGATTTTATGTAATTGAGACGGAAATGTAAATAAAAGTAAATACATACTGTAAATGACTGTACTAGGATCAATCTGAATAGTTAGATAATGAGTTAACTAAGTAAGTTTAGCTTAATATCAAAGTGATGACACTGAGCACAGTCCAACCAATTGTGTGAACAGGAAAAAATGTTAGTCCACATTTTAAGGAATCAGAGCGTGATTGAAAGTTTTCTATATATATCTTTTACCACACAAACAAAGTTCACTAGCATGATTCAGCTTCACCAAAATTTATAAACCATTATATATTAGTCTATCTTTCCTTAACCATCCTCACTTCCTGGCTGTAAAATAGTATTCAAATACAATCAAACTTCAATGCATCAATTATAAAGATTGTATAACTCTTTAATATCTATCATATTTTTAATACAACAACAAAACTGGTCTACTTCATACAAGTGCCTATATCTACAATTATAGTCAGAACACTTCCTTTTTCAGTTCTGACTTCATCAATAGTCTTGTATTAATTTAGACAATATTCTATAACCATTAATTCATCAAATTAAGCATGATTTCATCCTTTCCTTCACTTGGCCTAAATCACCATCTCTCACCACACTTTTCATTTCAACAATCCAAAGCTAGATTCATGCTTTACACTAACTCTACATTAATTCTACACCATTTTTGCTTGAAATTAAGCATGGTATCATTAAGAATCCTTCATGACCGAAACCCTCAAGATCTCATACAATTGGTTTTAATCAATTCTCACACCATACATATGTTATACAACCTTAAAGCACTAACATACATTAAAAGGAATCAAAGTTGTATAAGCTTTTTCTCACCTTTCTCTTTGGCTAAGTTCTTGAGTGGCTTTTTCACCATGCAAATGGTCTCACACAAACTGATTCCAAGGTATGTGATAGAGTTTGATGAGAGGAACAACTTTCATTTTGTGAGTTTTTTGGTTTGGGGCTTGTAAACTTGGGTTTTACAAGCTTTCTCTCATTAAAACCATAAAAACTCAAACTTTCTCTCTCCTCACAATGGTGGTCGGCCTTAAGGATGAAGATGGTGAGATTTTTGTGTTTTTATAATATCTTTTCCATCAAATTACCATTTTGTCCTTTACAAATTTAAAAATTTCATTTATGTCCCAATTATTTTAATATTCATTTAAATGTTTAATTTCTTTTCCAAAATATTTTATTTTCATGCCAAATATATTTATTTAACATAATTTAGTCAAAACTTTGACTTTTAATAGGATTTGATTGGTCAAATTGGTGAATTATTGAAATAGCCCTAAGTGTTCATTCGCATTGTTTTTGGCCTTTTTCTGTGATTTAGTCTATATATTAGAATAAGGTAAGACTTCTTCACACGAGGGGTTCACTATCACTATCTGTTGGTCCAAAGTCAAACTACATTGATTGTTGTTCACAAATATTTTTTCGGCCTATGGGCATAACTGTTATTTTTAAATTTGTTGCATATTTCCCAAAACATGCACAAATGGAGAAATTTTGAGATGCAAATTCTTACCATCTCATTATTTCACTCCGAATATCAGTATTGTAGAGTTTCACCCCAATCTGGATTATAAAAAACTTAGTGGGGCCCATGTCCAGTTTTCCTCTAACACTACCATTATTTTGGAAATTTTAAGTTTAACTTTCACTTATTGATTTTCGTAATATATAACTTATATTAGTTATTGGGAAAGAGGGAGTTCTCATATATTTCATCCTTATAAGTTTGAAGGTGCCTAAATACTTAAAACAGATGTTTTTGGCTGTGTCCCAAAGCATATAAAGGTCGATGAGTAGTCAAGATGAGGATTCATCTCCCCGAAAGGGATAATATCTCACATATCGTTGCTCATTTTAACTCAAAGTCCTTAGTTAAGGCAAAATTTAAGTTAGAGTTAATGTTAGTACCTAAACTGTGAAAACGAAAATGAGTATAGAGTAGACATCAAGTCAAACTTTATCCATTTTTGAGATATTGAGATGAAAGAATCAAATTACATTGAGATGTTATGCACTGAATACGTTGGTCAAACCATTTGATCTTTCTAACATTTAAATGGTCATGATGCAGATTTAGATGCCACTCTTGATCGTGAATTAAATGAATAATATATTTCATTGTTAATATGCTGCAAACCTAATGGGTTACACATAATAAGATAACCCTATGGATTAAATTAAATTGATAGGTTTGAAATTTTGGAATTTACTAATTGGGCTTATTCAAAGAAAATTATAATTGAGCTTAATTAAAATGTTTAATTAGGTGGGCTTAATTAAAATAGTTTAATTAAGTTGTGGGCCAAATCATACTTATAACAAGTTCCAAGGCTAAAGGGTAACTATACCAATTAAAAGGAGACAAAAACCTAACCTATAAAAGCATCATTATGGCTGGCCATCATGAGAGAGAGAGAGAAACCTTAGGACTAGGCAACAAAAACCCTATGGATTTGTTCCTTTATTGCCACCCCTCTATCTATTGTGTTTTTGGTTTTTAATGTTCTTTTAGTCAATTAACAATTAACAAATTGTTTAAAGAGCTAGTAGATTAAAAATCGAGATATGATGGTGAAATTGTGAGTCTCAATATATTAGCATGGGAGTAGCCATAATACAATTTAGCCTTTTGCAGGATCCATTAGTCGTTTGTGTGAATTACTGTTAGAGGTCGAGCAATTAAACAACTATTGATGTGGTTTGGCTTATTTGGAGCACGTGATCAGATTGAGTCTTCACAATCTTGAGTTAAGAGTTCTCAAGATTAAGGTATGAAATTGTTTCAAAATCCAATTATTCATGTGTATGCCAATTTTACTAAGTTTTAAGTGTGATCTTTTGTTTTGGTTTCGATATTGTATGTTTATATGTTCTCTGTGTTATCTAATAAATGTATGTTTAATTAGACTAATCATGAACTAAAACTAGCAATTAGTATCCAAGCCTTGCTTAATAGGACAGCAAATTGAAAATAGGATTTCTTGATGTTGCCATTAATGCATAAGGTGCATGATAAATGTTTGATGTAATTTCTCATTGAATTAGAATGTTTAAAAACATGTTTTTAAAAGGTTTTTAATTCTGGAAAATAATCTTAATTATTGATTTTTGGTGTTTAAATGATGATTTAAATAATTGAAAGATGTTATGCAATTTGTTCGATCAAATTAAAATCTTGAAATTGTGTAATGCCTTGTTTAATTAATATTGTAATTGGTTTGAGCTAAGGTATAATTGTGGTAGCTGTATTTTGTTGAATTTTAAGCATAAAGATGTGTAAAAAATGTTCTACAAACTTGCTAGAAAGATTTGGGGTTCATAAGATCATGAATTGTGACATCCTCGTCACTACCAATTAACATATAATTTTTTCTTTCACATACAACTTGAATAGGCTTGTTTATCAATGTTATTCCTTGTGAGAACTGATTTTATTATACTGTATAGCATATTGTAAATGATGGATAACCAAAATAAATTATTTAGTGGAATTAACTAATTATTGAGTATGCAATTCCACTTTACATTAAGGAATTTTTGGAAATTTAATTTTTTGAAATTATGGGCTTAATAGCAAACAAAGGAAGATGGATAACACACCAACAATGTACTACACTTAGTATATTCGGTTGGAAAGAATAGCTAGGAAAAGCAATTCAAGTCATGGATAAAATGGTATGTAATAAACACCAATTAAACATAACATGATGCCTAGAAGCCTATTGGAGGAAGCTTTGAAAATGAAGCATGAAGGAAAGTCAAGAAAAGAGGCTAGGAGTGAACTTCACGCCACTTTGCTCCTCCTTGTACCAATAGGTTTAGACACCAGATAGCTTAACTAATTTACATGCAATGTGAAAGATAATTAATGGCAAAGAAATCAAAGTCAACATGGGAAAGTTTGTATTGGTTGAAGAATATGACAAGGAAGAAAATAGGCCAATAGGAAGCAAAAGGTTTGCTACTGCATGCCACTTCTGTTAGAAGAAAGAACCGACTGTGTTGGATGAATTCAAAAGAAAAGAATCTCAGCACATCATCCTTTGGCTGTAGTTTTTATCTACAAATTAATGAATGTAGAATATTATTACCATGCCATACCTTTGGTTACCATTTTTCTTCAAACATTTATGAGCAAGGAAAGTGATGAGCAAAGAGATTGGAAGCTACAAGACTTAATAGCCGGCTATAAAAGTTGATTAAGCTAAACAAAATGTAATACAATTCTCTTCAAGATCCACATTACCGATTTCTCTTGCCTCATCTTAGTTCATTTCTTCCTCATTTACTTGACAAGAATTCCTCTCTTGCTACCTAAGCATCTAGTCTTCCTTCATGTATTTTCCTTCACTCATAAAACCATCCAAGTGAATCAAGGAGAGGAGGACTGACGTGGGGAACAACAAAACAAGTTGTGAGTTGTGTTGGCTCAATCAAACAAGGTAAATAAAGTTCCAGCCAATGTTCATGTATTTAATCCTTGATTTATGATGATGATATGTTAATTAGGTAAGGTATGTGCATATTACTTGACATAAGAACATGTAGAAATTTACTAAGATGGAACTATAGGTTGTTGATGGTGTTAAGGAATAAATAAAACATGAACAAATATGAAGATTTAAGTACTCGATGAGAAATAGGCGAGCTCAGCTACTATGGGCGAGCTAAATGAAGCGTGGTAGTGGGCGAGGTCGCCACATGCTAGTTTGACTCATAGGTGAACCCACCTTTGAATAAAAAGCCGTGAATGGCGAACTCACATGCATAGGCATGGCGAGTTGAATCTTGTGCGAACTCATATGCATAGGCATGACGAGTTGAATTGTGGGCGATCTCACATGCATAGGCATGGCGAGTTGAATCTTGGGCGATCTCCCACGCATAAGCCATTATATGAATGGCGAGTATATTGGGTGAGTTAGAGGATTAGCCTCAAGTCTCACCAAAGTATTGAAAAGATTCAAACAGAATACATTGATAATCTGGATAATTTATTTTGCAGCCGGGAATTGAGAATTGAAAAAGGTGAGCGAGAAGCTAGGCTTCGTAATACCAGGTAAGGAAGTAGTATGTGAAGTATACTGCATGTCCTGTGGAGTAAAATATTATAAAAATATTGAGAAAATATTTTGGTTTATGACATGCATTTGTTTGATAAATTATTTTGATTTGGGCAAGCTACAAAGATAGCCGACCCCTATGTTGTTTCGGGGTGAGCTAAAGTGGGCGACCCCTTGTTTTAATAAAAATCTAGGCGAGCTAAAGATAGGCGACCCCTTTTGTGATATTTCGGGCAAGCCAAAAGTGGGCGAACCCCTTGTTTTTTAAGATAAGTGCATATGGGCGATCCCTAATAATCTAATGGGCGACGCCGAACCATTAAATCATATTTCAGCCTTCGGGCGAATAGTTTTATGGGCAAACTGGCCATGTAGAAACCATAATGGGCGAACTAGCCATGGACGGGTCATAATGGGCGAACTGGCCATGGATAAGCCATAACGGGCGAACTGGCCATGGGTGAGCCATAATGGGCGAACTGGCCATGGACAAGCCATAATGGGCGAACTGGCCATGGGCAAGCCATAATGGGCGAGCTGACCATGGGCGAGCCAGTTTAACTCATGTTTTTCTCACTCGTATATTGGCAAAATTCTGGCTGTTTTTACTATATTTATAAAGAAAAAATATAAAACCTTTCTGAAAAATAAATCATTTTGAGGAAATGATGAAATTTATGAAATAATTCCTTAAATGTTCTTTATGAGATATAAAGTGATTTTGAGACTTTAGACCCCGAGTTTCATGCATTACTATTTTACGAGGCTGATTGACCCGTCAAGTCATCAGAGGTCTCGAGGACACCTGGCCAGTGTATCCGAGGACTACCTATAGATTGTGGCCATAGATCTACTGCATCCTTGGGATGATGATTACTATGTTCCTTTGGGGAACGATGATAGCATGTTTTAATTGTAGGGTGATGCCTAGTCTCAACTTATCGATTTCTGTTTACTGTTTTCTATACTATATTGTAAACTGTTTAGCCGGTGATTTAAATATTAAAGACTGGTTACTATATCCGCTGTTTTCCTACTGGGTATGTTATTAGGAAAATAAACGTTTTGTGGAATATAGTTTTTTTTATTTTTATAAAGCAGCATAAAACTTCCTTACTGAGCACGTTGTCGCTCACCCCTTATTTTCCACTCCACAGATTGTTGATCTTGGATTAAGAGAATTACCTTCCAGAGATTATCGACTGCTAGAGTCAGCAGATTTTCGATATCGAAGGTATATGATTTTCTTTTATATATTCAGTGAATTTGTACAGTACTACTTTGAGTAGAAAGGAATGTACATATATATATATTAAGGAAATAATGCAACAATGCATATTTTCATATTGGTACAATGAATAAGAGTACTAATTTTAGAAAAGTGATTAACGGATGGTTAAGCATCACAGACAGCCCAACCGGTAAGTAAATGAGATTTATAAGTAAATATTATATTATACTATGGATTCGGGTTGTT
The DNA here is from genome assembly GCA_032173925.1 of Heritiera fomes. Taxonomy (NCBI): domain Eukaryota; kingdom Viridiplantae; phylum Streptophyta; class Magnoliopsida; order Malvales; family Malvaceae; genus Heritiera; species Heritiera fomes. The sequence goes on along the minus strand of JAPDPM010000009.1, from coordinate 14,403,950 downwards.
ACATTCCTTCTTCTTATGCTTGGTATTAAATAGCTCATCATAAAGATCTTAAATTCAAGTAAAGCATAATTATTATATTTATACATATCATTCCAAAGCACAGGATCTTACATAACTTACATAACCTAAATCTCCCAAAATCTTATAGACATCACTATACTGTAGCACTGTCTGGCATACAAAATCTAAAGTGCATAGCGAATAAGTATACCTTCAGAAATTATAGGGAAGTGTATGTCGAAGGTACACTACAATATCCCAAAAGTAAGCTCCTCTATCTGGAGCGAAATTCACTTCAAGTAATCTGTATGAAAAATGATTGTAAAGGGTTGAGTTTACACTCAGTAAGAAATATATGTAAAAGAGCGTACTATGTCACTATATGCTGGTTTCCTACTTGGCTCTATAATATAATTTGGAAACCTTTGAAATTAAATATCAAATCTCATAATTCATTTTCGTACAAGCAAATAAATCCAGTATATATATTCAATTAAATCAAATAATGGCATATGCATCATCATGTAAATTTCTTACATATATTCAATTTTTTCAAATAGTTGTATATGCCTTAAATCACTTGATATCTTATATACCGATATCTTTCAAATAAAGTGGAGACTATTAACATTTCAACAGAATCATGCACTAGATAATATCCTATAAGGGCAGATGGCGTACCAATGTAAGGGCCAGGAATCTTCCCTTAGCCAAACATATAACAGAGACAATTGGCCAATGTCGATAGGCCATAATGAACACTAGTCAGGTGACATCTGTGGCATTGAGGACCAGACTAAGGTTCCTCAGCCAAGTACAGATACATATACTGAGGACTTGATCAGAGTCTCTCAGCCAGATACAGATAATGCATGATCATCAAGTAGTCCATAGTCTCAAACGTTTGTTATATACTTCTTTGGTAATACAAATGTGCTTGTATCAAATAGGCTTTAAAACTTCGTTTTCAAACAGGGCAGTCGGCTGCTATCACATATCTTGCTTTATCGAAATTATTTTCTTTTTAAAATTTTGATATTTCTAGATTTAATAACACATGAGGCAGTCGACTAGTCGTATAAGGCAATCGATTGATTTTGAAACAGAATATTTCTCGAGAAAATGCAGTCGACTGGGCATATAAGAGTCAACTGTTTTCGCAAACAAAATGCTTCTGAAAATAGGGCAGTCGACCGATTTCTCAAATAGAATACTTTTCAAGTAAATAGCAGTCGACTTGTTTGAAACAGAATACTTTCTGGAAAATAGCAGTTGATTGGCTTATATAGCGGTCGACTGGTTTGCATTAGTTTTCGAAAAATCTACGCTTTGCTTGTCTCTAGGCAGTCGATTGCTACTTAAGGCAGTCGGCTGCTCCTAGCAATTTGGTAACTAGAAGTAAAACCCAAATTTTGCACTTCCTGCATTTAAATCAACTTATACTTCATCCCAAAACATTTAAAACATGCGGATATAGTCACCCTACGTTCGTTACACATATTCCTCACTTCAAACAGTCAATAATCCAATAGCGTGGTTGAAATCAACGCTTTTCTTTTCAACTATTCAAAGCTGCAAACATCATATTAATTTCAACCTTTAACTTTCTTTCATTTTAATACCCTAAGCATACTATACCAACATGACCTAACTCCAAATCAAAGATAGAATCAAGAGAAACAATTTCTTCTCTTACCTTTGTTAATCATCAAAATTGATAGCAATAAGATCTCTTCAATTACTTGAATTCGGTCTTTTAAATTCTAGGTATAGCTAAAGCTAATGATGAGGAACGTTTTTCGTTACTAAGGTTTATGGATTCAGTGACAGACAGGAGTTGTTCTACAAGGTAAGCATAGAGAAAAACTTGAGAAATTTTATGGGAACAAGCAAAGTGGCTGCCAGCCTCTTGATGGAGAAGATGATGACACATTAAGCTTCATTAAATGTGTCTTTATCCATTTATCATCATCTTTGACCATAGACCCATTTGACCATTAATTTCTCTTCTTCCATTCATATGCCACATGTACTTTACACTCAATAAAATATGATATTTTTTTACCATAATCTAAATATTCTCATAACATCAAAATTATTTCCTTCCATGTCCCATATATCATTCATACATCAAAATTTCATATTTATTAAATCATTCTAGCTTGGAGTACTTTATAAATATAGGAAAATTATAAGAATTTGGGGATTTCACATTCTCCACACCTTTAGAAATTTGGTCCTTCAAATTTAAATCGTGCTACGTCTCAAATAATTTTGGATATTTCTCTTTCATCAAGCTCTCTAGCTCCTATATAGCTTCTTCCATGGTATGATACTGCCAGAGAACTTTAACTAATAGAATCGTCTTAGACCTCAACACTTTATCTTTTCTATCCAAAATCCGAATCGGCTTCCCCACATAGCTCAAGTCTTCATGAATCTCCAAAGGCTCCTATTTTATGACATGAGATGGGTCCGGATAATACTTTCGAAGCAGAGGCACATGAAAGACATTATGTACTCCCGATAGCTCTGGAGGTAGTGCTAACCTATATGCAACATCTCCTATATGGTCTAAGATTTCAAATGGCTCGATGTAGCATGGACTAAGCTTGCCTCTTTGGTCAAATCTCATAATCCCTTTGAATGGAGAAACTTTCAAAAACACTAAATCCCCAATCAAAAACTCAAGTGGCCTTCGTCGAGCATCTACATGACTCTTTTATCGACTCTGAGTTGTCTTAAGTCTTTGACAAATTAACTTAATATCCTCGGAGGCTTGCTCGATTAAATCTGGAGCTAATAACTTGCGCTCACCCACTTCTTCCCACCCAATCGGAGATTGACACCTTTTACTATATAAAGCTTCATATGGTGCCATCCTGATACTTGAATGATAGCTATTGTTGTAATCAAACTCAGCTAATGGCAGATGATCGTCCCAAGAGCCCTTAAAATCCAAAGCCCATGCTCTTAACATATCCTCGAGCATCTGAATGGTGCGTTCGGACTGACCATCAGTCTGCGGATGGAAAGTTGTGCTAAAGTTCAACTGAGATCCCATGGCTTCTTGAAAATGTTCCGAAAAAAGAGAAATAAACTTGGAATCTCTATCGGATATTATGCTCACTGGAACCCCATGTAACTGAACAATTTCTTTCACATACAAATCTGCCAAAGCACTAAGTGTATCCCTAGACTTCATAGGTAGGAAGTGAGTTGACTTAGTTAGTCGATCCATAATTACCCAAATGCTATCATGACTTCTTCTAGTCCGAGGCAATCCCATCACAAAATCCATCATAATGTGCTCCCACTTTCACATAGGTATAGGCAGAGGATGTAGTAAACCGGCTGGTCTTTGGTGCTCCACCTTAACCTGCTGGCACGTGAGACATTTCGCCACAAACTCTGCTATGTCTCTTTTCATGCCAGACCACCAATATACCTTGCGTCGACTGTGATACATCTTAGTATTTCCCGGATGCAAAGTATACTTAGTGGAATGTGCTTTTGTCAAGATCAACTTTTTCAATTCCTTATCATCAGGAACACGTATGCGATTCTTAAACTTCAAGATTCCATCATTACCCATATCAAATTCCGAGAGCATACCTGACCGGATCCCATTCATAGCCTCAATACACTGAATATCCTCCCTTTGAGCAACCCAGATTCTGTCTACTAACTTGGGTTCAATCAACAAACCAGCTGTCATCCCAAATTGTTCATGGGGTGTAACATTTAGATTGAGGCTTGCAAACTGCTCAAACAACTCATACTCTGGGACCATTATATACGACACTATACCCATATGCTTCCGGCTCAAAGCATCTGCTACCACATTGGCCTTCCCCGGGTGGTATAGGATCTCACAATCATAATCCTTCAAAAGCTCGATCCATATCCTCTGACTGATATTCAATTCTCTTTGAGAGAAGAAATACTTTAGACTTTTATGATCCGTAAAAATTTGAAAATTCTCACCATACAAGTAATGCCTCCATATCTTTAGAGCAAATACCACTGTAGCTAACTCCAAGTCATGAGTTGGGTAGTTTTTCTCATGGTCCTTTAATTGTAGAGAACCATATGCAACTACCTTACCATATTGTATTAATACACAACCCAAACCTTGTCTAGAGGCATCACTATACATCGAAAATCCTTCAAAACTACTAAGAATGGTGAGAATAGGTGCAGTCGTTAGCTTGCGCTTCAACTTTTGAAAACTTCGTTCACAGGCATCATTCCATTCAAACTTCACCTCTTTGCGCGTTAAGCACGTCAAGGGAGCAGCTAACCTTGAGAAACCCTACACAAATCTTCGATAGTAGCCAGCTAGACCCAAGAAACTCCTAATCTCTGTAACTGTTTTCAGTCTCTCCCATGGCACCACAACTTCAATCTTTGATGGATCCACCGAAACTCCATCTTTACTGATTATATGCCCCAAAAAGGAGATTTGATCTAGCAAAAAATCACACTTACTTAGCTTGGCATATAATCCTCGATCTCTGAAGGTCTGTAGAACTATCTTCAGATGTTGCTCATGCTCTTCCCGGGATCTTGTAAACACCAATATGTCATCGATAAAAATGATAACAAACTTGTCCAAGTATGGCTTGAACACATCATTCATCAAATTCATAAAAGTCGCGGGTTCATTGGTTAGGCCAAATAGCATCACTAGAAATTCATAATGGACGTATTGTGTTCTGAACGTAGTCTTGGGGATATCTTCACTCCGGATCTTCAATTGATGATATCCCAATCTTAGGTCTATCTTGGAAAAGACTTGTGCACTCTTAAGCTGATCAAAGAGGTCATCAATCATGGGAAGAGCATATTTGTTCTTAATTGTCACCTTATTCAACCATCGGTAGTCAATGCACAACCTCATACTGCCATCCTTCTTCGGGACAAACAGTACAGGAGCACCCCATGGAGATACATTGGGTCGTATAAACCCCTTATGTAGTAGCTCCTGAAATTGTTTCTTTAATTCCTCCAATTCCACTAGTGCCATCCGATAAGGTGATCTCGAAATGGGCTCAGTTCCTGGCACTAAATCGATAGTAAACTCGATTTCCCTATCCGGAGGAAGTCCTAGAAGATCGTCCGGAAACACATCCGAAAAATCCATGACTATTGGATTTCATGGAGTTTGCGACGTTCCTTTTCTATGTCCATCACATAGGCTATAAATCCTTCACATAATAACACATATTCTATCAATTTAGTTTCAAATAATTCATTTAATGAATGTACCTTTATATTAAACACTTGTAAAATTTACAGCATAGCTAACGGGAGAAGAGAAGATCACACTTTTAGCATAACAATCTAATATCACATGATTCTTAGGCAACCAATCCATTCCTAAAATAATGTCAAATCAATACATATTTAGTAGGATTAGGTCAGCTATTGATTCTCTCTTTCCTACTCATAGCTTACAAGTACGATACACTATATCCGTTATTTGAGATTCCCTAAACATAGTACTTATTTGTAACAAGTGTCCTAAGGGTTCAGGCTTAACAGGTAATTTCATAGCTATAATAGGAGAAATAAAGGAGTGTGTGGAGCTTGGATCAAATAGTGCAGTAACACTTATATCAAAGAGATGGATCTTACCCTTAATCACCTTGGACGAAGCATCGACAGACTCTTCATCGATAGCAAATACTCGTCGTTAAGTCACAGCTTTCTTTCCCTTCTCTGCAGCTGTGGCCTTAGGCTGTGGTTGGGTGATCTTTCCTGATTCTTCAGACTCTCTCAAATTCCTCTTAGGACAATCCTTAATTTGATGCCCTATTTCACCATACCTGAAACAAGCACCACTCGCTAACCGGCAAGGCTGTGATGTATGAAATTTCTCGCATTGCTCACATCTCGGCATTATACTCTTTGGTGAGCTAGCAGTACTACCTGCCGAATATCGAGATCTTTAATCACTTATCTTGATTCCGGTAGATCGAGGAGTCCCTGTAACATAACCATCATAAACTTTCGAAACTTCAGCACATTCCCATATAACCTTTTAATTAAAATAAAAATCATTTTATTATAATTTATTTGCTTACCTATCGAAGCCCTTTCATAACGTTTACTTCTCCTATAAGGATACCTATCACTAGAGGCTCTATCCTCTGACTTCTGCTTCATCTTTTCTTTGCCTTTATCCTTGGCTCGGAAGTCAACATAATGAAAATCATAGTCCTGCTCATAGAGCTGAGCCTTATGGACTACCTCGTCATATGTGGTAATATCCATAGGATACAACTTAGATCTAATAGGAGGTTTTAATCTCTCTACAAATCAATAGATCTTGTGTTCTTCACTCCTTAGAACCTTTGGATCAAATCTACTCAAGGTAATGAACTTCGACTCATATTGATTAACTGACATCGTCCCCTGAGTCAAGTTCAAAAATTCAATCTTCAACCGGGTTTGATCAGTGCATGGGATTTACTGTCTGTTAAATGTTTCTAAAAATATATCCCACGTTACCTCTAGATGTCTAGCTTCTAATATGATCTTTGTAGACTACCACCAATGCTCAACCTCATCCAGTAACAAATAAGTCGCCAAGCCCACTTTCTCTCTCTCATAACAGGTTATGTATGTAAACAGTTTGGTGACCACTTTCACCCAATTCTCAGCGGTCAACAGATCCCGTTCCCCTTTAAACTTAGGCGAATCCAGTTTCTTAAATTCTTTAATCAGAATTATACTGCAATAAGCTTTGGGATCCCACCTTTCAGGAACAGGAGCTGGTGGTTGCAATTCTGGTTGGGCTACTGGAGGCTGTACTGTAGGTGTAGGAGGTATAGGAGGAGTGTTTTCTACTGAAGTGGGAGGTACTGCAGATGGAACTATTGGTGCATTTATGGCCACATTCAGAAAGTTCGACATAAACTGTATGAACATCATGGCCATAATTTCCATATGCTTCTCCATTTTAGCTAGCCTAGTGATCGGGCTATACAGTGGAGATGGAGGAGGAGACTGTGTTGGGGGCGGTTCTGCTCTGCCTCTTCCTCTTCCTCTTCCTCTTCCTCTACCAGTACCTCTTCTTCTAGTACTCATTCTGTCAATATCACTGTCAAAACGAGTGATTTAATATAACTTCAAACAGTTATACATTGCATATGTATTCAGACAAGTATATTACTTGGGGATGTACACTAATTCTAGCTTATTGACACTAACAAACATCAGACTAATCTGCTCAGATACCAATCTGTGATATCTTCGTCACTACCAATTAACATATAACTTTTTCTTTCACATACAACTTGATTAGGCTTGTTTATCAATGTCATTCCTTCTTCTTCTTATGCTTGGTATTAAATAGCTCATGATAAAGATCTTAAATTCAAGTAAAGCATAATTATTATATTTATACATATCATTCCAAAGCACAGGATCTTACACAACTTATATAACCTAAATCCCCCATAATCTTATAGACATCACTGTACTATAGCACTCTAGCATATAAAATCTAAAGTGCATAACAAATAAGTATACCTTCAGAAATTATAGGGAAGCGTATCTTGAAGGTACACTATAATATCCCAAAAGTAAGCTCCTCTATCTGGAGCGGAATTCACTTTAAGTAATCTGTATGAAAAATGATTGTAAAGGGGTGAGTTTACGCTTAGTAAGAAATATATGTAAAAGAGCATACTATGTCACTATATACTGGTTTCCTACTTAGCTCTATAATGTCATGTGGAAACCTTTGAAATTAAATATCAAATCTCATAATTCATTTTCATACAAGCAAATAAATCCAGTAATACATATTCAGGTAAATCAAATAATGGCATATGCATCATCATGTAAATTTCTTACATATATTCAATTTTTTCAAATAGTTGTATATGGCTTAAATCACTTGATATCTCATATACTAATATCTTTCAAATAAAGTGGAGACTATTAACATTTCAACAGAATCATGCACTAGATAATATCCCATAAGGGCAGATGGCGTACCTATGTAAGGGCCAGGAATCTTCCCTTAGCCAAACATATAACAGAGACAATTGGCCAATGTCGATAGGCCATAATGAACACTAGTCAGGTGACATCTGTGGCATTGAGGACCAGACTAAGGTTCCTCAGCCAAGTACAGATACATATACTGAGGACTTGATCAGAGTCTCTCAGCCAGATACAGATAATGCATGATCATCAAGTAGTCCATAGTCTCAAACGTTTGTTATATACTTCTTTAGTAATACAAATGTGCTGGTATCAAATAAGCTTTAAAACTTCGTTTTCAAACAGGGCAGTCGATTGGTCATATAGGGCAGTTGACTGCTATCACATATCTTACTTTATCAAAATTATTTTCTTTTTAAAATTCTTATATTTCTAGATTTAATAACACATGAGGTAGTCGACTGGTCATAAAGCAGCTGATTATTTTCGCAAACAGAATGCTTTTGAAAACAAGGCAGTCGGCTGGTCATATAGCAGTCGACTGGTCATATAGCAGTCGACTGGTCATATAGCAGTCGACTGGTTTCTCAAACAGAATACTTTTCAAGTAAATAGCAGTCGATTGGTCATATAGCAATCGACTAGTTTGAAACAGAATATTTTCTGGAAAATAACAGTCGACTAGCTTATATAGCGGTTGACTGGTTTGCATTGATTTTCAAAAAATCTACGCTTTGGTTATCTCTAGGCAGTCGGCTGCTACTTAAGGCAGTCGGCTGCTCCTAGCAATTTGGTAACTAAGAGTAAAACCCGAATTTTGCACTTCATGCATTTAAATCAACTTATACTTCATCCCAGAATATTCAAAACATGCGGACATAGTCACCTTACGTCCGTTACACAATTCCTTACCTCAAACAGTCGATAATCTAATAGCTTGGTTGAAATCAACGCTTTTCTTTTCAACTCTTCAAAGCTACAAACATCATATTAATTTCAACCTTTAGCATTCTTTCATTTTAATACCATAAGCATACTATACCAACATGACCTAACTCCAAATGAAAGATAGAATCAAGAGAAACAATTTCTTCTTTTACCTTTGTTAACCATCAAAATTGACAGCAACAAGATCTCTTCAATTACTTGAATTCAGTTTTTCAAATTCCAGGTATAGTTAAAGCTAATGATAAGGAACGTTTTTCGTTATTGAGGTTTATGGATTCGGTGACATATAGGAGTTGGTCTACAAGGTAAGCATAGAGGAAAACTTGAGAAATTTTATGGGAATAAGCAAAGTGGCTGCTGGCCTCTTGATGGAGAAGATGATGACACATTAAGCTTCATTAAATGTGACTTTATCCATTTATCATCATCGTTGACTATAGACCTCTTTGACCATTAATTTCTCTTCTTTCATTCATATGCCACATATACTTTATACACAATAAAATTTGATATTTATTTTACCATAATCCAAATATTATCATAACATCAGAATTAATTCCTTCCATGTCCCATATATCATTCATACATCAAAATCTCATATTTATTAGATCATTCTAGCTTGGAATACTTTACAAATATAGGAAAATTACAAGAATTTGGGGATTTCACATGAGTTGTTCATGAAAAACTATGAAAACGAAACTTGAAGCTCATAATAGCCATAAAATTTCGATAGCTCATATATTTTATTAGAATGTCAAATTTTGAGCATTTTGTATATTTGAACTTCTACTACTATCCCCTAGGTGTGGTGAAAATAAATAACCTTGGCAAACCCAAAACTGAAAACTTGAGAGATTTCTAAAGCCAAGGAATTTTGACAACTCAATAATGATACCTAGAGGTGTGTGATTTCATTGGCTTTGATGTTTGTGAACTTGTTTAACTTCCTATTTTATGTGGTAGAAGTGATGGTTTAAGATAATCAAAGGTAAACCCCAATTTAAGTAAGTTTCAAAAAATAGAATGGGTTTTTTTATAAACGGAAAGTTTTATCTTAAAGCTCAAAATTGCCTTGGATATCTAAATTGAATTTGTAAATTTAGTTTAGGATATTAAAGGCTTGTTAAACAATATGATAATCAATAAATTAATTACTAAATGGTTGGTAAGATGATAAATTAATTGAATTATTAAAATGAGGCAAGTCTTTCAAAATCAAGTTACCTAAATTTTCAATTGCCTTGTACTGTAGATGTATGGAGATGATTATGGACCTAGACCAATGTGCTTGGATGGTTGTATTTTCATGATATTCTAATTTTATGAAAATGGGGTGTGCATGTCCTGCCTCATCTCTATATTTTCAGTGGTTGTAAAATTCCTTTATCGTCTGACTCTCATTGGATGTAACTCGAAGTTTCTTTACAATTTATGTAATTAGATTCCATAAGATTAGATATAGGATCGAATTTTATGTAACCTCCAGTGGAAGATGAAGATGGAGATCCGTTGGTGCCATAAATGATACAAGCAACCTTGGAGAATATTGTATATGTAATCCTAGGATATAACCAACTAATTTTCTTTAATGGCTTGTGGAAATTAAAGTAGATAAAGTCCATAATCATCTTAGTAGGGTATGCATGTTATAGATTTACTATATATGATAATATTAATGCATGCATGATGATGAGACCTTAATTAATAAATATTAAATCCCTCATTAAAATATTGAATCACATGCTTTGTATGATTAAGGGGAAACAAAAATTCACTTCCATTCACGTTTGTTATTTAGGCTTCTGATCCATTTTGCTAAAGATTTAATTTTCTTTTTCAATTGAAACTATACCACTAACATTAAAACCATTTTTAATATACAAATTTATTATATAGCATGCACATCTAACATGAAAAAAAATACTCTACTTAGAATTGGGTTTAAATTTCTAATTGAAATAGGAATAGCTGCATTATTATTTAAGGCATTATCTAAAATAATAGAAAAAAATTATTTTCAATACCATATGTTTTACACAATTTAGTAATATATTAAGCAGTAGTAACTGAGTTATACAATTGTTCTAATGAATTTAAAGATAAAATAAATTTTTGCATGCATCATGCTTTTTCAATCTAATGACAAGTTACTACAATATAACTTAAGCCATTAATACTAGTCCAAATATAACTGATTAAACTAACCCTAGATGAAATATTTGTAAGTTTATTAATTAAATCTTGCCTATTTCCTACATACATATCCATGCAATCATTTTTTAATGTATGTCTAAAAAAGGATTGATAAATAGGTTGTAAATATTGACAAATATATTCTAAAAATCCATCCTTTTCACATATCGTGAATGGTTGTTCACGTCTAACTACAAATCTAATTAAACCTCATCTAAATTTGTCATTTCTAAAACCCAATTAGTTCCACCTTGTTGTAGATTAATTTGGGATTGGGCACCTTCACTAGTTTGTAGTTGTACTTCTTTTACGAAATTGGGATTATATTTATACTTACTAAATAAATGTCTTTTAAACATATCCGTACCCTCACCACTTCCACTAGGTTTATAACTATATACCAATTTACATAATTTACAAATAGCACAAAGTTTGGTCATCCCTTCCTTTTGCATAATTTCAAAATGTTCTTATACCTTACTAGTCTTAGTGCAACTAGATTTTGATCTTGTTGAAGATGTTGTAGCGGTAGTGGCGGTGGTGGCGGTCGATGACTATGTTTAACCACTGTGCGCCTGAAGAATTGGAAGCTCTTCTTCCATATGAGTATCGAGCTTGAATTCATTGCAAAAACTCATCTTCTAAAATTAGAAATGCGAGTAGAAGTAGAACTTGAAGTAAGAGAGACGGAACATGAATGACAAAAAAATGTTTGATATTTTTTTTTGAATGGAAATTTCAGAGTAAATATATGTATTGAAATTTTGAAAGAAACAAATGAAGGAATATATATTGTAACTGAACTTTGTAAGGAAGGATTTGAAGAAAATTTAAGAGAAATTAAGAGAATATTAGAGAATTGAAGAGAACTTAAAATAATTTAAAAGAATAATGTGAGTGAATTTTGAATTTTAAAGAGAATTTGAGTGAGAGAATATGAGAGAATTAGAGAATAATTGAGAGAATGTGTGAAAAAAACGAAGTGGGGTATTTATAGGAAATATTTTGAAAACAAAAAGAAAAAAATTAAATTAGGTTTGGTTAGAACGATGCAATTCCAGATCGGTTCTAAATTGGCCTGCATGACCGAATTAGGTTGGAACTAGAACCATCTAGGCGATTTTGGTTCTGGGCTAAGCTAGATTGATTTGGTTCTAGATCGGTTTTGGATTGGTCTGACTTGTTTATTATGTCTACTTAAGGCTAAAGCGAAGAGTTAAAGATTCCAAAACTTGTATTCAGACCCTTTAATGGAAGCATCTGGTTTTAGCTTAATAATAGGCCATTGCATTAGTAAAGAGGGTACAGAGCCACTACCGTATGTGCTACAAATATCTCCAATTTAAATTTGGATGATGCTTTCATATTACATACTTGTTTTCATGCCAATTTCTTGCTTTGAGCATACCTTGTCATCATCACCTACTGTTGGGATGCATATAAGAGGAAAGAGCCTTGCACATTATCTGCCCATCCCCAACTCCTTTTTTCTTTTTCTTTCAGCTTCTAAAATGTGTCACGTCCATACATTTTGTTTAATAAGGCTCTCTTCACAATAATGGATTTATGAAGATGTTGACATAAACCTAGCCACCAATATAATCTTTTCGATTAATTATTTTTCTGTTCAGCTAGGACGAAAATAGGACTTCTTACATGTCACTTGTCTTGTTGTAAGGGAAATGAATCTCAATTTGGCTTCAATCATCTTCATTCTAAATCATCAGCCTCTTCCCTCTCTTCTCAATCAAGTCTACAGTCTATTCTTTCCCTTATTTCAGTGTCTCATCAACATGAACAAACCCCAACTATCCACCACAAATGCATAGCCACCCTTAAAGACCACTACTATGTGTTCTCCCCAAGATCAAAAACCCCACTAGGCCAAAAAAAATCTAAAGATTTATACTATATAAATAAGTTTTTATATTTTATTATGTTATATTCTAATTTTTTTGGGTGAAACATTTGGCAAATGAATTGCAACTTTTGAATTATATAAAATATCTGTACTCTAATATTGAAATTTTCTTTGTTACATAGTTTTAAGTTAATGTTGAAAAGAACTGACGATATCACTATAAAATGGTTTCATTAGTTTATTTGTCATTGACACTGAAATTAATTTTACCAAGTGTCTTATTACAATATATAATGCGTTTTTAATAATAAATATGATGAAAACTCGTTTGCTAAATCAAATAAGCGATTAATGAAGAGTGATAGTTTAATTGTGTGCGTTGAAAAAGATGTGTTCCAAAAAATTGATAACAAAACCATTGTACATTGTTTTCAATATATAAAATTGTGTCAAGGCCAATTGAAAAGTTTTTAACAATTATGATTAGATACAAAAACTTTCTTTTTTTATTCCTATTATCATTGTTGTTGTTGTTGTTGTTATTATTATTATTATTATTTAATAATTATATATTTAAACTAAGCCCCTACTAAATAAGTTCTTTGGCTTCACCACTGCACATAACCAACATAAGCATAATATATATTCAAACATATAAAACAAGAACAATATGACAATGTTTTCACCTCAAAATGAATCAAAATACATTCACATAAGTAGAATAAGAAATATTTACAGTAAAGTTAGTATCTTTTTCAGACCAAGCAAAATAACCCATTTCTTCCTTAATTTCCACGTTTTCGCTCTCACACGTTTCTGCATTTGTGTTGTGTTCTATATATAAAAAATTTCATCCCTCTATATTTGTCTCTTTGTTTCTTATACAATAAGCCTACATTTACTACAAAAAAAATTCCAACATAATATAAAGTAAATGGGCTACAAAATAAAATGTAATTAACCCAATGTAATTTGGTTTACAATCCAACGTCCTCTCTTAAACCCAATTACCACTTCTAATTCCAAACATCACCTTCATCTTCTTAAACACATCGGATTCTTGGTAAACCAACTTGATAAACCAACTTGATCTTGAGACTTGTAATACGCCAACTCAACTTCTTTCTTCTCTACATGTTTTCGAATAAACTGATGACTAGTTTCAATGGGCATGCTCCTATCATGAAACATCGAATTCTTGGCTAAAGCAATAGTCCAACGATTGTCAAAAAAATCTTCATAGGACTTTCTTGCACAAACCTTAAATAGTTCAACACATTTATCAACCAAGTAGCATGACAAATGGTTAAAGTTGCAAGCACATACTCTGCTTTAGAATTTGATAAAGTAACAATAAATTTCTTCTTGGATGACCAAGTGAATACACAATCACTAACAAAAAAAGCAGAACTGGAAGTGCTCTTCCTTTCATCGAAATCTCTAACCTAATCACTAGCTAAATAACCAATAAGTTTCACATCATTGCAGTAAGAGTAAAATAAGCCATCATTGATTGTTACTTTGACATACCTTAAAATCCTACGTCTCGCATTAAGGTGTGATTGATCCAATTCCTCCAAGTATCTACTAATCAAACCAAACCCATAAAGAATGTAAGGGACTTCAAGTAAACACTTTTAGTGGGACACCAATTCAACAAGTACACGATGCTTGATACTACTTCTGCCTAAAACTCTCTCGGTATCTTTTTTTCTTTAATCATACTCCTTGCCATATCCAAAATTGTTTAATTCTTTTTTTTTGGGAACACCATTAAGTTGTGGAGTGTAGGACAGAATGACTTGGTGTATAATCCCATACACCTTGTATAAGTGTTTGAATTGATCTAAAGTGTATTCTTTACTATGATCGAAGCTTAGAATCTTCAACTAATAACCATTTTGATTCTTCAAAAAAGCTTTGAACTATTTGAATGTTTCTAGCAAGTAAAACTTCCTCTTTAAGAAATACACTCAAAGTCTTTCGACTAAAATCATCAATGAAGGTCACAAAGTATCTATTCTTTCCATTTGACATTGGTTTCAAAGGACCACAAATGTCAGTACGCCCAAGCTTTAAAGATCTAAATGCTCTTTACCTACCTTCCTTGGTAAAACTTAATCTATGTTGTTTTCCAAGGATATAGCCTCTAGAAATTTGATTGGGATGATTAATATGAGGCAACCCTTTCACCATATGTTTATTTGCCATAGCTTTCAAGCTATCAAAATTGAGATGCCTAAACCTCAAGTGTCACAACTAAGACTCATCTTACACAATAGAACTCCAGCAAATAACTTTATCATATTGCAAATCCAAGTGAAACATTCTATTTAAAATCTTCACAAAAGTTATTAACTTCCTATTCCTATCTTTTATGGTAAGGAGACTATTTTCCATATGTATATAACATAGCCTATTCTCCATATGTATCACATAACCTTTCTCCAAAAGTTGTCCCAAACTCAAAATGTTCTTTTTCAAAGAAGGAATATAATAAACATCAAAAATGAAATTATGAGAACCATTCTTGAGTTTGATAGAATGCTACCTTGTCTTCTACTTGAACTTTAGAATAATTTCCAAAAGTGACATTCACTGCTTCATTCAAGTTAACAAAGACTTTCTTGTTCTTGGTCATGTGGTTGCTAGTTGCATTATCAAGATACCAAGTATTCCTTTCATCTACAATAGTCCCATTAGAAGTGAACAACGAATTAGAGTCCACTTTACTATAGTCTTCCTCAATATAGTTTGCTTGGTCACTAACCTTGCTACTTTACTTTCCCCAACATTCATTGCTATAATGCTATATTTGTGACAATTATAACATTAAACATTTCTTTCGTCACAACCTTTTCGGATTTGCAAGTCTTGAAGTTGCCATTATTTCTACCTTTACCTATTTTTCTTAAAGCATGCCATGGTTGATGTCATCCATCTCTTATTTTACCTCCTCTACCCTCTACTTACAAAGCCTCTTCCTTGGTCATCATAACTTTTACCCCTAACTTCATAATGATGACCTTGAATTGCATTATTTTTACCATGATCTTTATAGACTTTACCTCTTCCTCTTTGAGCACCTCGAGTACCAACTTCCTTCCTATCTTCATCTAAAGCAAGCTTAGTGTGTAGAGCTTGGTCAATAAAGCTAGTCACCTTTTTGCTTAACCTTTGTCCATGTACTTACAATGTTTCCATTAATTAATCAATTGTCATATCCTCTAAATGCTTCGCTTCTTCAACAACCATCACTATTTGCTCAAATTTTGGAGTTAAGGATCGAATAATCTTTTCCATAATATAGGAATAATGTGAGTATCATATACTCCAATACAGGCAATATTGCTTGTCTAAAAATAGTCATTGATAGGTTTCGGTCTTAGCTAATCATTAGGTTTAGAGACACGAGGATCATGGCCATAGGTAAGACTTTAATTTTGGGGGTATAAGATTTGGTTCATTGAATTGCTACAGTAAGATAAGTGTGAAATCCCCAATTTTCATGTAAATTTTCATCATTGTATAATGTTTCCAGCTTAAATGAGCAAGTAAATATAAGAATTATGATGTATGAATGATGTATTTGATATTAAAGGAATAAGAGTAATTGACAGTTAAATAGTCAAAGAAGTAAATTCTGATATTATGAGAATGTTTAGAGTATGATAAAATAAATGTCAGATTTTGTGCAATTAATAGACGTGTCATATGAAGAATTAAAGGTCAAATGGTCAAGAGGTCAAAGAAATGCATGGTCAAGGGCTGAGATGAGATGATTAAGGGATGAATATGCATTAAATGCAATTAATGAAGCTTATGAGTCATCATCTTCTCCCATCACCAATCGGTAGCCCTTTTCCAGCTCTCCCTCATGTTTCCTCCATTTTTCCCTTTCCATTCCGTATCACCTTGACAAACCACCTTGTTCCTCCATCAATTCAATTGGTTAGTTGAACGAAAAATGACCATAGTCACTAGACGAAACTATATCCGAAGTTTGGTAGATTGAATCCAAGTATTGGAGGAGATCAGAAATTCTGAAATTTTGATCACTAGCAAAGGTAAGAGAAGAAATGGATTTAGTCAATTTCGTTCAAAGTTTGGAGTTGTACATAGTTGGTATAGCATGTGTATGGTGATTGTTTAAAGGTTTGAATTGTGATGATATTTACATATCTGAAGAAGTGAAGGAGACCCTCGGTACAACCAAGTGATTTTGTGTTCTTGAAGTAATCGAGGTAAGGAATTTATGTAACGGACATAGGATAGCTATGTCCACATGTTTTAATGTGTTTTTAGGTGTTTTGAAGAGAAGTACAAGTTGGCTTTTATGCAAGAAAAGTTAGGTTTCGGGTTTTACTCCTAGTGCCAATTAGGCTAGGAGTAGCCGACTGCCTAGAGACAACCAAAGCGTAATTTTTCGAAAACCAAGACAAACCAGTCGACTGCTATGTAAGCCAGTTGATTGCTATTTTCCCAGTAAGCATTCTATTTCAAACCAGTCGACTGCTATATGGGACAATCGACTGCTAATTGCAAAAATGCATTCTGTTTTAAAACCAGCCGATTGCCTATATGGACCAGTCGACTGCCATGTTTCCAGAAACATTTTGTTTCAAAAACAGTCGACTGCTAATGACCAGTTGATTGCCTTTTTCTCGAAAAGCATTCTATTTCAAAGCCAGTCAACTGCTATATGGACCAGTCGACTGCCCCATGTGTTTTCAGAAAATAAAAATATCGAAATTTATAAAAGAAAATAATTTCGATAAATGAAAATATGAGGCAACAGCCGACTGCCCTATAATGCCAGCCGACTGCCCTGTATGAAAAGAGATTTCAAAGCCTATTTCAAGAAAGCATAAATGTAATAGCAAATAGCTATATGATAAATGTTTTGAGACTATGAAGTACTTAATGATTATGCACTTCTGTATATGTTCATGGCTGAGGAGCTCTAGTCCAGCCCTTAGTGCTACAGATGTCACCTGACTAGTGTTCACTGTAGCCACCAACGTTTGGCCAAATTGTCTCTGTTATGTATATATTGGCTAGGGGAGGATTCCTGGCTCCTACGGGAGTACGCCACATGATTCAGTGCATAATTCTATTAATATACAAATAATCTCTCTGCCATATGATGTATGTTTTGATGAAAGTATATGACGTATGTTTTAAAGAAAGAATATGATGTATGTTTTGATGCAAGTATGTGAAGTATGTTTTGAAGAAAGTATATGAAATATAATTTCATATGAAGTTTTGAAAGAAGTGTATAATGTATGTTTTGATGTAAGTATATGACATGCTTTATAATGATTTACATGACATTATAGAACCAAACAGGAAAACTGCATATAGAGGCATAGTATGCTCTTTTACATATATTTCTTATTGAGTGTAAACTCACCTTTTTACGAATATTTTTCCACAGACTATCTGAAGTGATCCATTGCTCTAGATAGAAGAGCTTACTAGTGGATCTTTAAAGTTTACCTTCGAGAGACGCTTCCCAGTTAGCACTGAAGGTATACGTATGTAATTATGTAAACTAAATTGTAATTTAGCTACGGTACAGTAGAAGATAATAATTTTGTATATAAGATGTCGGAGATTTAAGTTAGGAATGATGCGTAAGATCCTGTGGCATGGAATGATATATATACATATCATTAGTTTGTGTTATTGAAAATAAATTATTCATATTGAGCTGTTAAATATTAAGCTTAAGAAGAAGAATGAATGACATTGATGAACGAGTCAAATCAAGTAGTATAAGATAATAAGGAAAAAGTTAGATGGTAAAGATGGAGTGACGGGAACGTTACAATAAGTCTTTATTAGTTAATTACTGGGAAGTTTGCCTAATCAAACTTATGAGTATTGATCTCAGAACTTACAAGTATTGATTACCAAACTTACAAACATTGATTTCCGACAAATGTTTATTTCATCGAATATCAGTTTATCAAATATTGTTTATCACATTGAATATTGTTTTATTGAAAAGTGCATCATTTATAGTAAAAGTGATGTGTTTATTCAAAAAGGACACCATTCATTGTAAAAGTGATATGCTTATCGTACAAATGCATCGTTTATAGTAAAATGTGATGTGTTTATCATAAAAATGCATTATTTTATTGTATCCATAATCACATTGATTTATCAAACATTGCATTGTTTTTATAGTATTGAATAATAAAAACATGACAGAGCTAGGACTATTTAGTTGTGATGTTAGGTTCAAGGAGAAATAAGGTACTTGAAACTATTTTTCCATCTGATACCCTAAAACCCTTAATAGCATCATGTACTCCTACTATCGAAAAGAAAATGAAAAAGTAGTCAAATATCAGAAATAAGAATTTTATAAGAAAGTGCATATTGAATTTATTAAAAATCGAATCGTTTTGTAGTATGCACATATTATAGAATAGTATGTAGTAAGTTACTATCTTCTATTCCTCTATCGTTAACTTACTGGTCTTTAAGCTCACTCTCCCACTATTTTCATCACACTATTTTCATCACAAGTTAAGCCGAGATAGTACAGTTACTGAACGCAGTATTCGTCTTCGCAAGTTGCAAGTTTCAAAACTTTAGCAGTATGTGTTCTTTATATAGTTTAAGTGTTTAAACGTTCTTATTTTTAGACAATTTTCAACAATACTATAGGTCGAGATTTGTATTAACTAAAAGTATGCTCACATTACAAAAATTATTGATATTGGGATGTAAATGAAATTTTAATTGCTTAATGTGCCATAACCGATAAAATATTAAAATATTTTATAAGTAATGTTTTTAAAGGGCCAAGCGATCGTATTTTTTTAACAAATTTCAGATATGAAATAGATTAAGGAGTGCACTAGAGCAAAGATACTCGAACTATGAATTTGACTGTATTTGATTGATAAACCGGACAGCTATCTTAAATTGGTTATAACAAGAGAATTACCGCTTTTAAGTAGGAATTGTTTTGAGGTAATTTAAAATGATAATTCAAACTTTATTGAACTGAGACCTTAGGTATACTATCTTAAACCATATCAGATAGCCAACTACCTTGTACTATCGCATGAAACTACTCACTTGACAAATCAATATAACGAAAAAGGAAAAGTTAGCTCTAAATTTTTGCATTTTGCATAAGTTATTGACTTGTCACATCTTTTGGGGCGTGACATATCATTATGAAAATGTCTCTTCACTCCTTTATGAATCTTTCCCAGGTCTGAGTATCTCATTTCTCTTTTCTCTACTGCTTCTCTATTGGCAATTCCCTGCATTAACAAGGGAAGCAAAAGAGGTGTCAAGCTGTGCTCAAAATTCTTTTTTTTGGCTCTGATCCCTGGTAAGTTGCATTGTCAATCATCATGGCCACAGCTATCTGAAACTTACATATATACTAGCAACTGCAAGCGAGCTTGCCAAGTGCCATGTTTAGTATAGTTTTACTAAACACACTTTGTGTGTAACTGATATCATTCTGGGTTATTGTAGAGCAATGCAATTTGTTAGAGGACCACACTGTAAGGTTTGTTGTGATTTTATTTAAAGCCCGAAATGCTTGTAATGTCTCGAGAGATTGGTAGTTGGGTTTTCTTTGCTAATTATTCCATGTTTATGGACATGTCATTATTGTGGTTTGTATTTCACTTACTCTTTAGTGCTTAGTACCTGGCACCATGCCGGCCATCTTCATAATTTCCTATCATTTTCCAGAAATATTTTATAATATTCCACCATCTCGACACCTTTGTCTAAACTTTTCTTCACCCCTATTATATTTTATATACAGCAACAAGGATCTTCTGCTGCAACTCAAATGGAAGTGGAGAGACTGAAACTTGATTGCAAACACTCCTCAGTGCAAGTGTTACTTTGTCCTCATATTGCTGGAAAACGACATAGTTGGATCAAGCAAAAGGTTAGGTGTAAATGACCATTTCTTTTTATCTTTTCTGCCCCAAGCAATGCATTCCTAACACGACGAATTTCTCTGTATCAATTCGATTTTATTTGATATCATTAGGTGTTACTGCAAGATTGTTATATTGCTGGGAATCATTATCAACCTTATTAAGATTTTCGAGTCACTTATCACAATATTATTACACATGTGGTGGCTGCATCAACGAATCGGAATAAAATTCTTGATCCTGATGTAAGATTTTTGCCACTGATTTATAATTTTTATTCTTTTAATTTTGTGGAAATTGAAAATGGATTGAAACAAGATAAACTGATAAAAACTAGAGATACATATTGAGCTGTGCAGTTGGTGGTATTTCTTTTTAGTATCGTAGGTCTCATTTTTTGAAGCATTATCTTTTCAGCCCTACTCTGTTGATAATTTTGAGGATTCTAAGGTGATATGCCTTGTTTCTTGTTCATGCTTAAAACTATTGATCCGCATCTTGATTGTAAGCTGTCTTGCTTGCGAATGATTGTCGCTTGTTGTTCTTTTTGTCTCTGCTATTGCTTTCCTGATTTAGATTGCTTATTGTCTCAAACTTTAAATCTAGTATGTCTTTGATAGTTTGATAAACTTCTCGAGAGAGAACGTGTGGTGTGGAAATGCTATGATTACCTGTTGCAGAACATCACTTGTTCTACTAGTATGTGTTTGAATTTATCTTGCGGCTTAAGGATTTGGAAGTGGAACTTGAAACCACAAGAGAGAATTGTGATAAAAACATTCAACAAGCTGTTTTGCTTAAAAGTGAGATTTACTCAAAATCATTGGGATATGGAGAAACTGCAAAGCAGTATTTGGGGATGGAATTGAAATTAAAGGCTAAATAGATTTCTTTTTGTGTCTTAACATTTCCTTGTTATAAAATTTTTATTCAATTAGTGATGAGGTTTAACTTATAAATGCTAAAATATTCCAGTTTTCACTTAAGGTTTTTGTTTTATTTATTTTTGTTTTTGTATATTCATTCACTACATTTATTCCTCTCTGTATTGCTTAATGTTGTTATTTGAAGTGTATGTTATGAATTTTGGCCATTTTAAAAATACAAAATTTGGAGTGATGATTGAAATGTATGTTTGTTCATTCTCCTTCTTTTAATTCTTCAAAATCAAATTACTTAATCATTTGTACATCTAACTGCAAGGATCAGGAAAAAGGTGTCAGCCTAGTAAATTTTCATAGAACACGGTGCATGCCATCTCAAAAATATGGCTGTTGAATTTTCACTGATATGTAAAGTAGTATAATCTCAAAATTGGGATGTGATAAAATCCCATCTAGCATTTAAAAAATAATACAATTGACAGTCATACACAATTGCTTTTAAATTGTTCAGTGCCTTCAAATTTCCATAATATAATTGCTTTATATCTATCTATCTAAAGCAAAATAATTTGACATTATTATTAAGTTTCAATAAATATAGAAAATTTAAATGCAAATTGTGATTTTTATTGGCACTTTAAAATGCATAATTTAATAAAAATAAATTTAGTAATTTAATTTAAGTGTCAACATAATTTAATAAATATAAAAAAATTTAAAATAAAACTTTTACCGACACTTTATAATAGCAATAAAAGTTTTCAAATTTAAAATAAAACTCAACAAATATAAAAATTTAATATAAGATTTTTACTACCACTTTAAAATGCTGATAAAATGTTTTAAATTTAAAATAAAATTCAATAAATATAAAAATTTTAATTTTCAATAAGATTTTTACCGATATTTTAAAATGCCAATAAAAATTTTTTACTTTTCGGTGCCATTTGGTTTTAGGAATTTTAGATTACTGGTAGAAATTTTTTTTCTATAATCAAATTATCATGTTTGGTTTACATGATTTTTTTCGCACCGGAAATTTCATATTCCCAACAGTGCAAAGAGGGGGGAAAATGGGGGTGGGGGGGAATGAGGTGAAAAAATTCCCCCCGTGTCTTGAGGTATTTTTTTCCGGGGGGAAAACTATTTTTTATGCCTATTTTACCCTCCAATAATTATATTTTGTTTCCATTTTACCTTTAAACCTATCTAATTTTACAACCATTGTTTTTTTCTTATTTTGATGAAGAGAAAAATGAATTTAAAATCAAATAGACCAATAATAAGATGGACCCTATGATTTTTCATTAATCAAAATCAATTTAATATAGTAATAGTTTGTTAAATCAAAATAATTTACATAACAAAAACCTTACAAAAAAAGACTATATAAATAAATAAATAAATATCTTAAATAAATAAATAAGTAATTATTTTAAATATAATTCACATCAAGTGTTATTCACTTTACATCAACTAATACTATGGAGGGTATTATAGTAAAATAAGTAATTAAGTAATTTTACTTTCCTTTAACCAAACATAGAAATCTTATATTCCCGCCAATACAACCAAACACAAGAATCTAATATTCCTAAGAATCCGTCAAGTAAAATAATTTTTCGTTAAATGATTCTCAAAGATGATCCTAAATTTCGCGAATCAAACGGCCCCTTAAAGAAATTAAAAAGCGTGGGAAAGTCATGCCAGAGAATAGAAACCCTATACCAGCGCTGGAGTGTTAGACCATCAAAAAACTTTTAACGGCATTCACCTAGCTGGTGATCAAAGAACTACCGTTAATGTTTATACTGGTGATTTTTTTATCTTTAAGTGCCAATTAAAGTCATATTGTAAGATATGAAAATTTTATGTCAGCACGTCAAACACAACAATTTTTTTAATTTTTGTCAAATTCATTTTTGATTTTTATTAAATTTTAGCTTTTTGTCATATTTATGTCTTTTTTCATATTGTTTTCATATAATATGTAGAATTACCACATATACTAGAAACTAGCTGTAGTTTGCTAGAAGCTATCCGTAGTTTCCCAGAAACTATAACAAAATATTTAGGGCGGCGATCCTATTTATGTGAAGTTTAAACATTTGCATTTTCCATAAGCACAGTATGAAAGAAAATGTAGTAACAGCGAACTCTTGCGCCCAGGTCAACTATATATAGTGGTTTGGACTTTTGTTACTACAATTGCCCTTTCACCCAACATTTTCTCATCCCTCCTTATATTGTGGGGGGTTTAAGAAAACATACTCACGCTTGCGTTGCGGAAAGTTTGGTATAGATGCAAACACAATACAATTAATGCTGCTGCTAGTCTACTAAGTATTTTTAAAAATTTTTACCTTGAAGAATATCGATGGAGTTTTGACAAATATTGTAGCTAGCTAGGTAAAAAGCACATGCGTTTGTTGGTGATGGAGCATAAAGGTCATGGCCTTTGGCCCTTATGGTTCTTTAATAAGCAAAAGACTTTATTTCGTCCCAAAGTTATGACTTTCATGTTGCCGATGAAAATGGAATCATAATCATTGTTGTGGTGAGAAAATGTGTTGACATCATCTTGTTTTCCAAGTATAAATATTTTAAATCTTAAGGAGAGTTACTACTAGCATGTTGATGTGGTATTCAAAGTGATCATATTTTAAATTTTTAGTATTTTTTTTTGTGTAATTACATGTATCTTCGTATATTTTACGTTCTGAGATTAATCTTATTTGAGTCGAAAGTGATAAACGGCAAAACATTTTCAACAATGATGATTTGAAAATTCAAACTATATCTAAATATCTCGGAAAAACATTCACTTCCGTTTTTTTAACCACTTACTGGTAAATTTTCATGATTTTTAACCGCAGGCACCAAACGAATTTGAAACCAAAGGTTAGAAAGTTGAAACATAATTTCTGCCACGTGCCATCTCTTCAATATCACCATTCCCCACTGAATGAAGAAAAAATGGCTCCAAAACTTCGGAAGGGTCTGCCTCTACCGAAAAGAGGAAGGCTGTTTGTTTATGATCATCCTTTTCTATGCTTTTTCTATGAAATGATAGAAGCAAATCTCGGCGGTGAAATCATGTGCGGCCGGTTTGTACCAGGAAAATTGAAAAACTCATGTGTCCTGTAATTGCCCCCTTAAATACCAACCTGATAAGGCTTTCAAGACTAGACTGCTAAAGGAATAGCAAAAGAGAAAATTTCTAAAAGTCCGTTGAAGTGCCTAACTTTAAGAGGGTTAAATATAAAGTTAGCGAGAAATGGATTAAATGACTCTTTCTTTCCCATGCTTATGCCATTTTATTATGAATTAATATTTGTGACCTTCTAATAAACTAAAACAACTCTTGAATTAAGTCAAACTCGAGTATATGTTTGCTTAACCCTCTTAATTTGGAGGCTTGCTAATCTTATGTGAATCAATACGTACTAAATACAAAAGCCACCGGTTGGAAAGGAATAAGTAACAGGAGTTCAGTTCTGTTCTGTATTTGCTTGTTCTTTTGTGAAGATAGACTGATGATTATAGAGAGAGAGACTTCTACGCAACTGTATTTGTATTGTTTTTCTCCATTTTCATAGATTTCCACAGACTTCAATCTCCATGCTATTCTTTAATTTGTCTGCACTTAAATATTTCTGAGTTTTAATCAATATCAGTTTGACTTTCGTTGAGGTAACTTACACATATGGATTAATTTTTAAGTATTCTATAAATATGGTTTCAATGTGGTTTCAGCTGCAAGCATACGGACAAACGGTAAATATGAATGCTTTGTTGACCACTGAAGATAGAGAGAATCCAATGCCTCACGTCATCATGGTGCCTCACGAAATCTTTGCGTGGGAGTTAAGACATATCAGCCCCAACAATTTCAAAGAACAATAATAACATGATTGCTTGTATTCCCCCAACTAACATGAAATGAGGAAGATTATTTGGTTTTGCTGAAGCAGTTAGTTTATAATTACCATGGAAACGTCAATTTTTAAGAGAATGTTCGTTTACTCACGAAAGGAGAAGGAAATGGGATCTTCACTCATAACCAGGAGTGTTGATGCCAAAAAGGTTGCTGAGCTTGTTAATGATAGATCAACTCTTTCCTCCTTGGATCAACCTGCAAAACAGAAGGCCACCGAGGTTGTTCCCGCTGGGATTTTTTCCGATGCTTAAGTCAGTAGAGTATTCAAGAAAGAATATCAAAGTTGAAGAGAGTGAAAGTGTGCTCATACCTGTTTCTTGTGTCTCTACACCTTTGTATAAGTGTTTAAGTGGGCGGTTACGCTTATTAAATGGGTGGTTACGTAATAAAATTAAGAGAGCAATTATGGCGAGTAGCAGTTACGGTGAGCATCAATTATGGCAGTTACTTTGTGTGTAGCTCAGTGGGCCACTTGTTACTAAGCTCGGTCAGGCCAGGTGGGCCTATTGGGCCTCCTGACAATGACACTAACATTATGCCACCTGGCGAATGGCGATTACAAAGTGATCGATATTCACCATAAATCTTTTACTCTTTTCCTATTCTTGAATTTTGTATCCTCTATCAAAGGGTTCAACCAAGGTAGCGTGAAGGTCGTGACTTGTAAGGCCCCGGCCCGTCCGCCATCTGCCTTACAAGTGAGTCGGCGATCACATAGTTCACCCACACCTCATAACGTACTGTCTGCTTTTGGTCACCCATCATTGGGTTGCCCATCATGGCTTTGTCCCAAGGGCCCTGAAGAACTCAAGTTTAATTCCCTTGAGCGCGTTATCCATGAGGTTCGATCCCAGGACCCATAAGTACCTAGGTCTTACACTCGTGTTACCATCGAGATAGACTTGTCTTGATGGTAACATGAGTGTAAGGCTCAGGTATCTAAGGATGCCAGGGTTCGAGCCTTAGAAAACGTGCTCAAGGCATTATCCTGAGTTTTTCTGGAGCCTTGGGACAAAGCCGTGAGATGGGCGACCGCCAGAGCAGACAATACGTTGTTAGTGATTGTGGGCGATCACCTACTCTCGTTGTCAAGGCAAACCTGAGGAGTGTAGGACTCCTAGGGGATGCTCGCCTACGGCCCACTAGAATGGGCGAGGCCTTAACGATTGTAAGGGTAAACCTTGGGCAATGAGGAAGCCTAGGGGATGCTCGTCGATGGTCGATTCGAACGAGCGAGGCTCTTACATAAAAACGCGTGTTTTTATAGTTGTCTCGATGGTAACATGAGTGTAAGGCTTGGGTATCTAAGGATGCCAGGGTTCAAGCCGCAGAAAACGCGCTCAAGACATTATCCTGAGTTCTTCAAGAGCCTTGGGACAAAGCCGTGAGGGTGGGTGACCTCCCAGAGCAGACAATACGTTGTTGGTGAGTGTTAGACGAGCGCCTACTCTTGCTGTCAAGGCAAACCTGGGGAGTGTGGGACTCCTAGGGGATACTCGACGACGGCCCACTGGAATGGGCGAGGCCTTGACGATGTTGTAAAAGTAAACCTGGGGCGTGTGGATCGCCTAGCGGATGCTCGCCGACGACCTGGTGAGACAGGCGAGGCTTTTACATAAAAACGCGCGTTTTTATTGTAAGGCCTTGGCCCATCCGCCGTTTGCCATTACAAGTGAGTCAGCGACCACATAATTTGCTCACACCTCACAACGTACTGTCTGCTTTTGGTCGCCCAGGTTCGAACCTCGTGGATAACGCGCTCAAGGGAATTAAACTTGAGTTCTTCAGGGCCCTTGGGACAAAGCCGTGATGGGCGACCAAAAGCGGACAGTACGTTGTGAGATGTGGACGAACTATGTGGTCGCCGACTCACTTGTAATGGCGGACGGCGGACGGGCCGAGGCCTAACATGACTGCATATAAACTTTTAAATTCTAGTGCTTAAGGCAATGAGAATCTAAATTCATAGGCGAAGAAGTCTCTGAAGACTGGCGCTCGGCCCAAGAGTGAGTGGAAACTGGCGTTAAAACCACAGCGAGCACACATCTCAAGAGGCTTGAGTCAAGGCCATGGGCGAGCAATCGAGATATTGCGCGAGGACTATGGGTGAGCAATGTGCCATATATGTTCGCGCTATGGCTACGGGCGAGTAAGAGCTCAACTTGCTAGTGTTAAGGCATGGCGAGCAAATATGCAAAATTGGCATTGATATCTGGGGCGAGCACTTAGCCAAGGCGAGCAAATATGGGCGAGTAAGGAATTGTTATGAGGTCCAGGGGTGAGGAAGTGTCCAAAACTAGTGTTGAGATCTAGGGCGAGCATATGCCCAATACTGCTGCTAAATGTCATGGCGAGCAAGTGCCCAAAACACTGGTTTTGAGGCCATGGCGATCACACGATCAAGATACTATCGATAAGGTCCAAGGTGAATAAGTGCCCAAGATGTTGGTGCTGAGGCTTGGGGCGAGTTAGTGCCCAAGATTCTGGCGCTACGGCCAAGGCGAGCTAATGCTCAAGATACTAGCGCTAAGGGCCAAGGCGATCACACGATACTGGCACTAAGGGCTGAGGGCGAGCAAATGCACAAGAAACTAGTGTTATGGCCCAGGGTGAATAAGTGCCCAAAAATACTAACGCTAAGGCCATGGCGATCATGCGATTGGCGCTAAGGCCCGGGGCGAACAAATGCCCAAGAAACTGGCACTATGGCTCGAGACAAATAAGTGCCCAGAAATACTGGTGCTAGGCTATGGCAATCACGCGACTGGCGCTAAGGCCCGAGGTGAACAAATGCCCAAGAACGTGGCGCTGTGGCCGACGGTGAATAAGTGCCCAAAAGTACTAGCACTAAGGCCATGACGATCATGCGACTGATGCTAAGGCCCGGGGAGAACAAATGCCCAAAATACTGGCACTATGGTCGGGATAAGCAATTAATCAGACTATATATATATTTTCTATGCATTATTAACTACTAAATAATGGAAACAAATAGAACATAGCTTAATGGAAAAATACAAGAATATACTTCAAATGGTTGGACTTCTCCATCCCGGGCATCATGGGCTTTACAGGTCTTGGCTTGATTTAGTGTTCATATGATCTTTAACTCTTTGATCGCTAATTCCCCTAATGTTTGTCTTCCTAATCTCATATGCTTCAGCAAGAATCTGAGCTTTCTGGAGAACCTCATGCAAGGCTAATGGTCCCTCGTCATATAGGGCATAGTGAACATGGTCGTTGATCAGACCTGCTCTAAATGCTTGGATAGTAAGATTGTCGTCAAGGTCCTTTACATCAACGTAGAAATTAATGAATCTACGTATATGATCCCTCAAACTCTCCTTGGGCTTTTGAACGATTGACATCATATTAGCAAAAGTCCTCATTTGCTTCTTTTTGGTGAGGAAATGCCTAGCGAATAGTTTGCTAAGCTGTTCAAAACTAGTGATAGAGTTAGGTGTAAGAGAATAAAACCAAGACCTAGATGTACCTGTCAGAGTTGTTGGAAATGTTTTTCACTTGATAGCATCATTTGTACCGTACAGATCCAAAGTTGACTTATAACACAATATGTGATCTTGTGGGTCGTCTGTCCCATCATATTTCTTCTTTGGTGCTTGAAAATGGCGAGGAATAATTTCTCTTTAGATCTCTAGAGATAATGGACTATTTGTTCACCGTACATAATGGACTAATTCTTGTCTCCTTAAGTTCTTTGTCAATAGCTGTAACATCCCGTTACCACATTTTTCACGTATTTCCATATAACTTAACCGGTTGGGCTGTCTGCGATGCCATTAACATTTAACAGTAAAAATCATAAATGATAAACATTTATTTAATAAAAACGGAATATGAAAATTCCTCTCATATTTCCTTACAACTGACATCCCCTATTGTTTTTATTTCAATAAAGTAGTACTGTATACATATGTCTGAAATGTAAAAGAGAAGAGACTGTACCTGT
This sequence comes from Heritiera fomes, assembly GCA_032173925.1. Classification (NCBI taxonomy): domain Eukaryota; kingdom Viridiplantae; phylum Streptophyta; class Magnoliopsida; order Malvales; family Malvaceae; genus Heritiera; species Heritiera fomes. Next base: position 14,374,261 of record JAPDPM010000009.1, on the reverse strand, counting down.
TACGTTTAACATGCCTCAGCGCTTTAAACGTAACTATACCCATCTGAGAGCTAATTCACTCAACTCCGTGTACTTTTTATCTGTGGAGTTAAAAACAAAGGGGTGAGCGATTCATACGCTCAGTAAAGGAGATATATGCTACTTTATAAAATCAAAACTATATACCACAACATATTTGATTATCATATCGAATATGAAAACAGTGGATATAATAAAACAGCACTCTCAATACACCACTTAATCACTGGCTAAACAATTTACTTTAAAATGCAGTAACCAATACATATGATTCAATAAATTTTATCAACAAGTTGAGACTAGGCAACAAATAAATCATGCTATCATCATTCCCCCTCCCCCTTGCGAGAACGGAATCTGCCGCTATTGGGGTGCACCCGTAGGCCATCGCCCTTCACGGCTATCTCAGATCTATGGCCATAATCTATAGGTGGTCCTCGGGTCCACTTGCCAAGTGACCTCGAGACCGCTGATGACTTGGCGGGTCCATCAGCCCTGTGACGCCCTGAGGTGCACTCTTTGGTCCATTGACCGAGCCACCGCCCCAGGTAGGTCACGCAACTACATGAATAATAATGCATGAATTTAGGGCCTAAAGTCTCAAAATCACTTTCATATCACATGAAAAACCTTTAAGGAATTATTTCATAATGTCATCATTTTCTTTCCAAAAAGGTTTTAAAACAGCCCGCAATCTCACTGAATTTCGTGTGAGAAAGACACGGTTTAAACTGACTCGCTATGGCTAGTTCGCCCATGGTCAACTTACCCATTGGTCAACTCGCCCAAAAACATAACGAAAACAATTCATTTTTCGTTAAGAAAATTTGGAAAAGCAAAACCTGTTCGCCATGGTCGACTTGCCCGATATGGCTCGCCCATGATAGTTCGCCCAACGCGGAGAACCAGTGTTCGCCCGCCCTCTATGCTTTCAAAATCCGAAAGTATACCAGCTCGCCCTCAGTGGCTCGCCCCGTAATCTATTCGCCAAAAGGTCTAAAATTTCTATTTTGAAAATGTTTAAAACGTCTATTTTTCCTTTAAGAAATTACTGTTTAAAACTGTTCGCCAGGGTCAGCTCGCCCATAGCTTTCATAACAAAAGGGGTCGCCCGCCCCATTTTTATAAGCAATTTGGCTCGCCCACCAATACCAAGAATTTATATTTTCCATTTTTAAAATGTTAAAATGGCTAATTTTCCTCAAGAAAAATACCACCGAAAATCAATTCGCCATGGTCAGCTCGCCAGCCCAGCTCGTCCATGGTCACTCCAAACGGGTGAACATGTATTCGCCCGCCAATCCATTCTTTTAAGACATTACGTAAAACTGGCTCAACCTCAGTGGCTCGCTACAATTTTCTCAACTTAGGGGTCGCCCGCCCCAAACAAAATATAAAAGGGTTCGCCCCAAATGGCTCGCCCGCCTTTTTATTAAAACAAGGGTTGTTCGCCCGCCAATACCAATTGGTTTAGAAATAACATAAGGGTCGGCTTAGTAGCTCACCCAATATCAAATAAATTCCTCAAACAATGCATGTCAGAAAACAAAACATTTAACTTAATATTTTCACAAAATTTACTCCACAGGACATGCATCTCTTCACACACATCTCCCTTACCTGGTCCAACGAAGCCTTGCTTCGCCCTGCTTCCTGCTCGCCAATTGCCATTTCCTATTCTCGGCTGTAAAAATGATTTATTAAAATTATTAATATTTTCCTTTTCCACATTTCCAATATATTGTACGACTTAAAATCAAATCGCTCGCCCGCAAGGGGTCTTATTCGCCCTTTCGAGCTCGCCATTCTTCAATGGCTTACACACATTATCTCGCCGTCATATATTGTCTTAAATGTGGGCGTCAAACACAACTCAACTCGCCATTCACATTGGTTTATATGTGGGAGTTCGCCCATTATTTCACTTCACTGGAATTGGGCGATCTCGCCCATTTACACAGAATTTACCTTGGCGAGTTCCTTATTATCTACTCGCCTCATTGGCGATTACTAATTTTCATCATTGGCGATTACTAATTTTCATCATTGGCGAACACAATAGTCGCCATTCTCGTCACTTATTCCATTATTTTCCTTGTTTTCATATTCTCCAAAGATCTAACCAAAACAAGACTGTATCTATGTTTATTACTGCATAAAACATAGAAATCTATCATTGAGCATCAAGAAAACCTCAGAAAATATGAAACTCACCTCAACCAACTGCACTTCCAGAACAGACTGCTTTCTGTCTCATGTTGGCCTTCCTTTTGCTTATTCCTTCAGCTCACCAATTATGAAAGAAAGGCTTTATAAGCAGGTTCATGTGTTTTGGCCAACTGAAGAGTGAAGCTCAGTAAATCAAGTATGACAGAAATGGGAGGAATAACATAAGCTCTCGTGAAGAAGATGAAGTTTGCCAAATGAGTTTTCCTCAAGCCTTTCTCCTTATATAACCATGCTAATCCAATCTGAAGCTACAGCCTGTCCCTTATCCTGTTTCTTTCATCATTCCTCACGTCTATCATGCATTTAATGCATGAAGAAAATCTGCACATACAAAGGGCGAGAAAGTCTTCCTTCCACACTCTTTTTCTTCTGCTGCAGACTTTGTTTACTTCCTCAACCAATAAGGCTAATTCCCTTATTGACTTTAACTTTGCTTCATTTATTGTCCTCAACTGTGGGGCGTCCAAAGTCCATTTTTGCGGCACAGTTCTGATTTATTATATCATTCTGTCCGTGCTAATTTCAACTCGCATAGTCAAGCAAAAACCACAGTTCGCCCGATTTTATATCATATGGGCGATCAACAGTCCTTGCCACGTTGGGCGATCATCCCAAGAAACTCAATTGGCTAACACATTAGTCAATAAGATGAATATTCATACTCGCCCTCAACAATTGGCCATAAGCCTTTATCTTACTCGCCCTTTTTCACAAAAATTGATCTCTTCTCATTTTAAATTAAGAATCTTTTCACTTAAGTGAAATCAATATTCACTATTTATTGAAATTCCATTTTCAATTTTATGGAATTAGAGTCTACAGTAGTGTAGAATCGGATCTTACATTTTCTCCCCACCTTAAGAAATTTGGTCCTCCAAATTTCAACCAGATCTATCAAAGGTAAGGCTCTGGATAATTATTATGCATAAGGCTTTCAAATTCTTAAGTAGCCTCATACTGCCAGAGAATCCCATCAAAGAATTAATCTTTGATCTCCACACTTTATCACTCCATTTTACCTTTCCTATCCAAAATCTGTACCGATTTCTCAACTTAATTCATGTCCTCTCTAATCTCTAGGACTCCTGTCGAATCACGTGAGAAGTATATGGATAGTACTTTCTCATCATTGAGATATGAAATACATTATGCACTCCTGACAACTCGGGAGGTAGTGCACGTCTTTCACATGATCTAAGATCTCCGACGATCCAATGCATCGGGAACTCAATTTCTCTCTCACTATTCATCTCAATGGTGAGACCTTAATATACATAACCTCTTGCATATCTCAAGAAGTCTGTTCGACCAAGTTGAAAACAATTTTCGGTCTCCCATTTTCTCATGCTATCGTGGATTATATCGTCTGCTAAATAAACCATTTAAGGTATTATGCCTTTTACTCTCCTTTGGCCATTATCATAAACAAACTCTGCCAGGGTAGAGGATTATTCTAGGAGCCTATAAAATCAACTGCACTAGCTAACATCATATCCTCGAGCGTTCATATCATACGCTCGGACCGTCTCTCAGTTTGCGGATAATCTGCGGTGCAAAACTCAATCGGGATCCCATAGCTTCCTGTAATCTCTCTCAACACTGAGATACGAAGCGGGGACTCCCTATCAAATGTAATGCTCACTGGAATACTGTATAACCTCACCATTTCCCTGACATATAACTCGGCCAAGGCACAATTTAGCTCAACAAATTCCATAATCAAGGAATGAGCAGACTTACTCAATATGTCCACAACTATCCAGATAGCATTTTACTCTTTTCAATTTTCACTTAGTATAGGAAGTACCTCTAATATAGGTATTTTTCTTCCTTATCACCTTCTCAACTTTTATTTATTCTCGTCCCTAACATAAAACCACGAATATCTCTTTATACTCCTCATTGTCTCTAAGAGTACTGCCCGTCTCTTCAGGCCATCAATAATCATCCCTTTGGCGCTCTCCCGCGCTTTAGGATTACTCTCTCAAGTGTGTTGGCGACCACCTAGTTCGCCCACTTCTCACAACATGTTATCCAGTGTTGAGCGATCACCCCACTCGTGAGTCGCCCATCCCGAATTTTCTCAAAGTCTTGAAGAATCTCGGGCGTCTTCTCTCAAAACCAATTTACACTTACTGAAGTCTTTTATCATCCTTGAGAGTCAGTAACTCATCTATACTTTTTATCACTTATCATCTCATTCAGTCCTAGTCGATTATAGTTTGGTGACTATCATGTAGATACTTTTAATCATTCGTATGTAATTGTCCCAGTAGTCTCTATAATACCACGCACCAGCTCTCAATATATCCCGGAGCGTCCACACAATGCGCTCAGATATCTATATCAATCTGAGGCGGTGCTAATCAGTAAAAATTTGGAATCCCAAAGCCTCTTGCTATTCTCTCAAAGCATACGGCAAATCAGGGATCCCTATCACAAGTACCCACTCACTGGAACTTCACATACTTCCTCTCAGTTTCCACCAATGTATATCGACTAAGGCACTTATTACATCCCGAAATCATAATCACTTCTATAACATCATAGTTCTTTCGGATTCTTCACTATCTCACAGTGATTGTTTCATGATTAATCTAGGACTGCTTTTCTTTTGCAGACCTTAATATTAGCCACCAATTACGTCTCAGGAAATCATTTTCCCCTCGATCACTTCTCTTCTCTCAAGTGATCATTCGATCTCTTATTCTCCTAATACATGTAATGTTACTACTTGGAGAATATACTTTTCCTTATACCAATTTCTGGAATTTAAGTTTATTATCATTTAGATTTCAACACCACTATTATTTTCTCACTTAATATAGTACTTTACTGTTACTATCTTGTAACCATTTCAAATACTATATTCATACATACCCATTCTCTTCCACTTTCTCATAAATATATATATATATATATATATCACATCAGTAAGGTAGTGAATTCCACACACTACTCAACAACCCATTTATGACATTTGGGTCAGTGTTATAATTTTATACTCCAATAAGCACCCTTAACCTCACTTAAGTAGTAAAATCTTTTATTCGGACAATTTGAATGTCCACTTAATCAGTTGAGACCTCACGTCTCTAATATATTTATATATATATATATCAATATACATGTTTATTCTTTTTCTTTTTTTTTTTAAAATCATCCTAGTTGGCTCTAGGCACACAAATAGGAAGGATACTACAGTCGGCTAGGGATCCAGATAGAATATGATAGGTATTTTAGAATACCATACTTGTTCCGGAACCTAGAAGCAACTGCAGAGAGTACTAATCCCGTTGTTTTTCAAAACGATAAAATTTTCGTTTTCACCAGTTATATCAAACCAGTTTAGTTCTTTACTCATCAATCTCTTGAGTAATTTCTCAAGCTCTTCTGATTCACTCGTAAGAGCTTAGAACCAGTTTCCATGTTGTGAATTGAGTCATCAATCTCTCGAATCCACGTTACTCCAGAAGCTTACTTAAAATATTATCCTGAATATTCTAATTCACAAACTCATATCATCTTGGATGTCTCACCATTTACATCCAACCAAATCACTATGTATCCTCCAAACATATCTATTTAAATTTTCAAGTCACTTTACAAGTATTTCTCAATATTTCGATTCTACGGATATTGTAACGAACCAGCCCAACCGGCCATGGCAACCCCTTTTTAGGCCCATCGACAATGATTGCTGTGACAACGCTACTTATCCATACTGTCCTCCTTTGGCGAATGCCTCGACGCCCCGGTCCTTCCAACCGTGCTCGAGCTTGCCAATCTCAAGGTTTTCTTTCGCATCCGCAAAGACTCGAACACTTGACTTCCTTAATTGTCAAGTTACAACTAATATTCATTCTCCTAAAACATAAGGAGTATATGTATCCGGTATTATCATCGATTTTAAATCGCTGATCTCACAGTTCACTTTTTTAGTTCACACTCTATAAGTACATCACTGTTCATAATATTCAGTAATCTCATACCAATATAACCCATATTTTTCACTTTAAATTCAGACCCTAAAATCCACAACAAGGCTGACTATCTCGCGACCTCTCATAACTTGTACCCTGGGTCGTCTTACTTATCGATATATTCGTGGGGTCCACAGTAGAGATCATCCTTTATACCATCAAACACTCATACCATTTCACCATCAATTTTCTATTTTAAATCCATTCAATCTCTTATGACTTTGAAAGAAAACATGTCAATATAGGGGTATATTCATAAATTCCCCTTTAATTCTCTCACATCAATATAACTCCAAACACGCGATCTTAAGGCTTATATGCTAATATTATCCCTTTTTCATCTTAATATCATCATTTCAGGATCTTAGTTCGATATGGACAGAGAAGTCCTGGTGCGGCCCTCACCGAGTTCCTCACTGCACCTCATCGAATAGACCCAACATTATGATGATAAGATCGCCTATCTCATACAGAATTTTCAGATTACTATCTCTATTTGTAACCCATAATTAGTCAACTTTCACCATATTTCACCACTTAACTCATTCCACAGTCATTCGACTCCTCTATACATTCAGACTATACAGTACTACAGGGGATGTTAACCTTTCTCAACACTTTTCATGCTAAAGGCATCAACAGACATCAGACCAACCCAAGCTCTGATACCATTAAATCTGTAACATCCCGTTACCACATTTTTCACGTATTTCCATATAACTTAACCGGTTAGGCTGTCTGCGATGCCATTAACATTTAACAGTAAAAATCATAAATGATAAACATTTATTTAATAAAAACGGAATATGAAAATTCCTCTCATATTTCCTTACAACTGACATCCCCTATTGTTTTTATTTCAATAAAGTAGTACTGTATACATATGTCTGGAATGTAAAAGAGAAGAGACTGTACCTGTCACGTTTAACATGCATCAGCGCTTTAAACGTAACTATACCCATCTGAGAGCTAATTCACTCAACTGCGTGTACTTTTTATCTGTGGAGTTAAAAACAAAGGGGTGAGCGATTCATACGCTCAGTAAAGGAGATATATGCTACTTTATAAAATCAAAACTATATACCACAACATATTTGATTATCATATCGAATATGAAAACAGTGGATATAATAAAACAGCACTCTCAATACACCACTTAATCACTGGCTAAACAATTTACTTTAAAATGCAGTAACCAATACATATGATTCAATAAATTTTATCAACAAGTTGAGACTAGGCAACAAATAAATCATGCTATCATCGTCCCCCTCCCCTTTGCGAGAACAGAATCTGCCGCTATTGGGGTGCACCCGTAGGCCATCGCCCCTCACAGCTATCTCAGATCTATGGCCATAATCTATAAGTGGACCTCGGGTCCACTTGCCAAGTGACCTCGAGACCGCTGATGACTTGGCGGGTCCATCAGCCCTGTGACGCCCTGAGGTGCACTCTTTGGTCCATTGACCGAGCCACCGCCCAGGTAGGTCACGCAACTACATGAATAATAATGCATGAATTTAGTGCCTAAAGTCTCAAAATCACTTTCATATCACATGAAAAACCTTTAAGGAATTATTTCATAATGTCATCATTTTCTTTCCAAAAAGGTTTTAAAACAGCCCGCAATCTCACTGAATTTCGTGTGAGAAAGACACGGGTTAAACTGACTCGCCATGGCTAGTTCGCCCATGGTCAACTCACCCATTGGTCAACTCGCCCAAAAACATAATGAAAACAATTCATTTTTCGTTAAGAAAATTTGGAAAAGCGAAACCTGTTCGCCATGGTCGACTTGCCCGATATGGCTCGCCCATGATAGTTCGCCCAACGCGGAGAACCAGTGTTCGCCCGCCCTCTATGCTTTCAAAATCCGAAAGTATACTGGCTCGCCCTCAGTGGCTCGCCCCGTAATCTATTCGCCAAAAGGTCTAAAATTTCTATTTTGAAAATGTTTAAAACGTCTATTTTTCCTTTAAGAAATTACTGTTTAAAATTGTTCGCCAGGGTCAGCTCGCCCATAGCTTTCATAACAAAAGGGGTCGCCCGCCCCATTTTTATAAGCAATTTGGCTCGCCCGCCAATACCAAGAATTTATATTTTCCATTTTTAAAATGTTAAAATGGCTAATTTTCCTCAAGAAAAATACCACCGAAAATCAATTCGCCATGGTCAGCTCGCCAGCCCAGCTCGTCCATGGTCACTCCAAACGGGTGAACATGTATTCGCCCGCCAATCCATTCTTTTAAGACATTAAGTAAAACTGGCTCAACCTCAGTGGCTCGCTACAATTTTCTCAACTTAGGGGTCGCCCGCCCCAAACAAAATATAAAAGGGTTCGCCCCAAATGGCTCGCCCGCCTTTTTATTAAAACAAGGGTTGTTCGCCCGCCAATACCAATTGGTTTAGAAATAACATAAGGGTCGGCTTAGTAGCTCGCCCAATATCAAATAAATTCCTCAAACAATGCATGTCAGAAAACAAAACATTTAACTTAATATTTTCACAAAATTTACTCCACAGGACATGCATCTCTTCACACACATCTCCCTTACCTGGTCCAACGAAGCCTTGCTTCGCCCTGCTTCCTGCTCGCCAATTGCCATTTCCCATTCTCGGCTGTAAAAATGATTTATTAAAATTATTAATATTTTCCTTTTCCACATTTCCAATATATTGTACGACTTAAAATCAAATCGCTCGCCCGCAAGGGGTCTTATTCGCCCTTTCGAGCTCGCCATTCTTCAATGGCTTACACACATTATCTCGCCCTCATATATTGTCTTAAATGTGGGCGTCAAACACAACTCAACTCGCCATTCACATTGGTTTATATGTGGGAGTTCGCCCATTATTTCACTTCACTGGAATTGGGCGATCTCGCCCATTTACACAGAATTTACCTTGGCGAGTTCCTTATTATCTACTCGCCTCATTGGCGATTACTAATTTTCATCATTGGCGATTACTAATTTTCATCATTGGCGAACACAATAGTCGCCATTCTCGTCACTTATTCCATTATTTTCCTTGTTTTCATATTCTCCAAAGATCTAACCAAAACAAGACTGTATCTATGTTTATTACTGCATAAAACATAGAAATCTATCATTGAGCATCAAGAAAACCTCAGAAAATATGAAACTCACCTCAACCAACTGCACTTCCAGAACAGACTGCTTTCTGTCTCATGTTGGCCTTCCTTTTGCTTATTCCTTCAGCTCACCAATTATGAAAGAAAGGCTTTATAAGCAGGTTCATGTGTTTTGGCCAACTGAAGAGTGAAGCTCAGTAAATCAAGTATGACAGAAACGGGAGGAATAACATAAGCTCTCGTGAAGAAGATGAAGTTTGCCAAATGAGTTTTCCTCAAGCCTTTCTCCTTATATAACCATGCTAATCCAATCCGAAGCTACCGCTTGTCCCTTATCCTGTTTCTTTCATCATTCCTCACGTCTATCATGCATTTAATGCATGAAGAAAATCTGCACATATAAAGGGCTAGAAAGTCTTCCTTCCACACTCTTTTTCTTCTGCTGCAGACTTTGTTTACTTCCTCAACCAATAAGGCTAATTCCCTTATTGACTTTAACTTTGCTTCATTTATTGTCCTCAACTGTGGGGTGTACAAAGTCCATTTTTGCGGCACGGTTCTGATTTATTATATCATTCTGTCCGTGCTAATTTCAACTCGCCTAGTCAAGCAAAAACCACAGTTCGCCCGATTTTACTATCATATGGGCGATCAACAGTCCTTGCCACGTTGGGCGATCATCCCAAGAAACTCAATTGGCTAACACATTAGTCAATAAGATGAATATTCATACTCGCCCTCAACAATTGGCCATAAGCCTTTATCTTACTCGCCCTTTTTCACAAAAATTGATCTCTTCTCATTTTAAATTAAGAATCTTTTCACTTAAGTGAAATCAATATTCACTATTTATTGAAATTCCATTTTCAATTTTATGGAATTAAAGTCTACAGTAGTATAGAATCGGATCTTACAATAGCATCTAATCTTTCTTGCAAGGAGATATTAGACTTCTCATATATAGTCTTGGTTCTTTTTGCCATGTCTATTATGGGTATGGGGGAGCTGACACTTCCTTTTTCTCTTTCCCTCCTTCCACGTGAGCTACGTTGCTTGGCTTGGGGTTCTGCTAGCAGGTTTAGGTTTTGGTTAGGGATGGCACCAATTGGGCAAGTTGCATCTGATTGATTGTTGATGGGGAGTTGTGCTTCATGTGGATTTTGCTGATATGGAGTCATTGTTTGTTGGCGAACAATAGGAGCAGTTGGTTATACATCGGACGTAGTTGGGCGATCAATAGGCTCAGTTGGGCGAACTGTGTTTAAATGGCGACGAGCTATCAAGGTTTCCACAATCTGGGCGTAGTGGGCTATTTTAGCTTCTAAAGCTTTGTTTTGGGCGAGCAATTGATTGTACTGCTCCATGATACTATTTGTGGTATTGTTTAGGAGCTCGACATAGCTTTTTCTTCGAGTTCCACAAACAGCGCCAAAATGTTGTTGCCAAAAAAGGTTGCTAGGCTTGTTGATGATGGATTAACTCTTTCCTTCTTGGATCAACCCACAAAACAGAAGGTCCACAGGGGTTGTTCCCGGTGGGACTTTCTCCGATGCTGAAGTTAGTAGAGTATTCAAGAAAGAATATCAAAGTTGAAGAGAGTGAAAGTGTGCTCATACCTGTTTCTTGTGTCTCTACACTTTTATATAGGTGTTTAAGTGGGCGGTTACGCTCATTAAACGGGTGGTTATGTAATATAATTAAGAGAGCAATTATGGTGAGCATTAATTACGGGAGTTACTTTATGTGTAGCTCAGTAGGCCACTTGTTACTAAGCTCAGTCAGGTGGGCTTATTAGGCCTCCTGACAATGACACTAATAAGGAGTCTCTTTGCATTGTTGCTTGCTTGTTGCTATAAAGTGGCAGCAACATAATCATCATTGTCATGGACATCATTAGGGATGTAAACGATACACTGGTGCTTGAAAGCTAATCGGGCTCAACTCGAAGAAAATTGGAATTCAACTTGATTTTTGTCGAGCTAAGCTCGAGCTTGAGCTACTCAAGCTGTCAAGCGAACATAGTTCGAGCACCTAGATGCTTGACTCGAGTGCTCGCTAGCCTAATCGAGTATTTCTATTTTAATATATATTTTTATTATTTTAATAATAAAATTACAATTATACCCTTAAAATTTATCTACTTTACTTAAAACCTTAAATCCATCTCTTAACCTTCTTTTGCCTGTAACAACGTTCCTCTCTTCCTTCTCTCATTCTTTCCCTGATCTCATCCCACTAATAGCCACCACACCTTCCGGCAACCACAGTCACCCTTCCAGCATCTTTATTCTCGTCTCCCTGTTTTGCCAATAGCCTTTTCTTTCCTAGACTTGAAAAAACTTTTCTCCTAAAGTCCCAAGTCCATAGATCTGACTGATGGCACCCCCTACCTCTCTCTTGATTCCGTCCCAGCAAGGCTGCCATCTGCCAGGCTCTTCCTTTTCTCTGGTGTCTGCAGTTGCTCTCCATAGCTTTATCTTTTCTTTTCATGTTGAGCCCACTGTCTACAGCCACATATATGAATGTCGTAACGATTTCATCTAAGGATTCGACCACTCGACGATTTTGAAAACATTTAAAAATGAAAGGAGTCGCCACCAATCTTTTTGGTTAGGTGTGATTGGCCACCTAAAAAAACTTGTCATTTTAACAAAATCTTAAAAGTAATTAAGTTTTATTAAAAGACAATTTAGACCTGAGAAAACAAAAATCGAGTTCGGGAGTACGGTTACACGTAGGGAAGGATTAGCACCCCTACAATGCCCTTTAAAAATGGTACCATAGTAACCATGTGTTATCCTTTGATTTTAATGAAATGGTCTTAATTTAATATTTAAAAATAATTTCTATTTTTATTGCAATTTTTTAAGCATAGTTATCATTTATCAAAATCATTTTTTATTTTAAAAAAGTTAGATTTTATTTGACGAAAGTGAATATGAACCCTTTTGTATTGAAAGATTAAATCAAATACTCCAATACTTTTGGTAGTATTTGAAATAATATTCTCACCTAGAGATTTCTTAAGAATCACTACTTGTGACTTCTATAGAATCTCATCCTCGGTAGGGCTCACATTATTTGTATAATTGATTAAAAATTATTATATACATTTTAAAAATCTCATTTTTGAAAATAAGCATGAACCCCTTTTATTGAAAAATTAAATCAAATACTTCAATAGTTTTGGTAATATTTGAAATAATTTTCCTCACCTAGAGATCTCTTTGCCCAGGTGATTTCCGATCACCGTCGGACCGTCGCCCGCCATTGCCGACTGCCATCGTCGATGGCCAAAACGAAAAAGCTTCCCACTTTTAGAAGCTTCTCCATCTCCTGATCTTGAATCTCCACTTAAATTTCCCTAAAACCTCCTGAAAACCCTAGATCTAGAGCTAAAGCCATCGACTTTCAAACCCAGATCTGCCTTCGTCAGCTGCCGGACTACCACCACTATCGTACTATGTCCTAACCCTCCTCTTTACCTTCTTCCGCACCAAGTTTTGAGGCCTAAACCTTATGGAACACCTTAAGCCGAAACCTTTTTCTCTAGTTCTCTTTTTTTTTATGCTTTGTGTTTGGTTGTTGCTTGTACGTGTGTGTGTGTGTGTGTGTGTGTGTGTTTGTTTGTGAATTTGATGGTGTATGTCTGGGATTCGGGTTTTGGTTGTTGACTGTGGCAAGGGGTTGAAGGTTCTAGGAGAGATGGCCGAATGGTGCTGCCACGATGTTGGTCGGGTGGCTGTGTACCATGGCTGTGGTGGTGTTGGTCACGGTGTTGGAGGGGTTTGTAGGTGGTTGAAATGGTGAAGATTTCGGTTAGTGCTGATGAGATTTTGGGGTTCGTTCGAGAGTGTTAATGAGGTTTGGCAGAGGTCGAGCAAGGCTGTTTCAGTGATTTAGGTGGTGAGGTTGTCGAGTTTGGGTGATCCCACGGTGGTGGTTTTGGTGAGCGGAGGATAGGTGGCCGAGAATGGCAGGTGAGCAATGGTAGTGGTGATGGTTGTCAAATATGGTGATCCCCCCTTTTTTGGATAATTAGAGCTATGTGGGTTTTTGTAGAAGAGACTGGTATGGGGTTTCTGTTGGCAATAAGATGGAGTAAGCAGAGAAGGGAACGGGGGCGGCAGAATTGGTGGCTAGTAGGAATAGGTGACACTTTTTTTTTCTTTTTTAATTGAATATTAATTAAATTTATAAAAATCAAACTAAAAATAAAAATAAATAAATAAATAAAAAGCTAAAAATAAAAATAAAAACAGAGATCTTTAAACTTTCAAAATGGTTAAGTTCGGACAAAATTAGGTGTCTACAGCTACCCCTCTTTGCACATTGCTGAGAATCAGTAATAGTGCAAAGACAAAAGACAATAATTTTGTCCGGCTCATGGCTGCATCTCTTTTTGTTCTTTTGTTCTTTTTTCATTTTTTTGCTTTACTCCTTTCTTTCTCCTTTTTTTTTTGTTTTCTATTTTTGTAAAATTTAAACTTAACAAAGTTTCTCTCACTAAAGGCTCTTCACTTTTAGATAATTTAACATTAATTAATGACTTTAATATTGTCTCCAAAGGATTTCGAAGCTATGTGTCACATCCCGATTTTCACTTAATCCTTACGAAAGCCTAAATTTGCAGGCTAAATTTTTTTTCTATTTCTTAATTCATTGTTTGTAGGTGATTGTGTAAGCTATCATTTGATTTAAGCAATCCTTGATCACTAAGGTCCCATTTCTATTTCTCTTTAATTGATTCAATTATGATATTCGTCTTAAACCATCAAGTACTAATGATTTATATATACTTTATTATTGCACATATCAACACGAACACCATCTTGAACAACCATCAAACCATTTCATCTTAATAGTAAAATAACATAGCCTACATCCCGGACTTTGTTTACACAACCAATCAAAATATAAGTAAATACACTGTGCCATACTCAATCTGTGTCATCTAGTGTGCTGGAAGCCATATACCTGAAACTGCACTTGGAAATCAGTCCCGAGGAGCTTTTCGAGTCAAAGCATTATGATAATGATCATCAATCTGAAAGGGAGGGAAAGAAGAGGGGAGTGAGTCATAAACTCAGTAAGTAACTACAGAAGCAACCTAAAAATCATAACCTGCATCTCTCAGTTTTCAAAACTCATAAATCATACACATCCGGTAAATCAATTTCAATATGCTGCAGTATAAAACATGACTGCATTTTAAAACATAAAGAATAGCAATCTCATAAACATATTTAAATCCCATTTCGAACATTGCTAAATCAAATCCGATATGCTGATTGTAAAACATGTTCTCAAATCAGAAGGCAAAAGCCAATCATCAATCGTCAAAGCATCATCATAAATCATACTGTCTAATCGATAAAACAGATCGTAGTACCAAGAGATAAGGCATAACATCATCAAGATACTTAGAGCTAACACAATAACGATCTACGGTAGCTAACCGTAGCAATCTTCCAAAAAGGGACGCTGCCTATGTGTAGACCAATCAACCCCAGTTCATTGATTAAATGACACCGGGACTTGTCCAAACGTAATATACGGGACAAGCCGATCGTTCCCGAGAGCTAGTCATCAAGACACAGTGCTCTAAGTCAATTAAGAACGCCCACACAATTCTCAAGGTACGATGCCTTAAGTTCTCAATACCTCGGGTTTAAAACAGTATCCAATATCAATCTTATCAAATCAGCCTTCCAAGACTTCATATCAAAATCATAGTGCATAAATATGCAGCTAACAGTCATGGGCTCGCTAAGCTTTTAAAGCACTTTAAGTTATAAAACAAAATCAGAAAACCATATTAAACCAAAAGCTTAGTTCAATTTAGAAACTCAAAAGTGTCATCATATTAAAGCAATAATACATAAAACCAAATAAAGATTTGACGAGCCTACAGCATGATTATAAAACATTTTCAGAAAGCTAAACTAATCAGTTAAGGATAGGCCCAATATGCAGCATTTTCAATATGCGTCAAAATCGATTTCATATGCAGCATTTCATTTCGTTTCAATACCAAATTAGAATTTAAAACATCATATGATGATTTGGATGCAAGGTAGTTGCTTAGGATTACTTACAGTGCCTCCTTATCTTACATATTCAATCCTCACTGGCCTATCAAGTTCCACACGAGCTATGTGAGCTCTTAGTCAATTTCAGTCCTTAGCATCTCCCTCTACATACACAAGGTGGATCAGGTTACTCATTACCCCCAATGGCATTCTAGGATTAAAATTATACAATTCAATAAGAATGACATCAAGGAGTAATTCTGAATTATTTCAATTCTTACATTTTAGGATTTTCTGACCTTTTGTCATTGTGCTAGCCTTAAATATAAATTTCAGAATTTAATCGTCAAGCCGTAAATTTTATATTACTCCTAACTCAGTTCCTTATTCAAAAGTATAAGGCTTACTTCCTAATTCATCCTATGCCATTTCCAATAATTTTTCAAACTTTGGTTCAAATCTAGCACATTAGGCAGGATAGTTTCCTGACCTGTGTTCATTAAAATTTATATTATTAATTATAGGGATATGTAATTTGTACAAACCCAAAATCATATCAATCCCGACTCATTTACCTTTCTGAAAATGTAAAGTTTGCAATCAAACTCTATCTGGATTATTTTCTAGGAATTTTTGAAGTTGACACTAAGATGTCTGTACCTTGCAGTGAGTATCCTACATTCATATATGTACATAGATTAAGCTACATAATTCCAAATCCACAAATTCCAAAACTAGATAAAAGCTAACTCATTTCCCTATCTAGAAATGTAAGGTTCATGATTTAATTCTTCCTAGATCAACATTAGCAATTTTCCAAAGTTGCACTATCTTCCAACAGTATTCAGGCACAGTGTGACACTGACCTACTTGCACAAAATACTCCATATTTAATTATCAGCATATCCAATTGGTGAAAACCCAGAACCATCACAATCTTAACTTAATTATCTTTCTAGAAATATAAGGCTTGCAACCTAATTCAATTTAGGCTATTTTCTACAATTTTTCAAAGTTAGAACCATGATTCACGTTTCTGGACAGAGTACCCTGCACTCATTTGTACATATCTCAAGTTATAGAGATCCAAATCAAGAAATTCCAAAACCGAATTTCTCCTAACTTAAAAGGCTATCTATCATAGTTTTTCCAGAATTTTTCTCTGTATAACAGTTAAACTGATCATTTTAATTACAACCCAAAAACAGAACATCAATTCTAGATTTGAACATCAAGCTGGAATTCAATTAATCCTTCATCCATACAACAGCCATTTGATTTAGTTCGTCACAATTTCATTTGCATGCATTATAATCAAATATTATAAAGTTAGAACCTTACCCCTTAAATTGAGCAAAATCGAAAGCCCTTCTTATTTAGCTTGGATCTTTGCTGTTTTATAACTGCTCTGGATTCTAAATGCAGCCCCTCTTCTTTCGTTCTCAGCCTTGCATTTTGCATTTCCAAAAAGCCTCTACTTGCTGTACCAAGAAACCAATCTTTTTGTCACTTACACAGCCTACACAAATAGCCACAAAGCTAGATTTAATCTTACCTCTTTCAATCTTCAAAACAATGCATCTATTGGCTCTTGTTTAAGTCCTAAATTCAGCCCTTAATGATCCATAAGAGTAGCATGTGAGCTGCCATGAAGACCACATTACAGCCCTCTTCTCGGATTGCATTGCTTCAACCAAAAATGATCCTTGTTCATGCCTTCAAAGCTACCCGATAATGCCCTACAGCCTCCTTGTTTACTCAACTCTAACCTTACAAATATTTTCTATTCACTTAGTAAATTCATCAAACACATTCCATACATTAAGTTTCATCACCAATATTTAGCCAAGTTCACGGTTGGTTGATACCCATTTTCATGCCACTCCCAAGTTCTTGCAAACTCATCACAAACCAAAATCAAATCAAGTTCCAACAATTTCATTCCTCATTTTTCTACTAATCTCTACTTAACATACAACAAAATTTCATCAATTTCTTCATTTCCCATATATGGCCGAATACCCCTACTGCCACTACAATTCATTTTGGTTCAAACTAAGGCCTTACACATGTTTCTCATACATATATTAATCATAAACCATAACTAGAATTTAAGAAAACATCATCACCTCACCTTCCCTCCATTGCCGAACTGTACAGCTCCATTCCAACCCCTGTCACATTGGCTTTCATCCATAAAATCCCAGCGTTAGACAGCTATGGTGATGGGGAACAAAGTCGGTGAAAGGAGCTTGGTGAGTTAGGGGCTTGAAAGAGGTGTTTTCATGGTGAGAAATGAGGAAAACGTGAAGAACCCTAGGAAATTTTGGGGCTGAAACGTTGGAGCAGAAAACAGGGGAGTATGTCAGTTATAATGGCTGGAAATGGCTGAGTTTAGTCCTCTTTTATTACCATTCCAGCTAATGACAAGTTGCCACATGGTCTAATAATAAAATTCCCCCTCTTTTCTCTTTGTTTATGTTTTTTTTCCTGCTTTAATGTTTAGCAGTACAGTCCACGTATGGAGCTAAATTGGCTGAGAAATTTCTCTTCTTTATCTGATTTTTTTACAATTATTCTAACCAATAGGAAGGTAACACATGTTAACATATTAATTTTCCCCTAGAAAGTCAATAATTAGCACTTTTTGCCACATTATATCTTTAAAACATTAATCTCATTTTTTTCTGATCACTTTACTCCACTTACAACTAACTTTAAAAATTCACCGAGATCAATCTATAATGTATAAAAATATGAACCATATATGATCGAAAAGATCTTTGAGTTAAATTTCCAACGCAATTTGAATCACCTCAATTGGAGTTCCCTATCAAATTTATGTTCAACTCTTTACTGATTGCTCAATGCTGAATTCCATACATGTGATGTGAATGTAGAAATTTCTTGTTGTTAATCTATAATGAATTAAAATACAAGCCTCATATGGATAAAAAGGTATTTAAGTTAGCCTTCTAATGGATTTTTATTCACCTTAATCAAAGTTTCCTATCAAGAGATATGCTCGATTCTTTACAGAAATGTCGACTAACAGGTTTCACTGCACATTGTTCAACTTCGGAATCTTTCTGGTATTAATCTGTATGGAATTAAATTACGAGCTTTTCATGGCTAGAAGACCTTTAAGTCAGCTTTCATAAGAATTTTATGATTTATCATTTTGATACTCCGATCAAGAGATATGATCGAAACAAGCTAGATTGGTCATGAGCCAAAGGCTGAAATTTTCGGTTTATTGTCAAATTCTCGGATTAGGCCCAAATCATAACCACATGAAACAAATTGTCTTACCCGAAACCATTTATAATGAATTTAAGGTACTTACATGGTTTCTGGATGAGTGTGCGGTCCTGTGAGATCCTCCAACTTGTCTGTACGAAAGCTTGAGTTCCTACGCCAAAATCCAAATGTGTCACAATTTGGCCTCTAAATACCTCTAAGGCTCATTTAACACTATTTAACATGTAGAAGAAATTGTTGGTTATTACACTATGCTCGGAGAACTTAGAATTTGTACCTGAAAGTTTTGATATTTGTGCCCAGAGGACTTAGAATTTACATAAAAAGTTTGAAATTTGTACTCGGAGGACTTGAAATTTGATATTTGTGCCCAGAGGACTTAGAATTGGTGCTCGGAGGACTTAAATTTGTGCCTGAAGGGCTTGAGATTTGTGCGATGAGGACTTGAGATTTGTGCCCGGAGGACTTGAGATTTGTGCGATGAGGACTTGGAATTGGTGCCCAGAGGACTTGAGATTTGTGCCGGAAGGACTTAAAATTTTGTTTGAAAGATTTGAAATCTGTGCCTGGAGGACTTGTAATTTACCTAGAGAATTTGAAGTTGGATTCGAAATTTTTTCCGGAGGACTTGAAATTGCGCCAGGAGGACTTGAAATTTGTACCCAGAGGTCTTGGAATAATACTCAAAGAATTTGAAATTTGTGCCAGGAGGACTTAGAATTTTTCTTGAAAGTTTTGAAATTTGTGCCCGGAGGACTTAAGATTTTGAATTTGGTGCTTAGAGGACTTTGCATTTTACTTGAAAGTTTGAAATTTGTGCCCGGAAGACTTAAAATTTGTGCTCGGAGGTCTTAAATTTGTTCCCGGAGGACTTAAAATTTGTGTCTAAAGAATTTTGAATTTGCGCCTGAAGGACTTAGAATTTGTGCCCGAAGGACTTGAGATTTTGAAATTTTGTGTCCGGAGGGCTTAGAATTTTGCCTGGAGATCTTGAAATTTTACCTGAAGAGTTTAAAATTGATGCCCGGAGGACTTGAAATTTTTTCTAAAGAGTTTAAAATTTGCGCTCGAAAGACTTGAAATTATATGTGAAAAATTTTGAATTTGCACCTGGAGGACTTAGCATTGATTTGAAAGACTTGACATTTATGCCCGGAGGACTTGGGATTTACTCAGAGGACTTGAGATTTATGCCCGGAGGTCTTGGAATTTGTGTGTCTTCTGAAAATCGATCTTCAGTCTTACTTAGATTTACAAACATGCTACCAATCAAACTGGATTTGAAAATTTCTTTATCATGAGTAAACTTGATTTCCTTATTTTGAAAAAAAAGTTGCATAACCTTTAAAATCTTGATTGGATGGAGTCGAGCCTTCAGCTTGAGAAACAAGTTAATCTCAAAATTTTACATAAAAACTTTCAATGTTGATGTTGTATGATATTGTATATGTTTGCATGTATGTATGTCGTTCAATCCCGTACATTCTCTAATTTTGAAATTCCTTTCTATCTTGTCAAAAAGGCACATCATTTGTCTTTTTTTATCTTCTTTGCCCCCAATAAGATTATGAAAGCTCCTTTCTATTTTTCATTTTTGTAGAGTTTTCGTACTCTCATCATAGCCTTTTGACGAAAAGTACTAAAAATTTCCTCATAACTATTTTCCAGGGGGAAATGAATCCAAATTTCACAAGTGATACTTGATCCTTTCAAAAAAAATCAGTGATTACTTTTCAAGATGAGTGACATAAATCCTATTCAGATCTTTTCAACTGGACAATTGAAAGTTTGGTGCACCAGGATGTTTTGTTTGGGGAATACTTTTCCACTTATCCAAAATACAATGATTCCTTTCTGGGCACAAATTAATTTTCTTAAAATACCATCGCTTTTATTTCTTTCTCTCTTTTTTTGAACAAAATTTTGAATGAGAAAAGAAACAAAATATTTACAACTTGGTTTGACAATCTCTTAAATTCTTGAATAATCGTGTTCTACAAATGCCAAGATGAGATATGAATGACTGAGGTCTTTTCTGTTTAGGAAGAGTATGTACAAGAAGAAAGGTTCAAACTTTTCAAAAAAATGTTGGGCAATCAAGTGACATCAGAATCTTTGGATATCTCGATGGTTTCTCAAGGCTTGTTGAATCTTTTTCCATGTTTTCAATTCATGTCACTGCTTGACTGGGCTGCAATAAGAGTTCATCGTTTGCTCTAGACTGCCCTTTTCGAGTTTTCACCCTAGAGCTCTACTCTTTCTTTTGTTTTTTTTTCTCTTTTTTTCGATTGTTTTACCATGCATTCAAAAATTCAGATTTCATTCAAACCAAATATTAGTGAGAATTTTCCAAAGAAGAGCTCTTTGATACAAGCATCTATATTTGATCAAAATAGACTTTTAAGTACATAATGTAGGCCATGGTTCAGTGTTTTGAAAGAACGGATAAATAGGCCCAAAACATGTGTTTAAAGGTTAATCAAACCAAGGATCATTTTTTCTCATATGGACATCCATCATTTTCAATCTTTGAAGCACCTTTCTTTTTGTTTTTTTTTTCATGTATCTCTCCTTTTTTTTTATCCTTTTCATTCTCAAAAGCACCTCCTTCTTTTTTTTTTTTTTTGCTTTTCCATGTATCCCTTTTTTTATGCTTTCTTTTTCTTTGATTCACGTCCAAGACTTTAAAACATAGTAAACCTTATTTGATCAAAAAAGGTTGAGTCATTCCTTTTGTTTGGAGAGATATTTTTTGTACAAGCCTCCCAGTGTGGAAGGTGATTCTTGGAAAAGGTTTATTGTAAAAGAAATTATCAGGCTCAAAAAAGGGTAGCAAAAGGATAATGTTTATATTTGTGAATAGAATATGAAAGACGGTCATTCATCATTTCAAATTAAGATACTTCGATTGAAAAGCAATTCTTAGGATAAGTTTTTCCTTTGGTTTTTGAAATCGTCTGAATATCATGTTTGCATGGTGTCACAATCAATTTTTCTTTTTATTTTTCATTTTTTCTTTCTTTCTTTTTTTTGGAATGAAAAACTTCAATATGACAAAACTTGACTTTGCATGCCAAATATTCATTTCAGGAGAAAGGTGATGCACAACTCAAGGTGTTGTGCATACAGACATTGATGGGAGATCCTCAACTTTGGTTCCTCTTTTTTGCCCTTTTTTTTTTTTTTTGCTATCTTGCCCCAAAACATGGGCAAAAGGCATCTCAGGATCACAGGATTGAAGAGTTTGGGATTATATATGAATCTAAGTGGAAATGTATTTCAAAATTTCAAAATGATCTTACCAAATATCAAACTGCCAATATCCAAAATCTTCGAGATTGTCATAAATTGATTTCCAAATTATTTTTAAGAGGTTTTGCAAGTCGGTCATTTCTTTGAAAACCAATAACAATAAAGCCCTGTCATGGTCAAATGGGAAACAAACCGGACTTTCAAAATCTTATGCCCCAATTTAGCTTTTTGGCTCTCGAATGACTTAGGTTTTGTTAAGATATGATCCTGAAATGATTTAAGACATTTATCTTTGATAGTAATCACCAATTTTCTTAGAATCATTTTTATCATTAATGTAAAGAAAAGAAACATTCTTGTTATATGCCACTGGAAAATAAATTATTTAAAAATTATGCTTACACAACTGTCACCTAGGCCAATGGAAATGACAAAGCATTTTTCAACAAATTATGAACTTTGAAATCTCAAAATCTTCATTTTCCTCCATATTGATCTGCCAAAATGCCATAACTCTACACCAAAGCAGATTTCCACTATTCCATAAGTTGTAAAGTCAAGATTCCGCCATTGATGAGCTCTTCAACCCTTTCCTTCAACTGCCTGCATTTTTCTGTGAAGTGCCTAATTGCCTCCATGTGATAGTCACATCTGCTATTTGGATCGTAGCTCTTAGCCAATGGATTTGGTGCTGTTCTCAAAGAAACATGGGTTAAATATTGATTTTTCACCAGAAAAGGCAAGAGAGCAACAATCTTGAGGGAGTTCTCAAATTCTTAAAGAGCAGTTAAAAAGTGGTCAAATTTGAATGAAGGCGATGACACTAACTGTGATTAATGTCTATGTTGAGAAGAAAGAAGAGATATCATATTCGTAACGGTCAAAAGGAAAAATAACAGTGTTTTGCTATTTAAAAAAAGGGAAAATAATAGTTATACATAACTCCAGGAATTAGGGTTGTTAGTCACTGCATTATAACAATCCCCTTTCTAATTCACAAATAATTAAAAAAATCCCCTTTTTTATTATGCATTCGGAGAAAAAGGTAACCACCGCCAGGCATCCATTAATCTTCTGTTATCCATACAGTCATATACGCCCAAGCAGGCTAGTACAGAAGAATATCAAGTATAGAGATCTAAATCTGTTGGGTTAAGAGCGACAGAAAAAAAAAAGTTCCTTTGGCCGGTGTCCAGATAATTATATCCAAGTAAAAGAAGGAATGAAAGCATTAAGACACTGCTAATATACTAAATGAGCACGCAGATCTTTGAAGTATTTATCTCTACTCAAAGAAAAAAGGCTCCCCAAAAAAAAAATCTGCAGCAATCATCATGTCTTCCACCCTCTGCTTCCTTTCATCATTATCCCCTCGCTTTCGTCATTGCCACACCATCTTTTGCTATCCACCAACCGCACCAAAACTACCGCCTTCTAGGTCCAGCACCCACTCAACAAAGCTCGGAAGATCAAGAAAGAAAAGGAAGAAAGAGGAGGCTAGCTTATATACACTATGAAGATGGGTTCACTCAAGAAGAAGAAAAGAAACCCTACCTCCTCTACCACTCGCTGCATGCCTCTCCACTCCCTGTCTAATCCGAGTTAAGGGTTCTGATCTCTCTTTATCAAATGAGGATTTTAATGTCAAATACATCTTTTCTTCTTTTCTCTTCTTTCTTGGGGAATTGAAGCATCAAGGTCCGATTGTTTTGCTAGATATCAACAAAAATCTAATACTCGTACACAAGTTTGGGAGCTGTTCCTTTTTCTCTCTATGGATTTTTCTTTATTTTTAAAATCTAAAATCATATCAAAACTCGAAGCGGACTGTCCGGCTTTGGTTTTGGTCACTGAAGATGGCGTTAATTAATATTATGTTAATGTGTGTTCTCGTGCTATATGCAGAAGTTTAAGTCTCAGATCATGACCTCTCTTTTTCTATATCTCTGTTGTCTGAATATTAATATTTATTCAGTAATTTCCTTTTGATTTCTCTGGATTTGATATGTATGGGAATAAATGCTGTTGTTGATTATGAGCAATGATCTTGTTTTGGATGTTAATATATAAAGATTTATATATATTCATATACTCCAGTACATCTTTCCATAAGGGTTTTACACATGTTCCTTTTAGTTTGTGTGATTTTTATTTATTTATTCCTTGTTAAACTTTATTAATTTATATTTTAATGCAAAACCAGGAGACTCAGCCATGGCAAGCTTAGCATACCATTCAGGGGATAGTAATAATTTTTTTTTACTAGTTTTCTCTTCCTAAACATTCAATTTCATGCATCAGATGAGGCAAATATAAGTTTTTACAAAATCAAATGACAATTAAAGTTAAATTGTTGTCAATTTGTCATAGGTAGGATTTTGACATAAGGGGATTGTCGCATAGAACAAATGAAAGGAATTAGATTTCTTCTTTTTAATTTTTTTTAAAGGTTTTCTGTGCATCTTTGTCTCCAAAACCCCAAAGCAATGAATATGGAATATTTTCTGTATCTTTGGCTCTTTAATTTCCCTTGCTAAAATGCTGATCCCATCTAATATGTAAGGGGTGACCTCATCTCACCTCCCCTTTCCACTGTAAGCCTTTTATATCAATCATTTTTTTCCTTTTAGGCTTTTAGTCTTATAGACTATTAATATGATGGCAAATAAGGCACAATTTTGCAACTGTTTTAAGGGGGCCCGAAGGTTAATCATGCATCTGCCTGCTAAGCCTTTGAGTCAAGATTAATTAGCTTTCAATTGCTTGGTTGACTCCGAAGGTGAGTGCATCCTCGAAATTTAACTGGAAGATGCCATACATACATACATACATTTATTTAAGCACAAATGGTAATGTTGATAAGTTTCGTACAATGGTTAACCCAAATGCTTATTAAACCACCAGTTTTAAGTCAAAGGCACATAATGATTAATATCATAAATCCACCTTTTCTTTTTGTGATCTGTTCCTAGAACATATAACTGATAATATAAAGATATACATACGCAATTAATTGTACCATTAGTATTAAAGAATATATAGTACATATCATCATAAATTGAGGCATACATAATAGGATTTATAAAGTAAGGTTTTTTTTGGTTACATAGAGTGATATGTTAGTTGCATATATAAAGTGTTTATACATACATACATACATGCATGCGCATATATATATATATATATATATATATATATATATATATATATATAAAGACAATGAATCTATTTACACATATGTAAAACTAGATAAATTTTACACCATTTCAATTTTATTATACAATTTATATCTTTTTTATTTGACTGTTGGATTTTATACGTATGTGTGTATAGGAGGAGGAATCCACTTATATTAGAGTAAAAACAGATTGTTTTGCACACTTTTTATAACTTTATGTACAATTAATAAATTTGTAAACCATAAGTGAGATTTAACATCGATCATACATACATACATACCAGGGGCGGAGGTGCATGGGGCTCAGTGGGGGCTCAAGCCCCCACTGAGCCACCAATTTTAGGTTTTTTTACTTATGTTTGGTCAATGATAAATATATTGTATTATATTTTAAAGCTTATTTAGCCCCTACTGAGCTTAAATTTTTTACTTTTGAGTCTTTGAGCTTAGTGTTTTTTTTTAACTTTTGAATCAAGCCCCCGGTGAATAAAATCTTTGGCTCCGCCACTGATGCATACATATATATATATATATATATATATATATATATATATATATATATATATATATATATATATATATATATATATGCACACATAAATAGTTGCATTCCATCAATTTTTGTTCTAGCTGTAGTTTTCCTATCTTCGTTATACATTTTCACATTTATGAATTTCCTATTCTTTTATCGCAATCATTTGAGTCTCAATAAATTTTTTTTAATGATAAATTGAACTCTTATTTGAATGAAACTTTAATACCATTAACTCTTTGGATTATTATCCAATTTACTCTCAACAGAGTTTAAACTCCATAAGTAAAGTTTTAAAATTTCAATGACAATGTGTAAACACCTTATTTTGTCTGAAATTTGTAAATGACAAACTTGGTGGCCTTCTATTAATTAGGTGTAATTTAGTTGATAATTAGAATACATATAGGAATTAGGATTAATTTTGAATTAAGTTAGGATTAAATTAAGATTATTTAGATTAAAATTAATTTATAAATTAGGATTTATTGATTTTGGATAATTTTAGGTTCTTTTAAAATTAAAGTTAGAATAATTATTAGTTTAAAATCAATGTTAGAATATAATTGTTTAAATTAGAGTTAGCGTTTGATAAATATTAGGATAAAAGAAAAAATAAAATAACAATAATAATAAATAAGATAAAGACTTAATGTAATGTAATTTGGTTAAAACTCAATTAATTTTGATTATAAAAGGGGTTAACTCCCTCGATTTAAAAAAGGGTCTAAAAATATACTACCTTAAAAAAAATAAAAAACACACAGCCAACGTAAATTGCAAAAGCTCTACTATTCCTTATTATGCCCACATTGTCATCTTGTTTTCCAACGTAACTTGCAAAAGCCAATATAAATTTTTCATCATTCTGGATAAATTTAGAAATATTTTCTCACTTAGAATTTTTTAAGTGTTACTCGTTTGCAATTGTCTCAAACATTCCATTATTGGAATTATTATTTTATTATTTATTAGTTTCATTCTTTTCTTACTTAATTCTCTATAATTTTATTAGAAAATAAATTTTATTATTATCATTGTTATGTTATTATCTTGATTATTATATTCATTTATTATTTATTGTTTTTTACTATTTGAAAGATAAAGTGTTAACCTTTATTTATTTATTTTGAAAATGCCTTCTAAATCTTTTATCCTTCTTAAAAAGATTTTTTTGCTTAGAAATTTTTGGAGTGATATTCGTTTGTAATTACTTCCAAGATTCCATAATCGGAACAATTTTAACGTACTTATTTTCAAATTTTATTATGTTTTATGATTTTATTAATATTTACTGTTTTCTTATATTTCGTTATACTTTTTTTATCACTTATTCTTAATCGTTTATTCGTTTTGCTTATTCCAAATAATTTATCTATTTGTTTATGTATCTATGTACATGTACTTTTGCATTTACTGATTACTATTATTTCTATTATTATTTAATTACCCTATTTATATTCATTATACTTGGTCCTTTATTTATACGTTCGTCATTATTTGCATATATATATATATATATATATATATATATATATATCCTAGCTTTTACGCTAGAACTGACGTACAACTAAATTACTCAAATCAAGAAATGAATTGACAAATGAGAGTAAAGAATTAAGGGGATGGGACTCACCAATTTTCGGTCTGTCTTAGTTGAAGTTTACTTTTCAATCTTATGCGCGGGCCTGCTGTTGGCTCAAGATGAAATTGGACTTGAAACTATAGCAAACCAAATGGGCTTTGAAGCAAGTTGCGGCTAGATTGAAGCTGAGACTAAGACTAATTTGCCAAGAATAGTGTTGCCATGAATCAAATAAGACTGGAACTGCTAGCCGATGTAGGGACGTTTAAACAAGATGTCGAGTTTAAGTCTTATGAATATGAGATAGCTCCTCGTATCGGTCCGACAGTCTACACCGAATTAGTCGAAGCAGACCTTTAGATAACATAAGATTTCGCGAAAAAAAATGTAAGAGACTATGATTGTAATACCGAAAGTATCAACGGCACTGCTTTTACTCGATTTAGATGCTACTAGGGCAACTGTTCTTTCTCAAACTCCCCGAAAATAGGGAAAAAAAAATCTCAAAAGAAAACCCTCAAAAATATTTTCTTGCTCCTGTATTTTCCTTACTATTCTTCTCTTTTTTTTTGTTTTTTTTTTTTTGAAAAGCCTTTTTTTTGTTGTTTTTTTTGCTCTGTGTGCTCTCTAATTACCCTCTGTGATGGTTTGTCTCCCTTTTCTTGAAGAAGTTGAATCCCCTTTTATGCATGAACTGTTCTGCCTTTCCCTCATTATGCTTTTGTATGGTTACCTTATTCAATTACAGGTTGTGCAGAATTAATCAGCATTGACAGCATGATTGAGCTTCGTAGTTAGTAACTTGGAGCGTTTGGGAGGTACTAAGTTATAGATTGAGGCTATTAAGTGATCCTAAACAGAGTAATAGACTCAAACCTTAGGTTCGAAACGTTAAACTCGTATTTAGTGGACAACTACATGGTATTTATATGAGACACTGCTCACATGATAAACCATTGTTAAAAAGAAAATAAAGATTAATCCCAATTTTCGTAGTTTTGCATATGTTCTCAAAAGTTACCGAAATTGTCGCGTTCCTTGGGTGTGACATGTCTCGTTTTAGGTGATCAACACATATTATAGTATTCTGAACTAGTGCAAGCCACATCAACGTTCTCTATATTACTTGAAAGATTATACAACAAAATTTTCAAATTCCAGAGGCCTGAGTTTGAAATGCAGCAGGAGCAGGTAAGCAAAGCCCTGCATATCAGCTTAAAAAAAAATCAGAAAAGGACGAAGAGTGTTAGAACCGTCTTTCTTTCATTCACAGTCAGCTTGGCATCAAATAATCTATTGAGCGGTAGAGACACACTAGAATTTAGAACCCTTGAATATTATTTGTAGATGAGATCTTAATCAACTTATACATTATAGTATATTTATTCATTGTGCCTTAGTCAATCTTGGCATTCTCTGTGGTTTTCTTTAAGATATATTCAAATGCATTGGGAGTTGTCCAGAAGAGAAGCAATATTAGATTGGCTGGAAACACGAATTTTGGGGATGGCTGATGGTAGGGGCCACAACTTTGATTCTCTATCAAAGCAGGGCAGGGGGAAAATGAATTTAACGAGCTGAAATCAATCATCAACCAACCCACCCACCCACCACAATCCAATGTCCTCCGAAGCAAGCCTACTTGGAATTCTTCTCCAAAAGCAAGAAAGCAATTTCAAATATATATATATGGAGGAGTTGTGTATTTTGATTAGCATGAGAGATCTATTGGTGGACTGCTTCTAGCAATGGAATATCAAGCTATATAGACATTGAAATAACAAAAAAATCTGATACGGTTTCTAACATGTCTCCAAAGCTACAAAAAGTGGGGCCCAGCCAGAACAACTGTCCAACACAAATGCTTTGATTATGCATACAATAATAACAGTCGATGACTTGATTCACCTGAAAACATATGCTTTTGGTATAAAATATTGGCTTTGTCTGCTTTAAGAAGATATGCCCAGATCTCATCGAAGACCCTGCATTAGTATACATGCTTACATCATTGCCCACTTCTTTATATTCCTTTGTTTAGCAACTACTCTCTCTTAATATTCCAATCCCATACCCAAAACATGGTCAATATAGACAGATTACCCCTATTTATTTTATTTTTCTTAAAAAATAAATAAAAATTCCTTTGTTGGTGGAGAAGGATAATTGCAGAGAAGCTTCATCAAACGCTGAATAATCTCTATTCCTACAGTACGCTGCATTATTTATGCATTATTTGGAGAGCCGTGGTGGATGGGAGTCCACAGTCATCATATATAAGCTTTTAATTAATTACTCGAGTATTTTATGAGAAACTTGGAGAGGTAGAGCAGATTTCTGATTAAATTACTCAATCCACTGACTGATTAGTTGGTTTAATAAAATAACTTTTTTGTAACTATAAGTATTCCCCTTCGTTTTACAATCTAAGATTAATTCTGTTCAAGCCGAAAGCGATAAACAATAAAATCTTCTCAATTGTGACTATTTCAAAATTTAAACCATGTCAAAATATCTGAAAAATAAATTCACTTTCATTTTTTTCTACCACTTATTAGTAATATAATAATCTTTTCGGTTATGGGATTTAAGTGCAGTGAGGATTAGGAATGTATTATTTATCTTGCATAGTTAGAAGCCCTTCCTGCCACTAAGATTACGTCCCCTTCTTTCTTTGACTTTTGTAAATTAGAGTTAGAATAATAATAACTTTAATCGTTTCTTTTAGAATGGAATATTTGTTTTAAATGTACAAGTGGCGCCATGATTGATTGTATTTGTCCATTTAAAATTGGTTACAGAGCACAGAATTCCTCGTTAAAAAAAGCACACTGAATCCTCTTTGATTGAGGAAGTTTGAAGTGTATCTACTACAAAATGCACAAGTTTATTTATTTAATTATAAAACCAAAGGAAAATCAATAGTGTTGCATGAGACGAGACGGCTCCTCTGATCTAACATTTCTAATTTTCTTTCCTTTTTCTATTGACCCTCGTTCACGTTTATGCTATTCATGATTATTATAAAACTATTCCTCTTTAAGATGAGTTGGAAACCATATAATTTCTATAAAAAGGAAGACAGGCCAAACAACTCATGGTCATAGCCACATTTGGTGCTAATCAAATTTTCTTTTGGTTAAATTCCTCATTAATGCAGGAGAGATGGAAATAGATGCCCATAGTCTTGTTTCTCAAACATGTGATGGCCAAAATGGTTATTCTCAAGCTGGAGCTTCTGTCGAGAAGAAGCTTAGATTGTTTGGGTTTGAGCTTAGCCCGAGTAAGAACAATGAGAACTCCCAGAAAGGTTCTGAAGGTGATGAAAGTGTAAATTCATCAAACACAGTTTCATCTACCAAGGAGAAAAGCTCGGCCGGAGAGACTGATGACAAGAAGTTCGAGTGCCAATATTGCTTCAAGGAATTCGCAAACTCACAGGCGCTTGGAGGTCACCAAAATGCTCACAAAAAGGAGAGAATGAAGAAGAAAAGGTTGCAGCTTCAAGCCAAGAGAGCCAGCATCAACTGCTACCTTCAGCCTTTCCAAAACAGCCTTGGTTTCAGCTATCAAGGCTCATCTCCATGCTACTATGATTCTTCCTGTTACACTGCTGCTGACTTTACTCTTTACGAAGAATCTCAGATAAGTTTCAACCAATACGACCAAGCTGATGCCCATCTTAAGGGCTTCCAGGCATCAAATATGTATACTCTTTCATCCCAAATGATCCCTTTCCAACAAGATTCTTCCATGTTCACTCTAACACACGCTGACAGATTGAAGGAAAACAGGACTGCGTGTAACAAGCCTTCCTCTTTGACTTCATCAAAGCAAAGCTGTAAATCCTTGGATCTTCAATTAGGCCTCAGCTTGCAATCTACAATACAGAGCTCCTCTGGAACTGGCATATAGACGCATAGATATAAATCAAAGTGAAGGTAATTACAGTGCCATGTCTTCTCCAATGATTTAAATTCTTTCAACCTTTGAACAAATCCAAAAAACGCATATCAAAAGTCATTACACTCGGCTGGAAAACTTCAGCGACTGCTACATTGAAACTCTGAAAGGAAAATCAAAATTTGAATATACAGTCATATCGCAACTGTTATCTCAATTTTATGATGATGAATTGCTCTTGAGATCACATGTAACGAAACAGAGAGTTACGGTTTGGATATAGAATTATAGATTCCTGATCATCCTTTTTCGGTTTTTAAAAGTCAAAAAAGACGACGGTGAACTAAGAGTTTCTTCGTTTTAGCTGAGAGCTGTCCATTATACAGTAATTTTGCTTCATACCCATTTTTTCTTCAGAATTTCGTAGTTAAAGTAGTTCATCTTTATTTGAACGAAAGCCATCAAACTTTCAGGTTGCCACAGTGTGGACAAACAGCCTATCAATATTATTACTGGTTAAGTTGTGGTGCAGTTCCAGAATTCAATTGTCTCCTATACGTTAAGTGGCGAGCACTTTTTTTTTGTATTAATTATAGGTGAGCAGGTTGTTAATTAATCTATGGTTTATTACTTGATGTAATTGTCGATATACAATAATTTGCAGGCTCAATAAATTTCTTTTTAAAGAAAAAATACGGGTTGAAAATCAAATTTTTAGGAAAATTACCTTTCTTTTGTTTTTTGGGTGCAGCCCTTGAAAGCTCGAACCTTGCTCTTGAACAACCCAATAACTGGAACCAGTTGTCATTATATTCATGAACAACTTACCTCTGGCTGGTTTTTTAGGCAGTAAACAAATAAGCTATTGCTTAACAACCCAATGACTTGTCGTTTGACTAATCAAATAAGCTATTGCTTAAAGGTTACCTATCCTTGAACGAACAACTAGCTGCCCAAGACGTATCTTTTAACTGCTGCAAAAAGATTTGTCGTTACGCAGTAGAGAACTAATCCAATCTGTTAAGATTTCTAAGCTGAAATTAAATCTTGCCATCTCGTATGACTGTAGAAAAAAAATTTATAAGCTACGGTTGAGTAAAAACATTAAGCATTGAAAGCTTCCAGTCTAATATATTTAATTACGGTTTTTAAAATTTTAATCAAGTTTTCAAATTTCAAATATCCCAACTCCAACTTTTTCTATATAAAAAACGTAGTCTAAGATATTAAAAGACCACATTTTACTTAAATGTAATAAACAAAAACCACAGTTTTCAACAAACTATAATAAATTAAAAATATATAAATTTAGAATTTTATAAAAATTATTGTAGCAAAACACTACGATTTTATCTTGAAATTAACCAAAATCTTACCAAGTCACAAACACGATGTTTAAACATGGTAAAATCGATCTGGATACGAGCGAAAGCTCAATCTCACTATACCATGTATAAACCAAATATCATACTACTTAACTCGAGTATATTATTATCGATAACATTAGATTGTTCATTAATTTGACATTAATCGAAATTAAGTTAAGGTAAAAATTGACTTTGCTAGTCCACTAAATGAGATAAACCCAACATTTTATTTGTAATCATAGTTAATATTATTAATTATACAAATACAATTTAATTAAAAAACATATAATGATTATGTTAAAAGTCATTGAGTTGCATGTAATAGTGCTTCTACACTAACTATCTCTCATTTTGTTTTCAAGACTTAAATGACCTTAGGAAAATTGAAAATTCTTTCTACATCTTTGCTCTTAAACCAAAAAGAGGATTAGCCATTT
This sequence comes from Heritiera fomes, assembly GCA_032173925.1. NCBI lineage: Eukaryota > Viridiplantae > Streptophyta > Magnoliopsida > Malvales > Malvaceae > Heritiera > Heritiera fomes. The sequence goes on along the minus strand of JAPDPM010000009.1, from coordinate 14,341,390 downwards.
TAATTAGTGATGAGAGTCATACTAAAAGTTATCGGGCCTTGATATAAGTCAGGTGAAAGAATATTGGGCCTAAAGGTGATCTGAGCCTAAGAAGAAAGAGGGCTTAGAAAGGCCATGAAAGATCCAATAGGTTATCATTTAAACTATGAGTCTTAACAGTAATTACGTGCCAAATAACTCCTATAAATAGGTCACAGGTGCCATCTTTATGGTTGAAGCTCTACTTCTTTACTAAAACTCTACCAAAATCTGGTCTGACTTAAGCATTAAAGTGCACGCACAGGGAAAAGCCCCTATATCTCTCTGACCATTTGCTTTATTGCAGAGTTCTTGGAGACAAGCTAAAATGAAGATCAAAATTCCTATGTCATCAAAATTAATTATTGTGAATAGACAACAACAATTGGCACTGTTTGTAGGAATCCGTTCAAAAAGCCTAGTTAAAAATTTTAGACGAGCGACAAAGATGGTAGATCGAGAGCGCCAGATCGATGTGGTAGACCATGAGTGCCAAATCAAAGGCAGCAAACTAAGGGAGCCAGATCGGTCTAGTAGACTATGAGTGCCAGACCGATGAGACAAATCATGAGCGCCAGATCGAGAGTGATAGACTGTGATCCCTAGACGAAGTGCAGTAGATTGGGGAAGCTAGATCGATGTGGTAGACTATGAGCGCTAGAATGAAGGCGATAGACCGAAGTGCGGCAAACCGATGTGTGGGAGACTAGCTCGCTGCAGCAAAACAAGGAAACCAGATAGTGAGTGGTAGATAGTGGTAGATAGTGAGTGCCAAATCAATGTGGCAAACCGTGAGCGCTAGATTGTGAACACAGACCGAGGGCAACAAACTGTGAGCAATAGACTAGGAAAGCCAGACCAATGTGGCAAACCATGTGCACTAAACCAAGGGCAACAAATCGAAGCGCAGCATACCGATGTGTGGTAGATTGGTGTATGGTAGAATGAAGAGTGGCAGACCAAAGTCCGGGAGATCGACTTGCAACAAATCCATCTGCGGTAGACTGAAGCATGGCAGACCAAAGCACATTAGACCAGTGCATGGGAGACTAGCTCGTGGTAGACTGGTGTGCGACAAATTGAAGCATAATAGACCAGTGTGCTGCAAACCAACATGCGATAGACCAATGCACAACTGACTGGTGCACGGTAGACTGGTGTGCAGGTGACCAATGTGCAATAGACTGGAGTGGGAGATGCTGGGATGATAGACCCAGATGAAAAAGCACGTCAAGCCACTAGTACTAGGCATGTCAGGATTTCCAACTTGGAAATAGACTCACTTTGGAATCCTAATATGGAAGTAGATGAAGACAGAGTGCAAACTAGAGTAGAACCTAGAGTGAAACTCAAAGTGGAATCGAAGTGGAACTCAGAGTGGAACCTAGAGTGAAACTCAAAGTGGAACCGAAGTGAAACTTAGAGTAGAACCCAGAGTGAAACTCAGAGTAGAACCCAGGCTACAACCCAAAGTGGAACCCAGAATGGAACCCAGAGTGGAACCAAAAGTGAAATGTGAAACTCGTAGTGGAACCCAAAGTGAAATTTATAATGGAACCATAGATTGGTGCAACAGAGTCATGTGGCAAAATAAAAAAATAAAAATTATATCTCTCGTAACATGTCTGAGAAAGTGACATGAATGCGATAGACCACTCTATTGAGTGCAAACAAACAAGGTCTACCATCTCGGGTAAAGCGACCCATAGTCTTGACTATCTTCGATGACGAGGCCTACACTTTCAGCCATATAGTGTGACGAGACCTACACTCATGGTGACCTAGGGCGGTTGGGCTTGTGGGATTCACACACTCTTCCATCCTTATTTACTGTTAATGAAGTTAGAAAGATAAGTTATCTCATAGCTATTCAAACGCCTTATGCTTCATAGGTATAACGGAGATTTGGACTGTGGGCCTTACTGGTACTTCTACTATCCAGATTGGGAAAAAACTTGACAATAATGATATTTGAAGGGAAATACTGAGCTGCTAAGAATCTGCATCTAAAATTCAACTATTTTTGTATGTTTCGAAAAGCGTGCAACAATTTCGAAAATGATAGTTAAATCCATAGGCCGAGAAAACTTCAGTGAATAACGGTTAACCTAAATTGTTTTATGACCAACAGACAGGTATAGATGAATCCTCTTGTGAAGAAGTCTCATGTCATTCCAACCTGTAAACTGAATCACACAAAGTGTCAAAAACTACACGAATGAACATTTAGGGTATTTTAGTAATTTTATCATTTTGACTCGTCAAACCTATCAAAAGTTAAAACAATGATTAGAATATGTTAAATAAATATATTTTATGAGTAAATAAAATATTTTAGAAGTTAAATTAGATATTTAAATAACTAGTAAATAGTTAAGGACATGGTTGGTATTATTGAAAAGTTATAAGGGCAATTTAGTAATTTCACAAAAAATATTTTTTTTAGGAGAAAATTCTAGCTTCTTATTCATGCTTTTTGTTTACCACCTATCTTTCTTCTTCCTCCATTAACATACCTTGAGTTAGAGAGAGAAAAGCCACTAAAACACCATTAAAACTACCTTAAAATCCAACACTCCCTAAAGCAAACTTGCTCATCTCTCTTAGCTGTACATGTCTCCAAATCAGACCGTGGAGTGGCCATTTTCATGGTATTTTGGTTCCTCAAAGATTCAACCAAGGAGGAGGGTGAAAGAAAGCTTATATAACTTTGATTCTTTTTAATGTATGTTAGTGTTTTAAGGTTGTATAAGATGTATATGCTGTTAAAATTGATCAAAACCAATTGTATGAACACCTAAGGGTTTCAGCCAAGGAAGGATTTTAATGATACCATGCTCAAACTCATGCAAAAATGGTGTAGAATTAATATAGAGTAAGTGAAAAGCATGTATATAGCCTTAAATTGATGAAATGGAATAAAGGGTGATGAAGGGTGCACTTGGACAAAAGAAGAAGAAAAGGTTACTATGCTCAATTTGATAGGAAAATGGTTATAAAATACAACATAAATTAATATAAGACTATTGGTGAAGACAGACCTGAAAAAGAAAGTGTTTTGACGGTAATTGTAGTTATAGGCACTGATATGAAGTAAACTGAATTTATAGCTGCATTAGCAAATATAGTAGATCTAAAAGAATTATACACTTTCTATAACTAAAGTGTTGAGAATTGACCATGTTTTTGTGGTGTTTTGCAGCACAGGTGTGAGGAATATAACTGGTGTTATTGAATAACACTGTCCAATCGCTAGTGGTAAGAGAAAAATATAAAAGGTGTAGGGATACTGTGATTGCATTTGTAGACACTTAATTTTGTCCGAAACAATAAATCTATTTAATCATATGTTTGAATTTATTAAAAAAAAGAGAAGAAAAAGAAAATCAGTATTAAAAAATAATAATAATAAAAAAATAAATAAAAAAAGTAAAAAAAGAAAAGTATTAAAAAAATGAGTGTTCGCCAGCCTTGAGGTCGCCGAATCCCTGCAGTCTCGCTAAACTTCACAAATGAGTGTTCGCCAGCCTTGAGGTAGCCAGCTCCTTGCGGTCTCGCCAACTTCACTAACAAATGCTGCCTACAAAACCGATTGTGCAAAGTAATCATAATCTCTTCATCTTAGAGATTTGATCCGCTTTTGTTGACTAAAGAATACATAAAAGCTGCTCGAGGAAAAGAAAAAAGAAAGAAGGAACAAATGTCAACAACACCGGCGTGAAGGCTGTCAGACAGCCACCCTAAGCTTAGCTCTGCCATCTACGTCGACCTCTAGACAAACCTCATTTGGAGTGAAAGTCTTCTGAAAATTAATTTGCTCCGATTTTATTGACTAAAAGTTGCTCGGAAAAGATGAAGAAGAAAGGGAGATCGGTTCCAAGATCCTCTACAGCTCTACAACCACATGGAAAAAACAAGATTTTCAAACAAGCATTTAAGAATGCTCAGAAAGAAACCAGCGGAACAATGGGTTATAGTCCCTGGTTTCAAAGATTTCGTTTGATTTTCTTGACTAAAAATGTCTATAAATAAGCCTGAAAAAGATCGGAGAAAGGGGGAGGGAAAAACACAGAAATACAGAGAGACAGAGAGAAAGAGAGAACTCAACTACAAAAATCTCAATTTCAGTTCTGGTGTGATTGGGAAGGTGACTGGAGCAGTGAAGAGGATGCGTGGATGAAGGTGAGCAGTACCTACGTTTGTTACTGGGAAGAAGAAATTGTGGCGACCTTGGTTAGACTAAGTGGCGACCAATCCGAGAAGAGGAGAGCCTAAATAAAGAAACTTGAAGGCGAGCTCGATAAAACTTACACAAGCCGAACACTGTAAGTATACTTTGCCTGCCTTCTTCCTTTAAGAAATTTTAAATAAATCCTGTGTTTAGCTAAACCTACCTCGCCCAAATAATTACAAAACACTGTTAAATTTTATTCGTTGGGCGAGCTCTCAACACTAGTTCAATTGCGCATGGCGAGCTCGCTACGTGCAGTTCACTTGTATGAGTGAACTATAATGGGCGGGCGAATTCGTTATACTCTAGTTCACTTGTATGGTGAGCTCTTGCATGGTTCTCACCTCAAGATAACTCGTGGATGGCGAGCTGTTTCACGGAGGACCTATTAGGAAGAGTGTTAGTTCAGGCGGATGGTGAGCTGTTTCACGTGCGACCTATTAGGAAGAATGTTGGTTCGGGCGGGTGAGTAGATTAAAAATAAATCTTTAATAAAAAATAAATAATAAAAATAATTTTTCAAATTTTCCAATAGTGTTCTCGCAAGCAAGTTTGATTTGCGCATGGCGAGCTGTAAAGGGGCGACCTCTAGTTCACAAGTTGATCTGTACGTAGCAAGTTGTTTCGGGGCGAGCTCTCATACGTAAGTTGGCCTACTAGTGGCGAGCTGTTAAGGGATGAGCTCTCGTACATAAATTATTTTGTACGAGGCGGGCGAGCTAGTAAATTGAAAATAAATCTATAATTATAAATAATTTTTTTAAATTTCACCAAAGTGTTGAAAAATTTGGAACAAAATTAATAATTTCAATTCTTTACATTCGATCAAAGTGTTGAAGGATGTTGAGAAAATCTTAACAAAAAAGTAACTTTTTAGGGGCGAGCTGTTAAGTTACAAAATTTGATTGATTTGTTAAAGGGCGAGCTCTTATGTATAAATTGATTTGTGAGCTATAAGAAAGCGAGCTCTTGCCAGCAAGTTGATGTGTGGCGAGTTATACAAAATGATTTGTGTTTGGCGAGCTATAAGAGGGCGAGCTCTTGCCAGCAAGTTGATGTGTGGCGAGTTAGAAAAAGGGTGACATCTCGTGCATGGCGAGCTGTTCTGGGCGAATTAGTATTAAAAATAAATCTTTAATTTAAAATAATTTTTTCAAATTTCACCAAAGTGTTGGAAAATTTGGAACAAAAATTAATAATTTCAATTCTCTACATTCGATCAAAGTGTTGAAAGATGTTGAGAAATTTTTCACAAAAACTTATAAACGGAATTTGTCTAATTCAAAAATAAATTATTTTTTTAAGAAAATAATAATAATGAAAAATCTTTTAATAAAAATGTATATTTTCTTAGAATTTCGCGAGTGTGCGATATTTAGAAAATTCTTAGGTGAGAAGATATTTCTTCTAAATTTGACCAAAGTGTTGGAAAATTTAGGGAAATAATTTTAATATCAAAGTTTTATTTATAAAAAAATAAAAAAAATTTGAAATTTAATAGTAAATTTTAATTAAATCCTTTCATAAAACATTTAATTAATCAAACGACGGAGCCTCTTCACAACGATAAGTGTGTCTTGTGAATACTCTTGAGGTGCAAAATTACTTGGAAATTCGATCAAAGTGTTGGAGAATGTCCTAAGAATTGAATATTAAATAATAAAAAAAATCTTGAAAGACTATTTAAATTAAGATTGCCTAAGATAAAACATGATTAATTGGTACCGTCCATTGGACGGGCGTTGTAAGGGTGCTAATACCTTCCTCACACGTAACCGTACTCCTTAACCCAAATTTTGGAACGTAGATCAGTATATTTATCCTTAGTTTTGAATAGGTGGCCAATCATACCTAAGTTAAAATTGATTGGTGGCGACTCCATAACTTTACGTCTAGCGATTAGGTCCCCGGATAAAATTCGTTATGACAGCATTGAATGTGTCTAAATTGGAATTTTGAGTGATTGAATTATTGTGTATGGATTAGGATTGTGATTTTTGAAATTGTGGCTATTAAATTGTGTTTAAAGTGCACGAAGGTTAAAATAGATAGCACTATTATGTTGTCAAAACTTTGTAAAACGATCTTAAAAGTGTAAACCATAATAAGAGACTATTAGTGTAGGAAGAAATGAAACGAAGGGGTGATTTAAGTTAAGTTTGCATTTAGGCTATAGGTGTGCATGTATTTGTAAATCTGTTCCCGAAGGGATTTTTAATGATTTCTGCACTTTTCAAAATACCTATAAGTTTTACAATTATTTTTATACGTAAATAAAATATTTTAAATACTGTTTAACATACTGAGAATATTTATTGAATTTTTATGCTTTAAATGCAACTATTACTAATCTTAAAGATTTATGGATTGTCTGAAGATATGCTTTATTGAACTGACTTCTATAAGACGTGTTCGACTGTTTTATAAACTATTTTAAGACTGTTGGCTCTCCATAGTTGCCTTCGGGTAATCATGTCGTACTGACTATACTATACTGTTACAGTTTTCTGATTGCTCTTAATCACATCATCAATAGTACTAGATGTCACCTAATCAATGCACACTGAAGACATCACTCTAACTATGGCCATGTCTTACTGTTATTGTTACACCCTTCTTGGGATACTAAAACCGCATAGTTCTATTAGGTGTTGCCTTGTCTCCATTATATTGTTTACTGAACTACTTATTGTACTATTTACTGAATCGTTTATTGTACTGTTTTATTGAACTGCTTACTGTACCGTTTACTAAACTGTCTACTAAATTGTTTACTGAATTGCTTACCGAACTATTTATTAAACTATGCACTATATTGGTTATTTATTAGTTACTGAGTTGTCCATTGAACTGATTACTAGATGGTTTATTGGACCATTTACTAAAAACTTTATTCTTGAATTGCCTACTAAATGAACTCCCTATAGTTGGACCTAGGGACTAAGACAAGTAAGGTACTTTAAAGCATCCTCCTGTACTCAGCCTAGTACCCTACTCGATTATAATATCCTTCCAAATTAGAGTCCTTTATCACTGTTAGATATTGATAGTAACTGTTAGTTTAAGAACATGCATTAAGATATATGCATATAGATTTCCATAGTATCAACTCTTTTATGTATATTTCTTACTAAGCATAATCTCACCCTCCCCAATTCTCTTCCAGATTATCTGCTGTAGCTTTTTATATCGGAAGACACGATTTTGAGATGGTGTTCCTCAAGCGGTTACCTGATTACCTTAAAGGTATATTGTTTTACCTTTATATGTTCAGACTATATATGTGCAGTACTATTTGTATGTTTTATTATATAAGGGATGTAAACTAAACTATAATATACTGAATGTAAGTAATAATTTTAAATTGGGAGTAGTTCAAATGTATAATTACAAAGGTTATATTTTATGATATAAGTTTATATCATGTTTACATAGATGTGATTTAAGGTTGTTTATATATTTATTTGAATTGAATGATCAAATAATGAGATGAACTAAATTATCGATTTTTATGAATCAAATAGGTACAAAATATAAACTAATTGAGTGTTAATGAACTAAGTAAGGACACAACAAATAGCCCAACTAATCGTATTAAAAAGGAAAAAAAGTTAATTCTGTTTTCTAAAATTCAGTTCGCCACAAGAAGTTGGTATTAGAGCGGAGTTGGTCTAATATCTAATAGTGTCCATATGTTAGAATCGGTTTACATCTTTTATATTACTATACTTGTCTAAATATATAACTATATAAAGTTACTGAAAATGTTCAATTATGTCTATTTTTTTGCAAAATGAGCTACAAGAGAAGGAATATTAGATGGGGACGAAAATGGACTCAGCCATCTCCGAAACCTCCCCTCCCTTTGCAACCTGAGTTCTAACACCCTATCTCAAGGCTAAAGCAAAATTTTGAGTCAATGACAAACATGTTTGCACAATTTATGGCAAATTTCAACAATTATGCCAGTAATCAAGCACTAATACCACAAGTTGCACACCCTCCTCTTCCGCAAGCTAATGCTCCTTCGGAGCCTCAACCATAGCCTCTACCACCATCACCACAACCTCAGCATCAAGATCCCATGATAGATTGTGATATCAATCTTCTTAGATAGTTCAAAAAGTTGGATTCGCCTAAGTTTACGGGTGAGAAGGATCCAATGAAAACTGAGAATTGGGTCAATGTTATAAAGAAGTTGTTTACCTATATGAAATGCACTGATGAAGAGAAGGTGGGCTTGGCTACTTTCTTATTGACTGATGAGGCAAAGCACTAGTGGAAGTCCACCAAGACAGTTTTAGGTGCCAAGTATCCAGAAGTGACATGGGGCATATTTTTAGAGACATTCAACAAGCAATACCTTCCCTGCATTGCACAGAGGATATTACAGGTTGAGTTTCTAGGTCTGTCACAAGGGAATATGATTGTGGATCAGTACGAGTCTAAGCTCAAGCAGTGAGCCATTTTGATCTAAAGACATTGAAGAGTGAAAAGCATAAGATAGAGAGGTTCATGGCTGGTCTGAGGCCTTATATCAGGGCGAGACTAGCTTCATTTAATGTAGCCACCTATAATGAGGCCATCCGCTAAGCATAGTTATGTAAGCAGGATTATGAGTTCCATCAAGTGGAGCTTAGTGCCCGAGCTAAGAGCAAGATGATAGGATAATATTTTGTGAATTATATATGTGCTAATATATTTGCTTCATTGATGTTTTATACCTAAAAGAGCTTACTAATGTTTATTTTATGATTTAGGTATTAAATATCAAAATTGGAATTAATTGAAGCTAAAAAAAACAAAGTGCAGTATTTTCTATCTAATTTGAAAGATTGATGTTTTTGACCATTTTAACAACCTAATCTCAAGAAGTAGCCTTCATGGAAGTTGTAGAAGACTTCTCAAGGTTTCCAGAATGTACAAGATTGCACAAATCGAAGTTCGTTTGATGTGTCAACTATTTATGGAAAATTATAACAAAAATCTACCCAGAATTTCTATTTTTAGAAAGGGTTCCAACAAAGCAAGGCCACGACAAGATTTTGTTGAGACAAGATATTATAAAGACAAAATTTGGTTGAAACAAGACATGTCTTAAAATTTTGTTGTCTTAAAGTTCTAATTATTTTTAAGACGATGTAATAAAGTAAGAAAATAGAGTTTGAGTACAAAAAGAATTGTAAAGAGAAAGAAGTTCTAAAATGAGTTTAAGCCATTCAAAACTCTTCTCAGACTTTTACTCTACCTAACATTCTTAAGCCTATATAAAGAGCACATTGGCTCTCATAAAAATCATCCCTTTTCCTGCTTAGTTTTCATGTAGCAATTTCTTAAGATTTTAATAAAAGTTTTTAAATTTCTTTTAAAATTCATTCTTGCTGATTTTATTTAGTAGTTTTTATATTTTATTAGTTTTTAGCCTAAAATAATAATAATGTACAAAAGGAATATTCATACACCAAAATTACAAAAAGAGTTGCCTCTAGAGTTAGGACGATTTCAAGCCTCAACTGATTTCGAATAAATCTGAAATACTTCTCCAACTCAATACTCAATCTGTAGAAGGATTAAATAAAGTTTAATGAACGAGAGCTCGTTAAGATACTCATATAAGTGCAAAAGTAACATTATATTATTCTAAATTCAATGCATGTACTCTAAAAAACTTAAATCCTCGTAACGTATTTTGATCATAGACCATTGTACATAAACTTGATATCATGTCATAAAAGACTCTAGGTGTACTAAGATTTTGGGATACAAATGGAAGGGTATTTGAAGTACTTCATTATCCCTATCCTCGACACCTAATCAACAAGACAATCAATCCACAATGTCAATTCACTTATCCCAATTTCAATCACATATAGCTTAATATCAATTCGCATTATTGATCAAGTAACTCTGTCAATCAAATACAATTCAACATCAAACCACCTTATCGAATACTTAGCGCAATATAAGTCATATACAGCATACGCCTAATGATTGCAGAGCTTTTACACAAACTCAATCGTGTACTTACATTATCAAATTACATGCAAGAGTGTACGACTTCAAATCATGTCATGCATGGTACAAGATCATGTCTACTAACATGCACCATCAAAAATTCATACCACAAGTGCAGTTTCAAAGTATGTACAATCTCAAGCGTGTCACATATGCAATAAAAACTATTCAGAGTTCAAATTTCTAATTTCACTTCAAACACACATGCTTTTTAAAAAATCAAAGATCGATAGTTTGAAACTCAAAGTTCAAAGTTTCTAAAACGATGCTTTGAAACATCATCCAAAGTTTCAAACGAAACATTCTGATAGTCTAAAACAATGTTCAAACCAAGTACTAAACATATATGCTTCTCAACTCAAAGTTCCAAAAATCCAAGCACGAAGTTCTAAATCAATACTTTGAACGATGTTCAAAGTTCTAAAGTGATGTTTCGATTGTTTTAAAATAGTAGTCAAACTATTGTACAGAATTCTGAGAAAATGCTTTAGAAAGCTCAACGCACAAGTCAAATGTTCCAAACAAGATATGGCCTAAACAATTCAAACTATCAATAAAAACTTATGAATCCCATTGTAGCTATCAACGAGCCAAACATCCCAAGCAGGACTATCTATGGCCATAGGCCCCTAACCCCAGTTCTATTCATTGAGTGAAATCGAGACCTGTCCATGATTTTTGTCGAACAAGCCTAAAACACTTGATGGTCATTGATTCAATCAGGCGAGTTCTGAAATAGTGTTGTATTGACATCGTCAAGTTATACCACAATCTCAGAATTGAAATTCTAAAAGTTCTTAAAATTTCGATTATTCAAATAGTTCAATACGCTAAAATTCAATAGTTCTAATATCATGGAGCTGTGTTGTGCTTATCGTTCAAAATCACACTATGTGCACATGCAAATATAACATATGCCATTTCAAAAATTCTAATAGTTTAATAACTTGATGTTCTAATCTATGCATTTCCAAATCTATACATTTCTTTAAATACTTAAGTCAGAAAGTTTTAAGGCCCCAACATACGCACGTAAATCAATACAAACTTTCAAATGGTCAAGTTTCAATTCATGCAAGCTTAAAGCCAATGCATTGAGTCATGAATCCGAAAATACAATGTTATGAAACGAATATTATGTCTAATGAATCACAATACAATGTTATGAAACGAATATTATGTCTAATGAATCACTCTCATGACCATCCCAAGACACAATTCATTCCATTTGTTCGTCGCTAATTAGTCACATACACCACAGGGCTTTCTTTACCCTCATCACACCATAGGTTTACACAATATTTATGTATATATACTTATATATCTATTTCCAAATATCATTACCAAATCATACCTCATATCATTTCCAATCTCAGTCCTCTACTAAACCAAAACTACTGTATTATATCCATCCCTATGTGTGTGCGTGTGTATGTATATGTTAATGGCAACAAAAACAGTTAGCTAATGTCCAATTTCCAAGTTTCAAGTTCACTATCATAGTCCTTCAACCATAAGATATCATCTATTTATTTTCATCCAAGCAGTTTCCTTCATACTCTAGGTCAGATATACCTTATCAAGAGGTGTGAGTGTGTGTGTGTGTACATGGGGTCATGATCCACAAAATACCACGAGGACATATTATTATTTCCAAATCATCTCAATTACAGTACATATAGTCAAGATTCACCAATTTTCACGAGAAACACATCATCATTACCAAATCATCTCAATCACGGTACATGGTAACTCAAGATTCACAAGTTTATTTTCAACCATTTCAATCACAATATATATAATCAAATTGACAGCTTTCAAATACGACACACAATTATTTTCAATATCATTTAATCACTATATATATATATATATATATGTAAAATCAAGATTCACAAAATCCACACTACTATTTTCCGCGCTCAGCTAAGTTTCTGAAAACATTCCAACAATTTCCACACACCTAAGACATAGTTCTTTATTTGTTTCGGTATCCGATCACTTATCAAACCTATTCTCAAAATGCTCAGTCCGCATTCAAATTCCTATTCCCATATTATTCAACAAGTATCAATTACACTGGCAACAATTTCACAACATTCCCATAACCCATTATCCATTTTCCACTACAACTCATCAACATTCTAAAATCATCACACATATTAGTTTCTAGTAATATCATCACAATCCTGTAACCCATTTAATCACAATTCAAGAATTGTCAAGTTTCATTGTAATATCATCACAATTCTATAACCCATTTAATCATATTTCAATAAATTCCAAATTTCATTCTTTAATTCTAAGAAAATGACCAAGCTTAGCACAATATAATTTCTAATTCCACCTTATAGAAACAACTTACCAGTTTCCTCCTCTGTTTCAGCAACCGAAATGTCCAGCTCTGCCCCTGTTCGGTTCTGCCATTAGCCTCGAACTGCCCTCAGAACAGTGTTTGATTTGGGACCTTGAATTCCCTTGCTTTTTGGCCTTAAGGTAGCCACCAAGCAAGCGTGTACGCGGCCTTCAAAGAACCCCGAATCAGCCCTCCAAAACACCTTGAAATTTCGTGCTTACAACCCCGACTCAGTCTAGAATCGCTCTTTAGTTCCCCTGTTTGAGCCCCAAGAATCCAGCCTTCAACCAGTGTCTGGTCGCCCTTAGGAGCAGCCCCCTGTTCCAGGCCTACACTGCGCCATTCACAGCCTTTAAACCACCTCCAAGGTCCTCGGTTCAGGCTCTTCCAGCCCCTGTTTTGGGTCAATAACTCAGCTCCAATCAGCCACCTTCAATCTTCGATTTTCCCTTGTTTTCTATTATTTTTCAGCACCCAAACAGCCAATACCCCACCCTTGAGATCACCTCATCTCAGCCTCGAAACCATGGCCAATACAGCCACGTTCCAGCCCTCATTCAGCCTTCGCCACCCCTGACAGCAGCCCCGCCTGTTCGGCACCCAAGGCTCTCGATTTTTTTTCTCGGCAGTCTCCCTTTCTTTTCTTTTTGATTTCCTTTCCTTCTTCTCTTTGGTCTCTCTCTCACTGTCGGTTTCCCTCTCCTTCTGTCCCTGTTTCTTTTTCTCCTCCTCTTTTCTTTTCTTTCCTCCACCGTTTCGTCCGGCCAACACCAGCAGAATCGACGCCGCAAACAGTAGCAGATCCCGATCCAAAACCCTCGCTTTCCGCCCTCTTCTCTCTTCTTTCTCTCGTCGGCATCAACCTTCCCTCAGTGTCAGATAGGCCTCTGCAGTTCTTTCTTTTTTTTTTTTCAAATGTCTACCTTGCATACCGTTCATGGCACCAGAAGCTTCTTTTTAGAAGCTTACCGTTAATTTCTCATTTTATTATTTTTTTATATATTTATTGTATATATATAACTATTAATCTATTATATATTATTTTTTTTTGTGTAAATCACGGGTATTCTCATCCGTTTTAACGGTCTGAGATTAATTCTGTTCGGAGTTTAGTCACAGTTAAGGCTCTTCACACCTCCCCAAAGATGTGTTTAGTGGTATTATTATTATTTTTTATTTCCTTTATAATAATACATATCTACATCCTTTTAATATGTATATATGTATGTATGTAAACTTTCTTTAATACATTAATGTATATGTATTTCCTTAATTTAAATCCTTCCTTTTAAATTTAATTAAATTTTTTAATTTTCATTTTTGCTTAATTAAATAAAGTTTCATATTAATTCATCAATGCTCATAACCCTCAAATACTTCATATTAGATTATAAGAGTCTGAAATAAATCAATTTACTCACCAAAGTCGAAAAATTGTGATTGTCACAACATGGGATCTTCCATGCTACGTTGTTGAACCACTTTTTGGATTACAACTTCTTCTACTACTTGTTTACCCTTGTTTAGATTTTTCAACAACTTAGTAATTTGAGCCAGTTGTCCCCTCATTTCCTCCTGAGCTTTTTCCGTATTCTCCAGGCGAATATTTTGTTCTTCTTCGATGATCTTAGCCTAGTAACGAGTTTTTTGTAAATGAACCTTTAGTCGAGCTATCTTCGAATATTTTATTGCCACAATTAAGAGTTTATCATGTCTCATGTGGTGATGCTTGAAAGATTTTAAAAGTACTTTTTCAAAAACAATGAATAAAGATGAATGAATAGACAAAATGTTGCATGTGTTTGAATAGAATGGAAAAAAAAATCATGGAAATGTTTTTATAAAGAACTTATGATTTCCTGTTAGTTTCTCATGTGTCAACCAAAAGCAAACAGACAATACCAAATATGTGTCCTAAATAATAGGTATTTTCTGTAACATTGCCCTATTGTATAGTTGGTCCACTTAAATTTACTATATGTATGATTTGGACTTTTAAAGGTCTAGATTTTCTCAAATTGTTCCTTAGTGACGTTCTACATAAGACCAGTAAAAGCATCATGATCCTTACCCATCAGAAGCTATAAATAAAAAAAGTTCAATTTTAGTGAAAGTATTTCACTTGCCATTGCAGAGTTTATCATCTTACAAGAGCAAAGGTACTTTACTTCCTCCTAAAATGGTCAAAGCTAGGTGTAGGGTTCATGTATGTAAATGAATATGTCATGTATATGGAAGAAAAAACCAAATTTAAAATAGGAAATGCAAATAACATGAATGAGAATGAATCAAAATTTCTTTTTTCATTATTTTATGGAAAACTCTTATTAAATATTTATTATTACTATTAAACTAATATGTAGGATAAAACATGATTAACTATGGCTCGACTCTCAAAAGTCTCCAAAGGAGTCGTCAAGTTGTCATAACAATTTCGTTTGTATAATCAATTATTAGACGATTTTGAAAACATAAAGAGAGTCGCCACTAATATTTTTACTAGGTATGATTGTCAACCTAAAAATATTTATCTTTTTAATAAAATCCTCAAATTAATTGTTTATTAAAAAATAATTTTTGGTTTGCAAAAACAATGTTTGGGTTCGGTAGTTCAATTACGCATGGAGAAGGATTAGCACCTTCACAGCGCCCATTTAAAAATGGTATCATTTGATTATGTTTTATCCTTTAATTTTAATAAAATTGTCTTAATTAAATATTTAAAATTTTATTTTATTTTGAAACCATTTTCTTGTTTATTTTGAAACCACTTAATTAAACATTTTTAAAAAATTCTTTTATTTTGTAACTAGTTTATTATTATTATTATTATTATTATTATTATTATTATATGAAATATTTAAATATTATTTTTTATAAGAAATAAATTAGAATTTTTGTGCTTAAAAGTATTTTGAAGTACTCTAATACTTTTAGCAGGATTTCAGATAATTTTTTTCACTTAGAAATTTATTATGAATCGCTGCTTGCTATTTCTATAGAATCTCATCTTTGACTAATTCGCACTTATTTCAAAATTTCTTGAATACATAAGATGTAAGTACATAATGCTTGATGCATATGAGAATTTTATTTTTATCATTGCTAGTACCTTTTGAAAAAAAAGTTTATTATTATTTTTATTCTAAATAAGGACTTATTCGGTTGAAAAATTGCAGTGAATATTCCAATACTTCTAGTAATGTTTAATAATTTTTTCTCACCTAGAGATTAAGAATCACTCTTTTGTGAATTTTGTAACATCTCATCATAGAAGATAAAATTTACATATTTATTTATTTATTTGCTTTTTTAGAATTCATTTGCTTCATAAAATCAACCATATAAAAAATTTTGATATACAAATAAAATCGTTCCAATATGCTTCTAACATATGAGAATATTTATTCGATCTTGAGGATTATCAAAAAATCACTTTTTGTGATTTCTAAGAAATCCCATCGTTGAAAATTTATTACTTTCATATTTTTAATAAGTTATACTTTTATAAATTTTACAAAATTATTTTATTTCAAATTTGAACAAATAGAGCAGTTAAAAAAATATTGAATGACAATAACAAATTAAAAATAAGTTTTTTAATTAATATTTTGTGTTTTGTTGTTGTTTTTCTTTTTAAAAAGATATATACATTAAAAAATTCAAGGAAAAGAAACATAGCAATGGAACAAATTTCACCTCCTTTAACAAACCTGCATCGTTTTAAACCTTCCTCCTCTTCCCTCAAATATTTCCCTTGTTCCTCGTTTAGACCTTCATTGCCTCTTACAATCGTTTACAACAAATGAAATTACTAATAACAGCAATGGCATGAACACTGGTGTAGCAAGTAATGCTTCCTAAGCTAAAAACAACAAGCAATGTTGAGACCTTCAAAGGAGTAGCAACTTAAACACGTCAATAACGAACAAAAATGTAGCAATGACATTGGTGCAGGGATGCTATGCAGGACTCGACGGTGACAATTGCAGAAAGTAATAACAAATTTTCTTTTACTTGGTCCCCCCCTTTCTCTTTGTGTAGATCCTTGGCTTTTATAGCCAATTTCCAACCCCTATGCTTGAGGAAAGAAAATCATTTTCCTTTAAACTTGGTCCTATAATCATGGATGTGTTCAAAGGATCTCATTACTGATATTATTCTCTTTCCATTCATCTTCTTTCTTTTTAGCTCCTTAGTCAATTGATTTTATTTTATTTTATTTTTTTGGTCAAATTTATCCTCTTTCTTTTTAGCTCCTTAGTCAACTGATTTTATTTTTGTTCCATTTTTGTCAAATTCATCTTTTTTCCCTTTCTTTTTTCAACCTGTATTTTTTTTTTGTCTTTATAGGCATCTCACCTTTTGGGAAAGAACCAAATTCTTGGTTCTTTCTAGCACTGTCAAAATGGGCCAGCCCGACCAAGGCCATAAATGGGTTGGGCCAAAAAGCCCTTTTGGTTAAATGGGCCTAAAAATGCAAACTCATATCCGGCCTTAAGGGCTAACAAGCTTAAATGGGCCGGCCCGTATAAGAATTTAAAAAAATTAAATTTTATATTAAAATCCCATTTTTAATAAATAAACAAAGTAAAATTTGAAATAAATATTAAACAAACATCAAATAAATTCACATCAAATCCATCAAGTCTTCAACATCATTTGAACATTACATATTAATAGTTTAACAAGCATAATATAAATTGTTTTAACAAACCTAGATATTGAAAAACATGTCTCAACAATATTGAAAATAAAAAACATGATAAATAGATTCATGTCCATCCATCTCCTCCATAGTGTCAATCACATTCAATCAATTCTTTTTCAATTATGCCATTTACAAATATAAATAAAGAACAATATAAGAATTCACAAGAATTAAACTTATGAATTGATTAAAAATTGTCAACTAATTAATAACATTACTTTCAAAACCAAGAATCTAATTTCGGATGCAAATGAAAGTTTTCATGTTCTCATGATTTAGAGAACTTCAATACTTATTTAAAACACAATAACCAATACTAAAAAAACTCTCCAATGCTATTCTTATTATTGGAATGTTCAAGATATCACAAGCTATACTTGCAAGCTTTGAAAATCTTGGCTTATGATCTTTCTATCATTGTAGCACATTTAAATTTTCAATCATGCGACCCATAATCTTTAGCTCTTCCAAATAAAGATCTAATTGAGATTTTGGTTCTTCCACTTGAATAGTTTCAAATCTTTTGAAAGCCTATATCCTTGGACATTTCAAAATAAATTAATTGTCATTATAAAAGAGAATTTCAAATAAAGTATATACTTAAAAAACAAAAATGAACTTATATCACTTAAAGCAAATGTACTCTTCCTCTTCCAACTAGCATATGTAAGAGGTTGTGAGTTATTAGGTTGATTTGAAGTAAATTAGTAATACTAAATAGTATTAATTTTATGTATTTTACTTTTGATTAAAATGTTAAACATATAAATAATTAAAATAAAATTAAAATTTTAATATAATTAAAAATATTAAAAATTAAAGTCTTCTTTCTTAAATGGGCTACAAAAATAAAGTCCAAGCCCTGAATAAATGGGCCAGGCTGGGTTGGCGCAACGGGCCTTGGCCCATTTTGACAATGCTAGTTCTTTCTTTACCATTTAGGCCTATGATCATAGGATAAATTTTAAACCCATTGATTTATTTGCTTTTTTTGTTTGATTTTGATACTTATTATTCTCACCCTTTTTAGGTAGCAAATTTTTCATGTTTTTGGCGACAAACTTTGGTCAAATCTTGAGGGTGTGAATTATGCATGTATTTGCATGGAATTAAGATAAGAAGGGGTTTGGGGTTTGCATGGTGTGCATGGGATTAGGGTTTTGCTATGGTTTAGGGTTAAAATAGGGTTTGACCAAAGGATTGATTTGTTTTCCAAATTTTTTTATTTTTTTATTATTTTTATCATTATATTTTTTTATTTTTTATTTAAAAAATATTCGGACAAAATTAAGTGTCTACACCATTCATGACTAATTTATTTCAAAAAAGATGTATAGTACAGCTTCCTTGTAAGGTTTGTCCACTATTGGTTATGGTATGGACTAAGCTATGAGATTCTACCTCCTTAGGTTTGGGAGGCTTATGACGTTTTGGACAAACACTTTCAGCTGTTACAAGGTCAATATTGTTTCCTTAATTTACAATCGTTTTGCTCAATATTCAGTTTATCTTGGATCTTCTCTGGGCATGATAAAATCCAACATGATCCAATCACCAGACGGAAACAGGTCATAAGAAGGTTAAAATTCAAATGGTGAGAAACATATGATTGTTCAAAAATAACAAAAGAAGCTGTGATAGCATGGTTCCATAAGCACCTATAATACTACCAAATAGCTCACGTCTTAGGAACAACACGGTTCTTTTAGGCCAAATCACGTGCCAATGCCTTCCTTGCACAAGCTAAGACGAAAAAAGAGTGCAAGGAAATTATGCAACAACTCCTGCAACAAATAGACTCAAAAAAAGGCAATGATGAGACTGAAGAAAACAATTAAAAAAGAATAGATTTCGTCTCGATTGTTGGTCTAGGACAAGACAATCAAGATGATTGATTAGGCATCTTGCCTTCTGTCAAAGCACAAAAATCAGAAAAAGAAACAATTGAAGGTGGCACTGTATTTAAATAGTAAACTCGTGATTCAAGCTGCAATCATAAGGCATAAACTCGTGATTCAAGCTGCAATCATAAGGCCCCAGACTTTGACAATGCCCCGTAATAACGTCTCGTGAAACAATGTAAAAATATAATAATAAAGGCCTCTGGCCACAATGATTGCAATAATTTTTATCTGTCGTAGTATTAAAGGAATCCTCTATATAAAGGATCCTCAATTCAGTTGTAAAACTTAAAGTCTTGGATCGAGATTGAAAAAGTAATAAAATTTCTAAAAACTTTCTCTACTTGAGCTCTTTGTAACTTTCTAAACCCCTTTTAAGATTTAAACCCCTTTTAAGGTTTACATTTTCTTTGTTTTAAATCAACGATTCAAACTTTTCCTTTCTTTTCAGACCCTTAAGCAAGGCCAGAGTTCGAATTCTGACTTGTGTATGGAGTGCTAGTGTTGGGAGAGGGACTGCCTAACCACACTCTGCTTCTCTCGACTCCGGATTAGTCACCGAAGGTGGACACCGGGGGGTTTTTTGACCAAAAAAAAACTTTTCCTTTCTTTTTAGACCCTTTTAATGTTTAAACCTAAATCCTTTTTAGGGATTATATTTTCATATTTTTAGCTGTCTTCTCTGTTAAACTCAAGCAAGTTTTCTTTTCTTTCTTCTATTTTTCACTTTGCTTTCTTTTTTTATCTTTGTCAATTTCAAATCTCTCTCTCTCTCTCTCTCTCTCTCTCTCTCTCTCTCTCTATATATATATATATATATATATATATATATATATGTATCCACTTACACCAATAAAAAAACTAATCTAATTTTAAACACTTTCATATTTTTGTCTAATTTATATTTATGTAATCCAATAGTTGAATTTTATTTCCTATTCATCTAGATCATGCATGCCAAATTTCAAGTTAATAAAAAATGTCTAACTATTTGTTACATGATAATAAAATTTCAACTTTTAATATATATTGAACAAAATGATATTCCCAATTGAAATTATTGGAATAGAAGATTGACTCAAAAATTTACGTGCATAATAAATATGAACAGATCCTTAATCTAACAATTGGCTTATAAAAATATTAATTACACATGAAATAATAAAAATGTGTAAAACAATTTATTTTATACTGGTTTAAGTTGATCCATCCTCACACACACATACACCTCACAAATAGATAGATAGATGGATGGATGGATGGAGTCAGACTAGTGTAAAGCAATTTTATTTTACACAATTTTATATCTTTTTATATGATTTTTTTAATCCAACCGTAATGTTTAATTATTAGTTTAATAATAATAAAATTTCACCGTTAATATATTTAAAAAATATTATTCTCAACTAACATGATAAGAATATCATATTAATTCAAAAATTACGTGTATAATAGATACAAGTAGGTTATCAAATCTAACGATTGGTTTGTAAAAATATTAATATTACATAAAATTATAAAAAATGGTGTAAAACAAAATTGTATTACACTGATGTAAGCGAATCCTTTTTATATATGTAGACACCAAATTTTGTCCAAATTGATAGTTTTAAACTCAATCGAACTTTCAAAATTCAAAATAAAACATTGGGCTTCAAGGCCCATTAAAATGAGTAAATTTATTTTTATTAGTATTTTATTTGTATCTATTTGTTTTATTTTTATTATTTTTATTGTTATTTTTGTTTTCATTTTTATTATTATTATTTTTATATATATTTGTTTCTATTTTTTTTATTTTTATTATTTGTTTTGTTATTATGTATGTTATTATTGTTATTGTTTTTTTATCACATGTGTTTGTTTTATTATTATTATTATTATTATTATTATTATTATTATTATTATTATTATTATCTTTTCTATTATTATTATCTTTTCATTTTTATTTTTTATTTTTTATTATTATCATTATTATTATTATTATTATTATTATTATTATTATTATTATTATTATTATTATTATTATCTTTTCTTTTCTTTATTATTATTATTATTATTATCTTTTCTTTTCTTTATTATTATTATTATTATTATTATCTTTTCTTTTCTTTATTATTATTATTATTATTATTATTATTATCTTTTCTTTTTATTATTATTATTCTTTTCTTTTCTATTATTATTATTATTATTATTATTATTATTATTATTATTATTATTATTATTATTATTATTATTATTATTATTATTGTTATTGTTTATTTTTGTTTTGTCATTCCCAGCCGTCGGCGGTTCCAATCCTTCCCCCTAGGTCTCGGCTGCCACAAATTCATCTTCCCCAGGTATCAATCCCATCTCTGACAACTGCCTTGGAGATCTGGAAAACAATAGGGAGAACTCAGATGGGTTCTAACCCACCGGATCAAAGGGAGACTCGGAATGTTGTTTAAAAGACTTGAATAATTCAAGCACCGGGTTTTTCTGGAGACTTCCGGACACTAAAACAAAAACCCTACCCCAACCGAGACACCACCGGAGGATACAGACTCAGAAACACCATCACCGTCCACTCACCACTGCCTAATTACCACTCATCACCATCACCGTCCACTCACCACCATCATCACCGTCACAACCACTACTCAGAAACATCATCACCGTCACAACCACTCATCACCCACACCAAACCCTCATCATTACCCTAACCATCACCACCACCAAAACCCTAGATCCCGACGAACCCCAACCCAGATCTGGAAACCCTAGAATCCGAGGACACCTGATCCCAGATCTGAGATCTAGACCTAATACCTGCAAAACAAAAAACAACAACAACAATATCGCAACCACAACCACAATCAGATCCAACCAGAGGCGAAAACAAATACAAAAAAAACAAAAAAGGGGAGAACGGTTTCGGTTTGTCAGATCCGTGAGGTTAGAGGAATTTTTGAAAGGAAGGGAGGTCGGATTTGAAGAGAGAGAGACAACGGAAGTATTTCAGGGCTTCGGGGTACCACCGGCGATCGGTGTACGGCGACGCACGGCGGCCACAGCGGTGGCCGAAAATTGCAGGAGCGGGAGACTTTCAGAGGGTTTTTGGAGATTTTTTTTGGGAAGGGCGGCTAAATTGAGGGATTAAAAAAAAGGAGGGCTTTTATAAGAGGCGAAACGGTGCATTTTGGGAGCTGACCCGCGCGCTGACTCGCGCGTCGACCCGAACCGGATCCGAGATCCGTACGACCCAGCTCCACTCCGGCCTCACGCGACCCGCACTCCAGCGACCCAGTTTCTGACCCGCGACCCGCTCCGTGGACAGACCTGGGCCCATGCTGCTTGGGCTCGTTTTTGGGTCCCCATTTGGGCTATTTTGGGTATATTCCTCTTCTAATTTTATTACTTCATTTATTAGTTTTATAAAATAATTTGTTTTGGTTTTTTTATGTATTATCATGGCAAAGAGAAATGAATAAATAAATAAACAATGTAATATATATAAAAGTGGAATAAAATGAAATGAATATATATTTTTTGTTAAAAAAAAGAAGAAAAAATAAATAAATATAAAATATGTAAAATACATAGTTAAAGTATATAAATTTTTATGTATATATAAAATACATATAATAATAAATATATAAAAGAAAATGTAAATATATAGTTTTAGAATATAAATAAATGTGTAAAATAGATATATGTAAACATATAAAATATATATAGCTTTAAGACATATATGAATATATATATATATATATATATTGTATATAGAATATATAAAATATATATATATACATAAAGTATACATAAAAATATAGCTTTAAAATAAAATAAACTTTCATTAGACAATTTGCTAAGAAAGGTGAAATGTGAGTTAAGGAAAAAATAATAACAATAAATGAAGAATAATAGTAAAACAAATAAATAAATAAGTCAACAAAAAATAAGATAAAATAAGTATGAAATCCCAATGATAAGTCTTCGTAGAACTCGCAAGTAGCGATTCTTCGAAAAACTTTAGGTGAGGGGAATTATATCGAATGTTACCAGAGTATTGGGATATTCGGTATTATTTCTCAATATCCAATTTCATGCTTATTTATTATTATTTTATTATTATTATTGTTATTATTATTATTATTATTATTTTTAAATAATAAATAAATATATACAATGATGAGTTTTGACAAATAAAGAGTGTTTAGAAAATTATTAATTAAATGAAGACTAATAAAAACAAAAGAGGTAATAGAAACAATTGAGAGAAATAAACAAAAAGGGATTTTTAGAAATACATGAATACAAAAGAATTAAACCAATAAAACTTAATCATAGTCAAGTTTCCAAAGGTAAAGAATGGTAGTTAAATTAATTAAATAAGTAATAATAGAATTTTAATAAAAAGGAATAATTGAAAGAATCAAGATAATAAATCTTAATTTTAAAATAAACGAAATTCTTCCGATGATGGGATGTTATGAAACTCACAAGTAGTGATTTCTTAACTGATCCCTAGGTGAGAAGAGTGGTACTAAATGTTACCAGAGTATTGGGATATTTAGTATGATTTTTCAATAATTTAAATTTTTATTAAAAATAAAAATAAATAAGTTTTTTAAAAGAAAATAGAAAAAGGAAATTAATAATAAAGTTCCTATGATGGGTGTCATAACGTCTAGGTCCGTGAACCTAACCGCTAGACTTTAAAATTCTAGGAATCGCCACCAACCATCCAAACCTAAGGTGTGATTGGTCACCTATTCTTGTCTAAAGATAAGGCTTGGTCTACGTTCAAAGAATCTAGGGTTCGGGAGTACGGTTACGTGCGAGGAAGGATTAGCACCCCCACAACGCCCATCCTAAAATGGTACCAACTATTCTAGGTCATTCTAAATTTATCTTAATTTGAGTTAATTTCAACATGCTTAATATATTTAAAATTTACTTAAAATCCTTCCATCAATCTGGTTCAGACAATAAGTAAATCCCCTCACCTCAGGAGTATTCAAGTAGTACCAATTGACTTGCTCGAAGAGGCTCCGTCGTCGGATCATTTAAATACATTATGACAACCCTAATATTGACTCTATACCCAATAAATCCTTCTAAATTTAATTTAAATTAATTTCGATATGCTTAAAACATTGAAAATTTACTTAAAATCCTTTCATCAATCTGGTTCAGACAATAAGTAAATCTCTTCACCTCAGGAGTATTCAAGTAGTACCGATTGACTTGCTTGAAGAGGCTCCGTCGTCGGAATATATTATGAGAATCTTAATTTTGGTTCTATACCCAATTTTCTATTTTATTTTAAATGTGTCTATTATTTTTTGAATTCATATTACTTCAATATCCTATTTCTATTTTATTTTAATTGTCTTTATTATTATATTTTATTTATTTTTATTTTAGAAAATGAATACATATTATTATATTGAAAATTTACTCTAAACCTTCCATCAATTTAGTTCAGTCTAGAGCAAACTCCTCACCTAGAAATTTCCAAGGAGTACCATTCGACTTTCTTGGAATTTCATCATCGGATAATATGCATTCATCTTCATAATTTAATTATTCTTATCTTATTTATTTATTTATTTATCTTATATCCATTTTTCTTAAAGATTCTTATGTCTCTATAATTTTATTTTAAAAGTTTTATTTTACATCCCATACAAACCAGTCATTTAGTTCAATCATTCATGCAAACTAAGTCAGATTATCGGGCAAGCAAATCGTATTACATATATCATGCAAAAACATAATTTAATATATTACTAATATTATATACCAATCAAATTAATTAACATATATATATATATATATATTCCTTTTAAATTATTAAATTAGATGTTAGTATTATCATGCACTTACCAAAGTGTTATATTTATCAAATCGTTATCACATCATTCATATGCTAAACAATTAACTATTAGTATAATTATTATATAAACAATTAATGCCCCATTATATACATATGCTAACCCAACAATCATAAACTACTCATTAAACATTAATTGAGCATTTTTTACTAACCTGCAGGGGTTGAAATCAAGCTTACTCCTTTATATTTCTTAGCTGCAACTCACGTTCTTTTCTTGTCGTAATTTCATGTGCTTATGAAGATGACACGAGCAGCAATCGATAATGATGAGGCAAGGCGCAGACGGTGCGACGCGGGGCAGAAGCAGCAAGTAGTCTGGTGCGCAGCGATGGTTTGCAAAGCAGTGAACTAGTAGCTGATGTACGGTGATGAGGGTGCGGTTCTTTCTCTTGTTTCTGTCTGCAAAGTGATTGAATGTTTGGTATGGGCTAGCTCTTGTTCAGAATCAGTGAGCAGTTGCGGTTGTAGTGGAGACGACGGGTGGTGCAATGGTGGCCGGGTTGAATGCTTGATAGTGTATTTTTTGTCTGTCCCCTAAACCTTGAGCTTTAATCCTTTTTATAGCCACAAATTAGTTAGTCCTAATACAACTATACTTATTCTAATAATTATCTCCCTTTTTTGTAATATTTTATCTACTTAATTCCTATATTAATCCTAATCCAACTCTATTAATCTAAATAATTATCCTAAAAATTTAATTATCCTAATTATCCTATACTAAAATTAATTTTATTTTCTTTTATTATCTCTCTTTTTTTTAATTATTCCTAAATCCTATTTTAATTGTAATTTCTTAATTAATGTTAATTCTAAATCTAAAAATTCTAATTTAATTTTAGCCTAATTCTAAATTGTTAAATTAAAATACAATGTCACCCAACCTAATTAATTATTTTTACAAATAAGAACCCGGACAAAATAAGGTGTCTACAGTTGCCCCTCTTTGTGCATTTGCTGTGAAACAGTAATTGCACAAAGACATAGACACCTATTTTGTCTGACTTCATTTTTTTCTCTTTTTTTTTCTTTTTCAAAAAGCTCTAAACAAAAAGGCAGTCAAACTTTAAAATCTTGTCTAAAAGCTTTGATTTTTTTTTGAAAATTTTAAGAAACTCCTCTAAAACTTTTCTTGTCAAAATTTGGAATCTTAGGAAACTCCTTTAAAATTCTTTTTCTTATCCAATTTTGAAATTTTGGAAAACCCCTCCAAAAAATTTTTTTTGTCTAATTTTGAAATTTTAGGAAACCCCTCTAAAATTTCTTTACTTGTCAAATTTTGAATTTTAGGAAACCTCTCTAAAATTCTTTTCCTTGTCAAATTTTAAAATTTTGGGAAACCCCTCCAAAACATTTTTTTGTCAAATTTTGAATTTTAGGAAATCCCTCTAAAACTCGTTTTCTTGTCAAAATATGAAATCTTGGGAAACCCCTCCAAGACTTCTTTCCTTGTCTAATTTTGAAATTTTAGGAAACCCTTCTAAAATTTCTTTACTTGTCAAATTTTGAATTTTAGGAAACCCCTCTAAAATTCTTTTCCTTGTCAAATTTTGAATTTTAGGAAACCCCTCTAAAACTCCTTTTCTTGTCAAAATATGAAATCTTGGGAAACCCCTCCAAGACTTCTTTCCTTGTCTAATTTTGAAATTTTAGGAAACCCCTCTAAAATTTCTTTACTTGTCAAAATTTGAATTTTAAGAAACCCCTCTAAAATTCCTTTCCTTGTCAAATTTTAAAATTTTGGGAAACCCCTCCAAAACTTTTTTTCTTGTCAAATTTTGAATTTTAGGAAACCCCTCTAAAACTCCTTTTCTTGTCAAAATATGAAATCTTGGGAAACCCCTCCAAAACTTCTTTTTTGTCTAATTTCAGAGATTTTATGCAATTTATCCTACTCAAGCAATTGCAATTTATCCTCTCCATGTAATGCCATTCATGCAATTTATCCTATTCATGTAATATCATTCATGCAATCTATTCTATTCATGTAATGTCATTCATGCAATTTATCCTATCTATGCAATTTATTCTATATATGTAATGTCATTCATCCATTTTATTCATGCAATATTTTCTTTGAAAATCATTTCATCCTTAATTGTAGCAACAACAAGGTTCTTCTTCATCAATCTATCTCATGCATTTTTTTCTTTTCAATTGTCATCCTATCTTTATTTTTCCTTTTCTTTTCTCATTTTCCTTCTGCCAATTTTCTTTCCCAACGAAGCTCTTGACTTCGTGCCCTATATACCTTATCTTATCCCTTGTTTCTTCTTTTTATTATCCTCTCTATCTGGTCATTCATTTGTTCATTAAAATTTTTACTAAGACCTCATCATTCATTCTTTCTTATTCATTGGTTTTTCTTGATTTCCAATTTCCATTCATCCATAAGTTTCCTTTTATTTCATTTTCCTAAATAATATAGGAGTCTTTCACATATTTTGCCAAGCAAACATTCATTACCATTCTAATTTCAAGATCAATGCAACACAATTTCTCAATCCCTCAAGGTAAGGATATAGCAAAGAAATGATAGGTGAAATGAAAAGAGTGGTATCATTCAACATTTGAAAAGATTTAACAAGAAATTGTCAGGCTTAAAAGGAAAGTAGGCTTGAATGAAAAGCAAGAATTTTCAGGATTAAGTAATAGTATCCAAATAACAACAATTCAAACAATTCTGATCAATGAATACAAAATTCCCTTCAAAGGTCCACCTTATCTGATCATGTTGAGTTCATTAAAATATCCTCTTGCCCCTATATCATTGATATCTAGTTTTTCTGGTATCTAAGCTGCCTTTTAAGGTTTTTAACTTAGACGCACTCTATTGATTCAAACCGCCCTTTTTGAGTTTTCGATTTGAATTCTCCTTTCATTTTTTTCTCTTTTTTTTTCCATTTTTTTTCTTTTCTTCTCTTTCTTTTCTTCTTTTTCATTTTCTTTTCTCTTTTTTTTTAATTTATTTGTTTTCATTTTCAACTTCATTGTCCTTGATGAAACTTCTCTTATTTGTTCTCCATTCTTATTCATGCCCCAACATCAGATATTTCTTCACCCAATTTAATGCTCACATGGATCCAAGAGAGTCTTTGGAATCCCACTTCTTCCATCTAGACGAAATCTTTTTGCTTATCTTGATCTGCTTGTCCTAATTCCATCCAAAGGATCATCATCTCATAGTGTAAGTATGCCTTTATTCAACACATGATTCTTCAATAGGAGTACTCATATTTGATCAAAATGGACTTTTAAGGCACGTAATGTAGGCTCAGGTGAGGGTTCATGAAAGAAAAGATAAGATAGGCCCAAAATAAGTGTTTCAGGGTTCATCAAACCAAGAATCATTTTTCATGAATCATTTAAGCATTTTGACTTTTGCCCCATTCTAATTTGCTTTCTCTCTCCTTTTTTATTCAAATGTGACTAGGGTTTTCACTTTCTTGATTCAAACCCTCTTTCCTTCTTCATTCTCTTTTTATTTTTTGTTCTCTTTTTTTTTCACAAAAGGGTTTTTTCTTTTCCCCACTGATCTTTCATCTTCTATTCTCTTTGCCCCCAGTGTGGAGGGTGATTCTTGGTAGGTTATATCAAAAAGAATATAATAGGCTCAAAAGGGGTAATCAATGGATAATTTTACTCACGCTTGAAAGGTAGTGAAAGAAGGCCATTTCTCATCTCAATACAAGTACTCTCATTAAAGGTCATCTATTGAACAAAGACAAACTCATTAGAACTTCATGTGGAGATTCACCTTTACTCATAACATTCTATAGTTGAAGATTTTAAATAAATATCTTCTATTCTCTTCTTGCTTGAACAATCTTGGCAAACTGAAAATCCATCTAACCAAACAAAGTGGTTCTCTCAGAATTGAATTTTACACTCATTGCCATTATCATTATCATGTTCATTATTAGGATACTTTCAAGCTTGGTAACAATGTAAAGAATATGGGTATTGGTGTTTCACATAAAAGAACAAGATTGGAATGAGGAATTAAGAAATATGAATTGTATTAATCCTTTATTGAAATGAAAATGAATGAAAGCTGGCCCAATACATAAAAGAATTCTTAATGCCTTTTGGGCTCAAGCATTCCTATATTACCTAAAAAATGTCCTAAGATGAATGAAATTAGACACAAAGAAATAACCATTATCTTCAAATTCAGTGAATCAATCAATATCATCCACTTTCTTCCATAGCATCAACCACTACCCTTTGTGTGATCTGGTAAAGGATTATCATTCACATTTGGATCATTATTTGCCCCAAAACTCAAAATTCCAGCGTTGACAAGTTCTTGGACTTTCCTCTTCAAGCCCATACAATTCTCAATAGAATGACCAACATTGTCATTATGATAAGCACATTTTGCATTAGGATCATACCACTTTGGGTAGGGAGGCTTCAAGGGCTCCACATAAACAGGGGCAATAAGGTGACCCCTTACCAACTGTGGGAACAACTCTGTGTATGTCATTGGTATAGGGTCTATGGTGACATTTCGGCTAGCTCGAGTATTCTTTTGGTCATTAGGCGAAAAAGTAGGGGCTTGTGAATGAGAAATGGGTTGGTAAGCATTTTGATGATGAGTTTGTGGGTGGGGTTGAGAATAAACATAATTCACTGAAGGTAAATAAGAGTTATAAGGGTGACGTGAATTGTTTGGGACAGCTTGTGCATCTCCTTCCTTCTTCAAGAATCCACTCCTCATACTATCATTCATTGGTGCTTCGATCTTACCACTCTTGATGGCATTCTCAATGGCTTCACTGGTTAACACCATGTCTGCAAAATTCTTAGTTACACTGCTAAGCATACGCTCATAGTAAGGTGCCTTGAGAGTATTCAAAAAGAACATGGTGACTTCCTTTTCAGTTAAAGGAGGTTGAACTTGCGACGCCACATCTCTCCACCATTGGGCATATTCTTTGAAGCTCTCCTCCTTTTTCTTTTCCATACCTTGGAGAGATAAGCGGTCAGGAGCTACATCGGACATATGTTTGTATTGAGCTATAAAAGCTCTTGCCAACTCAGACCAAGAAGAAACTTTGCTCCTTTCCAATTGGTTGTACCACTTAGCGGCTGACCCAGTCAAACTGTCTTGAAAAACATGAATTAATAGCTTGTCATCCCATGCATATGCCGCCATCTTCCTACAGTACATGGTGAGATGATCTTTTGGGCACGATGTTCCGTTGAACTTTTCAAATTCAGGCACCTTGAATTTTGGTGGAAGCGCGACACCCGATACCAAACACAACCTTTCAGCATCAATGGGTCCAAAATAGTCAAATCCTTCCATGGCACTTAGTCTTTCCTTTATCAAGTTCAGCTGAGCTTTAGTACCACTATATTCTTCTTTATGCTTCAACTTTCTAACTCTGTGGGATCATCTAAATTTGGCACCTCCACTGGGTTTTGAACTTGTATATGTAGAGACGTTGGAGCTTTGACAGTACTTCCTTCGGGAACAAAAACGAGGTTGTCTTGCATGCTTTGTTGAGTCTGTTGGACAGACTCGTCTTGATTACCCATCTTCTCCTTTCCTTTAATCATGGCTTTTAGCAACTGAGTAATTTCGCTCAATTGCCCCTTCATCTCTACATTATCCCTTTCTAACTTTT
This sequence comes from Heritiera fomes, assembly GCA_032173925.1. Taxonomy (NCBI): domain Eukaryota; kingdom Viridiplantae; phylum Streptophyta; class Magnoliopsida; order Malvales; family Malvaceae; genus Heritiera; species Heritiera fomes. Next base: position 14,310,635 of record JAPDPM010000009.1, on the reverse strand, counting down.
CTATCCTGCTATTTTGATCCTCTTCCATTATGCGTGCTTTGTATGGTATTTGTGGAGGGTAGACCGTCTAGTGGATGCAAATTTGATACCTTGAGTGCCACAATTAAGTTGAAATTATTTCATGTGGTGATATGTTTATGCACACAAATGAATGCACATGGAATGCCTTTAGGTCTAGTAATCTTTCCTAACAATTAAAAGTGTGTTCATTCTCATGATAAGACAGGTGCAAACTTACATGAATGATATGTTATGTGATGCAAAATCAAACACAACTATGCATGACTTAATGATACAGACAAATTCTTTTTTTTTTTACTTTTTTATTTAGAAGAATGGAAAAAAGAAAAACTATATTTTTTTGATTTTTTTTTTGTAAAACCAATGTACAAAAGAGGAAGTAAAACTTATTCCTTCATGTGTCCTATCTTAGGTTTGAGTCTACATTCCAATCTAATATGGTTCCACCCTAAGGCTAAGCCTTATGTTTCATTACATGCTGGGTTTGGATAATTCAAGGTCTAAAGGTTCCCAAATTGTTCCTCACTATCATCCACACAGGACTAGTAAGGCACCCAATCCTCACCCATTATAGGTTACAAGCGGAAAGGTTCAATTTGAGTGGGAGTTTTTCGCCAGCCCATGCGGAGGTTACCACCTCACGAAGGCATAGGTACTTTTCTCCCTCCTAACAAGGATAGAGCCCGGGTTGAGGGCTTATGCATGTATGCATGTGAAGTGTGTGCGTATGAAATAATTATTAAGCATTATGAAATCAACATTATTTCTAAGCAAATTTCTAATGACCTAAAATATATGTCGCCTTGACTCTCTAATGTCCCCAGCGGAGTCGCCAAGCTGTCATAACGTCTAGGTCCATGAACCTAACCGCTAGACTTTAAAATTCTAGGAGTCGCCACCAACCATCCAAACCTAAGGTGTGATTGGTCACCTATTCTTGTCTAAAGATAAGGCTTGGTCTACGTTCAAAGAATCTAGGGTTCGGGAGTACGGTTACGTGCGGGGAAGGATTAGCACCCCCACAACGCCCATCCTAAAATGGTACCAACTATTCTAGGTCATTCTAAATTTATCTTAATTTGAGTTAATTTCAACATGCTTAATATATTGAAAATTTACTTAAAATCCTTCCATCAATCTGGTTCAGACAATAAGTAAATCCCTTCACCTCAGGAGAATTCAAGTAATACCAATTGACTTGCTCGAAGAGGCTCCGTCGTCGGATCATTTAAATACATTATGACAACCCTAATATTGACTCTATACCCAATAAATCCTTCTAAATTTAATTTAAATTAATTTCGATATGCTTAAAACATTGAAAATTTACTTAAAATCCTTTCATCAATCTGGTTCAGACAATAAGTAAATCTCCTCACCTCAGGAGTATTCAAGTAGTACCGATTGACTTGCTTGAAGAGGCTTCGTCGTCGGAATATATTATGAGAATCTTAATTTTGGTTCTATACCCAATTTTCTATTTTATTTTAAATGTGTCTATTATTTTTTGAATTCATATTACTTCAATATCCTATTTCTATTTTATTTTAATTGTCTTTATTATTATATTTTATTTATTTTTATTTTAGAAAATGAACACATATTATTATATTGAAAATTTACTCTAAACCTTCCATCAATCTGGTTCAGTCTAGAGCAAACTCCTCACCTAGAAATTTCCAAGGAGTACCATTCGACTTTCTTGGAATTTCATCATCGGATAATATGCATTCATCTTCATAATTTAATTATTCTTATCTTATTTATTTATTTATTTATCTTATATCCATTTTTCTTAAAGATTCTTATGTCTTTATAATTTTATTTTAAAAGTTTTATTTTACATCCCATACAAACCAGTCATTTAGTTCAATCATTCATGCAAACTAAGTCAGATTATCAGGCTAGCAAATCGTATTACATATATCATGCAAAAACATAATTTAATATATTACTAATATTATATACCAATCAAATTAATTAACATACAAATATATATATATATATATATATTCCTTTTAAATTATTAAATTAGATGTTAGTATTATCATGCACTTACCAAAGTATTATATTTATCAAATCGTTATCACATCATTCATATGCTAAACCATTAACTATTAGTATAATTACTATATAAACAATTAATGCCCCATTATATACATATGCTAACCCAACAATCATAAACTACTCATTAAACATTAATTGAGCATTTTTTACTAACCTGCAGGGGTTGAAATCAAGCTTACTCCTTTATATTTCTTAGCTGCAACTCACGTTCTTTTCTTGCCTTAATTTCATGTGCTTATGAAGATGACACGAGCAGCAATCGATGATGATGAGGCAAGGCGCAGACGGTGCGACGCGGGGCAGAAGCAGCAAGTAGTCTGATGCGCAGCGATGGTTTGCAAAGCAGTGAACTAGTAGCTGATGTACGGTGATGAGGGTGCGGTTCTTTCTCTTGTTTCTGTCTGCAAAGTGATTGAATGTTTGGTATGGGCTAGCTGTTGTTCAGAATCAGTGAGCAGTTGTGGTTGTAGTGGAGACGACGGGTGGTGCAATGGTGGCCGGGTTGAATGCTTGATAGTGTATTTTTTGTCTGTCCCCTAAACCTTGAGCTTTAATCCTTTTTATAGCCACAAATTAGTTAGTCCTAATACAACTATACTTATTCTAATAATTATCTCCCTTTTTTGTAATATTTTATCTACTTAATTCCTATATTAATCCTAATCCAACTCTATTAATCTAAATAATTATCCTAAAAATTTAATTATCCTAATTATCCTATACTAAAATTAATTTTATTTTCTTTTATTATCTCTCTTTTTTTAATTATTCCTAAATCCTATTTTAATTGCAATTTCTTAATTAATGTTAATTCTAAATCTAAAAATTCTAATTTAATTTTAGCCTAATTCTAAATTGTTAAATTAAAATACAATGTCACCCAACCTAATTAATTATTTTTACAAATAAGAACCCAGACAAAATAAGGTGTCTACAATGGGATGTCATGAAACTCACAAGTAGTGATTTCTTGACTGATCCCTAGGTGAGAAGAGTTCACTAAGTGTTACCAGAATATTGGGATACTTAGTGCAATTTTTCAATAATAAAATTTTTATTTAAAATAAATAAAGAAATGTTTATATAGAAAATAAAAATGCATGTGCATCATTCATTATCTGTGTGCATCATATGCATTCATGTAAATTGAAAAATGTGAATCTTCCGATGATAAGATTCTATAGAACTCACAAGTAGTGATTTTTAAGAAATCTTTAGGTGAGGAAAATTATTTCAAATGTTACCAGAGTATTGGGATATTTGATTTAATTTTTCAATACAAAAAAGGCTCACATTCATTTTGGAAAAATAAAATTTAACTTTTTAAAATAAAACAAAATGATTTTTACAAATAAAAAATGTTTCAAAATTAAAAGAATAAAATTGATTGCAATGAAATAAGAATTATTTTTAAATATTAATTCAAGACTATTTTATTAAAATTAAAGGATAACGCATGATTATTATGGTACCGTTTTTAACGGGCGTCGTGGGAGTGCTAATCCTTCCCCACGCGTAACCGTACTCCCGAACCCAACTTTGTTTTCACAGGCCAAAAATTATCTTTTTAATAAAACTTAATTAATTTTGAGATTTTGTTAAAAAGATAAATATTTTAGGTGGCCAATCACACCTAACAAAAAAGATTGGTGGCGACTCCCTTTGTTTTTAAATGTTTTTCAAAATCGTCGAGCGCGAAGCCATTACGACAGCTTGGCGACTCCACTAGGGAGCGCTAAGAGGGTCAAACCATTGAATAACCATATGGTATCTTAAATTTTAATTTGATAGTCTTGATTGGCATTTAAATTTAATTTTCTTTTTTTTAAAAAATGAAATAAAAATAGAAATATTAATAAAAATAAATTCCACATAGAACTTAAAAATAAACAAAAAAAAACTTCATTTCATCCATTATTTGATTCATTACATTCTTTATATATAAGGTTGTTGATTAAATAAATAAAGTAGGACATATACTCATTTATTGTTGTATACATAAGTGCATTGGCATAACATGAGCCCTACACCCGGGTTCCGTCCTCCTTAGGAGGGAGTAAAGTAGCTATGCTCTCGTGAGGTAATCACCTCCGCAATGGCAAGTGAAATACTCCCACTCAGATCTGTTCCTTACTAGTCCAGTGTGGATGACAGTATGGAATGATTTGGGAACCTTGTAGATGTGCGAAACTTAAACCAGCATATAGTATATTGTGAGGTGACCAACCTAGGATGGAGCCATTCCTTCCCTTTTATGAGAGTGACCTTTGATAGGACATAAATAAGCATCACATCCTTTATCTGCTGTTATTTCCATGTTTATATTGTTTATACACATACTGATTTGTATTTGTTTTTCGGTTCTTTTTGCATGAATCTTCTTACATCACATAGTCACATAAGGGGATATTTTAACCATGGCTCTTGGCAACGAGGAATTTTTCACTGAATCCATAGAAAGGCTAGCTTGTTCGTCATCTGTGAATGTTCCATGTGATTCCTACCGGGAGGTACGAATTTGGTCTGAAAAAGTTCAACAAGTGAAAGGGGATTGCTTGACTGGGAATTTCATGTCCTCACTCCCACAAGAAGTGAATCTAAACCTCCAACAAAATAATCTAATAGATTTAGCCAACTTATGGGATCAAATTAGTGAAGAAGGGAAGAAGGATTTCCATGAAAAATATGGCCAAATAGAGTCTTTGATTGCTGTAAAAGTCGAAGAACCACTGATCTGCTATTCAGTTTTGGGATCCCTCCCATAGGTGCTTCTCTTTCAATGGAATGGACTTGACACCCACAGTAGAGGAGTACTCGGTCCTGTTAGGTATTGACCTGAAAAGTCCGAATAAAATCTATGTCCGAAAGCCAAAATCCGGATACCGCAAAAAGCTAGCCAAGCTTATGGGAGTCAGACCGGAAGACATAGACTCTCATAAAAAGGAGAAGGGATCCAATGTTTGTATGCCCTGGGATTTTCTTTATGCATTCATCAAAGGACATCTTAGTGACCAACAAGGATTGGCGGCTTTTGCTTTAGCGATCTATGGTTTGATTATCTTTCCTAAGGTGTTAGGGCACATTGAAGTAGCAGTGATCGACTTTTTTGAGCAAATCGAAAATAATGGGAATCCAGCACCTGCCATACTAGCGGAAACCTTCAGGTCATTGAATTATTGTCGGAGGAACGGAGAAGGGCGATTTGTGGGATGTGCACAGCTACTGCATGTTTGGGCTAAAAGTCATTTCAAGTGTGAGGAAAAGGCCTTTAAGAGAACTTTCCTACATCATTGTGCTCCAGTTAAAGAGTTCTGCAACAGTAAATGGCCGAAACCGAAGAACAAGGAAGAATGGGTGGATTTTCTGCAAAGACTCGGAGAAAAACAGGTTGTATGGATGACACCTTGGATGCCGCATGTACCGGTCTTATATCGATGCGAAGAAGAATCGTGGGTGCAACTTTTAGGACCATGGGGAGTGGTAAGCTACGCGCCGCTTATGGTACTAAGACAGTTCGGGGCTAAACAGTTCATTCCACTAACGCATGGGCTTAGTGATTTGGAATTTTCTTATGGTGAGCCAAAAGCAATGAAAAAGGGAGAGCAAGTGGCTCGATCATGGAAGCAAGCACGAAGAATCAACCTTGGGCCCCTCTCTGATAAAGCTACCCCAGAATACTCAGTGTGGAGGGCAAAGCAAGTGAGGGAGGTAGTTTTTCTCCTTAGAGAATGCAGCATGCCTTTAGAACCGGAAATAGAAGTATCCGAGGCCGAGATCGCCAGGCAACAATTCAAGATAGGTGAGGAAAGGTGGAAGTAAGAGAATTTGAGGCTTCGAAGAGAGATGGAACAACTCAAGTACGAGGCGGAAATGAGAGAAGCCAAGCTCAAGAAGGTCCAACAAGAACACAATGTCACCAACAAGGATCTCAGAAATCTGCACCTAGAAAACAAGAAGTTGAGATTTGAAATGAGGGTTGGAGGGATCATGCAAACTTCAAATGAAAGGAAAAGAGAATTAGAAGACTTGCACAAAAGGGTAGAACACTGGGCGCACAAAGCGAAGAAAAGCGAAGAAGAAGTTGCCTATTTGTCCCAAGAACGACAAAATTGGGAAGGCATGTACTCAGCAAGTGCGAGGAAGTTAGCCCAATGTCAGAAAGAAAATGAGGAACTAAAGGAGAAGTTGAAAAAAGGAAAGCAAGTCGAGGTAGATAATGAAAAAGTTACTTTGCAGCAAAAGGTTCAAATGTTAGAAGAGCAGCTACAAGAACATAAGAACCACATCAAAGTAATAATAGAAGATTGGGAACGAAGTGAAAACAACTGGAGTTAAGGATATGACATGGCACAGGATGCAAGCATGACATGGAGAGTGGGAAGCCTCGAGAGACAGCAATATATAGAGCATATGGCCACTCAAGTTTGCAAAGCTGTGACAAAGGCAAAGGAAATGGTTAATAGAGCCGAAGCATTAAGACAAGAAATCCTCCCAACAGAAAAGTACGGGCAAATGCTGCTGAACTTTTTAGATGAAGCTAAGGATCAATATCAGCAGGTTAGTCGTTTTTATGGATTTAATCGGAATATGATTGGAATGTAACAAATGACTTGTTGAATGAATGAAAGTTCCTTTTGTTGAAATTGTTATGGCTTAAATATCCCTCACAGCATCATTCGTTTTGCGTCACATTCATTCATCTAACATCACATTCATTCATTTCTTCATATAGTTTAAGTAAAACGTAATATTTCAAAGATCGCATCATGTAGTAATTAGTTCCTTATTGTCGTAATCAAGATTCAAGGATTGCTCAAACATTCAAGATTTCAGCCCAAATTCCTAAACACTCGTACAACACCCGGTCACGTTCAAGAGCAATGGAGGAAGAACATGGTAATAGGATGGATAGGATGGAGAAAGCGCAAGAAGAAATCCAAGGGCAGTTAGCCGCTTTAATGGAAATGATGACAAGGATGAACCGAGAGAAAGAAGTGGCTAGAGAAACACCTAACCCAGGGACAGATCAGCCCCAGGAAGATGATGATCCCCAATACCCTCCAGGGTTTACCCCATTTCATGCCCAATCCTCACAAGGCATACCTCCACCTCCACCTTATGCCCAATCCTCACAAGGCATACCTCCACCTCCACCTCCACCTTATGTCCAATCCTCACAAGGCATACCTCCACCTCCACCTCCTCCGCAGCCTATAGGCAGCTACGCTTATGTGTATTCGGGAGCACCGAGCGCCTCAGCACAACCTCATATCGCAGTGCCTATACCTCCCACTCAAGGGACAAGACATGTGGATCCAATTCAAGTCCCTGACTTAGATGATCCAAGAGAGCAAGAGAATTTAAGGGGTAGCGTGTCGGAGGTTAAGAGTGATTCCGACTCTAAGAAATTCAGCATTATAGAAGAAAGGTTACGGGCCATCGAGGGCAGTGATTTCTACAGGTCAGTGGATGCAATAGGATTGTGCCTAGTTCCAGATGTGGTAATCCCTCCTAAGTTCAAAACTCCTGAGTTTGAGAAGTACGATGGGACCAAGTGCCCCATTACTCATGTGACAATGTACTGTCGCAAAATGGCCGCTTATAATCATGACGACAAGCTGTTGGTACATGTGTTCCAAGACAGCCTCACAGGGTCCGCTGCTAGGTGGTATGTGCAGCTAGATCGTACACGTATCCACAATTGGAGTGACTTAGCTAGAGCATTTATTGCACAGTACAAGCATGTCACGGATATGGCCCCAGATAAGTTATCTCTGCAAAATATCAAAAAGAAGGCCAATGAAAGCTTCAAGGAGTATGCTCAACGATGGAGAGACTCGGCTGCGCAAGTCCAGCCGCCTTTGACTGAGAAGGAGATTACAGTGCTATTTGTTAATACTCTGAAGGCCCCCTATTATGAACGTATGATAGGGAACGCAACAAAGAATTTCGCTGACATGGTCATCATCGGTGAAATAATCGAAAATGCAATTAAGAGTGGGAAGTTGGAAGGCAGTGATTCGAAGAAGGGTGGAGTGTCCAAGAAGAAAGAGGCTGAAACCCAAGCAGTCACCCATACGACACCTCGATATAGGGGATATGCACCTTACCCACCTCGTTTTCGACCACCACCTCAACCTTACCCGTATTACCAACCCTATTTCCCAGCCTCAAACAACATCTCTCCCGCTCCATACCAAAGCCCATTACAATCACCAACTTTTCGGCCAAATTTTCGTCCTCCAGCACCGTACTATACACCGACACCTACGGCCCAGCCTTACCAGCCAAACAGTAACCCAACTGCTAACCAAAGGCCTCCCCGAAGAAATGTTGAAAGGCCTCCCATTGACCCCATCCCTATGTCCTATACAGACTTATTCCCACAACTGGTGAAAGGTCACATGATCGCACCTCTTTACATGGAGCCAATGAAACCACCTTTTCCAAGATGGTATGACCCCAGCGCTCGATGTGACTATCATGGTGGAAACCCGGGTCATTCAACGGAGAATTGCACAGCTCTCAAGTATAAGGTGCAAGATTTGGTCAAGTCAGGAAGGTTAACTTTTTCCAAGGAGGTGGAACCCAGTATCAATGCTAACCCACTTCCCAGTCACAGTGGAGGATCAGTTAATGAGGCTGAAGTTGGGAGGAAGTGTCGTATAAAGAGACACGTGGAAGAGGTTAAGACTCCGATGAGTCTAGTATTCAATGCTTTAGTCAAAGCCGAGATGATTCGACCTATACCGATAGATTCGGGGATTTGTCAAGATGAATTAAGCCCGGAACAGACTTGCAAATATCACATGGGACACGTGGGTCACTCTATCCAAAATTGTCCCCACTTTCGACACGTGGTCCAATCAATGATGGATTCATCTTTGATTGAATTCTATACGGAGGAGAAGGAGGGTGTAGTAAGTACTGCTTCAAGTGAACCTTCAGAAAATGATTATCCATGGGGAAAACCAATGACCGTGTTTTACAAGGAGAAGCCCAGTCCCGGGAAAGAGGAATCTAGCTTTGTCACTCTTCCGAGCATGACAATCAAAGTTCCGAGCTCTTTCCCTTACAAAAACAATAAGGCTGTCCCCTGGAAATATGAGTTCAAAGCAGTGATTGGAGGGTCAGGCAATGCGGGCTCAGATAAGTCAGATATGCCCGATAATGCAAACATTAGTGGGGTAGGAGGAATTACGTGGAGTGGGAGGTACTATACTCCGGAGATGTTAGATAAGGCCCGAAAGGGGAAAGGAAAGGAGAAAGAAGAAGACAATCAGGCGGAGAAAGAAGAGAAACAAGCCTCGTTTTTCAAGGACCAAGGAGGAAACTTGCAAAAGCCAGTATCAGAGGACGATGCAAAGGAGTTTTTAAAGTTGATTAAGCACAGTGAATATAGTGTGGTCGAGCAATTGAACAAGATGTCTGCTCGAATTTCACTATTATCTCTGCTGTTAAATTCAGAATCGCATCGGAACGCCTTAATGAAGGTGTTGAATCAAGCCTATGTGCTTCATGATATTCCGGTTGACAGTATGGACCAGCTGGCGGGAAATATCACAGCGGCAAATTTCATATCTTTCAGTGATGACGAAATTCCGCCGGAAGGGCGAGGGAGTATTAAGGCCTTGAACATCACTACCAATTGCAAGGGCCACACGATCGCCAAAGTTTTGATCGACAATGGATCGTCGATAAATGTTCTACCTATGGCCACGCTGGCAAAGATGCCCATTGACATTTCTTGCATACAACCAAGCCACATGGTTGTAAGGGCATTTGATGGCTCTAGAAGGGACGTCATAGGTGATATTGAAATCCCTATTGACATCTGGCCTGTCAACTTCAATATCCAATTTCAAGTAATGGATATTTCGCCATCATACAGTTTCCTACTAAGGAGACCATGGATCCACACGGCGGGTGTTGTTCCTTCATCATTGCATCAGAAAGTGAAGTTTGTTGTCGGTGATAAACAAATTTCTGTCTCCGGAGAAGAAGACCTCTTGATCACCAAACCCTTATTCGTACCCTACATCGAGGCAGCCGAAGAAGCGTTAGAGTGTTCTTTCAGGGCTTTTGAGATAGTGAATGCAACATATGTGGGAGAAGGATCAAGAATACCCACCCCTCGGTTGTCAACCACTGCCAAGATGGTTGTTAAACAAACACTGCAAAAGGGCTGGCATGTCGGGAAAGGTTTAGGGAAAAATCTTCAAGGATCTAGGAAACCTGTGAAGATTGTGGAGAACAAAGACAGATTTGGCCTCGGATACAAAGCCACTGGTTCAGAAAGAAAGAGGATTCTGGAAGAAAGAAGGAAGAAAAGAATAGCCTGCCTCCGAGGATACGAAGAAGAATCGGAGAGGATGGTGATCCCGTACCTCTATGATACATTTCGATTTGGCGGATGCTATCACCCCGATTCGTTAGAAGCAGTGGAAGCGAGACCTATGTTATTGATGAGAGGATTCTCTCGTGGATTCCTAGTCTAAAGTGGTGCATGGAGGAATGTCCACTTTTGTTTTAAGAATGATTATGTTGTGGGGTACAGAGCTGAAAGACTGAATTGTTGAAAGGATACCTTCTATCTTTTTGTTTTTTCTTTTGTAATGTAGTGAGGTAGATTATCAACATCTCGGACTAAAGAGCTCTAGAAGATTTTTTTTGCAAACTTGATCTTCATCATCATTTCAATAAATTAACAAGTTCAATGCATTTCAAGCACTTTCTTTTCATCCATCATCATTTCTATAACTGTTTTTTCTTTCTATTCACTACAATTGGTAAGAACAACCAACCATATCTGTTAAATCTTTACTTTTTCAGGAAAATGAATAATGTATGTGAAGATAACCTTAACAGCTATCCGGGGTTTAATTTTGAAAATTCTATGCATGTTGGTGAACTCGATAACAATGTAGATTCAGACGATGATGCTTTATCTCCAGATCTATTGAAAATGATTGAGCAAGAGAAAAACCAATTGAACCCCACAAAGAGGTAATTGATATGGTCAACCTAGGGGATGATGAGAATGTCAAAGAAGTCAAAGTAGGCACAGCACTTCCATTGGTTGAAAGACAGAGACTAGAGGAATTGCTTCGTGAATACGTGGACGTTTTTGCTTGGTCTTATCAGGACATGCCCGGGTTAAACACCAACGTCGTGGAGCACCGTCTACCTTTGAAAACAGAATGTAAGCCAGTACAACAGAAGCTTAGGCGCATGAAGCCTGAGATGTTGTTGAAGGTGAAGGAAGAAGTAAAAAAGCAATTCGATGCAGGGTTCTTAAAGGTAGCCAAGTATCCGGAATGGGTGGCTAACATAGTCCCGGTACCGAAAAAAGATGGCAAAGTAAGGATGTGTGTAGATTATCGGGACTTAAACAGAGCTAGCCCTAAGGATAATTTCCCATTGCCTCATATCGATACCTTGGTGGATAATACAGCCCAACACTACATGTTTTCGTTCATGGATGGTTTTTCAGGCTACAATCAGATTAAAATGGCCAAGGATGACATGGAGAAAACCACTTTTGTGACAGTTTGGGGCACATTTTGCTACAAAGTTATGCCTTTCGGTTTAAAGAACGCCGGGGCCACCTACCAAAGGGCGATGGTAACCCTCTTTCATGACATGATGCATAAGGAGATAGAGGTGTATGTGGATGACATGATTGCCAAGTCCCGAGGAGAAGAGGATCATGTAGCCAACCTTCGAAAGCTGTTCGAAAGACTACGAAAGTTTCAGCTCAAGTTGAACCCTGCCAAATGCACTTTTGGCGTTAAATCGGGAAAGTTGTTGGGGTTTGTAGTCAGCGAAAAGGGAATTGAAGTAGACCCGGACAAAATCAGCGCGATACAAAATCTGTCGCCTCCACACACACAGAAGGAAGTAAGAGGCTTTTTGGGAAGATTGAACTATATTTCCCGTTTTATCTCGCAACTTACGCTTAAATGCGATCCCATTTTTAAGTTGCTTCGGAAACAAGATCCAGGAGAATGGAATGAGGCATGCTAAGAGGCTTTTGAAAAGGTGAAAAGGTACTTGTCAAATCCACCTGTTCTAGTACCGCCGACGGCTGGAAGACCCTTGTTGCTATACCTGACTGTCAATGAACACTCTATGGGATGCGTACTGGGCCAACATGATGATACGGGCAAGAAAGAACGAGCTATCTACTAATTGAGCAAGAAGTTCACTGATTACGAGGCCAAGTACACTACAATAGAAAAAATGTGTTGCGCATTGGCTTGGGTTGCTCGTAGATTGAGGCAGTATATGTTGTATCATTCGACTTGGTTGATAGCTAGGTTGGATCCCCTCAAGTACATCTTTGAGAAACCATCATTGTCAGGCAGACTAGCTAGATGGCAAGTTATGCTTTCTGAATATGACATCGTGTACGTGTCTCAAAAAGCAGTCAAAGGTGGGGCAATAGTCGACTTCCTCGCAGATCATGCTACCGACGAATATGAGCCCATCAAGCTAGATTTTCCAGATGAAGATATAATGTCTGTGTTTCAAGCAGAGAAGGAAGAGCCCGGCAGCAAACCATGGAAACTGTTCTTTGATGGCGCCTCCAACGCCTTACGACATGGAATCGGGGCAGTTTTAATATCTCCAAATGGAAAGTATTACCCGTCCACAGCCAGATTAAATTTCAACTGCACCAACAACATGGCTGAATACGAAGTTTGTGCAATGGGCTTAGAAGCTGCAATCGAGAGGGGAATCAAGAACTTGGAAGTTTATGGAGATTCAGCACTGGTTATTTATCAGTTACGAGGTGAATGGGAAACAAGGGATCAAAAGCTAGTTCAGTACCAGAAGTACATAGCTGGCCTTGTACAACAATTTGACGATATCATCTCTCAGCATTTATCTCGAGAAGAAAACCAGGTTGCCGATGCCTTGGCAACACTAGCTGCGATGTTTAAAATGGAGACAGAAGCAAATGTTTCACCAATCAAACTGCGCATGAGAGATTCTCCAGTCCACTGTTCTAGTATTGAAGAGGAAGCAGATGGACAACCTTGGTACTATGACATCATGCAATACCTTAAGAATCAACAATACCCAGAGCATGCATCGGAGAATGACAAAAAGATCCTCAGAAGATTAGCAATGGGATTCCTTGTTGATGGAGATGTTTTGTATAAAAGAGGTCGGGATCAGATGTTGTTGAGATGTGTAAACGCGTCTGAAGCCAAAAGGATTCTTGAGGAGGTACATGACGGAACTTGTGGGGCACATGCAAATGGTCATTTCATGGCTAGACAAATTATGAGGGCAGGCTACTATTGGACTACACTAGAAAGAGATTGCATAGATTATGCTAGAAAATGCCACAAGTGTCAAATCTATGCTGACAAGATCCAAGTTCCCCCGACATCACTGAACGTCATGGCACCACCGTGGCCTTTTTCTATGTGGAGAATGGATGTGATTGGACCCATCTCCCCCAAGGCATCAAATGGGCACAGATTCATTTTCGTGATGATAGACTACTTTACAAAATGGGTTGAAGCTGCCTCTTATGCGAATGTGACTAAGTCCACTGTTTGTAAGTTCCTAAAGAAGGAGATAATATGTCGGTACGGGCTCCCAGAAAGGATCATATCAGACAATGCCCTCAACTTGAACAATGACATGATGAAGGAAGTACGTGCACAGTTCAAAATCAAGCATCACAACTCAGCCCCGTATTGCCCGAAGATGAATGGAGCCGTTGAGGCTGCCAACAAAAATATTAAGAGGATTGTGGGAAAGATGACCAGCACATACAAAGACTGGCACGAGAAGCTACCATTCGCTTTGCATACTTATAGAACGTCAGTACGCACTTCTACTGGGGCAACTCCTTTTTCTTTGGTTTACGGTATGGAAGCGGTGCTGCCTGTTGAAGTAGAGATCCCCTCCCTAAGAGTCTTAATGGAATTAAACTTGGATGAGGCTGAATGGGTTCGAAGTCGCTTTGAACAACTGAATCTTATAGAAGAGAAAAGGCTTACAGCACTATGTCATGGTCAGATGTACCAGAAGAGAATGATGCGAGCCCATGATAAAAAGGTTCGACCCAGGCATTTCCGTGAAGGGGAATTGGTGTTGAAAAAGATCCTCCCAAATCACCACGATAATCGGGGCAAATGGACACCAAATTGGGAAGGACCATATGTGGTGAAAAGAGCGTTCTCAGGTGGAGCATTGATCTTGACAGAGATGGATGGGAATGATCTGCCTAATCCGATAAATTCCGATGCTGTGAAGAAATACTATTTTTGAAGAAGAAAAATTAAAAGAAAAAAAAGGGAAGAAAAAAGAAAAAAAGAAAAGAAAAAAAAAGAAGAAAAAAAGGAAGAAGAAAGAAGAAAAAAGAAAAGAAAAAGAAAAATGAGAAAAGAAAAAAAAGAAGAAAAGGAAAATGAAAGGAGAATTCAAACTGAAAACCCAAAAAGGGCAGTTGGATTAAAGGGGGATATCCAAGTTGAAAACTTGAAAAGGCAGCTTGGATGCAAAAAAGATCAGCGCCTGGAGATCGAAATCATGCGGAGCATGGCATCAGTCGGATGAACTCAATGTGACGGGGGCATCAACGGATTAGTTTTTTCTAAAGAAAGCATCGGTTTGGTTCATGAAGGGTTATCTAGACATTCATTATTTGTTTTGAAATTTACCACTTGACCCTTGTGGCATTCACTACCCAACTGTACTTTTACTGTCATTGTCTCCTGTTAGCCCAATAATAAATGCTTTTCTTCTAGATTTTGTTGTCCTTTTTGGTCACTCCATAACCAACCGATAAAGTGCAAGAATGCATTGCGTTTGTTAACAAAATTGAAAGGAAGATGATGATTAAAATGGTGATCTACCTGCTAACATTATTAAAGAAAAATAGGAAAAGAGAAAAAAAAGAAGAGAAAAGAGGAAAAGAGAGAAATAAGGGAATGAAACAAAGGAAATTGAAAATTGTAACGAGTACATGTTCTGAACCAACCCTAATTCGAAATTGGTGGCAACAATTTTGTGAAATACGGGTGAAAAGATCAAAGGACACAAAAAGGACAGTCCTGAGAATTTGATTACCACAATAGGAATTGCATGACTTTGTCAATACATGCATTTGCATTTCATTCATATTATGAGAATTCAAACAAAAAAAAAAGAAAAAAAGAAAGGAAATTTAAAGTTTCATTGTCTCTGTTGCAAGAGGAGCACATTTTCAGAAAGGAATTTAAAGTTTCATTGCCTCTGCCACAAGAGGAGCTTTCTCGAAAAAAGAAAAAAACAAAACAAATTTAAATTTAAAGTTTCATTGCCTCTGCTGCAAGAGGAGCACATTTTCAGAAAGGAATTTAAAGTTTCATTACCTCCGCTGCAAGAGGAGCTTTCTCGAAAAAGGAAAAAAAAACAAACAAAACCAAAACAAAAACAAATTTAAAGTTTCATCGCCTCTGCTACAAGATGAGCACATTTTCAGGAAAAGAATTTAAAGTTTCATCGCCTCTGCTGCAAGAGGAGCACATTTCCAGGAAGAATTTTAAAATTTCGCTACCTCTGTTGTAAGAAAAACACCAAAAAAAGGAAAGAAAAGAAGAAAAAAAAAGAAGAAGAAAAAAGAAAAAAAGAAAAAGAAGAAAGAACAAAAAAAGAGAGAGAGAGAGAGAAGGAGAAGGATTAGGTTTGAGTTGGACAAAATTGTTGTCTATTGTTTTTGCTCTATTCCTGATACTCAGCAATGAGCAAAGAGGGGCAGCTGTAGACACCAAATTTTGTCCAAATTGATAGTTTTAAACTCAATCGGACTTTCAAAATCCAAAATAAAACATTGGGCTTCAAGGCCCATTAAAATGAGTAAATTTATTTTTATTAGTATTTTATTTGTATCTATTTGTTTTATTTTTATTATTTTTATTGTTATTTTTGTTTTCATTTTTATTATTATTATTTTTATATATATTTGTTTCTATTTTTATTTTTATTTTTATTATTTGTTTTGTTATTATGTATGTTATTATTGTTATTGTTTTTTTTATCACATGTGTTTTATTATTATTATTATTATTATTATTATTATTATTATTATTATTATTACTGTTTTTATTATTAGTATTATTATCTTTTCTATTATTATTATTATCTTTTCATTTTTATTTATTATTATTATTATTATTATTATTATTATTATTATTATTATCTTTTCTTTTCTTTTTATTATTATTATTCTTTTCTTTTCTATTATTATTATTATTATTATTATTATTATTATTATTATTATTGTTTTATTTTTGTTCTGTCATTCCCAGCCGCCGGCGGTTCCAATCTTGCCCCCTAGGTCTCGGCTGCCACAAATTCATCTTCCCCAGGTATCAATCTCATCTCTGACCACTGCCTTGGAGATCTGGAAAACAATAGGGAGAACCCAGATGGGTTCTAACCCACCGGATCAAAGGGAGACTCGGAATGTTGTTTAAAAGACTTGAATAATTCAAGCACCGGGTTTTTCTAGAGACTTCCGGACACTAAAACAAAAACCCTACCCTAACCGAGACACCACCAGAGGATACAGACTCAGAAACACCATCACCGTCCACTCACCACCGCCTAGTTACCACTCATCACCATCACCGTCCACTCACCACCATCATCACCGTCACAACCACTACTCAGAAACATTATCACCGTCACAACCACTCATCACCATCACCAACCCCTCATCATTACCGTCACAACCACTACTCAGAAACATCATCACCGTCACAACCACTCATCACCATCACCAACCCCTCATCATTACCCTAACCATCACCACCACCAAAACCCTAGATCCCGACGAACCCCAACCCAGATCTGGAAACCCTAGAATCTGAGGACATCGGATCCCAGATCTGAGATCTAGACCTAATACCTGCAAAACAAAAAACAACAACAACAATATCGCAACCACAACCACAATCAGATCCAACCAGAGGCGAAAACAAATACAAAAAAAAACAAAAAAGGGGAGAACGGTTTCGGTTTGTCAGATCCGTGAGGTTAGAGGAATTTTTGAAAGGAAGGGAGGTCGGATTTGAAGAGAGGGAGACAACAGAAGTATTTCAGGGCTTCGGGGTACCACCGGCGATCGGTGTACGGCGACGCACGGCGGCCACAGTGGCGGCCGAAAATTGCAGGAGCGGGAGACTTTCAGAGGGTTTTTGGAGATTTTTTTTTGGGAAGGCCGGCTAAATTGAGGGATTAAAAAAAAGGAGGGCTTTTATAGGAGGCGAAACGGTGCGTTTTGGGAGCTGACCCGCGCGCTGACCCGCGCGTCGACCCGAACCGGATCCGAGATCCGCGCGACCCGGCTCCACTCCGGCCTCATGCGACCTGCGCTCCAGTGACCCGGTTTCTAACCCGCGACCCGCTCCGTGGACAGACCTGGCCCCCTGCTGCTTGGGCTCGTTTTTGGGTCCCTATTTGGGCTATTTTGGGTATATTCCTTTTCTAATTTTATTACTTCATTTATTAGTTTTATAAAATAATTTGTTTTGGTTTTTTTTATGTATTATCATGGCAAAGAGAAATGAATAAATAAATAAACAATGTAATATATATATATATATAAAAGTGGAATAAAATGAAATGAATATATATATTTTTTAAAAAAAGAAGAAAAAATAAATAAATATAAAATATGTAAAATACATAGTTAAAGTATATAAATTTTTATGTATATATAAAATACATATAATAATAAATATATAAAAGAAAATGTAAATATATAGTTTTAGAATATAAATAAATGTGTAAAATAGATATATGTAAACATATAAAATATATATAGCTTTAAGACATATATGAATATATATATATATATATATATATATATATATATATATATATATTGTATATAGAATATATAAAAAATATATATATACATAAAGTATACATAAAAATATAGCTTTAAAATAAAATAAACTTTCATTAGACAATTTGCTAAGAAAGGTGAAATGTGAGTTAAGGAAAAAATAATAACAATAAATGAAGAATAATAGTAAAACAAATAAATAAATAAGTCAACAAAAAATAAGATAAAATAAGTATGAAATCCCAATGATAAGTCTTCGTAGAACTTGCAAGTAGCGATTCTTCGAAAAATTTTAGGTGAGGGGAATTATATCGAATGTTACCAGAGTATTGGGATATTCGGTATTATTTCTCAATATCCAATTTCATGCTTATTTATTATTATTTTATTATTATTATTTTTAAATAATAAATAAATAAATAAATATATATATACAATGATGAGTTTTGACAAATAAAGAGTGTTTAGAAAATTATTAATTAAATGAAGACTAATAAAAACAAAAGAGGTAATAGAAACAGTTGAGAGAAATAAACAAAAAGGGATTTTTAGAAATACATGAATACAAAAGAATTAAACCAATAAAACTTAATCATAGTAAAGTTTCCAAAGGTAAAAAATGGTAGTTAAATTAATTAAATAAGTAATAATAGAATTTTAATAAAAAGGAATAATTGAAAGAATCAAGATAATAAATCTTAATTTTAAAATAAACGAAATTCTTCCGATGATGGGATGTTATGAAACTCACAAGTAGTGATTTCTTAACTGATCCCTAGGTGAGAAGAGTGGTACTAAATGTTACCAGAGTATTGGGATATTTAGTATGATTTTTCAATAATTTAAATTTTTATTAAAAATAAAAATAAATAATTTTTTAAAAGAAAATAGAAAAAGGAAATTAATAATAAAGTTCCTATAATGGGATGTCATGAAACTCAAAAGTAGTGATTTCTTGACTGATCCCTAGGTGAGAAGAGTTCACTAAGTGTTACCAGAATATTGGGATACTTAGTGCAATTTTTCAATAATAAAATTTTTATTTAAAATAAATAAAGAAATGTTTATATAGAAAATAAAAATGCATGTGCATCATTTATTATCTGTGTGCATCATATGCATTCATGTAAATTTAAAAATGTGAATCTTCCGATGATAAGATTCTATAGAACTCACAAGTAGTGATTCTTAAGAAATCTTTAGGTGAGGAAAATTATTTCAAATGTTACCAGAGTATTGTGATATTTGATTTAATTTTTCAATACAAAAAAGGCTCACATTCATTTTGGAAAAATAAAATTTAACTTTTTAAAGTAAAACAAAATGATTTTTATAAATAAAAAATGTTTCAAAATTAAAAGAATAAAATTGATTGCAATGAAATAAGAATTATTTTTAAATATTAATTCAAGACTTTTTTATTAAAATTAAAGGATAACACATGATTATTATGGTATCGTTTTTAACGGGGCGTCGTAGGGGTGCTAATCCTTCCCCACGCGTAACCGTTCTCCCGAACCCCAACTTTGTTTTCGCAGGCCAAAAATTATCTTTTTAATAAAACTTAATTAATTTTGAGATTTTGTTAAAAAGATAAATATTTTAGGTGGCCAATTACACCTAACAAAAAAGATTGGTGGCGACTCCCTTTGTTTTTAAATGTTTTTCAAAATCGTCGAGCACGAAACCGTTACAACAATATATATTTATTCATTTATTAGGGGCAATTAACTTGAGCTTTTGGTGTGTTTTCATTTATGCTTGTATATGAATAGGTTATTTTTTTTATGTGCTTTTATGGGCTAAAAGTTTGACTCATCTCTCCAACATAATATAGAGGAGAGAAGTGATACATTGAAGAATTAGAGGTAAAGAATAGAAGAAGTATCCTTTTTATTTTTCTGCGTCTAACACTCATTTTTATTTGCAGTTAGCATTAACTTTTATGAGAAATTAATTTTAAATCCATGCTATGAACAGTAATAAATTTATTTTATAATAATTTTTTAAAAATAGAATATAATTATATAAAATTTTTTTATATATTAAAAAACACTTAATGGATATACAAAATAAAAAAATTAAAAAAAATTTGAAATCAAATACTAATTGGAATTACGTAATGGTGTCTCTTTCCCAAAATCTGTAGATCGGAATTGCAGTTAGCCAATTGTTCATCGGATTCAAAAGTTATTGAAGCCAACTTTGCTTAATAATCGATCAAATAATCATAACTGCTGACCAGGAAAAAAAATCAAATGACCAGTACTGATGAAAACTTCGTAAATTACCCGTATCGAAAGATAAACAGATGATCATAGATCAAGAAATGAGAAGCAAAATATGAAGAACCAAAGTGATGGCATTCAGACAGAAAAAAACCGAACCAAATGAAATCCGAATTATTGTGGTAGATTAAAAGTTGGATCGGCTCAGTCTCTCTCTCCCGCTGCAACCAAAATTGTAACAATCAAAGCAAGGAATCCAATCACCGCACTTGGAGACGCAAGATTATTGCCCATACTCGCTGCTGGTTCTGGGGACATGGCCATGCCAGGTGTGTGCTGGTGCCCCTCATGGGCGGCAACAGCCATGATGAACAAGGAAAAGCATGCAGCAAAGATGGTTTTTGTAACCGGAGAAGCCATATTTGCCGTGCCTTTATGGTTTAGAGCAACAATGTGTTAGAATTAGAGAATATGGATTGATTTATAAATACATACAAGTTAATCGCACCTGAGTTTTGACTTTAATATTAGAATGAATTTATAGAACGTTAAGTGGGCAGCAAGTTCGTGAGGGTAAAAGTTGTACTACCTTGTCAACTGTTGTACGAATCTTTAATTGTTGAATTTTAATGTGCCTAATTTGTCATTACCTTTGTTATGGTCAAGGTTTCATAAATATTCTGTCCAAAATTGAAAATACTACATAATGCTTGGTGTTGTATTGTGTACGTACAACAAAAAAAAAAAGAAAATTATTTATGTACGAATAAAAAAGAACGCTATTGGGATAGCAAACCAAAAATAGTAAGAGCTGAGAAGTCAAATAATTTTAAATATACATCCCAATCAGGTCGCTTAATCAGTAACAAGAAATTATAATAACAAAAAATGTCAACGGAAGAAAATTGGAACTTGGAGGAAAAGTTCGTAGAGTTTGTACACATTTAATTTTGACTGGAGTCTTTCAAGTATTATTCTTTTTTTTTTATCCTTGCAAGTATTATTCAATTCGTTATCTTTAATTCAAATCCAAAATTAAATCGACATTTATGTGAATCTTAACTTTTAAATATCTTGAAATTTGTTTCACTTTTTTTTAACTAATTTAAAACTTGTCTTGGAGTTTTGGTTTCTAATTAAAATTTATTAATCGAATTACCGTTGGACATGAAATTGTACTTTGAATTTTGATTTTGTTTTAATCCCTTGCTCAATTTTAATTAAAATTTAAAAAATGAAAAATAAAAGATAAAAAGGAGAGAAATTTGAAAAAAAAAAAAACGTAAAGTTAGAGATTACGAGAAACAAATCACAATTATAAAATAGGAATGAAATCTGTAACCAAAAAAAATGGGAATGAAATCGGATCAAATGGAGAAAATTTGGGAAAGAATTAGTCTTAAAAATCTGTCTAGAAGCTTTTGGAAAGAAAATCGGAAAACGAAAGCAAGTTAAGGAATTAAAAAGGCAAATCAAAAACAAAACCATGAATAAAAAAATGGAAATCATAACTAGATATGGAAAATCCGATTGATGACTTTGAAAGAATTTTCTTAATTTCATCTACCCCTAAGCTTATAAACAAGATGTAGAACTAATCATGGATCGAGCCAAGTCGGATTTAGGCCAAGCTTGGACATGATATTAACTGAATTTAAATGTAACCAAGCTCAACCCAACCCAATGTTCGGGTCTGAGTTTTCTGCCGAAACTCATTTTTAGAAATAAGAAAAAAGCTTAGGCTGGTCAAGGCTTGCCCAAATAAATCAATTTTTTTCAATGATAAAATAACATAATTTTGATTTTATTATTTGCTTGGTTTCTTCAATTGAGCCATTCAATATGGGTTTCTATAATTTTTAATAGATTGTCATATTTAATGAGTTTATGTAAAAGCATATTGGGATACCTAAACATATATATAAATATTGTCGTGTCGGGTTTGGTCGGACTTGAGCTTTTAATGGTGAGTTCAAGGCTCAGCCCAAATTGCCAAATTTTGATCGAGCTGATACCTTGACGTGTCCCAATGCCTAACAGGAGCTTTGGATGTCGTCTGCAGAATGTAACAAAGCTTGGCTGAAACTTTGAGCTACCGCAAGGGACATCATAACATAAGATAAGGTTTCCCATATATTCTAAATATGGAAAGAAGAGACAACTGTGACCTAAGGCCTTAGCCAGGCTTAGAAGCTATCTATGAGACATGATAAAACAAACCTAGTAACTTCACCTCAATATTAGATGCCATCCTAATGACAAGATAAAACTCTTTGCCAAATTACTTGTGCATCATGTCTTCTTCACCAAATCTTCACAACTCTTCCTCAAACGAGAACAAGTAAACAATGTGTCACGAATCTTAAAGCTAACTACTAGTGAAGTTAAGTCGTGACGTTTTGCAAGAACAAGAGTATTCTCACGTAACCACAGCAAGCGTGGTCAACAATTCTGAAAAGGAAACATCAAACAAAGATTAGAAATATAATCAAGTTGTAAGAAAGGATGCGCAACCAGGAAAGGAGGAAAGAAACATCACTTACCTTGTATTGCTCATGCACCAAAGCGTGACCTGTAATAGAAATGTCAAATCGCAAACGTCTGAAACTTCTCTTTGTCATTGGGGAGGATCATTGCCTTAGTTAAAGTATAAGCAACTTGACATTCCTCCAGCCCATTATCCCTTATATCTAATGGAAGTGTCAAATCATTTGCAGCGGTCAATTCTCATTAGAGCTAACTGTTGTAATATTTTTATTTGTGTGGATTAATTAAGTATAATTAATTTCATATAATATTTAATTATTAGTATAATTTTGAATAAAGTGTGACTCATAATTAATTATATTAAATATATAATATATGTGTATAAATTTATGATGGGATGAGTTTATACATGAATCCTATAAGGGGAGATCCTTACTCTCAACTTCTATATATATGAGACTGGCCCATTGAGTTTCATATCTTTCGACGAGGGATGAGAGTAGCTCTCTCTCCTCTCTCTCACTACTCTCCTTCTCACTCTCGTTTTCTTTCTATTTCAGGTTCTAGGACAGTCAACAAGAAGCATACGGAATAAGTTTCGTCAACGCGGTAATATGGTATAGTGGGATTGAGCTCTCGCCCGCATCCAGGTCAGTTTTACTGCGTTCAATTTTCGTGTTAGTGACTTGGTGAGATTTAACTAATTCCAACAATTGGCATCAGAGCCAGACTCACCAAAAGTTACTAACCATTATTGTTTTAGGCAAAAGAAGCCATGAAAGCTTCGATTTTAAGCTTTTGGATTTTTGGGTTTTTTGAAACCCATTCGGTTTTACCAATTTTTGAGCATAATTTGGTTAGATTCTTGTGGTATGATGTTTAAGGGTAAAAAACCCCTTAATTAAGTGCAAAAATAAGGCTTAAAATGGCCAAAATCGAATCGGGTCAAATGTGTAACCCATTTTCCTGCAAACACCCGAAACAGGTGGAGAAGAAAGGATTGCACGCACCCGATGCTTGGTGAGGAGCGCACCTTTCTGTTATGCGGGCGCATGCTTATGGAAATTAAAAAAAAAGATAAATAATTTTTTTAAGGCCCTTTTGGTCATACGGGTTGGACACTTTTTTGGAGTTTGGGCCAACATTTTTTGGGCCCGAGTTTGGGGATAATTTTGGGCTGATTGGTTTTATTTTTGGCCATTTTAGTATTTTAAAATGGGCCACTATTTTATTTTTGGGCTTTTTTTTGGATTAATATCTTAGGCCATTTTAAATTATTTGGGCTATTTTGTTTAGATTGAATTTGGTCATTTGTTTTGAAATTTATTTTGGATAATTAGTTTAATTATTTATTTTAGGCCAAAAATAATTTATAATATTATGGGCATTATTTATTTGGTTATTTTAATTGGCCATATTATATTAAATTAATTTTGGGCAATTAAAATTAGTTAATTTTAGGGCCATTTTGCCTAATTAATTTAGGGGCCATATTGCATAATTAATTTTATTTGGCTATTAAATTTGGATTAATTATTGGTTATTTTGCATAGTTAATTAAAAGGCTATTTTAGATTATGATTTTAAGGGCCATTTGGGTTAATTAATTATGAGTCATTCAGTTCATTAATCCTTAGTCCAATTTTTGTTATAACCAAATTTATTTAATAGCCATAATTAATTATCAAGCCCAAGATTAAAGAAGTATGAGTGAATTTTGGAGGAATTAATTTTGGGGTAAATTTTGGAAATTCAATTACTCATTTAATTCATAATTCACTTAATTTTGTAATATATAAACCTATGCCCATAAAATATTGATAATTGGCCTAATTAAATGAGTTTAAATAAATTATTTAGGTATTTTTTGTTTGAGCCATTTTGGATTATGGCATATCCATTCTGTTAATAATTTATTTAAACAAATAAACTCTCTAAAACAATAACATTGCCTTATTATGTGAAATTAATTTAATTAATTAATTAATATTATACCCAAAATTACTACATATGCTTTAGAAACTGAATATTTTGGATGTAGTTAATTTTGGTCAACAAATTTCGTAAATATTCTTAAAATTCTAAATCATTAATTGGATTGACTAGTACTTGTCTGTCGCAAGAATAGTCATGAAGATTTTTTGACGATTTATTCTGATAATTTTAAGGATATAATAATAATAAGGCAATGCATAGTGATAGTTGCAGTTGCATAATTTACTAAGATCTTTAGAAGTGACTAGTCTCTCCCTGTTGGATTGTTAGTTGCTTTTAGAGATGCTTGAGACTGAGAGGATTCTGGTTGGGATATGACACGATCTTCCTACTTTGTCCATGGGTAATCATTCAGGTTGTATTCAACTAGTGTTGTCTTATCCTTTGTAGTATATTGTGGAATAAAATTGATATTTATTGAGTTATTCCACTAGCCTCCATTAATTTTGATTATTTATGCAACTATCACATATAAAGTCTCTAGCAGGATCAAATTAGATATATAGTATGAATTATTCTCTACGGTTAGGGGCATATTGAACTAGGAAGTAGTCCCGAGAGTCAATCTATCTATTATACCCAATAATGTGAGCTCTTGAGGACAAAGTATTTGGAATTTCAAGAATACTCAAGTGAGAATTCTCTGATTATATAGGGTATACCATGAAAGAATAAATCAGAGAAAGTGTTCTAGTTAGTCATAACCAAGAAGTATAAATGGATGCCATTAGAAAATAGTTCACATAAGATCGATAAAGGTTGCAATAGGATTTTGATTCCATATATGGCAGATTTAGTACTACTTCCTTTTGGGGTAGAAAGTGGGAGATCTTTTAAGTTTGCAGATCTCATTTAATGTAGAAGGAAGTATGGCATTTTAATATGAAAATTGATATTATCATCCAAGACTCAAAGATTTTTTCAATTAACAGATCTTATTTGATTATAATGATGACATATGCCACTATTACTGCCAAAAAGGAAATATTATTAAGAGGTCTCAATAAAAGGTCATTTTAGAAGAAGAAATTTGCCAAGTTTATTTTCTATTTTGATTCCATCAACACCTCTAAATATCAATGTGTGCCATTTCTGTGATAATCTTGGGCACAAAAGGGTAGATTGCAAAAGTCCTCTAGATTGGGATGTGTAAAAGGCATTTAGTTAGCCTTTATTTTGAATCCAATCTAGGAGATATTCCTTGGATACCGGTGTTATTATTGATAAAGCTATAAGCAACCGGAGATCGAATAAGGAAAAATTATTGTGAATTGGGGCTATAGAGTTAGAATCCATATTGAAAGTATAGCCAGCTTGTTGTTACAGTTTATAGACAGTTTTAGAACTATTGTCAGTTGCTACTTTTCATTCTGATAACAGAAAAGTATTTCTAATTAGTAACAACATGTGTATTGATTCTGGGCAAATTTTTTTCAATGGTGAGTGATGTGACTGTTGATTTTGATTATGATAGAATAAATAAGAAATCTATTATGTAGTGGCATGAGTTAGGGACATTTTGAGGCACATGAAGAGATTGCATTAAGGGAGATTTCACTGCCAATATTAAGGATGTGATTAGCAGATATGGAGATGATTAAGAGCTGATATATACCGACATTTGTAGATCATTTCCACATACTATATTTAGTGGATATAAGTGTTTCATCACTTTCACTAAAGACCATTTCGATGTAGGTCATATGGAGTGAAAGATCTGATCTTGTAGAGACCTTAGGCATCTTGATTAATTCCGCTGCGCTGTTGAAGGCAATGATCAAACAATAGTAATGAATGTTATGCTCGGTATAATAAAGCTAGGCGAAATCATTTACCGATTTTTGATTAAGTGCACTGTAAGAATATGTATTGACGCCTAGCTTATGGTGCTCGGAATATTGAAACAGGATAAGATTGCAGTAATAATCATTTGCACATTTTGATGTGCTACGATTTCTATTAAATCACTTCAAATATCCGAAATTTAAATGGAGTGAAGTTATGAAAACTGCAACTCATATTCTAAGTTGATCTCCAAGCAAAATCAGTTCCCAGATTCATCTTAAGTTGTAGTCTGACAAGAAGCTGAATTTTGTGCTGCTTTCTTGTTTAGGGTTATAAGGTAAGGCCAAAAGGCCTACAACCCATAGTCAAGAAAATTTGACAAGAAAACTGTCAGCGGCAATTCTGTTGGTTATTGTATCGGATAGAAAGATTCTAGATTTTGTTTTCACGTTATGTAATACTAGAATCATTAAGTCTGATAATACAATCTATTTAAAGGATGACTTAAAGAGTGCGAGTTATGAACTCCACAAAGTCATTATTGAAATACATTTTGTTGTGCCAGTCCCATATATATGTTATCTTTGATGATGAAAAGCCACAACCAAAGGAATCAATGGTTGATCTCAATACTGTATACCTAAACCTACACCTGACCTTACAAAAGAACACGAATATGAGATTCATATATCTCTGATTCTGATATTTGTCAGGAGGCTATACTGATTCGAACTCTTAGAGTTTGATATTTGCCATGCAGGATGTGTAAACATCTATGTTGTATAAAGATGTATGGGATCTATTTTTGTTGTCACATCATTGTAGACCAAATGAGACCCTAAAAATTAGGAAAAAAATTTAAAGCCAAATTTTGCCAAAGCTTTAAATAATGAAAAGGAATTAATTTTGTGAAAACCTTATTTCCTATTTCTACTGAAGATTCTTTTAGAATCATGACAGCGATTAGTAGCTCATTTTGATTAGGAGCTACATCTAGGGCAGTAATATATCTAAATGGAGCAACCTAAAAGTTTGTAGTTCTTAAGATGGAACATACATTATGTGAACTCAAGAAGTTTAATTGCAAACATTAAAAGGCATCCAGATTGTGATATATAAAGTTTGATGAGATAGTCACTTTATGGAGAACACGATTGACGATTAGATCCATTGCAAGGTCAGTGGGAGCAGTTATATGTTATTTGTGCTCTAAATTGATGATATCAAATAGCAGCCCATGGCACTGACCTATTGTATGAGACATTTCATGTCGTCATGTCACTTCAGGATGAAGAATCTAAGTGAGGCTTTATTTCATTTTAAGGATTAAGATTCTTCGTGACATATCTATGGGCATACATTGTTGGTCTCAAGAAATCTACATTTGGGTGTTAAGTAGATTTACTGTATATTGTTCTTGTGACAATCGCAATTTTTGATCTTGATTAGTAAATCAATTTCCTTAGACTTATATAAGTTAATATGTAGTATTCAAGAATGAAGGAAATTCATTTAATTAAAAGATTTTTAAATTTTTAAGAATTTAATTGAATGGATAACTTAGAAAATAAATATATATATATATATGAATAAAGAAAAAAATATATTTTAAGATGTAAAAATATAAAATGGACAAATATATATATATAAATAACCTTTAAAAAATATATATATAAAAGAAACTAAATATATATTTATATATATTTATATTATTATTATATATATAATCCACTAAAGTTAGTGGAGTTTGATGGGATATTATCCCACCAAACTTCACGTGATGATCTGCAAAGTGCAGACCATCACCCTATTATCTAGTGGCTTTAACAAAAGCCAATAGGAAAAAAAACAAAGCGGCGAAGAGAGAGAGAGAGAATTAAAAAGGAAAGAAAAGAATTGAAATGAGTGTAAGGTGAGGAAGCTGAGAATGTGAGAGTGAACCCGAGAAAAAAAAATGAAAACTGAAGCAAAACAGGCGTGAAGCAGAACTGCGTTTGGGCTAGTTTGGGTTGTTGTTTCAATGGTGATTTGGCTGCTGTAGGGATGGTTTTGATAGCCTTATGGGAGCTAATTTGGAGTTGGGTTTGGAAGACATTAAAGGCTAGAAATGTTGAGTTTAAAAGTATTCGAGTGAGCTGATTTCAGGGGTGTTTTCTTGAGGCCTGGACAGAACTATTTGAAGGCTATTCGGTGGCCTTTTGGGAGCTAAGATGGCGTTAGCCAAAGCACCATGCAAGAGGGTTTACATGAGTAAAACAACGGCTGTACAGGGGTGTAGCTTGGCTAATTTGGGTGTTGATCAGGACAATAAACCAATGGCTGTTTTGGGTTAGATTCTTTTTGGTTTCAAGGCTGGTGTGTGGCCAATAACAGTGGCAGTGGAAGGCTAAGTTAATGGTCTGAAAATAGTGTGAGGTAAGGGAAGCATCAGGCAGTGAACAAGGCCTAGGTAGCTGCTAGAAATGATGGCATTTGGCACTTGAAATATGGCTGAGCCGAGGCAAGACAAAAGCAGAAACGGTGGCCTTCTCGATGCATAAACAAGAGCTGGTAATTAGGTAGCCATTTTTGGTTGAATGCAAACGGTAGCAGGGGCTCGACAGTGGATGATCTTGGCTACTGTTGAGTGGTGGTTTACGAGGTTAAAGATCATAAGTTCTGGAGGTTGAAGAAGAGGCAAAACAAAGCACAGTGAAGGGTTGTTGGCCAGTCCATTGGTGTAAGTGAAGGCTGAGTGGAACACACTATATATACAAGGCTGCTTTGAAGGCTAGAACGAGAGTAGGAGAGAAGAGTAAACCAGCAACCAAGCAAAGTGCAATTATGCATGAGAATCGGTCATCATACAAAATAATGGAGTAAGGGTAAGGCTATTTTGTTTGTTAAGAATTTAATACAGTGGAATTAATACTAAGACTATTTTCTTGCTTGGAAATCTACATATTTGTGTAGAGAAATAGCGTTAAAGATATGTATATATATATATATATATATATATATATATATATATATATATATATATACATAGGTATAGAACTGATTGAAATATAATGTGGGCTGCTGTCTTGGGGACATAACAGCAGCTAATTTTAATCCAAAAACTGAGAGGCCATGCAAGCAAAAGGAAAGGCTCGGTTTGGAATTGTTGTAAAAAAAAGGGGTAAAGAAATGCGTTATTTGAATAAGGCCAATGTATATTTCTAAATATGCAAATATAAATATATATAAATATCATTGATACTATGAGTATATATTTATATATATTTATATATACATAGACATATATATATATATATATATATATGCCATTGGTAAGATAATGAAGGATAATTTATTGGTGTAGGATTTGATTAGAATCTTAAGGAGAATAGGTGATACGAGATTTGGATAAGGAAGGCTTTTCAAAGGTGAGAAACTTTACTTCGGTTTTAGATTGAGATATATGTATATCAATTGTATGATAGCGAACTATTTAGTCATGATGTAGAAATAACCTTGATTTAATTTGGTCCTAAGATATATGTTTTTGGGTATATGATTAAGCGGAATTGGGATATGTGATCAAGTCAATAGTGGATTGGTTTATGGTGATTGTGATTTAAACCAAGTGTGTGAGAAATATTATGATATGAAATGGAATTATGAATGGACACTTGTAACTTAATGACTATATAGGAATTGAAATGGAGAGTTAATGTTCGTGTATTATATTGTATTGTATTGAATGTGAATGGTTGTATATTATTAAAACGTATGATTGATTTAGATGGTAATGGAATTATGTGTAGTGTCCCGGAGTGGCAAGTAAGTTTGAGCTTCGATTGGAGACTTAAAAAAAGATATTTGCTTAATATACAAGGTAAGTGGGTTAAGTAAAGTCTGTTAGCACCATATCGTAGAATTGGTTTAAATTTTATAAATTCATTTATGCTTGGGCTGGATTGAAATTTGTTTTCTACCTTGCGTGTTGTGGCTAGCCAAGCTTGCATGTTAAGTGCACTGAATTGATGCATATATGCATTCATGTACAGCATGTTTTGAGTTTAATTGCTTAATATCTATGTTTTAAAGACTTGCATTATATTTTAAATCGTAAAGTCTTGGTTTGAACTGACTTTTGAAATAAATTGAAACTTCCTTATATTACAAACTCAAAACTAATTTAATAAGTGATTTGAAATTCGTGGAAGCCAAGTGCTACACGAGAAAATTGATTTCGAATTGTTTTTTAGTGTAGGCATATCCTACGACCTTCGGGTCATTTCTAGCCTATCGAGCTTAGCTTTAGGCCTTATTGCCAGTCTATCGAGCTTTGTGCTCTAGACTATTGTATTGTACTTATCGAGCCTAGTGCTTTAGGTAGATTGTTACTTGTCTAGAAAACCAGCAGGTAAGTTCCAGCTCTCGACTGATCAGTGAGACTAGGTATTGTTCTATGGCCATAGATTTAGTGTTGCTTGCGACACCATTCCATTGCTAGCTAGGATGGATATCGATTGATTGATGATCATTGCCTAAACTCTACATACTACTGTTTTATTATTGATATCGATTGCAGTGAATTGAGGCTTACACCTATAGTGAAAAGTGAACAATTTGAAATCATTTTAAGAGATTTAAGGCTTATGCCTAAAAGTGACAAATGATCAATTTGAGATCATTTTCAGTGAATTGAGGCTTACACCTAAAATGAAAAGTAATTGATTTGAAATTGTTTTAAGTGATTTAAGGCTTACGCTTTAAGTGATAAGTGATCATTTTTGAAATCGTTTTCAGTGAATCAAGATTATATGCCTAATGTTTATTAATTATTGTTTTGTGAACTAATTAAATTATATTTAAAAAAAGCTTAGTTATTTATCTTAAATGAATGCATAGCAATTGATTTATCAAATTTCATTGTTACTGATTTAAAATAAATACATAGTAATTGATTTACATATGTGCATAGTCATTGATTTTAAAAGAAGTGTTTAGTAATTGATTTATCGAAGTGCATAATGTGTTGGCTTTATCGAAGTGCATATTGATCATTTTATCGAAGTGCATTATGATCGATTTATCGAAGTGTATACTAATCGTTTATTCGAAGTGCATAGCGTACTGAATTTAACCGAATGCATAATGAATTGATTTAGTGGAACTGCATGGTAAGCTTGTTTTAAGTAAATGCATATTGAAAGCGTCTTACAACTGAAGTGCATGAAGAAAGTGTTTTGACTTAATACCATGCTTAGACACAAATCTTACTTATTACTTCAGCATTGTTTTCTACACGCGCATGTAGATCGACATGAGTCTAACGTGCATTTACTTAAACTACTTACTGAGTCATGATTTTGCTCACCCCTTTCTAACAACATCGCAGATCATGCAAGCTAGACTCCACACTTGGAGTTTTGGTATAAGGCCTCAAGGACGATCTAAATTAGCAACACTAATCTGAGTCCTTCGAGTGCTGTTTTTGTTACGCTTGAGGTATAAAAACAGTCATTTTGTTTATCATGTATGACATTTTAAATGCACAGTGCATGCATCTGGAATTATTTTGGGATGTAACTTAGGATCGTTCTAGATTATTATTGATTAATATGATTATCGAGTGCGATTCGAGAAATGATTGATATACGACAATTATGAGCTTGTGAAATGCTAATATATGTAAACGATGATTTTTGGAAGTATGTGTAGCATATGGTGTTACAGACTGCTGATTTCGGAATTGAAATCTGTTGTTGGGAATGTTTGATATTTTACAGGTTATTTACTAGGAAAAATTGATTTTATATAAGGGGGAGTTTTCGACTTGTTTTTTAGCCAGGTTCAATATTGAATTAAAGTATCAAATAAGTTGATTGCCTTAGGAGTTAACAAATTAAATGGTAGAGATAAAGTAAAATCGAGTTGAGAAATGTAAAACTAGTTAAGAAGAGACATTGACACCGAATATAAACCTTAAAGTGAAAAGAAAAATTTAGTTCGAAAAATTGGTAAACCATAATGATGTGAGAGTGTTAAGTGTACGTCACGGCCTTCGAGATGTGACAGATTAAATGGTATCAGAGCAAGGTTTGTCTAGTACGTGTCAGTGTCATAGAGATCGTTATTAGTGTTACATCCCGTGTACTGTGTAATGTCTGCATGTAACTTACTATTATCAACTTATACTAAGATTGATATGCTCTTAGTACTATTATCAACTTATACTAAGATTGATCTGCTCTTAGTATAAGTTTCTATTCTGATTTAATTCAAAAATGAAAAGACTAGGCGTAAAAGTAAGCTTGGGAGATTGGCTCAGAAACAGCCAATTCCCTTCTGACTCTATCACCTTCATCAACTGCACTTGTTAGTAAGTTACATATAAATTCAAAAACCTTTATATTATCTATTGTTTATTAACACTCCTTTCAAGGAAATCTTAGATGAAAGAGTGTGCATATTGCCAGTGTAAAGTGAAGGTGAGAGATAGAAACTTAATAGTAGATTCGATATTGTTGCACATTTATGACATTGGTCTCATTTTGGGTGTGGATTAGATAGGCACCCATCGTGCTAGTGTACACTATTATAGGAAAATTGTGACCTTTTCCCTACCTGATATGTATATGATATGTCTTGACAAGTAAAGAAGTAATAAATGTTTATTTCTTTTGTTCTAAATGTATTGGAGTGATATCAGTAGAGGCTCAATGGCCTATGTGATTTGGAGATTGATGTGGTATACTTGTCAAAAACTCGTGAATGTGAAGTTGTGTTGATAGAAATGATAGTGATCTGGTGCTAATTGGCCTAAGAAGTAGGTTATACGATGGCCTAAAGTTTGAACTATACATTTAGCCTTTGGCAAGTATTGCTCAATAAAACCTCATGTTTGAAACAAAAGATAGGATTGAACCGCATTATGTCAATGAACTTATTATACCAAAAAGGTATAGGATTTAATCGAATGCAGACTCCAAATTGGTATTAAAAACTATTGGAATTGGAAAACGATGTCAAAATACAAAAGTTTTGGATTTTGAAGGATTAGGCATCTTTAATGAACTTCAATAAGAAATAGTTCAATTAGATCTATTGGAGGGGATCAGTAGGATTTTTGGGCCTGACAACGATAGTGGTAGGAAATTTATTCAAATCTATCCACCACGTGTGACAGAAAGTGGACTTTATTTTGATGTCTTAAGAGAAATAATTGCCTAACATCTTTGTGGACTTGAAAATGTACTGGATCTTGTATATTTTGAAAAGTGTATGGATTTAAGAAACTATATGATTTGAAAGGTATATGATTTGCAATGTATATGGACTTAGGAAAGTATTCGACCTTTGGAAATATACCGTTTGAGCTACGTGAGTTTTGAAAGTCTAATGAATTGAACCTTATGATTTTGTACTATGTGGATTCAGAACCTACAAGGCTCTTCATATTTCTCACTATTAGAGTCAAAATGAATCCAACATGTTATAAAAAGAGGTCTTTGAATGGAAATTGGAGATTGTTAAAGCATGTTGTGCAAGATAACAAATTGATGTAAAAGTTAAGATTGTATGAGATAAGAACCTCGAGATCATCTTGTTATGATATTGATATTGGCTCAATCTAATAGTCTCTGAAGTAGAATAGGATGAAGAATTCACCTTGGTGGTGTGATTGAGATGATGAGAGTAAGAATTATACTTGTGATGTCTTATACACTGAGAGTACATTTGCTTATGTAATTGTATACATATACATTTGTGTATTGCAAAGGTAAGAATTAAGATTATGCTATCATATGGATTGTTAAGGAAGTTAAAGACTCATGGGGATGGACTGGAATTGATGCGTATGATTTTGTAATGCTATGCAATGGTTGGTGCAAATGAATTGTATGTAAGAAATTGGAAATCTGATCATAAGCGAACATAATCAATGATTGTGGAATGTGATGTGTCTGTGGTGAATTACTTTCTTGTGGAAAAGTGAATTATGACCCATTGAGTAAATTAAGTGGGAAAACTTGGAGTGTGATCTTATGGAAATAGGCTACATAGGTCAGTTACTCTATAACACTACGATAATGATGTCTTGAAAACAGTATCTGTAATATGCATGAGGAGTGTCGTGTTCATTGAGTATAATGATCATTGTAAGGTGATTTTTGTGTCTTTAAGTATTGTTGAGAGATAGTTAATTGATGTGTGACAGATTCATTGAGGCCATGGAGAATTGTTAATTTTGATTATTGTTATGGTAACAAGATTGAGAAAATATTGAATTATGACATTTTGTGGTTCTTGCTAATTGCTAGGTAGGATGCTTATGTAAAAGAACATGTTTATAAATATTGTGTGCTCCCATTGACTAATGAGCGCATATTAACTTGTGTAGTGCATAAGAAACGTAGATACAAGATGTAAATTGCCGACTTTATTGATATAACATGTGACAAATGTGTTTAGCATAATATGGAAACCATGTTGAGGTGATTTGAGATAGATGATTATAATGGTGACTGACATCATGGTTAGTTCCATACTTATGAATCGATTGAGATGGTTTACTAAGGTATAAGGACAAGATATGCATTCTAGACAGTAAGGCTTTAAAGAGACAAATAATGGAAGAGGCACACAATTCCAGGTAGACAATGCACCCATGGAATACAGAGATGTACAAGAATTTGTGTGAAGTGTACCATTGGGCTGGTATAAAGAAGATATAGCGACCTCTGTGTCCAGATGTTTAGCGTACAAAAAAAAAAGTTAAGATGGAGCACAAGAATCCACCGGGGTTGCTTAATCCTTTACATGTGCTAACTTGGAAATAGGAACACGTAATTATGGGCTTCACCATGGAGCTAAGATGGCAGAAGTCACGATGAAATCTGGGTTATTATTAAGGGATTGACAAGGTCTACACACTTCCTGGCTATGAAGGCTACTAATTCACTCAGTGCCCTAACAAAGAAGTATGTTAGAGAAAGTTTCTAAGAATATAAAGTCAATATGTGATTGGCTAGCGACCGTAGAGTTATGCTGAGAATCGAAGAAGACACTTCGAGTTTCAAGTTAGGGATTGAGTTTTCTTGAAGAGCTCTCTATTTACAGGTATAATGAGGTTTAGTAAGAAAGGAAAGTTAAATCCTCTGCACATTAAGTCATTCGAGATACTTGAGAGAGTGGGTGACAGTGTATACCGATTAGCTCCACCCCCAGAACTATCAAGTGTGCACAACGCCCTTCACATATCCATGCTTAGGAAATATCATATGAATCCCTCCCACATGATTGAGTATGTGTTGTTGGAAATCAAGGACTTAAGTTATATTGAGAAGCCAATTTGGATTTTGGATCACAAGATAAAGTATTGAGGTCTAAGACCATTTATCTAGTGAAAGCGCTACGCTAGCATCACTTTGTAAAAGAAGCTAAGTAGGAATTAGAGAGTTTGATGAAAGAAAAGTTATAGATTTTGACATTGTGTATCACTCAAGTCTGTACACATTTTGATATTTTGTACGTTATAGATGTATTTTGGAGACACTTGAGCGATCTTGCAATAAAGAACTGGAAGCTGTAAAAAGAGTATTTAGATATTGATAAGTCTGACATTCTGGGTTTGGTTAGATATTCTGATGTTGATTTTGCATGCTATCCAGTTGTTAAAAATTATTTTGGTTATGTAATTGTGGATATAAAGGAGCTGTATTTTGGAAGGTATGAAGCAAACACTTACATCGTCCTTGATTATGGAGGCTAAGTATGTAGCATATTGTAAAGCTACATGATGGGCCATTTAGGCTATCGAATTTCATCTCAATGCTGGTTTCTGTGGTTGCTATTTCGAAGTCTTGGAGATGTACTGTGGTAATGCTGCAGCAAGTACTTTCTCTCTCAAAATGCTAAGAGTTCCTCACACTCCAAGTATTCAGATATCATCATTCGATTTGTCAGAGAGAAAATAATTGAATCCATTGCTTGATTGGATTGTAGAGCACATGGTTAAAGAGTTCATTTTGGCTAACTGAAAGTTTGGCTGCTAAAGTGCTTTGACGACATAGCACTTATATGAGGCATATGGAGCCGTTTGCTGCATTAAGTTAGTGGGAGCTCTGCAATGAAATTAACTACAGTTGAGTGGATGGATTCCTAATTGTCATATATCCATATTCTGTTTTGCGCGCATTCTGGTGAATATGGCATTCTGTTGGATGAGACATTCCGTGTTAGTCTCATATGCTTCCATTGAAGCGGTGCATCATTCGGTTTAGATGCATGGACCTAATGGAAATGGATATTAATTTTGTTTTTCATATCATTTCCATTCACACTTATACTACTATTTTGTTGTAGTCTTTATGAGTTTACGCATTTGTACCCTATCAGTATGATGCATTCTGAAGCTTGTAAAGGCTTGTTGTTGTTGTTATTAAAGTATTTGTAAGTCTACACATTTGTACCCTTTTGGTACAATGTATTTAGAGGGCTTATGAGTACATACTATTATTATATGATGATTTCGTTAATTAACTTAACTGTCCAAGTGGGAGAATGTTGTAATATCCCTATTTGTGTGACTAATTAAGTGTAATTAACTTCATATAAATTTAATTATTAGTATAATTTTGAATAAATTGTGACCCATAATTAATTATATTAAATATATAATATATGTGTATAAACCTATAATGGGATGGGTTTATACATGAATCCTATAAGGGGAGGTCCCTACTCTCAACCTCTTTTTATATGAGGCTGGCCTATTGAGTTTCATATCTTTCAACGAAGGATGAGAGTAGCTCTCTCTCCTCTCTCTCACTACTCTCCTTCTCACTCTCTCGTTGTCTTTCCGTTTTAGGTTCTAGGACAATCAACAAGAAGCATACGGAATAAGCTTCGACAATGCAGTAATATGGTATAACGGGATTGAGCTCTCGCCGGCATCCAAGTCAGTGTTATTGCGTTCAGTTTTCGTGTTAGTGACTTGGTGAGATTTAACTAATTCCAACACTAACATGCTTTATCCATCGGCCAAACTTAGTTGGACGGGCTTGTGAATCTGGAAGCAAAGCAAAAGGCAAGTAAGCACATGGAAGAAGAACATCAAATAAAGAAAGATTGACTAAACTTATTACCTAGCATAGAAAAGGTCGAACCACCACCAATCTCCTTACCTTTATCTTTCTTCTTGCGACCTTTATCAATAGGAGAGGCACCAAACTCCATGGTGGAGGACAATTACTGACAGTAACCCGCTTCCTCTTAGGCTAAGGAGTAGCCAGCGCGGTGGAATAGGAGTAGGAGGCGGCTCCGAGTTTGATCTCATCAACTCATCCAAGAGAGAGTCTTTGGTGATAAAAGTCATGCCTACCAAACAAAAGAAGAAGTCAATTAAGGGAAGCATAAAACAAGAAAACATAAGCACAAAAAACAATGTGTACTAAGTGAGTGCTTGGACATCAACTTGCCAGCAAAGTGGCAGAGAACAAGCTTCCTTATGTCCAACAGCCTAAAGGAAGAAAGAATCTCATAAGATATTTTGTCACACAATGACAAAGACGAAAGATGAATGAGAGTATAATCCTACTAAGTGGTCTGAACCTGCCAATTAAAGGACTCAAAAGAAGGATGAAAGGCGACAAAACCATGTCTCTAACATTTACAACATGTGGGGTAATTTTTGACTAGATAAATACCTTTCTTAGAACAAAGAGTAAGAAAACCCTACCTTTTATTATAGGTGAAAAATTGTCTACGAAGATTAATAGAAGGACGAATGTCGGCAAGTTTGCAAAGTACAATGAAACCTACTAAACTTATCCATGACTTTGGCATTAGTTATGAAATAGTAATATGTGAAGCATTGAGGAAGTCAACAACAAAAGGATGAAGAGGAAGCCTTAAACCCCCTCTAAGAGTGTCAACATGAATAAAGAAATCGTCCGTATATGGACTTTATGACACTGTCTCAGAATCATCTCTTAAGAAAAAGAGACTTGGGGGTCGACTACACCTCGTTGATGAGCAGAACCCATGGCAAGGGAATAGAACTAAATGTAATGTCAAGTTCTCCCCATAGATGATCACAATCAACAACTCTGGTCAAAGTTTTAGGGAAAAGGGACTCTTCTTTAAGATTACAATGGCCTCGGCCTTCATCCATCCCTAAGTCACTATCTAAAGAATCGTCTATCTCCTAAATAAGTCAACTACGTGAAGCTTTTTTATTTAAAGAATTAGCACAAGCGACCGACGATCGACTCATCTTCTTAACAAAGACACAACGTGTATAGGCTCTAAGAGAAGAGCTAGAAGTAAGAAGTGCCAAGACATAATAATGGCCTTCCAAGCTACCCGTGGAAGGAGATTCCCTAGAAGGAAAACTCGACCCTGAATGAGTTCAATGGAAATCATTCAAGCTATCCTTACCACTACAACTACTACTTGTAGAGGAAGACATTCTATTAATACAAGAGTGGCGCAGATGAAAGGTGAATAGCCTATAGCATAAACGAATAAAGCTTGCGACAATACAAGAATGGCAAAAACAAAGAGATTGTCATAGAAATTATAGTACACATGGAACCAAGAAAATCAAAATAAGTTTTAAGTACATTCATGCAAGTTTGAACAAGCTAGAGATGGAATTCGATTATGATTCAAGGCATGCAAAATTAACTAAGACATGACATAGTAAAAGGCATCAGCAAGTATTTCTTCCCAAGAGAAAGAGAAGAGGCTTCCATATAAAAACTTTGGATCCTTTTTTGGCCCTTCTCAGCCAGTTATTTCCCAAAGAATTATCCAAAAGAGCAAGTCATCGTTAGAAAACCAGAATTTAGTTTCAAAGATGTTGAGTACCAATCAATCTACTAAAAAGATCTCTACTTGAATCAGTGCTGGATCAAAGCTTAGACAACATTGCTAGGCACCCAAAGCTACAAGTGAGCTTAGGAAGAAAGTCGAGCTCCTGCAAAAGAGCCTCCACCTCGAAACGTTTCTGTTCGAACCTTTAAGGTACAATTGGCTCAAATGCTGCCAAAAAGCAAACAACCATTGAGAAGCAACATGAATAGCAATATAAACAAGCCAGTCAAGCAAGTTTTATCTGCTCAGCGACCCAAGAAAAAACAATTAAGTGAAATTGAAGGGGCAAGAAAATGATAATCAGAAAGATGTTTCACATAGACCGATATCCTGTCTGTGATGATAATGATATTAGTGAAGCAAACTTTGAAGATTGCATAGGGGAGGAAAGAAGGAGCACCAAAATCGAGAAAGAGGAGGATGAATGAGAATTGAAGTTGATCGAGGAAGAAAATCGACAGGACCAAATGAGGAGGCTGGCCAAAATGCGCAAGCTGACCAGTTAAGCAACTAACATTAGCAAGGATAAATAGGAATATATAGTTTATTTTTTATTTGATTTAAGAAAAAAAGTAGGAATAGAGTCACTAAAATATCATTTATTTAAATTTATTGTATATATTTAATTTTGTTCAATTAATTGAAAAACAAAATAATCAAATTTTATTTCAAAAAAAAAAGAGTCAAGTGTGTATACAATATATATATATATATATATATAGATATAACAAATACAATGAATCATTTATTGTCTACAAAAACAACTGAAGTATAAACCCATTTCATAAAAATTTAATACGTGCTTTAGTATGACACGTCAAACTTTCACTTTTACATTTGATATATCTGTATTATTTTTTATTTTATTTAAAATTGATTCTAAATATACTAGCATAATATATTTTTTTCATTAAATGTGATTCAAATATCATCAAAAATAAAAGTATAATCC
Organism: Heritiera fomes; assembly: GCA_032173925.1. Lineage (NCBI taxonomy): Eukaryota > Viridiplantae > Streptophyta > Magnoliopsida > Malvales > Malvaceae > Heritiera > Heritiera fomes. The sequence goes on along the minus strand of JAPDPM010000009.1, from coordinate 14,270,392 downwards.
TAAATTTCAATCAAACAAAATATATAATAACAAATTTTAATATCCTGGTAATATATGGTGAAAAATTTACCTTTTTTTTAACAAGAAAAAATTACCCAGCAAGAGGTTGCCAGGCACTCTCCCACACAGCGAGAGAGTTGTCGAGTACGCTCTCACAAAGTGGAAGGTCGTCGGGCACTCTCCCGCCGAGCGGGAGGTCACCAAGTATTCTCCCGCACGTGGGAGATTGCCAAGCCTCTCGCACATCCGAGAGGACCCTATCGCCTGATCTACCGCCTCATACACGTGGCACCATTTCATGACCTCTCGCTTGCGACAGACGTCTTACGTAAAAGTGCGTCGCATCCTCTTGTGTGTCTCCCGCTCGAAGACAGACCTCTACCGCCTGAATTTGACTGTTAGTTCCGTACCGGGAACAAAATTTTTTTAAAAAAGGAGGAAATTACCCCCAGATAATTACTCTGCAGTAATGGTAATTTATTCGCTTATAAATAGGCCCCAAGTATTACTTTATTCTCTAATTGTTGACTTTTGACATTGACGTTTCCCAATACTTAAGAACCTTTTGCTGACTTAAGCATCGGAGTGCCTACGCAGGGAACCACCCCCTGTGTTCCTCTTACTTTTCTTATTTTTCAGAAGTTTTTCAGAGACACGTGGAAAGGAAAGATAGATTTCGACATCAGCAATCATTCATTATTGTTTTGAGCAACAACAATTGGCGCCCTTTGTGGGAAACGAATTAAAAGCCAATTAAAACTTTCAAGATGGTGAGAACAAGATCTACTACTGTCAGAGATGGGAGTGAGGAGAACTCCGTGAGTTCGCCTTAACAACCAATCTGCGAGAGGCCACTAGTAAGCAGAGAAGAAGAGAGAACCACCGTGTCAGTGACGGAATTCGAAGCTCTGAAGCGGCAGAGCGAGAAAACAACCCAGGCGTTGAGAGTCATGGTTGATCTGTTTAGGAGAGTCCTCCTGCAATTGAGTCTCTTCCAAGTTGTACAGAATCTGGTAGGAGAAACAACTAAAGAGACTCGACAGCATCAAGATGTGCAGTAGGACAAGCAGGCTGTGACAGACGGGCGAGCTGCAGCAGGTGGGCGAACTGCGACAGAGTGGCGAGCCGCTACAGGCTAGAGAGTTGTCGCAGCCGAGCAGGCCAAGATAGGCGAGCGAGCTGCGACAGGTGGGCAAGCTGGGACAAAGTGGCGAGACGATACAGGCGAGAGAGTAGCGACAGGCGAGTGAGACGTGACGAATGGGGGAGCCTCTACAGGCGAAAGAGTAACGGTAGGCGAGTAGGCCGTGACATATGGATGAGCCACAACATATGGGCGAGCCCCGCAGGCGAGAGAGTAGCAGTAGGCAAGCAGGCTGCGGCAGGCTCTTTTGAGATGCAGCGTAGTATGTCTGACATTCCAGCTTGGCAAACTAGACTTGAAACAGTGCGAGGTGTGGGGGGAGCTGGAAAGATAGGGCAGCCAACTCTTGATGAAGGAAATGCTTGGTGGACTGACTCAGAGATTGACCCTACTTGGAACACAAGAATGATGTGAAAAGATGCATCTCAGAGTAAAGAAAAAGGGACAAATTATCCTACATACACAACTGACATGAAAAAGATTATAGAACAAGTGTTGGAAGAAAAGAAGCTAGTATCCGCAGAAGAAAGTCAGAAAAGGCGGGTACCATTTTCTGTGACTATTATGGAAAAACCTTTACCACCGAAGTTTAAAATGCTGCAAATAGCTGCATACTGAGAAAAGATAGACCCCTATGATCATATCCAGAATTATGAAGCATTGATGCTACTCCACGGGTGGGAAGACGAGATCATGTGCAGAGCTTTCTCACTCACCCTGATTGGACATGCTATGAAATGGTTCAATAGTCTGGCTGAGGTATCAATCACCTCCTTCGACCAATTGCGAAACGAATTTTTGAAAGCCTTCATAGTTAACAACCAAAGAAAGAAAGAACCTACTTATCTGCTTACACTTAAATAAGGAAGTAAAGAATCACTAAAAAATTATATGGATCGGTTCCGAGATGCAACTTTGGAAGTTAGGGACTTACATGTCGGTGTCGCAGTAGCAGTAATATTGTAAGGGACTAGGTCTGAGAAGCTACAAGAGTCACTTTCTCTAGATCAGCCAACAACACTCTCGGAGTTATTCACCAAAGCTAACAAATATATCACTCAGGAGGAAGTGTTGGAAATGGTACAAACTAACGATCTTGAAGGAGGAAGGAAACAGGAAAGAGAATCTGTTGACAAAAGCAGAGATAAGTCCCACAAGGCTCCAAAATTGAAATATGATAGTTACACTCAACTTAATGAGCCTAGAGCCTCAATTCTTGCAGCTATAGAAGAGACAAGACTACTACAATTTCCTAATAAAGCAAAAGAAAGTATGAGAGAAGATGTAGATTCTTATTGTGATTTTCATTCTACGAATGGGCACTCGACTGAGAAATGTAGGGAGCTAATGAATCAACTTAAGAAACTGGCTCGAGAAGGAAAAATAAACAGATACCTTTGGAGGAATGAGGGAGCTCACTATTCTCCACGCAATCGGAGAAATAGTTTGTTGCAGAATAGGCAATATGACAATAACAAAAGAGAGAGGGGAGTAGATAGAAGGAGGAATGATGAAGCAAGGGGTGATTAGAGAAACCCATACCACGATTGACCCCCAAATATGAAGATGGATAAGGAAGATTCAAGGCCTTAGTATTTTAAAGTTTCAATTAATATCAGACATGTTATTTTGAACATTTTGCTTTTATATCCCATATTGTCATTGATTATTGGTAATATGCAATAAAGTAATAATTCTTGATTTTCTCATCGTGATTGCATATCTTGCAACAGGAATACAAAAACCATACCAGGCTTAAAGTGAAAAATGCGTGATGTAGGCTATGCATGTACTTGAAGCGAAAAGTGTGCGATGTAAGTCATGCATAAAGGCAAAAAAGTGCAAGGGTTTGAAGCGAAAAAATGCACGAGATAAGCCACGCACTCGAAGAAAAAGGCCTGAAACAAAAAGTGTGCGAGTAGGCTATGCATAGACTTGAAGCGAAAAGTGCGTGATGTAAGTCATGCATGAAGACAAAAAAGGTCCCTAAGCAAAAAATGCGCAAGACTAGCAACAAAAAAAAGCCGCTAAGTGAAAAATGCGCGAGATAGGCAAATTCAAAAAATCCTTAAGCGAAAAATGCCTGAGATGGGCAAACAGAAAAAGTTCCGAAGCCAAAAATGCACGAGACGGGCAAAACTAAAAAGTCCCTAAGGGAAAATGCACGAAATGGGCAACACAAGAGCTTGAAGCGAAAAATGTGTGAGGTAAACCTTGAATGTAATAAAAGTCCCTAAGCGAAAAATGCGCGAGATGGGCAACATATGTACTTGAAGCGAAAAGTGCACGATGTAAGTCATGCATGAAAACAAAAAGTGCAAGGGCTTGAAGCGAAAAATGCGCAAGGTAAGCCACGCACTCAAAGGAAAAAGCCTAAAGCGAAAAATGCACGATGTAGGCTACGCATAAGCCTGAAGCGAAAAATGTGCGATGAAGGCTATGCGTATACATGAAGCGAAAAATGCGCGAGGTCAGTCGTAAATGAAATAAAAGTCCCTAAATGAATAATGCATGAGATGGGCAGCACATGGGCTTGATGCAAAAAATGCGCAATGTAGGCTATGTGTATACATGAAGCAAAAAATTTAAATACGTGCAAGGTAAATATGCAACCGTTGAAAAATTCTTTGCAAAAGACTAAGTTCTTTTACAAAGAATTGTTCTTTTGCAAAGAATTAGGGAGCAACTGATATGGGTTACACAAATGGTAAATGAAAAATAATAATAAATTTTATTACTTAAATTGAGAGCACTCTCGCATGTGGGAGAGTGCGCCATGCACTCCCATTTGGCAGGAGGTCGCCAAGTACTCTCCCGCACAGCGAGAGGTCACCAGGCACTCTCCCACACAGCGAGAGAGTTGCCGAGTACTCTCTCGCAAAACAGAAGGTCGTCGGGCACTCTCCCGCCGAGCGGGAGGTCGCCAAGTATTCTCCTGCACGCAGGTGATCGCCAAGCCTCTCGCACATCCGAGAGGATCCTGTCGCCTGATCTACCGCCTCTACACATGGCACCATTTCGTGACCTCTCGCTTGCAACAGACGTCTTTCGTAGAAGTGCGTCGCATCCTCTTGTGTGTCTCCCACTCGGCGACAGACCTCTACCGCTCGAATTTGAGGTGTTAGTTCCGTACCGGGAACAAAATTCTTTTTGAAAAGGACAAAATTACTCTCAGATAATTACTCTGCAGTAATGGTAATTTATTCGCCTATAAATAGGCCACAGGTATTACTTTAATCTCTAATTTTTTTACTTTTGACGTTAACGTTTCCCAATACTTAAGAACCTTTTGCTGACTTAAGCATTAGAGTGCTTACACAGGGAACCACCCCTTGCGTTCCTCTGACTTTTCTTATTATTCAGAAGCTTTTCAGAGACACGTGGAAAGGAAAGACAAATTTCAACGTCAGCAATCATTCATTGTTGTTTTAAGCAACAACATCCACAAAATTAACAAAATGACAAATAAAGGTTTGACAGTTAAAATAGCTTATAGAAAACTGAAAGTTGTAACTTCGATAACAAAGTAATGTCAAGATTTAAGAAGTATCAAAAGGAGAAATTAGTTTCAAAAGCATAAAATCACAAATCATAGCAAACAAAGTCTAATTCTTCAAGCATAGCGGCCAAGATTCCATGACATTCAGTGGATTATCATTACCAAAAACACATTAACACGTAAACCTGCCATTTTAGAGAATGCTCGACTAATTTTTAGAAAATTCATCACAAAACTTTCTGTTCTCTAAAAATAATGGCAGATGACATTTTAATTGAGACTAGATTAAACAAAAATCTCCTAGATAAATCTCAGATAACATTCACTAAACATGGTCTGAAAACAAAATAAACCTTTTAATACATCGAAATAACTCATTCTATTTTGAAAAATATCAAAACGTCCTCTAAAGTAAGAAATGAAAGGTAAGAAAGGACCGTTTCATTAGTTTGAGAGGCCAATAGCCACCCGTGCAGCCCGATAGTAGCAACTAAGATAAAATAGCAAGAGGGTGAAATTACCTAAAATTATCCTCGTCTTTGCTTTTAAATTTTTTGATTATTTTATTAAAAAAGATATATTTTTAAGCATCTTTTTATTATTTTCAATTTTAAAGAAGTCAATCTAACCGCCTATCTAAACTAGCATTAAAATTTAAAACTTTCAAGAGGAAGCACCACTCTGCAAAGCTTGAGACTTCTTGGACTTGCTAGCTGCCAATTGAGTTTCAGGCTGAAAGCAAAGGAATATTATCAGAAAAAATACAAATACAGAATTAGTTAAGTAATAATTAATTATAATAATTAAGCATAATTATTAATAGTTTTTTTTTGGCCAGAAATAATTATCAATAGTTAAGAATAACTCTTTATTAACAGTTCTTTTTTATTAATTAATTATTGTTAATATTATTTTTCTAAAATTTATTATAATTATTTTAATAAAAAAGTAAAATAATCTTTTACACTTATTTCAACCATTCCATTTGAACTAACTAAACATATTAATATCATTTTTTACTATTTTTCATTCCAATGAATTAAATTTTATTATAGGTGATAGTGGGCCAGACCAGTTTAGTCCCGGATTGGGCTCAACTAGTTCCGACCTATAAATTATTAGAATCGATCTTAATCAATTTGTTGAACCAGGCTGAGTCGGGCTGATTCAATATTTCAAAACCCTTGAACCGATTCGGCTCGGTAGATCGGTTCATTACAAATCGAGTCGAGCCAATCCGAACCAGTGGGCTCGTTTTTTTACATTTTAAAATTTATATTAATTCACTTTAATCAAGATAAATATATTAATATATTTGTATGATTTAATCTAATAAATTTATTTTTATAATAAATATTGTTAATAATAATTATAAATTTATAATACATAAAGTTATTATAATTTATTTAATTAAAGAAACTGTAATTTAAAGATAAAGTTAATATAAAATTATCTAATAAAATTATTATTATAAGAAATAATAAATAATGATATTATGATAAAGTTATTATAATATTTGATATTTGACTCAAAATATAAATAATGATATTATGATAAATTAATAAAGTTGTTGGTTTAAAAAAATTATAATACTTTTAAATTTTTTTTTATTTTGTTAAACTTATTTATTACATTTGAAATATAATTATACTTATCATTTAAAATATAAGTAAACATATCATTTTGCATTTAAAATATTTATTTATTTAATATGTTTTTAAAATATTCATTCATTTTGTATTTTAAATATTTATTTATTTTTTAAACATAAATGAGTGTACCATTAATTAATTTGGTATTTAACAATAATAATAAATGAAAATAATAAAGGGGAAAAAGGAGAGAGTAGGAGACCAAAGATTTTTTTACATAGAAAACCCTTTCAAAAGTTATAAGAAAAAAAACCACGGCACCGTAGTCCATAGAAATATTTACTATTACTAAATTTATTTATAATTTTACATACAATTTACGAAAAAAAATTAGATTATTACCTGTTCCTCATAATTTATACGGATTGCCCTGAAAATTTTTCCTCCTCCTCCAAAATATTATCAACGAATTCATTGGCTGTTCCAAGTTCGATTTTAAGGGATTCCACTTCAAACCAATCTTTAAGGCATGTCAACATGCATAATGAATCTAGATTAAGAGTGGTTTGATGGTCACCAATGATTCTTTCACATGTCGAGAATGCAGATTCTGAAGCAACAGAAGAAACTTGCACCGCAAAAACATTTCGAGCCATGGAAGCTAATATTGGAAATTGTCTTTGATTTTCTTTCCATCATTAGAGAAGATCAAAGTTTTCGCTATAGAAAAGTCTTGACTTAAGAAAAATCCTATCTTATTGAAGTTAAAACTTCGTCGAGTTGTTGATGATCCAGATCTGTCAGCTTTTCTTTTTAGCTTCATTCTCTTCTTTGTTACTTCCTTAATTGCACTCAAAAATGCCTTTTCCTTTGCTGTTGCCACCACTCTCTGTTTCTTCGTGCGATTCTTCTTGTGCTCAGTTGAAGTTGAACTGCTCCCTTTCTGCTTTATAAATATTAAACAATTCTCAAAATAAAGTGTTAATTGAGGACTTTTGGTCTTCAATAGAATCAAGATCAATAAATTCTTTATACAATAAAAAAATCTTTATATTTGCCTTACTTTAATTAGGATCTAGTATAGTTGCAATACAATAAATAGGAAGAATTGTATCCCAATTTTTTAAATTTTTTCTCCTTATCATATACAAAAGAAGATAAAGTTTCATGATCCCTAAATTTTAAAAATTTATGAAACATTGTATAAATAATAAGAATAAAATAAGGTGAAGTTGGATATAATTGAGTTGAAAATCTTTCTGTTTATCTTTAAAAGTAGATAATAAATCAACACAACATTCAATAAAAATCCAATCTTCATCATAAAGTGCTAAATACGAGCTACTTGTATAATTGTTATAAAAAAGAGTAGTAAGTTCTTTATAAGGTAAAACAGAAGAAAGCAAATGAAGGAGTGAGTTCCACCTAGTTTTCACGGGAAGTGGAAACGCTTTAACAGGTATATTATGTGTTTGATAAACTTGCTTCTATTCACATTTATTACTTGGGTGCGAATCCATTTTGCTAACATTTTAATTTTATCAATTAGACTTATACTGCTAGTACTACCACTAGTATTAAACCACTTTGAATACACAAATTTATAATATGGCATGCACATCTGGCATGAAAAAATACACCTTGTATAACTGGTTTAAACTTTTAATTAACGTAGGAATAGCTGCGGTATTACTCGAAGCATTATCTAAAGTAATAGTAAAAACTTTATTTTTTTCAAGTCCATACAATTTACAAACTTTAGAAATATATTTATGAATAGTATAGGCATTATGTGCTTTTTTTTAGGTAATGGATCGAGAAATATTATTAGAGAATGAAAATACATAAGAATGAGTAGTATTATAAAACTAAGGAGAGAACTAAGAATACTACTACTAAAGTAATTTGTAGAATCAACTAGGAATGCCAGTCAAAGTATATCATGTTTTGCACTGTCAATTTGGCCATTTGGTGCGTTTCTTTTTTTAGGGGGTGCCACTAATTGAAGAAACGAAAGACACCCCATATCCTGCAATTTTTGTATGTCTTCCATTGCCGGTTGTAGTTTCCAGTGTACCTACGATGTTCCTGTCAAGTATCTCTTCCATATATTCTTCTTCTCCTTTCAAACTACCATTTTGCTTTGACTTGAACGAGCTAAAAAATCACCTTCTAACTAATTGAATCTTTGTTGTATCTGCAAACATCACTTTAATTTCTTTTTCTAAAAACTAATGTATTGCCTTGTGAATGTCGAAGTAAAGCACTAATCCCAAAGCAACTATTACTTTTGGACCTCTGAATGCCCATAAAAAAAATCCAGTGATCATCATCCCATTCCGTACTATCCATGACCTCAATAAGTGTGTACTGTTTGGAGTGCTGGGAGATTTATACGGTATTGAGACTTTGATTATTACTACTTTGAAGTCCTTTGGTAATTGACATTCTCGCATTCCTTTGATGTCCCAGGATTTTCAAAGGATTGGGTTTCGCCCCATTGAAAAGACACTCATTTCTATGAATCCAAAGTGCCCAAAGAGTGCTAAAGAAAAAGTTACCCACTTTTGCTTTTTCTTCTATGTAATCTTTCTAATACTCACTAGCTACTTGATCCATTCTGTAACTTTTTGAGGTTTTACCTTGTCTATCCAAATAGTAAGATCTAATGCTAACTAAATTGCTCAAGCCACCTGGCATACAAGGAATAGATGATCAATTGTCTCCTCTTCATCCTCGCACGGTGGGCATAATTTTGTTTTCCCAATTGTTCCTATTGTAAACACCGAATTTTGTCCGAGCAAAAAAATAATAATAATAATAACAAATAATAAAGAAAATAAAAAAATATAAAATAAAAATAAAAAAAATATAAAAAATATAAAAATAATGATAAAAAATGTCAATGCTGTTCCATGCAATTCCATGCACATCATGCAATCTTCTCTTAAAGAATTAAATCAAAATGTTAACCAAAAGGGATTTGTTGCCAAGAAGAAAAGAAAAGAAAGAATCAAGGAAATGATCAAGGAATTAAAGTTAATTACCAAAAATAAAAATAATGAAAAGGAAACAAATAATAAAAAGATGGAAAGGTCAAATAGAAATAAATAATAAAATCCCATGATTGTGGGATTGACAAACTGATTTTTTTTCATTTAAAGGGGGAGTCTGCTAGGGTTTTAGGGGGAGGATTTTTACAGAGAAAAAGAGAAGAGCTACTGCCGCTTTCACGATTTATCATCTCCATCGTTTTTGCCGTGCCTTTTTTTTACCCCTGTCCACTGCACCAGACCACAACCCCATCTCCTTTGCCTCTTGCGCCTAGTCATTGCTGTTTGTTTGCTGCCCTTGCTTCTGTTTTATCCTATTTCAGCAATCATATAGCGTCCATTGCTGTAGCATTTGTTACCATCCCTTCCTCTGTTTCCGGCGCACCATCCTGGACAGCAACCATCCTTGGTTATCCTCGCTACAAACAGACACTGCCGTTGTTCATCACCTTTATCATCTTTGCTATCACCTGCATCGTTCTTACTCAAACTCCAAACATCATTCTCAGTTTCGGTCCTGCCATCCTAGCCAATTTTCTCACCATTGCACCAGCCATTCATCACTGTACCGCTATAGCCATTACTGTTGCATGTTCATCACAGCTCAGTTTTGCTCTTTACCGCACTTGTCGTCGCATTGTTACTGTCGTTTCTGTCTTGCACCACCATCGTCATCATCAAAGCCACTGCCCACGTCTGTCACCGCCACTGTCTTCATCATCGTCAAGCTTTGCCTTGCTCGCATCGTGATTTCCTTTTTTCCTGTTTGCTGCACCATCTTCGCCAATCACCATCATCACTGTCTAGCCACGCCTTGCCTCTGTACCGCTCTCTGGTGAGACCCAAGTCTGGTGCGTACCGCACCATCGTTCACGCATCACCTTTGGCTGCTTATTGCTTCTTGCTGAGTCGTCCTTTCACCAGCACCTGCGTCATCGCTTCACTGCATGCTTGCATTATGACCAGGCCTCCACGTGCATTGCTGGTCACTACGCCCCTGTTGTTCGTCTGCACTTCACTTTGCTTGGTCATCGCCGCTGCATCTGTTGTTTCCTCAAGACTAGGCCTAAACAACAAGAAAAGAAAGGAAACACATGGGTCATTTTACCAGGTTTCTACTTCATTTTATTAGACTCAATTTAATGGAAGGCTGACAATAGTATTAAATATAATAATTAAAGTTTTGATTAATAACTCAAACGATATTGATAGTTTGCTATGTTAATAGTCATTTGCATGATTAACTAATTTGATGACTTATATGTCAATTTGATAATTAGTGTTTAATAATTTACTAATTTTAATGTGTGTGTTAATTTAATAATTTGATTTATTTTGTATAATTTAGCTTGCATATGTAATTAAGATTTGATGATTTTGATTATTTATAAGGTAGGATTTTAGAAAATTTATTTAGAAAATTAACCCTTTGGAAGGATATTAGAAGAACCTTTAGGTTATAGAAAGTCAACAAAATGAATAAAGATAAATAAATAAAATAGATAAAATAAATATGAATTAGAAAAATATAAACAAAAATATAAAAGAATTTCCGATGATAGGATTTCTTAGAAATCACAAGTAGCGATTCTTTGATAATCTTTAGGATCAAAACAAGCGTATTGGGACACTTAAATAATTTTATTCCGATATAAAGAAAATATTAATAAGATTTCTTAGTATAAAAAAAATAATATAAAGATGGTAATAAAAATAATAATATAAAAAATAGGTAAATATGAGAAAATAGTAAGTGAATAGAAATAAAAAAAGAGGCTTTTAAATAGGTAAAAATGTAAGTATTAAAATAAAATATAAGAATATACATCTTAAATATAAAAGGATCCCCGATGATAGGATTTCTTAGAAATCACAAGTAGTGATTCTTTGATTATCCTTAGGGTCGAAATAAAATATTTGAATATTACCAACGTATTGGGGTATTCAAATAATTTTAGTTCGGTATTAAGATTTCTAATATAATCAACCTATAAGAAATAAACTAACACTAAAAAATAATAAATAAATAAAAATTTTAAACAAACAAATAAACAAGTCTTCAAAATAAAGAGTAAAACAAATTAAAAATAAATAAGATATAAATAATGTCTGATGATGGGATGTTATGGAATTCACAAGTAGTGATTCCTAACTGATCTCTAGGTGAGAGAAATCTGCTGAATGTTACCAGCGTATTGGAATATTTAGTATGATTTTTTCAATAAAAAAATAAATTTTATAAAATCAATAAATTTCAAAAGTAATAATATAAATATAAAAGATAATAAAAATAAAATAAAATAATATATTTCTCATGTGCATCATATCTACTTTGTTTGCATCATTTGCATTCATGAAATTCCAAAATAAGTGCAAATCTCCCGAAGATGGGATTCTATAGAAATCGTAAGTAGCGATTCTTAAGAAATCTATAGGTGAGAAAATTATCCGAAATGCTACCAAAAGTATTGGGGTACTTCGGAATAATTTTCAATATAAAAGATTTTCACTTATTTCAAATAAAAAAATAAAACTTAAATACTTCAAAATAAAACAAATAACAAAAATGATTTCGAAATAAATGAAGCTCTTTTAAATATTTAATTAAGACCATTTTTATTAAGATTAAAAGATAATATATGATTAAGTGGTACCGTTTTTTTAACGGGCGTTGTGGGGGTGCTAATCCTTCCCCACGCGTAACCGAACTCCCGAACCCTAACTTTGTTTTCGCAAACCAAAACTTATTTTTTGATAAAACTTAATTAATTTTAAGATTTTATTAAAAAGATAAATAATTTTAGGTGACCAATCACACCTAGTCAAAAAAGATTGGTGGCGACTCCTCTTTGTGTTTTTTTTCAAAATCGTCTAGCGATCGAGTCCCCGGACGAAAATCGTTACGACAGCTTGGCGACTCCACTGGGGACGTTAGAGAGTCGAACCATAATTAATCATGTCTTATCCAAAATCTTAATTAATGGTCTTAATAAATATTTAATAAAACTTTTCATAAAAAAAATAATTAAAAATAATAATAAAAATACAAAACAAAAAATGTGTGAATCATCTTTATCATTTGCATTTTGTTGGGATGCACTTTAAATTTTGTTCCTTTGCATACATGACATATTCATTGCATACATCAACCCTACACTCGGGTTTGTCCCTTTTAGGAGAGAGTATAGTACCTTTGCTCTCGTGAGGTGATAACCTCTGCAATGGCAAGCGAAATACTCTCACTCAAGTTGAACCCTTTCCGTTTGTAGCCTGTCATGGGTGAGGATTGGGGTGCCTTACTAGTCTAGTGTAGACGTCAGTAAGGAACAATTTGGGAACCTTTTGTCCTTTAGAGATCCAAACCAAGCATATAGAGAATCATAGAAAAAGTTAACCTTAGATAGAACCTTACCCTTAGAAAGTAACCTTATATAAGACATTTGCTGTTACTTTTGTTTTTGTACTCATAAATGTTATGTTTTTCCTTTTTGCATGAATCATTTCTCATCATGAAGGTTGCATAAGAGAGGTATTTTCTTCGTGGCATATTACAACCAAGAACCCTTCATGAAATTCAAAGAATGTTGGGCTTGTTCATCAACTGTGATTGTCGTGTGTGATCCATATAACGAAGTGCAGTTTTGGTCAGAAAAGACTCAGCAAGAGAAAGGGAATTGCTTGATAGAAGGCTTCATATCATCATTACCTAGAGAAGTGAGCTTGGACCTTAAGCAGAATGACCTAACTGGCTTGGTTAACATATGGAAGCAAATCAGTAAGGAGAAGAAAGAAGACTTTTACAGCAAGTATGGCCAAATAGCTTCGTTGATTTCGGTGGTGGTTGAAGAACCTTTGCTGAAAGCTGCTATCCAGTTTTGGGATCCATCCTACAGGTGTTTCACATTTAACGAAGTGGATTTAATGCCTATTACAGAAGAGTACTCTATTTTGATAGGGTTGGATTTAAAGAGTCCTGACAAGGTATATGTCAGAAAGCCGAAGTCTGGGTTTCGTAAGAAGTTGGCTGGGATTATGGGAGTGAAACCAGAAGAAATAGATCCTCATATGAAGCAGAAGGGAGAACACATTTGCCTACCTTGGGATTTTCTCCATGGATTTATTCAAAAGCATTTGAATGATGAGAAGGGGCTAGCTGTTTTTACTATGGCAACTTACGGGTTGGTTATTTTTCCTAAGGTTTTGGGGCACATTGAGATAGCTGTGATAGACTTCTTTGAACAAGTTGTTAATAATGTAAATCCTTCACCAGCAATCTTGGCTGAAACCTTCAGATCATTGAGTTATTGCCGACGAAAAGGAGAAGGGCGTTTCATGGGATGCGCGCAACTCTTATGCATATGGATCAAGAGCCATTTCAACTGTGAGGTGAAAGAATTCTCAAAGCCTTTTTATCATAGGAATACCTCGATCAAAGAATTCTGTAGAAGTAAATGGCCAAAAGCAAAGCCTAAAGATGAATGGGTGTTTGTCCTTCAACAGCTTAGAGATGATCAAGTGACTTGGATGGCCCCATGGATGTATCATGTCCCGGTACTATATAGATGCGGAGAAGAATCTTGGATACCACTATTGGGATTATGGGGGATAACAAGTTGTGCCCCACTTATGGTGTAGAGATAGTTTTGGGCAAAACAGTTTACTCCGGCGACGCATGGGCTTAATTTGATGGAGTATTCCTATGGTGAACCGAAGGCAATGAAAAAGACAGAACAAGCCATTCGAGCATGGAAACAACCTCGAAGATTTGCGACAGGACCCTTATCTGATAAAGCTACCCCAAATTACCTGATGTGGAGAGCTAAACGGGTTAAAGATGTTGTATTCGTCTTAAGGGAGTCACTTGTGTATGCACAACCTGAGGCAGATATATCCGAAATTGAGATTGTTTGACAGCAATTCAAAGAGGAAGAAAAGAAGATGGAGCAAAAGAATCTAAAGCTTCAAGAGGAGGTAGAGAATTTAAAGGTCAAGTTTGAAGTACAAGAAGTTGCGCTCAAGAGGATGAGAACAGAGCGAGATGTTGCCCACAATGACCTTCAAGAATTGAATCAGGAAAATAAAAGGTTGAGAAGAGAGATGAGGATCGGAGGAATTGTTATGACTTCTAACGAGAGGAAGAAGGAAATAGAAGATCTTCATGGGAAAGTGGAGTATTGGAGAAACAAAGCAAAGAAAAATGAAGAGGGAGCTGCCATTACTCTTCAAGAGCAACGATATTGGAAACAAATGTATACAGTTAACACTGAAAAATTGATGCAATGTCGAAAGGAGAATGAAGCTTTGAAAGTTGGACTGAAGGAAGAAGACTATGTCAAACTTCAAGATGAAAGGAATCTGTTACAACAAAAAGTTCAGATTTTGGAGGAACAGTTGCAACACTACAAGAATCACATTGCTTTGATCATCCAAGAATGGAAACTCAGGGAGAATGATTGGAGGTATTCATATGACTTGGTCGTAGATGCAAGCATGAAATGGAGAGTAAGGAGTTTTGGAAGACAACAATATATAGAGCACTTGGCTACACAGATATGCAAAGCTGTACGCAAGGCAAGAGAAATGGTGGAAAAGGCGGAAGCTCTGAGGTAGGAAATTAACCCGACTGGAGAGTTTGGACAGCGTTTGTTGGATTTTCTCGAGGAAGCTAAAGACCAATATCAGCAAGTTAGTCAGTTTTATGGGTATAATAGGAGAATGTTAGCTATGTAATTTTGAATTCGATAGTCATATAATAAAAGTTCCTTTGAATAAGTGAAAGTTGAATTCAATAGCCATGTAATAAAAGTTCTTTTGAATAAATGAAGGTTCTTTGGTTGAAATTGTTATGGATTAAATACCTCTTACTCTCATGCACGTCATGCATCCATTTCATACGCATGCCTACCAATGAAAAGATATTGGTGATCATAAGTAATGACATCATATATCATTGAGGTGAAAAGGAAAAGTTTTAATCTCACCAAAGTATTGAGATGATTTTGTCTCTTCCTTTTTATGGCAAAAAAAAAATAACATGTGATACCTCTCACTCCCATGCATGTCATGCACACGCCTACCAATGAAAAGATATTGGTGATCATAAGTAATGACATCATATATCGTTGAGGTGAAAAGGAAAGTTTTAATATCTCACCAAAGTATTGGGATGATAAGTTTTAATATCTCACCAAAGTATTGGGATGATTTTATCTTTTCCTTTTTATGGCAAAACACTAAAAAAATAACATGTGATTCTAATTTGTGGGCCCATTTAGGTGTCAGAATAGCGAAGCCACCGAATCTTGAACGTCCAGCCCAACATCAGTACAATATTCGCTCCCAATCTAAGGTCATGGAGTCCGAACAACAAGCAAGAATGGAAAGAATGGAAAGAGTTTAGCAGGAACTTATCAAGTCCCAAGAAGAATCTCGGGAGCAAATGACAAAAATGATGGAGATGATGATGAGCTTAATGAAAGGGAAAGGAGTCACTAATGATTCAAGGGAGGAACCTCAACCTTCAAGAGAAGATCCAATATACCCACCTGGGTTTACACCGCCCCAAGCTCAAGCTACCCAAGGAGCTTATCCCTAAGTTCCAATTTTCCTGAATAACCCACAAGGAAAGTACCCGGGGTCTAGCCCCGTGGATCCTATTTTTGTGCCTAACTTGGATGACCCAATAGAGCAAGAGAAGTTAAGGAAGGAGAATGAAGAAACAAGAGAGAAGTATGATTTGCTAGAAGAACGGCTAAGGGCAATTGAAGGAATGGATTTCTTTGGGAGCATAGATGCCAACGAGCTTAGCCTTGTCCCAGACTTGGTTATACCGCCAAAATTTAAAACCCCGGAATTCAAGAAGTATGATGGGACCACCTGCCCAGCTGCTCATATTACTATGTTTTGTCGGAAGATGTCTGGCTACACGAACAACGATAAGTTGCTCATCCATTGCTTCCAGGATAGCTTGATTGGACCTGCTGCTAAATGGTATAATCAGTTGGATAGGAGTCGTGTCCATACATGGAAGGATTTAGGAAAAGCCTTTATGGCACAATATAAGCATATGATGGATATGGCACCTGATAGGTTATCCTTACAGAACCTAGAGATGAAATCTGGTGAAAGTTTTAAAGAGTATGCTCAAAGGTGGAGGAATTTGGCAACTCAGGTGCAACCTCCATTGACTGAAAAAGAAACAACAACTTTGTTTGTTAGTACTTTGCGACCTCCTTATTATGATAAACTCGTGGGGAGTGCCACTAAAAATTTTGCTGATATGGTCATTTCAGGAGAGATGATTGAAAATGCCATCAAAAGTGGCAAGATTGAAGACACATCAGCCCCAAAAAGGAGTGGAATGAGTAGAAAGAAAGATGGAGAAGTGCAAGCTGTT
Source organism: Heritiera fomes (assembly GCA_032173925.1). Taxonomy (NCBI): domain Eukaryota; kingdom Viridiplantae; phylum Streptophyta; class Magnoliopsida; order Malvales; family Malvaceae; genus Heritiera; species Heritiera fomes. Next base: position 14,253,708 of record JAPDPM010000009.1, on the reverse strand, counting down.
ACGACTGAAAGACGGTCGAAAACGAATTCCACACCCCATTTTTCTTATCCTTCATACCGTCCCTATCATTCACCCGTGAACAATATCTCCCAAAATCCTTACTCATACCAGCCTCAACCAACCTACCCCATGAATTTACAAGCACCAATGAGTATTGCTACCCCTTCCTCTGCACAAACCCCATGACCTACTTATCAACCTAACAACCAAGGAAATAACCAAAGAGCTCCCAAGAATAATAAGGAGAGGCCCCAATTTGACCCAATACCAATATCCTATGCTGAACTATTCCCCCAATTATTGCAAAATCACTTTGTTGCCCCTGTTTTTCTACAACCCCTTAAACCCCCTTATCCAAAATGGTATGATGCAAATGCTCATTGTGATTATCATGCCGGGATCCAAGGCCACTCGATTGAAAATTGTACGGCATTTAAGTACAAAGTTCGAGATCTCATGAAAGTTGGAACCTTGGAATTTGGGAAGGATAATGAGCCAAGTGTAAGTGCGAATCCTCTTCTAAATCACACGGAGGCCAATGTAAACGCAATAATAGGGGATGATGGGTGTTGGATAAAAAGAAATGTCAATGACGTGAAGACATCGATGAGGGTGGTGCTGGAAACAATGAGGAAGGCAAAGATTATTTAATCTAAGAAGGCAAAATTTGGGCTTGAAATGCAAGAAGAAGAGTATTGTGAGTTTCATGGAGGAGTGATGGGGCATTCCGTCCAAAGTTGTGAGGAGTTTCGTCGTGTAGTACAAAAGTGATGAACTTAGGAGAGATTGAGTTCTCTGAAGCTCTTGAAAGGGAAGTAGTGAATGTTATAGAGCCATCAATGTTTGGGAAGCCGATCAAACCATTGAAGGTCATTTATGGGGATAAGAGTAAAACGGAACCTAGCGTAACTACTGAAAATGCTGGATCGAAACTAATTATTAAAGTTCCAAGCCCATTCCCGTATAAGAGTGACCATGCAGTCCCGTGGAATTACAATTATAAGGTCACAACTCAAGGATCTCTCAATAATCCCTCTACTTATACTGCTGATACAATAGACATTACGGGCCCGGGAGGAATGACGAGAAGTGGTAGGTGTTATACCCCAGATATGTTGAAGAAAACTCAGATGGGGAAGGCTAAAGAAGATGAAAAGGGTGAAAACAATAGAGATAGCCAAGCAAAAGAGGTCAGGCCAATAGTTTATTGTAGATTCTGAAAGAAAGACACCTGTAACGGAGAAAGAAGCTTGTGAGTTTTTGAAGTTTATTAAGCACAGTGAATACAATGTGGTGGAACAATTAAATCGCTTACCAGCAAGGATTTCCTTACTTTCTCTACTCTTGAATTCAGAGCCTCATCGAAATGCTTTGTTGAGAGTGCTCAATGAAGCTTATGTGGCCCACAATCTGTCGGTAGAGAATATAGATCGGCTAATGGGAAATATTGCGGCAGATAACTTCATTTCATTCAATGATGATGAGATCCCACTCGACGGTAGAGGGAGTACTAAAGCCCTTCACATAACCACCACTTGTAAAGATCATATCCTTCCGAAAGTCCTCATTGATAATGGGTCATCCTTGAATGTTATGCCCATGATTACACTGTCTAGGTTGCCTGTAGATAAGTCAAATTTGAGGAGAAGTCACATTGTTGTGAGAGCTTTTGACGGTACTCGTCGAGAAGTGGTTGGGAATATAGAGGTGCCACTCCAGATTGGTCCATGTGTCTATAACATTGAATTTCAAGTTATGGATATCACTCCTTCTTATAATTGTTTACTTGGAAAGCCTTGGATCCATTCAACGGGTGTAGTTCCTTCAACTCTGCATCAAAAAGTCAAATTCGTGGTTGATGGACATTTGGTGAGTATAGAAGGAGAAGAAGACATGATTGCAACCATTACTACAAGTGCCCCATACATAGAAGTTGCTGAAGATGCAGTGGAATGCTCTTTTAGATCTTTAGAACTTGTTAATGCTACATTTGTGGGAGAAGGGATGAAAATACCCGTGCCACATTTGTCAAAAGCCACTAGGCTCGGGATCCAACAAACAATGGGAAAGGGATGTCATGTTGGAGCAGGTTTAGGAAAGGAGTTACAAGGAATTAAGAGAGCAGTGTCTGTTACTCCTAAGATGGATAGGTTTGGGTTCGGAAATAAACCCACTGGACTTGAAAAGAAAAAGTTCATAGAAAGGAAGAAGGAAAGCAAGTTGGCTAATTTTATGGGGCATGAAATAGAGTTTGAACCAATGGTTTCCCTCCCCTATATGAGTCTTTCTATTCGGCGGGATGCATCTACAATAGCTCTGCAAAAGTTGAAGAAGGCGAGTCTATCCCAGCAATGGCTAGAGCTTTCACAGATCTCTCTATCAATATGGTGGGAATAGAGGAATTTCTAGAAGAGATGGATAGTTCCGGAATTCGTCCTTGTCCTCCCGACTACAAATTGGAGAATTGGCATACTGTTGAGCTCCCCGTCATTTTCAAATCATGTTCCATGTAATGCAATAAACTTATCCAAGTGCCTTTGCCCAAAGGCATTAGGGTCTTTTATGTATGGGCTTTTATTTTGTCTTTATCATTCAATAAATGACAAGCATGATGCATTTTATTCATTCATCCGTGTTGTTTCTCTTCATTCATTTTTATACCTTCTCCATATCAATCCCATTTTAATTATTTCCAGGTATCCCAATAATGAAAATGAGGACCTTCTCAACAATAATCCAGAACTTAATTTTGAAAGGACCGTTTGTGTTGGTGAACTTAATGATGAAGGAGATGTAGATGATTATGCTTTACCTCAAGATTTGTTAAGACTAGTACAGCAAGAAGAAAAACAAATTATGCCCAATCAAGAACCAATAGAAGTCATAAACTTGGGGAATGAAGAAATAAAGAAAGAAGTTAAAGTTGGGACCTCTCTCTCCTTGCCAATTAAACAAAGATTAATAAGCTTGCTCCGCGAATTTACAGATATGTTTGCTTGGTCGTACTAGGACATGCCAGGTTTGAATACTGATATTGTAGTGCATAGATTACCTTTGAAGCCAGGCTGCAAACCGGTTCAGCAGAAATTGAGGAGGATGAAACCAGAAATGTTGTTGAAAATAAAATAGGAGGTAAAAAAGCAATTCGACGCCGGATTCCTAGAAGTGGCAAAATACCCTGAATGGGTAGCAAATATAGTCCCAGTACCTAAGAAGGATGGAAAGGTGAGAATGTGTGTTGATTATCGGGATTTGAATAGAGCTAGCCCTAAAGACAATTTCCCGTTGCCACATATTGATACTCTAGTTGATAATACGGCCAGGCATTCATTATTCTCTTTCATGGATGGTTTTTCGGGATATAACCAGATCAAGATGGCACCGGAGGACATGGAAAAGACCACGTTTGTGACAATGTGGGGAACTTTTTGTTACAAAGTAATGCCATTTGGTTTAAAAAATGTTGGGGCAACCTATCAAAGGGCCATGGTAACTTTATTCCATGATATGATGCATAAGGAGATCGAGATTTATGTAGATGATATGATCGCTAAATCGAGAAGAGCGGAGGACCATGTCGACAATTTAAAAAAGCTCTTTGAAAGATTAAGAAAGTTTCAACTTAAACTCAACCCGGCTAAATGCACATTCAGGGCTACATCAGGAAAATTATTGGGTTTTGTTGTTAGTGAAAGAGGGATTGAGGTGGATCCGGATAAAATCAAGGCTATCCAAGACTTACCGCCACCGCGTACTCAGAAGGAAGTGAGGGGTTTCCTCGGACGATTGAATTATATCTCCCGTTTTATATCTCATCTCACTGCTAAATGTGATCCAATTTTCAAGCTTCTACGAAAACATGACTCATGAGAGTGGGATGAAAATTGTCAACTAGCATTTGATAAAGTCAAAGAATACCTTTCGAATCCACCAGTTTTAGTTCCTCCTATTCCAGGAAAGACGCTTATTCTGTATCTTGTAGTTCATGAGCACTCGATGGGTTGTGTATTGGGGCAATACGACGAAGCAAGCAAGAAAGAGCGTGCAATCTACTACTTGAGCAAGAAATTAACGGATTGTGAATCTAAGTATTCCTTACTAGAAAAAATGTGTTGTGCACTAGCCTGGACTGCCCAGAGACTTCGGCATTATATGTTGTATCACACTACTTGGTTGATTGCGAAGTTGGATCCCATTAAGTACATTTTTGAAAAGCCTTCTTTGTCAAGGAGGTTAGCAAGATGGCAGGTATTACTCTCCGAATATGATATTGTCTATGTAAGTCAAAAAGCCATCAAGGGGAGTGCGATAGCTGAATTCTTGGCAGATCGAGTTGCAGAAGAATATGAGCCTATGAGGTTCGACTTCCCGGACGAGGATTTGATGACTATCCTCAAGATTGATGAAGAGTTAGTGGGAGATAAGGCATGGAAGTTGTACTTTGACGGAGCATCAAATATTCTGGGGCATGGTATTGGTGCAATCTTAATATCTCCAAAAGGGGATTATTATCCATTCACTGCAAGATTGGATTTCAATTGTACCAATAATATGGCTGAATATGAAGCATGTATCATGGGACTACAAGCAGCCATTGAAAAGAAAATTAAGGCGTTAGAAGTATACGGGGATTCTGCATTGGTAATTTACCAATTGCGAGGGGAATAGGAGACAAGAGACTCAAAAATGGTCTTGTATCGTGAATTCATCATCGACTTGATCAAACAATTTGAAAAGGTTTCTTTTGACCATTTACCTCGAGAAGAAAATCAAATGGCAGATGCTTTGGCAACATTGGCAGCCATGTTCAAAGTAAATGCAAATACTGAAGTTCAGCTCATTAAGATGAGTGTACGTGGTTCCCCAGCTCATTGCTTAAATATGGAGGAAGAAATTGATGATAAGCCTTGGTTTCATGATATTCTACAATATGTTAAGAACCAACAATATCCTAAGCAAGCCACGGGAAACGATAAGAGGACCATAAGAAGATTGGCGATGGGATTCTTTCTCGATGGTGATATCCTGTATAAGAAAGGGAAGGACCATGTTTTGTTAAGGTGTGTGGATGCTATGCAAGCTAGAAAGATCCTTGAGGAGGTTCACGAAGGAAGTTGTGGGACTCATGCGAATGGGTATATGATGGCTAGAAAAATCATGAGAGCAGGCTATTATTGGATGACTATGGAGAGTGATTGCATTAAATATGCTCAAAGATGTCACAAGTGTCAAATATATGGGGATAAAATACACGTCCCTCCAACATCTTTTGCACGTCATGACAGCTCCTTGGCCTTTCTCAATGTGGGGCATGGATGTAATTGGGCCAATCACTCCAAAAGCGTCGAATGGACATCGTTTTATTTTAGTAATGATTGATTACTTTACAAAATGGGTGGAAGCTGCATCATTTGCTAGTGTGACGAAGTCAGTGGTGTGCAAGTTCATTAAGAAAGAAGTTATATGCAGATTTGGATTCCCTGAGAGGATTATTTCATACAATGCTATGAATTTTAATAACAAGGTGATAGAGGAGGCTTGTGAGCAATTCAAAATCAAACATCATAATTCAGTGCCATATCGCCCGAAAATGAATGGGGCCGTAGAAGCTGCAAATAAGAATATCAAGAAGATTATTCAAAAAATGACAGACACCTATAAGGACTGGCATGAGAAACTTCCTTTTGCTTTGCATGCTTATCGGACTTCAGTGCGTACATCCACAGGAGCCATTCCGTTCTCGTTGGTATATGGAATGAAAGCCGTTTTGCCTATTGAGGTTGAGATTCCTTCCGTACGGGTATTGTTGGAGGTAGAATTGGAAGAAGCAGAATGGGTCCGTGCTCGATATGAACAGTTGAATTTGATTGAAGAAAAGAGGCTTAAAGCACTTTGTCATGGCCAATTATATCAAAGGAGAATTATGAGAGCATATGACAAAAAGGTCCGCCCTAGACAATTTCGGGAGGGGGAATTAGTTTTGAAAAGGATTCCATCTAATCAGCATGATCCTCGAGGAAAATGGGCACCAAATTGGGAAGGCCCGTATGTGGTGAAGAAGGCCTTTTCAGGGAGAGCATTGATTTTGACGGAGATGGATGGGTATGAGTTACAAAACCCAGTCAATGGTGATGTGGTGAAAAAGTATTATGCTTGAAATTGGATCCAAGTTGAAAACCTGAAAAAGGCGGCTTAGATTCAAAAAAAAAAAGAAAGGGGTCTAAGTTGAAAACCTGAGAAAGGCGGCTTAGATTCAAAAAAAAAAGGGTCTAAGTTGAAAACCTAAAAAAGGCGGCTTAGATTCAAAAAAAAATAAAAAAAAGAGGGGTCTAAGTTGAAAACCTGAAAAAGGCTGCTTAGATTCAAAAAAAAAAAAAGGGTCTAAGTTGAAAACCTGAAAAAGGCGGCTTAGATTCAAAAAAAAAAAGAAAAGTTGGGGTTTAAGTTGAAAACCTGAAAAGGCAGCTTAAACCCACAGGAGGTATCTAAGTCGAAAACCCGAGAGGGCGGCCTAGATAAAAAGGGGCATCAGTGTTGCAAGTCTAAAGGGGTTAAAGATGATAGGAAACATCTCCCACACATTGGGGTCGTCAATCAATGGTTCATACAATAAGGATTCTGGATTATTCGATAGAGAAAGTCCAAATTTTTCTTATAAGGGAACTTTTGCCACCATACAATTTTTTATTTTTATTGTCCCTTCTTCGTGAATTCTTAGATATTTTGAGACAAAGCCAAATTGTTCTTCATTGAAATTACCTTGTACATTGACTTGTTTGCCTTACATTCATAATAAATGTATCTCGCTTGGCAATTTTGAATGGTTTTGATTCAATAAATAGCCCCAAATATAAAAGGAGTTTGCATTGCTATGTGAATAATAAAATGGAAATATGAGGGTTTAAATCCAACTCTGCGGGCATATAGACCAGAAGTACAGAAATCGCATAAGGAGGCATTGCTTTCAGAGAAAAAGGGAGTCCGATATCTTGTAAGCTCAAAGCTTGGTTAATTTGATTCGAGCATCCAGGGTGACGATGAAATATGCGTTTACAGCCAAGTGTGTACCCGCAAATTAGGTCACTTGTTATGATTTGCATTCACATTCATGAATATTGCATCTGCAATTATGCCCTTTGCATTTATATAATTTGATGTGTAACCTATGATTCGGAAAATTTAAACCTTCCATCCTTGGTGTAGAGTCAAGGTCTTATGTTTCAAAATCGAATTCATTTTTCTAAAATGGATCGAGCCTTGGTAGGGAGTCAAGGTATTATGTTTAAAGTCGAATTCACGTTTTCACAGTGGATCGAGCCTTGGTATGGAGTCAAGGTATCATGTGTTTCAAAATCGAATTCACTTTTTCACAGTGGATCGAGCCTCGGTAAGGAGTCAAGGTATTATGTTTTAAAGTCGAATTCACTTTTTCACAGTGGATCGAGCCTTGGTATGGAGTCAAGGTATCATGTGTTTCAAAATTGAATTCATTTCTCTAAAATGAATCGAGCCTTGGTAGGGAGTCAAGGTATTATGTTTTAAAGTCAAATTCACTTTTTCACAGTAGATCGAGCCTTGGTATGGAGTCAAGGTATCATGTGTTTCAAAATCGAATTCATTTCTCTAAAATGAATCGAGCCTTGGTAGGGAGTCAAGGTATTATATTTTAAAGTCGAATTCACTTTTTCAAGGTGGATCAAGCCTTGGTAGGGAGTCAAGATATTATGTGTTTCAAATCGAATCCATTGTTCTCATGGGTCAAGCCTTGGTATGGAGTCAAGGTATTATTTTCGAGAATCAAAATTGAATTTTCCAAAAAAAAAAAAGAGGTTCGGACAAAATTGTTGTCTATAGTCTTTGCCCTATTCCTGATTCTCAGCAAGGTGCAAAGAGGGGCAGCTGTAAACACCGAATTTTGTCCGAGCAAAAAAAAATAATAATAATAACAAATAATAAAGAAAATAAAAAAATATAAAATATAAAAATAAAAAAATATAAAAATAATGATAAAAAATGTCAATGCTGTTCCATGCAATTCCATGCACATCATGCAATTTTCTCTTAAAGAATTAAATCAAAATGTTAACCAAAAGGGATTTGTTGCCAAGAAGAAAATAAAAGAAAGAATCAAGGAAATGATCAAGGAATTAAAGTTAATTACCAAAAATAAAAATAATGAAAAGGAAACAAATAATAAAAAGATGGAAAGGTCAAATGGAAATAAATAATAAAATCCCATGATTGTGGGATTGATAAACTGATTTTTTTTCATTTAATGGGGGAGTCTGCTAGGGTTTTAGGGGGAGGATTTTTACAGAGAAAAAGAGAATAGCTACTGCCGCTTTCACGATTTATCATCTCCATCGTTTTTGCCGTGCCTTTTTTTTACCCCTATCCACTGCACCAGACCACAACCCCATCTCCTTTGCCTCTTGCACCTAGTCATTGCTGTTTGTTTGCTGCCCTTGCTTCTGTTTTATCCTATTTCAGCAATCATATAGCGTCCATTGCTGTAGCATTTGTTACCATCCCTTCCTCTGTTTCTGGCGCATTACCCTGGACAGCAACCATCCTTGGTCATCCTCGCTACAAACAGACACTGCCGTTGTTCATCACCTTCATCATCTTTGCTATCACCTGCATCGTTCTTACTCAAACTCCAAACATCATTCTCAGTTTCGGTCCTGCCATCCTAGCCAATTTTCTCACCATTGCACCAGCCATTCATCAGTGTACCGCTATAGCCATTACTGTTGCATGTTCATCACAGCTCAGTTTTGCTATTTACCGCACTTGTCGTCGCATTGTTACTGTCGTTTCTGTCTTGCACCACCATCGTCATCATCAAAGCCACTGCCCACGTCTGTCACCGCCACTGTCTTCATCATCGTCAAGCTTTGCCTTGCTCGCATCGTGATTTCCTTTTTTCCTGTTTGCTGCACCATCTTCGCCAATCACCATCATCACTGTCTAGCCACGCCTTGCCTCTGTACCGCTCTCTGGTGAGACCCAAGTCTGGTGTGTACCGCACCATCGTTCACGCATCACCTTTGGCTGCTTATTGCTTCTTGCTGAGTCGTCCTTTCACCAGCACCTGCGTCATCGCTTCACTGCATGCTTGCATTGTGACCTGGCCTCCACGTGCATTGTTGGTCACTACGCCCCTGTTGTTCGTCTGCACTTCACTTTGCTTTGTCATCGCCGCTGCATCTGTTGTTTCCTCAAGACTAGGCCTAAACAACAAGAAAAGAAAGGAAACACGTGGGTCCTTTTACCAGGTTTCTACTTCATTTTATTAGACTCAATTTAATGGAAGGCTGACAATAGTATTAAATATAATAATTAAAGTTTTGATTAATAACTCAAACGATATTGATAGTTTGCTATGTTAATAGTCATTTGCATGATTAACTAATTTGATGACTTATATGTTAATTTGATAATTAGTGTTTAATAATTTACTAATTTTAATGTGTGTGTTAATTTAATAATTTGATTTATTTTGTATAATTTAGCTCGCATATGTAATTAAGATTTGATGATTTTGATTATTTATAAGATAGGATTTTAGAAAATTTATTTAGAAAATTAACCCTTTGGAAGGATATTAGAAGAACCTTTAGGTTATAGAAAGTCAACAAAATGAATAAAGATAAATAAATAAAATAGATAAAATAAATATGAATTAGAATAATATAAACAAAAATATAAAAGAATTTCCGATGATAGGATTTCTTAGAAATCGCAAGTAGCGATTATTTGATAATCCTTAGGATCGAAACAAAATCTTTAATGTCACCAGCGTATTGGGACACTTAAATGATTTTATTCCGATATAAAGAAAATATTAATAAGATTTCTTAGTATAAAAAAAATAATATAAAGATGGTAATAAAAATAATAATATAAAAAATAGGTAAATATGAGAAAATAGTAAGTGAATAGAAATAAAAAAAAAAGAGGCTTTTAAATAGGTAAAAATGTAAGTATTAAAATAAAATATAAGAATATACATCTTAAATATAAAAGGATCCCCGATGATAGGATTTCTTAGAAATCACAAGTAGTGATTCTTTGATTATCCTTAGGGTCGAAATAAAATATTTGAATATTACCAACGTATTAGGGTATTCAAATAATTTTAGTTCGGTATTAAGATTTCTAATATAATCAACCTATAAGAAATAAACTAACACTAAAAAATAATAAATAAATAAAAATTTTAAACAAACAAATAAACAAGTCTTCAAAATAAAGAGTAAAACAAATTAAAAATAAAAAAGATATAAATAATGTCCGATGATGGGATGTTATGGAATTTACAAGTAGTGATTCCTAACTGATCTCTATGTGAGAGAAATCTGCTGAATGTTACTAGCGTATTGGAATATTTAGTATAATTTTTTCAATAAAAAAATAAATTTTATAAAATTAATAAATTTCAAAAGTAATAATATAAATATAAAAGATAATAAAAATAAAATAAAATAATATATTTCTCATGTGCATCATATCTACTTTGTTTGCATCATTTGCATTCATGAAATTCCAAAATAAGTGCAAATCTGCCGAAGATGGGATTCTATAGAAATCGCAAGTAGCGATTCTTAAGAAATCTATAGGTGAGGAAATTATCCGAAATGCTACCAAAAGTATTGGGGTACTTCGGAATAATTTTCAATACAAAAGATTTTCACTTATTTCAAATAAAAAAATAAAACTTAAATACTTCAAAATAAAACAAATAACAAAAATGATTTCGAAATAAATGAAGCTCTTTTAAATATTTAATTAAGACCATTTTTATTAAGATTAAAAGATAATATATGATTAAGTGGTACCGTTTTTTTTAACGGGCGTTGTGGGGGTGCTAATCCTTCCCCACGCGTAACCGAACTCCCGAACCCTAACTTTGTTTTTGCAGACCAAAAATTATTTTTTGATAAAACTTAATTAATTTTAAGATTTTATTAAAAAGATAAATAATTTTAGGTGACCAATCACATCTAGTCAAAAAAGATTGGCGGCGACTCCTCTTTGTGTTTTTTTTCAAAATCGTCTCGCGATCGAGTCTCCGAACGAAAATCTTTACGACACCTATTATTACAAATTTTTCAGAGAAAGATAATCAATTTAAACGGGAGTCGCATTGCCCAATGATACTTCTAGAATGATGATTGAATTCAGAATTCTTTTCTTTGTTTTCCTCCTCCCTTATGCACCAATAGGCCGAATTAACTGAATAGTTCCCACTGAATGTATGGTTTTAAACGATTTTATCTTTCCTCTCGCAAAGTGAGAAAGTTCTATTATTCAGATCATTTGCTGTCTCTTTATTTAAAAGGATGTTTCGTTCAGTATGGTCCCACTAGCCTTTGTTGGCTCTATAGGCTATACCGAGAGGGGGGTGAATCGGTTTTTAACTACCCTTAAGTATGTTTTTCGGTTTCTCTAAATTCTCTAGCCTATATTGATATTTTCTAAGTTCTCTAGGCTATTCAATAATGCAATATAAATTCAATTCAATATGCACAATATAATTGCATATGCACAATATAATTGCAAGTAATTAAAGAGTAGGGAGAGAGAGATTTACACAATTGATTTATAGAGATTCGGCTACCTTGCCTACGTCCTCTACCTTGAGACGCTCCCAAGGATTTTCCCAAATTCACTATCTTTGAATTTGTCTTTACAATCCCTCTTTTCAAGGCTCAAGAGAAACCTTTCTCTTTTTCTAGGCTCAAGAGAAACCTCTTCTCCCTCTTTTTCTAGGCTAAAGAGAAACCTCCCTCTTTTTCAAGGCTAAAGAGAAACCTCCCCTTTTACAAGGAATGATTTTGTTTACAAGTGGTGCAATCAAAGAAGGCCTCTAAGTAGGCAAATGATTACAGAAATTTGGCACAAAGAAAAAAGCCTATATAAGATTTGTGCTAAGCAATACAAGGAATAAGAGAATGATAGATGATGAAGACTTTGGAGCTCTTGATTTGTTGTTTGAGGCTTATAGATTTGAGGAATATGAGATTTGGAGTTGCTGAGTGGTTCCTCTTGCTTTCTTTAGCTTCTAAGCCTCTATTTATAGTCCCTTGGATGTATTCTAGCCGTTGGGTGGAGCCAAATCTCGGATATTACCGTTGTCTCACAAAAACTAGCCGTTATAGGCTATTTTCGAGCAAAGGGATCGATCCCTTTCCATAGGGGATCGATCCCTTTTGTCCAGAATCTTGATTCTGGGCTTCAGGGACCTTGGGAAGACTTTCTGACAAAAAGGGATCGATCCTGCTACAGTGGGGATCGATCCTTTTCTTCCAGAAGGCATTTTTCCTGCACTTTTGGGTTAGAAATGATATGACCTTTGATCCTAATTCAACCCAAAACATTTATAAGCTTTAAGTGAGTTTTTCTTGACTTTCTCAAATGAAAATATTGTCCAAGAAATCATCAAGTGATTTTCTAAAATATTCAAAACATTTATAAAGTGTTAAGACCAATAAGAATATGCATCATTAAATCATGGTCTTAATGTTTGATATGATCACTTAAAATGTATTGAGAAAATCATGTGTGATAAGGCAAATTTACAATATGAATTAAAACATTAAAGCTTACTTAAGTTTTTGTCATTTCAAAATATATATGACAATTTAAAGCTAACAGCCTTGTCTTATGTCTATTATACTCTTCACTAAGTGTTGAGGTTGAGCCATTTGTTCCCCTGTATTCTTGATATATAATCTTCCATCTTTAATGATTGTTTGGTTCCCATCTCCGATTTGTACATCCATTCCTTTTAAGCAAACATCTCTTTTTGTTAGTATGCTTTTCCAAATCTAGGAATTACTGCCTTAGGCTTAACTTTATCAAATCTTTGTCTCCTGCAATACTTCTTAGTAAGGACCTGACTAAACAGGGACTGCGGTTGTGATATAATCTTTCATGCTTGTTTTCCAAGGAGTGCTTTATTCATGATTTCTGTTTTTCTGAAACCAAGTCCCTTATTATTTTTTTTTCTCACGCAGTTGGTTCCAGTTGATCATGTGCAACTTCCTTTGGTTATCTTTATGTCCCCATTAGAAATTTCGGATTGTTTGATCAATTCTTTTGCAAATATATCTAGGTGCTTGAAAGCATGATAGACTATAAATAAGGATGGAACTCCGGTGGATTTAATGAATGTGAAATGACTGCCTTGGCCAACACATCATGCCTTCCATCTTGCCAATCTATCTTGAATTTTGTCAAGCATAAGTTGGAAAAAGGCTTTCTTGGAGCCTATTTTACTAAAATCAATTCCTAGATATTTCCTTAGTTCACTTATGATTTGAATCCTAAGAATACCCTTAAACCATCTTTTTCATTGATTTGCATGATGGACTAACAAAGACTCCTGACTTGTTTGGTTAACCATTTACCTTGAGTAGCAGCAAAACCTCCTAAGGATGTCTTTGATTGTTTTGACTGACTTTACCAATACATTAAAGAAAAGGTTGCTATCATCTGCAAACAAAATATGGCTGATTACTCGACCTCCCGACTGATTTTAATGCCTTGTATCTTTTTCTCAACTTCTGCCTTTTCTAGTGACAGAGAAAGAACATTCTGACAAAGAATAAACAGGTAAGACAAAAGAGGGTCACATTGCCTAAGGCCTCTGTTGGGAATAATGGGCGGAGTTGTTGATCCATCAATTAACACTTGATAACTAAACGTGTTGATGCATTCTTCAACAAGTTTCATCCATCGATCATTAAATCCCATTTCATGCATCACAACTTTGACAAAGGACCAACTAATTCTGTCGTAAGCCTTGTTCATATCAATCTTCATTGCTGTCAAACACCTTCCACCTTTCTTTTGCTTTCTAATTGTGTTCAGGATCTCCCTTCCTAAGATAAGGTTATCTATAATGGTACACCCTTTAACAAATGTATTTTGCAATGGGGAAATTATTCCTTCCATAATAAGCTTCAATTTATTCACCATGGTTTTGGCTATGATCTTATATGCGACATTGCAAAGTTTGATTGGTTGAAAATTATTAACTAATTCTGGATTTTTGTGCTTAGGGACTAAAGTGACAAGTGTTTTGTTGAGTTCTTTCAAGAGATGTCCTAAATTAAGAAACGAAAGTACTGAAGCTATCATTAAAGGTCCCATAATATCTTATAATTTTTGATAGAAAATACCTGGTTTGCCATCTATACCCTTAGGGCTTTGAGAGGACCAATTTGAAAGATTGATGCTTTGATTTCCTCGAAGGTGAATGGTCTATCAAGTGTATTGATCTAGTTACTAGTGAGTCTCAGGGGGTTAAGTTCCTAAAGGTATTGATCAATTTCGTCTTCCTTAGCAAAGGTAGATGGGTTGAAGAGGGAGAAGAAGTGATATAAGAAGTCTGTTCAATACCCTTCTGTGTATCCTCTAATTTTTCCTACCCAAGCAGTCTAGAAATTTTGTTCTGGAATCATCTCTTGGCCACTGTCGTGTGGTAAAATTTGATATTACTCTCCCCTAACACCAACCAGTCAATCCTAGATTTTTGCATCCAAGAAAATTCAAACTGTTCGACAAGAAGTTCAAGGTTATTGCGTAGATCACGCTCAAGTTGCAATCCTTTTTGGGCTTGAGTCTGTTTTGCAAGGAACTGATGTCTGCTTCCAACTTTTTTCTTCTTTCTCGCAAGTTGCCAAACACCTCTTTATTCCATTTCTTTAAACTATTTTGTGTAATCTTCAGTTTTTGCACCAATATTTAGGGGACAACCTTTAAACCACATTACACCAGGCTTGGTCAACAATCTCTCTACATTATGGGTAGAGGAGCCACATTACCTCAAACCTATAAGGTCTTCTTCTGAACTCTTGCACTTCCTATATGTCCAAAACCATAACTCCGTGATCTGAGAACATAATTAGATAGTTAGTCAACACAGTTTTATCAAAAATACAGAACCACTCCAAGTTTGCAAAAGCCTTGTCAAGTCTTTCCCAGATCACTTCTTCCCCTTCTCAATAGTTTGTCCAAGTTAAGATTTGTCCCTTAGGTGGAATTTCAGCCAAGCTACAAGTGTTTAAAGTATCCAGTAATTGGTTTGCCCCTTTAACCGAAACCTCCTTGAAGTAGAACTTGTCTTCACTTGTAAGAACTTGGTTAAAGTCTCCAAGCACAATCTAAGGTTCTCCCTTTAGGACATAGCTAAGCTAATCAATCAATTGTCTCCAAACACCATTGGGAATCGAACATCAAGTGACTGTAAATACAAGTTAGCTAAAACTACATCCATGGTAAGTGACATAAGCAAAGATAATGCTCTTGTTTTTATATATAATCGAAACCTCCACATCCCTATTTCATAAAAACAAAAGCCCTCCACTTTTCCCATTACAGGATATCTGGTCCACCATTTTAAATCCCCAACTATTTGCCCAAAGTGATCCTTTTCTACAAAGGTTTTGGTTTTCATCAAAAAACAGATACTAGGCTGGATTCTCCGAGTCATTTCCATTACATGATTTGATGTTAAGGATTGATCCAAGCCCCTAACATTCCAACTAATAAGCTTCATGGCTGCTTGGGAGGCTATTGAGGGATAGCCTGCCTCGACCCCGTAGTTAAAGATTTCCCTTCAACACCATTGGTCGAATTCTGTATCTGATCTTTGACTTCAAGCATTTGCATCGGTCTTCTAACTTGTCTCCTATTTTTTGTTTCTTCATCACTTTCCTCTTGTTCTCTTTTCCATTTTTGCTCATTGGTGTTGCTTGGTTCTGGTTATTAGGTGCTTGTTGATTGTTGCCCTGTTTTCTTCTTCTTCATATTCCCTCTCGTACTACTCAAGAAATCTGCAGTAATCACTGTCATATTCTTTTGATGGATCAGTTTTTGGGTTGCTTCTACATTTTAGCCTTCCTCTCTTGTCTACTGCACCTCTTTGCTTTCTTTTTGCTGTTCCTCCTCAGTTGGAAGAAACTACATATTTTCACTATCAAGTAAGTTAACATTACTTGTAATATGCTCCCCTTCTGGAATATACTCTAGGTTGCCATAGACAACAGTTCGAGCTTCCTCATTGGAGGTGTCAATTCTTCTCTCTTGATTCAAAATTTCATATGTCTTTGAAGTTGAACTGTGATCTAGTTTGCTCCAAATCAAAAACTGAATGTTTCCTTCTTGACTGTTTTCATTCATGCTTTTTGTGATGTCAATACTGAATCCTAGTTGTCTTGGTATTATTGAACCAAGCCTGCGTAAGTTTCTTCTTTCACCCATTACACTACTTCTTGGTATGTCATTGGTCTCCCATTGTGCTGTGAGTCTATCCTTGGTGAAGTTTAGCTCTCCAGATAAAAGGATGATCCACCTAGGTGAGTTGTCCTTAGGCTGGGTTTCAAGATTACATGGCTTTCCACTGTTAGTTAGGGCCCCCTTGTTGGAGCATACTACTCTAGGATCATATCGATCTGCTCCTACTGTCTTGTCCATTCCTCCAGAGCCTGATGGGGTATTTCATGTACTTGTATTGATAGGGGTCTTTTGGCAAGTTAGATGGAGAGAGGATTTCTGTCTGTACTTGCGCTTGAGTGTCGTGATTCTCTGGATATTCCATTATCAATGGATTAATCTCTACATGTGGCTCTGTGACCTGTGTTATTGGTGGTGGTATATCCAGTTCAATTGTCCCCTGCTGTAACATAAATTTCCCTTCTCTTGGAGCATTTAGAAAAACATAGTTTTGGTTTGCCATCGCTCTCTGAACCAATGCTCTAGATGCATATTCTACTGTTGTAGTGCGCTTGGTCCCTCTATTATGAAAAGCCCTAATAGTGTTACTAAACAAAATATTTTGAAGATCATACCCAATGTCATACCCGAACCTACTTGAGATATTCTCCATCTGTTCATTAATCATTCTTTCTATTTTTGCATTTTGATGGGGGTAGTTCGGTAAACTGTGCCCTATAATACCAAGTTTGGTGTAGAGTTTATAAACTCGTTCATAGCGGAACTTAACCCAAGACATCACACCATCATCTCTAAACAGCATGTAGCCCACTATCAGTAGGTGCCACAGACAAATCTAAACTCTTACTCTTATGAATCTTACATTTCTCGGTGAACATTCTCTAATCCACTATTGTAACATTTCCAGCCAGCTGTCCTAGCCTATATGCTACCATTGGGATTTGATACTAAAACGGAAGTCCCCATATTTGCATCTAAATTGGTATCTGGGCAAAAAGTCATGGTGTTGAGAACCATGTTTGGTCTCCAAATATCCATAATCAATAGTGCCTGTTTAGTGACCAAGGCCTTTCTTGCCAAATGAAACGGAGATCCAAGGGATTATCAAAATGAAACATATAGAAATTATCATTCCTACTGATGACAGTCAATCTTTCCCTCAATCTCCATGCCCTGTTGATCAATCTTTGCATGTGGCGGGTAGAGAATCATCTAAAGTCATGCATGAAGCCAATGAGGCAATTTTGCTAGTACCTTTTACTTTCCTCAATTTCATTTGTTGTAAAGGAGACTATTGATCCTCTCCTAGCCTTGGTTCTCACCTGTAGGGGAGGATGGATCCTTGTTTGCTCCTTATTTGGGTTTGGGGGTTTATTGGAGTTCACTCTCACTGCTCTTAGTCCAACTACAATCTCTCTAAAGATTCATATGTTGGGTTTCACTTTTATTTGATTGTGGGTGTGTTCTGGTGGTGGGGTTTATGTGATTGTGGTATTTTTCCTTAGGATTACCTAGGCTTCTTGTGGATCCCTTATATACGGATGAAATCGACTCTTTCGATTCTCCAAATGATGGTGTTTTCTGCTTTGCATGTTGCTCGAGTGTGATACTAAACTAACATTGATTGGCGATTAGAGTCATTCTAGGTGATTGGGTTGGGAATCTGAAGGGGTTAGGCTGCCAAGGATTTTTTTTTCTTTTTCCTTCCAAGATTACTATAAGCACAGGGGGTGGATCGAAGCGTTTTTTGAAAAAGGAAGGGTGAAGATGTAGCTTGATTAGGTAGGGTTATTTGCTGCGTGATTACGAGAAATGATAGTAGTGAGGATGAAAGGGATCTAGATATGAGGGTTAATGATTAGCAGAGAAAGTAGAAGAGAAACTAAATCGACAAAAGGGGTTCAAAGCCTCCAAAGAAGTGAAGAGTTTCAAAGGAAGGAGAGCTCTCTGTTTCAAAGAGAAGACTTATGTGCTTCTTCTATTACATCTAAAGATAAAATTTGTTTTTGCATGCACCAATCTTCATCTACCTAATGACAAGTTATAACAAGATAACTTATACCATTAGTACTAGTCCATATATCACTAGTTAAACTAACCCTAGATGAAATATTACTAATTTTATCCATTAAAGCTTGCCTATACTCTTTAAACATATCCATGCAATCTTTTATAATATATGTCTAGAAATAGATTTATATACAGGTTGTAAATATTTACAAACAAATTCAAAATATCCTACTTTTTCACAAATTGTGAATGTTTGTTTAGTCCTAACTATAAATCTGACTAAACCAAGTCTAGCTTGAACATTATCAAAATTAAAATTTTTTTCCACTATCATGTATATTAATTTGAGATTGCTTGCCTGCAGTAATTTCATCTTCTTTAGTATCTAGATTAATTTTATGTGAACTAATTAAATATCTTTTATACGTACCTGTACCACCACCACTTCCATTAGAGCTATAAGCGTAAACTCCTTTACACAATTTACAAATAGCAGAACATTCATCCGTTGTACCTTCTTTTACTACAATGTCAAAATACTCCCATACTTTACTCGTTTTTTGGGTAATCTTCATTTTTGTCTGTCTTGATGATGTAGCGACAGTGGTGGCAGCTGATGATTATGTTTGAGTATGACCTCCACGACAACTAGTACTATGATCTATCAGTGGTGCCGAAGGAAGCTCTGCTTCCAGATGAATATTGGGTTCGAATTCTTTGAATGATTTGTCACCCAAATTAAAATAAGAGATTTTAGTAGAACCAAAAAGGCAAGAAACGGAACATGAACGACGAAACAAATCTGACATTTTTATATTTTTGAAAATAAATATATTTTAAAATTTGAAAGAAATAGATGTAGGAATATATATTGGAAGTTGGAAGTTGAAATTAAAATTTGTAAAATTATAAACTAAAAAAGAAAATGAATTTTAGAGAGAAAAATGATAATATTATAAATTTAGAATAAGAGAATTTGAATGAATTTAAGAAAGTTTAGGTGAGTATTGAAAGAATATAAGTGTTGAGATTTGAGAAAATGTGAAGAAAAAAATGAAGGAAATGAATAAGTATTTATAAAACAAAACATTGTATTTAAAAAAATAAAAAAATGGTAAAAAAATGGAGGGAGGGAGCTCCCTCCCTCCCTTCAAATTGGGGCAAAGGAGTTGTTGCTGCGAGACCTCGAATTTTCGAGTACAGTTTAATTATATTTATATAATTGGAAACTATGGAATAATTATAATTAATAAATATTTGATTTTATCTTAAGTTGTATGATTAATTAGTATGTGGGCCCTATTGATTCTCGAAGGCTCAAATGAAGGTGAAACTTCAGAGACTCGATATTTGGAGCCAAAAAATATTATGGTAAGAATCTCAACCTCAATCTCAATTATTTTTGCATTTTTGAAAAATGTGCAACAATTTAGAAAATGACGGTTTAGTCTATAGGACGTCATAATTTTTGAAAATAACGGTAAAACCAAGAAGACTTTTGACATATGGACTATACCAAATAATTCCTCATAAAATATAGTTTTGAAATATCGAGACAGATGGAAGAAACTAGTGGTAAAAACAGAAATTTACGTGATTTTACGGTTAGAGGTAATTTGGTAATTTCACCTAAATCGGTAACCGAACTTCAATAAAAGCTTCACCAAACATTAAAGCAAGTTAAACAGTGTTGATTTATGATTAAATAAATATTTTGAAGGTTGGATAAACTATTTTCAATAAAGTCAAACTTTAGGGGTAATTATGGAAGAATTCTTTAAGTATATTTTTGCCTCAAAAATTAGATTTTATCTTCTTTTCCAGTAGCTTCCTTGTCACTTTCCAACTGAAAACAGAACCCACACTCAGCCTACATTAACGTGGAAAGAAAAACTCCAAAAATATTAAGGAAAATCATACCAAAATAAAAAATCATCTCCACCAATCTTGTCTTACTCAACTTGCTCTTCAAGTTGGTACCCAAATTAAGTGCTATATCAGCAAAAATCAGATTGTGAGACCTCCCATTGATTTTGGTCAAGGTAAGTTTCATGGGAAACTTGGAAATTCTCATGGTTTTGTTACTAATTCTCATGTGTTTAAGCTATATTCATGTTTATTTAAGCTTAAATCATGTTGAAAATCATGTGTTTGGATTGATGAGGGTTTGGTCAACATTTCATGCACATGAATATGGTGCAAATTGATGAGAATTTAATGTAGAAAAATTTTAGAAAATATGAAAAGCATGGAATTTAGCTTAATTAAGCTTAGTTATGATTTAATTGAAGAAATTCAATTTGTTGGGCATCAAGAGTGGTTCAGCCAAGGCTTGTTGAGCATGATTTTGATGTCATTTGATGTGAATAACATGTAAGAATAATGTAGGAAAATCAAATAAGCAAGTTTATATTAAATAGGAAATTATATTTGGAAAAATTCAAATTGTGGAAACGAAGGAAGCATTCAGCGAATGAAGGGGAGGCTTAAATTTTGTCCATTTTAATGTAAATTAGGTCTTAAAATATTGTAGAAATTATACTGAGAATTTAGGCGTAATCAGAATCAAAATCATAATTATGTAGCAAAAGTTAGAATTTTGCACTAGTAGAAATTAGACTGCATTTAGTAGATTATGCTGACAATTCATTGGCATTTAAGTTATCAAATATTCTTTTAATTAAAAAATAGTGAATTTATCAAATTTGAATAATTATTTGCAGCCTCTAAGTCCAAGGGTACTACTGGTGCTAGAGGATCGAATATTGATAAAATTAGAGGTGATGGATATTTGTATGAGGTGTAGGAATATAGCGCTGCATGTTTTGATGGAAATTGTTATTTGTGGAAATTAAATAAATATTTTGGATTGAATTTTGAAACTGTGAACTGTGGTTTGAAACTTGGATTTTTATGTAGGAGGGATTAGGTTTGAATAAACTATTATGCCGCGCGGAATTTTTCTATGCTAACCTAAATCCCTAAATTTATGAAATTTATGAAATTCATGCTTTAGTATGAAATTTTGAATATAGAGAGAATTAATTTAGGTATCTAAATTTTAGATATTTGAGTATAGTTTAATAAATATTAAATCACATATTCAATAATTAAAATAATTTTTGTGATATTTTATCTATTTTTGGATGCTTGAATATGTTTTTATATTTCATGGGATCTAAATAAATAAATTTGAAGAATAAATATGGTTTTAAGTTTTATTTTATTTTATATGTTGGATTTATTGATTTTACAGAATTAATTTTTATGAATATATTTGTAAAATAATGTTATTGATTTTATGATTTTGTGATTATTTAAATATATGAATAAATTTATTGAGGCTACTGTGGGTGGATCCTTGGCCCACAAAAGTGGGTAAGCTAGGCCTTTAAACATGTGTTTTATGTTTTATTTAAATTGTCTCTGTAAACAACTTTGAACTATTTATTAAAATTATTTTGAGACTGTGGCCTTGTAGCTACCTGCGAGTATATGCATTTCCGTTCCGTTCTGGTTGCTGTTGACTCTAGCCCAGTCTGCTAGCTCCCACAGGTGTCACTTGGCTAGTGCACAAACTGTGATACCTTGACTATGGCCACACGTCTATTATAGTGTATGTGTCTATTAGGTGTACCCCAGTCTCCATAAAAAATTATACTGGGGTGGTAAATCTCTGGTTAACTTGGATCTAGACACTCCTAGTTTTGATATATTTATGATTTCGATTTATCCGTATATTTATATTCTGTGGTATGAATATGATATTTTATGAAGTCATTTATTTGATTTATCTGTTTGAAATTGTTATAAATATGATTTATACTGTTTAGGAGAAATCGTGTAATTTCCGTTATAAGTATATTTATTTATCAAAATATTAAATTTTACTTGAATTTGTGATTTAATTAAATTAAATAAACTCCCTATAGTGGCTTTGGATACTAGAACACGGCAGATACTCCAAAGTATCTCCCATACTCTACCCGGTTACTCAACCCACTATAGTATCCTTCTTGATAGATCGTGCCAGTTTTATTTCATGATTTAAATACATGATTTAAATACATGATTTCGTATAAATACCCATTTTATGAAATTTGCATATAGGATATGTTATATCAGCTTTCGTATAGATGTCTCTTACTGAACACGTTTTGCTCACCCTTTTATTTTTCTACTCCTAGATTATTTGCAGTAAGTGCGGGTCTACTAGTTTAGAAGGATCTGATTCTGGTATTTTTTAGGCGACTTCTCCAGTTTGTCGAGGTATACTGGATATATTTTACATGTTCAAATATTTTACAGTAGTACTTTTATGTATATGAATACTTGGGAAGTAAATATTATCTTTTGGTTATGTAATTGAATTTTGAGATCCTAGGTTTTGTATAAAATAAATAAATTTCATTTTGAATGTATGGACACTGCAGATGAGCCCAACTTATGTATATGATTTAAATATATGAAATTGGTAAAATATATAGTACTTCAGGACATCACAGTTTCCCTTTTTGTAGCAGCCTGCGTAGTGGTAGGCCTTAATTAAAAAAATTTTGAATGGACCGGTTTTGGCCTGAAACTGTTTCGGCTCAGACCGAGACAAATTGGTCTAGGTTTGTTACCAAGTCGAGCCCTTACCAGGCCCCATGTTTTTTAATTTGGCCCAGCTCGGTAATTTACTAAGCTAAGCTAGTTTTGGAACTAATTTAATTGGTTCCGATTATCGAGTCCTAATCCGATTTCAAGCTGGGCTAGATTAACCTGACCCGATAATTACCTCTAAATTTTATAATTCATGCTCTACTCTCTTTTCAATTTTTATACAATATTTTTTAATTTTTTTTATTATATTCCTTGAACCAAAAAGTACCAAAAAAATAAAAATTGGGCTTTATTTTTTTAACCAAATAACAATGGGCCGCCAGAAAGATCCCTTAAACCCACGACAAGAGAATGAATGGAAAGACATCGAGAAATGGTTTTAGTTCAGCAACATTGCGGACGGTCTCCGTCGCCGCTCCTATCCCTTTCTTTCTCCTCTCCTCTGTAAGCTGCAATAACAATCTCTCTCCCTTATGCGCATTTAACCGCACCTCCATGGCCTTCACTTCCACTCTCCCTATCTACTCTCACCCCAAGGTAAAACACACGCGCGCACTCCTTTTCAAAATATCTTCTCTCTTTCGAAAGGTGAACGTAACTCTTTTCATTCATTCGTTTCATGATTCTCAGATTCTTCCAAACAAACAGAGGCTCCGCTTCGAACACTTGGCTTCGGTCTACGGCCACAGGATTGTTACTAATACCACTCCCTTTATTACTAGGAGATGTTATTCGAGGTCATATAGATTGGTGGTAACATCAGCGTACGGTGCAGAGGGAGGAGCGAGGCGTCGCGTGTACAGACAGTCGCAGTCGCAGCAGCCTCTGAGTAGTGCTCCGGTGAAGCAGATTGCATCATTTGTGGTGCCCTCTGGCGTTTTCGTCGCTGCTACTTTCCGTATGGATTTCCGTTTCTGTTCTTCTCTCGTGGATGGTGAATTTGGAATAAAGTTAAATGATTGCATTTTATCTATAAATTCTTGAATTTCATCGGAAGTTACGGCGGGATGTTGAAATTTCCCAATTTGGTTAAAGAATAAAAAAATTATTGGCGTTATAGTTTTGCTTGATTGCTCACTAACGCCTTAGTTATAATCGTTGCATTTGTTAATAGCATTTGATTTTAAATCCGATTTCAGTATTTCTTTACTCTTTAAGCCAACGTGTATCAAGTCTTATCCCTTACTTACCATTGCTCGTTGTTGCGCTTGGGTAACAGTGGGTTTCATAGTGTTATTTTTTTTTATTGGAACGGCATTTGACTTATCTAGAGCACATTTATTCGAGTTCTGCACATATTAATCTTTATGTTTATCCTATGTGTGTCCTAATTGATGTCTTCAGCTGACAGTTTTATGGAAATTGGTGGAGAAACTCCTTATGCCGAAGCGAACAAGGTCTTCATCTGTTGAAAATAATTCTCGTTCACAAGGAGTGAAGTGGTCTTTTGCCCCAGGAACAAATCTATTGTCAGGTTTTGCTGCTAAGATTGATAGACAGTCAAAGCAGACGCTCAATGAATTTGCCAAGGAACTAAGGGCATTCAGCAGTGTTGACATGTCAGGTATGCTGACTGAATAGATGTAGGCAAGGTAAAAGCATATTGCTGAACTTTTCTGATTGTAGACTATTTCCATAGGTAAGAGTGAAACACCTCTTTTAACCATGTTCAGTCTTCCAGTTCTGAGTTTAATGATGGAGCCATGAAAATCCAAGATGCAATTAATGAACAGAAAAAAAGATCAAGTAGATTCTTTTAAAAATTTTCATTGTGGTGCAAATACTTTCTTTCCTCAGCATGGCTAGCAAGTTATCGAGTGAATTTAAAATGCAAGTATAAATTCATTTCATGTGAATTAAACATACTACACCTTACAATATATTTTTATCAGGATGCAACTTTGGAGATGAAGGACTGTTTTTTCTTGCTGAGAGCTTGGGTTACAATCAGGTTATGCTTCTCTAGTCTTTATTTACACTGTCTTGTTATATTAATTTCGTGGTGACTATTATCATGGTTGAGGTGTTGTACCTTATATCCTGTAAGATCCACATTTTTAATGTATTGTCTACTAACTTTCCTATAAAAGTATTGAAAATTGGAAGCATTGATGCGCCTTTTTTATGAATTCTCTGAACAGATTTTTCTCTTTTTCAGATTGTTGAGGAAGTGAGTTTTGCTGCTAATGGTATAACAGCCACAGGAATAAAAGCCTTTGATGGTGTTCTTCAAGCAAATATTGTATTGAAAACCCTTAATCTTTCAGGAAACCCTATTGGAGATGAAGGAGTAAAGGTCAGCATAAATTCACCTTTATTGACTTGAGAACTTACAAATAGTTAATTGTCCCTATCTTGCAACATTGAGGGCTCAGTAATTGTGTGTGTGTGTGTGTGTGTGTGTGTGTGTGTGTGTGTGTGTGTGTGTGTGTGTGTGTGTGTGTGTGTGTGTAATATTATTAGAGGCAAAGAAGGCTTTCGATCAAAATATGTTTTCCTTTTGTCATCTATATGTACTGGGATAAGTCGAGTTTATTTAGAGATTCCTTGTTCTTTCTTATTTTTGAATACTATTTTATGGTTACTACTTTTTTCTTCTTATATGAAGGATTGATATTTTGGAAATTGGAAGTGTGCTTTTTCATTATAATTCCTATTAAATTGTTTTAGTAAATTCGTTCTTTGGCTTTTGTTTGTTTTTCATTTGATAATGTCATAATGAACTATATAGGACGGAGGCACATGTTTGTGGAACTAAGATCTAAAAAGGCTAGCATATGAACAAATTGACAATGCTCATAATGAAAACTGAACTCAGAAAAAGATTGCGTATGAACAAATTCTATATTGTTTATTATGAAAATAGTGCAAACATTTTTACGCTACCTCCAAGTTCTAAAGCACCTATAGTGAGGTGATCTTTAATTTAAAGTTTCCTTAGAACAATTCAAGGACAGTTTGTGATTTTGTTTTTCATTGTTAAGCAGTGTAATACTAATAGAAATCAAATGCATACAATGATTTGGAATTCTTTTCTGTACATCATCATGGTTGAGATTACTCTAGAAATCTAATTTGCAGTGATTTCATTTATATATTTGTTTTATACTATCAAAAAAAATTTTTTTATGTATGTTATATACTTTAGTAATGTTGTAGGTAGAAATATCTTCTTCACACAGTTTCACCTGCATAGTGTGCATGAATGTTCAAATCATTTGGATGGTATGATTTAGTTGGGAGCATGGTTAAGCATAGAAGCAACTAATGTACTTTCTAGCATATGCTTTCCCAAACTAAAGGCTCCTATGATTTCAAATATCATTAATGCATCACTGTATCTATTAAATATTGTTTGCCCATGTCTGTAGATTCACAATTTTTTCTGAGAATTTTTTTTTATGCTCAGGTGTCTGTTTTAAGTAAACTATCTTTGTCTGCAGTGCCTATGTGATATTTTGGTGAATAATGCTAGCATTCAAAAGCTTCAGCTAAACAGTGTTGACTTAGGCGATGAGGTTTGCTTTCCGTTAGCATCCACTCTATTTTCCTTGGAAGTGCTTTTTGGAGGGGAACTGAAGGCCCATGCGGTGCAGATAAACTTTAATAATGGTGAATTACTATTTTATGCAGGGTGCAAAGGCTATTGCAGAGTTGTTGAAGAAAAATTCAACCTTGCGTGTTCTTGAACTTAATAACAATATGATCGATTATTCTGTAAACAATTACCTTACTATTTGTTTTAAATTATGATTGCAAATTTAATTAAGCAAAGTGGTAAATTTATTCTTTATTATCTTTTTTGTTTTGGGAATGGAGGTAGGGATTTACAAGTTTAGCAGGAGCACTTCTTGAGAATAACACTATCCGGAATTTACACCTAAAGTAAGTTAAAGTCTCTCAGTTTCTGTTTTCTAAAAAATATCTTGTGTTTGATATGCAATAGGTTATGTCTTAGTTGGCTGGATGGCAGATTCACCCTTAATTCTTCAACTGTTTTTAATTAAAAAAAAATATGCTTAAGTTTCCTTCTGGTTCATAAATATTTTTCATTTTTAACCAGCATCTGGGAATCTTTCTGACATAATGTTATTGTTCAAGTGGTAATTATGGTGGTGCTCTGGGGGCTAACGCATTGGCCAAAGGTCTTGAGGGGAACAAGTCTTTACGGGTACATTTCTTATTTACTTCTATTTGTTCTAAACTATATGATGAAAGTTCACTGGTTTTCACATCTTTATTGTTTTGTTTATGCTTGCATTTAACACTACTTCTGGTAGATAAGTTTTGGGTTAGAGCATTGAGAGCTTTGCAATGATAATATTGGATGAACATGCTATTGTGGTTAGAGTGTTCATTTCCATTATGTGGTCATATTGGCAGTTAATAAGATTGTAGTTTTTTTATAAGAAAGAGAAACCTTTTTTTTTTCCACTTTATTGATTGTAGGAGACAGATTACGTATATAGGAAAGGTTGAGGAACAAGAGATAATGTTTTCAACCTTATCAACTAATCTAACCAACAAAGAGATAATGTTTTCAACCTTATCAACTAATCTAACCAACAAAGAGATAAACCATAAAATCTTATCAAATATTTCAAAATAAAATTATCCTAACTAATTTTCTGCACTCCCCCTCAAGTTGGTGCATAGATGTCAATCATGCCCAACTTGCTTATGAAAAACTTGAAATTCTGTTTGAAGAGTCCCTTTGTGAGAATGTTTGCTACTCGCTCTGTTGTTGGAACAAATGGCATACAAATGGCACCTGACTCAATCTTCTCCTTTACGAAATGCCTATCAACTTCAACATGTTTAGTTCTATCGTGTTGCACTGGATTGTATGCAATGCTAATTGCAGCCTTGTTGTCGCAGTACAGCTTCATAGGCATGTTTAATGGTCTCTTGAGTTCTTCCATCACTCGTTTCAACCACAACATCTCACATACCCCATGAGCCATTGCTCTATACTCAGCTTTTGCGCTGCTTCGTGCTACCACGTTTTGTTTCTTACTTCTCCAAGTAACCAAGTTACCCCATACATAGGTACAATAGCCTGATGTGGACTTCCTATCAGTAATTGAACCTGCCCAATCCGCATCTGTGTATGCTTCAATATTTCTCTGCTCATTTTTTCCAAAAAATAGGCCTTTCCCTGGTGTACTCTTTAAATATCTTAGGATTCGGTACACAACTTCAATATGTTTTGTATAAGGGTAATGCATGAATTGACTTACCAAACTTACAGCGAATGAGATATCCGGTCTCATGTGTGATAAGTAAATTAGTTTTCCCACTAGTCTTTGTAATGGAGAATAGGAGCAACAAAATATTTTAGTCTTTTAATTGTTTTAGAGTTTTAGGTGGAAAATACTGTGTTTAATTTTATTAATAGGATTTAGGATTTCATTTTAGTCTTTTATTGTTTTATTTTAGGGTATTAGAATTTTAATAGAGAGTTTGTATCCTATTAGGATTAGGCTTGCTTGCCTATAAATAGGCTTTGTACTCTCTTTAAGCCTATGTTTGGATAGATATTAGTAAAGGAAAGGAAAGGAAAGGAAAGGAAATGAATGTAAAGTAAAGGAAAGGAAAGGAAAAGAAAGGGTACATGTATCTTTTGTTTGGATAGCTAAAAATTAATAAGGGAAAGGAAAGGAAAGTAATATTAAGAAACCTTGTTTGGTTAAGTAGTGGAAAGTAAAGGAAAGGATTAACTATAATGTTTTTTCCAATTATAACCTTTTGTTTTTAATAGATTGGACTATATATATGTGTTTTATCTAGAGAACATGTTAACTCATAAAACAAAGGCTGTTATATGCTGACCGACTTTGAGCAGTGTACTCTAACAAAGATATTTTGGCTTGTCACATCGTACGAATAGTGAATAAATAAAATATATCAAAATTTGTTTGTCAGAAAAAATGATAACATTAGAACATGTCAACCTGAAACCTTCATTGAAATCTTCAATGACAACATTAGAACATGCTCAAGAATGATATAATAAATTTTAAAAAAAATTATAACAAGCACCAAATTTGTTCATAATAAAACATAATAAGCTATCAATTATAATTCATAATTAAATAGTACATAGATCAATAAAATAATTTATTTTGTCCAACACAAACTTATTCTATCAAGATAAAAAAAACACTAATATTTCATCTTGATAAAAATAATTTATTTCAACAAATTAAAACTTATTTAGCAAAAATATTCCCAATGTCTTCAATGGCTTGAGGAACCAAAAACCAACTTTTCAACTACTTCCTTTCTTTTCTCCCATGGGCATCCAAGTACTGCTTTTACTTTCTCAGGATTATTGATAAAGTAAAGGTACGTATCGGTGATTAATTGTGAGTCAATTCCTATCTTCTCCAAAAGATTCCAAATTTCATTCTCTAACATTGGAACAACACGACTGTTGATCTTTTCATACGTAGCATTTCCAGCAGCAAGTGCTTTAGCAACCATTTCAAACCCCTCATGAATAAGTTCACTGTCTTTGTCATCTTTTGATTTTTTAGCTTTTTTATTCGTTGAACTACTCGGAATATCGATAGAAGTTCCAATAGGAGCCCTAGGGGACTTCATGATATCAATGTACTCATCACCTAAAGCATCAAAATTCTCCAATGTTACATCATTCTGAGAGATCAAATTATCAATATCATCAATATTCTCTTTTAGCTCCTCATTTATCCCAAAAGACTGTTTTCGTTTTCTCATTTCTGTTGCACTCTCAGCATGCTTTCCAGTGGCTCGATCATTTCCATAAAGAGCCATTATCTTATCATAATTTGGAATGGGTTTAGTCATCCACTCTTGGGCCTGAGGATGCGCCTAAAAAATTTATAAGTAATGTATTGTAAGAAAATAAATATTAAAATAACAGTTAAATTTATAATTTTTAAAATATAGTTTTACTAAAATTCACCTCAATCAATCTCTGCCAAACTTCAGGTTCAGCACCCCATAACTTGGTAACTGGATTCCAAGAAAATCCACTCATGCCTTGCTTGAATAAGTCATAACATTTTGAGAAAGTGGTTTTTATAGTCTTCCAACGATTTTTCACTTTTTCCTTTTCTATGTCTCTCCCACATTTTTCTTTTAGCTCAATGACTATATTATCATAGGCATGTGTAGTGAAAGTTCCATTTACCCTGTTTCCCAAGTTGTGTTGATGTAAAACTGCATCAACAAGAGCATCATCCATCATTGGTGTCCATGTCAAAACATCATCCTTATTTGTGCCTTTGTTACTTTCATTAGTAGTAACCACTTTTTTCTTTCTCGGCAAAGCTAAATCTATGTATTCACATGAAATATGCAAAAAATTAAAATAAAAATAACATATATAATCATTGAAAATAAGTACTTCAATTGTTCAAATGAAATAACAATATTTAGATAATCAAAAAACTTCATAAAGTCTCTCTAATAAAACAAATATAAATTCACGAAAACCTACAAACATTGAGAACCATTTAATTTCTATAATCTATCCACATAGCATTAGCTCTAGAATCTCTTATTTGTTCTCCTCGAGCAGCATCTTCATTATCATTTCTAGTAGCACAATACTCTTGTTCAACAGGTCCAACATTTAGTTCACGATCAACCTCATCAATAAGAGAATCATCGGGATCTATAGTCATTAGGTAATTATGTAGAATACAACATGCTACAATTATTACTTTTTGGGTCCGAATTCCATATGTTGGTATATTTGCGGTTGCTATAATAGGAAATCTTTTTTTCAAAACACCAAAGGCTCTCTCAATTGCATTACGCAAAGATGCATGCCTAAGATTGAATAATTCTTGAGAATTTCTTGGTGGATTATTTGATTATTCTTTTAAATGGTAGCGCACTCCTTTGTATGGTGCAATCAATCCGCTTCTCAACATAATTCCAGCATCAACAAGATAATATTTACCCACTCAAAATTATAACCATATCACTATTTTGAAGTTTATAAGTAATTAAATCAAATACAATATATTATAGTCATTACCTTCTGGAATAATAAGCTTATCTTCCCTTGACAGTGCATTTTTAATAATTCTTGACTCAGATGCAGTACCTTCCCATCCAGGTAATACATAAGTGAATTTTAAATCAAATGAACATGCTGCCAAAACATTTTGTGTTGGGTACTCTTTTCTGCCACGATATTTCGGAGCATCTGCATTTGAAACCTTGACTCTAATATGTGTTCCATCAATAGCTCCTACACAATCCTGATGTTGATTTTATCTATTAATATTTATCTGAATATTAACGAACTTTTGATTAAATTAAAGTAACTAACATTTCTTACCTTAAAGTAAGGGCAGAATCTATTGCTTTCAAGTATCTCGGCTGGAATACATGAGCCATTTGGTTGTTTAAGGAATCTCTCCAACTCTAGTATAGCTCTTAAAACACGATGTAAATGACGACTAGTTGTTTCTCCCGAACGTCTAAACCAAAATTGTATTTCTCTATTTTTTGCATGATGTGACAATATATTAAGGGTTTTAGCAACTTGCTCTTCCACACTGACTCGTCTTGTTGGTTCTAGACCACCATATCTTTTTAGCATTGCACATAAATCAAGAAAAGCTCTAGGTCCCATTCTTACAATATTTCGACTCCTCTCAGTACTAACAATTTGATTCATTATTTCATCTCTAACCCTATCTCTTTCTATGCTTATACAATGATCAATAACTTCTCTTCGTGGTCGTTTTTGTCTCATATACCAGTAAATAGCTAAACACATAATGTAGACAACTGCCCTTCGACGATTTTCTCTCCACAAATACTCAACCATTGTCTCTTTTCTTTCTTTATCCATCTATGATAAATGATTAATAATATTAATAAAAATTAAATGTAAAATTAATGAGACAAATAGAATACTTGGAGCTAAAATGAAGTTGTTTCTGAAATTGAATGAAACTACATATTAATGTTCTTTATTTTCAAGGCTAACTCTTAAATGGTCGTCTCTGTAATTTCCTAGTCAATGCTATGTATGTAGACTAGTTTGGTTTTAGTTTCATAGCAAGTTCTTGGAACATTCTGTCACAATCAGGTTGCTTGTTCAATGCCTCAAGGTAAGAAACTAAGAAGTTTTCTTAAACCAGATGTAGTTATCATAGAGAAGAACCTTAAAGTGAACCCTCCCAACATCCTGGATTCCTGCCTCAAAATATTCAAGACATGCCCGTATTTTATTGTAGAGATTCGTGTCTAATTTACAAAATATCATTCATTTTGATTTGTAAGTTTTATGTTTTTGTTTTATAAAAAAACAAGTAAAACAGATAATACTTGATAAATTGAGTGTAAATTTTTACATTTTCGTAAGAAGTTTGGACCAGCATTTATCATTTATTATCTGTAGATTGAAGCTTCTTAAGCTTCAGTAAATTTGATAATTTGTGTATAAAATCTGTATTCGTATTGTGTAAAATACAAAAAATTTGTGCATATACATCAAACGTAACATATATTTGTAGCTTATCCATATTCATGTATAATTTTTATCAATTTTTAACATGTATCACCTTTGTGTAATTTATATGGTATCTGGTATTGCCAATTCTTCATGCTAAATTACTGGCTTTGAAGAATTCTAGGTATGAACTTAACATATTTTAAGACGAATAAAAGGTTGTTCATATGCCTTGTAATTCAAACAAGCGAGTTGACTAGGAAAGCAAATTCTAATACTTCTGGTAGGAAATTCATTTGCCTTTAATTTGCGTTTGATTTAAGAAAACAACTTCATTCTTTCGTAAAAGGCTACGGTTTCAACGAAAACATAACAAAAAAAGAAAAAAAAAACTCACTGGAACCATGGCAAAAAAAGAACTCAGTTTCTAGGTAATTCCAAGAAAACATAACAAAAAAGGAAAAAGAACTCACTGGAATGGCAGCCTTTGTAAAGGATAATAGCCTATGTACTATGGCTTAAAAAACATCAACGAAACAGACCTGGTATAGCTATATACTACAGCTCGATTTGACTAAACAGAACATCATAAATTGCATGCAAATAGTAAATAAAAAAACAACACAAAGAAGACAATATATAATATTAAAATAATCACATAGAAGTAAAAGTTTCATTGATAGAGATAAAACCTGATGATGATAAGAACAGTCTTCTTTTTCTTTGTAGGCAGGCACTACGCAACAGTCTCCTCTTTTTCTTTGAAAATAATATGTTCAGCTAGGTTAAACAATAAAGATATAACAAGGGTAAAATTGATATTTTACATGATAAAAATTTTTTTACATTTCCTTTCCTCTCTGTTTACCCCAATTTGGGGTATTGAAAAATTGAGTAAATCAAGGGAAAGTAAGGGATGTTCACTCCCCCTCCCTTTCCTTTCCCTAAATTAATTTTTTTTTCCAAACAAAGGAAAGGTTTTCAACCTCCCCTTGTTTTCCTTTCCTATCCTTTCCTTTCCTTTCACTACCTCCAATCCAAACATAGTGTAAAAAAGATGGAGAATAATAATTTTCAGAATTTTCAGCAAAGTTTTGCTTTTTGGTTGTGACTCAACCATTCTTAGGTGCGACTCCTAAGAAACCCTAGGTGAGACTCCTAGGCTTTTATTCTTTACTCTTTTAGCAGTATAATTAGCTCCAAATCACACCCTAAACCCTAATTCAAACCTAACACAGATCTGTTCTACATCAATTGGCGCCGACTGTGGAAAAGGAAAAAAAAAATTCTGATCTTAAAAAAAAAATCTGATCTGAAAAAAAAAAGTTCTGGACAGATTTGACTTGGCAATTAGTTTACTCAATTTTGCGTCTATGATGGTGACTAATGCTGAATTAAGTAAGGCTATGGGGGAACTCCAACAAGACCATGAGCGTACCAAGGGTGCTATGGAGAATATGAATGAACGCCTTAATGGTTTATAACAGACTGTTGAAACACTAGCAGCTTCTATGACACGAATGGAAGCACGTCTAATTTAGGCCCCACAAGGTGTTCTTGTCCAACCTATTGCTCAACTACCTACAGTTGTAGGAGAGCGTGCTGAGCCACGTGATCATGCTGGAAATATCACTAGGACAGTGAAAGTAGGAGTGGCAGATTTTGAAGGTAAAATGGATCCAACTTTGTTTCTTGATTGGCTTAACTCCCTTGAAGACTATTTCAATTGGTATGACATGTCGGATGAAAGAAGGGTTCGATTTGCCAAGATGAAGCTAATTGGGTTAGCAAAAATCTGGTGGTATAGTGTGGAGAATGAAATAACAAGGTTAGGACAGCCCCAAATTCAAACTTGGGAAGAGATGAAGGCCAAGCTCAAAGAAAAGTACTTGCCGCTTAATTATCTTGGGAAGATGCGCCAACAAGCATATAGTTTACGACAAGGCAGCATGTCTGTTGCTGAATACATGAATAAATTTGATGAATACAAGATAAGGACTCAAGTTGTGGAAGATGCTACACAAGCAGCATCACGATTTCAGGCTGGGTTGAGGATTGACATCAAAAGAGAGATGCTTAGGCAGCTTATTAGCTCTGTAGAACAGGCCTTCCAGGCAGCCCTTGATGCAGAACAATATTTGAGCTATTCTACTAGCAAGAGAATGGGTTTTCAAATTGGGGAAACAGAAGCTAAGAGGAACTTTGGTGCAAATCTAGAGAAAGCGACTACTCGTCCTGATGGAAGACCTTCTACTAATGTCAACAATCCTAAAATGGAGTATGTTTGTTTCAAGTGTGGGGAGGCTGGACACTTTGGGTGTGATTGTCCAACAAAAAGAAATATGCATATGGGAGTGGAACAAGAGGATGAAGAAATTCAACAAGATGAAGATGATAATTCTATTGATTATGGTGCTTATGAGGCTGATGATCTTGACTTTGATGATGTAGAAACATCCTTTTTGGCGGTAGTTCGACGTATCCTAGCTGCCTCTGGAGTAGAAAAGCAGGATTGGAGACCCACCTCAATATTCCAAATCCTTGTTCGTTGTGGTGACCAGGCCAAAAAACTTGTTATTGATGGTGGGAGTTCCATGAATGTAGTTTCTACCTCCACTGTCGAGCGTCTCAAACTAAAAAGTATACCACACCCTCACCCCTATAAAGTGGGTTGGATTGATAGTACCACAATTCCGGTAACACAACAATGTCTTGTATCTTTTAGTTGTGGTGATTTTGTTGATTCTATACTTTGTGATGTTATCCCTATGCAAGTTGCCCACATCCTTCTTGGTCGTCCTTGGCAATATGATTGAGATGTGAGTCATGCTGGTAAGGCAAACACCTATTGTTTCTGTCACCGAAACAAGAATATTGTTTTAAAGCCAATGAGTTCAGAGGATTTCAAGAAGTATGAGAAGAAAAGGACTCCAAGGTCTAGTAAAGTTGTGGGGGTGAGAAGAAACATCTCTATATTTTGACTAAAAGGCAGTTTGAAGTTAAGAGCAACAAAAATTACCCAATACATGCAAATTCGAGGAGGCCTACTGATTTCAATGACGGTAACATGGGTATGAAGCAGAATAAATCCAAAAGGTATCCAAGAGGAGTTCACAAGAAGCTTCATCCACATTATCATGCTTTAAACTCGCCGGAGTCGAGTTTTTCCCAGTGGGGGAGAATAATGATGAATGGGAGCAACAAAATATTTTTGTCTTTTAATTGTTTTAGAGTTCTAGGTGGAAAATACTGTGTTTAATTTTATTAATAGGATTTAGGATTTTATTTGAGTCTTTTATTGTTTTATTTTAGGGTCATCATCATCATCATCATCAGAGCCTTTATCCCAATAGATTGGGGTAGGCTATATGAACCAATATCTAAAATCACGTTAGATCGTCCATATGTATTCTTTGCCTCCATAAATTCCTATTCAAGGCCATTTGCTCATCTAATTCTAAAACCTTCATGTCTTTCCAAACTACTTCCTTCCAAGTCTTTTTAGGTCTTCCTCTAGTCTTAACCCTTCTCTCAACATTCATAGCCTCTATTCTCCTAACTGGAGCATCTACAGGTCTACGTCTTACATGTCCAAACCAACGTAAACGATTTTCACACATTTTGTCTTCGATAGGTACCACTCCAATCATCTTACGAATATCATCATTTCTCATTCTATCCTTTCTTGTATATCCACATATCCACCGTAACATTCTCATTTCCGTTACACTCATTTTTTGTGTATGTAGCCGCTTAGTCGCCCAACATTCACTACCATATAACAATGTTGGTCTAACAACTGTCCTATAAAACTTGCCTTTCAACCATGTAGGAATTCCTTTATCGCACAACACACCTGTAGCACTTCTCCACTTACTCCATCCAGCCTGAATCCTATAGGTCACATCACCATCAATCTCTCCATCCATTTGTACTATTGATCCCAAGTATCGAAAATGATCCCGCTTAGGTATCGCCACCCCATCTAACTTCACTACATCATGCTCTTCTAGTCGGTTAGAACTAAATTTACACTCCATGTATTCAGTCTTCACTCTGCTTAGTTTAAATCCTTTTGATTCCAACGTTTGTCTCCATAATTCCAACTTTGTATTGATCTCCGCTCTAGTTTCCGCACATAGGACAATATCATCTGCAAACATCATACACCAAGGCACCTTATCCTGGATAGATTTTGTTAGTTCGTCCATAACTACCGCAAACAAGAATGGACTCAACGCTGACCCTTGGTGTAATCCCACCGTGATAGGAAACTCATTTGTTTGCCCCCCACCTGTCCTCACATGTGTCCTTGCATCTCTATACATGTCCTTAATTAGTTTAATATATTTCAAAGGAACTCTTTTCTTCATTAAGGACCACCATAGTACCTCCCTAGGCACTTTATCATATGCTTTCTCCAAATCTATAAAGACCATATGGAGATCTTTACCCATTACTCGAAAGCGCTCCATAAGTTGTCTCAGCAAATGTATTGCCTCCATAGTTGATCGACCCGGCATAAAACCAAATTGATTCTCCGATATCTATTGTTTTATTTTAGGGTATTAGAATTTTAATATAGAGTTTGTATCCTATTAGGATTAGGCTTGCTTACCAATAGGCTTTGTACTCTCTTTAAAAAAGATGGAGAATAATAATTTTCAGAATTTTCAGCGAAGTTTTGCTTTTTGGTTGTATGACTCAACCATTCTTAGGTGCGACTCCTAAGAAACCCTAGGTGAGACTCTTAGGCTTTTATTCTTTACTGCTTTAGCAGTATAATTAGCTCCAAATCACACCCTAAACCCTAATTCAAACCTAACACAGATCTGTCCTACATCACTTTGGTACCGAGATGTATCCATTGGATCTCCTTCCTTGCTATCTCCTAATTTTTGATTCTGATCAATAGGAGTGTCGGCAGGTCTGCATCCACTCATTTTGTTTCTTTAAGAAGATCAAGAATGTACTTCCGTTGCGAAACAACAATTCCTTTCCTTGATCGAGCCACCTCCATTCCAAAAAAATATCTCAAAGGGCCAAGTCCTTAATCTCAAATTTTGATGATAGACACTGTCTTAGACAATTCATTTCTGGTATATTGTCTCCAGTAAGGATGATATCATCCACATATACTATCAACACAGATATCTTGCCATCTTTTGAGTGCCTCATAAACATGGTGTGATCGGTTTGCCCTTGAATGTACCCTTGATTTGTCACAAACTGTGCAAATTTCTAAAACCAAGCTCTTGCAAATTGTTTTAGTCCATACAAGGACTTTTTCAGTTTGCATACCTTTGAACCAAATTTCTCATTAAAACCTGGTCGTGAGTCCATGTAAACTTCATCTTTTGAGTCTCCATTAGGAAATGCATTTTTTACATCTAGTTGCTGTAGAGGCCAATCAAGATTAGCTGCAACCGATCGGAGTACTCTTACAGTGTTTAACTTTGCCACAGGTGCAAAAGTTTCAAGATAGTCAATGCCATAGGTTTGAGTAAATCCCTTAGCTACCAATCGTGCTTTATACCTTTCGAGTAACCCATCTGACTTGTACTTGATTGTAAACACCCATTTGCAACCAACTGTCTTCTTACCTTTTGGTAAATTAGCTATCTCTCATGTACTATTTTTCTCAAGGGCTTTCATCTCCTCAAGAACGGCCTTCTTCCAATCAAGAACCTGTAGAGCATCCTGCACAGTCTTTGGAATTTCTACAGAAGAAAGTTGTGAAGTAAATGCAAGAAAGGCTGGTGAAAGATTTTTATAAGACACATGGTGGGACATGGGATGTTTGGTGCATGATCTAACACCCTTTCTGGTAGCAATAGGAATATCAAGATCATTTGTGGACTCAAACTGTGAACTAAGACTAGGCTGAATAATTTGGACGGATTCAGTTTGACTATTACTTGAAGAATTGTTAGAGTTCTGGTCATGCCTTGGTTCAGACTCATGGCATTGTACAGGAGCAATGGACTCTTTTCTTTGAGTTTGGTTCTTCCTCGAGTAGACAATAAGTTCTGGTTTTCTTGTACCTGTCTTTGAACCATTGCAAATGTCCAAATGATCATGATCATGAGATGACAGTGATGATGGACTTGGATTTTCAGTAGTTATAATAATGCCTGATTCAATAGGTTGGACAGAGTTTGTAGGAATCAACACTGTTTTGTCAAAATTTTCAGAGTTTGTAGGAATCAAAACTGTTTTGTCAGAATTTTCAAGTTGAAACACATCTAGATACTCCGAATCTTCACATTCTTTCTCCCCCTGAAGATGAGTCCAAAAAAAGTATTTTGATTCAAAAAATGTTACATCCATGGTAACAAACATTTTTTTGGAAATTGGGTCATAGCATTTATAACCTTTTTGATTTGGTGCATATCCTACAAATACACATTTTCTTGCTCTTGGGTCAAGTTTCCCACGGTCTTGATCATGAATATGGACAAAGGCAATGCACCCAAAAATTTTTAATGGTAATGTTGATGACAACCTAGACATGGGATTACACTCATGAAAGAATTGTAAAGGCATTTGGAAGTTTAAAATCCTAGTGGGCATTCTATTTATTAGGTAAGTAGCAGTGAGAATAGCTTCACCCCAAAGATACTTAGGAACCTTAATTGTGAAAAGTAATGCCCTAGCCACTTCCAAAATGTGTTTGTTTTTTCTTTCAGCAACCCCATTCTGTTGGGGAGTGTCATTGCAAGAACTTTGATGTACAATACCTTTTTCTAGGAAAATTTTTTTCAAAAGATTCTTAAAGTACTCTTTTCCATTATCACTTCTGAAAATTTGAATTTTTCCTTGAAATTGCGTTTGTACCATGGTGTAAAAATTTTTAAACACCTTCTCCACTTCATATTTTTCTTTTAGCAAATACACCGAACTCACCCTTGTATGGTCATCAATAAAAGTGACAAACCACTTTTTCCAAATTGTTTAGAAACCTTTGATGGTCCCCAGACATCACTATGAATCAAGGAAAAAGGTTTAGAAGCCTTATATGGTTGTGACGGGAAAGATGTACGATGATGTTTTGCTAACTCACAAAATTCACACTGAAATGAAGATGGATTTTTATTTCTATATAAACTAGGAAACAAATACTTTAAATAATGAAAATTTGGGTGGCCTAACCTATAATGCCACATCATTATTTCATGATCATCAGAAACAGCAACAGATTTTAGACATATATCTTGAACTTGTTTTCTTGATTCTGTTCCATCTTCAAAGAAATAGAGTCCTCCACCCTCTCTAGCACTACCAATCGTCCTCCCCGAGGTCAATTCCTAAAACTCACATCGAGAGGAATAGAAATTAGATTGACTTGAGATCATGAGTTAACTTGCTTATAGACAACAAATTACAGGATAAGTTAGGAACATGAAAGACATTATGTAATGTAAGAGATGGAGAGATGGAAATTGATCCTATTCCGGCTATGGTTGAAAGAGACCCATCTGCAATTTTGATTTTTTTTATCTCTTGCACATGGATTATAGGATGAAAAAAGATTTGAGCAGCCTGTCATATGGTCAGTTGCTTCAGAATCAATAATCCACGGGTAGGTTTGACTAGATTTGATGCTAAAGAGAGCTGCAACAAGGTAATTACCTTTTTGGGCTAGAGAACTAGATGGATTTACAGAAAGTTGTGGAGATTGAAAGAGTTTTTGTAGATGTTCTAACTGGTCCTTTGTGAATGGGGCCATTTCTGATTTGACTTCTTGTCCTTGAGAATATTTGTTGCTTGAAAGGCTCGGCCATCACTACCAGATTTCTTTTTCCAATTCAGTGGTTTGCCATGAATTTTCCAACATGTCTCCCTTGTGTGCCAGGGTTTCTTACAGTGATCACACCATGGCCGCTTCTTCTTTTCTCCTTCGAAATCTGGACCTCTTGAGACAAGGGTAGAACTCTCTGTTTCTGGGCTATGATCAAATACAGAATGTTTCAACATAGTCCTCTGTCTAGCTTCCTCTCTACGAACCTCTAAGAAAACTTCACAAATGGATGGTAATGGTTTCCTTCCAAGAATACGTCCCCGTACTTCATCCAAATTTCGATTTAGGCCTGCAAGAAACATGTAGATACGATCATTTTCCTCCCTTTTCCTGTACCTCAAGCTATCAGCAGGACAATCCCATTCGTCATTATAACATTGGTCTAGCTCTTGCCATAATGTCACCATCTCATTATAGTAGATGGTAACATCTTGATCTCCCTGTTTGAATTGCCAGAGTTTTATCTTTAATTCGAAAATCTTAGAGGAGTTTTCCAAATCAGAATAAGTCTCCTGTACAGCTTCCCATACTTCTCTTGTAGTTGGTAAAAATAAATATAGTTTTCCAATCACAAGTTCCATGGAGTTGATTAGCCATGCAGTCACCAACGAGTTTTCAGACCCCCATGCTTTCAAATTTGGATCATCTGTAGCTGGTCGTTTCACCTCTCCGGTCAGGTGTCCAAGTTTTCCTCTACCGTCAATCGCTAACTTCACAGATTGAGGCCATTCTAGATAATTTTTACTGTTCAATTTGTGAACAGTTAATTAAAGAGAGGAATTCACAGCAGGTGCATATCAACACTGGTTGTTGATACTAGTGGTATAGAAGATGTAGTTCCAGAAGAAGCTGAGCTTTTACTATGCCCAGTCATGGCTCGGATACCATGTAGTTTTTTTATAAGAAAGAGAAACCTTTTTTTTTATTTTTTTATTTTTTCCACTTTATTGATTGTAGGAGACAGATTACATATATAGGAGAGGTTGAGGAACAAGAGAATGTTTTTAACCTTATCAACTAATCTAACCAACAAAGAGATAAACCATAAAATCTTATCAAATATTTCAAAATAAAATTATCCTAACTAATTTTCTGCAAAGATCTTTTACTAGGACTCAGCATTTAAGGTCAGTGTACCAATGTTAACATGACAAACCATTATGGGTATGATATATGTGTCTGACACGTCTTTAAACATTTTGGCGCTTCCTTTTCACCTTTTGCTTAGTTCTTGTTGCAATTGAAAGAAGAAAAGAAGAAGAGAAGAGAAATGGAGGGAGGGAGTAATTTTGTGATTGCACGGTGCCGACTGAGAATAAGAAAAGGAGAATGGTGGTGCAGAAAAAGAAGATAGATCTGGGCTTTCTCTTAAATTACTAGTAGGGCTTGAAAAAGGATTTAATAGCTAGGCCCAAATCCTTTTCAATTCTTTCATCTATATATTGAGTTTATATGGATTTATTTCAGTCCTTGATCCGGAAGGCAAAATTATTATGTCTTGGGCCATTTATATTTTGGAAATTTTCCTACCTACATAGTTAAATGAATTTGAGATTAAGATCATAAAAAATATATCAAAATTTTTTTTATATAATAAAACTATTTAAAACTAATGCTCATAATTGAAAATAAATTTAATTGATGTACAGTTTTTTTAATAAACGAGAACATTAAAAAAAATTATATAAGGTATTGAATTTTTTTAGATTATATAAAAATAGAAATATTCGTGTATGCAGATCCTACTTTTGGATCCCTTTTAGCCAACTCCATGAGTCTAAAACTTTGAGCATAAGGCAATTCAGATGCCTAGATCCTCACCAGTATTGGACACTCGTTATTGAGTCCATGTAACTTAGTTGATAATTATACCCATTTTTGTTTAACCTAAGCAAAAGCTTCTATATTTTTTCTGTTTTTGCATCTATAATACAGTGATTGGATTTCCTTGAGTGTTTTTAGGAACTTCATTTACATGGAAATTCAATTGGTGATGAAG
Organism: Heritiera fomes; assembly: GCA_032173925.1. NCBI lineage: Eukaryota > Viridiplantae > Streptophyta > Magnoliopsida > Malvales > Malvaceae > Heritiera > Heritiera fomes. The sequence goes on along the minus strand of JAPDPM010000009.1, from coordinate 14,211,588 downwards.
GAGTCCGCTCTTTGATGTCAGGCTTATCCTCACATAAAGGTTTAGATTTGTTATATCAAATCTCTCTCTCTCTCTCTCCCTCTTGTTGTCATTGGCTTTTATCCTTACCAGCCTATTGCAGCAGTTCATAACAAGCATATTCTTTCCAGGGAAAATTACTTTATTGGACCTTGGAAACAACTCAATAACTGCAAAAGGTGCTTTTCATGTTGCGGAATATATCAAAAGGAGCAAGAGCTTGCTATGGGTGAATCTTTACATGAATGACATTGGTGATGAGGTATTCAATAAATTAATACACAGTCAAATATACCAAGTTTTTTTTTAGTAGGCTTTTTATTTCTAGGAGTTAAACCAGTGCCAACTAAACAAAGGACTATGTTTTACTGGATATGTTCTACATCAGAGAAAGATGGAAGAAAGCTCTTACGTTGACCTTCTTGTTTAGAATTTTGATCATAGTGAATTTGATTGACAAACAGTTTTCTAGAAACTTGTAATTGAACTTCTTGGTTGATACAAAAATTTGAAAATTTAACAGGGTGCAGAGAAAATTGCTGGTGCTTTGAAAGAAAACCGGACAGTAACAACCATAGACCTGGTGAGAAGAGAATGCTTCTTTGTAATAAATTCTTATGTATATCTCAGACATTCAGGCAATGTTTGGAGCATGTCTTTTACAAATCTCTGAAGACAACAAATGGTTTATAATATCCTAGGGTGGAAATAATATTCGTGCCAAGGGGTTTGGTGTGATAGCTGAAGCCTTAAAAGATAATAAAGTCATTACAAATGTGAGTCCTTTCAACATGATTCTCATCATGATAATCATCTTTAGCTGCCCTTTATGCCTCCCTTTCTATCCTTAATTTGGTATGATGACATAATTGGCCCCCCTCCCCTTTTTCTTTCCCACTCTTTCTTCAGCTGGAACTTGGGTATAATCCCATTGGAGCAGATGGAGCAAAGGCTTTGTCTGAAGTTCTTAAGTTCCATGGAAATGTAGAAACACTTAAGCTTGGTTGGTGTCAGGTAAATTCTCTTACATAAACCTCTATAAAAACCATTTTGAACGATCTTTTCTTTTATGTATAACAAAGTGAAATGGGATCTCTTTTAGATAGGACCAAAAGGTGCGGAGTTCATTGCAGATATGTTGAGATATAATAATACCATATCGATTCTGGACTTGCGAGCAAATGGACTTAGAGATGAAGTCTGTACCTGTAAATAGAACTCCATTTTTTTTTTCACAACCATGGAAATTGAATCTTAATGTCATACACATCATTTGCAGGGTGCAGCCTGCCTGGCTCGCAGCTTGAAAGTGGTTAATGAAGCTTTAACTTCACTTGACTTGGGATTCAATGAGATAAGGGTAAATTTATATTGTCTTATTATCTAGTTTATGACTTTCCTGCATGCTGCATCATTTGATATGAGGTTTTATGTAGGATGATGGTGCTTTTGCCATCGCTCAAGCACTCAAGGCCAATGAAGATGTCACAGTAACATCTCTCAACCTTGCGAGTAACTTTCTTACAAAATTTGGGCAGGTAATTATTACTTTTAAATCAGTATCCATTTTATCTTCTGCTTCAATCTAATTCAACAGAACTTTGTGGCTGTTTGACCTTTTTTTTTTGGCCAGTGCTATTTTTCATTTTCAGATTCCTCGGTTCATTTAGCTTCTGTATCTATAAATTCATTGTTTTTCCTTTTATCATGCAGAGTGCGTTGACTGATGCAAGAGATCACGTTTATGAGATGAGTGAAAGGGAAGTCAACATTTTCTTCTAGGAGTTCTCTTAATGGAGGAAAATAGTTGTGTAGCAGTCAGTTTTTTGGTTTATTCTTTGGCAGGTATTGGTGAGAACTACTTTTGAGTTAAATTTTGGGTTCTAAACACCATCCAGAGGTACATATGGAAAATTTTTGACATTTGATGTAAGTTAGTTTCACCAGTAGCATTTTGCACCCAAACATTTTAGTTAGTTTACTAACTTTACAGCATCCGGTCAATCTGTTTGCATTATAATTGACGTAGAAAGGTTCTGTAAATTGTGGGTTTTTTTTCCCTGAAATTAAGCATACTTTGACTGTTTGATGGAGGCGTATGACTTTATATGCCAATGTGGCAGACAAAGGTGGGTTGATTCACTGTTGTTGGCCAATGCATGAAGTGAAAATATGGGTGCTGGAATAGATTTCACAATCTTAGATATGATATAAAAATGAAATGAAAATAAAAATGGACACAAATAAAATATACAAAAATGAAAAGTCAAAATTTGGTTAAGTTTTACATTGTCTATATAAACTTTGATACAAAATTTTTGCATTTTATGACATGATTTTATATTTGTTGAATTGTGAGATTAATGTTGGGAATATCTGATCAGAGTCACGAGGTATCCAAGCCCAACTGCCTGTTGGGACTGGGAATTTGCCCCATGAACCGTGACTAAGAATATAATTGAGCCGAGTTGTGACGGTACATTATTAAGTTTGAATTCAAATTGATTTGAAAATTTGAAGTTCGAAACTTGATTTGAGCTTGGTTTTCAAATTTGAGTTTGACTCGTTAGTATACTTGAGTTGCAAGAGCTTGTTTTAATAGGTTCGATTTATCAATTTTTAATTTTATATTATGAAGATAAAATAGTAAATTAATAATAAAATATTTAAAATATATATATTTAAAGAAAGCTTGATAAAATACGTGAGCTGTTCGAATTGAATATTAAAAAGCTTGAATTCAATTTTATTCGTTATTGGAATCGCTCAAGTTTGAACTTGATTTGAAAATAAATAAGTTAAATTCAAATAATCATAAAATCGCATTCTAATAGTTCATAAGTAGCTTAATTTGCTTACACTTTTAATTGTGACTTCTAATATGGATTTAATGACTTGAACTAGGAAGTTTGAAATGTTTAGTGAATATCATGTCGATTGCTGCTATAAAATGCAACACGTGTACTAATGTGGGTATAGTACGTGCGGATTTTGGGAAAATTAGTAGGCAGCCACGCACCCACGCGGGTTTTTTTGGTCATAATCTCTCTCCTCTTTAAGGATGCCCCGCGGTCACCTCCCTTTCTCTTCCCTGTGTTTTATGTGCCAAGCTGACGCTGTCCCCCCCTACTGATCTGTCTTTAGTAATTTTTCTTCTCCCTTCACCACCTCAACTTAAACCGACTCATGAGTCGGATACTTGTGCGTGGAAAAAGTAATAAATGTAGGAAAAATTTAAACAGATAAAAAAACATGATCTCATGTTTAATCTATTAATTAATATAAAAATGTACTTGAATCCTTTCGAATCCATTTATTTATCAATCTTTCACATCTATATATGAGAAAATTTATAGCTTACTCACTGATGAAATATAAAATAAAAATTATTTTATGTTTAGATTAAAGATCATAATTTATTTATGTTTGTAATATATTTTTATTTTATTTTAATTTTTCATAAAAATAAAATAAAATATTAAATTTTTACATATTGCAAAATTCATACTAAATGAGATGCTTTAAAATTCAATAACTCAAATATTATATGATCACTTTTAAATTAACTAAAACATCAAATAACCTATAATATATAATTAATTAATATATGTAAACCCAATAAAAAAATTTCCGAGCAATAAATAAATGGAAACGTACGTATCTACTCGTTTAAAGTTTTCGCCTCTCCAGCATACATAATTCACAAGCTATCAACTAAATCCATGATTAAAGTTTTGTCTTCTTCGGTGTGAATGATTCATGACCATCGAATGAGTTCATCTTTCCACTTTCCTTACTTCACAACAATTGTCTAAAAGCATGGTTTAAAGATGGATCTCCACTGTTTGCGCACATCGCAAACAACGGTTAATTTCATTGACTGAGTTTTTATTTTAGCGAGCAAGCATGTGACAGTGATTGACAATCTTGAAGAACGTTCTATTCTACTTGAAGTCTTCAATATCAAATCCTCACAATCAAATGCAAAAGTTAAATTAAAGGGCGGATTTCTTAACTAAGCGAACGCCTAACGGAAAAGGATAGCGAGAAAAGTAGCACGAGAAATATACTTGAAGAGGATAATTGACGTATTCAATGCATTTGACGAATCTAAAGAAGTTATGTCATATTTGGTGCATACAATGATAGATAGGATAATATAATAATTATCTTATCTTATGTTTGGTGCATACATTAAGAAGAGAATTGGATTGTAAGGAGGATTAGTCATCCTCCTAGTATAAGATGATTCAATCCTTTCCAAAAGGTAAGGATTATTTCTAATCCCATGGGATTAGAAATAAATACTAATATTTTATTCATTTCATTCTTAAAATTTGTATTTAAAAATTAACTTAAACATTTAATAAAATAATAATGATATTTGTTTAATTAATTAATTAATCCAAAATTTTTCTTTCTTTTCATTTTTTACTTCTTTTTCTTCTTTTTTTTATTCAGGAAAAATTATAATTTTGATAAAATAATATTTTCTTGAAAATTTTTTTTATTATTTTTGGGAAATAATTAAATTTTTTAAATCATTTTTTAAAAAATAAATTCTCAAACATAAAAATTATTATAAAATATATTTTTAACTAGTTTTCTCTTACGTTTAAATTTTTATTTTTTCATTCTTAATTTTTTCTTTTTTACTTTCAAAAAAATAAAGAAAAATAACTATTGACTATAAAATTATTAGAAATTATATTTTTTAATTTATAAAATTTAAATTATTAAATTTAACTTGTATTTTTCCTTTTTCTTTTGTTTTCTATATTTCCTTCTAATTGAAAAAAAGAAAAGAAGATAAAGAAACCATAAAAGTAAAGAAAAATATTTAATGGTCTTTTGAAAAAATTAATATAATTAAAAAATAAACTTATTTCCTAGAAAAACTCAATTTTCTAAAAATGAATATATTTAATTTAAAACAAAAAAAATATTTCAAGTTTAAATCATATAAAAGAAATAAAAACAAAAAGGAAAGAAAAGAAAAAAAGTGAAAAAGTAAAGAGAATTTTTTTTATAAAAATTCATTTTTTAACAAAATAATTTTTTTGAAAATGTAATATAAATTTTTAGGAGTAATTTTTTATTAAAAAATCATCTAATAAATTCGAATATTAATTTTAATATTATAAATAATATCTAAATTTAAATTTTTTATTTATATTTATAACAAAAAATTTATAAATTTAAATTATGTTACTTTAAAAAAGAGTACTAAAAAAATCATTTTGTATTACTTTTAATGTTACACATAGAAAATATAATGAAAGATATAAAAAGTCATCCTATCATATTTTTAATCATTATACACACCAAACATAAGATAGGATGATATAATCTAATCTTATCATATCCATAATCTTATATTGTCTTATCCTATCTTTATCCTATACACCAAACATAACCTTAGGTCATATTTGGTGCATAAAATGATAGATAGGATAATATGATAATCATCCTATCTTATGTTTGATGCACACATTAAGAGAAGATGGGATTGTAATTTGTAAGAAGGATTAGTCATCCTCCTAGTATAAGATGATTCAACCCTCTCTAAAAAGTAAGGATTATTTCTAATCCCATGAGATTAGAAATAAATACTCATATTTTATTTATTTCATCCTTAAAATTTATATTTAAAAATTAACTCAAACATTTAATAAAATAATAAGGATATTTGTTTAATTAATTAATTAATCCAAAATTTTTCCTTCTTTTCATTTTTTTACTTCTTTTTTTTTTCTTGTTTTGTTCAAGAAAAATTATAATTTTGATAAAATAATATTTTTTGAACAAATTTTTTTAAAATTATTTTTTGGAAAAAATTAAAAATTTTAAATCATTTTTTAGAAAATAAATTCTCAAACATAAAAATTATTATAAAATATATTTTTAACTAGGTTTTTCCTCACATTTAAATTTTTATTTTTTACTATTAAAAAAAGAAATAAAAATAACAATTAACCATAAAATTATTAGAAATTATATATTTTTAATTAATAAAATTTAAATTATTAAATCTAACTTATATTTTCTTCTTCTTTTTTTTGTTTTCTATATTTTCTTCTAATTGACCAAAAAAAAAGAAATAAGATAAAAAAACATAAAAATAAAGAAAAATATTTAAGAATTATCTTTTGAAAAGTTTAATGTAATTAAAAAAATAAACTTATTTCCTAGAAAAACTCACTTTTCTAAAAATAGATATACTTAATTGACAATCACAAAAATTATTTTAAATTTAAATCATATAAAAGAAATAAAAACAAAAAAGAAAGAAAACGAAAAAAAGAAAAAGTACAGAGATTTTTTTATAAAAATTTATTTTTTAACAAAAAAGTTTTTTTAGAAACGTAATATAATTTTTAAATAATTTTTAAAGGTAATTTTTTATTAAAAAAATCAACAATAAATTTGACCATTATTTATTATATTATAAATAATATTTAAATTTTTAATTTTTTATTTATAATTATAGAAAATTATAAATTTAAATTATTCTACTTTAAAAAAGAGTACTAAAAAAAATTTTTATACTAGTTTTAATTTTACACATAGCAAATATGGTGAAAGACATAAAAAAACCATCATATCCTATTATTAATCTTTGTACACACCAAACATAAGATATGATATAATCTAATCTTATTCTATCCAGAATATTATATTATCCTATCCTCATCCTGTACACCAAACATGGCCTTAGCGATAGAATTTGAGATATTATACGAGGTGCACAAGTAAGAATGTTTGCCAAATCTCAAAGGCAACTAGTGCATTAAGGTAGCCAAGCTTGAATGAGGGGCTTGATCAATTACTCATATTTTATACTACTTTGGCGAGGCTAAGGTACGCAACAATAATATGGTAATGATTACCACTTGAGGGCGACACCCTGAGAGGTGGGAGATGTCTTACGTAAAAAGTCAAATTCCAAAAGGAATCTGAGTCTCAAAATACTACATTCCCCTACCTAAGAAACCCCATTGGCATGTGCCAAGCCTAAATGCTTGAAGTCGTCTATTAGACATGATAAAACAATTTCCCAAGCTTGCAAAGCTTGAAGTCGTCCATTAGACGTGAGAAAACTCTTTTACACTTGACACTATCCTTAAAAAAAATTAAAGCATGTAAGTTTGGAAACTGTTCATTAGATGTGACAAAACTTATTCCAAGTTCCCACGCTTAATGCCATCCTTTATACATGAGAAAACTTATCCCTAAACTATCTAATTTTGGATGCCATGCCATTGACGTGATAAAATTTATTCTAAGCTTTTGTGCTTAATACTCTCCCATGGATGTGAAAGAATTTATTCCAAACTCCAGCGCTTGAGGCCATCCCATAAACATGGCAAAATTTATTCCAAACTCTTATGCTTAAAGCTATTCCACGGACATGAAAACATTTCTTCCAAGCGCTCACAGTTGGGCTTTGCTTGGTAGGAGGGATGGAAAGGGATGAAGATGTAAAACTTGCTAATCTAATGGTTAAGCTATAAAATAGGAAAGTGGTTATGAAAACTAACTATTAGATTATCAAATTTTTCATCTTCACCCCTTTCCATCCTTCTTACCAATTAAAGCCTTGAAGTTGTTCCACGTATATGATAAAATCCATTCCAAGTTCCAAAGCTTGATGTCATTGCATTGACAAGAGAAAAACCATTCCCAAATCACTCTAATTTTAAAAGTCGTCTTACGGAAGTGATAAAATTCATTCCAAGCTTCAAAGCTTGCAAGCTATCCTGAGAAAACTCAATCCAAGTTCTAAAAGTTGAAGCCATCCATTGGACGTGAAAAGACTTATTCCAAGCTTCAAAGCTTCAAGTCGTCCCTTAGATATGAGAAAAATATCCATAAAGTTCCTTTAAGATTAGAAAACTGTGGCTAAGGCACATTAAGATAATGCCAAAGCATTACCTTATGGAGGCGAATAAGGGAGTAATCTTAAGGCAAGGAATCAAATAAATGAAGCAATATGTACAATACTCATCCATAATCAAAACTGGAAAGTTGAAAAAGTTAAGAACTTTCTAAAAGCCAACGCCTAAGGTTGTGATGTCTTAAGTCTCACAACCAAAGTGATCGAGGCTCAATGCAAGAAGCACAATGATTCAAAGTCCATAAAGAGAAGAAAGACTCATTGAACAATGCCTTAAAGCCGCAAGCATACTATAAGCATGGACAAAAATGAGTAAGTCATAAACGAGATCATTCAAGAAATGTGACGTCTATAAAGAAATATAAGAAACTAGCTCTATAAAAAAAATTCATTGGAAGTATTATATATGAGCATGGATGAAGAAAAGCAAAGTCTGTTGAAATCATACCAAGGGTGCAACACATACAAAAGAAATGTAAGAGATAAGCTTTATTGAAATCACCATTCCATGCAAAAGTTATAAGTCACAAAGTTACCATCCACAAAAGATGAAATGAAGCAAAAGCATGATTAGATGTAAAGTATCCAAATGCCAATGCATAGAAGCACTTGGATTAATAACCATCCCATAGTTATATCATTTCAAAAAGGCCCAAAAAACAATGGCCAAATGAATCATAAACATGAAAAGGAAAGGAACATCAAGCACTATCCACTTTTTGCAGTAGCTGTATCATCCAATTCACCTGTCAACACGTCTTTAACATAGCGAACCATCTCAATGATTTCACCATTATCGTTTTAGTAAATAGGTGCATTGAGTTGTTGGGTACTAGGATGAGAAAGTGAAGGAGTGTTAAGTTGAGCCTCGCAGTCCTAAACAACTTGGAGAAGTGTGTAAGAAAGCTCACGTCAAGATAGTTTAACTGAATACAATCCAAGAGGTATGAGAAGCCCACTTCCATGGCTCCAAGGGTAGTGGTAGAAACATCAGAGGTAAAGGCCTTGAAAGCCTTGTACTCGTTGATGGCATCCTAGTGTGAACTTTTCAAGATTGAATGCAAACACTCCACCTCCCAAGCCTCTTGGGTTTTCTTTATAGCCATCACTATTTCATGTTTCTTTTTTCACAAGTTGTAATTGCTTTTCTTAAGTTTGGAAAAAGGGGCGAGAGAATCACTAAGTTCCTTTTCTATAAGTTCACTTATTTAGATAGCTTACAAGACTCCCTCATTAGGCAGGATTTATCAAAATTCAAGTGGTCGCACTTTTTAGCTACGAAAAGAGTATTGAACAAATTATACAAAAAGAAACAAGGCAAATGTTTGATTAATTAACAAGGGTGCAAAATGAGGAAAAATAACGATCAAGTAATAAGTACACATACTCTACACTGTTTATGATGAGTGTTCACTGATAACGCTACAGTGATCTAGTGATTATGATATGAGCTATAGACAAGAGATTGGTTGGTGCAACCTCACACTTTTCCATATATGCTTGACATGTTTACTGAGACGAGGTTTTATTATACTTTTACAAGCTATGATTTATATGATTTATAAGTGCATATACGACTATGTTATTTTTTATGATTGCATAGTGGACTTTAAATGTTATGATTGTGTACCATGATTCATTGATTACATGCTTAATGATTTTCGATACTATTTATAACATATGATTTCTAAAGAACTGTATAATGTTCTTTATTGTGCTTTTCAGCTTGCAGGGTTTTATAAAGGTACCATTAACTCTGTTTTGATTTTACTGCTTATGATTTTCGTTACTGAGCCTCCTAAGCTCACCTCCTTCCTTTTCTCACTAATTAGCTTTTGATAGTCCCAAGTGGACTACAATTGGGTCGATACTTAGAGACACTTGGTAGTCAGTGTAAGGTATTCTGAGATTCACATTTTCTAGTACCTTTATATACTAAAAAGGAAGCTAGCAAAATAAGATATAATCATGATTGTTCACATGCCTTATGCCTTATAGGTATAAAGGAGAACTGGACTGTGGGCATCACTGGACTTCTACTGTTCCGATGAAGACGAAACTTGATAGTACGAACATTTAGAGCTAAATATGGAGATGGTAAGAATCTACATCTCAAACTCATCTATTTATACATGTTTTGAAAAGTATTTAACAATTTCGAAAATGGCGGTTAAGTCTATAGGCGAGAAAAACTTTCATGAACAATAATCACATTAAGTTGACTTTTGACCAACTGAAAATTCTATATGAATCCTTGTTGAAGAAGTCTCACGCGATTTTAATTGATAGATTGAATCACACAAAACTGTCAAAAATTATGTAATTGGATGATTAAGGCTATTTTGGTAAATTTGCCCTTTTAATAGTTTTTAATAGTCAAACCCTATCAAAGGCCTAACTAATGATTGAAATGAGTTAAATAGATATATTTTATGAGTGAATAAAATATTTTGGAGGTTAGACTGAATGTTTAAATAGGAAATTAAATTGTGAAGGGCAAAATGGGGATTTTTGAAAGGTATAAGGGCATTTTGGTAATTTGTCACCCAAGATATTATTTTAAGTAGGTTTTTCTAGACTTCTTCCTCTCATTGCTAGCCATCATCTTCCACCATTACCTTCTCACACTAAAAGCATGGTTAAGAGAGAGAAAACTATAAAACCCAAGTAAAAACATTGTAAAACTGAAAACTATCTGTAGCAAAATTGTTCAACTCTCATAGCTTTACAACATCCTGCCAAAGTCAAGCCTTGAAGCAGTCATTTCCATAGTGTTTGGGCTCCATCAAGATTCAGCCAAGGAGGAAAGGTGAGAGAAAGCTTAAGTTTTTATGATTTAATAGCTCTAAGCTATGTGTTTAAGGTATTTAAGCATGTATTTAAGCTTGAATTGAATTAAAACCATGAGAATCAATCCCCTAGGGTTTCGACCAACATGGTGCATGCATGGATGTGATGCTGTTCAATGCAAAAATAATGTAGAATCAGTGTAAAGAGTGAGTAGAACGTGTATACAGCCTTAAATTGTTGAAACGAGGTGAGTGGCCAATGATGGTAAATTTAGCCAAGTAAAAAGCATGGTGAAATCATGCTCAATTCAATGCAATTTAGTTCCTAGGATACTGTATAAATTAATATAAGACTGTTGGTGAAGTCAGAATTGAAAAAAGAGGTGTTTTGACAATAGTTGCAGTGTAAACACTTAGATCGGATTTACAGCTACAGTAGGTAATGTTTAAGGGTTAAATACTTTTTATAATTGAAATGTGAAGCATTGATTGTGTTGTGTGGTGTTTTGTAGCTCAGAAGTGAGGAGTATACATTGGTGCTATCGGGCAGTACTGTGAAATCTGAGTGGTAAGAGATATATGTAAGAGGCATAAGGATACTATATTGCATTAAAATGATGAAAATGGACTTTTATGAGATTGAATATTGTGATTGGATTAAAATTGAGACACTGGAATTGTGGTTATTAAACTGTGTTTTCGTGCAGAAAGGTTAGGATAGTACCGTTATGCTATTGAAACTCCTAAATCAAACGTAAAACCCTCAAATTGCCATTTGACACTATTTTTACAAAAGGGAATAATATGAAGGTGTGATTAGGTTAAGGTTCCATGTAGACCTATAAGTGTGCACATATTTGTAACTCAGTTATCGAATGGATTTTTAATGATTTGTTTTGTTTTTCAAAGTACACATAAGTTTTAGTGTGATTCTTATACATAAATAAAATATTTTAAACATTGTTTGATGAACCAAGAATATTTGGTGAACTTTTATACTTCAACTGCAATTGTTACTGCTTTTAAAGATTTATAAACTGACTGAAGTATGATGTATTGAATTGATCTTCGTAAATGACTCCGATTTGTTTATGAACTATTTTGAGATTGTTAGCTCCATAGTAGCCTTCGAGTATATCATGCTATTCTCTCTCTGTGTGTGTATGTGTACTGTTGCTGGCTGATCCTAGTCACATCTTCAACACCCACAACTGATACTGTTGCTGGCTAATCTCTATGTGTGTATGTGTATGTGTACTTTGTGGCCCCTTTTGACTATGGCCATATGTCTCACGATTAGTCCCTTTTGGGATATTTATATTGCATGATTCTATCGGGTACTCCTGTCTCCACTATACTATTTACTGTACTGATTTTTAAGTGTTTATTGAACATGTTTTATTGGACTGATTTTCGTACTATTTATGGAAATGCTTGCTGTAACATTTACAGAGTGTTTATTAAACTGTTTTATCAAAGTGATTGCTGTATTGTTTATTGAAAACTATTTACTATACGATTTTTTGAGTGTCTACTGATTGCTTGACCGAATAATTTTCCAATAAGTTCCTTATAGTCGGAATCAGAGACTGAGACAAGTGAGGTGCTTTAAAGCATCCTCTTATACTCAGCATGGCTATCTAACCGATTATAGTATCTTTTTTGATAGTGTGCCCAAATACTGTATTGTTAATGATTCTAAGTGTAAAAGCATGTTTTAAAATACACACATATAGATATGCATAGTATCAGCTCTTTTATGTTTATTTCTTACTGGGTGTAAGCTCACCCCTTATTTTCCTCTTAGATTACCTGCAGTAGTTTTTGTCTTTGCACAGGAGGATTTTTTACTACAGTATCCCTCAAGTGGTTACTTTAGCACCATAGAGGTATATTGTTTTACATTTATATGTTTAGACTATCTTAGTACAGTACTATTTTGTGTAAATTATTATGTGTGGGATGTAAATTGAACTGTAGTATACTGAATGTAAATTTGAGGTTGTTCATATATATATATATGTATATATATATATATATATATGAAATTGAAGTAGAAATTTTATGGTTCATATCTTAAAGAATGAATCGGAGGAATAAATACATAATATAAAATAGTTGACAAATGATAGATTTGAGTGAGGAAACAACATAGAACACATCCAACTATTATTAAAAGGAAAATGTTCTAATTTTTGGTAATCGAATCATGACAGGTGTCGATAGCGGCATTTTATTTTGTTTGTATATATATGTATATATAAACAGATTATGCAGTCTTGCATAGTGTAGTAGTTGTATATACGTTGACCATGTGAGATGTATGATGATGTTTTAGTTTCATTAGCTACCATATGCCTTATGGTACCTATATTGATGAGATTTGTAATTATGCCAATATGGAATAGCGACTTAGTTGTATGTAATAATGGTAGTATGTTGGAGATGTCTATTGACAATAATTATGAAATTCCTGAGTTGCTTTTGTGGTGAATGTACTGTGGTTGGAGTTGCCATATTATTTGTGTTTATCTGGCAGAAGGGTTAGGTTAGTTATAAGCCGTTATGTTGCCGAATTGAGCAGCAACTATATAAGTACCCAAACGTGTTTTTCGTGAGCTTATATTCCATGGAGAATAATAAAGAATACTGTGACCGCCAGCCCACAATGTTCGCCGGCTCACTGCAGTGCTTAAATTAATCTTAATCCCCCATTGGCCGACGTAGTTCGAACACGGAAGATGAACAAACTTTCCAACAACAGGGTAGCCGACATTCTTGTTTTCTTGAAGCACGACTGTTGTGTTTTTTGTGTCGAAAGAAATAAAAAAAATAATTATTCAACAACCAAAGTTTTATGACTTTATAAATAAAATTAAAATGATTACGTATGTTTTATTTTATTTGTTTTTTTATTTTTTTAATATTTTAAAAAATATGTGTTATTATTTTAATTTTATTTGTAGAATTAAAAAATGTATTGAATATTAATTAGTAATATTAACTAAGAATGGATTTTAGTTTGAATAAAGGCAATGAACTCGATGGACTAGGGAAGAAAAAAAGAGAATTCTACCAATCTGATAATGTAATTTGGCCTAATTAGTTTTCCTTGATTTGGTAGCAAAAAGCTTTTTACCAATGTGTCCTTTTCATGACGGTGTATCAGTTCAGTGAACCTCTCTTATTTCTTTTATTATTAATTAACTAACGCGTTAAATACGTATGTTTAGACTTATTGCCTGAAGGATATATTCTATATCCGTAAATATATGATCGTTTAAGATTCTCTCAATCCTTCGGAATTCATCTACAGTATCATTTATTCCTTTTTTCTTTATGTCATTCCTCCTACACTATTAAAACAAAAAACAAAATTACAAGATATATATGGATTTTTTTTTTGAAAGACACGTAAATATATGAGGCTTTGACTTAATGACAAGGAGCAGGCCCTGAGATTTTAAGATCTCAAGTTCGAGTTTCACCAAGTGTGAGCTTGAGTTAGTCTAGTTATTTACTAGTTTATTTAATTTGTTATGGTTATTTACTAGTTTACCTAGTTTGAGTAATGTGATTTTCATTATTACCTGTTCATAGAATGTAATATGCTGATTGTGATTGTAACTTCTAATGAAAATGTACTACTAAAAAAAAAGATATATATGGATTTTTTTTGAAAGAAACGTAAGTATCAATTAATTTTATATCTACTTAAGTCAAAAGGAATAATAAATACTATCTTCTTTACTTTTTTCACGTTCCTAAAGTTTTTCTAATCCCTAAAATTTCTCAATTTTTTTAAAAAATCTTAAAATAATTTTAAATAGTAACTATCTAATCAAAAATATTTAAAAACATAATTTTAATATTATTTATTTGGAAAACTAAATAAAATATTTATTGATATATATTAATATTATAAACTAAATATTTTTAATTTTAATTTATTTAAAAAATAGCAAGAACAAAACTGAATAAGTATTTTGGCCAAAAAAAATTGAATAAGTATAAAAATAAGCTATCAATATCATGTATATTATTTAGATATTTAAAATTGTTTTTTTCTAAATAAATAAAATTCATGTATAAGACATCTAAATTTTTATATATACATATGTTACAGGCATACTTAAATAGATAACATTAGTTCGTGCATTGCACAAACTATTGTGCTTTCAGATATAGATATAAATATTTTTATGTTATAACCATTCTTTTATATATATATATATATATATATATATATATATATATATATTATGTATATAAAATGCATATATAAAATAATAATAATTATTTACTTCACTAATAAAAATATACCTCAAAATATTACTCTAGCATTGAAAATTGTTAAAATATAATTTAAATTTCTATTTTTACATTTTTTTGCTGTGCTCAATATTATTATTTATAATATGTTTTTTTACATTTTTATTCTTTGTAATATTTGTTTACCTTATGTTTTGAATATTATATTTTTTTAATTAAATATTTAATTTTTTTATGATTGGATATCTTGATTATATTTTATATATATGTATTTTATATATACTTTAAACAAATAAATTAAATAATATTATTTTATATATTTACAAATTTAAATAGTTAAAGCTAATTTATGTATCGTACCAATAAAAGCTAGTTACGATTATATAGAAATATTGGCTACAGTTATTAAAAGCACCTCCAATCTAATATTTATAATAATTTTAATATTTTAGATATCACAAAAAACAGACTTAAATAGCACGATAAATATAGTTTATAAATAACATTTAACAATAAAAATTACTACTTAAATCTTTATAAATTTACATTTCAAAAAATTATTGTAAATAGATTACATTTATGTCTCTAAAAATAGTCTTTATTTAAATTTATTTTCTCTTGTTTTTAAAATGGGCTACAGTTAATGAATCCAAGCGTAATCTAATATTTTTAACTATGATTTTTCAAATTTTAATCACGTTTTAAAATTTCAAACATCGTGGATTTGAAATTTTATTTATGCACATTTTTTTCTTCAAATGTAGTCATTTGTTTATCAATATTTTGTCTTCCAAAGTTAAAGATTACCGCAACATCATTTACTAATATAAACATTTTTCTATTTTAATAAATCCAAATCTTTGGAATTCATCTTCAGTATCTATTTATTCATTTTCTTTATATCATTCCTCTTACACTTTTAATAAAAAAAGCACATAAATTATGATTATATAGAAATACTGACTATGGTGTATTAAAAGCACGTGTAATCTAATAGTTTTATTTATGATTTTTAAATTTTTAAATTTTAGATATCATAAAAAAAAAACCTTGATAAAGCAAAAAAGTACAGTTTATAAAAACATAATTCTTAACTATAAAAATTACTACTTAAATCTTTGTAAATTTACATTTCAAAAAATTATTGTAAATAGATTACATTTATGTCTCCAAAAATAGTCTTTATTTAAATTTATTTTCTCTTGTTTTTAAATAGACCATGGTTAATGAAATAGAGAGTAGTCCAATATTTTTAATTATGATTTTTAAAACTTTAATCACGTGTTAGAATTTCAAACATCATAGCTTTTAAGTTTTATTTATGTACAGTTTTTTTTTTTGTCGAATGTAGTCTTTTGTAGATCAATATTTTATCTTCTAAAGTTAAAAATTGTTGCAGCATCATTTACTAATATAGATATTTTACTATTTTAATAAATTAAACTACAACTTTTTTATTTATTAATAGATTACTATTTAGTTTCTAAAACGCAATCATTTGTGTATGATGCTTTATTATCCAAGATTCATGTACTTGCAAATTAGAAAGGTCAATTTACAAATGTAGTGTTTAGGCAAGTATGCTATAATACTTAAAGTTAAAAAATACATACATAATTTATCACTTTACTTGGCATTTTTTTCTCTTTCTATATCTTTCTCCAACAATTTAAGACTACGTACCTTTTAATAAACATAGTGCTTGTTTGTTATTTGATTACTTTAACTATTGTTTTCAATTAAACCGTTGTCCTTATTCCATGAAATTTGAATATTTAAATATTTTTTTCAAGTTGAAACTCATTCACTCTCATCTTTTTTTTTTCATATTCTTTCTCTTTTTCTCAATTTCCTTTCCCCATTGAGCTTACCTTATCTAGTATCATAAAAACCTTCCTTTTTTCTCGACTTGCTTTCCCCCCTTGAGCTCGAAGCACCTTTTTTTTTTTAAAACTTAAAAAAAATCCAATTCCAACTAAAGAAGTTCTCTTACCTGATTTGGTTACTACAGAAAGAGATTTGGTATAAAAAAATAATCGTTTTGCTTGAATACCCCTTTTCTCATTTCTAAGGTTTATCCTTTTCCTTTGTAATTTATTTTTGTTAGGTTTTTCATATTATATATAATTTAGTTTGTCACTTGTTTTTGTAAATTTAGAGGAAAAAGATGTTTGTTTACTCTCTTATCTAGTTCCTATAAAGAATGTTCAGTTACTGTATTGTGTTTTATTTTTTATGAGAAATTGAAACGTTAAAGTATGATAATATGTTAAAGTATTATAATCTATTTATCTCATCTTAATGCTTTTTAATAATTTTTTTTATAGGTTATAGGTTTCTATACAATGTGTCACGTCTGGATTGTGACTATCCAGCATAACTTGCGAATGCTCGAAGAGCATGTACACAATTTCAATATAGTTATAGTGACTTGTAGTCTATGCATCAAGGCTCGAGAAAATGAGATACCTAAGGTACCCTCCTGACTAATAACTTGTACAGTCTTGACCCACAAGTGTGGATTCATCTAGTAGATGTCAATGTCTAATCATGGCATCATGCATATATGATTCATTACTCTATTCATGCATACACAAGCATATAGTTATGACATGAGCCTAGCCTATATTTATTTAAGCTGCTTACTTAGCTGTGGATTGCTCACCCCTTAATTTCACTCTTTGCAGACTACCTAAGTTAGGCTTCAGCTTTAGAGTATTTATGTAGGCTCTTAGGGATTGTGCCTAGTCATGGTACTTGTCAATCCTCTCCAAGCTTTGCTTTTGTACTTTTGAGGTATATGAATTGTATATCATTTTATTATTTGTGCAGACTTTATGTTAAGGCCCAACCTGTTTCAGTAGGCCGTCGGCTGGCATCTTCTAGGCACTCCGGCCCCAAGTTTACCTTGACTCAATCGTATTGTCAGCTTTGGGGTGCACCCATTTGCCACCGCCCCTCACAGCTTTATCGGAGAATAACACCCCAATTGGCGTCCGCATGTCTCAAACCCTTGATCTCTTTGCAAGTGTTGAGACATGCTAACCATTAGGCCTAGCATGTCTCAACACTTGCAAAGAGGTCAAGGGTTTGAGACATGCAAACGCGAATTGGTTGTTATTCTCCGATAAAACCGTGAGGGGCAGTGGCCAATGGGTGCACCCCAAAGCGGACAATACGGTTGAGTCAAGGTAAACCTAGGGCTGGAGTGCCTAGGGATGCCATCCTACGGCCTACTAAAACGAGCTAGGCCTTGACAATAAAACACGCATTTTATTGTCAAGGCCAACCTGTATCACCAGGCCGTCAGCTGGTGTCCCCTAAGCCCTTCGGCCCCAAGTTTACCTCGACTCAACCGTACTGTCCTCTTTGGAAGCCCCACAGGCGCCTCACGGTTTTATCGAGGAATAACACCCTAATTCACGTTCGCATGTCTTGAACCCTTGACCTCTTACAAGTGTTGAGACATGCTAATCATTAGGCCTAGGTCAATGGTTAGCATGTCTCAACACTTGCAAGAGGTCAAGGGTTCGAGACATGCGGATGCGAATTGGGGTGTTATTCCCTTATAAAACCGTGAAGGCCTGTGGGGCTTCCAAAGCGGACAGTACAGTTGAGTCGAGGTAAACCTAAGGCCGAATGGCCTAGGGGATGCTAGCTGACGGCCTGGTGATACGGGCTGGGCCTTGACAATAAAATGCGGGTTTTATTGTATGGCCCCAGTTCACTAAGTAGGGTCACCTTACTCACATGTACTGTCCGCTTTGGGTCCAGATCACTAAGCAAGACCCTCATTATTTTCTTTCTCGTCTGGAGTGACTTGAACCCTTGACTTCCTCAAGTGTCAAGTCACTTCGCGTCCGCATGTCTCGAACCCTTAAACTCTTGCAAGTGTTGAGACATGGTAACCATTAGGCCTAGGTCAATGGTTAACATGTCTCAACACTTGCAAGAGGTCAAGGGTTCGAGACATGCGGATGCGAATTGGGGTGTTATTCCCTGATAAAACCGTGAAGGCCTGTGGGGCTTCCAAAGCAGACAGTACAGTTGAGTCAAGATAAACCTGAGGCCGAAGGGCCTAGGGGATGCTAGCTGACTGCCTGGTGATACGAGCTGAGCCTTGACAATAAAATGTGGGTTTTATTGTATGGCCCCAATTCACTAAGTAGGGTCACCTTACTCACCCGTACTATCCGTTTTGGGTCCAGATCACTAAGCAAGACCCTCATTGTTTTCTTTCTCGTCCGGAGCGACTTGAACCCTTGACTTTCTCAAGTGTCAAGTCACTCCTAACCAATTGTCCGAGGGTTGAAGTCGCTCCGGACGCGAAAGAAAACCGCAAGGGTCTTGCTTAGTGATCTGGACCCAAAGCGGACAGTACGGGTGAGTAATGTGACCCTGCTTAGTGAATTGGGGCCTTACACTTTAATTTCACAATATTGGGTACTAAAGTGTAATGGGATGTAACCTAGAATCACTTTAGATTATTGTATACATTCGTATGATTATCGAGTGTGATCCGATATAGGATTAATTTTTGATGTATGTGTAACTTGTGGAATGCGAAAACGTCCTTGTGATGAACCCTAGAAATATGTATAATGTATGATGGTTATGAATTGCTGATTGTGGAATTGTTTGCATTATGGATGATAAATGTATTTACATTGTAGGTGATTTATGGGGAAAAGTGATTAAATAGAAGAGGGAGATTTTTCACCTGTTTCTTTTGATAAGTTAATATTGAATTAAAATGACTATAATACACCTTAAAAGTAGGATATCACCTTAGGAGTTAATGATTAGTTAGTAAAGTTAGGTTATAACGAAGTTGGGTTGACAGGATTAGTTTAGCGACTGTACTAACACTGAAAACAAACTTAAATGTAAAAGAAAATTTTAGTTCTTAAAATTGATAAATAGGATAAGCGTGAGTGTTAAGTTCTGTTGTATTGAATAACTCCTTGGTGTGGATGGTGTACTGCTGCAAACAAGTTGAAGAAGAAATTTGGTAGGCAAGGCACTTCCAGGAAGCTATCTTAAGAACAATAGTTTCCCCACACTGGTGCAAATGGTTTAGGAAACGTTGTTCCCAGGATACAATGCCTACTCCAAGAGAAATTCAATTGCACTTTGAGTTTCTCTCTTGAACTCACTTGAACCAAACCAAAGAAAAAGAGTGCAAGAAGAGAATTTGATTTAGAGTGAAAGAATGTAGAAGATTGTATGTTAAATTCCATGAAAGTGAAAGTATTTATAGACTCAAAACGGTGTTATAAACACCCTTTCATGATTAGACATCATTTGAATGAAGAATCATGACCTTTGGAATGAAGAAACATGTCCAACGGACATGTTTTTTGAGTTTCCAGAATGGGAAGTCGGATGCCCGAGAAAGGGAGTCGACTTCCCTAGTGTTTTTTCAAAATAGAATGTAATTTTTCTTGGAGCAGTCGACTGCCCTTTATGGCAGTCGACTGCCCTATATGTAACTCAAATTCTCAAACGAAAAATATTTCCAGAAAGCCCCGACACATAGAGCAGTTGACTGCTCTTTTGGGCAGTCGACTAATCAAGTAATTTCTTCATTCCAACTCATTTTTCATACTTTCAATTTCATTTTTTCTTTAACATATATGCAAACTAAATGATTTTAAGATATAACTTTGGTAATATATACAACAATCCCCCACTTATTACCAAAGTATACAAATGTATGCAATTTATGCAATCCTAAGAAAGATACAAGTTGGTTCTTATGTAAGGTGTATATCTAAAGGTGGCCAAGGCTTGAACCTTTAGATTGAATATGAAACTCTAGGAAACATATTCACCCCTTACATTGGTTCGTAAGTTCCTCAAATAGGGCAGCGCATTTTTGTCATGGGACTTCGCTTTTATCCTGTGTTAGCAAGTACTCTAGGATTAATCGGAAATCCATAAGAAGCGTCCTCTCACTTCTCTACTTGCATAGGAAGACTTATCAAGAGTGCATCACAACCTTCCTTTTTTACAAACACTCCACTCACAAGAGCTATAAGTCAATTATGGATTTTAATCCAACCAATCATTGTGATTAACAATACATCTAGATATGGGATCTAATTAGGAATAGTCTTTAATTTAATTACCCCCACTATTCCAAGAAGTGATGCATTGGGAATATCATATATCTCATATATGAATTCCTTGGATGATTCATGATTGAATGCCTTTTGAACTCTCATACACAAAGATCATCAAATTAGGAGATTATCCTTTAAACCTAAAGGATCAATTTCCTAAGTGACATCAATGAGATAGAGTTGGAATCAATCAAGATCATCTCTAGTAACCGATAGTAATCCCATACCTCTCATAGTGTTAGCAATCTTATCTCCCGATAACGGTTTAGTTAGGGGATCAGCTAACATTTGCTCGGTAGGTAGATATTCTAAATTTACCTTACCTTTCTTTACAACACTTCTCACATGGTTGTATCTCATAGCTATATGCTTGCTATTATTAGACAACCTATCATTCTTTGTGTTGTAAATTGTAGCTTTATTGTCACAATATAAAGTGACTGGTCCTTTGGTTCTCTCAATAAAAGGTATTCCCCTTAAAAACCTTTTAAACCAAAGTAAATCCTTGGTGGCATGTGACATAGCAATGAACTCAGATTCCATTGTTGATAAAGCCACACAAGTTTGTTTCTTAGAAGACCAAGAAACAATAGCACCACCTATGGTGAATAACCAGCCACTTGTTGATTTGGAACTTCTCTTATCTGAAGCCCAATTAGCATCACTATAACATTCTAGAACTGAAGTTTCACATTTATAGTGCAAGCCATAATATAAGGTATGCTTCAAATATCTCAACAATCTACTTAATTCATGCCAATGTTCATTATTAGGATTACTAGTAAATCTACTCAATATACCAATTGCACATGCAATGTCCGGTCTTGTATAATTCATAGCATAAATCAAACTACCTATAATTTTTGCATACTCCTTTTGATTTACTGGTTCTCCTTGATTAGGTACTAACTTGTGATATGGATCTATAGGTGTTTTGCAAGGTTTGTTATCAAAGTGATTAAACTTCCTAAGTAATTTTTCTATGTAATGTGATTGTGAAAGAATAAACTTACCATTCTTCCTATAAACCTTAACACCTAATATAACATCAACTTCACCTAAGTCTTTAATATCAAATGCATTAGTTAAATATGACTTAGTTTCATTGATGCAATCTATATTTGTACCAAAAATAAGTAAATCATCAACATAAAGAGTAATTAATACTTTACTATCATTTGTGACTTTAATAAAGACACAATTTTCAGCTTTACTACTTTTAAAACCAAACTTTTTAACTTCTTTCTTAAATTTCTTATACCATTGCCTAGGTGCTTGTTTAAGACCATAAAGAGACTTGTTGAGTTTACATACCTTGTGTTCTTGTCCTTGAACTACATATCCTTCCGGTTGATGAATATAGATCTCTTCATCTAGATCACCATTGAGGAAGGCTGTCTTTACATCCATTTGATGTACTTCAAGATTGTAGATTGAAGCAATAGCAAACATCACCCTTATTGAAGTAAACTTGGTGACCGGTGAAAATGTTTCAAAATAATCCAAACCTTCCTTTTGACTATAACCTTTGGCGACCAACCTTGCCTTGTATTTATCAATACTCCCATTGGTTTTGAGTTTCCTTTTTAAAACCCATTTGGTGCCAATAGGTTTAGTGTTAGGAGGTAGATCCACTAAAGACCATGTATTGTTCTCATGTATAGATTTAATTTCATCATCCATGGCTTTCTTCCATAACATGGCATCTTTCATGTTCATGGCTTCTTGAAAAGTTTTAGGATCCTCTTCTAACAAGTAAGTATACATGCCTGGTCCTAAATCTTTTTCAATTCTTTTCCTCTTACTTCTTCTTAACTCAATATCACTACATACATTAGATGTATTTGCATGATTATGATTTTCACTATCATGTGGAGATATATCATCAATAGCATGCTCATGAACAATTAATTCATTTGACAAGTCTTTCTCTAATTCATGGCTACTAGCATCTTTAATTGTCAAATGCTCAAAATAAATTGCATGAATAGATTCAAAAACACTATTAGTTTTAAGATTAAGAAATCTACATGCTTTACTTCCTAAAGCATAACCAAGAAATATAGATTTGATTGCCTTACTTCCTAACTTAGGTCTCTTATTTGTAGCATCAAGAACATATGCAATGCATCCAAACACTTTAAAATAATTTATACTAGACTTTCTTCCTTTTAATAACTCATAGGGAGATTTATCAAAACCTTTATGAAAAACTCTATTTGAGATGTAACAAGCAGTAAAGAGTGCTTCACCCCAAAAATTCAAAGGCAAATTTGAATGTAAAAGCATAGCACTTACCATTTCAAGTAATGATCTATTCTTTCTTTCCGCTACTCCATTTTGTGGTGGAGTATTAGGAGCAGAAACTTCTCTTACTATACCATGTTTCTTACAAAAGTCATAAAACTCATTTGAAAGAAATTCTCCACCCCTATCGGATCTAAGTTTCTTAATTTTTCTATTTGTCAAGTTTTCTATTTCTTCTTTTAAAATCTTAAATTTTTCAAATGCTTCATCTTTAGTTTTTAGTAAATAAACATAAGTATATTTTGAAAAATCATCTATAAAAGTAACAAAATATCTTTTTCCACCTCTAGTAATAATTTCATTATTATCACATAAATCAGTATGTACTAGTTCTAACAAAGAATTAGTTTTAAAAACTGATTTAAAAGGGAATTTTGAAATCTTTGCTTGTGCACAACACTCACAAGTTTTAGTACTTAAAATGGTAGAAGACTTAGGAATTAAATCATGAGATGACATTCTATTTAATGCATTCATGCCAATATGTCCTAATCTATAATGCCACAAACAATTAGAATCATTCATATCAACAACATAAGCATAATTCAAAGAACTTTTATTGATATTGAGAACATACATATGGTCTTTAGCATATCCCTTCCCAACAAATGATCCTTTCTTAGAAATGATCACCTTTTGAGAATCAAACACAACCTTAAATCCATGGTCATCAAGTTTCTTCACAGAAATTAAACTCTTCCTAAGGGTTGGGATGTGATACACATCTTGTAATGTCAAAATTTTTCCTGAAGTCAAAACAAGTTTGATTGTCCCTTTGCCAACAATTTTGCAAGTTGAAGAGTTCCCCATGAAGACTGATTTGTCCTCATTTATCTCTTCATATGTCTTGAAGACATCTCTAAATGGAGTGACATGACAAGTTGCCCCAGAATCGATCCACCAATCCTCTTGGTTTTCAACCATAAGAATTTCGGTAACCATCGCAACCATGTCATCTTCAATCACAAGATTGGCCTCACTTTTCTTACCTTTCCGGAAGTGGCATTCTTTTGCAATGTGGCCATTCTTTCCACATACATAGCAAGGGCCTTTCTTCTTTTTGAAGTTCTTATCAAACTTGTTGAACTTACCCTTTTTCTTTGAAGAGTTTTTCTGTCTCTTGTTCTGGTGAGTTTTCTTCTCACTTTCAGTTTTGTTCTCATTAGGACCTTCAATGTTATGCACATTATTGTCCTTTTCATCTCTTGTACGGGTTGTACTTTCAATCTGGATATGCTTCACCAATTCATCCAAGGTAAGTGACTTCTTTTTGTGTTTCAAATACCTTTGATAATCTTTCCAAGAAGGAGGAAGTTTACCAATTATGGTAGACACTTGGAAAGTCTCAGAAATTGGTTCTCCAGCATCATTGCATTCAGTAGCAATATCAGTCAATGCATTTACTTGATCAATGACAGGTTTAGAGTCTATCATTTTAAAGTCTACATACCTGTTCACAAGGAAGGACTTGTTTCCAGCATCTTCATTCTCGTACCTCTTCTCAATTGCACGCCATAACTCCAATGCTGTGTTGTGTTTATGGAATACATTGAAGAGTGAGTTGCTGAGTGCTTGAAGTATTGAAAGTCTGCAAATGTAGTCATCTTCAAGCCATTTTTGTTGTTTTGCTGTAAGTTGTCCATCATTGCTTTCGTCTTGGGGGTAGTACTCATGAAGAACATATGCAACCTTCAAAAGACTGACTTGATAGTATATCTTCATGCTCCACCTCTTGTAATTCAGGCCATTGAACCTTTCTAGTTTCTCCACTTCATAAACATGAGGCTTGAATGCAGGAGTCGCCATCTTGAAAAGACTATTGTTCTTAAATTGTTGTATTGAATAACTCCTTGGTGTGGATGGTGTACTGCTGCAAACAAGTTGAAGAAGAAATTTGGTAGGCAAGGCACTTCCAGGAAGCTATCTTAAGAACAATAGTTTCCCCACACTGGTGCAAATGGTTTAGGAAACGTTGTTCCCAGGATACAATGCCTACTCCAAGAGAAATTCAATTGCACTTTGAGTTTCTCTCTTGAACTCACTTGAACCAAACCAAAGAAAAAGAGTGCAAGAAGAGAATTTGATTTAGAGTGAAAGAATGTAGAAGATTGTATGTTAAATTCCATGAAAGTGAAAGTATTTATAGACTCAAAACGGTGTTATAAACACCCTTTCATGATTAGACATCATTTGAATGAAGAATCATGACCTTTGGAATGAAGAAACATGTCCAACGGACATGTTTTTTGAGTTTCCAGAATGGGAAGTCGGATGCCCGAGAAAGGGAGTCGACTTCCCTAGTGTTTTTTCAAAACAGAATGTAATTTTTCTTGGAGCAGTCGACTGCCCTTTATGGCAGTCGACTGCCCTATATGTAACTCAAATTCTCAAACGAAAAATATTTCCAGAAAGCCCCGACACATAGAGCAGTTGACTGCTCTTTTGGGCAGTCGACTAATCAAGTAATTTCTTCATTCCAACTCATTTTTCATACTTTCAATTTCATTTTTTCTTTAACATATATGCAAACTAAATGATTTTAAGATATAACTTTGGTAATATATACAACAAGTTCAAGTCACAGCCTTCAGGTTGTGACACCTAAACATTTATTATTTGTGTAGACCACAGGTATCCTCATCCGTTTTAACGATCTAAGACTAATCTTGTTCGGAGTTTAGTCACAGTTAAGGCTCTTCACCCCTCCCAAAAGATGTGTTTAGTGGGAGTCGAACCCAAGAGCTCTTTCCACAAACTCAACTTGTATTACCAATTGAGCCACAACCCTTAGGTACCTAAACATTTATTATTGATCATGAAATATCCATAATGTCCCTTTTTTTAGTATTAAAAAATAAATTTCTTACATAAAATAATTTTTTAAAAATACTTAAAAATAATAAATAGTAATAAAATTGATTATTGATACTTGAAATGTGATAGCATTATTTCAAGTTTAGTGATTGATTGACATATGTTACGATCATTTGTTATTTTGAATCGAAATGTCCATTTTTAAAATTAATAAATTAGAATTAAATTATGAGAATATTTTGAAAACTTTAATAAAGTTTACTCAAAGATCTAGTTTTTAATTTGACCTTCTCCCCTTCGATAAATCATTAAGAGAAAAAACCTGACTCCATCAATTGAATGTAATCCAAATACACTTTATTGGTGTTATTAAATTACTTTTTTTGTATTCAAAGGTCGTGGTTCAGTTGACAATGCAGATTAAGTTTGTGGGAAAAGCTTTTGGATTCGACTCCAACTAAACATATTTTTAGGGAGGGGTGAAGAGCCTTAACTGTGACTAAACTTCAAATAAAATTAATATCGAATCGTTAAAACGGATGAAAATATTTGTGATCTACGTAAAAATTAAATTACTTTTTTTGCTTTAGATTTGAACGTGCGATGGAATGTAAACCGATCATATATGTCGGTAGCTCTTTGTACGAACATAATATTCGCCGACTTTTAGCATCCAACGTCCCATTAGATAGAGATTTGTTTGACAGAGAATAACAGGCAATAGAATCACAATTAAAATTTCAAAAACAGTTTCTCTTTCTTGTGCCGTCAAACACTCCAACTCCAAATAGGAGAGCATTTATTATTATTATTATTATTTTTATTTAAATCACAAATATTTTTATCTATTTTAAATGTTTGAGATTAATTTTGTTCAAAATTTAATCATAATTAAGATTTTGTATTCCTCTTCAAAAATATATTTAATAAAAGTCAAATTTAAAAATTTTTCTCACAAATTTAATCCATGTTACTAACTGAACCATAACTTTTAAGTATTATTATTTATTATTTATTCATTCCACAGCCCTAACTTTACTTTTTTAGGTTACATTTCCACAAGTGTGGCTGAATGTAAAGCGTCGTTCAAAAATGTGGGCCTAATAGATTTGTACCATACAAAAATTATTATAAAGTGGTGGTGGCACGTACGCTAGTTAGACAAATTCTGTGGTGGTGGTAATGACATTTCCACGTGACATCAGAGAAATCAATGTGTGCGCAAGCCATTAGCGAATATGTTGACGTCATCTAACATAAATAGGAAAGCCATTACCTTACTTTTTCACATTAATTATTGATTCTTTCATTATTTTAAAAAAAAAGTAAAGTGAAAAATTTATAAACAATTTTTTGTCATTTTTTTAATAAAATTTCATATTATAAGTTTTAATTTATATATCTACGTAAAATATTTATTTTTTTGACAAGTGTTTTATTATAAACCTTGCAAGACATATTTTAAATCTAAGCTTAAAAAAAAATTCTAATCAGCCTCATTTTGCCAGAAAATTAATTTTGGACGGAAAAGGCGTTTGCCTTAAATCTATCCAGCCGTGTAAGCAGAAATATGATACACTAGGCTTCTCAACTAATTATAGATTTCACTTTTCTTTTTCTTTTTTTTTGATGAAAGAGATTCACTTTTCTGCTCTATAAAAGACGCCCTTGCTAGCAGACAGCCCACAACACATCAGAGACACTTTAGCAAAAGAGAGCAATAAATGGAAGACCCACAGTTCAAAGGGCACGTAGTACTGTTGCCATACCCAAGCCAAGGCCATATAAACCCTCTCCTCCAGTTTGCGAAACGCCTAGCCTCTAAAGGTGTCAAGGCAACGCTTGCCACAACCCATTACACTGTCAAGTCCATATGTGCAGCTCACATTGCTGTCGAGCCTATCTCTGATGGATTCGATGATGGTGGCTTTTCTAAAGTAGGAAACGAAGACTTCTACCTCAAGTCATTCAGGAACAATGGCTCCAGAACCCTGTCTGAACTCGTCCAAAAGTTCAGAAACTCTAGCACACCTGTTAACTGTGTAGTGTATGACTCGTTTCTGCCGTGGGCTCTTGATGTGGCAAAGCAGCATGGGATTTATGCAGCTGCATTCTTTACCAACTCTGCCACGGTGTGTAGCATCTTTTCTCATATTTACCATGGCCTGCTAGCTCTGCCGCTCACTCCCGAAAGGACACCGTTAATGTTACCGGGACTTCCTCCATTGAACTTTCGTGACCTACCCACTTTTCTAAGGATCGCAGATAGTTATCCTGCATACTTGGCCATGAAATTGAGTCAATATTCGAATTTGAATAAAGCTGATTGGATTTTCAATAATACCTTTGAAGACCTGGAAGGAAAGGTATGTTTAAATCAGCATCTTCGTCAATTAATTTTGTTATATGGTAGCATTTCAAAGAATATTTTATGTATTACAAAGTTAAATTGGTTTCATTTTCTTATAGGAAGCAAGAGGCGTATCAGAGTTGTGGCCAGCGAAGTTGATAGGCCCTATGGTCCCATCTGCTTACTTGGATGAAAGGATCAAGGGCGACAAAGGTTATGGCTCAAGTTTATGGAAGCCACTTAGCGAAGAGTGCATGGAATGGCTAGAAACAAAGCCACCCCAATCCGTGGTCTATATCTCTTTTGGAAGCATGGTTTCATTAACAGAGGAAGAAATCAAAGAGATCGCCTGGGCCTTAAAGGAAAGCAACTTGCATTTCCTATGGGTTGTGAGAGAGTCGGAGCAGAAAAAACTTCCGAAATGGTTCGTAGACTCAACTCAAGAAAAGGGCATGGTGGTAACTTGGTGTAACCAACTAGAAATACTGGAACATCCAGCCGTGGGCTGCTTCGTGTCGCATTGTGGGTGGAACTCAACCCTGGAAGGGCTGAGCCTCGGCGTGCCAATGGTTGGTGTGCCCAAATGGACCGATCAATTCACCGACGCAAAGTTTGTGGAAGAGATTTGGGAGATTGGAGTGAGGGCCAAAGAGGATGAGCAGGGAGTTGTGAGGAAAGAAGAGCTGATGAAGTGCTTGAAGGAAGTAATGGAAGGGGAGCGAAGCAAAGAGATGAAGAGAAATGCTAACAAATGGAGGGAGTCAGCTAAGAAAGCAATCAGTGAAGGTGGAAGCTCAGATAAGTGTATTAATGAATTTGTGGAACATTTGATGGCCTCTTGTAATAACTTGAGTGGACATTGTTAATTAAACAAATAATTAATATTGCGTCTTTTTCTTATTTGCACTACTGAAGATCAGTTCTCGAATATTATAAAAGAAAATGAAAAAAAAAAGGAATGTTGTTTATTTGATCATTTGTGAATTGGGATAGCATGCACTCGGTTCTCCTAGTTTCTAGAATTATTCCTATTCTAGATGAAAAAGTAGTGTTGTTGATTTACTATATATTCTGGGAATTTTTTAATTCAAATTTATCTTCATTTCTTGTCATTGATTCCTCCTTTTGGTTAATCAACTTTAATCAGCGTACGGAATTGTGTGTCAAGTAAGAGTTTCAATTTAAAAAATTTCAATGAAGAGAATTTAAACTTAAAATCTCTTTGTCAATCAATCAAGATTTACAAGATTTGAATTACAAAGTGATCATACGTTTCATGTTGAAATTCTCCTGGGCCCCTTTTGTCTCTAGAAAATTATTAATACTACTTAATTATAATTGAAGTCTAGATTTTAGAGGACCCCGTGTTTTGAAAAAGTTAAAAGAAAGGTGAGCCAGAAAGCAGGGCCAAGCCGCCAAGGGTTGGGGAGCCTTGCTCGAGATTTACAAATATGTATATATTGGCCGACTCATCTTTTCTTCGATTTCGAGTACTTTCGCGCGAAGGAAGACCCAAAAATCGCCTCATGTCAAATTCTTTTTCATATATGTTCAAAGATTGGGTCTTAAATAAATGCTTAATCTAACAACCAAATTGATTTTGGAAAATTTTAATATCACTTTTTCTGTGTGATTTTATTTCCTTTGGTGGATTATTTATTATTTATTTCAGTAAAAGAATTGTAGATTGTAAAGATTGATGATACAATAAAATATAATCATTGTTTAAATTTCATATGTTAAAATCGATCTATCACTTTTAAAAAAAAGTCATCTATCACATGAGGTAAAACAAATTTATCCACGTAGAACAAGATTAGTTTTATTGACCACGAATACTTTTAAAATTTTTCTGTGATGTAAAAAAAAAAAAACTATATAAAAATAGATTTGGAAACAAAGCATTGATGGCGAAGGCTGTTTTGTTTGTTATATGGAGATACATGGAAATAAAGGAATTTAACCTTTAAACTTTATACTCTTATAAGAAGGTATAATACTTACTAGACTAAACCCTAATTGTTCTGGTGAGGCTCTTCTCTTTTAACTTGATGATGTTCACTAAGAATTTTAGATGTAATATCATAACACGAAACAAAAAAGATAAAAAAAGTTACAAAAATGACACAAGTTAAAATTTAATAAAAGTATATATGAATTTAGTATAAACTAAAAACAACTTTTTATGTTCGACATATCAAAACAAATTTTATCATAATTTTTTTTGTATTTTACACTATATAGATACGATTTTACATGATACGATAGACACAAATCATTAAATCTAGATGATTGATATCTAAAGGGACTTTTAACATGTTAAGATTAATTTTAGAGGATAAGATAACCAATAATCAACCCAAGGAGGATCCATGATTTATAGTTAATGGGGGTAGATTTTTAAGTAATATTTATTTAGACTAATAAAATTAATTTTATTAAAACGTAATTTAAGAAATATAAAATAATAAAATATTTATATAAAAATTGAAAACAAAAATTATAAAATGTCATTTTTATATAAAAACTCTTTACAAGAAATTTTTTATTTACATTTTTTTATCTATAATTGTTTTAAAAATATTTTTTTATCCAAAACTCAAAGGGTTATTAAATTCACTTCTGTGATGTGATAATTATAAATAAATTCATTTTACAAAGTAATAAATTTGTCACATAACTTCAAAGAATAAAAAAATCAATTATTTCATAAAATATTGAATTTTTTATCATTCGATCAAAATTAATCTAAATCAAGTATTTAAGCAAAAAAAAATCAAATTATCAAATAAAGTTTACTTGATAAAATTAAGATGGGAAAAATATAAAAAATATATATATTTAGTTTCTCTTATAGAAAACTTATTAGTATTTACACTAAATTAATTAACATTTCCTTTCTAGAATTTTTTTCTTAGTTGTTTGATTCCTAACAAGTTTTATTTTTGTCTATTGTAATTTTCTTTCTTTTTAGAGTCTTCCTAACTTTTTAAATTTATTTTTCTTGTTACAAGAGATATATTAAATAATTGGAGATGGAAATGCTAGGATTCGAACTCAAGACTTACAATATGCCACAACTCATCCTTATTTTTGAAGCTAATTTCAACAATGTTAAGCAAATTATTATATTGACTATTAACAAAATTAAATATTTATATTGTGAATAATTACTTTACTCAATTACCATTGTTGTTTTTGTTTATACGTCTATATACTTTTAAATATTACTAAATCAATATTTAAATATTCCCTTTATAATTTAGTGGGAGAAAAAATTGGGTTTGTTTCTAATAATTTTACTTAATTTTTTAAAATTTTAGTAGGGACAAAATACAAATATCAATAAATTTTAAATATATTAATAATATATAAAAATAAATTTAAAGGATTTGAGTGGGGCCAACTAAATCCGTCCCTGAATCAACATACCATGGCCACCCATATATTACAGAGCTAAACAACATTTTTATGAGAAGACAAGGCTTGTTTTAGCTTGTTGAGGTTGGTTAGGAACAATGTGCTTAACTTATTATCTTAACTTATTATCTATTTGGATTTTGGAGGCAGTACATATGACAAGATGGTCCGTTGCATTTGCTTTTTTTTTTGGTGACATAGATACATATGATTGATTAGGAACAGTGTGCTTAACTTATTATCTATTTGGATTTTGGAGTCAGTCCATTTGACAAAATGGTTAATTTCATTTGCTTTTTTATTGGCACATACATGCATGCATACATAAATATTCTTTTCCCTTTATTTGGACCACCACAAAACTATTTCTAATCCAAATGGCAATTTTACTTTTCTTTGTTGAGAACTCTATAAATTGATCGTTATCTTCCTGAGAAGCATTCCACCAACTAAATTTTTTGTGAATTTTATGTTGGAATTTGGATTTGAATATTAAAGAAAAATGATACACATGGTGAAATTTTATGTGTACTTATATTATTAGTTATTTTTCTAAGAGATTTTGATATGGTTTCATACTCTATTTTGAGCAATTGTAAACTCAAAAACAATAATTAAAACCTTTCCAGACGTCCATAACTCTATGCTAGTAGATTGATATTCAAAATCTACCCATTTACCTTCGTCAAACCCTTATTTATGAGAAGAAACCTTTTTCTTATGTTGCAAGACAAAGGAAGTAAGAGAGGAAGAAAATCAAGGTAGGGGCAATGGTAGTAATGTTTATTTTCTCAAGGTTTGCCACCACTTCATCTTCTCTAACCTTTTAGGATGGCCAACCATAATAAGGTTTTATATAAGTTAGGGTTTTGTCTCATCAATTGGTACAATTATTCATTAATCTTTGAATTTATTTCAATTATAATTGAGACCAACACTTAATTAAATAATTTTTGTTGGCTTAAATTGTAACATTCCGATATAGACATTCTATAACAACAATTGATTTAATTTCATATTTGGTTAGGCTATTTACTGTGCCTTCATTCAATCGCTTTACCATTTACTATTCTTTATTTACAAGAAGCATACTTTATTTATAAAACACAACTATAACCAATGACAATCCATATAGTATACTACAATATTTTCACATCCCCGTAACCGCAAAATTTTTCAATTTTTGGAAATTATTAATATTAGAAATTAATATTAAAGAAAAAAGATAAGCGGAAATAAATGAATATAATTATGAGAATGGAATATTTGTGAAAATTCCGTGAATTGAGGAAGTGACGAATTAGGAAATTCGAGTGAAGAAAAATTTAATTGGACATAAGAATAAGGTGGAAGTTATGAAAATTAAAGAAGAGAGGGAATTTAATTTGGATAAATTGAAATCCAAATTAAATAAGAAAATGAGAAATGAATATGAAATATATTTATATAATAATATATTATATAAATGTATTTTTATACAAATACATATGTATTTAAATGCTAGATAGTATATATTACTATACATTGGTGTATATATATATATATATATATATATACTATTTTATAAATTTAAATAGTACATATGTATACAAGTATAACATCTTATGCATATATAAATATATACATAAATAAGAAATGTAAATTTTATTTTACATTAGAGTTTGCATATGTATATATTGTAAATACAATATATACTACATTTATATGAATATATATAGATATATATAAATGTTGTATAATTTAAAGTATATAAATATATATTTTGTTAATACCTAATATATATGTATATTTATATAATATATATAGTACAATACTATATATAAAATAATTATATTATATGTATAAGATATAGTATATAAGTATAATAGATATATTTGCAAAAAAATAAAAAAAAACAGAAAGGAAAATCGGAAGGAGCCCGATTTCCTTTCCAGATGCAGCCGACCACCGTCGGGCGTCCAAGTGAGGGAGAGAGGAGAGAAAGACGGCGCCAGTGGAGAGAGGAGAAGAAGCCGGTGACCGGAAGAGAAAGGGGCGAAACAAAAACGGAAAATCGAAGGGGAATCGGCGGAAGCTGAGAAGGAAAAAAAAAGAAAATGGGAAAGTGGCGGTGCCGGCCGATTTGGCCACTGCCACTGCAGCCACACCATTGGCGGAGGAAGAGGAAAGGGTAGGAGGCCACAGTTGAGAAGGAAAACGGCGGAGGAGGAAGGAAGAAGAGGGAGAAGGGGCTGAACCTATGCCGACCAGATCCATCGTTGTGCCACCGATCTGGGCTGAACGGAGGCCACCAGCAGCTTCGCCGTGACGTCGATCAACTGAGGAGCCATCGAACCGCCAGAGAACCAGCGGTAAGGGAGGCTGGATTGGTTTGAACCGGTTCAGACCAAGAAAAAGGAAGAAAAAAGAAAATAAAAGAAAAGAAAAAGAAAAAGGAAGAAAGAAAAAGAAAGAGAAAGAGAGAAAAAGAAGAAAAAAAAGAAAGAAAAGGAAATTTTCAAGAATTCGAAAATTTCGAAAATTCGAAATTTATATAAAAGGAATCCTTAAGGATTCTACAATTGACATTCGTCTGAAAAGATAAAAAAGAGATTATTTGAATTGTTGAGGATATTCAAGGAATTTTGGTATTTTTGTTTCTAATAACAATAATTTTTTTATTTCTTTTGGTTACAATTATTTTTTCTTTCATTTGTTCGAGAGAGCCATCTATTAGTTGGACCTATTAAAGTTTAATACTGATTGAAATTTTCATTTGCCAAAAACAAAGTACATTATATAACTTCCCTCTTCTCTCTAGCTCTTCTTGCTCCAAACATTTTCATTTTCACCATCTCGACTCTAGCAAGCAGTACTCTACTCTTTGGAATGTACTGTCGAGAATAAATACTTAGATAAGCCTAATATAAATAGAAAAAATTAACAAATATGTATTATTATTATGTTTATTTGGAAAAGAGAAATGTAAAATAAAAAATAAAAGAAAAAAACTACTACTAGAAAAGTTTCAATTTTAATTGAGTCTATAAAAGTTTTGAAGTTATATTTACTTAAACTTTTGCATATATCAACAAAGTTTTATAGTTGCTTGAAGATTTATGGTTTTGTTAAAAAACATGAGGATTCTTTTGATTAAAAAAAAATAGATCTAGAATAAATTAAAGTGAAATATTATATGCAAAGAAAGAATTATCGCAAGCTAAAAAGAAATGCAAAAAGCTAAAATACGAAAAAAGCCCCTTGTTAGTTTGTTTAAGTAAGTTCTCATACTATTATTGTATTCAAATAAGTTCTTGTACTTTGATTTGTACTCAAATAAGTCATCATTTCACATAAAAGATTACATATGTATAAAAATTGTTTCAGATTGATTTAATCTTTCAAAATTTAATTAATTCGATTCGATTATGTCACTTTCCGATTTAAGTTAATTTTTATAGACCGATTTATTCTATTAAATCGATGTCTAAAATCACGTATTGAACCGACATTTTTTTAAATATACAATATATAATATATAATATTATATAATATATTCTATCTTAACAGCCCTTTTTATGTAGGAAGTTGGGTTTTAAACAGAATTGAAAAAATCGATTACTCATATAAAAGATTGATTTATGTTAATAGCTTATTTAGATATAAATTAAAGGTTAAGGGCTAGTCTAGGTATAAATTAAAATTTAAGGGCTTATTTGAACTCAAATAAAAGGTTAAGAGCTTATCTAAATGCAATACAACTATAAGACTTATTTAAATAAAGTAACAAACTTCAAAAACTTTTTTAATATTTAGTCAAAGGGAAAACACATATTTATCGCTTGGTTGAAGATTTATAGTTTGAGGGAAAAAAAAGACCTACAAGGTTAATTTAATTTTTGTAAGTTTAAGCTATTATAATTTAAAATTTGTGACAAAACTCTTGATTTTAAATATTTATAAGGTTACTGGGTAAAATAAATAAACAAATCAGAAAAAGATTTTAATCATTCTAAATTAATTTATAATTAAACTATGATTGTTGAGGTGTCAATTTAAATTTATTAAACATATGTATAGGTTCTTAAAAATTTTCGGAGGGCCAAAGCTCTCTCAATGCATAACTACCATCCGTCATATGTTAAAACATGCCTTGATTGAAAATAGAAATGTCATTAAAAAAAAGTAATTATATCAACTTTAAGTAAGATACACCACAAAGTAAAATTTCACGGGTAACATATTATGTTGTCTTAAAATAAATATATTATTATCTATTTCCTTATATAGAAAGAATCCCTAAGGATTCTATAATTGAAACCTGTCCAATAAAGATAAGAAATATGATAGGTGTTTTAAAAAGATTTTTTTTATAGTGGATGATGTAAAAGGATTTTGATATTTGGACTAAATTTAAAAAATAAAAAAATAAATATTGAGTTGCATTTGGATCTATCAAATTGATTTAATCTCAATTCTATTTGAGATATTTAATTCATTTTTTGTAATTTTTTATTTTTATTTAATATTTAATTTTTGTACACAAATTAAATATATGAAATTGTTTTATAAAATAAAGAAAAAGTGATTAATTAACTAAATTATTTTAAGATGTCAAAAATTAAAGACTACAATATTTTAAGATAATTATTTTTATTTATTAATGTCATTATTTCTATTGATGATTAATTTAAAATTATTTTCTTTTATGATTGATTTAATTAAAAATGATTCTTTTTAAAAATATTTGAAAAAAAGTCCCAAGCTAAGCGGGGCTCATTCAAGTAAAATATTAAAAGCTTAATTTTATTTTTTCTAGAGTTCAAATTTATATTTGGTTATTAAATTATACACGTTTGTATAAATCGTACACTTTTCTTCCTATATTGTCAAATTGACTAGATCTAGTGTTCTAAACCATGCAACGGCAACTAAAAGAACAAAAATGAGAGATGCTACTACCTTGGTATCCACTGCACTAAAATTTGCAATGCTACTATTTTCAACTATAAATTACTGGAAACGTACACTTCGAACTTAAAGATGAGTTCCATGCAGGGAGGAAAAACAATATGAAGGCCCCTATAAAACCAGAACGAAGTACTCACTCTCGAACAATTTCACTGGATTACATACCTAATCTTTCTATATTAGGATAAAATGGAATTGCTTGCCTGGTGAAGAAAATGCAAAATAAAACCTGAGTTTTCATATAACAACGAAAAATCTATGCCATAAAGATGTCTCAAAAGGCATTCACTGCCTTCCCCGCGGATGATCTTAGTTTCCCGCGATAATCTGTGAAAAAGGCCAGAATAAAACCATAGTATATGCCATTTGGTGCAAATCTGGCAAATTTCAGTCAAGTTGAACCGCAGTTAACATCCCTCTGCCAAAAAAAAAATGCACTCATATCGTTCCTCACAGACACGAGCTTGAAGGCCAACAATTATATGATCTTCAGAGGTTTTTTAAACTTCTAAAATTTTGCACCTATACAGGAACAAACTTTAGCCCTAAGAGTGACAAAATCCTCGACTCAATTGTACTCTATAAATCTAATCTATAAAAAACCTGAAAAAAGTCTGCCTGCAATCAATCAATTATGCTAGTTCCTCCTGGAATTGACCTTCTGCAATAGTAGAAAGATCTCATAAACATCCAGGAATATATTAATTAAAAAAAAAAAAGAAAAATGGTTCAACCACCCTGCAAGCCTCACCAGCAAGTCGTACAGCCAAGTTTGCTTGAGCATCAGCCTCGGTGTTCCGTTCCTTTTAAGGTCAGCAGGAAAAGGTTAAAACCTTGCAATG
Organism: Heritiera fomes; assembly: GCA_032173925.1. NCBI lineage: Eukaryota > Viridiplantae > Streptophyta > Magnoliopsida > Malvales > Malvaceae > Heritiera > Heritiera fomes. The sequence goes on along the minus strand of JAPDPM010000009.1, from coordinate 14,173,804 downwards.
CAATCAGAAGATAAAAGTGGCAGCAAAAGAATCATATTCAGAAACTGCAATATTAACATCATAGGTGAAAAATCAGTTCTGCAGAACAGTGGATTGGTTTGACTTGAAGGCACTGAAAGCAAAGAAACAGAAGAATAATTTCATTGCAGATGCTGATCTGAGTTAGTTTAGAGTTCAGAACTACCAGTACTAATAATCCAAATCTGATGTTTAAATACAGCAGATTATTTAAAAGCAAGATCTCGTTCTTCATTCTGCACTATCTAGGAGACGAAATGCCATTGAGAACATAGGCCATCAGTTTCTAGTTTACTGGTTTCCAGCCAAGAACATGGTACACTAGCCAAAGTATGCATGCTGCAAAAGAGCTTAAATAGTTTACAGTGTATTTTGTAATTTAGTCACAAAATCATAGATGCAAGCAAGGATCCAAGCTTTAAGAACAACCTTATAAACACCTAAGAATAATGGTATAACAAAGAGTCAATTGTGGTGATAAGAAAAAGATACAATTATTCTACCCATTACATTTCTATCAAGCAAAAATACTGGTCATACCCTTAAAACATGATTGATCTGGAATGAAAGAAACTTATTTTTCAGTTCCTTTGCCTGCTCGTACAACTTAGACATGTGCTCATGTTTGACTCTCCATGAACCCTTCAACTGTTTAAGGAAATACCAGCTATCAGAATACTTAAACAAATTAGAAGCCAAGCTGCCTAACTTGGATGATAATACTTCAATAAAATGGATAAGTAAAATACATAGCTCTATTATGTAGACCTTATTCAAAAGCCCGGGAACAGCAACCTGGGCTACAAGTTTTTCCAGAGGCAATTTGGATTTTCTTCATGTAACGGGCCAGAAAAAAAAAAGAACAAACATTTCCTTTCCTTTTTCTTCTTTTTGAGAGAGAGCAATTGCGTATAAGAAGAGAGAGGCAGAGAAGGGTTGTTCTAACAAGAAAGACCATAAATAAGATTAACTACTCCTCCCATAGAAATTTGTAAAGGAAAATTATGACTCTTTATTATGTCAAAAGTTTTCAGGGGAGAAGGGAGGAATGGGAATGTTCTTCCCTGCAGAACCAAGTAGCTAAGGAAACAACTGTCTAAAGGCTACAACTCAAAACATCTAGTAGAAACTAATGGGGTCCTAACATGAGGAGTCTACTAGCTAAGCAAAAACTATTGCAAAAGGTTTAAAGAGCAGCACAGTGCACTAGGCTCCCATACTAACGGGTTTGAGAAAGGTTATACGTATGCATCCTTTCCTTTGCATTAACAGAGAGATTGTTTCCGCTTAACCCATGACCTCTAGGTCACAAAGGAGCAACCTTTAACTTTGCACTAAGGTTCCCCTCTATTGCAACAAGTATGTCATCTGAAATTGAAGTCTGAGAACAAATTAAATGCGATTGGCATACAGCATTTGTTCTAAAGTATTGGCCTACTCAACAGCATTGTCATCAAGAATATTTTTTCTGAGAAAAATAGCATCAACAAAGAAACAATAAAAAGATCAAAAGTTTGATTACCTGCATACAAACAAGCTTTGAGTCTCCTCGAACACGAATGCTTGTATAACCTTTTTTAAGAGCATGTTTCAATCCTAAAATTACAGCATGATATTCAGCAGCATTATTTGTTGCTATGCCCAAACCCTCACGCAATTTGCAAATCTGTTCAAATAGCCTATTTAGGAGAGATGTAGGTGTGGTAAAGATACAATTTCCAGATGGTGAATTCCATACCACATTTCCAGCATCAGTTCTCAACACAGCTGCTGCACCAGCTGGTCCAGGATTTCCTTTTGATGCACCATCAAACTCAAGAATACAGGACTGCTGCCATAAAGAAATAAGTACAGGCATCACAGCCTATTTTTGAAGCATAAAACTTGTACTTTATCCAGGTAAATTAATTCAGAAACCCTTTTCAATCCTCTGTCTCTTTGCTTGGAGGAAACCCTCTTCTATCTGATGAATAAAAAAAAATCTAATAGCAAGATAATAGAGAGAGAAGTCCTCTAGTTTTAGGAACTTGATTCACCCTTTGACATGAAAAAAAAAAAAAAAATAAAGACAATGACCCTCACTGACTATTTTTTATTTCACCTACTCAATTCTGAGAACTAAGATGACACCAATGTTCACCTGCATACATCAGCTGTTACCATCAAATCTACTTACAAGATCAGAGGATGCTATTTGAACCTCAGAATGAGGATCCAACTTGACATGCTTTCTCATAGGATCATCTACGGCTATTGAACCAAGTGCTCCCAGTCCCTGCAAAAGTTTAGAGGTACAACACAAATGCACAAAAAAAGAGTCATATCCAATCATGTCTGTGTGTTAACGATGATGTTGTAGCTCAGGAAACATTACAACTGCTAACCTACCCCATACTCTGATTCAAACATCTCCCATGGTCTCTTTTTGGTTGCATCATTCTGAGATGTTTCACCCCTGGAAGAAGATGGTTCCTGAAACACAAAAATAATTAAAAAAAAATTAGGAATAAAGAGGGAACATTAACCTTCAAAACTATAACAGCCAATATCTACACATTCTGTGAATGGTTCGAAACAGTCATTGTAACACAAGAGCATGTGAAAGAAACAAAGAAGCCAAAGTACAATAGTTGATGGCCTATCCAAAACCTCAAATTGCAAGTAGACCAGATTACCAGGGAGATGCAACTTTTAGGTGAAATTGTTGTCACAAAATTCATTCAAGTAAACATGGGTGCATGTACAGAAAGATGGAGACAAAGTCAAAATAATTCTCTATAAAAAAGTAGCGAATTCTCAATCTGCCTAAGGTTAAAGCTTACGAAGAAGTTATGAAGACCTTCATGCCTTTGGTGACAATGGCAAAGCCGCAAAATGTAAATTGACAAAATGGTAAATGCTATGGTGTGTTTTTGTAGGTTTCTCTCCATGTTTTTTGCTTGGTAGTGATTATATTTGGACTCACTTAATCCATCTTTGCTCTCTGTAAATGGATATGGCGGTTGGAACTTCCAAAAAAAAAAGTCTCACCTGAAAAGGGCATGGAATAAGTTCTCCAAAGAGATCCTCTTTTACATCTGCAGCTTTAATAGTGTAGAGAGCATTCCTAAGCCCGCAGGAGGTAAGATATTCCTCAGTGTCCTTTGTTAGAGAGTAGCCTTTGTATATACTGACAGGAGGGTCACATATCTGCTCCAAAAGGAACAATAACAAGTTGATGTGAAGTTAACAGAAGAGGAAGCATCTAAATTTTAAATATTACTATATTATTACATTACAATTATTATGTTATTTCAAATTTAAAAAGCACATAAATAACCATTACGCGATAACATAGCACAGCAGAACAAAAAGAAATCAACTTTAGGATATAAAAATTACCGAGGATCCAACTTGGGCCTGACTATCAGCAAAGCTCTTATATACACCAACAACATCTCCCTTTCTCACTACAAAGAATGCATCTTTCTCTTTTTCCATCACCAGCTCAGAATCGGCTTTTTTGGTCCTAGATGCTTTTTTTCTACTAGTACCCTTGAGAGAAGAGTAGCACTGAGCCCGAAATCTTGTCAAGAGAAACTCTAAATCAACAATCTTAACACCCGCGTGATCAAAGTTTCTTTTCCGTAAGGGAAGATGGCATTGGTTCAAAGTACTAGTTGAAATGAATTTACCGGACTTTCTAAATATAGCCGAACCATAAGCACGCACGTGTGACAAGCAGTTCATCAGAGAGTAAGCTTCACCAGATTGTCTAAATTTCAAAAGTAAAAAAGTAACTGGAAACCTTAGGTAGGAAATTGAGGAGGCAAATAAAGACAGAGAGAAAGACCCAGGAGTAAGATATACTGTTAAAACATACCAGTGAAGCAGCCGGAACCGGAGACGAAGCGAGTCTTCCTCCGTTGATATTCACGCCGGAGAGAAAAAGGCAGAGTAGGATTGTCCGCGAGATGGGTTTAGGTTTTACGTTTTAAGAGGGTTTCGGGTTTTGGGTTTTTGGCGGGTTGAAACTTGACAGAAGGGACGGCGAGCCCAATTGCTCGAAGCTCCAAATTACATATTTCTCTTAATTTCTTCTAAAATTACATGTTTGTCCTAAAGCCTAAAAAACCCTAATCCCCTTTTCTTCCGCATATTGTAAACCTATTTTGAATCAACTTTCTTTCGGTCCTCTCACCTCGCTCCTCGACAAAGGCACAGTCGACTCACCTACAGGAGTTTCTAACCCAGATCCGGTGCCCTCTCTCAGGAAATCCTCATCGGCGGCATCTTCCTCACACTACCCTCCCTGATTCACCCACCTCTGCTGTTGTTCTCCAATCTCAAGCCCAGATCTGGCCACCCATCGGAAGTCCTCACTGGCGTGAACGCCTAAATCTTCCTCATGCACTTCCATCAACAACCCGTGTCACACCCCCCCTGATTCCCTCATCCCTATTGTTTTTTTCCAAACTCCAGCCCAGACTCGACTACCATCGGAAGTCCTCACTTGCGTCAACGACTGAACGCCCTCTTCAATTCTTCATCAAGCACTTCCTCATCTCCAACAATCGGGCGTCGCACTTTTCCCATCACCGGTAAGAAATTATTTTTTTACCCATAAGTAGTGTACTGTAGTTACCGTGGTGTACGGTGTACCATGGGGTAGACATTTACATTTTGAATTAAACTGTTGTGGTATGCCAAAATCTTTCTTAGCTCATAAATTGAACTGTTGTGGTTATACTTTATCTGGGTATGCTGTAAAATTTGAAATTTTGTTATTGTTGGTTAATTTCTCAAAGCATTTGGCTTTGTTGATGTTTTCTGGATGCAGTTCAGGCTTCTGCAGCTATGGAACAGAAGGAACTCCTGGAAGAGCTTGCCGAATCTGTCGCTGCAACAACTGACTGAACAGCAATATTCTGCGATTGAGGTAAACTCTGAAGAAGTCAAAGAAATCACTCATCAACAAATCAAGAAAGCACTTCTCTTGCACAGCATGGCACTGCTTTCATTTGTGTGGCAGAAAATTGTACAAATACAAAGGCCACTTAACATTTAAAAATGCAATGATATGGTTGGCAAATGGTTTCATTTTGATAGATTGAAAGACAAACCATTTTCATTTGCAAAATTTATACTCTAGGATGAAATTCTATTGTATTTGTCTTATTCATTCATTGATGTTAGATCCATTAGTCTAAATATTATTAAACTCTGTTACTCGAACTTGGAAACAGGCATTGGATACAGGTATGTTAAAAAAAAAATTTGATGTGAATATGCAAGTTGTGATATGCTGTAAAAGATGCTTGTCTGAATTATGTTTAATTGATAATATAATTATATACATAAAAATAAATTCGAGCTCGAGCGTAAAAATTGAGCTTGGATAAACGAGCCTAATCGAGCGAGCTCGAGTAGCTCGATTTTGATCACGAGCTGAGCTTGAGCTCAAAAATCAAGGCTTGGTCGAGCTCGAGTCGAGTACCGAGCACCGAGTTTCCAAGTCGAGCTCGAGCTCGAGCATCCTGCTGTATCGGCTCGGCTCGATTACACCCCTAGTTGTTCATGAACTGCAAAATGAGTCCCATTTCGTTGTGAAGGTTTGCGTGCATTGAATTTTGAAATATGAACAAAGCTGTTGGTGTAGCTTATTTTTAATCTTTTGGGTATGGGATAGTTTATGGTTCATTTCTAAGCTATTGAAACAAAGCATGTGAATATCTTTGAATGGAATTCTTATACAAATACATTTGTTCAAATCAAAAGGGCTGTTTTAGTTCACTTTGCTTGTTCTTTTAAAGTAAATCTTGTTTTAATTTTGTTTTATTGTTGCTGCAGATGTTGCCATTGCTTGTTTTGATTTGGTTTGTTTGGTTGTGGTGGTGGTGTTATTGTTTTCTTTTTTTGATATGAGGTGGTGGCGTTATTGTTGTTTACTGTAACTTAGATTTAATTGATTATATTATGTAAGGTTATTATTTTTTTTATTATTCTATTGTTATTATTATTATTATTTTTAAAAAAAATGTTAGGCTTATTTTGTTAGATTTAATTGATTTAAAATATATGAAATAAATGCAAGCTCTAGTTCGAGCATGAGAATCGAGTAAGTTAAATGAGCCTAATCAAGTGATCTCGGGTAGCTCGATTTTTATCTCGAACCAAGCTCTAGCTTAGAAATGAAGACTTGGTCGAGCTCGAGCCGAGTATCGAGCACCGCGTTTTGGAGTTGAGCTCAAGCTCTATTACCTCATTGTATCGGCTTGGGTCGATTACATTTTGGGGTCGGGTACTACAAAACTCGCCTCATTTACATTTCTATTTCTATCTCATAAGTTCATATAATGGCTAAACAGAAAAACCCTAGTGCTGTCAAGTAAAAACTTCATCAAACTTAAGCAAAGATGGCTGAAGAAGAGAAGGAAGAAATCAAGTCGTTTAAAGATTTAGGTTTATGCGACGAATTAGTGGAAGCCTGTGATGGTTTAGGTTGGAAAGCTCCTACAAAAATCCAAGTTGAAGCCATTCCCCATGCTCTCGAAGGTTAACTTCTTACAATTGCCAACTTTCCTTTTCTTTTAAATTGTTTAAATTGTTTTAAGGAACTTTGATTAATTGAATTATTGTTATTTTTTTAAAATTTTCTATGGATTTTTGTATTGTAGGGAAGGATTTGATTGGACTTGCGCAGACGGGTTCTGGTAAAACAGGGGCATTTGCTCTTCCCATACTGCATGCTCTTTTAGAGTGCCATTCGAAACAAGGATATAAATCTGCACCTGCATTTTTTGCTTTAGTGCTTTCCCCAACACGGTCTGATATTTAAAAAGTTATTTGATTTTGTTGTCCATACGAAATTTTTTATTGTTGAATTTTGTTTTGTTTAATTGATAATTTGTTGCTGCAGGGAGCTTGCAATTCAAATTTCGGAACAATTTGAAGCCTTAGGATCTGGAATTAGCCTAAGATGTGCTGTGGTAAGCTTCTAGTCAAAATATACCTGATTGTTAGCAAATTAGTTACTTTAAAGTTATGATTGAGATTTTCGTTTTTGACTTGTTCTTAATTTATGTTTTAAATGTTGAGAATTTTGTCTGAAAGACTTATTTGATATGAGTGATATGCAATTTTCTGGCTCAAAAAATTTTGCTTCTTAACTTTATGCTTTTCATAGTTGAATCTGTTTTGGTTGCTTAAATTTTGGTTCTTAATTTTGAAGCTTGTTGGAGGAGTGGACCTAATGCAACAACAAATTGCCATTGCAAAGCGGCCACACATCATTGTAAGTTCTTCTGTTCCCCTGCCCTTAGGCCTTATCTCAAAATCATTGTGCCATGAAGCAAACTTGAGGCTAAAGGGTTCAGGTTAACTACACCTGTGAGAGAAGATTTGATTGTAATTATAAAGCTGTGGATAACAGAAAGAGGAAAATTGATTGCTAGTCTACGAGTGTTCGTCTGTTGATACATTTTCGATGTTCTATGATATAGTGACAAAGATTATGCTAAGTGGTTTCCACTATGGTTATGCTTGATCTATGGCCATCAGTCCTTTTTTTTAATCTTGGTCTACTGATTGACTGCCTATATTGGTTCCTCCCTTTTACAATACAGATAGCACGGACCTTCAATTTTCTTTTATGATTTACTTGTTAGGCTTTAGGATCAGGGGTATGGAGCTTAGCTGTTGGTATCCCTGTGATTTTATGTAGATGATATTATGTGTTTTGGTGTTCTCTTTGGTGGCAAAGCTTTATTTAGAATCTAAAAGATATTTCCTTAATGGTTATAACCCTACTTAAAAATAAAACCCTAAGAGAAAAATATCAGTATCCTATGATTTTAAGTAGCTGTAATTTTAGGACAGCCATAGACAATTAATGAAGAAATAAATATCTTAGAATGAAGAATACATCTGAATCGCTTATTATGTTTATGATACCTGAAATTTAATCTTTACCTTGTAGGTTGGGACACCTGGACGCCTTGTGGATCACCTGACTAATACTAAAGGTTTTTCCCTTCGCATGCTAAAATATTTGGTAAGAGTTTCTTCTTCTCTTTTTTTTTTCTTATTCCCTTTTCTTTGGTATGATTGGTTGAATTCAATATTCATAGTTATGTTTTAGTTTAAGAAAGGATTTAGGGTTATAAAATGACCAGTTCTTATTTTGTGAAAGTTTTTTTTTAATCTTCTTCCACCTTCGGCTCGAGATATCCCTGCTTTATCTTTTTAGCTATAATAAATCTATTTTATTATACGTCTTACTGGTTTCTCTGTTCGCACCATCTATTAGATGCTTGTCCATTGTTGAACTACCAAATTCTGCTTTGGTCAGTTTCATATGATTGACCTGGATGAGAGTTAATAAAATGCCTATTTTCTTACTTACATTCATCATTGACTGTTTGCACTGCTGAACCAATCTGCATGTTTTTGGCAGGTCTTAGATGAGGCGGATAGGTTGCTGAATGAGGATTTTGAGAAAGCACTTGATGATATTTTGAATGTTATTCCTCGTGATAGGCGCACATATTTGTTTTCTGCAACCATGACCAAAAAGGTATGTCTTGAAAGTAAAAAAATATTGAATGTATATGATAAGAAACATTTCCTCAATTTACCATTTTCCCTTTCACTTTATTAGTTACCATTGTGGATATGGTTGAAAGTTACCAGAAAAGAGATTTCCATTGTCATGCTTACTTCCAATATGGTCTTGAATAAAGCACATTGGTGCAATATGATCTATATATATAGCTAAAAACCATGTAATCAAACGCTTAGTTTGATGTTGTTGGTTGCTGTTATTTAATATCTTTGCAAAAAGAAGGTAGTAGTGCATTGACTGTTCTATTTTTATGCATATGATTTCTTGTTAGGATTTGATGTTATCCATGTATTATCCACATTGATCTTGTGGATAAGGATGTTTCTGTTTTTTCTCCTTTCCTGTTGTCCTATGTGGTCATTTTGCTGTAAGATAACATCTATTACTGTGTCCAGAGGATATTTATTTGCCACAAAGAAATTTACCATATCCAAAGTCTCTATAGTCTATGGTATTTGTGAAGATATGTCAGTTCTATCAACTTGTGAAAATTGAATAGTGTTTGCAGCCTGAACCTAATTTTGCCAATGTATAATGGTCTTCTATGAAATGTATATTCAAAGTGATAATTACAAACTTTATCCTTCAAAGTGAATTCAAATTGTAATTTATTCTTAGTTTCCTAGTGTCATGTTTCTTCCTTATTGATAACAATAACATTAATCCATTAGCAATGGTTTACAAATTGTTAACAAAGGGAATCATACAATCCTTAATTAATTTTTAGTTTTCATTCTATCAAAAGGTTGGATTTCGGTGTTCTGTCTTTTTATTGTTTAAATATCAATTTTTTAACTTTTTGAAAAAATCATCATCATAACCTTTATCCCAATACTAGGGTAAGCTGCATGAACTAATATATAGACCACCTTAGTATTGTGATAAAGGCTCTAATGATGATGATAATATGATGATTTTGTGATTCAATATTTGATACTTTCAAACTATTAAAAAAATAATATTAAAACAAGAAACAGAGAGAAATGAAATCCAACCTTTTGATAGAATGGAAATTAAAAATTAATTAAGGATTGTATCGTTCCTTTTTGTCAACAATCTGTAAACGATTACTAATGGATCATTGTTAACCTTATCAATAAGGAAGAAACATGACACTAGGAAACTAAGAATAAATCACAAAATAAGATTAAAAAAAAATTTGAATGGAAAGTTTGACGACACATTTGGAATTTGACTAAAAATAGAAGAGTGAGTGCTGTAATATACCCCTTATAAATTTCTAAAGAGTTTATTCAGTAGAAAGAATCGAATAGATGGTTGAAAAGTATTACAAGATCAAAATTGTATGATAAACTTTCTCAAATCGTGCATTGGCTGCAGATAACATAATTGAATATGTTGACTGCTTTACATTTCATCTGGTTTGAAGTGTTTTCTTTATCTCTCCTTTTTTTTTCTGCAAGGGTCAAACGAAATTTAAACTTGATGTTGGGGTACCATTTTAGGCTTTGCTAAGGAACTAGGCATATGATGAGCATGCATATTTGAGAACTTATGATTAATTTGGTTAGATTTTATGATATTCATAATATACCTAACTAGAGCATAGTGTATTATAAAAAAAGTATTATTTAATGATAGATTTTTTCTTTTCAATGTATAGACAAAATGTGCCATGCTACACATAAACAATGATCTGTAGCCTCTAGTTACTTCTATCCTCCGTGTGAATGACTTGCAGGAGAAACATTACCATTGTTGTACAATGCTTGTAAATAACATGCAAACCTTCTTGCTAGTGTGCAATCCTCTTTTGAATAAGCAATATATCGACTCAAAAGGGGTCCTCACTTTCAGAACGTAAAGCATTCATTCCATAAATTTATTGAGGGAAAGCTGGTGCTAAAGGCAAATGGAATCCTTGCGAAAGTTTGAGACTGTATATACTGATATTAATGCAAAAAATCTGACATGAACTATCAATGCCATTTTAATCTGCTCATATATAGGATGATTTATATTTTATGAGAAGAGATTAAAAATTTGAAGTGACGAATCATGTTTATAGCACACATAAGAAAAATGTCTGTTTATTACAGTGTTTTCACAATTTGACCTTATTTTACATAAAGGATGGCTTTACTTCGTGGATGAATGTTTGGCCATAATATTTTTTGATGTTGCAGGTGAAGAAGCTACAAAGGGCATGTCTGAGAAATCCTGTGAAGGTTTGATTTTAATATTTATGCAAAAATTTTCAGCCTTCTCCATGCTTACCTTAACATTTTAACAAGTTTCAGTTTGTTAATTTCTTTTCAGATTGAAGCAGCATCTAAATATTCCACTGTTGACACACTAAAGCAGCAGTATCGCTTTATTCCTGCAAAGTACAAGGTGCCTTATCTTCTCAGCCTTAAATTTCTTTCAAAGATTTGAAATGTCATATGGATAATTGTGCGTGTGATGATTGTCATGATGGTTTTGTGCTGAAATTCTATCTATATTTGAGAGAGATTAAGTTATTGAAAAGGCATACTCATGTACCAAAAAAGTTATTAAAAAGACATACTTGGTTGTGGTATTTACCCAAGCCTGTATGGTGAGCTTGCATCCAGTTATTGCACGGTGTGAGGTGTGAACAATGCCTGCATAAGGATGCTACTGTACCCATACCCAGGGCCTTCTAGATCCTCCTGCTGTTTTGCATTGTAGTAGGTGAAAGGATAGCAAAACCTGCCGCACAGCCTGTGACACCAGGTGCATTGACAAAACTCTCTAAAACCTTTTAGAAGGCCTACATTGCCGTCCAGTCAACAAAATGATCTAGAAGATGTGAGCATTGTAGCACCCTTATGCGGGAAGGTTCTAGGAAACACTCTCTAGCACTAGAGCTTTCTTAAGTGTCTTATAGAGATCTTCTAGAGCCTGGGGTGTCTAAAGAGTTCCTAGTACTATAAAAGATATTTACTAATAGGTTCTATTAGGCTAAAACCACTAAATGGTGTTGGCACTTACTCTAGAGGATTATTAGAGCAAAATACAAGCAGTAGAGTGTGCTTATTGTAAGTGTATATTATTGAACTAGGTGTTGTACCAATGAAAGAGAGGACTCTTTTGTAGAGGAGAGGCCCCTTGCAATTTGTGGCCAAGGTTAGTCAAGTGGTTGAGTATTACAACTAACAAGTTCCAGAATACCCTAGTGTTAGAGCTTTTCTTAGGATCTTTTACAGACCTAGAGTTTGTGGTGTTTGGAAGCTTCCTAGTTCTGTACAAGATATTTACAAGTGGGTGCTGTTAGGCTAACACTTCTAGACTCTATTTAGGAACCTTCTGGAACAGGAGGGCTATAGTGCCCATGTCTGGGTTCTAGGTCCTTTGGTTGCATGGACTAGAAGGTAAGCCTTCTAAAAGGTTTATGAGGGTTTTGCCTGCACTCTACCTGGGGATCACAGGCTATGCAACACAGTTATGCTGCACTGCTGCTCACAACTATTGCTTTTAAGCAGGCTATGTGGAAGCAAACCCATTAACATGCAGATTTGTGAAGGCATGACAGGAGTAGACTGACATGGCCCATGCTTATCTAAACTCTCTCTCCTCTTCGAGTTGCTGTTGATAACAACTATATATATTATGATGTGAGAATAAATATGGTTTCTTAATTCAGTTTATTTCTTAAATCTTCTCATTGCCTTCTATGATTAGATAATTAGCACTTGTGGTTCATATGGTTTTTTCATGTTGGAGCATATTTTGATAAAATAGTTTTGAAAATGAAAAGCAAACTGGATTAGTATTATTCAGCAAGGGTCTCATGGTGATATATAGAGCATAGTGAGGATTTGTATTTTAAAGCTAGGGTGTATTTGCTGGTTGGAAGCTAGTGAGCTTCAGATAGAGTAGGATGAAGCTTCCAATTGATGATATAAATTCTAGAAAAGAGCATACCTAAAGTAAACTAATATTTCAGCCAGGCACTTTATCCACACTTGAGTGATTAGAAAGTTTCTAAGGTTTGCTCATGGGATTTTTGGTTATTGGAGAGTCTAATATCGTGTTGCTCGGACCATCCATTTTTAATAGTCAACATATATGTTGCTCAGACTTGGAATGTTTGGTGGAGTACTGTGTAATCATGGCTTGACACGTATGGCACTGGGTCTGTCGGTTTCACCAAATTCAGTAGGCAACAAAGAGCTAGAAATTGGCTTGAATTGGTGTCCTACCAAGAGTTTCTTTGTTTACTTTCCTCACCTCTTTGTGATTGTATTCATCTCATACAACAAACACATACAATTTATTGTCTATTAAGGAAAATTGGTGGCTTTAATATTTCATGGATTATGTCTGAATTCTGTCTGCTCTTGCCTTCTGATGTCTTTCCTTTCTGCACATACACCATATTATGCTGTTTACATAGTCTGACCAAATTCAGTAAATATGACTTAAAATTAGAAGGTAGTTTGTGCCTTAATTTATTTGTGTTTTGGGCCAGCAGGTGGTTGGTTTAATGATTTTGTTGTTTTCTAGATTCAACCAAAACACTAATAATGTATAACTTTACATCTTATTACCATAGTTTGAGCAACTAATTTCCACACACCGACCTATTTTTCTAAACCTTTTTTTTAGATATATTTAGCTGTCTTCATTTCCAGGGAACTAGGATGTTAGATACTTATACCTATACCCCAGTTTGGGCAACATGGGTCATCATATGAGCTATGTGTCCTAGAGGGGAGCCATGAATCCCACATTGGTTGTGTACTAGAGTTTGGTTCTATATTTAATTGTTCACACCACCTTTCAATTGTAAGGTGCCTTTTGGGAAAAAGGACAAAACCTTGAGGCAATGGGCCAAAGTGGACAATATTTTGCAGTTAGGTGTGGACAGTGATAGTTGGTATTGGAGTCAGCTCTAGGCCCTAGGGGTAGTACTAGCGATGTGCCACTAAAGACAGTGGGCCCTCAAGTGAGGGGGGAGTATGTCACAGTCCCAGAGGGAAGCCATAAATCTCTCATCGGCTGTGTATTAGAGTTTGGTTCTATCTTTAAGTGTTCACACCACCCTTCAACTGTGAGGCATCTTTTGGGAAAAAAGATAAAATTGTGAGGCCCAATGGGTCAAAGCGGATAATACTTTGTATTTGAGTGTGGATCGTGACACTATGCTGGGCATCATTGACATACTTCAAAGCTTAAAATAAGGCTCGATTGTGCTGATAGGTACGAGTTTTCATGTCATATAATGACATGCGTTGTGGTAGAATAAGGAATTTATTTTTTGTAGCTGTGCAACTTGAGTGTAATCTAGCAAACGTTAAAATAAGTTCCGATTGTGCTAATGAATTTTCATGCCATATCATTACATGCATTATGGTTGAATAAGGAATTTATTTATGTAGCTGGGCAACTAGTAATCTAGCCATCGTAACCTGTTTTTGTTAGTTCTGGAAATGAAGTGTGAAAGATCTCTTAAATTATTGCATTTCTATGTCTTGTGTAAATGTCTCTATTTATATGTTTTATTTTGCTGTAATTGCAGGATTGCTATCTTGTTTATATTTTGACTGAGATGTCGGGATGTACATCTATGGTTTTCACTCGAACATGTGATGCAACTCGCCTTTTGTCCTTTATTCTTCGGAATCTTAGTATAAGGGCCATTCCCATTAGTGGCCAAATGACTCAGGTGTGAAATTATTTCGGTATACTGATTTTTGCTTTTTCTCTACGAAAGCGGAGTCTCCCCCCTAACAACCCACACACCGAACCCACATAGGCCAACTCCCCCCCCCCCCCCCCCTCCTTTTTTAAAGTATTATTTACTGCAATTTGTTGACAAATTTGTTTGACAGTCAAAGAGGCTTGGAGCCTTAAACAAGTTCAAGTCTGGGGAGTGTAATGTTCTTGTCTGCACTGATGTGGCCAGTAGAGGACTTGACATTCCATCTGTGGATATGGTTATTAATTATGATATCCCTACAAACTCTAAGGTTAGGCTGCACTATCTTTTTTTTTTTAATTTGTTGCGGCATATGGCGGGCCTTGAAAAAATTATGCATTCTGTTAGCTATCAAATGATCTGGGTTTTTAAATGGATAGAGCGCATAAAAATTTTCTGCTGGTTCTATCACTGGCCTTTATTTTTGCTAATTTTTTTAAGTGGATACAGGATTACATCCATCGAGTGGGTAGAACAGCTCGTGCAGGACGATCTGGTGTTGCAATCTCACTAGTGAATCAGTATGAGCTGGAGTGGTATCTGCAGATAGAGAAGCTTATTGGTATGCCACAGCAGCTAAATTTGTTGCTAGGATGTCAATTGATTAGCTTGTCCGGCGAACTAGAATAACCCTTTTTCTTCTGTATTCCAGGCAAAAAGTTACCTGAGTATCCTGCTCAAGAAGAGGAAGTCTTACTATTGTTGGAAAGTGTCGCAGAAGCGAAAAGACTTTCGCAGATGGTAATCCAAGTTCCTTTTAGCTTTATCCATAATTTTATTCCTTTTAGCTTTATCCATAATTTTTATCTGATTTGATTATAACCTGGATTGAAAACACTACATATCTAGTTGAAGATATGGTAGTGTTTGGTGCTTCTTTTACTTACCCTCAGAGTTGGGTATTGAAATCCCAAGTAGACTGTGTGCCCCTTTTGCTTTTGTCAATACTTAATTTGAAGTTGAAAGCATCTTTTATTTATGTCATCATCATCATCAGACCTTTTATTTTAATAAATTAAGGTAGACTAGATGAACTAATATTTGAAATCAGGTTATATTGTCCATATGGATTTTCTTCTTTCACACATTCTTATACAAGACAATGCCTTTATTCAACTTTAATATTTTCATATCTTTTCAAATTATTTCATTCAAAGTCTTTATCGGTCTTCTTTTATTTTTGGCCGTTCTTTCATCATTCAAATGTAATCAATAAAATTTGAAATGTGCAGAAACTGAAGGATAATGGAGGCACAAAGAAGAGGAAGGGTGGAGATGATGAGGAGGATATAGAGAGATATCTAGGCATCAAAAGCAAGTCCTCCAAGAAATTTAAGAAAAAATGAGATGAGAGGCGACCATGATATGGTAAGATATTGGACATTAATTACTCCATTTTTAGAAAGGAAAAATAAAAAATAGAAAGAGAGAAGCTTTTGTGCAACACAACTAAGTTGCCTTGAAAATTTTGTTATAAAATTTTATTAGCTGCAGTTTTTTAAATCATACTATCTCCCGTTCCCATAGCATATTGTTCAAACACGGCATATTAGCATTACGTATTTTGCATGGGGCTTCTGAAAATACTTAAATTTCATCAAATCGTCCATCTTCAAGTTAAATATAATATATGCTTAGCTTTTTTAGCAACAATTTTGCCACTCTTTTCTCGTGTGTCAATACTTCCAGAACTCTGCATTATTTATGTCCATAATTATCTTGAATATAATTATCTTAAATCATTCTCAGATATCATAGTTAAAGGTGTCAAAAGCTGACTCGAGCTTGAAAATTCGTCCGAATTCGTCCGAGATTGAAATCGGATCAATTGAATTGATCAAAAAGTTAAAAGGCTCAAAACCAAAATAACTTGAACTTGATACAATCTGAATTCGACAAAACTTAAATCCGATTTGATCCGAAACTCGTAAAAATTTGAATTTATAATTTGTAAAAATTTGAATTAAAATTATATGATTTTTATTTTAAAATAAGTAAATAATCAATATATTTTTTTAATTATAAAATTAAATTTTGGATAAAAATAATTGTTTTTAATAGTAAAATGTAATTTAAAAAATATTATAATAGTATTATTGTGTAAGTGGTAATTTTAATAAAATACATGAATAAATCTAGCTATTGGTAATTATTTATTTGTTATATTAATAAGATTTTAATTTGATATCTTATAACAATGATTTATATATTATATTTTATTATAACAATCTTTTAAGAATAAATTATGTAATTTTTTAATGCGTAAGAATTATTTTGATAGAATCAATTATTTATTAAAAATAATTAATTTATTATCTATTAAATATAAAATTAAAAGTTTAAATAAAAATAATATTTTTAATAGTAAATTAAAGTGTAATTTAATAATATACTATAATAGTATTATTGTGTAAGCAATAGTTTTAATAAAATTTGTTTTTTATACTTTATTAATATTATGATTAATTATATTTGAATAATTAGAATTATATTAATTAATTCACTACAATAAATGTGGCTGGATTTGTTGTGTGATTAGGAAAAGAAATGGCTGCTTAGATGAGGAACAAAGACTAGAAAATTAAATTAAAGCAGGGGAATTGGAACAGTGGAGAAGGAGAAAAAACAGAGGAGAATGAAGAAATGAGATATTGGATCTTTAACTTTAGTTGCATTTGTGCTTTTAAATTAACTAAAATGATTTTTTTAAATAAAAATTTGAGAGAGAATCAATTAAATAGAGGGAAATGAAAATATGAAAATTTGAGAGGGAAATCAATTAAATTAACTAAAATAGTTTTTTTAAATGAAAATTTGAGAGGGAAACAAAAATATGACAATTTGAAGGAGAAATCAATTAAATAAAAGGAAATCAATTAAATTAATTAAAATAGTTTTTTAAAATGAAAATTTGGATAAATTTTCATATGCAATTAATTTATAAATAATTTTGTTACAAAAGTAATTTATAAATAATTTAATTTGTAAGAGAATTTAATATCTATCAAATAATAACTGGCCAACTGAATATATAAACAATTAGCATTTTAAAAAATAGAAAATAGATTTGCAGTGTTAAACTTTTGAAACACAAATAGGTAGCTAGTATTAAGTATAAAAAAAGTTAAAACAATTTAATTATTATAACATTTAAATGTTCTTTCCTTCATTTTTAAAAACGTTAACATATTATAATTTTTATTATTAAAACGTTTCAACATTCTTAATTTTTTTACTCTAGATTTCTATTTCTCTAATTATATTCCTATATATGATTGATCATAACCTTCTTTTTATAGAGATTAGTTAATCCTAGAATTAATATGAGTTTTAATTGAATAATAACTAGGAGTTTTAATCCAAGCAAACTATAACTTTGTAATTTTTTTTATTTTTTAAAATTGAAATAATTATATAAAACAAGAATGAACAAGCTTAGATAATATAATGTGTATATACATTAAAACATAGCAATATGTAAGTAATAAATATATAAAGAAAAGTACAATAAATTTCAAACGATGAGATTTTGAAAATAATGAAAATAATAAGTTTTCGAATAATATAGATAAAAAAATCGATTTTATAAGATATAATATTGATAAAAATAAAATTTTCACGTGAATATAATATAATTTAAGAGAAAATTGCATTTATGATTATTTTTATTTTATATTCTCAAATTTTATTTTTGAATTTATATTTTATTATAATAAATATTGCTAATGATATTTCGTAACAATTATTTTGATCGTTTTATATAAACCATATTAAGAAAATTTTAACTTGACAATGACTATTAAAAGTCGTTGTAAATCTGATATGAATATGATATAGATATCATAACAAATTTTCTTTTTGTTGTATAAAATATTTAAAAAGTTAATTAAGCAATGACAATAAAAAGTTGTTACAGATACAATAAGATAACACTCTTTTATTTTATTTTTTTTAATTTGATAGGATTTTGCAACAATAAAAAGTATTATTGTATTTTGGCCAAAAAAAAGTATCATTGTATGTAATATTTAAAATTTCAATTAGACAATGACAATAAAAAGTCGTTGCAAGAATAATAAAATATTGTAATGGTTTTTTTTTTGTTGGTAAATTGGTAAGAATTCACAACAACAAAGAATATAATTGCATAAAATTAAAAAAAATACAATAGGTAATTATAAAAAATAGTTGCAAATGTAATTGGAATTTACAACAATATCGTGAGCTTTTGCAATTTATGATTGCTAAAAGCCTACTTTTAGTAGTGTAAATAATAAAAAAAAGTATACAAAATTATAATCAAACAAATGATATTATTATTTTTCTCTTCTAGCTTTCACCATTGAAAAGGTAAAATAAATTGTTTTATAGATTACAATAATAGTATTATAAACAAAAATTATATATTAAATGTATTAAATATACATAATTAATATTTTGTGATATGATAATTTTTGTGAAACATCAAATATGCCACCAATAATTTTCTCTTTAAATTATTATTTTTTAATTTATTAATTTTTATTTAATTAAAAATAAATTTCTCTTCTAATAAATTTAGATGTTTTTATATCGTCACCTATTAATTATACACTGATTTGATTTTAATAGTGACAGATAAATGTGAATATCGTAGGAAATTAAAAAAACTAAATAATCATTATCAAGTAATAAAAATATTAAAATATAAACATTTATATTTATATGAATATTTATTAAATTTTAACTTTACTTTAGCAATTTTATTATATTTTTATTTAACTATATAAAAAATTAAATTAATTATTATATTCAAAATTATAAAAATATTTATAACTTATAAAATTTCAAAAATAATTTGACTAAGTCCGCTAAACCCTCCCGATTAGAACTGAACTGAACTCGAAATCGGATTGAATCCGAAAAAACCCGAACCCGGAAAAACTTGAACCTGAAATGGTCTAAACCCGAAATAACCCGAACCCGAAAATAATCTGAACTCAAAAGTAACCCGGATCGAACTCGTTCAAACCGGCTCGTTTTCCACCTCTAATCATAGTTAGGATAAACATCCAATCACACAAATATATTTATAAACACTCATTCTATATCTAAAATTTTTAAAATAAAATACACATCCGACATGGTTAAGAAAGAATGTTCATGACTGTATTTTAAATGGTTGAATTGGAATTATCAAAGGTGAGAGAAAGTGCTTGTAGATGTTGATTGGATACTAGTTCCAAAGCAATTAATGCTTGATTTTCAGTCACATGGTTGGACTGGGAGTGGACAAAGATTCAGGTAGAAATCCTGACTTGGAGATACACTGCTCTCTTTTTTACAAAATAAAATAAAATTTTATTAAACCTTTCATCATCACTGATGTCAAAATGATGAAATGTTGTAACAAATTCTCGAGGGAAGTAATTGACGCCATTGGTATTGACCATGGATACAAGGACAAGGAGCAGTTGCAGTTCGTGTCCACATCGACCTGCAAAACGCAAGTTCAGTGCAGGCTTAGCCCACTTAAATCTCTCATCCACAGCTCGGTTTTTGCAGTACCCTGCTTATTAAGGCTTAATAGCCAAATATCTTCAATCTTTTGCACAAAAAAGAATCTAAGCTTTTAACATTTTATTATATAAAAATTAGTTCATAAAATTTTATTCTACCATAAATTAATTCTCAGTCTGTGACATCCTCGTCATTACTAATTTACATATAACTTTTTCTTTCATATACAACTTGATTAGACTCGTTCGTCAATATCATTTCTTCTTCTTTTGATGATTGGTATGAATTAGCTCATCATAAATATCTCAAATTCAAGTGAAGCATAATTATTATATTTATATGTATCATTCTAAGGCACAAGATCTTTCACAACTTACATAACCTAAATTCCCCAAAAATCTTATAGACATCATTGTACTGTAGCACTGTCTGATTTACATAACAACATAAGTATACCTTGAAGAAGTTTAGGAAGCGTGCCTCGAAGGAATACAGATCTAATAAGCTCTTCTATCGAGAGCGAGAGATCACTTCAAATAGTCTGAAAAATAGTTGTAAAGAGGTGAGATTACGCTCAGTAAGAAATATATATAAAAGAGCGTACTATGCCACTATATGCAGTTTTTCCTGTTTGGCTTTATAATGTCATGTAAAACCATTATAAAGAATATATCATATACAAGTAAAATCAAGTAATTCAAATACTTTCGATTTCTTTATTCCTTTGAAATCACATATGCAAATATTCAAATACTCCATATACTTTCACGTATCTCAAATCGCGTGAAATCACATATACAGATATCTTTCAAATAACATTAGCATTTCAACGGAATCATGCACTAGATAAATCTCATCATGGATACAGCACATATATCCCGTAAGGGATAATCCCGAGATATATCAAATAAGTTGCGTACCCCCGTAGGGGCCAGGAATCCTCCCCTAACTAAACATATAACAGAGACAATTGGCCAATGTCGATAGGCCACAATGAACACTAATCAGGTGACATCTGTGGCACTGAGGACCGAATTAGGGCTCCTCAATCAAGTACAGATACAGATAGTGCACCATCATCAAGTAGTTCATAGTCTCAAAATATTTGTCATATACTTCTTTGGTAATACAAATGTACTAGTATAAAGTAGGCTTTAAAGACCTCATTTACAAACAGGGCAGTCGACTGGTTTTATAGGGCAGTCGGCTGCTATCACATATCTTGGTTTATCAAAATTATTTTCTTTTAAAATTCCAGTATTTCTAAATTCTGAAAACACATGGGATAGTCGACTGGTCCCATATAGCAGTTGACTAGTTTTGGAACAGAATACTTTTCGAGAAAAAGGCAGTCGACTGGTTCTATAGCAGTCGACTGTTTTCGCAAACAGAATGCTTTTGAAAACAGGGCAGTCGACTGGCTCCATAGGCAGTCGGCTAGTTTTGAAACAGAATGCTTTTCAAGTAAATAGCAGTCGACTGGTTTGAAACAGAATGCTTTTTTGAAAATAGCAGTCGACTGGCTTACATGGCAGTCGACTGTTTTGTATCAGTTTTTGAAAAATCTACGCTTTGATTGTCTCTAGGTAGTCGGCTGCAACTTAAGGCAGTTGGCTTCTCCTAGCAATTTGGTAACTAGGAGTAAAACCTGAAATTGACACTTCCTGCACTTAAATAAGCTTTTATTTCATCCCAAAGCATTTAAAGCATGCGAACATAGCCACCATACGTCCGTTACATATATTCCTTACCTCAATAGCTAATAATCCACTAGCTTGGTTGCAATTCAACACTTAGCCTTTACTTCTTCAAGCTGCACAAAAGCCATAACAATTCCAACCTTTAAGAAATCTTTACAAATATTCTATACCAACTCCACATAACTCCAAACCATGGACAGAATTGAATGAATCACTTTCTATTCTTACCTTTGTTAATCACCAAAATGACAGCAAATTAGATCTCCTCAATCCCTTTGATTCAGCTCTTCATATTACAGGTATAGCTTAAGCTAGTGATGAGAAGTGATTTTCGTTAAGCAAGCTTAACGATTCGATAACAGGAAATAGTTGTTCTACAAGGTGAATATGATGGAAACTTGAAGAAATGAACGGAAGAGAAAAGATGGTTGCTGACCTTGATGGAGGTGATAATGACTCATTGCTTCATTAAATGTATATTTATCCAACTAAGCATTTCAGCCATTGACTATTTGACCATTTAATATTTGACATTCTTTCTTCCATTCATATGCCACATGTCATTTAACTATGAAAAATCTGATATTTATTCTTTTTCATAATCCAATTATTCTCATAGTATCAAAATTAACTCCTTGACCATTGATTCTTAATTACTCTTATTCCATCCATGTCCCATATACCATTCATATATCAAATTCTCATATTTTTTTACATCATTTAAGCTAGAATACTATACAAATATGAGAAAATTGCTCATGAGGTGTAACATTTAAACTAAGGTTTGCAAACTGCTCTAGCAACTCATATTCTCTTACCATCATGTAAGATACCATTCCCACATGTTTACGGCTTAGAGCATCCGCCACCACATTGGCTTTTTCGGGTGGTACAAGATATTGCAGTCATAGTTTTTCAGAAGCTCGAGCCATCTCCTCTATCTCATGTTCAATTCCTTTTGAGAAAACAAATACTTTAAGCTTTTATGATTAGTATAAATCTGAAATTTCTCACCATAAAAGTAATGCCTCCAAATCTTCAGAGCAAATACCACTGCAGCTAACTCCAAGTCATGAGTTGGGTCGTTCTTCTCATGGTCCTTTAATTGACGAGAACCATATGCAACTACCTTACCGTGCTCATTAGCACATAACCCAAACCTTGTCCAGAGGCATCACTATACACTGAAAATCCACCAGAACCACTAGGAATGGTGAGAATGGGTGCAGTCATTAACTTGCGCTTCAATTCTTGGAAACTACGCTCGCAGGTATCATTCCACTCAAATTTCACCTCTTTGAGCGTTAAGCGCGTCAAGGGAGCAGCTAATCTCGAGAAACCCTCCACAAATCTCCGATAGTAGCCAGCTAGACCCAAGAAACTCCTAATCTCGGTAACTGTTTTCGGTCTCTCCCATTGCACTACAGCTTCTATCTTCGATGGATCGACCGAAACTCCATCTTTATTGATTATATGACCCAAAAAGGAGATTTGATCTAGCCAAAATTCACATTTACTTAGCTTAGCATACAATCCCTGATCTCTGAGGGTTTGCAGAACTATCTTCAGATGCTGCTCATGCTCTTCCCGGGATCTCGAATATACCAATATGTTATCAATAAAAACAATGACAAACTGATCCAAGTACTGTTTGAACATATCGTTCATCAAGTTCATAAACATTCCGGGTGCATTGGTTAAACCAAACGGCATCACTAGGAATTCATAGTGACCATACCGTGTCTTGAATGCAGTCTTAGGGATATCTTCACTCCGGATCTTCAATTGATGATATCCTGATCTCAATTCTATCTTGGAAAAGACTTGTGCACCCTTAAGCTGATCAAAGAGATCGTCAATCCTAGGGAGAGGATCCTTGTTCTTGATTGTCACCTTATCCAGCCATCAGTAGTCGACACACAGCCTCATGCTGCCATCCTTCTTCCAGACAAATAGCACAAGAGCACCCTAAAGGGATACGTTAGGTCGTAGGAACCCCTTATCTAGTAACTCCTGAAGTTGCTTCTTCAATTCCTCCAATTCCACTAGAGCCATTCGATAAGGAGGTCTCAAAATGGGCTCGATACCCGGCACCAAATCGATAGTAAACTTGATTTTCCTATTCGGAGGAAGTCCTGGAAGATCGTCCTAAAACACCTCGGGAAATTCCATGACTACCGAAATTTCATGAAGTCCGGGACGTTTCTTTTCTACGTCCACTACATAAGCTATAAATCCTTCACATAACCAACATTACTTTTTATTAATTCCATTTACAATTAAGTCAATTAATAAACATACTTTGTATTAAACATTTGCAAAATTTACAACATAGCTAATGGTAGAGTTGGTTATTGGCCTGGGTTGGCCCGACCCGGTTCGCAACTGGATCGGGCCAACCCGTCCCAATAACCGAATCGGTACTGTACCGATTCTTATTAATTGGAACTGGATCCACTAAGGGCCCGGCCCATTAAGAGCCGGGACTGTCCGGTTCCAGTTGAACTGGTTCGGTTCAAATTAAAAAAAAATAAATAAAGGAAGGCTGCCATTACGCGCTACGCAGTGGCAACCTTCTTCCAGAGGTTTGTGACTTGCCTCATTCCATCAATCTTTTTTTTTAATTTTTAATTTTAAAAATTTTATTTTAATTTTTTTCCTATAAATACCTCATTCTATCTTCTATTTTTCTTTACATTTCTTCTATATTTTCTTTCAAATCTACTATCTACATTCATCTATTGTTATTCTCTTCACTCACATACTCTCTCAATATTAACTCAAACTCTCTCAAATTCACTTAAATTCCCTTATTCCAAATTTATAATATCATCATTTCCTTTCTGAATTTCATTTTTCTTTTTATTTTATAATTTTACAAATTTTACTTTTAATTTTCAAGTTTTAATTTTCAAATTCCAATATATTATATATATCCATTATTCCAAATTTATAATATCGTCATTTTCTTTCTAAATTTCATTTTTCTTTTTATTTTATAATTTTACAAATTTTACTTTTAATTTTCAAGTTTTAATTTCCAAATTCCAATATTATATATATATATATATAATACATCTATTTTTTTTTAATTTTTAACATATATTTATTTTCAACAAAAATATAAAAATGTCAAATTTCTTTCGTCATTCATGCTCGTTTCTCTTTTGGTTCCACTAAAATTCCTAATTTGGGTGATGAATCATTTAATGAAATCGAACCCGATATTCATTCGGAGGAGGAGCTTCCTTTGGCACCATTATTTGGTCGTGGTCGTGGAGGAGGCCATGCTCAAACACAATCATCAGCTGCCACCACTGCTGCTACATCATCATCAAGACCGAAGTTTAGTCGAAAAAAAACAAGTAAGGTATGGAAGTATTTCGACATTGTAGCAAAAGAAGGTGAGACGAATAAATATTGTGCTATCTATAAATTGTGCAAAGGTGTTTACTCTTATAACTTCGGTGGAGGTGGTGGCGGTACAGGTACGTATAAAAGACATTTAATTACTATACATAAAATTAATCTTGATGCCGAAGAAAATAAAATTTTAGAAGGTAAACAATCTCAAATTAATACACATGATGGTGGAAAAAATTTTAATTTTGATAATGTTCAAGCTAGACGTGGTTTAGTTAGATTTGTAGTTCAGACTGAACAACCATTCACAATTTGTGAAAAAACAGGATATTTATAATTTGTTTGTAAATATTTACAACCCACATATAAATCTGTTTCTAGATATACATTAAAAAAAGATTGCATGGATATGTTTAAAGAATATAGACAAGCTTTAATTGATAAATTTAGTAATATTTCATCTAGGGTTAGTTTAACTAGTGATATATGGACTAATACTAATGGTATAAGTTATCTTGTTATAACTTGTCATTGGATATATGAAGATTGGTCCATGCAAAAACGAATTTTATCTTTAGATGTAATAGAAGAAGCACATAATTCATATACTATTCATAAATATATTACAAAAGTTTGTAAATTATATGGACTAGAAAATAATAGAGTTTTTGCTATTACTTTTGATAATGCTTCGAGTAATACTGCAGCTATTCCTCATTTAATTAAAAGTTTAAACCCTGTTATGCAAGGCATATTTTTTCATGCAAGATGTGCATGTCATATTATAAATTTATGTGTTCAAAGTGATTTTAGTTCTAGTGGTATTGGTAGTGGCATAGGTCCAATTGATAAAATTAAAATTTTAGCAAAATGGATTTGCACACCAAGTAATAAACGTGAATGGAAGCAAATTTGTATAGCAAATAAGATACTTGTTAAAGCGTTTCCACTTCTGGTGGAAACAAGATGGAATTCACTTCATCGTTTGCTTTCTTCTATTTTACCTTATAAAGAACTTGTTACTCATTTTTATAACAATTATACAAGTAGCACGCATTTAGTATTTTTTGAAGAAGATTGGACTTTTATTGAATATTGTGTTGATTTATTATCTATGCAACCGAAAGATTTTCAACTCAATTTTATCCAACTACACCGTATTTTGTTCCTATTATCTACAAAATGTTTGAAAAATTTGTAAAATTTAGGAATCATGAAACTTTAAGTTCTTTTGTATATGATATGGAGGAAAAATTTAAAAAATATTGGAAAATAATTCCTCCTATTTATTGTATTGAAACTTTACTAGATCCTAGTTAAGGTGAGGTAAAGATCGAGATTTTTTTTTATTGTTATAAAGAATTTCTTAGTCTTGATTCTATTGAGGATCAAAAGTCCTCAATTAACAATCTTTTTCGAGAAATGTTTAATGATTATGAAGCAGAAAAGGAGCAGTTCAACTTTAATCGAGTAGAAGAAAATTCATACGAAGAAACCGAGAGTAGCAAAAAAGGAAAAGGAATTTTAAATGCAATTAATGAAGCAGCAAAGAAGAGAATGAAGCTAAAAGGAACAGCTAGCGGATCGGGATCAACAATTCGACGAAGTTCTAGCTTCAATGAGCTAGGATTTTTCTTAAGTTAAGATTTTTCTGTAGATGAAAACTTTGATCTTCTCCAATGGTGGAAAGAAAACCAAAAACAATTTCCAATTTTAGCTTCCATGGCCCGAGATGTTTTTGCGGTGCAAGTTTCTTCTGTTCCTTTGGAATCCGCATTCTCTACGTGTGGAAGAATTATTGGAGACCATCGAACCACTCTTAATCCAGATTCATTGTGCATGTTAACATGCCTTAAAGATTGGTTTGATGCGGAATCACGCAATGTCGAACTTGGAATGGCCAATGAATTCACTGATAATAATTTAGAAGAGGAGGAAGAAATTTCCAAGGCAATTCGTATAAATTATGAAGAATAGAGAATAATCTTTTTTTTTGTAAATTGTATGTAAAATTGTAAATAAGTTTAGTCATAGTAAATATTTTTATAGACTACGGTCCCGTGGTTTTTACCCTTCTAACTTTTGAAGGGGTTTTCCACGTAAAAAATCTTTGGTCTCCTACTCTCTCCTTTTTCTCCTTTGTTGTTGTTGTTGTTGTTATTATTATTATTATTATTATTATTATTATTGTTGTTGTTGTTGTTGTTGTTGTTGTTGTTGTTGTTGTTGTTGTTGTTGTTGTTATTATTATTATTATTATTATTATTATTATTATTACATACCAAATTAATTAATGTTATACTTATCTATGTTTAAAATAAATTTAAAATACAAAAAATGAATGAATATTTTAAAAACATATTAAATAAATGAATAAATAAATAAATGAATAAATATTAAGTAAATGATATTTCAAATATAATAAATTATTTTAAATACAAAATGAATATAATAAATGAATATAAATAATGATATGCAAAATGATATTGCAAAATAAATATAATAATAATATTCATAATATCATTATTTGTATTTTGAATCAAATATCATTTTATCATAATAACTTTATTATAATATTATATTCATAATATAACTTTATTTTATTATAACAATAATTTTATTAGATAATTTTATAGTAATTTATTTTTACATTATTGTTACATTACTTAAATAAATTATAATAACTTTATAATAAATTATTGTTAAATCAAACTATTAACATTATTTATTATAAAAATAAATTTATTAGATTAAATTATAAAAATATATTAATATAAATATATATTAAAATAAATTAATATAAATTTTAAACAATAAAAAATTTTAAATTTATCAATTTAAAAAAATAAAAACTAGACCAAACCGGTCCTGCGAACCGGGTGGGTTTGCACCTTAATATCATGCGAACCGGCCCGGCTCAGATCGGTTCGTTACTGGTTCAGACTGGTTTTCCTTTAGTATGGGCCGAAACCGGTGAAAACCGGTCCGGAACGGTCCGGTCCGGCCCATAACCAGCTCTAGCTAACGGGAGTAGAGAAGATCACACTTTTAGCATAACAGTCCAATATCAGATGATTCTTAGCTAACCAATCCATTCTTAATATGACATCAAATCCATACATATTCAATAGGATTAGGTCAGCTGTCGATTCTCTCTCTTTTACCCGTAGCTTACAACCACGATACACTATGTCTGTCATTTGTGATTACTTAAATGGAGTACTTATTTGCAACGATTGTCCTAAAGGTTTAGGTTTAATAGGTAATTTTATAGAAACCATAGGAGAAACAAATGAGTGAGTGGAGCCTGGATCAAATAATGCAAAAACTTGTGTATCATAAAGGTAAATCTTACCCTGAATCATCTTGGACAAAGCATCGGTGGACTCCTTATCAATAGCGAATACTCGTCCTTGAGTCACAGCTTTCTGTCCCTTCTCCATAGCTGTGGCCTTAGGCTGTGGTTGGATGGTCTTCTCTGATTCCTTGGGAACTCTCTGATTCATCTTGGGACAATCCTTAATCCTGTGTCCCTGTTCACCGCACCAATAACACGCCCTAGTAGCCATGCGGCATGCTTGTGACCCATGAAACTTCCCGCAATGCTCACACCTTTGCATAGTACTCCTCGGTGAGCTAGCTGTACTACCAGTTGAATATCGGGATCTCTCATCACTTATCTTGATCCCAGTAGATCTAGGAGTCCCTGTCGAAGCTCTGCCATATGGTCTACTTCTCCTAGATGGATATTTGTCACTGGAGGTTCTCTCATCTGACTTTCGTTTCATCGGTTCTTTGCCTTTACCCTTGGCTCGGAAATCAGCATGATGAAATTTATAGTCCTGCTCACACAACTGAGCCTTATGAACCGCCTCTCCAAAAGTAGTGATATCCATAGGATACAACTTGGATCTAATATGAGGCTTCAATCCTTTTATAAATCGATAAATCTTATGTTCTTCACTCCTGAGGACCTTGGGGTCAAATCTACTCAAGGTAATGAACTTCGACTCATATTGATTAACTGATATTGTCCCCTGAGTCAAGTTCAAAAACTCGATCTTCAACCTAGTCTGATCAATGCGTGGGATGTACTGTTCATTAAAGGCCTCTAAAAATCTATCCCATGTAACCTTGGCATGTTGAGCCTCCAAAATGGTCTGAGTGGACTGCCACTAATATTTCGCATCGTCCACTAATAAATTAGCAGCCAAACCCACCTTCTCCCTTTCGGAGCATGTCATGTATTCGAAGGATTTAGTGACCGCCTTCACCCAGTTCTTTGCGACCAACAGGTCTCTATCCCCCTTAAACTTAGGAGGATCCAGCTTTTTAAATTCTTTAATCAAAGTAACATTGTAATAAGCCTTAGGATCTCGCCTTTCAGGAGCTTGAGCTGGTGGGGGCTGTATAATAGGAGTAGGAGGAACAGTAGGAGTAGCTGTTGGTGCACTAGTGGCCATATTCAGGAAGTTCGCCATAAATTGGGTGAACATTGTCGCCATATTTTCCATATGCTACTCCATTTTAGCTAGCCTAGTGTTCGGGCCATGTGTTAGATATGGAGGAGGAGACTGTGTTGAGGGCGGTTCTGTTCGACCCCTTTCTCATCCTCTACCAGTACCCTTTCTACGTGAGCTCATTCTGTCGATATAATCACAAAATTGAGCTATTTAGTATAACTATAAACAATTATACTATGCATGCGTATTCAGACAAGTACAGTACTTTGGGGATGTATACTAATTCTAGTTTATTGACAATGACATCTGACTAATCTGCTTTGATACCAATCTATGACATCCTCGTCACTACCAATTTACATATAACTTTTTCTTTCACATACAACTTGATTAGACTCGTTCGTCAATGTCATTCCTTCTTCTTCTGATGATTGGTATGAATTAGCTTATCATAAATATCTCAAATTCAAGTGAAGCATAATTATTATATTTATATGTATCATTCCAAAGCATAGGATCTTACACAACTTACATAACCTAAATTCCTCAAAAATCTTATAGACATCACTATACTGTAGCACTGTTTGATTTACATAACAACATAAGTATACCTTCAAGAAGTTTAGGAAGCGTGCTTCGAAGGAATACAGATCCAATAAGCTCTTCTATCGAAAGCGAGTTATCACTTCAAATAGTCTGAAAAATAGTTGTAAATAGGTGAGTTTACACTCAGTAAGAAATATATATAAAAGAGCATACTATGCCATTATATGTAGTTTTTCCTGCTTGGCTCTATAATGTCATGTAAAACCATTATAAAGCATATATCATATATAAGTAAAATCAAGTAATTCAAATACTTACGATTTCTTTATTCCCTTGAAATCACATATGCAAATATTCAAATACTTAAGATACTTTCACGTATCTCAAATTGCGTGAAATCACATGTACAGATATCTTTCAAATAACATGGAGACTATTAGCATTTCAACGGAATCATGCACTAGATAAATCTCATCAGGGATACAGCACATATATCCCGTAAGGGATAATCCCGAGAGATGTCAAATAAGTGGCGTACCCCCGTAGGGGCCAGGAATCCTCCCCTAGCCAAACATATAAGGGAGACAATTGGCCAATGTCGATAGGCCACAGTGAACACTAGTCAGGTGACATATATGGCATTGAGGACCGGACTAGGGCTTCTCAGTCAAGTATAGATACAGATAGTGCACAATCATTAAGTAGTTCATAGTCTCAAAACATTTGTCATATACTTCTTTGGTAATACAAATGTACTTGTATAAAGTAGGCTTTAAAGACCTCATTTACAAATAGGGCAGTCGACTGCTATCACATATCTTGGTTTATCGAAATTATTTTCTTTTAAAATTCTGATATTTCTAAATTCTGAAAACACATGGGGTAGTCGACTGGTCCCATATAGCACTCGACTGGTTTTGGAACAAAATACTTTCCGAGAAAAATGTAGTCGATCGGTTCTATAGTAGTCTACTGTTTTCGCAAACAGAATGCTTCTGAAAATAGGGCAATCGATTGGCTCCATAACTAGTTGGCTGGTTTTGAAACAGAAGACTTTTCAAGTAAATAGCAGTCGACTGGTTTAAAACAGAATGCTTTCTGGAAAATAGCAGTCGACTGGTTTACGTGGCAGTCGATTGGTTTGTATTAGTTTTCAAAAAATCTATGCTTTGGTTGTCTCTAGGCAGTCGGCTGCTACTTAAGGCAGTCTGCTGCTCCTAGCAATTTGGTAACTAGGAATAAATCCCGAAATTGACACTTCCCGCACTTAAATCAGCTTTTATTTCATCCCAAAGCATTTAAAGCATGTGGATATAGCCACCCTACGTCTGTTACATATATTCTTTACCTCAATAGCCAATAATCCACTAGCTTGGTTGCAATTCAACACTTACCCTTTACTTCTTCAAGCTGCACAAAAGCCATAACAATTCCAACCTTTAAGAAATCTTTACAAATATTCTATACCAACTCCACATAACTCCAAACCATGGATAGAATTGAATGAATCAATTTCTACTCTTACCTTTGTTAATCACCAAAATGACAGCAAATTAGATCTCCTCAATCCCTTTGATTCAGCTCTGCATATTACAGGTATAGCTTAAGCTAGTGATGAGAAGCGATTTTCGTTAAGCAAGCTTAAAGATTCGATAACAGGAAATGATTGTTCTATAAGGTGAATATGATGGGAACTTGAAGAAATGAACGGAAAAGCAAAGATGACTGCCGACCTTGATGGAAGTGATAATGAGTCATTGCTTCATTAAATGTATATTTATCCAACTAACCATTTCAGCCATTGACTTTTTGATCATTTAATATTTGACCTTCTTTCTTCCATTCATATGCCACATGTCATTTAACTATGAAAAATCTGATATTTATTCTTTTTCATAATCCAATTATTCTCATAGTATCAAAATTAACTCCTTGACCATTTGAATCTCAATTACTCTTATTCCATCCATGTCCCATATACCATTCATATATCAAATTCTCATATTTATTTACATCATTTAAGCTGGAATACTATACAAATATGAGAAAATTATAGGAAATTGGGGATTTCACACTGTCTTTCAAAATCATACAATTATATCTAAATCTATTAAATGACACTAACTTCAGTTAGTATTGCACGCGTGACATGTTACGTGGCAGCTAATTAAGCTGTTTATGTCAACTTCCAATTCCATGTATGATGTCTAAATAGTAGTTAGTGTTGTTTAATAGATTTGGACTTAATTGTATGATTTTGAAAGTTTGAGAGTTTATTTACAGTAAAATAAAAATTTATAAACTGAATTTTATATGATAAAATATTGAGGGTTTAATTTTATTTTATACAAAAGGTCAAGGATATATTTGACTATTAAGTCG
Organism: Heritiera fomes; assembly: GCA_032173925.1. Taxonomy (NCBI): domain Eukaryota; kingdom Viridiplantae; phylum Streptophyta; class Magnoliopsida; order Malvales; family Malvaceae; genus Heritiera; species Heritiera fomes. The sequence goes on along the minus strand of JAPDPM010000009.1, from coordinate 14,141,545 downwards.
TTCATTAATGGAGAACCTAAATACAAGTCTAGCTAATCTATTGTACCACCTAGTCCATTCCTATTGGATTCTGCATATCTTTCCTTTCTTATCGCTTTGATGTTAAAAAACATGAAAGAAATGAAGTGGCAAACTAAAAATGAATTGGACAATCGGTGATGAAAAAAAAAGGAAGAACATTATAGGAAAAAACGTTATAGAGTAGACAAAAGAAAAATAAAAAGCTAGGCTGTGCAGACCCCAAGAGTTAACCAGTTCTGGTCTGTCTATAACATGATTTAGAATTTTTGTGTAGGGTGGGATAGGATGGGAGACACAGTCCCATGGATGTTGGCATGTGGTAAGTAGAGTCTTCAATCAAGGCCTAATCTCTTTCTTTCATTCAGTTTGATTGACATTTGACACCTCTTTCAGTAGTCAATAAGAGAGGTTTGAAACTTTTGTCTGTATTCTGTGACATTGAGACAAGTTGGTATCTATCCGGTGGTTGACAGGTTTTATGTATTTGCATTAGAATGAAAAAACGATGCATAAATAGTCAAATTCAACTTTAACCTAATTAAGAATTAGAATTTATCAATCCCCTTACCTAATAAGGTGGTTGGGATTTCAGCTGTTGTAACGATTTTCGTCCGGGAACTCAATCGCTAGACGATTTTGAAAAATATAAAATGGAGTCGCCACCAATATTTTTTGGCTAGGTGTGATTGGCCACCTAAAATCATTTATCTTTTTAAAAAAATCTTAAAATTAATTAAACTTTATTAAAAAGAAAATTCTTGGTCTGCGAAAACAAAGTTAGGGTTCGGGAGTTCGGTTACGCGTAGAGAAGGATTAGCACCCCCACAGCGCCCGTTAGAAAACGGTACCACTTAATCATGCATTATCTTTTGATCTTAATAAAATGGTCTTAATTAAACATTTAAAAAGAAATTCATTTATTTTGAAATCAATTTTTTATTTGCTTATTTTGAAATATTTAAATTTTTTTATTTGAAATAAGTGAAAATTTTTTGTATTGAAAATTATTCCGAAGTATCTCAATACTTCTGGTAGCATTTCGGATAATTTCTCACCTAGAGATTTCTCAAGAATCGCTACTTGCGATTTCCATAGAATCCTATCCTCGGCAGATTCACACTTATTTTGAAATTTCATGGATGCAAATGATGCAATCAAAATATAGATAATGCATATGAGAAATCCATTATTTTATTTTATTTTTATTATCTTTTATATTTATATTATTACTTTTGAAATTTATTGATTTTATAAAATTATATTTTTATTGAAAAATTATACTAAATGTTCCAATACGCTGGTAACATTTAGCATATTTCTGTCACCTAGAGATCAGTTAGAAATCACTACTTGTGAATTCCGTAACATCTCATCATCGAAAATTATTTATAATGTATATCATGTTTATTTATCTTTAATTATTATTATTTTTTTTATCTTCATTGTTATTGTTATTATTTATTCCAAAAGATTAATTGTAACAATTTTATATTCTTGTTTACTTATTTGTTTAAAATTTTTATTTATTTATAATTTATTTTTAATATTAATTTATTTCATAAATGTTAATTTTATTAAAAATCTTAATATCGAGCTAAAATTACTTGAATACCCCAATACGCTAATAATATTCAAATATTTCATTTTGACCCTAAGGATTATCAAAGAATCACTACTTGTGATTTCTAAGAAATCCTATCATCGGAGATCCTTTTATATTAAAGATGTGTATTTATTTATTTATTTATTTTAATTCCTAAATTTTTACCTATTTAAAAGCCTTTTTTTTATTTCTATTCACTTACTATTTTCTCATATTTACCGATTTTTATATTATTATTTTTATTACCATCTTTATCTTTATTTTTTTTATACTAAGAAATCTTATTAATATTTTCTTTATATCGAAATAAAATCATTTAAATGTCCCAATATGCTGGTGACATTAAAGATTTTGTTTCGATCCTAAAGATTATCAAAGAATCGCTACTTGCGATTTCTAAGTAATCCTATCATCGAAAATTTAAAATTTGTTATTAAAATTTATATCTAAATTTATATTTATATTTATATTTATTTTTTAACTTTTTTATTTATTTTATTTTTTATATTTATAAGAAACTTTGATATCGAGATAAAACAAATTAGATATTCCAATACGCTGGTAACATCTAATGAATTTTCTCGATCCTAAAGATCATCGAAGAATCATTACTTGTGATTGCTTCGAAATCTTATCCTCGGAATTTTTCATTATTTCCCATTTTTATATTTTTTATTGTTACTATTAGTAACTCATATTTAGAGAATTTCATGAAAAATATTTGTTATTATTTTTAAAGATATTATTTACAATATGTGTGTGCATTGAATAAATGGAGCATATTAATGAAAATAATGAACAAAATCTTTTTTTATTTTTCTATCTTTAAAATAATGAATAAATTAAAATATAACATGTGATAAAAAAGAACTTAAGGTAAAATAACTGTACCTAATGAGTGCTCCCTTCCTTTTTGTCTTCCTTGTTAACGTCTCTTTCAAAGCTTTGCAATATGTGTAATCAAAGCCCACCCACAATACACCAACGTAGCAAGCCACGCTGAGCTCAACAGATCATGGTAGTGTATAAGCAGGCGACAGGCGAAGACGGTGCTCGAGCAGGCGGTTTGGTGATGTTGGAGTCAAAAGCAGCAAACAGTGATGGAGAACGAGGCAGGAGCGGAAATTGGCACACACAGCAGTATCGGTGACGTAGCAGGGAAGCAACAATACAGGGGCAGTGAGCGACTCAGGAACTGGTGCAGAAGCAGAAAAGGGGTAGTGACTGTACTGGTGCAGCGAACTGGAGAAAAGAGCAAGGTCGCTGCAGCCGGGCAAGGGGTTGGTGCGCAGGCCAAGATTGATGCAGGCGCACAGCAGCGGCGAGACTGGGTTGAAGTGATGGGAACAACAGCCACAGAGCATGAAGGACGATGATGATCAATAGGAGAGGTGGCAGCTAGATTCCATAAGAATCGAGAGATCTCTTTTTTTTTTTCGCTCCTCTTTCACCCTTCTTCTCTTTGTAAAAATCATGTATCCCACTCTTTGTCCAACTCTCTCTTGGTTTTTATAGCCATTTCATGGCCGTATGCTTGAGGAAAGAACCAACTTTCCTCAAATTTAGGCCCCAAATCATGGCCGTCATTCAAGGGTAGATTTTATTTAATTCTTTCTCATTTTACAGATAATATATATCTTTGATTTAAGGCAATTTAATCAATTGGTCAACTCTCTTTATTTGGCACCAAATCTCATTGATTCACATGAGATTTATACGGGGCATGCATTGGATTTATATATGGTTTGCCTGGGTTTTGCATGGAGAGTTCTTTTAGGGTTTGGGATTGCATGAAGGCCCAAGTTGACTTTTTTTTGTCATTTTCTTATTTTTTTAACAAAATAAATAAAAAAATTTGTTCGGAGAAAATTAGGTGTCTACAGCTGCCCCTCTTTGCGCATTGCTGAGAATCAGGATTAGGGAAAAGACAATAGACAACTATTTTGTCCAAATTCATGATACCAACATGTTTATGCTAGAAAATTACACAATTAAATGATTTGGAACTAAGAAATTTCCTAATCTTCTTCTATTGTAAAGGTTATGGGGCGAATGCAAAAATGATTTTATTTATTTATTATTATTTTTTTAGTCTTTTCAATCATAAGACTAAGAATGATGTAAAATGAATTTCCTTGTCTTTTCTATCATAAGACTAAGGAATAATGCTAAATAAAGGGTTTTTTTTTATATTTTTTATCATAAGATTCAAGAAGGAAACTTCCTTATCTTTTCTATCATAAGATTAAGGAATGCAAAAGAAAACTTCTTAATCTCTTCAATCATATGACTAAGAATGATGCAAAATAGAATCTCGTCGTCCTTTCTATCATAAGACGAAGGAACAAATGCCAAAAATGATTTCTTTTCTTTTTTTAGTCTTTTCTATCATAAGACTAAGAGTGAAATTTCCTAACCTTTTCTATCAGAAGATTAAGAAATACAAAGCAAAAATTCATAATCTCTTCTATCATAAGACTAAGAATGATGCAAAATAGAATCTCCTCGTCCTTTCTATCATAAGACGAAGGAATAAATGCCAAAAATGATTTTTTTCTTTTTTTAGTCTTTTCTATCATAAAACTAAGAGTGAAATTTCCTAACCTTGTCTATCACAAGATTAAGGAATGCAAAGCAAAAAAAATTCTTAATCTCTTCTATCATAAGACTAAGAATGATGCAAAATGGAATTTCCTCATCCTTTCTATCATAGGACTAAGGAAATGAATGCAAAAATGACTTTTAGTCTTTTCTATCATAAGACTAATGAATGAAATTTCCTAATCCTTTCCTATTATAAAGATTAAGGAATTCACTTATTGTCTTATCCTATATGCCAAACAATGCCTGATGCTCATTCTAAAAACAATTTTTAATCCTTTGTAATGCATGTAATGCCAATGTCAATGTCATGCCCCCTAAAATATTCTATGAAATTCTTGATGAATGCATGTAAATGCAATCTCAATTGTGGTAACAAGATTCTCAAGCTCATCTTGTCTTTCTCAAGTCCATTCTGTCTATTGAATTCTCCTTGTTTAAATCCTTTATCTTCATTTCTCATCCCATCTTCTATTAAGTCTTGATTCAATCATGTCGAAGAGATGCTAGCACACTTTCAGATTCATATTTTCTTCTTTCTTCATCATTTTTTCCTTTCTTTTCTTTAAGCAATGCAAGAATTTTAGAAAGAAAAAAAATCAAAATTTGTTAACATTTACTTGTTATCCTTTCAATTCAATGACCAAAGTGATACACTTTCTCAATTTATCATGAGGGAGAAGTATATGTCAAATAATCTGAAATGAAAGGAAACATGTAGTTTTAAAAGGGAAATCAATGGGATAGCTGTTTAGGACAGAGTTTATAATATCCATCTAATAAACATTCTGACAAATTTAATCAAATCAATCCAGAATTCTTTTATGAAAAATCCACTTCTTTTTATATGTGCATTCATGTTGAGTCTGCCAATCTTGCTTCTATATCAAAACTCTTGGTGATGATCTTTTCCTAAGTTGCCTTTTCAGGTTTTCAACTTAGGTTCCCTTCTTTTGATTCAAACTACCTTTTCAGGTTTTCAATTTGAATCCTCCTTTTTTCTTTTTTTTTTCTTTTTTCTTTTCATTTTCCTTTTTTTCTTTTTTTTCTTTTTTCATCTATTTCTCTTTTTTTTCTTCATTTCAACTCCATTAGCTTTGACAAATTTTAGCCTTTTGTTTTCAATCCAAATTCATGCCCCTAAAAGTCATTCTTGCTTTTGATCTAAAAGATATCTTCCAAAGCTTGTTCTTTTATTCAGGCATGAATTCCTTCATTCAGCTTGATCTGCTTCTTTTTATTTCACCCCACTAATGAATCTTCAGAGGATTATTAACTCATTGTACAGGTATGCCTTCATTTAATATGCGATTCTTCAAATTGAGCATTTACATTTAATCAAAATGGGCTTTTAAAGGTACGTAATGTAGGCTTGGGTGAGGGTTTACAAAAAAAGGATAGAATAGGCCCAAAATGTGTTTCAGGATTTACAAACTGAAGGATCACTTTCTTATCAAGTAAATCATTTGAGCATTTTGCCCCATTTTAATTCACTCATATCTTTTTTCTTTCTTTCTCTTTTTTTTGTTCTTTTAAGGTTCTCTGTATTTAAACCCTTTTCTTCTTATTTTCTTTTCTCCTCTTTTTTTTTTTCACATAAATGGGCACTTTCTTTTTCTTTCTTTTGCCCCTCATGAATAATTTTTCATCTTTCTTGCCCTCTATTGTGGAGGGTGATCCTTGGTGGGTTACATCACAAAAAACATAATAGGCTCAAAGGGGTAATCAAAGGATAATTTCACTCACACTTGAAGCATAGTGAAAGAAGGCCATTTATCATTTCAAATGCAAATACTTTGTTTAAAGATCATTTACTAAACAAATACAAATTTGTTAGAAAATTCTATAAGAGATTCACCTTTTCTTATACCATCAAATTAGGTGAAAATTGTGAACCAGTTTTCTTCTTTCTTACTTGGACACCTTGGCAGATTGATAATCCATCAGCAAAAGTGGTTCTGTCAAAATTGAATTCCAGATTTATTGACATCATTATCATAATGTTCATTATTTGGATACTTATGAAAGAAAGATATGATGAGTATGTGGGTAATGACCAATGAACATAGAAAATGAGAGAATGATAGTGCATCACACTAGTCGTTTTATTGAAAATAAACCAAATAAAAGTTAGCCCATACATAAAACTTTATTTTGTGCCTATGGGCTTAAGCACTTAAAAAGAAATTGTCTTGCATTACTTAAAGGAAATAACAGAAAAAAATCTAATAAATCTCTAGACTTGCATGGCTTGAACTCCTTTCACCTCAAAAGAATCATCCCTCATTTCGATGGTTGGGCAATGGATTCGCATTCACAGCCGGTTCCCCCTTTGTTTCAAAGTGCAATATGCCGGCTTTTATCAAACCTTGCACCCTATACTTTAAAGCAGTGCAATTCTCCAAGGAGTGACCCAGATTCCCAAAATGATACTCACATCGAGCATTCTCATTATACCATTTTGGATATGGAGGCTTGAGAGGTTCCACATAAACTGGGGCAATGAGTTGCTCTTTGATTAGTTTTGGGTACAACTCAGTATAGGTTATGGGAATTGGATCAATGGGAGTTTTTTGTCGTTTTAGCCATGCCTCCTTAAGATTGCTTTCTTGTCTATTGGATTGGGCAACTGATTTGGTAGTTGATGCAAGTGTTTGAGGGTGAAAGTTAGGCTGAGCATTAATTTGTGGATATGACTGGTAAGGGCATTGAACGGGGTAATATAGCTGTGGCATGGGATCAGAGTGTCGAGGAGTGTACCGTTCATGTTGCCCCCCATGTATAATAGCATGGGCATCCTCTTCCCTCCTTTTGTTGGCTCCTCCTTTCTTATCAGTATTGTTGGGAACTTCTATCTTGCCACGCTTGATTGCATTCTCAATGATCTCCCCAGATAACACGATATCAGCAAAATTCTTGGTGGCATTGCCTATCATCCTATCATAATATGGAGCCTTCAAAGTATTCACAAATAAGATGGTGAGCTCCTTTTTTGAAAGAGGAGGTTGCACTTCTGCAGCCACATCCCGCCACCTTTGTGCATATTGCTTGAAGCTTTAATTGGCTTTCATCTCCATGTTTTGAATTGATAAACGGTCAAGGGCCATATCAGCAACATGTTGATATTGGGCCACGAATGCCCTTGCTAAGTCATTCCATGTGGTAACCCGAGTTCTGTCTAATTGATTGCACCACTTGGCAGCAGATCCAGTGAGACTTTCTTGAAAACTGTGAATAAGAAGCTTATCATCTTGAGCAAAAGCAGCCATCTTTCGACAATATATAATAAGATGAGACCCAGGACAGGACGTTCCATTGTACTTCTCAAACTCTGGTGCTTTGAACTTGGGTGGAATAACCAGGTCTGACACCAAGCACAATCCAGTAGCATCCATGGAACCATAAAAGTCTAAGCATTCAATAGCTCGAATTCTTTCCTCCAACATATTAATCTTTTGTTGTGTCTTTGCCTCATCTTTCTTTTCTACTTGTTTGGCTTTCAACTTCTCAATTTCCCTTGGGTCATCTAAGTCGGGCACCTCAATGGGATCAGTAGATTTTGCGCCTTGATGGGCGGGTCCTTGGAATTGAGCTTGTCCAAACACTTGGGGTATAGCAACGTAAGCAGGTGGACATCTTCTTTCTTGAGATGTTTGACTTGGAAATGGACCGAATCCAGGAGGATAGATAAGATCTTCCATACTGTGTTGTTGAACCCCTTCTTGGACTGCAACTTCCTCTATTACTCCTTTGCCCTTGCTTAGATTTTTCAATAATTCTGCAATTTGCGCCAGTTGCCCCTTCATTTCCTCTTGAGCTTTTTCCATCTTCTCCATGCGCGTGCTTGATTCTTCTTCCATGATCTTAGCTCAATAACGAGTGTTGTGTGAATGAACTTTTGGTCAAGCTATCTTCAAATCTTTTATTACCACAATTAAGAATTTATCATTTCACATGTGGTGATGCTTGAAAAATCTTAAAAGTGTTGTGTTCAAAAATAATGAATAAAGATGAATGAATGAAGAAAATGCTACCTGCGTTTGGAAAAATCAGGCATGGAAATGTTTTGCTAAAGAACCTATAATTCCCTATTAGTGTCTCACATGTCAAACAAAAGCAAACATACATGATCAAAGATATGTCCTAAGTAATAAGTATTTTCTATGGGTTAACAGGACTCTACCCCAAGTTGGTCCTCTTAAATTTACTATATGTTTGGTTTGGAGTTCTAAAGGACAAGAGGTTCCCAAATTGTTCCTTACTGACATCCACACTAAACTAGTAAGGCACCACAATTCTCACCCATGATAGGCTACAGACGGAAAGGGTTCAATTTGAGTAAGGGTATTTCACTTGCCATTGCGGAGGTTATCACCTCACGAGAGCAAAGATACTCTACTCCCTTCTAAAAAGGACAAACCCAGGTGTAGGGTTGATATATGCAAATGAACGTGTCATGCATGCAAATGAACAAAATCAACAAAATGCAAAAAATGAAAATGATTCACACTTTTTTTTTGTTTGTATCTTTTTGTTTTTTTTTTTTTTATGAAGAGTTTTGTTAAATATTTATTAAGACCATTAACTAAGATTTTGGATAAGATATGATTAATTACGATTTGACTCTCTAATTTCCCCAGCGGGGTCGCCAAGCTGTCGTAATGATTTTCATCCGGGGACTCAATCGCTAGACGATTTTGAAAAACACAAAATGGAATCGCCACCAATCTTTTTTGGCTAGGTGTGATTGGCCACCTAAAATCATTTATCTTTTTAACAAAATCTTAAAATTAATTAAACTTTATTAAAAAGAAAATTCTTGGTCTGCGAAAACAAAGTTAGGGTTCGGGAGTTCGGTTACGCGTGGAGAAGGATTAGCACCCCCACAGCGCCCGTTAGAAAACGGTACCACTTAATCATGTATTATCTTTTGATCTTGATAAAATGGTCTTAATTAAACATTTAAAAAGAAATTCATTTATTTTGAAATCAATTTTTTATTTGCTTATTTTAAAATATTTAAATTTTTTTATTTGAAATAAGTGAAAATTTTTTGTATTGAAAATTATTCCGAAGTAACCCAATACTTCTGGTAGCATTTCGGATAATTTTCTCACCTAGAGATTTCTCAAGAATCGCTACTTGCAATTTCCACAGAATCCCATCCTTGGCAGATTCACACTTATTTTGAAATTTCATGGATGCAAATGATGCAATCAAAATATAGATAATGCATGTGAGAAATCCATTATTTTATTTTATTTTTATTATCTTTTATATTTATATTATTACTTTTGAAATTCATTGATTTTATAAAATTATATTTATATTGAAAAATTATACTAAATGTTCCAATACGCTGGTAACATTTACATATTTCTCTCACCTAGAAATCAGTTAGGAATCACTACTTGTGAATTTCGTAACATCTCATCATCGGAAATTATTTATAATGTATATCATGTTTATTTATCTTTAATTATTATTACTTTTTTTATCTTCATTGTTATTGTTATTATTTATTCCAAAAGATTAATTGTAACAATTTTATATTCTTGTTTACTTATTTGCTTAAAATTTTTATTTATTTATTATTTATTTTTAATATTAATTTATTTCATAAATGTTAATTTTATTAAAAATCTTAATATCGAGCTAAAATTGCTTGAATACCCGGATATGCTGGTAATATTCAAATATTTCATTTCGACCCTAAGGATTATCAAAGAATTAATACTTGTGATTTCTAGGAAATCCTATCATCGGAGATCCTTTTATATTAAAGATGTGTATTTATTTATTTATTTTAATTCCTAAATTTTTACCTATTTAAAAGCCTTTTTTTATTTCTATTCACTTACTATTTTCTCATATTTACCTATTTTTTATATTATTATTTTTATTACCATCTTTATATTTACTTTTTTATACTAAGAAATTTTATTAATATTTTTTTATATCAGAATAAAATCATTTAAATGTCCCAATACGCTGGTGACATTAAAGATTTTGTTTTGATCCTAAGGATTATCAAAGAATCGCTACTTGCGATTTCTAAGGAATCCTATCATCGGAAATTTAAAATTTGTTATTAAAATTTATATCTATATTTATACTTATATTTATATTTATTTATTTTTTAACTTTTTTATATATTTTATTTTTTATATTTATAAGAAACTTTGATATCGAGATAAAACAAATTAGATATTCCAATACGCTGGTAACATCTAATGAATTTTCTCGATCCTAAAGATCATCTAAGAATCACTACTTGTGATTTCTTCGAAATCTTATCCTCGAAATTTTTCATTATTTCTCATTTTTATATTTTTTTATTGTTACTATTAGTAACTCATATTTAGAGAATTTCATGAAAAATATTTGTTATTATTTTTAAAGATATTATTTATAATATGTGTGTGTGCATTGAATAATGGAGCATATTAATGAAAATAATGAACAAAATCTTTTTTTATTTTTCTATCTTTAAAATAATGAATAAATTAAAATATAACATGTGATAAAAAAGAACTTAAAGTAAAATAACTGTACCTAATGAGTGCTCCCTTCCTTTTTGTCTTCCTTGTTAACGTCTCTTTTAAAGCTTTGCAATATGTGTAATCAAAGCCCACCCATAATACACCAACGTAGCAAGCCACGCTGAGCTCAATAGATCATGGTAGTGTATAAGCAGGCGACAGGCGAAGACGGTGCTCGAGCAGGCAGTTCGGTGATGTTGGAGTCAAGAGCAGCAAACAGTGATGGAGAACGAGACAGGAGCGAAAATTGACACACGCAGCAGTACCGACGGCGTAGCAGGGAAGCAATAATATAGGGGCAGTGCGCGACTCAGGCGCTGGTGCGGAAGCAGAAAAGGGGTAGTGACTGTACTGGTGCAGTGAATTGGAGAAGAGAGCTAGGTCGCTGCAGCAGGGCAAGGGGTTGGTGCGCAGGCCAAGATTGATGCAGGCGCACAGCAGTGGCGAGACTGGGTTGAAGCGATGGGAATGACAGCCACAGAGCATGAAGGAAGATGATGATCAATAGGAGAGGTGGCAGCTAGATTCCATAAGAATTGAGATATCTCTTTTTTTTTTTGCTCCTCTTTCACCCTTCTTCTCTGTGTAAAAATCGTGTATCCCACTCTTTGTCCAACTCTCTCTTGGTTTTTATAGCCATTTCATGGCCGTATGCTTGAGGAAAGAATCAACTTTCCTCAAGTTTAGGCCTCAAATCATGGCCGTCATTCAAGGGCAGATTTTATTTAATTCTTTCTCATTTTACAGATAATATATATCTTTTATTTAAGGCAATTTAATCAATTGGTCAACTCTCTTTATTTGGCACCAAATCTCATTGATTCACATTAGATTTATATGGGGCATGCATTGAATTTATATACGGTTTGCTTGGGTTTTGCATGGAGAGTTCTTTTAGGGTTTGGCATTACATGAAGGCCCAAGTTGACTTTTTTTTATCATTTTCTTATTTTTTATTTTTTTAACAAAATAAATAAAAATAATTGTTCGGAGAAAATTTGGTGTCTACATCAGTTAAGGAAGTTTGTTACAATATCAGACAAATTTGCGAAGCATGCCATTGATGAATCAAATGTTCTGAAACACAAGATTAGATACTATTAATTAAATGCAAAGAAAGAGTTCTAATTACTTATGGGTTGTGGCTTAGTTGGCAACGCAAGTTGAGTTTGTGGGAACAGCTTTCGGGTTCGACTCTCACTAAACACACCTTTGGGGAGGGGTGAAGAGCTTTAACTGTGACTAAATTTCGAATAGGATTAGTCTCAGACCTTTAAAACGGATGAAGATACTTGTGGTTTACATAAAAAAAGAAAGAGTTCTAATCATGGATAAGCTGATTTGTCAGTTGCGTGAACATAAGCGCAAACTATGAAGTCTTCCCACTTTTTTGCTAAATTTTCTGTCTTGAAAAAAAATTTAGGTAGAAGGTCATGCCATCCACTCTTTTATATATATATATATATATATATATATATATATATATATATATATATATATATATATATATATATATATATATATATATATATATATATATGTATGTCAATGATGTTGACTAAACAAGGCTCCCCAGGAAAACAAAAGGTTTAAAGATGGAAGAGGACAAAAACGAGATATGAATGTGCAGTTTGAAATAGACATGAGAAATTGTTTTACATCTGTTTCTTGTTAGCACTCGTAAAATACAAAAATTATTTTTTATAATTTATGTCGATATACGAAACACTAAATATATATTTTTTATTTTTGTTCATATATAAATTTTAATTAAACTTTATATGGTGTTATTTTATGGATTATTATCTTATCCACCGCCAGTAAAATTTTTTAATTTCACAAGTAGAAGTAAGATAATGATTCGTGTCCTATTTTATTTATTTTTTATTTTCTTAATAATTTTAAAGGATATGTGTCATCATCTTAATTTCATTTTGGAATTGAAAACCTCCACTAGCAGTAGATAGGATAATAATCCTATTGTTATATCATATTTAAAATTATAAGATTTAGATTGAATCCTAAAAAATGTTTTTCTAAGGCTTACTTTGGATCCTAGTGCAGCAAGTTTGGTGCGTTTGGAGAGGAAAAAGACAAAAAATTGTTAGAATAAATTTACTCTTTTATTCTTATATTATAGTTTTTATTATTTTATTAAAAAAATATATTTTTAAGCATTTTTTCATTATTTTTAATCTTATTGAAACCAATCTCATCGTCCATTTAAATTAGTCTTAATTAAACTAAAACTAAAACTTATTATTATTTTTTTAACTTCTTCAGATTTTTTTTATCATAAACTGAAATTTATTTATTTATTGCTCCAGAAGTACATCAGGATCACTAAAAGGTAAGGAATCTGTTGGATCCCACACTTTAAGCTCTCCAAAATTACAATCAATCCATGCTAACTTATGAGCAAAGGAATTTATTGATCTACTAATGTATGCTAATTGAACTAAACTTGGCCATTTGCAAGGGAATATCTGCTAGGAGACCGCCTCCCTCCCAGTATGAAGTCTGTGTAGAATTTAACTCTTGGACCACTAGAAAACAGTCACTCTCCAAAATGGCCATCTTGAATCTAGCCCTCAAAGCCATGTCCAAACCAAACTGAATGGCCAATACCTTAGCATACAACACTGTAGAAATATTTGGCAATGCTCTCACCGCACACAGATGCAACCAAACCTGAGTTAGTCCTTATAACCAGCCCCAATGTTGCTTGAGAAGGGGAAAATGAGGCATCAACATTAATCTTAACCTGACCCATAAGTGGCAGCTACCAACCTAATCCCTGATTCAACACTCTTTTTGTCCCAGACTCTGAACGAATAGACCTAGTATCTTGGAGAAGCAACAAAACCTGAGATGCTAGAATCGAGGACACCCAACACTTTCCATGGTGAAAAGCTGTATTCGATTATTCCACAATATCCAGCAAACAACAGCAAACTTGTCTTGATCTCCCTTTGTCTGCAACTGAATAAACAAACCATCCCAAAACTGTAAATTAGATAGTGGGTCCAACTCAACCTCATTAATCCAAGGAATCGTTTGACTCCATACATCAACACTAAGTGGACATTAAAAGATTACATGGTACCAATGTTCCTCAGGCGACCCACAAACTGGACATAACTCCTCTACCGGAACTTGCTTCATTTGTAACTGCCGTGTAGTGGGCAATATATTATGCAATAGGCACCACATGAAAAACTGAATCTTAGGTAATGTATAAAGAGACCAGATGGCTTTCTAACATGGTACTTGAGCCATCTCCGAATGTTTTCCTAATAGCTTACTAGCAACATAGTAAGCCGACTTCACAGTGAACTGCCCCAATTAAGAATCAGCCCAAATAAGCTTAACGGGCAGCAAGGTTGAGGATAAAGGGATGGATAGGATTGCATTGCAGTCCTTCCCAACAAAAAGCTCCTGCACCAAATCCATTATCCATGTTTTAGAGTCCTTATCAATCAAAGTAGCAACTCTCATAGGTGTTGGAGTACTTGTAAACTACTGCACCAGTCTATAATATAGAGGTTTGCGAAGCCACAGATCCTGCCAAACATCAATAAGCCACCCATCTCTAACCTTCCAAATAGATCCTGTATCCACCACTGCTTTGCTGTGCAATAAACTTCTCCACAAATAAGAAGGTTGGTAGCTTGCTGTGGCAATCCAGATAGGACCATAAGGAAAGTATTTCCCTTTCAAGACCTAAAAACACAAGGTGTTATCATTATTTACCAGCCGCCACCACTGTTTTGCCAAGAGAGCTAGATTAAATGATTCAAAATCTTTGAAACCCAGTCCACCCTCTGACTTAGAGCGACATAAGTCATCAAACCTCTTCCAATGTATTTTTCTTTTAGTCGTAGTTCCACCCTACCAAAACCGAGCAATCATGCCATTGAGTTGTGACAACAAAGAGACAGGTAACCGGAAGCAAGACATGTAATATTGCGGTAAAGTCATGGCCACAGAATTAATAAGTACACATTTACCTGCATATGAAAGTAGATGGCTCTGCCAACCTTGGACATGATTTTAGAGTCGGTCCTTAATTCTTTGGAACTCTAGCCTTTTTGATCACCTGAACAGAAGTGGCAAGCCAAGATATTAGTCATGGACAATTAGACTACTAACATTCAACCTCCCAATCATTGAAAGTCGTTCCTCTTGAGACAAATTGCTACTAAAGAAAATAGCAGATTTTTGGAGGTTCACATGTTACCCTGTCTCAATTTCATAGATTTTTAGGACTCTTATCACCGAGTCACATGCTTTGGCAGTGGCTTGAAAAAATAGTAGAGCATTATCTGCAAACAACTAATGAAAAATTGAGGGAGACTGACGTGCAAATCGTAAAGCAGAAATAGTACCTTGTCTTATAGCATCCTGTAGCAAAAAAGACAGTACTTCAACACTTAGAATGAAGAGGTAGGGGGAAAGCGGATCACCCTAGCGTAATCCCTTTGTTGGAATAATCTTCCTACTACTTATCCCATTAATCAAAATCAAATAATTGATTGTGCGCACACACTTCATTATTAATGAGATCCATCTCTCTGAGAAACCCAAAGCCCTCATCACTCCTTCCAAATAATGCCACTCCACTCGATCATAGGCTTTCGCCATGTCCAATTTCATAGCAGCCACACCCATGTTCCCCATTTGTTTCCACTTTATATAATTGAACTATTCAAGCGCAACCATTGCATTGTCAAAAATGCTCCTGCCTGGGACAAAAGCACTTTGCATATCTCCCACAATCTTTGGTAGAACTTGCTGCATCCTATTTACCAGAACTTTAGACACAATTTTGTAGATAACATTGCACAAGCTAATGGGCCTATAATCCTTGATTGTCTGAGGTGCAGCAACTTTCGGTATAAGCACAATGGTAGTGTTATTAACATTTCTAATATCAAGATCCCCATTGAGAAAACACAGAACAATACTAACCACCTCTAGACCTAAGAAATGCCAATAAGTCTGAAAGAAAGCCACTGTCATGCCATCCAGTCCCGGTGACTTTCCTTGTCGTATATTCCACATAACCTTAGTCACCTCTTCCTCCATAAACTCCATCCCAAGTAAAACATTATCTTCTACTGAAACCCTACTATCTATGCTAGAAATGATGTCATTAGTAGGAGGGAGACCTGTTGTGGTGAAGATATCACTAAAGTAATTCATTATCTTACGATGAATGGCTTCTGGAGTATCAAGGAGGCCCCCCTCAGCATCTTGCAACTGCATAATAGCATTATGCTGTCTTCTATGCGAGGCTTTGGCATGGAAAAAATGGGTATTACGGTTGCCATCATGCAGCCAAAGCACCTTTGATCTCTACCTCTACACAACCTCCTCTGAATGCAGTAATTCCCATAGTTGGGATTGTATACGACTAACCTCTAGCCAATCTCGATTGGGCAGTGGCACACTCATAAGATGATCAAGAGAAGCAGTGTAACACCGTATCTGATGGCCCACATGACCCACTTCTCTCCAATTCCATGCCTGTAAAGCCAAACCACATGTAGTAAATTTAGAGGCGATACCTTGGAAATCAGTTGCAACTTGATCTTTCCAAACACCCAATACAATCTCCTCACACCCACTATACTTAAGCCATATGTCTTCAAACCGAAAGAATTTCTGGCCATGTGTTTGCAGTTGGTTGCCTATAGTGTCAAGTAAAACAAAAGAATGGTCTGAGGTAGTGGAAGTTCGATGCTCTTCAATGGCATGAGGAAATATTCTCCACCAATCTTGGGTCCCAAAATCTTGATCTAGTCTTTCTTCCACTCTATTGGTACCCTGACCACGCCCCAAGTATGCCAATACCCCTTCACTGGAAACACCAAGAAACCACATTCATCAACAACTTTTTGGAAAGCTCACAATTGCACAGGAGGTCGCATTGGACCTCCTTGCTTTTCATCACTCCTCAAGATTTCATTGAAGTTGCCTGCAGAGCACCAAGGCAATGTAGATCGTCTACGTAATTAGCGTAGAAGAGACCATGAATCACACCTCCGATTAGTAACAGGGTTGCCATAGAACCCCGTGAATTTGAATGATGAACCCTCGATGCCCCCCATAATAGAGGCATCAATATGATGAGAAGAGTAGGAAGTAATGTTCACTTGGAAACTATCAACCCACATAAGACTTAGACCACCTGATCTACAGCAACTATCAACCACAAAACAACCATCATAGCCTCATATATGTCGTAACCAAATCATTTCAGAACTTTTCCTCTTCTTTTTAGAAAGGAAAAGTAGTTAGGGTCTATAAGACTTGACCATTTTGGTCAAATCATGAACTGAGTGAGGGGACCCCAACCTTTGACAATTCTAACATATTGCTCTCCTGGTGCTCGATAGGGTTAGCTTGAAGAGCCAACCTCTGCCGATCGGAAAGTATCATGAAATTCTACCCCAGCCAAAGCCTCTTTCTCCTTAACCCACTTATTATCAATATCACCATTTGAGGAAACCAACACATCCAAGCCACGTTTCCTGATCACTACACTTGCATTCTTCTGAATAGACCTTGAACCCTGCCACATTTTCCCCGTTGATTTCCCAACACAGACATCAGTATCCGTAGGCAGGATTAATGGTAGCGCCTGAGTCGTTGAACCCCCAAAAACTGAACTGAATGACCCCAATATCTCTGCCACAGCCAACGACCATAGCCCCCTTGCATAGCACCCATTGTCTTCCTCTGGCCAATAGCAACATCATAGTTAGCCTCCAAATGTGTAAGGCATCCACAAACATAACAGAAATCTGGAAGACGCTCATAACGGACGGAGACCACCATAGAACCACCATTATCAGGCAAGTGAATTCTCGTCCCACACTTCAGTGGCTGCATCACATCCACAACAATTCGTATGCGCAACCATTTACCCCATGCCATCGTACCCCCATGCATATCAACCTCCTCTACAGAACCAATACTTTCATTGAGAACAATTCCCATCTTTTGCGTCATCCTGCAGAGGGGCAAACCATGAACCTAGACCCAGAATGGGCAGAAACGGAAGACAATCTGCTCTGGGATGGATGCACTATCAAGTTCTCACAGTAATAATAAAGACTTATTAAAAGTCCATGGTTAGAAAACCAGAGCACGATCTTTATCAGTATAGTTCCCAAACGAAAAGATAAACATGTGATCACCAATCTCTCGAATGGATAGGCTAGAAGTAACTCTCCAAACTCTTGCGAAAACAGTCCTCATTGCTTCAAGATTAACCACTCTTGGAAAGTAATTATCCCAGCAAGCAATACTCTTCGGTTTGAGATGTCGAAGAGACCCAATCTTTCTCAATAACCAGGTTATGGTTCTCATCGTCATTGAGGGAGAGCCTCTCCCAAACATCCTTCAGACTCTCAGTCATCACGCAGTCTCAGATTAAAATACAATAGCAACAACAAAACAAGGGAAACAATCACACAGTGCATGAAAACACAGTGAATTGGCGACAAACTTGCAAGGAAAGACAAGAAAGAGACTCTCACAAACTGTTTTGAAACATGTAACCGTCAGAGAGAAAAAACATGTTTTTACTTTTCGTTAACACCCTCTGGTTTCTCTAACTTCTTCGGATTTATATGCATGGTTATTGGGAGTAGAAAACTGTGGAATAAAGTATGTACTCACATGGTCAAATACCCCCAATAATTGGGTATGCATGGTGTAACAGATTAAGGTGACTAATTTGCATAATATCAATCAATTATATAAAAAATCTAAATAGACGGCTGCGATACCTCGTGTTGTCCCCATAGTTTGGAATGTGCATATCTTGCCAACGGACTTAGCTAGGAAAGCGTGATAAACTTGAAGGAGATTAAATTGAAGATCATAAAATATATAGTTGTGCAGAAAGATTGTAACCCAAGAATGATTGCTAAATACTAAATCCAAGTCACCTAACAACTAAGTGGTGAGCGTGAATGGCCTAAAATTAAACAAGATTAATAGAATTAATCTACAAGTTGTAGCCACTATAAAAGGAAGATAGAAATCATATTGCTTTAATTAAGCCAAAGAAAGCTAGCAAACTTCATATGGCATGATAAAAGAAGAAGCTACTTATGAGGCCTTGGCTTAGTGGTAAGGAGGAGGCCCTGAGCTTTTGAGGTCTCAGGTTCGAGTCTCATCAAGTGTGAGCTTGAGTTAATCTAGTTATTTGCTAGTTTGTTTAGTTTGTTATAGTTATTTACTAGTTTATCTAGTTTGAATAATGTGATTTTCATAGTTATCTGTTCATAAAATGTAATATGTTGATTGTGATTGTAACTTCTAATGAAAATGTATTACTCAAAAAAAAAAAAATAAAAGAAGAAGCTAAGGAGGGTTTGGTGCTGGATGCGTGTGACTATGACATCATCATGTATATGCTAGTAGATACATATTTCATTAAATTCATCATTATTTCTTCTTTGTTTAGTAATTAACACAAAAGGCATACATACCAGAAATTCAAAATCGTTGTTTGATTGGCTATGTTGGACTTGAAATATCCAATAATTTGATGTCTCAATCTCTCCTCACCGACCAGTGTCCCAAAATTAAAGGCAATTTAATTCTGGGTCACACATATATATATATATATATATATATATATATATATATATATATATATATATATGCTTATTTTTGAGAGTGCAAAAATAATCTTAGATAACAACTGATACCAAAATTCTAAGGCCTAAACTAGACTTATCTCTGATATATCTTACATCACCATTAAGGATTCAATCTCTTATTGGTCTAGCCAAAGGGGAAGGAAAGTAAAATGAAGAAAGAAAAGAAAGAAAATGTAAAGCCACATCTTCAGTCAATTTTATTGCAAGTGAGGAACATGCAATGATGTATTATATCTAATAATTCTAGTTCATGTTTTATAAAATTGTGATTTGTGTAATGTAAAACACAAAAAATTTGTGTGCTCTCGGCCTCACATAAAATGCAAAACCATTTTTTTTTAACTTTTGTAATATTTGTATATAGTTTTTTTTTTTAAGTTTAGTTTGTATCATTTTTGTGTCGATCACGTTTAGGATTATCAGATTTGAATGGAATGAACAAAAATAGAAAGGGAGAAATAATACATGGCTATATTTACAAGATGGGAAAAATGAGAAAAAGAATAGTCTAGCCGTCACCGAATGGGAACAAGGACCCTTCAAAGTGTCTTAGATATTAAAAAAATTAATGCAGCAACCAGCAGCAGACATACTGAGTAGGGTAAAATTTAATTAAATAGCTAAAGTAACGAGTTATAGCTTTGAACATTAAACACATCTTTGGAAAAGGTGAAGAGCCTTAACTGTGATGAAGTTTCGAGTAAGATTAATTTCAAACTGTTAAAACGGATGAAGATACTTTTGATTTACACAAAAAAAAGTTATAGCTTTGAAGAAAGGATTAACATCCAATATATTGTCAGTAGAGTTTTTTTGATTCTATAAACAGAGGTAGAATATTAAGAAAATAAAAAATAAATAAAATAAGATATGTGTAATCATTCTAACTTTATTTATGGAGTCAAAAAATTTTCGCTGAGGGTGTATTAAATATTAATCCTTAAGAAATTATTTTTGTTAATGCCATGATACAGATTAATGTTGCTTAGCTACAGATTAATGAAGGATTACTTGTGGGGCACCATGCTGATGAAAAGTCTCCAATCAGACATACAGT
Source organism: Heritiera fomes (assembly GCA_032173925.1). Lineage (NCBI taxonomy): Eukaryota > Viridiplantae > Streptophyta > Magnoliopsida > Malvales > Malvaceae > Heritiera > Heritiera fomes. Next base: position 14,121,040 of record JAPDPM010000009.1, on the reverse strand, counting down.
TTGGGATTGACCACCTCTCAATACACAGACAGAAGCCCTGTGAAAGATCAAAAGTTTTTTCTCTCATTTACCCCACAGATGTAAAATGTTATTAATTAGCACAAATATGAGCATCCAAAGTCCTTTCCCTCACTGGAATATCTAGTCTTAATTTGTATTTTTTTAAACGTCCTTAAAATAAAGCTACTGATTTCACATGTCCTAATGGTTTGCTCAAACAAATATATTCAAAATAGATTTCTCGGCATTATGGTTAGGTGGATTTGAATTTTCTTCTAACTTTTCTTTGAACAAAAAGTAGATTAATAACTTTTCTCTCATCTTGATGTGGGTTTGGATATTTTTTATTTAAATCACAAAGTGTTTTCATATCATATTAGGTATGAAACTAAATTATGCTCACGTTGCGTAGCTGGCGCTGGCTTAAGAGAATGTGACCTGGTAAGAATTTGAATACGGGACCTTCTGCTATGAATCATCCTCACTCAGAAACTCAGTGAGACTTTTACATCACTAATCCAATTCTTTGGGTTGATGTGGGTTTGGATTTTGTTTAGGCTTCAGCTTTCCATTTTTCTTTTATTTTCTTGTAATTGAGTATTGACAAACATATATCATGCCAGCTGTAGGACTAGGAGCTATTGTCTCTATAATGTGGAAAAAAAGAGCAATAGCACACCATGCTTCCACCATATGTCGGGTGAGAAGTCTTGGAACCTAATATTTTAATAATAAACATATAACATTTAAATATTAAACACTATGAAACCTAAATGTTCTAGTATTGTGAAAAGCAATTTACTAGTTGAAAATTAACATAACGTTTTATATCTTTTGTAAATGATTATAACAGCCGGTTACTATTTGATTATATTTGGAGGTTACAATGGTATAATGTTATTTATGAATATGATGGTCGTTTCTTTCTTATGGAATAAATGGAATACTTATAATTTATAAATGTTGTAATTAATATGTGGTGTATGTTACAAACGTGAGGTCTATAAATAGAGGCACTAAACCTCGAACAAAGAAAAATATTAATGCTATTCATTTTGATATTCCACAAAAATATACTCTTGTACAAGAGAAGGGTGTTTGATCTTACAGCTCTTTACTCTACACGATATGCAGAACTGTAGAGCGTTCAATGAAGATAAATTAGGCTATTGTATCCTAGAGGCGACATGCCTAGAGATACTGCTGCACTGCTGACATAATTCTCGCAGATGAGTGAATTGTCTTAAAAAGAGCGAGATATCCGTACTTCAGTCAAACTCTTCGTGATCACTAAAATAATTCTAATTTATACTTTCTTATATTATTTTGATTACTAACAATTTTCTCGTCTTAGGTTATGTAACACCAATAATTTTGAGACGAGATCTAACAGGGAGGAGTCAACAGGTTATGATCTATATATGGTTCGAAGTAGGAAAAATTAAAGGAACATTTAGCAACTACCTATTCAATTCTTCTGTATCCTTGTGATAGCCACCAACTCTGTCCCTCATGCCATTGCTGCAGCCTGCAGAAAACTTTTTTAACCTTCGTGAAGGAAAGAAAAAGGTATACTATTACATATATAACATCAAAAACAGCTCATTGCTTCTTAAATGAAGTGAATGTATGATAAGAATTAATGTTCAAGCTCTTTGCAGATGATTAGGATGAGAAACATTTCTAATTAAAAAATGGTGCTTAAAGATAATGAAAATTTGTATGATTTTTACTGTGTTACTCAAAAATTTATTTTTCATGAAATATTTATATTCTACACACACCATATATATATATATATATATATATATATATATATATATATAAATATATAAATATATATATATATATATCTCTGTGTGTGTGTATAAAATTCTCTGCCTTCAAATGTATGTATGTGTGTGTCTATATGTATGTATATATTAAATTGGAACATATCAGTGTCATATATATATATATATATATATATATATATATATATTTATATATATATTCGCTCCCCTACTAAGATTTATGAAGCTTTGAATTGATATGAAATCAATGGTGATATTGCTGAATCAAGAAATAAAAGCTGCAATACAAATGAATGCAAAGCTATCTTCTATTTTTACCCAAAAAAATGCATTCCCTTTATAGGCATATTAATCCTACTAGACCTAAACCCTAACTGCGTCATATCCATTGTTATATGCTCACCAAATATGGATAACATACATGACACATAAATATCGCATAAGATCAACCCAATTAAAAGGCTAAAAGAAATAAAATATAGGAGTCTCCAAATATATAATTTAATAAAGAGAAGATTTCAGCAAGTTTGAATTTTTTCCTCTCCTACAACTACAAATTATCATATAGAAAAAAAACAAGAAATATATGGAAGAACATGAAATTAATATATGTAATTATGAGGCAAAATGTAAATATTATTGCATAAATACTTGCACATAATCGTACACTAGATCTGATAATTCGTATTTCTAATTCGTTTTTATGTTATATAAAATCATGTTATATAAAATCATGTTTGTATAGTGTAAAACAGGAAAATTTCGTGTCAAAATTTTAATTGACACAGAAAATACAAAATCTTATTTTTAGCTTTTATTATATTCATATATAATTTTTACTTAATTTTAGTCCGTATCACTTTCGTGTCATATATTCATATTATTTTCGTGTGGTGTAATCGTGTCGTGTCTAAAATTGTTAAATCTATCATGCACATAAAGATCCAAGGAAAGTAATTACTAAAAGATGGTGGTGATTTATAGTGTGCTTACCCGAGGGGGAAGGGACTTTTCCATATTGGCCTTTTTTGATAAGATAACTAGCCGCTGAATTAATTGGTTAATTTCTGTTGTTTGGGGGACAAAGCTATTCTCAATCATTATTATTTTTGCCCAGCTCGGAAGGATCTAGGAACGCTAATTAGTTTTCACTTATGAGGAATTGGTTTTCACTTATGAGGAATTGGTATCCAGCCTTTGGCAAAAGAGCTATGGAAAAACAAGGGATTATGAACTTTAAATAGTTTTAATTTGTTACTTGGATTCAAAGGAAAATATAAGATAATAATATATATGTTTGTCGTGGGTATGATTAATTTTTTTTACCTTTTTCGTATATTGAAAAAGTTTATTTTTAATGAATTTCATATTTCTATATTCATGAAATAAAAAAATAAAACATCAAATCAATATATACATATATATATATATATATATATATATATAATATACACACATTGTAAGATATTTTAAGAGTACTTATAATTAACAAATTAATTATTATAAGAAAGTTAACAATATTACAATAGAAATTTGGTATTCGCTCCTTACTGATCAGCTTAAATATTCAATTTTAAGTAAGTTAATAATTAAAACGAAAAAGTTGATTTAACTACTTCACTTCATGATCACCCTGAAATGCAAGATACAAAATTATGCAATTAATAATGATTAAATATAACTATAACGAGTGCAACTTTTTTCCCAGTTCAAGAGGTTAAATCATTCCATTCCTCAGATATAAATATATGAGTGATATGGGCGGCACACTTTATATCATTTCAGAAAGTATGCAAAACTTTTCTAAGGGTTCAATTACCTAGTTATATCATGTCCTGTCCAATAAAAGTTTGCACGTTCCACCCAACTTTTATCCATTCATAAAAGCATACATAATTTCGATGCACTTCTAGTGTTAACATTCCATTTTCCCTAATCTTTTTTACAATAAATTTAGGAATAGGAATGATTATCCCATTTCTAATGTTAAGATATGCTGTCAAGTAGACCTTTTCATGAGCCGATTAGCCTACTAAAGTCCGAAATTTAGTTCAATTTTTTAGTGAGCTTGGACAAAAAATATGTGACAACTGAGAATTTTTTCACTTTTGAAATTAGGAATTATGTAAATTGATATTAGATATTAATAGATAAGTTAGAGTAAATACAGAAATTTATTTATAGGATTGGAATATTTTGAATTATGATCTTGATCAATTAATGAATTGGAGATTTAATATTTGGGAATTAATTTTCGGTATTAAGGAATTTAAAATTTAAAGAAATAGATATATACTTATATAGTATATAGATATCTATTATTCGTCATTCCTTGTACTAAAATAAATGTATATTCTGAAATAAGTATATATATAATTATAAATAAGGAAAAGAAAAACGCAGAAAATACTCTCTCATCGAAAACTCTAACGTTCCAAAGTTTTCTAAAGAAGAAGACCTCCAAAAATGAAATGAGAAAGGGACGAAAAATGGAGAAATCAAACAAGCTGATTAGGAAATGTAAGGTAAACAAAATTGCAATTCTTCATATAAAAACACTCTCATGGACAGCCAAGATAACACGAATGTTTCATACATCAATACTACAGCCTTCATGGATGAGGATTCGAATGTTGAGTCTGAAGAAATGGATGACATTCCCACCATTCTTCTATCAAGGGAAGAAAAGAACCGAATTTGCCAACCATGGAAGAATGCTATGATTGTCAAAACTTTCAGGCAAAATAGTTGGATATAATTTCCTTCTCCCTCGAGTGAAAGCTTTGTGGAATCCTATGGGGCCAATAGACTACATTGATCTTGGCCAAGACTTTTTTTCTATTTAGATTTAAATATCTCGAAAATTTCCACAAGGTGTGTCGTAACGATTTTCGTCCGGGGACTCGATCGCTAGACGATTATGAAAAAAAACACAAAGAGGAGTCGCCACCAATCTTTTTTGACTAGGTGTGATTGGCCACCTAAAATTATTTATCTTTTCAATAAAATCTTAAAATTAATTAAGTTTTATCAAAAAAATAATTTTTGGTCTGCGAAAACAATGTTTGGGTTCGGGAGTTCGGTTACGTGTGGGGAAGGATTAGCACCCCCACAACGCCCGTTAAAAAACGGTACCACTTAATCATGTCTTATCTTTCAATCTTAATAAAATGATCTTAATTAAACATTTAAAAAGAACTCCATTTATTTGAAACCATTTTTATTATTTGTTTTATTTTGGAATATTTAAGTTTTATTTTTTTTATTTAAAATAAGTGAAAATCTTTTGTATTGAAAATTATTCTGAAGTACCCCAATACTTTTGGTAGCATTTCGGATAATTTCCTCACCTAGAGATTTTTTAAGAATCGCTACTTGCAATTTCTATAGAATCCCATCCTCGGGAGATTCACACTAATTTTGAAATTTCATGGATGCAAATGATGCAATCAAAATACAGATGATGCACATGAGAAATCCATTATTCATTTATACTTATATTATTATTATTTTGTAATTTATTTATATTTATAAAATCTTGTTTTTATTGAAAAATCATACTAAATATTCCAATACGCTGGTAACATTTAGCATATTTCTCTCACCTAGAGATCAGTTAGAAATCACTACTTGTGAATTCCGTAACATCTCATCATCGGACAATATTTAAAACTTATACTTTTTATTTAATTTTTAATTGTTTTATTATCATTTATTTTTGAAGGTTAATTGTAACAATTTTGTACTCTTATTTATTTGTTTAAAAATTTTATTTATTTATTATTTGTTTATTAATATTAATTTATTTCATCGAACTAGAATTACTTGAATACCCCAATACGCTGGTAATATTCAAATATTTCATTTCGACCCTAAGGATTATCAAAGAATCACTACTTGTGATTTCTAAGAAATCCTATCATAGGATATTCTTTTAAATTTATATTTTATTTATTTATTTATAATTCATATTTGTATTTATTTATTTGTTCATTTTAAATTTTATATTTGATTAATTTATTTCTGTTTTTTATATTAATTTATTTAAAGAATTTTGAAATCGAGATAAAACCAATTAAATGTTCCAATACGCTGGTAACATCTAAAGATTTTTCTCGACCCTAAAGATTATCGAAGAATCACTACTTGTGATTTCTTTGAAATCTTATCCTCGGAATTTCTCATTATTTCTCATTTTTATATATTTTTTAATTTTTTTTATTGTTACTATTAATAATTCATATTTAGAAAATTGCTTGAAAAATATTTATTATTTTTTAAGATATTATTTATAGTATGTGTGTGCATTGAGTAAATGAACCATACTAATAAAATCCTTTTTTTTTTTAGTTTTTTTTTAAAAAATGAATGAATTAAAATATAACATGTAATTAAAAAAAAACTCAAAGTAAAATAGCATGTACCTAAATGAGTGCTCTCCTTTTTGCCTTCTTTGTTTCACGTGATGATGGTGCAACAGAGGATGATGGATAAGGATCGAAACGCAGCAGCAGCTTGGTATGGAACAGCAGCAGCTAGGCAATGGGTGCAATGGCGATGCAAACAGCAGTAAGCAGCGGCGTGAATGATAGCAGTAGTTTTGTCTGGTGCAGTGCTCGGTAAGCTCTCTGGAACCATGATGTTTCAAGCGACGGGAATGAAGATTGAGAACAGGAGTGTCGAGCTGAGCAAAGATTTCAATGGAGGAACAAAGCACTGTCGTGATGACGTGAAGGTGTCCAGGTAGTCATGCAAGGGTGGCGATGATGGCTGGACTGGTTTCGATGAAGATGAAGGCAAGGCAGGGTTGTCTGGGTACAAGGTGGTAAGGATGTGGCTGATGGATGGGTGATGAAGACAGTAGGTTTCTTGTTTCTCTTCTCAGTTGGCGAGGTGGTGAAGGATGATGGAATCAGAGGAAAAGGTGGCGTGGATCAGAATAAGAGTGTTGCAGCCCCGAGCATTGTTGGGTTGAGGCGTGGGATTTGGCGTGGATAGCAGCAAGATGATGGTGGCGTTGCAGAGAGCAGTAAGCAATGGTGTGTGATATGCAGTAAAAATGGTAACAGAAACGCTATGTAGTGAAGTTGCAAGGAGCAGCTGTGGCAGGGATGATGAGGTCGGAGAGGAAGATTAAGATGAAAATGATGATCGTAGAGGCTGCTAGATGGAGATGAGCAAGCCCGATCCTGTGATGAAGATGATGACCAGTGGTTGTGTCTCCACGGGCTGTCACCAACAGGGATGAACTGTGCAGGTGGGACTGTGCTGGAGCAATGTGCTGCAGATAATGGTGGTCAGCAATGGGTTCGGCTAAGAGAGGGGAAGACAGCCACAATTCCCCTGAGGCAGTAGAGTTTTCTCCTCTTTCTAGCCTTTTTTTTTCGGTCTTTTCTCTAGGTTTTCTCTAGGTTTTTTTTCTTTTTTTCCTCCCTTAAGACACTCTATTCTCCTTTTTTATAGCTTCAATATCTCTTCCTTAAAATCAGCCCTTAATTAGATCAATTTAAAAATCAAAATAAAAAGATCCCATACGTGATTCTCACTTTAATTTTTCTTGATTCATTTCCTTTTGGTTCTTCTTGTCATATTAATCCAAAATTTTGATATCTTTTCAAAAGACTTAAACAAACACTCAATTTTCAAGATTTCTTTCCAAAACCAAATTCCACCTAAATCTCATTTAATTTTCATGATTTTTTTTATTTTTTTGATTTTTTAATATATATAAAAAAATTATTCAGAAAAAATTAGGTGTCTACAAGGTGCTCTATGGAGGACCATGGTTTGTTGGCCCTTTTTATCTCACCATGTGTGTATGGGAACCAGGTTTTACCCTGAGTTCCTCTGGGGCCAAGCCTTGTCAACCACAGCAGTTTGGGTGAGATTGCCAAGTCTGCCCATCGAATATTTTGATAGAATCATTTTACAGAGAATAGGTAATCAGTTGGGTCAATTATTGAAAATTGATACCATTACTAAAAAGAACACTAGAGGATGTTATGCCAGACTCTGCATCCAAATTGATCTAGACCGACCCCTAATCCTAGAGATTAGAATTGGAAGAATCATTCAGAACGTCCTCTATGAGGGGGTTAACTTGTGCTTTTCCTATGGCATAATTGGTCACTGAAAGGAACATTGTTTGAAGGAGAAATTCTATCAATCTCAAACTTCAGTTCAAAATGAGATCTCTAAAGATGGTAACACTAAAGCTGATGCAAACAATAAAGAAGAAGATGCGTTCGGACCTTGGATGATCGTGTCAAGAAGAAAACCAAAGAAAGGAAAAGAAATGAAAGCGGGTAAAGGAGACCCGAAAGTTGATCCAAAAACCCGAGACGAGAAAAGAAAAGAAAAAATAATAGATAATATGCTAGAGGGGGAACAACGGCCAATTTTCCTAAGCAAGTCAGAAATAGGACAAAGCTCAAGGACAGGTCTTGTCTTGGTAGAAGCATAGCTACCAAAGAGTAATACAAATTCTGATAACAAAAAGGAAGAGAAGGTCTCATTCAATTCCAACTAGACATTAAAACCAAGCTTTTTTAGTTTTAACAGTAAGAAGAGTACTCAAAGTAACCAAAGGAGTGAAGACTCAAGTGAGTTATAGAAACAACCCTGGGGAAACATAATGGAAAACCAGTTAAGTATGTTCAAGGAGCACAAAGTAATGTACCTTCACTTGGAGGTAAATATCATAAAGATGAAAGAGGCTCTCGAAATGGTGATAATGATTAGGCCCCTAGAGAATGGATAGAGCGAGGAAGAGATCATAAAGGTGTGGAACAACATGACACTAGTCTTAGGAATTCCATACCCACAACCTTATGTCCATCTCCTACATGAAACAACACCAGTGAGTGCCCCATTTCGACACATTCCTTTGAAGCAAATCATGTTGGACACTACAAGACTAATAAAATAAAGGAAGACAACAAGGATGCTGTATTATTAACTTGCAAGCCAACAACAAATTCGATAACATTGGTGTTGAAATCAACATAGGTGCTTGGAAAGAGGACAACAGAGCACACAATGGTGCTACTCCTGTAGAATTACCTTACTCTAAACTTGTTATGCAAGATGCGGATGAGGGAGGTCAAAGCCCTTCCAGAGTTAGCTGAATGGCTACTGAATCAAACACCACCTGTGTTTGGTCCAATACGCAGATTGCTTTGGAACGCTAGAGGGTCGGGAAGCCCTAAATTCAAAAGATCTTTCATGGAGTTAATTCAAATTAATAATCCAATTTGTTATTGTCACGGAAAGAAGAATTCTAAGATCAAGAGCTGAAGGAGTCTATATCTCTCTTGGTTTTGATAGATGTTTCAGGGTTGATGTGGAGGGATTCTCTGAAGGAATCTAGCTATTGTGGCATACTATAGAGGTGAACATAACCATCATTCACCACATGAATCAAGTGATTCATGCTTCAGTCCAGGTATGTGCTAATAACTCTTCTTCCTTGCACTCTATGACTCATAGTAACCAGATTCTCTTGGCAATTTATGCTAGACCTAAATTTAAATTTAGAAAAATTTTATGGAAAGATTAAATGATTTTGCAAATAAGCATTCTCTCCCCTGGCTTTTGATGGGAGACTTTAATGAAGTCCTATCGAAATCAAAAAAATTAGGAGGTAGAGCTATCAATAGGTATAAGGCACGACTCTTCCAAGAATGCATGAATGATTGTGGCATGATAGATCTTGGATTTGTTGGTCACAAACTTATTTAGACAAATAAAAATCACTTTGGCCAAGTTATAAGAGAAAGACTTGATCGAGCATTGGCTAATAGCCAATGGAAATTTATTTATACTATATTTCACTTGACAAAAATTAAGTCTAACCATAATTCAGTCCTTCTTAGTGCCAACATTAAAGCCCCTAATTTCAGACCGAAACCTTTTAGGTTTGAAACATTTTGGTTTAGTCATATGGATTTTAAGGAAGTGGTTAAGTCTTCATGGAAGGAAGTAAATAATATTATTTTGGAGGCTATACCAAAATTTCGAGAGAATGTTTATATTTGGAGCAAAAGTTCTTTTGGAAATATCTTCTATAGGAAAAGGAGAGTTAAAGCCAGACTAGATGGAATCCAAAGAGCCTAACAATCCCATAATCCATGGTCGGTTGAATTAGAGGATTCTCTGGAAAAGGAATATCAAGGCATATTGAAACAAGAAGAAGAACTGTGGGCTTTAAATGCTAGAGTGGATTGGATTAATGATGGTGATCGAAATACAAGAGACTATCACTTGAGAATAATCCAAAGAAGAAGACGAAATAAAATCCTTTGCCTTAATGATTCGTCAAATAATATAGTGACTGATGCTGATAGTATTAAAGATATCATCTCTAAACATTTTCTGAATCTTTACAAGTCTTTTTTGGAGTTTTGTGACTGTGATGATTGTTTTGATAGTAGATTTAGAAATTCCTTGATTGATTGTGAAAGGAATAATCTAAGTAGTGATATCAAAGAAGTGGAAATTTTTAAGGCCATTTTTGATATGAAACCACTTAAGGCACCAGGACTTGATGGTTTACACTCGATATTTTACCAAAAATGTTGGGACATTATTGGCTAGTTTGTGCTCGAATTCATTAAGAGTGTCTTTGATGCTAAGAAAATTCTTGAAAGTATCAATGAATGTTTCATCTGCCTTATTCTGAAGGTTGAAAATCCTGAAAAGGTTAATCAATCTCTTCCTATAAGTTTGTGTAACACCATCTATAAGATTGTTTCTAAAGTGATTGTGAATCACATTAGACCATTCTTAAAACATAACATTCACCCTCTTTAATCAAGCTTCATCGCAGGGAGAAGAGCTCAAGACAATATTGTTATCACTCAAGAGGTGGTTCAACTTCTTGAGAGAAAGAAGGGTAAACAAGGATCCAAGATGGAAAAATTGATCTTGAAAAGGCATATGATAAGCTTGAATGGAATTTCATAAGAAAGATGCTGAAATTCTTTAACTTTCCACATGATTGGGTAAATCTAATCATGTCTTGCATAATGTTTGTCTTTATGACCGTTTTGGTGAATGGAGAACAAATCTCTAAGATTCTTCCCTCAAGAGGAATCCATCAAGGGGACCCTTTTTACCTTATATATTCATTCTTTGCCTTAAATACCTTTATCTAAAAATTTTGGAAGAGTGTGTGGATGACAATTGGGTCCCTATTCAAATTTATAGAGGTGGTCCAAAGATCTCCCATTTGTTTTATGCAGATGATTTAATTCTCTTGGGTAAAGCTTTTAGAAGGACATGTGAAGCGATGAAAAGGGTACTCAAGAACTTTTGTGATGTTTCAGGTCAAACAATTAACTTTGCCAAATCATTGGTGCTCTTCTCTAACAACATGGAAGAACATTTAAAAGAGAGACTTAGCAGGTCATTGAAAATGACACAAGCTAAGGATCTTAGGAAATATCTTGGCTTTCCCATGAAGAAAATAAGAAAAGCTACAAGCTGTTAGTTCATCATTGATAAACTAAATAGTAAGCTATTAGGATGAAAAGCAAAACTACTTTCCTTTACAGGTAGAACTACCCTTGTTAAGTTGGTTCTAGGGTTGATCCCCATGTAGTACATGCAAGGAGCTTACCTTCCTGTGAGTATTTGCAAGGAGATAAATACCATCACTAGGAATTTCCTATGGGATTGTCAGAAAATAGAAAAAAAAAATCCATTCAATTAATTGGGAGACTGTCACCTTACCTAAGGTAGATAGGGGCCTTGGGATTAAGGATATGACAATTCTTAATAAAGTGAACATGGCTAAGTTGGGGTGAAAAGTTCTTACTGATTCAGATAGTCTATGGGTTAAGATCCTCAAAGCTAAATATGTTAAGAATGAAGCTGCTAACAATAGAGTGTGCTCACCTATTTTGTTCGGAATAAAGATAGGAGTTGATATAATTAATAGAGGACTACGATGGGTGGTCAAATTTGGAAATCAATCACTTTTTTGGTCTGATAATTGGACTAGCCTTGGTCTTTGAAACAAAATTGTTTACGGGTCGTGGCTACCTCAAGATAATGAGTTGGTGGTTAAAGAAGTTATCTCCAATCAAGGCTGTTGGCCTTTTATTACTTTGAACCATGACATTCCTATAGAGATCAAACAAAAAATCATAGTGTTACCAATTCAGTTGGAGGGAAGTAACGATGATGGAATTAGCTAGAATGCTAACCCTGCTGATTAGTATACTATTAATTTTGCCTATAAATATGCAACAAAATTGTCCAAAGTGAAGGCATTAATTGGAAATTTATTTAGAAAGTAAAAACCACTCTAAAAATTCAGCATTTTATCTAGAGTTGTTTCCATAAAAAATCCCAACGAGATCTAATTTGTATGCAAGAGGAATGCTTTTGTCTCCTCTTTGTCCAAGATGGGGTAATGCAGAGGAAACTTGTCATAGCCTGTGACCCTATTTTTCATCTTATTCTATACATCTTATTTGGTTGGGTTGTCTGCGATACTTTACTTTTCTTTTACATATAAATAATTTCATATAAAATTCTAATATGAAGTACATCCCCTATTCTTAATTCATAAGGAAGTAGTACTGTAAATAAGTCTAAATACAAAAAATAAATGATCATACCTTATTAAATAAATCAAGCTGTCACATCGTCCCCAAATGCACAGCCGAAATCCTTTAAGTGTCAGACTCTCAGTCTTCGAAATCCTGAAATGTTAAAATTAAGGGGTGAGCAAACCACGGCTCAGTAAGAGAATTATATGCCTCACTTGATACTTAGATATCTATATGCTGAAAAACTTTTTCATTTTTCCTATGGGGCTCTAGGCTCGTATGTAGGAAGGATACTACAGTCGGCTAGGGATCCGGATGGAGTAAGGTAGGTATTTTGAAATACCTATCTTGTCTCGGAACCTAGAAGCAACTGTAGAGAGTAATAAGTTTCTTTTTGTTTGACATTTAAATCCTTTTACCTTTTCATTTCATATCATTTCCATATTCCTTTCAAAATAATGCTTATATGAAATAAAACATTTAAATAAAGTAACTAATATTCATATATTCTTTGAAAAGAATATTAGTTAAATCATCATCATTCTCATTTAAACTCATTTCATATTTTAGTGTACAATCATAATTGGTACAATACTTTAAATAGCAAAATAAACTATTAAATCCTTTTCGTATAACATATATATCATTTAAATCTAATATTCAATTTAAAAACTAAAATAAGAATATTAGATTTATTTTCCTCCTCTTTCCTTTTTGGAAAACATATCACATATTCATGTCACATATAGTCTAATATTCAATTAAAAATCATAGTAAGAATATTAGACTTGTAAACTTTTTTTCCTTTTGAAAACATATTACATGTTCATATCACATGTGATATGAAAAATCATCTCGTAGTACTAAAATCAGTACCGAAATAAGCATTTTGTAAAATGCTGCAAATCACTTTCATTTTATTTATCACATATTATGTAAAACTGTCACATCCCGTGACCACATTTTTCACGTATTTCTATACAACTTATCCGGTTGGGCTGTTTGTGATACTTCACTTTTCATATTCATTTAACTATTAAATATAAAATCCGTAATATCAATTACATCCCCTATCTTAATTCTCAAGAAAGTAGTACTGAAAATAAGTCTAGATACAGAAAATAAATGATCATACCTCATATTATAAATCAAGCTGTCGCAATGTCCCCAAATGCACAGCTGAAATGCTCATATGTCAGATCTTTTAGTCCTCGAAAATCTGAAATATTAATATTGGGGAGTGAGCAAACCACGGCTCAGTAAGAGAGTTATATGCAACACTTGATATTCAGCTACCTATATGCTGAAAATAATTTTTTTTCACTTTCTTTAAATTTTCCTACCTGGCTCTAGGCTCGCATGTAGGAAGGATACTACAGTCGGCTAGGGATCTAGATGGAGTAAGGCAGGTATTTTAGAATACCTGGCTTGTCCCGAAACCTAGAAGCAACTGTAGAGAGTAATCGTTTTCTTTTGATATTCAAATCCCAATAAAACAGTAAATATTCATGTGATAAAACACTTAAGTAAATAAATAAGGAATTCATGTTCCTTTCACAAATACTCTTTCCCACACTTGTAAAACACCATAAAATATTTAGTTTAACATGTAACATATCAAAAGCTCAGTAGTTGTAGATAATTTAGTACCAGCAAAAGTTCAGTGAAAGTACAATCATCAGTACAGTATCATGGAGACTACGCAACACTCTAAATATATCATGCTATAATAATATCATCCCAAATAGGGGAAACACATGAGATCTATGGCCATAGTCTATAAGGTCCTTAGTGTGCACTGATCAGGTGTCCACTGGGACGCTGATAATAGGATCAGTATCTATCAGCACTAACACGTGAGCATGATATGGGGCCTAACAGTCTCAAAACAATAAACACGTGATATAGACGCCATTTATGAAATCACTTTCACTAAATATAAGTTTAATCAATCCACAAATATTCATAAGGAAAATATTTTCATCTTATGAATAACATTTATAAAATATTCATACCGGGGTCATTATTCCCGAAAATATTCTAAACATTATAGAACATCATAAATCATATTTTCCATACGGTGAAAACAATTCATAAAATAATCACTGTAAAACATAAAAGGTCATAATTGTCCCTTTTTCACCGTAAAACATATATGCACGCTTTTCCGTGCTTTCTATGAAAACATGATTTTCAAAGTTATCGGGATTCAAATCAATTATTTTTATGATTTATGAAAAATCAAAATATTTATTTTCCAAATCACCACTCCCGTCCTGTGTTTTCTATTTAAACACATGCGGAGACCTTTTAGTCTCAAAACACTGTTTTTCACCTTTAATTACCTTTATGGAATTTTCTATAAACACTTGTTCTCACCATCGAACCCATAAAGGTTATTTATAAAATCAAGTGAATATTTGAAGAAAGATTAGTAAAATATTCACTTTGGTCCTTTTTCATTTTACACCTCGTTTCGTGTGAAATATCACCTATCGGAATAAATTTAGGTGATTTCCTTTTCACCATTTTCAAAACATGAATATTTTAAAATTAATTATCAGTATATTCATGTTTTCTGAAAACTAATCGATTTCTCGATTTTCGTGTTGAAAATCGTTTCTCATGATGAAAAATCATTTATTATGATTTTCGATAATTTTTCCAATAATTTTCGGCAGTATAACGGCAGCCGATTGGCTAGCCTCCTGCACGAAAATACAATTTAAATCTCAACCGGTAAATCACCACAATTTTTCCAACCAATCATTATCAATAAAATTTATAAAAATTAAATGCATAATTTAAAACATGTGTGCCAATATCTTTACAGGCTGCACATGTCTCCCTTACCTGTTTTGGGTCGACGACTGCCTCTCGAAGATCGTGCCTGTGTTCACCTCGCCCGATTCCATCGACTCGGTTATCGAGGAATTTCTGGAAAAAAAATTCTAAAATTTAGTATTTTTTTCATAATTATTTAAATAAATAAATTATTTAAATAATTTAATACTTTCCGGGATTTCTTACCGATTCCCCTAAATTCCGAGATTTCCCGTAATTTTTGAATTCTCGGGAATTTTCGAAATTCCCGGAATTTTCCAAATTCCCGGAATTCCTTTTATTTTCTTTTTCTTCTTTTTCTTTCTTTTCTTTTTCTCTTTTCTTTTCTTTTCTTTTCTTTTTCTTTTTCCTTTTCCTTTTTCTTTCTTTTTTCCTTTCCCTTTTTCCTTTCCTGGCCGGACCCGTCAGATTGGTTAGACTGGTTCACCGTCGGTTCTTCTCCGGCGACCTGTTCTCCGGCGGTTCGGTATCTCCGCAGCTGGTCGGCACCACGACGAGTCTGGATCTGGCCTCCGTTCATCCCAAATCGACGGCACGACGGCGGATCGAGCGGTTTTAGTCCGCCTCCTGCTGCCTCTTCGCTGGCCATCCTCCGCCGTTCTCCACCTGACCGGTAGCATCCCACGTCTTCCTCTTCCTCCGATGAAGCTTCGATGACAGTGGCGGCAGCCAATTCCGTCAGCACCGCCAAATCCCTTTTTTCTTCTTCTTCCCGGCCTCCGTCAGTTTTGCCTCTGTTTCCCTTTTCCTTCCGTCGCTGGTCGATTCCTTCTCCCCTTGCCGGCGACAGCTCCTCTCTTCTCCTCATCTCCCTTCTTGGCCGGCCGACGGTGGTCGACTCACCTGGGAGCAAATCGGGAGTCTTCCCGATTTTTCCTTCCTATTTCCTTCTTTGTTTTTCTATTTTAACTATATACATATTATACTATATATTATACTTAAATAATATATATATAAACATAATATAACAATATATATTATATTTATACTATATATTTTAAATATGATTAGATTAATTTATATATAGTATTATACTATATATATATATATATATATATATATAAAGATACATATATTATGTATTACAAGATATATATCTAGTATATAAATATATGTATATTTATATACTTTAAAATTAAATAACCTTTACATATATATTTATATATATGTTATACTACAATATATATTGTATTTACAATATATATTTTCAAACTTTAATGTAAATTAGTATTTACATTTCTCATTTATGTATATATCTATATATACATAACATACTTTACTTGCATACATATGTATTATTTTATTTTGTACAATAGTATATATATCTATATATACCTCGGTATATTAATATATACTACATAATATTTCAATACATATGCATTTATATATAAAATACATTTATATATTTATAATTATATAAATATATTTCTCTTTTATTTCTCATTTTCTTATTTAATTTGAATTTCCATTTATCCAATTTAAATCTCCTCTTTCCATTATTTTTCATAATTCCCATTTTATTTTCCTTCACTCGTATTTCCACCATCCGTTCCTTTCTCAATTCTCGGGATTTTCACCAATATCCCGTTCTCAAAATTTTATTTATTTGTTTTCAATATTTATGTTCTCCAATATTTATTTCCAATAAGTGAAAAATTTACGGTTATCACATTCTCCCCACCTTAAGAAATTCGGTCCTCCGAATTTAATTTAATTTCAAAGGTGGTACATACCGTATACTTACGACTTCTGACCTTTAGGTTATCCTCCCAGTAATACTGCCAGTACACTTTCAACATCGAGTACGTTAGACCACTACATGTTGTCTTTCGTCATATATTTATACTTCCGTGAGTTTACTTCTCAAATCGAGAGTTATTCATTTCCACTCTTTTCACAAAAAAGTCCATGCACAGTATTTTTCATCTCACAGCTAATCTATGCTGTTCACCATCCATTTTTTTTCTCACTTAGTGCCAAGTCGATATAGTTTTAAAACTATCAATTACACATGTCAATTAGTTATATGCAATTGTCCCAGTAGCTTATACATCTCATGCACACGCTCTCTTAATATCAGGGAGCGTTTACATCCCACGCTCATATATGCATACATTAGTATGGAGTGGTGCTATCAGTACACTCGGGATCTCAAAGCCTTTTGCTATTTCTCATTAAGCATATGGCAACTCAGAGACTCCCATCACATGTCATGCTCACTGGAACTATACATATACATTAACATTGTTTCACACTCATACTTCAACTATGGCACTAGAGAATCTAAGAGTATGATAATGGAAAGTGATTCTATTTAGATCTTCAATCTTTAATCACTTCCATATCATCATTTCTCTTTTGGACTCTTTATTGTCCACAATATTCATTTTCTCTTTTATTCTACCAAGGCTGCATCTCATTGCAGACTTTACTATGGATCATCTCTTATAATCATAAATAATGAGACAATCATGTTATCTTTATGTAGTATTGTCTTTACATCTCTTTTCATAATTTAGATTCTACAATTGAATTCTTAAATTATTTATTTACTCACCACATTATCTATACACTTCCACTATTCATCATATCCAGGTGGTTATGTGTATAATCATTTTTCATTTATATACTGGCAGTAAACATATCAATTTTCTTACCCCTTGGAGTATCGTTAATTTCACTTATCAAATCTGGCGTGATTTTACCTCTTGCCACAGTCATGTGATAACCATCACAATTCACTTTCAGTCTTAGTTTTGGGAACTATTTCATGTTCCCTGTTCATTATGCAACTTATCTTCTTATTTCATTTCCGTATTTTCACTCTCATCATTTCAGTCAGTTTTCTCAAGTGGTATGGTATTCTACAGTATAATTTCTTTACATTTTGCATACCATCTCTTCTTTCCACTTATCCATTTACCGACTTTAGTTTCTTTAATTATGTCTCATTAATAGAGCAGCTAATCCCATAACTCTTTTATATATTGGCAGTAGTATCAAGCTAGACTCCTTATTAATTTCGTATCTCCCAGGAAGAGACATTGTCTAGCCAAATCTCATATTAGCCAATCTTAACACAAATCCACAATCTTTAAGAGTTTAAAGGATCATACTAAAATGTTGCTCATATTTCATTTGTACTTTAGGCTCTATCAGTATTTCATCAATTTACTCATGTATGGAAGCCTCATTCTTTAGGCTTATATACTTCACAAGGCAACTCATTAACCTTGTAATCTCAATAGGAACTCGTAAAATTCACTCCGTGTTCTAATCATCATCTTATGGACATCAATCTCCCATCTTTTATCTAAGGATGCTTTATACCGAGGCTAGTCTTATAAACTCCTTATGCATATCGAATCAGATCCATAAAGCGTCTGTTACATCATGTAGATGAATATTTGTTCTTTACAAGACTTCATTAATAATAGGAATTTAATATATCCTTTTTTTCATCTACGTTCCAATATCATCTGTGTTTCTCTCATTTACACTTATACAGACAACTTTATTATCATCATGTCTATGTTATTTGTATTATCATTAATCACACTTTTACATGTGAATTTCATTATTCTCACATTTTCCAGAGTGGATTTCTTAAGCCGGATTCTTCTATGTTCTCCAATATAACCTTAGAATTAGATTTCATATCATCAACCGAGCCAATGTTAGCTCGATTTCTCCAATTTATACAATTCTGAAAAATTTATCGATGATCATATCCGATATTTTCTTTAGTCACACATCTCTTATTATTTCGGACATTTCATCTCATGTCCTATCATTTTCACTATATATATCCTCAAGGTAAAAACATTTAATATTCAAATCATTTTGAAATATTATCCACCTTGATTTCATTATTTGTACTATTCACTTTCTCAGTCATTTTCCGTATTCATTTCACTTTCATAATATCTAACGATCCCGTAATAATTCAATACACTTTTAATTCCGGCTCTTACAGTCTATAACCGGGCCAATCATCTTATGACAATCCACTATACATTCATTGGATCGCATCGTGTAAGGCCCTGGCCCGTCCGCCGTCCGCCTGTACATATCTATATCATCCTCTTTTGGCGAGCACATTGGCCCCCTCAAGGATCTATCGTGAGGCCCAATCCGTTCACTAGGTCACTCACCATTCGCGTCCATAATCTACGTGTACGTGGAATCAGTAATAGGGATCGTTATATTCATATCATGGCCTTTATGCCATTTACAACTCCATTACTATCAATGGATTCCAATTCAGCTCGGTTTTATCACTGTTTCGAACATCGCCCAACATAGTGGCATTTTCGTCATTTTGACATTTATTTCTTTCTCCTCAATATACATTGAAATCAATGATCTCATTATCCATGTGCTGATATTATCCTTTCTGATACTTATATCAGCAATTTAGATCCTATTCGATTTCGACAGGGAAGTTCACTAAAATCCATAATTGCAATATTTTGCTCGTAATTCAGCTTTATATCATCAATTTCTCTGTCAGATCAATCAATTCTAACTTCTGTTGGTCTATTCTGGCTCTCGACAAAATTTCAAAGTCAGGTGTATTTTGGTCATTTTTGGCCAAAAATTTTCTCTCTTCAAATTACCCTTAATCGGTGATCTTAAAGTCTATTTAATGATGATATGTCATTCCCCTCCTTTATATCATCACTTTCATGTCTCAGTTCGATCCAGATCAAAAAGTACTAGTGGGGCCCTCACCGAGTCCTTTACTGATCCTTACTGAACAGGCCTTCATTTAGATTATAAGAATCACCAATTTTCCGGTAATTTCTGAGCCTATTATTTCTTTAACATTCTCACTTTATACTTTCTCACTCCCTTTAAATCATTATACTCAGTTTACAATCATTTATTTTCTCTATGTATTTAGACGACACAGTACTACCGGGGATGTTTAACATTTTTCCTTTTAAAAGTATCAACAGACATCAGGCCAACCCTGCTCTGATACCATTAAATCTGTCACATCCCGTGACCACATTTTTCACGTATTTCTATACAACTTATCCGGTTGGGCTGTCTGTGATACTTCACTTTTCATATTCATTTAACTATTAAATATAAAATTCGTAATATCAATTACATCCCCTATCTTAATTCTCAAGAAAGTAGTACTGAAAATAAGTCTAAATACAGAAAATAAATAATCATACCTTATATTATAAATCAAGCTGTCGCAGTGTCCCCAAATGCACAGCCGAAAGGCTCGTATGTCAAATCTCTTAGTCCTCGAAAATCTGAAATGTTAATATTGGGGAGTGAGCAAACCACGGCTCAGTAAGAGAGTTATATACAACACTTGATATTTAGCTACCTATATGCTGAAAATAATTTTTTTCACTTTCTTTAAATTTTCCTAGCTGGCTCTAGGCTCGCATGTAGGAAGGATACTACAGTCGGCTAGGGATCCGGATGGAGTAAGGCAAGTATTTTAGAATACCTGGCTTGTCCCGGAACCTAGAAGCAACTGTAGAGAGTAATCGTTTTCTTTTGATATTCAAATACCAATAAAGCATTAAATATTCACGTGATAAAACACTTAAGTAAATAAATAAGGAATTCATGTTCCTTTCACAAATACTCTTTCCCACACTTGTAAAACACCATAAAATATTTAGTTTAACATGTAATATATCAAAAGCTCAGTAGCTGTAGATAATTTAGTACCAGCAAAAGTTCAGTGAAAGTACAATCATCAGTACAGTATCATGGAGACTAGACAACACTCTAAATATATCATGCTATAATAATATCATCCCAAATAGGGGAAACACATGAGATTTATGGTCATAGTCTATAAGGTCCTCAGTGTGCACTGATCAGGTGTCCACTGGGACGCTGATAATAGGATCAGTATCTATCAGCACTAACACGTGACACATGAGCATGATATGGGGCCTAACTGTCTCAAAACAGTAAACACGTGATATAGACGCCATTTATGAAATCACTTTCACTAAATATAAGTTTAATCAATCCACAAATATTCATAAGAAAAATATTTTCATCTTATGAATAACATTTATAAAATATTCATACTCGGGTCATCATTCCCAAAAATATTCTAAACATTATAGAACATCATAAATCATATTTTCCATACGGTGAAAACAGTTTATAAAATAATCACTGTAAAACATAAAAGGTCATAACTGTCCCTTTTTCACCGTAAAACATATACGCACGCTTTTTCGTGCTTTCTATGAAAACATGATTTTCAAAGTTATCGGGATTCAAATCAATTATTTTTATGATTTATGAAAAATCAAAATATTTATTTTCCAAATCACCACTCCCGTCCCGTGTTTTCTATGTAAACACATGCGGAGACCTTTTAGTTTCAAAACACTGTTTTTCACCTTTAATTACCTTTATGGAATTTTCTATAAGCACTTGTTCTCACCATCGAACCCATAAAGGTTATCTATAAAATCAATTGAATATTTGAAGAAAGATTAGTAAAATATTCACTTCGGTCCTTTTTCGTTTTACACCATGTTTCACGTGAAATATCACCTATTGGAATAAATTTAGGTGATTTCCTTTTTCACCATTTTCAAAACATGAATATTTTAAAATTAATTATCAGTATATTAATGTTTTTTGAAAACTAATCGATTTCTCGATTTTCGTGTTGAAAATCGTTTCTCATGATGAAAAATCATTTATTATGATTTTCGATAATTTTTTCAATAATTTTCGGCAGTATAACGGCAGCCGATTGGCTAGCCTCCTGCACGGAAAATACAATTTAAATCTCAACCGGTAAATCACCACAATTTTTCCAACCAATCATTATCAATAGCATTTATAAAAATTAAATGCATAATTTAAAACATGTGTGCCAATATCCTTACAGGCTGCACATGTCTCCCTTACCTGTTTCGGGTCGACGACTGCCTCTCGAAGGTTGCGCCCATATTCACCTCGCCCGATTCCATCGGCTCGGTTATCGAGGAATTTTTGGAAAAAAAATTCTAAAATTTAGTACCAGCAAAAGTTCAGTGAAATTACAATCATCGGTACAGTATCATGGAGACTAGGCAACACCCTAAATATATCATGCTATAAATAGGGGAAACACATGAGATCTATGGCCATAGTCTATAAGGTCCTCAGTGTGCACTGATCAGGTGTCCACTGGGATGCTGATAATAGGATCAGTATCTATTAGCACTAACACGTGACACGTGAGCATGATATAGGGCATAACAGTCTCAAAACAGTAAACACGTGATATAGACACCATTTATGAAATCACTTTCACTAAATATAAGTTTAATCAATCCACAAATATTCATAAGGAAAATATTTTCATCTTATGAATAACATTTATAAAATATTCATACTGGGGTCATCATTCCCGAAAATATTCTAAACATTATAGAACATCATAAATCATATTTTCCATACAGTGAAAACAGTTAATAAAATAATCACTGTAAAACATAAAAGGTCATAACTGTCCCTTTTTCACCGTAAAACATATACGTACGCTTTTCCGTGCTTTCTATGAAAACATGATTTTCAAAGTTATCGGGATTCAAATCAATTATTTTTATGATTTATGAAAAATAAAAATATTTATTTTCCAAATCACCTCTCCCGTCCCGTGTTTTCTATGTAAACACATGCGGAGACCTTTTAGTCTCAAAACACTTTTTTTCACCTTTAATTACCTTTATGGAATTTTCTATAAACACTTGTTCTCACCATCAAACCCATAAAGGTTATTTATAAAATCAAGTGAATATTTGAAGAAAGATTAGTAAAATATTCACTTTGGTCTTTTTTCATTTTACTCCTCGTTTCACGTGAAATATCACCTATCGGAATTAATTTAGGTGATTTCCTTTTTAACCATTTTCAAAACATGAATATTTTAAAATTAATTATTAGTATATTCATGTTTTCTAAAAACTAATCGATTTCCCGATTTTCGTGTTGAAATTCGTTTCTAATGATGAAAAATCATTTATTATGATTTTCGATAATTTTTTCAATAATTTTCGGCAATATAACGGCAGCTGATTGGCTAGCCTTCTGCATGGAAAATACAATTTAAATCTCAACCGGTATATCACCACAATTTTTCCAACCAATCATTATCAATAGCATTTATAAAAATTAAATGCATAATTTAAAACATGTGTGCCAATATCCTTACAGGCTGCACATGTCTCCCTTATCTGTTTCGGGTCGGCGACTGCCTCTCGAAAGTCGCGCCCGTGTTCACCTCTCCCGATTCCATCGGCTCGGTTATCGAGAAATTTTTGGAAAAAAAATTCTAAAATTTAGTACCAGCAAAAGTTCAGTGAAATTACAATCATCAGTACAGTATCATGGAGACTAGGCAACACCATAAATATATCATGCTATAATAATATCATCCTAAATAGGGGAAACACATGAGATCTATGGCCATAGTCTATAAGGTCCTCAGTGTGCACTGATCAGGTGTCCACTGGGACGCTGATAATAGGATCAGTATCTATCAGCACTAACACATGACACGTGAGCATGATATGGGGCCTAACAGTCTCAAAACAGTAAACACGTGATACAGACCCCACTTATGAAATCACTTTCACTAAATATAAGTTTAATCAACCCACAAATATTCATAAGGAAAATATTTTCATGTTATGAATAACATTTATAAAATATTCATATTGGGGTCATCATTCCCGAAAATATTCTAAACATTATAGAACACCATAAATCATATTTTCCATACGGTGAAAACAGTTTATAAAATAATCACTATAAAACATAAAAGTTCATAACTGTCCCTTTTTCACCGTAAAACATATACGCACGCTTTTCCGTGCTTTCTATGAAAACATGATTTTCAAAGTTATCGGGATTCAAATCAATTATTTTTATGATTTATGAAAAATCAAAATATTTATTTTCCAAATCACCACTCCCGTCCCGTGTTTTCTATGTAAACACATGCGGAGACTTTTTAGTCTCAAAACACTGTTTTTCACCTTTAATTACCTTTATGGAATTTTTTATAAACACTTGTTCTCACCATCGAACCCATAAAGGTTATCTATAAAATCAAGTGAATATTTGAAGAAAGATTAGTAAAATATTCACTTCGGTCCTTTTTCATTTTACACCATGTTTCACGTGAAATATCACCTATCAGAATAAATTTAGGTGATTTCCTTTTTCACCATTTTCAAAACATGAATATTTTAAAATTAATTATCAGTATATTCATGTTTTCTGTAAACTAATCGATTTCTCGAATTTCGTGTTGAAAATCGTTTCTCATGATGAAAAATCATTTATTATGATTTTCAATAATTTTTCCAATAACTTTCGGCAGTATAACGGCAGTCGATTGGCTAGCCTCCTGCACGGAAAATACAATTTAAATCTCAACCGGTAATTCACCACAATTTTTTCAACCAATCATTATCAATAGCATTTATAAAAATTAAATGCATAATTTAAAACATTTGTGCCAATATCCTTACAGGCTGCACATGTCTCCCTTACCTGTTTCGGGTCGGCGACTGCCTCTCGAAGGTCGTGCTCGTGTTCACCTCGCCCGATTCCATCGGCTCGGTTATCGAGGAATTTCTGGAAATAAAATTCTAAAATTTAGAATTTTTTTCATAATTATTTAATTAAATAAATTATTTAAATAATTTAATACTTTCCAGGATTTCTTACCGATTCCCGTAAATTTCGGGGATTTCCCGTAATTTTCGAATTCTCGAGAATTTTCCAAATTCCTGGAATTCCTTTTCTTTTCCTCTTTCTTCTTTTTCTTTCTTCTTTCTTCTTTCTTCTTTCTTTTTCTCTTTTCTTTTCTTTTCTTTTTCTTTTTCCTTTTTCTTTCTTTTTCCTTTCCCTTTTTCCTTTCCTGGCTGGAACCGTCAGATCGGTTAGACTGGTTCACCGTCGGTTCTTCTCTGGTGACCGATTTTTCGACGGTTCGGTGGCTCCGCAGCTGGCCGGCACCACGACAAGTCTGGATCTGGCCTCTGTTCATCCCAAATCAACGGCACGGCGACGGATCGAGTCGGTTTTAGTCCGCCTCCTGCTGCCTCTTCGCCGGCCATCCTCCGCCGTTCTCCGCCTGACCGGTGGCATCCCACGTCTTCCTCTTCCTTCGGTGAAGCTTCGGTGACAGTGGCGGCAACCAATTCTGTTGGCACTGCCAAATATCCTATTTCTTCTTCTTCCCGGCCTCTGCCGGTTTCGCCTCTGTTTCCCTTTTCCTTCCGTCGCTGGTCGATTCCTTCTCCTCTTCCCCTTGCTGGCGACAGCTCCTCTCTTCTCCTCATCTCCCTTCTTGGCCGACCGACGGTGGTCGGCTCACCTGGGAGCAAATCGGGAGTCTTCCCGATTTTTCCTTCCTATTTCCTTCTTTGTTTTTCTATTTTAACTATATACATATTATACTATATATTATATAGTATAATATTATACTTATATAATATATATATATAAACATAATATAACAATATATATTATATTTATACTATATATTTTAAATATGATTATATTAATTTATATATAGTATTATACTATATATATATATATATATATATATATATATAAAGATACATATATTATGTATTACAAGATATATATCTAGTATATAAATATATGTATATTTATATACTTTAAAATTAAATAACCTTTACATATATATTTATATATGTTATACTACAATAAATATTGTATTTACAATATATATTTTCTAACTTTAATGTAAATTAGTATTTACATTTCTCATTTATGTATATATCTATATATACATAACATAATTTACTTGAATACATATGTATAATTTTATTTTGTACAATAGTATATATCTATATATACCTCGGTATATTAATATATACTACATAATATTTCAATACATATGCATATATATAAAAAATACATTTATATATTTATAATTATATAAATATATTTCTCTTTTATTTCTCATTTTCTTATTTAATTTGGATTTCCATTTATCCAAATTAAATCTCCTCTTTCCATTATTTTTCATAATTCCCATTTTATTTTCCTTCACTCGTTTTTCCACCATCCGTTCCTTGCTCAATTCTCGGGATTTTCACCAATATCCCGTTCTCAATTTTATTTATTTGTTTCCAATATTTATGTTCTCCAATATTTATTTCCAATAAATGAAAAATTTACGGTTATCACAAAAACATTTTCATTTCATGTATCACATATCATATAAAATATTTTCATATATGGAGGCTGAAGCACGCCCAACTCGTCCATTGGGTCGTTACTCATATCATGCTATAGACCCCGAAGGGTATAAAATAATCATGTCAGATCTATGACCATAGTTTATAATTGTCCTCGGCGGATCACTCATCAGGTGTCGGTTGGGACTACATATCACATATCACATATTACATGTCACATATCACATATCACATATTAGCATGATAAGGTGCCAACTAGTCTCAAAACAGTATTTTTCATCATCAGGAAACTTTTATGGAATTTATAAAAATAATAATTTCATAATTAAAACCATAAAAGTTATATAATAAATCAAGTGAATCTTTAAGAAAATATTTATAAAATATTCACTTTATCCCTTTTCATCTTTCATTTTATATCATGTATAATTCATATATCGAGAGAATATTTATAAAACTTTTATAAAATATTCTCTTTATCCCTTTTTCATTTTCCATTTCATATCACATATAATTCATATATCAAAAGAATTTTCGGTGATCTCATTATCACCAATTTCGAAAACATGAATATTTGAAAATGAATTTCGTTATGTTCATGTTTTATGAAAAATAATCATTTTCTCGATTTTCGTGGTTGAAAATCGTTTCTTGTGAAATAAAATCATTTTTTATGATTTTATAAATTTTCTAGAAATTTTCGATAATTTTCAATAATTTTTCGGCAGTATAACGACTGCCGATTGGCTAGCCTCCTGCACGAAAAATACAGTTTATAATTTCAACCGGTACTTCACCACAATTTTCCAACCAATCAATCTTCACAATATTTTCATAAAATATGTCATAATTAAAAACATGCAGACTGAATATCCTTACAGTGCTGCACATGCATCCCTTACCTGGGTATCGAGATCGCATTATCTCATGCTCCTCACGAACATCGACTTCTGACTATAATTTAATTGACCAAATTTATTAGCTTATTTTTCCTTTAGTTTAAGCTATGATTTATAAAAATTATATATGTACATAAAAACCTAATAATTAAAATAGTTACTATCAACTTCATTCTTTCTTCCTTTTTCCTTTATGGCCAAATAGCCTTTACTTAATTAAATTCCTTGTTTCATTTCTAAGTCAATGTATTTATCATATATGCTGCCCTATTTCTTGTGTTTTTCCAGCATTTAAGAATTAATTGCAACATTCCTTTATTCTACTTTTCCACAATCGGCAACCATATATATGTACATTGATTATATTTCTATTTTAACTATATTTTTATGGTCCTATTTTCTTCAATTTCAACCTTTACCTTTTGACTTCATGTACTTGACTATTTGTCATCACTTTGAATCCATGTTCTTCTTGATTCACGGCATCAACATATTTTTTTCTTTCTTATTTTTCTAGCCTTAACAGCCATCTTTTGTTGACTTTTATTCCATACTCCTCATCATTGCTCAACATTAAGTCAATTTCCCCTTTCTTTGTTTCGGTTCTAGTCAATACATGTTTTATTTTTCGGTTCAATTTTATCAGCCCTTATTGTTGTCCATTTATTCTTGACCATTCAACACAATTTCATCCTTTATTCCTTATTATTTCCACGGTACAGCACTTTAATTTTTTTTCTTTCTCATTTCCACGTTAAAACAGCTCTCTGACTATTCTATCAACCTTCACCCTATTCGGTTAGCACCTTAAATCCATCCTCATTTTTTGTTATATTTTCAACCTTTTCCTTTTCTGTTTTCACACCATTAGTCACTACTTTCATCCCTCTTTGGAACCCTCATGGCTAACCATAACAATAGAGTTTCACTAGGGATGTAAACGGGTCGGGTACTCGCTAGATTTGGGATATCCGAACCCGAACCCGATTAACTTTAATAATACCCTAACCCGATTAACTACCCGATTATTTTTATTTATGCTACCCGAACCCTAACCCTATAAAATATAAATACCCTTTTAACTACCCGAACCCGTTTAACTACCCGAACCCGTTTAACTACCCGTTTATTAAGTCAAAGTTTGATTTTTAAATTTAAAATTAAAATTAATTTTAGAATAACTTAATTAAAACATTATATTAATAAATTTAATTTAACTCATAAAAATAAATTAAAGTTAAAAATCATAATTATAATATATAATGATTTAATTTAATTAAATAAAACATTAATAATAAATAATTGATATATAAAAAATATAAGTATTGTATTAATTAATTATTATTTATAATCGGGTTCGGGTAACGGGTACCCTAAGGTAACTACCCGAACCCTACCCTAACCCGTGACGGGTAGTAATTTCACTACCCGAACCCTATCCGAACTCGATTATACACTACCCTAATCCTACTTAAACGGGTCGAATAGCGCCGGATACCCATTTATAGGGTACCCATTGCCATCCCTAGGTTTCACACATATATATAACACTAATTTATTTTCATTTTAATTCTTTATTTTCTACTCATTTATTCACACCACACACGCACACAGCAGTAGTTTTATTACTTCCATTCATTCACGTTTCAGCCTTATTTCCTCAAGAATTTATTTCATAAATAGCTATCCAAATCACACTCTAACAAGTTTCCTTCAATATAGCTATCATGTACTTGATCTACTTGGCCAATATCACCATAAACTAAGGTTCAATGTGCATGAACATTAGTTGAGAAATTTTCTTACCTGTTCTACTCCACTGTCTAGGCTGCAGGGGAACCTTTTTCAAGCTATTTTTGGCTGAATTTCTTTGTTAAATGGCCAGCTAGAGAAGTGAGGATGAAGTTCTAAGAAGGATCTTAACTGGTTTGATAAAGAGAGGATGACGATTCCAAGTTGAAGGATGAAAATCGGTAGAGAAAGAACAGAAACGGGACTGATGCAGAAAATGACTGAGGAGGTGCTGCTTTGCTAAATAAAAAGCTGAATTGTGGTGTGTTGTTTCCTTCTAATTGGTCACAATTTATAATTTCATTTTAAATTTTCAGCCACCACTCAAAATATTCCAAAATGCCCTTGAAAAAAAATCAAAATTTACCAAGTTGTGCCACTGCATAGGAACTTTTCTGTCCAACCGTATATTTAATTAAATTTTCATTTATTTTATTTATTTCTCAAACCAAATTAATCATAAATTTGCTCAACTTTGATCATCCTTTGAAGGAAGCCAATTTTACTCTTGTACAATTTCGAAATTTTCAATTCTATCACACCTTAATTTCGATATTTAAAAAAAATATCAAAATTTTATTTATTTATTTAAAGATTATTATTATTCCGTACATGTACAGTACAAAATAACGAGTCCTCACATTCTCCCCACCTTAAGAAATTCGGTCATCCGAATTTAACTTAAATTAAAGGTGGTACTCTTCTGTATACTCATCATTCTTGTCCTCTCAATCATCTTTTAATTAATATTGCCAGTATGCCATTAACCTCGGAATCACTTTATACCACTATATATCATTTCTCATCATATTTTTATACTCCCTGTGGATTACTTATCAATTGGGAGTTATCCATTTCCACTCCTTTTCATATTACATATGATTCATATTGTTTATCATCCATCATTTTTTTTTTGGTGCCAAGTCGATAAATTTCGATAATAATCGTTTATACACTGTATCCAATAGTATGTGATTGTCCCAGTAGCTTTTACATCTCGTGTATCCGCTCTCTCAACATATCATCGAGCGTTTCCATTCTACGCTCAGATATTTACATCAGTACGGAGCGACGCTGTCAATAAATTTGGAATCTCAGAGCCTTTTGCTATTTCCTATAAACATATAGCTACTCAGAGATTCCAATCACATATAGAGCTCACTGAAACTTCACATACATTCACATCATTTTATAATCATATTTCGACTATGGCACTAAAAAATCTAAGGGTTTGATAATGGAGAAGTGATTTAATTTAGACAATCAGTCTTTACTCACTTCCATATTATCATATCTCTTTTAGATTCTTCATTATTATCTCCAATACTCTTTTCATATTTGTTTCATCAAATGCTGCAGCTCATCTGCAGACTTTACCATTCACCATCTTTTTTGATACCATAATATAATCAGGAGACAATCGTTTCCTCTCCATATCATCTTTCCATGTAATCTCATCATTACATCTCTTATTCTTATGGTATACTCTATATCACTTAGGTTTTAGAATATACCTGAGAATACACTCTTTTGATAATTTAGATTCCACAATGACATAATCAAATTATCATTTAATCTTCTCATTATTTAACTTCATTCTTGAATCTATAATTACCAATTTAATCACCTCCTTATCCATACAAATCCACTATTTCCATCATTTCGAGGTGGTACATATATATATATATATATATATATATATATATCCTTTTTGTTCCATTTACATAACTGGCAGTAAAATGTAAATCACTTCTTTACTCCTTTGAGTATAATTACTTTTTCTCTATCGAGTTTGGCTCGATCTTACATTTAACCATAATTATGTGATAACCACAAAAATCACTTTTTGCTTTAAATTTGGGAACTACTTCATATTCATGTTCCCTTATCATCATGTACTTATCTTCTTATTACATTTTCATATTCTCCTTCATCATCATTTCGGTCACTTTTTCTCAGGGGTAAAGTATTCCACTATTAAACTCTTTTAACATTTTGTATACCATCCTTACATTTATTCATCTACTGACTTTAACCTTTTACTTATTAGTCACATCTATAGAGCAGCTAACCCAATAACTCTTCCATAGACTGGTAATAGTATTTAGCTAGACCCAGTACATTTCATATCTCAATCATTATCTCTTCATCATAGACAGATCCACTGTCATTCTGTCATTCGAGATCATATATCTTAGCAAGAGATAATGTCTAGCTAAATCTTCCATTTGCCAATTTTAACATATAGTTTACATTTTTTTTAGAGTCCATAAGGTCACACCACTATGCTACTCATTTTCCATTGATGTCTTAAACCGTATCGGTATCTCATTACTTTATCCATATCTGGATGCCTCATTCATTAAGTTTATATACCTCATAAGGTATTTCATTAACCTTGTAAACCTCAATGGGAACTCGTAAAAATTATATCGAGTTCAAATCATTATCATCTTATGACCATCAGTCTTCATCTTTTATCTGATGATGTTGTATACAAATATTAGTCTTATGAACTCCTTACACATCTCTGATTAAATCAATTAAAGCTTCCATTTCATACAGATGATTATCTGTTCTTCATAAGAACTCATAAATTAATAGAGATTTAATACTTAATTATACTTCATCCTCAATTCATATCATCAGTATTTCCATCAATTATCCTTATATAAGTGAATTTCATTATTCACTAATTTTTCAGAATTATTTCTTAAGCTCTTCGGATTCCTCTATATTCTCCGATATACACTTAAAATAGATTTCATATCCACGATCGAGTCCATGTTAACCTGATCTCCCATATCTATATTACTCTGAAATTTTATCGGAAATCTCATCCGATACTTTTTAAATTTCATCTCTTATCATTTTGGACATTTCATCTCTTTGTCCTATCATTTCATTGTAAATCCTCAAGGTAGAAACATTTAATATTTAGATCATTTTAACATATACTCCGCCTTGATTCACTTATTTCCTCATGTTTCATAGCATATCAATCATCTTAATTAATATGCTGGATTAAGTGAAATTATTTAATTAACACCTGTTTCAGCTAACCGATTTATTATTGAAATTCATTTTAAAATCATTTTCATTTAATAATTCAGATTAGCTGTTATCTTCCTCATTTCTTATCTTCACTTACTATCCTTGTACATATTCTCCAATTTCATATACTTCATACAGTACATTATTCTGTAAAACATATTTCAAAATATCCTGGTTCTGTAATTATCTATTTGATACCTCAAAATAGTAGATATGCCTAAAACCAGAATTAAAAGTACTGATATGGATTTCATCAATCAAACCGAACACTTTCTCATTTATCTTCAATAATCATTTCACTTTATCATCACATTCAATGATCCCGTATTAATATCCCATCAATACACTTTTTAATTTAGATCATTAAGAATCAGTAACTGAGTCGCTCATCTTGCGACTTTCCTATAACCATTCAGGTCACATCAGTAACTTAAGTGTAGTGAAATTTATAATTGATATCATTATACTCATATTTTGTCTTTTATGCCATCATTAGCTTCATCACCATCAATAACATTAAGATCAACTTGATTTATCACTATTCAAAACATAATCCCACATAGGGGCATTTTCGTCATTTCCACATTTATTTCTTTATCCTTAATATACATTTAAACCATTGATCTTAATATCTATGTGCTGATAATACCCCTTCTCGTACTAATATTAGCGTTTATAAGACCTTGTCTAATTTAGACAGAAAAATCTAATAAGATCCATAATTGGATTATTTTGCACGAACTGCAGCTTTACATCATCAATTACTCTGTCAAATCAGTCTATTCAAACTTCCGTTGGTCTATTTTGACTCTAGGTAAAATTTTGGAGGTAAGGGTATTTTGGTCATTTTTGGTAAAAAATTTCTCTCTCATCAAAATACATTCAACTGGTGATCTTAAGGTCTATTTAATGATGATATTTCATTCCCCTCCTTTATATCATCACATTCAGGTCTCAGTTCGATCTGGACAAAAAAGTACTGGTGGGGCCCTCACCGAGTCCATTTTTGTTCCTCACCGAACCGACCTTCATTTAGATTATAAGATCACCATTTCAGGTAACATTCCTGAGCCGTTTTCCCTCTTTGACATCCTTAGTTCATAATTCTCACCCCCTTCTAAACACCTAATTAATTTGCAATCATTTATTTTCTCTATGTATTTAGACTACACAGTACTACAGGGGATGTTAATATTTTTCGACACATTTTCCGACACATTTTATTTCCAAAAGTATCGACAGACATCAGGCCAACCGTGCTCTGATACCATTAAATCTATCATAGCCCGTGACCCTATTTTTCATCTTATTCTATACATCTTATTTGGTTGGGCTGTCTGCGATACTTTACTTTTCTTTTACATATAAATAATTTCATATAAAATTCTAATATGAAGTACATCCCCTATTCTTAATTCATAAGGAGTAGTACTGTAAATAAGTCTAAATACAGAAAATAAATGATTCTACCTTATTAAATAAATCAAGCTATCGCATCGTCCCCAAATGCGCAGCCGAAATACTTTAAGTGTCAGACTCTCAGTCTTCGAAATCCTGAAATGTTAAAATTAAAGGGTGAGCAAACCATGGCTCAGTAAGGGAATTATATGTCTCACTTGATACTCAGCTATCTATATGCTAAAAAACTTTTTCATTTTTCCTATGGGGCTCTAGGCTCGTATGTAGGAAGGATACTACAGTCGGCTAGGGATCCGAATGGAGTAAGGTAGGTATTTTGAAATACCTATCTTGTCCCGGAACCTAGAAGTAACTGTAGAGAGTAATAAATTTCTTTTTGTTTGACATTTAAATCCTTTTACCTTTTCATTTCATATCATTTCCATATTCCTTTCAAAATAATGCTTATATGAAATAAAGCATTTAAATAAAGTAACTCATCATCATCATCATCATCATCATCAGAGCCTTTATCCTAATAGATTGGGGTAGGCTATATGAACCAATATCTAAAATCACGTTAGATCGTCCATATGTATTCTCTGCCTCCATAGATTCCTATTCAAGGCCATTTGCTCATCTAATTCTAAAACCTCCATGTCTTTCCAAACTACTTCCTTCCAAGTCTTTTTCGGTCTTCCTCTAGTCTTAACCCTTCTCTCAACATCCATAGCCTCTATTCTCCTAACTGGAGCATCTACAGGTCTACGTCTTACATGTCCAAACCAACGTAAACGATTTTCACACATTTTGTCTTCGATAGGTACCACTCCAATCATCTTACGAATATCATCATTTCTCATTCTATCCTTTCTTGTATATCCACATATCCACCGTAACATTCTCATTTCTGTTACACTCATATTTTGTTCATGTAGCCTCTTAGTCGCCCAACATTCACTACCATATAACAATGTTGGTCTAACAACTGTCCTATAAAACTTGCCTTTCAACCATGTAGGAATTCCTTTATCGCACAACACACCTGTAGCACTTCTCCACTTACTCCATCCAGCCTGGATCCTATAGGTCACATCACCATCAATCTCTCCATCCATTTGTATTATTGATCCCAAGTATCGAAAATGATCCCTCTTAGGTATCGCCACCCCATCTGACTTCACTACATCATGCTTTTCCAGTCGGTTAGAATTGAATTTACACTCCATGTATTCAGTCTTCACTCTGCTTATTTTAAATTCTTTTGATTCCAACTTTTGTCTTCATAATTCCAACTTTGTATTGATCTCCGCTCTAGTTTCCGCACATAGGACAATATCATCTGCAAACATCATACACCAAGGCACCTTATCTTGGATGGATTTTGTCAATTCGTCCATAACTACCGCAAACAAGAATGGACTCAACGCTGACCCTGGGTGTAATCCCACCGTGATAGGAAACTCACTTGTTTGCCCCCCACCTGTCCTCACATGTGTCCTTGCGCCTCTATACATGTCCTTAATTAGTTTAATATATTTCAAAGGAACTCTTTTCTTCATTAAGGACCACCAGAGTACCTCCCTAGGCACTTTATCATATGATTTCTCCAAATCTATAAAGACCATATGAAGATCTTTACCCATTACTCGAAAGCGCTCCATAAGTTGTCTAAGCAAATATATTGCCTCCATAGTTGATCGACCCGACATAAAACCAAATTGATTCTCCGATATCTGTACATTCTTTCTTAATCTCCATTCTATCACTCTCTCCCATAGTTTCATCGTGTGACTCATCAATTTTATGCCTCGGTAGTTGGCGCAACTTTGAATATCTCCCTTGTTCTTATATAAAGGTACTAAGACACTCTTCCTCCATTCCTCTGGCATTTTGTTAGTGTGCCAAATCTTATTAAATAGATTTGTCAACCACCTAACTCCTACATCTCCAAGGCATTTCCAAACTTCAATTGGGATGTCATCAGGTCCAACAGCTTTTCCATTCTTCTTCATCTTTAGTGCCTCTTTTACCTCTTTCTCTTGGATTCTACACATAAAGCACCGATTTAAATCCTTAAGAGGCACCGAAATATTATCCAAAACTTTATTTTGTCCGTTATTAAATAATTTGTTAAAATAATCTCGCTACCTGTCCTTAATGTCATTATCTTTAACGAGAATTCTTTGATGCTCATCCTTAATACATTTCACGACTCCTAGGTCACGACTCCTCCTTTCTCTTGCTCGCGCCAATCTGTATATCCTTTACTCTCGCTCCTTTGTGTTCAACTTGTCGTAAATCTCTTTCGCAACCTTCGTCTTAGCTTCTGCCATAACCTTCTTTGCCTCCTTTCTTGCTACCTTATATTCCGACAGACTCTCTTCTGTATTGTTCTTCTTTAAAGCCTTGTAACGCTCTCGCTTAGTCTTTATAGCATCTTTTACTACTACAGTCCACCATGTTGCATCCTTTCCAGTCGGCACTCTTCCGTTTGATACTCCTAATGTCTCTTTGCCTACCTCCCGAATGCATTTTGCCATCTTATTCCACATTACATTTGGGTTCTCTTCTGTTGTCCAAGCCTCTTTTTGAATCCAACTATCTCTACATGTTGTATGACAATCTTTTTTTAGCTTCCACCATCGAATCCGTTCAATTCCTTTTTGTTGGTTCCTTCGATGTCGTCTATCTATCTTCATATCTAGAACTAAGAGTTTATGTTGCGCGGTAACACTCTCACCTGGGATAACCTTACAATCCAAACATCTATGTCTATCCCTACTCCTAGTTAAAAAGAAATCTATCTGACTTGCTCTTGGTCCACTTCTAAAAGTTATAAGATGAGAATCTCTCTTCTTAAACAATGTATTTGCTAGGATTAGGTCATAAGATAAAGCAAAATTTAAGATAACATCTCCTCCCTCGTTTCTTACACCATAACTAAAACCCCCATGTACTCTCTCAAAACCCTCTCTACTTGTACCTACATGTCCATTAAGATCACCGCCAATAAAAAGGTTTTCTCCTATGGGTACTTCTTGTACTACCTTATCTAAATCCTCCCAAAACTGTCGTTTACTAACCTAATCAAGTCCTATCTGGGGTGCATACACGCTAATGACATTCAACACCTCCTCTCCTAAAACTAGTTTAACCAAAATAATCCTATCCTTTTGTCTCTTAATCTGTACAACATCCTTATGGTACTCTTTATCTATAATGATACCTACTCCATTTTGGTCTCTATCTTTCCATGTGTATCAAAGCTTATATTGCCAAGGTGCTATCTCTCTAACCTTTTCCCCAACCCATTTGGTCTCTTGGAGACATAAGATGTTAACCCTCCTCCTACTCATAACCTCACAAATCTCACCTAACTTACCGCTAAGCGTACCTATATTCCAAGATCCTAACCTAAGCTTATGGTTATGGACTAACTTCTTTACCCACCCCCGTCCATTGTGGTGTGGGAACCTTTGCCTATTTAACACCACATCCAGGCGTCGATGTGGCACGTCACTTCCGGGCGACGACCTAGCAACCCTTGCCCACTTTTCACTACACCCGGGCTCCGATGCAGCGCGTCGCTGTGTAGGGGACGCCCCAACGATGTTTTGATATTGGTTCATTTCATGAGATTGGACTAGTTTTTAAGGCTGGTTGTCCAAACCTACCGCCACCCTCCTCCTTTACCCGGGCTTGGGACCGGCTGCGTTAACTCACACAGGCGAAGTTATTTAAATAAAGTAACTAATATTCATATATTCTTTGAAAAGAATATTAGTTAGATCATCATCATTCTCATTTAAACTCATTTCATATTTTACTGTACAATCATAATTAGTACAGTACCTTAAATAGCAAAATCAACTATTAAATCCTTTTCGTATAACATATATATCATTTAAATCTAATATTCAATTTAAAAACTAAAATAAGAATATTAGATTTATTTTCCTCTTCTTTCCTTTTTGGAAAACATATCACATATTCATGTCACATATAGTCTAATATTCAATTAAAATCATAATAAGAATATTAGACTTATAAACTCTTTTTCCTTTTGAAAACATATTACACGTTCATATCACATGTCATATGAAAAATCATCTCGTAGTACTAAAATCAATACTGAAATAAGCATTTTGTAAAATGCTGCAAATCACTTTGATTTTATTTATCACATATCATGTAAAACATTTTCATTTCATGTATCACATATCATATAAAACATTTTCATATATGGAGACTGAGGCACGCCCAGCCCGTCCACTGGGTTGTTACTCATATCATGCTATAGACCCCAAAGGGTATAAAATAATCATGTCAGATCTATGGCCATAGTCTATAATTGTCGTCGGCGGATCACTGATCAGGTGTCGGCCGGGACTACATATCACATATCACAGATCACATATCAGCATGATAAGGTGCCAACTAGTCTCAAAACAATATTTTTCATCATCAGGAAACCTTTATGGAATTTATAAAAATAATAATTTCATAATTAAAACCATAAAGGTTATATAATAAATCAAGTGAATATTTAAGAAAATATTTATAAAATATTCACTTTATCCCTTTTCATCTTTCATTTCATATCACGTATAATTCATATATCGAGAGAATATTTATAAAACTTTTATAAAATATTCTCTTTATCCCTTTTTCATTTTCCATTTCATATCACATATAATTCATAAATCGAAAGAATTTTCGGTGATCTCATTATCACCAATTTCGAAAACATGAATATTTTAAAATGAATTTCGTTATATTCATGTTTTATGAAAAATAATCATTTTCTCGATTTTCGTGGCTGGAAATCGTTTCTTGTGAAATAAAATCATTTATTATGATTTTATAAATTTTCTAGAAATTTTCGATAATTTTTCGACAGTATAACGACTGCCGATTGGCTAGCCTCCTGCACGAAACATACAGTTTATAATTTCAACTGGTACTTCACCACAATTTTACAATCAATCAATCTTCACAATATTTTCATAAAATATTTCATAATTAAAAACATGCAGACTGAATATCCTTACAGTGCTGCACATGCATCCCTTACCTGGATATCGAGCTCGCACTATCTCGTGCTCCTAACGAACATCGACTTCCGACTGCAATTTAATTGACCAAAGTCATTAGCTTATTTTTCCTTTAGTTTAAGCTATGATTTATAAAAATTATATATGTACATAAAAACCTCATAATTAAAATAGTTACTATCAACTTCATTCTTTCTTCCTTTTTCCTTTATGGCCAAATGGCCTTTACTTAATTAAATTCCTTGTTTCATTTCTAAATCAATGTATTTATCATATATGTTGCCTTATTTCTTGTGTTTTTCCAGCATTTAAGAATTAATTGCAACATTCCTTTATTCTACTTTTCCACAATCGACAGCCATATATATGTACATTGATTATATTTCTATTTTAACTATATTTTTATGATCCTATTTTCTTCAATTTCAACCTTTACCTTTTGACTTCATGTACTTGACTATTTGTCATCACTTTGAATCCATGTTCTTCTTGATTCACGGCATCAACATATTCTTTTCTTTCTTATTTTTCTAGCCTTAACAGCCATCTTTTGTTGACTTTTATTCCATACTCCTCATCATTGCTCAACATTAAGTCAATTTCCCCTTTCTTTGTTTCGGTTCTAGTCAATACATGTTTTATTTTTTTGTTCAATTTTATCAGCCCTTATTGTTGTCCATTTATTCTTGACCATTCAACACAATTTCAGCCTTTATTCCTTATTATTTCCACGGTACAGCACTTTAATTTTTTCTTTCTCATTTCCACGTTAAAATAGCCCTCTGACTATTCTATCAACCTTCACCCTATTCGGTTAGCACCTTAAATCATCCTTATTTTTTGTTATATTTTCAACCTTTTCCTTTTCTGTTTTCACACCATTAGTCACTACGTTCATCCCTCTTTGGAACCCTCATGGCTAACCATAGCAATAGGGTTTCACACGTATATATAACACTAATTTATTTTCATGTTAATTCTTTATTTCACACCACACACGCACACAGCAGCAGTTTTATTACTTCCATTCATTCACGTTTCAGCTTATTTCCTCAAGAATTTATTTCATAAATAGCTATCCAAATCACACTCTAACAAGTTTCCTTCAATATAGCTATCATGTACCTGATCTACTTGGCCAATATCACCATAAACTAAGGTTCAATGTGCATGAACGTTAGTTGAGAAATTTTCTTACCTGTTCTACTCCACTGTCTTGGCTGCAGGGGAACCTCTTTCAAGCTATTTTTGGCTGAATTTCTTTGTTAAATGGCCAACTATAGAAGTGAGGATGAAGTTCTATGAAGGATCTTAACTGGTTTGATAAAGAGAGGATGACGATTCCAAGTTAAAGGATGAAAATCTGTGGAGAAAGAACAGAAACGGGACTGATGCAGAAAATGACTGAGGCGGTGCTGCTTTGCTGAATAAAAAGCTGAATTGTGGTGTGTTGTTTCCTTCTAATTGGTCACAATTTATATTTTCATTTTAAATTTTCAGCCACCACTCAAAATATTCCAAAATGCCCTTGGAAAAAAATCAAAATTTACCAAGTTGTGCCACTGCATAGGAACTTTTCTGTCCAGCCGTATATTTAATTAAAATTTTATTTATTTTATTTATTTCTCAAACCAAATTAATCATAAATTTGATCAACTTTGATCAACCTTTGAAGGAAGCCAATTTCGCTCTTGTACAATTTCGAAATTTTCAATTCTATCACACCTTAATTTCGATATTTAAAAAAATATCAAAATTTTATTTAGTTATTTAAAGATTATTATTATTTCGTACATGTACAGTACAAAATAACGAGTCCTCACAAAACCACCACTCACTGCATTCAGGACTGCCCTACAGTGATAGAGTTATGGCTTGCTCTTGACCCACCTCTTGATTTCTACCATTCCATTAATATGGAAATGAATAAATGGCTTTATTATAATTGCTTAAGCAAAATTGAATCTGAAAATTATAATATGCCATGGAAAAGTGTTATTTCTATTTATCATTTAGCATTTTTGGCTGAATAGAAATCAGCTCATTTTTAATAACAGCTTTGTTTCCATTAGTTGTTGGAAATCCAAAGTTCTAAATAGCAGAAAAAAATTTTGGATTTCCAACAACTAATGGAAACAATTATTATAAAAACATTTTAGATCATAAAAATATATAATTATAAAAACATTTATATATATACAAATGATAAAATATATAATAAATAATAAAATATATTAATATATATTCTAAGGATTTTATATACAGATATATAAAATATATAATATTTATATATTATATATGTTTAAAAAGATATAATGATAAATAAATAAATAAATAAATAAATAAAAAGAAAAAAGAAAGCTTGCCACATCCTTGTTTGCCTTATGCAGACAAGGAAATAAAAAAAAGAAAGAAAAGAATAGAAGAAAGAGAGTGATCGGGGAGAGAAGCCGACATTGGCGAGAGAAGTGAGAGGCAAGGAAGTGAGTTGCCAACATCAAGATCCCTTGCAGCAGTGATGAGGAAAAGAG
Source organism: Heritiera fomes (assembly GCA_032173925.1). NCBI lineage: Eukaryota > Viridiplantae > Streptophyta > Magnoliopsida > Malvales > Malvaceae > Heritiera > Heritiera fomes. Next base: position 14,079,886 of record JAPDPM010000009.1, on the reverse strand, counting down.
AGAGAGAGAGAGAGAGAGAAACGAATGGGAAAGAAGGGAGAATAGAAATGATCGGCACCTTTTGATTCACATGCCATTGCCACTTCGGTTGGCATTGGTAAGGGTGGATATAATGGAGGAAGAGAGCAACGCTGTTGGGGACACCTGTAGAGCTGCTGGAAAAAAAAGGAAAAAAGAAGAAAAAAAAGAGAGTTGTTGTCGCGTCACTGTTGCCTACAGCATGCCACCAGAGGGGTGAGCATCACCATGCTCTGGGCTGAACCGGTTCTGACTGGTTTAGCAAAAAAATAAAAAATAAATAAATAAAAAGAAAAAAAATAAAGACAGACAGAAACAACATTAAGTGAGGGCTCTTTCGAGGGCTAATCAAGATTATACATGGAAAAAAAAAAAGAAAAGAGGAAAATTATGAAAGTTTCCTAGATTTTTAGGCTTACAAAGGGGTAAGAAGCAAAATTTTTATTTATAGATTTTTATTATGGTTTTTAACTAATTGTTTTAGGTGTATTTGAATTTTTGAAATTGTTATGAAACGGGAAAGAAGCAAATGGTGGAGTTTGGCTAGGCTTGAAAGTCACTAAAGCACCAGGCATTGGTAAATGGGTAAGATATTTATACAAGCTAATCGAAGATCTATACTATGTTAGTTTAATTAATCTGAGGTTTAAAATTGAAATTTGAAATTTTGAAAATGTGATCAAATAAGCTTATGAGTCATGAATGGGTAGTGATGTTGATGTAAAGGATTGAGAATGATGATGTGATAACCTATATTGTAGTCGTGGTGTCATATTTATAAGTCGAAATTAGACTTATATTTTACAAGTAGTAAATGAATTGTGATAATGTAGAATGTCGTTAGAAATTTTGAAGATGTGCAATTTGACACAAAATAAGACTTAAAACCATGTAGGGATGATAAGAAGACTGAAGGTGAAGTTAGATTTGAAAAAAAAAGAAGAGTTTTGATTGTAGTTGCGATTATGGGGTCCGATAAAAAGTAGATCGGATTTGTCGTTGTATTAGAAAATATAGAAGATCCTTAAGTGTACTACGTTTTCCATAAAAGGAGTACGAACAATTAACCGAGTTTAAACTGTTTTTTGCAGCTTTGAAATAGTTTGAGTGAAGTTAAGTAAGTAGGCAAATCTATGCTTGCCTACTATCTTGGTGCTGCAAATTAGACTGTACAAGCTGCAGTAACACTGTATTGGTAAGGGATATATACAAAAGATATTGAATGATATCATGATTGCATTTGGAATGATTTTGGTTTTATGAGAAGTAAATGAAACCGATTGTTAAAGTTTTGAATAAATAAATTATGTTTTTGTATGATTGAGGTTTTAAAAGATAGGTTTAATTGTTTATTGTTTTGATTGAAGAAATATTTTGAAAAATGACTTTAGAAAGAAAGGGATTGCTTAAAAAAGATTTGTTAATTTAAAAGAGAGTATAGGGATTACTTAGAAAGGATTTGTTAATATAAAAGAGAGTATTGTAATGGTAGATTTTATAGTTATTATAAAAGTATTTGTTTTGAAGATATCGATTTAGTTTATCGATTTGAAAGTTATCGAAAGGTTAGTGTTGATTTTGGAAAGTGAAGGACTGAAATGGTTAAATTGTTATCGAATTAAAGGAAATGTTTTTAGAAATGTTTTATGATTTTGGAGAGGACAATGATTGGACTTAAGAATCGTACTGAAGTGTTAGATTTGATGGTTAGGAAGCAGTATAGAAATGAAATGGAATGATAGTATGTAGGCATGCATCTAGTCATGCATAATTGTACTATTCACGTGCATAGTCATTGTTTGATAGTTTTTCAATTGTAATACATACTGGTTTGATATGTATTGTTAATGTTGAAACGATTTGATTTAATGAGTAGTTTTGACTATTTTGAAGTTTGAACGAATATGAAACGTTTCAATTTATAGTAATGATAAATGTTTTATATCGAATAAACTGTTTATAAAGAATTGATTATTGTAAATGCTTTAGAACATGGTATTTTACAGTTTGAAAATTATACTGTGGGAGCAACCTTTAGAGTCCTAAGAGACCTATAGGCTACATGAGTCCCCTGAGATTGCGATAGTCACTTCTAGGATCCCAAGGGAGCTAAGTGCTACATAACATACCTCAATGTTAGAATCCATGGAATGGAAAATGAAACTTGGTTCCCAAATTGTTTAAATGTCCTGAATGTATTTTATACTATGTTCTTAAAGTATAATATATAATGATTATAGGGATCAAGCAAATGTTTTGAGATGTGGGACCTTCCTTTAGTCACCTATCCGGTAATCATGCTAATGTAATGTAATATTCACTATTAGACCTTGAGCAAGTCTACAGCCACTTCGGTATCACTTGCTCCGTGGTACTATAAGGTGTAATGCTTGTTGTTGACCTTAAGCAAGTCTTCAATAGTCCGCAGGATGTCACTAGCTGTGTAACACAGAATGGACACCACTAGGACTATGGCCATATGTCTTAATGTTATTTCCCATTTAGGAACCTTAAATTGCATGATTTCTATAAGGAGGTTACTAATCTTTATGTTTTATTGTTTATATATGAAATGCTATCAATTTGAATGATTAATGTATAAGGAATGGTATCAAATGGTTTTATCAATTTTAATGGAAACTATTATTAGACACTTTATTGTTTAATTGTTACTGATTTGAAATGCCAGGTTTTGAAATGAAATGTTTATAAGATGTATTGTCAGGGATTTCGAATGTAATAAAGTATATTTGTAACATCCCGTTACCATATTTTTCACGTATTTCCATACAACTTTACCGGTTGGGCTGTCTGCGATGCCATTAGCATTCCATAGTAACAATGATAAATGATAAACATTTATCTATTAATTAAGGAATATGAAATTTCTTTTCATTATTCCTTACATCTGACATCCCCTATTAACCTTTATTTCACTAAGGTAGTACTGTATACATATGTCTGAAATGTAAAAAAGAAGAGACTGTACCTGTCACATTTAACGTGCCATGCCTCAATGTTTTAAGCATAGCTATACCCATCTGAGAGCTAATTCTCTCAACTCCGTGTACATCTTATCTGTGGAGTTAAAACAAAGGGGTGAGCGATTCATACGCTCCGTAAAGGAAACATATGCTGCTTTAAATAAAGCAAAACTATATATCACAACGCATTTATCCTTTTCTTAACCATAACTCAGTAGAAAAGACAGCGGATATATAGTAAACAACTCTCTTAAAACACCATTCAAATCACTGGCTAAACAGTTTACTTTAAAAACGTAGTAAACACTATATAGGATTTCAACAAATCCTCACAGTAACTGAATTTGGTAAGTTGAGACTAGGCAACAAATAAATCATGCTATCATCGTTCCCCCTCCCCCTTGCGAGAACGGAATCTGCCGCTTTTGGGGTGCACCCGTAGGCCATCGCCCCTCACGGCTATCTCAGATCTATGGCCATAATCTATATAATGGTCCTCGGGTCCACTTGCCAAGTGACCTCGAGACCGTTGATGACTTGGCCGGTCCATCAGCCCTGTGACGCCCTGAGGTGCACTCATTGGTCCATCAACCGAGCCACTGCCCCAGGTGGGTCACGCAACTACATGAATAATAATGCATGAATTTAAGGCCTAAAGTCTCAAAATCACTTTCATATCACACGAAAACCTTTATGGAATTATCTCACCCATATTATCCTTTTCTCAAAATGATTCAATTTCCAAAAAGGTTTAGGCTTTCTGTTTACAAAACACCTTGAAAACATTCTAAAATCTCAACTTTTAAAACCTGCTCGCCCATGGTCAGCTCACCAATATGGCTCGCCCATGGTAGCTCGCCCAATGCGGAGAACTTGTGTTCGCCCGCCCAACTTTGCCATTTAAATGAACAGGCAAAACTGGCTCGCCCTCAGTGGCTCGCCCATTAGTCAACTCGCCCAAAAGGGTTTATATTTTCTATTTTGAAAATATTAAAACGTCTTATTTTTTGTATAAGAAATTACACTTTAAAACTATTCGCCAGAGTCAGCTCGCCCTTCATGGCTCGCCCCTGACTAACTCGACAAGACGGTGGATTAGTATTCGCCCACCACTTAGCTTTTCAAAACAGAAGTATGTCTAGTTGATAGCGGTTCGCCCGCCTTATATTTAAAACAAGGTTCGCTCGCCCAAACACATTAAAAAGGGTTCACCCAACTATGGCTTACCTAGATTTCTCTTTAAAACAAGGGCACTCGCCCAGTTCTCATAAAAGAGAGCTCGCCACTTGGCTTGCCCGAGTTTCTACCTAGAATAAAGATACTCGCCCGCCTTAATCAGTTCACCCAACAAAACAACATATGGCGGCTTGTAACTCTCCCGAGATCAAAACAATTTATTAAATAAATACATGCCATAAACCAAAAATAATTTCTAAATATTTTTATAATATTTCTACTCCACAGGGCATGTATTTTACTTCACATATATCTCCCTTACCTATTCCAACGAAGCCTTGATTCGCCCTGCTCTCTGCTCGCCAATAGCCATTTCCAATTATCGGCTGCAAATAATTATAAATTCTATTAATATTTCTTTTTATATCACTTGGCGAGATTGAGATAAGTCAAATGGCTACTCGCCCAACAGAGCTCTAACTAGCACAACCGAGCTCGCCATTCAATAAATGTTTTACACGTGGAAGCTCGCCCGCCAGTAACTCACGAGGCCTTCACTGGCTTAAATTGTAGGAGTTCGCCCACAATTCTACTCGCCCAATGCCTTATGCATTTGAGCTTGCCCTTTGAATACAGACTTTACCTTGGCGAGTTCCTTATTATCTACTCAGCTCATTGGCAATTACTAATTTTCAACATGGGCGATCACTGTAGTCGCCATTCTCGGCACTTATTCCATTATTTTCCTTGTTTTCATATTCTCTAAGGATCTAACTAAAAACAAGACTGTATCTACGTTTATTACTTCATGAAACATAGAAATCTATCATTCAAGAACACCTCAGAAATATGAAACTCACCTCAACCAACTGCACTTCCAGAACAGATTGCTTTCCATCTCATGTTGGCCTTCCTTTGCTTATTCTTTTAGCTCATCCAACTAAGGAGAAAAGGTTTGCAAGCTGTTTTATATAATTAACCAACTTAAGGTTGGAGTTTAGTAGATCGAACATGGCAGAAAAATAGAAGAAACAGAGGATAACTTGCAGTGGAGTGGTTTTCGTGAAGAAGATCGAATTGGCTAACTCGGTTTTCCTCAATTGTTTCTTCTTATATAACCATGCTCAACCAATCAATAGCTACCGCCTGTCCCTTATCCTGTTTTTTTCATCATTGTTCACGTCTTTTATTCATTTAGTGCATGAAGAAAAACTGCAGCAAAAGCAACGGCTATGAGAAGCCTTCCTCTGCACATTTTGACTTTATTATTTCTAGATTGTTCACACAAGCTCATTCCAGTTGCCTACTCAACTTGAAGCCTCAGCTCGCCAACACCAATTTCAGTCTCAGTTTGTCAACAATATTTGGTGATTTACGAGCTAATTTCCATCTCTTGGCGATTACATTGAATTGGCGAGTACTCATTGCCTTACTCTAAACTATCATTTGTGCTTCAATATGGGTGACCACATAGGGGTTTGACGATCACCACCACTGCTACATTGTAGGCGATCACCTTACACAACTAGCTGGCGAACTCACCTATTCGCTAAAGAGGCAAACAACCAACTCGCCATCATCAACTCGCCATTCTCACCACTTAGGTGAATCTGACGGTGCGTCTCATTGGGCTATAACCCTTGCTTGCCCATTGGCGAGCTGCTCTATCTTCTCGCCCATACATTGTTTCACCTAAATTGCTCCATTTACTTCTTAAATTAAGGAGCTCTTTACCCGTGTGAAAATTCAATTATTTATTATTTACTTAATTTCCATTTTCCATTTTATGAAATTAAGGTCTACAGTAATGTAGAATTGGGTCTTACATTTTCTCCTCACCTTAAGAAATTTGGTCCTCCAAATTTCAACCAGATCTATCAAAGGTAAGGCTCTGGATATTTATTATGCATGAGACTTTCAAATTCTCAAATAGCCTCATACTGTCAGAGAATCCCATCGAGAATTAATTTTAAATCACCATACTTTATCATTACATTTTATCCTTCCTATCCAAAATCCGTACCGATTTCTTAACGTAACTCATGTTCTCTCAACATGATTTATGTCCTCTTTAATCCCATGCATCGGAAACTCAATTTCCCTCTCATTATGCACCCCAATGGTGAGACCTTAATATACATAACCTCTTGTATATCTCAAGAAGTCTGTTCGACCAAGTCGAAAATAATTTTCGGTCTCCCATTTTCTCATGCTATCGTGGATTATATCGTCTGCTAAATAAACTCTTTCAAGTGCTATGCCTATATTCCCTTTGGCCGTTATCATCAACAAACTCTGCCAGGGTAGAGGATTATCCCAGGAGCCTATAAAATCAACCGCACACGCTTACACCATATCCTCGAGCGTCCATATCATACGCTCGGACTGTCTCTCAGTCTGCGGATAAACTGCGGTGCGAAACTCAATCGGGATCCCATAGCTTCATGTAATCTCTCTCAACACTAAGATATGAAGCGGGACTCCCTATCAACTATAATGCTCACTCTGGAATACTATAAACCTCATCACTTCCCTGACATATAACTCGGCCAAGGCACCATTTAACTCAATGAATTCCATACTCAAGGAATAAGCGGACTCTCTCGATATATCCGCAACTATCCAGATAGCATTTTACTCTTTTCAATTTTCAGTTAGTATAAGAAGTACCTCTAATATAGGTATTTTTCTTTCTTATCACCTTCTCAACTTTTATTTATTCTCGTCTCTAATATGAGACCACGAATATCTCTTTATACTCCTTATTGTCCTTAAGAGTACTATCTGTCTCTTCAGGCCATCAATAATCATCCCTTTGGCGCTCTCCCGCGCTCTAGGATTATTCTCTCAAGTGTGTTGGCGACCACCTAGTTCGCCCCCATCTCACAACATGTTATCCGGTGTTGAGCGATCGCTCCGCTCGTGGGTCGCCCATCCCGAATTTTCTCAAGGTCCTGAAGAGTCTCGGACGTCTTCTCTCAAAACCAATTTACATTTCCTCAATTCTTTTATCATCCTTGAGAGTTAGTGACTCATCAATACTATTTATCACTTATCATCTCATTCAGTGCTAGTCAATTATAATTTGGCGACTATCATTTAGATAATTTTAATCATTTGTATGTAATTATTCCAATAGTCTCTAAAATACCACGCACTCGCTCTCAATATATCTCGGAGCGTCCACACAATGCGCTCGGATATCTATATCAATCTGAGGCGGTGCTAACAGTAAAATTTGGAATCCCAAAGCCTCTTGCTATTCTCTCAAAGCATATGGCGAATCAGGGATCCCTATCACAAGTACCCACTCACTGGAACTTTACATACGTTCTCTCTGTTTCATCAATATATATCGACTAAGGCACTCATTACATCCCGAATCCTGACGATTAAGAAGTGAAATAATTTGGTTACTCAATCCCTCTTCTATATCATCATGGTTCTTTCGGATTCTTCACCACCTCACAGTGATTGTTTCATGATTAATCTAGGACTGCTTTTCTTTTGCAGACCTTAATATTAGCCACCGATTACGTCTCAGATAATCATTTTCCCCTCGATCACTTCTCTTATCTCAAGTGATTATTCTATCTCTTATTCTCCTAGTACATGTAATGTCACTACTTGGAGAATATCCTTTTCCTTACATCAATTTCTGAAATTTAAATTTATTATCATTCAAATTTCATCACTACTTTATTTATACTATCTCACATTCCCAATATGTATATCCTTTTTCAGGATTAGCAGTACTTCTTGTATCTGCTCCTCTGAGTATGACATTTTCCTCTTTTTAATTCTGGCTTGTCATTAATTCCAGCCATCACTACATAATGATCAAAGGAAATCACATTTATTCATATACTTGGGAACTACTTCATAATTCGTGTTCCCTAGTCATCATATGACTTGTCTTTTCAAGACAATTTCATTCTTTTACATTCATCACCACAATTGTTTTCCCATTTAATATAATACTTTACTGTTACTATCTCGTAACCATTTCGAATACTATATTCATACATACCCATTCACTTCTACTTTCTCCCAATTAAGTATTGGATCAATAAGATAGCAAATTCCATAAACTCTTCAACAATTCGTTTGTGCTATACGGAAAAAACTCATAAATTTTATATCCCAATAAGTACACTTTGGCCTCACTTAAGTAGTAAAATCTTTTACTCAGACAATTTTGATGTCCACTTAATCAATTGAGACCTCACGTCTCTAATATATATATTTCAATTAGAAACCAATGGTCACTGACTTAACAATAAGGTTTTCCATACCTTATTCAATAATATTACTAATATCAATATACATATTTATTCTCTTTAAAATCATCCTAGTTGGCTCTAGGCATACAAATAGGAAGGATACTACAGTAAGCTAGGGATTCAGATAGAATATGATAGGTATTTTAGAATACCATACTTGTTCCGGAACCTAGAAGTAACTGTAGAGAGTACTAATCCCATTGTTTTCAAAACGATAAAATTTTCGTTTTCACCAGTTATAACAAACCAGTTTAATTCTTTACTCATCAATCTCTCGAGTAATTTCTCAAGCTCTACTGATTCACTGGTAAGAGCTTACAAACAAATTCCTATTTCAATTCACCAACCTCTAAGTTTGTCAACCAAATCTCGATGCCAACTTTATTACGAGACATTTTATTTTCTTGGCGATTACAGCTTTTGTTCTATTCGCCACATTGCTTTGATTCATATCATATCATTGGCGATCGCTCTTCTCGCCACATTGTTATGATTTACATCACAATTTGTTGATCAGATTACTCACCATACTCTTTGGGCGATCATCACTAAAATTATTTGGGTGATCAGGATCCTCGCCTACTTTAGCAATTCATGTTATATTGGCAGACTCATATTAGTTCTTGCCCATCGAGCATTTCTCATAAATCTCATAATATCACGGTTCTATGGATATCGTAGCAGACCAGCCCAACCGGCCATGGCAATCCCCTTTTTGGGCCCATCGACAACGATTGCTGTGACAACGCTTACTCATCCATACTATCCTCTTTGGCGATCACCTCGATGCCCGGTTCTTCCAACCGTACTCGAGTTCGCCCATCTCCAAGTTTTCTTTCCCATCCACAAACTCAAACACTTGACTTCCTCAAATGTCAAGTCACTACTAATATCCATTCTCCTAAAACATAAGGAGTATATATATAACCAGTATTATCATAATCGATTTTACATGATTTCTCACACAATTCACCTTTTAGTTCACACTCTAAAATACATCACTTTTCATAATATTCAATAGCCTCTCATCAATGTAATCCATATATTTTCACTTTAATTTTAGACCCTAAAATCCACAACAGAGCTGACTATCTCGCGACCTCTCATAGCTTGTACTCTGGGTCACCTTACTTATCAATATAGGTGTATATTCATAAATTCCCCTTTAATTCTCTCTTATCAATATAACTCTGTTGGCTCTTATAGGCTATACCGAGAGGGGGGGTGAATCGGTTTTTAACTACCCTTAAGCTCGTTTTTCGGTTTCTCTAAATTCTCTAGCCTATATTGATATTTTCTAAGTTCTCTAGGCTATTCAATCATGCAATCCACATTCAATACAATAAGCACAAATATAATTGCAAGTAATTAAAGAGAGTAGGGAAAGAGAAATGTACGCAAGCGATTTATAGAGGTTCGGCAACCTTGCCTACGTCCTCTACCTTGAGACACTCCCAAGGATTTTCTCCAAATCCACTATCTTGAATTTGTTACACTCCCTCTTTTTCTAGGCTAAAGAGAAACCTCTCTCTTTTTCTAGGCTCAAGAGAAACCTCTCTCTTTTTCTAGGCTCAAGAGAAACCTCTCTCTTTTTCTAGGCTCAAGAGAAACCTCTCTCTTTTTCTAGGCTCAAGAGAAACCTCCCTCTTTTTCTTAGGCTAAAGAGTAACCTCCCTCTTTTTCTAAGGCTTAAGAGAAACCTCCCTCTTTTTCTTAGGCTAAAGAGTAACCTCCCTCTTTTTCTAAGGCTTAAGAGAAACCTCTCCTTTACAAGGAATGATGGGATACAAATAATGTAATCAAAGAAAAGGCCTCTAGGTAGGCAATTGATTACAGAAATTAAGCTCAATGAGAAGCCTATACAATATTTGTGCTAAGCACTACAAGGAATATGAGAATGATAGATGATGTAGACTTTGGAGCTCTTGATTGTTGTTTGAGGCTTGAGGAAGATGAATAAGATGATGAAAGATGTTGCTTGGTTGTTCCTCTTCCTTCCTTTAGCTTCTAAGCCTCTATTTATAGTCCCTTGGATGGTTTGTGGACGTTGGTTGGAGCCAAAACCGAAGCTAGCCGTTGTATCTCACAGAAAATAGCCGTTGGAGACTTTCTGACATAAAGGGATCGATCCCTTTCCTTAGGGGATCGATCCCATGCTTTATTTTGGCCTTCCGGAGCACACTGCCAAAAAGGGATCGATCCCTTTCCTTAGGGGATCGATCCCATTCCTCCAGAATGGGTTTTTCCTGCACTTTTGGGTTAGAAATGATGTGGTCTTTGATCCTAATTCAACCCAAAACATATTGGCACTTTTGTGGGAGTTTTTCATGACTTTCTTTGATAAAAACATTGTCCAAAAATTCATTAAGTGATTTTCTAAAATATTCAAAACATTTATAAAGAATTAAGACCAATAAGGATGTATCATTAAATCATGGTCTTAATGTTTGGGTATGATCACTTAAAATGTATTGAGAAAATCATGTGTGATAAGGCAAATTTACAATATGAATTAAAACATTAAAGCTCACTTAAGTTTTTGTCATTTCAAAATATGTATGGCAATTTAAAGCTAACAATCTCCCCCTTTTTGATATGACAAAACTTAATGTAAATTTGCTTTGAAAATTCTTTGATAAAATACTCCCCCTCAAATAAAGCAGGATTTTATAAAGCTCCCCCTTAATATAAGCATGGGTTTTGAAAATGAATTTTCAAACTATTTCTCCCCCTTAATATCTCTCTCTATATCTATCTCTCCCTTTTTCTATCTCTCCCCCTTTTTGTCATAGCAAAAAGAAGGAAAAATAATAAAAAAATATGCTCCCCCTAAAATCATGGCTATGTGAGAATAAATAAAAATGCTCCATCCAACAAGAAACATGTTAGTACATGGGACTTATAGCACAAATAAATAAGTCAATATTCTCAAAGAGTATGAAATATTCATGCAATGAATATGACTTATGATCCAATACCAATTGTTTATAAATAATTTGGATACCAATTGTTGATAAGTAATTTTGCAAGAAGGTTCCAATTGGTAAGAAGTTAAGCAAGCACCTAAGTATATCAATTGTTCTCTAAGGTCCGACTAAGGTGCATGGTAATACATCATGATTATGAGCTAAAATTATATAACATATCATATGCATGTGCTCATAAATCATTCTCAAGAAATATTGTGTCTAGAATTAAATCATATAGCAATTAACTTCAAATTCTAGCACACAAGAGTTTCATACAAAAATATCCTAAGAGAATTCTTCTCTATTAGTCATTTCAATCTTAAAGAGCATGAGAAGAATTGTCAATTTAAAGCTCAAACCAATTGGTAATTTAGTTTTGGCTTACCAATTATTGAAAATATGGTTTCCAATGATACTAATTGTTATTTCAATCTAAATACCAATTGTTACTAATGGTTAACTTAGGCATTTTGCATGAATCCAATATCTATGTGTAGTGTGTTCATGTCAAGAAAATACTCATTCTAAATATACAAGAACACAATCACACATTATCAAATATGCATATGGATCAATTAAACATTAGTACACAATCATAAAATATTAATCCATATTCATATTCACAAATTGATACCATATGGAAGATTCAAAACATCAAGGAATTCAAGCAAACACATTTTCTTCCATGGTTTCAAGCACACAAATCCTATGCTCATTTTCTAATTCAAGTCCTTAACTAATTATGAGCAAGGAAATATTCAAATAATAAATGCATGGATATTAAATTTGTTCAAGTTTGCATTTATCTTTGAATGTTGGTGTTGTCATTAAGACCTTAGTTCTTTAAGTACAAGGATGATAAAGTTTCATGCATTTGAACATTGAGGATCCATTTACCATCACAAATTATAGGCCAATGACCCTTACTAATTGTTGAATTTATATTTAAAATCAATCCATAAGGTCAAGTTTCAATCATTTTATCATTAAGGTATATGACCTTAACTAATCATCTTCCACTAAGAATTATATCATGATGCTCAATGGGAATATGTGAGTCAAGCTATAAGATAAAATTCTCTAAGCATGCTTGACTAAGATGAACAAAAGATATGATCAATAGTCATTATGCACAAGCTCATCAATTTCTCAAATTACTCACAAATCAATGAAATAATTCTCAAAATTATGTTTAAGCATTCATTGAAAATATATTTCAAGATTCATGAATGTTTTTCAACAAGAAAAATGATTGTGCACTTGTGAGCTCAAGAAAAATGATATAGATTGTTGAAAGTGATACCATTTGTTGGAAATGATATTAATTGATGAAGTTGAGGCATGATATCAATGAAAAATGAATTTTCATACATTAAAGATCATCAAAAAGAAGTTAAAACAATGAATTTTAACTTGAGAAGAAAGAAGATATCAAGAAAGTGAAAAATCCTTCTCAAATTCGGTTAAAAAAGTGCAGAATAGCCATTTTGGCCTGGGGGGATCGATCCCTTTGGGAGGGGGATCGATCCCTTAATTCCAGAATGCAAATTTCCTGCATTCTGCTCAAGGGGATCGATCCTTCTTGCTAAGGGATCGATCCCTCATCCTGTGTCTGCAGTTTTTGACAGAAAATCCAACCTTTGAGGTGCCAAAACTTCATTTTTGAGTAATTTAAGTCCAAGTAAAGGTTTAGACATTTGTAAAACATGATTTTGGACTTGTATGAATGAAGAACATGATTGAAAAACTATTTTACAAAAGATTTTGCAATTTTGGAAGGATTTTCACCAATAAAGGCATTTTTGGCCTCAAAGGAGGTCATTTTGATAGTTATGCATACTTTGACCAAACCAAATCATTAGAAATCACAAATATGCCAAAACAAACTTGTTCACATAGATTTTAAGCACATATAACATCAAATCATCATACTTGTGAACAACATGTCATGATTGTCAACATGCATATTCTTCATTAAGGCTCATGACAAGGCATTTTGCATATATGACATATTTATCAGTTTTTGAGCAACTAAATATATTATCTAAGCATATCAAACTTGCTCAAACTACAGAAATCCAAAAATCATTTCAAAATCATAAATCATGTCTTTCATTCATCCATCAAGAATTGTCCATCAAACAGTCAACAATCATGCTTTTTGCTCAATCACAACTCACAATGCATCAAGAATCATCAACCAAATTTCTCATTAAAGCACAAATAATCAAATAATAGTTTTAAGGAGTAAAGAATTAAACTTACAAGACTCCTTTGCTTGAGAGTGCTTTGCCTTGATGTGTTGGATCCACCATTAGCCATTCTTTGAGAAATTGTTGTGACCTTGCCAAGGATGGATTTCCAAGCTCTTCCTCTTTCTCATTGGCATAAGCAATCTCCATGGGGGGTGTGTAGAGCATTTGATCTCCATTGCTTCTTTGTATTCTCATGCTCTAACACTCCTACAACAAACAATTTAAGCATGTTTTGGTACCCAAATTTTCTTGGGTCCATGAAAGTTAGTGCAAACAATTTTAGATCCTTTTGGGATCCATTTCAAGCATAATTCATCATTATTTATTGCATGCTTTGGCACCCACATTTTTCTAACAACTCTTCCTCTAAATGTGGTTTTTCTATATGTGCATGCTTGTGAAGAGTGTCCTATTCTATTGCATAGTGAGCATGTAAGAGATAGATCATGCATGGTATTTTTGCTCACTAGGAAATTCTTAAGATGAGTTTCTTTTTGTTTAGCATTATAGCCTAACCCATCTTTGTCAAAGAAAGCTCTTTGGGTCTCTAACATGTGATCTAGCTTTTGTTGACCCATATAAAACCTAGAAAATGAGTTATGCAAATTTGTGTTCTTTTTATTTAACTCATTTATTTCTAGATTAGCTTCCTCTAATTTCTTTTGAAATGCTAACTTAGCATTCAATAGCTCATCATTTTCCATTTTTAATTTTGTGATCATTTTCTTGTATTTTGAGTTCATGCATTCAAATTCACTAGCTAGCTCATCAAAAGCATCTTGTAAATCATCATAAGAATGATCATTGCATTCACTAGAGCTAGGTTTTTCCTTTTCATCCTCAATAGTCAAAGAGCTAGGATTTGCCAATTTATCTTTAATATCTTCTAATTTCTTTTCTAGCTCTAATTTCACCTTGGTGAGTTCATCATTCTTTGAGCTTAGATCTTTTATTTTCTCTTCCAACTCAGCATTAGTATTCATCAAAATTTCATTCTCTTTTCTAAATTTATTTAACTTTTTGTTATATTTTGCATGCATTGATTTATATTCATCACTTAGCTCATTAAATGCATCTTGAAGCTCATCAAATGAATATTCTTCTAAAGTTTGTGAGCTAGTCTCAAAATCATCACCTAGAGCCATTTATGATCGTTTTGCTCGATAGAGGTTAGTCTAAATCAATCTCGAGCTCAAGCTCTGATACCAATTGTTGGCTCTTATAGGCTATACCGAGAGGGGGGGTGAATCGGTTTTTAACTACCCTTAAGCTCGTTTTTCGGTTTCTCTAAATTCTCTAGCCTATATTGATATTTTCTAAGTTCTCTAGGCTATTCAATCATGCAATCCACATTCAATACAATAAGCACAAATATAATTGCAAGTAATTAAAGAGAGTAGGGAAAGAGAAATGTACGCAAGCGATTTATAGAGGTTCGGCAACCTTGCCTACGTCCTCTACCTTGAGACACTCCCAAGGATTTTCTCCAAATCCACTATCTTGAATTTGTTACACTCCCTCTTTTTCTAGGCTAAAGAGAAACCTCTCTCTTTTTCTAGGCTCAAGAGAAACCTCTCTCTTTTTCTAGGCTCAAGAGAAACCTCTCTCTTTTTCTAGGCTCAAGAGAAACCTCTCTCTTTTTCTAGGCTCAAGAGAAACCTCCCTCTTTTTCTTAGGCTAAAGAGTAACCTCCCTCTTTTTCTAAGGCTTAAGAGAAACCTCCCTCTTTTTCTTAGGCTAAAGAGTAACCTCCCTCTTTTTCTAAGGCTTAAGAGAAACCTCTCCTTTACAAGGAATGATGGGATACAAATAATGTAATCAAAGAAAAGGCCTCTAGGTAGGCAATTGATTACAGAAATTAAGCTCAATGAGAAGCCTATACAATATTTGTGCTAAGCACTACAAGGAATATGAGAATGATAGATGATGTAGACTTTGGAGCTCTTGATTGTTGTTTGAGGCTTGAGGAAGATGAATAAGATGATGAAAGATGTTGCTTGGTTGTTCCTCTTCCTTCCTTTAGCTTCTAAGCCTCTATTTATAGTCCCTTGGATGGTTTGTGGACGTTGGTTGGAGCCAAAACCGAAGCTAGCCGTTGTATCTCACAGAAAATAGCCGTTGGAGACTTTCTGACATAAAGGGATCGATCCCTTTCCTTAGGGGATCGATCCCATGCTTTATTTTGGCCTTCCGGAGCACACTGCCAAAAAGGGATCGATCCCTTTCCTTAGGGGATCGATCCCATTCCTCCAGAATGGGTTTTTCCTGCACTTTTGGGTTAGAAATGATGTGGTCTTTGATCCTAATTCAACCCAAAACATATTGGCACTTTTGTGGGAGTTTTTCATGACTTTCTTTGATAAAAACATTGTCCAAAAATTCATTAAGTGATTTTCTAAAATATTCAAAACATTTATAAAGAATTAAGACCAATAAGGATGTATCATTAAATCATGGTCTTAATGTTTGGGTATGATCACTTAAAATGTATTGAGAAAATCATGTGTGATAAGGCAAATTTACAATATGAATTAAAACATTAAAGCTCACTTAAGTTTTTGTCATTTCAAAATATGTATGGCAATTTAAAGCTAACAAACTCCAAACACGCGATCTTAGGGCTTATATGCTAATATTATCCCTTTTTCATCTCAATATCATCATTTCAGGATATTAGTTTGATATGGACAGAGAAGTCCTGGTGGGGCCCTCACTGAGTTCCTCACTGCACCTTACCGAATAGATCTGACATCATGATGATAAGATTGCCTATCTCATGCAAAATTTTCGGATTACTATCTCTATTTGGAACCCATAATTCATCAACTTTCACCATATTTCACCACTTAACTCATTTCACAGTCACTTGACTCATCTATACATTCAGACTACATAGTACTATAGGGGATGTTAATCTTTCTCAATACTTGCCATGCTAAAGGCATCAACAGACATCAGACCAACCCAAGCTCTGATACCATTAAATCTGTAACATCCCGTTACCATATTTTTCACGTATTTCCATACAACTTTACCGGTTGGGCTGTCTGCGATGCCACTAACATTCCATAGTAACAATGATAAATGATAAACATTTATCTATTAATTACAGAATATGAAATTTCTTTTCAATATTCCTTACATCTGACATCCCCTATTAACCTTTATTTCACTAAGGTAGTACTGTATACATATGTCTGAAATGTAAAAGAGAAGAGACTGTACCTGTCACATTTAACGTGCCATGCCTCAGTGCTTTAAGCATAGCTATACCCATCTGAGAGCTAATTCTCTCAACTCCGTGTACATCTTATCTGTGGAGTTAAAACAAAGGGGTGAGCGATTCATACGCTCAGTAAAGGAAACATATGCTGCTTTAAATAAAGCAAAACTATATATCACAACGCATTTATCCTTTTCTTAACCATAACTCAGTAGAAAAGACGGCGGATATATAGTAAACAACTCTCTTAAAACACCATTCAAATCACTGGCTAAACAGTTTACTTTAAAATCCTCACAGTAACTGAATTTGGTAAGTTGAGACTAGGCAACAAATAAATCATGCTATCATCATTCCCCCTCCCCCTTGCGAGAACGGAATCTGCCGCTTTTGGGGTGCACCCGTAGGCCATCGCCCCTCACGGCTATCTCAGATCTATGGCCATAATCTATATAATGGTCCTCGGGTCCACTTGCCAAGTGACCTCGAGACGGCTGATGACTTGGTGGGTCCATCAGCCCTGTGACGCCCTGAGGTGCACTCATTGGTCCATCGACCGAGCCACAGCCTCAAGTGGGTCACGCAACTACATGAATAATAATGTATGGATTTAAGGCCTAAAGTCTCAAAATCACTTTCATATCACATGAAAACCTTTATGGAATTATCTCACCCATATTATCCTTTTCTCAAAATGATTCAATTTCCAAAAAGGTTTAGGCTTTCTGTTTACAAAACACCTTGAAAACATTCTAAAATCTCAACTTTTAAAACCTGCTCGCCCATGGTCAGCTCACCAATATTGCTCGCCCATGGCAGCTCGCCCAATGCGGAGAACTTGTGTTCGCCCGCCTAACTTTGCCATTTAAATCAACAGGCAAACTGGCTCGCCCTCAGTGGCTCGCCCATTAGTCAACTCGCCCAAAAGGGTTTATATTTTCTATTTTGAAAATATTAAAACGTCTTATTTTTCGTATAAGAAATTACACTTTAAAACTATTCGCCAGAGTCAGCTCGCCCTTCACGGCTCACCCCTGACTAACTCGACAAGACGGTGAATTAGTATTCGCCAGCCACTTAGCTTTTCAAAACAGAAGTATGTCTCGTTGATAGCGTTTCGCCCGCCTTATATTTAAAACAAGGTTCGCTCGCCCAAACACATTAAAAAGGGTTCACCCAACTATGGCTTACCCAGATTTCTCTTTAAAACAAGGGCACTCGCCCAATTCTCATAAAAGAGAGCTCGCCACTTGGCTTGCCCAAGTTTCTGCCTAGAATAAAGATACTCGCCTGCCTTAATCAGTTCGCCCAACAAAACAACATATGGCGGCTTGTAACTCTCCCGAGATCAAAACAATTTATTAAATAAATACATGCCATAAACCAAAAATAATTTCTAAATATTTTTATAATATTTCTACTCCACAGGGCATGTATTTTACTTCACATATATCTCCCTTACCTGTTCCAACGAAGCCTTGCTTCGCCCTGCTCTCTGCTCGCCAATAGCCATTTCCAATTATCGGTTGCAAATAATTTTAAATTCTATTAATATTTCTTTTTATATCACTTGGCGAGATTGAGATAAGTCAAATGGCTACTCGCCTAACAGAGCTCTAACTAGCACAACCGAGCTCACCATTCAATAAATGTTTTACCCGTGGAAGCTCGCCCACCAGTAACTCACGAGGCCTTCAGTAGCTTAAATTGTGGGAGTTCGCCCACAATTCTACTCGCCCAATGCCTTATGCATTTGAGCTCGCCCTTTGAATACAGACTTTACCTTCGCGAGTTCCTTATTATCTACTCAGCTCATTGGCGATTACTAATTTTCAACATGGGCGATCACTGTAGTCGCCATTCTCAGCACTTATTCCATTATTTTCCTTGTTTTCATATTCTCTAAGGATCTAACTAAAAACAAGACTGTATCTACGTTTATTACTTCATGAAACATAGAAATCTATCATTCAAGAACACCTCAGAAATATGAAACTCACCTCAACCAACTGCACTTCCAGAACAGATTGCTTTCCATCTCATGTTGGCCTTCCTTTGCTTATTCTTTTAGCTCATCCAACTAAGGAGAAAAGGTTTGCAAGCTGTTTTATGTATTTAACCAACTTAAGGTTGGAGTTTAGTAGATCGAACATGGCAGAAAAATAGAAGAAACAGAGGATAACTTGCAGTGGAGTGGTTTTCGTGAAGAAGATCGAATTGGCTAACTCGGTTTTCCTCAATTGTTTCTTCTTATATAACCATGCTCAACCAATCAATAGCTACCGCCTGTCCCTTATCCTGTTTCTTTCATCATTGTTCACGTCTTTTATTCATTTAATGCATGAAGAAAAACTGCAGCAAAAGCAACGGCTATGAGAAGCCTTCCTCTGCACATCTTGACTTTATTATTTCTAGATTGTTCACACAGGCTCATTCTAGTTGCCTACTCAACTTGAGACCTCAGCTCGCCAACACCAATTTCAGTCTCAGTTCGTCAACAATATTTGGTGATTTACGAGCTGATTTCCATCTCTTGGCGATTACATTGAATTGGCGAGTACTCATTGCCTTACTCTAAACTATCATTTGTGCTTCAATATGGGCGACCACATAGGGGTTTGACGATCACCACCACTGCTACATTGTAGGCGATCACCTTACACAACTAGCTGGCGAACTCACCTATTCGCTAAAGAGGCAAACAACCAACTCGCCATCATCAACTCGCCATTCTCACCACTTGGGCGAATCTGACGGTGCATCTCATTGGGCTATAACCCTTGCTTGCCCATTGGCGAGCTGTTCTATCTTCTCGCCCATATTGTTTCACCTAAATTGCTCCATTTACTTCTTAAATTAAGGAGCTCTTTACCCGTGTGAAAATTCAATTATTTATTATTTACTTAATTTCCATTTTCCATTTTATGAAATTAAGGTCTACAGTAATGTAGAATTGGGTCTTACAATATTGTTATTGTTTTGAAAAATAATTAACTGTATTGTTATTGTTTTAAAGGAAATGAATTGCATTGTAATGGTTTGAAATGTAAAGAAATGCATTGTGATGGTTTTAAGAGTAATAAACTGCATAGTTATGGTTTTGAAAGCAATGAATTGCATTTACACTAATATTGAATAGCAGAAATTCATAGTTTGTAAATCTCAATAGAGCACCTATAGTTGGACCTAGGACTAGGACAAGTGAGGTGCTCAAAAGCATCCTTTTGTACTCAACCTGGTATCCCTAACTGATTATAGAATCCGTTCCTTTTGAGTCCATGTCTGATATTATCGATTGTCATGAGTCTTCGCAGAAACATGTATAGGACACTTACATATAGTTAGCATTATATCTGCTCTTTTATATATGTTCTTTACTAGGCTTAAAGCTCACCCCATACTCATCCTCATAGATTCTCATCAGTATACACGGTAGCTGCTGCTTCAAGGTTAATTGAAGAGAACTATTAAAAGCCTATTGAATCAAGTAATAAGGCATACGATAATTATCATGCTTTTATATTCAAACAGTATGTGTACAGCTAATGTATTCATAGTCTAGATGTAAATTGTATAGTATAGTGTCAAAGAATGTTGAAGGACTAGTATGATATATTCTAATTTATTTGATATTTATAAAATTATATTTTGAGGTATTTCAGTTGACACTTTGATAATATGGTTGATATTCACTATTAAATGATTTTATGGCATAGAAATTGATAGGAAATGAAAGTAATAAGAATGAACTTGCACTGACACCGAATACAAACCAAATGTTAACGAATGTGAATGGTAACGATTGTATTAAAAAAGTAAAGTTAAAAGAAAAAGTTAGTCCGAAATTTCACAATTTTGGGCTTGACAAAATAGGTCCAATGAACTATCTTGGACAAAAAAAAAATAGGCTTGATGAATTTTTGAGCTGAGTTCAGGTTTTACCCATGGAGATCTAGGCCGGGCTCGAGAGAACATTATTAATATTAAAAAATTTTAATATATTTTATTGAATAAAATATAATTGATGTATTTAAAACAATATTGTTTATTAAAAACATTACATATATTTATTATGTAAATTAACATACAAAGTTTGACAAACCAAATTAAATTTTAAATGGAATAAAAAAATAAAAAATAAAGAAACAAAAAATCAAAATGCAAAAAAAGAAAAAAATCGAACTGGGCCCAGGCTTGAACAAAAAATTATATAAATGAAACTAGGCTAAAATTCAAGCCCAAATAATCGAATTGGGCCGATCTTGGGCTTATTTATAGTCTACTATTACATGGCCTATGTGAGAGCTCATTATCTTATGCTATAGTTGTACATTTACATGAATTAATTATCAACAAAGAAATTATTGATAATATTTTGAGGAATTAAATATATAAGAATAGTGTCTCTCACATAGAAAAATTTTAAATCCTAGATGAAAAATATAGATATGGAAAATACTACATACAAGATGGAATAAATAATTAAATGAATGTTGGAAAATTCTGACTTGGATAAATCAAAAAAATGGGACAAATGAATAATAGGAAAACAAGAGAATAAAATATGAAGTAACTAATAAAGGAAGACAAAGAAAGTCTTCCCACGTTTTTATTTGGTTGACAAAGGCATTGATTTGTTTTGATTTCCTTGCTGCACCGAAGAACAAAACAAGAGCAAGGTAAGAAACGAAAAAGCAAGGAAAAGATAGGAGGACTTATTGGCTTGCAAATTTTGACTTGGAAAGTCAAGATTGTGTGGCTGTATGGAGAAAAAGAAATATAACAGAAAAGAAGTGTGGTTCGGTTAGAAGATAAGCAAAATAAAAACAAAAGAAAAGACATAGGCAATTAAGAAGGCTTTTAATGAGGGCTGCTAAAGTCAAGTTAAACTATTCCTTTTGCTTTCTTTTTATTCACGTTGTAACCCTCCTTTTCAACCCTCATCACCGAAAAAAAAAAACTCCTTCTCTGCTGAGTATGTCGAGTAGCCTTCTTCTCCATAGCAGAACTTATGAGTTTTTCAGTAAATAAAACAAGTTTCCTTAGGAAAGTTAAACTTTGATTCAAGAATATTAAAACCCCAAGAAACGTTAGCCAAAAGACTCCAAACAGAGACTGAATCAAAGTGGACAGATTCTTCCCTATACAGGTGATGTCCAACTCAGTTTTTTTCAGATTCTTGTTCTCTTATTATGACCATAATGTGCAAGAATATGTTAGTTATAACCTTTGTTTGAAGCAAACATATATAGGATGAAAATTCTAGTTCAGTTGAGAGGGTTTAGAATAAAAATAAAATGATATTGATGATGATTTACGAGAAGATGGGAATGCAAGATAGTCATGAACCGAAAATAAGCTAGAACTTAAAAACCGAAACAGTCAAGAAAATATAAATTGAGTTGCATGATCGGTTGAGGAGAGTTTGAGTGAAAACTAGGTGAGGCTTACGTGAACCATGAAGAGAAAAGAAATGTTTTAATGTAGTCAATAAAGGTGGCTGGATGGGAAGAAAATAAACTAGGCTGTTATACAGCTGTATATGAAAAAGAAGGTATGGGGTTGGTGCAGTCGAAAGTGGTAGAAAATGGCAAAGGATTGGTTGACTTTTGTGTGTGAATGGTGGAAGATTTTGGCAGCCTAGGATGTACTAAGTATAGCCATAATATAGAGACAAAAAGAAAGAAAGAAAGCCAACGTAAATGCAAGATAGAAAAGGATGAAGTATGCTGTCGGTTTGGACAGCAATGAAGCAGAAAATAAATAAATGTTAGTTGAAAGAAGTTATGTGAGCTAAGGAGGGGGGGGGGGGGAGAATAAGAAAAGAAAAGAGGTGATCTTAGTCAACAAAAAGGGCTGGAAGAAAGAACATCAAATTAAGCTTGTACAACCGAAAATAGAGATGGAGAATATGGATAATGGTACAGCCGAAAGAAATGAAAAATAAAAGAGAGAAGAATAGGCTAGCCTTGGTTGACTTTGTGTGTGTGAATATTAGACTTTTGGGAACCTAAAACATGCTAGATATGACCATGAAGTAGGAACCAAATGGATGCCAACGTGAACTGCAGAAAAATAGAAAAGAAAGAAGGTTCATGCATGCAGTCAACGTGAATTGGATTAAAGGAAAAGAAAATTCACGTTTTGGGGTCAACAAATAATAGGAAAATAAAAGAAAGAAATACTTAAGTTGACCTAATTGGATTAGAAAAATTTAAGTGGCATAATAGTTGAATATATATATATATATATATTTTATGGAGGAATAAGTCACCTAAGTTATTCAAGACCATTCGGCCACAATGTGAAATTTTAAGAAATTATAATTTTCTATGTAATGAGAATTTAATTAAGAATTAGACAAGGAGGAAATTTAATACCGAAAATTAATTATATCAAATTTTGACTTGACAGTTTATAATTCGGAGAGATAAGAAGCATAAGGGTGCAACATAAGGCGTTGCTCTACAGTGTACTGAGGTAAGGGATGTAATTTAAAGTTGTGATGGTGTCCCTTACTTTCATCGCAAATTTTAAAGAAATGCCTGAAGCATGAATTTTGTTCCGAAGTTAATTTTCATGATCCTTTTAATTTGTTAAATGAACTTTATAACTTCTATGTATATTTTTCCATAATGTTTTAAGTATGACAGTAAATAAATATGTTTTCTGAGAAGGTATCGGAGTGGCAAACCCCAGGCTAACTTAGATCCTGGCACGCCCGGTCCTTACTATTTTATATCAATTGTATGATTTAAGAATTTACATAAGTAAGTAAGTTTTGAGACTAAGGCTTTCCTATAGTTTATGTTACTGCCTGTCATGCTTGCCATATTGTGGCATAAGTTTAGCCACGTCATGCATGTCCTCGCCCACATTGTGTATATTTCCATCCTTTGTGGGTATGTTGGTCCTTCGTGATGCATGTTCGCTGTACGACTCTGATCAGGTCTACAGCCCATACCATGGCCATAGGTATTCCGTTCCCTCTTCGGAGGATGGAGTTTCCCTCTTCGGAGGAAGAAGTAAGTGTCATGACCCGCATACTTGCTATATGATTCTGCCTAGTCTCCATGAACGGTATGATATGTTTTATTAATTTTGATACTTAATTTCCTAAAGTATGATGCATGTTTAAACAAGTATGAAATTTTGATATATGTATTAAAGAATTTATGCAATGTTTTGAAGTATGAATCACCTTATTATGGTATTTGTTTTCTGCATATATATAGATGCTATGACCATTTTAAATGCATTTCTTACGGGGCTTTCCAAAAAAGCTCACCCCTACTCTACCAGATTATTTGCAGTGATCATCTCTTTGCCTGTTGCGCATATGACGTAGGCTGAGGGATACGTCTCTCCTCCGGCCATTTTTGTACTCACATAAGGTATACTCATATTTTGATACCAGACATCCTGTATGGCACAGATATTTGTATATGATAATACTTTTGGGATGTAATCGATATCGTAGGAATGTAACGTTACCTTGAGGAATAAGTCAATATAATGTGAATGAAATATTTTATGACAATATTATGATGTTTTGGTGCTTAAAGAAGTGTGATGAGATACTGGCAGGAATGCAACCTAAGTAAGGAATTAAGATTTAAAAAAAAAATTTAGCCCAAAACTTTCACGTTTTCGATGTGTGACAGCCTAGGCCTGGCCCGGTCCATAGACACCTTTATTGTCAAGATGTCATTTTATAGTGGAGAGTTTTTAAATACACTGTACAATTTTATCTTTACACCTTAGTTTTAAATATACTATAATAAAATATTATTTCTACCCCTTAAAATGTTATACTATATTCTCCATCCATTTCATCACCCATTTCTCTGTACTTGTTAATATGTATAGTTTTTTCTCTTTTTGTTAAGAACAATACCCCATTTTTCTGTTAATCCTTTCTTCGAAGGAAAGGATAAATACAAGTGTAGTTCAATGTTTTTTAGAAATGATGAAGAGGTCCAAATGTATTTTCACATAAACCATCGACTCTACTATGTCAACATGTATTTAATTTTTCAAGTTTAAAAGACTTTCACGTCCATTTGTGATGTAAGTCACACAAATAAAAATTAAAAAAATAAAAAATAATAATCATAATGATGTTGTTATTATAAATGTATATGTTATTCTTAAAAAGAAAAAAAAACATAATTATGGCATGTTTCCTGCAAAGTGTCAGGAGACTAGGCTTCTACCTAAGTGCGCAAAGCAACTCTCCCGCACATAGCAGGACAATAACTCTCCCACCCATATGCGGGAAAATCTCCTGCCATATGGACAGGACACTCTCGTCACATGGGCGGTAGATTATGTCATAGTCTATATATACAGTAATTCACACTTTTTCACACACTCACTGATATTTGAGTTATCTGTGATGCCTTTATTTCACATTTTCTTTAAACAGTAAGCACGTTATAAAGGTAATTTATTTTAATTTACATAATTAGAAATATCTACATAACTGTATTTCATTCGGCGATTACATCCCATGTTTATAATTTACAAATGAAATAGTACTGTACAATAAGTCTAAACATATAAAGAAAATAAATATACCCCCAAAATCCACACTAAGTTGCCTCGGGGTAGCCAAAAGCGCAGTTGAAATCCTTAGATCGGTTTAAAACACAATCACTATAAATAATTTGTGGAGGTGGAAAATAAAGGGGTGAGCGAAACGTACTCAGTAAGAGAATTGTATGCAAAACTGATATTATGAAATCTATATGCATAAAGTATTTATTTTCCTATCAGTACACTAGGGACAGTAAAGAAAGGATACTATAGTTGGCTAAGTATCCGGATAGAGTATGAGAGGTATTTTAGAATACATGTCGTATCTCGGAACCTAGAAACGACTATAGGGAGTAGTTGTTGATTTTTGATATAAAATCACATTTAATAGAATTTCAACAGAATAAATAAATGTGAGATGATTTGTAAAACCATTTATATAAAATACTTTAATAAGTATTTATCAAATAAGTTAAAATATATGTCACACACTTCAATAAATTTTAGTAAATAGTAGTGACAGTAACAGTTTGGTAATCAGTATGATAAGCAGTTCAGTAAACATTAAACACTTTGATAACAGTGGCAATTCAATAAAACAATACAATAAACAGTAACAGTGGTGAAGACTAGGCAACAACCAAAATATATCATGCTACAATCCTCGTAGGGAACAGTAACGGTAACATGCGAGATATATGGCCATAGTCGATAGGTGTCCTCAGTGTGCACTGATCAGGTGACAACTAGGACGCTAAAGATAGGATCAGTATCAATTGCACAGTAACAGTAACAATAACACGTGAGCATGATACGGAGCCTAGCAGTCTCAAAACAGTATATAAACAGTAGTATCACCTTTATGGAAATTTATAAAAATAAATAAAATCTTCAGTTAGTCCATAAAGGTTATTTTATAACATAATGAACAGTACAGTGAAAATAGTTTATAAAATATTCACAATTCAATAATAATTTTTATAAACCTTCTATTACATTGTAAAACACTTATATGAATGTATCGATAGCTTCAATTTAATTAAATTCGATAACATAAATATTTAAATAATGTTTTTAATAAATTCATATTTTATGAAAAATATTAAATATTTAATTTTCAAGGCTAGGATATCACTCAATAATGCATTTAAAATATTTCATGATATTTTAGAAAATTTTCTAAGAAATTTCAGTAGCATAACGGTTGCTATTGACCTAACCTCCCTGGACATAAAACACAATCCACAATCTAGCCAAAAATCACAATTCGCACAATTCCAAAGGCATTTAATTTCCAAAATATTTTCATAAAATTATTTTCATTCAAACCATGCATCCATAATATCCCTACATTCTACACACGCATCTTTTACTTGTCTAGTGTTATCGATCTTCTCGATAGCACCACTCATAATTCAATTTTCCCGGGCTGCAAAGAAATCCACCAACAATATTTATTAACCTTAATTTAATTTTTAAATTATTTTCTTTCAATAATTGCACCCACATTATACACTAGAAATATTAAACCAGTATAAATTTTACTGGTGTTAAAACATAACTTCTCCGTTTTAAGTCCGATTTTAAATTTGATAGTACCGATAGACTTCTCATAATTTCTAGAGTCTAATAGCATCCTAAACTCATCAAATACAGCCACAATTCTACTTCCCCTTGCCATGGCCGAAATCATCATCATGCCAAAAACATGAATTTTCAACATCTAACCTTACATTCATGTTTAGCCATGTTCATTCATCAATATGACATCATTTCCATGCATTAAACACTATGGTTTCCTTATGTTCTTCTCAAGACCAAAACCCTAAGGTGTGGATTGAGCATGATTTAATGAGATTCAAGCAAAACTAACACTAAATTCAAGCTTAGGATGCTTAAATATACCAACATCTACCATTAAAATCAAATGAAACTTCAAGCATAGTGATAGGAAAATTTTGCCGAATTCTTCCCTTCCTCTTTTCTCTTGATATAGTCACTTATTCAAGGAGCTATGGATATGGGTAGATAGAGCTTGATGAGTAGAAGAGGTTTGTAGAAATAATTTTTGTGAAATAAGGTTGTTTTGATATAGTTTAAGAAGCTTTTCTTTCTTTTTCTTTTCTTTCCTTCATTGGTGGCACGAAAGGGGAGTTTGAAGAAGATGGGTGAGTCGCCGACCAACATAGAGGAGTTATGTAGAAATTTCTAGAGTAGGGCAAAATTACCAAATGCCCTTGATTATAAAAATTTGGACAAAAATGCCCTTAAGTTTTCATAATTTTTATAACTATGTAATTGTATTCCAAAATTTCAGATTTCTTCACCAAAAATTATTATTAAACATATTTTGATGAATAAAGGTGGTTTGGTTTGGGTTTGACCTATCGTGAAGGTTAAATTATGAAATTACCCTTATCGGGTAAATCGTGTAAATTTTTGATTTAACCACCGATTCGATCTATCTATTGACATAGCCTAAGACTTATTTTTATGTAGAATATCATGCTATATTTACTTGGTCCAAATTCATTTTAGTTTGACCACAATTCACGAAAATGCCACTAAGCTATGTCCTTAATTGTCATTTTCTAAATTGTTAGCACGCTTCCAAAAAATAATATAAATAAGGAATTTTAAACTCAATATTCTTACCTTAGGCTTATCGTACCCTCCAAACACTATTTGGATAGTCTCACATCCATCCGGGCACTGTAGGCCAGTGGGGTCCACATCACTGTTTCACTTATAACCTGCAAAATATACAAGAATTGAATAATGATCCAATGTCTAACATCATGTACAGTAATAGTATAAGTGGCTCTTATAGATTATAACGGTCCAATTTTAATAAGCCCAATTGCATGTTTATGCCTTATTATTTGGCAATTTAACAAGTGATCTCTAGCGTGACCGATACATTAGATTTAAATTAATGTGGATAAGAGGCAAAAAGGTGATTGCGTTTACAATCCATCTTTATAAATAACAAGTCAAATAATTCTTGAATAGGATTAATTTCTCTTTTTTCAATCAAAACTCTGTTCAACTTCTGACTTAAGCATCAAAGTCTGTGAACAGGGATAAATTTTTGCATCTATCTGATTTCTTCTTTTTTTTTAGAGTTCTTGATAGACTTATTCATAGACTCGCAGATGGGAATATTGAGATTCCTATATCATAAATTTATTGTTGTAGATAGGTAACAACAATTGGCCCTGTTTGTGGGAATCACTACGAAAAGCCTTCTAAAAATATGGTGAGAATATTATTAGCAACGAGGGAGGTGAATAAGGAAGAAGGTTCGGTACTCTTCTAATCATTAAACCCATAAGGAAACTCAAGTGCCAGCTGAACCTATGAATATAACCTTAATGGCAGAGTTCGAAGTTGTAAGACAAAGAAATGAGGAGATTACTCAGGCGTTGAAGATCTTGGTAGATTTCTTCAAGGAAGCACTTCCACAAATGAGTCTACCATTGGCCAATCAAAATCTCATAGGAGTAAGATAGTCACAACAAACTAACACGGTAGACCTTAGGCAGCAGACCGATCTAGGAGATCAGTGGTGGCAAACCGACGTGTGGCAGACTGGTGTAGTAAACCGATGTACAGTAGACCAGTGAGCGAAAGATTGACTTGTAGTAAACTAAAGTGCGACAAGCCGGTGTGCAAGAAAGTGATGTGCTGCAGATCGGTGTGCGACAGACCAAAGTGCGGTAGACTGATGTACTGGAGAGTGATCCGTAATAGACCGGTGTGCGAGAGACTGACATGTGACATAACGAAGTGTGACAATCCGGTGTGCCGGAGAGTGATGTGCGATAGACTAGTGTGTGGGAGAGTGATCTATGATTGACTGGTGTGTAGGAGACCAGTGTGCGGGAGACTCAAATACCACAAAGCGTAGTGCAACATACTGTAAGTATAGACTCAAGGCCACATACTGGGGAGCATCAGTTTAATGGTATAAGAGGTGTTGGGATGGTAAACCTCAATGAAGCAGCACATCGAACTACCGTCAAGATCTTTGACTCAGAAACTGAGTCAACCTGGAATCCTGATAGGGAAAGAGAAGAAGACAAGCGGGCTGGAGGGAGAAGGAGGTGGGCACTCTCTGCCCATGATAAGAGGAAAAAAGTTATAGATGAGACAAATTCTTCTAGGATGAAAAGCTAGTCTGTTTTCACAACCTAAGAAATTGCTGATGTGAAGAAGATGGTGGAGAAGATTTTGGGGAAGAAAAAACTGGTGTCAGCTGAGGATAGACAGGGGAAAGAATATCGTTTAGTGCTTTAATTGTGGAGAGACATTTAACTCGTAAATTCAAGATGCTCTAAATACAACGTATGCAGGAAAGATTGACCCATATGATCACATGCAGAACTATGAGTCGCTAATGCTCCTCCATGATTGGTAGGACGAAATTATGTGTAGATCATTCTCAATCACTTTGACGCGTAACGCAATGAAATGATTCAACAGTTTGAAGAAGGGGTCATCTTTTCATTTGATCAGCTACGTAGCGAATTGTTGAAGGCATTTATGATTAACAGTCAAAGGAAAAAGGAAGCGACTTACCTATTGACTTTGAAGCAAGGTACTAAGGAATCTTTGAAATGCTATGTGGATAGATTACATAATGCTACTTTGGAGATTCTTGACTTGCAAGTTAGTGTCACAGTGGCAGCTATATTGTAAGGGACTAGATATAAGAAATTAGAGGAATCACTTTCTCTAGATCAACTAACAACACTATAGGAGTTGTTCTCCGGAGCTAATTAATATATTAATCAGGAGGAAGTCTTGAAAATGATACATACTCATGATCTTGAAGGAGGAAGGAAATAAAAGAGAGAATCTATAGACAAAAGTATAGATAAACCTCTTGCACTAACTGGAACCTCAACTTTTTAGTCAAATGAATAGCCTTGTTCTTTGTTTTGGATTAAGAATGAAGGCAAGCAAACCTCTTGCTGGCTGCCCTATTCCACTCCAAGATAGAGGAGCCTTTTTTCTTTTTTGTTCACCCTCAACATCTCTCTCTTTCCATCGACTCCTCTAATTCACACAAAAGAAAGTGTTACCTGCACTTTTCTATTTTAAAGCCATCGGTTCCAACTTCTTTTCTCCCATAATGCCTTTCGGTTTCTCAACTCTTCTTCCACCTCAAATGTAGCTAACACCTTCAGCCCTAAGCTTCCTTTGTTTTCTATCCCAATTTCCCGAGAAAAATACCCATGTGCTACTGAGTTTGAAGGCTCCCAACAACAGTAGCTCAGCCTTCTTTTTGTCATCCATATAGTTAGCAAGAAGCAGACAATGAATGAGGTTAGGCTTCGTCTTCCCTTCTTCCCTTTTCTCCTCCATTGATTAGCTTTCTTCCCCACGTGTTTTGCTAGTTATTTCCAGTTCAGTTTCAGTAAACTTTAGTTGCTGTTTGTTCCATCTTCAACAGTTGATTTGCTACTTTTTTTAAGTGAGAAAGGATACAATGTAGAATAAGGAAATGGTCTTTTAAGGTATCTCCTCTCCTCCACTTTCTCTTCACGATTCTCTCCCCCATTTCTAGGCCACCTCCAACGTAGCTCACCATTACCCTTCTTTGTCTTCTACCTGATGGATGAAGCCCCTTGCTACTATGTTCTTTCTGCCAGTTTCTCTCCTCAAAGATCCTAAGTGAGCTATCTCTGTTCTGATCTATGTTGCTGCTCAAGAAAAGGTCACCTGTTGCCCGTCGTTTGTGTTTGGTTCTGCCGAGAATGAAGCTTTAATTTCTCGGTTTAGCCTTCCCTGCAACTCTCTCTCTCACCTCACTCTTTTCAGTCGAGAAATGTAAGTGTTAGTGGGGTCGGTAGAAGTTTTTTTTTTGGCTTCTTCTAGAAGCCAATATATCACTATTATATATATATATATATATATATATATATATATATATTAGTTGTCCTAATATATATATATATATATATATATGTGTGTGTGTGTGTGTTAATTGTATAATATATATATGCATTAGTTGTAGATTTATTTGTTTTATATATATATATATATGTAGGTTAGTGTTAATAAAATATGTGTATATATATTGTTATGTGTTATAATTTATATATATGTGTATATGTATAAATATGTTGTTTACTTGAATTTAGTTAACGTAAGTAACGGACAATTGTATAGAATATTATCTAATTCTGATCTAATTAAATTTGACCGAAGTTAGCATTATGATTTTCATGGTAATTACCTTAATCCTTAATTCTTATGTAATTTAAATCTCAATACCGTTTAAATTATAACATATGTTAATTCTCTTAGGGATTTCATTAGCTAAATGAAATACTATACTTTCCTTATTAATTCTTATAGTATTAAAATTTGCCTTGGCAAATTTATTTAGCCAAGTTAAATTAATTTCTTTTTTTTTTTGGTTACAAGAGAAACATTAAATAACTGGGGATGGGAGTGCTTGGATTCAAACCCAAGACTTACAATATATCACAACTCATCCTTAACCACTAGGTCAAGAGGTTGTTGGCAAGTTAAATTAATTTCAGTTATTAGAGTCCGTTTCCCATTAAGTGTCAAATAACTGATCCTATTTAGACAAATACGGTTCATGTCTTCACACAGGTGTCTTAGGGTTGAATTCCACTTTAGTGCTTAACTCCGTAATATTACTTTGGGGGATTTGTACCGGAAGCTCATTTACTTGCTGGTATACCATATCGAGTCCCTATGCAAATATTTGAGTTATTATTATTAGATTATTGAGAAGGTATCTAGAATTAAATAATAAATTATTTAAATCAAGGTTTGAAAAATCTCGGTTATTATACTTTGTTAAAACTTTCTAGTTCCAGCAATGAAGACAAGCTTCTTTTATTTTTCATTTTCCATTTTTGGTTTTTACTAACCTTTATGAATATGAGAATCTATAGGGGTTGAAAAACTACCCCAATAGCTCTTGTGCTTAAACTTAGTTTGCATTTTCATGTTCTTCTCTTTTTCTTCAATCTTTTAATTTTTAACCTTTTGTTTGGTGAGTTCTTTACTATTTTTAAGCTCATTTTAATGTTCTAAAATTATATTTTGAAGTGTTTAAGTTGTAAAAATGAAGTTTTACATAGCTTTCATTTAGTAGTTTTCTTTGTTTTCATTGGCTCTAACCGAGAGGGGTGAATCAATTTTCAACTAAAATTGATAACTTAAAAGTTTTCTAATCATTTTGCACAATCACACACAATTTATATAACAAATTGAAGAACTAAATATAATGAGTGTAAGGAAAAGAGAAAGAAAACACAATATTTATAGAGGTTCGGCTAATCTCGTGCCTACATCCTCTCTCTTTGAGCCCTCTGTCAAGGGATGATTCCACTAATCCAAGGGAATCTTCTAAACACCTCTTTGTAGGTTGGCAAGACCTCTTACACATTCTTATGATGGCTTACGAAGAAACCACTGAACCCCACTTACTAGCGGCTACCCAAACTCTCACAAGTTTGCCTCACGAGGTTACATTCCCTTTAAT
Source organism: Heritiera fomes (assembly GCA_032173925.1). NCBI lineage: Eukaryota > Viridiplantae > Streptophyta > Magnoliopsida > Malvales > Malvaceae > Heritiera > Heritiera fomes. Next base: position 14,046,909 of record JAPDPM010000009.1, on the reverse strand, counting down.
TACAAGAATTGGAATATAGTGTTTGAGCTTGCGTAAACAAATAAACCTCACAAGGTAGGTGTTTACAAAAATGAAGATTAAAATGAAAATGATGAAAGAATACAAAGTTTTGAGCACTAGAAAATTGTTTTCAAGCTTGAAGATGATATTCAGATGTCTCTCTTGGCTACATACTATTTAATGCATGAATTTATATGCCTATGTAGGTTGGTGAAGCATTTAATGCTTTCCTCCCGTTGAAACCCTCAAAATATAATCGTTAGAAGCATTTTGAGCATAATGGGATTGATGCCTTTACCATAGGGATCAATCCCACCTTTGAAACCTGCCAAAATCGTTCCTATTGAGCTAGGTGGATCGATGCCATTGTAAACACTTGATCCAATCCACAGTTAGGATTAATTCAGTTTCGGAATTTTTGAATGTCACGACCCGTGACCACATTTCTCACCTTATTGTACATAACTTAACCGGTTGGGCTGTCTGTGATACTTCACTTATACTGACTGTTAAACAATTTTACATAACATTATTTATATTATATACATCCCTCATCGTAAGTAATCAGATAAGTAGTACTATTGACATGTCTAAATACAGAAAATAAATGATCATACCTCAAATAACTCAGTCGGTCTGTCACATTTCCCTTCGTGTACAGCTAGGATCCACAATCCACTGAACTCACAATCATCAAAACCTGAAATGTTTAAAATTAAGGGGTTAGCAAAACCACGGCTCAGTAAGGGAATTATATGCCTCACTTGATACTCAGCTTCTTATATGCTGAAAATCTTTTTCATTTTTCCTATGGGCTCTAGGCTCGCATGTAGGAAGGATACTACAGCCGGCTAGGGATCAGGATGGAGTAAGGTAGGTATTTTAGAATACCATACTTGTTCCGGAACATAGAAGCAACTGTAGAGAGAAATTTTCATTTCGTTTTGAATTAATAAATCCTTTTCTTTTTCATTCCATAACCTTTTCATATTCTTTTCAAAATAATGTTTTTATGAAATAAAGCATTTAAATAAAATAATTAATATCCGTATATTCCTTGAAAAGAATATTAGTTAAATCATCATCTTATTTCTTTAAAAATCATTTCACGTTTTACTGTACTCTCTTAATTAGTACAGTACTTTAAATAGTTAAATAAGCTATTAAAATCTATTCCATTTATCAAATTAGCAAAACAGTAAGCCCTTCGATAGATTGGTCACTATACACGTTGATAAAGCGGTTACTATGTAAGTTAATAAATCAATCCATTCACAAAACGAAAATCCATAAACTTTAAGCGTATAGCTTAACTCATTGAAAACAGTTCCAACATAACCAAATTACTTAATCACTTTAGGCGTAAGCCCCAATTCACTGATTCAGTTACGACATCCATTCTAACTAGCAATGGAGTTAAGTGTCATATCGAGGAACTCGTGTAGCACGTAGGTCCTTCGGGATCTAGAGGTGTCTCACACGGTCCAACTGGTATCCGTGTAGCACGTAGGTCCCTTAGGATTCTAGAGGTGGCTCCCACGGTACAGAAATCGAGTCTTCACTCGGTTTGGCCTTTAGGACAAAGACTTCTTACTAACACATCGAAACTCGTGTAGCACTTAGTTCTTAAAAGATTCTAGAGGTGGCTCACACGGTACAGAAACTTCTTACTAACACATCGAAACTCGTGTAGCACTTAGTGCTCAAAGGATTCTAAAGGTGGCTCCCCATAGTTCACCAAGAATCTATGTAGCACTTAGGTCCCTTGAGTCTTCTAGAGGTGGCTCACACGGTACAGAAACTTCTTATTAACACATAGGAACTCGTGTAGCACTTAGTGCTCAAAGGATTCTAGAGGTGGCTCCTCATAGTTCACTAAGAATTTATGTAGCACTTAGGTCCCTTGAGTCTTCTAGAGGTGGCTCACACGGTATAGAAACATCTTACTAACACATCGGAACTCGTGTAGCAGTTAGTGCTCAAAGGATTCTAGAGGTGGCTCCCCATAGTTCACTAAGAATCTATGTAGCACTTAGGTCCCTTGAGTCTTCTAGAGGTGGCTCATAAGGTACAGAAACTTCTTACTAACACATCGGAACTCGTGTAGCACTTAGTACTCAAAGGATTCTAGAGGTAGCTTCCCATAGTTCATAAAGAATCTATGTAGCACTTAGGTCCCCTGAGTCTTCTAGAGGTGGCTCACATGGTACAAAGATTAAGTCTTTACTCGGGTTGGCCTTTATGCCATATATACCTTCCACTATCTTATCAGAACTCATGTAGTACTTATAATCTAATATTCCATTTAAGACCATAGTAAGAATATTAGATTTATCATTTCTTCCTTTTTGAAAACATATTACATGTTTGTATCACATGTCTTATGAAATTCATCTCACAGTACTATAATCAGTACCGAAATGAGCATTTTGTAAAAATGCTATAAATCAATTGATTTTCTTCTCATATCATATAAAACATGTTCTTTTCACATGTCACGCAATCATATATCACATTTTCCGTTTGACATATTCCATATCATGTAAAACACTTTCCTTTTTAACATATCACCTATCATTTATGGAGTCTAAGATAGACATCAATCTTATCATACTATAAACCCCGGAGGGTGAAGAAATAGACCGGTCAAATCTATGACCATAATCTATATTGTCCTCGGTGGATCACGGATCAGGTGTCGACCGGGACTAAACATATCACATATCATGCATCAGCATGATAGGAATGCCAACCAATCTCAAAACCGTAGTTTTCATCATAAAATAAACCTTTATGGAATTTATATAAATATATAATTTCATAATTTAAAACCATAAGGGTTAAAATCCTTTAGTGAATATTTATAAAAATATTCATAAGAATATTCACTGTATTTCACTTCATCTTTCACCTCGTATTACGTGTAATTTATCTATTCCGAGAATTTTCGGTGATTTCATTATCACCATTCTCGAATACATGAATATTTTAAAATTCCATCTCATTATATTCATGTTTTATGAATTTAGTAATTTCCTCATGTTTCGTGATTTAATATCGATTTTCAGAAATAAAATCATTTAATATGATTTTATAAAGTTTTTTTAAAATTTTCGGCAGCATAACGGCTGCCGATTTACTAACCTCCTGCACAAAAAATACAGTTTTAAATTTCCAGCCAGTACTTCAACCCAAAATTTTCAGCCAATCATGCATCATAATAATTTTCATAAAATATTTGCATAAAATATTTCAAATTAAAATATGCAGACTGAATATCCTTACAGTGCTGCACATGCATCCCTTACCTTTTTTTTCGGGTCAGCGACTTCCTCTTATTGATCGCTCCTGCACTCCATCTCTCCCGATTCCTTATCCCGATCGCTGAAAATAATTTTTGAAAATAAAAATTCTAAATTTTGGAATTTTTTCATAATTTATTAATTTTTTCTGAAATTTAATTTTCGGGAATTTCTTACCGAATTTCCATAAATTTTCGGGTTGTCGAATTTTCGGGAATCTCTGAATTCTCGAAATTCTCTTTTTTCCTCTTTTTCTTCCTTTTTCCTCTTTTCTTTTTCTTTCTTTCTTTTTCTTTTCTTTCTCTTCCTTTTTCTTTTTCTTTTTCTTTTCCCTTCCTTTCCCAGTCAAACCGGTTCAGACCGGTCTAGTTCCTTTCCTCACCGGTTCCTCGCCGGCGGCCGGTTCTCCGATGGCTCAGTGGCTCAGCAGCTAGCCGGTGTCGAGACGAACTTGCCGGTGACCTCAGCTTGGCCTGGATAGGCGGCACGACGACGGATCGAGGCGGAATAGGTTCGATTTCTTCTTCCTCTTCGTCAGCCTTCCTCCGCGGTTCACCACTCCTCCAGTGGCATCCATCCTCTTCCTCTCCCTCCGACGAAGCTTCGGTTGCAGTGGCAGCTACCGATTTGGCCGGCGCCGTCCGTTTCTCTTTTTCCTCTCTCTCAGCTTCCGCCGCATTTTTTGCTCTGTTCCTTTCTTTTCTTTCGCCGCCGGTGGTTTCCTTCCTTTCCTCTTTGGCCGACGACGACATCCCTTCCTTTTTCCCTCGCCGGCGATGGCAGCTTTGCCGCTGTCGACCCCTCTGGCTGGGAAGGTCGGTTCCCAATTCCTTCCTTCCGTTTTCTTTCCTCTTTTGTTTTTATTACACTTTCTTTATTTAGTATTTAACATAATATATATTATAACATATATTTTATACATATAATATATACTATATATTATACATATATTATTTCATATATAATGTAATACAATATATATTATGTATAAATTATATATATTGTATATTACAAAACATATATCTAGTATATATATATATATATATATGTGTATATTTATATACTTTAAAATAAATAACATTTACATATACAAATTATATAAATGTTATAATAAAACATATATACATATAAACTTTCATATAAAATCACATTTACCTTTCTTCTATATGTATTTATATAATTATATATACACATAAAATATTATGTTTATATACATATGTATTATTTAAATTTATGAAATAGTATATATTTCCATATATATAACAACGTATATTAAAATATACTATATAGTATTTTAAATACATATGTATTTGTATAAAATACATTTATATATAATTTGTAATTATATAAACATTTTTATTTTCATTATCCTTATTTAATTTGGATCTTAATTTATCCAAATTAATTTTCCTCTCTCTATTATTTTTATCTTCACTTCCAATTTAATTTCCTTTATACGACGGGATTTTCACCAATATCCCGTTCTCGCCTCTGATTTATTTTCTCCAATATTTATTTTCAATCTTTATAATTTCCAATAAATGAAAAATTTACGGTTATCACATCCTCCCACCTTAAGAAATTCGGTCCTCCGAATTTAACTTAAGTCCAAAATGGGGTACATGCCGTATACTTACGGCTTCTGACCTTTAGTTCATCCTCCAAATTATACTGCCAGTGCACTTTCAACATTAATAGTACTTTAGACCACTACATGCTGTCTTTCATCATATATGTCTATGCTCATGAAATTTCATTTTCTCAAATCGAGAGTTATTCACTTTTACTCTTTTCATATAAGAGCCATACATAATATTTTTAATATTACAGCTGATTTATGCTGTTCATCATTCATTCTTCTCACTTAGTGCCAAGTCGACATAATTTGGTACTATCATGTACTCATGTCAATCAATTATATGTAAGTGTCTCAATAGCTTTCACATCTCATGCACACGCTCTCTCAATATCGTGGAGCGTTTACATCTCACGCTTATATATTTATATATATATATATATATATATATATATATATCAGTATGGAGCGGTGCTATCAATACACTTGGGATCTCAAGGCCTTTTGCTATCTCTCATTAGCATATGGCAACTCAGAGACTCCCATCACATGTAAGGCTCACTGAAACTGTACATACACATTCATATATGTGATAACCGCAAATTTTTTATTTTTGAAAATTAATATTAAAGAAAATAGGTAAGAAGAAATAAATAAATTAAAGTAAATAAATAAAATTTATTTACGAGAGAGAATATCGTTAAAATTCCCGAAATTGATGAAGTGAAGAAGTAGAGAAAATTAAATTGAATAAAATTGAGGAAATTTAATTTGGATAATGGAAATCCAAATTAAATAGGAAATAAAAAGGAGAAATAAATGGATATTAAGAAAATCCAAATTAAATGAAATAAAATGCGTATATTATATATTTATATAATTAGATTATATAAATATATTTTGATACATTTTTATAAGAATACATATGTATATAAATATGATATTTTATGTATATATATAAATATATACATATATAAGAAAGTAAATATTATTTTATCAAATATATATATATATATATATTGTAATACAATATATATCTATAAATACATATATATATATATATATGAAAAATATATTAATTCAAATTAAAATTATATATATGTATTTTGTGTATAAAATATATATATGTGTTATATTATGTTTGTATATATTATACAAATATAATATGGTATATTATATTAATATAATATAGTATATTGTATTATATACAAAAAAAAAAAAAGAAAGAGAAATGAAACAGAAACGGGAAAATGGGATCCCGTTTCTGTCAAAAACACAGATTCACGCCGCCCCCGCCAGCGGCCGCCGGAGAAGGAAAGGAGAGAAGGGAGAAAGAGCGACGTCGCCGGCGAGAGGAGAAGCAAACGACGGTGGCCGGCGACGGAAAGAAGAAAAGAAACGGAAAGAAAATGAAACAGAAACCGGCGGAACCGAGAGGAGAAAAGGAAAAGAGATACGGCGGTGCCGGCGGAATTGGTCGCCGCCACTGCCACCGAAGCATCGCCGGGGAAAGAGGAAGAGGATGGAGGCCACCGGAGAGGCTGGGAACGGCAGAGGACGGCCGACGGAGGAGGAGAAGTGACCGAAGGTAAATCGAGTAGATCCGCTGCCGTGCCGCCGATTCGGGATGAACGGAGGCCAGATCCGGCTTCGCCGTCACGCCGGCCAGCTGTAGAGCCGCCGAACCGCCGGAGAACCGGTCGCCGGCGAGGAACCGGCGAGGAAGGGAGCTAACCGGTCTGACGGGAAGGAAAAAGAAAAAGAAAAGAAAAAGGAAAAAGAAAAAGAAAAAGAAAAAGAAAAGAAAGAGAAAGAAAAGAAAATAGAAAAAGGAAGAAAGGAAAGAGGAAAAAGAAGAAAGAGGGAGAAAAAGGAGAATTTTGGAAATTACGAGAAATCTCGAGAATTCGGAAATCCGGGAATTACGGGAAACAGTAAGAAATCCCGGAAAGTGATAAATTATTTAAATAATTATGGAAAAATTCTAAAATTTAGAAATTAATTTTCAGAAAATTTCCTCGATAACCGAGATGATGGAATCGGGCGATGTGAACACGGGCGCAACGAACGAGGCGATTGCCGACCCGGAAAAAGGTAAGGGATGCATGTGCAGCACTGTAAGGATATTCAGTCTGCATGATTTTAATTATGAAATATTTTATGAAAATATTTTATGAAGATATTGTGATGAATGATTGGTTGAAATTTGTGGTGATGCACTGGCTGGATTTTAAACTGTATTTTTCGTGCAGGAGGCTAGCCAATCGGCAGCCGTTATACTGTCGAAAAATTATTGAAAAATTCTCGAAAATTTACTAAAAATCATAATAAATGATTTTATTTCATAAGAAACGATTTTCAAAAACGAAAATCGAGAAAAATAATTGTTTTTCATAAAACATGAATATAACGCAATTCATTTTAAAATATTCATGTTTTCGAGAATGTTGATAAGGAAATCACCGAAAAATCTCTTCGAGAATGGTGATAATGAAATCACCGAAAATTCTCTTGATATGTAAGTTACACGTAATACGAGATGGAAAACGAAAGGAAATAAAGTGAATATTTTTATATATATTTCTTAAATATTCACTAAATGGTTTTATAACCTTTATGGTTTTAAAATGATGAAATTATATATTTTTATAAATTCCATAAAGGTTTTCTGATGATGAAAAATATGGTTTTGAGACTAGATGGCATCCTATCATGCTGATATGTGATATGTGATATGTAACATGTGATATGTAATATGTGATATGTGATATGTAGTCCCGGCCGACACCTGATCAGTGATCCGCCGAGGACAATTATAGACTATGGCCATAGATCTGACATGATTATTCATACCCTTCGGGGTCTATAGCATGATATGAGTGACGACCCAGTGGACGGGCTGGGCGTGTGTGCCTAAGTCTCCATATATGAAAATGTTTTATATGATATGTGATATGTGAAATGTAAATGTTTTACATGATATGTGAAATGTTAATGAAAGAGATTTACAACATTTTACAGAATGCTTATTTCAGTACTGATTTTAGTACTACGAGATGATTTCATATGATATGTGATATGAACATGTAATATGTTTTCCAAAAAGGAAAAAGGAGGAAAATAAATCTAATATTCTTATTTTAATTTGTAAATTGAATATTAGATTTAAATGATATATATGATATATGAAAAGGATTTAATAGCAGATTTTGCTATTTAAAGTACTGTACTAATTATGGTTGTACAGTAAAATATGAATTGAGTTTTAAATGAGAATGATGAGAATTTAACTAATATTCTTTTCAAGAAAATATGAATATTAGTTATTTTATTTAAATGCTTTATTTCATAAAAGCATTATTTTGAAAAAGAATATGAAAATGTTACGGAATAAAAAGGAAAGGATTTGAATTTCAAAACAAGAAAGAATATTATTCTCTACAGTTGCTTCTAGGTTCCGGGACAAGCTAGGTATTTCAAAATACCTATCTTACTCCATCTGGATCCCTAGCCGACTGTAGTATCCTTCCTACATGTGTGCCTAGAGCCTATAGGAAAAATGAAAAAGTTTTTCAGCATATAGATAGCTGAGTATCAAGTGAGGCATATAATTCCCTTACTGAGCCGTGGTTTGCTCACCCCTTAATTTTAACATTTCAGGTTTTCGAAGACTGGGAGTTTAGCACTTAAAGGATTTTCGACTGCGCATTTGGGGACGATGTGGCAGGTCGATTTATTTAATAAGGTATGATCATTTATTTTCTGTATTTAGACTTATCGACAGTACTACTTTCTTATGAAATAGAAATCGGGGATGTAATTCATATTATAATTTAATATGAAATTGTGTATATGTAAAAGAAAAGTAAAGTATCGCAGACAGCCCAACCAAATAAGATGTATAGAATAAGGTGAAAAATAGGGTCACGGGCTGTGATATATTTAATGGTATCAGAACACGGTTGGCCTGATGTTTGTCGATACTTTGGAAAAGGAAATGTGTTGAAAAGGTTAACATCCCCTGTAGTACTGTGTAGTCTAAATACATAAAGGAAATAAATGATTGTAAATTGAGTTAAGTGTTTAGAAGGGAGTGAGCATTATGAACTAAGAATGCTAAAAAGGGAAAACGGCTCAGGAATGTTACCTGAAATGGTGATCTTATGATCTAAATGAAGGTCGGTTCGGTAAGGAACAGAAATGGACTCGGTGAGGGCCCCACCAGTACTTTTCTGTCCGGATCGAACTGAGACCTGAAAGTGATGATATAAAGGAGGGGAATGAAGTATCATCACTAAATAGACATTAAGATCATCGATTAAAGGTATTTTAAGGAGAGAGAAAATTTTTGGCCAAAAATGACCAAAATACCCCTACCCTCAAAATTTTACCGGAAGTCAAAACAGATCACCAGAAGATGAAATTGATCGATTTGACAGAGAAATTGATGATGTAAAGCTGCATTTCAGGCAAAATAATCCAATTATGGATTTTATTGGATTTCTCTGTCGAAATCGAAAAAGATTTTAAACTGCTGATATTGGTATGAGAAAGGGGTACTAGATCACTGATTTAAATGTATATTGAGGAGAAAGAAATAAATGTGGAAATGATGAAAATGCCCGTGTGGGATTATGGTTTGAATAGTGATAAAATCAAGTCGATTTTGAATATATTGATAGTAATGGAGTTATTGATGATATGAGGACACAATATGAGTATAACGATCCCGATTATAAATTTCACTACACTTAGTGTGCTGGTACGACCCAAATGGTTATAGGGAAGTCGCAGGATGAGCGACTTAGTATTGATTTTATGGGTCTAAATTAAAAGTGTATTAAAGGGATATCATTACGGGATTGTTGAATATGATGAAAAGTAATATGATTACTGGAGATGACTGAGAAGAGATCAGTATAGAGGATGAAATCCATAGCAGTACTGTTAATTCTGGTTCTATACACTTATACTATTTTTGAGGTATTAAATGAATATTTATTTATAGAACTGGAGCATTTGGAGACATGCATTGCAAATTAATGTACTGTATGGAGTACTGTAAATTGGAGAATATTTATAAGAACAGTAAAGTGATAAAAAGAAGAAGATGACAGCTAACCTAAGTTCTTCAGGACCCTTGAGATAAAATAAGACGGGCGACCCAATGATGGGCGACCCGTAGTGGACAATATGATGTGAAATGTGGGCGAATTATGTGTAAGGGTAAACTTGGGGCGAAAGGATCGCCTAGGGGATGCTCGCCGACGGCCGATTCGAACGGGCGGGACTCTTACAATTATTTTAATGGTAATACGAGTGTAAGGAACTAGGTACGTAAGGGTGCCAAGGTTCGAACCTCGTGGATAACATGCTCAAGGGAATTAAATCTGAATTTATTAAATGAAATTGATTTTAAAGTAAATTGCAGTGACAATAAATCGGTTAGCTGTGAAAGGTGTTAATTAAATAATTGCACTTAATACAGCATTGTAAATTAAGAGGATTGATATGCTGTGGAGTACGAGAAATAAGCAAATCAAGGCGGAGCAAATGTTAAAATGATTTAAATATTAAATATCTTGGCCTTGAGGATATACAGTGAAATGATGGGACACAAAGATGAATGTTCAAAATGATGAATGATTAAAGAAAGCATCGGAGGAGATTCTTGATGAATTTTCAGAGTTATATAGATTGGAAAAATCGAGCTAACATTGACTCGATTGTGAATATGAAAGTTATTCCAAGCTTATATCGGAGAACATAGAAGAATCGAAAAAGCTTAAGAAAATAATTTTGGAAAAAAAATTAGTGAATAATGAAATCCACTTGTATACAGTTAAATGATGGAAATACAGATGATGTGATTGAGGATGAATTAAATGGTGAATTTAATTCCTATTATGAAATAAAGTTCTTATGAAGAACAAATAATCTTTTTATGAAATTGATGCCTTAAATTGAGTTAATTAGAGATATATAAGTAGCTTATCAGAGCAATCTTTGTAAAGGCATCACTAGATGGAAAGTTGGAAATTGGTGATCATAAGATGATAATGATTTGAACTCGATAAAATTATCACGAGTTCTAATGAGGTTTACAAGGTTAATGAAATACCTTGTGAGATATATAAGCCTAATGAATGAGGCACCCATACAAGGATAATATGATGAGATAGTGATACAGTCTAAGACACATATGGAAAATGAGCAGCATAATGATATAATCCCGTAGACTCTTAAAGACAGTGAATTATATGTTAAGAAGGGCAAATAGAAGATTTAGCTAGACGGTATCTCTTTCTAAGATATATGATCTCTAATGACAGAATGACAGTGGATCTGTCTATGAAAAAGAGATAATGATTGAGATACGAAATGTACGAGGTCTAGCTATATACTATTGCCAGTCTATAGGAGAGTTTATTGGGTTAGCTACTCTAAAGATGTGACTTAAAATTTAATAAGTTCAAGTTAGTGAATGAATAAGTATGAAGATAATATGTAAAAGGTTAAAAGATTTTATTAGTGGAATATTTTACCACTGATGAAAAGTGATCGAAATGATGATGAAGGAAAAAACAAGAATATGTAATAAGAGGATAAGTACATGATGGTTAGGGAACATGAATATGAAGTAGTTCCCAATTTTAAAACTAAAAGTGATTTTTGTGGTTATCACATGATTATGGCTAGATGTAAGATCGAGCCAAAACTAAATAGAGGAAAAGTAATCATACTCAAAGGAGTAAAGAAGTGATTTACATTTTACTGCCAGTTATGTAAATGGAACAAAAAGGATATATATATACCTTGAAATGATGGAAATAATGGATTTATATGGATAAAGAGATGATTAAATTGATAATTATAGATTCGATGGTGAAGTCAAATAATGAGAAGCTTAAATTATAATTTGATTATACCATTATGGAATCTAAATTATCAAAAGAGTATAATTTCAGGTATATTCAAAAATTAAAGTGATAATGAATATACCATAAGAATAAAAGAGGTAATAAGAATATTACATGGAAAGACGATATGGAGAGGAAATGATTATCTCCTGATGAAATTATGGTAAAAGATGGTGAATGGTAAAGTCTGCAAATAAACTGCAGCAATTAAATGAAATAAATATGAAATTAATATTGTGGATAATGAAGAATCTAAAAGAGATGATAATGTGAAAGTGATTATGGACTGATAGTCTAATGAAATCACTTTTCCATTATCAAACTCTTAGATTCTTTAGTGCCATAGTCGAAATATGATTATAAAATGATGAGAATGTATGTGAAGTTCCAGTGAGCTCTATATGTGATGGGAATCTCTGAGTAGCTATATGTGATGGGAAATAGCAAAAGGCTCTGAGATTCCAAACCTATTGATAGCACCGCTCCGTACATGATATAGATGTTTGAGCGTAATACGGAAACGCTCGATAATATGTTGAGAGAGCGGATGCATGAGATGTGAAAGCTACTGGGACAATTACATACCATGGAATAAAATCGGTAAATGATAATTATCGAAATATATCGACTTGGCATCAAATAAGGAAGATGGATGATGAATAATATGAATCATATGTGATATGAAAAGGAGTGGAAATGGATAACTCCCAAATGATAAGAAATTTAAGGGAGTATAAGTATATGATGAAGGATAATATGCAATTATATCAAAGTGATTTTGATGTTAAAGGTATACTGGCAGTATAATTTGAAAGATGATGTAAAGGACAAGAACTCTAAGTATACAGGATGCTACCACCTTTTTATTTACGTTAAATTCGGAGGACCGAATTTCTTAAGGTGGGGAGAATGTGATAACCGCAAATTTTCTATTTTTGAAAATTAATATTAAAGAAAATAGGTAAGAAGAAATAAATAAATTAAAGTAAATAAATAAAATTTATTTACGAGAGGGAATATCGTTAAAATTCCCGAAATTGATGAAGTGAAGAAGTAGAGAAAATTAAATTAAATAAAATTGAGGAAATTTAATTTGGATAATGGAAATCCAAATTAAATAGGAAATAAAAACGAGAAATAAATGGATATTAAGAAAATCCAAATTAAATGAAATAAAATGCGTATATTATATATTTATATAATTAGATTATATAAATATATTTTGATACATTTTTATAAGAATACATATGTATATAAATATGATATTTTATGTATATATATAAATATATACACATATAAGAAAAGTAAATATTATTTTATCAAATATATATATATTGTAATACAATATATATCTATAAATACATATATATAAATATGAAAAATATATTAATTCAAATTAAAATTATATATATGTATTTTGTGTATAAAATATATATATGTGTTATATTATGTTTGTATATATTATACAAATATAATATGGTATATTATATTAATATAATATAGTATATTGTATTATATACAAAAAAAAAAAGAAAGAAAAATGAAACAGAAACGGGAAAATGGGATCCCGTTTCTGTCAAAAACACAGATTCACACCGCCCCCGCCAGCGGCCGTCGGAGAAGGAAAGGAGAGAAGGGAGAAAGAGCGATGTCGCCGGCGAGAGGAGAAGCAAACGACGGTGGCCGGCGACAGAAAGAAGAAAAGAAACGGAAAGAAAATGAAACAGAAACCGGCGGAACCGAGAGGAGAAAAGGAAAAGAGATACGGCGGTGCCGGCGGAATTGGTCGCCGCCACTGCCACCGAAGCATCGCCGGGGAAAGAGGAAGAGGATGGAGGCCACCGGAGAGGCTGGGAACGGCAGAGGACGGCCGACGGAGGAGGAGAAGTGACCGAAGGTAAATCGAGTAGATCCGCTGCCGTGCCGCCGATTCGGGATGAATGGAGGCCAGATCCGGCTTCGCCGTCACGCCGGCCAGCTGTAGAGCCGCCGAACCGCCGGAGAACCGGTCGTCGGCGAGGAACCGGCGAGGAAGGGAGCTAACCGGTCTGACGGGAAGGAAAAAGAAAAAGAAAAGAAAAAGGAAAAAGAAAAAGAAAAAGAAAAAGAAAGAGAAAGAGAAAGAAAAGAAAAGAGAAAAAGGAAGAAAGGAAAGAGGAAAAAGAAGAAAGAGGGAGAAAAAGGAGAATTTTGGAAATTACGAGAAATCTCGAGAATTCGGAAACCTGGGAATTACGGGAAACGGTAAGAAATCTCGGAAAGTGATAAATTATTTAAATAATTTATTTATTTAAATAATTATGGAAAAATTCTAAAATTTAGAAATTAATTTTCAGAAAATTTCCTCGATAACCGAGATGATGGAATCGGGCGAGGTGAACACGAGCGCGACGAACGAGGCGATCGCCTACCCGGAAAAAGGTAAGGGATGCATGTGCAGCACTGTAAGGATATTCAGTCTGCATGATTTTAATTATGAAATATTTTATGAAAATATTTTATGAAGATATTGTGATGAATGATTGGTTGAAATTTGTGGTGATGCACTGGCTGGATTTTAAACTGTATTTTCCGTGCAGGAGGCTAGCCAATCGGCAGCCGTTATACTGTCGAAAAATTATTGAAAAATTCTCGAAAATTTACTAAAAATCATAATAAATGATTTTATTTCATAAGAAACGATTTTCAACAACGAAAATCGAGAAAAATAATTATTTTTCATAAAACATGAATATAACGCAATTCATTTTAAAATATTCATGTTTTCGAGAATGGTGATAAGGAAATCACCGAAAAATCTCTTCGAGAATGGTGATAATGAAATCACCGAAAATTCTCTTGATATGTAAGTTACACGTAATACGAGATGGAAAACGAAAGGAAATAAAGTGAATATTTATATATATATTTCTTAAATATTCACTAAATGGTTTTATAACCTTTATGGTTTTAAAATGATGAAATTATATATTTTTATAAATTCCATAAAGGTTTTCTGATGATGAAAAATATGGTTTTGAGACTAGATGGCATCCTATCATGCTGATATGTGATATGTGATATGTAACATGTGATATGTAATATGTGATATGTGATATGTAGTCCCGGCCGACACCTGATCAGTGATCCGCCGAGGACAATTATAGACTATGGCCATAGATCTGACATGATTATTCATACCCTTCGGGGTATATAGCATGACATGAGTGACGACCCAGTGGACGGGCTGGGCGTGTGTGCCTAAGTCTCCATATATGAAAATGTTTTATATGATATGTGATATGTGAAATGTAAATGTTTTACATGATATGTGAAATGTTAATGAAAGAGATTTACAACATTTTACAGAATGCTTATTTCAGTACTGATTTTAGTACTACGAGATGATTTCATATGATATGTGATATGAACATGTAATATGTTTTCCAAAAAGGAAAAAGGAGGAAAATAAATCTAATATTCTTATTTTAATTTGTAAATTGAATATTAGATTTAAATGATATATATGATATACGAAAAGGATTTAATAGCAGATTTTGCTATTTAAAGTACTGTACTAATTATGGTTGTACAGTAAAATATGAATTGAGTTTTAAATGAGAATGATGAGAATTTAACTAATATTCTTTTCAAGAAAATATGAATATTAGTTATTTTATTTAAATGCTTTATTTCATAAAAGCATTATTTTGAAAAAGAATATGAAAATGTTACGGAATAAAAAGGAAAGGATTTGAATTTCAAAACAAGAAAGAATATTATTCTCTACAGTTGCTTCTAGGTTCCGGGACAAGCTAGGTATTTCAAAATACCTATCTTACTCCATCTGGATCCCTAGTCGACTGTAGTATCCTTCCTACATGTGTGCCTAGAGCCCATAGGAAAAATGAAAAAGTTTTTCAGCATATAGATAGCTGAGTATCAAGTGAGGCATATAATTCCCTTACTGAGCCGTGGTTTACTCACCCCTTAATTTTAACATTTCAGGTTTTCGAAGACTGAGAGTTTAGCACTTAAAGGATTTTCGACTGCGCATTTGGGGACGATGTGGCAGGTCGATTTATTTAATAAGGTATGATCATTTATTTTCTGTATTTAGACTTATCGACAGTACTACTTTCTTATGAAATAGAAATCGGGGATGTAATTCATATTATAATTTAATATGAAATTGTGTATATGTAAAAGAAAAGTAAAGTATCGCAGACAGCCCAACCAAATAAGATGTATAGAATAAGGTGAAAAATAGGGTCACGGGCTGTGACAATATCGTTTAACACTTATACTTCAACTAAGGCACTAGAGAATCTAGGAGTCTGATTGTGGAAAGTGATTCTACTTAGATCATCAGTCTTATATCACTTCCATATCATCATCTCTCTTTTAAACTCTTTGTTCTGCACAATATTCATTTTCACATTTATTCCATCAAGGCTGCATCTCATTGCAAATTTTACTGTTAATCATCTCTTACAGTAATAAATCATGAGACAATCATTTTTTCTCCATGTCTCTTTTCATGTAGTATGGTCTTTAAATCTCTTTTCATAATTTAGATTCTCCAATTGAATCCTCCAATCATCATTTAGTCATCACATTATCTATACAGTTCCACCATTTCTATCATGACGAGGTGGTTATATGTACAAACATTTCCTATTTATATACTGGCAGTAAACATATCAATTATCTTACTCCTTTGAGTATCATTAATTGCGCTTATCAAAGTTGGCTTGATTTTACATCTTGCCACGGTCATGTGATAACCAATACAAATCACCTTCAGTCTTTCCTTCGGGAACTGTTTCATATTGATGTTCCCTTCTCATCATGCAATTTATTTCCTTATTGCACTTTCATTTTCGTTTTCAAATTTCCACCTTTATCTCTTCGTATTTTTACTCTCATCCTTTTTGTCGATTTTTTATATATAATTATATTTATAATTATATATATAATTATATTACTAATAGTAATATATATATTTTATTTTCACAGTATATATATTTACACTTTAATTAAATTAATTAATATATATATATCATACATATACATATTTATTTATATACATAATTGTATATAAAAGTATACATATGTATTTATTTAAGACAAAATAGTATATATTTCATTTTATAATATATACAATATCTCATATATATATATATACATATGTATTTATATAAAAATTATTAAAATATATTTATATAATCTAATTATATAAATATATAATATACGCATTTTTATTTCATTTGATTTTTGGATTTCTTCATATCCAATTATTTCTCCTTTTCATTTCCTATTTAATTTGGATTTCCATTTATCCAAATTAATTTCCTCATTTCCTTATTTTCCGTAATTCCGACTTTATTTTCTTTAATTAGGTTTCATCTATAGAGCAGCTAGTCTCATCACTCTTTTATAGGCTGGCAATAGTATTTAGCTAGACTCATTACTTTCGTATCTCAATCATTATCTTTATATCATAGACAGGTTCACTGTCATCCTGTCGTCTCAAGATTATATATTTCAAGAGGAGATACTGTCTAGCCAAATTTCATAGTTGCTAATCTTAGCACAATTCCACAGCCTTTAAGAGTTTAAGGATCATATCACAATGCTGCTCATGTTCCATTTATACTTTAGACTCTATCAGTATTTCATCAATTTACTCATGTAAGGATGCCTCATTCTTTAGGCTTATATACTTTACAAGGCAACTCATTACCCTCGTAACTTCAATAGGAACTCGTAAAATTCACTCCGAGTTCAAATCATCATCTTATGGACACCAATCTTCAATCTTTTATCTAAGGACGCTTTATACTGAGGCTAGTCTTATAACTCCTTACATAACTCTAATCAGATCAATAAAGCGTCTATTTCCATGTAGATGAATATTTGTTCTTCATAAGAATTTTATTAGATAGTAAACATTTACTATATCACTTTCATTACTCTACATATCGAGGTCATTTGTATTTCTCTCATTTACACTTATACAGATAACTTCATTATCATCAAATTTATGTTATCTTTATTTTCATCAATCACGCCTTTACACGTGAATTTCATTATTCACTTGGTTTTCAGAGTTATTTTCTTAAGCTTTTCGGATTCTTTCTATATCCTCCGATATAAGCTTAGAATTTAACTTCATATTCAAAATCGAGTCAATGTTATCTCGATTCCTCTAATTTATATAACTCTGGAAGTTCTATCGGAAATCAAATTTGATACTTTCTTTAATCATACATTTCTTATCATCTTGTGACCATTGTTCTTCAACTTTTCATCTGATGACGCCTTTTACAAAGATTGCTCTTATAAGCTCTTTATACATCTCCGATTAAATCATATTTAAGGCATCACTTACATATAGATATTTATTTGTTCTTCATAAGAACTTTAGTGCATAATAAAAATTTTAATACATCATTTAATTCATCCTCAAATCATATCATTTGTATTTCCATCCTTTACATCGATACATGTGAATTTCATCATCCAAAATCGAGTCAACATTAACCTGATTTCTCAATCTATGTTACTTTGGAATTAATCGGGATTCTCATCCGATAGTTTCTTTAACTGCACTTCTCTTATCATTTTGGACCTTCATCTTTGTGTCCCATCATTTCACAGTGTATTCTCAAGGCAGAGACATTCAATATTCAAAACATTTTGATACATACTCTACCTTGATTTCATTATCTAGTCATAATTTACAACGTTACGAATCTCATTCTGGTAAGCTGTATCAAGTACAATGGTTCTCAACACACTTTACAGCTACCCGTTTCAATTTAGTTATTCACTTTAAAAACATTTCCATTTACTGAATTCAGGCTTAATTCCCTTGAGTATATTATCCACGAGATTCGAACCTTGGCACCCTTACGTACCTAGTTCCTTACACTCGTGTTATCACTAAGCTTCTTGTAAGAGTCCCGCCCGTTCGAATCGACCGTCGGCGAGCATCCCCTAAGCAATCCTTTCGCCCCAGGTTTACCCTTACTAGTGAGTCGGCGATAATATTGTTTGCCTGTATCTCACAACACATGATCCACTACGGGTCGCCCATCATTGGGTCGCCCATCATAGTTCTGTCTCAAGGGTCCTGAAGAACTTAGGTTAGCTGTGATCTTCTTTTTATCACTTCACTGTTCTTATAATTATTCTCTAATTCACAGTACTCCACACAGTACCTTATTCTGTAGCACATATTTCAAGATATGTCGGTTCTATATAAGATTATCTGTTTGATACCTCAAAGTAGTAAAAATGTATAGAACCATAAGTAACCACACCAGTATGTATTTCATTATCTGTACTATTCACCTCGTCAGTCAATTCCTGTAATCATTTCACTTTTCATAGTATTCAACGATCCCGTTCAATACACTCTTAATTTTTCGACCCTTACAGTCAATAACTGGGCCAAACATCTGATGACATTCCACTACACTCTTTGGATCGCATCACATAAGGCCCCGGCCCGTCCGCCTGTACACATCTGTACTGTCCGCTCTGGGTTCTAGAGGTAGCCTCCGTCACACAGACACAGAGGTGGCATTTAGCCCCTCACGAATTTCTTTCGCGTCTGTAATCTAACTGTTAGTGGAATCAGTAATAGGGATCATTAGATTCATATGACATCTTCTATGCCATTAATAATTCCATTACTATTAATGGATTCCAATTCAGCTCGGTTTTAACACTATTCCGAACATTTACCAATATAGGGGCATTTTTGTCATTTCAACATTTATCTATATCTCCTCAATATACATTTAAATCAATGAACTGATCATCTATATGTTGATAGTATCCTTTCTGATACTTATAACAGCAATTTAGATCTCATTCGATTTCGACAGAGAAGTTCACTAAAATCCACAATTGGATTATTTTGCTTGTAATTCAACTTTATATCATTAATTTCTCTGTTAGATCAATCAATTCTAGCCTCTGTTGGTTTATTTTAACTCCTTGTAAAATTTCAGAGTCAGGGGTATTTTGGTCATTTTTGGCCAAAAATTTTCTCTCTCTTCAAATTACCCTCAATTGGTGATCTTAAAGTCTATATAATGATGATATTTCATCCCCCTCCTTTATACCATCACTTTCAGGACTCAATTCGGTTCGGACAGAAAAGTACTGGTGGGGCCCTCACCGAGTCCATTTCTGTTCCTTACCGAACTGACCTTCATTTAGATCATAAGATCACTATTTCAGGTAACATTCCCGAGCCGTTTTCCCTTTTTAGCATTCCTTATTCCAAAATTGTTCACTCCCTTCTAAACACTTAATTCAATTTGCAATCATTTATTTTCTCTTTGTATTCAGACTACACAGTACTACAAGGGATGTTTAACTCTTTTCCTTTCAAAAGTATCCATAGACATCAAGCCAACCATTGCTCTGATACCATTAAATCTGTCACGACCCGTGACCACATTTCTCACCTTATTGTACACAACTTAACCGGTTGGGCTATCTGTGATACTTCACTTGTACTAACTGTTAAAGAATTTTACATAACATTATTTATATTATACACATCCCTCATCGTAATTAATCAGATAAGTAGTACTGTTGACATGTCTAAATACAAAAAATAAATGATCATACCTCAAATAACTCAGTCAGTCTGTCACATTTTCCTTCGTGTACAGCTAGGATCCACAACCCACTGAACTTACAATTATCAAAACTTGAATTGTTTAAAATTAAGGCGTGAGCAAAACCACGGCTTAGTAAGGGAATTATATGCCTCATTTGATACTCAGCTTCCTATATGATGAAAATCTTTTTCATTTTTCCTATGGGCTCTAGGCTCGCATGTAGGAAGGATACTATAGTCGGCTAGGGATCCGGATGGATTAAGGTAGGTATTTTAGAATACCATACTTGTTCCAGAACCTAGAAGCAACTGTAGAGAGAAATTTTCATTTCGTTTTGAATTAATAAATCCTTTTCTTTTTCATTCCATAACTTTTTCATATTCTTTTCAAAATAATGTTTTTATGAAATAAAGCATTTAAATAAAATAATTAATATTCGTATATTCCTTGAAAAGAATATTAGTTAAATCATCATCTTATTTCTTTAAAACTCATTTCACGTTTTCCTGTACTCTCTTAATTAGTACAGTACTTTAAATAGCAAAATAAGCTATTAAAATCTCTTCCATTTGTCAAATTAGCAAAGCAGTAAGCCCTTCGATAGATTGGTCACTATACACGTTGATAAAGCGGTTATTATGTAAGTTAATAAATCAATCCATTCACAAAACGAAAATCCATAAACTTTAAGCGTATAGCTTAACTCATTGAAAACAGTTCCAATATAACCAAATTACTTAATCACTTTAGGCGTAAGCCCCAATTCACTGATTCAGTTACGACATCTATCCTAACTAGCAATGGAGTTAAGTGTCATATCGAGGAACTCGTGTAGCACGTAGGTCTTTCGGGATTCTAGAGGTGGTTCCTACGGTCCAACTGGTATCTGTGTAGCACATAGGTCCCTTGGGATTCTAAAGGTGGCTCCCACGGTACGGAAATCGAGTCTTCACTCGGTTTGGCCTTTAGGACACAGACTTCTTACTAACACATCGAAACTCGTGTAGCACTTAGTTCTCAAAGGATTCTAGAGGTGGCTCACACGGTACAGAAACTTCTTACTAACACATCGAAACTCGTGTAGCACTTAGTGCTCAAAGGATTCTAGAGGTGGCTCCCCATAGTTCACTAAGAATCTATGTAGCACTTAGGTCCCTTGAGTCTTCTAGAGGTGGCTCACACGGTACAGAAACTTCTTATTAACACATTGGAACTCGTGTAGCACTTAGTGCTCAAAGGATTCTAGAGGTGGCTCCCCATAGTTCACTAAGAATCTATGTAGCACTTAGGTCCCTTGAGTCTTCTAGAGGTGGCTCACACGGTACAGAAACTTCTTACTAACACATCGGAACTCATGTAGCACTTAGTGCTCAAAGGATTCTAGAGGTGGCTTCCCATAGTTCACAAAGAATCTATGTAGCACTTAGGTCCCTTGAGTCTTCTAGAGGTGGCTCACACGGTACAAAGATTGAGTCTTTACTCGGGTTGGCCTTTATGCCATATATACCTTCCACTATCTTATCAGAACTCATGTAGTACTTATAATCTAATATTCCATTTAAGACCATAGTAAGAATATTAGATTTATCATTTCTTCCTTTTTGAAAACATATTACATGTTCGTATCACATGTCTTATGAAAATCATCTCACAATACTATAATCAGTACCAAAATGAGCATTTTGTAAAAATGCTATAAATCAATTGATTTTCTTCTCATATCATATAAAACATGTTCTTTTCACATGTCACGCAATCATATATCACATTTTTCGTTTGACATATTCCACATCATGTATAACACTTTCCTTTTTAACATGTCACCTATCATTTATGATGTCTAAGATAGACATCAATCTTATCATACTATAAACCCCGGAGGGTGAAGAAATAAACCGGTCAAATCTATGACCATAATCTATATTGTCCTCGGCGGATCACGGATCAGGTGTCGACTGGGACTAAACGTATCGCATATCATGCATCAGCATGATAGGAATGCCAACCAATCTCAAAACCGTAGTTTTCATCATAAAATAAACCTTTATGGAATTTATATAAATATATAATTCCATAATTTAAAACCATAAGGGTTAAAATCCTTTAGTGAATATTTATAAAAATATTCATATGAATATTCACTGTATTTCACTTCATCTTTCACCTCGTATTACGTGTAATTTATCTATTCCGAGAATTTTCGGTGATTTCATTATCACCATTCTCGAATACATGAATATTTAAAATTCCATCTCATTATATTCATGTTTTATGAAATTTAGTAATTTCCTCATGTTTCGTGATTTAATATCGATTTTCGGAAATAAAATCATTTAATATGATTTTATAAAGTTTTTCTAAAATTTTCGGCAACATAACGGCTGCCGATTTACTAACCTCTTGCACAGAAAATACAGTTTTAAATTTCCAACCAGTACTTCAACCCAAAATTTTTAGCCAATCATGCATCATAATAATTTTCATAAAATATTTGCATAAAAAATTTCAAATTAAGATATGCAGACAGAATATCCTTACTGTACTGCACATGCTTCCCTTACCTTTTTTTTCCAGATCGGCGACTTCCTCTTATCGATCGCGTTCGCACTCCATCTCTCCCGATTCCTTATCCCGATCGTTGAAAATAATTTCTGAAAATAAAAATTCTAAATTTTAGAATTTTTCCATAATTTATTAAATTTTTTTGAAATTTAATTTATGGGAATTTCTTACCGAATTTTCATAAATTTTCGGGTTGTCGAATTTCCGGGAATCTCAGAATTCTCGAAATTCTTCTTTTTCCTCTTTTTCTTCCTTTTTTCCTCTTTTCTTTTTCTCTCTTTCTTTTTCTTTTCTTTCTCTTCCTTTTTCTTTTTCTTTTTCTTTTTCTTTTCCCTTCCTTTCCCGATCAAACCGGTTCAGACCGGTCCAGTTCCTTTCCTCGCCGGTTCCTCGTCGGCGGCCGGTTCTCCGACGGCTCGGTGGCTCAGCAATTGGCCGATGTCGAGACGAACTTGCCGGTGGCCTCAGCTTGGCCTGGATCGGCGGCATGGCGGCGGATCGAGGCGGAATAGGTTCGGTTTCTTCTTCCTCTTCGCGGCCTTCCTCCGCCATTCACCGCGCCTTCGGTGGCATTCATCCTCTTCCTCTCCCTCCAGCGAAGCTTCGGTTACAGTTGCAGCCACCGATTTGGCCAGCGCCATCCGTTTCTCCTTTTACTCTCTCTCGACTTCCGCTGCATTTTCTGCCTCTGTTCCTTTCTTTTCTTTCGCCGCGGATGGTTTCCTTCCTTTCCTATTTGGCCGGCGACGACATCCTTTCCTTTTTCCCTCTTTGGCAATGGCAACTTTACCGCCGTCGACCCCTTTGGCTGGAAAGGTCGGTTCCCGATTCCTTCCTTCCATTTTCTTTCCTCTTTTGTTTTTATTCCACTTTCTTTATTTAGTATTTAACATACTATATACTATAACATATATTTTATACATATAATATATACTATATATTATACATATATTATTTCATATATAATGTAATGCAATATTTATTATGTATAAATTATATATTGTATATTACAAAACATATGTCTAGTATATATATGTGTATATTTATATACTTTAAAATAAATAACATTTACATATACAAATTATATAAATGTTATAATACAACATATATACATATAAACTTTAATATAAAATCAGATTTACCTTTCTTCTATATGTATTTATATAATTATGTATACACATAAAATATTATGTTTATAAACATATGTATTATTTAAATTTATGAAATAATATATATTTCCATATATATACCAACGTATATTAAAATATACTATATAGTATTTTAAATACATATGTATTTGTATAAAATACATTTATATATAATTTGTAATTATATAAACATTTTTTTCATTTTCCTTATTTAATTTGGATCTTAATTTATCCAAATTAATTTTCGTCTCTCTATTATTTTTATCTTCACTTTCAATTTGATTTCCTTTATACGAATCTCCCAATTTTTTCACTTCCTCAATTCTCGGGATTTTCACCAATATCCCGTTCTCGCAAATTTTATTTATTTTCTCTGATTTATGTTCTCCAATATTTATTTTCAATCTTTATAATTTCCAACAAATGGAAAATTTACGGTTATCACATTGAATTTGGAGTTCTATAGCTTAAGATATGTACAAAGGAATGCAGGACACTTTACCTAAAAAATGTGAATTCTAGTTTTGAATTTGCAAATTTGTACAAAATAGCCTAGGTCAAATTTGTTGCCAACCTTGCATTTCCAGAAAGATAAATAAGCTAGAATTAATATGGTTTTGAGTTTGCACAATTTGGACATCCCTGCATTTAGATATGAACCAATATGTGTATAGAGGTCGATAGACAGTTCTACTAGAATGCACCTAAAAAATAGAATAAATTTGTGGATTTACAAAAAATGATTCATAAATGATAAAAATTGTGGATTTACCTTTCTGAATATGGAATTGAATTAGGATTCACATGGTATTGGATTCATAATTTTTAGGTCCATATAATTAGTTATGTAATTTTTAATGCACAAAGATTAAGAAATCACCTTGCCTAACATGCCAAAAATGGACCGAACTTTGGGAAATTGCTAGGAACAGTACCAGATGAATTAGAAAGTGGTCCTTACACTTATGAATAAGGAATTAAGTAAGGTTACATAAAAAATTTACGGTGCACTAATTGAAATCCGACATTTTTAGTTATGAATGGAATGGTACTGATAGGTCAGAAAGTTCTTACAGACAGTGAGCTACTCATATAGTGTAATGGTGAAACTTTGGAGTGCAGTGTTGGATAAGATAATCGAACTGCCAATGAGTATGAATTATAGTAATGTTTAGTACATACAATTGTGAAATTGAAATTGTATGAATGATTTTATGCAACTCGAAAGTGAAGGGGCGGTAGAAAAGACTTAACACTACAAAAAAATAGAGCATTAGAGACGGAATTTGTGACAGAATTTCTGTTACAAATTTTCTAATTTCGTCACCGATAACAATTAGCAACGGATTTGAAACGAAATATTCCGTCTGCAAAATTAAAGTAGCTAAAAGTCTTTCCATCAGAAAGTCATTTTTTTCGTCACAAATCCGTTGCAATTTGAGACAGATATTTGCAACCAAAATCCGTCTCTGAAATCATTTTTTTCCGTCAAAAAATATAATAAAAAAAAACAAATTGATTTTTCTACCAAAATATTTTGACTTTTGCATCGGATTTTGTGACCGATCTTCCGTATCAAATTTTTGTGACAGAAAATTTCGATACAATTTCCGTCACAAAGAAATAATTTGTTCAAAAAATTTTTCAAATTTTTAATATTTGTGACGAAATTTCCTATCGAAATTCCGAGGAAATTTCGTCACAAATAAGTTACAATGAAATTTGTGACTGAAAATTTCGTCTGTAAATTCATTTTTTCATCTCAACAAATATATTATTGAAACAATATAAGAAATTAAAATTATATTTTGAGACATAAAATCCGTTACAAATTACTACTTTCTGTTAAAAATTTTTTCACAATTTGCGACTAAAATTCCGTAACAAATTCCATCATAAAGCTGTGAAAAAAAATCAACATTTAAATTGTTATTTCATAACTATTTAAATTGTTGAATTTCATTAAAAAACAATTAATTTTGTAAGCTAAAATCTATTTTCCATCTAAGTACACCTAAAATTGAATCCAATTAATTTACAATGTCATTTAACAAAAATCTATACATTTAATATATACATAATCAAACAAAAACCTTAAATATACATCTAATATCTACATAATATATACCAACATCCATAAACATTATGTTCAATTTGGAAATATATACTATGTTCAAATTAAATGCAAAAGTATGAAGATAAAATTGTATAGCATCGTAATGCTTCATGAAGACGATCTTTGCTTCAAAAAGTGAACACCTAAAACAAAATAAAATTTTTTGTTAAATACGATTTAACAGAAATTCATACAATTAATATATAACACACACACACATACATAATCAAATAAACTCTGAAAATATTTAAAAAATATTCATTCAACATTCCAAACATCATGTCGAATTGATAAATGCAAATATATATATATAAATATATATATAACATTCAAATAAAATAAAAAAGAAAATAATGTCTACAAAGCAATGTTTTCTAGAAACTATCCAACTTCAGGAAACGAAAATCTAAAACATAATCGAATCTACTTATACTACAGTTTAATAAAAATTTAATACATTTAATATACACTAGAATCGAACCCGCACTTTGCTACGGGATCCATTGATAATTTCATGTATATAAAGAAGCTAAAATAAAATGGATTAATGAATTAAAAGCATTTAAGGCAATTATACCGTTATAATACATGATGTGCTAACACAATCTTACTTTAACAGCATACCCAGATGAACTGAGCTCTCCTAAACATAGAAAAAAATAGAATATTAGTGGAATAACACACCAAAATCTGAATTACGTGTAAATAGAAAAGCAATCCAGTTTTCAAATACATTAAACTGAAATTAAAGGAAAGTAGCCTGAGATCAAAGGCAAATTATAGAATTAGAAGAGATTAAAACAATTATTATATATATATATATATAAAATTGACTACATTTAATTTATAGTCAAATTTTCTTTTCCATTTGCCAAATTTTTTTACTTCACCCTCTTTATGTTGGTCATGCCTTTAACCCAAACAACAACCTTTATTCTTTTGTTATTCACGCCAACAACACCAAAAAAAATTAGTCTTTCTTCCACTTCCCTTTTTACGCAATCAACATTGACTCAAACTCTTATGAATGAATTTTCAACAGCCCAACAATTCCATGTTTTAATTATTCTAATTACATGGCTGCCTTTATTTCCTTGTAAGGTTGTATCTTCTACCTTCCAAGCCATTCAACACCATAATTTCACTATCACCAACACATAACCGAAACTCTTAAAGTTCACTACACTTAATTCTACTTCAAACAAGAAATTAAAGTACACAAAACAAGTGCTGGAAATTTACCTGTTCAAGAACAGATTCTGTTAGCACAGAACAGCCCACTTATGGTGGTTTTTGGCTAAGCTTTTTGGATGGTTTAGAAGCTCTTGAGATGGGGATTAAATCCTATCAAGAAACCTAAGTGGATTAATGGAGGAAAACGTAAGTTCTACATGGCCAAACGTGAAAGACACGAGGAGAAAAGAGAAGAAAATGCAGAGCAGAAACAAGAAACAGGGTAGAATGGGTGAGGGCTGTAAGGAACATGGTAGAAGGCTTGTGTTGTCTTCTTTTTATTGGTTATAATTATATTTTTTTATTTATAAAATCTGATTTAATTCCAAAAGGTCCAAATTGCTCACTTAAAAATCCTAAAATTATAAACTTTGCCACTACACAGTACAATTTCTGTCAAGTCAGATTTTAAATTTAAATTTTCATTTATTTTATTTATTTCTTAAGTCAAATTAGTCAAATATTGACCAACTTTGACCAGCCCTTACAAATAACCAATTTGCCCTCAACCAACTTCAATCAGCACCTTAAATAAATATAGGAAAAATAGAGATTTTGGGCTCACATTTATCATGTCAAATGTGAAATTGAAAAGAGGATTTACCTTCTCTTTGAGCAGTGACATCTACCAGCTGAGGATGCACATCACATTTGATTGCATTGATCCATCAAAGAGGAAAGCAATTTTCTGAATCCATTTACTTCATCTTGAGTCATAAAGCTTTTGTCATGCATGATTTGATTAATTACCACCATATGTAATACTGATATAGAAATGATATTTGAATCTAGCTTTAATTTTACACCAAGAACCAGAAAACCTTTAATTTTAAATGATTATCTTCTACCTGTATAACATATCTGTTGGCTCTTATAGGCAATACCGAGAGGGGGTGAATCGGTTTTTAACTACCCTTAAGCTCGTTTTTCAGTTTCTCTAAATTCTCTAGCCTATATGAATATTTTCTAAGTTCTCTAGGCTATTCAATTATGCAATATAAATTCAAAGCAATAAACACAAATATAATTGCAAATAAGTAAAGAGAGTAAGGATAGAGAAATGTACACAAGTGATTTATAGAGGTTCGGCAACCTTGCCTACGTCCTCTACCTTGAGACGCTTGCAAGGATTTTCCCCAAATTCACTAACTTGAATTTGTGTTACACTCCCTCTTTTCAAGGCTCAAGAGAAACCTCTCTCTTTTTCTTAGGTTAAAGAGAAACCTCCCTCTTTTTCTTAGGCTAAAGAGAAACCTCCCTCTTTTTCTTAGGCTAAAGAGAAACCTCCCCTTTACAAGGAATGATTTGTTTTACAAATGATGTAATCAAGAAAAAGCCTCTAGGTAGGCAAGTGATTACAGAAATTAAGCACAATGAAAAGCCTATACAATATTTGTGCTAAACAATACAAGAGATAAGTGAATGATAGAAGATGTAGACTTTGGAACTCTTGATTTGTTGTTTGAGGCTTGAGGAAGATGAATAAGATGATGAAAGATGTTGCTTGGTTGTTCCTCTTGCTTCCTTTAGCTTCTAAGCCTCTATTTATAGTCCATTGGATGTGTTCTAGCCGTTGGGTGGAGCCAAATCTCGGATATTACCGTTGTCTCACAAAAACTAGCCGTTATAGGCTATTTTCGAGCAATGGGATCGATCCCTTTCCATAGGGGATCGATCCCTTCATTCTAGATCTGAATCTTCTGGGCTGAGGGACCTTTTCTAGCCGTTGGGAGCTTACTGCCAAAAGGGGATCGATCCCTTCTCTCCAGAAGGTGATTTCCTGCACTTTTTGAGTTAGAAATGATGTGGTCTTTGATCCTAATCCAACCCAAAACATTTTGGCATTTTTGTGGGAGTTTTTCTTGACTTTCTCAAATGAAAACATGGTCTAAAAATTCATCAAGTGATTTTCTAAAATATTCAAAACATTTACGAAGTATTAAGACCAATAAGAGTATGCATCATTAAATCATGATCTTAATGTTTGATATGATTACTTGAAATGTATTGAGAAAATCATGTGTGATAAGGCAAATTTACAATATGAATTAAAGCATTAAAGCTTACTTAAGTTTTTGTCATTTCAAAATATATATGTCAATTTAAAGCTAACAATCTCCCCCTTTTTGATATGACAAAACTTATTGTAAATTTGCTTTGAAAATTCTTTGATAAAATACTCCCCCTCAAATAAAGTAGGATTTTATAAAGCTTCCCTTTAATATAAGCATGGGTTTTGAAAATGAATTTTCAAGCTATTTCTCCCCCATTATCTCTCCCCCTTAATATCTCTCCCTATCTCTCTCCTTTTTTGTCATAGCAAAAAGAAAGAAAAAAAATATGCTCCCCCTAAAATTATGGCCATGTGAGAAGAGATAAAAATGCTCCATCCAACAAGAAACATGTTAGTACATGAGACACATAGCACAAATAAATAAGTCAATATTCACAAAGAGTATGAAATATTCATGCAATGAATATGACTTATGATCCTATACCAATTGTTTATAAATAATTTTGATACCAATTGTTGATAAGTAATTTTGCAAGAAGGTTCCAATTGGTAAGAAGTTAAGCAAGCACCTAAGTATATCAATTGTTCTCTAAGGTGCAACTAAGGTGCATGGAAATACATCATGATTATGAGCTAAAATTAGATAACATATCATATGCATGTGCTCATAAATCATTTTCAAGAAATATTGTGCCTAGAATTAAGATATATAGCAATTAACTACAAATTCCAGCACACAAGAGTTTCATGCAAAAATATTCTAAATGGATTCTTCTCTATTTGTCATTTCAAACTAAAGAGCATGAGAAGAATTGTCAATTTAAAGCTCATACCAATTGGCAATTTAGTTTTGGCCTACCAATTGTTGAAAATATGATTGCCAATGATACTAATTGTTGTTTCAATCTAAATTCCAATTGTTACTAATGGTTGACTTAGTCATTTTGCATGAATCCAATATCTATGTGTAGTGTGTTCATGTCAATAAAATAGTCATTCTAAATATGCAAGAACACAACATACATCATCAAATATGCATATGGATTAATTATACATAAGCATACAATCATAAAGTATTAATCCATATTCATATTCACAAAGTTATATCATATGGAAGATTCATAAAATCAAAGTATTCAAGCAAACACATTTTCGTCCATGTTTTCAATCACAAAAATCCTATGCTCATTTTCCAATTCAAGTCCTTAACCAATTATGAGCAAGGAAAGATTCAAATAATAAATGCATGGATATCAAGTTTGTTCAAGTTTGCATATATCTTTGAATGTTGGTGTTGTCATTAAGACCTTAGTTCTTTAAGTACAAGGATGATAAAGTTTCATGCATTTGAACATTTAGGATCCATTTACCATCACAAATTATAGGCCAATGACCATTACCAATTGTTGAATTTACATTGAAATCAATCCACTAGATGTATAATGATCATGAAACCTAGAGTGGAGTAGTTGAGTCAAGCTAATAAACATAATCCTATAAGCATGCTTGACTAAGATGAGCAAAAGATATGATCAATAGTCATTATGCACAAGCTCATCAAATTCTCAAATTACTCACAAATCAATGAAATAATTCTCAAAATTAAGTTTAAGCATTCATTGAAAATATATTTCAAGATTATTTCAAGATTCATGAATGTTTTTAACAAGAAAAATGATTGTGCACTTGTGAGCTCAAGAAAAATGATATTGATTGTTGAAAGTGATACCATTTGTTGGGAATGATACAAATTAATTGAGTTGAGGCATGATATCAATGAAAAATGAATTTTCATAGTTTAAAGATCATCAAAAAGAAGTTAAAATACTGGATTTTAACTTGAGAAGAAAGAAGATATCAACAAAGTAAAAAATCCTTCTCAAATTCGGTTGAAAAAGTGCAGAAAAGCCCTTTCTGGCTTGGGGGATCGATCCCTTAAGTCCAGAATGCAGATTTCCTGCATTCTACTCAAGGGAGATCGATCCTGCTTGCTAAGGGATCGATCCCTCATCCTGTTTCTGCAGTTTTTGACAGAAAATCTAACCTTTGAGATGCCCAAACTTCGTTTTTGAGTAATTTAAGTCCAAGTAAAGGTTTAAACATTTGTAAAACATGATTTTGGACTTGTATGAATGAAAAATCTGAATGAAAAACCATTTTACAAAAGATTTTGCAATTTTGGAAGAATTTACACAATAAAATGCATTTTTGGCCTCAAAGGGGGTCATTTTAAGCATTATTCATATTTTGTCAAAACCAAAGCTTTGAAAACCACAAATATGTCAAAACAAACTTGTTCACATAGGTTTTAAACACATATAACATCAAAGCATACATCTTGTGAACAACATGCCATGATTTCCAACATACAAATTCTTCATTAATGCTCATGACATAGCATTTTGCATATATGACATATTTGACAATTTTTGAGCAACTAAATATATTATCTAAACATATCAAACTTGCTCAAACTGCAGAAATCCAATAAACATTTCAAAATCATAAATCATGCCTTTCATTCAATCATCAAGATTTGTCCATCAAACACTCAACAATCATGCTTTTTGCTCAATCACAACTCACAATGCATCAAGAATCATCAACCAAGTGCCTCAATAAAACATATAAATAATTTTAGCAAAAATGAGTTCTGAAGAGATAAGATTTAAGCTTACAAAGCTCTTTTGCTAGAGAATGCTTTGCCTTGAATAGTTGAATCTACCTTGTGCCATTCTTTGAAGAATTGTTGTGACCTTGCCAAGGATGGATTTCCAAGCTCTTCCTTTTTCTCATTGGCACAAGCAATCTCCATGAGGTGTGTAGAGCATTCAATCCCCATTGTTTCTTTGTAATTCCATGCTCTAACACTCCTACAACAAACACATTTTCAAGCATGCTTTGGTACCCAAATTTTCTTGGGTCCATGAGAGTTAGTGTTCACAATTTTAGATCCCTTAGGGATCTATTTCAAATATATTCATCATTGTTTATAGCATGCTTTGGCACCCACAATTTTCTAACCACTCTTCCTCTAAATGTTGTTTTTCTATAAGTGCATGCTTGTGAAGAGTGTCCTATTCTATTGCAAAGTGAGCATGTAAGAGATAAATCATTCATAGTATTTTTGCTCACAAGGAAATTCTTAAGATGAGTTTCTTTTTATTTAGCATTATAGACTAACCCATCTTTGTCAAAGAAAGCTCTTTGGGTCTCTAACATGTGATCTAGCTTTTGTTGACCCATATAAAACCTACAAAATGAGTTATGCAAATTTAAGTTTTTTTTATTCAACTCATTTATTTCTAAGTTAGCCTCTTCTAATTTCTTTTCAAATTCTAGCTTAGCATTTATCAATGCTTCATTTTCTATTTTTAATTTAGCAATGATTCTCTTATATTTGGAGTTCATGCATTGAAAATCATTTGCTAATTCATTAAAAGCATTTTGTAGTTCATCAAATGTATAGTCATTATCTTCACTAGAACTACAACTAGCCTCATCATCACTAATAGCCATAAAGCATGAGTAGGCTACCTCATCATCTACGTTTTCCTCATCGGAGCTATCACTATCGCTCCATGCAGCCACAAATGCTTTCTTCCTAGGTTTCCTATCCTTTTCTTTCCTAAGTAAGGGGCAATCTAACTTGGTATGACCCGGTTCATTGCACTCATAACACACTAAGGGGTCTTTTTCTCTTCTACTTGATTCTCCCCTATGATGTCTCCTATTTTGCTCTCTCTCATTCATTCTCATGAACCTATTGAATCTTTTGGCAAAAATTGCCATTTCCTTTTCTTCCTCATTTCCACTCCCATCACTATGATCCTTATGAGTGGAAGACTTAAGTGCTACTCCTACTTTCTTTGAAGGCTCTTTATTTCTTTTCAATTTCATCTCATATGTAAGTAGGGAGCCCATAAGTTCATCTAGAGACAAGGTATTTGGATCTTTAGACTCTTCTATTGCGGTTACCTTTTCCTCCCATGATTGTGGCAAGCTATTCAAAATTTTCTTTACCATTTCAACATTGGAATAGTTCTTGCCTAATGCCTTAAGTCCATTAATTATATCATTAAACCTAGTGAACATTTCGCTAATGGACTCATTTTCTTCCATCCTAAATAGCTCATAATCATGTGTGAGCATTCCTACTTTTGTTTCTCTAACTTGATTTGTCCCTTCATGTGTGATGGCCAATTTGTCCCATATTTGTTTAGCATTCTCACATAGAGAGACTCTATTATACTCATTGGGACCTAATGCACAAAAAAGAGTGTGCATAGCCTTGGCATTCAATTGTGCCAATCTCATATCATTTGTGTCCCACTCATCCTCACTTTTAGGGACATCTTTTCCATCAACTTTCTTCATTGAAATTTTGGGACCATTAACAATCACCCTCCACACTTCATAATCATTAGATTGTACAAAGAACATCATCCTAATTTTCCAATATGAATAATTCTCGCCATTGAAAAGTGGAGGTCTAACTAATGATTGTCCCTCTTCTCCTAAGGGTGTGCCTACATTCAAGTGATTTAGGATCGTTTTACTCGATAGAGGTTAGTCTAAATCAATCTCGAGCCCAAACTCTGATACCAATTGTTGGCTCTTATAGGCAATACCGAGAGGGGGGTGAATCAGTTTTTAACTACCCTTAAGCTCGTTTTTCGGTTTCTCTAAATTCTCTAGCCTATATGAATATTTTCTAAGTTCTCTAGGCTATTCAATTATGCAATATAAATTCAAAGCAATAAACACAAATATAATTGCAAATAAGTAAAGAGAGTAAGGATAGAGAAATGTACACAAGTGATTTATAGAGGTTCGGCAACCTTGCCTACGTCCTCTACCTTGAGATGCTCCCAAGGATTTTCCCCAAATTCACTAACTTGAATTTGTGTTACACTCCCTCTTTTCAAGGCTCAAGAGAAACCTCTCTCTTTTTCTTAGGCTAAAGAGAAACCTCCCTCTTTTTCTTAGGCTAAAGAGAAACCTCCCCTTTACAAGGAATGATTTGTTTTACAAATGATGTAATCAAGGAAAAGCCTCTAGGTAGGCAAGTGATTACAGAAATTAAGCACAATGAAAAGCCTATACAATATTTGTGCTAAACAATACAAGAGATAAGTGAATGATAGAAGATGTAGACTTTGGAACTCTTGATTTGTTGTTTGAGGCTTGAGGAAGATGAATAAGATGATGAAAGATGTTGCTTGGTTGTTCCTCTTGCTTCCTTTAGCTTCTAAGCCTCTATTTATAGTCCCTTGGATGTATTCTAGCCGTTGGGTGGAGCCAAATCTCGGATATTACCGTTGTCTCACAAAAACTAGCCGTTATAGGCTATTTTCGAGCAAAGGGATCGATCCCTTTCCATAGGGGATCGATCCCTTCATTCCAGATCTGAATCTTCTGGGCTAAGGGACCTTTTCTAGCCGTTGGGAGCTTACTGCCAAAAGGGGATCGATCCCTTCCCCTAGGGGATCGATCCCTTCTCTCCAAAAGGTGATTTCCTGCACTTTTTGAGTTAGAAATGATGTGGTCTTTGATCCTTATCCAACCCAAAACATTTTGGCATTTTTATGGGAGTTTTTCTTGGCTTTCTCAAATGAAAACATGGTCTAAAAATTCATCAAGTGATTTTCTAAAATATTCAAAACATTTACGAAGTATTAAGACCAATAAGAGTATGCATCATTAAATCATGGTCTTAATGTTTGATATGATCATTTGAAATGTATTGAGAAAATCATGTGTGATAAGACAAATTTACAATATGAATTAAAGCATTAAAGCTTACTTAAGTTTTTGTCATTTCAAAATATATATGTCAATTTAAAGCTAACAATATCATATAACAATAACATAAGCCAGAGAGTTTTAGACCAAGTTTATAATAAAATCTATCTACCAAAACCACCTATATATAAGTCTTGTATTAATTTTGTGTACTAATTGAATGAATCAAATATTGAAAATCAACTTCATTAAAATGATAATTTTTCGAAGTACACAACTGATCACATCTAACTCTCTGCTCTGGCAGTCAACAGTAGCTGGGATTACACAATAGTCCAAACAATGTACACCATAACCACAATAGTCTCAGAATTAGCAACACCAAATCCACCAACAACAACTTGCTGTAGCACCCTTAATATCAAATAAAATGATAAAACCTCAAAAGAAATGCCACTAAATGTACTATTAGTTTAATCATAAGATTTCAAAATTAAAATTTCAAATCGTTTAATAGCACAAACTATAGGTAAACTAATTGTATCATAAAAAACAATGTGAAAAACAAAAAGTATAGGAAAATATTTAAAATAAATAAATTTTTATCAATCCTACTCTTTACCATATTTTCCTAACTATCACTCAAACTTACCTTTCTTAATAGAATCAATGTGAAAAATGAACCATTATTCACACTGATCTTTTTAAAGGAAAAAATGTTATAGCACTAAGAGTTTATGCAAGGTTATCATCAAACTGGGGGCAAAGTAACTTGGATGAAGGTAAATATATTATTACCAAAAGAAACTCCATTTCAATAAAAAGAAATGCATACCTTATGGTAGTGTCTTACTCTTTATAAGGCATCAAATATTGGACCTCTTCCAAAACAGAAGTGAAAGCATAGAGCATCATCTAACCTATCGAGAAGGAAATTCAATGAAAAGTGTTATGCAATTCCATATGAGAGACAGATAAAAGCTAAAAAAACCCCCTAAAGAATAAAACTAACTTAAACAAAAAAAAAGAGTAAGAAACATAATTCTCTCACCCTCTTCCAACCATGTAGAAAAAGATGATGGCTCGTCCATAGTATTCTCGACATGGCTAAAATGTGGAAATATTATATCTTTTATCATGGTATGATTTGCAATCATAGTATATAGAGGCCATGTTAACAAAAGAAATCTAACTCTCAATCCAAAAGTATAGTATCTTTTATTGTGAGTTTTAATTATACTTTTTATAAAAGAGAGGTCAAGTAGAGATTATCTTATTATTATTTGCTCCACAATTATATACTATAATTTAACATTTATATTTCTTGAACTTCTAATTACTACAGACACATTTTTAACACATAAATAAACTATGGTTAAAAAAAATCAATTGATTTGAAAAAACATATTGAATAAAAATAGTTTTTTGATCATTAAAAAATAAAAAAATTGGTTCTGCAACCCTCTTGTGCTGAAGATTTGTCAAATTTTTCTTTTAAAATTTTTTTGAACAATTATATAAAAATGTATCTTTTTTTATGTTTTCTAGCATCGCTTACTCTTTCTCCTATTCGACAAAATAAATATAAAAATAAGTCCCGCAGCATCGCACGAGTATTTTACCTATTATAAATTAAATACTACAGACTCCTGTGCCTTAACTCTCAACAGATGCTACAAGTTTGTACAATATTAAAGTAGCATTAACTTGTCTTTTATGATTGGAGCTTGGCGAGATGGCTATAGTTGCAGCTAAATCAAAGATTACTAAAAAAAGTCAAAAGAGAAAAAGTGAACCAAGATTCACAAAACTATAGAAGAGAACATTTATCTATTTTCTCATATGTAATTGCCCCATAATCAGCATAATCAAGAATCAACAAATTTAAAAGCAAACCCACCAACAAAAATAGCTAAAAGCCTACCATAACCCAGTGCATCTTCCTGAAGTTTGCCATGAAACTGAAATAAAATACTTAAATAACATTACTTACCCAATGACATTACGTCCTAAAAACGAACGACATAAGAAAAGATCAACTAGATTAAGACAAACCCATTAAGATAAATGGCTATAGAATCCAGTGCTAGATGCCTATTCAACGAAGAAAACAGAAAAGAAACGATGGCCTGAAGCAAAAACAATTACAAAAAGGATAATGACAGTGTCAACGGGCCAATAATTCACGAAAGATTGTTACCTTGTGAAATTAAAAGGTAAGAGCAGATCTGGGTGCCTTATATGCGAGTGGCTGCAATGTATTTCTCAATTCATAGCCAGGTTCATCTTGAGCAATTGATTCAATGGAAAAGTTCTCCCCTGATGCATGAAACGAAGGAAACTGAGAGTTGTAAATTCACTTAATTTTGCTTCTAGAATTTAAAGTTATAACTTATGAACCTAAAATATATATTTTACAAAATAAAAATTAACTATACAAAATAAATAAATAAAAACCCATTTATACCAAATGTATTGGGAAGGGAGCAGGGACTGTCGGTGCCGAATCTAGTAAGAAGAGGGGCCAGCGGTAGCAGCTTCAGCAATAGAGACGGATGACATCAACTCTGGTCAGGGGAGGATCTTGCGACAGCTGTTCGACAATGCAGGGGAGAGGAGAGGCGCGTAGGTGAGAGGAGAGGAAAGAAGAAGGAACCAGTGCTGGGCGGCTGTGCTCGACGCCGCGCCAGATTGGTAAGCGAGAGGCCGGCAGTCAGAATTGGGGGTGAGGCAAGGTGTGCCCAAGGGAGAGGAGAGGAGTGGCGAGGAGCGCAGGGCGGCTAGGCTAGACATCGATGCTAGATCTGAGTGGGTGAGGCTGGCAGGAGGAGTCGGGGTGAGGAGAGGTGGGTGAGGATCGGGTAGTGTTTTTCTTTTAGTTTATTAAGTAAAAATGGGCGAGATGCAGACCTTTCAAGACCAAAGAAAAAAAAAAGTAAAACGGGCGGTAAATAAATATTATAGGGCGGGAATTAATGAAAAATTTTGAGACGGATTTGTGGTAGCAAAATCTGTCTCAAAGTTTTAGTATATTTTTATATAAATTTAATAATATTATTTCATTTAAATGTAAAAATTTTACGATAATTTTTTTTATATTTAAATGATATTATTTATAATTTATCATCATCATTATCATCATCATCATCAGAGCCTTTATCCCAATAGATTGGGGTAGGCTATATGAACCAATATCTAAAATCACGTTAGATCGTCCATATGTATTCTCTGCCTCCATAGATTTCTATTCAAGGCCATTTGCTCATCTATATTCTAAAATTATTATAATTTATAATTTTATAATTTATATTTATATAAATTATTTATAATTTATAATTTATATATTCTAAAAATTATTATAAAACATTAAACTAAAAAAATATTACGATATTATAGTTTATATTAATATATTAGTTTATATTTTATCTCAAAACATATAATTTTTTTTATTTTTTTAGAGATTTTGAGACGGAATTTGCAACGGAAATCCCGTCTCAAAATCACCCAATACGTAAAAAAATCTATAGGTTTTGAGACGAAATTTTTCGTCTCAAAATCCGTCTAAAATATTAGAGACAGATTTTGAGACGGAAAATTCCGTCTCAAACCCTTTCAAGAAATAACGAAAGGAATATAAAAGGTTTTTAGATGGAATTTTCCGTCTCAAAATCCGTCTCAAATATTAGAGACGGAATTTGAGACGGAAAATTCCGTCTCAAATCCTTTCCAAAAATAAAAAAAGTACTCGTGTAGCACTTAGTACTCAAAGGATTTTAGAGGTGGCTTCCCATAGTTCATAAAGAATCTATGTAGCACTTAGGTCCCCTGAGTCTTCTAGAGGTGGCTCACATGGTACAAAGATTGAGTCTTTACTCGGGTTGGCCTTTATGCCATATATACCTTCCACTATCTTATCAGAACTCATGTAGTACTTATAATCTAATATTCCATTTAAGACCATAGTAAGAATATTAGATTTATCATTTCTTCCTTTTTGAAAACATATTACATGTTTGTATCACATGTCTTATGAAATTCATCTCACAGTACTATAATCAGTACCGAAATGAGCATTTTGTAAAAATGCTATAAATCAATTGATTTTCTTCTCATATCATATAAAACATGTTCTTTTCACATGTCACGCAATCATATATCACATTTTCCGTTTGACATATTCCATATCATGTAAAACACTTTCCTTTTTAACATATCACCTATCATTTATGGAGTCTAAGATAGACATCAATCTT
This sequence comes from Heritiera fomes, assembly GCA_032173925.1. Taxonomy (NCBI): domain Eukaryota; kingdom Viridiplantae; phylum Streptophyta; class Magnoliopsida; order Malvales; family Malvaceae; genus Heritiera; species Heritiera fomes. The sequence continues at coordinate 14,007,416 of JAPDPM010000009.1, read as the reverse complement.
ATCATACTATAAACCCCGGAGGGTGAAGAAATAAACCGGTCAAATCTATGACCATAATCTATATTGTCCTCGGTGGATCACGGATCAGGTGTCGACCGGGACTAAACATATCACATATCATGCATCAGCATGATAGGAATGCCAACCAATCTCAAAACCGTAGTTTTCATCATAAAATAAACCTTTATGAAATTTATATAAATATATAATTCCATAATTTAAAACCATAAGGGTTAAAATCCTTTAGTGAATATTTATAAAAATATTCATAAGAATATTCACTGTATTTCACTTCATCTTTCACCTCGTATTACGTGTAATTTATTTATTCCAAGAATTTTCGGTGATTTCATTATCACCATTCTCGAATACATGAATATTTTAAAATTCCATCTCATTATATTCATGTTTTATGAATTTAGTAATTTCCTCATGTTTCGTGATTTAATATCGATTTTCAAAAATAAAATCATTTAATATGATTTTATAAAGTTTTTCTAAAATTTTCGACAGCATAACGGCTGCCGATTTACTAACCTCCTGCACAGAAAATACAGTTTTAAATTTCCAGCCAGTACTTCAACCCAAAATTTTCAGCCAATCATGCATCATAATAATTTTCAAAAATATTTGCATAAAATATTTCAAATTAAAATATGCAGACTGAATATCCTTACAGTGCTGCACATGCATCCCTTACCTTTTTTTTTCGGGTCAGCGACTTCCTCTTATTGATCGCTCCTGCACTCCATCTCTCCCGATTCCTTATCCCGATCGCTGAAAATAATTTTTGAAAATAAAAATTCTAAATTTTGGAATTTTTTCATAATTTATTAATTTTTTCTGAAATTTAATTTTCGCGAATTTCTTACCGAATTTCCATAAATTTTCGGGTTGTCGAATTTTCGGGAATCTCCGAATTCTAGAAATTCTCATTTTTCCTCTTTTTCTTCCTTTTTCCTCTTTTCTTTTTCTTTCTTTCTTTTTCTTTTCTTTCTCTTCCTTTTTCTTTTTCTTTTCTTTTTCTTTTCCCTTCCTTTCCCAGTCAAACCGGTTCAGACCGGTCTAGTTCCTTTCCTCACCAGTTCGTCGCCGGCGGCCGGTTCTCCGATGGCTCAGTGGCTCAGCAGCTAGCCGGCATCGAGACAAACTTGCCGGTGGCCTCAGCTTGGCCTGGATAGGCGGCACGGCGACGGATCGAGGCGGAATAGGTTCGATTTCTTCTTCCTCTTCGTCGGCCTTCCTCCGCGGTTCACCGCTCCTCCAGTGGCATCCATCCTCTTCCTCTCCCTCCGACGAAGCTTCGGTTGCAGTGGCAGCCACCGATTTGGCCGGCGCCGTCCGTTTCTCTTTTTCCTCTCTCTCAGCTTCCGCCGCATTTTTTGCTCTGTTCCTTTCTTTTCTTTCGCCGCCGGTGGTTTCCTTCCTTTCCTCTTTGGCCGGCGACGACATCCCTTCCTTTTTCCCTCGCCGGCGATGGCAGCTTCGCCGCTGTCAACCCCTCTGGCTGGGAAGGTCGGTTCCCAATTCCTTCCTTCCGTTTTCTTTCCTCTTTTGTTTTTATTACACTTTCTTTATTTAGTATTTAACATACTATATATTATAACATATATTTTATACATATAATATATACTATATATTATACATATATTATTTCATACATAATGTAATACAATATATATTATGTATAAATTATATATATTGTATATTACAAAACATATATCTAGTATATATATGTGTATATTTATATACTTTAAAATAAATAACATTTACATATACAAATTATATAAATGTTATAATAAAACATATATATATATATAAACTTTCATATAAAATCACATTTACCTTTCTTCTATATGTATTTATATAATTATATATACACATAAAATATTATGTTTATATACATATGTATTATTTAAATTTATGAAATAGTATATATTTCCATATATATAACAACGTATATTAAAATATACTATATAGTATTTTAAATACATATGTATTTGTATAAAATACATTTATATATAATTTGTAATTATATAAACATTTTTATTTTCATTTTCCTTATTTAATTTGGATCTTAATTTATCCAAATTAATTTTCCTCTCTCTATTATTTTTATCTTCACTTCCAATTTAATTTCCTTTATACGACGAGATTTTCACCAATATCCCGTTCTCGCCTCTGATTTATTTTCTCCAATATTTATTTTCAATCTTTATAATTTCCAATAAATGAAAAATTTACGGTTATCACATCCTCCCCACCTTAAGAAATTCGATCCTCCGAATTTAACTTAAGTCCAAAAGGGGGTACATGCCGTATACTTACGGCTTCTGACCTTTAGTTCATCCTCCAAATTATACTGCCAGTGCACTTTCAACATTAATAGTACTTCAGACCACTACATGCTGTCTTTCATCATATATGTCTATGCTCATGAAATTTCATTTTCTCAAATCGAGAGTTATTCACTTTTACTCTTTTCATATAAGAGCCATACATAATATTTTTAATATTACAGCTGATCTATGCTGTTCATCATTCATTCTTCTCACTTAGTGCCAAGTCGACATAATTTGGTACTATCATGTACTCATGTCAATCAATTATATGTAAGTGTCTCAATAGCTTTCACATCTCATGCACACGCTCTTTCAATATCGTGGAGCGTTTACATCTCACGCTTATATATATATATATATATATATATCAGTATGGAGCGGTGCTATCAATACACTTGGGATCTCAAGGCCTTTTGCTATCTCTCATTAGCATATGGCAACTCAGAGACTCCCATCACATGTAAGGCTCACTGAAACTGTACATACACATTCATATCGTTTAACACTTATACTTCGACTAAGGCACTAGAGAATCTAGGAGTCTGATTATGGAAAGTGATTCTACTTAGATCATCAGTCTTATATCACTTCCATATCATCATCTCTCTTTTGAATTCTTTGTTCTCCACAATATTCATTTTCACATTTATTCCATCAAGGCTGCATCTCATTGCAAATTTTACTGTTAATCATCTCTTACAGTAATAAATCATGAGACAATCATTTTTTCTCCATGTCTCTTTTCATGTAGTATGGTCTTTAAATCTCTTTTCATAATTTAGATTCTCCAATTGAATCCTCCAATCATCATTTAGTCATCACATTATCTATACAGTTCCACCATTTCTATCATGACGAGGTGGTTATATGTACAAACATTTCCTATTTATATACTGGCAGTAAACATATCAATTATCTTACTCCTTTGAGTATCATTAATTGCGCTTATCAAAGTTGGCTTGATTTTACATCTTGCCACAGTCATGTGATAACCAATACAAATCACCTTCAGTCTTTCCTTCGGGAACTATTTCATATTGATGTTCCCTTCTCATCATGCAATTTATTTCCTTATTCCACTTTCATTTTCGTTTTCAAATTTCCACCTTTATCTCTTCATATTTTTACTCTCATCCTTTTTGTCGATTTTTTTATATATAATTATATTTATAATTATATATATAATTATATTACTAATAGTAATATATATATTTTATTTTCACAGTATATATATTTACACTTTAATTAAATTAATTAATATATATATATATATATCATACATATACATATTTATTTATATACATAATTGTATATAAAAGTATACATATGTATTTATTTAAGACAAAATAGTATATATTTCATTTTATAATATATACAATATCTCATATATATATATATATACATATGTATTTATATAAAAATTATTAAAATATATTTATATAATCTAATTATATAAATATATAATATACGCATTTTTATTTCATTTGATTTTTGGATTTCTTCATATCCAATTATTTCTCCTTTTCATTTCCTATTTAATTTGGATTTCCATTTAACCAAATTAATTTCCTCATTTCCTTATTTTCCGTAATTCCGACTTTATTTTCTTTAATTAGGTTTCATCTATAGAGCAGCCAGTCTCATCACTCTTTTATAGGCTGGCAATAGTATTTAGCTAGACTCATTACTTTCGTATCTCAATCATTATCTTTATATCATAGACAGGTTCACTGTCATCCTGTCGTCTCAAGATTATATATCTCAAGAGGAGATACTGTCTAGCCAAATTTCATAGTTGCTAATCTTAGCACAATTCCACAGCCTTTAAGAGTTTAAGGATCATATCACAATGCTGCTCATGTTCCATTTATACTTTAGACTCTATCAGTATTTCATCAATTTACTCATGTAAGGATGCCTCATTCTTTAGGCTTATATACTTTACAAGGCAACTCATTACCCTCGTAACTTCAATAGGAACTCGTAAAATTCACTCCGAGTTCAAATCATCATCTTATGGACACCAATCTTCAATCTTTTATCTAAGGACGCTTTATACTGAGGCTAGTCTTATAACTCCTTACATAACTCTAATCAGATCAATAAAGCGTCTATTTCCATGTAGATGAATATTTGTTCTTCATAAGAATTTTATTAGATAGTAAACATTTACTATATCACTTTCATTCCTCTACATATCGAGGTCATTTGTATTTCTCTCATTTACACTTATACAGATAACTTCATTATCATCAAATTTATGTTATCTTTATTTTCATCAATCACGCCTTTACACGTGAATTTCATTATTCACTTGGTTTTCAGAGTTATTTTCTTAAGCTTTTCGGATTCTTTCTATATCCTCCGATATAAGCTTAGAATTTAACTTCATATTCAAAATCGAGTCAATGTTATCTCGATTCCTCTAATTTATATAACTCTAGAAGTTCTATCGAAAATCAAATTTGATACTTTCTTTAATCATACATTTCTTATCATCTTGTGACCATTGTTCTTCAACTTTTCATCTGATGACGCCTTTTACAAAGATTGCTCTTATAAGCTCCTTATACATCTCCGATTAAATCATATTTAAGGCATCACTTCCATATAGATATTTATTTGTTCTTCATAAGAACTTTAGTGCATAATAAAAATTTTAATACATCATTTAATTCATCCTCAAATCATATCATTTGTATTTCCATCCTTTACATCGATACATGTGAATTTCATCATCCAAAATCGAGTCAACATTAACCTGATTTCTCAATCTATGTTACTTTGGAATTAATTGGGATTCTCATCCGATAGTTTCTTTAACTGCACTTCTCTTATCATTTTGGACCTTCATCTTTGTGTCCCATCATTTCACAGTGTATTCTCAAGGCAGAGACATTCAATATTCAAAACATTTTGATACATACTCTACCTTGATTTCATTATCTAGTCATAATTTACAACGTTACGAATCTCATTCTGGTAAGCTGTATCAAGTACAATGGTTCTCAACACACTTTACAGCTACCCGTTTCAATTCAGTTATTCACTTTAAAACCATTTCCATTTACTGAATTCAGGCTTAATTCCCTTGAGTATATTATCCACGAGATTAGAACCTTGGCACCCTTACGTACCTAGTTCCTTACACTCGTGTTATCACTAAGCTTCTTGTAAGAGTCCCGCCCGTTTGAATCGACCGTCGGCGAGCATCCCCTAAGCAATCCTTTCGCCCCAGGTTTACCCTTACTAGTGAGTCGGCGATAATATTGTTCGCCTGTATCTCACAACACATGATCCACTACGGGTCGCCCATCATTGGGTCGCCCATCATAGTTCTGTCTCAAGGGTCCTGAAGAACTTAGGTTAGCTGTGATCTTCTTTTTATCACTTCACTGTTCTTATAATTATTCTCTAATTCACAGTACTCCACACAGTACCTTATTCTGTGGCACATATTTCAAGATATGTCGGTTCTATATAAGATTATCTGTTTGATACCTCAAAGTAGTAAAAATGTATAGAACCATAAGTAACCACACCAGTATGTATTTCATTATCTGTACTATTCACCTCGTCAGTCAATTCCTGTAATCATTTCACTTTTCATAGTATTCAACGATCCCGTTCAATACACTCTTAATTTTTCGACCCTTACAGTCAATAACTGGGCCAAACATCTGATGACATTCCACTACACTCTTTGGATCGCATCACATAAGGCCCCGGCCCGTCCGCCGTCCGCCTGTACACATCTGTACTGTCCGCTCTGGGTTCTAGAGGTAGCCTCCGTCACACAGACACAGACGTAGCATTTAGCCCCTCACAAATTTCTTTCGCGTCTGTAATCTAACTGTTAGTGGAATCAGTAATAGGGATCATTAGATTCATATGACATCTTCTATGCCATTAATAATTCCATTACTATTAATGGATTCCAATTCAGCTCGGTTTTAACACTATTCCGAACATTTACCAATATAGGGGCATTTTTGTCATTTCAACATTTATCTATATCTCCTCAATATACATTTAAATCAATGAACTGATCATCTATATGTTGATAGTATCCTTTCTGATACTTATAACAGCAATTTAGATCTCATTCGATTTCGACAGAGAAGTTCACTAAAATCCACAATTGGATTATTTTGCTTGTAATTCAACTTTATATCATTAATTTCTCTGTTAGATCAATCAATTCTAGCCTCTGTTGGTTTATTTTAACTCCTTGTAAAATTTCAGAGTCAGGGGTATTTTGGTCATTTTTGGCCAAAAATTTTCTCTCTCTTCAAATTACCCTCAATCGGTGATCTTAAAGTCTATATAATGATGATATTTCATCCCCCTCCTTTATACCATCACTTTCAGGACTCAATTCGGTTCGGACAGAAAAGTACTGGTGGGGCCCTCACCGAGTCCATTTCTGTTCCTTATCGAACTGACCTTCATTTAGATCATAAGATCACTATTTTAGGTAACATTCCCGAGCCGTTTTCCCTTTTTAGCATTCCTTATTCCAAAATTGTTCACTCCCTTCTAAACACTTAATTCAATTTGCAATCATTTATTTTCTCTTTGTATTCAGACTACACAGTACTACAAGGGATGTTTAACTCTTTTCCTTTCAAAAGTATCCATAGACATCAAGCCAACCATTGCTCTGATACCATTAAATCTGTCACGATCCGTGACCACATTTCTCACCTTATTGTACACAACTTAACCGGTTGGGCTATCTGTGATACTTCACTTGTACTAACTGTTAAAGAATTTTACATAACATTATTTATATTATACACATCCCTCATCGTAATTAATCAGATAAGTAGTACTGTTGACATGTCTAAATACAAAAAATAAATGATCATACCTCAAATAACTCAGTCAGTCTGTCACATTTTCCTTCGTGTACAGCTAGGATCCACAACCCACTGAACTCACAATCATCAAAACCTGAATTGTTTAAAATTAAGGCGTGAGCAAAACCACGGCTTAGTAAGGGAATTATATGCCTCATTTGATACTCAGCTTCCTATATGCTGAAAATCTTTTTCATTTTTCCTATGGGCTCTAGGCTCGCATGTAGGAAGGATACTATAGTCGGCTAGGGATCCGGATGGATTAAGATAGGTATTTTAGAATACCATACTTGTTCCAGAACCTAGAAGCAACTGTAGAGAGAAATTTTCATTTCGTTTTGAATTAATAAATCCTTTTCTTTTTCATTCCATAACCTTTTCATATTCTTTTCAAAATAATGTTTTTATGAAATAAAGCATTTAAATAAAATAATTAATATTCGTATATTCCTTGAAAAGAATATTAGTTAAATCATCATCTTATTTCTTTAAAACTCATTTCACGTTTTACTGTACTCTCTTAATTAGTACAATACTTTAAATAGCAAAATAAGCTATTAAAATCTCTTCCATTTGTCAAATTAGCAAAGCAGTAAGCCCTTCGATAGATTGGTCACTATACACGTTGATAAAGCGGTTATTATGTAAGTTAATAAATCAATCCATTCACAAAACAAAAATCCATAAACTTTAAGCGTATAGCTTAACTCATTGAAAACAGTTCCAATATAACCAAATTACTTAATCACTTTAGGCGTAAGCCCCAATTCACTGATTCAGTTACGACATCTATCCTAACTAGCAATGGAGTTAAGTGTCATATCGAGGAACTCGTGTAGCACGTAGGTCTTTCGGGACTCTAGAGGTGGTTCCTACGGTCCAACTGGTATCTGTGTAGCACGTAGGTCCCTTGGGATTCTAGAGGTGGCTCCCACGGTACGGAAATCGAGTCTTCACTCGGTTTGGCCTTTAGGACACAGACTTCTTACTAACACATTGGAACTCGTGTAGCACTTAGTTCTCAAAGGATTCTAGAGGTGGCTCACACGGTACAGAAACTTCTTACTAACACATCGAAACTCATGTAGCACTTAGTAGTCAAAGGATTCTAGAGGTGGCTCCCCATAGTTCACTAAGAATCTATGTAGCACTTAGGTCCCTTGAGTCTTCTAGAGGTGGCTCACACGGTACAGAAACTTCTTATTAACACATTGGAACTCGTGTAGCACTTAGTGCTCAAAGGATTCTAGAGGTGGCTCCCCATAGTTCACTAAGAATCTATGTAGCACTTAGGTCCCTTGAGTCTTCTAGAGGTGGCTCACATGGTACAGAAACTTCTTACTAACACATCGGAACTCATGTAGCACTTAGTGCTCAAAGGATTCTAGAGGTGGCTTCCCATAGTTCACAAAGAATCTATGTAGCACTTAGGTCCCTTGAATCTTCTAGAGGTGGCTCACACGGTACAAAGATTGAGTCTTTACTCGGGTTGGCCTTTATGCCATATATACCTTCCACTATCTTATCAGAACTCATGTAGTACTTATAATCTAATATTCCATTTAAGACCATAGTAAGAATATTAGATTTATCATTTCTTCCTTTTTGAAAACATATTACATGTTCGTATCACATGTCTTATGAAAATCATCTCACAGTACTATAATCAGTACCAAAATGAGCATTTTGTAAAAATGCTATAAATCAATTGATTTTCTTCTCATATCATATAAAACATGTTCTTTTCACATGTCACGCAATCATATATCACATTTTTCGTTTGACATATTCCACATCATGTATAACACTTTCCTTTTTAACATATCACCTATCATTTATGGTGTCTAAGATAGACATCAATCTTATCATACTATAAACCCCGGAGGGTGAAGAAATAAACCGGTCAAATCTATGACCATAATCTATATTGTCCTCGGCGGATCACGGATCAGGTATCGACTGGGACTAAACATATCGCATATCATGCATCAGCATGATAGGAATGCCAACCAATCTCAAAACCGTAGTTTTCATCATAAAATAAACCTTTATGGAATTTATATAAATATATAATTCCGTAATTTAAAACCATAAGGGTTAAAATTCTTTAGTGAATATTTATAAAAATATTCATATGAATATTCACTGTATTTCACTTCATCTTTCACCTCGTATTACGTGTAATTTATCTATTCCGAGAATTTTCGGTGATTTCATTATCACCATTCTCGAATACATGAATATTTAAAATTCCATCTCATTATATTCATGTTTTATGAAATTTAGTAATTTCCTCATGTTTCGTGATTTAATATCGATTTTCGGAAATAAAATCATTTAATATGATTTTATAAAGTTTTTCTAAAATTTTCGGCAGCATAACGGCTGCCGATTTACTAACCTCTTGCACAGAAAATACAGTTTTAAATTTCCAACCAGTACATCAACCCAAAATTTTTAGCCAATCATGCATCATAATAATTTTCATAAAATATTTGCATAAAATATTTCAAATTAAAATATGCAGACAGAATATCCTTACTGTACTGCACATGCTTCCCTTACCTTTTTTTTCCAGATCGGCGACTTCCTCTTATCGATCGCGTTCGCACTCCATCTCTCCCGATTCCTTATCCCGATCGTTGAAAATAATTTCTGAAAATAACAATTCTAAATTTTAGAATTTTTCCATAATTTATTAAATTTTTTTGAAATTTAATTTATGGGAATTTCTTACCGAATTTTCATAAATTTTCGGGTTATCGAATTTCCGGGAATCTCCGAATTCTCGAAATTCTTCTTTTTCCTCTTTTTCTTCCTTTTTTCCTCTTTTCTTTTTCTCTCTTTCTTTTTCTTTTCTTTCTCTTCCTTTTTCTTTTTCTTTTTCTTTTTCTTTTCCCTTCCTTTCCCGATCAAACCGGTTCAGACCGGTCCAGTTCCTTTCCTCGCCGGTTCCTCGCCGGCGGCCGGTTCTCCGATGGCTCGGTGGCTCAGCAGTTGGCCGACGTCGAGACGAACTTGCCGGTGGCCTCAGCTTGGCCTGGATCGGCGGCACGGCGGCGGATCAAGGCGGAATAGGTTCGGTTTCTTCTTCCTCTTCGCGGCCTTCCTCCGCCATTCACTGCGCCTTCAGTGGCATTCATCCTCTTCCTCTCCCTCCAGCGAAGCTTCGGTTGCAGTTGCAGCCACCGATTTGGCCAGCGCCATCCGTTTCTCCTTTTACTCTCTCTCGACTTCCGCCGCATTTTCTGCCTCTGTTCCTTTCTTTTCTTTCGCCGCGGATGGTTTCCTTCCTTTCCTATTTGGCCGGCGACGACATCCTTTCCTTTTTCCCTCTTTGGCAATGGCAACTTTATCGCCGTCGACCCCTTTGGCTAGAAAGGTCGGTTCCCGATTCCTTCCTTCCATTTTCTTTCCTCTTTTGTTTTTATTCCACTTTCTTTATTTAGTATTTAACATACTATATACTATAACATATATTTTATACATATAATATATACTATATATTATACATATATTATTTCATATATAATGTAATGCAATATTTATTATGTATAAATTATATATTGTATATTACAAAACATATGTCTAGTATATATATGTGTATATTTATATACTTTAAAATAAATAACATTTACATATACAAATTATATAAATGTTATAATACAACATATATACATATAAACTTTAATATAAAATCAGATTTACCTTTCTTCTATATGTATTTATATAATTATGTATACACATAAAATATTATGTTTATAAACATATGTATTATTTAAATTTATGAAATAGTATATATTTCCATATATATACCAACGTATATTAAAATATACTATATAGTATTTTAAATACATATGTATTTGTATAAAATACATTTATATATAATTTGTAATTATATAAACATTTTTTTTTCATTTTCCTTATTTAATTTGGATCTTAATTTATCCAAATTAATTTTCGTCTCTCTATTATTTTTATCTTCACTTTCAATTTGATTTCCTTTATACGAATCTCCCAATTTTTTCACTTCCTCAATTCTCGGGATTTTCACCAATATCCCGTTCTCGCAAATTTTATTTATTTTCTCTGATTTATGTTCTCCAATATTTATTTTCAATCTTTATAATTTCCAATAAATGAAAAATTTACGGTTATCACATTGAATTTGGAGTTCTATAGCTTAAGATATGTACAAAGGAATGCAGTACACTTTACCTAAAAAATGTGAATTCTAGTTTTGAATTTGCAAATTTGTACAAAATAACCTAGGTCAAATTTGTTGCCAACCTTGCATTTCCAGAAAGATAAATAAGCTAGAATTAATATGGTTTTGAGTTTGCACAATTTGGACAACCCTGCATTTAGATATGAACCAATATGTGTATAGAGGTCGATAGACAGTTCTACTAGAATGCACCTAAAAAATAGAATAAATTTGTGGATTTACAAAAAATGATTCAGAAATGATAAAAATTGTGGATTTACCTTTCTGAATATGGAATTGAATTAGGATTCACATGGTATTGGATTCATAATTTTTAGGTCCATATAATTAGTTATGTAATTTTTAATGCACAAAGATTAAGAAATCACCCTGCCTAACATGCCAAAAATGGACCGAACTTTGGGAAATTGCTAGGAACAGTACCAGATGAATTAGAAAGTGGTCCTTACACTTATGAATAAGGAATTAAGTAAGGTTACATAAAAAATTTACGGTGCACTAATTGAAATCCGACATTTTTAGTTATGAATGGAATGGTACTGATAGGTCAGAAAGTTCTTACAGACAGTGAGCTACTCATATAGTGTAATGGTGAAACTTTGGAGTGCAGTGTTGGATAAGATAATCGAACTTCCAATGAGTATGAATTATAGTAATGTTTAGTACATACAATTGTGAAATTGAAATTGTATGAATGATTTTATGCAACTCGAAAGTGAAGGGGCGGTAGAAAAGACTTAACACTACAAAAAAATAGAGCATTAGAGACGGAATTTGTGATAGAATTTCTGTTACAAATTTTCTAATTTCGTCACTGATAACAATTAGCAACGGATTTGAAACGAAATATTCCGTCTCAAATTCCGTCTGCAAAATTAAAGTAGCTAAAAGTCTTTCCGTCAGAAAGTCATTTTTTTCGTCACAAATCCGTTGCAATTTAAGACAGATATTTGCAACCAAAATCCGTCTCTGAAATCATTTTTTTCCGTCAAAAAATATAATAAAAAAAACAAATTGATTTTTCTACCAAAATATTTTGACTTTTGCATCGGATTTTGTGACCGATCTTCCGTCTCAAATTTTTGTGACAGAAAATTTCGATACAATTTCCGTCACAAAGAAATAATTTGTTCAAAAATTTTTTCAAATTTTTAATATTTGTGACGAAATTTCCTACCGAAATTCCGAGGAAATTTCGTCACAAATAAGTTACAATGAAATTTGTGACTGAAAATTTCGTCTGTAAATTCATTTTTTCATCTCAACAAATATATTATTGAAACAATATAAGAAATTAAAATTATATTTTGAGACAAAAAATCCGTTACAAATTACTACTTTCTGTTAAAAATTTTTTCACAATTTGCGACTAAAATTCCGTAACAAATTCCATCATAAAGCTGTGAAAAAAAATCAACATTTAAATTGTTATTTCATAACTATTTAAATTGTTAAATTTCATTAAAAAACAATTAATTTTGTAAGCTAAAATCTATTTTCCATCTAAGTACACCTAAAATTGAATCCAATTAATTTACAATGTCATTTAACAAAAATCTATACATTTAATATATACATAATAAAACAAAAACCTTAAATATACATCTAATATCTACATAATATATACCAACATCCATAAACATTATGTTCAATTTGGAAATATATACTATGTTCAAATTAAATGCAAAAGTATGAAGATAAAATTGTATAGCATCGTAATGCTTCATGAAGACGATCTTTGCTTCAAAAAGTGAACACCTAAAACAAAATAAAATTTTTTGTTAAATACGATTTAACAGAAATTCATACAATTAATATATAACACACACACACACATACATAATCAAATAAAATCTGAAAATATTTAGAAAATATTCATTCAACATTCCAAACATCATGTCAAATTGATAAATGCAAATATATATATATATATATAAATATATATATATAACATTCAAATAAAATAAAAAAGAAAATAATGTCTACAAAGCAATGTTTTCTAGAAACTATCCAACTTCAGGAAACGAACATCTAAAACATAATCGAATCTACTTATACTACAGTTTAATAAAAATTTAATACATTTAATATACACTAGAATCGAACCCGCACTTTGCTACGGGATCCATTGATAATTTCATGTATATAAAGAAGCTAAAATAAAATGGATTAATGAATTAAAAGCATTTAAGGCAATTATACCGTTATAATACATGATGTGCTAACACAATCTTACTTTAACAGCATACCCAGATGAACTGAGCTCTCCTAAACATAGAAAAAATAGAATATTAGTGGAATAACACACCAAAATCTGAATTACGTGTAAATAGAAAAGCAATCCAGTTTTCAAATACATTAAACTAAAATTAAAGGAAAGCAGCCTGAGATCAAAGGCAAATTATAGAATTAGAAGAGATGAAAACAATTATTATATATATATATAATTGACTACATTTAATTTATAGTCAAATTTTCTTTTCCATTTGCCAAATTTTTTTACTTCACCCTCTTTATGTTGGTCATGCCTTTAACCCAAACAACAACCTTTATTCTTTTGTTATTCACGCCAACAACACCAAAAAAAATTAGTCTTTCTTCCACTTCCCTTTTTACGCAATCAACATTGACTCAAACTCTTATGAATGAATTTTCAACAGCCCAACAATTCCATGTTTTAATTATTCTAATTACATGGCTGCCTTTATTTCCTTGTAAGGTTGTATCTTCTACCTTCCAAGCCATTCAACACCATAATTTCACTATCACCAACACATAACCGAAACCCTTAAAGTTCACTACACTTAATTCTACTTCAAACAAGAAATTAAAGTACACAAAACAAGTGCTGGAAATTTACCTGTTCAAGAACAGATTCTGTTAGCACAGAACAGCCCACTTATGGTGGTTTTTGGCTAAGCTTTTTGAATGGTTTAGAAGCTCTTGAGATGGGGATTAAATCCTATCAAGAAACCTAAGTGGATTAATGGAGGAAAACGTAAGTTCTACATGGCCAAACGTGAAAGACACGAGGAGAAAAGAGAAGAAAATGCAGAGCAGAAACAGGAAACAGGGTAGAATGGGTGAGGGCTGTAAGGAACATGGTAGAAGGCTTGTGTTGTCTTCTTTTTATTGGTTATAATTATATTTTTTTATTTATAAAATCTGATTTAATTCCAAAAGGTCCAAATTGCTCACTTAAAAATCCTAAAATTATAAACTTTGCCACTACACAGTACAATTTCTGTCAAGTCAGATTTTAAATTTAAATTTTCATTTATTTTATTTATTTCTTAAGTCAAATTAGTCAAATATTGACCAACTTTGACCAGCCCTTACAAATAACCAATTTGCCCTCAACCAACTTCAATCAGCACCTTAAATAGAGATAGGAAAAATAGAGATTTTGGGCTCACATTTATCATGTCAAATGTGAAATTGAAAAGAGGATTTACCTTCTCTTTGAGCAGTGACATCTACCAGCTGAGGATGCACATCACATTTGATTGCATTGATCCATCAAAGAGGAAAGCAATTTTCTGAATCCATTTACTTCATCTTGAGTCATAAAGCTTTTGTCATGCATGATTTGATTAATTACCACCATATGTAATACTGATATAGAAATGATATCTGAATCTAGCTTTAATTTTACACCAAGAACCAGAAAACCTTTAATTTTAAATGATTATCTTCTACCTGTATAACATATCTGTTGGCTCTTATAGGCAATACCGAGAGGGGGGTGAATCGGTTTTTAACTACCCTTAAGCTCGTTTTTCGGTTTCTCTAAATTCTCTAGCCTATATGAATATTTTCTAAGTTCTCTAGGCTATTCAATTATGCAATATAAATTCAAAGCAATAAACACAAATATAATTGCAAATAAGTAAAGAGAGTAAGGATAGAGAAATGTACACAAGTGATTTATAGAGGTTCGGCAACCTTGCCTACGTCCTCTACCTTGAGACGCTAGCAAGGATTTTCCCCAAATTCACTAACTTGAATTTGTGTTACACTCCCTCTTTTCAAGGCTCAAGAGAAACCTCTCTCTTTTTCTTAGGTTAAAGAGAAACCTCCTTCTTTTTCTTAGGCTAAAGAGAAACCTCCCTCTTTTTCTTAGGCTAAAGAGAAACCTCCCCTTTACAAGGAATGATTTGTTTTACAAATGATGTAATCAAGAAAAAGCCTCTAGGTAGGCAAGTGATTACAGAAATTAAGCACAATGAAAAGCCTATACAATATTTGTGCTAAACAATACAAGAGATAAGTGAATGATAGAAGATGTAGACTTTGGAACTCTTGATTTGTTGTTTGAGGCTTGAGGAAGATGAATAAGATGATGAAAGATGTTGCTTGGTTGTTCCTCTTGCTTCCTTTAGCTTCTAAGCCTCTATTTATAGTCCATTGGATGTATTCTAGCCGTTGGGTGGAGCCAAATCTCGGATATTACCGTTGTCTCACAAAAACTAGCCGTTATAGGCTATTTTCGAGCAATGGGATCGATCCCTTTCCATAGGGGATCGATCCCTTCATTCTAGATCTGAATCTTCTGGGCTGAGGGACCTTTTCTAGCCGTTGGGAGCTTACTGCCAAAAGGGGATCGATCCCTTCTCTCCAGAAGGTGATTTCCTGCACTTTTTGAGTTAGAAATGATGTGGTCTTTGATCCTAATCCAACCCAAAACATTTTGGCATTTTTGTGGGAGTTTTTCTTGACTTTCTCAAATGAAAACATGGTCTAAAAATTCATCAAGTGATTTTCTAAAATATTCAAAACATTTACGAAGTATTAAGACCAATAAGAGTATGCATCATTAAATCATGATCTTAATGTTTGATATGATCACTTGAAATGTATTGAGAAAATCATGTGTGATAAGGCAAATTTACAATATGAATTAAAGCATTAAAGCTTACTTAAGTTTTTGTCATTTCAAAATATATATGTCAATTTAAAGCTAACAATCTCCCCCTTTTTGATTTGACAAAACTTAATGTAAATTTGCTTTGAAAATTCTTTGATAAAATACTCCCCCTCAATTAAAGTAGGATTTTATAAAGCTTCCCTTTAATATAAGCATGGGTTTTGAAAATGAATTTTCAAGCTATTTTTCCCCCATTATCTCTCCCCCTTAATATCTCTCCCTATCTCTCCCCTTTTTTGTCATAGCAAAAAGAAAGAAAAAAAATATGCTCCCCCTAAAATTATGGCCATGTGAGAAGAGATAAAAATGCTCCATCCAACAAGAAACATGTTAGTACATGAGACTCATAGCACAAATAAATAAGTCAATATTCACAAAGAGTATGAAATATTCATGCAATGAATATGACTTATGATCCTATACCAATTGTTTATAAATAATTTTGATACCAATTGTTGATAAGTAATTTTGCAAGAAGGTTCCAATTGGTAAGAAGTTAAGCAAGCACCTAAGTATATCAATTGTTCTCTAAGGTCCAACTAAGGTGCATGGAAATACATCATGATTATGAGCTAAAATTAGATAACATATCATATGCATGTGCTCATAAATCATTTTCAAGAAATATTGTGCCTAGAATTAAGATATATAGCAATTAACTACAAATTCTAGCACACAAGAGTTTCATGCAAAAATATTCTAAATGGATTCTTCTCTATTTGTCATTTCAAACTAAAGAGCATGAGAAGAATTGTCAATTTAAAGCTCATACCAATTGGCAATTTAGTTTTGGCCTACCAATTGTTGAAAATATGATTGCCAATGATACTAATTGTTGTTTCAATCTAAATTCCAATTGTTACTAATGGTTGACTTAGTCATTTTGCATGAATCCAATCTCTATGTGTAGTGTGTTCATGTCAATAAAATAGTCATTCTAAATATGCAAGAACACAACATATATCATCAAATATGCATATGGATTAATTATACATAAGCATACAATCATAAAGTATTAATCCATATTCATATTCACAAAGTTATATCATATGGAAGATTCATAAAATCAAAGTATTCAAGCAAACACATTTTCGTCCATGTTTTCAATCACAAAAATCCTATGCTCATTTTCCAATTCAAGTCCTTAACAAATTATGAGCAAGGAAAGATTCAAATAATAAATGCATGGATATCAAGTTTGTTCAAGTTTGCATTTATCTTTGAATGTTGGTGTTGTCATTAAGACCTTAGTTCTTTAAGTACAAGGATGATAAAGTTTCATGCATTTGAACATTTAGGATCCATTTACCATCACAAATTATAGGCCAATGACCATTACCAATTGTTGAATTTACATTTGAAATCAATCCACTAGATGTATGATGATCACGAAACCTAGAATGGAGTAGTTGAGTCAAGCTAATAAACATAATCCTATAAGCATGCTTGACTAAGATGAACAAAAGATATGATCAATAGTCATTATGCACAAGCTCATCAAATTCTCAAATTACTCACAAATCAATGAAATAATTCTCAAAATTAAGTTTAAGCATTCATTGAAAATATATTTCAAGATTATTTCAAGATTCATGAATGTTTTTAACAAGAAAAATGATTGTGCACTTGTGAGCTCAAGAAAAATGATATTGATTGTTGAAAGTGATACCATTTGTTGGGAATGATACAAATTAATTGAGTTGAGGCATGATATCAATGAAAAATGAATTTTCATAGTTTAAAGATCATCAAAAAGAAGTTAAAATACTGGATTTTAACTTGAGAAGAAAGAAGATATCAACAAAGTGAAAAATCCTTCTCAAATTCGGTTGAAAAAGTGCAGAAAAGCCCTTTCTGGCTTGGGGGATCGATCCCTTAAGTCCAAAATGCAGATTTCCTGCATTCTACTCAAGGGAGATCGATCCTGCTTGCTAAGGGATCGATCCCTCATCCTGTTTCTGCAGTTTTTGACAGAAAATCTAACCTTTGAGATGCCCAAACTTCGTTTTTGAGTAATTTAAGTCCAAGTAAAGGTTTAAACATTTGTAAAACATGATTTTGGACTTGTATGAATGAAAAATCTGAATGAAAAACCATTTTACAAAAGATTTTGCAATTTTGGAAGAATTTACACAATAAAATGCATTTTTGGCCTCAAAGGGGGTCATTTTAAGCATTATGCATATTTTGTCAAAACCAAAGCTTTGGAAACCACAAATATGTCAAAACAAACTTGTTCACATAGGTTTTAAACACATATAACATCAAAGCATACATCTTGTGAACAACATGCCATGATTTCCAACATACAAATTCTTCATTAATGCTCATGACATAGCATTTTGCATATATGACATATTTGACAATTTTTGAGCAACTAAATATATTATCTAAACATATCAAACTTGCTCAAACTGCAGAAATCCAATAAACATTTCAAAATCATAAATCATGCCTTTCATTCAATCATCAAGATTTGTCCATCAAACACTCAACAATCATGCTTTTTGCTCAATCACAACTCACAATGCATCAAGAATCATCAACCAAGTGCCTCAATAAAACATATAAATAATTTTAGCAAAAATGAGTTCTGAAGAGATAAGATTTAAGCTTACAAAGCTCCTTTGCTAGAGAATGCTTTGCCTTGAATAGTTGAATCTACCTTGTGCCATTCTTTGAAGAATTGTTGTGACCTTGCCAAGGATGGATTTCCAAGCTCTTCCTTTTTCTCATTGGCACAAGCAATCTCCATGAGGTGTGTAGAGCATTCAATCCCCATTGTTTCTTTGTAATTCCATGCTCTAACACTCCTACAACAAACACATTTTCAAGCATGCTTTGGTACCCAAATTTTCTTGGGTCCATGAGAGTTAGTGTTCACAATTTTAGATCCCTTAGGGATCCATTTCAAATATATTCATCATTGTTTATAGCATGCTTTGGCACCCACAATTTTCTAACCACTCTTCCTCTAAATGTTGTTTTTCTATAAGTGCATGCTTGTGAAGAGTGTCCTATTCTATTGCAAAGTGAGCATGTAAGAGATAAATCATTCATAGTATTTTTGCTCACAAGGAAATTCTTAAGATGAGTTTCTTTTTATTTAGCATTATAGCCTAACCCATCTTTGTCAAAGAAAGCTCTTTGGGTCTCTAACATGTGATCTAGCTTTTGTTGACCCATATAAAACCTACAAAATGAGTTATGCAAATTTAAGTTCTTTTTATGCAACTTATTTATTTCTAAGTTAGCCTCTTCTAATTTCTTTTCAAATTCTAGCTTAGCATTTATCAATGCTTCATTTTCTATTTTTAATTTAGCAATGATTCTCTTATATTTGGAGTTCATGCATTGAAAATCATTTGCTAATTCATTAAAAGCATTTTGTAGTTCATCAAATGTATAGTCATTATCTTCACTAGAACTACAACTAGCCTCATCATCACTAATAGCCATAAAGCATGAGTAGGCTACCTCATCATCTACGTTTTCCTCATCGGAGCTATCACTATCGCTCCATGCAGCCACAAATGCTTTCTTCCTAGGTTTCCTATCCTTTTCTTTCCTAAGTAAGGGGCAATCTAACTTGGTATGACTCGGTTCATTTCACTCATAACACACTAAGGGGTCTTTTTCTCTTCTACTTGATTCTCCCTTATGATGTCTCCTATTTTGCTCTCTCTCATTCATTCTCATGAACCTATTGAATCTTTTGGCAAAAATTGCCATTTCCTTTTCTTCCTCATTTCCACTCCCATCACTATGATCCTTATTAGTGGAAGACTTAAGTGCTACTCCTACTTTCTTTGAAGGCTCTTCATTTCTTTTCAATTTCATCTCATATGTAAGTAGGGAGCCCATAAGTTCATCTAGAGACAAGGTATTTGGATCTTTAGACTCTTCTATTGCGGTTACCTTTGCCTCCCATGATTGTGGCAAGCTATTCAAAATTTTCTTTACCATTTCAACATTGGAATAGTTCTTGCCTAATGCCTTAAGTCCATTAATTATATCATTAAACCTAGTGAACATTTCGCTAATGGACTCATTTTCTTCCATCCTAAATAGCTCATAATCATGTGTGAGCATTCCTACTTTTGTTTCTCTAACTTGATTTGTCCCTTCATGTGTGATGGCCAATTTGTCCCATATTTGTTTAGCATTCTCACATAGAGAGACTCTATTATACTCATTGGGACCTAATGCACAAAAGAGAGTGTGCATAGCCTTGGCATTCAATTGTGCCAATCTCATATCATTTGTGTCCCACTCATCCTCACTTTTAGGGACATCTTTTCCATCAACTTTCTTCATTGAAATTTTGGGACCATTAACAATCACCCTCCACACTTCATAATCATTAGATTGTACAAAGAACATCATCCTAATTTTCCAATATGAATAATTCTCGCCATTGAAAAGTGGAGGTCTAACTAATGATTGTCCCTCTTCTCCTAAGGGTGTGCCTACATTCAAGTGATTTAGGATCGTTTTGCTCGATAGAGGTTAGTCTAAATCAATCTCGAGCCCAAACTCTGATACCAATTGTTGGCTCTTATAGGCAATACCGAGAGGGGGGTGAATCAGTTTTTAACTACCCTTAAGCTCGTTTTTCGGTTTCTCTAAATTCTCTAGCCTATATGAATATTTTCTAAGTTCTCTAGGTTATTCAATTATGCAATATAAATTCAAAGCAATAAACACAAATATAATTGCAAATAAGTAAAGAGAGTAAGGATAGAGAAATGTACACAAGTGATTTATAGAGGTTCGGCAACCTTGCCTACGTCCTCTACCTTGAGATGCTCCCAAGGATTTTCCCCAAATTCACTAACTTGAATTTGTGTTTCACTCCCTCTTTTCAAGGCTCAAGAGAAACCTCTCTCTTTTTCTTAGGCTAAAGAGAAACCTCCCTCTTTTTCTTAGGCTAAAGAGAAACCTCCCCTTTACAAGGAATGATTTGTTTTACAAATGATGTAATCAAGAAAAAGCCTCTAGGTAGGCAAGTGATTACAGAAATTAAGCACAATGAAAAGCCTATACAATATGTGTGCTAAACAATACAAGAGATAAGTGAATGATAGAAGATGTAGACTTTGGAACTCTTGATTTGTTGTTTGAGGCTTGAGGAAGATGAATAAGATGATGAAAGATGTTGCTTGGTTGTTCCTCTTGCTTCCTTTAGCTTCTAAGCCTCTATTTATAGTCCCTTGGATGTATTCTAGCCGTTGGGTGGAGCCAAATCTCGGATATTACCGTTGTCTCACAAAAACTAGCCGTTATAGGCTATTTTCGAGCAAAGGGATCGATCCCTTTCCATAGGGGATCGATCCCTTCATTCCAGATCTGAATCTTCTGGACTAAGGGACCTTTTCTAGCCGTTGGGAGCTTACTGCCAAAAGGGGATCGATCCCTTCCCCTAGGGGATCGATCCCTTCTCTCCAAAAGGTGATTTCCTGCACTTTTTGAGTTAGAAATGATGTGGTCTTTGATCCTAATCCAACCCAAAACATTTTGGCATTTTTATGGGAGTTTTTCTTGGCTTTCTCAAATGAAAACATGGTCTAAAAATTCATCAAGTGATTTTCTAAAATATTCAAAACATTTACGAAGTATTAAGACCAATAAGAGTATGCATCATTAAATCATGGTCTTAATGTTTGATATGATCACTTGAAATGTATTGAGAAAATCATGTGTGATAAGGCAAATTTACAATATGAATTAAAGCATTAAGGCTTACTTAAGTTTTTGTCATTTCAAAATATATATGTCAATTTAAAGCTAACAATATCATATAACAATAACATAAGCCAGAGAGTTTTAGACCAAGTTTATAATAAAATCTATCTACCAAAACCACCTATATATAAGTCTTGTATTAATTTTGTGTACTAATTGAATGAATCAAATATTGAAAATCAACTTCATTAAAATGATAATTTTTCGAAGTACACAATTGATCACATCTAACTCTCTGCTCTGGCAGTCAACAGTAGCTGGGATTACACAATAGTCCAAACAATGTACACCATAACCACAATAGTCTCAGAATTAGCAACACCAAATCCAGCAACAACAACTTGCTGTAGCACCCTTAATATCAAATAAAATGATCAAACCTCAAAAGAAATGCCACTAAATGTACTATTAGTTTAATCATAAGATTTCAAAATTAAAATTTCAAATCGTTTAATAGCACAAACTATAGGTAAACTAATTGTATCATAAAAAACAATGTGAAAAACAAAAAGTATAGGAAAATATTTAAAATAAATAAATTTTTATCAATCCTACTCTTTACCATATTTTCCTAACTATCACTCAAACTTACCTTTCTTAATAGAATCAATGTGAAAAATGAACCATTATTCACACTGATCTTTTTAAAGGAAAAAATGTTATAGCACTAAGAGTTTATGCAAGGTTATCATCAAATTGGGGGCAAAGTAACTTGGATGAAGGTAAATATATTATTACCAAAAGAAACTCCATTTCAATAAAAAGAAATGCATACCTTATGGTAGTGTCTTACTCTTTATAAGGCATCAAACATTGGACCTCTTCCAGAACAGAAGTGAAAGCATAGAGCATCATCTAACCTATCGAGAAGGAAATTCAATGAAAAGTGTTATGCAATTCCATATGAGAGACAGATAAAAGCTAAAAAAACCCCCTAAAGAATAAAACTAACTTAAACAAAAAAAAAAGAGTAAGAAACATAATTCTCTCACCCTCTTCCAACCATGTAGAAAAAGATGATGGCTCGTCCATAGTATTCTCGACATGGCTAAAATGTGGAAATATTATATCTTTTATCATGGTATGATTTGCAATCATAGTATATAGAGGCCATGTTAACAAAAGAAATCTAACTCTCAATCCAAAAGTATAGTATCTTTTATTGTGAGTTTTAATTATACTTTTTATAAAAGAGAGGTCAAGTAGATATTATCTTATTATTATTTGCTCCACAATTATATACCATAATTTAACATTTATATTTCTTGAACTTCTAATTACTACAGACACATTTTTAACACATAAATAAACTATGGTTAAAAAAAATCAATTGATTTGAAAAAACATATTGAATAAAAATAGTTTTTTGATCATTAAAAAATAAAAAAATTGGTTCTGCAACCCTCTTGTGCTGAAGATTTGTCAAATTTTTCTTTTAAAATTTTTTTGAACAATTATATAAAATTGTATCTTTTTTTATGTTTTCTAGCATCGCTTGCTCTTTCTCCTATTCGACAAAATAAATATAAAAATAAGTCCCGCAGCATCGCACGAGTATTTTACCTATTATAAATTAAATACTACAGACTCCTGTGCCTTAACTCTCAACAGATGCTACAAGTTTGTACAATATTAAAGTAGCATTAACTTGTCTTTTATGATTGGAGCTTGGCGAGATGGCTATAGTTGCAGCTAAATCAAAGATTACTAAAAAAAGTCAAAAGAGAAAAAGAGAACCAAGATTCACAAAACTATAGAAGAGAACATTTATCTATTTTCTCATATGTAATTACCCCATATAAAGTATCCTCACGTAATCCATTATTTAAAATATTTATCTGAGTTCTACACAGATTGATGCGGATCCATCAAACATAGAATAAAAACTAATAGTGTATCAGCATAATCAAGAATCAACAAATTTAAAAGCAAACCCACCAACAAAAATAGCTAAAAGCCTACCATAACCCAGTGCATCTTCCTGAAGTTTGCCATGAAACTGAAATAAAATACTTAAATAACATTACTTACCCAATGACATTACGTCCTAAAAACGAACGACATAAGAAAAGATCAACTAGATTAAGACAAACCCATTAAGATAAATGGCTATAGAATCCAGTGCTAAATGCCTATTCAACGAAGAAAACAGAAAAGAAACGATGGCCTGAAGCAAAAACAATTACAAAAAGGATAATGACAATGTCAACGGGCCAATAATTCACGAAAGATTGTTACCTTGTGAAATTAAAAGGTAAGAGCAGATCTGGGTGCCTTATATGCGAGTGGCTGCAATGTATTTCTCAATTCATAGCCAGGTTCATCTTGAGCAATTGATTCAATGGAAAAGTTCTCCCCTGATGCATGAAACGAAGGAAACTGAGAGTTGTAAATTCACTTAATTTTGCTTTTAGAATTTAAAGTTATAACTTATGAACCTAAAATATATATTTTACAAAATAAAAATTAACTATACAAAATAAATAAATAAAAACCCATTTATACCAAATGTGTTGGGAAGGGAGCAGGGACTGTCGGTGCCGAATCTAGTAAGAAGAGGGGCCAGCGGCAGCAGCTTCGGCAATAGAGACAGATGACATCAACTCTGGTCAGGGGAGGATCTTGCGGCAGCTGTTCGACAATGCAGGGGAGAGGAGAGGCGCGTAGGTGAGAGGAGAGGAAAGAAGAAGGAACCAGTGCTGGGCGGCTGTGCTCGACGCCGTGCCAGATTGGTAAGCGAGAGGCCGGCGGTCAGAATTGGGGGTGAGGCAAGGTGTGCCCAAGGGAGAGGTGTGATAACCGCAAATTTTCCATTTATTGGAAATTATTAATATTAGAAATTAATATTAAAGAAAATAGATAAGAGGAAATAAATAAATTAAAGTAAATAAATAAAATTGTGAGAATCGAAATATTGTGGAAATTCCGAGAATGGAGGAAGTGATAAAATTTGGAAATTTAAGTGAAGGAAATTAAATAAAGAATAGGGAAATTTAATTTGGATAAATGGAAATCCAAATTAAATAAGAAAATGAGAAATGAGAATAAAATATGGTTATATAATTACAAATTATATAAATGTATTTTGATATAAATACATATGTGTTTAAATACTGTATGGTATATAGTATATATTAAAGGTACATTGGTATATATAAGAATATATATATACTATTTGATAAATTTAAATAATACATATGTATTCAAGTATGATATTTTATGTATATGTAAGTATATACATATTTGAGAAAATATAAATATTAAATTACATTAAAGTTTAAATGTATATATATTGTAAATACAATATATATGGAATTATGACATTTATATAAATATTTATATAAATGTTATTTAATTTTAAGTATATAAATATACATATATATATACTAGATATATATTTTTGTAATGTACAATATATATAATTTATATAATATATATATATTGTATTACATTATACATGAAATAATATTATATGTATAATATATGATAAATATTATATGTATAATATATGATATATAGTATATAATGTAGTATATACTTAATTTAGAAAGGGAACTAAAAAGAAAAGAGAAACAGAATCGGGAAGACCCCGATTCTGCCTTCCCCAGGCGAGATCGCCCCCGTCAGCGGCCGCCGGAGAAGGAAAGGGAGAGAGGAGAAGAGAAAGTCGTCGCCGGTAAAGCAAGAGGAAGCCGGAGGAAACGCCGGCGAAGCGAAACGGAGAAGGAATCGACGCGAAACGACGGAAAATCGAGGAAGAAAACGAAACTAGATCTGGCGGTTGCCGGCGGAATTGGCCGCCGCCACTACAACCGAAGCATCGGTGGAAGGAGAGGAATGGGATGGAGGCCACCGGTGAGGCCAACGACGGCGGAGGAAGGCCGACGGAGGAGGAGAAGTGACCGAAGGTAAACCGAGTAGATCCGCCGCCGTGCCGCCGATCCAGGCTGAGCTGAGGCCACCGACAGCTTCGTCTCAACGCCGGCCAGCTGCTGAGCCACCGAACCGCCGGAGAATCAGCCGCCGGAGGAGAACCGGCAGTGGAGGAAGGTTGACCGGTCTGATTGGTCTGAACCGGTCAGACCAAGGAAAAAAGAAAAAGAAAGAAAAGAAAAAAAAAAGAAAAAGAAAAAGAAAAAAGAAAAGAAAAGAGAAAAAGAAAGAAGGAAGAAAAAGAAGAAAAGGAGAGAAAAAAAAAAGGGAATTCCGGGAATTTGAAAAATTCCCGAGAATTCGGAAATTACGGGAAATCCTGGGAAATTCGGGAATCGGTAAGAAATCCCGAAAAGTACTAAATTATTTAAATAATTTATTTATTTAAATAATTGTAGAAAAATTCTAAATTTTAGAATTTAAATTCCAGAAAAATTCTCTCGATGATCGAGATGAGGAATCGGAACAGATGGAGTACGGGCGCGACCGGTAAGAGGCAGTCGCCAACCCGAAACAGGTAAGGGAGACATGTGCCGCCTGTAAGGATATTCGGCCATGTTTTTAAATTGCATTTAATTTTATAAATGCTATTGATAACTATCGGTTTTATAGTGTGATGGTTTATCGGATGAAATTGTGATGAAACACCGGTTGAAAATATAAACTGTATTTTCGTGCAGGAGGCTAACCAAATCGGTAGCCGTTATAATGCCGAAAAATTATCGAAAAAATTACTGAAATTTACCGAAAATCACCGAAAACCAAAATAAAAGATTTTATTTCACGTGAAACGATTTCTAACATGAAAATCGAGAAATCGATTAGTTTTCATAAAACATGAATATATTGATAATTAATTTTAAAATATTCATGTTTTGAAAATGGTGAAAAAAGGAAATCACCTAAATTTATTCTGATAGGTGATATTTCACGTGAAACGAAATGAAAATGAAAAAGAGACTGAAGTGAATATTTTTACAAATATTCTTAAATATTCACTTGATTTTACAGAAAACCTTTGTGGTTTAATTATGGAAATAATTAATTATGAATATTCCATAAAGGTTAAGAAAGGATGAATAATTATGATTTCGAGACTAAAGGTCCCTACACTTGTTTTTAAAAGAAAACATTGAGATGAGAATTTAAAGTTAGAAAATAAATATTTTATTTTCATAAAGTATAAAAATAATTTATTTGAATTCCGATAATTATAAAATCATGTTTTCAATTTAATGCATGGAAAAACGTGCATATATGTTTTATGGTGAAAAAAGATAGTTTTAACCTTTTACATGTTCAGTGATGATTTTTCAAACTGTCTTCATCGCAATTTATAAAGAAATGTTTGAAGCATGAATTTCGTTCTGAAATTAAATTCCATAGTCTTTTGATAATTAGCTAAACGAATTTATGATTTCTATGTATATTTTTCAATAATGCTATAAGTATGTTTTCCGAAAAAGGTATCGGAGTGGCACACCCCAGGCTAACTTAGACCCTGGCACGCCCGGTCCTTACTATTTTATATCAGTTGTATGATTTAAGTATATGTTTTCCGAAAAAAGTATCGGAGTGGCAAACCCCAGGCTAACTTAGACCCTGGCACGTCCGGTCCTTACTATTTTATATCGATGGTATGTAAGTAAGTTTTGAGACTAAGGCTTTCCTATAGTTTATGTTATTGCCTGTCATGCTTGCCACATTGTGCATGTTTCCGTCCCTTGTGGCATATGTTTAGCCCACGTCGTGCATGTTCTCGCCCACATTGTGTATGTTTTCATCCTTTGTGGGTATGTTGGTCCTTCGTGGTGCATGTTCGCTGTACGACTCTGATCAGGTCTACAGCCCATACCATGGCCATAGGTATTCCGTTCCCTCTTCGGAGGAAGAAGTAAGTGTCATGACCGCATACTTGCTATATGATTTTGCCTAGTCTCCATGAATTGTATGAAAAGTTTTATTAATTATGATGTTAAGTTTCGAAAGTATGATGCATGTTTGAAACAAGTATGAATTTTAGATATATGCATTAAAGAATTCATACAATGATTTAAAGTATGAAATGCATTATTATGGCATTTGTTTTCTGCATATATCGATACTATGACTATTTTAAATGCATTTCTTATGAGGCTTTAGTACGATACGGTTATTGATTTGAAAAGAGAAATAAATGTTTATTCTAAAAGAGTAACATAAGAATTATTTCTAAGATAAAGAAAATCAAAGAAGTAATTATCCAATGATTTGATATTTGCAAATCACTGTACTGTACTGTTTTTACTGTACTGAAGAGAAGAGAAGAGAAGTAAACCACTGTTTTTATTACTGAACTGTCAAGGGTTTTAAAGTATACCGAAGTGGAAAGGAACAAGTGGTTTACTCTGTGGAAAAACGAAAATTATATCGTTTTGAAACAACAAAATTGATATTCTCTACAGTTGCTTCTAGGTTCCGGGACAAGTATGGTATTCTAAAATACCTACCTTATTCTATCTGGATCCCTAGCCGACTGTAGTATCCTTCCTACATGTGTGCCTAGAGCCAGCTAGGAAGATTTTAAAGAAAGTGAAGAAAAAAAAAATATTTTCAGCATATAGATAGCTGAATATCAAGTGTGACATATAACTCTCTTACTGAGCCGTGGTTTGCTCACCCCTTAATTTTAAACATTTCAGGTTTTAATGATTGTGAGATCAATTGATTGTGAATTACGGCTGTACACAAAGGACAATGTGACAGATCGACTGATTTATATGAGGTACGATTATTTATTTTCTGTATTTAGACATATCTGCAGTACTACTTATCTGATTAATTAAGATAGGGGATGTGTATAATATAAACAATGTACTGTACATTTGTTTAACAGTTAGTAAAAGTGAAGTATCACAGACAGCCCAACCGAAGGAATCGTGTAAAATAAGGTGAAAAATACGGTAACGGGATGTGACAGGTTTAATGGTATCAGAGCATGGTTGGCCTGATGTCTGTGAATACTTTTGGAAGGAAAAGTGTTAAACATCCCCGGTAGTACTGTGTTGTCTGAATATATAGAGAAAATAAATGATTGTAAATAGAGTAAAATAATTTAAAGGGAGTGAGAAAGTATAAATTGAGAATGTTAAAGAAATAATAGGCTCAGAAATACCAGAAAATTGGTGATCTTGAAATTTATTTGAAGGCCTGTTCGGTAAGGAATCGAAAGGACTCGGTGAGGGCCCCACCAGTACTTTACGGTCCGAACCGAACTGAGACCTGAAAGTGATGATATAAGGAGGGGAATGATATATCATCATTAAATAGACTTTAAGATCATCGATTGAGGGTAATTTGAAGAGAGAGAAAATTTTTGGCCAAAAATGACCAAAATACCCCTACCTCTGAAATTTTACAGGGAGTTAAAATAAACCAACAGAAGTTTGATTTGAGTGATTTGACAGAGAAATTGATGATGTAAAGCTACATTACATACAAAATAATTCAATTATAGATTTTAGTGGAATTCTCTGTCGAAATCGAATAAGATCTCAAATCGCTGATATTAGTACGAGAAGAGGTACTATCAGCACATAGATATTAAGATCCTTGATTCAAATGTATACTGAGGAGAAAGAAATAAATGTCGAAATGACGAAATTGCCCCTATGTTGGGCAAAGCTCTGAATAGTGATGAAATCAAGTTAATCTTGAATCCATTGATAATAATGGAATTATTAATGGCATGAGGATGAAATGTCCGAATTAATAAGAAAGCTGGGATTAAAGAAAGCATCGGATTTGAATTTCGATGGAACTTCTAGAATTATATAAATTGGAGGAATCGAGATAACTTTGACTCGATTTTGAATATGAAATCTGATTCTAAGCTTCTATCGGAGAACTTAGGAGAATCCGAAAGCTTAAGAAATTCACTCTGAAAAATGAAAGAATAATGAAGTGCACGTGTATAAGGTGTGATTGATGGAAATACAGATAACGTAAATTGTGGATAAGAAAGTTATCTGTATAAGTGTAAGTGAGAGAAGCACAAATGACATTGAAAATTAGATGAATAAAAAGGATGTATTAAATTCCTATCATTAATAAAGTTCTTTTGAAGAACAAATATTCATCTACATTATGGAATAGATGTCTTATGGATCTGATTCGATATGCATGAGGAGTTTATAAGACCTGTCTTGGTATAAAGCGTCCTTAGATAAAAGATTGGAGATTGATGTCTGTAAGATTATAATTAGAAACTCGGAGTGAATTTTACGAGTTCCTATTGAGGTTACAAGGTTAATGATTTACCTTGTGAGGTATATAAACCTAAAGAATGAGGCATCCATACATGAGTAAATTGATGAAATGCTGATAGAGCCTAAAGTACAAATGAAACATGAGCAGCATTGTGGTATAACCCTTAGACTCTTAAAGATTGTGAAATTGTGTTAAGATTGGCAAATAAGAGATTTGGCTATACAGTATCTCCTCTTGAGATATATGATCTCGAGATGATTGGATAACAGTGAATATGTCTACGATATATAGATAATGATTGAGATACGAGATTAATGAGTCTAGCTAGATATTACTGCCAATCTATAAAAGAGTGATGAGATTAGCTGCTCTACTAATGTGATGTAATTAAAGAAAGAAGTTAAAGTCGGTAAAAGGATAAGTGTAAAGAAATGATGGAATGCAAGATTTTAAAAGATCTTAGCAGTATAGTACCATACCAATCGAGAAAATCGACAAAAAGGATGAATATATAATATATATATATATATGAAGAGATAAAAGTGGGAATATGAAAACCAAAAATGAAAGTGGAATAAGGAAATAAGTTATATGATGAGAAGGGAACATCAATATGAAATAGTTCCCGAAGGTAAGACTGAAAGTGATTTGTATTGGTTATCACATAACTGTGTCGAGATGTAAAATTAAGTCAGATTTGATAAATGAAATTAATGATACTCCAAGGAGTAAGATAATTGATATGTTTACTGCCAATATGTAAATGAAAAATGATTATACATATAACCATCGTAACGTGATAGAAACGGTAGAAGTATATAGATGATGTGGTGATTAAATGTATAAATTGAGGATTCAATTTTGGAATCTAGATTATAAAAGAGATTTAAAGACTATACTACATGAAGAGAATATGATTGTCTCATGATTGGTAATTGTAAGAGATAATCCATAATAAAGTTTGCAAGTGAAATGTCGTTTTGATAAAAGTGAAAATGAATATTGTGAGCAATAAAGAGTCCAAAAGAGAAATGATGATATGGAAGTGATTAAAGACTGATGATCTAAATAGAATCACTTTCCATTATCAGACTCTTAGATTCTCTAGTGCTGTAGTCGAAGTATTAGTGTTAAATGGTGTAAATGTGTATGTACAGTTCCAGTGAGCCTTACATGTGATGGGAGTCTCTGAGTTGTCATATGCTTAATGAGAAATAGCAAAAGGCTTTGAGATCCCAAGTGTATTGATAGCACCGCTCCATATTGATATATATACATATATGAGCGTAAGATGTAAACGCTCTATGATATTGAGAGAGCGTGTGCATGAGATGTGAAAGCTACTGGGACACTTACATACAACTGATTGACATGTGTAATTGATAGTTTTAAACTATATCGACTTGGCACTAAGTGAGAAAAATGGAGGATGAACAGCATGGATCAGCTACGATATGAAAAATACTGTGCATGGACTCTTATGTGAAAAGAGTGGAAATGAAAACTCCCGATTTAATTAATGAACTTACGGGAGTATAGACATATATGATGAAATACAGCATGTAGTGGTCTAAAGTATTCTTGATGTTGAAAGTGTACTGGCAGTATTACTTGGAGGATGACCTAGAGGTTAAAAGTCGTAAGTATACGGCATGTATCACCTTTGGAATTAAGCTAAATTCGGAGGACCGAATTTCTTAAGGTGGGGAGAATGTGATAACCGCAAATTTTCCATTTATTGGAAATTATTAATATTAGAAATTAATATTAAAGAAAATAGATAAGAGGAAATAAATAAATTAAAGTAAATAAATAAAATTGTGAGAATCGGAATATTGTGGAAATTCCGAGAATGGAGGAAGTGATAAAATTTGGAAATTTAAGTGAAGGAAATTAAATAAAGAATAGGGAAATTTAATTTGGATAAATGGAAATCCAAATTAAATAAGAAAATGAGAAATGAGAATAAAATATGGTTATATAATTACAAATTATATAAATGTATTTTGATATAAATACATATGTGTTTAAATACTGTATGGTATATAGTATATATTAAAGGTACATTGGTATATATAAGAATATATATATATACTATTTGATAAATTTAAATAATACATATGTATTCAAGTATGATATTTTATGTATATGTAAGTATATACATATTTGAGAAAATATAAATATTAAATTACATTAAAGTTTAAATGTATATATATTGTAAATACAATATATATGGAATTATGACATTTATATAAATATTTATATAAATGTTATTTAATTTTAAGTATATAAATATACATATATATATACTAGATATATATTTTTGTAATGTACAATATATATAATTTATATAATATATATATATTGTATTACATTATACATGAAATAATATTATATGTATAATATATGATAAATATTATATGTATAATATATGATATATAGTATATAATGTAGTATATACTTAATTTAGAAAGGGAACTAAAAAGAAAAGAGAAACAGAATCGGGAAGACCCCAATTCTGCCTTCCCCAGGCGAGATCGCCCCCGTCAGCGGCCGCCGGAGAAGGAAAGGGAGAGAGGAGAAGAGAAAGTCGTCGCCGGTAAAGCAAGAGGAAGCCGGAGGAAACGCCGGCGAAGCGAAACGGAGAAGGAATCGACGCGAAACGACGGAAAATCGAGGAAGAAAACGAAACTAGATCTGGTGGTTGCCGGCGGAATTGGCCGCCGCCACTACAACCGAAGCATCGGTGGAAGGAGAGGAATGGGATGGAGGCCACCGGTGAGGCCAACGACGGCGGAGGAAGGCCGACGGAGGAGGAGAAGTGACCGAAGGTAAACCGAGTAGATCCGCCGCCGTGCCGCCGATCCAGGCTGAGCTGAGGCCACCGACAGCTTCGTCTCAACGCCGGCCAGCTGCTGAGCCACCGAACCGCCGGAGAATCAGCCGCTGGAGGAGAACCGGCAGTGGAGGAAGGTTGACCGGTCTGACTGGTCTGAACCGATCAGACCAAGGAAAAAAGAAAAAGAAAGAAAAGAAAAAAAAAGAAAAAGAAAAAGAAAAAAGAAAAGAAAAGAGAAAAAGAAAGAAGGAAGAAAAAGAAGAAAAGGAGAGAAAAAAAAAAGGGAATTCCGGGAAATCCTGGGAAATTCGGGAATCGGTAAGAAATCCCGAAAAGTACTAAATTATTTAAATAATTTATTTATTTAAATAATTGTAGAAAAATTCTAAATTTTAGAATTTAAATTCCAGAAAAATTCTCTCGATGATCGAGATGAGGAATCGGAACAGATGGAGTACGGGCGCGACCGGTAAGAGGCAGTCGCCAACCCGAAACAGGTAAGGGAGACATGTGCCGCCTGTAAGGATATTCGGCCATGTTTTTAAATTGCATTTAATTTTATAAATGCTATTGATAACTATCGGTTTTATAGTGTGATGGTTTATCGGATGAAATTGTGATGAAACACCGGTTGAAAATATAAACTGTATTTTCGTGCAGGAGGCTAACCAAATCGGTAGCCGTTATAATGCCGAAAAATTATCGAAAAAATTACTGAAATTTACCGAAAATCACCGAAAACCAAAATAAAAGATTTTATTTCACGTGAAACGATTTCTAACATGAAAATCGAGAAATCGATTAGTTTTCATAAAACATGAATATATTGATAATTAATTTTAAAATATTCATGTTTTGAAAATGGTGAAAAAAGGAAATCACCTAAATTTATTCTGATAGGTGATATTTCACGTGAAACGAAATGAAAATGAAAAAGAGACTGAAGTGAATATTTTTACAAATATTCTTAAATATTCACTTGATTTTACAGAAAACCTTTGTGGTTTAATTATGGAAATAATTAATTATGAATATTCCATAAAGGTTAAGAAAGGATGAATAATTATGATTTCGAGACTAAAGGTCCCTACACTTGTTTTTAAAAGAAAACATTGAGATGAGAATTTAAAGTTAGAAAATAAATATTTTATTTTCATAAAGTATAAAAATAATTTATTTGAATTCCGATAATTATAAAATCATGTTTTCAATTTAATGCATGGAAAAACGTGCATATATGTTTTATGGTGAAAAAAGATAGTTTTAACCTTTTACATGTTCAGTGATGATTTTTCAAACTGTCTTCATCGCAATTTATAAAGAAATGTTTGAAGCATGAATTTCGTTCTGAAATTAAATTCCATAGTCTTTTGATAATTAGCTAAACGAATTTATGATTTCTATGTATATTTTTCAATAATGCTATAAGTATGTTTTCCGAAAAAGGTATCGGAGTGGCACACCCCAGGCTAACTTAGACCCTGGCACGCCCGGTCCTTACTATTTTATATCAGTTGTATGATTTAAGTATATGTTTTCCGAAAAAAGTATCGGAGTGGCAAACCCCAGGCTAACTTAGACCCTGGCACGTCCGGTCCTTACTATTTTATATCGATGGTATGTAAGTAAGTTTTGAGACTAAGCTTTCCTATAGTTTATGTTATTGCCTGTCATGCTTGCCACATTGTGCATGTTTCCGTCCCTTGTGGCATATGTTTAGCCCACGTCGTGCATGTTCTCGCCCACATTGTGTATGTTTTCATCCTTTGTGGGTATGTTGGTCCTTCGTGGTGCATGTTCGCTGTACGACTCTGATCAGGTCTACAGCCCATACCATGGCCATAGGTATTCCGTTCCCTCTTCGGAGGAAGAAGTAAGTGTCATGACCGCATACTTGCTATATGATTTTGCCTAGTCTCCATGAATTGTATGAAAAGTTTTATTAATTATGATGTTAAGTTTCGAAAGTATGATGCATGTTTGAAACAAGTATGAATTTTAGATATATGCATTAAAGAATTCATACAATGATTTAAAGTATGAAATGCATTATTATGGCATTTGTTTTCTGCATATATCGATACTATGACTATTTTAAATGCATTTCTTATGAGGCTTTAGTACGATACGGTTATTGATTTGAAAAGAGAAATAAATGTTTATTCTAAAAGAGTAACATAAGAATTATTTCTAAGATAAAGAAAATCAAAGAAGTAATTATCCAATGATTTGATATTTGCAAATCACTGTACTGTACTGTTTTTACTGTACTGAAGAGAAGAGAAGAGAAGTAAACCACTGTTTTTATTATTGAACTGTCAAGGGTTTTAAAGTATACCGAAGTGGAAAGGAACAAGTGGTTTACTCTGTGGAAAAACGAAAATTATATCGTTTTGAAACAACAAAATTGATATTCTCTACAGTTGCTTCTAGGTTCCGGGACAAGTATGGTATTCTAAAATACCTACCTTATTCTATCTGGATCCCTAGCCGACTGTAGTATCCTTCCTACATGTGTGCCTAGAGCCAGCTAGGAAGATTTTAAAGAAAGTGAAGAAAAAAAAATATTTTCAGCATATAGATAGCTGAATATCAAGTGTGACATATAACTCTCTTACTGAGCCGTGGTTTGCTCACCCCTTAATTTTAAACATTTCAGGTTTTAATGATTGTGAGATCAATTGATTGTGAATTACGGCTGTACACAAAGGACAATGTGACAGATCGACTGATTTATATGAGGTACGATTATTTATTTTCTGTATTTAGACATATCTGCAGTACTACTTATCTGATTAATTAAGATAGGGGATGTGTATAATATAAACAATGTACTGTACATTTGTTTAACAGTTAGTAAAAGTGAAGTATCACAGACAGCCCAACCGAAGGAATCGTGTAAAATAAGGTGAAAAATACGGTAACGGGATGTGACAAGAGGAGAGGAGAGGAGAGGAGTGGCGAGGAGCGCAGGGCGGCTAGGCTAGACATCGATACTAGATCTGAGTGGGTGAGGCTGGCAGGAGGAGTCGGGGTGAGGAGAGGTGGGTGAGGATCGGGTAGTGTTTTTCTTTTAGCTCATTAAGTAAAAATGGGCGAGATGCAGACCTTTCAAGACCAAAGAAAAAAAAAAGTAAAAAGGGCGGTAAATAAATATTATAGGGCGGGAATTAATGAAAAATTTTGAGACGGATTTGTGGTAGCAAAATCTGTCTCAAAGTTTTAGTATATTTTTATATAAATTTAATAATATTATTTCATTTAAATGTAAAAATTTTACGATAATTTTTTTTATATTTAAATGATATTATTTATAATTTATCATCATCATTATCATCATCATCATCAGAGCCTTTATCCTAATAGATTGGGGTAGGCTATATGAACTAATATCTAAAATCACGTTAGATCGTCCATATGTATTCTCTGCCTCCATAGATTTCTATTCAAGGCCATTTGCTCATCTATATTCTAAAATTATTATAATTTATAATTTTATAATTTATATTTATATAAATTATTTATAATTTATTTATAATTTATAATTTATATATTCTAAAAATTATTATAAAACATTAAACTAAAAAAATATTACGATATTATAGTTTATATTAATATATTAGTTTATATTTTATCTCAAAACATATAATTTTTTTTATTTTTTTTAGAGATTTTGAGACGGAATTTGCAACGGAAATTCCGTCTCAATATCTCCCAATACGTAAAAAAATCTATAGGTTTTGAGACGAAATTTTTCGTCTCAAAATCTGTCTAAAATATTAGAGACAGATTTTGAGACGGAAAATTCCGTCTCAAACCCTTTCAAGAAATAACAAAAGGAATATAAAAGGTTTTTAGATGGAATTTTCCGTCTCAAAATCCGTCTCAAATATTAGAGACGGAATTTGAGACGGAAAATTCCGTCTCAAATCCTTTCCAGAAATAACAAAAGTAATATAAATGTTTTGAGACGGAATTTTCCGTCTCTAAATCCGTCTCAAATATTAAAGACAAATTTTGAGACGGGAAATTCCGTCTCAAATCCTTTCCAGAAATAATAAAAATAATATAAGCGTTTTGAGAAGAAATTTTTCGTCTCAAAATCCGTTTCAAACCCTTTCCAAAAATAACACAAGGAATATAAAGGTTTTGAGATGGAATTTTCCGTCTCAAAATCTGTCTCAAATATTAGAGACGGAATTTGAGACAAAAAATTCCATCTCAAACCCTTTCCAAAAATAACACAAGGAATATAAAGGTTTTGAGATATAATTTCTCGTCTCAAAATCTGTCTCAAATATTAGAGATGGAAAATTTTGTCTCAAACCCTTTCAAGAAATAACAAATGGAATATAAAGGTTTTGAGACGGAATTTTCCGTCTCAAAATCTGTCTCAAATATTAGAGATGGAAAATTCCATCTCAAAACGTTTTTTTTTGCTTTTGTTATTTCTAGAAAGGATTTAAGACGGAATTTTCCGTCTTAAAATCTGTCTCAAATATTAGGGATGGAATTTGAGACGGAAAATTCAGTCTCAAATCCTTTCCAGAAATAACAAAAGAAAAAAAAAACGTTTAGAGACGGAATTTGCCGTCTCAAAATCCGTCTCAAATATTAGAGACGGAAAATTCCGTCTCAAAACCTTTCAAGAAATAACAAAAGGAATATAAATGTTTTGAGACGGAATTTTCCGTCTCAAATTCCATCTCAAATATTAGAGACGAATTTTGAGACAGAAAATTCTGTCTCAAAATACCTCAGCAAAATAGAAAAAACAATATAGGGGTTTTGAGACGGAACTTTCCGTTGCAAAATTCCGTGTCAGACTTTAGAGACGGAATTTGCAACGAAAATTCCTTCTCAAAATCCGTCAAAAATTTGGCGGGGATAAACACTATTTGCACGCGCCTTTTTAGCTTCAGAATTTATGACAAAATTTATTCCGTTGCAAATTTGCAACGATTTTCCATGGAAAATCTGTAGCTAAATTTGTCTCTAAAACTTTTCTTTGTTCCGTCACTAATCTGTTGCAAATCCGTTACAAATTCGCATGAACTTGTGACGGAAATTTCCGTCACAAAACTTCCATCACTGAAAGTATAATTTCTTGTAGTGCAAGCAAATATATGCTCGCTTAAGTGTTCTGCGCTACTTGATTGATTTTGAAAAGTGCTGTGTGATTTTGTGAGGTAAGGAATATATATAAGGAACATAAGAGATACTGGAATGATTTTAAAATCAACTACCTTAGGTTTATAAACGATGCTTGCCTTAGAAGAGGTTTTAGAAAATTTATATCGTCATGCTGTCGAATTTTTGTAAAAATACTAGTTTCCGCAATTTAGGCTAGAAATTTAAGAAACGTTTTAAGAATAGCAATTTCCTAGGAAATTCTATTTTGAAAATATTAATTTATATGATTTTGGAATATTTGTGAATTTTTATCTATAGTTTTGGTTTTATGGAAATTACTAAAAATATAGTATTTTACAAATATTTACGAATAATTATAAATTATCTAATTTTGAGACAAATTTATATTTATTTATTTATGAACCTCTGTGAAGTTCGAAAATAGTATTTTAAATTTTGGACTTTGAAAATATATATATGTTTTGAAACATTGACTAACTAAGATCACTGTAGTATTGGAACTTTGAAATTTCGAATTATTATGTGACCTTGATTCAGTTCGCAATGGGCCCAGTTGACACCTGATCAGTGCTTACTGAGGATCCCTTTGGACTATGGTCATATGTCTATCTGACTTGCACTTCCCTTATGGGATATCCAGACTGCATGATTGTTACTTAGTCATTACTATGTCTCCAAATCTTAGTATGTGTATGTTAGTATGTATATGTATTTTATATATGAACTCCGAGGATTTTGATAACTGAATTTCGAAACCCAAATGGTTTATTATGAATATTCATGATTCGATTTTAAATTATGATATTTATATGTTTTGATATGTGTTTCGAATTTGATTGCTTTATAAGAATTAAATGGATTATTTGATAAATTAATTTTCTTATGCATTACATTAATATGATTTGACTTTCTAAATCGCATAAATTTCTTCTTTGATAAATTCTTTCGATATTCTCTATAGTTAGGTGTTAGGAAAAAAGGACAAGTGAGGTGCTTTAAAGCATCTTTTCTTACATAGCCCTAAAGCCTTAATGAGCTATTGAGAAAACTCCTTTCGAACTCTATTTTCAAACTACCCTTTAAATTTTCATACTCAATATACGATTTACGAAATTTGCACATAGTTTATGGTATCTGTCTCTTTATATGTATTCTTTACTGGGCTTTATAAGCTCACCCCCTCTTCTCACTCCCATTTTATCTACTGTAGGCTTTACTACGTGAGGGATTCTAACATTGTCCTTCGAGGCTTTTTGTACCGACTTTGAAGGTATATGATGTACAATTATTCTTTTTGTATTTAGACTTATACTACAGTACTTTCATAGAAAATGAAGATGTAATTAAAGGAAGTAGATAATACATTTATAGTTTGCAATGATGTATGCGAATTCGATGGATATGAAACTTGTTAATTAATATAATTTAAATGAGATTGCATACTTAATTAGAAAAAAATCTGAACTAGGACCAATAGATTAATGGATATTGATTTAGCTAATGTAAAGTTAATTTTATAATGAATATGAGACATTAAGTGCAGCCTAACCATGTAAATGAAAAAAAAAAGAAAAATTTGGTTTAAATTTTTGGTAAAAGGGACGTTACATTACATCCCTTTATAGACTAATGTACTATACAATAAAGTCTGAAAACAATAAAGTAACTATTCAATTATAACTTTAAGGTACAATATCAAAAGTTTCGCAGGAATTTGATGAGAATCTTCCTTAACTAGGGCAACTATTGCTACAAATAATCTGCAAGGTGGAAGGGGGTAAGCTTACACCTAGTAAAAAATATATATAAAAGAATTGATATTATGCACTATTATGGTGCTGTTTGGTTTCAGTAATTTTTTTTTACCTGGGGGAATTTTTTTTTCCGTCAAATGATTCCCGCGTTTGGTTGGAGGAATCGGATTCCGAGGGGTAATTTTTTTTTACCAACAGTGCCAAATAGTGCCAAAATTGGGAAAAAAACTACCTCCTCTCCCTGAGGTATTTTTTTTCCAGGGGAAATTTAACTTTTTTGCCAATTTTACCCTCCAATAATTATATTTTGTTTCCATTTTACCCTTAAACCTATCTAATATTACAACCATGTTTTTTTTTATTTTGATGAAGAGAAAGATAAATTTAAAATCAAATGGACCAATAATAAGATGGACCCTATGATTTTTGATTAATCAAAATCAATTTAATATAGTAATAGTTTTATATCAAAATAATTTACATAACAAAAACCTTATAAAAAGGGGGCAAAATAAATAAATAAATAAATAAGTAATTAATTTAAATATAATTTATTTAAAGTGTTATTCACTTTACATCAACTAATAATATGGAGGGTATTATAGTAAAATAAATAATTTTATCCTCTTACTTTCCTTTAACCAAACACAGAAATCTTATATTCCCACCAATACAACCAAACACAGGAATCTAATATTCTCAGTAATCCGTCAAGTAAAATAATATTCTGGTAATTTAATATTCCCGGTAATCTTAAATTCCCCGAACCAAACGGCCCCTATATGTGTATCCAAAACATGCTCATGCACTTACAGTCACATTTAAAAACAATGTTTGGGCACTTTATCGAAAATGATACTATAATCGGTTAGGGGTACCTGAGTACAGAAGGATACTTTAGAGCACCTCATTTGTCCCGATCCCTAAGTCCAACTATAAAGAATTTATGAAAATTTTATAGAGAAGGAATTCATGCATATTAAATTAATGTCAAAACCTTTCAATCTTTCAGTGACAATACTGTACAGTAAACAATCATTATCAATCATTTATTATTTAAAATCGATCAAATCAATAGTACATATAAATATATTCAGTAAGCACTCAGTAAACAATGTAGTAAATAGTTCAATAAACAGTTTGGTAAGTTATTTAATAATCAGTTTAGTAAACCAATCAATAAACGATTTAGTAAATAGTTTAGTTGTCAATTTAGTACACCAGTTAGTAAGTAGTTCAGAAAAAACAAGTGAATAGTTCAGTAGACAGATCGGTAAACTGTTAGTAAATAGTTTAGTAAACAATACAGTAGACAATTCAGTAAACAATTCAGTAATCTGTTTAGTAAACAATTTGGTAAACAGTTCAATACACAATTTAGTAAATAATTTAGTAATCAATTCAGCAAACAATTTAGTGGAGACATAGCAACATCTCAATAGAATCATGTGGTTTCATTAGTACCAATTGGCAGTAACAGTAACATTAAGACATATGACCATAGTACAGTGGTGTCCATCTAGTGTCACGGGGCTAGTGACATCCTTAGGACTGCTGAAGACTTGCTCAAGATCAACAACCAACAGTGCACCCCACAGTACCACGGAGCAAGTGATACAGAGGTGGCTGTAGACTTGCTCAAGGTCTAGACTTGCTCAAGGTCTAACAGCAAATAGTACAGTACACTCACTGAGTACGACATGATTACTCGAAGGTAACTATGAGGAGCCAATAGTCTCAAATCATTTACTTGATTCCCAAGAAAACAATAAAACCATACTTTACACTTTTAAAACATAATACAATAATACAGTCAAAATATAAACTTTTGAAAATCAAATTTCATTTTAAAATCACATGGATTCTAAAGATGAGTAACACCGTGTAGCACTTAGTCCCGTAGGTTCTAGAGGTAACTCCCATAGTGCACACTCGATCTATAGAATTCCATCTTAAAACAATTGCGAAACCATAAATTAAAATCATTTCGTTTGATACAAATAAATATCATTTCAATATGAAAAATCAAAGTAGATAGATTGTCAGCAATTTAAATCATATTGTTCAATATGTTCACTCAAATCCAAAACATCCAAATCATTAACTTCAGATGAACAATAAACATTTTCAGTAAACCAAAGCCAGTTAATTTAAAGCATTCGAAGCATAAGCTTCTATTAAATAAATAGAACTTATAGTAAAACCCCTTTCAGTTAGTTCACAATATTCGAAATATTCACTTCAGTCAGACGTTCAAAACTTTCATTAACACATTTCACAAACCTGTCACGACCCGAAGGCCAATGACGTCCACTTAACACTTACCTTATTGCTTTTGGAAAATTACGAACAAAATTTTTCTTTTCTATTTACGGTTTGTATTTGGAGTTAGTGTAGTAACTAAACTAAATCTTGCCTTAATAATATTATTTCTCTAGCTATATTATAAATCTCAAGGTGAATATAACTATTTTAGCCTCATATTCACTTATCCCAAAAGAAATGGGTTGAAAACCTGCCCCTTGTATTTTATCAATTTCCCCAGTAAAATCACTTGTATTAAAAATACATTTCTAACTTTCACAATACAACTAGCTTTAATTTCCACAATTTACACAAACATGCATCTCATGTTTCTCAAGATCCAACTCACAAATAATTTCGTATTCTTTTGTTTACAGTTTATACGTATTTCAAAACATAATCTTATCCCGGATCATACTCGATAACCACACTAACCTATATAATAATCTAGGGCAATCCAAAGTTACATCCCATATTACTTCCTAGTACTGTGAAAGTAAAGTTTGCATAATTATCAAAAGGATATACAATCCGTATACCTCAAAAGTATAAAAGCAAGGCTCGAAGAACGTAGACGAGTACCACAGCTAGGTACAGTTCCCGAGAGAGCTTATACAAAGCCTGAAGCTGAATTTCAACTCGTATGATTTGTAGATGTTAAATTAAGGGGTGAGCAATCCACGGCTCAGTAAGTAGCTTAAATAAATACAAACTAGGCTCATGTCATAAAAGATGATCATACATGCATGAACTTTATAAAATATCATGTATGCACTATGTCAAGATTAGCTACTAACTTATAATCTACAACAGATTGCATAGGCTCATTCATATAATTTTCTTCATTTCTTTAACTTGCACAATATCATCCTTTTTTTTCCTTTTATCGATATGGTTAAGCGTGAAAGAAACAACCATTTCAAATAGTACATGATTCTATAGCATAATATAAGTAAAGTTCGACAGTTATTCCAATTCTCTGTCGTTTGTATAATATCCATCTTATTTAATGATAGTTGTCACATCACAGATCACAATCGTTTATCCATTGTCTCATTGGCATGTGATTTCCCATGATTCATCGATACAGTGCAGCACTTGGCTCTCAAAGAACTCTAGAGGTGGCTCTCACAGTTCCGAAGAATCTATGTAGCACGTAGTTCCTTTGAGTTCTCTAGAGTTGGCTCACACGGTACAAAGGAATGAGTTTTACTTGGATTGGCCTCTATGGCGCATGCATTCTAATGGTTCATAGGAACTCGTGTAGCACTTAGCTCTCAAAAGACTCTAGAGGTGGCTCCCTCAGTTCTGAAGAATCTGTGTAGCATGTAGTTCCTTTGAGTTCTCTAGAGGTGGCTCATATGGTACAAAGGAATGAGTTTTACTCAGATTGGCCTCTATGGCGCATGCTTTCTAATGGTTCATCGGAACTCGTGTAACACTTAGCTCTCAAAGGATTCTAGAGGTGGCTCCCATAGTTTCGAAGAATTTATGTAGCACGTAGGTCCTTTGAGTTCTCTAGAGGTGGCTCACATGGTACAAAAGAATTGGTATTATTCAGTTGCCATTTGGCGTATGCTTCTTAAGATAATGTTCTAAAATCATTCAAGTCCTCGAGTCACATATACACCTCAGTTATCATACAATTCCATTATCATAATTTTCGACAAATACAACTAGGTACTAATCGAGGTTCATGAATTCAACATCGTGAGCTGTATATATTGTACATAATTCACATATACATTCTCAAAGTATTGCAATATATTAACAAGCTCACTTGGTGCGACTTAAATAATTCACATGCATTTCTCATAATGCAGGCACCGACAATTTATACGATTTTATATGCTCATTAAGCATAAACAAGTCATACACATAATGCACAAGTCACAAATAAGGTTTTATTCCGGAAGAATACTACTCACGAACACATAAAGTCAACTTGTATCTTACCAAGACTTACCCTCGTAGTCTTTTCCATTGTATTTCACCGAACTTGATATAAAATTAGATAATTATCGAATAAAGATTTCTTTCATCTCTTACGAGATGATACTAGTATGGTTTATTTAACCCACTTACCTCAATGCTTAGAAATCATCTTCTTCGGTCTTCTAAATTTAAGATTCGAGCTCCTACACCGCTCCAAGTCACTACAAATCAATTTATTTATTTAAATCATTATTTCCAAAAGTTATTTATTTTCCTTTCCAACATATTAAACCAGTCGGTTGATATCCATGTATATAGTGAGAAAATAAATAAATGTTCATTTTGAATATTTAATATTTCATAAATCATAA
Organism: Heritiera fomes; assembly: GCA_032173925.1. NCBI lineage: Eukaryota > Viridiplantae > Streptophyta > Magnoliopsida > Malvales > Malvaceae > Heritiera > Heritiera fomes. The sequence goes on along the minus strand of JAPDPM010000009.1, from coordinate 13,962,774 downwards.
ATAATTTCTCACTAAATCAAAATATTAAAACATGAATATTCAAATTAAATAATTTTCTCATAATTTCCACTTTATGGAAAATTTTGTGTAAATGGTCTTCGATTATGTTCTTAGACCTAATTTCAAGCATCTAAAATATTTATAATATTTTAGAATATTTTTGGTAAATTTTGGCAGCATAACAGCTACGGATTTCTAACCTCCTGGATCGAGATTACAGTATATAGAACCAGCTTTTCAATCACAATTCATGCATGTTTCAAACTAAATCATGTTCTCAACATTTTCCATAAAATTTATCTCAATAAAACATGCATTCCCTATATCTCTACAACTCACACACTTCCCCCTTACCTATACGGTGTTATTTCATTCAAAACGTACACTTTGTGGCCTTGAACCAGTGATTATGTCTTTATTCGCCTCCTTTCCCATTTCGTTTATTTAGCTTCGGAGCTGCAGAAGATGAGTCATACAAGTTCAATTCCGAAACATACATATACACTAAGCATTCTTAGAAATCCTACTCATTAAGGTAGAATTATTCTTTATAAGAATTTCCAACCTATCAATGCCTTTCTATTCATAACGGAAAATATTGAATTCTGATTAATGCACCGTCAATTTTATATGTAATCTGATTTAATTCCCTATCCAAAAGTATAAAGCCCATTTTCTAGTTCATTCCATATTGTTCCTCACAATTTTCCAAAATTCAGCCCAATTCTAACCTATATGACAGGATGGTTTTCTGACCTTTATGCATTAAATTTTATATTACTAATTATAGGGGTATCCAAAATTATGAATCCCAAAAACCATATGAATCTTAATCCAATTACCTATTCAGAATAGCAAGTTTCACAATTTTAGCATTTCGAAATTATTTTTAATAATTCCTCAAATTTGCCTTGTTTCCAGATGCATTCTAGCAGATTGTCTACTGACTTCTATGTACAAATTGAGTCATATCTCTAGATAGGTTTGTCCAAATTGTGCAAACTCAAAACCATATTATTCTTAACTCATTTAAATTTCTATAAACATAAATGTTGCAGCCAAATTCAATCTGTGATAATTTATACAAATTTTCGAAGTTGACACAGAGCATCTCACCTACTGCACTGAGTGCCCTGTGTTCAACTGCCTATATCTTAGGCTACATAACTCCAAATTAGGTAATTACAAAACTTAATTTTGCCTAACTCATAAAGATACCTGTAATAATTTTTCCAGAATTTTTTTCATTCTAAAACCCCCAAACTGATTTTTTAAATATGTGGCTTAGACAGACGGTTTTCCAGCAAAAATTGAAATCTATATTTAGCACTTTGTTTCTCTTCTTTTCTCAACTCTAACCTTATAAACATTTTCTATTCACTTAGTATATTCATCAAATACTAAAATGCAGCATTAAATCATGCCCAAACCAACCTTGGCCGAAACCCCCATTTACCATTTTTCTTGATTTTTCAATCCTTTCTTCAAACTATTGTTTCTATGTTACTTAAACCTTTTCTAGCTTTCATTTCCTACCAATTTCATGCAACAAAATGCATGCATTCATCATGAACCATGGCTGGCCAAAACCCATAAATATGGCACATTTTTATTCAGCCATTTTTAGGTAAATCCAATGCCATAATCTTTTTCTACAACTTGAATACAATAGGAACACAACCTTAAAACAAATAAAACACATAAATTTTTGGACAAATCTTATCTTGACCAAAATCTTCTTAGCCTTTTTTCTCCTTGTGCCTTTCTTTTTTTTCCTTTTTCCTTTTTTGTAAGATCCGATTTTTACACTACTGAAGAGTCTAAATTCATAAAATTGATAATGGAAATTAAATAAATAATGAATGTTAATTTCCAAAAAGATGAAAGCTCCTTCGGCGGGCGCGTACCATAAAGAAACGGCTCGCCGATTGGCGAGTAAAGTATGTGTGATCATCAATGCTGATGGCGAGTTGGACGAGAGTGTGGTCGCACAGGCGTGTTCGCCAACTTGTGAGATGAATCAGGGCATGGTTGGCGAGTTGAGCCATGCCAGGTGATGGCCCAAAAAGGGCGAGAACATGTGATCGCCACACAGAGGACAAGGAGTAGCCCCATGGCTGGCGAACTTATTTAGTGTGGCGAGTCGATTGTTTTCCTTATTTGTTTGGCGAGTAGTTTAGTTCGCCAACTTCGTGGATAAGTGATGGCCGCTTGTGGCGAGGACTTGGAAACGCCAATGCATTTGGCGAGTAAAGTGGTCGTCCAGATAGAGGGGAAAATGAAAACAGAATTCAACCTAACAGCCAAAATTGACTTGCAAGTGATACGGTTGAAGACAATTAATGGTGAAGAGGTTGAAGTCAGTAAGGAATTTACCTGATTGGTTGAGGAAGTAAACAAAGGCTGCAGTAGAAGAAAAAGCCGTGTGAAAGGGAGACTTCCACGCCACTTTGTGCTTCAGTTTTCTTCATGCATTAAAGGCATGAAGGACGTGAACAATGATGAAGGAAACAGGATAAGGGCCAGGCGGTGGCTATTGATTGGCTGAGAATGTTTATATAAGCAGAGACAATTGATGAAAAACGAGTTAGCCAATTTCAGTTTCTTCACGAGAGGCATTTCTCTGTTTCTTCCATTTCTCTGCCATGTTTGATCTACTGAGTTTCACTCTTCAGTTGGCTAAACCAGTAAACATGCTTATAAAACCTTTCTTTCTTAGCCTGATGAGCTGAAGGAATAAGCAAAAGAAAGGCCAACAGGAAACAGGAAGCAAACTGTTCTGGAAGTGAAGTTGGTTGAGGTGAGTTCATAATTTTGAGGTTTTCTTGATGTTCACTGATAGATTTCTATGATTTATGCAGTAATAAACATAGATACAGTCTTGGTTTTAGTTAGATCCTTGGAAAATAGGAAAACAAGGAAAATTATGGAATAGGTGACGACAAGGTCGACTACAGTGATCGCCCAAGTTGAAAATAGTAATCGCCAATGAGGCGAATAGATATTAAGTACTCGCCAAGGGAATTTTGTGGGCGAGAACGCCCAATTCTAGTGAAGTGAATGACGGGCGAGCTCTAATGCGAAGGCATTGGGCGAGAAGGATTGTGGGTGAACTTCCACAGTTAGCCAATGAAGGCTTCGTGAGTAATGGCGGGCGAACTAATTGGGAATCTGATTGGGCGAGTAGTTATTTGATTTATTCTCGCCAAGTGATATATAAAGAAAATATTAATGAAATTTATATATAATTTGCAGCCGATAATTGGGAATAGCTATGGGCGAACAAAGTGCCGGGCGAAGCAAGACTTCGTTGAACAAGGTAAGGGAAGTGTGTGTGAAGTGATGCATGTCCTGTGGAGTAAATTTTATGAAAACATTAAGTTAAATGTTTTGTTTTCTGACATGCATGATTTTAAGAAGTTAATTGATAATTGTTTGATCGCGGGCGAGCTGATAGCCGCCTTTTGCTGTTTTGTTGGGTGAAATGATACAGGGCGGGCGAGCGCTTTGTATGTTTTATGTTGGGAAAGCCCTTTGTGATTTATGTTGGGTGAATTGGTATTGGAGGGCGAACCAATCCCTTTTATACGTTTTAAACTCATTTCTATTTATAAAGGGCGGGCGAACTTTCTTAATAGAAAGCTATAAGTTAAGCCAAATGACGAGCTCTCTTTTATGAGAACTGGGCGAGTGCCCTTGTTTTAAAGAGAAATCCGGGTAAAGCCGTAGTCGGGCGAACCCTTTTTTTAAGATGTTGGGCGGGCGGCCCTTGTTTTAAACTGAAGGCGGGCGAACTGATATCAACGAGATTTCTGTTTTGAAAAGCTAAGTGGCGGGCGAATACTAATTCACCGTCTTATCGAGTTGATTTCTGGGCGAGCCACAGAGGGCAAGCCAGTTTTGCTTCAGATTTTAAAAGCAAAGAGGGCGGGCGAACACATGTTCTCCGCCACTGCGAGCTGCTTCCATGGGCAAGCCATATCGGGCGAGCTGACCATGGGCGAGCAGGTTTTAAAACTTGAGATTATGGGCTGTTTTGGTGTTTTATTGTTTTATAAGAAATCAAATCATTTTGTGGAAATGATATATGAGATATAAAAGTTGATTTTGAGACTTTAGGCCCTGAGTTCATGCGTTGCTAGTGCGTGACCTACCTGGGGCGGTGGCTCGGTCAATGGACCAATGAGTGCACCTCAGGGCGTCACAGGGCTGATGGACCTGCCAAGTCATCAGCGGTCTCGAGGTCACTTGGCAAGTGGACCCGAGGACCCCTTTAGATTATGGCCATAGATCTGAGATAGCCGTGAGGGGCGATGGCCTACGGGTACACCCCAAAAGCGGCAGGTTTCGTTCTCCCAAGGTGGAGGAGGAACGATGATAGCATGATTTATTTGTTGCCTAGTCTCAACTTATCAGTTTCTATTTACTATGAGGATTATTGAAATCCTCGATAGTGTTTACTATATTTTAAAGTAAACTGTTAGTCGGTGTTTTGAATGGTGTTTTAAGAGAGTTGTTTACTATATATCCATTTTCTTTTCTACTGGGTTATTGTTAAGAAAAGAACAAATGAATAGTGATATATAGTTTTGCTTTATTTAAAGCAGCATATGTTTCCTTTATTGAGCGTATGAATCGCTCACCCTTTTGTTTTAACTCCACAGATAAGAAGTACGCGGAGTTGAGAGAATTAGCTCTCAGATGAGTATAGCTATGCTTAAAGCACTAAGGCATGGTACATTAAACGTGACAGGTACAGTCTTTTCTCTTTTACATTTCAGACATATGTATACAGTACTACCTTAATGAAATAAAGGATTATAGGGGATGTCAGATGTAAGGAATAATGAAAAAAAGAAATTTCATATTCCATAATAAATAGATAAATGTTTATCATTTGTCATTGTTACTGTTGAATGTTAATGGCATCGCAGACAGCCCAACCGGTAAAGTTTTATGAAAATACGTGAAAAATGTGGTAACGGGATGTTACAGATTTAATGGTATCAGAGCTTGAGTTGGTCTGATGTCTGTTGATGCCTTTAGCATGGGAAGTGTTGAGAAAGGTTAACATCCCCTGTAGTACTGTATAGTCTGAATGTATAGAGGAGTCGAATGACTGTGAAATGAATTAAGAGGTGAAATATGATGAAAGTTGACTAATTAGGGGTTACTAATAGAGATAGTAATCCGGAAATTTTGCATGAGATAGGCGATCTTATCATCATTATGTCGGGTCTATTCAATAAGGTACAGTGAGGAACTCGGTGAGGGCCCCACCAGGACTTCTCTGTCCATATCGAATTAAGATCCTGAAAATGATGATATTGAGATGAAAAGGGGTAATATTAGCATATAAGTTCTAAGATCGCGTGTTTGGAGTTATACTGATGAGAGAGAGAATTAAAGGGGAATTTATGAATATACTCCTATATTGACAAGTTTTCTTTCGAAGTTATAAGGGATTGAATGGATTTAAAATACAAATTGATGGTGAAATAGTATGAGTATTTGATAGTATAAAGGAGGATTTCTACTATAGACCCCACTAATATATTGATAAGTAAGGCGACCCAGAGTATAAGTTATGTGAGGTCGCGAGATAGTCATACTTGTTGTGGATTTTGGGGTTTGAATTTAAAGTGAATTGGGTGAGAAATGATGTAAACTGGTTATATATACTCCTTATGTTTTAGGAGAATGGATATTAGTAGTGACTTGACATTTGAGGAAGTCAAGTGTTTGAGTCTGTGGATGAGAAAGAAAACTTTGAGATGAGCGAACTCGAGCACGGTTGGAAGAACCGGGCATCGAGGTGATCGCCAAAGAGGATAGTATGGATGAGTAGCGATGTCACAGCAATCGTTGTCGATGGGCCCAAAAAGGGGGTTGCCATGGCCGGTTGGGCTGGTCCGTTACGATATCCATAGAACCGTGGTATTAAGAGATTTATGAGAAATACTCGATGGGCGAGAACTACATTGGGATAGCTCGCCAATGGGCGTGCAAATGTATGATCGCCAACGGTGTGGGCGAGATGATGGCGAGAACTAACACTAGTCCGCCAATATAACATGAATTGCTAAAGTGGGTAAGGATACTGATCACCCACTAATTTTAGTGATGATCGCCCAAAGAGTATGGTGAGTAATCTGACCAACAAATTGTGGTGGAAATCATAACAATGTGGCGAACAGAACAAAAGCTGTAATCGCCAAGAAAATGAAAGGTCTCGTAGTTGCCAAAAATTATAAAGTTGGTATCGAGATTTAGTTGACAAGCTTAGAGGTTGGTGAAGTGAAATAGGAATTGTTTGTAAGTTCTTACCAGTGAATCAGTAGAGCTTGAGAAATTACTTTGAGAGATTGATAAGTAAAGAATTAAACTAGTTTGTTATAACTGGTGAAAACGAAAACTTTACCGTTTAAAAAAAAAATGGGAGTACTACTCTCTACAGTTGCTTCTAGGTTCCGGAACAAGTATGGTATTCTAAAATACCTATCATATTCTATCTGGATCCCTAGCCGACTGTAGTATCCTTCCTATTTGTGTGCCTAGAGCCAAATAGGTTGATTTTAAAGAGAAGAAATATGTATATTAGAGACGTGAGGTCTCAACTGATTAAGTGGACATTAAAATTGTCTGAGTAAATGATTTTACTACTTAAGTGAGGTTAAAGTGTGCTTATTGGGGTATAAAAATTATGAGTTTTACCCGTACAGCGCAAAGGAATTGTTGAAGAGGTTGTGGAAGTTGCTACCTTATTAATCCAATACTTAATTGGGAGGAAGTAGAAGTGACTGGGTATATATGAATATAGTATTCGAAACATTTACGAGATAGTGACAGTAAAGTACTATGTTAAGTGGGAAAAACAATAGTGGTGATGAATATAAAAGAATGAAATTGTCTTGAGAAGACAAGTCATATGATGACTAGGGAACACAAGTTATGAGGTAGTTCCCAAGTATATGAATAAATGTGATTTCCTCTGATCATGATGTAGATATGACTGGAATTAATGACAAGCCATGAAAGTGTCATACTCAGATGAGCAGATACAAGAAGACTGCTAATCTCGAAAATGATCACTAGAGATAAGAGAAGTGATCGAGGGGAAAATGATTACCGAGATGTAATCGGTGACTAATATTAAGGTCTGCAAAAGAAAAGTCGTCCTAGATTAATCATGAAACAATCACTGTGAGATAGTGAAGAATCCGAAAGAACCATGATGTTATAGAAGTGATTATGGTTTCGGGATATATTAAGTGCCTTAGTCGATATACATTGGTGGAAACAGAGAGGAAGTATGTGAAGTTCCAGTGAGTGGGTACTTGTGATAGGGATCCCTGATTTGCCGTATGCTTTGAGAGAATAGCAAGAGGCTTTGAGATTCCAAACTTTTACTGATTTGCACCGCCTCAGATAGATATAGATATCCGAGCGCATTGTGTGGACGCTCCGAGATATATTGAGAGCGAGTGCGTGGTATTTCAGACACTACTGGGACAATTACGTACAATTGATTAAAACTATCTAAAGGATAGTCTCCATATTATTATCGACTAAGCACCAAAGTGAGATGATAAGTGACAAATAGTATAGATGAGTTACTAACTCTCAAGGATGATAAAAGACTTGAGGGAGTGTAAATTGGTTTTGAGAAAAGACACCCGAGATTCTTCAGGACTGAGAGAAAATTCGGGATGGGCGACCCACGAGTGGGGTGATCGCTCAATACCGGATAACATGTTATGAGATGTGGGCGAACTGGTGGTCGCCAACTCACTTGAGAGAATAATCCTAGAGCGCGGAAGAGCGCCAAAAGGATGATTATTGATGGCCTGAAGAGACGAGATTAAATAAGAGTTGAAAAAGTGATAAGGAAGAAAAAATACCTATATTAGAGGTACTTCCCATACTCAGTGAAAAATTAAAAAGAGTAAATTATTATCTGGATGGTTGTGGATATATTAGTAAGTCTGCTCATTCCTTGATTTTGGAATTTGTTGAGCTAATTGATGCCTTGGCCGGATTATATGTCAGGGAAATGGTGAGGTTTTATAGTATTCCAGTGAGCATTATAGTTGATAGGGAGTCCCACTTCGTATCTCAGTGTGAAAGAGATTACGGGAAGCTATGGGATCCCGATTGAGTTTCGCACCGCAAATTATCCGCAGACTGAGAGACAGTCCGAGCGTATGAGATGAACGCTCGAGGATATGGTGTGAGCACATGCAGTTGATTTTATAGGCTCCTGGGATAATCCTCTACCCTGGCAGAGTTTGTTGATAATAATGGCCACAAGAGAGTATAGACATAGCACTTGAAGGAGGTTATTTAGCAGACGATATAATCCACGATAGCATGCGAAATGGGAGACCGAAAACTATTTTCGACTTGATCGAACAGACTTCTTGAGATATACAAGAGGTTATGGTTATGTATATTAAGGTCTCACCATTGAGATGCATAGTAAGAGGGAAATCGAGTTTCCGATGTATTGGATCGTCGGAGACCTTAGATCATATGAAAAACGTGCACTACCACTCGAGTTGCCAGGAGTGCACAATGTGTTCCATGTTTCAATAATGAGAAAGTATTATCCATATCCTTCTCACGTGATTCGAAATGAGTCCTAGAGATTAGAAAGGACATGAATGACGTTGAGAAATTGATACGGATTCTGGATAGGAAAGATAAATTGCAGTGATAAAGTGCTGTGATCTAAGATCATGTTATGGCTAAAGTGCTTTGATGGTATCATATTAAGAATAAGGCAACTTAAAAATTTAAAAGCCTTATGCATGAGAACTATCCAGAGTTTCTTCACTGATAGGTATGGTTGAAATTTGGAGGACCAAATTTCTTAAGGTGGGGAGAAATGTAAGATCCGATTTTTACACTACTGAAGAGTCTAAATTCATAAAATTGATAATGGAAATTAAATAAATAATGAATGTTAATTTCCAAAAAGATGAAAGCTCCTTCGGCGGGCGCGTACCATAAAGAAACGGCTCGCCGATTGGCGAGTAAAGTATGTGTGATCATCAATGCTGATGGCGAGTTGGACGAGAGTGTGGTCGCACAGGCGTGTTCGCCAACTTGTGAGATGAATCAGGGCATGGTTGGCGAGTTGAGCCATGCCAGGTGATGGCCCAAAAAGGGCGAGAACATGTGATCGCCACACAGAGGACAAGGAGTAGCCCCATGGCTGGCGAACTTATTTAGTGTGGCGAGTCGATTGTTTTCCTTATTTGTTTGGCGAGTAGTTTAGTTCGCCAACTTCGTGGATAAGTGATGGCCGCTTGTGGCGAGGACTTGGAAACGCCAATGCATTTGGCGAGTAAAGTGGTCGTCCAGATAGAGGGGAAAATGAAAACAGAATTCAACCTAACAGCCAAAATTGACTTGCAAGTGATACGGTTGAAGACAATTAATGGTGAAGAGGTTGAAGTCAGTAAGGAATTTACCTGATTGGTTGAGGAAGTAAACAAAGGCTGCAGTAGAAGAAAAAGCCGTGTGAAAGGGAGACTTCCACGCCACTTTGTGCTTCAGTTTTCTTCATGCATTAAAGGCATGAAGGACGTGAACAATGATGAAGGAAACAGGATAAGGGCCAGGCGGTGGCTATTGATTGGCTGAGAATGTTTATATAAGCAGAGACAATTGATGAAAAACGAGTTAGCCAATTTCAGTTTCTTCACGAGAGGCATTTCTCTGTTTCTTCCATTTCTCTGCCATGTTTGATCTACTGAGTTTCACTCTTCAGTTGGCTAAACCAGTAAACATGCTTATAAAACCTTTCTTTCTTAGCCTGATGAGCTGAAGGAATAAGCAAAAGAAAGGCCAACAGGAAACAGGAAGCAAACTGTTCTGGAAGTGAAGTTGGTTGAGGTGAGTTCATAATTTTGAGGTTTTCTTGATGTTCACTGATAGATTTCTATGATTTATGCAGTAATAAACATAGATACAGTCTTGGTTTTAGTTAGATCCTTGGAAAATAGGAAAACAAGGAAAATTATGGAATAGGTGACGACAAGGGCGACTACAGTGATCGCCCAAGTTGAAAATAGTAATCGCCAATGAGGCGAATAGATATTAAGTACTCGCCAAGGGAATTTTGTGGGCGAGAACGCCCAATTCTAGTGAAGTGAATGACGGGCGAGCTCTAATGCGAAGGCATTGGGCGAGAAGGATTGTGGGTGAACTTCCACAGTTAGCCAATGAAGGCTTCGTGAGTAATGGCGGGCGAACTAATTGGGAATCTGATTGGGCGAGTAGTTATTTGATTTATTCTCGCCAAGTGATATATAAAGAAAATATTAATGAAATTTATATATAATTTGCAGCCGATAATTGGGAATAGCTATGGGCGAACAAAGTGCCGGGCGAAGCAAGACTTCGTTGAACAAGGTAAGGGAAGTGTGTGTGAAGTGATGCATGTCCTGTGGAGTAAATTTTATGAAAACATTAAGTTAAATGTTTTGTTTTCTGACATGCATGATTTTAAGAAGTTAATTGATAATTGTTTGATCGCGGGCGAGCTGATAGCCGCCTTTTGCTGTTTTGTTGGGTGAAATGATACAGGGCGGGCGAGCGCTTTGTATGTTTTATGTTGGGAAAGCCCTTTGTGATTTATGTTGGGTGAATTGGTATTGGAGGGCGAACCAATCCCTTTTATACGTTTTAAACTCATTTCTATTTATAAAGGGCGGGCGAACTTTCTTAATAGAAAGCTATAAGTTAAGCCAAATGACGAGCTCTCTTTTATGAGAACTGGGCGAGTGCCCTTGTTTTAAAGAGAAATCCGGGTAAAGCCGTAGTCGGGCGAACCCTTTTTTTAAGATGTTGGGCGGGCGGCCCTTGTTTTAAACTGAAGGCGGGCGAACTGATATCAACGAGATTTCTGTTTTGAAAAGCTAAGTGGCGGGCGAATACTAATTCACCGTCTTATCGAGTTGATTTCTGGGCGAGCCACAGAGGGCAAGCCAGTTTTGCTTCAGATTTTAAAAGCAAAGAGGGCGGGCGAACACATGTTCTCCGCCACTGCGAGCTGCTTCCATGGGCAAGCCATATCGGGCGAGCTGACCATGGGCGAGCAGGTTTTAAAACTTGAGATTATGGGCTGTTTTGGTGTTTTATTGTTTTATAAGAAATCAAATCATTTTGTGGAAATGATATATGAGATATAAAAGTTGATTTTGAGACTTTAGGCCCTGAGTTCATGCGTTGCTAGTGCGTGACCTACCTGGGGCGGTGGCTCGGTCAATGGACCAATGAGTGCACCTCAGGGCGTCACAGGGCTGATGGACCTGCCAAGTCATCAGCGGTCTCGAGGTCACTTGGCAAGTGGACCCGAGGACCCCTTTAGATTATGGCCATAGATCTGAGATAGCCGTGAGGGGCGATGGCCTACGGGTGCACCCCAAAAGCGGCAGGTTTCGTTCTCCCAAGGTGGAGGAGGAACGATGATAGCATGATTTATTTGTTGCCTAGTCTCAACTTATCAGTTTCTATTTACTATGAGGATTATTGAAATCCTCGATAGTGTTTACTATATTTTAAAGTAAACTGTTAGTCGGTGTTTTGAATGGTGTTTTAAGAGAGTTGTTTACTATATATCCATTTTCTTTTCTACTGGGTTATTGTTAAGAAAAGAACAAATGAATAGTGATATATAGTTTTGCTTTATTTAAAGCAGCATATGTTTCCTTTACTGAGCGTATGAATCGCTCACCCTTTTGTTTTAACTCCACAGATAAGAAGTACGCGGAGTTGAGAGAATTAGCTCTCAGATGAGTATAGCTATGCTTAAAGCACTAAGGCATGGTACATTAAACGTGACAGGTACAGTCTTTTCTCTTTTACATTTCAGACATATGTATACAGTACTACCTTAATGAAATAAAGGATTATAGGGGATGTCAGATGTAAGGAATAATGAAAAAAAGAAATTTCATATTCCATAATAAATAGATAAATGTTTATCATTTGTCATTGTTACTGTTGAATGTTAATGGCATCGCAGACAGCCCAACCGGTAAAGTTTTATGAAAATACGTGAAAAATGTGGTAACGGGATGTTACATTTTTCCTTTCGGCTACTCTTTCTTTTCTCCCTTTTTCTTTCGGCCTCACCTTTCTTTTCTTCCCTATCGGGTTCAGCCTTCTTTTCTGGTTCTTTTCGAATCTCTCCTCCTTTCTATTCACTTCATTCTCTTTTTTTTAATTCCAAAGCTTCTTTTAGAAGCTTTAAGTGATGATGTTGATGGTGTTAGTGGGGTTTGATGGGAGAAAGTCCCATCAAACTCCACTAAGTATTATTTTATCATTTTATTTTATTTTTCTCAAATTCATTTTATTTTATATTTTTATTCCTATCTCAAATATCAAATATCTATAATTTATATAATTTAAAATTATCTTTACATAATAATAAGTATATATATATATATAACTAACATATATTCATATATATATTTATATATATTTATTTATTTTGTTATATTCTTTACATATAATATGTATATGTACCTATATTTCAAACCTCAATTATAAATAATAAATACATACACATATCCATATATATATATATAAAATATATTTTCATGTCTAATAATTTAGATGTTCATGTACACTACATTTCCTTTAGTATACTTGTGCCTTCGTTTTATTAAAACAAATATGCATATATATATTTTGTGGAATAAATGCATCTATTTGTTCTTATATAATTCTTGAACTTAGTTATAAGATTTCTAAATTACACAAAGGTATAAATTATTTATTTTCTAATTTCACTAATTTGAGACTTCATTTTCATTACTTGACATAAGAATAATAATTACAAAAATGTATCTCAGTACTAGCTTATCTTATGTCTTTTATTTATTCACTAACATGGTACAAAGTTTCGCAGTCTTTACAAAACCAGTTGAAAAACACTTCGCCTTTTACAATGTTCAATTGAAACATATCTTTAGTCAGTCCATAAGTTCATAAAATTAGTGGCAGTTGCATTTAAAGCACAAAGTTTGATAAAAACATTATACGGTATAAAATATTCTCCATACAATAAACAATGTTCTAAATATTTTATTTATTTATAAATATAATTCTAAAGCTTATTAGTTTCTTGGAAAGTATTGAAATCATTAGAAATCCTTTCCAAAATAGTGTTACAAATATATGCACATCTATAAGCCTTAATGTTAACTTAATTAATCACTCTTTTCCATCATCCTTTCCTACATTAGTAATTTCTCATTATCAGTTTATGGTATTAAGATTGGTTTACAAAATTTCGGTAGAATAACGATACTCTCTAGCTTCCTTTTCACTTGGCCGAAATGACCATCTCTCAGCACACTCTTCATTTCAAGAATTTAAAGCTAGATTTATGCTTTACACTTACTCTACATTAATTCTACACCATTTTTGCATGAAATTAAGCAAGGTATCAATAAGACTCCTTCATGGCCGAAATCTTCAAGAGCTCATACAATTGGTTTTGATCAATCCTAACACCATACACATGTTATACAACCTTAAAACACTAACATACAAATAAAAGAAATCAAAGTTGTATAAGCTTTCTCTCACCTTTCTCTTTGGCCGAATCCCTGAGTGGGTTTTTCACCATGAAAATGGCCTCTACACAAGCTGATTTAAAGGCATGTGGTAGAGTTTGATGAGAGGAATAACTTTCATTTAGTGAGTTTTTCGATTTTGGGCTTGTACACTAAGGTTTTACAAAGTTTCTCTCTCTATCTTCATGAAACTTAAGCTTTACTCTCTCTTCATTCTTATGGTTGGAACCTAAATGAGGAAGATGATGGTTTTTAAGCTTTCAAAGATGTTTTATAGCCAAACTACCATTTTGCCCTTACAAATTTAAAAATTTCTTTTATGTCCCAAATATTTTAATATTCATATAAATATTTAATTTTTTTTCCAAAATATTTTATTTCCATGTCAAATATATTTATTTAACATAATTTAATCAAAATTTTGACTTCTAATAGGGTTTGACTTGTCAAATTGATAAACTTACCAAAATAGCCCTAATTGTTCATTCGAGTAGTTTTTGGCCCTTTTCGTGTGATTCTGAGATTCACACTTCCCATTACTATTATATACTGATAATAAAGCTAGGAAAATAAGATGTATCATAGTTGTTTATATGGCTTATGTTTCGTAGGTAAAACAGAGGTTCAGACTGTAGGCCCTATTGGGACATCGACTGCTCCGATAGAGATAAAACCTTACAATACTGATGATTAGAGTAAAATACAGAGATGGTAAGAATCCACATCTTAAATTCCTCTATCTGAACATGTTTCAAAAAGCATGCAACAATTTCAGAAATGATGCTTAAGTCCACAAGACTGGAAAATGTTTGTAAATATCAGTCAATCTAGTTTGATTTATGGCCCACTGACAATCATATGTAAATCCTCATGTGAAGAAGTCCTATGCCATGTTAACTGGTAGACTAAATCACATGCAAACGCCAAAATTCATGCGATTGATCCGTTAGGGGTATTTTGATAATTTCACCTTTTTGACATGTCCTAGAACTTTATTACATGAGGAATTATCTATTACAAAAGTTGGTCAAAAATCTATTTAGTTTAACCGTTATTCACAAAAATTCTGACAGCCTCTAGACTTAACCGTCATTTATTAAATTGTTTCACATTTTTCGAAACAAGCATAAATAATTGAGTCTGAGGTGTAGATTCTTACCATCACATTATTTCACTCTAAATACCGTGTCTTTCAAGTTTCAACTCCATCGGGACACGAGAAGGTTAGTGGGACCCACCTTCTAATTTCCTTCTATACCTATAAGATAATTAACATTTTAATAATTACAAAATATCCCATATTCTTAACTATATGGATAATAGTCTATAGTGATTAGGTATATAGGATCTCACACAATAGATACAGTACAATATAGTAGTCTAAAGTACAAAGCTCGATAGATGGGTAATTCAGCCTAGAGCTAAGCTTGATAGCTGGAAATGACCCGAAGGTCGTAGGATATGCCTGCATTCAAAAACGGTTTGAAAACGAAGTTCTTGTGTAGCACTTGGCTTGCATGGATTTCAAAGCACATATTAAATTGATTTTGAGTTTGAAATATAAGGAAGTTTTCATTTCTTTCAAAAGTCAGTTCAAACCAAGACTTTGCGATTTAAAATATAATGCAATTCTTTTAAATATGGATATTAAGTAATTAAACTCAAAACATGCTATACGTGAATGCACATATGCATCAGTTCACTTCACTTAACATGCACGCTTGGATGGCCATAACACACAGGGCAAAAAATATGTTTCAATCCAGCCCAAGCATAAACTAAATTTATAAACTAACTATAGCTCAATGTCCAACCATAGCTTTCATATTTTCTTAATGTAAGAATTAATCGAAAAATTTATCAAATTTAAAACCATTCTTTCAAGATGGTGCTAACATATTACTTATTCCACTTACTTCACGCTGAGCAAGTACCTCCTTTAAGTCTCTAAGTCAAAGCTTAGGCTTCCACATCACTTTGAACCACTACACATCATTCCATTAACAATTCAATCAATCACACAAGTTTCAAATGTATAACTATACACATTCAACACAATTGCACAATCTCTCGTTCTCTATTTGACTGTTCGTATAATCATTAAGTTAAGATGTCTATCCATAAACCTCTATCATATCATAGTAGTTTAAAACAACTTCTTCCACTTCCTTTCATCGCATTATGAATACTAAGACCCCCAGCTTCTATGTGGGTCTTCTTAGTATCCCACGATTTTTTTATATTGTTTTAGCAAATACTACTCAATGATAACGAAATCATTTAATTATTGAAACACTCATTCAAGATCTGTTCCAAGGATCTATCCATAATCATATAATTGAAATACTATTATCACTTAATCATTTTCATTGATTCATTATTATATCACACTCATACGTACTTTTATGTATCACTCAAGCCACAATCATAATTCATAAATATCATCACTCTATCTTGAGTAGCTTATATAATATAATTCTAATTTGAAATTATATAAATGTCTTACCAACTCCGAGCTTAGTGCACGCACACTAAGCCTAGCCAAACCTGCGTTCGTTGCCTTATCGTCGCACTTGTCTAGGCCTTATACTCAACCTCCTACAAAATTTTCCATAAACGTCCTCTTAGTCGGATTCCTCTATACATACATATTTTGATTTAGCCTCTAAAAATAACCTAAAATAATCTCAAGGGCCAAAACCGATACCTGCCATAGCTCTTCTCTTTTTTGTTCGAGAAACGTGGGAGCATATAGCATTATCTTCTGTCGGTGCACTATTTCAAGCAGTATCATTACTGTTTCTAGCCCTGACTCTAGTCCTTAATACCACCAAAATTGGCCTCACCTAACCGGCTTCTGTTCAGGTTGAGATCAAACCTTTAACATGGTCCTAAAATTAGTCCCGATCATAACCTTCAGTGCTCTATTTAAAGCATCCAAACACAACTTTATTAGTCTTACCCGATTGCTTTTTCTTCTTTTCTTCCTTGCTACATTTCAATATGAACCTTTACTGTATCTCGATTTCTAGCCCCTTAAAAGCTAGTCCATTCCAGCCCTATTTCAACCATGATAAATCTCAATGGTCCACCGTTTAACATAGAAGAAACACATGGCATTAAGTGGTTCACCATGTCATCATGCATCACCATTGCTTTGGCCACCAAAAACTCATTTAGCAACCCTTGTTACAGTAGCCATAGTGCTTTGAGCGCCTCTGTGGCTTAAAATTCTTCTACTACTGCTCAGTGAATCTCGAAGGTGAAAACAACTCTTTACTCCTTTTTTCACCAAGAAACTCTATCGCCTCATCTTCCTACTTCTTGATTCGAGCTGCTATGAATTCTCCTACCAACAGGGGTTCTCACTGGTTCTTACACTCAAATGGTGGTGTAACAGATTACTTCTCCCTTTAGTCCGTTGTTTCTTATGGAAGAAAGCAGATCTATAGCACCAACAGAGAAACAAAGAGAAAGCCTCCTACTTTTCAATTGCACAATAGCTCTAAAATTGCCATGTTTTCATGCCATTTCCAGCCTACAAACAACCATGATTCTTCCTTTAAATTAGCACTACTTCAAGCTCCTATCTTCTTTTATTGGCCGGTGGCACTTCTCCATCTTTCCTTCCTTGCCGTTGGTCGGTTCTCCTTTCTTAACTCTACTCTTCACTTTGCCTCACCATTTTCTTATGCTTCTTTTCCATGGAGCTAAGCTCTCTCATGATCTCTTCTCTCCTTTCTAGTTCTCTTTTCCAAGCTACAGTAGTGCTTTTTCCCTCAATTCACTCCATCCCTCGCTGGGTTTCTTTCCACTTTCCTTCTTTCTCTCTTTCTAGATCAATTTCAGGTGGCAGAGTGTCAGAGCCTCGCCTGTATCCCAGGCCGTCAATGAGCATCCTCTAGGCACCCTTTGCCTCAAGTTTACCTTGACAACATGTGGTAGGCGATCGCCCAACTCACTTACGTATTGTCCGCTTCAGCGATCGCCCACCTCACTGCTTTGTCCTAAAGGGCCTGCAGAACCCAAGACATAATCCCTTGAGCGTGTTTTCTGAGGTTCAAACCCTGGTACCCTTCGGTACCTAAGCTTTACACTCATCATACCATCTGGATAATTTTATTGTCAGAGCCCCGACTATTCCCAGGCCATCGGCGAGCATCCCCTAGGCACCCTGTACCCCAGGTTTACCCTGACAACATGTGGTAGGTGATCGCCCACATTCACTTACGTATTGTCTGCTTCAACGGTCACCCACCTCACTGCTTTAACCCAAGGGGCCTGGAGAACCCAGATCATAATCCTTTGAGCGCGTTTTCTGAGGTTCGAACCTTGGTACCCTTAGGTACCCAAGCCTTACACTCATCATACCATTTGGACAACTTATCCAAATTGTATGATGAGTGTAAGGCTTGAGTACCTAAGGGTACCAAGGTTCAAACCTTAGAAAACACGCTTAAGGGATTATGACCCAGGTTCTCCAGGCCTCTTGGGACAAAGCAGTGAGGTGGGTGACTACCGAAGCAGACAATAAGTAAGTGAGTGTGGGCGATTGCCTACCACACGTTGTCAGGGTAAACTTGGGCCGCAGGGCACCTAAGGGATGCTCACCGATGGCCTGAGAATAGGTGGGAATCTGACAATAAAAATGCGTGTTTTTTATTGTCAGAGCCCTGCTCGTTCCCAGGCCGTCGGCAAGCATCCCCTAGTTGCTCTTCGCCCTAAGTTTACCCTGACAACGTGTGGTAGGCGATCGCCCACGCTCACTTATGTATTGTCCGCTTCGGCGGTCGCCTATCTCACGGCTTTGTCCCAAGGAGCCTGGAGAACTCAGGTCATAATCCCTTGATCACGTTTTTTGAGGTTCGAACCTTGGTACCCTTAGGTACCCAAGCCTTACAATCATCATACCATTTGGAGTGAGTGTGGGCGATCACCTACCACACGTTGTCAAGGTAAACTTAGGGTGAAGGGCGGCTAGGGGATGCTCGTGGACAGCCTGGGAATGGGCAAGGCTTTGACACAAAGGACACACGTCCTCTACTTTCCTCTTTCTTTTCTTGTAAATCGAAACTACTCCCACGTTAGCCTACTAATTGGTTTCCTTAGGAAGCCAATCAGCTAATAAATTTAATTTTAATTTTATATATATTTTCTATATAATTTTTTTCTTATCTTAATTATATATATTTTCTTGTCCTAGATTTATATATAATAGTAACTCTTATATATTATATATATTTTATACTTGATATCCATATATATATATATTTAGTTTTTATTTATATATAGATTTATTTGTTCTTTCGATTATCTAGGCACTTAGTTTTCATAAGTGCATTTATATAATTTATTAGTTTACTTCACAAATGTGCAAAAATATTAATTTATTTTTCTTATTGAATTAATATATATCTAAAACTTATTTATATAAATCCAAATATATATATTAATAATTTATTGTTAAATACACTAAACTCTAATCTTCAATTTCATCATTTTAAGATAAATAAAAATTTCAAAATGCATCTTAATACTTAGTTTATTTAATCCATTCATTTATTTATGAGTTCAGTACGAAAATTGGCAGTCTTTACACCACCATTTTCGGCCAAGAGAAAGAGGTGAGAGAATGTTTAAAATTTGTGTTTCAATGGCATTATACTATGTGTTTAAGGCGTTTAGATGTATGAATTAGTTTAAGTTGAAGCAAAACTTCATGAATCTCTCTTTTAGGGTTTCGGCCAACTTGGTACATGCATGAGATGGTGTTATGTCATGCAAAAGTGATGTAGAATCAAAGAACGAAGTGCGTAAAACGCGTTTATGGCCTTAGATTGTCGAAACGGAGTGTGTAACCTAATATATGAATTTCGACCAAGTGAAGGGGATAGGGAAATTCTGTCCAATTTAATGTAAAATTGGTCCTAGGATACAGTATAAATTAATACAAGACTATTGGTGAAGTCAGAACCGAAAAAGGAGGTGTTTTGACAATAGTTGCATGTTAGCACCAGTATGAAGTAAACCAGATTTAAGGCTGCAATAGGCAATGTAGTGGGTCTCAAAGAGTTAAATACTCTTATAACTGAAGTGTGGTGAATTGATTGTATTTTTGTGGTATTTTACAGCTCGAAGGTGAAGTGAAAAACACTGGTGCATCGAATGATTTGGTGATATTCGAGTAGTAAGGGATATATGTAAGAGACATAAGGATACTATGTTGCATTGATATTGACTGAATTGAGATAATATGTTATTAAATATTGTGAAATGATTGTGATTAGGAAGTTGTGATTGTGGTTATTGAACTGTATTTCTAGTGTAAGAAGGTTATCATTAATCGTACTGTTATGCTACTGAAATTTTGTAAATTGAACTTTAAATCCTAAAATCTCAATGGAGAAGTGTAAAACACAATAGAAATGAAACAAAGGAATGGACAAACTAAAGGTCCCATATAGGCCACTAGGAACGGCCAACAAGTAAAAGGTCCCATATAGGCCATTAGGAATGACCAATTTGTAACTCAATTTTCGAGATTGATTTTAACGTTTTTCTCAATTTTCAAGATATCCATGAGTAATAGTGTCATCTTTATACGTAAATAAAATATTTTGAACAAAGAGTACCAAATTGAGAATATTTACTTAATTTTTATACTTCAACTATAATTGTTAATATTTTTTAATATTTATAGACTGACTAGAGATGAGTTTTACTGAATTGGTATTTGTTAAATACTTACAACTATTTTATGAACTGTTTTGAGAGTGTTGGCTACATAGTAGCCTTCCGATATATCATGCTATACTACTGGTTGATCTTGATCCCATCATCAGCTGTCCTAGATATCACCTGATCAGTGCACACTGTGGACACTACTGTAATTATGGCCATATGTCTTACTATTACTCCCTTTTCGGATACTAAATAGCATGGTTCTAGTGGGTAATGCCTTGTCTCCACTGTATTAATTATCAAATTGTATTACTGAACTGTTTATCATTTATTGAATGATTTATTGAATACGGTTTAGTAAATTGTATTACCATACTAGTTATCAAAACTGATAACTATACTACTTACTGAGTGATTTACTAAATTATTTACTTTAAAATTGAGTGTCATTTTGCTTACTGAACCATTTGTTAAGTGTTTACTGAATTGTAATGAAATTCTTTTTGGAAAACTGTATTATCGACTTTCTTATTAAACAATTCATATTAAACTCCCTATCATCGCAGCTATGGACCGGGATAAGTGAGATGATTCAAAGCATTCTTCTTTACTCAACTTGGTTGCCTAAACGATTATAGTATTTTTTTTCCTATAGAGTGCTTAAATTATAAGAGCATGTCTTATGGTATATGCATGTAGTTATGCATAGTATTAGCTCTTTTGTATGTATTTATTACTTGGTGTAAGCTAATCTCTTTACTTTCCTTCTAGATTATCTAAATTAGATTTCTGTTATGCTATAGAGGTTGAGTTCATCGGTATCCCTCAAACTGTTATCCAAAGACCATAGAGGTATACTATTTTACTTTTATACGTTAAAATAGTTTATGTACAGTACCACTAAGTATGCATTTTGTACAAGGGATGTAAACTATATCATAGCGTATAGAACGTATGGTCGTAAGTTTTTGAGTTAATAAAAGTATATATAAATGAAGCTTTTTTGGGGTTGCTTATGTTTGTTTTGGAAATTAACACTTTGGATTACATTTTAAAATATAAAATTGTATCTGAATATAGAATGTAAATAATTGTCAGATAAGTAACTAAGTAGGGACAGTACAGATAGCCCAACCGAATATAAATTTAATGTAAAGGTTAGTACTGAATGTCAATAACAAAACGTGACAATAAGAGCATGGTTAGTCTGAGTTTGTTAGTATCATTAGGTCAAAATTGGTCAAAATTGGTTTGCATATAGTACCATACTTGTTTGAATATATAGTCATATGGAGTGACTAAAAGTGATTCTCGTGTCTTTTTTAACAGAATAAGTGATTGGCGAAGGGGAATTGGATAAGGAAAGGGACAAAGAAGGGTGGAACCATCTCCGAAGCCATCATCTGAACCTTTTCCAGAACTTGCCCTCCCTCTACAGCTTGAGAATCCTAATACCCGTATTTTCAGGCTAAAATGAATGTTTCTAGAGTTTATCGCCAATTTTAATAACAATAATGTTAGAGCACTAGAAGTGGCGTAACCTCCTCCTTCACCAGTTAATGTCCCTTCAGCACCCCAACCACAGCCTGTACTGCTACCACCACAGCCTCATCCTACGGCTCCAGTGATTGAATATGACATAAATCTCCTGAGATAGTTTAGAAAGTTGGATCCAATGGTAGAAAAAACTAGATTAATGCAGTGGAGAAGTTGTTTAGCTATATGCGGTGCATTGAGACTAAGAAAGTAAGTCTAGCCACCTTCCTACTTGTCGATGAGGTAAAGCATTGGTAGAAGTCCACCAAGACAATCTTGAGTGCTAGACATCCTGTAGTGACTTGGGACATATTTCTAGAGAATTTTAACAAGCAGTACATCCCTTACACCACTTAAAAGAGATTATAGGCTGAGTTTCTGAATTTATCTCAAGGGAATATGACAGTAGTCCAGTATGAGTCTAAATTCACTGCTTTAAGCCGATTGACCCAGAGACTGTCAGGAGCGAAGAACATAAGATCGAGAGATTTATGGCCGGATTGAGGCCTTCTATCAGAGTAAAGTTAGCTTCGCTTAATATATCCACTTACGATGAGGTTATTTGCCAGGCTAGGTTGTGTGAGCAAGATTATGAGCTTAATCAGGTGGAGTTTGGATTCCGAACTAAAGTCAAGGGTAAGGAAAAAGTGAAGTAGGGTTTTGATGATAGATTTGAGAAGAAACCAGCTAAGAAGGCCAAAGTGTAACATCGCGAATAACATATTTTACTCTTATTCACACATTTTTACCGATTGGGCTGTCTGTGATGCTTAACGATCCGTTAATCACTTTGGTAATCATTAGTACTCTTATTCATCGTACCAATGTGGAAATATGAATTGTTGCATTATTTCTCTAAGATATATACATTTCCTTCTATTTAAAGTAGTATTGTACAAATTCGCTGAATATATAAAAAAAAATAATATACCTTTGATATCGAATATCTGCTGACTCTAGCAGTCGATAATCTCTGGAAGGTAATTCTCTTAGTCCAAAATCAACAATCTGTGGAATGGAAAATAAGGGATGAGTGACAACGTACTCAGTAAAGAGGTTGTATGCTGCTTTGTAAAACCAAAACTATATACCACAAAATGTTTATTTTTCCTAACAGCATACCCAATAGGAAAACAGTGGATATAGTGAACAATCTTTAATATTCAAATCACTGGCTAAACAGTTTATGGTATAGTATAGTAAACAGTAAACAGGATTCAGTAAATCCTTTCAGTAAACAAAACTCAGTAAGTTGAGACTAGGCCTCACCTTACAATTAAATCATGCTATCATCGTTCCCACAGGAACACAAGTCATCCGCTTTGGGGTGCACCCGTAGGCCATCGCCCCTCACGGCTTTCTCGAAGTGTGCCCTTAGGCCAAAACTCCAATTTGCATCCCCACTAGGACACAGCTAGATCTATGGTACTAATCAGCCACGTGAATATTAATGCATGAAACTCGGGGCCTAAAGTCTCAAAAATCAATTTATATCTCATAAAGAACCTTTAAGGAATATTTCACACATTTCATCATTTCTTTAAAATGATCGTTTTCCAAAAAAGTATTATATTTTCTGTTTACAAAACACAGTAAAAACAATCAGTAATTTCGCCATCTTTCGTGTGAGAAAAACACAAGTTAAATCGGCTCGCCCCTTACTAGCTTGCCGGTTACAGTTTGCCCCTCGCAGTGGATTAAGTTCACATGTGTTTTATTCGCCCATGTGGCGAACTAACATCACCCATTGTGGCTCTCACACCGAGTTGAACTGGGGAGTCGCCCACAAAATATTTTTCTTTTAAAGAAGATACAAGGGATCGCCCATTGTTGGCTCGCCCAGAATTATATAAAAGGGGTCGCCTATCTTTGGCTCACCCAAATTCAAAATAGTTTGTCAAACTAATGCATGTCTCAAAGCAAATCATTTTCTCAATATTTTTATAACATTTTTCTCCACAGGACATGCATTTCACTTCACATACTACTCCCTTACCTGGTCTTACGAAACCGAGCTTCCCAGTTGCGTCTACCGAAATCGTACTTCTCGACTGCAAAATAATTTTATCGAAAATTATTAATAATTTTCTTCTTATTTTTAAACCACTAAAATTCATAAAATGCAACCACCAACTTCATGTTACGAATACAACCAGTATAATTTATACTGGTGCCAAATCTCAACTTCTTCAATGTAGTTCCCTTTTTGATTCCGATTTCACAGGTCTTCTTCTTTAAATTTCTATATTCATTTTCTATTATTAAACTATAAAATTCAGCATTGATTCATGCCAAGATCCCCCTTTTTGGCCATTTCTTGATTTTGCTTTCATTTTCCATTTTGACCTCTTTAACATTCTTATCTCATATCAAGTTGTTATTTCCTACCTTTGACATGCCAAAAATATGCATGTCTCCTATGAGTTCATAAACCCACCGAAATTCACAAAAATTGGCAAATTTTTATTGATCCAATTTTATAAATTTCTAATGGCATAATTGTATTCTATACCATTTTCTTAGCTAGAACATCAATTTAGAATAATTCAAAACATCCAATTTTTCAAGTCTTCCACACTTGACCGAATATCTGTTAGCCTATTTCTCCTTATTTATTTAGTTTAAATTCCATATCTTGACTATACCATCCATGCTATGACAATTAAAAATCATCATAAGAAATAAATCAATACCAAAACTCATTACCTTTGCTTGGCCAAATCAACACTACTCCCAAACAGAATACTTTCTGTTTCAAGTCAGCCTCTTCTCTTGGTTTCTTTGATGGTTTAGATGATGAAGGAAAGATTGATAAGGAAGGCTTAAGTGGTTAGCTAGCTAAAGGGTGTAATTTTGCTAATTAAGCATGCAAGAAACGGAAGGAACGACTATTTATCCTGTTATCAAATCCACTTAGCTTCCCATCGTTTTCCTCATCATTTTCCTTGTCTGTTATCTCATTAAATGATGAAGAAAATGGTAGCTAACAAGAAAATGGTAGCTAACAAGAATACGGTGAGGAGCAATTTTTCTACCTCTATTAATATGTGCCAACCAATCAAGATTTAGTTACATGTACACTTAATCCATTTCTTCATGCTTTCCTTGTCTTATTGTGCATTTAAGACATGAAGAAAATTGCAGCAAAAGAAATCGGCTGGAGCCATTTTTTCTTACAAGTTATTGACTTGTTTGGCTTATCTTTTGATGGCTACTTCAGCCAATAAATTTCAATCATATTTCCAAATACAATATTTCCCTTATCTTCTTTTTCTTCTCTTTCCTTTCATCATTTTTCTTTTCTTTATTGAACATTAACGCGAGACAAGAAACTGCAGCAAGGAAGTGGCGGTGTAAGCCTTTCTTTCTACATGTCCTTGCCTCTCTTTTATTGCCTTTGTTTTACCCTCCAACAAATAAAATTCCAGCCATGTCAACCTCTAATTAATTTCATGTTCTTTTATAATATATTTCCTTAATATTCTCTACTCTCAAAGTCATGTTTCGGCAGCCTTTAAAAAGGCTAGAGGGAAACGTATCCAAGCAGCAAATTAGAGTGGTCTTGACCAATTTGCTTAATCTTGTTTTTCACTCTTTCTTTGCTTTATTTTAACCAATAGAAATTATAAAGTAAAGTATCCTTTATTACTTTATATTCAAACACCATTTCTACTTATTTTTCATTATAAAAAACCATGTCTTCATCAGCCTTTTTCTTGTCCAAACCGATGGGTACATAAGGAGAGATCAAGTGGCATTAAAGTCCACTTGTAGCCACCTTTCTTGACTTTCTTCATACTTCTTTTTCAAAGCTTCTACCAATGAGCTTCTAGGTTTTCATTTTATGTGTTAAATTTGGCTGTATTATATGTTATTTTATCCATGAACTAACATCCTTTTCCTTACAATTGTTTCCAACCGAATTCAACAAAGTAGCAGAATTTTTAGTTGGCGTGTAATCCATGTTTTCTTGACTCTTCTTACTACCTTCATAGCATTTCAACCAATCACAATTAATCCCATGTGAAATCATTTAATAGAATTTTATCTTGAAAATTCTGCTTTCACACCTCTTTGAGGAGTAAACTGAACACTACATGCAACCATGTAGTGACGTGATACACAATTTCTTTTGGTTAGTTATTTCCACCAATTAAATTCCTTCATGTTTGTATATTAACTGCCCTTCATCTAATACTATTTATCACTTATTTTTCATCAAAACTTAAGTCAAATTCAAATGCACTACCGAGTACATATAGCAGCCATGTAGTTGGCGTGGATGTTTCCCCCTCTTTACTACATGATTCAAGTTTGATTTCTCTTTTCTTTGTATATTCCATACAACCAAAATACATCACATGTGATATAAAATTCTCTTTTCTCTTATTAATATTTTTATTGATATTTTATGCCATGGAATAACTCTTCCATGCATAATTTTTCTGATTCCCTTTCTTCTCATACTTGTTTCAACTTTATACACTATACTACATTTCATGAATCCAAAATTCCAAATTAAGAATGGAAATTCATTCCATCTTTATTTAAATTCCACTAAATAATTTAATTTCATTATCAATAATTCACAAGTATAGTGTACAATGTAATAAAATTGAGTCTCACACAAAGTTACCAAGGTTAAGATTTCTACAAATAAGCTAGTTAGGTCCACTGCCAATGATAGCTTAATCACTATATAGAAGGGGATCGCGATAGGTGTGAGCATTGTGGAAGGTCGCATGGTACCAAGTCTTGCTATTAGGTCACAGGAGCTTGTTTTCATGTAGACAAACTGGGTATATGGTTAAGGACTGCCCAAACACCAAGCAAAAAACAGTAGCACTAGCACCTTTTAAGAAGCCAGAGAAGGTTGCACCATCACAGCCTAAGAAAGCTACAGCCGCAAAGAAAGGGAAGAAGGCTGTGACTAAGGGTAGGGTGTACGCCATCGATAAGGAGTCTGCTGACACTTCATCTGAGGTTATTAAGGGTAAGATTTCTACTTTGATATAATGGTAGTGTCGTAGGTACCAATAATAAATTACTTCACTTAAACCTATAACTAGGGCAAGTAAAGGTCGATCCCACAGAGATTGTTTTGCTCAAGTTAATTATTAAAACTAAATATCTAACTATTTTAGGAAGAGAAAGAGAATTTTTATGGTTTTTCAATTAATCTAAAATAACTAAGGAAACCTATAAAATAATTAGAAAGAAAAACAATTAAACAAATTAAAAAATATCAAATAACACAAAACTTCATTTACAAGGTAATTAATTATTCTTGGTATGTGATGTAGATCATTGATTACTAAAGATCACTGTTAATTAAGTAGTCAATCAAAGTATAATTCCCTAGTGTCCAATTACACCTATTTTTCCTTATTGTGTCGTTAAATAAAGGCTCGATGTCTTAATAATCCCTAACTATCAAAATTTACAATGCACAGTGCTATAGATTAAGTTTTAATAGAAGCATTAACATCTAGAAAGATTTGAGTCAACATTAAGTAACAAACTCACTCAGCACGGCTCATTTAACTTAAACCTTAATTCTCCTAGATCCCTAGTGATTAAATCCACAAGCAATTACGGACTTATGTTTTTAACTTGACTATAGATTATTTAATTTAACTAAATAGTAGGTCTCTTATCTATCAAACAAACAATCATTCAAATGTGCTCAGAAAATCCTGGATACTTAATTAACAATTATGTTATAAGTTCATAATCTCACAGCATCGATTTACCTCATAATTGAACAAGAAATTTAGTCACTATTCATATTCAAGAATATAAACTCCAAATTATATATTATAAAGATTATAAATATCATGCAAGAAACGATCAAAGAAGCAATCTTTAATAATATGAAATCAGAATTAATAATCACGATTATAAATTAGCAATCAAGAACACACAAACAATATTAATTTAAATAAAAAAAGCAAAATCTGAATTAAAAATAATAAAGAAATCAGCAAAAGACAAAAAAAAGTAAAATAAAGTTTTTATTAAATCTACTTTAAAACCCATACAAGAGAGAAGTGAGGAGAAGAGGGATCTGATTTTTATGAGAGCCAATATGCTCTTTATATAGGCCTAAGAATGTTATATAGAGTAGAAGTTTGATAAGAGTTTTAATTGGCTTAAACTCTTTTTTGAACTTATCCTCTTTATAATTCCTTCTCTACTCAAACTCTATTTTTCTACTTTATTACACTGTCTTAAAAATAATTATATCTTGCCTTCACAAAATCTTGCCTTAATAAAACCTCGTCTTGGCCTTGCTTTGTTGGAAATCTTTCTAAAAATAGAAATTCTGGGTAGATTTTTGTTATATCTTTCCATAAATAGTTGACCCATTAAACAAACTCCAATTTTCACAATCTTGTACATTCCGAAAACCTTGAGAAGTCCTCTACAACTTCTATGAAGGCCACTTCTTGAGATCAGATGGTCAAATTGATCAATCTTTCAAACTGAACAGAAAACACTGCACTTTGTTCTTTCTAGCTTTAATTAATTCCGACTTTGATATTTAATACCTAAATCATAAAATAAACATTAGCAAACTATTTTAGGCATAAAACATAAATAAAGCAAATATATTAGCACATATATAACTCTTAAATTATCATCCTGTCATATAACTGCACTTGCATTATTTGATTTGTGTTCTATGCATTCGTTTGTATCTCCTGCGTGAGCTGTTAAGAAACCAGTAGAAATTGAACCTTTAGGGTATCGACTGCAGATCAATACACCCTTTAGAGAATCTCAAATGACTAATATTGTATATCATAACTGTAAACTAACGGTAGGAGAAAAGGAAATAGTAGTTGACTTAATTTTGTTGAATATGTATGATTTTGATGTGATCTTAAGAATGGATTTGCTAGCTATAAACCATGTTAATTTAGACTGTTACACTAACTATGTAACTTTCCCTTATCCCGGAAACTACATTATAAAATTTTCAACTCAGTAATGAAAGTGAATTATGTTAATGAAAGTTGTCTGAATTTGAAATAAAAAATCTGAAGAAATATGTTTGTTATGAAAAGGTTCATCACTTATGTGGAGGGTGTAGAAAAGAAACGTTTGGTGAGATTCCTATGGTCAGGAATTTCCTAGACGTGTTTTCGTATGAATTACTGAGACTTCCTTTTGATTGAAAGATAGAAATCACCATTGATTTGGTGCTCGGTACCGAACCTATTTTGAAACCTCCTTATCGAATGTCATTACTAAAGCTTGCTGAGCTCAAAAAGCAACTCCAAGAGTTATTAAACAAGGGCTTCATTCGTCCCAGCGTCTCTCTTTGCGGTGCACTGGTTCTTTTTGTCACGAAGAAGAATGGTAACCTACGTTTTTGTTTCAACCATCAGTTGCTCAATAAGGCTACTATCAAGAGTAAATATCCTTTACCTAGAATAGATGATCTGTTTGATCAGCTCAAGAGTGCACAGGTATTTTTGAAGATTGATCTTAAATCGATATATCATCAGTTGAAGATCCGAGAAGATGTCCCAAAAATTGTGTTCAGAACTTGTTATGGCCACTATGAGTTTCTAGTCATACCATTTAACTGACTAATGCCCCTGTAGCTTTTATGAATCTGATGAACGAGGTGTTCAAACCTTTTCTAGATAAATTTGTCACCGTGTTTATTAATGACATTTTGGTATATTCTATGTCTCGATAAGAGCATGAGTAGCATCTCTATATTGTTCTAAGACCCTCAAAGATCGAAAGTTTTATGCTAAACTAAGTAAGTGTGAATTCTGGCTAGATAAGATTACATTTCTAGGACATGTGGTGTCTAATGACGGGGTGTCAATTCATCCGTCTAAGAGGCAATTGTACAATGGAAAAAGCCAAAATCAATGATGGATATTCGGAGCTTTCTTGGTCTAGCCGGGTACTACTGTCGATTTGTTTAAGGTTTTTCTAGACTGGGTGCTCCTTTGACTCATCTCACACGTAAGGATGCTAAGTTTGAGTGGACTAATGCCTACGAGCACAGTTTTCAAGAATGGAAGAGGAGACTGAATACAACATCGATTCTCACTATTCTGAGCGGTTCAGGTGGTTTTTCAATGTACAGTGATGCCTTCTCACTAGGTTTGGGTTGTGTGTTGATGCAGAATGGGAAATTAGTTGCTTATGGTTTAATTCAGCTAAAGGACCATGAAAGCAATTATCCTACCCATGATCCAAAACTAGCTACCGTGGTGTTTTCTTTAAAGATATGACAGCATTATCTGTATTGTGAGAAGTCCCGAGTATATACTGACCAAAAAAGTTTCAAGTGTGAATTGATTATGATGCAATGTAGATGGATAGAGCTGCCGAAAGATTTTGACTGCGAGATACTATACCACCTAGGAAAAGCAAATATAGCAACAAATGTATTGATTAGGAAACACGAGTATAGTTTCTTACATGATAATTGGGAATACATTCTGTTGGAACAATTTGCGAACCTCAGTCAGACTGTCATTCTTTCTGAGAGATATGGTATGACAACTAGTCATTGAATTGAGCCAGATTTGATGGATCGGATAAAAAATGTTCAGAGGGAAGATTCTTATTGTATTGAGATTAATAGTTAGGTACAGTTGGGTACTTAATCTTATTATGGGATTGGCAGGTACGGTATCTTAAGATTTAGGGGCCGAATTTGTATTTTCGAGGATAGATAGTTAAGGGAATTGATTTTGACAGAGGCTCATACCTCGAGGTACATCCTACATCCAAGCAGTAATAAGATGTATCATAATCTTCGTAAAGTGTATTGGTGGCCTAAGATGAAGAGAGACATTGTTAAGTTAGTTGTAAGGTGTCTCAATTGCCAGCAAGTAAAGGTAGAGCACTAGAAACCATTAGGATTGTTGCAGCCTCTACTGATACCGATGTGGAAATGGGAGCATATTATTATGGACTTCATCATGGGTTTACCGAGGACCAGGAAGAACCATGATACGATTTGGGTTATCGTTGATAGATTGACAAAGTTAGCCCACTTCCTTGCTATTAAGTCTACTGATTCTTTGAGGGCCTTAGTCGATCTGTATGTAAAGGAAATTGTCAGACTGCATGGGTTCCAGTGAGCATTACTTCTAATAGAGATTTCTGATTCACCTCTCATTTTTACGATCATTTTTAAGATGCCATGAGATCTCGATTGAATTTTAACACAACTTTCTATCCATAAATTGATGGTTAATTCAAATGCATGATTCAGACACTTGAGGATATGCTGAGAGCTTGTGCACTAGATTTTAAGGCTTCTGGGATGATCATGTACCATTGGCAGAGTTGGCTTATAATAACAGTTATCATTCTAGTATCAACATGGCACCTTATGAAGCTCTGTATGGAAGGAGATGCCGTTCCCCTATTAGTTGGGAAGAAGTGGGTGATTGAAAGATCTTAGCTCTTGATCTCGTTAAGCAAGCTTCAGAGGATGTTCAGATTATATGTGATCGACTGAAGACTACTCAGAGTCGACAGAAAAGTTATGCAGATACAAGTTGCCGACATTTAGTGTTCTTAGTGGGGGATTCAGTATGCTTGAATGTTTCACTATCCAAAGGCATCATAAGTTTGGGAAGAAAGGGAAGTTAAGTTCTCATTTTATTAGGCCTTTTGAAATCTTAGATCGAGTGAGAGACATGGCATACCAATTAACATTACTACCAGAGTTATCCGAGTTAATAATGTCTTCCATGTATCAATGCTATGGAACTACCATCCAGATCCGTCTCACATAATTCAGTATGAACCTCTAGAGATCAGGGAGGATGTGAGTTATGTCAAGAAGCTGATTTGGATCTTGGATCGAAAGGAGAAAGTATTGTAGTCTAAGATGATTTCTTTGGTTAAGGCTCTCTGGCAATACCACTTAGCAGAAGAAACTACATGGGAATTAGATAGCCTAATGAAGGAAAAGTACCTAGAGTTATTCGACTAATAGGCCTAACCAAATTTGGAGGATCAAATTTCCTAAGATGGGGAGGATGTGAGATTCACAGTTCCTATTACTATTATATACTTATAATGAAGCTAGGAAAATAAGATGTATATTAGCTATTTATATGCATTATGTTTCATAGGCAAAATGGGGGTTTGAACTATGGGCCCTACCAAGACATCTATTGCTCTGATGGAGATAAAACCTTATAGTACTGATAATTATAGTAAAAAACGGAGATGGTAAGAATCCACATCCTAAAATTTTTCTATCTGAACATGTTTCGAAAAGCGTGCAACAATTTCAAAAGTGATAGTTAAGTCCATAGGCCCAAAAAATAATTGTAGATAACAGTCAATCTAGTTTGATTTATGACCCATTAACAATCGTAGGTAAATCCTCATCTGAAGAAGTCCTATGCCATGTTAATTGGCAAACTAAATCACACGCAAGAGCAAAAATTCACACAATTGATCCGTTAGGGGTATTTCAATAATTCATCCTTTTGACAAGTCAAACCCTGACAAAGTCTTATCCAATGATTAGAATATGTTAAATACATATATTTTATGCATGAATGAAATATTTGGAAGTTAAATTAAATATTTAAACAGAAATTAGAAGGAAAGGGAAGTGTTTGGAATTTTTAAAATTATAGGCATTTTCGTCATTGTGAATTAAGGTATTAATATTTAATGAGATTTCTAGTCTTCTCCAAGAGCTTGGTCATCTATCTTCTTCTTTCTTCCATTCCACGATTGTTGAAAGCTTGGTAAGAGAGAGAAAGTCACTAAAACCCTAGTAAAACACTCCGAAATCGAAAACTACTTTAAGCAAACTTGCTTAGCTCTCTGAGCTCTACAACATACTACCAAAATCAGACTTCGGAGTGGCCATTTTGACAATGTTTGGGTCTCCACCATTTTCAACCAAGAGAAAGAGGTGAGAGAAAGTTTAAATTTTGTGTTTTAATGGCATTATACTAGGTGTTTAAGGTGTTTAGGTGTATGAATTAGTTTAAATTGAAGCATGACTTCATGAATCTCTCCCTTAGGGTTTCTGCCAACTTGGTACATGCATGAAATGGTGTTGTGTCATGCAAAAGTGAGGTAGAATCAGTGAACGAAGTGCGAAAAATGCATTTATGGCCTTAGATTGTAGAAACAGAGTGTGCAACCTAGTAGATGAATTTTGGCCAAGTGAAAGGGATAGGGAAAATTTGTCTAATTTAATGAAAAATGGGTCCTAAAATACTGTATAAATTAATATAAGACTGTTGGTGAAGTCAGAACTGAAAAAGAGGGTATTTTGACAATAGTTGCAATGTTAACACCAGTACAAAGTAGACAGGATTTAGGGCTGCAATAGGCAATGTAGTGGGTCTCAAAGAGTTAAATACTCTTTATAACTGAAGTGTGATGAATTGACTATATTTGTGTGGTATTTTGCAGCTCGAAGGTGAAGTGAAAAACACTAGTGCTATCGAGTGATTTGACGATATTTGAGTAGTAAGGGATATACATAAGAGACGAAAGGATACTATGTTGCATTGATACTGATTGAATTGAGATAATATGTTAGTGAATACTGTGAAATAATTGTGATTGGGAAGGTATGATTGTCGTTATTGAACTATTTTTCTAGTGCATGAGGGTTAGGATTAATCGTACCGTTATGCTGCTGAAATTTTGTAAATTGAACCTTAAATCCTAGAATCTCAATGGAGAAGTGTAAAACAAAATGAAAATGAAACTAAGGAATGGACAAACAAAAGGTCCCATTTAGGCCATTAAGAATAACCAACAAACAAAAGGTCCCATATAGGCCATTAGGAACAACCACTTTGTAACTCAATTTCCAAGATTGATTTTAACATTTTTCTCAGTTTTCAAGATATCCATGAGTAATAGTGTCATCTTTATAATCTTTATACATAAATAAAGTATTTTGAACACGGAGTATTAAACTGAGAATAATATACTGAATTTTTATACCTTAACTGTAATTGTTACTAATTTTGAATATTTATAGACTAACTGAACATGAGTTTTACTAAATTGGTATTTGTTAAACATTTACAATTGTTTTATGAATTGTTTTGAGACTGTTGGCCACATAGTAGCCTTCCAATAGATCATGCTTTACTGATCTACTATACTATTCGTTGATTGATCTTGATCCCATCATCAGCTATCCTAGATATCACCTGATCAGTGCACACTATGGGCATCACTGTGACTATGGCCATATGTCTTATTGTTACTCCCTTTTGGGATACTAAAATTCCATGATTTTACTGGAAATTGTATTACCGAATTTCTTATCGAACAATTCATATTAAACTCCCTATAATCACAACTAAGGTCCAGGACAAGTGACTCCAAATATCCTTCTTTATTCAACGTAGTTGCCTAATCGATTATAGTATCATTTTCGATAGAGTGCTTAAATTGTAGGAGCATGTTTTATGGTACCTACATGTAATTATGCATAGTATCAGCTCTTTTATATGTATTTCTTACTAGGTGTAAGCTCACAACCTTAATTTCTGTCCAAATTATTTGCAGTAGATTTCTATTCTACTATGGGAGTTGAGTTCATCAACATCTCTGAAGCGGTTATCTAGAGACCGTAGAGGTAAACTATTTTACTTTTTTATGTTCATACAGTATATGTACAGTATTACTAAGTATGCATTTTGTACAGGGGATGTAAACTATATCGTAGTGTACTAAATGTATGGTCAAAAGTTTTTGAGCTAATAAAAGTACATATAAATGAAGCTTTTCTTAGGGTTGCTTATGTTTGTTTTGGAAATTAACACTTTGGATTGCATTTTAAAATACGAATTGTAATTGAATATAAAATGTAAATAATTGTCAGATAAGTAACTGAGTGGGGACTTTATAGACAACCCAACCGAACATAAATTTAATGTAAATGGTAGTTCTACATATTAGAATTGAGTTAGATTTCTTCACACGAGGGGTTAACTATCACTGTCTATTCATCTAAAGTCAAACTAATTTGATCGTTATTCACAAATATTTTTCCAACCTATGAGCACAACCGTCATTTTTGAATTTGTTGCACATTTCTCAAAACATGCACAAACGGATAAATTTTGAGATGCAGATTCTTACCATCTCATTATTTCACTCTAAATATCAGTACTCTAAAGTTTTGCCCCGATTCAATCCCACACCTAGTTTTCCTCCAACACTACCATTATTTTGAAAATTTTAGTGATTAACCTTTGCTTTTTGATATTCAAAATGAATAACTTATATTGGTTATTAGGAAAATGAGGTTCTCACAAAATAGTGTTCAATGCCAAATAGCAACAAAATTCTGTCGCCAATTCCATCGCTAATCATCAACAGGTGCTGCAACCAATTTGCAACGAAATTCCTTCACTGATGGTTTTTTTTCTTGTAGTAAGTCATAACTAGTCATGAAAGTTTAATTTTATTATTTTATTATTTTATGATTATTCTTTTATAATTTAATATATTTTAATTAATTTAATTCCTACAAAATAAAATTTTTTACTCTGTCACTATGTCATAGTGCACATATATTTTAATTAATTTAACCATTTCAACACTCCCCTTGGCCTCTTCTGAAACATAATTTGCCATTGGTAGTTGATGACAAATGAACCTGTTGGCCCAAAGAAAACGTTTACATGACAATCTATCATTGACCCTTGAAGGTGAACTTGGATTTAATAATAATCAGATGCATGTTTCTTAACTGTATAAACCGAAATCTTTGAAAATATATTGTTATGATTTCTTACTTTCATTGCCATTACTTATCCCAAATGTTTGAGCTGTTGGCAAGTATATGGTCCAAAAAAGAAAAGAAACGACAAACCCAAAATCCTAAACAAAATTAGCATTTAAATGCCTTGACTCTTTCAAGCTTAGTTGCATTCACGGCTATAGTTGTGATTAGTCCATTTTCATCATTTTTTTCTACGATTATCTCTTTATAGAATTGTAAATTTTACTTGGAAGTGAGTTGTTTGCCCATATCTATTAGATATCCGTGTCTACTTGGTTTTAAAAAAAAGCAGCAAAATAGATAGCTAATTCTTTTATTTTCTGTTTAAAATTCTCTGCGTTTAACTTGAGAGGTAAAAATTTTTTCAGAACTCATCACACACAAAGAGCCTCTAAAAATCCATGGATATCAAATTCTAGAAATCTCTATTAATAGGAATTTATTTTTAATTTAGTTTCTTAGATATTTAAAGTTAACATACTGAAAATAAAAATTCCAATACTTTTACTAACAGACTATGACTATTAATAAACTGCATAAGCTATTTTTTTTGAACATTTTTATTTAATTTTGAGTGTATTTTGGTGAGTTTTGAATAGTTAATGAAATGCATAAGCAACTTACTGATGTTTCTCAAAAGAATTAATAATATTGCATTGCTAGATTGAGACTGAC
Source organism: Heritiera fomes (assembly GCA_032173925.1). NCBI lineage: Eukaryota > Viridiplantae > Streptophyta > Magnoliopsida > Malvales > Malvaceae > Heritiera > Heritiera fomes. Next base: position 13,926,516 of record JAPDPM010000009.1, on the reverse strand, counting down.
AATGCTTGTTAAGATAGCTAGAATATTCTCTTAGTTGTTCTAATCAAACCTTCCATACTGGAATTGTGACAAGTTTTTCAATATTAGACAAAACTAAGGAGAGCACTTCAATGGTGGGGATGGGGTTGAGTTGGTGTGTTCATTTTGCACATTGCACATGGAGCCACCAAAATACCTTTTAACAGGATTCAGTAGAAATGATAGCATACAAAAAAATTCAATATAATTTTCATTGGGATATGCAAATTGTAACATGTTTTCACATTCCCATCATTGATGAATGCCTATTGCCCTGCCTGCTATCAAATTATCAATCAAATGCCCTAAAATTAATTTTTATACTAAATCAAATGACAAATAAGATCAATCAAAAGACCGAAATTACCGAGGAATCAAAGCCAAAATCCAAAGCAAAGCAAGGCTAAGAATGTCATTTAAGACACCAACAACGTGGCCTCACTAGAATCCACCATTGCCATGAATCTTTATTTATAAGATTTTGCTGCCAATTAGTGGGTTGGGGATGGGCTACCCGAAGGCCTAAAGCTAGCAGTGGGCCAACAATATTTGATTCAACACTTTAATTTAATCACTTTAGCACTGGATGCCCAGAAACAAAGAGCTAAGCTAGAAAGATTAAAATGTTGTTCATAAAAATTAAATGGAATTAATTTAAGAGGAGTTGATAATGACAAAGATGGCAACTGGAAAAGCATTAAGAAAGGGGAAAGGAAATCAATAATTTCGCGGAGAAGGTGATGTCCACTGTTCTTCTGAAGTTTACTTGTCAAAGAAATTGTGGAAAGAATATTAGCCAAATCAGGAGCGTACAGTTTGGTTCTATATTTATGTGGGACTCTTGAATATCTATTCCTACTGTAAACATTCTATTTTGTCTGGGGTCTTAACTTGTAATTGATTTAGGTGACATAGTATCTTAGAATTAGGCTAGAATTAAATTAAGATTTTTTAGATGTAGAATTAACATTAATTAGGAAATCAAAATTAAAATACGATTTAGGAATAAAAAAAGAAAAGAAAAGAGAGAGAAAAGATAAAAATAAAAAAAGTAAAAAAAAAATTAATTTTAGGATTAGGATAATTATTTTTTTTTAGGATAATTAGATTTTTATAGGATAATATTAAATTTGATAAAGTTAGATTAGGATTAATATAGAAATTAAATAGATAAAATATTAAAAATAGGAGATAATTATTAGAATAAGTGTAGTTGTATTAGGACTCTAACAAATTTGTGGCTATAAAAAGAGATTAAAGCTCAAGAAAACAAAAAAAGGGGGGGGGGGGGGGGGGGGGGGGGGGACGAAAAAAGAAGGAGCAAGCTTCTTTGAAAAATAACAGCCGGCCACCATCATGAACAAAACGGCACCCTAGATCTGACTTGCAAACCGTATCCTGCTTCATCAAGAAAGTCCGAGCCTCGGGTCTTCATCACAAGATTCATCATCATCTTCTTTCTCGCTGGTCATGTGATCCCGTCACCGCCACTACTTGGCCACGCATCCTTGGTGTTACAACACGTACGCTGCTGTCTCTTCCTGCTTCAACGCCGTCGCCCGTGCCTGCTCTTGTTGCTGCTCATCCCTACTGGTTCTTGTTCCCTTTTGCTAAACGAAATCTGCAGTTATTAAAGGATAAAAAGAGCCACGTGAAACCAACCAAAGAAGACAAGAGAGTTGCTGCCTGCACTTCTATCATCACCAGCATCGTGCATCTCTGCTCCTGTTGCTGCCCACCAACGTGTTACCTCAAGTTGCAGCATATCCATGCTGTTCTGCGTTACTGCTACCCCACTATTGACTCTTGTCCTTTTGTGCTAATATTCTGCCCACGTTTGCTGCTGAAAAGAGGTGACCGAAAAGAAAGGAACTGAAACATATAGCAGTGTACCATAAAGAAGAACTACTGTTGCTTTAGTTGTGCATTAAACCATTGCCATCATCGTTCCTGCTGCTTTTGGTGTTAGCCGATGCGTGAAGGAGGAGATCAGAAAGTGGAGCAAAGGAAAAGAAGACAAGGGAAGAAACGTTGAAGCATAAAGAAAAGAAAGAATAGAAAAAGGGAAGCACGTGGAAGAGAATAGGAAGAAAAGGGTTTGCATCTATCAGGTAATTGTATGTTTAATCATTTGTTTTTGTTTTAACTAATTTAGCAATTCAGTAACTTGATTTGATAACAAGATTGAATTAATATGACTTTGTATGATTATCTGAGCTAATAAATTGCTTATAAATTGTTTATAAAATACTAATATTGTATGTTAATAACTTGTATGTTTAATTTGTATGATTTGCATGTTGATTAAAACCAAAATTTAATTAATAAAAACTTGTAAGATAATTAATTTGAGCTAGAAGTTTGTTAATTTTGTGCATGATTTGTGTAAGTTGATTTATTCGCATGATGATATTATTATATGTTAGGATTTGATTAAATAATGTAATTGTATAATTTATATGACATATATATTTTTTTTGTAGAAGTTTAATTTTAGGAAATAAGTTTCTTTAGAAAAATATAATTAAATCTTTAAGTTACAAAATTACAATAAGGGATAAATAAAAAGATGAATTATTCCGATGATGGAATTCTAAAGGGACTGCGCTTGAGTAGTACTTTTAGATATCTTGAGGTGAGGAGAGTCCTTTTAAGTCTCACCAGCTTGATGGAAGATTTAAGGGATATTTCCAATATTTAATAATTCATCATAAAAATTAAAATAAAATTAATAAATTCAAATTAAAATAATTAAAAGAATGGAATAAAAATAAGATAAATATATAATTAAAAAAATTAGAAAATTAAATAATGTTAAATAACTTGGATAAATGTGGATTAATCCGATGATGGAATTTAAAAGGGAATTGCGCTTGAGTAGTTTTCTTAAAATTCCTAGGTGAGGAGATTTCTTCCAAGGTCTCACCAGCTTGATGGAAGGTCTAGAGGAAATTTTCAATATTAAATATTTATCTAAGTTATAAGTGAAATAAAAAATAATTATATGATTAAAAATAGAAAAACAATTAATAATTTTTATAAATTGGGATAAGAGTCAAAACTAGGCATTTCATAATATATTTAAATCATCCGACGACGGAGCCTCTTCAAGAAAGGCGATTGGTCCTACTTGAATACTCTTGAGGTGAGAAGAACTTTTAAGTCATCCAACCAGCTTGATGGAGGAGACTTAGAAGATTTTTCAATATTTAATCATATCAAAATTAAAGCAAACATATAGGCAAAATTAAGATAACTTTAGACTATTTGGTACCATCTTAAGATGGGCGTTGTGGGGGTGCTAATCCTTCCCCACACGTAACCGTACTCCCGAACCTTAGAATCTTTGAACGTAGACCAAGCCTTATCTTTAGACAAGAATAGGTGACCAATCACAACTTAGGTTTGAATGGTTGGTGGCGACTCCTAGAGTTTTAAAGTCTAGCGGTTAGGTTCACGGACCTAGACGTTACGACAGTTTGGCGACTCCACTGGGGACATTTAGAGAGTCAGGCCATTATATAGTTTAAGTTCATCAAAATTTTGCCTAAAAGCTTTGAATTTCAGAAAATGTTAAATACACACACATTTCACTTGCATGAGTATGCATTAGCCCTCGACCCAGGCTTGTCCATTTTAGGAGGGAGTGTAGTACCTTTGCCTTCGTGAGGTGATAACCTCCACATAGGCCAGTGAAACACTCCCACTCAAATTGAAACTTTCCGTTTGTAGCCTATCATGGGTGAGGATTGGGTGCCTTACTAGTCCAGTATGGATGATAGTGAGGAGCAATTTGGGAACCTTTAGAATCTTGAATTATCTAAACCCAGCATGTAATGAAACATAAGGCTTAGCCTTAAGGTAGAACCATGCTAGATTGAAGTGTAGACTCAAACCTAAGATAGGACACATGAAGGAATAAGTTTTACTTCCTCCTTTTACATTATTTTGACAAAAAAAAAAACAAAGAAAATTCAAAAAATATAGTTTTTCTTTCATTCATTTAAAAAAAAAAAGTTTGTTTATATCATTAAACCATGCATAGTTGTGTTTGATTTTGCATCACATAACAACTCATTCACATGACTTTGCACTTGTCTTATCATGAGCATGAACATACTTTTGATTGTGAAGAGAGATTGGTATGACCTAAGTGCATTCCATGTGCATTCATTTTTTGTGCATAAACATATCATCACATGAAATATAATTTCAACTTAATTGTGGCACTCAAGGTATCAAAATTGCATCCACTAGACGATCTGCCCTCCATAGATATCATACAAGGTATCAAGCACGCATAATGGAAGAGGATCAAAATAGCATGATAGAAAAGTTGGAAAGGGATAATGCAGAGATGAAGGGGCAATTGAGCGAAATTACTCAGTTGCTAAAAGCCATGATTAAAGGAAAGGAAAAGATGGGTAATCAAGATGAGTCTGTACAAGAGGCTCAACAAAGCATGCGAGACAACCCCATTTTTGTTCCTGAAGGAAGCACTGCCAAAACTCCAACGCACCTACAGATACAAGTTCAAAACCCAGTAGAAGTGCCAAACTTAGATGATCCCACAGAGCTAGAAAAGTTGAAGCATAAGGAAGAATATAGTGGTACTAAAGCCCAGCTGAGCTTGATAGAGGAAAGACTAAGTGCCGTGGAAGGCGTTGACTATTTTGGACCCATTGATGCTGAAAGTTTGTGTTTGGTATCGGGTGTCGTGCTTCCACCAAAATTCAAGGTGCCTGAATTTGAAAAGTTCAATGGAACATCGTGCCCAAAAGATCATCTCACCATGTACTGTAGGAAGATGGCGGCATATGCATGGGATGACAAGCTATTAATTCATGTTTTTCAAGATAGTTTGACTGGGTCAACCACTAAGTGGTACAACCAATTGGAAAGGAGCAAAGTTTCTTCTTGGTCTAAGTTGGCGAGAGCTTTTATAGCTCAATACAAACATGTGTCTGATGTAGCTCCTGATCGCTTATCTCTCCAAGGTATGGAAAAGAAAAAAGATGAGAGCTTCAAAGAATATGCCCAACGATGGAGAGACGTGGCATCACTAGTTCAACCTCCTTTGACTGAGAAGGAAATTACCATGTTCTTTTTGAATACTCTCAAGGCTCCTTACTATGAGCGTATGCTTAGCAGTGTGACCAAGAATTTTGTAGACATGGTGTTGACAGGCGAAGCTATTGAAAATGCCTTTAAGAGTGGTAAGATTGAAGCATCTATGAATGACAGCAAGAGGAATGGGTTTTCAAAGAAGAAGGAAGAAGATGCACAAGCTGTCTCCAATAACTCACGTCGCTCCTATACCTCTTATTCACCTTCAGTGAATTACACTTATTCTCAACCCCACCCACAAACTTATCATCAGAATGCTTACCAACCCATTTCCCATTCACAAGACCCCACTTTTTCACCTAATGACCAAAAGAATACTCGAGCTAGCCGAAATGTCACTATAGACCCTATACCAATGACATACACAGAGTTGTTCCCACAGTTGGTAAGGGGTCACCTTATTGCCCCTGTTTATGTAGAGCCCTTGAAGCCTAACTACCCAAAGTGGTATGATCCTAACGCAAAGTGTGCTTATCATAATGACAATTTTGGTCACTCTATTGAGAATTGTATGAGCTTGAAGAGGAAAGTCCAAGCACTTGTTAATGCTGGAATTTTGAGTTTTGGGGCAAAGAATGATCCAAATGTGAATGATAATCCTCTACCAGATCACACAAAGGGTAGCAGTTGATGCTATGGAAGAAAGTGGATGATATTGATTGATTCACTGAATTTGAAGATAATGGTTGTTTCTTTGTTTCTAATTTCATTCATCTTAGGACATTTCAATTTCTTAGGTAATATAGGAGTGCCTAAGCTCAACAGGCATTAAGAATTCTTTTATGTATTGGGCCAGTTTTCATTTGTTTTCATTTTCAATAAAGGATTAGTGTGATGCGTATTTCTTAATTTCTCATTCCAAACTTGTTCTTTAATGCCAAACACCAATACCCATATTCTCTACATTGTTACTAAGCTTAAAAGTATCCAAATAATGAACATGATAATGATGATGGCAATGAGTATAAAATTCAGTTTTGAAAGAGTTGCTTTGGTTGGTTGAATGGGTTTCCAATTTGCCAAGATTGTTCAAGCAAGAAAAGAATGGAAGATATTTGTCTAAAATCTTCACCTATAGAATGTTACGAGTAAAGGTGAATCTCTACATGAAATTCTAATGAGTTTGTCTTTGTTCAATAGATAACCTTTAATGAGAGTACTTGTAATGAGATGAGAAATGGCCTTCTTTCACTACCTTTCAAGTGTGAGTAAAATTATCCATTGATTACCCCTTTTGAGCCTACTATATTCTTTTTAATATAACCCACCAAGAATCACCCTCTACACTGGGGGGCAAAGAGAATGGAAAATGAAGGATTAGTAGGGAAAAGTGAAAAAAAAACATTTTGTGGAAAAAAAAGAACAAAAGAAAAAAGAATGAAGAAGGAAAAGAGGGTTTGAATCAAGAAAGTGAAAACCCTAGTCACATTAAAATGAAAAAAGGAGAGAAAAAGCAAATGGGGCAAAAGGCCCAAATGATGCATGAGAAATGATGCTTGGTTTGATAAACCCTGAAACACTTATTTTGGGCCTATTTTATCCTTTCTTTCGTAAACCCTCACCTGAGCCTACATTACGTGCCTTAAAAGTCCATTTCGATCAAATATGAGTATTCCTATTGAAGAATCATGTGTTGAATAAAGGCATACTTACACAATGAGATGATGATCCTTTGGATGGAATCAGGAGAAGCAGATTAAGATAAGGAAAAAGATTTCTCTAGATGGAAGAAGTGGGATTCCGAAGACTCTCTTGGATCCATGTGAGCATTAAATTGGGTGAAGAAATATCTGATGTTGGGGCATGAATCGGTATGGAGAACAAATAAAAGAAGTTTCATCAAGGACAATGAAGTTGAAAATGAAGAGAAATAAATTAAAAAAAAAAGAGAAAGAAAAGAAAATGAAAAAAGAAGAAAAAAAAGAAGCAAAGAAAAAAAAAGAGAAAAAAATGAAAGGAGGATTCAAATCGAAAACCCAAAAAGGGCGGTTTGGATCAATAGAGTGCGTCTAAGTTGAAAACCTGAAAAGGCAGCTTAGATACCAGAAAAACTGGATGTCAATGATACAGGGGCAAGAGGATATTTTAATGAACTCAACATGATCAGATAAGGTAGACCTTTGAAGGGAATTTTGTATTCATTGATCAGAATTGTTTGAATTGTTATTATTTGAATACTATTACCTAATCCTAAAAATTCTCACCTTTCATTCAAGCATACTTTCCTTTTAAGCCTGACAATTTCTTGTTAAATCTTTCCAAATGTTGAATAATACCACTCTCTTCATTTCACTTATCATTTCTTTGCTATATCCTTACCTTGAGGGATTGAGAAATTGTGTTGCATTGATCTTGAAATTAGAATGATAATGAATGTTTGCTTGGCAAAATATGTGAAAGACTCCTATATTATTTAGGAAAATGAAAGAAAAGGAAACTTGTGGATGAATGAAAATTGGAAATCAAGAAAAACCAATGAATAAGAAAGAATGAATGATGAGGTCTCAGTAAAGATTTTAATGAGTAAATGAGTGACCAGATAGAGAGGAAAGTAAAAAGAAGAATCAAGGGAGAAGATAAGATAAAGATGGCATGAAGACAAGAGTTTCATTGGGCAAGAAAAACGGAAGAAGGAAAATGAGGAAAGAAATAAGAAATAGAAGGACAAGAGGACAGATGAAAGAGAAGAATGCATGAGATGGATTGATAAAGAATAACCTTGTTGTTGCCACAATTGAGCTTGAAATGGTTTTCGAAAAAACATTGCATGGATAGGGCATATTGCATCACAGGGATAAAACAAATTGCTTGAATGACACTGCATAGACTGCATTGCATGGATAGACTAGATTGCATGAATGATATTGCATGAATAAGATAGCTTACATGAATGACATTGCATGGATAGAATATGTTGCAATTGCATGGATAAGATAAATTTCCCAAGATTTCAAATTTTAAAAGGACAAGAAATTTTAGAGGGGTTTCCTAAAATTTCAAAAAAATTAGACAAGATAGAAGTCTTGGAGGAGTTTCCCAAGATTTCAAATTTTGAACAAGAAAAAGAAATTTTAGAGGGGTTTCTTAAAATTTCAAAATTTGACAAAAAAAAAAGTTTTGGAGGAGTTTCCCAAAATTTCAAAATTTGACAAGAAGAAAATTTTGGAGGGGTTTCCCATAAATTTCAAAATTTGACAAGAAAAGGAATTTTAGAGGGGTTTCCTAAAATTTCAAAAAAATTAGATAAGAGAAGTTTTGGAGGAGTTTCCCAAAATTTCAAATTTTGGACAAGAAAAAGAGTTTTAGAGGGGTTTCCTAAAATTTCAAATTTTGGACAAGAAAAGGAGTTTTAGAGGGGTTTCCTAAAATTTCAAAATTAGAAAGGAAAAGAAGTTTTGGAGGGGTTTCCCAAAATTTCAAAATTGAATAAGAAAAGGAATTTTAGAGGGGTTTCCTAAGATTCCAAATTTGACAAGAAAAATTTAGAGGAGTTTCCTAAAATTTTCAAAAAAAAAAATCAGAGCTTTTTTAGACAAGATTTTTAAAGTTTAACTGCCTGCCTGTTTAGGAGGAGCTTTTGGACAAGATTTTAAAGTTTGACTGCCTACCTGTTTAGGAGGAGCATTTTAGGCAAGATTTTTAAAGTTTGACTGCCTGCCTGTTTAGGAGGAGCTTTTGGACAAGATTTTAAAGTTTGACTGCCTACCTGTTTAGGAGGAGCATTTTAGACAAGATTTTTAAAGTTTGACCGCCTGCCTATTTAGGAGGAGCTTTTGGACAAGATTTTAAAGTTTGACTGCCTGCCTGTTTAGGGGGAGCTTTTTAGACAAGATTTTAAAGTTTGACTGCCTTTCTGTTTAGAGGGAGCTTTTTGAAAAAAAAATTAAAAAAAAAAGGAGAAGTCAGACAAAATACGTGTCTATGTCTTTGTGCAATTACTATTTCACAGCAAATGCACAAAGAGGGGCAGCTGTAGACACCCTATTTTGTCCGGGGTCTTAACTTGTAATTGATTTAGGTGACATAGTATCTTAGAATTAGGCTAGAATTAAATTAAGATTTTTTAGATGTAGAATTAACATTAATTAGGAAATCAAAATTAAAATACGATTTAGGAATAAAAAAAGAAAAGAAAAGAGAGAGAAAAGATAAAAATAAAAAAAGTAAAAAAAAATTAATTTTAGGATTAGGATAATTATTTTTTTTAGGATAATTAGATTTTTATAGGATAATATTAAATTTGATAAAGTTAGATTAGGATTAATATAGAAATTAAATAGATAAAATATTAAAAATAGGAGATAATTATTAGAATAAGTGTAGTTGTATTAGGACTCTAACAAATTTGTAGCTATAAAAAGAGATTAAAGCTCAAGAAAACAAAAAAGGGGGGGGGGGGGGGGGGGACGAAAAAAGAAGGAGCAAGCTTCTTTGAAAAATAACAGCCGGCCACCATCATGAACAAAACGGCACCCTAGATCTGACTTGCAAACCGTATCCTGCTTCATCAAGAAAGTCCGAGCCTCGGGTCTTCATCACAAGATTCATCATCATCTTCTTTCTCGCTGGTCATGTGATCCCGTCACCGCCACTACTTGGCCACGCATCCTTGGTGTTACAACACGTACGCTGCTGTCTCTTCCTGCTTCAACGCCGTCGCCCGTGCCTGCTCTTGTTGCTGCTCATCCCTACTGGTTCTTGTTCCCTTTTGCTAAACGAAATCTGCAGTTATTAAAGGATAAAAAGAGCCACGTGAAACCAACCAAAGAAGACAAGAGAGATGCTGCCTGCACTTCTATCATCACCAGCATCGTGCATCTCTGCTCCTGTTGCTGCCCACCAACGTGTTACCTCAAGTTGCAGCATATCCATGCTGTTCTGCGTTACTGCTACCCCACTATTGACTCTTGTCCTTTTGTGCTAATATTCTGCCCACGTTTGCTGCTGAAAAGAGGTGACCGAAAAGAAAGGAACTGAAACATATAGCAGTGTACCATAAAGAAGAACTACTGTTGCTTTAGTTGTGCATTAAACCATTGCCATCATCGTTCCTGCTGCTTTTGGTGTTAGCCGATGCGTGAAGGAGGAGATCAAAAAGTGGAGCAAAGGAAAAGAAGACAAGGGAAGAAACGTTGAAGCATAAAGAAAAGAAAGAATAGAAAAAGGGAAGCACGTGGAAGAGAATAGGAAGAAAAGGGTTTGCATCTATCAGGTAATTGTATGTTTAATCATTTGTTTTTGTTTTAACTAATTTAGCAATTCAGTAACTTGATTTGATAACAAGATTGAATTAATATGACTTTGTATGATTATCTGAGCTAATAAATTGCTTATAAATTGTTTATAAAATACTAATATTGTATGTTAATAACTTGTATGTTTAATTTGTATGATTTGCATGTTGATTAAAACCAAAATTTAATTAATAAAAACTTGTAAGATAATTAATTTGAGCTAGAAGTTTGTTAATTTTGTGCATGATTTGTGTAAGTTGATTTATTCGCATGATGATATTATTATATGTTAGGATTTGATTAAATAATGTAATTGTATAATTTATATGACATATATATTTTTTTTGTAGAAGTTTAATTTTAGGAAATAAGTTTCTTTAGAAAAATATAATTAAATCTTTAAGTTACAAAATTACAATAAGGGATAAATAAAAAGATGAATTATTCCGACGATGGAATTCTAAAGGGACTGCGCTTGAGTAGTACTTTTAGATATCTTGAGGTGAGGAGAGTCCTTTTAAGTCTCACCAGCTTGATGGAAGATTTAAGGGATATTTCCAATATTTAATAATTCATCATAAAAATTAAAATAAAATTAATAAATTCAAATTAAAATAATTAAAAGAATGGAATAAAAATAAGATAAATATATAATTAAAAAAATTAGAAAATTAAATAATGTTAAATAACTTGGATAAATGTGGATTAATCCGATGATGGAATTTAAAAGGGAATTGCGCTTGAGTAGTTTTCTTAAAATTCCTAGGTGAGGAGATTTCTTCCAAGGTCTCACCAGCTTGATGGAAGGTCTAGAGGAAATTTTCAATATTAAATATTTATCTAAGTTATAAGTGAAATAAAAAATAATTATATGATTAAAAATAGAAAAACAATTAATAATTTTTATAAATTGGGATAAGAGTCAAAACTAGGCATTTCATAATATATTTAAATCATCCGACGACGGAGCCTCTTCAAGAAAGGCGATTGGTCCTACTTGAATACTCTTGAGGTGAGAAGAACTTTTAAGTCATCCAACCAGCTTGATGGAGGAGACTTAGAAGATTTTTCAATATTTAATCATATCGAAATTAAAGCAAACATATAGGCAAAATTAAGATAACTTTAGACTATTTGGTACCATCTTAAGATGGGCGTTGTGGGGGTGCTAATCCTTCCCCACACGTAACCGTACTCCCGAACCTTAGAATCTTTGAACGTAGACCAAGCCTTATCTTTAGACAAGAATAGGTGACCAATCACACCTTAGGTTTGAATGGTTGGTGGCGACTCCTAGAGTTTTAAAGTCTAGCCTTATTTTTTGTTGAGAAACGTAAAAGCTAGTAGTCAAAAATTAGAGAATAGAATTGTACTTGAGGCCTATTTATATGCGAAAATTCTAGGGTAATTACCTGGGGGTGATCACGTCTTTTTGGTAAGAGTTTGTTTCCAAGTATAACACGAATTCCTTCAATCTCGAGACTTGCGAGAGGCTATCGCCGGCGGGAGACTGTAAAAGGTGCGACACATAACGACGGGAGGAGTCTATTACCTAATTGTGGGAGGCCGGATATGTGCCACATGTCCATGCGACGAGCAATGAGCGATAGACCCTAGGTCAGTTGCTGCGACAGAGATCCTGTCGCAGGCAAGAGGGATCTCTTGTTGTCCGAATTATCTCTCGCCGAGTGCCATGTGGTCCAATAAAACCTTGCCACGTGCCAAACTATCCAACGTTTTGGGCTTTAGCCCAATGTGAATGGGCTTTGCCATATCAATTGCTCCCCACTCTCTTGTTGGATTTTTCCAATCGAGAGAGTATAAATACTTGAGTATAAGACATTGTAGTCTTTCACTGATTTTTTGTGGTTTTTCTGGTATTTTATCGATAAAGCAATTACGTGCTTTCAAAAAGTTGTACATACATACCTTTTATCTTTCATATGGTACCATTCCCCAAGTTCTTTTTCGAGACAACGGTACTTTTCTTGTCCGAAGAAGGACTTTTTGCTTGAGCGTTGTGTCTATCTCGCACTTTTTTCACTTAAGGACTTTGTTAGCTTTAAATTGCCATATATATTTTGAAATGACAAAAACTTAAGTAAGCTTTAATGTTTTAATTCATATTGTAAATTTGCCTTATCAAACATTAAGACCATGATTTAAAGATGCATATTCTTATTGGTCTTAATACTTTATAAATGTTTTGAATATTTTAGAAAATCACTTGATGATTTTTTGGAGCATGTTTTCATCAGAGAAAGTCAAGAAAAACTCTCACAAAAATGTCAAAATATTTTGGGTTGAATTAGGATCAAAGGTCATATCATTTCTAACCCAAAAGTGAAGGAAATAGGCTTTCTGGAGGCATGGGATCGATCCCTTAAGGAAAGGGATCGATCTCCTAGTGGTAGTAAGCAGTTTGGTGCAAGAAAAGGTCCCTCAACCCAGAAAAATCCAATCTGGAATGAAGGGATAGATCCCCTATGGGAAGAGATCGATCCCTTTTCCCGAAAATAGCCTGTAACGGCTAGTTTCTGTCAGACAACGGTAATATTCGAGTTTTGGCTCCACCCAACGGCTAGAATACTCCAAGGGACTATAAATAGAGGCTTAGAAGCTAAAGAAAGGAAGAGCAACCACTCAGCAACTTCAATACTCATTATTCCTCAAATCCTCAAGCCTCAACAGCAAATCAAGAGCTACAAAGTCTTCATCTTCCATCGCTCTCATATTCTTTGTATAGAATAGCACAAATCTTGTATAGGCTTTTTCTTTGTGCTTAAACATTGTAATCACTTGCCTATCTATAGGCCCTTCTTTGATTACACAATTTGTAAACATACTCATTCCTTATAAAAGAGGAGGTTTCTCTTTAGCCTAAGAAAAAGAGGAAGGCTTCTCTTTAGCCTTAGAAAATGAGGGAGGTTTCTCTTGAGCCTAGAAAAAGAGAGAGGTTTCTCTTGAGCCTTGAGAAAGAGGGATTGTAAAGACAAATTCAAAGATAGTGAATTTTGGAAAAATCCTTGGGAGCGTCTCAAGGTAGAAGACGTAGACAAAACTGTCGAACCTCTATAAATCACTTGCGTAAATTTCTCTATTCTTACTCTCTTTACTTATTTGCAATTATATTTGTGTTTATTGTATTGAATTTATATTACATATTTGAGTAGCCTAAAGAACTTAGAAAACTTCAATAGAGGCTAGAGAATTTAGAAGAATCGAAAAACGGACTTAAGGTTAGTTAAAAACCGATTCACCCCCTTCTCGGTATAGCCTATAGAGCCAACAATTGGTATCAGAGCTTGGGCTCAAGATTGATTTAGACTAACCTCTATCGAGCAAAACGATCTTAAATGGCTCACTTGAATGTAGGCACACCCCTAGGAGAAGAGGGACAATCATTAGTTAGACCTCCACTCTTCAATGGTGAGAATTATTCATATTGGAAAACTAGAATGATGTTATTTGTACAATCAAATGATTATAAAGTGTGGAGAATTATAGTGAATGGTCCTAGAATTCCCATGAAGAAAGTAGATGGAAAAGATGTCCCTAAGAGTGAGGATGAGTGGGACACAAATGACATGAGATTGGCACAAATGAATGCCAAGGCTATGCACAGCCTCTTTTGTGGTTTAGGTCCCAATGAGTATATAGAGTCTCCTTATGTGAAAATGCTAAGCAAATATGAGACAAATTGGTCATCACACATGAAGGGACCAATCAAGTGAAAGAAACCAAAGTAGATATGCTCACACATGATTATGAGCTTTTTAGAATGAAAGAAAATGAGTCAATGAGTGAAATGTACACTAGGTTCAATAACATAATTGATGGACTTAAGGCATTAGGCAAGAGCTATTCCAATACAAAGAAAGTAGGGGTAGCACTTAAGTCTTCCACTCATGAGGTCATTGAAGATGATAGTGATGAGAGTGGAAATGAGGAAGAAAAGGAAATGGCAATGTTTGCCAAAAGATTTAATAGGTTCATGAGAATGAAAGAGAGTGAGAATGATAGGAGACATCAAAGAAGAGGGGTAATGAGAGGAGAGTCAAGTAGGAGAGAAAAAGACCCCTTAGTGTGCAATGAACCGGGTCATACTAAGTTAGATTTGAAGGAAACCGAAACAAACATGTAGCGGAATTTAAATCATTCGGCCTCCACCAGGATCGATTCGGAGAGTTGCCTGATTAGGGTTTCGAGATTTTACCTAACGTTTTCTTTGATTTCTGTCGTTGGTCGAGTCACAAGCAACAACTTTTCGTTCCTGCCTCTATGGTATCCACACGAACGGATCTCACGACTCTTGAACGTCTCACGATCAGAAGCCTTAAAGAGCGGTTTTTTTTTATTCCTTATAATCGAATTGCTAGCTCCAATTATAAGAATACCTTTTCTGTTTTTTTTTTTAATTATATGGCTCTGTTTTAGAAAAACATCCTTTTATAGGCAGTAAATTTTACCCTAAAATTTACTGTCAAACAAAACTCTAATCCTACTTAGAATAAGATTAACTATATCCTTAATCCAATTCAGAATAGGATTAGATATATCCTTAATCCAATTCAGAATGAGATTAATTAAGCTCCTCATTGATCCGTTCTAAGTGTGCGACCTAATAGGTTCTCAAAACAATGGCAATGACAAAATTGTCATAGGCAATGAGCGGTATCTAGCAACACATCATTGCTACCCATGTAACGAGAATGTCAATGACTCGACTTAACCTTACTCGTGATAGATGTTACCGTGTAGTCTAATCCCTTTTATCCTTTGATGTCTTGATTAGACACAAGTCATGGAATGTGTCACACTTGTATAGTCTAATCAGCGTTTCTTGATTCCTGAGTAGACTAATTAAACAAATAAAATCAATATCTCATATTGACTTATTCGAGCACGGCCATGCATTTCTTAGTCTCACTCTATCAAAGGGCCCAAGACATCACTCTTGTTATATAAGAGGGATAAATGCTATCTTGATCACTCAACATCCCTCTACATAGATCAAGGCATACCCAATTACTACCTTTATAGTCCATCCTATTACGAATGACATCTAGCAGCATTAAAGTATGCAATTCTCTATGTTGGGATCTTTGATGATCTCAAGTCAAAGGATCACATACACCATCATCACTATGAGAATCGCTTATGACACTCATATAACAATCCATGTAGCGTTCTCATGGAGGGTCGCTCATAACCTAACTCAATTTCATGAAATAAATATTGAGAACTTATTTCTATTCTTGAGTAAAGTTCAATGTTTATTTAAGTATTATCCCTTATGCTTACTAACATAAAAAATATATGCAAGTAATGTATACAAATAAAAAATTAAAAGACTTATGAAATCATAAATTTTATCCATTAATAAATAAAAAGGGTAAGAAAACAAATTAGATCAAACAAATATTCTTAAATAAAATAACGACATTCTTTTTAAGAGAACTTTTTTATACTTGTAATAATAAATTGATTTTTAATGTTTAAGAAATTAAATTGGATTTTTTTTACATGAGTGTGAATTAATATTTTTTAAAAATCAATTAATTTTAAGTTTTGTTAATAGTGTTTGGTGAGTAAAACAAATAGATACATATTAATAAATTTTTAACTTTTTTATTTATTTAAAGATCCAATTTAATTTTTTCATATAAATTTACACAAATATATAAATATACAAGATATGAATACACAAATATATATACATATATATATATATATATATTTAAAGGAGATTTTTAAAATTCTTTTGGGGGGGACCATAACTTCAATGAATATCAAAATTAAAATTGATAGGCCACATAACTATCTATCAATGCACATACTTTATACTAACATGAGATTTGACATAATCCACTAATTTCATACCATAAAATCTCAACATAACAACATATGATGAAAGTCAATAAAAACACAACATTCATATGCACACAACAATATATTACGATATCATACAACTCATGACAAAATAATATTATAGAAAATACAATATCACCAAACATAAGTTGTGACATAAACTTTTAAGGCAAATTTAATCCTCAACAACAATATATTTCAATCAAAACCTTAATAACTTATAATTTGCAAAATTACCTTTTTGCTTACACCCGTAGATTGAAACCTTTAGTCATATATATTTTACTATCACAACTTATTTGTTATTTATTGCTCAAAATTCTATTATAATAATCTCCTATCTTCATGACATCGAAGTCATATCTCGAATGCTTACTCATGAATAATTGTATCTCAGCTCTCTTATCAATTTTAATTTCATAACTATGAATAATTTAATATCTAATGAAAGCATACTTAATTTAGAAAGTATTTTTGAGAAAGTACAAAATTTTAACATTAGTTTTTAACAATCAATGTGAGCAATTTTTTTTGTTCATAGGAGGTACAAGGGGTAATGGAAAATCAAATCTTGGAACTAATCCCTCTTAACATGGGTTAACAATCGCTAGGTCAAACCTTGCTAGTTATCTATGTGAGTAATTTACTGTGCAATTATTTAACCAAAGTTATATCCTACAACATAATTGCACCAATTTAGTAATAAAACTGATTTGAGAAAAAAAATTGTGCTGTATGTTTTATTTCTCACAGAGAAGGCAATATATAGATGGTTGACATGAAGCAAACTTCCTACAAAAAAAGGAAACTAAATAACAGTCCTACTCTAGAATGGCACGCATGCCATTTATTAAAAGATTCTATCTATTAAAAAAGGGCTAAAAATAGGGAGTTATCTCCAAAAAATCTATAAGAGATTAACTATCTCATAACTATCCATATTCTAAATAATCTCCCAAATATATACTCAAGTCTTAGTTTTTCTACACTCCCCCTCAAGCTGGGCTGTATATGTTGATCATGCCTGGCTTGTTTACAAAGTCTTCAAAAGTTGGTCTATGTAGGGTTTTAGTTAGGATATTAGTTGTATGTTCTTTGGTAGGAATATATGTCAAACAAACACTTCCATTCTCGATCTTCTCCTTGATAAAATAACAATCCACTTCCACATGCTTTGTGCAATCGTGAATAACTGGATTGTGTGCAATTCTCACGGCTGCCTTGTTATCACAATACAGCTACATAGGAGAATTACTAGAAACTTTAAGTTCCCTTAGTAACCTTCCTAACCATATTCCTTCACATACTCCATGAGCAAGAGTATGAAACTCAGCTTCTGCACTACTTCGGGCTACTACAGGTGGTTTTTTGCTTCTCCAAGTTACAAGATTTCCCCAAACATAAGTACAGTATCCTAAGGTGGACATCCTATCCACAGAAGAACTTACCCAGTCAGCATCAATATAAATTTCCACCATCTGATGATCACCTTTTTTGAAGAAAAGTCCCTTCCCCGAAGTACTCTTTAGGTACCTCAAAATTCTGTACACAACTTCTAAATGCTTCTCCTTGGGCAAGTGCATGAACTAGCTAACTATGCTCACAGCAAAGGTAAGGTCTATCCTTGTGTGAGACAAATAGATTAACTTTCCAACTAAACGTTGATACCGCTCTCATTCAACTTCGGCTCGTCCTTCTAAGCTCAAGTTGATATTAGTTTCCATTAGAGCTTCGGCTGGTTTGCACCCCAACATCCCAATCTCTTTAAGCAAATCATGAATATACTTCTTCTATGATATGGTTATCCCATTCTTGTTTCTAGCCACCTCCATTCCAAGGAAGTACCTTAGAGCTCCAAGGTCCTTTAATTCAAATTCTCCTGCAAGATAATCTTTCAAAGTACCAACTCTTCCAAATAGTCTCCAGTGATGATGATATCATCCACATATACTATTAGAATAGCAATTCCCCCATCTTTGGCATGTTTAAAGAAGATAGTATGATCAGATTGAGCTTGTATAAATCTTTGTCTCTTGACAGCCTGTGTAAACTTCTCAAACCACACTCTTGGAGATTGTTTCAATCCATGGATTTCCTTAGCCTGCACACCAAGTTGCCTTCCTTTGTAAAGCCTGGGGAAGGTCCATATAAACCTCTTTACATAGATCTCCATTAAGGAAAGCATTTTTTACATCCAACTGTTGCAAAGGCCAATCAAGATTGGATGATAGTGACAAGAGAACTCTTACTGTATTGAGTTTGGCAACTGGTGCAAATGTCTCCTGGTAGTCTATACCATGGGTTTAAATGAAACCCTTGGCCACAAGCCTTGCTTTATACCTATTAATGCTCCCATCTACATTATATTTCACAGTAAATACCCACTTGCACCTTACTGTTTTCTTTCCTTAAGGCAGTTTCATAACTTCCCAAGTACCATTTTTTTCAAGAGCACCCATTTCTTCATGAACAACTTGTCTCCATTTCGGAACAACAAGAACTTGATTAATATTCTTTGGTATCTCTGTCTTAGATAAAGTTGTAATAAAAGCTTGAAAAACATGGGACAACTTTTCATAAGATACAAACCTTGATACAGGATGCTAAGTGCAAGATCTAGTTCCCTTTCTAAGAGCAACAGGAAGCTCAAGTTGATCTTATGACAATGCACCACTTTCTTCACCAGAATACTCATGCTCAATCAATGGTACAATAGGTTGAATGTCAGGAGTAGGAATCAGATCATATTTTTGTCTTGGCTGGACTTGTAGTTTATCCCCACTTTGTGAACATTTTCTGCGTGAATACACAAGTAAATCAGGTTACCAAAAGTTGTCTTCCCCTGTCTCCAAATCAGATTCATGTTCAATGAGTGGAACTGTGGGTTTAGGAATGTTAGGAAGAGGAGTAAGAGAGGTAGAAGTGGATGGATTATTAATGTTTAAGACGTCTGTTAGATCCCAAGGTTCATCCTCACTTAATGACTCCCCTTAAAGTGGAGACTTTGGAAAGTATGGTTGGAATTCAAGAAAGGTGATATCCATTGACACGAAGCCACGACGAAAAGTGGGTGAATAGAACTTATACCCTCTTTGAGTGGCTGAGTATTATATGAAAACACATTTATGAGATTTTGGATCAAGTTTTGAGCTATTATGACTATGAACATGGACAAAAACAGTGGATTCGAATGTTTTTATGGGAAGAGGAGAGACAGATCTAAAAGAGGGATATGTGTCTAGAAATATAGAGAGTGGAGATTTGATTAAAACTCTTGAGGGCATTCTGTTGATGAGGTAAGATGCTGTAAGGATTGCCTTGCCCTATAGATATTTTGGAACATGCATGGTGAACATTAGAGCCCTAGCAACCTCAAGTAAATGACGATTTTTCCTCTCCGCTACACCATTTTGTTGAGGTGTATCCGAACAAGAACTTTGATGTATGATTCCATGGGTTGCTAGGTACTCCCCAAGGATTTAATGAAAATATTCTTTTCCATTGTCGGTTCCTAGAGTTTGAATGGAAGTATGAAACTGATTTTTTATCATCGAATGAAAGGTTTGAAAAATTTTTACTGTATCAGATTTTTCTTTGAGAAGATAAACCTAACAAACTCTAGTATGGTCATCAATGAAGGTAATGAACCACCTAGTACCTAAAATATTTTTTATGCGAGATGGTCCCCATATATCACTATCTATCAATGAGAAAAGATGAGACTCTTTGTAAGGTTGGATAGGAAACAATGCACGAGTGTGTTTAGCAAATTGACAAGCTTCACAAGAAAAGAAACTAGGATTTTATTCATGAATAAACTTGGAAACAAACGTTTTAGATAATGGAAATTGGGTGGCCTAACCTACAGTGCCACTACATTATTACATCATTATTGGAAGGAGATTCTCTGTCAGTAATTGAAGCTTGTGTCTCCATGCATACATCGTTCACAAAGTAGTAGAGTTCACCATCAACCCTAGCATTGCCAATCATCCTCCTCGATTCTTGCTTCTGTAATTCATAACAAGTGGCAGAGAATTTAGTGACACAATTAAGTTCCCTTATCAATTTACTAATTGATATCAAATTGCAAGCCAGATTTGAAACATGCAAAACTGCATGAAGAGCAATTGTATTTGACAAATGAATGGAGCCTTGACCAGCTATGGAGGAGAAAGTACCATCAGCTATTTTAACTATTGCGTTCCTGTGACAAGGAGAGTAAGAGTAAAATAACGATGGGTTACCTTCATGTGGTCGGATGCTCTTGAGTCTATAATCCAAGGGTGTTGGGACTGATTCTGAATGTGAAAAACAGTACCTTTATGGGCAAAGGTAGTAGCTGCAAAATTGGAATCAATCCCTACAAGTTAATTCAACAGTTTGTGCAGTTGTTCAAGTTAGGATTTGTTAAAAAAAAGGCCAATTGCCTCACTGCTACTACCTGATTCCTCTATGGCTTTCTCAGTAGATACTTGAAGACCAGATTTCTTGTTTTCATTCGAAAATCATAGTTTATAGTTTGTTGGTTTTCCGTGAATATCCCAACAATTGTCTCGAGTATGTCCAATTTTGTTGTAGTGACTACAACACGGCTTTCCTCCACGTCGATTAAATGATTGTTTGGCCACCAAAGCACTAGTCTTCATAGGTCTTTCCCCAAAAGTTGTAATCGATTGATCCTTTTTTCCACCAAGCATGACAAGGTGTCTACTAGCATTACGTCAAACTCTATAAAAGCCTCACTAATGGATGGCAACGGTCGACGTCCCAAAATTCTCCCTCGTACCTCATCAAGGTCTTTATTAAGACCAGTAAGAAAGTCATATAACTACTCCTTATCAAGATGCTTTTTGAATTTCACATTCTCCTCTAGATCTCCCCAATTGGCTTCATAAAATATATCAAGTTCCTGCCAAAGAGTTTGTAAAGAATTGTAGTCTTCAGTAACATCCAGATTACCTTGTCTCATGTTTTTGAGTTTATTTTTAATCTCAAAAATGTGAGAGGAGTTCTCGAGATCCGAATAATTCTCCTTAACAGCGCCTCAAATAACTTTTACTGTTCGAAGAAAAAGGTATGTGCGACTGATGTATGTTTCCATCGAGTTGATCAACCATGCCGTAACAATAGAATTATTGAGTTCCCATGTAGCATAGGTAAGATCTTCAATATTTGGTCTTTTAGCCTCACCGGTGATATATCCCATCTTGCCTCTCCCTCGAATTACCAACAAAACTTATTGAGACCACTGTAAGAAATTTTTGCCATTTAATTTGTGGCTAGTAATTTACAGTGATGAACTGTCTCCAAAGGACTGGGAGTTTATGGTTTGTAGAGTCATTACAGATGATGTGGTTGAGGATGACTCTTTGTCAAAACTCGTGACCTCCTTTCCCGAGCTCATCTTCATGCGACATGATGGAAAAATAACAGTGGCTCTGATGCCATAAAACTGATTTGAGAAAAAAAAACTATGTTATATATTTTATTTCTCACAAAAAAGGCAATATATAGATGGTTGACATGAAGGAAACTTCCTAAAAAAAAGGAAACTAAATAACAGTCCTACTCTAGGATGGCACACAAGCCATTTATTAAATGATTCTATCTATTGGGTTAAAAAATAGGAAGTTATCTCCCAAAAATCTACAAGAGATTAACTATCTCATAACTATCCATATTCTAAATAATCTCCCAAATATATACTCAAGTCTTAGTTTTCTACAAGTAATCAATGACTCTTGCACTATTTTAATCAGTTTGCATAACCTAGATGCTTTCTTTAAACCTCAACAACAAATATTGTTTCATGTCCATGACAAATGTGGAGTTTAAGCAAAAAATCATATATCACATGATGCACCTATTTAGGCTTTAAACTTAATGCCTAAAAATTTCAAATCAAAATATGTGACATATAAAATTAATTGCTTTACAAGCATCTTAAACATTTTAGCTATAGCAAAAATGCTTTCAAAATCAACAAATATTAATTCCACAATCACATTTCATAAACATATAATCACTCATTAACATTAATTTACTAGACAATGCAACATAACAATGTAACAATCTTATTGATCATGCATGTAATAAATATTTCTCATGGATATATAAAACTTAACAAAATTTAAGAGCCTACAAAATTTTCTTTGATAAAAATTTTTATCATCACAAAATGCAACATGTCAACACTAGAATAATAATCAATTACAACATTTGAAACTTAATGATTATCTTCAAGAAAACATCCATAACTTAATTACGCTCTAAATCAACCACAACTAAATCGTTTTATCTCTTTAATTAGAGCTACTTGATCTTTTATACTTTAATTATCATAAAATCTAACAACAATTTTAAAGACAATAGAATGTGACATTTAACGTTGAGCAATAATCCATATAAATAGCTTCGATCCATTGGGTGCAATATTAGAATAAGCTAATTTTAAGCCCATGTATATCATCATAAACTCTCCTTTAGGCAAAGAATGTGACGTGCTAATAGGTTCTCTCCACATGAAACCAATATTAGAATATCCTAAGTTTCGAAAAGTCTATCCCCTTTAGGCAAACAAACTTTTTAAACTAGTATATTCTCAACCATAATCTCTATGCCTCATTCCAAATTACCAGGATCAATAACCCTTTTTGTTCAGGCAATTGTATAAGGTAATATAAGAATCATCTCGAATTATTATGATTGAGAATAATAATTATTAATACTAGTAAATGAGCCTCTTTGGCAACCAAGCATTTACATCAATTAATTAAAAAAATTTCTCAACCAGGAAAACTAGAATTTGCTCAAATCATTAACATGCATATTTAACTAGATGTAGCTATAAACCATTCTAGTAGGGATATGAAACCTAGATGTATCTCATTAATTCCTTAAAGAGTTGATCATTCCTTGCTAGGCATAAATCATCATGTATCTTTATGGATCCTTTTGAGATACTCAAAACCTAACATTTCTCTTTTGATTAACAGATAATTATATTAATAAATCAATATTTAATAATGCATAATTCAACTTTATGCATCATCTACCAAAACATAAATTTTTAAAATTAATAATAATACATAAACAACAAAGTTATGGAAAACCATTTCAAGCAAAATATTGGACTCTAATTATTTCAAATAATTAATTGTTAAAACCGCAATTTTTCTTAAACTGATCATGTACTCCATGTGTAATTATAAGTAAATGTAATGCAATAATGTAAATTTACAAATTTCACATATATGAATTATGGTTCATAATCATCGAAATGAAATTTTAAAAAAATATAAAAGTCGAAAATGACGTGAAACGTACACATATGCCCGATATACAATGTATGTTAAATTGATATAAATGGAATACATGAATTATGCACAGAAGATTACGTACACGCGTGAACCAAATTAAGTGCATGCAACATGCATACATACATGCATACATATAAACATATACAGATAATTAAAAGGAAAGAGAAAAAAATTATTTTACACACACACACACACACACACACACACATGGAAACAATAGCTATATATATAAGTTTTAAATATATAATAAAAAATAAAAATATATTTTGAAACAAGGTTGGTGGGAAAAATCCCACTAACCGTACTGTGCTTTGCCCTTGGCAGAGCACTCTACCCCATCACCTCTATCACTTTACATTTTTTTCATTGTTTTACTTTTGAAAATTCTCTACTCATTTCACTCTCCTCTCTCTTGACTGTCCCTTACCACTAAACATCCCTCTTTATCTCACCTCTCGCATCTTATCTTCGTTAATCATCTTCTTCCTCGCCTAGTTTCATCTCACCATCATCTTACTCATCTTTTGTCTCATTTCCATCCCACCCTCCTTGCAATTGTTGATTAGAGTGAAGAGTGAAGCTGAAATGTGAAATGGCAAGGCTGGCGAGGCATAGGGAAATAAGGACTAATGGAGCTGGTGCCATGGCCGTTTAGTGTAGAAAGCAGGGATAAGGCAAGGATAAACTGAAGCAGTGACAAGCCATATGGAGGAGAGACGATTCAAGGCTAGGAACTAAGAGCTGATTCTTACTTCTTCAAAACTTTGTTTAAGTAGGTTAAAGTGCGGTGTTTTGGTGAAACAAAGAGGCTAGAAAACGAGAGAGTAGATAGGGAAGAACAAGGTAGTGTAGGGGACCATTTGGCTTAGGTACAAGGTTGCCAAAGCAGGAGCTGTGTTCAGGGGTAGAACAAAGGCTGTAAAAGGTTGTCTTAAGGCTAAGACTGAAGCTTCAAGTGGTTGTGTTTAAGCTAATTAGGGGCTGGTTGTTTGGGGTTGGATTTGGGTCTTAAGCAGAGGTTGTATAAAAGCAATTGTTAAGACTATTTGATGGTAGGAAATAGGCTTAGCTTAGGTACAAAATGGACATAGATTAGAGGTTGTTTAAAGGAATAGAAGAAAGCAAACAATTAAGGTCTTTAAAGGCTATCCTAAAGCCAAAACAGGGACGAGTTTTTAGCCACTAAGTGTGCAGCTTAGGGTGGCAGAAAGGAAGAGCTTTGGGTTGTCAAAGGGTGAGAAGGGTGAGGCCAAGGGAGGCAAGGTGGTCAGCTGCTACACAGGTCGATAGATAAAGTGAGAAAGAAGGAAAGAAAAAAAGAAAAGAAAAGAAAAGGAAAGAAAGATAGAAAGAAATATCTATAAACATATATGTATATTTATATGTATAATATGCTAAAATAAATGAGCATAGGCAAAAAGAATATATAATATATATGAACCTTGGCTTGGGTTTATAGGTAAGCCAATATCATTAAATATATATATATATATATATATATATATACACACATATATATATTGGAATTTTATTAAATTTGTACTAAATGAATTACCGATGTTTGAAGGTGTATATGCGTCATGTTAGGTGTACGCGCAAAATTCAGGGCACGCGTGCAAAGTTCAGAATCCACACACACTAAACTTTAAATCAGCATGAAAACTCTGTAATGCCATGTATTTTGTCAAATTAAGTTAGGAAATTGACACTAATTCGGCACGATTGTGTTTAAGGTGTAACAAGGTGCTAAGACAATAACTTAAGTTTGGGCTAGGCTCGACACATAAGCCCCGAACATAGGAGTTGGTAAGACATTTATATAAGACTGTAGTATATTTTTATTGTCTAGGCCATATAAAATTTGCTAAATCAAATGAGATTATAGTGTGAATAAATTTGGAATCGATTTAGTGAATTTATAGTTGAACATTAAACTTAAGGAACTATTGGAGGATTTAGTATATAATATCATCCTAGAGGATCAATGATCTCGATTTTTAATATCGATGAGTTTTTGATTTAATATTTTCAATAATGTATTATTTCAATATTTAAATGATTAGTTCAGCTTTATAATATTGATATATTGGTGAGACACTAAGTGGACCCATACTGGTGGTGTGGGCCTTAGTATCGATATTTTGATATGAGCCGAATGACTATGATACTAAGCTTGACGAATGGACGACTTGTATACACTTGATTTTATGGATATTGAGGTTACTATGGCAAGGTTAATTGTGAGGAGATTTGTGATATGATTGATCTAGAATTCAACTGCATGATTGTAGGACTGCATCTATATTGTGCACATGCATATTACGAGATTTAAACTCATGTTTTTATCATGGTTTTGAGCATGCATGAGTTACTTAACATGAGCTTTATTGAAATAGCATTGATTCGAGATGCATAAAGGAATATGTATGATTTCCTAAGTTCATCATGATTGAAAGAGAACATAATGTATACTGATATGAGTTCAAATGATTTATGAACAAAACTGAAAAAGTTTTCATGTTATCTTAATTGATTTGAGATTTTGGCATGTGTATATTGACATTAATAAAGCATAAATGGACACACTTTAGTGAGCGATGCTCCTAGACATACATACGAACTTATTGGATGAGATTCTAATAAGGTTTTTGGATGTGTCAGATAAGGTCTGGCATAAATCTGGACTCTCATCTGATTAATGAGACTAGAGTTTACCATAGCCACAGGTACAGCCTTTCTCCATTAGGGCCTTTTCGAACCATTGATAGCTACAGTGGAATTAAGCTTTTATTGATTGGTAATTCTTACTTGATTGATTATGCCATATCTTCACTACATCAACTTGATTGATCGTTACTCATACTTTGTGATATCCGTAAATTTTTCAATTATTGGAAATTATAAATATTGGAAATAAATAGTGGAGAAAATAAATTAGTGGAAATAAATAAAATTTTGATAATGGGATATTGGTGAAAATCCTGAGAATTAAGAAAGTGACAAGATAGGAAAAAGGTGTGAAGGAAAATTAAATTCGGAAATAAATATAAGATGAGAAATTATGGAAAATAATGAAAAGAAGAAATTTAATTTGGATTAATGGAAATCCAAATTAAATAAGAAATGAGAAATAAAAGAGAAATATATTTATAAAATAATAAATTATATAAATCTATTTTTATACAAATACATATGTATTAAAGTACTATACAATATATTTTAATATACATTAGTATATATATGTATATATACTATTTAGTAAATTTAAATAATATATATGTATATAAATATGATATTTTATGTATATATGTATCAATATATATACATATATAAGAAATGTAAATAGTATTTTACATTAAAGTTTATATATATATATATATATATATATTAAATACAATATATATTGTAGTATTACATTTATATAAATATATCTAAATGTTATTTACTTTTAAAGTGTATAAATATATATATATATATATATATATATATATATACTGTGATAATCGCAAAATTTCTATTATTGGAAATTAATATTAAAGAAAATAAATAAAAGGAAATAAATAAATTAAAATAAATAAATAAAATTTATTTACGAGATGGGAATATCGTTGAAATTCCCGAAATTAAGGAAGTGAGGAAATTAAGGGATTTAAATTTGGATAAATTGGAAATAAGGATAAGTTTGAAATTATGGAAAATAATGAAGAGAGAATTTAATTTGGATAAATAGAAAATCCAAACTAAATAAGAAATAAAAATTTGTATATTATATATTTATATAATTAGATTATATAAATATATTTTAAAAATTTTTGTATAAATACCTATGTATATATATGAAATATAGTATATATTATAAAATGAAAAATATACTATTTTGTCTTAAATAAATACATATGTATATTTTTATATACAATTATGTATATAAATAAATATTTATATGTATGAAAAATATATGTTAATTAATATAATTAAAGTGTAAATATATATATATTATGAAAATAATATATATATATATATATACTATTAGTAATATAATTATATATAATTATAAATATAATTATATATGTTATTTTCTTTCTGTTTGGGAGAAAGATAGAAACGAAACAGATGAAACCGGCCGACCAAAGGAAGAAGAAGAAGACGTCGCCGGCGAGAGGAGGAAGAAGAGGAGGCGTCCGACGATGGGAAAGGACGGAAAGAAACAAAAAAAAATCGAGAGGCGAAAACCGAGAAGGAAAGGAGAAGGGAGATACGGCGGTGCCGGTCGATCCGGGCACCGCCACCGCCACCGCCACCGCCACTCCCGACACCGGCAAAGCTTGACCAAGGTGAAGGGATGGCCACCGATAAAGGAGAACGACTGAAGAGGGAGGAAACAGAGGAGGAGAGGGCCGAAACCCACGGACCCAGATCCAGCACCGTCGCCGGTAGAAAAGAGGAAAAGGAAAAGAAAAAAAAAGAAGAAAGAGAAAAAAATCTTCAAAATTCGAAAAATTCTCGGGAACTCGGGAATCGATAAGAAATCCAGGAAATTATTAATGATAATTATTTAAATAATTTATTTATTTAAATAATTTGAGAACATTCTAAAATTTAGAATTTAAATTCCATAAATTATTCTCAACGATCAAGATGAGGAATCGGAAGAGATGGAGTAAGGGCGCGACCGGTAAGAGGAAGTCGCCGACCCGGAAAAGGTAGGGGATGCATGTGCAGCATTGTAAGGATATTCAGTCCGCATGTTTTTAATTATGAAATATTTTATGAAAATATTGTGATGATTCTGTGGTTGGAAATTGTGATGATGTACTGGCTGGAATTATAAACTGTATTTTCATGCAGGAGGCTAGCCAATCGGCGGCCGTTATGCTGCCGAAAAATTATCAAAAAATTATCGAAAATTATCGAAAATTACTGAAAATTTCTAGAAAATTTCATAAAATCATAATAAATGATTTTATTCCACGAGAAAAGATTTTCAATCACGAAAATTGAGAAAATGAATATTTTCCATAAAAACATGAATAAAATGAAAGTGATTTTAAAATATTCATGTTTTCGAGAATGGTGATAATGAAATCACCGAAAATTCTCTTAATATGTAAATGACACGTAATACGAGATGAAAAATGAAAAGAAATAAAGTGAATATTTTTATACATATTTCTTAAATATTCACTAAATAGTTTTTATAACCTTTATGGTTTTAAATTACGAAATTATATATTTTGATAAATTCCATAAAGGTTTTATTAACAATGAAAATTACTGTTTTAAGACTAGTAGGCAACCTTACCATGCCGATATGGGATATGTGATATGTGACATGTGATACGTGATATGTGATATGTAGTCCCATTCGACACCTGATCAGTGATCCGCCGAGCACAATTATAGACTATGGCCATAGATCTGACATGATTATTTATACCCTTCGGGGTTTATGGCATGATATGAGTAACGACTCAGTGGACGGGTTGGGCGTGCGTGCCTAAGTCTCCGTATATGATAGGTTTTAAATGAAAATGTTTTACATGATATGTGATATGTGAAATGTAAAGGTTTTACATGATATGTGATACGTGAAATGAAATGATTTATAGCATTTTTATAAAATGCTTATTTCAGTACTGTTTTTAGTACTACGAGATGATTTTCATATGATATGTAATATGAATATATAATATGTTTTCAAAAGGAAAAAGGAGAAAAGTAAATCTAATATTCTTATTTTAATTTTCATTTGAATATTAGATTTAAATGATTTATATGTTATACGAAAAAGGTTTAATAGCTTATTTTGCTATTTAAAGTACTGTACTAATTATGATTGTATAGTAAAACATGAAATGAGTTTAAACGAAAATGATGATGATTTAACTAATATTCTTTTCAAAGAAAATATGAATATTAGTTATTCTATTTAAATGCTTTATTTCATAAAAGCATTATTTCGAAAAGGAATATGAAAACGATATGAAGTAAAAAGGAAAAGGATTTAAATTTCAAAACAAGAAAGAAATTTACTCTCTACAGTTACTTCTAGGTTCCGAGACAAGATAGGTATTTCAAAATCCCTACCTTACTCCATCTGGATCCCTAGTCGACTGTAGTATCTTTCCTACATACGAGCCTAGAGCCCCATAGGAAAAATGAAAAAGATTTTCAGCATATAGGAAGCCGAATATCAAGTATGCATATAATTCCCTTACTGAGCCATGGTTTTGCTAACCCTTTAATTTTAACATTTCAGGTTTTCGAAGATTGAGATTCTAACACTTAAAAGATTTCGGCTGTGCATTTGGGGACGATGCTACAGCTCGACTTATGACATGAGGTATTATCATTTATTTTCTGTATTTAGACATATTCACAGTACTACTTTCTTATGAAGTAAGATAGGAGATGTATTTCATATTATAATTTAATATGAAATTGTTAATATGTAAAAGAAAAGTAAAGTATCGCAGACAGCCCAACCATATAAGATGTATAGAATAAGGTGAAAAATAGGGTCATGGGCTGTGATAGATTTAATGGTATCAGAGCACGGTTGGCCTGATTTCTGTCGATACTTTGGAAAGGAAATATGTTGAAAAGGTTAACATCCCCTGTAGTACTATGTAGTCTGAATACATATAGAAAATAAATGATTACAAATTGAATTAAGTGTTTAGAAGGGAGTGAGCAATTATGGAATAAGGAATGCTAAAAAGGGAAAATGGCTTAGGAATGTTACCTGAATTGGTGATTTTATAGTCTAGATGAGGGTCGGTTCGGTAAGGAACATAAATGGACTCGGTGAGGGCTCTACCAGTACTTTTCTGTCCGGATCGAACTGAGACCTAAAAGTGATGATATAAAGGAGGGGAATGAAGTATCATCACTAATTAGACATTAAGATCACCAATTAAAGGTATTTTGAAGAGAGAGAAATTTTTTGGTCAAAAATGATCAAAATACCCCTACCCCTAAAATTTTACTGGAAGTCAAAATAGACCAACGGAAGTTTGAATGAACTAATTTGACAGAGTAATTGATGGTGTAAAGTTGCATTTCATGCAAAATAATCCAATTATGGATTTTATTGGATTTCTCTGTCAAAATCGAAAAAGATTTTAAACTGCTGATAGTGGTATGAGAAAGGGGTATTATAAGCAAATAGATAATAAGATCATTGATTTAAATGTATAATGAGGAGAAAGAAATAAATGTGAAAATGACAAAAATGCCCCTATGTGGGATTATGGTTTGAATAATGATAAACCAAGTTGATTTTGAATATATTGATAGTAATGGAGTTATTGAGGGTATAAAGGACGTAATATGTGTATAACGATCCTGATTATAATTGCACTTACACTTAGATGATTGATGTGACCCAAATGGTTATAGGAAAGTCGCAAGATGAGCGACTTAGTATTGATTTTTAAGGGTCTAAATTAAAAGTGTATTAACGAGATATCATTACGGAATCGTTGGATATGATGAGAAGTAATATGATTGCTGGAGATGACTGAGAAAGAAATCAGTATAGATGATGAAATCTATATCAGTACGATTAATTTTGGTTCTATACATTCATATAGTTTCTGAAGTATCCAATGGATAATCATAGAACCAGAATAGTTTGAAATATGTTTTATAGAAATGATGTACTGTTTGGAGTATATGAAATTAGAGAATATGCATAAGGTCAGTAAGTGAAGATAAGAGATGAGGATGATGACAGCTAACCTTAATTATAAATGAAGATGATTGAAAAAAATAAATTTAAATAATAAATCGGTTAGCTGTGAAAAGTGTTAATCAAATAATTACACTTAATACAGCATTGTAAATTAAGAGGATTGATATGCTGTGAAGTATGAGAAATAAGCAAATCAAGGCGGAGCAAATGTTAAAATGATTTAAATATTAAATATCTTTGCCTTGAGTGAAATGATGGGACACAAAGATGAATGTCCTTAATGATAAGAGATGTATGATTAAAGACAAGTATCAGATGAGATTCCTGATGAATTTTTAGAGTTATATAGATTGGAGAAATCGAGCTAACATTGACTCGATTGTTAATATGAAATTGATTGTTAAGCTAATATCGGAAGACATAGAAGAATCCGAAAAGCTTAAGAAAATAAATTTGGAAAATATTGTGGATAATGAAATTCACATGTATTGAGGTAAAATATGGAAATATAGATAATATGAATTGAGGATGAATTAAATGGAGTATTAAATACATATTATGAATAAAGTTCATATGAAGAACAAATAAACATCTATATGGAAGTGATGCCTTATTTGATTTAATCGAAGATGTTGATGGAGATCCACTTGCTCGTGATGTTCGTGATGCTAAGGATCCATTGGTCATCCAAGGAGGTCCAATTACCCGAGCTCGAGCTAAGAAGATGCAACAAGCCTTGGCCTCATTAATACAACAAGCTCTGGCATCATTGAAGTGTCAAGGAAGCTTCCATGAAGAGTCCCAAGACATCTATACTTACTTGGAAGCCCAAACGACATGAGCATGGTTTACTGTCTTATTTTAGCTTAACAATAAGATGGGCTAAGTGTTTGGATAGCCCACGATTGAGTCTTGTTGTGTTTTGGACTATTTATTTTATGTAACTAGGTTTAGGCATGAATTTGGGTTTAGTCTTATTTTCTATTGGTGTTAATTCCAGCCCACTTGTTTATGGGCTTAAGTGGTAGGTATTATTATAAATACCTTGTAAACGCTATTGATGAACAGATCAGTTAAGTGAATTTTCAGATATTGAGTGTGCCTTTCTCTTGGGTTCCCTCTCTACTAGGCTCATCAAGGTCTTCTTCCTTATGGCGCCTCCTTCTTCACCATCCACCATTGCTATACCTTAGGTTCTCGAATTCTTATTCGTAGGGTCAAGGTCCAATACCTTTGGGTTCAAGTCTCTTTAGGCTTCGGGTCTAGGTTTCAGAAGTTGTCATTCATCAACTTTGCTTCTGTCTTCTTGTGTGTCAGCTCCTTCAAATTCCAAGCTACGTTTCCTCTTGTCCGTACGCATCAGTTGGTAATCAGAGCTCAAGTTTCGATTTTCTGGTTTGTTTCTGCGTCACTCACTTTTCGATTTTTGGTTTGTTGGTTTCGATTTTTTTGTCTTTTGTTGGTTTCAATTTCTGGTTTTTTTTTTGTGCGTCTCTCACTTTCGTTAGAACCCTAGCCGCCACTTATTTCATAACCCTAAACCCTAGCCGCCACTTTTTTTTTTCATAACCCTAGCCGCCACTTATTTCAAAACCCTAGCCGCACCCCTTCAATCAAAAAAAAACCCTAGCCGCACCCCTCACACAAAAAACCCTAGCCGTACCCCTCAAAAAAAAACCCTAGCCGCACCCCTCACAAAAAACCCTAGCTGCACCCTTCAAAAAAAAAAACCCTAGCCGCACCCCTCACAAAAAAAAAAAACCCTAGCCGCACCCCTCAAAAAAAAACCCTAGCTGCACCCCTCCTCTCTTCAAGGAAACCGCAACACTCAGAGTAAAAAAAAGAGAGAAAAAAAAAGAAAAGAAGAAGAATTCAAAAAAAAAAGCAGAAATTGAAAAAAAAAAATTTTTTTGTTGCGGTACTGTTCAAACAGGAAAATTTGGTTGAGTTGGGAGGCGTGCGAGTACCCGTTTTAAAGAAAACGACGAAAGAAACCGAACCAGTGAAGCTTTGCTTCACTGGCCATACCCTATCTTGGCCAAATTCCATTGTTTTCCTATAGTTTTAGGCTATTTTTCATTTTTTTTGTCCTTCTAATGATTTTTTTTTTATTTTTCTGATTTTTTTTATTCTGTCTTTCTTTCTTTGAGTCACCCTAGCTCTAGCCGTACCTTTCTGTGAAAAAAACAAAGGGAATTCAAAAAAAAAGAGAATTCGAAAAAAAAAACCAAAAAAAAAAAATACTTGGTGAAAATACCTGGTGAATTAGTTGATTTTGTGAGGTTGATTCTTTGACTGAGTCTCTAGTGCGATTGTGAACCTGTAGAGTTAAGGTAGAGTAAGGGAAAAAGGTAGGAGTGTGTGAGAAACATTAGTAGAGAAAAGCCAAATTACTTGAGTGAAACACGAGTGTAAACATGTGAGGATATCTTTGTTGAAAATGTCTTCTGAAGGTGATAAGTCCGACTTTAAAAAAATTGAATTCATGCTTCAGGTAATGCAACAACAGTTCCAACGGATGGACGTGAAATTCAATGACATTCATGATAAGTTGAACCAACATGACGCTCGGTTTGCAAAGATCCAGCAAGGTGATACTTCTCGTCTAAAGAGTAAGGTTGTTGCCAATGACGAGTATGATGGTAATGTTGGGTATGATTCGAACGAAGAGTCTGGGATTGATAGACATCATAGAAGGTACCATGGGTATAGAGATCGAGTTGATAGAGCCTGTGATAGAGGCAAGGAGAAGATGGATGGAAACCTTGGCAGTATAAAATTGAAGATTCCTCCTTTCCAAGGCAAGAATGATCCTGAGGCATATTTGGAGTGGGAAAGGAAGATTGAAATGGTGTTTGACTGCCACCACTACTCTGAAGAAAAGAAGGTCAAACTTGCAGCAATTGAGTTCACAGAGTATGCTATGGTTTGGTGGGATCAGTTAGTCACTAGTAGAAGAAGATATGGTGATCCTCCAGTGTCTACATGGGATGAGATGAAGCGCATCATGCGGAAGAGATTTGTTCCTAGTCATTACTACAGAGAGTTATACCAGAAGCTCCAAGGTCTTACCCAGGGTTCAAAGAGTGTTGAGGATTATTACAAAGAGATGGAAATAACCATGATCCGAGCCAATATCCAGGAGGATGCAGAAGCTACTATGGCTCGTTTTCTCCAAGGCTTAAATCGTGATATTGCCAATGTAGTAGAGTTGCAGCATTACATGGACTTAGAGGAGATGATGCATGTGGCCATCAAAGTCGAAAGGCAACTCCAACGGAAAGGTACATCCCGTTTCACTCCTAGTTCAGTTCCTGTTTGGAAATCTAACACCTTTCGTAGGGATGATACGCCTGTGTCTACTCCTAAGTCAGAGAGCCATGCTAAGCCCAAGCTTGAGGGCCCTCCAAAGCCCAAGACTGAACCTGCCCAAGCATCCCAAAGCAGGACACGTGACATTAAGTGTTTCAAGTGTTTAGGTCGTGGACATATTGCCTCACAGTGTCCCAACCGTAGAGTGATGATCATGCATGGGAATGGAGATGTTGAGAGTGAAGGTTCTGAAATCGGTGTAGAAGATGAGATGCCTGCGTTAGAAAATGTTGATGAAGAAGAAGTTGTTGAGTATGCTGCTCATGGTGAAGCACTTGTTGCTAGGCGTGCTCTTACTACTCATGTGAAGTTTGAGGATGAGGCACAGCGCGAGAACATCTTCCATACGAGATGCCATATTCGTGACAAGGTATGTACTGTAATCATTGATGGTGGGAGTTGTACTAATGTTGCTAGCACATACCTTGTTAATAAGTTAAAGTTGCCCACTACCAAGCATCACCACCCATATAAGTTGCAGTGGATTAATGACTGTGGTGAAGTCAACGTGGTGAAGCAAGTCTTGGTTCCTTTTCGTATTGGAAGGTATCATGATGAGGTGTTGTGTGACGTGGTGCCCATGCAAGCTAGCCACATGTTGTTGGGCAGACCGTGGCAGTATGATCGGAGAGTCATCCACGACGGTTACACTAACCGTTACTCCTTTACTATGGATGGCAAGAAGATCGCTCTTGCTCCCCTTAGCCCCAAGGAGATTTATGAGGACCAATTAAGGCTAAAGGAGCAACATGATGAGCAAAGGAAGCAAGCAAAAGAACAGAAAGAAAAGAAGGAAAACAAGGAAAGCAAAACAGTGAGCTGCTATGCCAAACCCCGAGATGTGAAGACTGCATTTCTTGCTAAGTCTCCTATCCTTTTACTCTTATTTAAAGATTCTTATTTTATTGATGCTGAACTCCATGATACTTTGCCTACTGATGTTGTCTCATTGTTGCAGGAGTTCGAGGATGTATTCCCTGAGGAGATCCCAAGTGGATTACCACCGATTCGTGGGATCGAGCACATGATTGACCTTGTCCCCGGAGCTACCATTCCTAACCGTCCAGCCTACAGAAGTAATCCCGAGGAGACGAAGGAGCTTCAACGGCAAGTTGAGGAGCTCATGAGGAAAGGTTGTGTGAGAGAGAGCATGAGTCCATGCGCCGTGCCCGTACTGCTTGTGCCAAAAAAAGATGGGACGTGGAGGATGTGCATTGACTGCCGAGCCGTCAACAAAATCACTGTAAAGTACCGCTATCCTATTCCTAGGCTAGATGATATGCTTGATGAATTGCATGGTGCATGCATGTTTTCTAAAATCGATTTAAAGAGCGGATATCACCAAATTCGTATGAAAGAAGGTGATGAATGGAAAACCGCATTTAAGACTAAACATGGTCTCTACGAGTGGTTAGTTATGCCTTTTGGCTTGACTAATGCACCCAGTACATTCATGAGATTAATGAACCATGTTTTACGTGATTTCATTGGTAAGTATGTGGTTGTCTATTTTGATGACATTTTGATCTACAGTAAGAGTCTGCATGAGCATGTTGAGCATCTTAGGAACGTTCTTACTGTTTTGAGGAATGCAAGTTTGTATGCCAATTTTAAGAAATGTACATTCTGCACTGATAAGATTGTTTTTCTTGGGTATGTCGTTTCTTCACATGGCATTTCTGTTGATATTGAGAAGGTAAAGGCAATTAAAGATTGGCCTGTACCTAAGTCTGTTTCTGAGGTGCGTAGTTTCCATGGTTTAGCTAGTTTCTATCGTCGATTCGTTAGAGATTTTAGCACTATAGCTACACCTTTGATTGAAGTTGTCAAAAAGAATGTTGCATTTCATTGGGGTCCTGCACAAGAGCATGCTTTTAATTTGCTTAAGGATAAACTTTGTTCTGCTCCTTTGTTATCTCTGCCTGACTTTACTAAAACTTTTGAGATTGAGTGCGATGCCTCAGGTGTAGGTATTGGAGCTGTGCTTATGCAGGAAAAACGCCCAATTGCTTTCTTTAGTGAGAAGTTAAGTGGAGCAGCACTTAACTATCCCACATATGACAAGGAGATGTACGCGTTAGTGAGGGCGTTGGAGACATGGCAACATTACTTGTGGCCCAAAGAATTTGTCATCCACACTGATCATGAGTCCTTGAAGCATTTGAAAGGACAGAGTAAGCTGCATAAGCGTCATGCCAAGTGGATAGAGTTCATTGAGATGTTCCCGTACGTGATCAAGTACAAACAAGGTAAAGAGAACGTCGTAGCTGATGCGTTATCTCGTAGGTATACTCTTATCACTACTCTTGATGCTAAACTTTTAGGATTTGAGTATATCAAAGAACAGTATGCTGATGATGTTGATTTTGGTAATGTTTATGATGTATGTGCTACATCTGGTTTTGGCAAGTTCTTTAGGCACGATGGGTTCTTATTTAGAGAAAATAAATTATGTGTGCCTAGGAGTTCATTGCGCGAGCTGTTAGTTAGAGAGGCCCATAGTGGCGGATTAATGGGTCACTTTGGAGTTAGGAAAACTCTAGATGTTTTGCAAGAACATTTCTTTTGGCCTAACATGAGGAGAGATGTAGAGAGGTTATGTGCTAGATGCATTTCATGTAGGCAAGCTAAATCTAGAGTTCATAATCATGGTTTATATACTCCTTTACCCATTCCTACTACTCCGTGGACTGATATCTCTATGGATTTTGTTTTGGGCTTGCCTCGAACAAAACGCGGTAGAGATTCTGTTTTTGTTGTGGTTGACAGGTTCTCTAAGATGGCTCATTTCATCGCCTGCCACAAGACGGATGACGCGAGCAATGTTGCTGACCTTTTCTTCAAAGAGATAGTACGTCTACATGGTGTACCGAGGACTATTGTTTCCGATCGTGATGTCAAGTTCCTTAGTTAATTTTGGAAGACGTTATGGGGAAAGTTGGGAACGAAATTGTTATTCTCCACCACTTGTCACCCCCAGACTGATGGACAGACTGAGGTTGTTAATCGAACCCTATCTACCTTATTGAGGTCCATTATCCAAAAGAATTTGAAGAATTGGGAAGATTGCTTGCCCCATGTGGAGTTTGCATATAACCGCAGTGTTCACTCCACTACTAGTTGCTCTCCATTCGAAGTTGTTTATGGCTTCAATCCTCTTACTCCTTTGGATTTGTTGCCATTACCGAGTGCGGAGCAAAGTAACTTAGATGGAGAACAGAAGGCTAAGTTTGTGAAGCAACTCCATGAGAGAGTTCGTCAAGCTATTGAAAAGAAGACTGAGCAGTATACCACCCAAGCAAATAAGCATCGAAAGAAAGTAGTCTTTGAGCCTGGTGATTGGGTTTGGGTGCATATGAGAAAGGAGAGGTTTCCTGTTCAGCGACGAACCAAGCTGCATCCCCGAGGAGATGGACCATTCCAAGTCATAGAGAAGATCAACGATAATGCCTACAAATTGGATCTTCCTGGTGAGTATGGTGTATCTGCTACTTTTAATGTTTCTGATCTTTCTCCCTTTTCTTTTGATGAAGGTATATGCGATTTGAGGACAAATCCTTTTGAGGAGAGGGGGAATGATGGAGATCCACTTGCTCGTGATGTTCGTGATGCTAAGGATCCATTGGTCATCCAAGGAGGTCCAATTACCCGAGCTCGAGCTAAGAAGATGCAACAAGCCTTGGCCTCATTAATACAACAAGCTCTGGCATCATTGAAGTGTCAAGGAAGCTTCCATGAAGAGTCCCAAGACATCTATACTTACTTGGAAGCCCAAACGACATGAGCATGGTTTACTGTCTTATTTTAGCTTAACAATAAGATGGGCTAAGTGTTTGGATAGCCCACGATTGAGTCTTGTTGTGTTTTGGACTATTTATTTTATGTAACTAGGTTTAGGCATGAATTTGGGTTTAGTCTTATTTTCTATTGGTGTTAATTCCAGCCCACTTGTTTATGGGCTTAAGTGCTAGGTATTATTATAAATACCTTGTAAACGCTATTGATGAACAGATCAGTTAAGTGAATTTTCAGATATTGAGTGTGCCTTTCTCTTGGGTTCCCTCTCTACTAGGCTCATCAAGGTCTTCTTCCTTGTGGCGCCTCCTTCTTCACCATCCACCATTGCTATACCTTAGGTTCTCGAATTCTTATTCGTAGGGTCAAGGTCCAATACCTTTGGGTTCGAGTCTCTTTAGGCTTCGGGTCTAGGTTTCAGAAGTTGTCATTCATCAACTTTGCTTCTGTCTTCTTGTGTGTCAACTCCTTCAAATTCCAAGCTACGTTTCCTCTTGTCCGTACGCATCAGATGTACAAGGACCTTATAAGATCAATCTCTGTACAAGGCATCACTAGACGAAAAGTTGAAGACTGACGGTCATAAGATGATAATGATTAGAACTCGAGATAATTCTTACGAGTTCCTATGGAAGTTTACGAGGTTAATGAAATACCTTGTGACAGATATATAAGCCTAATGAATGAGGCAACCGTATATGAGTAACATGATGTGATATCGATATAGTCTAAGGCACAAATGAAAAATGAGTAGCATAGTGATATAACCCTGCAGACTCTCAAAGACAATAGACTATG
The DNA here is from genome assembly GCA_032173925.1 of Heritiera fomes. Lineage (NCBI taxonomy): Eukaryota > Viridiplantae > Streptophyta > Magnoliopsida > Malvales > Malvaceae > Heritiera > Heritiera fomes. Next base: position 13,887,286 of record JAPDPM010000009.1, on the reverse strand, counting down.
TGTAAGAAGGGAAAATAGAGGATTTAGCTAGACAGTATCTCTTTCTAAGATATACGATCTAGAATGACAGAGCGATATGAATCTGTCTAGGATGAAAAGATAATGATTGAGATACCAAATGAACTGGGTCTAGCTAAATACTATTGCCAGTCTATAGGAGAGTATGGGTTAGCTGCTCTACAGATGTGATTAATAAGTAAAGAAGTTAAAGTCAGTGAATAAATAAACATAAAAAGGGTATGTAAAAGGTTAAAAGATGTTAACAGTGGAGTACGATACCACTGAGGAAAAAGCCGATTGAAATGAAGAGAATGAAAAGATGAATATGTCATAAGAGGAAAGTACATGATGAAGAGGGAACACGAATATGAGGTAATTCCTTAATTTAAAATTAAAAGTGATTTTGTGGTTATCACATGATTATGGTTAAATGTAAGATCGAGCCAAACTCGATAGAGGAAAAGTAATTATACTCCAAGGAGTAAAGAAATGATTTACATTTTACTGCCAGTCAAACAAATAGGAAAATGAATATTGAGGATAATAAAGAATCTAAAAGAGACATGATAATATGGAAGTGATTATAGACTGATAGTCCAATGAAATCACTTCTCCATTATCAAACTCTTAGATTCTTTAGTGCCATAGTCGAAATACGATTATAAAATGATAAGGATGTATGTGAAGTTCCAGTGAGCACTATATGTGATGGGAATCTCTGAGTAGCTATATGTTATGGGAAATAGCAAAAGGCTCTGAGATTCTAAATTTTTAGACAGCACCGCTTCGTGCATGATGTAAATGTTTGTGCGTAATACAAAAACGCTCAACGATATGTTGAGAGAGTGGATGCACAAGATGTGAAAGCTACTGGGACAATTACATACTATTGATTAAAATTGGTAAATGATAATTATCGAAATGTATCAACTTGGCACCAAATAAGAAAGATGGATGATGAACAATATGAATCATATGTGATATGAAAAGGAGTGGAAATGGATAACTCCTAACTGATAAGAAATTTAAAGGAGTATAAGTATATGATGAAAGATGATATGTAATGATATGAGATGATCCTGATGTTGATGGTATACTGGCAGTATTAATTTGAAAGATGATGTAGAGAACAAGAACTATAAGTATACAGGATGCTACTACCTTATGAATTAAGTTAAATTCGGAGGACCGAATTTCTTAAGGTGGGGAGAATGTGATAACCGCAAATTTTCTATTATTGGAAATTAATATTAAAAAAATAGATAAAAGGAAATAAATAAATTAAAGTAAATAAATAAAATTTATTTACGAGATGGGAATATCGTTGAAATTCCCGAAATTAAGGAAGTGAGGAAATTAAGGGATTTAAATTTGGATAAATTGGAAATAAGGATAAGGTTGAAATTATGGAAAATAATGAAGAGAGAGTTTAATTTGGATAAATGGAAAATCCAAACTAAATAAGAAATAAAAATACGTATATTATATATTTATATAATTAGATTATATAAATATATTTTAAAAATTTTCGTATAAATACCTATGTATATATATGAAATATAGTATATATTATAAAATGAAATATATACTATTTTGTCTTAAATAAACACATATGTATATTTTTATATACAATTATGTATATAAATAAATATGTATATGTATGAAATATATATGTTAATTAATATAATTAAAGTGTAAATTATATTGTGAAAATAAAATATATATATACTATTAGTAATATAATTATATATATAATTATAAATATAATTATATATATAATAAAAAGAAATGATTATAAAAATAAAAAAATAAAAACAGGGGTCGGGACCCGACCCCTGTTATTTTCTTTCTGTTTGGGAGAAAGATAAAAACGAAACAGATGAAGAGGCCGGCCACCGTCGGCCAGCCGACCAAAGGAAGAAGAAGAAGACGTCGCCTACGATAGGAGGAAGAAGAAGAGGCGTCCGGCGATGGGAAAGGACGGAAAGAAATGAAGCAAAATCGGGAGGCGAAAACCGAGAAGGAAAGGAGAAGGGAGATACGGCGGTGCCGGCCAATCCAAGCACCGCCACCGCCACTCACGACACCGGCAAAGCTCGACCAAGGTGAAGGGATGGCCACCGATGAAGGAGAACGACGGAAGAGGGAGGAAACAGAGGAGGAAAGGGCCGAAACCCATGGACCCAGATCCGGTGCCGTCGTCGGTGATGGGAAGAAACGGAGGCCAGATCCGACGTGCCCGCCACTCCAGCAAGCTATGGGAGGCCTGAACCGACGGTGATGCCGGCGGGATGAAGTTGAACCGGCAGTGATGAGGCAAACCGGGTTGAACCAGTCTGAACCAGTCCGAACCGGTTCAGACCAGAAAAGAAGAAAAAGAAAAGAAAAAGAAAAGAAAAGAAAAAAAAGAAGAAGAAAGAGAAAAAGAAATCTTCGGAATTCGAAAAATTCTCGGGAACTCGAGAATCGGTAAGAAATCCAGGAAATTATTAATGATAATTATTTAAGTAATTTATTTATTTAAATAATTTGAGAAAATTCTAAAATTTAGAATTTAAATTCCAGAAATTATTCTCGGCGATCGAGATGAGGAATCGGAAGAGATGGAGTAAGGGCGCGACCGGTAAGAGGAAGTCGCCGACCCGGAAAAGGTAAGGGATGCATGCGCAGCACTGTAAGGATATTCAGTCTGCATGTTTTTAATTATGAAATATTTTATGAAAATATTGTGATGATTCAGTGGTTGGAAATTGTGATGATGTACTGGCTGGAATTATAAACTGTATTTTTGTGCAGGAGGCTAGCCAATCGGCGGCCATTATGCTGCCGAAAAATTATCGAAAATTACTGAAAATTTCTAAAAAATTTCATAAAATCATAATAAATGATTTTATTTCACGAGAAATAATTTTCAATCACGAAAATCGAGAAAATGAATATTTTCCATAAAAACATGAATAAAATGAAAGTGATTTTAAAATATTCATGTTTTCGAGAATGGTGATAATGAAATCACCGAAAATTCTCTTAATATGTAAATGACACGTAATACGAGATGAAAAATGAAAAGAAATAAAGTAAATATTTTTATACATATTTCTTAAATATTCACTAAATAGTTTTTATAACCTTTATGGTTTTAAATTACGAAATTATATATTTTGATAAATTCCATAAAGGTTTATTAACGATGAAAAATACTGTTTTGAGACTAGTAGGCAACCTTATCATGCCGATATGTGATATGTGATATGTGACATGTGATACGTGATATGTGATATGTAGTCCCAGTCGACACTTGATCAGTGATCCATCGAGGACAATTATAGACTATAGCCATAGATCTGACATGATTATTTATACCCTTCGGGGTCTATAACATGACATGAATAACGACCCAGTGGACGGGCTAGGCGTGCGTGCCTAAGTCTCCATATATGATAGGTTTTAAATGAAAATGTTTTACATGATATGTGATATGTAAAATGTAAAGGTTTTACATGATATGTGATACGTGAAATGAAATGATTTATAGCATTTTTATAAAATGCTTATTTCAGTACTGTTTTTAGTACTACGAGATGATTTTCATATGATATGTAATATGAATATATAATATGTTTTCAAAAGGAAAAAGGAGAAAAGTAAATCTAATATTCTTATTTTAATTTTAATTTGAATATTAGATTTAAATGATTTATATGTTATACGAAAAAGATTTAATAGCTTATTTTGCTATTTAAAGTACTGTACTAATTATGATTGTACAGTAAAACATGAAATGAGTTTAAACGAAAATGATGATGATTTAACTAATATTCTTTTCAAAGAAAATATGAATATTAGTTATTCTATTTAAATGTTTTATTTCATAAAAGCATTATTTTGAAAAGGAATATGAAAACGATATAAAGTAAAAAGGAAAAGGATATAAATTTCAAAACAAGAAAGAAATTTACTCTCTACAGTTGCTTCTAGGTTCCGGGATAAGATAGGTATTTCAAAATACCTACCTTACTCCATCCAGATCCCTAGCCGACTGTAGTATCTTTCCTACATACGAGCTTAGAGCCCCATAGGAAAAATGAAAAAGATTTTCAGCATATAGGAAGCTGAATATCAAGTATGCATATAATTCTCTTACTGAGCCGTGGTTTTGCTCACCTCTTAATTTTAACATTTCGGGTTTTCGAAGATTGAGATTCTAACACTTAAAGGATTTCGCCTGTGCATTTAGGGACGATGAGACAGCTCGACTTATGACATGAGGTATGATCAATTATTTTTCTGTATTTATACATATTCGCAGTACTACTTTCTTATGAAGTAAGATAGGGGATGTATTTCATATTATAATTTAATATGAAATTGTTAATATGTAAAAGAAAAGTAAAGTATCGCAGACAGCCCAACCATATAAGATGTATAGAATAAGGTGAAATATAGGGTCACGGGCTGTGACATATACTCGATATATATATTTTAATACACCATATAAATATATCTTGATATACATTATATGTATAATATATGATATATAGTATATAATATATTATATGTATAATGAATATAATAAAATAAAACAAAAAATGGAAAATGGACAGGAAAGAATCGGGAGAAGAATCCCGATTCTTCCTAATGGAGGCTGACGGTGGTCAATGGGCCAAGAAAAGAAAGAAAGGTGTCGCCGACGAAGGGAAAAGGAAGAAGGAGGGTCACTGGCGGCGGCCCGAGGCAGAAGAAGAAAGAAAACAGAAACGAAAACAAGGGAAAACCAGTATAAAACCGAAGAGAAAGAGTGGAGGAAACGGCGATGCCGGCGGGTCTTCGCACCGCCACAGCCACCTCGACCTCGGCGGAGGTGAGGGGAAGGAAAATAGAGCTACCGGTGAAGCCAACGACGGCAGAGGAAGGCCGACGGAGGAGGAGAGAAACCGAGCCAAAAACCGAGTAGATTCGCTACTGTGCCACTGATCCAGACCGAACGGAGGCCAAATCCAGCTTCGCCGCGGTGCCAGCCAGTTGTGGAGCCGTCGAACTGCCGGAGAACTGGTTGCCCGAAAAGAACCGACGGTGAGGGGAAGGTGACTGGTCCGGATCGGTTTGATCGAGAAAAGAAAAAGAAAAAGAAAAAGAAAAGAAAAGAAAAGAGAAAAAGAAATAAGGAAGAAAAAGAAGAAAGCGAAAAAAGAATTCCGAAAATTTGGAAAATTCCCGAGAATTCGAAATTACAAGAAATCCAGGGAATTACGGGAATCGAAAATTCCCTCGATGACCGAGCTGATGGAATCGGGCGAGGTGAACACGGGCATGACCTTCGAGAGTCAGTTGCTGACCCGAGACAGGTAAGAGAGACATGTGCCACCTGTAAGGATATTCAGCCATGTTTTTAAATTGCATTTAATTTTATAAATGTTATTGATAATTATCGATTTTATAGTGTGGTGATTTATCGGTTTTAAATTGTGGTGAAATACCGGTTGAAAATATAAACTGTATTTTTCGTGCAGGAGGCTAGTTGATTGGCAGCCGTTATATTGTCGAAAAATATACCGAAAATCACTGAAAAATAATATAAGAGATTTAATTTCATGAGAAACGATTTTCAATACGAAAATCGAGAAACCCGTTAATTTACATAAACCATGAATATAATGATATTTAAATTTAAAATATTCATGTTTTGAGAAGCGTAGATTTCAAAGTACCAAAAATTTTTCTTGTAGTGTAAGATTTCATGTAAAACGAGATGGAAGGTGAAAAGACACCGAGTGAATATTTTATTATAATTCTTTAAATATTCACTCGATTTTTGATGAAATTCTTACGGTTTTAATTATGGAAATAAGTATTATTATAATTTCCATAAATGATTATTTAAAGACGGAAAAACTGTAATTTGAGACCAGAAGGTCTCTACACGTGTTTACCAAGGAAAACATGGTGATGGGATTTTAAAGTTAGAAAATAAATATTTTATTTTCATAAATTATAAAAATAATTTATTTGAATTTCGATAATTATAAAACTATGTTTTCGATTGAATGCACGAAAAAGCGTGCATATGTGTTTTACAATGAAAAAGGACAGTTTTACCCTTCTATATTTTTAGTGATGATTTTGCAAACTGTCTTCATCGTATGGAAAACATGATATATACCTTTATGAAATAATTTGAAAAATGTTATTTATTTTATAAATTTCATAAAGGTGATTATATTTACATGTGAGCCTTATGGATATTTGATTTACTGTGTTTGAATCCATAAAGGCTAAGGTACGATTTTTACACTATTTTGAGACTTAGGCCCTGAGCTTCATGCATCACATATACTGTTACTGTCATGTGGCTGATTGACCAGCTAGTCATCAGCGTCCCGGATTGTCGCCTAGCAAGCGTACATCGAGGACATATTATAGATCATGGCCATAGATCTCATTACTGTTACTGTGTCCCTAGTGGACGAGATAGCATGATTTTATTGTAGGGTGATGCCTAGTCTCACTTACTGTTTACTGAAAGGATTTACAGAATCCTATTTACTGTACTATACTGTTTACTGTACTGAACTACTGTATTGTTTACTGTTTACTGATGAAAAATTGTACCAAAACACTGTTTACAGAACTGTACTGTATACTGAAATGGTAGCCACTGATTACTGTTTTACTGAACTGAAAGCTACCATTTACTGTTTACTGAACTGAAAGCTACAGTATAATGTTTTTTTGAACTGGTAGCTACTGTTTATTGTCTATTGATTGAACCGTATCGAATTACTGTTTTACTGAATATACTGTTTCACTGAACTGTACGATACGATTACTGATTTGAAAAGAGAAATAAATGTTTATTCTAAAAGAATAACATAAGAATTATTTCTAAGATAGAAATAATCGAAGAAGTAATTATCCAATGATTGGATATTTACAAATCACTGTACTGTCACGTGTTTTTACTGTACTGAAAAGAAGACAAGTAAACCACTGTTTTTATTACTAAACTGCCACGTGTTTTAAAGTATACTGACGTGAAAAGAGATAAGTGGTTTACTCTGTGGAAAAAACAAAAATTATATCATTTTGAAAAAAATCGATATAGTACTCTCTACAGTTGCTTCTAGGTTTCAGAACAAGTCAGGTATTTTAAAATACTTGCCTTACTTTATCTAGATTCCTAGCCGACTGTAGTATCCTTCTTACATGTGTGCTTAGAGCCAGCTAGGAAGATTTTAAAGAAAATGAAAATAATATTTTCATCATATAGGTAGCTGAATATCAAGTGTGACATATAACTCTCTTACTGAGCCGTGGTTTGCTCACTCCCCAATTTTAACATTTCAGGTTTTTAATGATGGTGAGATCCAATATTTGTGGAGTATGGCTGCACATAATGGACAATGTGACAGACCGACTAAGATATATGAGGTACGATCATTTATTTTTTATATTTAGACATGTATGTAGTACTACTTGCTTATTAAGTAAGATAGGAGATGTATGTAATATAAACAATATTTTATGAAATTTTTTAACATAAGAAATAAAGTGAAGTGTCACAGACAGCCCAACCGAATGAGTGATGTAAAAACATGTGAAAAATGTGATAACGGGTCGGGTCGTTACAGATTTAATGGTATCAGAGCATAGTTTGCCTGATGTCTGTAAATACTTTTGGAAGGAAAAATGTTAAACATCCCCGGTAGTACTGTGTCGTCTGAATACATAGAGAAAATAAATGATTGTAAATTGAGTAAAATAATTTAAAAGGAGTGAGAAAGTATAAATTGAGAATATTAAAGAAAAATAATAGGCTCAAAAATTACCGAAAAATTGGTGATTCTTATAATCTAAATGAAGGCCTGTTAAGTAAGGAACCGAAAGGATTCGGTGAGGGCCCCACAGTACTTTACGGTCCGGATCGAACTGAGACCTGAAAGTGATGATATAAAGGAGGGGAATGAAATATCATCATTAAATAGACTTTAAGATCACCGATTGAGGATAATTTGAAGAGAGAATTTTTCCCAAAAATGACCAAAATACCCATACCTCCAAAATTTTACAAGGAGTTAAAATAAACCAACAGAGGTTGGAATTGACTGATTTGATGTAGAAATTGATGATATAAAGCTGAATTACAAGTAAAATAATCTAATTGTGGATTTTAGTGAACTTCTCTGTCGAAATCGAATGAAATCTAAATTGCTTGTATAAGTATCAGAAAGGATACTATCAGCACATAGATGATCAGTTCATTGATTCAAATGTATATTGAGGAGAAAGAAATAAATGTCAAAATGACGAAAATGCCCCTATGTTGGGCGATGTTCCGAATAGTGATAAAATCAAGTTAATCTTGAATCCATTGATAGTAATGGAATTATTAATGGCATAGAGGATGTCATATGAATATAACGATCTCTAGTACTGATTTCCACTGACACTTAGATTACGAACGCAAACTGTGAGTGACCTAGTGAACGGGCTAGGCCTCACGATAGAACCTTGAGAGGTGACCCAGTGAATAGGCTGGGCATTCTCAAAGAGTACAGTACACATATGTAAAGGCGGACGTCGGACGGCGGACGGGCCGAGGCCTTATATGATGCGATCCAATAAGAGTGTAGTGGAATGTTTTCAAATGATTGGCCCGGTTAATGATTGTAAGGGCCTGAATTACGAGTGTATCAACTCAGATAATTATTACGGGATCGTGGATATTATGGAAAGTGAAATGAATATAGAAAATGACTGAGAAAGTGATCAGAAAACAAAATTGATGAAATCCATAGCAGTACGATTGATTGAGGTTCTATACATTTATACTATTTTGGTAGTAGTAAATGAATATTTAATTATAGAACCAGAGCATTTGAGATATGCATTGCAAATTGATGTACTGCATGGAGTATTGTAAATTGAAGAATACGTATAAGAACAGTAAGTGATACATAGAAGAAGATGACAGCTAACCTAAATTCTTCAGGACCCTTGAGACAAAACCGTGATGGGCGAACTATGTGGTCGTCGACTCACTTGTAAGGGTAAACTTGGGGCAAAAGGATTGCCTAGGGATGCTCGCCGACAGCCGATACAAAACGGGTGGGACTCTTACAATTATTTTAATGGTAATACGAGTGTAAGGAACTAGGTACATACGGGTACCAGGGTTCAAACCTTGTGGATAATATGCTCAAGGGAGTTAAACCTGAATTTATTAAATGAACTTGATTCCAAAGTAAATTCAGTGGTAACAAATTGGTTAGTTGTAACATATGTTGATAACTATTATACTGGAATGAGATTCGTAAGGCTGTAAAGTATGAGTAAACAATGAAATCAAGGTAGAGTATGAGTCGAAATGAATCGAATAGTAAATGTCTCTGCCTTAAGAATACACAGTGAGAATGATAGGACATGAGGATGAAATGTCCGAAATTATAAGAGATGTGCGATTAAAGAAGTATCGGCGGTGATTCCCGATAAATTTTTCAGAGTTGTATAGATCGGAGAAATCGAGCTAACATTGACTCGGTTGATGATATGAAATCTAATTCCAAGCTTATATCAGAGAATATAGAAAGAATCCGAAAGGCTTAAGAAAATAACTCTGGAAAATGTGTGGATAATGGAATTCACGTGTAAAGGTATGAACGATGAAATACAGATAATGTAAATTGAGAATAATGAAGTTGTCTGTATAAGTGTAAATTAGAAAAATACAGATGACCTCGATATGTAGACGAATGAAAGTGATATAGTAAATTTTTACTATTTAATAAAGTTCTTGTGAAGAACAAGTATTCATCTACATGAAAATAGATGCTTTATTGATCTGATCAGAGATATATGAGGAGTTAATAAGACTAGTCTCAGTATAAAGCGTCATTAGATAAAAGTTGGAGACTGAGGTTCATGAAATGATGATTAGAACTCGATAAAAATTTTTACGAGTTCCTATTGAGGTTACAAGATTAATGAATTGCCTTGTGAGATATATATGCCTAAGAAATGAGGCATCCTTACATGAACAAATTGAGGAGATATTAATAGAGTCTAAAGTACAAATAGAAAATGAGCAGCATTGTGGTATAACCCTTAAACTCTTAAAGACTGTGGAATTATGTTAAGATTGGCAAATAAGAGATTTGGCTAGACAATGTCTCTTCCTAGGAGATACGAAATTAATAAGGAGTCTAGCTTGATACTACTGCCAATATATAAAAGAGTTATGGGACTAGCTGCTCTACTAATGAGACATAATTAAAGAAACTTAAGTCGGTAAATGGATAAGTGTAAAGAAAAGATGGTATGCAAGATTTTAAAAGATCTTAGCAGTATAGTACCATACCAATTGAGAAAACCGACAAAAAGGATGAGAGTAAAAATATGAAAAGATAAAAGTGGAAATATGAAAACGAAAATGAAAGTGGAATAAGGAAATAAGTTGCATGATGAGAAGGGAACATCAATATGAAACAGTTCCTGAAAATAAGACTGAAAGTGATTTGTGTTGGTTATCACATAACTGTGGCAAGATGTAAAATCAAGCCAGATTTGATAAGTGAAATTAATGATACTCCAAGGAGTAAGATAATTGATATGTTTACTGCTAGTATATAAATGAAAAATGATTATACATATAACCACCGTAACATGATAGAAATGGTAGAAGTATATAGATGATGTGGTGATTAAATATATAAATTGAGGATTCAATTGTGGAATCTAAATTATGAAAAGAGACTTAAAGACCATACTACATGAAGAAAACATGATAGTCTCATGATTTATGATTGTAAGAGATGATCTATAGTAAAGTCTACAGTGAGATGCAGCCTTGGTGGAATAAATGTGAAAATGAATATTGTGGATAATAAAGAGTCCAAAAGAGAAATGATGATATGGAAGTAATTAAAGATTGAAGATCTAAATAGAATCACTTTCCATTATCAAACTTTTAGATTCTCTAGTGCCATAGTTGAAGTATGAGCATGAAATGGTATAAATGTATATGTACAATTCCAGTGAGCATGACATGTGATGGGAGTCTCTGAGTTGTCATATGCTTAATGAGAAATAGCAAAAGGCTTCGAGATCCCAAGTGTATTGATAGCACCGCTCCATAATGATATATATATATATATATATATATATATATGAGTGTGAGATGTAAACGCTCCATGACGTTGAGAGAGCGTGTGCATGAGATGTGAAAGCTACTGGGACACTTACATATAATTGATTGACATGAGTACATGACAGTACCATGTCACAGCCCGTGACCCTATTTTTCAACCTTATTCTCTACATCTTATATGGTTGGGCTGTCTACGATACTTTACTTTTCTTTTACATATTAACAATTTCATATTAAATTATAATATGAAATACATCCCCCTTCTAACTTCATAAGAAAATAGTACTGTGAAAATGTCTAAATACGAAAAATAAATGATCATACCTCATTTCATAAGTCGAGCTGTCGCATCGTCCCCAAATGCTCAGCCGAAATCCTTTAAGTGTTAGAAGCTCAATCTTCGAAAACCTGAAATGTTAAAATTAAGGGGTGAGCAAACCACGGCTCAGTAAGGGAATTATATGCATACTTGATATTCAACTTCCTATATGCTGAAAATCTTTTTCATTTTTCCTATGGGGCTCTAAGCTCGCATGTAGGAAGGATACTACAGTCGGCTAGGGAACCAGATGGAGTAAGGTAGGTATTTCGAAATACCTATCTTGTCCCGGAACCTAGAAGCAACTGTAGAGAATAATTTCCCTTTTGTTTGGAATTTTAATCCTTTTTATCTTTTTATTCCATAATATTCTCATATTCTTTTCAAAATAATGCTTTTATAAAATAAAACATTTAAATAAAGTAACTAATATTCATATATTCTTTGAAAAGAATATTAGTTAAATTCTCATCATTCTCATTTAAAACTCATTTCATGTTTTACTGTACAACCATAATTAGTACAGTACTTTAAATAGCAAAATCAGATATTAAATCCTTTTCGTATAACATATATATCATTTAAATCTAATATTCAGTTTAAATTTCAAAATAAGAATATTAGATTTATTTTTCCTTCTCTTTCCTTTTTGGAAAACATATCACATATTCATGTCACATATAGTCTAATATTCAATTAAAAATCATAGTAAGAATATTAGACTTATAAACTCCTTTTTCCTTTTGAAAACATATTACATATTCATATCACATGTCATATGAAGATCATCTCGTAGTACTAAAATCAGTACTGAAATAAGCATTATGTAAAATGCTGTAAATCACTTTCATTTTACGTATCACATATCATATGAAACATTTTCATTTCACGTATCACATATCATGTAAAACATTTTCATTTCCCATATCATCTATCATATAAAACATTTTCATATATGGAGACTTAGGCACGCATGCCCAGCCCGTCCACCGGGTCGTTACTCATATCATGCTATAGACCTCGAAGGGTATAAAATCATCATGTCAGATCTATGGCCATAGTCTATAATTGTCCTCGACGGATCACTGATCAGGTGTCGACCGGGACTACATATCACATATCACATATTACATGTTACATATCACATATCACATATCAGCATGATAGGATGCCATCTAGTCTCAAAACCGTATTTTTTATCATCAGAAAACCTTTATGGAATTTATAAAAGTAATAATTTCATAATTAAAACCATAAAGGTTATATGATAAATCACGTGAATATTTAAGAAAATATTTATAAAATATTCACTTTATCCCTTTTTCATCGTTCATTCATATCACGTATAATTCATATATCGAGAGAATATTTAGAAAACTTTTATAAAATATTCTCTTTATCCTTTTTTTTCATTTTCCATTTCATATCACATATAATTCATATATTGAGAGAATTTTCGGTGATCTCATTATCACCGATTTCGAAAACATGAATATTTTAAAATGAATTTCGTTATATTCATGTTTTATGAAAAATAATCATTTTCTCGATTTTCATGGTTGAAAATCGTTTCTTGTGAAATAAAATCATTTAGTATGATTTTATAAATTTTCTAGAAATTTTCGATAATTTTCAATAATTTTTCGGCAATACAACGACTGTCGATTGGCTAGCCTCCTACACAAAAAATATAGTTTTTAATTTCCAGTCAGTACTTCATTCCAAATTCCAACCAATCATTCATCATAATCATTTCATAAAATATTTTCATAAAATATTTCGTAATTAAAACATGCATACTAAATATCCTTACAGTGCTGCACATGCATCTCTTACCTGTTTCGGGTCGGCGACTGACTCTCGAAGGTCGTGCCCATGTTCACCTCACTCGATTCCATCGGCTCGGTCAGCAAGGGAATTTTCTGGAATTAAAATTCTAAAATTTAGAATTTTTCCATAATTATTTAAATAATTTATCACTTTCCGGGATTTCTTACCGATTCCCGTAATTCTCAGGTTTTCGAATTCTCGGGATTTTCCATAATTTCCGAAATTCTCTTTTTTTCCTCTCTTTTTCTTCTTTTCCTCTTTTTCTTCCTTTTTCTCTTTTCTTTCCATTCTCTTTCTTTTCTTTTTCTTTTTCTTTTTCCTTTTTCTTTTCTTTTTCTTTTCCTTTTTCCTTTTTCCTCTTCTTTCTTCCCAGCCGAACCGGTCAGCTTCCTTTCTCGCCGGTTCCTTGCCGACGGTTGGTTCTCCTACGGTTCAGGTGCCCTTCAACTGGCCGGCATTGAGACGAACTTGCCGGTGGCCTCAGCTCAGCCTGGATCGGCGGCACGACGGCGGATCTACTCGGTTTTGCCTTGGTTTCGTCTCCTCCTCCGTCGGCCTTCCTCCGCTGTTCTCCGCCTCATTTGTGGCCTCCCACGTCTTCCTCTTCCTCCGGCGAAGCTTCGATGGCAGTGGCAGCGACCGATTTGGCCGGTGCCTCCACTTTCTCTTCTTTTCTCTTTCTCGGTTTCTGCCAAAAATTTCCTTCCGATTTCCCTTCTTTTCTTCTCCTTTCCCGTCGCCGGTAACTTCCTTCCCTTCCTTTCTTCACCGGCGATGTCATCTCTCCCTTCTTCTCTCTTCCTTTCTCCGGCGACAGTGGCCGGTTGCCACTCGGGGAGGAAAAATCGAGAGTCTTCCAGTTTTCTTCCTTTCATTTTCTGTTTCTTTCTTTTTTTTTTATAATTATATTTATAACTATATTATAAATATAATTATATTATTTTATTATATAGTACTTTGTACTATATATTATATAAATATATATTATATATGAATAATATTTATGTACATATAAAAATGTATATTTTCATATACTTTAAATTAAATAACATTTATATAAATATTTATATAAATGTAATAATTCCATAATATTTACAATATATATACATTCAAATTTTAATGTAATTTAATATTTACATTTTTCCTATATGTATGTATATATATTTATATATACATAACATATTATACTTGTATACATATGTACTATTTAAATTGATAAAATAGTGTATATATATATAAATATACCACTGTATATTAATATATACTATATAATATTTTAGTACATATGTATTTGTATAAAATATATTTATATAATATATAATTATATAAATATATTTCATTTTCTTTTCTCATTTTCTTATTTAATTTGGATTTCCATTATCCAAATTAAATTTCCTCTTCATTATTTTTCGAATTTCCAATTTAACTTTTCTTCACTCGGATTTTCATTATCCGTTCCTTTCTCAATTCTCGGGATTTTCACCAATATCCCGTTCTCACAATTTTATTTATTTATTTAACTTCTCTATTTATTTTGGAATTTAATTACAAATATTTAATACCAAAATATTAAAATTCGTAGTTATCACATTCTCCCTACCTTAAGAAATTCGGTCCTTTGAATTTAACTTAATTTAAAGGTGGTATCTGCCTTATACTTACGACTTCTGACCTCTAGGTCATCCTCTAAGTAACACTGCCTGTACACTTTCAACATCAAGAGTACTTTAGACCACTACATGCTGTCTTTCATCACATATATCTATACTCCCGTAAGTTTATTTATCAAATTGGGAGTCATTCATTTCATTCCTCTTTTCACATAAGAGTCTATTCACATTATTTTCATATTACAGCTAATCTATGCTATTCATCATCCATTTTTCTCACTTAGTGCCAAGTCGATATAGTTTAAAACTATCAATTACACATGTCAATAAGTTATATGTAATTATCCCAGTAACTTATACATCTCATGCACGCGCTTTCCCAACATCATGGAGCGTTTACATCTCACGCTCATGTATGTATACATCAGTATGGAGCGGTGCTATCAGTACACTTGGGATCTCAAAGCCTTTTGCTATCTCTCATTAGCATATGGCAACTCAGAGACTCCCATCATGTGTAATGCTCACTGGAACTGTACATATGTATTTATACTATTTCATGCTCATATTTAGACTATGGCACTAGAGAATCTAGGATTCTGAAAATGGAAAGTGATTCTATTTAGATCTTCAATCTTTAATCACTTCCATATCATCACTTCTCTTTTGGACTCTTTATTGTCCACAATATTCAGTTTATCAAGGCTGCATCCCCTTTACAGACTTTACTGTGAATCATCTCTTACAATCATAAATCATGAGACTATCATGTTCTCTTCATGTAGTATGGTCTTTACATCTCTTTTCATAATTTAGATTCCACTATTGAATCCTCAATTTCTATATTAAATCACCACATTCTCTATATAGTTCCACCATTTCTATCATTTCAAGGTGGTTATGTGTATGTATAACACTTTTCTACTTAGATACTGGCAGTAAACATATCGTTCCTCTTACTCCTTTAAGTACCATTACTTTCACTTATCCAATTTAGCTTGATTTTACATCTAGCCACAGTCATGTGATAACCAACCTGAAATCACTTTCAATCTTAAATTCGGAAATTGCTTCATATTCATGTTCCCTCATCATCCTGTACTTATCCTCTTCTTACCTTTACATCTTTTCCTTCATCATCATTTCGATCACTTTTCCTCAGTGGTAAAATATTCCACTACTAAACTCTCTTAATCTTTTGTATACCATTTTTATACTTATTCATTCATCGACTTAAGCTTATTTACTTATCAATCACATTTGTAAAGCAGCTAACCCAATAACTTTTCTATAGACTGGCAATAGTATCCAGCTAGACTTAGTACATTTCGTATCTTAATCATTATCTCTATATCATAGACAGGTTCACTGTCATCTTGTCGTCTCGAGATCATATATCTCAGGAGGAGATACTATCTAGCCAAATCTCTTAGTTACCAATCTTAACATAATTCCATAGTCTTTAAGAGTTTAAGGGTTGTACCACAATGCTGCTCATTTTCCATTTATACTTTAGACTTTATCAGTATTTCATCAATTTACTCATGTATGGATGCCTCATTCTTTAGGCTTATATACCTCACAAGGCAAATCATTAACCTCTTAACCTTAATAGAAACTCATAAAATTTACTCCGAGTTCTAATCATCATCTTACGAACATTAGTCTCCAATCTTTTATCTAAGGACACTTTATACTGAGGTTAGTCTTATTAACTCCTCATATATCTGTGATCGGATCAATAAAGCGTCTATTTTTTTTTAGATGAATACTTGTTCTTCATGAGAACTTTATTAGATAGTAAACATTTACTATATCATTTTATTTCATCTACATCTCAATATCATCAGTGCTTCTCTCACTTACACGTATACAGATAACCTTCTTATCCTCAATTTACGTTATCTGTATTTCCTTCAATCACACCTTATACACGTGCATTTCATTATTCTCACATTTTCCAGAGTGGATTTCTTAAGCTTTTGAATTTTTTTAAGTTCTCCGATATAAGCTCAGAATTAGATTTCATATTCAAAATCGAGTCAATGTTATCTCGATTCCTCCAATTTATATAACTCTAGAAGTTCTATCGGAAATCAAATCCGATACTTTCTTTAATCACACATTTCTTATTAATTCGGACATTTCATCCTCATGTCCTATCATTTACATTGTATATTCTCAAGGCAGAGACATTTACTATTCGATTCATTTCGACTCATACTTTACCTTGATTTCATTGTTTACTCATACTTTACAGCCTTACAAATCTCATTCCAGTAAGCTGTAGTAAGTACAACAGTTATCAACACATGTTACAGCTAACCAATTTATTACCACTGTAATTTTCTTTGGAATCAAGTTCATTTAATAAATTCAGGTTTAACTCCCTTGAGCATATTATCCACAAGGTTTGAACCCTGGTACCCGTACGTACCTAGTTCCTAACACTCGTGTTACCATTGAAATAATTGTAAGAGTCCCGCCCGTTCGAATCGACCGTCGGCGAGCATCCCCTAGGTAATCTTTTTGCCCCAGGTTTACCCTTACAACTGAGTCGGTGACCATATAGTTCGCCCACATCTCACATTATATTGTCCACTGTGATTTGCCCATCATTGGGTCGCCCATCCCAGTTTTGTCTTAAGGGTCCTGAAGAACTCAAGTTAGCTGTTATCTTCTTTTCATCACTTTATTGTTCTCATAAATATTCTCCAATTTACAATACTCCATACAGTACATCAATTTCCAATGCATGTCTCCAAATGCTCCGGTTCTATAAATAAATATTCATTTAATACCTCAAAAATAGTATTAAGTGTATAGAACCTCGATCAATCGTACTGTTATGGATTTCATTATCTGTACTATCTACTTTCTCAATCAGTTTATGTATTCATTTCACTTTCATAATATCCAACAATCCCGTAATAATATCCAATTCAATACTTCATAATTCAGGCCCTTACCGTCAATAACCGGGCCAATCATCTTATCACCTTCCATTATACACTCATATTGGATCGCATCATATAAGGCCCCGGCCCGTTCGCCGTCCGCCTATACACATGTGTACTAACCTCTTTGAGAATGCCCAGCCCTTTCACTGGGTCACCCCTCGAGGTTTCGTCATGAGGCCTAACCCGTTCATTAGGTCACTCGCAATTCGCATCCATAATCGAAGGGTAAGTGGAATCAGTAATAGGGATCGGTATATCCATATGACATCCTCTATGCCATTAATAATTCCATTATCATCAAGAAATTTGAAATCACTTGGTTTCATCACTATTCGGGATGTAGTCCAATATATGGGCTATTTCGTCATTTCTACATTTATTTCTTTCTCCTTAATATACATTTAACCAAGGATCTTATTATCTATGTGCTGATAGTATTCTTTCTCATACTAATATCCGCAATTTAGATCTCATACGATTTTGACAGAGAAGTTCATTAAAATCCATAGTTGTAGTATTTTGCTTGTAATTCAGCTTTACATCATCAATTTCTCTGTCAGATCAATCAATTCCAACTTCTATTGGTTTATTTTAACTCCCTGTAAAATTTTGGAGACAGGGGTATTTTGGTTATTTTTGGTCAAAAATATTCTCTCTCCTCAAAATACCTTCAATCGGTGATCTTAAGGTCTATTTAACGATGATATTTCATTCCTCTCCTTTATATCATCACTTTCAAGTCTCAGTTCGATCCGGACAGAAAGTACTAGTGGGGCCCTCACCAAGTCCATTTCTGTTCCTTACGAACCAACCTTCATTTAGATTATAAGATCACAATTTCAGTTAACATTCCTGAGCCGTTTTCCCTTTTTGACATCCTTAGTTCATAATCCTCACCCCCTTCTAAACACTTAACTCAATTTACAATCATTTATTTTCTCTATGTATTTAGACTACACAGTACTACAAGGGATGTTAACCTTTTCAACACATTTTCTTTCCAAAAATATCGACAGACATCAGGCCAACTGTGCTCTGATACCATTTAATTTGTCACAGCCCGTGACCCTATTTTTCAACCTTATTCTATACATCTTATATGGTTGGGCTATCTGTGATACTTTACTTTTCTTTTACATATTAACAATTTCATATTAAATTATAATATGAAATACATCCTCCTTCTAACTTCATAAGAAAATAGTACTATGAAAATGTCTAAATACGAAAAATAAATGATCATACCTCATGTCATAAGTCAAGCTGTCGCATCGTCCCCAAATGCACAGTCGAAATCCTTTAAGTGTTAGAATCTCAATCTTCAAAAACCTGAAATATTAAAATTAAGGGGTGAGCAAACCACGGCTCAGTAAGGGAATTATATGCATACTTGATATTCAGCTTCCTATATGCTGAAAATCTTTTTCATTTTTCCTATGGGGCTCTAAGCTCGCATGTAGGAAGGATACTACAGTCAGCTAGGGATTCGGATGGAGTAAGATAGGTATTTTGAAATACCTATCTTGTCGCGGAACCTAGAAGCAATTGTAGATAATAATTTCCTTTTCGTTTGGAATTTTAATCCTTTTTACCTTTTTATTCCATAACATTCTCATATTCTTTTCAAAATAATGCTTTTATAAAATAAAGCATTTAAATAAAGTAACTAATATTCATATATTCTTTGAAAAGAATATTAGTTAAATTCTCATCATTCTCATTTAAAACTCATTTCATGTTTTACTGTACAACCATAATTAGTACAGTACTTTAAATAGCAAAATCAGCTATTAAATCCTTTTCGTATAACATATATATCATTTAAATCTAATATTCAGTTTAAATTTCAAAATAAGAATATTAGATTTATTTTTCCTTCTCTTTCCTTTTTGGAAAACATATCACATATTCATGTCACATATAGTCTAATATTCAATTAAAAATCATAGTAAGAATATTAGACTTATAAACTCCTTTTTCCTATTGAAAACATATTACATATTCATATCACATGTTATATGAAGATCATCTCGTAGTACTAAAATCAGTACTGAAATAAGCATTATGTAAAATGCTGTAAATCACTTTCATTTTACGTATCACATATCATATGAAACATTTTCATTTCACGTATCACATATCATGTAAAACATTTACATTTCACATATCACCTATCATATAAAACATTTTCATATATGGAAACTTAGGCACGCACGCCCAGCCCGTCCACTAGGTCGTTACTCATATCATGCTATAGACTCCGAAGGGTATAAAATCATCATGTCAGATCTATGGCCATAGTCTATAATTGTCCTCAGCAGATCACTGATCAGGTGTCGGCCGGGACTACATATCACATATCACATATTACATGTTACATATCACATATCACATATCAGCATGATAGGATGCCATCTAGTCTCAAAACCATATTTTTCATCATCAGAAAACCTTTATGGAATTTATAAAAGTAATAATTTCATAATTAAAACCATAAAGGTTATATAATAAATCATGTGAATATTTAAGAATATATTTATAAAATATTCACTTTATCCCTTTTTCATCGTTCATTCATATCACGTATAATTCATATATCGAGAGAATATTTAGAAAACTTTTATAAAATATTCTCTTTATCCTTTTTTTTTCATTTTCCATTTCATATCACATATAATTCATATATCGAGAGAATTTTCGGTGATCTCATTATCACCAATTTCGAAAATATGAATATTTTAAAATGAATTTCGTTATATTCATGTTTTATGAAAAATAATCATTTTCTAGATTTTCGAGGTTGGAAATCATTTCTTGTGAAATAAAATCATTTAGTATGATTTTATAAATTTTTTAGAAATTTTCGATAATTTTTCGGCAGTATAACGGCTGCCGATTGGCTAGCCTCCTGCACGGAAAATACAATTTATAATTTTCAGCCAGTACTTCATTCCAAATTCCAACCAATCATTCATCATAATCATTTCATAAAATATTTTCATAAAATATTTCGTAATTAAAACATGCAGACTGAATATCCTTACAGTGCTGCACATGCATCCCTTACTTGTTTCGGGTCGGCGACTGACTTTCGAAGGTCGCGCCCGTGTTCACCTCGTCCGATTCCATCGGCTCGGTCATCGAGGGAATTTTCTGGAATTAAAATTCTAAAATTTAGAATTTTTCCATAATTATTTAAATAAATAAATTATTTAAATAATTTATCACTTTCCGAGATTTCTTACCAATTCCCTAATTCTCAGGTTTCCGAATTCTCGGGATTTCTCGTAATTTCCGAAATTCTCTTTTTTTCCTCTCTTTTTCTTCTTTTCCTCTTTTCTTTCCTTTCTCTTTCTTTTCTTTTTCTTTTTCTTTTTATTTTCCTTTTTCTTTTATTTTTCTTTTCCTTTTTCCTCTTTTTTCTTCCCAGCTGAACCGGTCAACTTCCTTCCTCGCCGGTTCCTTGCCGGCGGTCGGTTCTCCGGTGGTTCAGGTGCCCTTCAGTTGGCCGGCGTTGAGACGAACTTACCGGTGGCCTCAGCTCGGCCTGGATCGGCAGCACGACGGCGGATCTACTCGGTTTCTTCTCGTCCTCCGTTGGCCTTCCTCCGCCGTTCTCCGCCTCAACCGTGGCCTCTAATGTCTTCCTCTTCCTCCGACGAAGCTTCGATGGCAATGGCGGTGATCGATTTGGTCGGCGTCGCCACTTTCTCTTCTCTTCTCTTTCTCGGTTTTCGCCAAAAATTTCCTTCTGATTTCCCTTCTTTTCTTCTCTTTTCCCGCCGCCGGTAACTTCCTTCTCTTCCTTTCTTCGCCGGCGACGTCATCTCTCCCTTCTTCTCTCTTCCTTTCTCCGGCGACAATGGCCGATTGCCACTCGGGAAGGAAAAATCGGGAGTCTTCCCGTTTTCTTCCTTTCATTTTCTGTTTCTTTCTTTTTTTGTTTATAATTATATTTATAACTATATTATAAATATAATTATATTATTTTATTATATAGTACTTTATACTATATATTATATAAATATATATTATATATGAATAATATATATGTACACATAAAAATGTATATTTTCATATACTTTAAATTAAATAGCATTTATATAAATATTTATATAAATGTAATAATTCCATATATATATATTGTATTTACAATGTATATATATATATATATTCAAACTTTAATGTAATTTAATATTTACATTTTTCCTATATGTATGTATATATATTTATATATACATAACATATTATACTTGTATACATATGTACTATTTAAATTGATAAAATAGTGTATATATATAAATATACCACTGTATATTAATATATACTATATAATATTTCAGTACATATGTATTTGTATAAAATACATTTATATAATATATAATTATATAAATATATTTCATTTTGTTTTCTCATTTTTTTATTTAATTTGGATTTCCATTATCCAAATTATATTTCCTCTTCATTATTTTCCGAATTTCTAATTTAACTTTTCTTCACTCAGATTTCCATCTTCTGTTCCTTTCTCAATTCTCGAGATTTTCACCAATATCTCATTCTCACAATTTTATTTATTTATTTAACTTCTCTATTTATTTTGGAATTTAATTACAAATATTTAATACCAAAATATTAAAATTCACGATTATCACATACCAAATTATGTCGACTTGGCACTAAGTGAGAAAATGGATGATGAACAGCATAGATCAGCTATGACATGAAAAATATTGTGCATGGACTCTTATGTTAAAAGAGTGGAAATGAATAACTCCCGATTTGAGAAATGAACTTACGGGAGTATAGACATATATGATGAAAGACAGCATGTACTGGTCTAAAGTACTCTTGATGTTGAAAGTGTACTGGCAGTATTAATTGGAGGATGACCTAGATGTCAGAAATTGTAAGTATATAGCATGTACCACCTTTGGACTTAAGTTAAATTCGAAGGACCGAATTTCTTAAGGTGGGGAGAATGTGATAACCGTAAATTTTTCAATTATTGGAAATTATAAATATTGGAAATAAATATTGGAGAAAATAAATCAGTGGAAATAAATAAAATTTTGAGAATGAGATATTGGTGAAAATCCTGAAAATTGAGGAAGTGACAAAATAGGAAAAAGGTGTGAAGGAAAATTAAATTCGGAAATAAGTATAAGATGAGAAATTATGGAAAATAATAAAAGAGGAAATTTAATTTGGATTAATGGAAATCCAAATTAAATAAGAAATGAGAAATAAAAGAGAAATATATTTATATAATTATAAATTATATAAATGTATTTTTATGCAAATACATATGTACTAAAGTACTATATAGTATATTTTAATATACATTAGTATATATATGTATATATACTGTTTAGTAAATTTAAATAATACATATGTATATAAATATGATATTTTATGTATATATGTATCTAGTCGCGGCCTTCGAGTCATGACATTTTTAATAGTAATAGAGCAAGGTTTGTCTAATGCATATTTGTGTAGATAAGTTAGAATCGTTTACATCCTATTGTACTATTTTACCTAAAAGTAAGTGCTTAATAAGTGTAGAAACTATTACAAATGCATTTATTTGTGTTATTGGATACAAAAATAGAAATGAGAAGGGGACAAGGCCATCGACGACCCCTATGTGCTAGGCAACCTCAATCGCCTTCACCTTCACTACTTGTAGAACCTTTGAGCCCGAACACCAATGTTCGCTTGCTTGGAGCAAACAATGGTCGAGCTAGTTGCTTTGATAGAGCAACAACATGCTAGGAGTCAAGATTAGCAACATTGCCGCAAGTGCTAAAATCAGCACATGCCACTTCACCATCGCTACCACTCAATTAGCAACCACCAACTCCACAATCACAGGTTGCTTCACCACCACCACCACCTACACAGACAGTAGCACCTTCATCATTAGCTACTGGTGTAAAATAGAATGTGAAGCTGTGAGATCCTTAATTTCTCTATTCTCTTTACACATATTGACTATGATAAGTTAGAATATTAAGTTTAATTCTCACAATTAATTCTTATAAATTTTGTAGGCGTGGGGGAAATGGCCAAATGCTCCCCACAACATAAACTGTAATCCGGATGAGTTTCGAAGTACCAAAAGATGAAAGTTGGGCTTGAAATACCTAAACTTAAGAAGATCACTTCTCAAAATTCTTTTTCATTTGCATGCTTAGGTTTGGGTCTAACAAATTCAAAAATGACAATCGTATCCATAAGCTAGAATAATTTTTCTGAATAACAATCAACCTAAATTAACTTTGAACCCACAAACTATCATAGGAGAATCCTCATGAAAAGAACTTTTATGTGAGTCCGACTCGAGAATCAAATTATGTGAAAATACTAAAAACAATGCGAACGAAACCAAAAGCTTTTGATTAGGGGTAGTTTGGTAATTTCACTATCCATGGTCGGTCAAACCACCTTAATAGTCAACCCTTGACCATGTTTGACCTAAATATATGGAAAATATTAAAAATAAATTATAAAATCTGAAAAATATAAATATTAAAATAATGTTTGGATAGAATTGGAAATAATAGAATTGTTGAGGGGTATTTAGGTCATTTCACATGGGGTGTTGGTCAAACCTTATTTTGGGTCAATAATTGACTTAATTTGACCTAAATAAAAATAATTTAATAAAAATAAAAATAAAATCTGGAAATTAGAAAATAATAAAATATTTAGGTGGCAAACTTGAAAATAATTAAATTTTTAAAGGGCAAATTGGTCATTTTATCCCATAGGCAGAATTTTAATGAATAAAATAATATAAAGATAAAACTCTCTAGATTTATCTACCATTTTCAACTAGCCAGCCACTTTGCTCTTCTTTCCTCCACTTTTGCTTTAAGTATTCCTTAGTTTCACCTTGTAAAAGCCTATCCTACCTTCACCAAATCAAAAACCTTACTTAATAAAAGTTGTTCCTCTTTTCATGGGCTGCTTATAAATGGGATTTTTGAGGGCTGGAATCGAGCATTTGCAGGAAAATTTACTGCTACAGTGTTCGGTTTTCATAGGTAAGGGAGAAAGGTGTTATTTCCTTTAAGTTTAACTATGGTTTTGGGATTGTTCTAAGTCTAAATCATATGATTAAAACCTTAAAATTCACATGAAACTAAGTGTAGGAGAACATGAGGGTTTCGACCATGGAGGGTTCATGTTGGAATCAAAGTGATTTGGTTGCATGAAAAATAGGAAAATAGATGTTGTGAATAGATAAGCTTAGCCAAAGTTTGAAATTAAGTAAAACAAAGAATTTGGCATCAAGTATAGGTTCGGCCTAGCTTAGAGTTTGGTGAATTCCTGATGCAAGGAAATTGAAGAATTATTAAATGATACGAATAAAGTGGAATTATGGAATTAAAATTAAGAAATGGATAGTGTAGGCATGGTGAACCTCACGGCTTGGATGAAAGGGACTTGAAATTTGTTTGATTTTATATTTATAAAGATTGTAGAATTCATGGAAGAAATGAATGAAGTCAGTAGGTGAAGTCAGA
Source organism: Heritiera fomes (assembly GCA_032173925.1). Taxonomy (NCBI): domain Eukaryota; kingdom Viridiplantae; phylum Streptophyta; class Magnoliopsida; order Malvales; family Malvaceae; genus Heritiera; species Heritiera fomes. The sequence goes on along the minus strand of JAPDPM010000009.1, from coordinate 13,861,892 downwards.
ATGGAAAAATAATTGTTGGAGAGTGAAAGGAAGCATTCAACCAAGCTTCATTTGGTAGCTTCCATATTGCTTTTCTATGGTTTAATGGTCAAAATATAAAGTATTAATGTTAAGAAAATAAAAGATAAAACCGGTTTGGATATTGGACATTCATTGGGCTATAATTAGATTTTATTAACTGATGAACTTTAGATGGGAATTTAATTAAGGTATGAGATAAAAATAAATAGAAAAAATATTTTACGATTGGGATGTTGAGTTTAAATATAATTTGATATTATTTTGCAGCTTTAAATTTAAAGGAATAAGATTACGAAAGTGGTGCTATTGGATTGCCACACTGCACAGTAATTAAGGTAAGGAACGTATATGGAAGTCGTTAGGAAAAAACTATGCTTGCATTGGATGTGGTGGATTTGAGAATATATATAAATTGTGAATTTTATGTAGGGAGTTAGAATAGGCCTAGCCGTCATACCGTTGAATTTTTCTTAAAATCTACGTAATTTCTATCTTACCAATATTTTAGAATTTCCTATCTTAATTTATTAATTTAATATGTTCATGCCTTTTTATAACTAAAATTTTATTTCAAGTTGCATAATTTTTTAGATATAATTTAAAATGGTTTAGAAATATTTATTTAATTTATTAAACCTTATTTATAAAGAATATTTATGAATTTGATTATGAATTGATTGAAGATAATCTATTTAAATGATTGTTTTATTCATTGATTTCACCGATATCTGAATTAAAATTGGTTTTGAGATTGTTGCTCCTTGATGACCATGTGATACCGATACCAATTGATTGATATTGACTATGAGACATTGGGGAAAGTTCGCAGTCCCATAGTTGTCATATCCCCAATGTACACTATGGACCATTTAGCAAGGGCCATTGTTACCGATAAGAGTAGCTTAGGGATGGATTCCCAACCCAAATTGGGCATGCTTGATTCCTATACTGATCCCTATAGGGATGCCAATTATGCATTAGTCTCTTAGATGTTGACCTTCTCGATTTATCGTTATTGTTTACCGATTTATTGATTTGATTGATTTGACTGAATTGATGAAATGTTCATGGAAAATGATACTTATTTTGAATATATGTTATTTAATATGAAATGTGTTTATTTTATTGAAAATTACTTTATATTTTAGACAATTACATCAAGCATAAATTATGGATTGTTTTCGTTCCCTATAGCAGAATGTTGGACCCGAGACACGTAAGGTACTTCAAAGCATCCTTCCATACTCAACCTGGCAATCCCAATCGGCTATAGAATTTCCTTCTACCGAATTAAATATGTTAAGTGATTTTATATATGTTTCCTTACTAAGCATAAACTCACCCCTTATTTTTCCATCCAAACTATTTGCAGTGACTTTTTCGCTCGCTATAAAGGAGCACTATTTTGGGTCCATATAGTATTCCTTCGGGGCACTTCCCTAGTCCGTAGAAGGTATATTGTATTTATATATATATCAGACCTATTGTACAGTACTTGTTTTGTTATAGATCTCGGGGATATAAATTAGAAGAAATGGAATTATATTGTAAACTGAAGTTTGTAAATATATATAAGTGATAGTTGTAATTATGTTTAAAGTTTAATTTTATGTTGAAATGGAACTTTATAACAAATGAATTTATTTAATGATTTTGGAAATATTAACGAAATGAAATGTCTCGGCCACAGCCTAACCAATCGTAAGTTAAGAAAAAGTTTATTGATATTTTTACGAAAACCGAACATTACAAAAGTAGTTCAAACAATTTCAAAATATGAGTCCTCCAACGTTTAAACGGGCGATGGATATTAAGGCAATGGAGGCATGGCTAATGAATATAGAGAAGGCTTTTGAGATTATAGGATGTAGCTTAGAGGATAAGGTGAATTTAGCTGCTTATATGTTTGAGGGTAAGGTAAAACATTGGTGGAGGTAAACTAAGATTGTCTTAATGAGCAAAAACCTACCATTACATGGGAGGCATTCCGTGTGGCCTCTAATGAACAATACTTCCTCGAGAGTGCTTGTGAGAAGAAACAAGAGGAATTTCTTGGTTTGACATAGGGCTCTATGCTAGTAGACCAATATGAAGCCTACTCAATACTTTATCCTGATATGAACCCTACATCTTGAATAATGAAGCAAAAAAGGCCAAGAAGTTTATCAATGGGCTAAGACCTACAATCAGGGGAAGGCTCTCTGCTCTTCGTATTGTGTCTTATGTCGATGCTATCCAAGGGGCTCAGTTTGTGGAATAAGATTTGGAAAAGTCTCAGAGTCAGTATGGTAGCAAGAATTAGGGTAAAGGCAAGATGATTGATACAAGAAGGCTTGAGCAGAATAGGGCCCAGCATAAGAAGCTGAACTTTGAAGCACCTAACACAGATTTTTAAGCCTAGAGTTCCACAGTTATGTAAGGGTGTGGCAAGGATCATGGCACTAGACTATGCCACTGAGATACGGAGCGTGCTTCACATGTGGTAAAGTAGGGCACAAGGATAGAGATTGCCTAACATCGAAAGATCCTGAGAAGCAGACTCTGGCTAAGAGTACAAAGAAGTAGAAGCCCACAAATAAGGGCAAAAAACCAGTAGCTCAGGCGAGGGTATTTGCATTAGATCAGGAGACGGTTGATGCTTCCAGTTTCAACATTAAGGGTAAGCTCTTAATTAATGATTTAGAAGCTTTTGTACTTATGGATTCTGGCTCCACGCATTCATTCATATCACCTGCATAAGCTATGAAGCCTACTCAATACTTTATCCTGATATGAACCCTACATCTTGAATGATGAAGCAAAAAAGGCCAAGAAGTTTATCAATGGGCTAAGAACTACAATCAGGGGAAGGCTCTCTGCTCTTCGTATTGTGTCTTATGTTGATGCTATCCAAGGGGCTCAGTTTGTGGAATAGGATTTGGAAAAGTCTCAGAGTCAGTATGGTAGCAACAATTAGGGTAAAGGCAAGATGATTGATACAAGAAGGCTCGAGCAGAATAGGGCCCAGCATAAGAAGCTGAACTTTGAAACACCTAACACAGATTTTTAAGCCTAGAGTGCCACAGTTATGTAAGGGTGTGGCAAGGATCATGGCACCAGACTATGCCATTGGGATACGGAGCATGCTTTACATGTGGTAAAGTAGGGCACAAGGATAGAGATTGCCTAACATTGAAAGATCCTGAGAAGCAGACTCTGGCTAAGAGTACAAAGAAGTAGAAGCCCACAAATAAGGGCAAAAAACCAGTAGCTCATGTGAGGGTATTTGCATTAGATCAGGAGACGATTGATGCTTCCAGTTTCAACATTAAGGGTAAGCTCTTAATTAATGATTTAGAAGCTTTTGTACTTATGGATTCTGGCTCCACGCATTAATTCATATCACCTGTATAAGCTATGAAATTAAAGTTAGAGCTTGAACCCATAGGCCACTTACTACAGGTTAGTACACCATTGAAAGTGTGAGAGCCCAAATTTCTCTATTCTCTCTATGCCTATTGAAGGTGAAGAATTAGAATAAAAAGTAAAGTTATGAAAATTAATTCCCCTTCATTATGGAATTATAAGGAAAAATTGTTAAGTGGGTCCTACAGAACAATTCGTAACCCAGATGCTCTCCGAAGTAGCATAATATTAAAATTGAGCCCCAAATACCTAAAGGTCAAGAAGAACAATTTCCCGAATTCTATAAGATGAGTATACCTTAGTTTAAGTGTAACAAATTCGAGAATGACGATCATGTCCGTACCCCGAAAGAATTTTTCTGAATAAAAGTCAAACCAAATTGACTTTGAACCCAAAGACTGTTATAGGATGATTCTCGTGTAAAGAAGTTTCGCATGGATCCAGCTCGTGAACTGAATTACGCGAAAGTGCCAAAAATAACGTGAACAAAACTAAAAGCACTGGTATAGGGGTAGTTTGGTAATTTCACTACCCATGACCAGTCAAACCACTTTAGGAGTCAGTAATTGACCATATTTGACCTAAATATATAAGAAATAATAAAAATAAAATATTAACTCTAAATTTAAAATTATTAAATTAATGATAGGACATAAATGGAAATAATAGAATTATATGAGGGTATAATGGTCATTTGACATAGGGGCTGGTCAAATTAGTCTAAGTTGAACAGAATTGACCTAAATTAATTAAATGAAATTAAAAATCTAAATTTAAAATAATAAAATAATAAAATAATAAAATATTACACATGGTATAAGTGTAAATAGTGGAAAATAAAGAGGGCAAACTTGTTATCTTCTATAGGATAGATTTTTACACAATAAATAATATAAAAAAAGAGTAAAAATCCGCCCTTTCTACCCCATCAGCACTGGCTCACCTGCTACTAGAACTGACTCCCATGCAGCTTCTCATTTCTCTTCTTCTTCCTTATATTCCTTCACCTCCATCTAACAAAATCATTATTTTCTTTACACCAAATCAAGAAACTTCAATAATAAAAGTTATTCCTCATCTTATAAATTACTTAAACCCAGGATTTAAGTGGCTGAAATGAAGGAATCGGGATTGGTTTGGACTACTGAAACAGTTTAATTAGAGCATGGTGAGAAGAGGTGATGTTTTCTCTAAGCTTTAACTGTAGTTTTTGATCTATTTAGGCATGAGAAATATGTTGGAAGCTTTAAATTGAAACAAAAATGTATTTTGCCAGCCATGAGATGTTCAGCTATAGGGGAAAATGAAGAAAAATTGGTGACTTTAATGTTGTTGGGATAGGAATCAATAGTAAATGATGAAAGGAATTTGATTTGAATTTGGATTAGGTGATGAATTGCAAAAACAGCAAAATGGCATGATGAATGGTACAGCCGGCCATGGTGTGGGCTTGTCACGACCCGTAGGCAGTGACCGACACTTAATCCTTTCTATTATTCAACTTACCACATTTACGAACTAAATTTTTCTTTTTACTTTAAGGTTTGTATTCGGTGTTAGTGTAGTAACTAAACTAATCCTACCTTGATGTAATATTATTTCACTAGCTATATCATAAGTCTCAAGGTTGACTATGATTATTTTAGCCTCATATTCACTTATCCAAAAGAAATGGGTCGAAAACTCCCCCTTATATTTATCAATTTCCCCAGTAAATCACCTGCATTGTAAACACATTTTAGTTTTCACAATACATCTAATTCTAGTTTCCACAATTTGTGCCATCATACATTACATGTTCCTCAAGATTCAACACAACAACAGTTCCACATTTTGTAATTTAATAACACACCAAAATATGATCTTATCCCGGATCGTACTCGATAATCATATGAACCTATATAATGATCTAGTGTGATCCAAAGTTACATCCCATTTCACTTCCTAGTACGGTGAAAGTAAAGTTTGCACAATTATCAAAATGATATACAATTCGTATATCTCAAAAGTACAAAAACAAGGCTCGGAGGACAGACGAGTACCATGACCAGGTACAGTCCCCAAGAGGTTACATAATATTCTGAAGTTGAAGTTTAACTCGGATGATCTGCAGGGAGTTAAATTAAGGGGTGAGCAATCCACGGCTCAGTAAGTAGCTTAAATAAATACAGACTAAGCTCATGTCATAAAATATGAGTACGTATGCATGAACCGCATAAAATATCGTGTATGCACAATGCCATGGTTAGCTACTAACAATTAATCTATAACAAATTGTATATGCTCATTCAAACTTTTTCTCCATATATTTAACTCACACAATTGCTTACTTTTCAATACTTTAATCAGTATGGTTAGGCATAATGTTTCTAACCATTACAGATAGCTAATGATACTATAACGTGATACAAATAAAGCTTAGCCAGTTATTCTGATTCATTGTCATGCGTATAACATCCACCCTAACTAGTGATGGGTAAAATGTCACAAAGTCATAACCGTATAGCACTTAGTTCCCAAAAGATTCTAGAGGTGGCTTCCACAGTTTCGAAGGTAACTGTGTAACACGTTGCTCCTTTGGGGTCTCTAGAGGTGACTCACACGGTCCAAAAGCATTCGGTCTTATTCAGTTTCCTTTTAGGCGTATGATTTCTAATGATTCATAGGTACTCGTGTAGCACTTAGTTCCCAAAAGACTCTAGAGGTGGCTCCCATAGTTCCAAAGGTAACTATGTAGCACGTAGCTCCTTTGGGGTCTCTAGAGGTGACTCACACGGTCCAAAAGCAATCGGTCTTATTCAGTTGCCTTTTAGGCATATGATTTCTGATGATTCATAGGTACTTGTGTAGCACTTTTTTTTTTGACGTCCAACCCTTAACTACCCTTTACTAAAGTAATTAACTATACAAGTTACTACTACATACTTCTATAACCATTACATCCATAAAGCATCCAAATGAAAATGACGATTTTGAGTTCAAAAGATCGGCAAATTCACAAATTTTTACTCTAGACTCGTTTCAAAAGCACTACCATAATAACTATCACTGCCAATCCCATTACGCTAGCTCCGATTATCTTTTCAAATATGTTTGATCCAGTATTTGCCTTCGCATTTTCAGCAGGGCCAAAGAGGCTCTGGAGGAAATCAATTGCTTTATTCACCATCCCAACCACAATAGTCTTGACATTCTGGAGAAAATCTAACACAGGATTTCCACTGTCTTTAGGCTGACTTACATCATAATATTCTTCGATCTTTACTGAAGATTTAGAACTTCTAGGGAATTCGTTCTCTTCAAATCCATCATTGGTCTTATAGGAGCACTTAGTTCCCAAAAGACTCTAGAGGTGGCTCCCACAGTTCCAAAGGTAACTATGTAGCACGTAGCTCCTTTGGGGTCTCTAGAGGTGAGTCACACGATCCAAAAGCAATCGGTCTTATTAAGTTACCTTTTAGGCGTATGATTTCTAATGATAATGTTCTAAATCATTCAAGTCCTCAAATCACATGAATGCATAAGTTGTCATACAAATCCAATATCCTAGTTTCAATTAATACAAACTATGTGCTATTCGAGCTCATGAGATCAACATCGTGAGCTGTATAATTCGTACACTTAATCACACACACATTTTCGAAATATCACAATATACTATCATGCTCACTTGGTGCAACTTAAGTAAATCATACGCATTTCTCAAAATCCAAGTACCTACGATTTATACAAGTTTATATGTTCACTGAGCATAAACAAGTCATAACACACAACACACAAGGCACAAACAAAGCTTCATTCCAGCCCAAGCACTACTCACAATCACATCAAGTCGAACTTGTATCTTACCAATACTTATCCTTATAGTCGTTTCAATGATATGTCACAAAACTTAATATGAGAATAGATAAATGTTAGATAAGGATTCATTCATCTCTTGCGAGATGATACTAGCAAGGCTTTGGTTAGCATGTCTTAACACTTGCAAGAGGTCAAGGGTTCGAGACATGCGGACGCGAAATAAAACCTTGAGGGCCAGTGGGCCCAAAGAGGACAGTACGGATGAGTGGGGAGCGGGGGCCACCTCTTGGGTCCTGCGGGAACAAAGTGCCACGCAATCCTTACAAAAAAATGTGCATTTTTATTGTAAAAGTCGACCCAGTCCACACAGTAGGGTCACCCAACTCTTACAACGTGAGAGGGGCAGTCGCCTAACACTCACCAACGTATTATCCGCTTTGGGCTATCACCACCCTCACGGCTTTATACCCCACTGGGACGCGTTATTCCACGTTCGAACCCAATACCTCATAAGTACAAGGGTTCTACAACACTCTTACAGGGCTATATGTGGGTGATGTAATTTTGATGAATTGAAAGAGTTTGTTGTAAGTTCCAAGTGAGTAGGAATGATTATAAGACAAGAATTAAAAAGAGGAAGAACGAAAAATCATGAGAAAGTGTAATTGGAGCTGTTGACCATGAAGAAGAATGAAAATTGTTGATGTAGTTTTAATACATAGGAATTATAGAAATAATACCAGTAAGGAATAATGATTAATTGTAAAGTTGGAATTGAAAAATAACTAGTAAAATTTAATAATGAATATTGGGCTAAGACATAATGCTTGTGATTTGCAAGTAAATTTTATAGATAATAGTTAATGAATAATATGTAAAGAATAATTAGAGTATTGGTAAGATTGAAATTGAAAAAAAAAAAAGAATAGGATTAAGCCAATTGGAGCATTTTGGCTATGGCTAAAATGTGATAAGGATGATGTAATTTTAACGTGTAAGAAATGTGATATAAATAAAGAGAATGAATAGGAAAATATTCATAAAAAATTAGAATTGAAATGAGATGAGCTGTGGTAAGTGGTAATTCGGCCAAGAATGATTAGTCGAGGTTCATGTTAAATTTTATAATGTAAAGATTTAAGAAAAATAAAATAAGATTAGTAGGATCATTTATGAAATTGGATTTGGAAAAGAAGATAATTTAATTGTAATTATGTTTAGATAACTAATAAGAAAATAAAGCAAATTAGGTATTAAAGTCATAGTATAAAAATTTTAAATAGAATATAATTTAGAAAGGAATATGATTTAATTGTAATTATATTTGGTGATTGGTAAGAAATGAATTAAATTAAATTAATTGTAGTAATTAATAAAGTAGAAGATAAGAAATTAAGAGAAAATTCATTAAAAGTCCTAGTATAGAAATTTAATGTAAATTTAATTGGGGTCATATATTGGTATGTAATAAAAAAAATAAAATAAAATTTACCATGACTAGTGATAAAAAATAGAAAATAAGAATTAATAGTGTGATAACCGTAAATTTTCCAATTATTGGAAATAATAAATATTGAAAATAAATATTAAAGAAAATAGATAAGAGGAAATAAATAAATAAAAGTAAATAAATAAAATTTATTTATGAGATGGGAATATCGTTGAAATTCCCGAAATTAAGGAAAGTGAGGAATTTAAAATTTGATAAATTGGAAATAAGGGAAGGATAAAATTATGGAAAATAATGAAGAGAAAAATTTAATTTAGAGAATGAAAATCCAAAATTTAATAAGAGAATAAGAAAATAAATGAAATATATTTATATAATTATATATTATATAAATGTATTTTTATACCAATACATATGTATCCAAAATATTTTATATAGTATATTTTGAAATACGTTGTTATATATATAGAAATATATACATACTATTTCATAAATTCAAATAATACATATGTATATAAATATAATGTTTTATGTGTATATATAATTATGTAAATACATTTAGAAGAAAAGTAAGTATGGTTTTATATTAAAGTTTATATGTATAAATATTTTATTATAGCATTTATATAATTTATATATATAAATGTTACTTAATTTTAAGTATATATATAAATATACACATATATACTAGACATGTATTTTGTAATGTACAATATGTGTTTTGTATATAATATATATTGTAATATATTATATATGAAATGATATATGTATGATATATAATATATATTATATGTATGAAATATAAAATATAGTGTATAATATATAGTATATCATATACTAAAAATAGAAAGGGAAAATAAACCAAAAAGGAAAGAAAACGGAAGGAAGGAAATTGGGGATACCGATCCTCCCCCAGCCAAGGGCCGACGACGGCGGAGCTGCCACCGCCGGCGAGGGAGGAAGGAGAAAGAGACGCCACCGGCCATAGAAAGGAAAGAAGCTGCCGGCGGCGTGAAACAGAAACGGAAGTGAATGGAAAACTGAAGTGGAGGAAACCGAGAAGAGAAAAGGAAAATGGCGGACGGCGGTGCCGGCCGATCCAGGCACCGCCACTGCCACCGAAGCTTCACCGGAGGAAGACGAAGCCGATGGAGGCCACCGGAGACGCAATGGACGGCGGAGGAACGCCGGCGAAAAGGAAGAAGAACCGAGACAAAACCGCCTCGATCCGCCGCCGTGCCACCGATCCAGGGCAAACGGAGGGCACCGGCAAGTTCGTCGTGCAACCGGCCAGCTGAGGGACGCCTGAACCGCAGGAGAACCGGCCGCCGGTGAGGAACCGGCGAGGAAGGACTTTGGACCGGTCTGAACCGGTCTGACCGGGAAAGGAAGAAGAAAAAAGAAAAGAAAAAGGAAAAAGAAAAAGAAAAAGAAAAGAAAAGAAAGAAAGAAAAGAAAAAGAGGAAAAAGGAAGAAAAAGAGGAAAAAAAGGAAAATTTCGGGAATTCGAAAAATTCCAGGAAATTCGACAACCCGGGATTTTACAAATTTGGTAAGAAATTTCCCAAGAATTTAATTTCAGAAAAAATTAAATAAATTATGAAAAATTCTAAAAAAATTAGAATTTTAATTCCAGAAATTATTTTTAGCAATCGGGATAAGGAATCGGGGGAAATGGAGTGCGGGCGCGATCGATAAGCGGAATTCGCCGACCCGGGAAAAGGTAAGGGATGCATGTGCAGCACTGTAAGGATACTCAGTCTGCATAATTTAATTTGAAATATTTTATGCAATTATTTTATGAAAATTATTATGATGCATGATTTGCTGAAAATAATTTGGGAAGAAGTACTGGCTGAAAGATTTTAAACTGTATTTTCCGTGCAGGAGGTTAGTGAATCGGCAGCCGTTATGCTGCCGAAAATTTTAGAAAAACTTTATAAAATCATATTAAATGATTTTATTTTCGAATTTCGATAGTAAATCATGAAACATGAGGAAATTACTAAAATTTCATAAAACATGAATATAATGAGATGAAATTCTAAAATGTTCATGTATTCGAGAATGGTGATAATGAAACCACCGAACATTCTCGAAATAGACAAATTACACGAATTACGAGACGAAAGTTGAAGTGAAATATAGTGAGTATTCTTATGAATATTCTTATAAATATTCACTAAAGGATTTTAACCCTTATGGTTTTAAATCATGGAATTATATATTTATATAAATTCCATAAAGGTGTATTTTATGATGAAAATTACGGTTTTGAGATTGGTTGGTATTCTTATCATGCTGATGCATGATATGTGATGTGTTTAGTCCCGGTCGACGTCTAATCAGTGATCCACCGAGGACAATATAGGTTATGGTCATAGATTTGACCGGTGTACTTCCTTACCCTCCGAGTTATATAGTATGATAAGATTGATGTCTATCTTAGACTCCATAAATGATAGGTAATATGTTTTCAAAAGGAAGAAATGATAATTCTAATATTCTTTCTATGGTCTCAAATGAAATATTAGATCATAAGTACTACATGAGATCTGATAAGACAGTGAAAAGTACATATGGCATAAAGGCCAAACCGAGCAGAGACTCGATGATTGAACCGTGGGAGCCACCTCTAGAGTCCTTCGGGAACTAAGTGCTACACGTGTTCTGATGTTTCAGTACAGGCCAGACCGAGCAGAGACTCGATGATTGAACTGTGGGAGCCACCTCTAAAGTCCTTCGGGAACTAAGTGCTACACGTGTTCTGATGTTTCAGTACAGGCCAGACCGAGCAGAGACTCGATGATTGAACCGTGGGAGCCACCTCTAGAGTCCTTCGGGAACTAAGTGCTACACGTGTTCTGATGTTTCAGTACAGGCCAGACCGAGCAGAGACTCGATGATTGAACCGTGGGAGCCACCTCTAGAGTCCTTCGGGAACTAAGTGCTACACGTGTTCTGATGTTTCAGTACAGGCCAGACCGAGCAGAGACTCGATGATTGAACCGTGGGAGCCACCTCTAGAGTCCTTCGGGAACTAAGTGCTACACGTGTTCCGATGTTAGTATGAGAAATCGTAGGATATTGTGATGATAAGTAAGTGATTGTGATTCGTGAATTCGACAAATGTCAAAGGATGAAATAGATCTTGTGCATATGACATATGATGTGTGTGATATATCGGATGAGTAAGGCACTAGGGTGGTAAATCCCTGGTTAACAGAGATCCAGGCACTCCCGGTCCTTACAATAAGTTCGTTTCTTTCACACTTAATCATACTAATAAAAAGAATGATGCTTGGTGAACTTAAGGAAGGAATGAAAGCAAGAATAAGTTTAAGACGTCTGGGTACATACGAAATGAGTTTTAAAGAAAAGAAAATGATGATGATTTAGCTAATATTGTTTTCAAAGAATATATAAATATTAGTCATTTTATTTAAATCCTTTATTTCGTGAAAGCATCATTTTGAAAAGAATACGAAAGATTTTGGGATAAAAGGAAAAAAAAAGGGATTTATTAATTCAAAATGAAATGAAAAATCTCTCTCTACAGTTGCTTCTAGGTTCCGGAACAAGCATGGTATTCTAAAATACCTACCTTACTCTAATCGGATCCCTAACCGACTGTAGTATCCTTCCTACATGCGAGCCTAAAGCCCATAGGAAAATAAAAAAAGAAGAAAAAGATTTTCAGCATATAGGAAGCTGAGTATCAAGTGAGGCATATAATTCTCTTACTGAGCCGTGGTTTTGCTCACCCCTTAATTTTCAACATTTCAGGTTTTGATGAATGTGAGTTTAGTGGATTGTGGATCCTGGCTGTACACGAAGGACAATGTGTCAGACCGACTGTTTATTTGAGGTATGATCATTTATTCTCTGTATTTAGACATGTCAACAGTACTACTTATCTGATAAATTACGATAGGGGATGTGTATAATATAAACAATACATTGTAAAATTGTTTAACAGTCAGTACAAGTGAAGTATCACAGACAGCCCAACCGGTTAAGATGTGTATAAGAAGATGAAAAATGTGGTCACGGGTCGTGACAAATAGAATAATGATTAGAGTTGAAATGTGGATTATTAGTGATATTGGATTTAGAGAGAGCAAGATTTAATTGAAATTATGTTTTAGTATTTAATAGAAATAAAATAAATTAATTATTGAATTTAATAAAATATATAACAGAAAATATGTGACATTGGTGAAGTTGAACTTGGAGAAAAGGATGAAATTTAACTATAGTTAACTATAATTACAATTGTAATAATTAATAGAAAATAAAATAAATTTAATGTACCATGGGAAGTGACAAAATAGAAAACAAAAATTACTAGAATATTTATTAGAATTAAAATACGGGATTTTAAATATAATTTAGAATTATTGTGCAATGCTAGGAAATTGAAAGATAAGAGGCGTAAAAGGCGCTATTGGATTCTTATATGGCATGGAAGTAGAGGTAAGGAGCATACAAAGTTGCATAGGAAACGTTTTATTTGCATTCGTAACTTTTCAGAAACCAAATTGTAACCGTTTCGCACTCAATTTTCCTAAACAAGAAAATAAAAATTTATTTTTAATTTATACAAGTCTAAATTTGATTTTATTTGCATGAAATATATTTTATAGTTATTATTATTGATTTTCATAAAAAGATTTATATGATTTGAATTACATGAGATGATTTATATGAAATGACTGACATGAATTGATTTACATGAATTGATTTAAATGAAATGATTTACATGAAATGATTTACATAAAATGTTTAAATTGCATAAAATGAAATTTATCATTATTTTACATGAATTGGTTTATTATTTATGTTTAAATATGATATTTGAATATTAAAAATTTACATTGATAGTTTAATAAATTTTATTACTATCAAATAAAATAAATAGTATTTTACAAGGTTTTAGACTAACTAAAGATAATTGCTATTTGAAATGATTTCTACTGTTAAATTATATGATTTATGAAAATGTTTTGAGATGTTACTCCTTGATGATCATGCACTTATTGATGGTACTGTATTGGCTATGAGACCTGATCAATCCACAAATTTATTGTTTATTGATTGTGGGATTATTACCGTCAAACCCATAGGTTTTTGCAGTAAGCGCCTAGCCAGTGGGAACTATGATTGTTGACGATAGCCATTCATTACTGATTGACCTTTCAGGGATATTGATATTGATTGTGCCTGATTCTATTGGATGTGATTATCGCCACTGAACTGATTGTGAATCATTTGAATACTGATTTATTAATTTGACTGAAAGAAAGAATGTTTAAATCGAATGATTGATAGTCTTGTTTTTAAATAAATTGTTTTACTGTATTAAACGAGAATATGAAAAGTGTTGCTTATATTTTGAATTGAAATATTTTTGTTCTATTTACTGAAATTTTTACTGAAATTGCTGATTTAATTGTTTAAAATAAATTGATTTGTAAACTCATATCGTTTTAACATTGCATCAATCATTAAATGGTTTATATTGACTCATTACTTCATCATCAACTGCTTACTTCTTATAGTCGCATCTAAGGACTGGAATCCGACAGGTACTTTAAAGTACTTCCCATACTCTACCCGGTTACCTAGCCAACTATAGTATTCTTCTCAGATTGTTCTCTAGTGTACCATTAGGAAGTAAATATTTTTATGCATTTTAATATTATATTTAATATGCTTTTTCATAAATAGTAAAATAGGTTATTTTTACTTAATTGCATATAGTACTCTCTTTTATATGTGTTTCTTACTGGCCTTTCCCTAAAGCTCACCCCTTACTCACCATCTCATATATAGTCCATCAGTGTACATGCCGCCCACTGCTTCCTGGTTAGTAAAAAAGATCGTTAGAAGTTTATATTATTGAGTAGACAGGTATATGTTAATTTTATATTTATATTTATATTTAGACTAGTAATGCACAGCAGATGTATTTATGATGGGATGTAAATAATTTAATGTTAATTTAAAGAAATGTACATGAATTAGTGGGATGTAAATTACATGGACCTGTTATAAGTATATTTATAGATTTTGTGTTATTGATTTTATTCTAATTTCTTATTTATTACTTATAGACTAATTAATTTAATTGTATAACAGTTTAATTGAAATGGAAATTGTAGATTGAACTTACACGGACACTGAACGTAAACCGACTGACATCGAGTAATTGAATGAGAAAGATAGTAACAAAAAGAAAAAAGTAAGTTCGAAAATTTTCAATTCCAGATGTTAAAAAAGATAGTATCAGAGTAAGGTTTGTCTAGTACGTATCAATGTAAGTAGGTTTGAATTGATTTACATCCCTACACTACTGTGCATTGTCTGAATATAAATTGTGAAGAATGGTTAAAAACTAAAACGAAGTGTCAATCGGTAGAGGAAAATTGATGGTTGATGGGAAGAATAGGAACAATAGTTTCGGATGTTATAGAGAAGTATTATGAAAATGAGTACTGAATGATTGAGAATGGTTAACAGAAATTAAACTTAGTTAGAATGATAGGAAGTGATTGATGGTTTTTGTTTAATTGGAGATGATAAAGTGATCGTAGTGGAGGTGAATGGTATAAATGGACATGGGAATTGTTAATGAATAATACAAATGTTATATGGAAGTATGGGTATAAATGAATGAGATAGGTATTAAATGATCGAAAATGATTGATAATATTGAGGTCCATTAGAGATGATAAAATGATCGTAATGGGATAAATGGGTAGAAGGATTGATGAGAATAGAAGGAATACAATAGGATAGTTGATGAACGATATAGACATTGTCTAGAAGAATAGTGTAATACTGTAAAGGAATAAGATAAATATTGAATAATTTAGACTAATTGATTGAGGTGTGTATTATTTGAGGATAACACGATGATCGTATATGATTTAATTGATGTGAAAATCGATATGGATCAACAAAGGTAAGAGGATTGTTAATAAATGGCGTAGATATTGTATAAAAATACTAATGTGAATAGGTGCAAAGGATGAATGTTATGGATAAGTATCGAATCGATAAATCTCAAGGAATGGAATCACTAAAGTACGACAGTTGAATTTGGAGAACCAAATTCTTTAAAGGTGGGGAGGATATGAGAGCTGAAATTTTTCTATTCTCCCTACACCTATTGAAGGTGAAGAATTAGAATAAAAGGTAAAGCTATGAAAACTAATTCCCCTACGTTATGGAATTATTGGGAAAAATTACCAGGTGGGTCCCACAAGGCAATCCATAACCCAAATGCTCTACGAAGTGGCAAAATATTAAAATTGAGCCTGAAATACCTAAAGGTCAAGAAGATCAATTTCCAGAATTCTTTAAGATGAGTGTACCTCGATTTAAGTGTAACAAATCAAAAAATAACGATCATGTCCATACCCCGGAAAAATTTTTCTAAACAACAGTCAAACCAAATTGACTTTGTGATAACCGTAAATTTTCTATTTAATTAGAAATTATAAATATTGGAAATAAATATTGGAGAAAATAAATTAGTGGAAATAAATAAATGTATTAATTATGAGATCGGAATATAGTGGAAATTTCGAAAATGGAGGAAGTGACGGAATTGAGAAATTCAAGTGAAAGAAATTAAGTTGGAAATAAAATAAGGAATAAAGGAAATTTAATTTGGATAAATAGAAATCCAAATTAAATAAGAAAATGAGAAATGAAAATAAAATATGTTTATATAATTACAAATTATATAAATGTATTTTGATGTAAATACATATGTATTTAAATACCGTATGGTATATAGTATATATTAAATATATGTTGGTATATATAACTATATATACTATTTGATAAATTTAAATAGTACATATGTATTATTTACAACATTGTATGTATATATATAAGTATATACATATTTGAGAAAATGTAAATGTTATTTTATATTAAAGTTTATAGGTATATATATTGTATTATAACATTTATATAATTCTATATATAAATGTTATTTATTTTAAAGTATATAAATGTACATATATATACTATATATATTATATATTGTACATTACATTATATATGAAATAATATTATATGTATAATATATAATATATAGTATATAATGTATTATATACTAAAATTAGAAAGGAAAAACAAAAAAGGAAAGGTAGGATCGGGGGAGGAATCCCGACCCCCCAACCAGAACCGTCAGTGGCGGAGATGCCACCGCCGGCGAGGGAAAAGAGAGAGGAAGGGAGAGACGATGTCGCCGACGAAGAAAGGAAGGGAAGAGGACGATCGGCGAAGGAAAATCGGAAGGAAAACAGAAACGAAAACACGGCGGAAGCTGAGAAGAGGAGAAAACCAGATCTGGTGGTGCCGGCCAAATCGACCGTTGCCACTACAGCCGAAGCACCGGCGGAAGAAGAGGAAAGGGATGGAGGCCACCAGAGAGGTTGGGAACGGCGGAGGAAGGCTGACGGAGGAGGAGAAGTGATCGAGGCAAAACCGAGTAGATCCGTCGCCGTGCCACCGATCCAGGCCAAGCTGAGACCACCGGCAGCTTCGCCTCGACGTCGGCCAGCTGCTGAGCCCCCGAGCCGCCGGAGAACCGGCCACCGGAGGAGAACCGACGGTGAGGAGGGTGGAGCCGGTCTGAAGGGCTTGAACCGGCCAGGAAAGAAAAGGAAAAAGAAAAAGAAAAAGAAAAAGAAAAGAAAAAGGAAAAAGAAAAAGAAAGAAGGAAGAAAAAGAAAAGGGAAAAGGAATTCTGGGAATTTGGAAAATTCTCGAGAATTCGAAAATTACTGGAAATCCCGGGAAATACAGGAATCGGTAAGAAACCCCGAAAAATAGTAAATTATTTAAATAATTTATTTATTTAAATAATTATGGAAAAATTCTAAATTTTAGAATTTAAATTCCAGAAAATTCCCTCGATGACCGAGCCGATGGAATCGGGCGAGGTGAACACTGGCGCGACCTTCGAGAGGCAGTCGCCGACTCGAAATAGGTAAGGGAGACATGTGCCGCCTATAAGGATATTCGGCCACATATTTTAAATTATGCATTTAATTTATAAATGCAATTTATAATGATTAGTTTTAAAAATTGTGGTGATTTATCGGTTGCAAATTGTGGTGAAATACCAGTTGAAAAATATAAACTGTATTTTTCGTGCAGGAGGCTAGCCAAATCGGCAGCCGTTATGCTGTCGAAAAATTATCGAAAAATTACTGAAATTTATCGAAAATCACTAAAAACCAAAATAAAAGAGTTGATTTCACGTGAATCGATTTTCGGGTACGAAAATCGAGAAATTTAGTAAATTTCATAAAACATGAATATAGTGATATTTAATTTTAAAATATTCATGTTTTCGAGAATGATGAAAAGGAAATCACCGAAAATTTACCCGGTAGGTGATATTTCACGTGAAACGAGATGAAAATGAAAAAGAGACTGAAGTGAATATTTTTATAAATAATCTTAAATATTCACTTGATTTTACATAAAACCTTTATGGTTTTAATTATGGAAATAATTAATTATGAAAATTCCATAAAGGTTAAGAAATGAAGAAAACTATGATTTTGAGATTAGAGGTATCTACACGTGTTTTTAGAAAAAAACATGGTGATGGAAAATTAAAGTTAGAAAATAAATAATTTATTTTCATAAATTATAAAAATGAATTGTTTGAAATTTCAATAATTATAAAACCATGTTTTCGATTGAATGCACGGAAAAGCATGCATATGTGTTTTACTGTGGAAAAAGACAGTTTTGCCCTTCTATATTTTTAATGATGATTTTGCAAACTATCTTCATTGTATGGAAAAACATGATTTATACCTTTATGAAATAATTTGAAAAATGTGATTTAAATTATAAATTTCATAAAGGTGATGATTTTCTTACATGTGAGCCTTATGGATATTTGTGAAATATTTCGATTTCCTGTATTTGAAATCCATAAAGGCTATGGTACGGCTTATACTGTTTTGAGACTTAGGCCCCGAGCTTCATGCATCACATATACTGTTACTGTCATGTGGCTGATTGACCAGCTAGTCATCAGCGTCCCGGATTGTCGCCTAGCAAGCGTACACCGAGGACATATTATAGATCATGGCCATAGATCTGATTACTGTTACTGTGTCCCTAGTGGACGAGATAGCATGATTTAATTGTAGGGTGATGCCTAGTCTCATTTACTGTTTATTATTTACTGAAAGGATTTACAGAATCCTGTTTACTTTACTTTTTACTGTACTGAACCACTGTTCACTATTTATTGTTTATTGATGAAAGACCGTACCAAAACACTATGTTACTGAACTATATTGTTTATTGAAATGATAGCTATTGATTACTGTTTTACTGAACTGAAAGCTACCATTTACTGTTTATTGAACTGAAAGCTACCTTATACTATTTTCTGAATTGGTAGCTACTGTTTACTGTCTACTGATTGAACCGTATCGAATTACTGTTTTATTGAAGATACTGTTTTACTAAATCGTACGATACGGTTACTGATTTGAAAAGAGAAATAAATGTTTATTCTAAAAGAATAACAAAAGAATTATTTCTAAGATAGAAATAATCGAAGAAGTAATTATCCAATGATTGAATATTTACAAATCACTGTACTGTATTGTTTTTACTGTACTGAAGAAAAGTAAACCACTATTTTTATTACTGAAGTGCCATGTGTTTTAAAGTGTACTGAAGTGAAAAGAAAAAAGTGGTTTACTCTGTGGAAAAATGAAAATTATATCGTTTTGAAAACAATAGAATTGGTATTCTCTACAATTGCTTCTAGGTTCCAAAACAAGTCAGGTATTTTAAAATACCTGCCTTACTCTATCTGGATCCCTAGCCGACTGTAGTATCCTTCCTACATGTGAGCCTAGAGCCAACTAGGAAGATTTTAAAGAAAATGAAAAAAAAAATATTTTCAGCATATAAATAACCGAATATCAAGTGTGACATATAACTCTCTTACTGAGCCGTGGTTTGCTCACCCCTTAATTTCAAACATTTCAGGTTTTAAAGATTGTGAGATCAGTTGATTGTGGATCACGATTGCACATAAAGGACAATGTGACAGACCGACTGATTTATATAAGGTATGATCATTTATTTTCTGTATTTAGACATGTACGTAGTACTACTTGCTTATTAAATAAGATAGGGGATGTATGTAATATAAACAATATTTTATGAAATTGCTTAACATAAGAAATAAAGTGAAGTATCACAGACAGCCCAATTGGATAAATTGTGTAAAATAAGGTGAAAAATGTAGTAACGGGTCGTTACAACTTTAAACCCAATGACTATCATAGGATGATCCTCGTGTAAAGAAATTTCACGTGGTTCCAGCCCGTGAACTGAATTACGCGAAAGTGCTAATAACAACATGAACGAAACTAAAAGCACCGTAAAAGGTAGTTTGGTAATTTCATCACCCATGATTAGTCAAACCACTTTAGGAGTAAGTAATTGACCATATTTAATCCAAATATATAGGAAATAATAAAAATAAAATCTTAAATCTAAATTTAAAACTATTAAATTAATGATAGGACATAAATGGAAATAATAGAATTATGCAAGAGTATAATAGTCATTTGACATGGGGCTGGTCAAATTAGTTAAAGTTGACCAGAATTTACCTAAATTAATTAAATTTAATTAAATAAAATTTGAAATTTGAAATTTGAAATTTAAAATTTAAAATTTAAAATTTAAAATTTAAAATTTAAAATAATAAAATATTACACATGGTATAGGTGTAAATAGTGGAAAATAAAGAGGGCAAAACTTGTTATCTTGCATAGGATAGATTTTTACACAATAAATAATATAAAAATAAGACTAAAAATCTGCCCTTTCTACCCCATCAGCAGTGACTCCCCTGCTGCTGGAACCGATTCCCTTGCAGCTTCTCGTTTCTCTTGTTCTTCCTCACGTTCCTTCACCTTCATCTAACAAAATCATTATTTTTTTTACACCAAATCATGAAACTTCATAAATAAAAGTTTTCTACCCAGGATTTAAGTGGCTAAAATGAAGGAATTGGGACTGGTTTGGACTGCTGAAACAATTCAATTAGAGCATGGTGAGAAGATGTGATGTTTTCTCTAAGCTTTAGCTGTAGTATTTGATCTATTTAGGCATGAGAAATATGTTGGAAGCTTTAAATTGAAATAAAAATGTGTTTTGGCAGCCATGAGATGTTCGGCTATAGTGGAAAATGAAGAAATATTGGTGATTTTAATGTTGTTGGGATAGGAATCAATAGTAAATGATGAAAGAAATTTGATTAGAATTTGGAATAGGCGATGAGTTGCAAAAACAGCATAAGTGGCGTGATGAATGGTACAGCCGGCCATGGTGTGGGCTGTATGTAGGTGATGTAATTTTGATGAGTTGAAAGTGTTTGTTGTCAGTTCCAAGTGAGTAGGAATGATTATAAGACAAGAATTGAAAAGAGGAAGAATGAAAAATCATGAGGAAAGAGTAATTAGAGCTGCCAGCCATGAAGAAGAATGAAAATTGTTGATGTAATTTTAATATATAGGAATTATAGAAATAATACCAATAAGGAATGATAATTAATTGTAAAGTTGGAATTGAGAAATAACAAGTAAAATTTAATAATGAATATTGGGCTAAGACATAATGCTTGTGATTTTCAAGTAAATTTTATAGTTGATAGTTAATGAATAATATGTAAAGAATAATTAGAGTATTGTTAAGATTGAAATTGGAAAAAAAAAAAGAATAGGATTAAGCCAATTGGAGCATATAGAGAATGAATATGAAAATATTCATAAAAAAAATTTGAATTGAAAAGAGATGAGCTTTGGTAAGTGGTAATTCGGCTAAGAATAATTAGCCGAGGTTCATGCTAAATTTCATAATGTAAAGATTTAAGAAAAATAAATTAAGATTAGTCATATCATTTATGAAACTGGATTTGGAAAAGAAGATAATTTAATTGTAATTATGTTTAGATAACTAATAAGAAAATAAAGTAACTTAGTTATTAAACTCAAAGTATAGAATTTTAAATAGAATATAATTTAGAAAGGAATGTGATTTAATTGTAATTATATTTGGTGATTGGCAAGAAATGAATTAAATTAATTTAATTGTAGTAATTAATAAAGTAAAGATAAGAAATTAAGAGAAAATTCATTAAAAGTCCTAGTATGGAAATTTAATATAATTTAATTGGGGTC
Source organism: Heritiera fomes (assembly GCA_032173925.1). Classification (NCBI taxonomy): domain Eukaryota; kingdom Viridiplantae; phylum Streptophyta; class Magnoliopsida; order Malvales; family Malvaceae; genus Heritiera; species Heritiera fomes. The sequence continues at coordinate 13,839,962 of JAPDPM010000009.1, read as the reverse complement.
ATATATTGGTATGTAATAAAGGAAATAAAATAAAATTTACTATGGCTAGTGATAAAAAATAGAAAATAAGAATTAATAGAATAATTATTAGAGTTGAACTGTGGATTATTTGTGATATTGGATTTAGAGAGAGTAAGATTTAATTGAAACTATGATTTACTATTTAATAGAAAATAAAATAACTTAATTATTGAATTTAATAAAATATATAATAGAAAATACGTGACATTGGTGAAGTTGGACTTGGAGAAAAGAATGAAATTTAACTATAGTTAACTATAATTACAATTGTAATAATTAATAGAAAATAAAATAAATTTAATGTACCATGGGAAGTGACAAAATAGAAAACAAGAATTACTAGAATATTTATTAGAATTAAAATGTGATTTTAAATATAATTTAGAATTATTATGCAATGCTAAGAAATTGAAAGATAAGAGGCGTAAAGGGCACTAGCAGATTTTCTGCATGACATGGAAGTAGAGGTAAGGAACATATAGAGTTCCATAGGAAATGTTTTAGTTGCATTCGTAAATTTTTGAAAACCAGATTATAATCGTTTCGCACTCAATTTTCCTAAACAAGAAAATAAAAATTTATTTTTAATTTATACAAGTCTAAATATGATTTTTTTAACATTAAATATATTTTATAGTTATTATTATTAATTTTCGTAAAAAGATTTACATGAATTGAATTACATTAAATGATTTATATGAAGTGACTTACATGAATTGATTTACATGAATTGATTTAAATAAAATGATTTACATGAAATGTTTAAATTGCATAAAATGAAATTTATTATTATTTTACATGAATTAGTTTATTATTTATGTTTAAATATGATATTTGAATATTAAAAATTTACATTGACAATTTAATAAATGTTATTACTGTCAAATAAAATAAATAGTATTTTACAAGGTTTTGGATTGACTGAAGATAATTGTTATTTGAAATGATTTCTACTGTTAAATTATATGATTTATGAAAATGTTTTGAGACTGTTACCCCTTGATGATCGTGCACTTATTGATTATATTGTATTGGTTGCGAGACCTGATCAGTATGCAGATTTATTGTTTATTGACTATGGGATTATTATCGATAATGGCCATTCTTTACTGGTTGACCCTTTAGGGATATTGATATTGATTGTGCATGATTCTATTGGATGTGACTATCTCTACTGAACTGATTGTGAATAATTTGAATACTAATTTATTGATTTGACTGAAAAAAAGAAAGTTTAAATCGAATGATTGATAATATTGCTTTTAAATGAATTGTTTTACTGTATTAAATGAGAATATGAAAAGTGTTGCTTATATTTTGATTTGAAATATTTTTGTTCTATTTATCAAAAATTTTACTGAAACTGCTGTTTTAATTGTTTAAAATAAATTGATTTGTAAACTCATATTGTTTTAACATTGCATAAATCATTAAATAGTTTATATTGACTCATGACTTCATCATCAATTGCTTACTCCCTATAGTTGTATTTAGGGATTAGAATATGACAGGTACTTTAAAGTACCTCTCATACTCTACCTGATTACCTAGCCTACTATAGTATCCTTTTTATACTATTCCCTAGTGTACTGTTAAGAAGTAAATAATTTTATGCATTTTAATATTATATTTAATATGCTTTTTCATAATTAGTAAAATAAGTTATTTTTACTTAATTGCATATAGTACATGCTTTCATATATATTTCTTACTAGGCTTTCCCCAAAGCTCACCCCATTACTCACTATCTCAGATATAGTCCATCAGTGTACGTGCCATCCACTGCTTCCTGGTTAGTAAAGAAGATCGTTAGAAGTTTATATTATTGAGTAGATAGGTATATGTTAATTTTATATTTATATTCAGACTAGTAATGCACAACTTATGTATTTATGATGGAATGTAAATAATTTAATGTTAATTTAAAGAATGTACATGAATTAGTGTAATGTAAATTACATGGAACTGTTATAAGTAGATTTATAGATATTGCGTTATGGATTTTATTCTGATTTCTTATTTATTACTTATAGATTAATTAATTTAATAGTATAATAGTTTAATTGAAATGGAAATTGTAGATTGAACTTACACTGATACCAAACGCAAATCGACTGATACCAAGTAATTGAATGAGAAAGATAGTAACCAAAAAGAAAAAGTTAGTTTGAAATTTTCTAATTTCAGATGTTACAGAAAGAGTCCCAAATGAAAGACTTAATGTATAAACTATGTAAAGTAAGGGTAGAAGATTAAGACCTAGTAGAAGACTTGATATTATAAATTATGTATGACTTTAATGTAGTAGTAGGCATGGATTGGTTAGCCCTTCATCATGCTAGTTTGGATTACTATAGGAAAGTTGTAACTTTCTTCTCTACTTGAAAAGTTTGTACTAAACTTTGATATGATGAAATGAAAGATCTTTTGAGAATTGTACTAATATGAAATGAATTTTTGCTTGTGAAGGCTATCTCGCTTTTTTCAAGGATGCCAATAAGAGCCATCCAGAACTATCCGACATCCAAATTGTCAAGGACTCGCAAGCACTCAACCAATATCAAAGCCCCCACATCAAATGACATTGGTTGAGTTAGAGGAGCTAAAGATGCAACTACAAGAGTTGTTGGACAAGTGGTTTATAAGACTATGTCACTTGGAGGGCTCCAGTGTTGTTTGCAAATAAGAAAGATGATAGTTTGAGGTTGTGCATAGATTATAGGTAGTTGAATCAGGTGATAATCAAGAACAAGTACTCATTACCTAGGATTGATGATTTATTAGACCAATTGAAGGGTACCTATGTATTTTCAAAGACAGATTTGAGGTCAGGGTACCACTAGTTAAGGATTAGAGGCAAAGATGTGTCGAAAACAACCTTCAGGACAAGATACGACTATTATGACTTCTTGGTCATGCCGTTCGGATTGACTAATGCCCCTGCAACTTTCATGGGTCTGATGAAAGAAGTGTTTAAGCCCTACTTGGACAAATTTGTCATCATCTTTATTAACGACATATTGGTGTATTCCTGATCCTGGGAAGAACATGAACACCATCTTTGCACTGTTCATTAGATATTTTATGAGAAAGAACTTTACGAAAACTTAGCAAACGTGAATTTTGGTTGGAATAGATTAGTTTTCTAGGGCATGTGGTATCTAGAGATGGGGCAGCTGTAGACCCAACTAAGATTGAAGCCATGGTTAATTAGGAAAGGCTTAAGATAGTGATCAAGATTCGCAGCTTTCTGGGGCTTGCAGGGTATTATAAGAGATTTGTTGAAGGGTTCTTCAAGCTAACAAGACCTCTGACCCAACTCACACACAAGGATGTCAAGTTTGAGTGGAATAATGCATGTGAGCACAGTTTTTTTAGAGTTGGAGCACCGACTTGCTACAGCACGAGCCCTTACCATTCCAAGTGGCCCTAGAGGATTTGCTATATACAGTGATGCATTACATCAAGGTTTAGGGTGTGTATTGATGCAGAATGGAAAGGTAGTCACTTATGGTTTCAGGCAACTAAAAGACCATGAGAGGAATTATTCCACTCATGATCTAGAGCTAGCTGCAGCAATGTTTGCTCTGAAGATATGTCATTACTTGTATGGTGAAAGATTTTAGATTTATATAGATCACAAGAGTCTAAAGTAACTATTCTCACAAAAAGAATTGAACATGAGACAGAAAGGTTGGATGGAGTTACTTAAGGACTATGACAATGAGATTCTCTATCATCCAAGCGAGGCTAATAGGGTAGCTAATGCATTAAGAAGGAAAAGCATAGGTATGGTTAGCTACATGATGGTTAGAGAGTGGGATTTATTAGAGCAAATTTCAAAGTTGAATCTGAGTTTAGAGCTAACAAGTGAATGTCTAATAGCTAGTTTAAGGACAGAGCCTAGTATCATAGGGCAAATTAGATAGGCTTAAAGTGAAGACCCGAGGTTGATTGAGGTTACTAGTCGGATACAGCAAGCTTAGGAGTTGGAGTATGATATTAGTAGGGATGGGTTGTTAAGGTTCAACGGAAAAATATGTGTTCCGGATAATGAGGCCTTAAAGAGATAGATCATGGAAGAGGCATACAGTTCTGAGTACAACATGCATGCAGGAAATATGAAGATGTATCAGAACTTGCGCAAAGTGTATTGGTGGGCAGGTAAGAAGAGAGATATTACAACTTCTGTGTCAGATGCTTAGTGTGCCAATAAGTCAAAGTTGAGCACCAGTAATCGACAAGGTTGCTTAATCCTTTGTCTTTGCTAACTTGGAAATGGGAGCACGTGACTATGGACTTCATCATGGGACTTCCTAGGACTCGAAGAAGTCATGATGTAAGATGGGAGATAGTTGACAATTGACAAAGTCAACACATTTCCTAACTATGAAAGCTATAGATTTGCTTAGTGCCCTTGTAGATCTATATGTCAGGGAGATACTAAGACTACATGGGGTCCTAGTGAAAATAGTTTTGGATAGACATTCTTAGTTTACTTCCTGTTTTTAGGAACACTTCCAAGATGTCTTGGGAAACTAAAATTAAGTTTTAGTACTACCTTCCATCCTCAGATCAACGGGCAGTCTAAGAGAACAATATAGACCCTTGAGGCTATGTTGAGAGCATGTGTCATGGATTTTCAAGGCTCATGGGATGATTGCTTGGCACTAGCTGAATTTGCATATAACAATAGTTTTCACTCCAGCATTAAGATAGCATCATATAAGGCATTGTATGGATGAAGGTGTAGGTCTCCCATTGGTTGAGAAGAAGTAGGTGAAAGAAAGATTTTTGCTCCTGAATTAGTAGAGAAAGCTTTTGAGAATGTAAAGTTGATATGTGATCGGTTAAGGACAGCTCAAAGCAGACAAAAGAGTTATGCCGATAATCCAAGGAGACATTTAGAGTTTCAAGTTGGGGATAGAGCATTTTTAAAGATTTCTCCATCTAAAGGCATAATGAGATTTGATAAGAAAGGGAAGTTGAGTCCTTGATAAATTGGGCTATTCAAGATACTTGAAAAAGTGGGCAACTTGGCATACCAATTAGTGCTACTCCCAGAGCTATCAAGTGTGCACAACATCGTCCACGTATCCATGCTTAGGAAGTATCATCTAGATCTCTCCCATGTGACAAAGTATAAGCTTTTGGAGATCAAGGAGTTCTTAAGCTATATTGAGAAACCGATACAGATTTTGGACTGGAAGGATAAGGTATTAAGGTCTAAGATGATTCCTTTGGTAAAAGTGCTCTAGCAACATCACTCTTTAGAGGAGGGTACATGGGTGTTAGAGAGTTTTATGAAGGAGAAGTATCCTTATCTATTTTAGGATAAATTAGAGAAATTTGAAGGACTAAATTTTCTAAGATAGGGAGAATGTTAGAACTACAATTTTTCTTTAATTGAACATGTACCCCATGTGTAATTATAATTAAATGTAATGCAATAATGCAAATTTACAGATTTCACATATATGAATTATGGTTCATAATTATCAAAATGAAATCTTGAAGAATAGAAGTCGAAAATGACGTGAAACGTACACGTAAGCTCGATATATGATGTACGTTAAATTAATATAAATGGAATACGTGAATTATGCACACAAGATTACATAGATGTGTGAACCACATGAGGTGCATGCAATGTGCATGCATGCTTGTGTACGTATAAACATATACAAATAATTAAAAGGAATGAGAAAATAAATTAATTTACATACATATACGTATACATATACATATACATAGAAATAATAGCTATATCTATTCTATAATATATATAAGTTTTAAAAATACTTATATAATAAAAATAATAAAAATTATATTTTGAAACAAGGTTGGTAGGAAAAATCCCACCAATCGTACTATACTTTGCCATTGGCAGAGCACTTTACCCCTTCAACTCTATCATTTTACATTTTTTTTTGTTTCATTGTTTGGCTTTTGAAAATTCTCCACTTATTTCACTCTCCTCTCTCTCCGTAGTACCACACCACCAAAACATCCCTCTTCATCTCACCTCTTACCTCTCATCTCTGTTAATCATCTCCTTCCTCACCTAGTTTCTTCTCACCATCATCTTACTCATCATCTATCTCATTTCCATCCCACTCTCCTTGTAGTTGCTGATTAGAGTGAAGAGTGACGCTGAAATGTGAAATGGCAAGGCTAGTGAGGCGTGAGGGAAACCGGGACTAGTGGAGCTATTGCCATGGTTGTTCGGTGTAAAAAACAGGGATAAGGTAAGGACTGTGTTCAGGGGTAGAATAGAGGCTATAAAAGGTTGTCCTAGGGCTAAGACTAAAGCTTCAAGTGGTTATGTCTAAGTTAATAAGGGGCTTGTTGTTTAGGCTTGGCTTTATGTCTGAAGCAAGGGCTATATAGAAGCAATTGTTAAGATCATTTGGTGGCAAGAAATAGGCTTAGCTTTGGTACAAAATGGAGGCAGAATAGAGGTGGTTTAAGGGTGTAGATGAAAGAAACCAATTGGGGTCTTTAAAAGTTGTCCTAAAGCCAAAATAGGGAAGGGGTTTTCAAGCATGAAGTGTGCGGCTTGTGGTGGTAGAAAAGAAGAGCTTTAGGCTATCTAAGGGTGAGAAGGGTGAGACCAAGGGAGGCGTGGTGGTCAGCTATTGCACAGGTTAAGAGATAAGGTGAGAAAGAAAGAAAGAAAGAAGAGAAAAGAAAAAAAAAAGAAAAGGAAAAAAGGAATATATATATATATATATGCAAATATATATATACACATATATATGTATAATATGATAAAATAAATAAGCATAGGCAAAAACAATATAATATATATATGAACCTTGGATTGGGTTTATATGTAAGGCAATATCATTAAATATATATATATATATATACATGTGTATATATATATGTATATACATGTACGTATATATATATATATATATTGGAATTTTATTAAATTTGTACTGAATGAATTGCCGATGTTTGATGGTGTACACACGTCAAGCTAGGTGTACACATGAAATTCAAGGCACGTGTGTAAAGCTTAGAATTCATGCACGCTACACTTTAAATCGGTAAGACAACTCCACAGTGCCACATATTGTAAAATTAAGTTAGGATATAACACTTGTAATTTGGCACTAATTCGATATGATTGTGTTTAAATGTAACAATGCACTAAGATGACAACTTGAGTTTGGGCTAGGTTCAACACACAAGCCCTTAGCATAGGAGTCGATAAAACATTTATATAAGATTGTAGTAGATTTTTATTCTCTTGGGCATATAAAATTTGTTAAATCGAATGAGATTATAGTGTGAATAAATTTGAAATTGGTTTTGTGAATTTATGGTCGAACATTAAACCTTAAGGAACTATTAGAGGATTTAGTATATAATCGTATCCTAAAGGATCAAAGATCTTGACTTTTAATATCGATGAGTTTTTGATTTATTATTTCGATAATGTATTATTTCAATATTTAAATGATTAGTTCAGCTTTATAATATTGATATATTGGTGAGATACTAAGTATACCCATACTGGTGGTGTGGGTGTTAGTATCGGTATTTTGATATGAACTGAACGACTGTGATACTAAGCTTAACGCATGGACAACTTGTATATACTTGATTTTATGGATATAGAGGTTACTAGGGCAAGGTTAATTGTGAAGAGATATGTGATATTATTGATCTTGAATTCAACTGTATGATTGTAAGACTGCATCTACACTGTGCATATACATATTGTGGGATTTAGACTCATGTTTTTATCATGGTTTTGAGCATGCATGAGTTGCTTAACATGAGTTTTATTGAAATTGCATTGATTTGAGATGCATAAAGGAATATGTATGATTTCTTAAGTTCAACATGATTGAAAAAGAACATGATTATATTGATATGAGTTCAAATGATTAATGAACAAAACTGAAGAAGGTTTTCATGTTTTCTCAATTGATTAAATTAAATATAGTTGCTAAATTGTTTTTAGATTTTGGCATGTGTATGTTGACATCAATAAAGCATAAATGGATATGCCTGAGTGGACGGTGCTCCTAAACATACATGCGGACTTATGAAACGGGATTCGATAAGGTTTTTGGATGTGTTAGACAAGTTCCGGCATAAGTTTGGACCCTCATCTGATCAACGAGACCAAAGTTTACCATGGCTATAGGTACAACCCTTCTCTGTTAGGGCCTTTTCCAACCACTAATAGATATAGTGGAATTAAGCCTTTATTAATTGGTAATTGATGATTGATTATGCCATATCTCCACTACATTGACTTGATTGATTATTACTCATACTTTGATTCTGAAAACTATACTTGATATTGGTTTATATATTTTAGACCATGAGCCTGAGCAACGTCTTGACTTTGATCATTGATTTTGATGGTTTTTACATGATTTGTCTGAGCTTAGGCATGACCTAAGTCTCAATATGTCTTTGGAAACCTATGACAAAATCGATGTTTCATCTAATGCTTTCTTTATGCAATATGTTATATAACTAGTACATATGCATCTTGAATTCATGCTACATGTGCTACATGGTTAAAAGTATCGAGATAGATAAAGATAAACGTGGTTTAATGTTGAGTTCGGATGAATGACTTTTAAGTGATATGTTATTGATTGTCAATGGATAATTGATATACATATTGTGTCACAGCCCGTGACCCTATTTTTCATCTTTTTCTATACATCTTATTTGGTTGGGCTGTCTGCGATACTTTACTTTTCTTTTACATATAAACAATTTCATATAAATTTATAATATGAGTTACATCCCCTATCTTAATTCATAAGGAAGTAGTACTGTAGATAAGTCTAAATATAGAAAATAAATGATGATACCTTATTAAATAAATCAAGCTGTCGCATCGTCCCCAAATGCGCAGCCGAAATCCTTTAGATGTCAGACTCTCAGTCTTCGAAAACCTGAAATGTTAAAATTAAGGGGTGAGCAAACCACGGCTCAATAAGGGAATTATATGCCTCACTTGATATTCAGCTTCCTATATGCTGAAAAACTTTTTCATTTTTCCTATGGGGGCTTTAGGCTCACATGTAGGAAGGATACTACATTCGGTTAGGGATCCGAATGGAGTAAGATAGGTATTTTGAAATACCTATCTTGTCTCGGAACCTAGAAGCAACTGTAAAGAGTAACAAATTTCTTTTCGTTTGAAATTTAAATCCTTTTCCTTTTTATTTCATATCATTTTCATATTCTTTTCAAAATAATGCTTTTATGAAATAAAGCATTTAAATAAAGTAACTAATATTCATATATTCTTTGAAAAGAATATTAGTTAAATCATCATCATTCTCATTTAAACTCTTTTCATATTTTACTGTACAATCATAATTAGTACAGTACTTGAAATAGAAAAATAAGCTATTAAATCCTTTTCATATAAAATATACATCATTTAAATCTAATATTCAATTTAAAATTAAAAGAAGAATATTATATTTATTTTCCTCCTCTTTCCTTTTTGGAAAACATATCACATATTCATGTCACATATAGTCTAATATTCAATTTAAAATCATAGAAAGAATATTAGACTTATAAACTCCTTTTCCTTTTGAAAACATATTACATATTCATATCACATGTCATATGAAAATCATCTCGTAATACTAAAATCAGTACTGAAATAAGCATTTTGTAAAATGTTGTAAATCACTTTCATTTGATTTATCACATATCATGTAAAACATTTTCATTTCACGTATCACATATCATATAAAACATTTTCATATATGGAGACTGAGGCACACCCAGCCCGTCCACTGGGTCGTTACTCATATCATGTTATAGACCCCGAAGGGTATAAAATAATCATGTCAGATCTATGGCCATAGTCTATAATTGTCCTCGGCGGATCACTGATCAGGTGTCGGCCGAGACTACATATCACATATTACATGTTACATGTCACATGTCACATATCACATATCAGCATGATAGGATGCCAACTAGTCTCAAAACCATATTTTTTCTCATCAATAAACCTTTATGGAATTTATAAAAATATATAATTTCATAATTTAAAACCATAAAGGTTAGAAAACCATGTAGTGAATATTTATAAAATATATATAAAAATATTCACTTTATTTCTTTTCATTTTCCATCTCGTATTACGTGTAATTTACATATCCAGAGAATTTTTGGTGATTTCATTATCACCATTCTCTAAAACATGAATATTTAAAAATCACTTTCATTTTATTCATGTTTTAATGAAAATATTCATTTTCTCGATTTTCGTGGTTGAAAATCCTTTCTTGTGCAATAAAATCATTATTATGATTTTCTGTAGTTTTCTCGAAATTTTCGGTAATTTTCGATAATTTTTCGGCAGTATAACGGCTGCCGATTGGCTAGCCTCCTGCATAAAAAATACAGTTTATAATTTCAACCAGTACGTCATCACAAATTTTCAGCCGATGAATCATCACAACATTTCCATAAAATAATTTATAATTTAAAAACATGCAGACTGAATATCCTTACAGTGCTACACATGCATCCCTTACCTATTCCTAGTTGACGACTTCCTCGTTATCGGTCGCGCCCGTACTCCATCTCTTTCGATTCCATCATCTCGTTCATCGAGAATAATTTTTGGAATTAAAATTCTAAACTTTAGAATTTTTCCATAATTTATTAAAATTCATTCGAAATTAATTTCCGAAATTTCTTACCGAATTTTCGGGGTTTTCGTAATTTTCGAATTCCCGAGAATTTTTGAATTCCCGAAAATTTCCTTTTCTCTCTTTCTTTCTTCCTTTTTCTTCTTCTTTTTCCTTCTTTTTTTCTTTTTTTTCTTTTTTTCCTCTTCTGTTTTTTGGTCTAAACCGGTTCAAACCGGTTCAACCTTCCTCCACCGGTTCGACCGCTATCGGTCCTCCTTCCCACCAGTTCGTGCCTCCCAAAGCTGGCCGGAGTTGCGAGGACGCCGGATCTGGTCTCCGTTTCGCCCTATCACCAGCGACGGCCCCGGATCTGGAGGCTTGGGTTTCGGCCTCTTCTCTTCTTCTTTTCTCCTCCCTTCGCCATTTTCTTCTTTGTCGCTGGTCACCTTCACCTCAGTCAACCTTCGTCGGTGGCGGGAGTGGTGGTGGCGGTGCCCGAATCGGCCGGCACCACTGATCTCCCTTTCTCTTTTCCTCTCGGTTCGTCTCGGCTTCGCTTCTATTTTCCTCGATTCTTCTCTCCTTTCCATCGCTGGCGTTGTTCCGCTATCGTCTTCTCTCTTGTCTCGCCGATGGCGGCAGCTATTGCTGCCGTTGGCCTCTGTTTCGAGAAGGGAATCGGGTTTCCCGATTCCCTTCGTTTTCTTTTTTATATTTTCTTTTATATTTTGTATATATATAATTATACCATTTATATATATACTATATTAATTTATTTATCTAGATATATATTTTGTATTTGTAATTTATAAATATATATCTATACACTTTTATTTAATAGAATATATATATATATATATATTTCATATGTGTGTGTGTGTGTGTGTGTGTATATATATATATATATATACACTCACATAAATGTATATAATTATACACATGTATTTATTTATGATATAAAATAATATATATATCAATATATCATATGTATATTATATTTCATATATATACATATGTATTTATATATAAAAACATAAAAAAATATATTTATATAATCTAATTATATAAATATATAATATACTCATTTTTATTTTCTTAGATTTGGATTTCTAAATATCCAAATTAATTATACCCCTTTTTCATTTCTTATTTAATTTGGATCTCGTTATATCCAAATTAATTTCCTGTATGAAATTTTTCAAATTCATCATTTCCTCATCTATCAAGAATCCAATCTTATAAATAATTTCATTTATTTACTTTAATTTTCCGAATAATTAATATCAAAATTCGAAAATTCGTTGTTATCACATATTGAGATTGTGATTGGATTGCAAAATTAGAGTATTGTTGCCTTCGTACATAGGTATCAAGTTTGAATCCACTGAATTCATTATGGCATGATATCTATAAAAGTACACAACGATTATGATTGAAAAGTTATTTGAAGATCCCAAAAGTGAGAATTTATGCCTTGCTTTTAGGAGAATATAAAGCTACTTCTGCACTTATATAATTGACTTACTGAACCCTAACTCATTTAACTCCATTATAATCCTTTTCAGATTAAGCACAGAGTTAGGGAAGTATTTCGGATCTTTTCCAAAAAGATACTAAGGCCTAAAATATCGTCCCAAGTCTTTGAGGAGATTTCATTGCTTAATTAGTATTGCATGATTCTTTTTGTACTAAACTACTATTTCATGCTGTTTTTTATTTAGTACTATAGGATTGGGATGTAAACTAAGATTGTGAAATGTTTTTATTATATTTTGATGCCTCCATCTTGGTGGAATTGGAATTCAATTAAATACTAGTGAAATTGTTAAGCATACATGACAATGATGTTGGTATAAATGTCATCTGGATGATATCTATGTTATTGAGTTAGTTGTAGATATCTAGCATTGCAAAAAAAAAAAAAAGATTTTGTGTCTTTACAGGTACTAAACTGGACCTTGAGTAATTAGCTCTAAAAAAAGAAGGGAGTTAACAACTTTATATTTACACGGCACACACACAGACAAGCCGTTGAGTTAGGAAAAAGCGAAAAATTTGCCCGAAATTTTTACACATCTACAAGGTTAATTAACTAGTCGCGGCTTTTGGGTCGTGACATTTATCAATGAATAGTATCTAATTATTAAAATTTACTAGTTTGACACTAGTAATACGCAATCCTCATAGAGTTTTAATCTAACTTATCCTTTAAAACAATGTATGTTGCATTAGAACTTTGGGTCTTAACCTTAATAAAATCAATTCCTTACAAATTTAACTAGTTATTCACAAAACCATAGGATGAGAGTACGTAAATATTTTATTCATACTACGAAGAGTACATTGTGCCAATAAACTCACAGCATTGCCAAATATTTTATCATGCAATAAACTTTCAAAATACATGTGCATAATATATGATAATTATCAAAATAATCATAATAATTAAATACTAATATTTACAATTCTCAAAAAATTAAATAAAAATAATAAAAAATTCAAAAATAAAATTTTGAGCATGTTAGAAAAAACGGAAGTTAGAACGGCCACTGGGTGGGCCTACACATGTCGTACTCTTCACATGCTGAGAGTGGGGCTTCATTATGCCTGCATTATTTCACCATCTTCAACTTTTGGCTGGCCAACCCAACCCAACAAAGTTAAACCCGGCCCATTTGGGTTTTTTTTAATGCAAAAAACAATTTTCTATGCATTTTTCTTGGTGTTTTCATCAAATTAAAGTGTTAAAAGCTCAATTAAACCATTATTTTACAGAACCAATTTGATAAAACGCATCAAAACAACACAAATTGTGATCAATTTGATCAAACAACTTTGATTAAAAACTTATGTTCAACTCGTTTTGAGCTTTCTTTAAATTGATCAACTAAAACCCAAAATTAATGCAATTAAAACCTTTATTTCATGTTAATAACACATAATGAACTATTATTGATGTTTAAATCAATCCAAAAAAACATAAAATTACAAGGTATTAATTTAATTTCGAATTAGTGTTAAAACATAATTTATTCTCAGTTACTTGTTTCACAAAATGAATTACCCAAAATTGATTCCATGTTTTTAAACCTTGATTGATGGATAACAAAAGCTCTAATGTTTAGTTCAAGAAATTCCATCCCATGATTTAAATTCAACTAGCACAAATTATATCTTGTAACGTTTTTAATTCTTAAATTTGTTCAAAAATTTTTCTCTTGGATCCTAATTCACATAAGTCTAGTTTTGATGCTACATGTAAGATTAAATTTATAAATTCTTTATGTAAAAATTCGAACACCAAAGTCATACAAGCAATTGTTTATGCGTTTGGCAAATATTGTCGAAAGCAGAAGCACAATTACTAGGATTATTATAAGATTAGTTTTCCTCTTTCTTCTTTCTTTTAAGGTGGTTCGCAATGAATAGATACCAAAATATATTGAGAAATAAAGAGGGAACCTAACGCTATATTTGTAGTTAAACCTAATAGTCTCCCATAAAAGATTTTTAAGTTTCAGATCTACACAACCATCACATTACACTGACCTAATAAAATGCATAAAAGCCTATATTTATCTGCATCAAAAGAAATAAAAGCCCATATTTACTTATCACAATTAACTAATTAGACTTATTTACATGTCTTTATATTAGGTTTAAATTATCAGTTATTAAAACTTAAAACTACCCCTTATAAAAGGTCCACTAATTGAAAATTTTTAACATTTTTCCCTTCAGGCTTTGCTATTTAATTTCATCACTGGAATTTGTAGGGAAAAAACAATTCCTAAATCAAAACGGGGTTGTACATGTGGCAGTAAAGAAGACATAATGAAGTGCAGAATTCATTACCAAAAAAACAAATGAAGTGCAGAATTAGTGAATTACTCGCTTCCCATGCTGTCCCCACTGGCGGCAGCCAAGCTATAACGCAGTTTCTTACCCAACCGGCTTCCAAATCTATTAGCCTAATGCATAATATGTAATCATGGTAACAAAACCTCAAAAAAGAAAGATTTCATTACAGAACCTCCAATATTAGCTTTTGTTTTTCAATCTTTAATGCTCCTATATTAAGTCTTAAGTCCTCCGTTCCTTAAAAACTAGAACAATTAAAATTTCTTCCGCCCCTTCGCCCGGGGAAATCTTACCCTATCCCCCAAACCAATCAAACCCCCAAAAAAAAACCAACCCCTCTCAGATATTTATATCCGAACCCAAGCTAACAGATATTATGGAATTATCAAAAACTACAACCAGAACATCAAATCCAAAACCATTTCTCTTTCTCTCTTTCTCCTCCTCTATCACACGCACACGCGCACCCATTCTTTGAATCGTCTTCTTGCTTTGTATTTGTAAATCAAGGGTGGATATGGGGAGAGAATGAGAAAGAATCAACGGCTACGATTGCCGTCAACGTTGTCGTTAGTATCATCATCAAGACCACTATCGATATGTCTGCATCTTGTTCCGATTGCTTCGCGGACTTGCTCTGCGGTGAGGATTCCGACGAGGTATGCTCCGGACACTCGCCGGCATGTTCGTCGGAGCTGGACTCTCCGTCCTCTTGCATCGAGGAATCCTCCATCGCTGGTTTCATTGAAGATGAAAGGAACTTCGTCCCCGGCTTCGATTACCTAGCTCGGTTTCAGTCTCAGTCTCTCGACGCATCGGCTCGAGAGGAATCTGTTGCATGGATTCTCAGGGTAAACTGTAACTGACTGAATTGTACCTCACTATCTCCGGTTTTTGATATTATTACGACAATACCACTGGCCTACGTTAGCCGAACCTCTCATAGTTTTGCTAAAACGCGCTGGGTTAGTGATGCTTTCAAAATCAAAAAGTAAAGAGATCTAATAACAGCCGTTCGATTGACGGAGATGAATCATTGATTGGCGGCTGTGAAAACTTTTTCCATTCACTCTCTTTTTCCCAATAATGCTAATATTTCCTTTTTGTTTGTTTGCAGGTGCAAGCATACTATAAATTCCAGCCTTTGACGGCGTATCTTTCCGTTAACTACCTTGACAGGTTTTTGTATTCCCGCCGCATGCAGGTGAGCTTTCGTCACCGTCACTGTTAAGTTTATAAAACTTAGTACTGAAGGATTATATTAGGTGGATAATACAATAATGTTGATGAATTGGAGTGATTATAATTTTTTTGATGATTTGGTGTAATTACGCATGACTTTTCAACGCCGATGAAACCTTGAAACGGACTTCAGTACTTTACCACAGTAAGTCGGTAATAAAATATAGTTTTTTTATAGTAAGAGATTTTGTTCAGTAATTCTTTTTGGAATATTTTAAACACGTATTCTTTTACATATTTTATTCAAAATTTAATTTACAAAATATTTTGAATTTACATTAGCAAAAAAACCCTTGTTATGTATCAACTAATTAAACTAATAAACGATTAAAATTTAATCTAATAATTGTTATTTTTATAAAAAAAAATTATTCTTCACTTTTTTTTGGACATCCTACGAACAAAAAAATAATTAAGCTAATTATTTTTTTTGGTTGAATCAAACAGTGGCTTGCGTTATTGGAAGATAAAAAGGAAAGTGGCTTGCCTTTGCATTAACTACAGTATGAGCTTTTTTTTTTTTATGTAGTAATATTTCCTATATGATGGTACTGCATCTACTTTCAATAAAGTTCCACAGTAGTGGTGTTATTGTTTTTCCAAATTCACCATAATAATTACCGCAAAAAGTTCATGTGCTAGATTAGATATTCACTATTGATGATTACTACTGGATTATCATTTGTGGTGATTACAATGCGATGGTTTTTATTTATTTATTTATTTGTTTGCTGTTTCGCAATTCAGCAAGCTAGTGAGTGGCCATTGCAACTTTTATCTGTGGCTTGCTTGTCGATAGCGGCCAAGATGGAGGAACCTCTAGTTCCATCTCTTGTAGATCTTCAGGTATATTTCTTCTTTAATGAACTTTCCAGGGTTTAAATCATTACTACCATTCTTCCTTTTCAATGAGCA
Organism: Heritiera fomes; assembly: GCA_032173925.1. Classification (NCBI taxonomy): domain Eukaryota; kingdom Viridiplantae; phylum Streptophyta; class Magnoliopsida; order Malvales; family Malvaceae; genus Heritiera; species Heritiera fomes. The sequence goes on along the minus strand of JAPDPM010000009.1, from coordinate 13,823,280 downwards.
TTAGTGTAATTTCAACATAGTGCCTATATATGCAGGTAGAGGGTGCGAAATATATTTTTGAACCAAGAACAATTCGCAAAATGGAACTGCTTGCACTTACGGTTTTGGATTGGAGGCTGCGATCAGTAACGCCATTCAGTTTCATTAGTTTCTTTGCATGCAAGCTCGATCCCACAGGAACTTTTTCCGGGTTACTTATTTCAAAGGCAACGGATATCATCTTATCTAATATCAAAGGTATTATTATTATTATTATCAATTGAATTTTATTCTCTTTCTGTCGGTTGATATAAATACATACATATATTAAACAACATTTGTATACGAAATTGTAAACGTAAACATAAATATTTACGCACATGAAGGGAAAAAAAGGCTTAAAAATATCATTAATTCAAGTAAAAAACGTTTGCTAATGTCAGCAGAGGCCAGCTTTCTAGGGTATAGGCCGTCGAGCATTGCTGCTGCAGCGATACTTTGTGCAGCGAATGACATTCCAAACTTGTCCCTTGTTAATCCTGAGCATGCTGAGTCATGGTGTGATGGACTAAGCAAAGTAAGCTCAATTATTGTGCAAATGTGATTCTGGTTAAACAAGAAACTAGTTTGCCAACTTGGAAAAAATCCAAATTTTTTGCAGGAGAAAATCCTTAGCTGCTACCAGTTAATGCAAGAACTAGTGCTTGACAACGCCAGGAGGAAACCACCAAAGATATTACCACCGCTTCGAGTAACGATCCGGGCCGGAATGTCTAGTGACTCATCCTCATCGTCGTCGTCATCACCTTCTTATAAAAGGAGAAAATTAAACAACTGCCAGTGGGTGGTTGACGACAAAGGAAACTCCGAGTAAGGGGAGGAGAGAAATAATAAAGAAAAAGGCAGGGAAGAAAAAGAAAAGAACAAAATGGTGGCCCAAGAACCCTCAATAATTTTTTGGAGGGTTTTGAGAATAAATTGACTTGAGTGATGTAGATTATTTAGTATACATATGAATGTATGGAGTCTGGTGAGTTTGGAGGTTTACAAATTCTTTGGTTGGTGGCCGTTGCCAGTCATTAATGGCTTTGCAGATTCCCAAGGGAGTGGGGATTTGTTACATAAAGTATTTAATGTGTGAGAAAGTTAGGGAAAGACGGGTAAAATAAGCCATTTTTAATATGGTGGGAATCATGAGTGTGAATTGAATTCAAAGCCTACATTGATTATTTGAATGAAAGGGGGTGGAGATGGCGGGTCCCCAGGCCAGGGGCTAAAGGAAAAGGAGTAGAGAAAATTCTGGGACGGTGGAGTTAGGATTGAACGTTGAAGTTTGAGCTGTGTTCATTATCATTGCTTCAACTTCTGCTCCTCTCTAGATCAAGTATCGACAACGCACAAATACAAATTAAGATTAAAAAAAAGGAAAAATAAACATGGCTTCTTTGGGTTTTTTGAGTGGTTAGTGTGCACAAGCATTTAGCACGTGTGGCAAGCACGAGTGTATGTGTGCTTTTTTTTTTTGGCGGGAAATGCCTTGTCTTCTTCTTCATCTTCTTCTAATGGCCTTCACCTTGGGCTTAACCTTCACTGGACTATTTCCAATGGTGTTCATGCGTGTCATGGTGACACGTGCGCATGCCTTTTTTTTGGTCTTTATTTTTTTATTTTTTATTTACCTCAGAAGAGAAAGAAAAAACCTGTTTCATGGCCAGCGTTTGGTCTGACATATATGAAGGTCTTTGGGGCCTTTCAAGGGTGTTGTATTTGATTCGTGAATAAATAAATAATCAAATTATTAGTTACATTTAGTGTTGTTTTCTCTCATTTCATATCTTCTTTTCTTTTTCTCTGTTGCAGCGCACGTGATTGACAATACATAACTTGTAGCTTTGCCATTGGTTTTATTGTTACTGTATCTAAAGAAAATTTGAATGGATCACAGTGGAATTTTGCGGGGGCATCGCTTGCTGAGGACACAGGGCCTTGGTCCCGCTGGTGATAAAGACCTTCGGCAAATGCCACTCGTGACCGCCCCATGTCAGCTGGTTTCCTCTCTTCCAACTGATCTCTGCCTCACATCCTATCGCACTTTCAAATCTCTACTCTCAACTGATCTGTCAATCAATTTTATTGGCCGGTTTCCAAGATTTTTTATCTCTTTCCATTGTGTCTTCGGTGATCTCTAAGCCACTAGTAAAACGTTTCTTGAATTTCTTAATTGGTTATCCCGTCGCAATTATATACTATAAGTTTATAAGCTTCGGTATATTAGTGATGAAAGAGGCCATTGCGTGGAGATTGGGGTACATTGTAAGAAAAAGGCAAGGCTGGAAAAAGCAAGATCCTTTTCATCTACAATTGCATATATTGAAGGGTTTTGTTATTTATTTATTTATTTTGTAACATTACAAATAGAGAAAGCCTATAAAAGAAGTTGTCATTTTGCCCTAGATCCCCGACATAGGGTGTATTATCTTTGCATGTGGTAACATTACACAGTGGCCCTTAAAAAATGGTGCATAAAAGGTAACCATGCCACCAAACGTCATGCAAAGCTCATCACCTCCATTTGCAACACGTCACACGCGGTAACCATGCTCCGTCACATATTCACACCTCTCGCCCGGCCCCTCGGCGGCCTGTTCTTTCATTCGATTCATGACATGAAGAAATTTTCTATGCCAGTTTCCTCCATGGACCACGGTGACAAATCTTCATCCGTACAAGTTTATCCAACTCTCTTGGATTTGTTTTTAATTATTAGCTTCCAACATTTTTATTTTTTTTATGTAATATCTTTATTTATTTTACGATTTAAAATTAATTTTTTTAGATCAAAAATAATAAACGATAAAATTTTTTCAACAATAAAAATTTTAAAATTCGAATCATGATCAAATATTTAAAGAAAAAATTCATTTTTACTATTTATGAGTAACATCTCTATTCTTCTCCATCGATCAAGGGACGAAATGATGTCAGGACAACTCATAAATTCAAGGTTTTTATTTTAATTAATATGACATTGATGATCAAGTCTTGGTTTAAATGTTCTATAATATTAATAAGTAGAATAAGAATCTTAGAAGAATGGTACCCTCCTCGTTAGCTAGCTAGCTAACTTTACGGAATGTTTTTTTAGTAGTTATTCCAACAGTCTGGATCCCATAATTAGACGTATCAGAATCCACTTGGGTAATTTAATTGAATCAAATCAATTAATAGGATGCAGCTTTTTATCATCGGTAGAGGTGGTCTGTGGGGCCATGAAGATTTTGGACTGTATCAACCCATAATAAAAGACGCCCATATTAATCTTCCCTCCCCACTAATAATGTAACATTAAAACTAAAACGAAGGTCTGGTTCGGTGATTTAACAACTGATAACTGTAGTTACACAAATGGAACAAACAAGAGGTGCCAAGGTGTTGTTATGCAATGGCGTAATTGTTAGCTAATTTTTTTAACCACAATTATCTTCATCTATTTTACATTCTAATATTAATTTCGTTCGAAAAAAAATGATAAACGATAAAGTCTTCTTAAATTTTAAATTTAAATCATATTTAAATGTTTTAAAAAAAAATCCACTTTCACTTCTTCTAATTATTTATAGCTAATTATTAGTTAATTTTTTTTTCATTTTTTAAATAATAATAATAATATAAATCATGTGTCTTCACATGAGATACATTTTAATACACCTTGGTGTAATGTAACAGTGACAATAATACATTAATCAATTGTATGCAAAGTAATTAAGTTTTAATTAAGTATTTTGTTAACTTGTTTCAATAACATATTTATAGGATTCAATGCATTTATTCAAAATACCAATTGAACTACAAGGAAAATGCTTCCCATTCTAATAGCTTTTAAGGATAATTATTCAATATATATATATATATATATATATATATATCGTTAGTGGAGTTTTTTTATTCCACAAGTAGTATTAGGATCATGACACATATCTAGAGATGTAAAACGGGCAGGGCGGGCGGGGCGGGTACGGGTCGGGTCGTACGGAAGCGGGCTTAAACGAGCTGAATATTACATGCCCGATCCGTTTTTAATACAGACCGGGCCGGCCCGCGGGCCAAGCATTTTTTTAAATAAAAATAATAAAAATTAAATCAAATTAAATTTTAAAAAATCATTAAAATTCATATATAAATACAATCTAAATACAATTATAATTCACTTACAATATTTTAAAATAAATAACTACAAACTTGAAAAAACATAAATTTTTATTAAACATTAAACTTTTCTAACATTTTTTTTCACTATTATACATATAATGTCATGGTTTGAATTCAAAGTAAAATTATATGAATTCATTTTTTCGCTAGAATACAATAAAATCATGTTATGTATTATTTTGATAATAAATAAAAATATATTAATAGTATAGTTTAAAAGCTAATTACATTAAAAAAAAACAAAAAAAATGGCTTGGCCCGCGCGGGCCAATCCGTTTAGGCCCGTTTTTAAACGGGCCGCAATTTAAAAGCCCAAACCGCTTAAAGCCCGCTTTTTAAACGGGTCAGCCCGCGGTTTAAGGCCCGTTTTACACCTTTACACATATCTTATAAAAATATTAAAAAAATAAATAAAATAAGACATATGTTATAATTCTAACCATATTTATGAAATAAAATAACTCCACTCACGGTATATAGAATAATTATCATAGTTATAAGCCCATCGTTACAATTTGATTCGGGACTAGTAAGATATTAATATCACAAAAACTAATTAACTTTTTCTCTGTTTTTTGCCAATCAGAAATTAATGATCAAAATATGATTCTTCTGAAAATTATTTTGAAAATAAGTATGAAATTAATTTTTTAAAAAATACATCCTTCAATTTGCTTGAAAAATGAATTATGCTTAAATAAAATCTAAAAGTACTTCTGATCATATTATAAAAACAAATCTCTAAAAGCTTAAGTTTCAACTCAAAAAGGTTGAGTTAAAAGGTAATTCCCGTGCTATAAATTTTCAATGTAGTTAGGCCTGTATCAAGGAATATCGTCTGCGAACATGAACATTTTTTCCTAGCAACGCATGATGGGAGCGGAGCGTATAAAAGTAACCATCAAGTTGGGGCTCTGATGAGGACGTGACATTTTGGTGGAGGAAGGGCATAAAAAGGCGGTTTTAACGAACGGAAATGGAGGAGAGAGGATTTGGATTTTGTCAGCAAAAGGTTCCCCATCATGCATCATCAACACCATCATAGGGTTTGGGATATTTGCACAAGTAAATATCTAAATGTTTTCTAAATTTTGCGCGAAGTTTTAAATTATTTTTCAAATTTTTAAAAGTTTTATATTCACCTTCAAAATTGAAAATGCATCTCATTTAAGTTTTTTCATCAAGATTTTTGTCTATTTTAATGTTAAATGCCAGCTGTAGTGTTAGCTAGCATGCTAATGTGTATAATTTAATAAAATATTACTTTTCGAGTTAATATCTTCAATGGTTCCCAAAATTTACGTAATATTTTAAATTGTTCCTTGAACTTCAAAAAATAACATATTATTCCCAAAGTTGCAATACACCAAGAGAATTCGAATACCTTTAGCAATTCTACTCTTTCAAGAGATGTATATATCCTGATATTATATATATGTTGTAACATAATGTCATGATCCGAATGCCGTGATTTGCACTTGATACTATACACTTTTTCCTTCTTTACAAATTTACAAACTAAATTTTTCCTTTTCAATTTAAAGTTTGTATTTGGTGCCAGTATAGTCGTTAAACCTTTTCCATTCATTCTTTTAATTCAAAAGTGATTTGAATTATTTTCTAAGTTAGGCAAAGGTTGTTTTTAACCCTAACTTATTGATTCTTGAAAATAAATTGAAAATATCTCCTTTATATTTTAAAACTTTCCCTACTTAATCACCTGCAAATTATCACAATGCAACACAGTAGTATTTCTCAATTCAGCAGTCCTAATATCCACAACTAATCATATACATATCATGTAGCATAGAAATATTATATCGACCATTCTTTATCCTAGTTTATATCTCATCCTATAGTAATGTATAGAAATTGCTTGTAAATAAAAGCATATACAAAAGAAGTACTACAATACCAAAATATTCAACAGTGAGGAGCTTGGGCGTTAAGACAATATTCAATCAGCCAAAATATCCAACGCGTCCCTTAACTTGAATCAATCTGTAAAAAAATTAATTTCGTTTAATGAGCGAAGTCTCAATAAGTTACTAATATAAGAATAAAATTAGAATTATATCATCACTAATGCAACACATGAATCATGCAAGTGTAGCTCCCAATATCATTTAGAAGTTAATATCCTTTGACTATTTATTCAATCACGCCCTAATGACACTAAGTATCCTTGTATCACCGCATATCATACATCAATGCAGGATGTACTATCAAGAAAAGGTTCAAAATGCAAAATATGAAAATTCTACTATATAAAACATCTATTTCAAAACATGTCTTATGTAGTATATAATCATGTACGAAACTCATGTAGTTTCAAAATCATTTAACATATACTTTAGAACACATTTCAAAACATGAACAGTCTCAAATCATATCATGTGTGGTATAAAACCATGTGTAAATCATATTCAGTCACAATCATATCACATATACTGTAAAAACATATCATATCTAAAGTTTCATATACAATAAACCCTTCTTTAGACAACGTTTAACATTTATTGAGAGAGTAGACATGGATCCTTATTCTGGTATCATATCATCTCTAACCCTTTGTAGCTATCAATAGGAAAGTTTCCCTCTAAGGGCATCTATTTATGATCATAGATCATCGCAGTCCCACTGATCAGTTGGAAACTGAGGAATATGTCCATGACTATTATCAGACAACTTGGAATGGTCTCATCAGGCAACATCTACATGTACATATCACATATATATAAACAGGATTCTATGCCACACAGGCAGAACCACACAATATATATAAATACACTCTTTGCCACAAAGGCATCTGCCACACAGACATTCAATAAGGTACCTGTCATCCCAATATCGAAATCTTTTATTATAACATTTTAAACCCATTTAGACAAATAAAACATTTAAAACTAAGTCTTTTCTCAAATCAATGCATAGTTAAATCTTATACTCAATCTGTACATGTCATGAATGATGTCAAAACGAGTGTTAAACATCAAGGTTTGTGGTTGTTTAGTTATTTCAAACATTTACTTTTACTTAAAAGATTTTGATGCATCTCTTTTAAAACAATGCTTTCTCTTTTAAAACAACATGAGATAATATACTACGCACAAATGAATTCCTAAGTACACCAAGCTATAGCTCAATAATTATTCAATCCATTATTGTGCATATTAGGCAATTAGACTAAGGTATATCTATAGTAGCCTCGATTTCTCATTCACACATGATCATGACACAAATGTCATCTATCATTCATTATGCAATTACATAAGTCTATCAAACACCCAATGACATCAATAAGATCCACGATACATTTGTATAAATGTACATTCAGATCTATTCTAATAACGTTTATAGGTTACTAAGATCAAACTCCTCTTTTCGAGGTCACACAATCATATAGATACACATTTTCCTATCTAATATCATCCACACAATTCAAACATCAAATCACTTTCCAATTTTCTAACATTTGTTTCACAGACCATAAAATCACAATGAGTAGCTATACATGTTCACGTATCTATTTAATTCCGATAATGTCACCAAATGTTAAAATCACATATCTCTTGTCAAAATAACAATATCACATCAATGCATAATTTCTATATTTTGACATGAGCCACAATATCCACATAATTCACTTTCCTTTTCTATCATTAATCTCATAGTTCATTCAAAACACAGTGTATATCAATGCACATATTACAGTATATTTATATATATAGATCTATATATTTCCACCAATATTTCGTCGATATACTAACAAGATTCCACAATATCCCAAAACATCCTATTAGCACTCTAGCGATATGTATATTAAATCAACTTATCAAGTCACCATTAAGTCATAATTAAACATTTCCTATTATAATTGTCAAATATATCTATTTGTAACGTTAACAAGACTCACGAAATACCCCAAATATAGTTTCTTATTTCCATCTCGCATTAACACATTACTATAATGGTTACACACCACAATTATTTGATATTTTCACCTAAGGCTTTATCAAGATTTATAAAATATCATAAGTAGAGGACTCTTATTCTCGTCTTCTATAATCATATTACTGAAAGCTACCTTCTACCCATGCCCCATTTCAATGTCACACATATCAACTATTTGTTCATCTTTGATGCCTTGTATTCAATAAATTTGCTTTCCAATGATTTCACAATAATTATTAAGATCGCCTTGTCATAGTCCGACATTATTTTCATGACCGCTAACCCAATCTTAATCACAACATATGTTGCTTTTCAAGGAATTGATATTATATAATCCTTAGACTACTTCAACACATTGACTATCTACACCACCCAATTCACTTCTAACAAGTACTTTCATACAAGTTTCAATCTTTAAAATCATTAAAATGAGTCTCAATAGGTTTTCTTTTGTACGAAAATATTTAACCACCATAACTCTTTAAATTTCCAAAATCTCTTCAATTATTTCGATAAAGTTAAACTTCAAACACTATACTTTAAATTCGGTTTAAACATATCATTCGATAATTTCTTTTCAAAAGTTTCACTTATACAAGGAAACAATAACTTTTACATCAAGCATTTTTATATAAATTCTAGCAGCATAACCATTCAAAATGAAAACCTCCTGCAAACAGTTCCAATAGCCCACAATAGTACAAAGTAGTTTAAATCTACAATTCCACAAGCAATTCAGTTCTTAAAACATAACCCGTTCATTACTTTAATTTCAAATCAATTCAATACTTTCTCCATTTTGTTCTATCAACATGTTCATGATGTGTCTACCTTTTTCAAATACTGGCTTAATACTATTGCAACACATTTGTCAATCATTTCTATCATAAGCAACCATAATCTTTATCTACATGATATAATTCTAAAGTTACTTTATAAAAGTATTTTACCCACTCCAAGTATAGAAGTTAAAGCTCCAAGCTTGGTTCAAGTCCTTCCAACTATACTTGATAATTCCTTTACAATCCCAAACAATACATCCACATTTAGCACTATAATAAAATCACAAGATAATTTATAAAGTGCCAGTGTGAGAACACTAATTTTCCCAATAACCTATATAAGTTAATCATTATGAAAATCGATAAGTGAAGGTTAATCGCTGTGATTTCTAAATAGTGATTATGCCAGAGGAAAATTGGAAGTGGGGCCACAAGGATTGCTAAGACCTGGAATGACCTTAAAAGAGTAGGTTATTGATACTTGGAGTTCATTTACCCATGGTATGAAACTCGTCTTGATTGGAGTTTAATTTGAAGTATCGAAGAGAGCTATTGTAAACAATGTGCTTTGTAAGGATTGGGAAAAACTGCGATATGGGTCCTCTTGGGATGTTTACAGTCCAAATTAGGGTGAAACTCTAGAATAAAAATATTAGAGCAAAATAATGAGATGGTAAGAATCTGCATCTCGAAATTCCTCCGTTTGTTCATGTTTTGGGAAATGTGCAACATATTTAATAATGACGATTGTGTCTATAAGTCGAAAAAAATTTGTGAATATCAGTCAACGTAGTTTGACTTTTAACCCGTAGACTATCATAGATGAACCCTCATGTGATGTGATAACAGTGAATTTTCTAAAATTAATATTAAATATTTGTAAATTTAATATTAAAGCAAATAGAAAAGTTAAATAAATAAATAAAATTTATTTACGAGATGTAAATATTATTGAAATTCTCGAAATTGATGAAGCGCTGAAGTTGAGGAAATTATTTTGGATATTAAGAAATCCAAAAATAACAGAAATAAAAATATGTATATTTTTATACATTTTGTATATATAAAAATATATATTAATTGCAATTAAAGTGTAAAAATATATTTATATATATGTAAATACATATATATGTATTTTGGTATGAAATGTGTATTTAAATACATATTTCAAATAATGTAATTATATATGTATATACTCAATTATAATTATATGTATAATTATAATATAATATATATATATATATATATATATATAAAGAAAGGGAAACAGAAACAGGATCGGGACTCATTTCCTTTCTCTGTTACAAAACAGAGAAGGGAGCCGACCCCGTCGGTAGTATTGAAGAAAGGGAGAGAGAGAGGGGAAGCCGTCGCTGGTGAGGAAAGGAAGAGAAGGAAGCTGCCAGCGACGGGAAAGGAAAAGGAAAGGAGAGAAGAAGTCGGGGAAACCGAGAGGAAAAGAGGGAAAAAAGGAAAAAGGGGAAACGACGGTGCTGGCCGATCTGGACACCGTCGTGCCATCCTCGACGTCGGCGGGGGGAAGGGGAAGGAAAAGGGACCGTCGGCGGTGGAGGAGGAAGAGAAAAGAGGAAGAAAAAGGAGGAGAAGGGATCGAAGCTGCCATCGCCAGATCTGCAGTCGTCATCACCGATCTGGAGAAACGGAAGCCAGATCCAGCTTCGCCGCCACCTCCGCCAGCCGAGGAAGGGCTGAACCGGTGAAGAACTGGCTGTCGGAGGCTGAACCAGCCGATAAGCGCCTACCCGACTGAACTGATTCCTGCTAGAAAAAGGAAAAGGAAAAAGAAAAAGAAAAGAAAAAGGAAAAAGAAAGAGAAAAAGAAGAAAAAGGAAGACAAAGAAAAAGAAAAGAAGAAAAAGAAGAAGAAGAGGAAAATGGTAGGAAATTAATAATAATTTTATTATTATTAATTATTGAATAATTATGTAAAATTCTAAATTTAGTATGGGCTTGAAATTTTAGAATTTTACGAGATGATTTGAAATGATGAAAATTGGGAGAGGTGAATATGGGCATGACAGTAGCGAGGAAGTCGTCGACCCGGAACAGATAAGGGAGACATGTGTAGCCTGTAAGGATATTCGGTATGCATGCTTTAAATATGCATCAATTTTATAAAAATGCTATGGAAAATAATTGGTTCGAAAATTGTGGTGATTGACTGGCTGTGGATATTAAACTGTATTTTCTGTGCAGGGAGGCTAGTCAACCGACAGCCGTTATGCTGCCGAAAAATTTTAGAAAATTATATAAAATCATTAAAAATGATTTTATTTCATGAGAAACGGTTTCCAACCACGAAAATCGAAAAAATGATTATTTTTCATAAAACTTGAATATACTGATTTTATTTTTAAAATATTCATGTTTTTGAGATAGGTGATAATCAGATCACCGAAAATTCTCCTGATATGTAAAGTACATGTAACATGAAAAGGAAGATGAAAAGACATAAAGTGAATATTTTATACATATTTTCTTAAATATTCATTAAATGATTTATATAACCTTTATGGTTTTAATTATGAAATTAATTATTTTTATAAATTCCATAAAGGTTTATTGATGATGGAAAACACGGTTTTGAGACTAGTTGGCCTTCTATCATGCTCATACATGATATGTGATAAGTGATATGCGATATGCGATATGCGATATGTTCAGTCCCGGTCGACACTTGATCAGTGATCCACCGACGACGATTATAGACTATGGTCATAGATCTAACATGATTATTTTCTACCTTTAGGTACTATAGCATGATATGATTGATGATTGGCTCAATCTCCATATATGAAAATGTTTTATATGATATGTGATACGTTAAATGAAAATGTTTTACATAATATGTGATACGTTATATGAAAATGTTTATATGATATGTGACATGTGAAAAGAGACATGTTTTATATGACATGAGAAAAATAAAATGATTTACAGCATTTTATATAATGCTCATTATAGTACTGATTATAGTACTACGAGATCATTTTCACAAGACATGTGATATGAACATGTAATATGTTTTCAAATGGAAAAGAGTTTATAAGTCTAATATTCTTACTATGATTTTAAATTGAATATTAGACTATATGTGACAGGAATATGTAATATGTTTTCAAAAAGGAAAGAGGAGGAAAATAAATCTAATATTCTTATTATAATTTCTTAAATTGAATATTAGATTTAAATGATGTATATGTTATACGAAAAGGATTTAAATAGCTTATTTTGTTATTTAAAGTACTGTACTAATTATAAATTGTACAGTAAAATACGAAAGGAATTCAAAAGAGAATGATGATAGTTTAAATTAATATTTATCTAAAAGAATAGATAAATATTAGATTATTTTATTTAAATGCTTTAAATTCATAAATGCATAAGTTGAAAATGATATGAAATGAAAGGAAAAGGATTTAAATTTCAAACGAAATTTATTACTCTCTACAGTTGCTTCTAGGCTCCGGGACAAGACAGGTATTTAAAAATACCTGCCTTACTCAATCCGGATCCCTAGCCTACTGTAGTATCCTTCCTACATGTGAGCCTAGTATATTTCTAGGAAAATGAAAAAGTTTTTCAGCATATAGATAGCTAAATATCAAGAGTTGCATATAACTCTTTTACTGAGCGGTGGATTGTTCACTCCCTAATTTTAATATTTCAGATTTTCGAAGACTGAAAGTCTGACATCTGAGGATCTCAGCTGTGCATTTGGAGACATTGCGACAGCTTGATTTATTACATGAGGTACGATAATTTATTTTCTATATTTAGACTTATCTACAGTAGTACTTGTAGACACTTAATTTTATCCGAACAATTCTTTTATAATAAAACAAATCAAAAAAATGGAAAAAATGAAAAAAAAAGGTAGAAAATATAAAAAATAAAATGGGAAATAAACAATTTTGGTCAAACCTTAAATCATGCAAATCCTAAACCAAAGCCATGCACCATATAACTATCGGCTAACCATATACCTTGGGAGCCAAGAGTTGACTTGGTTGATTTGTTGCCAAAAAATGAAGATAATAATTTGCAATATAAAGGAAATAAATCAAGAATATGAATCTCATGATGACAGCCACGATTTAAGCATCAAAAGGGGGAAGTTTGCTTCCTTTCTTAAAAGCTTACAAGCTGAAATGGTTATAAAAGCAAAGGGGCGGCATCATCTTGGGGGGGAGGGAACAAAAAAAAAACCTAGAAAAAAAACCTGAAGGAGAAAAACCTAGAAAAAAAAACCTAGAGGAGAAAAAACCCTAGAAAATTTGGTTATTGCTTTTTTTTTCTTTCACCCGGACCACCCTACCTCCGACCACCATCATCACAATCATCATCCTGACCCGAGCCACCTACATCAAACAGAAGACCACCACTGAACGCCTACAACCCACGCCCTGCTTTACTGCTGCTCCGTCTAAATCATTGCTGGACGTCCCAACAAGTTCTGCATTGCATCTTCTCTTCCACCGCTCCACACCAACCCTGCTTGCCTCCTTCACTGCACCATTCCAACGTGAAGACCCTTACAGCGAACCCCTCTGCCATCATTTTTGGCCACGCACCATTATCTTCCTTCATGCTTTGTGGCTGTCGTTCCCATCGCTTCAACCCAGTCTAGCTGCTGCTGTGTGCTTGGATCAATCTTGGCCTACGTACCAACCCCTTACCCTGCTGTGGCAATCTTGCTCTCTTCTCCAGTCCACGGCACCAGACCACAACGCCACATCTTGACCACGCTGCCTGCACCGCTCTCTCTGCTTCACCATTCATCCAGCCTTGCATCGAGTCTATCTGGGCTAAACCACCCCTACCTTGCCTTGTTCTGTCGAGCCATCATCTTCATCACATAGAATCGGTTTCTTCACGCCTGTTTTACCCTCGCCTTTATCATCATCAAAACTACCGCAGCCATACCGCACCGTATCGCTTCCCTGCATATTTGCATTCTGACCAAGCCTCTACGTTTGTCAACATCGTCATCTTACTACACCACGCCATCTGCTGGTGCAGCATCTTTGCTTTACGCCACCACTACCTTGCTGTCTAAGACACGCCTCTATTATCCCCGACTCTGCCCGTTATCACAAAGCTGTTGTGGAGCTGCTGAGGAGTTTATTCTGTTGGAAAGCATAAAATAGAACGTGAACGAGAGGCTGCGTGAAACCATCAAGGTATGTGCATGTATATTTATTTATTGTATTGTTTTTATTTTTTTTAGATTTATATTTGTTAAAAGTAGTAGTATTGAAGGTGACGTCTTGAAGAATATTTCCATGGAAAAACATGTTTAGGCACACATGCTTAATCTTATATTCATTATTTTTATAATAAAAGATTTTAAAAATATATACAATGAATAAAAAATAAAAAATAAAACTTTATGGAAGAATTTAAATTAAAAATTCTCCGATGATAGGATTTCATAGAATTCACAAGTAGTGATTCTTTGATAATCTTTAGGGTCGAAATAAAATCCTTAATGTCACCAGCGTATTGGGACATTTAAGTGATTTTATTCCGATATAAGAATCTCTTAATATAAAGAAAAATAACAAAAATAAATATAAAAAAGTGTATAAATATAAAAATGGATAAAAATGTGAGTGTTAAAATAAATAAATTAATATGTAGATAAATGCAAGTATAAGTGTTAAAATAAAATATATATAAATAAAAATATACATTTTAAATAAATAAACAAAAATATAAAAGGATCCCCGATGATAGGATTCCTTAGAAATCACAAGTAGTGATTCTTTGATTATCCTTAGGGTCGAAATAAAATATTTGAATATTACCAGCGTATTGGGGTATTCAAATAATTTTAGTTCGATATTAAGATTCCTAATATAATCAACTTATATGAAATAAACTAGCACTAAAAATAATAAATAAATAAATATTTTAAATAAACTTCAAAATAAAGAGTAAAACAAATTAAGAATAAATAAGATATAAATAATGTCCGATGATGAGATGTTACGGAATTCACAAGTAGTGATCCCTAACTGATCTCTAGGTGAGAGAAATATGCTAAATGTTACCAGCGTATTGGAATATTTAGTATGATTTTTCAATAAAAACAAGATTTCATAAATATAAATAAATTACAAAATAATAATATAAGTATAAATGAATTAAAAAATAATAAAATGAAACAATGGATTTCTCATGTGCATCATTTGTATTTTGATTGCATCATTTGCATCCATGAAATTTTAAAATAAGTGTGAATCTCCCGAGGATGGGATTCTGTAGAAATTGCAAGTAGCGATTCTTGAGAAATCTCTAGGTGAGGAAATTATCCGAATTGCTACCAGAAGTATTGGGGTATTTCGGAATAATTTTCAATATAAAAGATTCTCATTTATTTCAAATAAAAAGTAAAATTTAACACAAATAAAAATAAATTTTAATATGTCAAAAAAAATAATAAAAATGATTTTAAAATAAATGGAATTCTATTTAAATGTTTCATTAAGACCATTTTATTAAGATCAAAAGATAATACCTTTTTTTCTTTTTTTGTATTCAAATACCTATATATGTACTAACATATATAAGGATATGTTTATGTCTTCCAATATTGAAACTATTTTGTAGAAATCAAATACTTTTAGTCAGAGATTCGAATACCATATTCTTCATGGGAAATGTGAAAATGGTTGCTTGCCTAGATTAATTTCCTCTATCCATAACCTTAAAACCCATTATTCAAATGATTTTCGTTTTTCCTAACCCACATGCCTTTGACAACCTTGGCTAATTCTTTCTACGGTGATATTGCTAATTCTTGTTTTTTTATTTTTTTTCACCCATACCTTGTTTTAAACAAATTCTTTGTTTTTGGGAAAACTAGTATGTCATTTTTTAAAGTAATTTGATTACCATATCTAAGTTAATCGAATTCCATTCAAATAGATGCTTCTATTTAAAGATTGCTTATAAGAATTCAAATACTTTTAGAAGAATTTCGAATACCTATATGTTCGAAACAACAATGAGATATGTACATTATGTTACAACTCACAATCATATGTACGTATAATATTAGGTTGTTTACATCTCTTGAAAGGGCAGAATTGTTATAGGTACTCGAATTCCCTATTACGTGTATTCAAAATCTCTTTGTTTATTTTTGGAGATCAATATATTATTTTTTGAAATTTGTGGATGAATTTAAAATATCATGCAAACTTTGAAAACCATTGAAAATATTAACTCAAAAAGTATTATTTTTCTAAATAATACATGTCAGCATGCCAACTGACAACATGTGTACTGACACGTTGTGCCAATAAGCATTAACGTCAAAATTAATGAAATCTTGACGAAATGATTTAAATAGGACGCGTGTGTAATTTTGAGAACTGGTACCTTACTTTTAGAAGTCTTAAATACCATTTTAAGATATTAACTCATTTGCGCTGCAATTAACCAGTAATAATAATTCCGACCAAAGATAGGCAATTATCAGAAAATTGCTTAATACTCGCTCTACGCCAATTGGAAGTTGGCACGTGTCAGTCACACTGTCAAGATTTTACTTAAGAGGCACGGAGCTTTTTTTACTCGACCCAACATATGTTGGAAACGGATGCTGTATGTTATTAATCTCAATCAATTACATGAGATTTTTTTTTTATATAAAGCTTAGCTTAGAGGACCAAAAGCATTCATGCATTTCTTCCTTATCTTTGCACTAAAAAATACACATGCCCACACACTCTTTTTCTCCAAAAATGATCTTTAAAGTGAAGAATCCTATGTATAAGCCCAAAAGCCAAAATTTCTTTTCACCTCCCAATGAAAAGTGAGAAGTGGAGATTAAGGGGTGTGTGGGGTGCAGAATCTAGTCTCTTTTACCAACTATTTTTATTTTGCTTTGAGCAGTATTCTTTTCGACTTTATATGGGACTGACAAAATTGGAGCGCCCGGCCCCTAACTAAAGTTCAAGCTTTTAAGGATGACTTTTCGTTGTAAAAACAAGCTCGTGGGGTTCTCGTAAATGTTCATATTGGCCCATATGCTAAAGAGTTCAAAAGATTGAATGATAAGCTGAATTTATCAGATATGATTTTTCTGATTTTATACTGAATACAAGACACTGCCATTTTTCTCCACTCCATTGGCTACTTCAAAATATGTCCCCTCTGAAGCTCACAGTTTGTGAGCTAAAGAAAAGAAAAGCAAACAAAAGAGATGGAAAGTGTACGTATGATATCTCGATCATATCTATACCTCCTCAGTCTCAGTATACCTGAGAGGAAATCCATGTTTTGTCTCTTTAATTTTTGAACATAGAGCGCCGCATATATCCATTTTTCAGTTTCAGTCAGTACTTAACGCTATGAAACATCTGTGTAATGATTTCTGTAATAATTTTCTTTATTCATTTATAGCTGATAATATGGATTTGGCTAAAAGATCAAAAAAATTCTAAAAAAATAAATTTAGTAATTGAGCTCCTAATTTTTTTCGCAATCAATTGAACCATTACATTTCAAATTTTACTCAATTGAATTCTTTCGTGGTAGAAACCATTAAATTCGTACAAAAATTGTTAAATTTGTATAATACACATGGCAAAAAATATAACAGATCTAACGGTTTACATCTATGAAAAGACTTAATTGAATAAAAATTAAAATGTAAAAACTTAATTGATTACGAAAAAATTAAAAACTCAATTACTAAAATCATTTTCTATTGAGTTTTTTTGACCCTTTAGCCTATCGCATGGGCGGCTGGTACATTGTAGTATGTAAACTGTAGACTGTAGTGTAAAGCAAGAAAAGATTGTTCTTTTGGTAGAGAGAGGGCCTATTTTGGCTTTCCAACTCATAATTTTCTCTCTTTGGATGCCATTAAAAGAAAGCCGAAAGGGGACGGATGGCGGTACTGTGGCAACTCTCGAGGGAGCGTGTGACGTCGTGTTGTTCTTTATTTTGCCTTTGTCATTAGTGCATGCCTGGACCTCCATTTGCAAGAGTGGAGACAAAAGGGTCTTCTATTTAATCATCAACATTCAACAACCTCTCCTCTCCTTGCCCTCCCCAATCAGATCATCCTTAACTTTTTTTTTTTATCCATGGATATTTTCATCCGTTTTACAATTTGAGGCTAATCCGATATTAATCCTGTTCAGACCGAGAGTGATAAGCGGTAAACCCTTTCAATAGTGATGATTCTAAAATTCGAATAATCTCCAAATATTTAAAGAAGAAATCCAATTCTATTTTTTTTCAACTACTTGTTAGTAGATCATCCTTAACTTTGCTCATAATTAACGCAGTTTTGCTCGATCAAAGAAAAAACGTGACAGCTGAGACTTGGATCAGATCAATTATGCCAAGTCTTGAGCTTTTAAAACATTAGCTAGATGAAAGACGAAAAGAAAAAGGACGCATGTTTTGGTCGGCAGGGATTTCGCAGAAGGCAACAGATATTTAGCCGAAAACTTGCACCTGAATGGCTATATAAAAATGATGGTAATTGAAAAGTTTTAGGGTTTCTGAAAGTACAATAAAAATCTTAAGATTAGACTGATATTGGGGGGCATGAATGGATTATCGGTTTAATATTTCAAACCCAAATCTTTCTTTAATCATACGATTATTCTTTCTTAGCTAGCTAGCTGTCTGATCAGGTTAATTTCACCTTAATTTCTAAGATATGGATGACATACAAAACACACTCTCTCACACACACAAATATATGTACTGTAATTATGATTTAACAATTCTAAAGATCCTTTTGGTCTGACTACTCATCTGATCTAGGCAATGGCAGGCAGGTGCAAATGAGAAGATTGTAAAAGGAGAAAGAACAGGTGTGCAAAATATCCATATTCTAGTGCATTCCAACTCAAAATCCCACCTCACAAAACATTTTCCAACTCCACGACAAGGGAAAAAAAGGGGGGCATGAAGCAGTCAGGAATTCATAGTCTGGGATCATATGCAGTAAACCATCTGATAAATAAGCTGGAGCATAGGAGGCACGATATATATCAGTCATGCCATGCCATTTGATCAATTACTGTAAAGAAAAGTAGTAAAGCATTTAGTTGATTGTAACATGGCTTTTGGATTTGTCATTTGCTACATGGAAACGTGTTCTGTGGAGCAAATATTAATAGCTGATGGGGCATAGCATCCCAACTTTTTCAACTTATTTTGGTATGGAGAAAGAAAGACGGCTTTGAAAACTAAAGCAATTAGCAAAAAGCTCCCTCGTTTTATCATAGCAACGGCATTTCACATTGCTTTTTATAAGGAACGTATCAATTTACTAGACACCCTTTTCAACCAACTTTTGAAATTTGTTTAAAGGTTTCTTCCTTCTATTGGTTTTCAAATTGACTTGCTTTAATCAGCTGTCCCCTTAATGAGTAATTATATATGTGAGACAGATAAATTAATCTATATACATTGACAAATTAATAATCATATATGTTAGATCATAATTGGCTGTCTAGAACCATAGGTTATGCTTCTATTCTTTTTTCTTAATTTTTTATATTCCACGTTTTCTTTATGTCTATAACTTTTCATTTTTAATTAATTTTACTTGACCAGAGAGAACATTCAGTTTCATTTCTCAGTATGAAAATGTTGATGGAGATTACAGCTTTCTGAACCATGTTTCTCGGCCAATTTTGAGAGATTGTTTAATACCTAAAAGGTGTATAGCTTGAAACTAGATATGTACACATTGCCTTTTGTCTGTTGATTACTTGGCTCCAATCTCACCAGCAAGAGTGCTACTAGCCACTTATTGGATCGGCTAGCTGTTACATTCCTTTTTTCCGACAAGGAGGTCCAAAGTCTAAAGAGAATTGGATAAGAAACATTTGCAAGTATTACGAATCGAGAAAATATTTTAGGTGTAATCACATGTATTTTTATTCGTTTTACAATATGAAATTAATTTTATTCGACTTGGGACTGGTAAACAGTAAAATCCTCCCAAGAGTGATAACTTCAAGATTTGATTTATATTCTAATATATAGAAAAAAAAATTCACTTTTACTTCTTCAAATCACTTATTGGTTTAAATTGAAAAAATTTACCTCTCGAAAAAATGGAGATTTAATTGAGTTAAACCTCATGTTTTGTTACTAATTTAAAATGATTTATTTTGTGCTCAATTGGGGCCTTATTCCAACTTCATTATCTTGAACTAAAAGGCAGAATTACATAAAATCCGGGCTGAAAACTGGACTGCTGTTTTTGAGGTTGGATTTCAACTTTCAAGATGGGCTCTTTGGGGTTCTATGCAGCACATCAAGCGATCTCTCTACACTTGTCTTCAAACTTAGGCACCAAGGGCAACTGTCCAATGGGCTGAAATTGACTATAAATACAAATGGGGTTGAAACTTGATATATTGCAGAACAAAATCAGCCTGACTTTTTTTTTCTGATCAAAAAGGGAAATATACCTGAAGTTAATGCCTGTTTTACATGCCGAGACTGCTCCTCCTCCACCTTGAGGTACTACTATTTGAAATCTGTCAAAAGCCTTGAGTAAATCCTTATGAAGATCATTCTTTCCCTTCAAAATCAACCTAACTAAAATTTAGAAAAAAGTTCAATATACGTACATGGGCAGTGGACATTCTTTTTATAGGATGTATAACTTGCCACCAAAATTATATCCTTATGCTATGCCTGATAAAAAAGATAAAAAAATTGTCAATTTAATAGTAAAATTACAATCTAAAAATGTGATTATAAAATTTAATCATTAGATTAGTAAATTTTTTATTTTCACTTCTTTTCTTTCTTCTTACCAAACAAAGCCTTAATGTTTTGAACATATTGAAAGAGAAACAAAAATCAAACTAAGTTCCTTTTTTAGACAAGAGAAAGTAGAATAAATTATTAAAATTTTTTATACATTATACATAGTTTGCACAAAAATTTTAAAGCCCTCTTAATCTTAATTTTTCAAATCAAAATTGAACTATAAGGCCTAATACCAACCCGAAAGCCCCAAACTAACAATTACTCACTCCAATCCCAATCAAAAACACAATCCATCACCACAAATATGTTATGGAATGGCTTACTATAACATTGGTTAAATGAACAAGAACAGAATAGAAGAAGACCAGAAGAAGAGAAGAAGGAAAATAGAGAGAAAATATGGTACTTTCATTTCATAACCAATCTTTTACATCAAATGAGTGTATATATATATATATATATATATATGTACTAATTCTCAATAGTTTGCTAATAAAAAATCTATAAAAGACTTGGAATATTCCAAAGAGCCTTGCATTGTTGCTATGTCCTGCCTTGCCAATAGCACACTCCCTTAAACAACCTGCAACTCCTTTTTGTCCTTTAGTAGCTTAGTGACATCAAGTGCTCTGTTGGGATTCCCTTTGCTGCTTGTCAGTACGCTAGCTATTGAAGTGGATGTGTAGTCAGCTACCTTGTTGTCACCATTCAATTTTTGTAATTCCATGACATTACCCCCTTTGCAACATATCCTTGTCCCCAAGGATCAAACGAAGGAAACTATGAGGTGAGGCCTGAGTAATCCTCCTAGGTGGCATTTTCAGGTCCCAAATTCATCCATTCAATCAATAGTTGTGTTACAGACTGATTGTTGCGTTCCACCATTCTCTTATCCAACACAGTAGTAGGGTAAGCAAAGGGATGACCATCATCTGAAATTGTAGGTGGGTTGGTGCTGGGTACTACCTTAGAATCAATTTTTCTCTTCAAGAGGCTAACATGAAAAATAGGATGTATTTTAGCTGTAAGAGGCAGATGTAATTTATAGGCAATTGTGCTAATTTTAGCCATGATAGGATAAGGGCCATAATAATTGAAAGAGAGCTTAAGGTTCCTTCTAAGAGCCAAGGTAGTTTGTTTTGTAAGGTTGGATTTTCAAGTAGACTTGACCTCCTACTTAGAATTCTATTTCACTCCTTTTCTTATCAGCATACTACTTTATCCTCTGTTGAGCTTTCTGTAATTGATCTATTAACAACTTACTCAACTGTTCTTTCTCTTTTAACATCTCTGCTACAGTGGCAACCTTTTCTTGATCACTTGCATTCCATGAAAATCCAAGTGGAGAGTGCCTAGAAAGAAGACATACCCAAAGCTGTATGGTGTCGTGTATTATACCACTACTTTGTCATCACTAACCACCTTCCCCAAGAGTTAGGCTACAAGAAACACATATAACGCAAGTATTATTCTAGGCATTGGTTCAACCTTTCAGATTGGTCATTTGTTTCAGGATGATAGGCTATACTCATTTGAACAATAGTGGCAATTAGCTTCTTTAGTTCCTGCTAAACTGCACTTGTGAAAACCTTATCTTTATAAGATATTATGACCATAAGAGCACCATGGAGTTTATAGACTTGGCTCATCTACACCTTAGCTACATCCAAGGTCATGTAAGGGTGAGTGAGAGGATTAAAATGTGCATATTTGGTAAATTTATCAATGATTACCAAAATGCAATTGAACTTTTGGGATCGAGGTAATCCTTCAATAAATCCATGGTTATCACCTCCCAACCCTGTGTAGGAATTGGAATTGGTTGTAACAAACTTGGAAAAGCCACATTTTCACCCTTGTTCCTTTGACACACCTCACATTGTTGTACATGCTCTTTAACCTGTTTCGTCATTCCAGGACAGTAAAAGTATAGCTTCAATCTATAGTGGGTGGCTTGAGTACCTGATTGACCATTTTGTGGAGAATCATGAAGTGCTTAAAGTAGTTGTTGTCTCAACTGACCATTAGCAAATGAAAACTTAGCAATGACATTAAGTGGTACTGTTAAAATAGTAATCTTCTCCTTGGCAAACTGATATTGTAGACAGCTATTCTCAACCTCTTTAACCCATGTTGGAACTATAGCTATAGAGGTTAAACTTTGACATCTTTCTTCATTTTCATACTGTCTTGATAAAGCATCAGCCACTTTATTTGTTTACCCTTTCTATACTGTATAGAGTAATTTAATCCCAACAGTTTGGTTAGCCCCTTTTTTTGTATTGCTGTGGTCAACTTTTGTTCTAATAGATGTTTTAAAGCCTCATGATTTGTTTTGATAATGAATGGACCACCCTTTAGGTAATGCCTCCACTTAGCAACTGCCATCAATATAGCCAGATACTACTTCTCATAGATTGATAAATCTGTATGTCTAGGCCCCAAAGCTTTACTAAGGTAAGCTATAGGTGGGCTATCTTGAGTCAATACGGTTCCAATCCTTACTATACTGACATCAGTCTCTAAGTTGAAGGGTTTAGAAAAATCTGATAAAGCCAACATTGGAGTAGTGTTCATGGCTTCTTTGAGATGGTTAAAAGCTGTTATTGCCTCTGGACTTTATAAAAGCTTATTCTTTTTCAACACTCAGTCTAGGGTTTATTAATAACCCCATAATCTTTTATGAATTTTCTGTAGTAGACTTTAAGGTTTTTGGTTGATACCAATGCCTCATAGCTTCCACCTTAGAGGGATCCGTGGCTACTCTTTTTACTGAGATAATGTCCTAGGTATTCAACCTGCTTCTGTTAAAAAAAAAACAGTTGCTCTTCCTTGCAAAGATTTGATTAGTTCTTAGTGTATCAAAAACAGCTTGCAAATGTCCTACATGCTCCGTAAGATTAAAGTTGTAAGCAAGCATGTCATCAAAAAATACAAGCATAAATTTTCTCAAGTACTTAGAAAACACATCATTCATTAAAGATTAGAATGTGGTTAGAGCATCAGTAAGTCTAATTGGCATTACCATAAACTCATAGTGACCTTGATGAGTTCTAAAGACTGTCTTTGGAATGTCTTCCTTCTTTACTCGAATTTGCCAAAATTCAAACCTTAGGTCGATTTTAAGAAGATGCTTGACCCCTTAAGCTCAGTCATTAGGTCCTCTACCATTAGAATTGGAAATTTGTCCTCCACAGTCATGGCATTCAACTGCCTACAGTCAGTATAGAGTCTTCAACTTTCATCCTTTTTCTTAACCAAGACGTAAGGTGAGGCAAATGGACTTTTACTTGTCTGTATGATTGAGGCTAAAAGCATGTTAGAAATCTGCTTCTCCGCTTCAGTTTTCTTGTAATATGGGAATCGATAAGGCCTTTGATTAACAGGTTGAGCTCTTGTGTCATGTCTCGATTTCTTAAAATTAGGACTAACTTTTTCTTTTTCATTCACTGGGTTGGGTTGTGATTAGTGTCATCAATTCAATGTTAAGCTAAAACTTACTTAGCTAGATCAATATTCAATTATTTAAACTGGTCCCAGCGCAATCATTTACAATACACATTTATTTACTTTTCTTTATATTCTCATTTCATTAACATTGAGTCCAGTAAGATTACTTCATAACTATACTTAACTAAACAACCTCAAATTACATAAAAATCTTGTATATAACTCTTAACCTCAGTATGTATTCATTTCTATATCAAATGACTATCATTGACATATAAATTCCTTTAGTTTACATCCCATTTGACACACTAAAGTACTGTACAGTAAAGTCTGAGCATATAACTAACTGTGCAAATATACCTCAAAAGTACAATACGAAAGCCTCAAAGGCATTCGATCAGAATCCTCCCTTTAACAAGGCAGCTACTATTGTAGATTATCTGTGGGTGGAAGAGGGGGAGAGCTTTATGCCTAATAAGATATACATATAAAAGAGCTGATACCATGCTAATTATATGCATGCATCCTATACATGTTTTTACGACGACAGTTTACTATCAATACTATTAAATCTGATCTCGTAAGGAATAAACACTATGCAACTAACATGCATGTATCCTAACAATACTAAAACATCTTTATTGACATTCTCTAATAGTGAAATTGTATGTAAAGAGAAGGAATTGCTATAATCTATTAGGGATATCAGGCTGAATATGGAAGGATGCTTCAAAGTACCTCACTTGTCCTTATCCCTAGATCCGATTATAAGTGTCCTAAGTGAACTTATAGAAATTGAATTCATGCATTTTCAAACAATAGAATTTCAATACAATATTTTTGAATATCATGACATTGCAAATGATAAACATTTCATTTCAAATCTATAATGGTTCAGAAACCCATTTTCTTTCAAATGATAAATCATACCATTGATATATTCATTTGCATTAAAACATTTCATTTTAATTATTGAGGCTCAATAAAATCATTCAATACAATCATTCGATCAAATCATTTGAAAAAATCATATCAAATACAATTTGATAAGTCATTACTATTTCAACAAACTCCGCCTGTGTGAGTTAACGCAGCCGGTCCCAAGCCCGGGTAAAGGAGGAGGGTGGCGGTAGGTTTGGACAACCAGCCTTAAAAACTAGTCCAATCTCATGAAATGAACCAATATCAAAACATCGTTGGGGCATCCCCTACACAGTGACGCGCTGCATCGGAGCCCGAGTGTAGTGAAAAGTGGGCAAGGGTTGCTAGGTCGTCACCCGGAAGTGACGCGCCACATCGACAATTGGATGTGGTGTTAAATAGGCAAAGGTTCCCACACCACAATAGACGCGGGTGGGTAAAGAAGTTAGTCCATAACCATAAGCTTAGGTTAGGATCTTGGAATATAGGTATGCTTAGTGGTAAGTTAGGTGAGATTTGTCAGGTTATGAGTAGGAGGAGGGTTAACATCTTGTGTCTCCAAGAGACCAAATGGGTTGGGGAAAAGGCTAGAGAGATAGCACCTTGGCAATATAAGCTTTGGTACACAGGGAAAAGTAGAGACCGAAATGGAGTAGGTATCATTATAGATAAAGAGTACCATAAGGATGTTGTACAGATTAAGAGACAAGGGGATAGGATTATTTTGGTTAAAGTAGTTTTAGGAGAAGAGGTGTTGAATGTCATTAGCGTGTATGCACCCCAGATAGGACTTGATGAGGTTAGTAAACGAAAGTTTTTGGAGGATTTAGATAAGGTAGTACAAGAAGTACCCATAGGATAAAACCTTTTTATTGGTGGTGATCTTAATGGACATGTAGGTACAAGTAGAGAGGGTTTTGAGAGAGTACATGGGGGTTTTAGTTATGGTGTAAGAAACGAGGGAGGAGATGCTATCTTAAATTTTGCTTTATCTTATTACCTAATCTTAGAAAATACATTGTTTAAGAAGAGAGATTCTCATCTTATAACTTTTAGAAGTGGACCAAGAGCAAGTCAGATAGATTTCTTTTTAACTAGGAGTAGGGATAGACATAGATGTTTGGATTGTAAGGTTATCTCAGGTGAGAGTGTTACCGCGCAACATAGACTCTTAGTTCTAGATATGAAGATAGATAGACGACATCGAAGGAACCAACAAAAAGGAATTGAACGGATTCGATGGTGGAAGCTAAAAGAAGATTGTCATACAACATGTAGAGATAGTTGGATTCAAAAAGAGGCTTGGACAATAGAAGAGAACCTATATGTAATGTGGAATAAGATGGCAAAATGCATTCGGGAGGTAGGCAAAGAGACATTAGGAGTATCAAACAGAAGAGTGCCGATTAGAAAGGACGCAACATGGTGGACTGTAGTAGTAAAAGATGCTATAAAGACTAAGCGAGAGCGTTACAAGGCTTTAAAGAAGAACAATACAGAAGAGAGTTTGTCAGAATATAAGGTAGCAAGAAAGGAGGCAAAGAAGGTTGTGGCAGAAGCTAAGACGAAGGTTGTGAAAGAGATTTACAACAAGCTGAACACAAAGGAGGGAGAGAAAAGGATATACAGATTGGCGCGAGCAAGAGAAAGGAGGAGTCGTGACCTAGGAGTCGTGAAATGTATTAAAGATGAGCATCAAAGAACTCTCGTTAAAGATAATGACATTAAGGATAGGTGGCGAGATTATTTTAACAAATTATTTAATAACGGACAAAATAAAGTTTTGGATAATATTTCGGTGCCTCTTAAGGATTTAAATCGGTGCTTTATGCGTAAAATCCAAGAGATAGAGGTAAAAGAGGCACTAAAGATGATGAAGAATGGAAAAGTTGTTGGACTTGATGACATCCCAATTGAAGTTTGGAAATGCCTTGGAGTAGGAGTTAGGTGGTTGACAAATCTATTTAATAAGATTTGGCACACTAACAAAATGCCAGAGGAATGGACGAAGAGTGTCTTAGTACCTTATATAAGAACAAGGGAGATATTCAAAGTTGTGCTAACTACCGAGGGATAAAATTGATGAGTCACACGATGAAACTATGGGAGAGAGTGATAGAATGGAGATTAAGAAAGAATGTAGAGATATCGGAGAATCAATTTGGTTTTATGTTGGGTTGATCAACTATGGAGGCAATATATTTGCTTACACAACTTATGGAGCGCTTTCGAGTAATGGGTAAAGATCTTCATATGGTCTTTATAGATTTGGAGAAAGCATATGATAAAGTGCCTAGGGAGGTACTCTGGTGGTCCTTAATGAAGAAAAGAGTTCCTTTGAAATATATTAAACTAATTAAGGACATGTATAGAGGCGCAAGGACACATGTGAGGACAGGTGGGGGGCAAACAAGTGAGTTCCTATCACTGTGGGATTACACCAAGGGTCAGCGCTGAGTCCATTCTTGTTTGCGATAGTTATGGACGAATTGACAAAATCCATCCAGGATAAGGTGCCTTGGTGTATGATGTTTGCAGATGATATTGTCCTATGTGCGGAAACTAGAGCGGATATCAATACAAAGTTGGAATTATGGAGACAAACGTTGGAATCAAAAGGATTTAAACTAAGCAGAGTGAAGACTGAATACATGGAGTGTAAATTCAGTTCTAACCGACTCGAAGAGCATGATGCAGTGAAGTTAGATGGGGTGGCGATACCTAAGCGGGATCATTTTCGATACTTGGGATCAATAATAAAGATGGATGGAGAGATTGATGGTGATGTGACCTATAGGATCCAGGCTGGATGGAGTAAGTGGAGAAGTGCTACAAGTGTATTGTGCGATAAAGGAATTCCTACATGGTTGAAAGGCAAGTTTTATAGGACAGTTGTTAGACAAACATTGTTATATGGTAGTGAATGTTGGGCGACTAAGAGGCTACATAAACAAAAGATGAGTGTAACAGAAATGAGAATGTTACGGTGGATATGTGGATATACAAGAAAGGATAGAATGAGAAATGATGATATTCGTAAGATGATTGGAGTGGTACCTATCAAAGACAAAATGTGTGAAAATCGTTTACGTTGGTTTGGACATGTAAGACGTAGACCTGTAGATGTTCCAGTTAGGAGAATAGAGGCTATGGATGTTGAGAGAAGGGTTAAGACCAGAGGAAGACCAAAAAAGACTTGGAAGGAAGTAGTTTGGAAAGACATGGAGGTTTTAGAATTAGATGAGCAAATGGCCTTGAATAGGAATCTATGGAGGCAGAGAATACATATGGACGATCTAACGTGATTTTAGATATTGGTTCACTTAGCCTACCCCAATCTATTGGGATAAAGGCTCTGATGATGATGATTACTATTTCAACAAAAAAGTCAAAGCATCTATACTATTTTTGACAAACGAATGTTTCATTTCTTCAAGTAAAACGAACAAACATTCATTTCATTTTCATTTCAATAAAACATTCGGTGGAGACAGTCAACATCCCAATAGAATTATGTAGATAAAGTTCTTGTGAGAGATATAAAATAAGATATATGGCCATATTAAAAAAATCCATAGTGCACTGATTAGATGACGATTGTGGGTGCTAAAGACTTAAGATCAATCAGCAAACAGTCGATGAGTCAGTCGGTAATGCATGATTGCCAGAGGCAACTATGGGAGCTAATAATCTCAAAACATTCACTTGATTCCCATAAAAATAGTCAAATAATATTTTATCCTTTCCATGAAAATAATAAAACAATACTTTTTATTGTCAAGGATTGGAAGTGCCTGGGTTGGCCAGGGATTTACCACCCCAACGCTGCTGACTCAATAAAAGTATAAACTTTTAGGGAACCAAGTTTCATTTACAATCCGTTCAAATCAAAACAGTCAATCATTAAATAAGCACTTCATTTTCAAGGTGCAAAAATTTCAACATGTGGATCATCATTTCAAAATAATTCAATACAATAAAACCCAAAACATTCCGTATTCATTCGATCTTCAAAACATTCAAAATTATGCATTCTTTCAAAATAGTCAAACATTAACAATGGACTTTAAAATCATCATGCATAACGATTGAAAAGTATCAAACAATGATTATGCAAGTGAACAATGCAATTATGCATGACTAAATGCATGCTTATGCAATATCCTTTTTATTTTCGATTTTACAGTTTCCACCCCAAAACTTTCAGTATGATTGTTGCAACATGTCAAGTCCTAGAACCTAACTCGCTACACTTAAATTCAAGAGTCGCCACCAACCATTTTAATGTAAGGTGTGATTGGTCACCTATTCTTGTCTAAAGATAAAGCATGGTCTACATTCAAAGAATCTTAAGTTCGGGAGTACGGTTACGTGTGGGGAAAGATTAGCACTCCCACAACGCTTATTCTAAAATGGTATCAACTAATTTTATGATATCTTAAAGAATTTTTAACTAAATGGCTTTATTTTTATTAAATTCAAATATTTAAATATTGGACAATTTCTAAGAAACTCTCCATCATTCTGGTAGAATTTCTTAAATTTCATCCTCACCTCAAAAGTATCTAAGAAATCTCATTTGTCTTTCTCGGAGAGGCTCCGTCGTCGGATTTATTAAATCTTTTATGAAATATCTTAATTTTGTTTTCTATCTCTTATTCATATCTAATATTTTGTCTTTATTTTATAAAACATTATTTTCTATTTAATTAATTTTTCTTTTATTTTATTTCCTAAGTTCTATTCTTATTTTATTTTAAGATTATTTATTTTTGAAAATAAATGTCGATTATTCTTATTGAAATATTTTTTTTAAATCTTCCATCATGCTGGTGAAATTAAAAGAAAACATCTCACCTAAGAATTTTAAAATGTCAACTATTCGTAACATCTTATAATTCCATCATCGGATAATCTCCACTTATTCTCAACTTATTATTTCTTTACTTTTAATTTCATTATAAATTATCTCTTAATTTATTATTATTAAAATTTATTCTATATTATTATTTTTTAAATAGAGATTGATTATTAATATGTATTTATATTTTCATAAATAAATATCATTTATTAATATTGAACACTTACCTTAAATCTTTCATCATGCTAGCAAAATTCAAGGCAAATATTCTTACCAAGGAATTTCCAAAATGGCAGCCATTCCTGACACACAGAATTTCATCCTCGGAATAATCTCAACATATCTCCATATTTTATGATTTATTTATTTCTTCTAATTTCTATTCTATCTATCCTTATTATATAATTCTTATCTAGCTTCCATTATTTATTTATCTTTATTCATTTTTATTATTGACTTTCAATAACCTAAAGGCTCTTTTAATATTTTCTTAAAGGGTTAGCTTTCTAAATAAATTTTCTAAACTCTACTACATAAATTACCCTAGACATACAAATTATTTAATTAAATCATAAGTATACATGCAACTAAGTAACATATCATATCATCATGCAAACAAATCACAAATATACAAATTACATACATAATTAACATTTTATACGTCAAATTACTAATTTAATTATCATGCAAATTTGTATTAATTAAATATCATCCAAGTAATCATTAAATTAAATTAACACAAATCATTATCAAATTAACATGCAAATTTTCATTAAAATCAATTTTTTATTTATATTATACATTATCTTATAAAATTAAAATTGTTAATTAAGTTAGATATTATTATCAAATTACTTATATTTCAAATTATTAAATTATTTATTACCATGCAGTCAATAACTATACAAATACTAATTTTATTGTTAATTATCTAATCATATTATTTACTAATTGATATGGCAAAGCCCATTCATATTGGGCTAGGGCCCAAACGTCAGAATACCCGTTACGTGGCAAGATCTTATTGGACCATGTGGCATTCGGCGAGAGACTAATGCGGCAACAGGAAGATCACTCTCGCCTACAACAGGACCTCTA
This sequence comes from Heritiera fomes, assembly GCA_032173925.1. NCBI lineage: Eukaryota > Viridiplantae > Streptophyta > Magnoliopsida > Malvales > Malvaceae > Heritiera > Heritiera fomes. The sequence goes on along the minus strand of JAPDPM010000009.1, from coordinate 13,792,239 downwards.
TCGCAGGTGACAGGACTGTGAGTCTGTCACCCGATGCCTATCGTTCGAACACATGGTGCATATTCGGCCTCTCGCATTGGACAACAGATTCCCCCGCTGTTAAGTGTCGCACCTTCTATAGTCTCCCGCAGGCGACAGCTTCCCGCTAGTCCCAATATTGAAGGAATTTGTGTTATACTTGGAAACAAACTCCTACTAAAAAGACGTGATCACCTCCAGGTAATTACCCTAGAATATTCACCTATAAATAGCCTCAGGTATAATTCTATTCTCTAATTTTTTACTACTGACTTTTACGTTTCCCCATACTGAAGAATCTTTGGCTGACTTAAGCATCGGAGTGCCTACGTAGGGAACCACCCCCTGTATTCCTCTGACTCTTCTTATTTTTACAGAAACTTTCTGGAGACACGTGGAGAGAAAAGGACAAACACCGACGTCAGCAAGCATTTATTGTTGTTTTGTGCAACAACAATTGGCACCGTCTGTGGGAAACGTATTAAAAGCCAATTAAGACTCTCAAGATGGTGAGAACAAGATTATCTAATGTGAGAACTGGAAGTGATGAGAACTCTATGAGTTCTCTTGAACAACTAATTCGCCCGAGAAACCAGGTGAATGGGGAAGAAGAGAGGATGACTGTGTCGGTGGTAGAATTCAAAGCTCTAAGGCGGCAGAGCGAAGAAACTACTCAGGCGCTGAAAGCCATAGTGGATCTGTTCAAGGGAGTCCTCCTGACTTTGAGCTTGCCGTAAGTCATACAGAATTTGGTGGGGGAGACAAGTCAAGGGGTCCTGCCGCAAGCATTTGGGCAACAAGATGATGTGACAGCGATAGACCCCTCTTGGCGACAGGAGGCTCCCTTTGTAGAAGAGGATAAAGTTCAGCAAGAGGCGGTAGGATAGGGTAGCAAGAGGCTTGTCACAAGGACCCAGCGGGAGACTGAGGACACGACAGAGCTGGGACCTGCGGCAGGGCTCAGGCAATAGGTGTCTGGAGTTGGGCGACAGGCCTCAGGGTGATAGGATACTGAACTTGTGGCAGGGTCTTCGCCTATCACCGTGATTTGTCGAATTTTGTTGCCACTCACTTAGAACATGATGTTGAAGGTACTGGAAAGAATGGGGTTGATAACGAGAGCACTTGGGGAGCCGGGTCAGAGTTTGACCCTACTTGAAACACTTAGATGACGCAAGGAGATGCACATCAAAGGAGAGGTAAGGAAATAATGGTTGAGAACCTGTGAGATTTATCCCACGCTGAAAGGGATAGAAATCAACTTGCTCCCTCTGCGGACATGAAAAAGATGATAGAACAGGTGCTAGAGGTGAAGAAGTAGGTGTCCGCAGAAGAGAGCCAGAGGAGAAGAGTATCGTTTAGCACAACCATCATGCAGAAATCGCTGCTTGCAAAATTCAAAATGCCGCAGATAGCCGTATACACGAGAAAGACGAACCCCTATGACCATATGCAAAATTATGAGGCCTTGATGTTATTACATGGATGGGAGGATCAGATAATGTGCAAGGCCTTCTTACTCACTTTGACCGACCATGCGATGAAGTGGTTCAACAATTTGCTCGAGGGATTTATTATCTCTTTTGACTAGCTACGAAGTGAATTCCTTAAGGCGTTTGCAATGAACAGTCAGAGAAAGAAAGAACCAACTTATTTGCTCACTCTTAAACAAGGAGTTAAGGCGTCGCTAAAGAGTTACGTGGATCGATTTAGAGACGCCACACTGGAGGTACGGGATTTGCAAGTTGGTATAGTTGTGGCAGCCATGTTACAAGAACAAGGTCTGAGAAATTACAAGAGTCCCTATCACTAGATTAGCCCACCACAATCTCAGACCTACTTTCCCGAGCGAATAAGTATATCACTCAAGAAGAGGTGATGAAAATGGTGGCGAATGGGGAGCCCAAGAAGGGAAGGAAACGAGGAAGAGAAGTTGCTGAGACATCCTCCAGTCAACCGAGGAAATTTGATAAAGCCCCTAAATTGAAATACACCACCTATACACCACTCACTGAATCTCGGGCTTCGATGTTGGCAGCTATTGAGGGGTCAGGTTTTATACAGCTTCCGAAGAAAGCGTAAGGGAATTTAGGCCGTGACTTGGATTCGTATTGTAACTACCACTCGGTGCAAGAGCATTCAACAGAGAAGTGTAGGGAGTTGATGAATCAGCTAGAAAGGCTAGCACGGGAAGGAAAGATAAATCAGTTTGTGTGAAGGAGTGACAGGAACAACTATCCCATGCGAAATCAGGGAAATTACCCAGTGGATAGAAGAGATGAGAACCGGAGGAATGTAAAGAGGAATGAAGGTGATAGAAGAAATAATGATAGGAGGACAGAAAGGAGGAATCACAAGAAAGATAATGAGCCCACAAGACCAGTAATCAACGTTATATCTGGTAGAGAATCATTGGCTGGTACATCTTTCTCATCTCGAAAATCTTATGCCTGGTAGGCCCACCAGGTTAACTTAGTGATGGAAGAAAGGTAGGATTAGGAGCCCATCATTTTTACTCCAACCGACGAGGGAGATGTAGCAATTCCCCATGATGACCTTATGGTAATTTTGGCAGTGGTAGCGAAGCATCCAGTGAGTCGTATCCTCGTCAATAATGGGAGTTCGGTGAACTTGATATACTGAAACTGCTTTGAGAAGATGAACATCTCGGAGGATAGGCTGAAGCCAGTGCCCACACCAGTATATGGCTTTTCTGGAGAAAAGGTAAAGGTGGTGGGTGTAGTTCAGCTACCTGTCACATTGGGGGAGAGCCCGAGAAGTGTCGTTCGTCAAGTACTGTTTATGGTGGTGAAGTCAACATCAGTAGCTTATAATATGATATTCAGGCGACCATTGTTGAATGGCATAAGAGCGGTGGTGCATCCTTGTTACCTGTCAATGAAGTTCCCAACTCCCTACGGTGTTGGACAAGTGAGGGGAAACCAAAGGAAGGCTAGGACATGTAATATCGCATCCACCACGTGTAAGGGAATTCAAAGGAAGGAATCCTTTACGATCGAAGAACCACCTAAGCCAAAACCTGATGAGGAGATGGAGGCAGTACGATTAGATGAAGAAGATGAAGAAAGATTGGTGTACTTAGGAAGCTAGTTGCTTGAGAAAACTAAAAAGGAGATAATCCAGTGCTTGAAGGAAAATGTTGATGTATTTGCATGGACCCCGGTCGATATGCTGGGGATTGACCCCGAAGTTGCTTGTCATCGGTTGAATGTAGTTTCTGGAGCAAAACCGATCAAGCAAAAGAAGAGAAATTTTGCTTCAGAAAGGCAGTAGGTTATAAACCAGGAGATCTCGAAGCTGTTGCAAGCAGAGTTCATCAGAGAAGTTAAGTATCTTGAATGGTTGGCAAACGTTGTGATGGTGAAGAAAGCCAACGAAAAATAGAGAATGTGTGTGGAGTTCACAGATTTGAACAAAGCCTGCCCTAAGTATTCGTATCCACTACCTCAAATTGATAAGTTGGTGGATGAAACTTGTGGATACGAATTACTTAGCTTCTTAGATGCTTTTTCGGGGTATCACCAAATCATGATGCATCCGGATGATGAGGAGAAGACCTCATTCATTACCGATAGCAGAGCATATTGCTATCAAGTAATGCCTTTCGATTTGAAGAATGTGGGGGCAACATATCAGCGCCTGGTGAACAAGGTGTTCAAAGACTTGTTAGGAAACGCTATGGAGGAGTATGTGGATGACATGATAATTAAAAGCCAAAAAGAAGAGTCCCATGCTGAGAAAGTGTCGAAAGTATTTGAGGTATTACAGCGGTATAATATGAAGTTGAACCCTAACAAATGCTCGTTCGAAGTAAGGTTGGGAAAATTCTTGGGGTTCATGATCACTAATCGGGGAATAGAAGCTAATCTTGAAAAAGTCTAAGCCATTTTGGACATGGAGCCACCCAACATTGTTAAAAAAGTTCAAAGGCTAACAAGGAGGATAGCAGCGTTGAACCGCTTTTTGTCTAAATCAGCAGAAAGGAGTTTGCCGTTCTTTAAAGTGATAAAGGCAGGATAGAATTTCAAATGGATAGAGGAGTGCAATGATGCCTTTGAAAAGTTGAAAGACTACTTGAAAGAGTTGCCACTATTGTCTCGGCCACAACTTGGAGACCAACTCCTCGTGTATCTCGATGTAAGAGAGAAGGTCGTAAGTGCAATCCTATTGAGGAACGAAGGGGACAAGGACTGTCCAATTTATTATGTGAGCAAAGTCTTCCTAAATGCCGAGACAAGGTATCCCTTTGTCGAGAAAATAGTTCTATCATTAGTGATGGCAACTCGAAAATTACGACTGTACTTCCAAGCTCACTCGGTGACTATCTTAACAGATCAGCCCTTGAGACAAATACTGCAGAAACCGGAGCACTCAAGGTGTCTAACCAAATGGGCTATTGAATTGAGTGAATACGACATGCACTTTCAGCCCCGTTAAGCGATAAAAGGGCAAGCTTTAGTAGATTTTATCGTAGAATGCACCGGTCAGAAGGCCGAAGAAGAAATGGGGTTAGTCTGGTGAAAGTTATTTGTAGACGGGGCTCGTAGCATGGATGGTAGTGGAGCTGAAATTGTGCTGACTTCGCCTGAAGGGGAAACCTATGAGTATTCCTTACGCTTTGATTTCCCAAGCTTGAATAATATAGCCGAATATGAGGCCATGATAACTGGAATGAAACTTGCCGAGAAGTTGGAAGTTAGTAACTTGATGGCCCATAGCGATTCACAGTTAGTGGTAAATCAGTTCTCGGGTAAGTATGAAATGCGAGAACCAGCCCTAGTCCCTTATTTACAAAAGGTGCAATTATTAGCACTGTCGTTCAAGAATTTTCGGTTGACCTAGATAAACCGGTTTGAGAATGATCATGCAGATGCTCTTTTGAAGTTGGCCTCCTCCAGAGAAATCAAAGGTGGTATGATAAAAGTAGAATCCCTTGCCAAGCCTAGTATCGAAGAAGAAAATGTCTGTGATGTCAAGATCAGAAGTGATTGGAGAAGCCCAATCAAAGACTACATATTGGGGGGTACACTCCCAACCGACAAAGATGAAGCTCGAAGGCTAAAATTGCAAAGTGCCAGGTTTACTGTGGTGAATGGAGAACTCTACAAGCGTGGGTTTACAATTCCCTTGCTAAAATGTCTAGGGCCTCAACAGGCCGAATACACCCTGGCTGAAGTTCAGAAGGGGATATGTGGTGAACACTTAGGGGCTCGAGCCTTAGTCACGAAAATATTGCATGCGGGGTTTTATTGGCCTACACTGAAGAAAGATGCCATTGAGAAGGTGCGAAGATGCGAAAAGTGCCAGAAGTTCGCCCCCTATAACTACTGCGCCAGTCTAGGCCTTCCAGAGCACTTTTCAACCAACACCCTTCACGCAGTGGGGGCTGGACATCTTTGGACCTTTTCCCTTGGGCACAGGATAAAGAAAATATTTACTCGTAGCCACAGACTATTTCACAAAGTGGATAGAGGCAGAGCCTTTGGCTACAATTTTCGAAAAAAAGATAGAAGCAATAGTGTGCATGGATATCATCTACCGTTTTGGGATCCCTCGTGTGCTAAATGCCGATCATGGGAAGCAATTTGACTGTGCCACGTTCTGAGAATTCTGTAAAGGCTTAAGCATTCAGTTAAGAATATCCTCTGTATCTTACTCACAAGCTAATGGGCAGGCCGAGGTTAGTAACCGAACTATACTACATGGTTTGAAGACCAGACTGGATAAGGCAAAAAGAGCATGGGTAGATGAGCTCCCCAGTGTCCTATGGGCCTACAGAACGACAAGTAAAGTATTGACAGGATAAACACTATTCAACTTGGTGTATGGGACTGAGGCCTTCATCTCGGTTGAAATCGGAGCTGAATCACCTAGATTGGTCCTTTACATTGAAGAACTTAACTCTCAGGCTCTAAGGGAGAATTTGGACCTGATAGATGAGTTAAGGGACACGACGAAAGTGAGATTGGCTTCCTACCAATAGAGGGTAGTCGCTTATTACAATGCACGAGTTAAGAGCAGAGAAATGCAAGAAGGAGACGTGGTACTGAGAAAGTCGGCAATTACAAATGCCCATAGAGAGGATGGTAAACTCCAAGCGAATTGGGAAGGACCTTACAGAAATAAAAAGATGATCAGACCCAGCACATGCCCTCTAGAGACCTTGCAAGGAAAGAAGATCTCGAAGACTTGGAACACCAACCATCTTAAATTATACTGGCAGTGAAACATTATACTCTTTTATTATTCTTGTCTTTATTTTTCCATCTATTATTCCATTACTTTGCAGATGCCATTGTTCTTGTTATCATTTGATTTATGAATAAAGCCAGTTATTCATACTCTATATTTTCTAATGCAATATGTTAGATGGATTATGTGTTAAAAGAATTGAAATGAGGCAAAAGCTGGCCAAAACATAAGTCCCTAAGCATAAAAGGGTGCGAAACGGGCAAAGATAAGTCCCTAAGCAAAAATTGCGCGAGACGGGCAACTCTATAAAGTCCATAAGCAAAAAATACGCGAGATGGGCAAGTTGTGAAACCCTCAAGCAATAAAGTGAACGGATAAGTACAGTACCCAAGTAGCACACATAATACAAGTTGTGAAATACGTTACGAGGTACGTTACAATTTTATATGTACTAGACAAATCACATTTAACATTTTATGTTGGCATAAACAATGTTATAGTCTTATCAATTCTCACAAGCCCTTAAGCAAAAAAAGCACGAGATAGGTACAACGCTCGAGAAAAAGTTCATCTTTGAACAAGAACAACAACACTGTTTCAAAGAAGAACTTGGGAAGCAATATGACGTACAAGTACGCCGAACAACGAACACTGTAAAAGTAAAAGTTACGCTTTATAATGCATTTGAATTACTTTATCGCTATAAAAGTATATACGTATTTAACGCTGCTTTTAGAGCTTTGCGATGTAACAGTTGTACAAAATATTCTATTGAATTCAGACAAAATAAGAAAAAGCTACAAAAAAGAGATTGTACTTTTTATTAAGAACGAATTTGTACATCGTTTAAATGAATTAACAAATAAAAATGAAATGAAAAGACAAAATGAAAATGAAAATATCCTAATCTATGGTGAGAACCAAGTCAGCCAGCGGAGAAGATGCTACATCAGCACTAGGATCTTGAGGAGCGGGAGGATCAAGATCTTGAGGAGTCGAAGGAGCCGTTTCAGAAATAGGAAAGTCGCCTAAGTGCCCAGTTGGAGCCGAAGTGTCCAGCACGGGATCGACGGCAGTAAAGTCAGAGAATTGGACCTTGTCACAGTCTAACCCTTGTAATGTCTCAATAGGCTCGGGTTGATCGCCTGCTTCGGCAGGTTCAAGCTCATTACGCACATCGACAGGCATAGACTGGTTACATGCCTCAGTAGACTCAAGTGGCTGCGTGGCTGTCGAGGAGGCCACGGACCTTCAAGATTATCCAGGTCATCTATTGCCCCTTCTTCTAAATAATCATCCGGACCTTGTGAGTCGGGTTCATACTTGGTCCAAGAAAAAGCCTCATAGTACTGGGCTTCTGGAGTGAAAAGTAGCTTAGAGAAAGTCTCATCAGGCCTATGCTTCTCCAACCAAGCACAAGCCAAGTAGAAGCCGTACTTGACGAATCCCGCCGCAAACTCTTCCTTCTTTTCGTAGCAATGTTGAGATAGGGGGTACTCGCAAACGACTTCGATTCGGACCTCCCTTTATCTATCTAAAGCATTGTTCAACTCCTCTATGGCCTCGTCCTATTGAGACCTCGCAACCTCATAGTCATGAGCCGTCTTATTGAAAGCTTCCTGAAATCCTTCGAGGGATACCACCTTTGCTTGTTCTTCTTGCAGCTTGTGCTCGAGGTTTGCATTTTGTTGTCTCAAGGCTTTGTTTTCTTTCCTCAATTCCTCGACTCTGCTAGTATATGGGAGAAGCTGGGCAACCTCATTCTGAAGCTCTATGCTTTTATCTCGGAGCTCACGAATCTCTTTATCAGCTTGCTCCCTAAGAGCCTTATGCCGTGCATTAACAGCAACCGTCTGTTGAGCCACCTGACAAACCAAAAGCAACACAATTCAAAAAACCTCACAAAAGGAGTATCATTACCAAATAAGGGTGATGCTCTCACCTTCATTATGAGGTAGTCAGAGTTGTTCTCAGCATCATGAGGTTTATGAAGAGCCCCATCTCGTCGCAAGGAAGGATGGTACTCCAGGCCAGACGAAAAGCTACCCCGGGCTCCTCGATGGTATCATTATCGTTGACACTGGGGTAGGTCTAAAAATCTTCTCCGTCAACAAAGACCCCACCATCTACTGGATATTGCCTCAAGGTAGGATTGGTTATCTTAGGCAGAATTGGCCTCGTAGGCATCGAGTTTTCGATAATTAACCTCTTCCAATATTTGCGACGAGGCCTACGAGGAGCCGACCTGTTCTCGGCAGTACTAAGGTCACCTTCTCGATGGGTGGACTCACTCCTCTACGACCATGAACTCTTGTGATCATCCGAGCTACGATCATGGATAAGATACCTCTTCCGCTTACCCCTTCTGGCCTCTTGAGTGGGGCGACTAAGCTCACTGATGACCGGAGGAGGAGGAGGAGTAGGGGCCCGAGGATGTCCGAAGGAGGATGCCTCAACCCGAGGCCACTCTTGAGATGAGGAAGTTGTTGAAATAGCCCTAGCAGTCACAGTGGCCTTCCTTCTATGCATAGCTGTAGCGAAGTTCATATCTACATAGCACGAAGAGAAGAAGTTAGCAAATAAAATTCAAAAGTACCGCGCACACATATGCCAGGAATAAAATGAATCGAAAACCTATAATATCACCAAAGTCTTCTAAGTTAGCCAAGTTCGCATCCGATGGAAAGTCATAGAAAGGACTCCTAAAGGCGTCGCCTTGGTTCCATTCAAGTTCTTCGTCAGATGGGTCACCGGCGCCCACGACCCTGGATGTCTCGTCCCTTGGGTTAGGAGTTCATCTACGAGATGACTTATGGGAGTAGTTGATTCAACTATAGGGACTAAGGATGGGCAACTGGAACTAGAACCAGGAATAGACGAGGTTGTAAGAAGGATGGACAGAGCAGCAGCAGTCCCAGAAACAACTCTGCTTACTCTCCAGCCAGCGACTGTAATGTTCTCGGGAGTTAAAAGGGAAAATAAATTTTGCTCCCTACTAGAACATATACGCCTAATGGGCTCGCCAAAGTGGACCCTTAAGCTAGCTAAGTCAAATTTTTCTGAGCGCTTCAAGTGGTCGCTGGTATCATGGTTCCATCTAATGCGAATTCGTAAATCGCTTGGAGTCTCAACAACGACTCACTCGCTCTCAAAATCGCGCAATTTATTAGGAAGGTCCAAAAAACTTTTATTAGGAAACCCTTCGACCTTTAACCTCTGAAGAGAGAACGTTATTAGTCCTCTTAGCCCACGGACTCTGAAAAAGGCGCTTAAAAGACGAATCATTGGGACAATATTTAAATTACGACATATTATTGAAAATGCTACTAGTTGAGCCCATGCGTGGGGATGAAGTTGACACGGAACAATATCCTTATACTAAGGAAAGCTTGAGCAAACTCAGGAAGAAGGAAATGAAAACCGAAGGATAAAGTTGCTTTATGAACGGCTACGCCACTTCTAACTAGGTCGGGTGTAGCTTTCCCATCGGCTAGAAGTCTATAACGATAACCAGAAGGAAAGGTAAAAAGAGTGTTGATCTCTTTTAAATTAGCACTTGTCAATGTGCATTCGACACAACCCTTCTCAGTGTTTTACCAGGGCATTGTGAAGACATGGTTGGTCGAGGATAGGATGTAAGCCGGCAGACTTTAAGGAATGGCAAAAGACCTATGTGCAAAAGACCTATGGGCGAAAGACCTATAGGCAATAAATCTGAGAAACGAGATGTGCGAGAGACCTACGGGCGAGAGACTTTAGAAACGAGAGACCCCTAAACCCTATGCAGAAGACTAGACAACAACAAGAGGCTTAAAAGCAAGCGTGAGAGATATTAAATTAGGGCGAAAGGTGAATACTTACTGTGATAGTGTAAGCGAGAGACTTCTGTGAAAGGGTAAAAGACTATTTTTGTGACAAATCTTTTTGGCAACAGAGCTAACGTGGGGCAGAGTGACGGCTCAGAGGTTTTTCATGCTTGATTCCGTTGACTTCGACTGCTTTTATAGCCACGATAGGGAATACCAAACGTCGAGCCTAACAACACCTCCCGTAGAGCTGAGGTTAATAACTTACAAAAAATACCAAAAAAACCACAAAAAATCAGGAAAAGACTACAATGTCCTATGCAAGAGAATTTATACTCTCTTGTTTGGAAAAATTGAACAAGAGAGTGGGGAGCAATTGATATGGCAAAGCCCATTCATATTGAGCTAGTGCCCAAACGTCAGAATACCTGCTACGTGGATTTTATTGGACCACGTGGCATTCGATGAGAGACTGATGCGGCAACAGGAAGATCACTCTCGCCAGCGACAGGACCTCTGTCGCAGGTGATCGAACCGTGAGTCTGTCACCTAATGCCTGCCGTTCGAACACGTGGCGCATATCCGGCCTCTTGCATTGGATGACAGACTCCCTCGCCGTTATGTGTCGCACCTTCTATAGTCTCCCACCGGTGACAGCCTCCCGCTAGTCCCGATATTGAAGGAATTTGTGTTATACTTGGAAACAAACTCCTACTAAAATGATGTGATCACCCCCCAGGTAATTACCCTAGAATATTCGCCTATAAATAGGCCTCAGGTACAATTTTATTCTCTAATTTTTGACTACTGGCTTTTACGTTTCCCCATACTGAAGAATCTTAGGCTGACTTAAGCATCGGAGTGCCTACACAGGGAGCCACCCCCTGCGTTCCTCTGACTCTTCTTATTTTTACAGAAACTTTCTGGAGACACGTGGAGAGAAAAGAACAAACATCAACGTCAACAAGAATTTATTGTTGTTTTGTGCAACAACACTTATAAAAAAAAAAAACAAACCTAGACTTGATTTACCTCCTCCTTTCTTTGTTGGTTTAACAATGATGAAGACCAAATCAAGGGAACAGCACAACAGTGCAGCAAAGACACACGAGGAAGCGACGCCAGGCAATAGGGATAGGGCGACTCCGCTTGCAGGTAGCAATGTAAACAAGGACAACAAGTGTAGCAGCAGTAATTCGATTCTGTTTCCATTGCAGTAACAGCTGGTGGTCATGAGCAGCGGCTGAGCAGTGCAGTGGCTTGGAAATTTGGACGGTAAGGGTGTAGAATAGGGGACTATGTTCAGTCGCTGGTATCACAAGGAAGGCGACAATGACGACGCGATGGTGCAAGTCGAGAGCTTAGCAGCAGGGATAACATGAAAGACTTGGTAACGGAGCAGGAAGCAAGCGAAGGGGTTTTGGCAACAAAACAAGGCAGATAACTAGCAAGGTAGGGCTCGTTATGCAGGAGAACTCAATAGCTTGGGTGATTCGGTGGCAACGTGAAAGTGAAGATGGTGACGGAGGCAAGGAGAGGGCTCATGTGTGTTTGGATGATGATGGAAATAGCAAAGCACATTGGATCCGTTTTTCTAAGAATATTAGAATTTAAATACAATTACACTACTTTATTTTATATCTTTTTTATCTTTTAATTTATTTTAATCCTAATTATCTATCAAATTCATATTCAAATCTAACTCTACTAGTCTAAATTTAATCTAATAATAACTCTCCTAATTAATTAATAAATAAATCCTAATTTAAATAATTATCCTAAAAAAAATCTAATAAGCTACTTATCCTATCCTAAAATTAATCTTATTTTATTTTATTATTTTATTATTTATTCCTAACTTTAATGTTAATTCTAATTAAAAAAATCCTAATTTAGTTCTAATTTAATCCTAATGTTTAACCTAATATCTAATTAAAATAATTGTCCTAACCTAGTGTTAATTACAAGACCACTTAATTAATCAAGTTAGTTTTTTTATTTTCACAAATTAATACCTGACAAAATAAGGTGTCGACAACGATCAATAACATTCAATCGATTCCAATGCTTTTAATATGATCAATAACGTCAAATCAGTAACTCTTTGCGATCATTAATCAATCCCAAAACGTTTCCTTTCATTCAATAACAATTAATCATTTCAATCCTTCAAACTCTACAATGTGTTCAATCATTTCGATAAAAATCCATTTTCAACAACTGCACTTTAAATTCTTTTAGTACATTTCATAAACTTTCAACTGTATAACACAAAGCAATACATTCAAACACATATTTTTGAATCAGTACTAATCATTTACAATCTAAAAATTCATTCTAAAAACCATAATTCACTTTCAAAATCTAACGATTTTAAAATGATCGATAAACATTAAAATCTATCAAAATACAGTAATTTTATCTAAACCCATGCTTTATCGAACATTCTCTCAAACCAACAATTCAAACTTATGGTAGTCAATTGCTATTTTGGGGTAGTTGGCTGCCTTACTGTAGACACCAATTTTTGTCCGGGTCTAGTTAGTTCGAAATTGTGGACCTTAGATGCACTCGGTGTGTTTCTTTAAAATTGATGATTGTAAACACCGAATTTTGACAAAAAAATTTTAAGTTAAAAAAATGAAAAAAAAATAAAAGAATAAAAAATATAAAAATAATAATGAATAAATATAAATTCTTCAATGCCCATGCATCATGCAAATTAAAGCCAAAGTTGACTTGAGAGATTTAGACCAAATATGAATAAGTCAATAAAAGGAAAACAAATCATGCAAAAAAGGGAAATGATCAAAGTGAAATAAAAGCTGAAAATCAATTACCAAAAATAAATACAATGAAAAAAGGAATAAAAAGATGGGTCAAATAAAAATAAATGACAAAATAAAATTCCCTAATCACAGGGTCAACACATTAAAATCATGATTTTTCTTTCTTAAATAAAGAGGGGCTACATGGTTATAAAAGAGGGGTTGTCCAAAAGAGAGGGGAGGATGCAAAAATAAAAGATTGTCCATTGTCGTTGCTTCTGCTTGCCGTGCGCATTCTCCCTGCCACCCTTTCGCTGCGTTTTCTCGTCTCCACTGCTGCACATCGCACCCAACACTGCTGCTGTCGCACTGGTTGCTGTCCACTTCGCCTGCCACCATCGTTTCGCTCTTCCTGTATTGTACTCCATCGCTGCCAGCTGCGTTCGCCTCTGTCATCCTCGCTACAGCCCGTAGCCACCACGTCCAAGCTTCGGGTCTTGCTTTCCTAAGCGGCACTACTACCGTTCCCCTCTGTTCAACAATCTTCACTACAGTCACAGAACCGCTGAAGCTGAACTTTTGAATAGCCGAACCTGGCTATTGGATTTAGTTGAAACCGAAAGCAGGAGCCGTTAGAAGCAAAATAAGCAGTGAACTTACTGGAATAACCAAGACAAACCAGAAGTTGCTGTTGCGAACCAAAACTTGAGCAGACGTGGAGTCGTCAAGATTGAATAAAACGTGGGCCACTGTGTTGTAACGAGTAAGAAACTCAAATGGAGAGGGCTACGTGAAAGAAGGAAAGAATGAAAAGATAGCAAAGGAAAGTGAAAGATTGTTGCACGTGGAGATGGAAAGAAATAAAGAGAAAAGAAATTGCAAAAAATTACAAGAGAAAGGTAAGGGTCCTGATATCCACTTGATATGCTATTGATTTTTTTTTTTAATTCTTTCATAGTTCATTCTTTGTCATTCACGTGCATAGCACTTTTATATACTTATTTATTTTTTTTAATCATGATGTCATCCTTTATAAAAGTTGATATCATTATTATATCTATTAAATTTGTCTAATTTAATTAACTAATTAATTACATTTGCTTGTTATTTGTTTAGAATGGAATTTGCTAATTGAATAATAGGTTAGAACAAATAAATTAGAATAGATTAACATTTATAAATTAAAATTATTTTGTAAATAAAAGTGGTTTAAAAATATTAATTAATTATTAAAAGATAAATATAGATTATACCAATGATGACATTTTGAGAAAGTCAATTGAGACATCTTAAAAATGTCTAGGTGAGAAAATTCTTTCTTAAAGTTGAGCCAAATTGATGAAATACTTTTGAAAGAATTTTCAATAAATTATAATTCATGTTTATTCTTAGTAAATTAAATATGAATAAAATATAAATATATATAGATAAATAAAAATAAATACGAGAACATAAATTAAATAACAAATTGAATAAATAAAATGAAATAGCTTAGTTTGAAAATAATTAGTAATTAATAAGATTAGATAATAAAGAAATAAATGTGAATTATACCGAGAATGAAATTCCAAGAAAGTCAATTGAGACTCCTTGGGTATTTTTAGGTGAGATGATTCTTTCTTAAGTTGAGCCAAATTGATGAGATACTTTTGAAAGAGTTTTCGATAAAATACAATTCATGTTTATTAAATAAATATAAATAAATGAAATAAATAAAATAAAGAAAAGTCAAGATTAAAGTTAAAGAAATTTAAATAAAATTAGATAAGTGAATAAATAAATGAACTAAATAGCTTAGAATAAAAATTATAGGAAATAAAAAATATGAATTATGCCAATGATGAAATTTCAAGAAAGTCAATTGAGACTCTTTGAAAATTTCTAAGTGAAAAGATTTCTTTTAAGCCGAGCCAAATTGATGAGACGTTTTTAAGAAAATCTTTAATAAACCATGATTTATATTTATTTTCTAAATAAATAAATAAAATATATAGATATAATATGAAATAAGATTAAAAAATATAGAGATTAATATGGAGTTGAAATTAAAGCCAAAATTAGAAAGAATAAGAGTTTTATAAAATATTTTATTGACCCGACGATGGAGTTCAAGAAAGTCAATTGAGACTCCTTGAATATCTTGAAGTGAGGGGAATTTCTAAGGTTGGAGCCAAATTGATGGAAAAATCTTTGAAATTTTCCCAATACATAAGTATATCGAAATTAATATGGACTCAAAGCAAAATTATAAAGATAACCTAAATCTAGTTGGTACCATTTTAGGATGGGCGTTGTAGGGGTGCTAATCCTTCCCTATACGTAACCGTACTCCCGAACCCTAGTGTCTTTGAACGTAGACCAAGCTTTATCTATAGTTTGAATAGGTGACAAATCACACCTAGGTTAGAATGGTTGGTGGCAACTCCATAGTTTTGTGTCTAGCTATTAGGTTTTTTTCCTAAAACTTAATACGTTATGACAGTTACATTTCTTGAATTTTCTAAATTAAAAATTTCCAATATTTAAAAACTGACTTTAAAAAGGGTAGTCAACTGGTTACTTGGGCAGTCAACTGGTTTTTAAATAGAAAGCTTTTGGGTAAAATACAGTTGACTGGCCTTTATGATAGTTGGTTTTTTTTTAGATAGTATGATTTTGGTAAAAAGCAGTTGACTGGTCTTTAAAGGAGTCATTCGGTTTTGATCGATTTTAGTTATGGGCAATCAACTGATCTAAGTCGATTATAATGAAAATATCCAAATTCTGTGTCTAGGCAGTCAACTGCTCTTCTTGTGTAGACGGTTGCTCTTAGATAGAATGCTACTAGGAGTTAAAAAAAAAACATTTTCAAAACCCCTATACAATCATATGCAGATCAATATACTACAATTCAATCATAATTCAATGCAAATACGATATCTCTTCGTTTTTTATACATATCCCTTACCAAATAATTGCGATTATGTAACAACAGTCTCCTTTAATCCAATTTCCAAGCAAGCCCAATGTCCAATTTGTTTCACAGTAGTAGAGATCAATTTCAAACACAATTTTCATATCAGATTTCATTTTCATGCTCTATAAACTAAGAATTATCACATATCTGATCTAAACAAAATTGAATTTTCTCTCTCTTACCTTCTCTTGGCTGAATCTTTGAGCTTGCTTTTCACCCTACAAATGGTCACTCGAACATGTCGTACCATAGTATGTTTTATAACTCGTCGAGCTAAATAACTTTCTTTTAGGTCACTTTTTGGTTTAGAATGGTTACATTAGGGTTTTATAAACTTTCTCTCTCTAAAATCATGAAAATCTCCATGGCTTTCTCTGTTCTCAAGTGTAGCCTACAAGATGATGAAGAAGATGACTATTTTTTTTTTACTTTTAAAATATCTTTAATGGCAAATTACCATTTTGCCCTTACACAATTTCATTAATTTCCATTATGTCCTCACTATTTTAATATTTATTTAAAGATTCAATTTAACTTCAAAACTGTTTTTATTTCAATGTCAATTATATCGATTTGACATAATTCAGTCAAAACATCGACTTTTATCGACATTTAATAGGTCATTTTGGTAAAATTACCAAAATATCCCTGATTGTTAGTTTGCATTATTTCCAACATTTTTCGTGTGATTCAATTTACGAGTTGGAATCACGTAAGACATCTTCACATGAGGGTTCGACTTTCACAATCAATTAGTCTAAAGTCAAGCTATGTTGACAATATTCACAAATGTTTTTTAGGCTTATGGATACAACTGTCATTATCAAATTTGTTGCATGTTTCTCAAAACATGCACAAACGGAGGAATTTTGAGATGTAGATTCTTACCATCTCATTATTTTGCTCTAAATATTCGTATCCTTGAGTTTCATCTCAATTCAGATGATAAAAATCCTATTAGGGCTTACATCATGGTTTTCCACAATCCTTACAAAGCATAACATCCACAATAACCTTGTTCGATACTTTAAATTAAACTCTAATTTAGACGAGTTTCATATTATGGGTAAATCAATCCCCAAGTATCAATAACCTACTCTTTCGAGTCATTTCAAGTCTTAGCAAATCCCGTGGACCCCACATCTAATTTCCTTCAACACTTCCATTATTTTAGAAATTTTAGCGATTAACTTTCGCTTTTTAATTTCAATAATGAATAACTTATATTGGTTATTAAGAAAATTGGGGTTCTCACATTCTTCCCTCCTTAATGAATTTGGACCTCCAAATTCGACACAAGTACTTTGATAGTTTAACGCTTGTATCCTTTCATATCATTGCTATACTTCATCACTTTTTGATCGATATAATTCTTAACAATCAATCCTTCCATTCATTCCTATCAATGATTCTTTACACTGTCTATATTGTTCATTAACAATCCTCTTACATTTGTTAATTATTATTAGTTTTCATATCAATCAACTATATTAGATATAATCATTCTATCACTTCAAAGCAACATATCTCTATCAATCTTTCTAGTCATTCGATACCTATTTCCATAATACTTTTAATATGATAACAGTCTTAGTCACTAAAAATCCATCATATATTCTAATTAGTCATCAATTTCTTATGCAAAACAATCATCTCACTACATTTTTTAGACTTTATTCACAATTTATATTCAGACAAGTACAATACTTAAGGGATGTTAAGCATTCCTAACCTACAGACACCGACTCATATCAGACCAACCTTGCTCTGATAACTGTTTATCACATCCTGATTTCTTAAAATTAGGACTAACTTTTTCTTTTTCATTCACTGGGTTAGGTTGTGATCAGTGTCATTAATTCAATATTAAGCTAAAACTTACTTAGCTAGATCAATGTCCAACTATTTAAATTGGTCCCAATGTGATCATTTACAATACACGTTTACTTTTCTTTGTATTCTCATTTCACTGACATCAAGTAAGATTACTTCATAATTGTACTTAACTAAACAACATCAAATTACATAAATATCATGTACCTAACTCTTAATCTCAGTATGCATTCATTTCTATATCAAATGACTATAATTGACATAGAAACTCCTTTAATTTACATCACTTTGACACATTAAGTACTGTACAGTAAAGTCTGAGCATATAATGTATCTCTGTGAATATACCTTAAAAGTACAAAACAAAAGCCTCAAATGCATTCGATCAGAATCCTCCTTTTAATAAGGCAGCTACTATTGTAGATTATCTGTGAGGTGGAAGAGGGGGTAAGCTTTATGCTCAGTAAGAAATACGTATAAAAGTGCCGATACCATGCTAACTATATGCTTGTATCCTATGCATGTTCTTACGACAACATTTTCCTATCAATAATATTAAATCTGATCTCGTAAGGAATAGATATTATGCAACTAATATGCATGTATCCTAACAATAGTAAAAAAATTTTATTAACATTCTTTAATAGTGACATAGTACGTAAAAAGAAAGAATTGCTATAATCGGTTAAGGATACCAAGCCAAGTATGGAATGATGCTTTAAAGCACCTCACTTGTCCTAATCCTTAGATCTGATTATAGGTGTCCTAAGTGAACTTATAGAAATTGAATTCATGCATTTTCGAACAATAGAATTTCAATATAATATTTTCAAATATCATGACAATGCAAACGACAAACATTTCATTTCAAATCCATAACAGTTCAGAAATTTTCTTTTAATCTATAAACCATACTATTGATACATTCATTTACATTAAAACATTTCATTTCGATCACTAAGACTCAATAAAATCATTCAATAAAATCATTTGATGCAATCATTTGATTAAATTATTCGCTACAATCATTTGATAAAATCATATCAAATACGGTTTGATAAGTCATTTCTCTTTTAACAAAAAAGTCAAACCATCTATACTATTTTTGACAAACGAACATTTCATTTCTTCGAGTAAAATGAACAAACATTCATTTCATTTTCATTTCAATAAAACATTCGACGAAGATAGTCAACATCCCAATAGAATTTTGCGAATAAAGTTCCTGTGAGGGATATAAAATAAGACATATGTCTATAGTCAAAAGATTCACAGTGTAATGATCAGGCAACGATTGTGGGTGTTAAAAACATGATCAAGGTCAATCAACAAACGGTTAGTCGGTCAGTTAGTAATGCATGATTGCCAGAGGCAACTATTCGAGTTAAAAATCTCAAAACATTTGCTTGATTCCCATAA
Organism: Heritiera fomes; assembly: GCA_032173925.1. Taxonomy (NCBI): domain Eukaryota; kingdom Viridiplantae; phylum Streptophyta; class Magnoliopsida; order Malvales; family Malvaceae; genus Heritiera; species Heritiera fomes. The sequence continues at coordinate 13,773,226 of JAPDPM010000009.1, read as the reverse complement.
AAATAGTCAAATAATACTTTATCCTTTCCATGAAAATAATAAAACAATACTTCTATTATCAAGGACTGGGAGTGCTGGGTTAGCCAGGGATTTACCACCCTAATGCCATTGACTCAATCAAACTATAAACTTTTGGGGAACTAAGTTTCATTTGCAATCCATTCAAATCAAAATGGTCAATCATTAAATAAGCACTTCATTTTTAGAGTACAAAAATTTCAACATGTTTGTCATCATTTCAAAACATTTTAATACAATCAAACCCAAAACATTCCGTATTCATTCAATCTTCAAAACATTCAAAACTATGCATTTTTTCAAAACAGTCAAATGTTAACAATGGACTTTAAAATCATCATGTATAAAGATTGAAAACTATCAAACAATGATTATGCATGTGAATAATGCAATTATGCATGACTAAACGCATGCTTATGCAATACCCTCTTTATTTTCGATTCTATAGTTTCCACTCCAATACTTTCAGTACAGTTAATATCATTCTATCAATTCCAATGCTTTCAATTACGATCAATAACGTCAAATCAATAACTTTGTGCAATCATTAACCAATCCCAAAATGTTTCCTTTCGCAAAATAACAATTAATCGTTTCAATCCTTCAAACTCTATAATCTATTGAATCATTTTGATAAAAACCTATTTTCAACCACTGCAATTTAAAATCTTTCAGTACATTTCATAAACTTTCAACCATATAACACAAAGCAATACTTTCAAATGTATACCTTTGAATCAGTACTAATCATTTATGATTTAAAAATTCATTCTAAAAATCATAATTCACTATCAAAATCCAATGATTTCAAAATGATCGATAAACATTAAAATATTTCAAAATACATTAATTTCATCTAAACCTTTGCTTTATCGAACATTCTCTCAAACCAACAAGTCAAACTTATGACAATCAACTGCTATTTTGGGGCAATTGGCTGCCATTCATTTCCTTAATTTTCTAAATTAAAAATTTTCAATACTTAAAAACTGACTTTAAAAGGGGCAGTCGACTAGTTACTTTAGCAGTTGACTGGTTTTCAGATAGAAAGCTTCTAGGTAAAATAAAGTTAACTGGCCTTCATGGTAGTTAACTATTTTTCAAACAGTATGAATTTGGGTAAAAAGTAGTTGACTGGTCTTTAAGGCAGTCAGCTGGTTTTGTTGATTTTAGTTATTTGCAGTCAGCTGGTTTAAGGTAGTCAACTTTTCTAAATTGATTGCTATGAAAATATCCAAATCTTATGTCTAGGCAGTCAATTGCTCCCCTTGGGCAGTCGATTGCTTCTAAACAGAATGCTACCTAGGAGTTAAAAAACCATTTTCAAAACCTTTTATACAATTAGACACAGTCCAATGTACCACAATTCAATCATAATTCAATGCTAAGATGATATCCCTAAGTTCCTTAATACATATCCCTTACCAAATAATCACAATTACACGATAGCAGTCTCTTTCGCTTCAATGAGCAAGCCTAATGTCCAATTTGTTCCATAGTAGTAAAGATCAATTTCAAACACAGTTTTTAAATTAGATTTCATTTTCATGCTCTATAGACTCAAAACTATCACATATATTTGATCTAATCAAAACTGAATTTTCTCTTTTTTACCTTCTCATTGCTGAAATTTTGAGCTTGCTTTTCGCCTTGCAAATGGTCACTCCAACTAGGGTTTTACAAGATTTCTCTCTCTAAAACCATGAAATCACCATAGCTTTCTCTCTCCTTAAGTGTGGCCAACAAGTGGATGAAGAAGATGAGATTTTTTTTTTACTTTCATAATATCTTTAATGGCAAATTACCATTTTGCCCTTACACAATTTCATTAATTTCCATTATGTCCTTACTATTTTAATATTCATTTAAATATTCAATTTAACTTCAAAATATTTTTATTTCAATGCCAATTATATCTATGTGACATAATTCAGTCAAAACATTAACTTTTATCAAGGTTAAGTCAGTCATTTTGGTGAAATTACCAAAATACCTCTGATTGTCGCGTTATTTCCAACATTTTTCGTGTGATTCAATCTACGATTTGGAATCATGTAAGAAATCTTCACACGAGGGTTCAACTTTCACAGTTTGTTTGTCAAAAGTCAAACTATGTTGACCAATATTCACAAATTTTTTTCGACCAATAGACACAACTGTCATTATCGAATTTGTTACACGTTTCTCAAAACATATATAAACAAAGGAATTTTGATATGCAAGTTCTTACCATCTCATTATTTAGCTCCAAATATCTGTACTCTGGAGTTTCATCTCAATCAGGACGATAAAAATCTTAATGGGGCTTGCATCGTGATTTTCCCTAATCCTTACAAAGCGTAATATCCACAATGCTTTATTCAATACTTCAAATTAAACTCCAATTTAGATGAGTTTCATACCATGGATAAATCAATCCCTAAGTATCAATAACCTACTCTTTCGAGGTCATTTTAGGTCTTAATAAATCCCATTTACCTTACAACCAATTTCCTCCAACACTTCCATTATTTTAGAACTTTTAGTGATTAACTTTTGTTTTTTAATTTCCATAATGAATAACTTATAGTGGTTATTATGAAAATTGGGGTTCTCACATCCTGCCTTCAATGGTGTGCCCTGATCATGAGTTCTCTTTGGTGGTATTCCTTTAGGCTCTTCAAAAATGTTAGAATACCTTTCTAGTAAACTTTGCAACTCTATAGGTACCTCTATAGCTTCGCCTTCTATGCTTAACATATAAAACTCCCCTATTAACTTAGGATTTTTGTCTAATATTTTTTGCAGTTTTTCACTAGTAATGATCTTTAAGGTAGCTTATTGTTAGCCAGCCTTAAGAATGATTTATTTCCCATCTTTCTAAAAAGAGAGTGACAAATTGTTGAAATAAAAAATGAGTGGACTATATCTCTTTATCCAATCTACTCCCAAAACCATGTCGCTTCCTCTCATGGCTAACACCCTCAAATCATGAGAAAAACTATGCCCTTGCATGTACCGGTCTAAATGTTTACACTTAGATGTAGTGTATTGCTTTTCTCCATTGGCTATAGTGATTGCCAAGGGAGAAGGATGCACTAGCTCCACTCCATCTTTAGCCCACTTAGGAGTAATAAAGCTGTGTACTTCCACTATCTATCAATACATGAATTGGCCTTCCTTTAATGCTTCCTTGTATCCTTAATGTGTTATGCCTCATATTTCCCATTAGAGCATTAATAGATATCTCTAAATTATCCTCTAAGTTGCCTTTGTTTTCCTTAACTCCTTATTCCTCATTTGCTTCCTCAAATTCAGCCATTTTTACTATTTCTTCCACTGTCTCCACTATTAGAGCATTTAGCTGCTTGTTCTTACAAGCATGGCTAGGCAAGAATCTTTCACCCCATCTAAAATAGAGGTTTTGGGCTCTTCTTTGCTCTATAAGTGATGGTTTAGTCAAGGTTAGGTTCTAGTTAGTGGTGTTTTTGAGTGACTGGTAAGGTAGGGTATAAGTGTTCTTGGTATAAGGACTAGAGTTAGTTGCGAAAGGGTTTTTAGCATTTGGTTTGTGTTTTCTGTTTTCAATTTCTATAGACGATTCATGTAATCTGGCCCGTTTATTGGTAGATGGGAGATTTTGGGGTTCACTTGCTTTGACTTTGGGTATTAAATCTTCTCTTAAGCAGCTAATGAAGCTTAAAACAAAATAGCCTTCAAATAAGTGAGGATTATACTGTAGCAGTTAGGGTTTTAGTTCTTTAAACCTCTCTTGGTACTCTTCCATGGTGGTTTTCTAAGATAATTTGTTAAACTCCTTAATAACATCAAAGCAGTTTTTATCACAAAATCTTTTACACAAATCCTCAAAAAATTCATGCCAAGTGACCTTAGTGTTCTGCATTATATACCAATCAAACCTAGTCTTATCTTTTCCAGTCAAATACATGGAGACGATTTCTAGTTTTTAGTGATCCTCAACGGCCAAAATAGCAAAATACTTCTGACATTTCTTAAGCCATCCACTAACATTGCTACCTTTGAAAATTGGTAGTTTAATCTTAGGTCTAGGTGTGAATGCATTCAAGGAGATGCCAGAGTTGTGACCATTGACACTATCATTGCTTTTTAACAATCCAATATGATCCTAAAATAAACTGCTACCAGTTTATTGCTGATTTTTAGAAATCAAACTAGTTCATTATACTTATACATGTATTTTCCAACATCATCTATAATAGTGACTTTAATATGAGCCTTCCTTTCTCTCTTAAGCTGTGATACTAGGGTTGGATGACCACTGGTGATATGAGAAGCTCCACTAGATTTTGAGTGAGTTGGTTTTCCTCCTTTTTGAATTAATAAGGCTAATACTTGACTAATATAGCCTTGGTTCTCTACCAATTTAGCTTCAAGGCCCATTTTCTGTTCCTTCCACCATTTTGGAATTTTCACATCATCATTTTTCATAGTCTCTAATTAGTTCTACAAGGCTTGAACCTATTCATGGGGAGAATTCAACCTCATTCCCTTAGCCATTGGTTTCTTTTTCCTATGGTTTCCTAGAGTGTGGTTAGATCATAGGGCTCTTGATACCAATGTTGTTATGGAATGGCTTCTTGTAACACTAGTTAAATGAACAAGAACAGAGTAAAAGAATACCAGAAGAAGAGAAAAAGGAAAATAGACAGAAAAGATGGTAGTTTCATTTCATAACCAATATTTTACATTAAATAAGTATATATATATATATGTACTAATTCCCAATAGTTTGCTAATTACAAAAATTGTAAAAGACCTGGAATATTCCCAACAACCTTGCAATGTTGTGCTACATGTCCTACCCTGCAAGTAGCACACTCCCTTAAATGACCTGCAGCTCCTTTTTGTCCTTTAGTAGCTTAGTGACATCAGGTGCTTTATTGGTATTCCCTTTGCCACTTGTCAGTATGCTACTTGTTGAACTGATTTGCAATCAGTTGCCTTGCTGTCACCATTCAATTTTTGCAATTCCATGACAAAATGGCGTCTAATCAAGCTCCCGCCAAAACCCCAGCCTCCACCTACACCCTTCCTATCCTTTTCGCTTTCTCAATCCTCTCTTAGAAACCCATTTCCACAAACCCTTCCTAAGTTCGTTGAAGTCGTAAGTACATACACCCTTATATGTGCAAAAAGGAATTTCCAAAATGAGGTTTTCAATGAGTTATCAAAAGACAAACAAATTTACTAATGATCTTGATGTTTTCATTGAGGTTTGCACTAAGCTAAGGTTCTTCTCTTTTTCTTTTAAATATCACTGCTTATTTAGCGGCTAATTTCTTGGTTTATCTTAATGACTATTGATTGATGGGGCATTGCTATTGTTGAACTTCCTCTAATTAATTGTTAATATATAAGGAATAATTTTTGTTTCTATAGTTTTTTTTACTCAATGGGGTTTGAAGTTCCTATTATTTGTTGTTAAATGTAAATGTTAAACCTATAATGCTTTTACTAGTGGATTAGTGATGATGTATCCATTAATGAGCTTAAGAGAAAATAATATTTCTTTTTTTATTTGTATTTTTCATAAGTTGTAAATGTTAGATTTTTTTTTTTGCTGACTCGGCATTGCAGTTAAATTATTGCTTAGTTCTGTTAGCACTTGTACCACTAGTCAGGTAGTTAGATTTAGTCTGTTAGTTGATTAACCTTCCAAAGTAGATATATATAACAAGAATTTTTTTTTTGGTGTAACTAGGGGTATCCTTATCCATTTTATGGTCTGAGATTAATCCTATTCGGGCAGGGAATAGTAAACAGTAAAACCTTTCCAATAAATGACAACTTCAGGATTTGAACCATGTCCAAATGCCTAGAGAAACTTCCACTTCTTCCATTCATTTGTTGGTAGATATATACAACAAGAATTTCAACATGGTATTAAAGTTTAAAGAATTCTCTTTTTCGAAGCTTTCTTGAATTTTCTTCCTTGCCAAACACCTTCTTTCTCCTCACATTATTTTCTATTTTTACAATGAGACCTTAAGAATCTTCTTCAAATCCTTTTTTCCTTCACTCGAATGAAAAATTCTGCATTGATCTTAGTTTCTTCAATTTGAACGGGATCAAACTACCATTCATGGTGTTGAGCAATGAGAATGGCATTGTTCTCAATGAATAAACTCCAATTTGGATGGCTCAATTCCAGTTTCTTCAAGGGAAGATCTTTCGTTTTCAGCTTGGGAGAGATGCAATACTATAATTCTTTCACGCATCTTGCATTCTCTTTCACCTTCTATTGGTCAAAGTGTGATTTAGCTAGATAATAGAGTTCATGTGTGGAAGGATTTCAAAGAGATTTTCCCAAGATTAGTTTAAAATCTTTAAACTACAAGAAAAGACTTACTCTTTTTAACAAGATTCCTCATTTGTGACAGATTATTTCCAAGATTAAAAGAGCTTTGGGATGATATTATGAATATGAGATCTATCCCTAATTGTACATGTAATCCATGTTACAAATGTGATGCTTTGGAAACAACAAGAAAATACCAAGAGAATAACTATTTAATGAGGTTTGTTAAGGGTCTTAATGACAATTTTTCCACTATGAGATCACAAATCATGTTAATGGAATCTTTGCCAACCATTAAAGAAGTCTTTGCTTTAGTGTGTTGGCTCTATAGGCTAAACGAGAGGGGGGTGAATCGGTTTTGTGGTACTCTTAGGTTCATTTTTCGATTCTTCTAAATTCTCTAGCTTATGTTGAAGTTTTCTAAGTGTTCTAGGTTACTCAAGTATGCAATATAAATTCAATTCAACAATCACAATATAAATGCAAATAAATAAAGAGAGTAGGGAAAGAGAGATGTACACAATTGATTTATAGAGGTTCAGCAACCTTGCTTACTTCCTCTACCTTGAGACGCTCCCAAGGATTCTTCCCAAATCCACTAACTTAAATTTGTATTACAATCCCTCTTTTTGCAGGCTCAAGAGTAACCTCCCTCTTTTTTTAAGACTAAAGAGAAACCTCCCCTTTACAAGGTGTGAATGAGTTTACAAGGAATGTAATCAAAGAAAGGCTTCTAGTTAGGCAAGTGATTACAATGGTTAAGCACAAGAGAAATCCTATACAATATTTGTGCTATGCTATACAAAGATGATGAGTATGATACAATATGAAGACTTTGTAGCACTTGTGATTTTTATAGGCTTGAGGAAGATGGAGAAGATGAAGAAAAATGTTGCCCAGCTATTCCTCTTGCTTCCTTGAGCTTCCAAGCCTTTATTTATAGTCCCTTGGATGGTTTCTAAATGTTAGTAGGAGCCAAAACTGAATGTAACCGTTGTATCTCACAAAAACTAGCCGTTGGAGTGCATTTTCGAGCTAAGGGATAGATCCTTTGACCTAGGGGATCGATCCTATGCTTATTTGCAAGCTTCCAAGGCATTCTGCCATGAAGGGATCGATCTCATGCTTCCTTTTTGCTTGATTTTGTTTCTTGGGAGCATTCTACCATTCGTGGTTTGATCCCTCAACATGGGGGATCGAACCCTCATGCTTTTCCTGCATTTTTTTAGGCTAATTTGGGTTAGCAATTATGTGGACTTTGATTTTAATTCATCCCAAAACATTTTATAATTTTGTGGGAGTTTTTCTTGACTTTCTGAACTAAAGAATTAGTGTAAAAAACTTGTTAAGTAATTTTCTAAAGTTGTGTTCAATATGTTCTTGAGAAAATTGCTTAATGAAGATATTCAAAATCATTTTGTAAAATGTTAAGACCAATAAGAATATGCAATTAAATCATGGTCTTAATCTTTGATATGTAGACTTAAAGTGGTTTGAGAAAATCATATGATTAGTATAGCAAATTTACATTATAGAGTCAAACACTTAATATTACTTAAGTTTTTGTCATTTCAAAATATATATGTCAATTTAAAGCTAACTTAGTGATCCAGTAAGAGAGGTAGTTGAATTTTGTTATTTCTGGATCTTCTTATATGTGAATCTAATGTCTTTCTAGGCAAGGTTGTTACGTGTTCAACATCTGGAAATCCTTCAACAAAGTTTGGTTTAAATGGAAAGAAAGTAGTATGCACTTATTTTGGCTATACAAGACATTCCATTGATAACTGTTACAAAAACCATGGACATCTACTAGGCTTCAAACCAGGATTCAAGATTGGTACAGTGAATCATGTTGAAGTAAATGTGACTCACATGGAGAATTGCAAAGATGAACCAGAAACTTAGAAAACTGAAAAAGAATGTGCACCTTTCTCAATGACTTTTACAAAAGATATGTATAAAAGGTTGCTAGAATTCCTTCAATCATCTGACGTGTTCTTTGCTTCAATATCTTATGCTTAACTGAGTTCAATCATTCTTTCCTCTAAAATCAAATCAGGTAACTTTGTTGCATCTTGTACCATTGAACATTATCCTTTTCCTTCAAAGTAAATTTTTGATACTAGAGCTATTAACCACATTGTTTGATCTCTTAAATTTTTTATTCCTATAAACCAATTCTCAATTCTTTTAGCAAATTACCTAATAGTCAATATATGTCTGTAACACATATTGGAGATGCCAAACTATCTTTTTAGTTGTTCTTAAAAATGCTTTATTTGTACTAACTTTTTCTTTTGATTTGATCTTGTTTAGCAAACTTACCAAGACTTTTAATTATTTCTTGATTTTTCAATATGATATTTGTATTGCTCAGATATCAAGAACTGGAGGATGATTGGAATACCTAGACAAGTACAAGGTCTTTGACAACTTGAAAATTTTCCTTCATCTGATCATTTACAATTGAAATTAGTAGCTACTTGACATTCTATGTCTGTGGGCCAAGTATGGCACAATCGTTTAAGGTATATTTCAAGTGTTAGAATGAAGTTGTTAAATAATGTTTATCCTTCAATTTGTACTAATAACAAGTTCCATGTGATATTTATCATTTTGCTAAGCCAAAAAGAATTCCTTTTCCAATTAGGAATTCTCTATCTAACATTGCTTTGACCTTATTCATGTTGACATTTAGGGATCATATCACATTGCATCCTTATTTGGTCATCACTATTTTTTAATAATTGTTACTGATTATAGTAGAAACACTTCGTTATATCCCATAAATTCAATAAGAAGCTAGGCTTTTATAGCAGAATTTCTATTCTTTCATTGAAACATAGTTTGCCACAAAGATCAAGGTCATTAGGACTGGTAATGGCTAAGAGTTTAATATGAGTTCTTTCTACTCTTCTAAAGGCATCATTCACACCGTTCAACAAAACAATATAATGGAGAGGAAACATCAACACATTTTAAATGTAGCTAGGTTTTTAAATATTCAAGCTAATTTACTTGAAGAATTTTGAGCGGACTACGTTAGTCATGCAATCCGTATTATAAACAGAATACTTTCACTAGTCATACACAACAAAACACCATTTGAGTTGCTATATAATAAACTTCCTGATTTGTCTCACCTTATAGTGTTTGGTTGTCTTGCTATGCATCAACATTGGCTCATCCAAGGTCAAAAGTTTGATTCAAGGGCTGTTCAATGTGCTTTTATAGGTATTATTAATGGTACAAAAGGTTATAAGTTATACAATTTGAAAAACAATATTGTTTTCATCTCAAGAGTTGTTATCTTCTATGGACATCTCTTTCCCCTCTTCTCTATTATAGAGTCTACTCATGAGCAAAATGCTTACTATGATAATAATCTGTCACTTCTCTTTTTACTAATCAATAGATTTTAGAATATGATATTTCCGCTTCACCAAGGACATTTAATGATTCTTTTATTCTTGTCACTATATCAAGTCAGTTCCCAGATTCTTTAACTGAGAATAATTCAGATAAGTTAACAAGTCTTAGAAAATCAATGAGAATTAGACATTCTTTTATTTACTTGCAAGATTATCGTTAATTTACCTAAGCTACATTATTCCCAAGCTTTATATTCTGTAATAATAGCTTTAGGTACTCCTCACATATTATATTCTATTCTTGATTATACTAAATATTCATCCTAACATAATGCCTTTTCTTTCTATATCACTGCTATGATTGAACTGTACACTTATAACCAAGCTTTAAAGCAAGAGTGTTAGAGAAAGGCCATGGTAGTTGAATTGAAAGCCTTGCAAGCAAACAATACTTGGGAAATTACTAACCTATGTCCTTCCAAAAAGGTAGTAGGATGCAAATGGGTTTATAAAATAAAGTATAAGGCAGATGATCAAATTGAAAAGTTTTAGACTAGGCTGGTAGCAAAATGATATACCTAATAGGCTATTATTGACTACATAAACACCTTTTCTCTAAAGGCTAAAATGAGCGTAATCAGAACTTTGTTGGAGTGTCAGAAGTCAAGCAATGACACTTGGATAAGTCAGACATTAATAATGCTTTCTTGCATGGAAACCTTTTATGGAATTTCCACCAAGATTTCCAAATGCCAAAACAGGGTAATTTTATTGGCTGCTGAAGTCTCTTATGGTATGAAGTAGGGCAGTGGGCAATGGTATTCCAAGCTCATAATGTAATGACCACATTTTCTGCATTTTCTCGAAGGACTCTATAAGTTAAAGATTAAAGAAATGGAAAGATAAAGGCAAATCGTTAAGGAATTGAATAGTTGAAGTGTAAAAGTAAAGATTGGATGTGGGGCCCATAGGATTTGTTAAGACCTGAAATGATGCCGAAAGGGAAAATTATTGATTTTAGGAGTCCAATTATGTAACAGTCTAAATGTACAGTAAGTAACACTTTTTATACATAAATTACGGATGAGCTGTCTGTGATGCCTTTAATACTTGAACAGTAACAGTAATAAATGGTAAACCTTTATTTAATTAATAAATTTGGAATATAAAATTTTCAATATTCCTTTACACTTTACATCTCTTGTTCCTACTTTACAATTTAAGTAGTAATGTACAGTTTATCTAAAAGTATAAAAGAAAGGAGAAATACCTCCCCAGTCCGACACAAGTAGTCTCGATAACCAGATTTCAGTCGATCCTCTAATGAATACCCCTTTTTATTCTCTTTTAATATCCTGTGAAAATAAAGGGGTGAGCGAAATGTGCTCAGTAAAGGAATCGTATGCAAGACTGATACAATGAAATTTATATGCTGGAAAACAATATTTTTCCTAGGCACAGTAAATGGAAGGATACTATAGTCAGTCAGGTAATCCAAATAGAGCATTGAAGGTATTTTGAAATACCCTTCTCGTCTCAGAAACCCAAAGCGACTATAGGGAGTAATCCTTAAATTGTTATTATAAAACAATTTAATGAAATTTTTTCATGGATAAATGGTAAATAAACCATTTAAATTCATCACTTCAGTAACACTTTAAAACATGTGATAGTGACAGTAGTAAAATAGTACAGTAATCAGTTGAGTTTGGAACAATGGTACAGTATATAAATCGATTCAGTAGTACTATGATAAAACTCTTCAGTAAACAATGAAGAGAAAGTTTAGTTCAGTAAACAGTTCAATTCCACATCATTGTAACAGTTCAGTAATTTTTTTTTTCAAAAAACAGTAATAATATCATAATTATTTTCACTTCACAATATATCTCAGTACGGTTTAGTAACCAGTTGACAGTAAATCACGTTTCCGTAATAGTTTGACAGTAAATCACAGTTCAGAATCCAGTAGTGATTTTAGTAAACCATATAAGTTTAGAGATAATAAAGTGTTCATTTTTAAACATTAACAGTTCTGTAAAACACTTCAGTAGCAGTTCGATACAGTACTCTTTGCAGTAACAGTAAACAGTAGTTCAGTAAAACGATTAACTATAGTTCTCAATTTAGTAACAGTAAACACTGATTTAGTAAAATAGTAAACTGTAGTTCTCAGTTCGATAAAACACTGAACAGTGAATCACAATTCAATAAAGTAAACAGTAGTTCACAGTTTTCAGTAAAATAGTAATCAGTGATTCACAGTTCAATATCAGTAAACAGTAGGTGGAGACTAGGCATCACCCTCGATATATCATGCTATAATCCTCGTAGGGAACAGTAACAGTAAACAGTAAGATCTATGGCCATAGTCTATAGGTGTCCTCATAGTACACTTGCCAGGTGTCCTAGGACTATTAATGACTTGGCGGGTCTATCAGCCACAATAACAGTACAGTACAGTAATACATGTAAGCATGAAATAAGGCCTAACAGTTTCAAAACATTTCATTTACAGTGAATATACCTTTAAGGAATTTAAACAAATATCATTTAAAATTTAATAAAATTCCAAAAGGTATTTAAATTCACCTTTAACAGTATAGTAAAAACAATCGATAAAATATTTATGTCTTAGTGAGAAAATTTATAAACGTTCTCAATAATTGTGAAATAATTCAAAGAACGTATTTGACATCTCACTTTAATAAAATTTAATTACATGAATATTTAAATAATAATTTTCAGTAAAATTCCAATTTATGGAAAATATTGGCAATAAGCTCCAAAATACACAATCTCACTCATTTCATACTCATAAAATATTTCATGATATTTTAAAAATTTTGGAGGAATTTTCGGCAGCATAATTGCTGCTGTTACACTAACCCCCTGCACTTAAACACAGTATTTTTGCCAGCCGTAAACCACAGATTTGCATGATTTTCAAAGGCAATTCAATACCAAATAATTTCATAAAATTATATTCATCAAAATCATACATTCAATATATCCCTACAGCCTACACACTCATCTTTTACCTGTCCCATATTACCAATCTTTTCGGCAGCACCGATCATAATCTGTCAACCCTGGCTGCAAAACAATTTCACCAAAAATTACCATTAATTTTCCTCTTATTTTTAAGCTATCAACTTTCACTAAATGCAGCCATGTAGGATACAGTCTATGCCTAACCAGTGTAAACTAGTGTAAATTACACTGGAAGTAAACCTTAACTTTCCCGTTTTAGCTCCGATTTCATATCAGTTCTCACCATTCTTCTTCTCATAATTTCTAAAGTCATTTAGCATAGTCAAACCATAAATTGCAGCATCTTAGGCTATCCAAACCCTCTTGGCCGAATGCTCACATGTAGGTGTTCTTATGGTTTCTCTTAAATTTAAGCTTGTCATGTTGTTTATCTTAATCTTTTATGCATTTTGGTACCAATTTCATGTAAGTTTCACCATGTTTTCCTCATACCCTTGTCCTAGTAGAAACCCCATGGTGCCCTTTCCTCTTGATTCAATCGATTTTAAACAAAACAATTGGTAGATCTAGACTTAGCATTAGGGAAAACATAGAAATCTAACATTAGTTTTTAAGGAAATGAAAAATCACCATAAAACTCACTTTTGCCGCCACCTTCTTCTTCACTTTTCTTCTTGTTTCTTCTCTGTTTGATAAACTAATGGTGTAAATGGAGAGAGAATTATGTAGAATATTTTTCTAGAAAAGGGTTTAGTGTGAAAAGCTAGGTTTTAGTTGTTTTTTTTTTTTACTTTTCTTTCTCTTCTTTTCTTTGTGCCATGCAAGCCAAATGAAGAAGGAAGTCTATAATGGCCGGCCATCCCTCTTTTTTGACTTATGGAACTTTTTAGAGAGGGCAAAATTACTATTTTACCTTTGGTTATGCAAATTTTGGATAATTTCACCATTAACTTCCATAGTCGTAAAAATTATGTAATTGGACTCCAAAATTTCAAATTCCAGTACAAATCAATCACATTTAATGTCTCTTGATGATTGGAAGTGATTTCATTGACGTGCGGTGCACGGATAGTGAGAAATTACGATTTTTACCCCCGTGGACCGCCAATGAAATTTCTCTCACTTCACCACTATTTCAATAAATCTCTTGACACTATGTTATTCTCTTTTTTATGTAGAATATCATGGTATTTTTGCTTTGTCCCAACTCATTTTAGTATAGGCGTAATTTATAAAAATGCCCTCGGGACATATTCGTCATTGTCCAATTTGTTTTCCACCTTCACAAAAATTTCAAAAAAAATCATAATAATATAATTTAATGATTTTAAATCTCAAAATCATCACATTATATTTTATTACACCATTGTACACAGAATTTTCAATCTCGAGCTCATTTGAACACAATAAAATTAAGTGAGGCCTACATCACACTTTCACCTATAATGTAACGCCCCGTTACCACATTTTCCACCTTATTTTACAAAATTTATCCGGTTGGGCTATATGTGATACTTCACTTTACACTTGATGTTAAACAATTTAATAAAATATTGTTAACATTATACACATCCCCTATCTTCATTACAAATATGTAGTATTGTAGACATGTCTAAATACATAAAATAAATGATCGTACCTAATATATCTTAGTCGGTCTGTCACATTGCCCATTATGTGCAGCCGTAATCCACAAATACATTTTAGCTTGATAATATTGATTCACTTAGGTGAAGCCATTTTAGTTAAAATAGCATATACCCTCTAGAACTTTAAATGATGATAACAACTAGGGATATGGCTCTTAATTGATTAAAATGGTAATTTTGAATCTTTCCTTGCTCATAATTGGTTAAAGACTTGAATTAGAAAATGAGCATAGGATTTTTGTGCTTGAAACCATGGAAGAAAATGTGTTTGTTTGAATATCTTGACATTTGTATCTTCCATGTGGTATAATGTTGTGAATATGAATATGGATTAATACTTTATGATAGTGTGCTAATGCTTAATTAATCCATATGCATAATTGATGATGTGTGATTGTGTTCTTGCATATTTAGAATTATTATTTTCTTGACATGAACACACTACACATAGATATTGGATTCATGCAAAATGCTTAAGTCAACCATTAGTAACAATTGGTATTTAGATTGAAATAACAATTAGTATCATTGGGAACCATATTTTCAATAATTGGTAAGCCAAATCTAAATTGCCAATTGGTATGAGCTTTAAATTGACAACTCTTCTCATGCTCCTTAGATTGAAATGGCAAATAGAGAAGAATTCTTTTAAGATATTTTTGCATGAAACTCTTGTGTGCTAGAATTTGTAGTTAATTGCTATATATCTTAATTCTAGGCACAATATTTCTTGAAAATGATTTATGAGCACATGTATATGATATGTTATCTAATTTTAGCTCATAATCATGATGTATTACCATGCACCTTAGTTGGACTTTAGAGAACAATTGATATACTTAGGTGCTTGCTTAACTTCTTACCAATTGGAACCTTCTTGCAAAATTACTTATCAACAATTGGTATCAAAATTATTTATCAACAATTGGTATAGGATGCATGAATATTTCCTACTCTTTATGAACAATTGACTTATTTATTTGTGCTATGAGTCCCATGTACTAACATGTTTCTTGTTGGATGGAGCATATTCTTTTATCTCTTCTCACATAGCCATGATTTTAAGGGGAGAATATTTTTTATTATTTTTCCTTCTTTTTGCTATGACAAAAAGGGGGAGAGATAGATATTTAAAGGGAGAGATATTAAGGGGGAGAGATAATGGGACAAATAGTTTGAAAATTCATTTTCAAAACCCATGCATATATTAAGGGGGAGCTTTATAAAATCCTGCTTTATTTGAGGGGGAGTATTTTATTAAAGAATTTTCAAAGCAAATTTACATTAAGTTTTGTCATATCAAAAAGGGGGAGATTGTTAGCTTTAAATTGACATATATATTTTGAAGTGACAAAAACTTAAGTAAGCTTTAATGTTTTAATTCATATTGTAAATTTGCCTTATCACACATGATTTTCTCAATACATTTCAAGTGTTCATATCAAACATTAAGACCATGATTTAATGATGCATACTCTTATTGGACTTAACACTTTATAAATGTTTTGAATATTTTAGAAAATCACTTGATGATTTCTTGGACAATATTTTCATTTGAGAAAGTCAAGAAAAACTCCCTTAAAGCTTATAAATGTTTTGGGTTTAATTAGGATCAAAGGTCATATCATTTCTAACCCAAAAGTGCAGGAAAAATGCCCTTTGGAAGAAAAGGATCGATCCCCACTGTAGCAGGATCGATCTCTTTTTGGCAGAAAGTCTTCCCAAGGTCCCTGAAGCCCAGAACCAACATTCTGGACAAAAGGGATCGATCCCCTATGGAAAGGGATCGATCCCTCTGCCTGAAAATAACCTGTAACAGCTAGTTTTTGTGAGACAACGGTAATATCCGAGATTTGGCTCCACCCAACGGCTAGAATACATCCAAGGGACTATAAATAGAGGCTTAGAAGCTAAAGAAAGGAAGAAGAACCACTTAGCAACTTCAAATCTCATATTCCTCAAATCTACAAGCCTCAAACAACAAATCAAGAGCTACAAAGTTTCATTTTCTATCACTCTCATATTCCTTGTATAGAAAAGCACAATATTGTATAAGCTTTTCATTGTGCTTAGTTTCTGTAATCACTTGCCTATCTAGAGGCTTTCTTTGATTACTCATTTGTAAACTCATTTCATTCCTTGTAAAGGGGAGGTTTCTCTTGAGCCTTGAAAAAGAGGGAGGTTACTCTTTAGCCTAGGAAAAAGAGGGAGGTTACTCTTTAGCCTAGAAAAGAGAGAGGTTACTCTTGAACCTAGAAAAGAGAGATGTTTCTCTTGAGCCTTGAAAAGAGGGAGTGTAACAAATTCAAGGATAGTGAATTTGGGAAAATCCTTGGGAGCGTCTCAAGGTAGAGGACGTAGGCAAGGTTGCCGAACCTCTATAAATCACTTGTGTACATTTCTCTATCCTTTCTCTCTTTACTTTCTTGCAATTATATTTGTGTTTATTACATTGAATTTATATTGTATAATTGCCTAGCTAAGAGAACTTAGAAAACACTCAAATAGGCTAAAGAATTTAGAGAAACCGAAAAACGGGCATAAGATTAGCTAAGAACCGATTCACCCCCCCTCTCGGTATAGCCTATACAGCCAACAATTGGTATCAGAGCTTGGGCTCGAGATTGAGTTAGACTAACATCTATCGAGCTAAACGATCTTAAATGGCTCACTTGAATATAGGCACACCCTTAGGAGAAGGACACTCATTAGTTAGACCTCCACTCTTCAATGGTGAGAATTACTCTTATTGGAAAATTAGCATGATGTTATTTGTGCAATCCAATGACTATGAAGTGTGGAGAGTAATAGTTAATGGCCCTAGAATCCCAATAAAGAAAGTAGATGGAAAGGATGTCCCTAAGAGTGAAGATGAGTGGGACACCAATGACATGAGATTGGCATAATTGAATGCCAAGGCTATGCACACCCTCTTTTGTGCATTAGGTCCTAATGAGTACAATAGAGTCTCCCTATGTGAAAATGCTAAGCAAATATGGGACAAACTAGCCATCACACATGAAGGGACCAATCAAGTTAGAGAGACTACGGTAGGAATGCTCACACATGATTATGAGCTTTTTAGAATGAAAGAAAATGAGTCCATGAGTGATATGTACACTAGATTTAATGACATAATCAATGGACTTAAGGCATTAGGCAAGACCTATTCCAATGTAGAAATGGTGAAGAAAATCTTGAATAGCTTGCCACAATCATGGGAGGCAAAGGTAACCGCAATAGAAGAGTCTAAAGATCCAAATACCTTGTCTCTAGATGAACTTATGGGCTCCCTACTTACATATGAGATGAAATTGAAAAGAAATGAAGAGCCTTCAAAGAAAGTAGGGGTAGCACTTAAGTCTTCCACTCATGAGGATGATAGTGATGATAGTGGAAATGAGGAAGAAAAGGAAATGGCAATGTTTGCCAAAAGATTCAATAGATTTATGAGAATGAAAGAGAGAGAGAGTAATAGGAGACATCATAGGGGAGAGTCAAGTAGAAGAGAAAAAGACCCCTTAGTGTGCTATGAATGTAATGAACCGGGTCACACTAAGTTAGATTGCCCCTTACTTAGAAGAGAAAAGGATAGGAAACCTAGGAAGAAAGCATTTGTGGCTGCATGGAGCGATAGTGATAGCTCCGATGAGGAAAATGTAGATAATGAGGTAGCCTACTCATGCTTTATGGCCATTAGTGTGATGAGGCTAGTAGTAGTTCTAGTGAAGATAATTATTATACCTTTAGTGAACTACAAAATGCCTTTGATGATTTAGCAAATGAATTTCAATGCATGAATTCTAAATATAAGAAAATCATTGCTAAATTAAAAATAGAAAATGAAGCCTTGACAAGTGCTAAGATAGAATTTGAAAAGAAACTAAAAGAGGCCAAATTAGAAATAAATGAGTTAAATAAAAAGAACACAAATTTGCATAACTCATTTTCTAGGTTTTATATGGGTCAACAAAAGCTAGATCACATGTTAGAGACCGAAAGAGCTTTCTTTGACAAAGATGGGTTAGGCTATAATGAAAAACAAAAAGAAACTCATCTTAGGAATTTCTTAGTGAGCAAAAATACTATGCATAATACATCTCTCACATGCTCACTTTGCAATAGAATAGGACACTCTTCACAAGCATGCACTTATAGAAAAACCACATTTAGAGGAAGAGTAGTTAAGAAAATATGGGTACCTAAACATGCTGAAAATAATGATGAATTGTGCTTGAAATGGATCCCAAAAGGATCAAAAATTATTTGTACTAACTCTCATGGACCCAAGAAAGTTTGGGTACCAAAGCATGCTTAAATTTGTGTGTTGTAGGAGTGTTAGAGCATGGAGATACAAGATACAATGAAGTTTGAATGCTCAACACATCCTCATGGAGTTTGCTTGTGCTAATGAGAAAAAGGAAGAGCTTGAGGATCCATCCTTGGCAAGGTCACAACAATTCTTCAAAGAATGGCACAAGGTGGATTCAACTATTCAAGGCAAAGCATTCTCTAGCAAAGGAGTTTTGTAAGTTTAATTCTTTACTCCTTAAAACTTTATTTGATTATTTGTGCTTTGATGAGAAAGTTGGTTGATGATTATTGGTGCATTGTGAGGCATGTTGAATGATTGTTGATTGGTTAATGATTAATTCTTGAGGCATTGGATGATTGAATGAAAGGCATGATGTATGATTTTGAAAAGATTATTGAATTTCTGTAGTTTGAGCAAGTTTGATATGTCTAGATAATATATTTAGTTGCTCAAAAGCTGTCAAATATGTCATTTATGCAAAATGTCTTGTCATGAGCCTTAATGAAGAATATGTATGTTGGAAATCATGGCATAATGTTCACAAGTATGATGATTTGATGTTATATGTGCTTAAAATCTATGTGAACAAGTTTGTTTCCAAAGTTTTGGTTTTGACAAAATATGCATAATGCTTAAAATGACCCCCTTTGAGGCCAAAAATGCATTTTATTGTGTAAATTCTTCCAAAATTGCAAAATGTTTTGTAAAATGGTTTTTCATTCAGATTTTTCATTCATACAAGTCCAAAATCATGTTTTACAAAATGTTTAAACCCTTACTTGGACTTAAATTACTCAAAAACGAAGTTTTGGTACCTCACAAGTCCAATTTTCTGTCAAAACAACTGCAGAATTTGCAGGAAGCATATGAGGGATCGATCCCCACTGTAGCAGGATCGATCCCCCCAGGCCAGAAAAGGCACTCCTGCATGTTTTCAACCGAAATTGAGAAGAACTTTTCATTGTTTTGATATTTTCTCTCTTCTCAACTTAAAATTCATTGTTTTTAACTTCTTTTTGATGATCTTTAATATATGAAAATTCATTTTTCATTGATATCATGCCTCAACTTCATCAATTAATATCATTTCCAACAAATGGCATCACTTTCAACAATTAATACCATTTTTCTTGAGCTCACAAGTGCAAAATCATTTTTCTTGTTGAAAACATTCATGATTTGCTTAACTCTTGAAATAATCTTGAAACATACTTACAATCAATGCTTAAACATAATTTTGAGATTTATTTCAAGAATTTATGGATATATTTGAGAATTTGATGAACTCGTGCATAATGAGTGTTTTTCATATCTTTTGTTCATCTTAGTCAAGCATGCTTATAGGATTATGTCTCTTAGCTTGACTTATCAATTCCACACTAGGTTTCATGATAATTATATATCTAGTGGATTGATTTCAAATGTAAATTCAACAATTGGTAATGGTTATTGGCCTCTAATTAGTGATGATAAATGAATCCTAAATGTTGAGTTACATGAAAATTTATCATCCATGAAATTAATTCTTTATGGCCAAATTATTATGGAACTCGAGCATTAATGACAACACAAACATTTGATACACATGCATAGACTCTTGTTTGTTTTGATGATGAACATGCATGTTTGCTTAAGTTGAATCAATAATCATGCCTATGAGATGAGAATAGTTATTTCATGATATTATGTGCTTAATCTCACTCATAGCTTATGAATTTTGATGATAAAATACATTTTAGCTTGATAATATTGATTCACTTAGGTGAAGCCATTTTAGTTAAAATAGCATATACCCTCTAGAACTTTAAATGATGATAACAACTAGGGATATGGCTCTTAATTGATTAAAATGGTAATTTTGAATCTTTCCTTGCTCATAATTGGTTAAGGACTTGAATTAGAAAATGAGCATAGGATTTTTGTGCTTGAAACCATGGAAGAAAATGTGTTTGTTTGAATATCTTGACATTTTGTATCTTCCGTGTGGTATAATGTTGTGAATATGAATATGGATTAATACTTTATGATAGTGTGCTAATGCTTAATTAATCCATATGCATAATTGATGATGTGTGATTGTGTTCTTGCATATTTAGAATGATTATTTTCTTGACATGAACACACTACACATAGATATTGGATTCATGCAAAATGCCTAAGTCAACCATTAGTAACAATTGGTATTTATATTGAAATAACAATTAGTATCATTGGGAACCATATTTTCAATAATTGGTAAGCCAAATCTAAATTGCCAATTGGTATGAGCTTTAAATTGACAACTCTTCTCATGCTCCTTAGATTGAAATGACAAATAGAGAAGAATTCTTCTAAGATATTTTTGCATGAAACTCTTGTGTGCTAGAATTTGTAGTTAATTGCTATATATCTTAATTCTAGGCACAATATTTCTTGAAAATGATTTATGAGCACATGCATATGATATGTTATCTAATTTTAGCTCATAATCATGATGTATTACCATGCACCTTAGTTGGACCTTAGAGAACAATTGATATACTTAGGTGCTTGCTTAACTTCTTACCAATTGGAACCTTCTTGCAAAATTACTTATCAACAATTGGTATCAAAATTATTTATCAACAATTGGTATAGGATGCATGAATATTTCCTACTCTTTATGAACAATTGACTTATTTATTTGTGCTATGAGTCCCATGTACTAACATGTTTCTTGTTAGATGGAGCATATTCTTTTATCTCTTCTCACATAGCCATGATTTTAGGGGGAGCATATTTTTTATTATTTTTCCTTCTTTTTGCTATGACAAAAAGGGGAGAGATAGATATTTAAAGGGAGAGATATTAAGGGGGAGAGATAATGGGACAAATAGTTTGAAAATTCATTTTCAAAACCCATGCATATATTAAGGGGGAGCTTTTTAAAATCCTGCTTTATTTGAGGGGGAGTATTTTATTAAAAAATTTTCAAAGAAAATTTACATTAAGTTTTGTCATATCAAAAAGGGGGAGATTGTTAGCTTTAAATTGACATATATATTTTGAAATGACAAAAACTTAAGTAAGCTTTAATGTTTTAATTCATATTGTAAATTTGCCTTATCACACATGATTTTCTCAATACATTTCAAGTGTTCATATCAAACATTAAGACCATGATTTAATGATGCATACTCTTATTGGTCTTAACACTTTATAAAAGTTTTGAATATTTTAGAAAATCACTTGATGATTTCTTGGACAATATTTTCATTTGAGAAAGTCAAGAAAAACTCCCTTAAAGCTTAAAAATGTTTTGGGTTGAATTAGGATCAAAGGTGATATCATTTCTAACCCAAAAGTGCAGGAAAAATGCCCTCTGGAAGAAAAGGATCGATCCCCACTGTAGCAGGATCGATCCCTTTTTGGCAGAAAGTCTTCCCAAGGTCCCTGAAGCCCAGAACCAACATTTTGGACAAAAGGGATCGATCCCCTATGGAAAGGGATCGATTCCTTTGCACGAAAATAGCGTGTAACGGCTAGTTTTTGTGAGACAACGGTAATATCCGAGATTTAGCTCTACCTAACGGCTAGAATACATCCAAGGGACTATAAATAGAGGCTTAGAAGCTAAAGAAAGGAAGAGGAACCACTCAGCAACTTCAAATCTCATATTCCTCAAATCTACAAGCCTCAAACAACAAATCAAGAGCTACAAAGTTTCATTTTCTATCACTCTCATATTCCCTGTATAGAAAAGCACAAATATTGTATAGGCTTTTCATTGTGCTTAATTTCTGTAATCACTTGCCTATATAGAGGCTTTCTTTGATTACTCATTTGTAAACTCATTTCATTCCTTGTAAAGGGGAGGTTTCTCTTGAGCCTTGAAAAAGAGGGAGGTTACTCTTTAGCCTAGGAAAAAGAGGGAGGTTACTCTTGAGCCTAGAAAAGAGAGAGGTTACTCTTGAGCCTAGAAAAGAGAGAGGTTTCTCTTGAGCCTTGAAAAGAGGGAGTGTAACAAATTCAAGGATAGTGAATTTGGGAAAATCCTTGGGAGCGTCTCAAGGTATAGGACGTAGGTAAGGTTGCCGAACCTCTATAAATCACTTGTGTACATTTCTCTATCCTTTCTCTCTTTACTTTCTTGCAATTATATTTGTGTTTATTGCATTGAATTTATATTGTATAATTGCCTAGCTAAGAGAACTTAGAAAACACTCAAATAGGCTAGAGAATTTAGAGAAACCGAAAAACGGGCATAAGATTAGCTAAGAACCGATTCACCCCCCTCTCGGTATAGCCTATAGAGCCAACATAGAGCATTGAAGGTATTTTGAAATACGCTTCTCGTCTTGGAAACCCAAAGCGACTATAGGGAGTAATCCTTAAATTGTTATTATAAAACAATTTAATGAAATTTTTTCATGGATAAATGGTAAATAAACCATTTAAATTCATCACTTCAGTAACACTTTAAAACATGTGATAGTGACAGTAGTAAAATAGTACAGTAATCAGTTGAGTTTGGAACAATGGTACAGTATATAAATCGATTCAGTAGTAGTGCGATAAAACTCTTCAGTAAACAGTGAAGAGAAAGTTTAGTTCAGTAAACAGTTCAATTCCACATCATTGTAACAGTTCAGTAATTTTTTTTTCAAAAAACAGTAATAATGTCATAATTATTTTCACTTCACAATATATCTCAGTACGGTTTAGTAACCAGTTGACAGTAAATCACGTTTCCGTAATAGTTTGACAGTAAATCACAGTTCAAAATCCAGTAGTGATTTTAGTAAACCATATAGGTTTAGAGATAATAAAGTGTTCATTTTTAAACATTAACAGTTCTGTAAAACACTTCAGTAGCAGTTCGATACAGTACTCTTTGCAGTAACAGTAAACAGTAGTTCAGTAAAACGATTAACTGTAGTTCTCAATTTAGTAACAGTAAACACTGATTTAGTAAAATAGTAAACTGTAGTTCTCAATTCGATGAAACACTGAACATTGAACCACAATTCAATAAAGTAAACAGTAGTTCACAGTTTTCAATAAAATAGTAATCAGTGATTCACAGTTCAATATCAGTAAACAGTAGGTGGAGACTAGGCATCACCCTCGATATATCATGCTATAATCCTCGTAAGGAACTGTCACAGCCCGTGACCCTATTTTTCACCTTATTCTATACATCTTATTTGGTTGGGCTGTCTGCGATATTTTACTTTTCTTTTACATATACACAATTTCATATTAAATTATAATATGAATTACATCCCCGATTTCTATTTCATAAGAAAGTAGTACTGTCGATAAGTCTAAATACAGAAAATAAATGATCATACCTTATTAAATAAATCGACCTGCCACATCGTCCCCAAATGCGCAGTCGAAAATCCTTTAAGTGCTAAACTCTCAGTCTTCGAAAACCTGAAATGTTAAAATTAAGGGGTGAGCAAACCACGGCTCAGTAAGGGAATTATATGCATACTTGATATTCAGCTTCCTATATGCTGAAAATCTTTTTCATTTTTCCTATGGGCTCTAGGCTCACATGTAGGAAGGATACTACAGTCGGCTAGGGATCCGGATGGAGTAAGATAGGTATTTTGAAATACCTAGCTTGTCTCGGAACCTAGAAGCAACTGTAGAGAATAATATTCTTTCTTGTTTTGAAATTCAAATCCTTTCCTTTTTATTCCGTAAAATTTTCATATTCTTTTTCAAAATAATGCTTTTATGAAATAAAGCATTTAAATAAAATAACTAATATTCATATTTTCTTGAAAAGAATATTAGTTAAATTCTCATCATTCTCATTTAAAACTCAATTCATATTTTACTGTACAACCATAATTAGTACAGTACTTTAAATAGCAAAATCCGCTATTAAATCCTTTTCGTATATCATATGTATCATTTAAATCTAATATTCAATTTACAAATTAAAATAAGAATATTAGATTTATTTTCCTCCTTTTTCCTTTTTGGAAAACATATTACATGTTCATATCACATATCATATGAAATCATCTCGTAGTACTAAAATCAGTACTGAAATAAGCATTCTGTAAAATGCTGTAAATCTCTTTCATTAACATTTCACATATCATGTAAAACATTTACATTTCACATATCACATATCATATAAAACATTTTCATATATGGAGACTTAGGCACACACGCCCAGCCCGTCCACTGGGTCGTCACTCATATCATGCTATAGACCCCGAAAGGTATGAATAATCATGTCAGATCTATGGCCATAGTCTATAATTGTCCTCGGCGGATCACTGATCAGGTGTCGGCCGGGACTACATATCACATATCACATATTACATATCACATGTTACATATCACATATCAGCATGATAGGATGCCATCTAGTCTCAAAACCATATTTTTCATCATCAGAAAACCTTTATAGAATTTATAAAAATATATAATTTCATCATTTTAAAACCATAAAGGTTATAAAACCATTTAGTGAATATTTAAGAAATATATAAAAAAATATTCACTTTATTTCCTTTCATTTTCCGTCTCGTATTACGTGTAACTTACATATCAAGAGAATTTTTTGGTGATTTCATTATCACCATTCTCGAAGAGATTTTTCGGTGATTCCCTTATCACCATTCTCGAAAACATGAATATTTTAAAATGAATTGCGTTATATTCATGTTTTATGAAAAATAATCATTTTTCTCGATTTTCGTTGTTGAAAATCGTTTCTTATGAAATAAAATCATTTATTATGATTTTTAGTAATTTTTCGAGAATTTTTCAATAATTTTTCGACAGTATAACGGCTACCGATTGGCTAGCCTCCTGCACGGAAAATACAGTTTAAAATCCAGCCAGTGCATCACCACAAATTTCAACCAATCATTCGTCACAATATCTTCATAAAATATTTTCATAAAATATTTCATAATTAAAATCATGCAGACTGAATATCCTTACAGTGCTGCACATGCATCCCTTACCTTTTTCCGGGTCGGCGATCGCCTCGTTCGTCGCGCCCGTGTTCACCTCGCCCGATTCCATCATCTCGGTCATCGAGGAAATTTTCTGGAAATTAATTTCTAAATTTTAGAATTTTTCCATAATTATTTAAATAAATAAATTATTTAAATAATTTATCACTTTCCGGGATTTCTTACCGTTTCCCGTAATTCCCGGGTTTCCGAATTCTCGAGATTTCTCGTAATTTCCAAAATTCTCCTTTTTCTCCCTCTTTCTTCTTTTTCCTCTTTCCTTTCTTCCTTTTTCTCTTTTCTTTTCTTTCTCTTTCTTTTCTTTTTCTTTTTCTTTTTCTTTTTCCTTTTTCTTTTCTTTTTCTTTCTCTTCCCGCCGGACCGGTCAGCTCCCTTCCTCGCCGGTTCCTCGCCGGCGACTGGTTCTCCGGCGGTTCGGCGGTTCGGCGGCTCTACAGCTAGCCGGCGTGACGGCGAAGCCGGATCTGGCCTCCGTTCATCCCGAATCGGCGGCACGGCAGCAGATCTACTCGATTTACCTTCGGTCACTTCTCCTCCTCCGTCGGCCGTCCTCTGCCGTTCCCAGCCTCTCCGGTGGCCTCCATCCCATTCCTCTCCTTTCGCCGATGCTTCGGCTGTGGTGGCGGTGGCCAATTCCGCCGGCACCTCCCGTCCCTTTTTCTTTTTCTTTTCCAGCTTCCACCGGTTTTCGCCCCTGTTTCCGCTTCTGTTCTCCGTTTTTCTTGTTGCCGGTCGCCTCTTCTCACATCGCCAGCGTCGTCTCTTCCTCTTTCCCTCGCCGGCGGTGGCAGCTTTGCCATCGGCGGCCTCGCCTGGGAAGGGTCGGGATCTTCCCCGATTTCCTTCCTTTTCTTTTCTGTTTCATTTTTTTTATCTATATAAATATAATATAACATATATATATATTTTACACAAAATACTTATATATATAATTTGAATTAATATATATATTTCATATATATATATATATGCATTTATAGATATATATTGTATTACAATATATATATTTACACTTTAATTAAATTAATTAATATGTATATTTCATACATATACATATTTATTTATATACATAATTGTATATAAAAATATACATATGTATTTATTTAAGACAAAATAGTATATATTTCATTTTATAATATATACTATATTTCATATATATACATATGTATTTTTATTTAATTATTGGATTTCTTAATATCCAATTTATTTTCTCCTTTATTCGAATTTCCGCTATCAGTCACTTCTTCACTTTTCGAAATTTCCACAATTCTATTTTTTTATTTCCTCTTATCTATTTTCTTAAATATTAATTTCCAATAATTGGAAAATTTGCGGTTATCACAGGAACAATAACAGTAAACAGTAAGATCTATGGCCATAGTATATAGGTGTCCTCATAGTACACTTGCCAGGTGTCCTAGGACTATTAATGACTTGGCGGGTCTATCAGCCACAATAACAGTACAGTACAGTAATACATGTAAGCATGAAATAAGGCCTAACAGTTTCAAAACATTTCATTTACAGTGAAAATACCTTTAAGGAATTTAAACAAATATCATTTAAAATTTAATAAAATTCCAAAAGGTATTTAAATTCACCTTTAACAGTACAGTAAAAACAATCGATAAAATATTTATGTCTTAGTGAGAAAATTTATAAACGTTCTCAATAATTGTGAAATAATTCAAAGAACGTATTTGACATCTCACTTTAATAAAATTTAATTACATGAATGTTTAAATAATAATTTTCAGTAAAATTCCAATTTATGGAAAATATTGGCAATAAGCTCCAAAATACACAATCTCACTCATTTCATACTCCTAAAATATTTCATGATATTTTAAAAATTTTGGAGGAATTTTTGGCAGCATAATAACTACTGTTACACTAACCCCCTGCACTTAAACACAGTATTTTTGCCAACCGTAAACCACAGATTTGCATGATTTTCAAAGGCAATTCAATACCAAATAATTTCATAACATATATTCATCAAAATCATACATTCAATATATCCCTACGGCCTACACACTCATCTTTTACCTGTCCCATATTACCAATCTTTTCGGCAGCACCGATCATAATCTGTCAACCCCGGCTGCAAAACAATTTCACCAAAAATTACTATTAATTTTCCTCTTATTTTTAAGCTATCAACTTTCACTAAATGCAGCCATGTAGGATACAGTCTATGCCTAACCAGTGTAAACCAGTGTAAATTACATTGGTAGTAAACCGTAACTTTCCCGTTTTAGCTCCGATTTCATATCAATTCTCACCATTCTTCTTCTCATAATTTCTACAGTCATTTAGCATAGTCAAACCATAAATTGCAGCATCTTAGGCTATCCAAACCCTCTTGGCCGAATGCTCCCATGTAGGTGTTCTTATGGTTTCTCTTAAATCTAAGCTTGCCATGTTGTTTATCTTAATCTTTTATGCATTTTGGTACCAATTTCATGTAAGTTTCACCATGTTTTCCTCATACCCTTGTCCTAGTAGAAACCCCATGGTGCCCTTTCCTCTTGATTCAATCGGTTTTAAACAAAACAATTGGTAGATCTAGACTTAGCATTAAGGAAAACATAGAAATCTAACATTAGTTTTTAAGGAAATGAAAAATCACCATAAAACTCACCTCTGCCGCCACCTTCTTCTTCACTTTTCTTCTTGTTTCTTCTCTGTTTGATAAACTAATGGTGTAAATGGAGAGGGAATTATGTAGAATATTTTTCTAGAAAAGGGTTTAGTGTGAAAAGCTAGGTTTTAGTTGTTTTTTTTTTTACTTTTCTTTCTCTTCTTTTCTTTGTGCCATGCAAGCCAAATGAAGAAGGAAGTCTATAATGGCCGGCGATCCCTCTTTTTTGACTTATGGAACTTTCTAGAGAGGGCAAAATTACTATTTTACCTTTGGTTATGTAAATTTTGGATAATTTCACCGTTAACTTCCATAGTCGTAAAAATTATGTAATTGGACTCCAAAATTTCAAATTCCAGTACAAATCAATCACATTTAATGTCTCTTGATGATTGGAAGTGATTTCATTGACGTGCGGTGCACGGATAGTGAGAAATTACGATTTTTACCCCCGTGGACCGCTAGTGAAATTTCTCACTTCACCACTGTTTCGATAAATCTCTTGATACTATGTTATTCTCCTTTTTATGTAGAATATCATGGTATTTTTGCTTTGTCTCAACTCATTTTAGTATAGGCGTAATTTACAAAAATGCCCTCGGGACATATTCGTCATTGTCCAATTTAATTTCCACCTTCACAAAAATTTCAAAAAAATTCATAATAATATAATTTAATGATTTTAAACCTCAAAATCATTACATTATATTTTATTACACCATTGTACACAGAATTTTCAATCTCGAGCTCATTTGAACACAATAAAATTAAGTGAGGCCTACATCACACTTTCACCTATAATGTAACGCCCCATTACCACATTTTCCACCTTATTTTACACAATTTATCCGATTGGGCTGTATGTGATACTTCACTTTACACTTGATGTTAAACAATTTAATAAAATATTGTTAACATTATACACATTCCCTATCTTAATTACAAATATGTAGTATTGTAGACATGTCTAAATACAGAAAATAAATGATCGTACCTAATATATCTTAGTCGGTCTGTCACATTGTCCATTATGTGTAGCCGTAATCCACAAATATTGGATCTCACCATCATCAAAACCTGAAATGTTAAAATTGGGGAGTGAGCAAACCACGGCTCAATAAAAAAGTTATATGTCACACTTGATATTCAGCTATCTATATGCTAAAAATATTTTTTTTCATTTTCTTTAAAATCTTCCTAGCTAGCTCTAGGCACACATGTAGGAAGGATACTACAGTCGACTAGGGATCCCGATAGAGTAAGGCAGGTATTTTGAAATACCTGACTTGTTCCGGAACCTAGAAGCAACTGTAGAGAGTACTATTTCCGTTGTTTTCAAAACGATATAATTTACGTTTTTCCACGAAGTAAACCACTATTTCTTTTCACATCCAGTATACTTTAAAACACGTGGTAGTTCAGTAATAAAAATAGTGGTTTACTTCTCTTCTCTTCAGTACAGTAAAACACGTGACAGTACAGTGGTTCGCAAATATCCAATCATTGGATAAGTACTTTCACGATTATTTTTATCTTAGAAATAATTCTTATGTTATTATTTTAGAATAAACATTTATTTCTCTTTTCAAATCAGTAATCGTATCGTACAGTTCAGTAAAATAGTATATTCAGTATTCAATAAAACAGTATCTCGATACGGTTCAATCAGTAACAGTAAGTAATAGCTACCCATTCAGTAAATAGTATACGGTAGCTTTCAGTTCAGTAAACAGTAAATGGTAGCTTTTTCTTCAGTAAAATAGTAATCAGTGGCTACCAGTTCAGTAAATAGTACAGTTCAGTAAATAGTGTTTTGGTACAGTTTTTTCATCAGTAACAGTAATCAG
This sequence comes from Heritiera fomes, assembly GCA_032173925.1. Lineage (NCBI taxonomy): Eukaryota > Viridiplantae > Streptophyta > Magnoliopsida > Malvales > Malvaceae > Heritiera > Heritiera fomes. The sequence continues at coordinate 13,743,098 of JAPDPM010000009.1, read as the reverse complement.
TAAAGTACAGTACAATAAATAGGATTCTGTAAATCCTTTCAGTAAACAGTAACAGTATGTGAGACTAGGCATCACCCTACAATTAAATCATGCTATCATTGTCCAATAATGGACCAGTAATCATCATCCCCGATAGGACACAATAACAGTATAACAGTGAGATCTATGGCCATGATCTATATGGTATCCTTGGTATACACTTGCCAGGTGACATCCGGGACGCTGATGATTAGCAGGTCTATTAGCCACGTGACAGTAACAGTATAAGTGTGATGCATGAAACTCGGGGTTTAAGTCTCAAAACAGTATAAATCGTACCATAGCCTTTATGGATTTTAAATACAGTAAATCGAAATATTTCACAAATATCCATAAGGCTCACATGTAATAAAATCATCACCTTTATGAAATTTATAATTTAAATAATATTTTTCAAAATATTTTATAAAAGTACAAATCATGTTTTCCTCACGGTGAAACAGTTTGCAAAATCATCAATGTAATATATAAAAGGGCAAAACTGTCCTTTCTCCACCGTAAAACACGTATGCACGCTTTTTCGTGCTTTCACTTGAAAACATGGTTTTTCAATAATTTATGAAAAATAAAATATTTATTTTTCCATATTCATGAATCCCGTAACCACGTTTCTTTCTAAAAACACGTGTAGAGACCTCTAGTCTCGAAATCATAGTTTTCCATCATTTCTTAACCTTTATGGAATTTATATAATTATTTATCTCACAATTAAAACCATAAAGGTTTTATATTAAATCAAGTGAATATTTAAGAATATTTATAAAAATATTCACTTCGGTCTCTTTTTCATTTTCATCTCGTTTCACGTGAAATATCACCTACTGGTGAATTTTCGGTGATTTCCTTTTCACCATACTCGAAAACATGAATATTTTAAAAGTAAATATCACTATATTCATGTTTTATGAAATTTACTTAATTTCTCGATTTTCGTACCTGAAAATCGATTCATGTGAAATCAAATCTTTTATTTTGGTTTCGGTGATTTTCGGTAAATTTCAGTAATTTTTTTGATAATTTTTCGGCAGTATAACGGCTGCCGATTTGGCTAGCCTCTTGCACGGAAAATACAGTTTATATTTCTCAACTGGTATTTTACCACAATTTGAAACCGATAAATCACCACAATTTTCAAAACTAATCATTATAAATTGCATTTATAAATTAAATGCATAATTTAAAACTTGTGGCCGAATATCCTTACAGGCGGCACATATCTCCCTTACCTGTTTCAGGTCGGCGACTGCCTTTCGAAGGTCACGCCCGTGTTCACCTCGCCCGATTCTATCGACTCGATTATCGAGGGAATTTTTCTGGAAATTAAATTCTATAATTTCGAATTTTTCCATAATTATTTAAATAAATAAATTATTTAAATAATTTAATACTTTTCGGGATTTCTTACCGATTCCTGTAATTCTCGGGTTTTCGAATTCTCGGGATTTCCCGTAATTTTCGAAATTCTCCTTTTTTTCCTTTCTTTGTCTTCTTTTCCTCTTTTCTTCCTTTTTCTCTTTTCTTTCCTTTCTCTTTCTTTTCTTTTTCTTTTTCTTTTTTTCCTTTTTCTTTTCTTTTTCTTTTTCTTTTTCTTTTCTTTTCTTCCAGCCGGACCGGTCACCCCCCTCACCGTCGGTTCTTCTTCGGTGGTCGGTTCTTCGGCAGTTCAGTGGCTCAGCAGCTGGCTGACGTTGAGACGAACTTGCCGGTGGCCTCAGCTCAGCCTGGATCGACGGCACGATAGCGGATCTACTCGGTTTACCTTCGATTTCTTCTCCTTCTCCGTCGACCTTCCTCTGCCATTGTTGGCATCACCGGTGGTTCTCTTCTCCTTCCCCTCACCTCCGCCGAGGTCGAGGTGGCTGTGACGGTGCCAAGATCGGCCGGGACCGCCGTTTTCTTCTTCTCCTTTCTCTTTTTGTTTCCGTTGGTTTTCCTTCGTTTTCCGAATCTGCTTCTTCCGTTTTCTGTCGCCGGTCGTCTCGTCTTCCTCTCCTAGGTTCACCGGCGACGTCTCTCGCCTCGCCTCTTCTTCTCTTTTGGCCGGCCGACGTCGTCGGCTTCGTCATCGGGAAAAATCCGATTTCTCCCGATTCTTCCTCTGTTTTCTTTCTTTTTTAATTAGATATATATAATACTTATACTATAATAATATTATACATATAATATTATTTATATATAGTATAGTACTAGATATACAATATATATAAAGATATATATATGTTGTGTATTAAAATATATATTATATATATATCTATATACTTTAAATAAATACCATTTATATATATATATTTATATAAATGTTATAATACAATATATATTGTATTTACAATATATATACATATAAACTTTAATGTAAAATAACATTTACATTTTCCATTTATGTATGTATATATATATATATTTATATATACATAAATATTATACTTGTATACATATGTACTATTTAAATTAATAAAATAGTATATATATATATATAAATATACCACTGTATATTAATATATACTATATAGTATTTCAGTACATATGTATTTGTATAAAAATACATTTATATAATTTATAATTATATAAATATATTTCGCTTTTATTTATTATTTTCTTATTTAATTTGGATTTTCCATTATCCAAATTAAATTTCCTCTTTTATTATTTTCCGAATTTTCAAATATTCTTATTTCCAATTTAACTTCCTTCACTCGGATTTCCACCATCAATTCCTTTCTCAATTCTCGGGATTTTCACCAATATCCCGTTCTCACAATTTTATTTATTTATTTCGACTTCTCTATTTTCTTTAATATTAATTTCCAATAAATGAAAAATTTACGGTTATCACATTCTCCCCACCTTAAGAAATTCAGTCTTCCAAATTTAACTTAAGTCCAAAGGTGGTACATGCCGTATACTTACGACTTCTGACTTCTAGGTCATCCTCCAAGTATTACTGCCAGTACACTTTCAACATCAAGAGTACTTTAGACCACTACATGCTGTCTTTCATCATATATATCTACACTCCCGTAAGTTCATTCATCAAATTAGGAGTCATTCATTTCATTCCTCTTTTCACATAAGAGTCTACACACAGTATTTTTCCTATCACAGCTGATCTATGCTGTTCATCATCAATTTTTCTCACTTAGTGCCAAGTCGATATAGTTTAAAATTATCAATTACACATGTCAGTCAGTTATATGTAATTGTCCCAGTAGCTTATACATCTCATGCACACGCTCTCTCAATGTATCTTCAAGCGTTTCAATATTATGCTAAGATATTTACATCAGTACGGAGCGATGCTATCAGTACACTTGGGATCTCCAAGCCTTTTGCTATTCTCATTAAGCATATGGCAACTTAGAGACTCCCATCACATGTAATGCTCACTGGAACTGTACATATACATCTCCACTGTTTCTCACTCATACTGCGACTAAGGCACTAGAGAATAGAGGATTCCGATAATGGAAAGTGATTCTATTTAGATAATTAGTCTTTAATCACTTCCATATCATCATTTCTCTTTTGGACTCTTTATTGTCCACAATATTCCTTTTATCAAGGCTGCATCTCACTTGCAGACTTTACTATGGATCATCTCTTACAGTCATAGATCATGAGACAATCATTTCTCTCTATATTTCTTTTTATGTAGTTTGGTCATTCGATGATTGAATCCTCAATTATCCATTTAATCATCACATTATCTATACACTTCCACCATTTATCATTTCAAGGTGTTTATGTGTATGTATAACACTTTTCTAGTTAGATACTGGCAGTAAACATATCGTTTCTCTTACTCTTTTGAGTACCATTACTTTCACTTGTCAAATTTGGCTTGATTTTACATCTAGCCACTATCATGTGATAACCAACTTGAAATTACTTTTAGTCTTTATTTCAGGAACTACTCTATGTTCCCTACTTATCATTTTAGTTGGTTTTTTTTAAGTGGTATGGTACTCTACAATTAAAATCTTTTAACATTCCGCATACCATCTTTTCTTCACCCTTATTCATTTACTGACTTTAATTTCTTTAATTATATCTTATCTATAGAGCAGCTAATCACATCACTCTTCTATATATTGGCATTAGTATCTAGCTAGACTCATTATTTCTATATCTCGATCATTACCTCACTATCATTGACAGATTCACTGTCATTCTGTCAATCCGAGATTATACATCTCATAAAGAGATACTGTCTAGCCAAATCTCTTATTTGCCAATCTTAGCACAAGTTTGCAGTCTTTGAGACTTTCAAGGGTCATATCATCATGCTGCTCATGTTCCATTTGTACTTTAGGCTCTATTAATATCTCCTCTATTTATTCATGTACGGATGCCTCATTTCTTAGGCTTATATACTTCACAAGGCAACTCATTAACCTTGTAACCTCAATAGGAACTCGTAAAAATTCACTCCGAGTTCTAATCATCATCTTATGGACATTAGTCTCCAATCTTTTATTTAAGGACGCTTTATACTGAGGCTAATCTTACTAACTCCTCATGTATCTCTGATCAAATCAATAAAGCGTCCATTTTCATGTAGATGAATACTTGTTCTTCATGAGAACTTTATTAGAAGGTAAACATTTACTATATCACTTTCATTCATCTACATATCGAGGTCATCTGTATTTCTCTCGTTTACACTTATACAGACAACTTCATTATTCTCAATTTCACTATCTGTGTTTTCGTCATTCAGACCTTTACACATGAATTTCATTATTCACACAGTTTTTAAAGTTATTTTCTTAAGCTTTTCGGATTCTTTCTATATTCTCCGATATAAGCTTAAAATTAAATTTCATATCCACAATCGATTCAATGTTAGCTCGATTTTTCCAATCTATACAACTCTGAAAATTTTACCGGGAATCATATCCGTTATTTTCTTTAATCACACATTTCTTATCATCTTGGACATTTCATCCTTGTGTCCTTTTATTTACACTGTGTATTCCCAAGGTAGAGACCTTCGATATTCAAATCATTTTGAATTATTCTCTACCTTAATTCACTTATTTCCGTATACCTCATAGCATTACTAATCTCATTCTAGTAAGCTGTATCAAGTACAATGGTTGTTAACGCACTTTACAGCTAACTGTTTCATTACAGTTGTTCACTTTAAAATCATTTCCATATAATGAATTCAGGCTTAATTCCCTTGAGTATATTATCCAATTTATAGTACTCCATACAGTACATCAATTTGCAATGCATGACTCAAATGCTCTGGTTCTATAAATAAATATTCATTTAATACCTCAAAAACAGTATAAATGTATAGAACCGTAATTAACCATACTGCTATGGATTTCATCATCTATACTATTTACTTTCTCAATCAAGTTCTATTTTCATTTCACTTTCCATAATATCTACGATCCCGTAATAGTTATCCGAGTTGATACACTTATAATTCAAGCCCTTACAATCAATAACCGGGCCAATCATCTTATGGCATTCCACTACACTTTTTATCGGATCGCATCATATAAGGCCTCGGCCCGTCCGTCGTCCGCCTTTACACATGTGTACTATCCCTTTTGAGAATGCCCAGCCCGTTCACTAGGTCACCTCTCAAGGTTTTATCATGAGGCCTAGCCTGTTCACTAGGTCACTCACAGTTCGCTTCCGTAATCTAACTGTCAGTGGAATCGGTAATAGGGATCGATATATCCATATGACATCCTCTATGCCATTAATAACTCCATTATCATCAATGGATTCAAGATCTACTTAGTTTTATCACAATTCAGACTTTGCCCAACATAGGCGCATTTTCGTCATTTTGACATTTATTCCTTTCTCCTCAGTATACATTTGAATCCATGAACTGATCATTTATGTGCTGATAGTATCCTTTCTCATACTAATATCAGCAATTTAAGATCTTGTTTGATTTCGACAGAGAAGTCCACTAAATTCCATAATTGGATTATTCTACTTATAATTTAGCTTTATATCATCAATTTCTCCGTCAAATCAATCAAATCCAACCTCTGTAGGTCTATTCTGACTCCTAGTAAAATTTTGGAGGTAGGGGTATTTTGGTCATTTTTTGTCAAAAATTTTCTCTCTCCTTAAATTACCCTAAATCAGTGATCTTAAAGTCTATTTAATGATGATATTTCATTTCCCTCCTTTATACCATCACTTTTAGGTCTCAGTTTGGTACGGACAGAAAAGTACTGGTGGGACCCTCACCGAGTCCTTTCGGTTCCTTACCGAATATGCCTTCATTTAGATTATAAGAATCACCAATTTTTTTTGATAATTTATGAGCCTATTATTTCTTTAACATTCTCAATTTATACTTTCTCACTCCCTTTAATTTATTTTTCTCAATTTACAATCATTTATTTTCTTTATGTATTCAGACGACACAGTACTACTGGGGATGTTTAACACTTTTCCTTCCAAAGTATCCACAGACATCAAGCCAACTATGCTTTGATACCTTTAAATCTGTAACGCCCCGTTACCACATTTTTCACCTTATTTTACACAATTTATCCGGTTGGGCTGTCTGTCATACTTCACTTTACACTTGATGTTAAACAATTTAATAAAATATTGTTAACATTATACACATCCCCTATCTTAATTACAAATATGTAGTATTGTAGACATTTCTAAATACAGAAAATAAATGATCGTACTTGATATATCTTAGTCGGTCTGTCACATTGTCTATTATGTGCAGCCGTAATCCACAAATATTGGATCTTACCATCATCAAAACCTGAAATGTTAAAATTGGGGAGTGAGCAAACCACGGCTCAGTAAGAGAGTTATATGTCACACTTGATATTCAACTATCTATATGCTGAAAATAATTTTTTTCATTTTCTTTAAAATCTTCCTAGCTAGCTCTAGGCACACATGTAGGAAGGATACTACAGTCGACTAGGGATCCAGATAGAGTAAGGTCGGTATTTTGAAATACTTGACTTGTTCCGGAACCTAGAAGCAACTGTAGAGAGTACTATTTTCGTTGTTTTCAAAACGATATAATTTTCGTTTTTCCACGAAGTAAACCACTATTTCTTTTCACATCCAGTATACTTTAAAACACGTGGCAGTTCAGTAATAAAAATAGTGGTTTACTTTTCTTCTCTTTAGTACAGTAAAACACGTGACAGTACAGTGGTTCGCAAATATCCAATCATTGGATAAGTACTTTAGCGATTATTTTTATCTTAGAAACAATTCTTATGTTATTCTTTTAGAATAAACATTTACTTCTCTTTTCAAATCAGTAACTATATCATACAGTTCAGTAAAACAGTATATTCAGTATTCAATAAAACAGTATCTCGATACGGTTCAATCAGTAACAGTAAGCAATAGCTACCCATTCAATAAATAGTATACGGTAGCTTTCAGTTCAGTAAACAGTAAATGGTAGCTTTTTCTTCAGTAAAACAGTAATCAGTGGCTACCATTTCAGTAAACAGTACAGTTCAGTAAACAATGTTTTGGTACAGTTTTTTCATCAGTAATAGTAATCAGTAAAGTACAGTACAATAAATTGGATTCTGTAAATCCTTTCAGTAAACGGTAACAATATGTGAGACTAGGCATCACCCTACAATTAAATCATGCTATCATTGTCCAATAATGGACCAGTAATCATCATCCCCAAAGGGACACAGTAACAGTATAACAGTGAGATCTATGACCATGATCTATATGGTGTCCTCGGTGTACACTTGCCAGGTGACATCCGGGACGCTGATGACTGGCAGGTCTATCAGCCATGTGACAATAACAGTATAAGTGTGATGCATGAAACTCGGGGCCTAAGTCTCAAAACAATATAAACCGTACCATAGCCTTTATGGATTTTAAATACAATAAATCGAAATATTTCACAAATATCCATAAGGCTCACATGTAATAAAATCATCACCTTTATGAAATTTATAATTTAAATAATATTTCTCAAAATATTTCATAAAGGTACAAATCGTGTTTTCCTCACGGTGAAACAATTTACAAAATCATCAATGTAACATATAAAAGGGCAAAACTATCCTTTCTCCACCGTAAAACACGTATGCACGCTTTTCAGTGCTTTCGCTTGAAAACATGATTTTTCAATAATTTATGAAAAATAAAATATTTATTTTTCCAAATTCATAAATCCCGTAACCATGTTTCTTTCTAAAAACACGTGTAGAGACCTATAGTCTCGAAATCATAGTTTTCCATCATTTATTAATCTTTATGGAATTTATATAATTATTTATCCCACAATTAAAACCATAAAGGTTTTATATTAAATCAAGTGAATATTTAATAATATTTATAAAAATATTCACTTCGGTCTCTTTTTCATTTTCATCTCGTTTCACGTGAAATATCATCTACCGGTGAATTTTCAGTGATTTCCTTTTCACCATACTCAGAAAACATGAATATTTTAAAATTAAATATTACTATATTCATGTTTTATGAAATTTACTTAATTTCTCGATTTTTGTACTCGAAAATCGATTCATGTGAAATCAAATCTTTTATTTTGATTTTCGGTGATTTTCGATAAATTTCAATAATTTTTTTGATAATTTTTCAACAGTATAACAGCTGCCGATTTGGCTAGCCTCCTGCACGAAAAATACAGTTTATATTTCTCAACTGGTATTTCACAACAATTTTCAAAACTAATCATTATAAATTGCATTTATAAATTAAATGCATAATTTAAAATATGTGGCCGAATATCCTTACAGGCGGCACATGCTCCCTTACCTGTTTCGGGTCGGCGACTGCCTTTCGAAGGTTGCACCCGTGTTCACCTCGTCGGATTCCATCGGCTCGATTATTGAGGGAATTTTTCTGGAAATTAAATTCTAAAATTTAGAATTTTCCCATAATTATTTAAATAAATAAATTATTTAAATAATTTAATACTTTCCGAGATTTCTTACTGATTCCCGTAATTCTCGGGTTTTCGAATTCTCGGGATTTTTCGTAATTTCCGAAATTCTCCTTTTTTTCCTTTCTTTTTCTTCTTTTCCTCTTTTCTTCCTTTTTTCTCTTTTCTTTCCTTTCTCTTTCTTTTCTTTTTCTTTTTTTCCTTTTTCTTTTCTTTTTCTTTTTCTTTTTTTTTTCCTTTTTCTTTTCTTTTTCTTTTCCTTTTTCCTTTTCTTTTCTTCCAGTCGGACCGGTCACCCCCTCACCGCCAGTTCTTCTCCACTGGCCGGTTCTCCGGCGGTTCGGTGGCTCAGCAGCTGGCCGACGTTGAGACGAACTTGCCAGTGGCCTCAGCTCGGCCTGGATCGGCGGCACGTCGACGGATCTACTCGGTTTACCTTCGATTTCTTCTCCTTCTCTGTCGGCCTTCCTTCACCGTCGTTGGCATCACCGGTGGTTCTCTTCTCCTTCCCCTCACCTCCGCTGAGGTCAAGGTGACTGTGGTGGTGCCAAGATCGGCCGGCACCGCCGTTTTCTTCTTCTCCTTTCTCTTTCGGTTTCCATCGGTTTTCCTTCGTTTTCCGACTCTGCTTCTTCCGTTTTCCGACTTCGGTCGTCTCGTCTTCCTCTCCTAGGTTCACCAGCGACGTCTCTCGCCTCGCCTCGCCTCTTCCTTTCTTTTGGCCGGCCGACGTGGTCGGCTTCTTCATCGGGGAAGATCGGGTTTCTCTCGATTCTTCCTCTGTTTTCTTTTTTTTTAATTATATATATATATATATATAATACTTATACTATAATAATATTATACATATAATATTATTTATATATAGTATAGTACTAGATATACAATATATATATATATATAAAGATATATATATGTTGTGTATTAAAATATATATTATATATATCTATATACTTTAAATAAATAAAATATATATTTATATAAATGTTATAATACAATATATATTGTATGTACAATATATATACATATAAACTTTAATGTAAAATAACATTTACATTTTCCATATATATGTCTATATATTTATATATACATAAAATATTATACTTGTATACATATGTACTATTTAAATTAATAAAATAGTATATATATAAATATACCACTGTATATTAATATATACTATATAGTATTTCAGTACATATGTATTTGTATAAAAATACATTTATATAATTTATAATTATATAAATATATTTCTCTTTCATTTATTATTTTCTTATTTAATTTGGATTTTCCATTATCCAAATTAAATTTCCTCTTTTATTATTTTTCGAATTTCCAAATATTCTTATTTCCATTTTAACTTCCTTCACTCAGATTTCCACCATACGTTCCTTTCTCAATTCTCGAGATTTTCACCAATATCCCGTTCTCACAATTTTATTTATTTATTTTGACTTCTCTATTTGCTTTAATATTAATTTCCAATGAATGAAAAATTTACGGTTATCACATATAATCACTTAACATATAAATTTTTATTCAATAATTAATGACATATTCCATGTACAGTACAGTAGAATCGGGTCCCACAAATTAATCTATGGTTTGAATTTCAACTTAATTGGAGTTCAATCGGGCATACCTAAAAACAAGAGCTAACAAATTCAAAAATGACGATTAAATCCATAACAAAATTAAAATAGTTAAATACTGGCCAATGTAGTTTGACTTTTGACCATCGAATGCTATAGTTAAGTCTCCAGTGATGACATCAAATCATGTTCCAACACGATTAATAGATTCACTCGAAAAGTCAAAAAACAATGAAAATGAATGTTAAGGGTATTTTGGTAATTTCACCACTCTTAACCAACCACTACCCATGAAAAGTCAAAAGTTTGACTCTTCCATGTTTGGATAACTGAGAATTAATTAATTAATGCCTTACTAAGTTTAGTTGCCAACCAAACAAAGCCTTAAGACATAAAGGACATATTTAAAGTTGTGAAGGTCAAAATGGTAATTTGTCATGAAAGATATTTAATATATATAAAAGATATTTTAAAAGAATTTTGTCATCTTCTCCAAATGAGTGGCTGGCCATGAGAGAGGTAGAAAGAGAAAATCTTAAGCGTTTTCATGTTTTAGAGAAAGAAAACTTGTAAAACACCTACCTACAAGTCCCAAATTGAAAAACACTCTAAATGAAAATTGTTCGTCTCGATGAACTCTACCACATACTGTGAAATTGGCAGTTGAGGGAGTCATTTGGAGGGCGAAATCCACCCCAAAGATTCAGTCACATTGATGGTAAGAGAGAAATTTTGGTGGTTGTTTTATTGGATATATGTGGTAAATCTCATTCAACCAACAGCTTTAACACTTTGTTGACAGAACTTGGTGTTCAAAACCTCTACACTTCAGCTTGGAGGAGGCTAATAGAGAACTATACTTAGCCTCAGAAAAAAATTTTTCTTTTATTATTTGTATTTATCATAAGCTGTAAATGTTAGTTCTTTTGCTGACTCAGCATTGCAGCTAAGTAGTTATTTAGTTTTGCTAGCTCCTGTACCAGTAGTCAGTTAGTTAGCTTCAGTCAGTTGGTCAGTTAAGCTTCCAAGGCAGAAGCTCTTATTTATATATATACAGAGCAGCTCTTTACATTTAATTAATGAGATATACAACAAGAATTTCAAAAACGTACTTGAAAGAATTTGCCACTGACAACTCAATTTCCTTCAACTAATTTAGCTTAACAAATTTCAAAAAGAAACTTACTTAAAGAAATTGAAAATTCCTAATCCAAATCCTAATTAACTTCTTGACATGTAAAATCTGATTCGGTAATGCAATAACTATGTGCTCCATTATTTTTTTTTTTGTGCTCTTGTCTTGACAAAGGATGACTTACAGACTTCTTGATTTTCAATGGAGTAATAAGGTGTTTGGGTTATTAGAGAAAACTCCTTGTTTTTGAGAGTTGAAGGAATCAGATTTTTTTCATTTTCAACGTAGTTTCTTTCTCAAGAGTCAGAACCATATACTCTGCTTCATTGCTCGTAGAAGCAGTATTCTTCATCTCATCCTGTTTCTGTCTCATTCATAATACTACAGATCTATAGATTTAGGTACCAATACCGATTGATTAGACTCGTTGCACAATGCGTGCTAAAATTATAACTTCTACAAGTATCTTGAAACTTAAACATGTTCTTGAATGCTTAAGGCTCTTTTCTTAGCCGAAGGAATCACAGAAAGGTTGTTCGAGATGTGTCTTACATCAAATCATAAGAAAGACATGCAACAGCTTGGAAAAATGATGTGAACTGAAAACTTCTTGACCAGAAATATGTACTTGGACCAACTGAAGAAGGGATGTATCATCATACTTATTTTTTCCGATTGCTTTACCAACAAATATATTTATGAATCAGAATTGGGTCATTTTCATGAGATAACTACTGTCTTGTTGAATTATGATCTCAACGGACATACGAGATTTGAAGAAAATCTTACATTCACGGATGTATAACCAACTATGATCATTAACAATAATGCATAATGCAGATGGTTTCAGATGCCAGCATTCATTCTGAGTTCAATAAACCCAAAGATGATCTTAGGATCTTGCAATGAAATAGGACAACATGCTTTTATATTGGTGATAATAGCCTTATTCATTAGTATATTTAAAAAGCGAAGTATCTCCAGGGAATATTCATGGCTAACATGTTACATTAATATATTATGCGAATATGACAACTTAATGTTAATGAAATCTCCTGAATTCTATAGCAAAGGATATCGGTAGAGCATAAGCTCACAAGTGGCTTTAGCATGCTTGATTTGCAAGTGGCTTCATCATGCTTGAAAGGTGTCATTATTCTGTTGGTAAGTGCTGGTGTGACATGTGGTCCTAGAATTAACACTATTTTGTGAACTGAGTTATTTCTGGCTTATTTTAAACATTGTTTGAGTTGAGTATGTCGTTGTTCGTTATTGATCCACCTAGTTGAGTAGGTTAATTTCCCATATAGAAGAGCTGGGGAAAATGAAAATGAACGGAGCTTAGTCTGAAAAGCTAAGGCATAGCTGCTGCTTTTGTTTTTACTGTTCTTTTTTGTTGTAGAAAGGGGGGTTGAGAGGGGGTTGTTGAGAAAGTTGATACAATTTTCTAGCAAATGAAGTGGTACAAATGCACTTGAAGCATGTAATTCTGAAAAAATCGTATCATTGATTTCTTTTGTTAGGAAAGCTTGAAACAGTTGGCACAGGTATTTTTTTTTTCTTGTAGACCGAGTATTATTTGTATCACTGTATGCAGTGTTCTTACTGTGGAAAAGACACAACAAGCTTTGTAACCAGAATACAAGAATCTCTATTATTACTCACAATAACTTTATTTCTTTTGGCTTCCTTGTCATCGCATTCAAATGGATTATTCCATTCAAATGTGCATGTTGGAATTTGATTGGGAAAAGGAACATGGTGATTAATGGTGATCATGATCACTAATTAAACCTTGCCCTTTAATCCCTATAATCTTAGGATCATATAATATAACAGGTTGAGAATGGTGGTTCACCTCCTCTTATTCAAATCTTTCAATCCAGACAAAATCCTTAATTTTAATTGCCTACTTTTGATTGTCTATAGCCTTTACCAACAATGACTCTCCTAAATCAAACATTTGTTCATCTTTTTTTAGAGGCTTGGTTTTTGCTTGACCTGGAAACAGTTCAATAATTGACCCAAAAAGAAATATCTGGCATGACAATAACTAGTCCTCTTTCCCTGACAGCAACTGTCACGTTCTTCTTTCTGTGAATGTTTGGCCCAATGTTCAGATTTTTCTAAATTAGCCTCTGCCTATATGTGATGGTTAGTTTTGAAGGTTACTTCTACCTGTATCATGCTCTATCTACAAAAGATTAAAGTTTTGATATGAGAGTTTAAAATTTTGTGAAGGTTACTATTTTATAATGTTGAAAACAGGTATTTAACAATTTCTTGCACAATGAGCATGAAGGACCTGGGACACTGTTGATGGAGCCTTCGTGGATAGGTTTTGTGCTCCAAAGGAGAAGAACCTGTAGCTGCACAGGCATCCTTGTTATTGGTCCAAAACAACGTTTATCATGAATGGGGAGGTTTGGAACTCAAACTCACCCAACTAATTTCCTCAACATAATTCTTATCAAATTTTCACATTATCATCATATTGCATTTTAGTAACTGATCAAGTTCGGAATTTGTATAAAATGTTGGAGTGAAAGACTTCATTACACATCAGAATATTACTAGTAACACAATATAGGATCCAGAGCTCTTCCAAATTCAGAAGCTATACAGACGTTTTATTTCTTGACACAGATTTCAAAATGGGAGCCGTGATTGCAATTAGAAATCTTGGTTATCACCTTCATTCATTTGGTGCATTTCTGTTTTCCATAATTTGGGGTTTTCATCATGAGCATCGTTAAATGAAAGAGGCAGTTAATTGCCATTCTTAAAACCCAATCTGCACCTTACAAATGAAGCCTGAAAACAACACTATTAGCTTCCAGCCTCAGAGATGCTTTGTAATGATGGCTGCCACGATTTTGACCTCATTGCAGCAGCATTCACAGGTGTTTTCCTTGAGCTTCGTCTTTCATGCTTTATCTCCTGGAAATTTCACAACGTAAGCTCCTAAGTATCTAGGAATGAATGAGAATAAAAGATCCAAACGAAACATGAAAACTGTTTCTATTGATATTTGTTAGTATTATGTTTCTACTCTAATGCAGTCGGAAACTTTATCAAATATTATGTTATTCTTTTCATATCATACTTTGCTTACAGTACCACAGCGCCACAGAGAGTAAATGGTATCTGAGGAGCCTAATTCACCGATTGCTTATCTGGGAAGAACATATATGAAAGATGAGTGACCCAGTTATTCTCTGCATTCTATTTTTTTTTATATAAACAGTGATATTTGGAATAGAACTTCCAGAATATCTCGTTAATGGCTTGAGTTTCATGCTATGCCGAGATGCTTAGAACTTTATATATTCTTTGAAAACATGCGCATCAAGTCGCACAAGCGACCTGTTTTCCATACCATAGAACTTAGGCTTTCTTGTGAAATAAAATCTACTAAAAATTCTATTGATAAGGGCGCAGCGAGGCATACTTGGTAGATGTTCTCCCTGTCAGACTCTCCTGGCTGCCGAGATGAACTTTGGTTCTCTTGTCCATGTGAATCCAGCTGCTGCCTTCTTGTCTTTGCATATTTCTTTGCTCTCAAGACCTTCATGACCTCTACAGTCCCAGGAAAGAAAAGAAGAATAAGGCTTGGGGGTGAACCATCATGTGAAAAATAAAGTGAATAACATGGTACCTTGAGAAGTGACAAGGCGATAAGCATGGCCAAGGGCAAGTGTTTCGCTCGGCCGGAGAAGGTTAACGCGGGTGAAACGTACTGTTTTCCGATCTTGATTTTCTTCCTCAGATTCCGGCAATGGAACGATGAGAGAAACGTAATGACCTGGATTCAGTCTCATCACTTCACTCACCGGAATAGGCCAATACAGCCTCTCTATCCTCCCACATGGATGCTGTATCACCAGCGCCGCGGCATCAATGGCTTGACAGTTCCCCATCTCTCTCTCTTTTCGGAAAGAAGATTGAAAGATAAGAAAGAAGAAGGAAGGAGGTTATGTAAGCAGCAGTCTCTTTCCAGACAGCTCCCCACCACCCCACGGATATGGCAATAAGACTCTCAATCAAGCAGGCCGTCCCTCATTTCCCAAGTAACTTATTCTACATTCGGTCACTTCACATCAAATTGACATTCGAAAATAATAATAAGAAAAACACATTAATTAAAAGGATAGTGGTAGTTCTTAGATCATGGTATAGTATTAATTAAGTAATTTATGTCACAATATCGTTAACCAACTTAAGGCCTGCCCAATGGCCACCGGCGAAGGCATCGGAAGGTGGCGGGAGCTCCACGTGGAGAAATGCCAGGAGTTGGCGTGGCTCGGCGGTGTCGACCGGGTCAAGGGTTGAACTCTTTTTTTTATTTTTGGCTCAGGTCAAGGGTTACTTATTTGAGGGCGCAGATCATTCACAGGATTCTAATCTTACTTAGCACGCGTGTGAGAAGATTCCTTTGGCTGGACATTGACACCCCACCACCTTATCCGCTTTATGCTTATGCCAAGCCCCTTTGCCCTTTAGAAAGCCTTTCATCCAAACTCAACTTCATAAAAGTTGATCATAAAACATCAAGAAGTAATTGGCAAAAAATAAAAATTGATTTTTTTTTTTAGATATTTAGACATAGTTCTAATATTAGAGATAGATTTTTTTCTTATACATTTGGACATAATTCGAATCTAGAATCATCATTATTGAAAGAATTTTACTGTTTATCACTCTCAGTTGGAATAAAATTAATCTCATATAATAAAATAAATGATGATAACTGTGATTTTCAAAAAAAAAAATGACCATAAGACAAGGAAAACTTTGGATCTTCTCACAGCAACTTTCGTTCTTATCCGGTTGTGTGATCTGCCTCATTCTTTTCCAATGAGTAGGATTTTTCTGTAAAAGCATTTTTCAAAAATAAATTAAAATTTGGCACACTGACTAATATTTGATTGCAAGCGATCCTCTGTTTTGAAAATATAATTTTCGGCAAGAGAACAAGTGGATGGACCAACTAAAGCACCCCTGCGTTTTTGGTATGGTGGTATGAGTTTTTTTATTACGAGAAAAATGTTTATGATTAGCAATGAGAGTGGGATACTTTGAATTCAAATTCAAGCGTTGCAGTATACCATAATTTTTTTTAACTACTTGATTAAGAAGATTTTGGTGTATGGAATATTATTGAAACATTAAGCACAACATTTTGTAAAGTTCCAAAGTCCGACGTGAATTCAAATGAACCCAAAGTGACATAATCAAGATTTCCATTGAGATGCAAGTTAGTGTAAAATATGAGCAAAACACTAGCAATGCAATGCAAGCCAGCGTTCCTTTGAAAGAAATACTAGGGGTTTTGGTTTTGGTGGATGGAGGATGTTGAGAGTGAACGCGAAGAAATTCATCAGAATTCCTTCAGAATAAAATAAGTGAAGAACATGGCAAAACCAATACTTACCAAAATATGTGTAATTTCTCCTTTTGGTACAACAAAACAAATTTAATATACGTTAACAATTTATCACCTAATCATTTGTCTCATTTGGACAATGTTGAACCTCTTTACCTATTTCGTTTTATCACGCCCATCGTTTTACTTACACTGCTAAAGTTATTCTACTAAGGATTAAAAGAAAACAAAGGAGGTAACAATTACATATTAGTATAAAATCAATGTAGATCCGTGTAGCTTTTGGAGATTTGGAGACAAATTCTGAGCTGTAGAAAGACCAAGAGCAGGTAAAGTGCCAAATCCTAAACATGTATAAAATTGAAGTAAATGCCCAAGTGTTTCTTTTCTTCCTATCATTTAGCTTTAATTTAATAAATTTTTTGTTGTTGGATTATGAGCAAAGACCGGCTTAAGGAAATATTCCCGAGGATCTTTGACTATTGTAAATCTGGCTTAGCTTAAACTATTTGAATCCTAAAGTTTGACATGTATATTTTGCTTTTCAACTATATACATACCAACAGTGAACTTTTTTAACTCCACAGGTGATGTCAGGATAATGACGCATGTCTTTTAAAAATATTAAGAAAATAAAAAACAAATAAATAAGACATGTGTCATTATCTTAACTCTGCTTGTGAAGTCAAAAAACTTCACTAATGATATATTGAATATTAATCTTATATATAATATATATTTTTATTTAAATTCACATGAATCACATGTACGTGTAAACATCTTGGATTAATGTCAGTCAATATATGCCATGTGAGGTGTTGGGAATATCTGGTTTACATATTAAATGATGAAATGGACTAGTTTTTGTTCAAACATGGCTATTGTAGGGGACTACACCCCCACTAGTTATGTGGCTTTGGGGAGAGCCTAACCCTTCAATTATAAAAAATTGCAGGCAGGCTTTCTTCTTTTCTTATTGTTAAGAAAAGAAATGGCAGTGGATTGAGTTCAGCCTCTACAATGTGGGAGCAGCAAATTTAGGAATTCTATGTCTGTACTCTCCCTCTTAAAACA
Source organism: Heritiera fomes (assembly GCA_032173925.1). Classification (NCBI taxonomy): domain Eukaryota; kingdom Viridiplantae; phylum Streptophyta; class Magnoliopsida; order Malvales; family Malvaceae; genus Heritiera; species Heritiera fomes. The sequence goes on along the minus strand of JAPDPM010000009.1, from coordinate 13,724,973 downwards.
TTCTAATTTCTAATAAAAGTTTTCTTCTACCAAATATTTTTTGCTGAATGGTCTAGCTATGGTGGGGTTATTGTGTGTGTTTGTCGTTTTTTTTTTTGTTATGTTGGACATTATTTTTTGAAGTTGCTTTCTCTACATTCTTCTTCCACCCTTATAATTACAAAGCAAGTAGCAACAACAATCAATTTAAGACCAGTCTGGTCTAAAAGAATGTCTTGTATGGGAAGATTATTGCAGTAGTGTTCAAGATCTAAGCGACAACATGGAAATAAAAAATGAAAGAAAAGATGAATTTAATTAAGTCATTAATTCAAGGAAGGACGTTCATTTAGTGTATAATGTATTCAATTTAAACCTTAAAAAACAAGTGCTCAAACTAGATTTACCATAAGAGTAAAGCCAAACACAAAACCATGAAGGTTGTTGATAAATGGTCGTCAAAAATCCGTTACATTAATTTTGGAAGAAAAAGAGTGAGCAGAGAATATTCACGTCAGCTCCCTTCTTTTCCTTTTTTTATTTAATCTTTTTTCATGTTTATTTTTTTACTTTTTTTTTTACTTTTATTTTTTACCTATTTATTTTTTAACTTTGCATTTTGCCCCACCGACCTTCCTCTTTTCGATTCACACATTTACTCCTATATTTTACCCTTGTCTTTTACCCTCTCTTCTCACCACTCGCCCTTCTCATTTCTTCTCGTTTGACCTCTCACATTTGCTTTCAAACATGGTTAAGGAGTCTCCAGGGGTAAAAAATAAACTCACTTTTAACATGATTAAGAGAAAAGTAAAAGTTCTAAACCTTTAGAAAGGTGTTGTTAAGAAATAAAAAGTCAAATAGCATAATGGATCTAAATTATTATTTAGTTTTGATTCATAAGAAGGTAAAAAAGAAAGAAATTCGAATCTTAAACTTAATTTTTTTAAAAAAAAAACTAATGATTATTAGATCAAACTTTGATTATTAGTGTTGTTGCTCAAAACAACAATAAAGGTATGCTGACGTCGATGTTCGTACTAAGTCTCCACGTGTGTCCAAAAGCTTCTGTGAAACAAGAAAAGTAAGAGAGACGAAGGGGTGGTTCCCTGCGTAGACACTCCGATGCTTAAGTCAGAAGAAAATTCTTCAATATTGGGAAACGTAAAAGCCAGTAGTCAAAAAATTAGAGAATAAAATTGTACCTGGGGGCCTATTTATAGGCTAGCATTCTAGGTTAATTGCTTAAGGATAACCACCTTATCTTGCTAAGAGTTTGTATCCGGGTATAACACAAGTTCCTCAAATGCGGAGAGAAATTAGAGCCTGTCGCCGGCGGGAGACGGATAGAGCCACGTGTCGCCTTGTGATTGCAGGCGACAGACTATGAGTCTGTCACCACAGCGACAGGTGTTGACACGACACGTGATAGAGCCACGTGTCGCCTTGTGACTGCAGGTGACAGACTATAAGTCTGTCGCCGCAGCGACAGGTGTTGACACGCCACGTGTCACGCGATCATTGGAGGCGACTGAATACGAGTCTGTCGCAAAGCGATAAGTCTGACGCACGCCACGTGTCGATCGGTGACTATAGACAGGAGGTCTGTCGCAGAGCGACAAGTGAGATATGCGTCTTGCCTCTGTCGCCAAGACCACGTGGCCTAGTGATTCTTTGCCACGTGGTGAACTCGGGTGCGTCTTGGGCCGAGCCCACCTTAGGTAGATTTTGTTATATCAATTGCTCCCCACTCTCTTGTTGGATTTCTCCAACCAAGAGAGTATAAATATGTGTACTTGGGCCTTAGCCCACCGTGAATAGTCTTCTTTGTCTTTTTGTGGTTTATCTGGTATTTTTTGCAGGTGAAAAAAGGTCTATTCTGCGAGAGACGTGATCAGGCGCGACGTTTGGCATTCCCTGTCGCGGCTATATAAACCGCTGGGACCCGGCGAGAGACCCTACGAAAACCTCTGAGCAGCCGTCTGTCGCCCATTTGCAGCCCCTTCGCCAAAAAGAGTCTGTCGTCAAAAGAACCTGTCGCTCTCCCCCAGCAGTCTCTCGCTTACCTTAGAGACAGTAAGTATACCTCTACCGCATATTTATTGCCTTTCGCAACATAGATATAGGTCTCCCGCTGGTGTCGTGGTCTTCCGCGTAGAGTTTTAGGACTTCCGCAAGTATATTGCAAATTAGGTCTGTCGCCAAAAGGTTCTGTCGCTTCAGCAGGTCTGTCGCCTATTGAGTCTATCGCTCAAAGGGTCTGTCTCTTTAACAGGTCTGTCGCCTATTGAGTCTGTCGCTCAAAGGGTCTGTCACCACTACTCTGTCACCAGGTAGTTTTTTGCCATGTCCTCGCTACGCCCGGGTAAAACACTTAAAACGGGTGGTCTTGTGTGCACTTTGACAAGTGCTGACTTAGAGGACATTAGGACGCGTTTCCCTCTTCCCTTGGGTTATAGCTATAGGCTTCCAGTGCAAGGGGAGGTCACGCCTGACTTGGTTAGAAGTGGCGTAGCCGTCCATAAGGCTTCTTTGTCTTTCGGTTTTCGCTTCCCTCTTTCGGAGTTTGGCGAAGCATTTCTTAGGTACAAAGACATTGTCCCGTATCAGCTTCACCCACATGCGTGGGCTCAACTGGTAGCATTTTCCATAGTATGTCATCACCTAGGTATTATTCCAACGATTCCTCTCTTAAGCGCCTTCTTCAGAGTTCGTAGGCTGAAAGGGTTGATAACGTTCTCTCTTCAACGTTTAACAGTCGACGAGTTCTCTAATAATAAAATCTTCTGTGACCTCCCCAATAAACTGTGTGGTTTTGAGAGCGAGTGGGTCGTCGTTGAGATTCCAAGCAATCTACGGATTCGCTCTAGATGGAATCGTGATACCTCTGACCCCTCACCTCGTTCGGACAGGTTTAGAACAGACATCTTAAGAGACCAATTTGGCAGGTCTATTCGGCGAATCTGTTATACTGGGGAGCGTAATTTATTTTCTCTTCTAACCCCGGAGAACATTGCCGCTGCTGGCTGGGGTGTAAGCAGGACTGTTCTCAAAGCTTTTGCTGCCCCCTCTAACCTGTCTACGACTCCTCGTTTATCTGATGCCGGTCCTAGTTAGCCATCCCTGGTACTAGTAGCCGAAGCATCTACCCCTGTAGGCCGCCTTGTAGATGAGTCCTCTTCGGACACGGAGGACGAGACTTTTGAGGCTGCAGGCACTAGTGATCATTCAGAGGAGAACCCTGAGTGGGCTCAGGCTGGTGCCTTTGGGAGTCTTTTCACCGATTTTCCTTTGGATTCGAATTTGAATAGTTTAGAGGACTTTGGTGGTTTTTTAGGTTTCTTATCTTTTCACTCCTCGTATGCGTATGTTTGGTGTTTTTTACTTAGTCAGCTAATATTTTCTTTCTGCGTTGCGCAGATATGAACTTCCGGGATTTGATGCGTAGGAGGAGTGCCAATGTTGCTGCTGGTGCGGCTCCTATTCCTCCGCCACGAGTTGGAGTCCCATCTGGACCAGCTCGTGCTCCTACTCCTCCTTCTGCTGGCGAATCCAGCCGTCCTACTCAAGAGGTCGGGAGAAATAAACGGAAGAGGCCTCTTGTCCACGATCAAGGTTCGGGCGATCGTGAGAGCTCCGAGTCTCAAAGGAGTGATTCAGCTCTTCAAGAAGGTGGCTCTCGTGCTGCTGAGGGTAGGTCAGTTCCTCGCCAGCCTAGGCGCAAATATAGGAAGAGGCTGATTATTGAAGCCTCAATGCCTACACGACCAGTCTTACCCAAGGTGGTAGACCCTACTTTGAGACGCTATACGGTTGATAGTGGGGTTGTCATCAGTGGAGAGGATTTCCAGACCTATCTCGGGGTGAACGACAACGACAGCATCGAGGATGTCGGGATAGCGTCTCGTCTGGCTTGGAGCACCATTCTCCCTCGTGACGAGGCGGGGCTTTTTACAAATATCCCGGAGGCTGAGGACAATTCCGATTATCTTGCTATGAAGGTAAGAGTGTTGTGCTTGTTTGGTGATCTATTTCTCTGTTTTAACTTTTTATTTTGTCAACTTTTTAAGTTATTTCTGTTTTTCGTCTTATCAGTCGGCTCAACAAATTGCGGCTGTCAACGCTTGGCACAGGGCTCTTAGGGAGCAAGTTGACAAAGACATTCGTGAGCTTCGAGATCAGAAGATGGAGCTTTCGAATGCGGTTAGCCAGCTTCGTCCTTACGTCAATAGGGCGGAGGAGTTGGGTAAGAAGAATGCTGATCTCGAGCAAAGGCTCCGGGAATCTGAGGCGAAGGTGGCTTCTCTTCAAGGGTTTCAAGAAGCTTACAACAAGGCCGTCAAAGATCGAGGAGCTATGGAGAGGCAGCGAGATGAGGCTGTTGAGGAGCTGCACAACGTACTAGATCGTCAAAGAGAAGCTCGAATCGAGGCCGTTCGTGAATACCGTTTGTCCCAGCATTGTTTTGACCAAAAAGCGGAGTTCTCGACGGGATTTATTAAGTACGATTTTTACTTGGCTCGTTCTTGGTTGGAGAAGCATCGACCTAGTGAGGCTTTTCCTGAATTGCTCTTTACCGAAGAGGCCCAGTTTTACGATGCCCCTTCCTGGACCAAGTATGAGCCTGATTCGTAAAGTCCGGAGGCTTATTTAGCGGAGGGAGCCGTAGATAAGCCGGACAATCTTGAAGGTCCGTGGCCTCCTCGGCAGCCACATCATCGGCCTGAGTCTTCTGAGGCACTTGGTCATTCTGAGCCTCCAGCAGTTCGTGACCTTCCTGAGTCTGTTGAAGCGGGCGATCAGCCTGAGTCTGTTGAGGCGGGCGATCAGCCTGAGTTTATCGGGGCACTACTGGAGTTGGGCAGCGACGATTTCCAAATTTCTGAATCTGCTGCCGTTGATCCCGTGCTAGACTCTGCGACCGTGGTTGGGCCTTCAAGTGATGTTCCTGCTTCCGGGGTGGCTTCCTCGGCTCCCCAGGGCCCTGATTCTTTGACTCCTCCAGCTCCCGGGCCTCAAGCTTCTCAAGATGCTGGTGCTGATGTAGTGACTTCTCAGCCGGCTGACTTGGTTATTGCCGTAGATTAGTGTTTTTGTTTTGTTTGTTAACTCCAATGTACTTTTGTTTGTTTGTTAATCTCCAATGCATAGATTCACTTTCAATGGAAAGTATCGTTTCATTCTGTAGCTTTTTCTTTTGCTTATTTGAAATTAGTAGAGTACCTTGTATTGTTTGACTTTATCACGTTGCTCCCTAAGTTCTTTTTTGAAATCGTGTTGACTATTCGTTCAAAAATGAACTTTTCTCGAGCGTTGATCCTATCTTGCGTTATTTTCGCTTAAGGATAATCAAAACTAAAACAGCCAAAGTGTTAACCATAATTTGTCGACTTAACATATGAATTTGGAGATTTTGTAACGTACCTCGTAACTTGCTATGTAGTTTGTACTTTTACCTTTCGCACGCACTTTTCGTGTTTAAGGACTGGTATTTTGCCCGTCTCGCGCATTTTTTGCTTAGGGACTTTTTTGTTCCCATCTCGCGTCTTCTTTACGCTTAAGGTCTTTTTTGTGCCCATCTCGCACATTTTTCGCTTAGGGACTTATTTGTGCCCGTCTCGTGTCTTCTTCACACTTAAGGTCTTATTTGTTCCCATCTCGCACATTTTTCGCTTAGGGACTTATTTGTGCCCATCTCGCGCATTTTTCGCTTAGGGACTTATTTGTGCCCGTCTCGCGTCTTTTCCACGCTTAAGGTCTTATTTGTGCCCATCTCGCGCATTTTTCGCTTAGGGACTTATTTGTGCCCGTCTCGCGTCTTCTTCATGCTTAAGGTCTTATTTGTGCCCGTCTCGCGTCTTTTCCACGCTTAAGGTCTTATTTGTGCCCATCTCGCGCATTTTTCGCTTAGGGACTTATTTGTGCCCATCTCGCGTCTTCTTCACACTTAAGGTCTTATTTGTGCCCATCTCGCGCATTTTTCGCTTAGGGACTTATTTGCGCCCGTCTCGCGTCTTCTTCACGCTTAAGGTCTTATTTGTGCCCATCTCGCGCATTTTTCGCTTAGGGACTTATTTGTGCCCGTCTCGCGTCTTCTTCACGCTTAAGGTCTTCGTCTCGCGTCTTCTTCACGCTTAAGGTCTTATTTGTGCCCATCTCGCGCATTTTTCTCTTAGGGACTTATTTGCGCCCGTCTCGCGTCTTCTTCACGCTTAAGGTCTTATTTGTGCCCGTCTCGCGCATTTTTCGCTTAGGGACTTATTTGTTAGCCAGCTGTTGTCTCATTTCAATTCCTGTAGCACATAATCTATCTCACATATTGCGTTAGAGAATATAGGAAATGATTGGCCGACTTTTATTCATGAATCAGAAAAATAATATCTTTTATCAAGTAATCTAGCAATAGATGGGAAAGTAAAGACAAGAAAAATAACAATCAGAAAACATAAATTACAATGTTTACTGCCAATACAGTTTAAGATGGTTGGCATTCCAAGTTTTTGAGATCCTCTTTCCTTGCAAGGTTTCTAAGGTGCAAGTGCTAGGTCCGACCATCTTTCTGATTCTGTATGGTCCTTCCCAATTAGCCCGGAGCTTTCCATCTTCCCTATGGGCGTTTGTAATTACCGACTTCCTCAATACGAGGTCCCCTTCTTGCAACTCTTTGTTCTTGACCCGTGCATTGTAGTAAGCAGCTACTCTCTATTGATAAGCGGCCAGTCTTACTTTTGCTTGGTCTCTCAGCTCATGTATCAGGTCAAGATTTTCCCTTAGTCCCTGAGAATTACGTTCCTCAATGTAAGGGACTAGTCTGGGTGACTCAGCTCCAACTTCTACCGGGATGAGGGCTTCAGTGCCATATACCAAATTGAACGGTGTTTCGCCTGTTGATACTTTGCTCGTCGTTCTGTAGGCCCATAAGACACTTGGGAGCTCATCCACCCATGCTCCCTTTGCTTTGTCCAGTCTAGTCTTCAACCCATGTAGTATAGTTCGATTGCTTACCTCTGCCTGCCCATTGGCCTGTGGGTAAGACACAGAAGATATTTTTAGGAGAATCTTCAGGCCATTACAAAAATTTCGGAAAGCGTCACAGTCGAATTGCTTCCCATGATCTGCATTTTTCACACGAGGGATCCCAAATCGGCAAATTATGTCTTTCCACACCATTGCTTCCACCTTCTTCTCAGAGATTGTAGCCAAAGGCTCGGCCTCTATCCACTTTGTGAAGTAGTCTGTGGCCACAAGCAAATACTTCCTTTGTCCTGAGCCTAGGGGAAAAGGCCCCAAGATATCTAGTCCCCATTGTGCAAATGGAGTTGGTTGGAGAGTGTTCTGAAGAGCCGAAACAGGCGCTGTAGCTATAGGAGCGAATTTTTGACACTTTTTGGATCTTCTCACTGTGTCTGTGGCGTCCTTCCTCATTGTAGGCCAATAAAACCCCGTGTGCAATATTTTCGAGGCCAAGGCTCGAGCCCCCAGATGTTCGCCGCATATTCCCTCATGAACTTCAGCTAAGGTGTATTCGGCCTGCTGAGGCCCTAGACACTTCAACAGGGGTATTGTGACTCCCCGTTTATAGAGTTCCGCATTCACAACGGTAAACCTGGCACTTTTTAACTTCAGCCTTCGAGCTTCGTCTCTGTTAGTGGGGAGTGTGCCCCCCAGTATATAGTCTTTGATTGGGCTTCTCCAATCGCCTCCGATTTCGACATCACAGACATCTTCTTCTTCAATACTTGGCCTTGCAAGGGATTCCACTTTGACCATACCCCCTTTGACCCCTCTGGAAGAAGCCAATTTTGAAAGAGCGTCTACATAGTTGTTCTCTGTTCGATTTATTTGAGTCAGCTGGAAGTGCTTGAATGACTATGCCAACAATTGTACCTTTTGCAAATAAGGGACTAAGGGGGATTCTCTTGCTTCATACTCGCCCAAGAACTGGTTTACCACCAATTGTGAATCGCTGTGTGCCATTAAGTTGATGACCCCCATTCTCTCAGCAAGTCTCATCCCAGCTATCAAGGCTTCGTACTCGGCTGTATAGTTCGAACTAGGGAAATCGAAACGTAGGGAATACTCATAGGTTTCCCCATCAGGTGATATTAGCACAATTCCGACTCCACTGCCGTCCATGTTACGAGCTCCATCAACAAATAATTTCCACCAGACTAACTCGGCTCCATCTAGGATCTCTCGGCCAGTGCATTCTACAATGAAATCTGCCAATGCTTGTCCTTTTATTGCTTGACGAGGCTGGAAGTGAATATCATATTCACTTAATTCGATAGCCCACTTAATTAGACGCCCGGAGTGTTCTGGTTTCTGCAGTATTTGCCTGAGGGGCTGATCTGTTAAGATGGTCACCGAGTGAGCTTGGAAATAAGGCCGCAACTTTCGAGTTGCCATTACCAGTGATAAAGCTATCCTTTCAACTAAGGGGTATCTTGCCTCGGCATCTAGTAGGACTTTGCTTACGTAATAGATCGGGCAATCCCTATCTCCCTCTTTTCTTAATAGGACTGCGCTTACAGCTTTTTCTCCTACGCCGAGGTACATGAGGAGGTGGCCTCCGAGCTGTGGCCGAGATAATAGAGGCAACTCTTTCAGGTAGTCTTTCAACCTTTCAAAGGCGTCGTTGTACTCTTCTGTCCACTTGAAGTTCTTTCCTGCCTTTATCGCCTTGAAAAATGGTAGACTTCTTTCAGCTGATTTGGACAAGAAACGACTTAAGGCTGCTATTCTTCTTGTTAGCCTTTGGACTTCTCTGACTGTATTAGGCGGCCTCATGTCTAAAATAGCTTGAACTTTCTCGGGATTAGCCTCTATCCCTCGGTTAGTAATCATGAATCCCAGAAACTTTCCCGATCTCACCCCGAATGAGCATTTGTTGGGATTCAACTTCATCTTGTACTGCCGCAACACATTGAATACCTTAGTCATTTTCTCGGCATGCGATTCTCCCTGTCTGCTTTTAATGATCATATCATCAACATAAGCCTCCATGGTGTTGCCCAGCAGGTCTTGGAACACCTTATTTACCATGCGCTGGTAGGTTGCCCCCGCATTCTTCAGACCGAATGGCATTACTCGGTAACAATATGTCCCAATATCGGTAATGAATGAAGTCTTCTCCTCATCGTCCGGATGCATCATGATTTGGTGGTATCCCGAGAAGGCATCTAAGAAGCTAAGTAATTCATACCCACAAGTTTCGTCTACCAACTTGTCGATTCGAGGTAGTGGATACGAATCCTTAGGACAAGCTTTATTCAGATCTGTGAAGTCCACACACATTCTCCATTTCCCGTTGGCTTTCTTAACCATCACAACATTGGCCAACCACTCTGGATAATTAACTTCTCCGATAAATCCTGCTTGCAACAACTTCAAGATTTCTTCATTAATTGCCTGTTGCCTCTCTGGAGCAAAATTCCTCTTCTTCTGTTTTATCGGCTTTGCCCCTGAGATTACATTCAACCGGTGGCAAACAACTTCAGGGTCTATTCCTGGCATATCAGCTGAAGTCCATGCAAACACATCACAATTCTCTCTCAAGCATCGGACTATTTCACTTTTTATTTCTTCAGGCAATTGACTTCCTACATACACTATTCTTTCTTCGTCTTTTTCATCCAACCGGATTGCTTCCATCTCCTCATCAGGTTTCGGCTTAGACTTTTCTTCGATTGTAAGGGTTTCCTTCCTCTGAATCCCTTTACATGTGGTGGATGCGACGTTACATGTCCTGGCTTTTCGTTGATCTCCCCGCACTTGTCCAACACCGTGGGGAGTTGGAAACTTCATTAACAAATAGCAGGGATGGACCACCGCCCTCATGTCATTTAACAATGGCCGCCCGAGGATCATATTGTACGCCACGGAAGTTGATCTCACCACCATGAACAACACTTGTCGAGTGACACACTTTGGGCTTTCCCCCAATGTCACAGGTAGTTGAACTGCGCCTTCCACCTTCACTTTTTCTCCTGAGAAGCCATACAGTGGTGTGGTTACTGGCTTAAGTCTATTATTGGAGATGTTCATTTTCTCAAAGCAACTCCAATAAATCAAATTTACCGAGCTCCCATTATCAACTAAGATGCGACTCACTGGGTGTTTTGCTATTACTGCCGAAGTCACCATGGGGTCATCATGAGGGATCACTACATCACCCCTGTCAGCTGGCGTGAAAGTGATGGGCTCTTCATCATGCTTTTCCTCCATCACCGAATTAATTTGATAAGCCTGTCGGGCGTATGTCTTTCGAGACGAGGAAGAAGTGCCAGTTAGCGACTCACCCCCGGATATCACGTTAATAGCTGGCCTTGTGGGTTCATTGTCTTCCTCTCGATTCCTTCTTTCTACCCTTCTATCATTATCTCTTCTTTCACCTTCATTTCGTCTAACAGGTCCTCTGTTTTCACCTCTTCTATCTCTGAAATTGTTTCCCCTGTTTCGTGCAGGATAGTTAGTTCTATTGCCTCTATATACGAAACGGTTTATTTTTCCCTCTCTTGCTAGCTTTTCTAGCTGATTCATCAACTCCCTACACTTCTCAGTTGTGTGCCCATGCGCTGAGTGGTAATCGCAGTATGATCTTAAATCACGGCCCAAATTCCCTGATGTCTTCTTTGGAGTCTGTATAAGCCCCGATCCTTCAATGGCTGCCAACACTGAAGCTCGAGATTCGGTGAGTGGGGTATAGGAATTGTATTTCAGCGTGGGTGCTTTCTCAAACTTTCTCAACTAGCTAGAAGATGCCTCATTGACCTCTCTTCCTCGTTTCCTGCCATCCTTGGATTCTCCAATCGTCACCATTTTCATTACTTCCTCCTGGGTTACATACTTATTGGCACGAGAGAGTAGGTCTGAGATGGTAGTGGGCTGGTCTAGCGACAGGGATTCTTACAATTTTTCAGACCTTGTCCCCTGTAATACAGCTGCCACAGCTATACCGACTTGCAGGTCTCGTACCTCTAAGGTAGCATCTCTGAACCAATCCACATAACTCTTCAAAGACTCCTTAGCTCCTTGTTTGATAGTGAGTAAATAGGTCGGTTCCTTCCTTCTTTGACTGTTCACCGCAAACGCCTTAATAAACTCACTTCGCAATTGGTCAAAAGAGGCAATAGACCCTTCAAGCAAGTTATTGAACCATTTCATCGCATGTCCGGACAGAGTTAAGGAGAAGGCCCTGCACATTATCTCATCCTCCCATCCGTGTAGCAACATTAGGGCCTCATAATTTTGCATATGATCATAGGGATCAGTTTTCCCGGTGTATGCGGCCATCTACGGCATTTTGAACTTCGGGGGCAGAGGTTTTTGCATGATGGTTGTGCAGAACGGTACTCTTCTTCTCTGGCTCTCCTCTGCAGACACTAATTTTTTCTCCTCTAAACCTGTTTTATCATTTTCTTCATGTTTACGGAGGGAGCGAGCTGATTTCTGGCATGAGACGAATCAGGTAGGTCTACGACTACTTCCTTACCTTTCGCTAAGGGTGTATTTGTTCGTGTCATCTGTGTGCACCAAGTGGGGTCAAACTCCGACCCGGCTCCCCAGGTGCTTTGATCTTCGACACCATTCTTTCCAGCACCTCCAACACCATGTTCTAAGTTGGTACCGGCAAAATTTGATAGGTCATGGTGATGGGCGGTAGACTCTGTCGCCCGGTCGGTACCCTGTCACCCAGGGACCTGTCGCCCTACACATGGAGCCTGTCGCCTGACCCCTGTCGCCGGGTTTAGGCCTGCCGCTTCATCAATCTCTCGCTAGATGCCGGAAGTAGGCCTTATGTTCGCAGGCCTCGTCGCACCCTGTCGAATGTCATTCTCTGTGACGGGGGAAGCCTCTCGCCGAGAGGGGTCTGTAGCTGTCGCGTCCTCCTGTCGCCCAGGCACCTGCGGCGGGACTCCTTGACTAGTTCCTCCTACCAAGTTCTGCACGGCAGGCGGCAGATTCAACTGCGGGAGAACTCCGTGGAACAGATCCACCATGGCTCGTAGCGCCTGGGTGGTTTCTTCGCTCTGTCACCTCAGAGCTTCGAATTCTGCCGCTGACACAGTGATTCTTTCTTCATCCCTGTTCACCTGGTTCCCCTGGCGAATATGCTGTTCTGGGGAACTTACAGAATTGTCCTCATTGGCAGTCCTCGCGTTCGTCGATCTTGTTCTCACCATCTTAGTAAATCTTGATTGGCTTTTTATGCGATTTCCACAGACGGCGCCAATTGTTGTTGCACAAAACAACAATAAAGGTATGCTGACATCGATGTTCGTACTAAGTCTCCACATGTATCCAAGAAGCTTCTGTGAAACAAGAAAAGTAAGAGGGACGCAGGGGTGGTTCCCTGCGTAGACACTCCGATGCTTAAGTCAGAAGAAAATTCTTCAATATTGGGAAACGTAAAAGCCAGTAGTCAAAAAATTAGAGAATAAAATTGTACCTGGGGGCCTATTTGTAGGCTAGCATTCTAGGTTAATTGCTTAAGGATAACTACCTTATCTTGCTAAGAGTTTGTATCCGGGTATAACACAAGTTCCTCAAATGCGGAGAGAAATTAGAGCCTGTCGCCGGCGGGAGACGGATAGAGCCACGTGTCGCCTTGTGATTGCAGGCGACAGACTATGAGTCTGTCGCCACAGCGACAGGTGTTGACACGACACGTGATAAAGCCACGTGTCGCCTTGTGACTGCAGTCTGTCGCCGCAGCGACAGGTGTTGACACGCCACGTGTCACGCGATCATTGGAGGCGACTGAATACGAGTCTGTCGCAAAGCGATAGGTCTGACGCACGCCACGTGTCGATCGGTGACTATAGACGGGAGGTCTGTCGCAGAGCGACATGTGAGATATGCGTCTTGCCTCTGTCGCCAAGACCACGTGGCCTAGTGATTCTTTGCCACACGGTGAACTCGGGTGCGTCTTGGGCCGGACCCACCTTAGGTAGATTTTGTTATATCAATTAGAATTATTACTCTTTATTGCCATGCTAAAATGTATTTATGAAAAAGGAATAAATTTTTAAAGTTGTAATAATGAAATAAAAGTATAATATTGCTTATAATGTTAAAAATTCATTTAAGAATTATGAGAAAATTGATACTATAGTTTTCTTTTGGTTCGTTATACTGATTTTATTTCTTATTTTTATTTATCAAATTTTACTTCACATATATTTATAAATTTTTTTGAAAAGATATAAAATGATATCTTATTAAAATCCAAGCCACGATTTTAAAAATAAGAAACAAGAAAATGAAACAGAAACAAGTAGTTTTTTTAACAGATAACCACATAGTAGTAAATATTAATTAATAACACAAGAAATTACTTTCTGTAATTATTACTAGTATAATTTTAAACTTTCTAAATTATACCAATATAACACCACTAACTATGGGATGAGAGTAGTTCCAATATGATTGAAAACACCGTTGCAGTCAGTTATTGTAGCAACGAGATTGGTTACTCATCATTATATCAAAGCCTTCATCCTAAGATTGGTTACTATAGTAGTAAAATTAAAATTAGTTGTTGGAGTTGTGTTTTGATGCCAAGTGTAGAAAGATGACAAAATAACTACTAAGGACATTAAATTAAATTTTTTCATATAAGAAAATTTACAATATATTTGATATTTTAAAAAAATTAATAACGATAAAAAATTATTGAAAATTTTTTATTTCCAATAATATTTTTAATAAATTAAAAATACTAAACGGATTTTACATCAAATTATAATTTTATTATTAAAATTTGAAAATTATTTTTATGAATATTTTAGTAGCATTTAACATTTAAAACTTTTAAAATTTCTTTAATAAATAATAACATGTTATTTTTTATATTTATTTAAGTATTATAATTATCTAATATATAATTATATAACTTTATTTATTATATTGAATGAATAATTAATTTTAAAATATTTAAATTAAATAGATCAAAATTTTTAAGTAAAAAACAATTAATCAAATTAAAAAATATTAAAATTAACTTAAGAAAATGATAAAAATTGTAAAATATAAATCCCATTAGAGGTGAGATTTTTTATTGGACCCTAATAGATCAATCCAAATTTTAGGAGAATGAGAAAGTATAAACGTGAAAAAAGAATAGGTTTAGGGAATTAGGATATTATGATCTAAGGATATGTAGTTTCGGTAATTTATTATTAATGAGCAATAACCAAGCACCGAACAAAACAAATCTTAAAAGAGTTTATTCGCAAATATAAACAAAGGAATCACATTTCTATTAATATTAAAACAAATTAAATTTGTTTAATAAACAAACGTTAAAATATATTAGTGGTTATTTGTTAATCTTAATAGAAAAAAAGTAAACAAACAGAAGTCGAACATGTTTATTTATTTAAAGATTTTCTTTGATCGAAAAGGTTACTTCGAATTTCAATTTATCTAAAGTCAAGTTACTGTCAGACCATAAATGAGAAAAAGCTACCTTAACACTATTTTTTTTTATTCATAAAGTTCAAATTCAAGATCTTACTTAATGGATATTTTCACTCTACTCAACAAATATTAGTCAATTAAGGTTAAATTTTAATTAAAATATACTCGAACCGAGTCACGTTGGCCTGACCAAAAGGCACCCAAGCGGTTGCGTGGTACGTAAATACCTGTAATGCCACAGTCTAAACACGTACACCAATTGAGACAGTATCTCTTAACTTTTTTGTTTATTGTCGATAGTAAGTCAATCTATGGCTACAAAAAGATTCGACAAAATCCAATTATGAAGTATAGCTATTAAATAATTAAACCTAGAAAGACTACTCTAATTATGCTCCAGCATTTGTTTCTTACCGCAGACCAGGGCTGTAGCCAGTATCCTCTAGGAGCGCGGCTGGTTCTGTCTTGACATGAGCAAGAATTATAACTGTGTCAGAAAGTGAAATACCAAAATTTCAGCATACTTGACATTATTATTAATAATTGTGACATTATAGTATATCTGTGGTTCAATACAATGAAAGGTAATTTAAGGTTTCTTTTTCTATTCAAGACTTTTACTTGGTTTTTCTTTTGGCACTCAGTTACTGTACCATATGCTTGCTTTTGTTCTTGATAACAACATTAGACATAACCAACAACGTCACTTTGTCTCTTAACTTTATTCTTTTCCAAAACAAAGAGTACACACACAATTGACGTTTACAGCCAAATTCATGCATGATGAAAAAGAGATTTCCACTTTTATTTTGTTTTTTCCTTTCTTTCCCGAAATTGATGATTGCAATTGCTCCCTTGCATGCATGTGAAATTAGAGCTAATAGATATATTGGATATGAATTATTGAATTGTTAGGCAACGACATGTCTACACGGAGGAGAAATCAGAAATTGACACCTCGATACACGGTGGTCTGCTTGTCGCCTTGTGGTTGTGATTTGTATCAAATCAAACAATGAGGGTTGCCCCATTTTTTTGGGACACATAAAAGATGATTATGAGCTAATATATTTCTTAAAGGGAATGGTTTCATTAGATGTCAATTCAGTTAACCCAGAATGCCCACTTCTTTTTTCCCTCCATTTGGACATCCATCTTTGACAGCTTGTTTTATTTCTTACATTCACTCCATTATTTGTATTTCATAGATACAATTAAATATTGAATTTAAAATCAATTAAGTATTACTAAAAATTTAATAGGTATGAGATAATATTATTTCACAATTAATAAAAAAAGAATAAATCGGAGTTATGATACCATGCATGTTAATATTCCATCTAAATCATAGAGAAATTTAATTTGAATTATAAAATTATAAAAAATTCAAGATTTACAAATGTAAATAATATCACATAATAATTTAAAATAATCAAACAATTCAATTTAATCGATTTTTATTTTTATTGAAATTAGTTGAGAAAAAATTATAAATATTTTAAACTTATTTTAGTACACAATTGGAGAAGAAAAGAAATTTAAACCATTGATTCTAATCTCCCATCAAAAAGATATAAGAATTATTAAAAGAACAAATCTTTTTAGACTAAGTTTTTAATATAATAATAATAACTGATTGCATTTTACTTGATGGCTGCCGCTGTGCTGACAGGAACATACACGCGTAGTGCTCATGTTGAAGGTATCATTTCGTCTGAGACAGATTAGTTAATTTCAAACTGTTGAAAAATGAGATAATTTGTATCAGCTCAAAATGAATGGAAAGTTTCTGAAATTATATTTTGATTTAAGAAAAATTCCAAAAATTTATGTAACATTGGACACGAGATAAAGGGACGTCAAATTAGATTTGTTTATGAATCAGGTTGGATTTAAGTCGGATATTAACAAATTATATACAAGTTTGAACCGAATGATCAAGTCCCATTTTTTGGATTTGGTTTTCAATTCAGATCT
This sequence comes from Heritiera fomes, assembly GCA_032173925.1. Lineage (NCBI taxonomy): Eukaryota > Viridiplantae > Streptophyta > Magnoliopsida > Malvales > Malvaceae > Heritiera > Heritiera fomes. Next base: position 13,708,593 of record JAPDPM010000009.1, on the reverse strand, counting down.
GATTCTAGATTTATTGCGCAAACTCAGGCCTAACTTGATCCGATCCATCCAAAAACATTTTAAATTTTTGTCAAACAAAGAAAAAACATTAAACCAATGTAATGTATGAAAAACTTAAAGAGTGTTCTCTGGATGCAGAATTTTTGAAGGCACTAACTCAATCTCAGTGGAGGTCTCTAGTCCAAACACCTTAGTATTCTGGTAAGTTGCATTCAAGAGGCTACCAAGCGAATTTCATCAATGATTTTTTGAGTGTATGGTAACTTGATATGCTTTTCTAGAGCCATAGCCGAAGAGAAACCACTAAAATTATATTCAGCTTTCCTTGTAAAAATGTTAAATGTAATTCCAAAATGCTTTGAAATAACGCCAGTTACCTTCCACAAGAAAGAAAAGAAATTTTTTTTAATATGGACAGGTTTGGCATTTTTTTATTATTTGAAAGAACAGGTTTGGACAAAATATCAAACCTGAAATTCAAGTTAAGTCGGGCTTGAACTAACATAAAATTCAATAATATTCTATTTAGGTTCAGCTCGAACCTGATCCGATCCAGCCCATGAATAGTTTAAACTATCATGATTGTTTATAGTTAATTCTTGTTCAGCCCATGAACAAGTTTGGACAAAATATCATGCCTGAAATTCAAGTTAAGTCGAGTTGAAATTGACATAAAAGTCAATAATATTCTATTTAGGTATTGAATTAATTTGAGAAGATGAAATTTTGCTTCTACTATTTTATTGATTCGTCAAGTATATATTTATACATGAGGAAGGTGAATAGCTAATCAGCTAAACATGATTAACCAAGTCAAAATGTAACTAACTGCTAACTGCTAAAGTAATTAGCCTAACAGTAACAAATTACTAGCTGGATAACAACTTCCAACTAGGCAAGCCACATCAGCTCAGCTCAACTAGTATACTGTGTATTAGCCCCCTCAAGCTAGATCATAAAGGTTGTGAAGATTGAGCTTAGGGAGAAAAGATCGAAAGCTAGCTACAGAGTGTGCTTTAGTAAAGATGTCTGCAAGTTGAGATGAGGATGAAACATGAAGCAACCGAATGATCCCAGCTTGCAACTTCTAGCGAACAAGGTGGCAGTCGATTTCAATATGCTTGGTACGTTCATGGAAAACAGGGTTCTCAGCAATTGCAATAGCAGATTTGCTATCACAAAATAACAAGGCAGAAAGAAGGATGAGGAATATGAAGATCTTGAAGGAGATAAAGCAGCTACTGGATTTCACATGTGACAGAAGCAAGTGCCCGATATTCAGCCTCTGAGGAAGATCTGGAAATGGTGGTTTGCTTTTTAGACTTCCAAGAAATGAGAGAATCACCAAGAAAAACACAAAATCTAGTGAGGGATTTTCGTGTATCAACACAAGAAGCCCAATCAGAGTCACTAAAGGCCTTCAACTGTAATGAGGAAGAGGCTGAGAAGAACAAACCCTGACCGGCAGTACCCTTGATATAGCGGAGAACATGATGTGCAGCTTGAAGATGAGAGGATGTGGGTGTGTCAATGTACTGAGAAAGCTGCTGAACAGAGTAAGATAAATCAGGTCTGGTGGAAGTAAGATATAGAAGTCGACCAATGAGTCTTCTCTATGGCTAAGGATCATCCAGAGGCTGTCCAGAAGTTTGAGAAAGCTTCAAAGATGCTGACATGGGTGTGGAAGCAGGTTTGCACCTAAGGAACCCTGCATCTTGTAAGATATCCAATGCATATTTCCTTTGAGAGAGGTTAATGCCTTTGTGAGACCATGCCACCTCCAAACCAAGGAAATATTTGAGTGTACCAAGATCTTTTATTCTGAAATTAGAATCCAAGTAAATCTTCATATCGAGAATAAGCTGCTCATTGTCACTTGCTAATATCACATCATCAACATATATTAACAAGGCAATGAATGAAGAATCAGCAACTTGGACAAACAAGGAATGATCTGAAGTAGCTTGTTTAAAACCCTTTGCAAGTAAAGCAGTAGTGAGCTTTTGGTACCATTGTCGACTGGCTTGTTTAAGCCCATAGAGAGACTTCAGTAGTTTGCAGACTTGCCCTAGTTTAGCATCAGAATAACCTGGAGGTAACTCCATGTAAACCTCCTCAAACAAGTCACCATGTAAGAAAGCGTTGTTGATGTCGAGTTGATGAAGCTTCCAATTCTTAGCTGCTGCAACAGCTAATAAAGTACTGATGGCGGACACCTTTGCAACAGGGGTAAATGTATCAGTATAATCAATCCCATGTTGCTGTGTGAAGCCCTTTGCCACAAGTCTGGCCTTAAACCTCTCTATATCACCATTGGATCTATATTTAACCCAATAGACCCACTTACAACCAATAGCTTTCTTACCAGGAGGCAACTCTGTCAAGATCCATGTGTTGTTTAATTGTAAAGCATCCAATTCAGCCTTTATGGCCTGTTGCCAACAATCTTGTGTTGCTGCTTGGCTGTATGTACTAGGTTCAATGATTGAAGAAATGGTAAGAGCAAAAGTCTTATGGAAAGAAGAACAATGTTTATAGGTAAGAATAGAAGATAAAGGAATATTTACAACTAGAATACTGTGATCCAGAAGACAAGATGGAATTCTGATTAGCATTAACTAAATTACAGTGATAAACTTGAATGTATCTGGGAGGGTTGCTAAGCCTATGAGACCTTCTCAATGGCACCAAGGATGAGGTAGAATGACTAGAAGAATCAATAGGATTGGATTCGAGAACAGATGGAGATTGAGAAGAAGTACTAGAAGCAGTATCTGGTATTGAAAGAGGATTATCAGAGGAAGAAACAAATGCAGGATTAGAATGTTGCGAGGAGGATTGACTAGCAATATCTAATATGATAAAGGAATCATCAAAAGAAGGTGGAACAGAATTGGAATCCAGAACAGGTATATGCTGTGTGTTAGAACAAGAATGAGTTAAGTCAGAATTAGAGGATGAAGGAAAAGAATGAGAAGCAAAAGGAAAAACATGCTCATAGAAGACTACATCTCTAGATAAGAAGACTTGACCGGTTTGAATATTGTAAAGCTTATAGCCTTTAGTACCAGTGACAAATCCTAGAAAAATGCATTTGACAGCTCTCGGTTGAAATTTAGTTCTAGGGTGAGCAAGAGTAGAGGCAAAACGTAAACAACCAAACACTCTAAGATGGGAAAGAACAGGGGGCTGTTTATATAAAAGTTCAAATGGTGTTTTGTTCTGAATTATGGGAGATGGGAGTCAATTGATTAAATGAGCAGCATCACAAATGCAATCAGACCAAAATTTTTCATGAAGGTTTGCTTGAAATCTTAATGCTCTAGCAACATTGAGAATATGTTGGTGTTTTCTTTCTACCACACTGTTTTGTTGTGGTGTTTGAACACAAGAAGTATTATGAATTATGCCTTTAGAAGAATAAAAAGAGGGCATATTAAACTCTTGACCATTATCAGTCCTAATAACCTTGATTTTAGATGTGAAATGAGTCTCAACAAAAGAACAGAAATTCTGAACCAATTGCCTAGCCTTTGATTTAAGTTTCATGAGATATACCCAAGTGTGTCTACTATAATCATCTACCACTGTTAAGAAATAAGAATAACCATACATAGAGGTAATATGTTTAGGACCCCAAATATCTATGTGAATAAGATCAAAATAGGAATGAGAAATAGAAACACTTGTTGGAAATGGCATTCTCTTCTGTTTAGCAAAATGACAAACTTCACATAAATGTTGTTTGTGTACTACAATTGAAGAATCAATATTGCTCAAGAGTTTTATTCTATGATTGGAAGCATGACCAAGCCTATAATGCCACAAATCGATAGAGCTGGTAGGAGATACTAAAGCATTAACATGGGGAAAAACAGAATCATATGAAAAAGAACTATGTAAACAATAAAGACCATTATTGTTTTTAGCTATACCAATCGTCTTCCATGCCTTGACATCTTGAATAACACAAAATTCAGGTTGAAATATCAGTAAACAATGAAGAGATTTAAACAATTTGCTTACTAAAATCAAGTTAAAAGAAAAATTAGGAACATAGAGAACATTATAAAGAATGATATTATGAGATACTTGAACAATTCCAACATGAGTAGCAGAAACATGTTGGCCATTAGGTAGTTTGACAACTGAATTCATCACTGGTTTGTAGTTTGTAAAGCAAGTCAAAGAACAATAACTATGATCAGTTACTCCAGTATCAAGAATAAAGGAAAAAGGTTGTGGAAATTGTAAGGAATTCATACCTGGAATCTGTGTAACTTCAGCTACAGCATTAGCATGAAAATAGTTGGATTGGGCCATATCAGCTGATGGAAGCAATGCAATTAAACGTGTATACTTATCTTGAGTGAGATTAACTGGTGAATCACCATCATTCATCTTGGATTCAGTAGTATCATCATTTGAAGTGATACCTCCCATGATCGAATTCGCAAACACATGATTGACAGAACCAACTCTACCTCGAGGCTTATAACTAGGCAGAAATCCATGTTTCTGATAACATTTCTCAACTGTATGGCCTAGATAGCCACAAAAAGAGCAAACAGGTCTCTTAGTAGGAAAATTGGATTTCCTTGTTGTAGAACTACTCATACCTCGAGTATCAACTTTGTTAGCAAAAACAAAGGAATCAAATCGTGGCTGAACTGGTACATGATGCATCTGTCTTTCTTATTGAACAACAAGAGCAAAAACTTTGTTGATAGAAGGCATCAGATCCATCAACATAATCTGAGATTTAACTGTAGAAAATTGATCACTAAGCCTCATTAAGAAGCGGATCACACAATCATTTTCTTGATATTTCTTAGCAATATCTAGAGAGCCACATTTGCAACTCGGATTACAAATGCAGTTGGGTAAAGGTCTCAGATTCATCATCTCGTCCCAAAGAACTTTCAGATTTGTATAGTAATCAATAACAGAAAGATCACGCTGCTGAAATAAAGAAATCTCGCCTTGTAAAGCTACAATTCGGAAAGCATCACCCTGAGAGAATCGATCCTTGAGATCTTTCCATACTTCAGCAGCCACATCAAACCATATGACACTTTGAGCGATATTAGGAGAAAGAGAATGCAAGATCCAAGATATAACCATAGTGTTGCATCGCTGCCAAGTGAAAAACAGAGGATCATTGGATTCTGGAGGTGAAATCGAACCATCAATAAATCCGAGCTTATTCTTAGAGATGAGCGCCATTTTCATGGCACGAAACTAAGAGGCATAGTTAGATCCATTCAATATTGGAGTAACTAAAATGGTTGCTGGACTTTCATTTGGATGAAGAAAGTATGGAGAAGAGGGAGCCTCCTCTAGACGCATCGTGTCAAAGATGCTTGTTTGGATGACTAGAAAACAGAAAGAAAATGAAGAGAAAATCGTGCTGGCTCTGGTACCATATTGAATTAATTTGAGAAGATGAAATTTTGCATCTACTATTTTTATTGATTCGTCAAGTATATATATACATGAGGAAGGTGAATAGCTAATCAGCTAAACATGATTAACCAAGTCAAAATGTAACTAACTGCTAACTGCTAATTGCTAAAGTAATTAGCCTAACAGTAACAAATTACCAGCTGGATAACAACTTCCAGCTAGACAAGCAACATCAGCTCAGCTCAACTAGTATACTGTGTATTACCTATGAATAGTTTAGACTATTATGATTGTTTATATAGTTAATTCTTGTCTTGGTCATGAAATTTGAAGGTTTAACTTGAATGATTCACTCACTTTTTAAGAGATGGATATTTGTAAGATTGAAATTTGAGCTCTAAATTTGTTTTATTTTTTAATTTCTCTAATCTTGGATCCCTTTAATAAACTATAATATCAAAAGAATCTTGCCTATGAGTCTATGACTGAGCAATTATATTGGTTTCTAGTAATTTAAATTATATGGGTTTAGATCTATTAAAAAAATTATATGGGTTTAGATTAAAGTAGAACCCCATTAATGCAAAAACTTTTCAGTTTGCTAAACTGGAGGAATGTCGGAGTTACACACGGACCAAATTATTATTTCTCGAGATATATATATATATATTGGCATATAAATTAGAGCAGAAGACATGAAGAGCAGAGAACTAGCGGGAAGTACAATTGCATTGCAGCCAATAGTTTTAATATTGACATGGAATGTACGTTTTCTAAATTGAATGGGGATTTTGTTTTTACTAGACTAGACGATAATTTTGACTAGAGTTTCACACTATCCCTACCGTGAATTAGGGTTAGGGGCTTATGGATAATGATAGAATTTCAACTTATTTTCTTTTCAACATATAGCACAACTTTTTAGTTTTATCTTCATGTCTTCTGTCAGAAACATAGGTTTAACAGATCTTCCTCATATCCTAGAATTTGCAATCCGGGAGAAGCCCATGCAAAGAAACCTTAGGATTGGGAATTGGGGTGGTTATAAATGATTAATTTTGATCTTTGCAGGAAAGGAGAGGATACAAGAACAAAACAGTACAATTACTTGTAGTTTCAAATCTGTTTATACTTTATAGTACCATGGAATTCACTAATTTAACGTGGATGCCTGACCAGGTTCGCCAAAGGAGCCGTTTCGGGAATTGTGGGGCACAAAGGTCCTCTCCCACTTGTATCCTCTTCCTGTTAATAGACCCTCAGAAAAAAGACTGGTCCTCTGGGATGAGAGCAGTGCAGTGAGGACCAAACAGAGCATCTTACAATTTGAACTCTTTTCAAGCTTTGATTGCAATCGCTAAATGTTTTGTTCTTATCAGATTATGACCATGCAAATTTTGATGCTGAGAAGACGAAGCAAGGGAAAACAATAAATAAGTAAATCTAATTGCTAGTGAAATCTGTAACATTTTAACGCTAGAATCTGCAGGGTTCCGGAAGTTGGAGCTGGTCCATTGGGCCAAAGCCTACCATTAGCTTTCCTTAGGCAAAAACATTCAAGGCTTGGCATTTTGCAGTGCAAGCATGGATATCAAAACAAAATGACAAGATGATTGCCTATTTTTCTTTAGTACAGCGGCTTTTGTCAAGACACCAAGCAGCATGTGTGCAGAGTGTAGACAAGCATCAATGCAGAACAAAATGCACAAGAAATATAGAGAGATATTTCTCGTACCCAAGCATAGCACTGTCAAAATGGAGTCAAGGCCCGTTGGGCCAACCCGGTTTGGCCCATTTATTCAGGGCTTGAACCTCATTTTTTGTAGTTCATTTAAAAAAGATGGCTTTTTGACCTGACCCGTTTAGGTTTGAGCCTAAATGGATTTAGCCTAGGCTTAAATGGGTCGGTCCGTTTAATTTTTTAATATTTTTAATTATATTAAAATTTTATTTTTATTTTAATTATTTATATATTTAACATTTTAATCAAAGTAAAACATATAAAATTAATTCTATTTAGTATTACTAATTTACTTCAAACCAACATAATGACTCACAACCTCTTACACATGCTAGTTGGAAGGGGAAGAGTACATTTGCTTTAAGTTATGTAAGTTCATTATTATTTTTTAAGTGTATACTTTATTTTAAATTCTCTTTTGTAATGACAATTAATTTATTTTGAAATGTCCAAAGATATAGGCTTTCAAAAGATTTGAAACTATTCAAGTGGAAAAACCAAAATCTCAATTAGATTTTATTTGGAAGAGCTAAAGATTATGGGTCGCATGGTTGAAGATTTAAATGTGCTGAAATGGTAGAAAGATCATAAGCCAAGATTTCCAAAACTTACAAGTATAGCTTGTGATATCTTGAGCATTCCAATAACAACAATAGCATCGGAGAGTTCTTTTAGTATTGGTTCTCGTGTTTTAAATAAATATTGAAGTTCTCTAAATCATTAGAACGTGAAAACTATCATTTGCACCCGAAATTGGATTCTTTGATTTTGAAAGTAATGTTATTAATTAGTTGACAATTTTTAATCAATTCATAAATTTAATTCTTGTGAGTTCTTATATTGTTCTTTATTTATATTTGTAGATGGCGAAGTTGAAAAAGAATTGATTGAATGTGATTGACACTATAAAGGAGATGAATAGACATGGATCTATTTATCATGTTTTTGATTTTTAATATTATTGAGACATGTTTTTCAGTATCTAGGTTTGTTAAAACAATTTATATTATGCTTGTTAAACTATTAATATATAATGTTCAAATGATGTTGAAGACTTGATGGATTTGATATGAATTTATTTGATGTTTGTTTAATATTTATTTCAAATTTTATTTTGTTTATTTACTAAAAAAATAAGATTTTAATATAAAATTTAATTTTTTAATTTCTTATATGGGCCTGTCCATTTAAGCCTGTTAGCCCTTAGGGCAGATATGAGCTTGCATTTTTAGACCCATTTAACAAAAAAGGTTTTTTGGCCAAGCCCATTTACTTCGGGTTTGCCCATTTTGGGTAAATGCAGTATAATAATATATAACGAAACAAGATGTCCTAAATAATTGGTACTGTCGTAGGTTATCAAAAATAAATTTTCTAAACAACTACTATGTAGTTAATAGAAGTCAGGGTAATCCCACAGAAACTTTAATTGAATAAATTACCTAATTAAATTAAAATCTAATTTTTGGAGAAAGAAACAAGAATTTGGGGTTTTGCAAGATTACAACTAAATTTATGGTTTCTAGAAAATAGCACCTAACTAATATACTATAAAATATAAAAATTAAATTCAAGCAAATATCAAGGCATTCAGTTACAAGGTATCTAATATTCTTGTACTTCCCTGTTGATCATTGACATCAAAAGATCATTGTTAATTAAATAGTCAACTGTAATGTACAAAGTACGACGAGTTGCACCATCAATCCTTACTTAGTTGTTAATCAAGAATACGATTCCCAATTAATCTCTAACTAATTAATTCACCTAGGATACAATCTCTAGATAAAATTACTAGCAACATTAGAAACTTCAAAGATATGGGTTAACATTAAGCAACAAACACATACGATGTAAACTTGTTCAACTTAAACTTCCATTCCCCTAACCCTCTTGTGATTAAACCCAAAAACAATTATGGATTTAAGTTTTTAATCTAGGAGTAGATTATTTAATTAAACTAAATAGTATGCATCCTATACAATTAAGTCAATAATAATAAAATCATGCTCAGGGAATTTTAGATATTTAACAACAATTATATCATAAGTTCGTAATCTCACAACAAGATTTTCAAGAATTATTATATTACCTCATAATTGAATTAAAGAACTACTCACTAGACATATTTAAGATTATCAAATTCATGTTAAATATTATCAAGAAAGCTAAAATCATGCAAAGATCAATCAAATAAGCAATCTTGAATAATACAAAAACAAAAATAATCAATCAAGAATGAAAATCTAGCAAGAACCTAACAATCAATTAATAAAACTAATAAAGAAACAAAGATCAATTATAAAATTACCTAAGAAATCGATAACTAATAAAAAGAAAATAAAAATCCCTCTAAAGAAACTATAAGAAATTGGTTTTGCCTAAAAATTTAATAAAGAAAATGTTAAATCAATAAGAAAACTAAAAAGAAAAAGATTTGGAAGAAAAAGAAAAGAATTTTTTATTAAAAACTTAAAGAAAAACCTACAAGACTAAGAAGGGGGAAGAGAGGGATTATTTTTATGAAAAGCCTAGTGCTCTTTATATAGGCCTAAGAGTCTTAGGTAAGATGGGATTAGGATAAGAGTTTACTTGGAGAATAAGTTATTTAATTAGTCAAACTCTTATTTTTATCTCATCTTTTTATAATAATTATCTAAATATAATTCCTAAGGCTTATTTTTATTAATTAATTACAAATTTAAAACATAATAAAAATTCAGCCTTGTCTTGTCTTAACCAAATCTTGTCTTGAACTTGCTTTGTTGGAATTTCTTCTCAAAATCGTAATTATTGGAATAATTTATATGATGACTTTCTCTAGACGTTTGACCTTTCAAATGAACTTCGATTTTTACGATCTTGTACATTCTAGAAACCTTGAGAAGTTCTCTACAACTTTCATGAAGACATCTTTTGAGATTAGGTTGTTAAGATGGTAAAAAATATCAATATTTAAAACTGGACAGAAAATCTTGCACTTTGTTCTTTTTAGCTTCAATTAATTCCAACTTTGATATTTAATATCTAAATCATAAAATAAACATTAACAAGCTCCTTTAGGCATAAAACATCAATAAAGGAAGCATATTAACACATATATAATTAATAAAATATCATCCTATCAAATTCCCCCACACTTAGCTTTTTGCTTTTCTCAAGTGAAACCTAGACTAACTACTTCCTAAAGAACTAAATCCTAAATTCTAACTCACTTTCGTATTAATTACGATTGCATTTAGCATATGCAACAAGCCTTTAAACCCCTAGGTCATCTCTAGTGGACGAGTTGTGTCTCGTGAGGACTTTTAGAAGATATAACCATAAAAGTTTTACTTAAGACTTAATCTTAAAAATTAAAAATTCAAAATAAAGACTCAAAATAAACACTAAGATCATGAATATATTTTCAAATCTTTCAACTCTCAATTCATAACCTCAATAAATAATTAAGTCAATCATATTCTAATCATTACTTCTCATATTTATGCATACTTCTAAATAAATTCATGCAAGATTCACAATCGATACAATTGAAACATATAATATCAACTTTGCAATTATCCATCTTGTATCAATACAAGCCTAGACAGTAAATCTTAGAACCTTTTATTTTTTTTCTTCTTTTTCTCTTTTCTGAGTTATCAACAAGGTTTCCCTAAGTACTTACTTATCTTTTTACGTGAATGTTAATATTGGTGATACCAATACCTGGTTACTCAACAAGTAACCCTCTTTTAGAGTGCTTTGCATACTCATATTTCAAGTCACTTACAAAAAATTACAGTAGAGAATAAGCAACTTAAAACATTGGAGTAGAAATTTAAGCTTGCAACCTCTATTTTTATATTTCTTCCTTCTTCTTCTTCTCTCTCTCTCCTCTCTTTCTTTTTTTTTTCTTTTTCGTTCTTGTCTATTTAACCTATGCTAGTACTTATTTCAATGAATAGATCACATTATTAATATCATATAGAAAGAAAATTTATATTTAATCATGAATTCACACAAATTCTTTAGAAAGCATTCACTTCAACAATAGTAACGATCAAAATAATCTCAACTCTCTTATAAAACTATGTTTTAGTTTAGAATCAATTATCAAAAGAAAGAAAACATATCATGATCTTATAGACTCTTAAAACTTTTTTTTCTTTTTTTTAAATTCGACTTCTTTTTTTTTTTTGACTCTATAGATTTTAAACCATTATCCCCCCACATTTAAATCTTACTTTGCCCCCAAAGTGTAACATCCGAAATTAGAAAATTCTGAACTAAATTTTTCCTTTTCAATACTATCTTTTTCTTTCAATTAATCGGTAACAATATGTTTGCATTCGGTATTGGTGTAAGTACAATTCATTTTTTCATTTCAACCAATTCGGTATACCATTAATTCAATTAATAATAAATTAAATACAGACTATAATATAATAACTATGATTCCGTTCACCATAAACTTCACATAAGTTATATCCCACCAATTTTTGATACATATTTATGCTCTATTTCATAAATACAACTGCTGTGCAAATACATTTCTAAATATAAATAAACATTTAACAAATACCTGATCACTTAGTACTTCTAACTTCTAGCGATTTCTTCAACTAACTAGAGGCAGCGGACTTCTTGTATATCGATAAGCTATTTGGGATGGTGAGAAGGGGGGTGAGCTTTGGGGAAAGCTCAGTAAGAAACACATATAAAAGTGCATACTATATGCAGTTAAATAAATAATTTATTTTACTAATCATGAAAAAGGTATATTAAATATAAATATTAAAATGAAATAAAAACATTTAATAACTTATGCAATGTAATTTAAAAGCATTAATCAGTATAAAACATTTAATAATTCATGCGATGCAATTTAAATCAATAATATGTATAAAACCCTTTATAGTTTATGCAATGCAATGTCAAATCATTAAACAATATAAAACATTTAATAATTTAGGCTATGCAATTTTCAAAATTGATATCAGTATATTAACAATTTATTTAAATATTGCTATAAAAATCTTGTGAAATATTTCAATATATAAATAGTTTATAAATAGTTATTTAAAAACACTATAGTAAACAATTCAGTACTGGTAAACAGTTCAGCAAACAGTGCAGTAAAAAATTCAATGTCGATAAACGATTCAATATCAATAAACTATTCAGTATCAATAACTAATCTAATATCAGTAAACAATTCGATTCGGTAAAACAATATAATACAGTGGAGATAGTCACATCTAATATAATCATGCACGATCAATAACAGTATCCCCGAAGGGACGATTAATAACAGTATCCCCATAGGGACTATCGATAACAGTAACGAATGACCATCGTCGAAATAGTGCACACAGTTCGCACTGGTCAGGTGTTCATTGTGGAAACCTGTAGGTTTGACCATAATCCCACAGTCATATAAAATAAACATGCAAATTGGACCAGGTCCGCAGTCATATAACAGTATGCATGATCATTAAGGTATGACTGTCTCAAAATAGTTTCATAAATCATTTCATTTAATAGTAGAAATCATTTTCAAATAGCGATTAACAGTAGAAATCATTTTAGATAGCAATTTGCAGTAGAAATCGTCTCAAATAGCAATTAACAGTAGAAATCATTTCAATAGCAATTATCTTCAATTAGTCGAAAATCATGTAAAATAGTAATAAAATTTCATGTTATGCAATCGAAATGTTTCATATAAATAAACTTATGTAAAACATTTCATGTAACTCATTTCAAGTAAATCAATACATGTAATTTATTTCGTGTAAATCAATTCATATGAATCATTTTATGTATTTATCGTTTCATGTAAATCGTTCCATTTGATTCAATTCATATGAATCATGTCATGTAGTTCAATGTATATAAATCATTTCCTGTAATGCAATTCATGTAAATCAATTCGTGTAAATTATTTCATGTAATGCATTATTTAGGCTTGTAGAAATTAACGATAATTTCTATTTCTTGTGTTCAAAAAAATTGGGAAGGAACGACTAAAACGAGATCCTCGAAAATTTTCAATTGCAAGTAAAACATATCCTATGCAACTCCTATACATGTTTCTTACCTCTACTTCCATGCAGCATAAAATCTGATAGTGCCATTTACTCCTCTTTATTTTTTGTACTTCACACTACACAGTGATTCCCAAATATATTTAAAATCCCATATATGATTATATTGAATGTTCTATAAATTAAATTGAAACCTTTCTCAATTCTACTCTCACTAATGATTTATATTTTAACTCAATAATTATTCTATAAATCAATTACTCTAATAATCCTTATTCTCTATCTTATCACTTTCATGGTAAATCTATTTTATTTCTTATTAAATACCAAAATTTAACTATATTCATATTGACTTATTACCCTAATTTTGATTTCATTAAAATTCAATTATTTTTAATTACTTATTGAAATCAAATGTTTTCTTCTTGTAATATATTTGTAGACACCTTATTTTGTCCGGTTTCTTATTTGTAAAAATAATTAATTGGGTTGAGTGACATTTGTATTTTAATTTAACAATTTAGAATTAGGCTAGAATTAAATTAGAATTTTTAGATTTAGAATTAACATTAATTAGGAAATTAAAATTAAAATAGGATTTAGGAATTTAAAAAAAAAGGAGAGAGAAAAGATAAAAAGAAATAAAAATAAAATTAATTTTAGGATTAGATAATTAGGATAATTAAATTTTTAGGATAATTATTTAGATTAATAGAGTTGGATTAGGATTAATATAGGAATTAAGTAGATAAAATATTAAAAAAAAAAGGAGATAATTATTAGAATAAGTATAGTTGTATTAGGACTCTAACTAATTTGTGGCTATAAAATGGATTAAAGCTCAGGGTTTAGGGGACAGACAAAAAATACACAATCAAGCACTCAACCCGATCACCATCGTTGCTGTTCTGTCAGCTCATTTTTCTGCCTGCCTCTCGCACCACCGTTGCAAGCCCAGTCACCGCACAGCTACTGCAGGTTGCCGACCCATCACGTGGAGGTTTGCATGCCTCCGTTTTTGTTGCTCTTGATGATTGTTGCAAGAAAATAGGAAAGCTTTGTGAAAATGCTTGAGGCACGCCACTTTGGAAATATTAAAGAAGAGCTATAGCAAGAGAACACGTAGAAAAGGGGAATATAAAGGAAAAGAAAAAAAAGCCAACAAGATGTGAGGTTATTGCCCAGGTAAGTTTTTTTTGTTTTGTTATATTAATTGGTCAATAATTTAATAGGAGGGTTAGATAGTTAATTAATATTAGATTAATAATTTGTATATTAAAATAATAATGTTGCATGATTTAATTACTTTGATAACATTTGATTAATACATATTGAATAAACAATTTGTATGTTGATATGATTTGTTTAGTTTAATTCGTATGATATATTTTATATTTTTTATGTTTAGTATGATAGATGTTAAATAAATAAAATAGTATAAAAATAAAATAAATTAAAGGAAAAAATGCAAATAAGAATAAAATAGAATAAAGATTGAATAAGGAGATAATAAAATTATATTAAGAAGATGAATGCAAATTATCCAATGATGAAATTCCAAGAAAGTCGAATGGTACTCCTTGGAAATTTCTAGGTGAGGAGTTTGCTCTAGACTGAACCAGATTGATGGAAGGTTTAGAGTAAATTTTCAATACAATAATATGTGTTTATAGAAATAAATAAAATATAATAATAAAGACAATTAAAATAAAAATAAAAATAGGATATGGAAATAATTTGAATTAAAATATAAAATAGTAAATACGATTAAGACAATAAAAAATAGAAAATTAGTAAAGAATTGGGTATAGAGTCAATATTAGGATTTTCATAATGTATTTAAATGATCCGACGATGGAGCCTCTTCGAGCAAGTCAATTGGTACTACTTGAATACTCCTGAGGTGAGGGGATTTACTTATTGTCTGAACCAGATTGATGGAAGGATTTTAAGTAAATTTTCAATATTTTAAGCATGTCGAAATTAATCCAAATTAAAGTAAATTTAGAATGACCTATTGGGTATAGAGTCAATATTAGGATTTTCATAATGTATTTAAATGATCCGACGATGGAGCCTCTTCGAGCAAGTCAATTGGTACTACTTGAATACTCTTGAGGTGAGGGGATTTACTTATTGTCTGAACCAGATTGATGGAAGGATTTTAAGTAAATTTTCAATATATTAAGCATATCGAAATTAATTCAAAATAAAGTAAATTTAGAATGACCTAAAGTAGTTGGTACCATTTTAGGATGGGCGTTGTGGGGGTGCTAATCCTTCCTCACACGTAACCGTACTCCCGAACCCTAGATTCTTTGAACGTAGACCAAGCCTTATCTTTAAACAAGAATAGGTGACCAATCACACCTTAGGTTTGAATGGTTGGTGGCGACTCCTAGAATTTTAAAGTCTAGCGGTTAGGTTCACGGACCTAGACGTTATGACAGTTTGGCGACTCCGCTGGGGACATTAGAGAGTCAAGCCGACATATATTTTAGGTCATTAGAAATTTGCTTAGAAATAATGTTGATTTCATAATGCTTAATAATCATTTCATACGCACACACTTCACATGCATACATGCATAAGCCCTCAACCCGGGCTCTATCCTTGTTAGGAGGGAGAAAAGTACCTACACCTTCGTGAGGTGGTAACCTCCGCATGGGCTGGCGAAAAACTCCCACTCAAATTGAACCTTTCCGCTTGTAACCTGTAATGGGTGAGGATTGGGTGCTTTGCTAGTCCTGTGTGGATGATAGTGAGGAACAATTTGGAAACCTTTAGAACCTTTAATTATCCTAACCCAGCACGTAATGAAACGTAAGACCTAGCCTTAGAGTGGAACCATGCTAGATTGAAGTGTAGATATAAACCTAAGATAGGACACATGAAGGAATAAGTTTTACTTCCTCTTTTTACATTGTTTTTACAAAAATAAAAAATAAAAAAAATAGTTTTTCTTTCTTCCATTTTTCAAAAAAAAAAGAGTTTGTCTGTATCATTAAGTCATGCATAGTTGTGTCGCATAACATATCATTCATGTAAGTTTGCACCTATCTTATCATGAGAATGACCATACTTTTGATTGTTAGGAGAGATTGTTAGACCTAAGTGCATTTCATGTGCATTCATTTTTGTGCATAAACATATCACCACATGAAATAATTTTAACTTAATTGTGGCACTCAAGGTATCAAATTGCATCTAGTAGACGGTCCGCCCTCCATAAATACCATACAAGGTATCAAGCTCGCATAATGGAAGAAGACCAAAATAATAGGATAGAGAAGTTGGAAAAGGAAAATGCAGAGATAAGGGGGCCATTGAGTGAAATTACCCAGTTGCTAAAAGCCATGATTAGAGGAAAGGAGAAGATGGGTAATCAAGAGGAGTCTATTCAAGAGACTCAACAAAGCATGCGAGACAATCCCATTTTTGTCTCCGAAGGAGGTACTGTCAAAGCCCCAATGCCTTTACAGATGCAATGAGAAAGTCTTCAAGGAAATTCATCAACAACACAAGCTCAAAACCCAGTAGAGGTGCCAAATTTAGATGATCCCACAGAGCTAGAAAAGTTGAAGCATAAGGAAGAATATAATGGTACTAAAGCCCAGCTGAGCTTGATAGAGGAAACACTAAGTGCCATGGAAGGATTTGACTATTTTGGACCCATTGATGCTGAAAGGTTGTGTTTGGTATCGGGTGTCGTGCTTCCACCAAAATTCAAAGTGCCTGAATTTGAAAAGTTCAACGGAACATCGTGCCCAAAAGATCATCTCACCATGTACTGTAGGAAGATGGCAACATATGCATGGGATGACAAGCTATTAATTCATGTTTTTCAAGACAGTTTGACTGGGTCAGCCACTAAGTGGTACAACCAATTGGAAAGAAGCAAAGTTTCTTCTTGGTCTGAGTTGGCGAGAGCTTTTATAGCTCAATATAAACATGTGTCTGATGTAGCTCCTGACCGTTTATCTCTCCAAGGTATGGAAAAGAAAAAAGATGAGAGCTTTAAAGAATATGCCCAACGATGGAGAGACGTGGCATCACTAGTTCAACCTCCTTTGACTGAGAAGGAAATTACCATGTTCTTTTTGCATACTCTCAAGGCTCCTTACTATGAGCGTATGCTTAGCAGTGTGACCAATAATTTTGCAGACATGGTGCTGACAGGCGAAGCTATTGAAAATGCCTTTAAAAATGGTAAGATTGAAGCATCTATGAATGATAGCAAGAGGGATGGGTTTTCAAAGAAGAAGGAAGAAGATGCACAAGCTGTCTCCAATAACTCACGTCGCTCCTATACCTCTTACCCACCTTCAGTGAATTACGCCTATTCCCCATCTTACCCACAAACTCATCCCCAAAACACATATCAACCTGTTTTCCCTCGACAAACTCCTACAGCCTCAACAAACCCCACTTTCCCATCTAATGACCAAAGGAACACCCGACTTAGCCGAAATGTTACCATAGACCCTATACCCATGACATATGCTAAGCTATCCCCAAAGTTGGTGGAAGGTCATCTTATTGCCCTTATTTATATAGAACCCTTGAAACCTCCTTACCCAAAGTGGTATGATCCTAATGCAAAGTGTGCCTATCATAATGACAATGTTGGACACTCTATTGAGAATTGTATGGGCTTGAAGAGGAAAGTCCAAGCACTTGTCAATGCTGGAATTTTGAGTTTTGGAACAAAGAATGATCCAAATGTGAATGATAATCTTCTACCAGATCACACAAAGGGTAGCGGTTGATGCTATGGAAGAAACTAGATGATATTGATTGATTCACTAACTTGAAGATTATGGTTGTTTCTTTGTTTCTAATTTCATTCATCTTAGGACATTTCAATTTCTTAGGTAATATAGGAGTGCCCAAGCCCAAAAGCCATTAAGAATTCTTTTATGTATTGGGCCAATTTTCATTTGTTTTCATTTTCAATAAAGGATTAGTGTGATGCATATTTCTTAATTCCTTATTCCAATCTTGTTCTTTAATGCCAAACACCAATACCCATATTCTCTACATTGTTACCAAGCTTAAAAGTATCCAAATAATGAACATGATAATGATGATGGCAATGAGTATAAAATTCAGTTATGAAAGAGTTGCTTTGGTTGGTTGAATGGGTTTCCAATTTGCCAAGATTGTTCAAGCAAGAAGAGAATAGAAGATATTTGTCTAAAATCTTCACCTATAGAATGTTACGAGTAAAGGTGAATCTCTACATGAAATTCTAATAAGTTTGTCTTTGTTCAATAGATGACCTTTAATGAGAGTACTTGTAATGAGATGAGAAATGGCCTTCTTTCACTACCTTTCAAGTGTGAGTAAAATTATCCATTGATTACCCCTTTTGAGCCTATTATATTCTTTTTTATATATAACCCACCAAGAATCACCCTCTACACTAGGGGGCAAAGAAAATAGAAGATGAAAGATTTGTAGGGCAAAGTAAAAATATAAAAAGGGGCAAAGAAAAAAAACCTTTTGTGAAAAAAAAAGAGAACAAAAAAGAAAAAGAGAATGACAAAGGAAAGAGGGTTTGAATCAAGAAAGTGAAAACCCTAGTCACATTTGAATAAAAAAAAGGGAGAGAGAAAGCAAATTAGAATGGGGCAAAAGTCAAAATGCCTAAATGATTCATGAAAAATGATTCTTGGTTTGATAAACCCTAAAACACTTATTTTGGGCCTATATTATCCTTTCTTTCATGAACCCTCACCTGAGCCTACATTACGTGCCTTAAAAGTCCATTTTGATCAAATATGAGTACTCTTATTGAAGAATCATGTGTTGAATAAAGGCATACTTACACTATGAGATGATGATCCTTTGGATGGAATTAGGACAAGTAGATCAAGATAAGCAAAAAGATTTCGTCTAGATGGAAGAAGTGGGATTCCAAAGACTCTTTTGGATCCATGAGAGCATTAAATTAGGTGAAGAAGTATCTGATGTTGGGACATGAATCAGAATGGATAACAGATAAGAGAAGTTTCATCAAGGACAATGAAGTTGAAAATGAAGAGAAATGAATAAAAAATAAAAAAAGAAGAAAGAAAAGAAAATGAAAAAGAAGAAAAAAAAAGAGAAGAAATTTCACGAAGAAAAAAAAAGAAAGACAAAAAAAGAAAAAAAGAAAGAAAAGAAAAAGAAAAAGCAAAAAAAAAAGAGATGAAAAGAGAATTCAGATCGAAAACCCAAAAAGGGCAGTTTGGATCAATGGAGTGCATCTAAGTTGAAAACCTGAAAAGGTGACTTAGATACCAAAAAAGCTGGATGTCAATGATATTGGGGCAAAGAGGATGTTTTGATGAACTCAACATAATCAGATTAATGGACCTTTGAAGGGAATTTTATATTCATTGATCAAAATTGTTTGAATTGTTTTTATTTGGATACTATTACCTAATTTTAAAAATTCTCACTTTTCATTCAAGCCTACTTTCCTTCTAAGCCTGACAATTTCTTGTTAAATCTTTCCAAATGTTGAATAATACCACTCTCTTCATTTCACCTATCATTTCTTTGCTATATCCTTACCTTGAGGGATTGAGAAATTGTGTTGCATTAATCTTGAAATTAAAATGGTAATGAATGTTTGCTTGGCAAAATAAATGAAAGAAAAGGAAACTTGTGGATGAATGGAAATTGGAAATCAAGAAAAACCAATGAATAAGAAAGAATGAATGATGAGGTCTCAGTAAAGATTTTAATGAGTAAATGAGTGACCAGATAGAGAGGAAAGTAAAAAGAAGAATCAAGGGTGAAGATAAGATAAAGAGGGCATGAAGACAAGAGTTTCATTGGGCAAGAAAAACGGAAGAAGGAAAATGAGGAAAGAAATAAGAAATAGAAGGACAAGAGGACAGATGAAAGAGAAGAATGCATGAGATGGATTGATAAAGAATAACCTTGTTGTTGCCACAATTGAGGTTGAAATGTTTTTTGAAAAAACATTGTATGGATATAGTAGATTGCATCATAGAGATAAAACAAATTGCTTGAATGACATTGCATGGATAAAACAGACTGCGTTACATGGATAGAATTGATTGCATCAATAACATTGCATGGATAGACTAGATTGCATGAATGATATTGCTTGAATAAGATAGCTTACATGAATGACATTGCATGGATAGAACAGGTTGCAATTGCATGGATAAGATAAATTTCCCAAGATTTCAAATTTTAACAAGACAAGAAATTTTAGAGGTGTTTCCTAAAATTTCAAAAATTAGACAAGATAGAAGTCTTGGAGGAGTTTCCCAAGATTTCAAATTTTGGACAAGAAAAAGAAATTTTAGAGGGGTTTCCTAAAATTTCAAAATTTGACAAGAAAAAAAAAGTTTTGGAGGAGTTTCCCAAAATTTCAAAATTTGACAAGAAGAAAATTTTAGAGGGGTTTCCTAAAATTCAAAATTTGACAAGAAAAGAAATTTTAGAGGAGTTTCCTAAAATTTCAAAATTAGACAAGAAAAGAAGTTTTGGAGGGGTTTCCCATAAATTTCAAAATTTGACAAGAAAAGGAATTTTAGAGGGGTTTCCTAAAATTTCAAAAAATTAGATAAGAGAAGTTTTGGAGGAGTTTCCCAAAATTTCAAATTTTGGACAAGAAAAGGAGTTTTAGAGGGGTTTCCTAAAATTTCAAATTTTGATAAGATAAGAATTTTAGAGGGGGTTTCCTAAAATTTCAAAATTAGAAAGGAAAAGAAGTTTTGGAGGGGTTTCCCAAAATTTCAAAATTGAATAAGAAAAGGAATTTTAGAAGGGTTTCCTAAGATTCCAAATTTTGACAAGAAAAATTTAGAGGAGTTTCCTAAAATTTTCAAAAAAAAAAATCAGAGTTTTTTTGGACAAGATTTAAAGTTTGACTGCCTGCCTGTTTAGGAGGAGCTTTTAGACAAGATTTTAAAGTTTGACTGCCTGCCTGTTTAGGAGGAGCCTTTTGGACAAGATTTTTAAAGTTTGACTGCCTGCCTGTTTAGGAGGAGCTTTTTGGACAAGATTTTAAAGTTTGACTGCCTTTCTGTTTAGAGGGAGCTTTTTCAAAAAAAAATGAATGAAAAAAATAAAAAAAATTTTAAAATTTAAATTTTTTTTTTAAATATGTCAAAAAAAAAGCAGAAGAAGAAGTCAGACAAAATAGGTGTTTATGTCTTTGTGCAAATTCTGTTTCACAGCAAATGCACAAAGAGGGGCAACTGTAGACACCTTATTTTGTCCGGTTTCTTATTTGTAAAAATAATTAATTGGGTTGGGTGACATTTGTATTTTAATTTAACAATTTAGAATTAGGCTAGAATTAAATTAGAATTTTTAGATTTAGAATTAACATTAATTAGGAAATTAAAATTAAAATAGGATTTAGGAATTTAAAAAAAAAAGAGAGAGAAAAGATAAAAAGAAATAAAAATAAAATTAATTTTAGGATTAGATAATTAGGATAATTAAATTTTTAGGATAATTATTTAGATTAATAGAGTTGGATTAGGATTAATATAGGAATTAAGTAGATAAAATATTAAAAAAAAGGGAGATAATTATTAGAATAAGTATAGTTGTATTAGGACTCTAACTAATTTGTGACTATAAAATGGATTAAAGCTCAGGGTTTAGGGGACAGACAAAAAATACACAATCAAGCACTCAACCCGATCACCATCGTTGCTGTTCTGTCAGCTCATTTTTCTGCCTGCCTCTCGCACCACCGTTGCAAGCCTAGTCACCGCACAGCTACTGCAGGTTGCCGACCCATCACGTGGAGGTTTGCATGCCTCCGTTTTTGTTGCTCTTGATGATTGTTGCAAGAAAATAGGAAAGCTTTGTGAAAATGCTTGAGGCACGCCACTTTGGAAATATTAAAGAAGAGCTATAGCAAGAGAACACGTAGAAAAGGGGAATATAAAGGAAAAGAAAAAAAAGCCAACAAGATGTGAGGTTATTGCCCAGGTAAGTTTTTTTTGTTTTGTTATATTAATTGGTCAATAATTTAATAGGAGGGTTAGATAGTTAATTAATATTAGATTAATAATTTGTATATTAAAATAATAATGTTGCATGATTTAATTACTTTGATAACAGTTGATTAATACATATTGAATAAACAATTTGTATGTTGATATGATTTGTTTAGTTTAATTCGTATGATATATTTTATATTTTTTATGTTTAGTATGATAGATGTTAAATAAATAAAATAGTATAAAAATAAAATAAATTAAAGGAAAAAATGCAAATAAGAATAAAATAGAATAAAGATTGAATAAGGAGATAATAAAATTATATTAAGAAGATGAATGCAAATTATCCAATGATGAAATTCCAAGAAAGTCGAATGGTACTCCTTGGAAATTTTTAGGTGAGGAGTTTGCTCTAGACTGAACCAGATTGATGGAAGGTTTAGAGTAAATTTTCAATACAATAATATGTGTTTATAGAAATAAATAAAATATAATAATAAAGACAATTAAAATAAAAATAAAAATAGGATATGGAAATAATTTGAATTAAAATATAAAATAGTAAATACGATTAAGACAATAAAAAATAGAAAATTAGTAAAGAATTGGGTATAGAGTCAATATTAGGATTTTCATAATGTATTTAAATGATCCGACGATGGAGCCTCTTCGAGCAAGTCAATTGGTACTACTTGAATACTCCTGAGGTGAGGGGATTTACTTATTGTCAGAACCAGATTGATGGAAGGATTTTAAGTAAATTTTCAATATTTTAAGCATGTCGAAATTAATCCAAATTAAAGTAAATTTAGAATGACCTATTGGGTATAGAGTCAATATTAGGATTTTCATAATGTATTTAAATGATCCGACGATGGAGCCTCTTCGAGCAAGTCAATTGGTACTACTTGAATACTCTTGAGGTGAGGGGATTTACTTATTGTCTGAACCAGATTGATGGAAGGATTTTAAGTAAATTTTCAATATATTAAGCATATCGAAATTAACTCAAAATAAAGTAAATTTAGAATGACCTAAAGTAGTTGGTACCATTTTAGGATGGGCGTTGTGGGGGTGCTAATCCTTCCTCACACGTAACCGTACTCCCGAACCCTAGATTCTTTGAACGTAGACCAAGCCTTATCTTTAGACAAGAATAGGTGACCAATCACACCTTAGGTTTGAATGGTTGGTGGCGACTCCTAGAATTTTAAAGTCTAGCGGTTAGGTTCACGGACCTAGACGTTATGACAATATTTATTATTTTCCCCATTTGATTTTACAAGTAATTTTTATTCATTATTAATATCCATTTTACCATTTGCTTATATTAAAATTATTTCCATTTTATTGGTTTCAACAATTCATTTATTTAATTTCCTATTAATATGAGTAGTTTTAAGTTTACAATCTTTTTGCCAATTTAATTTCACTAAGAACCTTAAAAATTTTATAATTATCATTGATTAAAATTACAACATTGTTTCTTTTCCATTCCCATGGCCATGAGTTTCTCGTACACCCAAATTTTTTTCTTTTCTTCTGTTTAATTTAACAATCATTCATTATACTTTATTATCTTAACCTTTATAATTATTAGTAACTAAAATTGCACCACAATTTTGCATTGCCTCTCTAACCGAAAAGCTCCCAAATTCCACATCTTGATGCTTTCTTATTTCAATTCCAACTCATCTTTTATTATTACTTCCTATCCAATTACATGAAACCATAAAAAATTTCTCTCATTTCCACTCATGGCCGATTGTTCCCACACATTTTATTTTTTTCTACTTACCTAGTATATTTTCTATACATCTTTTCTATATTTTAAAATGACATAAATTTATCCCAACAGACCAAGTCAAGAGCTTCTTGAGATCTCATCCTAGGATTTTTTTTTTTCAAACCATTTTCATTGGTTCTTTTCTTGTCTTAACCTATGAGCATGTCTACTTCATTGAGGACTTTCTTCAAACGGTTCCAATTCATCGAAACAGCAGCTCCATTGTTCTGCCCTCCCTATAATCGGTTACTGCCCATGATCACGTCATATTCATAGTTTTACAAATTTTCATCAAATCCAAGTTCCATCCAAGTTTAAGTCATCATCAACAAGTAATTCCTACCCAACTAACATTAGGATTACCAAAATTTCCCATTTTTCCCAATCATGGCCGATTCTTACAAATTCCACCACACACAAATTTCGTTCCATTTAAGACATAAAACAGATTCTTCATACTTGAATCAATCCAATGCCACAGGTAAAATCAACGAAAACACAAACAGCCATGGGCTCTCACCTTGAACTGAAACCTTCAGCAGAATTTTCTGCTTCCGTTTTGCTGAAATTCCACCAAAAGTTTCCAGTTTTAAATTGTTCTTTTAGTGAGGAATAATTTTTATTTACACTATGTTTGGATATACATTAGTAAAGGAAAGGAAAGGAATGTAAATTAGACGAAATGAGAGGAAAGGAAAGGGTACATGTACCTTTTGTTTGGATAGCTAAAATTAATAAAGGAAAGGAAAGGAAAGTAATCCTAACAACCCTTGTTTGATTAAACAATGGAAAGGAAAGGTAATGATTAATTATAATACTTTTTTTTTCAATTATAACCTCTTTTGTTTTAAATTTTATAATATTATAAGGTTAAATTTGATATTCTTTATGTTAAATTTTTTTCAAGTTTCTTTTCCTTCCAGTTTACCCCAAATTGGGGTTTTAAGAAAACTGAGTAAGTCAAGGGAAAGTAAAGAATGCTCACTCCCTCTCTCTTTCCTTTCCCTAACTAAAAAATTTTCCCAAACAAAGGAAAGGTTTACAACGTTCATTTGTCTTACTTAGCTTTCCTTTCCTTTTCCTTCTCCAACTCCAATCCAAACATAGGGTTAAGATGCTTGATGATTTAATGGAAGTATATAGATGATTTTGTAAGATGGAAACAAGAAAACCTTAGGAAAATAGAAGAAAAACGTGAACAGGGGGAAGGAAACGTGAAACAGAACCGAATAACAGGGAGAAAGGAAAGTCGGTGATGGTTGGTTGAAAATGCAAAGTTTGGGTTTCATTTTATTTTTATTTCATCTAATAAGAATAAGCCACATGGACAATTAATTAAAATTCCCTTTTTTTTCTGTTCTTTCCACAGCAATTTCTTCAATTGTGCAACAAGCTTCCACAAGAAGCTTGCTGCGTTTTCCCCTTTTTTTTTAATTAATTAATTAATTAATTTATAAATGCATAATATCAATATATCAGGAGTATATTTTCTATTAATAACCAACTATATATATACACACACTTATATTAACACTTTTGTACATATAAATATATTTTTAACATATACCATACATATACATATATATTTCTATATATTTAAAAATTTATATTTTACAATATAATTATTTTATATAAAAAACATATATATAATTTAGATATTATATATATAATCCTTAAAGCATATATTTATCCAATTTATTATTTATTAATATATATTTATTGCTCATACATGTAATATTCACACACTTATAAACATACATAATTAAATATATAATATATATATATATATATATATATATATATATATATATACACACACACACACATTTTATTATTATTTTATCTATTAACATTGGAAATTCAATTTACAAAACCCAAATTCCAAACTAGGAGAATTCATATTATCACATGAAACTTCTTTACGGAAGGATTATTCTATATCAATCTATGGGTTCAAAGTCAACTTGATTTGACCGTTATCTAGGAAAATTCTCTCGTGGTATGGAAATAATTGTCATTTTTGAATTTGTTTCTTGTTTTTCCAAAGCACGCTCGAACGGGGTAATTTTGAGATGTCGATTCTTGCTATGTTCATATTTCATCTCAATATTAACATTTTAAGGTGTCACTCCGATCTGAACAGAAAAAGTCTTGGTGGTGCTTCACCAAGTCCCTCTCTGTACTTTATCGAACAGAGTCTTCATTAAATATTATAACAATCAATATTTTATTTTAAATTCCTACACTCTGTAACTATTATCGAATATGAGAAATTTGGGGTCCTTACACAAAGTAAGGTTATCATGCTAAGAAGAATAATATAGACTAAAAAATGATGGTAATACATGTTAAGGTAAGAAACACTCCCTCGTTTGACATTCTTGGGTTGCCTCCCAAATAGCGCTTTTGCTTAACGTCATTGGCTTGAAATTTCTTCACCTTCCATCATCACCCAATCCTAATAGCAAACCTTTCCTTTGATTTTTTAGGTTGTTGGCTCATGATTGTTTCTCCAAAGATATTAAACTCCACTATTTCACCATCAAACTCCATGGTGAGTGTTTCCTTGTCCACATCTATCATGGCTTTAGATATCTTCAAGAATGGTCTTCCTAGTAAGAGTGTTGTTGGAAACCAAGAATGGTCATCCCCCATATTAAGCACATAGATGTCTGCTAGGAAGACTAGCTTATCAACCTACGAAAAAACATCCTTTAATATCCCTTCAGTATATTTATATCCTTTAACATCCTCGATAACCGAGTTGATGGAATCGGGCGAGGTGAACACAGGCGCGACCTTCGAGAAGCAATCACCGACCCGAGACAGGTAAGGGAGACATGTGCATCCTGTAAGGATATTTGGCACACATGTTTTAAATTATGCATTTAATTTTTATAAATGCTATTAATAATGATTGTTTGGAAAATTGTTGTGATTTACCGGTTGAGATTTAAACTGTATTTTCCGTGCAGGAGGCTAGCCAATCAGCAGTCGTTGTACTGTCGAAAATTATTGGAAAAAAAATTACCGAAAATCATAATAAATGATTTTTTATTACGAGAAACGATTTCCAGCCACGAAAAATCGAGAAATCGATTAGTTTTCATAAAACATGAATATAATGATAATTAATTTTAAAATATTCATGTTTTTGAAAATGGTGAAAAAGGAGATCACCTAAATTTATCCCGATAGGTGATATTTCACGTGAAACGAGGTGAAAAATGAAAAGGATCAAAGTGAATATTTTAATAATATTTCTTCAAATATTCACTTGATTTTATAAATAACCTTTATGGGTTCAATTGTGAAAATAAGTGTTTATAGAAAATTTCATAAAGGTAATTAAAGGTGAAAAACAGTGTTTTGAGACTAAAAGGTCTTCGCATGTGTTTACAGAGAAAACATGGGACGAGAGTGTTGATTTGGAAAATAAATATTTTAATTTTCAATAAATCATAAAAATAATTAATTTGAATCCCGATAACTTTGAAAATCATGTTTTTGATAAAAAGCACGAAAAAGCGTGCGTTTATGTTTTACGGTGAAAAAGGATAGTTATGACTTTTTATATTTTACAGTGATTATTTTATAAACTGTTTTCACCGTATGGAAAATGTGATTTATACTGTTCTATAATGTTTAGAACATTTTCTGGAATGATAACCCCAGTATGAATATTTTATAAATTGTTATTCATAAGATGAAAATATTTTCCTTATGAATATTTGTGGATTGATTGAACTTATATTCAGTGAAATTGATTTCATAAATGGGGTTTATATCATGTGTTTACTATTTTGAGACTGTTAGGCCCCATATCATGCTCACGTGTCACGTGTTAGTGCTAATAGATACTGATCCTATCATCAGCGTCCCAGTGGACACCTGATCAGTGTACACTGAGGACCCCATAGACTATTGCCATAGATCTCATGTGGTTCCCTTATTAGGGATGATATTATTATAGCATGATATATTTAGGGTGTTGCCTGGTCTCCATGATACTGAACTGAAAGCTACCGTATACTGTTTACTGAATTGGTAGCTACTGTTTACTGTTTACTGACTGAACCGTATCAAGATATTGTTTTACTTATTTGCAAAATATTGTTTTACCGAATGGTATTGTATTGAATATTACTGTTTTACTGAACTATAAGATACGGTTATTGAACTAAAGAGAAATTTCAAAAAGAATAACATGAAATTATTTCTAAGATAGAAATAATTGCAGAAGTGGTTATCCAATGACTTGGATATTTATAGATCACTGTACTGTCACGTGTTTTTAATTGTAGTGAAAGAAACCACTGTTTTATGACTGAACTGTCACGTGTTTTAAATTATACTGAAGTGAAAAGAAATAAGTGGTTTACTCTGTGAAAACGAAAATTTTATCGTTTCGAAAACAAGGAATATAGTACTCTCTACAGTTGCTTCTAGGTTCCGGGACAAGACAGGTATTTCAAAATTCCTGCCTTACTCCATCCGGATCCCTAGCTGACTGTAGTATCCTTCCTACATGTGAGCCTAGAGCCAGCTAGGAAAATTTAGAAAGAAAGTGAAAAATATTTTCAGCATATAGGTAGCTGAATATCAAGTGTTGCATATAACTCTCTTACTGAGCCGTGGTTTGCTCACTCTCCAATTTTAACATTTCAGATTTTTAGTGACTGTGAGATCTGACATCTGAGGATTCCGAGCTGCGCATTTGGAGACATTGCGACAGCTTGATTTATAATATGAGGTATGATCATTTATTTTCTATATTTAGACTTACTTTTAGTACTACTTTCTTGAGAATTAAGATAGGGGATGTAATTGATATTACGAATTTTATATTTAATAGTTAAATGAATATGAAAAGTGAAGTATCACAGACAACCCAACCGGATAAGTTGTATAGAAATACGTGAAAAATGTGGTTACGGGATGTGACAGATTAAATGGTATCAGAGCATGGTTGGCCTGATGTCTGTGAATACTTTTGGAAGGAAAAGTGTTAAACATCTCCGGTGGTACTGTGTCGTTTGAATACATAGAGGAAATAAATGATTGTAAATTGGGTAAAATAATTTAAAGGGAGTGAGAAAGTGTAAATTGAGAATATTAAAGAGAAATAATAGACTCAGAAATTGCTAAAAATTGGTGATTCTTATAATTTAAATGAAGGCCTGTTCGATAAGGAACCGAAAGGACTCGATGCTTTTCGGTTCGGATCGAACTGAGACCTGAAAGTGATGATATAAAGGAAGGGAATGAAATATCATCATTAAATATACTTTAAGATCACTAATTGAGGGTAATTTGGAGTGAGTAAATTTTTAGCCAAAAATGACCAAAATACCCCTGCCTTCAAAATTTAATCAAGAGTAAGAATAGACCAACAGAGGTTGGAATTGATTGATTTGATAGAGAAATTGATGATATAAAGCTGAATTACAAGCAAAATAATCTAATTATAGATTTTAGTAGACTTCTCTGTTGAAATCGAATAAGATCTAAATTGCTGATATAAGGATGAGAAAGGATAATATCAGCACATGGATAATGAGATCATTGATTTCAATGTATACTGAGGAGAAAGAAATAAATATTGAAATGACGAAAATGCCCTTATGTTGGGCGATGTGCTAAATAGTGATAAAACCAAGTTGATCTTGAATCCGTTGATGGTGATGGAGTGATTAATGGCATAGAGATGTCATATAAATATCACGATCCCTATTACTGATTCCACTTACACTTAGATTATGGACGTGAATTGCGAGTGACCTAGTGAACGGGCTAGGCCTCATGACAAAACCTCGAGGGGGCCAGTGGGCTCACCAAAGAAGACAGTACACATGTGTAAAGGCAGATGGCGGATGGGCCGGGGCCTTGTATGATGCGATCCAATAAGAGTGTAGTAAAATGTTGCAAAATGATTGGCTCGGTTATTGATTGTAAGGGCTTGAATTAAGAGTGTATTGAATTGGATGTTTATTACGGGATCGTTGGATATTATGAAAAGTGATATGACTACAGAAATGACTGAGAAAGTGAATAGTACAAATGATGAAATCAAGGTGGAGAATATTTCAAAATGATTTGAATATTAACTCTCTCTGCCTCGAGGATACATGGTGGAAATGACAGGACATAAAGATTATCTATCCAAAATGGTACAAGTATAGTGATTAAAATAGTATCGGATGTTATTCCTGATAAACTTTCAGAGTTATATAGATTGGAGAAATCGAGCTAACACTGACTCGAGGGATTATATGAAATCTAATTCTGAGCTTATATCGGAAACATAGAAAGAGTCCGAAAGCTTAAGAATTAACTATGGAAGATGAGTGAATAATGAAATTCACTGATAAAAGTATGATTGATGAAAATACAGATAATGTAATTTGAGGTTACTGAAGTTATATGTATAAGTGTGAATGAAAGAAGCACAGATGACCTTGATATGTAGATGAATTAAAGGATATAGTAAATTCCTATTTTTAATAAAGTTCTTGTGAAGAACAGGTGATCATCTACATAAAAATGGATGCTTTATTGATCTGATCAGAGATACATGAGGAGTTATAAGACTAGCCTTAGCATAAAGCGTCATTAAATAAAAGATTGGAGATTGATGTCCATAAGATGATGATTAGAACTCGGAGTGAATTTTTACGAGTTCCTATTGAGGTTACAAGGTTAATGAATTGCCTTGTGAGGTATATAAGCCTAAGAAATGAGGCATCCGTACATGAATAAATTGAGGAGATATTAATAAAGCCTAAAGTACAAATGGAAAATGAGCAGCATTTTAGTATGATCCTTTAAACTCTTAAAGACTGTGGAATTGTGTTAAGATTGGCAAATAAGATGTTTGGCTAGACAGTGTCTCCTTATGAGGGACGTATAATCTCGGATTGACAGAATGACAGTGAATCTGTTAATGATAGTGAGATAATGATCGAGATACAGAAATAATGAGTCTAGCTAGATACTAATACCAATATATAAAAGAGTTATGGGACTAGCTGCTATACTAATGAGACATAATTAAAGAAACTCAAGTCAGTAAATGGATAAGTGTAAAGAAAAGATGGTATGCAGGATGTTAAAAGATCTTAGCAGTAAAGTACCATAGCACTTGAGAAAACCGACTGAAACGATGAAAGTGAAAATATGAAAATGGAATAAGAAGATAAATTGTATGATGAGTAGGGAACAAAGAGTAATTCCCGAAATTAAAAAAAACTGGAAATGATTCGTGTTGATTATCATTTGATAGTGGCTAGATGTAAAATCAAGCCGAATTTGACAAGTGAAATTAATGGTACTCAAGGGAGTAAGAAGAATGATATGTAATTGTATACTTCCAGTTATGCAAATGAAACAAAAATGATATATACACATATCCTCACCTTGAAATGGTGGAGTTATATAGATAATGTGGTGATTAAAAGGATAAATCGAGTAATGTTGAATATATCATAAGAATAAGAGATGTAAAGATCATACTACATAAAGAGAACATGATTGTCTCATGATTTATGATTGTAAGAGATGATCCATAGTAAAGTTTGCAAGTGAGATGCAGCCTTAAAAAAAATGAATATTGTGGACAATAAAGAGTCCAAAAGAGAAATGATGATATGGAAGTGATTAAAGATTGAAGATCTAAATAGAATCACTTTCCATTATTAGACTCTTAGATTTTCTAGTGCCTTAGTCAAAGTATGAGTGAGAAACAGTGGAAATGTATATGTACAGTTCCAGTGAGCATTATATGTGATGGGAGTCTCTGAAATGCCATAAGCTTAATGAGAAATCGCAAAAGGCTTTGAGATCCCAAGTGTATTGATAGCATCGCTCCATACTGATGTAAATATCTTAGTGTAATGTTGAAACGCTTGAAGATACATTGAGAGAGCAGATGCATGAGACGTGAAAGCTACTGGGACACTTACATATAATTGATTGATAGGTGTAATTGATAGTTTTAAAACTATATCGACTTGGCACTAAGTGAGAAAAAATGGATGATGAACAGCATAGATCGGCTGTGAAATGAAAAAAATTACCGTGCATGGACTCTTATGTATCTCACTACGGGAGTATGACATATATGATGAAAGACAGCATGTAGTGGTCTAAAGTACTCTTGATGTTGAAAGTGTACTGACAGTATTACTTGGAGGATGACCTAGAGGTCAGAAGTCGTAAGTATACGGCATGTACCACCTTTGGACTTAAGTTAAATTCGAAAGACCGAATTTCTTAAGGTGGGAAGAATGTGATAACCGTAAATTTTTCCTTTATTGGAAATAAATATTGGAGAAAATAAATCAGTGAAAATAAATAAAATTGTGAGAACGGGATATTGGTGAAAATCTCGAGAATTGAGAAAGGAACGGATGGTGGAAATCCGAGGGAAAATTAAATAGGAAAAATACGGTTGAAATTATGGAAAATAAAGAAGAGAGGAAAATTTAATTTGGATAAATGGAAATCCAAATTAAATAAGAAAATAAGAAATAAAAGAGAAATACGTTTATATAATTTATATAAATGTATTTTTATACAAATGCATATGTATTGAAATACTATAGAGTATATTTTAATATACATTAGTATATATATGTATATATATACTATTTCGTAAATTTAAATAATACATATGTGTATAAATATGATATTTTATGTATATATATAGATATATATACATATATAAGAAATGTAAATATTAATTTACATTAAAGTTTAAGAAAATATATATAAAGGTTATTTAATTAAAAATATAAAAATATACATATATATATATATATATATATATATACTACTAGATATATATTTTGTAGTATACAATATATATTTTATATATAATATATATTGTACTATATTATATATGAAATAATATATGTATAATATATAGTATATATTATATGTATGAAATATATTATATAGTATATAGTATATTATATACTAAATATGGAAATAAGACAAAAAAACAAAAGAGGAAAGAAAATAGAAAATAGAAGGAAAGGAAAGATCGGGAGGAACCCGATCCTCCCAGGTGAGGCCGACGGCGGCGGAGCTGCCACCGCCGGCGAGGGAGAAAGGAGAAGGGTGAGGCGCCACCGGCCAGAGAAAGGAAAGAAGCTACCGGCGGCGGAAGAAAGGAAAGAAACAGAGGAAGTCGGCGGAAGCCAAGGAAAGAAAAAGAGGAAAAAGGGATCTGGCGGTGCCGGCCAAATCGGCCACCGCCATTGCCACCGAAGCACCGCCGAAGGAAGAGGAAGAGGTAGGAGGCCACCGATGAGGCGGAGAACAGCGGGGAGGAATGGCAAAGAGGTGGAAGAGACCGGACCTAAACCGAGTCGATCCGCCACCGTGCCGCCGATCCAGATCGAACGGAGGCCAGATCCAGCTTCGCCGTGGTGCCGGCCAGCTGAGGGGCCACCGAACTGTTAGAGAACCGGCCATGGAGGAAGGTTTACTAGTCTGAACTGGTCTGACCGGAGAAGAAAGGAAGAAAAAAGAAAAAGAAAAAAAAAGAAAAAGGAAAAAGAAAAAGAAAAAGAAAAGAAAAGAAAAAAGAAAAAGAAAGAAAAGAGGAAAAAGAAGAAAGAGGAAAAGAAAAGGAATTTCAGGAATTTGAAAAATTCTTGAGAATTCAGAAATTACGGGAAACCCCGAGAATTACGAGAATCGGTAAGAAATCCCGGAAAATGTTAAATTATTTAAAGAATTTATTTATTTAAATAATTATGGAAAAATTCTAAATGTTAGAATTTTAATTTCCAGAAAATTCCCTCGATAATCGAGCCGATGGAATCGGGCGAGGTGAACACGGGCGCGACCTTCGAGAGGCAGTCGCCGACCTGAGATAGGTAAGGGAGACATGTGCAACCTGTAAGGATATTTGGCACACATGTTTTAAATTATGCATTTAATTTTTATAAATGCTATTAATAATGATTGGTTGGAAAATTGTGGTGATTTACCAGTTGAGATTTAAACTGTATTTTTCATGCACGAGGCTAGCCAATCGGCAGCTGTTATACTGCAGAAAATTATTGGAAAAAAAATTACCAGAAATCATAATAAATGATTTTTCATTACGAGAAACGTTTTCCAACCACGAAAAATCGAGAAATCGATTAGTTTTCATAAAACATGAATATAATGATAATTAATTTTAAAATATTCATGATTTTGAAAATGGTGAAAAAGGAAATCACCTAAATTTATCCCGATAGGTGATATTTCATGTGAAACGAGGTGAAAAATGAAAAGGATCAAAGTGAATATTTTAATAATATTTCTTCGAATATTCACTTGATTTTATAAATAACCTTTATGGGTTCAATTGTAAAAATAAGTGTTTATAGAAAATTCCATAAAAGTAATTAAAGGTGGAAAACAATGTTTTGAGACTAAAAGGTCTCCGTATGTGTTTAGAGAGAAAACATGGGACGGAAGTGTTGATTTGGAAAATAAATATTTTAATTTTCAATAAATCATAAAAATAATTAATTTGAATCCCGATAACTTTGAAAATCATGTTTTTGATAGAAAGCACGGAAAAACATGCGTATATGTTTTACGGTGAAAAAGGACAGTTATGACTTTTTATATTTAAAGTGATTATTTTATAAACTGTTTTCACCGTATGAAAAATGTGAGTTATACTGTTCTATAATGTTTAGAACATTTTCGAGAATGATGACCCCAGTATGAATATTTTATAAATTGTTATTCATAAGATGAAAATATATGAATATTTGTGGATTGATTGAACTTATATTCAGTGAAATTGATTTCATAAATGGGGTTTATATCACGTGTTTACTATTTTGAGACTGTTATGCCCCATATCATGCTCATGTGTCATGTGCTAGTGTTGATAGATACTGATCCTATTATCAGCATCCCAGTGGACACCTGATCAGTGCACACTGAGGACCCCATAGACTATGGCCATAGATCTCATGTGTTTCCCCTATTAGGGATGATATTATTATAGCATGATATATTTAGGGTGTTGCCTGGTCTCCATGATAATGAACTGAAAGTTACCGTATACTGTTTACTGAATTGGTAGCTACTGTTTACTGTTTACTGACTGAACCGTATCAAGATATTGTTTTACTGATTTGCAAAATACTGTTTTACCGAATGGTATTGTATTGAATATTACTGTTTTACTGAACTGTAAGATACGGTTATTGAACTAAAGAGAAATTTCAAAAAGAATAACATGAAATTATTTCTAAGATAGAAATAATTGCAGAAGTGGTTATCCAATGACTTGGATATTTACAAACCACTATACTGTCACGTGTTTTTAATTGTAGTGAAGGAAACAACTATTTTATTACTGAACTATCACGTGTTTTAAATTATACTGAAGTGAAAAGAAATAAGTTGTTTACTCTGTGAAAACGAAAATTTTATCGTTTCGAAAACAAGGAATATAGTACTCTCTATGGTTGCTTCTAGGTTCCGAGACAAGACAGGTATTTCAAAATACCTGCCTTACTCCATCCGGATCCCTAGCCGATTGTAGTATGCTTCCTACATTTGAGCCTAGAGCCAGCTAGGAAAATTTAGAAAGAAAGTGAAAAATATTTTCAGCATATAGGTAGCTGAAAATCAAGTGTTGCATATAACTCTCTTATTGAGCCGTGGTTTGCTCACTCCCCAATTTTAACATTTCAAATTTTCGGTGATTGTGAGATCTGACATCTGAGGATTTCAAGCTGCGCATTTGGAGACATTGCAATAGCTTGATTTATAATATGAGGTATGATAATTTATTTTCTATATTTAAACTTACTTTCAGTACTACTTTCTTGAGAATTAAGATAGGGGATGTAATTGATATTACAAATTTTATATTTAATAGTTAAATGAATATGAAAAGTGAAGTATCACAGACAGCCCAACCGGATAAGTTGTATAAAAATACATGAAAAATGTGATTACGGGATGTGACAAGTTTCTTTTGAATGATGGCAGACACATTCTCCCCCACACTTACTTTTTCATCACCTTTTAATTTGTTCTTGTTAGTGCACAAGTTTTTTTAAGAATTTTACATACCTGGGCACTTGCTTGATAGCATCAAAAAGTGGAATATTTACCTCCACTTTTCAAAAGGTCTCCAAGATTTCTTTGTCTTCTTTTTCTTTCTTTCTCTTTGCAAACCTAGCAGGAAAAGGAGGAGGGTAAGTGCCTGTAATAAATAGAACTCATTTTTCACTTACCTTGGCAAAATCTCTATAAAGAGGGGGAGGTGTTGACTTTTTGCTTCCTTTTAAGATTATCGAATTCCTTAAGCCTGGGATGTGAATCGATTTTGTCTCCTTTCTTTATATAATTGTCAACTTCTTTAGTGTTGGTTTCTTTGTTCCTGTCGACATCTACAAGTGCCACATCTTTGGGTCCAATTTCCTTTACTCTCCTTAAAAAGATAGCACTCACATTCTCTTTAGGATTTACCACAGGTTAGGAGGGCAATTTATTTGAGTCTCTTGCTTCATGTTTGCTTAGGGAAGTAGCAATTTGGCCCATTTGGTATCCAAGTTGTGCAAATCTTTGGTCGTTCTTTTATTGATTTTGCACGAAGGTGGCAACAAGGTTTTTTACCATTTTCTCAAGGGTTATGCTGGCACTCTGGTTTTGAGGTAGGAGTGGAGGCCTTTCTTGGTATGGTGGTTTAGGAGGCTAGAAATTATTTGGCCTATTGTGTGGTGGGACATAAGGTGCAAGCCTATTTCCATATTGTAGGTTTGGGTGATTCCTCCAAGTATGGTTGTAGGTATTAGAATAAGGGTCATACTTACCTTGAGGTGGGCTGGGGAATCGTCCAATTGCTTTGGCTTGCTCCATAGGATCTTCTTGAAGGGTTAGGCACATGTCAGTAAGGTGTCTCATGTTAGAGCAAATCCCACAAGCCTTAGCTTGTTGCAAATTACCTACAGCCAATTGGAATAAGAGAAGTTAGATTTTCTATTTGTTTCTCAATTATAGAAGTACTTACCTTATGTGCTTGTTTGGGTGGTGGATCACACCTAGTGCTGAATTGTTGAGCATTGGTTGCCATGTTTACAATGAGGTTTTGAGCTTTTTGAGGAGTCTTGTCCACTAAAGCTCCTCCACTAGCAGCATCAATCATTCTTTTGTCATAAGGCATAAGTCCTTCATAGAAGTATTGGATTAGTAGCTGCTCATTAATTTGATGGTGTGGGTAACTAGCATCCAACCTTTTAAACCTTTCCCAATACTCATACAAAGATTCACCATTGTATTGCCTAATTCCACAAATTCCTTGTGAATGTTGGCTACCTTAGAAGCGAGAAAATACCTCTCTAGAAATAGCTTTCTTATCTTATCCCATGTGGTTATGGTTTTAGAAGGTAGGTAATAGAGCCAATCCTTGGCTACATCTGCCAAAGAGAAAAGAAAGGCTCTCATCTTAATTTGATCTTCACTTACCCTCTAGGCTTCGTAGTTGAATAAACCATGTGAAATTCCTTTAGATGCTTATGTGGATCCTCGCCAACAAGACCATGGAAAGTAGGTAAGAGATGAATCAAACTAGATTTTAATTCAAAAGAAGCATCTAAAGTAGCGTAAGTGATGTGGAGAGGTTGTTTGTTTAAGATGGGAGCTACCAACTCCTTCAGAGTCCTATTTGCGTTTTGACCCATTAGATCCTCTTCAGAATCACTAGAGAAGGTCAAATCTTGGCTTGGTGAAAGGTGGATCGTTAGTTGGTGGTGGTGGCTATGATGGTATTTGTGGCACCGTGCTTTGGTTTACTTGGATAAAGTCTCTAATCCTTTTGAGTTTATGACTAGATTCCTCGTCAGACATGCAAACCTGAAAAAGAAGGCGAAAAGAAGAAAATTAGATAATAATTTAATAATACGCAATTCAAATAATTATAAGTTCGTGGCAATAGTGCCAAAATTTTGTATTGTCGTAGGTTACAAAAAATAAATTTCCTAAGCAACTACTATGTAGCTAGCAAAAGTCAGGGTTGATCCCACAGAGAATTTAATTAAATAAATTACCTAATTAAATTAAAATCCAATTTTTGGGGAAAGAAACAAGAAATTGGGGTTTTGCAAGATTACAACTAAATTTAAGGTTTCTAGAAAATAGCACCTAACTAACATACTAATAAAATATAAAAATTAAATTCAAGCAAATATCAAGGCATTCAGTTACAAAGTATCTAATATTCTTGGACTTCCCTGTTGATCATTGACATTAAAAGATCATTGTTAATTAAATAGTTAACCGTAGTGTACTAAGTATGACGAGTTACATCATCAACCCTTACTTAGTCATTAATCAAGAATACGATTCCCAATTAATCTCTAACTAACTAATTCACCTAGGATACGATCTCTAGATAAAATTACTAGTAGCATTAGAAACTAGAAAGATATGGTTTAACATGAAGCAACAAACACATACGATGTAACTTTTGTTCAACTTAAACTTTCATTCCCCTAACCCTCTTCTATTAAACCCAAAAGCAATTAAGGACTTAAATTTTTAATCTAAGAGTAGATTCTTTAATTAAACAAAATAGTATGCATCTTGTATAATTAAATCAATAATCACAAAATCATGCTCAGGGAATTTCAGATATTTAACAAGTATATCATAAGTTCGTAATGTTGGATTATGCCCTTAGAACCATTCATTAGATGATTGACTTTGGCATTTTTATGTATCATGACATTTTTATTTATAGTTCATTATTATATTTGTCTTATAACTGCGTAATATAATCTTATATGATAATGTCCTTAGAATAGTAATAACACACTATTCTTAAAGTATCCCTAGTCAAGTATTATTGTGAACAAGGATAACAATGATACGATAAGACTAGTATGTGGTTGACTGATGACCATTTTCATCGATATAGGATATCAAGTCATCACATAGGTACATGTTAGAGAACTATGTACTGGATCGACCCTCCATGAGAACGCTACATGGATTGTTATATGAGTGTCATAAGCGATTCTCATAGTGATGATGGTGTATGTGATCCTTTGACTTGAGATCATCACAGATCCCAACATAGAGAATTACATACTTTAATGCTGCTAGATGTCATTCGTAACAGGATGGACTATAAAGGTAGTAATTGGGTATGCCTTGATCTATGTAGAGGGATGTTGAGTGATCAAGATAGAATTTATCCCTCTTATATAACAAGAGTGATGTCTTGGGCCCTTTGATAGAGTGAGACTAAGAAATGCATGGCCGTGCTCGAATAAGTCAATATGAGATATTGATTTTATTTGTTTAATTAGTCTACTCAGGAATCAAGAAACGCTGATTAGACTATACAAGTGTGACACATTCCATGACTTGTGTCTAATCAAGACATCAAAGGATAAAGGGATTAGACTACACGGTAACATCTATCACGAGTAAGGTTATGTCGAGTCATTGACATTCTCGTTACATGGGTAGCAATGATGTGTTGCTAGATACCGCTCATTGCCTATGACAATTTTGTCATTGCCATTGTTTTGAGAACCTATTAGGTCGCACACTTAGAACGGATCAATGAGGAGCTTAATTGATCCTATTCTGAATTGGATTAAGGATATAACTAATCCTATTCTGAATTGGATTAGGGATATAACTAATCCTATTCTAAGTAGGATTAGAGTTCTGTTTGGCAGTAAATTTTAGGGTAAAATTTACTGCCTATAAAAAGGATGTTTTTCTAAAACATAGCCGCACTTTTAAAAAAAAAACAGAAAACAAAACATTCTTTTAATCGAAGCTAGCAGTTCGGTTAAAAGAATCAAAACGCTCCTTAAGGCATCTGATCGTGAGACGTTCAAGAGTCGTAAGATCCGTTCGTGTGGATACCATAGAGGCAGGAACGAGAAGTTGCTGCTTGTGATTCGACCAAAGACAGAAAAAGCAGAGAAAACGTTAGGTAAAATCTCGAAACCCTAATCAGGCAACCCTCCGAATCGATCCTGGTGGAGGCCGAATGTTTTATTTCCGCTGCGTGTTTGTTTCGGTCTCCTTCACGTAATGTCACAACATGATTTCCAAGAATTATTATATGACCTCATAATTGAATTAAAGAACAACTCACTAGACATATTCAAGATTATCAAATTTATGTTAAATATTATCAAGAAAGTTAAAATCATGCAAAGATCAATCAAATAAGCAATCTTGAATAATACAAAAACAAAAATAATCAGTCAAGAATGGAAATCTAGCAAGAACCTAACAAACAATCAATAAAACCAATAAAGAAACAAAGATCAACTATAAAATTACCTAAGAAATCGATAACTAATAAAAAGAAAATAAAAATCCCTCTAATGAAACTATAATAAATCGTTTTTGCCTAAAAATTTAATAAAGAAAACGTTAAATCAATAAGAAACTATAAAGAAAATGATTTGGAAGAAAAAGAAATGTAAATTTTATTAAAAAC
Source organism: Heritiera fomes (assembly GCA_032173925.1). NCBI lineage: Eukaryota > Viridiplantae > Streptophyta > Magnoliopsida > Malvales > Malvaceae > Heritiera > Heritiera fomes. The sequence goes on along the minus strand of JAPDPM010000009.1, from coordinate 13,668,149 downwards.
TTAAAGAAAAACCTACAAGACTAAGAAAGAGAAGGATTGTTTTTGTGAACAGCCTAGTGCTTTTTATATAGGCTTAAGAGTCCTAGGTAAGATGGGATTGGGATAAGAGTTTACGTGGAGAAGAAGTTATTTAATTATTCAAACTCTTATGTCTATCTCATCTTTTTACAATAATTATCTAAATAAAATTCCTATGGCTTATTTTTATTAATTATTACATATTTAAAACATAATAAAAATTTAGCCTTGTCTTGTCTTTATCAAATCTTGTCTTGCACTTGCTTTGTTGGAATTTCTTTTCAAACTCGTAATTATTGGCATAATTTATATGCTGACTTTCTCTAGACGTTTGACCTATCAAATGAACTCTGATTTTTACAATCTTCTACATTCCAGAAACCTTGAGAAGTCCTCTACAACTTTCATGAAGACATCTTCTTGTGATCTGGTCGTTAAGATGGTCAAAAGTGTCAATTTTTTAAAACTGGACAGAAAATCTTGCACTTTGCTCTTTTTAGCTTCAATTAATTCCAACTTTGATATTTAATATGTAAATCATAAAATAAACATTAGCAAGCTCTTTATGCATAAAATATCAATAAAGAAAATATAATATCACATATATAATTAATAAAATATCATCCTATCAATAATCTTCTTGCATGCGATATCTTTACCATTCAGCATTTTGGGATTTAAGGTGATAACTGAAAGAACTGAATTAACATAGTTGCTTGTATTGCACATGTTTTTCCATGGAGTTAGCTTTGGTGAAAATGGACAACACCAATAATCTAACGTGAGAGCCACACACATCAAGGAACATCACCAATAAACCAACAAAATGCTTCAGATGAGAAAAGCACGTTTATCATGTCATTGAACAGTACAAAATAGATTTCTAAAAGTTAAAATGAGCCACTAATATCTCCAAGGGGTTCAAAATTGATCTACAGAAAGGGTGAAAGGAGTAGAGTTAGTTACCCATCTAGCACTGGTGTCACGGTAAGAAATTGCACTTTCAGTGATGGATTTTTTTTAGACATAATTTTCCATTGCTAATTTTCACAAGTTTGCGACAGATTTGCTACAAAACTTCATTGCAAAGTTGCAATGGAAAAAATTCCATTAAATTCCGAAAGAAAAAATGAGTGCACATGAATAGTCGAAACCACCAAAATTTTTGACGATTTTTGCAACTCAAATTCTGTCATAAATTGCAAATTTGGAAACTAGAAATGGAAATTGCTTCGAAAAAATCTTTCACAAACAATAAAAAATAAAACAAGAATTTGCTATGGAAAAATTCGTAGCAAAATCTGATATTAAAATTTTTGAGACGGATTTTGCAACGAAAAATCCGTAACAAAGTCTAAAATGACTATAATAAGGATTTGCTACAGATTTTTCACAGTAAAATCCAATTTTAAATTTTGAGATAGATTTTGTTACGAAAATTTCATCTCAAAAACTTAACAAATATATTAAATAAAAAAATGAAAAAAATAAACAAAAGGGTTTTTTTACGGATTTTCCATCGTAAATTCCGATGCTAAATTGCTTGAAATGGATTTTGCTACGGAAAATCCCTAGCAAACTCTAAAATAATTGTAATAAGGATTTGTTACAGATTTTAAAAGCAAAATCCAAATCTAACTTTTGAGATAGATAACATCGTAAATTATTTTATTTATACATGTAGAAAATCATTTTTTGGAATAAACAAAAGAAATGAGGAGAAAATAAATGAAATGGTTTTACTACGGATTTTCCGTTACAAATTCCGATGCTAAATTTTGATACAGATTTTATTACAAAAATTCTGCCTCAAAAACTTAACAAATTAATTAATAAACGGAAAAATGAAAAAAAATGAAAGACTTCTGCTGCGGATTTTCCGTAGCAAAATCCAATGGTAAATTGTTCGAAATGGATTTTGCTATGAAAAATCCTTAACAAACTCTAAATTAACTATAATAAGGATTGGCTATGGATTTTTTGTAGTAAAATTTGATTTTAAAATTTAAGACGGAATTTTTTTTTTGGTACAGAAGAAGCAAAAGCTTAAATTAACATAATCTCATAAATCCTATACTGCTACAATCGCCTCTGAGACAAGGCTCTAGATCCTTTGGTGCTTGTCAAATATAGGCTTCATCCAAACCACTGTGCACTCTATTAGCAAGCCAATCCGCACACCAATTACTTTCACGAAAGACATGCTTCAAAGAACATTCCCAACGTCTATCTATCAAGGACTTACAAGCCTAAATAAGATGGTAGAAAGGGTCATAGTCTGTGAGAGGTTGGATAATTTTTGAGACTACAAAAAGAGAGTAACACGTCTGTAACCAGTTTCCCAAGCCATTAATAACCCAAAATACACCGCATACAATTCTGCTCTTGATATTGAACCCCACCCAATCTTTCTTCCAAATCCACACAACCAGTTACCCATATGATCACGAGCTAAGCCACCAGCTGTTGACCAACTTGGATTACCTTTCACCGAAGCATCCACATTGATTTTGATAAATCCTGCAGGAGGTTTCTCCCAAGCAATCAATCGTGGTTGTTTTGGAGCTGCAGTACTATTGTTTGAAAACATTGCCTGGAATTCATTCATTAACTGTACAATCTTGTGAACACTATTTGTTGGCCATAGGAAATTCTCTTCAAAAATAAAGTTGTTTTGCCACTTCCAAAGCCACCAACATGCAGCAAAAAATAAATCTGGCCACTTCACTCTATTACCCATAACTAAATTATTTCTTCTTAAATTATAAATTAACCACTGGTCTAAAGGCAAAGTATTGTAAGTTTGCAAATCAGCAGTAGTTAACCAAGGAGCCCACACTTGTTGGGATGTCAAGCAATCCCGTAAGACATGTAACGTATCTTCCAACTGACCTCCATATCTTGGACAAATTGTATCATTAACCAGTTTCCGTTGATAGCATGCTTCCTTGGTCAGGATCCGGTTGTGAGCAACAGTCCAAGCAAAATGCTTAACCAGTGGTGGTACCTACAAAGCCCATATGTTCTTCCATGGGAAACTTGAATTTAATGACCCCAATAACAACTGGTATGCCGAGCTAACAGAGAATTTTCCTGTGGATGATGCTGCCCAGTAGAGTTTATCATCTTCAGTAGACATAGGTGGTAGAATGGAAATTTGATGAAGAATATCCTGAGGTAGCATAGCCAGTCAAGACCAATCCCACTCACCATTAGATAGCTTCAGATCACAAACCTTTGCGTTTTCATTTTCTAAAGGAACCGCACCCTCACATACTGCCGCTAATGTTTTCTCTCCAATCCACTTATCAAACCAGAAAGAAGTATCGCAACCATTTCCAATAATCTTGGCCATCCCTTTTGAAATAAGAGTTCTACACGAAGTAACACTCCTCCATATATGAGAGCAACTCGGTTTAATCCTGGCCTTTAAAAAAGACTCTCCACGCAAATATTTTGCTCCATGGACCCTTGCACATAGTCCTGTGTCCCCTGATTCTAGCTTCCATCCAAGTTTTGTTAGTAATGCAGTGTTCATATCTTTTGTTTTCCGGAATCCAAGACCGCCCATCACTTTAGGAGTACACACAGTATTCCATTTGACCAAAGGAATCCTCCTTCTCGTTTCTGTAGCTCCCCATAAGAACTCACGATTCAGGACATCAATCTCCTTGGAGACAGAGGCAGGTAATCTAGTTGTTTGCATGGTATAAGAGGCCATCGTGCTTGTCACCGACTGAATAAAAGTAGCTCTCCCTGCAAGTGAGAGCTATTGAGATTTCCACGAAGCCAATCTGTTCTTGATTTTATCCAATAAAGGTTGATAATGCGACCATTTTTTCCCTCCTGTAACGATGGGAACTCCCAAATAATTGCCGAAATTGGTACAATAAGACATTCCTCTAATCAGCTGAATGCTAGCCACAACATTATAATGGACATTTCGAGAGGTGAAAAGTTTCGATTTCTCAAAATTAACCTTTTACCCCGAAATTTCACAAAATAATTTTAAACAATTCATCATCACCTGTACTTGCTGTGTTGAAGCTTTCCCAAATAATATGAGGTCATTTGCAAAAAAATGTGAGAAAGTGTCGGTGCACCTCTCGATAAAGAAATTGGATGCCAATCTCCCCTGTTCACACTTTGATCAATAATGTCAGATAATTTTTGAAGACAAAGCACAAACAAGTAAGGTGATAAAGGGTCTCCCTGTCTCAGACCTCTAGTAGGTTTGAAGTCATCTGCGAGTTCATCGTTCCAAAAGATGTTCATTTCTGTCGATGTAACATAGAACATGACTAAGTCAATAAGTGACTGAGGAAGACCAATCTCTGTGAAGACCCACTTTAAGAAAACCCAATTTACCTGATCATAGGCTTTCTCTAAATCAATCTTAAAAATCATATCCCTCATCTTTCCTTTTCTCTTCATCATAGAATGTACAACTTCCTGGACTACCACAATGTTATCTGCGCTACTGCGTCCTCGTATGAAGCTATATTGAGTAGGGGCCACAATATTTTGCAAGTATGGTCTCAAACTATTGACAATTATCTTGGAAATCAATTTAACCGACACATTACACAAGCTAATCGGTCTAAATTGGGAAATGTATTCTGGATGGTCAACTTCTTGAATTAATACCACCAAGACTTTGCTTAACTCCTCATCAAAACAACCATTAAGGAAAGCCTCTCTAATTGTTTGACAAACTGATTCTTTAATTACTGATCAATTTGATTTATAGAATCCCGCTTGGAATCCATTCGGACCTGGGGCTTTAAAAGGAGCCATAGTGTTTAAAGCTCGAAAAATCTCATTTTCTTCAGGTAATACTTCTAGACCTTGAATTTGTTGTGGACTCAGAATTGCAGTTGTCATGGGACACTTAACGAGATCACCTCTCAAAGCATCGGTTGTATAAAGTTTCTGGAAGAAAGTAAGTACCATTGCTTTTAATTCATCAGAGCACCACGAACCATCCTCCATTTTCAAAGCTAACACTTTATTCGTACTTCGCCTTGTCCTTGTCAGTGTATGGAAGAATTTTGTATTGCGGTCTCCATGTTGCACCCATTTAGATCTTGACTTTTGAAACCACAACAGTTCCTCTTATTGAAGAACTCTATTATATTCTAATGATAATTCTGCTTCCAATTGAAAAAGAGATGGATTTGGACACAACTCCAATCTCTTCTGGACCCCATCCAATCTGGCTAGAAGATGTCGCTTCTTCTTAAAAACATTCCCAAAGATTGATTTATTCCAATCTTTTAAGACATGCTGCAATTGTTGGAGGTTATTCTTAAGGCCATCATCTTGACTCCAGGTATCCACTAATAAAGTATCAAAAGTATCATGAAGTTGCCAAGCTGCTTCAAATCTAAATGGGTGACGATTTCTATCTGGCACCACTCCTGAATGTAATTTCAACAACACTGGGCAATGATCACTTCCTACACAGGGCAGGTTGAAGACAGTAACCTCAGGGAATAGAAGTTTCCACAATGAGTTGCTCAAAGCTCTGTTTAATCTCTTCTTTACCAAACCACCAATGTCTTGCTTATTTGTCCATGTAAATTGACAGCCTTTAGCTCCAAGATCTAAGAGATTTCTTTTGTTTAGCACCTCACAGAAAGCTTGAATTTTAGATGGTGATTCCCTTGCACCTCCTTGTTTCTCTGAAGTAGCTATAATTTGATTAAAATCGCCTATCAAACACCAAGGACAATTATCAAAGTCAGTGAACTCAGACAAAAAATTCCATAATCGTTATTTTTTTGAGTACACGAGGCTAGCGTAGACTGCTGAAATCGCCCACCGTAAGCCATCTTTGCAAATAATAGCAGAGATGAACTGTTCACTACTCTGATAAATTTGGACATCTCCAAAACTTGAGTTCTATAACAACCAAATGCCTCCAGAAAACCCACGAGCATCCACCTTAAAGTAATTGTCAAACCTTAAGCGACGAATAACTCTATTGGCTATATCTCCGCTAATTCTTGGCTCTGCAATAATCAACATATCTAACTTGTGATATCTTTTCAATTCCAACATCTGGCGTCTAAACTCAGAACTGGCTGCACCTCTGCAATTCCAAAACATTATATTCATAATAAAATATAGAAGGAAAAACAAACCCGTAAGCCTATGTGCATTGCATAGGCTGCGCCACCTGGTTTGTGCCCTCCATGGCATCACTTTCGCCCACATTACTTGGCGCTACGTCAATAGCCAAAATATCTTGTAAATTTTCTGTCAGTATAGCATTCTCGGTGGACAGGTTCACTTATGACAGGTTTATGGGAAAAGCATTCAGTTGCATGTTATTTGTTTGTGTCTCCACCACTTGTGGCTTAGGCTCACCAGTAACATTAGTTTGACCCATGTTTGTAGAAGTCCCGGCCTGAAAGACAAAGCCCACATTTAAAGTTTCGCCCATCACCTCTGGTCTAGGTCCATTGACATTTGGCCCATTAGATTTCTTTGACTGGGTCGAACTAGATGAGGCACCCACTTGGAAGTTAAAAACTGGATTTTGAGAATTTTTTGAGCCCAAGACACGGTTGGTTTTGTCCTTACCCATGCGGATCTCCTTTGTGACACCTTGGTTTCCTTTCAAAACGGACTTACCTTTGGCTTGATCAGTCTTTTTAGGATGCATATTGTGCTGTGGAATACGCTCAGTTTCCTTACACTATGTTTGGATAAACATTAGTAAAGGAAAGGAATGGAAAGGAAAGGAATGTAAACTAGAGGAAAGGAGAGGAAAGGAAAGGGTACATGTACCCTTGTTTGGATTGCTAAAATTAATAAAGGAAAGGAAAGGAAAGTAATCCTAACAATCCTTGTTTGGTTAAACAATGGAAAGGAAAGGAAATGATTTATTGTAATGTTTTTTTCCAATTATAACCCTTTTTGTTTTAAATTTTATAAGATAATAAGGTTAAATTTGACATTCTATATGTTAAACTTTTTTCAAGTTTCCTTTCCTTCCCCTTTACCCCAAATTGGGGTTTTAAAAAAACAGAGTAACTCAAGGGAAAGCAAGGGGTGCTCACTCCCCCTCTCTTTCCTTTCCCTAGCTAAAAAATTTTCCCAAACAAAGGAAAGGTTTACAACCTTCCTTTGTTTTACTTTGCTTTCCTTTCCTTTCCCTTTCCCACCCTCAATCCAAACATAGGCTTAGTCTTGGGTATAGAGTCTCTCATCAAATTATCTTGCGCACCATTAGTGGCTAAATTAGCAAATTTATTGCCAAAATCCTGCTTCGAATTTGATTGCACCGTTGACTTGCCTTTACCATCTCCATCCCTGCGCTGAGCTCTTCGATTTTTTTGCTGAACTAACATCCAAGGTCCAAAAGTAGACTCCTCCATGTTATCACCACTAGCTGGTGCATCATTGTGTGTTGCCTCTTCATTCATGGTCTTTGTACATAAGTTTGGGCATGCATCCATTTTGTGACCCACTTTCCCACAGTGAAAACAAATGATGTGAAATCCTTCATATTCAATTAATTGAATGTGTCGTCCTATGAGAATTCTTAAGATTAATGGCTTTGTTGAATCAATCTCCACACAAACTCTTGCGAACTTACCTCGAATGGCCTCTTCTGTATTTCTATCAACTTTAATAACTCTACCGAGGCATGAACCCATTCATGGTAAAGCTATGGAATTATAATACTCCATTGGTAATCCCGGAAATCGAATCCAAGCTATAACTTTATCAATTTTATCACTAGCCGGATTAAAGTTGGGCGTCCATTGCCGTACAATCAGGTAATGCCCGCCTATTATCCAAGGACCACCCTCCAACACATGGACATAGTCTATTTTCTTCTCAAATTTGAATAGAAAATAATCATGCCTCAAATCAATAACCTTGTATCTCCTAGATATATTCCATAGTTGTTTAATTCTGTTCGATAGAGTTTGAAATCCGAGAACCTTGCCCAGTAGCTTGACAATAATGGAGTTGCGCCATGGTTTCCTCATTTTGGCCTTTTCTTCTTTGGAGAAGATAACCTTTGGCACTTGTTCATTCTGATCGCTTTCATCATCAGAAATCTCATCATCAAAAAGCATATCACCATCTCCATCAGTATGATCCCAATCACCCCATTCTCGTGGCTCAGATGCGTTATTCCCTGTTAGCATCTCCTTATATGATATTTTTGAATTATCATTGGCACCCTCCTCAGGCAGTGTAGATACTCCCGACGCCATGGTGTTTCCATCATTTGTTTCATCATCAGATGGAAGCCGATGTCGTTTAGCTTTCTTCTTTGTATGCTTTAGGATATCACTTTCAGTATTTTGAGAGTTCTCATGGTTGGTTTCAGTGCCCGCTCCAGAAGAAGACGACATGAAAGAAGTTTTTAGTTTTGAAAGCGTTATCTTCTAATAATTAATTTAAGACGGATTTTGTTATGGAAATTCTATCTCAAAAACTTCATTAATTAATTTCACAACACAAAATGGGAAAAAAAATAAATGTAAGGGTTTTGCTACAGATTTTCATAGCAAAATCCGATGTTAAATTGTTTGAAACAAATTTTGTTACGGAAAATCTATAGCAAACTCTAATATAACTATAATAAGGATTTGCTACGGATTTTTCGTGACAAAATCCGTTTCTAAATTTAGAGATGGATTTTGTTACGGAATATTCGTCTCAAAAAACCTCATAAATTAATTTCACAACACGAGATGAGAAAAAAATAAACGAAAGGGTTTTGCTACAGATTTTTCGTAAAAAAAATCCGATGCTAAATTTTTTGAAATGAATTTTGCTACGGAAAATTCGTAAACTCTACAATAACTATAATAAGGATTTGCTACAGATTTTCCATAGCAAAATCCATTTTTAAATTTTGAGTTGGATTTTGTGACAAAAATTCCATCTCAAAAACTTCATAAATTATTTTGTTTATACATTTAGAAAATCATTATTTGGAATAAACAAAAAATGAGGAGAAAAAAATGAAATGGTTTTACTACGGATTTTCCATAGCAAATCCTGATGCTAAATTTTGATACGGATTTTGTTACGAAAATGCTGTCTCAAAAACTTCATAAATTAATTTTTAAAAATAAAAAAATAAATGAAAGGGCAAAGCTAGGATTTTCTGTAGCAAAATCTGATGCTAAATTTTTTGAAGCGGAGTTTGCTATGGAAATTTCGTAGCAAATTCTAAAATAACAATAATAAAGATTTTCTACTTGCCCAGCGCACATCTTTTGAGGGTGCATCAGTCAATGTACCACCAATTAAAAGTGATAGAAAGTGGACAAGAGGTCCGAATCAAGGAATTCCTACTTCAAGAAATCCAAACCGCAAATCAGCGATTACTTGTCTAGGTAACAGGTAATGTATTTTTTAATATTTATGTTGTATTAGGTTTATTAAAACCCATGGATTTATAAAGTTATTTAATTTTCTTGTGTTAGTGCTTTTGTGGGGGTTCGACCTATTCGAGCAATTACAATGATGATTAAAGAGTATTATTCCGATCTGTGGCCAACACAGAAGAAAGTTCCAAATGAAGTGAAAACCCATATGTGGGTGAAATTTCATGTATATATGTCAATTTAATATAAGTCTATATATTTATGCCATGCATTTTTTTATTTTACTAAATTTATTTAATAATGATTGCTTATTATTGCAAAATTTTTTTCATGGCCTCGTGAGGACACATAGACTGTGCACAAAATATTTGATAACACATGCAAATCACATTTCAAGAACGTGATGTAGTTAGAAAGAAAAAAAGCAATGGCACATTTGGGCACCTATCGAATTTTAGAGTGCAGAGACTATAATATGTCACTGTGGATTAATGTTCAGGTCTGGGACAAACTGATTGAAGTGTGGGGGACACAGGAATGGGAACTTAAATCACAGAAAGCAAAAAAAGAAATTGATTGAAAATGAAAGCAGGTACAATTACAAAGCATACAAGTGGTTTAGTTTCAGTTTTAGTTCATGCGTATAGGCTAGTAAGTAATGACAAATTTGTAACCTTTACAATCGGACATGCCTATTATAGTTTGTTTACAGATAATTGTTTTAAATGTTTTACGTGTAGGAAAAAAAGTTCGATCAACAACCAACATACAAAGAAATTTTTGATCGAACCCATCAACAAAGTGGTGGAGAGGGTGAATTTGTGGACAATAAATCTAAATCTGTTAGTGTACATGAATTAATTGTTTTTACATATTTTCTTGTTTTCTCTCTTAATGTCATATAATAATTTCTTTTTTGTAGGAAAAATATACCACTTTATTATGTGAGAAGGATGGTCAGGATGTCTTTACTCATCTCGAGTTTGATGCACAGGTTTGTTATAATTCCATTATAGGAGTAGAGACTACTTGCCACATTTCACTGATTTGGAGCAAGGCCACGTAGCAGGGATTTATTGGACTCATTAGTAGGCTCTTCACCGAAATCTATGTCCTCAATTTGCACATCATCAACAATAAGTCAACAAATGGATGATATGGATGTTCGAATGGATACTTTGATGAAAAGACAAGACTGAGTTGTTCAAACTCAAAATGAAATCAAGATTGACCCAAATTATTCAAATGCAGCATTCACATCTCGAAGCTGGGCCTTCATTCCTAGAGTTGAACCGTCTTCATAATGCACTGTAATGTAAGACTTTATGTTTCTTTTTATCTTATTTGAACATGATATATATTTGTGGACTAAACATGATATCTGTGGATTTGGATGCATTTGTTGTAGATGTTAAATGGATATTTACCGATTTTATTTGAGAGGAAACTATGTGTGTGTATATTAAATGTATGGATTTCTATTAAATCATAATATTGTAAATTATTATTTTTTTTATATTTTAGGTGTTTACTTCTTGGAGTTGAACGGTCCATTCGAGTGCTATTCAATAAGACTTTATTGTCCTTTTTATTTTATTTAAACGAGATATATATATATATATATATATATATATATATTTGTGAATAGGACATGATCTTTGTGGATGTTTGTGAATTTTATGGCTATTAAATGGATATCTTATGGATATTTGTAGTTTTTATTTGATTATTTAACTGTGTTTATATATATATATATATATATGGATTTCTGTGAAGCAGTAGTATAAAGAGATTCGATTATGTTTTAGGTGTTCACTTCCTAGAGCTGTGTAATGTCCGATTTCATTCAAATAGCAACTAACATTTTCTTTTTTCTTATAATGGGTTAGGCCATTTGTCGGGTCATTATTCTTACTCACTTGTGCCAAATATCTTATCATATTAGTTCCATTTTGTTAAATTCAATGACATCTTATCAGGAATACAGTACAATATCATCCTTAAATTATTTATTATACATACACATGTTTACTTAGTCAGTATACAAACTTGTTTACATTTCATTTACAAACATACTATTGTCCCTACTAGTTTACATCCCCAGTATATTCTAAAATACATCATAGTACTGTACAACATCTGAGATATATAATAAAACACAATATACCTTCAACGAACCCGAGATGTGTCTCAAAAGAATACTGTAGCTCCAAAAGTCTACGCCCCTCTAAATGAGTAGATGTTACTACAGATAGTCTAGGAGAAAAAATAGGGGAGTGAGTTTATGCTCAGTAAGGAAACATATATAAAAATGCTTACTATGCTACTATATGTAGTTTTCTTACATGGCTCTATCATGTCATGTAAAGTTGTCAACCATTCTGTTAATTCTATAGCCGATTAGGATTGCCAAGTTAAGTTTGAAAGGATGCTTTTGTCACGATCCGTAATACACATTATTTATCCATTTTCACGCACATAGTAGGATGGTTGGGCTGTCTGTGATGCCTTATCACACTCATTTACAAATAGTAATCAGTAATTAATTGAAAACATGTCGATAGTTAACATAAATATTTACAGCAAATATTATTTACAATAATTTACACATATCCTACATCCCCTGTACATTAAATACATAACTGTAATACTATACATAATAAGTCTGAACATATAAAAGAAAATAAATATACCTCTAGGATCCATTCAAAGCTGCCTCGGGGAACTATAGTGCAGACAAAATCCATCGAACGGTATACAAACAATCACTGCAAGTAATCTGTGGAGTGGAAAAATAAGGGGTGAGCTAACGTGCTCAGTAAGAGAATCATATGTAAAGACTGATACTATGAAATCTATATGCTTAAACCATTTAATCCCTAATAGTTCACTAAGGTACAAATCAGGAAGTATACTATAGTAAGCTAGGAAATCAGATGGAGTATGGGAGGTATTTTAGAATACCTGTCGCGTCTCGGCCCTTAAAAGTGACTATAAGGAGTAATCAGTTGAATTTGATGTCAAAATAGCATGAAATGCTATTAAAATCGTATAGCAAAATATTTTAATGAATAAACAATTATAAACCATTTTTTGAATATTTGTAGTAAACATTCTCTTTCACTGATAATAACCAGTTCGATGTTGATAAACACAGTATTATAAACAGTTCAGTAAACATTATGTAAACAACTCAATATCAAATAAAGAATTCAGTACTAGCAAACAGTTCAATAAAATTACAGTATAATAAACAATAACAGTATAGTGGAGACCAGGCAACACCCAAAGTAATCATGCTATAATTAGATCCCGAGAAGGGAGAAATAGTAAACACGTGAGACATATGGCCATAGTCTATAGGGTCTATAATGTGCACTTGCCAGGTGACACTTGTGGAGGCTGAAGACTTGGCGGGTCTATCAGCACAATAACAGTAGTAACAGTACACATGACACATGAGCATGATACGGGACCTAACAATCTCAAAACAATTTATATACAATAGAAACATCATTTATGAAATCAATTTCAATAATGATATCTTCAATCAGTCCAAAAATAAATATACTGAAAAAATATTCAGTTTAGGAAAAAAATTCATAAAATATTCACACTTCAATATTCTTTTCTGAAAATGTTCTATTTATTTGTAGAACAGTATTAGGCATGTGCTGGTACCTTCACATAATTAAAATTAATTTACATCAATATTTAAATATTTTTTTTAGGTAAATAATAAAATAATACAATTTTAATAAATCTCATGAGAATCACTTGGAATTCTATTTATTTCTAAATTTTAAAAATATTAGAATTAATTTATTAGAATTTCTATAATTTTAGGCAGAATAACAGCTGTTTCTAACCTAGCCCTCTTACATTGAAAATATAGTTTATAAACCAACCAATATCTACAATTTCACTAATTCCAAAGCAATTACTTTCCACATCACTTCATAAAATTAATTTGAGCCAAATTTGCATTTACGGTATCCTTACAGCTTACACATTCATCCCTTGTTTTTCTACCGACTCTTTGATAGCGCCACTTGCGAATTAACACTCTCGGGCTGCAAACATTATACCAATCACCATTATTCACCATAATTAAATTTTCAATAAATTTTCCTTCATTAAATTCTACCATATTGTCAGTAGAAAATATTAAACCAGTCTAAATTACACCTGTAGTAAAACATAACTTCGCCTACACAACTCCGATTTTAATTTTGACTTCACCAACAGTCTCCTCTTAATTTCTACAGTCTCATGGAACCCTAAATTCATCAAATTGTGCACAAAACCACTCTCCCCTTGCAATGGCCGAATGGTACATGGTGAAATTCCTAAGCTTTTTTCAACAATTTAACATGTAATGCATGCTTATTCATGTTTCTCCATTAATTTGGCACCATTAACATGCATCAAACAACATGAAACCATAAAGATCCTTCAATGGCCGAAACCCTAGGGTAAGAATTGGATGGGATTTAATCCAAACCAATGCTAAAATCATGCTTAGGACACTTAGTTTCATCACTTTCTACCATTAAAATTCAAAGAAACCATAAGCATGATTCAAGCTTACCTTGGTCAAATGCTTTAGTGCTCCTTTACTATTGATTTTGTCAATTTTACAACAAAATATGATTATGGGCTTGTAAAGGATGAAGAGTAGAACAACTTTGTAGAAGAGATCTCGGTGAGATAAGGTGATTTTAATGGTGTTTTAGTTAGGTTTTTATTTTTCTCTTTTAGTTTGGTTATGGTGGCAACGTGAGGGAGGTTGAAGAAGATGATGAAGTGGCCGACTATAGCTTATGGAGAAAATTTAGAAGGTTCTTTTAGGGTAAAAAGACCAAAATGTCCTTGGTTATAAAGATTTTGGACAAAATTGCCCTTAAACTTCTTTAATTTTTCTAACTAGTTAACTTAACTCCAAAAATTCATATTCCATCACTAAATATTATTATTGAACATATTTTGATGAATGATGGTGGTTTTATTAAGGTTCGACTGACCGTAAGGGTGAAATTATGAAAATACCTATCGAGCCAATCGCGTAATTTTTTTATTTAACTACCGATTTAATCATCTATTAACATAACCTAGAACTTATTTTCATGTAGAATATCATACTTCAATCAGTGGATTAAAATTCCATTTAGTATGGCCACAATTTACAAAAGTTCATTTTCTAATTTGTTAGCACACTTCCTAAAAATAATCTAAATAAGGGATTTTGGGTTCCAGATTCTTACCGTAAGCTTATTGGACTCTCTGAATAATATCTATTCTGTCTCACATCTATCCAGGCACTATAGAGCCTGTGGGGCCTACATACTGTATCGTGTCTAACCTGCGAAATACACATGAATTGAACAGTGGTGAGTATCCCTACATGTACAATAATACCGAAATACATGGCTCTCACATTCTCTCCACCTTAAGAAATTTGGTCCTCCAATTTTGATCGGACCATTCACTGGATTAGCTTTGGGTACTTTTCCCACATTAAACTTTCTAATTCCCAGGTAGCCTTCTCCTCTGAGTGGTACTACCATAGCACTTTCACTAATAGAATTGTCTTAGATCGTAATACTTTATCTTTTCGATCCAGGATCCGAATAGGTCTCTACACATAACTCATGTCTTCCCTGATCTCCGATGGCTCATATTGAATTATGTGAGAGGGATCTGAATGGTACTTCCTCAACATCGACACGTGGAAGACATTATGCACCCCGGATAGTTCTGGAGGTAGTGCTAACTGATAGGCAATGTCTCCCACACGGTTTAAGATCTCGAACGGCCTAATATATCGAGGAATCAGTTTTCCTTTCTTATCGAATCTCATAATGCCCTTCGATGGTGAGACCTTGAGAAAGACAGAATCTCCAACTGAAAACTCCAATGGTCGGCGTCTCGTATCCACATAACTATTCTGCTGACTCTGAGCTATCTTTAGCCTATCACAGATAATCTATATATCCCGTGAAGCTTGCTCTACCAAATCGAAAGTCAACAATTTTCAATCACCCATTTCTTCCCATGCAACCGGTGATCTAAATCATCTGCCATACAAAGCCTCATATGGTGCCATGCCGATACTGGATTATTAACTGTTATTATATGCAAACTCTACCAGTGTTAAATGATCTTCCCATGAGCTTTTAAAATCCAATGCACACACTCTGAACATATCCTTGAGCATCTAGATAGTGCGCTCAGACTACTACCCATCAGTTTGCGTATGGAAAGTAGTGCTGAAATTCAATTGGGATTTCATAGCTTACTGAAATCTCTCCCAAAAATGTGAAGTAAACCAAAAATCCCTGTCATAAGTGATGCTTACTGGAACACCATGTAATCTTACGATCTCTCGTACATACAAATCGGCTAAGGCACTGAGGGAATCTATAGATCTGATGACAAGACAGTGAGCAGATTTCGTCAACCGATCTACTATCACCCATATCCCATCATGATTCCTTCATGTCCTTGGCAAACCTTATAATGAAGTTCATAGTGATATGCTCCCACTTCCACATCGAAATTAATAGAGGCTGTAATAATCTTGCAAGTTTCTGGTGCTCAATCTTCACCTTCTAGCATGTGAGACATCTAGCAACAAACTTCGCGATGTCTCGTTTCATCTTAGGGCACTAATACACTCTCTATAAATTATGGTACATCTTAGTACTGTCTATATGCATAGTGTACTTGGATTTATGGGCCTCAGTCAAAATCAGATGCTTCAGTTGTTGGTCATTGGGAACACAAATCCTACCTTTGAACTTTAGTATCCCATCAGTGCCAATCCTATAATCTGACTGTACTCCCACCTGAACCTGACTGGCAACCTCTCTACAGTAGGCATAACCCCTCTCAGCATCCTTGATTTTTCCATCAAATCCGGCTCAATCCTGAAATTGACTGTAAACCCATATCTCTCAGTGGAAATCACATTCAGACTATGTAAGGCCCCGGCCCGTCCGCCGTCCGCCTTACAAGTGAGTCGGCGAACACATAGTTCGCCTACACGTCACAACGTACTGTCTGCTTTTGGTCGCCCATCATTGGGTCGCCCATCACGGCTTTGTCCCAAGGGCCCTGAAGAACTCAGGTTTTATTCCTTTGAGCGCGTTATCCACGAGGTTCGAACCTTGGCACCCTTAAGTACCTAGTTCTTACACTCGTGTTACCATTGAGACAACTGTTGTCTCAGTGGTAACATGAGTGTAAGAACTAGGTACTTAGGGGTGCCAAGGTTCGAACCTCGTGGATAACGCGCTCAAGGGAATTAAACTTGAGTTCTTCAGGGCCCTTGGGACAAAGCCGTGATGGGCGACCCAATGATGGGCGACCAAAAGCAGATAGTACGTTGTGACATGTGGGCGAACTATGTGATCGCCAACTTACTTGTAAGGTGGATGGGGGACGGGCTGGGGCCTTACAATAAAAATGTACGTTTTTATTGTAAGGCCCCGGCCCGTCCACTGTCCGCCTTACAAGTGAGTCGACGACCACATAGTTTGCCACACCTCACAACGTACTGTCCGCTTTTGGTCGCCCATCACTGGGTCGCCCATCACAGCTTTGTCCCAAGGGCCTTGAAGAACTCAGGTTTAATTCCCTTGAGCGCATTATCCATGAGGTTCGAACCTTGGCACCCTTAAGTACCTAGTTCTTACACTCGTGTTACCATTGAGATAGTAACACAAGTGTAAGAACTAGGTACTTAAGGGTGCCAAGGTTCGAACCTCGTGGATAACACGCTGAAGGGAATTAAACCTGAGTTCTCAGGGCCCTTAGGACAAAGCCGTGATGGGTGACCCAGTGATGGGTGACCAAAAGCAGACAGTACGTTGTGAGGTGTGGGCGAACTATGTGGTCACCGACTTACTTGTAAGGCGGACGACGGACGGGCCAGGGCCTTACAGACTGAGGCTTGAGAACTGCTCTAGCAAATCATATACTCAGACCATCATGTATGATACCATACCAATGTGCTTCCAACTCAAAACATCTGCCACCACATTTACTTTCTCGAGTGGTATAAGATCTCGCAGTCATAATCCTTTAACAGCTCTATCCATTTACACTGTCTCATCTTCAACTCCAGCTACGAGAATATGTATTTCAGACTCTTATGGTCTGCATATACCTAGAATTTATCCTCGTAAAGATAATGCTGCCAAATTTTCAATACAAACACCACTGCGACTAATTCCAGTTCATGTGTCAGATAATTCTTCTCATGCTCCTTCAATTGCCTGGAACCATGCACAATTACCCGACCATTTTGCTTTAGAACACACCCTAATCCTAATGTGAACGCATCACTATAACCTGAAAAACCTTCAGATTCGCTGGGAAGGGTAAGAATAGGAGCAATAGTCAACCTCCTTTTCAACTCCTGCAAGTTGCGCTCACACGTGTTTGTCCACTCGAACTTAACATTGTTATGTGTGAGGCGCATCAGTGGAGCAGCTATTCTCGAGAATTCCTCGACAAATCGACGGTAGTATCCAGCTAGACCCCGAAAACTCTAGATCTCCATCACTATCTTAAGCTTCTCCCACTGCATAATGGCCTCTATCTTTGGCGGATCCACAGAAACCCCATCTTTAGATACAACATGTTCCAAGAATGTGATATAATTTAGCCATAACTCACACTTAATGAACTTCGCATATAGCTTTCGATCTTTGAGCGTCTGCATGACTATGTAGATATGCTGCTCGTGCTTCTCTGGTGACTTGGAATATACCAAAATATCATTAATAAACACTATCATGAACTTATCCAAGTATGGTTTAAATACCTCATTCATCAAACTTATAAAAGCTACAGGGGCATTCGTCAATCCAAAAGGCATCACCAAGAACTCATAATGTTTGTAGCAAGTCCTGAATGCCGTCTTAAGAACATTAGTCTCCCAGATCTTCAATTGATGATACCCTGATCGGAGATCAATCTTTGAAAACACTAGTGCACCCTTAAGCTGATCGAATAGATCATCAATCCTTTGGCAGGGGATACTTATTCTTAATGGTAACTCTATTAAGCAGGCGATAGTCTATACACAACCTCAAGTGACCATCCTTCTTTCGGACGAATAACACTAGAGCACCCTACGGAGATGCACTGGGGTGAATGAAGCCCTTAACCAATAATTTTTGAAGCTGTTTCTTAAGCTTCTCCAACTCCACCAATGCCATCCGATATAGGGGCTTACATATGGGCTCCATATTGGGTACTAAGTCGATGGTAAACTCTATCTCTCGATCGGTGGTAACCTTAGTAAATCATCCAAAAATACATATGGGAAATCCCTGACCACAGGAATCTCTGATAGATCTGGATGTTCTTTTCTACATCTTCCACATATACAATGTAACCTTTAATCACATCACAGATGCACTCAAACAATTTAGTAACAGTATTTCACTTTTATTACTTATCTAATAATTTTACAGTATATCTTTCAGGATGTGAGAAGGCAATAAACTTAGTGTAACAATCTAGACTAACATAGTTTGCAGCTAACCAATCCATCCCTAGGATTACATCAAAATCATACATGTTTAGCAAAATTAGGTTAGCTGTCGTTTCCTTCTCTCCTACTGTCACTTTACAATTTCTATACACAACATCAGTCACTTGTGATTCTCTAAATGGTGTATTAATCTGCAAAGTGTATGCTAAGGGTTCAGGTTTTATCGGTATCTTACTAGCACATGCAAGTGATACAAACGAATATGTAGAACCAAGATCAAATAATGCAAACATTGATATATCAAAAATATAAATCTTACCCTTAATCACATCTGTAAAAGCATTAGTAGCCTCCTGATCTAACGCTAACACCCGACCCTATGTCATAGCCTTCTTGCCTTTCTTTACTGCTGTAACACGTCTCGGTTGTGAGGGTGTCACCTTCTCTAACTCAGGTTGTGCCGGAGCTATTGGAGATGGAATAGTGGATAGAGCTGTAGATGCAGCTACCTCTCTTAACATCGAGCAATCTCTCACTAAATGTCCTATCTATCCACATCTGAAATAGGCTTTTGAGAGCATATAACAAGGTTGAGTATCTTGCGACCTCCCACACAATGTACACCTGGCCGCAGTACCCCTATGAGTAATGCTAAGGCTGGTAGTAGGGGCAATAGCAGTAGATCGAACTGATCTCCCCTCAAAAATTTGAATACCCGATGTCTTGGCCTTCTTGGGCTGCCATTTACTTGATCTATCCTCCAGACTCCTCTTCCCCTTCTCCTTTCCTTTGCCTTTAGTGTTAGAACCTGTATCGACATGGAATTGCTCGTAATCCCTCTTGCACAACTGTGCCCATCTCACTACCTCATCATAAGTCCTAATGTCAAGAGGAACTAACCAGGTCCTAATAGAGGGTCGCAATCCCGCCATAAACCTATCAATCCGATACTCCTCATTGGTCTTAGTTTGGGGGTCGAATCAACTGAGAGTAGTGAATCTAGACTCATATGGATCAAAAGTCATACTCTCTTGAGTTAGCTCCAAAAACTCCTGGTACAACTTCTTTTGCACTATCCAGGAAATATACTGTCTGTAGAAAGCCTTTAGAAAAATTGTTCAGGTCACCATTGGATGCTGGGCTAATAGGACAGTCTGGGTAGATTTCCACCGATGCTCCGCATCATTAGTCGAATGGAACACTGCAAACCCCATTTTCTCTGTCTCCGAGCATCGCATATATTTAAATAACTTCTCTATAGCATTAACCCATTACTCGACCACCAATAGATTCTTATTACCCTTAAATTTAGGAGAATCTAACTTCTTAAACTACCGCACTACAGTAACATCACAATAAGACTCTATATCTGCTGGCTGCGGCTGTACTGGTGGGTGCAGTGCTACCGGTGGCTGAGGCTCTAGATGTGGAGCTGGCTGTGCTGGTGTAGGCTAAGGTGGAGGTGGTGCTACTTTTGGAGCTATTGCTACTCTTTCTCTCTCAGCTCGATTAGCATTATACATAGCAATAAAGTTTGCTAGCATCCGTTTCACCCTAGTAATTCTCATGTTTGGATTCTTTGGCTACGGAGGGAGCACAAATTTTGGGGTAGGTTCCAATGCTGGCTTCGAAATCGGCTCCACCCTACCATGACCTCTACATCACATGTACCACTACATCCACTCATTTCTGCACTGCGCATACATTCAAATAGGGTTTTAGTCAATTGAATCATTTACACATTCAGACTATACAGTATTACAGGGGATGTACTCCTGTTCCACTATAAAGACACTGATAGACATCTAACCAACTTTGCTCTGATATCAATTTAACTGTCACGATCCATAATACACATTATTTATCTATTTTCACATACAAAGTAGGATGGTAAGGCTATCTGCGATGCCTTTATTACACTCATTTTCAAACAGTAGTCACTAATTAATTGAAAACATGTCAATAGCTGACATAAATATTTACAGCAAATATTATTTACAATAATTTACATGTGTCCTACATAACTTGTACATGAAATACATAACTATAGTACTATACATAATAAGTCTGAACATATAAAAGAAAATAAATATACCTCCAGGATCCACTCAAAGCTGCCGCGGGGAACTATAGCGCAACCTAAATCCGTGGAACGGTATAGAAACAATCACTGCAAGTAATCTATGGATTGGAAAAATAAGGGGTGAGCTAACATGCTCAGTAAGAGAATCGTATGTAAGGACTGATACTATGAAATCTATATGCTTAAAACATTTAATCTCTAATAGTTCACTAAGGTACAAGCCAAGAATGATACTATAGTCGACAAGGAAACCGGATGGAGTATGGGAGGTATTGTAGAGTAACTGTCGTGTCCCGACCTCTAGAAGCAACTATAGGGGTTATCAGTTGAATTTAATGTCAAAACAGCATGAAATGTTATTGAAATCATATAGCAAAATATTTTAAAGAATAAACAGTTATAAACCATTTTCCGAATACTTTGCAGTAATCATTCTCTTTCATTGATAATAACCAGTTTGATATTGATAAACATAGTACTGTAAACAGTTCAGTAAACATTATGTAAACAGCTCAACATCAATAAAGAATTCAGTACCAGCAAACAGTTCCGTAAAATTACAGTAAAATAAACAGTAACAGTATAGTGGAGACAGGCAACATCCAAAGTATATCATGCTATAATCAGATCCCAAGAAGGGAGAAACAGTAAACACATGAGACATATTGCCATAGTTATAAGGTCCACAATGTGCATTTGCCAAGTGACACTTGTGGAGGCTAAAGACTTGGCGGGTCTATCAGCACAATAACAGTAGTAACAGTAACAGTACATGTGACATGTGAGCATGATACAGGGCCTAATAGTATCAAAACAATTTATATACAATAGATACATCATTTATGAAATCAATTTCAATAATAATATCTTTAATCAGTTCAAAAATAAATATATTGAAAAATATATTCAATTTAGGAATAAAAATTCATAAAATATTCACACTTCAATATTCACACTTCAATATTCTTTTTCTAAAAATGTTTTATTTATCTATAGAACAATAATACGCATGTGTTGGTACCTTAATGTAATTAAAATTTATTTACATGAAATTTAAATATTGTTTTTCGGTAAATAATAAAATAATACAATTTTAATAAATCTCATAAGAATCACTTGGAATTCTATTTATATCTATCTTTTAAAAATATTGGAATTAATTTATTAGAATTTCTATAATTTTTAGCAGAATAACGATTGTTTCTAACTTAACCCTCTTGCATTGAAAATACAGTTTATAAACCAGCCAGTATCCACAATTTCACCAATTTCAAAGCAATTACTGTCCAAATCACTTTATAAAATTAATTTGAGCCAAAACTTGCATTCATAGAAAAAATAGTTTTTCTACCTACTCGTCTATAGCACTGTGATAACCGCAAATTTCTAAATTTTTATATTACTTATTCAAAAATTTAATTTTTAATGCGAAAGATAAATTAAAGTAAATAAAGGAATTATTTACAAGACGGAATATTGTGGAAATTCCGAAAATAGAGGAAGTGATGGAATTGGGAAATTCGAGTGAAAGAAATTAAGTTGGAAATAAAATAAGGAATAGAGGAAATTTAATTTAGATAAATGGAAATCCAAATTAAATAAGAAAATGAGAAAAAATATTTATATATTGTACATACAATATATATTGTATTATTTCATTATATAAATATATATAAATGTTATTCTATTTTAAAGTATATATGTATACATAATATATATTAGATATATATATTTGTAATACAATAGGCTTTTACAATTCGATAGAGACCGTCAACATCCAATAGAATCATATATAGAGAATATCCCACAGGGGATACACTTAAAAAGTGGCGTACCCTACGCATGGACCAGGGATCCACCCCTAAGCCAAAACACATAAAAGGAAATAAATGGCTGTTGTCAAAAATCCTCAATGTACACTAGTTAGGTGACAACTGTGGTGCTGAGGACTTGACTAAGGTCTCACAGCAAAATACACATAATCCACATAAGCACATAAGTATACATGATCACCATAGGAGTTAGCAATCCTAAAACGGTTCACATATCGTTCAAAGTAACAACTCTTATTCTTCAAAGCAGAAAATTCAGTAAATATTCTTAATGTAAAACTAAGTGTTTAAAATATTTTTGTTGCACATAAATACTGGTATACTACATATCAGTAACTTAAAACAAATGAAAATAAATATGCAGGCTTAAGAATAAGTTTTCTCATCAAAGGAAACTTAAGCTATTTGAGTTGACAAGCTGATTTAGCTTAGTCTAGGTTATCGGTATATTGATTTTAAAGTTGTTATACGAAATTTCGGCAGCATAACAGCTGTAACTATCCTAAGCCCCCTCATAAATATCATAGTTTATATTTCTCAAACTAGCCAATATTCCCAAGTGTAAGCATAGCATTTCTAATGCATCTTTCATACATGTTCCTTCCCTTAGGCTATAACGCAATGTAATAATACTTATGGCAACTCTTATGCCTCCTTATCTTCTGAATTCAAAGCTATAAAAATGATATCAAAATACATTTAAAATTCAATTCTTTATTTATAAAGATTACACATCTCTAACAATTACTTGTTTAATACAACAACTAGTTCGGTTTAATTCTTACCAATTGCTAAACATTACTACAGCTAAATTGTATTCTTTTTCGAATTCGATATCACCAATGATCTTATTAGCATTTATATATTATTCTTTAATTATTAAACTTAAAGAAATCAATGTGGGACCCTTATGAAGCTCTCTTGGCCGAATGCTCACCATTTCGCAACACTGGTTATTTTTCCATTCTAACTTCATAAATAACCTTTATTCATTCTCTACATTTAATCTATACCCACCATTCATCCAAATTGCACCAATACTATCACCCCTCCATCATGGCCGAATGCCCACCTTGGCACCAAACTTATTGTTTTGCTATTTTATAGTTATGGCTATGCTTAGTTCATTGTAAGCTTTCATTTTCCACCCATCATGCCATGAAAACACCATGATATCCCCTCACATCCACCATGGCTGAAACCGTCAATCATCATTATACTTAATTTTAATTCAATCCTTGGTCCTAGACAGATTATTCATGCATAAAACAATCTAAAACCGTGGTTAGAAACAAAGGAAATTCAACCACTTCTCACCTTGAATAGTGATAAAAAATGACAGCATCTAAAACAATCCTCAAATGCTGGATTTAGCCTTCTAAATTCAAGGTTTAAACAACTCTTGAGATGGGGAACAACTTTTTGTTTATATGACTTGTTGATTTGGTATAAGAAAATAAGTTATTTTTAAGGAAAAAAGTGGAGAAAAGTTGAGGAAAATGAGAGAAAGAAATCAACAATGGTGGCTAGCCTCTAGATGGTTGAAGAAGACCATTAAAATATTTTATTTTAATAATATTTAATGTTAATATTATTAATCCCATGAGAAAAGACTATTTTACCCCTTTAAAATTCCATTATTTACATTCATGCCATAAGTAATATTTAAATATTTTTACTTCAAATTTATATTTATATTTTTTTAATTTTTATTTATTTAAATCCAACTAAGTCAAACATTGACCAAGGAGGAGGTTTGATAGGCCTTATAATGTGAAATGACCAAAATATCCCTAAATGAATACTTTGTTTTCTGTTCCTTCGTTTTTAGCAATTTCGCGTGACTCAGTTTCTTGGGTTAGAATTACAAGAAACTTTTTCACTCGAGGGCTTGAACATGTTAGTCTATTAGCCAAAAGTCAAACTAGGTTAACCATTATTTCGAGAAGTTTTCTCGATCTGTGGACAAAATTGTCATTTTTGAATTTGTTGCACATAAACTTAGGCATACTCAAATGGAAGAATTTGGGAAAGTTTTCTTCTTACCTCTTATGTATTTCAAGCCTTCAATTCACATTTTGCCACCTCGAAGTCCATCCAGATTATGAATTGTCTTGTGGGGCCTACTTGGCAGTTTCCCCCGACACCTACAAAGTAAATAAGGATTAATTGCCATAACTTGATTTATGATTCTAACTTAATTTATTCAAAAATTGAGGAAAGAGTAAAGGAAATTAGGGATCTCATATCCTCCCCACCTTTAGAAATTTAGTCCTTCAAATTTTGAATCAAGTTGATGCTTAAATAACTCTAGATACTTCTCTTTCATTAAGCTTTCTAGCTCTCACGTAGCTTCTTCAGTGGTATGTTACTTCCAGAGGACTTTGACTAATGGAATTGTCTTAGATCGTAACATTTTCTCTTTTCCGTCCAGAATCCGGATTGGCTTCTCCATATAACTCATGTCTTCACGATTCTCCAAAGGCTCGTATTCAATGACATAAGATGGATTTGGATGATACTTTCGAAGCATAGACACGTGGAAGACATTATACACACTGGCTAGTTCTAGAGGTAATGCTAACCTATAGGTAACATCTCCCAAACGGTCTAAGATTTCAAATGGCCTGATGTAGTGAGGACTTAGTTTGCCTTTCTTACCAAACCTCATGATTCCTTTAGACGGAGAAACTTTCAAGAATACCGAGTCCCCAACACAAACTCAAGTGGCCTGTGTCTAGTATCTGTATAGCTTTTTTGTTGGCTTTGAGCTGTCTTAAGTCTTTGGTAAATTAGCTTGACATTCTCAGAAGCCTGCCTGACTAAGTCTGGGGCTAACAATTTTCGCTCACCCACTTCTTCCCAACCTATCGATGATCGACACCTTCTACCATAAAGAGCTTTGTACGATGCCATCTCAATACTTGCATGGTAGCTGTTATTATAGGTGAATTCGACTAATGGCAGATGATCATCCCAAGAGCCCTTGAAATCCAAAGCACAGGCTCTCAACATATCTTCGAGCATCTAGATGGTGCGCTTGGACTGACCATCAGTTGTGGATGGAAAGTGGTTCTAAAGTTTAATCGAGATCCCATAGCTTTTTGAAAGTGTTCCTAGAAATGAGAAGTGAATCTAAAATCTCTGTCAGAGGTGATGCTCACTGGAACCCCATATAATCGAACAATCTCCTTAACATACAAATCTGTTAAAGCACTAAGTGAATCACCAAGACACCATCATGATTTCTTCTGGTCCGAGGCAATCCCATAATGAAATCCATCATGATGTGTTACCACTTCCATATAAGTATAGGCAGAGGCTGTAATAAACTAGCTGGTCTTTGGTGCTCCAACTTAACTTGTTGGCATGTGAGACACTTTGCCACAAACTCTGCTATATCTCGTTTCATGCCAATCCAGCAATACACCTTGCGTAGATTATGATATATTTTAGTATTACTTGGATGCAAAGTGTATTTAGTGGAATGAGCTTCTGTCAGAATCAACCTTTTCAACTCCTGATCATCGAGAACATATATACGGCCTTTGAACCTTAGAGTCCTATCATTGCCGATGGCAAACAAGATTACACCTGGTTTGCAGCCTTGATGCATTGAGTATCTTCCTTCTAAGCACCCCGAATTCTAGCTATCAACTCTGGTTCAATCAACAGACTAGCTGTCATCCCATATCGCTCAGAAGGTGAAACATTCAAGCCGAAACTTGTGAACTGCTCCAACAATTCGTATTATCGAACCATCATATGTGACACCATTCCCATATGCTTCTTACTTAGAGCATCTGCCACCACATTGGCCTTTCTCGGGCGGTACAAGATCTTGAAATCATAATCCTTTAGAAGCTTAAGCCACCTCCACTATCTCATATTCAGTTCTCTTTGTGAGAATAAGTACTTTAGACTCTTATGGTTTATAAACACTTAAAACTTCTCCCTATATAAATAGTGCTATCAAATCTTCAGAGCAATACTACAGCGGCCAACTCTAAGCATGTGTCGGATAATTCTTCTCATGGTCTTTTCGTTGACACGAAACATAAGTGACTACCTTACCATGCTGCATTAACACGCAACCTTGACCCTATGTAGAGTTATCACTATACATAGAGAAACCTCCTGAACCATCTAGAATAGTGAGAATGGGTGTTGTCGTTAGCGTGTGCTTCAACTCTTGGAAAGTACACTCACAAGCATCATTCCACTCAAACTTCACATCTTTATCTGTTAAGTGTGTCAAAGGAGTAGCCAACCTTAAGAAACCCTCAACAAATTGTCGATAGTAACCAGCTAGACCCAACAAGTTATGAATCTTCGTCACTGTTTTCGACCTCTCCCACTGCACAATAGCTTCAATCTTTGATGGATCGACAAAACCCCATCTTTATGACTATTTGACCCAAGAATGCAATTTGGTCCAGCCAAAAGTCACATTTACTTAGCTTGGCATATAACTTATGGTCTTTAAGGGTCTAAAAAACTATCCGAAGATGCTGCTTATGCTTTGCTCTGGATTTGGAATACACTAAGATGTCATCGATAAAGACGATGACAAATTTATTCAAGTATGGCTTGAACACCTCATTCATCAAATTCATAAATGTTGTGGGGGCGTTCGTGAGATTGAACAGCATAACTAGGAATTCATAGTGGCCATATAATGTCTTGAATACCGTCTTAGGGATATCTTCACTCCGAATCTTCAACTGATGATATCCCGATCTCAGGTCTATTTTAGAGAATACCTATGCTCCCTAAAGCTGATCGAAGAGATCTTCAATCTTGGGAAGAGAATACTTATTCTTGATGGTAACTCTATTCAACCATTGGTAGTCAATGTAAAGCCTTAAGCTACCATTTTTGTCCTAGATAAATAATACAGGAGCACCCCACGAGGATATGCTAGGTCGTATGAACCCCTTGTCTAGTAGTTCCTGAAGCTACTTCTTAAGCTCCTCAAGCTCCACTAACGCCATTTGATAGAGAGGTCTAGAAATGGTCTCGGTTCCCAACATCAAGTCAATGGTAGATTCAATCTCCTTATCTGGAGGAAGTCCTAGAAGTTCATCAGGAATCACATTGGGAAAATCCCTAACTACCGAAATTTCATGAAGCTCGGAACATTTCTTTTCTACATCCACCACATAAGCTACAAACCTTTTACATATCAAACATATTCAATTAAATTTACTTCCAACAAGTCAATTAACAAATATGCTTTTACATTAAACACTAGTAAAACTTACCACATAGCTAATGGGAGAAGAAAAGGTTACAGTTTTAGCATAACAATCCAAAATGACATGATTTCTAGCTAACAAATCCATCCTTAATATGACATCAAATCCGTACATATTTAATAGGATTAGGTCGGCTATCGATTCCCTCTCTCCTACCCGCAGCTTACAATTAAGATATATTATGTCAATCATTTGTGACTCCTTAAATGGGGTATTTATTTGTAATAAATGCCCTAAGGGTTCTGGTTCAACAAGTAATTTCATAACGATCATGGGGGATACAAAGAATGAGTAGAGCCTGGATCAAATAATGCAGTGACATTTATATCAAAAAGATAGATCTTACCCTTAATCACGTTGGAGGAAGTGGTGTCAGCGGACCCCTTATTTATAGCAAAGATCCTACCCTGAGTCACAGCTTTCTTTCCCTTCTTTGCTGTCGTAGCCTTATGCTGAGGCTAGGTGGCCTTCTCCCATTCCTCGAGCGCCTTTTGAATCATCCTTGGAAATCTTTAATTCGGTGTTGCTTCTCACCACACCAAAAGCAGGCTTCAGGTATCACACGACATGGTTGTGACCCATGGAATCTCTTGCAATGTTCACACTTCTTCATCAAGTCCTTTTGTGAGCTAACGGTGCTGCCTGCCAATAATTAGGATTTATCCTCAGCTATCTTTATTTTGGTGGCTTTCGGAGTCCCTTCATCTTTCTTATCTTTCTTAAATGGATATCTATCAACCGAGGCCTTCTCATTTAACTTGTGTTTCACCTTTTCTTTGCCTTTACCCTTTCCTTGAAAATCTGGTTGGTGAAACTCGTGGTCCTACTCGCACAGTTAAGCTTTACAAACTGCTTCATCATAGGTGGTGACATCCATCGGATACAACTTGGACCTAATGGATGGCCTCAGTCCCTCCATGAACCTATATATCTTGTGCTCCTCACTACGCAAAGTCTCAAGGTCAAATCTGCTTAGAGTGATGAACTTAGACTCGTACAGATCGACTGATATGTACCCTGAGTCAAATTCAAGAACTCTACCTTCAACTTTTTATGAGCAGTGCGTGGGATGTACTGCTTGTTGAATGCCTCCAAAAATATATCCCACATGACCTTTGGATGCCTAGCCTCCAAATAGTCTGAGTGGACTCCCACTAATGCTCTGCATCGTCCAGTAATAAATATGCTGCTAAGCCCACTTTTTCTATTTTAGAACAGGTCATATACTTGAATAACTTGGTAACTACCTTGACCTAGTTTTCTGCCACCAATGGATCCCTGTCTCCCTTGAATTTAGGCAAGTCCAGCTTCTTAAATTCTTTTAATAGACTAACATTGCAATAAGCTATGGGATCTTGCCTTTTTGAAGCTAGAGCTGGCTATGCTAATGGGGGTTATACTAGAGGAGCAAGAGGTGTTGGGGGAACGTTTTCCTGTGGTGGAGGACAAGGCACCACATGGAGAGCTGGTGGTGCATTCACGGCCACATTTGGAAAGTTAGCATGAATTGGTTAAAAAGTGTCGTCATAGTCTCGAGATTCCGCTCCACCCTCGATATACATGTGTTAGGGCTCTCAGGTTGAGGGGGCAGGTTCCAGAGCTAGTTTCGGTGTTAATTCAGGAGATGGATTTGCCCCGTCTCCTTCCTCATCCTCACCAGTACCCTTTCTACGATTACTCATTCTGCCAATATCACAACAAAATCAAATGAGTTTAGTATAACTTTGAACAATTATACCACACATATATATATTCAGACAAGTATAGTATTGGAGGATATAAACTATTTCTAACCTAATGACATCAATAAATATCAGACTAACCCTCCTCTGATACCAATTCTGTAACGTTTGATTTCATTCAAATACCAACTAACTTTTTATTTTTTCTTATAATGGGTTAGGCAGTTTGTCAGGTCATTATTCTTTCTCACTTGTACCGAATATCTTATCACATTAGTTCCATATTGTTAAATTCAATGACATCCTATCAGGAATACAGTACAATATCATCCTTAAATTATTTATTATACATACACATATTTACTTAGTATACAAACTTGTTGACATTTCATTTACAAACATATTATTGTCCCTACTAGTTTACATCCCTAGTATATTCTAAAAAACATTATAATACTATACAACATCTGAGATATATAATAAAACACAATATACCTTCAAGGAACATGAAGCATGTCTCGAAAGAATACTGTAGCTCCAAAAGTCTACGCCCATCTAAATGAGCAGATGTCACTACAAATAATATGGGAGTTAAAATAGGGGAGTGAGTTTATGCTTAGTAAGGAAACATATATAAAAGTGCATGTTATACTCCTATATGCAGTTTTCCTACATGGCTCTATCATGTCATGTAAAGTTGTCAACCATGCTGTTAATTCAGAAGGAAGGAACTTCTATAGCCGATTAGGATTGCCAGGCTGAGTTTGAAAAGATGCTTTAAAGCACCTCACTTATCTTGGGTCCTACGTTCGACTATAAGGATCAGTTAGAAATTCTCAAATGTAGTTTGTATTTAGTGGGATTAAAATAATTTCTTTCAATTACAATGTAAAATAGATATAAAAATATGAATTCATCAAGTACCATATAACATATAATCAAATCCTGCTTTCTCATTCACATATATTTAAATCAATCAAACACTTGCTTGCAAAAAAAAATCATTTAAATCAGTGATCCAATAAGCTTTTACAATTCGGTGGAGACGATCAACATCCAATAGAATCATGCATAGAAAATATCCCATACGGGATACACATAAAAAGTGGCATACCCAACGCATGGGCCACGGATCCACCCCTACCCTAAGCCAAAACACATAAAAGGAAACAAATGGCCATCATTGAAAATCCATAGTTTACACTACTCAGGTGACAACTGTAGTGCTAAAGACTTGACTAAGGTCTCACAGCAAAATACATATAATCCACATAAGCATATAAGTATGCGTGATCACCATAGAAGTTAACAATCCCAAAATGGTTCACATATCATTCAAAGTAACAAGTCCTATACTTCGGAGCAGAAAATTCGGTAAATATTCTCAGTGTAAAACTAAGTGTTCAAAATATTTTTGTTACATATAAATACTGGTATACTACATGTCAATAACTTAAAACAAGTGAAAATAAATTCTTATGTCCATTAAAACTGCATCACAAAATATGCAGGCTTAAGAATAAGTTTTCTCATTAATGGAAACTTAAGTTGTTTGAGTTGACAAGCTGATTTAGCTTAGTCTAGGTCATTGGTATATTGATTTTATAGTTGTTTTACAAAATTTCGGTAGCATAAGAATTGTAACTATCCTAACCCCCTGCATAAAAATTACAGTTTATATTTCTCAAACCAATTAATATTCCCAAGTGTAAGCATAGCATTTCCTATGCACATTTCATACATGTTCCTTACCTTAGATTACAACACAATGTAATAATACTTATGGCACCACTTATGCATCGTTATCTTCTGAACTCAAAGCTGCAAAAACGATATCAAAATACATTTAATATTCAATTCTTTATTTATAAAGATTACTCTACACATCTCTAACCATCACTTGTTTAATACAACAACTACTTCGGTTTAATTCTTACCATTTGCCTAAATATAACTACAAGCAAATTGTATTCTTTTTTTATTCTGATTTCGCCAACGATCTTATTAGCACTTATATATTATTCTTTAATTATTAAACTTAAAGAAATCAATATGGGACCCTTATGAAGCTCTCTTGGCCGAATGCTTACCATTACCCAACACTTATTATTTTTCCATTCTAACTTCATATATAACCTTTATTCATTCTCTACATTTAATCTATACCCACCATACATCAAAATTGCACCAGTATTATCCCCTCTTCATCATGGCCTAATGTCCACCTTGGCACCAGACCTATTGTTTTGCTATTTTATAGTTATGGATATGCTTAATTCATTGTAAGCTTTCATTTTCCACCCATCATGCCATAGAAACACCATGATATCCCCTCACATCCACCATGATATCCCCTCACATCCACCATGGTCGAAACCCTTAATCATCACTATACTTAATTTTAATTCAATCCTAGGTCCTAGACAGATTATTCATACATAAAACAATCTAAAACCATGGTTAGAATCAAAGGAAACCCAACCACTTCTCACCTTGAATAGTGATCGAAAATGGCAGGGCCCAAAATAGCCCTCAGATGCTTGATTTAGCCATCCAAATTCAGGGTTAAAATAGCCCTTGAGATGGAGAACAACTTTTGTTTAGATGGCTTGTTGATTTGGTGTAGGAAAATAAGTGATTTTCAAGGAAAAAGTGGAGAAAAGTTTAAGAAAATGAGAGAAAGAAATCAACAATGGTGGCTGACCTCTAGATGGTTGAATAGGACTATTAAAATATTTTATTTTAATAATATTTAATGTTAAAAAAAATTAATCCAATGAGAAAAGACCATTTTACCCATTTAAAATTTCATTGTTTACATTCATGCCATAAGTAATATTTAAGTATTTTTACTTCAAATTTTTATTTTTATTTTTATTAATTTTCATTTATTTAAATCCAACTAAGTCAAGCATTGACCAAGGAAGAGGTTTGACTGGCCATATAATGCGAAATGGCCAAAATACCTTTAAACAAATACCTTCTTTTTGGTTCCTTCGTTTTTAGCAATTTTGCATGACTCAGTTTCTTAGGTTAGAATTACAAGAAACTTTTTCACTCGAGGGTATAACCATGTTAGTCTATTGGCCAAAAGTCAAACTAGGTTGACCATTATTCTGATAAGTTTTCCCGACCTGTGGACAAAATCGCCATTTTTGAATTTGTTGCACGCAAACCTAGGCATGCTCAAATGGAAGAATTTGGGAAAGTTATCTTCTTACCCTTTATGTATTTCGACCCTTCGATTCACATTTTGCCACTTTGGAATCCATCCGAATTATGGATCATCCTATGGGGTCCACTTGGAAGTTTCCCCCAATACCTACAAAGTAAGGAAGGATTAATTACCATAACTTGAGTTATTATTCTCACTTAAGATATTTAAGAATTGAGGAAGGAGTCGAGGAAATTAGGGATCTCACAAGTTGGACCATTTTCAGAAAGCATTGCTCTGTAGATTTTATTTTTCTTTCTATTTTATTTGAACATTATATATGTGGATTGGACATGATATTTGGGGATGCTATAAGGATATTTTCTAAATATTTAAAGATTTTATTCTAATGCATGTATATATATTAATTGTATGGATTTTTGTTAAATCGTATTTAACAAAAATTGATTTTATTTTAGGTGTTCACTTCTTGAATTAAGACCATGATCTTCATGAAGCACTGTGCTAGTGTAAGACTTTATTTTCATAATTTCTTTTTTGAACATAATATATATTTCTGGACTAAACATAATGTCTGAGGATGTTAGATGTATATTTTATGGTTATTTACAAATTTTGTTTGATTAGATAAGTATATATATTTATATATATATATATATATATATATATTTGGCCAAAAAAAAGATAAGTGTATATATATATATATATATTAAATGTATGGATTTTTGTTAAACCATATTGTAAATTAATTGAAATCTATTTTAGGTGTACTTAGACGGAAAATAGATTTTACCTTCCAAAGTTACTTGTTTTTGTAGCAAAATCCAATAATTTAAATAGCTATGAAATATATATCGTATTTGCAGCGGAATAAATCAAATCATCGATGAAATTTCTGTTGCTAAAATGAATTTTTGACGTAATTTATAATTTATTTTTTATTTTCTAAATGATTTTTGCAACGTAAAATTTAAAAAAAATGGATTTTTTTGACATAATTGGTGACAGAATTTGTTATGAAATTTTTGTTGCAAATTTGTGATAGAATTTGTAACATAAATTCCATAGCAATTTGTAACGAAATTTGTAATGGATTTTCCATCACAAAATATAATTTTTTATTTTTTATTTTGAATTAACAAAATATTTTGTGACAGAAAAAATTGATTTACAGACGAAATTTCTGTCAAGATCTGGTTAATGATACTCGGTATTGACATTTTCTTTTTCATTGTGATTAGTTGGGCTATCTGCAGTGTCCACATTTAGTTTTAATGTCAATTGGTATTTTAATCCTAGAACCCTAAACATTCACTTTGATATATACTTGTACGATCATAATTTAGTTTTCATTTAATTTCTATCTATTAATACTACATGGTCACATTCGGTATGCTACAGTATAGTTTACATCCCCTATACAAAATATATCTATAGTAATACTGTACATATATTGTCTGAACATATAAAAGTAAAATGTATACCTCTACGGTCTCTGATAGCTGCCTAAGGGATACCGATAAAGTACTTCTTAGAACAGCATAAATTATTGCAAATAATATGGAAGGAAGATAAGGGGGTGAGCTTACGCCCAGTAAGAAATGTATATACTATGCATAACTACATGCATGTATCCTAAACATGCTCTTACACTCAAGATCACTATTAGTACAGTACTTAGGCACTCTATCGGAAAAGATACTATAATAGGTTAGGAAACCAGGTAAGTATAGAAGGATACTTTAAAGTACCTCACTTGTCTCGATTCCTAGTTTTGACTATAGGGAGTTTACTATAGTTTACTAGATAGATGGTTCAATGCTACAGTTTTCGATAATTCGGTACTTCAGCAATTCAGTAAACTATTAACAGTTCATTCAGTAAACAGTATGATAAACAATTGAATAAACTATTCAATAAAAAATTCAATAAACGATACGGTGATCAGTTTGGTAAATAGTTTAGTAGTTCAATCAGTAAGTAGTGCAGTAATCAATTCAGTAACAATTTAATAAGTTAATCAATAAATAGTACGGTAGACCATTTTAGTAAAAAATGCAATAAATCAGTTCAGTCGATCATATTCAATAAACACTCAGTAAACAGTACGATAAAATAGTTCAGTATCAGTACAGTGGAGACCATGCAACACTTGATAGAATCATGCAATTTCAATACCCCAATCGAGAGTAACAGTAAGACATATGGCCATAGTCAATAGTGGTCCACAGTGAACACTAGTCAGGTGATAGCTGTGGGTGCTGAAGACATGACTAAGGTCAATCAGTACAAGTACACTCACTCACTTAGTACAGCATGATAAACCCAAAGGCTGCTATGGGGCCAACAGTGTCAAAATAGTTTATAAAACAGTGGAAACACTTTTCAAAGATCAATTTCGTAAAACAATCTTCAGTCAGTCCATAATTTAGTAAAATCAGTAACAATGACAATTGATATAAAAATATTAGGCAAATATTCTCAATTCAAAATCTAGTATTCAAAATATTTTATTTACGCTAGTCAGCATACCTATTTGCTTCCCGAAACACATGAGTTACTTTAACAATCCAATCTCGAGTCATGAGATGTTTGATACTATCCACAGAAGAGGAGTTTTCATTTACATGAGCTTAACATCTTTCTTGATACAAGGTCTACTTTTAAAAATGATTCCACTTCTATGACAACTTGACAGGCAGCTAACTAGAGACCTATTAAAATACCCCATAGCTCAGCATTTAGAAAGAGCATGAAAATCCCATCTTCAATAGGCCAACTTCATGCTGGATAAGATCCCTAGCCCAGATTGACCGAGCGACGATAGGCCCTATTAATATTAACTTTCACCCGTAATTCAGTTAATATAAAACAATCTTCAATCAGTCCATAATTCAGTAAAATCAGTAACAATGACAGTTGATATAAAAATATTCGACAAATATTCTCAGTTCAAAATTTTCAGTGTTAAAAATATTTTATTTACGTATAAGAATGACCCTAATACTTGTAGGTATCTTGAAAACTAGAAAAATTATTAAAATCAGTCTCAGAAACTGAGTTACAAATTTGGGGACTCTTAGCGACCTATATGTAACTTTTGATTTCATTCACTCTTTAACTTCATTTCAATGCCATTTACAATTTACCCTTATGATTATAAGGTTTAAGGTTCAATTTATGAAATTTCGATAGTATAACAATACAATCAATCCTAACCCTTCTGCATTAGAAACGTAATTCAATAACCACAATAACAGTTACCCAATCTCAATCCATAGTAACCAAGCATCTGAGAATGCCAATTCAATCACTATCAATGCAACACAATGTCCCTACGCCTCTTACATATATCCCTTACCACTCATAGTGCACTGTGCTGCTCGATAGCACCGGTATTACACTCCTCACTTTCGAGCAGCCAAACGTTACACAATCACTGTCAATTCACCACACTTCAGTTATAAAAAGTATTTAACTCATTAAGATATATTACATTGCCTACCGTAGCTATAAATCCGATCTACTTCATATCAGTCCTTGCATTGCAACTATCATCAAAACACCTACTTTTTCGGTTTCGACTTCACCAATAGTCTTATATTAATTTATACAGTATCCTAGGACCCAATTTACATTGAATTGAGCATGATTTCACGATGCTCTTCACTTGGTCGAATTCACCATCGTTGGCCACTCACTCTGTTTCAACGATTTAAGGCCATATACACGTTTTACTCACTCTCTATACTAATTGTCCATCATTTTTGCATTAAACAACATCATATTCATGCGTGGATGTACTTCCTCGAAACCCTAGGGGATAAATTCTCATGGTTTCAATTCAATTTGAGTTTAAATACATGCTTAAACACCTTAAATACATAGCTTAAAGTTATTAAAACATGAAAATTCGAGCTTTCTCCCACCTTTCCTCCTTAGTCGAAATTGAAGGGAGACCAAACACTATGAAAACGCCACTTCAAGGCTTAATTTTGGTAGTATTTTGTAGAGCTACAAGAGTTGAACAACTTTGTTGAAAACAGTTTTCGATTTTATAGTATTTTTGCTAGGGTTTCAATGTCTTTCTAACTCTTAACAAAGCTTGGTTTAATAGAGGATTAGGAAATGAAGATGATGGTCTAAAATGAAGAAAAGAAGACTAGAAAAATCTATTTAAATAATATCTTGGGTGGTAAATTACCAAAGTACCCTTAAGTTTTACGAAACTTTCCATTTCGCCCTACACACTTCAATTTCCGTTTAAATAGTCAATTTAACTTCCAAAATATATCATTCAATCATAAAACATATCTATTTAACATGTTATAATCATTCAATAGGCCTTTGATAAGATTTGACTTGTTACAAGGGCAAAATTACCAAATTAGCCCCAACTATCCAATCGCGTAGTTTTTCACTTTTTTGTGTGATTTAGTCTATTAATTAACATGGCATGAGACTTCTTCACAAAAGGATTTATATATAATTTTCAGTTGGTCTTAACTCAATTTAGATTGACCGTTATTTGCGAAAAAATTTTCGACCTATGGATTTAATTGTCATTTTCAAAATTGTTGCACACTTTTCAAACTATGCACAAACAAATGAATTTTGAGATGTAGATTCTTAGTATCTCAGTATTTTGCTCCAAATTTCGATACTATTAGGTTTCACCTCCATCAAAACAGTATAAGTCTTAGTGGGATCCACAATCTAAGTCTCCATTACACCTACAAAACATAAGGCTTATGAACAGTTATGAGATAACTTATCTTCCTAGCTTCATTAATAGTATATAATAGTAATAGGAAGTGTGAATCTCACATCCTCCCCACCTTAAGAAATTTAGTCTTCCAGATTTGACTGGGTTTGTCAGTCGAATAACTTTGGATACTTTTCCTTCATTAGGCTCTTTAATTCCCAGGTAGCTTCTTCTGCTAAGTGGTACTACTGCGAGAGAACCTTAACTAATGGAATTATCTTAGACAGTAGTACTTTCTCTTTTTGATCTAAGTTTGAATTTGTTTCTCGGCATAACTCATGTCCTCTTTGATCTCCAAAGGCTCATGCTGAATCACATGAGATGGATCTAGATGATACGTGGAAGACATTGTTTATCCTGGATAACTTTGGTGATAATGCTAACCGATATGCCACGTCTCACACTCGATCTAAGATCTCAAAAGGCCCAATGTAGCAAGGACTCAACTTCCCTTTCTTTTTGAATCCATAATGTCTTTAGATAGTGAAATTTTTCAAAAACACTGAATCCCCCACTGAAAATTCTAAATGTCCCGTTTGGTATCTGCATAACTTTCTGTTGACTCTGGGTAGTTTTCAGTCGATTGCATATAATTTGAACATCCTCTAAAGCTTGCTCAACGAGATCGAGAGCTAAAATCTTTCGATCACCTATTTCTTCCTAGCCAATAGGAGAACAGCATCTCCGCCCATACGAAGCTTCGTAAGGTGCCATGTCGACAATCGAATGATAACTATTATTGTAGGCAAACTCTGGTAATGGCAAGTGATCATCCCAGGAGCCTTTAAAGTCCAGTGTACAAGCCCTCAACATACCCTCGAGTGTCTAGATCATTTACTAGGACTAACCATCAATCTGCAAATGGAAAGCTGTGTTGAAGTCTAGTCAAGATCTCATGCCATCTTGTAAATGCTCCCAAAAATGAGAGGAGAACAAAGAATCTCTATCAGAAGTAATACTCACTGGAACTCCATGTAGTTTAACAATCTCTCTGACATACAGAATGGCTAAAGCACTCAATGAATCAACGGATTTCATGGCAAGGAAGTGGGCTGATTTCGTATATCAATCAACAATCACCTAGATCGCATCATAGTTCGTCCTAGTCTTTGGTAAACCCACGATGAAATCCATAGTGATGTGCTCCCATTTCCACGCCGGTATTGGTAGAGGCCAAAGCAATCTTGTGGGTTTTTTACGCTTTACCTTTACCTGCTGGCAAGTGAGACATCTTGCTACAAACTCAGCAATGTCTCTCTTCATTTTAGGCCACCAATACACTTAACGAAGATTATGGTACATCTTGTTACTACCCGGATGTAAAGTGTACCTCGAGGTATAAGCCTCTATCAGAATCAACTCTCTTAACTATTGATCATCGAGAATACAAATTCGACCTTTAAACCTTAGAATACCATCAGTACCAATCCCATATTTTGACTGTGTACCCAACTACACCTGATTGGCTATCTAAATACAATTAGTATCTTCCCTTGAGCATTTTTGAGCCAATCCATCAGATCTTGCTTAATCCAAAGACTAGCCATCATATCATATCTCTTAGAAGAGGTGATATTCAGACTGAGGTTTGCAAATTGTTCTAACATATCATATTCTCGAACCATCATGTCAGAGACCATACCCATGTGTTTCTTGCTCAAAGCATCTGCCATCACATTTGCTTTCCCCTGGTGGTACAGTATCTCGCAGTCATAATCTTTCAGCAGCTTCATTCATTTACGTTGTCCATGTTCAATTCACCCTATGAGAATAGATACTTAAGACTCTTGTGGTTTGTATGTACCTAGAATCATTCACCATACAGATAATGCCGCCATATCTTTAGAGCAAACACCACGGAAACTAGTTTCATATCATAGGTAGGATAGTTCTTCTCATGGTCGTTCAGTTAATGGAACCATAATCAACCACTTTCCTATTCTGCACCAGCACACAACTCAAACCCAGTAAGGAGGCGTCACTGTACATTAAAAAACCCCTTGAATTGCTTGGAATGTTGAGGATAGGTGTTGTGGTTAACCTGTGCTTCAATTCTTGAAAATTGCGCTCACAAGCATCATTTCATTCAAACTTAGCATCCTTACATGTAAAACACATTAGAGGGGCAGCCAATCTAGAAAAACCTTCAATAAATCAATGATAATATCCCACTAGACCTAAAAAGCTCTGAATCTCAGTCACTGGCTTTTATTTTTCCCATTGTACATTCACCTCTATTTTAGATGGTTCAACTGACACCCCATCTTTAGACACCATGTGTCTCAAAAATGCAATCTGATCTAACCAGAATTCACACTTACTCAGCTTAGCATAAAACTTTTGATCTCTAAAGGTTTGTAGGATAATGTAGAGATGCTACTCATGCTCTCCCAAGATTTAGAATATACCAGGATGCCGTCAATAAACATGATAACAAACTTGTCCAAAAAAGGCTTGAAAACCTCATTCATCAAATTCATGAAAGCTGCAAGGGTATTAGTCGAACCAAATGGCACAACTAGAAACTTGTAATAGCCATACCAAGTTCTAAATGCAGTTTTAGGGACATCTCCTTCTCGATTCTTCAATTGGTGATATCCCGATCTGAGATCAATTTTGAAGAATACCTAGCCAGCCCTAAGCTAATCAAACAAATCATCTATTCTATGAAGAGGATACTTGTTCTTAATAGTAGCCTTATTGAGCAACTGATAATCAATACAAAGTCAAAGGTTACCATCCTTTTTCTTGACAAAAAAGATTGGTACACCCCAATGAGAGACGCTAGGATGAATGTAGCCCTTGTCTAATAACTCCTGGAGTTGCTTCTTGAGCTCATGAAGCTCTACCAATGTCATTCGATAAGGAGACTTGTAAATGGGTTCGATGACGGGCATTAGATCAATTATGAACTTTATCTCTTGATTTAGAGGAAGTCCCGGTAATTCATCTAGAAATACATCTGTGAAATGCCTGACCACAAGAATCTCGTGTAACTCCAGACGTTTCTTTTTTATGTTCTCCACATAAGCAATGAACCCTTCAATAAGAAACATAGTCCTTCAGATTTCAATCTCAAACAAATTTTTCCACAAAATAATTCACTTTCATTACTAAGCAGAAAGCTTTAAAATGTAATTTTTAGGATAAGAGAAGGTTATATATTTCGTATAGCAGTCTAAACTGACATGATTTGTTGCTAACCAATCCATCTTTAAGATTACAACAAAATCATACATATTAAGGATAATTAAGTTAGCTACTGTAACCTTCTCTCCTACCTTTAGTTTACAGTTACAGTATATAACATTAGTAATTTGAGATTCTTTAAAGGATGTATTAATCATAATAGATGCCCTAAGGATTCAGGCTTTACTGGAATCTTAAAAGCAAACATTGGTGACGCAAATGAATGCATAAAACTCAGATCAAATAATGCAAGTGCATCTATATCGAAAACAGAAATCATACCCTTAATAACCTTAAATGATGTGTCAGTAGACTCCTTGTCAATAGCATACACTCAGCCCTGAGTCACAGCCTTCTTCCCTTTTTTGCAGCTGTAGCATTCCTCAGCTGTGATGGTGCAACCTTTTATAGCCCCTTAACAAGTGCTACTACTATTGCTACTGACTCTTTATCACTTGGGCAATGCTTAACCAAATGCTTGGTCTATCCATATCTGAAACAAGCTCCTGTGACCAAAATGATAGGGCTTGGTACAATGCGACCTTCTACGATGCTCACATCTCATCACGATACCCTTCTGAATAAGAGTGGAGTTATCAGTGGTAGTAGACTTAACCTCAGAAATTTTAATCCTAGTCACCTTGGCCTTCTTAGCCAGTCTCTTCTCAAATTTGTCATCAAAACTCCACTTAACCTTTTCCTTGTCCTTGCCTTTAGCTCGGGCTCTGAACTTTGTTTAATGGAAGTCATAATCTTGCTCACATAGCTGAGCTCGACGAATAGCCTTATTATACGTGACAACGTGAAACAGAGTTAACCTTGCTTGGATAGAAGGCCTTTGATTGGCCATAAATCTCTCTATCTTATACTCCTCTCTCTTAACTGTCCCCAGATCAAAGTGGCTTAATGTTGTAAACTTGGACTCATACTGATCTATAGTTATATTCCCTTATGACAATCCCAAAAACTCTACTTGTAGCCTCTTGTTCACTATTCGAGAAATATACTGCTTATTGAAAGCCTCTAAGAACATACCCCAGGTCACTATCGGATGTCTGGCAGCTAACATTATATTAGTAGACTTCCACCAATGCTTTACCTCATTAATCAACAAAAAGGTAGCTAGACCCACCTTTTCCATCTTGGTACACTACATGTAAGTGAACAATTTCTCCGCAGCATTTACCTTGTTTTCTGCTATCATAGGATCCTTGTCGCCCTTGAACTTCAACGGATCTAATTTCTTGAACCATCTCAGTAGATTAATCTCATAGTCAATCACTAGGTCAGCAGGCTGAGGCTGTGGTAGCAATGGTACCAACTGTGACTAAGGCTTTGGAGGTACATTAACCTGCGAAGGAAGAGGCTGCACCACTTTTAATACTAGTGCCTTGGCATTATTATTGAAATTGATGATAAACTCTGCAAACATCCGTTCCAGCCTAAAGATACGGGTATTAGGACTCTCATGCTACAGAGGGAGGGCAGGTTCCATAATTGTTTTCGAAGAAGGGTCTGGAAATGGTTGAACCTGTCTCTATCTCCATCCTCTTCTCGTCTCTATCCAGTACCCCTCCGCATGTCACTCATTTTGTCAAAAACAGACATAAGAAATACTTTCAGTCACTCCAAATATTTATATATTTAGACAAGTAAAGTACTATAAGGGATGTAAACCAATTCTAACCTAAAGACACTGACAGGCATCAGACCAACTTTGCTCTAATACCAATTTTTCTATCATGATCCGGTTAATGACACTCGGTACTAACATTTTCTTTTTCATTATGATTGGATAGGCTGTCTACAGTGTCCACATTCAGTTTTAATGTCAATCGGTATTTCAATCCCAGAACTCGAAACATTATCTTTCAATGTATACTTATGCGATCAAAATTTAGTTTACACTTAATTTCTATTGATTAATACTACACTATCACATTCGGTATGCTACAGTATAGTATACATCGACAATGCAAAATATTAACATAGTAGTACTGTACATACATTTCTGAACATATAAAAGTAAAATAGTATACCTCAACGATCTTTGGTAACCGCTTGAGGGATACCAATCAGAGTACTTGCCAGAATAGGATAAATTACAACAGATAATCTAGAAGGAAGATAAAGGGATGAGCTTACGCCCAATAAGGAATATATATAAAAGAGCTGATACTATGCATAACCACATGCATGTATCTTAAACATGCTCCTACACTCAAGATCACTATTGGTACAGTATTTAGGCACTTTATCAAAAAAGATAATATAATTGGTTAGGAAACCAAGCTGAGTACAGAAGGATACTTTAAAGTACCTCACTTTTTTCGGTCCCTAGTTTCGACTATAGGGAGTTTACTATAGTTTACTCGATGACGGTTCAGTGGTACAGTTTCCAATAACTCAATAATCCAGCAATTCAATAAACTATTAACAGTTCATTCGGTATACAGTACGTTAAACAATTCAATAAATTGTTCAATCAAACATTTGGTAAATGGTACGGTGATCACTTCAGTAAATAATATAATCGTTCAATCAGTAAGTAGTGCAGTAATCAGTTCGATAGCAATTTAGTAAGTTAATCAATAAACAGTACAGTAGACCATTTTAGTAAACAATGCAGTAAATCAATTCAGTCGATCATATTCAATGAACACTCAATAAATAGTATGATAAAACAGTTCAATATCAGTATAATGAAGACTAGGCAACACCTGATAGAATCATGCAGTTTTAGCACCTTAAAAGG
This sequence comes from Heritiera fomes, assembly GCA_032173925.1. Classification (NCBI taxonomy): domain Eukaryota; kingdom Viridiplantae; phylum Streptophyta; class Magnoliopsida; order Malvales; family Malvaceae; genus Heritiera; species Heritiera fomes. The sequence continues at coordinate 13,624,525 of JAPDPM010000009.1, read as the reverse complement.
GAGTAATAGTAAGACATATGGCGATAGTCAATAGTGGTCCAAGTGAACACTAGTCAGGTGACAGCTGTGGATGTTAAAAACATGACTAAGGTCAATCAGCAACAGCACACTCACTCACTCAGTACAGCATGATAAACTTGCAGGCTATTATGGGGCTAACAGTCTCAAAACAATTTATAAAAAAGTGGAAACACTTTTTAGAGATCAATTTAGTAAAACAATCTTTAGTCAATTCATAATTCAGTAAAATCAGTAACAATGACAATTGATATAAAAATATTCGACAAATATTCTCAGTTTAGAATCCAATGTTCAAAATATTTTATTTATGCTAGTCAGCACTCTTATTTACTTCCTGGAACATATGAGTTACTTTAACAATCCAATCCCGAGCCATGAGATGCTTGATACCATCCTCACTTCCGAGTTACAAATTATCGCACAATCACTGTCAATTCACCACACTTCAATTATAAAAAGTATTTAACTCATTAAGACCTACTACATTGTCTACTGCAGCTGTAAATCTGATCTACTTCATACCAATACTTACGCTGCAACTATAGTCAAAACACCTCCTTTTTCGCTTTTGACTTCACCGACAGTCGTATATTATACAATATCTTAGGACCCAATTTACATTGAATTAAGCATGATTTCTCCATGCTCTTCACTTGGTCGAATTCACCATCATTGGCCATTCATTCCGTTCCAACAATTTAAGGCCATATACGCGTTCTACTCACTCTTTCTGTTGATTCTTTGCATTGAACAACATCACATTCATGCATGGCTATACTTGGCCGAAACCTTATGAGATAATTCTCATGGTTTCAATTCAATTCAAGCTTAAATACAAGCTTAAACACCTTAAACACATAGCTTAAAGTCATTAAAACATGAAAATTCAAGCTTTCTTTCACCTTTCCTCCTTGGCTAAAATTGAAGGAAGCCTAAACACTATAAGAATGGCCACTTCAAGGCTTGAATTTGGTAGTATATTGTAGAGCTACAAGAGCTGAACAACTTTGCTAAATAAAGTTTTTGGTTTTCCAGTGCTTTTGTTAGGGTTGCAATCACTCTCTCTTTTAATTAAGTTTGGTTTAATAAAGGATGAAGAAATGAAGATGATGGTCAGCAATGAAGAAGAGAAGACTAGAAAAATCTATTTAAACAATATCTTGGGTGGTAAATTACCAATGTACCCTTAAGTTTTACAAAACTTCCTATTTCACCCTTCACACTTCATTTTTCGCTTAAACAATCAATTTAACTTCCAAAATATCTCATTCAATAATAAAACATATATATTTAACATGTTCTAATCATTGAATGACCTTTGATAAAGTTTAACTAGTCAAAAGGGCAAAATTACCAAAATAGCTCTAACTGTCCAATCGCGTAGTTTTTTGCTTTTTCGTGTGATTCAGTTTACTAGTTAACAATGAATAAGATTTCTTCACATGAGGATTTATTTATAACTATCAATTGGTCTTAACTCGATTTAGATTGATCGTTATTTACGAAAATTTTCCTAACCTATGGACTTAACCATCATTTTCAAAATAGTTGCATATTTCTCAAAACATGCACAAACAGGTTAATTTTGAGGTGTAGATTCTTACCATCTCTGTATTTTGCTCTAAATATTGATACTATCAGGTTTCACCTCCATCAAAATAGTATAAGTCCAAGTGGGGCCTACAATCCAAGTCTTTATTACACCTACGAAACATAAGGTATATGAACAGTTATAAGATAACTTATCTTCCTAGCTTTATTAATAATATATAATAGTAATAGGAAGTGTAACTTATTTAATACAAAATTTCTTGCGGAATTTCTGTCACAAATGTGAAAAAAAAATTCAAAAAAATATCAAAATTTTTTTCAAAAAAATATTTTTTGTGACAAAAAATTGATTTTAAAGATGGAATTTTGGTCACTATTTGTAACGAATTTTGTATCGAAATTTCCATCGTAAAAAATTGCGATAGAATATCCATCACAAAATTCAATGAAAATAAGTAAAATATTTTGGTAAAAAAATCGATTTTTCCTTTTTTTTAATTTGTTTTCTAACAAAAGAATTGGATTTGCAAATATATGTCACGAATTTGAAATGGATTTGTGACAGAAAAAAGGCTTTTTCGACGAAATGACTTTCAGCTACCTCAAATTTACATACAAAATTTGATACAAAAAAATTCAGTTTCAAATCTGTCGCTAAAGGTCATCAGTAATGGAATTTGTAAATTTGTGACAGAAATTCTGTCACAAATTCCATCTTTGATGCTCTATTTTTTGTAGTGAATATAGAAGTATAACGAAGTCTATAGTGTGTGATTGTAGTGTTTTTGACACAAAAGATGGTGTGGTGACCTTGGAGTACAAGTTCAATCAAGTAACTTTTGCTAAAAAGCTTTGCATGTTAACTGTACAAGATGCATATTAGCATTATACAATGTAACTATAAATAATGAGTTATTAATTTAAATGTTATTGAACCAGATATATGAATTGTGTGCCAATACTACCTATTAGGGCATAGTAGCCCAATTATGGTGCATGTGAATTATATATGCGTACGAGAATGATTTGTCGTGTGATTATGGATATGAACTTGTATATGTGTTTTGACCTGAAGGGGGTGGTACTATATAGTAACTAGGGCCTAACGACTTGAAATTTAGAAATTAAAGTATAGAAAATAAAAGTCTAGTATAGTGGACTATTCTAGGATTGCATATTGCATTCTTGAGCATAGCATGATAGTATTAAGATTTTTAAGCTTGTATTGGTTTATACTCAGACGTATAAAAGCTTTAAAATCTTAAATGTAACATGTTTTGAAATCTATTGAATATATTGAGTATGTGTGTGCTTTCGAGTAAAGCATATATTTGCTTTACATTTACGAAGTTATCAGTTTTCAAAACATGTATAAAGAACTATGCTACAATAATGTCTTAAAGAATGATTTTATGAAAGCTTTGGCCCAGCAAATAGGTTATAATAGTTAGCCACAAGCTTAACGTCCCTTGCTAACGGGCTATAATAGTTGGCCACGAACTTATCATGCTTTGCTAACGGGCTATAATAGTTGGCATATTTTACCTTGCTAACGTGCTATAATAATTAGGATATTATGCCTTGTTAATGGGTTATGCCTTGCTAACGGGCTATAATAGTCAGCATATTGTGCCTTGCTAACGTGCTATAATAGTTGGCTTATCGTGCCTTGCTAACAAGCTATAATAATTGCTAGCGAGCTATAATAGTAAGCATATTTTGTTTTGTTAACAAGCTATTGTAGTTAAAATATTCATTAGCATATTCATTCGACCCTTGCTAAAGGGTAACAGTAGTTAGCAAATTCATTTGTTCCTTGCTAATAGGTTATAGTAGTTAACATATCGTCCCTTGTCAACAAGTTACAGTAGTTAGCATATGGCCTTTGCTAATGGGCTACAGTAATTAGCATATCATCACTTATAAACGGGCTATAGTAGTTAGCGTATCAACCCTTATTAATAGGTTAAAGTAGTTAGCACATAGCCCTTGCTAACGAGTTACAATAGTTAGTACATGGCACTTGCTAATGGGTTATAGTAGTCAGCATATTGTCCCTTGCTTATGGGTTATAATAGTTGGCATACCATGCCATGCTAATGGGTTAGCTAGCATATTCATTTGGCATTTGCTAACAGGTAATAGTAGTTAGCATATTCATTTTGCCCTCGTTAACAAGTTACAGTTGTTAGCATATTGTCCTTTCTAACAGGTTATAATAGTAAGCATATCATCCCTCTCTAAAGGGTTATAGTAGTTAGCACTTGGCCCTTGCTAACGTGTTATAGTAGTTAGCACATGGCCCTTGCTAACGTGTTATAGTAGTTAGCACATGGCCCTCGCTAACAACTGACAATAGTTAGCATATCATCCCTTGCTAACGAGCTATAATAGTTGGCATATCGTGCCTTGCTAATGGGCTATAGTAGTTAGCATATTCATTCAGCCCTTGCTAACGTGTTACCAGAGTTACCATATTCATTTGGCCATCGCTAATGAATTATAGTAGTTAACATATCGCCCATTGCTAATGGGTTACAGTAGTTAGCATATCGTCCCTTACTAATGGGTTATAATAGTTAACACATGGCCCTTACTAATGAGTTACAGTAGTTTGCACATGGCCCTTGCTAAGGGGTTACAATAGTTAATATATCATCCCTCGTAACAGGCTACAGTAGTTAGCATATTGTCCCTCACTAACGGTTTATAATAGTTAGTGTATCGACCCTCACTAACAGGTTATAGTAGTCAATAATGATCATGCATTTAATGGCATATCAATTGGATTCTTCTATCCAAAGTTATAATCAAATCAAGAAAGATTGGTCATTTATTTCCTACATAGTAGTCAACTAAAAATTCTAACTATTCCAGAATTATCCACCATAAGTTATACACATGTAATTGAATTTCTTAGGAAATTATCAATTATTACAAGTTATCCAAAAAAAAGGCTTGAGCCAGCTATTGAGTCTTGATTATTCCATTCAATACAACAAATGAAAATTGAATAGGGTGGCCGATGCACTCTCCATGTAATAGGAAGAGAAGGGTCAGCACCAGAGTTTAACTTCAGTAACAATCATACCTAAGTGGGTTAAGCAGATTGAAGTTAGTTACATAGGTGATAAATTACCTCAAAAAAAATCACTACACTGGCGGTTTCATCTTTTGAAATTCCTGATTGGTTGTACAACAATGGAATTTTAAGGTATAAGGGTCAACTTTATGTTGGGGATTAAGGACAGTTGAAAACTTAGGTGCTTTAGAATTCACACCACAGGAAGGACACTTAGGGACACAAGCTACCTATTATAGGGTGAGATTATATTTTTCTAGCCAGGACAATGAAGTATGTCCAAGAGCATATATAACAATGTGACACAAGCCAAAGACATATGAGTGAACATGTAGCTTATCTAGGTTGTTGTAACCTATTCCCATTCTTCAACAAATTTAAGAATTGATCACAATGGATTTCATCAAAGGTTCCCCTAATCTCAAAGGTTCAATTACATTTTGGTGGTTATTGACAAACTCACCAAATATGCCCAATTTATGGCCCTATCTCACCCTTTCTCTGATGTAGAAGTAGCTAAGGCCTATTTAGATCAAATATATAAGTTGTATGGGGCTCAAAAGATAGTCATATCTGATAGGGACAAGGTTTTCATTAGCTCCATTTTGCAAGAGTTAATGAAATTGCTACAGACAGAGGTTCAAATGAGCACTGGTTACGATCCTGAAATAGATGGCCAATTTAAACGTCTCAATCAATGCTTGGAGTAGTATTTGAGGTGCATGTGCTTCCTACAGCCTAAGTCATGGGGTAGTTGCTTACCACTAGCCAAATGGTGGTACAACACCAGTTACCACACGGCCCTGAAGATGTCACCATTCCAATCACTTTATGGCTATCATACACTGGATTTTTATAGGATTCCAGCACCTAAGCCAAAGTAGTCTTATTAGAAGAAATACTTAAGGAGAGGGAGTAGTTGAGTAAATTAATGCAGGATCAAATGGCAAAAGCTCAGCAAATGATGAAATGGTATGCTAATAACAACATAACAGAGAGAGAGATTTAGATAGGAGATTAAGTTTATCTAAAAATTCAGCCTTACAAAAAAATCACTTTAGGACTTAGGAAGAACACTAAACTCTCTTCTAGGTACTATAGTCCTTAAAAAATTATTGCTAAGATCAATCCTATTGGCTACAAGTTACAACTACCTATAGAGGCAAAAATTCATCCTATATTCCATGTTAGCTTACTGAAGAAGAAAATTGGTCACAAGGTGGTAGCTTCCATTAATCCACCTAAGGTGACAAAAGAAAGGCAACCAAGAGTACACACTGCTATATTTTTAGACCAGAGGTGAAAAGAGGTAACTCTACAATGACAGAATTGCTGATACAATGGATTAACTTAGGCCTAGAGAATGCTACGTGGCAAGTATGGAAAGTGGAAAGGAATCTTTAATTTCATTGGTGCATTATAATTAGTTGTCATTAGGAATTCAGTGCTTGTTAACCCTTTGTGAATATATAAAACTAATCGTAATGCACAAAGAGGACTTTGAATGAATTTATACAATCTTCTTTCTTCTCATTTTTTGGTCTTCTTCTATTTTCTTGGAAAGTTATTATCATTTTCATTATTCAAAAGGTATATTCTATGATAGACAGCACCAATTCGACTTGGCCAAGCGTGAAGCTCACTCCAATTCGCACCAAAACCAACTAAATTTGTCTATTTCAGCTTAGCTTTAATACCCTAATCAATTGGAGTAAGATAGTCCATAAATTTGTAAGCTTGTTTCTTTATCTTTTTATTTTCATGAGCTTTTTACTTTAGTGCTTGATATAGACTGATGCCTGCACGTACATGTTAAAATAGAATAACTAGAATATATGGAATAAAGTAAATAATAGATTTTGACGATAAGAAATGTATGGATAATATATGTGGGAATAAATAAAAATTAATTATAATAAATGTAAAATATAATAACATGAAAACAAATGAAAAGTAAAGGATTAAGGCGATAACAAATGAAATAAGAATGAACAAAATAATTAAAACAATTGAAATAAATGATGATTCTACAAATGATGGAATTTTTGGGTGTTACAAGTGTGTAATATTCAAGAAACTCTTATGTGAGAAATAATTTTTCTAAGTCCAATCAAAGTGTTGAGGATTTAGGAAAATAACTTTGATATTAAAAGAATTTTTATTTATTCTCAAATAAGTTAAATAACATAAAAAGTCCTTAAAATAGGAATAGGAATAAGGAAAGTAAGAAATAATAATAAATAAAAAAAAGATTTAACCAATGATGAAATTCTTGAATTTTGTGAGTGTGCAATTTTTAAGAAATTTCTAGGTGAAAAAGAAATTTTTTCGAATTCAATTAAAGTGTTAAGGGATTTGGAAAAATATTTTCAATATAAAAATTCTCCAGTTTATTTCCCAAAAATAAAAAAATAATAAATCTTATAAAATTGAGATAAAATTTGTGAATAAAATTAGTTCTAAAAATTTTAGAGAAATCTAACGACAGAACCCCTTCACTAGAACAAGTGTGATATTATGAATACTCTTGAGATAAGAAGATTCCTCTAGGAATTCAATCAAAGTGTTAGAAGATCACTAAAAAGATTTTCAGTATTTAAAATAAAAATTAAAACATAAAAAATAATAAACACCATTAAAATTTAGACTAAGCTACGATAGTTTATGGTAATTAATTGGTATCAACATTTAGACGAGTATTGTGGATGTGAGATTCACACTTCCTATTACTATTATATGATATTAATGAAGTTAGGAATATAAGATGTCTCATAACTATTTATATACCTCCTATTTCATATGTATAACAGAGATTTGGACAGTAGGCCACCCAATATTTAGAGCTAAATATAGATATGGTAAGAATCTGCACCTCAACTCATCTGTTTGTACATTTTTTGAAAAACGTGCAACAATATCAAAATTGATGGTTAAGTCCATAGACCCGAAAAATTTTCGTAAATAACGGTCAATCTAAATTGATTTAGACCAAGTGACAGTCATAGATAAATCCTCGTGTGAAAAAGTCCTATGCCATGTTAACGGATAGATTGAATCACACAAAACGATTAAGGCTATTTTGGTAATTTTGTCCTCTATACAGCCAAACCCTGACAAAGGTATCTCCAAAGATTAGGAAATGTAAAATAGATATGTTTTATGATTGAATAAAATATTTGGAAGTTAAACTGAGTGTTTAATTGGTGTTTAATTGGAAATTAGAAAGAAAAGGACGTGTTTCGAATTTTTAAAGTTATGTAACGGCATTTTTTTCATTATGCATCAAGATAATTATTTTTAAAGACTTTTCTAGTCTTCATTCCCATTCAGGTCGCTATCATTTTTCCACCATTGTTTCTCACACTGAATGCTTGAGTTAGAGAGGAAGTCCTTAATCTTCACCAAACTTGTTCAACTCTCAAAGCTCTACAATATACTACCAAAATCAAGCCTAAAAGTGGCCCATTGCAAGGTGTTGGGGTTCCTACAAGTTTCGGCCAAGGTAAGAAGTGCTTGTGTTTTTCATGATTTAATGGCATTTTAACATGAGATTAAGGTGTTTTAACATGTATTTAGGCTTGAATTGAATTAAAATCATGAGAAGCACTCTCTTAGGCTTTCGGCCAACACCCTCCATACATGAATGAGAGGTTGTTCAATGTGGAAATAGGGTAGAATCAGTATAGAACAAGTGTAAAACGTGAATGTAGGCTTAAATTGAATAAATGAGATGTGTAAGAAAGAGGGGTAGATTCAGTCAAGAGAATGGCATAGGGAAACCATGCTCAATTCAATGTGTTTTAGGCCTTAGAATAATGCATAAGTTAATACAAGACTGTAAGCGAAGTCAAAACCAAAAAAAGAGGTGTTTTGACGATAATTCCAGTATTAGCATTGGTATGAAGTAGACCGATTTAGGGCTGCAATATGCAATGTATTAGATCTCAACAAGTTAAAGACTCTTTATAACTTAAGTGTAGTGAATTGACCTTGTTTGTGTGGTGTTTTGCAGCTCTGAAGTGAGGTGAGAGTACTAGCGCTAGTTGTGTGAATCAGCGATATTCGAGTGGTAAGAGATATATGTAAGAGGCGTAGGGATGTTGTGTTGCATTGGAAATGATGAAAATGGGTTTTTATGAGATTGAAATTGATAGTTTGATTTAAAATGTCATACTAGAATTGTGGTTATAAACTATGTTTTCGTGCAGAAAGGTTATGGTAGGTAGTATCATTATACTGTCGAAATTTTCTTAAAATGAACCAAAATCTTTAAAATAATTAGTTGGCATTGTTTTTGCAAGTAGAAATGAAATGAAAGTGTGATTTGGGTTATGGTTTCCTAAAGGTCATAAGTGCATGCAGAATTTGTAACTCAGTTTCCAAAGAAAATTTTAATAATTTTCACATTTTCCAAGATACATTTATGTTTTCATGTTACTGTTATACGTAAATAAAATATTTTGAACACTGGTTATTGAACTGAGAATATTTAGTGAATTGTTATACTTCACCTATAATAATTTCTGATTTTAATGCTTTATAAACTGTCTAAAGATATAATTGACTGAATAAATCTCCATAAACAATTCTGATTTGATTTATGAATTGTTTTGAGACTGTTGGGCCCATAGCTGCCTGCGGGCACATGCTCTTCTGTGTGTGTGAACGGTTGCTGTTTGACCTTAGCTACGTCTTCAGTGCTCATAGATGTCACCTGACTAGTGTACACTGTGGATCTTTTGACTATGGTCCTATGTCGTTATTATTCCCTATTGGGATATTTATATTGCATGAGACTATTGGGTGATACCTAGTCTCCACTATACTGTTTTCCTGGGTGGTAACTCCTTGGTCAATCTAGGCACTCCTAGACTTTATTAATTTCTATTTTCAGGGTATTTGTTAAATATGTTTCCTAATCTTTGTACCGTTATTGCAAATGATTATTATACTATTTTGAATTAGTTATTAGAATGATTTGTGAACTGTTTAATGAAAGCTATTTCTGAGTATTTACTACACTCTGTGATTGAATAAGTTTTAAGTGAACTTACTATAGTTGGAATTAGATGCAAAGAAAAGTGAGGTGCTTTAAAGCATCCTTCTGTACTCAAATTGGTTATCTAACCGATTGTAGCATACTTTGTAGTAGTGTGCCCAAAGATTGTGTGATTATTGGTTTCTGTGTGAAAGAGCATGTTTTTAAGATACTTGTATATAGGTATGCATGGTATCAACTCTTTTCTATATATTTCTTATTGGGCATAAGCTCACCCCTTTATTTTCCTTCCAGATTATCTACAATAGATTTTGTTTTCTGCTTGGGAGGATTTTTTATTTTGGTATCCTTTTGTGAGAACCACATATTTTAATACTATAACGTATATAAAAATTCTTATCATTGTCAATTCTTGTGTATTTCGCATGTATAAGGGGTAACAGCATGGTGGGTCCCACGGACCTTTTAGTTTCCAGATAAAGGTGAAACCTAGAAAACTCTATATTTGGAGTCAAACAAAGTGTGGTAAGAAATTATAACCCAAACTCAATTATTTAGATTATTTTTGAAGCATTTAAAACAAATTTAAAAATAACGATTAAGTAGCACTGTCAAAATGGGCTTAAGCCTGTTGGGCTGGCACAGCCTGTCCCATTTATTTAGGACTTGGATTTTATTTTTATAGTCCATTTAAGTAACCAGGCTTTTTGGCACAGGCCTAAATAAATGGATTTAGCACAGGCTTAAATGGGCCAGTCGGTTTAATTTTTAAATATTTTAAATTATATTGAAATTTTATTTTTATTTTAATTATTTACTTATTTAACATATTTAATCAAATTAAAATATATAAGATTAATTCTATTTACTATTACTAAATTATTTGTTTTTACACATCTTGCACAGAGAACACTACATAAGTTTTTGTTAAGTACATGAACTTTTTTTTTCAATTTTCTTTATTCCTTAATTCTACCTTTTGATTTATTAATTAGTAATTATATATATACAGACATTGGATTGGACACCTACTACTTTGTGAATTGTATATTTGCTTTTCTTTATTACTTTTACACATACAAGGCAGCTTAAAAATTGGGACAGGTGGACAGCAATACACACGTCTTTAATAGCCTTTCTTTTTCAAAAATAAAATAAAACTCCCTTTTCCCAAATTGAAACAGAGAGATGAGCATCAAGCAACACTGTAGTAGTGAGCACGTCTCCTTTGATTTCACAAATCACAAACCTACCTCTTTTGATTGATCGGCACCATCAGTTCACGTCAACAAGCGACTCCATGTCTCCACCATCAATTTCTCTTTTAAATCTATCTCTTCTTCATAGTACTGTCAAAATTGTGTCTACCAATGATGAATTTGAAGTGAATGCTAATACTAATAGTAGTGGTACTAAGGGAAAATCACAAAAAATCATCTTCACCAATCTTGTTCTACTCCACTTGCTCTTCATTTTGGTACGAAAATCAAGTGTTAAATCAGCCAAAATAAAGTTGTAGACTCCCTTGAAGAATTTGCTCAAGCTAAGGGAGGTAAGGAAGATTGGAAATTTCATGGTTTTCTTGTTATTTTCTACTTGTTTAAGTTGTTTTCTTACTTTCCTAAGCTTGAATCATGTTAGAACTATGAATTTAGATGGGTGAGGGTTTTGGCCAAGCTTGGTAGTTCATGGTGATGGTGTTTTTTTATGTCAATTTCATGTTAGATTAATAGAAGATAATGGTAGAAATCATGAATGAGTTAGAATTCAATTTACTTAAATTAATTGGAAGAACATTAATAGGTGGGGATGAAAATGGTGATTCGACCATGGCATGAAGGACCAAAATTTTGTGTCATTTGATGTGTATTTGATGTGGAAGTAATATAGAAAATTCATAGAATTAATTTGGAATTGATTAAATAATTAAATTTGGAAGAAATATAAATGTGGAAGAAAAAGAAGCATTTGGCTAAGGTGAAAGGGAAGGAGAATTCTTGACCATTTTAATCCCATTTAGGTCCTAAAATAATGTACAAATTATTCTGAGAATTTAGGCACAACTAGAATTGAAATTGGAGTTATATAGAGAAAGTTACAATTTTCTTACCAATAGAAAATAAACCAAAAAATAAGGCTACAGTAGGTAATATAATGTATTTTATGATACCCAATATTTTTATAATTAAAATATAGAATATTGATAACATCGATATGATAATTCGCAGCTAAGAACACCAAGGAGGACACTGGTGCTCATTCACACCATGGTGATAAAATATCAAGTAAAGGATATATATATATATATATATATATATATATATATATAATGAACATAGGGATACTATAATGCATATTTGATGTGAAATGATTTCTTTGAAATTGTTTTGGAATATATTAGGTTGAAAATTGTGAAATGTGGTTGTGGAATTCTGGTTGTTATTGTGTAGGAAGGTTAGGATATACCTAGCCGTTATGCTGCCAAAATTTTAAAAATCTCATGAAATACTCTTTTTATATCATTGAAAATTAGTGGCATATGATTTATCAAGGAATTCCACCTATTTTGTCTAAATTCATTATTTTCATATTATAACGAAAAACAATATTTAAAAATCCATGTTATCGAATTTTACGTACGTGAAAGCATTGGAATGTTATTTTGACTTGTCTACAAATAAATAGAATATTTTTAAAACCAAATGATGAGATGTGAATATTTTATAAATTTTTATTTTTGAACCACATGTATTCTTAAATTATATATTTATGGATTTATTGAAGATTTAACTTTCAGAAATTATCTCTGTAAACCGTGGTAAAATGTTTTATATTATTTTTAGAGACTGATGGCCTCATAACTGCCTGCAGGCACATGCTATTATGAGTGTATGATCGTATAACTGACTAGTGGGCTGATTGACCTTGATCCTGTCATCAGCGTCCCGAATGGTGCCTGATTAGTACCACTGAGGACTATATTCTGACTATGGCCATATGTCCTATTGCATGAGTCTATTGGGTGATGCCTTGTCTTTACAAATTTTGATGATATTGATGATTTTAAATCGTGACTTTGCTGTACATTTTGTGAATTAAAGCTTTATATATGTTTGCGGAGTATTTTAGAATTGACTTCTTGAATGTAAACGTATGAACTTTATATTTGAATTTTATTTCATTTTCGAACTCCCTATAGCCGCATCTAAGAATCGAGACAAGATAGGTATTTTAAAATACCTCTCATACTCTATCCGGTTTCCTAGCCGACTATAGTATCTTTCCTGTGAAATTCGTGCCTAAAATATTTTACTTGCATTATTTATAAATTTTAATGCATGTTTTGAAAACTTACATGTAGTTATATAGTATCAATTTTATTATATATATTTCTTACTGGGCATTAGCTCATCTCATTTTTTCCCTCCTCCCAGATTACTTTCAATAGATCTTTGCTTCCGCTCATGAGGTTTACAACGAGGTATCCCTTAGGTGGAATTATCGTATTGTTTAGGTATATTTACTTCTTTGTGTATTCAGACTTATATTGTACAATACTGATGTATGTAAAATACAGTTATGGAATGTAAATTAACTATAATTTCATAATGTGAAAAATAAATTTCCCTTTGTATATGGATTTTTCATCAGTGAAATGAAGGCACTGCAGACAGTGCAACCGTTATTTCATGAAATCAGTGGAAAATGTACAGAAAATATCTAAAATCTTCACCAACCTTGTTCTACTCCATTTGCTCTTCATTTTGGTACCAAAATCAAGTGTTAAATCAGCCAAAATAAAGCTATAAACTCCCTTGAAGAATTTGATCAAGCTAAGGGAGGTAAGGAAGATTGGAAATTTCATGGTTTTCTTGTTGTTTTCATACTTTCTTAACCTTGAATCATGTTAGAACTATGAATTTAGATGGGTGAGGGTTTCAGCCAAGCATGGTAGTTCTCGGTGATGGTGTTGTTTGATTTTAATTTCATGTTAGATTAGTAGAAAATAATGGTAGAAATCTTGAATGAGTTAGAATTTAATTTAGTTAAATTAAATGGAAGAACATTAATAGGTGGGGATGAAAATGGTGATTCGACCATGGCATGGAGGACCAAAATTTTGTGTCATTTGATGTGTATTTGATGTGGAAGTAATATAGAAAATTCATATAATTAATTTGGAATTGATTAAATAATTAAATTTGGAAGAAATATAAATGTGGAAGAAAAAGAAGCATTCGGCCAAGGTGAAGGGGAAGGAGAATTCTTGGCCATTTTAATCCAATTTGGGTCCTAAAATAATGTACAAATTATTCTGAGAATTTAGGCACAACCAAAATTGAAATCAGAATTATATAGAATAAGTTACAATTTTCTTACAGGTAGAAAATAGATCGAAAAATAAGGTTGCAGTAGGCAATATAATGTATTTTATGATACTCAATATTTTTAAAATTAAAATACAGAATATTGATAATATCGATATGATAATTTGCAGCTAAGTACACCGAGGAAGACACTGGTGCTCATTCATAACACAATGATAAAATATCAGGTAGGAGATATATATAATGAACATAGGGATACTATAATGCATATTTGATATGAAATCATTTCTTTGAAATTGTTTTGGGATATATTGGGTTGAAAATTATGAATTGTGATTGTAGAAATCTGGTTGTTTTTATGCAGGAAGGTTAGGATATACCTAGCCGTTATGCTGCCGAAATTTTAAAAATCTTATGAAATACTCTTTTTATATCATTGAAAATTAGTGGCAAATGATTTATCAAGGAATTCCACCTATTTTGTCTAAATTCATTATTTTCATATTATATCGAAAAACAATATCTAAAAATTCATGTTATAGAATTTTACGTACGTGAAAGCTTTGGCATGTTATTTTGACTTGTCTATAGATAAATAGAATATTTTTAGAACCAAATGTTGAGTTGTGAATATTTTATAAATTTTTATTTTTGAACTACATGTATTCTCAAATTATATCTTTATGGATTGATTGAAGATTTAACTTTTAGAAATTATCTCCGTAAACTGTGGTAAAATGTTTTATATTGTTTTTAGAGACTGTTGGCCCCATAGCTGCCTGCGAGCACATGCAATTATGAGTGTATGATCATATGACTGACTAGTGAGCTGATTGACCTTGATCCCCTCATCAACGTCCTGGATGGTGCCTGATCAGTACCATTGAGGGCTATATTTTGACTATGGCCATATGTTCGATTGCATGAGTCTATTGGGTGATGCCTTGTCTATACAAATTGTGATGATATTGATGATTTTAAATCGTGACTTTGCTGTGCATTTTGTGAATAAAAGTTTTGTATTTGTTTGCGGAGTATTTTATAATTCACTTCTTGAATGTAAACTATGAACTTTTTATTTGAATTTTATTTCACTTTCGAACTCCCTATAGTCGCATCTAGGAATCGAGACACAACAGGTATTCTAAAATACCTAACATACTCTATCCGGTTTCCTAACCGACTATAATATCCTTCTTATGAAATTCGTGCCTAAAATATTTTACTTGCATTATTTATAAATTTTAATGCATGTTTTGAAAACTTGCATGTAGTTATATAGTATCAGTTTTATTATATATATTCCTTACTGGGCATTAGCTCATCCTACTTTTCCCCTCCTCATAGATTACTTTCAATAGATCTCTGCTTTCCACTCAGGAGATTTACGACGAGGTATCCCTTAGGTGGAGCTATCATACTGTTGAGGTATATTTACTTCTTTATGTATTTAGACTTATATTGTATCATACTATTGTATGTAAAATACAGTTATGGGATGTAAATTAAATAAAATTTCATAATATGAATAAATAAATTTCCTTTTGTATATGGATTTTTCATGAGTGAAATGAAGGCACTACAAACAGCCCAACCGTTATTTCGTGAAATTAGTAGAAAATGTACAAAAAATATCTAAATTCAAAACGTGACACCCTCAGGCAATTTCTTAATTTTTATTGAGGTATACGAGCTTATCTTTAATGCTCGAACTGTATATGTACAGTACTATTTCATATGTATATTTGTATTTGAGATGTAAACTTAATGTAGGACGTTGGATATAAGTTTGAGATTGTATATAATTATGTACATTTTAAATTAAATAATGTGGTTCCTAAGTAAAGTACTGGTAAGTGAGAATGGCTAGCTACTATAAAGTGTGTGAATACTAGAAATAGCCCAACCAAATGTAATTAAGATGTGAGAAATTAATACTGATGTAGGATAGTCGTACGTGATAAAAAAGTTGGTATCAGAGCAAGCTTTGTTTAATGTTTGATAGTGTTTTTGGATTAGATATAGTCTACATCTCTAGTAATACTGTACTTGTCTGAATTTGTCTGTGTGACTGAAAATGCTTTTGTGCCTATTTTGACAGAATGAGTGATAGGCGAAGGGGTACCGAACAGGGACAAGATAGGGGACGAAAGCATATTCAACCCTCCTCTGAACAATCCCTGGAGCCAATGCAGGAATCAACTCTTCCAATACTCATATCTCTAGGCTGGAGCGTATGTTTGCCGTGTTTATAGCAAATTATAATAGAGCACCAGTACCAGAAGTAGCACAGCCTCCTCTACCTCAAGTTAATGTCCCTCTGGCATCTCGGCCACAGCCTGTACCACCCCTACCGTAGCCTCAGCATTAGGTCCCAATACAACTCAGGCCAGATCCAGATATAGATTGTGATGTTAATCTCCTTCTACAGTTTAAGAAATTAGATCCACCAAAGTTGAAGGGCAAGAAAGATCCCATGGCAGCAGAGAACTATGTAAATGCGATGGAGAAATTGTTTGCATAAATGAGATGCACAGAGATAGAAAAAGTGGAACTGGCCACCTTCTTACTGATAGATGAGGCAAAACACTGGTGGAAGTCCACCAAAACAATTTTAGTAGCCAGACACCTAGCAGTGACTTGGGGTATTTTTTAGAAGCTTTTAATAAGTAGTACATCCCCAGTACCGTTTAGAGAAGATTACGGTCCGAGTTTTTGAATTTATATCAAGGGAGCATGACTGTGGACCAATATGAGTCCAAGTTTATTGCATTAAGTTGCTTTGATCCAGAGAGAACTAGAAGCGAAGAGCATAAGGTTGAGCTATTCATGGTCGGTTTAAGGTCGTCAATTCGAACCAAGTTGGCTCCGCTTGATATATCTACTTATGATGAGGCCATCCGCCAAGCTTAGCTATGTGAGCAAGATTATGAGTTCCACCAGGTGGAGTTTAGGTCCAAAGCTAAAGGCAAGGGTAAGGAAAAAGTGAAACGAGGCTTTGATGACCGATCAGATAAGAGATCGGCTAAGAAGGCTAAAGGTATTATGATCAAGGGTAAAGCTACTGGAGATAAGCTTGTTAAGTCCACAGGAACTGATAGCTCCACTACCACATAGAAGGGTACCACAGCTAGGTGCGATTAGTGAGAGAGGTCTCATGGTAATAGACCTTGCTTTTGGGCTACGGAAGCATGTTTTAGATGTGGACAGAAAGAGCATCCTGTTAAGGATTGTCCTAATTAGAAGTTGATAGTACCAGAAGCAACAACACCATCAGTTACAAAACTAGAGAAGGCTACACCACCCACGCAAAAGAGAGCCACAACCGTAGAGAAAGGAAAGAAGGCTGTGACTTAGGGCTGAGTATATGCCATTGATAAGGAGTCCGCTGACACTTCTTCTGATGTCATTAAGGGTAAATTTTTTTTTGGTATAAATGCACTTTGTTTGTTTGTTTGATCTAATTTCTACACATTCTTTTATGTCTCTTATGTGTGCGATAAGATACCAGTAAAACTTAAGCCTTTAAGGTACTTATTGCAGATTAATATACCTTTTAGGGAATCTCAAATGATTGATATTGTGTACTGTAATTGTAAATTAAGGGTAGGAGAGAACGAAACAGTAGCTGACCTACTTTTGCTTAACATGTATGACTTTGATATAATATTAGAGATGGTTGGTTAGGTTTGTAGGGATGGATTGGTTAGCTACAACCCGCGTTAATTTAGATTGCTATACCAAGTTTGCAACCTTCTCTCATCCCGAAAACTATACTATAAAATTTTCTGTATGGTAATGAAAGTCAATTATTTTACTGAAAGTTGTCTGAAATAGAAATCTGAAAAACCATGTTTGTTATTGAAGGGTTCATTGCTTATGTGGAGGATGTAGACAAGAAACGTCTGGAGTTACATGAGATTCCTATGATCAGGGATTTTCCATATATGTTTTCAGATGAACTACCAAAACTTCCTCCAAACCGAGAGATAAAATTCACCATCGATTTAGTACCTGGTACCGAACCCATTTCTAAGCCTCTTTATCAAATGGCACTGGTAGGGCTTAATGAGCTCAAGAAGCAGCTCCAGGAGTTATAATACAAAGGTTTTATCTGTCCCAGCGTTTCTTCTTAGGGTGCACCAGTACTATTTGTTTGGAATAAGGATGGTAGCCTGTAACTCTGCATTGACTATCGATTACTTAACAAGGATACTATCAAGAATAAATATCCTCTGCCCATAATAGATGACTTATTTGATTAGCTCAGGGGTACATAGGTATTCTCTAAAATTGATCTCAAATCGGGATATCACCAGTTGAAGATTCGGGAAGGAGATGTCTCTATGTAACATCCGATTTTCCTTAAAATACTGATTAACTTTTTCCTTTTTTTTCTAGTGGTTAGGCTATTTGCTGATGTCATTTCTATTTCTTTTACATGTTATGACTATCAATTCATTAATTTCGCTTCATCAAAATATACAAAAGGACCACTAAAATTAAAATTAGCACTGCATTTATCATATAATATTCCATATTCCTCACATGACTTTGTACCTATCCAAGTTCTACAGTTTCTAGTTTTTATCACAATGTCAATTCTACTAATTTACAACCCCAAAAATATTTACAAATAAAAGTACTGGACAAGCTGTCTAAAATTTATATAATGAAATACAATATACCTTCAGCGAATGATATGCGCGCCCCAAAGGGAGACTGTATGCTCCAAAAGGAAGCTCATCTACAGTAGGCGGAATTTACTGCAAATAGTCTGGGTAGAAAAATAGGGGGTGAATTTATGCTCAGTAAGGAAAAGCATATAAAAGAGTGGTACTATACCATTATATGCAATAAAAGTCATAAATTTAAATTTTATAAATAAAATAATTTACATGGGTTCATGCAAACATATATTGAAAACTCATTTAAAACATATATTGTTCATATACTTTTCACTTTTCAAATCATTTAAAACAATCTATCATCTATCTGTAAACCAATCATTTCGTATACTATATAAATCAAAATCAATCTATCATCTATTTGTAGATCAAATCAGTTTATCAACTGTTTGTAAATCAATCATCTCATATATTATATAAATCAATAAAGAGTTAACATCCAAGAAACTCATGCACGAACTATATCCCTACAGGGACATGTATAGGAATCAAGCGTACCCACGTGGGGCCAAGCATTGGAATCAAGCGTACCACGTGGGGCCAAGCATTCAACCCTAAGCCGTTCCTACCTGTAACAATGGCCATTGTCAAAAAAAAACCTACAGTGTCCACTGATCAGGTGACAGCAGTGGTTAAGGGAAGGTACTGGGGACTAGCGCAAAGGTCTCCCAACCCTAATCATCAATCATCTATATGCATGAATCTGTAAGGTCCTAACACTCTCATAAAATACATTTTCATGTATCAATAAAATTTCAGTGAAATCATTTTCATATAAACTATCTTTAAATCAGTCCACAATCATATAAACAAATAAACATTTATTTGCTGTAAATAATTTTCATAAAGTTTCTTATTTAAATCTTAATTATTCAAATAATTTATTTGTAGAAAATATCATTTATTTCCTATAATAATAATATTGTAAAATAATTTTGAAAATGATTCTTATGCAATTTATATGGCTCAAAACGATTTTAAATTCATAAAATAAATTCTCAATCATTTATTTAGGAACTTAGTTGCATGGAGATTTAGGAATGGAATTTCTCAAATTTTCTATAATATATCTATTTAATTTCTATCCTAACCCCTTGTATAAAAATCACAATTCAATAATTCAAATCACCCAACTCTCCCACATGCAAGCACAGTATTTCCTACACTACTTCCATATACTAATCCCTACCTCAATCACAGTGTAGGATAATCAATCTAATCACGCCACTTAATCTCCCAAATCACAAGCTACAAAATAATCATTAAATAATTAACTTGTTGCTCTAATTTATAAAATTGCCTAGGCTCTATTTCTTCTATTTTATCCATTTTCACTTAAGAAATGGTGGAATTTCTATAAATTCCCATTTAGCCAAAAGCTTTCTTACCCATTTCTTTATTTATTTAATTTTTTTACATAATGGATATTTTTTATTCATCTCTTGCATTAATTCCGCTCTCTCAATGTATCAAATCACGCCACTATCACCTTCTTTTCATTATGGCCAAATGGCCTATACCAATTTAGACTTAATGATTCACCTAGTTATAAACCTAATTATACTTTTTATACTACTTATCATTATTTTACATCCTTCATACATTAAAGTCAACTTGGTTTCTCTATTATTCCTTCATGACTGAATGCATCTTGCCTTGTGCCAACTTATGGTTTAGTTAATTCATGGGTTGTTCACCTTTGTAACACCAAAATCTAATGTTTCCCATCATCCATGTAGTAAAGCCAAAATGATTTCATTATATACATTCCTAAACCAAATCTGCCAAGTTTCCTTACATTCATAATCTTGTCAAATTAACTTCATTTCATCTTATTGTTTACTATCATCTACACATATTATTATATATATTGGAAACATTATAATTCCCTTAAAACAACCCATGACTGTTTCCCGTAAGGCACTCTACACTTACAATTTTTCAGTTTCATCTTCACCAATATTCTTCATTAATATTTTTATTTCCATTTCAGCATCATTTTATATCCTCATCACGCTATCTTTATCATTTCCATAATATGGTCAAATTCACAATATCATTCCTAGCTTATGTTTTGGTTAATTAAATTTTATAGCTATAATTATTTCATGATCAGCCTTCATTCTTCATGTTTCACGACACTAACCAGCACAATTAGCCCCTCAAACCACCATGACCGAACACCTTAACATGCTATCTACCAAGTTTCAGTTCAACCAATAATCATACACATCATCTACTCATCCAATATAACCATAAACAAAAGGTAAAAGTGCATGAAACCATGGATGCCATTTTACCTGTACATGAATGGTTTTGCCAGCTCCCAGAACAGTCCACTTTGGTGATTTTTTACTGAACTTTTAGATGGTTTAAAAGCTCTTGAGGTGGGGAATATTTCTTATGAAGGGACCTAAGTGATTTGATGAAGAAAAGAGAAGGTTTCACTAAGGGAGATGTGACGATAACTTAAGGAAAAATGGAAGCAAATCGTAGAAAATGTAAAGCAGAGCAGAATGATAGAGAGGCCGGAAGAAAATGGTAGAAAATGGCATGTTGTCTTCCTTTCGTTGGTGGATTATTATATTTTTAATTTATAAAAATCTAATATGTGCTAAAATGAGCCAAATGCCCCTTTATATTTTCTATTTTTACACATTATGCCACTGCACGGTACACCTAATGCCAAGTCAGATTTTTCCAATTTTTATTTTTATTTATTTTACTTATTTTTTGAGTCAACTTAGTCAAAAGTTGACCAATTTTGACTAGCCATTGAGAAATGACCAATTTTCCTTTGCACAACTTCACTAATCCTATTTCTGTCCCATCTTTATTTTATTATTTTTATCTTCTGATTTTGCATTTTTTTATTATTTTTCCTATATTTAAGTTGAATAAGGTCAAAGGTTGACTCTCAAGGTGGTTTGACTAAAATGGGTAGTGAAATTACTAAACTACCTCTAAACGAATGATTTTCGTTTCATTCACGTTATTTTTAGCATTTTCACGTAATTCAGGTCACAGCTGGATCCACGTGAAACTTCTTTACACAAGATTCTCCTATAATAGTCTGTAAGTTTAAAGTCAATTTGGTTTGACCGTTATTCAAAAAGATTCTCCCAGGGTATGGACACGATCATCATTTATGAATTTATTGCACATAAACTAAGGTATGCTTAGGAAAAGGAATTTCAAAAAGTGGCCTAGTGCCTTTTAGGTATTTCGAGCCAAAATTTCACATTTTGCCACTTTGGAGGCCATTTGAGTTATGAATTGTCCTATGGGACCCACTTGACAGTTTCTTAATAACTCTATGATGTATGGAAATTAATTTCTGTAACTTCACTTAATATTCTACTTCATCACCTTCAATAGGTATAAAGAGAATAGAAAAATTTGGGCTCTCACACCTTAAAACCACATTCAGAACTTTGTATAGCCATTACAATTTTTTGGTATGCAATTTGGACTGACTAATACCCCTACAGCTTTCATGAATTCGAGGAATAAGTTGTTCAAACCGTTTCTAGACAAGTTGTCATCAAGTTTATTAATGACATTCTTGTATATTTCAAGTCTCAAGAAGAACATGAGCAATATCTCTACATTGTTTTACAAACCTTCAGAGATCAGAAGCTCTATGCTAAGCTAAATAAGTGCGAATTCTGGCTAGATCAGATTTCCTTTCTAGGACACATGGTGTCTAAAAACAGGGTGTCAGTTGATTTATTTAAGATTGAAGTTATAGTATAGTGGGAAAGACAGAAGTCAGTGATTGAGATTTGGAGTTTTTTTGGTTTAGCTAGGTATTATCGTCGATTTGTTTAAGGTTTTTCTAAATTGGCTACTCCTCTAACACGCTTCACACGCAAGCATGTAAAATTTGAATGGATGGATCCAAGTGAGTGCAGTTTCCTAAAACTGAAGTGCAGATTGACCACAACATCAATCCTCACCATCCCTAGTAGTTCAAGGGGTTTTTCAATGTACAATGATGCCTCTTCAATGGGTTTAGGTTGTGTATTGATGCAGAATGGGAAAGTGGTCGCTTATGGTTCTCATCAGTTGAAGGACCATGAGAAAAACTATCCTACTCATGATCTGGAACTGTCTACCATGGTATTTGCTCTGAAGATATAGCAGCATTATCTGTATAGTGAAAGGTTCTAGGTATATGTGGACCATAAGAGTCTCAAGTATCTATTCTCGTAGCATGAGTTGAATATGAGGCACTGTAGATGGATGGAGCTGTTGAAAAATTATAACTATGACATACCGTACCACTCGAGGAAAGCAAATGTGGTGGCAAATGATTTATGTAGGAAACACATAGGTATGGTCTTTTACATGATGGTTTGCGAATACAATCTGTTAAAGTAGTTTACAAGCCTCAGTTTGAATGTTACTCCTTCTGAAAGTTATGGTATGACGGCTATTCTTCGAATTGAGCCAAATTTGATGGACCGGATCGGATATGCTCAAATGGAGGATACCGAGTGTATTGAGATTGCTAGTCAAGTATAGATGGGTATTCAATCAAACTATGGGATAGGCACTGATGGTATTTTGGGATTCAAGGCTCGAATTTGTATTCTCGAGGATAGACCGTTGAGAGAGTTGATTTTGACATAGGCTTATACCTCGAGGTATACTTTACATCTAGGTAGTAACAAGATGTACCATAATCTTTGTAAAGTGTACTGGTAGCCTAAAATTAAGCGAGACGTCGCTGAATTTTGTGTAAGGTGTCTCACTTGCCAGCAGGTAAAGGTAGAGCATCAGAAACTAGTAGGATTGCTTCGGCTTCTACCTATATCGATGTGGAAATAAGAGTATATCACTAAAGATTTCATCATGGGTTTATAGAGGACCAAAAGAAACCATGATGCAATATGGGTTATTGTCGATAGATTGATGAAATCAGCCTATTTCCTTGCCATAAAATCTACTGATTCTCGGAGTGTCTTAGCCAATTTATATGTTTGAGAGATTGTCAGATTGGATGGAGTTAAATTGAGCATTACTTTTGATAGAGATTCCAAGTTCACCTATCATTTCTAGGAGCATTTTCAAGATGCTATGGGATCTTGATCGAAGTTTAACGCAGCTTTCTATCCACAGATTGATGGTCAGTCTAAGTGCACAATTCAGACGCTCGAGGATTTGTTGAGTGCTTGTGCACTAGACTTTAAAGGCTCTTGGGATGATCATCTAACACTGGTAGAATTTGCCTATAATAATAGTTATCACTCCAGTATCGGCATGGCACCTTAAGAATCTGTGTATGGTCGAAGATGTCGTTCTCCTATTGCTAAGGAAGAAGTGGGTGATCGAAAGATTTTAGCTCCTGATCTTGTTGAGCAAGCTTCAGAGGATGTCTGGATTATCTGTAATTGATTGAACACTGCTCAAAGTTGGCAGAAAAGTTATGCAGATACTAGACGCCGACATTTAGGGTTCTCAGTGGGGGATTCAGTATTTTTGAAAGTTTCACCATCCAAAGGCATTATAAGATTTGGAAAGAAAGGCATATTAAGTCCTCACTACATTAGGCCTTATGAGATCTTAAACCAAGTGAGAGATGTGGCATACTGGTTAGCATTATCACTAGAGTTATCTGGGGTACACAATTTCTTCCATGTATCAATGTTATGAAAGTATCATCTAGATCCATCTCACGTAATTCAACACGAGCCTGTAGAGATTAGGGAAGATATAAGTTATGTTAAGAAACCGATTTGAATCTTAGATCGAAAGGAGAAAGTACTGTGGTCTAAACAATTCCTTTAGTTTAGGTTCTCTGGTAGTACCACTCAACAGAAGAAGCTACTTGGGAATTAGAAAGCCTAATGAAGGAAAAGTATCTTGAGTTATTCGACTGACGGGCCTAGTCAAATTTTCAGGACCAAATTTCCTAACGTAGGGAGGATGTGAGATTCATACTTCCTATTACTATTATATACTGTTAATGAAGTTGGGAATATAAGATGTCTCACAACTGTTTATGCACCTTATGTTTTTATGTATAATGGAGATTTGGACTGTAGGCCCTACTGGAACTTCTAGTGTTCTGATGAAGGTGAAACTTGGTAGACTCAATATTTAGAGCCAAATATAGAGATGGAAAAAATCTGCACCTCAAACTCATCTGTTTGTGCAGGTTTCGAAAACGTGCAACAATTTCAAAAATGATGATTAAGTCCATAGGCCCAAAAAATTTTCGTAAATGACAATCAATCTAAATTGACTTGAGACCAAGTGACAGTCATAGATAAATCCTCATGTGAAGAAGTCCTATGCCATGTTAACGGATAGATTGAATCACACAAAACTGTCAAAAATTAAACGATTGAATGGTTAGGGCTATTTTGGTAATTTTACCTTCTTACAGTCAAATTCTGACAAAGGTTTGTCCAAAGATTAGGAAATTTAAAATAAATATGTTTTATGATTGGATAAAATATTTGGAAGTTAAACTGAGCATTCAAATAGAAATTAGAAAGAAAGGGATGTGTTTGAAATTTTTAAAGTTGTGTAAGGGCATTTTTGCCATTTTGAACCAAGATAAATATTTTTAAAGAGTTTTCTGGTCTTAGTTTCCATTTAGGTTGGCCATCATCTTTCCACCATTATTTCTCCCACTAAAAGCTTGAGTTAGAGAGAGAAAGTCCTTAAAACCTAGTAAAAACATTTTGAAAACCATCTTCACCAAACTCATTCAGCTTTCAGAGCTCTACAATATACTACCAAAATCAAGCCTTAAAGTGGCCATGCTCGAAGTGTTGGGGTTCCAACAAATTTTTATAAAGGTAAGAAGTGAGAGAAAGGTTGTGCTTTTCATGATTTAATGGTATTTTAACATGTGATTAAGGTGTTTAAACATGTATTTTGTGAGACCTGATTCTACTGTACTGTACATGTGATATGTAATTAATTATTGAGCGAAAAGTTATGTGTTAGGCGATTATAAGTGAAAGTGTGATGTGGGCCCCACTTGGTTTTCAATGCCCAGATATGGAAATGACTGATAAAATAGTGTATGGAAGGTGTAATAATGATATTATGGAAATTTGGAGGCCAAAATACCTTGTTGGCATTATTTTGTGAAGTATGGTAAACAAATTGGAACATGACGAATACGTTCCGAGTGCATTTTCATAAATTACACCCAAACTAAAATGAGTTGGGACGAAGTAAAAATATCATGATATTCTATATACAAAGGAGAATAAGACAATATCAAGAGATTTATTGAAACACTGGTGAAATTAGAGAAATTCATAGACGGATCGCGAGGGTAAAATCATAATTTCTCATTATCTGTGCACCGCGAGTCAACGAAACCACTTCCAATCATCAAAGTACATTTAATGTGACCATTTGGTACTGAAATCTGAAAATTTGGAGTGTGTTTACACTGTTTTAAGACTGTGGGAATGTAAGGACAAAATTGTCCAAAATTTTCATAACTAAGGGCATTTTGGTCAATTTGCCAAATTCCATATTTCTCTTTATAATTCTGTCAACAGCTGAGCTGCACTATTCACCCTCTTCTCCAACAAGTCTCACACCATTAACAAAGAAAAAGAAAAGAAAGAAAAACTTCAAGCTTCCATATCTCACCAAATAGCCAAAATCTCACCAAATTTCCAACTAGGAAAACATTCTATTCTCTCTCCTCTTCATTTCTATACCCATAGTTCATCTTATAAGCCACTATACAAGGAGAAAAGAAGCTCCCAAGATTCAGCCAAGCAAGGTAACCTCACCATTTCTTATGCTTTTCTTGAATCTAATGGTGTAGTTTCATTCCTTTAAGCATGATGAACATGTCTATAGCCTTAGTTTCATTCAATGGTTGAAAAATAAAAATGTGCCATGGGAGGAGTGTTAGGCCAACATGGGAGCATGAGGAATTCATGTGGTTTCATGTTTAAAAATGGTGCCAAAATGATGGTTGCGCATAGTAGAATTACACAGTAAAATTAGATTATTAGAATTCCATCAAATTCACCACCATCCATATTCGGCCTCATGAAGGGGGGTGTGATTCATGGCTGTTTTTGATGGATTAAGAGTAGATTTAGACTGTAGGAATTACAAGGAGTCTGTCGGTATGCTCGGATTTAAAATTCGACGCAAAACGAAGAAGTTGTGTTATACTACCAATAGAAATTATACTGCAAAAATATTTGCAGTGTCCAATGTGAAATTATACTGCAAAAATCATGCTAATAATTTTATGAAATTACTTTGAAAGTGAATTGCCTTGAATACTGTGAAATTGTGGCCGTTTTGCTGGTTTGAACTGTGTTTGCAATTGCAGGGGGCTAAGGTTATAGCAGTTGTTATGCTGCCGAAATTTATTAGAAATATTTCTAAAAATGCCATGAAATATTTTAATGCATTATGAAATATTTTCCTAACCTTGAGAGTGAAATATTTATTATTTTTCATAAATTGGGAATTTATTGAAAAACATTTATTAAATATTCGTGCTACCGATTTCGGTAGTAGTTAAATTATCAGAAACTCAACCCAAGTGTTTTATAGTGGAATATGTGATTTGTAAAGTGAAAAGTGGAAAGGATAAGGATTTTACCATAAATATTCACCATATGCTTAAATAAAAACCTTTATGGGCTGATTGAAGATTTTATTCATTTTACTGATTTCCATAAAGGGTGATATTATCGTGTGAATATTGTTTTGAGACTAAAATGTTTCTACATATGTTCTATAGTGATAAATGTGTTTGTGGAAATACTATTAATTTTGGAAAATAAATATTTCTATTTTCCATAAAGCATGAAATTAACGGAAAATGATTTCCAATAATCTTGAAATTGAAAGTTTTGAAGGAAAAGCATGGGAACACGTGTGTATGTGATTTACAGTGAAATGGAATATTTACGAAATTTTATTTCTACAATCTAAATATTTTATAACATTGTTTTCACCGTATGAGACACTGTGATTTATACCTTTATAGATTTTTGAATGACATTAATTATTTTATTAAATTCCATAAAGGTGATGAGATTTCATATACATTGTTTTGAGACAGTTAGGCCCCCTATCATGCTCACGTATCACGTGTTCATGTGTTACTGTTACTATGTGAAGCTGTTGACATTGAGCCTGTCTTCAGCGTCTTGGTTGACACCTACTCAATGTACGATCGAGGACATTTATAGACTATGATCATAGATCTCACGTGTTTATTAATACTGTTCCCTACGAGAATTATAGCATGATATCATTAGGGTGATGCCTAGTCTCCATTATTATATCACGTGTTATTACTGATTTTATGATATTTACTAAACTATAATGGTTACTGAAATATTTCCATCACTGAACTATTATCATATTGAACTGTCTATTTATTGTTACACATGTGGAAGTGATGATTTCAAGGGGGAAATCAAATTGTTTTTAAAGTGATGAATTATATAATTTAATGAGTTATTTGACTCATTTTTGTGTAATATTTATATATGGTGAATTATTAAATAAATTTCACAATAAATTAAATTTCTACTTCCTGTGCTCGCTCTGGGTTTCCAAGATAAGACAGGTATTTCAAAATATCTTCCTTACTCCATCTGAATTACCTGGTCGACTATAGTATCCTTCCTTTTAGTATGCCTAGCATACCGATAGGAAACTAACGGATTTTACAGCATATAGTTTTCGTGATATCAAAATTGCATATAACTCCTTTATTGAGCCGTGGTTTGCTCACCCCTTTATTTTCATCTTCCATAAATTTTATGTATGGATTAACTGAAATATCTGTCAGTGAATTAGTTGCGTTAATAGCTCAAAGTAGCCTCAATTGGAGTCAGAGGTATAATGTTTATATTTGTATGTTTAGACATTTTTATACAGGGGATGTGAATTGATTCATACTATTGTAAACGTTTCTTACTTATGTGAAGTATTACAGTTTAAATAAATAGAGTTAAAAGTATCGCAGACAGTCCAACCGATACAGAATGTGTGGGAAAGTGTGAAAAAGTGTAAAATATTGTATATTCAAGATGTGACAGTATTAATGGTATCAAAGCAAGGTTGGCCTGATGTCTATTGATGTCTTTAGCATCAAAAATGTTGAAAGTGGTTAACATTCCCTGTAGTACTGTACAGTCTGAATGTATAAATGGATTAAGTGACTGAAAATTTGGATTTAGTGTCGGAATTGTGCAGAAGCTAGTGAGTTAATAGTTATAAAAAGGGGTAGTAACCCGATGATTTCTAAGTAAAATGGGTGATCTTATGATAATTATGAAGGGTCTGTTCGATAAGGTGTAAGGAGGAACTCGGTGAGGGCCCCATCAGTACTTTCTCTAACCGAATCGAAATAAGATCCTAAAATGATGGTATTAAGGTGAAATGTGGATATCATCAGTGGATAGATCTTAAGATCATTTGTTTAAATGTATCTTGAAGAGAGAGAAATAAAATGAGAAATGACAAACATGTCCCTATATGAAAATAATTCTTTTGAATAATAGTAAACCAAATTGATCTCAAATTCACTGATTATGATAGAGCAACTGATGTTGTAAAGAATGTGATACATGTATAACGATCCCTACTACTAGCCCCACCTTTACTCAGATGAGTGATGCGACTCGAAGTGTACATTATAGGAGGTCGCATGATAGTTGGCCCTGTTATAGATTCTTTAGGGCCTAGATTAAATGTGAAAAGACGAGGTATCCAGTTAGGGATTGTTTGATATTATAAAAAGTGATATCTTTACCGAATGTGACTGAAATTGTGATTGGGGTATTTGATGATTTAATATCAGTACTGTTAATTTTGGTTCTATACATTCCTTCTGTTTCCCATAAGTATAAATCAAATATTTATAGAACCAGAATATTTTGAGGTATGCTCTACGGAATGATATACTGTTTAGAGTATTATGAAATTTGAAAAAAAAAATATGTATAAGAATTGAAAAGTGATTGTAAGAGAAAAGGAGAATGACAGCTAACCTAAGTTTATTAAATGAATATGATTTCAAGGTAAAATACAGAAATGAATAGGTTAGCTGTGAAGTGGATTAGCTTAAATTGTTATACTTAGTGTGTTATTTCTTACCATATTGAATGGTATACTATGAATTGAAAATAAATAAGTAAAACAATGTGAAATATGTGTTAAAATGATTTAAATGTTATGTGTATGTGTTTTGAGGATACATAGTGAAATTGCAGGACGTAGAGACAAAATGTCCAACGTGGTATGAGATTTATGACTATTAGGGTGTTTGGAAGAAACACAAATGATCTTGTTTGAGAGAATAAGGATAACTTATAATTGTGTATCAATTTTTGATTTCTTAATAGAATTCCTACAAAGAATGAATATTTACCTGTTCAGGATTGATGTTTTACCTTATTCACTCAGAGAGTATAAGGAGTTCCTAAGATCAATCTCTGAATAAGGTGTTATCGGATAAAAATTTACAGACTGGTATCCATAAGATGATTTTCAGAACTCGGTATAACTTTTACAAGTTCTTTGTGGTGCCTATGAGGTTCAGGAAAATATCTTCTGATGTATGTGAATTAAATGAACGATGTATTTTATTCACATTCAGATATATTATAATGGTATGTAACCATGTTATGTGAATATATTTCATCTCACATGTGATAACCGTAAATTTTTCATTTATTGAAAATTATAAATATTGAAAATAAATATTGGAGAAATTTAATCAGAGGAAATAAATAATATTTGCGAGAACAAGATATTGGTAAAAATCCCAAGAATTGAGGAAGTGAAAGAATCGAGAAATTCGTGTAAAGGAAATTAAATTTGGAAGTGAAAATAAAAATAATAGAAAGAGGAAAAATTAATTTGGATAAATTAAAATCCAAATTAAATAAGGAAAATGAGAAATGAAATTAAAGTATGTTTATATAATTACAAATTATATAAATGTATTTTATACAAATACATATGTATTTAAAATACTATATAGTATATTTTAATATACGTTGGTATATATATGAAAATATATATTATTTCATAAATTTAAATAATACATATGTATATAAACATAATATTTTATGTATATATATAATTATATAAATACATATAGAAGAAAGGTAAATGCGGTTTTATATTAAAGTTTATATGTATAAATATTGTATTCTAACATCTATATAATTTGTATATGTAAATGTTATTTATTTTAAAGTATATAAATATACATATATATATACTAGATATATGTTTTGCAATATACAATATATATAATTCATATATAATATATATTGTATTACATTATATATGAAATAATATATGTATAATATATAGTATAAATTATATGTATAAAATATAATTTATAGTGTATAATATATAGTATACGACATACTAAAAAGGGAAAGGAAATAAAAACCACAAGAGGAAAAAAAAGAAAAAAAAAAGAAAGCAAGCTGGGAATCGGGAAACCCGATTCCCATCCCAGCTGAAACTGGCGGCAACAGATGCCGTCAGTGAGAGGAGAAAAGAGAGAGGAGGGTACGAGAGGACCACCGACGAGCAGAAAGGAGGAAGATGGCCGCCGGCGACGGTCCAAAAAGAAGGAGAAAAATCGAGACAGAAACGGAAAATCGGAAGAGAGGAGATCGGCGGTGCCGGCCAATCCGGGCACCGCCACCGCTACCAACGCCACCGGCGAGGACCAACGAAGGAGAAGGAGGCCACCAACGATGAAGGAAACGACGGAGGAAGGAAGAAACAGAGGAGAAAGAGGTCGAAACCCACGGACCCAGATCCGGCGCCGTCGCCGGTGATGGGGTGAAACGGAGGCCAGATTCGGCATCCTCGCAACATCGGCCAGCTGTGGGAGGTGCGACCCGGCAGAAAGGAGGACCGTCGGCGGCCGAACCGGCCAAACCGGCGGGATGAGGCACAAACCGGTCTGAACTGGTCCGACCAAAAAAAAAGGAAAAAGAAAAAGAAAAAGAAAAGAAAGAGAAAGAAAAGAAAAAGAAAGAAAGAAAAAGAAAAGAAGAAAAAGGAAGAAAAAGAGGAAAAAGGAGAATTTCGGGAATTCGGAGATTCCCGGAAATTCGACAACCCGGAAATTTACGGAAATTCCATAAGAAATTTTCCGAAAATTTAATTTCAGAAAAATTAAATAAATTATGAAAAAATTCTAAAATTTAAGATTTTTATTTCCAAAACTTATTTTCAGCGATCGGGATAAAGAATCGAGAGAGATGGAGTGCGAGTGCGATCGATAAGAGGAAATTGCCGACCCGAAAAAAGGTAAGGGATGCATGTGCAGCACTGTAAGGATATTCAGTCTGCATATTTTAATTTGAAATATCTTATGCAAATATTTTATGAAAATTATTATGATGCATGATTGGCTGAAAATTTTGGGATGAAGTACTGGCTGGAAATTAAAAACTGTATTTTTCATACTGGAGGTTAGTAAATCGGCAGCCGTTATGCTGCCGAAAATTTTAGAAAAACATTATAAAATCATATTAATAATTTTATTTCTGAAAATCGATATTAAATCACAAAACATGAGGAAATTACTAAATTTCATAAAACATGAATATAATGAGATGGAATTTTAAAATATTCATGTATTCGAGAACGGTGATAATGAAACCACCGAAAATTCTCGGAATAGATAAATTACACGTAATACGAGGTGAAAGATGAAGTGAAATATAGTGAATATTTTTATGAATATTTTTATAAGTATTCACTAAAGGATTGAACCCTTATGGTTTTAAATTATGAAATTACATATTTATATAAATTCCATAAAGGTTTATTTTATGATGAAAACTACAGTTTTGAGATTGGTGGGCATTCCTATCATGTTGATGCATGATATGTGATATGTTTAGTCCCGATCGACACCTGATCCGTGATCCACCGAGGACAATATAGATTACGGTCATAGATTTGACCGGTTTATTTCTTTACCCTCCGGGGTTTATAGTATGATAAGATTGATGTCTATCTTAGACTCCATAAATGATAGGTGACATGTTAAAAAGGAAAGTGTTTTACATGATATGGAATATGTCAAACGGAAAATGTGATATATGATGCGTGACATGTGAAAAGAACATGTTTTACATGATATGAGAAGAAAATCAATTGATTTATAGCATTTTTACAAAATGCTCATTTCGGTACTGATTATAGTACTGTGAGATGATTTTTATAAGACATGTGATACGAACATGTAATATGTTTTCAAAAAAAAAGAAAAGATAAATATAATATTCTTACTATGGTCTTAAATGGAATATTAGATTATAAGTACTACATGAGTTCTGATAGGATAGTAGAAAGTATATATGGCATAAAGGCCAACCCGAGCAAAGACTCAATCTTTGTACCGTGTGAGCCACTTCTAGAAGACTCAAGGGACCTAAGTGCTACATAGATTCTTTGTGAACTATGGGGAGCCACCTTTAGAATCCCAAGGGACCTACGTGCTACACGGATACCAATTGGAGCGTGCGAGCCACCTCTAGAATCCCGAAGGACCTACGTGCTACACGATTTCCTCGATATGACACTTAACTCCATTGCTAGTTAGGATGGATGTCGTAACTAAATCAGTGAATTGGGGCTTACGCCTAAAGTGATTAAGTAATTCGGTTATATTGGAACTGTTTTCAATGAGTTAAGCTATATGCTTAAAGTTTATGGATTTTCGTTTTGTGAATGGATTGATTTATTAACT
Organism: Heritiera fomes; assembly: GCA_032173925.1. Classification (NCBI taxonomy): domain Eukaryota; kingdom Viridiplantae; phylum Streptophyta; class Magnoliopsida; order Malvales; family Malvaceae; genus Heritiera; species Heritiera fomes. Next base: position 13,591,104 of record JAPDPM010000009.1, on the reverse strand, counting down.
TACATAGTAACCGCTTTATCAACGTGTATAGTGACCAATCTATCGAAGTGCTTACTGCTTTGCTACTTTCATAAATGGAATAGATTTTTATAGCTTATTTTGCTATTTAAAGTACTGTACTAATTAAGAGAGTACAGTAAAACGTGAAATGAGTTTTAAAGAAATAAGATGATGATTTAACTAATATTCTTTTCAAGGAATATACGAATATTAATTATTTTATTTAAATGCTTTATTTCATAAAAACATTATTTTGAAAAGAATATGAAAAGGTTATGGAATTAAAAAAGAAAAGGATTTATTAACTCAAAACGAAATGAAAATTTCTCTCTACAGTTGCTTCTAGGTTCCGGAACAAGTATGGTATTCTAAAATACCTACCTTACTCCATCCGGATCCCTAGCCGACTGTAGTATCCTTCCTACATACGAGCCTAAAGCCCATAGGAAAAATGAAAAAGATTTTCAGCATATAGGAAGCTGAATATCAAGTATGCATATAATTCCCTTACTGAGCTGTGGTTTTGCTCACCCCTTAATTTTAAACATTTCAGGTTTTCATGATTGTGAGATCAGTTGATAATGGATCACGGTTGTACACAAAGGACAATGTGACAGACCGACTGATTTATTTGAGGTACGATCATTTATTTCTGTATTTAGACATGTCAACAGTACTACTTATCTGATTAATTTCGATAGGGGATGTGTATAATATAAATAATGTTATGTAAAATTGTTTAACAGTCAGTACAAGTGAAGTATCACAGACAGTCCAACCGGCTAAGTTGTGTACAATAAGTTGAGATATGTGGTTACGGGTCGTGACAGATTTAATGGTATCAGAGCAATGGTTGGCCTGATATCTGTTGATACTTTTGGAAGGAAAAGAGTTAAACATCCCCTGTAGTACTGTGTAGTCTGGATACATAGAGAAAATAAATGATTGCAAATTGAATTAAGTGTTTAGAAGGGAGTGAGCAATTTTGAAATAAGGAATACTAAAAAGGGAAAACGGCTCGAGAATGTTGCCTGAAATAGTGATCTTATGATCTAAATGAAGGTCGGTTCGGTAAGGAACAGAAATGGACTTGGTGAGGCCCCACCAGTACTTTTTTGTCCGAACTAAATTGAGACCTGAAAGTGATGATATAAAGGAGGGGGATGAAATATCATCATTAAATAGACTTTAAGATCACCGATTGAGGGTAATTTGAAGAGAGAAAATTTTTGGCAAGAAATGACCAAAATACCCCTACCCCTAAAATTTTACAAGGAGTTAAAATAAACCAACAGAGGTTGGAATTGATTGATCTGACAGAGAAATTAACGATATAAAGCTGAATTACAAGCAAAATAATCCAATTGTGGATTTTAGTGAACTTGTCTATCGAAATCGAATTAGATCTAAATTGCTGGTATAAGTATCAGAAAGGATACTATCAACATATAAATGATCAGTTCATTGATTTAAATGTATATTGAGGAGATAGAAATAAATGTCAAAATGACGAAAATGCCCCTATATTGGGCGATGTTCGAAATAGTGTTAAAACCGAGCTGAATTGGAATCCATTGATCGTAATGGAATTATTAATGGCATAGAGGATGTCATATGAATATAACGATCCCTATTACTGATTCCACTAAAACTTAGATTACGGACGCGAAAGAAATCTGTGAGGGGCTAAGTGCCACGTCTGTGTGACAAGGGCAACCTCTAGAACCCAGAGCGGACAGTACAGATGTGTACAGGCGAACGGCGGACGGGCCGGGGCCTTATGTGATGCGATCCAAAGAGTTTAGTGGAATGTCATCAGATGTTTGGCCCAGTTATTGACTGTAAGGGTCGAAAAATTAAGAGTATATTGAACGGGATCGTTGAATACTATGAAAAGTGAAATGATTACAGGAATTGACTGATGAGGTGAATAGTACAGATAATGAAATACATACTGGTATGGTTACTTATGGTTCTATACATTTTTACTACTTTGAGGTATCAAACAGATAATCTTATATAGAACTGACATATCTTGAAATATGTGCTACAGAATGAGGTACTGTGTGGAGTACTATGAATTAGAGAATAATTATAAGAACAGTGAAGTGAAAAAAAAAAGATCACAGCTAACCTAAGTTCTTCAGGACCCTTGAGACAGAACTGTGATGGGTGACCCAATGATGGGCGACCCATAGTGGATCATGTGTTGTGAGATACAGGCGAACCATATTATCGCCGACTCACTAGTAAGGGTAAACCTGGGGCGAAAGGATTGCTTAGGGGATGCTCGTCGACAGTCGATTCGAACGGGCGGGACTCTTACAAGAAGCTTAGTGATGACACGAGTGTAAGGAACTAGGTACGTAAGGGTGCCAAGGTTCGAACCTCGTGGATAATATACTCAAGGGAAATTAAGCCTGAATTCAGTAAATGGAAATGGTTTTAAAGTGAATAACTGAATTGAAACAGGTAGCTGTAAAGTGTGTTGAGAACCATTGTACTTGATACAGCTTACCAGAATGAGATTCGTAACGCTGTAAAGTATGACTAGATAATGAAATCAAGGTAGAGTATGTATCAAAATGATTATGTATCAAAATGATTAGAATATTAAATGTCTCTGCCTTGGGAATACACTGTGAAATGATGGGACACAAAGATGAAGGTCCAAAATGATAAGAGAAGTGCGGTTAAAGAAACTATCTGATGAGAATACCAATAAATTCCAAAGTAACATAGATTGAGAAATCAGGTTAATGTTGACTCGATTGTGGATGATGAAATTCACATGTATCGATGTAAAGGATGGTAATACAAATGATATGATTTGAGGATGAATTAAATGATGTATTAAAATTTTTATTATACACTAAAGTTCTTATGAAGAACAAATAAATATCTATATGGAAGTGATGCCTTAAATATGATTTAATCGGAGATGTATAAGGAGCTTATAAGAGCAATCTTTGTAAAAGGCGTCATCAGATGAAAAGTTGAAGAACGATGGTCGCAAGATGATAAGAAATGTATGATTAAAGAAAGTATCAAATTTGATTTCTGATAGAACTTCCAGAGTTATATAAATTAGAGGAATCGAGATAACATTGACTAGATTTTGAATATGAAGTTAAATTCTAAGCTTATATCGGAGGATATAGAAAGAATCCGAAAAGCTTAAGAAAATAACTCTGAAAACCAAGTGAATAATGAAATTCACGTGTAAAGGTGTGATTGATGAAAATACAGATAACATAAATTTGATGATAATGAAGTTATCTGTATAAGTGTAAATGAGAGAAATACAAATGACCTTGATATGTAAAGGAATGAAAGTGATATAGTAAATGTTTACTATCTAATAAAATTCTTATGAAGAACAAATATTCATCTACATGGAAATAGACGCTTTATTGATTTGATTAGAGTTATGTAAGGAGTTAATAAGACTAGCCTCAGTATAAAGCGTCCTTAGATAAAAGATTGGAGATTGGTGTCCATAAGATGATGATTAGAACTCGGAGTGAATTTTACGAGTTCCTATTGAGGTTACAAGGTTAATGATTTGCCTTGTGAAGTATATGAGCCTAAAGAATGAGGCATTCATACATGAGTAAATTGATGAAATACTGATAGAGTCTAAAGTATAAATGGAAAATGAGTAGCATTGTGATATGATCCTTAAATTCTTGAAGACTGAGGAAATTGTGCTAAGATTGGCAACTAAGAGATTTGGATAGATAGTAACTCCTCCTGAGATATATGATCTCGAGACGACAGGATGACAGTGAACCTGTCTATGATATAAAGATAATGATTGAGATACAAAAGTAATAAGTCTAGCTAAATATTATTGCCAGCCTATAAAAGAGTGATGAGACTAGCTGCTCTATAGAGGAGATCTAATTAAAGAAATTAAAGTCGGTAGATGGATAAGTGTAAAGAAAAAGATGGTATGCAAGATTTTAAAAGATCTTAGCAGTATAGTACCATACCAATTAAATATATATATGCATATATATATATATATATGTATATATATATATATGAAGAGATAAAAGTGGAAATATGAAAATGAAAATGAAAGAGGAATAAAGAAATAAATTGCATGATGAGAAGGGAACATCAATATGAAATAGTTCCCGAAGGTAAGATTGAAGGTGATTGCGCTGGTTATCACGTGATTGTGGCAAGATGAAAAATCAAGCCAACTTTGATAAGCGCAATTAATGATACTCAAAGGAGTAAGAAAATTGATATGTTTACTGCCAGTATATAAATAGGAAATGTTTGTACATATAACCACCTCGAAATGATAGAAATGGTGGAATTGTATAGACAATATGGTGCCTAAATGGACAATTCGAGGATTCAATCACAGAATCTAAATTATGAAAAGAATATATTCCCGGGTATATTCTAAAATTTAAATGATATTGAATATACCATAAGAGTAAGAGATATAATGACCATACTACATGAAAAGAGACATCGAGAGAAAATGATTGTCTCATGATTTATTACTGTAAGAGATGATTAACAGTAAAATTTGCAATGATATGCAGCCTTGATGGAATAAGTGTGAAAATGAATATTGTGGACAATAAAGAGTCCAAAAGAGAAATGACGATATGGAAGTGATTAAAAACTGATGATCTAAATAGAATCACTTTCCATTATCAGACTTCTAGATTCTCTAGTGCCTTAGTCGAAGTCTAAGTGTTAAACGGTGTGAATGTGTATGTAAAGTTCCAATGAGCCTTACATGTGATCGGAGTCTCTGAGTTGCCATATGCTAATAAGAGATAGCAAAAGGCCTTGAGATCCCAAGTGTAATGATAGCACCGCTCCATACTGATATATATATATGAGCGTGAGATGTAAACGCTCCATGATATTGAGAGAGCGTGTGCATGAGATGTGAAAGCTACTGTGACACTTACATATAATTGATTGACATGAGTACATGATAGTACCAAATTATGTCGACTCGGCACTAAGTGAGAAGAATGGATGATGAACAGCATAGATCAGCTGTAATATTAAAAATATTATGTATGGCTCTTATATGAAAAGAGTAAAAGTGAATAACTCTCGATTTGAAAAAAATGAAATTACATGAGCATAGACATATATGATGAAAGACAGCATGTAGTGGTCTAAAGCACTCTTGATGTTGAAAGTGTACCGACAGTATTACTTGGATGAACTAGAGGTCAGAAGTCGTAAGTATACGGTATGTACCACTTTTGGACTTAAGTTAAATTCGGGGGACCGAATTTCTTAAGGTGGGGAGGATGTGATAACCGTAAATTTTTCATTTATTAAAAATTATTAATATTGAAAATAAATATTGGAGAAATTTAATCAGAGGAAATAAATAATATTTGCGAGAACGGGATATTGGTGAAAATCCGAGAATTGAGAAAGTGAAAGAATCGAGAAATTCGTATAAAGGAAATTAAATTTGGAAGTGAAAATAAAAATAATAGAGAGAGGAAAAATTAATTTGGATAAATTAAAATCCAAATTAAATAAGGAAAATGAGAAATGAAAATAAAGTATGTTTATATAATTACAAATTATATAAATGTATTTTATACAAATACATATGTATTTAAAATACTATATAGTATATTTTAATATACGTTGGTATATATATGGAAATATATACTATTTCATAAATTTAAATAATACATATGTATATAAACATAATATTTTATGTATATATATAATTATATAAATACATAGAGAAGAAAGGTAAATGTGGTTTTATATTAAAGTTTATATGTATAAATATTGTATTCTAACATCTATATAATTTGTATATGTAAATGTTATTTATTTTAAAGTATATAAATATACATACATACATACATATATATACACACTAGATATATGTTTTGTAATATACAATATATATAATTCATATATAATATATATTGTATTACATTATATATGAAATAATATATGTATAATATATAGTATAAATTATATGTATAAAATATAATTTATAGTGTATAATATATAGTATACTATATACTAAAAAGGGAAAGGAAATAAAAAACCAAAAGAGGAAAAAAAAGAAAAAAAAAAGAAAGCAAGCTAGGAATCAGGAAACCCGATTCCCATCCCAGCTGAAACTGGCGGCAACAGATGCCGTCGGTGAGAGAAGAAAAGAGAGAGGAGGGTACGAGAGGACCACCGACGAGTAGAAAGGAGGAAGATGGCCGCCGGCGACGGTCCAAAAAGAAGGAGAAAAATCGGGACAGAAATAGAAAACTGGAAGGGAAGAGAAGAGAAGAGAGGAGATCGGCGGTGCCGGCCGATCCGGGCACCGCCACCGCCACCAACGCCACCGGTGAGGACCAACGAAGGAGAAAGAGGCCACCGACGGTGAAGGAAATGGCGGAGGAAGGAAGAAACAAAGGAGAAAAAGGCCGAAACCCGCGGACCCAGATCCAGCGCCGTCGCCAGTGATGGGGTGAAACAGAGGCCAGATCCGGCATCCTCGCAACGTCAGCTAGCTGTGGGAGGCGCGAACCGGCGAAAAAGAGGATCACCGGCTGCCAAACCGACCGAACCGGCGGGATGAGGCACAAACCGGTCTGAACCGGTCCGGCCAGAAAAAAAAAGGAAAAAGAAAAAGAAAAAGAAAAAGAAAAGAAAGAGAAAGAAAAGAAAAAGAAAGAAAGAAAAAGAAAAGAGGACAAAGGAAGAAAAAGAGGAAAAAGGAGAATTTCGGGAATTCGGAGATTCCCAGAAATTCGACAACCCGGAAATTTACGAAAATTCGGTAAGAAATTTCTCGAAAATTTAATTTCAGAAAAATTAAATAAATTATGAAAAAATTCTAAAATTTAGGATTTTTATTTCCAAAACTTATTTTTAGCAATCGGGATAAGGAATCGAGAGAGATGGAGTACGGGCGCGATCGATAAAAGGAAGTAGCCGACCCGGAAAAAGGTAAGGGATGCATGAGCAGCACTGTAAGGATATTCAGTCTGCATATTTTAATTTGAAATATCTTATGCAAATATTTTATGAAAATTATTATGATGCATGATTGGCTAAAAATTTTGGGATGAAGTACTGGCTGGAAATTAAAAACTGTATTTTCCGTGCTTGAAGTTAGTAAATCGGCAGCCGTTATGCTGCCGAAAATTTTAGAAAAACTTTATAAAATCATATTAATGATTTTATTTCCGAAAATCGATATTAAATCACGAAACATGAGGAAATTACTAAATTTCATAAAACATGAATATAATGATATGGAATTTTAAAATATTCATGTATTCGAGAATGGTGATAATGAAACCACCGAAAATTCTCGGAATAGTAAATTACACGTAATACTAGGTGAAAGATGAAGTGAAATACAGTGAATATTTTTATGAATATTTTTATAAGTATTCACTAAAGGATTTTAACCCTTATGGTTTTAAATTATGAAATTACATATTTATATAAATTCCATAAAGGTTTATTTTATGATGAAACTACAGTTTTGAGATTGGTTGGCATTCCTATCATGCGATGCATGATATGTGATATGTTTAGTCCCGGTCGACACCTGATCCGTGATCCACCGAGGACAATATAGATTATGGTCATAGATTTAACCGGTTTATTTCTTTACCCTCCGGGGTTTATAGTATGATAAGATTGATGTCTATCTTAGACTCCATAAATGATAGGTGACATGTTAAAAAGGAAAGTGTTTTACATGATATGGAATATGTCAAACGGAAAATGTGATATATGATGCGTGACATGTGAAAAGAACATGTTTTATATGATATGAGAAGAAAATCAATTGATTTATAGCATTTTTACAAAATGCTCATTTCAGTACTGATTATAGTACTGTGAGATGATTTTTATAAGACATGTGATACGAACATATAATATGTTTTCAAAAAGGAAGAAAAGATAAATCTAATATTCTTACTATGGTCTTAAATGGAATATTAGATTATAAGTACTACATGAGTGCTGATAAGATAGTGGAAAGTATATATGGCATAAAGGCCAACCCGAGTAAAGACTCAATCTTTGTACCGTGTGAGCCACCTCTAGAAGACTCAAGGGACCTAAGTGCTACATAGATTCTTTGTGAACTATGGGGAGCTACCTCTAGAATCCCAAGGGACCTACGTGCTACACGGATACCAGTTGGACAGTGGGAGCCACCTCTAGAATCCCGAAGGACCTACGTGCTACACGAGTTCCTCGATATGACACTTAACTCCATTGCTAGTTAGGATGGATGTCGTAACTGAATCAGTGAATTGGGGCTTTTACCTAAAGTGATTAAGTAATTCGGTTATATTGGAACTGTTTTCAATGAGTTAAGCTATATGCTTAAAGTTTATGGATTTTCGTTTTGTGAATGGATTGATTTATTAACTTACATAGTGACCGCTTTATCAACGTGTATAGTGACCAATCTATCGAAGTGCTTACTGTTTTGCTAATTTGATAAATGGAATAGATTTTTATAGCTTATTTTGCTATTTAAAGTACTGTACTAATTAAGAGAGTTCAGTAAAATGTGAAATGAGTTTTAAAGAAATAAGATGATGATTTAACTAATATTCTTTTCAAGGAATATACGAATATTAATTATTTTATTTAAATGCTTTATTTCATAAAAACATTATTTTGAAAAGAATATGAAAAGGTTATGGAATTAAAAAAGAAAAGGATTTATTAATTCAAAACGAAATGAAAATTTCTTTCTACAGTTGCTTCTAGGTTCCGGAACAAGTATGGTATTCTAAAATACCTACCTTACTCCATCCGGATCCCTAGCCGACTGTAGTATCCTTCCTACATACGAGCTTAGAGCCCATAGGAAAAATGAAAAAGATTTTCAACATATAGAAAGCTGAATATCAAGTATGCATATAATTCCCTTACTGAGCCGTGGTTTTGCTCACCCCTTAATTTTAAACATTTCAGGTTTTCATGATTGTGAGATCAGTTGATAGTGGATCACGGCTGTATACAAAGGACAATGTGACAGACCGACTGATTTATTTGAGGTACGATCATTTATTTCTGTATTTAGACATGTCAACAGTACTACTTATCTGATTAATTTCGATAGGGGATGTGTATAATATAAATAATGTTATGTAAAATTGTTTAACAGTCAGTACAAGTGAAGTATCACAGATAGCCCAACCGGTTAAGTTGTGTACAATAAGGTGAGAAATGTGGTCACGGGTCTTGACATCACATGAGGAATATAAGCAGCATTTTTGAATAATCCCACAGACTCTTCGAGATCAAAAATTTTATTGCTAAGTTCAGCAAATATGAGTTTTAACTGGATATGGCATTTTCAATGATGTGTGGTCTCAAATGATAAAGTAATTATTGATTTTCTAAAATTTAGGGTTTTACTAAGTGAGTGAGATTAAAGATAGTGACTGAGGTATAGAATTTACGAGGTTTAAAACGAATAATATAAATGGTTTACTAAAGAGTTTGTGGTATCAGCTGCTATACTGATATGATTCGTATATGAGGAAATTAAATGGGAGTACATAGGCATGTATACCGATGATGTTTAAAAAAGTTGTTAAAAGATTTTAAATTTATGGTATATTATACCATTCGGGGGGAAATAACTAAAGTGACAAAGGTGTTTAGATAAAAAGGGTATCAAGAAGATAAGCATATGATGATTAGGGAACACAAATTTTGGAGTAGTTCCCAAATTTAAGATTGAATGTGATTTCCTCTGACTATTATATGATTACAGCTAGATTTAAAATCGAGCCAGACTTAACTGATAAAATTAATTATATTCAGAGGAGCAAATAAATGAATTTACTTCCAGTCATATAAATGGATATATATATATATATTTTTTGATTTGTGAAATTGTACAAATAAGGTAGAGACGTAATTGATAATTGATAATTGATAATTGATAATTGATAATTTCAATTACAGAATCTGATTTGTGAAAAGATTTCTTCTCCAGGTACACCTTATAATTAAGTGATAGTACATGTACCAGGAGAATGAGAAGTGTATTGGTAACCCAATATGAAAAGTAATATTAGGGAGATTACTATCTAATGTCTCATCTACTATAGGTGAAGGTTAATATTAAAGTCTGCAAGTGGATTGCAGCCTTAACTAAACTAATGTGAAAATGAGATTCGAACGTGAGAAATTTTATTGCGGATTAGTAAAGAAATTGGAAGAACCATGATGTTATAGAAGTGATTACAAACCAGTTGGCTAAATTGATTCACTTCTCCATAATCATGTTTCTTGATTTCTCGAGTGTCATAGTCGATATATATATCTGTGAAACGGTGAGAATGTAGGTGAAGTTCCAGTGAGCATTACATGTGATAGGGATCCATGATTTGCCACATGCTTTTGAAAGAATAGCAAAAGGCTTTGGGGATTCCAATTTATTGTTAGCACCGCTTCTTATCTGAGACAAAATATCCTAGCGATTGTTCAGACGCTCAATGATATATTAAGAGCGAGTGCACAGGATTTAAAGGCTACTGGGACAATCACTTACTGTTGATTGAAATTGTTTAAAATGATAATTACCAAACTAACATCAACTTGGCACCAATTAAGATAACATGTGATAAGTAATATAGATTATCTATGGTGTGAAAAGAAGTGAAAATTCGTTAAACTCCCCAAATTGATAAGAAATTTTCAGGGAGTACAAATTAATTGTGAAAGAGGAAATGTGGTGATTTAAAAGAAATTTGGATTGTGCAATTATATTGGCAGTATCATTTTAAAGAAAAGATTATTTAAAAGTTAGAAAATATATATAAGGAAGAAAAATACCCACAATGGCTATACTTTTTAATTTAAGCGAAATTCGGAGGACCAAATTTCTTAAAGGTGGGGAGAAAATGTGAGACCCGATTCTACTGTACTGTACATGTGATATGTAATTAAACATTGAGTGAAAATTTATGTGTTAAGCGATTATAAGTGAAAGTGTGATGTGGGCCCCACTTGGATTTTAATGCCTAGATATGGAAATGACTGATAAAATAGTATATGGAAGGTGTAATAATGATATTATGGAAATTTGGAGGCCAAAATACCCTGTTGGCATTATTTTGTGAAGTATGGTAAACAAATTGGAAGATGACGAATACATTCCAAGGGCATTTTCGTAAATTATGCCCAAACTAAAATGAGTTGGGACGAAGTAAATATATCATGATATTCTATACAAAAGGAGAATAAGACAGTGTCAAGAGATTTATCAAAACACTGGTGAAATTGGAGAAATTCACTTGCAGGTTATGGGGGTAAAATCGTAATTTCTCACTATTCGTGCACCGTGCATCGACGAAACCACTTCCAATCATCAAAGTACATTTAATGTGACCATTTGGTACTAGAATCTTAAAATTTGGAGTGCATTTACACTGTTTTACGATTGCGGGAACGTAAGGGCAAAATTGTCTGAAATTTTCATAACTAGGGACATTTTGGTCAATTTGCCAAATTCCAGAATTCTCTTTATAATTCTGTCAGAAGCTGAGCTGCACTATTCACCCTCTTCTCCAACAAGTCTCACGCCATTAACAAAGAAAAAGAAAAGAAAGAAAAACTTCAAGCTTCCATATCTCACCTAATAGCCAAAATCTCACCAAAATTCTAACTAGGAAAACATTCTAGTCTCTCTCCTCTACATTTATATACCCATAGTTCATCTTATAAGCTACTATACAAGGAGAAAAGAAGTTCCCAAGATTCAACCAAGCATGGTAACCTCACCATTTCTTATGCTTTTCTTGAATCAATGGTGTAGTTTCATTCCTTTAAGCATGATGAACATGTCTATAGCCTTAGTTTCATTCAATGGTTGAAAAATAAAAATGTGCCATGGAAGGAGTGTTAGGCCAACATGGGAGCATGGGGAATTCATTTGGTTTCATGCTTAAAAATGGTGCCAAAATGATGGTTGAGCGTAGTAGAATTACACGATAAAATTAGATTGTTGGAAAACCATCAAATTCACCACCATCCATATTCGACCTCGTGAAGGGGGTGTGATTCATGGCTGTTTTTGATGAATTAAGAATAGATTTAGACTGTAGGAATTTCGAGGAGTCTGCTAATATGCTCCGATTTAAAATTCGACGCAAAATGAAGTGGTGTTACACTACCAGTACAAATTATACTGCAAAAATATTTACAGTGTCCAATGTGGATGCATTTTGATATGAACTATAGCTTAAAAATAAGTATTTGATAAGCTAATAATTTTGATGGAATTATCTGTAGCCCGAGAGTTATGGTTTTCGTGTGGTGCGACCGAGAACTCGATTTCGCTAGACAGGTAAGGGATGCGTGTGTAATTTGTAGGGATATCCCAAATGCATGATTTTCATGGTAATAATTTTATAAAATTACTTTGAAAGTGAATTGCCTCGAATACTATGAAATTGTGGCTATTTGGCTGGTTTGAACTGTGTTTGCAATTGCAGGGGGCTAGAATGATAGCAGTTGTTATGCTGCCGGAATTTATTAGAAATATTTCTAAAAATGCCATGAAATATTTTAGTGGATTGTAAAATATTTTCGTAGCCTCGAGAGTGAAATATTATTATTTTTCATAAATTGAGAATTTACTGAAAAACATTTATTAAATATTCGTGCTGCCGATTTCGATAACAATTAAATTATCAAAAATTTATCCCAAGTGTTTTATAGTGGAATATATGATTTGTAAAGTGGAAAGGGTGAAGATTTTATAAATAATTTTCCATAAATATTCACCATATGCTTAAATAAAAACCTTTATGAACTAATTGAAGATTTTACTCATTTTTCTGATTTCCATAAAGGGTGATATTATCGTGTGAATATTGTTTTGAAACTAAAATGTTTCTACATGTGTTCCATAGTGAGAAATGTGTTTGTGGAATTACTATTAATTTTGGAAAATAAATATTTCTATTTTCCATAAAGCATGAAATTATAGGAAAATGATTTCCAATAATCTTGAAATTGAAAGTTTTGAAGGAAATGCATGGGAACATGTGTGTAAGTGATTTACGGTGAAATGGAATATTTACAAAATTTTATTTCTACAATGTAAATATTTTATAACACTATTTTTACCGTATGAGACATTATGATTTATACCTTTATGGATTTTTGAATGACATTAATTATTTTATTAAATTCCATAAAGGTGATGAGAATTCATATACATATTTTTGAAACCGTTAGGCCCCCTATCATGCTCACGTGTCATGTGTTCATGTGTTATTATTACTGTGTGAAGCTGTTAACATTGAGCCCCTCTTCAGCATCCCGGTTGACACCTACTCAGTGTACGACTGATGGCATTTATATACTATGGTCATAGATCTCACGTGTTTATTATTACTGTTCCTTACGGGGATTATAGCATGATATCATTAGGGTGATGCCTAGTCTCCATTATTATATCACGTGTTATTACTGATTTTGTGATATTTACTAAACTGTAATGGTTACTGAAATATTTCTATCACTGAACTGTTATCATAATGAACAGTCTATTTATTGTTACATGTGTGAAAGTGATGATTTCAAAGGGGAAATCAAATTGTTTTTAAAGTGATGAATTATATAATTTAATGAGTTATTTTACTCATTTTTTGTGAAATATTTATATATGGTGAATTATTAAATAAATTTCACAATAAATTAAATTTCTACTCCCTATAGTCGCTTTGGGTTTTCGGGACTAGATAGGTATTTCAAAATACCTTCCTTACTCCATATGGATTACCTGACCGACTATAGTATTCTTCCTTTTAGTGTGCCTAGCATACCACTAGGAAACTAAAGAATTTTACGGCATATAGTTTTCGTGATATCAAAATTGCATACAACTCCTTTACTGAGTCATGGTTTGCTCACCCTTTTATTTTCATCTTCCACAGATTTTATGTATGGATTAACTAAAGTATCAATTCGTGAATTAGTTACATTTTGAATAGCTCCAAGTAGCCTCTACTGATGTCCAAAGGTATCATGTTTATATTTGTATGTTCAGATATTTTTATACAGTACTACTTGTTTTAAATCTTAATTTGAGGGGATGTGAATTGATTCATACTACTGTAAACATTTCTTACTTATGTGAAGTATTACAGTTTAAATGAATAGTGTTAAAGGCATCATGATAGCTTAACCGGTACAGTGTGTGTGGAAAAGTGTAAAAAAGTGTAAAATACTGTATATTCAGGATGTGACATATTTAAGCTTGAATTGGATTAAAATCATGGGAAGCACTCGCTTAAGGTTTCGGCCAACACCCTCTAAGCATGAATGAGAGGTTGTTCAATGTGGAAATAGGGTAAAATCAATATACAACAAGTGTAGAACATGAATTTAAGCCTAAATTGAATAAATGTATGTGTAAGAGAGAGAGGTAAATTCGGCCAAGAGAAGAGCATAAGGAAACCATGCTAAATTCAAATGTGTTTTGGGTCCTAGAATAATGTATAAATTAATACAAGAGAGTAGGAGAAATCAAAACCGCAAAAGGAGGTGCTTCGATGATAATTGCAGTGTTAGCACTGGTATGAAGTGGACCAGATTTAGGGCTACAATAGGCAGTGTATTAGATCTCAAAGAGTTAAATATCTTTATAATTAAAGTGTAGTGAATTGACCGTGTTTGTGTGGTGTTTTGCAGCTCTGACGTGAGGTGAGAGTACTGGTGCTAATTTTGCGAATTGGCGATATCCAAGTCGTAAGAGATATACATATATATATATGTATATATAAGAGGCATAGGGATGTTGTGTTGCATTGGAAATGATGAAAATGAATTTCTATAAGATTGAAATTGATGGTTTGATTTAAAATGTGATACTGGAATTGTGGTTATAAACTGTATTTTCGTGCAGGAAGGTTAGGGTAAGTAGTACCGTTATACTGCCTAAATTTCCTAAAATGAACCAAAATCTTTGAAATAATTAGTTGGCATTATTTTTGCAGGTAGAAATGAAATGAAATGAAATGAAAGTGTGATTTGGGTTAAGGTTTCCTAAAGGTTATAGATGCATGCAGAATTTATAACTCAATTTCCAAAGGAAATTTTAATAATTTTTACGTTTTCCAATATACATTTATGTTTTCATGTTACTATTATATATAAATAAAATATTTTGAACGTTGGTTATTGAACTGACAATATTTGGTGAATTTTTATACTTCACCTATGACAGTTTCTGATTTTAATGCTTTATGAACTGTTTGAAGATATGATTAACTGAATAAATCTTTGTAAACAATTTCGATTTTATTTATGAATTGTTCTGAGACTGTTAGGCCCATAGCTGCCTGGAGGCACATGCTCTTTTGTGTATATGAGTGGTTGCTGTTTGACCTTAACCACGTCTTTAGCGCTTATAGATGTCACATGGCTAGTGTACACTATGGATCTTTTGACTATGGCCATATGTCGTTATTATTCGCTGTTGGGATACTTATATTGCATAAGTCTATCGACTGATACCTAGTCTCCACTATACTATTTTCTTAAGGTGGTAAATCCCTGGCTAATCCAGGCACTCCCGATTTTATTAATTTCTATTTTCAGGGTATTTATTAAATATGTTTCCTAATCTTTGTATCGTTACTGCAAATGATTATTATACTGTTTACGGAGTGTTTTGAATTAGTTATCAGAATAATTTGTGAACTGTTTAATAGAAGCTGTTTCTAGGTATTTACTACACTCTGTGATTGAATAAGTTTTAAGTGAACTTCCTATAATCGGAATTAAATGCTAGGACAAGTGAGGTGCTTTAAAGCATCATTTTGTACTCAACCTAGTTATCAAACCGATTATGATATCCTTTCTAGTAGTGTGCCCAAAGATTGTGTGATTATTGGTTTCTGTGTGAAAGAGCATGTTTTTAAGATACTTGCATATAGGTATGTATGGTATCTGCTCTTTTATATATATTTCTTACTGGGCGTAAGCTCACTCCCTTATTTTTCTTCCAGATTATTTATAGTAGATTTTGTTTTATGGTCGGGAGGATTTCTGATTTTGTATCCCTCAGGCAATTTCTTAATTTTTGTTGAGGTATATGAGTTTATCTTCTATGTTCAGACTATATATGAACAATACTATTTTATATGTATATTCGCACTTGGGATGTAAACTTAATGTAGGACGTTGAATATAAGTTTGAGATTATATATAATTATGTACATTTTAAATTAAATAATGTGGTTCCTAGGTGAAGTACTTATAAGTGAGAATGGTTAACTACTATAAAGTGTGTGAACATTGCAAATAGCCTAACCAAATGTAATTAAGATGTGAGAAATTAATACTGATGTAAGGTATTTGGTACGTGATAGTGGGGGTGCTAATCCTTCTCCACAAGTAAATGAACTCTCGAACCCTAAACTAAGAATCGTAAATCAGACCTTAGAGTTATTTAGGTGGTCAATCACACTTAACAAAAAAGATTGGTGGCGACTCTTTATTTAAATCTAGTTGTTAAGTCTAGTACTAAAATTGTTATGACAATAATCCTGGTTGGAAAAGATTATGAAAAATGAAGAAGGTTGTAAATTGCAAAGGATAAATATATAATTTTATGCAAGGATATTTTGGTATTAAAAAAATATAAACTAAAATAGATTGTAAGGATAATTTTGTTAGTTATTAATAGAACCCTAAAAATATTAGCTAGACATGGATGTCTTAAAACAAGACACATTGACATGATGAGTTATCTTGTTTATTCCAATTAGATCCCATAATCAATCATCACTCTTTAACCAAACTCATCCTATACAACATTCTATGGGATTGAAACCAAAAATGTGCACAAGTCCCAAGACTTTGATCAGAACATATAGTCATATCTGGCAAGTACTGGTCAACGAGATTATCTTGATCGACTAGCTTATAATCATATACGAGGTCGATATCACTTTGTACGAAACTTGAATCTGAAAGCACTCCAAGGTTAACATGATCACCAGCTTCTAGTTCCTCCCCAAATTTCCAACTACTTAACCATGTGATTCTGGTGTTTTTGGTTTCAGGGATTCCGACAAAATGTTCACCATGGCTCCATTTTGTACCTCTGGTCTCATTTACAATCTCCAGTCGTGGAAAGAAATCCAGTGTCTTATCATTATTCGCATGAAGACTTATAAACAATTTAAGCCAGCAAATCTTTCGACTAGAGTTTGAGGGTACCGTAAATGAAATCTTATTAGGCCTGGGAACATAATTGCCAAAGTGGTAATATAGATTTTCCTTGGATGGATCAGATTCGGAAATTATGCCGCAATCATAAAACACCTATAGCATTGAATTAAATCATAATAAGTTATAGAAGTACTCGATTATATCAAAAAACAAAAAATAATAAAGTTAAATTTTAGATCAATTTTTCTTAAAAGCATAAATTTTAGATCTATTTGGTTGCAGTAACTTAACCAAAACATATATTTAGTGGGATCATAATGTCATATTTTACAGAAAAAAATAAATTTTCAAAAATATATAGCATGTCGCCTTATTTCATTAAAGAGTTAAACACGATGGGATGTTATCTCATGCCTATCGTAATCTTCCGTAACTTTTTGATTTTATGGGTTAGTTTGAATTTTTTTCTGTGCTATTTTTCTTTTTCTTTTTCTTATAAAAGCAAAAAAAAAAAAAGTTGGGTTTAAAATACAAAATCAAATAATATTTTAATAAGAATTAAATATTGATTACATATTTAAAAATGTCATATTTTAGTTTGTAAACAAATAATCTTATTTGCATTGGTCATATTGTATTGAACACGACTAAAGTCTTTGATCTAACGATTATTATCCCTACTTAGAAAAAATTAAGTTCAAAATTCAAATCCCATTT
Source organism: Heritiera fomes (assembly GCA_032173925.1). Taxonomy (NCBI): domain Eukaryota; kingdom Viridiplantae; phylum Streptophyta; class Magnoliopsida; order Malvales; family Malvaceae; genus Heritiera; species Heritiera fomes. The sequence goes on along the minus strand of JAPDPM010000009.1, from coordinate 13,573,191 downwards.
TCCCCTTATATCTTCCTATGTATTAACTAAAAAATCCTACTTGCATAGGTCACACTGTAGCGAACTAAAAACTTTATAATCATTTTTTTTTATGAATTACACGTGATAATAGAAATTAAAATCATAATCAATCAATCTTTTAATGTAAATCAAAAAGAAAAAGAATCAATTAATGAATAAATAAAAATCAATAACCAATAAATTAGTAATATATAACTTAGATGAAAAATCCAAACTTTGGAGGGACTTTATAACCCTTTTTAAATATAAATAATAATGACATTTTATGTTTCTTTTTTGAAAATTACATATCATTTTCATTATAAAAACTGAAAAAAAATTGTTTCATTTTGATCTTTTTAAATTTTTATTTAATTTCAATAAGATTAGGGTAAGTTCCAATTAGGTCCTCAAAGTTTTACCATAATTCAACTCCAATACATTAATTTGAGAAATAGACATTTTGATTCAAAATTATAAATTTAACGGTACAAAAAAATTATTCTAGAAGGTTACCATTAAAAAATCTATTAATATAAATATTTGTTACTCATGAAATATCCATAGTACCCTTTTTTAGTATTAAAAAAATAAAAATTTACATAGAAATAATTTTTTAAAAAATTACTTAAAAATAAGAAATAGTAATAAAACTCATTGTTGATAATTGAGAATGTGATATTATTAATTTAAGTTTAGTATTTGACTGATATATGTTAAAATCATTTATGATTTTAGATCAAAGTGTCAATTTTTAAGGAGAATTTCTATTCCTACCCCAAGTTTTACTATTCCTACCCCAATCCATTTTTTCAACAGTAAAAAAACCGGATAAAATGACAAAACTCGCCCTCATCAGATAATCTGGAATGATGCGCAAGTCTTACTTGCGCGACAAACACGCGCAAGTTTCACATGCGCGAAAGTCCGAAAATCGCGCAAGTTTACTTGCGCGAAAGTCGCAAATTCGCGCAAGTGAAACTTGCGCGTGTTTGTTGCGCAAGTTTCACGTGCGCGCAAATGTCGCGCAACTATAATTTGCGCGCAAATGTCGCGCAAGTGAAATTTGCGCGACATTGTAGCGCAAGTTTCACCTGCGCGACATTGAGATCCGGAAAAAATGTGTTCTGTGGTTAAAAAAAATTAAGCGTTTGTGGTTAAAAGGATAACTGTTGTAAAAAACACTCTTCTGCGTCTTTTTCTTCTCGTTTTACTTCTTCTCCCTTTTTGTTCTGTTCATGCGTTTCCCTTCAACCATTTTTTTCTTTCTCACGAGCACTCCCTTCCCAGTTTATATTTCATTTTCTTAAAAAAAAAATGGAAAATCTTCCTGATGATAGCTATTATGATAGTTACGAAGAGTACGAAAGTTTTGTTAAAAGTGTAGAAGCCGATGAAGAAGGAGAAGAGGTAAAAATCTATCTTCTGCAAAAATTGAAAATCGGAAAAAATTGCGCCATATCTCAGCGCAAGTCACGCTTGCGCGGGATTTCAGCGCAAGTGGTACTTGCGCTGGATTTCCGCGCAAGTTGAACTTGCGCGAAATTTCCGCGCAGGAGGCCCTTGCGCGGGATTTCCGCGCAAGTGGAGCTTCCGCAGAAATTCATGATTCGCGCAAGTGTCAGCTTGCGCGGAACATGCCTGGCTTGCACAGATCTGTCTTTTTGTGCGCTCTTGTACTAAAATTCAATCTTAATTTTTTAATATATTATTTATTATAATAATTATAATTAATGAATTTATTTAATATTTGCAGAATGATAAAAGGATAGTGTACAGAGGAGAATCGAAAAGTGTCCATGAAGAAATATTTGACTGTACCGATGCATTTACTACTAACCAAGTAAGTAGTTTTAAAATTAATATAATGTTTTAAAACTACTCTAGTAGAAAAAACTAATTATTAAATTTATTTTGTTTCAGGTTTTCAATTGTCGAAATACCTTGATTGCATGGGCTAGAGAGCTTGGAAAAGAGCTAGGTTTTGTTGTTGTGATAAGATCATCAGAATTTGATGTTCCTCGAAGAAGACCTAGAGTTCGACTTGTATGTGAAAGGTATGGAACATATAGGTCAAGTACAAATGAATTGCATCGCTTGGGAACGGGAACAAAGAAGTGTAATTGTCCATTCGAGTTACTAGGGGTGAAATTGGACGAGATCGATAGTTGGGCAGTGAAAGTAGTATATGGGATGCATAATCATTTGGCTGCACAACAGCTAGAAGGACATTCCTTTGCTGGTCGATTAACAGTGCAAGAGCAAAGTATGGTGGGTGATATGATAAATGCTATGGTAAAACCAAGAAAAATTTTAATGATGTTGAAACAACATGATAAGAAGAATGTAAGTACCATAAAGACCATCTACAATGCACGACAAAAATATTACTTGGATGACAAAGCTGGTAGATCACAGATGCAACAACTCATGAAATGCTTGAATGATTGTAAATATGTTGAGTGGCATCGGAGTGATGAGTCAAGTGATTGTGTTAGAGACTTATTTTGGGCACATCCAACAGCTATAGATTTGTTGAATGCTTTTTCCAATGTATTAGTTATGGATTGTACATATAAAACTAATAGATATCGACTCCCACTCCTTGAGATTGTTGGTGTAACATGTACAAATCTAACTTTTTCAGTTGCATTTGTTTACATGGAGGCTGAGCGCACTGACAACTACACTTGGGCATTAGAGAAGCTGAAAAGTTTGATGTCTTCTGATTCAACACCTTCTGTCATTGTTACTGATAGGGATTTAGCATTGATGAAAGCAGTACAGACAGTGTTCCCTAGCGCAATTAATCTCTTATGTAGATGGCATATATCAAAGAATGTACTTGCTAATTGTAAAAAGTTTTTTGAGAGCATGGAGAAGTGGGAGGCATTCATGTCATCTTGGGGCGTTCTTGTATCCTCTTCAAATGAGTATGAGTATGAAGCAAATTTAAGTTCAATGGTCTCTCATTACCGTTCTTATCCTAGAGCGCTCGAGTACTTAAGAGATACTTGGCTAACTACACATAAAGAGAGATTTATTGCTGCTTGGACAAATAAAGTAAAGCACTTTGGAAATGTTACAACAAATAGGTATGCATGTTTACAAAGTTTAAAAGTTCTTATTTTCACAACTTATACAATGTATCTCGCATAATCACCATTGTTCGAATGTTATGTAGGGCTGAGAGTGCACATGCGAAGTTAAAGAGGCACCTTGGATCGTCCCAAGGAGATTTTGATTCATCTTGGAAAGTTATCAACTCTCTGATAGAGCTACAACATACGGAGATAAAGGCTTCCTTCGAGAGAAGTGTTATTGTTGTTGAACATAATTTTAGACCAGCTTTGTTTAGAGAGTTACGAGGATTGGTGTCTAGGACAACGTTGAATATACTTTTGAAGGAGGCGCATCGAGCAAATGATACCGGCATTGACCATCTTATTTGTGGTTGCATCATTAGAAGCACACATGGGTTGCCTTGTGCTCATGAGATTGCTGAATTCATGAGGGATGAGAAACCTATTCCCTTATCCGTTTTGGATCCTCATTGGTCGAAGTTGGACTTAAAGAAGAAAACTGTTGATTATTTGGCTGAGCTGAATCTTGATGCCGAGTGGGAGCTAATAGTGAAACGCTTCAATGCGTGTGATCTCTCAGGAAGATTAGCCTTGAAGAAAAAATTAAGAGAACTAGGTGATCCAGCAACTACATTCCTTATTCCTCCACTCGAGAAGGCTAAGAGCAAAGGCCGTTCAGACAAATCAACTCGACGTGCCCCTTCATACTTTGAGATTGTTGAATCTCAACATGATAGCACATCAACACCCGCAAATTCAGCAACTAAAAGGATGAAGCTACCAGTTAATCGAAAAAAGAAAGTGAAATTTATTGATTCTTTCCCTTTAGAGATACGCCCCTTCATACGCTCTACCGTGGATGTTGAGTCAGATGGACATTGTGGCTTTCGGGCTATAGCTGGTTTGCTAGGCATGGGTGTTGATGCATGGGCGAAGGTGCGACAAGATTTGATTGAGGAGATATGTGATTTTCGAGCTTACTATGTTAGTCTCTATGGATCCATGGAGCGTGTTGATGAATTGTTAGAAACATTATCATATTTCAACATACCGGCTCCTTATGATAAATGGATGACTTTACCCGATATGGGTCACTTGATAGCAACAAAGTATAATGTTGTGCTCGTCCATTTATCTTCGAGACAATGTTTGACATATCTTCCGCTTAGAACTGCACCACCTCCACCGCTACAGCATGGATTCATAGCAATTGGATTTGTTAACGATTCTCATTTTGTTGAGGTATTGATAATGCTATATATATGCCTTTGTTTAAATATAGTGTATTTCATTTATTATGCGTTTAACAATGCTATTTTTCAGGTATTTTTGGACCCGCTTGCGCCAATACCTCCGATTGCATGCAATTGGTATCGGTATCGATGTGACTTTGCTTGTGAGTGGGAGCTTCCATATGTATCTCGCATTGAAGAATTTAAAAATTTATTTTCGAGATCAAATGTTGTCATTAGAGAAACCATTGACTTAGATGACATATGATATTTTATTAAATATTACTGTATTTGATATGTATGCCTTGTTAAGATTGTATTATCAATTTATACATTATATGTTTTAATAACATTATCCAAATATCATAAAGATAATCTGTATGTTTAAGAAACAAAAAATCACTAAATATCATTACTAAATTATAAACAAAAATCACTACATATTTTAATAACATAATCTAATATCATAAACATAAACTGTATCTTTACAAAACAAAAGTCATTAAGTACAAATACACTAATCCTCCGACGCATCCGATATAATTGCCTTGCCTCTCCTCCTCCCGATCCTAGTATAAAAACGTATAGGCGGAGGAGCTATGTCTGATGTAACTGGTGGAGCTGTCTCCGAGGAAATAGGAGCTCGTGGAGGAGCTGGAGGAGGTGCATGTGATGGAGCTGGATGAGGAGCTAAAGATGAAGCAGCATCTGACGACCCAGTTAATATGTCATGCAGGTCGTGAAGTCCCTTTGCCAATGTCTCCACATCTTGGTTGCCGCACATGAGTAATTCAACGTAAGAAATTGCTCTCGAATTGCGCTGCAAGACAATACATGAAAGAAATTTTATCAAATTAAATAGTATGAAAAAATTTTATTCACTTGAGATTTAGTGTTAATAACTTACGCTAGAATAGTCGGACTCGACAAGGGGAGCTTGAAACCTCGATCTGCGTGCTGGGTTTTGTATGAAACGATGAGAAATGGCTTCATACCAAGCCATATAATCTGGAGCTGTCTCTCCTGGGATCACACATCTTCGTCCTCTATTCTCTTCTGTGAGGACATACATAGGCCATCTCTCCCATATATTATTCATAAACTGATAAATGACATCGTAAGTGGTGCTCGTACTACCTCTCCGTGCACTAAATGGCGCCAAAGGTGTTGGAGGTACGGTCTGTACATAGCCCCACTGCCGTAACACTCTCTCTGGATGATACGGCTCCACAACATCCCCAGCTTTCAAGCAGACGGTGAAAAATGTGATCGGAGGCAACGGATGATGTCTCCGACTATCTGCATAGGGATCCCAGCACACCTGGTTACACTGAAGGTCATCTAGCTGCTCTCGCAAGACCTTCACATCCTGGCCATATGTACGTGGCTTCCATCGTCGAGCTCGAGGCATACTCTCCTCGTAGTTAACGTTCACCTCCGAACTTAACGACGAAAAGTGCTCATAAATCCAAGCCTACATCAAATAAAACATTAATCATTAATAAATTATAAACAATTAATTTATAATTAACAAGTTAGATAAAGTAAATTATAATACCTGTAAAAGGGTCATATAGCCGCCAATCGATGTGACTTTTGACCTGCTCGCAAGACCCAGCTGTCTATACATATGAGCAAGAGCACCAGCACCCCACGCGTATTCACTGATAGCCGCTAGCTCCTCTAAACAGTGCAATAATGACACGGCAACATGTGACCCACTCTTATCTACAAAAAGAGTGCATCCAAGCAAGTGAAGCAAGTATGCACGAGTAGCATAGACTATCTCCTCATCACTGGAGCTGTCGGTGACATGGCTAAAATTTGTTCTCAACCACTGCAATGTCACACTGGACCCACGACCGGTGCTCATCGCCGCTTGAGCCTTGGAAATATCAACTCCTAACAACTCTACTAATACTCTAACGGCTTCCTTCACAGAGATGTGCCGGCAAAATACGATCACCCCGGTCACTGGTATGCCTAGGAGGGTAGCTACATCATCAAGAGTAATCGTCATCTCTCCAAATGGCATATGAAATGTATTCGTCTCTGGCTGCCACCTCTCACAAAAAGCAGAGATGATGGTGTTGTTGCATGTGCGGTAACTACAGTCAACTAAACTCGCTAAGCCGGACTGCATAACCGAGGAGAGAATACGAGATCTATCATCATCTAAGATCCACTGAGATATTTTGTTGCTATGATTCAGGACCTTCAAATTGTCTCGCTCCTATATCGAAAACAACAAACAATAAGTTATTTCAAAAGCGTCATTTAATCACATATTGCAAAAACATATTACCAAATTTTTGAAAGGAGAATTACCTGCCCATCCCATATTGCAAAAGCAACATGTGATCTAAAACTTCTAAGAATTGATGTATCGGTCGGACCTCCAGGACAAGGCTCGACTTCCTCCTCTGCATAAGCTGCATCTAGCTGCTCAGCTTGCTCGACCTGCTCATCCTGCTCGACAGGTTCGACTTGTTCAGCTTGCTCGGCTTGATATCTCCTAACTCGTCGTCTCCTCTCAGAGCCGGTAGGTCGCTGTCGTCTTCCTTGAGATGAATCTCCACCTCGTGTATTAGCCATGTCTGAAAAAGAAAAATATTTAAAAAATTATCAAACATATTAAAAGCCAAGACACTAAGTGCAATAGTTGAGTGCAAGTGTGTGAGGAAGTAAAAAGTGTACAAGTGAGTGGAAGTGTGAGTGAGTGACGTGAGGTGTGTGTCGTGCAAAGTGAGAGTAAGTGAGAAATAATAGTGTCAAGTGTGTCTACATTGTCAGCAAGTACATTTCATAAGCAGATCATGACAAGTCAGCCTATAGTGCTTAAATAGAACATAGCATGCAATATATCTGACAATGCTTAAATTGAACATAGCATGAATAATATATCACATTATTTATTTGATAATATATTACACCTCTTTGATAATATATCACATTATTTATTTTTCTGACAATACTTAAATAGAACATAGCATGAAAAAATTAACATACATCAAGCACATACCTGATGGTAGTAGTCCTACAGTGCAACAGCTTGTACAGATTGACGGCAGCAATCGAAGGGTGATGGTGGCAATAGTCTGTATAATTATAAACTTTAGTCAGCTAATTAAATCAAAAATCATAAAAACTAAGCTTGTAGAATGTAGTCAAAACCAGAAATAATTGCAAAACAGAATGTAAAACAGGATGTAAAACGCCCGCGCAAGTGTGACTTGCGCGGGATCCTCGCGCAAGTCTCGCTTGCGCGGGGTCCTCGCGTAAGTGTGACTTGCGCGGGATCCTCGCGCAAGCGAGCCTTCCGCGGGATCCTCGCGCAAGTGAGACTTGCGCGGGGTTCTCGCGCATGGTGTGCCCGCCGCTCGCTTCGCTCGACCTGCCCGGCCTCTCGCAGGCGTGCCACCTGCGCGGGGCTGGCCTCTCGCAGGCGTGCCACCTGCGCGGGGCTGGCCTCTCGCAGGCGTGCCACCTGCGCGGGGCTGGCCTCTCGCAGGCGTGCCACCCGCGAGGGGCTGGCCTCGCGCATGTGTGCCACCTGCGCGGGGCTGGCCTGGCGCGATCGGCACACCTGCGAGCGGCGCGAGAGGGACACCATGCGCAGGAGCTTCGTACTGCATTTTTTCCTTTACAGTAGGAGTAGGAGATACGTACCAGGAACGAGGAAGAAGGAAGGAGAAGGAGAGGGAGACTGAGACGGAGACGGAGACGGAGAAGGAGAAGGAAAAGGAAGGAGAAGGAGCCGGTGTGGGTAAAATTGTATTTTTCTTTAAAGGGTTGTTTGGGGTGGGGTAGGTTTAGTAAAAAACGGGGTACAAATAGAATTTCCCATTTTTAAGACTGATAAATTAGAGTTTAATTATGATAAAACTTTGAGAATCTCATTAGAATTTACTCCTAAAATTAATATAAGAAAATTGTACAAAAGCCTACTATCTTAATTAATCATATTAATTTTTCTAAAATTGTTTGGGACAATTGACACAATTAACGATATCTAGTAACGCCGTTTCGGTTTTTTTTTTTCATAAAAATTGATATGAAAGCAAAAAGTAAACACAAAATAGTAGAGTAAAAATATCAATAAAAGTAAACATTGGAAAGTAAAAATAGCACCTGTGGAGAAGCAATGGTTTTTGATTCATCTGAATAATTGTAAATTTGCACTTTAACATTTCTACAAGAGCCCAAACTGCTTAACAGGTCTTGGGCTAGTTCGAGCTCAGTATGTCTTGTCACATGCTTTTCATTCCCTAAAAGACACGATAAATGTGGCAACTTGTTATACAGACGTACAGATAAATATTGTTGGAGTCAACGTCAAATAAAACGAAACTTTTACACAAGTTGAAAAGTGAATCTAAGAGTAAAGGTCATAAAGGTTCTGTTTTTATTTTTAAAAAAATCGGTTAATGTGTAGTTTTCTTATTCATTTCCCAAAGCCTGTCTTTTTATCAATAAGGCTATAAATAAAATAAACACGAATAAATAAATTGATGTATTTATTCATTTGTTTGTTTTTTAATATCGCTCGTGTTCGTTATTTTATTTGGTAGAGATTATTAGTTAATTTTCACGAACAGTTCGCGAACGTATAAACAAACACGCTCGCGAATATATATTCATAAACAAGTATTCATGAGAAAAAAACTAAATATTAAACATTAAAAATCCTACATAAAAATTAAATTTCACATGTAAATTGAAATTATCTAATACAAAATCTTAAATACAACACAACTTAAGTCAATAATGTTTTACTAAAATTGATAATTACAATTTTAATTACAGTTTGTATCATACACATATACATATATTGGTATACATATGTTAAAGTATCATATATATGTGTGTGCATACACATATATGTGTAATGTATATGTAAATGATCAATGGATAAGAATGAGATCTTAACTTATTATGAAACTCTTATTAATTTAATTTTAGTACATTATGTTTAAAAGTTTTTTAAAAAAATAATTATTTTAAGCATAATTAACTAATTCAATTTTATAATTATTTTATTATTATACTTTATTAATATTTTTAAGCCAACAAAGTTGTATTGTATAAATATGTTTTTTATATTATATTTTTTAGGTTAATGTTCTAAAAATAGGGTATATATTATATAACTTATATAATATAAGTAATTTTAATATTTTAATAAAAAAAATGAACAATAAATAATACTTTAAATGAACGAGTTATAAACGAACAAATAACAAATAAATAACAAATGACATTTTAAATAAACGAACATAAACAAACAATAAATGATACTTTAAATAAACGAACGTAAACGAACAATATAAGATAAATAGTAATATAGGTTAGGATTTATTAGATAATTATAAATTAAAATATTTTTAGGATAGGATATTATTTTAGATTATTTAAAAAAAATTAATTAAGATTAATATTTGATTGGAATTAGGATAGGATTATTTAATTAACATTAGATTAATTTTGAGATAATTAGGATTTAAGAAAAAGGAGGGAAAACAAATCTAACAGAATTTTAGTTCTATTAAACCACTAACTCCATGCTTATAAAAGAATAGAGAGAGACCGGAGAAAGGGGAGAGGTCACTAGAGAATATTCAACCTATCTTCAATACAATTGATACCTATCATCACCACTTACACAGCCATTAAACTTCGTCCATCACAGTCCAAGCTTGCACCCATCATAGTTCACCACCAAGCCATTATTGATTTGCTGGTTTTGCTCCCTACATTACTGCCGCTTCATTCTCCCTGCATTAGTGACTTTGAGTTGCTGCTTGTCTTGAGCTGATCAGCACCACTGTCAGCAAACATCATCGTCGCTCTAACTCCCCTGCCCGCTGACGATTCAAATCTGTCTTGCTTGCACCGCTACACCGTTTTTGACCGTCCAAAGCCGCTCGTTCCTTGCGTCGCATTAGTTATCGCCCAGGTCATCACGCTATTGGCCCGGTCATCGTTGATCGCTGCTGTTGTGCCCTTCATCGCTTTTCCACTATCTTAGCTAACTCCACTTACTCGATAAAGTCAAAGAGAAGGTTCCAGGTTTTCCAGGTTTTTCTTTCACTTCTTATTTTAATAATTGGCTGACTAATTGGCTAAGTAAGTTGCTAATAGTTAGTTTAATAATTTAATAATGTGATTTGATAACTTGGATTTAATACCTTAACAAAGTGAAAGTGGATAATTATTTAAATACTAATAATTTGATAATTGAAGGATATTTTTTAATTTGATTTGACAAATAGACTTTGGTTTGCATGTTAATTGGCATACTGATTTCATAACTATTTACATGTTGATTGATTTAATAATTTGCACATTAATAAATATTATTTGTATTTGTACGACTTGATTTATTCGTATGATAATTTACAAGTGTAATTAAGATTTAATTAAATGATGTGATTTGTTTGAAGATTTACAGGACAAGACTTTTGATTTTAAAAAATATGACTATTTAGGAAGCTATAGTAGAACTCTTTAGGATAATAAAAATTAGTAAATAAATAAATAAATATAATAAGTGGTGATTATCTGATGATGAAAACCTTAAGGTGACTGCAAGTAAGCAGCACTTAAGGACTTTCTAGGCATGAACATCTTATTAAATTTTTCCAGAGTAATAGATAGTTTAATAGGATATTTTTAAAAAATCACCACTTATGTAAAAAACAATAATTATATTAAATTTAGTAAATAAATAAACAAATAAATGGTGATTATCCGAGGATGAAATCCTTAAGGTGATTGCAAGTAAGCAGCACTTAAGGAATTTCTAGGTAAAAGTTTCCTTTTAAATTTTTCCAAAGTAATGGATGATTTAATTAGAAGTTTTGAAAAATAATCAACATTTATTTTAAATAATATAAATAAAATAAAAAAATTCAAGAGATAATAATTAATAATAACAATAATTTAAAAAGATTAAATAATGAAGATGGGTAAAGGTTGTCCCGATGATGGAAGTCTTAGGGTGATTGCAAGTAAGCAACATCTAAGAATTTTCTAGGTGAGAAGTTCCTTTAGATTATTGCCAGAGTAATGGAGAATCTGAAGGTGATTTCAATAAAAAACAATCAATATTCATTTTCCCAACAAACATAAAATAAATAAAAAGAACAAATAAATAAAATAAAATTACGAAATAAAATTAAAAAGGGAAAGGGTAGAAATAAAATTTTAAGACAAACTTAGAATAATTTAAGGCTAAAATGGTACCATCTTAAATGGACATTGTGGGGGTGCTAATCCCTCCCTACATGTAACCGTACTCCCGAACTTAGAATTTTTGAATGTAGACCTAACCTTGTCCATAGTTATGTATAAGTGACCAATCACACCTAGGTAGAATGGTTGGTGGCGACTCCTTGATTTTAAAGTCTAGAGGGTTAAGTTCTAGGATTTGACACGTTATGACAAGTACAATTTTAATTACAGTTTGTATCATACACATAAACATATATTGGTATACATATGTTAAAGTATCATATATATGTGTGTGCATACACATATATGTGTAATGTATATGTAAATGATCAATGGATAAGAATGAGATCTTAACTTATTATGAAACTCTTATTAATTTAATTTTAGTACATTATGTTTAAAAGTTTTTTAAAAAAATAATTATTTTAAGCATAATTAACTAATTCAATTTTATAATTATTTTATTATTATATTTTATTAATATTTTTAAGCCAACAAAGTTGTATTGTATAAATATGTTTTTTATATTATATTTTTTAGGTTAATGTTCTAAAAATAGGGTATATATTATATAACTTATATAATATAAGTAATTTTAATATTTTAATAAAAAACAAATGAACAATAAATAATACTTTAAATGAACGAGTTATAAACGAACAAATAACAAATAAATAACAAATGACACTTTAAATAAACGAACATAAATGAACAATAAATGATACTTTAAATAAACGAACGAATAACAAATGACAGTTTAAATAAACGAACAATAAATAAACATAAACAAGTCTGTTCGTAGACAAAAACGAACGAATTGCACCTCTGTTCATGTTCGTTTAATAAACGAACACTAAAATATTTTTCGTGTTCGTTTGTTAAACTTAATAAATGAAAATAAATGAATAGAAACCGAACGGATTCACGAATGGTTCATCGAACGTTCTATTCGTTTACACCTCTAGTTATCAACATGAAACTTAGTACAGCCCATACCCATGTACGTATCTGTCTTACCATTAAATTGAACATGCCCATACCCATGTAAATCTCTATACAAAAAATATCTATAAAGAATAATTATTCTATATATCGTTGGTAGAGTTTTTTTATTTCACAAGTGAGATTAAGATCATAACACATGTCCTATTTTATTTACTTTTATTTTTTTAATATTTTTATTGGACATGTGTCATAATCATAATATCGTTTGTGAAGTAAAAAAATTTTACTGATGGTGTATATAATAATTATCCATCTATGAAATAATATTAAAAGAATCCCTAACATGTTCACCATATGAAATTTGCCTTGAACCCTTTTAACTTTATCTCTAACTTTAAAAGAGTTTTTAAAATGTTTTCCATAACATCCGCACTAATTAGGCTCTTTTTGACTTAAAAAATGTCTTGCGATACGTTTTGATGATGAATTGATTTTGTAGATTTTGAAAAATTTTATAGTAAAAACATTTCAAATTTCATATACTTAAATTACTAACATTTTTAATTGCATTCTTAGATAAATATTTTTTAAAAAGAAATTTTGAATATTATAATTTGATATAATAAAAAAGATAATTATAAAATAAAAATAGTGATATTAAACATAAGAAAGAAATATAAAATAAGATATATCATATGAGCATCATTAGATTTGTAAAAAATATAGATATTATTAATAACATGAAAAAATAAAATATATATGATATTTAAATAAAATAATATTTTTTTAGTTTTGTATTCAATGTAGTTATATGTAATAAAATAAAGGTAATTTTAGAAGAATTTTGAAAAACCACTTTTTATTTTGAAATTCTTGAATTTTGAAAGTCTTCTTAAATCCTGAAAGCCTTCTTAAATTTTAAAATTCTTCAAACATTTTTGCAAAAAAAAAATTTAATATTAAAATTTTAAATATTATGATTGAAATAAATTTCTTTTTAAAAATCTCTCATCAAACAAATCCTTAAAATTTTTGGGCTTTATTCCGTAACACCCGCCTTGGACTTTTTTAGCTTTAACTCTAATATTAGAGGAATTCGTAACATGTTTCTTTTTTTTTTTTTGTGACAATTCGTAACATGTTTATGATATTGGTTTTGGGTTATTTTAACTTAAAAAGTGTCTTAGTTTTAATGAAAAAAAAAAGTGTCTTAGTTTTTTGGTTTTTATATCTATAATAACCTATTATAAAAATCCCCACCATGTAATGTGGAGTTGACACCTGTCTATTGGGCTTTTTTAGGTTACAACTCTCATGCAATGACAAGCTCTCCTACACAAGAAGCAAAGCCCAATTTTAATAGGCTATCTACAACTCTATTATGAAAGGAGTTTTCAAAGATGTCTAAAAATAACACTTTAGATCAACATAATTAATAGAAAAATAAAAAGAAATCGAAACATTTGGAAAATGACATGCCCAAACTTTATGCCGAAAAAGTTGTATTATTTGTAGAGTTGTTTTCTTTTTCTTATGAAAAATATTGAGTAAAACACTATTCAAATTCAATTAATAATTAAATTGTATCCATAAATGATAACTTCCATGAATTTTAATACACCTTAGTTTTGCAATATTTTTTTTATGTAAGAGTAAGGGATATCATTCAATCGAATCTAACATTAAATGAAAGTTGTATACAAATAAATGTATTGAAAACACTTGCCTCTTTTGAGCATATATAATCGCATTTCAATTATATTGGACAATAAAAACTAATTTTTGGGCCAAAACATTTTGGATCTTTATGTGGAAAATAAAATTATTTTAAATTTTCTGTATAAGTTTTCATGTATTTGTTCTTTTTCTTTAGCTTTTATTCTTAAACATTTTTAATAAAAAAAATATATTTTATATATTTTTTTTATGAAAAACAAAAAAAAACCTACCAAGGATATAATAGATATATAGAAGGTAATTATCCATTACACCAAAAAAGAAGGTAATTATCCAATACACTGTCAACGAAGTTTTTTGACTTTACAAATGAAGTTATAATGATGACACATATCCTCAAAAAATATTAAGAAAATAAAAAATAAATAAAATAGAATATGTAAGGTGAAAAAGGTAAGGTGAATGAGTACATCAAAAATTGCAAATTAATGTTATGGGTTTGAATGAGAAATTTTTTTTTTATAGATTTGTAGAGTTATTTTGGTAAAATTTAATTTAATATTAATTTTTTTATTAGTTAAGTTATAAATATGTCGTAAAACATATCCTAATATCACTGAAATAAGAAGACTAAAATTTTAAATTATCTTCATCATTAAATAAATTACATTTAAATTATAGAAAAGGAAGCATGAAGTTTTAACTACGAGCATATTTGTATCTACAAAAACGTTTATATCAGGTAAATTATACTTTCAACATATTTAATTTTATAATTAATAATATTATTATATTTATATCAATATGCATTAAAATATATTATTACTATTATTTTTATAATGTTATTTAATTTAAAATTACCTTTTACTATTAAAAAAAAGCTTGAGTGTGAAGCCATTGTCACATTCTAGTTATGTATAAAAGATAAGTTCAGACATTTACTAATCAAGCGCATTGGCGCATCACCCAACTCCCTCTTAATTAAGGGATTCTACACTAATATTATAAATTTTGATTTTATTCTAAGATCAATATAAAAAACACATAATTATGTGTAAATTTAAAGTCATTAGTGTAAAATATGTTAGAAGTATTGTAAACACTTGATAATTAACTTAAGGTTAATGCAAACAATACATGATTAAAGCATAAATCTAAAGTTATTAAGATGTAAAATATGTTTAAGGTATGTAAACACATGATAATTAACATAAATATACATTATAGCAAAATTATCATGCGTTTAAATATATTGACACTAATATTTACATTGATAATCATATTTTTACAATACTTCTAAAAAATTTATGACATTATCTTAATTTGGTGTCACTTAGCTCGGTCTTGACAACGGTTCTTTTTTTTTTTTATTTTAGGAGAATTTTGGGGTTTTTAAATCAATCTATTTATGCTTTTCATTTGTTGTCTGTGTCACTTATAAATCTCTATATTTTTTTTTTTGGGATTATCTCAAACTTATTTTCATTTTTTATTACCTAGAACTCTTTCTTTTTAAATATTTCATTTTTTTTACTTTTTTTTTAAATATTTTAACCTTATATGTAAATATTCAAATTGAAATCAAAGGATTATCGATCAACAAAATGATAAAAAAATAAAAAAATATATAATTGAAGTTAAATCATTATGCAAAAATATAAATTATTTTAAAATTTATTTTTCCATGACCTACTATAAATACAACATGATATAAATAATATGAAATGTTAATAATCACTTTATTTGAAGCCTAAATCGTATACTTTTTACAAAATGACTTTATTTTATACATAAATATCAAAATAAAATATTTAATTAAAATTATAAGATTAGTTTGAACGTTCAAATTTAAATAATTGATTTCGTTACTACAAAGCAACCCCAAATTGACTTAATCCAAAATAACTAAAATATTTACATTCTATATTTCATAATCAAATTAAAAATATTTACATTTTATATTTTCATAATCAAATTAAAAGTAATTGGTTCCATTATTACATAACGACATCAAAATTGACTTGGTTCCAAAATAATGAAATGTTTATTTTTTTTAATAATCAATTAAAATACAAAAAAAACTCAGATATTTTCTAAAATTCCATCAATATGTAAGAAGATTTAGGAGATTTTTTCAATATAAAATATTTCATTTGTTATTAAATAAAATTGATAAATGTTCAACATTAAAAATACAATGAAATTAAAATTAGAAAGAAATATTTATATATTTCAAATATTAATGATATTTAAAAAAAATTTACTCATGCAAGCAGGTTCCACTGGTGGTATAATATATAAAGAATTCCCCAAGGAACTATTGACCACAAATATTTGAATTGATTAATAACTAAGGCTTAGCCTAAAGTTCGTTAATTTTTTTAGGAGGAATTAAATCCAATACTTGATTTCATTCTCCCTATAAAAAAAACTTGAATCAATTAAATTTAACTTTAATATTTTCTTACTTCCATGAAATACATGTTTTTGTTATGCATTAAATGTTAACTAATTAGACATTAATTAAATCATAGTCATAAATTTATTATTTTACTATTATAATTGTATCATTCATATAGTAAATCCTTCAACCGAAAATCACATGTAGAAAAACTAGTATGTAAGTTAGTATTCCTTGGAATATCATACTCGTACCTGGATAATATTGTCGAAAGTCAGATTCATATCTAATGTTGTTTTCTGATCCACTTGAAACGCCAAATTCTATTATGTTGAGATTAAAAGCCATTACCATGCAGCTCAGTGAATTGCCACCTTCCAATTGGAAACCTATTGTTGGCCAATGGATTAACCACAACATTGTTTTATTATTGGTTTCAGGAATTCCAATGAAACTTGAGATATAAGCTCTCTTTATCTTCTTGGTCTCATTAAAAATAGTCAAACTTGGTGGAAGGTCGAAAATTTGATCGCTAATGAGAGAAAAAACGATGCAAAATTTGAAGCAACTAGTTTTTTCACCAAGATGAGATGGTGCTGGCAAAGAAAAAGTGATTTGTGGCCCTTTAGTGCGATGCTCAAACCAGATTGGAATCTCACTTCCTGGAACAAATGTGCTAGTTATACCACATTCATGTAATACCTGATCCATCAAAATCGTGAGTTAAATAGGAATGTATTTATTAAGTGATATAAGAAAAAAATATATAAAACTTGGAGAGATATTAGATAAAAGACCTGCGAGGTAACAACCATTTTCATGTCTGTATGGTAGTTATAAAGTTGCACTTTGGTGCTGTCAACAAAGTCCATGTTGAATAAACTTTTGATCTCTTTCGCTTCAAAGTTTTCAATTGGTTCCAACTTGAATACACTTTGAACCTCAGTCAGTCTTTCACAACCAAAAATAACACACCGTTTGGAAGAAAATAGGCATGTTAAAGTTGAGAGCATGATCGTTATCGGAAACGATGAAGTTCGATAACAATAATTCATCGACAAGATTACTGGAAGCTTTGGAATCACATGTACCTTTGTGCAAGAAGTCAATAGAAGTTCATCGAGCTTTGTAAGACTCTTAATGCTGTCAGGCAAGCTATGGAATGGATTTCTACTTAAATTTAAACATTTCAATGAAGGTAAACTGCTAAGATCACTGGGCATCACATCATCAGACAGTCTGCAACTTTCCAAACTCAACTTTACCAAAGAGCAAGGTAAAGATGCCCAAAAGAAACCCGATTTTTTGCTTATTTTTAGTGATAGCCAAGACGCCCATGATTTTGATTGATTTAGAGCAGTTTCATCTAAATTAAGCACCTTTAATGACTTTACATTATGCAACTCCCTAGGAACATCTTCAAGGCTTGAGCAACCGGATAAAATAAGCACTTCAATAGATACTAGCAATCCAATTGTCCTTGGAAGTTTCATAAGATTTTTGCAATCTTTAAGGCTTAAAAAAGTAAGTGTTTTTAGCTCACCAATGGATTGGTCAACCTCAATCAACTTTATGCAATCTTTGAGCATCAACTTCTCAAGACTCGGGAGTCCTGAAAAGTTTGGGGTTTTGAGAAGGCAATGTGAATGATTGAGATTGAGAATCTTCAAATTTGGAAGACACTGCAGAAAAGAAAAAAAACTCTTTTTACAACTATGTCATTGATTCAAAAAAAATAAAGAAAAATTAGTCGTTATCATACCTCTGTATCCTTCCAAACATATTCTAGGCTACTGTAACGCATGTCAAGAACAACTAGCCTCTTAATAATAAAATCCTTTGGAAGAGATTGTAGAGAAAATCCATTCCAGCGCAGCCATATTAAGCTTTTGGGGAAGTTTTTGAAGTGTCCTTTAAGGTTTACATCATCTAACTGAAGTAGTTTAAGTCTTTTCATCTTTGCAAATGCTTCAGTTTCTATATCAACCTCATTTGACATGACAAATCGATTTTTTGAATTCTTTGCAAAATGCAGACTTGTAATTTCCCTTCTGGACTTATCTTCTAGCAATCCTTGAAGATCAAGACTAAAGCACTTAATTGTTTTGGAACCCTGGAGAAAGATTTTTTTTTTTAAGAAAAAGAAATTATTGAAAACATAATAGTATGATAAAAATAAAAATAAAAACTAATAGATCAAAATGAAGTTTCTCACAATTTTTTCTCTTATTACATCAAATGCATCCTTATGCCACAACCTGCTTCGTTTCCCAAGGTCAGGAGATTCTTGACGAATAATTTCCCTTCCCATATCTCTAACCATTTGATGCATCATCAACTTATTTTTTTCATTAACATTTAGGAGAGACTTGCCTATGAGATTTTCAATTCCAATTATTGTATAGAAATCACAACCATCTAGAATTGTAGTTGTGTAGTCTTTATCCTTCCCTATGAAAAAGCATGCTATGTCAAGGAATAAGTTTTTATCATGATCATCTTGAAGGGAATCATAGCTTACTCTTAGAATCTTTTGAATTTTACTGTCAGGAATTGCTTTCAATTTCTCCAAGGCACTTTTCCATACGCTCATACTTTTTCCAGATAGAGAAGAGCCCAAAACTTGGAGAGCTAATGGAAGCCCACCACAATGTTTTACTATACTGCTTGCATGCTCCATAAAACTCTCAGTTATAGAGTTATAGCAGAAGGCATACCAGTTAAAAAGTTGAAGCGATTCATTGAAAGCTAATTCTTTTACTTCAAATACTTTGCAAAAGTCTCTATAACTGGATGATTCTTCCAAATCAAACATTTGACTAATAAAAGGAGCACTCACTATATATCGGTGCCTGCTAGTTATGATGATTTTACTTCCTGGATGAAAAGGAACTTTGGTTCCAATCATTTTAGTTACTTTTTCCAAATCATCAACATCATCAAGAACAAGAAGAACTCTTCTACAACATATAGCTTCTTTAATCTTATTAATTCCATCAGCTGCATTGTGTATTTTTGGTGCTTTCCTCTTAACAATATCTGAAATAAGTTGTCTTTGCAAACGAACCAAGCCATTATGTTCTTCACTTGTTTCTCTAACATTGGTTAGGAAACTATAATTTGCAAATCTTTGGATGTTTTGATTGTAAACGACTTTGGCAATGGTTGTCTTCCCAATCCCTCCAATTCCACAAATTAATGCAATGCAAACTTTATTTGATCCATCTTCTTCTAACCACAAATTAATGCGTGACACAAGAGAATCTATTCCAACTAAAAAAGGTGGGACATATAAAATAGTGCGATGTAGTTTATTTTGAACCTCTTTTACAATATCCTGGATGAATCGCGACTCATGCCTACAAATTTTAAAAGATAAATATTAAACTATATATTCGAAAATATAACTCTAACATGTAAAATCTTGAAAATTGAGTAAAATTATTTACATGTGTTCACCTTTTCTTGCATAAAATTTACTTTTTTTTTATGAGATTATATGTTTAAGTAAAAATTAAAATCTAATGCTACATTATCTGACATATATGATATAGCTATTAAATTTAAAAATAATAATATACAACCTAATTTAAAATTTAATAAAATTTACACATGTTGAGATGTTAATATTATGTTTAAATTTTTAAAAAAAAAGCTAAAGAAAAGTTGTTGGTCTCAATAAAATTATATTTTTATCCTTAATTATTATAACTTTTTCTTCAATTGTGAAATTTATTTTATGTAATAATATAGGATATACATATAGGAATGCCAACTAAAACGCCAATGGACTTATTTTTAAAGGTATTAATGAATATTTTATTAATGCAATTAAGACAAGTTCCACAAATTAAGACAATCAAAGAGATAAGACCTTCAAAACATAACAACAAAACTCAAGTGAGAACTCTTAGCATAAGAAAAAGAACCTGTAACATTATGCTAGGCTAAAATAAAAAGAACAAGAATAGAACAATTTTTTCACTAAACTTGAAAAACCATCTAGATATAAATAACATTAGAAAAACAACTAACAGCAATCAATTTTGGATAGCCTCACCTCCAACAAAAGAATTCCTAATTTTTATACCATCATAAGAAATGCAGATGTCATCTTCACTGACTATAAGAGGGCTAAAAACGTAAATATAAAATTAACTTTAACATGGATCTTCTTTCTACTCTACTTAAAGTTTTTATGTTGAGAAATTTTAAACGCACCCCTATTTATTATCTTTACACCACAGTAATAAGTTTACTTCAAAAAAAAAATAAATATAGTCCTAAAATTTTTAATTTTTTCCCTATAAAACTTACCTTTCACACCATTTCTTATGTTTCTCATCTTTTTCATCAATTTCCTAACCCTAAACCTGAAAAATCCCTAAATCAATTCTTCTTCAACTTATCTCAGGTATTGTTTCTTCATATTGTGGATGAATTTTTAGTTTAGTGTTTATTAAAAAAAGTTGAAGAAATAGGAAAAAATTGAATAGATTAAACCTCTGCAATTTTTTTTCTCATCTTTTTCTTTCAACCTTACATTATCTTCTTCAATTTCCATGCTATTGTAATCTTCCATGCTATCATAGTAACTGCTTTCACCTAAAATTTTCACATTTCTTTAGTTTGATAAAAGAAGAAAAATAGGAAAATTTTAGGGTTTAAAAGGGAAAAGAATAGGGGGACTAAGGGAGAAGAAGAGATGAAGGTTGAAAATTGTATTAGGGCATAATTGTCTTTTCAATACAAGTATATTTTTATCTCATAAAAATTGAACTGTGAAGATAAAATTTGGAAGTATAAATTAAAAGCTTTCTTTTGCGTTTCTTCGTTTCTTTTTAGAATTTTTCAACTTATTCTTATTAACAGATTCTAGCAACTCATGCTCACGATAGTTATGAACATCACACTCATCATTTTCATAACCAATACCATCAAATTCAGCATAAATTCAAAGAATTGGGTGGATACCCGTCATCAAAATTCTTTTCATCCATAGAAACCATCTCTACACTTTCATCCTCATCTAGTTGAAGCAGAGCATTCTCAAAGTCGAATTTGTTTGAGGCATGACTTCCCTTCAATGACATGATGATGACTGGCTTCCATGTAATCTTTGTAGGTTATTTTTGAGGCATGGGTGTATTAGGTTACTACCACCACACAATCATTGCCTTCACTTTTCTCTTATTTGCTTCTGCTTCAATCATCAATCTTTTCAACTCACGGTCAATTTGGATTTATGGGTGCGATAGAATCCAAAGGCAAAAATTACTTTAACTAAGGATTAGCTTGGATCCCACCTATAATAACTACAATTTTTTTTTACATGATAAATAATGTTAAATGACCCTTAGAGGGTGTTTGGAGGCCAAATTATGACGTTTTTGAGTTTTGGTGTAGAAACACATGCTTTTGTATGAACAAGCTAATGAGCGCCATGAGAGCATGCAACCACCGAGAAATCATGTAAGTACCTTAAAATTGTCATAAATGGTTTCGAGTAAGACAATTTAGTCTTGTTGTTACGATTTAGGCCTATTCCAAAAATTTGACAATAAACCAAAAATTTTAGTTTTGGCTCATGACCAATCTGCCTTTTTTCGATCATATCTCTTTATCAAAGTATTAAAACGATAAACCATAAAATTCTTGTGAAAGCTGACTTGAAGGTCTTTCAGCCATAAAAATCACGTAATTTAATTCCCCATGGAATAATACTGGAAAATTTTCAAAATTGCACTAAGTGCAATAAAATCTGTTAGTCGATACCTTTGTAAAGAATCGAGCATATCTCTTGGTAGGAAACTCTGAATAAAGCGATTTGAATTTTGTTGAAAAGCTAAGTCGACAAGCCTTCTGACCATATAATTCTCATCTTCTAATTCAATGTGGATTAACAGCAATAAATTTTTAAATTCATATCACATATAAATTTTTAAATTCATTTTGACTGCGAGTAATCGATGAAGAAATGAGCATAACTTTTGATAGAGAACACCGATTTAGGTGATTCAAATTTTGTTGAAAAGCTAATTTAGAGAGCTTTAAGAGCTTTGTTGATTGATATAGTTAATTGTTGGAAGTTAAGTTCGAAATCGATTAATTAGAAGGTTTATCGAATGAATTGATTAAATCAGAAAGGTTAATTGGAACATGGGGCATAGGGTGGTTAAAAGGACTTTGTAAGGACCTAAATGTAGTGGTAATAAGGTTTTATGGGGTCCAAATCTAATTAGATCAAAATACCTTGTATCATTTGAGGAAAATAACAAAAGGGAAGGATTAAAATACAAATTATTATTAAACAATTAACAACCCGTCAGCCTTTCCTCCACTCAAACTATGAAAACCTCTTTTCTTTCCCTCTCTCAAACCCAATAGCCCTTCCGCAAATTCTGCCATTCCCAATCAGCGAACCCTTGTGAAAATAGAAAATTGTTTAGCCTCTCCCCTACCGATTCGTGCAATTTTTCTTCTCAAGGAACGTGTGGCATCCCTCTCTCAAACCCAATAGCCCTTTCGCAAATTCTCCCATTCCCAATTAGCAAACCTTTGTGAAAATGGAAAATTGTTTAGCCTTTCCCCTACCGATTCGTGCATTCTTTCTTCTCAAGGAACGTGTGGCACCATATTCATTCCCCTCACATTCGTTCAATTTAATTTCAAGGGAATTTTTCAAAGTCAGCCACGGTTTAAAGAGATTTTGTTGGGAAAAAAGAAAATTGTGTTGAGTGATGAAGCCAAGGTGTTGAGGAATTGTGGAAGGATCGTATAGTTGTGTTGCATGTGCTTAATTCTTGGTGGCAGTGTGAAACCGAGACGAAGAAGGGTTTGTATTTCGGCCACCATTGGAAAAGGTAAGATGAAATATTTCCTGATTGTTTAAAGTATGGAATTACCGTGAAGTTTTGACTAATTACACTATGGTTCAATTGTAGTAATGGGAAATTGGAGGAGACCACTTTGGAACCCTCGGTTTAATGGACTTGGGGTGGTAACATTATTGAATTCATAAGTTTGTGAATAAATTCTAGTGAGGATGTTTTAGTTATGGTTGTACAATGGTGTAGATGTAAGAAAAGTTTGTGAAATGGAAGAGAGACGCTCTGCCACTATTACTTAAGGATAGAAGTAATAGCCCTTTTGATTTTTAAGGTTTAATCTCAGAAAATTGGATATTAATTTAGTGTGCATATGTTGTTAGAAAAAAAAATTGTTGTGAAACCGTGAGGGAGGAAGCCTTTGAGGCTTACGGCTACTGTTACTTAAGGTAAGGATATATGTGTTTTTAGTGTTTGAAAGTTTGTATCTTTGTGGATTGAGAGTTAAAGTAACGTTGAGTGAATTGATTTGTTAAAGGGAAGACTCTTTGGAAGCTTTCGGTTATAGTCTTTGGGATACCAAATTGGTACGTGGTGCGTGAAGCCTAGTCTCAGCCTAGTAATCGGTAAGAATACCCATTTGATAAGTTCTGTTAGGAAATGGAAATGGTTATTAACATTGATAATCCTTATAGAATTAGAAGTGTAAATGAATAGAACGTTCGACTAACCGTTCGTAAATCCGTTCGGTTTCTGTTTATTTATGTTCATTTATTAAGCTTAACGAACGAACACGAACACATTTTAGTATTCGTTTATTAAACGAACAGAACATAAACAGAGGTGCAGTTCGTTTATTTTTGTTAGCGAACAGGCTCGTTTATGTTCGTTTATTGTTCGTTCATTTAAAGTGTTATTTGTTGTTCGTTTGTTGTTCGTTCATTTATGTTCGTTTGTTGTTCGTTTATTGTTCGTTCATTTAAAGTGTCATTTGTTGTTCATTCATTTATGTTCGTTTATAACTCGTTCATTTAAAGTATTATTTGTTGTTCATTTGTTATTCGTTTATTGTTTGTTTGTTATTTATTAAAATATTAAAATTATTTATATTATATAAGTTATATATTATATACCCTATTTTTAGGACATTAACCTAAAAAATATAATATAAAAAACATATTTATACAATATAATTTTGTTGGCTTAAAAAATTAATAAAATGTAATAATAATATAATTATAAAATTGAATTAGTTAATTATGCTTAAAATAATTACTTTTTAAAAAGTTTTAAACATAATGTACTGAAATTAAATTAATAAGAGTTTTATAATAAGTTAAGATCTTATTCTTATCCATTGACCATTTATATATACATTACACATATGTGTGTATACACACACATAAATATGATACTTTAATAAATGTATACCAATATATGTATATGTATATGATACAAATTGTACATAAAATTGTAATTATCAATTTTAATAAAACATTGTTGACTTAATTTGTGTTGTATTTAAGATTTTGTGTTAGATGGTTTCAATTTGCATGTAGGATTTAATCTTTATGTAGGATTTTTAATATTTAATATTTAGTTTGTTCTCATGAATACTTGTTCATGAACATGTGTTCGCGAACGCGTTTGTTTAGATATTCGCGAACGCGTTTGTTTATATATTCACGAATTGTTCACGAAAATTAATGAACAGTTCACGAAAATTAACAAACAATCCCTACCAAACAAACGAATGAGCATGAATGCACTCCTTAATGAACATGAACGTCACTAAAAAACAAACGAACGAATAGAGACATTAGTTCGTTTGTTCATGTTCGTTTCGTTTACAGCACTAGGAATCTTTTGGTATGGCATGTTCGTTTCGTTTATAGCACTAGGAATCTTTTGGTATGGTGCTTACACAATTGACAAGTAAATTGGTCATGTGTGATTTTAGAAACTGAATTGGGTTTGTAAATCATTGCAGTGCTTAAAGTGTGGTGAAGGATAGAAAATTAGTTGGAAGCCTTTGATTTGTTAGCTCGGACTATAAGTAGACTTTATAATTGTATTGCTTGCATTTAACGTTTTGGTAACATTTGACTGCTTTGAGGTTTAGAAATCTGAATTTTGAAGTTTGTGCAAACCATTTTCGGTTGACTCACTATAGCAACTATGTTGTTAAGCAATTTGGAAATTTCGTTTGGAATCTCAATGGCCATTTGGTCAAAAGTTTTAAATCTTCTAGTTTTCACCTCTTGAGTATTTCATTTTTCTTTTTAAGCTAGTGTCTTATTTAAATAAAAGTTAGACAATTTCACATAATGTGGTTTTCAAGAAATTTCACGGTTTTGAAGTGCTTGTTTATAAATTGTTATAAATTACTAAAATTGATACTTTCTTGATGTTTTGAAATAGTATAAATGCTTTTTTTGCTTTGAAAAAGTTAAATTGTTCGAAAATTGTTTGTAAAATAAATATTTTGGAAACTCTTAGAAAATTGTTTTGCTTAAGCCTTGGGTACCATGGTACCATTTGGGACTTAGAAACCTGAGATTGGTAGGTAGCTAAGGTTCCTTAGAGCAACTTTGAACCCGCTTTTTTAAGCATAGTCTTAGAAGCATTTAGGCTTGTCCAATGTATATTGGACAAGTCTCGATTTCATTCAATCAATTTTCAATTTGTGAGAACCCCATTTCTCTAATACCCAAAATAAGCTAAAAAGTGGAGAGATCGAAAAGCAAGAGCATGTTGCTAAGATTTTAAATAAAAGGTTTGTTGGGTAAGGATAGCAGAAGTACCCAATGTGGGCTCCACAAGGACTTTTACTGTTTAGATCGAAACAATACTCTAGAGTAATGATATTTGAAGTGAAATATTGTGATTGCAAGAATCAGCATCTCAAAATTCCTTCGTTTGTGCATGTTTTGAAAAACGGACAACAATTTTGAAAATAACAATTACGTTTATAGGCCCAAAAAATAATCATAAATAACGATCAATCTAAATTGATTTAAGACCAAGTGACAGTCATAGGTGAACTCTCGTGTGAAAAAGTCTCATGCTATTCCAAACCGTAGACTGAATCACATGAAAATGCTAAAAATTACGCGAATGAGTAATCAGAGGTATTTTGGTAATTTCACCAATTTGACCAATCAAACCTCCTAAAAAGTCAATGTTTTGGCTAAACTTTGTCAAATAAATATATTTGGCATAGAAATGAAAATAGTTTGAAATTATACTAAATATTTAATCGAATATTGAAATAGCGGGGATGTAAAGGGAAATTTTAAATTTGCTGAGGGCAAAATGGTACATCTGGAAAACGTAGTGAGATGATTGCTCTATATAAGAAAAGTGTAAAGTATAATGGCAATATGAATGGATAGTGGCATTGAGCTATGAAAGTATTTGAGTTGAATTTGGAGGACTAAATTCTTTAAGGAAGGGAGAGTGCAAGAACCTCATTTCTCTAATACCGAATATAAGTTAAAGAGTGTAAAAATCGATAAGCAAGAGTGGGTCGCTAAAATTTTTAAATAAAAGGTCTGTTCGGTAAGGATTGGAGACGTACCCAATATGGGCCCCACAAGGACTGTATTGTTCATATTGAAATGAGATCCTAGAGTAAAGATATTTGAGTGAAATATTGTGATTGCAAGAATCGACATCTCAAAATTTCTTCGTTTGTGCATGTTTTGAAAAACGTACAACAATTTCGAAAATAACGATTACATCCATAAGCTCGAAAAATAATCGTAAATAACAGTTAATCTAAATTGATTTAAGACCAAATGACAATCATAGGTGAATCCTTTTGTGAAGAAATCTCATGCTATTCCAACCAATAGACTGAATCACATGAAAACGCTGAAAATTACATGAATGAATAATTAGGGATATTTTGGTAATTTCACCAATTTGATCAGTCAAACACTTTTAAAAGTCAATGTTTTGGCTAAATTATGTCAAATAGATATATTTGGCATAGAAATGAAAATAGTTTGAAATTATACTGAGTATTTAATCAAATATTGAAATAATGGGAATGTAAAGGAAAATTTTAAATTTGTTAAGGGCAAAATGATTTTTTGCCATGAAAGATATTATAAACATTAGAAAAATCTCATCTTCTTCATTTCATGGCTGGCCACCATGGGAGAAAGAGAGAGAAAGCTTGGTTTTAGAGAGAAAAAGTCATAAAAACCCTAGTGTACAAAGCCCAAACTGAAAAACACACTAAAGAAAAATTGTTCTATTCGATGAGCTCTACCACATACCTCCAAATCAGCCATGGGAATGGCCATTTGAAGGGTGAAAAAGGCTTTCAAAATTTTGGCCATGATGAAGGAGGTGAGAAACTTTAATTTTCATGTTTTAATGATTCTCAGTTATGTGTTTAAGGTGTTTAAGCATGCATTTTAAGCTTGAATTGAAGTAAAACCATGAGAATCAATCCCTTGAAGTTTCGGCCAAGGGTATCCATGCTTGAATGTGATACTGTTCAATGTAAAAATGATGTAGAATCAGTCTAGAGAATGAGTAGAACACGTATATGGCCTTAAGTTGTTGAAACGAAGTGTGTAGACACATACAGGTAATTTGGCTAAGTGAAAGGCATGATGAAATCATGTTCAATTCAATACAAATTGGGTCCTAAAGTACTGTATAAATTAATATAAGACTACTGGTGAAGTCAGAACTGAAAAATGAGGTGTTTTGACTATACTAGCAGTTCAGCATCTAGTATGAAGTAGATCGGATTTGCTATTGTATTAAGAAATATGGAAGACCTTAGAGTCTATAACATTGTTTGTAAAAGGAATATTGAAATTTGACTGTGTTTTGATATTGTTTTGCAACCCCGGAGTAATTGGCATTAAGGAAACGATAAGCGAATATATGCTCGCTTATCTACAATTGCTTACGGGAGTTGATAGTATATTGCACTGTGATTGGAATAGGTAAGGGATATATATATATATATATATATATATATATATAAATATAAAAGACGTAAGGATATTATGACTACATTGGTATGATTGAAACCTTGCAGAATTGAACAATGAAACTGTTTTGAGATCGATTGACTAGACTGAGCGATTTGAATTGATTTACTAAACTGAGTGATTGATATTGTGACTGAATTAGGATTGAAAGCTAGATTGTGGCTTTTGTACTATGTTTTAAGTGCATGAGGGTTAGGATAAATAGTACCGTTATACTACTGAAATTTTATAAAACAACCCTAAAACCCTAAACTATGAATAAGAAATTCTATCATTGATTTTATAGATTTATGAACTGACCGAAGATACGTTTCGACAAAATAATTGTTAAATGTTAAGTGTTTTTCCAACTGGTTCATGAAATGCCTTATTTAAAGTTGAAAAACTGACTAAAGTAAATATTTTAGATTGACTAACTCTGTTGTTACCAAAGGTTCTGATTGTCTGACTAAAGTAAATGTTTTAAGTGTCTGAATGTTTTGAATTAACTGACACTACTTTACTGAAAGTGTCCATTTTTCGATTGAAATTATTTATTTGAATGTTTTGAATTTAACTGAACGTATTGAACGAAATATATTGATTTTTGAACAATATGATTTTAAAACAAAACTTGGTTCCCAAAAGTTTATATTTAGACTGCTAAGGTGGTAAATCCTTGGTCAATCCAGGCACTCCCAAACCTTGACAATAAAATGCACGTTCATATTACTGTATTATGTTTTGAATACATAAAGTATGTTTTTATTATTTTCATGGGAACCAAGTAAATGTTTTGAGATTGTTGGCCCCTGGATCATGCTTATTGTCTACACTATACTAACTGTTTGCTGTTAGACCTTGAGTAAGTCTGTAGCAACCTTGTGTCACCTGCTCAATGGTAC
The DNA here is from genome assembly GCA_032173925.1 of Heritiera fomes. Taxonomy (NCBI): domain Eukaryota; kingdom Viridiplantae; phylum Streptophyta; class Magnoliopsida; order Malvales; family Malvaceae; genus Heritiera; species Heritiera fomes. The sequence goes on along the minus strand of JAPDPM010000009.1, from coordinate 13,543,891 downwards.
ATGGTGTGCATTATTAGTTGTTGACCATAAGCAAGTTTTCAGCGGTCCTTAGGATTGTCACTAGCTCCGTGACACTGGATCAACATCATTGTGACTATGACCATATGTCTTATTGTTACTGTTTACTCCCTTCTTGGGAGACTGAAACCGCATGGTTTTATTAGGATATTGCCAAGTCTCTATTGAACTGTGCTAGTACTGATTACTGAATTGATTACTGAAATGTTTATTGAATTGTTTATTGGATTGTTTATTGAATTGATTATTGAACTGTTTACTGAACTATATAGAACTGTTTATCGAACTGTTTACTGAATTGATTTCTGAACTGTTATAGCACTGTTTCCTAAACTGTTTAATGATCGTTTATTAAACTATTTTCTAAATTGTTTACTAAGTATTTACTGATTGTTTACTAATGGGTTACTGAATTGTTATTGAACAGTTTACTGACTATTTACTGAACAGATCATTGAACCGCATACAGAATTATTACTGATAGTTTACTGAATCATCTACTAACTGTCTGAATTGCTTACTAAACCGTTTATCGATTTTCTATTGAATTGTTTTACTGAATTGCTTACTAAATCATTTACTGACCGCATACTAAACTGTTTTACTAAATTGCTTATTGAAACTTTTTTTGACTATCTAAATTATCTATTGAATCGTCTACTGACTGTTCACCGATCTGTTTACTGAGCTGTTTACTTATCATTTTTTGAAATGTTTACCGAGTGATTTTTTCTGAAATTGATTTTTGTACTGTTTACTAAATCGTTTTGAGGACTGATTTGCTAAACTAATTACTAAACTGTTTACTGAATTGTTTATTGATTGGTTAACTGAAATGACCATTGTATTGTTTACTAAATTGATTACTAAATGATTTACTGAATGTTTTATTGAACTGTTTATTGAATAAGTTACTGAACGTTTTACTGTGCAAATTATTAAGTGTTTTATTGAAAGGTTTACTGAATGATTTATTAACTGTTTTATTGAACTGTTTATGGAGTGCTTACTGAATGTATACTTGTGTATATATATATATATATATATATATATATATATATATATATATATATATATATATATAACATCATTTTCTACTGATTTTAAATTATAAATGATTTGATAGCGATCATTTACTGTATAGTATTGCCATTGAAGGATTGACAAGTTTTGACACAGATTTGATATGCGTGAATTCATTCTCTATAAAGCTTTCATAAATTCTCTATAGTCGGATTTAGGGACCATGACAAGTGAGGTGCTCTAAAGCATTCTTTTATATTCAGCCTGGTACTCCTAACCAATTATAGTATCCTTTCTGATAAAGTGCCCAAACAATGTTTTGATACTGACTGGAAGTTATGAACATTAATGGGCGTAAGCTCACCCCCTTCTACCCTACAGATCATTTGCAGCAATAGCTAATTATTAAGGAAGGGTTTTGATCGGATTCCTATGAGATTTCGGCATTGTACCTTACAGATATAATTGTACAATTACTTTATTATATTCAGACATTTATTTTACAGTACTTTAGTGTGTAAAGGGATGTAAACGTAAAGAATATGATGTTAAAGGTAGTAGTTGATATTAGATGTTTATATAGTTGAGATGGGATTGTAAATACAAGTAATACATACTGTAACTGACTATACTGGGACTAATCTAAGTAGTTAGACATTGTTTTAGCTAAGTAAATTTTAGCTTACTGTATGAGTAAGGACACTAAGCACAGTCCAACCAACTGAGTGAAAAAGGAAAAAGTTAGTTTCGATTCTTAGTTATTGAGGTATTACAAGATCATGGCCATAGGTAGAGCCCACATCGGGAGTTCGGTCACTGATAGCTACAGTGAATTATTTTTAAAAGTCTTTATGAGATATGCTTAGTATATGCCTCATCTCGCTTTCGAGTTTGATTTTTATAAACGAACGTTCGAATATTCGAAGTTTGAACTGTGGTTGGATTTGAAAATTTTGAGTTTGAACTTGTTTGCTATTTGATTTCCTTAGGCTTAATACTATGTGTTTGAAATGAAAAATCCGAGATTGAAGTTTGTTTAGACGATGTGATTATCGTTTGAGTTTGAAATGTTTGAAAGTTTAAATTTGGAACTATGAATGGTGCATACAACTATGTTTTGTTTTGAGTATGCATGAGGTTTGAACTGCATTTAAATTTGAAAGCTTTGAACTTTGTTATGAGATTTATGTCTTTGCATACTTTTTGGTTTTATTAACGTATGCATGCTTTGACACTGTCCAACTCTTGTTAAAAGGATTTTGAATATGATACTTTTATACTGTCTCTTATTGAGCCCTTGCTCACTCCCTCACTTTCCTCTTTTTAGATTAAGCGTCGGGGACTGCTTGTTTCGTGCCAAACTAACTCCTTCGAGGTCTTTACTTTTGTTTTTTGTGGTACAGGGGTGTTACGAATTACGTTTTTGGGTACGAGTCAATTGCACAGCATATTAGTGTAAAATTGTATATTGGGATGTAAACTGAATCTGCGTTTTGAGTCCATACCATTTTGACATGAGTACCGATTGTTGGTGTATGTATATATATTTTGGTAGTCTAAAGCTTGCTAATGAGGTATGAAAATGTTGGAATTGTAAATGTGGAAACTTGTTGTGGATTACTACCATATTGAGTTTCTGTAGGTTTGGATTAGGTAAATATATAGCAATTATGTTGCCGAAACTTCAAAAAAAAAAAATAAATGAGTATTTTTATAAACACAAGTGTTGGTGTGCATGCTTAGGTGTCGGGTGAATTACTATAGATTATTTTGAATGTCTCTGGACTAAAATGGACATGATGGTTGTGGTAAGGAAATAAAGATACCTAAGTTACATCAGCATTTTTGAATTGGGACCAACAGTAATCTCCTACGTTAACAATGTAATTTAACTTTAGATGCTACGAATTATACTTACATGGCATAAACAAACCTATGTATGTTAGGAAAGTTTACAAAAATTTTGGTCCAGAATTTGAAGCTTCCATAAATTCGGGTGTGACACCACCGCACCCAAAGTATATTTGCTTTGGACAACACGAATCACATCGCTATGCCATTATAGTACCAATCCCATTGTGCCATCCCATTAGACCCAACAATGTTTAGTAAGAATTTGACATCCCACCGAAGTGGAATGTTTCTGGAAATACCCTTTGGCTCTTTCTCTTTTTAATTTTAAATTTTATATTATATTTTAAATAATTTTTTTACAAATTAGTTTTTATTTTTTACATTTTATTTTTTTCATTTAAAAAATTAGAATAATTTTATTAATTTAATATAATATATAAAAATTATTATTATATAAAAATTTAATATATGTATAAATAAATATAATATTTTTTAAATATTTAACAATAAATATTTATATTCTTATCAAAGAATACATATTTGATACAAAAATAATTTTTAATTTATTAACAAAATTATTATTTGATATAAAATAACTTTAATAATTTTCAATTATTTATCTAATTTACAAAATATCAAATATTTACTAAAAGTTTCATTATATATAATTTTTGTCATATATATTATACATTTTACCTTACTACCATCGCTGCATTTACATCCAAACGCATATCTCGTCATTGATTTTAATCTCATTGTACCCAATGTGAACGTTAAAGTAACTACTCTCACCTACATTGTTGTTTTAAATATCACTTGAACAAATCTTACCTTTATCCAAACTAAACCTATATGCATCCTACGATTTAGTTCAACTAAGATGCCCCCCAGTAGCTCACTAGAGGGGTAGAGGTCTAATGAGATCATTGGACCCCCAATGAGGGACAACCCCTTCTTGAAAGTTTCTTTTAGTATTATTTTTTAAAATTTTTAAATATTAAATTTTTTTAATTATTTTATTTTTATCTTTTATTCTAAATATTTTACTTTTAAAGTATACATTAAATAGTTTTAAAATATCTCATAACAAAAGCATTATTTGATATAGACATAAATTTATTAATTTTTAGTTTATTAAAAAATATTTTTTATATAAAATAATTTTATTAATTTTCAATTATTTTATTAATTTTATAATATAAAAATATATATTATAATTTTTGTTATATATAAATTTTAATCTAATATTGTTAATGATCATTTTTTTATAACACTCATCTCACAATCACAACTGAGATTATATCCAAGCACATATCACACCACACAATCTCGCTACTGCAATAACTAATCACATGACTTCTATTGTTTTCAATATCAATAAAACTAATTTTACTTCTCATCCAAATGGACCCTTAATAGGTACTTTTTTTTGGTCGAAACCCTCCAGTATCCACCTTCGGTGCCTATTCCGGAGTCGGGAGAGGCAGAGCGTGGTTAGGCTTGTCCCCCTCTCAACACTGGCACTCCATACACAAATCAGGATTCGAACCCTAACCTTGCTTAAGGGACGAGGGCAGCTTGCCACCCACGCCAACCAATTGTTGGTCCCTTAATAGGTACTTTATATCCCTTCTTTTAACAATTAAGCGATAACTTCACCAACTCCTAAAAACTTGGATCCAAAATCCAAATCTTAACCTTTGGCTCCACCACCATCTACAAACTTTTATTCTCCTTCTTATCTTTGAAATTACCAAAAACAGATTCCTCTAGGCAAAGATCAAAGAGCAAATCGGCATTTTCCAAAATGCGTTTGATAAAAATCCTAATACAAACGCAGATCAACTTCCACAACCAAAATCTTCCACTTACGTTGACCAACCTGAAATAGCTCCTCACATTCCTCTTTTTCCTTTTCCTTATTCGATTTTCAAAAAAAAAAAGAAAAAAGAAAAAAGAAAAGAATATCCAAAACTAAGATTGAAATCCACCAAAAAATCCCACCTCCATGTTGTTGTTCAACCACCAAAACAAACCCTTTCCTTCTTGTTTTTCTCCCTTTCCATATCTGATCACTGCCCAAATTACACAGTCCATCACCACTGTTCATAAAGGGGTGAAAACTACATTTTCGTTACCTTTTCATCTAAGTTAAAAAATGATGTCCAAGGGAAAGCAAGGAAATCTTTTTGGTTTGGATATAATTGTCAATACCCTAGTAGTGTTCAAAGTTAACATCATTATGGAATTCCTTAATGTTGGTTCTCAGCATAAAGATTATGAGTCAGGGAAGCATCCAGGGCGAACATTCTCTACACGACATGCTGTGAATGAGAGAATTAAGAATACTGGCCCCGGGTCTGAAGGTATTATTGTTAATATTCATTTTCTTAATATTCTTGAATTATGGTACGCTAAACGGTTTTGGGAATTATTCAAATGTTATGGAGATATTGGTAATGTTTTCTTCCATATAAAAAGACATATGAGATCTATAATATGGTTTCATCATCTTTATATACATTGACGGTGTTCAAAGTTTATTGGAATCTATGAGTATCTTACGGATCGGTAGTTTTAAACTTAGATTCTCCAATTTCAGCATGTTAGGCCTCTTAAATCTAGAGAATTCATGATGATGTTTGAGATACCTTATAATAACAGCAAATCTTATGTTGATTTGGTTATAAATGTGTGAAAAGAAAAAGAGAATGCACTTGATCCTTCGAAAAATGATATGGAGAACTTTAGGGGTGTGAAGGATGATAATTCTACTTCAGGTAGTGTAGAAAAAGTCCCTAAAAGCTTAAATTCAATTACTTGCAACATGTCTTTTCACCATATCCAAGTTTCTTTGGATAGTTGATCTTTTGTAATTAAGATCAACTTAGAGGAGATATTAAAAGCTTATGCTTTTGAGAGTTCAACGGATAATGTGCAAAATGGTGAGAAAGAGTCGTTTTAGTAGTCTTTTGCTAATGTTCCTATGTTTGATTAGTCTTAGGAACACACACAAGCTTGTCCATCTCCCTCTATTGATGGCAATTATTTCTTTGATGATTAGTTTTCAGAAGATTCTTATGCAACTCATGTTCAAGAGAATAGTTGTTGGCTTGAGATGACTATTAATAATGCTGAGGGTAGTTTCTAGTGTAATTCTTTCAATAAAATTTTTAATTGTTGTGCGGAGGTCCTAAATACCAGTGAAGTATCGAGTGAGCCTAGCTGTGATCTTGGCTGTTTACAATTGGTTGAATATGAGAATGTAGATGGAATTCTTAGGGACAATGAGCCATTGGAGAGTCGTTTAAACACTTTTAGTCTAAGTGTGCAAGTTGAGAAAGAGAAAGATGAATGTTTTCAAAACAATGAGGGTGACCTTGATAAGGGAGCTAAGGACTGTGATGTCCATTATGAAGATAACGATGATTGTTTTGATTATGTTTTTAGGAAAAAACTGAAATATCCTAGAAAAGAAAAGAAAGTAAGAATTTCAATCGGAGGAGAAAGAAGACTAATGTTAAAACTTCAGTTTATGTTCTTGCAACCCTTGTAATTTCTGACGAAGATAATTTCATTTCTGACAATGATATCCAATGAATAAACTATTTGATTACAGATGAGGCCGTCAAGACTTTAGAACTTAGAAAATGTCTTGAGTTGAGACAGTTAATAATAGGCTAATGGAAATGGAACAAAATTAAGGAACAGACTAATAATGCTAGCAATTAGTAGCTTATAGATGTTTCTTGGAAGCCATGCTTTAGAGTTTGGAAAATTTACAATGTTTTAACGATGACCTTGAGAATTTTGCACAATTCTTTCATTGAGTTTTATTTTGGAGGTACTGAGTAAGATCCTTATTGCTTGGTTGTTATTTGTCTCGCATCTCATTCACGTTATATTTATCTAAGAGTTTGTAGTCATGAGTTGCTTGAACTTGTGCTTTCAACTTGTGTCCTACATGTTAATTTTTAAGGTTTTGGCACTTATGTGGTAGCGGGTGTTCTCTTTTGTTTTACTCATCATGTTGCAGATGTTATATCTATGTTTTCTTTTGCTAGGCTAGCTTTGATGTTGGCATATATGAACTGTATTTTCTTTGATATATTAATGAAATTCTTATTGACCTAGAAAAAAAAAAGCATACCATTATCACTACTGCAATGTCCACTCAACACTTCTTTATAATCATGGCTCATGCTGTGAAACATATTGATTTTGTCAATGTTTCTTGTGTGTAAACAATAACAAGAGCTTTCTAATTCACTTCCTGCATTTGGATCAGTTAATAACTAAAATATTGATCTAGGGTTGCATTAGGATCCTCTAAAGATTCATCAATACTTGATGATGCTTACAGTCCTTCAAAGGAAGAGGATTAATCTACACATTTTGCTAATTCTTCAAGTAAAGATTAAAGTTTGAGGAGTAAGGATAAACAAGAGTCCAAGTAAAATGAGAAAAGAACCCAAAAGAATAATGGAAATTTATCACAATTACTACGTGACATCAAGTTGGGACCAATGGTAGTAAAATTATTTAGGCCTTCACACAAAACATTCTAGCGATTAGTTGTAACAATTCAACTTGACGATTCAAATAAGACGGAACCTTATCATTATTAAGAAAAGCATTCTTATGGATAAAAATGTTTGAATTTTCCTATCTAAAAGTCAATGGGCTTTTAAATACAAAAATAAATATCTTGAAAAATTGAAAACATTTCCTCTATAAATAAGTATTTCATTAAGAAATAATATGTTTGATATTTGGCTCAAAATTTAAATGAGAATTGGTTTGAATTTCGATAAAATTCTATTGGTTGATACATTTGTTGTTGATCAAGTTTATATAATGGATATATACACTTATTAGTATGAGTTTTTGATGAATAAGAATTTTTTTGTCATCAAGTAATGAGCTTTATAAATATAGAATTTGAGAGATTTAATCTCTACATAATCTTTAAGTGAAAGATGGATTTTCTATCTCATTTGTGAGCATAGGCAATAGATTTTGAAACAAATTAAATACTGAATTACATACGTGTAAATTATTTTGTGTTGATGTCATGTATAATGCAATATGCTTCTACCTAAAAATAGCAAAAATATATTTATTTAATTTTAATTTTAAAATGCATTTAAAATATAAAAATGTTAATTTAAAATCATAGTTAAATAGGCACAATACCAAAATTAAGCTCAATACCAACTGAATTGAGAAAACAATCTAAAAGTATGATTGGGTAGCATGACATTGCCTGATATCAAGTTGGGACCAATGTTAGTAAAATTATTTTATGCTTTCATGCAAAACATTGGATTGATCAACTAGAAATTCAACTTGAGGATTCTCGTAGGATGAAACCTTATCATTGTCAAGCAAAGTGTTCTTTTGGATAGGAATGTTTGAATTTCCATATATGTCAATGAATTTATTGACTTTTAGATATGAAAGTAAAAATCTTGAAAATTGGAAAAAGAATCTTTCTTAATTAATTAATGATTGTTTTATTAGGAATAATATATATATATATATATATATATATATATATACATATTCAATATTTGACTTAATTTCTAAGGGAATAGGTTTTGACTTTTGTATGATTCTATTAGTTGATGAATGATTTGTAATTAAGTTTTTTGAATAGTACATTTTTCATTGAAAGCTACAATCAATAATCAGATATTACATTCGATGAACTAATAACCTGATAAACTAGTAAATACAAATAACAATAAGAAACTAAACTCATATTCCTAAGTTGAAGCAAAAGTAAAGTGAACAAACACCACAAAAACCATGTCAAACAAAAAAGAGAATGCGTCTCACAAGTCCTCTGACGAGAAGTCAGATCTGCGTTGAAGGAATAGTAAGAAAGTGAGAACGGCAAGGTTGAGTTTGTGGGATCCCAGATTGGATTAAGACAATATGATGAAGAGTTTCTTTACGTAAGGAAGGGCTAGGAGAATCTGTCTTCAAATGCTGGGAAGATATCATATAGGAACATGCTGATAGGGGAAGCAAGGGTAATGGTTCGGATCTGGTACAAGAGATGATGATATTAAAGTCTCAGGAGATCATGAAGAATCAATAGGGATTAGAGTGGAAGATGAAGATGTTGGGGATGGTTTATTTTGTCCTATATTGAAACTCTCTAATGAGGAGCAAGGCCATGGAGGAAGGCTGTTATAGTTCATTTGCTAGGAAAGAAAATTGGTTTTAAGGAGCAAGAGAGACGTTTATAGTATATGTAGGCAAGGGCTGGAGTTTTAATTTTAATTGATTTAGGATATGATTTTCCTAGTGAAGTTTACTAGCATGAAGGATAGAGATTGTGCCCTAACTACAGGACCTTGGGTTATTTTCGATCGATACTTAACTGTATGAGAATGGTCTCCCAATTTTAATCCAGCTACAGCATCAATGGATTCAGTGGCAATATGGGTGCACTTTCCTCAACTGCCATTAGAGTATTAAGATAAGAAGGTTTTAAGGAAGTTAGGAGACAAAATTAGGAAGACCGTAAAGGTTGACTTCAATAAGAAGAGAGAGGACGAGGAAAATATACTAAAGTATGTGTTGCGGTGGATCTAACAAAGCTATTAGTCTCACAATTCATCGTGCAGGAATATGGATCAGAAGTAGAATGTTTTCAGTAGAATATGAAGGAATTTATCTTGTTTGTTTTCATTATAGATTGTGTGGTCATAATGTGCAGTTCTGTCCTGAGCGAAAGCATAAAAAAGATAAGGCGGCAAGCTGGAGGAGGTAACACCAATGGTACTCCAAGAGACTATGATCATGGGAGGCTTGCACCTGGGTTTAGACCATGGATGCTGGTTCAAAAATAGAGAAGTGAAAAGAAAGGGAAGAATATTGCAGGAGTAAATAGAGGAGGATTTTTAAAAGAAAGAGACAGAGATTCTAGGGACGTGATTAAGAGTGGATAGCCGATTTGAATCATTAAATCAATTCGAAGAAGATTTGGTTGATAATCAATCCAATGGTCAAGGATACTGTCATGGGATGAGACTAGAGGAAACAATGGGAGAGTGAATTTGGCACAGGATATCAGGAAAGAACAGAAGGATAATAACAGTTTTAAGGAGAAAAATAAGGAGAATAATGTTGGTGTTATTATGGTTAGCCCAGCCCAAGCAGTGGAGGGAAGTGAAAATCAGTTGCAAATAGGAGAGTCCACATGAGGAATGCTTGAGAGGAGAATAACATGGGAATTATTGGTTTAGTGGAGGCAATTAGAAGAGAGTAAAAAAAGGAGGTTCTAAATTCTTTTTTGGAGACAACAAAATTTAATGGAAATGGCTTAGCTTCAACAATAAATAGAATAGATAAATCTCCTAATAAAATGGATGTGCTGATAGATAATGAAGTGTAGTTAAGGAACCTCCTTTGGATGGAGTGGTAGGAAGTTCTGTTATTGATGGGGCTAATTTGGAGCCTGTTAGTATGTAAGGTTCATCTTTAATCAATTTTATATTGATGAATCCTATTCTCATTTGTAATTGTCTAAGAGCTGGTAATGCAGAGTTTATTACTCAAGCTAGGAAGTATGTTTGGGATATTAAACCAGATATCATTGCTTTAATGGAAACCAAAGTATAAAGGGGTAGAGCGCGAAGAATTGTGAGGAGGTTAGGTTTTTCTTCTTATTCTGTTGTTCAAGAAAATGGAATTGCACGGGTATTTGGGTTGCTTGGAATGATAATGAAGCAACCTTAACAATCCTAATTTTGCATCCACAATTTATCCACATGTTGATGGAGAGGAAAGTGAAAGATGGATATTAACCATTATGTATATGAGTCCAATGAATAATATAAGGAAGGAATTTCATGATTATTTGATGAAGTTATCATTAGAGATGACTGATCCATGGGTGGTAGCTGGGGATTTTAATGACATTATAGGTCTCATGGAGAAAAAATGTAGAGCACCAATTGATTTCCAAAAGTGTAAGGAGTTCTCGGATTGGATTGATTTATATGGTTTTTTGGATCTTGGATGGCAAGGATCAGAATTTACATAGAGGGGTCCTCAAAGGGGTGGACATGATGGATTTTTTTAAAGACTTGATCGGGCATTATGTAATGACATATGGAGAACAGTTTTTTTGGATGCTATCATTAAAGTGCTTCCTACGATATATTCAGACCATCATCCAATTAATGTGGACTTTAATTTTGCTAGGCAATCTGGGAGAGATTGGTCATTTCGCTTTGAGGCAACATGGCTACTTAATCCAAAGTTTAAACATTTCCTCACTTTTATATGGGATCAAAATGAAAATATTATTACGAACCTTCAAAGTTTTACAACGAATGTAAATCTTTGTAATAAGGAAGTGTTTGGGCATGTTAAGGCCAAAAAGAATAAATTAGTTGCAAGATTGAATGGAGTGCAACGGGCCATGGAGAGAAAATGGTATCCTTATTTGGATGTTTTGGAAAGGCTGATACAGAATGAATTACTTTTGGTCCTATGACAGGAGGAGGTTATGTGGCATGTGCAATCTAGGGAAAATTGGATTGTTGATGTAGATAGAAATACAAGATACTATCATGCCAGTACAATAGCCCAAAGAAGATTGAATAGAATTATAATGTTGAGAGATGATGATGGGACGTGGATGGCAGATCGGGAAGCCATTAAGGAGTGAGTAGTGGGGTATTTTCCGAACTTGTTTACTAATGATGTAGCAAGTGGAGAGTACCTGCTTAGTAAAACTGCTTACCCAAGTATGGTAGAGAAAGATAGTTAGTAGATGGAAGCCCAATTGGTGGATGAGGAAATCAAGCAGGCGATATTTAGTGTGGGGTCGTGTAAAGCTCCTTGAGAGAATAGTTATCCAGCCTTGTTTTTTCACGAAAAAAAAGACATGAGATGAGAGGCTCAATAGGCCGGTTTATTAGAAGAATTTTCTAAGGTAGGAATCTGTGAACAAATAAACGAAACTCTAATTATGCATATACGAAGGGTAGATAAACCTGATTTTGTTAATCATTTCAGACCGATCTCCTTATGTAATGTTTTTCATAAATATGTTACAAAAATTATTGCAAATCAGATTAAAAAAATTCTTCCATATGTGATATCCCCAATGCGAGCAATCTTTGTGCTAGGACGGGTTATCCAAGATAATATCTTGATAGCTAAGAAGCTTATGCACTCTATGAATTGTATGAAAAGCAGGTAGGGATTTATGGCAATTAAAATTGACTTTGAAAAAGTTTATGATAGGCTTAGTTGGAGTTTTGTTGCAAAAGTTTTACAGGAGATGAATATTCCAGTGAGGATGAGAATTCCAGTGAGGATGAGAAAAATTATTATGGATTGTATTTCGACCCCATCCATGAATGTATTATGGACTTCAGCCAAAACTATGAGCTTCAAGCTAAGGAGACAGATTCGACAAGGAGATCCATTTTCTCTGTACATTTTTATCATGTGTATGGAGAAATTATCTCATTTAATTGTTATTTTTAATTATAAAACATAGTTTAATATTTAAAACATTAATATAAAATCATAGTTAAATAGGCGAGTTTAGATTTTTAACTTTTAAAAAGGAATGCTTGGTAGGTTTGGCACATGAGCAAAAATGCCTTTACCTAATCCAGAATTAAATTCGGCATGTTTGTTTTCCTATGCTATATTAGTTTTTTTTTTGTTGCAAGGAAAATATTTAATAATTGAAGATGGAAGTGGAGTTATTTGGATTCGAATTTAAGTCTTACAATATGCCACCACTTATTATTAACTACTTGATCAAGAAACTATTGGCCAATGCTATATTACTTGTATTCTAAGGAAGAAAAAAAACATTATGCTTTGATTTTCAACCTCAATTCGAATGAGTCAAATTATTGTTTTTTTTTCCTACTCCTTTATCATCCAAACAAACGTGTTAGTGAGAAAACATACAAAGAAGACAGCTAGCAACACACGCACACGCATGAATACTATACTACCCACCCACTTAAAATATAAAGCATAAAGAATATTAAAATGTGAGATAAAAATTAATTATATTAAACAATCTATACAAATATATAATGTAAATAGTTGAATTAGTACTAAAGATTTAAAAGCATCAACCTAATTAATTGGTAAAATCATGAAAAAATTAGATAAAATAATAAATTTACGATATATTATATTAGTAATATTTTACTTTTCCAAAAGATAAGGATTTTAATTTATTCAAATAATAAACATAGATGACAAAACTGTAATACCATGAAATAATAGGCAATTGAGCGATTTTAAAGAAGGGAGCATATAGCATAGTATATATGGAACTTGATTAATTATATATATGTACCTATCTTGTAGAACCATGCCTCCCAAACCCGCAACCTCGTTTAAGGCAGCCCTCCATCTTTGTACCAAGTCCATTTCGGACTTGAAGTTCTCTTCATGCTTGGCAAATGCTTCTGCATAACTCTCTGTTTGCCTCTTGACTTGGGTTGGATCCACATCGTAGAAAACTGGCAAAATAATGTGTTGAGAGGATTTCTTACGTTCGAGTATCTGCACAAGTTCGTTAAGGCACCGTGTTGACGAAGCATAATCCTTTGAGAACACAATGATAGAAACTTTTGACTCGCACCGTACTGCTTTTTCAATTTCTTCCCCTATATTTTTTCCTTCTTCGATATTTTCATCATCTCTAAATGTGTGAATCCCTGCTTGCACTAATGCCGCATAAAGGTGATTTGTGAAGTTCTTGCCTGTATCTGTACCTCTAAAACTCAAGAATACATGATATGTGCATCGAGAAATATTTGATGTGAAGGTTTCATGGACCATTGAAACTGCCATAGAAGAAGAATTAACAAGAGAATTTGGGGGATGAGAAGCCTGAAATAACGTCCAAGTAACAAAAGGATTCGGGGGATGAGAAGCCTGAAATAACGTACAAGTACTTAACCATGTTATCAAAAGAGAATAATAATAATAATAATAATAATAATGAAGTCCTACTATATTTATATATAACCGAGTCTGACTACATATATGTATATGTGTGTATACATATATATATATATATATATTTATTTGTAATTCTTTAATAATATTAAGGAAACAAACTCGAAAGCAAGAAATGAAATAAAAGAAATTCCAAACGCAGATCTGGACTTTTGTTTCTTTTTTTTTTTTGCAATATTCCAATCTCACACAATGACTTTGCTTTCTTTTTCTTGACCTGAGCATCACTCATCTTCTGCGAATGAGAGATACTTTTGCCGGTCTCTTACTCCGCACCAATTTATACGAAAAAGAAAATCAAGCAAACACATTGCCACAATCTATGGCGGGTCAATCACTCCACAGTCCAAACCAATTGAGCAAACAAGTGGGAGAAGAAAATTATAACAAATTTATTTTCCAAATGTCCACCTTTGCTGGAAAAGATAAAACTATAGTGGACTTTCCCCCAACTATACTTTTCTCTTATTATCAATATGTGAAAACCAGAAATTTTCTTATTTTTAGTATTAATTACCCGAAAATAAATAAATGAATTCATTTATGAGATCGAAATATTGTTGGAATTCCCAAAAGTAATGAAGTGATGAAGTTGAAGAAATTATTTTAAATAATTTTTGGATATTAAAAGATCTGAATATTAAAGAGATGGAAATGAATATAATTATTTTGGATAATAGGAAATCCAAAATTTAAGAAAAATAAAAGTTTGTATTTATATATACATATATATAAATTAAAAATTATATTTATAAATAATTATTTATAAATATAATTAAAAAAAACTGAAAAGAAGCTGGAGTTGAGGGGAACCGACCCCCATTTCTCATCTGTTTTGTAACAGAGGAGAAACATAGATGTAGCCAACCCTTGTTGGCTTACCGGAGAAAGGAGGAGCGACACCGCCGGCGAGTCGAGATGGAGGAAGAGAAGCCGATGCTGATGCCGACGACGGGAAAGGAAAAGGAAACAGAAGCCAAGCGAAACGAGAGAATACGGGGCGAAGTCGAAGAGAAAAAGAAAAGGGGAAGTGGCAGTGCCGGCCGATCCAGGCACCACCACCGCAACCCCGACGTCGGCAAGAGTGAGGGGAAAGGAAAGCTGGCCGCCGACGAAGTGGAAAGCGGCTGAGGAAGGAGGAAAGAGGAGGAGAAAGGTCGAAAGTTTCCATTCTAGATTCGGTGCCGTCGCCGGCGATGGGGACGAACGGAGGCCAGATCCGGTGCCATTGCCACCCGAGGATGCCATGGAGAGGTTGAACCGTCGGAATGGACTACCGCCGGTGGCCGAATCAGCCAACAAAAGCTGAACCACCCGAATCGGCCTGACCCATCCAACCCGACCCGACCCGACCCAACCCGGTTCAAACCAGAAAAGAAAAAACAAAAGAGAAAAAGAAAAAGAAAAAAGAAAGAAAGGAAAAAGAAAGAAAAGAAAAGGAAAGAAAAAGAAAAAAAAGGAGAAAGAAGAGAAGGAAGAAGAAAGGGAAGAAGAAAAAGGAAAGAAAAAGAAATGGTAAGGAAAGTAAAGATTTTTCTATATTCTGTAGAAATTTATAGAATTTATTGGATTACTTCTTAAGTGAATATATGTGTGTTAAATTATGACAGCTTGGAAAGGAGGCTAGTGGTGGATTTCGGCTAGGCTCAGAAACACGCTAAGCTTTGACGAATAGGTAAGATACTTTTATAAAGCATTAGTAGTATTATATTGTATGTGGGATTATGATTTTTATATGATGCATTGATGAAATAATGTTAAAAATGCTAAGAGGACCCACAATTGATGGTGGGGGTCTTAGTATGAGATAAAGGAATTATAGGAATCAACGGCTGCGATATAAATTGTGTTTTCTTGCAGGAGGTCTTAATAGCCGTTATGCTGTCGAAATTTATATAAAAATGTTAATGAAAAATGTTATGTTTTCTCGTATAAGTGGAACCTTGGATAGAATTATCGAAAGATAAATTTGAAAGGACTTTATCGTGCCGTAGAAAGATTGATTTTTTTAAAATAGTTGAGAAGGCAAATGGATGAGCGCGATAACCTGAGGAGTCATATTATGTGAGTCTTATAGAATCGATAAATCGAGTTATCTTAACATTACGAATTGACTATCAAGTCGAAAATGACGTAGAATATCGATTCGTTGGAGTAGTGATAAAAGTAATGATAATTATATGATATAGCTTGGAAGAGATGATCGTAGTTAAAACTTTGATGGTCGAGTGATTGAATCGTGAAATTATTAATAGAGTGATGATTCTAGAATTTAGTGAATTGGATCTCTTGATTTTTAAATAGTTCTGAACATGATAACATAGACAATTCAAGAGGTCAGCGTTGAGATGGTTTTATAGTATTACATCGTATTATCGGATATACGAGAGGTGATAAGTGGACCTACACTAGTGATATGGGTCTTAGTATCAATACTGTGGTATACAATGGATAGTTATGATATCGAGTCATAACGAACACATGAATTGTGCATACATAATCTTATTGAAATTAAGGTTGAATTACGACACAGTCCGATCAATTATAGATTCAAACACCTGAGCGATAGACATGTGAACGTATGGTTTAGTTATAACCTTGGAATAGGCCTTGAATAATAAGATCGACAATTGCATAAGTTCGGTATTAAATTATACAGGCCATATGAAAATTGATTTGAGGATTGTGATATGATTTTGTGATAGTGAATGAAATTGAACCTTACGTCGGAAATTATGAAACGTGTGTCAATAGATCAAACCATAGGTGGAATTGATAAGTGACTATCGATCTTGTGGTTCTATTATCCTCAATGTCGACTCGGGAATAAATATCGAATGATGATATTGGTATTTGCATGATTTCAGTATTTTGATGGCTATATAGCAACATGATATTTAAATACTTATAGATACCAAGAGGATTCATACTAATGATGTAATCCTAGTATCGATAATGAAATATAAAAATGATTGTTATAGTCGATAATTATCGAAAAAGGATATTGAATACCGAATGGTCTAAATACCAAGTGACTTGATTTCTGAATGAATTGAATACTGAACAATTTGAATACCAAATGAATCGAATATTGAATGAGTTGAATACGGATCTATTGATTTGATAAAAAGAAAGTTTTGAAATCGAAAGATTAATGGTGATAATTTAGATGAATTGATTCACTGTTTTAGATGAAAATATTACTGAAGTTGCATACTGAAATAGTTTTATAGCATCGCTTTTAAGCATAACTTGCTACAACTTCAGATGTTATAATAACAGTTATATGAATTCTAAAAAGTATAGAATAGTTTTAAAAAGAAAGTATATGGTATATATATTTTTTTATATATGAATCATCTTAAAGAATTTTACTATATGCTTTACATGATTTTGACATGAAAAGATAAAGATTTAAATGTTTTATGAGATTGTAGGCACCCTAGAAGAATTAAATTCAATAAAGCATAGTGAAAACCGCCTAATTGGAGCTTTGCTCATTAGGCAGAGATGCTTGTCCGATAATAGTCGTGGACAGGTCTTAGTCACGCCTGATCAGTAGGGTTGAGAGAGATGAGGTCTATGGCTATAGATAGCGCCCTAGTTGGTTTCCAGGGGACGATGACATGATTTTCACTGCTAGCTACAGTGATTTAAGTCTTTATTGATAGAGTGATAGGGATCTAGCCTAGTCTTTAACCGATATGATATGAAGTCTAGAGTATGATTTTATTGATATGAACTCTAGACTTGACATGATTTATACAGTACATGAGACATGTTTGAAATGAAATATATTTTGGAACAGTACATGTCTTAAACATGTTTTGAAAGTATATGTGATATGATTTCGACACTTATATGATTTATATACGATTTTGTGTTGAACTTGACATGATATGCGGTCTAGAGTATAGATTGATTTGATATGAACTCTAAACCTGATATGATTTATAGTATATGAAAAATGTTTTAAAACCGCACATATTTTAGACATGCTCTGAAAACGAATACATGAATTGAAATTGAACATGTTTCTATCATGCTTTAAAGGTAAATTTGAAATGAATTGAAAATTCATATGTTGAGCATGTTCTAAAGTATATATGATACGATTTCAAATGATAGCGGTTTATATAGTAAAGTTACATAAATTGCATATTAAACCCTGACATGATAATATGCTTAGTACATGAGAATTTCATGAGGAATGTCATGACTCGATGTTAATGATATTTCATCTATACGATGACATGATATGATATGATACATGAAAAAAAATTGATATGAAGAGAATTATGATCTTACACTATTGTGATCATAAGTTCCCACACGATAAGTGATATGAATTGATGTAATACGGGAATATGATTGTTAAATGTAAAGTGACTCGATAGGATATCTCAATTAAACATGAAGAATATATGAGGAGTATCATGACTCAGTGGTAATGATATTTCATCTACATGATGTCATGATATGATATGAAACATGAATATAGAAATACACGAAGAGAATTATGACTTCGTACCACCGTGATCATGATCCACTATATGAGAAGTGATATGAGATGATAGAATACAGAAGTATGATTATGAAATGAAAAGTGACTTAATACGATATCTCAATTAGACAGGATGTAATATGAGATTGATGAGAATATGGACTAATAGTACATGATATTCAAATTAGACACGACATATTGTTGTACGATGCACTATAGTATAATGATGAGAAAACCAAAAAGTGATTATGATGATTTATTTAGAAATCTGAGTGATAGACAAATGACAAGAATTGAGATAATGAAATGTTATCGATGAAAAAGGATTAACTTTAATTGCAAACTTGCAAGTTTTAAGCATTGCGGTTTAAGAAAGTATAATCCTACTCTTGTATTTATATTAGTATCTTACTGAGCCGGGGTTTTGCTCACCCCACTAAATTTCATCTCTTTCATACTATTGAAGTTAACATCTGCCATGTGAGCTACTAAGTGGGCATCGGAGACGGTGTATGGACTTGGTACTAGTCTTCCGAGGTATATGTTTCTTATAAAATACTTGTTTACATGTAAGACTTTAATTGGTGCACAGTACATATTCTGTTTAACAAGTCGGGATGTAACTAAGAACCATTTTCTTGCTAGTTTAATATTTAAATGAAATGACTATAGGTCACCTAGATAGTATAGTAACTACATTGACACCGAATACAAACCTTAAAATGAAAAAGAAAAATTTAGTCTATAAATTTGTAAACTAAGAAAAGTATAAGTATTAAGGTAAAGTCGCGGCCTTCGGGTCGTGACACAATCATTAATAGTTGATATTCTTTTGTCGATAAGAATTTTTTGCCAACCATAAGGCATTGTTTCAATTGCAAAATGCAATTCTTAAAATTGTCTTTCCAAAAATATCAGTTAACTTTGGCAACTTAATATTACAACTAAAAAATCTTAATTCCTATTAAATAAATAAATAAATATTGTCCAAAAAACTTCGATTGGGAATATTTATTTTTTTCCATAAAAAAATGTTTAACAACATGCAAAATCGAATCACAATCAGTAATCTGAAAACTTAAATCTAAACCCAAAACAAACGAAAAAAAAAACATAAACGCAAAAATAAATCACATTTTTTTGCTTAAAACGTTCCAAATGCCAAAATAATCAACTATCTTTCAAATTAAAATCATTTTTTTCTATGGTCCTTGAGCTAGCTAGTCTAGACTGCACATTGGGGTTAGGAGTAGATAAGGGCTTTGTATCTTCATCTTATGTTGGATGAAGAAACATCCGATGTAAAGGACTGCCTCTATGTCAAGAAAGAAATGCAAAAAGATCAAGTACGGAAAAAAATTTTCTTTTAGTGGTGCTTCAATTAATTCATTCAGAATTTTGATCAGCTACCAGTAATGACCAAATTATCATCCACATGCATATTAGAAATAAACAATAAATTTACTGGTAAATAATTTATTACTAAAGCATCAGATTTTGAGGGCTTCTAGTTGAGACATGAAATTGATTTTTTTTTTGTAGTTTTTTTATTATTTAGCGAAGTTTATTTAATGTTGGTAAAATAAATGCTGTTAAAAAGTGAAAAACGTTAAATTGTTTGCATGTCTAAAGTTTTACGGTGTTAACCCAAAGGTTGGTTTAGTGGTATAAGACATCTTTGAGTTCTTGAGTATGGACAATCTATATTGGAGAGTCTTGTGTTCGAATCCTCACCAAATCAAATTCTCTTGGGCCATCACCAGTCACACAGCGCGAGCGGGAATTATTCTCATATCCAATGTAGCATGGGCACACCGCGTGATTTATACAAAAATATTTTTTACAATGTTTTCTAAAATTTAACGATGTTCAAAATACTTAATATGTAAATTTGGAGGTGAGAAGGAAATATGGCAGCTCACATTCTTGCAAAAAAGGGGTTGGCGCATATAGAGGATCAAATTAATAGAGGATCAAATTTGAATAGAGGATTGTCCAACTTTTATTTAATCAACTAGTTTTAAACCTGTGCGATACGCAAAAATATATTATTTAAATAATAAATCAATTGATAAAATATATTTTGATTTGAATTATTATAACATAAATTATCATGTTTATGACAAAGACAATATATGTATATTTAATATTTTTATTTGTAATTTGTAGATTACAATACAATAATATAAAAAAATTATATATTAGATATAATTATGCAAATTTTATAAAAGTTAAATCAAATTTATATTGTAATTTATTAAAAAAATAGTATATAAAAAAATTCAATATATCTTGTTTTTAAAATCAATATCGTAAACAATTTTTTTTAAAATTGCTAGAAGAAATTGAAGATATAGATAAAACACTAGTATGTAATTTGATTAAGTTTAAGTTATAACATATGTTATGTGAAAATATAACAAAGATAATCATATTATATAAATTTATACATACTTATTCCAATAATTTTTTACATTCAAGTTTATGATTAAAGGGATATACTTTAGATATGGTAAGCTTAGTTGTTCTCGTCTCAATATTATAATTTGTCATTCTTGTTTCGAACACAAAAATTTCATCCCTGAGATCTTTAAATACTGTCGAATTTTATAATATCCATTTTCCTATATCCTAATCACAGACATATCATTAAATTAAATTAAATATAAAAAATATTAAAATAATTGTTAACTAATCAATACCTTAAGAGAAATTTTATAAAATTTATCAACGTCTCTATTAATTAATTTCTTAATATCAATGTTGAAAAGTACAAACATATCTTTTTTAGAATCATCAAATGTCTCAGCATTTAACTTGTACCTATAAGGTATAATTGTTAACATACCTTAAGAGAAATTTTGTAAAAATTGTGAACATTTTTATTACTTAATTTATTTGAAAAGTACAAAACATTGTTTTTCCAGAACTATCAAATCCCTCAACATTCAACTTATACCTATAAGTATACAAAATGTTAGAATTAAGTTTTATATATATATATATATATATATATATTCAAATTATAAAATACTTATATTATTATCATTAAATAATATTTGTTTAATATTTCAAATATAGTAAATATAATTATTATTTATCTTAGAGTTGTATCGGGGACATTAGCATTACATGAGGAACAATGAAATTTTCTATCAACTTCAGATAGTTTTTTGTTGCACTAATATATTACCAACCAAAAGTTGGATCAATTTTCATGATATTACTTTATTGGTGTAAGAATTTCTCTATATGTGTGTGTGTATAAAACACAAATTCAAAAGTAGTCGATAATAATATACATGCTAAATCAGTTATATTTTAAAATTATGTTGCTATATATTTTATCATTGAAAAATATATATTATTCTAATACCTTGAAGAGTAACTTAATTTGTGACAAATACTTTAATTTTTGGCTGAGGTGTCCTACTTATAAACATTGAAATCTCATATGGTGCTAGTCTTTTATGTGATGTGTGATGAATTTCTATGCTAGAATCTCTTTTAGATAAACTAACTATAAAAAGTAATAGAAAATTTTGTGTTTCACTCTCAAAATCCATGAGTTCCAAGCATTGATAAAAAAAATGAATGATTACATGCCATTTATATAATAAAAATGAAGAGAATTAAAAATTATATATATATAGAGATGTTACTTTTTAGACAATTAAAAAATTTTATTGATAAAACTGATAGATATAGATGTTATATTTAGTAACATTAAGGTGAGAAAAAAAAGAAATGACTATATATTACGTATTAATTTAAAAAATTTAAAAATTTAAAAAATGGTGTTATAGCTTAGAAAATTAAAAAAATTTAATTAGTAATCATTATATGTAAGATGTTTTTATATTATTGCATGTTATATATTACATTATCAATACTGATTTTAATATATACATATATAGATATTATTTTATTAATTGATAAAAGTTATACATATAGAAGTTATATTTTTTTAATTTTAATGTAGGTAGAGATAAATGGTATGTGATTTTTATTTAATTTTAATCTATATATAGATATATAAGTTTATCTTTTAAAAATTGAAATAGATTATTAATTTAAAAGATAATTTATATATTTTGCATTTTTAATATATTACATAGAGAGATTTCTATCTTTTTTGAGATTTGAAAAGAGATAATTATTTTATTATTTAAATATATTGCACGTGTCAAACATTTAAACTATCCATATAAGTTCTATTTATATTCAAATGCTTTCGCTTATATATAAGATTATGTCAGAGGATGCTAAGTTAATTAGAGTTGAAAGAAAAAAGAAAGAAAACACTTAAATAGATTCATTTGGCGGAATTTTATCTTTCAAACCCCCAAAAAAAAAGTCGTGCTATTTAATGGTGCTTATTTCACTAAACGCAGCTAAAAAGTTCGATTTATTAGCATTTATTAACAAACGTTGTTAATTATTTAAAGTTTATTTTTAGAATAAAAACTTAGTTGAGCCAGCCTCGAATTTTAAATATTAAATTTAAGGTCTAAAATTTTAAATAGCTATATATATATATATATGTATGTGTGTGTGTGTTTGTGTATGATTTTCAAACTCTTTATTAACATTAAGGAAACAAATCCCGAAAACAAGAAATAAGATAGAAATTTCCAATCTTAGAAAATGACTTTTGCTTTTCCTTTCCTTCATGTGAGCATCTATCAGTTGACTTTTGCAAATGAGAGATACTTTTGTTTTTTGGTTATAATGAGAGATACTTTAGCGGTCACCTAATCCGCACCAATTTATACGAAAAAGAAAATCAAGCGAATACGTTTCCAATCTATGCCGGGTCAATTGCTCCACTAGACCACGCCAATCGATCATACAAGGGGGAGAATAAAATTAAAACAAATTTATTTTTCAAATGTCCACCTCGGTTGGAAAAGATATTGCCGTAACATGCGGGTATGTGGACTCGACTGCTCAACGTGAAAAATAAGAAGGTAGAAAAAATAATTTGAGAGTCGCCACCAATCAATTTTCTACCCAGGTGTGATTAATCACCTATTTGACTCTTTCTATCTAAGGATAGGTCTAGGTCTAGGTCTAGGTCTAGGTTTCAGAGTTATAGGTTTAAGAATGTGGTTACATGTAGGGAATGAATAGCAACCCACAATGCCGATCTAAAAGATGGTACCATTTAGTCTTGTGTTGTCTTTAATTGGTCATGATTAAAGTGGTCTTTTTATTTTTATTTAAATATTGGAAATGTGATGTACCAGTTATTAAAATTGGAACTAACTTTTCCTTTAAATACGATTAGTTAGGCTGTTTGTTGTGTCCTTTTTCAATTTCATTACACTTAGTTCATTTTGTTTTATAGTATTGATTCACTTAGTCATCCGTCGATAACCATTTCAACTCCATTTCATACATTTGATCTCTCAATTCAAGTATAAACAATGTTATAATCATCAATTACATTGGCATATGTACAATGTTACCATTTGGTTACACTAAGTGTACTACTTTCATCGTAAAGACTATAATTTACATTCTGTAACTGTCAGTTTAGCTTACATCCCTTGTGTTATTATACACACAAAAATTGTATTGTACTAAATATTGAGCGTATAAAAATAAAAACAATATATCTCTACAGTAATCAAAAAACCGTATGAGGAATACTGTCTCAAAACGATGTCCTCCCGTACAAAAGTTATTGCAAATAATCTGGGAAGGAAATAAGGTGGTTGAGCTTATGCCCAGCAAGAAATATATGTATATATATATATATCTTTTAGTTGATATATTTAAATAGAGATATATCTATTAGTTGACTTTTGCAAATGAGAGATACTTCAGCGGTCAATTAATCCGCACCAATTTATACGAAAAAAAAATCAAGCGAATACATTTCCAATATATGCTGGGTCAATTCCTCTACTAGACCACGCCAATCGATCACACAAGTGGGAGGGTAAAATTAAAACAAATTTATTGTTGTAACATATTGTCGTAACATATGTCGTAACATGCGAGTATATGGAGTCGACCGCTCGATATGAAAAATAAAAAGGTAGAAAAAATAATGTAAGAGTCGCCACCAATCAATTTTCTATCTAGGTGTGATTAATCACCTATTTGACTCTTTCTATCTAAGGATAGGTCTAGGTCTAGGTTTAGGTTTCAGAGTTTTAGGTTTGAGAATGCAGTTATATGCGAGGAAGGATTAGCAACCCACAACGCTGATCTAAAAGATGGTACCATTTAGTCTTGAATTGTCTTCAATTGGTCATGATTAAAGTGGTCTTTTTATTTATTTCTTTTATTTTTATTTAAATATTAGAAATGTGATGTCCTGATTATTAAAATTGGAACTAACTTTTCCTTTCAATACGATTAGTTAGGCTGTCTGTTGTGCCCTTTTTCAATTTCATTACACTCAGTTCATTTTGTTTTATAGTATCGATTCACTTAGTCATCCGTTGATAACCACTTCAACTCCATTTCATACATTCGATCTCTCAATTCAAGTATAAACAATGTTATATTCATCAAATGCATTGGCATATATACAATGTTACCATTCAGTTACTGTGAAGACCGAGAATTTTCTAAATAAATATAAGGTATCCGGAAAAATTTAATTTGGACAAATTGAAATCCAAATTAAATAAGAAATAAAAAGGAAAATTAAATTGGAAATAAGAAATGAAGGAGGAAATTTAATTTGGATAAATGGAAATCCAAATTAAATAAGAAAATGGAGAAAATAATTTTGGATATTTGGAAATCCAAAACTTAATAAGAAATAAAAATAATTTTATATATTTATATAATGATATTATATAAATATATTTTGGATAAATATAAATATTATTTTGTGTTAAAAGTGTAAAAAGTATAAATATATATATATATATATATATTTTGATACAAAATATGTATTTAAATACATATTATAAATAGTGTATCTATATATATAATTATGGTTATAGGTATAATAATTATATATATTATAGTTGTTATTATTATATATAATAATAAATATATATGTTATAAAAAAAAAGAAAAGAAAAGAAAAGAAATGAAAACGTGGGAATCGGGAATACAACCCGATTCCCTCATCTCTTCTCTGTTTACAACAGAGAAGACAAATACCGGCAGCCGACCCCCTGTCGGCTTACCGGAGAAAGAGAGAGAGGAAGGGGGGGCGAGGTGAAGCCGCCGGCGACGTGAGGAAGGATGCCGGCAACAAAAAAAAAAGAAAACGAAAAGAAAACGAAACAGAAAACGGAGGTAAAACCCGAGAAGGAAAAGCGGAAGTGGAACGGCGGTGCCGGCCAATCCGGGCACCGCCATCGACACCAACACTACCGGTGAAGACCCACGAAGGAGAAGGAGGCCACCGGCGGTGAAGGAAACGGCGGAGGAAGGAAGAAACAGAGGAGAAGAAGGTCGAAACTTTCGCTGCCAGATCTGGCGCCGTCGCCGTCGATCTGGAGAAATGGAGGGCAGATCCAGTCTCACGGCCATCTCCGCCAGCTGAGGAAGGGCTGAACCGGTGAAGGACCGGCCGCCGGAGGCTGAACCGGCCGGTGAGTACTGAACCGGTCTGAACCGGTCCGAACCGGTTCAGACCAGAAAAAAAAAACAGAACAGAAAAAAAAAAGAAGAAAAAGAAGAAAAGAAAAGAAAAGAAAAAGAAAAAGGAAAAGGAAGAAGAAGAAGGAAGAAAAGGTAAGAAAAATTGAGGAAAAATAAATTACTGATGTTATTGAATAAATTTTATTGTCATATATTCACGTAAATGCATTGGTGTTGTGAAAATTGTAGCGGAAGTGACAGGCGCGATTTGGGGTTCGACGATGCTAGGAGCTCGTCAAGGCGCTAAGCTTCAACACCAAGTAAGATACTTTTATAAAGCATTAGTAGCTTTATATTGTATGTGGGAATTATGATTTTTTTATGATGCATTTATTTAATTGACTTTAAATGGAATTATGATTTTTATATGATGCATCAATTTAAATAGATTTGCTAAAAAATGCTAAGAGGACCCACAACTGATGGTGGGGGTCTTAGTAAGAGGTAAAATTGGTGAGAATCAACGGCTGCAAGTATAAATTGTGTTTCCCTTGCAGGAGGTTAGGGAAAATTAAGCCGTTATGCTGCCGAAATTTTTAGGAAAATAATTGAGGAAAAAGATTAAGTTTCTCACATAAATGGAATCTTGGAGATAATTATTGAAATTAAATATTGAAAGGATTTTATAGTATTACCGAAAGACTTTGATATTGAAATCGATGAGAAGATAGATCGTTGAAAACGATAATGTGGTGAATTACATGGTTTAAAACCTTATAGAATCGATAAATCAAGTAATTTTAATATCACAAATGGTATCAAGTTGAGATTGAGGTGGAATTATTAATTAGACGGATCACGGATAAAAGTGATGATAATTATATGATGTAGCTTGGAAGAGAAGGTCACAGTTGAAATTTCGATGGTCGAATGATTGGATTGTGAAGTTATTAACGGAGTAATGATTTCCAGAATTACCGAGTCCGGTTTCATGATTTTGAAATAATTTCGAAAGTGATAATATGGACAAATTCGAGAGATTGAAATGGAGATTTAATTACGACACAATCCGATCAATTATGGATTCAAAGAAATGAGTGATAAATATGTGAAAAGATGATTGTGCTTATAACCTTAGAATAGATCTTGAATAATAAGATCGACAATTGCATAAGTTCGGATAAAATCATAAAGGCCACATGAAAATGGATTTGAGGATTTAGATACGATTTTGTGATAGTAAATGAAATTGAACCTCAAATCAAAAATGATAAACATGTATCAATAGATCAAATCATAAATGGATTTGATAAGTGACTATCGATTTTGTGATTCTGTTATCCTCGATGTCGATTCTGGAACAGATATTGAAGGATGATATTATTATTTGCATAAATTCGGTAACTTGATGACTATTTTAGAAATTGATGTTTAAATGCTTATCAAAACTTAGAGGATTCATACTAATGATGCGATCCTAATATTGATGATGAAGTGTATAAATGATTATAATAGTCAATGACGATCAAGAAAGGGTATTGAATACCGAATGGTCTGAATACCAAGTGATTCGATTTCCAAATGAATTGAGTACTGAGCAAATTGAATACTGAATTAGATGAATAGTGAATGAATTGTATAGTGATTTATTGGTTGACAGAAAGAAAGTCTTGAAATTGAATAATTGATGGTGATAAAGTTAAATGAATCGCTTTAGCGTATTTGATGGAAACATTACCGAAGTTGCATACTGAAATGTTTTACAGCATCGCATTTAAACATGCCTTCTTGCAACTTGAAACATTTTAATAATGTTTATATGAATACTGAAAAGTATTGATTTGTTTTGAAATGAAAGTATATGGTAAATATATATATATATATATATATATTTTGATATATGAAGTCTCATACAGAATTTTACCATATGCCTTACATGATATTGAAAAGAAAGCTATAGATTTAAATGTTTTATGAGACTGTAGGCACCCTAAAAGAATTAAATTCAATAAAGCATAGTGGAAACCGCCTAATTGGAGCTTTGCTCATTAGGCAGATAGATATGCTTGTCCGACAATAGTCGTGGACAGGTCTCAATCACGCCTGATCAGTAGGGCTGAGAGAGATGAGGTCTATGGCCATAGATAGCGCCCTAGTTGGTTTCCAGAGGACGATATGATTTTCACTGCTAGCTACAGTGATTTAAGTCTTTATTGATAGAGAAATGATAGGGATCTAGCCTAATCTCTAACAAATATGATATGAAGTCTAGAGTATGATTTTTATTGATATGAACTCTAGACTTGACATGATTTATACTGTACATGAAACAGATTTGAAATGAAATATGTTTTGAAACAGTACATGTTTTAAACATGTTTTAAAAGTCCATGAGATATGAATTCGACACTATATGATTTATATGTGATTTTGTGTCGAACATGGCATGATATGCGGTCTAGAGTATAGTTTGATTTGATATGAACTCTAGACCTGATATGATTTACAGTAGATGATTTAAAAGTATATGATAAATGATTTCGACACTTACATGATTTATATACGATTTTGTGTCGAATTTGAAACGACATGCGGTTTAGAGTATAGATTGATTTGATATGAACTCTAAACCTGATATGATTTATAGTATATGAAAAATGTTTTAAAACCGCACATGTTTTAGACATGCTCCGAAAACGAATACATGAATTGAAATTGAATATGTTTATATTATGCCTTAAAGGCAAACTTTTGAAAATGCATATGTTGAGCATGTCCTAAAGTATATATGATATGATTTGAAATGATCGCGGTTTATACAGAAAAATTACATGAATTGCATATTAAACCCTAATATGACAATATGCTTAGTATATGAGAATTCCATGAGGAATGTCATGACTCGGTGGTAACGATATTTCATCTATATGAGGTCATGATATGTTATGAAACACGAATATAGAGATACACGAAGAGAATTATGACTGGGTACCACCGTGATTATGATCTACAATACGAGAATTGATAAGAGATGATATGAGAATTGATAAGAGATGATAGAATACAGAAATATGATTATGAAATGAAAAGTGATAATGAGATGTATCGATGAGAAAGGATTAACTGTAATTGCATCCTTGTAAGTATTAAGCATTGCAGTTTAAGACAGTTTAATCCTACTCTTGTTGTGAGAACCGCAAACTCCTCTAAACTAAGAATGTACTTAGTAGTTAATTTAAGTGAATAAAATGTAATTTTGAGAATTTGCAAATGTAAGACTTCGACTATAATTATGAGAATCGATATCTTCGAGAATAACTTGACACATACATGAATATCGTATGTGTATATATAATGTGCGTTAAATAAATACGAAAAGAGTTGTGCCTATACACATAAGGATCGATCGTGTACGCCATGAAAACAAGTTAAATGCATACGGGGTGCATGCATGCAACGAAAATACGTACGAATGCGTACAAATGCATATGTAAATAATAATGATTAAATGAGATAAAAATAAATAATAAGATGAAGAATTAAGTTAATTGAATATAAATAGGTACATATAAGTGAAATATCTATACTGATGTTTATAAGAATATTCTTAATTTATATTTATATTCATGTTTATATGTGCAACTATATGAATAAGTAAATGGATAAATAAATATATATTTTAAGTATGTTAAGATTATATATATTACAAAGCTTTGAAGTATAGAAGTTTTATATTAAAAGTATATATATTATATTATATGTTATATAAAAAAAAAATAGAGAGAGGACCGGATTTGGTGGGAAAAATCCCACCTAAAAGTCCAAAGTGCTCTGCCGAATGGCAGAGTACTCACATCAATAGCAACCTACATGCTACAAATAAATAAAATAAAAAAAAAGAAAGCCTAAAGAAGAAAAACTCAATCTTTCCTTCTGTTTTCTTTCTCCCGTTCCTCTGTACATTCTCTAAAGCTTCATTTCCTTTCCGCCGTGCCTTCCCTTCCCCTCCTCACATCGCACACTGTTAGGCAAAGCTGAAAAGATCATGAGGGAGTTGCTGGCAGGTGCGAGGGCGTCGGACTGAGGCTGATAATGAAGCAGAAAGAAGTGACCGAAAATAACTGCTGGAGCTGAAACGTGATTTAAGAACCAAAGAGGGAAAAGGAAAAATCTGTTTTTGGTGGTTTCGCGAGCTAAAAACAAACAGAGGTGGACTGAAATTCTTGGAAGCTAGGTTAGGGTTTTGAGAGGGCTGAACGGAGAAGGGCTTTGTGGTGACTGGCTTGGGTGTTTCCAGCCCTAAGCAAGGGGGCGTTGATCGTGGTGATCTGTTGTCTCGTTCCTTGATCTGAAGCAGCTAGCTTGGGTGGCTTTTAAGCGCTAGGCGAAAGCTGAAGTAGGAGCATAAAGGGGGCTGTTTGAGGAGTGGCAAGGGCTGCTGTGGGTGGTATTTTACACCAAAAAGCTACTGTGATTTATTAAGGTAAAAGAAATAGAAAAGAAAAGAAATAAAAGAAGGAAAAGAAATATATATGTATAGATATTATGTTGGAGTGTAAATTTACATAAGCGTATTGAAAACTTGAGTTAGACTTTATTAAGTCGAAATTTCTTTGTGAATGTGTAGTGCGCCAAGAGGACAACGGACACGGTCTAGCTAGACGCGGGACATGCTCGAATTGAGCTTCGCCTTAGGTAAGACGTTTATATAAGGTAGAAGTAGGATTATCCTGTATAGGATTGAACCTTACTATAGAATGAATTGAATACCTAGAGATTGAATATAACGAAATGAAATGTAGGTACGATATTCGACTTGATAAAGTACCAAGGTGAGAGACATTGATCGGAAGTGAATTGATATGGTATAGGTTCATAGATATTATGAGATGAAATGATAAACATTCATGCAATTCATGAGCATGTCATTTTATGGTCTTATTTCATTTCCTTGAATTTTATTGCCATCAAGCATGACTTATTACTATACATGAAAAATTTAAATGATTTATTCTTATCATGTTTACAAGAATATTTTGGATGCTTGAATGGCTTTGAAAAGAATGAAATGATAGTTTTCACATATGTACGTATATATATGTAAATGATCTTTAGAAAAGCATTACGTACATTAAACTATTTTTATACGAAAGATTGATTTGCTTTATGAGATTTTAGGCACCCTAAGAGAATTAAATTCAATAAAGCATAGTGGAAGCCGCCTAATTGGAGATTACTCATTAGGCATAAAAGCTTGTCCGACAATAGTCGTGGACAGGTCTCAGTCTTGCCTGATCAGTGGGATTGAGAGATATGAGGTCTATGGCCATAGATAGCGCCCTAGTGGTTTCCAGGGGACGATATGATTCTTCACTGCTAGCTACAGTGAACTAAGTCTTTATTGATAGAGAGATAGGGATCTAGCCTAGTCTCAAATGATATGAAATGAAGTTTAGAGTATGTCTTTAAAATGAAAATGAACTCTAAACTTGATATTGATTTACAATATATGAAACGCATTTTTATGCTATATGAGATATGAAATGTATTTCAAAAAGTATCTGTGATATGAAATATGTTTCAAAAAGCATACTTGACATGAAATGAAAAAGCTTGCATATTTCAAGCACATCTTAAAAGAATACATGAAATGTATTGATATTATACATGTCTTGAACTTGTTTAAAAGAATATGTATTACTTGTTTTATGACTGTAACTACTTCGTTCATAATTACATGTCAAAGGTTATATCATGGTTTCATAACTTAGACATTTCATGACATGTTGAAGCATAGATGAACTGAATATGAGAATATGACAGGTATATGATCGCATGATGAATAAGAGAATGACTGATAGTAAATTTTCCTCACATGACATCATGCATGGCATATAGAACAGTATAATTCTAACTCTGCACTTATATAAATGACTTACTGAGCCTTGCTCATTAAACGCTATTTAAATTTTTCAGATTGAGCACGGAGTTGGGGGAGTATTTCGGAGCCTTCCGAATAGTCCCGAGCCTGAAATATAGTCCCAACTCTCCAAAGAAATTTTTGTGAACATTTGGGGTATACACACTTTCCTTTCGTGTTTATTACTAATTCAGGCTATTTTGATTCAGTACTTAGATGGGATGTAATCTGATATAGAGAATAGCATCTAGACTAGTAATGATGAAGTATGGAATATTGATTTTGCATGAGTATGGATTGTGGATTGAATAGCATGAACAAGTAACTAAGTAGGAAAAATGTGAACCATAAGATGAAATGCTATGATATGGAAATGAACTTGGTAATAGGAATGCTAGAATATGATTAACTGTCATTCTGGGAAGCATGAGCTGGATTATTACTTGTAATGTTTATGCAGGAAAATAACCTGGGTAAAGTCATAAAAAATAGGCGAGGGAGTTAACGTCCCAAAACAAAAATTCACTACATTGCACTTAGACAAAGCAAATATAGGAAATCGAAAAATTAGCCCTAATTTCTACGCATCCGTACAAGTAAGAGACACTGTCGCAGCCTTCGGGTCGTGACAGATTTATTAGTATCAGAGCCGAGATTGTCTAGTGCATGTCAGTGTCGAAGAGTTAGAATAGTTTACATCCCATAGTACTGATGTTGCCTGATTTTATAGTGCTCAATAAGTGCAGAAAATTGTTCTAAATGCATTGTTGTAATATTGAATACAGAAAAAGATATGAGGAGAGGGCGGGGACGTGGACGAACCCCACGTGTAAGGCAAGCTCAATCATCTGCACTGTCATCACCTCCAAGTCCGAACACTCGGTTCGCACGCTTGGAGCAAACCGTGTCCGGGTTAGTGGCCTTGGTAGAGCGGCAAAATGCCAGGAGTCGAGATCAACAACAGACTCCACCCGTGCAAGAACCGGCACAGCCTGCTCCACCACCCCCACCACTTAGTCAACAGTCACCGACTCCTCAATCACAGACTGCACCACCACCGCCTCCACCTACACAGATAGTAGCGCCCACATCATCAGCTACTAATGTGAGGCAAAATGTGGAGCAGTTTAAGCAATTTCAGAAGATGAACCCTCCAGTGTTTAAGGGGGCAATGGACACTGAGGTAGCCGAGACATGGTTGATGAAAATAGAGAAAGCCTTTGAGATTATGGGATGCAGCTCAGAGGATAGGGTGAACTTAGCTGCTTATATGTTTGAGGGAGAGGCCGAACATTGGTGGAGAGCAGCTAAGATTGTGTTACAGAGCAGGAACTCTACCATTACATGGGAGGCATTTCTTGAGGCCTTTAACGGTCATTACTTCCCTGAGAGTGCCCGTGACAAGAAACAAGAAGAGTTCCTCAGCTTAGTTCAAGGTTCCATGACAGTGGACCAGTATGTGGCACGGTTCACTACTTTGTCTTGCTATGAGCCACACATAGTGAATGATGAGGCGAGAAAGGCCAAGAAGTTCATCAATGGGTTGAGGCCAGTGATTCGAGGAAGACTCTCAGCTCTTCGTATCATGTCCTATGCCGATGCTATCCAGAGGGCTCAGTTTGTGGAACAGGATTTGGAAAAGACACAAAGCCAGTATGATAGCCGAAACAAAGGAATGGGTAAGAGGACCGATACTAGGAGGCCCGAGCAGAATAGGGCCCAGCATAAGAGGCCGAAGTATGGAGCGCCTCACACTCAGGCTTCTAAGCCTAAGACAGCTCAGATATGTCCGAGGTGTAGCAGAAATCATGGCACCAAGCCATGTTATATGGACATAGGAGCTTGCTTTAGCTGTGGCAAGATTGGACATCGCGTTAGAGACTGTCCCACACTCAAGGCTCCTGAGAGGCGACCTGAGACAAGGAGCACAGATAAGCAAAAGCCTATGGATAAGGGCAAGGAACTGGTGACACAGGGCCGAGTATTTGCCTTGGACCAAGAGACTGCCGATGCCTCCGGATCCGTCATCAAGGGTAAGCTCTTAATTAATGATTCAGAAGCTTTTGTACTTATTGATTCTGGCTCCACACATTCATTCATATCACCTGCATATGCTAGGAAGCTAGAGTTAGAGCTTGAACCCTTAGGCAAATTATTACAAGTTAGTACACCATTGAAAGAATCTCAAATGACAGACTTAATATGTAAAGGATGTAAAGTGAAGGTGGGAGATAGACACCTAGTAGCAGATTTGATATTATTAAACATGTATGACCTTGATGTAATACTAGGCATGGATTGGTTAGCTAACCATCATGCTAGTTTAGACTGTCATAGCAAAGTAGTGATCTTCTCCCTACCTGAAAAGTTTGTACTAAACTTTGATAAGATGAAATGAAAAGCCTTTTTCTTTTAAAATTGTACTAACATGAAATGAATTTTGTTTGTGAAGGCTATCTCGCTTTTGTCGAGGATGCCAATAAGAGCCATCCGGAACTCTCGGACATCTACGTGGTTAAGGACTTTCCTGATGTATTTCCGGATGAGCTACCGGGGCTACCTTCGGAAAGAGAGACAAAGTTCGCTATAGAGCTACTCCCAGGCACTCAACCAATATCGAAGCCTCCGTATCGAATGGCCTTGGTTGAGTTGGAGGAATTGAAGAAGCAGTTGCAAGAATTGTTGGATAAGGGGTTTGTAAGACCAAGTGTGTCACCTTGGGGGGCTCCGGTATTGTTTGTTAAGAAGAAGGATGGCAGTCTAAGGCTGTGTATCGATTACAGGCAGTTGAACCAGGTGACGATTAAGAACAGATATCCACTGCCTAGGATTGATGATTTATTGGACCAATTGAAGGGTGCTCAGATATTTTCCAAGATTGATTTGAGATCTGGGTATCATCAGTTGAGGATTAGAGGTGAAGATGTACAGAAAACAACCTTTAGGACGAGATATGGCCACTACGAGTTTTTGGTCATGCCATTCGGATTGACTAATGCTCCTGCAGCCTTCATGGGCTTGATGAATGAAGTGTTTAAACCCTTCTTGGACAAATTTTTCATAGTGTTCATAGATGATATTTTGGTGTATTCCCGATCTCGGGAGGAGCACGAGCACCATCTTCGCATTGTTCTTCAGACCCTCCGTGAGAAAGAACTTTATGCGAAGCTCAGCAAATGCGAATTTTGGCTGGAACAGATTAGTTTTCTGGGGCATGTGGTATCGAAGGATGGAGTGGCAGTAGATCCAGCGAAGATAGAGGCTATGATTAATTGGGAGAAGCCTAAAACAGTGACCGAGATCCGCAGTTTTTTGGGACTCGCGGGATATTACCGGAGATTTGTCGAGGGGTTTTCTAAACTAGCTGAACCTTTGACTCGTCTCACTCGCAAGGATGTCAAGTTTGAATGGAATG
Source organism: Heritiera fomes (assembly GCA_032173925.1). Classification (NCBI taxonomy): domain Eukaryota; kingdom Viridiplantae; phylum Streptophyta; class Magnoliopsida; order Malvales; family Malvaceae; genus Heritiera; species Heritiera fomes. Next base: position 13,508,578 of record JAPDPM010000009.1, on the reverse strand, counting down.
ATGCGTGTCAGCACAGTTTCCTGGAGTTGAAACACCGATTGACTACAGCACCCGTCCTTACCATTCCTAGTGGTTCTGGGGGATTTGCTGTATATAGTGACGCTTCACACCAAGGTCTAGGGTGCGTATTGATGCAAAGTGGAAAGGTAGTGGCTTATGGTTCTAGACAGCTAAAGGACCATGAAAGGAATTACCCCACCCATGACCTAGAGCTAGCGGCAGTGGTGTTTGCGCTAAAGATATGGCGTCATTATTTGTATGGAGAAAAGTTCCAAATTTATACAGATCACAAGAGTCTGAAGTACCTCTTTTCACAAAAAGAATTAAACATGAGACAGAGAAGGTGGATGGAGTTACTTAAGGACTATGATTGTGAGATTCTCTACCATCCAGGCAAGGCTAATAAGGTGGCTGATGCATTGAGTAGAAAGAGTATGGGCATGGTCAGCTACATGATGGTTAGAGAATGGGAGTTGATAGAGCAATTTTCAGAGATGAATCTGAATCTAGAGCCTACCGGTGAATGTTTGATGGCTAGTTTGAGGATAGAGCCTAGTATCATAGAACAGATTAGAAAGGCTCAGAGTGAGGACCCGAAGTTGATTGAAGTTATTGATTTGATACAAAAGGGTCAGGAATCAGTGTATGAGATTAGCAGCGATGGCTTATTGAGGTTCAATGGGAGAATATGTGTTCCAAGCAATGAAACCTTAAAGAGACGGATCATGGATGAGGCACATAGTTCTAAGTACACGATGCATCCGGGTAATACGAAGATGTATCAAAACTTGCACAAAGTGTACTGGTGGTCAGGTATGAAGAAAGACATAGCGATTTTTGTGTCTAAATGCTTAGTATGCCAACAAGTTAAAGTGGAGCATCAGAAACCAGCAGGGTTGCTCACTCCTTTATCTGTGCCAACTTGGAAGTGGGAGCACGTGACCATGGATTTCATCATGGGACTTCCTAGGACCCGAAGAAACCATGATGCCATTTGGGTGATTGTCGATCGATTGACTAAGTCAGCACACTTCTTGGCTATGAAAGTCACAGATTCACTTAGTGCCCTTGCAGATTTGTATGTTAGAGAGATCGTGAGATTACATGGAGTCCCTGTGAGCATAGTGTCAGATAGAGACTCTCGGTTTACTTCTCGTTTCTGGGAGCATTTCCAGGACGCTTTGGGAACTAAATTGAGTTTCAGCACCGCTTTCCATCCTCAAACTGATGGACAATCTGAGAGAACAATTCAAACCCTTGAGGATATGTTGAGGGCGTGTGTCATGGATTTTCAGGGCTCATGGGATGATCATTTGGCACTGGCTGAATTTGCATATAACAATAGTTTTCACTCCAGCATTGGGATGGCACCTTTTGAGGCGTTGTATGGGCGTAGGTATAGATCCCCGATAGGCTGGGAAGAAGTGGGTGAAAGGAAGATATTTGCTCCCGAACTTGTAGAAAGGGCTTCAGAAAGTGTTAGACTGATATGTGATCGATTGAAGACGGCACAGAGCAGACAAAAGAGTTATGTCGATAATCGTAGGAGACACTTGGAGTTTCAAGTGGGAGATAAGGTGTTTTTGAAAATCTCTCCATCTAAAGGCATAATGAGGTTTGGTAAAAGAGGAAAGTTGAGTCCTCGGTACATTGGTCCATTTGAGATACTAGACAGAGTGGGTGATGTGGCATATCGATTAGCACTACCACCGGAGCTATCGAGTGTGCACAACGTCTTCCATGTATCTATGCTCAGGAAATATCATCCGGATCCCTCCCATGTGATTGATTATGAACCTTTGGAGATTAGAGAGGACTTAAGTTATGTTGAGAGACCGTTTCAGATTTTGGATCGAAAGGATAAAGTGTTGCGGTCCAAGACAATTGCCTTGGTAAAGGTGCTTTGGCAACATCATTCCTCGGAAGAAGCTACATGGGAATTGGAGAGTCTTATGAAAGAGAAGTATCCTCACTTATTCTAGGATGACTTGTATCAATTTGGAGGACCAAACCCTTTCAAGGTGGGGAGGATGTGAGAACCGCAAACTCCTCTAAACTAAGAATGTACTTAGTAGTTAATTTAAGTGAATAAAATGTAATTTTGAGAATTTGCAAATGTAAGACTTCGACTATAATTATGAGAATCGATATCTTCGAGAATAACTTGACACATACATGAATATCGTATGTGTATATATAATGTGCGTTAAATAAATACGAAAAGAGTTGTGCCTATACACATAAGGATCGATCGTGTACGCCATGAAAACAAGTTAAATGCATACGGGGTGCATGCATGCAACGAAAATACGTACGAATGCGTACAAATGCATATGTAAATAATAATGATTAAATGAGATAAAAATAAATAATAAGATGAAGAATTAAGTTAATTGAATATAAATAGGTACATATAAGTGAAATATCTATACTGATGTTTATAAGAATATTCTTAATTTATATTTATATTCATGTTTATATGTGCAACTATATGAATAAGTAAATGGATAAATAAATATATATTTTAAGTATGTTAAGATTATATATATTACAAAGCTTTGAAGTATAGAAGTTTTATATTAAAAGTATATATATTATATTATATGTTATATAAAAAAAAAAATAGAGAGAGGACCGGATTTGGTGGGAAAAATCCCACCTAAAAGTCCAAAGTGCTCTGCCGAATGGCAGAGTACTCACATCAATAGCAACCTACATGCTACAAATAAATAAAATAAAAAAAAAGAAAGCCTAAAGAAGAAAAACTCAATCTTTCCTTCTGTTTTCTTTCTCCCGTTCCTCTGTACATTCTCTAAAGCTTCATTTCCTTTCCGCCGTGCCTTCCCTTCCCCTCCTCACATCGCACACTGTTAGGCAAAGCTGAAAAGATCATGAGGGAGTTGCTGGCAGGTGCGAGGGCGTCGGACTGAGGCTGATAATGAAGCAGAAAGAAGTGACCGAAAATAACTGCTGGAGCTGAAACGTGATTTAAGAACCAAAGAGGGAAAAGGAAAAATCTGTTTTTGGTGGTTTCGCGAGCTAAAAACAAACAGAGGTGGACTGAAATTCTTGGAAGCTAGGTTAGGGTTTTGAGAGGGCTGAACGGAGAAGGGCTTTGTGGTGACTGGCTTGGGTGTTTCCAGCCCTAAGCAAGGGGGCGTTGATCGTGGTGATCTGTTGTCTCGTTCCTTGATCTGAAGCAGCTAGCTTGGGTGGCTTTTAAGGGCTAGGCGAAAGCTGAAGTAGGAGCATAAAGGGGGCTGTTTGAGGAGTGGCAAGGGCTGCTGTGGGTGGTATTTTACACCAAAAAGCTACTGTGATTTATTAAGGTAAAAGAAATAGAAAAGAAAAGAAATAAAAGAAGGAAAAGAAATATATATGTATAGATATTATGTTGGAGTGTAAATTTACATAAGCGTATTGAAAACTTGAGTTAGACTTTATTAAGTCGAAATTTCTTTGTGAATGTGTAGTGCGCCAAGAGGACAACGGACACGGTCTAGCTAGACGCGGGACATGCTCGAATTGAGCTTCGCCTTAGGTAAGACGTTTATATAAGGTAGAAGTAGGATTATCCTGTATAGGATTGAACCTTACTATAGAATGAATTGAATACCTAGAGATTGAATATAACGAAATGAAATGTAGGTACGATATTCGACTTGATAAAGTACCAAGGTGAGAGACATTGATCGGAAGTGAATTGATATGGTATAGGTTCATAGATATTATGAGATGAAATGATAAACATTCATGCAATTCATGAGCATGTCATTTTATGGTCTTATTTCATTTCCTTGAATTTTATTGCCATCAAGCATGACTTATTACTATACATGAAAAATTTAAATGATTTATTCTTATCATGTTTACAAGAATATTTTGGATGCTTGAATGGCTTTGAAAAGAATGAAATGATAGTTTTCACATATGTACGTATATATATGTAAATGATCTTTAGAAAAGCATTACGTACATTAAACTATTTTTATACGAAAGATTGATTTGCTTTATGAGATTTTAGGCACCCTAAGAGAATTAAATTCAATAAAGCATAGTGGAAGCCGCCTAATTGGAGATTACTCATTAGGCATAAAAGCTTGTCCGACAATAGTCGTGGACAGGTCTCAGTCTTGCCTGATCAGTGGGATTGAGAGATATGAGGTCTATGGCCATAGATAGCGCCCTAGTGGTTTCCAGGGGACGATATGATTCTTCACTGCTAGCTACAGTGAACTAAGTCTTTATTGATAGAGAGATAGGGATCTAGCCTAGTCTCAAATGATATGAAATGAAGTTTAGAGTATGTCTTTAAAATGAAAATGAACTCTAAACTTGATATTGATTTACAATATATGAAACGCATTTTTATGCTATATGAGATATGAAATGTATTTCAAAAAGTATCTGTGATATGAAATATGTTTCAAAAAGCATACTTGACATGAAATGAAAAAGCTTGCATATTTCAAGCACATCTTAAAAGAATACATGAAATGTATTGATATTATACATGTCTTGAACTTGTTTAAAAGAATATGTATTACTTGTTTTATGACTGTAACTACTTCGTTCATAATTACATGTCAAAGGTTATATCATGGTTTCATAACTTAGACATTTCATGACATGTTGAAGCATAGATGAACTGAATATGAGAATATGACAGGTATATGATCGCATGATGAATAAGAGAATGACTGATAGTAAATTTTCCTCACATGACATCATGCATGGCATATAGAACAGTATAATTCTAACTCTGCACTTATATAAATGACTTACTGAGCCTTGCTCATTAAACGCTATTTAAATTTTTCAGATTGAGCACGGAGTTGGGGGAGTATTTCGGAGCCTTCCGAATAGTCCCGAGCCTGAAATATAGTCCCAACTCTCCAAAGAAATTTTTGTGAACATTTGGGGTATACACACTTTCCTTTCGTGTTTATTACTAATTCAGGCTATTTTGATTCAGTACTTAGATGGGATGTAATCTGATATAGAGAATAGCATCTAGACTAGTAATGATGAAGTATGGAATATTGATTTTGCATGAGTATGGATTGTGGATTGAATAGCATGAACAAGTAACTAAGTAGGAAAAATGTGAACCATAAGATGAAATGCTATGATATGGAAATGAACTTGGTAATAGGAATGCTAGAATATGATTAACTGTCATTCTGGGAAGCATGAGCTGGATTATTACTTGTAATGTTTATGCAGGAAAATAACCTGGGTAAAGTCATAAAAAATAGGCGAGGGAGTTAACGTCCCAAAACAAAAATTCACTACATTGCACTTAGACAAAGCAAATATAGGAAATCGAAAAATTAGCCCTAATTTCTACGCATCCGTACAAGTAAGAGACACTGTCGCAGCCTTCGGGTCGTGACACTTGTATTTATATTAGTATCTTACTGAGCCGTGGTTTTGCTCACCCCACTAAATTTCATCTCTTTCAGATTATTGAAGTTAACGTCTGCCATGTGAGCTGCTCAGTGGGCATCGGAGACGGTGTATGAACTTGGTACTAGTTTTCTGAGTTATATGTTCTTTATAAAATACTTGTTTACATGTAAGACTTAAATTGATGCACAGTACATATTCTGTTTAACAAGTCGGGATGTAACTAAGAACCGTTTCCGTGTTTGTTTAATATTTAAATGGAATGACTATAAGTTACCTAGGTAGTATAGTAACTACACTGACACCAAATACAAACCTTAAAATGAAAAAGAAAAATTTAGTCCATAAATTTGTAGACTAAGAAAAGTATAAGAATCGAGTGAAAGTCGCGGTCTTCGGGTCGTGATAGTTACACTAAGTGTACTTCTTTCATCTTAAAGACTATAATTTACATTCTATAACTATTAGTATAGCTTACATTCCTTGTGCTATTATACGCACAAAAATCATACTGTACTAAAGATTGAGCATATAAAAATAAAAACAATATACCTCTATAGTAATCAGAAAACCGTCTAAGGAATATTGTCTCAAAATGATGCCTTCCCGTACAAAAGTTACTACAAATAATCTAGAGGGGAAATAAAGGGGGTGAGCTTATGCCCAACAAGAAATATATATATATATATATATCTATTAGTTGATATATTTAAATAGAGATATATCTATTAGTTGACTTTTGCAAATAAGAGATACTTTAGTGGTCACTTAATCTGCACCAATTTATACGAAAAAGAAAATCAAGCGAATACATTTCCAATCTATGCTAGGTCAATTGCTCTACTAGACCATGCCAATCGATCATACAACTGGGAGGGTAAAATTAAAATATATTTATTTTTCAGATGTCCACCTTAGTTGGAAAGGATATTGTCGTAACATGTGGGTATATGGACTCGACTGCTCGATATGAAAAATAAAAGGTAGAAGAAATAATTTGAGAGTCACCACCAATCAATTTTATACTTAGGTGTGATTAATCACCTATTTGACTCTCTCTATCTAAGGATAGGTCTAGGTCTACGTTTCGGAGTTTTAGGTTTGAGAATGCGGTTATATGCGGGGAAGGATTAGCAACCCACAATGCCAATCTAGAAAATGGTACCATTTGGTCTTGTGTTGTCTTCAATTGATCATGATTAAAATGGTCTTTTATTTATTTATTGTATTTTTAATTAAATATTGGAAATGTGATGTCCTGATTATTAAAATTCGAACTAACTTTTTCCTTTCAATATGATAACTTAGGCTGTCTATTGTGTCCTTTTTCAGTTTCATTACACTCAGTTCATTTTGTTTTATAGTATCGATTCACTTAGTCATCCGTCGATAGCCATTTCAACTTCGTTTCAAACATTTGATCTCTCAATTCAAGTATAAACAATGTTATAATCATCAACTACATTAGCATATATACAAAGTTACCATTCGGTTACACTAAGTGTATTACTTTCATCTTAAAGACTATAATTTACATTCAATAACTATCAGTTTAGTTTACATCCCTTGTACTATTATGCGCACAATAATCATACTGTACATAAAGATTGGACATATAAAAATAAAAATAATATACCTCTACGGTAATCAGAAAACCATATGAGGAATATTGTCTCAAAACGATGTCCTCCCGTACAAAAGTTACTGCAGATAACCTGGAAGGGAAATAAGGGAGGTGAGCTTATGCCCAATAAGAAATATATATAAGAGCTGATACTATGCATAACTATATGCATGTATCTAAAACATGTTTTCACACTAACAATCACTATCGATCATAGTATTTGGGGAACTATATCAAAAGGATACTATAATCAGTTAGGGCACTAGGCTGAGTATAGAAGGATGCTTTGAAGTACCTCACTTGTCTTAGTCCCTAGGTCTAACTATACGGAGTTTATCAGAACTTCTCAAAGAAAGAATTCATGCGCATAAAATTAGTGTCAAAACGATTCAATAACTCAAATAACAATACCATATAGTAAAACAATCGTTTCAAAACATAAACCAGTTTAGCAAATATTTTATAAGTCTTTCAATAAAACGGTTTAGTCATACAATTTAGTAGACAGTTAAATCGTTTAGTAAGCAGTTCAGTGGAGACAAGGCAACATCCAATAGAATCATGCGATTTTAGTATCCTAAGAAAGGAGTAACAGTAACAGTAAGACGTATGGCCATAGTTAAAGTGGGATCCGTTGTGTGCACTGATCAAGTGACATTTGGGACAACTAATGACAAGATCAAGGTCAAACAGCAAACAATACAATATAGTACAGTTCAGATAGTATGGCATGATTACCAAAAGGTAGCTATAAGGAGCCAACAGTCTCAAAACATTCCTTAAAACAGTTGAAAACTTTTCACAGTAATTAATTCAGTTAAAACATATCTTCAAACAATCCATAAATCTCTAAAAAATCAGTGATAGTTGCATTTAAAGCATTAAAGTTCAGGGAAAACATTTACAATATAAAATATTCTCAGTACAATAAAAAGCATTCAAAATACTTTGTTGGCTCTACCGAGAGGGGGGGTGAATCGGTTTTTCTAGTTATTTCTAATTTTCCTAACTCTTAATGCACAATCAAAGTCAAATAAGCAACAATGAAATAAATGCAGTAAATAAGAGTAAGGGAAAGAGAAGCAAACACAAGTTTTATAGAGGTTCGGCCAATCTCTTGCCTACGTCCTCTCTCCTTGAACTCCTTGTCAAGGTTTTGATTCACCTCTTCCTTGAGAATGCTTACAAACCACTTGAAGGTGTGGCAAGACCTCTTACAATTTCTCTTGAGACTTTAGAAATCTCCTTCTAATCCTCTACCCTTGTATTATTCCCACACTCAACAATATCAGACCTTACAAGGATAGCTCACCCCTTTGAATATCAGATTTTTCAGTGAATGGGTGAAGAACACATAAAACAATCTCACAAAATGGAGTTACAACAAAGATTTTCAGATTTCAGTTTCTCTCTTGAAGCTTGAATACTTTGGAATGCTTGTTCTTGCTCCAGACTTCATAAATACCTCTATTTATAACCCACCAAACGGATAGAACAGTTGGTGAAGCATTTAATGCAAATCCTCCCGTTGAAACCCTCAAAAACTAGCCGTTATTGTCAGGTCTCGAGCAAAGGGATCGATCCTGCTACAGTGGGGATCGATCCCTTTTGTCCAGAATGCTTTGCAACTTTCTTCCGGATGATTCAAGAGCCTTCTGCCACCTTGGGATCGATCCCTCTACAGTAGGGATCGATCCCTTTTTGTCCAGTACACCTTCCTGCACTTAGTTGACTGCAAAGTTCAAGGCTTTTGTGATTTTAAGTTAGTTCAAAATCTTCTAACACTTTTCTAAGATTATTACTGACTTTTTGAGTTGAAATCGCAATCCAAAACTTTGTTAAAATAGTTTCAATCATTGAGTTCATTCAAAGCAAATTTACTTGTATAAAAATTATTTCTAAGCTTGCTTGAGTTTTGTCATTTTCAAAATACTTGTCAAGTTAAAGCTAACAATCTCCCCCTTTTTGATATGACAAAACTTAAGGTAAATTTGCTTATGTGTTTGAAAATTGAGGTTACTTGATTTTTGAGAAATATTACTCCCCCTCAATATTTGCTCCCCCTCAATATTACTCCCCCTCAATATTTGCTCCCCCTCAATTAATATTTACCACATCAGTTCTCCCCCTTTTTGTCATAGCAAAAGAATAGAAAGCATGGAGAGAAGTGGTTAGGGATAGAAATCAAGTTAAAGCAATAAAGACCAAAGAAACACTAGTATGGGGAAGAAAATAAAGAGAAATAAAGATCAACTCAATGTCACTAAAGCACAATTAATGTCAGAACATGACATAGTGATTAACATATAAAACAACTAGAAGGCATAGCTAGCAAAGTCATTAACATAGTCATAGACATAGTCATTAACATAAAACAACTAGAAAGCATAACAAGCAAAGTCATGAACATAGGTATGAACATAAAACAACTAGAAAGTAGGACACATGTCACAACAAGGAGAATCAACGCCTTGGAAAGGTCTTGTGATATTGCTCAACGAAGTCTTCGTGTTGCAGGCGAACATCCTGAATTTCATCGAACAAGGCAGCTTGGGTGGCCTCGATATGATCAAGTCGCTCACCCACGTCATGCTGAAAGTTTTGAAGCATATGCATGATCTGGTCAAGAGATGCTGACGAGGAGCCGGAAGGTGCATAAGATGTGGCTGCTGTAGGTGCGTTGGCTGCATCCGCTCCTTCTTCGCCGTCTGGTGCCGGAGCATGTTCGGGAGACGCAGGCTGACCATGACCCTTGACCCATTCGAAGGTGTCACCCACTTGATGAAGATACCATCCCAAGTTATGGAGGGTGGTGAGATTGATGGTGGTGTTGGCAGCCGGAAGCGTACCGACCTCACATGAGCAGTCAACGCCTTCATGAAGTAAGTAAAAGGTGAGAGGCTGAGGGAAGACAATGGAGTTGACCTTGCCATGAACAATCTTCACCCAGTCATGAAGGATAAAGTGTAGGAGGTCCGGGCGTTCGCCATCGGGTTCATGAATATGATGGAGCCAAAAACGATCAAGTTTGCGAAGGTGAGAATATCGGGTGCCAAGAGGGCGGAGATTCCATGAAATGATGATATGGAGGAGACGTGCGAAGATAGGAAGGTCACTAGCACGATTATTGGTAACAGGAAATACCAAGGGTACTTCGAGATTTTCATAAATATCACCGTCGTCGGGAAGTCTGAAGGCAAAGGAGAGGGATTGCTTGGTCAGTTCAATATTTTTGCCCATGACAAAAGACCGAATCCCGACAACCTTACATTCATCATTTGGAGCATAGATGATTTCGGCATTGGAAAAGAAGGCGCGAATGATGTTCGCTGGGACCGAAGTATTGATTTTGAGGAATTGGGTCCAACCCCATTCATTGAACTTGGCGAGGTAAGGAAAATGAACCGACTCGATGAAGTCGAAATCAATAGGACGCCAATGCTTAATGGGCATATTGGCAAATTCGGTTAGAAATCTGGTTTTCTCATTAGCATGGCAAAAGCAGCGGTTAAAGGCGGTTGGTGTGGATGATGAGGAAGAGGAAGCACGGGTTTTGCGTTTTGGAGCAGTGTGCTTAATCTTAGGAGCCATATGGAGAAGAAAAAAATAGGAAATTTCGTTGAGGACTTGTATCAAACAGGTGGTGTTGGATGGGATTTTTTGTAAGATTGATGGCACTAGTGTTGTCACACCTAATGGGAACTTGGTTCATTTCTATTCCATAGTCTCTCATTTGTTGCTTAATCCACAAAACTTGAGCACAGCAACTTCCAGAAGCTATATATTCAGCCTCGGTTGTGGATTGAGCTACACTATTTTGTTTCTTAGAGAACCATGAGATGAGCCTACTTCCTAAGAATTGGCATGTTCCCGATGTGCTTTTCCTATCCACTTTGCATCCACCAAAATCCGCATCGGAATAAGCATGGAGATCTAGTGTAAAATCTTTAGGATACCAAAGTCCTAAGGAGGAAGTGTCTTTGAGGTATCTAAGGATTCTTTTTACTGCTTGTAGGTGTGATTCTCTAGGGGATGACTGAAATCTAGCACATAAGCATACACTAAACATTATATCGGGTCTACTAGCAGTTAAATAAAGCAATGAGCCAATCATAGACCTATATAGTTTAGTGTCTACACATTTTCCTCCTTCATCCTTATCAAGCTTAATATTTGTGCTCATAGGTGTAGAGAAAGGTTTAGATTCATCCATTCCAAATCTTTTGAGCAAATCTTTAGTGTACTTAGCTTGATTTATGAAAATACCTTCTTTACATTGTTTAACTTGAAGTCCTAGAAAGAAGGTTAATTCTCCCATCATACTCATTTCAAATTCACCTTGCATTAGCTTTGAAAAATTTTTGCACAATGACTCATTTGTATAACCAAAAATGATATCATCTACATAAATTTGAACTACTAATAAGTCATGACCCTTAGATTGAATAAACAAGGTTGTGTCTACCTTTCCTCTTGTAAAACCTTTTTCGATTAAAAAACTTTGAAAGTCTTTCATACCAAGCTCTAGGAGCTTGTTTTAATCCATATAAGGCTTTTGAAAGTTTGAAAACATGGTTAGAAAATTTTGGATTTTCAAAACCGAGAGGTTGCTCAACATAAACCTCTTCATTTATATAACCATTTAAGAAAGCACTTTTCACATCCATTTGATACAACTTAAAATCCTTATAGCATGCAAAAGCAAGTAGCATCCTAATGGCTTCTAATCTAGCTACCGGAGCATAGGTTTCATCATAGTCTATTCCTTCTTCTTGTCTATAACCTTGAGCCACTAACCTAGCCTTGTTTCTAACAATAATGCTATTTTCATCCATCTTATTCTTGAATATCCATTTGGTTCCAATGATGGGATAATCTTTAGGTCTTTCTAGCTTCTCTCAAATTGATTTAATTCTTCTTGCATGGCCATAATCCAATTTTCATCATTCAAGGCCTCATCCACTTTCTTTGGCTCAAATTGTGACACAAAGGCTACATGTTGACATATGTTTCTATAGGTTGACCTAGTCCTAACTCCAATGGTTGGATCTCCAACAATGTCATTCTCTTTCACATATCCAAGTTCTCTAGGACACCTAGATTCCTTCTCAATAATTTCTTGTTCCATGGATTCCTCATTTTTGTTAATAGTAAGATCTTCTAATTGTTCCCTAACATCCTTATCTTGAGATGGGTCAACTATAGGTTCATCAAAAATCTCTACTTCATCCTCAAGATTGGTTCTACTAGAAATATTTGATTCATCAAAGATTACATGTATTGACTCTTCTACAACAAGTGTTCTTTTATTGAAAACTCTATAAGCCTTAGAATTTAAAGAATAACCAAGAAAAATACCTTCATCACTTTTAGCATCAAACTTTCCTAGGTTATCTTTACCATTGTTTAAAACAAAACATTTACATCTAAATGGGTGAAAATAACTTATGTTAGGCCTTTTTCCTTTGTAAAGCTCATATGGAGTTTTCTTTAAAATAGGCCTTACCATTGCTCTATTTATGACATAGCAAGAAGTATTTATTGCTTCAGCCCAAAAATATTTAGGTAAGTTGTTTTCACAAAGCATGGTTCTAGCCATTTCTTCTAAGGTTCTATTTCTCCTTTCAACTACCCCATTTTGTTGAGGAGTTCTAGGAGCTGAAAAATTATGGCTAATGCCATTTTCATTGCAAAACATATCAAAACCAAGATTTTCAAATTCTTTTCCATGATCACTTCTAATACTTGAAATGGAATAACCTTTTTCATTTTGAACAAGTTTTGAGAAAACAATGAATTTATCTAAGGCCTCATTCTTCACACTTAAAAAGAACACCCAAGTGAACCTAGTGTAATCATCAACTATCACAAATCCATAGTGTTTACCTCCTAAGCTAGTTGTCCTAGTTGGTCCAAAGAGATCTAAGTGAAGAAGTTGAAGTGATCTAGAGGTAGTGACACACTTCTTAGATTTAAATGAATTTCTTTTGTGTTTTCCTCTTACACATGCTTCACAAACTTTATCATTTTCAAATTGAAGCTTAGGTAATCCTACAACTAGGTCTCTTTTGGCTAATTTAGACAAAACATGCATGCTAGCATGGCCTAGTCTTCTATGCCATAACCAAGGTTCATCTTCTCTAGTGGCCATAAAACATACATTTTTGCTATTAAGTTCATTTAAATCCACAATATAGATATTTCCTTGTCTATGTCCAATAAAAACAATTTGATTAGTTTTGGCATTAACAACATTGCAACACAAATCATCAAACATAACTTTAAATCCCTTATCACACAATTGACTAATACTAAGCAAATTATGTTTCAAGCCTCTAACATACAACACGTTCTCAATAGTTGAGAAAAAGTTACCAATGGAGCCAATTCCTTCAATTTGTCCTTTAGAGTTGTCTCCAAATGTGACTTCTCCACCACTTTTATGCTTTAGGAACTTGAATTGACTCTTGTCACCCGTCATGTGTCTTGAGCATCCACTATCAAGGTACCAATGCTCCTTGGACTTAGCCTTGTAGCAATACTCTTCCTCCTACAAACACATCAAGATTTCATCTTAGGTACCCAAATTTTCTTGGGTCCTTGAGAGTTAGTACTTATAATTTTAGATCCTTTAGGGATCCATTTCATCTTTAATGACTCATCACTTGAATTTAAAACATGTTTAGGTACCCAAATCTTGACAGCCATTTTTCCTCTAATCATGGTCTTCCTAGAGGTGCATGCTTGTGAAGAGTGTCCTAGTTTATTACACAATGTGCACAAAACAAATTTTCTATCTTTAACTAGGAAGTTTTTAAGATGAGTCTCTTTGTTAGATGCATTATAACCTAACCCTTCTCTATCAAAGAATGCTCTATGAGTCTCTAACATTTGATCAAGTTTTTGTTGACCCATGTAAAATCTAGAAAAGGAGTTTTGCAAATTAATGTTCTTTCTATTTAATTCTTCTATTTCTAGATTTGCATTCTCTAATTTCTTTTTACATTCTAATTTAACATTCACAAGCATTTCATTCTCCTTTTTCAACTTAGAGATCATTTTCTTATATTTTAAATTCATGCATTCAAATTCATTGGCTAACTCATCAAATGCATCTTGCAATTCATCAAAAGTATATTCATTAGTATCTAACAAGTTAGAAGTTACTTTCTCATCTTCAAAAGCCATGAAACAAAGGTTGGCTACTTCATCTTCCACATTCTCTTCATCGGAGCAATCACTATCACTCCAAGTAGCCACCATTGCCTTCTTCTTTTGTTTCTTCTCATTTTGCTTTCTATACAAAGGACAATCAAATTTAATATGACCAGGTTTTTTGCATTCATAACAAATGATTTGGTCCTTTTCTTTCCTACTAGTTTCTCCTCTATTAAAGTCTCTCCTAGGGGGTCTCCTAGAGTTACCACTAGTTCTCATCCTCATAAATTTATTAAACCTCTTAGCAAACATGGCCATTTCTAAGTCCTCATCATCACCACTCTCATCATGATCTTTTGATTCCTCAATAGTGGTGGATTTTAAAGCTACTCCAACTTTCTTAGGAGGATCTTGATTTCTCTTGATTTTCATCTCATAGGTGAGTAGAGATCCCATAAGTTCATCTAATGAGAGTGTATGAGGATCCTTGGATTCCTCAATAGCAGTGACTTTAGCCTCCCATGATTTAGGTAAGCTATTGAGTATCTTTTTCACCATTTCTACATTAGAATATGTCTTGCCTAAGGCTTTAAGACCATTTATGATGTCAGTAAATCTAGTAAACATGTCACTAATTGATTCATCATTCTTCATTTTAAACAATTCATAGTCTTGTGTGAGCATGCCTACTTTGGTTTCTTTGACTTGTGTGGTTCCCTCATGTGTGATAGCTAGTTTATCCCAAACTTGTTTAGCATTCTCACATTGTGACACTCGATTATACTCATTTGGTCCTAATGCACAAAAGAGTGTGTGCATTGCTTTAGCATTAAGTTGTGCCATCTTAATATCATTAGTATCCCATTCATCTTCTTTCTTAGGCACATCCGTCCCATCTACTTTTTTAATAGGGATAAGGGGACCTTTAACAATAATTCTCCATACTTCATAATCATTGGCTTGAATAAATAGCATCATTCTAGTCTTCCAATAAGCATAGTTTTCACCATTAAAGAGTGGAGGTCTAACCGTAGAGTGTCCCTCTCCTACTAAGGGTATAGACAAACTAGTTTGAGCCATTAGTGATCGTTTATACTCGATAGATGTTAATCTACGTCAATCTCGAGCCCAAGCTCTGATACCAATTGTTGGCTCTACCGAGAGGGGGGTGAATCGGTTTTTCTAGTTATTTCTAATTTTCCTAACTCTTAATGCACAATCAAAGTCAAATAAGCAACAATGAAATAAATGCAGTAAATAAGAGTAAGGGAAAGAGAAGCAAACACAAGTTTTATAGAGGTTCGGCCAATCTCTTGCCTACATCCTCTCTCCTTGAACTCCTTGTCAAGGTTTTGATTCACCTCTTCCTTGAGAATGCTTACAAACCACTTGAAGGTGTGGCAAGACCTCTTACAATTTCTCTTGAGACTTTAGAAATCTCCTTCTAATCCTCTACCCTTGTAGTATTCCCACACTCAACAATATCAGACCTTACAAGGATAGCTCACCCCTTTGAATATCAGATTTTTCAATGAATGGGTGAAGAACACATAAAACAATCTCACAAAATGGAGTTACAACAAATATTTTCAGATTTCAGTTTCTCTCTTGAAGCTTGAATACTTTGGAATGCTTGTTCTTGCTCCAGACTTCATAAATACCTCTATTTATAACCCACCAAACGGATAGAATAGTTGGTGAAGCATTTAATGCAAATCCTCCCGTTGAAACCCTCAAAAACTAGCCATTATTGTCAGGTCTCGAGCAAATGGATCGATCCTACTACAGTGGGGATCGATTCCTTTTGTCCAGAATGCTTTGCAACTTTCTTCCGGATGATTCAAGAGCCTTCTGCCACCTTGGGATCGATCCCTCTACAGTAGGGATCGATCCCTTTTTGTCCAGTACACCTTCCTGCACTTACTTAGTTGACTGCAAAGTTCAAGGCTTTTGTGATTTTAAGTTAGTTCAAAATCTTCTAACACTTTTCTAAGATTATTACTAACTTTTTGAGTTGAAATCGCAATCCAAAACTTTGTTAAAATAGTTTCAATCATTGAGTTCATTCAAAGCAAATTTACTTGTATAAAAATTATTTCTAAGCTTGCTTGAGTTTTGTCATTTTCAAAATACTTGTCAAGTTAAAGCTAACATACTTTATTTACATATAAAATAATTCTAAATTGTATCGAATCCATGGAAACCACTAAAATCATTAAAGATCCTTTCCAAAACTGAGTTACAAATATGTGCACACCTAATGTCAAACTTGGCTGATCACTCCTTTCCTTTCATCCTATCTTTCGCTAACAATTTCTCATTAGTAACTTAGAATTATAGGATCGTTTCACTAATTTTTGACAACATAACAACTCTATGTATCCTAACCCTCCTGCACTTAAATCACAATTTTATAGCCACAATTTCAGTTTCTCAATCCTAATTCAGTCACAATATCAATCACATAGTTCAGCTGTGAGAACCAAAATACTCCTATAAATTCCTTAAGTTAATGATTTAGGGAAAAGAACAAGTGAAGGTATTAGCTAAGATTTTCGTATAGTGAGAGTCTTGAATGAATTAGGCACAGACCCACACGGGAATCGTTATGAATCGAAAATGATTCTAAAATATTAGATTGATTATAGTTGGAGTTTGATTTGTTCGTAATGTGAAACTTATCTCAATTGGAGTGTAATTTGAAGTACCGAATGAAGTTAGAGATACTGTTATGCTTTGTAAGTATAGCAAAAATGTCATAGTCCGTGATAACAATATTTACCACATTGTCACACATACAGTAGCGGTTGGGCTGTCTACGATGCCTTTATCACACACGTGCTTTAAACGGTAAATAGACTACAAAAATAATTTATTTAATTTACAAAATAGAAATATTTACAAAATCAGTATTCATTTAACATTTACATCCCTCGCTTATAATATACATAACGATAATACTGTACAAATACATATAAACATATAAAAGTAAATCAATATACCTCTAGGATCCATAAAAAGCTACCTCGGGGTAACGAAAAACAGCTTAGTCCTCGAAACAGTATCTTAAGGTAATCACTGCAAGTAATCTATGGAGTGAAAAAAAAGAGGTGAGCGAAATGTGCTCAGAAAGAGAATCGTATGCAAGACTAATATTATGAAATATATATGTTTAAAATCATTTATTTTTCCTATCGGTGCACTAAGGACTATAAAGGAAGGATACTATAGTCAGCTAGGGATCCGGATGGAGTATGGGAGGTATTTTAAAATACCTATCGTGTCTAGGAACCTAGTAGCGACTATAGGGAGTAACTGTTGATTTTGATGTGAAATAATATAATGAAATTTCATTTAATAAACAATTTACAGCAATCATTTTTAATACAATTAATCAATATCACTAAACATAGTACGATAAACAGTTTGGTAAACAATACGGTAAACAGTTCAATAAATAGTATAGTAAGCAATTCCATAGATAGTAACCACTTCAGTAGCATTAACAATTCGGTAAAATAATACAATGAACCATAAACAGTAAGTAGAGACCAGGCAACACCTAGAATATATCATGCTATAACAGTAATCCCCAAAAGGAACAGTAACAGTAACACGTGAGATATATGGCCATAGTCTATAGGTGTCCTCAGTGTGCACTAATCAAGTGACAACTGGACATTGATAATATGATTAGTATCAATCAGCAACATTAACAATAATAGTACAATAACACGTGAGCATGATACGAGACCTAACAATCTCAAAACAATTTATAAACAGTATAATCACCCTTATGGAATTTAATAAATACCGTTAAAATCTTCAGTTAGTCCATAAAGGCTTTTAAGTAACACAATGAATAATACAGTGAAAATAATTTACAGAATATTCTTATCTCAGTAACAATTTTTATATACATTTTATTACACTGTAAAACACTTATAGGAACATATCGCTAGCTTCACTTTAATTAAATTCGATAACATGAATATTTAAATATTGTTTTTCGGTAAATCATCGTTTTATGAAAAATATTAAATAAGATGCCAAAAGTTATGAAATTCATTTAAATTATGCACTTAAAATATTTCATGATAGTTTTATAAAATTCCTAAGAAATTTCAGTAGCACAACGATTGCAAGTTGCCTAACCTTCGTGCACTTCAAACATAGTTCAATATACCAACCAGAAGCCAAAATTTCCACAATTCCAAAGCAATTGAGTTCTAAAATAATTTCACAAATTATTTTCAATAAAATCATGCATTCATAATATCCCTACAGCTTCCATACTGATCCTTTACCTGTCCGGTGTTAGCAACCTTCTCAATAGCACCACTCGTAAATTATTTCTCCCGGGTTGCAAAACATTTCACGAACATTATTAATTTTCCTCACTTTGATTTTTAAGTTATTTTTCTTCACTAAATGCAGCCACATTGTACACTGAAAATATTAAACCAGTGTAAATTCTACTGGTGCTAAAACACAACTTCACCATTTTAAATCCGATTTTAATTTGGATTGCACCGGTGGACTACTCATAATTTCTACAATATTTTGGCATCTCAAACTCATCAAATTCAGCACAAAAGCTCCCTCTCCTTAGCTTGGCCAAAATTACCATGGAAGAATTCTCAAGCTTTTCAACAAACTAACACTTTATTCATGCTTATTTACATTCATTCTTTCATTTAGCACCATTTTTAAGCATTAAAAAACATGAGAGCATGAAGATCCTTCAATGGCCAAATACTCTAAGGAAGGATTTAATGGGATTAAATCAAAACTAATGCTAGATTCATGCTTAGAGAGCTTAGATACACCATTTTCTAACATTAAAATTCAAAGGAATCAAATGTATACTTCAAGCTTACCTTGGCCAAATATGATGGTGTTCCTTTGCTCTTGATTTTGTCAATTTTACAAAGAAACATTGGTATGGGTGAAGAGAGGATGATGAGTAGGACAAATTTGTAGAAGAAACTATGTTGAATTTTTGTGATTTTAGTGATGTTTCATAAGGTTTTATTTCTTTTCTTTCTTTTGTGAATGGTGGTGTGAAAGAGAGGAGGAAGAAAGCGAAATAGTGTCCAGCCAGCTTACGGGAGAAAAATTTAGAGTCTTCTAGAAAGGGGCAAAATGACCAAAATGCCCTTGGTTATGAAATTTTTGGACAAAAATGCCCTTAAGCTTCTATAATTTCTATAACTATCTAGTTAAACTCCAAAAATTCATATTTCATGACTAAAAATTATCATTAAACATATTTTGATGAATAAAGGTGGTTTGGTTCGGGTTTGACCTACCGTCAATGTGAAATTATAAAAATACCCCTATCGAGTTAATCACGTAAATTTTTGTTTTAACTACCAATTTGATTTATCTATTGACATAGCCTAGGAATTATTTGCATGTAGATTTACACTGTCTACCATATAATGCCTCATATGGTGCCATGCCGATACTAGCCTGATAGTTGTTATTATAAGCAAATTCTACTAATGGTAAGTGGTCGTTCCAAGAGCCCTTAAAATACAACGCACATGCTCTTAACTTATCCTCGAGCGTCTAAATGGTACACTTGGATTGCCCATCAGTCTATGGATGAAAATCGGCACTGAAATTCAATCGAGACCCCATAACCTCTTGAAATCTCTCCCAAAAATGAGATGTAAATCGGGAATCCTTATCAGAAGTGATGCTTATTGGAACACCGTGTACACCATATTTTTGTAAATATTTAATAGTAGAAATAAATTATTTAGTGAAATTAAATAAATATTTAATGTGGAACCCACTTTGAATTCTATGGATTTATTGGGGTATGACTGATAATATGGTGTACAAAAGGTGAAATAAATATTAAATAATTATTTGGAGACATAAAAATAATTTTTATGTCATTTGGAATTATTTTGAGAATTTTGGGAAACAAATTGGAAAATGATGGATACGTCTCGAGGGCATTTTCGTAAATTATGCCCATATTAATGAGTTGGGACAAAGAAAAAAAATTATCATGATAATCTAAATGGAAAGGAGAATAACACTGTCAAAAGATTTATTGAAAAAGGTGGTTTGATTGGAAAATTTTGCTGACGGTCAAAAAGGGGTAAAACCATAATTTCTCATTATCGATGCATCGCGCGGATACGAAACCACCTCTATTCATTAAAATACATTAAATGTGATTTATTGGTGCTGGAATCATAATTTTTAGAGGTCATTTACAGGGTTTTTACAAAAAAAAAGAGGCTTAATGACATAAACCGTAAATATTGTGATTCATTAATGGCAAAATTGTAATTTTGTCTTATCTAGAATTTTCTTCAGCATAAAAGAGAGCTGCAGCCGGCACTATTCATCATCTTTACCAGCCTCCCTCACAACATCACCATGGCCAAAAGAAGAGAGAAAAATTAAAGCTTCCAAAGCATCAAAAATAAAAAGAATTTCAAAACACCTATTTCTAGCAAAATTAATCCTTATCATCTCCTCTCTTCATAGACACCAAAATATTAGCAAAAGAAGAAGAAAAATAAGGAGATAGCAGCCCAAACAAGGTTCGGTCAAGGTAAGTAATCATGGGATTTTGAGGTTTTGATTTATTTCAAAGTTGTTTTCTTGTTAATTAAAAAGTGTAGTTTTCATAAATGCCATTGGATTTATGTTTTATTGGCTAAATAATCTGCTGCCATTTTTATGGGTTTCGGTCAACTTGAGTACCCAAGAAAAGTAGGCATTTTCTTGCATGAAAATGGTAGGAAATGGAAGCTTAAGATGGATTAATGTAGCTAGAAACAACAATTCATGGAAAAGAGTTGAAAATCATGAAATGGGTTCAAGAAGAAGTTTCGGCCATGGCTGGTTTAGGCATATATCCATGCTGCATTTTATGATTTGAGGGTAGAAAATGAATGTAGAAATCGAAAGAGGAAGATCAGTGAAATCGGAACCAAAAAAAGAGCTAAAACGGGGAAGTTTAGTTTTAGCCCCAGTGTAATTTATACTGGTTATACATATACTGTATAATTAGTAGCTGCATTTGATGAAAGTTAGTGGCTTAAAATTAAGTGAAAAATTATTGATAATTTTTAATAAAATTATTTTGCAGCCAGGAATTACGAATTTCGGTTGGTGCTACTGAAAAGCCTGGTTTTGTTAGACAAGTAAGGGGAAAGTGTGTGAGTTGTATGGATATGATGAATTGCATGATTTATCAAGTTTAATTTTATGAAATTATTGGAAGCTTGATTTTCTTTGAAATCATGCAAAATTATGGTTGAAAGCTGGTTTATATACTGTTAAATTTTGTGCAGGAGGCTAAGAATTCGCAGTCGTTATGCTGCCGAAAAATTATCAAAATTATTCTAAAATATCATGAAATATTTTAGATGCATAAATGAAATAAATCATGAATTTTGGAAATCATTTCCATAAATTTTCCATAAAGTGGAAATTGTTGAAAAATGCTAAATTAAATATTCATGTTATGGATTTTTATTTAAAGTGAGAATGAAATATATTCTTTTTACTATTAATTATTCAAAAAAGAATATTTATGAGATTCTCACTTGATACATGAATATTTATCGACTGTTTTCCCTGTATTTGGAGATATGAAATAAATACCTTTTTGGAATATTTATTTAAATAAATGATTTAATTCATTAGATTTCCTTAAAGGTATTTTTATGGGAAAATAAATGATTTTATACCTTTATGGAATTAATTAATAATTTTATTTATTTTATAAATTCCATAAGGGTGATGAGATGGTGAATAAAATGTATTGAGATGATTTTGGGAAAAATGTGAAAATGATGGAAATTCTTGAAAAGAGGAAATATATGAAATTGTGAGCCGTATGGATAAACATGAAATATTTCAAATTATTTAAAATAAAATCCATAAAGGCTATGATACAAATTATTATATTGTTTTGAGACTTAGGCCCCAATTTCATGCTTACTGATTATTGTTACTGTCACGTGGCTGATTGACTTGCCAAGTCATCAACTCTCCCAGAGTCACCTGGCAAGTGTACCAGAGGTCCTTCTATAGATTATGGCCATAGATCTTACTGTATACTGTTACTGTGTCCCTTTGGGGATGATTACTGTGTCCCTTAGGGGATGATGATAGCATGATATGATTTAGGTTGATGCCTAGTCTCAATCTACTGAAATACTATTTACTGAACTGTACAGTATTGAGAAATATTGTTTACTGAACTGTATCGTACTTGTTACTGTTTACTGAATTGTACTGAGAACTACTATTTGATGAAAAAGAATATTATAAAAATTATTTCTAAAATTAAAAATAATTACTGAACTGTTTATACACTGATTTTTGGATAATTCTAACATACTGTATTGAAGTGACAGTATACTGTTTTTACAATATTACATATACTGTTCACTATACTGCTTTACTACTGAACTATCACATGTTTTGAACTGTTACTGAAGTGATGGAAATTAAAATGGTTTATTCCATTTATATTTATGGAAAAATAAATATTTTCCAGCATATAGATTTCATTGTATCAAACAGCATACGACTCCTTTACTAAGCATGTTGTCGCTCACCCTTTTATTTTCCAACTCTCGAGATTTGCTGCAAAGATTATTTGAGATCTTCCTCGAATAAATATAGCTGCAAGTAAGCACACTGGGGTAAAGTGCGTTAAATTTTAAAGGTACAGTCATTTCTCTTATATATATTCAGATATATGTATACAGTACTACTTTATTAAAAAAAATAGAAACAAGGGATGTAAAGTGTAAGGAATATTGTAAAAATTTCATATTCCAAAATTATTAAATAAATGTTTACTATTTATTACTGTTACTGTGCAAGTGTTAAAGGCATCACAAATAGTCTAATCGATATATGTGTACAGAAATGAGCAATTTACTGTGTACTGTGGACTATTACAGTTTTAATGGTATCTGTAAGAGCCTCACCCGTTCCAGTAAGCTGTCGATGAGCATCCCCTAGGCTTCCTCATTGCCCCAAGTTTGCCTTGACAGCGAGAGTAGGCGGTCGCCCAACACTAACTAACAACGTATTGTTCGTTTGGGCGGTCGCCCACCCTTACGGCTTTGTCCAAAGGCTCCTGAAGAACTCAGGATTAATGCCTTGAGCGCGTTTGCTGAGGTTCGAACCCTGGTACTTCTCATTAAGTACCCGAGCCTTACACTCATGTTACCATTGAGACAAATGGTAACATGAGTGTAAGGCTCGGGTACTTAATGAGAAGTAGCAGGGTTCGAACCTCAGCAAACTCGCTCAAGGCATTAATCCTGAGTTCTTCAGGAGCCTTTGGACAAAGCTGTGAGGGTTGGCGACCGCCTAGAGCGGACAATACGTTGTTAGTGAGTGTTGGGCGACGGCTTACTCTTGCTGTCAAGGCAAACTTGGGGCAATGAGGAAGCCTAGGGGATGCTCGCCGACGGCCCACTGAACGGGCGAGGCCTTGACGATTGTAAGAGTAAACCTGGGGCAATGAGGAAGCCCAGGGGATGCTCGCCAACGATCAATTCGAATGGGCGAGGCTCTTACAATAAAAATGCGTGTTTTTATTGTAAGAGCCTCACCTGTTCGAATCGACCGTCGGTGAGCATCCCCTAGGCCTCATTGCCCCAGGTTTACCCTTACAAGTGAGTTGGCGAGCATCCTCATTCGCCCACACCTCACTAACATATTGTCAGCTGTTGGGCGGTCGCCCATCGAAGCTTTGTCCCAAGGCTCCTGAATAACTTAGGAATAATCCCTTAGCGTTTTACATGAGATGCTCAAACCCTGGTACTTCTCATTAAGTACCCGAGCCTTACACTCATGTTACCATTGAGATAGTGTAAGGCTCGGGTACTTAATGAGAAGTACCAGGGTTTGAGCGTCTCATGTAAAATGTGCTCAAGGGATTATTCCTAAGTTCTTCAGGACCTTTGGGACAAAGCCGTGATGGGCAACCGCCCAACAATGAACAATACATTAGTGAGGTATGGGCGAATGAGGATGCTCACCAACTCACATGTAAGGGTAAACCTGAGGCAATGATGCGTAGGGGATGCTCGTCGACAGCCGATTCGAACGGGCAAGGCTCTTACAATAAAAAGTCTCAATGGTAACATGAGTGTAAGGCTCGAGTACTTAATGAGAAGTACTAGGGTTCGAGCGTCTCATGTAAAACACGCTCAAGGGATTATTTCTAAGTTCTTCAAAACCCTTGAGACAAAGCTGTGATGGGCGACCGCCGCGATGGGCGACCGCCCAACAGCGGACAATACGTTAGTGAGGTGTGGGCGAATAAGGATGCTCGCCAACTCACTTGTAAGGGTAAACCTAAGGCAATGAGGCCTAAGGGATG
This sequence comes from Heritiera fomes, assembly GCA_032173925.1. NCBI lineage: Eukaryota > Viridiplantae > Streptophyta > Magnoliopsida > Malvales > Malvaceae > Heritiera > Heritiera fomes. Next base: position 13,484,003 of record JAPDPM010000009.1, on the reverse strand, counting down.
CTTGCCGACGGCGGATTCGAACGGGCGAGGCTCTTACAATAAAAACACCAGTTTTTATTGTAAGAGCCTCACCCATTCAAATCGGCCGTTAGCATCCCCTAGGCCTCATTGCCCCAGGTTTACCCTTACAAGTGAGTTGGCGAGCATCCTCATTTGTCCATACCTCACTAACGTATTGTTCACTGTTGGGCAGTCACCTATCGCAGCTTTGTCCCAAGGGTCCTGAACAACTTGTCTCAATGTTAACTTGAGTGTAAGGCTCGGGTACTTAATGAGAAGTAACAGGGTTCGAACGTCTCATGTAAAATGTGCTCAAGGGATTATTCCTGAGTTCTTCAGGACCCTTCTGACAAAGCCGCAATAGGCGATCGCCTAATAGTGGACAATACATTAGTGAGGTGTGGGCGAATGAGGATGCTCGCCAACTCACTTGTAAAGGTAAAACTTGGGCAATAAGGCCTAAGGGATGCTCGTCGACGGTCGATTCGAACGGGCGAGGCTCTTACAGTATCAGCGCAAGGTTGAACTGATGTTTATCGATGCCTTTAGAACAGAAAGTGTTGAAAATGGTTAACATCCACTGTAATACTGTATAGTCTGAATGTATAGAGGAATCAAGTGATTGCAAATTGGGTTAAGTGTTTAAAATGGTGTGGAAGTTTATATATCAAGGGTTACAAAAGGGATTGTAATCCAAAAATTTTACATGAAATAGGTGATCTTATAATCTTAATGTTAGGTCTGTTCGGTAAGGCACAGAGAGAAACTCGATGAAGGCCCCACCAGGACTTCTCTGTCCGAGTAGAACTAAGACCCTGAAATGATGATTTTGGAGTGAAATGGGATATCATCAGTGCATAGATCTTAAGATCGCCTGTTTAAAGGTATCTTGAAGAGAGAGAAATAAATTGAAAAATGACAAATATGCCCTTATATTGAAATAATTCCTCTGAATCATAGATGACTAAATTGATTTAGAACTGACTGATGGTCATAGAGTAACTGATGGTGTAAAGAGTATATTACATGTATAATGGTCCCTACTATTAGCCCCACCTATATTCTGATGAGTAATGCGACCGGAGTGTATATTGTGGGAGGTCGCAAGATAGTCGGCCCTATTATGGATTTTTGGGACTTGAATTAAACAAGAAAATATGGGGTATATTGGTTAGGGATTATTGGATATTATGAAAAGTGATACACTTACTGAGTGTGACTAAAAAGGTGAATTGTGCATTGATGATTCAACATCAGTGTTATTAATTCAGGTTCTATATATTCCTTCTGTTTCTTATGAGTATAAATCAGATATTTATAGAACCAGAATATTTTGAAATATGCTTTACAAAATGGTATATTATGAAGTGAAAACATATATAAGTGAATCGATGTGAAATATATGTTAAAAGATTTGAAAGTTACATGTATATGTTTTGAGGATACATAGTGGAATTTCCAAATGTAGATACGAAACATCCAAGGTAATTTACCAGATGAATTTTCAAATAAATTTTCAGAGTAATGTGGATTCGAGAGATTATTGACTCGATTCATAACATGGAATCTATTTATAAGCTCTTACCAGAGAACATAAAAGAATTTGAAGAGCTTAAGAAAATACTCCAGAGATTAATGAATAAACAACCCATCTGTATTAGTGTAACAGGTGAAAACACAGATGATATGGTTCGAAAGAATAAGCATAGCTTATGATTGTGTACTAAATTCCGAGTATTCAATAGTATTATTATTGAGAATGAATATGCACTTGTTCAGGATTAATGTTTTATTTGATCCATTCAATGATATATATATATATATATATATATATATGGAGTTTTAAGACCAATCTCTGAACAAGATGTGTAACAGTCCACAGTACAGTAAATTAACATATTTTATACATAATGTACGGTTGGGCTGTCTGAGATGCCTTTAACACTTTATCATTAATAGTAATAAATGGTAAACATTTATGAAATAAATTCGGAATATAAAAATATTTCTAATATTCCATAAACTTTACATCCCCTGTTTCTATTTTACAATAAGGATTATTTAAGTGTCCGAATACATAGGAAAAGTGACTGTACCTTTAAAATTAGATACTCTTCGTCCCGGTGAGCTACTCGCAGTTATATTTAACTGAGGAAGCCATTAAATAATCCTTGTGATTAACCTGGAAGATTTGAAAGTAAGGGATAAGCGAACCACATGCTCAGTAAAGGAGTCGTATGCTGCTTGATATAATGAAAACTATATGCCATAAAACATTTATTTCTTAACGGTGTACTAAGCACAGTAGGGAAGGATACTATAGTCGGCCGGGAAATCCAGATGGAGCATGGAAGGTATTTTGAAATACCTGTCTTATCCCAGAAACCCAGAGCGACTATAGAGAGTAATAAATAAATTGTTTTATTTTAAAACAATTTACTTCTCGTTTCTCATAATTATAAAAATGGTATAAACCATTTTATTATATCACTTAAGTACACCAATTTCAAAACACGTGACAGTACAGTGATAAAACAGTAGTTATAATAAACATTCTTTTCAGTACAGTAGTTTATAAATATCTAATTCACTGGATACTAGTTCAGTAATTATTTCTATTTTAGAAATAATTTTCAAAATATTCTTTCTCAATAACAGAATTTTCCTCTCAGTTCAGTAAACAGTATTCCATGTAGTTCATCTCAGTAAATAGTAAACAGTAATTTTCAGTTCAGTGAACAGTAAAAGGTAGCTACCAGTTTAGTAAAACAGTATTTCTCAGTAGTAAAGTTTAGTAAAACAGTGTTTTGGTATGGTTTAGCTTAGTAAATAGTATTCAGTACAGTTCAGTTCAGTAAATAGTAATTTACAGTGTAGTACAGTAAACAAGATTCAGTAAATCCCTTCAGTAAATAGTAATCAGTAAGTTGAGACTAAGCATCACCCTACAATTAAATCATGCTATCATCGTCCACTAAGGGACACAGTATATAGTGAGATCTATGGCCATGATCTATAGGGTGTCCTCGGTGTACGATTGCCAGGTGACATCTGGGACGCTGATGACTGGCGGGTCAATCAGCCACGTGACAGTAACAGTAATAGTATGATGCATGAAACTCGGGGCCTAAGTCTCAAAACAGTATAAAAACCGTACCATAGCCTTTATTGATCTTATTCAAAGTAATTTGAAATATTTCATGTTTATCTATAAGACTCCCACATTTTCATATATCATCACCTTTATGGAATTTATAAAATAAAATAAAATCATCACTTAATTCCATAAAGGTATAAAATCATTCATTTTCTCATAAAAATACCTTTAAGGAAATCCCATGAATCAAATCATTTATTTAAAGAATTTTTTTCCAAAAAGGTATTTTATTTCCCATTTTCACATACAGTAAATCCATCAGTAAATATTCATGTATCAAGTGAGAAAGTAAATAAATATTCAATTTGAATATTTAATATCATATAAAACAAATCAATTTCTCACTTTAATAAAAATATAAAACATGAATATTTAATTTCTCATAACTTCCTCAAAATTTCCAATTTAAGGAAAATTGGTGGAAATTATATTCAAAATTTTCCATTTACATCATTTCATGCTTCTAAAATATTTTGGAATATTTTTGGAAAATTTCCGACAACATAACAGCTGCGGATTCCTAACCTCCTGCACACAATCACAGTATATAAACCAACTTTTCAATCACGGATTTTGCATGTTTTCAAACCAAATCATGCATCTAATAGTCTCATAAAATTTAGCTCGAGAAAACATGCAATTCATTATATCACTACAACTCACACACTTCCCCCTTACCAGTCTTATGACGTCGAGCTTCCCGGCTACTTTTATCGAAAATTTGTCAACTCGGGCTGCAAAATAATTTTACCAAAAATTATTAATATTCTTCTTCTTATTTTTAAGTCATTAATATTCGTAAAATGCAGCCACTAACTTCATGTTATGAGTACAACCAGTATAAATTTTATTGGTATTAAAACTCAGTTTGTTCATTCTAGCTTCTTTCTCAATCTTAATTTCACCAATTCTTCTCTCTAATTTTATATTTATTTTCCCATCAAATCTTAAATTTTTTAAACAAATTTTCTGCTTCCACAATGCTATGGCCGAATCTTCTAATGGCCATTTTTTATTGACTTTCAACCTTTTTCTTCAATGGTCTTACTTTCCCCATAGTAAATGCTTTCCTACGTGAGCCATGTCTTGGCCAAACCTTGCATGAAGCCATAAATGCCTTTATTTTCTCATGCTAGCCGTAACCCTCATTCTTCCATTGTCCAATTTGTTTTCTCATTATCAAATTTTCTAAGCTTTCCTTTCATTTATCTAATTTTCTTTAACCATTTCACATCATCATGGTACAATTTTAGCTCAATTTCCTTGTTTATTCTCATATGTAAGAAGATCTCAATTTATTCTACTACCATGATCTAGTAAGATTTAATTAAAGATAGAGCTAAAATCATGTTTCTCATATAAAACACATGAGAATTCCTCATTTATTATCAAAGAACTATAAAAATTTTACCTTGATCTGCTAGCACTCCAAAACACAGAACTTTTCTGTTTTGTTTTTTCTTCTTTCTAGCTTGACTCTTAATTGGTTTTAAGGTATATATAAGGTTTAAAGAGAAGATTTGGTAATTAACTAGCAAAGAAAGAACACTTTGCTACGAGATTTCATGGAGGAATTGAGTGAAAACCGAACACAGCATCGCCAAACAGAATACTCGTGGGAGTAGAGGAAATCGGTGAAGACAACTAAGTTTTGCTGAAGTTTTGTTCTTCTTTATTCTTCTCTTTATCCATATTAACCAATTTCCTTGTGTCACCTTGCTTCTTATCATTTTCTTTCATCATTTGTTGCATTAAAATTCATTAATTGAATGAAAAAAAACTGCAGCACAAGGTGGCGTGGAAGTGTTTATTTTTACACGTCTTTTACATCTTTTCTTTTGTCTTTGTACTATACTTCCACAAGGATAATTGCTCAACTATTATTTTTAAGCTTCTTTTGCTTTATATATATTGTCTTTCATACATTAAAACCGAAGACCTTTACAGCCAAAAGGAACGGCTGGAAGTTCATGTTGTTGCTGTCCACGTTTTTGACCATGTGTTCTTACCTCCTTTTTATAATTTCCATCCAATAAAATTCCTTTGTCTAATACCTTTAATATACTATCTTTTAACTCATTTTTCCTTTATATTTTCTGCTCATAAATTCATGTTCCGACAGCCTTTAAAGAGGCTAGGCAGAAACGTATTCAATGCAGCAAAGTTGGCGTAGACTTTGCTTGACCGATTGGCTTAGTCTTGTTTTCACTCTTTCTTTGCTTTATTTTAGCCAATGAAAATTCTAATGTAAAATATCCTTTATTATTTTATTTTTAAACACTATTTCTACTTATTTTTCACTATAAAAATCGTGTCTTTATCAGCCTTTTTATGTCTAAACTGATCGGTACAACAAGAGAGAACAAAGTGGCGTTGAAGTCCACTTGTTGCCTCCTTTCTTGACTTTCTTCACACTTCTTTTTCACAGCTTCAACCAATGAGCTTCTAGGTCTTCATTTTATGTGTTAATTTGGCTTTATTATATATTATTTTATCCATGAAACAATTTTTCTTTCCTTGCATTTGTTTCCAGCCGAACACACTAAGCCAAGAAAATTTATTGGCGTGTTTCCTTATTCCTTGGCTTTTCTTCATTTCCTTTGATTGCTAATAAGTCAATAATTCCAATAATATTTTTCTTAATGAAATTTTATATAAACTAAAATTTTCCTCTCTCTTATAACATATTTGTTAGTATCTTTGTACCATAAAATATAACTTTTATTCAACAATTTTCTGATTTCATTTTCTATGCTCTTTAATTCCTCTTTTCATATTTGTTTCAACTTATACACTAGACTAAAATTCATGAATCCAAAATTGCTAGTTGAGAGTGGAAATTCATTTAGTCTTTATTTAATTTCCACTAAAAAATTAAATGTCACTCTCAATAATTCACAAAGTATAGTGTACAGTGTAATAAAATCAAGTCTCACAAGATGTTATCGAATAAGAGGCTTATAGACAGGTGTTTATAAGAGGATGTTTAGAACTCGGTATAACTCCTGCGAGTCTTTTGTGGTACTTATGAGATTTATGATCCTATGACGTATGTGAATATAATGAATGAAATATTTCAATCACATACGGATAAATTATAATGGCATGTAGCCATGATGTGCGAATATATTTCAACTCATTTTATGAATATAAGAAGCACTCTTGAATAATTCCACAAACTTCTGGAAAAAAAAACTGAAAAATTTTATTGTCAATTTCAATAAATATTAGTTTTAACTGAACTGTACATTTGTAGAGACGTGTGGTCTCAAATGATAAAGTGAACATTGATTTGTCTAAATAGAAGTTATTGTTAAGTGAGTGAGATTAAAATATAGTTATTGGGGTAAGAAATTTACAAGGTTTACCCGAATAATAAAAATGAATTGTTAAGGAGTTTGTGGAATCAACTGCTTTATTGATATGGTACATACATGTGAGGAGATTAAATGGGAGTGGATGAATATGTGTGAGTATAGTATTCAAAAATGTTAAAAGATTGTAACAGAAGAGTACTATACCATTTGGAAAAGCAACTAAAGTGATAAATGTGAAAGGATGAAAATGCATTAAAAGACAAGTCATATGATGATAAGGGAACACGAATTATGTGGTAGTTCCCAAATCTAAGATTAAATGTGATTTCCTCTGATTATCATGTGGTTATGGCTAGATATAAGATCGAGCCAAACTTAACAAATAAAAGTAGTTACACTCAGAGGAGTAAATAAATGAAGTACTGCCAGTCATGTAAAATGGATATATATATATATATATATATATATTGGAGCTGTGAAATTGTATAAGTAATGTGGAGACGAAATTGGTATTGTGATAATTTCAATTACAGAATTGGATTGTGAAAAGATTACATCCTCAGGTACATACTACAATTAAGTGATATTACGTGTACCATGAGAATGAGGGATGTAATGATAACTCAATATGAAAAGAGATATCAGGGAAAATTATTACCTAATGTCTCATTCACTGTAATTTATGGTTAATATTAACGTTTGCAAGTGAAGTGCAGCCTTACCTAAACTGTGAAATGATTATTGTGGGATAGTAAAGAATCCGAAAGAACCATGATGTTATAGAAGTGACTATAGATTGATTGACCAAATTGATTCACTTCTACATCATCAAGTTTCTTGATCTCTTGAGTGCACTAGTCGATATATATGTGAAACGGTGAGAATGTATGTGAAGTTCCAGTGAGCGAGTACATGTGATTGGGATCCCTGATTTGCCACATGCTTTTAAAAGAATAGTAAAAGGCTTTGAGATTCCAAATTTACTATCAGCACCGTTTCTTATAGATGTAAATATTTGAGCGCATATGTAGACGCTCAAGATATATAGAGAGCGAGTGCATTGGATTTAAAAAGCTACTGGGATAATTACATACGATTGATTAAAATTTTTTAAAGATAGTCACCAAATTATATTGGCTTGGCACTAAATGAGATAATATGTGATAAATAGTGTGAATTACTTACTGTATGAAAAGAAGTGAAAATTGTTAACTCCCAAAGATGATAAATAAATTCAGGGAGTATAAATTGTTTGTGAAAGAGGAAATGTGTGATTTAAAGGAATTTTGGATTGTAAAAGTATACTGGCAGTCTTATCTTAAAGACAAGATTAACTGAACGTTAGAAATTATATAAGGAAGAAAGTACCTATACTGGTTGTACTTCTTAAATTAAGCAAAATTTGAAAGACCCGTAAAGGATATGATGCTATCTGAGTAATTGTGGATAAATTGACTAAGTCTGCTTATTTTCTGGCTATTAAGTCTACAAATCCAGTTGGGGCCGTAGCCGATTTATATGTCAGAGAGACAGTGAGGTTACATGGTGTTCTAGCGAGCATCACATCTAACAAGAAGTCCCGCTTCACATCTCATTTTTGAGAGAGATTTCAGGAGGCCATCGAATCTCAATTGGTGGGTTTGCCAAAAGTAGACCATTATAGTGGGATTCATACTCTAGAGAAGTAGGGCAGCAGACGATTTGGTGGGTAAAATCCCACCAAACCCGATTCCTTCTTTTCTTTTCTTTTTTTAATTTACATAAATTATTCAATCATATATTTATTTATATATATTTTTTATATATTCACTTGTATATTTATTTATGCATATATATATGTATTCTTATATATTTTGAGAACTCGTTATTTTGTACTGTACATTTACGAAAATTGTAAATTTTAAATTAATTAATTAATTAATTAATTTTGTATATTTTTCTAAATGTCGAAATAAAGGTGGGATAGAATTGAAAATTTCGAAGTTGTATAAGGACAAAGTTGGCTTTTCCCAAGGATTGGTCAAAGTTGATCAATTTTTGACTAATTTGGCTTAAGAAATAATTAAAATAAATAAAAAAATTAAATTAAAAATTGGCTGGACAGAAAAGTGGACTGTGCAGTGGCAAAGTGAGTAAATAAAGTGACTTTAGAGGACATTTTGGACTTTAAATAAATTATATCATATTTTTATAAATTAAAATTAAATTATGGCCAATTAAATTAAGACAACAAAGCCAGCTTCCTTTATTTCTTCAGCTTTGTTGCACCGCCTCAGCCATGTTCTGCCTACAGCCACGTTTTCTGTTCTTCTCCTCCATCGATCTTCATGCTCTAGCTCTGAATCACCATTCTCTCATCACCAAATCAGCTAAGCTCCTTCATATAACTTCATCCTCACCTCCATAGCTTTCTAATCATCCAAAAACCTCAGCCAAAAACCACCAAAAAGAGGCTCCCCTACAGCTGGACAGTGGCATTGGTGCAGGTAAAATATTTCCAGCCCATGTTTCATGCTTTTGAGTTATTTGTTTATGGTGGTATTGGTTAGGTTGATGATGTGTATGCATATGGTTTGGAATAAAAACATGTAGGAAATTTAGTAGGGCTGAGTTGCTTGATGGTTGGTGGCATTAATGGCTGAGCAAATTCTGTTGTGTGTGTGCGTGTGGAGTGGCTGACATGAAACAAAGATTGAACATGGAAAAAAAAATTTATATATACATGGGACCAGGCTGCCGATTTGATAATAATAATAATTTTAAGAAATATAACCATGGTGTTTTAAAGGCATGAAAGACTAAATACAAAGAGGCTGGCTAGAAACCGAATGGAAATTTGGGGCTGATTTATTTTATTGACTGATTGTGATGAAGGCTGGCATGAAAGTCAATAAAAAGGGCTGTTACGGTGTGAAAGAGGAGGAACAAAGGCTAAACTAGTGATGAATGGTCAAGAGTGAAGGGTCAACAAATGAGGGATGGTAGTGAAGAAAACATAATTAGAATATAGGTATAGTCAATGTGTGTGTGTGCTGCCGGTTATAGAAGAAATGAAGGAATGAAATATTACCTTTTATTTCTTAAATGGTGGAAAAAAATACAAGTAAGAAGGCAGCTCATTTATTTGGTACATTGACTAAAAATGAAATAATAATCTTAATTATATAAAAGCCATTCGGCCATAGTGGAAAAGGGAGGAAGATGGCATGAAGAATAGCTATCTTTAGCCTTGAGACCTTACTTACATCTACATTTTTATATAAATCATATATTAAAAATTAAAGAATAAATAAGCTAATGATTTTGGTCGAATTAAATTTGCAGTTAAGATTTTCGGTGTTCGTGTGGTGCACGCATTAACGCGACTTCAATAGATAGGTAAGAGACGCGTGTGTAAATTTGTAGGGATATCCGAATGCATGATTCACGTGCTATGAATTTTATAAGAATTATGGAATATCGTTTTGCCTTGAAATTGCATGAAAATCTGTGGTTTTTGGTTGGTGAACTGTGTTTGAAAGTGCAAGGAGGCTAGGATCCGGGCAGTCATTATGCTATCGAAATTTATTAATAATATTCCTAAAAATGTTAGAAAGTATTTTGGTACATTGCTGATATTTTTCCTAGCCTTTAAAGTGTTAAATTAAATAATTTTTTATAAAAGGTCAATATACCGAAAAATATTTATCAAATATTCATGACACCAATTTCGGTGAAGGTTTCATTACTGAAAATTCATCCCACATGTTTTACAGTAAATTGTGTGGTTGGTGATGTGAAATAATAAATAGTGAATATTGTATAATTGATTCTAAATTAATATTCACTATTTGAAAATATATATTTTCCTTTATGGAATTAGTGAAATTTTATCATGTGTAATAAAATTCCGTAAAGGTTTTATCACCAAGTAAAGACTGTTTTGAGACTGTTAGGCCCCATATCATGCTCACTTGTTCATGTGTACCCTCTCGTGTGTATGCTATTGACATTTAGCTTCTTTAGCATCTCGATTGTCACTCGCTCAGTGTACAACCGAGGACACCTATAGATTATGGCCATAGATCTCTTATGAGTTTTTTATTGTCCCTACAGGGATCTCATGTGTACCCTATTATTCCCTACGGGACTTATAGCATGATATTATTAGGGTGTTACTTGGTCTCCACTATTATTCCATGTGTTATTATTGGATTTGGTGAGAAATTTGGAAATATACTGTTTATTATGATGCTTTATCACTTATTTGTGAAATATGTGAACAGTGTATTTTTACTGCTACATGTATTTAAAGTGATTGATTTCAACGGTGGAAATCAAAATAAATTTACTGTGTGGTTCATACGATTTACTAAATTGTTTTATTTAATCATATGACATTTTATATGCAATAAACATTTTAATGAACCTTATATCTAAATAAATTCTTACTCCCTATAGTCACTCTAGGTTTTCGGGACAAGACATGTATTTCAAAATACCTTCCATGCTACATCTGGATTTCCCGGCCGACTATAGTATCATTTCCTTTGTAGTGTGCCAGCTTATAAATAGGAATTTAAAGATTTTACTGCATATAATCTTCGAAGTATCAAAATTTGCATACAAATCTCTTACTGAGCCGTGCTTTGCTCACTCCAATATTTTATCTCTCCGGATTATTTTCAGTGACCATTTGAGGTATATCATCCGACGATTAGAGGTTACATATTGAGGACCTAGAGGCAGCGTTTATAGATCCCAGAGGTATATTTATTTTATTTTATATGTTTAGACTTTTATTTACAGTACTACGATATTGTATCAAGTTAGGGGATGTAAGTGTTGATCAAAATACCATTTGTAAATATTTATTTCCATTCTTTATACTAAATTACGGATATCGTGTTTTCAGTGAATTAAATGTGGAAAATAAGATATCGCAAACAACCTAACATATTCATGTGTTGTGAAAATGTGTAAAAAGTATAAAATACTGTGTATTTGGGAAGTGACATATATACACATTTATATATTTATTTATATATATTTCTTATATATATTCACTTATTTGTATTTCTTCACTAAGATATTTCTTCTTTCTTAATTGATATATATATATGTTTATTTGCTTAAATTTCAATTCCTTAGTACTTAACATATTCGATCTCTCAGAATTTAGCAATTACAAAATTGAATAAATCCCCTTGTGATTTATCAAAATACTTAAATCCAAATCCCATTTTCCAAATCTTGACTCCATCAATTTACTTACTTCTTCTAAAAATTCTAAAATAACATTTATTCTAAATTAATATATTGATTTCTATTTAATGAGAGTCAAAGTTTTTTTGTTATCACATTCTCCTTACCTTAGGAAATTTGGTCTTCCAAATTGCTTCAAGTCATCCTAAAACAGGTAAGGATACCTTGTCTTCCTCAAACTTTCTAACTCCTATGATACTTCTTTTGAGGAAAGATGTTGCTAGAGTACTTTAACCAAAGGAAATGTTTTAGACCTCAATACTTTATCTTTGCTGTCTAAAATCTGAATAGGTCTCTTAATATAACTCAAATCCCGTGAATCTTTAGGGCTTATACTCAATCACGTGGAAGGGATCTAGATGATATTCCTGAGCATGACACGTAGAAGACATTGTGCACACCTACAGTTGTGGACAAAGAGCTAGTCGGTATGCCATGTCACTTGCACTTTCTAATATCTCGAATGGTCCAGTATACCGAGGGCTTAGCTTCCCTTTCTTACCAAATCTCAATATGCCCTTAGATGGAGAGATCTTCAAAAATACTTTATCCTCAACGTGATACTCTAACGGTCTTCTTCGACTATCGGCATAGATTTTCTGTCTACTCTGGGTTGTCTTCAATCTAACACACATCAGTCTCATATCTTTGGAAGCTTTCTCTATTAATTTCAGAGCAAATATCTTTCTTTCACCTACCTCTTCCTAACCAATAGGAGATCTATACCTATGTCCATACAATGCCTCGTACGGTGCCTTCCCAATACTAAAGTGAAAACTGTTTTTATTCGCAAATTTAGCTACTTCCAGATAGTCATACCATGAGCCTTGAAAATCCATGACACATGCCCTCAACATATCCTCTAAGGTCTGAATTGTCCTCTTTGACTGCCCTTCGGTTTAAGGATGAAAGACTGTGCTAAAACTCAATTTAGTTCCCAAGGCATCCAGGATGTGTTCCCAGAAATGGGAAGTAAATCGAGAATCTCTATCTGAAACTATAATCACTGAGATCCCATGTAGCCTTACTACATCTCTGACATACATATTTGCTAAGGCACTAAGTGAATCGATAGCTTTTATAGCAAGGAAGTGGATGGACTTTGTTAATCTATCAATTATCACCCAAATTGCATCGTGATTTTTACAAGTCCTAAAAAGCCCCATGATAAAGTCCATAGTCATGTGCTCTCATTTCCTTGTAAGTAGACAACAGCTTCAGTAAACCAACTACTTTCTAGTGTTTAATCTTACCCTTTTGGTACACTAAGCATCCTCTTCATATTAGCCTACCAATACACCTTGCGTAAGTTCTGATACATCTTTGTATTACCCAAATGCATCATGTATTTGGAGCTATGTGCCTCTTCTATAATCTGTCTCTTGAAGACCTCACTATCCGGAGTACAAATCCTACCTTTATATCTCAACAACCCATCATCTCTAATCCTAAAATCCGAGTCCTGATCTAGCTATATCCTAGTAGTAATCTCCACAAGTCTAAGATCCTCTCTTTGAGCTTGTATGATCTGATCAATAATGCTAGGCTCTATCCTCAAGCTAGCCATCAAACACTCACCCTTAGGCTCTAGGTTTAGATTTAGTTCTGAGAATTTCTCCATCAAATCCCAGTCTTTGACCATCATATAGCTAACCAAGCCATGCTCTTGCTACTCAATATGTCAGCTACTCGATTTGCTTTACCTAAATGGTAAAGAATCTTGCAGTCATAGTCCTTCAATAGCTCCATCCACCGTCTCTATCTCATATTCAACTCAAACTCGGATATACCTCATTATTTCACACATTGTGTCCTTACATCCTCTTAAGCTTTAAAAATTATTATACTAAGTGGATATTAATTATCATAATTAGACGATTTTGATTGTCTTATCTCATAAAATCTTAACCTTTCATATCAATTTGTCATGTCCAAAGTGTCTTTAAAATTCTTTTCAAGATTCGCTTCCATAGTATGTCACATTTAATCTAAACCTTATAAATGAGAAAGTTGGAAGGGTCCTTCGATTTTCAAGGTTAACATGTTTCTAATTCCACATAGTTCAAAACCATATATTTTAAATCATTGGACTTTCAAGATCTATGTAGTTCAAACTATATAACTTTAAAAGTCAAATGATTTCAAAGTCTATATAGTTTCTAGATTAAATACTTTCTAATCTGCATGGTTTTTTGGAGTCGACTGACTTTCAAAATATATGGACTTTTGAAAAATATTATTTTTATTTTATTTTATTTTATTTTCCAAAATATACATATTCCCATACACTCTACAAGTTTGAAGGGAGATCAAGTACTAATTTCTCTTTGAGGCATGTTAATAAAGCCCACTTCCTGTCGCACTAGTGGACAAGTCTCAACTCTTACTGGTCAAATTCAATAAACCTAGTCAAATAATATTTTAGGGAATCTCATTAAGAATACATAATCCCTCAAAAATCAAATTCTGTAATTTGAATTCATAATTTCAAATTCCAATAGTCTTTAAAAATATGGCGGGATCATGCTTCAATCAAACCATATACTTTTATTTGAATAGTTTTGTTAGCATAAGGTCTCTAATTTGACTGACTTTATAAGACAAAGCCCTTAGATTAAGCTCATCCCATAGCTCAAATTCCAAACATTGCATGACCTATCTTAGGCCAAATTAAGCTAGGACATTCCATTATCATCTTTATCTTACACAGCTTCATTCCTCATTCATGAATCTTGACAAGTATAACTCATCAATCTCCAAACCACACAGGCCATTTTGTATTTATTGATATCACTTTAATACATTTAGAACAAAACAATTAAGCACTTATTATTTCACAACTTATCACAACATAACATATACATGTTAGGTGGGAAGAAGGTTACAGTTTTCCTATAGCAGTCTTTACTAGTATGATGGGCGACTAACCAATTCATACCCAAAATGACCTCATGGTCGTACAAGTGCAACAATATCAACTTTGCTACTAGGTCCTTATCTCCCACCTTCATTTACATTGACAATTCACACACTCGTTCATTTGAAATTCCTCGAAAGGAGTGTTAGTATGCAACAGATAACCTAGAGGTTTTGGCCTATATGCAGCCCACTAGTAATTGCAGGTGAGATAAATAAATAAGTTGAGCCTGGTGCACTAGCTTGATTAGCCCCTAACTACTACAACAGGGCAATCATTATCTCATGATTTATCCTAGCCATCCTTACCTCCCTACTATTTGGATGGGGAGGGGTCGGATGTGGTAGCAACGGAGGTGATAAGAGTGATATGATTGGAAATGAAATTGGTACACTACAAGCCGAACTTTTGGGCCTACTTTTACGCCCAGTCTCCTCATTTTCGAATTAAATCAGAATAGAAACCTATACCAAAAGCATATCAATCTTAGTATAAGTTGATAACAAGAAGTTACATGCAAATAGAGGTGGCAAATGGGCAGGTCGGACCGGGTTTGGGTTGGGTCATTTTGCATCGGATCATTTTGGGTTAAGGAAAAATCGGATCATTTTGGGTTCGGATAAGGTCATTTGGGTCAAGGAAAAATCGTTCTGTTTGGGTTCGAATAAGGGTGGGTTGGATCAATTTGGGTTCGGATTAATTCGGGTTCAGATTAAATCGAGTTTAGGTCATTGACTTTTTTAGTCAATTCGGATTGGTCGGATTTGGATTTGAGTCGATTTGATAGGTTTATTGGGTTAAGCCTTGGTCATCTTGATGTGATTTATCTAGTATGAAAATCAATTGAAACCATATTTCTAAAAATTGCAAAACTCATGAAAATAAAATTTTCTTCTTACATGACCTATAGTACAATTGGGATTGAAATAATCAAAATATTTAATAATCTGTATGATAGTTTTCTTTATAATATATTTATCAATATTCATAAATTAATTACATTTTTTTCATTTTATTTTTATTATCTATAATAATTAATAATTTTATGAATCAAAGTGATTTAATAATCCCTACTAAATATCATAAAACAGTACTATATATCTCTTTAATTTATCTTGAGTTTTTATAGAATAATTGGAGACATTAAGTGTAGGTGATATAGCTTCTGTATTCTATTATAGATTAGCCATTAAATAATTATACATTAGGTTCAAATGAATGTAATATAAAAATGAATATTTAAGTTTAACTAGATTAAAAAAAATATAACACTCATATTATTGAAAAAAATTATATTTTTACTATATTAAAATACTTTGATAATTAATTTTAACATTTAAATATTCATTGATAATATTAAATTTAAGTTTGAATCTTTTTGGGTTTGGGTAAATTTGGATTTGAATCAATTTGGATTTAGGTCAATTTTGGTTCGGATCAATTTGGGTTCGGATCAATTCGGGTTCGGGTTAATCTAAATTCGGATGAATTTGGGTTCGGATCAATTCGGGTTTGGATCAATGTGAATTTGGATAAATTTGGTTTCGGATCAATTCAGATTTGGATCGGGTTGGATTTGGTTTGTTAACTTTATTAGTCAAATCGGATCAGTCGGGTTTGGATTGGGGTTAATTGCGCGAATTTTTCGGGTCGGGTCAACTTTTGCTACCTCTACATGCAGATATTACATAGCATATGGGATGTAACATTAATAACAATCTCTATGACATTGACACATATTAGACAAACATTGTTCTAATACTATTAAATCTGTCACGACCCGAAGGCGGCAACGTGCACTTAACACTGTCACTTCATTAAAGTTTACCAATTTTACGAACTAAATTTTTCTTTTCACTTAAAGTTTGTATTCAGTGTTAGTGTCACCGCTAAACAATTTTTCACCTTTCTAAATTTGATTTGACTTATTGTTACTATTTTCCTAAAACAAATCAACTTACTTTCTCAATATTTTAATTCAAGATTTAATCTACCAAAAGAAAAATATCGAAAACCTCCCCTTATATATACCAGTTAATTAACCTGCAAAATATATATATTTCCAACATCATATCTCAATTCCACAATCCACAATTTATATCATCATACATAACACAAATTCCTAGAATTATCAATTAAAATACTCATATTTCATAAAGTACATATTTATCATATCACAATCATATCCCGAATCGCACTCGATAATCATACTAGTCTATAATAATTTAGAGTTACCCTAAGTTACATCCTAAAACAATTTCCAATAACATCTACTATGCATTACATTATGTCTATACATGATAACCAACATGATGTACAAAATTTCATATACCCTAAAAGTAATAAAAGCAGTGCTAGGAGGACTTAAGCAAGTACCATTTCTAGGTACAATCCCTGAAGGTCGACACAAAACTCTGAGTGTAGACTCTAACTAGCTCGTATGATCTGCAATGATGTTAAAAGGGTGAACACACCATGGCTTAGTAAGTAGTTTAAGTAAATGCATGTTAGACTCATGTCTATCTATATGCAAGTGCAGAAAAAGCAATGTTGAAGTGATGTGTATGCATGGTATTCAATCACGGGTGTAAATCAAAACACTTTAGCCATGCACTTTAGTTTAAAACACTTTCACCATACACTTAGTTCAAAACACTTTCATTATGCACTTTATTTTAAATCAAATTCACTATGCATTTCGATTAAATTAATTTACTATGCATTTCGGTTAAATTCAAAATACTATGCACGTCGATAAATCAGTCACTATGCGTTTTGATGAATCAATCACTATGCATTTCAGTTAAATTCAAAACACTATACACTTTGATAAATCAGTCACTATGCATTTCGATAAATCAATCAGTAGGCACTTCGATAATCAATAAGTAAGTACTTAGATAAATCAATCAGTATGAACTTCGATGAATCAATAAGTTTATAAAATGAAAATCGATACCTGTTAGAGCCTGAATTCACTGAAATCAGTACTAATAGTAAAATGACAGTATGTAGAGTCTAGGCAATAATCCTAAGGCAATGATATGATAACGATAATGATGTCCACCCTAGCTAGTGATGGAATGGTGTTGCAAGCAACACGAAATCTATGGCCATAGAACAGTACTTTAGTCTCGTTGATCAGTCAAGAGCTAGAACTTGCATGTTGGCTTTCCAAACCTGTTGGCTTTCCAAACAAGCCTAATAATTTACCTAGAGCACTAGGCTCAATAGGTACATTACAATACAGTAGTCTAGAGCAGAAAGCTTGATAGACGAGTAATGAGGCCTAGAGCTAAGCTCGATAGGCTAGAAATGACCCGAAGGTCGTAAGATATGCCTGCACTCAAAAATGGTTCGAAATCAATTTCCTATGCAGCATTTGGCTTCCACTAATTTCAAACCACTTATTAAATCAGTTTTGAGTTTGAAATATAAGGAAGTTTCGATTTATTTCAAAAGTCAGTTCAAACCAATACTTTGCAATTTAAGATATAATGCAAGTCTTTAAAACCTAGATATCAAGTAATTAAACTCCAAACATGCTATACGTAAATGCACAAATGCATCAGTTCACTTTATTTAACATGCAAGCTTGGTTGGCCACAACACACAAGACATAAAACAAGTTTCAATCCAGCCTAAGCGTAAATGAATTTATAAATATAAAACATTCTTGCAAGATGGTGCTGATAGACTTTACTTAACCCACTTATCTTATGCTAAGCAAATACTTCCTTTAAGTCTCCAAGTCAAAGCTTATGCTTCCACACCACTCTGAATCACTACACATCATTTCGTTAACACTTCAGTCAATCACGCATATTAAAGATGTATAACTATACACATTTACACAATCCATAATCACTAACTCTCACATTCACTGTTCATATCATCATTAAGTTAGGGGTGTCTATTCAAAATCTTTTATCATATCACAATATTTCAAAACAATTTCCACTTAGTCATTTTTTATCAATTCATCACCATATCACACTTATATCAATCTATATTTATATATCAATTAAGCTACAACTGCAAAATCGTCATTATCATCACACTATCTTGATTAAACTCATACAATATAATTCTAGTTTGGAATTATATAGATGTCTTACCGACTATGAGCTTAGTGCTCATACTCCGAACTTAACTAAACCCGCATTTGTCGCTTTAACATCATGCAACATGTTTACATATTGAAATCGGGTTAGTATCAATCATATAAATTCTAATAAACTTCTAAAAATTGAAATGGCTAGTACGACCTATCTTATTGGTTTTCCTTCCTCTCCTTCGAGCCTCTAAATCGAAATTTACTCTCCCACTTCAATCGAAGCCATTTTCAAAACTTTCCTTAGTTGAGTTCTATATCGTCCATACTCCTCAACATTTCCAAATTAATTCCCCTTTTATCCTTTCCAAGGAGGTTAAGAATGAAACTCCATTGTTTCCACATTTTCTCGGTCAATTCAACTTCTTTCGAATTTTCTTTTGATCTCTCTCTTTCTCGCACAACCTCTTTCTCTCACATTTTCCAACTAGGCTTAACTCCTATAACTGCAGCCAAAACCCAAAAATGTCAAGGTGTATATGTGGGACTAGCCTCCTCTTCCTTCTTCCTTATCTCTTTCCTTTTCCTCTCTTCTCGATCTGCAATACTTCAGCTAAAATAGTATTCTGTTCACACCTCAATAACAACTCCAAGAGCCACATAGCACAGCCCCTATTCTGTCTTCATTCCAGACATTGTTCAGCCCCTTATGCTACTATGGAAACCCGAGAATGAGCCCCTATTTTTATAGCCCTGAACAAGTCCTACAATTCACGTTTTCCTTTAGCTTCTAATTTTATTTCTTCACTCCATCTTCACTGTAACAACCCTTCCTTCAGCTCCATTCCTCTTCAAATGGGCTACTACGTGCCAAGCTTCCTTTCTCTGTGTAGAAATTTCACAACAATAAAAGCAAAGGGAAAGCATATTCAAAATTCTCTCAACTTCCTTTGTTCCTCTTCTGCAGATCGTCACTTTCACTTCTTCAATTTCTCTGCTTTTTCTTTTTTTTCAGTTTCTTCTACTTTGCTCTTCCTAAATTCCAACAATGAAACAGCCTTGTTTATAGACCGAAACTGCTTTGATCAATCACCGAACCAGCTCTCAGTGACAGCGTTTAGTTCCTAAAATTTCTGCCGTTTAGCCTTCTTGAAGTTGGCCTTTAAATCACTGTGTCCAACCTCAAATGTAACCCGGAACCCTTGCTCCAAAACCCCTGATCATCTTTCTAAACTCAGCAATGCTCCAGGCCTCTGTTCTGGCCATGAATTTTATTCTTCACTTCTTGCTTCTGCCTAGAATACCCAAGGATGAACACAGCCCTATCTTCCCTTGTTCACTGAGAAAAGCTTGCTGCCTTCTATTCTCCTTCTTCATCCAATCTTTTCTCCCTCGTCTCTTGTAGCTCTATTCTATCATTTCCCAACCCAAGAGTCCCCACCGCTTTCACCACTTCCTTTGCCACATTTCATGCCATCTTCAACCACCAAAAGGAGCTCCTTGTTCGATCTACAGCACTAGCTACAGCCCCTCTCATTGGGCACAACTCTTACGTAGAAGCTATTTTGATTTCACTCTCTGTATTTGTTGGTTGCAAAAGCAACAACATTTGGGTCCCTTGCCGCATGCGTCCTTTACTTCAATTCTTCCGTCTCTTTCTTCCCCTTTTCTTTTCGTTCTTCTTTGGCTTTTCTTAAGCCACTAGTGATGATGATGATGGTCTGCCAGGTAGACCATTATGGTGGGATTCAATTTCTAGAGGAGTAAGGCAGCAAATAGTTTGGTGGGTAAAATGCCACCAAACCTGATTCCTTTTTTTTTTTAATTTAAATATATTATTCAATCATATATTATTTTTTATATATATTCACCTATATATTTTTTTACACATATATATTCTTATATATATATATACACACACACATATATATATATTTATTTATATATTTCTCATATATATATATATATATCCACTTATGTTTTATATTTTCACTAATATATTTCTTTTTTCTTAATTGATATATATTTAGGTTTATTTGCTTAAATTTCAATTCCTTAGTGCTTAACGTTGTTGATCTATTAGAGTTTAACAATTACATTTCCTTCTTTTTTTTTTCTTTTTAATTTAGATATATTATTCAATCATATATTATTTTATATATATTCACCTATATATTTTTTTACACATATATATTCTTATATATATACACACACATATATATTTATTTATATATTTCTCATATATATATTGTGAAATCTCCAATTTCATGTAAAGTCCTCTTATTTGTAAAGTACTATAGGGAGAAATGATTTAAATGAATATGAGAATTAATGTACAAATGGTGTAAGGAACCTAGAAGAAGGAATGAAATGGATAGTCAATGGTCAATGAATTTAATGTTGACGTCAGGAAAATATTAGAGAATGATAAAAGAAGAATAAATATCAGATTTTCATAATTAAATGATATGTGTGGCTGACATGAGGAAGGAAAGAAGAAGAAGAATTAATTGGTAGTCAAATGAATCAAATGAGTCAAAGGGATATTGGTGGCTGAGATAAATGATAAGATGAACATGCATTTAATGCAATTTTACAAAGTCATCATCTTCATCTCATCATCCATACGCCAGCTTCCTTCCAGCCCTTCTTCCTCTCGTTTCCTCTCCAAATTCCTTTTAAGTGTTCATTTTCTGACCTTGACAAACCACCATTTCTTGTCATCAAATCGCTAAGTTTCCTTAACGAAAAACGATACTCATCACTAGCTCTCTCTATGTCTGTAATATGGAAGGCTGAAACAAAGTCTTTGAGGAGATCAGAATTTCTGTTATTTTGGCTATTGACAAAGGTAAGAAAAGAAATTGATTCATTTGATTTCATCCATAAATTGGAGTCATGTGATGTTGGTATAGCATACTTATGGTGTTGAAATGAAAGAAAGTTAAAGGTTTCAATTTATATGAATTATGCAGTCTTGAAGAAGTGAAGGAAAGAATCGGTGCAACCAAGGGATTTCGTATTATTTGGCTATTTGAGGTAAGGAATATATGTAACGGACGTAGGGTGACTATGTCCGCATGTTTTAAATGTTTTGGGATGAAACAAAAGCTGGTGTAAGTGTAGGAAATGTAAAATTCACGGTTTTCGCCCAGTTACGATTTGGCTCGGGGCAGCCGACTGCCCTAAATAGCAACCGACTGCTCAGAGACAGTCGTGACGTAACTTTTTCCGAAACCGACTTAGAGCAGCCGACTGCCCTATATAGCAGTCGACTGCCATTTTTCCAGAAACTTTCTGTTTGCAAACCAGTCGACCGCTAAGGAGCCAGTCGACTGCCCCATTTTAGCAGTCAACTGCCCTACTTGCATCCGGAAATTAAATATTTCAAATGCAAAAAGAAAATAAAATTTATTGAATATTTTTATACTAGAGCAGTCGACTGCCCTAAAAGAGCAGTCAACTGCCCCTTTTGAAAAATAATAATTTTTAATTTATTTATATAAATGTATTTGGATTATCATTAAAGTATATAAGAAGGGTTATAAATATCCATGGTTTTACAAGAATGAGTTTTACTACTTAATATTTTGAGATTAACGACTCCATTGGTGATCATGCATATTACTTCCTTATTTGTATTTGGCTGGGGGACTCTAGTCAAGCCCTCAGTACCACGGGTGTCACCTGACTAGTGCACACTGTGGAATATTGACAATGGCCATTAGTCCTTTATATGTGTTTGGCTTAAGGGAGGATCCCTGGCCCATACGTGGGTACGCCACTTTATTTGGTGCATGATTCTATTGGATGTTGACGGTCTCCCCCTATTTGAAGACTATTTGTATATGTAATTTCAAGTTATTTGACATATATATGTGAAAGTATTTGAGTTATTTGAATACGTGCAAGTGACTTCATATGATTTTGTCATGTGTGATATGGTATTTGATGAACTTATATGTTATATGTTTTTACAAGAATATTACATGACATTATAGAGCCAAGCAGGAAAACTGCATATAGTGGCATAGTACGCTCTTTTATGTATATTTCTTACTGAGCGTAAACTCATTCCTTTACAATATTTTTCATCCAGATTATTTGCAGTGAAGTCTGCTCTTGGTAGAGGAGCATATATTTGGACTATACGATATTCCTTCGAGGTTAGCATCCAATCCCTTGAAGGTAGATACATTTTGATTATGTAATTCAGACTATAGTACAGTGATGTATATTAGACACATTGGGGATGTAAATTGTTAAAGAGATTAGTATGTAATTTATATTAGAGTTTTAGACTTATGTGTAAGACGATCCTGTATGTGTATGAGAAATATATCATCATGTAAACAATATAGTGTTAGCTATATTAAAGAAGAAGGATGCACCGTTGAACAGCCTAACCAAATCTTATGGGAAAGAAAAAGTTAGTTGGTATTTGGGAGTGACGAGGATGTCACATATATATCCACTTATATTTTATATTTTCACTAATATATTTCTTCTTTCTTAATTGATATATATTTAGGTTTATTTTCTTAAATTTCAATTCCTTAGTGCTTAACGTAGTCGATCTATTAGAATTTAACAATTACATTATTGAATAAATCCCCTTATGATTTATGAAAATACTCAAATCCAAATCCCATTTTCAAAATCTTAACTCCAATTTACTTAATTCTTCTAAAAAACTCTAAAATAACCAGTTATTCTAAATTAATATATTGATTTCTATTTAATGAGATCAAAATTTTTCAGTTATCAAAATTGTGCTCGGCAGATGGCCTTATCATAGGTAACTATATCAGGAGTTAATTTGTCTCAGATAGAAGGCCTCAAAATGACCATAAATCTTTGTATCTTGTGCTCCTCACTCTTGATGGTCTCTAAGTCAAAATGGTTCAGAGCCATGAACTTGGATTGATACTGGTCAACCATCTAACTCCTCTGTGTCAAACCAGAAACTCAGCCTATAATCTCTTCTGTGCAATAAAAGGGATGTACTATCTATTAAAGGCCTCTAAAAGTATTTTCCATGTCACAACCGGATGTCTGGCTCTCAAAACCATCTTGGTGGACTTCAACCAATACTCTACCTCATTGAATAACAAGAATGTAGCCAGGCCCACCTTCTCAGTTTTCGTACACCTCATATACACAAATAGTTTTTCAATAGCATTCACCTAATTCTCTTCTATCATAGGACCATTGAACTTAGGCAAATCAAGCTTTTTAAACTGTTTGAGAATATTGCTATCATAATCTATCACCGAATATTGCCTAGGCTATATTGGGGCTTAGGGTAGTGGTGGATCCTAAGGCTGAGGCTATGGTGGTAACGGTACAGGCTGTGGCTGAGATATTAAAGGAACATTAGCCTGCGAAAAAGGAGGTTACGCTACTAGTGGTGTTGGTGCATGATTATTTGCGTTATTAAAACTAGCCATAAACTATATAAACATGTTGGTCATCGACTCAAAGTTCCACTCTAGCCTTGAAATGCGAGTATTTGAA
Source organism: Heritiera fomes (assembly GCA_032173925.1). Lineage (NCBI taxonomy): Eukaryota > Viridiplantae > Streptophyta > Magnoliopsida > Malvales > Malvaceae > Heritiera > Heritiera fomes. Next base: position 13,459,797 of record JAPDPM010000009.1, on the reverse strand, counting down.
CTCTCAGGCTATAGAGAAAAGGGGTTTCAGAGATGGCCCAGCCCGTTTCCATCCATTATTCCTTCTTTTGTAGCTCATTCTGTCAAAATAGATATAAACAAACATTTTCAATAACTTTAAACAGTTATATATTTAGATAAGTACAGTACTATAAGTGATGCAAACTATTTCTAACCTAAAGACACTGACTGACATCAGACCAACTCAGCTTTGATACTAACTTCCTGTGACGTCCCGATTATTAAATATTGGAACTAACTTTTTCTTTTCAGTACAATTAATTAGCTATTTGTTGTGTCCTTTTTCAGTTTCATTACACGCAATTCATTTCGTTCTATAGTATCGATTCACCTAGTCATCCGTCAATAACCATTTTAACTTCATTTCAGACATTCGATCTCTCAAATCAAATATAAACAATGTTATAATCATCAACTGCATTGGCATATATACAAAGTTACCATTTGATTACACTAAGTGTACTATTTTCATCTTAAAGATTATAATTTACATTTCGTAACTATTAGTTTAGTTTACATCCCTTGTATTATTATACACACAAAAATCAATTTGTAAATAAAGTCTGAACATATAAAAGAAAAAACAATATATCTTTACGGTAATCAAAAAATCCTCTGAGGAATACTGTCTCAAAATGATGTTCTCTCATGTGGTAGTTACTGTAGATAATCTGGAAAGGAAATAAGAGGGTGAGCTTACGCTTAATAAGAAATATATATAAAAGAGCCGATACTATGCATAACTATATATGTGTATCTAAAACATGCTCTTACACTAACAGTCACTATTGGTAACATTATTTGGGAACTATATCAGAAGGATATTATAATCGGTTAGGGCACCAAGTTGAGTACAGAAGGATGCTTTGAAGCATCTTAATTATCCTAGTCCCTAGGTCCGACTAGAGGGAGTTTACCAGAACGTCTCAGAGAAAGAATTCATGCGTATAAAATCAATGTCAAGACGATTCAATAGCTCAATAATAATACCATACAGTAAAACAGTCATTTCAAAACATGAACCAATTTAGCAAAATAGTTTATAAGTCTTTTAATAAAACAATTCAATAGACAATTTAGTAATATAATTCAGTATATAGTTCAGTGAACCATTCAATAGATAGTTCAGTAAACAATTCAATAGAGACAAAGCAACACCTAATAGAATCATGCAGTTTCAGTATCCCAAGAAGAAAGTAATAGTAACAGTAAGATGTATAGCCATTGTCAAAGTAGGGTTCACAGTGTACACTGATTATGTGACATCTGGGATAGCTGATGATGTAATCAAGGTCAAACAACAAATAGTACAGTACAATTCAAACAGTACGGCATGATTACTTGAAGGTAGCGATAGGAAGCCAACTGTCTCAAAACAGTTCGTAAAATAGTTGAAACATTTCGCAGTAATCAATTCAGTTAAAACATATATTCAGGCAGTCCATAAATCTCTAAAATCAATTACAGCTGCATTTAAAGCATTAATCCACTCTCCGATATATTTCATAGTCTACTCTGTAACTGAAATGTTAAAAAAGGGTTATTGTACTATTTACTAACTGACTTCCTATTTGTTACTAAGTTATCATTGAATCATTTTACTAAATGGTTACGAAAATGTTTACTGATTGTTGAAGTATTTACCAAATCGATGCACTGAATGTTTACTAGGTGTTTACTAAATTGCTTACTGAATTGTTTACTTAATAGTTTACCATAGTGTATATTAATTTATTCATTGAATTGTTTCTGAACTATATGCTGAGTGTGTGATCGATTTTGTTAAATGTGTGATTTTGAAAAGCTTCCTGAATGTGTGAATATGAATAGTTTTTTGAGTGTGTGATTTTCTGACTAATTGTCTGAACTATGATCAGAGAAAGTAATTTTGAATTGATTTCTGAAAGGTTTTCTGAACGTGTGATCTTTTAAACGATTTTTTGAATTGTCTCCTAAGTGAGTGATTTTTGGTCAATTTGTTGACCTTTTTACTAAGTTGAACTCTGAATTGTTTACAAAACGATTTACTCTAAATGATTTATCAAAAATTTTACTGAACCGTTTATTAACGATTCTTTACAGTAGAGTATTGTCACTAAAGATTTTGAAAGGTTTAATACTTATTCAATACGCATAAATTCCTTCTCTGTGAAGTTTTCAGAAACTCCCTATAGTCAGATTCAGGAATCGAAACAAGTGAGATGCTCTAAAGCATCCTTCCATACTCATCCTAGTACTCCTAATCAGTTATACTATCTATTCTGATAAAGGTCCTTCATACTATTTTAATACTGACTACATAATTATGAAATATGTTTTTGACATATGCATATAGGTATGCATAGTATTAGTTATTTTATATATATTTCTTACTGAGCGTAAGCTTACCCTCTTCTAGTTCGTAGATTTATTTGTAGTAATAGCATATTGTTAAGAGAAGGTTCTAATCGGATGTCAACAAGCTTTTGATGTTGTACCTTGCAAGTATGGTATTTAGACATTTATAGCACAATACTTTAGGATGTATAGGGATGTAAACAGTAACTGAAGAAGTTTAAATGTCAACCATAGTCTTGTTACTAGGCAATTGTATAGAAAAACAAATGCGTATCACCAATCTAAACGATTAAATGTTGAGTTATCTAAGGAAGTTTTACTTTAATATTTGAGTGAGAACACTGAACGTGGCCCAACCGACCGTGTGAAAATGAAAAAAATTAGTTTTGACTTTCAATAATCGAAATGTGACAAAAGTTGATATCAGAGCAAAATGGTTTGAAGTGCGTCGGTGTCCATAAGTCAAGAATGGTTTACATCCCTTAAGTACTATACTTGTCTGAATATAAATTGTGAATGACATCTAAAAAACACAATGATATTATTGTTTTATGTAGGAAAAGCGATAAGTACAGTGGTGAGATAAGTGGATAGTGGCATTGAAACTATCGAAGTACTTGTGTCGAATTTAGAGGACCAAATTTCTTAAAGAGAGGAAGATGTGAGCACCATATTTTCCCAATTATTTCATAAGCTAAAGGTTATTGAAATGAAAAGGCAAAGGATGAATTACTAAGAAATGGAATAATTGGGCTTATAAAAGAAAAGTGTCATATGAGCCCCATGAGTGTGAGAACTCATTATTTTGTACTATACATGTATAGATATATAATTATTAATTAATAAATAAATTAATTTGTATATTTGCTGCATTTTAAGTGTATAGTGATGTGGGCCCCACTGGACTTTAAGGCCCAGATGTGGAAATGACTAATAAAATAGTATATAGAGGATGTAATAATGGTATTAGGGAAATTTGGAGGCCAAAATACCTTGGTTGAATTATTTTTGAAAGTTTAAACAAATTAGAAAATGACAGATACGTCCTAAGGGTATTTTCATAAATTTCTCCTAAACTAAAATGAATTGGGACAAAGTAAAAATATCATGAGATTCTACATGAAAAGTACTTTAACACAATATCAATAGATTTCTTGAATCAACTACCAAAACAGAAAATTTCGCAGGCGAGTCGCGAGGGTAAAATCGAAATTTCTCACTATCCATGTACCGCACGTCTTCAAAACCACTTCCAATCATCAAATTACATTTAATATGATCATTTGGTACTGGAATCCAAAAATTTGAAGTGTGATTACATCATTTTACGACTATGGAAACTTAAGGGCAAAATTATCCAAAATTTTCATAACTAGGGGAATTTTGGTCATTTGGCCTATCTTCAGAATTTTCTTTATAGTTCTATCAATAGCTGAGCTGTACTATTCATCATCCTCTCCAACAAGTGCCACGCCATTGCTAAGGAAAGAAAGAAAAAAGAAAGTTCAAGCTTCCATACCTCACCATCTAGCCAAAATTTCATCAAAATTACAACTAGAAAAATATTCTATTGTCTCTCCTCTACATTTCTATACCTATATCACATTATATAAGCCATTATACAAAGAGAAAGGAAGCTCACAAGTTTCAACCAAGCAAGGTACTATGCCATTCCTTATGCTTTCTTAAATTCCAATGGTGTAGTTACATTCCTTTAAGCATGATGAACATGTTTATAACCTTAGTTTCATTTAAATGTTGAAAAATAAAAATGTGCCATGGGAGGAGCGTTCGGCCAACATGGGAAACTATGGGAAACCAAGGCATTTCATGCATAAAATGGATGCTAAATGATGCATTGATAATAGCTAAACAAGACTACATCATTAAATTGTTGAAATGCCATAAAAAATGGCTAAGGGAGATTTCGACCTAATAAAGGGGACTGGATTTCATGGCTGATTTTGGTGAATTGAGGGTAGATTTAGACTATAGGAATTACAAAGAGTCTATCGGTATGCTCGAATTTGAAATCCGACGTAAAACGAGGAAGTTATGTTATACTACCGATAGAAATTATATTGCAAAAATATTTGCAGTATCTTATGTGGCTGCATTATGATATGAACAATAGTTTAAAAATAAGTATTAAGTAAGCTAATAATTTTGGTGGAATTATATGCAACCCGGGAGTTACAGTATTCGTGTGGTGCGATTGGGAAGCTTGATTTCGCTAGATAGGTAAGGGATGCGTATGTAGTTTGTAGGGATATCCCGAATGCATTATTTTCATGCCAATAATTTTATGAAATTATTTTGAAAGTGAATTGCCTCAGAAACTATGGAATTGTGGTTGTTTGGCTGGTTGAATTGTGTTTACCTTTGCAGGAAGGCTAGGCAATTTGCAATCGTTAGGCTGCTGAAAATTTATTAGAAAATTTTATAAAAATATCATGAAATATTTTAATGCATTGTAGAGTGTTTTCCTAGCCTTGAAAGTGAGATATTTGATATTTCTCATAAATTATGAATTTGCCGAAAATTGTTATTTACATATTCGTACTACTGTATTTATTAAAGTGAAAGTGTTGGAAATTTCTCCCAAGTGTTTTATAGTGAAATATGTGGTTTATTAAGTGAAAAGTTAAATACTAAATATTTTATAAATTATTTCAGTATAATATTCACTATTTTATTATGATTTTCCTTTATGGACTGACTAAAGTATTATCTGATTTAATGATTTCCATAAAGGTGATATCACTACGTAAACACTGTTTTAAGACTGCTATGCCCCATATCATGCTCATGTGTTCATATGTTACTGTTACTATGTGAAGCTGTTGACATTGAGCCTGTCTTCAGCATCCCGGTTGACACCTGCTCAGTGTACAACTGAAGACATTTATAGACTATAGCCATAGATCTCACGTGTTTACTATTACTGTTCCCTACGGGGATTATAGCATGATATCATTAGGGTGTTGCCTAGTCTCCACTGTTATTATCGATCACTGTGATTTGTTACTGAATGGTATTGTTACTGAAACTGTTTATTGAAGTGTTCTTATTGCTGAACTGTTATCGTACTGAATTGTATATCGTACTGTTATTATGGTTTAGCTATTTGTAAAAGTGATTATTTTAATTGTGAAAGTTAAATTACTTTCCAAAATGGTGATTATGTGACTTAAATGATTTATTTTATTAATTTATGAGAAATATCTATTTATAGTGATTTATGGAAATGAATTTCCTATCAACGTAAATTTTTACTCTCTATAGTCGCTTCTAGGTTCCGAGACAAGATAGGTATTTCAAAATACCTTCCTTGCTCCATCCAGATCCCTAGCCGACTATAGTATCCTTCCTTTTAGTGTGGTTAGCATACTAATAGGAAATAAAAAATTTTATTGCATATAGTTTTCGTGATATCAAAATTGTATACAACTCTTTTATTGAGCCGTGGTTTGCTCGCCCCTTTACTTTCATCTCTCCAAAGTATTTCCAATAACCGAGTGGTATATCATCCGAGGATTATCGGCTGCATTGTGAGTACCCCAAGGCAGCTAGTGTAGATCCTGCAAGTATATTCATTTTCTTTTATATATTCAGACTTTCTTTTACAGTACTACAGTGTTGTAATTATATCAGGGGATATAAAGTTTAAATGAATACTATTATGTGAATATTTTCACTTATGTAAATTAAATCAATTTAAGGTTATTTACTGTTCACTGTTAATTAAAAGAGTGAAATAAAAGCATCATAGACAGCTTAACCAATACAGTGTATGGAAAAGTGTGAAAAATGTAAAATACTATATATTCCGGATGTGAAAACAGGACTTTTACAGTCCGGATTGGATTGAAACTCCAGATTCATGCTATTTGAAGCAAAATACTGAGATACGAGAAATCTGCACCTTGAAATTCCTTCATTTGTGCATGTTTTGAAAAATGTGTAATAATTTCGAAAATAACGATTACGTCCACAAGCTTGGGAAATTTTCGTAAATGACGGTCAAATTGATTTGAATTAAAATCAACTGACAATCATAGGTAATCTATATGTAAACGAGCTTGTCAACTCAAAGACTAAATCATATGTGAAAACCAAAATTTATGTAATTCAACAGTTAGGGGTATTTTGGTAATTTCACCTTTGTTACTAGCTGGACCCCATCAAAAGTCTATCTGATGATTAGGAAATGTTAAATAGATATGTTTTATTATTGAATGAAATATTTTAGACGTTGAACTAATAGTTTAAACGAAAATTGAAGTACGAGGGGTAAAATGGGAATTTTTGGAAAACTTGAGGGCCTTTTCATAATTTACCACACAAGATCTCTTTTCATGCTTAATTATCATCATCTTCTTCATTTTGGTTGGCCACCATGGGAGAAAAGAGAGAGAAAGCTTGGTATGAGAGAGAAAGTAAAAAAAAACCCTAGTAAACGACCTCTAAACTGAAAACTATCTTCACCAAACCTGTCTAACTCTTAGAGCTCTGCAACATGATGCCAAAATCAAGTGTTAAAGTGGTCAAATTCAAGGTGAAATAGCCCCCATCAGATCTGGCTAAGAAGAAAGGTGAGAGAAATCTTTAAATTTTCATGATTTAATGGTTTTAGGCTATGTGTTTAAGGTGATTAAGTGTGTATTTAAGCTTAGATTGAAATGAAATCATGAGAATTCTTCTTTAAGGGTTTCAACCAAGGTAGCCCATGTGTGTGTGATTGTGTTCAATGCAAAAGTGGTGTAGAAATAATGTAGAAAATGTCTAGAATGGGATTACGACCTTAAATCGTAGAAACAGAGTGCGTAGCCATGCTAGGACAATTTAGCCAACACAAGAGTATGAGGATTTCATGCTCAAATTGATGTAAATTGAGTCCTAAAAATTTGTATAAATAAATAGAAGACTACTGGTGAAGTCAAAACTGAAAACGGAGGTGATTTGACTGTCGTCGCAATGTTGACATTAGTGTGAAATAAACCGAAATGGCAAGTGTTGTAGGCTTTGTATTAAGTCTTAAAGAGCTAATTATTCTTTATAACTGAAGGGGGAAGAATTGAATGTATTTATGTGGTGATTTGCAGCTTAGAAGTGAGGTGCGAACATCGGTGCTATCAAGCTATTTGACGGAAAATGAGTGGTAAGAGATATATATATAAGGGACATGTGAATCGATAAAATGCTTTTTATGACATTGGATTGCATTAGGCGATTGAAATTGTGAAATTAGAATTTTGGTTATAAACTGTGTTTTCATGTAGGGAGGTTAGGATAAGTAATACCATTACGCTGTTGAAATTTTCTAAAATGAGCTTACGTCTTTAAAATCATTATTTGACATGATTTTAGTGATTAGAAGTGAATTGAAAATGCGATTTGATTAAGTTTTCCAAAAATCATAAGTACCTACAGAATTTGTAATTCAATTTCCAAAGGGATTTTTATTAATTTTCACCCTTCTCAAGATGCACTCATGGTTTCATATCATTGTTATACGTAAATAAAATATTTTAAACCTTAGTTATTGGATTGAGAATATTTGGTGAATTTTTATACTTTAACTATAATAATTTTTGATTTGACTACTTTATGAATTGTCTAAAGATACAAATTTCTGAATTGATTTCTATCATTGATTCTGAATTGATTTATGAAATATATCAACTAAAGTTTTGAACGACGAACTAAAATGCATGTTTAGATTGATTGACTCTGTTTTATTGAAAATCCTGATTGTCTGACCAAAGTAAATGTTTTGAATATGGTGAACTAACTAAAAGGAGTTTACCGAAAGTTTTGTTTATCTAACATAAGCTCATGTATTAAATATTTTGCATTATTTGATTCCGTTTTACTAGATGTGTCTACTTTTCGACTGAAAATATATTTTAATTAATTACTGTTAGAACTAAAATGTTTTCAAATGGGTTTTTGTAATGCTTTATTGAAAACTGTGAAACATTATGGATTTAATTGAATAAAAGATACTGATTTTTGAACATGATTTGAAATGAAACTTGATTCTTGAATGATTATGCTATCACTGTATTACTGCTTTATGTTTTGGGTAGACCTGGCAATTCGTGTCGAAAATTCGTTTTCGTGTCACGTAAAACCGTGTTCGTGTCGTGTATTCGTGTCAAAAAATTCGTGTCGACACGAAAAACTCAAAATGTTATTTTTAGCTTTTACCACATTCATATATTCATTTTACTTAATTTTAAGCTCGTGTCACCTCGTGTCATTTATTCGTGTCGTGTTCGTGTCGTGTATTCGTGTCGTGTCTAAGATTGCCAGGTCTAGTTTTGGGTAATGAAATTCCTGGGGTGGTAAATCCCGAACAACATAAATCCAGGCACTCTCAAGAATGATTTTATGGTTTTCAAGGGAATCAGGTAGATATTTTGAGATTGTGGCTTCCCATAGTTACCTTCAGGTAATCATGCACTATTACTGGACTATTACTGATTACTATTTGTTGATTGACCCTGATCCAGTCATTAGTGTCCCAAATGTCAACTGATCAATGAATACTGAGGACACCACTATGACTATGGCCATATGTCTTCTTATTACTGATTACTGAACTCGCATGATTCTATTAGGTGTTGCCATGTCTCTACTGTTTTGATTTATTTGAAGCCATATGACTTCTGAAGCTTTCATGTCTGAGTTTTGAATTTTGAAATGATTATGATTTATCTAGATTTTTGAATGATTTTTGAACCTCTAATATCTGAATTCTGAAATCTAAAAATGGTTTGATACTAACAGTACAAGTGTTATTTGAACTTTAAAAATCTGCATGTTTTCTGACTGGTTTAAGATTATCTGAATGTCAATTAAACATTTGAAATCTACATGGTTTTGATTGATTTAAAATAATTACATTGTATGGTTTTGAAATGATGTGGTGAAAGTTTCATTGTTATGACTCTGATTTTGAAATGCGTGAATTCTCTCTATGATATATTTCGTAGTCTACTCTATAACTGCAATGTTAGAAAAAGGGCTATCATACTATTTAATGATTGACTTCCGATTTGTTACTAAGTTATCATTGAATGGTTTTATTGAATGGTTACGAAAACGTTTACTAATTGTTGAATTGTTTACCAAACCGATGCACTAACTATTTACTGAGTGTTTACTGAACTGCTTATTGAACAATTTACTAATTGTTTACTTAACGGTTTATCGAAGTGTATATTAAATTATTCATTGAATTGTTTCTGAACTATGTTCTAAGTGCGTGATCGATTTTGTTAAATGTGTGATTGTGAATAGCATACTAAATGTGTGAATTCTAAACAATTTTCTAAGTGTGTGATTTTCTGATCGATTGTCTAAACTATGATCGAAGAAAGTAATTTCAAATTGATTTCTGAAAGGTTTTTTGAACGTGTGATCTTCTGAACAATTTTTTGAATTGTCTCTTAAGTGAGTGATTTTTGGTCGATTTGCTGAACTGTTTACTGAGTTGAACTCTGAATTGTCTACAAAACGCTTTACTGAACTGTAAACTGAACGATTTATCAGATATTTTATTGAACCATTTGATAAAGATTGTTTACTCTTGAGTATTGTCACTAAAGATTTTGAAAGGTTTAATACTAATTTGATACGCATGAATTCCTTCTCTATGAAGTTTTCAGAAACTCCTTGTATTCAGATTTAAGAATCAAGACAAGTGAGCTGCTCTAAAGCATCCTTCCATACTTAGCCTAGTATTCCTAGCTACCTATAGTATCCTTTCCGATAGAGTTCCTTCATACTATTTTAATACTGACTGTGTAATTATGAAATATATTTTTGACATATGCATATAGGTATGCATAGTTCAGTTATTTTATATATATATTTCTTACTGGGCATAAGCTCACCCCCTTCTATCTCGCAGATTTACTTGCAGTAATAGCAGATTGTTAAGAGAGGGTTTTGATCAGATGTCTACAAGTTTTTGATGTTGTACCTTGCAAGTATGCTATTCAAACATTTATGGTACAGTACTTTAGCTTGTAAAGGGATGTAAACAATAAACTGAAGAAGTTTGAATGTCAACCATAGTCTTGTTATTAGGCAATTGTATAGAAAACAAATGCATATTGTGATTTAGAGCACTGGGACCAATCTAAACGATTAAATGTTGAGTTAGCGAAGGAAGCTTTAGTTTAATATCAAAATGAGCATACTGAGCACAGTCTAACCAACCGTGTGAAAATAAAAAAAATTATTTTCAATTTTTAGTAATCGAAACGTGACAAAGTTAGTATCGAAGCAAGGTTGGTCTAAGGTGCATCAGTGTCCGTAAGTCAAAAATAGTTTACATCCCTTAAGTACTGTACTTGTCTAAATATAAATTGTGAATGACATATGAAAAACACAATGAGATGAGTGTTTTATATAGGAAAAGTGACAAGTACAGCAATGAGATAAGTGGATAGTGGCATTGAAACTATTAAAGTACTTTATCGAATTTAGAGGACAAAATTCCTTAAGGAGGGGAGGATGTGAGGACCATATTTTCCCAATATATTCCATAAGCTAAAGGTTATGGAAATGAAAAGACAAAGGATGAATTACTAAGAAATGGAATAACTAGGCTTATAAAAAGAAAGAGTCATGTGGGCCGTATGAGACTTTTACAGTTTGGATTAGGGTGAAACTCCAGATTCGTGATATTTGGAGTAAAATACTAAGATAGGAGAAATCTGCACCTCAAAATTCCTTCGTTTGTGCATGTTTTGAAAAACGTGCACTAATTTCAAAAATGACGGTTACGTTTATAGGCCCAAAAAGTTTTCATAAATAACGGTCAATCTGATTCGAATTAAAACAAAATGACAATCATAGGTTAATCTACAAGTAAAGGAGCTTCATGTCATGTCAACTCAAAGATTAAATCATACGTGTAAGTCAAAATTTATACGATTAAATGGTTAGAGGTATTTTGGTAATTTCATCTTCGTTACTAGCTAGACCCCATTAATCCGATGATTAAAAAATGTTAAATAGATTTGTTTTATTATTGAATGAAATATTTTAGACGTTGAATTGACTATTTAAACGAAAATTGAAGTACGAAGGGCAAAATAAGAATTTTTAGAAAACTTGAGGGCATTTTCTTAATTTGCCACCCAAGATTTTTTTTATGCTTAAATATCATCATTTTCTTCATTTTGACCGGCCACCATGGGAGAAAAGAGAAAGAAAGCTTGGTAAGAGAGAGAAAGTAACAAAAACCCTAGTAAACTACCTTTAAACTGAAAACTGTCTTCACCAAACCTATCCAACTCTTAGAGCTCTGCAACATGGTACCAAAATCAAGTGTTAAAGTGGCCAAATTCAAGGTGAAACAACCCCATCAGATCTAGTTAAGAAGAAAGATGAGAGAAATCTTGAAATTTTCATGATTTAATGGTTTTAAGCTATGTGCTTAAGGTGATTAAGTGTGTATTTAAGCTTAGATAGAATTGAAATCTTGAGAATTCTTCTTTAGGGGTTTTGGCCAAGGTAGCTTAAGTGTGTGTGTGTGTGTGTGAGAGATTGTGTTCAATGCAAAAGTGGTGTAGAAGCAGTGTAAAGAATGTCTAAAACTCAATCATGGCCTTAAATCGTAGAAACGGAGTGCGTAGCCATGCTAGGCCAATTCGGCCAAGACAAAAGCATAAGGAATTCATGCTTAAATTGATGTAAATTAAGTCCTAGAAAATTGTATAAATAAATAAAAGACTACTGGTGAAGTTAGAACCGAAAACGAAAGTGTTGCAATGTTCACACCAGTGTGAAATAGATCGAAATGGCAAGTGTTGTAGTCATTGTAGTAAGTTTTAAAGAGCTAATTATTCTTTATAATTGAAGTGGGAAGAATTGATTGTATTTATATGGTGATTTGCAGCTCGGAAGTGAAGTGCGAACACTGGTGCTATCGAGCTATTCGACGAAAACTGAGTAGTAAGGGATATATATAAAAGACGTAGGGATACTATGTTGCATGTGAATTGACAAAATGCCTTTTATGACATTGGATTGCATTGGGCGATTGAAATTGTGAAACTAGAACTGTGGTTATAAACTATGTTTTCATGTAGAAAGGTTAGGATAACTAGTGCCATTATGCTGCTGAGATTTTCTAAAATGAGCTTACATCCTTAAAATTTTATTTGACATGATCTTAGTGATTAGAAGTGAAATTAAAGTGCGATTTGATTAAGTTTTCCAAAAAGTCATAAGTACCTATAGAATTTGTAACTCAGTTTCCGAAAGGATTTTTATTAATTTTCACCCTTCTCAAGATGCACTCATGTTTTCATATCATTGTTATACGTAAATAAACTATTTTGAACCTTAGTTATTGGATTGAGAATATTTGATGAATTTTTATACTTTAACTATAATGATTTCTGATTTGACCACTTTATGAACTATTTGAAGATACAAATTTTTGAATTAATTTCTGTCATCGATTCTAAATTTATTTATGAAATGTATCAACTAAAGTTTTGAAGGACTAATTGAAATGCATGCTTAGATTGATTGACACTATTTTATTGAAAATCCTGATTGTTTGACAAAAGTAACTGACTAACTGAAAGGAGTTTTACTAAAAGTTTTGTTTATCTAACAAAAGCTGATGTATTAAATATTTTTGCATTATTTGACTCTGTTTTACTAGATGTGTCTACTTTCTTACTAAAAATATATTTTGATTAATTATTGTTAAAAGTGAAATGTTTTCTAACGGGTTTCTGTAATGCTTTATTGAAAGTTGTGAAATGTTCTGGATTTAATTGGACAAAAGGTACTAATTTTTGAACATGATTTGAAATGAAACTTAATTCTCGAATAATTATGCTATCACTGTATTACTGCTTTATGTTTTGGGAAACGAAATTTTTGTGGTGGTAAATCCCTGGCTAACAAAATTACAAGCCCAACCATGCAATTTTTGGAAAAGAAAAGTTGCAAACTCCTTACAAATCCAATCATGTAATTTTTAAAGAGAAAAATTGCAAACTCTTTACAAAGCGCAAAAGCTAACTACACCATTTCTAATCACCCAAACACTAACTATTCTATCAATGTTTACAAGTCCTTGGAATACTTTACATACCAAGCCTAACACATCATTTATAAGAGAAAAACCTTTATAACTTCTCTTCCACTTTCGATGTGAGATTCAAGGCAAACTCCAACAAAATGGTCATATTATACCAAATTAGCTTAAATCATTACCTAGCCTATTTTCTTGGGGTCGAAATTTAAATACTTTTATTACCTAATGTTGAAGTTAAATAGGTTGCTTCATCCTTGTGCTTAAAGTTTCCATTATTCTCGCTTAGATTAGCTACATAAGACGATCTGACACTTTTTTGACTGAATTATTATCCAATTGACAATTTGGCACAAGTAAAGGGCAATTTCAAGTGAAGAGAAAAGAATTCGGATGGCTGAAGGGTAGTGGAAAGACATAACAATGATCCAAATGAGACCATCATTGAGTATAAATTTGATTATCAATGTTGAATAGTCCCAGAAGAAAATGGTTAAGGAAGCCTCCAGGAAGGATACATTCATCAACTGCTCTACATGAATTCATTTGACATGCAGGAAACGACGCTCCAGTTCTGCACTGTGTTCGGTCTGTTAACTTCCAAGATCCTCAGGTTGCAGGTATGGAGGAAAATGATCTATCACAGAGAAGATCTTTTGACGCGAAGATTTATGGAGATTATCTTCCAATTTTAACTAATACTAGTGTGAAATCTGCGCGTTGCTGCAGTCAATGAAAATATCAAGAGCTATAGTAATTTTTTCCAACTAAAGTCAAGAAGCAAATATATATTCATAGCACTTTCCCTTGTATCATATTACACCAAATCACAATACGACTTAAATGTCTAGCTAAGAACATTATGAAGACAGGAACAGAACATATTTCCAAGGCATGAAAGGTACTTATGGAAATTGGTCACAATTGATTTATGACCAATTAAGATCATCCAAACACTTAGTTTCATCACATTGACAGGTTAGAAAAATATGCTTTTTATCATGCAGAAATCACTACTCTATAACATGTTTATTCGAAACAACATAATCATATATCACATTTTCAATATTTTCATGATATTCTTGCTTGTATGTAGAAAATAATAAGAAGCTGAACAATACCTTCTCAGTAAATATGAAATAAATGTTGACTAATAATACATTTTCAATAGGCAGAACATAAACATCAGATTGTCAACCAACTGTAGAATCATCTTGTCTATTAGATATGAATAAAGCATTAACTTTATAAATAATCTTTATATATATATATATATATATATATATATTTACTTGTACACACACACACACATTTGCAAAGGCTAAATATATTTCATTGATCTGAAAAATAACATCATAACTAAGTACATCAAATCTATTGGACTCCACAACAATTTGAAGAGCCCACTAATTGCAACTATAGAACAATCTAGCAATGCAAAGTTATCTGAAATAGAAACAAAAATACAGTAGCTTAGACACTATGGAATATCCACAAACATCTTATTGGCATGGTATAAACAGGAAATCACCTTGTAAAACTTTGATCTAAGACGCAAAAGATTTTGCATGGTTCAATATACAATCGTGCTAATAACCATGTAGATCTGACTATGGTGGAGCTACATTGGATTGAATCTGATTTCAAGAAAGGAAATCAATTGATGCATCTAGTTTGTTAAGCAAGTCGTACAGCTCTCTAATAAAGCACACAACAGTTTGAATTATCATTTCCTACTTTATATATTGATAATGCTATTCTCTGACAAGAATTATTACCTACCAAGCTCCATTAAGAATAAACAATGAAGTTTGGATGTGCTAATTAGATTTTGAAGAAAGAAAACTGAAAGAAGTATCAATCAAGTGAATACTAAGTAGAGCAAGAGAATATGTATCAAGTTCACATGATACAACAATTACAATTTAAAGATAATAAAAAGATTAAGCATACTGATACAATCATGTAGGATCAACTAAATTTGTCATCACCACAGGAAATGGTCCCATGATCAACATGATTGTCTATTCATGACATTATATTCAATCCTTGCTCTTACAAATTGAAGTATTTATTGACCTAATAGAAATATTGTTGACATTAGCTTGATGATTTTATTTTTTTGAGGTAACCTTGATAATATTTTGACATTATTGTATTCCTATTTAGTATTAAAATTTATCATCAGTGCATCAAATGAACTCTTATTTTGGCTAACATAAGAAAACTCCATGTCTCCATTAAAAAAAAAAGCTTTCTCAATTAGACAGCATCATACAAAGACAGATTTTCTTTTCAAATTATTAACCTGACTATATAAATTGTCATATTTTAGGATATAAATTAGTAATTCAAAGACAGAAAGATAGATTACTTTGATCCATGTCTTGTAAAGCTGAATGGTTTGGAGCAGTTGAATGGTTTGGAGTAGTATATACTCAACGGACAAAATTTCTACATCAAGTGATAAAGAAGAACCTCATCTTTAATTCTGTAGGAAATGCCGCCCATTATCATGCTTTGAAACATAGGTCATTCTATAGGACAATACTAAAAGACAAACTCATACTTGGAAGTGAAGATATGAAATTAAGACCAAATTGTATCTTAAAAGTGTTTAAAGTAAAATGTTTATGTGTGAATTCAACAGAAAAGTACTCAAAAAATGCCTTAAATAAAGAACTTAAAGATCAAAAAATTATAAATAAAAAAACTTCAATACAAATAACAAAACCAAGGAAATTGAAGGATTAGTTTACAAAAGGTAAAAGGAAACTAACCTGCGACATTAAAGAAGAAAATTTCACACATACACACACATATAAATATATATGAATTATAATTAAAATTTGTAATATAAATCCTAAAGCTGGCTATTTAGTGAGGAAGAATATTTCAACCAAAGCCGAAATGCAAAAGAATGACTTTCTCCTGAATTAAACAGTGGGTAATTTCATTTGCAGAAAAACTAATTTGTTAGGTATATAATTAAAAAAATAGAATAAAATTATGAAAAATATATTTCTTTAAAATCAAGTCAAAAAGAAAAGTAAAAAGAGAGAAAGCAAACTCATTTTCATTTTTTGCTTCTCACTCGGAAATAGAGTTTAGAACAACCCATATCATTATCAGCAAGAAATCTAACCCGTGTAATCAAAATTCAAGCCATTTCATTTGACGCATGATGAGAAGCATTTTATTTGCTAAACAACAAAATGAAACATTGAGAATTTTATCAACTAAAAAACCCAAATCTTTAAACCCATGAGCAAATTGTTTGACTAACCTATATTAAAAGCTATGCCAGCCTCGATTCCATCTTCTTCTGATTGTTTAGTCTCATATTTATTGGAAAAATCAATAAATGGGTCGGGTGTTGTAGAGAATGAGGTTTTACTTTCTGGATAATTTGTTGGAAAGAATAAGTTAGGCAAGAAAAAAGCGAAAAGAAATGACGAAAAGATGCACGGGCATGGCAAAAATCTGAAAGAGGAAGGGGCAGGGGACAAAGAGACGTGAGGAGCAAAGTCAGGGTACATGCCCGACGAATCCCTGGTGGAGAGCAAAGAGGTTCATGACCAAAGCACTGTAGTCAAGGGCCAAAGCACTATTCATGTATCGTAATCTAGGTGTGGGTGATGCAACTAAATAAAATGCCGGTGTAACATCCGGTTTTCACCAAAATGCTAATTAACTTTTTCCTTTTTCTACAATTGGTTAGGCTGTTTGTCGATGTTGATTTCTTATTTCATTTTACTCCATTATGTGCATAAAATATTTTATGATATTTTAGTAAATTTCTGACAAAATTTCGGCAGCATAACTGCTGCAAATATCCTAACCTCCTGCACTTTAAACACAATTTATATATACCAGCCAAAAACCATAGTTTTCACATGATTTCAATGCAATTAAAATACCCAATAATTTCATATAATTAAGTCCACAAAAATTTGGACATTCGATATATTCTTATATAAAAGTGCAGGTTTCTAGACACGTATAGAATTTCTTTCTTTTAAATTTACATCCCCTTAGCCTTTACAACTTAATAAGTACTGTACCAGACAAGTCTGAGATATATAGAAAATACAATATACCTTCACTGGATAAACAACCAGTCTCGAAGGAAACACTGTAGAGTCCAAAAATCGTGCTCCTCTCGTATGAGCGGAATCTACTGCAAATAGTCTGGGTGGAAAAATAAGGGGTGAGTTTACACTCAGTAAGGAAGAGCATATAAAAGAGTGGTACCATGCCACTATATGCAATAATAATCATGAATTTAAATTTTTATAACCAAAATAATGCATGCGGTTTCATGAAAACATATATAGAAACCTCGTTTAAAACATATACAATTCATATACTTTTTCACTTTTTATAATCCTTTAAAAACAGTCTGTTGTCTGTCGGTAAATCGATTATCTCGTATACTGTATCATTCGAAATCAATTTATCATCTGTCTGTAAAATCAATCATATCACATACTGTTGAAATCACTATAGAAGTTAACATCCAAGAAACTCATGCACAAACTGTATCCCTACAGGGACCTGTATAGGATTAGGCGTACCCACGTGGGGCCAGGCATCCAGCCCTAAGCCGTTCCTACCTGTAACAATGGCCATTGTCGAAGATCTACAGTGTACACTCGTCAGTGACAACTGTGATCGGAAAAGGGGAAGGTACTGGGGACTTAGCTACGGTCTCCCAGCCCTAATCATCAATATGTATGCTTGAATCCACAAGGAGCTAACACTCTTATAAAATCAGTTTCATATATCTTAAAATCACAGTAAATCAATTTTCGTGTAAACTATTTCAATCGATTTCTATTCATGTAAACAAATCAACACTTTATATATTCTAAATAAATCTTATAAAACTCATAAAACATATTATCATCATTTCACGTATTCATATATTCAAACTATATAAAAATACTATTTATTTAAGATACTGAGCGTGTAAATAATTAAGGAAAATTTTCTGTACTTTTCGGTAACCTTTCGATAAATTTCTATCCTAACCCCTTTCATAAATTTCGATTTATAATTTCTAAATCACCCACTTTTTCCCACATGCATACACGGTAGTTCCTACACTACTTCCATATACAATTCCTTACCTTATCTACAGGGTAGGAAAATAAATCCAGTCGCAATACCGAGCCCTTAATCCTCCAAATTACGAGCTGCAAAGATGATAATTAAAATGATTAGACTTATTCCTTTACTTCTCCTCATCTTCTATTTTATTCGTTTATACTTAAGAATTTACATGGAATTCCTATGAATTCCCATGAATTCCCATTCGGTCAAACATGGCCTTCAACAATAAGCATTATTTTCCTTTCACTTTAA
Organism: Heritiera fomes; assembly: GCA_032173925.1. Taxonomy (NCBI): domain Eukaryota; kingdom Viridiplantae; phylum Streptophyta; class Magnoliopsida; order Malvales; family Malvaceae; genus Heritiera; species Heritiera fomes. Next base: position 13,440,999 of record JAPDPM010000009.1, on the reverse strand, counting down.
TTTCATGCTTAACTTATATTTATTTCCTATCCTCATTCCATTTACTATTTTAATCATCAACACTTGGAATGTTTTATGGGAATTTTTGTATCCTGTCCAGCTTCTATTTTTCATTATTCATGCCATTAGTCAATATTTGTATAATCTAAGATTTTCTATAGTCAACTACCTGGTAGTCCATCAATTTCGTATTTTAATAGCTTTAATTTATGGCCATATTTATCACGTCCATTGCTGCCTATTTCCTACAGTTTACATTACAAAGTAAGCTAAATTTTCTTTTCTGGGTTCTCTTTTCCACTGCCGGCAGCATCTTCCCACTTCTCCCCCTTCATGGCCGGCAGCTCAATATTTCTCCCTTGGTGTTTCCATTCTTCAATTAACTCTAATCTTGTATACCTATTTTATTCATTTAGGATTTTCATTAATATCTTTAATTCATCAACTATCATCACCACTGTTTGGCCCAATTCATCCTCTGTTTCACGCCACTTTTCCTCTGTTTTGCAAGGTTATCACCACGCGATTTTCCTCCTTTCTTTAACATAGCCGATTGGCTTTCATAAGGCCAAACTTATTATTTTAATTACCTATGCTATTCACTATCATTATCACACTACATATGATCGCATTACATCTATTAGCTATTAAAAACAACATTATTTTCCACCATTCATGCCATGACCGAACAACCAAATGGGCTATCTACATCTATTTATTTTAAACCAAGTCACCAGCAGCAGCTACTCATCTCATATTCACATAAAAACCAAATAAAATCATATAAAACAATTGATTCCTTCTTACCTATACAGGGATCGATTCTGTCAGCCACCGAACAGCAGACTTTTTGGCTGATTTTGGTTGCCTTAAGCTGAGCTTTTTAGATGATCATGAAGCTATGGAGGTGGGGAATATTTTTCATGAAGAAGCCTAGGTGAAATGGTGATGAAATGGGGGTATTCCAATGGTTGAAACGTGGGGAACGAGAGAGGGAAAAGAGGAAAACCGTGAGCTGCAGAGTAGAAATGGTGAGGTGGTGAAAGAAGATTCAAGAAAATAAAAGAAGTGGCTGTTGTGTCATAATTCTATTGGTGGAAATTTTTTTTTATTAATTCAGATTTGACTCTGAAAGCCTAAAATACCTTTTACAAACTCAACTATTTACATGGCATGCCACTAAACAGTGCATTTTATGTCCAAATCAGATTTTCATTCATTTTTTTTTTACCACAGCACATAGGGAAATTAATTTCCATAACTCTACTCAATATTTTAATTTAGCACTTTTAATAAGTATAGGAAAAATGGAGAAATTTGAGATTTCACATTCTCCCCCCTTTTTGAAATTTGGTCCTCCAAATTTAAATCAAACTACTGCTTAAACGGTGTTAACGTAACAGCATCAATCTATAAATTTCTTTCTTCTACTAGTAATCTATAACTATAGTATACTATACCAATCATTTAAGTTTTCACTAAACTGCATATTTATCACAGAAAGGGAATTCCTAATAATTGCGACAAACAAACATGTACATTCACATAGTTTATCCTATATGCAAATTCAAGTAAAGGAATTCAAAATCGTTTAGGCACGATCTATTAGGAAGGATACTATAATGGGTTGGAGAACCAGATGGAAAATGGAAGGTACTTTAAGGTACCTGTCGTGTTCCGGCATCCAAAGCCACTATAGGGAATTTATTTGCATTTATTTAATATCTAACCAAACGATGCAATGCAGTATCTAGCATATTAAAAAAATTTTAAATCTTACCTTTAATCATGTCAGAAGGAGTAGTGTCATCAAATTCCTTATCGATAGCGAAAACCCGACCCTGAGTCACGACTTTCTTTCCCTTCTCAACTGCCGTGGCCTTATACTGTGGTGTACTAGACTGGTGAGTCTGTTGTGCGGTCTTTTCTGACTCTATTGGTACCTTCTGACTCACATTCGGGCACTCCCTCATCCGATGCCCTTTTTGACCTCATCTAAAGCAGGCTCCAGTCAACAACCGACACGGCTGGGTACCATGAAATCTCCCACAATACTCACACTGTTTTTGTATATCCTTTTGTGAGCCAAGGGTACTACCCTCTAAGGATCGAGATTTATCATCCGCTATCTTTATCCCTGTATCTTTCATCCTTTTAGATGATCGATCATCCGAAGCTTCATCATCTAATCTTCGTTTAGTCTTATCTTTTCCTTTACCCTTAGACTGAAAATCGGTATGGTGAAATTCATAGTCCTGCTCACATAACTGAGCCTTACGGACTGCCTCTGCATAGGTACCGATGTCTAACGGATAGAGCTTAGACCGAATGGGTGGTCTCAAACCCTCCATAAACTTGAAAATCTTGTGCTCCTCACTTCGTAATACCTCTGGATCAAATCTGCTCAGCGTAAGAAACTTAGACTCATACTAATCAACAGACATGCTACCCTGATTCAAGTTCATAAATTCCATCTTCAACTTCTGCTGAGCAGTACGTGGGATATATTGCTGATTAAAAGACTCCAAAAATGAATCCCACGTGATCTCGGCATGTCTAGCCTCTAGAATAGTCTTAGTGGACAGCCACCAATGCTTCGCATCGTCCACTAATAAATAGGCTGCCAAGCCTACTTTCTCCCGCTCTGAACACGTCATGTACTGAAACAACCAAATGACTGCCTCCACCCAATCTTCTGCAGCTAAAAGATCCTTCTCCCCCTTAAACTTAGGAGGATCAAACTTTCGAAACTCCTTTAACAAAGCTGAACTACAGTAACCCTGGGGATTCTGTCTGACGAGAGGCTGGGTTGGTTGTGGAACCTCGGGTTGTATGGGTGGGGCCTGCACTGGAGAAATAGGAGGCATCTGGGGAGCAGGTTCTTGTACAGTAGGAGCTGGTGGGGCTAGTGGTACGGGTGGTGCACTTGAGGCCATTTGCGACATAAACTGAGTAAACATCGTACTCATTGCCTCAATACCTCGCTCAATTCTAGACAATCAGGTGTTAGGGCTACCCGTTAGAGATGGAGGAGGAATAGGCTCCGGAGACGGTACGGCTCGTCCCCGTCTACGTCCTCTGCCAGTACCCTTTCGGCGATTACTCATTCTGCCAATACCACAACAAATTCACACCGTTTTAGCATAACTTTACCGGTTATACCACACATATATATTCAGACAAGTACAGTACTCGGGGATGTAAACTATTTATAACCCAATGACATCGACAAACATCAGACTAACCTCGCTCTGATACCAATTCTGTAACATCCGGTTTTCACCAAAATGCCAATTAACTTTTTCCTTTTTCTACAATTGGTTAGGCTGTTTGTCGATGTTGATTTCTTATTTCATTTTACTCGATTATGTGCATAAAATATTTTATGATATTTTAGTAAATTTCTGACAAAATTTCGGCAGCATAACTACTGCAAATATCCTAACCTCCTACACTTTAAACACAATTTATATATACCAGCCAAAAACCATAGTTTTCACATGATTTCAATGCAATTAAAATACCCAATAATTTCATATAATTAAGTCCACAAAAATTTGGACATTCGATATATTCTTATATAAAAGTGCAGGTCTCTAAACACGTATAGAATTTCTTTCTTTTAAATTTACATCCCCTTAGCCTTTACAACTTAATAAGTACTGTACCAGACAAGTATGAGATATATAGAAAATACAATATACCTTCACTGGATAAACAACCAGTCTCGAAGGAAACACTGTAGAGTCCAAAAATCGTGCTCCTCTCGTATGAGCGGAATCTACTGCAAATAGTCTGGGTGGAAAAATAAGGGGTGAGTTTACACTCAGTAAGGAAGAGCATATAAAAGAGTGGTACCATGCCACTATATGCAATAATAATCATGAATTTAAATTTTTATAACCAAAATAATGCATGCGGTTTCATGAAAACATATATAGAAACCTCGTTTAAAACATATACAATTCATATACTTTTTCACTTTTTATAATCCTTTAAAAACAGTCTGTTGTCTGTCGGTAAATCGATTATCTCGTATACTGTATCATTCGAAATCAATTTATCATCTGTCTGTAAAATCAATCATATCACATACTGTTGAAATCACTATAGAAGTTAACATCCAAGAAACTCATGCACAAACTGTATCCCTACAGGGACCTGTATAGGATTAGGCGTACCCACGTGGGGCCAGGCATCCAGCCCTAAGCCGTTCCTACCTGTAACAATGGCCATTGTCGAAGATCTACAGTGTACACTCGTCAGTGACAACTGTGATCGGAAAAGGGGAAGGTACTGGGGACTTAGCTACGGTCTCCCAGCCCTAATCATCAATATTTATGCATGAATCCACATGGAGCTAACACTCTTATAAAATCAGTTTCATATATCTTAAAATCACAGTAAATCAATTTTCGTGTAAACTATTTCAATCGATTTCTATTCATGTAAACAAATCAACACTTTATATATTCTAAATAAATCTTATAAAACTCATAAAACATATTATCATCATTTCACGTATTCATATATTCAAACTATATAAAAATACTATTTATTTAAGATACTGAGCGTGTAAATAATTAAGGAAAATTTTCTGTACTTTTCGGTAACCTTTCGGTAAATTTCTATCCTAACCCCTTTCATAAATTTCGATTTATAATTTCTAAATCACCCACTTTTTCCCACATGCATACACGGTAGTTCCTACACTACTTCCATATACAATTCCTTACCTTGTCTACAGTGTAGGAAAATAAATCCAGTCGCAATACCGAGCCCTTAATCCTCTAAATTACGAGCTGCAAAGATGATAATTAAAATGATTAGACTTATTCCTTTACTTCTCCTCATCTTCTATTTTATTCGTTTATACTTAAGAATTTACATGGAATTCCTATGAATTCCCATGAATTCCCATTCGGTCAAACATGGCCTTCAACAATAAGCATTATTTTCCTTTCACTTTAATTTCATGCTTAACTTATATTTATTTCCTATCCTCATTCCATTTACTATTTTAATCATCAACACTTGGAATGTTTTATGGGAATTTTTGTATCCTGTCCAGCTTCTATTTTTCATTATTCATGCCATTAGTCAATATTTGTATAATCTAAGATTTTCTATAGTCAACTACCTGGTAGTCCATCAATTTCATATTTTAATAGCTTTAATTTATGGCCATATTTATCACGTCCATTGCTGCCTATTTCCTACAGTTTACATTACAAAGTAAGCTAAATTTTCTTTTCTGGGTTCTCTTTTTCACTGCCGGCAACATCTTCCCACTTCTCCCCCTTCATGGCCGGCAGCTCAATATTTCTCCCTTGGTGTTTCCATTCTTCAATTAACTCTAATCTTGTATACCTATTTTATTCATTTAGGATTTTCATTAATATCTTTAATTCATCAACTATCATCACCACTGTTTGGCCCAATTCATCCTCTGTTTCACGCCACTTTTCCTCTGTTTTGCAAGGTTATCACCACGCCATTTTCCTCCTTTCTTTAACATAGCCGATTGGCTTTCATAAGGCCAAACTTATTATTTTAATTACCTATGCTATTCACTATCATTATCACACTACATATGATCGCATTACATCTATTAGCTATTAAAAACAACATTATTTTCCACCATTCATGCCATGACCGAACAACCAAATGGGCTATCTACATCTATTTATTTTAAACCAAGTCACCAGCAGCAGCTACTCATCTCATATTCACATAAAAACCAAATAAAATCATATAAAACAATTGATTCCTTCTTACCTATACAGGGATCGATTCTGTCAGCCACCGAACAGCAGACTTTTTGGCTGATTTTGGTTGCCTTAAGCTGAGCTTTTTAGATGATCATGAAGCTATGGAGGTGGGGAATATTTTTCATGAAGAAGCCTAGGTGAAATGGTGATGAAATGGGGGTATTCCAATGGTTGAAACGTGGGGAACGAGAGAGGGAAAAGAGGAAAACCGTGAGCTGCAGAGTAGAAATGGTGAGGTGGTGAAAGAAGATTCAAGAAAATAAAAGAAGTGGCTGTTGTGTCATAATTCTATTGGTGGAAATTTTTTTTTATTAATTCAGATTTGACTCTGAAAGCCTAAAATACCTTTTACAAACTCAACTATTTACATGGCATGCCACTAAACAGTGCATTTTATGTCCAAATCAGATTTTCATTCATTTTTTTTTACCACAGCACATAGGGAAATTAATTTCCATAACTCTACTCAATATTTTAATTTAGCACTTTTAATAAGTATAGGAAAAATGGAGAAATTTGAGATTTCACAGCCGGTGTGGATGAAGAAATGGGTAAAGACAGTTTTGATAAAAAAAAAAGAACAAAAGAAGAGAAACTGAACCGGCGAGGGAGGAGCTGCTGAAAAGACAAAAAGTGGTTGAAGGTAAAAGAGTTTCGGTAGGTGAGCATCTTTAGCGAATGGGCAAAAGGTAGAAAAATTGGTAAAAAAACGTGGCTCCTTGAGGAGCCAGCATTTTCTACAACTTTAATAATATAGATATAGATATTAGAAACTTCGTATTCAGTGGAAACGTAGAGATGATTGATAAAGAAGTCTTTCATTTTCACTAATGATCCTGTCAGAATTATTTTTATCATGCCAGGAATTCGGGATCTGCATGTGAGCCGATCAGAGAAACTGGGAGAGAGTGGGAGTGTCTAATGAAATTATGTGAGAAACTTCTTTGCTTGATTGATACATATTATTGTATTATTGGTCCTAGTATGTAAATCAGCTCTTATACTTCAAAAATTACGTAGATTTCACTCTGATCTTAAGCAACTTCTTTAGTTATTGGACAAGTCAAATTGGAGTATCTCATTGTCTATTACTCAAACCGCTCGCAAACTAATTTAGAGTTTTTCATTTTTAATAAATTTATAACATTAATATTATTATAAATATTATTATAATTATCTATTTCCAACTTTACCTTCACTACATCTATTTATAAGAAAAAAGGCCTGATTTTCTCTAATTTCGAACTTTAGTTTGAGTATACAATATTGAACTTTAGTAAATATAAATGAACAATTCATGAACAAGCTTAAATTTTCGTTGTTTATGTTTCTTATTACGCTTAAAAAAGATCATAAACAACATTCTAATGTTCATTTATATTCCCAAACAAACTCCTTTAATAGATTTTTTTAAAATTCATTTGATTACAAATCATTTGAAATTCATTTATTGTTCAATAATAGCCCATATAATTAATATTATTCCGAACCTATATTTGTTTGTTTTGCAATTGATTCTTTATCATGCATAAACGCATTTTTAATTGTTTGCGAACTGTGTTTATTTATATATTTGTGAATATGTTCATTTAGGTTTTGCTTGATAAAATGAAATGAAAATTAAAGAGAGTAAATTAAAATGAGAGAGACATGAAAAGAGAGAAAACATCTTTTTTTTTTCTTTTAATTGATGTGCTTGGTAAGAGAGGTATAAAATATGAAAGAATAAAATTTTGTTTCCATCAATTGCTTGGTAAAGTTGACAACTAAAAGAAAAAAAAATGAAATTACATTATCTTATCATTATACCATTAATTAAAAATGATAACAAAATAATGTTTAAAAACAATAAAAGATAATTTCGTAAATATACAGGCTTAACTCACATCCATCTTATTTGCTTTCCGGTAATATTTCCAATTTGGAATGAATTGTTTTTATTGATAAGGATTAGAAAATAGTAATTTCCTATTTTCTTTTTTTTTGGTACAATAATTTCCTATTTTCAATCTTCACAATTTTCTTTTTTACTAAACACTACAAAAATTCATTCTTTTCACTTTTCTGCTTACTCCTATCCATCCTTCTATTTTTCTACTCTAGTAAGCACACCCAAAATGTTCGCTAACAAATTAGCTTAACTTAGATGAGCCGATCCCAAACCGATTTCAAACATCCTAAAATCTAAACCAATCAGTCTCGAAGATAGTTTAAAATTTGCTTACCAAACATGAACAACCTTAAAAGTAAACTAACAAATCACATACATATCAACGTTCGTTCATATTCTGTTCATTTACACCCTAAGCTAAGAGGTTGAGCACTATAATTGGACTTGTAAATTTTACAAAGTTTCAAGCTTAGTCGAGCAAGCTTAAGTAATTCAATTTCTACCTTGAGTTGAACATAAGTTAGAAAAATAAAACTCGATCAACCTCGAATTAAACTTAAAATTGCAAGTTTCAAGTCAAGCTCAAGCTTTGCACTGCTTGACTCAACTAGACTCTATTACGCCCTTAACTTTTACCTTGCATGTTTAAGTAAAGAAGATGCATCAGTATAATGGATTAGTAAAAATTAACACGTATTAGTAGCAATTGACAATGGTTGGGTGTCTACCTTGGTGGCAAAGCATTGAGCTTTAACATTTGGCTCCATTTCGTTAGCTTTTGCTTTGTATAAAATAAAAAATAAAAAAAGAACCTATAATCTAATAGTAACTGCAAAATAGCATATGTTAAGAATCTCAATCATTAGATTAAAGCATTTTTCTATTTTTATCTATTTTCATCCTTCCTACCAAATATAATTTAGTGTACCTAATGTCGTACCTCAACCATGAGATGTTTATACGAACCTCCATAAGCAGGATTACTATAAAAGAAGTCTCTACTAAGACACTGGCTTCTTATTCGTTTTTCAGAATACATTGCCCTTTAATTTGTAACCAGAAGATAAAATCAATGAAACTTGGGCATGACCTGGAGAATTTTGAATGCCATAAGAAAATGGCAAAATACTACTACTAATGATAATCCATCAACAACATTTGGTTGTCATCAACGACAAATTCCACTAAAAAGTAATGGCAAGATGTACTATGGTAATTATGCATTTTTAACAGTCATAACTTACTCTAGGACTTTAGGGTTTTCCATCGAATTATTACCACTGTGATATACTACTCATGGTCATAAGAATCTAAACTATTTCATACCACTTATCAGTTTTTTCCATACTATTTTTATCCCAGTCCTTATAGTAGCATTCTTTTTTATCTCCTTTCACCATACCACTTTCATCTTATTCCTTCCCATAGCATACGTTCTTATCCCATTCCTCCCAACCTCATACACTAATATTTTTTTTCCCTCAATGTTCAACCAAAATCTTCTCGAGGAAAGAGGAGAAAAAAAAAAGAAAATGATGAAGTATGGATTGAAAACAATAACAAGGTGAAAAACTTGAGCAATGTGAAATTTATCATTTGAAGTACAGATCTTCTTCACAGTAAGCATATAGAAGCATGTGGTTAATTTTCCACAGCTTAGCCTTTGTTAGATTTAAATATGCAGATGCATGTATTACACAGTCCACCCTTATGGGCAAATTCTGATGAGGCACTAAGGTATAGGTTTGAGATTAAGGCTTTGCTTGGCAAAGTAAAAAAGGTGGAAGGATGAAAGAGGGTGAGTTGAAAAGTGAAAAGAAAATAATTCTGACTAATAAATGGTAAGAGAGGAAAGTGAGAAAGTGAAAAAGATTGTCATTTTCTATCCTTACTGAAGGATGAAAGAGGGTGAGTTGAAAAGTGAAAAGAAAATAATTCTGACTAATAAATGGTAAGAGAGGAAAGTGAGAAAGTGAAAAAGATTGTCATTTTCTATCCTTACTCATAAAACAAATCATTCTGAATTAAAAGGATTAATGAAGAGAAAATGAGAGAAATGTGTCAATGAGCATATTAACAAGATTGTTCATCATTTTTTAGATGTTCTCATTTTATTTTAACTCACAAAGAGTATGATGACAGAATAATATAAATTTCATTTTCTTTCCTCATATTTTTAAATCCTACCAAGCAATGGATGTGAAGAAAATGATTTTTTCCTTCCACTATTTCATCTTTCCTACCAAGCATTCTATGGAATGAAAAAAATAAGCTTTTCATCATTTCACTTTCCTTCCTCTTCAATTTTCTATCTTTCTATTTTTCTATTCACTATACCAAGCAAAGCCTTAGTGATTAACTGTGAGAAAGATCAATTTTAAAACATTGAATGGATATATTTCTTTGATAATTCTCAAACAGCTTTACAAATAAGACTGTTAGTTACTTGTACGACCAATCAAATTTCTCCAATTCCCTCTAACAAAGAGAAATGCTAGGACAAACTTGGCATACGTACCTAAGAGCAGCTGGAAATAGATTATAAAGCAAAATTGCCAACAAATCCAAACAATAGCCAACTTGCCCCTACTTGGCTTCATTAACAACAAGCCCATTAAAAAAAGGTAGAGTGGCATGATATTAGAACTAACAATTCAGTATAAGGTATTTGTTTGAATTCTTTCAATTAAAAAAAAAAGAGTAAATAAGATAACTACCAAATTATACCAATCATAGCACTTTTCTGGTTTCTTCAACCTTTGGACAACACAAACATGAGTTCATCACTGACCGGCACCACGAGTTTGCATCCTCTTCCTTTCAAACTCCAGCTGGAAAAGAAAATTAACATAAATAAATGATATACTAATCATATTAGCAACAAAAAGATATACCAGATCCCTTTGAGTGTCTTACCACTTTCTTAACACGTTCATTGGCAGCAGGAGTTCCTCCGCTAACACACTCTGGGAGATATGGACTGCTCACACGCACCTCATTCATTACAACAATAACAGTCTCGTCCCACCGGACAGGAAGCCTGATCATATGCATTGGTTTTAATGTAAAATTTGTAAGGTTTTCACATCATTATCCATAGCAACAAACTGAACTTCAAGGCATCCCATATGGACAAAAATTAGTCCCTCAAAAATTTAGTCCACAAGCAAACATCGAGAATTAATTTTAAATTCTGCAATTTTGGAGTGACGAAAGAGGGGAAAAGCATATACCTCCACTTCCTAGATCATCTTGATATGTCTCACGAGAAAGGAAGAAAAGCGGATACACCACTGAACCCAGGTCGTTTGGAAACATTTTAGGGGAAAAAATGAACAAAAGTGGATACTTAAACAATCTTAGCTCATTTAGAATACAGGTCCAATGGCTTATAATAATTAAAGGTTGACAACTATCAAGGCTTTAGGTTAGGCAATTTCATGCATTGTAAACATGATAATATCTCAAAAAGTACTCATGCATCCTGAAACATCCTGATAGTCTTCACCTACCCCCAGGGTCCTTCCCCCTCAATTTCTCCCTTATGCCTTCCTCCCCAACAATCTTGAATTAGCTAAGATGCACTAAAAATTTATAACAATTTTAAAGCCATCTTAGATATTCATCACCCCAGGCATTTTAATAACATTCGGCACATTACTAAGAGTACAGAGCCTTATTTAACAATTGTTGTTTCCTTCATTCATTTTGATGTCAAATACAAAACCTCCCTTTAGTTACCAACTGTAAAGCCACTACTGAAAGCAGAGGTTGATGGACAGTAGGCTAATAAAAGAGAAAATCTCTAGGTCTGTTTATTCATGTCAAATAATTACAATATATAGACTAAAAGCTTAAACAGAAAGTAAGCTTTTAGAAATTCAAAATAGGAAACTAGATAATTATAAAAATCTAATCATATCCCTAAAAATAAGGAATCTGCAGGTAAACATTAAAACAGAAAGTTGACTAATAAACAATCCTGATATTGGCATTTATTCTACTTTCCAACACTCCCCCTCAAGCTGGTGAATAGATATCAATCATTCCCAGCTTACTGACATTTGAGTCAAATTCTGACTTCAATAAGGCTTTTGTGAGAATGTCTGCTTCTTGTGACTTGGTTGGCACGTAGTGTAAACTAAACGTTCCATTCTCAATTTCTGACTTGATGAAATTTCTGTCAATGCGAACATGCTTCATTCTATCGTGCTGGACTGGGTTATGAACTATGCCAATGGCAGATTTGCTATCACTATAAAGACTCGTAGGTTCTTCCAATGGAATATGCAAGTCTTGTAGTAACCTACTTAGACAAATTAGTTCACACACTCCTTGAGCAATTGCTCGGTATTCTGCCTCTGCGCTACTTCTTGCAACAACAGTCTGCTTCTTGCTCCTCCAAGTGACCACATTCCCCCATACTTTTGTGCAGTATCCAGTGGTGGACTTTGTATCTTCAACCGAACCTGCCCAATCTGCATCTGCAAAACATTCAACACTTCGATAATCATTCTTCCTGAATAGTAGTCCTTTCCCTGGAGTCCCTTTTAAGTAGCGAAGAATATGATTCACAGCCTCTAGATGTCTCGTGGTGGGAGAATGCATGAATTGACTTACTACACTAACACTATAGGCAATATCAGGCCTAGTTAGTGATAAGTAAATCAGCTTTCCCACTAAGTGTTGATATCTTTCCCTCTATACAGGAGGATCTTCCTCAGTTATTTTGTGCTTCCAACTCCGATCTAGAGGTGTCCCTGCAGGTTTGCACCCTAGTTTTCCTGTCTCTCTTAGCAGATCAAGAGTGTACTTCCTTTGGGAAATGAAAATGCCTTTCCTGCTCCTAGCTATTTCCATTCCAAGGAAGTATTGAAGGTGGCCAAGATCCTTTACCTTAAAGTCAGTCTGTAGTCGACTTTTAAGGCTGTCAATTTCATGAGAATCATCACCTGTGATAACAATATCATCCACGTATACTATGAGAATAGATTTCTTCCCATCTTTTCCTTGCTTCACAAATAGAGTGTGATCAGCTTGCCCTTGTGTGTAGCCAAATTGTTTCATGGCTGTGCTGAATCTGGTGAACCAAGCTCTGAGAGATTGTTTCAGTCCATATAAGGATTTCTTCAACTTACACACCTTACCGGTTTTACTCTCTTCTTCAAACCCTGGTGGTAGCTTCATATACACCTCTTCTTCTAAGTATCCGTTGAGGAACGCATTTTTAACATCCATTTGGTGCAATTTCCAGTCAAGATTAGCAGCAAGAGAAATAATTACTCTAATGGAATTTAATTTGGCAACAGGAGCAAAGGTTTCTTCATAGTCTATATCATGAGTTTGAGTATAGCCTTGAGCAACTAACCCTGCTTTGTATCTGTCTATGTTCCCATCTGCACCAAGCTTTATAGCAAAAATCCATTTGCATCCCACAACTTTCTTCCCTTCGGGTAGATCCACCACATCCCATGTCCTGTTTTCATTCAAGGCAGCCATCTCTTCCATTACAGCAGCTCTCCACTTTGGATCTTGAAGTGCATCATGAACATGTTTTGGAATCTCCATGTGATCTATTTTTGAAGTAAATGCCCTGTACTTTGGAGACAGCTTAGAGTATGTAAGATAACTTGAGATAGGATGCTTTGTGCAAGACCTAACCCCTTTTCTAATAGCAATAGGAACATTAAGATCATCAACTGTACAATTACCTTCCTTAGACAGTGTGTCTTCCTCTGGATTTGGCATCAGATCTAATGTTTGGCTTTGTTGAGGAACTCGTGGTCGCCTAGAGTAGACTCGAAGTTCACCTTGGAATGTCTTCTCGGATTCTCCCCCTTGATTTTTCACCTGTATGGGTTCAAACTGTTGGATAGATGACTCTTCTAGAGATGCAATAGGAGAAGGGTATGAGATTGGGAGAGAAATAGATGGATCCCAATGATTTTCTTCACTTGAATTCTCCCCCTGAAGAGAAGCATTGGGGTAAAAGGATTGGTTTTCAATGAAGGTGGTGTCATAGGATATATAGAACCGTTTAGATGATGGACAATAACATTTATACCCCTTTTGGGAAGGAGAATACCCCAAGAAGATGCATTTTATGGCTTTCGGATCAAGTTTTCCTCGAGTGGGATTAGAATTATAAACAAATACAGTGCACCCAAATATTTTAGGAGGAAGAGAATCAAGGATTCTTACATGGGGAAATAATGTTCTTAGACAACTGAGAGGAGTTTTGAATTGAAGAGCTTTGGAGGGAAGTCTGTTAATAAGGTATGTAGCGGTTAACACGGCCTCACCCCAAAAACAATTTGGAACATGACTTGTAAACATGAGAGAACGAGCTACTTCAAGAATGTGACGATTTTTTCGCTCAGCAATGCCATTCTGTTGGGGAGTATTTGTGCAAGAGCTTTGGTGGAAGATACCATGCTCAATAAAATAATTTTTAACATCATGTGAAAAATACTCTCCACCATTGTCAGTTCGAAGAATCTGAATAGGAGACTGAAAAATGTTTGTGATAAGTTTGTGAAATTGTTTGAATATGGGACTTGCTTCAGATTTTTCTTTCATGAGATAAATCCAACACACATGAGTATGATCATCAATGAATGTAATAAACCACCGTGTTCCAGTGACATTTGGAAATCGTGCAGGACCCCAGATGTCACTATGAATAAGATGAAATGGTTTTGAGGCTTGATAAGTATGAGCAGGATGATTTTTTCGTGATTGTTTTGCATAAATACAATGCTCACATTGGAAAGAACAAACATCTTTATTGATAAATAAATTTGGGTACACATACTTTAGGTAGTTGAAACTAGGATGACCAAGGCGTTTATGCCAAAGAATAACATCTGAATTTGAAGAGGTGGACAAAGAAAATTTTTCAGGTGACAAAGATCTTGAAGGAGAACTAGAGAGATAGTAGAGACCATTTCGTTCCTCAGCACTGCCAATCATCATCCCCGAGGACAAATCCTGAAATTCACAATGAGTAGGAAAAAAAGTTACTGCACAATTTTGATCTTTAGTTAATTTGCTAATGGAAATAAGGTTATATCTTAGATTAGGAACATGGAGAATGGATTTTAAAGTTAACCCAGAGAGATACAAATCACCCAAACCAACCACTACGGAGGATTTACCATCTGCCACAGTAATTTTTTCTTCACCATTACACCTTTTATATGATGAGAAACCAGCAGAGGACTAAGTCATGTGGTCAGACGCCCCTGAATCAATGATCCACCCTTCATGTATTTCCTTTTTTGACAAAAAAGATGACTGTGTTACCTTTTTGAGCAACATTAACAGTAGAAGTTGCTAGGGCAGGCGACTCATTTCTAGGCTGATTTAGCAGGTTTTTTAACATCTCCATTTGTTCTGCTGTTAATGGGGAAGTGGCTGCATTTAGCTTCTTGGTTTCTGCAGTGGTTTCAGCTATATTTGCTGAAGAGTTCTTCTTTCGTTGACTCCTTGGCTTCCAATCCACAGTTTTCCCATGAATATCCCAACATGTTTCTTTAGTGTGGTATGGTTTGTTGCAGTGTTCACACCACAGCTTGTTTTCCTTTGACTGGTGGTTTCGGAAATTATGGTTGGAGTCTCCTCGAGTTGGTGTGAAGGCTGAGCCAAGTTGAGTCTCCTCGGTAGTGTTCGAATGCAACATGACTCTTTTTCTGCTTTGTTCCCTTCTAACTTCAGCAAATACTTCACGGATAGATGGAAGTGGCTTCGTTCCAAGGATCCTCCCTCTAACTTCATCTAACTCTTTATTCAGCCCCTGAAGAAAATCAAAAACTCTTTCTTTTTCAAGCATTTGGTTATACAATTTACTGTCATCCGGACATTTCCAGTTTATTGTATAAAACAAATCCATTTCTTGCCATAATTCAACTAGCACATTATAATACTCAGTGACTGACCTACTGCCTTGCCTTGTATTGCGGAGTGTGGAGCGGATTTCGAAACACTGTGATGAGTTCTGTAAATCAGAATACATCTCTTGAACAGTCACCCAAATTTCATGAGCAGTCTTGTAGAATAAGTAGGTCCTCGCAATTCTAGGCTCCATGGAATTAATTAACCAAGCCATGACAATTGAATTTTCAGCCTCCCAAGTCTTATAACTAGGGTCTGCTGAATCAGGTGCAGGGACATCACCTGTGAGATAGCTCATCTTCCCTTTGCCTTTGATCACAAGAAGAACTGATTGAAACCATTCCCGGAAATTTAACCCATTTAATTTATGTTGGGTTATTTGAAGAGAGTGATTAATTTCAGAGGATGAGAAGGAACCAACGGCATTGGATGAAGGAATTTGAGTGGGTAAACCCCTAGATGACACAGCAGAGGAAGATGACTGGCCGCTACCAGCCATGGAAGCTGTTTTGGATTTCTGTTGGTGTTACAGAAATAATCTGCCAGCAGGAAAGCCTGGCTCTGATACCATGAAAGCAGAGGTTGATGGATAGTATGCTAATAAAAGGGAAAATCTCTAGGTCTGTTTATTCATGTCAAATAATTACAATATATAGACTAAAAGCTTAAACAGAAAGTAAGCTTTTAGAAATTCAAAATAGGAAACTAGATAATTATAAAAATCTAATCATATCCCTAAAAATAAGGAATCTGCAGGTAAACATTAAAACAGAAAGTTGACTAATAAACAATCCTGATATTGGCATTTATTCTACTTTCCAACAACTACATCATAACCTATTAGCATTCATCTCACTTCATCGAGTTACTTAACACCCTACTTTTCCTAAGAATAACATTCATCAATTCTACAAGTGATACTATGGCAGATTACCACATAGCCAATGCTACGCTTTCAATAGATTCATAAACACGTAAGATACACTCCTAAAAATGTAGAGTCAATTTCCTATCTGCATAATAATCCCTTAAAGTTTCCCAAAGCATGCAAATTTGCTTTTAAACTCAAAAACTAGACATAGATAATACTAATACTGATTACTAGTATAAAAAAAATAAATAAAAAACATACGTTTTAGACAAAGCATCAAAAAGACTCTGTGCCTCGCCGGTAACTCCAACTCCAAACCTCTCAGAATCCGCCTCTGCTTTCCTGAAACACCCAAGAAAGGAAAAGGCAATCACCTCACTGAAATTGAATAAGACAAAAATCCTAGATATGGGTTTTTTTTTCTTTAAGTAATTAACATTAAAATCAATTACCTGATAGCAGAATCTTCCCTAGCCTGAAGACTAGCAAGGTCTAAAAAACATTTCTTGACATCAAGTGGATCTTCATCTTGACGCAATAAAGAAAACTCTTTAATGTGATTAGCCTTTAGCAGCCGAATGTTCCTTCTGGGTCCTGATTTCGAACCCTCTTGAAGTACAAGGATGTTGGAGAGGCGGTCGAAACTGATGACATGTCCTTCGAATTCGTCACCCAAAGTTGTCTTGATCGAAAGGAAGCAACCCACAGCGAATTCCTCACCTTCCATCCCTGGTTTAAATTGTGCTGAGCTGACTGCTGTATTCTCTGCTTCTCTTTTTCCTCCTTTTACATTGCATTTGATTTTTTTTTTTTAATTTAAGAGTTAAGACTGAGTTCCGGAACAACCATGGGAGATGGGCCGAAATTCTATAGTAGGGCTTGGGCCGTTCATATTTATCAGCCCCTTCCGAACGCAACAATATAAATTTGAGTATTTTCATCTTTAAGAATAAAAATACATAAGACTAAATTAATTAAGCTATTGTCCAAAAAGAATAAACTAAGCTAAATTATTATTGGACAAAATATAACTAAGACAAACAAGTTGGTTCACATGATATGAAAATATTTACTTGCAAAATAACTTTTATATGAGATGCATTGACAATATATAGTTTCTATGTATTATTAGTCAACCACATAGTGTTACTTTATTAAGGAGCAATGTTTAAAAATGCACAAATTTTTTAAAATAAATTTAAAAACTTTATTAATATTGTTTTTAAGTATCTATAATTTTTTAACTTTGATCATTAATAAAGAGGTACTTTATGGTTGACTGACTGTAAATAGATGTTATATACTATTAATACTTCAAATATAAACTCAACCAACAAGCAGTTAAAAGAATTAAAAGTGAACTTTTTTCTCAAACATTTGAACAAGATTTGAATCTTGAAGTCATCATTTTTTGGAAGATTTTATTGTTTATCACTTTCGATTCGAACAGAATTAAGCTTAATTTGTGCCCAGTAGGCAGTCGTGCAAGGGGTCTAGTGCGATTAAAAGGGTCTAGTAGCCTTCATACTGCATTGTCACTGTGTTAGCAACGTCTGCAAAATTAAAGTCTTCAAAAATCAAAAAGCCCTTATTCAATCTTCAATCGAAATGTGGAACGAGGTAATGTCAACTTAGCAATAACTTCTGTATTAAGTACCAGTTCACAGGATCCCACATAATTGAATTGAGGACAACAACTCTCTTTTACAAAAGTAAAGCCATTTTCAATTAGACAAATATATCCATCACCAAGTTTAACTACTATTGCTAAAAATAGCAAGCAATGGCACCTTCCTAAAAAATTGTAGCATAGTTATATTATCATTGAAAATCAAAATAATTTCTCAAGAATGACCATAGCTTAAGAAATGTAGTTATATTATTAAGTTATTGTGCCGGGTCGCCAACCAAAAATTTTAAACGAAAAAATATAATCGAAAATTCTATCACGTGCTTTTCTCAAAAAAAGAAAATAGTAAAAAATTCTAAAGCAAATCATACTAAAAATGTTTTTTATTATATCCAATAAAAAAAATCCTATTTCCCATCATTTTCCCTTAAAAAATTTCTTGTTTCCTAAGGGAAAACCAATTTCCCATCACTCTGTCTGGAAAAATTCAAACTTTACCAAAAATACAGATAAACCCAAAAGAGAAAACTCATTTTCATAATTGTAAATAGAAAAATTCCTAACTTTCTTGACAAACCAAGATCAATCAACGATCAAACTTATCCCAACTTACTTTCTCGGCAATATGAAGCAAATCAGTTGCAGTCCCGAGATTAGTAGCCAAACAAAGATTACTTTTTTTCTTAACCATATCCTTAAACAACTTTTTCCTAGTTGGGTTCTAAGCTAACTTAGCCTTTTCTTTAAACATAAGCTCTTAATCCTCACTTTCTGAAATTTAGGCATGGACTCAACCAGAAACCTTTCTCCATCTTCCATCTCCTAAGATCACCGTTCACTAGCCCACTACTTCCTCCACCACCACCACCAACTAAGGCTTCACCTGCAATCGAGATCTTGGTTTTACCTAGAAAAAAGAGAATAAAAATCCTTGATAGAAATTGAAAAAGATTTAGGACAAAGTGATAACCAGTCAATGGAAGTTGCAAAAGATAAGTTGAACAACCTGTGCTGTACCAGCAAAGTAACAACCTCCACTAATAGAAGAATGATGAAATACGTAAGGAGAGAGAGAATAATTAGAGAGAAGGTCAACAAGAATATTTGTGAACTTGTAATTGTTAGAACTAATTCGTCTACAAAGCCTATTAGCACAATAAATTAGGAAAAAACACTAATATTTTGTGGGTAAGTAAAATACCCACCGTTTCATGCCATTTTGCCACTACCAGTAAGAGGATGACGCCTCCAATGCTTCGCAGGAGTTGTGCCGATGCCGGTAAAGCTGCCATGGTAGTCCTCTGCAGCCAAACAATGTGAATGGTGGTGATGAGAGGAGGAGAAATGGGAGAGAAGGGGTGAGCTGCCCATGTTCACTTTAGCCAAAAAATGAGCTACAGTACCAATGAGCCATACTGTTGCCTATATATAAGTGCCATGGGCAGGGACCCCCTATATCATAAATCATGTATTATATCCGTCCCATTAAGGATAAATACATGTATAATATAAATATATTGCGTATATTAATGGTTACACCTTATACAAAATATACTACTAAATTAACTTATATGATATTAATTATACTTAATTAGTCCACATTAATGAGATAATTCAACATTCTCCCACTTGGACAATTAAGTTAATTAACAAAATATATCATATAATCTCAGTATGTATTCATAAGCCCTCTAAATACATTGTACCAAAAGGGTACAAATGTGTAGACTCATACATTCTTTAACAACAACAACAATAAGCCTTTATAAGCTTCAAAATGCATCATACCGACAGGGTACAAATGCGTAAACTTATAAAGACTACAACAGAATAGTAGTATGAAGTGTGAAATGGAAATGATATGAAAAACAAAATCAATATCCACTTCCATTAGGTCCGTGCATCTAAACTGAATGATGCACCGCTTCAACAGCAACATATGAGACTAATACAGAATGTCTCATCTAATAGAATGTCATATTCACCGGAATGCGCGCAAACAAAATATGCATATATGGCAAATAGGAATCCATCCACACAATTGCAATTGATTTCATTACATAGAGCTCCCACTAACTTAATACAGCAACAACTCAATATGCCTTATATAAGTGCTATGTCGTCAAAGCACTTTAGCAGCCAAACTTTCAATTAGATAGAATGAGCTCTTTAAAACATGTGCTCTATAATCCAATCAAGTAATGGATTCCATTATTTCTCTCTAACAAACTGAATGATGATATCTAAACATTTTTGAAGTGTGAGGAACTCCTAACATTTTGAGAGAGAAAATACTTGCTGCAGCATTACCACAGTACACCTACAAGACTTCGAAATGGCAACCATAGAAAACCAGCCCTGAGACGAAATTCTGTAGCCTAAATGGCCCATCATATAGCTTTACAACATGCTACATATTTAGCCTCCATAATCAAGAACGCTGTAAGTGTTTGCTTCACACTTTTCAAAATACAGCTCCTTTATGTTCACAAATATATAGCCAAAATAATTTTCAACATTTGGATAGCTTGCAAAATCAACTTCAAAATATCTGACTAAACCCAAAGTGTCAGACTTGTCAATATCCAAATACTATCTTTACAACTTCCAGTTCTCTATTGCAGGATTGCTCAAGTATCTCCGAAATACACCTATTATATACACAATGTCCAAATGTGTCTAAACTTGAGCATACAGTAATTACCCACAATAAGGCATACATAACACTCGACATGAGCTCTTTCATTTTTTTTTACTTTGAGGACTTTGAGATTTTCACAATGTCACTTTTCACTAAATGACATCTTAATAGGAGAACATATAATAAACCTACTCAACACTCAATGTAGGTTCTATGAGACCAATAATGTATGCCAATTGATATGTCACAAAGAATCTCAATCCTTAAAATGAAATAAAGCCTCACTTAGATTTTTCATCTTGAAATGACGTGATGGCATGAAATGTCTCATACATTAGGTTAGTGCTACAGGCTGCTATTTGATATCATCAATTAGAGCACAATAAGTGCAAAACTACTCCCACTGACCTCGCAATGGATCCAATTATCAAACGATAATGTTCTCCTCAAAATGACAATCTCATTAAACTTTATATATTACCATATGGATGCCTTTTAATGTTCATAAATGAACTCCTTAAGTTAGCAAACTGTATGTTCCACCTTAGGAACTACAAACTTTTAGGTTGCTTTATTTAGACATTTTACTGTCCAAGATGTAACTCCTAATCAAAATGAGCTATTAATTGTCATTATGATTCTAAAAGAATCTTAGGTAGAAACAAGAAAGAAGGTTTTCACAAAACAAATTCCTTCTTATTATTTAAAGCCTTGGCTAAATTTGACTTTAAATCATCTACCTAATCTTTTGAGTCCCTTTTTGGTCTACAATGATGTGACAATTGAAATAGATCCCATGCATCCTTATGCAACATAGATGCTTACTCATCTTGCGTGACTAATATCTAACTCTTAAGAGTTCAAATCAGTATAGTCTCCCGACAAATATCAGAAAAATAAGACATTTCATATTCATATTCTTCTGTAAGGTCAGATGCAGGTTCAAAATATGGTATTGGGATCAACTGTTGATTCCTTTGGTTGTGACTTTTCATCATCAAAGATAACGTATATATGAGACTGGCACAACGAAATGTATTTCAATAATGACTTTGTGGAGTTCACAACTCCCACTCTTTAAGTCATCCACTAAATAGATTACATTGTCAGACTTAATGATTCTAGTGTCACATAACGAGAAATGAAATCTAGAATCTTTTTAGTCGATATAATAGCCAACAAAACTGCAGCTGATAGTTTTCTTGTCAAGTTTTCTTGACTATGGGTTATAGCTCTTTTGCCTTACCTTATAACCCTAAACACATGAAGCAGCATAAAATTGGCTTAATGTTTGACTACAACTTGGGATGCACTTAGGAAATGGTCTTGCTTGGAGATCAACCTTGCATGTGAATTGCAGTTTCTATAATTTCACTCCATCTAAATTCTGGATATTTGAAGTGATTCAACAGAAATCGTACCACATCAAAATGTACGAATGATTATTACTGCAATCTCATCCTTGTCGGTATTCAAAGCATGCATACTAGGCGTCAATACATAATCCTATAGTGCACTTAACTCAAAAAACTAGTATAGGATTTCACCTGGCTTCATTATACTGAGCATAAAATTCATCACTACTGTCTGATCATTGCTTTAAGCAGCGCAGCGGAATTAATCAGAATGCCCAAGGCCTCTACAAGATCAGATCTTTCACTCTATATGACCTAAATCAAAATGGTTTTTGGTGAAGGTGATGAAACATTTATATCCACTGAATACAGTATGTGTAAATGATCTACAAATGTCGGTATATATCAGCTCCTAATCAGCTCCTAATCTGCTAATCACATCCTTAATATTAGCAGTAAGTTTTCCCTTAATGAAATCTCTTCGTGTGCCTCAAAATGTCCGTAACTCTTACGCCACTACTTGATATATTTCTTTTCTATTCTATCATAATTAGAATCGATTGTCACATTGTTCACAATTGAAGAAAATTTGCCTAATATTGGAGGTACAAGTCCATTATGTATCCATCACACAGAATGCCAGAATCAATATATATGTTGTTACTAAGCAAAATACTTTTCTGTTATCGGAATGAAAAGTATAAACTGACAGTAGTTCCTGAACTTTCTTCAAAATATAACAACAATCTGGCTATGTTTTCAATATGGATTCTAACTCTATAGTCCCAATTCACAACAATTTTCCCTTATTTGATCTCCGGTTGCTTATGGCTTTATCAATAATAGCACCGGTATCAAACACCAATAGTTAGAGGGCATATATCCTAGATTGGATTCAAAATAAAAGCTAACAAAATGCCTTTTGCACATCCCAATCTAGAGGACTCTTGCAATCTACCCTCTTGTGCCCAAGATTATCACAGAATTGGCACACATTGATATCTGGAGGTGTTGGTGAAATTAGGATGGGAAATAGACTTGACAAATTTCTTCTTCTAAAATGACCTTCTATTGAGACCTTTTAATAATATTCCTTTTGGCAGTAATATTGGCATATGTCATCATTATGGCTGAATGAGATCTGTTAATTCAAAAGATCTCCCACTCTTGAATGACAATAACAATTTTGATATTAAAATGCCATACTTCCTTCTACATTAAATGAGATCTGTAAAACTGGAAGATCTCCAATTCTCCATCCCAGAAGGAAGTAGTACTGAATCTAATATATATGGAATCAAAATCCTATACCAACCTTTATCCATCTTATGCGAACTATTTTCTAATGGCATCTATAAATACTTCTTGGTTATTCCTAATCGGAACACTTCCTCTGATGTACTTTTTCATGGTGTACCTTATATAATTATGGAATTTCCACTTGAGTGTTCCTGAAATTTCAAATATTTTGTCCTCAAATAGCTCACATTATTGGGTATAGAAGATAGATCGACTCTCGAGACTACTTCCTAGTTCAATATGTCTCTAACCGTAGAGAATAATTCATATTATCTATTTAATTTGATCTTGCTAGAAATTCGATATGTGATGGTTGCACAATATGAAGGCTAGTGAAATGACTTGATAAATTCCATAATACACTACCGAAGATAAGACAAAATTAGTTGAATACAACCTGAATGATCGCCCACCGACAGGGTAGGAAGACCGTGTCATATCCCAACCAGAATCCTCTCAGTCCCAAGCATCTCTAAAAGAAACTAACAATTCGACAGGGAGAGACTAGCCACTTCTAGAGACCTCAGTAAATTTATGCAACTGCAACTATCAGTATGCATTGCCATATTATTATATCTTTAAAATTATCAGAATAAATTATCAGAATAAATCATCAGAAAATCTTCATGACTATTCCTGCGACAAGTAAGTACTAATCAATTCAATTAATGATTTCTAATTTTAAGAATATTCACAAAATTTATTGACCAAAATTAACTGCATCCAAAATATGCAATTTCTGAAGCATATGTAGCAATTTCATGTCCAATATTAATTAATTAAATTAATTTCATATAAATGTGAATATTCAAATAATAAGGCAATTTTCATTTCTAGAGAGTTTATTTATTTAAATAAATTACTAACGAAATGGGTAAACCATAATCCAAAATGGCTCAACAAAATACCCAAATAATTTATTTAAACTTAATTAGGCCAAATATCAGTAATTTATGGGCATGAGTATATATTTAAAAAATTAAGTGAATTATGAATTAAATAAGTAATTAAATTTCTAGAAATTACTCCAAAATTAATTCCTCCAAAAATTCACTTATATCACATTAATTTTGGGCTTAACAACTAATTATGGCTATTAAATGAAATTTGGCTTATGGCCAAAATTGTCTAAAATTAATTATCCAAATGGCCCATAATTAATTATGCAAAATAGCCACAAATTAATCTAAATTTAATAGCCAAATAAAATTAATTGATCAACATGACCCCTAAATTAATTAGGCAAAATGGCCTTAAAATTAACTAATTTAATTACCCAAAATTAAATTAATACTAAATGACCAATTAATAAAATTAAATAAATAATGCCCATAATACAACAAAATTAATTTGGCCTAAATAAATTAAAACATTAAGTCTTAATTAAAATAAAACAAATAGCCTTTTTGGTTTATTTTATTTTATTTTAATAATAGTTGGCCCATTAAAATACTAAACAAAATTGGCCCAATCAGAAAAAATATGCAGCAAAATTTGGCCCAAGATAAAATAAAAAAAAAGCCCAAAATTAAAAAAAATGGCCCAAACGTATGCCAAAACCGGCCCAATAAAAATACATGCTCAGCCCAAAAAATACAAATAACCGGGCCCACTAAATGGTCCAGGAATAGGCCAAAAATAAATTCCTTTTTTTTTATTTTCATATGCGGGCGCGTGTGATCTCATTATCATTTGGCGCCCAAAGGGGCCTATCTGCAGGTATCCTACGCACCTGTCATCTTCTCGCCTAAACCGGGCGAAATTTGCAGAAAAATGGGTATTTTTACCCGACCCGGCATTTTCTCTCCCTACACAACCCCATTTTACTATATTTTCATGGCATTTTCAATAAAACATCATCCTCTACAAATATATTGCATTATTTCAGCTCGAAAATGCATAGATCTTTTGGGTATCAATTAAATCTGAAAATACCCAAAAAATAAAAAATCCATAAATCTCATTTTTCTTCAAAAAATTAGCTAATGGCTTTATTGTGGACGAGCTCTGATGCCAATTGTTAGAATTAATTCGTCCACAAAGCCCATTAGCACAATAAATTAGGAAGAAACACTAACCTTTTGTGGGTAAGTAAAATACCCACCGTTTCATGCCATTTTGCCACTGTCAGTAAGAGGATGACGCCTCTAATGCTTCGCCGGAGTTACGCCGGTGCCAGTGAAGCTGCCATGGTGGTCCTCTGCAGCCAAACAATGTGAATGGTGGTGAGGAGAGGAGGAGAAACGGGAGAGAAGGGGTGAGCTGCCCATGTTCACTTCAGCCAAAAAATGAGCTGCAGTACCAATGGGCCATACTGTTGCCTATATATAAGTGCCATGGGCAGGGACCCCCTATATCATAAATCATGTATTATATCCGTCCCATTAAGGATAAATACATGCATAATATATATATATTACGTATATTAATGGTTACACCTTATACAAAATATACTACTAAATTAACTTATATGATATTAATTATACTTAATTAGTCCATATTAATGAGATAATTCAACAGTAATTTCTCCTCTATCTTTTCCATTACGTATACTGCCTTTAATAGTTCTGCACAAAACATCTCATACACTGCATTTTATTAATACTATCAGACACTACCATATGACATCGTTTAACCCATCCATACTTAAGAACTGTAACAATGCCCCTTTCTTCAACTCATCCTTTTCCTCAAGGATGAAAACCAGGATAGCTTTATTGTAGTTCATGGAAGATCTCCCAAGTTGAGTCCTTTGGAAAGGAATTGCGCCATTGGACTAAAACTTCAGTGACTGCGTTGTTTCCTTTTTAGTTATGCACCTGTCTAAAATAGCCACTGGTTCCTTAGGAATCAATTCCTCATCATCAAGAGTAGGAAGAGCGAACTAGTTGTGGACTTGTCCTACATGTTTCTTTAATTAGGATACATGAAAGACAGGGTGTACTTGAGCTTCAGCTAGTAATGTAAGCTTATATGCCATTGCTCCTACCTTTTCTACAACTTGGTAAGGACAAAAAAATTTCACTGCGAACTTCAAACAAGATCTTTTTGCTTAAAGTGGTCTGTTTGCAAGGTTGCATTTTGACATATACAAAGTCACTAATGTCAAAGGTTCGGTCTGAGCATTTCTTATCAGCTTACTGCTTCATTCTATTTTAGGTGCGTTGAAGATAAAACTTCAGCATCTTTATAGCTGCTTCTCGAGTACTTAAACTTTTATGAATAGCACCTACCTTAGAAGTACTAGTCAAATAAGGTAAGTAAAGTGAAGTGGGCAAACCATAGACTACCTCATAGGGTGTAGTGTGGATAGAAGAGTGGTAAAAGGTGTTTTACCACCACTTGGGCTAGGGAAGCCACCGAGACCAATCCTTAGGTCTTTCAGAGGTCATACATCTCAAGTAGGATTGAAGGCACCTGTTGAGTACTTCAATTTGACCATCAGTTTGAGGATGGTATGAAGTAGACAACTACAATTGAGTCCCCAGAAGTTTGAATACTTCCTTCCAAAATTGGCTAGTGAAGATTTTGTCTCAGTCAGAGACAATGTTGTTGGGCAGTCCGTGTAACCTGTATATGTGATCCAAGAAGAGTTGAGCAATAATTATAGCAGTGTATGGATGAGATAGAGTAATGAAGTGAGCGTATTTACTCAATCGATCAACTACCACTAAGATAACTATCATGCCTCTAGAATTTGGAAAACCCTCGATGAAGTCAAGGCATATATCAACCAGATTCTTTCAAGGATCGATAAAGGCTATAAGAGACTAGGGTTAGCTGATGTATCAATTTTAAACTGCTGACATATTGAACATTTTCAAACAAATTGCCTGACATGCTTTTTTAATCCCTTCCAATAAAATACAGACCCAATACGCTTCATAGTTACCTCAACACTTGAGTGGCCCTCGTGAGAAAAATTATGAAGCAAATCAATCAATTCTTGTCGCAAATCAGGGTCTTACCCCACAACCAGTTTGTCTTTCCTCTAAAGTTGACTAGCAGACCAACTGTATTTAGAACTACCATATGAGGATCTTTTGAGCTTATGAATAAGATGTACTAGTGCAGGATCAGCTAACCATGATTGCTGAATTCTTTGTAATAGATTACTATATACCATTGAGATTACCTGTAGCTGATATTGAAGCCTTCGAGACAAAACATCTCCTACTGTATTTTAGCTACCCTTCCTGTATAGAATTTCATAATCATAACCCATCATCTTCAAAACCTATTTCTATTAGGCTAGGGTGTTAGTTTCCTGATCTAACAGAAATTTAAGACTAAGATGGTTAGTCTTAATCTTAAAGTGCCTTCCCAACAGGTATGAATTCCATCTTTTAATAGCTACTAAAATGGTTAGCATTTCCCTATCATAGTCTGACAAGAGTTGATTTTTGGGGGCTAAAGCCTTATTGAAATAGGCAATAGGGTGACCTCCTTAGCATAAGACTACTCCAATACCCTTCTTAGGAGCATCAAACTCTACAACAAAGATAGAGTTGAAATTGGGTAGTGCTAAAATAGGAGCATTGACCAGGGCTGCCTTCAATTTCTCAAAAGCCTCTTGTGCTTGAGTAAACCACTCAAACTGCCCTTTCTTAAGTAAATTAGTAAGAAGCTTTGCAATCAGTCCATAACCTTTCGTAAACCTACGATAGTAGCCTGTAAGACCCAAGTATCCTCTTAGCTCCTTCATGTTAGATAGTATTGGCCAATCTAGTATGGAATCCACTTTAGTAGGATCCATTTCTACACTTTCAACACTAATAACATGCCCAAAATATGCTACCTTAGTTATTGCTAGTTCACATTTAAACAACTAGAGAAACAACTTTTGTTCAAGAAGAGTCTGAAAGACCTACTACAAATGGCTCAAATGGCACTACCAAGTTGGAGAGTAAATTAAGAAATCATTGAAGAAAACTAAGATGAACTTCGTCAGATATGGATGGAAGATATAGTTCATAAGACTCTGGAAGGTTGAAGGTTTGGCCTAGCCAAAAATTCATAGTGACCTTAATAGGTGCGAAAAGCAGTCCTGTAGATATCTTTCTCTAACATCCTAATCTGGTGGTAGCTTGATCTTAAATCAAGCTTGGTGAACTAACAAGCATATTTCAATTCATCTAATAGTTCCTTCACCGGGGTTATAGGGAAGTAGTCTCTAATTTTGAGCTTGTTTAGTTGTCTATAATCAATGCAAAGACACTAAGACCCATCCTTCTTTTTAACAAGCACCACAAGAGCAGCAAAGGGACTGGTACTATCCCTGATGATTCTTGTTGCCTTCATTTCTTCCACTATTTTCTCAATTTCAATCTTTTGAAATGCAGGGTACCTATAGGGTCATATCTTCATTACTTGGGATTCATCTTTGAGAATAATTTGATGATCATGGCTTCACTTAGGAGGCAACTCCTTTGGTTCTTCGGACAACACTACATACTTTTGCAACAATCTCTGTAACTTAGATTGAAAGTCAGATGGTAAGTCAACCTTTTCTACCAATGACATGGAACAACATTGGTGTCTTTTTGTAACTAGTATAGTGCAAGTGCCCTTGTGTGGAGAAGCAGTCAACTTTGCAAGATACGTCTTGGAGGCTAATTGCATAGTTCCACTCTTCAATCCTTGAAAGATCACCCAATTAACAACAGCAATAAACTCCATTCAAGGTGCAAAGAAATCTCAAACAATGGGTCCTAATGTTTGTAGCCATTAGACCTCGAGAACTAAATCACACCTTGTTAAAGGTAGCACAATGAAGTTAGTGTGTTGAGTAAGGCCTTGAACTTCCCATAACACCCCATTACAAATTTCTTGATTTAGTAAAGTTTCTTTATTAGTTACTGTGACTTAGATACTAAGTATCCCTTCAGTGGTACGGTTTAGCTTCTTAGCTATTGATTGGTCAATAAAGTTATGCATACTTCTAAAATCTATTAAAATCACAAGGTATTGGTTTTTAATCCTACCCTTCATCCTCATTGTCTGACAGCCTTCAATGCCAAAAACAACATGTAATGAAACAGTAGTCTGTCCCATCACACTTCCATTCCTCATGGTTACCTCTTCACACATGTCCACCCAAGCTGACAACTCATATAATTCCTTTTCAACATCTTCTACTTCCTCAGTCAACATTTGATACAATTGGGTTCTAACACATTTGTGACCAAAAGTGTATTTCTTATAGTGCCACATACACAAGCCCTTTTTCCTCCTTTCATCCATTTCTTCTCAAGTAGGAAGTTTGCTTTGTTTGTTGGGAAGTGTTTCTAGTTTAGGGTATGTAATGCAAGGAAAAATAGTAGTGAAAGGTTTAGATGGTGGCTTAGGAGTGAATCTAAGTGTAGGTAATAAGGCTAGTAATGGCTCTGTGTAGAGTGCAAGGTCTAATTGGTGAGCATATAATAAGAAGTGTGTTGATTGGAAGCAGTAAGGCAAAAGAACGATATGATGGAAAAGGCTTTTTGGGTATATCATAAAGAAGGGATTCCATTTGCTTTGCGAGACCTAGGCATCAGTCAAGATTTTTGGCTTGAACAATTGAATGGATTTGGCTATATCTGGTTTAAGGTTATTGAGGAAAATACTCAATGCATAATCATTAAAGATTTGTAACAAATCCAATAAGGCTTCAACTTCTTCATAAAACTCCTCTACAATAGCAAATTGTTTCAAGCTCACCAACTCTGCCATTGGGTCTTCGAACTCATCCTCATAGAATCTGGCCTTCATCTCTTTAACACAATCACTCCACTTCATGGTTTTGAGCACTCCATTCAATTTCATAATCCTTTGGTCCCATTGTAAAGCTGTGTCATCCAGATGAATCATCACTGTCAGAATCTTGTCCTCCTTAGACAACTCCACCACCTCGAAATATTACTTTGCCTTCATTCGCTAACCCAAAAAATCATAACCATTGAAGCGTGGGCACTCCAACTGGTTACTCTTAGAAGTAGCCTTCAAGGATCCCAAAATATCACTCAACCCCTCTATATTTGACCAAGTGATGGTTTGGATCTTAGTTGTTGAGTTATCTGCGTTGGTAGAGTTCTTGAGAACCCGTTGTTGAGCTACTGAAGACTCTGGTTCTATGACCTTAGGGGATCGCTTCATTGCTCCTACAATTCCCATTCCCACCAAGATCTGCTTAAAGGTTTTTCCTATATCCAAATGAGACTTCTCAAAACTTTGCACTATTTCTAGTCGTATCTCAGCTCGGAAGTCGTGGAGCGACTTGTCAAGCTTTGCATCCAACTTCTCTAGATCCTTCTATAGGTAGGTCATTTTCTTTTGCAATTGTGTCATTATTCCTTCAACCATTACTGAGATCGAAGCTCTGATACCACTTGATAACCCTCAATGGAAGTTGCAAATGATACATCGAACAACTTACGTTGTACCTGTAAAGTAACAACCTCCACTAATAGAAAAATGATGAAATATGTAAGGAGAGAGAATAATAAGAGAGAAGGTCAACAAAAATATTTGTGAATTTGTAATTTCTCTTTTATCTTTTGCATTACACATACTACCTTTAATAGATCTGCACAAAACATCTCATACACTGTGTTTTATTAACACTATTAGACATTACCATATGACATCATGTAACCCATCCATACTTAAGACCTGTAACACAAAGAGAGAGGAGGATGAACATCCAAGTAATGGTTAGAGGTTAGAAATAAAGAGGAAGTGAAACAAAAAGAAAGTTGAGGGGAAGGGGTGAGAAAATGGATTAGAGTTTATGACAGAGGAAACATGGAGTGAAACAAAAAATAGTATGTAGCGGTGCAATAGTGGAAGGGAAGGAGGAGAAGAGGAACATATGTGGAGTATTTGAGGACACATTCTCCCGAAGTAAAATCCCAATTTTGGGCTAAAAAACACAAAAGAAATGAAGGGCATTGAAGGACAAAGGTTGAAAAATGGACGAAAATGATGTGGATAGATTAAAAACACAAAGAGATCTACAACTTTAATGTTTTGATGCCTAGTTGTCAATTGTCATGTTTTAAGAATATTTTAGACAACTCTTGTTCTTTAGCTTCTACACTAGTATCTAACATTAGAAATGTAAACAAGTAGAAAACCCATTAATTTTAAGATACCCATAACTAAACTTGATTAATTTTTATAATATCCAAACTCGATAAACTACCTAATTATTTTGATTTATGTTATTCTAACCTTACTCATATAATATTGTGAGATTCAATCTCCCTACTACTGCTATATATTGTTAATGAAGTTAGGAAGATAAGTTATCTCATAACTATTCATATGCCTTATGTTTCGTAGGTGTAATGGAGATTTGGACTGTGGGCCCCACTAGGACTTATCCTGTTTCGATGGAGACAAAACTTGATAGTATCGATATTCAGAGCAAAAGACTGAGATGATAAGAATCCACATCTCAAAATTCATCTGTTTGTGCATATTTTGAAAAGTGTGCAGTAATGCAAAAAATGAAGGTTAAGTCCATAGGCTCGTAAGACTTTCGTAAATAATAATAAACCTAATTGGATTTAAGACCAACTGACAATCATAGATAAATCCTCATGTAAAAAAGTCTTATGCCATATTAATTGGTAGATAAATCACACGAAAAAGCGAAAAACTACATGATTGGACAGTTAAGGCTATTATGGTAATTTCACCCTTTCAACCAGTCAAACCCTATCAATGGCCTATTCAATGATTAAATATGTTAAACAGATATGATTTATGATTAAATGAAATATTTTGGAAGTTAAACTAACTGTTTAAACGGAAATTGAAGTGTAAAGGGCAAAATGAAAATTTTCATAAAACTTAAGGTCATTTTGGTAAATTGCCACCTAAAATATTATTTAAATGGATTTTTCTAGTCTTCTCTTCATTACTGGCCATCCTCTTCCACCATTACATTTTCACACTAAAAGCTTAGTTAAGAGAGAGAAAGCCATTAAAACCTTAGCAAAAACATTGTCAAATTGAAAACTATCTTCAACAAAGTTGTTTAGCTCTTATAGCTCTACAACATACTACAAAAATCAAGTCTTGAAGTGGCCATTTTCATAGTGATTGGGCTCCCTTCAATTTCAACCAAAGAGAAAAGGTGAGAGAAAGCTTGAATTTTCATGTTTTAATGGCTTTAAGCTTTGTGTTTAAGGTGTTTAAGCATGTGTTTAAGCTTGAATTATCACAACCCGAAGGCCGTGACGTACACTTATCACTCCATTTACTATTTAGCAAATTTACAAACTAGATTTTTCTTTTCACTTTAAAGTTTGCATTCGGTGTTAGTGTCCTCTCTAAACTGAATTCACGTTCTTAACTTCATTTGCAGTCATTATTTAATTTGTCATTTCTTAAAACCATTCGACTTAATATTCTCGTTCAATGTTAAACTATTAAAAGAAAAACGTCGAAAACTCTCCCTTATATAAAATCGACTTTCCCCAGCTTAATAACCTGCAATAAAATCAACTATTTCCAGCCGCATATTTCAATCCATAATTCTCAGTTCATTCCACTACATACTACGCATACTTCCAAAATCATCAAATATATATATGGGACAGTTTACAGCTCATAATTATCACAATTCATTTCTCGGATCGTACTTCATAATCATATAAGTCTATAATAATCTAAAATGATCCTAAGTTACATCTCAAAGATTCCATAAGCATGTACTGTGCAATTTAAAATGTCATACATGGATAACAAAATAATCGTTGTTATACCTCAAGTGCAACAAAACAACACTTGGAGAATTCAAACCGATATCGCTACTCATGATAGTCCCTGAGGCCTCGTACCCAACTCCAAGAGGGAGTCTAACTTGTATGATTTGCGATGTTATTAGTAAAGGGTGAGCAAAACCACGACTCAGTACGTAGCTTAAGTAAATGCGTGTTAGACTCATGTCGTTCTACACGCACGTGTAGAAAACAATGCTAGAGTAATAAGTAAGCTCGGTATTTAAGCATGATCATAAACCAAACACTTCTTTGTGCACTTCAGTTATTGAATGCTTTCAATATGTACTTAGTTAAAACAAAACTTACTATGCAGTTCATTTAAATAAATTTCCTATGCATTCGGTTGAACTCAGTATGCTATGCATTTCGAATAAACGATTAATATAATTCGATAAGTCAATCGGTAATTACTTTGATAAAACAATCAATAAACATTCGATAAACGATCAATAAGTATTGCAATCATTTCGATCAATATGGATTTTCAAGAATTATGAGTCATAAATCAAGAAAATCGATAACGATTAGGCATATTGCCTCGTTTCACTAAAGGCAGTACTGGAAATGAAACAATAGTAAGCAGAGTTTAGGCAATGATCCTCAATCAATCAATCAATCGATATCCATCCTAGCTAGCGATGGAATGGTGTCGCAAGCAACACTGAATCTATGGCCATAGAACGACATCCAGTCTCGCTGATCAGTCAAGAGCTGGAACTTGCCTGCTGGTTTTCCAGACAAGTAACAATCTACCTAGAGCTCTAGGCTCGATAGGTACAATACGATAGTCTAGAGCATA
Organism: Heritiera fomes; assembly: GCA_032173925.1. Classification (NCBI taxonomy): domain Eukaryota; kingdom Viridiplantae; phylum Streptophyta; class Magnoliopsida; order Malvales; family Malvaceae; genus Heritiera; species Heritiera fomes. The sequence goes on along the minus strand of JAPDPM010000009.1, from coordinate 13,407,079 downwards.
AAGCTCGATAGACGGCAATAAAGCCTAAAGCTAAGCTCAACAGGCTATAAATGACCCGAAGGTCATAGGACATGTCTGCACTCAAAAACAGCTCGAAAATAGTTTTCTTGTGTAGCACTTGGCTTTCACGAATTTCAAAACATTTGTTAAACAAGTTTTGAGTTTCAAATATGCAAGATTTCGATTTATTTCAAAAGGTTCGTCCAAACCGAAACTCTATAATTGAAAACATGATACAATTTTTCAAAATATGGGTATTAAATAACTCATTTCAAATATGCAATATGTAAATGCACATAGGTATGAATTCGATAGTTTTTAACATGTATATGTTCAGTCGACCACAACCCACAAGGCAAGGAGAGTTTAAATGTAGCTCAAGCATAAACCAACTTTTATACTTCTTAACGGAAGAATAAACTGAGGTATTTAACATATTCAAAATCATTCCACGAAATGACGCTAGCATACTTTACCTAACCCACTTATCTCGAAGCTCAAAATTTTCTTCTCGTGCTTTTGTGTCCGTTCTCAAGTCCTTACACCGCTCCGATTCACTACAAATTCAATTCATTTCCCATCTCAATAACTCATTACTATCTGACCAATTTACATTTTAAGCCACATGTCTTATATAATCGAAATTGACTAAGTTTATTTCTATGCCAACTTTAACTCTTTATTACCGTATACATTCCACTTATGTGCAGATACATATATATTTACACATATGTTGGTAATCATAGATGTGTACAATATATATATATATATATATATTTATTTTTACACATACAACTCTCAACCAAGTGTGTAATATCTCATTCTTGAAAAACTTGCTTAGTTACATTTCATATAATTCTATTTTCGTTAAATATTAAAACTTGAATCCTATAATAGGAATTCATCTCTCTTTATTTCCCAAATAATGCCTTATATATGTATATATAGATATATGTGTATATATATATATACACACACACCTTGGTACATATATATTTATATTGGTACGCGTATATATATATATATATATATATATATATTTTTACATATGTAGATCTTATATATATATACCGATCTTTGAACCAAAAAGGCTTTCCTTAGTTGACTTTCTTGTAACCCATTCTTTTAAACTTTCCAACTAAAACTTTCACAAATATTCAATCTTAATTATGCCTACACGACATATAATCATATTGCATTATATATGTATACATGGCTGTACTTAGACTTTAACTAAACAATACCGAGCCTACTTTTTACCTTTATAATGTTGACACAAGAATGGCTCTATTTCTTTGGGTGGCCTTCACGATCTACATTCTTAACGTTAGATATATAAACATATATTTTATATGTTGAATCTCAAACTTGGCAACACACTTACCCCCTTTTAAACCTTCCAAGTTTCAGCCTCCAATTCCACCTTGGCACAACATTGTTTTAGTCTTTAACTACACCAAATCATGCAAGACAACCTTCAACTCCAACCCAAAAACAACCTTAAATTTTGGCACTTAAAGACTCACCAAATAACCACCGAAAATTGTTTACCAAATCTATAATTCCAGCCTCATTTTTCAGCCACCAAGAACCTCTGTTTAGACATCAATAAATTCAGTCCAAACCCCTCATCAATGCCTGGACTATGCAGCCACGGACCAGCCTTTGATCACGCATCCAGCTGGGTTTTCCAATTCTTCTTCTCACGTGGGGGCTGCTACAGTTCAATCTTCTTCTTCTTCTTCTATTTCTCTTCACCACTCTCAGCACCAACCGAACCACAAACACTTCCTTTTCGTTCTTTCTTTCCTTTCACTGCAGCTCGTACTCTTTCTTTCTTATTCACGCTGCTGCTAATTCATCTTCTTTCTTCTTCTCTCCCCGGATGTGCACATCTTCCTTCTTGTTGAGATTTCCTCTTATTTTCCTTCTGGTTTGCTGTCTCGTTGAGTAGGGGTTAGGTCACAATTTTGCTCTTCCTTTCTTTCCTCTTCTCTTCTCTTCTCTCTTTTTCTTCTTCTCCTTTCCCGGTCGAGATCTTCCTTTCTCTTCTTTCCCTCTTTCCTTCCTTTTTCTTCTTTCCTTCTCTTTGATCGAGTTCTTTTTGTTTTCGTTTTTGGCAGAAGCTTTCGTTTTTGGCAGAAGCCTTTTCTTGTTTGACGTGAACCTGCTCCCACTAACGTGGGAGCAGTGAAATTTTGATTGGCTTCTTAAGGAAGCCAATCAATTATTATTATATTATATTTTTTTGTTTATTTATATATATCTATTATTTATTTGTTTATTTATTTTGTTCTTTTTGCCTTTGCTTTACAGAGGACTTTAAGTCCTCTCTTTTCTTTATTTGTTTTTCATTAACGTGGGAGCAGGTGATACTTGATTGGCTTCCTAAGGAAGCCAATCAAGTTTCATATATATATATATATATATATATATATATATATATTATTTATTTTCTATTTAATATATATAAACTTTACATATATATTATATACTATGTATGTTTATCATCCTTTATATATGTATATACATGATATGTATATATTCTCACATTTTTAATATATTTTTGATAGTAGTATACATATATATATATATACATATATTTTAATACTCACGTAGATTACATTTAATTTTATATATATACTTGTATCCTTTGTTTATCTTAATATATATATATATATATTTACATGTATATATATTTATTTGTTCTTTTGATTGTCTATTCACTTATATACATATTTGCCCGTAGGTTAGTGAGTGCATTTATAAAATTTATTGATTTATTTCACAATATTCAAAATATTAATTATTTTCTTTATTAAATTAACGCATGTTTTGAACTTAATTATATAATTCTAATTTATGCTAGCACTCATCATTTATTGGTAATTGCTCTGAAGTAAAATATTCGTTTTCATTACTAAAGGAAATTACAAGTACAAATTAAATCTCAATTTCTTAACTGAGTTGATGTCCTTTATTTACTTACAAAATCAGTACATTTGTAGTCTTCACATTCTCCCTACCTTAGGAAATTTGGTCCTCCAAATTTTCCATGTCCATCTGAAAGAGGTGAGGATACTTCTCTTTCATTAGACTCTCTAGTTCCCAAATAGCTTCCTCTGAAGAGTGATGCTGCCAAAGTAATTTCACTACAGGAATTGTCTTAGACCTTAATATCTTATCTTTTCTATCTAAGATCTGAATAGGCCTCTCAACATAGCTCAAGTCCTCCATGATTTCCAAAGGTTCATACTCAATGATGTGGGAAGGGTCCGGATGATACTTACTTAGCATCGACACATGGAAGACATTATGCACACCAGATAGCTCGGGTGGTAATTCTAGTCGGTATGCCACGTTACCAATTCTCTCTAGTATTTCAAACGGACCAATATACCGAGTGCTCAATTTTCCCTTCTTACCAAATCGCATTATGCCTTTAGACGGAGAGATCTTCAAAAATACTTTATCCCCAACTTGAAATTCTAAAGGTCTTCTCTGACTATCCGCATAGCTCTTCTGTCTACTTTGAGCTGTCCTCAATCTACCACATATCAATCTTACATCTTCAAAAGCTCTCTCTACCAATTCCGAAGTAAATATTTTTCTTTCACCTACCTTTTCCCAGCCGATAGGGGATCTACATCTACGTCCATACAATGCCTCATTAGGTGCCATCCCAATGCTAGAGTGAAAGCTATTGTTATATGCAAATTTAGCTAGTGCCAAATGATCATCCCATGAGCCTTGAAAATCCATGACACATGCCCTCAACATGTCCTCAAGGGTCTGAATTGTCCTCTCTGACTGCTCATCGTTTTGAGGATGAAAGGCTGTGCTAAAGCTCAGTTTAGTTCCCAAGGCATCTTGGAAGTGTTCTCAGAAACGGGAAGTAAACCGAGAATCTCTATCCGAAACTATGTTCACTGGGACCCCGTGTAACCTCACTATTTCTTTAACATACATAATTGCTAAAGCACTAACTGAATCGGTAACCTTCATAGCTAGGAAGTGAGTGGACTTTGTCAATCGATCCACTATCACCCAAACGGCATCATGATTCCTACGAGTCCTCGGAAGCCCCATGATAAAGTCCATAGTCACGTGCTCCCATTTCCACGTAGGTATGGGTAAAGGCTTCAGTAAGCCCGCTGGCCTCTGGTGTTCAATCTTAATCTTTTGGCACACTAGACATTTGGACACAAAGGTCGCTATATCCTTCTTAATACCAGCCCACCAATACACCTTGCGTAAGTTCTGATACATCTTTGTATTACCTAGATGCATTGTATATTTAAAGCCGTGTGCCTCTTCCATAATCTGTTTCTTCAAGACCTCACTATCCGAAATACAAATCCTGGCCCTATATCTTAACAGCCCATCATCTCTGACCTCAAAATTTGAGTCCTGATCCAGTTGCATCTTACTAGCAATCTCCACAAGTCGAGGGTCTTCTTTTTGAGCTTGTCTAATATGATCAATAATACAAGGCTATATCCTCAAACTAGCCATCAAACATTCATCTTTTGGTTCTAGGTTCAAATTTAATTTCGAGAATTTCTCCATCAAATCCCACTCTTTGATCATCATGTAGCTGATTAAACCCATACTCTTCCTACTCAATGCATCAGCCACTCGATTTGCTTTACGCGGATGGTAGAGAATCTCGCAGTCATAGTCCTTCAATAGCTCCATCCATCGTCTCTGTCTCATGTTCAGCTCTTTTTGCGAGAATAAATACTTTAAACTCTTATGATCCATGTAAATCTGAAACCGTTCACCATACAAATAGTGGCACCATATCTTTAGCGCAAACACTACCGCTGCCAACTCTAGGTCATATGTGGGATAGTTCCTCTCATGGTCCTTCAATTGTCTCGAACCATAGGCCACTACTTTACTATTCTGCATCAATACACACCCTAGACCTTGTAGAGAGGCATCACTATATACTGCAAATCCCCGAATCCACTCGGAATTGTCAAAATAGGAGCTGTAGTCAATCGCTGCTTCAATTCTAGAAAGCTGCGCTCACATGCATCATTCCACTCAAACTTGACATTCTTGCGTGTGAGTCGGGTTAGTGGAGCAGCCAACTTAGAAAATCGTTCTACAAATCTCCTATAGTATCCCGCAAGCCCTAGAAAGCTGCGAATTTCGGTTACTGCCTTAGGCCTCTCCCAATTAATTATAGCCCCTATGTTAGCTGGGTCCACCAACACACCATCTTTTGACACTACATGCCCCAAAAAATTGATTTGCTCTAACCAAAATTCACATTTACTGAGCTTTGCATAGGGCTCCTTCTCTCGAAGAGTCTGAAGCACAATATGAAGGTGGTGTTCATGCTCTTCTCGAGATCGAGAATATACTAGTATGTCATCAATGAAGACGATGACAAACTTGTCCAAATAGAGCTTAAACACTTCATTCATCAGTCCCATGAATGCTGCAGGGGCATTTGTTAAACCAAATGGCATGACTAAGAACTCATAATGGCCATAACAAGTCCTGAAGGCTGTCTTTGATACATCCTCCTTTCTAATTCTTAGCTAATGGTACCCAGACCTCAAATCAATCTTGAAAAATATCTGAGCACCCTTCAACTTATCCAACAAGTCATCAATCCTAGGCAGTGGATACTTTTTCTTCACTGTCACTTGATTCAACTGCCTAGAGTCTATACACAGCCTCAAACTGCCATCCTTCTTCTTCACAAATAACACTGGAGCCCCCTAGGGAGACACACTTGGTCTTATAAAACCTTAATCTAGCAACTCTTGTAATTGCTTTTTCAGTTCCTCTAACTCGACCAAGGCCATTTGGTATGAAGGTTTGGATATCGGTTGAGTGCCTGGAAGTAGCTCTATAGCGAACTCCGTCTCCCTTTCTGGAGGTAGCTCCGGTAGCTCATCTGGAAACACATCAGAGAACTCCTTGACAATTGGAATGTCGAACAATTTCGGATGGCTCTTTTTGGCATCCTCAACAAACGCGAGATAGCCTTCATAAACAATTAATCTCATATTAGTAAGACATCAACAACAATCAAAATCATTCTAGTTATCATTTCCAAGGCATAATACAAACTTTTCAGGTAGGGAGAGAGTTACAATCTTCCTATAGCAATCTACACTAGCACGATGGTTGGTTAACCAATCCATGCCTAGTATTATATCAAAGTCATACATATTCAATAATATCAAATCTACCGTTAAGTACTTATCTCCCACCTTCACTTTACACTGACGATAAACATATTCAGTTGTCTGAGATTCTTTGAAAGGAGTAGTAATATATAAGAGATAACCTAAAGGCCCTGACTCTATATGCAATCTACTAGCAAATGCAGGTGAAATGAATGAATGAGTTGAGCCTGGGTCAATGAGTACAAATGCTTCTAAATCACAAATAGTAAGCTTGCCCTTAATAACCGAACCAGAAGCATCAACTGCCTCCTGATCAAGTGCAAACACTCTACCTTGTACCACTGGACTCTTGCCTTTGTCTTGTGCTCTCCTTTGCTGTGGCATGGTCTGTCCCCCGGCTTGTGTCTCTGTGGCCTTCATCTGGGGACAATCTTTGATTCTATGGCCAATCTTGCCACACTTAAAACAAGCTCTAGTAACCACATAACAAGGTCTATTGCCATGCTTGTTGCCACAAGTGGCACATGGCTGAGATGTAGCAATAGTAGTAGGGATAATGGCCAAGGCTCTGTTAGGTGGAGTAGCAATAGCTGTAGGCCCACTAGCCTGTGGTCGAGGTGCAACAAACCTCTGCCTCTTATTTTGTCCTTGTGATCTACTCGGCTCAAACCTCCTCTTCTCATTTCTCCAATCTATAAATGGTTTAGCTCTAGGAGGCTTTCTTGTCCCATACTCAACCTGAGTAGTCTCCAATTCTTGCTCAATAGTCTGTGCTTTCCTCACCACTGCCTCATACTCGGTAAGCTCAAATGGAGTGACCCTGCTTCGGATATTAGGTCTTAATCCTGAAGCAAACTTCTCTTTTTTCTTCTCATCATTAATGGCATAATCTGTGTCATACTTCACGAAGGCAGTAAATCGGGTCTCATACTCATCAACCCTCATCAATCCTTAAGTGAGTTCCATAAAGTCCTTCTTCTTCTGTCGCCTAGCAGCTTTGGAGATATAATGGTTCATAAAGGCCTCTAAAAATCTCTCCCATGTAATAACCGGATCCTTAGCCAAAAAAAACGTTTCATGGGTCTTCCACCATTTCTGTGCATCACCCCTCATCATATACACTGCTAATAAAACCCTTTCAGTGGTACTACACCCCATATACTTAAAGAGAAACTCCATCTCCTTTATCCATTCCTCTACCTTCGCCGGATCCTTCTCTCCCTTAAACTATGATGGGTTCATTTTCTGGAATTGTCAGATGAGTGTCATATTTCTATCCACTGGATTCCCAGCCTCAGGTACAGCGGGTGGAGGCATAACTGTCTGAGGTGCAGTAGGTAAAGGTGCGGCCTGTGGCACTATAAGAGGAGGTGGTGCTTGTTGCGGTGGTGCTTGTTACAGTGGTGGTGGAGGTTGTGGCACAGAAGGTGCAGCAGGTGGTGGTACAGGAGGTGTAGGAGGTGGGGATGTGGCTTGTTGTGTACTAGCTTGGTTGGCCACCAATTGTTGCAATAAGGCCATTATGGTCTCATGACTTTGCTCTATTCTAGCCATCCTTGCCTCAATACTATATGGTGGTAGAGGTGTAGGGTGTGAGGATGATGGAGGTGCTGTGGATGGGGTCGGACGTGTAATCGAAAACCTTCGAGCCAACCCCCTAGGTCTACCTCCAATTCTCCTCATTGTATTTCGATTAACAGAAATACCTATACCAAGAGCAGATCAATCTTAGTATAAGTTAGTAACAGTGGTTACATGTAGACATTACACAGTACATGGGATGTAACACTAATAACGACCTCTATGACACTGACACGTACTAGACAAATCGAGCTCTGATACCATTTAATCTGTCACGACTCAAATGCCATAACGTACACTTATCACTCCATTTACTATTTAGCAAATTTACGAACTAGATTTTTCTTTTCACTTTAAAGTTTGCATTCGGTGTTAATGTCCTTTCTAAACTGAATTCACGTTCTTAACTTGATTTGCATTCATTATTTAATTTGTCATTTCTTAAAACCATTCGACTTAATATTCTCATTCAATATTAAACTATTAAAAGAAAAACGTCGAAAACTCCCCCTTATATAAAATCGACTTTCCCCAGCTTAATAACCTGCAATAAAATCAAACTATTTCTAGCCGCATATTTCAATCCACAATTCTCAGTTCATTCCATTATATACTACACATACTTTCAAAATCATCAAATATATATATGGGACAGTTTACAGCTCATAATTATCACAATTCATTTCTCGGATCGTACTTGATAATCATATAAATCTATAATAATCTAGAACGATCCTAAGTTACGTCCCAAAGATTCCATAAGCATGTATTGTGCAATTTAAAATGTCATACATGGATAACAAAAATATCGTTGTTATACCTCAAGTGCAACAAAACAACACTCGGAGAATTTAGACCGATATTGCTACTCAAGATAGTCCCCGAGGCCTCGCACCCAACTCCAAGAGGGAGTCTAACTTGTATGATTTGCGATGTTATTAGTAAGGGGTGAGCAAAACCATGGCTCAGTAAGTAGCTTAAGTAAATGCATGTTAGACTCATGTCGTTTTACATGCACGTGTAGAAAACAATGCTGGAGTAATAAGCAAGCTCGGTATTTAAGCATGATCATAAACCAAACACTTCTTTGTGCACTTCAGTTATAAAACGCTTTCAATATTTATTTAGTTAAAACAAAACTTACTATGCAGTTCATTTAAATAAATTTGCTATGCATTCGGTTAAACTCAGTATGCTATGCATTTCGAATAAACGATTAATATAATTCGATAAGTCAATCGATAATTACTTTGATAAAACAATCAATAAACATTCGATAAACGATCAATAAGTATTGCAATCATTTCGATCAATATGGATTTTTAAGAATCTATAAGTCATAAATCAAGAAAATCGATAACGATTAGGCATATTGCCTCGTTTCACTAAAAGTAGTACTGGAAATGAAACAATAGTAAGTAGAGTTTAGGCAATGATCCTCAATCAATCAATCAATCGATATCCATCCTAGCTAGCGATGGAATGGTGTCGCAAGCAACACTGAATCTATGGCCATAGAACGATATCCAGTCTTGCTGATCAGTCAAGAGCTGAAACTTGCCTGCTGGTTTTCCAGACAAGTAACAATCTACCTAGAGCTTTAGGCTCGATAGGTACAATACGATAGTCTAGAGCACAAAGCTCGATAGACGGCAATAAGGCTTAGAGCTAAGCTTGATAGGCTATAAATGACCCGAAGGTCGTAGGACATGCCAGCATTGAAAAACAATTCGAAAATAGTTTTCTCGTGTAGCACTTGGCTTCCACGAATTTCAAAACACTTGTTAAACAAGTTTTGAGTTTCAAATATGCACGATTTCGATTTATTTCAAAGGGTTCGTCCAAACCAAAACTTTATAATTGAAAACATGATACAATTTATTAAAATATGGGTATTAAATAACTCATTTTAAATATGCAATATGTAAATGCACATAGGTATGAATTTGATAGTTTTAAACATGTATGTTCGGTCGGCCACAACCCGCAAGGCAAGGAGAGTTTAAATGTAGCTCAAGCATAAACCAACTTTTATACTTCTTAACGGAAGAATAAACTGAGGTATTTAACATATTCAAAATCATTCCACGAAATGACGCTAGCATACTTTACCTAACCCACTTACCTCGAAGCTCAAAATTTCCTTCCCGTGCTTCTGTGTCCGTTCTCAAATCCTTACACCGCTCCGATTCACTACAAATACAATTCATTTCCCATCTCAATAACTCATTACTATCTGACCAATTTACATTCTAAGCCACATGTCTTACATAATCGAAATTGACTAAGTTTATTTCTATGCCCACTTTAACTCTTTATTACCGTATACATTCCGCTTATGTGCACATACATATATATATATATATTTACACATATGTTGGTAATCATAGATGTGTACAATATATATATATATATATTTTTACATATACAACTCTCAACCAAGTGTGTAATATCTCATTCTTGAAAAACTTGCTTAGTTAAATTTCATATAATTCTATTTTTGTTAAATATTAAAACTTGAATCCTATACTAAGAATTCATCTCTCTTTATTTCCCAAATAATGTCTTATATATGTATATATAGATACACACACACCTTGGTACATATATATTTACATTGGTACGCGTATATGTATATTTTTACATATATATATATATATAAATATATATACCGATGTTTGAACCAAAAAGGCTTTCCTTAGTTGACTTTCTTGTAACCCATTCTTTTAAACTTTCCAACTAAAACTTTCACAAATATTCAATCTTAATTATGCCTACACGACATATAATTATATTGCATTATATATATATATATATGTATATATATATATATATATACATGGGTGTACTTAGACTTTAACTAAACAATACTGAGCATACTCACGAGAATGGCTCTATTTCTTTGGGTGGCCTTCACGATCTAGCTCATGGTTGCCGTCATTACTACAATTTCACATTCTTAACGTTAGATATATAAACATATATTTTATATGTTGAATCTCAAACTTGGCAACACACTTACCCCCCTTTAAACCTTCCAAGTTTCAACCTCCAATTCCACCTTGGCATAACATTGTTTTAGTCTTTAACTACACCAAATCATGCAAGACAACCTTCAACTCCAACCCTAAAACAACCTTAATATTTGGCACTTAAAGACTCACCAAATAACCACCGAAAATTGTTTAGCAAATCTAAAATTCCCGCCTCATTTTTCAGCCACCAAGAACCTCTGTTTAGACATCAATAAATTCAGTCCAAACCCCTCATCAACACCTGGACCATGCAGCCACAGACCAGCCTTTGATCACGCATCCAGCTGGGTTTTCAAATTTTTCTTCTCACGTGGGGCTGCTGCAGTTCAATCTTCTTCTTCTTCTTCTGTTTCTCCTCGCCACTCTCAGTACCAACCGAACCACAAACACTTCCTTTTTCGTTCTTTCTTTCCTTTCACTGCAGCTCGTACTCTTTCTTTCTTATTCACGCTGCTGCTAATTCATCTTCTTTCTTCTCCTCTCCCCGGATGTGCACATCTTCCTTCTTGCCGAGATTTCCTCTTATTTTCCTTCTAGTTTGCTGTCTTGTTGAGCAGGGGTTAGGTCACAATTCTGCTCTTCCTTTCTTTCCTCTTCTCTTCTCTCTTTTTCTTCTTTTCCTTTCCCGGTCGAGATCTTCCTTTCTCTTCTTTACCTCTTTCCTTCCTTTTTCTTCTTTCCTTCTCTTTGATCGAGTTCTTTTTGTTTTCATTTTTGGCAGAAGCTTTCTTGTTTGACGTGAACTTGCTCCCACGCATTTTGATTGGCTTCTTAAGGAAGCCAATCAATTATTAGTATATGATATTTTTTTGTTTATTTATATATATATATATATCTATTATTTATTTGTTTGTTTTTTGTTTTTTTTCTTTGCTTTACAGAGGACTTTCTGTCCTCTCTTTTCTTTATTTGTTTTCCATTAATGTGGGAGCAGGTGATACTTGATTGGCTTTCTAAGGAAGCCAATCAAGTTTCATATATATATATATACATATATATATATATTATTTATTTTCTATTTAATATATATAAACTTTACATATATATATATATTATATACTATGTATGTTTATCATTTTTTATATATGTATATACATGATATGTATATATTCTCACATTTTTAATATATTTTTTATAGTAGTATACATATATATATATATACATATATTTTAATACTCACGTAGATTACATTTAATTTTATATATATACTTGTATCCTTTGTTTATCTAAATATTTATATTTACATGTATATATATTTATTTGTTCTTTTGATCGCCTATTCATTTATATACATATTTGCCCATAGGTTTGTGAGTGCATTTATAAAATTTATTGATTTATTTCACAATGTACAAAATATTAATTATTTTCTTTATTAAATTAACGCATGTTTTGAACTTAATTATATAATTCTAATTTATGCTAGCACTCATCATTTATTGGTAATTGCTCCTAAGTAAAATATTCGTTTCCATTACTAAAGGAAATTACAAGTACAAACTAAATCTCAATTTCTTAACTTAATTGATGTCCTTTATTTACTTACAAAATCAGTACGAAATTTGTAGTCTTCACATGAATTGAATTAAAACCATGAGAATCAATCCCTATGGTTTTAGTAAAGCATACCCATGCATGAATGTGATCTTGTGCAATTCATAAATGATGTAGAATTAGAGTAGAGAGTGAGTAGAACGCGTATACAGCCTTAAATTGTTGAAACGAAGTGTGTAGCCATGGGAGGCTATTTTGGCCAAGTGAAGAGCAGGTTGAAACCTTGCTCAATTCAATTCAAAATGGGTCCTAGAATAACGTATAACTTAATATATGACTGCTAATGAAGTAAGAATCGAAAAAAAAAAGATATTTTAATAGTAGTTGTAGTGTAAGCACCAGTAGGAAACAAACTAGATTTACAGCTGCAATAGGCAATGTAGTAGGCCTCAAGGCGTTAAATACTTTTTATAATTGAAGTGTAGTGAATTGACAATGATTGTGTGATGTTTTGCAACTCAGAAGTGAAGAGTATGATACGGGTGCGACTAAGCAGTACAGTACAATTTGAGTGGTAAGGGATATATGTAAGAAGCGTAGGGATATTGTGTTGCATTTATAATGATTGAATTGAGATCGTATGTGATTAAATACTGTGAATTGAGTGAATTGGAAAACTGTGATTGTGGTTATTGAATAGTGTTTCTAATGCAAGAGGGTTAGGTTGCTTGTACCGTTATACTACCAAAATTTCGTAAATACAACCTTAAACCCTAGAATCATAAGGGTAGATTATAAATGTCATTAAAATGAAGTTAAAGAGTGAATAAAACGAAAGTTACATATAGGCCTCTAAGAGTGCCAAAATTATAACTCAGTTTCTGACACTGATTTTAATGATTTCCCCAGTTTTCAAGATACCTACGAGTGCTAGTGTCATTCTTATACATAAATAAAATATTTTGAACACTGGATTCTAAACTGAGAATATTTGCCGAATATTTTTATCTCAACTGTCATTTTTACTGATTTTATTAAATTATGGACTGATTGAAGATTTGTTTTACTAAATTGATCTCTAAAGAGGGTTCTCACTGTTTTATATACTGTTTTGAGATTGTTGGCCCTATAGTAGTCTTTGGGTTTATCATGCTGATCCAAGTGAGTGAGTGTATTGTTCTGTTGCTGATTAACCTTAGTCACATTTTCAGCACCCACAGTTGTCACTGGACTAGTGTTCACTGTGGACTACTATTGACTATAGCCATATGTCTTACTATTATTCCCTTTTGGGATACTAAAATTGCATGATTCTATTGAGTGTTGCCTGGATTGTTATCGAATAGTTTTACCGTACTGTTTACTAAGTGGTCACTGAGTATGATTGATTGAACTGATTATTGAATTGTTTACTAAGCGATCTACAGTACTATTTACTGAGTGATTTATTGAACTGTCTACTAAACTGGTCATTGTACTGTTTACCGATTATTTTATTGTACAATTTACTGAACTGATTTTTTTACTATTTATCGAGTGATCGTTAACTGTTTACTGAATTGCTTAAGTAATGATTGATCAAAAACTGTACCACTGAATTGTCTATCAAGCAAAATATAGTAAACTCTCTATAGTCAAAGCTACGAACCGAGACAAGTGAGGTACTTCAAAGTATCCTTCTGTACTCAACCTGGTTACCTAACCGATTATAGTATTCTTTCTGATAGAGTGCCTAACTACTATGCTGATATTGATTTTGAGTATAGGAGCATGCTTAAGATACATGCATATAGTTATGCATAGTATCAGCTCTTTTATATATATTTCTTACTGGGCGTAAGCTCTCCCCCTTACTTTATTTCCAGACTATCTGCAATAGCTTATTTTTGTTTCGAGAGGAGATCTGATCAGTATCCCTCAAGCGGTTATTAGAGACCGTAGAGGTATACTATTTTACTTTTATATGTTCAGATAATATATGTACAGCACTACTGTGTATGTATTTATATGGGGGATGTAAACTTTATTGTAGTATATTAAATGTATCCGTCAAGTGTTTATTAATGAATGCTAGATGTAAATTAAATCTTGATTATTCATATATATAAATATATATATATATATATATATATATATATACACACACACACACACACATATACATATATCAAAAGTGAATATTTTGGATTTTGGGATTGAAATATCGGTTAACATTGAAATTGAGTGTAGATATTGCAAATAACCCAACCATTCATAATAATAAGGAAAATATTTTTACTGAGTGTCAATAATCAAATTGTGACAAATATAGAAAATACCGATTAACTGTTTGAACAAGTTAAGTACTCATTTATCAAGTCAAAATTTAACTTTCAAATTTAAATTTAAAATATGTTTTAGAATAAATTATTAAAAAATTAAATTAATAAATTTAACTGAACTCATAAAAATAAATTAAAATAAAAAATCATAATTATAATGTTTAATGAATTAATTTAATTAAATATTACATTAAAAATAAATAATTTATAAAAAAATAATATTGTAATAAAAATATTATTATTTATAATCGTGTTCGAAAAATATGTAACCTAAGATTGGTATTCGAACTCATGACGAATAATAATTTTACTATCCAAACCCTATTCAAACCTGATCATATAATACTCTAACACTATTTAATAAAGTTGAATAATATCATACATCCATTTATAGATAACTACTACCATCTCTACAAGGATATTCAGTTCTATGGTTCATTATTTTGATTTGTAAACAATTGCTTAAACATAGAAATTTGCAGTTCTACAATGGGCATGATTATTCTAATCCTTTGAAATTAGTGAAGTCGAACTCATCCTGTTTCACACTGGACTTTATACCAAGAAAACTCCTAGATAAGTGTTAAGAAACATTTAATCAAAAAAAAAAAATTCAGATCTGGAAATGATCATTTATTACTGATTTGCCTCAACTTGTGGAAGTGCCCTCTCTCGTTTCAACTTTGTTTAGTATTTCTCGAAAAAAGCCCAACAAGGTCTCTTGTATTGGTTTTGTTGCTTAAGGAGTTACCAATTTGGAAATTGGAAACAAGCATGTCTCCTCCAATAACATAATATAAAAATAATAAAAAAAGTGATATACATAAAAATTTAACAAAAATTATTTATAAATTTAATAAAACTTAAAAAAATAATATCTAATATATGAATATAAAATTTAAAATAATAATTATCGTATTTTAAATTATATTAATATCATTTAATATTAACAAATTATATAAAAAATTACTAAATTAATCTCGATCTCGTATGAGTTGTGACGGTGGTCCTCTATGATGAGAACTTTTTTTTTTTGGTGGAAAAAGGAACTGAAATTAAAATAACCAGAGTACAAGTACAGAAAAAAATTACAAGAAAACATTAATATTTCTAGTAAAACAAATCCCCATTCTGTCAGCTTCTAATTGCAGCTTCAGTAATTCCGAGGGATCATCTAGCAACACAAAAAGAAGATCACTTTCAGCACCCTTCTTTGCAAGGAAATCGGCACACGCATTGGCCTCCCTGAAGACATGCTTAATCTCCACTGCTTCCAGTTGATGTAGTAATGATCTGCAGTCATTAACAATACCACTGTAAGCATGATTGTAAGAGACTCCGTTAATGAGAAATCTTACCGCAAGTTGAGAGTCAGTCTCAACAATAAGTTTGTGGAATCCCTTAGATATGGCTAAGGATAGACCATCTCTAAGTCCCCATAATTCAGCTCCAACACTTGTTGTTTTACCAAGGTTTCGATAATATCCACACAGCCAAATGCCTTGGCTATCTTTGAGCAGTCCTCCAGCACTTGCTAAGCTTGGGTTACCTTTTGAGGAACCATCAGAATTGAGCTTAATGAAGTTTTCTCTTGGGGCTTGCCACTTGACTTGAATTTGTGAAGGTATTTTGTTCTTCAAAACAGGGGCAGTAACTGCCCATAATTCCTTAGTTGATTTGGTGATTTTATCAAACCAGACAACACAAAAATCAACAGAGGCCTTAGAGATGATTTTATTTCTATCCAGCCAAAGAAACCAAAGGGCTAGTGGAAAAATAACCTTCCACTGAATTCTTTGGATTTTTGGGATTGCTGGAGAATTAAGGTTAAAGTCAAACCAGTTAAAATAATAATTATCGTATTTTAAATTATATTAATATCATTTAATATTAACAAATTATATAAAAAATTACTAAATTAATCTCGATCTCGTATGAGTTGTGACGGTGGCAGTCTATGATGAGAACTTTGAACAAAGGAAATAGGGCAACTTGCGATTGGGCTTGTTGGAAGCCACAAGTACATCCGGGTGGTCCCTTCATTTCTCATTTTCTATTCGGAAAGCTTAGCTGGTCACCATTCCTTCGACGGGTCATGTTCATCATTCATGCACCTGGATCTAGATCCTAGACCCTCCAAATCCAATTCATTTTTCTTATCTTTATGCTTTTTATTTAAATTATAAAATATTTTTATATCACATTAAATATAAAATAAATTATTATTCTCACTGCATGAATAGCATTAACTCTAAAAAAATTTGATTTTGTGAGAATTAAAACAAACATAAGATTTCACACTATAAATTATTATCATTAAAAAAATCAACGAAATTTTACACTACTAAACTCACTTATAACTTTTTTTTTGTATTTTATTCGGCATTTGCACCTCCTCTTTTGGCGAAACGACTCGGTTCCAAGCACTTGCTTTTGTAGCATTATTGAATGTGCATGATTGTCCACAAATTATTTGTATTGCACGTGTTAAAAAATACGAGTCATCTTAATCGACTATAATAGATTAATCAAGAATATTTGATGCCTTTGAGTTTTGCAAGTGAATTTCCACATTAGCATTCAGAATGTGCCTAAATAGTATAAGTATCTTTTTGGTAATTTACGATGAAACATCGACAATTCAGATACCCTGCTTTCGTGGATTATTAATATGCTTCAATCCGATGATTTAATATCGATCAACTTTAACAAGTGGCAGGAGCTTCTCTTAATTTTGTGTCGGTGGCTTAGGCAAGTCTTTTCTTTTTTCTTTTTCTCGCCTACTCCGGCTAGAATGACAGAACAAGAGGAAAGAAAAGTAAAACGTGTACGTTAGATCTATTTGAATCACTAAACCATAAATGTTTGTCCTTACTGTGAAGCTAACATTATTTTCCCAGATTTAGATCTGATAGCTTTTCAAGGTCAATCTCCTTGCCATGTTAATTTTTTTAATCATCATCGGCATTAAATTGCTCAGATGTCCCCGTCAAAATTGAGGCAAGATTTGATTACAAAATATTCAATCTACTTCCTTGTTTTTTCCTCCTCAGCGGCAAATTTTAACAACTAACCCTAAAAAAGGGGAAAAAAAATATAAATCTCGGAATAATTAATATTTTAAGTAGATTTGATAATTTTAAATAAAATTTAATAATATAACATAAAAATAAATCGGATAAAAAATATGAAAGTTATATGGATTAAAAGTTTATAAAAATTATATATAAATATGATAAAAATTAAAATATAAATTTTATATTTAATACTTCGATAAAAATTTTGATATAAATTTTTGATATTTTATATTATATGAATACAATTTTTCATAGCACGAATCCAAATTTTTTTACACTAATTGCCAGATCCACTTTCAAGTTAGGACTTCAAGCTGGAGAGAATTGTTTTTGATTCTTTGAGGTGTGAGTGGGATGGGATGATACGAAATAGCAATGGCCACTGGAAGCTCTCTCCAACCATCCAATTCAAACTCTTACTTGAGTCAACCAGCCATCAATGCTTAAATTTAGTATGACTTGATACATTAATTAGTGCATGTTATAATATCTTTGAGTAACTCATCCCGAAAAAAAAAAGTAGATTTGAAAATGGTCAAACTTTTTTCCTGTGTTTGAACACCAATTGTACGTATGGTTTATACACGATAAGTTGATATCTTGAATGATCCTTAAAGTTTGTACAATATTTTAAATTATTTTAAAAATTTTTAAAAGTAATACATTGCTCCCCAAAGTTGCAAACATGTATCATTTAAGTCTTTTCATCAAGTTTTTTGTCAATTCAAATGTTAAATGCAAGTTAGAATCATGTTTCAACACACTTGGCATCAATTGGGACGTGTATTATTTAGTAAAAATATTACTTTTCAAGATAGTATCTTAAATGGTTTTAAAAATTTGCGCGATATTTTAAATTAGTCCTTAAATTTCAAAAAACAATATATTGGTCCTCCAAAATTACAATAAACTCAGAGAATTCGAATACCCATAGCAATTTTGTCTTTTCAAGAGATATACGTATCTTGATATTATTTTTACATGTGACTATAATACAATGTACATATCTTATTGTTGCTTGGAACCCCTAGGTATTTGAATTCATACAAAAGCTTCTATATTAATGGGACTTAATTAGCCCAAAGTGGTAACTGAATTACTTTCAAAACTGGAATATTGGTTCCTACTTAACCAAGAGAATTCGGATATCCTGACTCCTTAATTCAAATACCCTTAGTTATGTCAAGAGAACATAAAAGAATATTAGGAATTCGAATACCTTTATTTAGGTATTCGAATATTTAAATCTACAAACCTATAAAAGGATATGTACATTTTGTTATAAAGATATCTACATCTCATATGAACATATGTACGTTGCTTCCAATTCAAAAATTAATCTAAAGAATTCAAATACATTGAATTTAGTATTCGAATGCCTATATTGACAAAGCCTTCCTAGAGAACAGAAAATAATATTAGGAATTCGAATACCTTTTTTAAGGTATTTGAACACTTGTAAGTCCAAACTTACAAAAGGTTATGTACATTTTGTGATATTGATATGTACATCCTATATGCTCATATGTACGTTTTTTCTAATTCGTAAACTACTGTGGAGAATTTGAATACATTAAAAAAAAGGTATTCAAATACTTATGTGTACAAACCTTTATGGAGATACATTTTTGTCTTTCAATAATAAAACTAATATGTAGAATTTGAATTTCTTCATTCGTAAATTTGAATACCATCTATGCAGGAAAAGTGAAAAAGTTTCCTTTAGATATATGCAAAAACACTCCATAACCTTAAAAACTCATTATTCAAATGCATTTTTTTCCTTCTAAAACCCAAATAAAGAAACCAATTATAATAAAATAAAATAGTAAATAAGATATTTTACGTGAAAAAATTTGTTATAACATTTTAGTAATAAAATAATTTTCTTTTATTCATAGTAGGTACAAGCAAGAAGAGGGATTTGATCCTTGAATTTAATCCCTCCTAAAAAAAGTAACATTATTGTCATAACGTCTAAGTCCATGAACCTAACTGCTAGACTTTAAAATTCTGGGAGTCGCCACCAACCATTCAAACCTGAGGTGTGATTGGTCACCTATTCATGTCTAAAGATAAGGCTTGGTCTACGTTCAAAGATTCTTAGATTCGGGAGTACGGTTACGTGTGGGGAAAGATTAGCACCCCCACGACGCCCATCCTAGAATGGTACCACTTAGCCTTAGGTTATCTTCTAAATTTGCTTAGGTTAATCTTTAATTTCAATATGCTTAATATTGAAAGTTATTTCTAAGTATCCTCCATTAAGCTGGTGGGGTAACCTAAAAATCCTTCTCACCTCAAGAGTATTCAAGTAGTACTATGCGACTTGCTTGAAGAGGCTCCGTCGTCGGATGAATTTTAGTATTTTATGGAAATTTCCTAACTTTGACTCCTCTACCCAAATTATCTTATTTTATTTTTATCATTTATTATCTTCTATTATGTTCTTGACTAATATTTTTTTATTATTTATTGTTATATTTATCTTATGAATATAAATTATCTTTATTTTTTTAGAAAATTAATATAAATCATTTTATCAAAAATTCCTTTAAAATCCTCCATTAAGCTGGTAGAATTTAAAAGAAATTCTCTTACCTAAAGATTTTCAAAGTATTACTTAAGCGTAACCCTCTTTGGAATCTTATCATCGAAATGCTACTCACTTTCATGAATTATTGTTATCTGACTCTTATTATTATTATTATATTTTGATTTATCATATTCTTTTATTATTATTTATTATATTTTTAAAAAATGCACATGAATTATTTTTTATTGAAAATTTCCTTTAGCTCCTTCCATTAAACTGGTCAGATTATGAAGGAAATCCTCTTGCCTAGAGATTCCAAAGTATTACTTAAGCGTAACCCTCTTTAGAATCTCATCATCGGAATAAATCTTGTCCACCTTTATTATTTTTTATTTACTAATCTTGTTAGTATTTTATTATTTTAACTTTATGTTTTATTTAAATTTATTTATTTCATTTTTATAACCTAAAGAATTATCTTATTATTAAGAATTATGAATATCCAAATTAACTAATCAATTAATTAATTAATTTTAATCTTAGCTAAAGACTTCAAGAGTTAATCAATTTATTTAAAACTAGAATTAGTCAATCAATTTGGAACTAGCCTAACAAAACAGTAAAGTAAAAAAACAACAAAAGAATGCAAACTACACTTACCTTTTTCACTTCACTGCTCACTTACACGTGGAAAGACCAACCTCTCTAATCTTCTCCTTCACTCTTTGACACAAGGTGCAACAAACGGAGGCCAATGACGTCATTCACATCGATTGCAAGAGGACTTCACGACACGGGTGAATTCTAGAGGTCGACAACAACAGCGATAGCTAACGATTTTTGCAGCAGTGGTAATGGCTTTAGATGGATTGTAATTACAAAAAGAAAGAGTGGCTATGGCAGCTTGAAGGTGCTATGAAGATGGTTGATGGCAAGGTTCAAAGAATGGGTTTTATATTGAAGACACAAGATTGGGTTTTCTTTTTTCTCCCCCCCTACAGTCAAGAGTGCTCCCCTTTTTATAATAAAAAATTTATTTGAGTCCTAATACAACTCTACCTATTTTATCAATTATCTCCTATTTTTTAACATTTTATCTATTTCTTATATTAATCCTAATCTAACTCTATCAAATTTAATATTAATCCATATAATTATCCTAAAAATCTAATTATCCTAATTATCTAATCCTAAAATAAATTTTATTTTTATTTCTTTTTATCTTTTCTCTCTCTTTTCTTTTTTTTATTCCTATATCCTATTTTAATTTTAATTTCCTAATTAATGTTAATTCTAAATCTAAAAATTATAATTTAATTCTAGCCTAATTCTAAATTGTTAAATTAAAATACAAATGTCACTTAACCCAATTAATTATTTATACAAATTGAGACCCCGGACAAAATAGTGTATCTACAATTATTACAATAATAATACAAATAAAACCTTTATTTAACTTTATTATATTAATAATCTTTAATCGTTTAATAATAACATTATAGCTTTAATGTTTGTTTAACATTCTAATAATAACTGTTGGCCCAATTACCTAATCGAGAAGGGTGAATTGGTTTTTTTCTAATCTTGAGTTTGTTTTTGATTCTAAGTTCTTTATCCTATCTAAAAATACAAATCAAGCACAATGCAATGAAGACAATTCAACAATAAGCAATATAAAGAGTTTAGAGGTAGAGAAATAAAACTTAATGATTTATAAAGGTTCAACTTCCTTGCCTATGTTTTTTATCTTGAGATGCTCCCAAAGATTTTGTCAAAATTCAATATAGAAATCAAACTTACATCCTTTTTTTTGCAAGCTCAAGAGTAACCTTTCTTTTTATAGGCTTAAAGATAATCGTTTCTTTTTTTCTAGGTTCAAAGATAACCTTACAACCTTTACTTTTACTATGCTCAAGTAGAAAACATTACAACTCTCCCTTTTATGGCTCAAGGAGAAAACCTTTTACCTAATTCCTTTACAACTAAGCTCTTAAAGGTTCGCTCCCTTTTACAAGTAGTGAATGGGTTTACAAGATGAGTAATCAAGAATACCTTTAGGCAAGTGGGTGATTACAAGTTAGAGCTCTAAGGAATTACACAAGAAATGTGCTATATATTATAAGAGATGAGAATAATAGAAGCTTTGACTATTTTCACTCATTTTGAAGCTTAAAGATGTCGTATGATCAAGTATCTTAGTCTTAATGATCTTCGAGGCTTTTATTTGTACTTTCTTGATTGTTGAAGATGTTTGGGGGAGCTTTTAATCATTTATTCCCATTGCAAGACACAAATTACTAGTTGTTGGAAGATTTTTGAAGCAAAGGGATCGATGCCTATACATGGGGGATGGATCTCTCTATTTTGTGAAACAAAGGAAGAGCTATTGACTTTGGAGGGATCGATGCCTAGCAACAGGGATTGATCCCTTGGTCCAATTTTGCTATCATGGCCATTTTAAATGTTGAAAATCTCATTTAAATTAATTTTTAATTTCATTTGAAGTATAGCATGACTTTAAATGCATGAAATTTAACCCAAAAATTACCAAGAAATTTTCTAAAATATTTTCAGTGAATCTTTACTAAGTTTGATTTTCCAAAAATCACTTCTAAATCAATTAAGACCAATTGAGATAAATCAATTAAATTATGGTCTTATATGGATTAAATAGTTTGTGAAAAGCTTAAGTATAGGAGCAAATTTACTAAAATGAATCATTCATACAAGTTTATTTATATGAACTTTTTGTCATTTCAAAATATATGTGTCTTGAGGTACTATAATGTCAAGAGACTGATCCGTAGAAAGGCTGGCATCTGAATTATCCAAATCATCTCCATCGTAGCTTGTGAGAGCCTCGATCACTTTGGGTTAAGGAAAGACTCCCAAGGGTCGGTGAGATTGAATAGATCATCATAAGTGCTTTTCTTGAAAAAAATGTTCCAAACCCTCAGTACCTGGATCATACTTTGTCCAATCAAGAGCATGCAAAGTAGAAATCATATTTGATAAAACCAGTTAAGAATATGACCTTCCTTTCATGGCATTTCTCGTGAAGACACTACTCCCTCTTAGCCCCAACTTGGATTTGGCATTGCTTCTCTTGGCTAAGAGAAGGCTTTGTTTGGGTCTATAATCTTGTAATTTCTCCCTCTAACTCTTAGTTTCAGTTCAGTTGGGACCTTGATCTTGGAGAGAAGAGCGGCATGCTCCACCTAAAAAGTGCATTGCTCATTTGAAATGGAGGAAAATGCATCCTGATAATGATCTAAGGAGGCAATCTTAGTCCTTTTCCTCTCAAAATCATCTTTAAGATGAACCAACTCCAACTGCTCGAGTTCTCTAACGGCCTGTGCCCTAAATGCTCAATGTTAAGCATTAATAACAATTACTTATTACGCTATCTACAAACAAGCAAAATGATAAAACTCACAAGACATTCATATGAACGTGAAACAGAAGATCCGAAACTTATCCTCGTTATTTCTATATCAGCTTTGTCTTTGCCATTGGAAAAGTTCTTAAAAAATCCAGTCTTATCACAAGAAAGAATGACGGACCAGCCCAAATTGGAAGTAACCTTAAGGTCTTTTACGAAGTCATTATAATTAGGTCCCTAGTAGATCCGGAAATCCTACCCAGGAGCGACATTCCTTCATCTAGCATGAAGTAATGAATGTTAAGATGAACGCTCTGGGGAGCGTAGGTATGTCACTTATTGATAACTCTATGAATAGTTACCTCTTATCTTTAATGAGGAGCACGAATATATTACACTCAGCTCAATTCCACCCATGCAACTCATTTAGTTCCTCTTGTTCACCATAACCCATCACTATCAATTCATGAGTGACAGACTTGCCTCTTCCATGTTTAGGGGATCAAGAGGAAATAAATCTTCAAAATAAGCATGTAGAAGAGCACAAGCTCGAGTGTGTTCTGAAACCACCACTTCGAGACAAACTCGTTTTTTAAAGACAGGGAATTTCAGTTGGAGAAGCTCTGAATATTCTTTCTCTTGCAAAAAGCATGCCCAACATAAATGTTAGAATGATTGACTAATGAAAATAGTTCTAAAAACTTTAAATTGAAAGTTATGATCAGGAGGCTCAAAGAACTCCTAAAAAGACTTAACATTGGCTAAGAATTCCTTTGAAGAAAGGGTCATGAAAAGGCTTATAGATGCTTCTTTTGGACCACAATCAAGACCTCACTTAGAGGTATCACTCTTATTTGAAGCTTCCTTTCCTTCATTTCTTGTAGAACAACCTTGGGCTAATAGACCCTTGGGTTCTAAATAGAGGACTTATGGGAGCAAGAAAAGGATTTGCGAGAGTGTCTACCTTGCCTTAACTAGCAGTTAAGATGTTCTCTAAGGTGAAAGTAGTAAATAAATCGGTTTCTCTTCCAAAACGTTATCGATCAATTTGCTAATTGTACAACCTTCTCAAGATAGAGAAAATCCTATCCTTGGATGATTTTTACCTACGAATACCATATTGGAGACCTTTTGAATAGACGAGGATATTGACCCAGAAAATCTACAAACCCTTGAGAAAGGCACTTAACAAAGGAAGTAACAGCACAACGCTACTCCTATTACAAATTATGGTGAAGCCCACTAGTTGAGCCTATGGGTGAAGATGAAGGGTCTCTTGTAATAATTCCAAAAAGAGAAGTCACAAGAGAATTTGAAAAGTATATGGACCCAACATGATTTAAAAAAAAACAAAAACTCTTAAATACTCTTTCACAAGGTATACCCTGCGAAAGAATGAGGAGCAATTGATGAGAGTTATACTAAAGATCATTGGGCCTTGATAAAAGTCAGGCTAAAAAACATTGGGCCTAAAAGTAATCTGAATCCAAGATGAAAGAGGACTCTGAAGGGCTATGTAAGATCCACTAGGGTATCATTTAAGTTGTGAGTCTTAACCGTAATTGTAAGCCAAATAACTGCTATAAATAGGTCACAAGTATCATTTTTACACTCTAAGCTCTATTTGCTTACTAAAACTTAAAAGTCTGTCAAAATCTTGTCTGACTTAAGTAATGAGTGCACGCCCAGGGGAAAGCTCATGCATCCCTCTAATTGTTTTTTTTTTCTTGTAGAGTTCTTAGAAAAATGATAGCACAAAGATCGAGATTCCTACGTCTTCGAAATTTATTGTTGTAAACAAAGAAGAACACTTATTAATTTAAAATTTTTATTGAGATCAAAATTATTTTTTGTTTTAAAGATATTTTTATCTTCAAAATATTTGAAATGTAAAGATTAATTATTGAGATATGTGGAGTATTTTTGAAAATGTATTTTGGAGTGCTTTCAAAAAAGAAATGTAGCATGAGAGTTTAACTTTTCGCACGAGGCAATGAACAGTCCTTGAGGCTCTTGCAGCTTGCGTCCACGGTCGAACTCCTCCATGATGGCCTTTAGGTGGGAAGTAGACCTGCTCAAGGGCCGGGCTACCCGCCCAAGCCTGAAAGTCCGTTTTAAATTTGGTCGGACTTGGACAAAAATATTTGATAAAAAAATGGGCTTGGGAAAAATTTTTAGGCCCGTTTAAAAATCGGGCTGGGCCTCGAGCTTGCCTTTCAAAGCCCGGGCCCGGCCCGAATTATTATTATTTTTTATTTTATATATATCTTTTTTAATATTAATTAAATTTTTATATAGATTTACTAAATATAATATAATTATATGTATATAAAATATTATTGAATAATAAATATGATTATAAATATTTAATATGGAAGTTGATATATAAATTTTGATAAATTAAATTAAATTTTAAAGGATATAAAATAATAAAAAAAATAAAATCAAAATCAAAATATAAAAAAAAATTATTTTCTGGTCGGGCTCGAGCTTGTAGTATAAAAATGAAAACGGGCTTGGACAGAAAAATCAGGCCCGAATGTCGGGCCGGGCCGAGCTTGGGCGTGTAAAAAGTTTATTATTACCTGTCATGGGCCTGGCCCGAGCCCGACCCGGCCCGGCCCATGAGCAGGTCTAATGAGAAGTCCCATAGATATAATGTGGAAAGAAAAAAAAAGTCATGCATTAATACTTGTGACATGAAGCATACCAATATAGATGTGGAACCCCAAATATAAATTAATATATCGGCATCAAATTTTAAGGGAGCAAAAAAAGTCATGCATTAATACTTGTGACATGAAGCATACCAATATAGATGTGGAACCCCAAATATAAATTAATATATCGGCATCAAATTTTAAGGGAGCAAAGCAATCTCCTGTCCGCGAATTTTTTAAGATTATATTTAATTAGACAATTTGAGATTGTTTCTATTTTGAAAATTTTTAAATGTCCTATGTACAAAAAAAAGAAATATTTTAAATGTACTAGCATTTCTTTACACACACATAAATATATTTTATATTTAAACAGAATCAAAGTGCAAAAAATGAAGTACATAGAAAAAATTAGGGTGTATTTAAAATTTCCCTTGTATTTTTTGTTTTCGTTTTTTATTTCATTTTTTTATTTTCAAAATTATGAAATATAAAATATATTTGATTATTATGCGGTACCATTGCCAACCAAATTCAGTGAGATTATTAAATATCTCTTAAGAATCGGCAGCTTGTAAGTAATTTGTCTGATTGATGATACGGATTGGGATTAGACATTCACTTTTTGGAGTCCTTTCCTTTGAACCCGTCTTTGGTGCTTCAATGATATGTTTTTCCTAACAAAGCAAATAATTTTGCCTTTTATATAGGGGTGATTTTGGCATTTGACACCCTTAATTATGATTGAGACAAGACAACCATAAGTGATACAAACCAAGGCTAGGGGCACACATTAATGTCCTCACGAAAAGAAAAACGCAGACTGAAAGCTGTAAAATAAGATTAAAAAAATTGGAAATGGAAGAATCAAGAGCAGGGAGATGGAGTGAGTGGCACATGTTTTAACCGGCGGACATAAGACAATAGCGATAAACAACAATTTTCCGCAGGATTAGTTGTCCAACAAACATAGATAAAGATTCTTTCGACGTCACTTTGACTGAAACGCCCCGCAAACCCACAAGCTTCCTCCTCTTTCTCTTTCCTCTGGCGCTTGTTCAAGAACATGTTTTGTAACTTCCACAGTGTTCTGAGGCTAGAATTCTGAACCGAAGCCGGAACAAACCGAGAAAACAGAGGTAGAAAAAGGAAGAGTAACCAGTTGAGATAACCAGTTGAGATAACAAGTGTTATCTGTCAACTATCGGTGTAATGAGTCCACTCAAGGGCCAATCTCACCCTCACTTGCTCGCCAAGAAGTTCTTGCCTTATGCTCTTTATGCTCTCCTTCCCATAGCTCTCTTTCGCTTGTACTTTCACCCTTTTCCTTTCCCTCAATCTGCCACAGATCAGCTTCCTCACACAAATCACATCATCCTAACCACCTCTTCTTCTTCTCCTTCTTCTTCTTCTTCTTCCTCTTCTCCCCCTCTTTCTTTATCCTTTTCCAAAGGTACATTTAGTAAGAAAAGAAAAGCTGTCAGGACTTTTATCTTTTCCTGGGTTATGGTCTTCCTATTGCGTTGCATTATGGATATTATTACTGAAAAAGTTCTTTTATTTTTTTTTATTTTTTGCTGATTTGCAGAGGAGAAAATTGCTTATGAAACTCCATGTGACTACACCGACGGCAGATGGGTGCATGACAAGATTGGGCCTTTGTACAATGGCACGACCTGTGGTACAATTAAGGACGGTCAAAATTGCATCTCGCATGGGAGACCTGATTTGGGTTACCTTTATTGGAGATGGCAACCAAGCCAATGCAAGCTCCCCAGGTTTGATCCCAACACTTTCTTCGACCTCCTTAGCAACAGGCATATAGCTTTTGTTGGTGATTCCATGGCTAGGAACCAATTGGAATCCCTTCTTTGCATGCTGGCCGCTGCCTCCAATGCTAACCTGGTTTATAGAGATGGGGAGGATAACAAGTTCCGTAGATGGCATTTTGCTTCTCATAACATTACTATTTCAGTTTACTGGTCACCATTTCTGGTTAGAGGGGTTGAGAAATCAAAAACTGGTCCAGATCATAATGAATTGTATGTGGATACTGTTGATGAGAGGTGGGGGGTTGATTTGGACCATATAGACATGATTGTACTCTCAATAGGGCATTGGTTTCTTCATCCAGCAGTTTATTATGAGGGTGGTTCGGTATTAGGTTGCCATTACTGCCCTGGACTGAATCACACTGAGATAGGATTTTATGATGTGATGAGGAAGGCCATAAAGACTGCACTTAAGACAATAATTGAAAGGAAAGGGGCTAATGGTAATGGAATTCATGTGTTTCTGACCACATTTTCACCTTCACATTTTGAAGGTGAATGGGATAAGGCCGGTGCTTGCCCCAAGACAAAACCTTTTGAGGAGGGAGAGAAGATGCTTGAAGGAATGGATGCAGATATGAGGGCAATTGAGGTTGAAGAAATGGAAGCCGCCAAGGTAAATGCTATGCAATTTTCAGGGTTGAGGCTAGAGATATTGGATGTGACCAAATTATCATTAATGAGGCCGGATGGCCATCCAGGGCCTTACATGTATCCATTTCCATTTGCTAATGGGGTTCAAGAGCGCGTACAGAACGATTGTGTGCATTGGTGTCTGCCAGGTCCTATAGATACATGGAATCAAATACTTTTAGAAGTTATTAGGAAATGGAGTCTTCAATCAAAGAGAGAAGAGTGAGGCAGTACAACACGAAGTGCTGGGTTTTGATTTACTTTGCTATCCTGCTCTATTTTGTTGGTGTGTGTTTCTTTCTGAAACCAAACACATAAATGAAAAAAAAATTTGTTTGGGATCTCTTTCAGCTTTATTAGCAAGGAAATGGAAAGAGTGTGGTTAGTGAAAATGAGATCATTGCTCTGTGGTCGACAAAGATAGCGATTCTTTTGGAACATCTGTTGTTTTCTTTTATAAAATGTGTACAAATGATATCAATGTGAAACTGAAATGTTAGAGGAATTTTAAAAATTTTTGGCAGTTTTTATTTGTTTCTTTGCATACAGGGCTTGGCCATTTCACCAGGAATTAATTTGTATTAGCCTTGAATCCTGACCATTTTGTGCACAGTTTAGATTCTCAAATTTACATTGTTGGGATTGCATCTGAGCTTGTTATTTAAATACTTTTCTAAATCATTGATTCATTCAAGCGTATTTCTTCTCCAGTAACGACTAACCCAAAATCCTGTAGAATTCGGTATACTATTTTACTGAGTGATTTTTGCTAAGAGACAAACTAAACACATCCTATGTTTTTCTTCACACACCTATTTTCCCTTTTAGTACACCTATTTTCCCCTTTAGTAAACAGTAACTTGTATGAGTAAAATAGGGGGTGTGAAAAAAAAATTAGGGTGCGTTTAGTTGGTCTTTGCTAATATCCGTACTTACTACCCACCCAAAACCCTACAGGTTTTCTTCTAGTTGCCCCCTTCTTTTGGATCTGACCTTAGCCAATGGCAAGAAAATGAGTCTTTCATCATATTAAAGAAGGAAAGCAGCTTTTCTTTTTGGCAGACGCTTCTATTTGTTACCACAAGAATCGCTGGCTCAAGGTTTCCAAGGAAACTTTACCTAGCTTGAATTGGAAGAGAGTGGGGCAAGGTTCTTTGTTGTTAAAGTTGGTGAAATCATTTCAGTACTCCACCCAATAAACAAAAAGGTCGGTGTAGGTGGTGAAACACAAAGTTTGGCAAGCGCTGCGCTTCGCTTCGCTTGGCTTGGCTTGGCTTGGAAATAATAGTTGTTTCCCAGCCCTTGCTTTATTTTTTTTTTTAAATCACAAATATTTTCATTTATTTTAACGGTATGAGATTAATCCCTCTCGAGATTTCGTCATAGTTAAAGCTTCTTACCCTTCTCCAAAGGTATATTTAGTGAGGATCGAACCTGAGAACTTTTTTCATAAACTTAGTTTACGTTACTAACTGAGTCACAACTCATAAGTAATCCTTGCTTTAGTTTAATTCTTCCCATCCTCAAGCATTCCATTTTTAACTTTAGTTCCTTTCTTATTTGATCACTTTCTATAATCAATTATATTTCAATATAAACAATCACTATAAAATTTTCCTTTTAGAATAAAAGTGATTTTATTCATTTAGAAAACTTCCATAAGCAGTTACAATAGTCTGGTATTGATGATCAACGTAACATTAGTAAAATAAATTGGGGTATTGAAGAAAAGTATAGATAGTAATGAAGATAAACTAATTTGAAAATCAACATAGCATTCAATAAAATAATTCGGTATATTAATGGAAAGTAGTAATGAAAATTTCTATTTTAATTCTAAACGTTATAAGTTGATTATACTGTTATTTTTATAGGGTAAGTTCTGTATATACTCTGTGGTATGTGTCTCTTTCATATACTCCCCCGTACACTAATTGTTTTTCCACTTATATAACCTTTGGATCCATTATGTCACAAGAAGAAGCATGATAGTATGAAAAACGATTCAAATTTATTAAAATCTTAAAAATACCCTTAATATTACCATTGTTATATCATGTTTAAGTTTAAGAAATCTAAATCATGCCAACAATCTCTTGACTGAGTAACTAAGGTTAAGTTGTGACATTTTATAAAGTTTGGATATGATTCTAAGCAACCCCACTTCCATCTCAAATTATTAAATATTTCATTTGTAAACCAAAAGAATCCAAATTAAAATTATTATTAAATATTTCCTTCGTAACAAAAAAAATCCAAATCAAAATTAAATAAAATGAAGGAGAAAACACTTTGATGGCATATACGGCTTCCTCTTCATCATCGTCAACACATATATCTATTTGTTCTTCAATATTGCATGAAAGGTTTTGAGAGTTTACAAATGTGAAATTAGTTCTCCTCTTTGAAAAGTTTGGACCGTCAATAATCCTGATAGAAAGTTTTTTGAGTGTGCTCGTTATGCGATAAGTGGGCATAAATTTGGGTTCTATTTTGAATTTGTTTTTTTTTTGTTTACAAGAGAAATATTAAATAACTGGAGATGTGGGTACTTGAGTTTGAACCTAAGACTTATAATATGTCACAATTCATCTTTAGCCACTAGGCTAAGAAGTTGTTGGCTTTGAAATTGTTATATCTTTCTTTATTTTGAAATTTTGTTTTCCTCTAAGGAGGAGAGTTTTGTGGATTTTTCGAGTGGTATGATCCACCAACTTGTAGAAAGAGAAAATAAGTACTTAAGCAACAAATGAAGAGGATAGAAAAAAAAATGAAAGATGAATTCAATTGAAGAAAAAGAAACCTAGGCAGGAGTTGAATCAAGAACTCAATTTGTTAGGAAAGTAAACAAAATAAAAGAAAAATAAATGATTTGAGGCCCGAACTTTAGTCACTATCATTAATGATTCAAAAATCTCCCAAGATATAACAGAATCTCAAAAACTCTCTCAAAATAGGAATGAAATTTCAAAATGAGAATTAAGCACATAAATTTGGATATTTATAATGGCCAAGAGACACTTTAAATAGACATGTCTTGTCCAAAAGTGTAACGACCCGTTATCACATTTTGCACCTTATTTTACACAACTTATCCGGTTGGGCTATCTGTAATACTTCACTTGTACTTAATGTTAAACAATTTTACATAACATTGTTTATATTATACACATCCCCTATCTTAATTAATTAGACAAGCAGTACTGTAGACATGTCTAAATATATAAAATAAATGATCGTACCTCATATAAATCAGTCGGTCTGTCACATCGTCCTTTGTGTACAGCCGTGATCCACAATCAACTGATCTCACAATCATCAAAACCTGAAATGTTAAAATTGGGGAGTGAGCAAACCACGGCTTAGTAAGAGAGTTATATGTCACACTTGATATTCGGTTAACTATATGCTGAAAAACTTTTTCACTTTCTTTAAAATCTTCATAGCTGGCTCTAGGCTCACATGTAGGAAGGATACTACAGTCGGTTAGGGATCCAGATAGAGTAAGGCAGGTATTTTAAAATACTTGACTTGTTTCAGAACCTAGAAGTAACTGTAGAGAGTACTAAATCCATTTTTCTCAAAACGATATGATTTTCATTTTTCAAGGAGTAAGCCACTTATTTCTTTTCACTTCAGTATACTTTAAAACATGTGACAGTTCAGTAGTAAAACAGTGGTTTACTTCTCTTCTTTTCAGTACAGTAAAAACACGTGACAGTATAGTGATTTGTAAATATCTAATCATTGAATAAACACTTCTTCAATTATTTCTATCTTAGAAATAATTCTTATGTTATTCTTTTAGAATAAACATTTATTTCTCTTTTCAAATCAGTAATCGTATCGTATAGTTCAATAAAGCAGTATATTCAATATCTCGATAAGGTTCAGTTAGTAAACAGTAAACAGTAGCTACCGATTCAGTAAATAGTATACGATAGCTTTCAGTTCAGTAAACTGTAAATGGTAGCTTTCAGTTCAGTAAAACAGTAATCAGTGGCTACCATTTTAGTATACAGTACAGTTCTGTAAACACAGTGTTTTGGTACGGTTTTTTCATCAGTAACAGTAAATAGTAAACAGTGAACAGTAGTTCAGTACAATAAACAGTACAGTACAATAAATAGGATTCTGTAAATCCTTTCAGCAAACAGTAAATAGTATGTTAGACTAGGCATCACCCTACAATTAAATCATGCTATCATCGTCCAATAATGGACCAGTAATCATCCTCGAAGGGACACAATAATAGTATGTATGTGATCTATGGTCATGATCTATATGGTGTCCTCGGTGTACACTTGCTAGGTGACATCTGGGACGCTGATGACTGGAGGGTCAATCAGCCACGTGACAGTAATAGTATAAGTGTGATGCATGAAACTCGGGGCCTAAGTCTCAAAATAGTATAAAAATCGTACCTTAGCCTTTATGGATTTTAAACACAGTAGTGTAAAACATTTCACAGTTATCTATAAGGCTCACATGTATAAATCATTGCCTTTATGAAATTTATAAAATAAATCACTTCCTGAAAATTAATTCATAAAGGCACAATTCATATTTTGCATACGGTGGAAGCAGTGAATAAAATCATTACTATAAAATATATAAGGGCAAAACTGTCCTTTTTCCACCGTAAAACATTTACGCACTTTTTTCGGTGCTTTCTATCCAAAACATGGTTTTCAAAGAAATCAAGATTCAAATCAATTATTTTCATAATTTATGTAAAAATAAAATATTTATTTTCCAAATTCAAAATCCCTTAACCATGTTTTCTTCTGAAATACGTGTAGAGACCTCTAGTCTCGAAATCAGAATTTTTCATCATTTCTTAACCTTTATGGAATTTTCATAATTAATTGTCTCATAATTAAAACCATAAAGGTTTTATATTAAATTAAGTGAATATTTAAGAATATTTATAAAAATATTCACTTCAGTCTTTTTTTCATTTTCATCTCGTTTCACGTGAAATATCACTAGGTGAATTTTCGGTGATTTCCTTTTTACCTTTCTCGAAAACATGAATATTTTAAATTCAAACTTCCATTTATTCATGTTTTATGAAAAATACTTGATTTCTCGATTTTCGTGTTAGAAAATCGTTTCTCTTGAAATAAAATCACTTTTTTATAATTTTCGGTAAATTTCGGTAAATTTTCGGTAGTATATCGGCTGCCAATTGGCTAGCCTCCTACACGAAAAATACAGTTTATATATTTCAACCGGTATTTCACCACATTTTTAAACCGATAAATTACCACACTTTTGAACCGATAAATCACCAATAGCATTTATAAAATTAAATACAAATGAAAACATGTGGCCGAATATCCTTACAGGCGGCACATGTCTCCTTATCTATCTCTGGTCAGCGACTGCCTCTCGAAGGTCGCGCCCGTGTTTACCTCTCCCAGTTCCATCGTCTCATTCACCGAGAACGATTTTGGAAACCAAATTCTAAATTTGAGAATTTTTCTCAATTTATTTAATTA
The DNA here is from genome assembly GCA_032173925.1 of Heritiera fomes. Taxonomy (NCBI): domain Eukaryota; kingdom Viridiplantae; phylum Streptophyta; class Magnoliopsida; order Malvales; family Malvaceae; genus Heritiera; species Heritiera fomes. Next base: position 13,372,872 of record JAPDPM010000009.1, on the reverse strand, counting down.
AATAAATTATTTAAATAATTTAACACTTTTCGAGATTTCTTACCGATTCTCGTAATTCTCGGGATTTCTCGTAATTTTTGAATTCTCAAGAATTTTCCAAATTCCCGGAATTCCTTTTCTCTTTCTCTTTCTTTTTTTTTCTTCCTTCTTTTTTTTTCTCTTTCCTTTTCTTTTCTTTTTCTTTTTCCTTTTTCTTTTCCCAGCCGAACCGGTCACCTCCCCTCACTGCCGGTTCTTCTCCGGCAGCAGGTTCTCTGACAGTTCGTTGGCCCCTCCGCTGGTCGACGCCACGGTGAAGCTGGATCTGGCCTCTATTCGGTCTGGATAAGCGGCACGGCGACGGATCGACTCGGTTTTGGTTCGGTCTCTTCCACCTCTTCGTCGTTCCTCCTTCGCCGTTCTCCGCCTCATCGGTGGCCTCCTACCTCTTCCTCTTCCTCCGGCGAAGCTTCGGTGGCAGTGGCGGTGGCCAATTTGGCCAGCACCGCCAGATCCATTTTCCTCTTTTCTTCTCGGCTTTCGCTGGAATTTCCTTCTCGATTTTTCCTTCCGTTCGTTTCTTTTCCTCTTCCGATCACCTGCGTCTTCTCCTCTCCTCGCCAGTGTCGTCTCTTCCTCTCTCTCCCTCGCCGACGGTGGTCGGCCTCACCAGGGGAGACAGAATCGAGTCTCTCCCGATTTCTTCTTTTTCCATTTTTGTTTTATTTCTTTATTTAGTATATAATATACTATATACTATAAAATATATTTTATACATATAATATATACTATATATTATACATATATTATTTCATATATAATATAGTACAATATATATTATATATAAAATATATATTGTATATTACAAAATATATATCTAGTAGTATATATATGTATATTTATATATTTTTAATTTAAATAACCTTTATATAAATATTTTCAAACTTTAATGTAAATTAATATTATATTTTTTATATATGTATATATTTATATATACATAAAATATACATATGTACTATTTAAATTTATGAAATAGTATATATTCATATATATATATATATATCAATGTATAATAATATATACTATATATCATTTAAGTACATATGAATTTGTATAAAAATATATTTATATAATATATAATTATATAAATATATATCGTATTCATTTCTTATTTTCTTATTTAATTTGGATTTCCATTTATCCAAATTAAATTTCCTCATTTCCTTATTTTCCATAATTTCAACCTTATTCTTATTTCCTAATACAATCTTCCTTCATTCAAATTTTCAAAATCCATCACTTCCTCAATTCACATAAAATTCACTAATATTCTGATCTCATATTATATTTATTTATTTCACCAAATTTCCAATATTAATAATTTTCAATAAATGAAAAATTTACGGTTATCACATTCTCCCCACCTTAAGAAATTCGGTCCTCCAAATTTAACTTAAGTCCAAAGGTGGTACATGCCATATACTTACAACTTCTGACCTCTAGGTCATCCTCCAAGTAATACTGCCAGTACGCTTTCAACATCGAGTACTTTAGACCACTACATGTTGTCTTTCATCATACATGTCTATACTCCCGTAAGTTCATTTCTCAAATCGGGAGTTATTCATTTCCACTCTTTTCACATAAGAGTCCATGCACAGTATTTTTTTTCATATCAAAGCTGATCTATGCTATTCATCATCCATTTTTCTCACTTGGTGCCAAGTCGATATAGTTTTAAAACTATCAATTACACATGTCAATCAATTATATGTAAGTGTCCCAGTAGCTTTCACATCTCATGCATATGCTCTCTCAATGTATCTTCAAGCGTTTCAATATTATGCTAAGATATTTACATCAGCACGGAGCGATGCTATCAATACACTTGGGATCTCAAAGCTTTTTGCTATTTCTCATTAAGCATATGGCATCTCAGAGACTCCCATCACATGTAATGCTCGCTAGAACTATACATATACATTTCCACTAACTCACACTCATACTTCGACTAAGGCACTAGAGAATCTAAGAGTCTGATAATGGAAAGTAATTCTATTTAGATCTTCAATCTTTAATCACTTCCATATCATCATTTCTCTTTTGGACTCTTTATTGTCCATAATATTCATTTTATCAAGGCTGCATCTCACTTGCAGACTTTACTATGGATCATCTCTTACAGTCATAGATCATGAAACAATCATGTTCTCTTCATGTAGTATGGTCCTTACATCTCTTCTCATAATTCAAATTCTACAATTGAATCCTCTAATTATCTATTTAATCACCACATTATCTATACACTTCCACCATTTTTATCATTTTGAGGTGGTTATATGAATAATCACTTTCCATTTATATACTGGCAGTAAAGATGTCATTCATATTACTCCTTTGAGCATCATTACTTTCACTTTTCAAGTTTGGCTTGATTTTTACATCTAGCCATTGTCATGTGATAACCATCACGAGATTACTTTTCAGTCTTAATTTCGGGAACTATTTCACGTTCCTTACTCATCATGCAACTTATCTTCTTATTTCATTTTCGTATTTTCACTCTCATCATTTCAGTCGGTTTTCTCAAGTGGTATGGTATTCTACAGTATAATCTCTTAACATTTTGCATACCATCTTCTCTTCCCACTTATTCGTTTACCGACTTTAGTTTCTTTAGTTATATCTCATTAATAAAGCAGCTAATCCCATAACTCTTTTATATATTGGCATTAGTATCTAGCTAGACTCATTATTTTCATATCTCGATCATTTTCTTTATTATAGACAGATTCACTGTCACTCTGTCATCTCGAGATCATATATCCCTCATAAGGAGACACTGTCTAGCCAAACATCTTATTTGCCAATCTTAACACAATTCCACAGTCTTTAAGAGTTTAAGGGTCATACCACAATGCTGCTCATATTCCATTTATACTTTAGACTCTATCAGTATTTCATCCATTTACTCATGTATGGATGCCTTATTCCTTAGGTTTATATACCTCACAAGGCAATTCATTAACCTTGTACCCTCAATAGGAACTCGTAAAATTCACTCCGAGTTCTAATCATCATCTTATGAACATCAATCTCCAATCTTTTATCTAATGATGCTTTATTCAGAGGCTAGTCTTATTAACTCCTCATATACCTCTGATCAGATCAATAAAGCGTCTATTTCCATGTAGATGAATACTTGTTCTTCACAAGAACTTTACTAAATAGTAATCATTTACTATATCACTTTCATTCATCTACATATCGAGGTCATATGTATTTCTCTCATTTACACTTATACAGACAGCTTCATTATTCTCAATTTATATTATCTGTATTTCATCGTTCACACCTTTACACGTGAATTTCATTATTGACTCATTTTCCAAAGTTATTTTCTTAAGCTTTTCGGATTCTTTCTATATTCTCCTATATAAGCTTATAAGTAGATTTCATATCCACAATCGAGTCAATGTTAGCTCGATTTCTCCAATCTATACACTTCTTTTATCATTTTGGACATTTCGTCCTCATGTCCTGTCATTCTCACTGTGTATTCTTAAGGTAGAGACATTTACTATTCGATTCATTTCGACTCATACTCTACCTTGATTTTGTTGTTTACTCATACTTTACAGCCTTACGAATCTCATTTTAGCAAGCTGTAGTAAGTACAACAGTTATCAACACATGTTACAGCTAACCAATTTATCATCACTGTAATTTGCTTTAAAATCAATTTCATTTAATAAATTCAGGTTTAATTCCCTTGAGTATGTTATCCACGAGGTTTGAACCCTGGTACCCGTACGTACCTAGTTCCTTACACTCATATCACCATTAAAATAATTGTAAGAGTCCCGCCCGTTTTGTATCGGCCGTCGGCGAGCATCCCCTAGGCGATCCTTTCGCCCCAGGTTTACCCTTACTAGTGAGTCGGCAATAACATAGTTCGCTCGCATCTCACAACACATGATCCACTACGGGTTGCCCATCACTGGGTCGCCTATTACTGTTCTCTCTCAAGGGTCCTGAAGAACTCAGGTTAGCTGTCATCTTCTTCTGTTTATCACTTACCGTTCTTATATATATTCTCCAATTTACAGTACTCTATACAGTACATCAATTTGCAATGCATATCTCAAATGCTCCGGTTCTATAATTAAATATTCATTTACTACCATAGAAATAATATAAATGTATAGAACCTCAATCAACCGTACTGTTATGGATTTCATCAATTTTGTTTTTTGATCACTTTCTCAGTCATTTTCTATATTCCATTCACTTTCCATAATATCCACAATCCCGTAATAATTATTCGAGTTGAAACACTCGTAATTCAGGCCCTTACAATCATTAACCGGGCCAATTATCTTGCAACATTCCACTACAGTCTTATTGGATCGCATCATATAAGGCCTCGGCCCGTTCACCGTCTGCATGTACACATATGTACTGTCATCTTTGAGAATGCCCAGCCCTTTCATTGGGTCACCCCTTAAGGTTTTATCGTGAGGCCCAGCCTGTTCACTAGGTCACTTACCATTCGCGTCCATAATCTAAGTGTAAGTGGAAATCAGTACTAGGGATCGTTATCTTCATATGACATCCTCTATGCCATTAATAACTCCATTACTATCAATGGATTCAAGATCGATTTGATTTTATCACTATTCAGCACATCGCCCAACATAAGGGCATTTTTGTCATTTCGACATTTATTTCTTTTTCCTCAGTATACTTTTAAACCAAGGATCTCATTATCTATGTGCTGATAGTATCATTTCTCATACTATTATTAGCAGTTTTAGATCTTATTCGATTTTGACAGAGAAGTCCACTAAAATCCATAATTGAATTATTTTGCTTGTAATTCAGCTTTACATCATCAATTTCTCTGTCAAATCAGTCAATTTCAACCTCTGTTGGTTTATTTTAACTCCCTGTAAAATTTTGGAGGCAGTGGTATTTGGTCATTTTTGGCTAAAATTTTTCTCTCTCTTCAAATTACCCTCAATCGGTGATCTTAAAGTCTATTTAATGATGATATTTCATTCCCCCCTTTATATCATCACTTTCAGGTCTCAGTTCGATCCAGACCGAAAAATACTGGTGGGGCCCTCACCGAGTCCTTTCGGTTCCTTATCGAACAGGCTTTCATTTAGATTATAAGAATCACCAATTTTTCGATAATTTCTGAGCCTATTATTTCTCTAAATATTCTCAATTTACACTTTCTCACTCCCTTTAAATTATTTTACTCAATTTACAATCATTTATTTTCTCTATGTATTCACATGACACAATACTACCGGGGATGTTCAACACTTTTTCTTCCAAAAGTATCCACAGATATCAGGCCAACCATGCTCTGATACTATTAAATCTGTAACGACCCGTTACCACATTTTTCACCTTATTTTACACAACTTATCCGGTTGGGCTGTCTGTGATACTTCACTTGTACTTAATGTTAAACAATTTTACATAACATTGTTTATATTATACACATCCCCTATCTTAATTAATTAGACAAGTAGTACTGTAGACATGTCTAAATGCAGAAAATAAATGATCGTATCTCATATAAATCAGTCGGTCTGTCACATCGTCCTTTGTGTACAGTCGTGATTCACAATTAACTGATCTCACAATCATCAAAATCTGAAATGTTAAAATTGGGGAGTGAGCAAACCACGGCTCAGTAAGAGAGTTATATGTCACACTTGATATTCAGTTAACTATATGCTGAAAAACTTTTTCACTTTCTTTAAAATCTTCCTAGCTGGCTCTAGGCTCACATGTAGGAAGGATACTACAGTCGGCTAGGGATCCAGATAGAGTAAGGCAAGTATTTTAAAATACCTAACTTGTTCCGGAACCTGGAAGCAACTGTAGAGAGTACTAAATCCACTTTTCTCAAAACGATATGATTTTCATTTTTCACGGAGTAAGCCACTTATTTCTTTTCACTTCAGTATACTTTAAAACACGTGACAGCTCAGTAATAAGACAGTGGTTTACTTCTCTTCTCTTCAGTACAGTAAAAACAGGTGACAGTACAGTGATTTATAAATATTCAATCATTAGATAAACACTTCTTTGATTATTTCTATCTTAGAAATAATTCTTATATTATTCTTTTAGAATAAACATTTATTTCTCTTTTCAAATCAGTAATCGTATCGTATAGTTCAATAAAGTAGTATATTCAGTATCTCGATAAGGTTCAGTTAGTAAGCAGTAAACAGTAGCTACCAATTCAGTAAATAGTATACGATAGCTTTCAGTTCAGTATAATGTAAATGGTAGCTTTCAGTTCAGTAAAATAGTAATAAGTGGCTACCATTTAAGTATACAGTACAGTTCTGTAAACATAGTGTTTTGGTACGATTTTTTCATCAGTAATAGTAAACAGTAAACAATGAACAGTAGTTCAGTACAGTACAGTAAATAGGATTCTTTAAATCCTTTAAGCAAACAATAAACAGTATGTGAGACTAGGCATCACCCTACAATTAAATCATGCTATCATCGTCCAATAATGGACCAGTAATCATCCCCGAAGGGACACAATAACAGTATGTATGTGATCTATGGCCATGATCTATATGGTGTCTTCGATGTACACTTACCAGGTGACATCCGGGACGCTGATGACTGGCGAGTTAATCAGCCACGTGACAGTAATAGTATAAGTGTGATGCATGAAACTCGAGGCCTAAGTCTCAAAACAGTATAAAAATCATACCTTAGCCTTTATGGATTTTAAACACAGTAGTGTAAAACATTTCACAATTATCCATAAGGCTCACATGTATTAATCATTACCTTTATGAAATTTATAAAATAAATCACATCTTGAAAATTAATTCATAAAAGCACAATTCATATTTTGCATACGGTGGAAGCAGTGTATAAAATCATTATTATAAAATATATAAGGGCAAAACTGTCCTTTTTTCACCGTAAAACATTTACGCACGTTTTTCTGTGCTTTCTATCCAAAACATGGTTTTCAAAGAAATCGGGATTCAAATCAATTATTTTCATAATTTATGTAAAAATATAATATTTATTTTCCAAATTCAAAATCCCTTAACCATGTTTTCTTTTGAAACACGTCTATAGACCTCTAGTCTCGAAATCAAAATTTTTCATCATTTCTTAACCTTTATGGAATTTTCATAATTAATTGTCTCATAATTAAAACCATAAAGGTTTTATATTAAATTAAGTGAATATTTAAGAATATTTATAAAAATATTCACTTCAGTCTCTTTTTCATTTTCATCTCGTTTCACGTGAAATATCACTTACCAGGTGAATTTTCGATGATTTCCTTTTTACCATTCTTGAAAACATGAATATTTTAAATTCAAACTTCCATTTATTCATGTTTTATGAAAAATACTTGATTTCTCGATTTTCGTATTTGAAAATCGTTTCTCTTGAAATCAAATCACTTTTTATAATTTTTGGTAATTTTCAGTAAATTTCGGTAGTATATCGGTTGCCACCACATTTTTAAACCGATAAATTACCACACTTTTGAACCGATAAATCACCAATAGCATTTATAAAATTAAATGCAAATGAAAACATGTGGCCGAATATCTTTACAGGCGGCACATGTCTTCCTTATCTATCTCTGGTCGGCGACTACCTCTCGAAGATCGCGCCGTGTTTACCTCTCCCGGTTCCATCGTCTCATTCACCGAGAATGATTCTGGAAACCAAATTCTAAATTTTAGAATTTTTCTTAATTTATTTAATTAAATAAATTATTTAAATAATTTAACACTTTTCGGGATTTCTTACCGATTCCCGTAATTTCTGGGATTTCTCGTAATTTTTTAATTCTCGAGAATTTTCCAAATTCCCGAAATTTCTTTTCTCTTTCTTTTTTTTCTTCCTTCTTTCTTTTTCTTTTTCTCTTTTCTTTTCTTTTTCTTTTTCCTTTTTCTTTTCTTTTTCTTTTTCTTTTTCCTTGTTCTTTTCCCAGCCGAACCGGTCACCTCCCCTCACCACCGGTTCTTTGGCGGTTTGGTGGCCCCTCAGCTAGTCGACGACACGGTGAAGCTGGATCTGGCCTCCGTTCGGTCTGGATTGGCGGCACAACCGCAAATCGACTCGGTTTTGGTTCGGTCTCTTCCGCCTCCTTCGCCGTTCTCCGCCTCATCGGTGGCCTCCTACCTCTTCCTCTTCCTCCGGCGAAGCTTCGGTGGCAATAGTGGTGACCAATTTGGCCGGCACCGCCAGATCCATTTCCTCTTTTCTTCTCGGCTTCCGCCGGAATTTCCTTCTCGATTTTTCCTTCCGTTCATTTCTTTTCCTCTTCTGGTCACTGGTGTCTTCTCCTCTCCTCGCCGGCATCGTCTCTTCCTCTCTCTCCCTCGCTGATGGTGGTCGGCCTCACCGGGGGAGATAGAATCGGGTCTCTCCCAATTTCTTCCTTTTCCATTTTTGTTTTATTTCTTTATTTAGTATATAATATACTATATACTATATACTATAAAATATATTTTATACATATAATATATACTATATATTATACATATATTATTTCATATATAATATAGTACAATATATATTATATATAAGATATATATTGTATATTACAAAATATATATCTAGTAGTATTTATATATGTGTATTTATATATTTTTAATTTAAATAACCTTTATATAAATATTTTCAAACTTTAATGTAAATTAATATTTACATTTCTTATATATGTATATATTTATATATACGTAAAATATACATATGTACTATTTAAATTTATGAAATAGTATATCTTTATATATATACCAATGTATAATAATATATACTATATATCATTTAAGTACATATGTATTTGTATAAAAATATATTTATTTAATATATAATTATATAAATATATATCGTATTCATTTCTTATTTTCTTATTTAATTTGGATTTCCATTTATCCAAATTAAATTTCCTCCTTTCCTTATTTTCCATAATTTCAACCTTATTCTTATTTCCAAATATAATCTTCCTTCATTCAAATTTTCACAATCCGTCACTTACTCAATTCACGAAATATTCACTAATATTCTGATATCATATTATATTTATTTATTTCACCAAATTTCCAATATTAATAATTTCCAATAAATGAAAAATTTACGGTTATCACAAAAAGACACTTTTTCAATTAAGTTATGTCAGATATTATTTTTGCCCAAAAGATACTTCTTCATATAAGTCATATGTCTTAGATATCACTATGGGCTAATTATATTTATTGGAATTAGTTATGTCTATTAGACATAACTTTCTAACAGATTATGTCTATTCAAAATTTATCATTCATAACTTTTGGTAACTTAAACATAATTATTAAACTTAATTTCAAACTTAACATTTCAAACTACTTAACAATCCCCCATTAGTAGAGGTGGCAAATGGGCGGGTCGGATCGGGTTTGGGTTGGATCATTTTGGATCGGATTATTTCGGGTTAAGAAAAAATCGAATCATTTTGGATTCGGATCATTTCGGGTTCGGATAAGGTCGGGTTTGGGTCAAGGAAAAATCGGTCTATTTCGGGTTTGGATCATTTCGGGTTCGGATAAGGTCGGGTTTGGGTCAAGGAAAAATCGGTCTATTTCGGATTTGGATCATTTCGGGTTCGGATAAGGTCGGGTTTGGGTCGTTGACTTTTTTAGTCAATTCGGGTTGGTCGGATTTGGATTCGGGTCGGTCGGATTTGGATTCGGGTCGATTTGACAGATTTATTGGATTAAGCTTTGGTCATCTTGATGTAATTTATCTGATATAAAAATCAACTGAAATCATATTTCTAAGAACTACAAAACTCATGAATATAAAATTGTCTTCTTACATGACCTATAGTACAATTGGGATTGAAATAATCAAAATATTTAATAATCTGTATGATAGTTTTCTTTATAATATATTTACCAATATTCATAAATTAATTACGTTAATTAATAACTTTTGAATCAAAGTGATTTAATAATCCATACTAAATATTATAAAACAATACTATATATCTCTCTTTAATTTAGTTTGATTTTTTATAGAATAATTAGAGACATTAGTGTAGATGATATAGCTTCCGTACTCTATTATAGATTAACCATTAAATAATTATACATTATGTTCAAATGAATGCAATATAAAAGTGAATATTTAAATTAAACTATATTAAAAAAATATATATAACACTCATATTATTGAAAAAAATTATATTTTTACTATATTAAAATACTTTGATATTTAATTTTAACATTTAAATATTTATTAATAATATTAAATTTAAGTTTGAATATTTTTCAGGTTTGGGTAAATTTGGATTCGAATCAATTTAGATTCAGGTCAATTTGGGTTCGGATCAATTTGGGTTCGGATCAATTCGGGTTCGGGTTAATCTAAATTCGGATGAATTTGAGTTCGGATAAATTCGGGTTCGGATCCGGTCGGGTTTGGATCAATGTAAATTCGGATAAATTTGGTTTCGGATCAATTCGGATTCGGATCGGGTTGGATTTGGATTGTTGACTTTTTTAGTCAAATCGGATCGGTCGGATTTGGATTCGGGTTAATCGGGCGGATTTTTCGGGTCGGGTCAACTTTTGCCACCTCTACCCATTAGTTTGAAATGTTTGCTTAATTCATTATTTCACATGACAAGTAATATGCTTAAAAATGGTATCTCTCAATTTGAACCTTCCATTAGTGTTTATACATTAATATCTAAAGAAATTAATGGTGTCCGCGGATTGAACCACAATTCCTAATGTTAGATTTAATAATATGACACACATAAGACTTGTCTACCTGTTTTAAGAGGTTTACTACCTTTGTAGCACTATTATGGCCATGTGCTAATCCTGGTAATCGTGATCATTTAACAAGAAAATCCACCAATTCCTTGTTTGAAGCGGCACCACTCCTATAATCACTAGATGGAGTTCTTTTATGTCCCTGTTGCTATGGACATTTTGTTTCAACTCCATTAAGAGTAAAACTCATCCTCCGACTAACGCAATAGACATCACTTGACTAAACAATTTAGTAATGGGAATCAAGTGCTGAACAAACATATGAAGTAACTTGTTATTACCCATTGAACTTTAAGTTTAGAGGTTATTAAACTAAAGTTGGGTTCCCATTACTAATGTTTAATTAATTGATTTAAGTCCTATTCCTATTTACATTCTCTTTAACACATCTCTTGATAATGCTTTGGTGAGAAGATCAACTAGATTGTCTGTAGATTTTACATAAATTATGGTTATAACCCACTAGTGATCAACTTTTGAATATATTCATGTATAAGGCTAATGTGTCTAAATTTTCATTATAAATACTATTATATGCTTAAGACATTATAGCCTCATACCATAGTGCATGGAGATGGCTAGCGTAGGTTGTGGCCATAACTTTATATAAAATAACATATTTCTCAGCCATTTTGTCTCTTTGCCTGTTGTTACCAAAGCAATAAACTCAAATTCTATGGTAGATATGAGATGCAAGTTTTTTTCTTTAAGGCCAACTTATCGCATCTCTTCCAATAGTAAAATCCATCTTGCATCAGTATAGCCTTTTAAAACGACTTTACAATCTAGGTAGCAATAACCAAGTTCTTTTGTTTTCTTTTAAATAGCCAAACACTCTTTTAATGACCTTCTAATATTCATTACTAGATTTACTCATATATCTTGTAATTTACATATAGTAAAAGCTATATCTGGCCTGGTTCATTGCATGCATTAGACTCCCAAGTGCACTTCCATACTCTAATTGAGTAATCATCTGACCAAAATTTTCTGTTAATCTCATACTTGGATCATTCAGAGTGGTAACTTCCTCTATATTAAGATGTTGGAATTTATTCAACATCTTCTCTATGTAATTAGACTGGTTAAGTAAAAAACCATTGTTTTGTCTCTTTACTTTAATTCCCAAGAAGGAATCTACTTCATTTTGAAGATTAATGATGCCTTTTGGTCTCATTTTCACCAAACATGTCGATATCAAAAATCAATATGTCATCACCATAGAGACATACTATCAGTCCATAATCTTTAGTAAACTTTGAGTATATGAATTTGTTTGCACCGTTGTGCTTAAAATTATTGCCCAAAATTTGTGCATCAAATTTCTTATGCCATTGCTTAGGAGCCTGTTTTAGGCCATATAGTGACTCAACCAATTTTGCATTTTTTTAAGGAACTACAGATCCTTTTGGGTGTTGTATATAAACTTCCTCACTTAAGTCACATTCTGTCCCCACCAATTATGCCATGTTGGTGATCAAACTTGCATTGACTTATCTTTTTATTATTGAAGGATTATAATATTCAAAGTTATATTCATTATCTTAAATTGTTAAGACAATCCAATGCAATTATACTTACTAACCTTTGCTAATCACAAAAGTTATACGCCCACTATATGTCATATCATGCATATAGTTCTTAATTGCTTTTGCATGTTTCATTGTGCAATTAACATATCTCATATAGTGTTGCATCCATTGCAAAACCAATATAATATATTCTTTTTAGAATCTTTCTTATATAATGAAATTAGGAAAATTAACTTGTCATTTTTTTTAACTTCTTAGTCCTAAAATCACATATGCAACACTTATGTCTTTGTAGCAAAATTGCTAAAAAAACCCTTTGGTACCTTTAAATTATTCTTAATCCTTACCAAAATTAACATGCAATATTCATATAGTCATTTGATGACATCTCGTTGAACTTACTATAGATATAATCATATGCCAAAATTATGTTATCAAATTATAATGTCATTTGCTTAAGATCTTGTCAAGTTCATTCAAGAACTTGACTAATTTACAGACTTTTATTCTTGTCATGGAATCAATAACAACTTAGGTTATTCCATATACACCCTTTTGTGTAATTCACCATTTAAAATCATGTAAGGTTTACAACCTTTGATGAATTCTCATCAATTTTAAATTAATATGAATGCAATAAACATTCTCGTTATAGCAATCAATTATTGCTACAATGCATATGTATGAAAGTAATTATTCCATATTTGTGTAAAATTTTCCTTTTGCAAAACAATTTGGCTTCTTATCCATAGTCTTATCAACTTTACAATCAAGTTCATGATCTAATGATTGTCCTTTGCATGCATTATGAAATCATAGCACTACTAGAATAATTAATGTAGAAGTCATGTACTAAATCTTTCCTTTTATCAATAGTAATGTGTGCAAAATTCAACTATATTAAATGTGTAAATATATGTATCCCTAGAATTAAGGTTAGACAATTCCTCAATTATGGGGATTAGATTTAGACTGATTTAGTTTCCTATTTACTTCTTAACAGTAGCTGTATATATTCCTTAGAATTTTGTATCATTCAAGTAAGATTCTAAATAAAATATTCTGAAATTCCACATGGCATCAGAGTAAGAACTTTTCTTTCTTGCAAAACCCTAAATCACCATATTTTTCCAAAAGCCACTACTGTTGCTGCTGTTTTTTACCACCATGTTAGGTTCTACTTCGGTCGTAAATTCTAACCTCTGCACCGGTAGTCTGATCAAGAACTCTACATTGGTCACTGCAGAAGCTAATGTTGGTGGATAGAATGTCCTTGATTTACGTACGATTGATGACAAGCCTCGAGTGTGGTGTGACCATTGCAACAAACCACGCCATATTCAAGAAACTTGTTAGCATATCCATGGAAAACCGACAAATTAGAAGCCGAAGCAGAAGCAATCACAACCCTTTGCCAATGAAACAAATATAGGTCCTTTAGCAAAGAGCAGCTCGATTGACTCCTGAAACTACTAAAGTCCAATTCGACATCTAATGCATCTAATAGTTCATTGGCTCATTCAGGTAGAAATCCATTAGCCCTATCCAATGTCTTTAATTTTGTTCCATGGATCATTGATTCAGGAACATCTGATCATATAACTAACCTATCTAATCCATTTAGTTTATACACTCCCTGTTTTGGTAATGAAAAAATAAGAATAGAAGATGGTAGTTTTTCGCCTATTGCAGGCAAGGGTTTTGTTAAACTTTTTGAAAGTATTGATCTTAAATCTATACTTCATGTTCCTAAACTTTCTTGTAATCTTTTATTTGTCAGTAAACTCTCAAAGGATTCCAACTATCATGTTATCTTTTTTGACTCTCTTTGTCAATTTCAAGACCAAACCTCGAGGAAGATGATTGGCAGTGCTAGAGAAATAAACGGGCTCTACTATTTTAGTGAGGATTTCCTATAATAAAAAGGCTCAAGGGCTTAGTAGTACCAGTTCAAATTTTGTTTTTGATAAAATAATGCAATGGCATCTTAGGTTAGGACATCTTAGTTTTCTTTATCTAAAACATTTATTTTCTAATTTGTTTAAAGGAGTGGATTACTCTATTTTTCAATGTGAAAGTTGTCGTTTATCTAAAGATCATCGAGTTAAATATATATTTTAAAACCTTATAGTCCATCAAAACCATTTTACTTGTTTCATACTGATGTGTGGGGACCTTCAAAGGTTACCACCTTGTTTGGAAAAAGGTGGTTCGTAACTTTTATCGATTATCACACTAGGTTGTGTTGGGTTTGCTTACGAAGCAAAAAAATCTTATGTAGAAAAACTTTTCAAAGATTTTTATTGCATGATTGAAACCCAATTCAAAACAAAAATTTGCATCCTTTGAATAGATAATAGAACTAAGCACTTTAATGAATGTTTGAGAAATTTTTTAAAGGAAAAGGTATTTTACACCAATCTACATGTTGGGACACACCCCAGCAAAATGGAATAGCTGAAAGGAAAAATAGGCATTTACTTGAGGTAGCTAGAGCTATCATGTTTTTTATAAACATTCCAAAATATCTCCGGGGAGATGTTATGTTGACTGCATCTTACTTAATCAATAGGATGCCAACTCGTGTCTTACATTTTGAAACACCTTTGAATACTCTCAAAAAATACTTCTCAACATTTCATTTACACTCTAAATTACCTTTAAAAATTTTTGGATGCACTTGCTTTGTTTATATTCCCCAAATTTTTTGATCCAAATTGGATCTTAAAGCTGAAAAATGTGTTTTCATTGGATATGCTCCAAATAAAAAAAGGTATAAGTGTTTTAATCCTTTGACAAAGAAAATTCACGTAACTATGGATGTCGCCTTTCTAGAAAATCAACCTTATTTCAACAAAAATCTTCTTCAGGGGGAGAATAAAAAGAAGAAGAAGATAACTTTTTGGAAATTCTCTACACCACTACCAAGCCTCATTGAGTTAACAATTCAGTCTATTAAACAATTTAAGGATATGGATGTTAAAAATAGTGAAAACAAGGACTCTTTTAGTCAATAGGTGCCAAGTATTGAAGAATGTGAAACAGGGGGAGAATTACTTCAACTGGATTCACATAATCCAAATATTGAGCTTCAGGTTTATACCAGGAAGAAATCTCATAAAAATATTATTGATCCAATTATATCTCTAGCACTTGTTCAGCTAGAATCTCCAACGGATGGTCCTCTTCCTCCTTCTCAAACTCAGTTTCAACCAGAATCTCCGAGGGATGGTCCTCATCCTCAAACTCAGGTTAATCCTAAAATTGCTCCTTTAGTTTCTTCTATTGAGTCTCCAAATACTGATTTTTCTAATCTAGTTGTCCCAATTGCTAATAGAAAAGGAGTAAGATCATGTACCAATCATCCTATTGTAAAATATTTGTCGTATCAAAAGTTGCCCAATAGCCACAAAGCATTCCTTTCAAATATTTCTAACTTGCATGTATCAAGATCTATTCAGGATGCCCTAGGTGATCCAGATTGGAAGTTAGCGGTGAAGGAAAAGATGGATGCTCTTGAAAAGAATGGTACTTGGGAGATTATGGAGCTACCAAGAGGCAAGACAACTGTAGGATGTAAATGGGTCTTCACCGTGAAGTGTAAGATAGATGGGACCATAGAGAGGTACAAGGCAAAACTTGTTGTGAAAGGGTTCACTCAAACTTATGGTATTAACTACCAAGAGACCTTCACTCCAATTGCAAAAATAAACTCAATCCGGGTACTTCTCTTCTTTAGTAGTGAATTTCAATTGGTTTATACACTAACTTGATGTAAAAAATGCCTTTCCTAATGGAGATTTAGAGGAAGAAGTGTTTATAGACCTCCCACCTGGATTTGAGAAAAACCTCGGAACCAACAAGGTGTGCAAATTGAAAAAAAATCCTTGTATGGTCTTAAACAATCACCAAGAGCATGGTTTGAAAGGTTTGGAAAGGCAATGAAGAGCTATAGTTATATTCAGAGTCAAGCTGACCACACGATGTTCTTCAAGCACTCTAGAAACGGTAAACTAGCTATTTTAATTGTGTATGTGGATGATATAATAATGACTAATGATGATACTACAGAAATTGGAGAACTTAAGAGAAAGCTTGCACATGATTTTAAGATAAAGGATTTGGGAGCCTTAAAATACTTCCTTGGTATGGAATTTGCAAGATCAAAGGATGGTATCTTTGTTAGCCAACATAAGTATGTTCTAGACTTGCTTAGTGAGACTAGAATGCTCGGTTGCAAGATAGCTGAAACCCCAATAGAGCACAACTTGAAACTTCAGCCTGTTGAAACCAAAGATGTGGTGGATAGAGAGGAATACCAAAGACTTGTGGGTAGACTCATCTATTTAGCACATACGCTACCTGATATAGCTTTTGCAGTAAGTGTGGTAAGTCAGTTTATGCATTCACCAATCTCAAAACACTTTAAAGTTGCCTACAGAATCCTAAGGTACCTAAAAGGAACGCCTAGAAAGGTATTGCTCTTCAAAAAGATGGACACTTACAAGTAGAAGCTTATACCGACACAGACTGGGTAGGAAGTATTACAGATAGGAGGTCAACTTCAAGCTATTGCACCTTTGTGGGAGGAAACCTTGCTACCTGGAGGACCAAGAAATAGAATGTAGTAGCCAGAAGTAGTGCCGAGGCTGATTCAATAGCCCATGGGATTTGTGAGGTAATGTGGATTAAAAGACTACTTGAAGACTTGAAGGTTTCTAATCCCTCACCAATAAAGCTCTACTGTGATAACAAAACTGCAATATCTATTTCTCACAATCCAGTACTCCATGATAGAACGAAGCATGTAGAAGTAGATAAGCATTTTATCAAAGAGAAACTTGACTATGAAATAATTTGCATGCCATATATACCAACAAGTGACCAAGTTGATGATGTTCTTACAAAGGGATTGCATAAGAAGCAGTTTGAAAATTTAGTGAACAAGCTTGCCATGGAAGATATCTTCAAGCCAGCTTGAGGGGGAGTGTGAAAAAGTCAACTATATTAAATGTGCAAATATTTGTATCCCTAGAATTAAGGTTAGATAATTCCTCAATTATGGGGATTAGATTTAGACTGATTTAGTTTCCTATTTACTTCTTAATAGTAGCTGTATGTATTCCTTAGAATTTTGTATCAATCAAGATTCTAAATAAAATATTCTGAAATTCCACGTAATGTTATGTAATTCACATATAATACCATAAACTAATTCAAGTAATTTTAAAGTGCTTCTATCTTAGGAATTAAATTCCTAAAGAACTTTATAAATATGCAATTTCAAAAATAACAACTAGTACATTTTTAACCAAAATTCATTTTAACACATGAATTTCTTTTGCATTCACAAAAGATTCAATTTAATCATGTCCAACATACTTTTCATCAAAAACATGCTTTAACAATTTATATTAATCAAAAGATCATATAATATAAAATAAATATCAGCATGTCCTCACATACATAGTCCTTTCCAATATTCCAATTTTATACATTTAATGTTGCCTTCAATATCAAATAGGAACCAAACTTAATTATCAAGTAATCTATAAATTTTCAATTTATATAAAGCTTCACCTTTGGTTTCAATATTGAAGGAATTTCATGTATATCACATATCTTTCATTATTTTACTTGAAATATTTTTAAACAAATTTTAGCTCTACTAACTAGTCCCTATCCATCATTTCTCGTTAATTCAAGCTTTTCAACTTGAATATTATTACAACATATTAAATTTGTTGCTATTGGTGCATTTTCCTTCTTTTAGAAGAAGTAATAATCATTCTTTAATAACAACCAAGATTTGGCCTAGTGATTATTATTCCTCTTTAGGAGGAATTAGGTCCAAGGTTCGATTCCCCACTCTCCCTTTTTATCTCCTATGAACCAAAAAAAATATAATCATTCTTTAATGACTTATTTTCATAATGAAAACATGCACCCTTTATTTACTTTGATTTTTTGGGTATGCATTAGCATAAAGCTTTTCTTTTGTGTATTTGTTGAACTATCATTCTTCCATCTCATGTATCTAACATTTAGTCTTGATATATTTTCTCATGTTTGTAGAGATATTCGACACACAAGTTTTCAAGAATTATTTTTACATTTTATACAAATTGATTCTTTTGAAATCCTTTTTATGATAATGGAAGAATATATAAATTATTGAGGACAAAACTCATATAAAACAGTTTCTCATAATTGTTACCACATAATTCAAAATCTACATGTAACAACTAAAAACTAAAATAATCATACATAAAATTTAATAAGCTAATGAAACTTATCCGATATTTCAATGAAAAACCATTGACCTTGTTCTTTGGTGAGAAACATTCATTTCATTTTTTTCATGCGTCAGCCTTTCCTTCTTCACATCTTTATAATCATATTCATTTGACGTTGGTAGTGATGGCAGACTTAGATTAAGCATATAAGATAACTCTTGATTCAAAATCTTGAAACTTGTATGCAAAAGAAGTTCCAAGATAATGATTTTTGAATCCTTAAGATTGTTAGGAAAATGAGAAACAAAATAAAAGAAGAAGAAATGAATCTAAGGCGCAAACTTTAGTCACTATCCTTAAGGATTCAAAAATCCTCCAAGATACAACAAAATCTCACAAACTCTCTCAAAACAAGTATAAAATTTCAGAATAAGAATTAAGTTCATTAGTTTGGATATTTATAAAGGCCAAGAGACACTTTGTATAGACATGTCTAGTCCAAAAGATACGTCTTCAAATAAGTTATGTGTTTTAGACATCACTTTTGCCTAAAAGATACTTCTTCAAATAAGTTATGTCTCTTTGACATCACTTTTGGGCTAAGTAAATTTATTGGAACTATTTATGTTTATTAGACATAACTTTCTAACAGATTATGTCTATTAGACATAACTTTTTAAAAGATTATGTCTATTCAAAATTTATCATTCATAACTTTTGATAACTCAAACATAATTTCCAAACTTAATTTCAAACTTGACACTTCAAACTACTAAACACAATTAAATTTAAAGCATAAAAAATTGGAAGAGGTGCACCGTTCAATGACGTTGAAAAAACAATTAAAGGATGAAATCATTAAGTTACGTTCAAAAAGCCGATTTATAAGTTTGTTGTATTTGTGTTTGATTTATTGTTTTGTGGTTTTACATAATGTTGTGGATTGATTTGTCATTAGCGAAAGGTAAAAGCCATTTGTTGATGTTAAGTTGAAGATAAATTTGTAATATCTTACGGAGGTTGTTTTTTTAGCTGTAATTTGTTTAATGTTTTTTATTGCAAAGAGATGGAGTGTAGGCGGGAAATTTGAATAGCATAGGGGTTTTATGTACAGTGTTCATGCGTTGAGTTGGTCGGTCTGACTTGATTAAAAGTGAGCCCAACCCGTTCTGGTCTGACTTGATTTTTCATGCCTAAATTTTTTTCCAAATCTATTTTTGCGTATAATGAATAAGTTTAAACTTGTTCAAGTATACTCAAACAGTATTAATTTTTTTTTAAAAAAATAAAAAAAAATTTAAAAACATTTAAAAAAATACATAGTAATTAATAAGTATAACACAATAAGTTTAAATAAATTTTTACAAAAAGACTAAAAAAATATATGAAAATCTAAATCAAAGTCTAAACAAGCAACACAAGCTCAAATTAAATTGCATAAAAAAATATAAAGTAATTAAAAATACATTGGTATATTTTTTTGATATCTTCATTACTTAACAAATATTCAAAAATCTTTTTAAAATTTACAAAAATACAAAATTATTTTTAATCGAATATCAAATTAACTAAGTTACAAAAAATAGTAAAAAAGTATAATTATCGAGTCGAGATTAAGTCAAGCGTGGACTTTACTTGGTAAGCCCATGGTCCACTCGATTTTTTATTTAGCATTGAATTTCAAGATTATTTAATACATTTAATATTTTTATCCAAATTTACAAAAAAAAAAAACTGGGCTGGGCTGTTGAACTAGGTAGCTGAACAAGCAATCCAACCCATGAACAAATCTAATTTTATATAGGAAATTTGAATAGGGCACGGGGTATATCTGGGTAATATAACTAGACTATTATAATGAAAAATTTTCTCCTTTTATTCATTTATTTATTGCAGTCATTAATAACAATGAATGGACAATGTATAAAGAACAAAATGATGCTAGTAGAAATTCAAGCTCAGCTGTATAAAGAACTTCATTTATAATAGTTATCTAGAGTAACCCATTTTACCAATATTGTACAGCAATATTGGCCATAAAGAACAAGTTCATCAAATTATTAATAAACCAAAACAGTCTTACGTCAAAATATATGCTTAGTAAATTTACAAAAATATTGGCCTAATGAAACATCATAATATGTTCTGAGTGACTGTTTTTACAACATAGGTTTCTTCTCTCATACACAACGAAATATTAGTAATGATGTAGTACATATGCTGTTATAGTAAAAGCTACCCACTTCCTCCAAATCCTCCTCTTGAATTATAAGTTCCTTCTTTTTTTTCTAACGTTTCTTCTGTTAAGGTTGTAGACACCATTTTGTTTTCGGATTCTTCAAAATTGATTAACTCCTTTTAGGCTTCACTTGTAATTTTGGGCTGCAAGCCTAATTGATTTGTTTCTAAGTCGAGCATTGTTACCGATTTTAAACAGTACCACAAGTATACCAATCGGAACAAGTAATATAACAATAAAGAGTGTTGTTAACACGAGGGTTAAAATTTATAGAACTGATAGAAAATTTTGTATTCTAATTAAACTACTAAAAAAATTAAGGCATAAATTATATTTGCAATAAGATTAAAAAAAGTAAACATCTAATTAAAAGTTTAAATCTAAATGTTTGGTCCTAAAGTTTATGATTTGATAGAAAATTTTTAAATCTAAATAGTAAAATTTTATCACCCTAAATTTTTTCAAATTGATAAAAATTTTTGTATTCTAATTAAACTAATAATACAATTTAGGCATAAATTATATTTGCTATAAGATTGAAAAATTAAACTTCTAATTAAAATTTTAAATCTAAATGTTTGGTCCTAAAGTTTATGATTTGAACTAACAATCAACTAAAATTTACTACTTAAATACCTAATGATGGTAATTTAAGTTAATCTAATTCTATTTGCCAACTTAAAACAATTTAATAGACTAGAGTACTTAAGCAATAAAATATTAGATCTTAATAACAAAAAGTTATTATTTAAAAAAAAAACCCATGTTTAAATTGTGAGGAAACATGAAGTTTCCCCTTCTTGCAGCCACGTAAAGCCTCTTCTCTCTCTCATCAAAGGCCACATTAGGCAACAAACAACTCATGCATTAGCTACCTTTTAGCTCATTTCTATAGGTTTCACTTCATGCTCAATCATTTCAAACATATAATAATCAGAGTATACAGTGAAATCATAATCATACAATAACGAAATCAAACCATGGCTCACACTTAATACATAGAGAAATCGGCATACATGCTAACAACATGATTTCTAAACAAATTCATACCTTAATCTTGAGAATGTGTAACTCAAGATTAGGAAGACCCTATTCAACATATACATCGAATAAATTGTTTTATACCAACAGTTGTTCAATTGCCTAGCCTATAATGGTAATCCATCAGACAACAATAGGACCCTACATAAGGCTAAATTGTATTATGATAGTCTTTATGCTAGTAGATTGAGATTCTTAATCGCACCATCTAATCTTGATTCTGTCTTCTAGCTATTAAGAAACAATATCTTAATTATCAATTAATCAAGAAGAATTTAGAAATCAAGAAGATGAGGGGTGGCAACAAGGGGAACAATTCCTCAGGGTTTGTGTCGCCAACTACTAGGGTTCTCTCTTACATGATGGCCAGCCATAATAAGACTTTTTAATTCCAGGGTTTTACCTTCTTTTAATTGGTAAAATTAGCCTTTAGCCTTAGAACTTATTGTAATCATTTGGCCTATAACTTAATTAAACCATTTTAATTAAGTTCACATAATTAAACATTTTAATTAAGTCAAATCATAATTCTATCTTAATAAGCCCAATTAAGAAATTTCAAATTTTTTAATCTTGTCAATTTAATTAAATCCATTTGTTATCTTATTATGTATGACCAATTAGGTTTCCAATATGTCGGCGATGAATTAGAGTATCTATTTAATTCATGGATCAAGAGTGGCATCTAGTAATACATCATGAGCATCTAAATGTTAAAAAGGTCAGATGGTTTAACCAACCTATTTAATGAACAACATCTCAATGTAATTTTATCCTTTCAACACAATTTCTTAGAAATGGATAGAGTTTAGCTCAATGCGTACTCTATACATATTTTCATTTTTACCATTAAGCTACCATATTAACTCTAACTCATATTTTGCGTTGGCTAAGGACTTTGAAGTTAATGTGATCCCTGTAAGGCTTTCGACGAGATAAATACTCATCCTGAGTCCTCATCCACTTTATGTGCTTTAGGACATACCCAAAACATTCGTTTTAGGCATTTGGCCCTTTCAAACCTGCAAGGATGAAAACCAACTATGCTGATTTACATATAAGATGACATGGCATCTCAAGTCCTAGGATTACTTCCACTGCTATCATATGAGAGTATATTCCATAGACATTTAAGTGACATTACCAAATAAAACTCTTATAGCTGGTCAAGCTACAATGAACTTATTTTCTAATTTGTACCAATATACTATTCTCAAATATCTTCATATTTCAACCTAATGGATCGGTTGCATACTTCACAAGTCTAAGGCTTAGCATGTATTGAGCTTTGAGTACTATCAATGCCCATTCTTGATGGTATAATGACCAAGAACAAGTTTAGAAACAAAGCTTTGATGTATAGTGATCTAATAATTATAACTCATTACAATTCACTTGTAAGGCTATTATATTTCATAGGCTTTATCTACATAAGTATAATAATTGCAATTATTCTCAATACTTATGGATAAAGAAATACTTCAGTATAATTATCAAAACTCAAAGTGATAATCCATACAAATATTAATGACATCAATAATAATAATATAGTGTTTACATCCATGACAAGTTCTGATTGGCTTGTAAGACTTACACTAACAATTTCCCACTAACACGAAAGCCAAGTGCCAATATCTCTAAGACCATATCCTTCTAAGTGACTATCATATTTCTGTTAGGACAGTACTTTTGTGAGAAGATTAGCATGATTCTCTTCACTGGGTATCCTTTTTATATTAATATCACATCTCATAATGATTTCCTTAATTAGGTGATAATGTCTAAGTACATGTTTGGATTATTGATGAGACCTTGGTACCTTTGCTTGTGCAATGGCTCCATTGTTGTCGCAGTATAATGTAACTGGACTAACAATGTTGGGAACCACACCAAGTTCAGTGATGAACTTCCTGACTTAAGCTTCTCCTTGGCAACCTCAGACACAAAGATGTACTCAACTTTAATTAAGGAATTCTACAGTCATTGCTAGCTTGGAATTCTTCCAACTGACTGCACCGTCATTTAGAGTAAATATAAATCTTTGCTACGATTTAAAGTCATCTTTATCTGGCTAAAAACTAGCATGAGTGTAACCTTTTACATTTAACTCAACCATTCCATAAACCAGAAACATATTCTTAGTTCTTTTCAAGTACTTAAGGATATTTTTCACTGTAATCTAAGGCCTTCTCTTGGATTACTTTGGTATTCACTCATGACACTTAGAGCGTAAGGTACGTTTGGTCTCATATATAGCATGGCATACATAATGGAATCTATCGTAGAAGCATAGGGTATTATGTCTGTTATCTTTCTCTCATACTGAATTTTAGGATACTAATCTTTAGAGAGAATAATGCCATGTTTCATTGGAAGATTGCCCCTATTAGATTATTCCATGCTAAATCTCACTAGCATCTTATCTATGTACTTAGATTGGGAGAGACAAAAGTGCTTTCTAGATCTCTCTGTCTTTGTCTCTCTCTCTCTCTCTCTCTCTCTCTCTCTCTCTCTCTCTCTCTCTCTATATATATATATATATATATATATATATATATCTTCCCAAAATAAAGACTATTTCTTCCAAATCTTTCATGGAGAATTATTTGGATAGCTAAACATTTGCAGTCTGCAGCATAGGTATATCATTTCCTATAAGCAATATGTTATCTACATATAGCATTAAGAAAATGGTAGCCTACATATTTACCTTTTTACAGACACAAGGATCATCATGATTCTCAACAAAATCAAACCCTTTTATTGTCTCATCAAATCTTGTGAGACCCGAGTTTTATTACACTTTACATCATAATTGTAAAGGATTTATAGTGAAAATAAATATTGAACGTGGATTTTCACTTCACATTCTTATTAGATTTAAATTCTATATGGTGTATGTGAAGTAGAAGAATATCTAAAAAGTTTTAAGAATGGAAATTAAATATAACATGATGCTTAGAAGCTTATTAAAGGAAGCTTTGAAATTTGAGCATGAAGAAAAGTCAAGAAAAAAGGCTATAAGTGGACTTCACGCCACTTTGCTTCTCTTGTACAATTCGGTTTAGGTAATTAATGGCAAGGAAAAGATGAGATAAAAAAAGTGAATAATAGTGGCTGGAAATGGCGTGGAGAGGAAAGGAGAAGAGAAGAGGAAACTTTTGTCAAAAACGGACTGCAGCTGGAAGCTTCACCATCGTTCCTTTTGTCACAATTTTCTTCGGTTTTTAATGCATGAAAGACGTGAAATGATGAAAGAAAATGGGATAAGAACAGGTGGTAGGTTCTGAGTGGAATTGAATGGCTATATAAGAAGAATTCGTGAGGAAAAGCCACACTATTGCTTCTCGCCCATCCTATTTTGCTGCAAATTCAACTTTGTTTCTTCCGTTCCTCTCATACGTGAACCATAGAACTTCATCCTTTGGTCAGTTAAATCTTTCCTCTATCATTGAAGAGCTAAGAAACAAGCAAAGTAAAGCTAAGTGAGGCAGAAAGCACTCTGTTTCTGAAAGTGCAACTCAATTAAAGTGAGTTCCATATTTCTATGGTTCTCTTGATATTCAATGGTAGATGTCTATGTTTTACAATGTAATAAACATAGATATAATCTTGTTTTAGCTAAATCTTGTTAGAATATATAAGAAACACAATGGGTGAACGGGATTATCCAACTACTTGCCAAATAAGCAAGCAAAGAAAATTGGGGTACTCGCCTAGAAGATGAGGCGAGTTCAATAGTATGCATGAACCGGTGATATACATGTTCGCCAATTTTTGACTGATCGCTCGAATGGACGAGGGCTATGATCGCCCAAAATGTATGGAATGATGATCACCAAAAGGGCGAGAATGGCGACTATTGTGATTGCCCATATGGGATGTTAGTGATCGCTAATGAGGTGAGTAGGAAATAAAGGACTCGCCAACTTGAAAATACTTGTCCAAGTGCATGAGGTCGCCCAACGCTAGTTTAATTCATTGGCGAACTCCCACAAATAAGCCATTATATGAATGACAAGAATGATTGGGCGAGCTCCCAAGTGTAAGTCAATTAACAAATGGTGAGCTCTGTAGGGCGAATGGCGAGCTGTAGATTATCCCAAATTTCACCAAACTGATTGGAAATATTTGAAAATAGTTTTAGGAAATATTTGAAAAGAAAATATTAATAGTTTTAATAAATTATCTTGCAACCGCGAATTAAGGACTTGGTAAAGCGATCGGGAAGGCGATTAGGAAGCAAGGCTACGAAAGACCAGGTAAGGGAGTAGTAAGTGAAGTAAAATGCATGCCCTGTGGAGTAAAACATTATGAAAATATTAAGAAAATGTTTCGGTTTACGACATGCATTAGTTTGATAAATGGTTTTGATCTTGGGCGAGCTATAAAGCAGACCTTTACGTTGATTTAGGCGAACTGATAAAAGGCGGGCGAGCCATAGTGGGCGAACCCTTTTATGTTTTTTTGGGCGAGTGACCCTGTTTTAATAAAAATCCGGACGAGCCACAGATGAGCGAACCCTTTTATAATGTTTTGGGGCGGGCGACCCCTTTGTTGAGAAAATTATGGGCGAGCCAAAGGAAAATAAACTAAGTTTTAATAAACTGGGCAAGTTGACGTCATTGGATGAGTTGACCATGGTAGTGCTGCATATGGGCGAGTTGACCATGGGCAAGGCCTTAATGGGCGAACTAACTATGGGCAATGCCATAATGGGCGAACTGGCCATGGGCGAGCCGCTATGGGCGAGTCAGTTTTACTTGTTTTGAAATGCTAACGAGCGGGCGAACACTAGTTCACCGCACTGGCGAGCTGACCATGGGCGAGCAGGTTTAAATTACATTTTTCTCATACAAAAAATGAGTTATTTTTAATATCTTTGTAAACAGAAATTATAAAACCTTTTTGGAAAAGAAATCATTTTGAGAAAATGATGAATTTGGTGAAATAATTCCTTAAAGGTGCTTTATGAGATATAATTTGATTTTGAGACTTTAGGCCCCTAGTTTCAGGCATTGTTATTTAAGAGTCTGATGGACTTGCCAAGTCATCAGAGGTCTCGAGGTCACCTGGCAAGTGGACCCGAGGACTACCCATAGATTGTGACCATAGATCTACTGTATCCCTGTGGAGATGATTATTCCGTTCTCGAAGGGGGAGGGGGAACGATGATAGCATGATTTATTTGTAGGGTGATGCCTAGTCTCAACTTATTGATTTCTGTTTATTGAGAGGATTTATTGAATCCTATTTACTGGTTATTACATTATATGGTAAACTGTTTAGCCAATAATTTGAATATCAAAGAATGATTACTATATCCATTGTTTTCACTACTGGGCTTATTGTTGAGAAAAATAACCGGTTTGGGGGGATATAGTTTTGGTTTTATAAAGCAGCATATATCTTCCTTACTGAGCATGTTTTCGCTCACCCCTTATTTTCCACTCCACAGATTGTTGATTTTGGGATTAAGAGAGTTACCTTCCAGAGATTATCGACTACTAAAATCAGCAGATATTCGATATCGAAGGTAAAATATGTTCTGTTATATATTCAGTAAAATTGTACAGTATTACGTTAAATAGAAGGGAATGTATATACATTTTAAAGAACTAATGTAACAACTCATATTTCTATAATAGTACGAGGAATAAAAGTACTAATTCTTATTAAAGTGTTAGGAGTTGTTAAGCATCACAGACAGCCCAACCGGTAAGTAAGTATGAGTTATAAGTTAATATTATGTTATAGTGTGGATTTGGGATGTTACAAATCTGATGTTCCAACTTCTCAAAGCTTGCTTAAGCTTATAGATTGACTTTTGTAGTTGCATACCTTATTGGAATCATTCTTGGATGTAAACTCTTTGGTTGTGTCATGTACACTTCTTCTTGGAGATTCCACTAAAGAATGCTTTTTGACATCTATCTACCAAATTTCATCGTCATGATATGTAGCTATAGCAAATAGAATACAAATGGACTTAATCATGGCAACTGGTGAAATTGTCTCTTTATAGTCTATGCCTACTTGTCTACAGCCTTTGCTAGTCTAGCCTTATATGTCTGTACATTGTCTTTCATGTTGGTTTTTCTCTAAGATCCATTTGCACCCAATAGGTTTTACACCTTTTGGTGGATCAACCAAAGCCCATACTTTGTTGACCTCTATCGCCTTCATCTTGAATCTCATGGCTTCAAACCATTTGAAAGAATCCATGTCAAACATTGCTTCTTCGAAATTAGTTGGCTCATTGTCAATAGACAATGCATCCTTTTCTAGGAAAAATCCATATCTCTTAGGAAGCTATCTTGACTTACTAGATCTTTGCAAGACTTGTGTTTCTTGAGCATTGCTTTATGCATCCAATGCATCAACCACAAGCTTATGTTCCACTTTTGTATTAGTTTGTTGTCCTTGTACTTCTTTGAATACAAATTTTCTCCTACTAGTTTTTTGTGTGAGAAACTCTTTCTTCAAGAAAACAACAAATTTTGAGACAAACACTTTCTGTTCAGTAAGATTATAGAAATAATATCCTTCACTCTCTTTTGGATGCCCAAGAAACTTACACTTGTTTGATCTTTGTCCTAATTTATCAAATGTTGGACACTTTACATAAACATCACAACCCCAAATCCTTAAATGAGATAAGAATGGTTTTCTACCTGTTCATATCTGTTAGCTTTAAATTGCCATATATATTTTGAAATGACAAAAACTTAAATAAGCCTTAATGTTTTAATTCATATTGTAAATTTGCCTTATCACACATGATTTTCTCAATCCATTTTAAGTGTTCATATCAAACATTAAGACCATGATTTAATGATATATTCTTATTGGTCTTAATACTTTATAAAATGGTTTTCAATATTAAGTAATTTTCTCAAGAATTATTGAACATAAGTTTAGAAAATTACTTATAAGTTTTTGGACAATATTTTCATTTGAGAAAGTCAAGAAAAACTTCCTTAAAGCTTATAAATGTTTTGGGTTGAATTAAAATCAAAAGCCATATAATTTCTAACCCAAAAGTGCAGGAAAAACTCATTCTGGAAGTATGGGATTGATCCCCTAAGGAAAGGGATTGATCCCTTTTTGGCAGAATGCCCTGGAAGCCTAGAATGAAGCATGGGATCGATCCCTTTTGCAAAAGGATCGATCCCTTTATGTCAGAAAGTCCCCAACGGCTAGTTTCTGTGAGATACAACGGCTAGTTTCTGTTTTGGCTCCAACCAACGTCCACAAACCATCCAAGGGACTATAAATAGAGGCTTAGAAGCTAAAAGAAGGAAGGGGAACTACTCAATCAACTCCAATACTCATTTTCCTCAAATCCTCAAGCCTCAACAACAAATCAGGAGCTACAAAGTCTTCATCTTCCATCATTCACATATCTCTTGTATTGCTTAGCACAAATCTTGTATAGGCATTTCTTTGTGCCTAATTTCTGTAATCATTTACCTACTTAGAGGTCTTCTTTGATTACATCTCTTGTAAACCAAATCATTCCTTGTAAAATGGGAGGTTTCTCTTTAGCTTAAGAAAAAGAGGGAGGTTTCTCTTGAGCCTAGAAAAAGAGGGAGATTTATCTTGAGCCTGCAAAAAGAGGGAGTGTAACGCAAATTCAAGAATAGTGAATTTGGGGAAAATCCTTGGGAGCGTCTTAAGGTAGAGGATGTAGGCAAGGTTGCCGAACCTCTATAAATCGCTTGCGTACATTTCTTTTTCCCTACTATCTTTACTTACTTGCAATTATATTTGTGTTTATTGTATTGAATTTATATTGTATAATTGCCTAGCTTAAAGAACATAGAAAACACTCAAATAGGCTAGAGAATTTATAAGAATCGAAAAACGGGCATAAGGTTAGCTAAGAACCGGTTCACCCCCCCTCTCGGTATAGCCTATAGAGCCAACAATATCCCATATGAAGTCTTATCTATAGGCTTGGTTGGAACCCTATTAAGAAGGTAAGCAACAGTTTCTAAGGCATAGCTCCATAAGGATATTGGAAGGTCTGCCTTAGACATCATGGATCAAACCATCTCCAACAAAGTTCTATTCCTCCTTTCAAACATTCATTGTGTTGTAGAGTTCCAAGAGGTGCCCATTATGATAGTATCCCATGTTCTATCAAATAATCTAAGAAATATTGGCCTAGAAAATTCTACTCCTTGATCAGATCTAATAGTTAGAATATTCTTGCCAATTTACTTCTCTACCTCATCTTTGAATTCTTTGAACTTTTCAAAGGCTTCAGATTTATACTTCATCAAGTGTATATACCCATATCTAGAGTGGTCATCCATGAATGTAATGAAGTACAAAGAACCATATTTGGCATTACTGTTCGTTGCTCCATATACATAAGCATGTATTAAGCCCAATAAGTCGCCTACTCTTTAACCTTTCTTAGTGAAAAAGATCTTAGTCATCTTATCAAGGAGACAATTTTCACATGTACCATATGATTGATAGTCAAATGGTTCAAGATAACCCTTTTAACGCAATTTGGTTATCTTTGTCTAATTGATATGACCTAGTCTACAGTGCCACATATAAGTAGGAGATGGATCATCATTTCTTGCTCTCTTAGTATCAATGTTGAGTATTGGTTTTGTGGAATCCAATACATAAATCCCATTTCAATATGTCGACATTCCATAACAAACTCCATTTAGAATTATTGAATAACTATATTGCCCTTAATTCTAAGCTCAAAACTTTGTGCATCGTAAGGAATGAAATGG
Source organism: Heritiera fomes (assembly GCA_032173925.1). Taxonomy (NCBI): domain Eukaryota; kingdom Viridiplantae; phylum Streptophyta; class Magnoliopsida; order Malvales; family Malvaceae; genus Heritiera; species Heritiera fomes. The sequence continues at coordinate 13,342,242 of JAPDPM010000009.1, read as the reverse complement.
ATATGATGTTTCTTGTTAATGCAGGAACATAGTAGCATTCTTTGAGTTCTAGTACTAAGCTTGTTGACAAAAAAATAGTGTAAGTTCTTACAACAATGACAGAACTCTTGCTCCATTGCCTTCATGTAGAACCACCTTGTTCTTGTTAGGTTTTCTACTATCCTTCAGCTTCTTTATGTCATTGCATAAATGCGAATCAAATCTTGAATCTAATATCCAAGAATTAGTGGTGATAATATAAAGTTTCAAGTTAATAACATTGATCGGCAAGTGATTCTCTTTCTTCCTTTTATTGAGAATATTTCCCAAATACTTATACCATTCCAAACATTTTAGGCAAATTGCATCAATTATGCATCGCATAACAGTATTTAAATTGCCCATTCTAACAGCCTAAGTATAAAGTATAATTTTTTTATGCTAGTATAAAGTACAATTAGTTATTCATGTCATAAGCAAATTAAGACGAAGTATTAAATCTTTGTTTGGTTTGCCCATTAATTTTTTGAAACAATAATCCTCACTATTGAACGAGAGTCTCTTCAAGGTACTTCTAATAAACTGGGACTTGTTTCGATCTCATTACAATTTTTGCTTTCACAACTAATTACAATGGGTCCTAATTGGATAGATAACATAGCTTATCAATTACATCACAATGTAACTCCCAGATTAGTTGGGTGACAACTCTTTACCTAAACATATCATATATACTTTGCCTAACTCGGCCTCTAAATTGATCTAATATTAAAAAGTGTGTTGAAAAATTGAGAGAAAATAAATATAAACTAAGACTATATTTTTGAAAACTGTAGTCTTTTTCATCTAAAGAGAACACAGTATAGACTACAATTCAACATTAGTTGTAGTTTTTAGTATAAAGATATGTTTATATTTTAGAAATAGATGACAATTAAAGATATAAATGTAGTCTATATTCAATTAATCATGTTTCAAAAAACTCGTTGAAAAAATGAGTGAAAATAAATCTAAACTAATACTACGTTTTTAAGAAATCTGTAGTGCTTCTATTAGATTTACATAGTATAGACTAAGATTTAACATTAAAGAAACATTTTATTTTACATAATAAGCTACGTATAGTGACATAAACATTGTCTATTTAAAATAAACTTTTTTTAATGAAATTTAATTTTTAAAAGTTTAAGTAGTGATTTTTATCACTCTTTTTTTTATTAAGTTTGTTTTCTATGATATCTAAAATCTTGAAATTTTTATAATTTTAAAAAATAGTAATTAAAGATATTAGACTGCACGCACTTTTAATAATAGTACTTAATATTTTTACTTAACCATAATCTCAATGCTTTTTTTAGTAGTGATTATTGAAAAAAATCAATTGTTTTATGACAATAAAAAATATATATAATAAAAGAAGACCATGGTTTCACCATTGAAAGACTACGATTTTATCATAAAAAATAGTCTATTATGATTAGAAAAGCCTTTTTTTTTTTGTAGGTTTAGTTTTAGTCTTTCATCCGAAAAGACTATAGTTTTTCGTTAAGATCATAGTCAATCTAAAATTATAAATTTATGAGAATTATTAGTAGTATACTCTAAATTTTAATGATATTTCTATTTTGCTCCCACTAAGATCTAAAAAAATAGTAAAATTATTAGAAACAAATATAAAATTTTGTTTTTTGTTCCCACTAAATTATAAAAGGAACATTTTAAATGTGGGTCTTTAATAATATTTGAAAGTGTATAGACCTATTAACAAAAACAAAAAAGTAATTCAGTACGTGAATATAGAATTTTTATAGTAATTACTACAATGGTTCTCTTGACAATAGTTGAAATTAGCTTCAAAAATAAATCCAAAAGGTTAAGAAGACTCTAGAAAGAAAGAAAATTATAATGGACAAACAAAAGAATTACTTGATAGGAATCAAAGAATTAAGTAAAAGAAAAAAAAACTTATAGAAAAGGAAATGCTAATTAATTTAGTGTAAATACTGAAAAAGTTTTCTATAAGAAAAACTAAATATACATTTTTCTATTTTTCTATCTTAATTTGACTGGCAAAATCTTATTTGATAATTCAAATTTTTTTATTTAAATACTTGATTTAGATTAATTTTGATAGTACAATGAAAAATTCAACATTTTATGATATTATTGATTTTTTTTCTTTGAAGTTATGTGACAAATTTATTATTTTGTAGAATGGATTAATTTGATTATCCCATACCTGAAGTGAATTTAATAACTTTTTAAGCTTTGGATCAAAAATTTGTTTTAAAACCATTATATATAAAAAATAGAAAAAAGTTTCCTGTGAAGAGTTTTTTTATATAAAAATGATCTTTTATACTTTTTTTTTAATTTTTATATAAATATTTTATTATTTTACATTTCTAAAAATATTTTTGATATTACATGTTAAATTATAATAATTTTAAATAAAATAATGTAAATAAATATTGCTTAAGATTTTGCCTCCAGTGACTATAAATCCTAGATTTGTCGCTGTTTTGGTTGGATTGGTCTTGACTTTGAATTTGAATCAATTTGATTAAATTATTTTGAATTTTAGATTTTTATGAGCTTGGAATCAAATTCAATTTTGAACTAATTCAAACTAGTTTTTAGTATCTATACATACATATCTTTTTGTCTCTAAGCTCCCTTTTGCTAGCTATCTATCACTTTTTTTTTAACGAAAAAATTCATAACATAAAGGTACAACTAAGCAGTCCATGTTGAATAAGTTATGCTCAACCTAGCTTAAAAGCCCATTTTACCTAGAACAAATATATATTTATACATACATACATATATATTTATATATATATATATATATATATTTGGTGGAAAGGAAAAACCATAACATAAAGTTTCAATTTTTACTTAGTAAAATATTAAAATATTAATTAATGAAATAATATTTATTAAAATATGAGTTTTAATATCTCATTAGTTTTAATTTATTAATTAATGAAATATTAGTTTTTAATTAATAAAATATTAATTTATTAATTAGTTTTTAATTAATGAAATATTAATTTATTCCTATAATTCTCAAAATTAAAAAATTACAAAAACTATAAAATTCTAATAAATATTACAAATAATATAAAAATTCAAAAAAATTATAAAATTATAAAATAAAACAAAAATTTCCAAAAATCATTTTTTAAAAATTAAACAGAAATAAACACAAAACGTATAAAAATAAATCTACGAATCAAATTCAAAAAATTTTCATTAACTATGAAAGAGAAAATAAAGTAATAAATAGATAATTTTAATATTAAACACCTAAAGACTACAAAAAATAAAAAGAAAGAGGGTTATAGAGGATTAGTCTAATTTGAATTTATTTTGATACTAACAAATTTTGGTCAAACTTAATAAAAATTTAAATATTTATAACTTTTTTGGTCTATTTAATTTTTTTAACTTTATATTAGAATTTTATTTTATTTTCTGAAAAAATAAAAAATAAATAAGATGTTTAATTGATAAATTAAATGTTATCATTTTCATTTAAAAAATTAATATTTTTAAAATAATTATTGTTGACACCTAATTTTGTCTAGATTTGATAAATTCGAAAATTTAAAGATCGAATCCCATACATTGGAATTGGCTTAATAAGTTTAGGTATATTTGCTTGATTCAAATTCTCAATAAATTCAGATAAATTTTTGGGTTATGTAGACTTTATTGGGCTTATGAGCTTAAAAGCCCAATTTAGGTTCCATGGGCTTTGAGGCTCAAATCTTAATGGGCTGATGTCAAGTTATCTAAACATTTTACATATAAAACCCACTTCTTTTTTCAAACATCTCAGTGTCTCATGTCATTCTTGCTTCTTATTCTTCATTTCATCTATGCATTTGTAAACTTGCCATATGCATCCTATCATTAAGCAAGTTAGGTAGTCATATAAAAAAATAAAAAAAATCAATAAAAAAAAGAGAAAAAAAATCAAACTTCACCTTATTCAATGCGTACATTACATTTCATGCAAGTTGTTTTTTTAGTCCATCCCATTGTATCATATCTCATGCATCACCGCATTTCAAAGTGGAAGAAATTCTTTCTGATTTTTATGAAAAAGAAAACTTTCTGGAACATTTTGTGGGGCATAAAATGATTCTTTGATTTTTTAACTTGTCATTTCTACATGTTTCAGATTTGATTTTCCAATTTGATATGTAAAGTTGTCAAACAGGAAGGAATTTTCAACAAAAATTTTTGTGTATTCTACTTTGCTATGCCATTAATTGTTGCAAATAGATTTTTTGAAAATATAGTAGAAAATTTTTCATGTACATTTTTATTTTGATTTTTCATTGTATTCAATATATATAAATGGCATTGATTGATTCTTTTTGTAAAGAAATCACATTTTTTAATATATATATATATATATATATATATAATGATTCAAATAAAGCCTCACATAACTAAACCAAATGATCAAAGAAGTTGAACAAAATAACGAAATAAAGAAACATTGAAGAGAGTTTTGAAAAATTGGTGATCATTATCAGAAAAATTCATCCTATCAACTACCTTCTCCAATTGTTTCCATGCCTTAAATCTCTTATAAAGCCTTCATGCATTTGAGGAGGATAAATGCAAACTTCATTATCCATGTTTACTAGGTCACAATATGCCATCAAAGTGTAATGACCTTTACCTAGGCAACGAACAATGAAACGATCAATTTGATTAAATTCATTTTTGGATTCCTTGAATAATCAAGCATGACACTCTTCTAAATTTGAATTTTGGTAATTTGATATGTGTCAAAACTATGCTAGAGCTTCATGCTTGTCAATATTACCCAAATTTGTTTGAGAAACCACAGACCATGAAATTCCTTGAGCAACTTCTTTAATCCCTGATTCATTCTTGTGACACAAACCAAAATTGAGGAATAAGAAATACCACACCCTTAAATTGCCCAAATAATGTAGTACCTTTTTCCTTTCTCTTTGGAAAGTCCATGGGCAATTTGAAGTTAAATATGCCAATTCCAACAGATTTCACTACCTTATGGGCATTTTGTACCAATATTTTGTTACCGCATGAGTTGTTAAAAAAAGGGCAAAAAAAAAAGAGAAGAGAAAAAATGAAACAAAAAAAAAGAAAAAAAAATCAATTGTGACATCATGCACTCAGGATATTTGAATGATTCCAAACAACACAAAAAAAGAGAGAAAGAGAGAGAGAAGAAAAAGAAGAAGAAGAAGATACCAAAATGTCCTAGAAATTCAATAAAAAAACAAACAAAAAAGAAAGACAAAATGTTTGACCTTTTTGACTCAAGGGAATTTCGTCAATTTAAGTGACCATGTTTGAAATGACAAATGACCATCTTTCATAATCATTTTCACAAATCTAAAATTTATCCATTGCTAGCCTCTTTGAGCCTTACAAATTCTTTCTAAATAAACCTTAACCAAGGATCACCCTCTTCACCGAGGGGGGCATATATAGAAAAAGATCTTTTCCAAGGATGTGAACGACCAACCCTAATTGTAGATCGAAAAGGTTTATCATGTTAAGGGGTAAGTGTGAGATGAATTAGCTTTACAAAATTTTGATCTCAATCCATTTAAAGTGAAAAATGCAAAAAAAAAAAGAAGGAAAAATGAAATTACAAAAAAAGAAAAAAAGAAAAAAAAGAGAAAATGAAATGAAGGAGTGACGAAATAAGAAATAAGAAGACAAATGAATTGAATAAGTCTTCACATCATATTAAATGATCCTTGGTTGATCACCTTTAAACACATTTTTGGGCCTTTTATCCATTCTTTCAGAACCCTGAACCCTTGCCTGCATTATGTACCATTAAAAGTCCATTTCGATCAAATGTGGAAACTTAAATTGAGGAAATTATTACTTGAAGAACCATTGTAATCAATGACACGTTTTACCTTTTTCCTTCACCAATATTGCCTTTTGGAAACCCACATACACATTTTGGATGAGTTTTAAATTCTTAAGTGCATGATGGAATAATTACACAAAAAAAGCAAAAAAAAAAGAAAAAAAGAGAAAACAGAATGAGGCTTTAGGGTGAAAACCCCAAAAGGGACAGTCTAGAGTAAAACCGAAAACCTTTTGAGGTCATTTATGATATTGTCAGGGTCGAACAAGAAGGGATATTATAAAATGATTTTAGTGAGACCCATGAGCATTCATGACTCCTAAGAGAATCAAGAATGGCCATTTTGATGATCCATCAAAGGGATTGATGTAAAATTTTAAACCTACTCTCTATTCCCAAACAACCCAGCAAAAGCTTCGGTCCATTGTGGCTAGTTTTGACAATTATCAAAATACATAATTTGAAAATTGAAAGAGTGTCAAATTTTGTTTGCATTCCAAGATAAACCATTTTGCAAAACCATGATTTGCAAGGAATTCATTATTTTTTTTGAAAAACTCGTGTTTTATTTGTGAGCCTAGATGAAGGAACATTCATCTCCTTTTCTACTAAGTTGTAAGCCTTTCTTGCTAAACCAAAACATTAATGTGTGAACCCATTTGATCCATTTGATGAGGATAAATTACTATCCCTTCCACGTCCACCTAAATAGTGATCACCAATCTTCAAGAATCTCAAATGTCATGATTCTTTGTTGTATTTGCGTTTAACTTTCTTTGGTCATAGTTTGTGGGGCAATTAAAAAGTTTTGGCTAAACATATATTTTTCAAAAATGAAAACCATTTATATGAGAATAGGAAGTATGCTTGAGGCAATTTTGTTTGAAAATTTTTTGATTGCTAATCAAATTTTGATAGTGTTTCAAGCAAAAATGAGAGAATTCAACAATTATTGTGAGGCAGGATTTTTTTATGCCATTTGGGGCAACTATGATTGAGGAAGTTTTGAGGGTGTTTCTAAAAGAAAGCAAAAAGGATTTGATAATTATTGTGGGGCAAAGAATTTCTTGTGCCATTTTGGGGAAATTTTTATTAGAAAAAAGTTCTGATTGTAAAATGAATTCTTATGGTGTTTAAAAAAGTAATAGTAAATAAAAATGTGATGATTGTCTTGGGGCAACAAGGGTTTTTTGGATAGGTAAAAAAATGGCTTTAAGTGATGAGACAAATATTTTAGGGTAAGATAGATGAGAAAGTGGAAATGAAAAGGTTTTGGTCAACAAGAAGAGAAAATCGAAAAAAAATTTTGGATAATTGCATTTGCATCTTTACAATGTACATTTGCATAAAACATTTGCATTAGCATTGTTGATATTGCATTTGCATTAGTGATCATTGCATCAGCCAAACATTGAAAAAAGGTGAAAATAGGAGATTATGGATTGAAAAAATTGATTAAAAAAGAGAGGAAAATTTGTTCAAAAAAGAAGAAAAAGAAGGAAAAGAAAGAAAGAAAAGAAAGAAGACAAAGAAAAAGAGAAAAGGAAAAAAAAGAGAAGAATTTAAAGTTTCATTGCCTCTGCTGCAAGAGGAGCCTTTTTCAGGAAAGGAAAAAAATTTTAAAGTTTCATCATCTCTGCTGCAAGAGGAGCTTTTCATGGAGATATTTAAAGTTTCATCGCCTCTGCTGCAAGAGGAACTTTTTCAGAAAAGGACTTTAAAGTTTCATAGCTTCTGCTGCAAGAGGAGCTTTTTCGGATGTGAATTCCCGAAACCAACAATCGGACAAGAAATTCCCGATATAAATTATCTAGATGAGAATTTCTGGACGTTTGGATGTGAATCCCCAAGTCAAATTTTTGGGTGTGAATCCCCAAGTCAAATTTTCGGATGTGAATTCCCGAAACCAACAATTGGATGAGAAATTCTGATATAAATTATCCAGATGAGAATTCCTGGACGTTTGGGTGTGAATCCCCAAGTCAAATTTTTGGATGTGAATCTCCAAGTTAAAATTCGGATGTGAATTCCTGAAACAAAATTTCTAGACGTGAATTCCTAGATTTTCGGATATGAATTCTCGAAACCAACAATCGAACGAGAAATTCCTTATATAAATTATCTAGATGAGAATTCCTAGACGTATGGGTGTGAATCCCTAAGTTAAAATTTCGGATGTGAATCTCCGAATCAAATCTTTGGATGTGAATCTCCAAATCAAAATTTCAAAATTTCGGATGTGAATCTCCGAATTAAAATTTTGGGTGTGCATCCTCAAGTCAAAATTTTGGGTGTGAATCCCCAAGTTAAAATTTTGGATGTGAATCTCCAAGTTGACATTTCGGATGTGAATTCCTGAAACTAACATTCGGAGGTGAATGCTCGAACAAAATTTCTAGAAGTGAATTCCTAGATTTTTTGGATGTGAATTCCCGAAACCAACAATTGAACGAGTAATTCCCGATATAAATTATCCATATGAGAATTCCTGGACGTTTGGGTGTGCATCCACAAGTGAAAATTTTGGGTGTGAATCCCTAAGTCAAATTTTTTGGATGTGAATCCCTAAGTTAAAATTTTGGAAGTGAATCTCCGAATCAAAATTTCCAAATCAAATTTTCAAAATTTCGGATGTGAATCTCCGAATTAAAAATTTGGGTGTGCATCCCCAAGTCAAATTTTTAGATGTGAATCTCCAAATCAAAATTTCAAAAGTTCGGATGTGAATCTCCGAGTTAAAATTTTGGGTGTGAATCCCTAAGTCAAATTTTTGGATGTGAATCTCCAAGTTGAAAAGTTCGGATGTGAATCTCTGAATCAAAATCTTTGGATGTGAATCTCCAAATCAAGTCAAAATTTTGGGTTTGAATCCCCAAGTCAAAATTTTAGGTGTGAATCCCCAAGTCAAATTTTTGGATGTGAATCTCCGAATCAAATCTTCAGATGTAAATTCCCGAACAAATTTTTTAGATGTGAATACCTGAATTTTTGGATGTGAATTTCCGAAACAAACACTTGGATGTGAATTCCTGAGACAAAATTTTCTAGATGTGAATTCCTAGATCTTCAAATGTGAAATCTTTCAAGGAGGAGTACATTCCAAAAAAAAATTTTAAGTTTCAAGGCCTTTGCTACAAGAGGAGCACTCTTCAAGAAGAAAAATTTAAAGTTTCATTGCCTCTGCTCCAAGAGGAGCACATTTCAAAAAAAAGAAAAAATTCAAAGTTTCGTGGCCTCTACTGTAAGAGGAGCACATTTCAAAAAAAAGAGAAGAAGAAAAAAGAAAAAATGACAAGAAAAAATATTAAAAAAAGAAAAAAAGGAAAAAGAAGAGAGAAGTAGGTTCGGACAAAATTGTTGTCTTTTGTCTTTGCTCTATTCCTGATTCTCAGCAATGAGCAAAGAGGGGCAGCTGTTGACACCTAATTTTGTCCAGATTTGATAAATTCAAAAATTTAAAGATCGAATCCTATACATTGGAATTGGCTTAATTAAGTTTAGGTATATTTGCTTGATTCAAATTCTCAATAAATTTAGATAAATTTTTGGGTTATGTGGACTTTATTGGGCTTATGAGCTTAAAAGCCCAATTTTAGGTTCCATAGGCTTTGAGGCCCAAATCTTAATGGGCTGATGTCAAGTTATTTAACTTTCATTTTTAATTATTTATTTTATCTTATTTTTATTTATTTTTCTTTTCTTTTCTTTTATTTGACTTGACTTTTATTTTTTTTATTTTTTATTTTTATTTTATTTTTGATTTATTTCTATCGGTGCAATCCTGTCACCCATCCACCAACTCTACCGTCCCATCCCCGCCGGTCACCTACTCTGCAGTCCATCCCATCACAGCCGAACCCCTTATAGAAAAGCCACCCTTCAACCCTTCAACGATCCCTAATCCAACCTATTCGACCCTCACAAAAACCCAACTTTGATCACCCCACCGAGAACCAACCTTCACTCACCAAACCCGAAATCACATAAACCCTCATCTGAACCACTGCCATCATCACCGAGGCTCAGGAATTCACCATTATCAGCCTCCAACACCATTCCTCACCCACGAGCATCATCTTCAACACTCACAGCCCCCACTTCGAGCTCACGACCAACCCTCAACCAAACCAAAAACCACCGAGACCCCACCATCATCACCATCACCACCGAGACCCTAAACTACTAGTTCCACCACCAAAGCCACCAATCACCATTACCGAAACCTAAACCACCACCATAAGCCACCAACCATTACCCAGATCATCATCAGCACCACTAACGGAACCAAGCCACCATCGAAACCCCTGGACACCATCACCAAAACCACAACAAGCCCCTAACCAAGATCTGGAAACCCCAAACCTGAGACCCTTAGGAACACTAGATCTAATACCTAAATCCCTATCACCTGCAAAAAAGAGACAAACCACAACAAAACATAACCAGATCCAACACCAGAAATAACAAAACAAAACAAAACACAAAAAAAAGGGGGAGAAGGTTTTGGTTTCTAGCAGATCTATGGGGTTGGGGGATTTTAGGAGAAACGAAGGCCAAATCGGAGTAGAGGAGGTTAAGGGGAGTACTTTTGAGGTTTTCGGTACCCTAACCAGCGACCAAGCACAGCGGCCGGCGGCGGCGTGCGGCGGCCAAGACGGCAGACAGAAATTGCCTGGGCGGAGGGCTTCAAAAGCTCTGAAATTTTTTTAGAAAAAAAAGTTACAAAATGAAGAAATAAAAAAAAGTTGTCTTATATAGTGCAAAAAAAAAAGAAATTTTGCTGCTGACCCGCGCGTGACTCGGATCCGACCCGGGATCCGCTTGCCCCAACCCGCAGCAGAGGAAAGATCTGCGTGCCAGCTAGCTGATCCGACCCCGATCCGCACCTACCCGCCTTGCCACCCAAGCCCATCAGACCAGGCCCAATCCGCGCGAGCCCTTTGGTATTTGGGCTGTCCAGCTTGGGCCAATTTGGAAGGTTTCCTTTTGGGTTTTGAAACCCAAATCCTTTTGGTATATTTACTTTAATTTTAACCTTTTTGTCTTAATGTTTAATTATTATTATTATTAATATTATTATTATTGTTATTATTATTATTTTGTTTAGTTATTATTATTATTATTTTTATTATTATTATTACTACTAATGCATGTTGTAAAATAAAAGTTTTGAAAAATTTTTCTTTATTTGCATTTTCATTAATTATTACTATTGGTTAGAAAACGTATTTAAAAAATAATGAAATTTAAATTTGAGTATTCAATAAAATTTAAATTAAATAAACAATTAGTCCGATGATAGGATGTCATGAAACTCACAAGTAGTGATTTCTTGACTGATCCTTAGGTGAGAAGAGTCGTACTAAATGTTACCAGAGTATTAGGATATTTAGTATGATTTTTCAATAATTTAAATTTTATTAAAAATGAAAATAAATATTTTTTTAAATAAAAAAGAAGAAAAAATAATAATAAAATTTAAATAAATAAATGTCCGATGATGGGATGTTATGAAACTCACAAGTAGTGATTTCTTGACTAATCCCTAGGTGAGAGAAGTTCACTAAGTGTTACTAGAGTATTAGGATACTTAGTGCAATTTTTCAATAATAAAATTTTTCATTTAAAATAAATAAAGAAATAAGAAAATAATAATTAAAAAAATTCATTTGCATCATTCATTATCTGTTTGCATTATTTGCATTCATAATAATTTTTGAAGCGAGTGTGAATTTTCCGACGATGAGATTCTATAGAACTCACAAGTAGTGATTCTTAAGAAATCTTTAGATGAGGAAAATTATTTCCAATATTACTAGAGTATTGAGATATTTGATTTAATTTTTCAATAAAAAAGGTTCACATTCACTTTTGAAAAATAAAATTTAACTTTTTAAAATAAAACAAAATGATTTTTTACAAATAAAAAATGACTTTGAATAAAAAGAATAAAATTGATTGTAATAAAAATAAAAATTATTTTTAAATATTAATTCAAGACTATTTTATTAAAACTAAAGGATAACATATGATTACTATGGTACCGTTTTTTTAACGTGCGTCGTGGGGGTGCTAATCCTTCTTCACGCGTAACCGTACTCCCAGACCCGATTTTGTTTTCGTAGATCAAAAATTGTCTTTTTAATAAAACTTAATTAATTTTGAGATTTTGTTAAAAAGATAAATATTTTAGGTGACCAATCACATCTAACAAAAAGGATTGATGACGACTTCCTTTTGTTTTTAAATATTTTTCAAAATCGTCCAACGTGAAACCATTACGACAATTATCTTGATTTTTTAATTTTTTTAATAAATTTTATTTGTAATATTTAAAAAAACTACCGTTTCGTAACAAGGGTATTATCCTGGTCTGTGTTTGTTCTGTCAACCTCCAAATGTATAGAAAATTTTGAGGAAAAAAGACCCTAGTCCAATCTAAGGAAAAATTAGAAAATTCAAGTGAAAATATATGCGACACCTTTTGTGAGAATACAACACGTGCCTTCAAGCATCATCGTTGGATTAGGTTCCTTTTCAGTTTCGCCCTCATCCGATCTGGCTAACTATGCGTCCATCACTTTCTCACAACGAAAACAATTCATTTAAAATGTTTCCCTGGCCCCTGGGTAATTATCCGTTGCTGCGTTTCAAATTTACCTCATCATCAACTGATTCTGATCTCAAATAAGTCAACAAAAACAGAAACCCCAAAACGAAAACTATCCTTTTTCTATGGCAGCAGCAGCACTTTCACTGTCTGCTTACTTGGATCCTCTACAACAGCAAAATTTCCTTACCCACCTTAATCCCAGCAAAAGCCTTCCCTTTCTTTCTAGGAATCCTCTTCTTTCCCTCCACAAATTCGACCTTTACAATTTCAAATGTTCTCTCCCTCCTACCTCTTCCACCAGCTCTGTCACTCCAGCTCAGTACTACTCCTTTCTTGATGATCCATTTAGAGGAAGCCGTTTTTTAACCAATGAAGAGCTTGAAAAGCTCAAAGCTTTGGAGTCTTTTGTTTATCTTCAAGAGTTGGAATCCGGGTCGTTGTGGGTTAGGGTAATGAGGACTGAGGAGATGGATTCAACTGTTGGGTTGTTGGCTGAATCATTTGCTGAGTCAATGTTGATACCTTTTGGATATGAGGCTTTGTTGAGGTTCTTGGTGAAACAGTATTTGATTGAGAGGAGAGCTGTGATGCCACATGCTGTGAGTCTTATTGGGTTTTATAGAGAGAAAGGTGGACAAAGAGCTGAAGAACTGGCTGGGACCGTCGAAGTTTGCTTTGACAAAAGGGGTGCTAATGCTTCTCCTCCTACTCCTACTCCTCCCAAGAATTCGCCATATATTTGTAACATGACTGTCACAAAGCAGCTTAGAAGGTAAATAGTTATTTGTTTTCCTTATGTTCTGTTAGTTCTTTTATTCTTTATTTGATGGATATTAGTGGAAGGGAATAATGACTAGTTGAATTGTATTCTTACACGCTTTTGTGCGGTCAAGATTATTGATAGGTAATTAAATAACTAAATGAAAGAAAATGTAAGATTTGTAATGTTAATCATCTGATGACTAAGAAAATTGTTCTTGGGTTCAACGTGTTCTCTTTCCAAGTTGAGTTTTCCATTTGAATGGTAGTGCGACACGCTTAGTAGGGGTCAAGATTATTAATAGGTTAATCACTAAGTGAAAGACAGTTTAGGATTTGTAATGTTTAAGCCATCTTAAGCGTAAGAAGTTGTTCTTGTAGTCAATATGCTCCCATTCCAGGTTGAGGTCTTCTTTGATCAGTTTTTTTTTTCTCTAGTATATTTCACTGATGGAAAATCTTTGGAAAATGGCCTTTTCCTTGGCTTTAGAAATGGGGGAACATTGGAGCCGGTGGCGGATCTTGACCTTTGATTTGGGGGGGGGGGCGGGGAACTAAAAATGTAAAACTATATATATAGTTGAGTTCTATCTTTATGTATTAATAACATAAAACATATATGCAAGAAATTATAAATTTAAATAATAATATAGAAAAGTATAAAGAAAAAAAATACATCAAATAAATAATTTTATCTAAAACTGTGAGCGACGTTCTTTTAAAAAAACAAAATCTTTAAGAATTGAGACTGAACTAAATGTCTCAACAATCTCTCTTTCAATGATAACAACCAAATTGTCTGCAAGAAATTCATCTTCCATCTTGATTCTTAGTCTTGTTTTGACAATCTTCATAGCTGAAAATGCTCGCTCACTAGTTGCAATAGACACTGCAAGAGTTAAAAACAAATCTAATCAATGGTCAACCTTGATAATTTTGATAGTCTTGCTTTTGAGAGAATGATGCGCAAAATTATAAGTAAAAGTGCAAAGTATATGGGAAAAAAATAAAATAGAAGAAGTTATGTTGGGTGGTTGATCAGTTATAAAATATTCTAGGTTTATTTGTTTTTTAAGTTGATTGAAAGTTTAATTGGATTTTTTAAGTACACATGATTGTGACATAATATTTGTGATAACCCAATTAATTTTAAATATTTGTTAAAGAGATTGGTAAGTAAATAAATAAATAAATATCAATAGAACTTTATTTTTTTTATTTTTTGAAGGACCAATTTAAATTTATTTAATTTAATATATTATACATATAAATAAGTACATGAATTTTGCAAAAATATTGGAGGGGCCAATGCCTACCAATCATAGATTAAGAGCAGCCCATTATAATACACATAAAAGGATTTTAAAAATTTTGGGGGGGCCATGGCCTCCCCTAAGGTAAACTACCGTCCGCCCCTGATTGGAGCCCCAAAACACACATTTCACACTTTGATAAATCTGGAAATAATATTGATTGAATAATGTTGCAAGAAAGTTTAAGGTTAGTTCTGATCTTATCTACTTAAAAGATAAGCTACTAGATACTTTAAATTTAAACTTTTCTGATTTTCTTGTTATGCCTAAAAGTTTTTCTCCAGGCTTGATTTTCTTAACTCGAAAAATCCTTTTTAGTCCAAATGTTCAGAGTTTCCTAATTTAAGTCTGGAAACAAGTGGCTGACTAGTTTGATGCTACCCGATGATATTTTCTGTGACCTGAAGCATTGTTCTAATTCTTTTTCTTCTTCTACTTTGATTATCTTCTGACTTGCAATTAAACAAATATTTTTTCTGCACTAGTTGTTCAGTCTAAGAATGATAGCCTTTTTGTAAGTATATTCTCGGTGTCTTCTTTTGAATCATTTAGGAGGGGCATTGGTTGGCATCTTCTCAAGGCAAGTGAGGAACTAATATCTCAAATGAGTTCTTCTAAAGAGGTATACTTGCATTGCAGAATGATTGATGAGGCTCCATACAACATGTACATAAAAGCAGGATATGATGTTATTCAGACAGATAGCATCTTTATCTTGTTGACATTACAGAGACGTAAGCACTTGATGTGCAAGAAACTTCCAGGTTTTAACAGTTTACGGAAATCAGATATGCTAGACACTGGTGAGGAACTTCCCTCATAAATGGATTAGTTGATATCATACCATACTTGTAATCTTTTGAGCTATACATGCAGTTCAAGTCACACATACAACCCGTATGTTTATCATGTTCTACTGAAACTCCCGCTCTCTCTTGTTGTTATCACTGCTGTACACCTGTTAATTTTTGCTGTTTGTATGTGAAGATGTCATTCTTATATCTTCTCCTCTGCATTGTCTCTTTTCATGAACTGGGGTTTCCCAGGTCTCTAAGCTAGTTCAACAAGCTTGCTAGGATCATCCATTTGGATGAGTTTCCTACTAGGAATATGCTGGCTGCTCATACTATCTCCTTGCTTTTAATTTGTCATGCACATACTAGAGCAAACTTTAAAGGTAAATTGCATCTAATTGTTGGTGCAAATGAAATTAAAGAGCACCAAATGCTTAAATATTTGCTGCACAGCAAAACATTACCAAACAAGATGATTATGTTAGACTAGAGTATAGACAACGTATGAGGAAATATTATCACTTCAATTTTCTCAGTTCCCCAATAGTTCTTGACCATGAAACCACTCTCAACATGACCGTACTCAAATTTCTTTTTGCTTTGGATTATAATGACTCAAATGCTTTATCTTGTTCATGCCTCTTATCAAATTGCCATGGTAATAGTGTTTGCTCTTGTTGGGTGTCGGGTCCGCCCACGATAGGTAAACCCAACCCAACATAGTTGCAGTTTGCAGTTTGCAGTTTTTTAGTGAAATCCTAATCTGCCTTAGGCAATTATATTTTACATTGTGAATTCAATTAATGTAAAGAAATTGCCTTAGATGGTTAGACGTAAAGGTGGTAAATGGGTGGATTGAATTGCGATTGGAATTGGGTTGGGTTATTTCTGGTTGATACATTTTTGGCTAAGGAAAAATTGGATCATTTTAAGTTTAGATCATTTCGGATTTGAGTTAGGTTGGATTTCCAGTTAGATCGAGTTCAGGTTAATTTGAATTCGAATTAATTTGGATTTGAATTAATTTAGGTTTGAGTCAAATTCGATTCAAGTTGTTGACTTTTTTTTGGTCAAATCAAGTCGATCTAGTTTGAGTTCAGGTTGGTTGGGAAATTTTTTTAGGTTAATTTTTTCCATTTCTAGTGTGATGTTTAATATGGAGTTGAATTGAAATCATATTTTTTTTTTGGTTTTCCAACCGGTATCCGAACCCACTGGGTCGACTAATCCGGTCTCGGAGCGGGTCCCGGGGTTAAGGTTTTAAACTCCTCTCAACGGGCTTGCGGGGGATCGAACCGTGGTTCTCCCTACCAAGTCTAGCCCCTGGCACCACTAGACCAAGACACCGTTGGTAATTGAAATCATATTTTTGATGAATCATATGGATTAGGAAAATTAGATTTTTCTTCTTGCATGCTTGTACTAAATTTAGTATTGAGATGTTCAAAATATTTGATGACCTATAATAAATCATAGTTTTCTTTATATTTTCACTATTGTTTATAAATTGATTATGTATTTTTCCTCTTGTTTTGTGAACTCTAGACATTTGTAAATTACTATTCATATTCATTGCTATGATGTTAGAAGCCTAATTGATTACACAGGAAAAGTAGTCAATGGATAAAAATAGATTGGTTTAAGAAAATTTGAAATTTGTTATTTGGATGGAATTATAATTGGGTTTAATTAAATGTTTTTAATTAAGAAAACTTAATTAAAAGAGTTTTAATTAAGTTATTGGGTTAAATTATCATTAATAGGGATTATAGGGCTTAACTAAAAATATTTGGTTAAGTGGACTTAATTAAAAGTGTTTAATTAAGTTATGACTGCTTATCTTTAATTATAATTTGGGTCTTACCTCTAATTAAATAGTTTAATAAAACGGAGGATCTAATTGCAATTAAAATAAGTTCAAGGGTTAAAATGTAAATGTGTCAATTAATGAAACACATTTATCCTTACCTATAAATAGATAATCATGGTCGGCCACACCATTGGGTGTAAGATTTTTATGTTGGCGGCAAGAGTCTTTGCCACCCACCTTAGTCCTCCATTTCCTCTCTTTTGCATGCTTCAGGAAAAAAGTTTTCTTCATGTTTATGAGATTTAAGAGAGTGAGAAAATTATGATGGGTTTATGAAACTCAAACCGTTTTAGCGAGGTGATGGTCATTATACCATCCAACCTTTTCAAAAGTACCTTTGCTATATGTGTGAATTACTATTAGAGGCTAAACATTTGAACAACTTATCTTTGTGATTTAAGATAAGAAAATCAAGCATCATTAGCAAGAAGTAAGCTTAAGATTGTGTTATCTAAAGCTTAGTTATGTTTCTTGAAACATCTTTATGATTCTTGATAATTATTTGCCTGATTTGAATGTTTTTGATCAAAGAGATTTATTGGGGTTGGTTTCTAAAGGTAAATTTTTTAATTTTTACTTCGTTTAACTTCTAATTGTTCATATATGATCCACTTATGATGATCCAAGATAGTTACAAATCGTATAGAATTATTACCAATAAGTGATTAGAAGAAGAAGAAGTGAAAGTGGATTTCTTCTCTAAGTATTTGGACATGGTTCGAATCTTGGAGTTGCCAATTCTGAGAGGGTTTTACCGTTGCCACTTTCGACCCGAACAGAATTAATCATAAACTGTAAAACGGATGGGGATATTTGTGATTACACAAAAAATGATACATACTCATTAATGTTTTCAAATATTATTAGAATAAATTAATTTATTTTTTAAAAAAAATCACAAAAAAGGACTGGAAGAGGTTGGGCAAAATTGTAGAAACACCAATAATACAAAAACTTAAAACTTTCATGCCATTGATTTGAACATGTGTTTTATAAGATATTAATCAAATTCATGTTATAATTTTTAACAATGGATTTAATTTGGTACATTTGGACATTTCTATTGAATTCAAATTACATAAAAATTTGAACATTTTAATTTTTTTTAAACATTTGAACATTTTATTGAATATAACAATTCATGATTCATGCTCTAAATTTGAACATTGAATGTAATTTGGTACATTTAAACATTTTTGTTGAATACAACAACTATAAATTTGAACAATTTATTTTTGTATATTTGAACATTTCTATTGAATATAACAACTCAGAATTCAAGCTTGAGATTTATTCATTTCATCTGATTTTAAGTGATCATACATTGTTATTGCTAAAAACGCTTGAAACATTAATGAAACGTATATCGAGTTAATGAAAAAGATTAAAATGTGATAAATTTAATATAATACTATTTTATCAATTAGTGAGATCCCATATCCCTAATCATTGTATATTATAATCCATATAGTTAAGAATATGGGATATTTTATAATTATTAAAATGTTAGTTATATTGTAGCTATAAAGGAAATTAGGAGATATGCTCCACTAACTTTTCCGTATCCCAATAGAGTTGAAACTTGACGAACTCAATATTTAGAATCAAACAATGTGATGGCAAGAATCTATGCCTCAAACTTAATTATTTATGCATGTTTTGAAAAACGTGAAACAATTTAAGAAATGACGGTTAAGTCAATAGGAAGTCGAAATGTCTGTGAATAACGGTTAAACTAAATAGATTTTTGACCAACTATCAGTAATAAATAATTTCTCATGTAATAAAGTTTAAGGCATATGGACCGATGAAATCAATTAAGTATAAAAGTAGAAATTTACACGATTTTACGGTTAGGGGTATTTTGTGACATCCCCGTCACTTCATCTTATCACTTACCTTTTTCCTTCTTTATTTAGATTTAGTTCATTCAGTGTCATTCTTCCTTTATTCTTAAGCTAATTATCTGATAGCTCATAAAATTTTATTATTTTTCCATAAGCATAAAAATGATATATATAAATATCATTCCATTTCCACAGGATCTCATAAATCATCTTATCTTACATCCTCAGACATCCTATATACATAATTGCTACTTGTACTGTACCGTAGCTGAATTACAATTTACTATATACATGAACATATAAGTATACCTTCTATGATAACTGGGAAGCGTATCAAGAAGGTACACTGCAATCCTTCCAAAACAAGCTCCTCTATTCGGAGCGAGACTCACTTCAGGTAATCTATAGGAAAAATGGTCGTAAAAGGGTGAGTTTACACTCAGTAAGAAAAATATGTAAAAGAGCGTACTATGCCTCTATATGCATTTTTCCTACTTGGCTATATAATGTCATGTAAAGCATTATAAAGCATGCATCATAAACATCTTTCATGCATTGTTTGCAACCATGCATATTTATTTCAAATAACATGGCAATCATACTTTGTATGCTTCTTTTAAAATATAGCATACATATAAAACATGCATCATACTTCTTCTTTTAAAACATCTTACTTCATAAACTTGCTTTTAAACATACATCGTATACTTGAAACATATATCATACTTCTTTGCTTCAAAACATACATTATATACTTCTTCATACATATATCTTGTACTTTGAAATAGATGAAGACTATGTACAATATTTAAGCGATTGTATCATCATATAAACCGTTCATTCCCATTTATATGACTCTAATCATGCATTAGTACAGTAGTGCACTCTGTATAGGTCAGGGATTCTCTCCTGCCTTCATAATACCACAGTGAGCACTAGTCAGGTGTCACTTATGGTCTTGAGGACCGGACTAGGGTTCCTCGCTTAACATACATATTACTGAGGACTTGATCAGAGTCTCTCAGCCATCAGAAATGCATAATTATCACGCAGTCTATAGTCTCAAAACATTTATAATATACCTTTTTCAGAAAACACTTTTGTGTTTAAATCAAATAAGCTTTGAAAGCTCTTTTCATACATGGCAGTCGACTGGCCTCACAAGGCGGTCGGCTGCTGCCTTATGACTTCATTTCTCAAAATTATTTTCATTTCGAAAAATACATGGGGGCAGTCAACTGGTCCATATAGCAGTCGACTGGTTTTCAAACAGAATGCTTCTTAGCAAATAGCAGTCGACTGGTCATATAGGCAGTCGGCTGGTTTTGAAACAGAATGCATTTTGGCAAATAGCAGTCGACTGTCCCATATAGCAGTCGACTGGTTTGAAACAAAATGCTTCTGGGTAAATAGCAGTCGACTGGCTTACATAGCAGTCGACTGGTTTGAGTCGATTTTCGAAAAACGGCGTTTTGGTTGTCTCTAGGCAGTCGACTTCCCTTTATGGCAGTCGGCTGCCCCTAGCCTAATTGGTACTAGGAGACAAGTCCGAAAATGTCATTTTTCCTACATGAAATCAGCTGGTGTTTCTTTCCAAACCACATACATATGTCATAAAACATGCGGACATAGCCACCTTACGTCCGTTACATAAATTTCTTACCTTGATTCCTTCGGAAATGCAAAATCACTTGGCGCGTAACCCTAGCTTTTCACTTCTTCAAATCTGAAATCATCATACCAACTCAAACCTTTAAATCATCATCATACATATATCATACTAACTCAAAACAACTCTAAATCATAAACAAAGTTGTAAGGATCATCTTCTTCTCTTACCTTTGCTAGAGACCAAAATCTCAAACGTGGAGATCTCTTCCAATGCTTGGAATCAATCCACCAACTTTGGATATCTCTTAGTCTAACTACAAGGATTGTTTTTTGTCTAATGAACTTAATGAATTGCTGGAGAATTAAGGCAGTTTATCAAGGTAACTTATGTTGGAAACTTAGGGAAAATGGAGGAAGAACGTGAGGGAGAGCTGGAAGATAGGGGCTGACGTTGGTGATGAGATGAAGATGATGACTATGCTAATTTGCATTTAATGCATGCTTTATCCCATTAATTCATCTCAGCCATGCTTTACCTCTTTGACTCATTTGACCATTGAATTTACTTCCTCTTCCATATGACTCATCTATTTAAATCCAATCAAAATTCTGATTTTATTTTCTTTCATGCTTCAATTATTTTCCTGATATCAACATAATTTATTTGACTTATTGACTATCAACTTCCTTATTTCTTCCATACATCATGCATACATCATTCATACATTAAACTTCATATTCATTTAATCATATTGAATTGAAATACTTTACAAACATGGAAGAATACATGGAAATTGGGGATTTCACATCCTCCCTACCTTAGAAAATTTGGTCCTCCAAATTTGCAGTAGCTCATCATGTGAACAACTCTGGATATCTTTCTTTCATTAAGCTCTCTAGCTCCCATGTAGCTTCTTCTGTCGTATGATATTGCCAGAGAACTTTCACTAGTGGGATCATCTTAGACCTCAAAACTTTCTCTTTTCTGTCAAAAATCTGAATCGGCTTCTCTACATAGCTCATATCTTCCCTTATCTCCAAGGGTTCATACTCAATGGCATGAGACGGATCCGGATTATACTTCCGAAGCATCGATACATGAAACACATTATGCACTCCCGATAGCTCCGAAGGCAATGCCAATCTATAGGCAACATCACCTACTTGATCTAAGACTTCAAATGGACCAATGTAGCGAGGACTTAACTTACCTCTTCGGCCAAATCTCATAATTCCTTTGGATGGAGAAACTTTTAAGAACACAAAATCTCCAACCATAAACTCGAGTGGTCTCCGTCGAGCATCCGCATAGCTCTTTTGTCTACTCTGAGCTGTCTTAAGCCTTTGACAAATCAACTTAACATCTTCTGAGGCTTGCTCGACTAAATCTGGAGCCAACAACTTACGTTCGCCCACTTCTTCCCACCCAATCGAAGATCGACACCTTCTTCCATACAAAGCTTCATATGGTGCCATCCCGATACTTGCATGATAACTATTATTATAGACAAACTTAGCCAATGGCAGATGGTCATCCCAGGAGCCTTTAAAGTCCATAGCACAAGCCCTCAACATATCCTCGAGCGTCTGAATCGTACGCTCGGACTGTCCATCAGTCTACGGATGAAAAGCTGTGCTGAAATTCAGCTTAGATCCCATGGCTTCCTGAAAATGCTCCCAGAAATGGGAAGTAAACCTGGAATCTCTATCAGAAGTGATGCTCACTGGAACACCGTGTAGTCTTACAACATCTCTTACATACATATCTGCCAAAGCATTGAGTGTATCTGTTGACTTCATAGGCAGGAAGTGAGCTGACTTTGTCAATCTATCTACGATCACCCAAATACCGTCATGATTCCTCTTAGTTCTGGGCAATCCCATAATAAAGTCCATTGTAATGTGTTCCCACTTCCACATAGGTATAGGCAGAGGATGCAGTAATCCTGCGGGCTTTTGGTGCTCCACCTTAACCTGTTGACATGTGAGACACTTCGCCACAAAATCAGCTATGTCTCTCTTCATGCCATTCCACCAATACACCTTGCGAAGATTATGATACATCTTCGTACTTCCTGGATGCAATGTGTATTTAGTGGCATGTGCTTCAGTCAAAATCAGCTTCTTCAATTCCTCATCACGTGGAACACATATACGTCTCTTAAACCTCAAAATTCCATCACTACTAATATCAAATTCTGAGGTCATACCTGACTGTATCTGATTCATAGCCTCAATGCATCTATCATCTTCCTTTTGAGCACTTCGAATTTTGTCCATCAAATCTGGCTCAATCATCATACTAGCCATCATTCTCAATTGCTCATTAGGCATAACATTAAGGTTGAGGCTTGCAAACTGTTCAATCAGTTCGTGTTCTTTGATCATCAAATAGGCTACCATACTTACATGCTTCCGGCTCAGAGCATCCGCCACCACATTAGCTTTCCCTGGGTGGTACAAAATCTCACAATCATAGTCCTTTAGAAGCTCGAGCCATCTTCTTTGCCTCATATTCAACTCCTTTTGAGAAAACAAGTATTTCAGACTTTTATGATCTGTAAAAATCTGAAATTTCTCACCATACAAGTAATGCCTCCATATCTTCAGGGCAAACACTACTACAGCTAACTCCAAATCATGAGTCGGGTAGTTCTTCTCATGGTCCTTTAGCTGTCTAGAACCATATGCCACTACCTTACCATGCTGCATTAACACACATCCCAAACCTTGCCCTGAGGCATCGCTATACACTGCAAATCCTCCTGAACCACTAGGGATGGTAAGGATCGGTGCAGTCGTTAGCCTGCGCTTCAACTCTTGGAAGCTACACTCACCGGCTTCATTCCACTCATACTTCACCTCTTTGCGTGTCAAACGCGTTAGTGGAGCAGCTAGCTTCGAGAAACCTTCTACAAATCTTCTATAGTAGCCAGCTAAACCCAAGAAACTCCTAATCTCCGTCACAGTCTTCGATCTTTCCCATTGAACCACCGCTTCTATCTTTGATGGATCGACCGAGACCCCATCTTTATTGATAACATGACCTAAAAAGGAGATTTGATTCAACCAAAATTCACACTTACTTAGCTTGGCATACAGTCCTCTATCCTTAAGGGTTTGCAAAACTGTCTTCAAATGCTGCTCATGCTCTTCCCGTGACCTCGAGTACACCAATATGTCATCGGTGAAGACAATGACAAACTGGTCTAAGCACTGCTTAAACACGTCATTCATCAGATTCATGAAGGCTGCAGGTGCATTGGTCATACCAAACAGCATCACTAAGAATTCATAGTGACCATACCATGTCCTGAATGCAGTCTTAGGGATATCTTCATCTCGGATCTTCAACTGATGATATCCCGACCTTAAGTCTATCTTGGAAAAGACTTGTGCACGCTTTAACTGATCAAAGAGGTCGTCTATTCTGGGAAGAGGATACTTATTCTTAATTGTCACTTTGTTCAACCACTGGTAGTCGATGCACAACCTTATACTACCGTCCTTCTTCCTGATAAAAAGCACAAGAGCACCCCAAGGGGATACGCTGGGTCGTATGAATCCCTTGTCTAGCAACTCCTGAAGCTATTTCTTCAACTCTTCTAATTCTACCAAAGCCATCCGGTAGGGAGCTCTTGAAATGGGCTCAGTCCTTGGTACCAAATCAATCGTAAACTCCACCTCCCTATCCGGTGGAAGTCCTGGAAGATCATCCGGAAATACCTCGGGGAAATCTTGGACCACAGGAATATCCTTGAGTTCGGGACGTTTCTGATCTACGTCCTCCACATAAGCAATAAATCCTTCATACAACCACACATGCTTTTCATTACTCTTATATGAATTTAAATCAAAAACCAAACATACTTCATATTAATTACTTTCAAAATTTACAACATATCTAACGGGTGAAAAGAAGGTTACACTCTTTGCATGACAGTCTAATATAACATGATTATTAGCTAACCAATCCATACCCAAAATAACATCAAATCCGTACATATTTAGTAGGATTAGGTTAGCTATTGATTCTCTTTCTCCTACCCGTAGCTTGCAGTTTCTATACACTAACTCGGTCATTTGTGATTCCTTAAGGGGTGTGCTTATCTTTAATAAGTGTTCTAAAGTCTCAGGCTCAACAGGCATTTTCATAGCAATCTTAGGTGATATAAATGAATGCGTGCAGCCTGGATCAAACAAGGCTGTAACACTTATATCAAATAGGTAAATCTTACCTTTAATCACTTTGGATGAGGCATCGGCAGACTCTTCGTCGATGGCAAACACTCGTCCTTGAGTCACAGCTTTCTTTCCCTTCTCGGCAGTCGTGGCCTTAGGTTGCGGTTTAAGGTCTTATCAGATTCATCAGGCATCCTTGGATCTCTCTGAGGGCAGTCTCTAATCATGTGCCCTTTTTCCCCATATCTAAAGCAAGCGCCACTCGCCAAGCGACATGGCTGTGATCCGTGAAACTTCCCGCATTGCTCACATCTTTGTATCGTACTCTTCGGTGAGCTAGTGGTACTTCCAGCTGGATTTCGGGATCGCTCATCACTTATCTTGATCCCAGTAGCTTTAGGAGTACCTATATCGTTATCATCATCATCATAACTCCAATTGCAATATAATTCCATATAACCATTAAATTAATTTAAAGATCATCTTTCTATACTTTACTTACCTATAGAAACTCCTTCAGATCTTCTACTTCTCCGATGTGGATACCTATCACTCTGAGCTTTCTCATCCGACTTCCGCTTCATCGGTTCTTTGCCTTTACCCTTGGCTCGGAAATCAGCATGATGTAGATCATAGTCCTGCTCACACAACTGAGCCTTACAGATAGCTTCTCCATAAGGTGGTGATATCCATCGGATACAGTTTAGATCTAATCGGGGACTTCAATCCCTCGATGAACTTGTAGATCTTATGCCTTTCATCTCTCCGGACCTCTGGATCGAATCTACTCAAGGTGGTGAACTTAGATTCATACTGATTCATCGTCATCGTACCTTGAGTTAAGCTTAGAAACTCAATCTTCAGTCTATTCTGATCTGTGCGTGGGATGTATTGTTCATTAAAAGCCTCCACAAATCTATCCCACGTGACTTCATCATATCGGGCCTCTAACACGGTCTGAGTGGCTTGCCACCAATATTCCACATCATCAATCAATAAATAGGCAGCCAAGCCTACTTTCTCCCTTTCGGAGCAGGGCATATACTTGAAGGATTTTAGAACTGCTTTCATCCAGTTCTCAGCTGTCAACAAATCTCTTTCCCTATTGAACTTGGGCGGATCTAACTTCTTAAATTCTTTTATTAGGGCCACACTACAATAGGCTCTAGAATCCCGCCTTTCCGTAGTTGAGGCTGGTGGGGTTACTTCTGTAGGAGGAATAGCAGGTGTCGCTGCTGGGGTACTTGTGGCCACATTTGGGAAGTTAGACATAAATTGGGTGAACATTGTGGCCATGTTCTCCATATGCTTCTCCATTTTAGCTAGACGAGTATTCGGGCTATGTAGTTGAGATGGATGAGGAGACGGAATTGGGGGCTGTTCTTCACAACCCCGTCCTCTTCCTCTACTAGTACCTCTTCTTCGTGAGCTTATACTGTAAATATAGTCATCATTGAGCTCTTTAGTATAACCATAAACAGTTATACTATGCATTTGTATTCAGACAAGTACAGTACAATTGGGGATATATTCTATTTCTAACTTCTTGACACTGACAAACCTCAATCTAAACTGCTTTGATACCACTCTGTGACGTGCCCGTCACTTCATCTTATCACTTATCTTTTTCCTTCTTTATTTAGATTTAGTTCATCCAGTGTCATTTTTCCTTTATTCTTAAGCTAATTATCTGATAGCTCATAAAATTTTATTATTTTTCCATAAGCATAAAAATGATATATATAAATACCATTCCATTTCCACAGGATCTCATACATCATCTTATCTTACATCCCCAGACATCCTATATACATAAATGCTACTTGTACTGTACCGTAGCTGAATTACAATTTACTATATACATGAACATATAAGTATACCTTCTATGATAACTGGGAAGCGTATCGAGAAGGTACACTGCAATCCTTCCAAAACAAGCTCCTCTATTCGGAGCGAGACTCACTTCAGGTAATCTGTAGGAAAAATGGTCGTAAAAGGGTTTCACGTTTACGCTCAGTAAGAAAAATATGTAAAAGAGCGTACTATGCCTCTATATGCATTTTTCCTACTTGGCTATATAATGTCATGTAAAGCATTATAAAGCATGCATCATAAACATCTTTCATGCATTGTTTGCAACCATGCATATTTATTTCAAATAACATGGCAATCATACTTTGTATGCTTCTTTTAAAATATAGCATACATATAAAACATGCATCATACTTCTTCTTTTAAAACATCTTACTTCATAAACTTGCTTTTAAACATACATTGTATACTTGAAACATATATCATACTTCTTTGCTTCAAAACATACACTATATACTTCTTCATACATATATCTTGTACTTTGAAATAGATGGAGACTGTACAATATTTAAGCGATTGTATCGTCATATAAACCGTTCATTCCCATTTATATGACTCTAATCATGCATTAGTACAGTAGTGCACTCTGTATAGGTTAGGGATTCTCTCCTGCCTTAATAATACCACAGTGAGCACTAGTCAGGTGTCACTTATGGTCTTGAAGACCGGACTAGGGTTCCTCGCTTAACATACATATTACTGAGGACTTGATCAGAGTCTCTCAGCCATCAGAAATGCATAATTATCATGCAGTCCATAGTCTCAAAACATTTATAATATACCTTTTTCAGAAAACACTTTTGTGTTTAAATCAAATAAGCTTTGAAAGCTCTTTTCATACATGGCAGTCGACTGGCCTCATAGGGCGGTCGGCTGCTGCCTCATGACTTCATTTCTCAAAATTATTTTCATTTCGAAAAATACATGGGGGCAGTCGACTGGTCCATATAGCAGTCGACTGGTTTTCAAACAGAATGCTTCTTAGCAAATAGCAGTCGACTGGTCATATAGGCAGTCGGCTGGTTTTGAAACAGAATGCATTTTGGCAAATAGCAGTCGATTGTCCCATATAGCAGTCGACTGGTTTGAAACAGAATGCTTTTGGGTAAATATCAGTCGACTGGCTTACATAGCAGTCGACTAGTTTGAGTCGATTTTCGAAAAACGGCGTTTTGGTTGTCTCTAGGCAGTCGACTTCCCTTTATGGCAGTCGGCTGCCCCTAGCCTAATTGGTACTAGGAGACAAGTCCGAAATGTCATTTTTCCTGCATGAAATCAGCTGGTGTTTCTTTCCAAACCACATACATATGTCATAAAACATGCGGACATAGCCACCTTACGTCCGTTACATAAATTTCTTACCTTGATTCCTTCAGAAACGCAAAATCACTTGGCGCGTAACCCTAGCTTTTCACTTCTTCAAATCTGAAATCATCATACCAACTCAAACCATTAAATCATCATCATACATATATCATACTAACTCAAAACAACTCCAAATCATAAACAAAGTTGTAAGGATCATCTTCTTCTCGTACCTTTGCTAGAGACCAAAATCTCAAATGTTGAGATCTCTTCCAATACTTGGAATCAATCCACCAACTTTGGATATCTCTTAGTCTAACTACAAGGATCGTTTTTCGTCTAATGAACTTAATGAATTGCTGGAGAATTAAGGCAGTTTATCAAGGTAACTTATGTTGGAAACTTAGGGAAAATGGAGGAAGAACGTGAGGGAGAGCTGAAAGATAGGGGCTGACGTTGGTGATGAGATGAAGTTGATGACTATGCTAATTTGCATTTAATGCATGCTTTATCCCATTAATTCATCTCAGCCATGCTTTACCTCTTTGACTCATTTGGCCATTGAATTTACTTCCTCTTCCATATGACTCATCTATTTAAATCCAATCAAAATTCTGATTTTATTTTCTTTCATGCTTCAATTATTTTCCTGATATCAACATAATTTATTTGACTTATTGACTATCAACTTCCTTATTTCTTCCATACATCATGCATACATCATTCATACATTAAACTTCATATTCATTTAATCATATTGAATTGAAATACTTTACAAACATGGAGGAATACATGGAAATTGGGGATTTCACATAATTTGGTAATTTCACCCATATTACCAATTGAACCTCGATAAAAAGCCCAACTAATTATTAGAGCAAGTTAAATAGAGGTGTTTTATGATTAAATGAAATATTTTAAAAGTTGGATAGATTGTTTTTAACTAAGTCAATCGTTAAGGGAAAAATGGAAAGATTTCTTTAAGTGTAAGGACATTTTAGTAATCTCACACGGAGATATTTTAAGAATAGAATTTTCTCCACTCCTCTCATCTTCTTGGCTGGCCATCATATTTTTCACTTGCCATCCTCCATAGCTAAACCTTGAAAAGAGAGAGAAAGCTATTAAAACATAGTGAAAAACACATCGAATCCGAAAAATCTCTTTACCAACCTTGTCTAATTTTCTATGCTCCACATCTTGGTACCCAAATCAAGGCCTAAAATGGCCATTTGCATAGTGAAGGGCTCTCCCAGCAATTTGTCCAAAGTGAGGAAGGTTAGAAAGCTTAAGTTTTTCATGGTTTTATGATTAAATGGCATGCGTTTAATATGTTTAAACATTTATTTAAGCTTGAATCAAATTAAAACCATGAAATTGGGTACCTTAGGGTTTCGACCAAGCTTAGGAAGGCATGAACATGATGCTTTTCCATATGGAAATGATGTAGAAATTATGTAAAATTAGTTTAAAGCATGAAATTAAGCTTAAATTGAAGAAATGTGAGGTGTAGGAAGGTAGAACCCATTCGGCCAAAAGAAGGGGAAGTAGAAATCATGCTCAATTTAATGTGTTTTGGGTTTTTGAATAATGTATAGATTCATATGAGACTATAGGTGCGATCAAAACTGAAAACGGAGGTGTTTTGACGCTAGTTGTAGTATTAGCATTGGTAGAAATTAGACTGAATTTAGAGGTCCAATAGACATTGTATTGCCATTTAATGAGTTAAATATTCTTTTAACTGAAGTGTGGTAAATTTACTGAGTTTGTATGATAAATTTGTAGCTTAGAGGCCAGAAGGTGAAACTGGTACTAACGAGCAGAATAACAAGAATTTGAAAGGTAAAGGATATATGTATGAAGCGTAAGGATACTATGTTGCATGATTTGATAAATTTTACTTATTTATGAGATTGGAAATGAGGATTTGGTTTGAAATTGAGAAATGGAACTTGTGGTTTGAAGTTGTGTTTTCGTGCAAGAGGTTAGGATAGAAAGAACCATTATGTTGCTGAAATTTTTCTAAGTTAAGCACTTAAATTTATCATTTGGCATGATATTTTAAAAATAAAGGAAAATGATTATAGATGTTTGAAATTCCAATTCCTAAATATAACTTTATGCATATTAAATTGCAACTCAGCTTTCGGATAGATTTTTACTAGATTTTACATGTTTCTTGATGCATGTATATTTTTATATTGTTGTAGTACCTAAATAAAATATTCTAAATGCTGATTATTGCTTTGAAAATATTTTGTGAATTTCTATATTTAAGTATATCGATTTTTTTTAATTTGATACTTATGAATTTATTTAAGATATGATTTATTGAATTTATCTCCATAAACAAATTTGAATAATTTATGAATTGTTTTGAGACTGTTGGCCACGTAGGTACTTGCAGGTACATGCATTTCCATTCTGTTCTAATGTTGTTGCTTCTAGCCCAGTCTTCAACTCCTACAATTGCCACTTGGTTACACTATGGCCCCTGACTATGGCCATACGTCTACATATAGTGCATGAGTCTATTGGTGAAGCTTAATCTCCATTGTACTTTCATTGAGTGGTAAATCCCTGGTTAACATAGATCCATGCACTCCCAGATTTGATTTGTTTCTGATTTCATTTATATGTTAACTATGCTTTATGATTAATAATATGATTTATGAAATATAATATGCTTTGTAATTTATATTTATTTGAATTGTTTATCCAAAAGTGATTTATATTGTTAACGGAGCATTTTAGAAATAAGTTTTCTAATTATTTTATGAAATGATTTGATGTAAGTTATTAGAAATATTTGTTGAATATTGTGACCAAATTAGATATTATTGAATTCTTTATAGTGGACTTGGATGCCGAGACAAGTGAGGTGTTTTAAAGCATCCTTTTGTAGTCAACCTAGTTATCTAATCCACTATAGTTACCTTTTCGAAAATCGTGCCAAAGAAATTTAAATCATGAATTCTCAGTTTTCATGTGAAAACATGTTATTTGAATCGCATGTAGGATACATTTTATCAATCTTCGTATATATTTCTTACTTGGTATAAGCCCACTCTTTTATTTTTCCTCCCAGATTACCTACAGTAGATTTTGGATTTGTACTTGGAGTACCTGATTTTAGTATCTCTCAGGCGATCATCTTATATTCGTCGAGGTATACGAGTTATTCTTTATGTATTCGGACTTTTATGTACATTGTTACTTTTATGTAAAAAATACTTAGGGTGTAAATGTTTTAAATTAGTTTATTCACTAAACTTTTAAGATCAATTATATTTTTGAATATTGGTTAAAAATTTGAATACTAGGTTTGTATAAAATGATAAATTTTATTTCGAATAAATGCCGACACTATAGACAACCTAACAGTAAATAATCAGATTATGTGAAATTAGTAAAATATTTGATATTTCAGTACGTGATAGTAAAGTTGGTATCAGAGCAAGATTGGTCTGATGTCTGTTAATGTCGTTGGGTTAGAAATGGCGTATATCTCAAGTAGTACTGTACTTATCTGAATATATAATTCAATCACGTGACTGAAAACGATTTTGTATTTTCTGTTTTGGTATAGAATGTCTGATAGGCGTATAGATACCAAACGGGGCAGGGGATGCCCTAGGCGTATTTAGCCCTCCCCAGAGCTGATGTCGGAGCCAGCTCTCCCTCCACAGCCTGAGAGTCCGAATATAAGAATTTTCAAGTTGGAAAGACTAGTGGCAGACTTTATTGCTAGTTTTAATTGAGCATCAGCACCTGAAGAAACATAGCCTCGGTTGCCTCTTGTAAATGTTCAGCCTGTGCCACAGCCCTAGTCACAGTCGGTATAGCCCCCACCTCAACCCTAACCTCATATTCCAATGCAGCCGAGGCCAGTTCTAGAGAGGGGTTGTGATGTGATGTTACTCCGACAGTTTAAGAAATTGGATCCACCAAAATTTAGAGGTAAAAAAGATCCAATGGCTGCAGAAGAATGGGTTAATGAGCTGGAGAAGCTATTTGCTTATATGACCTGTTCTGAAATAGAAAAGGTAGGGTTGGCTACTTTCTTATTGGTGGGCGATGCAAAGCAGTGGTGGAAGTCCACCAAGATGGTCCTGATAGCTAAATGATATTCGACAGTAATGTGGGATGTGTTTTTAGGGGCTTTTCGCAAGCAGTATATCCACTTATGAATTTAAAACAGGGGAGTATGACTGTCGACCAGTATGAATCTAAGGTCACTACCCTTAGTCGTTTCGATCCGAAGATAGTAGAAGTGAAGCACATAAGATCGAGCGATTTGTATTGAGTTTGAGACTTTCTATCAAAAACAACTTGGCCCCATTTGATATTTTCACCTATGACGAAGTTGTCCATCTAGCTCAGTTGTGTGAGCAAAATTATGAAGCCCAGCAGGTGGAGTTTGGTTTCCGGACAAAAGGCCAGGGTAAAGAGAAAGTATGACGGGTTATGACGATCGAGGATATTCGAGATCAACAAAAGGCCTACAAGCATTGTGATTAAAGAAAAGGCTACTGGAGATAGATCCATGAGATCCACTAGTACTAGGAGATTTACTACTCCTTAGAGGGGTTTTGTAACCAGATGCAAATAGTGTGATAGGTAGCATGGTGACAGACCCTGCTATTGGGCTATGGGAGCCTGTTTTAAATGTGGACAAAAGGGTTATCTGATTAGGGATTGCCCTAAGGATAAAAGAACTAGTGCCAGTAGCTGCAGTAGCAACACCCGCAGCTAAAGAACTAGAGAAGGTGACACCACCCGCATCAAGAAAAGTAATAGCTGTCGAGAAGGGGAAGCAGGCGGTGACACAGGGCAGAGTGTATGCCATTGATAAGGAATCTGCAGATAATTCATCTGACATCATTCGGAGTAAGATTTTTATTTTTGATATAATTGCACTTGTATTAATTGATCCAGGTTCTACGCATTCATTCATCTCTCCTACATATGCTGTTAAGATACTGGTAAAACTCGAACCTTTAAGGTATTCATTGCAGATTACTACTTTTAAAGAATCACAAATGATTGATATTATGTATCGTAATTGTAAATTAAGGATAGGAGAAAAAGAAACTATAGCTGACCTAATTTTGTTGAATATGTACGATTTTGATGTGATTTTAAGGATGGACTGGTTAGCTATGAATTATGTTAGCATAGATTGCTACACTAAGTATATAATTTTCTCTCATCCTGAAAAATATATTGGAAAACTTTATGCATAGGAATGAACTAGAAATATTTTATTGAAATTTGTTTGAATTTAAGAACTTGAGTATATGTTTGGTTATTGAAGGGTTTATTGCTTATGTGGAGGACGTCGAAAAGAAACGTCCAGAGTTACATGAAATTCATGTGGTTAGGGATTTTCTAGATGTGTTTGCGGATGAATTACTGAGACTCCCTCTTGATCGAGAGATTGAATTCACTATTGATTTAGTGCTCGGTATTAAACCCATTTCGAAACCCCCTATCGATTGGCACTGGTCAAGCTTAATGAGCTTAAAAAGCAATTCCAAAAGTTATTAGACAAGGGTTTCATCCGTCCCAGCGTCTCTCTTTGGGGTGCACAGGTGTTCTCTAAAATTGATCTTAGATCGGGATATCATTAGCTAAAAATTTGTAAAGTGCTGTCCCTAAAATTGCCTTCAGAACTCCGTATGGCCACTACTAGTTTCTGGTTATGCCATTTAGGCTTACAAATGCCCCTGCAGCATTTATGAATATGATGAAATAAGTTTTCAATCCCTATCTAGATAAATTTGTCATCATATCTATCGATGACACTCTGATATGCTTTAAGTCTCGGGAAGAACATGAGCAACACTTGTATATTATCTTGTAGTACCTCAAAGATCGAAAGCTATACGCTATGTTCAATATGTGTGAATTCTGGCTAGATCAAATCACTTTTTTGGGGCATGTGGTATCTAAAGATGGGGTGTTAGTTGATCCGTCTAAAGTAAAAGCGATAATGCAGTGGGAAAGACCAAAGACGGTAACTAAGTTTGGAGTTTTCTAGGTCTAGCCGGATACTATCGTCGATTTGTTGAGGGTTTCTCTAGATTGGCTACTCCTTTGACGCGACTCATATGCAAAGATGTAAAGTTTGAGTGGACTAATGCTTGAGAGCGCAACTTCCAAGAGTTGAAGCGGATTATAACTTCAGCATCGATCCTCACTATTCCGAGTGGTTTTGGAGGATTTTCAGTGTGCAGTTAAGCCTCCTTGCTAGGTTTGGGTTGTGTGTTGATGTAGCATGGAAAAATGGTTGCTTATGGTTCTCGTCAGCTAAAGGACCATAAGAAGAACTACCCCACTCATGACTTGGAGCTTGCTGCTGTGGTGTTTGCTTTGAAGATATAGCGGCACTATCTGTACGGTGAGAAATTTCAGGTATATATAGACCATAAAAGCCTTAAATATCTGTTCTTGCAGCGTGAATTAAATATGAGGCAGTGTAGATGGATGGAGCTGCTAAACGACTATGACTGCGAGATATTGTACCACCCGAGGAAAGCGAATGTAGTGGCAGATGCTTTGAGCAGAAAACATTTGGGTATAGTCTCTTACATGATGCTTCGAGAATATAAGCTATTAGAGCAGTTTGCAAGCCTTAATTTAGATATTACTCATTCTAACAGTTATGGTTAGTGGTAGTTTTCGGATTGAACCGAATTTGATGGGTCAAATTCGAAATGCTCAAGGGAGGATGTTGTTTGTATTGCGATTGCCAATCGATTACAGTTTGAGATTTGGTTAGAATATATGATTAGCATATATGGCTTTTTGAGGTTCAAGAACTGGATTTGTATTCTCGGGAACAGACAGTTGCTAGAGTTGATTCTAGCAAAGGCTCACACTTTCAAGTACATTTTACATCCTGGTAGTAACGAGAAGTATCAGAATCTACGTAAGGTGTAATATGTTGGATTATGCCCTTAGAACCATTCATTAGATGATTGACTTTAGCATTTTTATGTATCATGACATTTTATTATAGCTCATTATTATATTTGTCTTATAACTACGTAATGTAATCTTATATGATAATGTCCTTAGAATAGTAATAACACACTATTCTTAAAATATCCTTAGTCAAGTATTATTGTGAACAAGGATAACAATGATACGATAAGACTAGTATGTGGTTGACTGATGACCATTGTCATGGATATAAGATATCGAGTCATCACATAGGTACATGTTAGAGAACTATGTACTGGATCGACCCTCCATGAGAACGCTACATGGATTGTTATATGAGTGTCATAAGCGATTCTCATAGTGATGATGGTGTATGTGATCCTTTGACTTGAGATCATAAGAGATCCCAACATAGAGAATTGCATACTTTAATGCTGCTAGATGTCATTCGTAATAGGATGGACTATAAAGGTAGTAATTGGGTATGCCTTGATCTATGTAGAGGGATGTTGAGTGATCAAGATAGGATTTATCCCTCTTATATAACAAGAGTGATGTCTTGGGCCCTTTGATAGAGTGAGATTAAGAAATGCATGGCTGTGCTCGAATAAGTCAATATGAGATATTGATTTTATTTGTTTAATTAGTCTACTCAAGAATCAAGAAACGCTGATTAGACTATACAAGTATGACACATTCCATGACTTGTGTCTAATCAAGACATCAAAGGATAAAGGGATTAGACTACACGGTAACATCTATCACGAGTAAGGTTATGTCGAGTCATTGACATTCTCGTTACATGGGTAGCAATGATGTGTTGCTAGATACCGCTCATTGCCTATGACAATTTTGTCATTGCCATTGTTTTGAGAACCAATTGGGTCGCACACTTAGAACGGATCAATGAGGAACTTAATTAATCCTATTCTGAATTGGATTAAGGATATATCTAATCCTATTTTGAATTGGATTAAGGATATAGTTAATCCTATTCTAAGTAGGATTAGAGTTCTGTTTGGCAGTAAATTTTAGGGTAAAATTTACTGCCTATAAAAGGATGTTTTTCTAAAACAGAGCCGTATAATTAAAAACAAAAAAAAAGTATTCTTTTAATCAAAGCTAGCAATTCGATTATAAGGAATCAAAAACACTCTTTAAGGCTTTTGATCGTGAGACGTTCAAGAGTCGTGAGATCCGTTCGTGTGGATACCATAAAGGCAGGAACGAAAAGTTGTTGCTTATGACTCGACCAACGACAGAAATCAGAGAAAACGTTAGGTAAAATCTCGAAACCCTAATCAGGCAACTCTCCGAATCGATCCTGGTGGAGGCTGAATAATTTAAATTCCGCTGCGTGTTTGTTTCAGTTTCCTTTCATAATAGTGGCCTAATATGAAGAGAGACATTGCCGAATTTGTTGCAAGATGTCTCACTTGTCAACAGGTAAAAGTAAAGCATTAGAAACCAACCGAATTACTCCAGCCTCTACCAATACTGTTGTGGGAATGGCAACATATCACTATGGATTTCATCATGGGTTAACTTAAGACCTGATGGAATCATGATCCGATTAGGGTGATTGTCGACAGGTTGACAAAATCCGCCCACTTTTTGGCTATTAAGTCTATAGATTCCTTAAGTGCTCTAGCAGATCTTTATGTCAATGAGATTGGGAGATCACATGGGGTTCCAATGAGCATTACTTTTGAGAAAGACTCTCGATTTATCTCTCATTTATGGGAGCGTTTTTAGTAGGCTATGGGATCTCGATTAAATTTCGTCATAGCTTTCCATCAGCAGACGGATGGTTAGTCCGAGCGCACCATCTAGACGCTCGAAGAGATGTTGAGAGCTTGTGCATTAGATTTCAAAGGCTCCAGGGACGATCATCTTCCACTAGCAGAATTTACCTATAATAATAGTTATCACTCCAATATCGGCAAGGCACCTTATGAAGCTTTATATGGCCAGAGATTTTGTTCCCTTATTGCATGGGAAAAGTGGGCAACAAGAAAATTCTAGCTTCCGATTTAGTTGAGTAGGCTTCAAAGATGTTCGGCTAATATTTGATAGATTGAAGACTGCTCATAGTCGGCAGAAAGTTATGCAGATATCAGATGCCGACTTCTAAAATTTTCTGTGGGAGATTTTATGTTCTTGAAAGTTTCATCTTCTAAAGGGATCATGAGAATCAGAAAGACGGGCAAATTGAGTCAGCGCTATATTAGACCTTTTGAGATTTTAGACTGAGTTGGAGACGTGGCATATCGGTTTACATTACCACCAGAGCTATTCGGTGTACATAATGTCTTCCACGAGTCAATGCTGAGGAAGTATATCAAGATCCATCTCATGTGATTCAGTATGAACCATTAGAGATAAGAGAAGATATGAGTTATATAAAAAAACCAGTACGGATCTTGGATCGAAAAGAGAAAGTGCTACGGTATAAGATGATTCCTCTGGTTAAGGTTCTCTGGCAGTACCACACAGAAGAGGAAGCTACTTGGTGTTAGAGAGTCTAATGAAAGAAAAATATCTAGAGTTATTTGTCAGGCAAGTTTGATCAAATTTGGAGGACCAAATTTTTCAAGGTGAGGAGAATGTGAGATCCCATATCCCTACTCATTGTAGATTATATAGTTAAGAATATGGGATATTTTATAATTATCAAAATGTTAAATATATTGTAGGTATAGAAGGAAATTAGGAGGTGGGCCCTACTAACTTTCCCATGTCCCGATGATGTTTAAACTTGGCGAACTCGATATTTAGAGCCAAATAATGTGATGGTAAGAATCTACATCTCAAATTGAATTATTTATGCATGTTTTGAAAAACTTGAAACAATGTAAGAAATAATAGTTAAGTCCATAAGGCATCGGAATTTCTGTGAATAACGGTCAAACTAAATAAACTTTTGACCAACTATTAGTAATAGATGATTTCTCATGTAATAAAGTTTTAGGGCATGTGGACTGATGAAATAAATCAGGTGTAAAAGTAAAAATTTACGCGATTTTACAGTTAGGGGTATTTTGGTAATTTCAACCAAATAATCAATTTAACCTCGATAAAAGCCCAACCAATGATTAGAGCAAGTTAAATAGAGGTGTTTTATAATTAAATGAAATATTGAAGGTTGGATATACTGGTTTTAACTAAGTCAATCATTAGGAGCAAAATTGGAAGATTTCATTAAGTATATTGGCATTTTAGTAATTTCACATGGAGATATTTTAAAAATAGAATTTTCTCCACTCTTCTCAACTTCTTGGCCAGCCATCATCTTCTTCACTTGCCATCCTTCATAACTAAACCTTGAAAAGAGAGAGAAAGCCGTTAAAATATAGTGAAAAACGCATTGGAATCGAAAAATCTCTTCACCAACCCCATCTAATTTTCTGTGCTCTACATCTTGGTACCCAAATCAAAGACCTAAAGTGGCCATTTGCATAGTGAAGGGCTCTCCAAGCAATTCGGCCAGCCAAGGTGAGGAAGGTTAGAAAGCTTAAGTTTTTCATGGTTTTATGATTAAATGGCATGCATTTAAGATGTTTAAATATTTATTTAAACCTGAATCAAATTAAAACCATGAAATTGGGTAACTTAGGGTTTCTACCAAGCTTAGGAAGGCACGAACATGATGCTTCTTCATATGGAAATGATGTAGAAATTATGTAGAATTAGTTTAAAGCATAAAATTAAGCTTAAATCGAATAAATGTGAGGTGTAGGAAGGTAGAACCCATTCGGACAAGAGAAAGGGAAGTAGAAATCATGCTCCATTTAATGTGTTTTGGGTTTTCGAATAAAGTATAAATTCATACGAGACTATTGGCGTGATCAGAATAAAAAACGGAGGTGTTTTGACACTAGTTGCAGTATTAGTACAGTTAGAAATTATACTGAATTTAGAGCTGCAATAGACAATTTACTGGCATTTAATGAGTTTAATATTCTTTTAACTAAAGTGTGGTAAATTTACTGAATTTGTATGGTAAATTTACAACTTAGAGGTCAGAAGGTGAAACTGTTGCTAACGAACGGAACAACAAGAATTTAAAAGGTAAGGAATATATGTATGAATCGTAGGGATACTGTGTTGTATGATTTGATAAATTTTATTTATTTATCAGATTGGAAACGAGGATTTGGTTTGGAATTGAGAAATGGAACATGTGGTTTGAAGTTGTATTTTCATGCAGGAGGTTAGGATAGAAAGAACCGTTATGCTGCTAAAATTTTTCTAAGTTAACTTAAGCACTTAAATTTATCATTTGGCATGATATTTTAAAAGTAAAGGAAAATGATTATAGATGTTTGAAATTCCAGTTCCTAAATATAACTTTATGCGTATTAAATTGCAACTCAACTTTTGAATAGATTTTTACTAGATTTTGCACGTTTCTTGATGCATGTATATTTTCATATTTTTTTAGTAGCTAAATAAAACATTCTAAATGTTGATTATTGCTTTGAAAATATTTTGTGAATTTCTATATTTAAGTATATTGATTTTTTTAATTTGATACTTATGAATTTATTTAAGATATGATTTATTTAATTTATCTCTGTAAGCAAATCTGAATAATTTATGAACTGTTTTGAGAGTGTCAGCCGCGTAGCTACCTGCGAGTACAGGCATTTCCATTCCGTTCTGATGCTGTTAACTCTAGCTCAATCTTCAAATCCCACAGTTGTCACTGGCTAGTGTACATTATGGCCCGTGGCTATGGCCATACTTCTACTTATAGTGCATGAGTCTATTGGGTGAAGCCTAGTCTCCACTATACTTTCACTGGGGTGGTAAATCCTTAGTTAACATAGATCCAAGCACTCTTAGATTTGATTTGTTTCTGATTTCATTTATATGTTAACTATGCTTTATGATTGATAATATGATTTATGAAATATAATATGTTTTGTAATTTATATTTATTTGAATTGTTTATCCAAAAGTTATTTATACTGTTTACAAAGCATCTTAGAAATAAGTTTTCTGAATGCCTTATGAAATGGTTTGACTCAAGTTATTAGAAATATTTATTGAATATTGTGACCAAATTAAATATTACTGAATTCTTTATAGTGGACTTGGATGCCGGGACAAGTGAGGTGCTTCAAAGCATCCTTTTATACTCAACTTGGATATCTAATCCATTATAGTATCCTTTCCGAAAATTGCGCCATTTAAATCATGAATTCTCAGTTTTTGTGTGAAAACATGTTATTTGAACTGCATGTAGGATACGTTGTATCAGACTTCGCATATATATATATATATATATATATATATATTTCTTACTAGGCATAAGCTTACCCCTTTATTTTTCCTCTCAGATTACGTGCAGTAGATTTTGGGTTTGCATATGGAGGACTTGATTTTGGTATCCCTCATGCCATCATCTTATATTCGTTGAGGTATACGAGTTATCCTTTATGTATTCAGACTTTTATGTACAGTGCTACTTTTATGTAAATAATACTTGGGATGTAAATGTTTTAAGTTAGCTTATTCTCTGAACTTTTGAGATCAATTATATTTTTGATTTAGTACTTAAAAATTTGAATCTTGGGTTTGTAATATGATAAATTTTATTTTGAATAAATGTCGACACTGCAGACAGCCCAATCGTAAATGATCAGATTATGTGAAATTAATCAAATATTCGATATTTCGGTATGTGACACAATCAAATCACATAAATAATTCAGTTTATAAGATGTTTTCCATATCTTTTCCATTCTTTTCAAGAATGTGATCATGATCTATATTAAATAAATGCTATTGGGAATCCGTTTGTAACAAGTAAAGCATCAAGATATAGTGTTCCATTGGAATGGACCTTTTTCGACTGTTGACAATCAAATCAAGCACTATCTTGATGCTTCAATAGTTACAAATGGGCTTTCAGTAGTATTTTCTAATGGTTAGAAGTTGCATCCTTCCAAAGGATAGAATGGGAAGTAAATGAGAAAAAAGAGATAGATAAAGAAAAATTATAGAATCGAGAGATTAGTTGTTCAAATTTAAGGGCAAAAAGAGAGAATTTATAAAGTGAGCGAATTTTGGACGACAAAAAATCAAATATCAAAAGACTACATTTCTTCTAAAAATTGTAAACATAAAAAACTACTTTTTAATAGAAATATAGTCTATTTAAGGTTAAATAATTTTTCTAAATCTGTATATAATTAATAACACTACGTTTCAACTAAAAATCATAGTCATTTCTTGTAATAAATTTTATGAAAAATGTAAATTTATATACTTTTAATATTTAAAGATTATAATGTGTGGAAAATGTTAGTTTTTGTATAACTAAGTTTAAGTAAAATGTGATATTTTACTATCTCAGAATAAATGATTTTATATAATTGTAATATAGGACTTCTTCCTTTTTGTGTGTGTCTGTGTGTATTATATTAATTAATTAATTAATTTATTATATTATAGAGGAGGGATCCTCTTACACTAATATAAAACAAAATTGTTTTGTACCATTTTTATAACTTTATGTAGAATCAATATTTTCACAAGTCAACCGTTATATTGAACAAGCTATTCATATTCATCATGCATATAGAATTTTGAGTTGATATGACATACTTATCATTTTGATCGACAATAGCATATTTTTCAATATATATTAAAGGTTGAAATTTTAGTATTATTAAACTAATAGTTGAATATGTTAGCTTTAAATTGCAATGTATATTTTGAAATGACAAAAACTTAAAGTAAGCTTTAATGTTTTAATTCATATTGTAAATTTGCCTTATCACAAATGATTTTCTCAATCCATTTTAAGTGTTCATATCAAACATAAGACCATGGTTTAATGATACATTCTTATTGGTCTTAATGCTTTATAAAATGGTTTTCAATATTAAGTAATTTTCTCAAGAATTATTGAACATAAGTTTAGAAAATTACTTATAAGTTTTTGGACAATATTTCATTTGAGAAAGTCAAGAAATAACTCTTTTAAAGCTTATAAATGTTTTAGGTTGAATTAAAATCAAAAGCCATATCATTTCTAACCCAAAAGTGCAGGAAAAACTCATTTTGGAAGCATGGGATCGATCCCCTAAGGAAAGGGATCGATCCCTTTTTGGCAGAATGCCCCGGAAGCTTAGAATAAAGAAAAGGATCGATCCCTTTGGTAAAAGGATCGATCTCTTTATGTTAGAAAGTTCCCAACATCTAGTTTCTGTGAGATACAATGGCTAGTTTCTATTTTGGCTCCAACCAACGTCCACAAACCATCCAAGGGACTATAAATAGAGGCTTACAAGCTAAAGGAAGCAAGAGGAACTACTCAATCAACTCCAATACTCATTTTCCTCAAATCCTCAAGCCTCAACAACAAATTAAGAGCTACAAAGTCTTCATCTTCCATCATTCACATATCTCTTGTATTGCTTAGCACAAATCTTGTATAGACTTTTCTTTGTGCCTAATTTCTGTAATCACTTGCCTATCTAGAGGCCCTTCATTGACTACATTATTTGTAACTCATCATTCCTTGTAAATGGGAGGTTTCTCTTAAGCCTTAGAAAAAGAGGGAAGTTTCTCTTGAGCCTAGAAAAAGAGGGAGGTTACTCTTAAGCCTAAGAAAAAGAGGGATTGTAATCACAAATTCAAGATAGTGGATTTGGAGAAAATCCTTGGGAGCGTCTCAAGGTAGAGGACGTAGGCAAGGTTGCCGAACCTCTATAAATCACTTGCGTAAATTTCTCTTTCCTTAATCTCTTTACTTATTTGCAATTATATTTGTGTTTATTGTATTGAATCTATATTGCATAATTGAGTAGTCTAGAGAACTTAGAAAATATCAATATAGGCTTGAGAATTTACAAGAATCGAAAAACGAACTTAAGGTTAGCGAAAAACCGATTCACCCCCTCTCGATATAGCCTATAGAGCCAACAATTGGTATCAGATCTTGGGCTCGAGATTGATTTAGACTAACCTCTATCGAGCAAAACAATCTTAAATGGCTCACTTGAATGCAGGCACATCCTTAGGAGAAGAGGGACAATCATTAGTTAGACCTCCACTCTTCAATGGTGAAAATTATTCATATTGGAAAACTAGAATGATGTTATTTGTACAATCAAATGATTATGAAGTGTGGACAATTATAGTGAATGGTCCTAGAATTCCCATGAAGAAAGTAGATGGAAAAGATGTCCCTAAGAGTGAGGATGAGTGGGACACAAATGACATGAGAGTGGCACAATTGAACGCCAAGGCTATGCACACTCTCTTTTGTGCATTAGGTCCCAATGAATATAATAGAGTCTCCCTATGTGAGAATGCCAAGCAAATATGAGACAAATTAGCCATCACACATGAAGGGACCAATCAAGTGAAAGAGACAAAAGTAGGAATGCTCACACATGATTATGAGCTATTTAGGATGAAAGAAAATGAGTCCATTAGCGAAATGTTCACTAGGTTTAATGATATAATTAATGGACTTAAGGCTCTAGGCAAGGCTTATTCCAATGTTGAAATGGTAAAGAAAGTTTTGAATAGCTTGCCTAAGTCTTGGGAGGCAAAGGTAACCGCAATAGAAGAGTCTAAAGATCCAAATACCGTGTCTCTAGATGAACTTATGGGCTCCCTACTTACATATGAGATGAAATTCAGAAGAAATGAAGTGCATTCAAAGAAAGTAGGGGTAGCACTTAAGTCTTCCACTCATGAGGTCATTGAAGATGATAGTGATGAGAGTGGAAATGAGGAAGAAAAAGAAATGGCAATGTTTGCCAAAAGATTCAATAGGTTCATGAGAATGAATGAGAGAGAGCAAAATAGGAGACATCATAGGGGAGAGTCAAGTAGAAAAGAAAAAGACCCCTTAGTGTGTTATGAGTGTAATGAACCGGGTCATACTAAGTTAGATTGCCCCTTACTTAGGAAGGAAAAGGATAGGAAACCTAAGAAGAAAGCATTTGTGGCTGCATGGAGTGATAGTGATAGCTCCGATGAGGAAAACATAGATAATGAGGTAACCTACTCATGCTTTATGGCTATTAGTGACGATGAGGCTAGCTCTAGTTCTAGTGAAAATAATGATTTTACATTTGATGAGTTACAAAATGCTTTTAATGAATTAGCAAATGAATTTCAATGCATGAACTCTAAATATAAGAAAATCATTGCTAATTTGAAAATAGAAAAGGAAACCTTGACCAATGTTAAGCTAGAATTAGAGAAGAAACTAGAAGAGGCCAACTTAGAAATAAATGAGTTGAATGAAAAGAATACAAATTTGCATAATTCATTTACTAGGTTTTATATGGGTCAATAAAAGCTAGATCATATGTTAGAGACCCAAAGAGCTTTCTTTGACAAAGATGGGTTAGGTTATAATACAATACAAAAAGAAACTCATCTTAAGAATTTCCTTGTGAGCAAAAATACTATGCATGATTTATCTCTTACATGCTCACTATGCAATAGAATAGGACACTCTTCACAAGCATGCACATATAGAAAAACCTCATTTAGAGGAAGAGTAGTTAGAAAAATGTGGGTGCCAAAGCATGCTATGAATAATGATGAATTGTGCTTGAAATGGATCCCAAAAGGATCAAAAATTATTTGCACTAACTCTCATGGATCCAAGAAAATTTAGGTACCAAAGCATGTTTGAAATTATTTGATGTAGGAGTGTTAGAGCATGAGAATACAAAGAAACAATGGAGTTTAAATGCTCTACACCCCCCCCCCCCCAATGGAGATTGCTTATGCCAATGAGAAAAAGGAAGAGCTTGGAAATCTATCTTTAGCAAGGTGGCAACAATTTCTCAAAGAATGGCTAATGGTGGATCCAGCACATCAAGGCAAAGCACTCTCAAGCAAAGGAGTTCTGTAAGCTTAATTCCTTGCTCCTTAAACTTTTTATTTGATTAGTTATGCTTTGATGAGAAAATGTGTTAATGATTCTTGGTGCATT
The DNA here is from genome assembly GCA_032173925.1 of Heritiera fomes. Lineage (NCBI taxonomy): Eukaryota > Viridiplantae > Streptophyta > Magnoliopsida > Malvales > Malvaceae > Heritiera > Heritiera fomes. The sequence continues at coordinate 13,297,274 of JAPDPM010000009.1, read as the reverse complement.
GTGAGTTGAATGAATAAAGAAAAGGCATGTTGAATGATTGTTGATTGGTTGATGGATGGTTCTTGAGGCATTGGATCATTGGATGAAAAGCATGTTTAGTAATTTTAAAATGATTATTGGATTTCTGCATTTTGAGCAAGTCTTCTATGTGTTGATAATGTATTTACCTGCCTCAAATTGCCAAAGATGTCATATATGCAAAATGCCATGTCATGTGCATTAATGAAGAACTTGTATGTTGGAAATCATGGCATAATGTTCACAAGTATGATGATTTGATGTTATATGTGCTTAAAATCTATGTGAACAAGTTTGTTTTGGCATATTTGTGGTTTCTAATGCTTTGGTTTTGTCAAAATGTGCTTAACTCTCAAAATGACATCCTTTGAGGCCAAAAATACATTTTATTGTGTAAATTCTTCCAAAATTGAAAAATCTTTTGTAAAATGATTTTTCATTCATTTTTTTCATTCATACAAGTCCAAAATCATGTTTTACAAATGTTTAAACCTTTACTTGGACTTAAAATATTCAAAAACGAAGTTTTGGCACCTCACAAGTTGGATTTTCTATCAAAAATATGTAGAACCAGAATGAGGGATCGATCCCTCTACATACAGGATTGATCCCTTTGGAAAAACATGCAGGAAACTTGATTTTGGAGTTTAGGGATCGATCCCTTTCCTCATAGGATCGATCCCTCTAGGCAATTTATGCCATTTTCTGCATTTTTAAGCTTTAGTTGAGAAGTTTTCTTAATTCTCTTGATATCTTCTTAATTCTCTTGATATCTTCTTTCTTCTCAACTTAAAATTCATTGTTTTAACTTCCTTTTGATGATATTTAAACTATGAAAATCCATTTTTGATTAATATCATGTCTCAACTCCATTAATTTGTATCATTTCCAACAAATGGTATCACTTTCAACAATTAATATCATTTTTCTTGAGCTCACAAGTGCAAAATCATTTTTCTTGTTGAAAACATTCATGAATCTTGAAATAATCTTGAAATATATTTTCAATGAATGTTTAAACATAATTTTTGAGATTTATTTCAATGATTTATGTATATATTTGAGAATTTGATGAACTTGTGCATCATGAATATTGATCATTCCTTTTGTTCATCTTAGTCAAGCATGCTTCTAGGATTATGTCTCTTAACTTGACTTATCTATTCCACACTAGGTTTCATGATAATTATACATCTAGTGGATTGATTCCAAATGTAAATTCAACAATTGGTAATGGTCATTGGCCTATAATTTGTGATGGTAAATGGATCCTAAATGTTCAAATGCATGAAACTTTACCATCCTTCTACTTAAAGAACTAGGGTCTTAATGACAACACCAACATTCAAAGATAAATGCAAACTTGAACAAACTTGATATCCATGCATTTATTATTTGAATCTTTCCTTGCTCATAATTGGTTAAGGACTTGAATTGGAAAATGAGCATAGGATTTTTGTGCTTGAAAACATGGAAGAAAATGTGTTTGCTTGAATACTTTGATTTTATGAATCTTCCATATGATATAACTTTGTGAATATGAATATGGATTAATACTTTATGATTGTATGCTTATGTTTAATTAATCCATATGCATATTTGATGATGTGTGATTGTGTTCTTACATATTTAGAATGATTATTTTCATGACATGAACACACTACACATAGATATTGGATTCATGCAAAATGCCTAAGTCAACCATTAGTAACAATTGGTATTTAGATTGAAATAACAATTAGTATCATTGGCAACCATATTTTCAATAATTGGTAAGCCAAATCTAAATTGTCAATTGGTATGAGCTTTAAATTGACAATTCTTCTCATACTCCTTGGATTGAAATGACAAATAGGGAAGAATTCATATAAGACACTTTTGCTTGAAACACTTTTGTGCTATAATTTTTGGTTAATTGATATATGATTTAATTCTATGCACAATCTTACTTGAAAATGATTTATGAGCTTATGCATATGATATGTTATCTAATTTCAGCTCATAATCATGATGTATTGTCATGCACCTTAGTTAGACTTTAGAGAACAATTGTTATACTTAGGTGCTTGCTTCATTTCTTACCAATTGTGAACTTCTTGCAAAATTATTTATAAACAATTGGTATAGGATCATAAGTCATATTCTTTGCATGAATATTTCATAAACTTTGTGAATATTGACTTATTTGTGCTATGAGTCCCATGGACTAACATGTTTCTTGTTGGATGGAGCATATTCTTTTATCTCTTCTCACATAATCATGATTTAAGGGGGAGCATATTTTTATTATTTTTCCTTCTTTTTGCTATGACAAAAAAGAGGAGAGATAGATATTAAAAGGGAGAGATATTAAGGGGGAGAGATAATGGGGAAAAATAGTTTGAAAATTCATTTTCAAAACTCATGCTTATATTAAGGGGCAGCTTTATAAAATCCTGCTTTATTTGAGGGGGAGTATTTTTTTTTCAAAGAATTTTCAAAGCAAATTTACATTAAGTTTTGTCATATCAAAAAGGGGGAGATTGTTAGCTTTAAATTGCAATATATATTTTGAAATGACAAAAACTTAAGTAAGTTTTAATGTTTTAATTCATATTGTAAATTTGCCTTATCATAAATGATTTTCTCAATCCATTTTAAGTGTTCATATCAAACATTAAGACCATGGTTTAATGGTATATTCTTATTGGTCTTAATACTTTATAAAATAGTTTTCAATATTAAGTAATTTTCTCAAGAATTATTGAATATAAGTTTAGAAAATTACTTATAAGTTTTTGGACAATATTTTCATTTGAGAAAGTCAAGAAAAACTCCCTTAAAGCTTATAAATGTTTTGGGTTGAATTAAAATCAAAAGCCATATCATTTCTAACCCAAAAGTGCAGAAAAAACTCATTCTGGAAGCATGAGATCGATCCCCTAAGGAAAGGGATCAATCCCTTTTTGGCAGAATGCCCTAAAAGCTTGGAATAAAGAAAAGGATCGATCCCTTTATGTCAGAAAGTCCCCAACGGCTAGTTTCTGTGAGATACAATGGCTAGTTTCTGTTTTGGCTCCAACCAACGTCCACAAACCATCCAAGGGACTATAAATAGAGGCTTAGAAGCTAAAGGAAGCAAGAGGAACTACTCAATCAACTCCAATAGTCATTTTCCTCAAATCCTTAAGCCTCAACAACAAATCAAGAGCTACAAAGTCTTCATCTTCCATCATTTACATATCTCTTGCATTGCTTAGCACAAATCTTGTATAGACTTTTCTTTGTGCCTAATTTCTGTAATCACTTGCCTATATAGAGGCCCTTTTTTGATTACATTATTTGTAACTCATCATTCTTTGTAAAAGGGAGGTTTCTTTTAAGCCTTAGAAAAAGAGGGAGGTTTCTCTTGAGCCTAGAAAAAGAGGGAGGTTTCTCTTGAGCCTAAGAAAAAGAGGGATTGTAATCACAAATTCAAGATAGTGGATTTGGAGAAAATCCTTGGGAGCGTCTCAAGGTAGAGGACGTAGGCAAGGTTGTCGAACCTCTATAAATCACTTGCGTAAATTTCTCTATCCTTACTCTCTTTACTTATTTGCAATTATATTTGTGTTTATTGTATTGAATCTATATTGCATAATTGAGTAGTCTAGAGAACATAGAAAATATTAATATAGGCTAGAGAATTTACAAGAATCGAAAAACGAACTTAAGGTTAGCGAAAAACCGATTCACCCCCCTCTCGGTATAGCCTATAGAGCCAACAAAATATTTTTTATTAACTTGAAATTTTATATACATAATCTACTTGAATAGAATATAATATTTAATGGTTGAATTAAAAAAATTTAAATCGTATAAAAAGATATAAAATGGTGTAAAACAATTTTGTTTTACACTGGTATAAATTGAATTCTCCTCTATATTATATTATATTATATTATATTATATTATATTATATTATATTATATTATATTATATTTAAACCTGTGCGATGCACGGTAATGATTTAAATTTATAATAATTTTTTAAAAAATAAAATAGAATTATACATATTTATTTTGAAATACATATTGAATAATGTATTGAAAAACTTGATGCAGATATAGAATACACAAATTGAAAAATAATTCGAAATCAAATACTAATTAAAAATTATAGAAAAATTAAGCATCATAAATTTTAAATATTAAATAAATAAATTAATTAAATAGTTACAATTTTAATGAAAATAATTCTTACTATATTAATCATTAATAGATTATTGATTAATGTTGCATATTTGAAACTAATTTATTTTTAAAATTTGAATTTAAATAACTCCAAATTAATCTTATAAAATAAATTAGTGTTGAAAACTCTATTTTTAAGGGTTTTTAAAAAATTATTTATAATAGTCTTACACATAAGATAAGAGGTAAGTAAAGTAAAAATGTAAACAATATAAAAATGATTTATTGTTTAAATTTTTTAAAATTCAAATTAAAATAATTAAATATAACATTTAAGATAATATATGTTTCAGAAGAATAGATAATTCAATTTTTTTTAAACAAAAAAATTGATTGAACAAATAAACCTGAAAAAGGAATGAAATGAAAATTAAAAAAAGCATGAAAATTTAACTCAATACAAAATATATAAACTTAAATATCTAGTTTTAATTTTTTGATATAATTCCGATCAAAATAAATTGATTTTTTAATTTAAACATAATATAATAAGTGATTAAAGAAATTTTAAATTCTAAGGTAAATTTTATTTAATTTAATGAGGATATATAGTTTAAAACTATTTTTAATTTCAAATATTTTAAAATTGAATAATTAATTGAATAGGATTATTTTATTAAAAATTAAAATTCATTTATTATTAAAGTATAAATTTTTAATTTATCTACGTAAAAAAAGTTTTATTTTTAGAAAGTGCTTTTGCTTTTATATATTTATATAAGATATGAGATTCTTATAAAAAATCGAATCTTACTGAAATGAGAATTGTAACTTTGAATCAATAATTAGGTGATTTTTAGTGCAAATTTTACACTTTAACGATAAAAAAAATTCATGTTACTACACATATCAAGTGTTTATATAAAATATGCATGTTATTTTTTTTAAAAAAATGCATCCAAGTAAAAAACTTATACCAAAATTAATTATCTCTATAAATATGTTTTTAATATGTAAAGCAATAGTATATGTGTACTGATAAAAGATGAGCAAAGAAATTAATAATTGATTTGAGATTTTTTTAAATTTTAATATATATATATATATATATAATATAGATGTTTATCTTTTAAAAATTGAAATAGATAACTGATTTTAAAAATAATTAATTTATTTTTTAATTTTAATATATATAAATTCCTATCTTTCAAAAAATTAGAAAAAAATATTATTTTTTTATTTTAAGATATTATACATGTCAAATTTTTTAATCATCCACATAGGATGTTTTAGTTGTACTCAAATGCTTTAACTTTTATATATATAAAAAAGATTATACAGGATTTCATGATAAGTTAAGCGATTTAGACGCCTACATAGACATTATCTCTTGATAACATGTATGACATTTAAAACCAACTTTCTTCTTTTATTTCTTTAAAACTAACTATCTATTATATCTTTTATTTTAAATAAATATTTTTTAAAATCAATTTTTAATACTTGAAATATCTATTTATCAACTTCATCCGTTTATCCCTAAATTTGACATTTGTTCAATTTTAATTTTATTTTTCAACTTTTTTTTAATTTACAATTCTATTGAAAATTCTAAAATTCATTAAAGATTTAATGGGATCTTGATTAAATTTTAGCATAGCTTTCCATCCCTATATTGATGGTCAGTCCGAGTGCATCATCTAGACACTCGAGGATATGTTGAGAGCTTGTGCATTAGATTTCAAAGGCTCTTGGGATGATCATCTTCCACTGGCAGAATTTGCTCATAATAATAGTTATCATTCTAGTATCAACATGGCACCTTATGAAGCTTTATATGGCTGGAGATGTCATTCCCCATCGCATGGGAAGAAGTGGGTGACAAGAAAATTCTAGCTCCCAATTTAGTTGAGCAAGCTTATAAAGATGTTTGGCTAATATGTGATATATTGAAAACTGCTCAAAGTTGGCAAAAAAGTTATGCAGATATCAGATGTCGGCCTCTGGAATTTTCTGTGGGAGATTTTGTGTTCTTAAAAGTTTCACCTTCTAAAGGGATCATGAGATTAGAAAGAAGGTTAAATTGAGTCCGCAGTATATCGGACCTTTTGAGATTTTAGACAGAGTGGGAAACGTGGCATATCTGTTGGCATTACCACCAGAGCTATCTAGTGTACATAATGTCTTTCACGTGTCAATGTTTCGGAAGTATTATCCAAATCCATCTCACGTGATTTAGCATAAACCATTATGTCGTAACGATTTCGTCCGAAAACTCGACTGCTCGACGATTTTGAAAACATTTAAAAATTGGTAGTTGCCACCAATCTTTTTTACTTGGTGTGATTGGCCACCTAGAAATTTTATCTTTTCAACAAAATCTCAAAATCAATTAAGTTTTATTAAAAAGACAATTTGGGTTTGCAGAAAAAAAAATTAAGTTCAGGAGTATGATTACACATGGGGAAGGATTAGCACCCCCACAACGCCTGTTAAAAAATGGTACCATCTTAATCATGTGTTATCCTTCATTTTCAATAAAATGGTCTTAATTTAATATTTAAAGATAATTCCTATTTTATTGAACAATTTAATTTCTCTTTTCTTAAAAACCATTTTTTTTATATTTGAAAAAAAAACAAAGGCTAAATTTTATTTTTTCGAAAGTGATTGTAAACCTTTTTGTATTGAAAAATTAAATCAAATATTCCAGTACTTTTGATAATATTTGAAATAACATCTTCACCTAGAGATTTCTTAAAAATCGCTACTTGTAATTTCTATAGAGTCTCATCCTCGGAAAAGCTCACATTTGTTTGTTTTTATTAAACATGCATGCTTATGATGCAAACAGAGAATTCATGATGCATATGTAATTATCTATAATATTCTTTTATAAAATTTTATTTTATTTATTTTATATAAAAATCAATATTGAAAAGTCACACTAAGCATTCCAATACTTTGGTAATATTTAATGGACTCCCTTCACCTAGGGATCAGTTAAAAATCACTACTTGTGATTTTCGTAAAATGCCATCATCGGAATAAATATTTAATTATTTTTAAAATTTAAATGGGTGCATATGATGCAAGCTTATAATATATGATGCACATGAATTTTTAATATTATATTCTCTTTGTTTTAAAAAAAATTTATTTAGCTTTCTTTGTTTTAAGAAAACTTAAATTTCATTATTTAAATTTAAATTTCATTATTTATCTTTCTTCGTTTAATTAAATTCAAATTTTATTATTTATTTATTTATTTATCTTTCTTTGTTTTAATAAAAACTTATTCATTTTCATTTTTAACAAAAATTTAAATTATTGAAAAATCACACTAAATACTCCAATACACTGATAATATTTAATGGATTCATCTCACCTAGGCATCAGTTAGGAAATCACTACTTGTGAATTTCATAACATCCCATCATCGGGAAAATTCATGCAAATGATACAAATATACTTTAGGTGCTCATTTGATTTCTAATTTGTTATTTTATTTATTAACTTATCGTTTTATTCTTTATTTACTTTTGTTTATTTTATTTTATAAAAATTGCTCATTGTTTTTGAATAATAAATGTGAATCTACATATTGAAAAATTATTCCAATTATTCCAATACTTTGGTAATAATTGAAAAACTTCTCTCACCTAAAGATTTTCGAAAAATCGCTACTTCCGAATTTTACAAAATCTCATCATCGGACATTGTATATATTTTATTAACATTGCTTAACAATATGATAAATAAACGTTTATATTTTTTCATACTTTTATTTATTTATACTTATTTTTAAAAAAATCTATGTAATCTTATTGACTAACCATGAGTTTCTATAATTATTATTCAACAGTATATTATCAGATGTAGTAAGAATTAAACAATATAAAAATAAATTGCAAAAGATAGAATTATACCAAAATGTTTGGGTTTTAAAACCCAAATGATTGTTTGCAAGTGGCCCAGCTAGGACTGCCTAAGGGATCTCACGGATTGGGCTTCGCTAGGCCGATCCAGCAATGCTGGAAGTAGATCGGGTTGGGTTGCTGGATCCAGATTAGGCAAAGTGGGTTGAGTCCTTTGCAGCAGGTCGGTCTCGCAGATCTTGGACCTGGGTAGGGAAGAGCCCCTTTTTTTCTTTTTTTTTTTACAATACTATAAAAGAGCCCCTTTTTTTTAACACTTCATTTCAACACTTTTTACAAAAAAAAAATTTTAGAGCTTTGAAAGGCTCTTTGCCCGGTGATTTCTGACCGCCCCTCAACTGCAGGTCGCTACCATCTCCGATGATCGAAAACCGAAAAGGTAGCCCTTTTCCGGAAGCTCTCCACACCCTCTTTTTATTCCTTAGCTCAGATTTCTCAAAAAATGCCTCTACAATCGTAGATCTACAAAAGAAGTCGCGGTCTTAAAGCCTCCAAATGCCCTCTTCCGCCGTTTGAACCATCATAGCTGCATCTTATGTGAAGACCGCAAATTTTTCGTACCTAGTTTGTAAGTAAATGAAGGAATTAAATAACCTAAGTATTGAGATGTATATATCTAAATTCAATAAAGAAAATAAGTAGATAACTTGTATATTAATTAAATAAATTAAAGGTTATATAGATGCACTTACAAATCTAAGTGCATATATATATATATATATAGAGAGAGAGAGAGAGATAGAGAGAGAGAGAGACTAGATGATTAAAAGAACAAAAACATATATGTATATATATATTTAATTTAATAAGGGATATAATTATATTAAAATAAATATTATACACATGTGAAGATAAATATATATATCTATCTACTAAATAGATAAATGAATAAAATTAATAAATAAGTAACAAACAAGAATATATATTTAACGTATAGTGATATATATATATATATATATGTGAATTTAGTACATGAGACTACAAGACATAATTATATCATTGTAAAATAAATATAATAAATAATATAATATTATTATCACTATTGGTTGGCTTCCTTGGCAGCAACTGCTCCCACGTGCAGATTTGAAAGACATAAAACAGAGGCCTTTGGAATGGAAGGAAAGTGAGGCAAGACAGCAGTAAAATGAACCAAGCAAAAAGCTAAAGCAAGGGCTTTCCTTTCGATGTGAATCAGGGCAGCAACAGGGGCTATTGACTCCATTCTTCTAGTCAGAAAATAGGCCAACATAAGGGATTGCTGGCCTTCTCTCATTCTCGATGCAAACAGGAAAGTAGTAGAGCACTGGAGAAAAGAGAAAGATGAAGAAAACTGCAGCAAAGGAAAGAGCCGAGAAAGAAAAGGAGTTTAGCCACTAGGTGAAGAAGAGAACAGAAAAGAAAATGCTAAAGTAGAGGAGAAGCGATCGAGCAAAAAGGGAGAATGGCGAGCTATGGAGAGAGAGGGCGATGGTGAGGTTCGTGACCGGAAGAAGAAAAATAGGAAAAGAAAGGTTGGAAAGAGCTTCATTTTCCTAATCTTTTAAAGCTTTCTTTCTCACCTAAAACAAGGTACTTTCAAATGGGAAACATTGAGTAAAGGTAAGGAGATCTCAGCTAAAAATAAAGGGCTGTAAATGGGGCTAATCTCTCAACATTTCAAGGCTATTTGGAGTGGCTTTCTTAGGCTGATTTTGGCCTAGGGTTTAAAAGCCATTTTGATCATGGTTGAGGCTAGTTTTTAGGCATTGAGAAGGCTGCCGTTGAGGCTCTTGGTGAGGCTATAAGTGGCTGCTGTATGGGGACTTTTGGCAAAGTTTTTGAGTGGCTGAAAGGAGATGGCTTTTAGGCTGTAAAACAGTAGAGTACAAGTTGGATTTAAGGGTTGTAAAACGTGATTTAGGAGGCTGAAATTTGGTTCGGAAATGCAGCGTTAGGCATTGAGCCTAAAGGTTGAGTTCAAGGGTTTAAACAAGGCTGAAACATGGCTATGTTGAAGGCTAATCATTATTGTCTACAGAGGTGTTGGATAGGGTGAAGGAGAGCTGTAAATAGGAGCATTTTGTAAGGCTCTCAGCAGGCCTATTTTGGGTTGAGATGGAGGTGCATTAGGCGTGGCTGAATAAAAAAAAAAGAAAAGGAAAGAAAAGAAAAGAAAGAAAGAAAAGAAAAAATATATATATGCTCGAGTTATTGGTAAGCCGATACCTTTTTAAAGTTAAATATTTATATATTGAATTTTGTTAAATGCATACTAAACTAATTAACGGTGTTTAAGGGTGTGCGCGTGTCAAGCTCGATATATGGACAAAACTTGGTGCACATGTGCGAGGTTCGGATTACATGCATGCTACACTTTAAGTCGGTAAGACGTTTATATAATTCAGAGTTAGAATTATATTATATAAGTGTAGTTAGGATTGTGTGATGATGGTGATGATTAAAGACAGAGATTCAGTGATATATAAGGAATGATATGGTTATAGTATGATGATAGTTGACAAAATGATTGAACGTTATTAACACTGCGATCGAACGAGCTACGGAATAGGTTTATTATGAGTTCATTTTTATTTAAATTGATTTTTATTAAATACAATCTTATTGAAATTGAAATGAGGGAATTGAGAAGCTTAAAGTGAAATATGAAACGATCTTGAAGTGGATATAGGTGTTACATTAAGGGGTTTTGCGGAGAAGATACTAGTAGGACATTGGCATTATGGTTAGTCATATACCAAATGATATTGAATTGACACATTACATGGGTACTACATTATACTTTTATAAACTCATGTTTTAAATTACATCGCTTTTAAGCATGCTTTGTTTATAACTTGAGATTTTGAAAGGATTTATTCATGCGATACTTATATGAATAAATGTTTGAATCATTTTGCAAAGACTGAATATATAGTGTAAGCGTATGTATTTACATATGTAAATGATCTTAAATAAATGTGTTGCATACTTTACACTATTTTCATAAGGAAGAGGAAATGTTTAAATATTTTATGAGACTATAGGCACCCTAAAAGTGTTAAATTCAATAAAGCATAGTGGAAATTGCCTAATTAGAGATTACTCATTAGGCAGAGATGCTTGTCCGACAATAGTCGTGGACAGGGCTCAGTCACACCTAATCAGTGGGGCTGAGAGAGATGAGCTATATGGCCATAGATAACGCCTTGTTGGTTTCCAGGGGACGATGACATGATTTTCACTGCTAGCTACAGTGATTTAAGTCTTTATTAATAGAGCATTAAGGATTTAGCCTAGTCTCAAACCTATATGATATGTAGTATAGAGTATGATTTTATTTGATATGAACTTTGGACTTGACATGATTTTTACAGTACATAAGATATGTCTTGAGACGGTACATGTTTTAGACATGCTATAAAAGATGAACATGAGATATGTTTTGAAACTGTACATGTTTTAAACATGCTTTAAAAGTACACGTAATATGGTTTGGGAGTTGTACATGCTTTTGTCATGTCTTAAAAGTGAACATGAAATGATTTGAGATTATACATGTTTTGAACATGCTTTAAAAATATATATAATATGATTTCAAGACTGTATATGCTTTATATATGACTACATGCCAAACGTAATATGATTTGAAAAGATAGTTGTATTGCACAGTAAAGCTTGCAGGACTTTGCATACTGGATTATGATATAACAGTTGCTTTCTACGTGAAAGATGTCATGACCTTGTACTGTACATGAACATGGAACTTATATGGAGAGTGCCATGACTATATACTACCTGTGATCATATCTTTCCACATGAAAAGTGAGATGATTTAATAGAGTACATTAGTATAAATTGTAGATGATAAATGACTTGATTGATATTGTGTTTGATCATGGTTTTCATGCGATATATGATATGCCATGAGATTAATATAAGCATGGTTTAGTACCATACAATGTTGGATTATATAAGATGCACTATGCATGATATTTCGTGGTATAGGACAAAAGGGTTGAAAAATAATTAAATTGATACGATCAGAGGTTTATGTGATAGACAGGTGCAAAGACGGGAATGATAAGGTATTTTCAAGTATCCTTACATCGACATCTTAAAACTCTTTGCCCACTTTTAGACTTTAGGGCATGATCTGAGATGTTTTGACAAACAATTACAAATGGAACATGATATGAAAATCTTTATTTAAAGGTCTCATGCATTTGCATTAGAACAGTATAAGCCTAATTCTACACTTATATAAAAGACTTACTGAGCCCTCACTCATTAAATGAGAAATATTTTTCAAATTGATTCAAGGGACAAGTTATATAGTTCTGGAGATTTAATAATGTGTCGACTTCCAAAGTCCCCACTATTGAATATTTGGTAATTTAATACTTTTATCGTATATGCTTTTATTTTCAGGCAATTTCTATATAGTACTATAGGATGGGATGTAAACTAGGATAATGAGTAGTTGATGTAATATTATGATATTATATGATATGTATGTGGTGATTAGTAGTGGATACTAAAGCTGTTGAAATGATAGACAGTTGGTGAATATAATGTGGACTGTAGGAAATGTTGTTCTATTATATTGTGAAGATTTGCTGGTAGTTAACTGACTCAAAATATAAGGGGGGATATTTTCAATCTGTTTCTAAAAAAATAGTAAGTTATGGACTATAAATGATCTTTCCCTACCTTAGAGAGTAACTTAAATTATAATTGAATTTAATGAATGAATGAATATGGTTTAGTGATTACACTGACACCGAATACAAACTGTAAAAGGAAAAGGAAAAATTTAGCTCGTAATTTTACTAAGTGAAATAAATGTAACTGTTAAGTGAACGTCATGGCTTTCGGGTCGTAACATCTTATGAGCCTTTCCTTCTCCTAAATAGGTTACACGTATGATTTGAGGCCTGGAATCCTTAGGAACCCCTTAACCGAAACTTTCTTTCAGTTTTTTTATTTTGTTGCGGTTGAGGCTTGTGTTTGGTTCTTGCTTTGTATGTGGTTTTCTTTTTGTTTTGTGCCTTTGCAGGTCTTAGAACTGACTTTGGGTTTTATGTTTTATATCTGGGATTTTCGGGGGCTGTTTCAGTCTTAGGTTATGGCTAGGTATGGTGGTGACGTGATGGTGTTGGGGCTGAGCGTGAGTGGTGGTTAAGGGAGTTTGTAGTGGCTGTCTGGGCTGGTGGCCAAAGTAGGCTAGGGGCTCGAGTTAGGGGGTTGGTCTTGTGGAATATGGTGGATTGATGGTGGGTTTTGTGTGTTGTGATTTTCGGGTAGAGGTGTGTTGTGTGGTGGTGCAGGCAGTGGTGAATGGTGGCCGAATGGTGATAGGCCGAGAAGATTGAGGGTGTTGTGGGTGATGATGGTGGAAGTGAGAAAGGTTGGTTTTGGGTAAGCAGAATGGGATTGTGGATGGAGGTTATTGGCTTATGGGATGAAGTAGGCAGAGAGGGGAGTGGGGTTATATCAGGTAGCAGAGTTGGTGGCTGGCAGGAATGGGTGAAAGGAACTGGTATTGTGCACGGCACCAGTTCTTTTCTTTTTTAATTGAATATTAATTAAATTTATAAAAATCAAACTAAAAACAAAAATAAATAAATAAATAAATAAATAAAAAGGTAAAAATAAGAATAAAATAGAAAATTTGGGTCTTCAAACCCATAAAACATGACTCCTTAAATTGGACTTCCAAGTTCCTAAGCCTAGCTAAATTTACATAACTCAAATTTACATAAATTTTATCAAATTTTAAACTAAGAAAATATGCTTTAATTAAATTTGTGTCAATTTCATTTCGTAAGATTTGATCTTTAAATTTTCCAAATTGTTAAGCCTGGACAAAATTAGGTGTCTACAGATTAGAGATCAGAGAAGATATATGTTACGTAGAGAAACTAGTTCGAATCTTCGATTGAAAAGAGAAAGTGCTATGGTATAAGATGATTCCCCTGGTTAAGGTTCTCTTGCAGTACCACATAGAAGAGGAAGCTACTTGGGTGTTAGAGAATCTAATGAAAGAAACATATCCAGAGTTATTCATCAGACAAGTTTGATCAAATTTCCCCATTTGGGGAGGATGTGAGGTCCCATATCCCTAATCACTGTAGATTATTATCCATATGGTTAAGAATATGGAATATTTTAGAATTATTAAAATGTTAATTATATTATAGGTATAGAAGGAAATTAAGAGGTAGGCTTTACTAACTTTCCCATGTCCCGATGGAGTTGAAACTTGGCGGACTCAATATTTAAAGCCAATAATGTGATGGTAAGAATGTACACCTCAAACTTAATTATTTATGCAAGTTTTAAAAAACATGAAACAATTTAAGAAATGACAATTAAGTCTATAAGCCATCGAAATTTTTGTGAATAACAGTCAAACTAAATAGATTTTGGACCAACTATCAGTAATAGATAATTCCTCATGTAATAAAGTTTTAGAGCATGTGGACTGATGAAATAAATCATGTGTAAAAGTATAAATTCATGTGATTTTACATTAGGGGTATTTTAGTAAATTCACCCAAATAACCAATCGAACCTCAATAAAAGCCCAATCAATGATTAGAGCAAGTTAAATAGAGGTTTTTTTTTATGATTAAATGAAATATTTTGAAGGTTAGATAGATTGTTTTTAACTAAGTCAATGGCAAATGGCAAAATTGGAAGATTTCATTAAGTATAAGGGCATTTTAGTAATTTTACATGGAGAAATTTTAAAAATAGAATTTTCTCCATTCTTCTCATCTTCTTGGCCGGCCATCATCTTCTTCACCTATCATCCTCCATAGCTAAACCTTAAAAAGAGAGAGGAAGCCTTTAAAACATAGTGAAAACATGCCGAAATCGAAAAATCACTTCACCAACTATGAGAACTCATTATTTTGTACTGTACATGTACGGATATGTAATTATTAATTAATAAATAAATTATTTTGTAAATTTTTGTGAATTGCAAGTGAATAGTGATATGGGCCCCACTTGGATTTAATGCCCTAAATGTGGAAATGACTGATAAAATAATGTATGAAAGGTGTAATAATGATATTATGGAAATTTGGAGGTCAAAATACCCCATTTACATTGTTTTGTGAAGAATGATAAACAAATTGGAAAATGACAGTTACGTCTCGAGAATATTTTCGTAAATTCCACCTAAACTAAAATGAATTGGGACAAAGTAAAATATCATGAGATTCTACATGAAAAGTAGAATAACATAATGTCAATAGATTTTGCGAATCGGTTGTTGAAACGAAAAATTTTGCTGGCAGGTTGCAGGGGTAAAATCGTAATTTCTCATTATCCGTGCACCACGCGTTGACGAAACCACTTCCAATCATCAAAATACATTTAATATGATCATTTGGTGCTGGAATGCAAACATTTGGAGTGCGTTTACACAATTTTATGACTACAAAATTTAAGAGCAAAATTATCTGAAATTTCATAACCAGGGGCATTTTGGCCATTTTATCCATTTCCAGAATTTTCTTTAAAATACCATCAACAGCTGAGACAAACTATTCATCATCCCCTCCAATTGCCTCCCACGCCATTAACAAGGAAAAAAAATATTCTACTATCTCTCCTCTATATTCTTATACCCATAGCACATTGTATAAGCCACTATACAAGGAGAAAGGAAGCTTACAAGTTTCGGCCAAGCAAGGTACTATACCATTCCTTATGCTTTCTTTAATTCTAATGGTATAGATTTACTCCTTTAAGCATGATAAACATGTTTTTAGTCTTGGTTTCATTTAAATGTTGAAAAATCAAAATTTTCCATGGGAGGAGTGTTCGGCCAACATGGGAGCATAGGGAATTCATATGGTTTCATGCATAAAAAAGGTGCCAAAATGAAGATTAAGCTTAGTAGAATAAGACTACAACATTAGATTGTTGAAATCTCATAAAAAATGGCTAAGGAAGATTCGGCCAAGACAAAAGGGACCTTGAATCATGGTTGATTTTGATGAATTGAGGGTAGATTTAGATTGTAGAAATGACAAGGAGTCTGCCGGTATGCTCGGATTTAAATCCGACGTAAAACAAAGAAGTTACGTTATACTACCGGTAAAAATTATACTGCGAAAATATTTGCAGTGTCCAATGTGGCTGCATTATAATATAAATAATAGCTTAAAAATAAGTATTTAATAAGCTAAAAATTTTGGTGGAATTAATTGCAACTTGGTACGGTTTTTGAGTGGTACTATCGGGAACTTAATTTCGTTAGACAGGTAAAGGACTCGTATGTAATTTGTGGGGATATCCCAATTGCATGGTTTTCATGCCAATAATTTTATGAAATTATTTTTAAAGTGAATTACTGTGATAACCGTAAAATTTCACTGGTTAATATTGGAAATCAATATTAAAGAAAATAGAAATATCGTTGGAGATTGGAATATGGTGGAATATTCCGAGAATTGAGGAAGTGACGGATTGAGAAATTTGAGTGAAGGAAATTAAATTGGAAATAAAATAAGGAATAGAGGAAATTTAATTTGGATAAATGAAAATCCAAATTAAATAAGAAAATGAGGAAGAAAAATATATATATATATATATATTGTAAATACAACATATATTGTATTATTTCATTTATATATATATATATATATAAATGTTATGTAACTTTACAGTATATAGATATACATATACTAAAAATATGTAACTTTAATACATATAAATATATGAGATATAGATATATATATATATTTGTTAATACACAATATATATATTTATATATATATAATATATATAGTACAATTATATATATAATATATATTATATGTATAACATATAGTGTATATATATTTATATGTAAATAAAATAAATAAAGAATAAAAAAAAGAAAGGAGAAGAATCGGGAAATCCCTATTCTTCCCGAAACAGAGGGGGCCGACGGCAGCGGAGCTACCACCGTCGACGAGGAAGAGAGGAGAAGAGGATGTCGGCCGGTGAGCCAAGGAAGGACGAGACAACCGGTGACGGAAACGGGAGGAAACAGAAACGAAAACGGAAATAGAAACTGAAGCAAAAACCCGGTGAAAGCTGAGAAGGAAAAGAAAAGAAAAAGTGGTGGTGCCGGCCAAATCGACTGCCGCCACTGCAATCGAAGCTTCGCCAAAGGAAGAGGAAGAGGAAGAGGTAGGAGGCCACCGATGAGGTGGAGAACGGCGGAGGAGGAGCGGCAAAGAGGGAGAAGAAACCGAATGAAAATCGAGTTGATCCGCTACCGTGCCGCCAAACCAGACTGAACGGAGGCCACCGACAACTTCGCCTTGACGTCGGCCAGTTGAGGAGCTGCCGAATCGCTAGAGGAGAACCGACGTGAAGGAGGCTGGCCGGTCTGGCCAGGAAAGGGGGAAAAAAAGAGAAAAAGAAAAAGGAAAAAGGAAAAGAAAAAGGAAAAAGGAAAAGAAAAAAAAGAAAAAAAAGAAAGAAAAGAAAAGAGAAAAAGAAGAAAGAAAAAGGAAATTTTCCGAGTTCGAAAATTTCGAGACATCTTGAAAATCTAGGAAACTCAGAAATTATGGGAATCGGTAAGAAATCCCGGAAAGTGTTGAAAATATTTAAATAATTTATTTATTTAAATAAATTGAGAAAAATTCTAAAATTTAGAATTTGGTTTCCAAAATCGTTCTCGGTGAATGAGGCGATGGAACTGGGCGAGGTGAACACGAGCGCGACATTCGAGAGGCAGTCGTCGACCCGAGACAGGTAAGGGAGACATGTGCCGCCTGTAAGGATATTCGACCACATGTTTTAAATTATGCATTTAATTTATAAATGCAATTTATAATGATTGGTTTGAAATCTGTGGTCATTTATTGATTTAAAATTGTGGTGAGGTACCGGTTGAGAAAATATAAACTGTATTTTCCATGCAGGAGGCTAGCCAATTGGCGGCCGTTATACTACCGAAAAATTATGGAAAAATTACTGAAATTTATCGAAAATCATCGAAAATCATAATAAATGATTTAATTTCATGAGAAACAATTTTCAGCCCGAAAATCGAAAAATCATGTATTTTTCATAAAACATGAATATATGGGAGGTTAAATTTAAAATATTCATGTTTTCGGGAATGGTGAAAATAAAATCACCGAAAACTCACCCAGTAGGTGATATTTCACGTAAAACGAGAGGGAATGTGAAAAGACACGGAGTGAATATTTTATTAATAATTCTTTAAATATTCACTCAAATTCTTACGAAATTCTTACGATTTTAATTATGGAAATAAGTATTGATATAATTTCCATAAAGGATTATTTAAAGACGGAAAACCTTATTTTGAGACTAGAAGGTCTTCACACGTGTTTATAAAGAAAAACATGGTACCGGGATTATCGGATTTGGAAAATAAATATTTTATCTTTCCATAAATTAAGAAAATATTTGAATTAAATCCCGATAACTTTGAAAACCATGTTTTGGATAAAAAGCACGAAAAAGCGTGCATATGTGTTTTACGGTGGAAAAAAGACAGTTTTGCCTTTTATATTTCACAGTGACGATTTTGCGAACTGTTTTCACCGTATGAAAAACATGATTTATACCTTTATGAAATGTTTTGAAAAATGTTAATTATTTTATAAATTTCATAAAGGTGATGATATTTACATTTGAGCCTTATGTATATTTGTGAAATGATTTGATTTACGGTGTTTAAAATCAATAAAGGCTAAGGTACGATTTTTACACTGTTTTGAGACTTAGGTCCCCAGCTTCATGCATCATACCATACTGTTACTATCACGTGGCTGATTGACCAGCTAGTCATCAGCGTCCCGGATTTTCGCCTAACAAGCGTACACCGAGGACATATTATATATTATGGCCATAGATCTCATTACTGTTACTGTGTCCCTAGTGGACGAGATAGCATGATTTGATTGTAGGGTGATGCCTAGTCTCACTTACTGTTTACTGTTTATTGGAAGGATTTGCGGAATCTTGTTTACTGTACTGTTTACTGTACTGAACTACTATACTGTTTACTGATGAGAAACTGTACCAAAACACTGTTTATTACTGAACTGTACTGTTTACTGAAATGGTAGCCACTAATTACTGTTTTACTGAAAAGAAAGCTACCATTTACTATTTACTGAATTGAAAGCTATCCTATACTGTTTACTGAATTGGTAGCTATTGTTTACTTTTTTCTGACTAACAGTATCGAAATACTGTTTTATAGAATATTACTATTTTACTGAGCTATAAGATACAGTTTTACTGAATTGTAAGGTATTGAATTAATAATAGTACCGAAAACTACTGTTTACTGATCCAACGGTTTTGGATATTTATAAACCACTGTACTGTCATTTGTTTTAACTGTACTGACGAGAACAGAAGTAAACCATTATTTTACTACTGAACTGTCATGTGTTTTAAAATATACTGAAGTGAAGAGAAATAAATGGTTTACTTTACGGAAACAAATATTATATTGTTTTGAGAACAATTGATATAGTACTCTCTACAGTTGCTTCTAGGTTCCGGAACAAGTCAGGTATTTTAAAATACCTGCCTTACTCTTTTTGGATCCCTAGCCGATTGTAGTATCCTTCCTACATGTGAGCTTAGAGCCTCTAGGAAGATTTAAAGAAAGTGAAAAAAAATTATTTTCAGCATATAGGTAGCTGAATATCAAGTGCGACATATAACTCTCTTACTGAGCCGTGGTTTGCGCACCCCTTAATTTTAACATTTCAGGTTTCGATGATTATGAGATTCGTGGATTTGTGGATCACGGCTATACACAAAGGACAATGTGACAGACCGATTGAGTTATATGAGGTACGATCATTTATTTTCTGTATTTAGACATGTCTATAGTATTACATTTAAATTAAATAAGATAGGGGATGTGTGTAATGTTAACACTGTTGTACAATATTGTTTAACATTTAATGAAAAGTGAAGTATCACAGACAGTCCAACCGGAAGAAAAACGTGAAAAATGTGGTAACGGATCGTTACAATTACCTAGTAAACTGTGAAATTGTGGCTATTTGGCTGGTTTGAATTGTGTTTACCTTGCAGGAAGGCTAGGCTATCTGCAGCAGTTATGCTGTTGAAAATTTATTGGAAAATTTTATAAAAATACCATGAAATATTTTAATGCATTGTGAAGTGTTTTCCTAGCCTTGAAAATTAAATATTTGATATTTCTCATAAATTATGGATTTATGTAAAATTATTATTTAAATATTCGTATTACCAAATTTATTCAAAGTTAAAGTGTTTGAAAGTTCTCCTAAGTGTTTTATAGTTAAATATGCGGTTTATAAGGTGAAGTATGGAATAGTGAATATTTTATAATTAATTTCAATATAATATTCACTATTTTATTAAAATTTCTTTTATGGACTGACTGAAGATTTTACCGAGTATAATGATTTCCATAAAGGGAATACCACTGTTTAAACATTGTTTTGAGACTGTTAGGCCCCATATCATGCTCACGTGTTCATGTGTTACTATTACTGTGTGAAGCTGTTGACACTGATCCTATCTTCAGCGTCCCGGTTGACACCTGATCAATGTACGATCGAGGATATTTATAGACTATGGCTATAGATCTCACGTGTTTACTGTTACCATTCCCTATGGGGATTATAGCATGATATCATTAGGGTATTGCCTAGTCTCCACTGATGTTACTGGTTAAGGTGATATTTTACGTAACTATACTGTTACTGAAAACTGTTTACTGTGGTATTCTTATCACTGAACTGTTATTATACTTAACTATATATCATACGGTTACTGTGATTTAGCTACCTGTGAAAGTGGTGATTTTGATGGTGAAAGTTAAATTACTTTCAAAATGGTAAATTATGTGATTTAAATGATTTATTTTACAAATTTATGAGAAATATCTATTTATAGTGATTTATGGAATAAATTTTATATCAATGCAAATTTCTACTCCCTATAGTCGCTTCTAGGTTTCGGGACAAGACAGGTATTTCAAAATACCTTCCTTACTCTATCCGGATTCCTAGCCGACTGTAGTATCCTTCCTTTTAGTGTGCTTAGCATACTGATAGGAGATTAATAAGATTTTACTACATAAAGTTTTCGCGATATCAAAATTGCATATAACTCTTTTACTGAGCCGTGGTTTGCTCACCCTTTTATTTTCATCTCTCTAGAGTATTTCCAGTGACCGCGTGCTATATCATTTGAGGATTATCGGTTGCATTTTGAGTAACTCGAGGCAGCTACTGTAGATCTTGGAGGTATAATCGCTTTTCTTTTATATATTCAGACTTTCTTTTACAGTACTACAATGTTGAAATATAACAGGGGATGTATCGGATTAATATAAATACTATTTTGTAAATATTTCACTTATGTAAATTAAATTAATTTACGGCTATTTACTATTCATTGTTAATTAAAGGAGGAAAATAAAGGTATCGCAGACAACCCAACCAATACTGTGTGTATGGAAAAGTGTGAAATTGTGTAAAATATTGTATATACAGATCGTGACACCAACCCTGTCTAGTTTTCTGTGCTCTACATCTTGGTACCCAAATCAAGGCCTAAAGTGGCCATTTGTATAGTGAAGTGCTCTCCAAGCAATTCGGCCAAGATGAGGAAGGTTAGAAAGCCTAAGTTTTTTCATGGTTTTATGATTAAATGGCATGCGTTTAAGATGTTTAAATATTTATTTAAGCTTGAATCAAATTAAAACCATAAAATTGGGTACCTTAGGGTTTCGGCCAAGCTTAGGAAGGCATGAACATGATGCTTCTTCATTTGGAAATGATGTAGAAATTATGTAGAATTAGTTTAAAGGATGAAATTAAGCTTAAATTGAAGAAATGTAAGGTGTAGGAAGGTAGAACCCATTCGGCCAAGAGAAGGGGAAGTTGAAATCATGCTCAATTTAATGTGTTTGGGTTTTCAAATAATGTATAAATTCATACGAGACTATAGGCGTGATCAGAACTGAAAACAGAGGTGTTTTTTATGCTAGTTGCAGTATTATTACCTATAGAAACTAGACGAATTTGGAGTTGCAATAGACAATTTACTGGCATTTAATAAGTTGAATATTCTTTTAACTGAAGTGTGGTAAATTTACTGAGTTTGTATGGTAAATTTGCAACTCAGAGGTTAGAAGGTGAAACTAGTGCTAACGAGCAGAATAATGAGAATTCGAAAGGTAACGAATATATGTATGCAGCGTAGGGATACTGCATTGCATGATTTGATAATTTTTACATATTTATGAGATTGGAAACGAGGATTTGGTTTGAAATTGAGAAACGGAACTTGTGGTTTGAAGTTATGTTTTCGTGCAGGAGGTTAGAATACAAAGAATTGTTATGTTGCTAAAATTTTTCTAAGTTAACTTAAGCTCTTAAATTTATTATTTGGCATGATATTTTAAAAGTAAAGGAAAATGATTATAGATGTTTGAAATTCCAGTTCCTGAATATAACTTTATGCATATTAAATCGTAACGCAACTTTCGAATAGATTTTTACTAGATTTTGCACGTTTCTTGATGCATGTATATTTTTATATTTCTGTAGTACCTAAATAAAATATTCTAAATGCCGATTATTGCTTTGAAAGTGTTTTGTGAATTTTTATATTTAAGTATAATGATTTTTTTGAATTTGATACTTATGAATTTATTTAAGATATGATTTATTGAATTTATCTCTGTAAGCAAATTTGAATAATTTATGAACTGTTTTGAGACTGTTGGCCACATAGCTACTTACGGGTACATGCATTTCTGTTCTGTTCTAATGCTGTTGACTCTAGCCTAGTCTTCAGCTCCCACAGTTGTCACTTGGCTAGTGTACATTGTGACCCCTGACTATGGCCATACGTCTACTTATAGTGCATGAGTCTATTGGGTGAAGCCTAGTCTCCACTATACTTTCACTAGGGTGGTGAATTCCTAGTTAACATAGATTCAAGCACTCCCGATTTGATTTGTTTCTGATTTCTTTTATATGTTAACTATGCTTTATGATTAATAATATGATTTATGAAATATAATATGCTTTGTAATTTATATTTTTTTGAATTGTTTATCCAAAACTGATTTATACTGTTTATAGAGCATCTTAGAAATAAGTTTTCTGAATGCTTTATAAAATGGTTTGATGCAAGTTATTAGAAATATATATTGAATATTGTGTCCAAATTAAATATTATTGAATTCTTTATAGTGGACTTAGATGCCGGGACAAGTGATGTGTTTCAAAGCATCATTCTGTACTCAACGTGGTTATCTAATCCATTAGTATCCTTTTCGAAAATCATGCCAAAGAAATTTAAATCATAAAATTCTCAGTTTCCATGTGAAAACACGTTATTTGAATTGCATGTAGGATACCTTGTATCAGTCTTCGTATATATATTTCTTAATTGGCATAAGCTCACCCCTTTATTTTTCCTCCCACATTACCTGCAGTAGATTTTTGGTCTGCGTCTGGAGGACCTGATTTTGGTATCCCTCAGGCGATCATCTTATATTTGTCGAGGTATACGAGTTATCCTTTATGCATTTAGAATTTTATGTACATTGCTACTTTTATGTAAATAATACTTAGGACGTAAATGTTTTAAATTAGTTTATTTAGTGAACTTTTGAGATCAATTATGTTTCTGATTTAGTACTTAAAAATTTGAATCATGGGTTTGTATAAAATGATAAACTTTAATTCGAATAAATGTCAACATTACAGATAGCATAGCTATAAATGATCAGATTATGTGAAATTAATAAAATATTCGATATTTTTGTACGTGACATAATCAAATCACATAAATAATTTAGTTTATAAGATGTTTCCCATATCTTTTCCATTCTTTTCAAGAATGTGATCATGATATAAATTTGTCACAGTCTGTATAAACAGTATTTAACACATTTTCACACATACAATAGGGTTGGGCTGTTTGCGATGTCTTTTCTCACACACTTACTTTCTCTAGTAATCAATTTACAAAAGTAGATTTATTTGATTTAAAATAAAAAATATTGACATGAACCGTAATCCTTTAGAATTTACATCCACTGATTATAATTTACATAACGGTAGTACTGTACAAATATGTCTGAACACATAAAGATACCACTAGGATCCACAATAAGCTGCCTCGGGGTAACAAAACGCAGCCTAATCCTCAGAATAGTATATTAGTCAATCACTACAGATAATCTGTGGAGTGAAAAATAAGGAGTGAGCGAAATGTGCCCAATAAGAGAATCGTATGCAAGACTGATATTATGAAATTTATATGCTTTAAAACATTTATTTTTCCTATCGGTGCACTAGGGACTATAAAAAGAAAGATATTATAGTCGGCTAGGAATTCAGATGGAGTATGGGGGGTATTTTTGAATACCATCGTGTCTTGGAACCTAGTAGCAACTATAAGGAGTAGCTGTTGATTTTGATATGAAAATAATAGAAAATATTATTTCATTAAGTAACCAATTTATAAGACAACATTCAATAAAATAAATCAATATCATTAAACACAGTACAGTAACCAATTTGGTAAACAGTACGGTAAATAATTCAGTAACAGTAAACATTTCAGTAATTGTAACAGTCTAGTGAAACAGTAACAGTAAACAATAACACGTGAGTGGAGACCAAGCAACACCCAATATATATCATGCTATACAGTAAATTCCCGAATGGAACAGTATCAGTAATACGTGAGACATATGGCTATAGTCTATAGGTGTCCACAGTGTGCACTGATCAGGTGACAACTGGGATGCTGATGATATGATCAGTATCAATTAGAACAGTAACAATAC
This sequence comes from Heritiera fomes, assembly GCA_032173925.1. Taxonomy (NCBI): domain Eukaryota; kingdom Viridiplantae; phylum Streptophyta; class Magnoliopsida; order Malvales; family Malvaceae; genus Heritiera; species Heritiera fomes. Next base: position 13,272,318 of record JAPDPM010000009.1, on the reverse strand, counting down.
AGTAACATGTGAGCATGATACGAGGCCTAACAGTCTCAAAACAATTTATAAACAGTATAATCACCCTTATGGAATTTAATAAATAACGTTAAAATCTTCAATCAATCCATAAAGGTGTTTAAGTAGCACAATAAACAGTACAGTGAAAATAATTTATAAAATATTCATATCTCAGTGATAATTTTTATAAACATTCTATTACACTGTAAAACACTTATAATAACATATTAGTAACTTCACTTTAATTAAATTAGATAACATGAATATTTAAATATTATTTTTTCAGTAAATTATTATTTTATGAAAAACATTAGATAAAGTACCAAAAGTTATGAAATTCATTTATATCATGCACTTAAAATATTTCATGATATTTTTATAAATTTTCTAAGAAATTTCAGCAACATAATGGTTGCTATTTGCCTAACCTTCCTGCACTTCAAACACAATTAAATATACCAGCTAGAAGCCACAATTCCAAAACAATTGAGCTCTAAAATAATTTCAAAAATTATTTTCAATAAAATCATGCATTCATAATATCCCTACAGCTTCCATGCTCATCCCTTACCTGTCCTACGTAAGCGACCTTCTCGATAGCACCACACATAATTTATTTCTCCTGGGCCGCAAAACATTTCACCAACATTATTAGTTTTCCTCACTTTAATTTTCAAATCATTTTTCACTATTAATTGCAGCCACATGGTACAATGAAAATATTAAACCAGTATAAATTCTACTGGTGCTAAAACATAACTTCATCGTTTTAAGTCCAATTTTAATTTCGATTGCACTGGTGGACTCCTTATAATTTCTGCAGTCTCATGGCCCTAAATTCATCAAATGCAGCACAAAAACTACCTCCCCTTAGCTTGGTCGAAAACCCCATAGAACAATTCTTAAGCTTTTTAAACAATTTCACCTTTAATTCTTTTTCTTTTCTTGTTTCTCATTCATTTTGCATCATTCCCATGCATCAAACATCATCTCTCATGGCATTCCATCAAAATCAAAACCCCAAGAATGTGCTTGATCAAGATTTGATTCAATCTAATTAAATCTAACACTAAATTCATGCTTAACACATTTAATTTTACCATTTCCTACAATTAAAATTGAAAGAAAATAAAAAGGTAAATTACATCCACCTCCCTAACATTTGGCCATAATTTAACTTCAGTCCATTGTTTCAAAAATGGACACTCCGCCCCAAATATCTTAACACCGTTAAAAATAACTAACAAAAAATGTAAAATGACAAAATTATCCTTGGGAATTTTCAACCTAAGCACTGTTCCTCATCCTATCTTTTTTTCCTCTTACTATCATGTTTTACTGTTTCCTTACACCTTTCCTAAAATCTTCCCTAAATCTCCAATTTTTTCACAAAATCCAAACCTTTCATTACTCATTCAACCCTTGATTTCACAAAATCCATTGTCAATTGAAAAACCCATTGTCGTTCAATCCTTGATTTCACAAAACCGTTTAGGGTTAGATTGAAAAACCCATCAAGTTGACCGCCCAGCTAAACAGTAGGCATACCTAACCTTGGGACTTCTCATGAGATTTTGGGATCTGTATTTGTCTTCCCTTTTCTTTTCTGGTTCATATTCTAGATTGGGTTCAACCTTGTAGTAATCGGATAAACTGGGTTGTAACCCTTAAGCTGATTCAATGTTGTTGTAAGTTTAGCTGCTCTTCTTCTGTCCACCCATAATGGGGCTTTTTTCTTTACCAACCCGATAAGCTTCATTTGTTGAAAACTAGTTAGAAGTTGTCAAATTTTTTGCTGAAATTTTTGTTGAGTAGAAAAGGAAAACCGGTTGCTCTATTAGGTGGTTTTTCTTCTTTTTGCTGAAATTTTTGCTTGTAATCAATCAACATTGTATATTTTTGCTGAAATTTGCATATTTTTCATTTTTCACAGTGGTGGAGGTTGTTGAAATTTGGTAAGGTGCTTTGACCCGGTGCTCGCTCTCTCTCGAATGGTGCTTGCTCTGTTCCTTAAGGATTGTTTGAGTGTTTCTTCTTCTAATTTCTGAAGTCTCTTACTAAAAATAGTGTTAAATGTAGAAATAGGATATAAGGATTACTGTCTTCCATGGGCTGTTTCCATTGGTACTTTGCATTTGCAGTAGCTTGTGAGCTTTATGAGTTCATAGTATTAGGTCTTAAAGGGTAGCATATCTTGTAATATTATACCTCTTTACATCAAATTTTGGGGATAGGGATAGATACTTGAAGAACTCTTATGAAAAATATACTAGTATAATAGAAATTATTAACCCATGACTTTTGGAAGCCAACCTGCAATTACATCATCAGGACTTGCACGTGTTTGCTACTCTTTATTAGACCAGAAAAAAACAATTTAGTGCAGGAAATAGACATATATATAATTTTTGTTTTGTATAATCTGATTCATTTCAAGGTTGTGGAGTTGTCATAACGTGTCAAGTCCTAAGACCTAACCCGCTAGACTTAATATCAATGAGTCGCCACCAACCATTCAAACCTAGGGTGTGATTGGTCACTTATTCTTGTCTAAAGATAAGGCATGGTCTACGTTCAAAGATTCTTGACTTGGGAGTACGGTTACGTGCGGGGAAGGATTAGCACCCCCACAACGCCCATCCTAAGATGGTACCAACTAGCTTTAGGTTATCCTTATAGTTTGCCTTGGGTTCATATTAATTTCGATATACTTAAATATTGGAAATATTTCTAAAATTTTTCCATCAATTTGGCTCCAACCCTAGAAATTTCCCTCACCTCAAGATATTCAAGGAGTCTCAAATGACTTTCTTGAACTCCATCGTCGGATAAATTTTAATATTTTATGAGATTTTTCTTTTCCCTAATCTTGTCTCTAATTTTGACTCTATATTCATTTTATAAATTTCTTAGATTTTCTAATTTATTTTTATATTTTTATATTCTTATTTTTATTTGTAAGAACTAAACATGAATTATATTTTATTGAAAATTCACTTTAAGCATCCCATCAATTTGGCTCAGCCCAAAAGGAACCTCCTCACCTAGAAATTTCCAAGGAGTCTCAATTGACTTTCTTGAAATTTCATCATCGGCATAACTCATATTTACCCTTTTTTATTTATCTTATTATTCTATTTATTATTTAGATATTTTGTCTTATCTTATTTTATTTATTTATCTTTATTTGTTTATTTATCTTTATTTGCTCATTTTTATCTATATCTAATTCATCTATCTTATCTTACTTTTATTTTTATTATAAATAAATATGAATTAATTAAAAAAAATTCTTTCAAAAGTATTCCATCAATTTGGCTTAACTTAAGAAAGATTCTTTTACCTAGAAATTTCCAAGGAGTCTCAATTGACTTTCTTGGAGTTTCATCCTTGGTATAATTCATACTTATTCTATAAAATCTAATTCTCAATCTAATTCTTATTTCTTATTTGTTATCCTTTTATTTATCTATTGTTTTTATTTATGCTCATTTAATTTTAGTCTTTACTAATTAATTTTTATCATTTCATTTATTTTTATCTGTATTTAATCTTAAAATAAATATGAATTATATTTTATTGAAAATTCTCCCAAAAGTATCCCATCAATTTGGCTCAACTTAAGGAAGAATCCTCTCACCTAGACATTTCTAAGGTGTCTCAATTGACTTCCTCAAAATGTCATCATCGGTATAATCCACATTTATTTATTTGATTTTAATTATATATATTTATTGTTCATATATTTTTTATAACCTTAAAATACTCATATAAATCATACAACATGGTTAAATCAAAATCATACATGCAAACTAAATCAATGTACTATACTATAGTCATACAACAAATCAAATAACACAGATATACAAAATTATATTTTACAAGCAATCATCAACTCAAATTAATTATCATGCAAATTTTTCTAAATTATTAAGTCAGATTTAATAACAAAGTTAGACCATTACCATATAAATCATTAAATTAATCATGCCAGTAATTATCAAATCATGCTGTTAGATTATATTTGTTTTAACTAATCAATTAACCAAAAAAGCAAACTTGGAAAACTGATCTATCCCTCTCTACTTGATTATTTCTTTTTCTTTTTACATGTTCTTTCCTTCTGTTTCTCCTGACTTCACGTGACCTTCCTTCCGTCTAGTAACTGCAACAGCAAGTGTAAGTGGAACGCAGGGGCAAAGATGGCATGAAGGTGCTGATCAGTGGTGAGTTGACAACGCAAAGCAGGGCAGTAAGTGAAAATGATAATGCGGCAGGTGCTAGAACCGTGGCTGGTGCAGATAAGGAGCAAGGGACAGTGTGAAGCGGTTTGGAGCAGATAGGTAGAAACGATACTGAAACAGTAACCAGCGATGAAGATGGTGCGGCTTGGATTACTTAACAATGCTGTAAGCAGGGGGTGGTGCAGTGATACAAACGGCGGTACAGGCCACGTTACAAGGGAATTCTTAGGTTAGCAGGAAAAGATCGGTGATGAGTTGCAGCCGCACTAACTGTAGGCGAGATAAAGGGAAGCTCAGCTATGGTGATGAAAGTTGAAGGAAGGTGATGAGGGTGCTTGAAGGTTCAGTTAGGTCTGACGGTGATTGTGCAATCGGGAAAGAAGCAGCAGCTGATGGGCTTGTGGCGATGGAGATCCCCCCCTCCTCTTTTTTCTTTCCTCTTCCTCTCTTTTATATACACAAGTAGTATCCATATCCTAGCCTAAGTGAATCTCTTTATTTTTATCTTATTTATTTTTTTATCTTACTTTAATAATTATCTAACTCTAATTCTAATCTATCATAAACTCTAATAATATCAATCATAACCTAAATAATTATCCTAAAAATCTAATAATCTAATTATCCTATCTTTAAAATTAATTTTTTTATTTTATTTTCTTATTTCATTTTTTTTGTTTTTCTTATTTCCAAATCCTATTTTAATTTCCTAATGTTAATTCTAATCTATAAAAATCCTACTTTAATTTTAAATTAATTAATTATCTTAATCTAACGTTAAAAATACCATATTTTCTGACTCAATTGACTAATTTTACAAGTTAAGACCCCGGACAAAATAAGGTGTCTACAGCTGCCCCTCTTTGTGCATTTGCTGTGAAACAGTAGTTGCACAAAGACATAGACATCTATTTTGTCTGACTTCTTCTCTTTTTTTTTTCGTTATATTTTTTTATTTTTTTGAAAAAGCTCCTTCTAAACAGGTAGGCAGTCAAACTTTAAAATCTTGTCCAAAATGCTCCTCCTAAACAGGTAGGTAGTCAAACTTTAAAATCTTGTCAAAAAAAAAGCTGATTTTTTTTTAAAAAAAATTTAGGAAACCCCTCTAAAATTTTTCTTGTCAAAAAATTTGGAATCTTAGGAAACCCCTCTAAAATTCTTTTTCTTATCCAATTTTGAAATTTTGGGAAACCCCTCCAAAACTTCTATTCTTTTCTAATTTTGAAATTTTAGGAAACCCCCTCTAAAATTCTTATCTTATCAAAATTTGAAATTTTAGGAAACCCCTCTAAAACTCCTTTTCTTGTCCAAAATTTGAAATTTTGGGAAACTCCTCCAAAACTTCTCTTATCTAATTTTTGAAATTTTAGGAAACCCCTCTAAAATTCCTTTTCTTGTCAAATTTTGAAATTTATGGGAAACCCCTCCAAAACTTCTTTTCTTGTCTAATTTTGAAATTTTAGGAAACTCCTCTAAAATTTCTTTTCTTGTCAAATTTTGAATTTTAGGAAACCCCTCTTAAATTTTCTTCTTGTCAAATTTTGAAATTTTGGGAAACTCCTCCAAAACTTTTTTTTCTTGTCAAATTTTGAAATTTTAGGAAACCCCTCTAAAATTTTCTTCTTGTCAAATTTTGAAATTTTGGGAAACTCCTCCAAAACTTTTTTTTCTTGTCAAATTTTGTGTCACGACCCGAAGACCGCGACTTTCACTTGATTCTTATACTTTTCTTAGTCTACAAATTTATGGACTAAATTTTTCTTTTTCATTTTAAGGTTTGTATTCGGTGTCAGTGTAGTTACTATACTATTTAGGTGACTTATAGTCATTTCATTTAAATATTTAACAACCACGGAAACGGTTCTTAGTTACATCCCGACTTGTTAAACAGAATATGTATTGTGCTTCAATTTAAGTCTTACATGTAAACAAGTAATTTATAAGAAACATATACCTCAGAAGACTAGTACCAAGTCCATATACAGTCTCCGATGCCCACTGAGCAGCTCACATGGCAGATGTTAACTTCAATAATCTGAAAGAGATGAAATTTAGTCGGGTGAGCAAAACCACGGCTCAGTAAGATACTAATATAAATACAAGAGTAGGATTACACTGTCTTAAACTGCAATGCTTAAAACTTGTAAGGATGCAATTACAGTTAATCCTTTCTCATCGATACCTCTCATTATCACTTCTCATTTTCACTTTTCATTTCATAATCATATTTCTGTATTCTATCATCTCTTATCAATTCTCATATCATCTCTTATCATTTCTTTTATTGTGGATCATGATCACGGTGGTACGAAGTCATAATTCTCTTCGTGTATTTCTATATTCCTGTTTCATATCATATCATTACATCATATCAATGAAATATCGTTACCACCGAGTCATGATACTCTTCATATATTCTCCATGTTTAATGTAGACATCCTATCGAATTCACTTTACATTTAACAATCATATTCCCTTATTACATCAATTCATATCACTTATCATCTGGGAATTTATGATCACGATAGAGTGAGATCAGAATTCTCTTCATATCAATCTCATGTTCATATATCATATCATCTCATGTCATCGTATAGATGAAACATCGTTAACGTCGAGTCACGACATTCCTCATGGAATTCTCATGTGTTAAGCATATTATCATGTCAGGGTTTAATATGCAATTCATGTAATTTTTCTGTATAAACCGCTATCATCTCAGATCATATCATATATACTTTAGGACATGCTCAATATATGGATTTTCAATTCATTTCAAATTTGCCTTTAAGGCATGATAGAAACATGTTCAATTTCAGTTCATGTATTCGTTTTCGGAGCATGTCTAAAACATGTGCGGTTTTAAAACATTTTTTCATATGCTGTAAGTCATATCAGGTCTAGAGTTCATTTCAAATCGATTTATACTCTAGACCGCATATCATTTTAAATTCGACACGAAATCGTATATAAATCATGACAGTGTCGAAATCATTTATCATATACTTTTAAAACATATACTGTAAATCATATCAGGTCTAGAGTTCATATCAAATCAAACTATACTCTAGACCGCATATCATGTCATGTTCGACACAAAATTACATATAAATCATATAAGTGTCGAAATCATATCTCATGGACTTTTAAAACATGTTTAAAACATGTACTGTTTCAAAACATATTTCATTTCAAATCTGTTTCATGTACAGTATAAATCATGTCAAGTCTAGAGTTCATATCAATAAAATCATACTCTAGACTTCATATCATATCAATTAGAGACTAGGCTAGATCCCTATCATCTCTATCAATAAAGACTTAAATCACTGTAGCTAGCAGTGAATCATATCATCGTCCCCTGGAAACCAACTAGGGCGCTATCTATGGCCATAGACCTCATCTCTCTCAGCCCTATTGATCAGGCGTGACTGAGACCTGTCCACGACTATTGTCGGACAAGCATATCTGCCTAATGAGCAAAGCTCCAATTAGGCGGTTTCCACTATGCTTTATTGAATTTAATTCTTTTAGGGTGCCTACAGTCTCATAAAACATTTAAATCTTTATCTTTTCTTTCAATATCATATAAAGCATATGGTAAAATTCTGTATAAGACTTCATATATCAAAATATATATATCTACCATATACTTTCATTTCAAATCAAATCAATACTCTACAGTATTCATATAAACATTATTAAAATGTTTCAAATTGTAAGAAGGCATGCTTAAATGCGATGCAGATTCAATCATGAGTTTCAAACAATGAACTATCATTTTTGTAAAACATATCATTTAGTTATAGTGTTAACTATAATTCAATTCCTCAATTCCATACTTTTGATTTCAATCAAATCATACCTAATAGGTAATTTCGATATTCATTGTAGTTCCTCGATATTCAGTATCATTTCGTAGTAATTATCGACTATAAAAATCACTGGTACATTTTATCATTCAATACTGGACCACCACTGTCAGTATGAATCCTTTTTAGTATCTCTGGATATTTAAATATCATATTTCTATATAACCATTAAGATACTGGAATTATGTAATTATCAATATCATCACTCAAGACCTATTTCAGAGTCAACATCGAGAATATAAACTCACAAGATCAATAGTCGTCTATCAATCCATCTATAATTTGATCTATTGGTGCACCTTCATAATTTCCGTCTTGAGGTTCAATTTCATTCACTTAGGAAGATTTGCTAATTTCCACTATCAACAATGTTTTCAACCATTTAAGTCGCCTTGCGACCATCTACGTTATTGTAGTAGTCTTAGTTCACGTCTATTTAATATCGAAGTGTACAAATATATTTTTGTGTAGACGTGTGTTCTATCAATGTCCATACGGCATCACGATCTACTTTTCTTATTATCGTCTCAATCATATCACTAAGATAGACCGTTCATCATGTTCTCCAATTTCTCCAAGTCACTCAAATACGAGAGGATATTTTTCAAAACCTATTCCAAAGGTTATAATCAATTTCGTATAATCACGTGTGTGACATCCATTTATCTAAATCAATTAATTTTTGAAATCATCTCTCGATCGATAATTCCGAAATTCAATCAATCGACCATCTAAATTATAACTTCAATCTTTCTCTTTTAATTTATATTATATAACCATTGTTACTCTTATCAGTTGATCCTCCAAATATCTATTTCATCTCAATCTCAGCTTGATAATCACTTTGAGATATTAAGATAATTTGATTTATCGATTCCAATATCAACCTTTTCCGGTAATACAATAAAGTCCTTCACATGTTTATTTTCAATAATTATTTCTAAAATTCCATTTATGGGAGAAGCTAAATCTTTTTCCTCAAACATTTTCCTAAAATTTTCGGCAGCATAATAGCTTAATTTTCCCTAACCTCCTGCAAGGGAAACACAATTTATACCACAGCCGTTGATTCTCACAATTCCTACGTCTCTTCTAAGACCCCCACCATCAGTTGTGGGTCCTCTTAGCATTTTTAATATCAATTAAATCAATGGATCATATATAAAAATATCACAATTCCATTAAAAATCATTTCATAAATGCATCATATAAAAATCATAAATCCCACATACAATATGATGCTACTAATGCTTTATAAAAGTATCTTACCTATTCGCCAAGCTTAGCGCACTTTTTGATTTTCGAGCCTTGCCGAACTCCACCATTCGTCGCATTTCCGTTTTACTACAATTTCAATATCAATGCACTACATCAATATAACCATAAATTATTCAATAAATACCATCAATTTATTTTCTATATTTTCCTTACCACATTTTTTTTCTTTTTTTTCTCTTTCTTTTTCCTTTCCTTCTTCATCTTCTTCCTTCTTTTCTTTCTCCTTTTCTTTTCTTTTCTTCTTTCTTTTCTTTTTCTTTCCCTTTCTTTTCTGTTCTGTTTTTTTTTTCTGGCCTGAACCGGTACCGGCTGCCACCCTCTCCGCCGGTTCAGGCCTCCCACAGGTAGCCGAGGTGGTGCTGAAGCCGAATCTGGTCTCCTTTCCTCCCCACCGGCGGTGACGACACCGGATCTGGAGGTGGCAGTGGCGGCTTCTTCCCTCTCTGTTTCTTCCTTTCTCCGCCGGCCCTTGCCTCGTCGGTGGCAGTCCTTTGCTTCCCCTCAGCTCCGCCGAGCTCGAGGTTGGGGTGGCGGTGCCTAGACTGGCCGGCACCGCCACTTCCCTCTTTTCTTTTTCTCTTCGGCTTCGCTCGCATCTTCTCGTTTCGCTTCGTTTCTGTTTCGTTTTTCTCCTCTCCTTCACTGCCTTCACCGTCGTCGGCTTTTTCCTCTCTTGCCGGCGGCGTTTTCCTTTCCCGATCTCTCTTCCCTTGGCATCGCCGGGGTCAACCGGCTTTTCTCTTCTTTCCTACTCCTCTGTGTAACACAGAGGAAACAAAGAAAGGGGGGATCGGTTTAAACCCCCGATTCCCTCCTTTCAGTTTTTTTTTTATAATTATAAAATATATTTATAATTATAATATCTATAATCTTTATCTTTTATATTTATATATATATATAACTATACCATATAATTAAATACATATAGATATGCATATATAAAGTTTGTATCAATTATATATATATATATATGTATAAATCTATACACTTTAAAATTTAAAATACTATACATATACTTCATATATATATATATATATATTTATATATATAAGTATATATTTCATATAAACTATTTATATATATATATTTTAAAATACTATATATATATATTTCATATATATATTACATATATGTATTCTATGATATAAAATGATATTTTAACATATGATATATACATATATTCCATATATGAATATATACATATTTATCAAAAGTATGTTTACATAATATCATTATATAAATCTCTCAAAATACATATTTTATTTCTTATTACGTTTTGGATTTCTTGATATCCAAATTTATTTTCTCCACTTTCATTCTTATTTAATTTGGATTTCAATTTGTCCAAATTAAATTTTCCGGATACCTTTATTTATTTAGAAAATTCTCGGTCTTCACATTTTGAAATTTTAGGAAACCCCTCTAAAATTTTCTTCTTGTCAAATTTTGAAATTTTGGGAAACTCCTCCAAAACTTTTTTTCTTGTCAAATTTTGAAATTTTAGGAAACCCCTCTAAAATTTTGTTCTTGTCAAATTTTGAAATTTAGGGAAACTCCAAAACTTTTTTTTCTTGTAAAATTTTGAAATTTTAGGAAACCCCTCTAAAATTTCTTTTTCTTGTCCAAAATTTGAAATCTTGGGAAACTCCTCCAAGACTTCTATCTTGTCTAATTTTTGAAATTTTAGGAAACCCCTCTAAAATTTCTTGTCTTGTTAAAATTTGAAATCTTGGGAAATTTATCTTATCCATGCAATTGCAACCTGTTCTATCCATGCAATGTCATTCATGTAAGCTATCTTATTCAAGCAATATCATTCATGCAATCTAGTCTATCCATGCAATGTTATTGATGCAATCAATTCTATCCATGTAATGCAGTCTGTTTTATCCATGCAATGTCATTCAAGCAATCTGTAATAACCCTTAATTTCGATATCTATCATAAGTATACTAGAGTAATTTTGACTGACTTGAGGTTATTTTGGAATTTGGACAGATTATGGGAGTTGAGAATGTCCGAGCCATCTTGGTCAAGGAGCGATGAATATGTAAATGTGAGTATGTATGTATTAAGGCATAAGTTGGAAAGGAACAAATTGATTAAGATATACTATGAGAGAATTAAATATATATATATATATATATATATGTACAAATATACATATGTATATAAGTTATGGAAATTAGAATTATTAAGACAATATGAAAATGGAAGACATTACTATTATGGCTTGAAACAATAGTTAATTATCTACTAATCCCTTTATGTTAAATTGGGTTATTAGAGGTGATAATTGAGGGCTGGAAATACAAGTTAAAGGCTGGCAAATAATCAAGGGCTGGAAATACAAGCTAAAGGGGCTGGCAAATAATCAAGGGCTGATGTTGCAAGTCAAAGGCTAGTAAAACAAATCAAAGGCTGGTAATATAAGGGAGAAAAAAGGCTGGGAAAACATAAGTTAAGGTCTGGAATTAATGACCCACGTTTTCCCTTCTGTTTTCCTCCCCAAACCGAAACAAAGAAGAGCAACTTCTCCAGCAAAAAAATATCGACAACCCTAGCAAGAAGAACCCACTTCCTCCTCCCTCATTCCGGCCAAAGATTGAAGTTCTCCTCCAAACACTCTTCCATTTCACCCAAGGACAGAAACTGATCTAGGGATTTCGTGGTTAAGGAGGCAAACAACGAAATTGATGGAGGAAGTTTCATGCTAGAAGCTGACCAAAGAAATCGTGAGCCATGGATGCAATGGGAGTTTTGGTTCAATAAGATTAGGGCAAAAGAAGTGAAGGAGAAGAAGTGAGAAGAGTTGCCATTGTTGATTGAAGAAGTGAGGGGTTGAAAACCCAAATTACAGCAGATTTAATTGGGATTTCAGGGCAAGATATCAGAGGTAAGGAACTAGGGTGAGTCAATATGTGTTTTGTTGGAATTAATCTATGGAAATAGAATGCAATATGTTTACTGGTTTAGCATTGATGTCTCTAGGTGTGACAGCAAACAAGCTGTGAGGAATGGACTAAGATGGTGTCAACAGTTTCTGTTTGTGCATCAAATTAAGGGGGTAAGTTTCTAACCCTGTAATGGTTAATTATTATGCATGAATATGATATTGTGATGAGCTAAATGTAAATGGTTATTGTTAGATAAAGATAAACAAAAAAAATTCTGACTTGATGTGAATCTGGAAATTTGCTGTTCTGTCTGAGTGGAGATGAAAATGAGCAGTTTAATAGTTCTACATGCAGGAAAATTCTGGAAAAATTATGAATTATGTACCTTTAAGTTACAAGAAAGTTGGTTTTGGAATTTCTTGAATTGGATTTCTGTAGCTTGAGTTATGCCCAAATGAGTGCAGGGTGTTCTGTCCAGAAACGTGAATCACAGTCCTGACTTTGGAAAATCATAGCAAATAGCCTAAATTGAATTAGGGTGCAAGTCTTACATGTATAAAAAGGGTATTTAAGTTAGGAGCATGATGGTTCTGGGTTTGCATCATTTTGATGCTCCTATGACCAGATATGTGATGATTTGTGCAGATTGGTCAGTGTGATACTGTGTCAGGAATTTACTGAACATACTGAAACTTTGGGAAAATTCTGGTGTTGATATAGGAAGAATTAAATTATGAAGTTTACATTTCTAAATAGGGAAATGAATTAACTTTCATCTAGTTTTGGAAATTTTAGATTTGGAATGATGTAGCTTAAGCCATGTATACATGACTGCAGGATGCTCACTGCCAGTTATAGACAGTTTACTGGAAACTTCAAAAATTCTTGGAAAATGACTCAGATGGAATATGACTGCAAACCTTACATGTTCAGAAAGATAAATGAGTCATGATTGACATGGTATTGGGTTTATACAGATCTCATATCCCTATATTTGGCAATATACATTTTACTGAACACAGGTCAGGAAATTATCCTGCCTACTGTGACAGATTTGGACCAAAGTCTAAAAATTGATGGGAAATGGCACAAAATGAATTAGGAAATGAGCCTTATATGTCTAAATAGGGATTTGAGCTAGAAGTAATATAAAAAAATTATAGTTTGACAGTTAGGCTCTGGAATTTACACTTAAAGCTAGCACAATACCATAAGGTCCAAAACCTTAAAGAGCAAAAATGGACCAAGTGGGTTATAAGTAGTTCAAGTAAACAAAAAGACATTAATTAGTGCTAGTAATATTTGAATAATTTTGGAAACCTTGCCAAGTACTGTTTCTTATTGAGTTATACAATGCTTAATGTTAGCTTATGATTGGAAGTATTGAGATTGATGGAGGTATCGAGATTGATTTCTATCTACTATGTATCATGTAGAGGGTTGTCCTATGGACCAAGTTTGACCCGAAATCAATCAACACTGCAAGAACAGTAGGCGAGGGAGAATCGATTCAGAAGCTAAAGAAGTACAGTAAGTAACCCTAAGTGACTACTTGCATCCAATTTGCTTAATGCTATAAACTCTTGGAATTTGGCAATTGAAACCAAATGAATGCTGCATATGAGATGTCTTCCCTTGACTGTTGATTTTGCTTTACTAGAAATGGTTTGTAAACAAGTGATGGGCTCACAAGAAATGTAGTGTTTGCGCGTATTATATACACAAGAAATATTTTTAATGTTTTAAAGGTTCAAATTAAATTATGACTTAATATGATTTTATACTTTGTGTTGTAACCTTGTTAATGTTTTTAAATGCCTTGTGAGTCTTGTTTGTTGAATTACTTCCTTATAAACTACAATGATCGCTATGAAGTCAGGGAAGAATGAGATTTGTTTTAAGACTACCGGATATGTGTTTTAGACCCGAGGTATTAAGACCTCAGGGCATTGTACCTTGAGAACTTTGTAGACACATTTGATTGACTTAGAGCACTGTTTCTCGAGCATTAGCCTCGGAGACGTTTGGCTTGTCCCGTATATTACGTTTGGACAGGTCCCGGTTTCATATGCGCAATGAGCCGGGGTTTGATTGGTCTATGCATAGGCAGCGCCCTTTTTGGGAGTTTGCTACGGTTAGCTACCGTGGGTTTGTTCGCTCTAAGTAGCATCGACTGATACTCTGTGAACTCTCTTGGTACTATGATTTGTTTTATTGACTTCACTGCATACTTTAAGTATGGTTTGATATTAAGACTTCTAGTCTAATGATGGAACTCCATATTTGATTATGATTTGCTATTAAGTTCCATACTGTGTTTTAAGTTTGATGCAGCATAATTGATTTGATTTATTTGAAAGTGATTTGAATTAGCTTTCATAAATGAGGGATGCTTGGTATAATTTAGTTGCTTATTGTTGTTACTTACTGAGTTTATGACTCACTCCCCTCTTCTTTCCCCTCCCTTTCAGAGTGATCGATACAGCGACTGTTCTTTTTGGCTTGGAAAGCTTCTTGAGAGTGGACTTCCCTGCACAGTTTAAGGTATATGGCTCCCAGCGGTTGGTATAGATAGAGATGGATGATGGCACAGTGTATTGGAATTCTTTTGATTGTACATATATATACTTATGTGATGAGTCTGGGATGTAAGCTAGATTATGTATTATTGGAATATGACGATCAATATACTTTTTGAATTGTCATTATGTATGTTGGTAGATGTGCCTAGATATATCAAGGGAGTTATATGAAATTGAGATTAGCCTACATATTCACCTACAAATGAATAGTGATATAAAAAAAAAATTTATTTCCGCAATTTAGGCTTCCGTAAGATATTAAGAAAGATCGGGCGTGACAGTTTGGTATCAGAGCGGGTTTGTTCGTGTCTGTGTAGGTCGATAAAGTTAGCTTACATCCCTATGCACTGTGCCTATGTCTATCTTTGAGCTGCGGTTGCCATATAAACTGTACTAATTGTTGTTAATGTGACAGGAAGTAAGTGATAATGAAGAGGAGAGGTAGACCACAACGAGTTCTTCCTACAGAGCGGTCCAGGTCTCCTACTCCCCCGCCTCCACCACAGCCTCCTCGGGCCCCAGATCTTAATGCAGAAGTGGGCCAGTTATCGAGGACTGTGGGAGAATTACAGCAAACAGTCCAAAATCTTGCGGCTTTCATAGCGCAACAATTCAGAGGCAACTCTAATCAGCCTCCAACTCAAGCTCAGGCACAGGCACAAGTCCCCCCTCCTGTGCCACAACCTCAGGCTGCTCCACAACAACAACCGGCTGTACCACCACAGCCACCAGCACCACCGCAGCCACCTGTAGCCCTACAACCTCTACCACCTCTAGTGCCACCACCACAGGTTGGAGATTAGGTAGATAGGAACATGAATAGGCTTCGGCAATTTCAGAAGATGAATCCGCCCACTTTTAAGGGTGAAAAGGACCCGGATGTAGCCGAAGAATGGGTCAAACAGTTAGAGAAATTGTTCAAGTGTATGGGCTATAGTTCTACTGAAAAAGTGAGATTAGCGGTATTTATGTTCCGAGAGAAAGCAGAGGTTTGGTGGCAATCAGCTGAGAAATTGTTGACAAATCAGAACCCGGAGATCACATGGGAAGCTTTTCTGGAGAGCTTCTTTAAGCAATATATTCCCGAGCCTGCTCAAAGAAAGAAACAGGCAGATTTTCTGAAATTGACTCAGGGTTCTAACACCGTGGATGAATATGAGTCAAAGTTCTCAGCTTTGTGTCGGTATGACCTTCTAGCATCCAAGGATGAGAAAGCTAAGACCATCAAGTTCATTTCGGGATTGAAACCCGCAATTCGGAGTAAGATGGCAGTGCTAGATATCACTGATTTTACAGAAGCTCTCAGACGAGCTCAGATGGTCGAGCTTGAACACGACCTAATTCAGCAGGAATATGGGTCTAAGTGGAGGAACAAGGGAAAAGATAAGAGGGTCGATGATAGAAAGCCCTACAAGGGCAAGCAGCTAGAAAAGAGGCAGAAGACAGTGGGAACCAAACCGAAAGGGGATGAGACTAAGAGGGGTCCAACTTGTCCTAAGTGTGGAAGCAATCATGGTACTAAACCTTGTTATAGGGAGACAGGAGCTTGTTTCCACTGCGAGAAACAGGGACATATGGTCAGAGATTGTCCCTACCGCAAGACTGTAGAAAGGGCCTTTGAGCATTCGACTGGTGACAAGGGTAAAGCAGTGGATAAGGGCAAGAAGCCAGTAGCTCAGGGTCGAGTCTTTGCATTGGATGAGGCTTCTGCACAGGGAAGAGACTCCGTGGTTAAAGGTAAGCTTACTATTGCTGATTTTGAAGCTTATGTTTTAATAGACTCTGGTTCTACTCATTCCTTTATTGCTCCATATTTTGCTAGCAAGATTAAATTAGAACCTGTGAGGTTAGATCGTCCGCTTCATGTGAGCACTCCCCTAAAGGAAAACCATATAACTGATATTGTATATAGGGATTGTGAGGTTAAGGTGGGAGATAGGAGTCTGCTAGTCGATTTGATTTTGTTAAATATGAAAGATTTTGATGTAATCCTAGGAATGGATTGGCTAGCTAGACATCATGCTTGGTTAGATTGTTATAAGAAAATAGTGATGTTCTCCCTACCTGAAACTGTTGTAATCTCTTTTGATAAGTAATAATAAGTGATGATTGTTTTTGTTTGATTATTTTACCTAAGAATGCATGATGTTTGTGAATGGTATTTAGCCTTTGTGGAAGATGCCTCCAAGGAACATCCTGAATTAAAGGATATACCAATCGTCAGAGAGTTTCCAGATGTATTCCCTGATGACTTGCCAGGCTTACCACCCAAGCGAGAGACTGAGTTCACCATCGACTTAGTCCCGGGTACTCAGCCTATATCAAGGGCACCTTATAGAATGGCTCTTGTGGAACTGGATGAATTAAAGAAGCAGTTGCAAGAGCTACTTGATAAAGGATTTATACGTCCGAGTGTATCTCCCTGGGGTGCACCGGTGTTGTTTGTTAGAAAGAAGGATGGGAGTCAAGACTGTGTATTGATTACAGATTACTCAACAAGGCAACAGTTAGGAACAAGTACCCATTACCGAGGATTGATGATCTATTCGATCAGTTGAAGGGTGCTACGGTGTTTTCTAAAATAGACCTTCGATCCAGCTATCATCAACTGAGGATTCGAGAGGATGATGTTTCTAAGACGGCCTTTCGGACTAGATATGGCCATTATGAATTTCTAGTGATGCCATTTGGCTTGACAAATGCACTAGCGGCTTTCATGAGCTTAATGAATGAGGTGTTCAAGCCTTTCTTAGACTTATTTGTGATTGTCTTCATAGACGACATCCTAGTATACTCCAAGTCAAAAGACGAGCACGAACAGCACTTACGAACAGTGCTCCAAGTCCTTAGAGACAAGGAGTTGTATGCTAAGCTCAGTAAATGTGACTTCTGGTTGGATCAGATTGCTTTTCTGGGGCATATTGTGTCAAAGGACGGGGTGTCAGTAGATCCGTCCAAGATTGAAGCTATTGTGAAGTGGGGAAGGCCTCAGACTGTAACAGACGTTCGAAGTTTCTTGGGTTTAGCAGGTTATTACAGGAAATTTGTAGAAGGTTTCTCCAAGATTGCTACCCCACTGCATCGACTCACTCGGAAAGGAGTGAACTTTGATTGGAATGAGGCATGTGAAAATAGCTTTCAGGTGTTGAAGAGGCGGCTTACCTCTGCTCCAATACTGACTATTCCTAGTGGGTCAGGAGGTTTTGCTATCTACAGTGATGCTTCGTATCAAGGATTAGGGTGTGTCTTAATGCAGCACGGGAAGGTAATAGCTTATGGTTCTCGTCAGTTGAAGGACCATGAGAAGAATTATCCGACACACAACCTAGAGCTTGCTGTCGTAGTGTTTGCACTCAAGATTTGGCGCCATTATCTCTATGGGGAAACATTTCAGATTTTTACAGATCATAAAAGTCTGAAGTACTTATTCTCCCAAAAAGAATTGAATATGCGGCAGCGGAGATGGATGGAGTTGTTGAAGGACTACGACTGTGAAATTCTTTACCATCCAGGCAAGGCTAATGTGGTAGCAGATGCGTTGAGTAAGAAAGGCACTGCTATGGTCTCGATGTTGATGGTTCAGGAATGGTGTATGCTACAGCAGTTTGCAGACTTGAGATTAGATATAGAACCCGTTGGAGAGGGTTGTATGATGGCCAGTATGAGGTTAGAGCCTGAATTGATTGATCGAATCCGTCAAAAGCAAAAAGAGGATCCTCGATTGAAAGAGATTGTTTGTGGAAATGAAGGGAACCAAAATGAAGAGACAGAGTTTAGGTTCGGCAATGATGGCATTTTAAGGTATAAGGGCCGAATGTATGTTCCGAATGATTCAGAGTTAAAGAAGTTGATTTGAAGTTGATTTTGGAGGAAGCTCATAGCTCGAAATATGCTATGCACCCTGGTAGTACCAAAATGTACCAGAACCTGCGTAGCTTATACTATTGGTCTGGAATGAAGAAAGATATTGCCGATTTTGTAGCAAAATGTCTAGTCTGTCAGCAGGTGAAGGTTGAACATCAAAGGCCCGCGGAGTTGCTTCAACCATTGTCTATTCCGAGCTGGAAATGGGAGCACATCACCATGGATTTCATGCTAGGTCTTCCAAGGACTAAGAGACAGCATGATGCCATTTGGGTGATAGTGGATAGACTAACCAAATCAGCTCACTTTTTAGCCATGAAGGCTACGGATTCACTCAGTGCCTTGGCCAATCTCTATGTTCGGGAAATTGTTCGGTTACATGGTGTCCCAGTGAGCATTGTGTCTGATCGAGGTCCCCGATTCACTTCTAGATTTTGGGAGAAGTTTCAAGAAGCAATGGGAACTCGGTTACACTTAAGCACCGCTTACCATCCTCAGACTGATGGTCAGTCCGAGAGAACCATTCAGACTCTCGAGGACATGTTGAGAGCGTGTGCACTTGATTACAAAGGCTCTTGGGATGAACACTTGCCATTAGCAGAATTTGCATACAACAATAGCTTCCACTCGAGTATAGGGATGGCCCCATATGAAGCACTGTACGGGAGAAAGTGTCGGTCTCCAGTTGGATGGGAAGAAGTGGGAGACAGAAAATTGTTTGCACCTGAACTGGTTCAGCAAGCTTCGGACAGAATAAAGCTTATTCGTGATAGACTTAAGACTGCCCAGAGTAGACAAAAGTCATATGCCGATAATCGGAGGAGACGTTTGGAGTTTGAAGTTGGTGATTCGGTATTTTTGAAAGTTTCTCCTTCGAAGGGCATTATGAGATTCGGGAAGAAAGGCAAACTTAGCCCGAGGTATGTGGGACCATTCGAGATTTTAGAGAAGGTAGGTGAAGTGGCATACAGGTTAGCTCTACCACCACAGCTAGCGGGTGTGCACAACGTGTTTCACGTGTCAATGTTAAGGAAATACCACCCGGATCCTTCTCACGTGGTAGATTATGGAGAGTTAGATATTCGGGATGATCTCACATATGAAGAGAAGCCTGTCAGGATCTTAGATCGCAAGGAGAAGGTGCTAAGATCCAAAACTATTCCACTAGTAAAGGTATTGTGGCAAAGGCATTCGGAGGAAGAAGCCACCTGGGAAGTAGAGAATCTAATGAAGGAGAGGTATCCTCACTTGTTTTGAAGTAACGGTACTCAAATTTGGGGACCAAATTTTCCAAGGTGGGAAGAATGTAATAACCCTTAATTTCGATATCTATCATAAGTATACTAGAGTAATTTTGACTGACTTGAGGTTATTTTGGAATTTGGACAGATTATGGGAGTTGAGAATGTCCGAGCCATCTTGGTCAAGGAGCGATGAATATGTAAATGTGAGTATGTATGTATTAAGGCATAAGTTGGAAAGGAACAAATTGATTAAGATATACTATGAGAGAATTAAATATATATATATATATATGTACAAATATACATATGTATATAAGTTATGGAAATTAGAATTATTAAGACAATATGAAAATGGAAGACATTACTATTATGGCTTGAAACAATAGTTAATTATCTACTAATCCCTTTATGTTAAATTGGGTTATTAGAGGTGATAATTGAGGGCTGGAAATACAAGTTAAAGGCTGGCAAATAATCAAGGGCTGGAAATACAAGCTAAAGGGGCTGGCAAATAATCAAGGGCTGGAAATACAAGCTAAAGGGGCTGGCAAATAATCAAGGGCTGATGTTGCAAGTCAAAGGCTAGTAAAACAAATCAAAGGCTGGTAATATAAGGGAGAAAAAAGGCTGGGAAAACATAAGTTAAGGTCTGGAATTAATGACCCACGTTTTCCCTTCTGTTTTCCTCCCCAAACCGAAACAAAGAAGAGCAACTTCTCCAGCAAACAAATGTCGACAACCCTAGCAAGAAGAACCCACTTCCTCCTCCCTCATTCCGGCCAAAGATTGAAGTTCTCCTCCAAACACTCTTCCATTTCACCCAAGGACAGAAACTGATCTAGGGATTTCGTGGTTAAGGAGGCAAACAACGAAATTGATGGAGGAAGTTTCATGCTAGAAGCTGACCAAAGAAATCGTGAGCCATTGATGCAATGGGAGTTTTGGTTCAATAAGATTAGGGCAAAAGAAGTGAAGGAGAAGAAGTGAGAAGAGTTGCCATTGTTGATTGAAGAAGTGAGGGGTTGAAAACCCAAATTACAGCAGATTTAATTGGGATTTCAGGGCAAGATATCAGAGGTAAGGAACTAGGGTGAGTCAATATGTGTTTTGTTGGAATTAATCTATGGAAATAGAATGCAATATGTTTACTGGTTTAGCATTGATGTCTCTAGGTGTGACAGCAAACAAGCTGTGAGGAATGGACTAAGATGGTGTCAACAGTTTCTGTTTGTGCATCAAATTAAGGGGGTAAGTTTCTAACCCTGTAATGGTTAATTATTATGCATGAATATGATATTGTGATGAGCTAAATGTAAATGGTTATTGTTAGATAAAGATAAACAAAAAAAATTCTGACTTGATGTGAATCTGGAAATTTGCTGTTCTGTCTGAGTGGAGATGAAAATGAGCAGTTTAATAGTTCTACATGCAGGAAAATTCTGGAAAAATTATGAATTATGTACCTTTAAGTTACAAGAAAGTTGGTTTTGGAATTTCTTGAATTGGATTTCTGTAGCTTGAGTTATGCCCAAATGAGTGCAGGGTGTTCTGTCCAGAAACGTGAATCACAGTCCTGACTTTGGAAAATCATAGCAAATAGCCTAAATTGAATTAGGGTGCAAGTCTTACATGTATAAAAAGGCTATTTAAGTTAGGAGCATGATGGTTCTGGGTTTGCATCATTTTGATGCTCCTATGACCAGATATGTGATGATTTGTGCAGATTGGTCAGTGTGATACTGTGTCAGGAATTTACTGAACATACTGAAACTTTGGGAAAATTCTGGTGTTGATATAGGAAGAATTAAATTATGAAGTTTACATTTCTAAATAGGGAAATGAATTAACTTTCATCTAGTTTTGGAAATTTTAGATTTGGAATGATGTAGCTTAAGCCATGTATACATGACTGCAGGATGCTCACTGCCAGTTATAGACAGTTTACTGGAAACTTCAAAAATTCTTGGAAAATGACTCAGATGGAATATGACTGCAAACCTTACATGTTCAGAAAGATAAATGAGTCATGATTGACATGGTATTGGGTTTATACAGATCTCATATCCCTATATTTGGCAATATACATTTTACTGAACACAGGTCAGGAAATTATCCTGCCTACTGTGACAGATTTGGACCAAAGTCTAAAAATTGATGAGAAATGGCACAAAATAAATTAGGAAATGAGCCTTATATGTCTAAATAGGGATTTGAGCTAGAAGTAATATAAAAAAATTATAGTTTGACAGTTAGGCTCTGGAATTTACACTTAAAGCTAGCACAATACCATAAGGTCCAAAACCTTAAAGAGCAAAAATGGACCAAGTGGGTTATAAGTAGTTCAAGTAAACAAAAAGACATTAATTAGTGCTAGTAATATTTGAATAATTCTGGAAACCTTGCCAAGTACTGTTTCTTATTGAGTTATACAATGCTTAATGTTAGCTTATGATTGGAAGTATTGAGATTGATGGAGGTATCGAGATTGATTTCTATCTACTATGTATCATGTAGAGGGTTGTCCTATGGACCAAGTTTGACCCGAAATCAATCAACTCTGCAAGAACAGTAGGCGAGGGAGAATCGATTCAGAAGCTAAAGAAGTACAGTAAGTAACCCTAAGTGACTACTTGCATCCAATTTGCTTAATGCTATAAACTCTTGGAATTTGGCAATTGAAACCAAATGAATGCTGCATATGAGATGTCTTCCCTTGACTGTTGATTTTGCTTTACTAGAAATGGTTTGTAAACAAGTGATGGGCTCACAAGAAATGTAGTGTTTGCGCGTATTATATACACAAGAAATATTTTTAATGTTTTAAAGGTTCAAATTAAATTCTGACTTAATATGATTTTATACTTTGTGTTGTAACCTTGTTAATGTTTTTAAATGCCTTGTGAGTCTTGTTTGTTGAATTACTTCCTTATAAACTACAATGATCGCTATGAAGTCAAGGAAGAATGAGATTTGTTTTAAGACTACCGGATATGTGTTTTAGACCCGAGGTATTAAGACCTCAGGGCATTGTACCTTGAGAACTTTGTAGACACATTTGATTGACTTAGAGCACTGTTTCTCGAGCATTAGCCTCGGAGACGTTTGGCTTGTCCCGTATATTACGTTTGGACAGGTCCCGGTTTCATATGCGCAATGAGCCGAGGTTTGATTGGTCTATGCATAGGCAGCGCCCTTTTTGGGAGTTTGCTACGGTTAGCTACCGTGGGTTTGTTCGCTCTAAGTAGCATCGACTGATACTCTGTGAACTCTCTTGGTACTATGATTTGTTTTATTGACTTCACTGCATACTTTAAGTATGGTTTGATATTAAGACTTCTAGTCTAATGATGGAACTCCATATTTGATTATGATTTGCTATTAAGTTCCATACTGTGTTTTAAGTTTGATGCAGCATAATTGATTTGATTTATTTGAAAGTGATTTGAATTAGCTTTCATAAATGAGGGATGCTTGGTATAATTTAGTTGCTTATTGTTGTTACTTACTGAGTTTATGACTCACTCCCCTCTTCTTTCCCCTCCCTTTCAGAGTGATCGATACAGCGACTGTTCTTTTTGGCTTGGAAAGCTTCTTGAGAGTGGACTTCCCTGCACAGTTTAAGGTATATGGCTCCCAGCGATTGGTATAGATAGAGATGGATGATGGCACAGTGTATTGGAATTCTTTTGATTGTACATATATATACTTATGTGATGAGTCTGGGATGTAAGCTAGATTATGTATTATTGGAATATGACGATCAATATACTTTTTGAATTGTCATTATGTATGTTGGTAGATGTGCCTAGATATATCAAGGGAGTTATATGAAATTGAGATTGGCCTACATATTCACCTACAAATGAATAGTGATATAAAAAAAAATTTATTTCCGCAATTTAGGCTTCCGTAAGATATTAAGAAAGATCGGGCGTGACACAATCTGTTTTATCTCTATGATGCAATCTACTCTATCCATGCAATGTTTTTTCGAAAAACATTTCAAGCTCAATTGTGGCAACAACAAGGTTATTCTTTATCAATCCATCTCATGCATTCTTCTCTTTCGTCTGTCCTCTTGTGCTTCTATTTCTTATTTCTTTCCTCATTTTCCTTCTTCCGTTTTTCTTGCCCAATGAAACTCTTGTCTTCATGCCCTCTTTATCTTATCTTCTCCCTTGATTCTTCTTTTTACTTTCCTCTCTATCTGGTCACTCATTTGCTCATTAAAATCTTTACTAAGACCTCATCATTCATTCTTTCTTATTCATTGGTTTTTCTTGATTTCCAATTTCTATTCATCCACAAGTTTCCTTTTCTTTCATTTTCCTAAATAATATAGGAGTCTTTCACATATTTTGCCAAGCAAACATTCATTACCATTCTAATTTCAAGATCAATGCAACACAATTTCTAAATCCCTCAAGGTAAGGATATAACAAAGAAATGATAAGTGAAATGAAGAGAGTGGTATTATTCAACATTTGGAAAGATTTAACAAGAAATTGTCAGGCTTAGAAGGAAAGTATGCTTGAATGAAAAGTGAGAATTTTTAGGATTAGGTAATAGTATCCAAATAAAAACAATTCAAACAATTTTGATCGATAAATACAAAATTCCCTTCAAAGGTCCATTAATCTGATTATGTTGAGTTCATCAAAACATCCTCTTTGCCCCAATATCATTGACATCCAGCTTTTTTTGGTATCTAAGTCGCCTTTTCAGGTTTTCAACTTAGATGCACTCCATTGATCCAAACCGCCCTTTTTGGGTTTTCGATCTGAATTCTCCTTTCATCTCTTTTTTTTCTTTTCCTTTTCCTTTTTTTTTCTTTTTCTTTTTTTTTTCGTGAAATTTCTTTTGTTTGTTCTTGATTCTAATACATGCCCCAACAGCAGATATTTCTTCAACCAATTTAATGCTCTCATGGATTCAAGACAATTTTTGGAATCCCATTACTTCCATCTAGGCTAGATCTCTTTGTTTATCTTGATCTGCTTCTTCTAATTCCATCCAAAGGATCATCATCTCATAGTGTAAGTATGCCTTTATTCAACACATGATTCTTCAATGGGAGTACTCATATTTGATCAAAATGGACTTTTAAGGCACGTAACATAGGCTCAGGTGAGGGTTTATGAAAGAAAGAATAAAATAGGCCCAAAATAAGTGTTTCAGGGTTTATCAAACCAAGAATCATTTTTCATGAATCATTTAGGCCTTTTGCCCCATTTGCTTTTTCTCTCCTTTTTTCATTTTAATGTGACTAGGGTTTTCACTTTCTTGATTCAAACCCTCTTTCCTTCTTCATTCTTTTTTCTTTTGTTCTTTTTTTTTTCCACAAAATGTTTTTTTTTTCACTTTGCCCCACTAATCCTTCATTTTCCATTCTCTTTGCCCCCCAGTGTAGAGGGTGATTCTTGGTGGGTTATATTAAAAAGAATATAATAGGCTCAAAAGGGGTAATCAATGGATAATTTTACTCACACTTGAAAGGTAGTGAAAGAAGGCCATTTCTCATCTCATTACACGTACTCTCATTAAAGGTCATCTATTGAACAAAGACAAACTCATTAGAATTTCATGTAGAGATTCACCTTTACTCGTAACATTCTATAGGTGAAGATTTTAGACAAATATCTTCTATTCTCTTCTTACTTGAACAATCTTGGCAAATTGGAAACCCATTCAACCAACCAAAGCAACTCTTTCAAAACTGAATTTTATACTCATTGCCATCATCATTATCATGTTCATTATTTGGATAATTTTAAGCTTGGTAACAATGTAGAGAATATGGGTATTGGTGTTTGGCATTAAAGAACAAGATTAGAATGAGGAATTAACAAATGAAAACTGGCCCAATACATAAAAGAATTCTTAATGCCTTTTGGGCTTAGGCACTCCTATATTACCTAAGAAATTGAAATGTCCTAAGATGAATGAAATTAGAAACAAAGAAACAACCATAATCTTCAAGTTAGTGAATCAATCAATATCATCCACTTTCTTCCATAGCATTAACCGCTACCCCTTGTGTGATCTGCAGAGGATTATCCTTCATATTTGGGTTATTCTTTGCCCCAAAACTCAAAATTCCAGTGTTGACAAGTGCTTGGACTTTCCTCTTCAAGCCCATACAATTCTCAATAGAGTGACCAACATTGTCATTATGATAAGCACACTTTGCGTTAGGATCATACCACTTTGGGTAGGGAGGCTTCAAGGGCTCTACATAAACAGGGGCAATAAGGTGACCCCTTACCAACTGTGGGAACAACTCTGTGTATGTCATTGGTATAGGGTCTATCGTGACATTTGGGCTAGCTCGAGTATTCTTTTGGTCATTAGGTGAAAAAGTGGGGTCTTGTGAATGGGAAATGGGTTGGTAAGCATTCTGATGATAAGTTTGTGGGTGGGGTTGAGAATAAGTGTAATTCACTGAAGGTGAATAAGAGGTATAGGAGCGACGTGAGTTATTGGAGACAGCTTGTGCATCTTCTTCCTTCTTCTTTGAAAACCCATTCCTTTTGCTATCATTCATAGATGCTTCAATCTTACCACTCTTAAAGGCATTTTCAATAGCTTCGCCTGTCAGCACCATGTCTGCAAAATTCTTGGTCACACTGCTAAGCATACGCTCATAGTAAGGAGCCTTGAGAGTATTCAAAAAGAACATGGTAATTTCCTTCTCAGTTAAGGGAGGTTGAACTAGTGATGCTACGTCTCTCCATCGTTGGGCATATTCTTTGAAGCTCTCATCTTTTTTCTTTTCCATACCTTGGAGAGATAAGCGGTCATGAGCTACATTGGACACATGTTTGTATTGAGCTATAAAAGCTCTCGCCAACTCAAACCAAGAAGAAACTTTGCTCCTTTCCAATTGGTTGTACCACTTAGCGGCTGACCCAGTCAGACTATCTTGAAAAACATGAATTAATAGCTTGTCATCCCATGCATATGCCGCCATCTTCCTACAGTACATGGTGAGATGATCTTTTGGGCACGATGTTCCGTTGAACTTTTCAAATTCAGGCACCTTGAATTTTGGTGGAAGTACGACACCCGATACCAAACACAACCTTTCAGCATCAATAGGTCCAAAATAGTCAAATCCTTCCATGGCACTTAGTCTTTCCTCTATCAAGCTCAGCTGGGCTTTAGTACCACTATATTCTTCCTTATGCTTCAACTTTTCTAGCTCTGTGGGATCATCTAAATTTGGCACCTCTACTGGGTTTTGAGCTTGTGTTGTTGATGAATTTCCTTGAAGACTTTCTCCTTGCATCTGTAAAGGCATTGGGGCTTTGACAGTACCTCCTTCGGAGACAAAAATGGGATTGTCTCGCATGCTTTGTTGAGTCTCTTGAATAGACTCCTCTTGATTACCCATCTTCTCCTTTCCTCTAATCATGGCTTTTAGCAACTGTGTAATTTCATTCAATTGCCCCCTTATCTCTGCATTTTCCTTTTCCAACTTCTCTATCCTATTATTTTGGTCTTCTTCCATTATGCGAGCTTGATACCTTGTATGGTATTTATGGAGGGCGGACCGTCTACTAGATGCAATTTGATACCTTGAGTGCCACAATTATGTTGAAATTATTTCATGTGGTGATATGTTTATGCACAAAAATGAATGCACATGGAATGCACTTAAGTCTAGCAATCTCTCCTAACAATCAAAAGTATGGTCATTCTCATGATAAGATAGGTGCAAACTTACATGAATGATATGTTATGCGACACAACTATGCATGACTTAATGATACAGACAAACTCTTTTTTTTTTGAAAAATGGAAGAAAGAAAAACTATTTTTTTATTTTTTATTTTTGTAAAAACAATGTAAAAAGAGGAAGTAAAACTTATTCCTTCATGTGTCCTATCTTAGGTTTATATCTACACTTCAATCTAGCATGGTTCCACTCTAAGGCTAGGACTTAATGATCATGACATGTGTCTTATAAAAATATTAAAATAAATAAAACAGGACATGTGTTACGATTTTAACGCTGCTTGTGGAGTAAAAAAACTTCACTGTCAGTGTATGTAATAATTATCCATAAAAGATTATACAAGATTTCATGATAAGTTAAGCGATTTAGACGCCTACGTAGACATCCTCTCTTGATAACATGTATGACATTTAAAACCAACTTTCTTATTTTATATTTCTTTAAAACTAACTACCTTTTATATCTTATATTTTAAATAAATATTTTTTTAAAATCAGTTTTTAATACTTGAAATATCTATTTATCAACTTCATTGGTTTATCCCTAAATTTACCAATGGTTCAATTTTAATTTTATGTTTCAACTTTTTTTTTAATTTAGAATTCTATTGAAAATTCTAAAATTCATTAAAAGATTTAAAGAAGTGGTCCATCCCACGAGGAGATAAACTAGTGTTAGCTAAAATTAATTTGATCATCATCAAATCATCTACCAGGTACCAACAACATTTGGCTATAATTAATATGAATTTATCATGGTTAGGTTTGGTTGATATTTCTAAAACTTTAACTAAACTGTGTACAGTCTGCTCATTGAGGTCTGTTATTGTTAAAGAAATTATAAAAATATTATAAAATATCTTAAAATTAAAATTGAATAAAAATATTTTTCAAAATAAAATAATGTTTCAAAATTCGATATGGGTTTGAAAATCTTTGTTCGAAAACCAACTTGAATATCACTGAACCCCCTGGATAGACCTAAATATTACAATTTAATGATCTCTTATCATGAGCAAGACCAGTATTTTTGCTTACTTTTTTTTTTGAAAACTTAGTAGATTAATTATCTCTTTAAACTTCCATAATTTTATTAGAAGTTATAATATTTCTAGATATTCGTTAACATAGCTATAATATATCAAAATATTTGATGATTGAATATTAAAACTCGATGAGTTACAGAAATGAAGCAAATAAATATGTTGAGCATGAGTTTAATGGCAGGCAGGCCTTATCTGCCACACCAACATGGCTATAAATGAACGGTATAAAACTGCATACCAGAAAAGTTATTTGATCTATCAACAAGTGATCGAAAGAAGTGAAAATAGACTTTTTCCTCGTATATTTGGATATAATATGAATCTTAAAATCGTCATTATTGAAAAATTTTATCGTTTATCACTCTTGATCCGATTAAGATTAATCTTTTAACAATAAAACAGATGAAAATACATATGATTATATAAAAAAATATTAATTTGATCTCATAGTTATTGCTTCACCAACCAGCTCTGATATTGCATCAATGACCAGCATAAATAATGGGGCCGATCGTCTCTCTTGCTAGTACGCGTTACTGTGACTTGTTTTACCTGTGTATGGATGAATCGGGCTGGGCAGTTAAGCTAGTAGAGACATTAATTCACTGCCTTCAAAGAAACCAATTATCTCCATTACTGCTATATATACAGGTCTTATGCTAAGCGGAAAGTCAAGAAACCTCCTCTAAACTAAGAAGTGCCGTTTCCTTTTAGTATATAGTAAGTGGCATACAGCAATGGCTTGCAGTGGGCAACTTCATGTGGAGGTTGAGCTAAAGTCTCCTGCAGAAAAGGTGTGGGAAACCATTAGGGACTCGACCAAAATATTTCCTGAAGCCTTGTCCCATGATTACAAGAGCATTGAGGTGCTGGAGGGCGATGGCAAGGCCCCTGGATCTGTCCGACTCGTTAATTATGCTGAAGGTAAATAGTTAATTAATTAATTAGCTCTCCTAGAGTAACATTAATGACTTAATTGACATTTTATACTATTCTCACTCCTAAACAAGAGAAGCTTAATTGCTATTAATGTCACTAATTAATCCAATATTTAGATTGAGAAATGACATTTAATACATGATTGCATTCAGACATTGAACTTGACCCAAGGAGATTTATCTGAGTTTTGCATCAATGAAGAGTATAAATCCCGCCCCCCCCCCCCCCCCCAACAAGTGGTTAGAAGAAGTAGAAGTTGACTTTTTTTCTTAGACATTTGGATATGATTCCAATCTTGGAGTCGTCATTATTTGGAAGGCTTTACCATTTACTACTCTTGGTTTGAACATAATTAATCTCTGACCGTAAAATAGATGAAAATGCTTGTCTTTGCACAAGAGCATCAAGTCCACCCTTTTTTACACCTATATATTAGTGCAATAAGAAGTGGCATTGATGAAATTGTACCTAAGGTTTGTAGCAAAATTAATGAGAGAAAACGAACAATCTACAGTATTATTTATTATGGGTAAAACTGAATACTGTCAAGTTTATTGCTTTCGTTTTAGGGTCTCCAATCGTTAAGGTATCGACAGAGAGAACTGAATCAGTGGATGAAGCGGGGAAGATATTTGTTTACAGCATCATTGGTGGGGATCTCTTGAAATACTACAAGACTTTCATTGGTAAGATCATTGTCATTCCCAAGGGTGAGTCGAGCTTGGTTAAATGGTCCTGTGAATTTGAGAAGGCAAGCGAAGAGATCCCTGATCCAAGCGTCATTAAGGAATTTGCAGTGAAGAACTTCATGGAGATCGATGACTATCTTCACACCAAGGCATAGACGCCAGACTTTGCCACCTAGCACTTTTAATGGGCTGTCTTGTGTTTTATTACCAAATAATATATGCAGGATTCCAACTTCCAATATTTGTATAAGATCGATCTCTAATTAGTTAGTTCACTGCTTGAGAAATGAGCAGTGAGCACTTGCTAGAAAGAGTATGGAAGGGCATTGATCAGTGTGGCTACATATTTCGAGATTAATGTAATGGTTTTCTTAATTATCCTTGCATTATAATGGTTGGACTAGATTATTTCAGTTTTGGCCCAATAGCCGAGGGGATTAGAATGGTCCAGTTAGAAATCAGACCAGTTTGTTTTGGTTTCGGTGGCAATTTACTGGAACCAATCAGGTGCGATGAATTGGAACACTAGTTTTGGATTGAAATAGATGGGTTTCCTTTTTTTAAAATTATTTTATTGATTTATTATTTAACAAATTTTAGATTTTTATCTTCTAATAAACAAAATTAATAAAAGAGATCAAAGTTTTCTTACGTGAAAAACTTTTTCAAAAGCTAGGGAGTAATTATCATGAGATCGTAGAGGTGGTAAACGGGCGGGTTCGGGCGGGTTTCGATTCGGGTTTTTTCGGTTACGGATTTTTTCGATTACAAGTTTTTTCGGTTGCGGGTTTTCTCGGTTTCGGGTTTTTTCGGTTGCGGGTTTTCTCGGTTTCGGGTCCGGTTTCAGGTTCGGTCCGGTTTTAATCGGGCGGGCTTAGCGGGCTTAGTCAAATTATTTTAAAATTTTATAAATTATAAATATTTTATAATTTTGAATGTAATAATTAATTTAATTTTATATAGTTAAATAAAAATATAATAGAAATGCTAAATTAAAGTTAAAATTTAATAAATGGGAATTGTATAATATATATATTAAGAAATTTGGTTGGGATGATTTTGAAAACATTGGGAGTGGACCAATGAAGAATATAGTTATCTACAATAATAAAAGAGAATATATCATCTATAATTATTACATTATAATTAATTAATCAAAATTTAAAGTCACATGAGAGCTATCAAAATAATACATAAAGTTTGCACTTGTAAATGATGGACCAATACATAATTTTTAATTATAATTGATTAATTATCGTAAAAAGAATTACAAGTAAATACTCGAAGATGTAAAAGACATTGAAAAAGTTTTAAATCTTGCATTGCATTTGCAAGAAATGAAAGCATTTATGCTATTGTAAACTTCTGCCTTGGAAGCATCTGGATTTCTGTACTAATTAATTTTTTTGTCCACAAACTCGGACTACTAAAAATCATCTTTGAATTGCCAACAACCTCTTGGCCTAGTGGTTAAAGATGAGTTGTGGCATATTGTAAGTCTTGGGTTTGAATCTAACATCCTCATCCTCAGTTATTTAATATTTCCCTTGTACTAAAAAAAATCATCTTTGAATTTTGATTATAATTAAAACGATTATAATAGACATTTCATTATATTAGACTTAATAATTCATATATATATATATTGTATTCGTATTGCATCAAATATATTTGTATCGCATCAAATATATTTGTATCATAAAAAATATAAAAATTATTGTATTAAAATTTATATTGATATACCAAACACAATTTCTTTTTAATTATCATATCTACATTGCATGACAGTATATTGAGATACATATATTTCAAAGTTTGCTTTTGAAGTTTTTTCATGTGATTCTCAAGGGAGGGAAAAGGCACATTCCCAAAGAATTTGAAATTTTTTGGTAATGTGGCAAAAACTTGTTTGGATGTGTGAAGACCGAGAATTTCTAAATAAATATAAGGTATCCGAAAAATTTAATTTGGACAAGTTGAAATCCAAATTTAAATAAGAAACTAAAAGGGGAAATTAAATTGGAAATAAGAAATGAAGGGGGAAAATTAATTTGGATAAATTAATATGCAAATTAAATAAGAAAATGAGAAATAAAAGAGAAATATATTTATATAATTATAAATTATATAAATGTATTTTTATACAAATACATATGTATATAAATATGATATTTTATGTATATATATATATATAAAAATATATACATATATAAGAAAAGTAAATATTATTTTTATCAAAATTTATATATATTGTAATATAATATATATCTATAAATACATATATATTTGAAATATATATATAAATTCAAATTAAAATTTATATATATGTATTTTGTGTAAAAAGAATATATATATATATATATGTTATATTATGTTTGTATATATAACAAAAAAAAAAGAAACAGAAACAGAAGAAACAATCGGGAGAAGCCCGATTTTGTCTCCCCCGAGTGGCACCGGCAACGGTCGTCGGAGAAGGGAAGAGAGGAGAAGGGAGAGAGGACGTCGGCCGGCGAGCCAAGGAAAGGAGGAGATGAATCCAGCGACGGAAGAGGGATTGGCGAAGCGAAACAGAGGCGGAAAACTAAAGGAAAAAGAGAGGAAAAGAGAAGAGGAGATCGGCGGTGCCGGCCGATTCGGGCACCGCCACTCCCCCCACGAGACCGGCGGGGACCAGGGGAAGGTGAGAGGAGCCACCGACGAAGAGGAAACCGACGGAGGAAGGGGAAAAGAGGAAGAGAAGAGCCGCCAGTGTCGCTTCCAGATTCGGCACCGTCGCCGGTGATGGGGCCAAACCGAGACCAGATCCGGCTTCGTGGCAACCTCGGCAAGCTGTGGAGTGGTCGAACCGCCGGAATGGGTGGCCGCCGGTGACCGAACCGGCCAGCAGAAGTGAACCGGCCAGAACCGGCCTGAACCGGTCCGAACCGGTTCAGGCCAGAAAAAAAAAACAGAACAGAAAAGAAAAAGGAAAGAAAAAGAAAAGAAAGAAGAAAAGAAAAGAAAAGAAAAGGAGAAAGAAAAGAAGGAAGAAGAAGAAGAAGGAAAGGAAAAAGAAAGAGAAGAAAAAATGGTAAGGAAATATAGAAAATAAATTGATGGTATTTATTGAATAAATTATGGTTATATTGATGTAGTGCATTGATATTGAAATTGTAGTAAAGCGGAAATGCGACGAATGGTGGAGTTCGGCAATGCTCGAAAATCAAAAAGTGCGCCAAGCTTGGCGAATAGGTAAGATACTTTTATAAAGCATTAGTAGCTTTATATTGTATGTGGGAATTTCGATTTTTTTATATGATGCATCAATTTAAATAGATTTGCTAAAAAACGCTAAGAGGACCCACAACTGATGGTGGGGGTCTTAGTAAGAGGTAAAATTGGTGAGAATCAACGGCTGCAAGTATGAATTGTGTTTCCCTTGCAGGAGGTTAGGGAAAATTAAGCCGTTATGCTGCCGAAATTTTAGGAAAATAATTGAGGAAAAAGATGAAGTTTCTCACATAAATGGAATCTTGGAGATAATTATTGAAAATAAATATTGAAAGGATTTTATAGTATTATCGAAAGAGTTTGATATTGAAATCGATGAGAAGATAGATCGTTGGAAACGATAATGTGGTGAATTACATGGTTTAAAACCTTATAGAATCGATAAATCAAGTAATTTTAATATCACGAATGGTATCAAGTTGAGATTGAGGTGGAATTATTAATTAGACGGATCACGGATAAAAGTAACGATAATTATATGATGTAGCTTGGAAGAGAAGATCACAGTTGAAATTTCGATGGTCGAATGATTGGATTGTGAAGTTATTAACGGAGTAATGATTTCCAGAATTTACCGAGTCTGGTTTCATGATTTTGAAATAATTTCGAAAGTGATAATATGGACAAATTCGAGAGATTGAAATGGAGATTTAATTACGACACAATCCGATCAATTATGGATTCAAAGAAATGAGTGATAAATATGTGAAAAGATGATTGTGCTTATAACCTTAGAATAGATCTTGAATAATAAGATCGACAATTGCATGAGTTCGGATAAAATCATAAAGGCCACATGAAAATGGATTTGAGGATTTAGATACGATTTTGTGATAGTAAATGAAATTGAACCTCAAATCGAAAATGATAAACATGTATCAATAGATCAAATCATAAATGGATTTGATAAGTGACTATCGATTTTGTGATTCTGTTATCCTCGATGTCGATTCTGGAACAGATATTGAAGGATGATATTATTATTTGCATAAATTCGGTAACTTGATGACTATTTTAGAAATTGATGTTTAAATGCTTATCAAAACTTAGAGGATTCACACTAATGATGCGATCCTAATATTGATAATGAAGTGTATAAATGATTATAATAGTCAATGACGATCAAGAAAGGGTATTGAATACCGAATGGTCTGAATACCAAGTGATTCGATTTCCAAATGAATTGAGTACTGAGCAAATTGAATACTGAATTAGATGAATAGTGAATGAATTGTATAGTGATTTATTGGTTGACAGAAAGAAAGTCTTGAAATCGAATAATTGATGGTGATAAAGTTAAATGAATCGCTTTAGCGTATTTGATGGAAACATTATCGAAGTTGCATACTGAAATGTTTTACAGCATCGCATTTAAGCATGCTTTCTTGCAACTTGAAACATTTTAATAATGTTTATATGAATACTGAAAAGTATTGATTTGTTTTGAAATGAAAGTATATGGTAGATATATATATTTTGATATATGAAATATCATTCAGAATTTTACCATATGCTTTACATGATATTGAAAATAAAGCTATAGATTTAAATGTTTTATGAGACTGTAGGCACCCTAAGAGAATTAAATTCAATAAAGCATAGTGGAAACCGCCTAATTGGAGCTTTGCTCATTAGGCAGATATGCTTGTCCGACAATAGTCGTGGACAGGTCTCAGTCACGCCTGATCAGTGGGGCTGAGAGAGATGAGGTCTATGGCCATAGATAGCGCCCTAGTTGGTTTCCAGGGGACGATGATATGATTCACTGCTAGCTACAGTGATTTAAGTCTTTATTGATAGAGATGATAGGGATCTAGCCTAGTCTCTAATTGATATGATATGAAGTCTAGAGTATAATTTTTATTGATATGAACTCTAGACTTGACATGATTTATACTGTACATGAAACAGATTTGAAATGAAATATGTTTTGAAACAGTACATGTTTTAAACATGTTTTAAAAGTCCATGAGATATGATTTCGACACTTATATGATTTATACGTAATTTTGTGTTGAACATGGCATGATATGCGGTCTAGAGTATAGTTGATTTGATATGAACTCTAGACCTGATATGATTTACAGAATATGTTTTAAAAGTATATGATAAATAATTTCGACACTTACATGATTTATATAAGATTTTGTGTCGAATTTGAAATGACATGCGGTTTAGAGTATAGACTGATTTGATATGAACTCTAAACCTGATATGATTTATAGTATATGAAAAATGTTTTAAAACCGCACATGTTTTAGACATGCTCCGAAAACGGATACATGAACTGAAAATGAACATGTTTCTATCATGTCTTAAAAGCAAATTTGAAATGAATTGAAAATTCATATGTTGAGCATGTCCTAAAGTATATATGATATGATTTGAAAAGATAGCGGTTTATACAGTAAAGTTACATAATTGCATATTAAACCTTGACATGATAATATGCTTCGTACACGAGTTTCATGATAAATGTCATGACTCGACATAAATGATATTTCATCTAGACGATGACATGATATGATACATGGACATATGATAGATATGAAGAGAATTGTGAACTTACACTGTGGTGATCATGATTTCTCTATAAGGAAAAGTGATATGAGATGATAAATTACAGGAGTACGATTATGAAATATACAGTGAATTGATATGGTGCTTCAATTGGACATGATGTACTCCGAGATAGAGGAAAATATAGACTAATAGTATATGACATTCAATTTGGATACGACAGATTGTTGTGCGATGCACTATAGTGTAAGGACAAGAAGACTGAAAAGTGATTATGATGATAATTTTAAAAGTATAAGTGATAGACAGATGACAAGAAATGAGATAATGATATGTTATCGATGAGAAAGGATTAACTGTGATTGCAAATTTGCAAGTTTTGAGCATTGCAGATTAAGACAGTGTAATCCTACTCTTGTATTTATATTAGTATCTTACTGAGCCGTGGTTTTGCTCACCCCACTAAATTTCATCTCTTTCAGATTATTGAAGTTAACATCTGCCATGTGAGCTGCTCAGTGGGCATCGGAGACTGTATATGGACTTGGTACTAGTCTTCTGAGGTATATGTTTCTTATAAATTACTTGTTTACATGTAAGACTTAAATTGAAGCACAGTACATATTCTGTTTAACAAGTCGGGATGTAACTAAGAATCGTTTCCGTGGTTGTTAAATATTTAAATGGAATAACTATAGGTCACCGAGATAGTATAGTAACTACACTGACACCGAATACAAACCTTAAAATGAAAAAGAAAAATTTAGTCCATAAATTTGTAGACTAAGAAAAGTATAAGAATCAAGTGAAAGTCGCGGTCTTCGGGTCGTGACAGGATGGAATTGAAAAATGAAAATCAAATAGATCTCCTTTCACACGAAACTCTCATAAACAAAATATTGTTGTTTTGACTAAATTTATATAAATATAAATTTTTACATTTTAATGTTTTTATTACTTGATAATTATTATTTATTTTTTTAATTTCCTGTAATATTTACATTTGTTATAAAATATATAATTATATATTAATAATTATATAAAAATTTATTTTTTAAATGAGCCAAAAATATATAGTAAAACTAAAAGAAAGTGAAAATCCAAAAGTATTAGCTATACAAATAAATAACTAACAAATTATAAATAAATCACACTAATTAATTAAACATTTATATAAATAGCTTTATACTCTTAACAATAACTTATTGAGTCATTGTGTTTTTTTTTGGGTCAATATTGGGTCATTGGAATTTAGATACTCTTAGTTCAATAAATTTCTTTTTTTTTTTACTTTGTTTAATTAGATTTTTTAATAATTATATTATATTTTTAATAAAATTTTAAATTTTTAAGAATTTTTTTACATTTATTTTGTCTTTTAAATACCAACATAATTAGTAATTAAATTAAATTTAACTGCATAACTAGTTAACTAATTCTTCAATTATAATGTTGAATAAAATTATAGTATACATTAAAAAAATAATTAATATTATGAATAATTGGACAATTAATTATCTCAATTTTATATTTATTTTGTTTTTAGTTTGTACATAAATCATAATATAACATTATTTTTATTAAATATAATCATACTCAAACACATTAATTAATCAAATATCTCATTAAAAATTTAGAACGTTAAATTAAACAAGTTATATACACCAATTGACATTATATTATAAATAATAACATTTGTTATAATGTACAAAAAAAAAAACATTTGATATAATGATGTAAATGGGTAATATATAATCAGGTATCCGACACTACCTGACTCTATAATCGAATAATTATAGGGTTCGAATAGTGTTCTTATTACCCGTATCGGATGCGGGTAGTACCCTTAGGGTATGCTATATCCGATTAACTTTTAATCAAGTAGTATCTGGTACTTAAGCTTGTTCATCAATTATATGAAAGTAATCAAAATTATATGCTTGTACAAAGATTTGAACCATGGCATCTTATATTTATTGTTATATGTTTAACCACGTGAGCTAGATTGAGAATTTGTTATATTTGTTGTAAATTTTATTTTTATTTTAACACAACTTGCAATTTAAAATTTAATGAAACATTGTTGGCCAAAAAAATAGTTTACTGAATAATAATAATAATAATAATAATAATAATAATTTATTCTTAAGATAATAAGGTTTTAAAATTTTAGACATAAAGTACTAAAAATAAATTAATATAAAATTTCATAATATGTTAAGATACAATTCTTAAGATATTGATAATTTAACATATATGACATTTTATTATAATGTAAATCTTAATATATATATATATATATATATAGTATATTATGTTTATTATTTTATTTGTAACTCATTATAATAAATTAAAAAAACACTTTTTTGACTAAAAAAGTAGTTAAGAAGGTCAATATCTATTTAATCATCCAATATTATGATTATTAATTGATCAAGTTAAACTAAATTACATGAAAACATCATAAGAGATTAAATGTTTGAAATTAAAAACAAGAGTATATACTAAAAGCATGATAAGAAATTGGAATGAAAAATGTCTGAAATTAAAACTATAATATGCTATGAGAGATTGTTTAATTTATTCTATATTACATGGTAAGATATTATTATAATGTAACATACAAATCATTATGATAAGATAAACATATTAATAATCTGTTTTATATAATTAAGAGCTTGTATAGTTGATTATATATCACATGATAAAATATTATTTTTAAAGTTATAATAACATACAAATCATTATGATAAGATGTTATTTATTAACTATATTATGTATTTTATTTGCCATAAAAAAAACTATTCCAAATTGAGTACTAATTTTTTTTCATATTCACATTAACATAATAATATTAGATTAACATAATAATATTAGATATACACCAATTGATTTAATATCTAATTAAAATGTTAAATAATAGATATTACTAAATTAATTAATATAATGCTATTTATTTAAATATAAATAATAATAATGTTAACAAAGTATAAAAAATAAATTTTATTAAAATTACCACTTACATCGTAATACAACTCTAATATATTATTAAATTACACTTTAATTTACTATTAGAATTATTATTTTTATCCACACTTTAATTTTACATTTAATAGATAATAAATAAATTATTTTTAATAAATACTTAATTCTATCAAAATAATACTTACACACTAAGAGATTACATAATTTATTCTTAAAAGATTATTATAATATAATATATAAATCATTATTACAAGATACCAAATTAGTTTATTCATGTATAAGATTATTATAATATAATAAATAATTAATTATCACTAGCTTGATTTTTTAATGTCTTTTGTTTTAAGGCTAAAAATAAAATTACCACTATAATTTTCTCTTTTAATGATACCCAAGTATAAAAAAATTGTACTTCTATTGTTTAATTTAATAACTTAACTTTTTCTAATCTTAAAAATTTGAATTTTAATTTTAAGATTAGGTTTTTTTTAATCTAAATTTAATATCTTTCTATACTTGAAACGTTAAGAAAATATAGTTTAAATTTAATTTTATTAAAAATATTTTTAATGTGTTGCACAAGATATCAAATTCAAAGTTTCAAACAAATATTGAAATTATATAATTTTTATATATTTGATTTATTATTGTATTAAAATTAAAATTTTATTATAAATAAAAATAATAAAATGTTAAAATGATTTTTATAATAAAATCAAATGTCAAATTGATAATATATTTATTATTATAAATGCAATAAGGATAATATTAAAGATTATTTGATATCATATATTATATCATATATTATGGTGTTTTAAATTAATTTAATTTAATTAAAAAGATTCAATATTTATTATGCTGGTAATATATAATTGATAAAATTGTATAATAAATAATAATTGTTTTCAAAATTTTAAACTTTTTAATTAAAAAAGTGTATCAATTATTTATTTATTTTTAAATAATAATTATATAATTATAATTCGGGTTTTTTCGGGTTATAAACTCGGTTTTTTCGATTTTCAGTTCGGGTCGATCTCGGTTTCGGATCGTATCGGGCTCGGGTTATGTCGGGTTCGGGTTGTGTCGGGTTCGAGTTTTTTCGGTTTCGAGCTTTTTCGGTTCTGGGCTTTTTCGGTTCTGAGCTTTTTCGGTTACGGGCTTTTTCGGTTACGGGCCTTTGACTTTTTTGGTCAATTCGAGCTGGTCCCGGTTCGATCTCGGGCGGATTCGGGCGGGTTTTCGGGCTCAGGCCAATTTTTGCCACCTCTACGAGATCGTAGTTCATAAAAAAATTTACTATGAGTGAAATTGTTTACAATAATACAATTTATAAATAAGAAATAAACCAATTGTTCAAAAATTAATAAAAATTTACTTTGAAATTTCTTCCACCAAGAAAGTATGCTCATGGAACTTATCTCTTGTTCCTTGTTCTTGGTTCCATGATTTAGTTTCAAACCAATTTTTAAAACATGTGAGTGTCCATAATGATGTTGGAAAAAGATTAGTTCGATGGTCTCAAATTATTCTTCTTTAAGTCAAGCATCCGATTTTTTTTCTTGCTACGGAGGAAGTTTAAATTGGGAAAACATCTCATGACATTAAAGTTAAGGCCTTTCATTGCCTTTCATTTTGTTTTCGCCATTGAAGAAAATTGAAAATTTTTTTCCAATCAAAAGCATTAATTGAAGAAGATTTGTAGCTCATTTAAGCTACAATGACTTCGTTGGGATGATGATGATAATGTTTGACTTTTTTCCTTCAATTTCAATCTCTTCCTTGCTCTCGCCTTGTTTACATCCAAAACTCATCGGCATCCACTATTGCATCATCGTCTGAATCGTCTTGATGTTGGCTAGTTTTGATCCTTCTCATTATCATAAAAAGCAAACAACTCTTAGAAGAGATAAAAAAATTAAGGACTTTTGGTCATCACTATCACTCCCGAGAAAATTAGTGTAATATTCAAAAAAAAAGTTTTTATATTTTCCCGCTCCTTGAGTAAGATCTAATATTGATGCAATACAATGAATAGGAGGAATTTGTTCTTAATATTTTTAAAAAATTTTCCTCTATGACAAAACACTATGTTTTTCCAACCATCGCTTATTCGGTGTAGTCTTTTCTCATGTATCATGTGAACTCAAAAATTCCTTAAGTTCAATTTAATTAATTTCTTTTAATTTTGGAGTTTAAATGGATTTGTGGAAATTGATATTGGATTAGCAGGAAACTTGGACAACCTAAATTGATTTGATCATAACTTTAAATTGAGAAATCCAATTGACGAGTCATAAAATTTGCTGGAAAGCTAATTTAGAGAGCTTTCCAACCTTATATGGTACCATTCTCTGGTTCATATTGGATCGATATAGGTGAATTTTTGAAGTTGCACTATGTGCAAGAAACTTAGATAGCAAATAGACTATAAAGAATTGCTTATAGCTATAGATAGGAAACTTCAATTGATGTAATTCCATATTTATTGGGAAATTAACTTAGAGATCTTTCTTACCATATATGGTATGCCTCCTAACTCATTGTAGATTAGTACAGTTAAATTGCCAAAGTTAGGTCATGAGCTGAATAGTAAGAGATATGGATTAAATTGAAACAATTGTTAATTTAATTAATGGGGGAGCGAATTGCCTAA
The DNA here is from genome assembly GCA_032173925.1 of Heritiera fomes. Lineage (NCBI taxonomy): Eukaryota > Viridiplantae > Streptophyta > Magnoliopsida > Malvales > Malvaceae > Heritiera > Heritiera fomes. The sequence goes on along the minus strand of JAPDPM010000009.1, from coordinate 13,230,492 downwards.
CTTTAAAATGTGACTTCCTAACCCATTAAATAAGATTTTGCATGCCTGGAAATAGAAGTTTACCTCACCTCTCCCATGCCAATGGTGAGGTGACATGTGGTGGCCATGAACCAACCTCTCAACCATGGCTGGCCACTAGCTCTCTCACATGCAAATTGTCTTCCACCTACATTCACATACACACTAAGGCAAAAAAGAAATGCTTGAAAAGCCTAAGGGTTTTGGCCAAGGGTCCCTCACATGCAAAGGGATTTCTCATTTCCTTACCTCACCTAAACTACACCAAATAAGAGGAGGAAGAAGAAGTTTCGGCCAAGGATGTGCAGAGAGGCATTCGGCTGCTACTTCCTTACCTCACCTACTCTATTATTCCCACCTTTGCATGATGGACATTAGAGGAAACAAAATAGAGAAAGGAGAGAGCCTTGAAGGGGCTAGTTAGGTTTGGCCAAAAGCAGATTTTGGGTAAGAAATTTGTAATCTCATGCTTTGAATGATGGATTTGGTATAACCATCTTATGTATTGTTTAGACCTGGCGATTCGTGTTTTCGTGTCATGACACGAGTCAAGACATGACACGAATTATCGAAATACAAACACGACAAGAATTATAAAACGTGTATAAATCATAAACATGAACACGACATATATTTTTTTACGTGTAACACGTGATACAACAAGACTGACATGTTATAATTATTCGTGTCACACGACATGACACGACATAGTGTGATAACCAAGAATTTTCCTATTTTTGGTATTAAATATCTGTAAATTTAATTTTAATGCAAATAGATAAGCTAAAGTAAATAAAACAATCTATTTACGAGATTGGAATATGGTTGGAATTATGGTATTTGATGAAGTGATGGATTGGAGAATTCGTATTGAGGAATTTATTTTGGGTATTAAAAGATCCAAAATTATAAAAAAATAAAAATGTGTATATTTATATATCTATATATATAGAAATATATTTTTATATAAGTACATATGTACATATATGAAATATATGAAATATTATTATATATTGATATATATTATTTTATATTACAAAATAAGTACATATGTATATTATTATACATTTATGTATATATATAAATATATATATGAAATATAAATATTATTTTAAATTAAAGTGTATATATATAAATTTTTAATATAAAATATGTATATATATATTGTTAATAGTATATTTATATATATATATATATATATATATATATAAAAGAAAATAGGAATCAAGATACAAACCCGATTCCTCGTTTCTTCTCCTCTGTTACAAACAGAGGAGAAGCCAACGGCAGCCGACCTTGTAGGTGAGAGGAGAGAAGAGAGAGAGGCGAGGGTTGTCGCCGGTCGACGAAAAGAGAATAAGGCTGCCGGCGACAACAAGAAGAGGAAAGGAAAAAGCAAATCGGAGCAGAAAAGAAGGAAAAGAGAAAAAAAGGAAAAAGGAAAAGAGGCGGTGCCGACCGATTCGCACACCACCACCGCCACTTCGTCGCCAGCGAAGGTAGATCAGGAGAAAAGGATAGCCGGCGGTGAAGGGGGGAAAGAGAAAAGAGAAAAGGAGAAAAAGAGACCGTGTCACTGCCTTTAGTTTGCCATTGCCACCGCTGATTTGGAGAAAAGGAGACAAAAAATGGTAACGTCGCAACCTCAGCCACCCTCGGAGGGGCTGAACCGGCGATGATGAAGACTGATGGTGGCCGAATCGGTCAGGGAAGGCTGAATCGGTCTGGATTGGTTAGGGAAGGCTGAACCGGTCTGAACCGGTTCAGACCAGAAAAAGAAAAGAAAAAGAGAAAGAGAAAGAAGAGAAGAGAAAAAGGGGTAGGAAAAATTTATTATAATTTTAGTATTATTATTACTTTGTTGAGTAATTTTATAAAATTCTAAATGTGATTGCGAGCTTGGACTTGTAGAAATTAAACAAGGTGATTGAAGATTGACTGAATCGGGAGAAGTGGATTACGCGCACGACGTTAGTGAGAAAGTCGCAACACTGAACAGGTAAGGGATATACATGTAGCCTGTAGGGATATCTCGAGTGCATGAATTTAACGTGCACAATTTTATGAAAATATTGGTGAAATGATTTTGTTGAAAAATGTGAAAATTTGGCTGGTTGTGAAAAGATGTATCTGTTTGAATTGTGCAGGAAGGTAGTAAACGGGCAGCCGTTATGCTACCGAAAAATTTTAGGAAACTATTTAAAATCATAAATGATTTTCTTACATGTGAAATATTTTTCCAACACATGGAAATGATGAATTAATTATTTTCATAAAACATGAATATACCAAATTTTATTTTTTAAAATATTCATGTTATTGAAATTTTTGAAAATATAATCACCGAAAATTCTCTCGATATGTGAATTATATGTGATACAAAATGGAAGATGAAAGGAGATAAAGTGAATATTCTATAAATGATTTCTTAAATAGTTACTATCTGAGTAATAAAAATCATTTATGGACTGACTAAAGATTTACCGATTTTAACTATTTCCATAAAAGTAATACGATTATGAAAATGATGTTTTGAGACTAAAATGTCTCTACATGTGTTCCACAGTGAGCAATATATTTATGGAATTTTATTATTATTTTTGGAAATAAAATATTTTCATTTTCCATAAATTATGAAAATTACCGAAAAAATGATTTCCAGTAATCTTAAAGGTGAAATGTTTGAAAGAGAATGTGGGAATACGAGTATATGTGTTTACAATGAAACAAAATATTTATGAGATTTATTACATCAGTGTAATTCTTTTATAGCACTGTTTTTACCGTACAAAATACTGTGATTTATACCTTTATAGATTTTCTGAAACATATTATTAATTTTACTTAATTCCATAAAGGTAATGAGATTTTACATGTACTATTTTGAGACCAGTAGGCCCCTTTATTATGCTGATATGTGATATGTGATATGTAATTGGTTCCGGTCGACACCTGATCAGTGATCCACCGAGGACAATATAGACTATGGCCATAGATCTGATATGTTTATTTCTCTACCCTCCGGGGTTCATAGCATGATATGATTTGGGTGATTGCCTCAGTCTCCGTTATGATATGTGATATGTTGAAAGGAAATGTTTTATATGATATGTGGAAAAATTAAAATGTTTTACAGTATTGTTACAAGGTGTATAGTACTCAATTGAGTGTGGTACTATATGATGATTTTCATAATATATGTGACATGAACATGTGATATGTTTTCAAAAAAAAAAGAGGAGATTATAAATCTAATATTCCTATTAAAATTTTAAATTTAATATCAGATTTAAATGATGTAAATGTTATAATTAAATAATTTTAATAGCTTATTTTGCTATCTAAAGTACTGTATTAATTATGATTTGTACAGTACAATATGAAATGAGTTTAAATGAGAATGATGATGATTTAAATTAATATTCTTCTTAAAGAATATATGAATAGTAGTTATTTTATTTAAATGCTTTAATTCGTAAAAGCATAAATTTGAAAATGATATGGAATGAAAAGGAAAAAGGATTTGAGTTCCAACAAATTTAATTACTCTCTACAGTTGCTTCTAGGTTTCGAGACAAGACAAGTATTTTAAAATACCTTCTGTACTCCATCCGAATCCCTAATCGACTGTAGTATCCTTCCTATATGAGCCTAGTGTACTTATAGGAATTTGAAAAAGATTTGACAGCATACAGATATCTGGGTATCAAGAGTTACATATAACTCCTTTACTGAGCCATGATTTGCTCACTCCCTATCTTTAACATTTCAAATTTTCAATGATTGCGAGATCTTGCATTCCAGGATCTCGGCTGCGCATCTGGGTACCTTGCGACAGCTTGATTGATTCCAGAAGGTAAAACCATTTATTTTATGTATTCAGACTTATTCATAGTACTACTTTATTGTCAATTAAACAGGGGATGTAAATGTTGAATAAATTCTCAACATATAAATACTTCTGTAATTACAATTCACAGTTTGTTGAATGAGTACAATGTAAGGAAAAAGAAAAGAAAAGCATCACAAACAGCCCAACCATATAAAATGTGTGAAAAAACGTGAAATAATGTAGTCATGGGATGTGACACATGGTTAACACGAAATTGACACTAAGGAAGATGGAACAATTTTTTAAGGCTTCTGGCACTAAGGAAGCTGATAAGGTGTATATGGTGATGCTGCATTTGGATGGAAAGGCTTTACAATGGCATCAATGATTCATGAAGAATCAAGGAGTGTTGACTAAAATCAAATGGCAATAGTATTTGGAGGAGATGCAGATCAGAATTAATGACACAGAGCATGCTGATCCTATGCTTGATCTGGTAAGCTTGAAGCAAACTGTATTAGTAGATGAATATTATGAAGAATTTGAGAGTCTACTGAATCTTTTGAATTTACCTGAAGACTATGCCTTAAACATTTTCATTAGTAACTTCAAACCAAAAACAGCTAAACCTATGAGACTATTCTTACCAAAATCTCCTAGTCATGCCCTTAATTTAGCCAAACAGCTTGAATCTCTTGTGTTCAATACACCTAGAGAGACCTTCATACCTTCCAAACCATACAACAACACACATCAATCCAATTACTTCGAGCTGCATGAATCATCTACTTCTGTAACTTAGTTAACCACACCAAGACGTATAAAAGATATGACTTACTGATATTTTTACAGTTTTATTCACAATCAAACCATATTTGCAAAGTGATTTAAAACCTGATGACTTAGTTCTCAAACCAAAAAAGTAACCGAGCAAGAAGAATCACACTTAGAGTTAAATGCCTTCATATCATTGGTATATACAGGTAATTGAAGGGGCTTCTAGCAAATCACATCACATTCTAAAATGTTTGATCAAGCCACTCACTGGTGAAGCTTTCACTTTAAAAGGAACAAAAAAGATTCTATCCACTTTCTTTCAATCATTGTTGTGGTATTCTAGACTTGAGCTTCTTCTTTCTCCTACAAACCCTAAGAACCAAAAATGACCAAAATTAGGTGTTAGTCAATGTAGGTTCGACCAAGCCCCAATTTCAAGGGTTAGAATGCCATTTCGCACAATTAAAAATCATAATTAAGCCTAATTAGGGGTTTGGGGTCATTCAAGACCAGTTGGAAAAAGATAGAATTTAAAAGTCAAAAAGTTGATTTCGATTTAGGGTTTGACTTTTTGAATGAAGCATTGACTTTAGGTAATTTGGGGTTTGGAGTAACTTTTGAGGCTCCCAATGATGAAAATAAGTTTTAAATGATCTTTTGGTAAAAGTTAACTCGAGATTTGATCGGGTCAAACTTTCAAGGTTTGATTCTAACCAAAAAGTCAAATAAGGTTTGACTAAGAGAGAAGGGTAGAAAACTAATTAATGTCAAGTCAAATTATGAAATTTGATGGTCAAATGATTGAAAATTAGGGGTATGACTTTTACAGAGATGCATTGACTTTATCGCATGTTGATCGAGCCACTGTTGCATGAACCTCAAGGTGTAAGTATGGTAATTGCTAGAAGTTTGTAAGCATTCTAATCAAGCCTTTTATGTTTTCTATTAATACCATAAAGCTTCTACTTGTGGAATCAAAGTAAAAATGCATATGACCTATTTTCAATAAAATTGTGTTTATAATCAATTTTATAAACATTTGAGACTTTGAGTTTGGTTTGGATAATGTTTCATGCATGTTTTCATATATATATATATATATATATATACACACACACACACACACACACACACACACACACACACACACATACACATAGAGAAAGGAATGGAAGGAACAAAGGAAGGAGATAGTTTTCTCTAAATGCAACATTGGAGTAAAATAGTCATTGTTGTTTTTTTCTAGAAATTTAAAAAGGCCTTATTTCCTTCTTGGAAAATACAATTCCCATTAACCCTTCTCAATAAATATTAACGACATGTCCTTAAAATTTTCCCAAACCTCAAGCAAATCCCACTAATTTTAAAACACATAAAAGAGAAAAATAAAATAATTTTAACAGTGTAGGTGGATATATACAGAAACTTCGCCTTTTTTTTCCTACTTTCTGAGAGAAAATTTTAGAAATAGAGTAAGGAGGAAAGTAAAAAAAAAAAAAAAGAAGAAGAAATTTGCAAGGGATGTTCAATAAACCTAGAAAAGAAAAAAGGAAAAATACTTCACCAAAAACTCTCAGGCGGACCCCAGCCATTTTGGAACACACAAAAGAAAACATAAACAAATAAAACTAGCAACTGATGAGGGATATTTAGGCACAAGGGCATTTCGGTCCTTCAGCATCTGTGTTCGATTTGACCTTACTAGAACCCCTCCAAAGCTGACACCTGAACGTGCCAGCTCTGCCATCATCATTACTATGGAAGCATAGCTCGGCCCCTGACGTGCCGGTCTCCATCCAGGTGTCATCGGTTGCCTCGGGACCGACCACTCTCCTAGGGAATCAGCGTACGCGTGAACGCCTTGGCGGGAACCTGACGGGGCATCCATCAGCCGACCTGTATCATCGAACTGACAGGTCAGCGCCTTACTATTCGACCACGTTTCTTCCACCTGTGCTGAGGTTGGAGACTAAGCGTGAAGTACCTTGCCTATAAATAGCCCTTTCATATTCACGTCGAGGCCAAGTGGAATCTAACTCTCCCGAAATTCTGCCATTCTTGACAACAACAGCAACCAATGTGGAAACATGTAGAGGCTTTGCTTCTTTTTTTTTTCAAACTTTATTGTGTGGATATATATCCAATGCCCAAACTGTTGGTAGTACTCAAGTTAAGCCAAGTGACATTGATACATGGTTAATTAATTAAATAGATGAGCAGAATAGGTAAAACAATCAATGCATATGATAGTTGTTTCTGTTTGCAATTTTGCCGTAATACAAGATGTTCTCTGCCTGCATATGCAAGGAAGGATTTCATGTTTTTTGAACTTCTAGATACAAACGTGAGGATTATGAATGGGAATGGAACACCAGCCGTAAACTAACCAAAAGTCTCACCACTCTTCAACTTCTGTCACTTAGTTAACCACACCAACATATAGAGCAGATATGACATTGATATTTTTACAGTTTTTATTTACAAAGAAACCATATTTGACAAAGTCATTTAAAACTTGATGACTATGTCCTCAAACCAAAAAAGAAACCCAGCAAGAAGATTCACCCTTATTGTTAAAGGCCTTCATATCATTGGTATATACAGGTAATTGAAGGGGCTTCTAGCAAATCACAGCACCTTCTGATATGATTGATCAAGCCACCTGCTGGTGAAGCTTTCACTTTAAAAGGAAAAAAAAGAACCCTTTACACTTTCTTTCAATAATTGTTGTGGCATTCTAGACTTAGGCTTCTACCTTCTCCTGCAAGAGAGGGGTCTTGTAGTCTAAAGTATCATCCATTCTTTCAACCTCACGCTCTTTACACAATTCCTCCTCTTAGTTGTCCCCACATCACAACATAATATCCCGTTCCAGTTATTAATGTTCCTACGACACTGTAAAGCGTTTTGTATCATTAACATGGATGTTTGAGAGATAAAGAAAATGAAGGAAATAAAAGAATGGGTAGTATTTGTGATCTTCATGTTCTTAAGTCTTAAGCAAATTAGAGAGTTAGGAATCTGTTAACCTTTTAAGTGAATCCATGATTCATCAGATATCAAGTTTATGAAATTAGCTTAATGTCATTTTGGGCTATAGTAGCTGAGAAATTTTTTAAAGAAAACAGAGAAAAGATTTAATTACCTTCCATAATTAAGACTATTTGTAAAGAAGCTGACACCAAAAAATGTTGCAAAGACTGTCCCAAATGGCTTGAACATTGGCACATAGAAAGGGCCTTTCATTCGCGTGCATGCTAAATGAACGTTGCTGCGGATAATACTCGCGAAGATTCCCTATAAACGTTATTATTGAATCTCTTAGTCCTTAGTCATTAACTAATTAATGGTTTTGTTGTTGCTCAAAACAACAATAAATGTTTGCTGACGTCAAATCCTCGATCTTCGTGTTAGTTTGTCTTCAAGAATTCTGCAAGAAAGAAAACCATCAGGGGGTGTAGGGATTTCTCCCTGCGCGCGCACTCCGATGCTTAAGTCAGACAGGGTTTTGGCAGCGTTTCAGTATGCAAATAGAACTTAGGGTTTAAAGATGATACCTGTGACCTATTTATAGAAGTGATTTTGCGCGTAATTACCTTTAAGACCCACAGCTTAAGTAATAACTCAGTGGATCTTTTATGAGCCTTCTGGGTCCTCTTTCCTTTTGGGCTTAAGTTATCATTCGGCCTAATTGTCTTCAGCTTGACTTATAGAAAAGCCCAGTAATAATTGACCTAGTCCACATCAATTGCTCCCCACTCTTTCGCAAGGTTTACCTTGTGAAAGAGTACAAAGAATTGGCTTTTCAAATTCTTTTGCTATCCTCTTCTTGGGATTATCACAAGAGTCTTTTCATCTTTACTTGAGGGCTCAACTAGTGAACTTCATTATTATTTGTAGCAGAAACGACATCGTGTCATCATTTCTTTTGTTAAGTGCCTTCTATTAGTCAAGAGGAAGAAAGCTGAATCTGGGTTGAGGCCATGAGGGCACATCGTTAAGAAGTGACATAAGCGGATGCATATGTTCTTATCTGGTTTCATCAAATGTGATTTGTACTCGGCATGCTTTTGATTGGTTGAAGCTTGATCTAGATGCTGAGAATTTGGAACCTTCTTTGAGGATAGACACTTGTAAAGATTTATCTAATCTTACCAGCTCTTAGAAGCCTTTTTGTCGACTCGAAATGGTTGAGGTTCTCACAAGTTTGGACGAAGATTATTTAGATAATCCAGAGACTAATTTTCTTAAGGATCAAGCTCTTGACATTATAGCACCTTAGGACGCAAATGCATGGGTGCCTATTAGTTTCGATACTCCTTTTAATGCAGAAATTAATCTATAGTGCTCCCCAGCTCTTCTTATGAAGCACTTACATCTAAAGAAGAATTCGTACTTGGGTATTGCATTTATCCGTACACTTTATTGCTTGAGGATTTCACAATTTGCCCATCTCGTGCACTTTTTCGCTTAGGGACTTTATAGAATTGCCCGTCTCACGCATTTTCGCTTAGGGACTTTTAGAGAATTGCCCATCTTGCGTATTTTTCGCATAGGGCCTTTATAGAAATGATAAGACTATAACATCGTTTTTATATCTGGAATGCCAACATAATACGTTAAATGCACTTTGTCAATCAATTGTAGCACATATCCAATGATAAAATTGTAACGTACCTCGTTTAGATATTTATTTTTGCCCATCTTGCAGCCTTTTGTGCTTAGGGATTTTTTGTTTTGCCCGTCTCACACCTTCTGTGCTTAGGGACTTTTGATTTACCTGTCTTGTATCTTCTCGCTTAGGGTCTTATTTTTGCCCATCTCACGCATTTTTCGCTTAGGGACTTATTTGTGCCCGTCTCACGTCTTCTTCTCGCTTAGGGTCTTATTTGTGCCCGTTTCGCGCATTTTTCGCTTAGGGACTTATTTGTGCCCATCTCGCGTCTTCTTCTCGCTTAGGGTCTTATTTGTGCCCGTCTCGCGCATTTTTCGCTTAGAGACTTATTTGTGCCCGTCTCGCGTCTTCAGCCGGCTTCTGTTTTTTTCTTCTTCTATTCCTGCAGCATGTCTATCAAACATGGAGCATTATCATAGTACAGATAAAAATAACTGACCTTTCATTTCATAATGTAGTATTTTTAATTAAGTGGAATAAGTAACAATATAATTGCAGCAAATGTTAAAACAATAATAGCAAATGTTTACCACCAGTACCATTCCAAGTCTTTGTCTTTGAAAAATCTATAAGGTACGAGTGCTGTGATGTTTTGCTGTCAACCATGGATTGTGCACTAAGTCGTGCCTCGGTACCAATAATCTATCTTCACGAGCTTACCACAAGTTGTTTTCGATTGAACCAAGCTCTTCCTGGCTTGCTGCCTTTCACGATAGTGGCTAGTGCCTACCTCGGACACCTGCCTAATTCAATCACAATTGTTAGAGTGGACAAGAAAATTGAAAACATCGTATAAGAGTACCTCAGATCTGGTTACCACCCTTATGTCCCTGCTTGAGTATGTTTGCAATTTTTGTTATGCCAAGCACTCACTTGTATTGATACTCCAGAATGCTATGTATAGGGTTTTACAAATGAGACACAGCCTTGATCTCGACACCCTAAGCTGGCACATCCTTGTCTTGCTTAAAGGACTCATGAAGCCGACACACTCTTTATATAGACAAACCCTCTTTCACATGTGTGGTTGTCAATATGCTAAGTGTGTGGCTCTTAAGCCACTTCTAGATGGTTGCTAGAGCAGTTCTTGAAAGCTTCTATGTCAGACGATCGACAGATGGGCCAAAGGAAGCTTTTAGACATTCTGTCGGATTAGTGCGCGCACTAGGTCTAGAAGATTATAGATCATTTCGCTCAGATCCCGCACTTGGGCGTGCGCTTAGATCGTCAGTTTCAAATGTGCTCGCCAAAGTTGTTTCTAATGGGCAAACCAGTAGTTTGGATTCCGTGCTTGCCAGCGTTGCTAGTCATTGCCGAAAGGCATGACTTGGGTGTTCTTTACTTGCCTGCATTGTGCTAACGGGAGAATCTTGCGTATGGGTGCTGTGTTCACCTAATTTTCTTCGCTGTCATTTTATCAAAGTGGGGAGCTTGTGGCGTGCGAGAGCCCTATCTCATCCAAGGCTTGTTGCGCGTGGGAGCTCTCCTGTCGCCCAAGGCCTATCGCGTGCGGGAGCTCTTGTCTTGTACAAGGCCTGTCACTCTTCTTGGCTTTGAAGTTCAATTTGACAACGAAGAAGATAAGGTTGCCCATGTTCTAGTCGTGTCGCATGCCTATAGTTGTGCAAACTGCTCTGTCGCGTGGCCTTGAGCTAGCTTGGGACAGAGGGCCTATTGCATGCTTGTAGTCGCGCAAATTTGCAGTGTAGCAAACACCTTTCGAGTGACAGATTGTTCTGTAGCATAACGTCTTGCATGCAACTAACTATTCAAAAGAGTGGCATCTTTGTGAGATCTTCAATAGTGGTCCCTCTTTCTCGCCATTTTGGCTATCGCACGCGTGAGCCACCTCTCGCAGAAAGAGTCTGTCACGTGGAACCTTGTCGCCAAAATTTTTCATGTGCGTGCCTGTGCTCGCAGAATTGAGGACATGGTTGTCGCCCATTCCTTGTACTCTGCCGCCAGAGATCTTTCAGGCGACAGGTTGGGCTCTGCCCATTCCGTTTACTCAATCACAGGGAACTTTTAGGCGATAGGCAGGGCCGTAGCCCACTTCTTGTATTCTGCCGCCAGAGATCACTACCTGCCGCCAAATATGTGACTGGTCGTTGCCTCAACTTTTTCTTTCTCTTCTTTTGTCTTTCCATTTTTTGCAGCACAATACCTTTTATTTTTACAGTATTTAGCGTACCTTTACACCATATAGCTTCCCAAGTTCTTCTTTGAAACAATGTTGTCATTTCTATTCAAAGATGAACTTTTTCTCGAGCGCTGTGCTTGATGATGTACAGAGTTGCCTAATCCTTTTTCGCTTTGGCCACCCAAAATGGCTTGCCCATAGAGTTCTCTCTCCTAGGCGAGTTCCTATATCGGTTGACAAGGGCTTGCTTGCTTGGGTCTTAGGATGGCTGTATTCTTACTCATTATTCACAACCGTACTCGCGTGGTGGCCACTAGCTCGTCTGACCTTTTGTGCCCTGCCTGATTTTTGCCGCTCGTCTATGTTCATACGCATCTGGGCGAACACGAGCGGGCATTTGGAGTTCTGGCGTGTTCCCTGAGGTCTTTGGTTGGGGCTTGCCCAATAGTGCTCCCCTGGATTTACGCTCACTCGTTTCGAGCCCTTCGTTCAGTTTTTTTTTTGCGAGCTCATCTAGCATTGTGCACACACCTCTGCCAGACCCTTCGGCCTGTTCCTTGCTTGCCCATCTAGATCTGTTCTTGTGCCTTGACACGTGCTTTACCAATCGAGCCTTGTTGCGGAGGCTGGGCTGTGGCGTTGGTCATGCAATCGCCACATGCCACTCAATCGCCGAAAGTGTCTGCTGCAGTGGTCTTGTGTTCGTCACATGACACTACATTCATCAGCATTGCTTCACACCTTGTGTGCGGAAGGCTAGGCTCACGAGGGTCATTCGCTCACCTAGAATGCTTGTCGTGTGACTTTTTCTCGCTCGTATGGCTGTTGCATAGGACGAACTGCTTTATCGCAATATGACTTGTACTCACCATTACCTTTTACTTACTAGGCCAGCATGTAACTTGGGATCAATGCTCCTGTATTTGCGCTACCGCCTTGCGTACGACGAATTGACCTGTCGTTGCAGGAGCCCTTCTGTTATGGTGGTGCCTGTTGTACATTAGCTGTTTTTACGATCTTTTACTCTACAAGTCGTGCTCATCATCATCTCTTTACTACCCAAGACTGCCGCTTATGTGCGGTGTTCATCCTTATGGCTTACTCTTTCGCCAAAACTCGTCCCGCGTTAACTGTGCTTACCTGTTTTGGCCGTCAATAGGCGAGCCATAATCTTTAATTGAAGGCCTGCGATGCAACGGGCTTGCCATATTCACGCCTGTGTGTGCTCTTCGTGTGGTACCTTACCTCTCTTGCATGTGTGAGCGGCTATCTCTCACCAAAGGGTCCTGCCGCATGGTCCTGCTCGCCCACATTCCGCTCTTGGCGCGAGCTAACGTAACAATCCTTTGCTCGCCATCGTCAAACAAGCATTTCTAATTAGGCTTCGTTTGCACGCATCAGTTGTTCTACAGGGGCACCTGCTGCGCGTATTTAAAATTTCACTCACACCAAAGTGGAGTTGGATAAAAACATAATAACAAAAGCTTTTCTAGTAATTCTTGGTTTGAGCTTTGCCTCTAGAGTTTTAGGCCTTGTTACTCAAGTTGGTTAGGAGTGCGAGCCCATCGACCTAAGGTGATAAAAATACAACCTCATTGACCCAAGATGGCGAGGATTATGGGCCTCGTCGGCTCGAGATGGTCAAAAGTGTGAGCCACATCATTTAAGGTAGCTAGAAGTGCAAACCCTGTCAGCCTGAGGTGGTCAAAAGCATGGGCCCTTGTCGGCCCATGGTAGTCGGGAGTGTGGAGCCCATCGACCCATGGTATTCGAATGCATGAGCCTTATTGACCAGAGGTAGTTCGGAGAACAGTTCGAAGTGTAAGAGCCATAATGTTGTAACATTCTGTAGGAGTACTTCAAATATAATTGAAGCCAATTAGCATCACAACGTATCTGTGTTGCTTGATGGCTGGTTGCTTGTCAGCTGCACTGGATCGCCCATGTTCGAGTCGAATGCCGCGCAAATATTTTTGCATTATTTGCGCTTAATCACAAAATTATTTGCGCACGAAAGGAATCGAACACGCAACCTTCTGATCTGAAGTCAAACGCGCTACCACTGCGCCACAGATCCACTTTGATAATATGTTGGTATCGAGTATATTTTAGTAATCGCTCTGCCGCACATGTAAAAATAGATGATGCGCCGACAGGCTTTTGTGCGATAGGTTATGTGAGGCTTTGTGACGACAGGCTTGCGACGACAGGCTATGTGACAACAGCCGTGTGACGACAGGCTTGCGACGACAGGCTATGTGACGACAGCCTTGTGATGACAGCCTCGTGACGACAGGCTTGCGACAACAGCCTTTTGTGTGACAGGCTATGTGACGATAGGCTTGCGACGAGAGGCTATGTGACGACAGCCTTGTGACGACAGGCTATGTGACGACAGCCTTGAGACGACAGGCTTGCGACGACAGGCTATGTGACGACAGCCTTGTGACGACAGGCTATGTGACGACAGCCTTGCGACGACAGGCTATGTGACGACAGCCTTGCGACGACAGGCTATGTGACGACAGCCTTGCGACGACAGGCTTGCGACGACAGGCTTGCGACGACAGGCTATGTGACGACAGGCTTGCGACGACAGGCTTGCGACGATAGGCTATGTGACGACAGCCTTGTGACGACAAGATATGTGACGACAGCCTTGTGACAACAGGCTTGTGATGACAGCCTTATGACGACAGGCTATGTGACGACAGCCTTGTGACGACAGGCTTGCGATGACTACCTTGCGACGACAGGCTTGCGACGACAGGCTATGTGACGACAGGCTATGTGACGACAGGCTTGCGACGACAGCCTTGTGACGACAGACTTGCGACGACAGGCTATGTGACGACAGGCTATGTGACAACAGGCTTGTGACGACAGGCTATGTGCGACAGGCTTGCGACGACAGGCTATTTGACGACAGCCTCGTGACAACAGGCTTGCGACAACAGCCTTTTGTGCGACAGGCTAGCCACTCTCTCGCCCAATGCTATCTCGTGTGGAAGCCACTCTCTTGTCTAATTGCTTTTTTGCGTGAGCCTCCTTCTAGCTTGTGACAGAGTGTCTGTTGCATGTACGTGGGCGAGCGAATCGCTCTGTCACGTGAAACCTTCCGTGCGATAGTAGTCTATCGCGTGACTCTTTTATCTCTCGCGAAACTAATAGTCTCCCGCGGGTCTTTCGCACCCTTTCACAGACTTTTATATTTGGCTTTTTGCTCAATTTCCCACAGAAGGCGCCAATTGTTGTTGCTCAAAACAATAATAAATGTTTGCTGACGTCAAATCCTCGATCTTCGTGTTAGTTTGTCTTCAAGAATTCTGCAAGAAAGAAAACCATCAGGGGGCGCAGGGATTTCTCCCTGCGCGTGCACTCCGATGCTTAAGTCAGACAGGGTTTTGGCAGCATTTCAGTATGCAAATAGAACTTAGGGTTTAAAGATGATACATGTGACCTATTTATAGAAGTGATTTTGCGTGTAATTACCTTTAAGACCCACAGCTTAAGTAATAACTCAGTGGATCTTTTATGGGTCTTCTGGGTCCTCTTTCCTCTTGGGCTTAAGTTATCATTCGGCCTAATTGTCTTCAGCTTGACTTATAGAAAAGTTCAATAATAATTGACCTAGTCCACATCAGATTTGGTTTGAGTTAGCAGAGTTTCAGGTTATTTGTTCTTACTGTCGCAACAATAAGTAGGAGCTCCAGGTTGGTTTTCAATTTCCAAGCGTCTAGATCTCTCTCCATAATCAAAGAGAAGAGCAGACATTGGCTAGTCCCAGATAAGCTATAAAGAGATGCCACTTTCATCTCTTGGAGGTATTGCTTGACGGCTCCCAGCTAGGAATAAAAAAAATTTATTGCTGATAAAATAAAAGAAAAATAATTATATGATACACTGTTAGTTGAGTTTTTTGAAATTTTAAATGGAATTAGGATGATGAGACATATTTTATTTATTTATTATTTTTAAATATTTTTAAAGAATATATATCATAGTCATAATTTCGTTTGTGGAATAAAAAATTCAACTCTATTAATCTTAAAAGAAAAAAGAATGATAGAAGGGGGACAATATTTCAAGGAACCATAACCAAATACTCTTAATTTTATTTGACTGAAATTTTGCACCTGAATAATATTCTATATTGAAATCGATAAGGAGGCAGCCGCAAGCAGAATTCCACCAAGAATACAACGGTCTGGCGCCGAGTAGAAAACAAAAAGTTTGGGCACAACTTGAAGTTGGTGGGCATAGAAAAATGAGGATTTTCGTATAAATGGGCCTTTATATAGTTCTACTACAACTGCCCCCATGATTGAAATCATGGCGCCAATCGCTTTGGCTTGGCTGCTGGAGCTTCTCCAATCGACCCTTGTCGTCCTGCGATAATGAAATTTCAGCCTTCTTTTTGAATCGCTGAAAATGTTCCAAGGACAGTCTCTACTAAGGGCTTGATTCTTTAGTATTTCAATATCCTATAGTTCTATTTATCATTCTCATGACCCATGGGTGATCTATACTAAATAAGCAGTAACTTGATTTAATAAGGTGATCTATAATAAAACATGATTGATATTTGGTATCACTATCGTCTTATATCGTCAAATTTTGAATATATATATATATATATATATATATATATATATATATATATATACACACTTATTTTTGTATTTTTTTTTTCTGAAACATAAATAGACAAAGAAAATATGAAGATGGCTTGGAGAAAATAAAGAACCTGAGCATGATGGAAAGCAAGAAGGAAATAGATGGTACTAGGAGGCCCGTTGCACATACAACGATTGGTGAACTATAGCTTAGCCCAAGGAATGCAAGGTTCTGAGATACAGCTATCCTACAAATCAACACCAAAAACAAGAGTCAATTTTCACTTTAAGGAAACAACTTTAGAAGATTGCAAAGGAAAATCCCAACCCGTAGATTTTGACAGATTGTTCCTTTAGGAACATTATCAAAGCTTAGTACTTCGCCTATCGCAGCACAATTATCATGTGCCAAAGATGTCATAGACTCAAAAGCCTTTATACAATAGGAAGTTAGAACAAAAGGAGACAAAGATGGAAGAGAGAGCATACCCTGTTAAACCCATGAAAAATATACGCACGAGGAGTGGGAAGGTGAAGATCGACTGTTCTGTTCTGCAATGAGAAACGAGAGAGTAAAATAAACAATGTCAAGAAATGAGAAGCAAGTGAAGATAAACAAAGGGAAGGACGTAGGGAAACACCTTTCCCGATGAAAAACAAAGGAAAAAGGGAGTAGCAAGAGAGAGGCAATAGCATTGGTGTAAACTACAAATACAAAAGGGCTCATCCCTCCTGTTATGGCAGTTTTCGCCAATATCGTCAGTGCTATGGTACAACCCTCCATTATCACCATAACTATAGACGGCGCCACTTCACCCATTCTCTCTGTCAACAGCACAACCATCTTCCCTCGTTTGGATGATATATCAAAACAAACAACAACAATAAGAATCCAGAGTATTTCACCAAGTAATCGGAGCCTATCACGAAGCAGGCTTGTTAAGGTGTTCTCCTTCTCTTTCTTTGGGCGCGTGCTTGCGTGAATGTGGGGTATTTATAAAGAAAGAAGAGGCTTTCTTTCGTGAGGAGAAGACAGAGAGAGTAGCCCTTCAAATATGGGTGAAGCTACTTGTGGGAGTGAAAAAGCGACTCGGGTGACTGACTCCAGCTCCAAGGGGAGGGGGAGATGCTGACGTGGGATTCATGTTCTTATGTACAACAAAAACTTTGGTTTCCTTTTGATTAAAAAACTCAGCTTCGTGGCTTGCTCTAATTTGTCATCAATAGCGACCGATCAAACCATAATCTAAAATGTTTCTGATTTCATGGGGTTGGAGTTGTGGTGGACATTGACAATGGCCTCACATTAAAGTATTATAATAAAGATTTATATATGATGTATTGACAGTATATAATTTTTATATATTATTAATGTATCAGAAGTTGACATCTCATCAATAAACTCTTATAAGTAAATTAAAAAAAATTATTTATATTTACTTTTAAAGACTTAGCATATTTTTTAATTTACCAATTAATGATGTATCAATATTTAATACAATAATAATATATAAAAACTATACACTGTTAATATATCATATATAAACTCTTATAATAATAAGCCCACCCACTTGCCTGAAATTACAAGGGACCTTTTTTGGTGTTAAAATCTTTATGATTTTTCCCAGAGGCCTACGCTTGACAGTCTTGATTCCCAACAGAAACAATCTTAGTTTTGGATGGATTGGATTGCTGAAATTTTTATTGGATTTGGTCTCTGATGCATAGGATCCATCTGAAGAGGGTTAGAAATTTGATTAAAGAAGGCTAATGGACGAAACAAGGGTAAATTCGATTACGATTGTCTAGTTTTGTCGTAATTTAACTTTTTTTTCGTTAGTTTTAAAAATAAACATTCATTTCAAAACCACAATGTTAACATATATAAATCAATTATTAAATTATAAATTAATAATATCATATTTTTTAAGTATTAACAATGAATTTTAGTATTATTTATTACTTTTAAATATTTTCTAAAATTATTTTATGCTGGATATTTATTTTTTAAAAAATAAATTATTGATATTACACGAAGAACACAGGATAACAAATTTTTTTATCTTTAACTTAACAAAACGACCTTTTTTGTACTGTTAAGAAATTTTTATTACTAAAAATTAAAATTAAAATGGAAAGCCATAAATAAAATTTACCCAAAGATTAAATTTATGTTTTGTAACAACTCAAAATTAAGTACCAATTCCGTATTTCACTAGCTTACTTATGGTTGATAAGAGAATTTAATCTTAATTTACTCGTTAAGGAAGCTGCTAGCCGCTGCTTTGGACCACATGGTAATGGTAGTGATACTAAAATATTCAGATATATGAAGAAGCGTTGCTGTTGGTTCGTGAATGAAACAGGAAAAAAATTTTGTAGTTTAACAGTCCATCACAATAAGGTTAAATTTGTGGGAGAGAAGCAAGTGGATAAGGTTCAAGTTTTGTCCAGTTTGGTTTCACAAGAGATTAGCCCTGCAATGATACGATAAACAGAGTGACGAAAGGAGTTGAGTTTTTCGCCTTTTAAAACTCCTGTTAAAATCGAACCCAAAAATCTAAAACAAGCAATGGTTGATAACTTTTTTCCGGTTTAACATTTTGTCAGGAAACAGACGATAGTCGTGAAAGGTGAAGGTGCAAAGCTCCATGTCCCAATCTTTGAAAGTTGACACTAGAAGAGCCCTCCTTACCTACCCCTAGGCTCCACTCGCTCGGCTCACCTCTTTGTTTTTTTGGACTCTCTTTTCTTCCTCATTTGCGGTATTCTATTCTTTGTCTCCCTTAACTGGGCCGCCCAAGAATCTAACGTTTCCCTTGGAATTTTAAAGAGTATGAAGCAAACATGCCTAGGCAATTACCGATCATCATATATATAAAAGTTGTAAAGCTATGCAACTCACCCTTTCGCCACGTATTTCTCCATGATTTGGATACTATTCATCTTCATTTTACCTCTATTTTTTGTCTGTTTATAGGTAAAATAATCATTTTCGTTGAGATTTTTTGCTGCAATGAACTTATGCGCATGTGCCAGAATAATTCTGATCTCTCTTTATTGTTTTTGCCAATTCATTCAATCTCTCCATTCTTTTCTATTTTTTCCCCTGGCAATCACGTCAATCTCAATTGCTTTTGAAATTTTTACTCTTTTCTTTACCTATCCACTCACGTTTCCTCCAACTCTCTTTTTTTTTTGCCCTATCCCACAAACCCGTTCACCCGTCGAGCCATTGCCTTCTACTATTACAGTGCCTAAAGATCCCGAGAGAAAGATGAAGTTATGGAGAAGGTTGCAAAGAAAAGCACAAAGATCGTGTTATTTGTGAACATGTGCACCAAGTGCTTGGTTGTGACAGAGCCGAAGTTAATGATTGGGTTCCAGCGAGAATATAAGAGAAAGAGAGATGAGTGAGTTATCTCCTCCTTAATCGCCTCAACTCTCTTTTTTTTATGAAAATGTAACCCTTTATTTATGATGAAGAAGAATCAGGATTACAAAAACTAGGAGGAGTAGAATTGTACCATATTTCTACATCCTCAATTGAGCTCACAGCTCTAATAAGATTATGAGCAAATTTGTTTTGCTCTCTAGGAACATGAACCAAAGAAACAGAAGATATTTTTTGTATGAGAAACTTGATTTCCTCCAGCAAAGAAACTCCTTCCCAATAACTATTGGAGACAAAGTTAATCATCCGACCAACCTACTGACAGTCGTTTTCCACAATCACCATACCAGTCTGATGTTGAGCAGCTAATTCCAGGCCAAAACGAATGGCTAGACATTCCTTGATCATAAGGTCAACAACTCCGTTAAATTTCTTAACTACACACCAGTGGACCTCCCCTTCGCTGTCACGTCCTACTACACCAGCCCACGCTTCATTGCCCTTTAAGCCAAAGTCCACATTAACTTTCAATCTTCCATGCATAGGAGGATTCCAACTCTGACGATGATTCATTACCGGTCCTTGTCTTAGGTTGTATGTGTAGTAGCCAGTCAATCTTGCTCTCTCCTCTAACGTATGTCTTAATGAATCATGCAACTGCTTTACTGTCCTGCAAGACTGATCAAATAGACACTGATTGCGATTCTTCCAGAGCAACCAGCAACCAACCATGAATGGAGTCACACAATCTTTCTGAGTGACAACCTCTATAGCAACTCTCCAAGACTCTGGCCCATTAAATGGATTGTTTCCTAGGGGCGGTAACCATGAAACTCTGATTCCCAGAACCTTATGCTCAACGGACATTGAAAGAAAACATGCCTCCAATCTTCGTCAGTCCTCCCACAAACCGGACAATTCAAAGGCACCTGCATGCCTCTACTACAAAGGTTAGTTGTGGTGGGGATGATATTCCAGAAAATTTTCCACATGAAAATCTTGACCTTTGGCAATACATCAGCCTGCCAGAGAACACGTCATAAAGGATTTCTATCTGTAGCATCTTCCACAAACAGACCCAACATTTTTCTTGCAGTGAAATAGGCCGATCTTACTGAAAAATTCCCCAACAGATTACCATTCCAGATCAACGTGTCCTGTTGATTATGCTTTGACAGTGGAATCTGGGCTATGATCTCCACATCCTACTGATAAAAGAGTTCCTCTAACAAATTAATTCTCCAAGTCTGACTGTTAGCATCAATTAACATCGACACCTGCATAGGTGTTGGAATAATCAAACTAACCGAAGTGAGCTTGTATTCTGGTGGTTTCTTAATCCATTGATCTCTCCATATGTCAATCTGTGATCCATCACCCACTCTCCAACAAGAACCTTTGTCCACAATTTTCTTTCCTTCTAAAAGACTCTTCCATAAATATGAATCTTTGTAGCTTGACTGAACTTTAAAGAAATCACCCTGCACAAAGCACTTTGCTTTAAAAATCTGAAAAGCAACAGAATGCTTATTATGCACCAAACCCCACCATTACTTTGCTAACATCGCCAGATTCATGGCCTCTAGGTCTCTAAATCCAAGTCCACCATCCAGTTTAGAAACACATAGACTAGACCATGACTTCTAATGAATTTTTCTCGTACCAGATTTTCCTCCCCACCAAAATTTTGCCGCCATCAAGTTAAGTTCTTGGGTGAAGGATTTTGGTAGCAAAAAACAATTCATATAAAAGCTTGGAACCGCCTGAGCCACCGACAGGATAAGGACTGCTCGACCACTTTGTGATAAAAACTTTCTTTGCCACCCTTGGATTTTCTACCGCAGTTTATCCTGGATGGTGGTTAATTCCTTTTTCTTCGATCGCCCAAACAGTAATGGCATTCCTAGGTAATGATCGCCCACATTGAACCTCCTCATTCCTAGCTCAGATAAAAGTCTGTTTCTATTCTCCTGATCAACATTGGAGCTGAAGAAGACCGAAGATTTCTGGAAGTTGATGCATTGTCACTCCTCGTAAAGTTGTAGTGTGTGTTTCAGATTTAATGCATCCCTCTATGAAGCCTGAGTAAACAATAGACTATCATCTGCAAAAAGCAGATGAGTCAAAATAGGCGCCTCTCTTGCCACCCTCAAGCCATGCAAACTACCTGTACGATGAGCTTGATTTAGGGCTAATTTGGATGAGCGGTGCGATTGGTTTCGGTGAAATTAAAAAACGTCAAATGACCTCCGTGAGTATATTTTTTTAATAAAATAATAAAAATAAAATAAATTCAAAGGATACAATAATAATTTTACACATTTTTGTTTTATCTTCTTGTGATTTTTTTTGTCTTTTAGCTAAAGATGCCATCGCACCGGTGCTAAACGCATCGGTCCGGGCATCCAAACTAAGCCTTAGAAGATGAGAAAGACCTTCTGCACAGATGATAAAGAGATAAGGAGATAAGGGATCTCCTTGTCTCAATCCTCTAGTCGGCACAATATCCCCATATAACTTCCCATTGATCTTCACCCATTTATCAGTAAAGCCAAGTTTCTGCAGCATAAACTCCAAAAAAATCCCATTCAATCTGATCATAAGCATTGCCCATGTCGAGTTTAATTGCCATTGAACCATGCAACCCATCTCTTTTTAGTTTCATACTATGGAAAGCCTCAAATGCTACCATAACGTTGTCAAAAATTTGTCTATTTTCGACAAACGCACTCTGATTTGCTCCAATGATCTCAGGCATGATCTCCTTCAATCTATTCACCAACACAGTTGCTATAATTTTATATAGCACATTACAGAGGCTGGTCGGTTTGTAATTCGAAACATAGGTAGGATTGTGGCATTTTGGTATAAGAACAATAGTTGTTCGATTAATAGTTGATAAATCCATCTCACCATTAAGAAAATTCAGAATCAGTTGGGTTACTTCCTTACCCACAATGTGCCAGTAGGTTTGCAAGAAACACGCAGTGAAGCCATCAGGTCCCGGTGTTTTGCTAAAATTCAACTTTCTCATCACCTTCTCTACTTCTTCCTCCACGAATGGCTGACAAAGCTTGGAATTAGCTTCCTCAGAAATTCTTTGTTCAAGCCCACAGAGCGCTGACATCGATCTTGGCTCCCTTGACAGTGAGAAAATCCCATGAAAATACTGCACAATTTCATTTGCAATATCTCTCTCCTTATCCAAAACTTGGCCTGACTCCGAGACTAACTTCTGTATGGTATTTATTCTTTTTCGTTTGGAAGCCATTGCATGAAAATACTTTGTGTTGCGGTCCCCTTCCTTTAACCACAACTCCTTTGATCCTTGTCTCCATATAATCTCCTCTTAAGAAAGAAGCTGGTGCAACTCCTGTTTTTTTGTGTCAATTCATCTTCGACCGATCCGTCCAAACCATATAACATTAAGCTTTCAATCTGCTGATTAAGCTGCTGGATTTGTCTACCCACATGTCCAAATTCTTCCTTATTCCATTTCAATAAAGCCTAGTTGCATAATTTGATTTTCTCAGCCATTGCAGCACAATCCACTGCCTCAGAACCACTCCAAATCTGACTTATAACCTGCTCATAAGTACTGTTAGTAATCCACATATTTTTGAAGTAAAAAAACTTACCCCGTCTGTGTGTTCTTAGTGAAGAATCTAACTTGAAAAGCAAGAATAGGTGGTCCGAGAAAGATGCATGTTTGTGAAACTCCCTTACATGAGGAAACAAATTGTACCAGTCTTCATTAGAAAAACCTCTATCCAGCCTCTTTAGAATTTTATTTTTTCCATTACCTCTACTCCACGTCATGAGAAGCCCATCCACTGGTATATCCAAAAATGAATAATAATCCACCACATCCTGGTAAGCCCTCATTTGCCACTGTGGTCGAGATAGTCCTCCTTTCTCATTGTCGAATAGAATTTCATTAAAATCACCCACACACAACCAAGGTCCTCACCATCTATCTCTTAATGATTTCAACATAGCCCATGATCGTGACGCATAGCAGTCTCCGCATTCCAATAGAAGCTTGTGAACTGCCAAGGTGAGAGCTCAAACTTCACTATACAATCTATATGGTTCTTAGAAAAAGAGAGCAAATCTAGCTGATAATCTTCCTGCTAAAGAACCACAAGTCCTCCACTTCTCCCAATAGGATCAACAGTGAAACAACTAAGAAAGCCCCATCGTTGACTGAGTCTCAACATCTCACTCTTTTTCCTCTTAGTTTCTGAGAGGAAAAGCATGCAAGGTCTACAGCTTTTGACCTTTCTGGTCAGTTCATGAACTGCGCGAAGGGACCCCAGCCCTCGGCAGTTCCAACATAAGAGACTCATTGCTTCCGGCAGGGATGGAGATTAACTCCATCACCCGCCGATCCTGATCGTGTAACATTTGCTGTCTCTGCTCCATTGATAGATGCGCGTAAGCTCAACCAAACATATGCACCTACTAACCTTCAATTCTTCAATGTTTATGGCCCTTGATAGGTCTGGGATTTTCGATAAATTTTTGCGATTCTAGAGGCCAATGACTCTTGAATTCACAAGATTCTATACAATGAAAATGAAGAATAATTAAATTAGCTTAAAGACTATAAAAATTTAAAATTTTACTCAAAAAAAATGACAAAGATGAATCATTTTTTTTTCAATGAGAAAAATATAAAATAATATATATTGATAGTAAATATTTCAATGGGCAATATTATCATTATAATTCAGATTCTTGAGACTGCATTTAAGAAGGAAAATGTTGGTTTGGTTGAAAGAGAGTAATATGTCAAGAAGGTAAATTAGTATCTTAAATTCTCAATTCATTATGTTATTTATGTTTGTTAAAATAAGGTATCTAACTGGAATTGTTATTGTATATTTGATATAGAGTTAATGTTTGAAACAAATTCAATGAGGAAGAGAAGCAGAAACACAAGAGGCTTCTACAAGAGTAAGTTGTTTATGTAATTTTTATATTTTGTTGTGGATCTTTTCGTTATATGGAAAGTTGAATGTGAAAATGTTTGGATTTCAAATTTAATACAAATTGTTTTATAAGTTACATAAAAACATGACTTTCATGATTATTTTCCTGATTGATAGAATAATAATAAGCAAAAGTGAATTTGATTTTCACAATCTATATATGTTTCACTTGAATTCATTTGGAAACAAATAAGAAGATTCAAGAGAAGTTTACTACGTAAACTTCAATTATCTGCTAGAAAGCATTGTTGTATACAAGTCATGATGAAAAATGCATTGGAACACAACTATAATTCATCAATAAGATACTGTTTAATAGCTATCAAAATTCCTCCAGCAATAAAGTCGTTGCTCTGATTTTACTTCAAACATTTCTTTATTGCATTTATGCGTGTAGAAAATTATTTGTGTAAGTGCAATGATTTTATCCATTAAATTATATTCCTATAAAAGCTCTATTTGAATTGAAGATGCCATTTGTTTTTTTCTTTCTTTAATTGAAGCATGAAATTACAAAAACAACGCGAAACAGGTATCAAGTGTAATCCAAGAGATTTAAAGACATTCAAAGACAAACATCTATTGGGTGTAGTCTTTCTTTTATTTATGAAGATTTATATATTCATCTCAGAATTTTAAAAAGTGTAAGTGTATCCTGCATGCTTCAGCCTAGCCTGCCAACTACCATATATACCGTGGAGTTTAATCTCACAAGCAAGAGTCAACAACAATGGAGCAAACTCTAATTCAGACAATTTAGAGACTAAGCCTTAGTCTAAGATACATTAGGTGCATCCCACTGCACCTAACCTTACCTTAGTGTTCAACATTGTTTTCAAACAAAAGTTTCAAATGTTACATCGAAATGGAACAACATAGCTTATTGGAATCTTCAAAACATATATCAATTTAAATGAAAATGTTTTATTTGTGAATTTACATATTTTAAAATCTATTTTAAATATCAACTTGAAATAGTTATTCATAACAAAAAAAAAATGGAACTCCTATCCCATTTGGATTCTATTTTTTTAGTTTTCTTATTATGGTTGTTTTGAAGCATGAATTTGTTTTTTAATAAGGGTTTAAGCAATAAAAGTCCAATTTGTTTAACTTTGATAGGTTGATCATTTATGTTCTTATGTTGTTTCTCTTTATGTAAAATTGAGTAGCAACAAACTGAGTTAAAAGTTGAAATTAAATGTACTACTCATAGTTTATTTTCATTTTCTTTGTTCTGGTTTCCAAGCAATGAATAATTCTGTGCAGCCAACATATTTTTTCTGCAGATCTGGTCTAGATGAAACAATAGAAGAATGCCCAAGGCTATGATTACATGGAATGAGGAGTAGCATGAGGAGGTAAGTTATTCAACTTTGCCTGTTATGAAACTTACCTTTTTTTCCCTGTTATTGCCTTTTGGAAGTCTTAGCTTTATCTTTTTTTATTTCTTATTTGATTTGCAAATTTTGATATTATGAAATGACAACAACTTTTTAAAATGTGAATATAGTTTAATTTACTGAGATCATTTAGAAATTAAACTGTTACCACAGAGAAGTGACCAATGCTCCATGTTCATATGGAGTATGGAGATACCTCCTATATGTTGCTAGGAGTTGTTCAAGTTGTAATGTCACAAGTTTCAAAATTTCGTAACAAGGAATGGCTTAATGGTTGCTGCAATCATGTCCTTTACTTACTCTTTCATACGATTCAAACTTGGTTTACACAAGTGATAGGTGTAATTGTGAATTTGCCTTTAATTCTCTTCATTTGTGTTTAATTAATTATTCAAATTTACTGACACCCATTAAAAATAATTAATTGAGACCTTAGAAGATATTAATATCAATACATCTGTATGGCGCTAATATAACTACTATAGTTAGTCAAAACAAGGAACAAAGATCTATAACCCAATGTTGTTTTTACTATCTTTAATTTATCTGGAAAAATCCTTATAACTAGAGTATAACTAAATTTGCATTTAAGACTCATATTTCCAATGGCCGAAAATGGAAGAATTAAGGAATAATATTATACATTTGATTGCAATATCATGAAAGATATGACTTTCAAAATAAAATAATTTTTTTGGTTTCCTTTTCAAATTATTTTTTTTAAAGTTTGTAAAGTAATACATAATTTTTTTTCATTGCTTTTAGCCGTGCCTATTGTGAAATGAATTTTACTAAATTTTTATTTAGGCCACGACAATAAAAGCTATGGAGGTAAATGTTCTTGCTTTACATTTTGTTATTTGCTTTGATTGTTTATTATTATTCCACTAATAAGATGTTCAATTACATGCAATTATCCAAGAAGTGGACTTTTTTTTTTCTATTTATACTTCACTCTTGAATAAGAGACTAATAAATTTACCTTTTTTTTTTCCTTTTCTAAGGGCATGTTTCTTTGTTTTTTGTTGTAGGGAGAATATTTATTGGTTGAGTTTGGTAAAATTTGCTTCGATGGGTGAGGTTCTTCATTTTTCTCTATTAATTTTTTTTGTTCTTTTTACTTTAGAACTACCTTGTTTCTTTCTCATTTAAGTAAATGGATAGTTTAAGTTGTAAGGTTAAACTTAATTTAATGAAAGAGCTATGTCGCTTTTGTTGGGATTGTCATAAAACTTTTGTGATTTTGTCTCTTTTTTTTTGGTGAATTTTTATGTCTTCAAGTTTAAATTCTCAAACATGATCATTTAGACACATCGATAGCTTAAATTTATGATATATAAATGACTAAAATGTTTGAATAAAGCAAACTTGGTTTGTTAGAAAACTTGATAATTTTAGTTTTTTTAATCATTTTCCAAGATCCATCTATGATCTTTGATTCAGTGATTGTAATAAGGATTCTTTTTTTTTTAGTGTTATCGAGTAACCAAAAACTCATTCCCTATCATAGGCTTCTTCTTTTTCAAATGTTTGAATTTATAATTGTTGCTAAATGCTTACGGACATTTTTCAAACATTTCTAGCAAAAAAACTGGTTATTAATTGGACAAGCATGCCCGTTTTACATCACATTAACATTGTTGGGATAGAACAAGGGCTTTTTAAACAGCCATGTAGCAATTTGTTTTACTTGATTCAAATTATGGCAAATATACTTTTCAAAGATCAACTAGACTTTGATCCTGTTATGCTTGGATGATAAAATTTCATTTTTCTTCCTAATGAAAATTTTGATGGATATTATATGTACATGCATTTTGGTTATTAACTTTGTATTATTTGTCATATTATTTTGAATATATAAATTTTATGCATCAAATTATCCACTGATCCCGCAACAAAGCACAGGTTTCATTTTAGTAACATTAAAAAGAACAAATAGAAAGCCTGATGATTTCACAAAGAATGCCACCCAATAAAGCTTTTTTAATCAACAAATGACTTCTTCATACATTTAAACATAATTCAAATTTTAAAATTGCTATTGTTGAGAAATTTTTATCATTTACCACTTCCGATTTGAAAAAGATTAATTTTAAATCGAAAAACAAACGAAGATTTTTGTAGTTACGCTAAAACAAAATAAATAAATAAAGCTTTTCTACAGTTTGATTCGTTGTAGCTCATAACTCACTTATAGCCACACATAAGACTTCAAGATTCCCTACAATTTTGTAAAGGGCATGAATCAAAGCTAGGTCGGGGTCATTGCTTCGTATATCAATCCAGACATCAGACATAATGTCTTTTCTGATGTGCCAATAATAATAATAATAATAATAATAATAATAATAATAATAATAATGCACAACCAAACAAGGTAGTATTCGAAGGTTCGCACCCGTGCGAGAGATCAATTTATAATCCTTTAATCCATCATTCTTTTTCCAGTCTGCTATGCATCACAACCACCTCGGAAAATTCCATCTCCCTAATCTACCGAGTAATGAAATTGCAATGTATTACCTAATTATTAGAAGAGAGAAATACCAACAAATGCGTGGATTTAAGATGCAGTGCACTTCTCCCAATGTGTAAAGCTGAAGCAAGACTAGAATTTTCTGCATAACCCTACGGATTGCTGACTACAACTTAACTTCCATGCAATGCTTACATCCATAATCGTGCCTCCCATATACATGACCTAACATCACACAAAATAATATGTTTATGCAGTCGCGTTGTTTCTATAAGACTTTTTCCTCCCTCCAGCTGCAGGCAAAACAATTATAATACTTATTAAAGCTTCAAAAATGACATACAGGCAAAGGGTTTGCACCGACTCATAATAGGAGAAAGAACTGAAAAAGAAAAGCAAAATATACAGATTATCAACACGTTGACAGAGAATTATAATTCAAAAGAATGTGACAGAATATAAAGTCTGCTTCAATGGTTTGAAAGGATAAAAACAAGGTACTAAAGTTGTCTTCTCATACTCCGGAGGTGCCAGATATTATTTGAAATAACCTTAAACATTGTCTCCTGACCTATAAATTAAGAGGACAAAGAGAAAACTATTGTGGATTAGAATGCGTCAGAGGACCGACAGAGGAGGCATTTCAATTTTGAATATCTTACGAGGTGAAACTGGAAAAGTAATGTGCATCATACAAACAAATAGCTATGGCTAATTCAAACCGACAATCAAATACCAACCTGATGTAATGTATGCCAATAATATTACATAAATGTGAAAAAAAAAATTATAATTAAATGTGGATACTTTTCATAACCTATAACCTTAGAGCTAAATTTAAATAATGACACAACTCAATTACTATAATTATCTGTGGAAAACTGAGATTTATGTTTTGATTTCTAGGAATTTGTTTCCTAAAATAAAGGGATTTGTTAATCCCATTCCCATTATTTTCTTTCCTATTCTGTTCCTGATTTTCAGGAACAGAAGTTTTCTTCTTCCTATTTAGTTTCCTCTTGTACTCTTTAGTTTCAATAATAATAATAAGAGAATTTTTTTCTCTCATTCTGAAATTCTCTCATGGCATCATTGCAGTCTCTGAACCTCTAAAACTCTTTCTGGTATGGCCATGGAAAAACAGAGTTCATCTTCATCCGATGTTACATCAGGTCCTGAAACTCCAGCCACAGCCGGCCAAGGCAGCTCAGATAGTTTCTCTTTTCCCATTACTGGACATAAGTTGAATAGGAATAACTATCTTCAATGGTCGCAGTCCGTCATGCTGTACGTATGTGGCAAAGGGAAGGATGAGTATCTCAATGGTAATATTGTTCCTCCCAAGACCGAAGATCCAAGATTCAAAAGCTGGAAGATAGAGAATAATATGATCATGTCATGGTTGATTAATTCCATGACAAACGAGATTGGTGAAATTTTTTTGCTTTATAGTACTGCATACGAGATTTGAGATGCAGCAAAAGAATTTTACTCTAGCAAAGAAAATACCTCAGAGATTTTCGAGATCGAAACTAGTCTTCATGATCTTCAACAAGGAGATCTTGCTGTCACTCAGTACTACAATATCCTCTCTCGTCATTGGCAACGATTGGATGTCTTCGAGGAACATCACTGGAACTGTCCTGATGATGCAAAGAAATTCAGAGAAATTGTTGAAAAGAAGAGGATATTTCAATTCCTAATGGGTCTAAACAAGAATCTTGATGAGGTTCGAGGAAGAATTCTGGGATTAAAGCCCTTGCCAAGCATCCGAGAAGTCTTTTCTGAGGTTCGACGAGAAGAGAGCAGGAAGAAAGTGATGCTTGGAGAATCCACCTTCACTCCAGTTGCTGAAAATTCTGCCTTAGCAGCTTGCGGAGTTCAGCACAATAATGACAATCGCCATAAGAAGGGAAGGCCATGGTGTGATCATTGTAGAAAACCTGGTCATTCTCGTGATAATTGCTGGAAATTTCACGGTAAGCCTGCAGATTGGAAGTCTTCAAAATCTACAAGTGATAAGGAGAGGCGAGGAAACCATGTTTCAATTGATGCAGGATCATCTCCCACCAAATCCAGTCCTTTCACCAAAGAACAACTTGAAATTCTACAAAAGATGTTCTCACAACAAAATTCAGCAACTAGTACAGTTGGAATGGGATCTTTAGCACAAAAAGGTAATTACTCAAGTGCACTCACTGTAAAATCTGAAAAAAACAGGTCCATGGATTGTAGACTCAGGGGCATCCGATCATATGACGGGAGATGCCGCACTTTTTCACAAGTATAATCCATGTCAACAAAATCTTACAGTGAAAATAGCTGATGGATCCCTTTCTAAAGTGGCAGGAACAGGTTCTATTATTATTTCAAAGGACCTAACTCTACAATCTGTTCTTTATGTTCCAAATCTCGAATGTAATCTGTTGTCTGTCAGCAAGCTCACTCAAGAACATAACTGTGGCTAAATTTTTCTCTGGTTTGTGTGAATTTCAGGATTTGGATTCGGGGAGGACGATTGGCAGTGCTAAGGCGTGCTCTGGTCTTTTTCTTCTGAAAGTTGAGGAATCTCCTGTAAGACAAACTCCTAATGCAGTATGTGTTGAGTCAAAATATCTTGTTTCTCATGAAAATTCCAATAAGGATAGTGCAATCATGTTATGGCACTATCGTCTAGGTCATCCTAATTTCTTATATCTACAAAAATTGTTTCCTTCATTGTTCAAGAATAAAAATCCAAAGACTTTTCAGTGTGAAGTGTGTCAATTTTCAAAGCATTTCCGTAATTCCTATCATAGTCTTCCATACAAGTCATCATATCCATTTTCAATGATTCACAGTGATGTTTGGGGGCCATCGAGAGTTAAAAATGTTACTGGCACTAGGTGGTTTGTATCATTTGTAGATGATCATACTAGACTCACATGGTTGTTTCTTATGAAAGAGAAGTCGAAAGTAGGTCATATTTTCAAAAAATTCAACACTATGGTTCAAACTCAATTCCAAACAAAGATACAAGTGTTAAAGACTGACAATGCTAAAGAATATTTTGAAACAGTTCTAGGAAATTATCTAATGGGACAAGGAATAATTCATGTGAGTTGATGTGTTGATACACCCCAACAAAATGGGATTGCAGAAAGGAAAAATACACCTTCTTGAAGTTGCTCGATCACTGATGTTTACCACCCATGTTCCAAATTTTTTTTTGGGGTGAAGCAGTCCTAACAGCCACCTATCTAATAAATAGGATGCCCTCTCAAGTTTTAAATTTTCAAACACCATGTCAGGTCCTACTTCAATGCTTTCCTAATACTCATATCCTAAATACTCTTCCTGTGAAAATCTTTGGGTGTACAGTGTTTGTTCATATACATGCACAACATAGGAGTAAACTTGATCCAAAAGCTCTCGAATGTATATTTGTCAGATACTCCTCGAATCAAAAAGGGTACAAGTGCTATTCTCCGGTCACTAGAAAATTCTACAACTCAATGGATGTCTCATTTTTTGAACAACAACCCTACTACAAAGCTAATATTCAGGGGGAGAAATCTAATCAAGAATATCAGCTTTGGAATTTTGATACATTGGATTCATCTTCATTTCCTATTGTCCAACCCGAACATCCTCAGTCATCTCAACTTTCTGATCCAATTTCTGTTATCCAGCCAAAGTCATCTCCTGTTGTCCAATCCGAACCTGAATCTTCTTCTCAAATAGAGTTCCAATCACCTCAACGTATTAGTCACACACAACCTGCAGGAAATTCAGAGTTACGTGTCTATTCAAGGAGAAATAAAACTCATGAAGGGAAAGATTTGCAGCCACTTGAACAAGGCCATGAGTTTGACCAGGTTCCAGAACCTCAAATTTCACCAGGTAATAATAGCATCAACTCTAATTCTGGCCATATACTTGATGATGATAGACCTATCGCCTTGAGAAAAGGCAAGAGGACTTGCACAGATCATCCCATTTATAATTTTATTTCATATGAAGGACTCTCACCCAAATATCTTGCTTTTGTTAGCAATCTTGACAAAATAGAGGTTCCAAGTTCAATTCATGAGGCTCTTAGAATTCCGGAGTGGAAGGCAACTATTTGGGAAGAAATTAATGCTCTAGAAAAGAATGGAACTTGGGTGATATCTGAGTTACCTACAGGGAAACGTCCAGTTGGTTGCAAGTGGATCTTTACAGTCAAGCATAATGCAGATGGGAGTGTTAACAGATTCAAAGCTAGACTAATAGCTAAGGGGTTCACTCAATCATATGGAATCGATTACCAAGAGACTTTTGCTCATGTGGCCAAGCTTAATACAGTTCGAGTGTTGTTTTCACTTGCTTCCAATCTAGACTAGCCACTATATCAACTTGATGTGAAGAATGTCTTCCTCAACGGAGACCTCGAGGAAGAAGTTTACATGGAAATACCTCTTGGATTTGATACTCTAGCTACGACCAATAAAGTTCACTAGAGCAGTCAAGAAATTTGGGTATGTTCAATGTCAGGCAGATCACATAATGTTTGTTAAGCTCTCATCCTCAAGAAAAAGGGAAATACTTATTGTGTACGTAGATGATATCATCCTAACTGGAGATCATAATGATGAGATACTTAAGCTCAAAAGTTTTCTAGCCAAAGAATTTGAAATCAAAGATTTGGGCAATCTCAAGTATTTTCTTGGTATGGAAGTAGCAAGGTCAAAAAGAGGAATTTCAATTTCACAGCGAAAATATGTGTTAGATATATTGAGAGACAGGGATGCTTGGTTGCAAGCCTGTTGACACTCCAATGGACCCTAACTCAAAATTGGGAAATAAGGAAGATAGTGCTCCTGCAGACAAAGGGAGGCATCAAAGGTTGGTAGGCAAACTCATTTATCTCTCACATACCAGGCCTGATATCAGCTTTGCTGTAAGTGTGGTTAGTCAATTCATGAACAATCCTACAGAAGATCACATTGAGGCAGTGTACAGAATCCTGAGATATCTTAAAATGACACCAGGTCAGGGATTATTCTTCAAAAAGACAACAAACAGAGAAGTAACAATCTTCACTGATGCAGATTGGGCTGGGTCTGTAACTGATAGACGGTCAAATTCGGGTTACTGCACCTATGTCTAGGGAAATTTGGTCACTTGGCAAAGCAAGAAGCAGTCAATAGTATCTCGCAGCAGTGCTGAGGCAGAATTTAGGGCACTATCACATGGCATTTGTGAGGGAATTTGGCTAAAAAGAGTTCTTAATGAGCTAGGAATTCAAACTGCAAAATCTATAAAAACCTTTTGTGATAACCAGTCAGCAATCAGCATTGCGAAGAATCTCGTCCATCATGATAGAACAAAGCATGTTGAGATCGATAGACATTTTGTTAAGGAGAAGATAGAGTCAGGCATGATATCACTCATTTATGTCCAGACTAGTCAACAGACTGCTGATATTCTAACTAAGGCAGTACCACAGAAGAACTTTGATGAGCTTAAGTCCAAGCTAGGTTTACTTAAACATCTACAACCTAGCTTGAGGGGGAGTGTGGAAAACTGAGATTTATGTTCTGATTTCTAGGAATTTGTTTCCTAAAATAAAGGGATTTGTTAATCCCATTCCCATTATTTTCTTTCCTATTCTGTTCCCAATTTTCAGGAACAGATTTTTTCTTCTTCCTATTTAGTTTCCTCTTGTACACTTTATTTTCAATAATAATAATAAGAGAATTTTTTTCTCTCATTCTGAAATTCTCTCATTATCAATGCTACCAGCTTAATTAATTCTACTCTGATCCAAAACTGTATGAGAATGGCTTTTCAACTCCTTAGTCAACCTTCAAAGATATCCTACATATACACCAGTTCTAATACAATAAAGTCTGGATAAGCCCTGCGCTACAACTACAAGATTAAGAACTAACGTATAAGGCAAATGTGCATATCCAAAAAGATGCCAAAAATGTCCTAGTTCCTCATTACCAACCTGATTGATTTCATATTATAGAACAAAGAAAAACGCCTTAATTTGTTTTATTCAATTGAATGATCTCTTCAAACTGAATATTCCTACAATTCAAGTCCTTGGCATGAACAATGGCACCTTGAGCTATAGGCCAACAAAATTCAGTGGGCTGGCTTGCAATACAAACATGGTCTTTCTTAAGTCAATGGTTTCCTACATTTTTAAATTGAGGTTTGCTCAAATCTGCATTGCCTAGAAAAGAATCCAAGCCTATTTTGAGTAGTGAGCTAAATCCCCAAAATCTGAATATGACACAATTGACAGTTTTTAACTTCAACATCACATTTCTCCTTACTGTCACATTCAGAATGAGATACCTGCTTTGATTGACTGTACAAAAACTCCTATGCTTCTTCGGTATTATTTGACAAGAGAGCGACTTTTTGACTGCTTGATTCCATTTTCATCTCCTGAGTATGCGCATCTACCTTTCCTTCTGTTTTTCCCCACATCACTGAGTAAAACCCAGAAACAATGACAATTGATCCAACTAAACTGTAACATGTTTGAAACAAAAATTAGTAACTTATACGCCTTGCTTTCTTTTATAAGTAATGGACAAGAGAAAGAAACATCATAAATGAGAAATAAAACTTAAAATCCCATCACCAACCCAACCATAGCGAGTGATGAATACCTTACCTTCCAAGATAGAATGTATCCCCTAAGAAGATAAAACCAATGACAACTGAAACGACAATTCCCAAAGGCTTGAACATGGCAACAAAAACAGGCCCTGTCCTATGCAGGCACCAGGTAGAAACCCCAAGTTGGAATACAGAGCCAAACACAGCCTACATTTTTCCATAATAAAGTTCTTAATTATCTAGGTGTCAATAAGGCTAAGCATGCAGTACCCAACAGCTAAATTATGAAGTAATAAATATTTTCCGACTCTAACCACTTACTGAGTATACAACTGCAACCAATCTCACATCAGGTTTAAAGCTCCAAGCACTAAGATCTCTTTCCATGACAAGACAGACTATTCCTGACAGAAGGGTCACAAAGAAGCAATAATAGAAGACAACAAAGAGCTCAGCTGGGAATTTCTTAAGAACTGACGCCTGAAAGATAAAGAATACAAATCATTTCCTTTCTCAAGTCGGAAATTACAATGAAACCTACTTCCACTTTCTACACACATAAAAAGAAGAGGATTCCACCTGTACAATAAGCCAGGCAGAAGCAAAAACACAATCAGCTGCAAGGAGAAATCCTCCAATGACCCAATTAGACTGCTGCAAGAGAAGTTGATGAGGTGAGCTAGAATGTGAAGGAGCCATCAAAAGTGAGGGGCCTTTATAGAAAGTCACAATGAATGCCCCAACAATTGACACTATAGTTCCTAGTGATTTGGCTTGGCTACTGCTACTTCTCAAGTGCAGTTTTTCCATCCTGAAATCATCAAATGCATCAATTTAAATCTATCTACAACAATATATGTTTTGCCTGTCAGCTAATGTTACATAACTGCACTTGACTAAAATATTTTGCATATGACAAGTATGTAAATAGTCAATTCAGTTCATTCACTGCTCATGCATTAGCATATAATTTGAGATAATAGAACAGGGAAAAAATTCGACAGAAACAAGACACTAAGCACAATGACATTGATTATAAGAGAAAGTAATAGCATTCTTTTCAAGTATCTTTCATATTCTTTCTTTCTTTTTTCCTTTTTTTTTCTCTTTCTGGAAAAAAAAAGGGAGGGTGGGGGTGGGAGGAGGGGATGAAAACACAAAAGGCCAACAAGAACCACAATCAACATGGAATTTCTTCCAGATATCTACGCACCATTTATCACCTGGATTTAATTTCCACAAATAAGAATGCAATAAAAATATCTAACACCAGGTTAAGTTGATCTTGACAATTGCTGGCTAAAAGGAATTCCATACTAGTCCTGGGCTATCCAACAGGGTTTCAAAATGAGAATGAAAGGCAAGTGCAGAAAATTAGTTAGGATAACTTTATTTTGAAGTATTTGATAAGATTTTATGGTTTATCTCTTTGTTGGTTTGATTAGTTGATAAGGTTGAAAACTTTATCTCTTGTTCCTCAACCTTTCCTATATATGTAATGTAGGTAATCAAAGTATTGTATTGAAAGACTTAAGATAAAACTGTACATAGGTACCCTATTTATATACAAAGAACTTCTAACTAAATAGGAAAGTATATCACTCATAATCCTAGATATTATTCTAATTAATGGAATCTATAATCGAGTGATTCTCTAACCTTAATGCTAGGGATACACATATATACTGATTTCCTAAAATAACAAATTAATTAAATCAGTAGTTGACTTTCCAATAATATTCTTGACACTCCCTCTCAAGCTGGTGAATAAATATTGTCCATTCCCAGCTTGGTTACAATCTTGTGGAAGAGTGGATTGCTAAGTCCCTTGGTTAGAACGTCTGCTAGCTGTGATTCGCTTGGTACATAGGGTGTGCAAATAAGACCACTGTCAAGCTTCTCCTTAATGAAGTGTCTGTCAACTTCAATATGTTTTGTTCTGTCATGCTGCACAGGATTGTGTGCGATGCTAATTGCAAATTTGTTGTCACAGTAGAGCTTCATAGAGCCATCCCACTTGAGTCTTAGATCTTCCAAAATGATCTTCAACCATAGTAGCTC
The DNA here is from genome assembly GCA_032173925.1 of Heritiera fomes. Taxonomy (NCBI): domain Eukaryota; kingdom Viridiplantae; phylum Streptophyta; class Magnoliopsida; order Malvales; family Malvaceae; genus Heritiera; species Heritiera fomes. Next base: position 13,193,500 of record JAPDPM010000009.1, on the reverse strand, counting down.
ACATACACCTTGCGCCATTGCCCGAAATTCTGATTCTGCACTTGATCGTGCCACAACATTCTGCTTTTTGCTCCTTCAAGTAACTAAGTTTCCTCCCAAAAAGTTGCAATAACCTGTGGTGGATCTTCTATCAACCACTGAGCTTGCGTAGTCAGCGTCGGTGTAGGCCTCCAAAGTGAGCTTATCACCTTTTTTGAACAAAATTCCCTTTCCTGGAGTTCCCTTGAGATAGTGCAATATTCTGTGAACTGCATGCAAATGGAGTTCCTTAGGGTTGTGCATAAATTGGCTCACCACACTAACTGCATAGGCAATATCAGGCCGTGTGTGGGATAGATAGATTAGTCTACCAACCAGTCTCTGATATAATTCTTTGTCTGCAGCATTGTCTCCCTCTACTTCTCCAAGTTTATGATTAGGATCAATTGGTGTGATGGATGGTTTGCAAGCCAATTTTCCCGTGTCTTGCAAGAGATCGAGGACATACTTTTGTTGGGATATAAAGATCCCTTGTTTCGACCGTGCCACTTCAATGCCCAAGAAATATTTCAAGTTTCCTAATTCCTTAATCTCAAACTCCTTTGCCAAACATCTTCCCAAGTTCTGCCTTTCCTTTTCACTATTTCCCGTCACTATGATATCGTCAACATAGACAATGAGAGCAGTAACTCCCTCTGAACCTGAGTGTTTTATGAATAAGGTGTGATCCCCTTGGCTCTGCTTGTACCCCATGGAATGCATTACCTTGGCAAATCTCCCAAACCAGGCTCTTGGTGACTGTTTTAGGCCATATAGTGCCTTCTTGAGCTTGCAAACCTTATTTGCAGCCATGTTTTTATTGAATCCAAGGGGTATTTCCATATAGATTTCCTCCTCAAGATCTCCATGCAAGAATGCATTTTTTACATCAAACTGTTGTAAAGGCCAGTCAAAGTTAACTGCTAAAGATAGAAGAATTCTCACCGTATTCATCTTGGCAACTGGAGCAAAGGTTTCTTGATAATCTATTCCATATGTCCGTGTGTATCCTTTAGCCACCAGCCTAGCTTTGTACCTCTCAAGCGTTCCATCTGCTTTATGCTTAACTGTAAAGACCCACTTACATCCCACCGGTTTCTTTCCTCTTGGTAGCTCCACAATCTCCCAAGTATTGTTCTTCTCCAGGGCCTGCATTTCAACATTCATAGCATTCTTCCAATTTTCACAATTTAAAGCCTCTGATAATGTTTTTGGAATGGATACTGTGTTTATGTTTGTAAGAAAACTTCTATGAGATGGAGAGCATTTCTCAAAGGACACAAAGTGGGATATTGGGTATAATGGATGTTTTGTGCACTCTCTAGTTCCTTTCCTAAGGGCTATGGGCAAATCAATGTCAGATAAGAAATCACTTTGAGGAGTAGAGCTAGAAGTTATTACCTCATTTCCAGGATTTGAGTCTGATGACTGGTCCGGCCTTGGTTCAAGGGCTAGACTTTTCCTTCTTGAGTAAACCTGTGAGAACCGATTGTCAGTAGTGGCCTTTCCCCCATCTGCTTGTGAACTAGATTGTAAGGAGGATTCATTTTGGGTTTGTGAAGGTGGAGGCTCAGGTTGCTCAATTGTAGCTTTAGGAGAGGTTTCGATCTCGGGTTGGAATTTAGTAGATGATGATGGCAAGTCCAGGAGAAAAAAATTCTCGATCCTTATCTTCCACAAATGTTGTCTCCCCCTGAAGATAAGGTTGAGTGAAATATGGTTCTGTTTCAATGAAGGTAACATCTACGGAGATTAGGAGTTTTTTAGTAGGTGGGTGATAGCACTTGTACCCTTTCTGTGTTGAAGAGTATCCCACAAAAGCACACTTGATAGCTCTAGGGTCTAACTTTCCTCTATTTTGGCTATGGACATGAACAAATGAGATACACCCAAATACTCTGGGAACAAGATGGTTTGTTGTACTAAGACTTGGATAAAAGTGAGACAATACCTCCATGGGACTCTTGAAGTTTAACACTCGGGATGGTAACCTGTTTATGACATGTGTGGTTGTAAGAACTGCTTCCCCCCAAAGGTATTTTGGCACATTTTTCTGAAATAATAATGCTCGAGTAGTGTTTAGGAGATGGCCATTTTTCCTTTCTGCAACTCCATTTTGTTGTGGAGTAGAGACACAAGATGACTCATGAATAATACCTTCTTGTTGAAAATATGGGGAAAGTGTTTGGTTGAAATAATCTTTTGCATTATCTGACCTAAACCTTTTGATTTGGACCCCAAATTGCTTTTTTATCATGGAAAAGAAGTTTGGGAGGATATCACTCACATCAGATTTTGATTTAAGCAGAAATATCCAGGTAACTCTTGTACAATCATCAATAAATGAAACAAACCAACGTGCTCCAGAAATATTTGGAATTGTAGACGGACCCCATATATCACTATGAATCAACTCAAAAGGAAAAAGACTTCTTTTGTTATTGGTGGGAAAGGTAGCACGCCTTTGTTTTGCAAGTTCACATGCATCACAATGAAACTGCTTATCAACTAGTCCTTTGAACAAAGAAGGGAACATAATTTCAAGTGTTGAAAAAGAAGGATGTCCGAGCCTAAAATGGTGAAGCCAAATTGTGTCTTTATTTGTGAGGTTTTGTCCAGAAAGGTAGGTTAGGGGCTGGTTCCACTTACCAACTTTCGATTTCTCTAATTCCTCAAGATAGTAAAATCCGTCCTTCTCTTTAGCACGTCCAATCATCATTCTTGAGCCCTGATCTTGAAATAGACAATAAGATGGAAAAAAAGTTACTTTGCAATTCATGTCATGAGAAAGCTTGGATATTGATAAAAGATTGGTGGACAATTTGGGAACATGTAGGACATTTTTCAAAGTAAGGTTAGGACTGATTTTTATTTCTCCTACCCCAGCTACCGTGGCCAAGGAGCCATCGGCAGTAGCAATTTTCCTACTACTAGAACAAGGTGAATATGAACTAAAGTTTTGAAAGGAATGAGTCATATGATCTGTGGTTCCTGAATCAATAATCCACAAATGTTTAAAGGTTCTATCTGAGGCATTTAAAGCGTGAGAGGTTGGAAGTTTACCTGAATTTATCAATGAATAGGTACCTGAAAGTTTTTCGAGGATACTTAGGAGATTTCTCAGCTTTTCAATCTCTTCTTTGTTGAGACTGCCCAACTCTTTTGGTGCCGCAGTGGTTGTTTTTGCAACTTTTGACATCTTTCACAAATCAAAACTTGCTGAAGGATAGGTGAGAATCAAGGATAAATCGGCAATGAAGGCCAAGCAACAAAGAGAAGCCACCAATGATGCAGAACAGAGGAAAAATTCAGCTATGAAGGCTGATAAAAAAGAACACATGAAATACTCTGTTTTGTCTTTAGAAAATAGAGCAAGGACAACAGTGATGAAGGCTGGAACAATAGAACCAGAACCGAGCCTATAGAGATGAACAAAAACAAATTTTGGTGATGAAGGCTGGATGAGAAAATGGCTATGAAGGCCTAAGGCAAAAAAATCAGCAATGAAGGCTGAAGAAGAAACTGCAGAAAATCAGCAATGAAGGCTGAAAAAGTGACTGATTTCCAAGAAAAAAAACCTAAAGCTCTTGATACCATGTAGGTAATCAAAGTATTGTATTGAAAGACTTAAGATAAAACTGTACATAGGTACCCTATTTATATACAAAGAACTTCTAACTAAATAGGAAAGTATATCACTCATAATCCTAGATATTATTCTAATTAATGGAATCTATAATCGAGTGATTCTCTAACCTTAATGCTAGGGATACACATATATACTGATTTCCTAAAATAACAAATTAATTAAAACAGTAGTTGACTTTCCAATAATATTCTTGACATGTAATCTCTCCTATAATCAAAAAAGGAAAATAAAAAAAAAAAAAGTTTCTCTTTCTTATAAAAAACTTCATGGTATCCGAGCCATGACTAGGCATAGTAAAAGCTCAGCTTCTTCTAGAACTACAACATCTTCTACACCACTAGTATCAACAACCAGTGCTGATTATGTATCTGCTGCGAATTCCTCTCTTCAATTAACTGTTCACAAATTGAACGGTAAAAATTATCTAGAACAGGCTCAATCTGTGAAGTTGGCAATTGATGGCAGAGGAAAACTTGGACACCTGACCGGAGAGGTGAAATGACCAGCTACAAATGAACCAAATTTGAAAGCATGGGGGTCTGAAAACTCATTGGTGACTGCATGGCTAATTAACTCTATGGAACCTATGATTGGAAAACCATATTTATTTTTACCAACTGCAAGAGAAGTATGGGAAGCTGTATGGGAGACTTATTCTAATCTGGAAAACTGCTCTCAAATTTTCGAATTGAAGATAAAACTCTGGCAATTCAAACAGGGAGATCGAGATGTTACCATCTACTACAATGAGATGGTGACATTATGGCAAGAGCTAGACCAGTGTTATAATGATGAATGGGATTGTCCCGCTGATAGCTTGAGGTACAGGAAAAGTGAGGAAAGTGATCGTATCTACATGTTTCTTGCAGGCCTAAATCAAAATTTGGATGATGTACGGGGGTGGATTCTTGGAAGGAAACCATTACCATCCATTCGTGAAGTTTTCTCAGAGGTTCGTAGAGAGGAAGCTAGACAGAGGATTATGTTGAAACATTTTGTATCTGATAACAGCCCAGAAACAGAGAGTTCTGCCCTTGTCTCAAGAGGTCCAGATTTCGAAGGAGAAATGAAGAAGCGGCCATGGTGTGATCACTTTAAGAAACCCCGACACACAAGGGAGACATGTTGGAAAATTCATGGCAAACCACCGAATTGGAAAAAGAAATCTGGTAGTGATGGCCGAGCCTTTCAAGCAACAAATAAAGATTCTCAAGGACAACAAGTCAAATAGGAAATGACCCCATCCACAAAGGAACAGTTAGAACATCTACAAAAACTCTTTCAATCTCCACGTCTTTCTGTAAATCCATCTAGTTCTCTAGCCCAAAAAGGTAATTACCTTGCTACAGCTCTCTTTAGCATCAATTCTAGTCATACCTACCCGTGGATTATTGATTCTGGAGCAACTGACCATATGACAGGTTGCTCAAATCTTTTTTCATCTTATAATCCATGTGCAAGAGATAAAAAAAATCAAAATTGCAGATGGGTCTCTTTCAACCATAGCTAGAATAGGATAAATTTCCATCTCTCCATCTCTTACATTACATAATGTCCTTCATGTTCCTAACTTATCCTGTAATTTGTTGTCTGTAAGCAAGTTAACTCATGATCTCAAGTGTCAAGCTAATTTCTATTACTCTCGGTGTGAGTTTCAGGAATTGACCTCGAGGAGGACGATTGGCAGTGCTAGAGAGAGTGGAGGACTCTATTTCTTTGAAAATGGAACAGAATCAAGAAAACAGGTTCAGGATACTTGTCTAAAATCTGTTGCTGTCTCTGATGATCATGAAATAATGACATGGCATTATAGGTTAGGCCACCCAAATTTTCATTATTTAAAGTATTTGTTTTCGAGTTTATATAGAAATAAAAATCCATCTTCATTTCAATGTGAATTTTGTGAGTTAGCAAACCATCATCATACATCTTTCCCGTCACAACCACATAAGGCTTCTAAACCTTTTTCTTTGATTCAAAGTGATGTTTGGGGACCATCAAGGATTTCTACACAATTTGGAAAAAAGTGGTTTGTCACTTTTATTGATGATCATACAAGGGTGAGTTGGGTGTATTTGCTAAAAGAAAAATCTGAAGTGGAGAAGGTGTTTAAAAATTTTTACACCATGGTACAATCGCAATTTCAAAGAAAATTTCAAATTTTCAGAAGTGATAATGGAAAAGAGTACTTTAATAATCTTTTGAAAATTTTTTTCTAGAAAAAGGAATTGTACATCAAAGTTCTTGCAATGACACTCCCCAACAGAATGGGGTTGCTGAAAGAAAAAATAAACACATTTTAGAAGTGGCTAGGGCAATACTTTTCACAAATAAGTTTCCTTAGTATCTTTGGGGTGAAGCTATTCTCACTGCTACTGACCTAATAAATAGAATGCCCACCAGGATTTTAAACTTCCAAACGCCTTTACAATTCTTTCATAAGTGTAATCCCATGTCTAGGTTGTCATCAACATTACCATTAAAAATGTTTGGGTGCATTGCCTTTGTCCATATTCATGACTAAGACCGTGGGAAACTTGACCCAAGAGCAAGAAAATGTGTATTTGTAGGATACGCACCAAATCAAAAAGGTTATAAATGCTACAACCCAATTTCCAAAAACTTGTTTGTTACCATGGATGTAACATTTTTTGAATCAAAATCCTTTTTTAGGACTCATCTTCAGGAGGAGAAAGAATGTGAAGATTCAGAGTATCTAGATGTGTTTCAGCTTGACAATTCTTACAAAACAGTTTTGATTCCTACAAACTCCGAAAATTCTGACAAAACAGTGTTGATTCTTACAAACTCTGTCCAACCTATTGAATCAGGCATTATTATAACTACTGAAAATCCAAGTCCATCATCATTGCCATCTCATGCTGAAAATCCAAGTCTATCATCACTGTCATCTCATGATCATGATCATTTGGACATTTGCAATGGTTCAAAGACAGGTACAAGAAAACCAGAACTTATTGTCTACTCGAGGAAGAACCAAACTCAAAGAAAAGAGTCCATTGCTCCTTCACAATGCCATGAGTTCGAACCAAGGCATGACCAACACTCTAACAATTCTTCAGGTAATAGTCAAACTAAACCTGTCCAAATTACTCAGCCTAGTCTTAGTTCACAGTTTGAGTCCACAAATGATCTTGATATTCCTATTGCTACCCGAAAGGGCGTTAGATCATGCAGCAAACATCTCATGTCCCACTATGTGTCTTATAAAAATCTTTCACCAGCCTTTCTTGCATTTACTTCACAACTTTCTTCTGTGGAAATTCCAAAGACTGTATAGGATGCTTTACAGGTTCTTGAGTGGAAGAAGGCCATTCTTGAGGAGATGAAAGCCCTTGAGAAAAATAGTACATGGGTGATAGTTGATTTACCAAAAGGTAAGAAGACAGTTGCAAATGGGTGTTTACAATCAAGTACAATTCAGATGGGTCACTTGAAAGGTATAAAGCACGATTGGTAGATAAGGGATTTACTCAAACTTATGGCATTGACTATCTTGAAACTTTTGCGCCTGTGGCAAAGTTAAACACTATTAGAGTACTCTTATCGGTTGCAGCCAATCTTGATTGGCCTCTACAGCAGCTAGATGTAAAAAATGCATTTCTTAATGGAGACTTGGAAGAAGAAGTTTACATGGACTCACCACCGGGTTTTAATGAGAAATTTGGTTCGAAGGTATGCAAACTGAAAAAGTCCTTGTATGGAGTAAAACAATCTCCAAGAGATTGGTTTGAGAAATTCGTGCAGTTTGTGACAATTCAAGGGTACATTCAAGGGCAAACCAATCACACCATGTTTTGTGAGGCACTCAAAAGATGGCAAGATATCTGTGTTGACAGTATATGTGGATGATACATCCTTACTGGAGACAATATATCAGAAATGAATCGTTTAAGACAATGTCTATCATCAGAGTTTGAGATTAAGGACTTAGGCCCTTTGAGATACTTTCTTGGAATGGAGGTGGCTTGATCAAGGAAAGGAATTGTTGTTTCGCAACGGAAGTACATTCTTGATCTTCTTAAAGAAACAAGAATGAGTGGATGCAGACCTGCCGACACTGCTATTGATCCGAATCAAAAATTAGGGGATAGCAAGGAAGGAGATCTAGTGGATATATCTCGATACCAAAGACTAGTAGGAAAATTAATTTACTTATCACACACGCGGCAGGATATCTCATTCGTTGTAAGTTTGGTAAGTCAATTCATGCATTCCCCTTATACAAAACATATTGAAACTGTGTACCAAATTCTAAGATATTTAAAGAGTACACCAAGGAAAGGTCTATTCTTTGGAAAAAATGAGCAGAAAAATATTGAAGCATACACAGATGCGGATTGGCCAGGTTCAATTACTGATAGGAAGTCCACATCAGGCTATTGTTCCTATGTACAGGGTAACTTGGTTACTTGGAGAAGTAAGAAACAAAACGTGGTAGCACGAAGCAACGCAGATGCTGAGAATAGAGCAATGGCTCATGGGGTATGTGAGATGTTGTGGTTGAAACGAGTGATGGAAGAACTCAAGAGACCATTAAACATGCCTATGAAGCTGTACTGCGACAACAAGGCTGCAATTAGCATTGCATACAATCCCGTGCAACACGATAGAACTAAACATGTTGAAGTTGACAGGCATTTCACAAAAGAGAAGATTGAGTTAGGTGCCATTTTTATGCCATTTGTTCCAACAACATAGCAAGTAGCAGACATTCTCACAAAGGGACTCTTCAAACCGAATTTCAAGTTTTTCATAAGCAAATTGAGCATGATTAACATCTATGCACCAACTTGAGGGGGAGTGCAGAAAATTAGTTAGGATAATTTTATTTTGAAGTATTTGATAAGAATTTATGGTTTATCTCTTTGTTGGTTAGATTAGTTGATAAGGTTGAAAACTTTATCTCTTGTTCCTCAACCTTTCCTATATATGTAATCTGCCTCCTACAATCAAAAAAGGAAAATAAAATGCAAAAAAAAAAATTTCTCTTTCTTATAAAAAACTTCAGCAAGGAAAGCCGTCATAAGAAGGAACCTCGGTTTTAAGCAGCTTATAAAGGTGATGAATTTCACTATTTGTGGCAAGGAGATTAAAAGAAATTCCCATGTATGCCCTCCTGTACTAAAAAGTGCAAGCAACCTCCTAGGGACTGCAATCTGCTTCCTCTAAGCAACCATATCTCTAACTAAAGAAACACTCCAAAGAGAAATTATGAGGTATATTAACAAACCAAAAATGAAGGCTGCAGATATATTACTACAAACTATCGCTCCAGCCATTGGCCTTGCTATATTCATCCATTATATTCCTTTATCCACCTATACTTTTTATCCTCAATATAATTGAATTAAATGGCATTAGTTCAATGAATAATCTTACTCCCCTCAACACAAAGAGGAAAAAGAAAAGGGAAACGGAAATTAACACTTTAAGTGACAACAGAAAGATGATATAATCTAGAGTTATCAGATTGAGTAGTAACAGAAAATAACCTGAAAGCAACGGCAAGTATGAAGGTAAGACCTGGGATGAGATTAAGCATGGCAGTTCCAAGGGTAGGCGAGCTATAATATATCCCAGCATACCCAAAAATCTGTGCGAAGCAACTGAATACAAGTAAAATATCAATCAAACCCAAAAATCCAATACTCGTGGACTCACCAAAGAGATTAAAAAGAAACAAAGAATTCAATCAAATAAATAAAACAAAAAGAAAAACATCATAATTTTCATTTTTCTTACATACCCAAGAAGGCCAAGCAAGAAAAACCAACAGAGAATCGAGAAAGTGAGTGGAGGACGCTCTGATCTGCCAAGCAAATAGAAATCAAACGAAATAGAGTTATGGGTATTACAGAGAGCGAAAGGAAGGGAAGGGAAGAATACCTGTGGAAGAGAAAAGAAGAAGGAAGGAGAACGAGAGAGGCAAGAGCATTAGAATAAAAGACAAAGATGAAGTTGGACATCCCATGGGACATGGCGGCTTTGCCCATTACCATTAGTCCAACTTGAGCACACTCTGCCATTATCATCCCCACCATAGGCAAAGCAATCTCCTTTCCCATTCTCTGATTCTCTCTGTTTTCAGAATGAATTTCAGTTCCTGCGTTCGACTACTGTCTTCTACGACTAGATTGTCTGAAACATTGGTCGTTTAACGTACTTGGACTTTTTTATTATAAAAATTACTTTGCTAGAAGACGAACAACGTGTCCCAGTCGCTGCTGACATAGTTCCATTCGTCATTGCCTCCCTGATCTATCAGTATCATTATCATTTTAAAAGAGCTGGTTTATCCGAACTGCTAACTCCTCCGATCGAATCCAAAAAAAATTAAAGATCGAATAAAAAATTTAACAAAAAATTTGAATTTGAAAAAACTTGAATGCAAAAAAATTCAAAAACAAAGTGATCCAATTTCGTCATAACCTAAATATGTAACGATTCAAATCTGATATCAATTTGTTCCAAAATTCAAAAATATGAAATTATAATTGAAAAAATTTTGAATTATAATTATATGATTTTATATTAAAAATTAAAATAATTAAATGAATAAATGATAATTTTTTATTAATTAACTTTTTATAAATTTTTAAAATAATTAATATTTGTAATTATTATACAATTATATCAACAATTTATTATTAATGAAATTAAAATTGAATTTTTAAATTCAATTATTGAATAAAATTAATTTAAAATATAGTAAATATAAATAATAAATGATTTCTAATACAATAGAACCCTTCTAAATCAATACTCTTAGGACTCATTATTGAGTATTAATTTAGAAGTGTTATTAATTTAAAGGGTTTTATTTTTTAAATTGTTATTGTCTTAAAACATATATTTGTTTAATTTTCATATTATTTAAACTCTTCTAATAATTCTATAACTTTTTTAGATACTTGATTTTAAAAATTAATATTTTATTTCTTTAAGTTTCATACTCTAATGAAGGAAAGTCAAAATAAGTAGCAAGTAGAGGTGGCAAATGGGCGGGTCGGATCGGGTTTGGGTTGGATCATTTTGGATCGGATTATTTCGGGTTAAGAAAAAATCGGATCATTTTGGATTCGGATCATTTCGGGTTCGGATAAGGTCGAGTTTGGGTCAAGGAAAAATCGGTCTATTTCGGGTTTGGATCATTTCGGGTTCGGATAAGGTCGGGTTTGGGTCAAGGAAAAATCGGTCTATTTCGGATTTGGATCATTTCGGGTTCGGATAAGGTCGGGTTTGGGACGTTGACTTTTTTAGTCAATTCGGGTCGGTCGGATTTGGATTCGGGTCGGTCGGATTTGGATTCGGGTCGGTCGGATTTGGATTCGGGTCGATTTGACAGATTTATTGGATTAAGCTTTGGTCATCTTGATGTAATTTATCTGATATAAAAATCAACTGAAACCATATTTCTAAGAACTACAAAACTCATGAATATAAAATTGTCTTCTTACATGACCTATAGTACAATTGGGATTGAAATAATCAAAATATTTAATAATCTGTATGATAGTTTTCTTTATAATATATTTACCAATATTAATAAATTAATTACGTTAATTAATAACTTTTGAATCAAAGTGATTTAATAATCCATACTAAATATTATAAAACAATACTATATATCTCTATTTAATTTAGTTTGATTTTTTATAGAATAATTAGAGACATTAGTGTAGATGATATAGCTTCTGTACTCTATTATAGATTAACCATTAAATAATTATACATTATGTTCAAATGAATGCAATATAAAAGCGAATATTTAAATTAAACTATATTAAAAATATATATAACACTCATATTATTGAAAAAAATTATATTTTTACTATATTAAAATACTTTGATATTTAATTTTAACATTTAAATATTTATTAATAATATTAAATTTAAGTTTAAATATTTTCAGGTTTGGGTAAATTTGGATTCGAATCAATTTGGATTCGGGTCAATTTGGGTTCGGATCAATTTGGGTTCGGATCAATTCGGGTTCGGATCAATTCGGGTTCGGATCAATTCGGGTTCGGGTTAATCTAAATTCGGATGAATTTGGGTTCGGATAAATTCGAGTTCGGATCCGGTCGGGTTTGGATCAATGTAAATTCGGATCAATTCGGTTTCGGATCAATTCGGATTCGGATCGGGTTGGATTTGGATTGTTGACTTTTTTAGTCAAATCGGATCAGTCGGGTTTGGATTCGGGTTAATCGGACGGATTTTTCGGGTCGGGTCAACTTTTGCCACCTCTAGTAGCAAGGTTATTTTACAAAGCAATTCATTCACAAAATATCACTTCACAGAATAGTTCCTTCATAGAACAACTCATTTGTAGGATACTTTCACTAAAAAGAAGAAGTGGAGACAACCCCGATGTAGACACCTTATTTTGACCGGAGTCTTGATTTAAAAAAAATAATTAATTGGATTATGTGACATTATATTTTAATTTAACAATTTAGAATTAGGCTAGAATTAAATTAGAATTTTTAGATTTAGAATTAACATTAATTAGTAAATTAAAGTTAAAATAGGATTTATGAATGATAAATAAAAAAAAAAAGAAGAGATAAGAAGAGAAAATAAAATTAATTTTAAGATAGGATAATTAGATTTTTTAAGATAATTATTTAGATTAATTTTAAAGTTGATAGAGTTAGATTAGGATTAGCATAAGAATTAAATAGATAAAATATTAAAAAATAAGAGATAACTAATAGGATAGGTTTAGTTGTATTAGGACTCTAATAAGTTTATAACTATAAAAAGGGAGCAAACCCCATAACTTGGGACAACAATTCTCAGAGAAAGAAATTGATAGAAAAAAGCAGTCAAATTGATAGAAAAAAGCAGTCTGCATCAAACAAATTTCAAAAAAAAAAGGAAAATACACAAGGCAGATAAGCAATAGCAGCATCCATGGCAAGCACCAAACGCAAGCGACAACAATCTGATGACACCTGAGGAAGGTTGCACACCGGAGAAGGTGGGATAGCATTGGGCTTTCGGCGTTTCTTTGGTAGGAACGAGGGCGAAGCAGTATCGGGTTGTAGCTAGCGTCATACGGTTGCTAAAAGTGTTGCTTATTGCCCATCAAATCCAAGAGTAATCCACATCAGCAAATCATCAAGGTCCAAACTAATTTGCTTTTGTAAGTCTGAGTGCCCATTACCAACGTAAGCTTTCTTACTTTATTTCTCTGTTGTCATATTCTCGTTATTAATGATGTACTTGATAGTGTATGTTGCTTTTCTTTATAATAAAGAGATTAAAAAATAATAATGAAATATAGGAGTATATAAGATTAATAAAAAATAATAATAAATAACAAAAATCAAGAGAATAAGTAAAATTTCAAAGTTAAGTAAATAAGTAACAATATGTACAACTAAGAAATAAAAGATAATTAAAAAGGTAAATAATAAATGAATAAAATAAATAAAATTAGGGAATTTCTATTAAGATTAATAAATTATGGTATAATAAATTTATGAGAATTGGTTAAGCTTTCCCGATGATGGAATCTTCGAGGCGATTACAAACGAGTAACACTTGAGGAATTCTTAGGTAAGAGAATTCCTTTTAGTCTATCCAGAATGATGGAAGATTTAAAAGGTATTTTCAAAAATGAAGGTTAAATTTTATTCTCCAAATAATTAAAATAAAATAACAAATAAAAATCATAATTGTAACAAAAAATAATAATAAACATAATAGTAAAATTTTTAGGATAATAATAAATAAAAACATAAATTATACAATTAAATCCGATGATGGAATCTTTGAGGCGATTACGAATGAGTAACACTCAAAGAATTCTTAGGTCAAAAGATCCTTCTAAGTTTATCTAGAACGATGAAAGACTTAGAAGGCATTTTCAAAATAAACAAATGATAAATAAAAATAAAAACATAATAAATAATAAAATTTACATTCTAATAAAGATAAAATAATACATAATAAATAATAATAATTCCGATGATGGAATCCTTAAGGCGATTGCGAATGAGTAACACTTGAGGAATTCTTAGGTGAGAGGGTTCTCCTAAGTTTATTCAGAACGATGGAAAATTTAGGAGATATTCTCAATATTAAATACCAAAAATCCTAAAAATATTAAAAATATATATAATAATATTTAAAAGAAATAAATAAAATTAATAAAATAATTAAATAAAAAATAAATCAAAGTATAATAAAAAATTCTAAAATACTTCCGACGACGGAGCCTCTTCAAGGGAGTCAAATGGTACCCCTTGAATACTCTTGAGGTGAGAAGATTTTTTTAAGAGTTCATCCAGAATGATGGAGAATTTTTTAAAAGGATTTTCAATATTTAAACAAAAAATTAAAAGACTACATGATTAAGACTAAGTTAAAATAACACAAGATTAAAATGGTACCAATATTGGGCGTTGTGGGGGTGCTATAACCTTCCCTACATGTAAATGAACTCCCGAACCCAAAACTAAAAATGTAGACCAGTTTTTAAAGTCATTAGGTGACCAATCACACCTAGGTTAAAAAAAGAAGATTGGTGGCGGCTCCATTTCTTTAATGTCTAACGACCTAACCCTAGGAAACGTTATGACAGCTTGGCGACTCCACTGGGGAACGTAAAGTGAGTTGAGCCATAATTTGATCTTGTGTTATACTAAGTCTAAATTTTGGTGGCCTAAAGTTTGTTGAAATTTATTGCACTAATCTTATTTGATGCTCTCTTTGATTTGTTTAGTTTTTGAAGAGTTGGTTAAAATAAAGTTCCCTCTCACACACCACACCTTGCATTTGCATGCATAAAGCTCTCGACCCGAGCTCAATCTTTTCTAGGAGGGAGTAGAGTAGCTACCGCTCTCGTGAGGTGGTAACCTCCGCATGGGCTAGCCAAATACTCCCACTCAAATTGAACCTTTTCCATTTGTAGCCTGTCATGGGTGAGGATTGGGGTGCCTTACTAGTCCAGAGTGGACGACAGTGAGGAACAATTTGGGAACTTTTAGTAACTATTATATCCAAACCTAGCATATAAAAAGCCTAAGAGCCAACCCTTAAGTTAGAACCTTGACTATCCATGAAGTAGTAAGCCAAAGTTAGGACACATGAGGGAACAAAATCCTAATATCTTTCCCATAGTTACATTCTCATGCATTGTCATATCATATAAAAGAAGGCTTGTTACATAACAATTTGTTAATTGATTGAACCTCATTTACATCCATGGAGGATTTATCAAGCGTTAAAGCCACACCTTTCCCCACTGAGAATTCTAACAGTGTCAGAATCAGATCTGAAGAAGCTCAACGAAGAGAAGGAGATTGTTTGTCTCAAGAATTTATATCATCACTCCCTGAAAGAGTTCACCTAGATCTCAAACAAAATGATTTTACTGAGTTCATTGATCTTTGGAAGTTTTGGAGTCTTCCAAAAAAAGAAGATTTTAAAAAGAAGTACGGTGACATAGCATTATTAATTGCAGTTCCTATAGACAAAGACTTGATTAGAGCTATAACACAATTTTGGGACCCTTCTTATAGATGCTTTGTTTTTAATGAAGTTGACATGGTTCCAACGATTGAAGAGTACTCACTCTTACTCCGCATCCAGTGTTCCAATGCAAATAAAATATATTAGAAGAACAAGAAGATCGGTTATCGTAGAAAGCTCGCTAGAATGATGAATGTCAGTCTGCCAGAAATTGATAAATGGGTGAGGCAGAAAAGAGGGCAAGATTATGTGCCTTGGGATTTCTTACGAGATCACATCAGGAAGAATATAGAGAATGATCAAAGTATGAGCATGATGGCATTGGCAATATATGGTTTGGTGGTCTTTCCCAAAGTCTTGGGATACATAGATATCACAGTGATAGACTTCCTTGATCAGGTTGAGCACGGAGTTAATCCAGTTCCAACTATTCTAGCTGAAACTCTCAGATCTTTGAGCTTTTGTCGACGGAATGGGGAAGGACGTTTCATCGGCTGTGCCCAATTATTATACCTTTGGATGAGAAGTCATCTTGTATGAGAGAAAAGTGCATTTTGCAGAGCTTTCTTTAATACCAGCTTCCCTATCAAGGAATTTTGCAAAAGTCAGTGGCCAAAACCTAAATCCAAGAATGAATGGGTCTCAATTTTTCGCAAGCTTTCTAGTACCAGTCAAGAGATAGTATGGATGGCACCTTGGATGCGACATGATGCCGTATTGTTTAGTTGTGGGGGTCAACCATGGGTTCCACTTTTGGAGCTGTGGAGTGCTATCAGTTATGCACCAATAATGGTAAGGAGACAGGCAGGTTATGAACAATTCATTCCTATGACCAAAGGACTGGATAAATTGGAATTTGCATACACTGAAGCAGGAGCTTTGAAGAAGATTGAAGAAGTTATAAAGGCTTGGAAACAAACTTTGAGGATCGATCAAGTTAGACTTACTAATGATGTGACTCCAGAGTATGCGGTGTGGCACATGAGGAGAGCCAAGGATGTGGTAATTCCTAAAGAAGTAAAGTTAGATCAATCGACTGAACCTACTCCACGAGACCCCATGATAGATTTGGAAATTTCTAAGAGAAAGCTTCAAGAAGAGAAAGAGCAACTTGAACAAGAAAATAAGAAGCTTAAAGTAGATATGAAGGAAGAATTAAGACAATGTAACCAGACAATCAAGAAAGCTGACCAAAAAAAGAAGGAATTAATAGAACTAGTCACCAGACTGAGAAGGGAATTGTCCAAATCCGAAAATAGGCGATTAAAGCAAGAAAAAGAGCAGTTGAAAACAGAAATGCAGACGAAAAAGCAAGAAAATGAACAATTGAAAGATGAAATACAAAGAATGAAGCCTAAGCAAGAAGAATTTCAAACAGAGAAAGATTTGATGCAAACACATATGCAAGCCGCACTTTCTGAAACCCAAGATTATAGATAGGCACTTCAACAACTGATTCAGGAAGTGACTACTCTAAGAGAAGAATGTAATGGTTGGAGGAAAGCTGAAGGATCTCAACTGTTATTGAAGATGTTCCAGCAGTTTAACCTAGCTGCGCGCAACGCCAGGGAAATGGAAGAAAGGATAACAGAGATAAAACCAGGAATAAGCCCTATTTCAGATCATAGGAGGCAGTTAGAGCAGTTACTTGATGAGGTGCAACATCACTATAGCCTAATCAAGAGGCTATTATGGAGACCATAGGTCCTCTTTATGTAGTAGATTTCATTTTATGCTTATGTTATGCCACAAGTTCTTTAGATTTTCTCTTGGATGTAATTTCAGGTTTTTTAATAAAGGATCTTTCATTTAACAAATAATTATGTTCCAAGTCTTCTTTGCATACATGCATAAATTCATTCATTTTTTTAAAAAAAATAACAAAATGGGAATAAAAGAACTAATATTGGGATGTATATCAATCAACAAGGTCTCGAGGTGACAAGATCCAAAGTGGCAAGTCGATCTATTTAACATCCATATAGTACCCGTCTTCGAAGTAAACAAATGGAGAATGAACAGTCTGCAAGATTTGAAAAAATGGAGAGAATGCAAGAAGAAATGAGAGAACAAATGGCAGGAGAATTGGAAGAAATGAGGAAGCAAATGTTCGAGATGATGCAAATGATGAAAGCTATGACAAAAGGGAAAGCTGTGGTCGAAACATCCCCCTCAAAAGATGAAGGCAGGTCTCATGAATTCAGTGCTGAACCAGTTTATCCACCAGGGTTTACCCCGCCACAGAATTCTCATGGCGTAACTATTTAAGGTCATTCACCAACTGTAGAGCAACCATTTGTTCCTATGGGGCAACAAAGAGATCAAGCTCAAGTGGAATCAAACCTTGGAGGAGGCTTTGTGAACCTTTATATGTTCCAAATCTAGACGATCCTTTGGAACAAGAAAAGCTGAGAAGAAAAACTTCTGAACCTGTAGAAGATAAAGAAATTCAGCTTAAATATGATTTGTTAGAAGAAAGGTTGAAGACCATAGAAGGGAAAGATAATTTTGGTTGCATTGATGCAAGTGAACTGAGTCTAGTTCCTGATTTGGTGATTCCGCCAAAATTTAAAGTTCCTGAATTTTCAAAATATAATGGAACGACATGCCCTGTGACTCACATCACAATGTTCTGTCGGAAAATGGCTGGGTATACGAACAATGAAAAGTTACTAATCCATTGCTTCCAAGATAGTTTGACAGGATCTGCAGCTAGATGGTATGTTCAACTCGATAAAGAGCGAATTCGCTCTTGGAAAGATTTGGCTAGAGCTTTTAAAGCTCAGTATAAACATGTAGTGGATATGGCCCCAGATAGGTTATCTCTTCAGAATATGGAAAAGAAGTCGAGCGAAGGCTTTAAGGAATATGCACAGAGATGGAGAGACATGGCTACCCAAGTCTACCCACCTCTCACAGAAAAAGAGACCACCATATTGTTCATTAATTCGCTTCGAACACCCTATTATGAAAGGCTTGTTGGCAATGCAACAAAAGACTTTGCAGATTTAGTAGTAGCAGTAGAAATGATTGAAAATGCAATAAGAAATGGGAGGATTGAAGCAAGCGATGCTCCAAGTTTCAAGAAAGGGGCAAACTCCAAGAAGAAAGAAGGGGAGGCTGACAACATCAGCTTTGGAATTAGGCAACCAAGCAATATTCCTTACCATGCTCGATCCAACTACAATTCTTACCCTACCAGCAATAATGTATCACAAAACCCCTACTCTTACCAACCAATGTCCCAAAATCCTTACCCTCACCAATCGGTGTCCCAACCTCCAACCTATCGTCCAATAACCCCATTCACTCCACAAACACAATACCAAGCCAACAATTCAAGCCATAACCAAGGAAGGTCTTGGAATAATCAAAACAAATACCAATTCGATCCCATCCCAATGACCTACACTGAATTGCTACCCCAACTCGTTGAAAAACGCCTAATAGCACCAGTCCACATTGAGCCATTTAAACCTACTTTTCCTAAATGGTATGATTCTAATGCTCATTGTGATTATCATTATGGGATCGCTGGTCATTCGATAGAAAATTGCACAGGGCTAAAGTTCAAAGTTCGTGATCTCATAAAAGCAGGAATTTTGAACTTCGATGTTGAAAAAGAACCAAGTGTAGTTGGGAATCCTTTACCGGATCATGGAGGAAAAGTCAGTGTTATTATTGAAGGAAAAATGTGTTGGGTTAAAGGTAGCATCAATGAAGTTAAGACGCCAATGGAAAGGGTATTGGATGCAATAACAAAAGCAAAGATGATTCAACCTACAAATATGGGACTGGAAGCGGAAGGAGAGAAGGGTAAGGAAACCTTTTGCAAATATCATGGACAATCAGTTGGACATACCATTCAATTTTGTGAACAATTTCGAGAGAAAATACAGATGATGATGAATGAGGGTACAATAGAATTTTATGAGGAAATGGAGGAAGATGCAGTTGTTGCCATGGCAGAAGATTCAAAAAAAGATCACCTTTTTGAAGGAATAGAGCCAGTGACCATATTTTATAAGTTGAAGCCAGCACTTAATACTACTCCAATGTTTCCCAAAGTCACCATCAAAGTTCCAAAACCATTCCCATATAAAGATAATAAAGCAGTTCCATGGAACTATAATTGCAGTATTGTAACTCAAAATGCATCAGACGTTAATAGTGCTGCGATGTTTGTGAATCTAACGAGTGAAGGTGGGATAACTCACAATGGGCGTTGTTATACACCCCAAATGCTGATATCACAGAAAGGGAAAGAGGTTGAAGAGGTTCCGTTGAAGGATGACAAAGGAAAGACAGTAATACCTGCAGAACTTAAGCAACCTGTGACAGAAAGGGAGGCTTGTGAATTCCTAAAATTCATCAAGCATAGTGAGTATAGCGTTATAGAGCAACTGAATAAGCTGCCGGCTCGTACAACAATGCTCTCTTTATTGCTAAATTCAGAGCCACATAGGAATGCCTTGCTAAAGGTACTCAATGAAGCACACGTGGCACATAATATTTCGGTAGAAAAGTTAGATATATTATTGGGAAATATCACAGCTGATAACTTTATCTCATTTAATGATGATGAGATTCCTCCTGATGGAAGAGGTAGCACCAAGGCTTTGCATATAACTACCAGATGCAAAGATCATATCCTACCACGGGTCTTTATTGACAATGGCTGAGCTCTGAATGTAATGCCAATGGGCACTTTGTCTAAGTTACCAGTTGATAAGTCTCACATGAGAAGAAGCCACACGATAGTCAAGGCTTTTGATGGTACTCGTCGAGAGATAATAGGAGAGATTGAATTGCCTATCGAGATTGGACCAGATGTATTTAACATTGAGTTCATAGTGATGGATATCACTCCCTCATACAATTGTCTTTTAGGAAGACCATGGATTCATCAAGATGGTGCAGTCCCTTCAACTTTGCATCAAAAGATTAAATTTGTCATGGATGAACACTTAGTGACTGTGAATGCTGAAGAGGATATGATTGCCACAACCTTTTTGTCAACACCATATGTGGAAATCACAGAAGATGCCATTGAATGTTCTTTCAGATCTTTGGAGTTGGTTAATGCCACTTTTGTAGGAGAAGGATCTACTGTGCCTGTGCCATGATTGTCTAGGGTTACTAAAGCAGGTGTTTGTCAGATTGTAGGAAAAGGATGCCGTGTTGGGTCAGGCTTGGGAAAGAGGCTGCAAGGGATCAAGATGCCGGTGAAGGTTATCATGAAAAAAGATAGGTTTGGCTTAGGCTACAATCCAAAAGGGTTTGAGATGAAGAGGTTTGTTGAAGAAAAGAGGAAGAAAAGGAGGGCTGCTTTCAACGAGGAAGATTTGGAAACTGAACCAATGGTATTCCCTCCATTGTATGATACCTTCCATTCAGCAGGATATGTCTATCTTGGAGTGAATAATTCCGCATTGGAAAAGGCTTTTGAAGAACTTTCTATCCAGATGGTACATAAAGAAGAGATTGGAGAGAACATCGAGATGTTAGAAGTACTTCCTTGCCCACCAGGTTTTGAGTTGAAGAATTGGAGTGCTGTTGAGATCCTTACTATCTATAAGACTTCTTCAAAGTAATGCAATAAATCCTTTCTCAATGCTTATGCCCAAAAGCATTAGGGACGTTATGTAGGGCGTTTATTCAATTTCAATAAAATAAAAGCATGATGCATTTGCTCATATCTTTTTCCATTTTTTCCCTTTTCTTTTTTCTTTTGCATTCATTTCTTTTTACCTATACACTTCTCTATATTTTCCTATTTCTTACCCAATGCCAGGTGTACAAATGATGAATACACAGACAATTATAATGATGATCCAGGATTTGATTTTGAGAGGTCTAGTTGTGTGGGTGAACTTAATGAAAATGAGAATTCTGATGATTATGCTTTGCCTCCCGATCTATTCAGATTAGTACAGCAAGAAGAAAAACAAATCATGCCTCATAAGGAATCTACTAAGGTCATCAATTTAGGGGATGAAGAAGTCAAGAAAGAAGTCAAGATCGGAACTTCCATCTCATCTTCTACAAGAAAGAATCTGGTGAATTTGCTCCATGAGTTCCAGGATGTATTTGCATGGTCATATCAAGACATGCCCGGCTTAGACACAGACATTGTGGTGCATAAATTACCCTTGAAACCAGAATGTAAACCAGTTCAACAAAAGTTAGAAGAATGAAGCCAGACATGCTTTTGAAGATAAAAGAAGAAGTTAAAAAGCAATTTGATGCTGGTTTTCTAGAAGTGGCAAGATACCCCCAATGGGTAGCAAACATTGTCCCTGTTCCGAAAAAAGATGGGAAAATACGAATGTGCGTTGATTACAGGGATTTGAATCGGGCTAGCCTAAAAGACAACTTTCCATTGCCACATATCGATACTTTGGTTGATAATACTGCTAGGTACTCCTTATTCTCTTTCATGGATGGTTTTTCAGGTTATAACCAGATCAAGATGGATAAAGATGATATGGAGAAAACTACATTCATTACGATGTGGGGGACTTTCTGTTACAAAGTCATGCCATTTGGATTAAAGAATGCAGGGGCAACTTATCAAAGAGCTATGGTGACTCTATTCCATGATATGATGCACAAGGAGATAGAAGTATATGTGGATGATATGATTGCCAAATCTCGTAAAGAAGAAGATCATGTGGACAACCTCAAGAAGTTATTTGAAAGATTGAGAAAGTTTCGACTCAAGTTGAACCCCGCCAAGGAGCAACTTCTAGAAAATTGTTGGGATTTATTGTTAATGAAACAGGCATTGAGGTGGACCCAGACAAAATACGTGCCATTCAAAACTTGCCTCCACAACGTACTCAAAAAGAAATAAGGGGTTTTCTTGGAAGATTGAATTACATTGCCCGTTTTATTTCTCAATTAACAGCCAAGTGTGATCCAATTTTCAAACTCCTACGAAAGAATGATAAGGGGGATTGGAATGAAGACTGTCAGGCAGCTTTTGATAAGATTAAGGAGTACCTCTCAAATCCACCAGTATTGGACCCACCTGTTCTAGGGAGGCCTCTCATCCTCTACTTAACAGTGCATGAAAAATCCATGGGATGTGTACTGGCGCAACATGATGTTACAAGTAGAAAAGAAAAGGCTATTCATTACTTGAGCAAAACGTTTACTGACTATGAATCCAAGTATCCATCCTTGGAAAAGATGTGCTGTGCTTTGACCTGGGCAGCTCATAGACTCAAACAGTACATGTTGTATCATACCACTTGGTTGATCTCAAAATTAGATCCTGTCAAATACATATTCGAGAAGCCTTCTCTATCTGGAAGAATAGCAAGATGGCAAGTATTGCTTTCTGAATATGATATTGTGTACGTGTCACAAAAAGCCATAAAAGGGAGTGCCATTGCTGAATTCCTTGCAGAACGAGCTTTAGAAGATTATGAGCCCATAAATTTCGACTTCCTAGATGAAGATTTAATGGCTGTCATGCAAGTTAATGAGGATCAAGTAGAAAAGGATACATGAAAAATGTACTTTAATGGTGCATCAAATGCCTTGGGGCATGGCATTGGAGTTGTCTTTATATCCCCAAAAGGAGATCAATGCCCATTCACTGCAAGATTGAATTTCAATTGCACCAATAACGTGGCAGAATACGAAGCTTGTGTCATGGGGCTTCAGGCTGCTATTGAAAAGAAAATCAAAAAGATAGAAGTTTATGGTGATTCAGCTTTAGTAATCTACCAATTGCGAAGAGAATGGGAAACAAGAGACTCAAAATTACTTCTCTACCGTGACTTCATAGTTAAGTTGGTTGAACAGTTTGAGGAAATTCAGTTTAATCATTTACCTCGGGAAGAGAACCAAATGGCTGAGGCTTTATCCACCTTAGCTGCAATGTTCAAAATAAACTCCAATGCAGAAATTTATCCCATTAAGCTAAGGATACAAGAGTCTCCTGCACATTGTTGCAATGTTGAGGAGGAAGTTGATGGAAAACCATGGTATTATGATATTTTGAGATATTTGAAATATCAACAATACCCAGATTCGATCTCTGAAAATGATAGGAGAACATTGAGAAGACTGGCGATGAATTTCTTTTTAGATGGTGAAATCTTGTACAAGAAAGGAAAGGATCAAGTGCTCTTGAGGTGTGTAGACACTGTTGAAGCTAGAAGAATTCTTGAAGAAATTCATGAAGGAGTTTGCGGGACCCATGCCAACGGTCAGAGAATGGCTAAACAAATTATGAGGGCAGGTTATTATTGGATGACTATGGAAGGTGATTGTATAAAGTATGCCAGAAGGTGCCATAAATGCCAAATATATACAGACAAGATGCATGCTCCTCCGTTGCCTTTACATGCAATGACAACTCCTTGGCCTTTCTCTATGTGGGGTATGGATGTCATTGGGCCTATTACTCCAAAAGCTTCGAATGGACACCGTTTCATCTTTGTGGTCATTGATTATTTCACAAAATGGGTAGAGGCAACTTCGTATGCTAATGTGACAAAAGCCGTGGTGTGTAAGTTTATCAAGAAAGAGATAATATGTCGATATGGTCTTCCAGAAAGAATTATCTCAAACAATGCACTTAATCTGAATAACACAATGATGGAAGAAGTGTGCAGTCAGTTCAAGATCAAACACCACAATTCAGCACCATATTGTCCAAAGATGAATGGAGCAGTAGAGGCAACTAACAAGAATATAAAGAAGATCGTTAGCAAGATAACAAAAACATATAGGGATTGGCATGAGAAATTACCATTTGCCTTGCATGCTTATCGCACTTCAGTTTGTAAATCTACTGGAGCCACCCCATTTTCATTGGTATATGGAATTGAAGCAGTATTACCTATCGAGGTAGAAATCCCGTCATTACGAGTATTGATGGAAGTTGAATTAGAAGAAGTTGAATGGGTTCGTTGTCGTTATGAACAACTAAATTTGATCGAGGAAAAAAGGTTTAAGGCTCTTTGTCACGGGCAATTGTATCAAACGAGGATGATGCGAGCTCATGATAAGAAAGTTCGTCCTAGACATTTTCAGGAAGGAGAATTGGTATTAAAGAAAATTTTACCAAATCAGCCAGATCCTCGTGGAAAATGGGTGCCAAATTGGGAAGGCCCTTATGTGGTGAAGAAAGCTTTTTCAAGAGGGGAATTGTTACTTAGTGAAATGGACGGAGATGATTTACCAAATCCAATAAATTCAGATGCAGTGAAGAAATACTATGCCTGAAGAGAAAAAAGAATTCAAGTTGAAAACTTGAAAAAGCAGCTTGATTTCAAAAAAAAAAGGGAAGAGAGAATCCAAGTTGAAAACCTGAAAAGACAGCTTGAATTCAAAAAAAAAAACAAAAAAAGAAATTTCAAGTTGAAAACCTAAAAAGGCGGCTTGAATTCAAAAAAAAAAAGGAAAACAGAAAAAGGAAAAAACAAAAAAATTTCAAGTTGAAAACCTGAAAAGGTGGCTTGAACAAAAAAGAATAATTGGGCCAAGGATTGAAAAGAGAAATGTCTCATAGTGAAGGGGGCAAAGTTCTGATCTAAAGGTTCTTAGAAGATTATGGACATCTACTAACAAGGCTTCCAAAGCAAAATTCTGTGATGATGGGTGTAGTTGTCTGGATATTCATTATTTGTGACTCACTAGTCATTGTTTTTGTACTTATCCCTATCAATTCTTGAAAATGTTCACTTGTTATTCGAATAAATATACCTTGTTCGAATAAATATACCATAGTGTTCTTATCTTATTCATCTTGCTTTTGTTCTAATTGGAATTGAATAACGTACTATAGAGTCTTTAAAGAAAAAAAGAGGGTGTTTGCATTACATTGAAGGAAATACAAAGGGATGATGATTGCCAACATTACTTGGGGCAAAAACATGAAAGATAAAGATTGATTCAATAACAGTATGATACTGATCTCGAGTGGGGCAAGAATAGTGGAAGAATGGAAATTGGAATGTGGGGGTTAATCTTGGAGGACATTAAAATGAAGATTCTAACTAAAAACTGATTTTTTACATTTTGCATCATACATTTAGGTTATAGGCATTCACTTCATGATAGGAATGTTGTCAATTTCATTACTTTCACATTAACATTAAAAAAAAAAAGAGTCAGTGTTGCATGGGCATTTGCATTATTTGACATACATTTACATTCACATTATTTAGGTGCATACATTGAAGGAAATAGATTAAAACTTGAGATGTTGAAATTCTTGGAAATGAAATTTTGAATCTTATGTCGTGTTGTGATATTAAGACTATTGGAATTGGTATATTAGTGAGTGAAAAGAACAAGGTTATTTTTCCAAAGTTCCAATGCCTCTGGTGAGAGGAGCACATGGTTATGTTTTCAAAGTTCCAATGCCTCTGGTGAGAGGAGCACAAGGTTGTTTTTCCAAAGTTCTAATGCCTCTGGTGAGAGGAGCACAAGGTTATTTTCCAAAGTTCCAATGCCTTTGGTGAGAGGAGCACAAGGTTATGTTTCAAAGTTTCAAGGCCTTTGGTGAGAGGAGCACAAGGTTATTTTCCAAAGTTTCAATGCCTCTGGTGAGAGGAGCACAATGTTATCTTTCAAAGTTTCAATGCCTCTGGTGAGAGGAGCACAAGGTTATGTTTCAAAGTTTCAATGCCTCTGGTGAGAGGAGCATAAGGTTATTTTTTCAAAGTTCCAATGCCTCTGGTGAGAGGAGCACAAGGTTATTTTTCAAAGTTCCAATGCCTCTGGTGAGAGGAGCACAAGGTTATTTTTCGAAGTTTCAATGCCTTTAGTGAGAGGAGCACAAGGTTATTTTTTGAAGTTGTACAGCCTCTGGTGAGAGAAACTAAATGTTTCTTAAAAATTGTAAATATTTTGTAAAAAAAAAAAAATCGGACAAAATAGTTGTCAATTGTCTTTGCACAATTCCTGGTTTTCAAAAAATATGCAAAAAGGGGCAGCTGTAGACACTTTATTTTGTCCGGAGTCTTAACTTTAAAAAAAATAATTAATTGGATTAGGTGACATTATATTTTAATTTAATAATTTAGAATTAGGCTAGAATTAAATTAAAATTTTTAGAATTAGAATTAACATTAATTAGTAAATTAAAGTTAAAATAGGATTTAGGAATGATAAATAAAAAAAAAGAAGAAGAGATAAGAAGAGAAAATAAAATTAATTTTAAGATAGGATAATTAGATTTTTTAAGATAATTATTTAGATTAATATTAAAGTTGATAGAGTTAGATTAGGATTAGCATAAGAATTAAATAGATAAAATATTAAAAAACAAGAGATAACTAATAGGATAGGTTTAGTTGTATTAGGACTCTAATAAGTTTATGACTATAAAAGGGTGCAAATCCCATAACTTGGGACAACAATTCTTAGAGAAAGAAATTGATAGAAAAAAGCAGTCTGCATCAAACAAATTTCAAAAAAAAAAGGAAAATACACAAGGCAGACAAGCAATAGCAGCATCCACGGCAAGCACCAGACGCAGGCGACAACAATCTGACAACACCTGAGGAAGGTCGCACACTGGAGAAGGTGGGATAGCATCGGGCTTTCGGCGTTTCTTTGGTAGGAACGAGGGTGAAGCAGTGTCGAGTTGTAGCTAGCGACATACGGTTGCTAAAAGTGTTGCTTATTGCCCATCAAATCCAAGAGTAACCCACATCAGCAAATCATCAAAGTCCAAACTAATTTGCTTTTGTAAGTTTGAGTGCCCATTACCAAGGTAAGCTTTCTTACTTTATTTCTCTGTTGTCATATTCTCGTTATTAATGATGTACTTGATAGTGTAGATTGCTTTTCTTTATAATAAAGAGATCAAAAAATAATAATGAAATATAGGAGTATATAAGATTAATAAAAAATAATAAATAACAAAAATCAAGAGAATAAGTAAATTTTCAAAGTTAAGTAAATAAGTAACAATATGTACAAGTAAGAAATAAAAGATAATTAAAAAGGTAAATAATAAATGAATAAAATAAATAAAATTAGGGAATTTATATTAAGATTAATAAATTATGGTATAATAAATTTATGAGAATTGGTTAAGCTTTCCCGATGATGGAATCTTCGAGGCGATTACGAACGAGTAACACTTGAGGAATTCCTAGGTAAGAGAATTCCTTTTAGTCTATCCAGAACGATGGAAGATTTAAAAGGTATTTTCAAAAAATGAAGGTTAAACTTTATTCTCCAAATAATTAAAATAAAATAACAAATAAAAATCATAATTGTAACAAAAAATAATAATAAACATAATCGTAAAATTTTTAGGATAATAATAAATAAAAACATAAATTATACAATTAAATCCGATGATGGAATCTTTGAGGCGATTACTAATGAGTAACACTCGAAGAATTCTTAGGTGAGAAGATCCTTCTAAGTTTATCCAGAACGATGGAAGACTTAGAAGGCATTTTCAAAATAAACAAATGATAAATAAAAATAAAAACATAATAAATAATAAAATTTACATTCTAATAAAGATAAAATAATACATAATAAACAAAGTTAATAAATAATAATAATTCCGATGATGGAATCCTTAAGGCGATTGCGAATGAGTAACACTTGAGGAATTCTTAGGTGAGAGGGTTCTCTTAAGTTTATCCAGAACGATGGAAAATTTAGGAGATATTCTCAATATTAAATACCAAAAATCCTAAAAATATTAAAAATATATATATAATAATATTTAAAAGAAATAAATAAAAGTAATAAAATAATTAAATAAAAAATAAATCAAGGAATAATAAAAATTCTAAAATACTTCCGATGCCGGAGCCTCTTCAGGGAGTCGAATGGTACCCCTTGAATACTCTTGAGGTGAGAAGATTTTTTTAAGAGTTCATCCAGAATGATGGAGGATTTTTTAAAAGAATTTTCAATATTTAAACAAAAAATTAAAAGACCACATGATTAAGACTAAGTTAAAATAACACAAGATTAAAATGGTACCAATATTGGGCGTTGTGGGGGTGCTATAACCTTCCCTACACGTAAATGAACTCCCGAACCCAAAACTAAAAATGTAGACCAGTTTTTAAAGTCATTAGGTGGCCAATCACACCTAGGTTGAAAAAAAAGATTGGTGGCGGCTCCATTTCTTTAATGTCTAACGACCTAACCCTAGGAAATGTTATGACACCCGAAATAGGATAGGTATCTTGAGTTAACTTCACTATGGGGATGTCTTGGAGAGTTTGGCTTGATAAATTAGAGATGTGATAGTTAATAGAGTTTGGCTTGGTAAATTAGAGATGGGATGGCTAAGAGTCCTTCTCTTAACCTTTCTTTGAAATATAAGTGCCTTTCCCTTTCTCTTTGAGAATAAAATAGACTATCTTCCAAAATGAAATTCCCACTAGATAAAGTATTAATTCTTTGTAACTATTAGTTCTGATTACTATGATATTAATATCAAAGACATGTAATTCTTATTCTCCACACCTATATATAAGAGTTTTTATTGCACTAAAAGAGGACTTTTGGGTAAATTGAGTTAATTTAGAAACCCTCTCAAATCCTCTCAACTTAGCCTTATTCAGCCTTCGGCCTTCAACCTTCTTTACTCAACCCTATTCTCAACCTTACTCAGCTTTCTACCACCACCTGCCAATGCACTCGTTCTTCAGGTTCTACTCCAGTCTTTCCTCTTTGCTGCCTCCCAACATATCTCATTCTAATAGTTTGCAATGTTCCCTCTCCACAGCAATAACTCATTTACATTTTGGCGACTCCTTTGGGGAAAAGCGATTGCATTGAGTAAAATATTTTCAACCTTCACTTTGCCAAAAAAACATAGAGAGTTCTACTGGATACCAAGATATTCAGGCCCTTGCCTACATTCAAAAGTTGATGAAAATGATCCAAGCTTCTCAGGAAAGAATGCAAAAGTTAGAAGAGAGTATCTTCCTATTCACATCTTCTAATGCCATAACTTCTCAGGTTCAACCTGCCACTCTTGTCACTATTATGAATGAGAACACTTCTATCAACAACAGAGGAAACTCAACTGATGCACCTGGTTCTAGAGGTGTTGAAAACATTGGTGTGAAACAACACAACTGTTGGAACCTCTACTGTGACTCTTCCTCTAGCCACAGGTCAAGGCTTTTTGAAAAAAGAAGAGCTTCAAAAGTTACTAGAAAAGAAGAATAAGAGTTTGAACTTTTTTTAGTTTGATCTCAAAATGCCTGACCCTGCTAGTGTGGTTGCAAAGCCATATCCCAAATACTACACTAGTCCTAAGTTTAAGCAATTCAATGGCAAGACTGGTGATGCCTGTAATCATGTTATGAAATTTCTGGAGATTCTTGATGTGGTAGGATTGGATGATGATTTGAAGTTGAAAGAGTTTTCCAAGTCTTTCATTGGAAAGGCTTACACCTGGTATGTCAATCTTACTCCCAGTTATGTGGAATCTTTGAGTCAAATGTGTAAGATGTTTGGAGAGAAGTTTTTCTCTACTCAGGAGAAGGTTACTTTTATTGATCTAGGGAGAGAACGTCAAAAGTCGCATGAATATCTCATGGAGTATATTTAGCATTTCAAAGAGTGAGTGTTGGATATTCAAGACTTTCATGATGAGAAGAGCTAGTCAAAGTTTGTATTCATGGGATGTTTGATGAGTATAGGGTGCATTTAAAGAACATACCACTCTCAACCTTTGCCACCATAGTTGAAGCTACAAGAAGAACCAACAACACTGTTCTTAGGAAAATGGAAATCAATTGTTTCACTAGAAGGAATACTTCTATAGTGAACGCAATTCACAGAAGAGGAAGAGAAAGAAGAGGACCTCTTCGTCCTAATATGCACCCTAGAAGAGAAGATCCAAGAGGAAGACAAGATGATAATGTTGACTCTCCATCATTCTCAGTTTCATTGGGTAGAGTGAAAGCACTTCTTTAGGAATGGATCAAAGATGGAAATATCAACCTACCCTATGTTCCATGACTATTAACGACAGAAGAGAAGTCCAACCCAAGGTATTGTGACTATCATCGAACTGTTGGTCATCCATTTTTTGAATGTAGGAATATACGAAGGTTATGTTTATCGAAGAGTACTAGTAAGAGAAGTGTTGATTGGGAATAATGGAGTTCAAAATAATCCACTTGCAGTTTATCAAAATCCTAAAAGGCATGTGAATGTTATTATTCATCATGATGATCCTTCTCCTTTAACTACCCAATTTGAAGAAGCGCGGGCAGATAGTATGGTGACTACTTCAATTGCAAATTCACTTATGAAAACTCCAAATTTCAAGCATTTCTTTTATCTACTCAGGTTTTCAAGAGAATCGAAAAAGAAAGCTGTTGTTGCTTTAATCAGAATAGGAGGGTGTAAGATCCATGATTTCCCTTATTTCTTTCATACCTATATAGTATTTTAAGTTGGAATGATAGGATAAATTGTGATGGGAAGTTGCACTATGTCTTATAGGTAAAAAAAAAAAGAAATGATAACGTGAGCCCCACGGCATTATGTGTAAGCCGGATGGACATAGAAGTGGCAAATTCTTAAATTTGGAATTGGAATATATAACTGGTAAGAAGATCACTTTTCGAAATTCCTTTATTTGAGCATATTTAAGTTTATGTGCAACAAATTCAAAAATAACAATTTTGTCCATATGCCAAGAAAACTTTATTGCATAACGGTCAACCTAGTTTGACTTTTGAATCACAGACTGTCATAGTCAAACCCTCACGTGAAGATGTCTTAGACCATTCCAAACCACAGATTGAATCACGCAAAAAGGTTGAAAAATAATGTGAATAAGCCTAATGCCTTTATGTGAGTGTATTTTATTCATTTCACCCTCCATGACGGGTTAAGCCCACCCATAGTCAATATTTGACTTATGTTCATATAAATGGAAATGATTAAATAAAAATAATAATTAAAATTGATTTGATTAAATATTAAAATAGTGTTTAGGACATAAAAGGAATTAATAGAATTTTAAAAAGGCATATTGGTCTTTTAGCAAGGGATGATTTTTTAAATGATATAAATAATTAAAAGAAGCTTTTTGTCATCATTTTCTCCCTTAAGTGCCGACACCCCCATTAAAGCTCATGTTTTCTCAAAATTTTCTAAGTTTTAGAGTGAGAAACCTTGAGAAACACTCTCTAACTTTCAAAGAATTGTCCTTCTTGCTTAGTTCTAGTTATACCTGAAGTTTGGAAGCTTAAATCAGCCATTTGTAGTGTGTTTTGGCTCCTGCAATTTTCGATCACTATTGAAGGTGAAAAAAGATGAAGTTCTACTTGAAGTTAGCTAGTGTTCTTGATTGTTTTAAAATTGAATTTGAAATGAAGCAAAACCAAGAGTGGAGACTTTTAGGGTTTCAATCAAGAGAGGGTTTGCATGATAACATGTAATATTTTGCATGCATAGACGGTGTGGAATGGAAGTAGTGAGTAAAAGAAAGATGGCTATGGTTAGTTTGGAAAGAGGTTAAGTTTAGCACCTAGGGTGCACTTGGGTTAGGAAGACAAAAGGGTTAATGAATTGAGTTTGATACTTTGAAGGTTATAGAATGATGCTAAGTGTTAGGAAGATGGTAAGTGGAGTTCGATTTAAAAGAGAATGTAAATTAATTGAAGTTGCTATTATTTTACAGCATTAACTTTGGAAAACTAAAAGGATCGTTTGGTGCTGCAAGTTATTGTGTTTTTGTGGTATTAGAGGTAAGAGATGTATGTAAAATGGCGTAGGGATACTATACTTGCATTGTGGTTTAATGGTTGGATACAAAATGGAACTGTTTTATAAGTGCAGGAAGTTTGAAATTCGATTTAACTCCTAGAGTTTATTCTATCTAGGAGCAGTCGACTGCCTTACAAGGTAACTGACTGTCCATACACAGCCACAACATACTTTTCTCAATAACTGACTTAAACCAATCAACTGCCACAACATACAGCAGTCGATTGCCCATCTCTATAACTGACTTAAAACTAGTCGACTACCTTAAATGTAAGTTGATCGCTTTTACCCAATAGCATTCTATTTCAAAACTAGCCGACTGCTATGAAGGCCAGTTGACTGCTTTTTTCCTAAAAACATTTTGTTTGCACACCAATTGATTGTCATATAAGCTTGTTGATTGTATTTCATCCAGAAGCATTTTGTTTGAAAACCAGTCGATTGGTCGATTGCCCAAATGACCAATCGACTGCTCTCTTTGTATTTGATTTTTAGATATTCTGAAATTTAATTAGAAAATAAATGAATAAATTTGAGAAATGTCATAGCAGTTGACTTCCATAAAAGAGCAGTCAACTGCCTCCTTTTGAAATATTGATTCGAAATTCATATTTTATATAAACGTGTTTGGATTACAAATAATGCATTTAAAAGTTATTGATGGTTTTAAAAACATTGGTTTTGATAATGAATGTTTTGAGATTATTAGCTCTCGTATCATGCATTTAGATTGTATCGATTGTTTGCTATATGACCTTAGTCAAGTCAACAGCTCCCACAAATGTCATCTGACTAGTGAACACTGTGTGAATGTTTGACGATGGCCATTAGTCTCTATATTCTTAGGTTTAGCTTATTAGGGGTAAATTCCTAGCCCATACCATGGGTACACCATTTCTTATATTGTATTTCTTGTGCATGATTCTATTGGGATTTTAACGTCTCCATTGAATGCTTACAGATTGACTGATTATAGATTTGAATGTTACATGTTTAAAAGAAATGTTCATTGATTGGAATGCTTAAAATTGAAAAGCAAGTTGATTTTATTGACTTAGTCGCGTCTAATGTGTTTGCACTTTTATAACTATTTTGTATAATAATTAAACGATTGTCTTACTCAATTATAAAGCTTCAATATCTCTAAAATATTATATCGACTCTCTATAGTCGAATTTAGGACCTGAGACAAGTGAGGTGCTTTAAAGCATCCTTCCATACTCAACCTAGTCATCCTAATCGGCTATAGAAATTCCTTATTTTAAATGATGGTATCGATATTGACCTTCGCATATCATTGTAGAGCCAAGTAGGGATCACACACCATAGTTGCATAGTATCGCACTTTTATATATATCCCCTTGCTGAGCATAAACTCGACCCCTATTTTTCTCCCAGACTATTTGCAGTTATTTCTGCTCACTTTTAGAGGAGTTTATATCTTGGACACAGTATTCCTTTAAGGGCGCGCTTACGGTTCCTTGAAGGTATATTGTGCTTTTATTTTATACCTTAGACTTTGTACAATACTAGATCGTAGTTTAAGTGTAATGGGGATGTAATCTTGTAAAGATGATAGTTTACACATTAAACAGAATGTTGAACTTGATCATGTGTCAATATGTAGCTGTTGAATGATAAATAAATGTTAATGTTTACACAGCATTTGGATGAGCATGGATCTGAGGTGATGATACTAAAATATTCTTAATAGTGTATAGAATGTAAGAAAGAAAGACTAATGACACGGCAAACGGCCTAACCAAATTGACAGAAAAAGAAAAAAAATAAAAAAATTAGTTAGTATTTTGGCTAAAATCAGTACGTTACAGAGGGCAACAATATGGAGAGTGTAACATGGTAGGATGACTTATGGGAAAAATGGCAAGCGGTTATGAGAATGCTATAGTTTTTACAGAGGTGGATATGTATATTTCTTATCCTTATCACAATAAGACGCTTTATGTTGAGAGTGTTATCAATAGATATCCTGTCAGAGGAACATTCAATAATGATGGATCTTCTGTGAACCTCATACTTTTGTCTACTTTAAAGGCAATGAATATTGATATGGAGAGTTTAAAACATCTATAACAATTTCTTCCTTTGATAATAAAGAGATTTCAACATTGGGACAAGTGACGGTGAATTTCAAAATGGGACCTATCCAAGATCAAACTTGCTTCACTATGATTGATGTTGATGTAGCTTATCATGTTCTCATAGGAAGAAAGTTTTTGCATACTTATAACATCATCCTATCTTCTCGTCACTAGTGTATTAAAGGTTATTGGAAAGGGAGGGAAATCTTTATTCTAGATACAAAAACCATATTTGAATGGCATGAAGTGAACTATGCTGAAGCATCTTTTTGAAGATTCAGCAGAAGATGAGGAAACATTTATTGTAAAACCTATAGGTGTTCCACTTCCAAGATGGGAAGAACTTTTTGCAATAAAAAATAGCAATGGTGAGAAGAAGAAGAAGAAGTGTTGAGGTAGAAAAAGAAGACGTGGGAATGCTTTTGAGAATAGAGATGAAAAAGAAGAAAGACCAACTATTGGTGTGAGTTCTTATACTCGTGAAGATGAAAAAACTGTCTATTGTTTATAATGGAATGAGGGTCTAGAGAAAAACCTTCTCTTAACCCCATACAATGAGATCCTCAAAATGAGCAGGTAACTTGCTCTAAAGTAGAAGTGTATGAAAAGGAGATACAAGCAAATGTGCTTACATGAGAACAACTTCATGATTAGCTTGAGGCACAAGGAGATGAGTTAGTGGAGATTAATATAGCTGAGGAAGAATGAGAGACAGCAAAGCCACTCCTTATTAGCAAAAACCTTTCAATTGACCAAAAAATCATATTGATTCAACTCTAGAAAGAATTTCAAGATGTTTTTGTATGGACATATGAACAGATGCCTAGACTAGATGAGAATCTGGTTACACATTGCAAACACCCTATTTTGTCCGGATTTTTATTTGTAAGATAGTTGATTAGTTTAGTCTAACAAATTAGGATAATTTAATTAGTTAATTTATTTAATTAAAATTAGGATTAGTTTAATTAATAAGATAATTTAATTATGATAAGATAATTTTTAGAATAAGAATATTTTTAGGACAATTAGACTAATAAAATAATCAATAATTTAGAATAATTGTTAAGTTAGAATTAATGTTAGAGTAGGATTGTTTAATTAGATTTTGATAATTACTAGGATAGAATTAAAAAGGATAAAATAAACAAAATAAATTCTATTAGTAAACAAACTCTTTGCCTATAAAAAGAGGATAATTATTACATACACTGACAGTGGAGTTTTTTTACTCCACAAGCAGCGTTAAGATCATGACATGTATCTTATAAAAATATTAAAATAAATAAAACAGGACATGTGTTACGATCTTAACGCTGCTTGTGGAGTAAAAAAACTCTACCGTCAGTGTATGTAATAATTATCCATAAAAAGAATGAGAACTGAATCAAACTAGAGGAGGTTGGACAGAAAAATAGCCAAGAATCAACAATAGTAATCAACAATCCATATACACGCACAGTAGACAATATACTTGGATTTGAGTATTTGGGTTTTTAGACAGTATAAAGTTTCAGTATATCTACGAATAGAGGGTTAGACGTTTAGGAAAGCTAAAGTCAGATGAAGCAAAGGTGTTAAGCAAGATGGTTCTGAAGAAAAAAACTGTGATTGAAGAGAACTTGAAAGGAGGTCTTTTATACCCAACAAAAACGCTTCCGTTTTGGACGATTGGCAACCCGCTTTCAATGTGAATTAACGATCCACATTCTTACCTAGTCTAAGCTACACAATATGGATCGTTCTTCCTTTTCTTTATTTGTTATACAAATTGTCATGATGATTTTTTTAGTAGTATATTTTCATTAGAAGTTACAATCACAATCAGCATATTACATTCTATGAACAGGTAATTATGAAAATCACATTACTCAAATTAGGTAAACTAGTAAATAATATAACAAACTAAACAAGCTAGTAAATAACTAGACTAACTCAAACTCACACTTGGTGAGACTCGAATCTGAGACCTCAAAGTCTCAGAGCTTCCTCCTTACCACTAAGCCAAGGCCTCATTAATAAAGTTAATGATTACTTTAATGTTTAAATGGTTTTAAATTCTCTTAACATGGTAACGAACAAAAAAAAAATTCTCTTAACATGGTACGGTTTAGAGTTTGGTAAAGTAATAAATAAAACAAAAAACTATGTGCCTTCTTTATTCTATGTAAAGTTTTATGATGACTTTCATGTTAAAGTAAATTATTTTATTGTCCTTCAATAAAAAAATTATTTTATTGTCCTAGGTTTAGAGTTAGAATTAGTTATAGGAAATATAAAAATATAAAGTACAAGATATATAAAACCCAATTAGGTTGAAATACTAAAATAAAATTATGATAAAAGATAAATCGAAGATAAGTTAACTCCGACAATGAAATTCTAAAGGGATTGTGCTGGAATAGTACTTTTAGATATCTTAAGGTAAGGAGAGTCCTTTTAAGTATGACTAGCTTTATGAAAGATTTAAAAGATATTTCCAAAATTTAATAATTCAAATTCATTATAAAAATTAAATTCAAATAAAATTTAATAAAAATCAAATTCTTTATAAGGTTAAAATAAAAATAGAAATAAACAATTTAGAATTAATAATTAGAAAAGAATTAAAATAAATAGAAATAAAATAAAATAAAATAAAATAATGTTAAATCTGATGATGAAATTTAATAAGGAGTTGCGCTTGAGCAGTTTTCTTTAAAATTCTTAAGAGAGGAGATTTCTTCTAAAATCTAAACAGCTTGATGGAAGGTCTAGAGGAGATTTTCAATATTAAATAATTCATATTTATTTAAGAGATATAAGAAAATAAAAATAAAAATAATTATAAGATAAATAGAAATTATAGATAATTAAAATAAAATAAAAATAGAGAATAGAAAAATGACAAATAGTTGATAAAAAAAATTGGGTAGTGAGTCAAGATAGGATTTTCATAATATAGTTAAATCATCCAACGACGGAGCCTTTTCAAGAAAGGTGATTGGTCCTACTTCAATACTCTTGAGGTGGGAAAACTTTTAAGTTGTCTAACTAGCTTGATGGAAGAGACTTAGAAGAGTTTTTAATATTTAAGCATATCAAAATTGAAGCAAACAAATGGCAAAATTAAGATAACTTTAAACTATTTGGTACCATTTTAGGATAGGCGTTGTAGGGGTGCTAATCATTCCTTACACGTAACCATACTCCCGAGCTTAGAATCTTTGAACGTAGACCAAGCCTTATCTCTAGTTAGGATAAGTGACCAATCACATCTAAGATAGAATGGTTGGTGGCGGCTCTATGAATTTAAGTCTAGTGAGTTAGGCTTTAGGACTTAGCACATTACGACACATGAGCTACACATTACTCTTGGAAGTAAACTGTGAGAGCCGTGTATATATTACTGTTACATGTGTCAGATGTCTCATCACTATTTAATCTTGGTGTAATTCACAAGTAATAAAAGAAACAATGTAGTAGGCCCCACTTATTCTACAATGCTCGGATGGACGTAAGATTGTCCAAACAGTGTCCGGAGGGTATAATAAGCTTAAGGTAAGAATTTCGAGCCTTATTTTTGGGAAGCATGCAAACAATTTAGAAAATGACGATTAAGGACATAGCCCGTTGTGATTTTTGTAAATTGTGCCTAAACTAAAATGAATTTGGACCAAGTAAATGTAGCATGATATTCTACATAAAAATAAATTTTAAGCTATGTCAATAGATAGATCGAATCTATGGTTAAATCAGAAATTTATGCGATTTACCTAATAGGGGTAATTTCATAATTTCACCTTCACGGTAGGTTAAACCCCAACCAAACCACCTTTATTTATCCAAATATGTTTAATAATAATTTTTGGTGATGGAATCTGAATTTTTGGAGTACAATTACATAGTTATAAAAATTATGAAAGCTGAAGGGTAAAATTGTCCAAAAGTTTCATAACCAAGGGCATTTTGGTAATTTTGTCCTATCTAGAATGTTCTATATTTTTCTCCACAACATGCAGCCGGCCACTTCTCCTCTCTTCTTCAACCTCACACCACTCCTCCATTAACAAAGAGAACCAAGCTTCCAAACTTAAGTAAAAACACAAAATTTCAACAAAATTTCTTCTACAACCCTACCTAAAATTTGATTCTCTACTCACCCATACCAATATTTCATTGTGAAGTGAATAAAACAAGGCCTTGGACACTCCTCCATATTCAGCCAAGGTAAGGAATTATTGTGTTTTTATTTTCTTTAAGCTTTAATGGTAAATAATGATAGATTTACATGTGCTAAGTATGATTTTACTGTTAGATTTAATTAATTTGAACTAAATCATGCTGAAGCAATCCCAAGGGCATTCGACCATGCATGGAAGTGTATGAAACCATAGTGTTTGATGTATGAAAATTATGCAAAATGGAAGGAAAACAATGTAGAATGTGGCTGCAATTATTGAAGGAAAATAGTTTAAAAATTACATTGAGGTTAATAAATATTATTGGTGAAATGTTTTGCAGCCCGGGAGAATTAAATTACGTGTGGTGCTATCGGTGAATGTGTCGAAGTTAGACAGGTAAGGGATGAGTGTGTAGACTGTAGGGATATTATGAATGCATGGTTTTGTTGAGAATAATTTTATGAAAATATTTTGGAATTTAAATGCCTTGGAAATCGTGTTTTATGATTATTTTGGCTGGATTAGAACTGTGTTTTATGTGTAAGAAGGCTAGGTTAATAGCAGCTGTTATGTTGCTGAAATTTCTAAGAAAATTTTCTAAAATATCATGAAATATTTTAAGTGCATTATTGAGTGAATTCCTAGCCTTAGAAAATAAATATTCAATATTTTTCATAAAATGGTGATCTACCGAAAAATAATATTTAAATATTCATGTTATCTAATTTAATTAAAGTAAAGCTACCGATACATTCTTATAAGTGTTTTATAGTGTAATAGGAGGTTTATGAAAATTATTACTAAGTTATGAATATTTTATAAATTATTTTCACAATATTATTTAAATATCTTTGTGGACTAACTGAAGATTTTACCTATGTTATTAATTTCCATAAAGGTGATGATACTATTTATATACTATTTTGAGACTGTTAGGCCCTGTATCATGCTCACATGTTATTGTTACTGTGGCTAACTGACTCGCCAAGTCATCAGTAGTCCTAAGGTCACCTAGCAAGTGTACTCTGAGGACACCTATAGACTATGGCCATATGTCTCATGTGTTACTGTTACTGTTCCCTACGAGGATTATAGGATGATATATTCAGGGTGTTGCCTCGTCTCCATTCACGTGTTACTGGTTATTGTTACGGTTTTCATTGAACTGTTAATGTTATTAAAGTGTTTACCGTGACTGAAGTGTTTAATGTTACTAAATGATTTACTGTGCTTTTTATTGAGCTAAACTCCATACTGTTACTGAATAGATTACTATACTGTGTTAATGATTTTAACTATTAGTGGTGGAAAGGGATTTATAAAAGAGTTTAATCACTTAAATAATTTTATTACATATATAATTTTATGATCATTGTTTTATTAAACTATTATTGATACCAAGCTATTTAATATCACTGAAGTACTATTGATACTGAAGTGGTTATAGTTACTGAAACGTTTACGGCTACTGAAAGAATCGATTACTGTTTACTGTTCACTGTTTAAAACTGTTTACTATTACTGAACCGTTATTGTTACCAAAGTGTTCACTGTTTACTGGAACTGCTTATCGTATTGTTTACTGAAACTGTTATTGTCACTGAACTATTTACAATATTGAAATGCCTACTGTATTGTCTACTGGGTTTTTACCAAAGTGTGCAAAATGTGTTTAAAGTGATTTGGCAAATTATTAATTTAAAGTATTTTAAATAAATGGTTTTACAAGCCACTTTATAACTATTTATTTATTGAAATTCTATTAAATGTTATTTCATATCAAAATCAACAGCTATTCCCTATAGTCGCTTCTAGGCTCTGGGACACGACAAGTATTCTAAAATACCTCCCATACTCCATCCGAATTCCTAGTAGACTATAGTATCCTTCCATTTTTACCGTAGTGTACTGTTAGGAAAATTAAAGGATTTTGCGTATATAGATTTCATAAAATCAATTCTGCATATGATTCTTTTACTGAGCACATTTTGCTCACCCTTATTTTTCCCACTCCTCAGATTCGCTGTAGTAATTGTTTGAGATACTTTTTGAGAAATGTTTGGCTACTTTTATTATCCTAAGAAAGTGATCAGTAGATCCTTTATTGTAAACTATTTATACATTTACTTTTTTTTGATATATTCAAACATATTTATACAGTACTACTTTATTGTAAACTATATTCAGGGGATGTAAATATTGAAGAATTACTGTTTTGTAAATATTTCTACTTTGTAAATTGGATAAATTTATATTTTTGTAAACTGTTTACTGTTTAACAAAATGTGTAATAAAGGTATCGCAGACAGCCCAACCATCATTGTGTATGTGAAAATGTGGTGAATATTGTATATACAAAATGTGACATAAACCATAGAAGCAACATGCTCGTATGTTTCGTCATGATATTGAGAATCAGATCAAGGAGGAAATTAATAAGCTTCTTAAAGTTGGGTTTATCAAACCAATACATCATCCTACTGGGTTAGCCAATGTTGTTCTAGTAAAGAAGAAGAATGGTTAGATTTCAAAGACTTGAAATAAAGCATGCCCTAAAGATGATTTTCTCTTCCAAATATTGATACTTTGGTTAACGCTATAGCTGGTCATGAAATGTGTTCTTTTATGGATGGGTTTAGTGGCTATAATCAGATTAAGATGGCTCTAAGTGATGCAAAGAAGACAACTTTTCAAACTCCATTTGGAAATTTCTATTATACTGTTATGCCTTTTGAATTAAAAAGTTCTGGTGCAACTTATCAACGTGCCATGATAGCTATTTTTCATGATATGAGACATGATTATATGGAAGATTATGTAGATGATATAGTTGTGAAATCAAAAAATCTTAGATCATTTTCAAGATTTGAGGCAAGTGTTTGAACTGTGTAAAAAGTATAGGTTGCAAACAGCACTGTCAAAATGGGCCGGGCCAAAAAGCCCTTTTGGTTAAATATGACTAAAAATGAAAGCCATATCCGGCCGTAAGGGCTAACGGGCTTAAATGGGCCGGCCCGTATAAGAAATTAAAAAAATTAAATTTTATATTAAAATCCCATTTTTAGTAAATAAACAAAGTAAAATTTGAAATAAATATTAAACAAACATCAAATAAATCCACATCAAATCCAAGTCTTCAACATCATTCGAACATTACATATTAATAGTTTAACAAGCATAATATAAATTGTTTTAACAAACCTAGATACTGAAAAATATGTCTCAACAATATTAAAAATAAAAAAATGATAAATAGATCCATGTCCATCCATCTCCTCCATAGTGTCAATCACATTCAATCAATTCTTTTTCAACTTTGCCATTTACAAATACAAATAAAGAATAATATAAGAATTAAACTTATGAATTGATTAAAAATTGTCAACTAATTAATAACATTGCTTTCAAAACCAAAAATCTAATTTCGGATGCAAATGAAAGTTTTCACGTTTTCATGATTTAGAGAACTTCAATACTTATTTAAAACAAAAGAACTAATACTAAAAAAAACTCTCGATACTATTGTTGTTATTGAAATACTCAAGATATCACAAGCTATACTTGCAAGCTTTGGAAATCTTGGCTTATGATCTTTCAGCCATTGCAACACATTTAAATTTTCAGTCATGCGACCCATAATATTTAGCTCTTCCAAATAAAGATCTAATTGAGATTTTGGTTCTTCCACTTGAATAGTTTCAAATCTTTTAAAAGCATATATCCTTGGACATTTCAAAATAAATTAATTGTCATTACAAAAGAGAATTTAAAATAAAGTATATACTTAAAAAACAAAAATGAACTTACATCACTTAAAGCAAATGTACTCTTCCTCTTCCAACTAGCATGTGTAAGAGGTTGTGAGTCATTAGGTTGGTTTGAAGTAAATTAGTAATACTAAATAGTATTAATTTTATATATTTTACTTTTATTAAAGTGTTAAACATATAAATAATTAAAATAAAAATAAAATTTTAAGATAATTAAAAATATTAAAAAATTAAACAGGCCGATCCATTTAAGCCTGAGCTAAATCCATTTAAGCCCGGGCCTAAATGAGCCTGGCTAAAAAGCCCTCTTTCTTAAATGGGCTACAAAAATGAAGTCCAAGCCCTAAATAAATGGGCCAGGCTAGGCTAGCCCAACAGGCCTTGGCCCATTTTGACAGTGCTAGTTGCAAATGAATCCGTTGAAATGTGCATTTGGAGTTTCAGCAAGAAAGTTCTTGGGTTACATAGTTCACTAGAAAGGTAGTTGATCTTGCAAAGATAAATGTTATTCAGTCTATGCCACCTCCGGTGAATCAAAAGCAACTCAAGAGTTTGTATGTGTGACGTCCCCGTCACTTCATCTTATCACTTATCTTTTTCCTTCTTTATTTAGATTTAGTTCATCCAGTGTCATTCTTCCTTTATTCTTAAGCTAAT
Organism: Heritiera fomes; assembly: GCA_032173925.1. Taxonomy (NCBI): domain Eukaryota; kingdom Viridiplantae; phylum Streptophyta; class Magnoliopsida; order Malvales; family Malvaceae; genus Heritiera; species Heritiera fomes. The sequence goes on along the minus strand of JAPDPM010000009.1, from coordinate 13,150,893 downwards.
TATCTGACAGCTCATAAAATTTTATTCAATTTCAATAAAACAGACGAATGATACATGTATATATGTATCATCCGTTTCCACAGGATCTCATACATCATCTTAACTTAAATCCCAGACATCTTATATACATTAATGTTAGTTGTACTGTACCATAATTGAATTACAATTTACTTTGCATAATTACATAAGTATACCTTCTATACTACTTGGGAAGCGTCTCTCGAAGGTAAACTTTCAAGATCCACTCGTAGGCTCTTCTATCGAGAGCGAGGGATTACTTCAGATAGTCTGTATGAAAAATGTTCGTAAAAGGGTGAGTTTACGCTCAGTAAGAAAAATATGTAAAAGAGCGTGCTATGCCTCTATATGCATTTTTTCCTACTTGGCTCTATAATGTCATGTAAAACATTATAAAGCATGCATCATAAACATCTTTCATGCATTGTTTGCAACCATGCATATTTATTTCAAATGACATGGAAATCATACTTCGTATGCTTCTTTTTAAATATAGCATACATATAAAACATGCATCATCTTCTATCTTTAAAACATACTTTACATGCTTTTATAACATAGCATGTTTCGTATACTTCTTCAAAACATACTTCATGTACTTCTTTCAAATATTATTTACATACATACATACTTCCTTTAAAACATCTTATACTTCTTGAAATCATAAATCATATACTTCTTTTTAAAACTTCTTATACAAGTACACCAAGTACTTTCGATTTCTTTATTCTTTGAAATCGTATATACATATAGTTTTTTGATAACATAAAAACTATTTGTACTTTTATAGAGTTATGCACTGCATCATCATCATCATCATCATCATCATCATCATGTGGCTTACCCCGTAGGGCCAGGAATCCTCCCTTAGCCGAACATGAAATATAAACAGATTGGCCAACTGCGAGTGGCTACAGTTAACACTAGTCAGGTGTCCTTCTATAGCGACTGAGGCCTGACTTATGGTTCCTCAGCCCATAACATACATTACATCATTTCAGGACTTGATCAGAGCCCCTACTATAAACATGAAAGTGCATAATCTCAAAACATATGCCATATAGCTTCTTGCCATGACATTTCATACTTTCTGAAAATAGGTGTAAAAATCTCTTTTCAAAACAGGGCAGTCGGCTGGCCTCATAGGGCAGTCGGCTGCTGCTTCATAATTTCATTTATCGAAATTATTTTCATTTTAAAATTTCGATATTTTCATCTTTGAAAATACATGGGGGCAGTCGACTGGTCTATATAGCAGTCGACTGGTTTTCAAACAGAATGCTTCTTAGCAAATAGCAGTCGACTGGTCATATAGCAATCGACTGGTTTTCAAACAGAATGCATTTTAGCAAATATCAGTCGACTGGTCCATATAGCAGTCGATTGGTTTGAAACAGAATGCATTTTGGAAAATAGCAGTCGACTGGTTTGAAACAGAATGCTTCTGGGTAATTAGCAGTCGACTGGCTTACATAGCAGTCGACTGGTTTGCATCGGTTTTCGGAAAACGACGTTTTGGTTGTCTCTAGGCAGTCGACTTCCCTTTATGGCAGTCGGCTGCCCCTAGCCTAATTGGTACTAGGGAACAAGTCCGAAAATGCATCTTTTTCTGCACAAAATCAACTGATGCTTCTCTCCAAACCACATAAAAACATCATAAAAAATGCGGACATAGCCGCCTTACGTCCGTTACATAAATTTCTTACCTTAATTCCTTCGGAAACGCGAAATCACTTGGAGCGTAACCCTAGCTTTTACTCCTTCAAATCTGAAATCACCATACCAAATCAAACCTTAAATTAAACAACATACACATATCATATCAACTCCATACAACTCCATATCATGAACATAATTGAACAAATCATCTTCTTCTCTTACCTTCACTAGAGATCAAAATCTCAAACTTTGAGATCTCTTCCAATACTTGGAATCAATCCACCAAACTTCGGATATCTCTTAGTCTAACTACAAGGATCGTTTTTCGTTCAACTAGCTAAAGAGATCGATGGAAGAATAAGGTAGCTTGTCAAGGTAGCTATAGAAGAAGACTTGGAAGCTTGGAGAAATGGAGAGAACGAGAGGGAGAGAGCTGGAAAGAGGCTGGCGTAGGGGTGATGACTGATAAGGATGATGAGTCATGCAAGATGCATTAATTGCATGCTTTATCCTCTCATCTCAGCCATTAATCCTCTAATTGACTATTTGACCTATTTAATTTCCTCTTCCATATAACTCATCCATTAAATCTCCAATCAAAATTCTGATTTTAATTCTTTTCTCATGCTTTATTCATTTTCTGATATTAATATAATTCATTTGACTTATTGACATTCAACTTCATTATTTCTCCTATATCCCATTCATCAATCATACATTATTCATACATCAATTTCATATCAACTTCATATGCATTTAATCATATTAGGTTATAATACTTTACAGACATGGAAGAATACATGGAAATTGGGGATTTCACAGTATGGGAAAGTTTCATATATCAAGAGATTCATCCCAGCCTTGGGAGAAATAATAGTTCTTTTTCAAGCTTTGTTGAAGAAAGGGGTGTCTCATTTGAGTAGGGTAAACAACAGTAGAAAGCATTTGACAATATAAAAAGAATCTTGACTTCACCAGCAACCATGACCATGCTATTGAAAGATCAGCTAGTGATATTATGTGAGGACCCCAATTTTCTTATATTCGATATAAGCTACAGAGTATAGGAATGTAAAAGAGAAAATTTATTTTAAAACATTTAAATAAAGGGTCTGTTCGATAAGGTTCAAGAGGTACTTGGTGAGGGCCCATTAGGACTTTCTCTATCTAAATCGAAGTGAGACCCTAAAATGTTAATATTGGAGATGAAATATGGATTTAGCAAGAATTTGTATCTTAAAATCATCTCGTTTGAGTGTATTTTGAAAAGCAAGAAACAAAATCTGAAAATGATGATTATGTCCATACCCCAGAAGAATTTTCCTGAATAACATTCAAACTAAATTGACTTTGAACCTATAGATGGTAATAAGATGATCTACGTGTAAAGAAGTTTCATGTGGATCCAGCCTATGAACTGAATTACGTGAAAATGTTAAAAACAATGAAAACAAACTGAAAACACTCGTTAAGGGATAGTTTGGTAATTTCACTGCCCACACTTAGTCAAACCATTTTGAGAGTCAATAATTTATTATGTTTGACTCAAATATATAGAAAAATAATAAAAAAACAAAATATTAGACCTAAAATTAAAATTATTAAATTAATGATAGGACATAAATGAAATTAATGGAAATATATAAGGGTAAAATGGTCATTTAACATAGGTGTTAGTCAAATTAGTCAATATTAATTAAAATTTACTTAAATAAATTAAATAAAAAAATCTGAATTTAGAAAATAATAAAATATTATGTGTAATATAAGTATGGAAATAAGGAAATGAAAATGAGAAATATATTAGTGGACCATGTGGCAACTCCTCAATTGGATAAAACATTAATAAAAGAACACCAAAATCTGCATTTTCCTAGCCCTTCACTAACTTTCATCCCTGTTATTTTGCTACCACACCGATTTCCCTGCAACTGCTTGTTTATTCTTCTTCTTTTCTCACGTGTTCACCTATTTCCTAAGGAAATTCAATATTTCTTTCACTAATCCATCAAATAGCCTTCATGAAATTTATCCTTCATCTCAAAAACAGCCAAAACCCAGCTTTTAGAGTGACTAACGTGAAGCAATTTCTACTCATTTGGCTGCTCTGTTTCGTTCCAATAGTGTCAAGTTCGGTAACGAAAAGAAATGTAAAGGGTGTTATCGGATTTTGGACATTTCATGGAAATAGAGGTAAGGAACATGTATAAAAGTTACATATGAAATGTTTTAATCACATCATAAATTCTTGAAACCAACTCGTAATCGATTTCCTTTAATTCTCTTAGATAAGGAAATAGAAATTAAATTTACATTCATACAAGTTAAATATGATTTTATTTGCATGAAAAATATTTTACTATTATCTTATATGAAATGATTTACATGAGTTGCATTATATGAAATAATTTATATTAAAAGAATTACATAAGATGATTTATATTAAAAGTTTAAATTGCATACTTCGTAATTTTTCATAATTATGAATTGACTGAAGATAATTGCTATTTGAAATGATTTCTACTGTTAAATGAAATGATTTATAAAAATGTTTTGAGATAGTCGTACCTTAGTGATTATGCATACTGTTATATGACTGCGAGACCTGATCAGTCTGCAGCTTTATTGTATATGAGTGTGGGATTATAGTCAAACCCACAGGTTTCCACAGTGAGCATCTTGCCAGTGCGAACTGTGTGCACTGTTCAACAATGGCCATTCGTTACTATTTTGTCCCTACGGGGATACAGTTATTATTCGTCCCTTTGGGGATACTATTATTTGTATCATGCATGATTTTATTGGATGTGACTATCTCCACTGTATTGTACTATTTTTTAGAGCTGAATTGTTTACTAATATTGAATGGTTTACTGATACTGAATCGTTTACCGATACTGAACTATTTACCGATACTGAACTGTTTACCAATATTGAATTATTTACTGTAGTGTTTTCAATTAACTGTTTATATACTGAAATATTCCATGAGATGATTTTATAGCATTATTTAAATAAATTATTTTATATACTGACATCAATTTGAAATCGCATTGCATCAATTATTAAATGTTTTACACTAATTAATGATTTGAATTTGCATTGCATAAATTATTAAATATTTTATAATGATTTATGATTTCTCCGTCAATTGCTTATTCCCTATAGTCGCATCTAGGGACCGAAACATAACAAGTACTTCAAAGTACTCCCATACTCAACCCGATTTCCTAGCTGACTATAGTATCCTTCCAATACTGCCCCTTAGCAAACTGTTAGGACATAAATATTTTTATTTATTTTTAATATTTACATTTAATATGCTTCTTTCATAATTAGTTTAAATAAATTATTTTTATCTAACTGCATATAGTATACACTTTTATATATATTTCTTACTGGGTTTTTCCAAAGCTCACCCCCCTTCTCACCATCCCAGATAGCTCATCAGTATATGAGAAATCATTAGAAGTTTAAAGTATCTAGTAACCAGGTACATGTAAAGTTTTATATTTATATTCAGACATGTATTTGCATAGCAGTTATAAATAAAGTATGTATTTGAATTGTGGGATGTAAATTACTCTAAATTGTTATAAACAGAAATTATAAATATTATGTTATATATTTTATTATGATTTTCTTAAATTTTTATTTATAGACTAAATCATTTATTGGTATAAAAGTTTAATTGCAACGGGAAATGTAAAATGAACTTACACTGACACCGAACGCAAATTGACTGATACCGAATGATTGAAATAGGGAAATAAAGGTAAAAAGGAAAAATTTAGTTCATAATTTTCTAATTTCGGACGTTACATATTATACCTCACTTCTACTCCATATTACATTGGTGCTATGTTAGTACAAGAAGTGGAAGAACAAGAATGACCTATGTAAACTTGAGCAGATGTTTACATGGGAGTGAGTTAAATTATTCACCAATGGAGAAACATTGTCTTGCATTAGTCTTTGCTCTCAGAAGTTGCACCACTACATTTTGGCTTATAAATTCATGGTGGTGACTAAGTTAGATCCTAACAAATATTTGATCTCTAGACCAGCTTTACAAGGAGAATAGTAAAGTGGCTTCTTTTGCTTGAAGAGTTTGATATATTAGTTGTTTAGCTAAAAGCTATCAAGTCTTAAGAACTTTTAAATCTATTAGCATATTTCCCATTCCAACATGATGAGGCTATACATTATTCTATTCCAAATGAATTTCATGAAGTTTGTTTAGTGAATATAAAGAAAAGGAGTGGAATTTGTATTTTGAAGGTTCTTTCACAACTTCTGGAGGAGGTGTTGCCATATTTTGGTTCCAATAGATAGAGAAGTTGATTCCTTAATATAGAGTTTAGAGTTAACCTCTTCTCATTTGAGTAAAAACAACATCTCCTTGGAAGAAGAATCAATAAGAGAGTTATACTCTTCGATTCCAAGTTTAGAGTTAAACTCCCTAGAATCAAGTAGAGAACCTATCTCTTTAGTCTTAAGTTGGATTTCCCCTGTACAAATAATTAAGCTGAGTATGAAGCACTTATTTTGGGTTTGTTCACAGCAATTTCCATTGGAGTTAATAATCTTTGTATTCATGGAGATTCTAATCTTATAATTAAGCAAGCTAATGGTGAATTTGCTTTGAAAGAACATATGTTAGCTTTTTATAGGACACTTGTTAAAGCCTTATGGAAGAAATTTCAAAATGTGAGATGTGAGCATAGCCCAAGATCTACAAATTGATATGCAGATGCACTTGCTACCTTAGTTTCCAAAATTCAAATTCCATAAGAGAATGAAAGTATCACTATGTCAGTTGTTAGAAGAACCTTGCCCTGTACAACTAGTGAATTATTTCAATCTTTTGAATGTGAAGAACATGAATATTGGCATTCACCTATCATTGAGTAGTTAGTCAAGACTACTTTTACTAGTATTCTAGATTTGAAATGCTTCCTCTTAATTTAGGGTGTTCTATACCAAAGAAGTGCTAATAGGGTGTTGGCCAGATGTGTTTCTAAGCATTAAGCTTAAGAAAGATTGAGAGTAGCACATGAGTAATAGTGTGGTGAATAGGGACCTCCATTACATTGCTTAGTTCAAAAGCTAGATATTTTTGGCCAACCATGTCTAAGGATGCTTTGCAACTTCAAAAATCTTATAGTAAGTGTTTTGAACCTCCAAATGTTAACGAACACAATTTTATCGGAAGTGTTGGTGATTGGCATATACCTTATATTGACTATCTAAAGAATGGGGGTCCTTCCAACTAATTATCATGATGCTAGATAGTTGAGAATAGGAGTGCAAAGGTATTTTATGAATAAGAATGATCTACTCCGAGTTTCATTTTCAAGAGAACCATTGAAATGTGTTTCTCTAGCTAATATGCATCCTTTGTTGGAAGAAGTACATGGTGAGAGTAGTGGAAAACACAAGGAAGGAAGCAAGCTCTACCAAAAGCTCTTAGATATTGGGTATTACTGACTTACTATGGAGGCAAATGCTATGAATCATGCTAAGAAGTGCTACCTATGCAAAGTTCATGGAAATGTTATACATGCTCTAGTTGTGAAACTACATAGTATAACAATTCCATGGCATTTTCACACTTGGGCATTTGTTTTAATTGGGCCTATAAATCCACCTTCCAAAGGCTATACATGGATATTGGAGGTAATAGAGTGTTTCACAAATAGAAAGAAGTTATTCCCTCAATGAATACACTAGTACTGGCAAACTTCATCAAAGAGAATATCATTTGTCATTTTGGAATACCCAAAAGATTTCTCTCAGATAATGGAACTCCATTTATCAATTCCAATGTGAGAGAATTACTTGCACTTTATGATATAATCACGTGAAGTCTTCTCCTTACTATCTAAAAAGAAATGATCAAGTTGAAGCCACTAACAAGACTTTACTCAAGATATTTAGTAGAATTGTTCATAAAAGACCAAATTTATGATGTGAAGCTCTTTTAGCGACGTTATGAGCATATAGAAGTTCAAAGCGTAAACTAACAAAAGCAACTCTTTTTTCATTGGTATATAGAGCAGAAGCTATACTTCCAGTTGAAATATTAATTCCTTCTACAAGGTTAGCTTTGGATGCTAAATTGAATAATGATGCTTTGTGAATGTTAGAACTAGAAGCATTATAAGAAAAAAGAGATAAAACAAAGAAAAATTTATCAGTCTCCCAAAGGAGATTGAGTAAAGCATATGACAAATTGGTGAAAAGAACAAGTTCGATATATGAGAAGTGTATTTAGCTTCTTCTTTTCTTTGTAATGAAATTTAATATATGAGAAGTGTATTTCACTTATAGTTGCATCTTAATCATTCATGTTTTGGCTATGTTTCATTGCCTACAATCAACCGCAACTTTATCGCTCATACTTGGCTAAAAATTATTATTTATACTTTATACAATGACTGTAGCTATATGCTTTTCTAAAAGGATTGAGTCAACCTCTTATGTATCGAGTTGATAGATAATTTCTCGTCGATAAAAAGTTGAGAATGATTCTCCTTCGTTGCATACATGCATATATGGTTTTCTTTTATTCATGAAAGAAAAGAAAAAATGATCTGCTTTTGATAAATGGATAAACAAAGTACTAATATCATAGCAAAAGGTAGAAAAAAATTCCAAAACAAAAAAAATATTGAAACAGAAATGCAAGAAAAGAAAACAAATATCTAATTAGTTATGTAGCTCCAAAGAGAAGAACTAGTACTACTGAACTCTGAAAAAGAATCTAACTTCTCCTGCAACTCAGCCGATGATTCTTAAGCTAGGTAATCTTCATTTCTATTTCTTTTAACTATTCTTCCACTTTATTTTTCTCAACACCAGATGGAAGGAAACCTTTGGCTTTGGACATAAAAATATCAATACAATCAAATCTAAATCCAGCCTTTATCGTTTCATCCATAAGTCACAACATCAATTGTAACTTTTCTGAAGAAATAGAAGACAATGGAATATCAGCAATCAACAAAGCTTTTCCCAATCCATCTAATGTTTAGGAAATAAATTCTTCACTTTGGAAGATACAAGAATCCAAAAATTCACCCTCTTTTTTATAGATGATCTCCAAGTGCTTCACTTTTTCGAGATAGAATAGAGAAACCATGAAAATCAACTCTAGCTATCACATTCACAAAACATATTCCACAAGTATCAAGAGTACTAATGACCTCCTTGTTACTTGACATTAAGGAGTAGAAGTAACGTTAGGAACAACTATAGGAATAGCAATGCCATTATGAATAGGTTTAATATTTGGAACAGGTTCAACACTTAGAACAAGATCAGTATTAGGAACGAGTTGAGTGTTTGGAACAACATTTTCCAAGATAGCAACATCATTATTTTAAATATCTTCATCAACTTTATTAAAGAAATCATCAGCACTTATGTCAAATAAAGAAGTAGAATTCTTTGGTTGAACATCATCAGCTTCAGAAAAGGCATTATCATTGACTTATCAAAGTTCAAGGAGTGCTCATCATCAGACTCATTGTCATCATCACTGGATGACTCATCATCATTAACAAATTGCTCGTTATGAATTGATTTACTTTATAAAAAAAAAGATGAGAAGAGGACATCAAAAGAAATAATAAGGAAAAGCAAGAATAACTTACTTTGCCATGTCTAGTATGTGAAGTAGCAATATCGATAGTCTCCTTATCTATTTGATGAACACACTCTTTTCTCTTTCTCTTTGAATATAAAGAGATTACGCGTAATGATACATCACTTTGAGTAATATTAACAAGGGGAAGAGGTTTTTGAAGATCAGGAAAAGGAATGCAAAAGGTTTTTCAACTAGAAATACATTGACCCCGATAAGCTAACCATCTTGTACTATAATAGCCACTCTTGTCAAAAGTCGGTACAACCCAAAGTTTGATCTTCTTATGTTTCTTTTGAACCTCATCAAAAAAGAATTTCAAAAACACAAGAAGAGAAGTCTTCATCCAAATGCATGATAGAACATATCTTCTTTAAATATATATGCACCAATAGTGAGGCATATTACCCAAAATAATGCATTTACTATGTAAGGTTGACCAGAATCAACATTATTCATTAATGTATGTGCATAAAACGATGGGATATATTTACATGAAATAAAGTGTATCTACAATAGAAGTATGAAAAATCATGTTATTTATAAAATGTACAATATGATGAAAAGAAATAAAATTGTGTAAAAAATTATATATTTACAACTCAAAACCTTCCCCTTTATTTTTAAAAAAATGGCAACAATTATAATTTTTTTTTTCAAAAATGAAAGAGAGAAAGAGAATGTCATGAGCTAGAGGCCTTGATGTAAACTTGCAAACTTACACTTTAAATTATTTTACATATTTATGAACTATTTTTTTACTTTAAAGTTTGTATTCAATATCAGTGCAGTCACTAAACGATTTTCATTTACCTTTTAGATACACTCTAACTTTAATAACTCCAACTTTAATTTGTGAGTGCATATGTTGAACTTTTCATGGTGGATTATAGTTATTTCACTTAAATATTTGTCCTAACAAAAGAAATGAATTGAAAATCTCCCCCTTATATTTTGTCACTTTCCTTAATTAATATCCTATAAAGAATCCACATATATAACCCATAATACAACTAATCCACCATCTTCAAATTTATGTGCATCATACACTATACACAATTCTACGATCGTCACAATAAATACTTCCACAATCCACAATTCACACAATCATCAAAATATAAATCAATCTCGGATTACACTCAATAAGCATACTAACCTTATATAATATTCTAGGACGATCCTAAGTTACATCCAAATACATTGCAAGTAAACATGTACTGTGCATTATATAATGTCTATACATGTAAATAAAGAACTTGTAACTTTCGTATACCTCATAAGGGACAAAAGTAAGGCTCAGAGGACATTGGTAGGTACCACGACTATGTACGGCCCTCGAGAGCCCACAAAGATACTTTGGCAGCTGGAACCTTGCTCAAATAGTCTTCAAGGAGTAGAAATAAAGGTTAAGCAATCCATAACTTAGTAAGTAGTTTAAGTAAATGCATGTTAGGCTCATGTCTATCTATATGAACATGTATGCATGAGCAGTAAATAAGGTAACATGAATGCATGATATTATGTCCTGATGCTGAAAGTACCAATTTGGACTTACACTTTAAAGGTTGAGGCTGCACGAGGTATTAGTCGGAAAGATACCTTAAGTACCTCATTTCCTAAGTCTCATCACGATGCCTAAAAGACAGTCCCTAAATGCAGCACTATACTACTAACAGTATACATAACACTACGATGGTCAAAATGCTTAGCTTAAAACGGATTACTATGCACTTTATTTTAAATAGATTCACTGTGCATTTCATTTAAAATAGATTCAGTATGCATATCATTTAGAACATTACACTGTATACTTAATTCAAGTAGAATCACTATGTACTTAGTTCGAAACACAATCACTATGTACTTAGTTCGAAACACAATCAATATACACTTAGTTTGAAATACAATCACTATGCACTCAGTTAGTAACACATTCACTATGCACTTGGTTCAAAACACATTCTTTTACAATTTATTTTTAAAATAGATGAACTCATGAAAATCGAAAGCCACTATAGTAAGTGAAATGTCTCAAAATACTGAAAACTGATACGAATATCAAACGCATAACTGATCACTTTAGGCTTAAGCCTCAAATTATTGAAAACAATTTCAAAACCGATCACTTATCACTTTTTAGGCAGAAGCCTCAATTCACTGAAAAACGATATCAAAACGATCACTTATCACTTTTAGGCAAAAGCCTTAATTCACTGAAAAATGATATCAAAATGATCACTTATCACTTTTAGGCAAAAACCTCAAATCACTGAAAAATGATATTAAAACAATCACTTATCACTTTTAGGCAAAACCTTCAAATAACTAAAAAATGATATCAAATAGATATCTGATAGAGTTTGGCCAAAGACCCCACTCACTGATATTGTTACGACATCTATCCTAGTAGGCAATGGAGAAATTATTGCAAGGAGGAACTCGTGTAGCATGTAGATCTTTTAGAATTCTAGAGGTAGCTCCTACGATTCAAGAGGTACCTGTGTAGCACATAGGTCCTTCAGGTTCTAGAGGTGGCTCTTATAGTCCAAGAGATATCCATGTAGCACGTAAGTCCTTCAAGATTCTAAAAGTAGCTTCCACGGTCCAAAAGGTATCTATATCACACGTAAGTCCCTTAGGATTCTAAAAGTGGCTCTCACGACATAATATCTATGGCCATTGAATACTTCAATCTTGCTGATCAATTAAGAACTAGAACTTGTCTGCTTGTTTTCTAGAATGTATGATTTGCCTAGCGCACTAAGCTCGATAAGCATACTGCATTGATAGTTTAGAGCACAAAGCTCGATAGATGAGTAATAGAACCTAGAGCAAGCTCGATAGGCTCAAGGTGACCCAAAGGTCAATGGTTTACTCGCACTTGAAAACGAATCTAAAAACATATATTTCGTGTAACACTTAGTTCTCTTAGGATTTTAGAGTTGACTTCCAAAATATCAAAGAAACTTGTGTAGCACATAAGTCCCTTAGGACTCTAAAGGTTGCTCCCACAAATATCACAACACTGATTAAAATAGTTTTGAGTTTCAAATATGCAAGATTTTCAATTCATTTCAAAGGTTAACTCAAAACCACGCTTTTCAAGCTAGAACATAATGTAGGTTGTTATCAAATTTATGCATAAAAGTAGCTTAAATTGAACATGCTATACATGTAATCACATACACAGCACAGAAATATGACAACACACTTTGCATTGTTGTCTAGTGTAGTATAATGCAGACCATGCACACATACACATAAACTTATATACACATGAACAAACAAAGTTCACATAGTCACTTAAGCGCATACACGTATCACTTCACTCAACACACAAGCTTGGCTGGCCACAACACACAAAGCGGTAACAATGTTTTCATCCAGCCCAAATATTGTCCAAAATCATGATTCAATTATACCCTACATCTTACCTTCACTTACCTCAACTATCGAATCAATGGCATTGCATCATTTAACTCAAGCTAGATAAATCATTGATAAAAATTAAACATCTCCCACAATATGATACTAGCAAAACTTAGCCCACTTACCTGAATGCTTAGTAATTATCTTCTTCAATCATCCAAACCAAAATTAAGCTTTAATACCACTTCGATTCACTACAAATAAATTCATTTCCATTTCAGTAACTTGACTTCATTATACTTAATCATAGTCTAAGGCATACGTTTTAAGATTACAGTTGTTTAAGTTCATTTCTATGCTCGAAATTAACTCTCCACTACCACACAATTTCTATATACACGCACACATACACATACACCTATTTTAACCAAGGTACCTTTTCTTACCCTTAAAAAGTTTCCTTTATAGATGGCCAAAAAGCATTTTTTTTAACCTTTATTATTTTCTACTTAATATCACTTTTAGTTATATATATAGTTACATCTTGTGAGATCCATTTTTTACTGTATTGCATATGTGAGATGTAATTATTTATTAAGTGAAATTTAATATACTATGTGATTATAAGTGAATGTGTATGTGGGCCTCACTTATTTTAATGTATTTTGATGGGCTCGAGATTGATAATTAAGTGTACAGTAGTGTAATAAAATATAATATGATTTTGAGGTTCAAAATCATTGAATTATATTATTTTAAATTATTTTGAATTATTTTGTGAAGTGTGGAAAACAAATTAGAAAATGACGAATACGTCCTAAGGGCATTTTCGTAAATTGTGTCCAAACTAAAATGACTTGGGATGAAGTAAAAATACCATGATATTCTACATAAAAAGGAGAATAAGATAGTGTAAAAAGATTTATCAAATTTCAGGTTTAATCAAAAAATTTTGATGGCGGTCCGTAAGGGGTAAAATAGTAATTTCGAGCAATCGGTGTACCGCACGTTAACAAAACAACTTCCAATCATCTAGATACATTAAATATGATTATTTGGTGATGGAATCCAAAATTTTGGAGTCCAATTACATAGTTTTTACAATTACGGAAGCTTAAAGGCAAAATTGTTCGAAATTTACATAACCAAGGGCATTTTGGTAATTTTACCCTAATCTAGAATATTCTAAAATATCCCATCCACATCAGCCGGCCACTATTGAGCTTCTTCACCTCTTCATCCACGCCACCATGAAAGAAGAAAGAAAGAAAAATAAAAATCAAACAAAAACATCTTAAAACATCATTATTTCACCAAGCCTATCTCTGCCAACTTTGTTCTTCGTTTCATGCTCTATCAAACCATACCAATATCTTATTTAGAAAGTGACCAAACAAAGAGAAAAGAAGGAAAGTTTCGGTCAAGAGGTATCGATTTCTATACTTAGCATTTTATTTCATTTTAATGGTACAGAATGATAGATCTAAGTGTGACAAGCATGATTCTAGCCTTAGAATTGATTAGTTTGAGCTAAATGACATGTTGCCATGAAAGAGGGATTTCGATTAGATGAAGAACACCTTGAATTCAAGTGGTTTCTTTCATGAAAATGGCATTAAAGAGCTTAATGAACATGGATTTAAAGCTTAGAAACCTTAGATTGATGAAAAACACGAAGGATCCCATTTGATACCATTCGGCCATGGTGTTTTGGGTAGCCTAATGTGCTGCATTTCATGAGTTTAATATGCTAAAATAATGTAGAAATTAAGAGAAGATCAATGGTGCAATTGGATATGAAATTAGAGTTAAAACGAAAAAGTTGTGTTTTACTACCGGTGTTGTCACGACCCAAAGGCTAATGACGTCCACTTAACACTTACTTTATTGCTTATGAAAATTACGAACCAAATTTTTCCTTTTTCTACTTACGGTTTGTATTCAGTGTTAGTGTAGTATCTAAATCAAATCCTATCTTACTAATATTATTTCTCGAGCTATGTCACATTTCTCAAGGTGATTTTTTTTATGATTTTAGCCTTATTTTACTATTCCCAAAAGAAGTGGGTCGAAAACCTCCCCTTTGTATTTTATCAATTTCCCCATGTAAAATTTCCTGCATTAAAACACATTTTTAATCTTCACAATATAGGCAGTTGTTGTTTCCCACAATTCACACAATCATGCATCTCAAGAATTAACCATTAATAAGCCCACATCTAACAGTTTATACATCATTCAAAATGTACATCTGAACTCGGATCGAACTCGAAAATCACCTAGACTCACATAATAATCTAGTGCGATCCAAAGCTACATCCCATATACTTTTCTAGTACTATGAAATTAAAGTACATATAACTATTAAACTGATATACAAGTGGTATTCCTCAAAATTGCAAAAGCAAGGCCCGGAGAACGCAGACGAGTATCACTACTAAGTACAGTTCCCGGGAGCCTATACGAAACCTGAGCCGGCTGTCAACTCGTAAGATCTATAGATGTTTAAATTTAAGAGGTGAGCAAATCCACGGCTCAGTAAGTAGTTTAAATAAGTACATACTAGGCTCATATCGTAAAACACGATCATACATGCATGAATTCTATAAGATAGCATGTATGCATTATATTAGAGTTAGCTACCAATTTGTATGTACACAAATTTCATAAGCTCATTCGTGCTTTCCTTCCTTTCTTAAGCTCACAAAGTATCATTCTTTTTATCCCTTTTTTATCGGTATGTTTAAGTCTGAAGGAAAACAACCATTCAAATAGCACATAATTCTATAGCGTAATGTAAATATAATTCAATCATTATTCACATTCTCTGTCTTATGTATATGATCATATAATTCAATCATTATTCACCTTCTCTATCTTATGTATAAGACCATTTCATCTACTGATATTCATCACATCCATAAATCACAATCAGTTATTTATTGTCACAATAACCTATGATTCCTTATATTTCATCAAAACACGTGTAGCACTTAGCTCTAAAAGGATTCTAGAGGTGGCTCCCATAGTTTTCGAAGAATCTATGTAGCACGTAGGTCCCTTGAGTTCTCTAGAGGTGGCTCATACGGTATAAAGATCGAGTCTTTACTCGGGTTGGCCTTTATGACACATACTTTCTACTATCTTATCGGAACTCGTGTAGCACTTAGCTCTCAAAGGATTCTAGAGGTGGCTCCCATAGTTTTCGAAGAATCTATGTAGCACGTAATAGTTTTCGAAGAATCTATGTAGCACGTAGGTCCCTTGAGTTCTCTAGAGGTGACTCACACGGTACAAAGATCGAGTCTTTACTTAGGTTGGCCTTTATGACACATACTTTTTACTATCTTATCGGAACTCGTGTAGTACTTAGCTCTCAAAGAATTCTAGAGATGGCTCCTATATTTTCTAAAGAATCTATGTAGCACTTAGGTCCCTTGAGTTCTCTAGAGGTGGCTCACACGGTACAAAGATCGAGTCTTTACTCGGGCTGGCCTTTATGACATATACTTTCCACTATCTCATCGGAACTCGTGTAGTACTTAGTTCTCAAAGGATTCTAGAGGTGGCTCCCATAGTTTCCGAAGATTCTATGTAGCACTTAGGTCCCTTGAGTTCTCTAGAGGTGGCTCACACAATACAAAGATTGAGTCTTTACTCGGGTTGGCCTTTATGACACATACTTTCTACTATCTTATCGGAACTCGTGTAGCACTTAGCTCTCAAAGGATTCTAGAGATGGCTCCCATAGTTTCTGAAGAATCTATGTAGCACATAGGTCCCTTGAGTTCTCTAGAGGTGGCTCACACGGTACAAAGGTTGAGTTCTACTCGGATTACCTTTTTCCTAGCTTTCGACAAACACGACTAGGTACTAATTTAGGTCCAAGAACTCAATATTGGGAGCTATACATACCGCACACAAATCACATATGCAATCTCAAAGTATCGCAATATGCTAACATGCTCCCTTAGTGCGACTTAAGTAATTCATATGCATTCCTAAGAATGCAAGCACCAAAAAGTATACAACTTAAACATTTAATAACATGAACAAACTATAACACATAACATGCAATTCACAAGCAAGATTCCTTTCTAAACAACTACTATTCACAATCACATTATGTCCAATTTGCATTTTACCGTACTTACTCTTATAGTCTTATCCATAGTATTCCACCAACTTGTAGTAAATTTAGATAAGTATTTTTAATAAGGATTTATTCATCTCTTACGAGATGATACTAGCAAGGCTTATTTATCCCACTTACCTCGAGGTTTAATCGTTTCTTCCTGACCTTTTGGAATCCAAAATCGAGTCCTCAACCGTTCCGCTTTACTACACATAATCCATTAATATTTCGATAAGTTTTCATCGTTACACTTAATCATGTACTTAAAATAAAAATCTTAAAAACACTATCAAGTTCGATTAACTACTAATCCAAGACTACTTCCTTATCGTCATTCGCGACATACCCATTGGTAGTCATTCTTATGTACACATATTTAAACACATAGAAGTTTACATCTGTGTGTGTGTCCCAATATATATTTTATACATATATCCATGTTCATCCTTTTCTTCTCCATATCAATATTTATTACGTATAAATAAATATATATTTATACATTTATATCATTTTTAATGATACATGACATATTGATTGTCGTAACGGCTTCGCGCTCGACGATTTTGAAAACAATTAAAAAACAAAGTGAGTCGCCACCAATCTTTTTTAACTAGGTGTGATTGGCCACCTAAAAATATTTATCTTTTTAACAAAATCTCAAAATTAATTAAGTTCTATTAAAAAGACAATTTTTGGTCTGCGAAAACAAAATCGGGTCCGGGAGTACGATTACGCGTGGGGAAGGATTAGCACCCCCCACGACGCCCGTTAAAAATGATACCATAGTAATCATGTGTTATGCTTTAGTTTTAATAAAATGATCTTGAATTGATATTCAAAAATAATTCTTATTTTATTGCATTTTTTTTAAAACATTTTCTTATTATTTGTCAAAAATCATTTCCTTCATTTTTAGAAAAAAACTAAATATTATTTTTTTGAAATTGAATGTGAATCCCTTTGTATTGAATAATTAAATCGAATACTCCAATACTTTTGACAGCATTTGAAATAATTTTCCTCACCTAGAGATTTCTTAAGAATCACTACTTGTGACATCTACAGAATCTCATCCTCGGAAGGATTCACACCCATTTCAAAAATTAAATGAATGCATATGAAGCAAACAGATAAAAAATAATGCAAATGAATTTTTTTGATTTTTGAATTTCATTATTTATTTGTTTATTTATTTATTTATATTTCTTTTTTTTAAAAAACTTATTCATTTCCTTTTTTAATAAAAATTTAAATTATTGAAAAATCATACTAAATATTCCAATACTTTTGGCAACATTTAGTACGACTCTTCTCACCTAGGGATCAACTACAAATCACTACTTGTGACTTCCGTAGCATCCCATCATCGGAGAATCATTTATTCAAGTTTAAAATTTTTTATTAATTTTAAAAAAATTCAATTTTGTTTCCAAAAATTTAAATTATTGAAAAATCATACTAAATACCTCAATACTTTTGACAATATTTAGTAGACTCTTCTTACCTAGGGATCAGTTAAGGAATCACTACTTGTGACTTCCATAACGTCCCATCATCGGACAAATTTAATTAAATTTAAATTTTATTATTAATTTTAAAAGAACTTATTTTATTTTCATTTTAATAAAAATTTAAATTATTCAAAATTCATACTAAATATTCTAATACTTTTGGCAACATTTAGTATAACTCTTCTCACCTAGGGATCAGCTAGGATCATTACTTGTGACTTCCGTAACATCCCATCATCGGACAAATTGATTAAACTTAAATTTTATTATTTATTCAAATTTAAATTTCATTATTTTTAAATACATTTTCTAATCAATAATGATAATTAATGAAAATGCAAATAAAAGAAAAAAAACTTTTATTTTACAACATGCATTAATAATAACAACAACAACAACAACAATAATAATAATAATAGTAATAAAACACAAATAATAATAATAATAATATTATAATTTAATTTTTTTAGTTTTTTTAGTTTTTTAATTTTTAATTTTTAATTTTCTAATTAAAATTTTCTCTTTTTTTTACAAAATAAATAAACACTAAATAAATAAATAAACAAAAAATAATTACCAAAATGGATTTGGGCTAAGAGCCCAAAAAACCTTCAAAAAAGCCCAAAGACAGGCCCAAATGGCCAACCCAAGCTGCTGGCTGTGAAGGGGCCAGATCGGGCCGGATCAGGCCGATCGGGTCAAATCTGGCGGAGCGGTGAGCGGATCTTCCTCCCGCGGGTCAAGCATGCGGATCGGGTCGGACGCGGGTTAGATCGGGTCAGCACGCGGGTCGACTGAGGCGCCCGGATCCTCCTCCCCTCGCAGGTCGGATGCGCAGGTCCTGGATCAAATCCGGGCCACGCGCGGGTCTGCCCTTTACTTTTTTTTTTTTAGCTATAAAAGACATTTTTTTTACTCTTTCATTTTTCTCCTTTCACAAAAAAAAAAACTCTCAGAGCTCTCAAAGCTCTCCCGGCCAGGCGATTTTCGGCGCTGCCAAACTGCCGTCGTTCGCCGTCTGCCGCCGCCAAAAATCAAAAAGATTTCAAATTTCCGAAAGCTCTCAACCTCCTAAGCCCGAATCTAGCCTCCGTTTCACCCAAATCTCACCCTAACTACTTAGATCTGAACCCCCCGAAAGTCATTTTCTTTTTTTGTTTTTTGTTGTTTTTTTGGTTTTTGGATCTGGTGTTGAATCTGGTTATGGGTTTTTTGGGTTGCTGTTGTTTGGTTCGTTTTCCTTTTTTTTGCAGGTACGAAAGGGATCTAGGTCTCAGATCTGGGGTCGGGGTTCTCGAGTTCTAGGGTTTCTCGGGTTTTCAGATCTGGTTTAAGGGGTTTGGTGGTTGTGGGGTTATGTTTGGGTGGCTGTGGTGAAGGCTTGGTGATGGTTTTTGATGGTTTCGGTGGTGGTGGTGAGGGTGATGTTTAAGGTGTTTGAGGGTTTAGGTGGTGGTGGTGAGGGCTTGGTGTTTAGGGGTTTCGGGTGAGGCTCTAGGGCTTGTGAAGGACGGCCGAATGGTGGGCTAAAGGGGTAGTTGGTGGTCGGCTCTGAGATAGGAGCCTTCAACTTTGGTCTTCCCGATGGCCAAAAAAAGGTCTTAGGTTGTCCCAATCCCCCGAGCCAAAGCTTGAGGGAGGGTTTTTGTAGGCTTGAGGGCCGGGAATGCTAGCTGGTAAAGATGAGATGGGTGACAGGATGGTGGACAGCCTCAAGAAGGAGGCTGATGGCAGGGTAGCAGTGGGCTGACCGGCGGTTATGGGAAAGAGGATCCCCTTTAATGCACTGATTGGATAGATAATAAAATAAATAAATAAATAATAATAATAATAATAATAATAATAACAATAGATACTAATAATAATAATAACAAATACAAATATATATAAATAATAATAATAATGATAATAGCAAAAATGGGACAAAATTAGGTGTCAACAGCTGCCCCTGTTTGCTCATTGCTGAGGATCAGGAATAGAGCAAAGACAATAGACAACAATTTTATCCAACTCAAGACCCAATCCTTCTTTTTTCTTCTCTCTTCTCTTTTTTTTTGGAATGACATGTGCTCCTCTTGCAGTGGAGGCAATGAAACTTTAAATTCTTTTTGAAATGTGCTCCTCTTGCAGCAGAGGCAATGAAACTTTAGATCCCTTTTTGAAAATGTGCTCCTCTTGCAGCAGAGGCAATGAAACTTTAATTAATAGTTTTTTTTTATTTTTTTTGTGTTTTTTTTGTTTTTTTTTTTCGAAATGTGCTCCTCTTGCAGCAGAGGCGATGAAACTTTAAATTCTTTTTTGTTTTTTTGTTTTTTTTCTTTTTTTCGAGAAAGCTCCTCTTGCCGCAGAGGCGATGAAACTTAAAATTTTCTTTTTGAAATGTGCTCCTCTTGCAGCAGAGACAATGGAACTTTAAAATTTTGCAGCAGAGACAATGGAACTTTAAATTTTTTTTTTTGAAATGTGCTCCTCTTGAAACAGAGGCAATGAAACTTTAAATTCTTTTTGAAATGTGCTCCTATTGCAGCAGAGACAAGGAAACTTTAAAAATTTTGCCCGGAGGACTTAAGATTTTGCCCGGAGGACTTATAATTTGTGCCCGGAGGACTTAAGATTTTTGCCCGGAGGACTTAAATTTGTGCCCGGAGGACTTATAGTTTTATGCCCGGAGGACTTGAGATTTATGCTCGGAGGACTTGAAATTGTGCCCGGAGGTCTTAGAATTATGCCCGAAGGACTTGAGATTTGTGCCCGGAGGACTTAAAATTGTGCCCGGAGGACTTGAGATTTATGCCCGGAGGTCTTATATTTGTGCCCGAAGGACTTGAGAATTGTGCCCGGAAGACTTGAGATTTATTCCCGGAGTACTTGAGAATTGTGCCCGGAGGACTTAAAATTGTGTCCGGAGGACTTGAGATTTGTGCCCGGAGGTCTTAAAATTGTGTTGGAGGACTCGAGATTTGCGCCCGGAGGACTTGAGATTTATGCCCGGAGGTCTTATATTTGTGCCTGAAGGACTTGAGAATTGTGCTCGGAGGACTTGAGATTTATGCCCGGAGGACTTGAGATTTATGCCCGGAGGACTTGAGATTTTGTGCCCGGATGACTTGAAATTTATGCCCGGAGGACTTGAAATTTATGCTCGGAGGACTTGAATTTTATGCCCGGAGGTCTTAGAATTTTGTGCCCGGAGGACTTTGAAATTTTGTGCCCAGAGGACTTGAAATTGTGCCTGGAGGACTTAGAATTGATCCCCGAAGGACTTGAGAATTGTGCCCGAAAGACTTAAAATTGTGCCCGGAAGACTTGAGATTTGTGCCCGGAGGACTTGAGATTTGTGCCCGGAGGACTTGAGATTTGTGCCCGGAGGACTTGAGATTTGCACCAGGAGTACTTGAGATTTATGCCCGGAGGTCTTATATTTGTGCCCGGAGGACTTGAGATTTATGCCCGGAGGACTTGAGATTTATGCCCAGAGGTCTTAAATTTGTGCCCGGAGGACTTAGAATTGTGCTCGGAGGACTTGAGATTTTGTGCCCGGAGGACTTGAAATTTATGCCCGGAGTACTTGAATTTTATGACTGGAGGTCTTAGAATTTTGTGCCAGGAGGACTTTGAAATTTTGTGCCCGGAGGACTTGAGATTTACTTGAAAAGTTTAAAATTGATGCCCGGAGGACTTGCATTGGATTTGAAATTTTCTTTATCATGAGCAAACTTGCCCCTCTCTCTTTTTTTTTAATCTTGGAAAAGGTTGCATAACTTTTAAAATCTTGATTGGATGGTGTCGAGCCTTCGGCTTGAGAAACATGTTTTAATCTCAATTTTTTCACAAAAACTTTCAATGTTGATGTTGTATGATATTGTGTATGTATGCATGTATGCATGGCACTCACCTATACATTCTCCAACTTTGAAACTCTATCTTGTCTTGCCAAAAGAGGCACATTATTTGCCTTTTTTTTTATTTTCTTTGCCCCCAACATGATCATGAAAGCTCCTTTCTGTTTCCTATTTCTACAGATTTTTTGTACTCACATCATAGCCTTTTGACGAAAAGCACGAAAAATTTTCTCATAACTATTTTCTAGGAGGGAGTTGAATCCAAATTTCACAAGTGATATTTGATTCCTTCAAAATATTAGTGATTAATTTTCAAGATGAGTGACATAAATCCTATTCGGATATTTTCAATTGGACAATTATCCAAAAACAATGGTTCCTTTTTTGGCTCAAAATAGTTTTCTTAAAATATCATCGCTTTTCTTTCCTTCTTTTTTTGGTAACAAAATTTTGAATAAGAAAATGAACAAAATATTCACAACTTGATTTGACAATCTATTAAATTCTCGAATAATGGCGTTCTTCAAATGCCAAGATCAGGCATGAATGACTGAGGTTTTTTTTTTTGGTTTAGGAAGAGTATGTACAAGAAGAATGGTTCAAAATTTTTAGAAAAATGTCGAGCAATCGAGTGACATTGAAACTTTAGATATCCCAAGAGTTTCTTAAGGCTTGTTGACTCTTTTTCCATTTTTTCAATTCATGTCACCGCATGACTTGGTTGCATGAAAAGTTCATTATTTACTCTAGACTGCCCTTTTCGGGTTTTCACCCTAAAGCTGCGCTATTTCTTTTGTTTTCTTTTCTCTATTTTTTTTGCATTTTTTTTATTGATGGTTCCACCATGCATTCAAGAATTCAAATTTCATTCAAACCAAAGAATGGTGAGAATCTTAAAAAGAAGAGCTCTTCGATACAAGCATCCATACTTGATCAAAATGGACTTTTAAGTACGAATGTAGGCCATGGTTCAGGGTTCTGAAAGAATAGATAAATAGGCCCAAAATGTGTTTGAAGGTGATCAATCCAAGGATCATTTCTTCTTATATAGACATCTATCATTTACATGCTTCGAAGCACCTTTTCTCTTTATACTTTTTTATTTATTTCTTCTTTTTCTTCTTCTTTTTCTCTTTTCTCCTCTCTCTCTCTTTTTTTTTAAAACACCTTTCTTTATGTATCTTCACATGTATCCTTTCTTCTTTTTCCTTTTTTTTTCTTTTTTCATTGATTCATATCTAAGATTTCAAAAACATAGTAAATCTTATTTGATCGAAAACAAAAGCTTAATCATTTATTTTCTTCAAAAAGATACTTTCTGCACATGCCCCCTAGTGTGGAGGGTGATCCTTGGAGGAGGTTTATTATGAAAGAAATTATCAGGCTCAAACGGCGCAGCAAAAGGATAATATTTATATTTGTGAATGGAATATAAAATACGGCCATTCATCATCTCAAATTAAGATGCTTATATTGAAAAGCAATTCTTAGGACAAGTTTTTTTTTTTTTACTTTTGAAATCATTTGAATATCATGTTTGCATAGTGTCACGATCAATTTCATTTTTTTCTTCTTTTTTTTCTCTTTTTTTTATTTTCTTGTAATGTACCCCTTTAATACGATAGAGCTTGACCTCACACACCACATCTTCATTTAAGGAAAGAGGTGATGCGCGATTCAAGGTATTATACTGATGGACAATAGTGAAAAATCCGCAACTTTGGCTCTCTCTCTTTTTTTTTTGCTTTTTTTTTTGCCCCAAAACATGGGATAAAAGGCATCTTGGGAGTACAAGATTGAAGAATTCGGGATTTGTACAAGAATTTAGGTGGAAATGTATTTCACAATGATCTTGCCACGATCGACCGCCATTGTCCAGAATCTTTGAGATTGTCATTGATTTCCAAAAAATTCTCAAAAAGTTTTGCAAATCGGTTATTTCTTGAAAATCATTAACAATAAAGCCCTATCATGGTCAAAGCGGAAACAAAATCGAACTTTCAAAAAATTTATGCCCCAATTTGGCTTTTTTTGGCTTTCGACTGACTCAGATTTTATGGAGATGTGATCCAAGAATGATTTAATACATTCATCTTTGATAGTAATCACCAATTTTCTTGGAATCACTTTTATCATTAATGTGAAGAAAAGAAACATTCTTGTCATATGCCACTGGAAAATAACTTATGTGAAAAGTTGCGCTCATACAATTATCACCTAGGCCAACGGAAATGACAAGCATTTTTCAACAAAATACAAACTCTGAAATCTCGACATTTCAGTTTCCTCCATATTAGTCTGCCAAAATGCCATAACTCTACACCAAAGTGGACTTCCACTGTTCCATAAGTTCCAAAATCAAGATTCCACCATTCACTACTCCTCAATCCTTTCTTTCAACTACCTGCATTTTTTGTGGAGTGCCCAATTGCCCCCATGTTATAGTCACATCTACTATTCGGATCATAGCTCTTGGACAATGGGTTCTGGGCTGTTCTCAAAGGTATAAGGGTCAAATATCGGTTTTTCACCAAAAAGGGCAAAAGATCGAAGATTGGAATTGGGATTTTTCCTTGATTGCTTCTCGATCTTTTTTTGTTGTTTATTGATGGTTGAGGTGGTTGAGCTACTGGCCTAGGCATGAAGATAGGCGTATGAGAAATCGTTGGAGGACAAGAGTTTGTTGGAAATCCTGGCTGTGGGACTGGTGAATAAAGATAAGAATCATAGGAGGCATTGTTCAGGGTTGGACCGTATGATGGGCGAGACAAAAAAGGATTATGTGGAATGGAATTTTTGGGAAATTGTCCCTCAAATGCCTCAGCTTGCACTTCTTCTTCCGTCCTTTCAAGTCTATTATCGGCCATATCACCTATCTTGATCTTGCCTCTTTTGATTGCACTCTCAATCATCTCTCCAGAGGCCACCATGTCAGCAAAATTCTTAGTAACATTCCCAATCATTCTATCATAATATGGTGCCTGGAGTGTACTAAGAAACAGAGTCGCCGTCTCTTTTTCCGTGAGGGGAGGCTAGATCTGGGTGGCAACATTCTTCCATCTCTGGGCGTATTCTCTAAAGCCTTCAGTAGCTTTCTTCTCCATAGTTTGCAAGGCTAAACGGTCTGGGGCCAAATCCACAATATGCTTATATTGGGTAATAAATGCCCTTGCTAAATGTTCCCATGAGCGAACATCTCCTCTGCCCAATTGTGTATAACACTTAGCAACAGATCCTTTAAGGCTATCTTGAAAAAAATGGATCAATAACTTGTCATCATGCACGTGCGCTGCCATCTTTCTGCAGTACATAGTGATATGGGCCTTTAGACAAGTGGCCCATCGTATTTTTCAAATTCTAAAGCTCTAAACTTTGACGGAATAACCACACCAGGTACTAAGCATAATCTAGTCACATCCAAAGATCCATAGAAATCCATTCCTTCAATAATCCGAAGCCTTTCTTCTATTAGCTTTATCTTTTCTCGAGAACTTGAGCCTTCTTTCACTCGTGGCATCCCTTGCTCTTTGTGACTATCCAAATTAGCAACATGAATTGGTTCGAGGGTGTTCATGGTGGGAATTGCATGCCCTTGAAATTGACTAGGGTCGACTGCAGACGGCATATTAGGGCGTACATAACTCTCGGTGGGCATTGCTTGTGGCTCTTGAGATGATTGGGTAACTCGTGAGCCAATGTTAACTGGACAAAAAGAAACCTCAGCATTTCACAACCGATGCCCCTCTTGAGTAGCTAGTTCTCCCATTTTTCCATTGTTCAGCTTCTCCCACAAACCTGCCATCTGTGACAATTGCTCTCTCATCACTTGTTGAGCTTTTTCCATTCTTTCCATTCGACTCATTTCTGTCTCTTCCATGGTCCACAACTATTTCCAAAATTTTTCAATGTTCAAGCCACTTGGTACCCAATCTGTCATAACCCCGAATTAGATGTCATGCTTGCCATGCTAATATGAAGCTTTTATTGTATTGAAATTGTATATCTACATGTAAAAGAAATTTCAATCTTGTTATTATTTTACAATACCACAAGTCACGCCAAAAGAAAGAAAAATTATAAACTGAAAATTGTTTTTTTTGGAAACAGTTATTGTTAGCTTTATTATTCTTCTGTCAAAATCGTATTATGCACATATGAATGAAGTGAATGCAAACTTACATAAAATCTTGTAACTTTCATATTCATACAGGAATTGTTTACAAGATCCAAAAATTCCTTACTAACTCTCCCTTATTCTAATGCCCTCAACATTCAAAGTCTTTCAAAAACAAATCAAGCATTATAGATTCCTGGTTGACCATTTCATGAAAAGTCGATCTGTTTCCACTTGCTAATGATTCAACATGTAATTGTTCTGGAAACGACAACGACCCTTGAAAATCAAGCATCTGCATTATCTTAGCTTGCTTTCCTTTCATCTCCCGTATATCATGTCAGCAAAATTCTTCATGATTATTCTCCAAAGTAGTAAGTCTAGCTTTAAATTGATCTCCGATATCTTTGAGTTTCTTTAATCCAAAAAGACAAATACTCTCCTTATTATGTGATGTGAATGCATTAATGTAATGAAATATGACATGTTAAAGAATCAAAATTTTCTCTTATTTAAATTCAATGAATGAATTCTTTTTTACTTTAATTCTAGAGTATGATGATTCTTTCTTTTTTTCTCTTTTTTTTTTGAAAAGAATGGATTTTTTTTCTTTTTTTTTTAAAATTTCTTATTTTCACTCCATGACTCATTCTCTTTAACCTCTTCTTTTCTAAATTATTTTTAAATGACTGTGACAATGAATTTACCTTTCAAAAAATAATATATATATATATATATATATATATATATACATATTATCATTTCCTTCTTTCAGATAGTATTAAAGAACAAAGAATATTTCCATGTTATTCTCAAAAAGGAAAAAAAACAGATAAAACTTTATTTTTCTCTTTTTTTTTTTTGTAAATTGTAAACTTGTAAATTTTATTTTGAAAATCACAAAAAAGAAGAAAAAAAAACCTCTTGATTTCTTTTTATTTTTTATTTTTAAAAGCATGAATTTGAAAAAATGTCAAAGTCATGATATGAAAAAGATAGTAAAAATGTTCCTTCGTGTGTCCTAATTTCGGGATAATTTCTACAAACATCGGACATGGCTCTAGCTAGGATCGGCTTCTTAGGGCCTTTTACATGCTAGGTTGAGATATGAAGATCTAAAGGTTCCCAAATTATACCTCACTGTCATCCACATTGGACTGGTAAGATTTAATTTGAGTGGGAGTATTTCGCTTGCCATTGCGGAGGTGATTACCTCATGAGAGCAAAGGTACTCTACTCCCTCCTAAGGAGGACGGAACCCGGGTATAGAGATCATGTTATGCAAATGCATGTGCAAGTGTGTGTATGAGGAAACACATTAAACACAAATTAAGTTATTATCTTTATCCTAAATGCCTCAATAATTTATTAACAACAAGTATATACAAATATAAAACATGAAATAAATAACATCAAATGCAAATGCAAACCAAATTATTTTCAAAATCCAAGTGAATTAAGTTTAAATATCAATCAAGACTATTAAATTAAAACTTTGGATAACACATGATTAATGAATGGCTTGACCCTCAAAAAGCGTCCCCAGTGGAGTCGCCAAACTGTCGTAACGCCTTCGCGTTCGACGATTTTGAAAACAATTAAAAAACAAAGGGAGTCGCCACCAATCTTTTTTAACTAGGTGTGATTGGCCACCTAAAAATATTTATCTTTTTAACAAAATCTCAAAATTAATTAAGTTCTATTAAAAAGACAATTTTTGGTCTGCGAAAACAAAATCGGGTCCAGGAATACGATTACGCGTGGGGAAGGATTAGCACCCCCACGACGCCCTTTAAAAAATGGTACTATAGTAATCATGTGTTATCCTTTAGTTTTAATAAAATGGTCTTGAATTGATATTCAAAAATAATTCTTATTTTATTGCATTTTTTTTAAACATTTTCTTATTATTTGTCAAAAATCATTTCCTTCGTTTTTAGAAAAAAACTAAATTTTATTTTTTTGAAATTGAATGTGGATCCTTTTGTATTGAATAATTAAATCGAATACTCGAATACTTTTGGCAGCATTTGAAATAATTTTCCTTACCTAGAGATTTCTTAAAAATCACTACTTGTGACTTCTACAGAATCTCATCCTTGGAAGGATTCACACCCATTTCGAAAATTAAATGAATGCATATGAAGCAAACAGATAAAAAATAATGCAAATGAATTTTTTGATTTTTGAATTTCATTATTTATTTGTTTATTTATTTATTTATATTTATTTGTTTTTTTTAAAAACTTATTCATTTTTTTTAATAAAAATTTAAATTATTGAAAAATCATACTAAATATTTCAATACTTTTGGCAACATTTAGTACGACTCTTCTCACCTAGAGATCAGCTAGGAATCACTACTTGTGACTTCCGTAACATCTCATCATCGGACAATCATTTATTTAAATTTAAAATTTATTATTAATTTTAAAAAAATTCAATTTTGTTTCCAAAAATTTAAATTATTGAAAAATCGTACTAAATACCTCAATATTTTGACAATATTTAGTAGACTCTTCTTACCTAGGGATCAGTTAAGGAATCACTACTTGTGACTTCCATAACGTCCCATCATCGGACGAATTTAAATAAATTTAAATTTTATTATTAATTTTAAAAGAACTTATTTTATTTTCATTTTAATAAAAATTTAAATTATTGAAAAATCATACTAAATATTCCAATACTTTTGGCAACATTTATTACAACTCTTCTCACCTAAGGATCAGCTAGGAATCACTACTTATGACTTCCGTAACATCCTATCATTGGACAAATTGATTAAACTTAAATTTTATTATTTATTCAAATTTAAATTTCATTATTTTTAAATACATTTTCTAATCAATAATGATAATTAATGAAAATGCAAATAAAAGAAAAAAACTTTTATTTAACAACAACAACAACAACAACAACAATAATAATAATAATAGTAATAAAACACAAATAATAATAATAATAATTATAATATTATAATTTAATTTTTTTAGTTTTTTAGTTTTTTAATTTTTTATTTTTAGTTTTCTAATTAAAATTTTCTCTTTTTTTTACAAAATAAATAAACACTAAATAAATAAAGAAATAAACAAAAAATAATTACCAAAATGGATTTGGGCTAAGAGCCCAAAGAACCTTCAAAAGAGCCCAAATGGCTAGGCCCAAGCTGCTGGCTGTGAATAGGCCGGATCAGGCCGGGTTGGGTCAAATCTGGCGGAGCGGTGCCGGATTTTCCTCTCGCGGGTCAGGCACGTGAATCGGGTCGGACGCGGGTTGGATTGGGTCAGCACGCGGGTCGGCTGAGGAGCCCGGATCCTCCTCCCCTTGCGGGTCGGACGCGAGGGTCTCGGATCGGGTTCGGGCCACGCGCGGGTCTGCCCTTTTCTTTTTTTTTTTTAGCTATAAAAGACCTTTTTTTTACTCTTTCATTTTTCTCCTTTCACAAAAAAAAAAAACTCTCAGAGCTCTCAAAGCTCTCCCGGCCAGGCGATTTCCGGCGCTGCCGGACCGCCGTCTGCCGTCTAGTGAACAAAAATAAAAAAGATTTCAACTTTCCGAAAGCTCTCAACCTCCTAAGCCCGAATCCAGCCTCTGTTTCACCCAAATCTCACCCTAACTACTTAGATCTGAACCCCCCGAAAGTCCTTTTCCTTTTTTGTTTTTTTTTTTGGTTTTTGGATCTGGTGTTGAATCTGGTTGTGGGTTTTTTGGGTTGCTGTTGTTTGGTTCGTTTTCCTTTTTTTGCAGGAACAAAAGGGATCTAGATCTCATATTTGGGGTCCGAGGTTCTCAAGTTCTATGGTTTCTTAGGTTTTCAGATCTGGGTTAAGGGGTTTGGTGGTTGTGAGGTTATGTTCGGGTGGCTGTGGTGAAGGCTTGGTGATGGTTTTTGATGGTTTCGATGGTGGTGGTGAGGGTGATGTTTAGGGTGTTTGAGGGTTTAGGTGGTGGTGGTGGTGAGGGCTTGGTGTTTAGGGGTTTCGGGTGAGGATCTAGGGCTTGTGAAGGACGGTCGAATGGTGGGCTAAAGGGGTAGTTGGTGGTCGGCTCTGAGATAGGAGCCTTCAGCTTTGGTCCTCCCGATGGCCAAAAAAAGGTCTTGGGTTGTCCCGATCCCCCGAGCCAAAGCTTGAGGGAGGGTTGTTGTAGGCTTGAGGGCCCAGGAATGCTGGCTGGTAGAGATGAGATGGGTGACAGGATGGTGGACAGCCTCGGGAGGGAGGCTGATGGCAGGGTGGCAGTGGGCTGACCGGCTGTTATGGGAAAGAGGATCCCCTTTAATGCACTGATTGGATAGATAATAAAATAAATAATAAACAAAAATAATAATAATAATAATAATAATAATAATAATAATAATAATAATAATGTATAAATAATAATAATGATAATAGCAAAAATAGGATAAAATTAGATGTCAACATTGATCATCATAGTATTTATATCCATATCTCTATCATACGTAAGTATTTAATTTGATATCCATTATTTTTCACAATATTAAATTTTATTCTCAAGCATTCATGCATGTTCAACTAGTAGTTCATCGAAATTTACTATTATCACTTGTTTCTACGGATAATCTTAATAGCTATAAAAATCTCATCGATCTGTGCAAGCATAAGTTATCCAATACCATTATATTACGTCATATCAATCATCTCGATTTATACTATATCGTAACTACTCGTTAAGTTGAAATCTTAAGTATTCGAATCCTCAAGGAGTCATATATCAATCTATATAATATAACTCTACTTCTGCGTTATATAAATGTCTTACCTCATTGAGCTTAGTGTTCATACGTCGAGCTTTGCTGAACTTGAACTATCACCTTATGTCGTGCAATTTCCTTAACTGAACACCTTGAGATTAGCTATGTTAGTAGTGGCCGTTCAATCGCTAACAAAGTCCTCGCTTTATAGCTTTCCTACAATTATCGCATTGTAACTTAGTCAAGAATTAATTAAATATATTCATAAAAGCTTCATGAATATATTACTAGGCTCATTTATTAAATTACCAATTTTCATACAAGGATTTAATAAATCCTTCTCTTGTTCTTCCTATTTCTTCTTTTTGTTCTTTTCTTTATTGTTATATATATATACCTGATTTTCTTGACCTTAATCCCTCAATTAATTATTGTTTCAATAGCCAAATACATACATATATACATATGCCTTTGAATGGTCACCATACCTTCACTCAATCAATCCTTAAACTCAGCCCTTATTGGCTTTCAACAATCACCTTTTAGTCCGAAATGAACTTTCAACAGCCCCAAATTTTCCATTGTTGCCACACTACATTGCTGTGGTTTTCTGGCCTTGAAACCAGTCTTTAAATTCTGCTTTAGAACCCTGTATATAGCCTCTACTTGAACTGTCTTCAACCCTTCGTTTTTGGACATTAAACCGGTGGAAATTAGCCTTGTCATACCTCCTCTTTCTCTTCATTTCGGCTCCCAAAAATATAAATCTAAGCTAAAACCAACCATCATTCTTGTATTTTTAATACCCCCGTAGCTATCTTCAAAGTGCCACCTTCTTCAGCCCTCAAATCATAGCCTAAGACTAAACTAAAATCAGCCACTTACCAATCCTCTATTTTGGCCGATTTGTCCACCTCCAAAACCAGCTTAAACACTCCCTCTAAAACTCTTGTAACTGAACACACTCAACAGGCCGCTACCCTCTCTTGTTCAACACCTAAAGCTGCTCGGTTTAGTCACCAAAAACTCCATCTCCTGCCTAAATGGCCCCCATTTCAGTCACTATTATTACGTTCACAGAGCACCAAAAATACCTTATTTTCAGATCTATTTCCAGCTCCCAAAGAGGTTACCAAATGGCCACTGTTTCAACACCCTTAAATGTGCTCTGTCCAGCCCCATTTCATACCCCTATACAGCCTTCGTTTTTAGCCTAAGATGCCACCCAAATAACAGCTACAACCTCAGCTCTTTGCTGAAGTTTCCAGGCCCTTGTCGTGCGTCTCTGTTCTGATCACCAAAAGCTCCCTTGACAGTGCTTAAATGCCAATCTTCTCCAAAACATCACAGTTCGGGTCTCTCGCATCTGCCTTGAAGCTCCCTATTCAGTAACACCCGAGGGCTCCTAGGTCTCCTTCCCGAACTACCTTTCCACTTCAGTTTGCCTCTCTCATTTCCCAGTTTTCTCTCTCTGTCTCTCACCTTCTCATTGCTCCACTTTTCTCTAACATTTCCTAGTTCTCTCATGTCTCGCCTCTCCGTTTTCTTTCATCTTTCTTTACTTTTTTCTATTTGCCTTTTCTTTTTTTTTTTTCAATGATGGAACCGAGAAAAAGGGGTCTGCCTCCTGGCAGACTTCTTAACGTGATGGGATTTGGTGAGAGTTTTCTCACCAAATCCCACTTTAAATAAATATATATTATTTGTATTTCATCTTTCAAATCAATATAATTATAGATATGTTATTATATATACATATATTTATTGATACTAAAAGTTTACATTTTAACATTTTATAAAAATAAGATTCATGTATATAACTATATACTTATATATATATATATATTTTATACCTATATTTATAAATATATATTTATCTATTTCCATATCCTTATATATTTTTATGCCAAAAAAATATATATTTCACTTATGTATACTTTCATATAAATATATATATATATATATATATATATATTCTCACCTATTCTTATGTGTATAAATATGAGTATATTCACTTCCATATACTTATGTATTTGTTTTTACATATTTTAATTCATTTCCATATATGTGTATACATATATATTTATTATTTATATATGCATTTATATACGTGCATATGTACATTTCATGCTTGCACGTGTATGTACGTATGTATGTATGCATGTTGGATGCATTGGTTGGCGCATGCATGTACAAAACCTATACGTAGAATTTTGAGGACTCCTTCCATATCAATTTAAGTACATCGTATATACTGTATACATGCACATTTCACGTCATTCTTGATTTCTATTCTTAAAGACTTCATTTCGATAAATTGCATTATCTATACTCACACTTACATGTTAAGTATATGACGATTTAAGAAAATTGCGATTCTCATAGGTGTAAATTACACTGGTTAGACATTAGCAGTGTACAATGTGGCTGCATTTAGTGGTAAACAATGTTTCAAAAATTAGAGGAAAATTAATGAGAATTATTGGTGGAATTGTTTTGTAGCCAAGATAAGTGGATTTCGAGTTGTGCTATCGATAAGTTCGGTAACACGAGATAGGTAAGGGATGAGTGTGGAAGCCGTAGGGATATAGCGAATGCATGATTCTTATGGATTTAATTTTATGAAATTATTTGGTATTGAACTGCCATTGAAATCATGAAAATATGTGGTTTACGACTGGTATAAAAAATGTGTTTAAATGCAGGGAGGTTAGAAGAATCGCAGCTGTTATGTTGCCAAAATTTCCTCCAAAATTTTCTAAAATATCATGAAATATTTTATGTGCATAGAATGAGTGAAATTGTGTGTTTTGGAATTTATTTCTAATATTTTCCATAAATTGGAATTTTACCAAAAAATATTATTTAAATATTCATGTAATTGAATTTTATCGAAGTGAGATGTCTAATACATTCTTTATAATATTTTCCAATAAATTAGAATGTTTGTAAATTTTCTCACTGAAGCATGAATATTTTATTGATTGTTTTTACTGTACTATTAAATGTGAATTTAAATACCTTCTCGAATTTTATTAAATTTTAATGATATTTGTTTAAATTCCTTAAAGGTATTTCCATTGTGTATAAAATGTTTTGAGACTGTTATGCCCCATATCATGCTCACTGTTTATTGCATTATTACTGAGTGAAGCTGTTGACGCTGATCCTGTCTTCAGCGTCCCGGTTGACACCTGATTAGTGTATGACCGAGGACATTTATAGACTATGGCCATAGATCTGACTATTTATTGTTACTGTTCCCTACAGAGATTATAGTATGATATATCGAGGGTGATGCCTAGTCTCCACCTACTGTTCACTGTTACTGAACGGTGATTTACTGTCAACCGTTTTACTAAACTGTGAATTACTATTTACCGAACTGTACTAAATTATTATTGTTTACTGGATTGAAAACATTTTATGTAAATTATTATTGATTAAGAAATGTTTATTGAACTGTTACTGTACTGTGAAACTCAAGTGTTTACTTTACTAAGCTGTTTCAACACTATTTATTGAATTGTTATCGTATCAATACTGAACTGTTTTCTGTTACTGCAAAAAGTATTGTACCGAACTGTTAATGCAAAGAGTACTGTACCGAACTGTTACTGAAGTGTTTTACTGAACGATTAATGATTTAAAATGAACATTTTATTTTTTTTAAACCTATACGGTTTACTTAAACCACTACTGTTTACTGAACTGTTACCAGTTACTGAAAACTATTACTATTACTAAATTGTTACCACTAAATGTGTTACTAAATTAATCATTGTTAAAGTGAAACTGTTTACTGAATCGATTAGTCACAGTTTTACTGAAATGTTTACTATGTTCACTTCTATTTCCACTGTTTTCTGTACTATCATAATACTGTTACTGAACTGTTTCTATATAGTTACAACTTTTAATTTAAACGGTTTACTGTACTGTTTCTACTACTATTACTGTCAATGTTTTTAAGTGTTTAATGAAGTGTTTAATTAAATGGTTTTATCACCATTTATTTATGAAAGTGTTATTAAATGATTTTATATCAACAATCTATAAACTACTCCCTATAGTCGCTTTGGGTTATCGAGACAAGACAGGTATTTCAAAATATCTTCCATGCTCTATCTGGATTTCCCGGCCGACTATAATACCCTTCCGCTTACTGTACTTAGTGACCTATTAGGAAAATAAATATTTTGAGCATATATGTTTCGTTATATCAGTCTTACATACGATTCCTTTACTGAGTACGGTTCGCTCACCCTTTTATTTTCCACTCCACAAGATAGTATAAATGATTAAGAGATACGTTTTGGGGATATTAGCTGCGTTTGGGTTACTTGAGACTGCATTGTGTCAGTCTTGGAGGAATTTTATATTTTCTTTTATACATTTAGATATATTGTACAGTACTACTTAAATTGTAAAATAAGAACAGGAGATATAAAGTGTAAAGAATATTGTAAAATTATATATTCTGAATTTATTAATTAATTAAAGTTTACTGTTTATCAGTGCTACTGTTCAACTGTTAAAGACATCGCAAACAACCCAATCAAAATATTATGTGTAAAATGTGTGATTTACCATACATTTGGACTGTTACACATCCTAATCTAATCTCATCTTATTCTTTTAGTATATCTATGTATATAAGTACTCTTATATATATATATATATATATATATATATATATATATATATATATATATACACACACACACACACACACATCTATGTATATTTTAAACTCCACCCAACATTGTCATTATCCTTTTACACACCTTAACATAAACTCAAAAGGAAAACTCCTGACCCTTTTGAACTTTCCCTTGGTTGTTTAGGCATTTTCTTAGGCTTCTTGAATTTTTTTTCTCCTCACTTAGTCCTATCTCAAACATCATTTTTAACCTCCCAATGTCCCTTTACATTTTATCATTTATATTATAAATTAAAACATATCCTTTTTACCCATGAATTTCTCCAAACCGACTCTCTCCTCTCCTACTTTGTTGTCTACGGTTTCTACTTGTTTCTTCAATGATCGTTTTTGCGGTCATCAAGTCATTAGAAGCTGTCATCAACTCTCTATTTTTCTTTGCAAAGGGATGTGCATTTATGCACTAGACAACTTTAAACAACAATACACAGAACCTATTGTAACTCCATTTCTAACACTAACACCTTTGCCTTCTTTCACAAAAAAAAAATCTGTTCCTTTGAAGGAGCTGAAAGGCAAGCTAAATAGGGTTATATATACTTATGTATTAATATCCAATATATATATTAGTAAAAATTTTAAACTATATAAATGAGGTAAGCTATTGACATTTCAACAATTAGTTTTTCAAAAAGATTGGTCGGAGCTGAAAGGAAGTGTGATGAATCCTAAAGAGGTTATAGTTTTTGTTAACAACATTCCAAGGATTGTCTAATGGAGATGGTTGATGTGTATCTTTCAAAGGCATGGCAATGTCCTTGAAATGTTCATCCCTAGGAAGCAGAGTAGTAAAGGTAGGAAGTTATACTTTGTTCATTTCCACGATGTTGCAGTAGAAAGATTGAATGGGCATGGTTATTGGACTATAGGATTGGTGTGAATTTGGCAAGGTAAAATAGTCAATCATCATACTGGAAGAAAGTTCAGAGCTCTCGGAATTCTCAGGGTCAAAATGGTGTGAAGAATAATAGAATGAATGTTACGGTGGAGAGGAAAAAAGAGATAAAAGAGACAAATCGTGTTTTGTAATGGACAAGGTTTGGTAATTGGGGGTAGATCAAAATCTTACCTTCAGGCTCTCATAGATGGTGGAGCGTTTGATGATGCCAAGGATAAATTAGAAGATTCAGAATCAAAGTCTCTAGAAAAGAAGAGAAAACAATGCAAAGGAAAGTGTAATCTTGAAGAGCTAGGCATGCTAGAACGATGTGTTGTTGGAATGTCAAAGTTTTATCAAGAGGTTGATAGTTTGAATGAAAAGTTCAAACACGAAGGAATGCTAGATATCACTGTGAAGAAGATGTCTGGAAAATACTTTCTCATTATGTTTAAGGATAATGATCTGTTCTTGGAGAAGAAGAGCAATGGCTAGTCATAGCTTTTAGAATGGTTTCAAAATAAGGGTTAATTTAGATGAGTACTGAGATTGGCTCTGGTGAAATTGAAAATATGCTTAAAGATCTTACTTAATAAAATAATAAAAAGAATTTAAAATCAATGTTAAGAATGTAATTTGAATTAAAATTTTTTTCTTTTAGTTAAAAAAAATAAGCAATTGGCTTGGCTCACCGAATGCGCCAAATCAGGCCAAAATCAAGAGTTACTTGGTTAACCTGCTTTGGAATTCCAATGCATTGTTGGAACATCGACACTTTTTAGAATACCGTGAAAGTATGGGGCGATTTCTTATCCATGGATGAAAAGACATTGAAGTTTAATGACTTCAGTTGGAGGAAGGTTCGATTTCTCAATGTCATCAAAACTGTTTTGACTAGGTTTCAAATAGCGGTCCTTATCTCGCAGTAGTGATTGTGACTGCTACTGCTATTGCGGACAAAATGGTTGTGATTGAGAATCACAACTATAACAAGAACTATTGGCCGTTATGAAATGGTGTAACAGCAGATAGTGGTGATAATAGTCATCGCCGCTATTCTTTGTTTTATTCCGTTGAAAGTGAAAAAACAAAATATAAAAAAAAATTTTCTAATCAAATAATCACAGACAAGAAAGAAACCAAATCATTCATGCATGTTCAACTAGTAGTTCATCGAAATTTACTATTATCACTTGTTTCTACGGATAATCTTAATAGCTATAAAAATCTCCTCATCGATCTATGCAAGCATAAGTTATCCAATACCATTATATTACGTCATATCAATCATCTCGATTTATACTATATCGTAACTACTCGTTAAGTTGAAATCTTAAGTATTCGAATCCTCAAGGAGTCATATATCAATCTATATAATATAACTCTACTTCTACGTTATATAAATGTCTTACCTCATTGAGCTTGGTGTTCATGCGTCGAGCTTTGCTGAACTTGAACTATCACCTTATGTCGTGCAATTTCCTTAACTGAACACCTTGAGATTAGCTATGTTAGCAGTGGCCGTTCAATTGCTAACAAAGTCCCCGCTTTATAGCTTTCCTACAATTACCGCATTGTAACTTAGTCAAGAATTAATTAAATATATTCATAAAAGCTTCATGAATATATTACTAGGCTCATTTATTAAATTACCAATTTTCATACAAGGATTTAATAAATCCTTCTCTTGTTCGTCCTATTTCTTCTTTTTGTTCTTTTCTTTATTGTTATATATATATATATATATATATATGTATATCTTGATTTTCTTGACCTTAATCCCTCAATTAATTATTGTTTCAATAGCCAAATACATACATATATACATATGCCTTTGAATGGTCACCATACCTTCACTCAATCAATCCTTAAACTCAGCCCTTATTGGCTTTCAACAATCACCTTTTAGTCCGAAATGAACTTTCAACAGCCCCAAATTTTCCATTGTTGCCACACTACATTGCTGTGGTTTTCTGGCCTTGAAACCAGTCTTTAAATTCTGCTTTAGAACCCTGTATATAGCCTCTACTTGAACTGTCTTCAACCCTTCGTTTTTGGACATTAAACCGGTGGAAATTAACCTTGTCATACCTCCTCTTTCTCTTCATTTCGGCTCCCAAAAATATAAATCTAAGCTAAAACCAACCATCATTCTTGTATTTTTAATACCCCCGTAGCTATCTTCAAAGTGCCACCTTCTTCAGCCCTCAAATCATAGCCTAATTGTTTTGTAGCCAGGATAAGTGGATTTCGAGTGGTGCTATCGATAAGTTCGGTAACACGAGACAGGTAAGGGATGAGTGTGGAAGCCGTAGGGATATAGCGAATGCATGATTCTTATGGATTTAATTTTATGAAATTATTTGGTATTGAACTGCCATTGAAATCATGAAAATATGTGGTTTACGACTGGTATAAAAACTGTGTTTAAATGCAGGGAGGTTAGAAGAATCGCAGCTGTTATGCTGCCGAAATTTCCTCCAAAATTTTCTAAAATATCATGAAATATTTTATGTGCATAGAATGAGTGAAATTGTGTGTTTTGGAATTTATTTCTAATATTTTCCATAAATTGGAATTTTACCAAAAAATATTATTTAAATATTCATGTAATTGAATTTTATCGAAGTGAGATGTCTAATACATTCTTTATAATATTTTCCAATAAATTAGAATGTTTGTAAATTTTCTCACTGAAGCATGAATATTTTATTGACTGTTTTTACTGTACTATTAAATGTGAATTTAAATACCTTCTTGAATTTTATTAAATTTTAATGATATTTGTTTAAATTCCTTAAAGGTATTTCCATTGTGTATAAAATGTTTTGAGACTATTAGGCCCTATATCATGCTCACTGTTTATTGCATTATTACTGAGTGAAGCTGTTGACGCTGATCCTGTCTTCAGCGTCCCGGTTGACACCTGATTAGTGTATGACCGAGGACATTTATAGACTATGGCCATAGATCTGACTATTTATTGTTACTGTTCCCTACAGAGATTATAGTATGATATATCGAGGGTGATGCCTAGTCTCCACCTACTGTTCACTGTTACTGAACGGTGATTTACTGTCAACCGTTTTACTAAACTGTGAATTACTATTTACCGAACTGTACTAAATTATTACTGTTTACTGGATTGAAAACATTTTATGTAAATTATTATTGATTAAGAAATGTTTATTGAACTGTTACTGTACTGTGAAACTCAAGTGTTTACTGTACTAAGCTGTTTCAACACTATTTATTGAATTGTTATCGTATCAATACTGAACTGTTTTTTGTTACTGCAAAAAGTATTGTACCGAACTGTTAATGCAAAGAGTACTGTACCGAACTGTTACTAAAGTGTTTTACTGAACGATTAATGATTTAAAATGAACATTTTATTGTTTTTAAACCTATACGGTTTACTTAAACCACTACTGTTTACTGAACTGTTACCAGTTACTGAAAACTATTACTATTACTAAATTGTTACTACTAAATGTGTTACTAAATTAATCATTGTTAAAGTGAAACTGTTTACTGAATCGATTAGTCACAGTTTTACTAAAATGTTTACTATGTTTACTTCTATTTCCACTGTTTTCTGTACTATCATAATACTGTTACTGAACTGTTTCTATATAGTTACAACTTTTAATTTAAACGGTTTACTATACTGTTTCTACTACTATTACTGTCAATGTTTTCAAGTGTTTAATGAAATGTTTAATTAAATGGTTTTATCACCATTTATTTATGAAAGTGTTATTAAATGATTTTATATCAACAATCTATAAACTACTCTTTATAGTCGCTTTGGGTTATCGGAACAAGACAGGTATTTCAAAATATCTTCTATGCTCTATCTGGATTTTCCGGCCGACTATAATACCCTTCCGCTTACTGTACTTAGTGACCTATTAGGAAAATAAATATTTTGAGCATATATGTTTCGTTATATCAGTCTTACATACGATTCCTTTACTGAGTACGGTTCGCTCACCCTTTTATTTTCCACTCCACAGGATAGTATAAATGATTAAGAGATACGTTTTGGGGATATTAGCTGCGTTTGGGTTACTTGAGACTGCATTGTGTCAGTCTTGGAGGAATTTTATATTTTCTTTTATACATTTAGATGTATTGTACAGTACTACTTAAATTGTAAAATAAGAACAGGAGATATAAAGTGTAAGGAATATTGTAAAATTATATATTCTGAATTTATTAATTAATTAAAGTTTACTGTTTATCACTGCTACTGTTCAACTGTTAAAGACATCGCAAACAACCCAACCGAAATATTATGTGTAAAATGTGTGATTTACCATACATTTGGACTGTTACACATCCTAATCTAATCTCATCTTATTCTTTTAGTATATCTATGTATATAAGTACTCTTTTATATATATATATATATATATATATATATATATACACACACACACACACACACATCTATGTATATTTTAAACTCCACCCAACATTGTCATTATCCTTTTACACACCTTAACATAAACTCAAAAGGAAAACTCCTGACCCTTTTGAACTTTCCCTTGGTTGTTTA
The DNA here is from genome assembly GCA_032173925.1 of Heritiera fomes. Classification (NCBI taxonomy): domain Eukaryota; kingdom Viridiplantae; phylum Streptophyta; class Magnoliopsida; order Malvales; family Malvaceae; genus Heritiera; species Heritiera fomes. The sequence continues at coordinate 13,109,716 of JAPDPM010000009.1, read as the reverse complement.
GGCATTTTCTTAGGCTTCTTGAATTTTTTTTCTCCTCACTTAGTCCTATCTCAAACATCATTTTTAACCTACCAATGTTCCTTTACATTTTATCATTTATATTATAAATTAAAACATATCCTTTTTACCCATGAATTTCTCCAAAGCCGACTCTCTCCTCTCCTACTTTGTTGTCTACGGTTTCTACTTGTTTCTTCAATGATCGTTTTTGCGGTCATCAAGTCATTAGAAGTTGTCATCAACTCTCTATTTTTCTTTGCAAAGGGATGTACATTTATGCACTAGACAACTTTAAACAACAATAAACAGAACCTATTATAACTCCATTTCTAACACTAACACCTTTGCCTTCTTTCACAAAAAAAAAAATCTGTTCCTTTGAAGGAGCTGAAAGGCAAGCTAAATAGGGTTATATATACTTATGTATTAATATCCAATATATATATTAGTAAAAATTTTAAACTATATAAATGAGGTAAGCTATTGACATTTCAACAATCAGTTTTTCAAAAAGATTGGTCGGAGCTGAAAGGAAGTGTGATGAATCCTAAAGAGGTTATAGTTTTTGTTAACAACATTCCAAGGATTGTCTAATGGAGATGGTTGATGTGTATCTTTCAAAGGCATGGCAATGTCCTTGAAATGTTCATCCCTAGGAAGCAGAGTAGTAAAGGTAGGAAGTTATACTTTGTTCATTTCCACGATGTTGCAGTAGAAAGATTGAATGGGCATGGTTATTGGACTATAGGATTGGTGTGAATTTGGCAAGGTAAAATAGTCAATCATCATACTGGAAGAAAGTTCAGAGCTCTCGGAATTCTCAGGGTCAAAATGGTGTGAAGAATAATAGAATGAATGTTACGGTGGAGAGGAAAAAAGAGATAAAAGAGACAAATCGTGTTTTGTAATGGACAAGGTTTGGTAATTGGGGGTAGATCAAAATCTTACCTTCAGGCTCTCATAGATGGTGGAGCGTTTGATGATGCCAAGGATAAATTAGAAGATTCAGAATCAAAGTCTCTAGAAAAGAAGAGAAAACAATGCAAAGGAAAGTGTAATCTTGAAGAGCTAGGCATGCTAGAACGATGTGTTGTTGGAATGTCAAAGTTTTATCAAGAGGTTGATAGTTTGAATGAAAAGTTCAAACACGAAGGAATGCTAGATATCACTGTGAAGAAGATGTCTGGAAAATACTTTCTCATTATGTTTAAGGATAATGATCTGTTCTTGGAGAAGAAGAGCAATGGCTAGTCATAGCTTTTAGAATGGTTTCAGAATAAGGGTGAATTCAGATGAGTAGTGAGATTGGCTCTGATGAAATTGAAAATATGCTTAAAGATCTTACTTAATAAAATAATAAAAAGAATTTAAAATCAATGTTAAGAATGTAATTTGACTTAAAATTTTTTTCTTTTAGTTAAAAAAAATAAGCAATTGGCTTGGCTCACCGAATGCGCCAAATCAGGCCAAAATCAAGAGTTACTTGGTTAACCTGCTTTGGAATTCCAATGCATTGTTGGAACATCGACACTTTTTAGAATACCGTGAAAGTATGGGGCGATTTCTTATCCATGGATGAAAAGACATTGAAGTTTAATGACTTCAGTTGTGGTGTTGCTCTTATTGTGATAGATTACATGGAGAAGATTGATGAAACTATCGATTTACAGTGTGGAGCCAATAGTTACCCGATTAGAATTTCAGAGGTTGGGTGTGATGTCATTTCACTCTATCACTGTTGTTTGCAAAAGCTTCAAAACAGACGAGAACCTTACTAGAAAATGGCTTAAAGTTTGGTCTTCTAATGGTTTTGGAAGTGATGAAGAAGACAACAAAGTTGAATAGTCCATTGATCTGAAAAGGTAAATGAAGCTGTCAATAATTCAAACATTGCTGTTGAGGAGGCATTGGGAGAATTGGGTCTGGAGCTCAACGCCTTGGAAAATAACATTATTCTAACATTTTTTTGATTGCCCAGTCAATTCAGTGGAAGTGACCATTACTCCTGAGCTTGATGAGAAGCAAGCCTCGAGAGACTTGTTGGAGGCTATTGTAGGTAAGTTAACAAATATTAATGAGGCTGAAAAGTTGGAGAATATGAATAAGTTGGAGGAAGGTTCGATTTCTCAATGTCATCAAAACTGTTTTGACTAGGTTTCAATTAGCGGTCCTTATCTCGCAGTAGTGATTGTGACTGCTACTGCTATTACGGAAAAAATGGTTGTGATTGAGAATCACAACTATAACAAGAACTATTGGCCGTTATGAAATGGTGTAACAGCAGATAGTGGTGATAATAGTCCGCTATCGCCGCTATTCTTTGTTTTATTCCGTTGAAAGTGAAAAAACAAAATATAAAAAAAAAATTTCTAATCAAATAATCACAGACAAGAAGAAAGAAACCAAATCATCTCAGCCTAAAAATAACATTAGAAAGAAACCAAATCAACTCAGCCTTAAAAAACCTTAGCTTTACCATATCAAAATCAACAAAAAATGATATCAAGATCACACTGACAGATCAAATTCAGATTTGAGATCACAAACAGGTCCATAACTCAAACATAAGCAACAGCTAACAAAAGCAACAGTCAACAACCCATGTTTGAAAGGTAAAAGCAAATTTAGAATTTTTTACCTTTGAACTTAGTAGATCTAGATCAAAGTAAGACAGATTTATGAAGGGTGAGTGAGTTTGAGGCAGAGTTAGTAAGCGACGTGGCGTGGGTAGGTCATAAGCAATGGCGCACAAGTGTGGGTGATTGGGCATGACTGGCAACTAGCGTGGCCATGGGCGGCGTGGGCAGGCAGTGGTGGGCGATGGCCTGAGTTAAGATTGGCAAGGTTAAGGGTGACTAAGTTTGAGCCAAGACTTTGAGTCCCTGCTTAGTTACTGATTGCTGTTGAGGCCTGAGGTGAGGGTGAGGGTGAGGGTGTGAGGGGGGTCAACAGTGGGTGAGCTGGTGAGGTGTTGTAAGGCTAGAGGCATGAGCGTGAGGCAATGGCCAGTAGGTTCAGACTCGACGGATAAGGGTCGACAGTCGAGAGATGCAAACGTGGGTTAGGTGATGGAAATGAAATGGGTTTTTTCCAAAGGTTAATTAAGTTAAATAATGTTGATTTTTTGGGGTTAAATGTTAATTTTTTTTGCCAAAGGTTAATTAAATTAAATAATGATTTAATATTTGGTAATTGGTATTTCACTTTAATCAAAAAATAATGTGGTATTTCACTAATTTATGATGGCTAATGGGTTTTAATGTTTAAGAATATTTTTTTTGGTAACAACATATTAATTTTGAAGAATTAATATTAGTTAATCTCATGAATCATGATAAAAAATATTAGGTAATCTAAATTAAAAAAATATTGAGTAATGTTTAATTTAGATTATTAATTTAATTTTTTTAAAGTAAACTTTGTAGTGTAATTAAATTTATGGTATTAAATATTTTTTTGTTACATATGGTATTAAATATTATTATAACTTCAGAAAAAAAATTAATATTGATAATTTGATATTGATATATAAATGCGATTGTTTAAGTTAATTAATTGTGCCAAATTAATATTAAATTCGTAATATAACCAAAAATTATTGTAATGCAAGAGATTATTGATAATGTAAATGTAATGAATTAAATTATTATTAATGATTAAAATTCAATTTTTATTTATGTTCGAAAAATGTGATAACTCTATCTCATTTGTTTATAATTATTTGTTTAACAGAAAATGTCAGGCATACCACCAAGTAAGGAGTTTCCAAGTAAAGGACTAGAAGGTGCACCAAATGATGATATCGGTTGGCATTTCGAAATCCCTATACCAAATTCAAAAGGAAATTTGTCGTGTAAACTTTGCAAAAAAGTTGTAAAAAGAGGAATAACATTCTTCAAGAAGCATATTGCTTATAAGACTGGCAATGTTGCACCATGCCTCAACGTTACCGGTATGTTATAAATAGGATGTGAATTTTTCAATAAAGATTATAAAATTACATTAACATGTACAACTAATTTTTTTTTATTTTTCTTAACTATATTATTAAAAGGTATTGTTAGAGAAAGTATGATGAAACTCCTCCAAGAAAGTAAAAAAAAAGGTTGACAACAAAAGGAGAAAAGATGAATACTTATCTCAATTAATAGAAGAGGAGGATTATGATTACGAAGGATTTGTAGACGAAGATACAGCTATAAGACGAGCCATGCGAGAAAGTGTTCAATCACAACGTGAGTGGCATATGAGGCAAGAATTTAGGTAAAGAACTAGTGGTTTTAGTAATATTTATGAAGAGGGATGGAGCTCTCATGGCTCAGTTGCCGACTATTTTGATCAAAGATCAAGGAAACCCACTCCAAGTGACTCTAAATTTTCATTAAGGAAAGTTATACTTGAATTGGTTAGAAGTAAGAGTTCAAAGTAACTGAAAATAAGTTATTTTATCATGAAGACATTAAGAAGAAAGCTGGGTGAATCAGTATCTAAATTTTTTATATATGATCGACTTCCTTTTCAATTAGTAAACTCTCAATGGTTGCACAATTTAGTTTCTGTAGCAGCAAAAATTGGGCAACATGTCAAGCTCCCAACACCTTATGAGGTTTCTGATGTGTATTTGGAATCGAAGTATCAACAAGTCAAAGAATGAGTTGACGGATTAAAGGTTCACTAGAGTGAATTAGGTGCTACGCTAATGTGTGATGAGTTAACTAATAGCTTGAATCAAATACATATAATAAATTTTTCTAGTTTGTTGTACTAAAGGGACCATTTTTTGGAAATCTGTGGATGTCTCTAGTGTTCATACTAGAGATACTAATTTTTACTACAAATTATTATATCAAGCTGTGGAAGAAAGTGGAGAGCAATATATTATTCAAATAGTCACCGACAATGAGGCAGCACTTATGGTTGCTGAAAAAAAATTTATGTTGAAAAGAAAACATTTGTATTGGACTGCCTGTTCAGCTCATTGCTTGGATTTATGCCTTAAAGATATTAGGAAGAAACAAAGCGTGGAAAAAGTATTGGAGGAGGCAAAGAAAGTCAAATGTTTCATATACAATTATTTTTGGACAGTTGACTTGATGAAAAAATATACACAAGGAAAGCAGATACTTTGTCCTACTCTTACTCGATTAGCCGCCCATTTTATTCAATTACAAGAAATAACAAAGCATAAAAAAGGTCTTAGAGAAATGTTCAATTCAAAGGTTAGTACTTAATAATTAGTACAATTGTTTAAATCTAATTTTTTATGATATCTTGTTTAAATTTTAATTTAAAATATATTGCTCTAACAATTTATTGTTGAATATACAGGAATTTTAAGAATCTAAATGAGGGCAACAAAAGTCGGGACTTGCATATGAAGCAAAAAAAATTGTTTTAGGAAAGGACTTTTGGAAAAAAGCAAGTGAAATAATAAAAGCTTATGAGCCTTTAGTAAAAATGTTGCACCTTGTGGATGGTCATGACAAACCAACAATGGGTTTATTTATGAGGCAGTAGATAGAGCTAAAAGGCCAATTGCACAAGATTGTCGATACTTCAATGAACATGAAAGAATTATTGACAATAGATGGAGATTTATGCATTGTGACTTGCATAAAACTGGTAAGTAGACTAAGAAAATGGATTGTAAGTAAAATAACATTTTTTTCTATTATATGCTTAAATTGCTTATATATTTATTTTTTATTGCTTAATTTTTTTATTGTTATGAACTATGTTTAGGTTATTATCTTAATCCCCAATTTCAATTTGGTGTGAAATCTTCGTCGAATGTGTTAATAGAAAAAAGGGAAGGTACAAAAGTAGTTATAGAAAGAATAAAACCTTCTATGGATATTCAAATCAAGATGATTAACCAGGTTAGTGTCTACTACTATATTATAGTTGAAATTTTACTTTATATATCAAAATTATTTAATAATTATAATGTTTTATCAATGTAGTTATTCTTATTTCAAGATAAAAAAAGAGACATATGGTACGCCACAGGTATAGAGAGCTTGGAAGCAAATGAATCGAGGAAAATAATTAATTAATTAAATTTAATTTCTTTAATATTATTTAATTTTATTGGATATTGATTTTATTTTATATAATTTTATGCTGCTGAATGGTGGATGATATATGGCACATGCATTCCTGAATTGCAAAAACTAGCAATTAAAGTGCTTAGCCAGACAACTTCTGCATCTAATTGCCAAAGAAATTGGAGCACATTTAGCTATATATACACCAAGGTCGAAAACATGTTGAAATATGAAAGACTTCAGAAGATGGTATACACTTGTTACAATATGAGGCTAAGGATGAGATTTCAAAAAAGAATGAGTATTGATGAGATAAATGATATTTTTAATCCTACTAGCTTGGACCATATATATGAAGAAGATGATCTACTTTCAAAATGGCTATAAGAGAAAGAAAATCCTTTGTTAGATGGTCAAAACTTTGATTGGTTGCCTCCTGATAATTGTGATGATGAAATGAATGTTGAACAATTACATCAATCAAGAGAAGAAAATCTACCTCACTCAAGTACAAGCCGAACACCAACCCAAAGTGATGATGGTGAAGGTTCAAGTCCATCTTATGGTGGTGAACCTGGTGGTGATGGTAGTGGCACTGATTATAGTGGTGGTGTAAATGAAAATAGGCCTTTCAGTCCACTTGGCGAAAATATGGGCTTACTACTACTGTGGATTATTCCTTGATTTGTCACAATATGGAGTAAATCCGCTTGTTGAATCAAGTAGAGGTAAAGCTCGATCAAAGGAAAAAGCCAAGAAGCATCCACATGATACTTTTGGAGGCTATTCATCTCGAAGATCAACTTTTAGTAATAAATCACCTTTAGGACCACCTTTACATTTTCAACCCCCTTATGGTTACTATCCACCTCCACAAGGTTATTATCCACCCTAGCCATATCCTAATTATCCTATGCCCTATTATCCCCAAATGTATCCACCACCATCATTCAAAAACAGGGATATGGTTCAAATTTTGAACAAAGGTCACGGAGATCGAGTCGACATGGCTTTAAAAGTGAAGAGAGAGAATTTGATGCTCCTCGTCATTCCATTATGTGGTAACCAATAAGAATTAGAGTGTATATTTTTTTTTGTAGTGGATTGAATTTAACAAGTTATATTTTGTTAATTATTAATATTTGTAGAAATTCATATAAAAGAGAAAAAAAGAAAAATGCTGACATAGTTAATTTAGATTCAAAAAATTATGAATAACTTTTTTTCAATTAAATAATAGACTTAAGGTGTCATAAATTACTTTAAAAATTATAAAATAATATATTAAATGATTATAATTACAATTATTACATTTTATATAAAATTGTGTGAAAAAAAAATTACGACCGCAAAAACTGCAATAATAGTGATTGTCTTCGTTATGTCTGCAACCACAAAAAATGCAACGTGATCGAAAACGTGACCATGACCACAATTTAAATACATGATTTTAACTAAATCAAGGGTGGAAATAAACCAAGTTGAGGTAGAGGTAATGAGAAAATTCACGTCACCAATGATACTTCTCTATCAAGTGAGAATGGGGATGGTGTCTTTCTTTAGAATATTTGTAATGACTTTCTATAGATCATGAAACCATCTAGAAGAGCTAGGAAAATACGTTATGTAAAGGATATAGAGCGAAAATTGGAGAATTTAGTCAAAAGAATAAGAAAATTCGAGGGCTTCCAAACAAGGGCGAAGCTAGAAAATTTGTTCAGTGGGAGCTTCGTTTAATGTATTTAATCATAATTGTTAAAAAGTTTTCAATTGTTTTTGATATAATTTTATATTTTAAAAACAATGCACAATAGTTTCGTTATTAATATTTTGAAACACATCTTTTTTAAGGTAAACTATTAATCTATCATTCAATCATTTAGTTACACAAATGAGTATTCAATGTATTCATTGTGAAAAATGCATTATTTACTGTGATAATAACAATCGATAGAAACAATACTAATGTCAATAACAAATAAATTAATGAATACATTTTGTTTTTTTTCTCAATTTCAAACATTCTTATAATAAAATTAATTCATCAAACAAAAAACAAATAAAATTTTATAAAATATAAAATATTATTTATATAAATTTATACTTAAATTATTTTTTTTATTTGGACAAGTGGGGGCTCAAGCCCCCACTGGTCCCCAAGGGGCTCCGCCCCTGCTTCCAAAGTCCAAAAAGAAGAAAGCAAGGAGAGGCAACTTAAAAATTGTCAAGACTCCCTGTCAGATGAGGACATTGAAAGAAGAAATAAATTGCTTTGGAAGGCCATAGACACTTGGGAGTTGGGCAAGAAACTGGGTCTAGTTGCCAATTGCAAAGAGAATCTAATCATCCAAAAATTACAGGAAATGGAAGAACGGGAGCAGAAGCATGAAGACGCAGTTTAAGTGTTGTCTTCTGTTGTTGTCTTGATTCTAGCATATTTAAAGGATGGCGGTTTTGAGGCGAAATGAAAATTTTGAGTTGGAATGAAAGAGGAGCTACAAGTAAGGCAAAAGGGAGTGTATTAGGAATTTTGATTAAATTCTGGAGAGCTGAATTGCAGGAAACAAATTTGGAGTCTATTGATGATTCTCTTATTCAGCATTGGTGGAGCAATGGAGATGTTGAGTGGATTTTGCTCTTTCTTGGGGGCATTCGGGTGGCCTACTTTCAGCTCTGTCCCTAAAAAGAATATTGTTAAGGGTAGATTCTTAATTGTTCAAGGCCTACAGAGTAAAGACAACCTTGAATGCATCATTGTTTGTCTCTGCGCCCCATGTGAGAATGATACCAAAAAGTTGTTGTGGAATGAAATTATGGCTTATAGAGATGAATTCTCAGGATTTTGGTGCGTCGCTAGCTATTTGTTGCCTAGAATGTGCCAACCTAATGTTGTGCCGTGTTGCAAAAGGTGTAATGGCTGTTGAAGTGAGCTACAGGTTGTTGAACGTTTGTTGGTAGTGTTTTGATTGGCCACGAGTTGAAAATTGGTATTGTGTTTATAGTTTTATGGGTTGGTGTGTTTCATAACTCTATGTCTAGGAAGTAGATGAAGACTGAAGCAGGACGTGTAATGGAGATCGTAACGTGGCTGTTATCTTGGATGAGATGCATGAATGGGTCGTTGCAGGGAGGTATGGTTGCAGCAAGTCTATTGGGTGCCTTTCAATGGACCTATTAGTATCATGGGTTGATTTTCTAGCTTTTATTGTGCTCTCTAATGTATCCATAATATCGGATGATTTTTATATTAATAAACTCATTTGCTTAGAAAAAAAAGTTAAAATTTTGACAAAAATCGATTTTATTTGTTTATTATTTTTTTAATATTTTTTAAAATATATATCATCATATATCTTAATTACGTTTATAGAGTATAAAATTTACATTGATATTGATAATGTATTAGTTAAATATCTTCTCTGCTCTATATAGAGAGAGGGGGGAGGAGGCAGGCCTCCGTAGCTATCGCTATCAAGAAATAAATGTGACAAATGCTAGCTGGTTGACGATAATGAGGTTCAATAAGCTCATTACAAGATGTACCAAAAAAAATAAGCTCATTACAAGACCAATGATCGAATCGCTTTCTCATAAATAGACGGTCAAATGCAAGGGTACTATAGTTTCTGACTGTTGTTCGTGTCGTGAAATGGAATTGAAAGCACTGAAAGCTCCTTTTAGTCATCATGTAACTGCAAACGAGGGAGAGAAAGAGAAAAGAGATCCCAAACTAATTAAACTTCGTCTACTCAGTCGAGGATCAAATCTACTGCTAGAAAGTGCACAGGGTTTCAAACATCTTTGCACTATTTCCGTGTTGTGTCAAGTGTGCAAAACTATTTGTAAAGCATTCCCAATGATCAATTACCACATTGCTGAAACTCAACTTTTCAAATGCTGATTTACTTTATTCCTAACACTAATTTACAACCCTTTTCAGGTTCTCTCTTATCTGAATTTCCTACCAATGACCCTCTTGTTTAGAGATAAAGCTCACAAGTGATCTATTTAAACTTGACAATTTGTGTTTATAATTCGTTTTCGTATCATGTAAAATCGTGTTTGTGACATGTAAAATATGAAAATTTCATACCAAAATTTATGTCAACACGAAAAATACAAAACCTTAATTTTAATTTTTACCATATTCATATGCAATTTTTTCTTAATTTTAATCTGTGTCACCTTCATGTCTTTTAATCGTATCGTTTTCGTATCGTGTAATCTTATCGTGTTTAAGATTATCGGGTCTAGATCCATTGATCAAATTTACAACAAAAAGTCTCCATCTAAAGCTACTCAAACAGACCAGTTATTGAATCTGTCAAGAAATCAATAGAATCATGGCTTCCAGGATCACTTTCATGTCATAAGAATGTGGCAGATAATGGCATAAATTTGACAAATAGTTGAAGTCATGCAGGCGTGCAGTAATATGAATATGTATCATCTCATTATGCAAATTCTAATTCTGTGTGTTACAAAGGATAGAGAGCGGCAGCAGGATTTGATATTTTCTCTTCAAAAATATCACAACCACACCACCTTGAACTGCAATCGTAACTTCACACCACTTTCTTTTCATTCATGGATCTAAAATCATACGCGTCGAAGAGTACGTGGTCAATAAGACGTTCACAAACATCATCCAAATCACAAATTGTTAATTTTGCCTTCATATTTGTAGTAGCAAAGTAATAATGTTTGATAATTTTTGGCTGTTGATATGCCTCATATAGACGAACACGTGAAGCCAGAAAGATGGTGATAAAGAATAGAGAGAGTAAGAGAACTAACCTACATGAATTATTAAACTAGCTCTCCTGCTAAAGATCAATGGAGTAGCATCTTGACGTTGAGAGCGAATAATGGAGAAGGTGGAAATATAAAGTTTTCCTTAATGTGTTAGAAAAGGTGGAAATATTGAGAAGAATAATACTTGGTCTCTAACATCCTTATCGGAGGGTAAAAAAGTCATTGGTGTGAAATGGGTGTACAAGACTAAGAAGAATGCAAAAGGAGAAGTTCTAAGATGCAAGGCAAGATTGGTTGTAAAAGGGTACAAGTAAAAACCTGGTATTGATTATGGTGCAGTGTTTGCTCTGGTCGCTCGGTTGAAACCATTAGATTGATGATTTCCTTTGCTGCCCAAAATGGTTGGTAACTCTATCAATTGGATGTCAAGTACACATTTTTGAATAGTTTTTTTGAAGAGAAGATATATGTAGAACAACCCTTGGGTTATGTGAAACCGAGTAATGAAAGCAAGGTATACAAGTTGAGAAAGGCTCTTTATGGGCTTAAGCAAGCACCACGAGCATGAAATGCTAGAATTGATAAGTATTTCCATGATAATGGCTTTGAAAAATGTCCTTACGAACATGCCTTGTATGTTAAGAAGACCGCTTATGGAGATGTGCTATTGTGTCTTTATTTTGATGATTTGATCTTCACTGGAAACAATGCAACTATGTTTGATGAATTTAAGAAAAGTATGATTCACGAGTTTGAGATAACAGATGTTGGCTTGATGGCACACTTTCTTGGTATTGCGGTAGTGCAAAAGAATGATGGAATCTTTATCTCTCAAAATGCATATGCAAAGGAGGTTCTTAAAAGATTCAAAATGGAGTTTTGTAATGAAGTGAGCACCCCCTTGATTGTGGCTTAGAGTTAAGGAAGAGTTCCGATGGTGGTAGTGTAGATCCTACATACTTTAAGAGTCTAGTTGGAAGTTTACGCTATCTCACTTGCACTAGACCTGACATTCTTTATGGAGTTGGTTTGATTAGTAGATACATGAAAGAACTGGATCAATCACATCTTAGTGCGAGAAAGAGGATTCTAAGGTATGTCAAAGGAACTATCAATGATGGCTTGTTCTACTCTTATTCCAGTGATGTGAAACTTATTGGTTATTCATATAGTGATTGGGGTAGAGATTTGGATGAAAGAAAGCATTTCTGGTTTTGCTTTCTTTGTTGGTGATTGTGCATTTACTTGGTCTTCCAAGAAGCAACCTTTTGTGACTTATCAATTTGTGAAGCGGAGTATGTGGCTGCAAATTCTACCATTTGTCATGCAATTTGGTTGAGAAATGTGTTCAGCTATTTGGGGTTTGTGCAAGAAGGTCTTATGAAGATTTTGTTGACAACCGCTCAACTATTGCTTTAGCCAAGAATTCGGTGTTTTATGACAGGAGCAAGCATATTGAAACTCACTATCACTTTGTCCGAGAGCATGTGAAGAAGAAAGAAGTTGAGTTAGAGCATTGCAAGTCTCAAGATCAAGTTCCAGATATTTTTACCAAGCCATTGAAGATTGATATGTTTAAGAGAGTGAAGTTGATGTTGGAAATGAGAAGTGGTAATTGGGTTTAAGGGGATGTTGGGTTGTAAACCCAATTACATTGGGCAAGTCTTTTATTTGTAGCCCATAGTGTTAGACTTTTGAATAGTGTATTAAAGCCCATAGTATAGAAAACTAGGAGAGAGAAAAATAGAACAAAAAGACAAACTTGTGAGTTAGAAATATGTACAGAAACAAAACACAATAGTGCAGGAAAATGTAGAGAGGGTTTCTTTTGCTTGGTATGAAAAAAGGTGCAAACTTATTGTAAGCATTCTTTTTACTCAACCCATATGAATATATTTTGATGCATTTGGAAGTGAAAATATTTTGATATTATTGTTGTTTTACATGTTTGAAGATGAGTTATGTTTGATGGTTGTTGTGTGGATATTTTTGAAACTTGAGATTGGTTGTTGTGAGTTAGTTTTGATGAGATGTTGATCTTGGAAATGTGTGTGTGATTAAGTTGAAAAGTTGTGAACTTGGTGGTTGTTTGGAGCTTGCCTTTGTTATTTGTTAGAAGCTTAAAGAAGTATGCATGCCAAGTGTTTGTGTAAATGTCTCTTGGACCTCTCTTCCCAACAAAACCACCTAGAAGAGCTAGGAAAATATGTTATGTGTAACAGTCTATATATACCGTTTTCACCACATTTTCACATACACAGTGATGGTTGAGTTATCTACGATGTCTTTATTACATATTTATTTGAACAGTAAATCGTTTACAAAAGTACAATTTAATATATTTACAAAATAGCAATGTTTACAGAACAATAATTCTTCAATGTTTACATCCCCTGAATAATATTTACAATAAAGTAGTACTGTACATGTGTGCCTGAATATATAAAAGAAAGTGAATGTAACTCCAAAATCTAGTTATTACTGCCTTAGAATGAATAAACGTAGCTATACTCTATCAGGATTCCTAGCCGACTATAGTATCCTTCTTTTACAGCCCCTTGTGCAACTATAGGAAAATAAATCACTTTATTGCATATAGATTTCGTTACATCAAGTTCTGCATACAATTCTTTTACTGAGCTGTGATTTGCTCACTCCTTTATTTTCACAATTCACAGATTACTTTCAGTGACTGCGTGATTTACCTGTTCGAGGATTTCGGCTACGCTTCGACTTACCCTGAGGCAGCGTAGTGTGGATCCTGAAGGTATAATCATTTTCTTTATATGTTCAGACTTATTTTACAGTACTACTATGTTGTAAATATAAACAGGGGATGTAAACTATTAACAAACACTAATATGGAAATATTCTTGCTTATGTAAATTAAAGTAAATTACTGTTACAAAATGTTTACTGTTTAAAGAAAATGGAAATAAAGGCATCGTAGACAGCCCAACTAGTACGTATTTGTGAAAATATGTGAAATACGGTATATATGGACTGTGACATTATGTGGAGGATATAGAGCAAAAAATTGGAGAATTTAGTTGAGAAGAATAAGAAAATTCGAGGGCTTTCAAAAAGTAGAAAGCAAGGAGAGGCAACTCAAAAACTGTCAAGACTCCCCGTTGGATGAGGACGTTGAAAGAAGAAATAAATTGTTTGGGAAGGCCAGAGACACTTGGGAGTTGGGCAAGAAACTGGGTCAAGTTGCCAACTGCAAAGAGGATCTGATCATCCAAAAATTACAGGAAATGGAAGAACGAGAACAGAGGCATGAAGAGGTAGTTTAAGTGTTGTCTTCTGCTGTTGTCCTGATTCGAGCAGATTTAAAGGATGGCAGTTTTGAGGCTAAATGAAGATTTTGAATTGGAATGTAAGAGGAGCTATAACTAAGGCAAAAGGGGGTGTATTAGGAATTTTGATTAAATTCTGGAGAGTTGAATTACAGGAAACAAATTTTGAGTCTATTAGTGATTCTCTTATTCAGCATTGGTGGAACGATAGAGATGTTGAGTGGATTTTGCTTTTTCTTGGGGGCGTTCGGGTGGCTTACTTTCTACTCATTTTCCCTAAAAAGAATATTGTTAAGGGTAGATTCTTAATAGTTCAAGGTCTACGAACTGAAGACAACCTTGAATGCATCATTGTTTTTCTCTACGCCCTATGTGAGAATGATAACAAGGAGTTGTAGAATGAAATTATGGCTTATTGAGATGAATTCCCAGGATTTTGGTGCTTCGCTGGTTGTTTGTGTTGGGATTTTTCAAGCAAAATCGTATTTCAGAACGAATGAGACCAATGCGGAATTAAATCAAACACACAAGAGACAAGATTTAACGTGGTTCGGCCCAAGTGCCTACATCCACGGATAAGAGAGAAAAATTCACTATAAAACATAGAGATTACAAAGAGTACAAAACACCTTAAAACAAACACTAAGCCCAAGCCTCGAAACAAACCTAGTTTCTGCTCCATAGTGTTTAACCCATGAAATTCTCATGTAACACGGTGTTTTCTTCAACTCTTTCCCAAATCCCTACAAACTCATCTCTCACACAGAGATTACATAGTAATTATATCTCTCTCTCAATCCCTTTTTTCTAAAGGTTAAGACCCACTCTATATTTATAGAGCCAAGTTACTTGATCACTAAGAATTCCTATTCACTAAGGAATCTAATCTATTAAGAATATTTATCTCTAAATAAACTTAACCACCAAGTAATTCTCTAACCAATAGAATTTTATTAGAATCTAAATGGATTCCCAATAGAATTTGAGTCAACATCTAACAATCTCCACCTTGACACAAATTCTATCAAAATATTGGTCTTCAAGAAATCTCGCTACACATAATCGAATCAATCCTAATTGTTCTTGATTCACACAACACGACCAATACCTATGCGTAGCCAAATCAACTTCACCCAATTGACTTCAGAGAGGAACCTCAATATAACCTCTTTCAGCAAGAATTGTCTCTCACTATCGTCTTCATCCAAATATTGTAAAGCCGGCACCATCGAGAATTTTTTTTTCTTCTCTACCACCTCCCACAAACGAAATAACCACACTTTTCTACACACGTTGCCATGTGTGATTTCTTTGGCAAACTAATATTATACACACTCCACATATTTTTAGGACATGTCACATCACCCAAAAATTATGTGCGTATCATTCACCTTACACAAGAGTATAATATCACAAGAAAAGTGTCAATACCTCTTAAAGTAGTGAGACAACCTCTAAGGTATTCAATGTGCTCCATTCCTATTAGGCAAGATTTGCACCTGCTGACTTCAGACCTTCAATAATCATAATTCTCACCTAAATCCAGAAATTCATCGGAGCACCACTGGATCAAACTGAGAATTACTCCACCTGCAACTGACACCTTGCTACAGCAATCTTCTCTTGCGTGTTCCCGATCTCACGAATACAATCTGCAATAACAAATCCCCTGAATCGAATCATCATCTCTGCATCACGCTTCATGATAATTCTTGAACCATAGCTCTGATACCACTTGTTGGAATTTTTCAAGCAAAATCGTATTCTACAAACAAATGAGACCAACATGAAATTAAATCAAACACACAAGAGACAAGATTTAACGTGGTTCGGCCCAAGTGCCTACATCCACGGATAAGAAAAAAAAATTCACTATAAAACATAGAGATTACAAAGAGTACAAAACACCTTAAAACAAACACTAAGCCCAAGCCCCGAAACAAACCTAGTTTCTGCTCCATAATATTTAACTTATGAAATTCTCATGTAACACGGTGTTTTCTCCAACTCTTTCCCAAATCCCTACAAACTCATCTTTCACACAGAGATTATATAGTAATTATATATCTCTCTCAATCCCATTTTTCTAAAGGTTAAGATCCACTTTATATTTATAGAGCCAAGTTACTTAATTACTAAGAATTCCTATTCACTAAAGAATCTAATCTATTAAGAATATTTATCTCTAAATAAACTTAACCATCAAGTAATTCTCTAACCAATAAAATTTTATTAGAATCCAAATAGATTCCCAATAGAATTTGAGTCAACATCTAACAGTTTGTTGCCTAGAACGTGCCAACCTGATGTTGTGCCGTGTTGCAAAAAGTGTAATGGCTGTTGAAGAGAGCTACGGGTTGCTCAACGTTTGTATGTAGTGTGTTGATTGGCCACGAGTTGAAAATTGGTTGTGTGTTTATAGTTTTATGGGTTGGTGTGTTTCATAGTTTTATGACTAGGAAGTAGATGAAGGACTGAAGCAGGACGTGTAGTGGAGATCGTAACGTGGCTGTTAGCTAGGACGCGATGCATGAATGGGTCGTTGCAGGGAGGTATGGTTGCAGTAAGTCTATTGGTTGCCTTTAAATTGACTAATTAGTTTCATGAGGTGATTTTCTGGCTTTTATTGTGCTCTCTATTGTATCCATAACATCGGATGATCTTTATATTAATAAACTCATTTGCTTAGAAAAAAAAAGTTAAAATTTTGACATATTTCGACATTATTTATTTATTATTTTTTAATATTTTTTAATATATATCATTATATACCTTAATTACACTTATCAAATATAAAATTTTTATTGATAATGTATTAGTTAAATATCTTCTATGCTCTCTATGTGGGGGAGGGGGCAGGCCTCCATAGCTATCACTGTCAAGAAATAAAGGTTACAAATGCTAGCTGGTTGATGACAATGAGGTTCAATAAGCTGCTTATAGGACTGATGACCGCATCGCATTCTCATAAATAGACGGTCAAAGACAAGAGTACTATAATTGTCTGTCTAAATACTGTTGGTGTCAGGAAATGGAATGGAAAGCATTGAAAGCTCCTCTTAGTCATCATGCAACTGCAGGAGAGGGAGAGAAAGGAAAGAGAAAAGGGGGATCCAAAAGTAATTAAACTCTATCTACTCAATCGAGGATCAAATCTACTGCTAGAAAGTACACGGGGTCTCAAACATCTTTGCACTATTCCTGTGTATGTCAAATGTGCAAAACCGTTTGTAAAGCATTCCTGATTATCAATTTCCGTATCACTGCGACTCAACTTTTCAAATGCCGATTTGCTTTATTCCAAACACTAATTTACAACCCTTCTCAGGTTCTCTCCTATCTGAATTTTCTACCAATAGCCCCTTTATTTAGAGATATAGCTTGCAGGTGATTTATTTAAATTTGACGATTTGTGTTTATAATTTATTTTTTTATTATATAAAATTATGTTTGTATTGTATAAAATACGAAATTTTATATCAAAATTTGTATCAATACAAAAAATATAAAATTTTATTTTTAATTTTTATCATATTCATATACAATTTTTCATAGTCTCTTAATCGTATCATTTTTCTATCGTATAAACTTATTGTGTTTAAAATTGTCAAATCTAGATACATCGATCAAATTTACAACAAAAATCTCCATCGAAAGCTACTCAAACAGACCAGTTATTGAATCTGTGAAGAAATCAACAGAATTATGGCTTCCAGGATCACTTTCATGTCATAAGAATGTGGCAGATAATGGTATAAATTTAACAAATAGTTGAAGTCATGCAGGCGTGCAGTAATATGAATATGTACAATCTCATTATGCAAATTCTAATACTGTGTGTTACAAAGGATAGAGAGCGGCAGCAGGTTTTGACATTTCTCTTCTAAAATATCACAACCACACAACCTTGAATTGCAATCGTAACTTCACACCTCTTTCTTTTCATTCATGGATTTGAAACCATACACGTCGAAGAGTACGTGGTAAATTAGACATTCACAAGCATCATCCAAATCACAAAATTGTTAATTTTGCATTCATATTTGTAGTAGCAAAGTCATAATGTGTGATAATTTTTGGTTGTTGATATGCCTCATATAGACGGACACGTGGAGCCACCAGAAAGATGGTGATAAAGAATAGAAAGAGTGTGAGTACTAACCTCCATGAACTATTAAACAAGCTCTCCTGCTAAAGATCAATGGAGTAGCATCTTGATGTTGAGAGCGAATAATAGAGAAGGTGGAAATATAAAGTTTTCCTTGATGTGTTAGAAAAGCATTGACGAAAAAGATACAGGTCCTTAGAGAATGGAGCAGACACATCATGACATAACGCCAAAACTCAGGTGTTACCCTAGAGGCGTTTGGTTCATGGATTGAAATATTATTCTCAGAAATTTTATTTTTCGTAATTGTTTAATTTGGTTTGGGTAGATAATTTTTTCCCTCATCAAAAATTTTATATTCTTAATAGTGTCAAAATGGAGGAAATTAAGGAGGAAAACAATACCCTCTTCCCCTCGAGGTATTTTTATTTTACCTTGAGAATTTTTTTTGTTCCAATTTTATCTTTAACATCTTTTCATTTGGGACAACTTTACCTTTTGCTATCAAAGATATTACATTCTAAATAATTATTTATATAGTAAAATAAATAATTAAATTAACACATTAAATAGTTAAATAAGTATTTTAAATATAACCATACAACCCTTAATAAAACACTTATTAAAAACCCTTTGTTCTTTTTAAGCCATTAAAAACTTTCTTAATTATAGCATAATCATTTATTTTATTACATCTAAAAAAAATTTACAAGTTTGCAAGTATTAAAATAACATTTCTTAACTAAATTGGTGATCAATAAACGTTGTGGTCACTTAAATTTAAAGTGTTATTGTTTTTATTTTATTTTGATGAATTAACATATAGGAGAAAAATGGATTTAAAATCAAATGGACCAATAATAAGATGGACCTTATAATTTTTGATTAATCAAAATCAATTTAATATAGTAATAGTTTGTTAAATTAAAATAATTCACATAATAAAAACCTTATAAATAAAGGGACCAAATAAATAAATAAATAAATGAGTATCTTAAATAAATAAGTAATTAATTTAAATATAATTTCTATAAAGTGTTATTTACTTTACATCAACTAATAATATAAAAGGTATTATGGTAAACTAAGTAATTAAGTAATATTACTTTTTTTAACCAAATACAGAAATCTTATATTCCTACCAATGCAACCAAACACAAGAATCTAATATTGCTAGGAATCAGTCAGGTAAAATTTTTGGGATAAAATGATTCCCAAAAGGAATCTTAGATTCCGCGAACCAAAGGATCCCTTAAAGTACAAGTATAATAAGAATTTTAAATATTTACCCATAAATAATAATCTGTATTAAGATGGACTTTGAAAAGAGAGTGTTTTAGGTATCAATAAAATAATAATATTTTACTTATTGAAAAGGATAATTATTCCATACACTATCAGTGAAATATTTTTTATTTCACAAACGGTATTAAGATTATGACATGTATTCTATAAAAATATTATAAAATAAAAATAAATAAAATAGAACATGTGTCACGATACTAACCCTGCTTGTGGAATAAAAATATTCCACTGACAGTGTATGAAATAATTATCCTTTTGAAAGTATTATAAAATTATAGAAAGAACATAAAGTATTATAAAATTATAGAAAGAACACAAGGAGAGAGAGCAAGAAGAGAGATTTTCTCTTATTCTTCAAGTGTGTTCAATACATGGATGGTGAGCCTCTATTTATAGGTTTCACAAATACATGAATAAAGAGGGAAGATGAATAGTTACAAACTTAATTAAGGGAAAGTTATAAACTTAATGAAGGGATAGTTACAAACTTAATGAAGGGATAGTTATGAAGAGTATGAGGGATGAATGGACATCCATATTTATGACTATTCATAGCACTCCCCCTTGGATGTCCATTACTAAAGAATATGCCTAATTAGAACCTTACTAGGAAAAACCCTGTGGGACAAAAACCTAGTGAAGGAAAAAGAGTACATTATTCTTCAAAATACACATGAGATGCTGCCTCATTAAAAACCTTACCAGGAAAACCCAGTGGGACAAAACCATGGTTAAGGAAAAAAGAGTACATCGTGTATTTACTCTCCCTCATGATTATATCATTTGATATCTCTGAGTCGACGCAATCCAACATTGTGGACTAACTTCTCAAATGTAGTGGTAGGAAGCGCCTTTGTTAATAATAAATCTGCCAAATTTTCACTTGAACGGATTTGTTGAACATTTATATCGCCATTCTTCTGAAGGTCATGAGTGAAAAAGAACTTCGGTGAAATGTGTTTTGTTCTATCACCTTTGATATATCCTTCCTTCAGTTGGGCGATGCATGCTGCATTATCCTCATATAAGACCGTTGGTGCCTCTTTTCTTGAAGATAAACCACAAGCTCCTTGTATGTGCTGAATTACAGACCTTAACCATACACATTTACGACTAGCCTCATGTATTGCCAAAATTTCAGCATGATTAGAAGATGTGGCTACTATAGTTTGTTTCATGGAACGCCATGAAATGGCGGTGCCACCACATGTGAATACATATCCAGTTTGTGATCGAGCATTATGAGGATCAGATAGGTACCCTGCATCTGCAAAACCAATCAAATCTGTTTTGGGTAGGTTAGGAAAATACAAACCCATATCCTTTGTACCTTGTAGGTAACGAAGTACATGTTTATTCCCATTCCAATGCCTTCGGGTTGGACAAGAGCTATATCTCGCTAATAAGTTAACAGAGAATGATATATCAGGTCGTGTATGACTAGCAAGATACATTAGTTCTCCAATTGCACTCAAGTATGGTACTTTAGGACCAAGAATCCCCTCATCATTTTCCCTAGGTCGAAACGGGTCTTTATTTACATCAAGTGACCTTACAACCATTGGGGTGCTCAACGGATGTGCTTTGTCCATATAAAATCGTTTTTAGCACTTTTTCTATATAAGTTGTTTGATGCACAAGAATCCCGTCCTTTAAATGTTCTATCTGTAACCCAAGACAAAATTTTGTCTTTCCAATATCTTTCATCTCAAATTCTCTCTTCAAGTACTCTACTGCCTTTGAAATCTCTTCAGGAGTTCCAATGATATTCAGATCATCAACATATACCGCAACGATAACAAACTCAAATCTAGATCTCTTTATAAAAATGCATGGGCAAACGGGATCATTCTTATATCCCTCATTTAACAAATATTCACTAAGGCGGTTATACCACATGCGACCAGATTGTTTTAATCCATATAGAGATCTATTTAATTTGATTGAGTAATGTTCTCGAGAACTAGAATAACATTCTTTTGGCAGTTTAAATCCTTTTGGAAGTTTCATATAAATGTCATTATCAAGCGGGCCATACAAATAGGCTGTAATGACATCTATTAGACGCAAATCGAGTCCCTCTTTTATTGCCAGACTAATTAGAAATTGAAAAGTAGTCACATCCACCACAGGGGAGTATGTCTCTTCATAATCAATACCAGGTCTTTGCAAAAAACCTTGTGCAACTAGACGTGCTTTATGTCTCACAATTTCAACTTTTTCATTTCGTTTTCGCACAAAGACCCATTTGTAACCCACTGGTTTTACACCATTAGGTGTACGGACTACTGGTCCAAAAACATTTCTCTTTTCAAGAGATTTCAATTCTGCCTCAATTGCATCTTTCCATTTTGGCCAATCATGTCTATGCTTACATTCCTCAATAGACTTTGGTTCAAGATCCTCATCATCATCCATAACATCTAGCGCTACATTGTATACAAAAACATCATCAACGTCGATTTTGTTTCGGTTCCATATTTTTCTTGACATGACATAATTTATCGAGATCTCTTCATTTTCAGTAATTTCAGGTACCTGACTTTCTTTTGGAATTGTAATGTTAGTCATGTCTAAGGGCTCTTCTGTAAACTCTTCTGGAGTTACAATTTCCTTGACCTGGCCATCTTGAATCTTTGCTCCCTTTCTCTTTTGAGATTCTTATCTTTGGAACCGACTGGTCTACCACGCTTCAGGCGTGCTTTAGATTCATTGGCAACAAAAGGTTGTCCTTCTGGGACATTAATTTTAATTGGAGCATTAATAGCTGGTATATGTGACTTTGTCACTCTCTTTAGGTCAGTAAATGCGTCTGGCAATTGATTTGCTAAACTTTGTAAATGAATTATCTTTTGAACTTCTAGTTCGTATTGTTTTGTACGAGGATCAAGATGAGACAATGATAATTCATTCCAACTTATCTCCTTTTCCAGCGGCCTATTTTCTCCCCCTAAGGTTGGGAAGACTGATTCATCAAAATAACAATCAGCAAATCTAGCTGTAAATAAATTCCCTGTTGATAGTTCTAAATATTTAATTATAGATGGGGATTCATATCTGTTAGCTTTAAATTGCCATATATATTTTGAAATGACAAAAACTTAAGTAAGCTTTAATGTTTTAATTCATATTCTAAATTTGCCTTATCACACATGATTTTCTCAATCCATTTTTAAGTGTTCATATCAAACATTAAGACCATGATTTAATGATATATTCTTATGGGTCTTAATACTTTATAAAATGGTTTTCAATATTAAGTAATTTTCTCAAGAATTATTGAACATAAGTTCAGAAAATTACTTATAAGTTTTTGGACAATATTTTCATTTGAGAAAGTCAAGAAAAACTCCCTTAAAGCTTATAAATGTTTTGGGTTGAATTAAAATCAAAAGCCATATCATTTCTAACCCAAAAGTGCAGGAAAAACTCATTCTGGAAGCAAAGGATCGATCCCCTAAGGAAAGGGATCGATCCCTTTATGGCAGAATGCCCCGGAGGCCTAGAATGAAGCATGGGATCGATCCCTTTTGCAAAAGGATCGATTCCTTTTCACCAGAAAGTCCCCAACGGCTAGTTTCTGTGAGATACAACGGCTAGTTTCTGTGAGATACAACGGCTAGTTTCTGTGAGATACAACGGCTAGTTTCTGTTTTGGCTCCAACCAACGTCCACAAACCATCCAAGGGACTATAAATAGAGGCTTAGAAGCTAAAGGAAGTAAGAGGAACTACTCAGCAACTCCAAAACACATATTCCTCAAATCCTCAAGCCTCAAACAACAAATCAAGAGCTCCAAAGTCTTCATCTTCTATCATTCACATATCTCTTGTATTGCTTAGCACAAATATTGTATAGGCTTTTTCCTTGTGCTTAATCTTTGTAATCATTTGCCTACTTAGAGGCCTTCTTTGATTACACCCATTGTAAACCAATTCATTCCTTGTAAAAGGGGAGGTTTCTCTTTAGCCTAGAAAAAGAGGGAGAAGAGGTTTCTCTTGAGCCTAGAAAAAGAGAGAGGTTTCTCTTGAGCCTTGAAAAGAGGGAGTGTATCACAAATTCAAGTTAGTGAATTTGGGGAAAATCCTTGGGAGCGTCTCAAGGTAGAGGACGTAGGCAAGGTTGCCGAACCTCTATAAATCACTTGCGTACATTTCTCTTTCCCTACTCTCTTTAATTATTTGCAATTATATTGTGCTTATTGTATTGAATTTGAATTGCATGCTTGTCTAGCTTAGAGAACTTAGAAAATATTCAAATAGGCTAAAGAATTTAGAAGAATTGAAAAACCGGCTTAAGGCTAGCTAAGAACCGATTCACCCCCCTCTCGGTATTGCCTATAAGAGCCAACAATATCCAACATATATTCCCAACCTCCTTTGAGGACCCATCTTAGTACGTTGTGGTGGAGGAATTGGAACATATATAGCACATCCAAAAATTCTTAGATGGGAAATATTTGGTTCCTGACCAAAAACCAATTGTAAAGGGGAGGACTTATGATAACTTGTTGGCCTAATGCGAATTAGTGCTGTCGCATGTAAAATAGCATGACCCCAAGCAAAAATTGGGAGTTTTGATTCCATTAGTAATGGTCTTGCAATCAATTGAAGACGCTTAATAAATGATTCTGCAAGGCCATTTTGTATATGAACATGTGCTACATGATGTTCAATACTTATCCCAATAGACATACAATAATCATTGAAAGTTTGGGAAGTAAATTCACTAGCATTGTCAAGACGAATTGTCTTGATGGGATAATCTGGAAAATGTGCTCGTAATCTAATTAATTGAGCAAATAACCTCGCAAACGCCAGGTTGCGAGTTGATAATAAAGATACATGTGACCATCTAGTTAATGCATCAATTAAAACCATAAAATACCTAAAAGGTCCACATGGTGGATGTATTTGTCCACATATATCACCTTGTATTCGTTCCAGAAAAGTAAGGGATTCAATCCCTATCTTAGCTGGTGATGGTCGAACAATTAACTTGCCTTGAGAACAAGCAGCACATGGGAAATCTTTTGATTGAAGAAACTGCTAGCTCTTCAATGGATGTCCACATGAATTCTCAACTATTCTTCGCATCATTATCGATCCGGGATGGCCTAACCGGTCATGCCAAACAACAAAGTTATTGTGATCTGTAAGCTTTTGGTTAATGACCACATTTGTTTCAATTGTTTTAATTCTTGTGTAGTACAAACCGGAGGAAAAGGCCGGTAATTTTTCTAATATAATTTTATTACCCAAGATTATACTCGTAATGTGAAGGTACTCAATTTCTCCTTCACTTGTTGTCTTAATATGATATCCATTTCGGCGGATATCCTTAAAACTCAATAAATTTCTTTGTGACTTGGGAGAGTATAATGCTTCATGAATTTCAAATTTTATTCCCCCAGGCAAGAATATGTTAGCTCTTCCGGAGCCTTCTATCAATTTTGCACTACCCGATATAGTACTAACATTGACCTCTTGCATTATCAAATAAGAAAAATATTTCTTATTCTTTAATATAGATCTGCAAGACATATATCTCCACCACTCATCACAAATCGAACCAGGAGAGTATCTATGTTCTTCATTGAAAATAAGAAATATATAACCAGATTAATAAAATATCCCATAAATAACCAAAACATAATGAAACATCTAAACATGACAAATGCTTAATAATTAGAATCCTATTAATAAGAAGCATGCTTAAAATAAAGTCCAATAACATCTAAGTAAGATTTAAGAACTTTATTTTTGGACATTCTCATTGCCAATCAAATGGTCAATTTTTCCTTCAGGGTGTGAGAAAAAATCAGCAACATCTAGATGAGTGGCATCAACATAACCATAATCAAAATCATCATCTCCACAAACAAAATTTGTCTCATCTTTTCCATCATCACTAGCAAAATTAGTCTCTATCTTCTTCCCTTTATCTTTTAGTGATTGTTGATAGAGCTCGACAAGATGTTTTGGCGTACGATAGGTACGTGACCAATGGCCTTTGCCTCCATAACGATAGCACAAATTCTCCACGACCTTTTTGTCTTTCCCGCTTTTATCTTTGCGTTTTCCATCCTTATGTTCCCACTTCTGGTAGGTATATGTGTTTTTGAAATGACCACCTCGACGATTATTACGTCCACGTCCACGTCCATGACCACGACCATGACTACTGGCATGACCTCTGTTTTTTTCATTATATGTTGCTGCATTCACTGCAGGGAATGGAGCAGATCCAGTTGGACGGGCTTCATGATTTTTCATCAATAGCTCATTATTTTGCTCAGCCACAAGGAAGCATGAAATCAGTTCAGAGTACTTCTTAAAACCTTTTTCACGATATTGCTACTGCAGAAGTATATTCGATGCATGAAAGGTCGAGAATGTTTTTTCTAACATATCCTCATCAGTGATCTTTTCTCCACATAACTTTAATTGAGAACTGATTCTAAACATAGTTGAGTTATATTCACTTACAGATTTAAAATCTTGTAATCTTAAATGCATCCAATCATAACGAGCTTTAGGGAGTATCACAGTTTTCTTGTGGTCATATCTTTCCTTTAGACTAGTCCAAAGAATAAGTGGGTCTTTAATAGTCAAATATTGAATTTCAAGTCCCTCGTGGAGGTGATGACGAAGAAATATCATCGCTTTAGCCTTATCTTGACTAGATGCTTTGTTCCCTTCTTTGATGGTATCACCAAGACCATTTGCATCTAGATGAATTTCAGCATCTAACACCCATGATAAATAGTTCTTTCCCGTAATATCAAGAGCCACAAATTTGAGTTTTGCAAGGTTTGACATTATGAACTATCACAAGTATATTTAATAAGTTAGGAGAAAATAATTAACAAAAATTCAACAACTGGATAACTACGGAGGAGCTAAATAAAAATAGTTTCATTACCGTAAAAGAAGAAATAGATAATTGTGATTGATGAAGATCCTTGGTTGAGGCCTATTCTCCAAATCTCTCACGGGTTTTTAGAGTCTCGTGCTGATAACGTATTATAAAATTATAGAAAGAACACAAAGTATTATAAAATTATAGAAAGAACACAAAGTATTATAAAATTATAGAAAGACCACAAGGAGAGAGAGCAAGAAGAGAGATTTTCTCTTATTCTTCAACTGTATTCAATACATGGATGGTGAGCCTCTATTTATAAGTTTCACAAATACATGAATAAAGAGGGAAGATGAATAGTTACAAACTTAATTAAGGGAAAGTTATAAACTTAATGAAGGGATAGTTACAAACTTAATGAAGGGATAGTTATGAAGAATATGAGGGATGAATGGACATCCATATTTATGACTATTCATAACAGAAAGATAAATATTCCACTGACAGTGTATGGAATAATTATTATATTCATCCCCTTCAAGTCAATTTTGAGTAAATTAATTCATTTAAGAGTAATCAACTCTTATTAAATCAATTTATTTACCTATTTAACTCAGATTAATGAAAAAAAATAAAAACTCACATAATTAACAGAAAACTATTAACATCTAATAAAAAGCCTAATTTAAAAGTAACAAAAATTTAATTTGTTAGGACTACGAAGAGGGCTTATAAAAGGACTAACTAAGTTATACATATTTGAAATTACTTCTAAAAACATTATGTCAAACACCGTTCTTTTTCACGTTTTACAAATTAATTTTTTATTACTTTTCAAATTAATCTTTTTGTTATATGTTAATAGATTTTTGTTTTTTATTTGTTATAAATTAATTGCTTTTTGTTAAATATGTGAAATTTTAATTTTTTTTATTAATGAGAGTTAAATTGGTGCGTAAATTAATTTGATAAGAGTTGAATATTGAATAAATTAATCTAATCAAAATT
Organism: Heritiera fomes; assembly: GCA_032173925.1. Taxonomy (NCBI): domain Eukaryota; kingdom Viridiplantae; phylum Streptophyta; class Magnoliopsida; order Malvales; family Malvaceae; genus Heritiera; species Heritiera fomes. Next base: position 13,082,330 of record JAPDPM010000009.1, on the reverse strand, counting down.
GATTTGGTGAGGATAAATTTAAGATAATTATTACATATCTTCAATATATATATATATATATATATATATATATATAGATATATATATATATTTATATATTTATATATATATATAAGGTGTCATTGTAATATTAATGTTTTAGTATTATCCAAATATAAGTTATTCTCTTATCATTATTGAAAAAAATATGACTCGATATATTAAAATATTTAAAAAATATATACATAAAATAAAAATTACTTTATTTGCAAAAATAATATTTGAACCATAAAAGCACTTCTTTTTAATTTTTTTAATTTATAAATAAAATTTTTAAACAAAAACTAAATATTTAATAATCTTGATAGATTAGATAAAATTAACTTTTCTACTCAAAAGCTAGTTTAAAATCTGAATGCTAACCTAGACCTAAGAATACTAAGGTTTGGTCCGTCCTTGATGGCAATATTTCATTATTATTATTGTCGTAACGATTTTTGTTCGATGACCTAATTGCTAGACGATAAAAATTATAGAGTCGCCACCAATCAATTTTAACCTAGGTGTGATTGGCTATCTATTTAAAACTAAAGATAAGTACATTGATCTACGCTATGAAATTTGAATTCGAGAGTACGGTTATGTGTGAGGAAGGTATTAGCACCCCCACAATGCCTGTCCGATGGATAGTACCCATTAATCACATGTTATTCTAAAAAGTCTTAACTAAAATAGTCTTCTATTCTTTATTGTTTTATTTATTATTTATTATTTATTATTTATTATTAAAATATTGAGAATTTTCTTAAATATTTTCTGACACTTTTCGGTATAATTTAAGAAATTCTCTCACCTGAAGAGTATTTAAGAAAATCACTTATTCTCTTGAAGAGGCTTCGTTGTCGGTTTTAATTTTAATATTTTTAGGTAAAAGACTTTTACTTCATTTTATACTTTAACTTCAAATATTTTACCCCTATTTTAATATTCTATTTTTATTTTAATATTTTAAAATCTCTCCAACACTTTTGGTGAGATAAAGTTCCTCACTTAGGAACCTTCTTTAGAAAATCATTATATGAAAATTCTTTAGATTTTAATTATTAAAAATAAGATTTTATAGTTAATTTTATTACTTGAGATTTTATAGTTAATTTTATTATTTACGATAAATTCTTTATTTATTTTATATAAATCATCGGATAAATTTTATTTGTATTTCCCAATACTTTTGGAAAATTATAGAACCAATCCCTCACTTAGGGTCTTCTAAGAAAATCAATATTTATATTTTTTATTTATATATTTTTTAGAAAATGGCATTTATTAAAAATTTTAAGGTAGATTGATCATATTACCCTCCGACATATATATTTTTTAAAATTTTTATATTAAAATATTTTAAAATCTTTCCGCACTTTGGAAAGATTTAAACATGATTTCTCACTTAGGAAATTTTTTAAAAAAAAATCATTTCTTGCTTGTTTTTTTTAGAAAAATTATAATTAGTTCCAGTTATATTTAATGGAAAAACTTCATATTATTGTTTTAAAAATATTTTAAAATTACTTTTACACTTTTTCTATTTTCTTTATTAAAAGGTAAGCTTTACCAACACTCTTGGTAAGTATTTAGAAAAAGTCCCTTACTTAGGAACCTTTTTATTTTTTATTTTTTTAAGAACATTATTATATTTCTATAATTGAAATAAAAATTAAACTTTATAAAAATTATTTTATTTTATTTTTTTTTTTCGTTTGCAAGTTTTATTTTAAGTTACCTTTTCATAAATCTTATTTTGAAACAAACCATACAACACTTTTGGAAAGCTTTAAATTTAAAAATTCCTCACTTAGGAATTCTTTTAAAATTTATTATTTATCATTTTTGAACATTTTATTATAACTCAATTTATTTTCGAATCTTGTTTAAAATATTTTTACATCTTACCACACTTTGGTAAGATTTGAAGAAAACTTCCCACTTAGGAGCTTTAAGAAAAATCTATATTTAAAATTTATTGCTATTGTAAAATTTTCTGTTTTCAAAGATCCTTGTTATTATTAATGTTATCGTTATTATTATCTAATTTCATTTTACTTGCTTTTAACATTCAACAAGTTCCAGCAATTATAAGCGCGCGCACACACACACACACACACACACACACACACACACACACACACACATATATATATATATATATGAATAAAGATAAAGATAAAATGCTAAACTTAGCCCCAATCCATTATATAATAACTCATGAGAAAGGCCCATCTAAAATACTTTTCTCATACAACCCGGGCCCAAACAAATTATGTAATAAAACACCTATTCAGCACATTGAATTCAAATGATCTAGTCAGCACATGATCATCAAGTAAAATAGATAAATAAAAAAATTAAAAAAAAACAAATAAAACAAAACATATAAGTAATAGAAAAAGAGTCTCACGTTATCATCAACTAAAATAAATAAAAAATTGAAAAGCAAGCATAAAGCAAATAGAAAGAAGAGTCTCACGTCATTATCAACTAAAATAAATAAATAATAAATTGAAAAGCAAATAAAAAAAAACATAAAAGCAATAGAAAGCCTTATAATCTCGGGTACAATTTCCTCTTCTTTCTTCTTTCGTTCTTATTCTTTCTTTGTGTCTCACGTTCCAATCAGGTCTTTCCTGTGAGAACTCGTTATCTTAAACTATAGTTGTACATCTACATGAATTAATTATCAATAAAGAAATTATTGATAATATTTTGAGGAATTAAATGTAAAAGGATAGTGTCTTTTACATAGAAAATTTTAATCCTAGATGAAAAATATAGGTATGGAAAATACTACATACCAGATGGTATAAATAATTAAATGGATATTGGAAATTCTGATTTGGATAAAACAGAAAAATGTTTGGATGGCATGAAGATATAAAAGAAGAATTCATTGGCTATCTAAATGAAGTTTCGGTGTGAACAAGTAGCTAGTAGAAAAAAAAAACAAAACAAACAAGAGAATAAAAGATAAGATAACTAATAAAGGAAGACAAAAAGGAAAGTCTCCATCGCGTGTGACAGAAACTATAACTGATTTGGTTAAATCCTTGCTGCACCGAAGACCAAACCATAACAAGACAAGAAAGGAACAAAGGCAAGGAAAAGATAGGAAATTTTTAACTCCAAAACGTTGGCATGGAAAGTCAGAAACGTGGGCTGCATGAAGAAAAATTGTAACAGAAAAAGACAATGTAGTCTCGGCTTGGAAAGTAAGTGATATAAAACAAAAGGAAAGAAATAGGAAATGAAGAGGGCTTTTAATGAAGCCAGCAAAAAGTCCAAGTAATATATTTTCTTGTGCTTTATATTCCTCCATCGTGACCTTCATCTCCAGCCATTATCATCACCGAAAGCTTGCTTTGTTCTCTTGCAATCATGTAACCTTTTATGCATACTAGAATCATCCCTAACCTTTAGTAAATAAACCAAGCTTTTGAAGGAAAATAAGCCTTGGATATTAAGCTTCCAAAACCTCAAAGAAGCTAGCATAAAAACTTTCAAAACAGCAAGGAATTCACGTGGACAGATTTGTTCCTTTATACAAGTAATGTCCAACTCAGTTTTTAAGATTCTTGTCCTTTGATTTTGCATGTAATGATCAAGAATATATTAGTTATAACCTTTGTTTGAAGTAAACATATATGCAAAGAAAAATCATAGTGTTAGGTTGTAAGAATTTATAAGAAGAAGATGATGTTTAAAGAAGGAAACTGATGTGGAATTAATGATGAACATAAACATGAAACAGACGTGAAAGGTAAGGGAAATAAAAATGAAAGTAAACTAAGTTGCATGTTCGGTTGAGGAGGATTTTGAGTGAAAGTTAGGCAAGGCTTACGTGAACCATGAAGGGGAAAAGAAATATCTTTAATATAGTCAACAAGGGTGGCTGGTTGATGGGAGAAAAACTGGGCTGTTGAACAGCCGTATATGAAAAGAAGGTGTAGCTGGTTGGAGCAACCGAAATTGGTAGAAAATGGCAAAAGATTGGCTGACTTTTGTGTGTGAATGGTAGAATATCTTGGCAGTCTAGGATGTACTAGTTATGGCCACATATAGAGACACAAAGAAAGAAAGAAATGCCAACGAAAATGCAAGATAGAAAAGGGTGAGTATGCTGTCGGTTTGGACAGCAATGAAACAGAAAAATAAATTAATGTTGGTTGAAGGAAATTACGTGAGCTAAAGGGGGAGAAGAAGAAAAGAAAAGAGGTGATCAAAGTCAAAGAAAATGGCTGGAAAAAGAAATAAAATGGCTGATAGTATAGCCGAAGAAGGAAGTGAGAATAGCTAACTAAAAGTCCAGCCGAAAATGTAGAAAAAATAAAAGAGAGAAGAAAAGCTAGCTTGGTTGACTTTGTGTGTGAGAATATTAGACTTTTGGCAACCTAAAACATGCTAGATATGACCATGAAGTAGGAACCAAATGGATGCCAACGTGAAATGCACAAAAACAGAAAAGAAAGAAGGCCATGCATGCAACCAACGTGAATTGGATAAAAAGATGAAATAGAAAGTTAGCTTTAGGTTGACTAAATGATGTGATGAATTAGTTATGAAGTTAAATTAAACATACATCACAAAGGAATAAAATTTCCTAACCTACATGTAGCCAACGTGAAGTGAATAAAAGGGAAAGAAAGTTCATGGTTTGGGGTCAACAAATGGTAGGAAAATGAAAAGCAAAAAGGGAATTTTTATAAGTTATACTGAAAATTAATTACAGTAAAACTGTTATCTTGCAGTTTATAATTCGGAGATATAGGAAGCACATGGGTGCAACATAAGGCATTGATCTACAGTGTATTGAGGTAAGGGATGCAATTTAAAGTTGTGATGGTATCCCTTACTTTCATTGCAAATTTTAAAGAAATGCCTGAAGCATGAATTTTATTCCGAAGTTAATTTTCATGATCTTTTAATTTGTTAAATGAACTTTATAACTTCTATGTATATTTTTCCATAATGTTTTAAGTATGATATGAAATAAATATGTTTTCCGAAAAGGTATCGGAGTGGCAAACCCCAGGCTAACTTAGACCCTGGCACGCCCGGTCCTTACTATTTTATATCAGTTGTATGATTTAAGTATATGTTTTCCGAAAAAGGTATCGGAGTGGCACACCCCAGGCTAACTTAGACCCTAGCACGCCCGGTCCTTACTATTTTATATCAATTGTATGATTTAAGAATTTACATAAGTAAGTAAGTTTTGAGACTAAGGCTTTCCTATAGTTTATGTTACTGCCTGTCATGCTTGCCACATTGTGGCATAAGTTTAGCCACGTCGTGCATGTCCTCGCCCACATTGTGTATGATTACATCCTTTGTGGGTATGTTGGTCCTTCGTGGTGCATGTTCGCTGTACGACTCTGATCAGGTCTACACCCCATACCATGGCCATAGGTATTCCGTTCCCTCTTCGGAGGAAGAAGTAAGTGTCATGACCGCATACTGGCTATATGATTCTGCCTAGTCTCCATGAACTGTATGATATGTTCTATTAATTTTGAATTTAAATTTTTAAAGTAAGATGCATGTTTGATCAAGTATGAATTTTGGTATATATGTATTAAAGAATTCATATAATGTTTAAAAGTATGAAATGCATTATTATGGCATTTGTTTTCTGCATATATATAGATGCTATGACTATTTTAAATGCATTTCTTACGGGGCTTTCCAAAAAGCTCACCCCCTACTCTACCAGATTATTTGCAGTGATCAACCCTTTGCCTGTTGCGCATATGATATAGACTGAGGGATACGTCTCTCCTTCGATTACTTTTTTTGTACTTACGTAAGGTATACTCATATTTTAATACCAGACATCCGGTATGGCACAGATATTTGTATATAAATAATACTTTTGGGATGTAATCGATATTGTATGAATGTAAGCATTACCTGGAGGAAAAAAAAATCAATATAATGTGAATGAAATATTTTATAAAAATATTGTGATGTTGCTGTGGTTAAAAAGTATGATGAGATACTGGCAGGAATGCAACCCAAGTAAGAAATTAACCCAAGTAAAAAAAAAAATTTAGCCCAAAACTTCTACGTTTCCGGGATGTGAAAGTCTTTCTTGGTATCAGAGCAAGGGTTGTCTAGTACTGTCAGTATCGATAGTTAGGATAAGATTACATCCCAAGTATCTGTGCTTGTTTGGTTATAAATTGAGTATATCTGTTAAAGTTTTGATTAAAACATAGGGTTTATGCGCAGGTATTTGATCACGCATTATGAGTGGGAGACGAGGTCGCCCTCGGAGGCAGGCTCAGCCACCTCTACCACCTACTCCCCAACCAGAGAGCCCAAATGCTAGAATGAGCAGGCTCGAACACAGTATGAAAGAGGGGTTTGATAGCATCGCTGCTATGTTTACTCAACATTTCGGAGCGAACACTTCAGATATAGGTGCTACAGTGCCTACACCTACTTCACCACCTCCTCCTCCACAGGTTCCTCTGGCACCCTCCGCTCCTCAACCTTCAGTCCCACCGCCTAGAGATGATAGAGATACAGGCAGATTACGGGACTTTCTTAAGATGAATCCTCCAGAATTTAAGGGGATTAAGGATCCAGTTAAGGCCGAGGAGTGGTTATTAGAATTGGAACTGGCTTTTGATTACTTGGGGTGCATAGATGCTGAGAAAGTCAGTATGGGTTCTTATATGTTGAAAGGTCAAGCAGGACATTGGTGGAGAGCCACTAAGAGGCAGTTGACTACCCAACACACAGTGATCAGTTGGGATACTTTTCTGTCAGTCTTTAGGACCCAATATGTTCCCCGTACTGCCCAGAAGAAAATGCAGACAGATTTTCTGAATTTAATACAAGGCAATATGTCGGTTGATGAGTATGAGAACCAATTTACGATGTTGATGAGATATGACCTTGAGACAGTCAGAGATCAGGAGCGTCGTACCGAGAGATTTTTGTCTGGACTGAGACCAGCCATCCGAGACAGATTATTGGGGTTTCGTATTACTGAGTTTGAGGATGCTCTCGGACGGGCTCAGGATATTGAGAGGGGTCTTGATGTTACGCAATCACAGTATGGGTTCAGAAGTAAGAGTAAGGGTAAAGATAAGAAGACAGATAGTTTTCGAACAGAACAAAGGTGGAGTTCATTTAAGAGACCGAGGACAGATGAGTCTCAAGCAAGGACTGGCAAGCCTAAGGTTCCTACTAATACAGTAGAGATCAACAGAGGCTTCCAGAAGGTTTCTAAACAGTGCAAAGATTGTGGTAAGGCACATGGTGGGCCATGTCACTAGGTCACTGGAAATTGTTTTAAGTGTGGGGAAAAGGGTCATTTGATCAGGGATTGCCCACAATTGCAAGATAAGACCCCACAGTCTCAGGAGTCACTACGACAGCAGCTAGAGACACGGACTCCACAAAGACAGGCCCTACAGAAACGAGCTACAGGAGTTGAGAAGGGTAAGAAGCCTGTTACTCAGGGGCGTGTATTTGCTTTAGACAAGGAGATTGCCGATAACTCTTCCGCAACTATTAGAGGTAATCTTCTTGTCTGTAATCATGAGGCACATGTTTTATTCGACCCAGGGTCCACACACTCATTTATATCACCACAGTTTGCACACAATCTTCATTTAGAACCTGAACCTCTAAGTCATATATTGCATATTTGCACACCCATGAATGATTCTCAAATGACAGATATGGTGTGTAGGAATTGTGAAATTAAGGTTGGAGATAGAATAATGTTAGCAGATCTAGTTTTGTTAAACATGCATAGCTTCGATGTAATCTTAGGCATGGATTGGTTGGAAACCAATCGTGCAAGTCTAGATTGCTACACTAAGACCATAACCTTCTCTTTACTTGACAAATTTGATGTATGTTTTGCTGTTAAGAAATAAAGTATATGATGTTATGTTCAATGAAGTTGTATAATGTTTATATGTTTGAAAATTTAAATAAATTTATTCGTGTGAAGGTTATATTGCCCTTATCTCCGATACGAGTCGGAAACCTCCACATATATCAGATATACCAGTGGTATGTGAGTTTTTAGATGTGTTTCCGGAGGAGTTACCAGGATTACCACTAGAGAGAGAGAGCTGAAGTTCACTATTGATTTAGTGCCGGATACCCAGCCTATCTCTAAATCTCCTGACCGGATGGCACTAGAGGAATTAGAAGAATTAAAGAAACAGTTGCAAGAATTGCTGGATAAGGGTTTTATTAGACCAAGCGTATCTCCATGGGGTGCTCCGGTATTGTTTGTGAGAAAGAAAGATGGTAGTCTCCGGTTATGCATCGACTATAGGTTACTAAACAAGGCTACAATTAAGAATAAGTACCCCCTGCCAAGAATAGATGATTTGTTTGATCAACTGAAAGGGGCTTCGGTGTTTTCTAAGATTGATCTAAGATCAGGCTATCATCAGTTGAGAATTAGGAAGGAAGATGTACCGAAAACGGCCTTTAGAACCCGATATGGCCATTTTGAGTTTCTGGTGATGCCTTTCGGTTTGACTAATGCCCCTGCCGCATTTATGAATTTGATGAATGATGTGTTTCAGGAGTATTTGGATAAATTTGTGATTGTTTTTATAGATGATATTCTAATATATTCTAAGTCCCGGGAGGAGCACGAGCAGCATCTGAGGATTGTGCTCCAGACTCTCAGAGATAAGCAGCTTTATGGAAAGCTTAGTAAGTGTGAATTTTGGTTGGATCAGATAGCTTTTCTTGGCCACATAGTATCTAAGGACGGGGTGTCAGTTGATCCGTCCAAGGTTGAGGCAGTACTCCAGTGGGAGAGACCGAAGACAGTGACTGAGATTCGGAGTTTCTTGGGATTGGCAGGGTACTATCGGAGGTTTGTGGAAAGTTTTTCTCGGATTGCAGCTCCGTTGACTAAGCTTACACGCAAAGGAGTTCCATTTGAATGGTCAAGTCAGTGTGAGCAGTGTTTTCAGGAGCTTAAGCAAAGATTAACTACAGCACCAATCCTAACCATTCCGAGTGGATCTGGAGGCTTCGTTGTATACAGTGATGCTTCTAGTCAGGGTTTAGGTTGTGTGCTAATGCAACATGGTAGAGTAGTCGCGTATGGTTCACGCCAGCTTAGAGACCATGAGCGCAACTACCCTACGCATGATTTAGAGTTGGCCGCAGTTGTTTTTGCTTTAAAGATATGGCGGCATTATTTGTATGGTGAGAAGTTTCAGATCTTCACTGACCATAAGAGTTTGAAGTATCTATTCGATCAGAAGGAACTTAATATGAGGCAGAGACGTTGGATAGAGCTTCTTAAGGATTATGACTGCGAGATTCTGTACCATCCGGGCAAGGCGAATGTAGTTGCAGATGCTCTAAGCAGAAAAAGTATGGTTTCTGTTATGATGGTTAGAGAATGGGAATTGCTAGAGCAGTTCGCCGAGCTCAATGTCAGTGTTGAAACAGTAGATGTCGGGTTTATGGCTAGCCTTCAAATTGAGCCAAGTATCTTAGACCAGATACGGTCAGGGCAAAGAAATGATCGGAGGCTATTGGACATGGTTAGTCAAGCAGAGCAAGACTTGCAGTCAGATTTTACGATCAGTGATGATGGGTTGTTAAGATTTAAGGGCCGTATATGTGTTCCGAATGATGATACCCTAAGACAAAGGATTTTGAAAGAGTCCCATTGTTCTCGTTACACTATGCACCCAGGCAGTACTAAGATGTACCATGATTTGCGTAAGGTGTATTGGTGGATTGGTATGAAACGAGACGTAGCAGAGTTTGTGGCCAAATGTCTGACTTGTCAGCAGATAAAGGCTGAACACCAGAAGCCAGCAGGACTACTTAAGTCTTTGCCGGTGCCTACCTGGAAATGGGAACACATTACGATGGATTTTATTATGGGCTTACCGAGAACCTGGAGAGGTCATGATGCGATCTGGGTTATTGTGGATAGATTGACTAAGAGTGCCCATTTTCTTGCCATTAAGAGCACAGACTCACTAAGTACATTGGCAGACTTGTATGTTAGCGAGATTGCTCGATTACATGGGGCTCCCGTGAGCATCACTTCTGATAGAGATTCCAGGTTTACCTCTCGATTTTGGACTCATTTTCAGGAAGCCATGGGATCTCAATTACATTTGAGCACCGCCTACCATCCTCAGACAGACGGTCAGTCCGAGCGGACTATTCAGACCTTAGAGGACATGTTGAGGGCGTGTGCACTAGATTTTAAGGGTTCATGGGATGACCACTTGCCTCTCGCAGAGTTTGCCTATAATAATAGTTATCATGCCAGCATTGGAATGGCACCATACGAAGCTCTATATGGCAGGAAATGTAGATCCCCAGTAGCTTGGGAAGAAGTGGGTGACCGTAAGATTTTAGCCCCTGATCTAGTTGAAGAGGCAGCTAAGGGTGTTCAGACTATTTGTGATAGACTCAAGGTTGCTCAAAGTAGACAGAAAAGTTATGCTGATGTACGTAGACGACCACTTGAATTTCAGGTTGGGGACTCTGTATTTGTAAAAGTATCTCCGAGCAAGGGTGTCATGCGCTTCGGAAAGAAAGGAAAATTAAGTCCTCGTTTCATTGGTCCATTTGAGATATTGGAAAGAATTGGGGATGTTGCTTACCGGTTAGCTTTGCCACCACAGCTTTTCGGAATACATAATGTCTTCCATGTCTCTATGTTGAGGAAGTATCATCCGGATCCCTCCCATGTTATCGAATACACACCATTGGATATTCAGGGAGATATGAGCTATGTTGAGCAGCCAATCCGGATCCTTGACATAAAGGAAAGGGTACTTCGATCTAAAACTATTTCACTGGTTAAGATTCTCTGGCAGCACCACACAACAGAGGAAGCTACGTGGGAGCTAGAGAGTCTCATGAGAGAAAAGTACCCGCATTTGTTTAATGGACCAGCCTGAATTTGGAGGACCAAATTCTTATAAGGTGAGGAGAATGTGAGAACTCGTTATCTTAAACTATAGTTGTACATCTACATGAATTAATTATCAATAAAGAAATTATTGATAATATTTTGAGGAATTAAATGTAAAAGGATAGTGTCTTTTACATAGAAAATTTTAATCCTAGATGAAAAATATAGGTATGGAAAATACTACATACCAGATGGTATAAATAATTAAATGGATATTGGAAATTCTGATTTGGATAAAACAGAAAAATGTTTGGATGGCATGAAGATATAAAAGAAGAATTCATTGGCTATCTAAATGAAGTTTCGGTGTGAACAAGTAGCTAGTAGAAAAAAAAAACAAAACAAACAAGAGAATAAAAGATAAGATAACTAATAAAGGAAGACAAAAAGGAAAGTCTCCATCGCGTGTGACAGAAACTATAACTGATTTGGTTAAATCCTTGCTGCACCGAAGACCAAACCATAACAAGACAAGAAAGGAACAAAGGCAACGAAAAGATAGGAAATTTTTAACTCCAAAACGTTGGCATGGAAAGTCAGAAACGTGGGCTGCATGAAGAAAAATTGTAACAGAAAAAGACAATGTAGTCTCGGCTTGGAAAGTAAGTGATATAAAACAAAAGGAAAGAAATAGGAAATGAAGAGGGCTTTTAATGAAGCCAGCAAAAAGTCCAAGTAATATATTTTCTTGTGCTTTATATTCCTCCATCGTGACCTTCATCTCCAGCCATTATCATCACCGAAAGCTTGCTTTGTTCTCTTGCAATCATGTAACCTTTTATGCATACTAGAATCATCCCTAACCTTTAGTAAATAAACCAAGCTTTTGAAGGAAAATAAGCCTTGGATATTAAGCTTCCAAAACCTCAAAGAAGCTAGCATAAAAACCTTCAAAACAGCAAGGAATTCACGTGGACAGATTTGTTCCTTTATACAGGTAATGTCCAACTTAGTTTTTAAGATTCTTGTCCTTTGATTTTGCATGTAATGATCAAGAATATATTAGTTATAACCTTTGTTTGAAGTAAACATATATGCAAAGAAAAATCATAGTGTTAGGTTGTAAGAATTTATAAGAAGAAGATGATGTTTAAAGAAGGAAACTGATGTGGAATTAATGATGAACATAAACATGAAACAGACGTGAAAGGTAAGGGAAATAAAAATGAAAGTAAACTAAGTTGCATGTTCGGTTGAGGAGGATTTTGAGTGAAAGTTAGGCAAGGCTTACGTGAACCATGAAGGGGAAAAGAAATATCTTTAATATAGTCAACAAGGGTGGCTGGTTGATGGGAGAAAAACTGGGCTGTTGAACAGCCGTATATGAAAAGAAGGTGTAGCTGGTTGGAGCAACCGAAATTGGTAGAAAATGGCAAAAGATTGGCTGACTTTTGTGTGTGAATGGTAGAATATCTTGGCAGTCTAGGATGTACTAGTTATGGCCACATATAGAGACACAAAGAAAGAAAGAAATGCCAACGAAAATGCAAGATAGAAAAGGGTGAGTATGCTGTCGGTTTGGACAGCAATGAAACAGAAAAATAAATTAATGTTGGTTGAAGGAAATTACGTGAGCTAAAGGGGGAGAAGAAGAAAAGAAAAGAGGTGATCAAAGTCAAAGAAAATGGCTGGAAAAAGAAATAAAATGGCTGATAGTATAGCCGAAGAAGGAAGTGAGAATAGCTAACTAAAAGTCCAGCCGAAAATGTAGAAAAAATAAAAGAGAGAAGAAAAGCTAGCTTGGTTGACTTTGTGTGTGAGAATATTAGACTTTTGGCAACCTAAAACATGCTAGATATGACCATGAAGTAGGAACCAAATGGATGCCAACGTGAAATGCACAAAAACAGAAAAGAAAGAAGGCCATGCATGCAACCAACATGAATTGGATAAAAAGATGAAATAGAAAGTTAGCTTTAGGTTGACTAAATGATGTGATGAATTAGTTATGAAGTTAAATTAAACATACATCACAAAGGAATAAAATTTCCTAACCTACATGTAGCCAACGTGAAGTGAATAAAAGGGAAAGAAAGTTCATGGTTTGGGGTCAACAAATGGTAGGAAAATGAAAAGCAAAAAGGGAATTTTTATAAGTTATACTGAAAATTAATTACAGTAAAACTGTTATCTTGCAGTTTATAATTCGGAGATATAGGAAGCACATGGGTGCAACATAAGGCATTGATCTACAGTGTATTGAGGTAAGGGATGCAATTTAAAGTTGTGATGGTATCCCTTACTTTCATTGCAAATTTTAAAGAAATGCCTGAAGCATGAATTTTATTCCGAAGTTAATTTTCATGATCTTTTAATTTGTTAAATGAACTTTATAACTTCTATGTATATTTTTCCATAATGTTTTAAGTATGATATGAAATAAATATGTTTTCCGAAAAGGTATCAGAGTGGCAAACCCCAGGCTAACTTAGACCCTGGCACGCCCGGTCCTTACTATTTTATATCAGTTGTATGATTTAAGTATATGTTTTCCGAAAAAGGTATCGGAGTGGCACACCCCAGGCTAACTTAGACCCTGGCACGCTCGGTCCTTACTATTTTATATCAATTGTATGATTTAAGAATTTACATAAGTAAGTAAGTTTTGAGACTAAGGCTTTCCTATAGTTTATGTTACTGCCTGTCATGCTTGCCACATTGTGGCATAAGTTTAGCCACGTCGTGCATGTCCTCGCCCACATTGTGTATGATTACATCCTTTGTGGGTATGTTGGTCCTTCGTGGTGCATCTTCGCTGTACGACTCTGATAAGGTCTACACCCCATACCATGGCCATAGGTATTCCGTTCCCTCTTCGGAGGAAGAAGTAAGTGTCATGACCGCATACTGGCTATATGATTCTGCCTAGTCTCCATGAACTGTATGATATGTTCTATTAATTTTGAATTTAAATTTTTAAAGTAAGATGCATGTTTGATCAAGTATGAATTTTGGTATATATGTATTAAAGAATTCATATAATGTTTAAAAGTATGAAATGCATTATTATGGCATTTGTTTTCTGCATATATATATAGATGCTATGACTATTTTAAATGCATTTCTTACGGGGCTTTCCAAAAAGCTCACCCCCTACTCTACCAGATTATTTGCAGTGATCAACCCTTTGCCTGTTGCGCATATGATATAGACTGAGGGATACGTCTCTCCTCCGATTACTTTTTTTGTACTTACGTAAGGTATACTCATATTTTAATACCAGACATCCGGTATGGCACAGATATTTGTATATAAATAATACTTTTGGGATGTAATCGATATTGTATGAATGTAAGCATTACCTGGAGGAAAAAAAAATCAATATAATGTGAATGAAATATTTTATAAAAATATTGTGATGTTGCTGTGGTTAAAAAGTATGATGAGATACTGGCAGGAATGCAACCCAAGTAAGAAATTAACCCAAGTAAAAAAAAAAAATTTAGCCCAAAACTTCTACGTTTCCGGGATGTGACATTTCCTCTTTGCAGGACAGCCAATGACCAGCGAGCACTACCTTCTGTCACGTCACAGTGTTGCAATCGCTGCTCCTTCGCTTCAGTCTCCACGCGATTTTCCACCGATATTACTTGATGTGGCGTGTTTCCTGATTTTGGGTATTTAGAGTTGCTGAGTGAGAATTGATTTGGGTCTTTTCTTATCTGTATTATTTGCTGGAAATTGATGCTATTTTTTTGTGATTTTTCTATGTTTTTTGGCACTCTGGTTGTGGGTTTTGGGTGGCTTGAAGTGTGGATGGATGAAGTGCAGTAGAGACTTTAGGCATGGGTGGTTAGTGTAAGTTGTAATGATCGGGTATGGTGAAGCTCGAGTGGCTGGTAGAATGGGGATCCTTTTGGGTTTTCTTGCAAGCTTTTTTTTTCTCTCTGTTTTTATCTCTTATCTCCCTGTCTGTGTTTTTCTCTATATTTCTCTCTGTTTTTTCTTCTGTTCTACAGCCCTTTAAATAGGTATTTGATGTCCAAAAAGACAGATAAAATCCCTGAGATCCAGAGATTATAATCCATTTTTTTGACCGATAATCTTCAGAAAAGCTGGCTCCTCTTAAATGTCGGTGAAAATCGGTTTGAAAATGGTGGCTCTTGCGTGAAGGCCATGGCTAAAGAAAACGATATGTAGGATCTTTAGACCATGGTTTTTCTGAAACCGGTGCTCTTCCCTGTTCCTTCCTCTCCTCGAGCAGCTTTCAGTGTGTATTTAGTCAATGAAAACGGATCACAATCAACCTGTAAATGGGCTTTAAATACAGATGGTATTTGTCAATAGAGTTGGTGGGATGACAGGGTTATTTTTAGGGTGGCCGGTTGCAACCTTCTTTGCTGGTGTCGGCACCGGCACTAGCACTAGTCCCTCTCTTTTTTTTAATTCATTATTTTATTATTTTATTTATTATTTTTTTGTTACAAATTTCTAAAAAAAATTGAATATTTAAAATACTAATTTTCTTTTTTATTTCTATACAAATTAATAAAATAAAATAAAACATATGGGCTTAGATCTTTAAATCTAACAACCCAACTTCAATTAATTTGGGTCATTGGATTTTGGGCTTTAGCCCAATTAATTTTCACAAATCAAGAAAAAGGCCCAATTATTGAGGATAAATCCGAAATCGATCTTGAAAGACGAAATTCGATCTTCATGATACTTGAACTAATTTGAGCTTCAAATTCATCTCGAAAGCCAAATTATTCGAAATTAATTCAAACACACGATTAAATCGAGCAAATTTCAATCTCAAATCACTAAGACTGAAACAAGATCCAATCCAAATATATTTTTAATTTTGGACAAAATTTGGTATCTACAGCTGCCCCTCTTTGCACATTGTTGAGAATTAGGAATAGGGTAAAGGCAATAGATAGTAATTTTGTTCGGCTCATGACCTATTTTTTTTGTTTTCGTTTGTTTTTTATAATTTTAACAAAAAGATTTAAATTTAACAGTTTTCTTTTTACCAAAAGCTCTTCAATTTAATTTGGCTCCTCTCTCAAGGGTCACACACTTTGAAAATAAATTGGGCTCCTCTCTTTAAGAGGCACACGACTTAGGAAAATAAATTGGGCTCCTCTCTTTGATAGGCACACGACTTTGGAAAATAAACTGGGCTCCTCTCTTTTTGAGAGGCACACGACTTCGGAAAATAAACTGGGCTCCTCTTTTTCAAGAGGCACACGACTTTGAAAAATAAACTGGGCTCTTCTCTTTGAGAGGAACACAACTTTGAAAATAAACTAGGCTCCTCTCTTTGAGAGGCACACGACTTTGAAAAATAAATTGGGCTCCTCTCTTTGAGAGGCACATGACTTTAAAAAATAAATTGGTGTTCGCAGAAAGTTCTTAATCAATCATAGTTCAGCCTTTTCCTATTTAAAGGTATTTCTATGTTTGGCTAATTATTCACTGAAAACCAAATCCTACCCAATATTGCATTATCGTGATGCAAATGTTCCTAGAGGGATGAAGTCACAAATGATTAATAAGAATGCATTGCATAATTTTTGGGGATGTGTAAGTAGGATGTGTATGCTTCTTAAAGGGATGTAACACCTATTATGAGATGATATGCATGTGAGTTTTAATTCAAAGTTTCGCAATCTCATGCCCCTTTCTCTTTCCCTTCTTCTCCTTTACTTTTCATCATTCCATTAAGATAACCTTCGACCTTAATCCTTGTAGTTGCATTCATGCACTCTTAATCCTTTATTATGCCAGCTAGATCTCATCACTTAAATTATTATTCCCTTGGTACTATCATACTTTGCCTCATTTACATCTCACTCCTGTTATTATTAAATCTCTTATCAGTAATTCGAAAAGTAAGTGGATCTTCTTATGCTTTCATAATTTTATGCATTATGAAACAAACTGTAATTGTGAATTTCTTTCAAAAGATGGGTAAATGAAGATGAGTGTTAAGTTAAGACAAAAAAAAGAGGAATGTGTTCTTATTCAAATGGAAGGCGATTTAAACAGATACAATGAAATGGTTGATCAAATTTCCACACGAGGATGCCCTTACAATAATTATTCTGATCATTGTGAATTAATCCAAAAACCTTCTTTTGACTTCATTGTCTAGCTGATGACTTTACGCTTCAGAGAATACCTCAGACTGGACTTTGCCCCTCTTTGCTCACGAGCCTGTAAGATATTTGGCTACCAACCTCATGCACCATTGCTTTCTGTCTAAGTCGCCCTTTTTCGGGTTTTCAACTCAAACATTCCCATTTGGGTTCAAATCGCCCTTTTGGGGTTTTCGCCTTGAACCCCTCCTTATATATATCTTTTTTTTTTGCTTTCTTTTTTTTGTTTTTTTATTTATTATTTTTATTTTTATTTTTTATGCATAATACTTCTTTACTGCATCAGCATTTATTGGATTGGGAAGGTCTGTTTCGTCCATTTCTGCCAAAATCAATGCTCCTCCTGAGAATGCTTTTCTTGCTACAAAAGGGCCTTTCCAATTAGGAGTCCATTTGCCCTGTGAGTCAGGAATATTGGGTAGAATCTTTTTCAAAACCAAATCCCCTTCTCGAAAATTTCTGGGACAAACCTTCTTGTCAATTGCTCCCATCATCCTGTTCTGATACAATTGCCCATGACATAGTGAAGTCTTTTTTCCTCAATAAGGTTCAATTGCTCATACCGGGCTCAGACCCATTCAGCTTCGTCCAATTCAACTTCCATAAGGACACGCAAAGAAGGAATTTCCACTTCAATAGGCAAAACTGCCTCCATCCCATATACTAATGAAAATGGGATGGCTCCTGTGGATGTGCGAACCAATGTACGGTAAGCGTGCAGAGCAAAAGGCAACTTCTCATGCCAATCTTTGTATGTATCTGTCATCTTCTGAATGATCATCTTGAGATTTTTATTTGCAGCTTCGATAGCTCCATTCATTTTTGGATGATAAGGTGCCGAATTGTGATGCTTAATATGAAATTGGGCACATGCTTCCGCAATCAACTTATTATTGAAATTCAGAGCATTGTCCGAAATGATCTTTTCTGGTAGCCCATACCGGCAAATTATCTCTTTCTTGAAAAATTTACACACTACAGACTTTGTCACACTGGACTACAGACTTTGTCACACTGGCATAAGATGCTGCTTCCACCCATTTCATGAAGTAATCAATCATTACCAAAATGAAACAGTGTCCATTTGAAGCTTTAGGTGTAATTGGTCCAATCACATCTATTCCCCATGTAGAAAATGGCCAAGAAGTTGTCATGACCTGTAAAGATGTGGGAGGGACATTTATCTTACTAGCATATGTTTGACATTTATGACAACTTCGAGCCAAGTTGATGCAATCACTTTCCATTGTCATCCAATAATATCCAGCCCTCATGATTTGTCTAGCCATCATATGACCATTTGCATGAGATCCACAAACACCTTCGTGAATTTCTTTGAGTATCCTTTTGGCTTCTATGGCATCCAAGCATCTTAACAACACTTGATCTTTCCCCTTTTTGTACAAAATTTCACCATCAAGGAAGAATTCCATGGCCATTCTTCTCAAAGTCCTTTTGTTATTTTCTGATGCGCATTCTGGATACTGGCGATGCTTTATGTATTGCAATATATCATGATACCATGGTTTCCCATCTATCTCTTCTTTTACATTTGAGCAATGTGCTGGTGATCCACGTATGCTTATCTTGATGGGATAAATTTTAGCACCTTAATTTACCTTGAACATCGCAGCCAGAGTAGCCAATGCGTCAGCCATTTGGTTTTCTTCTCAAGGCAAATGCTTAAAACAAATTTTCTTGAAATGTTTAACTAGATCGGTCACAAACTCACAATATTGGACCAATTTTGAATCTCTTGTTTCCCATTCACCTCGCAACTGATAAATGACCAAGGCTGAATCTCCATATACTTCCAGTATTTTAACACCCTTGTCGATTGCAGCTCGGAGCCCTATGATACAAGCATCGTATTCTGTCATATTATTAGTGCAGTTAAAATCCAATTTTGCAGTGAATAGACAACAGTCACCCTCAAGGGATACTAAAACTGCCCCAACACCGTGCCCCAATGCATTAGATGCCCCATCAAAGTACATTTTCCAAACGAGTTCTTCTACGGTACCTTCAACATTTTGTTGTGATATGGCCATTAAATCTTCATCAGGGAAGTCAAAATTCATTGGGTCATACTCTTTTTCAGCTTGATTTGCGAGGAAATCAGCAATTGTACTACCTTTAATGGCCTTTTGAGTCATATAGACAATGTCATACTCAGAAAGCAACACTTGCCATCTTGCTATCTTCCCGGACAATGAAGGTTTCTCGAAGATGTACTTGATAGGGTCCAATTTTGAAATTAACCATGTAGTATGATAAAGCATATACTGTCTTAGTCTACGAGCTATCCTAGCCAAAGCACAACACATCTTCTCTAACGAAGAATACCTGGCTTCATAGTCAGTGAACTTCTTGCTCAAATAGTAGATAGCCCGCTCTTTTCTCCCAGTTTCATCATGTTGCCCCAGCAAACATCCCATGGAATTTTCATGCACTGTTACATACAAGATAAGGGGTCTCCCTGGCACAGGTGGCACCAACACCGAAGGATTCGAAAGGTACTCTTTAACCTTATCGAATGCTATTTGGCATTCGTCATTCCATTCTCCTGGGTCTCGTTTTCGGAGGAGTTTGAAGATTGGATCACACTTAGCAGTGAGTTGGGAGATGAAGCATGCGATGTAATTCAATCTTCCTAAGAATCCTCTTACTTCCTTTTGGGTACGAGGCGGTGATAAATTCTGGATGGCATGTATCTTATCGGGATCCACTTCTATACCTCGTTCACTGACTACAAAACCCAATAGCTTTTCTGATGTCACTCCGAAAGTACATTTGGCTAGGTGGAGCTTAAGTTGAAATTTTCTCAACCTTTCAAATAACCTTTTAAGGTTGGCAACATGATTTTCTTCTTTCTGGGACTTTGCAATCATATCATCAACATAGACTTCTATCTCCTTATGCATCATGTCATGAAACAAGGTTACCATGGCTCTCTGATAAGTTGCACCAGCATTTTTCAACCCAAATGGCATGACCTTGTAACAAAATGTTCCCCACATAGTCACAAAAGTGGTCTTTTCCATATCTTCAGGTGCCATTTTGATTTGATTATAACCCCGAGAAACCATTCATAAAAGAGAATAAAGAATGTCCAGCCGTGTTATCGACTAGGGTATCAATATGTGGTAGGGGAAAATTGTCTTTCGGACTGGCCCTATTTAAATCACAGTAATCCACGCACGTTCGTACCTTTCTATCTTTTTTAGGAACTGGAACAACATTTGCTACCCATTTAGGATATTTTGCCACATCTAAGAATCCCGCATCAAACTACTTCTTGACTTCTTCTTTGATTTTTAACAACATTTCAAGCTTCATTCTTCTCAACTTTTGCTGAATTGGCTTGCATTCTGGTCTTACTGGTAGCTTATGAACCACAATATCAGAATTCAGACCCAGCATGTCCTGATACGACCATGCGAACACATCGGCATACTCATGGAGTAAACTTATCAGCTCTTTCCTTGTGGACGATGATAGAAATGTGCCGATTTTAACCTCTTTTCTTACTTCGTCACTCCCCAAATTTATGGTCTGAATGGGTTCTTTATGGGGTATAATTTGCTTTTCTTCTTGTTCTACCAGTCTCGTGAGTTCGGGAGGCAATGTATCATCATCAATATCCTCTTCTTCATTAAATTCACCAACACAAACAGTTCTTTCAAAATCAAGTTTCGAAATATCATCACAACGGTCTTCATATTCATTGTTTGGGTACCTGCATATGGGACGAAAGTTGGCAAAATGTAGATGGACTTGAATATGCATGGGCAGAAAAGATACAGATGAAAGAATTCACCTGTGAAAAAGGTATGACAAAAGGCAAGATTTTATTGAAATAGCAAATGGCCCTACATAAGAGACCTTGATACCCTTGGGCAGGGGTGATCAGGCTTTACTTATTGAATTACTTTGGCAGAGATTTAGTGATAACAGGAAGATCGATGTAATGCCAGTTCCTCAGCTAAAAGCCTAGCGAGCAAGGGCGCACTTCCGAACTTCTTAAGACCTCTTCTTTATCTGTATTTACCATTTGGATAGACAAATTCTCGAATTCCTTAACAAGCTCATCCTTGTTAGCCTTTACTAGGTCTAGATAAATGTATCCCACATAATAAAAGACATCCTCTAGAGGAGGAAACACCATCGACTCAGTTTCCTCATCAACCCCTTTAAATCTAGCCATTCTCCTTTCCCTTTTCTTTTCCAAAAACTTTCTCCTCTCTAGCCTAGTTGGCTTGTAGCCAAGACCAAATCTATCATCCTTCACTTTTGTTGTCAAAGTTTGTTTTATCCCTTGCAAGTTCTTTCCTAATCCTGCTCCAGCATAACACCCTTTCCCAACAGTTTGTTGAATTCCCGACATTGTGGCGCTGGACAACTGTGGTATTGGTATCTTAGATCCTTCTTCTATATATGTAGCATTTACAAATTCCACGGACTTGAAAGAACATTCTGGTGCATTCTCATTCACCTCAGTATATGGGGTAGTGGAGGAAACAGTAGCAATCATATCTTCTTCTCCAACTACACCTACCACTTTTCCATCTATTATAAATTTGACTATTTGGTGTAAAGTCAAGGAAACTGCTCCAGCTGAATGTATCCATGGACGCCCAAGGAGGCAATTATATGCAGGGTTAATGTCCATGACTTGAAATTCCATATTGTAGACACTAGGACTAATTTGAATTGGAATTTCTATAGTCCCTGTTACTTCTCGATGTGTACCATCGAATGCTTTTATTATCATATGACTTTTCCTCATATGTGACTCATCCACAGGTAATTTTGACAGAGTTCTTAGAGGCATAACATTTAGAGCTGAGCCATTGTCGATTAGGACTTTCGGTAGGATGTAGTCTTTGCAAGTGGTAGTAATATGCAAGGCTTTGTAATTGCCTCTCCCATCAGGCGGGATCTCATCATCACTGAAGTATATAAAATTGTCTACCACAATATTTCCAACAAGTTGATCTATCTTTTCTACTGACACATCATGGGGTACATATGCTTGATTGAGTGCTCGTAAAAGAGCTTCCCGGTGGGGTTCTGAATTCAGTAATAAAGAAAGCAGAGTGATGCATGCTGGCATACGATTCAACTGATATACTATATTGAACTCACTGTGCTTAATGAATTTCAAGAACTCTGAAGCTTCTTTCTCAGATACCGATTTGCTTCGTTGCTCCCGGGGTTCTTTTTCTTCACCTTCGAAAGGGATTTCTCTATTACTTTCTTCATCTTCTCCCTCTTTAGCCTTTCCTTTTTGAATTCTCTTCAACATTTTAGGCGTGTAACATCTCCCACTTCGAGTGATTCCTCCTGTGCCTGTTATATCCACTGCAGCTATAGTGCTTGATGTGGTGGCCAAAGGGATACTGACTGACCCTTTAGTAGTGATGTTGTAGTTATAGTTCCATGGGACTGCTTGATTGTCCTTATATGAAAAAGGACTTGGAACCTCAATGGTTATCCTTGGCAATTGAAACTTTGGCTTTGAATCAATTATAGGCTCATCTTTGTCCTCATAATAAATAGTCAATGGTTTCTACCGAACAGGACCTGTTTCTCTTCCGATGACATTAACTGATTCTATTTCCACTTCTTCGTAAAATTCTGCAATACCCTCATCCATCAAGCCTTGCACCTTTTGGCAAAACTCTTGACAATTCTGGATTTCATGCCCCACATTTTTGTGAAACTCACAAAACTTTCCCTCTTTAGGCATCTCTTCATCATCTACCTAGATTAGTTTTGCCTTGACCATTGCGTCGAACACCACCTTCATTGGCGTTTTCACCTCATAAATGCTTTTCTTGACCCAACGATCCACCTCTTCAATTATGGCATTTACTTTACCCTCCTCATGATCGGGTAATGGGTTTTTGTTTACACTTGGTTCTCCCTTCTTCCCAAAACTCAATATTCCTGCCTTAATAAGAGTTTGAACTTTGTGTTTCAAAGCAGTGCAATTTTCTGTTAAATGACCTGTAATCCCGTAATGATAATCACAGTGGGCATCTGAGTCATACCATGTAGGGTAGGGAGGTTTAAGAGGTTCTAGATAAATGGGTCCAAGGAAGTGGTTTTCAATTAATTGAGGCAAAAGGTCCGTGTAGGTCATAAGGATTGGATCAAAATGTTGCTTATCTTGACTGAATTTTTGCCTTCTCTGATTATCGTCTAGCTGATTGGCAGGTAGAGGTCGTTGAGTTAATGTGGATGTGATTGGTAAATTAGGAGCTCTCGGCCGATAGTTAGGGGTATATATTGGTCTTGAAACCGATTGGTATGGGTATAGGCCTGCTGTGACATTGTTTACAGGTGGGTAATAAGGTGGATAAATCAGGCAAGGAGAATAAGGGGTGGGGTTTCTAGGCGGTTGGCCTCCAACAGTCATAGTGTGGACGTCCCCTTCCTTTCTCTTGAATGCTGCACCCTTCTTGGACCCTCCGCTATCAAGTACCTCTACCTTACCATTCTTTATGGCATTCTCTATCATTTCCCCAGAAATTACCATGTCAGCAAAACTTTTCATGGCACTTCCAATCAACTTACCATAATAGGGTTCCCAGAGGGTACTAACAAACAACATAGTTGTCTCCTTTTCAGTAATAGGTGGTTGCACTTGGGAAGCTACATCTCTCCATCGCCGGGCGTATTCTTTGAAAGGTTCATTGGCTCTCTTTTCCATATTTTGGAGTGTCATCCTATCGGGAGCTGTATCCACCACATGCTGGTACTGAGCCATAAATGCCCTAGCGAGATCTTTCCATGAGTGTATATGGTTCCCATCTAACTGGACATACCACCTTGCAGCGGATCCAGTAAGGCTATCCAGAAAACAATGGATCAACAACTTATCATTGTGAGTATACCCCGCCATCTTTCGAACGAACATTGTGATGTGGGCTGATGGACATGTTGTTCTGTCATATTTTTCAAAGTCAGGAGTTTTAAATTTTGGGGGGAACACTAGGTCAGACACTAGGCTAAGTTCTTCCGCATCAATTCTACCAAATGTGTTCTTTCCTTCTACTGCTCTAAGCCTGTCTTCTAAGAGGTCATATTTATGTTCTATCCCTACTCCAGAACCAACCTCAGGGATTGCCTTTCTCAATTTTTCTTGCTCACTAGGGTCATCAAGATTTGGGACAAAAATAGGATCTGCAAGATTGCCTTCGGGACCTGATCCCGCTTGCCCTTGATTGGATTGGCCCATTGGTGGGTTTACCCCACTAAAAGCATAAGGTCGACCACCCTAGAGCGGCATCACTTGTTGGTAGCCTTCTTGACCAGGTTGAACATGTGTTGGGGTAAATCCTGGAGGGTACAATGGCTCCTCTTGCCCATCTCCTTGATTATGCACTTCTTCTCTAGCTGTAGAAGTTTCCACCACATTTTTGCTTTGACCATCCCTCTCATTAATTCCATCATTTCAACCATCTGTTTCCTCATATCTTCTTGCATCTCAACTATTTTCCCCCTCATTTCCTCTTGTGCTTTATCCATTCTGTCTATCCTCATTTGTTGTTCATTTTCCATATTCCTAGATTGTAGACGAGTGTTGTATCGATGAATAGCAATTCTCGCTGGTTGAGCTATCTTTATACCTTTATTACCTAAAACTTCTAGAATTAGGGTATGTTTATTTTATTTTTAAACAAAGTCATTTATGCATGCTAATGTTTTTACTAAAGAATGTATGAATGAATGATACGCGGTCTAGAGTATAGATTGATTTGATATAAACTCTAAACCTGATATGACTTATAGTATATGAAAAGACATGTTTTGAATTGACATGATATGAAAAGAGAAATGTGCACGTTTTGATTTGAAATGATACGAAAAGACATGTTTTGAATGGACATGAAATGAAAAGAGAAATGTGCACGTTTTGATTTGAAATGATATGAAAAGACATGTTTTGAATTAACATGATATGAAAAGTGAAAAGACATGTTTTAAATTAACATGATATAAAAAGAGAGTTATGCATGCTTTCAACCTTAAATACGAAATGAACCGAAAATTCATATGTTGAGTATGTTCTAAAGTATATATGATATGATTTGAAATGTTAGTGGTTCATACAGTGAAATTACATAAGTTGCCTATTAAATCATGACATAATAGGATGCTTTTTACATGACCTTATATGGTACAAAAACATGAAGAGTATATAAGGAGTATCACGACTTGGTGGTAACGATATTTCATCTGCATGATGTCATGATCTGATATGATATGATACATGAATATAGAATATGCACGAAGAGAATTATGACTTCGTAACACAGTGATTATAATCCTCCATATGGAAAGTGATACGAGATGATAGAATACAGAAGTACAATTATGAAAAATAAAGTGATTTGATACGATATTTTAATTGGACATGATGTACTTCGAGATTGAGGAAAGTATGGACTAATAGTATATGACATTCAAATTGGACACGACATATTGTTGTGCGATGCACTATAGTATAAGGACGAGAAGACTGAAAAAGTGAATATGATGATTTATTTAAAAGTATAAGTGATAGACAGATGACAAGAAATGAGATAATGAAATGTTATTGATGAGAAAGGATTAACTGTAATTGCAAACTTGCAAGTTTTAAGCATTGCGGTTTAAGACAATATAATCCTACTCTTGTATTTATATTAGTATCTTACTGAGCCGTGGTTTTACTCACCCCACTAAATTTCATCTCTATCAGACTATTGAAGTTAACATCTGCCATGTGAGCTACTAAGTGGGCATCAGAGACGGTGTATGGACTTGGTACTAGTCTTATGAGGTATATGTTTCTTATAAAATACTTGTTTACATGTAATACTTTAATTGATGCACAGTACATATTTTGTT
This sequence comes from Heritiera fomes, assembly GCA_032173925.1. Classification (NCBI taxonomy): domain Eukaryota; kingdom Viridiplantae; phylum Streptophyta; class Magnoliopsida; order Malvales; family Malvaceae; genus Heritiera; species Heritiera fomes. The sequence continues at coordinate 13,056,353 of JAPDPM010000009.1, read as the reverse complement.
TAACAAGTCCGAATGTAACTAAGAACCATTTCCTTGCTAGTTTAATATTTAAATGAAATGACTATAGGTCACCTAGATAGTATAGTGACTACACTGACACCGAATACAAACCTTAAAAGGAAAAAAGAAAAATTTAGTCCATAAATTTGTAGACTAAGAAAAGTATGAGTAACAAGTGTGTTGGTTCTTATAGGCAATACCGAGAGGGGGGGTGAATCGGTTTTTCACTAACCTTAGGTTCGTTTTTCGGTTCCTCTAAATTCTCTAGCCTATATTGATATTTTCTTTGTTCTTTAGGCTACTCAATTATGCAATATAAATTCAACACAACAAACACAAATATAATTGCAAATAAGTAAAGAGAGTAAGGATAGAGAAATGTACGCAAGTGATTTATAGAGGTTCGGCAACCTTGCCTACATCCTCTACCTTGAGACGCTCCTAAGGATTTTTCCCAAATTCACTATCTTTGAATTTGTATTACACTCCCTCTTTTTCTAGGCTAAAGAGAAACCTCTCTCTTTTTCTAGGCTCAATAGAAACCTCCCCCTTTTTCTTAGGCTAAAGAGAAACCCCCCTCTTTTTGTTAGGCTAAAGAGAAACCTCCCCTTTTACAAGGAATGAATTGGTTTACAATGGGTGTAATCAAAGAAGGCCTCTAAGTAGGCAAATGATTACAAAGATTAAGCACAAGAAAAAAGCCTATACAATATTTGTGCTATTCTATACAAGGAATATGAGAGTGATAGAAGATATTGAATTCTAGCTCTTGAACTCTTTGATTTGCTTAAAGAGATGAAGAAATTGAAGAATGATATGTCTTCAGTGCTCTCTCTACTTTTTTCAGCTTTCAAGCCTCTATTTATAGTCCATTGGATGTGTTCTAGACGTTGGTTGGAGCCAAAACTTGAATATGACCGTTGTGTCTCACAAAACTAGTCGTTACAGCACTTTTTCGTCGCGACGGATAGATCCCATGCCCAAAGGGATCAATCTCTTTAGTCCAGAAGCTTAATTCTTGGCTTTAGGGACCTTGGAAGTCATTCTGGCATAAAGGGATCGATCCCTTTTCTCAGGGGATCCATCCCTTCAGACAGGGGATTCATCCCTTTGATCAAGGGATCCATCTCTTACAATATTCATTTGCGTTTTCTAGGTCTTTAGGCATTAAAAACATTCTAAAACCAATTTTAAGTATTTTTAAATATGACATGATTTTGAAAACATGAATTTGAGTCCAAAAAATTTATCAAGTAATTTTCTTAAAATATATTCAATAATTTTATAAGAAAATTACTTAAACCAATAATTAAAAAATGTTTTCTAAATTGATTAAAGCCAATAAAGATAATCAATTAAATCATGGTTTTATATTTGATAAAAGCACTTAATATGGTTTATGAAAATCATAATTGATGAAGCAAATTTACAATATGAATCAAACATTTAAGATTACTTAAGTTTTTGTCATTTCAAAATATATATGTCAATTTAAAGCTAACAAAGTGAAAGTCGCGGCCTTCGGGTCGTGACGTCATAACACAGTAGTCAACTGCTGAGCCCCATGATGGGGGCTCAACAGTATACTGTCGTGGCCCTCTTTGCAAGTCTCGATAGGAAACTATCGATGACGAGAGGGTGTGTTGAAATTGAAAGGGTATAATAGTAATATTATCAAATATTAATTTTGTAATAAAAAAACGTTTACTTAGGGTGTATCAAGTAATATTTAGGGTGTATTTAGAAAATCCCTTAACTTTTCCTTGCATATCAAATTTTTTTTATTTTATAATTGTATCTCCATTTAAAAGTATAATTATGAAGAAGTTATGTTGTTATTTCTTTCTTTCTTTCTTTTTATTAGAAATATGTGTTCTAATTGCTTAGAAAGATGTTATTGTTAATATAATGATGTTCAATTAGAGCATCACTAACAAGTGGTTCGAAGAAGTGAAAGTAGACTTATTTTTATGCATTTGGATATGATTCAAATCCTAGAGTCGTTACTATTGAGAGGGCTTTACTGTTTATCACTTTCAACCCAAACAGAATTAATTTTGGACCATAAAACAAATAAAGATACCTATGATTACAAAAAAATGTTTAATTAGAGCATCTTTCCATAGAGATATATGCTGATGTTTAATTTAATTTTTTTTTCAAATTAAAAAGCATGTGATGGTGTAGAAAAATCGATTGATAGATTATACAAGTTACAAAATTTGTAAGTGATAAATAAAAAATTGCTACAAATATCAAGAAAAAGTTAAAAGCCGTGTGTCATTTTTAAGTGAATGTTTGCTTATATTTGTAATTTATTCTTTGTACTTTTTTTGGTGCTGATTTATTCTGAATGTTTGCTTCTATTTGTAATTTATTCTTTGTACTTTTTTTGGTGCTGATTTATTCTTTGTACTTTAGTCTTTTATATGAGCTTTTGTTGTGTCTTTTTTTCCTTAATATGCTTCTGTACAACTCAAATGGACATGAAATAAAGATATATTTGCCGCCAATAGTCTTTTGGCTTAGTGGCTAAAGATGAGTTGTGGCATATTATAAGTCTTAGATTCAAGTCCAAACACTCATCCCTAGATATTTAATATTTCTCTTGTAACCAAAAATCAAAAGAAGTAAAGATATATTTGTTAATGTGCTCTGCCTTTATTATAATAGTGAATATTAGAGGTGGCAAAAATTGATCTCAGTCTAAAAATCTATTTGAGCCTACTCGAGATCGAACACAAACCAACTCAAATTTATCAAAAAAAGTTAGAAGCTCAAAACCGAAAAAGGCCGAACTCAACATAGCCCGAACTCAATACGATCCAAAACCGATATCAATCCGATCCGAGACCAATATCGTTTCAATCCGAAACCTATAAAAAATCAAATTTATAATCCGAAAATACCCGAATTATAATTATATGATTATTATTTAAAAGGAAATAAATAACTAATACACTTTTTAATTATAAAATTGATGGATAAAAATAATTATTTCTAATAGTAAAATGTAATTTAAAAATATATTATAGTAGTATTATTGTATAAGCGGTAATTTTAATAAAATACATGAATAAATCAAGCTATTAGTAATTAATTATTTGTTATATTAATAAGATTCGATTTGGTATCTTATAACAATGATTTATATATTATATTATAATAATCTTTTAAGGATAAATTATGTAATCTCTTAATACGTAAGCTTTATTTTGATCAAATTAATTATTTATTGAAAATAACTTATTTATTATCGATTAAATATAAAATTAAAGTGTAGAACTGTAGATAAAAAAAATATTTCTAATAGTAAATTAAAGTGTAATTTAATAATATACTATAGTAGTATTATTGTGTAAGCAATAATTTTACTAAAATTTGTATTTTATACTTTATTAATTTTATGATTAATTATATTTAAATAACTAACATTATGTTAATTAATTTAGTAATATCTACTATTTAATATTTTAATTAGACATTCGATGTATATCTAATGTTAATATGTTAATGTGAACATGAAAAATTTAGTACTCAATTGATGTATAACTACATATCATATGATTATATCAAATGATATTATTTATTAATATAATGTTAATTAGTGTATATAACTTTTTTTAATTCAATGTTCTAAATCTTTAATAAGATATTTGATTAATTAGTGTGCACGAGTATGATTATATTTAATGTCATTGTGTTAATATTATGATTTATGTACAAATCAAAAACAAAATATATATATAATTGAGGTAATTAGTTGACCAATTACTAATAATATTAAGTATTTTTTAATGAATATTATAGTTTTATTCAACATTATAATTAAATAATTAGTTAACTAGTTATACGGTTAGATTTAATTTAATTACTAGTTATGTTGGTATTTGAAAAGAAAAATAAGTGTAAGAAAAATTTTTAAAAATTTAAAAATTTATTAAAAATATAATATAATTATTAAAAAAACTAATAAAACAAAGTAAAAAAAATTATTGAACTAAGAGTGTCCAAATTCCAATGGTTCAACTTTGACCTAAAAAATGCAACCACCCAAAAACTTATTGCTAAGAGTATAAAGCCATTTATATAAGTGTTTATTAATTTAGTATGATTTATTTATAATTTGTTAGTTATTTTTTTGTATGGCTAATACTTTTGGATTTTCACTTTCCTTTAGTTTACTCTATATATTTTTTGGCTCACTTAAAAAATAATTTTTATATAATTTTTAATATATAATTATATATTTTATAACAAATATTTATTGCAGCAAATTAAAAAAAATCATTGTCAAGTAATAAAAACATTAAAATGTAAAAATTTATATTTATATGAATATTTAATAAATTTTAACTTTACTTTAGGAATTCTATTATATTTTTATTTAACTATATAAAAAATTAAATTAATTATTTCGTTTAAAATTATAAAAAAAATATTTATAACTTATAAAATTTCAAAATAATTTGACTAAGTTCACTAAATCCGCCCGATTAGAATCGAACCAAACCCAAAATCGAGCCGAACCTGAAAATAACTGAACCCGAAAATGCTCGAAACCAAAAAAACTTGAAACTGAAAGTACCCGAACCTAAAAAAAACCAAACCCGAAAGAACCTAAATCGAAATAACCCGAATAAAACTTAAACTAAACCCACCTGAACCTGCCTGTTTGCCACCTCTAATGAATGTCTATATTTCTTAAGGAATTAAAAGCTCATATCCAACATTTGTTTCATATGAATTTTAGTAATGAGATATATTTTTTATTGTTAATATTGATATCTTATGATTCTTTTGGATATCAAGATTGTGTTTTTATAAACATAAGGTCATGTTTGGTGCATAAAATAATGGATAAAATAAAATGATAATCATCTTGTTTTATGTTTGGTGCACACATGTGAGACCTCATATTTTAGAATACTGTTTAATTTTATTTATATAATTAAGATTATGAAATATTTATAATTAATAAATATTTGATTTATCTTAGGTTTTAAGGTTAAATATTAAGTAGGCCTTACTGATTCCTAAAAGTCCATATGAAGGTGGAACTTGGAGGATTTGATATTTAGGACCGGAAATTATAAAGGTAAGAATTTTGACCCAAGATTTAATTATTTTTGCATGTTTTGGAAAATGTGCAATAATTTGAAAAATGACGATTTAGTCCCTAGGCCGTCGAAATTTTCGAAAATAATAGTCAAACCAAAAGGACTTTTGACCCTCTGTCTATACTAAATAATTTCTTATGAAACATAGTTTTAGAACATCTAGACAGATGGAAAAAACTAGATGTAACAACATAAATTTACGTGATTTTAAGGTAGGGGTATCTTAGTAATTTCACCCAAACTAGTGATCGAACCTTCACAAAAGCTTCACCAAACATTAGAGCAAGTTAAATAGAGTTGATTTATGATTAAATAAAATATTTTGGAGGTTGGATGGACTGTTTTCAACAAAGTCAAACATTATGAGCAAAATAGAAGAAATCTTTAAGTATAAGAGCAAAATGGTAAAATGACCATTAAAATATCAATTTAAAGGAAATTTCCAGCTTCTTCTTGTTCTTCTAATTTCAGCAGCATCCAGCAGCAAAAGACCACCTTTAACGTGAGCTCAAGTGAGGACAGAGAAAGTGAGAACACTTAAAGAAAATCACACTAAAATAAAAAACCTTCTTCACCAATCTTGCTCACCTCAACCTCCTCTTCATTTTGGTGCCTAATCAAGTGCCAAAATAGCAAAAATCAAACTATAGAGCTTCCTATTGGTTTCAGTCGAGGTAAGGAAATTAGAAAACTTGGAAAATTTCATGGTTTTCTTACTAATTCTCATGTGTTTAAGTTGTATCCATGCCCCTTTAAGCTTAAATCATGCATGAATCATGTAAGGAGACACGTGAGGGTTTCAGCCAACACTATGGGTGCATGAACATGGTATATATTGATGAGAAATTAATGTAGAAAAATTTTAGAAATTTAGGAAAGCATGAAAACAAGCTTAGTTTAAGCTAAATGGAAGAAAAATAAATTGTTGGACGATAAGGTAGGTTAAGCCATGGCTAGATGGGCTGAAATTTAATGTCATTCAATGTGTAATTCATGTAGAACTGGTGTATAAAATTGATAAAATAAATTTGGAATCAAAAAGGAAGTTTAATTTGAAGAAAATCATTAAGTGGTTAAGATGAAGCAATTTGGCCTTGTGAAGGGGAGGAGAAATTAATGCTCAATTCAATGTAATTTAGGTCCTAAAATGATGTATAAATTATTCTGAAAATTTAGGCACGATCGGAATCGAAAACGGAGTTATGTAGCAAAAGTTGTAATTTTACACTGGTAAAATTAGACTGCATTTAGAGAATTTTACAGACAATTCTTTAGTATTTAAAATATTAAAATTTCTTTTTATGGAAATATAGTTAATTTATCAAGTTTGAATAGTAATTTGCAATCCCAAGGTCAAAAGCTGCTACCGGTGCTAACGAGCCTAATACCGATAAATTAAAAGGTAAGGGATATTTGAATGAAACATAAAGATACTTTGTTGCATGACTTTGACAAAATTGATTTTGGTAAAATTGGAATTGATATTTTGGATTGGAATTGGAATATGGAAATTGTAGTTTTGAAGTTGTTTTTCGTGCTGGAGGGTTAGGCTAAAATATATTGTTATGCTATCGGATTTTTCTAAAAACAGCCTAAATCCGATTAAAATATTATCTAGCATGATATATATGATGAAAGAAATAAATTTTAGAACTTTGGATATTTAAGTCCCTAAATATGGCTTTAAGTAAATTAAATCACAAATTCAAAATTTAAAAATTTCTTGTTATCGAATTTTCCATACGTGAGAGTTCTTACATATTTTCATAACTTATTTATAGATAAATAGAATATTTTTAGGACCGAATATTGATTTGAGAATATTTTATGAATTTTTATTTCTGAACTGCTTATGATCTCAAAATATGTAATTATGGACTAACTGAATATTTAGATTTCTGAATTTATCTCCGTAAACCACTATGACATGTTTTATATAGTTTTTAGAGATTGTTGGCATCATAGCTACCTGGTACATGCATTTCCATTTCATTCTGATGCTACTGACTCTGGCCCAGTCTTTAGCTTCCACAGGTGATATCTTGCTAGTGATCAGACTGTAGCCCTTTGACTATGGTCATATGTCTACTATAGTGTATATGTTTATTGGGTGTAGCCTAGTCTCCACTAAATTATATTGGGGTGGTAAATCCCTAGTTATCTTAGATCTAGGCACTCCCAGTTTTGATATATTTCTGATTTTGATTTATCTATACTTTATGTTTCTTGATATGAATAATATGTTTTGTGAAATTATTTATTTGATTTATCTGTTGAGAATTGCTATAAATATGATTTATAATGTTTATAGAAAAATTGTTTATTTTCGAATGAAATTAAGTCGTATTTTTGAATATATTGGACTTTTATTTGAATTTGTGATTTAATTAAATCTAATGAATTTCCTAAATTAGACTAGGATACCGAAATACGTAAAGTATTTCAAAGTACCTCCCATACTTCTTTGGTTACTCAATCCACTATAGTATCCTTAGTGTTAGATTGTGCTTAGTTAAATTTAATATTTTGAATTTCATGGTTTTCGTACAAATATCCATTTATTTAAATTGCATATAGGATACGCTGTATCAGATTTCATATAGATATTCTTTACTGAGCACGTTAGCTCACCCCTTTATTTTTCACTCCTAGATTATTTGCAGTGAGTTTGGGTCGCTTTTTCTGGAGGACTTGATATCCAGTATTCCTCAAGCGACCTTTCTAATTCGTCGAGGTATACTGATTTGACTTTTATATATTCAGACTTTTTGTACAGTGTTACTTTTTATGTATGTTATACTTGGGATGTAAATTACTTTTGTATATAAGTTTTTGTAAATTTCGAATCCTGGGTTGCATAAAATAAATGAATTACATTTTGAATATAAGTTGACACTGCAGACAAGCCCGACCTATATGATTTGAATATGTGAAATTAGCAAAATATATGTTATTTCGAACCGTTATAGTTAAGTTGGTATCAGAGCAAGATTAGCTTAATGTCTATCAATGCCTTCTGATTTGAATGATATACATCCCAAGTAGTATTATACTTGTCTGGATATATAAATGAATTTTGTGACTAAATTCTATTTTTGTGTATTTCGTTGTGGTGCAATATGTCAAATATGTGAAGAAGTACCGATTAGTGTAAGGGATCCCCTAGGCGCATACAGCCCTCCCCAGAGCATACTCCGGAGCCGATGCTGGAGCCAACTCTCTCTCCACAACTTGAGAATCCAAATACCAAAATTTTCAGGCTGGAAAGAATGTTAGCAGACTTTATAGCAAGCTTTAATAGAGCACCGATACCCGAGGCAACACAGCTTCCACCTCCACCATCGGTGCCATAGCCTAGGTCACAGCCAAAGCCGCAGCCACAACCATAGTCAGTACAACCCCCACTGCAGCCTCAACCACATATTCTAGAGCAGCCGAGGCAAGTTCCAGTTAACGGTTGCAATGCTAATTTAATTCGATAGTTTAAGAAATTGGATCTACCGAAGTTCAAAAAGGAAGGATCTGATGGCTGCGAAGAAATGGGTAAATGAGGTGGAGAAGCTGTTCGACTACATGACTTGTTCTGAGACAAAGAAGGTAGGTTTGGCTACTTTCCTATTGGTGGGTGACACAGAGTATTGGTGGAAGTCCACTAGGACAGTCCTATCAGTCAAATACCTAGCAGTGACCTAGAAGGTTTTTCTTGAGGCATTCTATAAGCAGTACATCCCCAGCACCGTATAGACGAAGTTGAAGTCAAAGTTTATGATTTTAAAGTAGGGGACTATGATAGTGGACTAATACGAGTCCATATTCACTACACTTAGCCGCTTTGATCCAGAGGTTGCTAGGAGTGATAAGCATAAGATCGAGTGGTTCGCATCTGGTCTGAAGATATCCATCAGGAATAGTCTTGCCCCGTTTGATATTTCTAGTTATGATGAGGCAATCCGCAGAGTTCAGTTATGTGAGCAGAATTACGAGGCTCAGCAGGATGAGTTTGGATTCAAGGCAAAGAGCAAAGGAAAGGAGAAGGTTCGACAGGGATTCGATGACAAGGGTAATTCAAGGCCGGCAAAGAGGCCTACTGGTATTTCGATTTAAGAGAGATCGACTAGAGAGAGATCCATGAGATCTGTTGGCACAAGGAGATCCACTACTCCCCAGAGGGGCACTGTGACCAGGTGTAAGCAGTGTAGGAGGTTGTATGGAGACAGACCCTGCTACTGGGCGATGGGAGCGTGTTTTAAATACGAACAGCGGGGTCACATGATTAGAGACTGCCCAAAGGACATGGAGATAGTGCTAGCAACTCCAGTAGCCAAGGAGGAGAAGGCAACACCATCCGCATCTAGGAGAGCAACAACAGCAGAGACGGGCAAGTAGACAATGACTCTGGGACGGGTGTATGCCCTAGATAAGAAGACTGCTGATAATTCTTCTGATATCATATGAGGTAAGATTTATATTTTTGACATTATTGCGATTGCAATAATAGATCCAGGTTCCACGTATTCATTCATATTACCTGTATATGCTGCTAAGATACCTATGAAACTTGACCCATAAGGATATTCACTACAAATTACTACCCCATTTAAAGAATCACAGATGACATATGTAATATATCGAAATTGTAAGCTAAAGATATGAGAAAAAGAAACCATAGCTAACCTAGTTTTGTTAAATATGTACAACCCTCATGTAATTTTAGGGATGGATTGGTTAGCTACGAATTATGTTAGTGTAGATTGTTAGATTAAGTATATAATTTTCTCCCACCCTGAAAAATATATTGTAAAGCTTTCGGTATAGGAATAAAATTAATATTTTGTTAAATTTTGTTAGATTCGAATTTGAGAATTTAAGTATTTTTTTTATTGTGAAGGGTTTATAGCCTACGTGGAGGATGTTGAGAAGAGACGTCTGAGTTACATGAGATCTCAGTGGTTAGAGATTTTATAGAAGTGTTTTTGGAGGAATTACCGTGACTTTCGCCCAATAGAGTTAAATTTACTATTGATTTAGTACCTGGTACCAAACCCATTTCGAAGCCCCCTTACCGGATGGCACTGGTTGAGCTTGAATAGGTTGAGAAGCAGCTCCAGAAGTTATTAGACAAGGGTTTTATCCGTCCCAACTCTCTCATTGGGGTGCACCAGTCCTATTCGTCCGAAAGAAGGATGGTAGCCTGCGACTTTGCATTGGTTACCGGTTGCTTAATAAGGCTACTATCAAGAATAAGTATCCACTTCTCCAAATAGATGGCTTGTTTGATTAGGTCAAGGGTACCAAGGTATTTTCTAAGATTGATCTCAGATCGGGGTATCATCAGCTAAAGATTCAAGAGAGTGATGTACCCAAGAATACTTTCAAAACTCGGTATGGTCACTATGAGTTTCTGGTTATGCCATTTGGGTTACTAACGCCCTTACAATGTTTATGAGTTTGATGAACGAGGTTTTCAAGCCCTATCTTGATAAGTTCGTCATCGTTTTTATCGATGACATTTTGGTGTATTCAAAGTTATGAGAGGAATATGAGCAACACCTATACATATTTCTGCAAACCCTCAAAGACAAAAAGCTTTATGCTAAATTCAGTAAATGCCAGTTCTGGCTGGATCAAATTATGTTTTTGGGGCATGTGGTCTCTATAGACAGGGTGTGTGAATTGATTTGTCTAAAGTCGAAGCTATAGTGTAATGAGAGAGACCGAAGACTGTGACTGAGATATGGAGTTTTCTGGGTCTAGCCGAATACTATCAAAGATTTTTTTAGGGTTTCTCCAGACTTTCTACTCCACTGACACATCTCACACATAAGGGAGTTAAGTTCAAGTGGACTGATGCGTGTGAGTGTAGCTTCCAAGAGTTGAAGCGGAGGTTGACCACAACACTGACCTTTACCATTCCAAGTGGTTCTGGAGGATTTTCAGTGTACAATGATGCCTCCTCACTAGGTTTGGGTTGCATGCTGATGCAGTATGGGAAAGTGGTCGCATATGGCTCCCAACAGTTAAAGGATCAGGAGAGGAATTATCCCACACCTGACTTAGAACTTGTTGTCATGGTGTTTGCTTCGAAGATATGGCAGCATTATCTATATGGTGAAAGCTTGAAATATCTGTTCTCGCATAAAGAATTAAATATGAGGCAGCGTAGATGGATGGAGCTGTTCAAAGATTATGACTGCAAGATACTCTACCATCCGGGGAAGGCGAATGTGGTTGTTGATGCTTTGAGTAGGAAGCACCTAGGGATGGTATCTTATATTATGGTTCAGGAATACAAGTTATTGGAGCAATTTGCGAGCCTTAGGTTAGATGTCACTCCTTCTGAGAGATACAAATTAGCAGCCAGTTTTTAGATAGAACCGAGATTGCTGAATTAGAGCAACAATGCTCAGAGGCAGGATCCGGGTTGCATTAAAATTGCCAGTCATTTGCAGGTGGGAGTTCAATCAGAGTATATGATTAACAAGGATGGCATTCTGAGGTTCTAGAACAGGATTTGTATTCCCGAGGATAAGCAGCTGTGGGAGTTGATCTTAGCAGAGGCTCACAGTTCTAAGTATACCTTGCATCCAGGTAGTAACAAGATGTATTAGAATCTGCGTAAGGTGTATTGGTGGCCTAATATGAAGAGAGACATCGTTGAGTTTGTTGCAAGATGTCTCACCTGCCAGTAGGTTTAAGTTGAGCATTAGAAACCAACTGGGTTACTTCAGCCTCTGCAAATCCAGATGTGGAAATAGGAGCACATCACCATGGATTTCATCGTGAGATTACCGAGGACCAGATGGAATCATGATGTGATCTGGGTGATTATTGACAGGTTGACGAAGTCTGCCAACTTTTTAGCTATTAAGTCCACTGACTCTCTGAGTGCCCTAACCGATTTGAATGTCAGGCAGATTGTGAGACAACATGTAGTTCCAATGAGCATTACTTCTAATCGAGATTCTCGGTTTACTTCTCATTTCTAGGAGAGATTTTAGGAAGCTATGGGATCTCGTTTGAATTTCAGCACACTTTCCATTCGCAAACTAATGGTTAGTCCGAGCGCATCATTCATATGCTCGAGGATATGCTGAGAGCTTGTGCCTTAGATTTTAAAGGCTCTTGGGATGATCATCTTCCATTGGTTTAATTCGCTTATAATAATAGCTATCATTCAAGTTTCAGCATGGCACCTTATAATAAAGCTTTACATGGTTGAAGATGCTGTTCCCCGATAGCATGGGAAGAAGTGGGCGACAGGAAGATTTTGGCTCCTGATTTAGTTGAGCAGGCTTCCAGGGTTGTTCAATTAATATGTGATAGGTTAAAGACTGCTCAAAGTCGACAAAAAAGTTATGCAAATGTCAAATGCCGACCATGAGAATTTTCTGTGGGTGATTCGATATTCCTGAAAGTTTCACCTTCGAAGGGAATTATGAGATTCGAGAAGAAAGGCAAGTTAAGTCCTCGATATATCGGACCTTTCGAGATTTTAGACCGAGTGGGAGACGTAAAACATCAATTGGCATTGCCTTCAGAGTTCTTCGGTGTACACAATGTCTTCCACGTGTCCATGCTCCAAAAGTATCATCCAGATCCATCCCACTTGATTCACTATGAGCCGTTGGAGATCATAGAAGATATTAGTTACATGGAGAGACTGATTCGGATCTTAGATCAGAAGGATAAGATGCTACAACCTAAGACGATACCTTAGGTTAAGGTTCTTGGCAGTACCACACTGAAAAGGAAGCTACTTAGGAGCTAAAAAGCCTAATGAGAGAGAAGTTTCTGGAGTTATTCGTCGAGTAAGTTTGATCAAATTTAGAGGACCAAATTTCTTAAGGTGGGGGGAAATGTGAGACCTCATATTTTAGAATACTGTTTAATTTTATTTATATAATTAAGATTATAGAATATTTATAATTAATAAATATTTGATTTTATCTTAAGTTTTAATGTTAAACAATAGGTAGGCCCCACTGATTCCCAAAGGTCCAAATGAAGGTGGAAATTGGAGGATTCAATGTTTAGTTCCGAAAATTATAAAGGTAAGAATTCTGACCAAAGATTTAATTATTTTTGTATGTTTTGGGAAATGTGCAACAATTTGAAAATGACGGTTTAGTCTATATGCCGTCGAAATTTTTGAAAATAATAGTCAAACCAAAAGGACTTTTGACCCTTTATCTATACTAAATAATTCCTTATGAAACATAGTTTTAGAACATCTAGACAGATGGAAAAAACTAGATGTAATGACAGAAATTTACGCGATTTAATTATTAGAGGTATTTTAGTAATTTCACCTAAACCAGTAACCGAACCTCAACAAAAGCTTCACCAAACATTAGAGCAAGTTAAATAGAGTTGATTTATGATTAAATAAAATATTTTGGAGGTTGGATAGACTGTTTTCAACAAAGTCAAACTTTAGGGGCAAAATTGGAAGAAATCTTTAAGTATAAGGGCAAAATGGTAAAATGATCATTAAAATATCAATTTAAAGGAAATTTCCAGCTTCTTCTTCTTCTAATTTTGGTAGCAACCAGCAGCAAAAGACCACCATTAATGTGAGCTCAAGTGAGGAGAGAGAAAGTGAGAAAACTTAAGGAAAATCACACTTTAATCAAAAACCTTTTTCACCAATCTTGCTCACCTCAACCTCTTCTTCATTTTGGTGCCTAAATCAAGTGCCAAAACAGAAAAAATCAAATTGTAGAGGTTCCTATTGGTTTCGGTCAAGGTAAGGAAATTAGAAAACTTGGAAAATTTCATGGTTTTCTTACTAATTCTCATGTGTTTAAGTTGTATCCATGCCCCTTTAAGCTTAAATCATGCATGAATCATGTAAGGAGACACATGAGGGTTTCAGCCAACACTATGGGTGCATGAACATGGTATATATTGACGAGAAATTAATGTAGAAAAATTTTAGAAATTTAGGAAAGCAAGAAAACAAACTTAGTTTAAGCTAAATGGAAGAAAAATAAATTGTTGGACAATAAGGTAGGTTCGACCATGGCTAGATGGGCCGAAATTTAATGTCATTCAATGTGTAATTCATGTAGAAGTGTTGTAGAAAATTGATAGAATAAATTTGGAATCAAAAAGGAAGTTTAATTTGAAGAAAATCATTAAGTGGTAAAGATGAAGCAATTCAGCCTTATGAAGGGGAGGAGAAATTGATGCTCAATTCAATGTAATTTAGGTCCTAAAATGATGTATAAATTATTCTGAGAATTTAGGTGCGATTGGAATCGAAAACGGAGTTATGTAGCAAAAGTTGTAATTTTGCACTAGTAGAATTTAGACTGCATTTAGAGAATTTTATAGACAATTCATTAGTATTGAAATTATTAAATTTTCTTTTAATGGAAATATAGTGAATTTATCAAGTTTGAATAATGATTTGTAGCCTCGAGGTCAAAAGCTGCTACAGGTGCTAACAAGCCCAATATCGATAAATTAAAAGGTAAGGGATATTTGTATGAAGCATAGGGATACTTCATTGTATGACTTTGACAAAATTGATTTTGGTAAAATTGGAATTGATATTTTGGATTGGAATTGGAATAGGAATATGGAAATTATGATTTTTAAGTTGTTTTTCGTGCAGGAGGGTTAGGCTAAAATATACTGTTATGCTGTCGAATTTTTCTAAAAACAGCCTAAATCCCTTTAAAATATTATCTTGCATGATATATATGATGAAAGAAATAAATTTTAGAACTTTGGATATTAAAGTCCCTAAATATGGTTTTAAGTAAATTAAATCAAAAATTCAATATTTAAAAAATTCTTGTTATCGAAATTTGCGTACGTGAGAGTTCTTACATGATTTTATAACTTATTTACAGATAAATAGAATATTTTTGGGACCGAATATTGATTTGAAAATATTTTATGAATTTTTATTTCTGAACTGCTTATAATCTCAAAATATGTAATTATGAGCTGACTGAATATTTAGATTTCTGAATTTATCTCCGTAAACCACTATGAAATGTTTTATATAGTTTTTTAGAGATTGTTGGCCCCATAGCTACCTGCGAGTACATGCATTTCCTTTTCATTCGGATACTACTGACTCTAGCCTAGTCTTTAGCTCCCACAGGTGACACCTAGCTAGTGATCACATTGTAGCCTCCTGACTATGGCCATACGTCTACTATAGTGCATGTGTCTATTGGGTGTAGCTTAATCTCCACTAAATTATATTGGGGTGGTAAATCCCTAGTTAACTAAGATATAGACACTCCCAATTTTGATATATTTTTTATTTTGATTTATCCGTACTTTATGTTTCTTGATATGAATAATATGTTTTGTGAAATTATTTATTTGATTTATCTGTTGAGAGTTGCTATAAATACAATTTATAATGTTGACGGAGAAATTGTTTATTTTCGGATGAAATTATGTCGTATTTCTCAATAAATTGAATTTTTATTTGAATTTGTGATTTAATTAAATCTAATGAATTCCCTATAGTGGACTTGGATACCGAAATATGTAAGGTACTTCAAAATACCTCCCATACTCCTCTGGTTACCTAATCCACTATAGTATCCTTAGTGTTAGATCGTGCTTACTTAAATTTAATATTTTGAATTTCATGGTTTTCGTACAAATATCCATTTATTTAAATTGCATATAGGATACGCTGTATCAGCTTTCGTATAGATATTCTTTACTGAGCACGCTAGCTCATCCCTTTATTTTTCACTCCCAGATTATTTGCAGTAAGTTTGGGTCTACTTTTCTGGAGGACCTAATATCCAATATTCCTCAGGCAACCTTTCCGATTTGTCGAGGTATACTGATTTGACTTTTATGTATTCAAACTTTTTGTACAATGCTACTTTTTATGTACGTTATACTTGGAATGTAAATTATTTTTGTAAATGAGTTTCTATAAATTTCGAATCCTGGGTTGTATAAAATAAATGAATTCCATTTTGAATATAAGTTGACACTGTAGACGAGCCCAACCTATGTGATTTGAATATGTTAAATTAGTAAAATATATGGTATTTCATACCGTGACAACACATTAAGAGGAAGATTGGATTACAAAATAATTAGTCATCCTCTTAGTATAGGATAATTCAATCCTCTCTAAAAGGTGATGATTATTTCTAATCTCATGAGATTAGAAATAAATACTCATATTTTATTTATATTATCCTTAAATTTTATGTTTAAAAATTAACATAAACATTTAATAAAATAATAAGGAACTTTAATTAATTAATTAATTAATTAATCCAAATTTTTTCCTTTTTTTCCTCTTTAAATTCTTTTTCTTTCTTTTCTTTCTTGTTTTTGATTCACCAAAAATTATAATTTTGATAAAATAATATTTTCTTGAACACATTTTTTTAAAATTAGTTTTGGAAATAATTAAAAATTTTAAATCATTTTTAGAAAATAAATTCTCAAATATAAAAGTTATTATAAAATATATTTTTAACTAGTTTTTTTTACATTTAATTTTTTATTTTTTTCTTTTCTTTTTTATTTTTTCTTTCTTAATTTTTTTTTCTTTTTGCATATGAAAAAAAAAGAAAGAAAAATAACTATTAACCATAAAATTGTTAGAAATTATATATTTTTTAGTTTATAAAATTTGAATTATTAAATTTAACTTACATTTTTTTTAGGTTTTTTATATTTCCTTCTAATTGAAAAAAAAAAGACGATAAAGAAACCATAAAAATAAAAAATTTAAAAATTGTCTTTTGGAAAAAATAATCTAATTAAAATAAATAAACTTATTTCCCAAAAAATCAATTTTTTAAAATAAATATATTTAATTTATGTTCAAAGAAATTATTTTAAATTTAAAGCATATAAAATAAATAAATAAAAAGGAAAAGAAAAAAATGAAAAAATACTGAGAATTTGTTATAAAATATTCATTTTTTAACAACATACTTTTATTGAAAAAATAATATAAATTTTTTAAAAGTAATTTTTATTAAAAATCAACTAATAAATTTGACTATTAATCATAATATTATAAATAATATTTAACTTTTTAATTTTTATTTTTATTTATAATAAAAAATTATAAATTTAAATTATGTTACTTTAAAAAAGTCTGTACAAAAAAAAACAATTTTTGTTGCTTTTAGTTTTACTCATAACAAATATGATAAGGACATAAAAAATTATTCTATCTTATTCTTAATTCTTGTACACACTAAACATAAAATAGAATAATATCATCTAATCTTATCTTATTCATAATATTATATTATCATATCATATCTGTATCTTATGTACCAAGCATGACCTAAAACTATTAAATAATATATGTAAAGTGAATTTAGTCTGTTTTCTCAATCCATTGTTTTGAATCACAATCTATAGCTATTAACAATTTTATAACTAAAATCAAACTTATTTAATACTTTTATCGGATGAGTTATTTTTTTTCAATAATATAATATTTGAAAAAAACAAAGTATACACAACAGCTTTATTCTAATTAGTTTTAAATTTTAAACAATAATTTTATCAAATATTAAAAAGACATGACAGGCCTCGAAAGAATGAAGTTGGTTACTTCAATATCTAGAATAACAATTGAGCAAAATGGAATTGAATCATTTGAAGTTTCATATTTTGGGTAAAATAAAAAGATTTTGATTGATTATCGAATCGTTTCAGACCCTAAATAGAAATTCAATTCAATTCAACTTTAAATGAATTAGAGTTTAAATCATTTTGAATTCATCTTTCCAATTTATCAACTCAAATTGTTAAAACTTCAAAGTCAAATGGATAAATCATTTCAAATTCAAATTATTAATTTTTCCAAGTCAAATCAAATTAGATCAAACTTTTTAGTATGGGTTTGTTATCACAACTCGAATAATAACAATATCCCTTCAAGGTATGAAAAACAACAATGTAAACTTAAAATTAAATAAATTAAAAATTTACAAGAGTGGCATGGATAGGGAATGCACTGCCACCATTAATGAGTCGAGATAGATATCCACTTGAGTTCCGCCCTAATCACATTGGCGCAGCGTGCAAAATGATAGAATCAAAACCAACACAATGCCAACATCCTAATGAAAAGCGGCAGTTTCAGCCTGGAAGTGTTGGAGTAGGCCTTCTATGCTTATTGGACTGACATCTTCCTTGTCCCTCAGCCTTACACTCACCTGAAAACATTAATTTACATTTTGCGCAAACATAGGCTTAGTTATTATTAGTATTTTTTTTTAACTACAAGTATTCTCATCTATTTTAAGATTTGAGACCAATTTTATGCAAGCTGAGAGTAATAAATGGTAAAACTCTCCTAACAATGATAATTTCAGTATTCAAATCATATCCAAATATCAAAAAAAAATTCATTTTCACTTCTTCTTGATAATTATTATTACTATTATTAAGAATGAAAATGAGCAGTGAAAAAACAGATGCAAAGGTACACAAATCTATTCAAAGACATAGGATAGACAAACCTGCTAAGTGGTCACTTCATGTTCCCCAACAACCAATATATAGTTGTAATTTGCAAACTGAGCTTCTCGTACCTGCGAAGTGAAAGGGAAAACATGTTAAAACAATTCAGTTAGTTCATCAAACAAAAAACAAAAGTAAAAGAGAGAAAAAATCATTTAGTTAGAAACCGCAGATCACACCGACTGGAGACTGAAAGACAACCAGACTTATAATGTAGGATAGTCATTAACAACAATGTGGGTTCATTCTAAATCGATTACTTTATGCAGAAAGAGATAGAACATATGACAGAACTGTACCGAAAAAAACAAAATCATATAATTAAGGATGGCATTCGGTACCTTTTTCTGGATCGTTCGATCGGTCATATCAACATCTACATAATAACCGGCCTAATGAATCCGATCCCGAACCTGCGAAAATGACATAAGAGATAAGGTTCTATCGAAGTTCCCAGCGACTACCATTTTTGCCCTTCAATTGGACTGAAACAACACAAACAATCAACTAATCAATAACAAACTAAATGGACCCTATTGTGCCATAGTGCTCTACTTAGCCACCATTTTCTTAGATTAAAAAAAAAAGCACGGTCCTGTTTTCAATAGTTTCCACCCATATAAGTAGTCTTGTAGAATTTCAGAATATTTTATTTTTGAATCTTACTTGAATAATACAACTTCTGAGGATTATATACAGCTACTTAATTCTAGGGATATAGATATTTACACATTTAATATAGTTAACTTTTCCACACTCTCCCTCAAGCTGGCTTGAAGATATCTTCCATGGCAAGCTTGCTCACTAGATTTTCAAACTGCTTCCTATGCAATCCCTTTGTAAGAACATCAGCAACTTGGTCACTTGTTGGTATATATGGCATGCAAATTATTCCATTGTCAAGCTTCTCTTTGATAAAATGCTTATCTACTTCTACATGCTTCGTTCTATCATGGAGCACTGGATTGTGAGAAATAGAGATTGCAGCTTTATTATAACAATAGAGCTTTATCGGTGAGGGATTAGAAACCTTCAAGTCTTCAAGTAGTCTTCTAATCCACATTACCTCACAAATCCCATGGGCTATTGAACGAAACTCAGCCTCGGCACTACTTCTGGCTACTACATTCTGTTTCTTGCTTCTCCAAGTGACAAGGTTTCCTCCCACAAATGTACAATAGCCTGAAGTTGACCTCCTGTCTGTAATACTTCCTGCCCAGTCTGCGTCGGTATAGGCTTCTACTTGTAGGTGTCCATGGTTTTTGAAGAGCAATCCCTTTCCAGGTGTTCCCTTTAGGTACCTTAGGATTCTGTAGGCAGCTTTAAAGTGTTCTGAGCTGGGTGAATGCATAAACTGACTTACCACACTTACTGCAAAAGCTATATCAGGTCGTGTATGTGCTAAATAGATGAGTCTACCCACAAGTCTTTGGTATTTCTCTTTATCCACCACATCTTTGGTTTCAGCAAGATGAAGTTTCAAGTTGGGCTCTATTGGGGTTTCAGCTATCTTGCAACCAAGCATTCCTGTCTCACTAAGCAAGTCTAGGACATACTTACGTTGGCTAACAAAGATACCCTCCTTTGATCTTGCAAATTCCATGCCAAGGAAGTACTTTAAAGCTCCCAAATCCTTTATCTCAAAGTCATGTGCAAGCCTGCCTTTAAGTTCTCCAATTTCTGCACTATCATCACCAGTTATTATTATATCATCCACATACACAATTAAAATAGCTAGTTTACCATTTCTAGAGTGCTTGAAGAACATTGTGTGGTCAGCTTGACTCTGAATATAACCATAGCTCTTCACTACATTTCCAAACCTTTCAAACCATGCTCTTGGTAATTGTTTAAGACCATACAAGGATTTTTTCAATTTGCACACCTTGTTGGTTCCAAGGTTTTTCTCAAATCCAGGTGGGAGGTCCATAAACATTTCTTCCTCTAAATCTCCATTAAGAAAGGCATTTTTTACATCAAGTTGATGTAGAGACCAATTGAAATTAACTGCTAAAGAGAGAAGTACCCGGATTGAATTTATTTTCGCAATTGGAGCGAAGGTCTCTTGGTAGGGGTGTTCATTCGTGTAATTCGGTTAATTTCGAACCGAATTAACCGAAACCGAATTAACCGAATTATAAAATTTTACTTTCGTTAACCGAACCGAAATATAATTCGGTTAATTCGGTTAATTAACCGAATTAACCAAACTTTATACAAAATTATATATAATATATATATTATAGTATATCATATGTATATTATATGTATATAGTATATATTATATATAGTGTATATAAAGTATATATTATATATTATAGTAAATATGATTCGGTTATATATATTATATATATTATAGTATATCATATGTATATTATATGTATATAGTATATATTATATATAGTGTATATATAGTATATATTATATATATAGAATATATTATATATTATAATAAATATAATTCGGTTAATTCGGTTAATCAAAATTAATTCGGTTTTCGAACCGAATTAACCGTTAATCGAATTTTCCTAAATCCTATTTTCATTAACCAACCGAAATAAATTCGGTGGCCGACCGATTAACCGAATTAAATTCGGTCGGTCTGTTAATCGAATTTCTTCCAAATTTTGGACACCCCTATCTCTTGGTAGTCAATGCCATAAGTTTGAGTGAACCCCTTGGCAACAAGTCTTGACTTCTACCTCTCTATGCTCCCATCTACCTTACACTTCACAGTGAAGACCCATTTACATCCTACAGTTGTCTTGCCTCTTGGTAGCTCCACAATCTCCCAAGTCCCACCGCTAACTTCCAATCCAGATCACCTAGGGCATCTTGAATAGATCTTGGTACATGCAAGTTAGAAATATTTGAAAGGAATGCTTTGTGGTTATTGGACAACTTTTGATACGACAAATATTTTGCAATAGGGTGATTGGTACATGATCTTACTCCTTTTCTATTAGCAATTGGGACATCTAGATCAGAAAAATCAATATTTTGAGACTCAAGGGAAGAAACTAAAGGAGCAATTTTAGGATTAACCTGAGTTTGAGGAGGAGGACCATCCCTCAGAGATTCCGGCTGAACAGGTGCTAGAGAAATAATTGGATAAGTAATATTTTTATGAGATTTTCTCCTGGTATAAACCTGAAGCTCAATATTTGGATTATGTGAATCCGTTTTAAGTAATTCTCCCTCTGTTTCGGATTCTTCAATACTTGGCACCTGTTGACTAAGAAAGTCCTTGTTTTCATTATTTTTAACGTCCATTTCCTTAAATTGTTTAATAGACTGAATTGGTGACTCAATGAGGCTTGGTAGTGGTGTAGAGAATTTCCAAAAATTATCTTCTTCTTCTTTATTCTCCCCCTAAAGAAGATTTTTGCTGAAATAGGGTTGATTTTCTAGAAAAGTGACATCCATAGTTATGTGAATTTTCTTTGTCAAAGGATTAAAACACTTATACCCTTTTTTATTTGGAGCATAGCCAATGAAAACACATTTTTTAGCTTTAGGATCCAATTTGGATCGAAAAATTTGGGGAATATAAACAAAGCAAGTGCATCCAAAAATTTTTAAAGGTAACTCAGAGTATAAACGAAATGTTGGGAAGTATTTTTTGAGAGTATTCAAAAGTGTTTCAAAATGTAAGACACAAGTTGGCATCCTATTGATTAAGTAAGATGCAGTCAACACAGCATCTCCCCAAAGGTATTTTGGAATGTTCATAGAAAACATGATAGCTCTAGCTACCTCAAGTAAATGCCTATTTTTCCTTTCAGCTATTCCATTTTGCTGGGGTGTGTCTCGACATGTAGATTGGTGTAAAATACCTTTTTCTTTTAAAAAATTTCCCAAACATTCATTAAAGTACTCAGTTCCATTATCTGTTCGAAGGATGCAAATTTTTGTTTTGAATTGGGTTTCAATCATGAAATAAAAATCTTTGAAAAGTTTTTCTAAATCAGATTTTTTGCTTAGTAAGTAAACCCAACACAATCTAGTGTCATCATCAATAAAAGTTACGAACCACCTTTTTCCAGACAAGGTGGTAACCTTTGAAGGTCCCCAAACATTAGTATGAAACAAGTAAAATGGTTTTGATGGACTATAAGGTTTTGAAATATATTTAACTCGATGATCTTTAGATAAAAGACAACTTTCACATTGAAAAATAGAGCAATCCACTCCTTTAAACAAATTAGGAAATAAATGTTTTAAATAAGGGAAACTAGAATGTCCTAACCTAAAATGCCATTGCATTATTTTATCAGAAACAAAATTTGAACTGGTACTACTAAGCCCTTAATCTTTTTTATTACCTAAGAAATCATCACTGAAATAGTAGAGCCCATTTATTTCTCTAGCACTGCCAATCATCTTCCCTGAGTTTTATCCTGAAATTGACAAAGAGAGTCAAAAAAGATAACACGACAGTTGGAATCCTTTGAAAGTTTACTGACAAATAAAAGATTACAAGCAAGTTTAGGAACATGAAGTACAGATTTAAGATCAATACTTTCAGAAAGTTTAATAGAACCCTTGTCTGCAATAGGTGAAAAACTACTATCTGCTATTCTTATTTTTTCATTACCAAACAGGGAGTGTATGAACTAAATAGATTCGACAGGTTAGTCATATGATCAGATGCTCTTGAATTAATGATCCATGGAGCAGAATTAAAGATACTGGATAGGGCTAATGGATTTCTACCTGAATGAGCCAATGAACTATTAGATGTACCAGATGTCGGATTAGACTTTAGTAGTTTCAAGAGTTGATCGAACGGCTCTTTGCTGAAGGAACCCATATTTGCTTCATTGGCAGAGGGTTGTGACTGCTTCTGCTTCGGCTTCCAATTTGTTGGTTTTCCATGGATATGCCAACAAGTTTCTTGAGTATGGCGTGATTTGTTGCAATGGTCACACCACACTCGAGGCTTATCATCAATCTTACGCAAATCAGGGACATTTTGTCCACCAACATTAGCTTCTGCAGTGACCAATGCAGAGTTCTTGATCAAACTACTGGTACGAGGAGTAAAATTTACAACTGAAGTAGAACCTGACATGGTGGTAAAAAATAGCAGTGGCTCTTGAAAAAATATGGTGATTTAGGGTTTGGTAAGAAAGAAAAGTTATTGATGAGACAGTGGCTATGAAGGCCTAAGGTAAAAAAATCAGCAATGAAGGCTGAAGAAGAAACTGTAGAAAAATCAGTAATGAAAGTTGAAAAAGTGACTGATTTTCAAAACAAACCTAAAGCTCTGATATCATGTGAAATTTCAGAATATTTTATTTTTGAATCTTACTTGAATAATACAACTTCTGAGAATTATATACAGCTACTTAATTCTAGGGATATAGATATTTACACATTTAATATAATTGACTTTTCCACAAGTCTAGAACTTGTTCTCAAAAATCTTCCTCAAACATGCAATAAACCGTCTATTTTTGCATATGAAGACTTTAAAACAACATATCAATAGTGCCCCCTATGAATCATGAAATCGATAATATTAAACATAAAAAATAATAATAAAACAGAAAACAGATGCAGGAGATTAGATATAAATAAATTTAACAGCTAAAAAACAAACACATCAAAGAGACAAGAATTACCATAATGACCACGATTTGAAATTGTATATTGAGGGAGATTTCAATATCCCAAATTAACTTTTACAACGTCGAGTACAAGTAGCATGTAACCACCAAAGAAATAAAATTGGGGGAAAATCATTCCAGAATGCACAGAGGACATTCCAGAGAAGTCTGGATATCAAACACAAATATTCTATATGGATGCACCATAAATTTCATAAGGTTGACAATGAAATATGAAAAGACAAAGACATAATTGAAGTCAACAAACAAGCCAAGGAGCATACTGCTACGGCAGACTACCTCTATCGCATATTTCTGGGACTTTTCTGACACAGGGCAAACAATTGCTTGACGGGGACTAAGCCAGAAGGGCCATTTACCCTTGTAGTGCTCCAACAATATGGCAAACATACGCTCAACAGACCCCAGGATAGCTCTGTGTATCATAACAGGTTTCTCCCTCTTGGCTTCATCCTCGGCGGAGTACTCCAACTTGAAGCGCTTAGGAAGCTGGAAGTCAAGCTGCAACAAAGGGCACCAGCTAACAGGTGATAATTATAATAAAACTACAACAAATTAGAATAGAGACAAAGCAGAAAAAAAGCACAATTGAACATCAAAACCTGTAACGTTGCACATTGAAATTTTCTTTTCAATGCATCGGATACGCTAATATCTATCTTCAGACCATAAAAAGCCCCATCTCCTTCATTTTTCTGTACCAACATGACTCTTGAGCATAAGCATGTAGAAAAAAGTCCGATGAAATGGATGGTAACATAGATTAATCCTCAAATACAAAATAGAGAAAATAAAGCACAACAAATAGATCAGAACATGCAAGCCAACAAAGCAACATTTTGCCACCTTCTCTTAGCAGTAGAGAATTCTACCATTTAATAGATGAATCAGTTGACATCAATAAGATCACTTCGAAATTTTCAAATCACAACATGTTAAGAGTTACAATTTTTAAATTGACTTCTCATTAGAGAAAAATAAGTTGAAAACGATTCTTCAAACAAAAAAATGATAGGTGATATCATGACACCAGCTTTGCTCATCAAAATGTGCCAAAAGAAATCTCAAGCAACACATCAAACTCAACATTTTTCTGGCTTACAAACACTCAAACTAAGTAGCTGGTCAAAATTTCAAACCCATTTAATGTTAAGCTTGAATTAATATTTGACTTATAAAAAACTTATTAAGGCCAAAAATTTGCGAAAGTTTTATGTGCAATTTATATTGCTATGGTCTAACCACATTCTTAAGTACCAATATATAGTCTGGATACTTAAGGGTGGTTGCAAGCTAAAGCAAAATTTCCTCATTCATTATCTATAGACAATTAATTACAAAAGAATCTCTACTGTGAAGAACTCCAAATGTTGACTGTTAAGTAGAAAACTGACCTGCCATGGCTTCCCAGACAGGTTCAAGGCTTCTGTAAGAGCAGCTTCAGCTCTCTCCCAAGTTGCCAATCTCCAAGGTATTTCTCTGGCCTCTACAATTCAAATTTTTATAACACGCTAAATAAATGCTGTCATTCTAGAATACAAGCCAAGCAAGAGTACAAACATAACTCATGAGTCTTAACATTTGTCTAATGTTATAACATGAATATACTTAAAAATCAGCAAATACAATGCAGTTAACAATCATGGAGAAAACTACTCCCTATCCATAAAAATTGTATTGACTAGAGCTTATCATACCGTAGAAAGTTTTAGCTCATATGTAAACCCAAACACAGTGTAAGCATAATCAATGAACTCCAGGATGCCTTTGACTTCTTTTATCTGAAAGAAACATAAAACATGCATTATAAAGGAAATAGGGGGCTAAACTACTACAAAATTCTGTAAGGTTGTAAAGAAATGAGTAATTATGAAAGCTGAACGATTTGTTCGAGTTTCTATTTTTATTCCACTGAAGTATCTATATTTAAAGAGATATTGGTTACATAGAATATCCTGAAAATCAGGATTACAAATAGAAGATAAGTTGGATATTCAGATCCTAATCACTTGGATATTATCCTAAAATTTTAAAAAACTATCCTAGACTTATCAGCATGTATTTAAAATAGAAAACAGAAAATAAAGCTGGAATTTAAATAATCCTACACTCCCCCTCAAGTTGGGTTGTAAATGTTTAACATACCCAACTTGTTAACAAATTTTTCAAACAACCCCCTAAACAAAGCTTTGGTAAAAATATCTGCTACTTGATGACTTGTAGAGATATATGAAAGAGTAGCAATTCCTTGTTCAATTTTCTCCTTGATGAAGTGTCGGTCGATCTCCACATGCTTTGTCCGATCATGGTGAACTGGATTCTTAGCAATACTGATAGCTGCCTGATTGTCACAAAACAATTTAACAGATTCATTTAAAGGCATCTTTAGTTTTGCGAGAAGTCTTCTTAACCACATACCTTCACACACACCTAAAGCCATGGCTCTAAACTCTGCCTCTGCGCTGCTTCTTGCTACCACAGATTGCTTTTTACTTCTCCAAGTAACCAGATTTCCCCATAGGAAAGTACAATAACCTAAAGTTGATCGTCTATCAGTCATTGAGCCGGCCCAATCTGCATCTGTGAACACTTCGATACTTCTACTAACACCCTTTTTAAAAAATAAACCCAAACCTGGAGTCATCTTTAGATACCATAGGATATGATCCACAGCTTCAAAATGTTCTTCATTTGGGTTGTTCATGAATTGACTGACAACACTTACTGAAAAACTTATATCAGGCCGAGTATGAGACAGGTAGATAAGTCTTCCCACTAATCTTTGATACCTTCCCTTGTCAACAGGGGAACATCCTTCCTTTTTTCCAACTTTACAAGTTGCATCCATAGGTGTATCAGCTGGTTTACACCCTAGCATACCTGTTTCTTTAAGTAAATCAAGGGTATATTTTCTTTGAGACATAACAATGCCTTTTTCTGATCTTGCCACTTCCATTCCCAAGAAATATCTTAGTTGCCCTAAATCTTTGATTTCAAATTCTTTTGCCAACATAGACTTTAATTTGATCATCTCTTCAATATAATTTCCAGTCAAAATAATATCATCAACATAGACAATAAAAATAGCAATGTCACCTGTAGGGGAATGTTTAGTGAAAAGGGTGTGGTCGGCTTGTCCCTGTTGATAGCCTTGATGCTTGAGTACTCTGGTGAATCTTTCGAACCATGCCCGTGGAGATTGCTTCAAACCATAGAGAGATTTTCGTAATTTGCAAACCAAATTTGAATTATGCTCTCCCTTGAACCCAGGTGGAACCTCCATATATACCTCTTCCTCTAAGTCTCCATTGAGGAAGGCATTCTTCACATCTAGTTGTTGTAACTCCCAGTCCAGGTTTACTGCAATAGAGATAAGTACTCGTATAGTATTTAGTTTAGCAACTGGAGCAAATGTCTCTTGATAATCAATGTCATAGGTTTGAGTGTAACCTTTGGCAACTAACCTGGCCTTATACCTTTCAATACTCCCATCAACTTTATATTTCACATTGAATATCCACCTGCATCCTACTGGGGTCTTTCCTTTTGGTAGCTTCACCATTTCCCAAGTACCATTTTTCCTCAAGGCCTGAATTTCCTCATTGACTGCTTGTTTCCATTCTGATTTCCTAAGAGCTTCTCCTATTGTTTGTGGAATCTCAACATTGGACATTTTAGTGGTAAAAGCTCTAAATTTAGAGGATAACCTTTCATAGGATAGGAAGTTAGCTATAGGATGTTGAGTGCAAGTCCTAACTCCTTTCCTCTTTGCAATAGGAACATCAAGATCATCAAATTCAGATTCAATAGGGAGTACCTCGGTGTTACCTGATGTGAGTTCCTGGGTTTTAGAACCTGGCTCAAAATCATGGTGTTGACTAGGAGTAGAATCAGACTCTACCTTCTCACAAGTCCTTGGTCTCCGTGTGTATACTTGGATTTGAGGAGGAACAGTTTTGGTTGCAAAAGGCTTGGTCTAGGTTTCAGGTGCAGTTGGCTGCTTTGTTTGGATTTCAGGCTCTGTTTCAAGTGCTGTCTGTTGCTCTGCCTGGATTTTTGGCTCTGTTTCAAGTGCTGGCTGCTTTGTTTGGATTTCAGGCAATGTTTCAGGTGCTGTTTCAGGTTCAAGACAGTATGTGGGTGATTGGGTTATTGTGAACGGAAGTAAAAACTAATATTTTTGTTGTTTGGTTGTGTTATTCTCCCCCTGAATATCAGTTTTTGTTTAGTATGGCTGATGTTCAAGAAAGGTCACATCCATGGTATTATAAAAGCGATGGTTGGTTGGTGAGTAGCATTTATATCCTTTTTGGTTTGATGAGTAGCCAAGAAATATACATTTGGTAGCCTTTGGATCAAGTTTGCTACGATTTTGGGAGTGGATATGAACAAAGGTGGTGCAGCCAAAAATTTTAAGTGAGAGGGTAGTGAGGAATCTGAGTTGTGGGCAGGCATTCAAAAGTGATTGGTATGGGGTTTGAAATTGTAATACCCTGGAAGGCATTCGGTTAATTAGATATGTGGCGGTAAGAACAGCTTACCCCCAAAAATGTTTTGGAACATTATAGGTAAATAGAAGGGATCGAGCAACCTCTAAAATATGACGGTTCTTTCTTTCAGCTACCCCATTTTGTTGTGGGGTGTCAACACACGAGCTTTGATGGATAATTCCATTGGCTAAGAGATATTTGTTTAAGTTCAGGTTGAAATAGTCTTTGGCATTGTCAGTTCGAAGGACCTTTATTTTGGTTTGAAATTGATTTTGGATCATGGTATGAAAGTTTTCAAATATGGTGTAAGTTTCAGATTTATCTTTCATCAAAAAGACCCAAGTAATTCTAGTATGATCATCTATAAAAGAAACAAACCATCTAGAACCCGCAATGTTTTTAACCCTTGTAGGTCCCCAAATATCACTATGAACAACATTGAATGGCTGGGATGCTTTATATGGCTGGGTTGAAAAAGTAGCACGAGTATGTTTAGATAAATGGCAAATTTCACATTGGAAAGGAATCTGATTTTTATTAATCAAAGATGGAAACATCTTTTTCATATACTGAAAGGAAGGATGACCCATGCGATAATGCCATAAAGAAATAGTATTACTTTTATTGGGAATGGAACAGGAAAAATACGGTGTAGGAAGGGCATTGCAGGCTGTTCGAAATGGGGACTTGGAGATGTCAGCTTGTAGAAGGTATAGCCCAGCCCTCTCTTTAGCACTGCCAATCATCTTCCCCGAGTCCAAATCCTGAAAGTCACACCAAGTAGGATAAAATTTAGTAACACAATTCATGTCTTTTGTGAGTTTATTAACCGAAAGTAAATTACACTTAAGGTTAGGGATATAAAGAACAGAATTTAAGACTAGATTTCGAGAAACCACTATTGTCCCAACACCCTTTACACTGGACAAAGATCCATCTGCAATTTTAACTGATAAACCACTGGGGCAAGAACGAAGCTCATGAAATAAAATGGCATTACCAGTCATATGATCTGACGCTCCAGAATCAACGACCCATTCTTTCTGTTTATCCAGTTCAGCATTAAAGGCACTCAAAAAATTACCTCTTTGGGCTACAGAACCTGTGCTGATGTTGGGGTTGGATTGTACTTGTTTAAGTAATTGCTGGAGGAGATCCATTTGTTCTTTTGAGAAGACAGAATTCTCAACATCAGGTTTTGTTGTGGTGGCTAGTTCAACCTCGACATTGTAGCTGCGGCTGTCTTGAGATCCTTTGGATGGTTTCCAATCTGCAGGTTTCCTATGAAGCTTCTAGCATTTGTCCTTGACATGGCCTGGTTTTTTGCAGTGTTCACGCCAAGGACGCCCCTTTCTTCTCTCTGTTTGACTTTGAGAATTGTTGCCTCTAACAGCAAGGGCAGATCTGTCCACTCCTTCGGAGGGAGTTTGGTGCAGCATAACCTTTTTCCTGCTTTCTTCTCTTCATACCTCAGAAAATACTTCACGGATAGAGGGTAATGGCTTTAGACTTAGAATTCTTCCTCTGACTTCGTCTAAGTCTTTGTTGAGACCCAACAAAAACATAAAAATCCTCTCCTTCTCTATAATTTTCTTGTATAAGATGCTATCATCCGTGCATTGCCACTTGTATTCCTCTAAAGTGTCCAATTGCTGCCAGTAACGTGTAAGGGAATTGAAATAAGTGGTGACAGAGTGTTCACCTTGCCTTAGATCATGGAGGAGCCCTTTGATCTCAAATAATTCAGCAGTATTATTTGTATCTGAGTACATTACCTTTGCTGCATCCCAAATTTCTTTGGCTGTTTTGTAGAACATCAAGTCTTGGCCTATATCATTCTCCATGGTATTGATGAGCCAGGACATCACCATATTATTCTCTGAACCCAGATTTTAAACTTCGAATCTTCTGGTGAAGGAGCAGCAGCAGCAGCTCCAGTTAGGAAGTCATCTTTATCTTTTCCACAAATGAACATCATAACGGATTGAGACCACAGGATATAATTTTGACCATTGAGCTTATATTCAGTGATGGGCAAAGAAGTCTCAGATAGCCCATGATGAGAAGTTGTTTGCCCATGAAAAGGTGCTGTAACAGCAAGAGTTGAACCCGAGGAACCTGAGGTTACCTCAGCAAAAGTCTGTCTGTCTGATGTCATGCCGGCTCTTGGCATTTTCAGATGATCAGGTCCACTTCTGATACCATAAAGAAATGAGTAATTATGAAAGCTGAATGATTTGTTCGAGTTTCTATTTTTATTCCACTGAAGTATCTCTATTTAAAGAGATATTGGTTACATAGAATATCCTGAAAATCAGGATTACAAATAGAAGATAAGGTTGGATATTCTGATCCTAATCACTTGGATATTATCTTAAAATTTTAAAAAACTATCCTAGACTTATCAGCATCTATTTAAAATAGAAAACAGAAAATAAAGCTGGAATTTAAATAACCCTACAGGTTGCATTAGGTAACTTGGATTTAAAAGAAATGATTTGGATTCAAAATTAGAGTAAACTGAGTGATAAAGCACATGTAAATATAACCTTATGATTATTTTTCAAATTCAAAGATTTGTTGGATGCCTATTTAGTGGTGAATTTGAAGTACCTATAGCTATCTATGAATTTGAAATTCATATTTTCATACCTTTTCAAATATACAATCATACTGAATCTTAAATAATTTGTGCCTATTGTGTGCATTTCACCCACAGATATAACAAATGAAATCCAAATCAATTCTCTCAAATTCATCTTTCCAAGCATAGCACAAGTTACAATTTAAAGCAAACCTTACCTGGGATTCCCTGCAGAAAATGTGGGCATCATCCTGAAACAATATAAAGATTAATGTCAAAAAAAAGGGGGAAAGAAGATGATCCACTTTTCACAAGAAATAGCTCATGAGGTAGTCAGAGAGATTTTTAACTAGCACGACCAAAGAACCAAAATATCTAACATCTTAATAGAGACTTCTTTAAACTTAAGTCCAAAAGCTAACAAGGAAATTTCACACAGCAATAAATTATGATAGACCAAAATTGAAATTTGATGTTTAGCCAATACAAAGGAACAGAGAGCTATCAAGGAGCACGATCTCAAAAGTCTACATCTACCTGCTGAAACCTCCTAACACGAGTTAACCCAGTCAGTGCCCCACTAGCCTCATTACGATGCAAGACACCAAAATCAGCCAAGCAAAGAGGTAGTTCTGCATGAATTAACCAGTACAAGAACAGTGCAAAGAAGCATGAGATGACAAAATGAATCACCTTAATCAGCATTAACCACAATTGACAACCATATGACGACAAAACCTCTTTCAGAATAGGACATTTTAAATAAGCACATCCTTGAGCTAAACAAGAAAGAACAATAAACCATACTAACTATTCTCTAAATCTTAGTTAAGACTGAGCCACATAACTATTGCATCAGATGCAGAATGTAACAAATGAAAATGTATTCAGGCTGACACTATTTCAGAAACATTTATAAATAGTACTAACTGATTCACTAATATTATTACTTCAACTCATTCTTACAAAGTATGAAAGAAAGGGTAGTAAAGGAAGGGAGCTTTCCTTGGCAGGCAGTAACAAGGTTTCTTGCCACATGGTGAAACGAATTAGGAGAACACAGATGCACATGAACTGACCTCTATAAGAACGAACTCTGTGCTGAAACATTAAACAGTGGCCTGGGCAATTCATAGGTTTCAGTCCAAATTCTTGTTTTTCAATCTGTGGCAGAAAACAAACATCAAAAAAGGAACTTCACAGGAGGACTAAATGCAAAAAATATCCTTTGTAACACAGGCCATATTAAATTTCTAGAATATTCACAGAAAGATTCACTTTACAATTAGGGTCTGATTGGCCCAGTTAGAACTGTCATAAAAAGTGTTGTTCAAGTAAAGCTTTTACCAAAGTACTGTTAAGAGAAGTTAAATTAGTGTTTGACAAATCTAATATAAAAGTATTGTAGAATGTTGAAAGCTATTTTATAGAATTTTTGTATATTTTTAATAAATGAAAAAAAAACTTTATTAAGTTAAATTACAAGTTTTTAAGTTAAACAAATAAATAAAACAAAATAAAAATTGCACAAAATAAATAAATAATTGTGAAAAATTATGAATCCTATTATAATCTTGAAAATTATTGAAAAACAAGGTGAAAATGTAAAAAAAAATAGCACTTACTGAAAAAGCTTCAATTTATAGCTTCATCAAAAAGTTCAAATTTGCATCATGCATAAGCTACAATTTTTAAAATTTTGAAAGCCAAACACCTGGCTTTTGCTTCTAGAATAAATAAGCTCTTCCATAAATTAGGCCAAACATGCACTTAGAAGACAAACAAGTTTTTTTTTCCTATAGTTACAAAAACAAGTTTTTTTTTTCTATAGTTACACAAAATCTCACCTCAAACAAAAACATATTCTCCTTATAATTTGCAGCATGACCGGATGTTTCCCAAAGATTCATATTATACATGTTTGGTGACTTAACCTGCCAAAATTATGCAGCTTTATTGACAAATTATTGAGGTTATATAGTTTCAATTCAATCTCTAAAAGAGAGAAAACTTGTAACCTCTTGTTAACCCCTTTTCCAATATTCATTTCGTATAAATTCCATTAGTTTGTTGTAAATTCGAGTTCCTTGAGGAAGAAAGAACCAACTTCCTGGGCTGAAAATTACCATAGATGTCAAATATTAATAACGCAGACATTATTGAACACGCTGCTCCTAAGCATATTATATTTTTTTGTACCTAAGAGGGTGACAAAAGAAAAGCTCCTGCTTTGTACCCAACAAGCTATGATCATATTTCTTTGCTTCTTTGAGGTAAAGGATATATTCCTGTGAAGAAAAATATTAACATTCATGAGAAGCAAAAATGTGACACAAGAACAATAACGTACGGTGAAACAGGATAACATCTTTTTTTATTGTAACAGAATTATCTCAAATCTGGTTTCTGTCTAGGTATGTAAAAGTAAACCTAATATAAGGACCTCTTAAAGTAATTTCTGCTACTTACCAGACGTTGATAATCTTTGCATTATAATAAGAGAGAGATATATATTTCTCCATGCATCATACTCATATATCATTGCATTAACAATCACAAATAAAGTAAATTTAAAGCCAAACAAATATTGAAAAACCAGCACAAGGGAGTAAAAGAATAAAGCTGAACACCAGAATCAAAACAAAGAAGAAAAAATCATCTCACCTTCAAACGCTTCTGATCAGGATAAGATATACCATAAACTCTTTGTAAACTCTCATGATCTTTGTTGCCCCGCCAGTAAGCTGATAAGGCCTGACGATAGAAATTAATGACTAAAACAGGAAATGGTGGTGCATAGGAAACTGCATATCTCCAAAACATAGCTTTGATATATCATGCAACATGTCACCTTCAAACATGCAACTGCCTTCACAAAGGATGTATTGGGAATATGAGGCCCACGACAAAGATCAACCAAGGGACCACATCTGTATACTGTAATAGTTTTGTCTGCAGGCAAATCATCAATGATCTCAACCTGATTAAAAGAATTACCAATGCAGAAATTAGCACAATGGGAAAACATATAGGAAGAAAGGAATCATTTAAATGGATATTAAAAACTGAAAATAACATCACTAACTTGCCTTAAAATTATTTTCAGAAAAAATCTCAAGGGCTTGTTCCCTTGTCACTTCAATGCGTTCAAAAGGTTGTTTTTCCTGCATTAAGATACCGAAAAGAAAAAATAATTTACCATGAAATAACAGCTTTACCATAGCATAATTCCCAATTAATAGGAGGATAATAATAATAATAATCAACCTTTCATAATATGATTTTAAAATGCCCAAGTTTTCCTTGACACAGGCATGAGCTGACTAATTGAGCAGTGTTACAATATGCACTAACTCAACATAGAGATGTTGAAATGGAACATAAATATGAAGTATGAAACAATATGAACATGGATACCGATGGAAGGAGATCATAAATAACAACAATCAGAAATATTAAATTGATCATAGGAAGATTAATACAGCAACAGCTTTTAATGCCCCTGCTTCAATTTCCTTGAAGTGGTCCTCATTCAAGCCCAAATCACCATAAAATGCATCATAATAGAAACCCTGTAACACAACATTACCATCTAGTAAGGGCGTAAATTCACACTATAAAAACTTCATATACCAACTTAAGCATCAAGATGAAAAGAACAAAACATCAAACAGGATTTAGAACCATAATATTATCTCCAAATGCCTTGCATAAGTTAAAACCATATAACTGATATAGAAAGTACAAGCTAATAGGCACAGTAATTTGAATGGTCACAATGGATGGTACTTCATCCCTAGTACTTACAACTGAAAAACTTGATTGCTCAGAAAACTATATGAAATCTCATTGAAACTCCTTAGTAATTCTCCGAAACTTACATATAAAGACAAGGAAACTCATTAAAAAAATATACCACAATATCCTACACAACAAAAGTTACCAATAGGATGTACCAAAAAGAAAGTAATTGGTTAAGTGCAAATTTTATAAGTATCATATAATTCTAAGTGAGAAAGATACGTGCAAAGAAGCGTTTTCCATATAACAAAGACCCAAGTAACTAACTTACCTCCCCTCTTGTGGTACAAGGCCCTATGCAGAGTTTGCAACCATATATGCTCTCAAGAGACTGCACAACCGCTGTCCTAAATTAGCCAATTATCCTAAAAAGCCAAAAGAACAAAAGAAATGCAATGAAAACAAGAGGATAAAAAAAAAATTTTCCCATTTCACCTGAACAAGAATGTGAGCGCTAGAATGCCAAAAAGTATCACGACCTTCATCGCTATCAAAAGTAAAAATCTTTAGCTCACAGTCACCTTCCAAAGGCCTATTCATATCCCACAAAACCCCATTGACCGAAGAAATCAAGGCATTGGCAGCCAAACTCTTGGAAATTCCTTGGGCAATATCCATAGGGGACGAAACCCATTTTTTCCCTTCATGGACTGACCCATCAGGTAATCTGATCTTGATTGGGTCGTGCGGGAGGGACTGAAGATGAAATTGCTGTTGAGACCGGAGGGTTTGGAAGATTTTGATGCGCTTCTCGATGACTTGGTTGAGATAGGTTTCGTCTTTGGGATGATAAGAAGCCATGGTCAAGGCGGATAAAAGACGAAGTGGGTGGGACGGTTCAGAAAGTAGGAAGATGAATGGCTGAAAAGAAGTAGAGCAACGGCAGAGAGTAGAAGAGACCGTGCACAGCATAGAAATACAATGGCCATTTTTTTTTTTGAAGCGTTGTTTCTAAGCATGGAGATGGAGGTTTAGCCGTTCAGGGTTTATGGTTATTTTTAGTCAATTGCACTGTTTTTGTTATTCAATTGGACGAGTTCAATTCAGATTATATTTGAATTCGGATTATTTCAGCTTGGGGTTTTTTATTTCAGTGTTTTCAGTTTTGGATTTTTTC
Organism: Heritiera fomes; assembly: GCA_032173925.1. NCBI lineage: Eukaryota > Viridiplantae > Streptophyta > Magnoliopsida > Malvales > Malvaceae > Heritiera > Heritiera fomes. Next base: position 13,020,120 of record JAPDPM010000009.1, on the reverse strand, counting down.
TATTTTCAGTATTTTTGGTTTTAAGCACTTTCAGTTTTGAGTGTTTTCAAATTTGATTATTTTTTTATTTCAGTCCGATTTTAATTGAGTGGATGTGACGAATTTAGTCAAATTATTTTAAAATTTTATAAGTTATAAATATTTTTATAATTTTGAATGTAATAATTAATTTAATTTTATATAGTTAAAAAAACATCAAAAATATTAAATTAAAGTTAAAATTTAATAAATATTTATATAAATATAAATTTTTACATTTTAATGTTTTTATTACTTGACAATTATTATTTTTTTTAATTTTCTGTAATATTCATAATTATTATAAAATATATAATTATATCTTAATAATTATATAAAAATTTATTTTTTAAGTGAGCCATCACATATCACATATCACATATATAATATTATATTTCAGAAAACGCTAGTTGACATGTGTCAAACAATCCAAAAAAAGTGGAATAATTTAAAGTTTTTTTTTTTAAATCTGGAACGTCCCTTGCTCTTTTTATCTCTCTTTATTTGCTGTTTTTTATTGCACCATAACTTCAATCTACTTCCACAAAAACTGTCATTATCCTAAACTACCATTACAATTTTATTCGTATTCAATTTTAATTATCCATTTTTTACACCCAATTGTTTAGCAATACCCAAAAATCAGTTTTCTTCCCTTATTTTCTTTCACCCTCAAGTGTTTATCAGTACAAAAAATTAGTTTTCTCTATTTCTCACCTTCAAGCTACAATTTTACAATAAAAATTTGAAAAATATTATCTAAATATATCAATTTTTTACTTATTCTAATATTTTTCAAAATTACATAATTAACTTGACATGTAAAAAAAAAATCTTTCAACATCCCATATGAATTGATCTACGACCAATATCTTATTTGCTTCACATCCACCACCATATCATTCCATCTCATTTTTTATTTTGTATGATTGGTGTGTCTTACCTTTTTTTCTTTTTCTCTCTCTCTTGGTATCTATTTAAATTTATTTTGTCTCCTATCCTTTTTTTTCTTCAGTCTGTCTTGGTATTTATTAAATGTTTTTTAGGTAGTTAGATTCATTTTTTGAAGGAATATTTTACCTATTTTTTAAAAATATTTTCCATTTAAAACAATTATCTAATACATTTAATATAATTAGATTATTATATAAACAATATTCGTGTATATACATCTTTCGCATATGTTTTTGTAATAATAAATTTATTACAAGCATTGATATGTATGTATGTATGTATGTATATATATATGATATGTTATAATTATATTCTAAAATCAAATAAAAATTTTATTATTAAAATTCGTGCATCGCACTAGATACTAGTGTGTGTGTGTGTGTGTGTGTGTGTGTATATATATATATATATATATAGCAAAACTAAAAAAAAGTAAAAATCCAAAAGTATTTGTTATAGAAATAAATAATTAACAAATTATAAATAAATCACACTAAATAACTAAACATTTATATAAATGGTTTTATACTCTTAAAAATAACTTAGTTAGTCATTATATTTTTTGAGTCAATATTAGGCTATTGGAATTTGGATACTCTTAGTTCAATAAATTTCTTTTTTTTTACTTTGTTTTATTAGCTATTTTAGTACTTATATTATATTTTAATAAAATTTTAAATTTTTAAGAATTTTTTTTACATTTATTTAGTCTTTTAAATACCAACATAATTAGTAATTAAATCAAATCTAACTGTAAAACTAGTCAACTAATTGTTCAATTATAATGTTGAATAAAATTATAATATACATAAAAAATTACTTAATATTTTGAATAATTGGTCAACTAATTACCTCAATTTTATATTTATTTTATTTTTTGTTTGTACATAAATCATAATGTAACATTATTACATTAAATATAATTGTATTTATACACATTAATTAATCAAATATCTCAGTAAAAATTTAGAACATTGAATTAAACAAGTTATATACACCAATTGACATTATATTATAACTAACAGCATTTGATACAATCATATCATATACAGTTATACACCAACTGAGTATTATTTTTTTCATGTTCACATTAACATAATAATATTAAACATACACTAATTGATTGAATGTCTAATTATGTTGTTAAATAGTAGATATTACTAAATTAATTAATATAATGCTAGTTATTTAAATATAATTAATAATAATATTAATAAATCATAAAAAAACAAATTTTATTAAAATTACCACTTACACAATAATTCTACTCTAGTATATTATTAAATACACTTTAATTTACTATTAAAATTATTATTTTTATCTACACTTTAATTTTACATTTAATAGATAATAAATAAATTATTTTTAATAAATACTTAATTCTATCAAAATAATACTTACATTAAGAGATTACATAATTTATTCTTAAAAGATTATTATAATATAATATACAAATCATTATTATAAGATACCAAATTGAATTATTTATGTATAAGATTATTATAATATAATAAATAAGTAATTACCACTAGCTTGATTTATTAATGTCTTTTGTTTTAAAGCTAAAAATAAAATTATCACTAGCTTGATTTATAATTTTATCTTTCAATGATGCCCAAACTTATAAAAAAATTTGTATTTGTATTGTTTAATTCAATTATTTAACTTTTGCTATTCTTAAAATTTTGAATTTTAATTTTAAGATCAGTTTTTTAATATAAATTTAATTTTTTTATACTTGAAACTTTAAGAAAATATAGTTTAAATTTAATTTTATTAAAAATGTCCGTAATGTGTTGCACAAAATATCATATTCAAAGTTTCAAACAAATATTGAAATTATATAATTTTTTATATATTTGATTTATTATTTTATTAAAATTAAAATTTTATTACAAAATAAAAATAATAAAATGTTAAAATGATTTTTATAATAAAATCAAATGTTAAATTAATAATATATTTATTATCATAAATACAATAAGTATAATATTAAAGATTATTTGATATCACATATTACGGTGTTTTAAATTAATTTAATTTAATAATTGAATTAAAGAGATTCAATACTTATTTTGCTGGTAATACATAATTGTTATAATTGTATAATAAATAATAATTGTTTTCAAAATTTTAAACGTTTTAATTAAAACTGTATATTAAGTATTTATTTTTAAAATAATAATCATATAATTATAATTTGAGTTTTTTTAGGTTATAAATTCGATTTTTCACGGATTTCGATATCACGACCCGAAGGCCACGACATTCACTTGATACTTATACTTTTCTTAGTCTACAAATTTATGGACTAAATTTTTTCTTTTCATTTTACGGTTTGTATTCGGTGTCAGTGTAGTCACTACTCTAATTTCACTGATCCCCTATATAATAATTTACCAAAATTCTAAGTTACATCCTGACTCGTTGAACAAAATACGTACTGTGTATTAATTAAAGTCTGTACATGTAAACAAGAGATTTACAAAGGACGTATACCTCAAAAACAATGAAGCGGATTCGGAGGACAATGACCAATACCAAGCCTAGATATCATCTCCGAAGGCCCAGTTAAAAGCTCTCATGGTAGATTTTACTCCAATAGTCTGAAAAGAGATGAAATTTAGAAGGGTGAGCAAAACTACGGCTCAATAAGCTACAATATAAATATAGGAGTAGAATTATACTATCTTAACTACCATGCATTAAGCTTGCAAGTTTGCAATTACAATTCATCATTTCCATCAATAACATCTCATATTTATAACAAGATCATGTCTTAGGGACTGTAAGTGAGCGAGGGTTTTAGAGTCCTGATGTAAGGAAATTCGAAATACCTCATTATCTCCATTCCCGATATCTATCCATTTTTCAAACCTCTAAACAAATCTATTAAATCACTTACAACCTTCTTGTTCTTATACTACAATGTATTGTACATAATACATCCTGTATAACTTGAATATCATATACTATTAGTCCATGCTCACATCGATTACATAGTATATTATGTTCAATTGAGATATCATATCAAGTCACTTTACATTTAACAATTATAATCCTATATTACATCAACTCATATCACTTTTCATGTGAGAAATCATGATCACGATAGTGTAAGGTCATAATTCTCTTCATATCAGTCTTATGTTCATATATCATATAATATCATAACATCATATAGTTAGAATGTTGTTATGTCATGACTCAGCATACAAAACTTATGCAAGCTTTACTATGTAAGATAACTATCATTTCAAATCATATTACATATACTTTTAGAGCATGTTCCAACACATAGATTCTCAATTCATTTCATATTTACTTTTAAGACATAGTTGAAAGCATACACAATTTTCTTTTCATATCACATGAAATCAAAACATGCACATTTCTCTTTCATATCATGTCAAATTAAAACATGCACATTTCTCTTTTCATATCATGTCAAGTCAAAACATACACGTTTCTCTTTTCATATCATGTCAAGTCAAAACATACACTTTTCTCTTTTCATATCATGTCAAATCAAAATATGCACATTTCTCTTTTCATATCATGTCAAACCAAAACATGCACGTTTCTCTTTTCAGATCATGTGTAATCAAGTACTGTGAAATCATATCAGTTTAGAGTTCATATCAATTTAAAAGCATACTTTAAACTACATATCATATTGGTTTGAGACTAGACTAGATCCCTAATACTCTATCAATAAAGACTTAAATCACTGTAGCTAGCAGTGAAAATCATGTCATCGATCGTCCCCTAAAAACCAACTAAGGCGCTATCTATGGTCATAGACCTCATCTCTCCCAGCCTCACTGATCAGGTGTGACTGAGCCCTGTCCACGACTATTGTCGACCAAGCATCTCTGCCTAATGAGTAATCTCCAATTAGGCGGTTTCCACTATGCTTTATTGAGTTTAACTCTCTTCATAAAACAATTAAATCTTTAGCTTTTCCTGTCAAAGATCATGTAAAGCATATGGTACCATTCTTTAAAAGGTTTTATATATAAATATATATATATATATATCTACCATATACTTTCCTTTCAAAACTAATTAATACTTTATAGTATTCATATAAACATTATTATAATGTCTCAAGTTATAACAAGGCATGCTTAAATGCGATGCAAATTCAATCATGAGTTCAAAACAATGAACTATCATTTTCATAAAATATATCATTTAATTATAGCGTTAACTATAATCCAAATTCCTCATTTCCATCCTTTTGATTTCAATCGGATCATACCTAATAGGTAAATTCGATATTCACTGTGGTTCCTCGATATTCAATATTCTCTCTCAATAGCTATCGACTATAACAACCACTTGTACATTTCATCATCAATACTAGGACCACCACAATCAGTATGAGTCCTCTTAATATTTATGAATATATAAATATCATATTTCTCTATAGCCATGAAAATACTGGAATTAGGCAATTACCGATATCATCATTCAAGATCTATTCCAGAGTCGACATCGAGGATATAACACCACAAGATTAATAGTCATCTATCAAATCTATCTATGGTCTAACATATTGGCACCCATTCATAATTCCGACTTGATGCCCCATTTCATTCACTATCACAAACTCAAATCACAGTTTTCAATCAACTTTCATATGGCCTGTATAATATAACACCATACTAGAATTATCTATAAAGGTATTATCGAGTTCAATGTAGGTTAGCAGTTTACCCACTTAAGAAATTTGGCCAATTTCCACTATTAACAGTGTTTCAATCATTTAAGTCACCTTACGACCATCCATATTATTGCAAAAATCCGAGTTCACATCTATTTAATATAGACATGTACAAGTATACTTTTATGTAGATGTGTGTTCTATCAAATGTTCACAAGGCATCACAATCTACTCTCTTATTCACATCGTCTCAATTACACTACTAAGATGGACCATTCATCATGTCCTCCAAATTTCTCCAAGTCACTCAAATGTGAGAGAATATTTTTCAAGACTTAGTCCAAAGTTATAATCGAGGCCATATAATCACATGTGTGACACTTATTTATTTGAATCTATCAATGATAAGATTTCATCGGAGATTCAAAGTCAGTTTCAATAAGATTATGTATGCACAAGTCATACATTTGTTATAATTCGATATCACAACTATCCATCGTATACCACAATATTGATACTAAGACCACTACCACAAGTGTAGGTCCGCTTATCATCTCTAGTACATTTGACAATACAATGTAATGCAATAAAACCATCTCAACATAGACCTCTTGCAATGTCTGTGTTATCACGTTCAAAACTATTCCAAAATTCAAGAAATCGAAATCAATTAATTCTAAAATCACCACTCCGTCGATAATTCCACAATTTAATCGTTCAACCGTTGACCTCATCAAACTATTCCAAAAATAAATTTTCTGACAATGCGATAAAGTCCTTTCAAAGCTTATGTTTCGATAATTCTTTCCAAGATTCCATTTATATAAGAAAACCTTAACCTTTTTCATCACATATTTTCATATAAATTTTGCCAACATAACGACTTAATTTTATTAAAAACTTCCTGCAAGGAAATACAATTTATAAACCACAAGGCAGTTTTATTTCTCACTAAAACCCCCACCACCAGTTGTGGGTCCTCTTAGCGTTTTGACATTATTTCATCAATAATTCATCCTAATTATTCAAAATTCCAAACCATATAATATAACACTACTACTGTGAGAATCGCAAATTTCTCTAAACAAAGAATGTACTTAGTAGTTAATTTAAGCGAATATAATGTAATGATGTAACTTCGAGACGTCAAATGCAAGATGTTTGTCAATGTTGTAGAATTAAATCCTCGAGAATAAAGGGATTACGTTTAAATATAAGCTAAACTAAAAGACACAACATGCATGCATACGTATGAAAACGAGCATGCAAGCAACGGACGTATATACGAGTGTATATAAATGAACATACAAATAATAAAGACTAAATGAGATGAAAATAAATAATAAGATGAGGAAATAAGTTAATTACACATAAATAAGTATGTGTAAAGAAAGATACCTACAACTATATTTATATGTATATTTACTTGGTATAAGTATATAAATATATATATGTGTGTGGATTGAATATCTTAAATAGATAAAAAATATAATATCTTAAAAATAGGTTTATACACCTATACAAGATATATAATAAAGAGAATACATGAATAAATAAATAAATCAGAAAATAATATTAAAATAAAAAGTAAGTAAATAATAAAATAAGTTTTTCTTAAGAGTTGATGGGAATTCTCCCATTAACCCATCCCATCCGTCTGGCACCCCAGCACCCTTTTCCCATTGTTTCCTTATTTTATTTGAAACTAACTCCTCCACTAACTCAACTCCTCCCCCATTACTCCCTTCCTTTGCTGTTCCTTCACCCATTTCCAGCTGTTCCTTCTTTCTCTACCATACAAACATCACGCCATTTAAAGATCTGTGAAGGTTGAAGCTGTATCGAAACAACAGAAACTGATGGCACAAAATAAAGGCAAACACTGCAGCAACAAGGTAAGCACCGGAAGGATTTTAAGAAAGCCATTGGTGTTACATTTTCAGACTTGAAACAACAGCCAAAAGAAAGGGCTGTGCGTGGCATTTATAGATCAAGTATAAGGGAGTAACGAGGGCTGTACTGGTGGTGTCACGAACTGAAAATAAACAAGGAATGGACTACGAATTTTATGAGTTAGGTTAGGGTTTAAGAAGGCTGAACAGGGGAGGCCTTGTTGGCTGAAATTGTTGTTAAAAAAGAACAATAAAAGGAGGGTTTTATAGTAGCTGAACGTGGACAGCTTATGGGAGTTGTGTGTGAACTGGAAAACTTGGATTTTTGAAAAAGGAAATGGACTGCCACGAGAAGGAAAGAGGGCTGGAAATCAAGGTTTAATTGCTGAAGTTCAAGATTGTTTGGGCATGCATGGTGGCTGAGAGAGGGTGGAGAAGGCATTGAAAAAGAGCACAAAGAGGGGGGCTGCTTCACATGGTGTGTTGGAGGCTGCCGTGGATGGCATTTCCACACCAACTGCCGAGGAACCAAGGTAAAAGAAAAGAAAAGAAATAAAAGAAAAGGAAAAGAAATTCAAGAAAAGATATATATTTTTATATATGGAAATGAGAAAAATAGATTTAGGCATAGTATTATGTTAGTGTTAAAAATATATGTGTAGATATGTGTATATATATATATATATATATATATATATATATATTACTTGCTTGGAAACAAGAAATTAGATAAATATAAGTATGCATGGTACATATATATATATATATATATATCAGATTTTTAGAAAGTGTATTTATATATATATATATATATATATATATATATATAATGCTTACTTGAAAACAAGGCAAGAAAACAAAGAAAAGAAAGGAAAAGAAAGGAAAAAGAAAACAAAAAGAAAGAAAAGGGATATATATATATATATATATATATATCACGTATGTGTAAAACACACACACACACACACACACACACATATGAGGATATGGGAAAAATAAGAGAATGTAATTTAAGAACTTAAATTATTTGGTGTTAAGAGTATATATATACATATAAATATATATGTATATATAGATATTATGTTGGAATTTAAATTTTTCATAAGCGTATAGAAAGCTTAAGCTAGGCTTTATTAAGTCGAAATTTTCTTGTGAATGTGTAGTGCGCCAAAAGGACGACGGACAGGGTCAAGCTAACCACGAGACAAGATCAAGCTAAGCTCGCACTAGGTAAGACGTTTATATAACGTAGAAGTAGGATTATCCTGTATAGGATTGAATCTTACAATAGAATGAATTGAATACCTAGAGATTTAATCTAACTAAATGAAATGTAGGTATGATATTCGACTTGATAAAGTACCAAAGTGAGAGATATTGATCGGAAGTGAATCGATATGGTATAGGTTCATAGATATTATGAGATAAAATGATAAACATTCATGCAATTCATGAGCATGTCATTTTACGGTTTTTATTCACTTCCTTGAATTTTATTGCCATCAAGCATGACTTATTACTATACAAGAAAAATCGAAATGATTTATTCTTATCATGTTTACAAGAATACTTGGATGCTTGAATGGCTTTGAAAAGAATGAAATGATAGTTTTCATATATGTACGTATATACATGTAAATGATCTTCAGAAAAGCATTACGTACATTAAACTATTTTTATACGAAAGATTGAATGCTTTATAAGACTATAGGCACCCTAAGAGAATTCAATTCAATAAAGCATAGTGGAAGCCGCCAAAGCCGCCTAATTGGAGATTACTCATTAGGCATAGATGCTTGTCGACAATAGTCGTGGACAAGTCTCAGTCTCGCCTGATCAGTGGGAGTGAGAGACATGAGGTCTATGGACATAGATAGCGCCCTAAAGGTTTCCAGGGGATGATGATATGGTTCTTCACTGCTAGCTACAGTGAACTAAATCTTTATTGATAGAGAGATAGGGATTTAGCCTAGTCTCAAATGATATGAAATGAAGTTTAGAGTATGCCTTTAAAATGAAAATGAACTCTAAACTCGATATTGATTTACAATATATGAAACGCATTTTGATGCTATTTGTGATATGAAATATACTTCGAAAAGTATATGTGATATGAAATATACTTCGAAAAGCATATGTGATATGAAACGTATTTCAAAAAGTATATGTGATATGAAATATACTTCAAAGTATATATGATATGAAACGTGCTTCAAAGAAATATATGCGATAAGAAATGTATTTCAAAAGTATATGTGATATGAAATGTGCTTCAAAAAGCATATGTGATATGCAATGTATTTCAAAAAGTATATGTGATATGAAATATGTTTCAAAAAGCATACTTGACATGAAATGAAAAAGCTTGCATATTTCAAGCATGTCTTAAAAGAATACATGAAAGGTATTGATATTTTACATGTCTTGAATTTGTTTAAAAGAATATGTATTACATGTTTTATGATTGTAACTACTTCGATCATAATTACATGTCAAAGGTTATATCATGGTCTCATAACTTAGACATCTCATGACATGTTGAAGCATAGATGAACTGAATCTGAGAACATGACAGGTATATGATCGCATGATGAATAAGAGAATGACTGATAGTAAATTTTCCTCACATGACATCATGCATGGCATATAGAACAGTATAATTCTAACTCTGCACTTATATAAATGGCTTACTGAGCCTTGCTCATTAAACGCTATTTTAATTTTTCAGATTGAGCACGGAGTTGGGGGATTATTTCGGAGCTTTCTGAATTAGTTCCAACCCTGAAATATAGTCTCAACTCTCCAAGGAGACTTTTGTGAATATTTTGGGTATACATACTCTTCTTTTGCATTTAATATCGATTCAGGCTTTTTTTTTATTCAGTACTTATGTGACGACCAGTATCATGTGGGGCTGGTCGCACTCAACCGTATTGTCCGCTTTGGGAGTATCATGTAGGGCCCCCTCACGGATTTCTTTCGCGTCCCGGAGGGTTCGAACACTTGATCTCAATCAAATGTCAAACACCTCCTACCATTGGACCTAGGTCTAATGGTTAGTCGTTACTTGAATCGCTTGGATGTCAAGGGTTCGAGTAGCGGCGGACGCGAAAGAAATCCGTGAGGAGGCCCCACATGATACTCCCAAAGCGGACAATACGGTTGAGTGCGACCGGCCCCACATGATACTGGTCGTCACAAAAAAAACACACGTTTTATTGTGACGACCAGTATCATGTGGGGCCGGTCGCACTCAACCATATTGTCCGCTTTAAGAGTATCATGAATTTCTTTCGTGTCCCGGAGGGTTCGAACACTTGATCTCAATCAAATGTCAAACACCTCCTACCATTGGACCTAGGTCCAATGGTAGGAGGTGTTTGACATTTGATTGAGATCAAGTGTTCGAACCCTCCAGGACGCGAAAGAAATCCATGAGGACCTAAGGGGGCCACCACTAGAATCCAAAGTGGACAATATGATTGAGTGCGATCGGCCCCACATGATACTGGTCGTCACAACTTAGATGGGATGTAATCTAATATAGAGAATGGCATCTAGACTATAGTAATGGTGGAAATATAGAATTGTTGATTTTGCATGAGTATGGATATGTAGATTGAATAGCGTGAACAAGTGACCAAGTAGGAAAAGAATGTAAATCATAAGATGAAATGTCATGATATGGAAATGAACTTGGTCATAGGAATGCTAGAAATTAATCAACTATTATTGTGGGAAGCATGAGCTGGAATTATTTGTAAATTTTTATGCAGGAAATTAACCTGGGTAAAGTGATAAAAATAGGCGAGGGAGTTAACGTCCCGAAACGAAATTCACTACATTGCACTTAGACAAAATAAGTATAAGAAATCGAAAAATGTAGCCATAATTTCTACACGTCTGTACAAGTAAGAGGTACCGTCACGGCCTTCGGGTCGTGATAGATTTAGTAGTATCAGAGCCGAGATTATCTAGTGCATGTCAATGTAGATGAGTTAGAATGATTTATATCCCATAGTACTGCAATTGCTTGATTGTTAAGTGCTCAGTAAGTGCAGAATACTGTTCTAAATGCATGTGTTTTTATATAGAAATTAAATGATAACAAAGTAAAGAAGACTACTAAGTGGTGGATGATTTGAAACCTCCATAAGTAACACAATAGCCTGTAAGGTATTGTGATGTACAAAAAAATGAAGAAGGGGGAAACTCTTCAAACCTGTCATTGGTAGAATTAAGACTGAATACAACATGCTATATACTATGAATCTTTTGTAAATGTTAGAGATTGTAAGGTATGTCGTTCAAGATAACAAATTGATGTGGAAGTTAAGATTGCGTGAAATAAGACACGCAAGACCATAATGTCTTGCTATCGATCTTGATCTAGTTTGATAGTTTCTAAAGTATAAGAGGATGAATGGTCACAAGATATGAACTTACAACATACATCAAATTTGGTAAAGTTATTGAGTATTGAACCTTGAAATTTAAAAGGGATTGTAATCCGATAATTATATCTAAAATAGGTGATCTTATAATCATAATGTTAGGTCTGTTCGTAAGGCACTGAAAGGAACTCGGTGAGGGCCCCACCAGGACTTCTCTATTCGAATCGAACTAAGACCCTGAAATGATGATATTGAAATGAAAGGGTATATCATCAGTCAATAGATTTTACGATCACCTGTTTAAAAAGGTATCTTGAAGAGAGAGAACTAAAATAAGACATGATGAATATACCCCTATATTGAAATAATTCTCTCGAATCATAGATGACTAAATTGATTTGGAATCGATTGATAGTAATAAAGTAAAGGATGGTGTAAAGAATATATTACAGGTATAATGGTTCCTACTAGCCCCACCTATACTCTGATGAGTAATGCGACCGGAGTGTATATTGTGGGAGGTTGCGAGATAGTCGACCCTATTATGGATTCTTAGGGCTTGAATTAAATGTGAAAAGAAGAGGTATTTGGTTAGGGATTATTGGATATTATAAAAAGTAATACACTTACTAAGTGTGACAAAATAAGTGAATCGATGTGAAATATATGTTAAATGATTTGAAAGTTATACTTATGTGTTTTGAGGATACATAGTAGAATTGTAGAATGTAAATAATGAAATATCTAAGATGATATGAGGTTATGATTTAGAAGTTACTGGATGAATTTCTAAATAATTTTTGAAGTAATTTAGATTTGAGAGATTATTAACATGGAACCTATTTATAAGCTCTTATCAGGGAATATAAAAGAGTCTGAAGAGCTTAAGAAATTACTCCAGAGATCAATGAATAAAGAACCCATCTGTATTAGTGTAACGGGTGGAAACGTAAATGATATGGTTCGAAAGAATAAGCATAGCTTATGATTGTGTATATAATTCCGAGTACTCAATAGTATTATTATTGATGATGAATAAGTTATTGTTCAAGATTGATGTTTTACTTGATCCACTCAATGGTGTATGTAGAGTTTCAATAACAATATTTAAACAAGATGTTATCGGATAAAAGCTTACAGATAAGTGTTCATAAGGTGATGTTCAGAACTCGGTATAACTCTTACGAGTCCTTTGTGGTACTTAAAAGATTTATGAAATATCTGGTGATGTTTGTGGATTTAATAAATGAAATATTTCAATCACTTACAGATAAATTATAATGGCATGAAACCACGAGATGTGAATATGTATATTTATTTGAAGAATATAAGCAGCATCCTTGAGTAATTCCACAAACTTCTGGAAATTGAGAATTTTGTTATCAAGTTTGAATGGAATGATGCGTGTGAGCATAGTTTCTTAGAGTTGAAAACACCGACTGACTACAGCACCAGTCCTCACCATTCCTAGTGGTTTCGAGGGATTTGCTGTACATAGTGACGCTTCACACCAAGGTCTGGGGTGCGTATTGATGCAAAATAGAAAAGTGGTGGCTTATGGTTCTAGACAGCTAAAGAACCATGAGAGGAATTACCCCACACATGACCTAGAGTTAGCGGCAGTGGTGTTTGCACTAAAAATATGGCGTCATTATTTGCATGGAGAAAAGTTTCAGATTTACACAGATCACAAGAGTCTGAAGTATCTTTTCTCATAAAAAGAGTTGAACATGAGACAGAGAAGATGGATGGAGTTACTTAAGGACTATGATTGTGAGATTCTCTACCATCCAGGTAAAGCTAATAAGGTGGCTGATGCATTGAGTAGAAAGAGCATGGGCATGGTCAGCTACATGATGGTTAGAGAGTGGGAATTGATAGAGCAATTTTCAGAGATGAATTTGAATCTAGAGCCTACAGGTGAATGTTTTATGGCTAGTTTGAGGATAGAGCCTAGTATCATGGAACAAATTAGGCAGGCTTAGAGTGAGGACCCGAAATTAATTGAGGTTATTGATTTGATACGAAGGGGTCAGAAATCAAAGTATGAGATTAACAGCGATGGTTTATTGAGGTTCAATGAGAGAATATGTGTTCCAAACAATGAAGCCCTAAAGAGACAGATTATGGACGAGGCACATAGTTCTAAGTACACGATGCATCCGGGTAATACGAAGATGTATCAGAACTTGCGCAAAGTGTACTGGTGGTCGGGTATGAAGAAAGACATAGCAACTTTTGTGTCTAAGTGCTTAGTGTGCCAACAAGTGAAGGTGGAGCATCAGAAGTCGGCAGGATTGCTCACTCCTTTGTCCGTGCCAACTTGGAAATAGGAGCACATAACCATGGACTTTATCATGGGACTTCCTAGGACCTGAAGAAACCATGATGCCATTTGGGTGATTGTCGACAGATTGACTAAGTCGGCACACTTTTTGGCTATGAAAGCCACAAATTCACTCAATGCCCTTGTAGAATTGTATGTTAGGGAGATCGTAAGACTACATGGAGTCCTTGTGAGCATAGTGTCAGATAAAGATTCTCGATTTACTTCTCATTTCTGGGAACATTTTCAGGATGCTTTGGGAACTAAATTGAGTTTCAGCACTGCTTTCCATCCTCAAACTGATGGGCAATCCGAGAGAACAATTCAAACCCTTGAGGATATGTTGAGAGCATGTGTCATGGATTTTCAGGGTTCATGGGATGATCATTTGGCACTAGCTGAATTTGCACATAACAATAGTTTTCACTCCAGCTGTGATAACTGTAAAATTTTCAATTATTGAAAATTATAAATATTGGAAATAAATAAATAAATAAAATTATGAGAACGAGATATTGGTGAAAATCCCGAGAATTGAGAAAGGAACAGATGGTGGAAATTTCGAGGATTGAGGAAGTGATGAAATTGGAAATTTAAGTGAAGGAAATTTAAATCGAAAAAATAAGGTTGGAATTATGGAAAATAATGAAATGAGGAAATTTAATTTGGATAAATAGAAATCCAAATTAAATAAGAAAATGAAGAAGCAAATATATATTGCACATACAATATATATTGTATTATTTCATTTATATAAATATATATATATAAATGTTATGCAAATTAAAGTGAATATATATATATACATATATATACTAAATATGTATTTTGTTAATACATAATATATATAGTACTATACTATATATAATAATAATATTATATGTATTATATATATAATATAAATATAATATATGTTATATTATGAGTATAATATATATTATATAGTATAGATTATATGTATAAAATGTAAATCATAGTATATAATATAGGATATTATATACTAAAAATAGAAAGGAAATAAAACAGAAAACAGAAAATAGAAAGAAAACAAAGGAAAGGATCGGGACAACCTCGACCCCTTCCCAGCCAAAGGCTGACGGCGGCGAAGCTGCCACCGCCGGCGAGGGAAAAGGGAAGAGACGGCACCAGCCAGAGAGGAGAAGACGACCGGCGACGAAAACGGAAGGGAACAGAAGCGGAAACAGGGGCAGAAACCGATGAAACCGGAAGAGGAAAGGAAAACCAGATCTGGCGGTGCCAGCCAAATTGGTCGCCGCCACTGCCATCGAAGCACCGCCGGAGGGAGAGGAAGACGATGGAGGCCACGATTTAGGCGGGGAACGGCGGAGGAAGGCCGACGGAGGAGGAGAAGAAACCGAAGGTAAACCAAGTAGATCTGCCGCCGTACCGTCGATTCGTGACGAACGGAGGCCAGATCCAGCTTCGTCGTGGTGTCGGCCAGCTGTGGAGCCGCCGAACCGCCGGAGAACCGACCACCGGAAAAGAACCGACGGTGAGGGAGGTAGACCGGTCCGGCGGGAAAAGAAAGAAAAGGAAAAAGAAAAAGAAAAAGAAAAAGAAAAAGAAAAAGAGAAAAAGAAAAAGAAAAGAAAAAGGAAAAAGAAAAAGAAAAGAAAAGAAAAGAAAAGAGAAAAAGAAAGAAGGAAGAAAAAGAAGAAAGAAAAAGGGAAAAGGAATTCCGGGAAATCCCGAGAATTACGAGAATCGGTAAGAAATCCCGAAAAGTATTGAATTATTTAAATAATTTATTTATTTAAATAATTATGAAAAATTCTAAATTTTAGAATTTAAATTCCAGAAAATTCCCTCGATAATCGAGCCAATGGAATCGAGCGAGGTGAACACGAACGCGACCTTCGAGAGGCAGTTGCCGACCCGAAACAGGCAAGGGAGACATGTGTTGCCTGTAAGGATATTCGGCCACATGTTTTAAATTATGCATTTAATTTATAAATGCAATTTATAATGATTAGTTTTGAAATTTGTGGTGATTTATCGGTTTCAAATTGTGGTGAAATATCGGTTGAAAAATATAAACTGTATTTTCCGTGCAGGAGGCTAACCAAATCGGCAACCGTTATACTCATGCTATCATTGTCCATTAAGGGACACAGTAACAGTAATGAGATCTATGGCCATGATCTATAATATGTCCTCGGTGTACGCTTGCTAGGCGACAATCCGGGACGCTGATGACTAGCTGGTCAATCAGCCATGTGACAGTAACAGTATATGTGATGCATGAAGCTCGGGGCCTAAGTCTCAAAACAGTATAAGCCGTACCATAGCCTTTATGGATTTTAAATACAAGAAATTGAAATATTTTACAAATATTCATAAGGCTCACATGTAAGAAAATCATCACCTTTATGAAATTTATAATTCAAATCACATTTTTCAAAATATTTCATAAAGGTATAAATCATGTTTTTCCATCGAGCGAGGTGAACACGAGCGCGACCTTCGAGAGGCAGTTGCCGACCCGAAACAGGCAAGGGAGACATGTGTTGCCTGTAAGGATATTCGGCCACATGTTTTAAATTATGCATTTAATTTATAAATGCAATTTATAATGATTAGTTTTGAAATTTGTGGTGATTTATCGGTTTCAAATTGTGGTGAAATATCGGTTGAAAAATATAAACTGTATTTTCCGTGCAGGAGGCTAACCAAATCGGCAACTGTTATACTCATGCTATCATTGTCCATTAAGGGACACAGTAACAGTAATGAGATCTATGGCCATGATCTATAATATGTCCTCGGTGTACGCTTGCTAGGCGACAATCCGGGACGCTGATGACTAGCTGGTCAATCAGCCATGTGACAGTAACAGTATATGTGATGCATGAAGCTCGGGGCCTAAGTCTCAAAACAGTATAAGCCGTACCATAGCCTTTATGGATTTTAAATACAAGAAATTGAAATATTTTACAAATATTCATAAGGCTCACATGTAAGAAAATCATCACCTTTATGAAATTTATAATTCAAATCACATTTTTCAAAATATTTCATAAAGGTATAAATCATGTTTTTCCATCGAGCGAGGTGAACACGAGCGCGACCTTCGAGAGGCAGTTGCCGACCCGAAACAGGCAAGGGAGACATGTGTTGCCTGTAAGGATATTCGGCCACATGTTTTAAATTATGCATTTAATTTATAAATGCAATTTATAATGATTAGTTTTGAAATTTGTGGTGATTTATCGGTTTCAAATTGTGGTGAAATATCGGTTGAAAAATATAAACTGTATTTTCCGTGCAGGAGGCTAGCCAAATCGGCAACCGTTATACTGCCGAAAAATTATCGAATAATTACTGAAATTTACCAAAAATCACCGAAAATCATAATAAATGATTTGATTTCACGTGAAATGATTTTCAAGTACGAAAATCGAGAAATTAAGTAAATTTCATAAAACATGAATATAACGATATTTAATTTTAAAATATTCATGTTTTCGAGAATGGTAAAAAGGAAATCACCGAAAATTCACCCGGTAGGTGATATTTCACGTGAAACGAGATGAAAATGAAAAAGAGACTGAAGTGAATATTTTTATAAATATTCTTTACATATTCACTTGATTTTACAAAAAACCTTTATGGTTTTAATTATAGAAATAATTAATTATGAAAATTCCATAAAGGTTAAGAAATAAAGAAAAACTATGATTTCGAGACTAGATGTCTCTACACGGGTTTTTAGAAGAAAACATGGTGATGGGAATTTAAAGTTAGAAAATAAATAATTTATTTTCATAAATTATAAAAATGAATTGTTTGAAATTCTGATAATTATAAAACCATGTTTTCGATGGAATGCACGGAAAAGCGTGCATATGTGTTTTACTGTGGAAAAAGACGGTTTTGCCCTTCTATATTTTCAGTGATGATTTTACAAACTGTCTTCATTTTATGGAAAAACATGATTTATACCTTTATGAAATATTTTGAAAAATGTGATTTGAATTATAAATTTCATAAAGGTGATGATTTTCTTACATGCGAGCCTTATGAATATTTGTAAAATATTTCAATTTCTTGTATTTAAAATCCATAAAGGCTATGGTACGGCTTATACTGTTTTGAGACTTAGGCCCCGAGCTTCATGCATCACATATACTGTTACTGTCACATGGCTGATTGACCAGCTAGTCATCAGCGTCCCGGATTGTCGCCTAGCAAGCGTACACCGAGGACATATTATAGATCATGGCCATAGATCTCATTACTGTTACTGTGTCCCTTAATGGACAATGATAGCATGATTTACTTGTAGGGTGTTGCCTAGTCTCACTTATTACTTATCACTTATCACTTACTGTTTACTGTACTGTTTACTGTACTGAACCACTGTGTACTATTTACTGTTTACTGATGAAAGACCGTACCAAAACACTGTGTTACTGAACTGTACTGTTTACTGAAATGGTAGCCATTGATTTCTGTTTTACTGAACTGAAAGCTACCATTTACTGTTTACTGAACTGAAAGCTACCTTATACTATTTACTGAATTGGTAGTTACTGTTTACTGTTACTGATTGAACTGTATCGAATTACTGTTTTACTGAATATACTGTTTTACTGAACTGTACGATACGGTTACTAATTTGAAAAGAGAAATAAATGTTATTCTAAAAGAATAATCGTAAGAATTATTTCTAAGATAGAAATAATCGAAGAAGTAATTATCCAATGATTGGATATTTACAAATCACTGTACTATACTGTTTTTACTGTACTGATGAGAAGAGAAGTAAACCACTGTTTTATTACTGAACTGCCACGTGTTTTAAAGTATACTGAAGTGAAAAGAAATAAGTGGTTTACTCTGTGGGAAAAACGAAAATTATATTGTTTTGAAAACAACGAAATTAGTATTCTCTACAGTTGCTTCTAGGTTCCGGAACAAGTATGGTATTCTAAAATACCTAACTTATTCTATCTGGATCCCTAGCCGACTGTAGTATCCTTCCTACATGTGTGCCTAGAGCCAGCTAGGAAGATTTTGAAGAAAAAAAATATATCTATATATATTTTCAGCATATAGATAGCTGAATATCAAGTGTGACATATAACTCTCTTACTGAGCCGTGGTTTTGCTCACCCCTTAATTTTAAACATTTCAGGTTTTAAAGAATGTGAGATCAGTTGATTGTGGATTACGGCTGCACATAATGGACAATGTGACAGACCGACTAAGATATGTCAGGTACGATCATTTATTTTCTGTATTTAGACATGTATGCAGTACTACTTGCTTATTAAGTAATATAGGGGATGTATGTAATATAAACAATATTTTATGAAATTGTTTAACATAAGAAATAAAGTGAAGTATCACAGACAGCCCAACCGGATAAATTGTGTAAAATATAAGTGAAAAATATGGTAACGGGTCGTTACACCAGCATTGGGATGGTACCATATGAGGCATTATATGGACGTAGGTGTAGATCCCCGATAGGCTGGGAAGAAGTTGGTGAAAGGACGATATTTGCTCCCGAACTTGTAAAAAGGGCTTCAGAAAGTGTTAGATTGATATGTGATCGGTTGCGAACAGCTCAGAGTAGACAGAAGAGCTATGCCGATAATCGGAGGAGACACTTGGAGTTTCAGGTTGGAGATAAGGTGTTTTTAAAGATCTCTCCATCCAAAGGCATAATAAGGTTTGGTAAAAGAGGAAAGTTGAGTCCTCGTTACATTGGTCCATTTGAAATATTAGATAGAGTGGGTGATATGGCATACCGACTAACACTACCACTAGAGCTATCAAGTGTGCACAACGTCTTTCACGTGTCTATGCTCAGGAAATACCATCCAGATCCCTCTCATGTGATTGACTATGAACCTTTGGAGATTGGAGAGGACCTAAGTTATGTTGAGAGACCGCTTCGGATTTTGGATCGAAAAGATAAGGTGCTACGGTCCAAGGCAATTCCCTTGATAAAAGTGCTTTGGCAACACCACAGCTCAGAAGAAGCTACATGAGAGTTGGAGAGTCTAATGAAAGAGAAGTACCCCCACTTGTTCTATGATGACTTGTAGCAATTTGGAAGACCAAAATTTTCAAGGTAGGGAGGATGTGAGAATCGCAAATTTCTTTAAACTAAGAATGTACTTAGTAGTTAATTTAAGCGAATATAATATAATGATGTAACTTCGAGACGTCAAATGCAAGATGTTTGTCAATGTTGCAGAATCAAATCCTCAAGAATAAAGGGATTACGTTTAAATATAAGCTAAACTAAAAGAAACAACATGCATGCATACGTATGAAAACGAGCATGCAAGCAACAGACGTATATACGAGTGTATATAAATGAACATACAAATAATAAAGACTAAATGAGATGAAAATAAATAATAAGATGAGGAAATAAGTTAATTACACATAAACAAGTATGTGTAAAGAAAGATACCTACAACTATATTTATATGTATATTTACTTGGTATAAGTATTTAAATATATATATGTGGATTGAATATCTTAAATAGATAAAATATATAATATCTTAAAAATAGGTTTATACACCTATACAAGATATATAATAAAGAGAATACATGAATAAATAAAAAAAATCATAAAATAATATTAAAATAAAAAGTAAGTAAAAAATAAAATAAGTTTTTCTTAAGAGTTGATGGGAATTCTCCCATCAACCCATCCCATCCGTCTGGCACCCCAGCACCCTTTTCCCATTGTTTCCTTATTTTATTTGAAAATAACTCCTCCACTAACTCAACTCCTCCCCCATTACTCCCTTCCTCTGCCGTTCCTTCATCCATTTCCAGCTGTTCCTTCTTTCTCTACCATACAAACATCACGCCATTTGAAGATTTGTGAAGGCTGAAGCTGCATCGAAACAACAGAAGCTGACGACACAAAATGAAGGCAAACACTGCAGCAACAAGGTAAGCACCAGAAGGATTTTAAGAAAGCCATTGGTGTTACATTTTCTGACTTGAAACAAGAGCCAAAAGAAGGGGTTGTGCGTGGCATTTATAGATCAAGTATAAGGCAGCAACGAGGGCTGTGCTGGTGGTGTCACGAACTGAAAATAGACAAGTAATGGGCTACGAATTTTATGAGTTAGGTTAGGGTTTAAGAAGGCTAAACAGGGGAGGCCTTGTTGGCTGAAATTGTTGTTAAAAAAGAACACTAAAAGGAGGGTTTTATAGTGGCTGAACGTGGACAGCTTATGGGACCTGTGTGTGAACTGGAAAACTTGGATTTTTGAAGAAGGAAATGGACTGCCACGAGAAGGAAAGAGGGCTGGAAATCAAGGTTTAATTGCTGAAGTTCAAGACTGTTTGGGCGTGCATGGTGGCTGAGAGAGGGAGGAGAAGACATTGAAAGAGAGCACAAAGAGGAGGGCTGCTTCACGTGGTGTGTTGGAGGCTACCGTGGATGGCATTTCCACACCAATTGCCGAGGAACCAAGGTAACAGAAAAGAAAAGAAATAAAAGAAAAGGAAAAGAAATTCAAGAAAAGATATATATTTTTATATATGGAAATGAGAAAAATAAATTTAAGCATAGTATTATGTTAGTGTTAAAAATATATATGTGTAGATATGTATATATATAGATATATACATATATATATATATATATATATTACTTGCTTGGAAACAAGAAATTAGATAAATATAAGTATGCATGGTGCATATATAAATATATATCAGATTTTTAGAAAGTATATTATAGTAGTGTTATATATATATATATATATATATATATATATATATATAATGCTTACTTGAAATCAAGGCAAGAAAACAAAGAAAAGAAAGGAAAAGAAAGGAAAAAGAAAACAAAAAGAAAGAAAAGGGATATATATATATATATATATATATATATATATATATATATATATATATATACACACACGTATGTGTAATACACACACACACACACACACACACACATATAGAAGGATATGGAAAAAATAAGAGAATGTAATTTAAGAACTTAAATTATTTGGTGTTAAGAGTATATATATACATATAAATATATATGTATATATAGATATTATGTTGGAATTTAAATTTTTCATAAGCATATAGAAAGCTTGAGCTAGGCTTTATTAAGTCGAAATTTTCTTGTGAATGTGCAGTGCGCCAAGAGGACGACGGACACGGTCAAGCTAACCACGGGACAAGATCAAGCTAAGCTCGCACTAGATAAGACGTTTATATAACGTAGAAGTAGGATTATCCTGTATAGGATTGAATCTTACAATAGAATGAATTGAATACCTAGAGATTTAATATAACTAAATGAAATGTAGGTATGATATTCGACTTGATAAAGTACCAAAGTGAGAGATATTGATCGGAAGTGAATCGATATGGTATAGGTTCATAGATATTATGAGATAAAATGATAAACATTCATGCAATTCATGAGCATGTCATTTTACGGTTTTTATTCACTTCCTTGAATTTTATTGCCATCAAGCATGACTTATTACTATACATGAAAAACCGAAATGATTTATTCTTATCATGTTTACAAGAATACTTGGATGCTTGAATGGCTTTGAAAAGAATGAAATGATAGTTTTCATATATGTACGTATATACATGTAAATGATCTTCAAAAAAGCATTACGTACATTAAACTATTTTTATACGAAAGATTGAATGCTTTATGAGACTATAGGCACCCTAAGAGAATTAAATTCAATAAAGCATAGTGGAAGCCGCCTAATTGGAGATTACTCATTAGGCATAGATGCTTGTCCGAAAATAGTCATGGACAAGTCTCAGTCTCGCCTGATCAGTGGGACTGAGAGACATGAGGTCTATGGCCATAGATAGCGCCCTAGTGGTTTCCAGGGGACGATGATATGATTCTTCACTGCTAGCTACAGTGAACTAAGTCTTTATTGATAGAGAGATAGGGATTTAGCCTAGTCTCAAATGATATGAAATGAAGTTTAGAGTATGCCTTTAAAATGAAAATGAACTCTAAACTCGATATTGATTTACAATATATAAAATGCATTTTGATGCTATTTGTGATATGAAATATACTTCAAAAAGTACATGTGATATGAAATATACTTCGAAAAGCATATGTGATATGAAACGTATTTCAAAAAGTATATGTGATATGAAATATACTTCAAAGTATATATGATATGAAACGTGCTTCAAAGAAATATATGCGATAAGAAATGTATTTCAAAAGTATATGTGATATGAAATGTGTTTCAAAAAGCATATGTGATATGCAATGTATTTCAAAAAGTATATGTGATATGAAATATGTTTCAAAAAGCATACTTGACATGAAATGAAAAAGCTTGCATATTTCAAGCATGTCTTAAAAGAATACATGAAAGGTATTGATATTTTACATGTCTTGAATTTGTTTAAAAGAATATGTATTACATGTTTTATGATTGTAACTACTTCGATCATAATTACATGTCAAAGGTTATATCATAGTCTCATAACTTAGACATTTCATGACATGTTGAAGCATAGATGAACTGAATCTGAGAACATGACAGGTATATGATCGCATGATGAATAAGAGATTGACTGATAGTAAATTTTCCTCACATGACATCATGCATGGCATATAGAACAGTATAATTCTAACTCTGCACTTATATAAATGACTTATTGAGCCTTGCTCATTAAACGCTATTTAAATTTTTTAGATTGAGCACGGAGTTGGGGGAGTATTTCGGAGCTTTCCGAATTAGTTCCAAGCCTGAAATATAGTCCCAACTCTCCAAGGAGACTTTTGTGAATATTTTGGGTATACATACTCTTCTTTTGCATTTAATATCGATTCAGGCTGTTTTTTTATTCAGTACTTAGATGGGATGTAATCTAATATAGGGAATGACATCTAGACTATAGTAATGGTGGAAGTATAGAATTGTTGATTTTGCATGAGTATGGATATGTAGATTGAATAGCATGAACAAGTGACCAAGTAGGAAAAGAATGTAAATCATAAGATGAAATGTCATGATATGGAAATGAACTTGGTCATAGGAATGCTAGAAATTAATCAACTGTTATTGTGGGAAGCATGAGCTGGAATTATTTGTAAATTTTTATGCAGGAAATTAACCTGGGTAAAGTGATAAAGATAAGTGAGGGAGTTAACATCCCGAAACGAAATTCACTACATTGCACTTAGACAAAATAAGTATAGGAAATCGAAAAATTTAGCCCTAATTTCTACGCGTCCGTACAAGTAAGAGGTACCGTCACGGCCTTCGGGTCATGACAACTACTACTTTATAAAAGTATCTTACTTAGTGTCAAAGTTGACGATGTAGTCTCTCCCGAATTCGTTCATGCTCCAATCGTTCTTGCATAATTTTTACAAGTCCAATTTCCACATTTAGAGTCATATAAAATTATTAAATAAAATAAAAATAATAAATTTTTCTAATTTTCCCACCCTTTTTCCTTTCTTCTTCTTTCTTCTTTTTCCTTCTTCTTCTTCTTCTTCTTCTTTTTCCTTTTTCTTTTTCTTTTTCTTTTCTTTCTTCTTTCTTCTTTTTCTTTTCTTTTCTTTTTCTTCTTTTTTGGTCTGAACTGGTTCAGACCAGTTCAGTCGGGTCAGACAGGTTCGGCCGGTTCAGCCTTTGCTAATCGATTCAGCCACCTGCGATCACCATTTTCGGCGGTTCAGCTACTCCGAAGCTTGTTGGGGTGGCAGCGAGGCTAGATCTGGCCTCCTTTTCCTGAGTGACGGCGGCGGCAGTGATGGCGGATCTGGAGGTGGTGGTTGCGGCTCCTTTCTCTTCTCTTTTCTCCCTCTTTTCTCTTCTTCCTTCACCACCAGTGGTCTCTTTTCCTTCCCCTTACCTCCGCCAACGTTGAAGTTGGAGTGGCGATGCCCGGATCAGCTGGCACCGCCGTTTTCCTCTTTCCTTTCCTTTCTCGTTTTCTTCCTTTTCCTCTCTGTTTCCGCTTCGTTTTTCTCCTCTCCTTCACTGCCTTCACCGTCGTCAGCCCTTTCTCTTTCTTCTCCCGCCAGCGACGGTCCCTTTCCCGATCTCTCTCCTTTGTCATTGCTGATGATGTCAGCCTCATTTGTTCCTCCTCTGTTTTACAAACAGATGAGGAAGAAATGGAATCGGGTTTGTATCCCGATTCCCATTTCCATTTTCTTTTTTTCCTTTTTTTTCTTTTTTTATATATATTTATATTTATAAATATATATAAATACAAAATATATTTATATATATATAAATATACTATCTTTCCATATGCATAAATATTTTTTTTTTTGTATTTATAATTTATATATATAAACACTTTAATTTGAAATTATATATATTTCACATATATACATATATTTATATATAAATGTATAATAATATACATATGTATTTATATAAAAATATATTTATATATATGGATATTTATATATATAAATAAATATACCTATTTTATTCCTTATAATTAGATCCTTTAATATCCAAATTAAATTCCTCCAATTCATCACTTCATCACTTTCAGGAATTCAAACAATAATTCGATCTCATAATTGAATTTATTTATTTATTTTTTCTTATCTATTTACATAAAAATTAAATTTTCGGATAATTAATACCAAAAATGAAAAATTTTTGGTTGTCACATTCGGATCGGATCGGTCTCAGTTTCGAATCGTATCAGGTTCGGATTATGTCGAGTTTGAGTTGTGTCAGGTTCGGTTTTTTGGTTTCAATCTTTTCGGTTTCAGGTTTTTAGGTTTCAAGCTTTTTCGATTTCGGGCCTTTGACATTTTCAGTCAATTCGGGTTAGTCCCAGTTCGATCTCAAGTGGGTTCAAGTGGGTTTTCGAGCTCGAGTTAACTTTTGCCACCTCTATTAACGCTTAGACTATAAATCATAATAAATTGATCCTTAAAGTCATTGTTTTTGAAATAAATAAATTCTTTCATCACTTAAACCATATCCGTTAAATGTCAATTGGACCACAATAGAAAACACATGGGCATCCCTAATTGAATGCAACATGAAATAATGTTTACTCCATGATATTCTTTTTTTCTCTTTTAAGGTTTTTTTTTAATTCTAATTTAAGTTTTTAATAAAACAATCAAAAAACTCTAATATCTCTCACTTTTACTTTTTTTTTCTATTTTATCTCTCTTTCCCTCTCATAGTTCTTGAAGCATTTTACACAAAAAACTCTAAAACATTTTCCTTTCTTCCTCTCAAATCTCTAACACTCTCATATGTTTTTTTTGTTAACAATTGCCTTTGATTTTTTTCTTTTTTATCAATATTTTAGATTATTTAATGTTTTTTTTATTTTGTCAAAGCCCTAGTGAAGGAGGAGAATCTTTGATTGTCACTTTTCTTGCTTTCTTTGATGAATTAGTGGCAAAAAGTTTGAGGGTTACCATTTTCTATCATGATTTTTCTCCACTTTAAAGAATCTTTGATGGTCATGTTTTTTTTTCTTAGTGTTTCAGTTCTAGGCCTTTGAGTGAGTTTTTAGACTTGAAATTTAAGAACAAAGTAGAGTGAAGAAGGGGAATGAATGATATAGTAGGAGGAGGAAGCAAAATGAGAGGAGGTGAAAGAAATTTTTGGGTTTGACATGGTAACCTTTAAGCTTAGATCTACAAGGTTCTAACCATTTTCAATATAAATTAACTAGATAACAAAAAAAAGGAGGAAAAAAGAGAATAAGTTGGTGTACTTTGGAGTTAAACTGTCGCAGGCAGGAGGCAACTAGCGGTCGACACCAGAATCTGAAATTTTTAGCCATCCAACCATCGAGGGAGAGAAAAAGAACAGAAGAAAGAAGAGAGAGAAGGAATAAAAAAGGAGAATGAGAAAGAGAAACAAAGAGGAAAAAAAGGAAAAGAAAATAATTTTGTGTGTTACACGTGTCATTTATTGCAATTTAGTTGGCATGTAACGGTTATATTAATAGTTTAAGTAACAAAAAGATTTATTTGTTACAAAAGTATGACTTTAGGGACTAATTTATTATGTTTTAAAGTTTAGGGATTAATTTATTATAAGACCCAAACTATAGGAATCAAGAGTGTAATTAACCTTTTTTATCAAGAAATTTCATTACTAACAAGAATCATAACACATATCCTATTTTATTTATTATTTATTTTTTTAATATTTTTATAAGATATGTGTCACAATCCTAATATTGCTTGTGAAGTAAAAAAAATCCATCGACGATGTATATAATAATTATCCTCATAACAATTAAACCAACATACATCATGTCAAATCTTGTTAATGAATAAAGAAACTAAAAACTTAGGTACATCCAAATTATAGATTGATATAAAACCTGATAATCCTAAATACAATACAGTAAAATGAAAAGAAAATAATACAAATAAAAATATGAAAGTGAAACAGGCTAAAAATTGGTAAAAAAGTGTAAACGAATATGTTAAAGCTTAAAAATAGAGTTTTTATTTGGCATGTCAACAAGAAATTTCCGTGTTTTACACGACACGAACACGATTTTTTATGACACGGATCCAAGACGAATCCTCCTTATAATTTGAGCCCCACCCAACCCCCCTCATACAAGAAGATTCACTGTCTTTAAACTTTGAGAGGACTTTGTCCTTCCAAAGTTTGGACAAGGTTTAGTGTATATTTATATATTTTTATATTAAATAAAATTTAAATGGATTATTTTAAATTGAAATTGTTAATTTTATTTATTTATGTTTTGATCCATAATTAAATTTTATGTATTCCAATTTAAAAAAGGTTAAAATTCTATCATTATTTGTCTATTTAGTTGCCATTATCCATCACTATTTACAAATTCTTAAGATTAAGAAATTTGTTACAATATTTAAACCAAAATAATTTCACATCTTATATAATTTTTCATTTTACTATGTTTTTTTATTTCATGTTATTTTGCAATTTTTTTTCAACAAAAAAAATGAGAACGAAAGCACTTTATAAGAAGTTTAAAAAAACATAAGTTTTAATTTCAAAGTTTCAACTTAAATCTTTTTAAAAGAACATATCTATTTTTCTTGTTTAAATAAAAAAATATTGTCTAAAAAACTGATTTATTTATACTTTTTTATTTCAATTTTTTAAACTATTTGAAAAATTATGAAAGTTCCAAAATTCATTGAAATATTGTATAATTGGAAATTTTACTATTAATTTTAGAGTTTTGGTATTTTTTTAAAGTCTAATGTTAATTTTGTAACTTTATAAGTTTTTTGCATGTAGACCTGTGTTTGTCTATTTAGTGTGTGTTAATAGAATGTATATTATAAAAAATAAAATATAATATTAGTTAGCCCCTCCAAAATCAAAGGTCAAGGTCTGTCACTGACACGGATACAAACTTTATACACGAATTACTAGGTCTAGCTAACATAAAGCTTGGGAGTATTTGTTAAGGCATGTACCACTCTGTTTCCATCTCTCTAGTACAGTGGAATTGACAATGCGAGAAAATCCTAGCCAGTCTTTTTGCCGAATCAACAATGGTACTTACTATAGAGTGATCAATTTCAACACTTTTTACTGCAATCACTACTAATAAAGAATCTCCCTCTATGATTATTTTCATTAACCCAATTTTTTGTACACACTTTAAACCCTCATACCAAACCATACTTTTAGCAATAAATGGATCAACAACCTTGTCCTTCTTTATAGTCATAACAGCCATTGATTCTTTTTTATGATTTCCGATAGAAACCCCTATTCCAATATTGTTGTCTCCCTTAAAGATAGTAGTGTCCACGTTAACTTTATTTATCCTTTCATTTGGAGCTATCCACATAGTCCACACCTAGTTATTTTCCTTCATCACCTAAGAGTTCGCTTCTTTATACTCTTCCAATAAAGCAAATGCACAACTAAAAATATGTTGATGATCCCTCTGTTTAGTACCATGCATGAATTCATTCCTAGCCCTCCACATACTCCACAAGAATATAAGAAAACGAAAGAATTCTTCCTTTATAGATTTCTTGTAAGCCATCAAAAACCAATCTCTCGCTAAAATATCTCCATTCCATACCTTAGCTTCTCCTTTTCCTCGAAGTTTCCAGACCTTCCTAGATTTTGTGTCGTCCCTCAATGCATGAGTTGTTTTTTAACGTGCTTTACCACATAGTAGACATACAACAGTAGAAGCTATTTTCCCTCTACATAAATGTGAGATCCTGAATTTTCTCTATTCTTTCTACACCTATGGAATATGCTAAGTTAGAATAATGAACCAAGTTATGATAATTAACACTCGTGTAAGTGGGCCCCACAGGACAATTCGTAATCTAGATGGACCTCGAAGTGGCAAAATATGAATTTTGGACTCAAAATACATAACTGGTAAGAAGACCACTTTCCAAAATTCTTTTATTTGAGCATGCCTATGTTTACCTGAAACAAATTCAAAAATGACGATTTTGTCCATAGGTTGAAAGAACTTTTCTGAATAACAGTCAACTTAGTTTGACTTTTGACCAATAGACTATCATAGATGAATCCTCGCGTGAAGAAGTTTCATGTAGATCCAGCTCATGGACTAAATCATGCGAAAATGCTAAAAATAACGCGAATGAGCCCAAAGGTCTTTATTTAAGTGTAGTTTGGTGATTTTACTACCCATGGTTAGTCAAACCACCTCAATAGTCAACTTTTGACCTGGTTTGACCCAATTGAATAAAAATAGAAATAAAACCTTGAAATTAAAATATTAAAGTAATACTAGGGACATGGATAGAATAAGTGAAATTTTAAAGGGGCAAAATGGTCAATTGTCATGGCTTATATTGTAACACATAAATTATATATAAAATATGAGATATTTTAGTGTCATCTTCTCTATCTAAGGCCGGCCACCATTGTTAGCATCTTTCTTTCATTTTCTCAAAGTTTCTACCACTTCTTCCTAGAAAATCACTTACTTACCTTCACTAAATCACTAAACTTCCTTGATAAAATTTGTTCCTCATCCTCAGCTCTATCTAAACCTGTAATTTGGAGGGCTGAATCAAGCATTTGTGGGGTATTTTGTTGCTACTATTTTCCATCACAAGTAAAGGTAAGAGAAGATGTTGTTTTCTTCAATTCTACCTAAGGTTTGGGATTGTGCTAACCTAGTAGAACATGTTATGGCCTTGAAATGAAGCAAAATTGAGTGTAGAGGCTCGTTTTGGTCAATAGAGGGTTAGTAAATCAAGTTAATATTTTGAAGGTTGTGAAATGATGTTTAAGTGTTAAAAGAAGTGCTAGTGAAGCTAGATTTAAAAGAAAACGATATTTGAATATAGTTGCTATTGTTTTACACTTTGAAGAAGTGTGGGAGATTGTTGGTGCTGCAAGTTACTATACTATTGGGGTATTTGAGGTAAAGGACATATGTAAAATGACATAGGGAGACTATGTCTGCACTATGGTCTAATGGTTGAATACAAAATGAAATTGTTTTATAAGTAGAGGAAGTTTGAAAATCAGTTTAACTCCTAGAGTTTATTCTGTCTAAGAGCAGCTGACTGCCCAGCCACAAACACATGTACTTTTTTCGAAACTGACTTAGACTAGTCGACTACCTCTCTCTACAACCGATTTAAAACCAGCCGACTGCCTGAAAGGTAAGTCGACTGTTTTCATCTAGTAGCATTCTGTTTCAAAACCAACTGACTGCCATATAGGCCAGTCAATTGCCTTTTTCCCATAAATATTCTGTTTGTGCACCAGTCGACTACCATATAGGCCAGTTGACTGCACTTGTCCATAAGTATTCTGTTTTAAAACCAGTCGACTGCCCAAGTGATTAGTTGATTGCCTCATTGAACTCGATTTTTAAATTATCTAAATTTAAAATTAGAAATTAAAGAAATTAAATTGAGAAAATGTATGGCAGTCAACCGTCCAAAAGAAGCAGTCCACTGCCCTAACTTGGAACACTGATTTTCAAAGCCTCTTTACCGAAAGTGCGTTAGATCGCATACAACGTATATTTGAAAGGCTTTGGTATGTATTGATTTCTTTGAAAGTATGGATTTTAGATAATAAAGTTTTGAGATTTGTTAACTCCCATAGTGATCATGCATACTTTTGTGCTTATATGGATTATATGTATTTGGCTGTGAGACCTTAGTCAAATCTTCAGCACCATTGCTGTTACCTGACTAGTGCACACTATGGATTATTGACGATTACCATTTGTCTCCTTTTATGTACCTAGCTTAGGGGTGGATGCTTAGCCCATGCGTTGGGTACGCCATTTCTTATATGCATCCCTTATAAGATATCCTCTATACATGATTCTATTGGATGTTGATTAACTCCACTGATTTGTTGAAAGCTTATTGTATCATTGATTTAAATGATTTAAACATACAAGCAAGTGTTTGATCAATTTAAATATATGTGAGTGAGAAAGCAAGATTTGATTATATGTTTATATGGTACTTAATAAAATCATACCTGTGTATTTGTTTTATAATGTACTTAAAAAAAATTATTTTAATCTCATTACACACAATTTATATTTAAGAATATCCAACTGATTCTCTATAGCCGAATGTAGGACCCGGGACAAGTGAGGTGCTTTAAAGCATCCTTCCATACTCAGCCTGGTAATCCTAATCAGCTATAGAAATTACTTCCTTCTGAAGTATCAATGTTGATAATGATTTTACATGACATGATAGAGCCAAATAGGAAACATGTATATAGAGGCATAGTACACATTTTTATATATGCTTCTTTACTGAGCATAAGCTCCCTCCTCTATTTTTCTTCCCAGATTATTTGCAGTGACATTCATTCTGCTCATTTTAGAAGAGCGCATTTTTTGGGACTATAGTATTCCTTTGAGGCATACTTCCATCTCCTTGAAGGTATATTGTGTTTTGTTATATATTTCAGGCTATTGTACAATACTATAATGTTTATTAGACCATATTGGGGATGTAAACTAGTAGAGGCTATAATATGTTGTAAATGAAATGTTAAACTTATTTGTATACTGACTTATGTAAACATGTGTATGTATTATAAATAATTTAAGGTTGATGTTGTACTGTACCTTGATAAGATGACATTGAATTTGATAATATGAAATTAATGTGATAAGATATACGGCATAAGTAAGAGAGGATAATAACCCGACAAATGACATAACCATGATAAGAGAAAGAAAAAGTTAGTTGGTATTTGAGTAAAACCAGATATTACAATAATCGGACTCTTGTAGATACACAATATAATCACTAGGAATGGCTAACTTCCTTTTCCTAATAGACCTTCTTAATTTTGGTTCAACATTCTCTAGAAGATCATGTTGTTCAACTGGTTGCTCATTCAATTCTGACACATCCAGAGGAGCCTCGTCTACTTGCAAGTTATCAGCTACTTGTAAGTTATCAGCTACTTGTGGATCTTCAATGATTGGTTGTTCAATATCCAACTGTACAAAAAGGGATATTGTTCATGATAACCAACTTTTAACTTGAAGTAGAGGGTTGATCTCTCACAAGAAAGATAACCAACTTTTAACCATCTTGAGATTGATTGCTCCCACTTATCAAGTCGTTTTCAAGAAACTTAGCGTTCCTAGATTCCACAATTCTAATGTTATGGATGGACAATAGAATTTATAGCCTTTGGACCGTTCGGCATATCCAACGAAATACCCACTTATGGTCTTAGGTTCTAATTTCTTTCTTGTGGGTTGTAGACTCTTATTTTAGAAGGGCATCCCCAAATGCGCATATGATGCAAACTCAATTTCTAACCTTTAAATGATTTGAAAGGCATCTTTGGAATAGCCTTGGTTGGAACCCTGTTTGATATATACGCTGTCATTTTAAGAGCTTCAATTCACAAGGATTTAGGCAATTTTGAGCTGCTAAGCATACTACACACCATTTCCATCAAAGTTCAATTCCTTCTTTCTGCAACACCATTCTAATCCGGTGAACCAGGCATGGTATATTGGGCAACAATCCCGTTTTCTTGAAGAAACTTCGCAAATTGTCCAGTGCTTGTCCATCTTCAATGTATCTACCGTAATACTCCCCATCTTTATCAATTCTTACTATCTTTAAGGGCTTTTCACATTGTTTCTCTACTTCAGCCTTAAAGATTTTGAAGGTGTCTAAGGCTTCGTTCTTGTTATGAAGCATGTAGAGATACATAAATCTCGAGTAATCATCAATAAAGGTGATGAAGTACTTTTGGCCATGTGCATCCATGTCTAGATAGTATATGTCAAAATGTATGATTTCCAATATGGTTGAACTCTTATTGGCACCTTTTAGACTTATTGGTTTGTTTGCCCTTAATGCAATCCATGTAAGTGTCGAAATCAGTAAAATCTAGAGTACTTAGTATTCCGTCATTTACCAATCTCTTAATTCTATCTACAGAGATATGACCTAGTCTCCAATGCCATAAAGTGGAAAAATCACCATTTACAACACATCTTTTAGTGTTAGTTTGAGCATGCAAGGTGTTAAAAGTAGTGTCATTTCGTAAATCGATAGAGAAAAGACCATCGCTTTAGGTACCATTTCTAACAATATCAGATTTGAAATATATCAATAATGATTTATTTGAAAATTGAAAGGAATATCCACAAGGTACCAGCCTAGACAAGAGATTAAATTTCTCGAGAAACTATGAATATAAAAGGTCTTTTTCAATTGCAAAACAAAATCACTCTTAAGAACCAGAGTAATGACTCCAACCCTTTAACACGTGAGCGTATCTTGTTTCCAGAATAGATGCTCTCTTCATTTCCAACTGGCTTTCTTAGGTTTGTCATACCTTGCAAGGAAGTCTAAATGTGAATTATAGATCCAAAATCAATCCACCATGTGTTATGGCTAACTTTAACCATATTTGATTCAAAACAAACATAGGAGAGTGGATTACCTTTCTTAACGAGCCATTGGTGAAACTTGGTGCAGTCCTTCTTCACGTGTCCCTTCTTTTTACAGAAGAAACACTTAGACTCTTTCTTCTTAATGTCAACTTGGGCAAGGATTTTGCCTTTTCCCTTGTCCTTGGCTCGGTCCTTGTTCTTTCCATGGTTTGTCAGAAATGCACTTTCACCTAATTCCATTAGGAGTTTTCCCCCCTCCGGTACACATATGGTCATCAATTCATTGATGGTCCATTTATCTTTATATGTGTTGTAGGATATCTTCAATGGTCCGTACTACCTTAGAAGAGTGTTCAGTATATAGTGCACCAAGAAAGTTTTGGACATATCCACCTCCAGCTTCTTGAGTTGGGCTGCTACATCTCTCATCCCCATTATGTGCTTAAGTACTCCTTTCACACTAGTGACTCTAATTTATTAGAACTTCATTATTAGGGTGCTAGCTAACGCTTTGTCTGAAGTGACAAATTGATTATCTATTACCTTCAGTAAGGTCCTAACGTTGGTATGTTGTTCTACAGAATCTCATATCCCAGCAAATATTTTTGTCTTAATATACATGACACTAAGGCGATTGGATCGCTCCCAGCGTTCATGTAAAGCCACCTAGGCTGGAGTGCTAGTTTCAATCAGTACGGGTTCATCTTTCCTTATAGCATAGTCTATGTCCATACACCCTAACTGGAGGAGAATTCTCTCCTTCTAGATCTTGTAGTTCTCCCCATCTAATTCGGGAACTTCCAAGTTAATACTAGCCTAAGGAAATATTGCATAGAAGAAAATAACAAGCTTATGTATCTAAAGTTTCTGAAGCAAAACTTAATCATGTATACCAATACAAACATATTTTTTAATCAATTATGAATCTCAGATATAAAACTTGCCCATGGGCTAAAGTTCTAATTCTAATATATTCATACTATTATGATAAAACTATAAAATTATGTCATTTCCTATTCCCTGTAGGTAAATTAAGAAACTAATTTAATATTTTATCCTAATTAGTTATAGAATCATAAAAAAAATTCCTGTAAGATAAAATTTATTATAATTTCATAACTAATTACAATCTATGTCTAATGTAGTTATATGATCCCATCAAAATATAAT
This sequence comes from Heritiera fomes, assembly GCA_032173925.1. Lineage (NCBI taxonomy): Eukaryota > Viridiplantae > Streptophyta > Magnoliopsida > Malvales > Malvaceae > Heritiera > Heritiera fomes. Next base: position 12,984,816 of record JAPDPM010000009.1, on the reverse strand, counting down.
TTTATTTAATTAAGGTTGCTGTGGCTAAGCCCTAATTAAACAAATTATGAATCACTTCGACATATTGGCAAATTTCTAAATTTTATTCATATTTTAATTTGCAATAAGGCAATTTTAATTCTAAATAATATGAATAAACTTAGCTATATATGCTTCCAGTATAAAAATAGCAAAATTATACATATTCAAAATTAACACATTTGCATATTCAAAATCGAATTTTCATAATTTTGACAAATCACCCATAAATTTTCATGATTATTTTCACAATTTATTTATGAATTATTTGTAAGGTTCAAAACTATACAAAAAATTCATAAATCCTAAATTTATGAAAAGTTATACAATTCATAAAATTTTAAATATTATGAGATCACAAAATTCTGCCAAAATGCCAAATTTGCCCAAAAGATAATAAAATTATTTGGCCTAAATAAATTCCATGCAAATGGCCTATTAAATATTACTAAATTGGTGGCCCAAAAATAAAACAAATAATGCCCATGTAAACAAGACATACATGACCTCAAACAAAAGATATAAATGGTCCAAATTCTGGCCCAACAAAAGATAATCATCTTATCTTATAGTTGATGCACACATTAATTAAAGAGATGATTAGATTGTACAAAAGATAAATCATCATCTTAGTATAGGATGATTCAAATCTCTCTAGAAGATAAGAATTATTTCTAATCTTATGGGATTAGAAATAAATACTATAAATAGTTACTCATATTTTGTATATCTTATTTTTTGTAAGAGTTACATTTAAAAATTAACTTAAACATTTAATAAATAATAATGATCATTGTTTAATTATTTTATCGAAATTATTTTTTCCTTCTTTTTTTCATTTTTTATTTCTTTTTTCTTTCTTTTCTTTTTTTTTCTTTTTTTTTAATAAAGAAAAACTATAATTTTTATAAAATAATACCTTCTTTATCAACTCATGTTTTTCAAAAATTATATTTTGAAAATAATTTTTAAATCATTTTTTTTAGAAAATAAATTCTCAGACATAAAAATATTATAAAATATAGTTTTTGACTAATTTTTTTTCCTACATTTAAATTTTATTTTTTTTTCTTCTCTTTAATTTTTTTTGTTACTTATAGGAAAAGAAAAGAACAGGGAGAAAGGAAAGAAAATAACTGCTAACCATAAATTCATTAAAATTATATAATTTTTAGTTAAAATTGAATTATTAAATTTAACTTCTATTTTTTGTTTTTTCCTTTTTTCTTGTAATTGGAAAAAATAAAGAAGAGGAAGAAATCATAAAAATAAATCAAAAATATTTAAGAAATATATTTTTGAAAAATTAATGAATTAAAAAATCAACTTAGTTCTTAGAAAAACTCATTTTTTAAAATAAATTTATTTAGCTTACAATCAAAGAAATTATTTTAAATTTAAATCATACAAAGAAATAAAAAAACAAAAAGGGAAGAAAAAAAAAGAAGTGAAAAAAATAGAGAAATTGTTTTAATTTTTAATACAGTTTTTGAAAAGGTAATTTAATTTTTCTAAAGATTAATTTTTTTATTAAAAAATCAATTAGTAAATTTAACTATTAATTATAACATTTATATAATATTACTTAATAGTAGTAGTGACATATTTTAAATTTAATTGAACAAAATATAATATAAAATAATAATTTTGTTTAGTAGAATAATAATTAAATATATTAGATAATAGTACTTAGCAATAATACTAATTATTAATATATCAAAATTCTAATAAATGATATTATTTAGAAAATATATAATATATTCAATAAATAATTATACAAATTTTAATTAAATAATATTACGATATTTATAGTCTAATATAATTTATATTTAATTGCTTTTTACTTTTTTCAATTTTTTATATTAAAATAAATATATTAATTTTAATTTATTTTTTAATTAAATAATATTTTATATTAAATTTTAATATTATTAATAAATTAATTAATTTTATTTTATATATTTTATTATGAAAATATATTAATATAATATTAATATATAGACATTGTTCACTTACTTATGAATAACATCAAAAATGAAAACATGATTTTAAAAACAATAGAAAAAAAATTCTAAAATGAAAACATGATTTTAAAAACAATAGAAAAAAAATTCTTACTTCCAACAATTTTGAAAATTTTTATTTTCATTTTCATATTTTTTGAAAACAAAAACATATTATCAAACATGTTTTCTACTATTATTTTTAAAATTAAAAAAAAAAGTAAAAAACATGTTAGAAGAAGTTGCAACGCGGTTGCTCATATGTTAGCTAAGTATGCTAGTAATGTAACAGATTTTATTGTTTGGATGGAAGATTCTCCCACTTTTGTTGAGTCTGCCATCCAACCTGACAAGGAAGCCTGTATGCTGTTATGACAGCCTTATATGATATAAATAAATATACCGTCTTTCTATCAGAAAAAAAAAAAGAAACAAAAACAATCCAAATGATCCCTACTTCCCTAGGCTATCCTAATTGATGTTTCTGCTTGTAAACACATCCTCCACCGATTCATGTGCATAGGGTGTAATTGAATCAAGCTACTTAAGCTTAATTTGATAATTATTCGAATTCAGCTCATTTATTTTCAACCAAGTTCGAGTTCAAACTACTTGAGAAACGAGTCAACCCATGTTTGAATATTTTAAAACCCGCATCAAGTGGCTCATGAGCCTGTCGAGCTTATTTTTAACATATTTTATTATTAATTTATCTTTTTACTCTCAATGTATTGTTGAAAAACGACAAATTAAGCCTACCAAGTCGAATTCGAATTTATCGAATTGAGCTCAAGCTCGAACTTTAAAAACTAAGTTCGATTGAACTGGAGTTGAATTTTAAACATCGAGTTTTCGAGTCGAGTCGAGTAGAGCTCGAGTCTGATGTTGAACCATATTGACTCGACTTAATTATACCCCTGTGCATAAACATAATTTGGTATAAAATGTACCAATCACCCCCAATGTATCAAAAAAAAATTAAATAAGCTAAAAATAAAATTTAGTAAACACTTTAGAAAATTTGTTTAAGATTCAACTCAACTCACTCGTTTAAATTTATTTAAAAAAATTATTAATAAAATTGTTAAAACAATAATATTTTATTAGTTTATATATGATACACTGACAGTGAATAATCTTTATACACTGTCAATGCATCAGAGGTTGACATCTCATTAATATGCAAACAAAAGAGATGCTAAGCCCTTAAAAATAAATACAAATATTTTTTTTTTCAATTTGCTCATAATGGCTTAATATATAAATTCTTATTTTATTATTTTAAAATATATTTTAGTTAAATATAAATAAAAATTTTAATTCTAAATTATTTTCAAAGACTAGGATTTAAAAATTATTGTCTACAACTCTATCAAACCAAACCTATGAATTTGTTACATGGATAAGTCTGCTAAAACAAAACTTGTCGAGAAAGTGAGATGAGATTTTTCTTCTTTTAAACGCTATGGTAGCTAAGCCTCTCGTCACTAATCAGTAATAATTGATTAGATCACCATAAGATGATAGTGAAAGATAAGAAAGTAAGAAATACCACTAGTTGCTATGAAGTAAATATTGGTTTTTCTTACAGCGAAAGAAACCCTGGTGGCCAGGTTCACACTGACATTTTGAAGAAACTGCTTATGTTTGATTTTTGAAACAATAGGATCTGTATTCCAGTTGTTTGTTTGATGGGCTGCTAATGTCATGCATCCATAGATCAAACTTTATCTTTGACACACTAGCCCAATCTCATTTCTGTGTGCAAAGTGCAAGCTACAAAGCTTGATGGGTGGTTAGGAAAAGCCAGGGCAGCTGGCCAGCTGCCAGGACAGGCCGAAAGATACAGAAATTAACCGTTAAAAGCTTGTAGAGTCCCTCCCTTTTTTTGGTGCGTCTTGCAGCAGTATGGTACCAAAATTGAGCCACGAAATCACATCACATAATGTTTGTTGAGTCGACTCTTTCGGTAAAGTTTTGAATTCAAATTTTGTCAATGAAGAAAACAAAATAAAAAAAAAATTTTCGTTTAGGATCTAATTATAACTCAACTCTTAATTAGTCAAAACTTAAAGTAATCTTCGAAGATTTGACAAAAAATCACAAGTCACACGAGAATATGAGAACCGAAATTCTGCATATGGTTATGTGTTCTGATTTTTTCTCAGGGGATGCACTGACAAAACTACTATTTAAGACTGCAAAGAGAATTTCTAAATAAATCTTTTTTTTTTCTTATCACACCTTATTATCTCTATATTTTACTGTTTATAATACTGTTTATGGCCCAAATAAAGTTGGGTGCATGAAGGAAAAAAAAAAAAGATGTGTTTAGAACCTTTCAACTGCAAAAACACATATCATGGTAAATGGCAAAACTGTCCTTGAGATTCATTTTGGTCTCCGAGCCTTTGCCTTTTGGAAGCTACCTGCCACACCTTCCGAACATCCCTCTAGGGCTAGGCTCTATCAAACAAGCAAAGATTTCCAATTCTTAAATATAAAAGAACTGGAGACTCCCAAGGACTAAATGGGGTTCAATGCAGAAACCACCGAATATAATGGCAGATTTTTCCAGTTTCTGAGGTAGGTAAACTAAAACCTTGACTCGGTTAAAACTGTCAGAAGAGTGTTTGCTGCTTGCGCTGTGTTATGTTACAACTTACCCAATTACAAGTTTCTATTTTTTTTTATTACCAAGTTGTCTACCTAAGCAATCCTCTTAATTGTAAATCATACTCGTGGTTAGATTTTTTTGGCACACATTATTGGCTGAAGTGAGCTGGGTTTTGTTAGGGATGCAAGAAATAACGTGGCCATTGCTTGTTCATTTTAGTTTATGAGTTGGGTTTGATGTAAAAGGAAGCAAGAGAAAGAGAGCATGGTTTCCCGAGATTCCATATAGGTGACTGCAGCTAGTTTGATCCTAGAAGATTGAAGAAGCAGGTGTTTCTAGCATGCCCATTTCCTAAAATGTCTTGGATACAATCTCAAATCAAGCTAAACAATGTTCCTGTGAATTACCATCCTCGTTCTCTACTTTCTTCTTCTTCTTCTTCCTCCTCTCCTTCATTGCCGTACAACATTGATTACCAAAAGCAACCAAGCCCTCCATCATCATCTACTTCAGCTAGTAAAATAAGCCCAGCTGTTCTGTTCCTCATAGTTATTTTCGCTGTTGTATTTTTCGTATCTGGCCTTCTTCACTTGCTTGTTAGACTTCTCATGAAGCATAGATCTCCCTCACCAGTATCCGAATCCAACGGATACCCAGAAATGTCAGGGTCGGATGCTTTCCAGAGACAACTACAACAACTCTTCCATCTTCACGATTCAGGTTTAGATCAAGCTTTCATAGATGCTCTACCTGTGTTTCTGTATAAGGAAATAATGGGGTTGAAAGAGCCATTTGATTGTGCAATTTGCCTTTGTGAGTTCTTGGAACAAGACGAATTGAGATTACTTCCTGTGTGTAGCCATGCCTTTCATATAGACTGTATAGACACATGGTTGATGTCTAATTCTTCTTGCCCTCTTTGTAGAGGGACCCTTTTCACACCCGGGCTTTCGTTTGAAAACCCAATTTTTGACTTTGAATATCCAAGGGAGGAAAACATGTTATCAGGCAATGGAGGAACCGGAGCTAGTTTGTCGCTTGGCCCCAAACCAGCAGAGAATGACATTGGAAAGAGGGTGTTTTCTGTCAGGCTAGGCAAATTTAGAAGTTGCAATGATGGAAGAGAAGAAAGAGAAGCTGTATTGAGAGGAGAGGGAGAAAGCAGCAGCAGTAATTTGGATGCCAGGAGATGTTACTCCATGGGTTCTTACCAATATGTGGAGGCTGATTCAGACTTCCAAGTAGCTTTATGCCCCAGCAGAGGAGGCAATGCCATCGCTAGTGCTAGTACGAAGCTTGTGAAAGGGAGATTGAGAATTGGACAAAATGGGAATTCAGGAAATGATGGGGATGCAGAGGGAAAGAAAATTAACATGACAAGTAAAGGTGAAAGCTTTTCTGTTTCGAAGATCTGGCAATGGTCTAAGAAGGGTAAATTCCCAAGTTCTTCAGATGCTATAGGCATAGGCTCCTCCCCTGTTACCTTTGGTTTGCCATGGAGTGATGGCAGAACTCAGCTTACTTGAAACCTGAAAGTATTTACTGTTCCTTTGTACTTCATTCTATTATATGCTATATATTCAAGGAATCTATTTATTAAAGCTTTTCCTTTTATCTTTTACTTTCTCCCTTCTTTCAACTAAATTGATTCTTTACTACTATGCAACCTCTGCGAAATATGTTTCTTCGATGTTCTTACCTTTATGATTGTCATTTAAAAAAATCTTACTTTTATGACAAGTTGCAACTTGCTATGAGCTTGGCCTTTTCCATGTAGTGCCAATCTTAAGAACCCTCTTTTTTCATGATGTGAACTGAGCTGCACATATTGAGATGCTCTCCCTCTTCAATAATATATACAAAAAAGAATGAACATAAAGGAAAGATAGGAATCACTGTTCTAAGAGCATCTCTAAAGGCTTCATTTGTTTATTTATTTATTATTTCCTTTGATCTCAAATAGGAACTTTTCTGCTTTGTATGATGACTGATGAGGCGGTGGGATCCCTAAAAAGTGCATTGAGCGACTCTTGTGTGTAGCCATTATTTGAGAAGTTGACATGACACATAAATCAGTGGATTGTGGGGTCATGACAGTATTCTCTCAATCTAATTAAAGTTCTGATCCCAAGCTTACTACATAATTTCTATTTCCTTTTTCAAATGAAAAAATCATCCGAAAACAACATTTTTGAGACTGCACTGCAGAAAACCCCACAACAAAATGCCTCGTTAACAAAATATTCCAGCAATCATCATGGATATCTTGAGCTTACTACATATTTAAAGCATAAAACTAACATGGTAAGATGGTAGCAAGCTATCAGCAAGTGGTTAGAAAAAATAAAAGTAAATTTTTTTAAATATTTAGACATGATTGGAATCTTAAAATCATCACTGTTAAAAAAATTTTATTGTTTACCACTCTCGGTTCAAACAAAATTAATCTCATATTACAAAAAGACGAAGATAACTGTAGTTGCATATAAAAAGATGGCAGCAGGCTTGATGCTTTTCTATAACTTGAAAGTGATTTTAGTTATGATGCTTTTACACAAAAGGGGAAATTCATGCAGTTGGAAAAGGAGCATGTTAACCCTCGTATGCATGATGATTAGAGAAGACCAAACATGCCTGCTTGGGTCTGATTATTATTTTGTTGCCAATCCTATACATCAATAGGTAACCATGTGAGACTGGCACATGACATGAACACGACCCTAAGTGAGCCAAAAGTCAAAGCAAGTGATGCACGAGCGGCGGGCAGAGGCAGGCATCAATCATGAGGGCTTTGGTAAGCCAAGAGTTCACAAAAATAACAACTGCACGAGATTGAGAGGCACACAAATCAAAGACATATCAATTTTCAAGCTCAAGATTGCAGAGAGAAACGGATATTGTATGATTGAAAACAAGCAAGCGTTATTGAGCTTTGGTGGACGAATCCAAGGTTTCTTATGTTCAGTATTAACGAATATGGATTTGAAATTAGTACTAAATTGAATTGATATCTTTCAAGCATTAGTAATTTAGAACAGCACACCTTCGTATGTATTCCAACATTATAACAAATTTCGTTTTCTACCACCTAATTCAAAAACCAATTCCATACAGAAATGGTTTATATTATATAATATAATATACATAAAATCACCTAAGAGGAGAAAATTTGTGGAGAATAGTGACCCCATTCAACTCAACACAAACCCAAGCAAAATCTCTTGCCATGTGCTACACACGCTACTGCCCCCCGGATACAACAATTCAAACAAAAGGTTGCACTATCATTACAAATGGTGAGAAGTTTCCCAGGGATAAAAAAATAAAAAAAAGATGGTACGTCTCTGTCGATCAATCAAAGCTTATAAATCACGAGGAAAATTGTTGATTTGTCCTTCTTCCAATACATCTTTGTTGTTCACCTTGTAAGCTATCTTTATGCGCATGACCAAGGATTTCTGAAAGTAAAATGGATATATTGTAACTTAGCCTCTGTAAAAGACCCAGTGGAAGGGGATAGCAGCAATAAATATATAAAATAATTGATTATCCTTCCCATAAAAAGATAAATTACAGTGCCAAACCACATTCAAAATTTCTTTCCATGCAAGGACAAATCAATTGTTAAAGTTTACTGACATAATCAACCAGGAGGACAATTGTTTTATTAGTTTCATTATCAAATTTTATTGAATATCACGAAGCATGTCAATAGAAGGTATTAAAATCTTTTCTTTTGCTTTCTTTATTTCTCTTCTGCAACCAAAAAAATAATTGGAAAGCCAAAAAACAGCATCACTAAAAGCTATAACTGGAGGATGGCAGCCCCAATATGCCAATTAGGACAGAGTAAACTTATCAGTTCCGCAAAGCTACTTTAACCGATTAAAACAACTAGATATTAGATAAATGATTAATATGCTAATGCTTTCTCTTGCTAAACCCTGAGATTCAGAATGAATAACGTAGATATTAATAAAACTCGGCACACATACCTTCCCATGTTGGCTATTAGTAACTTTCAAACTTTGTGTGATGGACCCATTACCGCTTGCAGGCAACATGTTGCTGCTAGCCGGATCCAAGTGCAACTGAAGAAACTGCAGAATTTAAAAGCAGCAAATTGTATCAACATCACACATATTAAACAAAGAAGTACGAGAAATTTTAAATAATATGATTTACAAACTTAAACAGATATTTTTAAGGAACATAACAATTTTATAAATTTTGTGAAATTAATCAAGCCTAGATTTTAGGAACTCAACAAACAAGGCTAGTAAAAAGAGATTCTTCGGGAAAATAAAGTACTACTAGTGAGGCTGAGCTTTAAGTTGCAAACTGAAAAGTTTTTTTTCTTTTATTTTCACCTAAATCCATGATAAATAGAGCAACAGAGGTGAAAACTGATAATGCAAAATCCACCTTTAACAGATGGAAGTGAAACCCAATTATAAATTTCTAAACTATAAGTACAAGCTCAATAAACGACCATCTTGAGATACCTTGGGAACTGCTGCCTGGAAGAGAAAATCATTGTAAACATTAGATGAAAGATTTGTAAAAGTAGCTTGGATCAACGTTGTTTGCGGGTTTCCTGCTTGCTTGGAGAAGTTAAATGTCATCCTTAAGGAGCTGCTCTCATATGCAACTAAAGATGGATAAGCTGGACCATTTTCCTCTGCCCACAGGAAAAAGAAAACTATTAACTACTTTCACAACTACAAGGCTACAACATCTGCCAAACAGAGTTCCAAACTGTAAAAACTTACCATGCTTTTGAGGACTGGGGCTAAACCCATCCAATAAATCCAGCATTGGAGAAGCACTTGCAGGTGAAGTGACATTTGCAGAGAGTGAAGAAAGTGATGCGAGGCCATTTAAATTGGCAACTGGTGCTTTGTTGTCTTGAATGGAGGATAATACGTCAGATGAAGATGAGAGGCTTTGTGCAGGAGGTGATGTTCCAATTGACAAAAGATCAAGCAGGACATCTGTACCAGCTCTTGGAGGATCACTTGTGCCTGAAAGTCAGAGAATAAAATCAAGTTTTTTTAATTAACAGGAAACAAGTGATCAGGCACTGGAACTGATTCACTTTTAACCATGAATGAAACATCTAAGATTATTGTCTATGCAAAAAAACTTATTTTCTTTTAACATTGCTACACTCAAAAATGTCAAATTAAGTAATTCTGTGATTGAACCAGCATCATGCCCATTATATATCCAAAATCAATTTGGAATTCACGCTTATATTATAGGAAATCAAATTTAAAAGTGATTTATTATGTTCTTTTGTACAAAAAAAAAGTAGGTTTGAGTCATGAAATTTAAAAACCACAAATTTTAATCAACAGGTGTTTGCCTGAACTACTGTTCCCTATGATTATGAGATATAGATGATTAATTCTCAACAAGTAAAAGATAAATAAAAGGGATAAAAGACTAAATATTTGGATCTTGAACAGATTTATCCCTCAGAAAAATGCTAACTTCAGCAATGACACTGCCAAACATAAGCACGTGCTTGAATGAATCACTCCTTAAATGTTCCTTAAAGATGCACATAATTATGCATCCAACCAACCTGATGGTGCAGAAGCTGGGGACAAATCAACACCTAGAAGATCCTGAAGAAAATCACCACCAGAAGAGCTAGGAGCAGGGGCATCATCTGAACTTAGGTCAAGTAAGTCTGCAATAGGAGCTGCAGCCGGTTTAGCAATTCCATTTGGAAGATTACGTGCTGCCCCAGTGGAAGGTGAAACAGCTGTTGGCAAGGAGCCAGCCCTCCTTCCGCTAAAAGTTGCCTCATCCAAAACTGGCATCCTTTCAACCAGTGCAGATCTGTACAAATTCATCCATCAGCTTTGTAATTCTCAATTATGCTGCAATGCTGGAAACATTCTAAAAGTTAATGAGGTCAAACAAAGACAGCTTTTTAATCATATACCTAATGTTCTGATGCTTCTGAAGAATACGATTAAATTCAATAGATCGCTGCTGCAACTCAAGCACAAGGCTTCCTTTATTTTGAACAATTATTTCCTTGATCCTCCTGGAGATACCAATCAATATAAATTGATTTTCTTCATGCCAAATAAATAAATAAGAAGAAATTCTTCAATTACTTCATGCAGAAATTTGACAAAATATTAGGATGGTCAAACCAATTTATCAAGAAATAAATTCAACTTGGGTCATGTTTAGATAGAGTTAGTAACTCCATCAAGTGTACAAAGATTCTTTTTAAAACCTAGACCAAGCTAAGAGGCCAATAGAAACGTGTAACCATGGGAATGAGCATAATAAATGATAAAATGCATGTTGGCAAAACATTAACATACTCTGAACAAGAAGGAAATCGAGAAGAGAGCTTTAAAAGAGAAATCAAAGCCATCGCTTTAGTAGTGAGATCTGAAGTATGACGCTTAATAGCAACCTCTATGGCATCCACAGCATTAGATTCCGTTACCTGCTTAGGAAATAAAAATTGACTAAGAACTTTCCAAACAGTATTGTAAGACGCAGAATGATAGGTCTAAGCATTCAATTTAGGTAATGCAGCCACTGCACAAAAGAACAGGATTCTGATATTGTCCATGGAGGACTTTCATCTTTAGCATATAGCAGGTTAAGAATCTTGTTAGTCTAAAAAAATATATTTTGGATTTCTGTGATTCCATGGAAGAGACCCAGGGTAATAAAGAACTCCATTTGATGACACCCAGTATCGCATCTAATTGCAAGAAAACTCAAAATATTTCAATCAGAAATAACATAAAAAAAAACTTAAACAAGATGTTTTGAATAAAATCAGAAGGCACATCGCAATGTCTTGTTGAAATAGGAACTGAATGGTTCCTTGCCTAATTATACATATGCAAAATCACATCAACCATAAGCCCAAAATAAGCCATACTAGGTTATTTTGATTAATGTTTTATAATAGAGTTATCCCCAGGTAGTCAAAATGAATTTGATTGTTATAAAACAAACTTCAACCAGGAAGTAATTCAGTTTTAACCACTCCAAAATAAAAATGCCTGCACCAAAGGAAAAAACTCTTGAAAATTCACTATTTGATGAAGCAAAAAAAAAATATATATATATTTATAGTTTTAATGTTCTTTACTACCAGTTAAACAAACAATACAATTACTGGTTTTGTTCTCAACTTATCAATTACTTAAATTCAATTTAACAGTAAACATTTCATAAGTCTTAAAGTAATAAATTTATGAAAATCTTTGCAGAAAGGGTCCTAATCAACTTTCTTCAGTTAGAAGCATACGTTCGTATAACACAGCACATTACCCAACTGTTTTTCCCTTTTTTTTTTCTGAAGATAAAGAAGTGCAACATGGCCAGTTGAGTACAGTAGGAGTGCATGCTAAGTATTCCAAGGATAAGGATGCACTTACAGTTATTGAGTCTTCGATATCAAGCATCCCAGCATTATTCACCAACATGTCACCATATTCACCAATACACCAAACAGCCACTCGAACCAGAGTTTCCTAATGAAAACATCAATTTGCATTTGAATGTTTAAGCAGATAAGAGCATCAAATTCAGACACATAAAATCCAAAAAAAAAAAAAAAGAATACCTGTTCTGTTGATATTTGGAATGCTCTGTACAACGCCCTGACTGTATATCCATGGAGGTCAGAAGCATTACTTATGACAACAATAAGGGCATGCCAGACTTCATCTTTTACAAAATTTCCAGCCTACTAAGCAAAGGAGAAATATCAGTACTCTTGGAACAAAATAATTGATAGAAACACTGATAGAACTAAGAAGATGATTTTGGAAAATCTCACACCAGGCGAGGTTAAAAGAACAAGCATTCAATCAGTTTCCTTTTATTGACAATTTAGTTTCAACAATAAAATGCAAAAATATTGACATATAGCAAAATGAGAATATAGTACTGGGTAAGATGAACCATTACTGGTTATACACCTGAGTTCCCACAGTTTCCACCAAATTATAATGCCTACTTTCCCAATTACTGCCTTAAACCAATTTAATTTTGCCTACTTAAACCATCCATTTTCCTCGACAATTTAGTTAATAAAAAAAAAAACCCACCTTCGTACTGTTTCTACATGCAAAATCACTGGCTACACTACTTGCTTTTCTTAGGTTTCTGAAGTGTTTGCTTTTCTACTGTGTTCCTAAAAAAACCATTGACCTAGCTACTTTTCCAGATCCAAACCGCTAGTCCTTAACAAGTTACTAGTAGTTGCGGCTTGAGGTCTTACATGGATTTCATCAATCACTTTCCTATATCCTAATTGACAGAGAAAGGGCATCACAATCCTCCCCATTAAAATCCTTAATATCCTCATTGGGATCACACTTCACAATCATAAGCAAAATGAAAAGGACCAAGATCACACCAGCAGTCGCATCAAGTTAAAAGATGAACTAATACAGATTGCAGAGGCCCAACAATTTTTGCAGACCTATACCACCAATTCTCAACAGTCAAAAGCTTAAACTCAAGTTCTAGAAGTCAGTAACTTGAGGCCTTATATGATTTCATTAATGGAATTTACTTCTATCTAATGTGGATGGAAAATCCCATTTTCAGCCTTTGATAGTTCATGTGGGAAAACATGATTAATGTACAGCTAGGGCTGAGAAAAAAAACCGATAAAACCGAAAATCCGACTCGAACCGGGAGATTTCGGATCGGATCGGTTCGGATAATAGACAAATTTGGTTCGGATTCGGATCATGACATCATTGAACCGGATAAAATCGGTTCGGATCGGATTCGGATACGGATAATATACTTTGTTATTTGGTATTTTGTAATTTTTACTATTTAAATTAAAAGCTCAAGTTTTATATTTAATTAAAAATCCTAAGGAAAATTTGAAATAAAGTCCAAAAGTGCTTAAATGCCTTTAAAAAATTGAAATAAAATTTAAAATTACATTAAAAAAAACCGAATGACCGATCCGATCCGATCCGTATAAATTCGGATCGGACGGATAGTTTTTTTAATTCGAATCGGATCGGATCACAAAACAAAAAAACCGCTTAATTTGGATTGGATCGGGGTTTTGAAAAAAACCGATCCGATCCGACCCGTTATCAGCCCTATGTACAGCCAGATTTTTAGGATATTTTGCAACAGTTTGTATTCCTAGAATTTGGCTGATTTGGTTAAGAATATTCCATAAATCATGAGATTTGATAGCCTAGTTAGTTTCCTTTTCTATTGCTAGGGTTATATATATACATAGCCACTTTGTACGTATTTTCTTAATGAGATATACAGCAAAAAATTCTTTTGTTTTTCAATTTACGTCATGGTATCAGAGCTTTAGGTTTTTTCTTGAAAATCAATCATCTTTTCAGCCTTCATTGCTGATTTTTCTGCAGTTTCTTTTTCAACCTTCATTGTTGATATTTTCTGCAGTTTCTTCTTCAGCCTTCATTGCTGATTTTTTTACCTTAGGCCTTCATCGCCATTTTCTCATCCAGCCTTCATCATCAAAATTTGTTTCTGTTCATCTCTTTTGGCTCGATTCTGATTCTCTTGTTCCAGCCTTCATCGCTGTTTTTTTTTTTTTTTGCTCTGTTCTGCTCTGTTTTCTAAAGAAAAAACAGAGTATTTCAAGTGTTCTTTTTCTAGCCTTCATAGCTGGATTTTTCCTCTCTTCTTCATCATTGACGGTTTCTCTTTGTTGCTTGAACTTTGTTGCCGATTTATCCCTGATTCTCACCAGTCTTTCAGCAAGTATTGCTTTGTAAAAAATGTCAGTAGTTGCAGAAACAACCACTGCAGCACCAAAGGGGTCCGGCAATCTTAACCAAGAAGAGGTCAAGAGGTTGAGATCTCTAATTAGTAACCTTGACAAACCTTCAGGTACTTGTTCATTAGTGTATTCAGGTAAGTTTCCATCCTCTATTAGATTTAATGTCTCGGATACAACCTTTGCTAACTCCTGGATCATGGATTCAGGAGCTACCGACCATATGACCCACTCACCAAATGTCTTTTACACATACTCTCCATGTCCAAGCAATAGGAAAATAGCCACAGCTGATGGTTCTTTGACTACTGTAGCAGGTGTAGGAGATGTTAAAATAAGCCCATCATTGACCTTAAAAAATGTTCTTCATGTCCCTAGATTATCCACAAACCTTGTCTCTATCCAAAAGCTTACTCAAGATTTATGTTGTAATGTGATTTTTCATCATAGTCATTGTGTATTTCAGGACAAGGATTCGGGGAAGACGATTGGACATGCTAGAGAATGGGATGGGCTCTACTACCTTGAAGCACTTAGCCAATCAAATATTACCAAGGGTAAATTACCTTCTTCTTTCGTTTCAGAACTTTATTCGTCCAATAAAGACAAAGTTTGGCTTCACCATTGTCGACTTGGACATCCATCATTTAGAGTCATTAAAATTCTGTTTCCATCTTTATTTCAAGGTCTAGATGTTGAGAGCTTTCATTGTGAAGTGTGTGAACTTGCTAAACATAAACGTGTACCTTTTCCAATAAGTAATAACAGAAGCTCTCTTCCTTTTTATCTCATTCATAGTGATATTTGGGGTCCTTCTACTATCCCTAATGTTTCTAGGGCAAAATGGTTTGTGTCATTCATTGAATGATTGTACTCGTGTTACTTGGATTTTCTTGCTTAAACATAAATCTGATGTTAGTACTGTCCTGCCAAATTTCTGTTCCATGATTAGGACCCAATTTGGAGTCAATATCAAAAGGTTTAGGTCAGATAATGCTAGGGACTATTTCAATCAAGTCCTAACTCCTTATTTTCAAAAGGGATAGTACATGAGTCATCCTGTGTCAATACACCACAACAAAACGGAGTTGCAGAAAGAAAAAATGGTCATCTCCTTCAGTCAACCCGAGCACTCTTATTCCAAAAAAAATGCCTAAATCCTTTTGGGGGGAAGCAGTTCTTACAGCCACTCATCTTATAAATCGTTTGCCATCTAGAGTCTTGGGATTCAAGAGTCCAATGGAAACACTCTCAACATTCTATCCAAACATACAGACTACAAATAATCTTGTCCCTAAGATATTTGGGTGCGTGTCATTTGTCCATGTTCATAGTCAAAATAGAGGGAAGCTAGATCCAAGGGCATTAAAGTGCGTATTTGTGGGTTATTCCTCAACTCAAAAAGGGTACAAGTGTTATCACCCTCCATCAAAGAAGTTCTATGTCTCAGTGGACGTTTCTTTCAATGAACAAGTGCCTTACTTCACCATACCTTATCTTCAGGGGGAGAATTCCATACTTGAAGATAAGGATAGGGATTTCTTGCTTGATCTGTCGTCACTTCCAATGTCTGTGCCAGTATCTAAGTTCATATCAAATCCTGTCTGAACCTGCGTCCAAAATTTCAGAACCTGTGTTTGAATCTGCATCCGAAATTTCAGAACCTATGCCAAACCCTGTGTCTAAACATTTGCCCGAAATTTCAAAAAATCCCAACTCTGCCATTGAAAATGTGAGATTTGGCAAGGTGTACTCAAGGAAGAAGACAGCTGTCCCTGAATCAATGCAAGTCCAAGAATCCAACCCAAATCCTGAGAATGAGGTAACAATTTCTAATTCTTCATTACAAGTTAATACCGAATCTCATGTAGGCGATGATGACCTAGACCTTCCCATTGCTGTTAGAAAAGGAACTAGAGAGTGCACAAAACGACCTTTATATCCTCTTGCACACTCCCTGTCCTTCAAACATTTTTCACCATCACATAGAGCCTTCCTGGTTAGCCTAAACACCATTGCCATCCCTACCACCTTATCTGAGGCGTTGTCCAATGAGAAATGGAAACAAGCCATGAATGTAAAAATGAAGGCATTGGAGAAGAACAAACGAGAGAGTTAGTGAAGTTACCAACAGGAAAGAAACCCGTGGGGTGTAAATGGGTCTATACAGTGAAATATAGAGCAGATGGGTCAATAGAGAGGTATAAGGCAAGGTTGGTGGCCAAGGGCTATTGACTACCTAGAGACTTTTGCTCCAGTTGCGAAAATGAATACTATTAGAATCTTGCTGTCATTAGCAGCTAATTATGGTTCGGAGTTACAGCAATTTGATGTCAAGAATGCATTTTTGCATGGAGAAATAGAAGAAGAAATTTATATGGAGGTCCCACCAGGTTATAGGAATAATTTGGATGCTCATACTGTGTGTAAGTTGAAGAAAGCTTTATATGGACTTAAGCAATCACCACGGGCATGGTTTGGCAAGTTTGCGAGAGTTATGATTGCCATGGGGTATAGTCAAAGCCAAGGGGATCATACATTGTTCATTAAACACTCATCTTCAGGGGGAGTCACAGCACTCTTAGTGTATGTTGATGACATAATAGTGACAGGGAATGATGACAATGAGAGACAACTTCTAAGTCAGCGTTTGGCTAAGGAGTTTGAGATCAAAGCATTAGGAAGGCTAAAATATTTTCTTGGAATTGAGGTGGCTCACTCTAAGCAGGGCATTTTTATCTCCCAACAAAAGCATGTTACAGATCTCCTTAAAGAAACGGGCAAGACAGCGTGCAAACCAGCAAGTACTCCAATAGACCCAAATCTTAGACTTGGAATGGCAGAGGAAGATGCTGCAATAGATAAGGAAATGTATCAGCGCTTGGTAGGAAAACTCATTTATCTATCTCACACACGATCGGACATAGCATATGCAGTAAGTGTGATTAGTCAATTCATGCATAGCCCAAAAGAAGTTCATTTGCAAGCAACTCATCGAGTGTTGCAGTATCTCAAAGGGACGCCAAGAAAGGGTATTATGTTTAAAAGAAACAGAGGTTTGGTGCTTGAGGCTTACACAGATGGTAATTATGCTGGGTCAATAGTCGATAGGAGGTCAACCACAGGATATTGCACCTTTCTTGGTGGTAATCTCGTGACGTGGGGGAGCAAGAAACAACATGTGGTGGCACGGTCTAGTGCAGAGGCAGAATTCCGAGCAATGGCTCAAGGTGTGTGTGAACTACTTTGGTTGAAGATCATCTTGGAAGACTTGAAGATCAAGTGGGATGGCCCAATGAGACTTTATTGTGATAATAAGTCTACGATTAGCATAGCTCACAACCCGGTACAACATGATCGAACGAAGCACATCGAAATTGACAGACACTTCATCAAGGAGAAATTGGAGAGCGGGTTGATTTGTACCCCTTACGTGTCTACACATGGCCAACTTGCAGATGTGCTTACTAAAGGGTTAAGTAGCTCAATGTTTCAGAGTATTGTATCCAAGCTGGGAATGGAAAACATCTATTCACCAGCTTGAGGGGGAGTGTGGGAAAACATGATTAATGTACAGCCAGATTTTTAGGAAATTTTGCAACAGTTTGTATCCCTAGAATTTGGCTGATTTGGTTAAGAATATTCCATAAATCATGGGATTTGATAGCCTAGTTAGTTTCCTTTTCTATTGCTAGGGTTATTATATATATATACATAGCCACTTTGTACATATTTTCTTAATGAGACATACAGCAGAAAATTCTTTTGTTTCTCAATTAACGTCAGTTCATCCACTCAAAGGCCACAAGCAGCAAAAGTCGTACCAGAGACAGGTTCAACCACTAGATTTAACTTGATAGATCAAGAGGGAGGACTTATGCAGATTCACAGCAACCTTGGGATCACTCAGCCAACATTACACAAAAAAAAAAGTATAAATATTGCCAATTATTTTTATAAATTATCAGTAAACAGTGCAAGAATGTATTTCTCTTTCTTTTGCAAGGATTTATACACAAAAGGTCCTAATGTTCAACAGTGAAGCTCTTTTAATCAAAACAGTAAAGATATCGACATGTTATACACCATTACTTAATGAACTCACATGGAAAACATTGGATGAAATCAAGGATTGAAATAATAAGCAAATCAGTGAAACAATAATATGATGAACAAGATTTAAGAAAATGAAATGTTCTGCAACATAGGAACAAAGACTGCTGAGGGATGCAACTCAAAAAAGTGAAAATATGGTAGCAAAAGAGAAACATGGATATAAATGAATTGAGCGGAATATGATAAAATTAAAAAATAAAAAAAAAAGCATCTTTACTCCAATCATACAATGATGCTATGAATGACAACATATACCTGGGAAAGAACCTTGAGCATCTGATCAATATACCAAATCTTCTCTGGGGAAAACCTGAGGCAATAAAAATGATTGTTAATTGACTAAATGCTGCCAAAAAAATAGCCCAATAAACCAGAAGAAAATATCATACAACATAAAGAGAACAATAAAAGGAAATTCTAAAAATTTAATAAAGGTAGCAATCCACTAAAGTTGATCATATCAAATCAATTGGATGAAACAACTGCCTTCTCCAGGAATATAACCAATCCTTTAAAACAGTCCTAAAAATGGGGTTGTAGAAAAGATTATACACGGCATATATATACATCCATGTATGCATGTACATAACCAAACACGACACATGATACATGAAAATACTGAGCCAAGAAGACAATTACAAATAATATAGCATACACAAGGAAATCTGAAGTACCACTTCTCATGTAATATACAAATAGCACAACTTACTTTTCAACAATGGAGCAAATCTTGGCAGTAAGATCTCCCTTAAATTCTTGATCGCTTACTTCCAAATATTCAATTAGCTCTTTTGTTAAGGGCTTCACATTATTTTCATTCACTAACAGGTAGACAAGTTCAAGTGCCCTTTTCCGAATCGAAGCATCTGAATCCTGGAAAAAGAATACATCAAATCCAAAACTTCTTTAGTTGCACATGAGAGAACTCACTTTTGACACTAATGGCACTTCGGAATCAGATCAGAGTTCAGTTCAAGAGCAATGAGAAAATGCTGGGAACTGTTTTTTTATTGGTCTAGAGTACTAGGCAAACTCTGAATCTCTACCCAATTCCTACTCCACCCAACCCCTGATCTGAGCCCAAGAGGCGATGCTGGAAATTGCTATATTGCCCAAAATTGAATCCCTTAGTATCTGTCCAAATATCAATCAAAACTCAAGAAGAGCTACCAACCAAAAAAAGATCATAACAGTCGAATGTTAGACAACTAGAGGGTACCCTAAAAATAGAGAGACAACCAGAGGGTCCTTATCCTTAAGTGCAGGAACAAAAGATCAAGTGATATCTAAAGAGAGAATTAATCCTCACTGCTTTAGCAAGTAAAAAGAGTCTAAATCCCTCACATATGGGGCTCACCAAAAGTAAAAAATAAATAATAGAACCAGAGAATCAGGGCAGACAAAAGGAAAGCAAAAACAAACTCCTTTAGTCCTTCATGAGTTAGAACTAAATCAGAAACCTTTTGAAACCATCACATGAAATTAGATGTCCTCAGGCAGTACCTTTACACATTCCAAAATTGTTGCCCTATGCCTCTGCACTGCTTGAGCATCCACCGTAATAGCCTTCATAAGCATGTTTAATGCAACATATCTGAACAACATGCAAGGTTCAGTTTCATGATACAGTAGAGCGTGTAGAAAGGGGCATAAAACCAAGATAAGATTTGAATGAAACTACCTAATATTGTTGTCACGATTTGACAAGAATCTTCCTAGTATATTGATAGCAAGCACCCGTAAACCACCATTATCTTCAATGCTCATAATGGTTTCAACACATTCATAAAGAATAGCGTTTCCAGCATTCTTGTTCGACTCAGTTTTTGTCGCCACCTTAGTAAAAAAAAAGTGTGACAATAAAGAAAAAAAAAAGAGAAAAAGAAAGCCTTAACCTCATTAAGAGATTAATACTTGTTGTAAACCGTGAAAGGAGTTCTCTGCATCATTTTTAGCTACTACCATCTTTTCAATATCCAAAATATCATACATGGTATACCATATTTTCAATTAAAATGTTCCAAGCAATTTCATTAAGTTTTTTCTCATGAGCAGGAACAACATTTAAGTAGAATGTCCGATTTATTTTCTACAGGGACTGAACTTGTATTCTTTCATCATGCAATACTATCTTAAATCATAAAATATAAGAACAAACCTCATTCCTCAATAAAGCAAACATTTTTTTTCATGTACAAAAAGTTTTTCAGAACCTCTAACAAAAAAATCAGGTGTACTACTGGTGATTAGCACTCTGATGAAATTTATAGCAAAAGAAAGAGATTCAAAACAAAAATCCTAATTTAGTTACTAATTGATGAGATAAACAGTATATAGAATACACATTATCCTTAAGTACTTCTTTCAAGACTTTAAACTGAGGGAAAACACAGAGTTCCAGTTGTATTGTTCAATAAGAAATCTGTAAATATTTGTATTCATAGAATTAAGGATGAAATAGGGAATAGTTTTTAGGAAGATTTAGTTTCCTATTTTATCCCTCAATAGCAGCTGAATGTAGTCCTTAGGGCTTGTATCATTTGTGTAAGTTTTTCTTAAATAAAATACTCTAATTTTCCACCATGAACATATTACGAAAGAAAGAGATAGATCAGAGAAAAAACTTCACTAGTTCATAACTGACCTGGGCAAGTATGTCATTCATACAGTCACTAGCATCAGCATCTCCCTGGCCCAATATCCGCAGAAGCTTAAGCAATCTTATATGAAGAAAGGGGTCTGTAATGCCAGCAATGTCATACTCAGGTGCATAGGGACTGTTCACAATATCCCTCAGAGCTTTGACCAAACCTTCGGTACACTTCTGCAGTGATGATAAAAGAAGCTATTATGATCCCAAGGGCCTCAACAAGTTCATAAGTCCGTCCCATAGAAACCAAATGGCAAAATTAGCTGAAGCATCTTGCTATCAAATATGGCAAAAGATAGCCAACAGTTTAGGACAAAACACCAGTAAACCAGATTCTTTTTTTCAATCCTTTTAAAGGCAAGCACTCTTCAGCCAGAAACAGAACAAAGAGATGCTAGAAAGTAGACTGCTCTGCCCACATGGATGCTCCAAAACAACCAAAGCAGGAACTAAATATTTACAAGAAACTTTACTTATGGTAGCTTTTTCCACAGGGGCAAATAAGTATGAGAAATAATTCACACGCCCGATAGAGTGTTTGTCTTTCTGATACTATAGCCATATTCTTATAAAGCCATAAACAATTTACCTTTCTAAAATATTCAAGGGCTTCTGAACTGACCCTACATAAATCCATGCAAAGTTGAACTCCTGTTATTGAGACTCCATGATGCTTTTCTTTAAGTAAGGAAGCAGCAGGATTTATAAAGTTCTCAGCCAGGTCTGGAACTTTCTTTATGATCCGTATGGAGCACAATGCTGCCTACAAACAACCGATAGAGTCAAGGGGAGTTAAAGATTGCAGTCAGATTGCTGAAGAAATGACAGATAACCTACAAATTATCAAATAATGTGCATGATGAGAATTCAAAACCAAGCACCACTTGGCACAGGGGAAAAAAGCAAAGCAGGAAGCATGTTTAATCAAATCCTTCATCCAATAGAAAAAGAAAAAATTCCAGATGAACCAATAAAAATGCCTTCAAAGAATGGTTGGCAATGGTCAATAGATGTAAACAAGCAAACTGAAGTTGATTTTCTTGGAGTCACTAAGACATCAGACTCAAGGGTTACTATATGTTGGCATTTTTCCCTTGAATCATGTGCTGCAAATTCTCAGGTTAAGATAAATGGGCAGAGAATTATCCAGATTTCACAACAGTAGCTGTCATATGAAGGTTGCAGAATATCATTGAACATATGTCACACAATCCATGAGTAGGAACATAATCATACTATATAGCTAAGGTCTTCGTCATGTGGCATTTGGTACTTAATCGTGGATTTATATGGATGTTTTTAATCTTTGTATTGCCAAAATTGCAAAAGCATTATTGGGAACAAACAAACAACACAATCCATAATACTTTAAGTACTCCAAAAAAACAACCCAAGACCTTCCAACTCCTGTAGAAGAAAGGAGGACAGAGAAGCTGATATCTTTTAAGTGGGATACTCAGCAATGTTTGAGCATAAGAATTCAAGATTCTGGAGTCCAGCAGCCTCCCTTTTCCTCCTTTACATTCACATCTCTCAAAAATCAGAATCTGTCGCCAAATGGCCCTTGAATAAAGAGTAGGACACTTACTTTTTTCCGGATATTTGGATCTCGAAACTGCAGCAATCTTTCTACTTCCGGTGCAAGATCACGGGCCATTTCCGCTGAACAAATATTTCCCAGAGCACAAAGAGCAAGTCCTACAATATACTGGTTGGAATGATTGAGATCTCTGCATATAAGTTAAGGTTCCTGCAAAGTAAAGTAAATCTCTCCATTTTCTTAATTTTACCCCCGTAATACCACCCTATCTGGGACAAAGATATTCATCCAGAAAAGAAATGCTAAAATGGAAAAGGAAATGGGAGCAAATTAAGCTTGAGAAAAGTCTACATTTAGGATACTGCTTTAATGAGTTTGTGACCAACATCAGAACTTCTTGTCTTTCATCAAGAAGCAACATAAGACCAAGATACCCAATCCTCTTCTCTGGAAATCCAGCAGATGCAATCAACTTCAGGCACTCCATCTGGCCAAAATGAGTAGGATAACCAAGCATGTGAATGAACATGAGCTTCGCCAGGTTACGGTGCCTATAATCTTGATCATTTTCATTAATTGCAGCACGAATAGCGGCACACTCTTTCCTTACAACAGCACGTTCTTCTGCTGCAGTTTTGCATGCACGAATGGCTCGTATCATGTCCCTGCATTGTAGCAGTAAGTTTAACCATTTTCAGTTAATATGCATATAATCTACAGTCAAGTCAATTATTTAGCTTCATCAATATTACTTGGGATAGAAAATGCAGAAAATATATGCTATTCATAATTAGGTTCAGGAAGGTTTAAGCAAAAATGAATCATTGATAGAAAATCATTGGCGAAGGAGTCAAAAAGACCCTCGAAAAAATGGTTTCTGCAAGTGACCCCTATTCTCTTTCGTAATCAATTGAGCCTTTACATTTCAATTTTCACTCAATAGAAACTGTTAAATCCGTATGAAAACTATTAAATCTGTAAAGTACACATGGCCAAAAAAATAACAAACTTAATGGTTTATGTTCAAGTAAGAGTTCAATAGAGTGAAATTGAAAATATAATGGCTCAATTGATTGCGAAAAAAAGATAAGAGCTCAAATGCAAAACCTTTTATTATTCGAGGGCTTTTTTTACCCTTTAGCCAAAATCATTTTATAAAGGACAAAAGTATACTTAGTAACCAGCCGTAGACCCTGACTAAGAAGAAACTTTTCATACTGTAGGAAGTGGGATACACGGCCCCTTTTTCTTTTACCCTAAAAAATTACATATAGCTTAGATCCCTTTTTCCAATGTACATAAACAGCTCCTATCAACAATTCCCTAAAATGCGAAATATTCAGAGATGTGTAAGAGAGGGAGACCATTTCTTCCTACTTACTAGTTTGTTCCTTAAAAGCAACACTCACTACTGATCACTCCGTATGGGAATCACCTCAAGACATAAAATTATCTAATGACTAAAGACAAGAAGATCAAGATCTCAATGCCCATAAAGTATGGGTGAAATCCAGTAATCTAATACAAATAACTAACTCTTAATTCCCATGAAAAGGTATGGATGTTATCATTCAGAACCAGAACTCAATATTTTTTTAGCCGTGCTAAATTTAAATAGAGACAAATATAACCATTCAGTTCCATTGCAACGGACATATGCACCTTTCAATTTTAAATTTTTTCCTAAAAGTGTGCTGAGTTCCACATATCAGTTTGAACATATAACCACCAGAATTACACGTACAACCGTGTTACCAGGTTATTCTGATTGTATTTCCGTGACCACATTGGATGGGATACTTGCATACATGACTACCTTGGAGTGTGTTATATTTAAATTATAACCCTCTCAAACTGTTACCACTAGTTACCCATGTATGCAATATCAATGTTCCAAAACATACCGCATAACTTTCATTTCTACAATGCAAAATGTAGAGAAAGTATGGTTTTTAGTAAAAGATCCATCCACCTTTCTTCTCCTCTCTAGAAAATGACCTTTTGGCACCAATGCAATTTGGCGCATCATTTCATATCATCAAAATTCATGAAACAATAGATCAAGCTACTCTCAAACCATTTTTCTAAATAGGCATGTTATAAATACAGACACTTCTAAATTTTCATCCATAGTTGCAACTAATTTATAGCAAATCAAAAAGTAAAGGAAAAGCTAACTAGAAGAACCAAAAAAAAAAGCAAACAAACTAAACTTAGCTTTAAATTCAGAGCAACCATCTTTTGAACAAACTACAACCGAACTCCCAAAGTTTCAATCATGGCAATCAAACAAGCCCCAATTGAACAAAAGCCCAGCTCTTTTAATCATAAAACCAATCCATTAAAAAAAACTCACGTTTTCTCGATCTGATTTCCAAATTAAAAGGAAAGCAGAGAACTAAAGGAAGAAACGGTAACAGTAGGAATTAGTGCTCACCGTAGACGTGTACCAGACGAGAAAGGATTCATGATTGGGTCCAGGGTTGAAGCTTTTATAGGGAGCCCAAATCAGATCCAATCGAATGACAAAGTAAAGCAAATGCAGCGACTAAATCAATCACAGAATTAACGCTATCACGAGGGAAATTTTCTTTCACAAATCTAAGAATCGGCAATTCCAGATCCAAATGCCGGAATTCGAAGATCTAAAAGAGAGAACCAAACAGAGATTTGGATCTGAGGCACAGAGAAAACGAAGTCTCTTCTCTCTTTTCTTCCCTTTCTTTTTCCTTGTGACGATGAAAATGCTGGCAGGTTCTTTTGTCTCCGAAAAAAATAAAATAAAAAGAACGAAACGAGAGGAACAGGGAAAGCACGATAAAATAAAAATGTGAGCACTCAAATTTTCATTTGCGAGTGCTGGGTCCAGAGGTGATAGGGGCCGGACCGATCCGATTTTAAATCGGGCTAGATGGGTTTCGACTCACAATAATATTAAATCGATTTGAATCGGATTGCGGACTGGTTCAAGAGATTAAAATTTTTGAATCACATAGTCCGGTTCGTTATAAATCGAGTTGAATCGATGGTTCATTGTTTATAATTTTTTATTTATTTTTTAAATATATTTATTAATTTATTTTAATCAAAATAAATATTTATTAATATATTTTTATGATTTAATCTAATAAATTTATTTTTATAATAAATAATGTTAATATTAATTATAAAGTTATAACACATAAAGTTATTATAATTTATTTAATTAAAGTAATTGTAATTTGAAGATAAAGTTATTATAAATTTATCTAATAAAATTATTATTATAAAATTATTATTATAATAAAATATTAAATAATGATATTATGATAAAATTATTATGATATTTGATATTTGCTTCAAAAAATAAATAATGATATTATGATAAAGTTATCATAACTTATTTAATAAAGCGTTAGTTTTAAAAAAATTATATTATTTTTAAAATTTTTTAATTTTGTTAAACTTATTTATTACATTTAAAATATATTTATACTTATCATTTAAAATATAAGTAAACTTATCATTTTGCATTTAAAATATTTATTCATTTATTTAGTATATGTTTTTAAAAAATTCATTCATTTTGTATTTTAAACATTTATTTATTTTTTAAACATAGTATAAGTATAACATTAATTAATTTGGTATTTAATAATAATAATAATAATAATAATAATAATAATAATAATAATAATAATAATAATAATAAATGAAAATAATAAAGGAGAAAAAGAAGATAGTAGGAGACTAAAGATTTTAACACGTGGAAAATCCCTTCAAAAGTTAGAAAGGTAAAAACCACGAAACCATAGTCCATAAAATATTTACTATAACTAAACTTATTTACAATTTTACATACAATTTACAAAAAAAGAAAAAAGAAAAATTAGATTATTACCTACTCCTCATAATTTATATGGATTGCTTTGGAAATTTCTTTCTCCTCTGACAAAATATTATCGGTGAATTCATTGGCTATTCCAAGTTCGATAATGCAGGATT
Organism: Heritiera fomes; assembly: GCA_032173925.1. Classification (NCBI taxonomy): domain Eukaryota; kingdom Viridiplantae; phylum Streptophyta; class Magnoliopsida; order Malvales; family Malvaceae; genus Heritiera; species Heritiera fomes. The sequence goes on along the minus strand of JAPDPM010000009.1, from coordinate 12,958,107 downwards.
TCGCTTCAAACCAATCTTTAAGGCATGTTAACATGCATAATGAATCTGAATAAAGAGTGGTTCGATATTCTCCAATGATTCTTTCACATGTCGAGAATGCGGATTCTGAAGCAACGGAAGAAACTTGCACTGTTAAAACATCTTAGGCTATGGAAGCTAAAATTGGAAATTGTTTATTAGTTTCTTTTTACCATTGAAGAAGATCAAAGTTATTGTCTATATGAAAGTCTTGACTTAAGAAAAATCCTATCTCATTGTGAGAACCGCGAATTTTGACCTTTAGTGAGTAAATCAAATTATTTAAGCTTTATGAGTTGATGTGAATTATTGGTGAATTATGGAATTAATGATTGAATATGGGAATTTATAAATTAGGGGATTGAATATGAAGATCAAGATGGAATTTAAATTGTGAGTCAAATAAGTAAGGGATTATTTGGAATTTAAGAACTAATGTGTATGGAATTAGTTGGAAGCAAATTAATGGAATTAGTTGATGAGAAAATTAGACTATGATTGTTAAAGGATATGTTGGAGTAAATTAAGTTATTTAAATAAGAAGGATTTAAATTTAATGAACTAAAAATATATAGATACATTAAACAAATATATATATAGATAAATATAATGAATATATATATATATATGGATGTAAGTAGTAATATATAATATATTATAATGAATATGTAGATACATTAAAATATGAAATATATATTAATTAAAAAATGATTAATATAAAAAATATATATACCTATATCTACTCACACCTTTCTCCTCCTTCACATGCCACTTTACAATTTCACCCAACTTTCTCCATCTTTCATCTTATCCTCTCCCATTTTCTCTCTCTCGTCTCCTCTCAAGCTCTCTCTCACATCATATTCCCAACTCCATATCTCTCTAGACCTCTCGGTCACCTAAGGGAAGGAAGCTGAAAAACCGAAACATAAGAGACAAGCAACGACGCTAGTGAGATGTGAGTGAAGGAGGGATAGAGAGGGAGTAAAACTCCCTAAAGGAGATGAGGTGATAGGAGAGTGTGAGAAGAAAGCTAAGAAAGGATTAAAAAAATGAAACTTCACGTGTGAGAGAGGGAGCAAAACTAAAGCTGGCATTTGGGACTCTGTATGTGTTTGTGCTATTTGGGTTGGCTGTTGGAAGGCTGGAATGGCAACATTTTAGGCATGAATAGGGTTGATATAGGCTGGGTTTGTGCTGTCATAACAAAGGGTTTTGGGATCTATCTAGGGATATTCGATGAGATTTTGGAGATGAAAATGGTGAATTGCAAGAGTAAAAAAAAGGAGACTAACCTTTAGGGTAGAACAAAGTATCGGGGAGTGCATAAGGGCTGAGAAACGATCAGTGAAGGAAAGATGCAGTGTGAAATGAAGGCTTACAGAGGCTGGCATTAAGGTTGACTATGGCGCAAAACAGGGGATCGGTGTTAGTTCGGGATTGGCATGGAAAATTGAAGGAGTTTGCGTGAAGAACAACCAAAATTGAAAGGAAATGAGCAGGAAGAACCGATAAATTTTAGGAGCTTCGACGGGGACTGAGTACGGCCAAATAAAAGAGGCTGATCAGGAGCAGGGTTTCAAATAGTGAAATAGCGGCCGCTATCTCGCGGTAGCGGCGGTGGCCGCCACCGCTATTGCGGATATAGCGGGTGTGAGTACGGCTCACACCCATAACGGCTAATAGCGGCCGTTATGAAACGGCTTAACGGACGATAGCGGTGATAGCGGTCCGTTATCGCCGCTATCACCATTACCTTTCAGACAGAAAAGAAAAAAAAAGACAAAGTTTCTGAAGCAGACAGGAAGAATCAGATTCCTCAAGTACAACGTCAAAGCTTTCAAAGCTCAATCATATTCAGATCCGTGACACAAAACAATTCACAAATTCATCAGATTCACAATTCACAGATTCAGATAAAACACAAATTCATCAGTGATCACAGATTCACAGTCACTTCACAAGTCACAACTTCACAAGACTCATTCACAAGACTCATAGACGAGAGTCACGAGACCACAGACCACAACCCACCCGAACTCTGCACACACCACAACGGCACAACCCACATTCACAACTCGCATCGCAAGTCACAAACAACACAACTCACATTCACAAGCAAACAGAGATAGACACTCACACAGCAAACAGAGACACAGTCATTCACAGAGTCACAACTCACAGACAAACAACAAACACAACAACATAGCTAGATCTTCGAAAGGTAAGCAACTAACCATTTTAATTTTTTAACTTTGATCAGATCAGAGGATGAGAAGGCGTGGGACAGTGGGTGATGGCGAGGGCGGTGTGGGTGTTTGAGTCTTTGAGAGGCTGAGATCAGATCAGATCAAAAGATTCAGATCTGGCGCCAAAAGGAAAGGAGGCTGAAAGGGTGAGGGCCGTGAGGCCATAGTAGGCTCCGGAGAGATAAGATGAGAGGCTGAAAGCCGAAAGAAAAGGAGGTACCGCCACTGGCCGCAGATGGACATGGCGGCTGGCGGCATGATCCGTGGTAGAAGGGGAGGGAAAGACCGAGGGAGTCATGGTGAAAGTCGAAACGAAGCCGACGGAGAAGGAGGCGAGGCTGAGGCCGACGTCGTGAGGCTGGCAACTGGCTGAGCCGCTGAGGTGAGGCCGTGCGTGAGGGGAGGTGAAAGGAAAAAAGAAAGGAGGCTAAGCCGCTTAGGTGAGGGGCTGAGGGCGTGATCTCGTGAGGCTGAGGGAGGCTGCCGGCGGCTTGTGACTGAGCCACTGAGAGGAGACTGAGGGTTGGGTCGGGACGGAAGGGAGATTGGGTTGAGGGAGTCGCGGGTAGTGAAGGGAAGAAGGAGTGAGGAGCCAGTTAATTTTTTTTATTTTAAATGTGTAGTTTTTACTCTTTTTTTTGGTTAACAATTTTTACTTTTATTTAGTAAATATAAATGTTGATTTTAAATTTTTTGTTAACTCATTTAATGAAGCATATTATTTTTTTTTATTTTCATCAATCATCATCAGTAACAATCAAAAAAAAATTTTGTTTTAATATGTATTAATAGTGATGGGCTTTAAATTAAAAGTTTAGGAATGGAAGAATCATGATAAAAAAAATTAGGAAATGAAAATGAGTAATTTGAATTTCAAAAAAAATTAGAGAAGGTTGAATTTAAATAATTAATTTAATTTTAAAAATAAAATTTGTAGTGCAATTGAATGTATTGTACTAAATATTATTATAACTTAAGAAAAAATTAATATTGATAATTTGATGTTCATATATAAATATGATTGTTTAAGTTAATTGATTGTGGCAAATTAATATTAAATTTTTAATATAGTTGAACATTATTGTAATTCAAGAAAAATATTGATATTGTAAATGTAATGAATTAAATTATTATTACTTCTTAAATGGTTGAAAATGTGATTAATTAATAATTCAAATTCAAATTTTTTGTATAAAAAAATGTGATAACTCTATCTCATTTATTTATACTTATTTGTTTAACAGAAAATGTCAGGCATATCACGAAGTGAGGATTTTCCAAGTAAGGGACTAGAAGGTGCGCCAAGTGATGATATCGGTTGGCATTTTGGAATCCCTGTACCAAATTCAAAAGGAAATGTGTCATGTAAACTTTGCGGGAAAATCGTAAGAGGAGGAATAACACGCTTCAAGGAGCATATAGCTCATAAGACCGGCAGTGTTGCACCATGCCCAAATGTTACCGGTATATTATAAATATTATGTTAATTTTCCAATAAAGATTATAAAATTACATTAACATGTACAACTAATTATTTTTATTTTTCTTAACTGTATTATTAAAAGGTACTGTTAGAGAAAGTATGATGAAACTCCTCCAAGAAAGTAAAAAAAAATTGATAACAAAAAGAGAAAAGATGAATTCATTTCTCAATTAAGAGGAGAGGAAGATTATGATTACGAAGGATTCATAGATGAAGATGCTGCTATGAGACAAGCCATGAGAGAAAGTGTTCAATCACAACGTGAATGGCATATGAGGCAAGAATTTAGGCAAAGAACTGGTGGTTTGAGTAATATTTATGAAGAGGGACGAAGCTCTCATGGCTCAGTTGCTGACTATTTTGATCAAAGAACAAGGAAATCCACTCCAAGTGACTCTGAATTTTCTTTAAGGGGAGCAGTACTTGAATTGGTTAGAAGCAAGAGTGTAAAGCAACCGAAGTTAAGTAATTCTTTTATGAAGACATTAAGAAAGAAGCTAGGTGAATCAGTATCTAAATTTTTTATATACGATCGACTTCCTTTTCATTTAGCAAACTCTCCATGGTTGCATAATTTAGTTTTTGTAGCAGCAGAAATTGGGCCAAATGTAAAGCTTCCAACACCTTATGAGGTTTCTGATGTATATTTGGAATCAGAGTATCAACAAGTCAAAGAATGGGTTGATGGATTAAAGGTTTACTAGAGTGAATTAGGTGCAACCTTAATGTGTGATGGGTGGACCAACAGCTTGAATCAAATGCATATAATAAATTTTCTAGTTTATTGTAGTAAAGGGACCATTTTTTGGAAATCTGTTGATGTCTCTAGTGTTCAGAGTAGAGATACTAAATTTTACTACAAATTACTAGATCAAGTTGTGGAAGAAATCGGAGAGCAATATATTGTTCAAATAGTTACCGACAATGAGGCAGCACTTAAGGCTGCTGGAAAAAAATTAATGTTGAAAAGAAAACATTTGTTTTGGACTGCCTGTGCAGCTCATTGCTTGGATTTATGCCTTGAAGATATTGGGAAGAAGCAAAGCGTGGAAAAAGTATTGGACGAGGCGAAGAAAGTCACTTGTTTCATATACAATCATATTTGGACAGTTGACTTAATGAAGAAATATACTCAAGGAAGGCAAATACTTCGTCCTGCTCTCACTCGATTTGCTACACATTTCATCCAATTGCAAGAAATAACAAAGAATAAACAAGGTCTGAGAGAAATGTTCAATTCAAAGGTTAGCACTTAATAATTAGTACAATTATTTAAATCTAGTTTTTTTTATATATTGTTTAAATCTTAATTTAAAATATGTAGGAATTTAAAGAATCTAAATGGGGGCAACAAAAGTCGGGACCTGCTTATGAAGCAAAAAAAATTATTTTGGGAAAAGATTTTTGGAAAAAAGCAAGTGAAATAATAAAAGTTTAGGCAAAATAGCCAAATAAGCCCTCGACCTTGGGTTCAAAATGGAATTAAGCCCTCGACCTTTTATTTCGTGAAAATCAGTCCATAAACTTTTATTTCAGTGGAAATAGGTCCTCAACCTTCTAAAATTATGCAATTAAGTCTAAATCTGTTAAATGACACTAACTGCCGTTAGTATTGCACATGTGGCATGCCACATGGCAGCCAAGTAAGCTATCCACGTTAGCTTTCACTAACGGCAGTTAGTGTCATTTAACAGATTTGGACTTAATTGCATAATTTAAGAAGGTTGAGGGTTTATTTCCACTAAAATAAAAGTTTATGGACTGATTGCCACTAAATAAAACGTTGAGGGCTTAATTCCATTTTGGGCTTAAGGTTGAGGGCTTATTTGTCTATTATTCCTAAAAGTTTATGAGCCTTTGGTAAAAGTATTGCGCCTTGTGGATAGTGATGAAAAACCAACAATAGGCTTTATTTATGAGGCAATGGATAGAGCTAAACGAGCAATTGCACAAGAATGTCGATTCGTCACTGAATATGAAAGGATTATCGACAATAGATGGACATTTATGCATTCTCACTTGCATTCAGCTGGTAAGTGACCTAAAAATGTGGATTATAATTAAAATAACAATTTTATGTTATATGCCTAAATTGCTTATATATTTATTTTTTATTGCTTATTTTTTTTATTGTTATGAACTATGTTTAGGTTATTATCTTAATCCCCAATTTTAATATGGTGTGAAATCTTCGTCGGATGTGTTAATAGAAACAAGAGAAGGTATAAAAGCAGTGATAGAAAGACTAGAACCTTCTATGGATAATCAAATCCAGATGACTAATCAGGTTAGTGTTTACCACTATTTTATACTTGAAAATTTTACTTTATGTATCATAAATATAATTACCTTTTTGCATTTATTTAATAATTGTAATGTTTTATCAATGTAGTTGTTTGTATTTCAAGATAAAAGAGAAACATTCGGTACGCCACAATCACAGAGAGCTTGGAAGCAAATGAATCCAGGTAAATAATTAATTAAATAGTTTTAATTTCTTTAATATTATTTAATTATATTGGTATTAAATTTATTTTAAATTAATTTATGCAGCTGAATGGTGGATGATATATGGCACATGTGTTCCTGAATTGCAAAGAATAGCAATTAAAGTGCTTAGTCAGACAACTTCTGCATCTAATTGTGAAAGAAATTGGAGCACATTTAGCTATATACATACCAAGACAAGAAACAGGTTGAAATATGAAAGACTTCATAAGATGGTATACACTTATTACAATATGAGGCTAAGGATGAGACATCAAAAAAGGAGGAGTATTGATGAGATAAATGATAGTTTCAATCCTATTAGCCTAGACCATATATTTGAAGAAGATGATCCACTTTCAGAATGGCTACAAGAGAAAGAAAATCCTTTGTTAGATGGGCAAAACTCTGATTGGTTGCCTCCTGATAATTCTGATGATGAAATGAATGTTGAACAATCATATCAATCAGGAGAACAAAATCTGCCTCATTCAAGTACAAGCCGATCACCAACTCATAGTGATGATGATGAGGGTTCAAGTCCAACTGGTAGTTATGGACCCGGTGGTGATGGTAGTGGTGCTGATTATAGTGGTGGTGCAAATGAAAATAGGCCTTTTAGTCCACTTGGAGGAGAATTTGGGCTTGCTGCTACTGGTGGATTATTCCTTGATTTGTCAGAATATGGAGTACATCCATCTATTGAATCTAGTGGGGATAGAAGTAGAGATAGAGCTCGATCAAAGGGAAAAGCCAAGAAGCACCAATATGATACTTCTGGTTCTGGAGGCTCTTCATCTCGAAGATCAGCTTCTAGTAATGAATCATTTGGTAATCAAGGCTATTATCCATCAGGACCACCTTTATATTTTCAACCTCCTTATGGTTACTATCCACCTCCACAAGGTTATTATCCACCCCAGCCATATCCTAATTATCCTATGCCTTATTATCCCCAAATGTATCCACCACTACCCCAAATGTATCCACCACCCCAAATGTATCCACCACCACCACAAATGTATCAAGAACAAGGATATGGTTTGAATTCTGGACAGAGGTCACGAAGATCGAGTCGCCATGGTTCTGAAAGTGAAGAGGGAGAATTTGATGCTCCTCGTCATTCCACTATGTGGTAATCGGTAAGATTTAAAGTGCATTTTTTTAGTTTCCTTGAATTGAATTTTACAAGTTCTATTTGTTAATTATTAATATTCGTAGAAATTCATGTGGAAGAGAAAAAAAAGAAAAATATTGACATAATTAATTTAGATGAAAAAAGATTTGACAAAATTTAGATGAAAAAATTCCCTAATAATTTAGATAAAAAATAATTAATGCTAATTAATTAGTAGATAATTATTTATCTCTATTTTGAATATTTGTTATTTTTTAATTATCATAAGTAATTTTTTAAATATGAATGTTTTATTATAATTAAAAAAATTATAAATAACCTTTTTTTCACATAAATAATAGACTTGAGGTATTATATATTACTTTAAAAACTATAAAATAAGACTTTACATGATTATAATTAAAATTACTACACTTTATATAGAATTGTGCGAAATTAAAAAAAATTTACGACCGCGATGACCGCAATTACCGCCGCTATGTCCGCAACCGCGATAAACGTAACGCGACCGAAAACGCGGTCGCGACCGCGATTTAAAACCATGATCAGGGGTTTCCAAGGAAGTGTTTGATGGCTAAACAAGGTTCTAATATTGGCCATTTTACATGGCATATAAGGGTTGAAAGCAGTGACATTCGGCTAAGCAAGGAGGCTAGTTTAAGGGCTGCCATTGCAGCCAACCAAGAGGCATGAATAGGGACCAAAACACGGGAGTTTTACTGCTGTCTCGGGTTGGAAGTATTTAAAAAAGGTAAGGATCTTTTAACCTATAATTTAAGGTGTGTGTATGCATTAAAGGATAAGGATATTGATGTGTGTATGTATGTACATATATACACACATACTGTGAGAACTGTAATTTTCGTAAATCGGTCATGTATACAACGTATAATCATAAGTTAATATAATGCAATAATATAAATTTAGGATCTCAAATACATGACTATGGTACAAATTTATAGAAATGAGGTTTGCGAGAATAGAAGTCATGGATAACATGAAACGCACACGCAGGTTGTATATACGATGTATGCTAAACCAATATAAATAAAGCGCGCAAGTTATATACATATGCTTACATACATGCATGAACCAAATTTAATACATGTATAATGTGAATCAAATGCATGCGACATACAAGCATGCATGCATATGTACGTATGTACATGAATCATAGTGTCACAGCCCGTGACCACATTTTTTTTTCATATTTTTCTATACATCTTATTTGGTTGGGCTGTCTGCAATGCTTTACTTTTCATATTCATTAAACTATTACATTTAAAAAGTAATTATCATTTACATCCCCTATTTTAATTTACAAGAAAGTAATACTGTAGATAAGTCTAAATACTGAAAATAAATGATCGTACCTCATGTAATAAATCGAGCTATCGCAATGTCTCTAAATGTACAGCCGAGACCCTCAGATGTCAGACTCTCAGTCCTCGAAAATCTAAAATGTTAATATTAAGGGGTAAGCAAACCACGACTCAGTAAAGGAGTTATATGCAACTCTTGATATTCAGCTATCTATATGCTGAAAAACTTTTTCTTTTTCTTAGAAGTATACTAGGCTCACATGTAGGAAGGATACTACAGTCGGCTAGGGATCCGGATGGAGTAAGGCAGGTATTTTGAAATACCTGTTTTATCCCGGAACCTAGAAGCAACTATAGTGTCACATCCTGTGATCACATTTATTCACGTATTTCTATACAACTTATCCAGTTGGGCTATCTGTGATACTTCGCTTTTCGTATTCATTTAACTATTAAATATAAAATTCGTAATATCAATTACATCCCCTATCTTAATTCTCAAAAAAGTAGTACTGAAAGTAAGTCTAAATACAGAAAATAAATGATCATACCTCATATTATAAATCAATGTCTCTAAATGTGCAGCTCGGAATCTTCAGATGTCAGATCTCATAGTCACCGAAAATCTGAAATGTTAAAATTGGGGAGTGAGCAAACCACGGCTCAGTAAGAGAGTTATATGCAACACTTGATATTCAGCTACCTATATGCTGAAAATAATTTTTCACTTTCTTTAAATCTTCCTAGCTGGCTCTAGGCTCATATGTAGGAAGGATACTACAGTCGGCTATAAATCCGAATAGAGTAAGGCAGGTATTTTGAAATACGTGTCTTGTCCCAGAACCTAGAAGCAACTGTAGAGAGTACTATATTCCTTGTTCTCAAAACGATATAATTTTCGTTTTCACAGAGTAAACCATTTATTTCTTTTCACTTTCGTACAATTTAAAACACGTGACAGTTCAGTAATAAAACAATGGTTTCCTTCAGTACAGTTAAAACACATGACAGTATAGTAGCAAAACTTGTAGTTTACTTTCTTTCTCATCAGTACAGTAACCGTATCTTACAGTTCAGTAAAACAGTAATATTCAATACAGTATCATTCGGTAAAACAGTATTTTGCAAATCAGTAAAACAATATCTTGATACGATTCAGTCAGTAAACAGTAAATAGTAGCTACCAATTCAGTAAACAGTATACGGTAGCTTTCAGTTCAGTATCATGGAGACCAGACAACACCCTAAATATATCATGCTATAATAATATCATCCCTAATAGGGGAAACACATGAGATCTATGGCCATAGTCTATAGGGTCCTCAGTGTGCACTGATCAGGTGTCCACTGGGACGCTAATAATAGGATCAGTATCTATCAGCACTAACACGTGACACGTGAGCATGATATAGGGCCTAACAGTCTCAAAATAGTAAACACGTGATATAAACCCCATTTATAAAATCAATTTTATTGAATATAAGTTCAATCAATCCACAAATATTCATAAGGAAAATATTTTCATCTTATGGATAACAATTTATAAAATATTCATACTGGGGTCATCATTCCCGAAAATGTTCTAAACATTATAGAACAATATAAATCACATTTTCCATACGGTGAAAACAGTTTATAAAATAATCACTGTAAAATATAAAAAGGTCATAACTGTTCTTTTTCACCGTAAAACATATACGCACGTTTTTTCGCGCTTTCTATCGAAAACATGATTTTCAAAGTTATCGGGATTCAAATCAATTATTTTTATGATTTATGGAAAATTAAAATATTTATTTTCCAAATCAACACTCCCGTCCCGTGTTTTCTCTGTAAACACATGCGGAGACCTTTTAGTCTCAAAACACTGTTTTCCACCTTTAATTACCTTTACACGAATTTTTCGATTCTTTCACTTCCTCAATTCTCGGGATTTTTCACTAATATCCCGTTCTCACAATTTTATTTATTTCCACTGATTTATTTTCTCCAATATTTATTTCCAATAAATAGAAAATTTACGGTTATCACATATAGAGAGTAATAAATTTCGTTTGAAATTTAAATCCTTTTCCTTTCATTTCATATCATTTTCATCTTATGCTTTTATGAATTTAAAGCATTTAAATAAAATAACTAATATTTATCTATTCTTTTAGATAAATATTAATTTAAACTATCATCATTCTCTTTTGAATTCCTTTCGTATTTTACTGTACAATTTATAATTAGTGCAGTACTTTAAATAGCAAAATAAGCTATTAAATCCTTTTCATATAACATATACATCATTTAAATCTAATATTCAATTTAAGAAATTAAAATAAGAATATTAGATTTATTTTCCTCCTCTTTCTTTTTTGAAAACATATCGCATATTCATGTCTCATATAGTCTAATATTCAATTTAAAATCATAATAAGAATATTAGACTTGAAAACTCTTTTCCTTTTTGAAAACATATTACGTGTTCATATCACATGTCATATGAAAATCATCTCGTAGTACTATAATCAGTACCATAATGAGCATTATATTAAAATGCTATAAATTATTTAATATTCTTCTCATGTCACATAAAAGATATTCTTTTTACATATCACATATCATGTAAAACATTTTCATATATGGAGACTGAGGCAATCATCACTCATATCATGCTAGAGACCCCAGAGGGTAAAGAAGTAAACATATCAGGTCTATGGCCATAGTCTATCATTGTCCTTAGTGGATTACTGATCAGGTATCGACCGAGACTACATATCACATATCACATATCACATATTAGCATGATAAGGTGCCAACTAGTCTCAAAACAGTGTTTTTCATCATCAGTAAACCTTTATGGAATTTATAAAAATAATATTTTCATAATTAAAACCATAAAGGTTATATAAATCATTTAGTGAATATTTAGAAAATATTTATAAAATATTCACTTTATTTCCTTTTATCTTCCTTTTCATGTCACATGTAATTTGCATATCGAGAGAATTTTCATTGATCTCCTTCTCACCAAATTTGAAAACATGAGTATTTTAAAATTAAAATTCAGTATATTCATGTTTTATGAAAAATAATCAATTTCTCGATTTTCGTGGTTGAAAATCGTTTCTCGTGAAATAAAATCATTTATTATGATTTTATGTAATTTTCTAAAATTTTTTCGGCAGTATAACGGCTGCCGATTAGCCTCCCTGCACAGAAAAGACAGTTTATATTTACAGCCAGCCAATCACCACAATTTTCCAACCGATGAATCGCCACAAAATATTTCATAATTAAAAGCATGCAGACTGAATATCCTTACATACTGCACATGCCTCCCTTACCTGTTTCGGGTCGATGACTTCCTCGCTACCGTCTCACCCGTATTCCACCTCTCCCAATTCCATCATTTCGATTCCTGTAATATTCTACAATTCCACATTCATATTTAAATTTTAGAATTTTACATAATTATTAAATAAATTAATAATAATAAAATTCTCGTAAATTCCTACCGTACTTTTCTTTTTCTTCCTTTTTCTTTTTCTTCTTCTTCTTCTTCCTTTTTTCTTTTTCTTTTATTTTCTTTCTTCTTTTTCTTTCTTTTTCTTTTCTTTTCTTTCTTTTTATTTTCTTTTTTCTTGGTCTGGACCGGTTTTAGTCGGTTCAACACTTACCGGCTGGTTCAGCCTTCGGCGGCCTGTTCTTCACCGGTTCAACCCTTCCTCGACTAGCGGAGGTGGCGGCGAAGTTGGATCTGGCCTCTGTTTTCCCAGATCGACGGCGATGGCAGCAGATCCGACGGTGTAGCTTCGATCCCTTCTCCTCTTTTTTCTCCCTCTTTTCTCCTCCTCCTTCACCGCCAGCCATTCCTCTCACCTTGGTCTCCCTTCGACGGTGGTGCAGGTGGCAGTGGTGGTGTTTGAATCGACCGACACCGCCGTTTCCTCCTTTCTCTTTTCGATTTTCGCTTTGCTTCTCTATTTCCTTTTTCTTTCTTATCATCGTCGGTCGCTTCTCCTCTTTCCTTTCTCGCCGGTGACGACCTTTCCTTTTCTTCTCTCCTTTCTCGCCGACTGTGGCAGCTGCTGCTGCCGTCGGCTTCTCTTCTCTGTTTCTAACAAAGAAGAAGGAAACGGGGTCGGGTTCTCCCGATCCCGTTTTCCTTTTTTTATAATTATTATTATTATAATTATAATTATATAAATAATTGTAATTATATACTAATACACTATTTAAATTATATGTATATAAATACATATTTTATACTAAGATATATATGTATATATATTATAGTTTATACTCTTTAATATGAAATAATATTCATATTTCATATATATACATAAATATATTTATATATATATATATAAATATATAATAATATGCATATATACTTATGTAATAGTATAAAATAATATATATCAATATATATATATATATATATATCATATACATATATTTTATATATGTACATATGTATTTATCTAAAAATATATTTATATAATATAATTATATCAATATATCAATGTATTCATTTTTATTTCTTAAATTTTGGACTTCTTAATATCCAAAATTAATTTTACATATTTTAATTTCTTAATTAATTTGGATTCCTTAATATCCAAATTAAATTTCTTAATTTCATCACTTCCTTAATTCCTGTAATTTCAACATATTCCACCTCATAATTAAATTTATTTATTTAACTTCTCTATTTGCTTTAATATTAAATTTACAAATATTTAATATTAAATTTTAGAAAATTCACGGTTATCACGCATAGTTATCAAAATCGTACGATACGCGATACGTATCGTACGATTCGATTCGATTCACTATAAATTCGATACGTATCGATACAAAGAATCAGTTTTATCATAAATCGGTAACGTATCTATTAATACACAAGCGAATCGATATGTATCGTACGATACACTGATTCACTTCGATACGCTTTATAGTAACATTGGGCCAGACCCCAAAAAATCTGATTTGACCCAATTAGCTAAAAATGCAATTTTAATAGTTTTTTTAACCTAAAAAATACTTAAAAACATATTTTCTGTATAATTTAATCTTGAAATATTGAAAAAAAAATAAACTTTTAGTTAGAAAATTAAAAATAAAAAATATATAAAAATATTATTTAAAAATATATACTATTAATGACTATGTTAAGTGTTTGAGAAAAAATCATACTTTTTATTTTTATCATATATTTACTTAATCCTATTAATATGTATAATATTTTTTATATTTTATTTATCTTACATGTGTATATATTATTTATAATTAATTTTAAAATTATTTACTGTATCTTAACGATACGATTCTCGATACTTGATTCTTAAAAATAAAATTTCAATTCACGATACGTATTTCGATTTAATAACTATGATATGGAGATATATATATATATATATATAGAGAGAGAGAGAGAGAGAGAGAGAGAGAGAGAGAGAGAGAGAGAGAGAGAGAGAGAGAGAGAGAGAGAGAGAGAGAGAAAGAGATAAAAATAAACAATCAAGTGAAATAATAAAATAAATTAAAATGCAAATAAATAAATACATATGTATATAGTGGTGAATATACTTATAATTATAAATATAAGAATAAGTGAGAATATATACATATATATATATATTTATAAATGTATACATGAGTGAAATATATATATACACGCATAGATACAAGTTTATATACGTATATTTGACATAAATATATACATGTATAGGAACACGTATAATGAAAGAATAAAGAAATATATTTATATACATGAACTTTATTTTATAAAATGTTAAAATATAAACCTTAAGGCATGAATATATATATATATATATATATATATATATATATATACACACACACACACACACATAGATATATATATATATATCTTATAAAGTATATTTATTGAATAAATAAATAAAAGAGAAAGCGAGTGGGGTTCGGCGGGAAAATAGGCCACCAAACCCAATATTGAGGTCTGCCATAGCAAACCTCCCCTACTCTAATTTACAAAAAAAAATGTATGGAAAAGTGAAGAAAAGAAAGATGAAAGACAAAGAAGGAGAGAGCCGAGAGGAAGCAAAGAAACTAGAAAGAAGTTGAAGCTAAAGAAGGGTCGAGAGAGAGAAATGGAATAGAAAAGGAGAGAGAGAGAGAGCTGAGGCAGGGAGGAAAACCAAAACTGAGAGCTGTAGCAAGAAAGGAGGAACAAGGCTACATTTGAGACTGGGAATAAGGGTTGGAATGGTCTTGAGTTGGAATTGACAGTCGAGGCAGGAGATGCAAGGCTAGGGAGAGGTGATTGATGTTAGTTGTGCTGGCCAAAGAAGAGAAAGAGAAGGAAGGAAAAGAGAGAATAAGAAAGGAGGAGGAACAAGGGATGCTACTGGCAGTTGAACCAAGTAGTAGCAGAAGGAAGAAATAAAGCATCAAGGATGCGTGAAGCAAGCGCTAGAACCGAGTTGCTTTGAGGTAGAATAAGTTTATGGAAGTTGGGTTCTTTATTATTAGAGAAGCTGAGTATTACAGGGTAGTACAAAGGACTCGTGTAAGGTTGTTGGAGACATTTTAACTGGTGGCTTAGTTGGAAAGGAAAAGGGGAGTTCAATGGCAAAGTTGGGTGCTGAACCGAGACTTTTCAAGTTATCATAGAGGCTTTTTAAGAACCGGGAACGGGTTGCTAATGAAGGTGGTTCAAGGTAGGGAAACAAGGTTGATCAAAGGCCGAAATAAAGATTGAAAGAAGGCTGGAAATAGCCTTGAGCAAAGGGTTTTAGGTGCTAAAAAACAAGGGCATTTTGGAAGGCTATTGGCTAAGTTATTTTTGGGGCCAATTAAGTTAGTTTTGAAGTGCTGGAAATGGAGGTTTTCTGAGAATCACATATTCTGGTACTGTTATACGTGTAAGACTTTTCACCACTGTTCAATTCTTCTATATTTTGCAAGTATAACTAGAAATAGTATGGTGGGTCCCACAGGCCCTATAGTGTTCGAATGGATGGGAGACTTGGTAGACTCAGTAAAGAGAGCCGAATAAACCTATGGTAAGAATTTAGAACCCAAAATCTTTTATTTAAGTTGTTTTTGGGAAGTGCACCAAGAAATTAAGAAATGACAATTACGAACATAAGTTGGAAGAATTTTTGTGAATAACGGTCAAACTAAATTGACTTTTGACCGACTGACTGAAGTATGATAATCTACATGTGAATAATTTTTAGCCATGTCAGTAGATAGACTAACTCATATGTAAAGTAATTGCGAGACCCGATTTTATAACACTGTACACCATATTTGTATATGATTGATAGTGGAAATAAATGTTTTAGTGGAATTAAATAAATATTGAGTATGAATTTCCACTTTGAATTATGGAATTATTGGAACTATAATGTATAATATGGTGTATATGAATTGAAATAAAAAAATTTAGAATGGAAGTATTATTTTCACGGTATCAAATAGCAATAAATACATTTATAAGAGAAATGAATTATTTATTGATCATTTGATGTATTTTGGTTGGATGGAATATACAAAGAAGGGAGAAACAAAACTTAAATTGTGTAGCAAAGAAGAGTTGGCTTCCACGCCACTTATGGCTGCTAGTATACACGGCTGGAAGCAAATTTGTGAGACCAATCTTGGTGGAAAGATGAGGTAAATAAGAATAGATAAAGAGGGAATTATTAATTGGATATATAGTGGAGTTTTATTGGCTGAAATAGCTGTCAAAAGAGGCAAAGAAAAGTCAAGAAATATGCAGCCAAGAAGGATGGACAGCATGTCACTTGCTGCTGAGTTGATACCGATTTTTACAGCTGGAAATTTAAAGGATTTGACCTTAAAATCCATAGAATAAAATGCAAAACAAAATAGTATAAAAAGGAAGAGAAGATAGAAATACCATGAGGTTAATCTTAATTGGTTGAAAATTACAAAAGAGAGAGAAGTAAACATGGTCAAAACTGAAACAGCCTAGCAAGCATTTCCAGCCGTTCTTTTGCTACAAGTTTCTTCAGCAATTTAATCCATGTTAAGACCAAAATGATGAAATACAAAGATAAGAAGCTAGGTGGTCATTTACTATTGGATGTCTTGAATACATGGAAGAATAAAGAAACAAAAACATTAGAAAAATACTTCCTTCATCACTGATGTCTGCTGTTCTACGAGAGGTATGAGTTGGTTCCATTTTATGTCCTATTTTTAGTTTCCGTTCATCCAAGGAGAGTCAGCAAATTTTCATACCTTTGATAGCTAATCATTTAACCTTCACCATCAAACTTTCCTTCTTCTTTGAACCAACTAAGAAACAAGAGAAGAGGGGCTAACTTGAAACAGAAAACTTGTTCTGTTTTGGAGTGAATTTCGGTTAAGGTAAGTTTCAATGATTTTATGGTTTTCTTGATATTACATGATGAATCTCTATGTTTCTTTATATGAGAAGCATGATTATAGTGTTGTTTTTAGTTAAATCTTGTTAGAATATGGAAATTGAATCAAGAAGAGATTTTGGCATAGATGAGAACAAGTAATAAAATGGGCTAGAAATTGCATGTAAATGATGAGAAATAATTGAGGGAATTTAGATAAATTGAATAGATAACTTGGAAATATGAAATGGTGAAGAATGAAATTTTGGTTAGTGACAGGGGAGTCTTGGTTTGGCATGGGAGAGTAGAGAAATTGAATGTTCACGCAAGAATATGGCAAGAGTGGCTCACGTAGGCAAGAAACAACCAATTGGAAACAACAATTGAGGAAAAAGATGGAAAGTCAATGAAAGTGGCCATTAAGGGGATTCGGCCATGACATTTTGGAAGCATAAAATGTGCTGAAAATTAGGGATTTTGAAGGAAAATAATTATAGAAATTAAAAGAGAAGGATTGGTGAAATTAAAACCGAAAAAGAAGCTAGAATGAGGAAGTTAAGTTTTAGCACCAGTATAATTTATACTGGTTGTGCTTATAATATGACATTAGTGGCTGCATTTTATGAATACTAGTGGCTTAAAAATAAGAAAAAATATTAATAATTTTTTATAAAATTATTTTGCAGCCCGAGTCGACGGAATTTGGTAAAAGTAACCGGGAAGCTCGACTTCATAAGACTGGTAAGGGGGAGAGTGTGAGTTGTAGTGATATAATGAATTGCATGTTTTCTTAGGCTAAATTTTATGAGAATATTGAATGCATGATTTGGTTTGAAAACATACAAAATTGTGGTTGATAAGCTGATTTATATACTGCGAATTGTGTGTAGGAGGTTAGGAATCCGCAGCCGTTATGCTATCGAAAAATTTCCAAAAGTATTCTAAAATATTATAAAATATTTTAGATGTGTGAAATGATTTAAATGGGAAATTTTGAATATAATTTCCACCAATTTTCCATAAATTGGAAATTATGAGAAAGTTATAAAATTAAATATTCATGTTTTATATTTTCATTAAAGTGAGAAATTAATTATGTTTTATATGATATTGAATATTCAAAATGAATATTTATTATGCTCTCACTTAATACATAAATATTTACCCACTGATTTACGGTATGTGGAAATGAGAAATAAATACCTTTTTGGAAATAATTACTTAAATAAATGATTTGATTCATTGGATTTCCTTAAAGGTATTTTTATGGGAAAAGAAATGATTTTATACCTTTATGGAACTAAATACTGATCTTATTTATTTTATAAATTCCATAAAGGTGATGATATATGAAAATGTGAGAGCCTTATGGATAATCATGAAATATTTCAAATTATTTTGAATAAGATCCATAAAGGCTGTGGTACGGTTTTTATACTGTTTTTGAGACTTAAGCCCCGAGATTCATGCTTACTACTGTTACTGTTACTGTTACTATTACTGTCACGTGGCTGATTGACCCACCAGTCATCAGCGATCCCGGATGTCACGTGGTAAGTGTACACCGAGGACCCCTGTAGATCATGGCCATAGATCTCACTGTATACTGTTACTGTGTCCCTTCGGGGATGATTATTGTGTCCCTTAGTGGACGATGATAGCATGATATGATGTAGGGTGATGCCAAGTCTCAACTTACTGATTTATGTTTACTGAAGGGAGTTACTGAATCCTGTTTTACTGTACTACACTATGAATTACTGTTTACTGAACTGAACCATACTGAAATACTATTTTACTGAACTGTACTGCACTGGGAAATATTGTTTACTGAACTGGTAGTTACTGATTACTATTTACTGAACTAAAAGCTACTGATTACTATTTACTGAACTAAAAGCTACTGATTACTGTTTACTGAATTGGTAGCTACTGATTACTGTTTACTGAACTGGTAGCTACTGATTACTGTTTATTGAACTGGTAGCTACTGATTACAGTTTACTGAACTGAAACCTACTGATTACTATTTACCGAATTGAATTGTACGAAATACTATTTACTGAACTGAAAGGAAATTACTGTTTTCGAGAAAGAATACTTTAAAAATTATTTCTAAAATAGAAATAATTACAGAACTGTTATCCAGTGATTGGGATATTTATAAGCTACTGTACTGAAAAGACTATTTACTGTAACTACTGTTTTACTACTGTACTGTCACATGTTGAACTGTACTGAAAGGAAGGAAAATAAATGGTTTATCCTGTTTATAATTATGTAGAAATGGGTATTAAATTGTTTTATTAAGACAATTTATAAATTACTCTCTATAGTCGCTCTGAGTTTCCAAGACAAGATAGGTATTCCAAAATACCTTCAATGCTCCATCTGGATTTCCCAACCGACTATAGTATCCTTCCTTTTACTGTGCTTAGTACACCGTTAGGAAAATAAATATTTTCCTGCATATAGTTTTCATTATATCAAGCAGCATACGACTCCTTTACTTAGCAAGTGGTTCGCTCACCCCTTACTTTTAAATTTTCCAGATTAATTATGAGGGTTATTTGATGGCTTCCTCGGATAAATATAGCTGCGAGTAGCCCACAGGGACAAGAGCATTGAAATTTAAAGGTACAGTCACTTCTCTTATATATTCGGACACTTGTATACAGTACTACATCATTGTAAAATAGAAAAAGGGATGTAAAGTGTATGGAATATTGTAAAAATTTTTATACTCCGAATTTATTGAATAAATGTTCACCATTTATTACTGATAATGATCAAGTGTTAAAGACATCACAGACAGCCCAACCGGTAAAAATGTGTAAAATATGAGTAAATATTATGTTATTTACTGTACAGTAGACTGTTACAATAATAAATCTACGCGATTGACCCGATAGGGGGATTTTCATAATTTCATCTCTACGATTAGTCAAACCTTAATAAAACCTCATCCATTCATTAGAATATGTTTAATGCTTATATTTAATGATGAAATAAAATATTTTGGAGTTAAATTGATAAGCTAAAAATATTACGAAAGTTTAGGGGCAAAATTGTTCAAAATCATTAAGAATAAAAGCATTTTGGTAATTTGGCAAGCAAGATAATTTTAAAAGAATTTTCTACATAATTCTTCATGGCAGGCCACACCATCATCGTCAACCTAACACCACTTCCACCATTAACAACTTAGTGAAAAAAGAGAAAAGCTTGCCAAACCACCCACTAAATCACCTTAAAACCGAAAAATTTCTTCTGCAAATTTGTACAGAATTCAGTGCTCTACAAACCCATACCAATATCTTGTGATAAAGTGGACAAAATCAAATTGTAGAGATCCCCCTTGTACTCGGCCACATACCAAGGTAAGTGAGATTGGATTTTCTTCATGATATAATGGTAGTTAGTGATGTAATTAAGGTGTTTAAGCATGATTATGGCCATGGATTGAATTGAAACCACCTCTCTTAGGGTTTCAGCCATGATGAAATGTCCATGTTTCAAGGTGCTTCGATATATGAAAATGATGTAAAATGGATGAAGAACAATGATTAAGCATGAAATCAAGCTAGTTTGTTGAGATAACTTGTGTAACCATCCATGTAGGTTTCGGCCAAGTGAAGGGGGCATAGGATTGATGCTCAATTTGATGTGTTTTAGGTCCCATAATATTGTATAAACTAATATAAGATTACCGATGCGAGCTAAATCAAAAACGAAGTTGATGTAAGTATAGTTGCAGTTTTAGCACAAATGTAAAATAGACTGGTTTAGTAGCTATGGTAGTCAATGTGACAGATTTTAATGAAAGAAGAAATCTTTATAATTGAAGTGTAGTGAAATAATGGTGTTTTCATGATGTCTTGCAGCCCGAGAGTAAGCTAAGTCGTGTGGTGCTATCGGTTATTTCGGTAGACACCGTAAGGTAAAGGATGAGTATGGAAGACATAAGGATATTGTGGATGCATATTGATGTTGAAAATGATTTTATGGAATTGTTTTGAGATAAAATGCATTGGATTTGTGGACTGTTGTTGGTATTATAAACTATGTTTTTTACTGCAGGAAGGCTACGATAAGAATAGCCGTTATACTGCTGAAATTTCTAATAAATTTATAGAATCATATTTTGATATCTTTGAATCTTAGAAATGCAAGATTTAATAAGTTCAATTTTATCCTTTTTGTTAAAATTTCATATACATACCGAAACCCAAAATTATATATTGAAAAATTCATGTTATCGAATTTTACGTACGTAAGGGTATTGGTATGTTTTTATAACTTATTTACAAGTAAATAGAATATTTTTAGAACTAAATATTAAACTGTGAATATTTTATGAATTTTTATTCTTGAACTGCTTATATTTTCCAAAATATGCATTTATGGACTAATTGCAAATTTATTCTCTCAAATCGATTTCTTTAAAGATATTTATACTGTCTAGAAACTGTTTTGAGATTGCTAGGTCCCGTAGAACCTTTGGGTGTATCATGCTGACTTACTGTTACTGTACTGTTGCTGATTGTTATTGATCATGTCATCAGCCATCCTAGCTGTCACTTGATCAGTACATACTGTGGATATCATTGTCACTATGGCCATATGTCTTACTGTTACTGTTTCTCCCTTCTTGGGATACTGTTATGGCATGATATTTATTGGGTGTTGCCTGGTCTCCGCTGTATTGTTTTATTTAAATTGGATTTTGTACTATTAATAAGTGAAAGTACTAAACATATTGCTTCGTATCATGGTATTGAAATGTTACTGTACTATTTACTGAATTTTCATACTAAAACTGCTTTATAGAATTGCTTAAATGATTTGTTTATATCTAGTTTATTGACTGAAAGATTGCATGAAATTATTTAATGGTTTTTATACTGTTTACTTTTTTCATCGTCAACTGTTTATTCCCTATAGTCGGAACTAGAGATCGGGACACAACAGGTACTTCAAAGTATCCTCTCATACTCTATATGGTTACCTAACTGACTATGGTATCCTTCCTAAAATGTCCCTTATTGTACCTCTAGAAATTAAATGATTTTTATGCATATAGATTTCATAGTATCAGTTCTTGCATACGAATTTCTTAATGGGCATTAAGCTTATCCCTCTTTTTCCCTCCTCACAGATTATCTACAGTGATATATCGTTCCACTAAGTGGCTATGCTTTTGGTACCCATAGGCGGCAGTTGCTAGATTATGGAGGTATGTTTTACTTTTATATGTTCAGACGTTTATGTACAGTACTCATGGTTGTTAATACCGTTTCGGTTTCGATCGTACCGGCCGATACGCGCCAGTTTTCATAAAATCCGGTACACTTGAGTTGATTTTTCGTACTAGTTTTGGTACCGAGTAATATCGACTGGTTTTGTGAATTTCGGATAGTTTCGGTCAATTTCGACAAAATTGACTGTTTCAGTTGGTACACAAACATTACAAGAAAATTGATTTTTTTTGTTTTATTATATGTTTTGATACTGAATTAAAACTAATAAATACATAAATAATGAATTAAGTAAATGCATTAACAAATTTAACAATTTTAAAAATAATTATTATTTGTTGTATGAGTAATTTTATTAATTTTATACTTATCATTATTAATATTAAATATTTTATATTTTATTTTACTTATTATTAATAACATTATTACATGTATGAAAAGTTTATAAATATTTTAAAATTAAACCGAAAAATCCGAAATAATATACTGAAACAACCGATACCGATATATCTCATTGTAAAAAGAAAAAAAGAAACGTTCTCTGGTATGATATTTACAACCTTGACAGTACTACTTTTGTATATTTTATATACAAGGGATGTAAATACAAATGAAAGATACTAAATATAATTTTGTTTATGTAAATATTAAAAATAGTTATGGATTTTATTTTATTTAAATCTGAGTACTGTTGTAAGTGAATGGAATAAAGGCATTGCAGATAGCCCAACTGTAACATCCCAAAAATACCGAATATTTAACAATTTCACATATATAAACACATAAAGGTTGGGCTCATCTGCAGTGTCAACTTAACTTCCAAATAAAAGTTTATTATTTATATATAAAACCCAAGATTCGAAATTGAACTTTACATAAAAAAAATACAAATATTTACATCCCAAGTTTAATATACATAAAAGTAGCACTGTACAAAAAATTTGAATACATAAAAATAAAGTCAGTATACCTCGACAAAATCGAAAAGGTCACTTAAGGAATACCGAAAAAACAGGTCCTCCTGGAAAGCAAACCCGAACTCACTGCAAATAATCTGGGAGTGAAAATAAAAGGGTGAGCTAACGTGCTCAGTATGGAACATCTATACAAAAGCTGATATAGCATATCCTATATGCAATTTAAGAAACGAATTTTCATATGATAATCATGAATTTCAAAATATTTAATTTAAAAGAGCACGATCTAATAGGAAGGATACTATAGTGGATTAGGTAACCAAATGAGAATGGGAAGTACTTTGAAGTACCTTACGTGTTCTTGTATCAAAGTCCACTATAGGGAATTTAAATGTTGCTGCTTAAATCACAAATGCCAAATAAAACTTCCATATTTCAACAAATAATATAAGCGTATATCAGGAATTAGAAATTTCTCCGCAAACATTATAAATCATATTTATAACAATTTCTAACAAATAATTCAAATAAAATAATTTCACAAAACATATTATTCATGTCATGAAATATAAAATACAGATAAATCAAAATAAAAAATATAACAAAACTGGGAGTGCCTGGATTTAAGTTAACCAAGGATTTACCACCTTAGTAGAATTTTAGTGGAGACTAGGCTACACCAAATAAACACATGCACTATAGTAGACGTACGTCCATAGTCAAGGGGGCCACAGTGTGAGCACTAGCCAAGTGTCACCTGTTGGAGCTAAAGACTAGGCTAGAGTCAGTAGCATCGGAATGGAATGGAACAGAACGGAAATGCATGTACCTGCAGGTAGCTACGGAGCCAACAGTCTGAAAACATTTTAAATAATTATTTCAGAGTTTTTTACAAAGATAAATTAAATAAAACATGCCTTAAATAAATTCATAAGAAATATAAAAATCACAAAATCATATAATCAAATATTATTCCACAAAATATAATATCAAAACATTATTTAGCCTTGCAAATATTCAATATAAATCTCACAAAGTTAGAAAAATTTCCACACGAAATCTTAAAATAATTTTATAATTAATTAAGGCATATAATGAATTTCTGATTTAATTATATAAATTCATATTTAAGAATTTAAATTCCAAACTATAAAATCAATTTTCTTATATTTCAAAACTCATGCCAAAACGGTAAATTCGAATAGCTTAGGCAATTTAAAAAAATTTCGACAATATAACGGTTTATTTTAATCTAACCTTCCTGTATAAAATACAGCTTCAAAACGACAATTTCTAGTTTCAAATTTCAATCTAGAGTATCAAATCCAATTCCACCAAACAATCATTTTATCAAAATCATGCAACACAATATCCCTACGCTTTATACAAATATCTCTTACCTCTTAATTTGTCGGTATCCGACTCCTACATCAGTAGCACCTCCAAATCTCGAGGCTGCAAATTCATTATTCCAACTCGATAAATTCGCCATATTTCAATTAAAAGAATATTTAATAATTTAAATGCTAATGAATTGTCTGCAAAATTCTCTAAATGCAGTCTAATTTTTATCGTGCAAAATTGTAACTTTTGCTACATGACTTCGTTTTCGATTCTGATTGCTCCTAAATTCTCAAAATAATTTATACATTATTTTGGGACCTAAATTGCATTAAAATCAGCTTGAGTTCTTCCTCCCCTTAGCATGGTCAAATCACCCTTTCTTCCATACATTTTTATTTTCTTCAATTTAACTTCTTTATTTAGTCTAAACTTGTTCATTTAATTTCCTACATCATTCCTATATGAGATTTAAATTGAATGGCATCAAATTCTCATCCTTCTAGCCATGGCCAAATGGTACCATCACCTACACGTGTTTTCTTGCGTTTAGTTTAAACTAAGGTTATTTCCATGCATTTCATAATTCCTACATTATTTCCATAACAATTCCTCATCAAAACACATCACAAGCATGGAGAATTGGTGGTGGCCAAAACCCTCATGTGTCCACTTACATGATTCATGCATGATTTAAGCTAAAGGAAGCATGGATACATCATGAACACATGGCATTTAACTTGAATTTCATGAAAAAAGTCCAAGTTTTCCATTAAACTTACCTTGGTCGAACACTATGGGAAATCTTGGAGGCTGATTTTGGCCACTTTAGGATGAAATATTGATACCAAAAAAAGAAGCACAGAAAAATAGACAGTGTTTATTAAGAACTTCTTCGGTTTCAGGTTATTTTTCTTCAAATTTTGGAAGCTTTTATTTCTTTCTCAAAGTTGGCTATGGAGGATGGCAAGAGGAGAAAGATGATGACTGGCCAAAGTGAGAAGAAAAGTATAGAAAATTCTGATTTTTAATGCCTCCCATGCAAAATTACCAAAATGCCCTTTTACTTAAGCAAAATTTCCAATTTTGCCCTTAAAGTTTGACTTTGTTGAAAACAGTCTATTTAATCTCCAAAATATTTCATTTAATCATAAATCAACTCTATTTATCTTGCTCTAATGTTTTTTGAAGATTTTGTTGAAGTTTGGTTACCAATTTGGGTGAAATTACTAAAATACCTCTAACCGTAAAATCGTTTAAATTTCTATCTTTACATCTTGTTTATTTCATTTGTCTAGATGTTCTAAAACTATATTTCATAAGAAATCATTTAGTATAGATAGAGGATCAAAATCCTTTTGGTTTGACTGTTATTTTTGAAAATTCTGACGGCTTATGGACTAAACCATCATTTCTCAAATTGTTGCACATTTCCCAAAATATGAAAAAATAATTAAATCTTAGGTCGAATTCTTACCTTTATAATTTTCAGCCCTAAATATCTAATCCTTCAAGTTCTACCTTCATCTGGAGCGTACGGAACCTGTGGGGCTCACTTACTGTTTAACCTTAAAACCTAAGATATAATCAAAGATTTATTAATTATTCCATAATCTCAATTATATAGATATAATTAAATAGTACTCTAAATTACGAGGTCTCACACCAACCAACTGAATGAATATGAAATAATCGATAATTTCTATATATAACGAGACGTGACATATTTAAAACAAGGTTTTATGTGCTATTATGGGCATTCTTAAAGGTTGAAGGATGGAGGTTTCAGGGCTGTTTCAAGGATTGTTTTAACGTAGAAAATAGTAGCAGGAGGTAAAGTTTGAAAAGTCAAATAGGGGAGAAACCTCTAGGCAAGTAAGGTGTAGCTTGGGGCAGTTGAATGGAGGGGTTTTTGGGCTGTTGATGGATGAGAAGGAGTAGCCAGTGGAGGTGCAAGTGGCTAGTTGCGATGCTAGCCGAGAAAGAAAGGAAAAGAAAGGAAAAGAAAGGAAAGAGAGAAAGAAAGGAAAGAAAGGAAAGGAAAACAAAAGAAGAAAAGAAAAAATATATATAAATATATATTTATATATACACACACATATATATGAATCTTGACTTGGATTAACCAATAAGTTATACCATTAGATTTCTATGTAAATATATTTAATGCTTAGAACTTTATTGAACTAGTACTGAAATCAATTAACGATGTTTAAAGGTATACGCGCATAAAGCCCAGTGCACACATGAGATTTGGTGCAGGCGTGAGAAGTTTTGATTTCATGCACGTTGAGCTTTAAGTCAGTAAGATAACTTTAAGGTGCCACGCTTATAAAGTTAAATTAGAAAATACCTCGTGTAATTTGGTACTAATCCGAGGCTATCATATTAAAGGTGTAGCAAGGCGCAGAGGCGACAGTTGCAATTCGGGCTAAACTCGATGCACGAGCCTCAAGCATAGGAGTCGGTAAGACATTTATATAAGTCCATGGTAGATTTATATTGTTTAGATCATATAGGATTGCTTAATCAAATGAACTTGCAGTATAAATGATTTTAATATTGATTTAGTGATCTTATAGCCGAATATTAAGTTTTGGAGAATTATTAAGGAATTTGGATATGTGATAATGTTCTGATGGATAAATGATCTCGGTTTTTGGTTGTGGATAAGTCTTGGATTTAATATTAACGATATTGCATTATCTTGATGTTTTGATAATTTTTCGGTTTTATAATATATAAATATTAGTGAGATACTAAGGGGACCTATATTAGTAGTGGGGGTCTTGGTATCAGTATTGTGATACGAACTGAATGGTTGCAATATTGAATTGTTACAAATGTATATGACTTGTGCATGCTTAATTTTGTGAATATTGAGGTTACTAGGTCGATGTTTGATTATGAGATGATATGGGCTGTGATTGATATTATATTAGACTGCATGAGTGTAGGATTGCATCTACATTGTGCATATGCATACCACAGGATTTGGACTCATGTTTTAATCATGACTTTGAACATGCACGAGTTACATAACATGAGTTTTATTGAAAATGCATTGATTTGATATGTATAAATGAATGTGTTCAGTTTTGTAAAGTTCAGCATGATTGAAAGAAAACTTGATGCATACTTATATGCGTTCAAATGGTTTATGAACCACATCGAAAGGGGTTTTCATGTTTTCTGAAATGATTGAACTAAAGATATTTGCTGAATTGTTTTGAGATTATGGCATATGTATATTGACATCAATAAAGCATAAATGGACATGCTTGAGTGAGTGGTGCTCCTAGGCATACATTCGGACTTATTAGACGGGGTTTTGATAAGGTTATTTGGATGTGTCAAATGAGTTTCGGCATAAGTCTGGACCCTCATCTGATCAATGAAACCAGAGTTTACTATGGCTATAGGTACAACCCTTCTCCATTGGGGCCTTTCCTATCCACTGATAGCTACAATGGAATTAATACTTTATTGATTGATTAATTGAACGTATACTGTATTACATGATTATTTAGACATATACGAATTTGGTATTGTGATTGATTATGCCATACCTCCATTGAATTGACTTAACTGATTTACTTTCATGCTTTAGTTTTGAAAACTATGTTTAATACTGGTTTATATATATTGGACCTTGAGCCTGAGCACTACCTCGACCTTAGTGTTTGATTTTGACGGCTTTGTAATATTCATCCGAGGTTAAGCATGACTTAAAATCTTTATATATGTTTTGAAACCTATGACAGCATTGGTGTTTTATATAATGGTTTTCATACTATTTGAGCATTTGGTTTTGTACATTATGACTTATATTGACATGGTTTTCCTCATGTAGTATGTTTTATAACCATTGCGTATCAATTTTGAAAGCATGTTACATGTGCTGCATGGGTTAAAACACTAGAATAGAAAATGTTAATGTGGATTACGATTGATCTCGGATGGATGTCACATGATCGATTTGGTGGGGGTTGATATTGGAAAAGTCGATATACATATCGAGATTGATATTTGGCTATGCTTTAGAGTTGGTTACCTTTGTCCACATGTTCTGAGTTAGAATTCCTTAGGATATGATATCAGTTTAAATATATAATGATTATGACCGACTTGGTATTTGAAGACTGCATTCTTGTGGATTCATGGATTACATGTAAGGTAGTATAAAGCTACTTCTGCACTTATATAATTGACTTACTAAGCTCACGCTCACTAAAATTTATTCTAAACTTTTTCAGATTGAGCATAGAGTTGGAAAAATATTTTGGATCTGTTTGGAATACTTTGTGTCCTGAAATATCATCCCAACTCTTCAAGGAGACTTACTTATTTCTGGTATAGCATGATTTCTCTTATACTTAACTACTATGCAAGCTGTTTTTTATTCATGTATATAAGATAGGATGTAAACTAAAACGATAGAATGTTATCATACTATTCTGATGCTCTATAGTGTGTCTTATTTTTGGTGGATTGAAATTGAGCTGAATGTTGATAAAATCATAAAGTAGGTATGACAATGAAGTAGGTATGAATGCCATCAGAACGATATCTATGGAATTTAGTTAGTTGTGGACTGTATAGAGGATATGCTATCTAGATAGGTACTAGATTGGGACCTTGAGTAATGAGCTCTAAATAAGGCAGGAAGTTAACAACTTCATATTGACATTGCACACACAAAGATAAATCTGTTAAATTAGGAAAAAAACCAAAAAATTTGCCCTAAATTTTCTGCATATCCACAATGTTAGACATCTCATCGCAGCCTCCGGGTCGTGACACATACATTAGTATGTATATAATAGATGTGGCAAAAGCTAGCCAGAACCTGAAAACTCGTTTGAACCCTCTCGAGACCGAACCGGGACCAGTCCGAATTGACCAAAAAAGTCAAAGGCCCGAAACTGAAAAAGTTTGAAATCGAAAAAACCCAAACCCAATACGATCCGAAACCGAGGCCGATCTGATCCAAAACCCGTAAAAAATCTAATTTATAGTCCAAAACAACTCGAATTATAATTATATGATTATTATTTAAAAATAAATAAATAGTTGAGACACTTTTTTAATTAAAAAATTTAAAATTTTGAAAACAGTTATTATTTATTATACAATTATATCAATTATGTATTATCAGCAAAATAAATATTAAATCTTTTTAATTCAATTATTAAATTAAATTAATTTAAAACACCATAATATATGATATTAAATAATCTTTAATATTATACTTATTGTATTTATAATAATAAATATTTTATTAATTTAACATTTGATTTTATTATAAAAATCGTTTTAACATTCTATTATTTTTATTTTATAATAAAAATTTTAATTTTAATTCAATAATAAATCGAACATATAAAAAATTATATAATTTCAATATTTGTTTAAAACTTGGATTTGATATTTTGTGCAACACATTAAGAATATTTTTAATAAAATTAAATTTAAATTATATTTTCTTAAAGTTTCAAGTATAGAAAGATATTAAATTTACATTAAAAATATCGTAACCTTAAAATTAAAATTCAAGTTTTTAATATTAGAAAAAGTTAAATAATTAAATTAAACAATACAAGTACAATTTTGTTGATAAGCTTGGACATCATTGAAAGAAAATTATAAATCAAGCTAGTAGTAATTTTATTTTTAGCCTTAAAACAAAAGATATTAATAAATCAAGCTAGTAGTAATTAATTATTTATTATATTATAATAATCTTATACATGAATAAACTAATTTGGTATCTTATAATAATGATTTGTATATTATATTATAATAATATTTTAAGAATAAATTATGTAATCTCTTAGTATTTAAGTCTGATTTTTACAGAATTAAGTATTTATTAAAAATAATTTCTTTATTATCTATTAAATGTAAAATTAAAGTGTGGATAAAAATAATAATTCTAATAGTAAATTAAAGTGTAATTTAATAATATACTAGAGTAGTATTATTGTGTAAGTGGTAATTTTAATAAAATTTGTTTTTATACTTTATTAATATTATTATTAATTATATTTAAATAATTAATATTATATTAATTAATTAGTAATATCTACTATTTAACATTTTAATTAGACTTTCGATCAATTGATGTATATCTAATAGTATTATGTTAATGTGAATATGAAAAAATTAATACTCAATTAGTGTATAACTGTATATGATATGATTTTATCGAATGTTATTATTTATAACATAATGTTAATTAGTGTATAAAACTTATTTAATTCAACTTTTAAATTTTAATAAGATATTTGATTAATTAATGTTTACGAGTACATTTATATTTAATGTAATAATGTTATATTATAATTTATGTACAAACCAAAACAGAATAAATATAAAAATGAGGCAATTAGTTGACCAACTATTCATAATATTAAGTATTTTTTATTGTATACTGTAATTTTATTCAACATTATAATTAAATAATTAGTTAACTACTTATACGGTTAGATTTAATTTAATTACTAATTATGTTGGTATTTAAAAAACAAAATAAATGGAAAATTTTTTTTAAAAATTTAAAATTTTATTAAAAATATAACATAATTATTAAAAAAGCTAATAAAATAGAGTAAAAAAAACAAATTTATTGAACTAAGAGTGTTCAAATTCCAATGGCCTAATGTTGACCCAAAAAAATACAATGATACAATAAGTTATTGTTAAGAATATAAAGTCATTTATATAAATGTTTAATTGTTTAGTGTGATTTATTTATAATTTGTTATTTATTTATTTATTGGTATAGCTAATACTTTTGGATTTTCACTTTCTTTTAGTTTTACTATATATATTTGGCTCATTTAAAAAATAAAATTTATATAATTATTAATATATAATTATGTATTTTATAACAAATGTGAATATAGCAGGGAATTAAAAAAATATATAATAATTGTCAAGTAATAAAACATTAAAATGAAAAAATGTATATTTATATAAATTATTTATTAAATTTTAACTTTAATTTAGCATTTATATTATATTTTTATTTAACCATATAAAATTAAATTAATTATTATATTCAAAATTATAAAAATATTTATAACTTATAAAATTTCAAAATAATTTGACTAAGCTCGCTAAGCCCGCCCAGTTATAACCGGACCAAACAGGAAACCGAACCGAAACCGAAAATAACACAACCCGAAATCGAAAAAATTTGAAATCGAAAGTACCCGAAATTGAAAAAACTTGAGACCGAAAAACCTCTCTCTATATATATACACATACCATTAATATAAATATGCATATATGTCTTTAAGGTGATATATATAGGTATGTATGTTAGTATCATGTTAACGAAGGAGGAATAATTTTGGTATAGGAATCTCGAAAAAATTCTCAATGAAATTGGTGAAAGGCTTGAATTTAAAGATTTCTCAAGGGTAAGATTTATCTCTTGGGCTAAGTTTAATGTATATATGTGTGATATATATATAGACACACACAAACACACAGTTAGTGATATGGTGATAAATCGATAAAAATGACTAAGTGGAAATTGTTTTGAAATATTGTGATACGATAGGAGATTGTGAACGGAAACCCTCGACTTAGTGATGATATGAATAGTGATTGGGATAGTTAGTGATTGTGGATTGTGTGAATGTGTATAATTATACATCTTTGATATGCGTGATTGATTGAAGTTTTAATGGAATGATATGTAGTGATCCGAAGTGGTGTGGAAGCGTAAGCTTTGACTTGGAGACGTAAAGGAAGTATTTACTCAGTGTGAGGTAAGTGGGTTAAGTAAAATTTGTTAGCACCATCTCGTAGGAATGGTTTAAATTTTATAAATATTTAGAATAATTCTTATGTTAAGAAATACGAATATTGTGGTTGGACATTGAGGTAAGTGAGTTAAGAGCAAAGGTATAATTAGTTTATAAATTTTGTTTATGTTTAGGTTGGATTTAAACTTATTTTCTACCTTGCGTGTTGTGGCCAGCCAAGCGTGCATGTCAATTGAAATGAATTGATGCATGTGTGCATTCATCTATAGCATGTTTTGAGTAAAGATATTTTACATCTATATTTTATAACGACTTGCATTATGTTTTAAATTGCAAAGTCTTGGTTTGAACTGACCTTTAAAATAAATCGAAGCTTCTTTATATTTGAAACTCAAAACTGATTTTATAAGTGCTTTGAAATCCATAGAAGCCAAGTGCTCCACAAGAAAATTGTTTTTGAACTGTTTTTTAGTGCAAGCATATCCTACGACCTTCAGGTCATTTCTAGCCTATCGAGCTTAGCACTAGGCCCTATTACACGTCTATCAAGCTTTTTGCTTTAGACTAGTGCAGTGTACCTATTAAGCTTAGCTCTAGGTAAATGATACTTGTTTAGAAAACCAGCAGGCAAGTTCTAGCTCTCAATTGATCAACGAAACTAGAGTATTGTTCTATGGCCATAGATTTCGTGTTGCTTGCGACACTATTTCATCACTAGCTAGGATAGACATCACTATCATTATCATATTAGTGATTGAGGAATATTGCCTAAACTGTACATTCTATAACTTTACTATTAGTATTGATTTTTTTGAATTGAGGCTTATGCCTAAAGTGATAAGTGATTGATTTTGCAATTGTTTTCAATGATTTGGGGTTTTGCCTAAAAGTAACAAGCGATAGATTTGAAACTGTTTTCCAGTGACTTGGGGCTTTTTCCTAAAAGTGACAAGTGATCGATTTGATATTGTTTTTCAGTGATTTGAGGCTTTTGCCTAAAAGTGTTAAGTGATCTGTTTTGAAATCATTTTTAGTGAATTAAGGTTTTTGCCTAAAAGTGATAATTGATTGATTTTGAAATCCGTTTTTAGTACTTTGAAGCATTTCATCTAACTAAATCGATTTTCAATTTTCATAAGTTCATCCATTTTAAAATGAAGTGCATAGTCATCATGTTTTGAACCAAGTGCATAGTCATCATGTTTTGAACTAAGTGCATAGTAATCATGTTTTGAACCAAGTGTATAGTAATCATGTTTTGAACCAAGTAGATAGTCATCATGTTTTGAACCAATGCATAGTGTTTTGTTCTGAACCAAGTGCATAGTCATCATGTTTTAAACCAAGTGCATAATGATTTATTTATCGAAGTGCATAGTATTTTGACTTTATCGAAATGCATACTGATTGATTTATCGAAGTGCATAGTGTTTTGACTTTATCGAAGTGTATAGTATTTTGATTTATCGAAGTGCATAGTGATTGATTTATTGAAATGCATGAAGATTGATTTATCAAAGTGCATAGTGTTATGACTTTATCGAAGTGCGTAGTTTTTTAACTTAATCGAGGTGCATAGTGGTTTGATTTAATCGTAGTGCATAACGAAAGTGTTTTAAATTGAAGTGCATAACAAAAGTATTTTTATTAGAATCCATAGTAGATCATTCTTATCATGACTTAATACCATGCATACGTGGCACTTCAATGCTAATTTTTGTGCACCTGCATTTAAAGTGACATGAGTCTAACATGCATTTACTTAAACTACTTATTAAGCCATGGTTTGCTCACCTCATTCTAACAACCTTGCAGATTATACTAGCTAAACTCTACACTTGAAACTTTTTATGTGAGGCCTCGGGACGGTATCTAGTTACAGTACTTGTCTAAGTCCCTCGAGCATCGTTTTTATTTCTTTTAAGGTATACAAAACTTGTATATCATTTTGGTTATTATGTATGGACATTTTAAAGTACACAGTACATGTCTATTGGATATATTTTGGAATGTAACATAGGATTGCTCTAGATTATTATAGACTAGTATGATTATCGAGTGCGATCTTAGATATGATTGTGGTATAATAAATATGAACTTATGGAATGAGAATATGTTCAGTTGATGATTCTGAAAATATGTGTAGTGTATGATGATATAAACTGTGGATTATGGAGTTAATGTGAGACCCGATTCTATAGTACTGTACAGAATATTTTTGTAAATTTGGATAATGGAAGTAAATTATATATGAAATTAAATAAATAATTAATGTGGACTCCACTTTGGATTTTGGATTTATTGGGTTAATGATTAATAATATAGTGTATAAGAGGTGAAATAAATATTAAATAATGAAGTAGAGGCATAGAAATAATTAAAGAAATAAATCTGAAAATTAGGAGATTGGAAATGCAATTTCGATGGAATAAAATACAAATAAATGATAATTAAAGGAAGAGAAATTTATTAATTTGACATGTGATTAATAATGATTGGTTGGAGCCTACAAAAAGAGGGAAAACAAGTCAAAAATCGTGCAGCAAAAATTTCTTCACTGCCACTCCTTTTTGCTGCTGGTTAATGCACGTGTAAACCCACTTATAAGGAAAGGAATGATGAGAGAAATGAGTTAGGTAGCTAGGTGGCATATTCCTATTGGGTAAGATGCTAAATAAAAGACTAAGTGGAACAAAACTTGAACAAATTGCCTTCTCCTTGCCGACTTACTCTGTTGCACCTCACCTTTTCTGTTTTGGCTGCAAACTTTGCTTTGTTTTGTTCTCGTTCTTCTAAGATTTTCCATCAAAAGTCTCATCCACTTGATGCCTAACCCTTTAACCCTTCTTCATAAACCTTTTCCTCCATCTTAAGACTATTTAAGAACCCAGAAAGGAAGGGCTGACGTGAACAGAAATAGCTCTGGTTGGAGTTGTTTGATTCGGTCAAGGTGAGCTTTCTATATTCTCATGATTTTCTTAATATCCAATGGTAGATTTTTATGTTTCACAACATGATAACCATGGATCTAGCATTTTTTTTAGTTAAATCTCTTTAGAACATGAACATAGGACAAAATGGGGTTTCGGTGTAGGTGATAATAAATGGGAAAACTATGCTGGAAATTATACAAAAATGGTGAGAAATGGTTAAAGGAATATGAATAAGATGAATAGAAAGCTTAAATTCATGGAAGGGTTGAAAATAAAAAATTAGCCATTGAATAAGGGTTTCGGTTGACATGAGAATGGAGGAATACCTTACGGTTTCATGCAGGAAAATACTAAGAAATGATAAAGTGAGTAAGAATTTAAAAGATGGAAACAATAAATCATGGAAAAAGATTGAAGAGTCAAAAATGGCACCAAATGAGGGTTTTGGCCATGTTGTTTTTGGCCATGATACCATACTGAATTTTATGGTTTAATGGTAGATAATGACTACAGAAATCAAAAGAGAAAGATCGGTGAAATCGAAACCGAAAAGGGAGCTAAAACGAGGAAGTTTAGCTTTAACACCAATGTAAATTATACTGGTTGTATATATATTGTATTATTAGTGGCTACATTTTATGAAAGTTAGTGGCTTAAAATTAAAAGGAAAATTATTAATAATTTTTTATAAAATTATTTTACAGTCAGGAATTATGAATTTCAGTTGGTGCTACATAAAAACTCGATATCACTAGTCAAGTAAGGGAGTAGTGTGTGAGTTGTATGGATATGATGAATTGCATGATTTATCAAGTTTAATTTTATGAAATTGTTGGAAGCTTGATTGCTTTGAAAATCATGCAAGTTGTGGTTCAAAGCTGGTTTTATATATACTGTAATTTCTGTGCAGGAGGCTAGAAATTCGCAGCCATTATGCTGCCGGAAAATTATCCAAATTATTCTAAAATATCAAGAAATATTTTAGATGCATGAATGGAATAAATTATGAATTTTGGAAATCATTTCCATAAATTTTCCATAAAGTGGAAATTATTGAAAAAATGCCAAATTAAATATTCATGTTAAGGATTTTTATTTAAAGTGAGAATAAAATATATTCTTTATATTACTAAATATTCAAAAAGAATATTTATGAGATTTCTCACTAGATACATGAATATTTATTCACTGTTTTCACTGTATTGGAGATGAGAAATAAATACCTTTTTGGACATAATTATTTAAATAAATGATTTAATTCATTTGATTTCCTTAAAGGTATTTTTATGGGGAAATAAATGATTTTGAGACTTTAGGCCCCAATTTCATGCTTACTGATTACTATTACTGTCACGTGGCTGATTAACCCGCCAAGTCATCAGCAGTCTCGGAGTCACTTGGCAAGTGTACATCGAGGACGCCCTATAGACTATGGCCATAGATCTTACTGTATACTATTACTGTGTCCCTTAGGGGATGATGATAGCATGATATGATTTAGGGTGATGCCTAGTCTCAACCTACTGATTACTTTTTACTAAACTGGATTTTACTGAATACTGTTTACTGAACTATACTATAATGAGAAATACTGTTTACTGAACGGTACTTACTGATTACTGTTTACTGAACTGAACTGAGAACTGCTGGTGGATGGAAAAGAATATTATGAAAATTATTTCTAAATTTAGAAATAATTACTGAACTAATTATCCATAATTTTCTGGATAATATACTGTACTAAAGTGACTATTTACTGTTTCTAAGGTTATATACCTATTGCTTACTGAACTGTTTCATTACTATACTATCATGTGTTTTGAACTATTACTGAAGTGATGGAAATTAAATAGTTTATTCCATTTATGTTTACGAAAAAATAAATATTTTCCAGCATATAGATTTCATCATATCAAGCAGCATACGACTCCTTTACTGAGCACATTGTCGCTCACCCCTTTTTTTCCACTCCACAGGTTATTTTATCGGTTAAGAGACATACCATCCTGAGTTATCGGCTGCTACATCGGTTACCCGAGTCAGCAGATATACGATATCAGAGGCATATTATTTTCTTTTATATATTCAGAAATTATGTATAGTATTAATTAAAGTCTAAGTTCAATACAGGGGATGTAGATATGAAAAGAAATAGTGAAATGTCACATTTCCAAAAATTGTATCGTAAATGAAATTAGTGTTTATTATTGTGACTGTTATTTATTTTAAAGCATCGTAGATAGCCCAACCGATAAATGTGTATAGAAATGAGTAATTTACTATATACTCAGACTGTTATAGTTAAGATATGATATTGGAAATATATGTATTTTGCAGATTAATTAACTGGGAAGAATTGATTATATAAAGGGGGAGGTTTTCGATCTTTTTTTTTGCTAGGTTAATCTTGAATTAAAATATCGAGATAGTAAGTTGATTCACTCTAGGAGTTAACAACTTAACGTATAAAGTTAAGTTAAATCGAATCGAGAAAGGCAAAAATTGTTTAGCAGTGACACTGACACCGAATATAAACCTTAAGGTGAAAAGAAAATTTTAGTTTGTAAATTTAGTAAACTGTAATGAAGTGAAAGCGTCAAGTATACATCACGATCTTTGGTTAAGACACTCATTGAAGTTAGAACTTTGTCGAGTTGTTGATGATCTAGATCCACCGACTTTTCGTTTTAGCTTTATTCTCTTCTTTGCTGCTTCCTTAATTGCGTTCAAAATGCCTTTTTTCCTTTGCTGCTGCCACCACTCTCAGTTTTTTCATACAATTCTTGTTGTCCTTAGTTGAAATTAACTGCTTCCTTTTTGCTTTATAAATATCAAACA
The DNA here is from genome assembly GCA_032173925.1 of Heritiera fomes. Taxonomy (NCBI): domain Eukaryota; kingdom Viridiplantae; phylum Streptophyta; class Magnoliopsida; order Malvales; family Malvaceae; genus Heritiera; species Heritiera fomes. The sequence continues at coordinate 12,919,973 of JAPDPM010000009.1, read as the reverse complement.
ACTCTAAAAAAAATTATTAATTGAGGACTTTTGGTCCTCAATAAAATCAAGACCAAGAAAATCTTTAAACAATAAAAAAATCTCTATATTTACCTCACCTTGATTAGGATCTAGTAAAGTTGCAATACAATAAATAAGAGGAATTGTTTCCTATTATTTTTAAAATTTTTCCTCTATATCATATACAAAAGCAGATAAAGTTTTATGATTCCAAAATTTTAAAAATTTATCAAACATTGTATAAATAATGGAACAAAATAAGATGTAGTTGGATAACGTTGAGTTAAAAATCTTTCGGTTGCGTCTTTAAAAGTAGATAATAAATCAACACAACATTCAATAAAAATCTAGTCTTCGTCATAAAATGCTAAATACGAGCTACTTATACAATTGTTATTAAAAGGAGTAATAAGTTCTTTATAAGGTAAAACAGAAGAAAGCAAATTAGACCTATACCACTACCAGTAGCATTAAAACCACTTTGAACACACAAATTTATAATATGGCATGCATATCTAGCATTAAAAAAATACATCTTGCATAACTGGGTTTAAACTTTTAATTAACATAGGAATAACTGCGGTATTACTTAAAGCATTATCTAAAGTAATAGCAAAAACTTTATTATTTTCAAGTCCATACAATTTACAAACTTTAGTGATATATTTATGAATAGTATATGCATTATGTGCTTCTTCTATTACGTCTAAAGAATAAATTCGTTTTTGCATGCACCAATCCTCATCTACCCAATGACAAGTTACAACAAAATAAATTATACCGTTAGCACTAGTCCATATATCACTAGTTAAACTAACCCTAGATGGAATAATACTAAGTTTATCAATTAAAGCTTGCCTATATTCTTTAAACATATGCATGCAATCTTTTTTAAATGTATGTCTAGAAACAGATTTATATACAAGTTGTAAACATTTACAAACAAATTCTAAATATTCTGCTTTTTCACAAATTGTGAATGGCTGTTCAGTCCTAACTACAAATCTAACTAAACCACGTCTAGCTTGAACATTGTCAAACGTAAATGTTGGCTCTACCGAGAGGGGGGGTGAATCGGTTTTTCTAGTAATTTCTAATTTTCCTAACTCTTAATGCACAATCAAAATCAAATAAACAATAATGAAATAAATGCAGTAAATAAGAGTAAGGGAAAGAGAAGCAAACACAAGTTTTATAGAGGTTCGGCCAATCTCTTGCCTACGTCCTCTCTCCTTGAACTCCTTGTCAAGGTTTTGATTCACCTCTTCCTTGAGAATGCTTACAAACCACTTGAAGGTGTAGCAAGACCTCTTACAATTTCTCTTGAGACTTTAGAAATCTCCTTCTAATCCTCTACCCTTGTAGTATTCCCACACTCTACAATATCAGACCTTACAAGGATAGCTCACCCCTTTGAATATCTGATTTTTCAGTGAATGGGTGAAGAATACAAAAAACAATCTCAAAAATGGAGTTACAAGAAGATTTTCAGATTTCAGTTTCTCTCTTGAAGCTTGAATACTTTGGAATGCTTGTTCTACCTTCAAACTTCATAAATGCCTCTATTTATAACCCACCAAACGGATAGAACAGTTGGTGAAGCATTTAATGCAAATCTTCCCGTTGAAACCCTCAAAAACTAGCCGTTACCGTCAGGTCTCGTGCAAAGGGATCGATCCTGCTACAGTAGGGATCGATCCCTTTTCTCCAGAATGCTATTCAACTTTCTCCTGGATGGTTCAATGGCATTCTGCCAATTTGGGATCGATCCTGCTACAGTAGGGATCGATCCCTTTTGTCCAGTAGGCCCTCCTGCACTTAACTTGCTGCAAGGTTTATAGCTTTTGTGATTTTAAGTCAGTTCAAAATCTTCTAACACTTTTCTAAGAGTATTTACTGACTTTTTCAATTGGAATCTCAATCCAAGACTTTGTTAAAATAGTTTCAATCATTGAGTTCATTCAAAGCAAATTTACTTGTATAAATATCATTTCTAATCTTGCTTGAGTTTTGTCATTTTCAAAATACTTGTCAATTTAAAGCTAACAATCTCCCCCTTTTTGATATGACAAAACTTAAGGTAAATTTGCTTATGTGTTTGAAAATTGAGGTTACTTGATTATTTGACAAACATTACTCCCCCTCAATATTTGCTCCCCCTCAATTTAACTTTTTGTTGAAAAACATTACTCCCCCTCAATATTTGCTCCCCCTCAATTTAATATAAGTTTATCACATTAATTCTCCCCCTTTTTGTCATAGCAAAGGAATAAATAGCATGGAGAAATGGTTAGTGGTAGAAGTCAATTTAAAGCAATAAGGGTACACCAATTTAAAGCAAAATAAGCAATAGTATTAGCAAGGAGATAGAGAGAAACAAAAAACAACCCAATGTCATTAAAGCACAATTAATATCAGAACATGACATAGTCATTGACAGAAAACAACTAGAAAGCATAACTAGCAAAGTCATCAACATAGTCATAGACATAGTATTAACATAAAACAACTAGAAAGCATAACACATGCCGCAACGAAGAGGATCAACGCCTTGGGAGGGTCTTGTGATATTGCTCAACGAAGTCCTCGTGTTGCATGCGGACATCCTGAATTTCATCGAACAAGGCAGCTTGGTTGGCCTCGATGTGATCAAGGCGCTGACCTACGTCATGTTGAAAATTCTGAAGCATATGCATGATCTGGTCAATAGAGGCTGACGAGGAGCCGGAAGGTGCAAAAGATGTGGCTGCTGCAGGTGCGTCGGCTGCATCCGCTCTTTCTTCGTCGTCTGGTGCCGAAGCATGTTCGGGAGATGTAGGCTGACCATGACCCTTGACCCATTCGAAGGTGTCACCCACTAGATGAAGATACCATCCCAAGTTATGGAGGGTGGTGAGATTGATTGTGGTGTTGGCATCCGAAAGTATGCCAACCTCACATGAACAGTCAACGCCTTCAGAGATTAAGTAGTAGGCGAGAGGCTGAGGGAAGACAATGGTGTGGACCTTGCCACGAACAATCTTCACCCAATCATGAAGGATAAAGTGTAGGACGTCTGGTGGGTCGCCGTTAGGTTCATGAATATGATGAAGCCAAAAACGATCAAGTTTGCGAAGGTGAGAATATCGGGTGCCAAAAGGGCGGAGATTCCATGAGATGATGATATGGAGGAGGCGTGCGAAGACAGGAAGGTCACTTGCACGATTATCGGTAATGGGAAACGCTAAGGGGACATTGATATGTTCATAGATATTGCCGCCCTCAGGAAGTCTAAAGGCAAGGGAGAGGGATTGCGCGGTCAGTTCAATATGCTTGCCCATGACATAAGACTTAATCCCGACAACCTTACAGTCATTATTTGGAGCATAGATGATGTCGGTGTTGGAAAAGAAGGCTCGAATGATGTTCGCTAGGACCGGAGTATTGATTTTGAGGAATTGGGTCCAACCCCATTCATTGAACTTGGCGAGGTAAGGAAAATGAATTGACTCGAGGAAGTCGAAATCAGTAGGACGCCAATGCTTAATGGGCATATTGGCAAATTCAGCTAGAAATTTGGTTTTCTCATTAGCATGGCGAAAGCAGCGGTTAAAGGTGGTTGGTATGGAGGATGAGGAAGAGGAAGCATGGGTTTTGCGTTTTTGAGCAGTGTGCTTAATCTTAGGAGCCATATGGAGAAGGAAAAGGATAGGAAATTTCGTTGAGGACTTTTATCAAACAGGTGGTGTGCACAAGTTTGAAGAACTATGGATGAGTGTGTGGGAGAGATGTGATCTAACCAACAGCAGAGAGCCACAACCCAAGATGCATTGAACAATTATAACAAGGAAATTCGGATGAAAAATGACAGAAGTCTAAGTATACTTGAGAAAAATACAAGTGCCAAAGGAGTTGAAAACCTAGATGGAGAAGAAATTGATGCAAGATATGCACATGGGTAGGCAAGACATGATAAAAGAAACTAGAAATGCAAGAAAAAGTTAATGAAAAATGTTAGAAAAACTTACAATTGAAATGTTGGGTGAATAGTAACCATGGTGTGGAAGGAAAAGAAAAAGAAGAAAGGAAGAGATTTTGTCAGGAAATGAGGAGGGGAAATGAAAAAGAGAAGAAAATGAGAAAGATTGGTGAAAGAATGGAGTGATTTGGTGTAGAAATGAGTGAAAGCTAGTAGGTTTGGATGAGAGGAAATGAGGAACGGCGTGGAGAGGTGAAGAAGAAAGTGAATAGCTTGAAGGAAGGAGGGCCCGACGGTTTAAAAGAAGTGGGAAGTCCATTCTGTCACGAGGGGATCAATCCCTACTATAGAGGGATCGATCCCTTTTAGGCAGATTGCTCCCATCACCCAGAATTTTGGCCAACAAACTGGGAAATCAATCCTATTGGTGAAGGATTGTCTCCTCAGCCACTTGCCGCATGCATGATGCATAAAAATGATTTGAAAACAATGAAACTTATGCATTTTGACCATCTTAAAATCAAAATCTGATTGTGTTTTACTTGAGATGCAGGAAAGAAGTTTGAAAACTGCAGAAAAAATGCAGAATACTGCAGAAAAATGCAGAATATGCAGAACAACTCTGAACATGACTTTGAAGGTGTCTTAAACATCAGAAGTAGGTTTTTGGCTAGTGAAGAGAATTTAACATAATCAAAGCACACATAATTCAACAATTCAACCTCGATCATGAACAGTAACATGGCAAGTTGAGGTTATGAATTGCAAGTGGAAATGATATTCTCCAAATTTCTTTCTTGCAATCATATCAAACCAACTTAAGACATTCATGCAACATCAAATCACTTCAAGGAGCATTCATTATGCCTAATTCACCTCTAAGAGTGCAAAATCTCGCCTTGTCCAAGGGTTTTGTGAAGATATCAGCTAATTGGTGCAAGGTGTCCACATACTCTAGAATTATGTCTCCTTTTTGCACATGATCTCGTATAAAATGATGTCTAATCTCAATGTGTTTGGTTCTAGAGTGTTGGATAGGACTTTTTGTAAGATTGATGGCACTAGTGTTGTCACACCTAATGGGAACTTGGTTCATTTCTGTTCCATAGTCTCTCATTTGTTGCTTAATCCATAACACTTGAGCACAGCAACTGCCGGAAGCTATATATTCAGCCTCGGTTGTGGATTGAGCTACGCTATTTTGTTTCTTAGAAAACCATGAAATGAGCCTACTTCCTAAGAATTGGCATGTTCCCGATGTGCTTTTCCTATCCACTTTGCATCCACCAAAATTCGCATCGGAATAAGCATGTAGATCAAGAGTAGAATCTTTAGGATACCAAAGTCCTAAGGAAGAAGTGTCTTTGAGGTATCTAAGAATTCTTTTGACTGCTTGTAGGTGTGATTCTCTAGGGGATGACTGAAATCTTGCACATAAGCATACACTAAACATTATATCGGGTCTACTAGCAGTTAAATATAGCAATGAGCCAATCATAGACCTATATAATTTAGTGTCTACACATTTTCCTCCTTCATCCTTATCAAGCTTAATATTTGTGCTCATAGGTGTAGAATAAGGTTTAGACTCATTCATTCCAAATCTTTTGAGCAAGTCTTTAGTGTACTTAGCTTGATTTATGAAAATACCTTCTTTGCATTGTTTAACTTGAAGTCCTAGAAAGAAGGTTAATTCTCCCATCATACTCATTTCAAATTCACCTTGCATTAGTTTAGAGAAATTTTTGCACAATGACTCATTTGTAGATCCAAAAATGATATCATCTACATAAATTTGAACTACTAATAAGTCATGACCCTTAGATTGAATAAACAAGGTTGTGTCTACCTTTCCTCTTGTAAAACCTTTTTCGATTAAAAACTTTGAAAGTCTTTCATACCAAGCTCTAGGAGCTTGTTTTAATCCATATAAGGCTTTTGAAAGTTTGAAAACATGGTTAGGAAATTTTGGATTTTCAAAACCGGGAGGTTGCTCAACATAAACCTCTTCATTTATATAACCATTTAAGAAAGCACTTTTCACATCCATTTGATATAACTTAAAATCCTTGTAGCATGCAAAAGCAAGTAGCATCCTAATGGCTTCTAATCTAGCTACCGGAGCATAGGTTTCATCATAGTCTATTCCTTCTTCTTGTCTATAACCTTAAGCCACTAACCTAGCCTTGTTTCTAATAATAATGCTATTTTCATCCATCTTTTTCTTGAATATCCATTTGGTTCCAATGATGGGATAATCTTTAGGTCTTTCTACTAATGTCCACACTTTGCTTCTCTCAAATTGATTTAATTCTTCTTGCATGGCCATAATCCAATTTTCATCATTCAAGGCCTCATCCACTTTCTTTGGCTCAAATTGTAACACAAAGGCTACATGTTGACATATGTTTCTATATCCAATGGTAGGATCTCCAACAATATCATTTTCTTTCACATATCCAAGTTCTCTAGGACACCTAGATTCCTTCTCAATTATTTCTTGTTCCATGGACTCCTCATTCTTGTTAATAGTAAGATCTTCTAATTGTTCCCTAACATCCTTATCTTGAGATGGATCAACTATAGGTTCATCAAAGATTTCTAATTCATCATCAAGATTGGTTCTACTAGTGATATTTGATTCATCAAAGATTACATGTATTGACTCTTCTACTACAAGTGTTCTTTTATTGAAAATTCTATAAGCCTTAGAATTTAAAGAATAACCAAGAAAAATACCTTCGTCACTTTTAGCATCAAATTTTCCTAGGTTATCTTTACCATTGTTTAAAACAAAACATTTACATCCAAATGGGTGAAAATAACTTATGTTAGGCCTTTTTCCTTTATAAAGCTCATAAGGAGTTTTCTTTAAAATAGGCCTTACCATAGCTCTATTTATAACATAGCAAGAGGTGTTTACTGCTACAGTCCAAAAATATTTAGGTAAGTTATTTTCACAAAGCATGGTTCTAGCCATTTCTTCTAAGGTTCTATTTCTCCTTTCAACTACCCCATTTTGTTGAGGAGTTCTAGGAGCTGAAAAATTGTGGCTAATACCATTTTCATTGCAAAATATATCAAAACTAAGATTTTCAAATTCTTTTCCATGATCACTTCTAATACTTGAAATAGAATAACCTTTTTCATTTTGAACAAGTTTTGAGAAAATAGTAAATTTTTCTAAGGCCTCATTTTTAACACTTAAAAAGAACACCCAAGTAAACCTAGTGTAATCATCAACTATCACAAATCCATAGTGTTTACCTCCTAAACTAGTTGTCCTAATTGGTCCAAAAAGATCTAAGTGAAGAAGTTGAAGTGATCTAGAGGTAGTGACACACTTCTTAGGTTTAAATGAAATTCTTTTGTGTTTTCCTCTTACACATGCCTCACAAACTTTGTCATTTTCAAATTGAAGCTTAGGCAATCCTACTACTAAGTCTCTTTTGGCTAACTTAGACAAAACATGCATACTAGCATGGCCTAGTCTTCTATGCCATAACCAAGGTTCATCTTCTCTAGTAGCCATAAAGCATACATTTTTTCTATTAAGTTCATTTAAATCCACAATATAAATATTTCCTTGTCTATGTCCAATAAACACAATTTGATTAGATTTGGCATTAACAACATTGCAACACAAATCATCAAACATAACTTTAAATCCCTTATCACATAATTGACTAATACTAAACAAGTTATGTTTCAAGCCTCTAACATACAAAACATTTTCAATGGTTAAGGAAGAGTTACCAATGGAGCCAATTCCTTCAATTTGTCCTTTGGAGTTGTCTCCAAACGTGACCTCTCCACCACTTTTATGCTTTAAGTACTTGAATTGGCTCTTGTCTCCCGTCATGTGTCTAGAGCATCCACTATCAAGGTACCAATGCTCTTTGGACTTAGCCTTGTAGCAATACTCTTCCTCCTACAAACACATCAAACTTTCATCTTAGGTACCCAAATTTTCTTAGGTCTTTGAGAGTTAGTATCAATAATTTTTGATCCTTTAGGGATCCATTTCAACTTTAAAGACTCATCATTTGAATTCAAAACATGTTTAGGCACCCAAATCTTAATAGCCATTTTTCCTCTAATTATGGTCTTCCTAGAGGTGCATGCTTGTGAAGAATGTCCTAGTTTGTTACATAATAGGCACAAAGCAAATTTTCTATCTTTAACTAGGAAGTTTTTGAGATGAGTCTCTTTGTTAGATGCATTATAGCCTAACCCTTCTCTATCAAAGAATGCTCTTTGAGTTTCTAGCATTTAATCAAGTTTTTGTTGACCCATGTAAAATCTAGAAAATGAGTTATGCAAATTAGTGTTCTTCTTATTTAATTCTTAAATTTCTAGATTAGCATTTTCTAATTTCTTCTCACATTCTAACTTAACATTCACAAGCATTTCATTTTCCTTTTTCAATTTAGAGATCATTTTCTTATATTTCAAGTTCATGCATTCAAATTCATTGGCCAATTCATCAAATGCATCTTGTAATTCATCAAAAGTGTATTCATGAGTGTCTGGCAAGTTAGAAGTTACCTTCTCATCTTCAAAAGCCATGAAGCAAAGGTTAGCTACTTCATCTTCCACATTCTCTTCATCAGAGGAGTCACTATCACTCCAAGTAGCCACCATTGCTTTCTTCTTTTGTTTCTTTTCATTTTGCTTCCTATACAAGGGACAATCAAATTTAATATGGCCAGGTTTTTTGCATTCATAACATATAATTTGGTCCTTATCTTTCCTACTAGTTTCACCTCTATTTAACTCTCTCCTAGGGGGTCTCCTAGAGTTTCCACTAGCTCTCATCCTCATGAATTTGTTGAACCTCTTGGCGAACATGGCCATTTCTAAATCTTCTTCATCACCACTTACATCACGATCATCTTTTGATTCCTCACTTGTGGTGGATTTTAGTGCTACTCCAACTTTCTTTGGGGGATCTTGATTTCTCTTAATTTTCATCTCATAAGTGAGCAAGGATCCCATAAGTTCATCTAATGAGAGAGTATGAGGGTCCTTGGATTCCTCAATAGCAGTGACTTTAGCTTCCTATGATTTGGGTAAGCTATTGAGAATCTTTTTCACCATCTCTACATTAGAGTACGTCTTCCCTAAAGCTTTAAGACCATTTATTATGTCCGTAAACCTAGTAAACATGTCACTAATTGACTCATCATTCTTCATTCTAAATAATTCATAGTCTTGTGTGAGCATGCCTACTTTGGTTTCTTTGACTTGTGTGGTTCCCTCATGTGTGATAGCTAGTTTATCCCAAACTTGTTTAGCATTCTCACATTGTGACACTCGATTATACTCATTTGGTCCTAATGCACAAAAGAGTGTGTGCATTGTTTTAGCATTAAGTTGTGCCATCCTAATATCATTAGTATCCCATTCATCTTCTTTTTTAGGCACATCCGTCCCATCTACTTTCTTAATAGGGATAAAAGGACCTTTAACAATAACTCTCCATACTTCATAATCATTAGCTTGGATAAATAGCTTGGATAAATAGCATCATTCTAGTCTTCCAATAAGCATAGTTTTCACCATTAAAGAGTGGAGGTCTAATCGTAGAGTGTCCCTCTCCTACCATGGGTGTAGACAAACTAGTTTGAGCCATTAGTGATCGTTTATACTCGATAGATGTTAATCTAAGTCACTCTCGAGCCCAAGCTCTGATACCAATTATTGGCTCTACCGAGAGGGGGGTGAATCGGTTTTTCTAGTTATTTCTAATTTTCCTAACTCTTAATGCACAATCAAAGTCAAATAAACAATAATGAAATAAATGCAGTAAATAAGAGTAAGGGAAAGAGAAGCAAACACAAGTTTTATAGAGGTTCGGCCAATCTCTTGCCTACGTCCTCTCTCCTTGAACTCCTTGTCAAGGTTTTGATTCACCTCTTCCTTAAGAATGCTTACAAACCACTTAAAGGTGTGGCAAGACCTCTTACAATTTCTCTTGAGACTTTAGAAATCTCCTTCTAATCCTCTACCCTTGTAGTATTCCCACACTCTACAATATCAGACCTTACAAGGATAGCTCACCCCTTTGAATATCTAATTTTTCAGTGAATGGGTGAAGAATACAAAAAACAATCTCACAAAATGGAGTTACAATAAGATTTTCAGATTTCAGTTTCTCTCTTGAAGCTTGAATACTTTGGAATGCTTGTTCTACCTTCAAACTTCATAAATGCCTCTATTTATAACCCACCAAACGAATAGAACAGTTGGTGAAGCATTTAATGCAAATCTTCCCGTTGAAACCCTCAAAAACTAGCCGTTACTGTCAGGTCTCGTGTAAAGGGATCGATCCTGCTACAGTAGGGATCGATCCCTTTTCTCCAGAATGCTATTCAACTTTCTCCTGGATGGTTCAACGGCATTCTGCCAATTTGGGATCGATCCTACTACAGTAGGGATCGATCCCTTTTGTCCAGTAGGCCCTCCTGCACTTAACTTGCTGCAAGGTTTATAGCTTTTGTGATTTTAAGTTAGTTCAAAATCTTCTAACACTTTTCTAAGAGTATTTATTGACTTTTTCAATTGGAATTTCAATCCAAGACTTTGTTAAAATAGTTTCAATCATTGAGTTCATTCAAAGAAAATTTACTTGTATAAAAATCATTTCTAATCTTGCTTGAGTTTTGTCATTTTCAAAATACTTGTCAATTTAAAGCTAACAGTAAATTTTTTTCCACCATCATATATATTAATTTGAGATTGTATGTCTTCATTAATTTCATCATCTTCTTCATCTGGATTAATTTTAAGTGTACCGATTAAATGTCTTTTATATGTACTTGTACTGCTACCACGTCCACCGGAGTTATAAACATAAACTTTTTTACATATTTTACAAATATCAGAATATTCATTCGTCGTACCTTTTTTTAGCATAATGTCGAAATGCTCCCAATCCTTACTCTTTTTAGTGTGGGTAATCATTGCTTTCTTCAGTCTTGATGATTTAGTGGTAGTAGTGGCAGTTGATGATTGTGTTTGACCATGACCATGACGACTAGCATGTATCGGTGGTGCCAAAGGAAGCTCCTCTTCCACATGAATATCGAGTTCGAATACATTCAATGATTCGTTACCCAAATTAGGGATTTTAGTAGAACTGAAAGGGCAAGAAACGGAACATAAACGACAAAACAAATATGATATTTTTTATATTTTTTGAAAATAAATATATTTAAAATTTGAAAGAAATAAATGTAAGAATATATATTGGAAGTTGGAAGTTGAAACTAAAATTTGTAAAATTGTAAAAGAAAAACGAAAAATAAATTTTAGAGAGAAAAATGATAATATTATAAATTTAGAATAAGAGAATTTGAGAGAATTTGAGTGAGTATAGAAAAGAGTATGAGTGTTGAGATTTGAGAAAAAATGAGAGAAAATGTAAAGAAAGAATAAAGGAATTGAATATGTATTTATAGGAAAAAATACTGAATTCAAAAAATAAAAATTTAAAAAATTAAATTTGAATGAGGCAACGACTCCTTAAAAATTAATTTTCAGGAGCCATTCCCTCATTGAGGGCTGCTGCAAAAGTAGGCTAAGGCTTGCCACTGTGCATGTGCAAGCCTTTTCTTTTAGAAAAATTTGAACCAGACCAGGACAAATCGATCACGGTCCTTTATCGAGCCCATTTTTTCGGGGTGAACTAGCCTAGCTTGTTATATTATTGAGTTAGGCTGATTTCAGTTATCGGGCTAGGTTGACTCAGTCTGATTTTGAGTTGGATCGTGTCAACCGAGCCCGATAACCAACTCTATCTAGGTCATACCATATATTAGCTTATATCCCATGTACAAATTTTTTAAATTTTATAATGAGTTTTGAAATTTTTGGTGAAGCTCAATTTTAAAAAAAAAATTGAAATAGAAAAAGTTGATAAATTTAGAAGACAAATTGACTAAAAGTTATTAAAAGTGATTAAAAGGATATTTTGATTATTAAAAGTTGATTTAAAAACATATCTATTTAAATTATATTTTAAGTTTTTTTAGAAAGGTGAAAAGTGTCACACCCCGGAAACGTGGAAGTTTTGGGCTAACTTTTTCATTTTAATAGATGGAATCTTAATTTCTTACTTAGGTTGCATTCCTGCCAGTGTAGGTTACTTACATTTTTTTTTAATTTCGACAACATAATAGCTATAACTATCCTAACCTTCTGCATGAAAACGCGGTTTATATTTCCAGCCAGCACATCATCACAATTTTCCAACCACAGAATAATCACAATATTTTCATAAAATATTTCATTATATCATATTGACCTATCCCTCAGAATAACATTTATGTTTATACGATATCGACTACATCCCAAAAATATTGCTTAGATACAAATATCTGTGCTATATTGGATGTCTGGTATCAAAATAAAAGTATACCTTACGTGTGTACAAAAATAACTTGAGGAGAGACGTATCCCTCAGCATACGTCATATGCGCAATAGGCAAAGAGATTATCACTGCAGATAATCTGGTAGGATAGAGGGAGGTGAGCTTTTGAAAGCCCCATAAGGAATGCATTTAAAATAGTCATAGTATCGATATATGCAGAAAATAAGTGCCATAATAATGCTTTCATACTTTAAATCATTGTATGAATTCTTTAATATATATATCTAAAATTCATACTTGTTCAAACATGCATCATACTTTAGAAACATAACATCATAATTAATAAAACTTATCATACAGTTCTTGGAGACTAGGCAGAATCATATAGCCAGTATGCGGGTCATGACACTTCATCCTCTGAAGAGGGAGCGGAATACCTATGGCCATGGTATGGATTGTACACCTGATCAGGGTCGTACAACGAACATGCACCACGAAGGACCAACATACCCACAAGGGATGGAAACATGCACAATGTGGGCGAGAACATGCACGACGTGGGCTAAACATATGCCACAAGGGATGGAAACATACACAATGTGGCAAGCATGACAGGCAATAACATAAACTATAGAAAGGCCTTAGTCTCAAATCTTACTTACTTATGTAACTTCTTAATCATATATTTAGTACAAAATAATAAGGACCGGGTGTGCCAGGGTCTAAGTTAGCCTGGGGTTTGCCACTCCGATACCTTTTTCAGAAAACATATTTGTTTACTGTCATACTTAAAACATTATGGAAAATATGCGTAGAAGTTAAAAGGTTCGTTTAGTTAATTATCAAAAGACTATGGAAATTAATTTCGGAACAAAATTTATGCTTCAAACGTTTCTTTATAAATTGAGATGAAAGTAAGGGATACCATCACAATTTTAAACTACATCCCTTACCTCAGTACACTGTAGAGCAATGCCTTAAGTTGCACCAATATGCTTCCTTTCTCACCGAATTATAAACTGCCAAGTCACAATTTAATATAATTAATTTTCGTTATAAAATTCCTTCACTTGTCTAATTCTTAGTTAAATTCCCATTACTTAGAATATTAAATTTTCTTAAAATTTCTCATGAATATTTCATTCCTTTTCCATTTTCCGTTTTGGCATCATTAGCCACTTTACCAAGTCAACATTTTCATTAAAGCTTGCATGGCCGAATATCATTTTCCATACATAAGCCTTTTTGGCTTATGATCATGTCTTCTTGTTATTTGTATATACGCTCTTGTATATTTTCCAGCCACTTTAATTGACTAATTTTCTCCTCCTTTCCTTTACCATTCACGTCAGTTTCTTTTATTTCCCATTAAGGCCGAATGGCCTTGAATCACTTAGGTGATTTATTCCTCCATAATATATATATATATATATATTCAACTATAATGCCACTTTATTTTACCAATCCAATTAGGTCAACTTAAGTATTTCTTTCTTTTATTTTCCTATTGTTTGTTGACCTCTAACCTTAAGCTTTCTTTCCTTTCAGCTCAGTCCACGTTGGCTGTATGTTAGTTAGGAAATTTTATTCCTTTGTGATGCATATATAATTTAACTTTATAAGTACTTCATCATGCCTTTTAGTCAACCTAAACCTAACCCTCTCTTTCATTTTTCTTGCTGTCTAAACCGACAGCTTCTTTCCTTCTTGTTTTGTAATCCACGTTGGCTTCAATGTTGTCTCAACAATAAGCCTATATCTAGTATATCATAGGTTGCCAATATTCTACCATTCACACACATAAAGTCATCTAAAAGTAAATCAAACCATTTATCCATTCCTTTCATTTTCTGTTGCTTCACTCAGCCATATAAATCTTATTCATTTTCGGCTGTACAAACAGCCCAGATTTTCTTCATTCATCAGCCAAAATTATTGACTATAAGAAGACATGATTTCTCCTTTCCCCTGTTTCAAGTAAAACCCTACTTAATACTCATACCATTTGGTCAACTTAAACCTAACCTTTTCTTCATATTTCTTTCCTTTTATTGCCGGTACATAATATCCAGCCAAGGTTTGTCTTCCTTCTTTATTTTCAGTCTACTAAGTTTCTACTTTGTATCTATATTATAGCTATCATATAGTACATCTTAGATTGTTAAAAATCTAGCATTCACACTTGTAGTTAACCCAAACTCAACCTTTACCCTTTTCTTTTATTTTTCATATCCGGTTGTCTTTATCATTCTTAGTCTTCTCTCCCACGTACAGCACCTCTTCTTCAATCTATTCTAGCTTTTTCTTGATCATTATAGCACTACCCTATATATCATAATTTTAGACTATTTAATTTATGTTATTTTTTTACACTTAAAAGTCAACAAAAGTCAGCTCAATCACCCAGATTTTTCATCTTTTTCGGTTACACCATCTGCCATATCCTTCATCTCTATTTTCGGTTGTACAAGCATAATTTTATTTTCTTTCTTTCAGCCCTTTTTGTTGACTAAGATCACCTCTTTTCTTTTCTTTTATTTTCCCCCGTTCCACGTGAATCCTACTTAAACTAAGAAGTATGTTTGTTTTATTCCTTTTAAGGTTTCATTTCTGTTTTCGGTTCATGACTAACTTGCTTTCCATCTTCACGTAAATCATCATCAACATCATCTTATTTTCATTCTAAACCCTCCCAACTGAACTAGGGTTTTCATTCCATATATGTTTACTTCAAACAAAGGCTATAATCAACATATTCTTGCTCATTACAGCAATAATCAAAGAACAAGAAGCTTAAAAACTGAGTTGGACGTTACCTGTACAAAGAGCAGATCTGTCCACTTAAGTCAGCTTCTGTTTTTGAGGTTTTTGGTTAAAGTTTCTTGGGTTTCAGATGTTCTTGAGTCCAGGTTTAACTTTCCTAAAGAAACTTGTTTTATTTACTGAAGAACACAGAGGTTCTGCTATGGAGGGGAAGGGCTACTCGACATACCATACAGAGGAGATGTTTCGGTGATGAGGGTTGAAGATGAGGATCACGATGGAAATAAAAACAAAGCAAAAGAATTATTTTAAGTGGACTTTAGCAGCCTTCATTAAAAGCTCTCTTAAGCACCTATTTCTTTTCTTTTGTTTTTCTTTTCCTTTCTTGTCTGTTTTAATTGTTCTTCGGTGCATCAAGCAAATAAACAAAGAAGTCAATACTATAGTTTCTGCCAACCTAGGAAAACAAGGAGAAGACTTTCTCTTGTCTTCTTTTATTTATTTTGTCTTTTCTTTTCTCTTGTTTATCTACTACTCAATTCTCCAACCGAAACTCCACTCCTTTTCTATTACATCTTTTATTTCTTCATGCCGCCCCCAACATTTGACTTTCCAAGTCAAAATTTTGCAAGAGCTAATTAATCTTCTTTTTATTCCATCCTTTATGTAATATTTTCCCATACTTATATTTTTCATCTAGACTTCAAATTTTCTATGTGAGAGACACCATTCTTATATTTTTAATTCTTCAAAATATTATCAATAATTTCTTTATTGATAATTAAATCATATAAATGTTCATCTATAGTATAAAATAACGAGTTCTCACATTCTCGTCACCTTATAAGAATTTGGTCCTCCAAATTCAGGCTGGTCCATCAAATAAGTGCGGGTACTTTTCTCTCATAAGGCTCTCCAGCTCCCATGTAGCTTCCTCTGTTGTGTGGTGCTGCCAGAGAATCTTAACCAGTGGAATGGTTTTAGATCTAAGTACCCTTTCCTTTCTATCAAGGATCCGGATTGGCTGTTCAACATAGCTCATATCTCCCTGAATATCCAATGGTTTGTACTCGATAACATGGGAGGGATCCGGATGATACTTCCTCAACATAGAGACATGGAAGACGTTATGTATCCCAAAAAGCTGTGGTGGCAAAGCTAACCGGTAAGCAACATCCCCAACTCTCTCCAGTATCTTAAATGGACCAATAAAACGAGGACTCAACTTTCCTTTCTTTCCGTAGTGCATGATACCCTTGCTCGGAGATACTTTCACAAATACAGAGTCCCCAACTTGAAACTCAAGTGATCGTCTACGTACATGAGCATAACTCTTCTGTCTACTTTGGGCAACCTTGAGTCTATCACAAATAATCCGAACACCTTTAGCTGCCTCTTCAACAAGATCAGGGACTAAAATCTTACGGTCACCCACTTCTTCCCAAGCCACTGGGGATCTACATCTCTTGCCATATAGAGCCTCGTATTGTGCCATTCCGATACTGGCATGATAACTATTATTATAGGCAAACTCTGCAAGGGGCAAGTGGTCATCCCATGAACCCTCAAAGTCTGGTGCACACGCCCTCAACATGTCCTCTAAGGTCTGAATAGTCCGCTCGAACTGACCGTCTGTCTGAGGATGGTAGGAGGTGCTCAAATGTAATTGAGATCCCATGGCTTCCTAAAAATGAGTCCAAAATCGAAAGGTGAACCTGGAATCTCTATCAGAACTGATGCTAACGGAAGCCTCATGTAATCGAGCAATCTCGCGAACATACAAGTCTGCTAATGTACTTAGTGAATATGTGCTTTTAATGGCAAGAAAATGGGCATTCTTAGTCAATCTATCCACAATAACCCAGATTGCATCATGACCTCTCCGGGTCCTCGATAAGCCCATAATAAAGTCCATCGTAATGTGCTCCCATTTCCATCTAGGCACCGGTAAAGACTTAAGTAGTCCTGCTGGCTTCTGGTGCTCGACCTTAATCTGCTGACAGATCAAGCATTTGGCCACAAACTCGGCCACGTCTCGTTTCATACCAATCCACCAATACACCTTACGCAAGTCATGGTACATCTTAGTGCTGCCTGGGTGCATAGTGTAACGAGAACAATGAGACTCTTTCAAAATCCTTTGTCTTAAGGTATCATCGCTTGGAACACATATACAGCCCTTGAATCTTAATAAGCCATCATCACTGACCGTAAAATCTGACTGTAAACCTTGCTCTGCTTGGCTAACCATGCCCAATAACCTCTGATCGTTCCTTTGCCCTGACCTGATCTGATCTGATCTAAGATATTTGGCTCAATCTGAAGGCTAGCCATAAACCCGACATCTACTGTTTCAACTCTAACACTGAGCTCGGTGAACTGCTCTAACAATTCCCATTCTCTAACCATCATGATAGAAACCATACTCTTTCTGCTCAGAGCATCTGCAACTACGTTAGCCTTGCCCGGGTGGTACAGAATCTCGCAGTCATAATCCTTAAGAAGCTCTATCCAACGTCTCTGCCTCATATTAAGTTCTTTTTGATCAAATATATACTTCAAACTCTTATAGTCAGTGAAAATCTGGAACTTCTCACCATACAAATAATGCCGCCATATCTTTAGAGCAAAAACCACTGCGGCTAACTCTAAATCATGCGTAGGGTAGTTGCGCTCATGGTTTCTAAGCTAGCGTGAACCATACACGACTACTCTACCATGTTGCATTAGCACACAACCTAGACCCCGATTGGAAGCATCACTGTATACAACGAAGCCTCCCGATCCACTCGGAATGGTTAGGACTGGTGCTGTAGTTAATCTTTGCTTAAGCTCCTGACACTGCTCACACTGATTTGTCCATTCAAATGGAACCTCTTTGCGTGTAAGCTTAGTCAACGGAGCTGCAATCCGAGAAAAACTCTCCACAAACCTCCGGTAGTACCCTGCCAATCCTAGGAAACTCCGAATCTCAGTCACTGCCTTCGGTCTCTCCCATTGGAGTACTGCCTCAACTTTAGATGGATCAACTGACACCCCGTCCTTAGATACTACATGGCCAAGGAAAGCTATCCGATCCAACCAAAATTCACACTTACTAAGCTTCCCATAATGCTGTTTATCTCGGAGAGTTTGGAGCACAATCCTCGGATGCTGCTCGTGCTCCTCCCGGGACTTAGAATATATTAAAATATCATCTATAATACAATCACAAATTTATCCAGATACTCCCGAAACACATCATTCATCAAATTCATAAATGCTGTAGGGGCATTAGTCAAACCGAAAGGCATCACCAGAAACTCGAAATGGCCATATCGGGTTCTAAAGGCCGTCTTCGGTACATCTTCCTTCCTAATCCTCAACTGATGATAGCCTGATCTCAAATCAATCTTAGAAAACACTGAAGCCCCTTTCAATTGATCAAACAAAACATCTATTCTCGGCAGGGGATACTTATTCTTAATTGTAGCCTTATTTAGTAACCTATAGTCAATGCATAACCGGAGACTACCATCTTTCTTTCTCACAAACGGTATCGGAGCACCCCACGGAGACACAGTTGGTCTAATAAAACCCTTATCAAGCAACTCTTTCTAGTGGTAATCTTGGTATCCGGCCAACTCAACTAGTGCCATCCGGTAGGGAGGTTTAGAAATAGGCTGGGTATCCGGCACTAAATCAATAGTGAACTCCAGCTCGCTTTCTAGTGGTAATCTTGGTAATTCATCTGGAAACACATCGAAAAACTCACATACCACTGGTATATCTGATATATGTGGAGATTCTCGACTTGTATCGAAGATAAAAGCAATATAACCTTCACACAAATAAATTTATTTGAAATTTCAAACATATAAACATTATGCAACTTTACCGAATATAACATCATATATTTTATTTCTTAATAGTAAAACATTTTTGTCAAGTAAAGAGAAGGTTATAGTCTTAGTGTAGCAATCTAGACTTGCACGATTGATTTCTAACCAATCCATGCTTAAGATTACATCGAAACTATGCATGTTTAACAAAACTAACATTATCCTATCTCCAACCTTAATTTCACAATTCCTACACACCATATCTGTCATTTGAGATTCATACAGGGGTGTGCAAATATGCAATAGGTGGCTTAGAGGCTCAGGTTATAAATGGAGATTGTGTGCAAACTGTGGTGATATAAATGAGTGCGTGGACCCTGGGTCAAATAAAACATGTGCCTCATGCTTACAGACAAGAAGATTACCTCTAATAGTTGCGGAAGAGTTATCGGCAGTCTCACTGTCTAAAGCAAATACACGCCCTTGAGTAACAGGCTTCTTACCCTTCTCAGCTGCTGTAACTCGTTTCTATGGGGCCTGTCTCTGTGGAGCCCGTGTCTCTGGCTATCGTGATGGCTCTTAAGGCTGTGGGGTCTTATCCTGCATTTGTGGGCAATCTCTGATCAAATGACCCTTTTCCCCACACTTAAAACAATTTCCAGTGACCTAGTGGCATGGCCCACCATGTGTCTTACCACAATCTCTGCACCGTTTTAAAACTCTTTAGGAGCCTCTGATGATCTCTACTGTATCAGTAGGAGTCTTGGGCTTGCCAGCCCTTGCTCGAGACTCATCTGTCCTCGATCTCTTAAGCGAACTCCACCTTTGCTCTGATCGGGAACTTTCTGTCCTCTTATCTTTACCCTTACTCTTAATTCTGGACCTATACTGTGCCTGCGTAACATCTAGACCCCCTCTCTATATCCAGAGCCCATCCAAGAGCATCCTCAAATTCAGTAATACGAAACCCTAATAATCTATCTCGGATGGCTGGTCCCAGTCCAGACAAAAACCTCTTGGTACGACGCTTCTGATCTCTGACTGTCTCGGGGTCATATCTCATTAGCATCGTAAATTGATTCTCATACTCATCAACCGACATACTACCTTGTACTAAATTCAAAAAATATGTCTGCATCTTTTTCTGGGAAGTACAGGGAACATATTGGGTCCTGAAGACTGACAGAAAGGTATCCCAACTAATCACTGTGTGTTGGTTAGTCAACCGTCTCTTAGTGGCTCTCCACCAATATCCTGCCTGGCCTTTCAACATATAAGAACTCATACTGACTTTCTCAGCATCTGTGCACCCTAAGTAATCAAAAGCTAGTTCTAATTCCAATAACCACTCCTCGGCCTTAACTGGATCCTTAATCCCCTTAAATTCTGGGGGATTCATCTTAAGAAAGTCTCGTAATCTGCCTGTATCTCTGTCATCTCTGGGAGGTGGGACTGAAGGTTGAGGAGCAGAGGGTGCCGAAGGAACCTGTGGAGGAGGAGGTGAAGTAGGTGTGGGCACTGTGGCATTAAGAGAGAATGTCGACATAAACATTCACAAGACTTACTTATCATATTTGCTTGTATCTTTTTATATTATATTTATCATTTGGGGTAAACAAAAATTTACTTTCAATTTATTTATATATAGAGTTTCATTCTAATATTGCCAAGTTTAAGCTGCTTCTCCACAAAGCCCCTCGATATAGTCCTCTAAGCCATGGGATAAGCATCCTAAACATAACCTTTTTGTAGGCAAGAAACCTAGCTTCACTTGTAAGCATATATTTGAATTCCCTGGTAAAGACTTTGTTAATGAATTCCTTGTATAGATCAAATTCCTCTTTCCCTAGTTTAAAGGCTAATGAAAACCGAATGGTCAATAAACAGGAAGTTAACAACTTAAACAACTTTCGGGAAACTGATAACTTGGAAATTCGAAGAATTTACAAGCATGAAATATATAAACAAAATTAATCTTTGTTAAAATACATAACCAAAATAGATTATATAATCCAAATGAAGGAAAGAGATCTTCCATTAAGAAATTCTTATAAGTTAATTGAACTTCCAGAAAAAAGGAGCCAATGAACAAGCACATTGCTAAAAGATACAAATACATCCATTTAGGATTAATCCAAGTAGGAGTTAAGCCTCTTTCAAATTCACTAATTCTTTCAAGTTTTGGTTTTCTTAGGATACAAGCTGGACTACTCCTTCTAAACTCAATTCTTCAAGTAAAGATATCTTACTCCATTTTATAACAACCAAGGCTTGGCTAGCGATTGTTACCTTTTTTTAGGAAGGATTAAACCTAAGGTTCGAATCTCCTTTCTTCTTATACCTCCCATGAACCAAAAAAAAAAAAACCTTACTTCATTTAATGGGTTTTGGAATGGCAACTATAGACCTAGTCATGTCTGTTTGGAAAAAGGAAGTTTCAACACTTAGTTTGTGGATTAAGGCATCTAAAACTAGTGCTAAGGTTATAGCTTTGTAGTAAATCATATAATCTAAAGCAAGAGGCACAAATTCAACAATCATATTGTAATTGTATTTTTTAATTTGAAGTGTCAAGATGTATAGGATATTCTTGTCTAAGAGGGAGATTGAGTAATTTGGAAAACAATTGAAATAGATCGAGCCATTATAAAGACAAGATTCTATAGTCCTAAAAGAGAATAACTGAAATAAAGGAATCTATTAGCTCAAAGAGCCATAAATGTAGAGGTGTTTAATCATTCTTTGGAAAGGGTCTTAACTCTTACTTGGATTAATCCTAAATGGAAGTATCTACATCTTTTTAGCAATATGCTTGTTTATTGATTCCTTTTTTTAAAGTTGAATTGACTCATAAGAATTTTTTTAATGGAAGATCTCTTTCCTTCATTTAAATTGTATAATTTGTTTTGGTTATGTATTTTTAACAAAGATTGATTTTGTTTATATATTTTATGTTTGTGAATTGTCAAGATTTCCTAGTTATCAATTTCCTGAAAGATGTTTGAGATGTTGACTTGCTCATTGATCGTTGGGTTTTCATTGGCTTTTAAGCTAAAGAAAGAGGAATTTGATCTAAACAAAGAATTCATTAACAAAATATTTACTTATCTACAAGGGAATTTTAATTTTTGCCTACAAGTGAAGCTAAGTTTTTTGCCTACTAAAGAGTTAAGTCCAAGACGCCTATCCTATAACTTAAAGGCTATACCCAGCTAGGGATGGCAATAGGTACGGTACCCACTAATTTTAGAGTATCCGAACCTGATTATGTTTTACAATACTCAAACTCGATTAACTACTCAAATATTTCGATTTTTACTACTTAAACCCTACTTTTATAATATAAGAAATACTTATAAACTACTCAAACTCACTAAATATTTGTTTATTAAGTCAAAATTTTACTTTCAAATTTAAATTTAATATAAATTTTAATGTATATTAATAAGAAAAAATAAATTAAATATTTCTTACTAAATAGTAAAAATAAATTAATGTTAAAAATCATAATTAAAATATTTAATAAATTAATTTAATTAAGTATTATATTAATAATAAATAGTTTTATAAATAAAAATGAATATAATAATATTTAAAAATTACTATTTATAATCGGGTTTGGGTAGTAAGGTATCCTAACATCACTACTCAAATCCTACCTGAACCCATGATAAGTAGTAAAATTACTATTCAAACCTAATTATTAAATACTCTAATCTTATTTAATCAGGTCAAGTAGTGTAGTATATCCATTTATAGAATACCTATATACATCCCTATACCTAGGGGCTCAATAGAGAAACGACTTAAATTCAATAATATTAGAATAAAACTTCATAAATAAATAAATTGAAAGTAAATTTTTGTTTTACCTCAAATGCTCACTCCCTTCGACTCAAATATCAACATAGCCTACGAGATCGTAAAAGGAGGAAGTTTAATGAAACTTTGGAAAATTTGCTAAGATTTAAAAATATAACTTTAAAGAAAACTTTGAACCACTAAAGCTTTGAATTTTCAAGAGAGATAGAATGTGAGAGAATGTCTAAATTTTTATTTTTAACAAACTCCAATACAAAACTTTATCTTACAACTAAGATGAGAATCCTTTAAATAGTGGATTGTTTACATGCTACTGTTGAGGCACGAGGCCAATTACTATTACATTTTTTGTTTGTGTCAGCACACGTGGTGTCAACTGGTATACTGATGTGTATTATTCAATAAAAGTGTTACTTTTTGAGATAATATCTAGAATGGTCCCCAAAGTTTACGCGATATTTAAATTGGTCCTTAAATTTCAAAAACTAACATATTGGTCTCCAAAGTTACTATAAATCAAGAGAATTCGATTACCCTTAGCATTTATGTTCGCTCAAGAGATATACATATCCTGATATTATATGTACATATGGCTGTAGCATGAAGTATATATCTCATTGTTGCTTGGAACATATAGATATTCAAATTCTCATGAATAATGTTCAATCATATGTTTCTATCTGAATGGAATTCGATTAGGCCAAATATAATAGTCGAATTACTTTAAAGTATTGGTTCTTGCTAAACTAAGAGAATTCAAATACACTTACTCCCTAATTCGAATACCTTTATCCATGTCAAGATTCAAAAGATGTACATATCCTTATAGTATATGTACATATGGATGTAACAAAATGTACATATCTTAGTGTTGCTTGGAACATAAAGGTATATTCGAATTCTTACAAGTAATCTTCAAACAGAAGCTTTTGGCTGAATGGAATTCAATTTGCCCAGATATGGTAATCAAATGACTTTCACAATTGACATACTAGTTCCCACAAAAACTAGGAGTTTGCCAAAAAATCAAGGTGTTGGTGAAAAAAAAATTGAGAGTATCACCACAAGAAAAAGTTAGGTAAGGTTGTCAAAGATATGTGAGTTTTAGAAAGGAAAAAAAAAAGGCATTTGAATAAAGGGTTTTAAAAGGTTATGGACGACAGTGTGTTTACATATATTTAAAGAAATTAATTTACACACGCAACCTTTTTCACATTTCCTAAATAGATGCTATTCAAATTTATGAATGAAGGTATTCAAATTCTATATATTAGTTTTAATATTGGAAGACATAACATATCTTCATATGAGTATTCGAGTACATTAGAAAAGGTATTCGAATTCTGCACATGAGATTTTGAGTTGAAAGAAATGTACATATGTGCATGTAGAATGTACATATTACTATTACAATGTGTACATATCCTTTTGTAAGTTTGGAATTACAAGTACTTGATATTTTTAAAAGGTATTCGAGTTTCTAATATTATTTTCTGTTCTCTAGTAAGACTTTATCAAGATAGGTATTTGAATGCTAAATTCAAGGTATTCGAATTCTTTAGATTAATTTTGGAATTGAAAGAAATGTACATATGATTATATGAGATGTACATATCCCCCTATAGATTTGTAGATTAAGGTATTCGAATATCTAAGAAAAGATATTTGAATCCTAATTTTATTTTCTGTTCTCTTTGTTAGCTCTATAGGCTATACCGAGAGGGGGGGTGAATCGGTTTTTCACTAACTTTAGGTTCGTTTTTCGGTTTCTCTAAATTCTCTAGCCTATATTGATATTTTCTAAGTTCTCTTAGCTAGGCAATTATACAATATAAATTCAATGCAATAAACACAAATATAATTGCAAGAAAGTAAAGAGAGAGTAGGGAAAGAGAGATTTACACAATCGATTTATAGAGGTTCGGCAACCTTGCCTACGTCCTCTACCTTGAGACGCTCCCAAGGATTTTCTCCAAATCCACTATCTTGAATTTGTTATTACAATCCCTCTTTTCAAGGCTCAAGAGTAACCTCTCTCTTTTTCTAGGCTCAAGAGTAACCTCTCTCTTTTTCTAGGCTCAAGAGAAACCTCTTCTCCCTCTTTTTCTAGGCTAAAGAGAAACCTCCCTCTTTTTCTTATGCTAAAGAGAAACCTCCCTCTTTTTCAAGGCTAAAGAGAAACCTCCCCTTTTTACAAGGAATGAATGTGTTTACAAATGGTGCAATCAAAGAAGGCCTCTAAGTAGGCAAGTGATTACAGAAATTAAGCACAATGAAAAGCCTATACAAGATTTGTGCTAAACAATACAAGAGATAAGTGAATGATGGAAGATGAAGACTTGTAGCTCTTGATTTGTTGTTTGAGGCTTGAGGATTTGAGGAATATGTGTTTTGGAGTTGCTTAGTAGTTTCTCTTACTTCCTTTATCTTCTAAGCCTCCATTTATAGTCCCTTGGATGGTTTGTGGACGTTGGTTGGAGCCAAAACAAAAACTAGCCGTTGTATCTCACAGAAACTAGCTGTTGGGGACATTCTGACACAAAGGGATCGATCCCTTTCCTTAAGGGATCGATCCCATGCTTCATTTTCTTGCTTACGGGGCATTCTGCCAAAAAGGGATCGATCCCTTTCCCTAGGGGATCGATCCTTTCCTTCCAGATGGCATTTTTCCTGCACTTTTGGGTTAGAAATGATGTGGTCTTTGATCCTAATTCAACCCAAAACATTTTGGCATTTTTGTGGGAGTTTTTCTTAACTTTCTCAAATGAAAACATGGTCTAAAAATTCATCAAGTGATTTTCTAAAATATTCAAAACATTTACAAAGTATTAAGACCAATAAGAGTATGCATCATTAAATCATGGTCTTAATGTTTGATATGATCACTTGAAATGTATTGAGAAAATCATGTGTGATAAGGCAAATTTACAATATGAATTAAAACATTAAAGCTTACTTAAGTTTTTGTCATTTCAAAATATGTATGACAATTTAAAGCTAACAATCTCCCCTTTTTTGATATGACAAAACTTAATGTAAATTTGCTTTGAAAATTCTTTGATAATATACTCCCCCTCAAATAAAGCAGGATTTTATAAAGCTCCCCTTTAATATAAGCATGGGTTTTGAAAATGAATTTTCCCTCATTATCTCTCCCCCTTAATATCTCTTCCTATATCTATCTCTCCCTTTTTCTATCTCTCCCCCTTTTTGTCATAGCAAAAAGAAGGAAAAATAATAAAAATATGCTCCCCCTAAAATCATGGCTATGTGAGAACAAATAAAAATGCTCCATCCAACAAGAAACATGTTAGTACATGGGACTTATAGCACAAATAAATAAGTCAATATTCTCAAAGAGTATGAAATATTTATGCAATGAATATGACTTATGATCCTAGACCAATTGTTTATAAAGAATTTTGATACCAATTGTTGATAAGTAATTTTGCAAGAAGGTTCCAATTGGTAAGAAGTTAAGCAAGCACCTAAGTATATCAATTATTCTCTAAGGTCCAACTAAGGTGCATGTCAATACATCATGATTATGAGCTAAAACTAGATAACATATCATATGCATGTGCTCATAAATCATGTTCAAGCAAGAGTGTGCATAGATTCAAAACATATAGCAATTAACTACAAATTCTAGCACACAAGAGTTTCATGCAAAAGTATCCTAAGAGAATTCTTCTCTATTTGTCATTTCAATCTAAGGAGCATGAGAAGTGTTGTCAATTTAAAGCTCAAACCAATTGGCAATTTAGTTTTGGCTTACCAATTATTGAAAATATGGTTTCCAATGATACTAATTGTTATTTCAATCTAAATACCAATTGTTACTAATGGTTGACTTAGGCATTTTGCATGAATCCAATATCTATGTGTAGTGTGTTCATGTCAAGAAAATAATCATTCTAAATATGCAAGAACACAACACATATCATCAAATATGCATATGGATTAATTCATCATTAGGACACTATCATAAAATATTAATCCATATTCATATTCACAAATTGATACCATTTGGAAGATTCAAAACATCAAGGAATTCAAGCAAACACATTTTCTTCCACGGTTTCAAGCACACAAATCCTATGCTCATTTTCTAATTCAAGTCCTTAACTAATTATGAGCAAGGAAAGATTCAAATAATAAATGCATGGATATTAAATTTGTTCAAGTTTGCATTTATCTTTGAATGTTAGTGTTGTCATTAAGACCTTAGTTCTTTAAGTATAAGGATGATAAAGTTTCATGCATTTGAACATTGAGGATCCATTTACCATCACAAATTATAGGCCAATGACCATTACCAATTGTTGAATTTATATTTAAAATCAATCCATAAGGTCAAGTTTCAATCATTTTATCATTAAGGTATATGACCTTAACTAATCAACTTCCACTAAGAATTATATCATGATGCTCAATGGGAATATGTGAGTCAAGTTATAAGATAAAATTCTCTAAGCATGCTTGACTAAGATGAACAAAAGGTATGATCACAAGTTTATCAAATTCTCAAATATATACACAAATCATTGAAATAAATCTCAAAATTATGTTTAAGCATTCATTGAAAGTATATTTCAAGATTATCTCAAGATTCATGAATGTTTTCAACAAGAAAAATAATTGTGCACTTGTGAGTTTAAGAAAAATGATATTGATTGTTGAAAGTGATACCATTTGTTGGGAATGATACAAATTAATTGAGTTGAGGCATGATATCAATGAAAAATGAATTTTCATAGTTTAAAGATCATCAAAAAGAAGTTAAAATACTGGATTTTAACTTGAGAAGAAAGAAGATATCAAGAAAGTGAAAAATCCTTCTCAAATTCGGTTGAAAAAGTGCAGAAAAGCCATTTTGGCCTGGGGGGATCGATCCCTTCAGTCCAGAATGCAGATTTCCTGCATTCTGCTCAAGGGGGATCGATCCTGCTTGCTAAGGGATCGATCCCTCATCCTGTTTCTGCAGTTTTTGACAGAAAATCCAACCTTTGAGGTGCCCAAACTTCGTTTTTGAGTAATTTAAGTTCAAGTAAACGTTTAAACATTTGTAAAACATGATTTTGGACTTGTATGAATGAAAAATCTGAATGAAAAACCATTTTACAAAAGATTTTGCAATTTTGGAAGAATTTACACAATAAAATGCATTTTTGGCCTCAAAGGGGGTCATTTTAAGCATTATGCATATTTTGTCAAAACCAAAGCTTTGGAAACCACAAATATGCCAAAACAAACTTGTTCACATAGATTTTAAGCACATATAACATCAAAACATACATCTTGTGAACAACATGCCATGATTTCCAATATGCATATTCTTCATTAAGGCTCATGACATGGATTTTTGCATATATGACATATTTGACAACTTTTGAGCAACTAAATATATTATCTACACATATCAAACTTGCTCAAGATGCAGAAAACCAAAAATCATTTCAAAATCATTAAACATGCTCTTCATTCATCAAGAATAGTCCATCAAGCATTCAACAATCATTCATCATGCCTTTTGCTTATTCAAAATGCATCATTAATCATCAACCAATCATTCAGCATGCCTCACAATGCACCAATAATCATCAACCAACTTTCTCATCAAAGCACAAATAATCAAATAAAGAGTTTAAAGAGCAAGGAATTAAGCTTACAAAACTCCTTTGCTTGAGAGTGCTTTGCCTTGAGGTGTTGGATCCACCATTAGCCATTCTTTAAGAAATTGTTGTCACCTTGCTAAGGATGGATTTCCAAGCTCTTCCTTTTTCTCATTGGCACAAGCAAACTCCATGAGGATGTGTTGAGCATTTAATCTCCATTGTTTCATTGCATTCCCATGCTCTAACACTCCTACAACAAACAAATTCAAGCATGCTTTGGTACCCAAATTTTCTTGGGTCCTTGAAAGTTAGTGCAAATAATTTTTGATCCTTTTGAGATCCATTTCAAGCACAAATCATCATTTATAACATGCTTTGGCATCCATATCTTCCTAACCACTTTTCCTCTAAAGGTAGTT
The DNA here is from genome assembly GCA_032173925.1 of Heritiera fomes. NCBI lineage: Eukaryota > Viridiplantae > Streptophyta > Magnoliopsida > Malvales > Malvaceae > Heritiera > Heritiera fomes. The sequence continues at coordinate 12,891,197 of JAPDPM010000009.1, read as the reverse complement.
TTTCTATATGTGCATGCTTATGAAGAGTGCCCTATCCTAGTACATAGTGAGCATGTGAGAGATGTATCATGTATAGAATTTTTGCTCACAAGGAAATTTTTTAGATGAGTTTCTTTTTGTATTGCATTATAGCCTAACTCATCTTTATCAAAGAAAGCTCTTTGGGTCTCTAACATATGATCTAGCTTTTGTTGACCCATATAAAACCTAGAAAATGAGTTATGCAAATTTAAGTTCTTTTTATTCAACTCATTTATTTCTAGATTTGCTTCTTCTAATTTCTTCTCAAATTCAAGTTTGGCATTTAATAGCATTTCATTTTCTATTTTCAATTTAGCAATGATTTTCTTATATTTGGAGTTCATGCATTGAAAATCATTTGCTAATTCATTAAAGGCATTTTGTAGTTCATCAAATGTATAATCATTATCTTCACTAGAACTACAACTAGCCTCATCATCACTAATGGCCATAAAGCATGAGTAGGCTACCTCTTCATCTACATTTTCCTCATCGGAGCTATCACTATCACTCCATGCAGCCACAAATGCTTTCTTCTTAGGTTTCCTATCCTTTTCCATCCTAAGTATGGGGCAATCTAGCTTAGTGTGACCCGGTTCATTGCATTCATAACACACTAAGTGGTCCTTTTCTCTTCTACTTGACTCTCCCCTATTATGTTTCCTATTTTGCTCTCTCTCTTTCATTCTCATAAATCTATTAAATCTTTTGGCAAAATTGCCATTTCCTTTTCTTCCTCATTTCCACTCTCATCACTATTATCTTCAATGACCTCATGAGTGGAAGACTTAAGTGCTACCCCTACTTTCTTTGAAGGCTCTTCATTTCTTTTCAATTTCATCTCATATGTAAGTAGGGAGCCCATAAGTTCATCTAGAGACAAGGTATTTGGATCTTTAGACTCTTCTATTGCGGTTACCTTTGCCTCCCATGATTGTGGCAAGCTATTCAAGATTTTCTTCACCATTTCTACATTGGAATAGGTCTTGCCTAATGCCTTAAGTCCATTGATTATGTCGTTAAATCTAGTATACATATCACTCATGGACTCATTTTCTTTCATTCTAAAAAGCTCATAATCATGTGTGAGCATTCCTACTTTGGTCTCTCTAACTTGATTTGTCCCTTCATGTGTGATGGCTAGTTTGTCCCATATTTGCTTAGCATTTTCACATAGGGACACTCTATTATATTCATTTGGACCTAATGCACAAAAGAGGGTGTGCATAGCCTTGGCATTCAATTGTGCCAATCTCATATCATTGGTGTCCCACTCATCCTCACTCTTAGGGACATCTTTTCCATCTACTTTCTTTATTGGGATTCTAGGACCATTAACTATTACTCTCCACACTTCATAGTCATTAGATTACACAAATAACATCATCCTAGTTTTCCAATAAGAGTAATTCTCACCATTGAATAGTGGAGGTCTAACTAATGAGTGTCCCTCTTCTCCTAGGGGTGTGCCTACATTCAAGTGAGCCATTTAAGATCGTTTTGCTCGATAGAGGTTAATCTAATTCAATCTCGAGCCCAAGCTCTGATACCAATTGTTGGCTCTATAGGCTTACCGAGAGGGGGGTGAATCGGTTTTTCACTAACCTTAGGTTCGTTTTTCGGTTTCTCTAAATTCTCTAGCCTATATTGATATTTTCTAAGTTCTCTTAGCTAGGCAATTATACAATATAAATTCAATGCAATAAACACAAATATAATTGCAAGAAAGTAAAGAAAGAGTAGGGAAAGAGAGATTTACACAATCGATTTATAGAGGTTCGGCAACCTTGCCTACGTCCTCTACCTTGAGACGCTCCCAAGGATTTTCTCCAAATCCACTATCTTGAATTTGTGATTACAATCCCTCTTTTCAAGGCTCAAGAGTAACCTCTCTCTTTTTCTAGGCTCAAGAGAAACCTCTTCTCCCTCTTTTTCTAGGCTAAAGAGAAACCTCCCTCTTTTTCTTAGGCTAAAGAGAAACCTCCCTCTTTTTCAAGGCTAAAGAGAAACCTCCCCTTTTTACAAGGAATGAATGTGTTTACAAATGGTGCAATCAAAGAAGGCCTCTAAGTAGGCAAGTGATTACAGAAATTAAGCACAATGAAAAGCCTATACAAGATTTGTGCTAAACAATACAAGAGATAAGTGAATGATGGAAGATGAAGACTTGTAGCTCTTGATTTGTTGTTTGAGGCTTGAGGATTTGAGGAATATGTGTTTTGGAGTTGCTTAGTAGTTCCTCTTACTTCCTTTAGCTTCTAGGCCTCTATTTATAGTCCCTTGGATGGTTTGTGGACGTTGGTTGGAGCCAAAACAGAAACTAGCCGTTGTATCTCACAGAAACTAGCCGTTGGGGACATTCTGACACAAAGGGATCGATCCCTTTCCTTAAGGGATCGATCCCATGCTTCTTTTTCTTGCTTACGAGGCATTCTGCCAAAAAGGGATCGATCCCTTTCCCTAGGGGATCGATCCTTTCCTTCCATATGGCATTTTTCCTGCACTTTTGGGTTAGAAATGCTGTGGTCTTTGATCCTAATTCAACCCAAAACATTTTGGCATTTTTGTGGGAGTTTTTCTTAACTTTCTCAAATGAAAACATGGTCTAAAAATTCATCAAGTGATTTTCTAAAATATTCAAAACATTTACAAAGTATTAAGACCAATAAGAGTATGCATCATTAAATCATGGTCTTAATGTTTGATATGATCACTTGAAATGTATTGAGAAAATCATGTGTGATAAGGCAAATTTACAATATGAATTAAAACATTAAAGCTTACTTAAGTTTTTGTCATTTCAAAATATGTATGACAATTTAAAGCTAACACTCTTGACATGGCTAAGGGATTTGAATTAGGGAGTAAGGTATTCAAATTCTCTTGGTTTAGTAGGAATCAGTATACCAGTTTTGAAAGTAATTCGATTGCCAATCTAAGCTAATTAAGTTCAATTCAAACAAAACCTTTGGTTTGAAGATTACTCATAAGAATTTGAATACCTTTCGAAGGAATTCGAATACCTATATGTTCTAGCCACTTATACATCTCTTAGGACAAAATTGCTTTATCTCAACTTTGGAGACCAATATGTTCTTTTTTGAAATTTAAGGATCAATTCAAAATATCATGCAAAATTTGGGAAATATTTACGATATTATCATGAAAGTAATATTTTTACTAAATAATACACGTAAGTGTGCCACCTGGCATCATGTGTGTTGACACATGGTACGAGCTTGCATTTAATGTTGGAATTAACAAAAAGTTTGATGGAAGGACTTAAATTATATACGTTTGCAACTTTAGAGACCAATGTTTTACTTTTAAAAGTTTAGAGATCAATCATAAACTTTAGGGACCATTTAGAATATTAAATCAAAATAATTTATTTATTGCAAAAGTATAAACTGATGTTTGGGTCTTAAAATTTTAAATTTTTTTAGTTTATGAGATAAGTAAATTTTAAATTTTAGATAAAATTATAAATAAAAAATTTTTAAGAAATTTTTAACTTTAATAGAAGTATTTAATATGTATATATATTCTTACATTTTTCACTCTATTCTTCAATACTATGTTATTTCACATTTTTTATTTTGTTCAATTTTTATCTATTTCATTTTTTTCATTTGAACTAAAAATTTTTTTATTTTATTTATTTGTTTCAAGTAAAATATGTGATTTAATTTAATAAAATTAATTATTTTATTTTTTATTAAAAAATATATAAATATTTTATTAAATATTTTTAACATCATTAATATATTACAAAATACAAGATAAGCGTGCTAATGTGGATGTTTACGTGTATACTTTATTTTAATGACATGTAAGCCACACAATAGTGACATGGATTGATCCCATTTTAGTTGAAGTCAATAGTTGAAGTTACGAACCCTTGCACTGAATACAAATTAGTGGACAATGAATAAGTGGACAATTTTTTTATGTGTAAATCACAAGGTATTTTTAAACTACATTAAGTATGAGATTAATTCTTGTTTGTGTTGCGTGATTGGTGTTGACCCAATAAAATTTGACCTGGTGATATGTGAACAATTAGTTGAGGAGTTTGTGGAGATACATTTTGAAAATTAAATTAAAAAAATGTCATTTTTGACAAAGTAAGTGATGTAAATGCTTGATGCAACTTAACTTTTAAAAAACAATATTGCAAATTTTAAGTTCATCCCTTATTGGCATCTTCTAATAAATACACACACACACATACATATATATATATATATAATGTGATCAATTGAGCAACATTCATAAATCACATAATCTATTTAAAAAATATCCCACGAAATCAAACTAATTTTATAATGTTTCTATATCAAACACTATTTCAACTTCTCTTGAAAACACTTCTGAAAATAAATATAGTGAAACAATAACATTTTACAAAAAAATTCTATACAATGAAAAAAAATCCTATAAAATATTAAGTTGGATTGTTAAAACCTGAAACTACCTAGCACAGCTTCATTCTAAGCTCTCCCAAGCCCAGTACATAGGTATTTGGTAATAAATTTAAAATTGAATTGTAACCCAACTATCAAAGACAAAAATGTCTTACTTTATTTTGCCAAGTGGGCTGATGGCTAAGTCTATCAAGACAATGACATGATATGATATGATATGATATGATATGACATACCCAAATCAAGCAAATCATAGCCAAGTGAAACAATTATCAGAGCGACCAATGTGGCATTTGTGTCCACGTAAACGTTGATTAAAGTCAACAATTTACGAGAAAATTATCATCTTTTTTGTTCTTTTCAACTACTTCTCCCTTAAGTATAGAATTGAAAAATTCTAAATCTACCCCACTTTTTACTCTTCCTACTTCAAATATATAAAAGAAAAAAATACCCTTATGTTAAACGGCATTAATATCCAACAAACTCCCCCCACTTATTTCCCTCTCTACTCTTTCTTCTCTTTTGTTATACGTTTCTCATCATTCCATATTTTTGCTTTCTAAACACTTTCTATCTATATATCCACTTTTTATCTCTATCAGCATTTCTTGGCTATGATTAATAGCAGCAACACTCTTTTCTTTTTCATTAATAAACATGATAATGATTATTCATTCAAGAATTTCTGTTGTCCATTGCAATTCTTTGGCATGTAACTGTAATCAATCTAGCAAATTGTTCGATTTGGGGTTTTCTTTCATCTGTTAGTGTAGCTTTGTGGCTCTCCTTTCTGCTATTCTGTAGTTTGCTTGTCACTTTTATTAATGCTACATTCTCTATTGAGAAATGAAGCACAGTAAGAGGCCAGGGCCCTCGCCAACTTGTGCGAGGCAAGGCTACTTGCGCAGGTTGCCCTGCGCAAGGCTAGGGCCCTTGCGTAGGTTGGCCTGTGTAAGGCCAAGTAACGTACACAAGGCCAGGTCGTGCGAGACCACCGTGCCAGTAGCTTTTGCTAGCCTTTTTTGTCCACCGAGAGAATGCCCCCTATTGTGCTTTGTTTGTACTGAAAAATAAGTGAAGCCAACTGTTGCTACCACGTTATTTTTGTTCCAGGTGGAAAAGCCAACACTTCTTTGCTCCGGTTTTGCTCCTACCGTGAGAAGAAAGAAGAACAGCAGCTTTACTTGCTACTGTATTTTTTTATTTATTTTTTGACTGAAGGTGCACACGACTAGTAGCCCCTGTTTTGCTGCTTTATGTGTTTCTAGAGCGAATGAAGGATCATGTTCAGCCACACCAAGAATGCTACTATTTCCCTCTCAGTCCTAATTGCCTTCAAGCTTTCACGGTTTCTTCCCCAGCCAAGAGTGTGAGAACCACAAATTTTGACACACAGTAAATATAAACCAATATAGTGATTTGGAGTAAATGGATTATTAGGAAATTTTTAGAAGAGTTAAGAGAACTATAAAGTAATAAATTAAATAGAAATGTCATGAGGTAATAAATTAAATAGAAATGTCATGAGGTGATTTAATTCAAAAAAAATTTAATTAAAAACTTAAATTTAATTAATGATTTAAATTTAAGGATTTCAATTGAGGAGATAACTATATTTGATATATTGAGCAAAGTGTATATATATTAAAAATATATACATGTGAATTAAACGATGATATAAATATATGTAAAAATAAATAGTAAGTATAAATTACATATACGTATATGTATTAAATTAATGAAAGATATAATTTGATATATATTTATTTATCCAGTATGAACAATTATAATAAATATATTTACAATATATATGTATTATATAAATATATTTTAATGTGCATTAGCTATTTTGTAAGTGTAAATTATATATGTAAATATATATAATACATATTATAAATATGTATTTACTACTATAAAATATATTTATAATATAAATATTTATTATAAAAAAAAGGACAAGCCAAGAAAGCTTGTCCTCATAAGTCTGCCCCAGCATATTAAGGTCTGCTAAGGCAAGCTTAATTAAAAAAATATTATTTAAATTAGTTAATATATCTAAATAAAAAAACAAATATATTAAAAAAGAGAGAGAAACGAAGAGGAAGAGAGCTATTGGTGGTGAGAGGGAAAGAGAAGGTTACCGCTAGCCAAAGAAAGGGAAAGGAAAGGGAAGAGAAAAAAGAAGAAAAGGAAAAGAGAGAAAAAGTCGCGCCGCCACCGTCCGATCCCACATGTGGTGCACCACCACCTCAGCTGACACCGATGAATGTAGATCTTGGGAAGAGAGAGAACACGTGGCTGTGGGAACTTGTTGTGAGACCTCGTAATTTGGAGTACTGTTTAATTATAATTATATAATTGATATTTTAGAATATTTATAATTAACAAATATTTGGTTTTATCTTTGGTATTAAAGTTAAACAATAAGTGGGCCCCACTGATTTTTGGGGATCCAAATGGAGGTGAAACTTCAGGGATGCTATATCCATGGCCGGAGAATATGATGGTAAGAGTTCTAACTTTAATCTCAATTATTTTTCTATATTTGAAAATTTTGCAACATTTTGAAAAATGACGATTTAGTCCATAGTCCGTTGGATTTTTGGAAATAACGGTCAAACTAAAAGGACTTGTGACCTATGGACTATACCAAATAATTCCTCATAAAATATAATTTTAGAATATCTAGACAAATGGAAGAAACTAGATGTAAGAACAAGAATTTATGCGATTTTACGGTTAGGGGTATTTTAGTAATTTTATTGAAACCTGTAACCAAACCCTAACAAAAGCTTTACCAAACATTGGGCATGTTAAATAGTGTTGATTTATGATTAAATAAAATATTTTAGAGGTTAGACAGAATGTTTTCAACCGAGTCAAGTTAAGGGGCAATTTTGGAAGAAATCTTTAAGTATAAGGGCAAAATGGTAATTTTGCCCATTAAAATCAGAATTTTATCACCTTATCCAGCAGCTTCTCATCCATTTCTGCTGGAAACCAGACCCCAACCTTTCCTCCATAGCTAACCTTGAAGAGGGGAGAGAAAGTAAGAAAAACCTAAGAAAATCACCTTAAAATCAAACACTTTCTTCACCAAAATTATTCTACTCAACTTGCTCTTCGATTTGGTGCCCAAAATAAGTGCTAAATCAGTAAAAATCTGATTGTGGGGTCTCCCATACCATTCAGCCAAGGTGAGACAAAATGAAACCTTAAGCTTTTTCATGGAATTTTTGATACTTATCATTCAATCATGATGTTTCCATGGTCCTCTTAGTTTGAATTATGTTTAAATCATGTTATTGAGTCTATGAGGGTTTGGCCACCACCCACCTTCCATGAACATGATGAATTTTGATGAGGATTGATGTAGAAAAAATGTAGAAAAAATGGAAATTAAGAAAAACAAGCTTAGTTAGTTTAAATGGAAGAAAAACAATAAGTGGGGGTGAAGGAGACCATTCGGCCAACACTTGAAATGGAGAGAAGAAAGAAGCAATTTCGGCTACCCAAGGGTTGTGGCTCAGTTGGCAAAGCAGGCTGAGTTTGTGGGAAGAGCTCTCGGGTTCGACTCCCACTAAACACATCTTTGGGGAGGGGTGAAGAGCCTTAACTGTGACTAAACCCTGAACAGAATTAATTTCAGACCGTTAAAACGGATAAAGATACCTGTGATCTATACCAAAAAAAAAAAGAAGAAGCAATTTCGGCCTATTGAAGGGAAGGATGAAATTGTGCCAATTTTGATACAATCTAGGTCCTAAAATAATGTATAAATTATTCTGAGAATTTAGGCGCGATCGAAATCAAAATCGGAGTTATGTAGCAAAAGTTACAAGTTTGCGTGGGTAAAAATTAAACTGCATTTAAGGGAATTTCACAGACAATTCATTAGCATTTAAATTATTAAATATTCTTTTAATTGAAGTGAATTTATCCAGCTTGAATGATGATTTGTAGCCTCGAGATCTGTAAGTGCTACCAGTGTTGATGAGGAGCCTACCGATAAGCTAAGAGGTAAGGGATATTTGTATGAAGTGTATGGATATAACGATGCATGTTTTGATGAGAATTTGCAAATTGTGGAACTTAAATAAATATTTTGGATTGAATTTTGAAACTGTGAAATGTGGTTTGAAAGCTGGAATTTTATGTAATAGGGGTTAGGTTGAATAAACTGTTATGCTGCCGAATTTTTTCTACGCTAACCTAAACCCCTAAATTTATGAAATCTATGAAGTTCATGCTTTAGTATGAAATTTTTGAAATATTGAGAAAATAAAATTTAGGTACCCAAATTTTAAATATTTAAATATGGTTTAATAAATATTAAAACACAAATTCAATAATTAAATGATTTTTGGTGATATTTTATCTATTTTTGGATATTCGAAAATGTTGATATATTTCATGGAATTTAAATAAATAAATTTGGAAGCTTAATATTGATTTAAGTTTTATTCTATTTTATATGTTTGAATTTGTGGATTTTATAGAATTAATTCTTCTGCTTATACTTATGATATGTTTTGATAAATTTATCTCTGTTAACTGTTCTGAAAATATTTATTTAAACTATTTTGAGACTATGGCCCCGTAGCTACCTGCGGGTACATGTATTTTCGTTCTGTTCTAATTGCTGTTGACTTTAGCCTAGTCTTTTAGCTCCCACAGGTGACATATAGCTAGTGCCACACTGTGGCCCCCTGACTATGGTCATACATCTATTATAGTGCATGTGTCTATTGGGTGTAGCTTAATCTCCACTAAAATTATACTGGGGTGGTAAATCCTTAGTTAACTTGGATCCAGGCACTCCCAGTTTTGATATATTAATAATTTCAATTTATTTGTATTTGATGTTCTATGATACGAATATGATATTTTGTAAAATTATATATCTGATTTATCTGTTGGAAATTCGTATAAATCTGATTTATTCTGTTTACAGAGAAATTGATTAATTTCTGTTGTGATTATGTTTTATTTCTCAAAATATTGGAATTATAGTTGAATTTGTGATCTAATTCAATCAAATAAATTCTCTATAGTGGCTTTGGACACCGGAACACGATAGGTATTCCAAAGTACCTCTCATACTCTATTCGGTTACCCAACCCACTATAGTATTCTTCCTAATAGATCATGCCAGTTTTATTTCATGTTTTAAATTCATGTTTTCATTTAAATATCTGTTTTATGAAATTTGCATATATGATACGTTATATTAGCTTTCGTGTAGATGTCTCTTACTGAGCACATTTCGCTAACCCTTTTATTTTTCCACTCCTAGATTGTTTGCAGTGAGTTCGGGTTTACTAGTGCAGGAGGACCTAATTTTGGTATTCCTTTTGCGATTTTTCAGATTTGTCGAGGTATACGGATTTTATTTTATGTATTCAGATTTGTCGAGGTATACGGATTTTATTTTATGTATTCAGATTTTTGTACAGTACTACTTTTATGTATTTGAATACTTGGGATACAAATATTATCTTTTGGTTATGAAATCAAATTTTGAGATTTTGGGTTTTGTATAAATTAAATAAATTTTATTTTGAATGTACGGACACTGCAGACGAGCCCAACCTTTGTATGTGATTTATATACGTAAAATTGGTGTAATATACTGTATTCCGAGACATCACACTTGTCGTAGTGGCCAAGGAGAAAGAAAGAGGAGAGGAACTTGCTCCCATCGCCATTGCCTAGGCCATTGCATTTGTCGTCGCTGTGCCTATCGCCGGCGTTTAGGTAAGCATGTGGCTGAATCAGTTCTGACCAGTTAAACAGAAAAAAATTATCAGAACCAGTTCAGCAAAAAAAATAAATAAATAAGTAAATAACAATAGAAATAAAAATAAAATAAATAATATATATGATTTGAAATGGGTAAAAGAACCTAATCTTATTGAACGAAATACTTAGATAATTTTATTAAATTTCTAAATGTGGATATGTATCGTTTAAATTGTAGTGAAACCAAAAAAGGTGTGATTGGTGTTCGGTAAAGCTTGAAGTTTGTCAAAGCACTAAGCTTTGACGCTTGGTAAGATATTTATATAAGATAGAAGCTAGAATTATATTGTTTTAGGTATGGATGTATTTGAGATTTTATGATTGCTATGGGAAATTGTTGTGATGTTGCGGAACGCTATTGAAGCATTATTTCGATGTTGCTAGAATATTATTAGAAGCTTGATAGAACATTATTGAAATATTATTGAAACTTGGTGTGACATTGATTTGGATATTATTAGAGTTATTGTTGGGAAATTTTTTAAACGCTGTGAAATGCTATTGGAAAATGGTTGTAAATTAAAAATTTGAGATGGAGGTCAACTATGTAAGATTACTTATCTAGGTTAGAGGTAAATTATACTATGTTAGTTAATCGCTTGAGAATTAAAGTAAAATAAAAAAAAAGTGATTAAATGTGTTTATGGGCCATAAAAGTGATTGTTGTTGAAATGATATTGTGAAATACTAAGATGACCCACAATTGGTGATGGGGGTCTTAGTAATGATAATGGTATTGTGATGAAATGATTGTGGATGAGTCTTTGGAATGTTCTTGATCGATTGCTTGATATTTGAATGATTTTGGACTTATGGCATAATTGATTAAATGTGTTGATTTTTATGTGATTTTGGACTTATCATATAATTTAGAGTTATGATTATCAATATTGTGATAACAATGAACAATAATAGAATATTAAGGGGACTCAAAATGATGGAGAGGGGGGGGGGGGGGGGGCGCTTAATATTGACATTGAGGTGAAAAAGGATATTATTGTGGGTTGAAAACATTATAGTGTATGTGATATTAGAGCTGATATGAGATTTAGGCGTTATGACATTAAATAATCATTGTTTGAATGTTAGTGGATTATATTAAAGAGCAAAATAGAATTTCATCCTGGAAATGTGTATAACAAAATTGAATGAATGATATAATACCTTGGTGATTGAATTGGGATATCTGTTTAGCATGTTGAAAGATCTTGGAGCTATATGATATCGTGAGGTGCTAATGGAGCAATAGTAAGAAGATAGCAATAGTAAGAAGATTGAGATGTGTCAACTGAATATTATCATTTTATTGTTATTATCTTATTTGGGCAGTAATATAATATTAATATGAAAGGTTGGACTATTGGTAGATATCGACTCTGGAAAGACGTCTAAGTATGTGAACGGTGAAATATATGTAATTTTGTGAGAAATAAACGTTAGAATGGATAGTTAATATAACAATGCGATGAGAAAATATTGTGCAATATGATTTATTTAATAATATGGCTATGAATTGATGTTGGAATATAGATTTGATATAGATGGAATGATTAAAATTTATAATAGCATATTGTGTGATATTGTTGATAGAGTATTATGAAATATGTTGAAAAGTGATATGGTTATGAATGAATATTGATTTCAATGTTTAAGTGATTGCGAAATAATGTTAGAATACTCTTGATATCTTGATGATCTTGAGAAAATTTAAAAGAAGATATTTGTTATGAATGTTAATGGGATTAGGATTTACGAATTGTACCTATACCATAATTATATGTGATTGAGCGGTGATTGATGAATTATGCTTTACTATGGTTAGGGATAATTGGAAATTGAGGTCGTTGTAGGCACACCCTAACATATAAGTATGAGCGTGCATGGTACTGGACTTGATAAATATTGAGATATGCCTTGGTACACTTAGGTTCATGCATGTATAACATATGATTTTGATCCTTAAAATACATGCATTATTTTAAAAGTGAAAGTATTGTTTTTAAAAAAAGATGTATCTACATCCTTTAAGAAGATATGAATATTTGAAATGAATAGACAGCTACAAACCTTGATGTTTGACACTTGTTTTGACATTATTCATGATATGTATAAATTGAGCATACGATTTAACTTCGCGTTGATTTGAGAAATAATGCATTAATAAATGTTTATTGTATGGGCTGTTTAAATGGGTTTGAAATGTTATAGCAAAAGACTTTGATTTGAGACGACAGGTACCTTATGGAATGCCTACGTGACATATGCCTTCATGGCATAGAGTGTGTATATATATATATATATATTTATATATATTTATATATATATATATATATATCGACTGGTTCTGCACATGTGGCATGGAAACCTGTTTATATATATATGTGATATGTACATATTGCCTGATGAGACCATTCTAGGCCGTCCGACAATAGTCGTGGACACATTCCTCAATTTCCAACTGATCAGTGAGATTGGGACGATCTATGATCATAAATAGATGGCCCTCGAGGGAAACTTTCCCATTGGTAGCTACAATGGGTTAGAGATTATATGATACCAGAATAGGGATCCATGCCTAGTCTCTCAGTAAATGTTAAACGTTGTCTAGAGTATGGTTTATTTTATATGAAACTCTAGACATGACATGATTGACAGTATATGTCAAATGATTGAAACTAAATGACTTAAACACGGTTTTATACTCTGCATGATATGATTTGAGACTTTACATGTTTTAAACCATGTTTAAAAGTATATGCAAAAATGAGTTTGAGATTGTATATGCTTCATACAGGATTATACACGTGCAACATGATTTGAAACAACAAATGTTTTATATAACAAACCTTTCATATGCCTACCTATTAAATCCTACATGATTGTACATATTACACTGATGCATGATATGTAGTGATATAAGGACACTCAGTGTTGTTAAGGTATGATCGAATCAATACTATTGATTTCTGAATGATACTGGGATATATACTTGTAGGATTCATGCATTTGCATTATGGATGATATAATCCTAACTCTATTCTTATATTAGTAACTTACTGAGCCCTAAACGAGAATTATTTTTTTCAAATTGATTCGAGTTAAGGGACACGTTGGATAGTTCTAAAGATTTAATAGTGTATCAACCTCCAAAGTCCTAGCTATTGCATATTTGTTATTGTAATACTTCTCTAGTATATGCTTTTATTTTCAGACAATTTCTATACAGTACTATAGGATGAGATGTAAACTAAGATAATGAGTACGATGTAATATTTTGATAGTGTATGATGTATATGTGGTGATTAGTTATAGATACTAGGACTGTTGAAATGATACATATTTGGTGAATATAATGTGGACTGTGAAAAATGTTGTTATATTGCATTGTGATGATTTGCAAGTAGTTAATTAGGGAAATATCAACATATAAAGGGGATATTTTCAATTTGTTTCTAAGAAATAGTAAGTTATAGGCTATAAATAAGTTATAGGCTATAAATAATCTTCCCATGTCTCAAAGAGTAATTTAAGTCATAATTAAATTAAAGAATGAATGGAAATGGTTTAGTGACTACATTGACACTGAATACAAACTGTAAAACGAAAAGAAAAAGTTTAGCATGTCACGATCTTCGGGTCGTAATAGAGAGTCAGCAAGGTAAAAGCTTATGAATCTCCTGTTTTGCCCTAAATACAGCCCTTCTTCTTCTCGGAGAAGAAGTTGTAAATTAATGGAGTAAAATGTTGTAGGGTTAAATTTGTAAATTAATTGGGTATAGTAGTATTTTTATTTTGGTGTAATTAAATTGTTGTGAAAAGAGGAAAAAAAAGGTAAATTTATAATTTTTCCTTCAAGAAACCTCACGTTGTGGAATTTCCATTTTCACCATCGGCGTTTCATTTTTTTTTCTTTCGAGGCTTTTACTGCTAAAGATTAGGAGGCCGAGGGGGGTTTGAACCCAACCCGCTACACATGGATTTCTAAATATAATTTATGTTCTCCGCCTTAGGCCTAGGCTTGCGGAGGGGAAATGGGCTGATGGCCATATTCCATATGGTATATCTGATATGGGTCAATCTCTATTAACCCAACTTTGATAATCTATTTTTATTTATTTTCCTTTTAAGAATTTTTAGTTCAGATTCAGTGTTTGTGTGTGTATATGATAATAATAACTTGAAAAAGGTTTTAACAATCTCATTGTGAAATGTAACTCTCAAAATGTAGTAATGTTGGTGAATGATAATGTTCTTCCTTCACATCCTTATATTTCTATTATTTTTATTGCAAGGCACTGCTTCGGAGATTAGGGAACACCAAAATTATTCACATATTCCATGAAGCCATTTCCTGTGCCGATGCACTTGTTAAGATGGAAACTTCACTGTGTTCTCCTTTTGTTTTTATGGCTTCCCTACCTTCTTGTATTAGCTTTTGTCTTTTGTTTGATGGTTTAGTCGGTATACTGTCCAAGAACGTTGTTTGTAACTCCCACAGCGAGTAACTTTGCTTTATTTATGAATATTTTTTTTAAACAAAAGATAACTTGAAAATCTTTTTTGATTGGTTTAATAGCCAAATATATCCATAACGTTTATGAAAATATGCAATTAAGCCCTCAACGTATAATTGCATGGAAATAAGGATATTACGTTTTATTTTCAGCATTTTAAACCTAAACGTTATAAAATTGACAGAATTAAGGATATAGCCGTTAAAAACCAACAGTGTCCGTTAACCTTGCTTAGGTGGCATGCCACGTGGACACTGACGTGGCATTACGTTGCCACGTGGACCAATGACGTGGAAAAAAGTTAAATTTTTTTTTAAATTTCGTTTTTTTTAAATAAACATTTTTTGAGTTCATTTTTTTTTTTTGCTTAATAGCCAAATATATCCCTAACGTTTATGAAAATATGCAATTAAGCCTTCAACGTATAATTTCATGGAAATAAGGATATTACGTTTTATTTCAGCATTTTTTTAAGTTCATTTTTTTTTTCAAATTTACATTTTTCATAATTTCATTTTTTTAATTACATATTTTTTTTAAAATTACATTTTTTTCATAACTTCATTTTTTTAAAATTATATTTTTTTTCATAATTTTATTTTTTAAAAAATTACATTTTTTTCGTAATTTCATTTTTTTTAAAAATTACATTTTTTTCATCATTTCATTTTTTCTTCTTCTATCTCCCTTACAGAAAGTTCATTGTCATTGCCTGTAAGGGAGATAGAAGAAGAAAAGGAAGAAAAAATGAAATGATTAAAAAAATGTAATTTTTTTAAAAAATAAAATTATGAAAAAATATAATTAAAAAAATGAAGTTATGAAAAAGATGTAATTAAAAAAATAAAATTATGAAAAATGTAAATTTGAAAAAAAATGAACTTAAAAAAATGTTTATTAAAAAAATGAAATTAAAAAAAAGAAAATTTAATAAACAAATGAAAAAAAAAACGTCATGATGACGTGGAAAAAGTTAAAATTATTTTTAATTTCGTTTTTTTAATAAACATTTTTTTAAGTTTTTTTTTTTCAGATTTACATTTTCCATAATTTCATTTTTTTAATTACATATTTTTTAAAAATTACATATTTTTCATAACTTCTTTTTTTTTTTAAATTACATTTTTTTTCATAATTTCATTTTTAAAAAAATTACATTTTTTTCATCATTTCATTTTTTTTTCTTTTTCTTCTTCTATCTCCCTTACAGGAAGTTCATTGAAGATGTCATTGCCTGTAAGGGAGATAGAAGAAGAAAAGGAAAAAAAATGAAATGATGAAAAAAAATGTAATTTTTTTAAAAATAAAATTATGAAAAAAAAGGTAATTTAAAAAAAAAGAAGTTATGAAAAAGATGTAATTTTTAAGAAATATGTAATTAAAAAAATGAAATTATGGAAAATGTAAATCTGAAAAAAAAAAAACTTAAAAAAAGGTTTATTAAAAAAACAAAATTAAAAAAAATTTTAACTTTTTCCACGTCATCATGACGTTTTTTTTTTCATTTGTTTATTAAATTTTCTTTTTTTTTAATCTCATTTTTTTTAATAAACATTTTTTTAAGTTCATTTTTTTTTCAAATTTACATTTTTCATAATTTCATTTTTTTAATTACATCTTTTTCATAACTTCATTTTTTTAAAATTACATTTTTTCATAATTTTATTTTTTAAAAAAATTACATTTTTTTCATCATTTCATTTTTTCTTCCTTTTCTTCTTCTATCTCCCTTACAGGCAATGACAATGAACTTCCTGTAAGAGAGATAGAAGAAGAAAAAATAAAACGATGAAAAAAATGTAATTTTTAAAAAAATGAAATTACAAAAAAAGGTAATTTTTTAAAAAATAAAATTATGAAAAAAAATGGAATTTTAAAAAAATGAAGTTATGAAAAAAATGTAATTTTAAAAAAAATATGAAATTAAAAAAATAAAATTATGAAAAATGTAAATTTGAAAAAAAAATGAACTTAAAAAAATGTTGAAAATAAAACGTAATATCCTTATTTCCATGAAATTATACGTTGAGGGCTTAATTGAATATTTTCATAAACGTTAGGGATATATTTGGCTATTAAGCAAAAAAAAAGAACTCAAAAAATGTTCATTTAAAAAAAACGAAATTTAAAAAAAAATAACTTTTTTCCACGTCATTGGTCCACGTGGCAACGTAATGCCACGTCAGTGTCCACGTGGCATGCCACCTAAGCAAGGTTAACAGACACTGTTGGTTTTTAACGGCTATATCCTTAATTCTGTCAATTTTATAACGTTTAGGTTTAAAATGCTGAAAATAAAACGTAATATCCTTATTTCAATGCAATTATACGTTGAGGGCTTAATTGCATATTTTCATAAATGTTGGGGATATATTTGGCTATTAAGCCTTTTTGATTTTATTTTATGCAAACACAAGACGAAATGGAGAGTTAAATATTGGGCTGAGTTGGTTAATGGAGTAGCATTTACATAAGGTTATCCATAACCTATTGCTGACGACACGTGGTTGATGCCAATTAGTTTTTAATCAATTCCTTCACTCTCTCCAGTAGGGGTGAGCATTCGGTCGGTTCGGTCGGTTTCGGTTCACAAAACCGAAAATCGAAAAAAACCGATTCTTTAGACACAAAATCGAAACCGAACCGAATGAAACTCACAAACTGAACCGAACCAAACCAAATTGATTCGGTCGGTTCGGTTTTGCAAGGTTAAAACCGAATTTAAAGCTTTGGTAAATAAATGTATAAAAGCATATAATATAAATTTGTTTTATTAATATCTCCTACAAGATTTACAACATATTATCCAAATAAATGCATAACACTTCATCAAAAAAAGATAAATAACCAATATTATTCATAAATTTACTAACTTAAAAACATAGATATAATATTTATCTAATATATATTTATATTTATATTTATAATTTATTTTTTGGGTAAATCGGTTTTTCGGTCGGTTCGGTTTACCATTTATATAAACCGACCACCGACCAATTTAACCAATAAAACCGATTAAACCGAATCGAACAAACCGAAAAACCGATTAAACCGAACCGAACAAACCGAAAACCGAACGGTTCGATCAGTTTTTTCGGTTCCAACAATTTTTGCTCACCCCTACTCTCCAGTCACTACTGCTACTCCTACCGTTGCATGTCCTTCTTTACCCTATTTCTTCTGATCTCCAATTCCAATTACAGGCAACTACATTTCACAAGGGAGTTATCCTTCTTTTCTGCTACACAGCAAGTAGCAACTAATTACCGTCTGCAATCCTCACAGAATTATAAACTCTCCAACCAAAAAAAAAAAGAATTATATTGCCTATAAAAATCCAAAACAAATACATGCCGTCTTCTTTCCTCTATCTACTCTAGGCCCTCCTCTCCGTATTGCTCAGAGCTTTTGGATGAATTCCATCTGAATTGTTTTACTGACTTCGAGAACGCAGTGGAACTATCTTTCAGTAACTCAGCTGGAGATTCAAACTCTACACCCTTACCTGCATCAGTGATATATACATTGTTGTCACTTTAAACCGTTGCACAAAATTATTCACAATGGAAACAGCAGTCTCCGTTGTGTCAATACTTTTTTTTTCTAGTCCTTTTTTTGCACTTGAAGAAAATCATTGTTATTGTCATATTTATGCTGGTGTGGGTGTGTCTATATGGTGCTTTATTCTTAGCCTTACCACAATCTAGAACAAGAACCAGGTCACTGTTGATAACTGTTGGTATGCGATGTGCAACTGTGATGACTGTGCTCTTCTGCTTAACTCGTTTTTTATTATTTGTTGAAGTAAACTATCTGTTGCCGTGTCAATAGAGGCTGTAGCCTCATCCAGAACAATAATTTTCTTCTTTTGTAGCAAAATTCTTGCTAGACAAATGAGCTGTCTTTGAGCCACACTCCAGTTTTCACCATCTTCAGCAACTGAAACATTTTCAAAGTTTTAGCATTGATAATCAAATGACTGGAAAGAAAAAGGCAACCGTAATTGTCTTACCTGGTGCATCAGGACGCCTTTGGTCTTGCCTTATTTTTTTTTTGGCCAAACAGCACTTCCTCAGAACTTAAAATGTTGACTTGTTTTACTGAGCATATTTGTTATATGTAGTCTACTGGCTTGAGAATCGACTTCTTACCTCCCAGATTTCTTGATCAGTATGCTGTTGTAGAGGATCCAGATTATTTCTCATTGTTCCTTGAAACAGCGTTGGATCTTGAGGTATTATGCTTAACCTTGATCTTAGATCCTGGAGACCCAACATACTAATATCTATCCCATCGATAATGATTTGTCCTCCTGATGGCTCCACCAAACGAAATAAAACTAGGATCAGCGTTGATTTTCCACTTCCTGTTCTTCCCACAATTCCAATTTTCTTCTCTCCAGGAAAGGTGCTAGTTATTCCATGGAGAACAATCTGTAGCTCAGGCCTATAGCGAACCTGGAGGTTTCTGATTTCTATGCATCCGCATTCTGGCCATTCTGGTCTAGACCTATTATCTTCCATGACTAATGGTGCCTCGTTCTGAACGTTAGTGAACTGAAGTATTCTTTCCACTGATATCATCTTATTCCCAACATTGC
Organism: Heritiera fomes; assembly: GCA_032173925.1. NCBI lineage: Eukaryota > Viridiplantae > Streptophyta > Magnoliopsida > Malvales > Malvaceae > Heritiera > Heritiera fomes. The sequence goes on along the minus strand of JAPDPM010000009.1, from coordinate 12,871,830 downwards.
ACAGGTTCCATATAACCCAAGATTGTAAAACATTGAGACTAAGACCGTATGCAACTGCTAATCCTGACAAGCCTGTAACAAAATCAACCAATTCATTAGTTCATCTAGTCAACATTCTTCAAGTATGCTCTATGATGAATACATAAACTAAAACGAGTAATGCATGTATTTGGAGCTTACTTGGGTTCACAGCTGAGATGGGCAGGCTCACCAAGAATACAAGAACGAGGAAGAAACCAAAGTTAAAAAGAAAATTAATCCGAACACAGAGCCATTCCATTGTGGGAGAGTTATGGAAAGCGATGCGTGAGAAATCATCAATTAGGTTGAGATTTCTTGTAAAGAATTGCTCTTCTTTATCAAAGCAACGAATTGTTGCTGCTCCAGCAATTGTTTCTAAGAAGTGGAGAAGAACTGGAGCCTTCTGAACTCCAACTATCCTGGCTAATTCTGGAGCAGTAGTGATATAGTAAGCCTACAAAGAAGCATGGTCCTCTACTAGAAATATTAGCTAGTTCGTGAAGGTGAACTTGGATTTCTTATAATATCAAGTTCTAAGGATAGATGCAGACATGTTGTAAATTTGAGTAAAGGTCTTTGAGAGCATGGCGAGATTTAAATTTCATTTATCAATATAGTATTTCAAGTTCGCTAGTTAAGACAATTGTAAGTTCTTAAAAATTGATTAATTTGAATATAAACTTTACTGGTCATATTTTCATTAGTTCTGTTACCTAATTATCACTAAACCTCTCCATCAATTAGTCTCAAAGTCCATATATGAAATATCAAGTGCTGGTTTATGCGAGAAATAAATATAAGCAAGTATGTACACAGTAGGATAATATTGTAGCATGTATGACCTTAACTATGATACGGTACGAGTACCCTGGGCCATGGTGATCGAGTGGGATTATATTTCTGACTATATCATTTATGTAATTCTATCTATGGTGCTGGGCCAATAAACTAATACAAAACAAACAGGAGGAAAGAACACAAGAAGATACCTGATACCATATGGAGATCTAGAAGATGACCGCAAAGAGAAGAAGGAACTTCTAGTCCAGCAGGAATAAAAGGAAAACAACACTAATCTGCTGAATAATTGCAAATATTAGGCCAGCTAACCTGTATGATATGTCCGTATCCACAGCACTCTGGTCTGTAGAAAACTGTAATACAGACATAAAAAAGACCGGGAGATGTCAGCTTAATTTTGCACAAATGCAAAGTAGAAAATCTACAAAAAGCAAGATGATGAAAAAGATGACCCTATCCAGCATTCGACTTGAAGGAGTGATGTCAAAGAAGGACATCGCAGTGTGAAAAATTGACGTATCATGCGAACGAAAAGGTGCTGGGCAGTCTCCAGAGTCATAGCTGATAGGAGGACTGCCCTTGCTGATATGAAAACTGAGCTCCCAAAAGTGATCAAAGCGAATATTCCCATAATTCTACCTAGGCTGACCCTACCCTCTTCTTCGGTTGCCCACGCCATCCAATAATTACTTTCCATCTGTAGCAGTTGAAAGAAGAATAACTGGAACATACGCCCCTTTATGGGCTGCAGTGATGAATCCTGAGTAAATCTTCCAGCTTACTCTCCTGTTTCTGTCTTCTCTTCTGGAGACGTCTCTTTGAACTGGAAGTCCTTAACGGGCTCATCGTCAGGTGAACTTGTGTCTTCTGTTTGATTTCCTGATTCTAGTTCAGTGGCCTGACACTGCTGTGGAGATGGGCTCACTTGGTCTAGGGACTCCTTGTGAGCAATCATTGACGAGGCAAGTTCGCCATCGGCATCTGCTATCAAGTCTCTGTATGCCCCTAATTGAACAATCCTACCCTCTCTAAGAACCTGCATTGAATGTTTATGATGAAAATTAGTTTCTGGCTGTTACAAAAAAAAATAATAAAAGATACAAGCTTACAACAACAATGCCTGCTGCAGCCAAAAATTCCAATTGATGGGTAACATAAACTACTGTCTTAAGAGACAGAATTCCTCTTATGCATTGCTGCAAAAACATTGCAAGTTGTTAGAATTGTTGAAAACATGAAAATATATCCTTTTAGTTTCTTGTTTGAATAAAGAAAATGTACAGTTCGTGCTCGTGCTTGTTCGTGGTACGAGGCAGTATATTTTCTATGTTACTCTGATTGTTTATTTCTGTATACTTACATAAATGATATTCTAGAATTGCATACCAACTCCTGATTTGTGGAAGCCTAGAAATTAAAGAAACTATTTTACATGATCATTGCTGTTATGGAAAAGTCAAACCAACAACCACAATAACAGCAGCAATAAACTATGATTGTTGACAGGAACACAAATGTAGTTGCTTGCCTTGAACAAATGTGCTCGAGTAGTATCAACTGAACTGAAAGGATCATCTAGGAAGTATACATCTGAATCACTATAAATTGCCCTGGCAAATTGGAGCCTTTGCTTTTGACCTCCGCTTAAGTTTATGCCTCTTTTTCCCACCTTAGTTGAATCCTTATTAACCAAACTTTGAATGTCTTCTTTCAATGCACACCCTTCTAGAACATCATCGTAAATGATTCATTCAAGTCTTTCTGAAATAATATATTGTCCTTAATTGTAGCAGACTGAATCCATCAACCCATGCTATCTGCGGAACATAAGCTTTAGAACCAAAAACCTTAGTGCCATTGCCTGATACCATGAGGATCTCACCAAGAATACTTGAGAGAAAACTGGATTTTCCTGATCCTACTAATCCACATACAGCAACCTTGCAACCTTTCTTGATTTGAATATACTCATCAATCACAATTGTGGGTTGCTGCAGATTTGAATTGCTTGTTTCCCAAGCATATTCTCCTCTTCTTATATCAATCGCAACGTCGGAAGCTTCTCCAATATGGTTGGACATTGCCTTGTCCTGACTTTTTTCCCTTAAAAAGTCCTGCAGTCGATCAATTGAAACTTCTGCCCGAGCAACAAGAGAAGCAATCTCTGGCATGTTATATATTGGCTCTTGTAAGATTCTTAGGGTTGCTAAGTGTAACATCCTGTTACCACATTTTTTACGTATTTTCATACAACTTAACCGGTTGGGCTGTCTGCGATACCATTAACATTCAACAGTAACAATGATAAATGATAAACATTTATTTATTAATTATGGAATATGAAATTTCTTTTCATTATTCTTTTCATCTGACATCCCCTATTAACATTTATTTCACTAAGGTAGTACTGTATACATATGTTTGAAATGTAAAAGAGAAGAGACTGTACCTGTCACATTTAACGTGCCATGTCTCAGTGCTTTAAGCATAGCTATACCCATCTGAGAGCTAATTCTCTCAACTCCATGTACTTCTTATCTGTGGAGTTAAAAACAAAGGGGTGAGCGATTCATACGCTCAGTAAAGGAAACATATGCTACTTTAAAGCAAAATTATATATCACAACTCATTTATTCTTTTCTTCACCCAGTAGAAAAGACAGTGGATACATAGTAAACACTATATATAGGATTTCAACAAATCCTTACAGTAAATAGAAATTGGTAAGTTGAGACTAGGCAACAAATAAATCATGCTATTATCGTTCCCCCTCCCCCTTGCGAGAACGAAATCTGCCACTTTTGGGGTGCACTCGTAAGCCATCGCCCCTCACGGCTATCTCAGATCTATGACCATAATCTATAGTAGTCCTCGGGTCCACTTGCCAAGTGACCTCGAGACCGCTGATGACTTGGCGGGTCCATCAGCCCTGTGACGCCCTGAGGTGCACTCATTGGTCCATCGACCGAGCCACCGCCCCAGGCGGGTCACGCAATAGTAATGCATGAACTAGAGGCCTAACGTCTCAAAATCAAATTATATCTCATGAAAAACCTTTAAGGAAATCATTTCATAATGTCATCGTTTTCTTTTCAAAAAGGTTTTAAAAACAGCTCGCAATCTCACTGAATTCCGTGTGAGAAAGGCACGGGTTAAACTGACTCGCCATGGCTAGTTCGCCCATGGTCAACTCACCCATTGGTCAACTCGCCCAAAAACATAATGAAAACAATTCATTTTTCGTTGAGAAAATTTGGAAAAGCGAAACCTGTTCGCCATGGTCGACTCGCCCGATATGGCTCGCCCATAACAGCTCGCCTAATGCGGAGAACCTGTGTTCGCCCGCCCTCTTGCTTTTAAAGTCTGAAAGCAAAACTAGCTCGCCCTCAGTGGCTCGCTCAGTAATCAACTTGCCAAAAGTTTCATATTTCTATTTTTGAATTATTAAAATAATTCATTTTCGTTTAGGAAATTACACTTTAAAACCGTTCGCCAGGGTCAGCTCGCCCTTCACGGCTCGCCCCTGACTAACTCGACAAGACGATGAATTAGTATTCGCCCGCCACTTAGCTTTTCAAAACAGAACTATATCTCGTTGATAGCGGTTCGCTCGCCTTAAATTTAAAACAAAGGGCCGCTCGCCCAAACATATTAAAACGAGTTCGCCCGCCCTTAAAACTAGAAACAGGTGTATAAAAATTATAAAAGGGCTTGGCTCGCCCGCCAATACTAATTCGCCCAACATAAAGATACAAGGGCTCGCCCCACATAAAAACAAAACAGCTCGCCCGCCATGTATCAGTTCAGCCAGAAAACAGCATAGGGGTCGGCTTTTAGCTCGCCCGAATCAAAATAATTATCAAATAACTTCCTCAAACAATGCATGTCAGAAAACAAAACATTTAACTTACTGTTTTCATAAAATTTACTCCGCAGAACATGCATCACTTCACACACATCTCCCTTACCTGTTAGAAACGAAGCCTTGCTTCGCCCTGCTCTCTGTTCACCCATAGCCATTCCCAATTATCGGCTGCAAATTATATAAATTCCATTAATATTTTCTTTATATATATTTTTCCATTACTTGGGCAAAATTGAAATAAATCAAATGACTACTCGCCCAAATAGAGCTTCACTAGTTCGCCCAGATGAGCTCGCCATTCACCATATGGCTACCACGTGGCATATCGCCCGCCATTACTCACCGTAGGTTTGTGAGCTCGCCCAACATTCAACTCACAAGGCCTACATTGGCTTAATTATGGGAGTTCGCCCACAATACCAATTCGCCCAACGCCTCTGCATTTGAGCTCGCCCATGAATTCACTTCACTAGAATTGGGCGATTTTGCCCATTAACACAGAATTTAGCTTGGCGAGTTCTTTATTATCCACTCGCCCTCATTGGCAATTTCTAATTTTCCTGATGGGCGATCACTATAGTCGTCATTCTCGTCACTTATTCCATTATTTTCCTTGTTTTCATATTCTCTAAGGATCTAACTAAAAACAAAAATGTATCTATGTTTATTACTTCATAAAACATAGAAATCTATCATTGAGCATCAAGAAATCCTCAGAAAATATGAAACTCACCTCAACCAACTTCACTTCCAGAACAGACTGTTTTCTGTCTCTTGTTGGCCTTCCTTTGCCTATTCTTTTAGCTCATCAAGTTAAGAAGAAAAGGTTTTGCAAGCTGGTTTATGTATTTAACCAACTTAAGGTTGGAGTTTAGTAGATCGAAAATGGCAGAGAAATGGAAGAAACAGAGAAATGGCTTTCGTGAAGAAGCTGGAATTGGCTAACTCGTTTTTCCTCAATTGTTTCTGCTTATATAACCATGCTCAACCAATCAATAGCTACCGCCTGTCCCTTATCCTGTTTCTTTCATCATTGTTCACGTCCTTCATGCATTTAAGGCATGAAGAAAACTACAGCTCAAAGTGGCGTGGAAGTCTCCCTTTCACACGCCTTTTTCTTCTGCTGCAGCCTTTGCTTAATTCCTCAACCAATAAGGCTAATTCCCTTATTGACTTTAACTTTTCTTCATTTATTGTCCTCAACCGTATATTTCACAAAGTCAATCTTGGCTGCTAGGTTGAATTCTGTTTTCATTTGCCTCTCTATCTGGGCGACCACCTTACTCGCCAAATACATTGGCGTTCCTAGTCCTCGCCACAAGCGGGCCATCACCTATCCACGGAGTTGGCGAACTCAACTATTTGCCAAACAAATGAGGAAAACAATCAACTCGCCACCATCAACTCGCCACACTTATTCCTTGGGCTATCAGATGGCACTCCACATTGGCCGATCACTAGGTATGGCTCAACTCGCCCGCTTTGGTAATATCACGCCACATGTTGGCGAACTCATCTGTTCACCGGTACAACTAATCACCCTCCATTGGCGATCAGCCTTGCTCGCCCATTAGCGAGCTCATCCATTTAGTACTCGCCCGTCAAGTATTTCACATAATTTATTCCGTTCATATCTCAAATAAAAGAGCTTTTCCACCCAAATGGAAATCAATGTTCATTATTTATTTGATTTCCATTATCAATTTTATGAATTTAGGGTCTACGATAGTGTAAAATCAGATCTTACAGTAAGGTTGAGAGAACTGATCCTGAAGTTAGCGGTCTTTGTAGCAATATACATATTCCGAAGGTTGTCACTAATATGAGTGATGGTGAAGTCCAGTAGAGAAATACCACTAGTGCTTGTGTATATAAATAGCTCTTGAGCCAACCTCTTTCTTTTCCTCTAAGCTGAAAGAGCCTGTCTAGAAATATTGACTCCCAAGCATGGAACTTCAAGACTTTCATGCACTTTAGAGCCTCGGAAGTAGCTTTTATCCTGCGATCCTTTGCTTCCATAATCCCAGAGTGCCACCTTTTTTGTAACTTCGACACAGAGGTATTGATCACAATGATTAAAATAATAGCTGCAATTGAAGGTAGCCAACCAACTTGCTTCGTCATAGTAAACAAAGCAAGGATAACTTAAAGAGGAAGCAACCAAAATTCATGGAAGCGTGCAACTAATTCCTCAACTTTTTTCAATGTCCGCGATGATGCAATTAACGAACTGTCCATGTCTAGTTCCAGTACTTTTGACTGAAAGCCATTTTTTATAAATTGTGGCCATCAAAGCTGCTCGGATTCGAATACCAATTCTGTTAGCTCCGAGACGCCACTGTCTCTCACAAAGGGACTCGAGTGTCTTGGCAAAAAAGAAGAGAAAGGCCAGAAGCAAGCCGTAGTACCTTGATTGATCATGTCTCCCAGATATATAAGTAATGAAGCTTGGGACAAGAAAAGGTCCAGCATAGGAAGCAATGGTGAAAACTCCTGGAAAATGCAATGAGGAAGGAAATGCGTTAAGCTTTGAAAATTTGCCTGCAAAAATGTCATTTACGAGCGGGGATGTCCTTACAGCAGAAAATACAGCCTTTGGCACAGAAGGGGTTTTACTGTGATCCTTCTGAAATGAGTCTTGCAGTAATGTGTAAGCTTGGTCTGCCGTTTCGGATTTAGTAAGCGGCCGGAGGAACGTCAGAAAGTGTGAGCTTCTGCTTGTGACCCTTCTAAAAATACGATAAGAGATTGAGATGAAAAATATTTGAAATTAAAAACAATAGTATAATTTAAAAGTATTATAAGAGATTGAAATGACAAAAAGCTTGAAATTAAAACTATAATATACTATAAGATTTTGTATAATTTATTTTATATTACATGATAAAAAATTATTATAATGTATAAATCATTATGATAAGATAAACATATCAATAATCTATTTTATATACTTATTTTAAACCACTTATAAGAGATTAATTAAGTAATTGTACAATTTTTTTTTGGTGTAAAGTAATTGTATAGTTGATTCTATGTCACATGATAATATATTATTGAAAGGTGACAATAGCATGCAAATAATTATCATAAGACAGTATTTATTAACTATTTTATATACTTTATTTCAAATTACATTATAATAGTTTACAACAAAAGATTATATAATTTATTTTATATCATACCATAAGATATTATTATAATGTAACATTAACATTCAAATTATTATGATAAATTTACATATTAGTGATCTATTTTATGTACTTGATTCTAGATCACATGATAAGAGATTACACTTCTAAAAATTGAAAAAAATCTAAAACAATAATAAGAGATTGAAATTAATATATACATATATATTATAATAAAAGATTGTATAATTTATTATGTATCACATAATAAGAGATTGTTATAACATAACATACAAATCATTATAGTAAGATACACAAATCAATTATATTATATAGTTTGCTTATTTTATTCTAAAATCACATGATAAGAGATTAATTAATATATAAAATAATTTATTATATATCACATGATAAAAGATTTGTCATAAAAAATTTTGTCTAAGGAGCTCAACCACTATATGATTTTTTTTATATTTAAATCAATCTTAATTTTAATATTTAAAGCAATCCTTTACTTCCTTTTTATATATTTTTTAATAAAAATAATTCGAATATCAATATTTAAAACAATCCTTTAAGATTATATTTGAAATTGAAATCTTTTCATTCAAGATTTTTTAAAATTATTTTTTTATATTTTAATTAATAATATATTTTAAAATAAAAATCAAATTAAAAAAAGACCAAAATTCAGGCTAACACAATAGTAATGAGACAAAAAGTAATTTAGCTATCCTAACCAATTTCCATAAAGACTTAATGAACCCAAAAGATAAATCTATACTATAATATAGTTTTGTCTCTTCTCCCTTTGAGTGACACTTGTCCATTTATTTTTTTTTGCCCTCAATAAATTTTTTTTTGCTTAGGTCCTTTTATTTTTTTTCTCAACAAATATTTTTCTCAACAATTTTTTTAGTTAAATCCTTAACATGTTTTTGTATGGCTCTTTAACTCTTTTTAATCTAGTCCTCTATTATTGTTTTATGGTATTACTTTATATTTTTATCTATTTATTTCTTCTACTGGCATATATTTTGCTTTCGAATGAAAATTATTATATGAAAAGGGTTTTTACCTCTAACTTTTTCAGAAAAAATACTTTTACTTTGCATATTGTACTTTGTAGTAAATATAAATAATTTAATTAGTTATTCCTAAAATAAAAAATGCTTACAGATGAGTTTAAAACATTACACTCGATTAATAATATGAACAAATCATTCTTAGCTAATTTTCTTACTTCTTCGTTAAATTGTTTGAACCACTACGCTGTATATATATTTTAGTGCTTTTACTTTTTATTATTATTGCATCATTATCTTAATTTGTTGTTTCTAGAACAAATTATCTTTTTGTCATACTATTTAACTTAAGTATTGTGTATTTTTTTAATTCAAGCTAATCCAATTTTCTCAAAAAATTATTTTTGGACATTTTGTTTGATATATAAACTCTATCATTAGTAAACACGTTTTTCTTTTGTACTAAATAATATGAAGGAAATAAATATTTTTATGACCAATAACTTTTATCTAATAATTAATTTTAATAACTTTAAAAATTACAAAATAAAAATAGACTTGCAGCATCGCGCGGGTCTGTGTCTAGTACAAATATAATTTATAAACAAACTAAAAATAAACCAAGATAAAAATAATTTATATTTTTTTATCTCACTCCTTCAGTTTATAAATTAAAAGCAAATATAAATATAAACTAAAGCTCACTTATAACTAGAAAAAAACTAAAGCTCACCGACACTGTTTTAACTTTGAAATTGACATATAAAAGAGAATTTCTATTCATACCCCACAAATTACTATTCTTACCTCAACTCATTTTTAAACAGTAAAAAAGAGTGACAAAATGCCGTATTTACCCCAGTTGCCACGATGCGCAAGTCTCACTTGCACAAAAATCGCACATTCGCGCAAATAAAACTTGCGCAAAAATTGGAACCTGCGTGAGATGTGCAAAAATGCATTTAAAACTTACAAAATTACGCATTTGTTGTTAAAAATTTAACTGTTGTAAAAATTATTACACGTTTTAAAATTTTATTACACAAAACAATTTTTGTGATTTATTTTTAGTATAAAACAAATTTTATTTTATGGGTCTTATTTACACTAAAAAATAATTTTTATTATAATAACACTTATATTTTAAAGTTACTTTTCTCCAATTTTTTGCTCTGATGGCGTCTTTTTCTCGTTTTACTTCTTCTCCTTTTCTGTTCGAGATTTTCAATTCCTACTCCACAAATTACTATTCCTAATCCAATTCATTTTTAAACAGTAAAAGAATTAATAAAATGATGAATTTATCCAAAAGATCAGCTACCATGATACTTACGCAAATGAACTTGTGTAAAGTCATCTTTCGCGCAAATAAACTTGCGCGAACTATAGACTTTCGCTCAAGTTCAACTTGTGCGAGTTGTTCGCACAAGTCTGCCACCTGCACGAAGTTGGCCTCGTGTTCAGCGTGAGCTCAGCGCACCAACCTTCTCCCTTCCCCTTACAACTTAAACTTTGGAAATGTATTACCTTAACAGCAGCAGTAAAAGCTTCGTACCAGTCTTCGTAGCAGGAAGGAGGAAAAGGAGAAGGAGAAAGAGAAGAAGAAGGAGAAGAAAAGGAGTCGGTAGTGGCGTGAAGGTGGGTGGGTAAAATGGTCTTTTAACGTTAAAAATTGTTTGGGGTGTGATAAATTTAGTAATTTGTGGGATATGAATAAATTTTTTCCATTTAAAATCTCCTTTGTCTGAACCCTAACCCTTCTATTTCTTATCTGCGGCAGCTGCGGCCCACAGCCGTTGCCCATCTCCCGCTTCCATTACTAGCTTCGGATCAAAGAAGAGTGGGCAATCTCTCACTGGTTTTTAGAATTCGACATCAGGAAGTGTTTTAATACCATCGACCAACATCGACTCATCCCAATCTTTAAGGAGGAGATCGACGATACCAAGTTCTTTTACCCCATTTAGAAAGTCTTTTCCGCCGGACGACTCGTAGGAGGTGAGCAAGGCCCTTACTCCGTCCCACACAGTGTACCAGGCAACATCTACCTACACAAGCTCGATCAGGAGATAAGGAGGATCCGACAGAAGTACGAAATTCCGATTGTTCAGAGAATCAGATCGGTTCTATTAAGGACAGGTCGTATTGATGACCAAGAAAACTCTGGAGAAGAAGCAAGCTTCAACGCTCCCCAAGACAACAGAGCCCTCATTGTGGGGAGGATAAAGAGCATCCAACGCAAAGCGGCCTTTCATTCCCTTGTGCTCAATTATTAATCCACGCGCTTGGGTTCAACCTGCATCCAGGTAATAAGTTGTATTTTTAAAGTTGCAACTCTGAACCGAAGTCTAAAACCCCAAAAATCTCCTGCTACGACAGCCTCCACCACCACCGCCTTACAGCCAACAGGAGTCATTGGAATTCCATGCTCAGAACAAAGTCCGGAAAATGAAGGCTTTGAGAGCAGCCGCAAATCTTACTTGCCTTCATTCTCGTGCCCACACCTTCCGTCATCATCTTCTATCTGTTCATTTATTTTCAGCCCAACCGCAGCAGTGCCAAGATGACACCGACGATTCCCATCACCACCACCACTCCAACCCCGGCATCAGCGCTGACTCTGTCTTTGATGTTCATAGGCATCTTACAAGGTTAGTGATCCATTGAGTTTTTTTTTTGACTGGTCTATGTTTGTATTAATTTTCGCCTTGGACACCCTATTGTTCATGTATTTCTCATTTGGTTTGTCATTGATTATCTCGTTTGCTGCCCGATACATAGGGGCCATTTGGTACGAGGGAACTGCTTTATTTTCCCTGCATTTTAAAAGACTGTAAAATCATTACAGCGTTTGGTTGTAATTTTCCCCTGTAAAATCACTTTGCAGCTGCAATGAGAATACAGATGGAAGCTGCAATCTGATTGCAGCCCTCCCCCAATGCAAAATAACTTTCCAAGGGTTAAGTTATTTTTCTCTCCGGAAATGCCCTCTCCCTCGCGACCTAGCATATTCTTTCTACTCATTTTTTCTCATCCACTCATCCTGCCTCGCTGCCTCTCCACCGAAATCTATTTCATCGACAAAAACCCAAGTTTCCAATTGTCTCTCGCTCCATCGGTCGTCTCTCTTCTTCGGTCCTCTACTTGAAGTGAGTCTGATTTTTCCATTGCTTGCTTAAAACATGAATGTCAGAGGAAGAACCAGTATATTATCACTTCTTCCTGGGTAAATTACAAATGGCAGAGGAAGAGGGTGAGGATGAGGTTGGCCTAAAATATTTGAGTACAGAGTTGCTGGCAAAGTTATTGGGTTTGGTCGAAACAACTAATAGATAAATCTAAGTATTATTTACTTTTCTGAATAAAAATAGCATTCACTACTAAATCAGTCACTCCATCAAGAGCTATTTTTGCAAATATAGGATTTGCTCAATCTGTTGGGTCTGGGACAGTTGTGATTTGGTGCTGAGTAGCCATTCTGATAGGATTTGCTTGTTTGAGTAATTTAGTCATGGATTAGATTATAGTAGAAATTCTAATAGAAAAGAACCTAAATTTTGGGAGATGAATACCTTTTAGAACACATATATGTACATGAGAATGAGCTTTTATTGCTATTCAGAATAGAGTGTATTTGTCCAGTTTTCTCACTTTTGTGATGCTGAGATTGAGGAAGTGTCAAAAAAAAGTGGCCTAGGCCATTGCAAGTTCAAGGATCATCATGGACTAATTACTTATTTCCTTCTCTTCTTAACTCGTGAAGAACAAAAACGAATCAAGCTTTTCAACTCATGAAAAACAGCCCAACTGAAGGTTATTAGGCTGCAGAAAAGGCCTACTAACTTATTTTCTTCTCTTTTTGACTCAAATGCTTAAGGAAGAGATGAAATTGACATAGTTTATGATTTTTAGCATGTTATGACTTGTTAAAACTAGATGAATGTAATGACTTTGTATGACATTGTGATTTTTAGAATTAATGACTATGGAGGACTTGTTATGATTTTTATCATGTTATGATTTGGATGAATGTATTTTTGTGGAAGCATATTAATTCTTGAGTCCTTGGTTGTTCTTGTCATATATGATTTTTATCACTTTCAGAAAATTGCATTATCTTTAGTAAAACTTGTCATATATGATCAAACCCACCTTCTCCAATTTTTATTTTGTAGATATATTTCTTGTTCCAGTTAATTCAGAAACCTTAGAGCTGAGCAAGTGATTAAAAAAATTAGTCCGTAGAATGGGGCTATAGATGAGATAATCTGAGAAATGGAGAATCTCAGTTTTCTTTACTAGAAAATTTTATCTCAAAATGGAATGCAGTGTACCTATGAACAATGGCTGATTGTGTAGTGAATTTGTGATGCCTTAAGAATGCTGATTATGTAAAGTTAATACCATGCTTATTAGATTTAGGAAAAACACTAGCTTTATTTCTGTGTGTTGTCTGCTATTTTCTTACTATCCTCAAACTTCGAGTGATTATCTTGTTTAATATGGCAGGAACCAACTTGAGTACTAATTTTGTTCACAAAATCTTATAAATTAATGGTAGAAAATTTCTTATAATTAATGGTAGAAAATATTCAATACGAAATTTAAAGCTCAATTTTCTCAGCAGTGCTTGTAGTGTTGGTTTTATTGCAGGGATATATAAAAATTATTATGTATTTGGTATTACAAGTGAATTCTTCTTGCATATGAATTTCTTGTTGGATAGAGCTTCATTGATATAGCTCGTGGGAAACTTTGGTATTACAAATGATGTATCAAATTTAATATAATAATTTTATTTTAAATTAATAATAATGTATTAAATTTAGTATTACAAATGACGAACAATAACAATAATTATAACTTTATATTATTTACATTCGTATGATAATTACATTTTTAATTAATTCCAATGTATCAAATTTGTTTTTATACTTAAGGGTATTTTTGGAATTTGACACTACATTACCAGCAAAGTGAGTGTTCACCAAACATTGCAATGTTACTGTTCCTGCAGTTTAAATAGAACTTTACAGTGTATGCCAAACACTGCAATGTTACTTTCTTAGCAATTTAATTCCCAGTAATCACTTTCTCAGCAATCACTTTGTATGCAAGGCACCAAATGATCTCATATAGTTTGTCCATTTAGTTTGATTCCAAGATCTCTATTCTCCTTTCTTTCCAGTTCTTCACTCTATTTACCATTTTGCTCCATCTGGAGAGGTAGCTGATTGTAATTGTATAGCCAATTTGGTCAACTTTAGACTTCAGTGCATCCTTTACAAACAAGCATAGTTTATAGCTTTTCCGTTACCATTTCATCACCGTTGTAGATTTATTTTACTCGGTGACTATAACTAAGATCTATTATAAGTCTTTTGTTATCTGTAGACTACACCATAGGTTTTTATTTAGTATGGTTTTCCTGGACTTTCTTTGCAAGAGAAGTTCATTTGCTTTCTTTCTCCCTTTAACAAAGTAGTGATTGTGGGTGGATCTAACCTATTCCTAAAAAGATCAAGGTCTACAAGGATGGTGGTTTTGATGTTTCAATGTTTCAGTTTTGACTGGAACTTGAGGCTCTTAGCATGGGTGATCAGTGATTGCATACTATTCCTTGGTCAAGGAGTTTTGTATGCCATGAACATGATTAATGATGGCTTTTTTGCTTTCAGTGCTGTATTTTTGTTGGGTGTAGTTGAAGAGTGAAGTCTATGTGGATGAATACGTGCAGAAAATTCTGTGTTTCCATTTGGAATGCAGGGAGAATTCATCTTGTGCTACTGGGAGCACACTCCCTCCCCTCCCCCCCCAATGTCAGAATTTATTATAGATTTATTTGTAGCATATGAGATTGCAATAACTTTAGTATGTTCCTTGTCTGATGCCTTTTTTCCCGTAAAGAATTTTAATATAGAATTTTTCTAATGGTTATGCAGTTTCCCTAAACCAACGCATATCCCCTGCTGAGTATACTAAAGATGGACTTCACCCTCTTACTTCGAATGTTTTTTCCTGATTTTATCAAACTTGCCACTTTTAACATACTTGTCTCTTCCTGTATGCCTTTTATCAAAATGATTTTGGGCATTTCTGGCTTGTATGTGTTGGCTTGATGATGTCACATGGTTTATGTTTGCCTAAATACTTGTGTGTAAATTGTTGAGTTACTCCTACTTTTAGTCTTATCTTAATTCTTGTCTAATGCTAAGGTTGTATCCTCCTATTTCTTGATTGCTGATCAGATTATCTTTCTAATGATTCATCCATATAGGCCTGATTCAAGGGTGATAAGATTAATCAAACGTATGGGAGCAGAAGCTAATTCTTATGATCAAGTATCAGCTACTTCTAATCCTGAGGAAGAGTCAACTGAGGTATCTGAAACTGGCTCAAATAATGCTACGATTGAGATGCTGGATAAATTTCTCAATAATTGGAATGTTAAAGAAGCAGTGGAAGTTTTGGACTTGATCGAAAAGCAAGGTGTTGATGTGGATTTGGCCCAAATTTTGCACTTAATCAAGGCATGTGGCGAAGTAAAAGCTTTACATGAAGCCAAAACTGTTCATGAACACCTCATAAGATCATTTTCACCTCTTAAAATAAGCATCTATAATAAGATTATAGAGATGTACTCAAAATGTGGTTCTATGAATGATGCATTCGATGTATTTGACAAAATGCCGAGGCGCAATCTGACATCTTGGGATACCATGATAACATGGCTTGCTAAGAATGGGCTAGGGGAGGATGCCCTTGATCTATTTTCTCAGTTTAAGAAGGCAGGGTTGAAACCAGACGCTAAAATGTTCATTGGGGTTTTTTCTGCTTGTGGTGCTGTAGGTGATATTAATGAGGGAATGTTGCATTTTGCATCAATGAGCAGTGAATATGGCATTGTCCCATCTATGGAGCATTACTTGAGTGTTGTTGACATGATGGGGAGTACAGGGCATCTGGATGAAGCCTTCGAATTCATTGAAAAGATGCCATTTGAGCCCAGTGTTGATGTGTGGGAAATTTTAATGAATCTCTGCAGAGTTCATGGGTACTTGGAACTTGGGGATCGTTTTGCTGAGCTCGTGGAGCAGCTAGATCCCTCTCGCTTGAATGAACAATCAAAGGCAGGCCTCATACCTGTGAAAGATTCTGACCTTGCAAAACAGAATGAGAAGAAGAAGGTTGCAAATCAAAGTCCTCTTGAAGTCAGGAGCAGGGTCCATGAGTATCGCGCAGGAGATACTTCACATCCAGAGAATGATAGAATCTATGCATTGCTAAAATGTTTGAAGGAGCACATGAAAGAAGCTGGTTATGTTCCACAGACGAGATTTGTTTTGCATGATATAGACCAGGAAAGTAAGGAAGATGCTCTTCTTGCTCATAGTGAGAGACTTGCTCTTGCTAATGGTCTTCTCACTACTCCAGCTCGTGGACAGATTCGCATAATCAAGAATTTACGTGTCTGTGGTGATTGCCATACTGCATTTAAGATCATGTCAAATATTGTTGGCAGAGAGATCATAATGCGAGATGCTAAGAGATTTCATCACTTCAGCAAAGGGTTATGCTCTTGTCGAGATTTTTGGTGATTATGATAAAACTTGAGGTATCATTTATCTAAACTTTTTTATTTCAACTTTTTTTTAATGAAAAAGTTGTTACAAGTATCAGTAACCTAAAATTTATAAGATAATAAAGAAGATATGAATAACCCAGCTACAAGTACTGTGATTCAGTGTAATCAATTTCTTCTGCTTGTTGATGTCTTTTTACTAGGCAGTTTAGTGCATTGTTGTTCCATGGTGACCTGACTGAAAGCCGGATTAGCTGCCAGCCACCATTAAAGGAACATGATAGTCATTTTTGGAATAGTTTTTAAAGAACAGAGTTCCATTCGAAAAGTTTATTCCATTGGTTTCGCAAACTTATAATCAATATCCACCCAAGTTGGTTAAAGGAATGTGGCATTTTATCTGAGATTGTCTCATGCAGGGGTTTTTGGTTACTTAAAGGTTTTTTTCATTTCAGAGATTTAAGGTAGTAGGGTTGCGTTGGCAGTGAATGTTTTTTGTTTCAAGAATGCTTTGGCATGCTTTAGTGCTGTCGTTTTGGTGAAGTTGGTTTTTTTTGTTTGGCATTGAATGGTTTCATTTATTATTTTTTGACTTTAAGTTGAAAGATGGGTTTGAATGGTTGCAGTGGCTGGTGTTGTTTTATTTTGGTTTTTTGGGTGATTTGAGCTTGTAGTGTTATTTTGGTGGTCTGCTGCTTTACTGTCTTTGGCTTGGTTATTTTTGCAGCGGCTAAATGGATTTAGGTGGTCTTTTTCTGTTTTTAGATTCTTTTTTTACAAATGTCTTTTCTTGGTATTTCCTTTTTTCTGGAATGTTGTGTATTGCATCTTTTGATGCTTATATGAGTTTCCGTGTCTCTTTTTATAATAAATTTCATTTGGCTTAGCAAAAAAAAAAATCCATCCAAGTGACTGATGTTTTTAAGTTTGATTGTTTTTCTCTGCTATGGGCTTATTATTTATGTGATAAAGGTGATGAGATACAAGAGAATAATAAAAGCCGTTGAATATATTTTCATTTGATGCATTGCCCTGTCTGTCTCTCTTTTCGATTCTTTTGTGCATGTGAATTTTGATTTGTTTAGAACAGTATTAGAATTTTTGCTATTTTATTTTTATTTAAAAAAAGATTTTGGTACTCTTTTTCATACTGTATTATATGCTAATATTAATCATCATCATCATCATCAGAGCCTTTATCCCAAGAGATTGGAGGAGGCTATATATGCTAATATTAATATTAGTACAAAATTATTCATCACATTTATATATAGATAATTAAAATTTATTAATTTTGTCATTTATATTCATCACATTATTATTGATATAAAAGATGAAATTAAGCATTTTGTTTGATGGTATTCTCTAACTAAAAATATTTTGTTCAAAAAAAAAGGGTCATCGGGGTGTGCCGGTGAAAATGAAATATGTGATATGCATCTTGTCTCTGTGTTGTAAGATCCCACGTGGCATGGCAGGATGACTTGTGCCTGAGAAAACTGCAATCATACAATGATCTCCATCTAAGATTTCTAAATGTTAATGACTGTAAGCAGTTGGTCTACTATGGGCCCTTTTAGGATAGAAAATCAAACTAGAATCTGCGAATGGGACTTGATGAAAAGCATAAAACTTCTGCAGTTGTTGGAACTTGAAAGTAAAGCCATATTTTATCATGTGAATTATGACACGAGCACCTCTGATTGGCTTTACAGTATATATGTTCATTTACCACAATGTCTTCTTGGATGTTCTCATGAATTCCATGATCATTCTTTTCATTTTTATGAAACAGATTCATGGAGGGACATTGCGAGCCTCAGATAATTTTCCAGCTAATGGATATCTTATTGATTTGTCGGCATCATCGGCTAGCAGTCAAGGAGGCAAGCAAGGGAGCTCATCATCATCCTATAGCTACGAGTACATAACCCTGAGTGTGTGTTTGGCACATAGGATTATTTAAAGGATAGGATGATTGTCATTCCATCCCATGTTTGTTATGCATTTTAAGCAATAGGATAGGATTAGTGGGAGGATTAGTCATCCTATACCAACAGGATGATTTAATCATTTAGAAAAGTAGAGGATTATTTTTAATATATTTCAAAATTTTTTAATAAGAAATTTAATATTTTACCCTTAAATTTAATAAATAAAATTATCAACTAAAAAACAATGGATTATTATCCTATCCACTATCAGTGGAGTATTTTAACTCCACAAGCAGGATTAAGATGATGACACATGTCTCATTTTGTTTATTTTTTATTTTTTTAATATTTTTAAAAGACATGTCATCATCCAAACCCCGTTTGTGGAGTTAAAAAACTCTACTGACAATGGATAGGATAATAATCCAAAAACAAAAGCATTTGTTAGCAAACAATCGGGCTAACAAACGGAAACCCTTTGCCTCTTCATTTCAAACTTCTCCAGCTACTCTTCACATTTTTTCTACAATTTCCTTTCGACTTTCTTACTACAACTCAGATCACTTTTGAATTTTCTTTCAAGTTTCTAGGTAACCAAACAAACTTTATCTCTTATTGCGATTCTTCTTTCAATTTTATTTTGAATTCGTTTGTTTTTTTTATATTATTGTTAAACATTTCGATTAAACAATTGTACTTTGATCGCTGCATGAATTGGATGCTATGATCTTTGATTGTGTTTGTTGTAAGCTGTGATCTTTGGTTGTGTTTGTTGTTTATGTTAGATTTGCTGTGATTGATGTATTTTTGACTGGATATTTGCTGTGCTTTGGTCGTAGTTTGGTTTATTCATCGGTTTGCTTAAGGATAGAGGTTAGAATGTGCATTTTGATCTGGGAAGTTTGATTTTGTAAGCTTTAATTTGTTCAGTGTCAGTAGACACAATGTAGGTAAAATTTTGATCTTAATTGCTCTTATATTTGTTGCGATGATTGGGTGTAGATTCTACAAGCAATCCTTGCCTTCGTTTTTGATTGATATGGTGGGAATTAGAAAGTGCATCTTGATTAGGGAAATGCAACTTGTAAGCTTGAATTTATATCATTTGGTTAGATATAGCTTTTGATCTGGGAAGTTTGATTTTGTAAGCTTAAATTTGTTCAGTGTCAGTAGACACAATGTAGGTAAAATTTTGATCTTAATTGCTCTTATATTTGTTGCGATGATTGGGTGTAGATTCTACAAGCAATCCTTGCCTTCGTTTTTGATTGATATGGTGGGAATTAGAAAGTGCATCTTGATTAGGGAAATGCAACTTGTAAGCTTCAATTTATATGATTTGGTTAGATAGATATAGCTAGTGAGTTTTAGATTGTGAACCTTTTGAAAGAAATTTAGTTTGGATATCTTGTGATCATGCTTTCATCTGAATTGTATAACTGGGCCATAAATCTTTGACATTCGAAGTCTGTCAAATCTATTTGCTCTTTCTGGTTCTAGAGGCTTTGGAAATTGTTGGTCTGTGTTCTAATATGGGTTTAACTTCTGGAAACTGTATTCTTCAATCTCTGAACCAAAAATTTCCAGGAAAAGTTTCTGTGGCTTAGTCTTTTGTCATCCCTAGTTATAATAGCCACTTGCCCTGTTTGTGATTCTGTTATCAATGCCAGTGTTCATGTTAACATGTCATAAAGAAAAAATCTTTCCTTTCTACAGTTCTTAGTGAAACAAAACAGACAAAAAAAAATGCAAATATCTTTATAGAAATGGATCATAGAAAACTTTTTCATTTTTTGTATCTAACAGTAAAACAGATTTGGGTAACCTTATAGTTGCTAATTATAGTTGCAATTAGCAACTATAAGGTGATTCTTTCCCTTACTGGATGAATCTAATTGATTGAAATTGCAATGTTTTCTTATTAATCTTGAGAAAGATTTGTGTGTTTTTTTTTATACGAAATACATTTTCTTTATTCATCTCATATTAGCTTGTGGAGATATGAGAAGTTTGAAGTTCTTTTAGAAGGTATACAAGTAGCACAGTTTTAGTTCTACAGGTATGCTGCTTCCTTATAGACAATTACCTTCGCATACTGAGTCGAAGTTACAAGCCATGGTTGTTAGGCTAATATCTAAACTCTCAAGTGCTGGAACCATCTCTTACATGCTTCTTACTTTTGTTGCAAGTGCATATCTTATACTGTGAAGCACTCAATCTTATGGATGTGATCATCCTTTTTATATCTGGCTACCCCTGCCAATGGCTATAGGTTTTGGCCTTTTGGGTGTAATGACTGAAAATAAAATCAAGAACTAGGAGGGATTATTCTGTCTAATAGTTTCACAATAAATATGTAGATACACATGTACATGAAGAAGACAGTGATGGCGGTGACTTTATTATTATTTTTCTGTATGGGATATGTGCAAATATGCATATATGTGCTTGTGTAGATGCTGCTTACTGTAGAGATTTTGTGCATCTATGCATTTTTGAATGTGAATGGCCGCCTGTTTTGAATGTATGTGTAATATTTGCTGCCATGGAAAGCTCTTCTTTTGAACAGCTGATACTTGTAACACTTGAGAGCATAAATCCTCGTATCCATTGAACCATATAGAAGCCACAATCTTTTGCACATAAAAAATGAGTAGCAATAACCCTTTCTTGATTTTGGTTGATGCCAGAAATTTCTAAGATAACTTTCATCTTTTTCAGTTTATTTTTTGTAGTAAATTGCGTGATTGGAGTTATTGGCTTGTTATACTCTGTAGAAGGCTTTGAGTTGGTATTCTAAGTAGTATTTAGTTTGGAATTTAGGCAACCTACTTTTAATTCTGAGCTTGCTCTCCAGTCTTCGGGCAAATATTTTAGCTCTGTTCTGTCTGGGACTTCTGCTGACCATTGAAATGCCATACATTAACATATCATCATTCTTTGCATTTGATATTGATTTCCAACCACTTTTCCCTTGCCCTGTTTGGTATTGGCAATTAAATTCATACAGAAATTGATAGCCATCCTTCAACCAATACTTACACAATCCAGATTGGTTGAGTTCCGTATTAACAAATCCTCTGCTTTTGTGTTGATCAACCGAGCTTTAGTGCATGTGGTCCTTCAGAAAGTTTGCTTGGCATTTAGCAAGTAGTGGTAGATTAAATGTAGCTAAGCACTTGAAACCCATACCTGATTGCTCGCTCCCATAACTCCAGTATTCTCATATACAATCTGATCATTAGTTATTCAACTACGTTACAGCATGTGAATCTCCATTCTAAAGATCTCACCAAAAAACAACAGCAGAAGTGAACTCTTATCTTTCTTTTCTCTTCTTTTCCATTCTTCTATTGTTGAAACCAGCTCTTTTCTTAATTGAAGATGAACTTAACCGTGACATAAAATGGCGTAGAGAAATAATGAAGATCCATTGCATAATCTAACAGTAAAAAAGATTTGGGTAACCTTTTGTTTTCATAAATCTTAACTCAGTTTCATTGCAGTTTAATTTTAGTACAAAAGCCCTTAAACATTACATCATCTTAGATTTCATCTCAATGTCCTTGTTTGTCATCTCAATATCAGTCTATTATTCTAGAATTTTGACATTTAAATTGCTGTAGCTTTAACTTGCTGTTTCAGAAGACATTTGATTAGTCAGTATTTACTTTCTTACTTAACATAGTACATTTTTGATAGCTGCCTTATAAGATTATTTGTTTTTCTTCTATAGATATGGATGAGAAGCAACAGCTGCTTGATATCAGAACAAATCCATCAACAAATGATGGCGGTTTGCACTAATATTTTCATGCTAATGCACACCATTGTGCAAAGGTATCATGAAAAACATGTCTTGAAGGAGAGAACATTTGTTAGGCATGAAACTGGGCTAGAACACTTAGATAGGATAATACATGGGGCGATAGAACTTGTGTAAACCAACTTCGAATGAATAAGTATACATTTGGTATTCGAATGAATAGGTACACATTTGGTATTCCATGTCTCTTTTCATTGTTATTAACTTGTGGAAATTGCCTTTTGATTCATTCCAGTTTTTTGTTAGCATTTGCCCTTTAGCTTATAATTCATTTTTGGATTCAAGTAATGAATATTAGCAAATGGGCTGTTTAATATTTTATTTTTCAGCAACATTAATATGGAATGGTTTGCTTTGCTTCCTGGATCAGAGTTCTAACACTCCTTGGAAACTAGAATATTATAGATATCACACAACATGGAGAAAGAAAAATGGTTTTTATGCTCAATATTTTGTTTTCTAAATGTGATAAAGTTTTGAATGCCATGTTTTTATACTATTTTGATGTACTGTACTGTTTTATCCATTTATGTTGATTCAATGCCTACCATTGTTTGAAAGAAATAGGAATTCTTTATATCAGCGTGATGTTTGGGCACCTTTTTTTTACTTTGTATTGTTGGGTGTTATTTTTGAAAATTTGTTCATTTAGGCATTTTGATTCTGAAAATAGTGGATTTTATATAAATCATGTTTATGATTTTAAGTAGTCTTCATCTATTATAGAATCATAAGGGAGCGAAGAAATGGGTTAATAAAGAGTTCATCTACTTTGAAAGGTTAGGTATTATATTTGGTGAAAGATCGTGCCATTGGAAAAGGAGCAGAAGCTCTTGCAGATGCTGTAGAAGAGTTGTATCGTGAAGGAAATGATGCAAGTGATGATGGAGACTATACAATAAATTCTATAAATCAAAATGTTCATGTTGAAAAAAATATTGAAAGCTCTCGTAAACGCCGCTATAAAGGTGGTGAAGCACTGGCACATGGCTTGGTAGAGGCAATTCACATCTTTGGCTCTTACTTTGATAAGTCTAGTGAGAGACTTGATCTCATTGTTGAGCAAATTGGACATGGGAAGCGGATCTATGATGATCAAGGAATGTTCCCGAGGAGCTTGAGAAAATGGGTTTAAGCACTAAGAACATGATTGAAGTGGGTATGAAGATAATGGACAAACTCCAAAATGTTCATTTGTTTTGAGGTTTCAAAAGAGATGCTAGAGTAACATTGGTTCAACGTCTAGTATAAGTTATAAATACTAGTTTTGTTTGGTATTGTTCTCATTATAATTGTCAATATCATGATTCTACTAGCAAACTTATTATTTTTGAGATTGTTAGTATTGATGTTACTTTTGTTTTAATAAATTATTCTTGATTCTAAGAAAAAACTTGTTATTTCTAATGATACCTTTGATATGCAAAAATTGTTATGCTATAAGTTTTAATTTTTATATGATATTTTACTATTTTTTATTGTTTGATTCATGATTTTATTTTTTTGTTATTTTGAAATTTTTGTCGTGTGATTTGAAAGAAAAAAATGTCAAAGTTTTGAGTGAGTATATAAATGAGGGTAATTTTATCCAATAAAAAAATATCATAATATCTTAATTTTAATTTTGTTCGTAACAAACATAATAAAAAATAAAAATTCATCTTATTTCATATTTAATCATTGTATACATCAAACATAAGATAAGATATTATCATTTAATATTATAATATTCATAATCTTATTTTATCTTATCTTATCCTGTCTTTATCTCATGCACCAAACATTGCCCTAACAACTTTATTACTATCTAACCCAAACATTCATAAACATTTATTTGTGTTTACTATTTTTTTTTTTTTGTGCTTTGATACATCGCACCAGATTCTATTCAAGTTCTACTAGTGAGTTGATAACGTGCTAAGTTGCAAAAAACCACGCAAGCATATGAAATTATGAAAGTATAAAACACAATCCAAACAAAGCAAATAGAACATATCTATCTTATTATATACCAAACAACACAATAAGATAATTCGATGACATATATATATATATAGCAGATGATATTATTCAAATATTACAAATAATCAAAATACAACACCTCGGTAGTAACTGAGCTTCCAAGAAGAAATTGAGTAAAACAATATGAAGGAGAATTAATTAAGAGTAATTAGTTTTTTAAAAGGAAACCATAAGAATTTTTAAAAAGAATATATACAATTAGAAACCATAAATTACCTGCATTTTTAAATAATGATTTCTATGATTGGAGATTGAAGAAGAAGCCTTTTTGTTAGAAAGAAAAACCTATGAAAATGTCAGAAAATATAGATAGAGTGAAGAAATAAAGAATGAAAAATCGTTATAGGAGAGAGTTGAGAGGTGGTTAAAAAAAAGTAAATTTTGAACAAGTAAAAAGGTGGTTAAAAAAAATTTGTTTCAAGTTAAACTTTTTTTGAATAGGTAGATAACATGTTTTTATTTTTTAAAAAGAGATATATATTTTTCATAAAATGAGATATATTTAAATGAATAAAAAGTTATTTTAAATAAATTATATTTTAAAAAATTTAAAATGAGTTAAAATTAGATTTTAGATAAAATTTAATAAATATTAGATAAATAGTTTAAAATAGATTAGATATTATAAAATTGTTTAATTTAAATAAACTGTAATGGTGAATAAAATGCTCTATAAAATGGCATTATTTGATAGTGGAACACCATATACCATCAATTTACGTCATGTGTATCACCTTCGCATATTAAAAAGAACTTATTTATATCGTTCTTCTTATGAAAAAATTAACATTTTAAATTCATATTAATTTATCTGTGTTTTTTTAAAAGTACATCTTATAAAAAAAAACATCCCAGGAAAATGGGATTATTAGTCTTAACATTCAATTTTATATTCATAACATTTCATTCACTGTTCAAAAAACAATTGCAGGGATAAAAAATGCATAATAATGGAGTAAATGCTAGATTGATAGAGAGAGAAAGATGATAAAACTGATATTTAATTAGATAATCGATAAAGTGAAAGCTTAGATAATTATATAATATTTAATTAAATGAAATAAATGGCTAATTGTGAATTTTGAAATAATCAAAATTTTTATTGAAATTAGGTAATTGATATAAGGTAGGACAAAGTAGCAAATTAAGTTGCGGTAAAAAGAAAAAATGACAAAGAAGTTCTCAGCATTTTGCTACCTAATGTTACTCCTGGTGCGTGAAACAACAGAAGTTAACGGAATTTGGAGGGCACATTCTCCTTCTCTCCAACCCCACTCTTCAGATACTAAAATAGTAAGAATCACACTCACACCATATTTCCATACATTTCTGTGTCCACAATATGCATTGATCTCCGCATTTCGACTTTCTTTTTTGTCTCATTTGTTGTAATAATCTGTTACTCTTAAAATGTGTGGTTAAGAATGGCGGAGTGTCCTATCCAATTGGGCATGGGGCAGACCCACCTGGAGTGCAAGAGAGCGCTGACGCCGTTTTGCCAGCGTTAAATGACGCTTTCCAGGTGCAAAGCAATCTTCAAATGCTGTAGATGAGAACTTCTCATTCAGTAATGGTATTCTTAGATACCAGGGAAGGGTATATATTGGCAGTAATGGAACACTTAGAGATAAGGTGATCCAAGCTCTACATGATTCTCCTTAAGGTGGACACTCTGGTATACAAGGTACTTTCTACAGGGTGAGACTTTACTTCTTTTGGCCAGGTTTGAAGAAGCAAGTGCAAGAATTTGTACAGCAATGCGATAATTGTCAAAGAAATAAAGCTGAACATGTAGCCTATCCAGGGTTGTTGCAGCCCATACCTATCCCCAAGCAAGCTTGGGAAGTAGTCACCATGGACTTTATTGATGGACTACCATCCTCACAAGGATTTAACAGCATACTAGTGGTTATAGATAAGTTCACAAAGTCTGCTCACTTCATGGCATTGTCTCATCCTTATACAGCCTTAGAGATAGCTAAAATCTACTTGAATCAAGTTCATAAGTTGCATGGGACTCCTAAGATTGCTATATCTGATAGGGACAGGATCTTCACAAGCTTAGTTTGGCAAGAACTCATGAAGTTACT
Organism: Heritiera fomes; assembly: GCA_032173925.1. Taxonomy (NCBI): domain Eukaryota; kingdom Viridiplantae; phylum Streptophyta; class Magnoliopsida; order Malvales; family Malvaceae; genus Heritiera; species Heritiera fomes. Next base: position 12,845,536 of record JAPDPM010000009.1, on the reverse strand, counting down.
AGGCACTACTGTCCACTTAAGCACAGCTTATCATCCTAAAACAGATGGACAATCCGAAAGACTTAATCAATGTGTGGAGAAATATTTGCGAGGCATGTGTTTTTTGAAACCAAAGGCATGGTCCAAATGGATCTCCTTAGCTGAGTGGTGGTATAATACCAACCACCACACTGCCTTGGGAATGTCACCTTTCTAGGCTTTATATGGCTATAAGCCCCCCAACTTTCATTGGGATGTCAGTGCAGCAGCTAAAGTGTCCACTGTTGAAGAGCTCTTGAAGGAATGAAAGAACACAATTCTCTCCATTCTTTTCTCTTCTATTTCTTTTCTATTCTGTTCTGCTTCTCCTTTTTCTCTATATTTCTTCCCCTAATCTGATCATTATACTGGTTGTCTGTGACAAATTTGGCGTCAGAGCTTCTAAGATCCAAGCTGAACAAGCTGGGAAGACACACGAGACACAAGGCAATGGCTGAAGGAACTCGTTTCAATACCTTACAGGAGCAGGTCCAATCGTTGCAAGTTCAGTTGGAGACCATGAGAACAGCAGAGAGTAATATTCCTCCATGGTGGGAAGAACAAAAGGCCAATATTGAGACCAAGTTTGCAAAGAATCAAGCTTATATGAGCAAAATCTTGGAAACCTTGACCCAGAAGGACACTCAGCCACTGGAAGCAGGAAGCTCTTTACCACATCAAGGGCTGCAAACAAGGAGATAGGGTAAGAATCCTGTAGAAGTTACTGTTATTGATGAACATGGTAGACATTATTATAAGAAGGATGATCCTGGCATATTGCATAAGCATGCTAATGGTAATAATCTATTTACCACTCAATCTAGTGTAAGCTCTCAGAGAATACATGAATTTGCTTCTAGAATGAATCTGAATGCATTTTCACCTAGACCTAAGATTGAGTTACCTGTATTTGAAGGTAGTAATCCTAGGGGTTGGATTAGGAAATGCCAGAAATATTTTGCAATTTTTAATGTTGTTGAGCATCAAAAGTTGGAAGTTGCAGCCATGTATCTAGCTGGTAAGGCAGAGATATGGTTTGATGGTTATCTCTTGTTGAAACCAAGTGCTTTTTGGCAAGATTTTGCTATCGATCTATGCCAAAGGTTTTGTGATAAAACCTGTTCTGATATCGTAGAAGAGTTCAACAGGTTGGTTCAAAAGGCTAGTGTTGAGGAATATCAGGAGAAATTTGAAGAACTAAGGTCTTATATGCTCTAATCTAACCCTCATTTAAGTGAATCTTATTTTGTAGCAAGCTTTGTTAGTGGTCTTAAAGAAGAATTGAAACCCAAGGTGAAGGCTAGTGAACCTAATAATCTGGCAGCAGCATACAAACTAGCCAAGTTACATGAGCTATCCTTGGAGATAGAAGACAGGAAACACAGATCTTTTGCAAAACCAAACTTCCCAAACACTCAAACCTATTCAAAAATACCCTACCAACCATGGAACTCAATTCAAAGACACTCTTTTAACCTATCTACACCAAACCAGAAAAACAATATACCAGACCATAAAAGATTCCAGAACCCCTACTACAAATGTGGTGAGAAATTCTACCCTGGACACATTTGTAAAAACAAGCAACTCAACCTTCTTACTGGAGATGAATTTGAGGAAGAAGAGGGTGAAAAGGAAGGGATTGAAAGAGAATCTGAACCATTTGTTGATAAGGATCAAGGATCACTAGAAGACAACTTAGAGATCTCCATCAATGCACTAACAGGCAGTGCTGGACACAATACTCTTAGGATATTAGGCAGCATCAAGGGTAGACCTATCAATATCCTCATAGACAGTGGTAGTACACATAGTTTTGTGACTCCACCATGGGCTAAAGGAGGAGTAGAGATGAAGCAGACAACACCTTTGGCAATCACAGTGGCTAATGAAGATAGGCTCTTTAGTAATGCCAAGTGTAAACAACTTGAATGGTCAATGCAAGGACATGTATTCACTCATGACTTAAGGGTTCTACTTATGGGAGGTAGTGACATGGTCCTAGGAGTGGATTGGATGAAGAAATACAGTCCCTTGGTGTTTGATTTCAATGACCTATCTATGTCATTTCATAAGGATGGACAGCAGATCACTTTGAGAGGTGGTTCTAATATTCCTAGTCTGAAGATTATATCTGGTGAGAGGCTGCAGAAGATAGTTGATAAAGACCCAGAAGTGTTGGGAGAATTTTACATGATCAGTGTGGAAAACAAATGCTCTATCATACCCCACCAGCTTGAAGCACTACTAGATGCCTACAGTGATATCTTTAGGGAGCCTACGGGAATGCCACCTATGAGAGCACATGACCACAACATCAACCTTAAACCTGATTCAGTACCAGTAAATCTCAGACCTTATAGGTTTCCATATCATCAAAAGGCTGAAGTAGAGAGACAAATCTCAGACATGCTATCTGCATCTATAATACAAAACAGCAAGAGTCCTTTTGCCTCACCTTGCTTGCTAGTGAGAAAAAAGGATGGGAGTTGGAGGCTTTGCATTGATTATAGGCAACTCAACGCCATGACCATCAAAGACAGATTTCCAATACCAGTGGTGGAAGATTTGTTAGATGAACTAAAGGGTGCTGCTTGCTTTTCAAAGATTGATCTTCGATCAGGCTATTGGCAAATTAGAATGAAGGAGGAGGACATTCCTAAAACTGCATTTAGGACTCACATGGGACATTATGAATTCAAGGTGATGCCATTTGGGCTCACCAATGCCCCAGCCACTTTCCAAGCCCTGATGAATGATTTGTTTGCTCCTTTCTTAAGAAGGTTTGTGTTGGTATTCTTTGATGATATACTTGTTTATAGCACTAATGTTTATACTCATGTAGAGCATTTGAAGGTTGTTTTTGAAGTGATGAGACAGAATCAACTTTATGCCAAGAGGAGCAAATGCTTCTTTGAACAAAAGCAGGTTGAGTATCTTGGTCACATTATTTCTGCAAATGGTGTAGCTACTGACCCCTCCAAGATATAGGCAATGCAGCAATGGCAACTTCCCAAGAACTTGAAGTCCTTCAGAGGTTTTTTAGGACTTACTGGGTACTATAGGAAGTTTATAAAAAAATTATGGCATGATTAGCAGACCACTAACTAATATGCTAAAGAAGGAAGGGTTCCATTGGTCTCCTGAAGCTGTAAGTGCATTTGAAGCTCTTAAACAGGCCATGAGTACTGCTCCAATCCTAGCCTTACCAGATTTTAATCAACCCTTTTGTCTGGAGACAGATGCATGTAATTCTGGTGTAGGGGCAGTTTTATCTCAAGGAGGAAGACCCATTGCTTACCTTAGTAAAGCCTTGGGACCTAAACACATAGGGTTGTCCATATATGAAAAGGAGTATATAGCTATTTTAATGGCTGTAAGCAAGTGGAGGCACTACTTGGAGGGAGGCTCATTCATCATAAAAACAGACCATGAAGCTTTAAAATATTTGCTGGAACAAAAGCTCACTACCACAATTCAGAAGAGGGGCTTAACTAAACTCTTGGGGTTAAACTATACAATCCAATATAGGAGAGGAAAAACGAACTTGGTAGCAGATGCACTGTCTAGACAGCATGAGGAGGATGGTCATCACAATAGTTTGCATGCTACTGTTATCATACCAGAGTGGGTGCAAGAAGTGGAGAAAAGTTATGAAGGGGACACTATGGCCCAAGAAAAAATAACAGCCTTAATTGTTGGACATTCTGCAGATGAGAACTTCTCATTCAGTAATGGTATTCTTAGATGCCATGGAAGGGTATATATTGGCAATAATGGAACACTTAGAGATAAGGTGATCCAAGCTCTACATGATTCTCCTCAAGGTGGACACTCTGGTATACAAGGTACTTTCTACAGGGTGAGACTTTACTTCTTTTGGCCAGGTTTGAAGAAGCAAGTGCAAGAATTTGTACAGCAATGCGATAATTGTCAAAGAAATAAAGCTGAACATGTAGCCTATCCAGGGTTGTTGCAGCCCATACCTATCCCCAAGCAAGCTTGGGAAGTAGTCACCATGGACTTTATTGATGGACTACCATCCTCACAAGGATTTAACAGCATACTAGTGGTTATAGATAAGTTCACAAAGTCTGCTCACTTCATGGCATTGTCTCATCCTTATACAGCCTTAGAGATAGCTAAAATCTACTTGAATCAAGTTCATAAGTTGCATGAGACTCCTAAGATTGCTATATCTGACAGGGAAAGGATCTTCACAAGCTTAGTTTGGCAAGAACTCATGAAGTTACTAGGCACTGCTGTCCACTTAAGCACAGCTTATCATCCTGAAACAGATGGACAATTCGTAAGACTTAATCAATATGTGGAGCAATATTTGCGTGGCATGTGTTTTTTGAAACCAAAGGCATGGTCCAAATGGATCTCCTTAGCTGAGTGGTGGTATAATACCAACCACCACACTGCCTTGGGAATGTCACCTTTCCAGGCTTTATATGGCTATAAGCCCCCCAACTTTCATTGGGATGTTAGTGCAGCAGCTAAAGTGTCCACTGTTGAAGAGCTCTTGAAGGAATGAAAGAACACAATTCTTTCCATTCTTTTCTCTTCTATTTCTTTTCTATTCTGTTCTGCTTCTCCTTTTTCTCTATATTTCTTCCCCTAATCTGATCATTATACTGGTTGTCTGTGACAATCTGTTACTCTTCAAATGTGTGGTTAAGAATTGCGGAGTGTTCTATCCAATTGGGTATGGGGCAGACCCACCTGGAGTGCAAGAGAGCGCTGACACCGTTTTGCAAGCGTTAAATGACGCTTTCCAGGTGCAAAGCAATCTTCAAATGCTGCCTGGCGTGAATGACTTGGGTGGTGTTGTAATTGATTTGCAAGGCAGAAGCTACAAAATCGGCAAACCCAGGGAGGCAATGTTGTGGTTAGTTTCCATCTTTCTCTTCTTTCTGCGGATACCCAGCGTGTAGATACATGAACATGAACAGTTATACGTATTATTAATTTAGTACTTTATAAACTTTATTGCATTCATTTTGTTGCGCCTCGTCATGTCAAGTGAAGTCATGTGGCTGTCCTAGTTGTAGTTAATGCCTAGCCTCCTAGGATTATTTTGAAGACAGGCATGGAATTTTGAGGCAAGTTTTGCAGCAAAGCATGTGGGTCTGTGCCACGTTGCGTTGATGCACTGGTCGTCCGGCATGGAATGCATTAAACAAGATTGCTGTTTTCTTCTGTCAATGCATGAATCTAAATCTTTGAGATTGAAATATTTCCTACCAATTACATTTTTGTTTCAATTTCCTCCTTAAAAGTTTTGAAATGTTGTAAATACAATTTATTGCGACAAATTCAAAGTCTCACAGTCGCAGATCAATTCTGTGCGTAATTCAGTTGATATTAAAATTACAAACTTTAGCGTGATTAATTGCCGGTTCAATGATGACAGAAAATGGGCGATAACCTCTTTAGTATAGGTCAAGTCAAACTAAATAAGGAGGGTTGATTGGCTTTGATGAGAATTCTGTGGATTTGATATTCAACCAGCCGTAGCATTTTCGAGAATAAAGAAGCCATAGAATTGATTGTTTCCCCTTTTGCGTGAGCCATTCACTTGGATACTTAGTTTCAACTGTATTTCGTATCTTTGAATGCACCCTTTTATATCAAACCATGTTCTGTATGATGGATTAGGTGAAGGGAGGATCGTTGCGAGCGTCAGACACATTTCCATGCGACCCGCATCTCGTTGAAGTGTGGTCTCCAAATTCTCAGGTCCTTAAAGAAAAAGCATCCGCCCCTATTGGTTTTGCCGATGCAAAAGATCAGAATGAAGGAATCTAATACGAGGACATCACCTTTCGCGACATTCTTTTCGAATCAAGTTATCGAGGAGGAGGGATCTTCATTATTGATTCGGCCAGAATTCGCATAAATAATTGCTTCTTTCTTCACTTCTCGACGGATGGAATTCTAGTTGAAAAAGGGCACGAGACTTTCATATCAAGCTGTTTCCTGGGACAGCATTCCACAACCGGCGGACACAAAGGTGAGAGAAGTTTTACAGGCACTGTCATTCAACGTTCAAGTAACGATAATGCTATCACGGATGTTGTCATCTTCTCAGCAGGCATTGTTAGGAAATAATCAGAGTATATGGCTTTGAGGCGTGCAAAATTACACTTTCTTGAGTGTAATATTGCCTCACACAGAAGCAAGTTACCCCAGGATACAACAAAGCCTTTAGAATTTTTGTGAAAAGTAAGAAATGCAGAGTAATTCTTTTCTGGAAATCATCACTCTTATATAGAGTATGAAGAGACATAAATAAATGGTTGTGATTCTCTGTTAAATAACAACCATTCATTTCAGACATAACTGTTCCAGACATATAACCGAAAATATGTCTGTTGGAACAGTTAAAATAATTTTAAATTCGAAATTGAATTTAAAATATTCTGTCAAAAAATAAAACTTTGACTTTTAAAATAGGCCAAGCTCTAGCCAAAGCCCAAGCCAAGCAAGACCAAGCCCAAGCCCAAGCCAAGCAAGCTCAAGCCCAAGCCAAATGGTCAAAGCCCATTCCTCTTTGACTCCAAATTACTCTCAAGAGTTGATTTCCCTTTATAAATAATTCCCTTTACACTTTTACAAGCAATGTGGGAACTTGATCCCTTGTATTTATTACAAGCTATCCAACAATCCCCCACTAGCTTGTAATACAACAAATATGATGCATACAAGAAGGTATCTTATTGATTTAAACCTTCAATTACTGTAAGTACTTTAGGATGCTAATAAAAGTACATAGTGTCCTAAGATTAAACCATGACTTCTTACTATTAGGATCGAAAGTACGACACACATCAATCTGTCACTTTTCACAAAACTCTTACTTGCTCCTAGCACTATTTCAATGGCCATGTGCTAGCAATCCAAATTCTGTGAATATTTCAAGGGTAAAACCCTTATACTCTTGTTGAAGCGGCACCACTTTATATTCATATAGGTGGAGATCCTTTTATTGTCCCTATTACTTTGGACAATTTTTCATAACGATCTCCATTAAGAGCTTAAACTCAACCTCTCAATGTAACAGTGGCATTCTATTGAAATTCAAGTATGAGACTCCTATTATAAGTGCCACAACAGACACTGATCAATAACTTGTTATTACCCATTAAACTTTAGTAATTACCGGTTTGGTAATTCAAAGTTGGGTTACCATTATTGGTGTCTCAAGGGTTATGTATTAGTCCCATACTACATGCAGTCCTCCACACTTTATCTCTTGGCAAAGCTTTAGTAAGAGGATCTGCTAAATTTTCTGCAGACTTTACATATATGATTGTAATGGTACCATTTGAGATTAACTCTCTAACATAGTCATGCCTTAGGCTTATATGTCTAGACTTACCATTATAAATGTTATTAAAAGCACTAGACATAGTAGCCTCACTATCACAATGTAAGGAAAGAGGTGGCATTGGTTGTGGCCACAAATCAATTTCGAACAACATATTTCTTAGCCACTCAGCTTCCTTACCAGCAGCTGCTAAAGCTATAAACTCAGCTTTCATAGTTGAGTGTGCATGACATGTTTGTTTCTTAGATGCCCAACTTACAGCACCACCAGCTAGTGTAAATATCCAACCTGTAGTTGATATATTATCACCAGCTTTTGTTATCCAGCTTGCATCTGAATAATCCTCTAAAACAGCAGGAAATCCTGTATAGCACAACCTTAATTTGGCAGTTCTTTTAAGGTAACCAAGTACCCTTTCAACTGCCCTCCAATGAGCTATACTAGGATTACTTGTAAATCTTGACAACTTACATACTGTGTAAGCAATATCAGGTCTAGTACAATGCATAGCATACATCAAGCTTCCTATAACACTAGCATACTTTAATTGTTCTATTGGTCTAGCATCATTCTTGACAAGTTTCACACTTGAATCAAATGGAGTACTATATTCTTTTATTTTAAGATATTGATATTTATCTAACAGCTTTTCTATGTAATGAGTTTGATTCAATGAAAATCCATTATCATTCTTTGTAATTTTAATTCCTAAAATTGTATCTACTTGATTAAGATCTTTCATCTTAAATTTAGAGGTAAGAAAATTCTTAGTCTCATTTATACCAAGCATGTTAGTACCAAATATAAGCATATCATCTACATATAAACAAACAATCACTCCATAATCACTAGTAAATTTAGAATATATACATTTATCAGCAGTATTATGCCTAAAACCAAAAGACAAAATAGCAGAATCAAATTTCTCATGCCATTGTTTAGGAGCTTGTTTAAGACCATATAAAGATTTAACAAGCTTGCAAACTTTATGTTCATTTCCAGGTAAAACAAACCCTTCGGGTTGTTCCATATAAACTTCTTCTTTTAAATCACCATTTAAAAATGCAGTTTTAACATCCATTTGGTGAATATGCAACTTATATATAGAAGCTAGAGCAAAAAGAATTCTAATAGAAGTTATTCTAGCTACTGGAGCATAAGTATCAAAATAATCCAAGCCTTTCTTTTGTGTAAAACCTTTAGCAACTAATCTTGCTTTAAAGGTTTGTATAGTACCATCAGAATTATACTTTCTCCTAAAAACCCATTTATTTTTAATAGGCTTTGATCCTGGAGGTAAGTCTACCAGAATCCACGTATTATTAGACATGATAGAGTCCATTTCATCATTTACAGCTTCTTGCCAGAAAGCTGAATCTCTTGAAGTCAAAGCTTCACTCAAAGTTTTGGGCTCATCTTCAATGTTTAATAATATCTTCATTTTTCTCATAATTCTGTCTCTACTACCTTCAACTAAAAAGGTAATATGATCAGGAGAAATAAAATCAGAATCAAGATGTTTTTCTTTTCTTGGCCTCTGACTTCTTCTTGGTTCAGATGGTTCACTTATTTCCTTACGTTTGACTAAGGAATCATAGGCAGTAGATGTATTTTGATCATTTTCTGGTTCATGCATAACTTGATTTTTCACAAAACTATTTTCAAAAAATTCAACATGTATAGACTCTACTATAACATTTGATTCTAAATCTAGTAATCTATATGTCTTTGAATTTTGTGCATAACCAACAAAAACAGATTTAATTCCTCTTGAACCTAACTTAGTCCTTTGAGAATCAGGAAGTCTATAATAAGCAATACACCCCCACACTTTAAAATAATTTAAATTTGGTTTCCTTCCATTCCAGACTTCATATGGTGAGATATGTGTCTTCTTTGAAGGAACCCTATTATGTATGTAACAGGCAGTAAGCAATGCTTCACTCCACAAATTGAAAGGTAACCCAGCATTTAAAATCATTGCATTTACCATATCAACTAGGGTTCTGTTTTTCCTTTCTGCCAAACCATTATGTTGGGGTGTAAAAGGAGCTGACCTTTGGTGAATTATTCCATGATCTTCACAGAACTTATCAAAATCAGTTGAGAAATATTCACCGCCTCTATCACTCCTTATAATTTTAATTCTTCTTTCCTTTTGATTCTCTACTTTAGATTTAAATTCCTTAAATTTATCAAAAGCTTCATCCTTGTTTCTTAGTAAATAAATACTAGTAAAACGTGAACAATTGTCTATAAAAGTTATAAAATATCTATTCCTCCTCTAGTCAATTTTCCATTTAATTCACAAATATCCGAATGAATTAGTTCCAACAATTTTGTTTCATGTTCTACTTTAGGAAAAGGTTTTCTTGTAATCTTAGCTTCTACACAGATTTGACACTAATCTTGGTGATCATGTTTACAAGAAATATAATTATGATTTGTCATGTATTTAATCATTGCATAATTTAAATGTCCTAATCTAGCATGCCACAGAATAGAAGATTCAACGATATAAGCAGAAGCAACATTTATTTTATTAATACTGAGTTTGAACATGCCATCAAGGGAATATCCCTTTCCTACAAACACACCATTCTTAGATATCACAAACTTATCAGATTCTATAACAATCTTAAAGCCTTTCTTGCAAAGCAGATTTGCAGAAACTAAGTTCCTCTTGACATCAGGAACATGGTGCACATTGAGAAGAGTCAGTTTCTGTCCAGAAGTGAAGTTTAACATCACACTCCCTTTTCCCAGCACTTTGACAGGAGCATGATTTCCCATAAAGACTTCACTGTTTTCTTCAGTGTAGGTACTAAAGAATTCCTTGTTGTTGCAGACATAAATTGTGGCTCTAGAATCAAGAAACCACTCCATGGTTCCTGCACTTGTTGCCATGTTTAATTCAGTAATCATGGCAACAAAGTTCATGTCATCTTCAACAACCATATTGGCTTGAGCAGATTGCTTAGAACCATTGTCCTTATTCTTCTTGTCTTTTGCAATTTTGACTCTACATTCTTTAATATAGTGTCCCTTCTTTCCACAATGAAAGCAGGCCTTGTTCTTCTTATAGTTGTTGGACTTCTTAAATCCACCAGTTTTCTGGACTTTGAATTTGTTCTGATTCGTTCCAGACTTGTTTGCAGACTTTCCAGAATTGCTCCCTATGGCATTTACTTGTGAATTCCCATTTGAATTCACAGCCTTCTCTTTCTGAAGTTTTTCATCTCTGAGTCGAGTTTCACACTCAATTTGCAGATGAGTCTAGAATTTTTCCAGTGTGAAACTTTCTGGTGTCTGCAGAACCTTTTTTCTGTAATTGTTCCATGATGGAGGCAACTTGGACAGAATTGCTCCGATTTGTAAAGTGTCAGGAACGATCACTTCCAAATCTCTAAGTCTGGAAACCAGTATTTGTAGTTCATGGACTTGATCTGTACCTTTTTTCTCGTTCTGGTATTTTGTTTCCAAGGCAGTCCAGATCTCTCTTGGTGATGTATAGTTGGAGTATAAATCATAAAGTCTGTCTGTAAGAGAGTTGAGAATGTGACCATGACACACCAGTTCATCTTCTGCACGTTTCTTTCTTTCTTCCTTCACTGTATCTGTGTCATCTAGTGTAGGATCTGCCAATGGCTGCAAATTCGGATCCAGAACATAGAACACCTTCAAAGTTGTCAACAGAAACTTCATCTTGTCCTTCCATCTGGTGAAGTTTGTCCCATCAAACTGGTTCAACTTGACAGGATCTTGTTGATTGATAAACATAGGATTGGTAACCATTGCCATATCAAAAGTAATATTACACTCAAATTGTTAGGAAATAATCAGAGTATATGGCTTTGAGGCGTGCAAAATTACACTTTCTTGAGTGTAATATTGCCTCACACAGAAGCAAGTTACCCCAGGATACAACAAAGCCTTTAGAATTTTCGTGAAAAGTAAGAAATGCAGAGTAATTCTTTTCTGGAAATCATCACTCTTATATAGAGTATGAAAAGACATAAATGAATGGTTGTGATTCTCTGTTAAATAACAACCATTCATTTCAGACATAACTGTTCCAGACATATAACCGAAAATATGTCTGTTGGAACAGTTAAAATAATTTTAAATTCGAAATTGAATTTAAAATATTCTGTCAAAAAATAAAACTTTGACTTAAGTCAAAGAGCCAAGAGCCCAAGTGCCCCAAGTGCCCAAGTGCCCATCTTTGACTTTTAAAATAGGCCAAGCTCTAGCCAAAGCCCAAGCCAAGCAAGACCAAGCCCAAGCCCAAGCCAAGCAAGCTCAAGCCCAAGCCAAGCAAGCTCAAGCCCAAGCCAAATGGTCAAAGCCCATTCCTCTTTGACTCCAAATTACTCTCAAGAGTTGATTTCCCTTTATAAATAATTCCCTTTACACTTTTACAAGCAATGTGGGAACTTGATCCCTTGTATTTATTACAAGCTATCCAACAGGCATTGGAATAGTGTTAGGAGGGCAGGCCAATATTGTCACAGGGGCACACTGTTACAACAAGGCAACAGCATTTGGTGGCGTCAGAATTCTAGTGAAATCAGCCGGTTCACTTACGAGAATTGACAATTACTACCTAGATTTCACTGCTATAGTCATGGAAGACCCTGTTCAAGTTCATGTTACCAATGGATTTTTCTTAGGAGATGCTAATGTTGTGTTAAAGTCAATTAAGGTACAAATATCTGGGTTAAATATAGTTAACAATATGTTCAATGGTAACGCCAGAAACATGGTTCCCATTATCCAACTAGACGGGATATATAGTGCAATAGACCAGAACAATGTGAATGGCATGAGCCTGAAATCAACGGTTAGAAAATTGACGGTAGCCGGAAATGGAACAAACTGGGTTGCTGATTTTTCTTCGCTTTTAGTATTTCCAGATCAGATTAATCATTTTCAGTACTCATTTCATATTCAAAAGGGAGGCAGCAACAAGTTTACCTGTACATGCAGTGACCACTGCATCAAATAACGTTGTAGTTGTAAAGAGTGACAAAGCTGTCAATGGGGTGAATTCAGTGGCCGTCGATCAGTACAATTGTATCGGGGAGAGCAATGTAGATTTTACAAAGTAGAAGTTAAGATATTTCGAAATACAAGTTTTTGTTTTGGTATGGCCGAATCAAAGAGAAACACATCTGTACCATGAGTTGTGGTTCAGTTGGCAATGCAAGTTGAGTTTATGGGATGAGCTCTCAAATTTGATTCCCACTGAACATATTTTTGGAGAGGGTGAAGAGCTTTAACTGTGACGAAACTCCGAACAAAATTAGTCTCAATGTGTTAAAATGGATAGAAATACAAAAAAAAAAAGAAACACATCTGTAAAGCTTTATCCGTTATAATATGAGCTTTGAATAAGTACTCTACTTGATCTACTTCTTTATAAAAGTCATTCAACTAACTTGTATGGGAGTTGATGAAAGAACTTGGGACACCGAAACAAAATCATAAAAGTACATTCAACATACTATTATGGGACCTGCTGAAAGAACTTGGGATACCAAAATAAAACAATCAACTTCAAGAAAGCTTAATTAAGAGTTTGTGCATGCCTTACACGCCAATAGCTTACCAATTCTATGAGTTTCCTCTGTCGGTAGACCTGATAATTTTAGACACGATACAATTATATGACACAAAAATGATATGAAAATAAGACACAAAAGTGATACGAGCTAAAGTTAAGTAAAAATTGTACATAAATATGATAAAAGCCAAAAATAAGCTAAAAATAAGATTTTATATTTTCCATGTCAATTCAAATTTTGACACAAAATTTTCATGTTTTACACTATACAAATACACTTTTACATGACACGAAAACGAATTAGAAACACGAATTGTCAAGTCTATCTGTGATGAGATTGTATATAAATTGACAAGCATCACAAGATGAATGAATATAGAAAAGAAGAAAGAAGATAGAAGAGAGAAAAGGATTGAAGAATGAATTTTTGTATTGTAATCTTGCATGAGAAAAACTAAATTGAATTACAACTGAGGTTGTTAAGGTTGGTAAAGTAACTACTCTGGTTAGCAGATTTAACATAATTAACTACTATGGTTAACTAACTGAGTTAGTTAATTATGTTGACATACCCTCACAAACTAAGCCTCTATCTCCAAGCTTCTGTACACTACTTTTACTCTCTTGTAAATGGAGCTCCCCTGCTTCCTAATTGCTACCTCGAACAGTAAGCTTTGACCTTAGTTGAGCAAAACTGGCTAAGGACAAACGTTTTGTGAGGATGTCAGCAGGCTGGTCATAAGCTGGAATATGGCTGACAATGATTTGTTTCTGCAAAAACTTTCTCTCTCACAAAGAACATATCTAGTTCAATATGTTTAGTCCTGGTATGTTGAATAGGATTAGCAGATAGGGTCACTGTAGATAGGTCATCACACCATATATGAGGTCTAATAGAAAGAGGTAGACCAATTTTAGTCAATAGTGATTGGATCCAAGTGATTTCAGCAGTTAGGTTGGCCAAGCTTCGAAATTCAGCTTCAGTACTGGACCTAGACACAATGGTCTGCGTCTTTGAACTCCAAGAGATAAGGTTGGATCCCAAAAAGACACAATAGCCTGAGATAGACCTTCTGTCATCTAGGTCAGTAGCCCAGTCTGCATTAGTGAAACCAATGAGTTGAAGAATAAGGGAAGGTTGAAGAAAAAGACCATGGCGCAAGGTACCACAGAGATATCTAAATCTAAGTATCCACTTCACGGCCTTCTAATGTATATCAAGGGGTTCATGCATAAACTGAGAAACCTTGTTTACAGCAAATGTAATTTTTGGTCTAGTGATAGTGACATATTGTAGTGCTCCAATAGCACTTATGTACATTTGAACATCTTCAATAGGTGAACCATCTTTAACAGAAAGCCGTAAGGAACTGGCCATTGGAGTAGGTAAAAGGTTGGCTTCCAACATGTGAAATTTGTGAAGCAGCTCCGTAATATACTTGGTTTGAGTTAGCAACAATCCATTGGATAACTTGGTAACCTCAATACCAAGAAAAAGATTCAATGAGCCAAGATCTTTTAGGGAGAAAGCAGCATCTAAGTTTGAAACAAGCTGATCAATATGCCTAGAGGAGCTACTAGTGATGATAATATCATCAACATATACTAGAACATATGTGCTAAATGAATTTGAGTGCTGAATGAATAGAGACTGGTTAGCTCGAGAAGAAACAAAACCTTGCTGATGTAAGAACTGTTGAAGTTTTTCAAACTAAGCCCTTGGAGCCTATTTTAGACGATAAAGGGCTTTATGCAACTTATACACCAGCTTCTGTCCATTGTTAGAAGTTTCAAATCTAGGGGGCTGATGCATATATACCTCTTCATTAAGAGTACAATTAAGGAATGCATTGTTCACATCAACTTGTCTCAAAGACTAGCCTCTAGTTAATGTTAGTGTAAGAAGAATTCTTATTATGGTAGGCTTGACAACAGGCTAAAGGTCTCACCAAAATCAATACCATGTTGCTAGAGATACCCTTTTGCAACCAGCCTAGCCTTATACCTTGCAATAGTACCATTTGCATTTCTTTGCAGCTTGAATACCGACTTAAAACCTACAATGGATCTATCAGTAGGCAAAGGAACTAAAGACCAGGTGCCATTTTTCAGTAAGGCCGTATATTCTTTAGTAACAACAGTTTTCCATTGATTATGTTTCAAAGCTTGAGTGATGGTGGTTGGTTCAGTGTTGTCAAGATCAGCAAGGTATACTTTTGGCTTGAAAATACCACTCTTAGACCTGGTTCTCATTGGATGCTGGTTAGTAACATGAGTAGGTGGTGATCCTAATATAGAAGATTGGCCATTCTGTTGTAAAGGATTGGATGGCGAGGTACTAGAATGAGGTGACTCATTTGAACTAGGAGGTGAAGAGAATTCTGAAATTTGAAACTGGTGTGACTGATCTAAAAAAGAATTTGGAGCAGTAGAAGAAGACAATGAAGGATTCAATTGAGCAACAAGAGGAGGTGATGGTAAGGAAAGTGAGCTAGATTCTGAAGTTGGAGAACATGATTTTGAGAACAGTTCAATATAAGGAAACCTATATTCATAAAAAACAACATGTTTGGAGATGAATAAATGACCATTTGATAAAGACATTTATAACCTTTATGACTTGGACTATAGCCTAAAAAGATACATGGAGAAAATTTATAATCCATTTTGTGAGAATGAAAGGGCCTAAGATAGGGATAGCATAAACAACCAAAAGTTTTAAGGAATGTATAACCTGGTTTTACCTTATAAAGTGCTTCAAAAGGAGATTTTGAACTGAGGGCAGTACTTGGCAACCTGTTGATGAGATAAACTGCAACTGAAAAAGCATCAGACCAGAATTTGAAGGGTAAGGATGCTTAAGACAGTAGGGTAAGTCCTGTTTCTACTATATGTCTATGTTTTCTTTCAACAATTCCATTTTGTTGAGATGTATGGGGACAAGAATGCCTTCTGAGTTGAGAAAGGAGGTAAACCTCCTAAATTCACCACCCTAATATATTTGAAGAATCTTTATGGAAGTAGAAAATTGTTTCTCTACTAATTTCTTGAAATGGACAAAAGAAGACAAGGCTTCACCCTTAGATTGTAAGAAATATATCTATGTGTGTCTAGAACATGCATCAACGAATGAAATATAATATTTGAAGCCATTGCTAGACAAGTAGGGAGCAAGACCCCATAGATCAAATTCAATGAGAGTAAATGGAGAAGAGTAAGTTGTTTTGGATGGTGAGAAGGAAGTCTATGACTTTTTGCATATTAACAGTAAGAACAAATGTAATTTCTATTTATTTTGTTTGGAATATTACAAATGGATAGAACCTTAGAGACAAGAATAGAATTTGGAGGCCTAATCTCCTATGCTAAAGAACATAAGGATCTACATTCAAAACTGGAACTTTTGACAAATTTGATGATGTTGATAGTAAAGCTTCTTTCTAGTTTGATGAAACAGCTGCAATAGACTCATCTATATTGAGATTGAACTTGTACAGACCCTTGTCAAGGGTCCTCTTTAGAAGAACTTCCTTGGTAGTTGAATCCTTCACAAAGCAAGAATTAGAATGAAATTCAAAAAAGATTGAGTTATCTTTGCAAAATTGAGAAACAGAAAGCAAGTTTTTGGTTATTTGAGGTATATGTAAAATATTTTTGAGATGAAGGGATTTGGATCGAGACTTAACAAAAGAATGAACTATACCTGATATATTGATACTAGCACCATTTCCCATGTAAACCTTACCAGTTCCATGATAATCAGTTCCAAGATTTAGGTTCTCCAATAGTTTGTGATATGGTTTGTAGCTTCAAAATCTGAGTAATAGGATGAATCAGTGATAGAGGAAGGGGTTGCTATCATAGCCTTTAATGCATTTGCTTGATGGGGGAAGGAGTTGCTGTTTTGGCCAAAGAATCTTGGATTATTGGAAGCTTCTCCAGAACCAAAAGATCTTGAAAATTGAGTAGATTCACTAGGGTCAGAATTGAATGAAAGATCAAATCTATGATAGCATCTATGTACTGTGTGCCTAATCTTGCCACAAAGTTGGCATTGTGGCTTAAAACCAGCAAAGACTCTTCCTTTAGATCTGCCTCTGCCCCTGAAATTCCTTCCACCAGTATAACCTCGAGTGTTCTCAAAAGAAAACCTTTTCTGTTGAGTAGCCATATGTACAGAGGTCATAACAGCATCTGTAAAAGAGGAATTCTGCAAATTTCCTGACTTTGTAGCAAACAAGAGAGATGAAGTGGTTTTCTAATTTGGCAACTCCTTTTGGGTAGATATAGCAGCAACTATGGCATCATATTCCGATCCAAGACCAAACAAGGCTATATGCACTAACTAATTATCATTCATAGCACATCCACAAGAAATCAAAGTATCCCACAATGACTTAAAATCTTTACAAGATATTCCTTCATGCTAAGTGATCTTTTCTTGATATTCTGCAATTGCCTCTTATATTGCATCACTTTTGCAAAATACTCTTCAATGGCTTCCCACAAGTCTTTTGTTGTTTCACAGCCAACAAAATTGGGCAAGATCTAATTATCAGTAGAAGATAAGATCCAAAAAACAAGGATTTGATCTTGTCTATCATAGATTTTAAACTCAGTACTTCCAACAGAAGGAATGGTTTGCTTACCATCAATGAACCCTCTCAAGCCATATCCTCTTAGAGTTGCCACAATTTGTTGCTTCCACAGTAAATAGTTATCATCTCCAAGCTTCACGGTGATGACTTGAGATCCACGATTCTGAACCAAGAGAGAAGATAAGGTTGTTGAATTGCTCTCTATTACAGCTTCTGATACCATGATGAGATTGTATATAAACTGACAAGAATGACAAGATGAATGAATATAGAAAAGATGAAAGAAGATAGAAAAGAGAAGAGGATTGAAGAATGAATTTCTGTATTGTAATCTTGCATGAGAAAAACTAAACTGAATTACAACTGAGGTTGTTAAGGTTGGTAAAGTAACTACTCTGGTTAGCAGACTTAACAAAATTAACTGCTATGGTTAACTGACTGAGTTAGTTAATTTTGTTGACAATCTGTCATTGCTATTTGATTCAATTTTTTTATTCTAAAGTATTCCACCGGACAAAAGAAAAAACAAAATGTACAGAAAGTCAAAAAGTAATCAATGATCTAAAGAATTCCATTTCGCTTAAGTCGAGCAATGATAGGCTACGCATTCCATAGTGGATTTCTACTAATATGATTATGACCGAAACAATAATTTCTTTCACACTTTCTCGTCTACATGCAGAATTAATCTAGGAAGCATATGACTCACTCTCTCTATATATAAATATATTTTAATCTAAGCTTCTATGCCACAAGATTTGTGTTAACTATAATATTATGAATCAAATGATATTATGATGTTGACCCAGGAATCATTTTATATACATAATTGAGTGGCCATAATTGGATTTGGAGAAGTTCTTCGTAATCATGCAAAGTCACTTTGGGATTATTCATTGCATTGGCAGCTAGTACCTGGTAGCATATCACAGATATGAGGACCTAATAAATCCTGAAACCCAAATTAGTATCGATTTAATTGTAGTATAATATTACTTTTTTAGACATTTTAGTCGTTTAATACAAAAAATCTCATGATAAAATTACTCCATAAATTATAGCAAGACAAATGTGATATGTGGACCATGACACCTTAAACATACGTATCATTTAGTGGATAGAGAGCCAATCCAAGTGAAACTTGCCTGCCAACTTATCTATCCAACCTAGAATTTGACATCCCAATAACAAAAAGCAGAAGATGGAACAATCAGAATCTTCTTCATATATATATAGATATAGATATAGATATATATATATATATATATATATATATATATTATATTATTTTGCTGCTTCTTGTATACTGTCCATGTTTACTCTTCTGTTTGAAATTTGGTGGGCTTAATTTTATGTGATTAGATTAGAGATGAGGAAAGGTGAGAGAAAGTGGTGGCCAAAACTCAAAATTAAGACAACATTGCAAGCTTTTTGAGAATTAGTGTAACTTCTTTTCAGAAAAAATTTCATGTTTTTTCGCAACTTGATGAAGCCAACCAATAGAACTTCGAAAAATCCATGGAAAGAGAGTGATGCGCTTTTGCGTTGTTTTGAGGCGCATTAAACAGAAGGGAAGACAGTGGATTATCAAGTAAGCATAAACATATCGCATGCCACCATTTCTTCAATGATATCGCAGTCCCACCCCATCCCATCATATATTTGATCAGCCTCACTGCACTTTGGCCTCGTGTTCCTCTTGCTTGCTGTGTGCACGTACCATGTGTCCCTCCGCCTTCATTTTTCTCATCTCTATCTGCTCACACTTGAACTACTTTGATCAGTTTAATTTCCCCACTTCTTCTTTTCTCCATGGCTCAAACTTCTTCACCATCTCCCTCGGTTAGTCAGTCGACACATGAGACTGTAGATTTGAACCTTATGATAATAGTGGCAGCTTTGTTTTGTGCCTTGGTTTGTGTCCTCGGCCTTCACTCCATGCTACAATGCGTATTTCAATGCACGCATCGCGCTGTGACGGAGCCCAGGGAATGGGTGGCCTCGCGTAGAATAAACTCCGGTCTCAAGAAGAAAGAAATGGTAGCTTTGCCAACTTCAACTTATGCCAATTCAGGCTCACCATCATCTGCTTCGGGTTGTGCAATTTGCCTGGCAGATTTCTTGGATGGTGACAAAATACGGATGCTTCCCAAATGCAACCATCGCTTCCATGTTGCTTGCATCGACAAATGGCTGCTCTCTCACTCCTCCTGTCCTACTTGCCGGCATAGGCTCAAGTCCAGTGACTCTATGTCCTCCTTAGATCAAATTGTTGCAGCTTTGTGAAGTTGTTTTAGCATAATTGAGGTACTGTTTTTAGTAGCATGTTTTCTTTAATCCCTTCTTCTTGTTAGTTGCTTATCCGCGGAATCTGAATCTATGGAGCTGATGACAATTCTGCAAATCATGAGTTTCTACCCTTCTAAGGCAAGTGTTATACCGTAATGATCTACCATTTTTGTACTTTTGTACGAATTTAATAGAACTTCTTACCAGTCATTGTAGTAGGCTACAGTATCATAAGCATTTGTTACTCTCTTTATTATAAATTTATAATATTATAATATATAGAGATCAATTATTAAAGCGGGGCTTGTAACAAATAGTATTACCATTACTGAATTGTTCCAAAGATCAGCAAATTAGACCACTTCATACTCTAATTAATTTTGTAAAAGTTCTCTTTACTCACCTTTTTAGCTTTTATTCTACTATATACAAATATACATTGTAAATATTGTTGTTTAAAAAAAAGGGAGAGAGAGAGTGTGAAGTAGCTGGTCTGGTCATATGCAAATGGATCGAAGGGTTTTTTTGTGTGCCCAAGCTTAATCTTGAGGCTCGATTGTGAAAGTGGATTGGACAGAATATGCCATTATGAAAGCGACCTCTCCATTGCCTCACCATGTGTAGAGATTAAAGGACAACATAAACTTCCACCAAAAAGAAAAAAAAGAGGACAGCATAAAGCATTAAGTAAAGAGAAAACGACAAGTACGACGAGATATATTAATATTGTAAACTAGCATTTGGCCCGCGTGATGCCGCGGATTAGAAGGAAAAGTGAACACAAATATTTTGTTGAGAGGGAAAGAGTTAAAATATGTTAAAAAGTTTGAAAAATGTTGGAGGCAGTAATAAAGATTCTGCAGCGGTGCAAGAAGGAAGAAAATATATTTAAGATTCATGTCTAGGTCAGGTAATGGTCACTGCGAAGCTTAGTGGTTGGATTCATCAAGAACAAGGAAATATCCCCAGGTTGGATTCGGTTGTCAATAACAAAGCGTTACCATCCAGCGGAGAAGACTTTGTTGGATTCTTGATAATTGGATTTTTAAATTGTTGGTTAAGAGAATAAGATGTAAATGTTAAAAATATTAATTTAAATATATTAAGTAAAATCATGTAAAGTAGATAATAATTATTATGGTAATATGATTTAAGTAAAAAATTAAATCTTGTAGAAACATTAAAACTTTCGGTATATACCTCGACTATATTTCATCCCAGATCCCATCACTGAAATTTCCTTAAGCCTGGGTCATTCAAGGATTATCTTCCAATAATGTACTCCAAGCAATAGAGGTGGCAAAAGTTGACCCGACCCGAAAAATCCGCCCAATTAACCCGAATCCAAACCCGACCGATCCGATTTGATTAAAAAAGTCAACAACCCAAATCCAACCCGATCCGAATCCGAATTGATCCGAAACCAAATTTATCCGAATTTACATTGATCCGAACCCGACCGGATCCGAACCCGACCGAATCCGAACCCGAATTGATCCGAACCCGAATTCATCCGAATTTAGATTAATCCAAACCCGAATTGATCCGAATCCGAATTGATCTAAACCCAAATTGACCCGAATCCAAATTGATCCGAATCCAAATTTACCACCTAAAAAGATTCAAATTTAAATTTAATATTGTCAATAAATATTTAAATGTTAAAATTAAATATCAAAGTATTTTAATATAGTAAAAATATAATTTTTTCAATAATATGAGTGTTATATATTGTTTAATCTAGTTAAATTTAAATATTCACTTTTATATTGCATTCATTTGAACCTAATGTATAATTATTTAATGACTAATTTATAATAGAGTACAGAAGCTATATCATCTACACTAATGTCTTCAATTATTCTATAAAAAATCAAAATAAATTAAAGAAATATATAGTATTGTTTTATGATTTTAGTAGAGATTATTAAATCACTTTGATTCAAAAGTTATTAATTATTGTAGATAATAAAAATAAAATGAAAAAAATGTAATTAATTTATGAATATTGGTAAATATATTATAAAGAAAACTATCATATAGATTATTAAATATTTTTATTATTTCAATCCCAATTGTACTATAGGTCATGTAAGAAGAAAATTTTATTTTCATGAGTTTTGTAATTCTTAGAAATATGGTTTCAAGTTATTTTCATATAAGATAAATCACATCAAGATGACCAAAACTTAAAATTTGTCAAATCAACCCGAATCTAAATCCGACCGACCCGAATCCAAATCCGACCAACCCGAATCCAAATCCGACTAATCCGAATTGACTAAAAAAGTCAACGACTCAAACCCGACCTTATCCGAACCCGAAATGATCCGAACCCGAAATGATCCAAACCCAAAATAGACCGATTTTTTCTTGACCCGAACCCGACCTTATCCGAACCCGAAATGATCCAAACCCGAAATAGACCGATTTTTCCTTGACCCAAACCCGACCTTATCTGAACCCGAATTGACCCGAATCCGAAATGATCCGATTTTTCCTTAATCCAAAATGATCCGATCCAAAATGATCCAACCCAAACCCGACTCGACCCGCCTATTTGCCACCTCTACCAAGCAATAATATAGTTGAAGCAATTGCTAAAAGAATAAAATAATCCCTACTGATCATGAAGGGCAATTAGATGGGACCTATATGACACAATTACTTGAACTTCAACTTTTTCCCCTTTTTGAAGTTCTTCCAAACTCACCCTAATGATAATTTCATAGAAGCAAACAAAAACAGATATCTTTTGCTTTTATGAACCGATGATAGTGAATAAATATAAACTGAAGAGTAACATTTTTGCCAACTTATCAAAAAACCAAAATGCTCTGGTCGCAAAACCCTTGTCACAAAGCAAACTGATAATAAATGTGCAAGTAGCATTATCATCAATGAATCCTCTTTCTAGTATTTCATTAGACTATCAATCTATATAGTGGTTAAATACTATATGCAAGTAGAAAACTGATAAGCAAACTGATAATCAATGTGCAAGTAGAAAACTTTTTTTTGCCAGATACTTGAGGTTTGCAAGATTAGACATTTTATTAGACATTTCTTTTGCTACAATACCTGACTACCATCAATTTATAACAACCAAAATCCGCACACACATCGCTGTCAAACATTTCATCAGACACTTTCTCCAAATAGTCAAGCAACCCCATTTCGATACCAACCTTTAATATACAATTCAAGGTTTCATCCTTTAGCTTCAAGCCCTGATTTTGCATCTCAAAAATCATCCCAACGGCTCCTTTAATCTCCCAACTTACGCAAAAGTCCTTATTAGACACTGCATTATTTCATTGGCTCTGTCAAAGTTTACATTTTTAATAAAAAAAGTGGCAATTACGATATAAAGTCTAATGAAATGTCTAATCTTGCAGACCTCAAGTATCTAGCAAAAGAAAGTTTTCTTTGTCCAGAAAGCTTGATCGATATGAACCTTCCTTGAAATGAATATAGTTATGAGTGTGCTACCAATATTAAGGATCTCATAAAACTAACTGATGTGATGACAGAATATTCTTTGGGGTCTAATGGAAGTGCATTCTTTATTTTTCTTGGTTACCACAAAATGAGTAAATCAACACATGTGACATCCATAAAAGAGTTTTATGTATCGAACCAGTGCATGTCATTGTCATCATTATTTTTTTCACCAATATTTACACATCATCATTATGATTCTATAACACAATTGCTTAGGTAAGAAAAAACAGTCGAAGAGGAAATATACTTTTTTATATATAAGAGTTCACATACCCATTGGAACTTCATTGTAGTAGCCATAGTTTAAGCAGATGTACATAGAAGTCGGATCTTTTTACATGTTGGAAAGGTATCCAACGAAGCTGAAAAACAAAAAAATATGTTAAGCCCCTTGTAGTTCTTCAATGTACATGGTAGATATAATGAACAGAGAACAAAAGATCGATAAAAAGAGACATGATGACAAGGCAAACACATCAATAGGATGATGTGTTTAGCATTCCTCATACTCATGTTGCAAAATGATAGTTAGACAAAAGTAGTTTCAATCACCAAGTTAGAGAAGTTAATCTCTTTTAATTTGTTTCCCCTTGCAAAATAAGAGAAAAGAAGCTTGATATGTCATGGGAATGGAGATAAATATGGGAATTGATGGGTATTCAGGAGTTATGCATATCGTTTTCCGTTCACATGCAGAGCATAAGATTAAGAAGTTGAGTTTCAATGTATATACGGTCAATATGCATGTCTTAATAACGCTGCATTATATTGGATATAAAATAAAATTACCTAGATTTAAGGTGCTTCAATAGGATATCATTAGAGCCAAAATCTAAGGTGGAATCAGGAGAATGATTTGCGCCATGTGGTTCTTCACCAAGATGCTGATGTGGTAGGCAATTGTTGATTTAAGTATTATATACAATGCATTAAGGTTGATGTTAAATGTCTAAATAGTTATATAAATTAGTTGGCTTTTGTTTAGGGTCAAGAAGTTCACATGGATAGAAAATTGTTAAGGTGATTCAAAGCTATGTAGAGATTTAAAATGCACGTTGAGTATTATTTCAATGATCGATGAGTATTATGTTCAAATATAATGGATGACGCATATAAGTCAATTAACATTAAAAGAAAGATTCATGAATGTTCATTGGGAAATAAGTTGAAGACCTGAATGCAATTTTCTTCCTAGGTGGCTATTTAATTCCTGATGTTGGATCATCAAGTGCTTTGAAAAGCAGAGTAGCAGTAGGCTCATTGATTCTGTAAAATTAAATATAATCAAGAGATTAGCTTAGTACATTTGATAATAGAAGTTATATAGAATTGAGAGTTGTTTTTTGTTTATGAGTTCATTAAGAGAATCAGCATTCCATCAGACCTGTGGCAGTCAAAGAAATGCAAATGGATTCTTTGCTTCATGCGATTTGGTATAGTTAGTTCTTCAAAGAGTTCAAATGAAAATAGAAGAACAATAGATTGGTGCTTCATGGATTGATAATTGAATGCAATTATTAGCAGTCTACCATGAAATTCTTTCTTCTTGATAATAGCCTAGGGAGATATGTTTATGGGTGAGTATGAAGAATTTTCATCTCAATTAGACCATAAGAGAATTTTGAAATATATTATGCACTCTCCATTACCAATACCATTTCTATTGAATCTTACATATTTGATGCAGGTGAAATAAGGAAATGATGATTCATGTTCCGTTAATTTTTTTTTTAAAAAAAGATAGGAGAATCATGGAATGCAAATGATAGCTTTATAGTTTTTTAATTTAAATTTAGTAAGGCTACATAAATATATTTTGTGAACAATTTAGTTTCATTTCACTTAATGACTTCCTTTAATTTTTTTATTGTTTTATTTGAAAACATTCAGTAGATTTGTTTGGAGAGATAGGTCCTAACCTTGAAGGCTATTACTCAATAAAAGCTTTTGACGTTAGAAGTTGTGGCATTTTACTGCTTATAATAAAATTTTGGGAACTATATGTATATGTACTTATACTAATTGATATCAATTTTGGTATCTAACAATGCAAGCTGTAGGCAAAAAAAAAAAAAATACAAATATGAGATTGACAACACTGATATAGTCTTCATTCCTATGGCTGGTCTGGTTTAACATTTATAAATCTCTAGTGATTTTTTTCAGGAAATAATGAATATGTTTTATGTAATTATGAGAAATAAAAGATATCTTTGGAAAAGAACAATCATTCATATTATAAATAAGTTGTAATTATCAGAATAGGTATCTTTGGAAAATAACAATCATGCTGTTATAATAAGCAGATATTGTGAAACAAACCTGATGCCTTTTGGTTTCCCAAGTGATTGAGATGAGAGTAGATCAGGAGACTCAGGTAGAGTTTGAGTCAACATTCAGGTATCAAGAGGTATGTTCAGTATGGGTTGAAGGCCTTGCAAAGAATGGTCAACTTCATCAAAAGATGAAGATCCACTACCAGGAGTTTGTTTTGGTTGCCGCTTGTTGGGGAAGAAGACTCTATTGACAGCAAAGGTGCAATTTGGGCAATAGTTTGCCCAACCAACTGCTTAGCTACTCTTCCAAAAGCTATAAAATCAACTTCTACAGTTGAATCTTTCACAATCATCAGTATTTTATAACTACATGGAACAAAATATAGGAAGGCAAAAAGTTAAGTTTAAATTGAATTGATCATTTTTAGTAAAGGAAGCTGTTTATTTGTATAGAGATAAATAGTTGTTTTGACATAAAAAAATAGAATACAAATTAAAAGCCTTGTATGATTTTTGGTATTTTCTCTCCATGTTTTGGAGTTGAACATTCAGATTAATCACCTTTGGGCCGTAAGCTCTTCATGCATTTATTATGATTGCTGTAAAACCACCCTTGACTAGTGTCAATCTCGATGATTTTACCTTGGCAATTGAATGTTTTGTCCTAAGGCAAGTGCAAAATGAAAAATTTAGTTGCTCATGTGAGAATAACATAGGAAATTAAAATTGGATGTGATTGAAAATAAGCATATGAAAACCTTGGAGTTATGAATGTTAATTATGAGTAGCTGTTGAATCATCATTGGATTCTCATTTATATCATCGGATGTGATGCGACGCGCTTGAGGAGCTTCTGGTAAAGTTGCAACAGTAATTAGGTGATCCTCAAACCTATGCAAAGTTTTTAAGTTATATTGTTAGGAACCAATAAAAGTAGT
Source organism: Heritiera fomes (assembly GCA_032173925.1). NCBI lineage: Eukaryota > Viridiplantae > Streptophyta > Magnoliopsida > Malvales > Malvaceae > Heritiera > Heritiera fomes. The sequence continues at coordinate 12,819,011 of JAPDPM010000009.1, read as the reverse complement.
ATAAAGACATAATTATAAGTATGAATAAAAGCATCATCATAACCTGTGCTTGAGAAGTTTCGCTTCTGTAATTGGTGGATCAATGTACGTTTTGGTTGCGGAAGAACTACAAACATTCAATTCGCCTGAATGTGATTCCACATCAAGATCACATTGAGATAATAAATTAATTAATTGGGTCAACAATAGTGGTTATTGACTATCAAATGAGATAACCAAGCATATTACATTAGAACTCTCTTACAGTCATGCCAACAAGTGCAAGAATAAGATTTTAACATTTTTCCACCAATTGTTCATAGGTAAGAATCTTTGTATTCTTGCCCCATAATGTAACATTAAGAGAGTTTCCACTTATTTTTTGGATGCTATAAAAGTTGGGCAATAGAGAAAATGACAGAAAAAGATTACATTTTGAATAACTTGTAAGTAAAGAAATATAAACGTATTAAGAAAATGAAAGATCTGTTTCAACTCACTTCAGATCTTGCAACCTGACATTTTGAAGATCAACAGGTTAACTTTTGCTTTTAGGAAAAGCAATAAGAACACGACTAATCGTTGTAACAACACCAATGATGTCTAGTTGGACAGTTAAAAAAGACAGAAGAAAAAGGTCAAAATTAACTCTTTTTTTGTTGTAAATGGACTAAGAAAGAGAGGAAATCAGGAAGCATAGCTAAATAATGAGCAGTTAACGTTTGTTGTAAAACTTGAAAGCTGGTTATGAATGTTATCTTGTAATTAAGATGCACGGCTCAAAAATAATTGAGCTAAATCATTTTACCTGTTAGTAATGTGTCGATGTCCTTGCAAAGTGGAAGAAAACGATAAGGTTGGAAATCAAAATAGTATTGAGGTAAATCTTCACTGGGATTAGGTGCATGCATGACTTTACTTTAGCATCCAAGAGTGATTGCTAGTTAGGAATCCAAGGCAGAGAAATTTTTCTTTGGTTCACCAACATAGAAGTCAGTCATCTCATAGACTGAACCTTCTTTTAGTATTGACTGGAAAAATTGTCGATCTCTTTTTCCCGCAAAGGCTTGTATAGCATTACCTTATATGAATGCAAGGTCAAAATCATGTAAGCAGAATTTATCATGCATATTATCACGGAGAACTGATGAAAATTTATAAGGGCATTAAAATAACCTTTACATCAACTAGCAGCATTTCCTTAGGAGCAAATTTAGGATCATCTCCAGGGACAACTGAATCCCAAAGTCTCACCAAGCAAACTCTTATTTTTTGTTCAGTTTCAACATGATTCAGTTGAGGAAGTAGTTGGATATCCATTGTAAACTAGAAGCAGCATAGAATGCAGATAAAGTTAGATAGCTGCAAGATAAAATCAGCAGCAAATAAAAAATTTAACAACAGCACATAAGGAGAACAAAAATAATTCATTCATTGAGGGTAAGGTGTAAAAGTTACACATAAAAAAAATAAGTGTTTCAAATAAAGTTGCTTCATTCATTTAGGGTAAGCTACAAAGTTAATGACGAAAAGTCTAGAATGGGATGATGAAGAACAGAGGATAAAAAAGAGAGCAAATCGTGTAAGAGGAAAGAACAATATTTTATTAAAAAGCCAATGGCGAATAGCTAATTTCATTACAACAAATTTGTGATAATGAATCAAGGCACAGACAAACAGAATTCAACATGAGAACATGGATGGGAACCAAGCAAGGCATCAACTAAGTCAAAGAGATATACAGTTGGCACCCAAAATAGCTGACTAAAGAAATAACATAAGAAAAAAAGATTTGAAATAATATCAGAACAAAGAATAAGGGAAACATGGCTTTAACTTAGGATTAAATTATCAAAATGAAAACTGCACCCAATGCAACATAAGAAATCTAAGAGGTTGAAAGGAGAAAAAGGAAAAGGAAAGCACATACCATATTGAAGTCATGAAATAAAGAGTGGTAATGAAGAAAAAAAACTGTCACAATCTCAAAGGAAATAATAGAATGTCAAAAATAAAAGAAAGTGAGAAAGTGCATAAAAAAGAAAATGGAAGTTACCTATATGAAAGGGTATGAAGTCTTTGAGGTGGAACGAATGTGAATTGAAAGATAGGTAAAAGAAAGAAATGACCAATGAAATCAAACATAGCAATGAAAGGTTGCATGAAAATACAATCACGGATAACCTCTTCTAATGGAGTGAAAATTTCAGGAAAAACAATGTTCTTTGTTTGGGTATTAGGTTTGCCATCATCATTCTCAATCAAAATCTTTAATCTTGACCTATGGGTGACTCTTGAAATAGCAACATACAGTTGACCATGTGTGAAGATAGGCTTGGGTAAATAAAGGCCAATATGTTCAAAAGTTTAACTTTGACTTTTGTTAATTGTCATGGCATAGGATAAACGCAAGAGGTATTGGTTCCTTTTGAATAAGAAAGGCAATTTTGGATTTTTATAGATAAAGGATATCCTAGGAACAAAAAACTTATCCCCAATATGTGTACCAGTTATAATTTTAGCTTCAATCACATTTCGTGCTAATTGAATGACAATTAACCTTGTTCCATTGCATAAGCCCAAAGTTTGATTCCAGTTTCTAAGCAACATCACAATTGAACCTAATTTCAAATGCAATTCATGGTTCGGGATTCCATCAAATTTTGAAGAATTGAAGAGCTCAGGTGGATAGAGTATCTCTTGATCTTTAACATGGCCATCAACATTTGAAATTGAATCAAAGCTACGGTAAACATGAAGTTCACCTAGAAGTAAAGCAAGAATTTCATCATTGATCAGATCAACAGTTTCATTGAAAGGAGTGACAATTGCTCATTCCGCAAGGTATAAAGTATCTTTGAATCTAATTACTAAATCAACATAGATGGATTTTATGAAAGCACGAAGTGGTGACGCAGAATTAAGTATTAATAGATCAGGTGGGATTTCTATCCATGATCGATTATTGTCTTCACACTTGCTTACAGGTGGGATCGTACCATCACCGATTCCAAGTATCCATTCAGCAAACCGATTCATCTCTTCTCTTGAGTTTGCATCAAGTGCATTAGACTTAAGTCTCATGTTTGTCTTGAGTGGAAAAACAATTCATTGTCTCCAAAGTGGAGACTTATTGATGCTTGCATTAACTATTTAACTCTTAGTTCCTGATGGTATCACTAGTAATATTTGCTTGAAGTCACCACCTAATAGAATAGGTTTGCCTCCAAATGGTAATTTAGGTGATCCGTCTAATCTTGACATCATGATATCATGTAAGCTCCTTTCAAAAGCTTCAAAACAATGCCTATGGATCATAGGGGCTTCATCCCAAACAATCAAGTTTGCCATTTCAATTAGTTTTCCCAGTTCAATTCCACACTTTATTTGGCATGCGGAGAGCTCATCTACTTTCAATGGTATCTTGAATCTAGAATGAGTTGTTATACTATCTGGCAACAACAATGATGCTAGATCAGAAGAAGCCATAGCCAAAATAATTTTTCTCTTGGCACAAACAGTAGAAATGATTGTCTTCTAAAGGAATGTTTTCCTAATTCCACCATGTCCATGAACAATGAAGAAACCTCCTTGATGCTGCATAATGACATTTAGCACAGTCTAGATAGCCTTTTATTCTACATTAAGTTTTGCAAAGGACTCTAAATGTTCTTTTTCCAAAGATGCTAAATCATAACTCATTTCTTCCATAACCAATCTATCAAGCATGTGATGTAGAGCAATTACATTAGGTAAAGGTAAATCATGCTGAGATAATGAGGTCCCATTTTTGTTAAATTGTTCTTTCAATGATGATAAAACATGGTTCTTCAATTGATCTTCTAATATTTCAATCAATGAATTACCATATAGACAATTGAATTTATAATGGATGTCTTCTATAAGCAAGAGTCAATTATTTTTCCACAAAGACATTAGATTTTGTATCTCACAAAATAAGATCAATATGGTGAATAGTTGTCTAAGTTCAGGACTTGTTGCCCATTGAGAGGCTTGTTGCAAAGCATCATGCCATTCTTTATCATCACCGAGCAACCCTAATGCTTCGCATGCTGACTGAAATGATTCATGCAATACACCATCAACCTTCCTTAAACTTTCAAAATCAATTACACCTTTAACAATGTTCAATAGCAGTTGAAGGAAAAATACATCTCCAGCTGCTGGATGCATAAAGTTCAAACGACCAATCACAAATCCTTGCTCTCTTTGTTTCCAAATTTTTCCCTTGGCAACCAAACCCATTCAGTAGGAAAATCAACATAGGTCAAATTTCGAGCTTCAAGGTACTTCTTGTTAGCTTCCATCCACTCAGCCAACATGGTTTTATGCAACAGAGGTTGTCGCAACACATTTTCCAAGTTAGCCTCCTCAAAAAATGTGACCAAGTGTTGATTTGGCAAATGCATAGGCAATCGAACAACAACAGGTTCAAGATAATGCACAGGAAAACTGAAGATGCTCCAACATGCTTCATGCATAGAAATATATCTACAATTAAGAAACATCTTAATTTCATTGAATTAAGGTCTTCCATCACCATTCATTTCTTCCTGCAATTATCGATTCTTTTACACCAACTCGGGCTCGATCTGGGCCTTTATTCAAATATTTGAAAAGGTACTTGATTGATATAATTTTGCCACATATTTCGACATTGATATGTGCTTGGTGTTTAACAATCAAGTCAACATTTTGTGGGACAACAAATCAATTATCTAAATCGACTCCATTTTTCCTCATGACCGTTGCATCACTTTTAGAATGGAGCCTTCTATAGAGTGGCATACCATCATCTTGGACGATAGTCTCATTCTAGTATGGTTTAGGATTGAATTTTGAACACTTATCATTTTTCATGCATGGATATTGTTTGTTAAGAATTCCACATAGACCATGAATCACGAAAGTTGAAACAGCTTCATATGCAATAGGATCAAGATTTTTATCAAGGATATTTGCTGATATAAGATAGTCAATTGTTGCAAGATTTGAAATCTTATCATCAAGATGCAACCACAATAAAATATGAGTGTGGTAATCCTCGTTTTTGGAACTCAATTGTGTAAATAACTGCAAAGGAACAGATATGGAATGGTAATAAGAATGATTAAAGAAGTGCTAAATCATCAAAAGGAAGAACAATCATGGAAAGGATTAATATCAACGGAACGTAGAATGGGATATGAAAGAATTAGTTACCCGCAACATTTTGTCCAAAATAACCATCTTTGGTCAATTCATCCATGAGGCATTTTAACCTCAACTTGAACAACTGAACTAATAGATCAGGTCCATCCTCAATCTTTTGCCCAGGGATCATTTCTAATGCTTTAGGAACCTCAAGCCACTTAGAATTGCAAGTGAAAGTTATGAATACATCAGGATGTCTAAGTATTTGACAAATTGCTATAGCATCTTGGTAATTTTGGAATAGAAATCGAGGACTAGAGGTGAAACTTGAAGGCAAAACAATGCGTTTCCCAAGTGCTCGAGCATCGACATCACCTTTATTAATTGCATCCCTTACCCCTTGGTAAATTTCAAAGTGTAACTGTTTTTGATTATCTCGTATCCATTGTAACCTCATACGTTCAATACAAAGGTATGCATCAACAATAAATTGTTGAAACAACTTTCCCCCTCAACAAAGTACAACCAATGTCATTCATTTGTTGAATCAATGAAGCATAGTATTCAAGCAATGTCAAATTTCCTCTATTCTTGTTGTTCTTTCGATCCACATTTGCATATTGCATGCTTAGGGTGAAACCAGGTTTGCCAAAAGGGAAAAGTAATGGATACTGCAAGGACATAAAAGATGGGTGCAATTCACTAATCCTCTACAGTCCATTTGATTGATTGTCAACAATGATGTCACGGTTATCTTGCATAGCTTCATCTGCTCCAACAAAGAGACCAGCAATTTCACTTTCAGTTGGCAAATAATACTGCGAACCAGCTTGAGGTCTATGCCCAACCAAGCAAAGCCGAAGTTGGAGGTAATCGGTTTCAAGAAATCTATCCCTTCCCATTCTAACACCTTTATAATCTCATTCACTTCATCAAGCATTCAAACCAAATCGTGAACAATGTCAAGATCAACAACAATTTGATTGTGGTCAGAATCAAAGGCCTTAAGCCTATTGAAAACCTCATTCACTATGTCACATATATACAATTGGGCGAAGGTTGGTTACTGTCCAGTAGGGGCCAATAAAAACCCAACACGATGATGTATTTGACCACCAATCCTAAAAACATAAGGCCCAAAGGTGTTGTTGATGGAATGATCAATGGTTCCATCGATTGATGTGAATTAGAGCATGGAATTGTAAAGCCTAATATTATCTTGAAATTTAGAAGATACGCCCCTATTTTCATAAGTTAGCATTGAATCTAGGAATGTAGGTGTTGGCTTGGTTGAAGGTAATACAATTGTGCCTTCTTTGCAACATAATGCGAAGATAGGCGAAGCTAAAGTAATAGCATTTCTTATCTGTTCTTGATGCCACCTTCTAGCACGACAAAAACGGCAAGCAAAATCCAAGCCTTCAAGATCGAGTGGTTTAAAAAAGATACCTTTGGTGATAAATGTTTAACATGAAGATAAAGATGAAGAAATGAAAGATGAATCTAGAGAAATAATTAGACAAATTCATAAAACGGGTAAGGGAAAAATAGAAAATAGGAAAATTGACAAAGGAGTATCAGAGTTACATAAAAGAAGCATTGGTTTATGTTTGGAATTGAGCTTACGTTTTTGTGCGTTTTTAATATGTATAGAACTTGGGCTCTTAGCATGCATCACACTGGCGACCATGGAAGGCGAAGAGTGGTTAAAATCATCTCCACGTCCAAAAGCAAGAGATGAAGCATTGATGTTATTGATTGCAGTTACAACTGGAATAGAATGGGATGATGAAGAAGCAATATCGGCCACTATTTAGTAGTTTGAAGAACCAACACAATGACTAGAAGCATCATTTTGAGCTGTTGATGGTGAAATCACAATTTCAAAATCGACCTTTAGAGAAAAGGTTGATGAGATTGTCTCTAGCTCACCAGATTGGTTAATAGTTGAATGTTGTGTGAAATAGGAACTAACTTTATGACGTTTTGATCGATTATGCAAGTCACTTTCTACATGAGCATGCCTAGCTTGTCTATCTCTTATGCGATTAACATGATTCAATCTATTTAAAGCAAATAATTCATGATTATCCATAATGCTATTGGTGATGAACTGCCAAATGTGATGTGATAACTGTAAATTTTCCATTTATTGGAAATTATAAATATTGGAAATAAATATTAGAGAAAATAAATCAGTGGAAATAAATAAAATTATGAGAATCGGAATATTGTGGAAATTCCGAGGATTGAGGAAGTGATGAAATTGGAAATTCGAGTGAAAGAAATTAAGTTGGAAATAAACTAAGGAATAGAGGAAATTTAATTTGGATAAATAGAAATCCAAATTAAATAAGAAAATGAGGAAGAAAATATATATATATATATATATATATTGTAAATACAATATATATAGTATTATTTCTTTTATATCAAAATATATAAATGTAATTTAAGTTAAAAGTATGTAGATATATATTAAATATATATGTGTTAATATATAATATAATATTAATATTATATTTATAAAGTAAATTATAAATATAATATTAATATTATATTTATAAAGTAAATTATAAATATAATATTAATATTATATTTATAAAGTAAATTATAAATATAATATATAACAAAAATATAATAAAAACAAAAAAAAACAAAAAAAGGAAACAAAAGGAAACATCGGGAAACCTCCCGATGCTCCCTCGAGTGGCACCGGCCACTGTCGCCGGAGAAGGGAAGAGAGGAGAAGGAAGAGAGAACGTTGGTCGATGAGCCAAGGAAAGGAGGAGATGACCGGCGACGGAAGAAAATAGAAACAGAAACAGAAACGAAGGAAAAATCGGCGTAGAAAATCGAAAGAGAGGAAGAAGAGAAATCGACGGTGTCGGCCGATTTGGCCGCTGCCACCACCACTCGAACCTCGGCGGAGGTGAGAGGAAGGAAAAGGGAGCCACCGGTGAGGCCAACGACGGCGGAGGAAGGCCGACGGAGGAGGAGAAGAAACCGAGGCAAAACCGAGTAGATCCACCACCGTGCCATCGATCCAGGCCTAGCTGAGGCCACCGACAAGTTTGTCTCAACGCCGACCAGCTGAGGAGCAGCCGAACTGCCGGAGAACTGGCCGTCGGCAAGGAACTGGCGAGGAGGGACACTGACCGGTTTGACGGGAAAGGAAAAGAAAAAGAAAAGAAAAAGGAAAAAGAAAAAGAAAAAGAAAAGAAAGAGAAAGGAAAGAAAATAGAAAAAGGAAGAAAAAGAGGAAAAGAAGAAAAATAGAGGAAAAAAAGGAAAATTTCAGAAATTACGGGAAATCCCGAGAATTCGGAAACCCGGAATTAAGGGAATCAGTAAGAAATCCCGGAAAGTGATAAATTATTTAAATAATTTATTTATTTAAATAATTATGGAAAAATTCTAAATTTTAGAATTTTAATTCCAAAAAATTCCCTCGATGACCGAGCCGATGGAATCGGGTGAGGTGAACACGGGCGCGACGAACGAGGCGGTCGCCGACCCGAAACAGGTAACGGATGCATGTGCAGCACTGTAAGGATATTCAGTCTGCATGATTTTAATTTCAAAATATTTTATGGAAATATTTTATGAAATTATTATGATGAATGATTGGTTGGAATTTGGAATGAAGTATTGGCTGGAAATTATAAACTGTATTTTTCGTGTAGGAGGCTAGCCAATCGGTAGCTGTTATACTGCCGAAAAATTATCGAAAATTATTGAAAATTTCTAGAAAATTTCATAAAATCATAATAAATGATTTTATTTCACAAGAAATGATTTCCATCACGAAAATCGAGAAAATGAATATTTTTCATAAAAACATGAATAAAATGAAAGTAATTTTTAAATATTCATGTTTTCGGAATTGGTGATAATGAGATCACCGAAAATTCTCTCGATATATGAATTATATGTGATATGAAATGGAAAATGAAAAAGGGATAAAGAGAATATTTTATAAAAGTTTTCTAAATATTCTCTCGATATATGAATTATACGTAATATGAAATGAAAGATGAAAAAGGGAAAAAGTAAATATTTTCTTAAATATTCATTTGATTTATTATATAACTTTTATGGTTTTAATTATGAAATGATTATTTTTATAAATTCCATAAAGGTTTTCAAATGATGAAAAATACAGTTTTGAGATTAGATGGCATCCTATCATGCTGATATGTGATATGTAACATGTAATATGTGATATGTGATATGTGATATGTGATATGTAGTCCCGGCCGACACCTGATCAGTGATCCGCCAAGGACCATTATAGACTATGGTCATATAGATCTGACATGATAATTTATACCCTTCGGGGTCTATAGCATGATATGAGTAACAACCCAGTGGATGGGCTGGGCGTGCCTCAGTCTCCATATACGAAAATGTTTTATATGATATGTGATATGTGATATGTGAAATGTAAATGTTTTACATGATATGGGACAAGTTAAATGAAAGTGATGATATAAAGGAGGGAATGAAATATCATCATTCAATAGACCTTAAGATCACTGATTGAAGGTATTTTGAGGAGAGAGAATATTTTTGACAAAAAATGACCAAAATAACCCTACCTCCGAAATTTTACTGGGAGTCAAAATAGACCAACAGAAGTTGAAATTGATTGATTTGACAGAGAAATTGATGATGTAAAGCTGCATTTCATGCAAAATAATTCAATTATGGATCCTAGTGGACTTCTCTGTCAAAATCGAATAAGATCTTAAAATGCTGATATTGGTATGAGAAAGGGGTACTATCAGAAAATAGATAATAAGATCACTTATTTAAATGTATATTGAGGAGAAAAAAATGTGAAATGACGAAAATGCCCCTATGTGGGATTATGTTTTGAATTGTGATAAATCAAGTCGATTTTGAACTTATTGATAGTAATGGAGTTATTGAGGGTATAAAGGACATAATATGAGTATAACGATTCTGATTATAAATTTCACCACACTTGGAGTGCTGATGTGACCCGAATGGTTATAGGGAAGTCGCAGGATGAGCGACTTAGTATTGATTTTATGAGTCTAAATTAAAAGTGTATTAACAGGATATTATTACGGGATCGTTAGATATGATAAAAAGTAAAATGATTACTGATGATGAATGAGAAAGTGATCGGTATGGTTGATGAAATTCATAACAGTACGATTGATTCTAGTTTTAAACAATCATACAATTTTCTGAGGTATTAAATGGATATTTATAGAACCGGAATATTTTGGAATATGTTTTATAGAATAATGTACTATATGGAGTATATGAAATTAGAGAGTATGCATAAGAACAGTAAGTGAAGATAAGCGATCAGGAAGACAACAACTAACCTGAATTATTAAATGAAAATGATTGTAAAAGTAAATTACAGTAGTAATAAATCGGTTAGCTGTGAAATGTGTTAATCAAATGATGATACTTGATATAGTCTATTCATTAAGATGATCAATATGCTGTGAAGTATGAGGAAATAAGTGAATCAAGGCGGAGTAGATGTTAAAAATGATTTAAATATTAAATGTCTCTGCCTTGAGGATATACAGTGGAAATGATAGGACACAAAGATGAAATGTCCAAAATGATAAGAGATGTGTGATTAAAGAAAGTATCAGATGAGATTCCCGATAAATTTTCAGAGAAATATAAATTGAGAGATCGGGTTAACATTGACTCGATTGTGGATATGAAATTTATTTCTAAGCTTATATCGGAGAATATAGAAGAATCCGAAAAGCTTAAGAAAATAATTTTGGAAAATATTGTGGATATTGAAATTCACATGTATTGATGTAAAGGATGAAAATACAAATAATATGAATTGAGGATGAATAAAATGATGTATTAATTTCCTATTATTAATAAAGTTCTTGTGAGGAACAAGTATTCATCTACATGGGAAAATGGACGCTTTATTGATCTAATTAGAGATATATGAGAAGTTTATAAGACCAATCTCTGTATAAGGCGTCATCAGATGAAAAGTCAATGAAAGGAAAAATGTACTCAAAAAGTTGGCATATATGAAGGAAGGCAAATTTAAGGCGATAACTAAAGAGAAAATATGATATAATTAATAACCTTCCAATCAACCTTTAAGTTAACAAAGAAGATTCATGGTAAGGTATAAAAGTTACACTTAAAATAATAGAAGTGTTTCGAAGGATCCAGAGATGAGCAGTTATTTTGTTTGTTATAGAAAAATTGAATCTAAGGTTTGTGTCATATTCAAAATAACATAGAATTTGAGAGGCATTTACTGATTTAATGCTCGATATCAGTGGGAATTTTTAGAAACAGTCAAATGAAACAAAAGGAAAGAAATGATCATAGAGCAATCAAAATATTGCAACAACATGCAAAATTGAAAACCTATGTTGCAAGTAATGTGTTGATATTATTTCAAGATATAGTTTAGGATCTAAGGGGCATGGTGCTTAAGTAGTCTGAAAGCCTCTCTACATAAATTTTTGATAGTTGAGAACCTGGTAGTTTATTTTTTTTAATGTTTAGAACATGTTTTGTAAATAAGGATAACACGAAAATATGTATAGAACTTAGATTTTTCTTCTGTCAACAAAAGGAAGAATTGCATCAAAAATTTTAAAAGAATTAAAAGAATTTACAAATTAATTTGAAATAGATAACTGCAAAGAATTAAACATTCACATGAATTTGGTTGAAATTAATTCTACAGGGAAAATATAATTTTAACAAATACGCATTTATATTTCAAAGTAAAATCATCATATACATTAAGATTATCTATTTGAGTTCAAGTAGATTTTTACCAATGCAAAGAAACTTGGACAAAGGCAATTGTAATTGAGATATAAAAATATTGATTCTTAAGCAAAAGAAAAAAAAGGAAGAAGAAAAGGAGGGAAAATGAGATCAAATGAGAAATCAGTAAAGCTTTTCAAAATGTGCGATTAATTAAAGAAAGAAGCAATAAACTTGTAAAAAATGAAAAATTAATTTAAAAAGAAAAAGAACAAACAAAAAAACAAAGAAATCCCTTAATCAAGAAAACACTTAACCATGAATCCAACATTATATGCATGCTAAAATATATTGACATTCCATCAAAATTAAGTGAACCTTTAAAGACAATGAAAGCACAGGTTCTTGCAAGTCAAAGTTTAGAAAATAAACATACAAAGCAACTGATGATATTGTAACAGGAATATTTAGTAGCAAGAGGTAGTTTAAAAAATGAAATCCTTTATTACTTTTAGTTCATAGAAACATACATACATACACACACACGCGCGCATATATGTGTGTGTGTGTGTGTGTGTGTGTGTGTGTATGAAGTACAAATTACATCTAGTTCAGATAAGATGCATGAACCCATTGGTTCCTTTTTATTTGAGATATTTATTAACAATTTATATTACTTTTAGAGCAACCAAATAGAAAAACAAATAGGCTTGTAAGAATGGAAAAGATACATGAGAACGTAGTTAACAGAAGCCTATTTTCTTTATGGGGAATTAGAGGAAAATCCTGTTTGAAAGAACAAAGTTAGTTAAGCAATTGATTTAAACATAATGACATAAAGGAGCATATAATGAACACCAAAAGAGTAAAGCAATAACAACTCTGTTTTTTTTTTCAAAGGAATGAAGCTACAATTTTGATTATGGGTGAATCATGAGAGTTGACCATATCAAACATGATATGAATACAAAGGGAGAACATGAATGTGAGTAAACGACAAAGCAAGAGAAGGAAGAATAAATCAAACAATAAGATCATTGCTAAAAAGAGCAATCCGTTCAGAGAAACAAATGATGAAATTTACATAGGGAAGCAGCATAGGCACAAATAGCAAAACAGAATCAAAGGTGTGATATGTTTATGTAAATCAAACAAAAAGCAAAAGAAAAATTGAATAACCAATTGTGAATCATTTAAAGGAGGAAATAATTTCAATTTAGAATGAAACAATAAAAAATGAAAACATCACACACACAATAACATAACCAATTTTAATGCCGACGTAATGCCGTAGGGATACGAATATTAGCCTTCCTACTCTTAACCAATTTAATTCTCAAATGCAAACATCATCATTGAATTATTTGTTGTAGAAGCTTTTACGTATTGTGACTCTGCTTTATCATGTCATATCTTTGTATTTAATTGTTTTCGATGAGAATGCTACTACTTTATTCATGAGATCAATAAATAATGATGAGTCTCATGGACTTAGTCTTATGAACTTAGTCTTAATATTTTGGTTATCATATATGATATGACACCTTAATTTATATGAAACTATGGTTATTATATATGATATGCCAACGTAATTAATATGAAACTATGCGTGTGTGTTTGTGTATGTGTCTATATATATGTGTGTATATATATATATATATATATATTATATACACACACTTTACTCTATATATATATATATATATATATATATATATATATAAATATATTCCATGTAAGCTAGATTGCCAAGAAACAAAGAAAATAAGACTATATTGCCAGTAGATTTTTTTTTTCAAGAACATGCACAAAAGGCAGGAGTAAATGCATCAAGACAGCTAACAAACATATAAACGATAGTGCAACTAAGATGAGCAACAGGGCAAACCAGTTAAAGGATCATATTTAATTTTGAAGCAAATAGAATCTGAGCTTAAAAACCCAGGAATATAACAAAGACCAAGCATTTCAAATAGAGTCTGATTAATTTTATTTGCAACACCAGCCATCATGCAAAAGAGTAACAAAATTTAAATTCCATCTCTTAATCCAAAGAAAACACATACTTCATCAATTATAACCCTTAGCATAGTATAAAAATTAAACAACACCTCCCAAACTCTAGTTTTTAGCATTTCCAAATTCATTAGTCACAAAACCATAATTAATTATAACAAAGTTAGACTCCTTTTATGTGACGTCCCCGTCACTCCATCTTATCATCTAACTTTTTCTTATTATCTTATCCGATCTTATTTTGATTTAGTTTATCCAGTGTCATTCTTCCTTTACTCTTAAGCTAATTATCTAATAGCTCATATGAATTATTTCTTTTCAATAACCATCAAATGATATATATAAATACCATTTCATTTCCACAGGATCTCATACATCATCTTTATCTTACATCCCCGACATCTTATATACATAAATATCTACTTGTACTGTACTGTAGCTGAATTACAATTTACCGTACGTAAACATACAAGTATACCTTCTATGCTAACTGGGAAGCGTATCGAGAAGGTACACTTTGTTTTTTCAAAAACAAGCTCCTCTAATTGGAGCGAGGCTCACTTCAGGTAATCTGTAGAAAAATGGTCGTAAAAGGGTGAGTTTACGCTCAGTAAGAAAACTACATAAAAGAGCGTGCTATGCCTCTATATGCATTTTTTTCCTACTTGGCTCTATAATGTTATGTAAAGCATTATAAAGCATGCATCATAAACATCTTTCATGCATTGTTTGCAAACATGTGTATTTATTTCAAATGACATGGCAAACATACTTTGTATGCTTCATTTAAAATATAGCATACATATAAGACTTACATCATACTTCTTTCTTGGAAACTTCATACTTTAAAACATATTTCATGCTTCATAGCATACTTTAAATCATACATCATACTTCATAGCATACTTTAAACATACATCATATATCCTTTGAAATAGGATGGAGACTATGTACAATATTTTAAGCGATTGAAACGTCATATGAACCGTTCATTCCCATTCATATGACTCTAATCATGCATTGGTACAGTAGTGCACTCCGTATAGGTCAGGGATTCTCTCCTGCCTTTATCTTTCCACAGTGAACACTAGTCAGGTGTCACATGTGGGATTGAGGACCAGACTAGGGTTCCTCGCTCAACATACATATTACTGAGGACTTGATCAGAGTCACCCAGCCATCAGAAATGCATAATCATTACGCAGTCCATAGTCTCAAAACATTTATTATATACTTTTCAGAAAACACCTTTGTGTTTAAATCAAATTAGCTTTGAAAACATCTTTTCATACAGGGCAGTCGACTGGCCTCATAGGGCAGTCGGCTGCTGCTTCATAACTTCATTTCTCGAAATTATTTTCATTACGGAAAATACATGGGGGCAGTCGACTGGTCCATATAGCAGTCGACTGGTTTTCAAACAGAATGCTTCTTAGCAAATAGCAGTCGACTGGTCATATAGCAGTCGACTGTTTTTGAAACAGAATGCAATTTGACAAATAGCAGTCGACTGTCCCATATAGCAGTCGACTGGTTTGAAACAGAATGCTTCTGGGTAAATAGCAGTCGACTGGTTTGCATCGGTTTTCGAAAACGGCGTTTTGGTTGTCTCTAGGCAGTCGACTTCCCTTTAAGGCAGTCGACTTCCCTTTAAGGCAGTCGGCTGCCCCTAGCCTAATTGGTACTAGGAGACAAGTCCGAAAATGCATCTTTTCCTGCACAAAACCAGCTGATGTTTCTTTCCAAATCACATACACACATCATAAAACATGCGGACATAGCCGCCTTACGTCCGTTACATAATTTCCTTACCTCGATTCCTTCGGAAACGCGAAATCACTTGGCGCGTAACCCTAGCTTTTCACTTCTTCAACCTGAAATCATCATACCAATTCAAACCTTAAATTAAACCACATACACATGTCCTACTAACTCAAAACAACTTCACATCAAGAACGAAATTGCAAGAACCATCCTCTTCTCTTACCTTCACTAGAGACCAAAACTTCAAATGTTGAGATCTCCTCCAATACTTGGAATTAATTCACCAAACTTTAGATATCTCTTGGTCTAGTGACAAGGATCGATTTTCATTAAATGAACTTAGTGAATTGGTGAGGGAGTAAGGTGGTTTAGCAAGGAGCTTGTGTTGGAAAACTATGGAAGTTTGGATGGAACGAGAGGGGGGGGGCTGGCAAGGGCTGACATTGGTGATAGCTGGTGAGGGTGATGACTATGCATGTTTGCATTAAATGCTTCCCTATCCATCCTCAATCTCAGCCATGCACTTCTCCCTTTGACCCTTTGACCATTTAATTCCTCTCTTCCTTCTCTTCTATGACTCATCCATTTAATGATCAATCAAAATCTGATTTAATTTCTTTTCTTATGCTTTATCCATTTTCTGATATCAACATAATTCATTTAATCATATTAACTTAGAATACTTTACATACATGGAGGAATACATGGAAATTGGGGGTCTTACATTTTAATTACTATCCCAAACTTCCAGCATAACACCTTAAACCCATTTCGTTAAATGTATTCCTAATTAAATATACATATACATATACATATACATATACATATACATATATAGATATCATTAAAAAGAAAAGTTAATTTGACACAAAAATTAGTTAGGAAAAACCATTAAAAGTTATAAAAAAAATCAGAGCTAAACAAATGAAATGATTCTTCAAATTTCTTATTTCTTAAAATTCTATATAATTTCCCCAACTTCGCATAACATTAAAACATGAATATAAATACAAAGCTTGTAAAACCCCTCATTCGACCATTTTGATATTTAAAGGGAAAAAAACTTGACTTCCTTAACTGTTCTATATCTGCATAACAAATTGTAATATCCATATTCATGTTATAAAAAAGGTCTTTTAATTTCAAAATCTTTAAGGATAGTGATTTAGATTTTGCTTTATGTGATTTAGGAACAATTAGGCTCAAACCCAAATATGATTGGTCTTAATTCATCTCTTTGAATGTTAAACATATCAAATACAATGTCCACTTTAATGAACCATTAAGCAAATCTAAGCAAATCTACATGATTTGTGATCTAACAAATCCCTCGTGAAAAATATTTTTTTAAAAGAAAATTTCTAGCTAATCTAAGAAATCCATACAAAATACTGTAAATAGCCTGTAATGAACATGTTGAATTGGTTGCTTATCAAAGTTAAGAAAAAGGATTTTTGGGAGTCGAGAAAATAAGAGCCAATAGAAGTTTTGTCCAAAGCTGTAAATGCAAAAAAAAAACTAAATTGCAAATGGAGAAAAAACTTAAGGGAGTAAAAGCTATAGGCTTTTACTTGGAAAAAGGATTTAACTCTAGGATTTTTCCATAACAATGGCCAACACCTTGAAACTTGAGAGCACACAAAAAAAAACCCACAAAAGGCCAAAATTCAATAGGAAATCACAAAGGAAATCGAAAAAGAAAAGGGAAAATCACCAGTGATTACCTGGTAAGTAGAAGACGGTTTGACACAAAAAAGAAGCACAACCTTCGGGAAACAATATCTTCTGATTTTTTGTAAGAGGATGGAATCGACATATAGACACTGATGGACTGGGAATGGGATTTAGTACAAACCGAAAGAGAGGCATAGTACAATGATCTGGAAACCTAAGACAACAAAAAGAATGACCCAACCCCATAGCAGTAGCCGATTGGGTAGAGAGATCCGAAATGGCAAGAAATAACAAAGAAATGAACGGGTCAATTCTAGGCTGAAAAAAGAAACCGACCCAATAAACACTATGCCGACAGGAAACTATGCATGATGAAAGCACAGACTGCAACCTAGCTTAGGGGAAGGAGGAGTATGGCATCGCTGAACAGAGACCCAGATCGGAGACGCGCATAGAATCGAAGGAGACCAAAACCCCAGTTGAAATGATCGGGTTACCCACAATCAAACAATTAGCATTACACAAAATGGAGAGTGAACAGTGGAAAGTGAAGGAAGAAATACGTGAAGTGTGGTGAGCGCTCGTAGATCTAGAACTTTTATATTATATATATATATATATATATATATATATATATATATATATATGATTGTACGACCCTTTTCATTATTTATTCAGTCGGCAATTTCAGCCAGAAACCACATTAATTCAATATTTTCCTGGCAAACTAACTTAACAAGATAATTGATCTTGAACGGCAGTGCCACCTAGTGCGATCATTCAATTCTTCAACTTTTGTCCCTTAATTAAGATGGATTTGATTAGTACCAGAAGTCTGCCACATTATTCATTTCTTGAATGTGCTGTTTAGTGCTTGGGTGTCTTAGGATATCCCCTGAACCTGTCTTTCCCAGGTTTAGCTATTTCAACATATATCCGCCTGCCATCAAATAGCTGATAAACATAATACAGATATTAAAAACAGAGTAGAAATATTAACCATAAGAATTGCCTGCAGACAAAAGTTAAAGCTCGCTACGGTTTTCAATTTCAGGTGATAAGAGTAATAAGTTCGATGAAATAAAATTGTAAACAGTGGTCAATTTAACTGTAAAGGAACTTTTAATCATGTAAAGAGAACAAGAATCTCTGTAATTCTGGTTCGCTCAAAGGGAAGGGATGAAAGAAGGTAAGTATAATCTACAAATATTATGCCATGCTTATCTACTTTATAAAATAAGAGTAAGTTGATAATAAAGAAGGGCAACATTCAACCTGTTGATCCATGTTCTCTACGGCGAACATTGCATCATCCTGGGAAGTATATTGAACAAATACCTATCCTTTTGATCTTTTTGTGAATTCATCCTTGACAAGCTTAACTGTCATAGATAGATGTACAATTATCAGACTTTGAATCATACACAACATAGTAGATGCAACATGTCATCCAATTAATTCCATTTAATTAGGAGAGATCCTAATCACCTTCAGCTACTTGGCCAAAATTTGCAAATTCCTTCGGCAAACTGCTTTCTTTCGTAGAATATGATAAATCTGCTGCAAAAAAACCCAATAAATGCCAGGATATAAATTAGGGAAAGACAAAAGATTACAGCTCTAAAATCCTAGATCAAAGAATATCGGATGGAATTATTTTGTATCTATTTACCTTGCTTGTCATAGCATCAAATCACTTTGCTGTGACTGAGATGAAACTTGGTAAAATGCAAAATTTTAAGACTCTTGATGGCTTTCTTCAATTTTCCCTCTCATAATGCATTGCATCATTATAAATAAATATATACTAAGCTCTTTCTGGTTGTTTTGGTTATATACAAACTGAAATTACTTGCAGAATCACAATATTGCCAACTATCTTTCAGCTGCAAATCATTATTATTTATCAGTAAAATACTCTTAATTGCATATATTCAAATCAAAACAATACGAAAAATTTATAATTGAGAAGATGCAGGGCTGTAGAGGGAATTAGAAGGGGGAAACCGAAATAATCATCCCACTTTCAGCTTGGTTTGCATACTTGTCGAAACTGTTTCTTAAATTTTATGGTGTTGAACCTATCATAGCTCCATAGATTATGACATCAATAAAACAAATAACACTATGGAACCTCTTCTAGTACAAGCATCGTCGATTGATGCATAAGACCATAATGAACACAGGAAGTGGCACCTTTCCATGATAACATCAATGATTTTCCTCCTTTGGAAAAACAAGAAAAAGAAAAGAAAAGAAAACTATTTTATTGACTGTTATCCATACAGGATCTACTCTAGACATCCTTTCCTATTCATTCATTGTTATGCCAATCATATCTCCTAAATACAGTCTTCTCCCGGTGAAAAAACAAGGTCATAACCAGGGCCAAAATCACACTTTTCCCCTGTTGAGCCATCCTTATTCCTAACCATTTTGCCCAGATTTGATCATCAGAGGAACAGATACTATCAATGTGTTGCAGAGCATTTCTCAAATTGCAAAATTTAATACAACAAGAGAAAAATCATCCCTTAACGAAGAGAGTTAACTTTATAACTGTTTTAAGCTCGTAAGTAGCACTCTCTCAACCTCAGAACACTGCCAATTGTTGAATATAAGTAACACTTAGGAAAAACGCTGCGTTTCCCCAAAACTCATCCAATAGTCAGGACTAAAGTTTTTTTAGTTATTTGCTCAAAAAAAAAATTTTTAGTTAGATTATTAAGAAATGTTACTGTTGGAGTAAACCTTCGGTTATTATACGAAGAGGAAGAGGATCACTTTTAAATTATTTTATATTAATATAAAATTATTTGTTTGTAAAATATAAAATTAATTTAGTTTAATATATTATTATATGATTTATAATCTTTATTTGATTTTTAAATGATATGGGTCAGGTTAAAAATTATTGAGCTTTTCTATAAGTCAAGTTGAAGACCATTGAGCCAAATGATAATCTAAGCCCAAGAGGAAAGAGGACTCAGAAGGCCCATAAATGATCCACTGAGTTATTATTTAAGCTGTGGGGTTTAAAGGTAATTATGCGCAAAATAACTCCTATAAATAGGTCATAGGTATCATTCTTAAACCCTAAGCTCTATTTGCCTACTAAAATCCTGCCAAAACCCTGTCTAACTTAAGCATCAGAGTGTGTGCGTAGGGAAAAACCCCTGCGCCCCCTGATGGTTTTCTACTTTGCAGAATCCTGGGGCAGAGCTTGACACGAAGATCGAGAATCAACGTCAGCAATTAATCATTGTTGTTTTGGGCAACAACAATTGACGCCGTCTGTGAGAAATAAACAAAAAAGCCAAATACAAAAGATGGTAAAAAGACGACTTGCGGTAGATAGGGTATGTAGTCTGCGATAGGATGCACAAGTTACGCGACAAAATAGTCAATCGCGCGCAAAGTGCATGCAACAGAACAGTCTATCGCACATCAGGTCTCACGCACAAAGTTTCACGCTCACATAAAGAGTCTGTCACCACAAATAATAAAAAAATGTAAAAAATAAAATAAAAAATTTTACGCGAGACAAATAGTCTGTTGCACGTGTGGTTTCATGCGACAGATAGTTTGTCGTGCGCAAGGTGCACTCGACAGAGCGATTCACACGCACAAACATGCGACAAACACTCTGTCGCAAGCTAGCACGAGGCTCATGCGACGGAGCAATTCACGCGACTGTAGACACATCTTAGGTGAGAGACAACATTGGACGAGAGACAAACATTCTCTCGCGCCCAACATGCTAGGCGACAGAGGCATGGGCGAGAAGTGGCTCTCGCACCTAATAGCTTCCTCTTTCCAGCTCTATAATCCGAAACAAAGCATTTAACACGCTTGTCACTCCACGTGCAGTGCTTTGTGGGATCAAACAAAGTAATGATTACATGAGAACATATACATTTTAGCATTTTAGTGACTGAGATTGCTAGAAAACCAGAAATGATAAAAGACAGGCACTTTCCACAAGAAAAAAATTTATTATAGCTTTCAGGTTTAGAAAGGAAAATCAATAAATTAATACATAAAAGATGAGGTCAAAGTTCATTTACCTGATAGTATAAATAAGCAACGTAAAACAAAACCACAAGTGGCATTATGCCCCACAAAGACATAGTGCTCACGATTCCTATCAATACAAAAGTAGAAAGCAGCTGCCTTCAAGTGATGAGAGTAGTTCGCATGTATCAACAGTACTGGAGCTTGAGCCTAGGTCCTTACCAAAAGCTGGCTCTTGAGAAGATGCCAAAGAATCACGTCCATGTTTTGCAACTTCCCTTTCTATTATCATTTATTGCCTAATGTGATTTTTGCTAATTTCCTTCCTTGAGTTTATTCTCTCCAACTCAAGTTCAGGTTCAGAAGAAGATGAATTACCTAAGTTGCCTGTCAATGATGAGAGAAAAAGCTTTATGATGATGGGATCTCTTTCGGCCCCAACTGTGGTGCATGTATCAAGGCCAGATGACATTGAGAACAAAAGGAAGGATCTTCCAATAGTCATGATGGAACAGGAAATAATGGAAGCTACAAACGAGAATTCTACAGTTATTATTTGTGGAGAGATTGGATGTGGTAAAACCACACAAGTTCCACAATTTCTTTATGAAGCCGGCTTTGGTTCAAACCAGTCTACTCTTCGAAGTGGTGTCATTGGCGTTACTCAACCCCGTCGTGTTGCTATCGTCGCTGCTGCCAAGCGAGTTACTTTTGAACTTGGTCTTTGTCTAGGTAGAGAAGTTGGGTTTCAAGTTAGGCATGACAAGAAGATTGAGGATGGATGCTCTATCAAGTTTATGACTGATGGAATTTTACTTAGAGAGGTTCGGAATGATGTTTTACTAAAGCGCTACTCGGTCATTATTCTGGATGAGGCTCATGAGAGGAGCTTGAACACAAACATACTTATTGGAATGCTTTCTCGTGTAATTCAACTTTGTAAGGATTTATATGAGATGCAACAGCGTATGGTGCTTTCAGCACAAAGTATAAGCCCTGAAAACATGATATTTCCATTAAATCTTGTTTTGATGAGTGCTACACTACGAGTAGAAGACTTCATTTCTGGGAGAAAATTGTTTCATGTTCCTCCTCTTGTTATTGAGGTTCCTACCAGACAGTATCCAGTTACAGTACATTTCTCAAAGAGAACAGAGCTTGTGGATTACATTGGTCAAGCCTTCAAAAAGGTCATGTCTATACATAAGAGGCTGCCACAAGGTGGCATACTTATTTTTGTCACTGGACAAAGAGCAGTAGAATACTTGTGTCGAAAGTTACACAGGGCTTCTAGGGAGGTGTTCACTAGTATTTCTGAACGGGACAAAAGTACTGAAGCCACTCCTCCTTCTCAAATCAAATGTTTGGAGGACAATCTGAATGATATCAGTGAAGCATTTGAGATCAATGGCGACTCAACCCACCTGCAGGTTGACAAGTTCAGCTCTTATGATGAAGATCAGTATGATTATGTTGAGGATAATTCAGCGACAGATAGTGAACTAGAAATTTTTGGTGATGAGGGTGCACACCCAATCCACAAGGCAACAATCATGCCCCACGGATCTGCTCTAGGAATGGTTACCCAGCTGCCTTCAAGTGATGAGACATCAATTAGTAAG
This sequence comes from Heritiera fomes, assembly GCA_032173925.1. Taxonomy (NCBI): domain Eukaryota; kingdom Viridiplantae; phylum Streptophyta; class Magnoliopsida; order Malvales; family Malvaceae; genus Heritiera; species Heritiera fomes. The sequence goes on along the minus strand of JAPDPM010000009.1, from coordinate 12,796,035 downwards.
AAACAATTATTAGCTCGTCTTGATGTTTGTATGGGAGGAAGAGTTGCAGAAGAACTCATATTTGGTCAGGACCACTCACAACTGGGGCCAGTAGTGATCTGCACACAGCTACAGAACTTGCTCAATATATGGTATGGAATTGTGGGATGAGTGATGCAATTGGACCAGTTCATATTAAAGAGCGACCAAGCTCAGAAATGTAGTCTCGCATTGATGCTGAAGTGGTGAGGCTTCTAAGAGAAGCATATGATCGTGTGAAAGCCCTGTTAAAGAAGCATGAGAAGGCATTGCATGCATTAGCAAATGCACTTTTAGAGTATGAAACACTTAGTGCGGAAGAAATAAAGCGCACTCTTCTCCCGTATCAGGAAAGAAGGTTGCTTGAGTGACAAGAGCAAGAGGAAGAGGGGGAGCTAGTATTAGCTTAAAGTGTCACATCTGTAACTGTAATCCACTTGACTGTAGGGGAAGCTCTGTACAGTGTATTTTAATCACTACAAATTATTCTTCTTCAGTCAGCTCAAAAACAGCAAAAAATTCTAGCTGAAGTGACGATAAGAGTTAGCCTGAGCTTTTTTAACTGGGAATAGTTGTACGAGGCACATCTTCTCGATAGGCTTTCGCACCCGACAAGCTTGGTGAGAGAAAGGCTCTCGCTACAACAGGCATTGGGCGAGAGAATCTCCCGCACGCGACAAACCATGGCGAGAGAAAGGCTCTCGCTACAACAGGCATTGAGCGAGAGAATCTCCCGCACGCGACAAACCATGGCTAGAGAAAGGCTCTCATTACAACAGGCATTGGGCGAGAGAATCTCCCGCACGCGACAAACCATGGTGAGAGAGGGTTTCTTCACGCACGACAAGCTTGGCGAGAGGTAGCATGCTACTAGCGACAGCATTCTTGTCGCCCGAAATATCTCGGGCGACAGAGTACAATGAGTGACTTCCGATATATTATTTCTCACCAACTTGTTGTCAATGCCTCCCGATGCCGACAAGATTTGATACCAACCTTCTCCAATGCTTGCCACTTGATCCATGACGTTAGTCGTCGAATTTTCTCAATATGAATTCTTCATCTCATGCTCTGATTCTCGTTTCCTTCACCAGATTGATGAATTCTTTTCCTTGCCAAAGCAACTTCCAATGCTGCTTTATATAAACCAGTTTTGGAATGCTTAGACACTATCAGTTCTATTGAATTTCTCATGCTTTTGTTTTGCCTTTTGGAATTTCTTAATGCTTGCCCAAATTCGTAAGTTATTTATTCCCATATGTTTTGTCAGTGAAAGCCAACGAAAATGCTCTGTGTCAGATGATATTCAGTTGGTAAATTTTCTTCTTTACATGATTGCACGTGGATTTATTCTCCTTGTATTATCCACGTGGCAATCAAGAGTGTTATTGAAATGAGAAAGAAGTTACGTCATATGTCTGAAAACAAAAGTTTTGTACAGTCATAGCACGAGCCTATCAAGCATGGTTTCTGAACTAAATAGACATGACGTGGGGAAAACGTTGCCATCTTTCACCATCGCACACCCTCATATGATCCAAAGTTTCTTTTTATTTTTTTATTTTTTTCAGACTTTCAATTCTCTAGTACATTCAATTCCTTGATTTGAAAATGCCTCCACAAGCTTTGGAAAAAGCTTAGCGAGCATGATTTTGAACCCAATAGAACTTCCTTTAAGATTTTCATCATGCCCCTTTCCACCACATTCAAGAGCAGATCCTACTGGCGTGCCTTCCATGCATGCACTGCAAGCTGACAGAATAATTTTGGGACGTCTACTAAAGTGCTCCTTGACAAGTGCCTCGAAATGCTTGGGTGGCTTGCGGAGTATATAAAGCATAGACTGGCAGGTGACAAGGAATGCATTTTCATTATAGCTTGCTGAGTTTGTCTCCGCCTCAGCACTTCCTATCTGTTTATCATATCCAGCCTCTTTGAAATAAGGTTTCTCATTAAGCACTAGAGCCTAGAGGGACAGAAGAACTTGAAGAATTGTGGAGCTTTAAGGATTCCACACCTCAGTGTCTGAACCTGTCCATGTATTTAGAAGGCTTAAGCAAACCTTCCCTGATTCGTACAAGTTAGGATTGAGGTGCAACCCCCCTTACCGGTAGTGCACTAAAGGCGGTTCATATGGATACTCCGAAGGAAGAAAAATGTCAGAAAAAAAAAACAGCATATCATGGTAAGGTATTCCAGGGGCACCAACAAGGGCTACTTGTAGTAGATCCATCTTTTCCTCGTATACACAGGCATAAATAATTTTTGCAAGAAGGTTTTTCTCTGTAGCACGTACGATTATAAAAAAAAGTTTGATGTAAGGTCACCAAGGCGATAAGGTGGCTCGCACCCGCAAGGCACGCAAGTGTTGCATGCGGCAGAGTGTCTCGCCTCGCGTCTGCTCGGCATACCTACAACAAACAAGAAATTAATCACAAAATTATTTGCGCACGAAAGGAATCGAACATGCAACCTTCTGATCTAGAGTCAGATGCGTTACCACTGCGCCACGGATCCACTTTGATAGTTTGTTAGTCCCGACTATAGTTCAGCAATGACTCTGCCGCACATGCAAGCTACGATGGCGATAGAATATCGCGGGCACACGATAGCTTAGTCTGTCGCGTAAAAAGCCCACACAGGTGAGCATTTTGCACGACCACAAGGCCCACGCGGCAGGCCACCGTGTCACAAGCATGTGTGAGCGTGAACCCACATGCGGGCCACTCTACGGCAAAGCTCGCTCAACGTCCGCATAAAAGCATGCGTGCAAATAATGCAAAAAATATTTGCGCGGCATACGACTCGAACATGGGCTGTCCAACATAGTTGACAAGCAGCCAACCATCAACCAACACAAATTTATTGTGATGCTAATTGGGTTCAACTATATTTGAACTATTCCTACAGCATTTTACAACATTATGGCACTTACACTTCGAACTGCTCTCCGGACTACCTCGGGTCGATAAGGCTCATGCATTCGAATACAATGGGTCGATGGGCCTACATTCCTAACCAAAAACTCTAGAAGCAAAGCTTGAATGAAAAATTGCTGGATAAGCTTTTACTATAATGTTTTTATCTAACTCCACTTAGTGTGGGTGAAAATTAAACACACGCGTCTGGCATACAGCATGATGCAACGACACGTAAGCCTTGACAAGTACACGATAGACATACGATACGGTGCCTCAACGAGCGATACACGTGGCAGGCCATTGGCGAGAGAATTGCGGGAGAGCACAACCCCACGCAACAGAGCTTGACGAGAGAGGGGCTCCCCGTACGCGACAGGCCTTGGACGAGATAAGATAGGCCTTGGATGAGATAAGGGCTCCCGTACGCGACAGGCTTATCTGCCGCACCTAAGCTCGCCTGTTATAGTGATAGGCAAGCACAATACTCATGCAGTAGGACCTTTGGCGAGGTAGAGCAATGGGCGAACACAGATCGCACGTGGCAGGCTCCTTCGGTGAGAGAGTGGCTTGCCTAGTAGAGCAAAGATGGCGAGCACAGGGCGCCCGCGGTAAGCATCTTTGGCTATAGATTCGCTTGCCTACACGACTAAAACTTTGGCGATAGAGTGGCTCGCCCATGCATCGGCCAATACAGGTGAGCGCGAAACCACGCGGTACTCTTCTTTCGCAATAGATTAGCTCACCCACGTGACAATCACTTAGGCAAGAACCTATACGACGAGAATTGTTACACAAGGTAGGCGACAGCCCCGTCCAAATTAATGACCCTTGTAATGTCACAAAAGTGCACACGAGTGCATCAAGCAAAGACAGTGAAGGGGTGATGGTCTAGGTAGAGTGCCTTATTAGCGTTGACAGCAAGAAACGAAAGCTAATTGGTGATGAGTTAGAAAAAAGCACGTAGCCAATTGCTTGGTTGCAAGGTCAGCGAAGTCCCTTACACATTGTTATAATCTTCACTGACTAAGCAATAACATGCGGGTGGTAGCAGATTTGAGGTACCCTCATATTATGCTTTCGATTTTCTTGTCCACTCTAACAGTTGTGATCGAATTAGGCAGGTGTTTAGAAGAGGCACTAGCCACTATCTTGTAAGACAGCAAGCCAGGGAGGGCTTGGTTCGATATAGTTGGATCGAAAACAACTTGCAAATGGGGGTAGATTGCTAGTACGATCCATAGTTAACAGCCGAATGTCTGAGCATTTGCACTTTACAGACTCTACAAAGACAAAGACTTGGAACTGTACTGGTGGTAAAAACTTGTTATTATTATTTTAACATTTGCTGCAATTATGTCTTACTTGTTCCATTTGATTGAAAATACTACATTATGAAACGAAAGACCAGTTATTTTTATCTGTACTATGATAATCCTCTATGTTTGATAGACATGTTGCAGGAATAGAAGAAGAAAAAACAGAAGCTGGCCAAAGAGACGGGCACAATTAAGTCCCTAAGCGAAAAATGCGCGAGACAGGCAAAAATAAGACCTTAAGCGAGAAAAAGATGCGAGACAGGCACAAATAAGTCCCTAAGTGAAAAATGCGAGGGACGGGCACAAATAAGTCCTAAGCGAGAAGAAGATGCGAGACGGGCACAAATAAGTCCCTAAGCGAAAAATGCATGAGATGGGCAAAAATAAGACCCTAAGTGAGAAGAAGACGCGAGACGGGCACAAATAAGTCCCTAAGCGAAAATTGCATGAGACGGGCAAAAATAAGACCCTAAGCGAGAAGAAGACGCGAGATGGGCACAAATAAGTCCCTAAGCAAAAAATGAGCGAGACGGGCAAAAATAAGTCCCTACGCGAGAAAATCAAAAGTCCCTAAGCGAAAAATGCGCAAGACGGGCAAATCAAAAGTCCTTATGCACAGGAGGTGCGAGACGGGCAAAACAAAAAGTCCCTAAGCACAAAAGGGTGTGAGATGGGCAAAAATAAGTCTCTAAACGAGGTACGTTACAATTTTATCAGATTACATTTAACGTATTATGTTGGCATCTCGGATATAAACGATATTATATTCTAACAAGTCCTTAAGCGGATAGTACGTAAGACAGGACCAATACTCCAGTAAAAGTTCTTCTTTGGACACAAAAAGTCGCAAAGAAAAACTTGAGAAGCACACAGTATGAAGGCTGTGAGGTATGGTACGAGGTACGTTACAATTTTATTATTGGATATGTGCCACAATTGATTGACAAAGTGCATTTAACGTTTTATATTGGCATTCTGGATATAAAAACGATGTTATAGTCTTATCAATTCTATAAAGTCCCTACGCGAAAAATGCGCAAGGTAAGCCATGAATCAAATAAAAGTCCCTAAGCGAAAAATGCATGAGACGGGCAAATTAAAAGTCCCTAAGCACAAAAAGGTGCGAGACGGGCAAATCAAAAGCCTGAAGCGAAAAATGCACGATGTAGGCTATGCATATACTTGAAGTGAAAAAGTGCGCGATATAAGTCATGCATAAAGTGTAAGGGCTTGAAGCTAAAAATGCGTGAAATAAGCCACATACTCAAAGAAAAAAGCCCGAAGTGAAAAATACACGATGTAGGCTATGCATGTACTTGAAGCGAAAAATGCGCGATGTAAGTCATGCATAAAGTGTAAGGGCTTGAAACAGTAATTGGGCAACATAAGCCACATATGTAAAAGAACTTGAAGCAAAAAGTGCACGAGGAAAGTCTGATTACTACGTAAGATTAATACAAGGTAAATGTGTAGTTGCCTCTGTCGATGAGTTTAAAAATGTGTTGATCAATTTGTAAAAGACTAAGCTCTTTCACAAAAAACTGAAGAGCACTCTAGATTAACTCCTGCCTCAAAAGGAGCATCGATACTAACAGGCACCCAAGCATGTACGTCCTGAGGTGCTATAATTATCTAAATCATCTTCGTCCAAGCCTATGAGAACCCTGATCATCTCAGGTCAACGAAAAGGCTCTTAAGGGCTAGTAAAATCAGATAGATCTTTATAAATGCCTATTCTCAGAAAAGGTTCCAAATCCTCAGCATCTGGATCAAGCTTCAACCAATTAGGAGCGTGCCAAGCACAAATCGCATCTGATGAAACTAACTAAGAACATATGCACCCTCTTATGCATTTCTTGACGATGCGCCCCCATGGCCTTAACCCAGATTTGGTTTTCTTCCTCTTGGCTAATAGAACGCTTTGGTGGCTCTGCAATCTTTTAATTTCTCCTTATAGCTCTTGGTTTCGATCAGCTAAGACCTTGAATTTGAAAAGAAGGGTGGTATATTCCACTGGAGAGGCATTTAGCTCAGAGGAGAAAAACGTATCCCGGTAGTGTTTTGAAAAGACTGACAAAAGAAATGAAGACACTACGTCGTTTCTGTTACATATAATAATGAAGTTCACTAGTTGAGCCCTCAAGTGAAGATGAAAAGACTCTTGTGATAATTCCAAAAAGAGGATAGCAAAAGAATTTGAAAAGACCATTCTTTATATACTCTTTCATAGGGTAAACCCTGCAAAAGAGTGGGGAGCAATTGATGTGGGTCAGGTTAAAGATTACTGGGCTTTTCTATAAGTCAAGTTGAAGACCATTGAGCTAAATGATAATCTAAGCCCAAGAGAAAAGAGGACTCAGAAGACCCATAAATGATCCACTGAGTTATTATTTAAGCTGTGGGGCTTAAAGGTAATTACGCGCAAAATAACTCCTATAAATAGGTTACAAGTATCATTCTTAAAACCTAAGCTTTATTTGCCTACTAAAATCCTGCTAAAACCCTGTCTGACTTAAGCATCGGAGTGCGCGCGCAGGGGAAAACCCTTGTGCCCCCTGATAGTTTTCTACTTTTCAGAATCCTGAGGGAGAGCTTGACACGAAGATCGAGAATCAACGTCAGCAATCAATCATTGTTGTTTTGGGCAACAACATTAAATTTTATAATTTATTTACATAAATCATACATTTCAAATTTTAAATTAATAAAAAATATCTAATTATTTGTTTGACAATAACAAAATTTTAATTGTTAATGTTTATTGAAAATTATTATTATCTGTCGAAATGAAAAAAATCAGATACAAATAAAGATAAATTGTTAAATTTAACTGGCGATTTGTAAAAATTATTAATTTCTTGTGTATAAAACACTTTCCTTTACATTGACTTAAATAATCTCTCTTCATATTATATATAATATTTATTTTTTAACTGATATTTTTGAGGATTAAACAATTAGAATCGATGTGGGGCATGGCGATAAGGTAATCAAATTTGCAAGACTCCCAGCTTCCGCAAGACTCGACTTGTCATATTAGAGATAACTAATTTTAAACAAGTGCTAATTTTAAACAACTGCAATGAATGAAAATATATTAATTAAATAATAAATTTATTGATAATATATATTTTTGAAACTTTATAATATAAATTATTATGTTTATGAAAAAAGATAGCATATGTATATGTAATATTTTTTATTTGTAATTTGTATACTATAATACAGTAATATAAAAATATTATATATTGGTTATAGTTACGCAAATTTTGCAAAAGTTAAATAAAACTCATATTGTAATTTATTGAATGAAAATAATATATAAAGAAAATTCAACAAGTCTTTGATTTCAAGAAATTTCTGTCTTAAAATCAATTTCATGTACAATTTTTTTAAATGAAGATTCTTCAATAAATTCTTGTTGAGGTGAAGAGTTAACCGATGATTTTTGCGTATTCATTGCTATCTTTCAATGATGTTTTACTTTACTCGATTATCCAATAGATTCCATAGATGGAATAACAGATATGGATAAAACATTAATATGCAATTTAATTAAATTAATTTTTAGTTATAACATATATTATATGAAAATGTATCAAAGATAGTCATATTATATAAACGTATACATATTTGTTTCAATAATTTTCAACATTCAACTTTATGATTAAAGTGATACGCTTTAGACATGGTAAACTTAGTACTTCTTATCTCAATATTATAATTTGTTTCTCTTGTTTCAAACACAAAAATTTCACCTTGAGATATTCAAATATCTTTCAAATTTTATAATCTCTGTTTTCTTAAATCATGGTCATAGGCATATTATTAAATTAAATTGAATATTGGACAATATTAAAATAATTATTAACTAATCAATGCCTTAAGAGAAATTTTATAAAGATGGTCAACATTTTTATTACTTAATTTATTAACTTTAGTGTTGAAAAATACAAACATGGTTGTTTTAGAACCATTAAACGTGTCAACATTTAGCTTGTACCTATGAGGTGTAATTGTTAACTAATTAATCATTTAAGAGAAATTTTATAAAGATAGTTAACATCTTTATTAATTAATGTCTTAGCTTCAGTGTAAAATATTACAAATGTAGTTTTTTTAGGACCATTAAATGCCTTAACATCAACTTGCACCTATGAGGTATATAAAATGTTACAATTAAGCTATATATATATTAAAATTGTAAAATACTTATATCATTCCATAAAAAAATGCTTATATTATCATCATGGAATAAATTCTATTTAATGTTTTAAATATAGTAAATATGATTATTATTTACCTTGAAGTTGGATTAGCGACATCAACATTACGGGAGGAACAATGAAATTTTCCATTAACTTTAGACGGCTTTTTGTTGCACTCACATGACTTATAATACCAACTAAAAGTTGTAAACTTTACTCGATAATCCAATAGATTCTATGAATGAAATAGCAGACATGGATAAAACACTAATCTGTGATTTAATTAAATTAATTTTTAGTTATAACATATATTATATGAAAATATATCAAAGATGGTCATATTATATAAATGTATGCATATTTATTCTAATAATTTTTGACATTCAACTTTATGATTAAAGTGATAAGCTTTAGACATGGTAAACTTAGTACTTCTTATCTCAATATTATAATTTGTTTCTCTTGTTTCGAAAGCAAAGATTTCACCTTGAGATATTCAAATATCTTTCGAATTTTATAATCTCTATTTTCTTAAATCATAGTTATAGGCATATTATTAAATTAAATTAAATATTAAACAATATTAAAATAATTATTAACTAATCAATACCTTAAGAGAAATTTTACAAAGATTGTTAACATTTTTATTAATTAATTTCTTAGCTTTAGTGTTGAAAAATACAAACATCGCTGTTTCAAAGCCCTTAAATGCGTCAACATTCAACTTGTACCTATGAGGTGTAATTGTTAACTAATCAATGGTTTAAGAGAAATTTTATAAAAATAGTTAACATCTTTATTAATTAATGTCTTAGCTTCTGTGTTGAAAAGTACAAATGTCGTTTTTTTAGGATCATCAAATGCCTTAACATCAACTTGTACTTATGAGGTATATAAAATGCTACAATTAAGCTATATATATTAAAATTATAAATAACTTATATTATTCCACAAAAATTCTTTTATTATCATCATGGAATAAATTTTATTTAATGTTTTAAATATGGTAAATATAATTATTATTTACCTTAAAGTTGGATTAGCAACATCAATATTACAAGAGGAACAATGAAATTTTCCATCAACTTTAGACGACTTTTTGTTGCACCCACATGACATATAATATCAATCAAAAGTTTTATAAATTTTCATGATAATTAATCCACTGGTGAAAGATTTTCCATATATATATATATATATATATATATATATATAACAAAATTCAAAAATAGTCAATAATAATATACATGCTAAATCAGTTATATTTTAAAATTATGTTGTTATATATTTTATCATTGAAAAAAATATATGTTAAGTTAATCTAATACTTTGAGTAGTGACTTTGTGACTAATATTTTAATCTCCAATAGAGGTATCCTATTTATAAATATTGAAACCTCATCTAATGCTATTCTTTTATGCGATGTGTGATGCAATTCTATTCTACAAATAAACTAAATACAAAAAATAATACAAATTTCAGTTTTTTACTTTTAAGATCCATAAGTACTAAACATTGAGAAAATAAATGATTGATTACATGCAATTTATATAATAACAATGGAGAAAATTAAAAATTTTAATATATATAGATATAGATATAGATGTTACCTTTTAGATAATTAAAAAATTTTAATTGATAAAAGCTGTAGATATAGATGTTATATTTTATAATATTAATGTGAAAAGAAGAAATTATTACGTGTTACATATTAATTTAAAAATAAAAAATAAAAAATGATGTTATTGTTTAGAAAATTAAAAAAATTAATTGATAATCATTAAATGTAAGATGTTATTATATTATTGCATATTATATATTACATTATCCATACTGATTTTAATATATATGTATGTGTGTGTGTATATCTATATATATATATATATATATATATATATATATATAAAAGGAGGGATCCACTTACACATGTGTAAAACAAATTTGTTTTACACACTTTCATATCTTCATATAAGATTAATATTTGTACAAACTAACCGTTGGATTTAACAACCTAGTCATATTTATTATGTATGTAAATTTTTGAATCAATATGTTATTTCTATAATTTTAATTGACATAATATTTTTTTCAATATATATCAACGGTTGAAATTTTATTTTATGAAATAAATAGTTAGACGTATTCGATTAATTTGAAATTTGGCATGCATGATATATGTGAATAGAACATAAAATTCAACGGTCGGATTAAAAAATTATAAATCATATAAAAAGATATGAAAGTATGTAAAACTAAATTTGTTTTATACATGTGTAAGTGGATCACTCCTCTCTCTCTCTCTCTCTCTCTCTCTCTCTCTCTATATATATATATATATATATATATATATATATAGATGCTGTCTTTTAAAAAATGGAAAAAAATTAATTGACAAAAGCTATAAATATAGTATTATATTTTGTAATCTTAATGTAGGTAAAGATAAATGATATGTTGTTTTTATTTAATTTTAATCGATATATAGATGTAGATGTTTATTTTTTAAAATTTTAAATAGATAACTACTATAAAGTTATAATTGATTTATTTTGTATTTTTAATATATTTACATATAGCTATCTTTTTGAAACTTGAAAGGATAATTATTTTTTTATTTTAATATATTACGCGTGAAAAATATTTAAATCATTCATATAAAATGTTTTACTTGTAGTAAAATATTTTGACTTTTATTTATATATATAATATGATACCATCAATATTGCAGCAGTTGTCTGACTAAGTAAAGGTCAAAAATTAAAAAAATAATTTATTTATTTTGAAGAGGTAACATTGATGGTATTTATTTATTTATTTCATTTATATCCCACCGCCTTTTTCATTACTAACAAGTGGGTGTGTTACTGTGTTTCTTCATAGTGCACGAAAAACAAAATAAAAAGAATGGGACTAGAAAGCCCTTTTTTTGAATGATGTCTTCTGTCTACAGTATGTTTTGCGGGCCTTGTATGTAAGATTAAATTAATTCTGAACATGCTTCTACACAATATGAAACATGTTAGACAATTAAATGCGGAAGCGACAGGATCTAACCTCCAGGATCTAACCTCCAGCCATTGCACTCTGTAACTCTGCTGTTGAAGCAATTACCGAATCTGACAGTCTACTCTGTGTCGATCACAAACCTTCCAAATCTTCCAAGCACTCAAAACCTCACTAGATGGTGTTTGTGTGTTTGAGATTCACGTACTTGGGGACCGGAAGGAGCTCTCCTTTTATTACTAACGAGAGCATGCTAATTATGGCAATAAAATCATGTTTTAACCATCACAAAATCGTGTTTTAATAGCCAAATATTGAGTTGAGATTCAGTGTGAAATTATGGACCATATCCGGAATTGGTCAACCACACAATTATTTCCATAATTAATGGAGATATACTAACATTCTCCCACTTGGTCCATATATTTCACTTGTAGAAGAAACAAATCACATGAATCATGGCGACAGTTCCTCTAATGGTGAGTATTATCTTCCATGTATTACTATGTAAAATGTTTCTAGATCAACCCATTTTTACTTAATGAATAAACCTTATGTTTATTCTCGGTCCAAACAACAAGGATATTTCTCAAATAAAACTTTAGTGTATACAAATCAAAATGAGAAACATCATATTATTAATAAGAGTTTCAATCACAATCAAATGTGGGACCAAGTCCCATTCTCTCTACATGATCCTTAAATTTAAACGGTGGCATGCCTTTAGTCAAAGGATCAGCTAACATCAATTCAGTGCTAACGTGTTCAATGACCACTCTTTTATCTCTAACATGTTCTCTAATGGCCAAGTACTTAATGTCGATGTGTTTACTTCGACTTCCACTCTTATTGTTCTTAGCCATGAATACCGCAGCTGAATTGTCACAATATATCCTCAATGGCTTAGATATGGAGTCAACAACTATAAGCCCACCAATGAAACTCTTAAGCCATACACCATGTGAGGTAGCCTCAAAATAGGAAACGAACTCGGCCTCCATAGTAGAAGTGGCAGTCAGTGTCTGCTTAGCACTCTTCCATGAAACAGCTCCACCGGCAAGCATGAAGATGTAACCGGATGTTGATTTCCGAGTATCAACACAACCAGCAAAGTCTGAGTCTGAGTAGCCAATCACTTCCAACTCATCAGTCCGTCTATACATAAGCATGTAATCCTTAGTGCCTTGAAAATATCTAAGCACCTTCTTCGCAGCTCTCCAGTGGTCCATCCCCGGGTCACTTTGGTATCTACCTAACACTCCCACAGCAAAAGCAATATCAGGCCTGGTACAGACCTGTGCATACATAATGCTTCCAACAGCTGAGGCATATGGAATGTTCTTCATCTGTTCCCGCTCAAGATCATTTTTCGGGCACTGGTTCAAATTGAACCTGTCACCCTTTACAATGGGAGCTGGGCTTGGTGAACAATCTTTCATTCTGAATCTTTCCAAGACTTTGTTAATATAGGCTTCTTGTGACATACCTAATATACCTCTATGTCTGTCTCTATGGATCTTAATGCCAAGGACATAAGATGCATCACCCATATCCTTCATATCAAAGTTCTCAGAAAGAAATTGTTTCACCTCACGTAGCATCCCTTTATCATTGGTTGCAAGCAGAATATCATCCACATATAGCACAAGGAAACAAATCTTGCTCCCACTGACCTTCTGGTATATACATTAATCCATGATGTTCTCAACGAAACCAAATGAAGAGATGACTTCATGGAATTTTAGATACCATTGGCGGGAAGCTTGTTTCAACCTATATATGGACTTCTTGAGCTTACAGACCAAATGCTCACCATTACTAGAGGAAAAACCTTCAGGTTGTTTCATGTAAACCTCTTCCTCTAGATCACCATTGAGAAATGCCGTTTTCACATCCATTTGTTGCAACTCTAAGTCAAAATGTGCAACAAGCGCCATTATGATGCGGAGAGAATCTTTCTTAGATACAGGAGAGAAGGTCTCCTTGTAATCGATTCCCTCCTTTTGAGTGAATCCTTTGGCTACGAGTCTTGCCTTATAACGCTCAATGTTGCCTAATGAGTCAGTCTTGGTCTTAAAGACCCATTTACAGCCTATAGCCCTGGCCCCATTAGGCAACTCGACAAGATCCCATACTCCATTAGATGCCATCGAATCTATCTCATCCTTCATAGCATCGAACCAAAGTTTTGATTCTTTGCTGTTCATGGCTTGTGAAAACGTCTCTGGATCATTAACGGGCCCAATATTGAAATCATACTCTTGTAGATACACAATATAATCACTAGGAATAGCTGATTTCCTTTCCCTAGTAGACCTTCTTAATGTTGGTTCAACATTCTCTGAAGGATCATGTTGTTCAACTGGTTGCTCACTCAATTCTGGTGTATCTAGAGGAGCCTCGTCTACTAGTAAGTTATCAGTTACTTGTGGATCTTCAACAATTAGTTGTTCAATGTCCAGTTGTACTGAAGGGACATTGTTCATGATAACCAATCCTTAACTCGAGGTAGAGGGTTGATCTCTCACAGAAACTAAGTCTTGAGACTGATCGCTCCCACTAACTAAGTCATTTTCAAGAAACTTGGCGTTCCTTGATTCCACAAATCTAGTGCTATGAGATGGACAATAGAATCTGTAGCCTTTGGACCGTTTGGCATATCCAATGAAATACCCACTTATGGTCCTAGGATCCAGTTTCTTTTCCTGTGGGTTGTAAACTCTTATCTCAGAAGGGCATCCCCAAACGCGCATATGACGCAAACTCGGTTTCCAACCTTTGAATAATTCAAAAGGCGTCTTTGGAACAGCCTTGGTTGGAACCCGGTTCAATATATATGCTGCCGTTTTAAGAGCTTCAATCCACAAGGACTTAGGCAACTTCGAGTTGCTAAGCATACTACGCACCATTTCCATCAAAGTTCGGTTCCTTCTTTCTGCAACACCATTCTGATCCGGTGAACCAGGCATGGTATATTGGGCAACAATCCCATTTTCTTGAAGGAACTTCGCAAATGGTCCAGGTGCTTGTCCATCTTCAGTGTATCTACCGTAATACTCCCCACCTCTATCAGTTCTTACTATCTTTATGGGTTTTCCACATTGTTTCTCTACTTCAGCCTTAAAGATTTTAAAGGCATCTAATGCTTCGCTCTTGTTATGAAGCATGTAGAGATACATAAACCTCGAGTAATCATCAATAAAGGTGATGAAGTATTTCTGACCATATGCATCAATGTCTGGACAACATATGTCAGAATGTATGATCTCTAATATGGTTGAACTCCTATTGGCACCTTTCTTAGACTTGTTGGTTTGCTTACCCTTAATGCAATCCACACAAGTGTCGAAATCAGTAAAATTGAGAGTACTAAGTATTCCGTCATTTACCAATCTCTTAATTCTATTTATGGAGATATGACCTAATCTCCGGTGCCATAATGTAGAGGAGTCCTCATTCATAACACACCTTTTAGTGCCAGTTTGAACATGCAAGGCGTTATGAGCAGTGTCATTTTGCAAATCAATAGAGAAAAGACCATCACATAAGGTACCATTCCCAACAATATCAGACTTAAAATATATCAATATTGATTTATTTGAAAATTGAAAGGAATATCCATAAGGTACCAACCTAGAAACAGAGATTAAATTTCTCGAGAAACTAGGAATATAAAAGGTCTTTTCTAATTGCAAAACAAAACCACTCCTAAGAACTAAAGTGCATGTTCCAACGCCTTTAACACGCGAGCGCATCTTGTTTCCTAAATAGATGCTCTCCTCATTTCCCACTGGCTTCCTTAGGTTTGTCATACCCTGTAAGGAAGTCGAAATGTGAATTGTAGATCCAGAATCAATCCACCATGTGTTATGATTAACCTCAACCATATTTGATTCAAAACAAACATATGAGAGTGGATTACCTTTCTTAACGAGCCACTGCTGAAGCTTAGCACAGTCCTTCTTCATGTGTCCCTTCTTTTTACAGAAGAAACACTTGGACTCTTTCTTAATGTCAGCTTGGGCAGAGATTTTCCCTTTTTCCTTGTTCTTGGCTCGATCTTTGGTCTTTTCTTGGCTTGCAAAAAATGCACTTTCACCCGATTCCATAAGCAGCCTTCCCTCCTCTTGAACACACATGGTCATCAATTCATTGATGGTCCACTTATCCTTATGTGTGTTGTAGGATATCTTGAATGGTCCGTACTGCTTTGGTAGAGTGTTCAATATATAGTGCACAAGAAAAGACTCAGACATCTCCACCTCTAGCTTCTTGAGTTGGGCCGCTATATCTCTCATGGTCATTATATGCTCGCGCACTCCTTTGACATTGGTGAGCCTCATCGATGAGAACTTCATTATCAGGGTGCTGGCCAACGCTTTGTCTGAAGTGACAAATTGATCATCTATGGCCTTCAGTAAGGTCCTAACGTTGGTATGCTGTTCGACAGAACCACGTATCCCAACAGATATCTTTGTCTTTATATACATGACACTAAGGCGATTCGATCGCTCCCAGCGTTCATGTAAGGCTACTTGAGTAGGAGTGCTGGTCTCAGTCAATACGGGATCGTCTTTCCTTATAGCATAGTCTATATCCATGCACCCTAATTGGAGGAGAACTCTCTCCTTCCAAATCTTGTAGTTCTCTCCATCAAGCTCGGGAACTTCTAGGTTAATACTAGCCTGAGGAAACACTGCATATAGAAAATAAACATGCTTATGTATCTAGAATTTTTGAGGCAAACTTAATTATGTCTACCAATGTAAACATATTTTATTAATGAATCCTAGACATAAAACTTGCCTGTGGGCTAAAGTTCTAATTCTAATAGATTCATATCATAATGATAAAACTATCAAATTATATCATTTCCTAATTCCTGTGGGTAAATTAAGAAACTAATTTGATATTTTATCCTAATTAGTTATAAAATTATAATAAAAATTCCTGTGGGATAAAATTTATCATAACCTTATAACTAATCACAATTTATGTCTAATATCATTATGTGATTTTACAAAAATAATTTTACTTAATTAAGGTTGCTGTGGCTAAGCCCTAATTAAATAAATTATAAATCACTTATAAATATTGGAAAATTCTAAATTCATTCATATTTTAAAAATTGCAATTAACACAAGACAATTTTAATTCCAAATAATATGAATAACTTAGCTACATGTGCTTCTAGTATAAAAATAACAAAATTATACATATTCAAAATAAGCACATATGCACATTTAAAATCAAATTTTCATAATTTAATCATAATTTTATGATAATTTTCACAAAATTATTCAATTTTAAAATTATAGCATTTATAAAAATTCCAAATTTATGAAAAATCCTCATAAAATCCAAATAATGAGAAGATTTCATAATTATATTAATTTTGTGAAAATAATCTAATTATTCATAAAATTATGAAAATTACAGAACTGAAAATTTGATAAAACTATCAAACATATAATTATTTGGCCTAAATTAAATAATTTAAATTACTTAAATTAAATAAATCCTTAAGGCCTAAAATAAATCAAATGGCCCTTTTATTTAATCCATATGGCCCAAATAATCAACCAAAAGAGCCCAAAATAAATGGCCCAAAACTAACAAAATAAAGACCCAAACAGTGGCCCAAAACCCGAGGCCCAAAAGGGTTTCTTTCCGTTTTTTTTTGCACAGTGCGTTTGCACTGTACAACCAAGCCGGGCGCGTGATACCACGCGCCCGCTTTCCACTACCGGGCGCGTGGATCTCACGCGCCCGCATAATCACCATCGAGCGCGTGGATCTCACGCGCCCGGTTCCAACCTTTCTTCTTTGCCCGAATGGGCATATTTACAGAATTTTGGGTCTTTTCGACCCGACCCGGCACAAAACCCTTCAAACAGTACCGTTTTTCATCTATTTTTTATCCCTAGAGCTTTACAACAATAGATCTAAAGTATTTGAACCAAAATCACATGAAAACTGAATGGGTTTCAAGAAATCCGAGACTTAAAGTTTCAAAATATGGGTTTTTATGGCTTCTTTCTACAGATCTCTAGCAAGACAGAGGTTAAACTACGGCTCTGATGCCAAATGTAAGATTAAATTAATTCTGAACATGCTTCTACACAATATGAAACATGTTAGACAATTAAATGCGGAAGCGACAGGATCTAACCTCCAGGATCTAACCTCCAGCCATTGCACTCTGTAACTCTGCTGTTGAAGCAATTACCGAATCTGACAGTCTACTCTGTGTCGATCACAAACCTTCCAAATCTTCCAAGCACTCAAAACCTCACTAGATGGTGTTTGTGTGTTTGAGATTCACGTACTTGGGGATCGGAAGGAGCTCTCCTTTTATTACTAACGAGAGCATGCTAATTATGGCAATAAAATCACGTTTTAACCATCACAAAATCGTGTTTTAATAGCCAAATATTGAGTTGAGATTCAGTGTGAAATTATGGACCATATCCGGAATTGGTCAACCAAACAATTATTTCCATAATTAATGGAGATATACTAACATTGTAAACACCCAGCATTGTTATTATCCTCAAATGAATGATGATGATAGTATTAGTGTAATACGTATAATATCCTACCAGAAGAGAAGAGGCTAAAACATGATGGATGGGATCTTCAACGGTCTAAAGCAATAAAATTGTTTATGCATATGCATATTTCTACCAAAAGAGGATACAAATCTTTAAACAAAGATGCAATCACGTGCAGTGAGCAAAAGCTTCAAAAATTGAGGAGGATTAAATCAATAATTAAATAGTGTATGGCAAGATAGTAAGATGTGTTTGTGACTGCGCTGCCTTATAGGGATTTTCTTAGATAACACTCTAGCTGCAAGCTTGAAAGAAATAATAATAATAATAATAATAATAATAATAATAATAATAATAATAATAATAATAATAATAATAATAATAATAATAACTACAAAATTACAGAGAAAATTAGATGACTTTTATAAGAAGCCGAAGAATGGACCAGAGGAAGACAGTTTCCTGATAGTTAATACCAGCAGCCTTACAAAATTTAGGCCATCTGCGATTAACCCGAAGTAGCACTAAAGCTGCTCCACAGGCCACAGACACTCATTTCTCTTCCAACAAATCTTATTAACTACTACAGCACATCCTAAATTTTTAAGGACCAATATCAAGCTAGATCGAGGTAATTACTCCCAAAAATCTCTATTTTGTATTTATTTATTTATTTTTTGTTCAGAGAAAGAACACACCATTAACACCAAAACGCGTTGGTTTGGGTTAGCATGAAATTCCTTATAAACCCACACACACACCACAAAGCAAGCGATGTGGGACGGTAAAAACCCACACACACATGTTTTTAACACACACACTTGCAGTTAAGCAAATGCTTAAGTCACACAACACATATCACACACAGAACAATATATATGTTTTTTTTGTTCATAGAAGGAACACATCACTAACACCAAAACGCAATCTCTATTTTGTATTTAATAGCCACATTTGTAACCCAAATTTGCTCGGAAGCGAATACTGTTGTGATGATCATACAAGTTATCACCGTGATCAAAACGCTTTCTGACCACAACTTCATGCTTCCCTGCTTGATCTTGAGCTGCCCCAAAAAAGATCTCATTGGTTTTCTCATGGCTTTGCTCATAGTAAGTATGTGGGTTGGGAGATTGATCGCAATGCTGCTGCTGTTTCTGCTGCTGCATATCAGCATCCCATCCACGGTAAAAGGCTCGGCTTTGACGCAACTGATGGATCTTTTCTGCATCTTTGGACATGAAAGGGTACGTTTTCCGTGGAGTGGGGGTTCGGGTATCAATTGATGGGGGCTCATCTTCATCCGCTATCACAAAGCTCTCTTGTGCAGGCCAAGACATTGACTGCTTCAGTTGTTGCTGATGTTGGTTGTTACCGAATTCCTGATGAGTTTACCGCAAGTATACGGACCGTAGCAAGTAATAAAGTGATGAGTAGAGTATCGTTCCCAGAGGATTGAATTTGTGAATTGCTTACTAAGTACTAAAATTTCACACCCTAATTTTATTCAAACGATCGAAAAAGAATTTTTTTAATCAATAGCAGGAAAGTGAAAATAAAAAATATTTATTTAAATAAAACTTCTAAAATATTCCAAAATAAAAGCCAAAAGAAATTTAGATGAAAACTTGAAAACTAAAACAAAGAGAATAAAACTAAAACTACTCTATATCCCTTAGTAGGATTGCATGCTCTTCATGGTGCTGAAGCTGGCTATTTATAGAGGCAGTGGAGATGATGATTAGCTCAAAATCTTGGCTAATAGGGCTCGATCTTTATCTTCAAAAAAAATTTATCTTTTATCAGCTCCCTTGTTTATCTCTATCCTTAGCAAAAGGTCCATCTTGATAATTTATCTTCATAAAAGATAAATGCAACAATTTATCTTTCTTGGCAGCCAGTAGAAATATCCATGCATGAAGTTTTATCAACAAAGTCTTGTGTTTGAATGAAATTTGGAACTGAAATCCTTTACATCTTTGACTTCTTTATCAATTGGAGTTCCTACATCATTGAGAGAAATTTAACAGATAAATGAGAGATTTGAATCTAATAGTAATGATTTAGAGATAAATTATATCATTAAATTCATGATAATTCTATAAATTATAGAATTATCACACCCCCAAACTTGAATTTTTGCTTGTCCTCGAGCAAAATAACATTCCCAAAGAAATGTACCTAGAGGTCAAATACACTTGCAAGAATGATTTCCCTTTAATTTCCCCAAAGATTTTGAAAACATTACAACTCCATGAAAATTCATAAACATTAGCTAAATATATATAAACTCATTCAAAAGAGAGCATCAATTCAACTGAATTTTTCCGTGTGTGTGTGTAAATGTTTCTTCATTTCAGTTCATGCAATCCGGATGAATTTATACAAATATGAACATAACAAAAGATCTCAAAGAATAGTTATCTTCCATAAGTTTGTCTTTCTCATCTTCTCTCCACTAATGTAGACACACATAGCCAAAGATCAATAGGACTTTATAAGCTTGTAATGTATGGCTAGGGTAATAGGTAAGAGAAATAGGATTTTTAGGCTTAACCCTTAATCATGCATTCTTTTTCTTGGACTTTTTAAGAGCTTTCAAATAATTCCCCCAACTTGATTTCTTTTTTTTTTAATTTCTTTTTTTTTCTTTTTCTTTTTTTTTTCAACATTTTTTTTGAATTTCACTCTTTCTTCCATATATGCGTAGCTCTAAATATATCTTGACATAGTCCTCATGCATATAACGGGGTATGGGAAAAATTTTTTTTATAGGCTAGGCTAATTATTAATGTAGGTAAAACAAGAAGCAAGTATACTTTAAGCTCAAATTGGGTGACTAAGGATAAAATACATCATGGTAGTCTTGAAAAAGCTCAAACGGTCCAAAGATGGCCTAAATCACCTCTTTAGCTAAGTGTGTTCTAGGATTTCGCCTTGAGAGATGATAGAACAAATTCTAGACAAATAACAAACTTTAAAACTATTGTTTATTCTTATTCACATAAATCTTCTCTAAATATGCATGACTTCAATGATAGAAACATTGTGCATTAAATTTTTGGAAAAATCTCAATCAAAAAGATAATTCACTAAAGAATTCATTCATATACTTTGCTCATATTCATAAATTTCATTTTGCTATAACATTCTCAATCAATGGTTAAATATCAAGGAATTATCAAGCAAACATATAATCACTTCAAGGTAAAAACCATTTTAAAGCACAAAATTTTTGCAAAGATTTCAGAAGAAAATTGAAAAAATTTTGCTCAATCTTTAAAAATAAAAATTTTGCTCTTCCCCCCAACTTGAAACATACATTGTCCTCAATGTAAAAAAAATAAGTATGAAAATAAACCAAGAATGAGAAAGAAATACTCCCCTGACTTTGAGATTGAAATTGCCACATGCTTACATCATGAAGAAGGCTTATGCACAGCCACAGAATCTCTTGCTTATGTCATAGCTCATGCATCGCACGTCCATCGCACGTCTAGCAAATATCATCACCTATAAATAGATAAACGAAAACAAATGAATAAATAATAAAATAAATACATAAATAAATAAATCTTAAAAGGAAAGAATTGAAAGTTGGGGTTGCCTCCCCATAAGCGCTTGAGTTATAGTCTTCGGCTTGACTACCTTTTGTTGATTTCAAGCTGGATCATTAACATAAGTGACCGATTTTTGACGATTGATCACTCCTCCCCAATAATGTTTCAATCTTTGACCATTAACCTTAAACGGTTCTTTAGAAAACTCTCCTCTTATTTCCACAGTTCCATATGGAAAAACTCGAGTAACAATGAATGGTCCAAACCACCTTGATTTCAACTTACCTGGAAACAACTTCAAACGAGAATTATAGAGTAAAACCTGTTGTCCTGGTTCAAATTGCTTTTTCATTATCTTCTTGTCATGCCACTTCTTCGTTCTCTCCTTATAGAGTCTGGCACTCTCATATGCTTGCATTCTGAATTCATCTAACTTGTTGAGCTACAATAAACGCTTTTCACCAGCGGCCATCATATCAAAATTTAATTTCTTGATCGCCCAAAATGCCTTGTGCTCCAATTCCACCTGTAAGTGACAAGCCTTCCCAAACACTAATTGGTATGGAGACATTCCAATAGGTGTTTTGAATGCAGTTCGGTAGGCCCACAATGCATCGTCTAATTTCATGGCCCAATCCTTTCTTGATGAGTTCACTGTCTTCTCTAAAATTCTTTTTATCTCCCTGTTGGAGATTTCTGCTTGGCCACTTGTCTGAGGGTGATAGGCTGTAGCCACCTTGTGTTTGACACCATACTTAGCAAGCAGAGCTTCAAAGGACTTGTTGTAGAAGTGAGTCCCTTCATTACTAATGATCGCTTTAGGGGTGCCAAAACGAGTGAAGATGTTCTTTTTCAAGAACTTCATAACTACCTTGGCATCATTTATAGGTAAGGCCTTTGCTTCCACCCATTTGGATACATAGTCCACTGCTACAAGGATGTAAAGGTTGTTGTAGGAGGAGATGAATGGTCCCATGAAGTCTATTCCCCAAACATCAAAAATTTCCACCTCCAAAATGGTGTTTAGGGGCATCTCATGCCTCTTGGAAATATTGCCAACCCTTTGGCATCGATCACATCTCAAGGCATATAGATAGGCATCTTTGAACAGGGTAGGCCAATAGAATCCTGATTGAAGCACCTTAGCAGCTGTTCTTTCCCCTCCAAAGTGTCCTCCATAATCTGAAGAATGATAATGATGGAGGATATCCTCCGTCTCTTCCATGGGTACACATTTTCTTAAAACCTGATCCCTACATTGCTTAAACAAATAGGGTTCATCCCATACAAAATATTTGACATCATGCAAAATTTTTTTCTTTTGTTGAAATAATAAATTAGGAGGAAGCACTTTACCTACTATAAAGTTGACATAATCTGCATACCATGGTAAGTTATTATGCCTAACCTTGAATAGTTGCTCATCAGGGAAAGACTCTTTGATGATAGTTGCATCTTCAACACCACCATTCTCTAGTCTGGAAAGATGATCTGCCACTTGATTTTCTGTCCCCTTTTTGTCTCTAATCTCCAGGTTTAACTCTTGTAAAAGGAGAATCCACCGAATCAATCTTGGCTTGGCATCCTTCTTGGCAATCAAGTACTTGATGGCAGAGTGATCGGTGTAGACTATCACCTTGGTGCTAATGAGATAAGGACGAAACTTATCGAACGCGAAGACAACCGCCAACAACTCCTTTTCAGTGGTTGCATAGTTGAGTTGTGCATCTGTCAAGGTTTTGCTTGCATAGTAAATTGCGTGAAAAATCTTACCTCGTCGTTGTCCTAAAACTGCACCAACTGCATAATCACTCGCATCACACATTAGTTCAAAAGGTAAATTCCAATCAGGTGCTACAATTACAGGAGCAGAAATCAATATATCTTTTAAAGTTTGAAATGCTTCTAAACAGGAATGATCAAACCTGAAAGTTGTGTTTTTCTCTAAAAGATTACACAATGGTTTGGAAATCTTTGAGAAATCTTTAATAAATCTCCTGTAGAAGCCTGCATGTCCAAGAAAACTTCTTACCCCTTTCACTGAAGTTGGTGGTGACAACTTCTCAATTACCTCTATCTTGGCTCTATCAACTTCAATTCCTCTCGAAGAAACCTTATGGCCTAGCACAATACCTTCTTGGACCATAAAATGACATTTTTCCCAATTTAAGACTAAGTTGGTTTCTTCGCAACGCTTGAGCACAAGAGTTAGATTTTTCAAACATAAATCAAAATTATCACCAAAAACAGAGAAGTCATCCATAAATACCTCGAGAAATTCTTCTACCATGTCTGAAAAGATGGCCATCATGCATCTCTGGAATGTGGCAGGAGCATTGCATAATCCAAATGGCATCCTCCTAAAAGCAAACGTACCATATGGACAAGTGAATGTGGTCTTCTCTTGATCTTCTGGAGTGATGGCAATCTGGTTGTACCCGGAATACCCATCTAATAGGCAATAGAATTCATGCCCGGCTAGTCTATTAAGCATCTGATCGATGAATGGCAAAGGAAAGTGATCCTTTCTAGTGGCCTTGTTGAGCTTACGGTAGTCCATGCACACTCTCCAACTAGTGACTGTTCGAGTAGGAATGAGCTCATTATTTTCATTAGATACCACAGTCATACCTCCCTTTTTTGGTACACATTGGATAGGACTAACCCACGAACTATCTGAAATCGGGTATATGATACCCGCATCTAACCACTTGATAATCTCTTTCTTCACTACCTCTTTCATGGTTGGGTTTAACCTTCGTTGGTGCTCAATAGTGGCCTTGTGATTTTCCTCCAACAGAATCTTGTGCATGCATATGGATGGGCTTATTCCCTTGATATCAGCTATGGTCCATCCTAATGCTTTCTTGTGCTCCTTCAAGACACTTAACAACTTTTCTTCTTGTTCGTTAGTTAGAGCAGAAGAAATGATAACTGGTAAAGTAGAAGACTCACCTAGATAAGCATACCTTAAATGAGGAGGTAAAGTTTTGAGTTCTAAAGTTGGAGGTGCTTCAATCGATGACTTGAGAGGTGAAAATCCAGAAGCACCTAACCTTTCAAATTGTCTGTTAGGAATCGTCACAACTTTTACCTTAGCGCAATTGGACGTCTCTTCATCAAGAATTGCTTCTATGGTGTCCATTGGTTGTTGATTGATGAATATTCCCTGAACTATACTTTTCTCTTCATCCACATCAAAACAATCATCAGTCTCACTTGGGAATTTAATTGCAGAGAAAAGGTTAAATGTTACCTCTTGATCATTGACCCGCATGGTGAGCTCTCCTTTTTGCACATCAATAAGAGCCTTACCAGTTGCCAGAAAGGGCCTCCCAAGGATAATTGGGACTTCACGATCTTCCTCCATATCTAACACTACAAAATCAGCTGGAAAGACAAATTTGTCAACCTTCACTAGCACATCCTCAATAATGCCTCTTGGATACTTGAGAGATCGGTCTGCTAACTGGAGTGTTATCTTGTTTGGTTTAGTCTCTCCTAGTCCAAGTTTCCTGAAAATAGAAAAAGGCATTAAATTAATACTTGCACCTAAATCACATAAAGCTTTATCAAAAAATAAGTTACCAATAGTGCAAGGAATAGTAAAACTCCCTGGATCTTCAAGCTTAGGTGGTAAGTTCCTTTGCAAAATGGTGTTGCACTCCTCAGTAAGAGCAATAGTTTCAAAATCCTCAATTTGCCTTTTCTTGGAGATGATGTCCTTCATGAATTTGGCATAAATTGGCATTTGCTCCAATGCATCAAAGAAAGGGATGTTGATGTGAAGCTTTTTGAATACCTCTAGGAACTTAGCAAATTACCTATCTGTCTTCTTTTGCTTGAATCTTTGAGGAAAAGGGATTGGTGGAGGAGGTGATTCAATGGTCTTACCAGATTGAGATGAAGTCTACTCAATTTTCTTTTGTTGCTTATCTTCTTCTTCTGCCTGGACTTCAAGTCTAACATCTTCCTCTGATTCTTTAGGTATGTAACCCACTTCTTTACCCTTCCTTAAGGTGATTGATTTACAGTGCTCTTTACCTTCCCTTCTTGGATTAGGTTCAGTATTGCTAGGCAGGGTACCTTGGGGACGGTTACTAATGGCATTGGCAATCTGACCTACTTGAATTTCTAGGTTCTTTATAGAAGCAGCTTGGTTTTGTAAGATGGTGGTGAACATCTCTTCTAAGGAAGGCTTCTTTTCTTATGGTGGGACTTGTGGTAGAGGATTATGTGGAAGTGGTGGCGGTGGTTAAGTATGGAAGCTAGGAGGATAAGTAGGTCTTGGGTTAGATGGTTGCCCTTGATTATTGTTCCAAAACAAATTTGGGTGATTTCTCCAGCCAGGGTTATAGGTGTTTGAGAATGGGTTATGGTTCCTATTTGGATAAGAAACATATTGGACTTGTTTGGCTTGAATAGGACACCTATCGCCAGAGTGATTACCCCCACAATTATCACAAGTTACAAAAGGGTTTTGAATGGAATGAATTGGGTTGGGTTGTTGATTGACTCCAAGAGAATCAACCTTTTTGGTCAAGGCTGAGATTTGAGAGGTAAGGGTGGTGAGTGCATCTAACTCATACATACCTGCTGTTCTCTTTGATGTTAGCCTCTCAGCTGACCATTGATAACTGTTTGCAGCCATGTCTTCTATCAAGTTGTAGGCATCATCTATAGACTTGCTCATTAATGCACCACCTGCAGCTGCGTCTATAGTAGTTCTGGTCTGGCTTATCAACCCATTGTAGAATATCTGCACTTGCAACCAATTTGGAATGCCATGATGAGGACACCTTCTCAAGAGTTCTTTGTACCTCTCCCATGCTTCATAAAGTGACTCTGAATCGTGTTGCATGAAAGTGGTGATGTCGTTCCTCATCTTAGTTGTTTTGGCTGGTGGGAAGAATTTTGCCAAGAACTTCTGAACTAAGTCCTCCCATGTTGTGATTGATCCTGGTGCCAATGAGTTCAGCCAATCCATCGCTCTATCCCTGAGAGAAAAAGGAAATAATCTCAGTCTTATCGCATCATCAGAAACACCATTATTCTTAAAAGTAGAGCAAATTTGTAAAAAATGTTTCAGATGGGCATTAGGATCATCATTGATTGAACCCCCAAACTGTACAGAAGTTTGGATCATTTGGATGATGGCTGGTTTGATCTCGAAATTGTTTGCTTGAATGGTTGGATATCTTATGCTCATCTCGAATCCATTCACTGTAGGCATTGCATAATCTCGAAGAGCTTTGGTATCTGCTTCTTCCATGGTATTTGTTTCAACAAGGTCTTCTTAGTTCTCCTTCTTGATTCTTCGTAAAGTCCTTTCAATTTCAGGGTCAAAGGTAGCCAATTCACCACTCCTTGCACGGTTCATGCACTAGGCCGATGTACCTCGCAAGAAAAACAAGAGAAGATATTAGTATCAAGGAAGGAGAAAAAGAAAAAAAAACTATTTGAATTAAAACTAGATATGCTTGGTATTAATATTAGCAAAACAAATCCTTCAATTCCCCGACAACGGCGCCAAAAACTTGTTACCGAATTCCTGATGAGTTTACCGCAAGTATACGGACCGTAGCAAGTAATAAAGTGATGAGTAGAGTATCGTTCCCACGAGGATTGAATTTGTGAATTGCTTACTAAGTACTAAAATTTCACACCCTAATTTTATTCAAACGATCGAAAAAGAATTTTTTAATCAATAGCAGGAAAGTGAAAATAAAAGATATTTATTTAAATAAAACTTCTAAAATATTCCAAAATAAAAGCCAAAAGAAATTTAGATGAAAACTTGAAAACTAAAACAAAGAGAATAAAACTAAAACTACTCTATATCCCTTAGTAGGATTGCATGCTCTTCATGGTGCTGAAGCTGGCTATTTATAGAGGCAGTGGGGATGATGATTAGCTCAAAATCTTGGCTGATAGGGCTCGATCTTTATCTTCAAAGAAAATTTATCTTTTATCAGCTCCCTTGTTTATCTCTATCCTTAGCAAAAGGTCCATCTTGATAATTTATCTTCATAAAAGATAAATGCAACAATTTATCTTTCTTGGCAGCCAGTAGAAATATCCATGCATGAAGTTTTATCAACAAAGTCTTGTGTTTGAATGAAATTTGGAACTGAAATCCTTTACATCTTTGACTTCTTTATCCATTGGAGTTCCTACATCATTGAGAGAAATTTAACAGATAAATGAGGGATTTGAATCTAATAGTAATGATTTAGAGATAAATTATATCATTAAATTCATGATAATTCTATAAATTATAGAATTATCATTGGCTCTGATAGTCATAGCTTGGTGGCTTCTTTCTAAAACCAGGAAATACTCCTCCCAAAATTTCCAAGCAGAAACACCAGCATTGACAAAAAGCTTCCTAAGGGATCCAAAGAAGCCTTCTTCTTGCTTCTCTTGTTCATATTCAGTTGGAATTAAAGGTGGCCTGACTGATATCAACGACTTCTGATAAGGACTCGATACAGCAGCATTCACCTTAACCAATTCCTGATCCCTCGTAGTCATGAGCATCGAAACAAACGTAAAAAATTCACCGTTTTAGAAAATTTTCGAACCTTAAGTCTAGATGAAAGCTAATATTGCCATTTCAGTTTTGAATTATGCAAATGAACCAGGGATGAATTTCTTTTTTAACAATGGCAAGACAGCCATCACAAAGAATATCCAGTGAAAAAAAGGATGCTTACTGTCCTCATCTTGGTTCAAGTTTTGGTTCTCAAGCATCTATTCGCCTGCTATAGAAAAAGCTTAGGATTGTGGAACACTTTATGAGATAATATTTTTACATACTAGACTCAGCCAAAGCAAAAGTCGAGTTAAAATATCCCGGAGGAGAATCATATGTAATGGATTTTCATATAAATAATAACACCGAAAACTCACATTCTGGGATGATACTGTGGTGCCCACTCTACGTTGCAGCCAAGCTAGCATGTAGCCGAAGAAGCCAGCTGCGACAAGAACAGCAATTCTTGAAATGAAGAAATAATAATGTTTAAACCTCCAATACCAACAACTAATGAAGATCGATTCAGGTAGATTAGTTTACCAAGAGGAAAACCACTTCCATACTGATAGGCATAGTCATCAAAATGTAGTTGAATCTCTCTGATTGCTCGGTTTCCTCTATCACTCACAAGAAGGGAACAACTGCTTCCAATAAAGACTACAAAATCATTAGAAAACTTTGCATCTTCACTTGGTCCACCTACATGTCCCCCTTCTCGGCTCCATTTACCACCAACAATTGTTGTAACACCTGGAGTAAGATTTCACTTGTATCAGCAACAGTTAACAACCATATCTATTTTGAATGCCAATACTGATAGCGTCCTTCAAAAATTATAAGACATTGCAAAATTTTAACACAATGACAAACACTAACATTGCCAAAGTGTGATACTACTAACATTGTTGAGAAAAGAAAATAAGATGGCAAATGTTTAGTACTCAGAATAGTAAGGACAAGGAGGTAAGATGCAAGGAGCATAAAGGACATAAAGCTTTTATAGTTAAATCAAAATAAAAAGTGAACTAGCAATTTCTCTTTTGGAAAACTCAGTGGTTACATTTGTTAGCAGTTGAAGAAGCTTGAGTGGCATTTCTGTTGTCATTTTTTTGACATGTTTTGCCCATTACTTGTCATGTTGCATCAGGTTTTAGGTAGTTCTTGAAATGATAAGGTTATGGTAATCCATTTTGTTAGGCAAACATGTAAGGTAGTTGTTAAGAGTTATTAAGTTTAAACTTTTGTTTGATGTTTGTATAAATTAATGAACAATGCAGCCCAAAACAGTAGCTTTTACAGAATTTTTCTGAACTTTTTCTTCATTTTTCTCTCTTGTTCTTCTCTGCTTCATATCCTTCAACTGGCATCAGAGCCATTCATGGTCTTAGAGGGCCTGAAAACCATTGAGAGTTGAGTGAAAAAAGCAGTAAATACAACCAGCTAAGTTTCTGTCAATCATATATGGCCTCAAGCAGTTGTACCTAGCCTTCACCTCCTGTTTTCTCTAGTGAAAACTACCAGATATGGTCTGTCAAAAAGAAGACCTATTTGTGTGCCTTTGATCTGTGGGATGTGGTTGAGAATGAGAAAGAACCACCTCATTTACCAGCAAATCCAACTGTAAATCAAATGAAGAATTACAGTGAAGAGAAAGCTAAGAGGTATAAAGGAAAGAGCTGCATTGAATCATCAGTTTTTGACGAGATATTCATCAAAATCAGGACTTGTGAGACAGCAAAACAAGCTTGGGACAAGCTTAAGGAAGAATTCATGAGCAGTGACAAGACAAGACAAATGCAAGTGCTCAATGTAAAAAAGGAGTATGAAGTTTTGAAGATGAAAGAGTTTGAAACTCTAAAGGAGTATAATGACAGACTCATAAAGATAGTAAACAAGCTTAGGCTACTTGGAGAGGAGATGATAGATAAAAGAGTTGTAGAAAAAGTTCTTGTCAGTTTACCTGAGAGGTTTGAATCCAAAATCTCTTCATTTGAAGATTCCAAAGACTTGACCAAGATATCTTTGGCAGAATTGATGAATGCTTTAGAAGCATAAGAGCAAAGAAGAGCCATCAGGCAAGAGGATTCAACTGAAGGTGCATTTGTTGCCAAAGAAAAAGGCAAAATGCAACATAAGGGTGAGAACAAAAAGTCAGGAGACAGAAGAAACAAAAATGCTGGAAGTGGTAGGAAGAAAGGTAAATTTCCACCACATTCTCACCACAAAAAGACCACACATCTAGAGAAATATTGTTGGTAGAGACCTGACATTCAATGTAGGTCTTGTAAGCAAGTTGGTCACATGGAGAAGGTGTGTAAAAACAAAAACTAGTAGCAAGATCAACAAGCAAGAGTTGCTGGAGACCTAGAGCAACAAGAAGAACAAGTATTTATGGCATCTTACTATGCAGTAAAAAACTCATCAAATGCTTGTCTCATTGACAGTGGGTGCACTCATCACATGGCATCCGATATCAACATGTTCAAAGAGTTGGACAAATCTTGCATATCAAAAGTCAGAATTGGCAATGGTGACTTCATTGATGTCAAAGGAAGAGGAGTAGTGGTTGTTGAAACACCAATAGTTACTAAACTCATTTCAGATGTGTTATATGTGCCTAAAATAGATCAAAACCTTTTGTGTGTGAGATAGATGCTAGAAAAGAACTATTCTTTAGTGTTTAAAGACAAAGCATGCATCATCCATGATTCTAATGGTCATGAACATTTTACTGTTAATATGAAAGGGAAATGTTTTTCCTTGGATTGGCATGAAGCTAACACCACTGCATATGCTAGTTCACATGATGAATCTATTTTATGGCATAAAAGAATGGGTTATTTTAATTACAAGGCATTGAATTATATGCATAAGAATGATCTCGTGCTAAATATGCCTACTGTTGAAGTATGCTCTAATGTTTATGAAATCTGTCAATTGGGAAAACAAAGCAAGCTACCATTTTCAGTTAAAAAGGCAATGAGAGCAACTGAAAAATTGCAATTGGTACACATCGATGTTTGTGGACCTATGCAGACACCATCCCTGAACAACAGCAGGTATTTTATAACCTTCATTAATGATCTGACCAGATTGTGTTGGATCTATTTCTTGAGACAGAAATCTGAAGTTTCTGCTACTTTCTGTAAGTTCAAAGCTTGGGTTGAAAACCAAAGTGGCTGCAAAATAAAGACTCTAAGGTCAGATAATGGTACTAAGTACACATCTGACAAATTTAATAAGTTTTATGAAGATGCAGGTATTGAGCATCAATTGACAGCAACTTATACACCACAACAAAATGTTGTTAGTGAAAGAAAGAACAACACAGTCATGGAGATAGCTAGATGCATGTTGTTTGAGAAGAATCTTCCTAAGAAATTCTGGGCAGAGGTAGCCAATACCTCTGTCTACTTGCTCAACAAGCTGCCCACAAAGGCCTCGGAAGGAAAGACTCCATGTAAAGCTTGGTTTGGGAATAAACCATTAATGCAACATATTAGAGTTTTTGGCAGCATATGTTATGTGTCTGTTCCTAAAATCAAGAGGGACAAGCTTGATCATAAAGCTGAAGTTTGCATTTTCTTGGGCTACAGCAAAATCACTAAAGGCTATAGAGCTTACAATCCACTTACAGCCAAGGTGATTGTAAACAAAAATGTGAAGTTTAATGAGCAATTAGCTTGGAGCTGGGAGAAATCAGCTGAGGAACCAGCCAAGCTCACTACAAATGATATGGCCAATTCCCAAGAGGAAGAAGACTATAGGTTAGAAGATGAAATCATTGATCATGAACCAGTGAGAGGCACCAGACCATTTACTGACATCTATCAAAGGATAAATATTGCAATTCTTGAGCCTACAAGTTATGAAGAAGCTGTCAAATTTCCAGAGTGGAGAAATGCAATGAAAGAGGAGATTTAGATGATTGAAAAGAATTAAAACTTGGACTTTTGTTGATAAACTAAGCAATAGAAACACCATTGTGATCAAATGGATCTTCAAAACAAAATTGAATGCAGATGGCTGCATCAACAAACATAAAGCCAGATTGGTTGCTAAAGGGTATTCTCAATAATATGGTGTTGATTTTTTTGACACTTTTGCTCCAGTTGCAAGGCTAGAGACTATAAGGCTGTTAGTAGCCTTAGCAGCTGACAAAAGTTGGAAAATATACCAACTTGATGTTAAATCTGCATTTCTAAATGGTTACCTTAAAGAGGAGATCTACATTGAGCAACCTAAAAGTTTTGTTGCAAAAGGAGAAGAAGACAAGGTTTATCTACTCAAGAAGGCTCTGTATGGACTCAAATAAGGCCCAAAAGCCTGGAATTCCAGAATTAATGATCATTTGTTGAATTTGGGATTAAAAAAAAGTCATAGTGAAGCAACACTATATACTAAAACTATTGCCAGTAATGATTTACTGGTGGTTTCATCGTATGTTGATGATATACTTGTGATAAGAAGCAATTTAGAATTGGTGCTGCAATTCAAAGACCAAATCATGAAGGTCTTTGAAATGACAGACCTTAGGGAGATGTCTTACTTCCTTGTAATTGAAATTTCTCAAACTTAACAAGGAATTTTCATTTCTTAAGAGAAATATGCCAAGGAATTATTGAAAAAATTCAAAATGGAGAATTGTAAAGCTGTTTGTACTCCTATGGTTCAGAATGAGAAGCTTAGCAAGGATGATGGTTCTCAAAAGGTTAATGAAAGAAGTTATAGAAACTTAATTGGCCGTTTGCTGTACTTAACAGCAACTAGACCTAATATAATGTTTGCTGTTAGTGTTCTTTCAAGATTCATGCATTGTCCTAGTGAAGCTCATTTCAGATCAGCAAAGAGAATTCTAAGATACATCAAAGGTTTAGTTAACTTTGGTGTTCTATATCAGAAATCTAATGAATTGAGGCTACTAGGATACTCTGATAGTGATTGGGCAGGGTCTTCTGATGACATGAACAGCACCTTAGGCTATCTTTTTTCTTTTGGCTCAGGTGCATTTACTTGGAACTCTAAGAAGCAAGGAACTATAGCTCAATCAACTGCTGAAGCAGAGTACATAGTTGTTGTAGTTGTTGTTAATCAAGCAATTTGGTTAAGAAAAATCATGACAGATTTGAATCAGAAGCAAGATGGTCCTACAGAAATTTTCTGTGATAATCAATCAGTAATTGCAATGGCCAAGGACCTTGTGTTTTATGGGAGAACTAAGCCTATAAAGATCAAGTATCATTTTCTTATAGAAGCTGAAGTTGAGAATGAAGTGAAATTAGTGCACTGCAAGTCAGAAAATTAGATAGCAAACATTCTAACCAAAGCCTTGTCAAAAGCAAGGTTTGAAACATTAGGGAGGAGCCTTGGTGTTTCTAGTAGAAATGCCAAGGAGGAGTGTTAGCAGTTGAAGAAGCTTGAGTGGCATTTCTGCTATAACTGCATTATCTTTTTAAGTTCCAACTAATCAACATTTTTACTACTAGAATATTACCTGGATCTAACTGAAAAATTTTCAATTATATTAAGTGGAAATGCATTTGAAATAAATTAAAATGCTTGACACATGAAACAACTAGCTCTAAAAAGGCAATGAAAATAAAAAATTGCACTCAGCACTTGGAGGAGAATGGGGAAGGTATAACAACCCAGCAAAAACTTGCACTGTCCTTTATAAGGCAAGTTTAGTGGTAGAAATCGACAGAAAATAGATGCAAATACCTCATTTTTTTTCTTCCATTAATAACAAGACTTAGAACATTCAGCAAGCAACAATCGTACTATAAAAGCAAAGCATTAGACAAATATGAACTACTAAAGGTAAATGCAACAAAATTAGCAAATCCAGCCATTTGAATAATATTAAAAGAACTTACATAGAGATAAAGAGCTAGAAATCCTATAAAGATTGCTATTAGCAGAGTCCAAAATCAGCAGCTCCCTACTAGGCAAAACCTCAATAGTGTGAGGCTTAATCCTAAGCTTACTTCCATCAAACACAGTCTCCACAGTGTATCCACCCTTAAACTTCATCATTGGATGGCCAGTAATTGCTATACAGACATAGATCCCATGGATACCACCATATCATATACAAATCCTTAAAGTCAAACAAAAAAAGGGAAATGTGGGTTCTAATTTGAAATTCTAATATAATAATCTAATTACTTTAAAATATTGGTTCTTTCTAAACTAAGAGAATTCAAATACACTTCCTAATTCGAATACCCTTATCCATTTCAAGAATCTTTCAAGAGATGTACATGTTAGAATATGCTCTACCAAACAATTGGATTTGGATTAAGTAATTTTTAAAAGGCTCAAAAGACTCAATCTAGTTGGATTAAGGCTAAGACCTTTTTAGGGTTTTGTTAAGAGGCAATATATAAACAACATTAAGTCTAAAAGTTAGATAGAATGTTCTTTGATAGCCTCTCTACCTCTTGGAGCTAGCACTAAAAAACAATCCCCTTCCTCCTCTTTTTGCCACCGACTACTCCCTGTCCTAGGTAAAGGTCCCATTTTGCGTCCTACAGGTGTGGATATCTTTAGAAGGCTTCTCTTAGCTAGAGGTCTTGAGTTAACAATAAATCAAGGGCTATTCATGGGTTGCTATATTCAAAAGTTGAACTTTCCTACACAAGCGACACCGAAAAGGTTAGATTCTATCTCAAAAACAATCTTGTTGCATGATGTTGTGATTTTGGTTTGTTGTTTTTCTAATTTGTTGCTTGTTTTCGTGAATGATATGATAAATTGAGACAATAAAATCTTACAGTGGTATCCAAGGCAGTGTGTAAATGCCTTTCGAGATAACGAATTCGATTCACAGTGATGCTGTTTTTATTGTAAGTTGTTACAGATCTTATTTTAATTTTCAAAATTTATTTAGGCAACCTAAAATAATTGTAAAATACCCTGTAGGGATTTGTTGAATTAAAAGTTGTATGTTAAAATTCTTTTCAAACTTGTAATTAAAATATTGTTAAAATTGTTTGACAGAAATCCTGTAGGCTTTTATCTAATATAATTGATATTATAATAATTGTAAAAATTGTTTGATAGGAACCCTGGAGTTGCCACCCTTGCCCAAAAAATTATTTTATTTATTTAAAATATATTTTAATTAAAATAAATTAGGATAAAATTTATCCTGATAATAGTTTTAAATTAAATATATTTTGAAGAAAAATATTTTTTAAAAATCAAAATTAGATAAAAGTTATCTAACGGTTTTTGAGATTTTAATGATATTAAAATTTAAAGCAAATGGGATATCTTGATAAAATTTTTGTTTTAAAATATGTTGGCTCTATTGAGAGGGGGGTGAATAAGTTTTTCAACTAAATTTAATTTCTAAAGGCTTAACTAGCTACTTGAATAGTTTATGCAATGAATTCACAAAAAACAGTAAATAAAGAGTAAGGGAGAAGAAGCAAACACAATATTTATAGAGGTTCGACCAATCTCATGCCTATGTCTTATCTCCTTGATTCTCTTGTCAAAGTGTTGATTCCACTCTTCTTTAGGATTCAATACACACTACTTTAAGGAGTGGTGAGACCTCTTACAGTTCCTTTTGTAGGCTTAGGAAGAAACCTCTTAAACTAATCCCATGCAAAGCTACCCAAACTCTCACAAGATAGCCTTACAAGA
The DNA here is from genome assembly GCA_032173925.1 of Heritiera fomes. Classification (NCBI taxonomy): domain Eukaryota; kingdom Viridiplantae; phylum Streptophyta; class Magnoliopsida; order Malvales; family Malvaceae; genus Heritiera; species Heritiera fomes. The sequence goes on along the minus strand of JAPDPM010000009.1, from coordinate 12,760,260 downwards.
TTACACTCCCCTTTTGAATATAGATTTGAGTTTAAGATGAGTTGTGTACAATAAAAAACCTCTCAAAGGTAGATATACACCAACGAGCACAAAAAGTATGAAGATGAGAAGATTTTGAGCTTTGAAGTTTTTCTTAAGGATTAGAGAAGATGATGAGTGCTTGTTCTGCTCTCCAATCTTATAAATGTTGGTATTTATAGTGCACCCAAGGCTGAGGATGGTTGTTGGAGCATTTAATACATTTTTGCTCGTTGAAACCCTTAAAAACTAGCCGTTGGAGTCAATCAATGTGGTAGGGGATCGATCCTCTTAATGGGGGGATCAATCTTGTCTAGCATTTCATGCCTAAAACTCATTTTACCATTTTGGGATAGATCCCTTCACTTAAAGGAGCAATCCTAGCCTTTGTACTAATGTATTTGGATAGTTTTGGGTTGAAAAATGACGTAATCTTTGGTTTAAATCATCCCAAAATATTTTAAAACTCTATGTTGGCATTTCTTGACTTAAGTGAAAATTTAGTCCAAATATAATTTAAATAATTTTCTCAAAATTATAATCAATGAGTTCAATAGAAAATTACTTAGTTACATATTTTTTAAGTGCATTGTAATAGAACTATTTCAATGAATATTTGCACTTGATATTGTTGTAAAAACCATGAAGGCTTAAAGCAAATTTACATAAACATTAAGGATTTAAATGTGCTTAACTCTTTGTCATTTCAAAATATTTAATTGTCAATTTAAAGCTAACAATCTCCCCCTTTTATATATGACAAAACTTAAGATAAATTTGCTTCGAAACTTCTAAAAAATCTTTGAAGAAATACTCCTCCTTAATTAAAGCATGATTTTTAATAAAAGAAAAATTTTATAAAATTTACTCATTTCTTCCCTTTTTTGTTATAGTAAACTCCCCCTTAATATGCATACACAATAAGCAACAAAGGGGTTATAATGACAAGAAACATAAAACAACATGCATTGGCAATTTAAAGCAACAATATTGTAATGACGATAAACATAGGCATGAGAATCATAGTCATATACAATATGGGTAGCAGTAGCATAGTCGTAATAACAAAGTTATAATCAACTCTGTAAACCAAGTCATAGCACTAAAATATCTCATAGACAAACATCAAGTTAGTAGCCATAGAACTAAACCGCCAAATATAGCATGGATAAGAAAATTATGAGCAACACATATCCATGTAATCCTAGAAGTTAGATAGCCTACTTATATCTATTCTAAGGCTTCTTGGGAAAGTTCTTGTGATAATCCTCGATAAATTCTTCTTGCTATATCCACATGTCTTGGAACTCATCATACAAAACAGTTTGAGTTTCTTCCATACAATTAAGGCGAGCATTAACACCATCTTGGAAGGCGGTGAAATGAGAGTTGAAGTCTTGCTGGTGCTCTTCAATAGAAGTAAAGCGCGTCCCAAGCTGATTTAAAGGTGTCATAACATCCTGTTAAAAAGCTTGTTGATTTGTGTTGAATTGTTGAAGCATTAGCATGATCTGGTCAAGAGTAGCAGGAGTTGAACTTGATAGAGTAGAGGAAGAGGGAGCAACTTGAGCTTCTTCCATGGGAGCTTGATTGTAGGCTAGAGTTGGAGTTGGAGCTGGATGATGCCCATGTTTCCTTTCCCATTCACTTGTACCATGTCTTTCATTTTGGTACCATCCAAGGTTGTGCAATGTGGCAAGATTGATGGTGGTGTTAGGATCAAGAAGGACGCTAACCTTGCAAGAGTAGTTTATGCCTTTAGCAAGTAGATAAAATGCCAAAGGCTGAGGAAAAATGATTGTCTTGGCTCTCCCTTCAACAATTTTCACCCAATCCATGAAGATGAAATGGATGAGATTGGGTTTGATACCTTCAAAAGAATGGATGTGATGGAGCCAAAAATGATCAAGTTTGCACACTTGAGAGTTTTTCGTGCCAAATGGTCGAAGATTCCATGAGATGATGATATGAAGTAATCGCGCAAACTTCAGCGGTACTTCTAAATCCTTATAGATGAGGCCTTCATTGGGGATACGAAAGTCCTTCAAGAGTGATCGTTGAGTGATTTCAACAGTCTATCCCATGACAAAGGACTTAATGCCAACAACTTTATGTCGATCATTAGGGCTGTAGATGAGTTTGGCATTGGGAAAAAAGCTCGAATGATGTTGCAAGGAATAGGGATATTAATGCGAAGAAATTGTGTCCATTAATGCTTCAAATTTGGCAATATATGGGAATTCAATTTCCTATAGGAATTCGAAGTTAATGGGCCTCTAATGCTTGATTTTCATATTTGCAAAGAATTCATGGAAGCGATTTTTCTCTTCCGCATTGCAAAAACTACGATTGAATGCAGTAGGAATCAAAGAGGAAGAAGAAGAACGAGTAACTCTAGCCCTCTTGGTTGTGTGTTTTACACTTTTTCATACATATCCCATATATACAGTATTTTACACTTTTTCATACATATCACAAGGGTTGGGCTGTCTACGATGTCTTTATTTCCCATTTCCTTATACAGTAAACATTTTTAAATTGTATTCATAATTAAATAAAAATATTTATATATCGTAATTTGTTTATCATTTACATCCCCTGTTTATAATACCATACAGTAGTACTGTAAAATAAGTCTGAACATATAAAATAAATGATTATACCTTCAGGATATAATCTAGCTGCCTCGGGGTATTCAAATACGCAGCCAAAATCCTCGGATGATATATCATGCAGTCACTGGAAATACTCTGCAGATGTTAAAAATAAAGGAGTGAGCAAACCACGGCTCAGTAAAAGAATTGTATGTAATACTTGATATCACGAAATCTACGTGCCATAAAATCTTTATTTTCCTATAGGTGCTCTAAGAACCGAAATAGGAAGGATGCTATAGTCGGCTAGGGATCTGGATGGAGTAAGGAAGGTATTTTGAAATACCTGTCTTGTCTCGGAACATAGAAGCGACTATAGGGAGTAATTATTTCTTTTTGAAATAAAACACTTTTTCCACAACGTTTCATATTTAATTTTCAAATCAATGCTTTTATAATTTAAAACATTAAATGAAATAATCTAATATTCAAATGAAGTCATAAAAAGAATATTAGATTAATAAATCACCATTTTCCATTTGAACACATATCACATGTATATCACTGAAAATATCGTAAATAGTATTGTACTTAATTTAGTATAACAAACAGTTTAGAAATCACCATTCATCTTGTTGAAAACATATAAAATTTCATTCATTAGTTAATATCATCATCTCTTTTAAAAAACATCATTTCATCTCATAAAATAGTAGGGACTATGGCATCGCCCAAAATGTATCATGCTACAATCCCCGTAGGTTAAAATAATCATCATATAAGATCTATGGCCATAGTCTAGATTGGTCCTTAGTCGTACACTGATCAGGTGTCGATTGAGACACTGAATATATCACATGTCAAATATCACATATCAGCATGATAAAGGGGCCTATCTGTCTCGAAACGATATTCTCATTATCATATTACCTTTATGGAAATCAATAAAATAGGTAAAATCATCAGTCAGTCCATAAAGGTTTTAAATGTTCATATAGTGAATATTTTCTGAAAATAATTAATAAATATTCATTTTTCAACTTTTCACTTTATAAACCACATCTCATACTGTAAAACATGTAAGAGGAATTTTTAGCAACCTTACTTTCATTAAATACAGTAACATGAATATGTAAATAATATTTTTTGGTATATTCATGTTTTATGAAAAAAATTAAATTCATCATTTCCAAGGCTATAAAGTCATTTAAATATGCATTTAAATATTTAATGATATTTTTAAAGAATTTTCGAAGAAATTTCAGTAGCATAACGACTACTAATACCTTAGCCTTCCTGCAATTTCAACACAGTCTCAAAGCCAGCAAACAGCCACACTTTCATAGTTCCCAATGCATTTCATTTCACAAATATTCTTATAAAATTATTCATATCAAAATTATACATTCGAGATATTCTTATAGATCACATACACATCTCTTATCTGTCTAATTTAGTCGACTTTCTTGGGTGCACCATTCATAATCCGTTACTCCCAGGCTGCAGATAATTTTACTAAAAATATTAGATCATTTAATACTTATTTTTGATCTATTATTCATGTCTATGTGCAGCAACATTGGACACTATAAATAATTTCACAGTATAATTTCTACCGGTAATACAACATAACTTCTTCATTTTAAGTCGAATTTTAAGTTCGAGTATACCGACAGATTCCTTGTAATTCCTATAGTCTAAATGTACCCTCAAATCATCAAAACCAACCATGCACAATGGTCCCCTTATGTTGACCGAAATTGCCTTCTTACACACCTTAATGATTTTCAAGAATTAAATGCTATAATCTTATTCTACCATGCTTAATCATTAATTTGGCACCTAATTTATGCATGAAACACAATGAATCCATGAGGAACCATGCTTGGCCGAATACCCCTTTAATGGAAAATTTTCATTTAGCCACTTTTGATTAAATCCAATGGTATGAACATGTTTAGCAAGCTTAGACTAGTCTTCCCACACCATTGAATTTCAAGGAAACAAAATGCATAATAAGTTATTTACCTTGATCGAAAATTTGAGGCTTTCTTTCTCCTTATTTTGCCACTTATTCTATGATCTATTGGTATAGGTAGGTAGAGGAGAGAGAGTAGAGAAATTTTCTAGTCAATGGTTTGGTGAGATAATGGCTAGGTTGAAAAATATGAAAGCTTTTCTTTCTTTCTTTCTTTCTTGTTCTCTTCAATGGCATGGAAGCAGGATGGGAGAAGACTGAATATTGGCCAGCTAGAAGTCAAGAAGAATTGTGAAGAGTCTTCTAAAAGGGGTGAAAATTATGAAAATGCCCCTAGTTATGTAAATTTCGGACAATTTTGCCCTCAAACTTCCATAGTCGTAAAACTATGTAATTGCACTCCAAAATTTTGGATTCTATCACCAAATACTCTTATTAAATGTATTTTTATGATTAAAAGTGGTTTCTTCGGTGCGTGATACACTGAACGTGTGAAATTACGATTTTACGCCTTGCGACCTATAGACGAATTTCTCCAATTTAACCATAGATTCGATAAATCTCTTGATATTGTCTTAACCTCCTTTTCATGTAGAATATCATGTTATTTTTACTTCATCCCAATTCATTTTAGTTTGGGTACAATTTACAAAAATACCCTCGGGACATAATTGTTATTTTTCAATTTGTTTGCCATACTTTTCAAAATAATGCAATTAAGGTATTTCGGCCTTAAAATTTGCATAATATCATTATTGTGCTCTCCATACAGTGTTTCTTCAACCATATCTATATTTGGGCACGAAAATTTCAAGTGGGGCCCACATCACTATTTACTTATAATTTAAAAATATATTCAAAAATTAATTAATTACACATGTATAGTACAAAATAATCGGTACTCACATCTACCTTATAGATTTATGGGTAGTAATAACTAATTGTGTGGAAGGGATTTTGATCATATTTCTGTGAAGTCTCAATATTGTACCAAAAACGTATACTTATACAGTTATTATATTGTATTCAAACATTTATTACACAGTTTTTTAGAGTATAAAGGGATGTAAATAGTAAATGAAAAGAATTTTAAGTGTCTACTATAGTCTTTATTATGGATTTTGCAAGGAAAAATAAATATGCGTTGTGAGTGACTGTATTGAGACTAATGTGAATAATCAAATGCTTTTTAGCCGAATAAATCTTACTGTAATATCTGAGTAAGGGCACTGAGCATAGTCCAATCGACTGAGTGAAAATCTAAATGAAAAAGAAAATAATTTGGTGTGAAATTTCAGTAATCGAAGTGTGACAATCAACTTTCTTAATTGGAACTACGGGTCCTTTAACTATGGTTCTCCATACTTTATAATCATTAGCTTTAATAAATAGCATCATCCTAGTATTCTAATATGCATAGTGTTAGCTTTAAATTGACATGTATTTTGAAATGACAAAAACTTAAGTAATATTAAGTGTTTGACTCTATAATGTAAATTTGCTTTACCAATCATATGATTTTCTCAAACCACTTTAAGTCTACATATCAAAGTTTAAGACCATGATTTAATTGCATATTCTTATTGGTCTTAACATTTTACAAAATGATTTTGAATATCTTCATTAAGTAATTTTCTAAAGAACATATTGAACACAACTTTAGAAAATTACTTAACAAGTTTTTTACACTAAGTCTTTAGTTGAGAAAGTCAAGAAAAACTCCCACAAAATTTTAAAATGTTTTGGGATGAATTAAAATAAAAGTCCACATCATTTCTAACCCAAATTAGCCTAGAAAAGTGCAGGAAAAACATGAGGGTTCGATCTCCTATGTTGAGGGATGCTCCCAGGACGCAAAAAGGAAGCATGAGATCGATCCCTTCAGGGAAGGGATCGATCCCTTAATGGCAGAATGCATTGGAGGCGTGGAATGAAGCGTAGGATCGATCCCCTAGGGCATAGGATCGATCCTCCATCTCGAAAAAGCACTCGAACGACTAGTTTTTGTGAGATACAATGGTAACTTTCGATTTTGGCTCCACCCAACGTCAAGAATACATTCAAGGGACTATAAAAAAAGGCTTGGAAGCTTAAGAAAGAAAGAGGAACAACTGAGCATCAATATTCTTCATCTTCTCCATCTTTTTCAAGTCTCAACAACATTTCAAGTGCTAAAATTTCTCATATTCTATCATTCTCATCTTTTTTGTACAAACTAGCACAAATATTGTATAGGTTTTATTTTGAGCTTAACCTTTGTAATCATTTGCCTATCTAGAGGTATTTCCTTGATTACACAAACTAGAAAACCCATTCACATTTTGTAAAAGGGAGTGAACCCTTGAGTGCTTCATTGTAAGTGAGGATTTGGGTAAAAGGTTTTCTCCTTGAGCCGTAAAAGGGAGAGGTTGTAAGGTTTCCTTCTTGAGCTCGAAAAAAGAAGGGGAAAGGTTTTCTCCTTGAGCTTGGAAAAATGGGAGGTGTAAAGGTTTCTTTTGAGCTTACGAAAAAGAGGGATTGTAAAGACAAATTCAAGTTAGTGAATTTGGGAAAAATCCTTGGGAGCATATCAAGGTAAAGGACATAGGCAAGGTTGCCGAACCTCTATAAATCGCTTGTGTACATTTCTCTTTCCCTTCTCTCTTTATTTACTTGCAATCATATTGTGATTATTGTATTGAATTTGGATTGCATGCTTGCATAGCCTAGAGAACTTAGAAAACATTAATATAGGCTAGTGAATTTAGAAGAACTGAAAAACTTAGAAAACATTAATATAGGCTAGTGAATTTAGAAGAACTGAAAAACTTAGAAAACATTAATATAGGCTAGTGAATTTAGAAGAACTGAAAAACGATCTTAAGGTTAGCTAAAACCGATTCACCCCCCTCTCGGTATTGTTATAGAGCCAACAAATAGTTTTTATCATTAAAGAGTGGTGGTCTAACCGTACAGTGTCCCTCTCCAACTAAAGGTGTAGCTACATTAGTTTGAGCTATCTAGATCGTTTAAAGTCGATGAAAATTATTTCAAATTATGCTCGAGCCCAAGTTTTGATACCAATTATTGGCTCTATCAAAAAGAGGTGAATTGGTTTTTCAACTAAATTTAATTTCTAAAGATTTAACTAGCTACTTGAGGTTTATGCAATGAATTTACAAAAACAGTAAATAAAGAGTAAGGGAGAAGAAACAAAACACAATATTTATAAAGGTTCGGTCAATATCGTGCCTAGGTCTTCTCTGATTAATTATCTTGTCAAGATGTTTTCTCTCTTCTTTGGGATTCAATACACACCACTTCAAGGTGTGGTGAGACCTCTTACACTTCCTTTTGTAGGCTTAAGAAGAAGCTTTTTAAACCAATCCCTTGTAAAGCTACTCAAACTCTCACAAGATTACACTCCCCTTTTGAATATAAATTTGAGTTTAAGATGGGTTGTGTACAATAAAAAACCTCTCAAAGGTATATATACACAAATAAGTACAAAAGTATGAAGAAGAGAAGATTTTGAGCTTTGAAGTCTTTCTTGAGGATTAGAGAAGACAATGAGTGCTTGTTCTGCTCTCCAATCTCATAAATGCTGGTATTTATAATGCACCAAAGGCTGAGGACTGTTGTTGGAGCATTTAATGCATTTTTGCCTATTGAAACCCTCAAAAACTAGCTGTTGGAGTCAGTCAATATGGTAGGGGATCGATCCCTTTAATGGGGGGATTAATCCTGTCTAGCATTTCATGCCTCAAACAGCATTCTACTATTTTGGGATGGATCCCTTCACTTGAGGAATCGATCCTTAGCCTCTGTACTGATGCATTTGGACAGTTTTGGATTGAAAAACAATGTAATCTTTGGTTTTAAATCATCCCAAAACATTTTACAACTCTATGAAGGTATTTCCTGACTTACTTAAGTGAAAATTTAGTCCAAATATAATTAAAATAATTTTCTCAAAATTATAATCAATGAGTTCAATAGAAAATTACTTAGTTACATTTTTTCTAAGTGCATTGTAATGAAACTATTTCAATGAATAGTTGCACTTGATATTGTTGTAAAAATCATGAAGGCTTAAAGCAAATTTACATAAACATTAAGCATTTAATTGTGCTTAAGTCTTTGTCATTTCAAAATATTTAATTATCAATTTAAAGCTAACAAAATAAAATATTTTTTATACTAAATTGGATAAAAGTTATCCCAAGGTTTTTGAGGTTTTAATGAGATTAAAATTTCGAAAAGGGTTATCTTGATAAATTTTTTGTTTTAAAATAATTTATTTGTGACAACCGCAAATTTCTGAATTTTTATATTACTTATTCGAAAATTTAATTTTAAATGTGAAAGATAAATTAAAGTAAATAAAGGAATTATTTACAAGATGGAATACTGTTGGAAATTCCGTAAATAATGAAGTAAAAGAATTGATAAATTATATGGAGGAAATTAATTTGGATAAATTAGAATCCAAATTAAATAAGAAAAGGAAAATGAAAAATTATTTGGATATGAAGAAATCTAAATTAAAGGAATAAAAATGTTGGTATTTACATATTTATATATTTATATAATTAGATTATATAAATATATTTTTATATGTCTTTATATAATTACATATGTATGTATATAAAATATGGTATATATTATAAAAGGATATATACTATTTTATATTAAATAAATACATATGTGGATTTTATACATTTATGTATATATATATATATGTAGTATTTAAATTAAGGTGATATATATATCTATATATATTTAATGTGGTAAATATATATAAATATATATATATATTATATTTATAAAAAAAAATAAGATAAGAAACAGAAACAGAAACGGGATTGGGACCCCGTTTCTGTTCTCTGTTACGAAACAAAGAAGCCACCCGACCACTGTCGGCGGCGAGAGAGAAGACCAGAGAGAGAGGAAGACGGCAATGACGCCGGCAAGAAGAGAGAAGGAGGAAGCCGACGCCGGCGAAGGGGAATGGAAAACAGAAACGAATGAAACAGAGAAGAAAAATCGGAGGAGAAAAGGAAAAATGGCAGACGGCGGTGCCGACCGATCTAGGCACCGTCAGTGCCACCGAAGCATCGTCGGAGGGAGAGGAAGACGATAGAGGCCACCCCAGGTCGGTGAACGACGGAGGAAGGCCGGCGAAGAGGCGGAAGAAACCGAAGGAGAATCGACTCGATCTGCCGTCGTGCCGCCGGTCCAGGGCAAACGAAGGGCACTGGTAGCTTCGTCGTGCCGTCGGCCAGTTGAAGGATGCCTGAACCGTTGGAGAACCGGCCGCCGGTGAAGAACCGGCGAGGAAGGACACTGACCAGTCTGACTGGTCCGGCTGGAAGAAAAGAAAAGGAAAAAGAAAAAGGAAAAAGAAAAAGAAAAGAAAAAGGAAAAAGAAAAAGAAAAAGAAAAGAAAGAGAAAAGAAGAAAAAAGAGGAAAAAGGAAGAAAAAGACGAAAAAGGGAGAAGTTCGAAAAATTGGAAGATTCTCGGGAATTCGGCAACTCGAAAAATTACGAAAATTTGGTAAGAAATTTTCGAAAATTAATTTTTAAAAAAATTTAATAAATTATGGAAAAATTCTAAAATTTAGAATTTTAATTTCCAGAAATTATTCTCGGTGATCGAGATGAGGAATCGGGAGAAATGGAGTACGGGCGCGACCGACAAGAGGAAGTCGCCGACCCGGGAAAAGGTAAGGGATGCATGTGCAGCACTGTAAGGATATTCAGTCTGCATGTTTTTAATTATGAAATATTTTATGAAAATATTGTGATGATTATGTGGTTGGAAATTTGTGATGATGTACTGGCTGGAATTATAAACTGTATTTTCGTGCAGGAGGCTAGTCAATCGGCAGCCGTTATGCTGCCGAAAAATTATTGAAAATTTCTAAAAAATTTCATAAAATCATAATAAATGATTTTATTTCACGAGAAATGATTTTCAATCACGAAAATCGAGAAAATGAATATTTTCCATAAAAACATGAATAAAATGAAAGTGACTTTAAAATATTCATGTTTTCGAGAATGGTGATAATGAAATCACCGAAAATTCTCTTAATATGTAAAATTACACGTAATACGAGATGAAAAATGAAAAGAAATAAAGTGAATATTCTTATGAATATTTTCATAATTATTTCTTAAATATTCACTAAATGGTTTTATAACCTTTATGAATTTAAATTATGAAATTATATATTTTATAAATTTCATAAAGGTTATTTTATGATGAAAACATGGTTTTGAGACTAGTTGGCCCCTCTATCATGTCGACATGTGATATGTAATACGTGATATGTGATATGTAACATGTGATATGTGATATGTAGTCTCGGCCGACACCTGATCAGTGATCCACCGAGGACAATTATTGACTATGGCCATAGATTTGACATGATGATTTCATACCTTCGGGTATTATTGCATGATAGGACTCAGTAGTTGCCACTGTCTCCATATATGATATGTTTTAAATGAAAATATGTTACATGATATGTGATATGTGAAATGTAAATGATTTATAGCATTTTTATAAAATGCTAATTTTAGTACTGATTTTAGTACTACGAGATGATTTTCATATGATATGTAATATGAACATGTGATATGTTTTCAAAAGGAAAAAGAGTTTATAAGTCTAATATTCTTATTTTGATTTTAAATTGAATATTAGACTATATGTGATATGAATATGTGATATGTTTTCGAAAGGAAAGAGGAGGAAAATAAATCTAATATTCTTATTTAAATTTTAAATTGAATATTAGATTTAAATGATTTATATGTTATACGAAAAATGTTTAATATCTTATTTTGCTATTTTAAAGTACTGTATTAATTATGATTGTACAGTAAAACATGAAATGAGTTTTAAAGGAAAATGATGATGATTTAACTAATATTCTTTTCAAAGAAAATATGAATATTAGTTATTTTATTTAAATGCTTTATTTCATAAAAGCATTATTTTGAAAAAGATTATAAAAATGTTACGAAATAAAGAAGGAAAGGACTTAAATTTCAAAACAAGAAAGAATACTACTCTCTACAGTTGCTTCTAGGTTCCGGGACAAGATAGGTATTTCAAAATACCTATCTTACTCCATCCAGATCCCTAGCCGACTGTAGTATCCTTCCTACATGCGAGCCTAGAGCCCATAGGAAAACTGAAAAAGTTTTTCAGCATATAGATAGCTGAATATCAAGTATGCATATAATTCCCTTACTGAGCCGTGGTTTGCTCACCCCTTAATATTAACATTTCAGGTTTTTCGAAGACTAAGAGATTTGACATACGAGCATCTCGGCTGCGCATTTGGGGACAATGCGACAGCTTGATTTATTACATAAGGTATGATCATTGATTTTCTGTATTTAGACTTATTTACAGTACTACTTCCTTATGAATTAAGATAGGGGATGTAATTCATATTATAATTTAAAATGAAATTGTGTATATGTAAAAAAAAAGTAAAGTATCGCAGACAGCTCAACCATATAAGATGTATAGAATAACATGAAAAATAAGGTCATGGGTTGTGACATATTTAATGATATCAGAGCAGAGTTGGCCTGATGTCTGTCGATACTTTTGGAAAGAAAATGTGTTGAAAAGGTTAACATCCCCTGTAGTACTATGTAGTCTGAATACATAGAGAAAATAAATGATTGTAAATTGAGTTAAGTGTTTAGAAAGGGGTGAAGATTATGAACTAAGGAATGCTAAAAGGTAAAACGGCTCAGGAATGTTACCTGAAATGGTGATCTTATGATCTAAATGAAGGTCGGTTCGGTAAGGAACAGAAATGGACTCGGTGAGGGTCCCACTAGTACTTTCTGTCCGGATCAAACTAAGACCTGAAAGTGATGATATAAAGGAGGGGAATGAAATATCATCATTAAACAGACTTTAAGATCACCGATTGAGGGTAAATTGAAGAGAGAGAAAAATTTTGACAAAAAAATGACCAAAATACCCCTGCCTCCAAAATTTTACCGGGAGTCAAAATAAACCAATAGAGGTTGGAATTGATTGATCTATCAGAGAAATTGATGATGTAAAGCTGAATTACAAGCAAAATAATCCAATTGTGGATCTTAATGAACTTTTCTGTCGAAATCGAATGAGATCTAAATTGCTGATATAAGTATCAGAAAGGATAATATCAGCACATAAATAATGAGACCCTTGGTTTAGAAGAATACTGAGGAGAAAGAAATAAATGTCGAAATGACAAAAATACCCCTATGTTGGGTGATGTTTGGAACAGTGATAAAAGATTGAGCTGAATTGGAATCCATTGGTAGTAATGGAATTATTAATGGCTTAGAGGATGTCATATGGATATATCGATCCCTGATTCCACTTACACTTCGATTATGAACGCGAATTGCGAGTGACTTAGTGAAAGGGCTAGGCCTCATGACGAAACCTCGAGGGGTGACCCAGTGAAAGGGCTGGGCATTCTCAAAGAGGTTAGTACACATGTGTATAGGCGGACGGCGAATGGGCCGGGGCCTTATATGATGCAATCCTATAAGAGTGTATAGTGGAAGGTTATAAGATGATTGGCCCGATTATTGACGGTAAGGGCCTGAATTATGAAGTACTGAATTGGATATTATTACGAGATCGTTGGATATAATGAAAAGTAAAATGATTATTGAAGATGAATGAGAAAGTGATCAGAAAACAAAATTGATGAAATCCATAGCAGTACGGTTGATTGAGGTTCTATACATTAATACTATTTTTAAGGTATTAAATGAATATTTATTTATAGAACCGGAGCATTTGGAGACATACATTGCAAATTGATGTACTATATGGAGTATTGTAAATTGGAGAATATTTATAAGAATAATAAAGTGATAAAAGGAAGATAACAGCTAACCTGAGTTCTTCAGGACCCTTGAGACAAAATGAGAAGGGCGATCCAAGGATGGGCGACCTGCAGTGGACAATATGATGTGAGGCGTGGGCAAACTATGTGGTCGCTGACTCACTTGTAAGGGTAAACCTGGGGCGAAAAGATTGCCTAGGGGATGCTCACCGACGGTCGATACGAACGGGCGGGACTCTTACAATTATTTTAATGGTAACACGAGTGAAAGGAACTAGGTACGTAAGGGTGCCAGGGTTCAAACCTCGTGGATAACATACTCAAGGGAATTAAACCTAAATTTATTAAATGAAATTGATTTTAAAACAAGTTACAGAGATAATAAATTGGTTAGCTGTAACATGTGTTGATAACTGTTGTACTTACTACAGCTTACTGGAATGAGATTTGTACGGCTGTAAAGTATGAGTAAACAATGAAATCAAGGTAGAGTATGAGTCGAAATGAATCGAATAGTAAATGTCTCTACCTTGAGAATACACAGTCATCGCAGCCTACTGCTTCATCGAACTGATGCTCTGCAACCTTGCACCAGTTGCCTGGTCTGCTTTGTCGCTTGATCGTTGCCACTTCTGCCCGCATCACTTTGTTTCTTTGCTGTGCCGGGCACCTACCGTTCAAGCTCTGCACCGAGTTTCATCTTTCCCCTTTGCTGTGATCGCCAGCACCAGTACTCTGTTATTTCTTGTTACACCATCCAAGCCCAAGAAAAGAGGAAGAACGTGTATTGCAAAGGAAGAAAGTGAGGCCAAAAAAATAATACACAGGCAAATAAAAAATCCTGCGTCCAAGCTTTCTGACCGGCTTTCCTAAGTTGCGATGCTGCTGTTCCTCCCCGCTCAACAATACTCACTAGTCACTGCGTTCGTGTGAGCTTCGCCGAACCACTACACCATCCTCGCATCGTTGTAGCCTGCACCATCGAGCATCTCACCCGTCGTAATTGCCTACACAATTTTTGCATTCCCTGAAATCGAAGCCCACTACCTCGGTTGAAAGTAGCACATCGTTGAAGTTGCTGTGAAAAAAGGAAAAGTTTAAAGTGGTGAGGGACAGAATTTGCAAGCCAAAGGATTAAAACATTAAGTAATGCTCTGACAAACTTTTCACCATCTCGTCTTATTCATATGCACTTTGATTGTTTAATTGTTTTCTTGTCTTTGTACTTCACGTGTTTAACCATATTTTTCAATCATAATTTTTTAAGTTGCTTTTTTTTAGTTTATTAAAAAAAAGGGGGGGAAGCAATTATTAAAATGACATGGCTAATGGTCCGCATACAGAAATGTAGATATGAGTTTAAATCAAATGATATGAGAGTAATTTAATATTTTTTTTGACTAATTGAATGCTTGTATGTTTGTTAGTTATACGATTAGTATTGGTAATTATTTGAATTAATATGATATGGATTGTTTATACAAATTTTTATATGCATGTTTGTGTTGCTGATTTGCACATTGCATCGTTAATTTTTGTTTGCTTTATTTAAAAAAATAGGATTAAGTTTAGAAATAGATAAGAGGGTTAAATTGGGTTAAGATGAATAAAATTCATAATAAATATAAATTATCCGTAGCTTGTAAGATAAATATTAATTTTCCGACGACGGAACTCTAAAAGGACTACGCTCAAGTAATACCTTTAGAGATCTTGAGGTGAGAAAATTCTATCCAAGGCCTCACCAGCTCAATGGAGGGTCTAAATAGAATTTTCAATAACAAATAATTTATATTCATTTTAAAATAAATTTATTAAAAAATTACAATAAAAACAATTGTTACAAAATTAGAAAAGATATTAACGATTCGTAATAATATAATAAAAATAACATTAGTAGACAATAAAATAGGGAAAGGAAATAAATGAAATAACTAGAATTAGATATTAAAATAATAATGAATATGAATATGAATTACTCCAATGATGAAATATCAAGAGAATTGTGCTTAAGTGATTTTCTTGAACATTTCTAGGTTAAAAATTATCTCAAGGCCTCGCCAGCTTAATGGATCGTCTAAAGAGGGTTTTTTGATAACAAGTGATTTATATTCAGTCTAAAAATAAAATAAGATGTAATAAAAACTAAAATTAAAATAATTAATTACAAAGATAAGCAGGACCAGCATAGGAGGTGGCGTTGTGCACTGGTGCAGTGGGAGTTAGCATGGATGGTTGGACTGGTTGCAAAGGCTGCCAGCGGCAATGACTATGCAAAGGACTGGCGAGGCGTAGAGCAAGAAAACTGGGACTTTGTCGGTGTTAGGAAGCAGGAGCAGTCCGGCGATAGGCAGACGCAATGGTACAATGGTGGACAATAGTAGGCAAGGATGGTGAAGGTGCAGTTTGGTGAAGACGCAGTGAAGGTGATGGATAGTGAGTAGTGACAGTGAGGGAATGGTGATGGATAGTAAGGCAAGGTTCTTATGAAGATGATAAACAGTGGCTGTCGTGTTTAATCCCCAATGGAAAAAATAAGAGTAGCAGCAAAATTCTTTAGGGTTTTTTCTCTTCCCTAGGTTTTTTCTTCCTCCGTTTTCTCTTCATCTTTTTTTTTCCCCCATTTATACTTATCAAAATTTCATGGAAAGAAATAAAAAATTTATAATTGATCCCATGATTATGGGATTTTTCATTTATTTTGTTTGACTTTCTCCCTTTTCTTTAATTTATTTCTTTTTTTTGACAATAAATTTTCAGATTTAATTTCAACCAATTTCCTTCCTTTTGTTGATTTATTCATTGATTTAATGGCTAATTATTCTTTTATTTTTGGCAACAATACCAACTTTAGTCAACTCTTGAAGGTGTGAATTTTGCATGTGCTTCACATTAGATTTTCAAATTTGAAATTTTTAATTTTAGAGTTTGCATGGGATGCATGGGGTTCCAACTTAAGATTTGACCAAAATTGACTTGTTTATTTTTATCATTTTTTTATTTTCTCTAATTTAGAGAAATTGTTCAGACAAAATTAGGTGTCTACAGTTGCCCCTCTTTGTGCATTTTCTGAAAATCAGGAATTGTGCAAAGATAATTAGACAACTATTTTGTCCGGATTTTTTTTATTATTATTATTTTTTTGTTTTTTTTCTTTCTTTCTTTTTTTTTACAAAATATTTACAATTTTTAAGAAACATTTAGTTCCTCTCACCAGAGGCTATAAGACTTTGAAAAATGACCTTGTGCTCCTCTCACCAGAGGCATTGAAACTTTGAAAAATAATCTTGTGCTCCTCTCACCAGAGACATTGAAACTTTGAAAAATAATCTTGTGCTCCTCTCACCAGAGGCATTGAGACTTTTGAAGAATAACCTTGTGCTCCTCTCACCAAAGGCATTGGAACTTTGAAAAATAAACTTGTGCTCCTCTCACCAGAGGCATTGGAACTTTGAAAAATAAACTTGTGCTCCTCTTACCAGAGGCATTGGAACTTTGAAAAATAACTTTGTGCTCCTCTCACCAGAGGCATGGAGACTTTTGAAAAATAACCTTGTGCTCCTCTCACCAGAGGCATTGGAACTTTGAAAAATAAACTTGTGCTCCTCTCACCAGAGGCATTGGAACTTTGAAAAATAGCCTTGTGCTCCTCTCACCAGAGGCATTGAGACTTTTGAAAAATAACCTTGTGCTCCTCTCACCAGAGGCATTGGAACTTTTAAAAATAATCTTGTGCTCCTCTCACCAGAGGCATTGGAACTTTTTGAAAAATAAAGAGCTCCTCTCAACATAAGCAATGAAACTTTGAACATAAAAATTTCATTTCAGAATGCCAATTAACATGGGTTTGACTGGGCTTAACTTTCATTTTGATGCCAACAATATTGGGCTTTCCTCTCATCTAAGGTTTTTTCAAAAAAGTATTTTTCTCATCATCTTCTCATCATTTTTCAAATTACCATCTCTTATATTTTTATCCTATACATTGTATTCTTACACTTTCTCTTTTCTTCAAAATTTTTCATTATTCAGAATTTCTTATCTCGATGTCTTAAATATTTCAATGTCAAAATGCAGTAATGAAATGTCATGCATGTCATGGATATAATGAATGCCATGAATACCATAGATGCTAGGAATATTATGCACATGTCAATGTCATGCCCCCTGAATTATTCCATGAATGTATGCAAATGCATTCTCAATTGTGGTAATAAGATTCTCAAGCTCATCTTGTCTTTCTCAAGTCCATTCTATCTATTGAATTCTCCTTATTTAAATCCTTTATCTTCTTTTCTCATCCCATCTTCTATTGAGTCTTAGTCCAATTATGCCCGAAGACTAGGCATCATGCTTTCATATCATTTCTTATTTTTGTCTCTTTCTCTCTCTTAGTAATACAAGATTTCTCAAAAGAATATTTTTTTTCAAAAATTTACCCAAAAAAAGGTTACCAATATTTATTTATTTTCCTTCCAACTCGACTACCAATGTAATGCACTTATGCATATTCTCCATTTGTTATATGGGTGGTATAAATTTAAAATGACCAAGAGAGATATAGATATTCATTCTTAGAAAAGGAACATGAAATCAAGAAAAATCAATAGGACAGTCTGTTTGGAATAGGGTTTTCAGTATCCATTTAATGAAAATTCTGACAATTTCAATCAAGTCAATCTAAAATTCTTTTCCAAAAGCCCACTCTTATGTTGATATATTCTTTCATGTAGTGTCTGCCAATCTTGCCCTCTGTATCAAAACTGTTGGTGATGATCTTCTTCCTAAGCTGCCCTTTCAGGTTTTCAACTTAGGTGCCCCCTCATTTGATTCAAACTACCCTTTTTGAGTTTTCAATTTGAATCTTTTTTTTCTTTTTATTTTTCTCTCTTTTTTTCTTTTTTTTCTTTTTTTTTCTTTCTCTTTTTTCATATATATATATATATATATATATATATATATATTCTCTTCATCTTCAACTTCATTGGCTTTGACAAACTTCGACCTTTAGTGCTCAATCCAAATTCATGCCTTTAATAGGCGTTCTTGATTTCGATCCAAGATATCTTCCAAAGCTCATGGGTTTCTTCATTCAACTTGATCTACTTCCTTCAAAGGATCATTATCTCATTGTACAAGTATGTTTTCATTCAATGCATAATTCTTCAATTCAAGCATTTACATTTGATCAAAATGGGCTTTTAAAGGCACGTAATGTAGGCTCAGGTGAGGACTTATGAAAGAAAAGGATATAGTAGGCCCAAAATGTGTTTCAAGGTTTATAAACCAAGGGATCACTTTCTTTATCAAGTAAAACATTTAGGCATTTTGCCCTTTCTTGCTTTTTTTTTGGGTTTTCTTTTTGAATTCAAACCCTTTTCTTTTTTTCTTTTTTTTTTCACAAAAATGGGCCTTTTTTTTCCTTGATTCATCGTGAACACTTTCATTTTTGCCCCCAAAATTTCTTTATTTCATATTCCTTGCCCCCAATGTGGAGGGTGATCCTTGGTGGGTTATATTACAAAAATATAATAGGCTCAAAAGGGGTAATCAAAGGATAATTTTACTCATGCTTGAAGGATAGTGAAAGAAGGCCATTTATCATTTCAAATGTAAGTGCTCTCCTTAAAGATCATTTATTGAACTATGACAAACTTGTTAGAAGCTTTTGTAAGAGATTCACCTTTCTCGTACCGTCTATCAAGTGCGGATGGTGAGCAACCTTTCCTTCATTTTCTTGCTTTCGCAACATTTGCATACTATTAATTCATCAACAGTAGTAGTTCTTTCAAAATTGAACCCTAGATTTATTGACATCATTATCATTATGTTCATTACTTGGATACTTGTGAATGAAAGATATGGTGAGTATGTGAGAAATGGCAAATGAATAGAATGAGAAAATGACAGTGCATCACACTAGTCGTTTTATTGAAAGGGAAATAAATAAAAGCTAGCCCATACATAAAACTTTATTTCGTGCTTATGGGCTTAAGCATTTTCAAAAACTATCTTGCATTACTTAAAGAAAAAGAGAACAAAATCAAAACTAGAATTTATAAATCTTCCAACTTGCACTGCTCGAACTCCTCATGTCCCACAAGGCTCATCCCTCATTAGTATGGTCAGGTAATGGGTTTGCATTCAAGTCGGTTCCCCTTTCGTTTCAAAACTCAACATGCCAGCTTTTATCAATCCTTGCACTCTATACTTTAGTGCCGTGCAGTTCTCTAGAGAATGACCCACGTTCCCGAAGTGATACTCGCATCGAGCATTCTCATCATACCACTTTGGATATGGGGGCTTGAGAGGTTCCATATAGATGGGTGCAATGAGTTGTCCTTTGATCAATTTTGGGTACAACTCAGTGTAGGTCATGGGGATTGGGTCAATGGGAGTCCTTTCTCTTTTTGGCCATGATGTATTATGATTGCCCTCTTGTTTATTGAATTGCTTAGCTGGTTGAATAGTTAGGGCAGGTGTTTGGAGACTAGGTTGAACATTAACCTTGGGGTATGAGTGGTAAGGATTCTAAGTAGGATGGTAAGGTTGTGGCATGTGATAAGGGTGTTGTGAAACATAGCCTCCATATTGCCTTCCATATGCAATAGCATGGACTTCTTCTTCCCTCCTTTTGTTGGCTCCTCCTTTCTTCTCAATATTGTTGGGAGCTTCAATCTTTCCACTCGTGATTGCATTCTCAATTATCTTACCAGACAATACCATATCAGCAAAATTCTTAGTGGCATTACCAATCATCTTATCGTAATATGAAGCCTTCAAAGTATTAACGAACATAATGGTAAGCTCCTTCTCCGAAAGTGGAGGTTGCACTTCTGCAGCCATATCACGCCACCTTTGGGCATATTGCTTGAAACTCTCATTAGCCTTATTTTCCATGCTTTGGAGAGACAGACGATCAGGGGCCATATCAGCAACATGTCGATATTTAGCCATAAATGCTCTTGCCAAGTCATTCCAAGTGGTGATTCGAGTTCCATCTAATTGATTATACCACTTCGCCGCAGACCCAGTAAGACTTTCTTGAAATATGTGAATAAGAAGTTTATCATCTTGAGCATAGTCAGCCATCTTTCGGCAATACATAATGAGATGATTGTACTTTTCAAACTCTGGGGCCTTAAATTTGGGTGGAATGATTAAATCAGACACCAAACACAACCTAGTAGCATCCATGGGCCCATATAGATCTAAGCCTTCAATAGCTCGAAGTCTTTCCTCCAACATATTGATCTTTCGTTGTGACTTTGCCTCATCTTTCTCTTCTACTTGTTTGGCTTTTATCTTTTCAACTTCCCTCGGGTCATCTAAGTCGGGCACCTCAATGGGATCAGTAGATTTTGTGCCTTGGGAAGGATGGGTGGGTCCTTGGAATTGAGCTTGTCCAAACACTTGAGGTATAGCAGTGTAAGCAGGTGGATATCTTCTTTCTTGGGATGTTTGACTTGGAAATGGACCAAAACCAGGAGGATAGACAGGGTCTTCCATATTGCGTTGTTGAACCCCTTCTTGGACTGCAACTTCCTCTACAACTCCTTTGTTCTTGCTTAGATATTTCAACAACTCTGTAATTTGGGCCAATTGCCTCCTCATTTCCTCTTAAGCTTTTTCCATCTTCTCCATGCGCATGCTTGATTCTTCTTCCATGATCTTAGCTTGATAACGAGTGTTGTGTGAATAAACCTTTGGTCGAGCTATCTTCGAATCTTTATTGCCACAATTAAGAATTTATCATTTCACATGTGGTGATGCTTGAAAAATTTTGAAAATGCTTTGTTTAAAACAATGATTGAAGATGAACAAAACAAGATGATGATACATGTGTATGAATGGAATAGTATGGTAAAAAGTTGTCATGTAACAATAATGGATAAGTGATGCATGGAAATGTTTTGGTGAACTCATGATACCCTCTTAGTGTCTCATGTGTAAACTTGATCAAAAATGTGTCCTAAGTAATGGGTATTTCGTATAGCATGGGTTAATATGGCTCATCTTACAGTTGGTCTTCTTAGTTTCACTATATGCATGGCTTTAGACAAAAGGGCTAAAGGTTCCCAAATTGTTCCTCACTGTCGTCCACACAAAACTAGTAAGGCACCCAATCCTCACCCATTACAGGTTACAAATGGAAAGGTTCAATTTGAGTGGGAGTATTTCGCTAGCCATTGCGGAGGTATTACCTCACGAGAGCGTAGTTACTTTACTTCCTCCTAAAAGGATAGAGCCCGGGTAGAGGGCTAATGCATGCACATGCACGTGAAGTGTGTGTCGAAGAAACATGTAGTTATTAATGTCTTATTATTTTATCAAAATTAACATACCTAAGGCAAACCTAAAATAACCTAAAACCAATCGTTGGCTTGACTCTCTAAAATCCCCAGTGGAGTCGCCAAACTGTCATAACGTATTAAGTTTTAGAAAAAACCTAATAGCTAGACACAAAATCTATGGAGTCGCCACCAACCATTCTACCTAGGTGTGATTGGTCACCTATTCAAACTATGGATAAAGATTGGTCTACATCTCAAATTTAGGGTTCGGGAGTACGGTTACGTGTGAGGAAGGATTAGCACCCTCACAACGCCCATCCTAAAATGGTACCAACTAATTTTAGGTTATCTCTAATTTGCCTTAGTTAATCTTAGGTTCAACAATTTAATATTGGAAAATATTTCTAAGCATCTTCTATTAAGCTGGTGGGACAACTTAAAAAATTCTCCTCACCTCAAGAGTATTCAAGTAGTACTATGTGACTTGCTTGAAGAGGCTCCGTCGTCGGATTCATTTTAACGTTTTATGAAATATTCTAATTTTGACTCCTATCTAATTCGTTCTTGCTATCTTATCGTTTCTATTATTTCTATTGTTTTCTATTATTCTATTAATACTTAATTTTATTAATTTATTTTATTAGAGAATGAATATGAATTATTTTTCTCAAAAATTCTTTTTAGATCTTCCATTAAGTTGGTCAGATCTTGAAAGAAATTATTTAACCTAAAGATTTCAAAAGTATTACTTTAGCATAATCCTTTTTGGAATCTTATCATCGGAATAATCAATACTCAATCTCAATAATTGTTATTAACCATTATCATCCTATTTTATCATTTATTATCATCATTATTATTTGTTATTGTTATTGAATCATTAATATTTCTTTATATTTATTATTTTATCTTTGTAATTAATTATTTTAATTTTAGTTTTTATTACATCTTATTTTATTTTTAGACTGAATATAAATCACTTGTTATCGAAAAACCCTCTTTAGACCATCCATTAAGCTGGCGAGGCCTTGAGACAATTTTTAACCTAGAAATGTTCAAGAAAATCACTTAAGGGCAATTCTCTTGATATTTCATCATTGGAGTAATTCATATTCATATTCATTATTATTTTAATATCTAATTCTAGTTATTTCATTTATTTCCTTTCCCTATTTTATTGTCTACTAATGTTATTTTTATTATATTATTACGAACCGTTAATATCTTTTCTAATTTTGTAACTAATTATTTTTATTGTAATTTTATAATAAATTTATTTTAAAATGATTATAAATTATTTGTTATTGAAAATCCTATTTAGACCCTCCATTGAGCTGGTGAGGCCTTGGATAGAATTTTCTCACTTCAAGATCTCTAAAGGTATTACTTGAGCGTAGTCATTTTAGAGTTCCGTCGTCGGAAAATTAATATTTATCTTACAAGCTACAGATAATTTATATTTATTATGAATTTTATTCATCTTAACCCAATTTAACCCTCTTATCTATTTCTAAACTTAATCCTATTTTTTTAAATAAAGCAAACAAAAATTAACGATGCAATGTGCAAATCAGCAACACAAACATGCATATAAAAATTTGTATAAACAATCCCTATCATATTAATTCAAATAATTACCAATACTAATCGTATAACTAACAAACATACAAGCATTCAATTAGTCAAAAAAAATATTAAATTACTCTCATATCATTTGATTTAAACTCATATCTAAATTTCTGTATGCGGACCATTAGCCATGTCATTTTAATAATTGCTCCCCCCCTTTTTTTTAATAAACTAAAAAAAAGCAACTTAAAAAATTATGATTGAAAAATATGGTTAAACACGTGAAGTACAAAGACAAGAAAACAATTAAACAATCAAAGTGCATATGAATAAGACGAGATGGTGAAAAGTTTGTCAGAGCATTACTTAATGTTTTAATCCTTTGGCTTGCAAATTCTGTCCCTCACCACTTTAAACTTTTCCTTTTTTTCACAGCAACTTCAACGATGTGCTACTTTCAACCAAGGTAGTGGGCTTCGATTTCAGGGAATGCAAAAATTGTGCAGGCAATTACGACGGGTGAGATGCTCGATGGTGCAGGCTACAACGATGCGAGGATGGTGCAGTGGTTCGGCGAAGCTCACACGAACGCAGTGACTAGTGAGTATTGTTGAGCGGGGAGCAGCAGCAGCAGCAGCAGCGCAACTTAGGAAAGCCGATCAGAAAGCTTGGACGCAGGAATTTTTATTTGCCCGTGTATTATTTTTTTGGCCTCACTTTCTTCCTTTGCAGTACACGTTCTTCCTCTTTTCTTGGGCTTGGATGGTGTAATAAGAAATAACAGAGTACTGGTGCAGGCGATCACAGCAAAGGGGAAAGATGAAACTCGGTGCAGAGCTAGAACGGTAGGTGCCCGGCGCAGCAAAGAAACAAAGTGATGCGGGCAGAAGCGGCAACGATCAAGCGACGAAGCAGACCAGGTCGACTGGTGCAAGGTTGCAGAGCATCAGTTTGATGAAGCAGCAGGCTGCGGCGACAGGAAAGCAGGACCAGCGTGGGAGGTGGCGTTGTGCACTGGTGCAGTGGGAGTTAGCATGGATGGTTGGACTGGTTGCAAAGGCTGCCAGCGGCAGTGACTATGCAAAGGAGTGGCGAGGCGTGGAGCAAGAAAACTGGGACTTTGTCGGTGTTGGGAAGCAGGAGCAGTCCGGCGATAGGCAGACGCAATGGTACAATGGTGGACAATAGTAGGCGAGGATGGTGAAGGTGCAGTTTGGTGAAGACGCAGTGAAGGTGATGGATAGTGAGTAGTGACAGTGAGGGAATGGTGATGGATAGTGAGGCAAGGTTCTTATGAAGATGATGAACAGTGGCTGTCGTGTTTAATCCCCAATGGAAAAAATAAGAGTAGCAGCAAAATTCTTTAGGGTTTTTTCTCTTCCCTAGGTTTTTTCTTCCTCCGTTTTCTCTTCATCTTTTTTTCCCCCATTTATACTTATCAAGATTTCATGGAAAGAAATAAAAAATTTATAATTGATCCCATGATTATGGGATTTTTCATTTATTTTGTTTGACTTTCTCCCTTTTTTTTAATTTATTTCTTTTTTTTGGCAATAAATTTTCAGATTTAATTTCAACCAATTTCCTTCCTTTTGTTGATTTATTCATTGATTTAATGGCTGATTATTCTTTTATTTTTGGCAACAATACCAACTTTAGTCAACTCTTGAATGTGTGAATTTTGCATGTGCTTCACATGAGATTTTCAAATTTGAAATTTTTAATTTTAGAGTTTGCATGGGATGCATGGGGTTCCAACTTAAGATTTGACCAAAATTGACTTGTTTATTTTTATCATTTTTTTATTTTTTATTTTCTCTAATTTAGAGAAATTGTTCGGACAAAATTAGGTGTCTACAATGATGAGCCTACCACCTACGAAGAAGCAATTACGGGCCCAGATTCTGAGAAATGGCTTGAAGCCATGAAATTTGAAATGGACTCCATGTATACAAACCAAGTTTGGACTTTGATTGATCCACCTAAAGGAGTAAAACCCATAGGATGCAAGTGGGTCTTCAAAAAGAAGACTGACATGGATGGTAACGTCCATACCTATAAGGGGCGATTGGTGGCTAAATGTTTCAAATAAAGGTATGGTATAGACTATGATGAGACCTTTCCACCAGTTGCAATGCTTAAGTCTATTCAGATTTTGCTTGCTATAGTTGCATATCATGATTATGAGATATGGCAGATGGATGTTAAAACCGCGATCCTGAATGGAAACTTGTTAGAGGATTTGTGTATGACATAACTTGACGGTTTTATCACTGCTGAGAATGCCAACAAGGTATGCAAGCTTTTGAAATCCATTTATGGATTAAAGCAAGCTTCTTAGAGCTAAAACATTCATTTTGATGAAACAGTCAAAGAGTTTGGCTTCATCAAGAATGAAAATGAACATTGTGTTTACAAGAAGGTTAGTAGGAGTGTTGTCATATTCCTAGTGTTATATGTGGATGACATACTACTCATAGGAAATGACATTTCTACAATACAATGTCAAAACATGGCTAAGGAATTGCTTCTCCATGAAAGACTTAGGAGAAGTAGCCTATATACTCGGGATAAAGATCTATAGATATAGATCGAATAGGCTACTTCGTCTAAGTCAAATTACAGATATTGACAAAGTGTTGAAAAAGTTCAGCATGGAAGACTCCAAGAAAGGATTCTTACCTATGTCACATGGCATTTATCTCTCAAGGGACATATGTCCTAAAACACAAGATGAGAAAGATAAAATGGCTAGGATTCTATATGTTTCACCTATTGGATCTATCATGTACGCCATGTTATGTACTAGGCTTGATGTCTCGCATGCTTTAAACATGGCGAGTAAGTATCAAGCTAACCTAGGTGAGCATCACTAGATAGCAGTTAAGAACATCCTTAAGTACTTGAGAAGGACTAAGGATGCTTTCTTAGTCTATGGAAGAGAGAATTGATAATAATATATTTGTTATATTATTTTATTATTTATTACCACATTTATTGCTATATTCTTGTGTAAAATTAATTGTTCAGTGTATCTTTTGAATTAATTCAGAGAAAGTGATTTTGGAATTAATTTTGGAAGTTATGGCATTAAATCAAACAATAATTTATGTGATTTGAATAAATTTTGGCAAATATATTGTTTGAAGTTATAATTAAATTTTGATTTGTTTTAAAAACCTTTGGACCATAGGATTAAATGAGAATGAAGGGCTGACATTTATTTCTTGATTAAAAAGAAGCCTTGGAAATTTTTTAAGGAAAGAAAACAAATTATAAAAGAAGAGGGGTGGCAGTAAAAAGTCATAGAGGAGAAACAAATTTGGAGAAACAGACAGGAATTTAAGAGAAAAAAAAAGAAAAGAAAGACGACAAGGAAAATAGAGAGAGGTATCAGTTTCGGGCTATTTCTTTTATTGTGTGTTTTTCTGTATTTTGCAAAATAAGATAAAAGGAGAAGAGGACTTGAGATTTGAAGGCAGCAGTTGAACCGAGTCTTGAAGCTGCTGTTTGCTTGAGCAGAAGCTAAGTTGGTCTGGAACTGTGGCAGAATCGCTGGCTTTTTAAGGCATAATCGATCGTGACTTGAAGCAGGACAAGTTGCGGTGCTTGGATTTGTAGCAGGGGACGCATGGTGCGTTAAGCTGCTGTGGTGTTAGGGCATGAAACCTAAGCGAGAGGTGAGTTTCCAAACTGCTTGGAACACTGCTTAAACCATGAGATCTTGGTGTGTTTGTTTCAAGATTGCTGAACCAAATATTGAAACAACACGTGAGTTGAACCATGGGACAGAGCTGCAAGAAGTACATGGAAGGCAGAATGTGCTGGACCTCACCGAAAATTACTGAGCTGGTATGTGTCTGTGTGCAGTGTGTGTGGCGTGGACTTGGTTGAGGAGTGTTGGAGCAGTGAGCTTAAGGAGGCAAAACAGGATAGCGGTTACAGTCAAATACCAACTCCACTTCCTATTTGCATTTGGCTCCACATACACATGCTTTGATTTGGTTAAACAAGGGGTTTTTAAACTTATTTTATTACTTTAGCATATTATATTTTTATTAGTTATTGTTTAATTGAAGTATGAATTCTCAAATTATTTTTGTGTTTTGTGTTAGATTAAACATGAACTAATTTTCTTGTTAGGTATTTGATTAAGCCTATTTGCATATTTTATGTCTTTATGATTAATTGATCAATTCTTAAAATTCTAGTATTATTCATTGTGATTAATTCAATCTTTTGATTTGTGTTATTGTTTGGCCACCTTTGATATAAATTAATTGATTGTTTAAGACATGGTAAGGGTACACATCATATACTAAGCCATGTATAGCTCTTTTGAATGATTGAATAAATATTTGATGCATACATCAAGCTAGAATATTTATTTGGTTTTTGTTAGATGTTCTTCTGTTCTTAATGGATTTTTAGTCATTGATTATGCTTAATATCATAGATAATTTAATGATTAAAAATACTTGATTATAGCTGCCATCAAACAGAGTACTCATATATTAGGAAAAATGAACCCTAGAATTGAATTGATATTGTTAGGATTGAAGACATAAAATTGCAATGTATTGGTGAAATCAAATTCCTAGGCTTTTCTCTATTGGTTAATTTCTTGATTTTATTAGGTTAATTACTTTAATTAGTTAATTTAGTAATTAATTAGATACTTAGGTAATTTCTTTTATTTGACTTTCAAAATTTTTATGGCATAAGTAGTTAAATTTTAATTGAATAAATTTAGCAAATCTTTGTGGGATTGACTCTTGTATTTGCACGCTATACTATCTTGATTCGTGCACTTGCGAGAATATAACTTTTTGTTCATCAAGAATGAACTCGTTGTAAATGGTTACATCGATGCTAGTTTCTAGTCAGATAAGGATGACTTTAAGTCACAATCTAGCTATGTGTTTTACCTAAATGATGGCATTGTAAGTTGGAAGTGTTCTAAACAAGAGACAATAGACGATTCTATGATTGAGGCTAAGTGTATAGTAGCTTCATATGCAGCTAAGGAGGCTGTTTGGATCAAGAAGTTCATCACGGAACTTAGAGTAGTCCTTAGCATTCGTGATCAAGTAGCGCTTTATTGTGACATCAATGGAGCCATTTCGCAAGCTAAGAACCCTGGTCTCACCAATGATCCAAACAGATACTCAGGTCCTTTCATGACTGATTGGTTGAAATGCAAGTAAGAGAATGTTAGTATATACGCTATGAGCCAATTGGATTTGGACTTGTATTACACTTATGACATTGTGATTATTTATGTTTCTTAATAATACATGGCATTTATTTATCATTATTGACTATAATTAATTTGCTCAAGTCATAATCAAATGATAAAGTCCCTAGAATAGTGGATTCGTATAAAGGGAATCAAAGTAGTGACTTTGATGATAAGATCCTTATGATACAAAGAATACTATTCTTAAATATCCTTAATCGTGGTGTCACTGAGAAGGGACATCAATGATACAGTAAGACTAACGTGTGCTAGATTCCTTTAGGTGACTGATCTCAAAAGTCATAGATATGGTAATATCCAAATTAACACATGAGTGATCATTGTGAATGAATACACTAGATTGAATGTGGATTGTTACATTGAGTGTCAATAGATGTTCTCAAATGGCAATAGTATATGTGATCCTTAAACTTAAGATCACCATAGTATCCTATGTATGGATTGGTGTGCTTTGATGTTAGTAAACGTAGCTCATGAGGGTTGCAAGTAAGACAGTAATTGGATACGTCATAAATCATATGAGGTTTATGAGTGATCAAGATAGGATTCATCTTTCTTGGTAACAAGAGTTTATATCTCAAGGCCTCTCAATAGAGATTGATGATTGAAAATCTGTGACCACAGTACAAATGAGATTTAAGATGAGATCTTGAATTCATTTGATTGAATCATTTATCTTGGGATTGAGAAACAATGAAGTTGAACTTTAATAGAGATGACACGTTCCATACTTTATGTTCAATTGAGATATTAGGTGGCGAAAAGATCGAATTATATAGTAATTGTTCATGGAAAGGTTATCGTCAACTCATTGACATTTTCTTTACTTGGGTAGCCATGATGCATTACTAGATGCCAATCTTGGCTTGTGATTTATGAATAAGATTCTGAATCACTGCTAACGTAATGGAAACCTAAAGGGTCACACACAATAAGAGTATGACCAAAACAAGGTAATTGGAGTTGGATTCATGTGACGAATCCTAGTACAAGTAGGATTCCTAGTGAGATTAGAATCCTATTTCAACTAGGATTTGGGATTTAATTAATGGTAATTTTAACCCAAGATGACTAAAAGGTATTTTGGTCTTTTAATTATAATGAGATTATAATTATGAATTATTAATTTAATAATTCATGGCTGGCCCAAATTATTAATCCAAATACATGACCAATTGGTTGTAATATAAGTGGGAGATTGTTAGAATATACCTTACCAATCAATTGGATTTGGATTAAGTAATTTTTAAGAGGCCTAGAAGACCTAATCTAGTTAGACTAAGGCTAAGAGTTTCTAGGGTTTGTTAAGAGGCAATATATAAACAACATTAAGTTTAAAAGTTAGACAGAACGTTCTTTGATAGCCACTTTGCCTCTTGGAGCTAGCACTAAAAAAAAATCCCCTTCCTCCTCCATTTGTCGCCAACTACTCCCTGTCCCAAGTAAAGGTCCCATTTTTTGTCCTACTTGTGTGGATACCATTGGAGGGCTTCTCTCAGCTAGAAGTCTTGAGTTAATGATAAATCGAAGGCTATTCGTGGGTTGCTATATTCAAAAGTTGAACTTTCCTACACAAGCGACACCAAAAAGGTTAGATTCTATCCCGAAAGCAGTCTTGTTGCATGATCTTGGAGGTTTTGGTTTTGTTGTTTTTCTAATCTGCCACTTGTTTTTGTAAATGACATGGTAAATTGAGATAACGAAACCTTACATATCCTTATAGTATATGTAAATATGGATGTAACAAAATGTACATATCTTAGTGTTGCTTGGAACATAGAGGTATATTCAAATTCTAATGAGTTATCTTCAAATAGAAGCTTTTGGTTGAATGGAATTCAATTTGCCCAAATTTGGTAATCAAATTACTTCCACAATTGACATACTAGTTCCCACAAAAACTAGGAGTTTGACAAAAAATCAAGCTATTGGTGAGGAAAACAAAAATTAAGAGTATCACCACAAGAAAAAGTTAGGTAAGGTTGTCAAAGATATGTGAATTTTAGAAGGAAAAAAAAAGGCATTCGAATAAAAGGTTTTAAAAGGTTATGAAGATAGTGTGTTTACATATATTTAGAGGAAATTAATTTGCACACACAACCTTTTTCACATTTCTTACGTAGATGGTATTCAAATTTATGAATAAAGGTATTCAGATTCTATATATTATTTTTAGTATTTGAAGACACGAACATGTCTTTATATAAGTTTGTACATATGATTATTCAATTACATTAAACAAGGTATTTGATTCTCCATTTGAGATTTTGAATTGAAAGAAATGTACATATGTACATGAAGAGTATACATATTACTATTATAATATGTACATATCCTTTTATAAGTTTGCAATTACAAGTATTTGAATATCTTAAAAATGTATTCGAGTTTCTAATATTATTTTTTGTTTTCTAGCAAGACTTTATCAAGATAGGTATTCAAATGCTAAATTCAAGGTATTCAATTTTTTTAGACTAATTTTGGAATTGAAAGAAACATATATATGATCATATGAGATGTACATATCTCCTTATAGGTTTGTAGATTCAGGTATTCGAATATCTAAGAAAAGGTATTAGAATCCTAATATTATTTTTGTTCTCTTGACATGGCTAAGGGTATTAGAATTAGAGAGTAAGGTATTCAAATTCTCTTGGTTTAATAGGAACCGGTATACCAGTTTTAAAAGTAATTTGATTACCAAATCTAGGCTAATTAAGCTCAATTCAAATAGAACCTTCGATTTGAAGATTACTCATAAGAATTTGAATACTTTTTGAAGGATTCAAATACCTATATGTTCCAAGCAATAACGAGATATATACATTGTGTTATAGCCACTTGTACGTGTAATATCAGGATGTGTACATCTCTTAGGACAAAATTGCTTTATCTCAACTTTGGAGATCAATATGTTATTTTTTGAAATTTAAGGATCAGTTCAAAATATCGTGCAAAATTTGGGAACTATTAAAGATATTGTCATGAAAAGTAATATTTTTACTAAATAATACACGTCAGCATACCACCTAGCATCACGTGTGTTGACACATGGTACGAGCTTGCATTTAACATTGGAATTGATGAAAAGTTTGATGGAAGGACTTAAATGACATATGTTTGCAACTGTTGGCTCTATAAGCTAAACCGAAATAGGGGTGAATCGGTTTTATGATACTCTTAGGTTCGTTTTTCAATTCTTTTAAATTCTCTAGCCTATGTTGAAGTTTTCTAAGTGCTCTAGGCTACTCAAGTATGCAATACAAATTCAATTCAACAATCACAATATAAATGCAAATAAGTAAAGAGAGTAGGGAAAGAGAGATGTACACGATCGATTTATAGAGGTTCAACAACCTTAACTACGTCCTCTACCTTGAGACACTCCCAAGGATTTTTCCAAATCCACTAACTTGAATTTGTATTACAATCCCTCTTTTTGCAGGCTCAAGAGTAACCTCCCTTTTTTTCTAAGGCGAAAGAGAAACCTTCCTCTTTTTCTAAGGCTTAAGAGAAACCTCTCCTTTACAAGGTGTGAATGAGTTTACAAAGAATGTAATCAAAAAAAGGCCTCTAGTTAGGCAAGTGATTATAATGGTTAAGCATAAGGGAAATCCTATACAATATTTGTGCTATTCTATACAAAGATGATGAGTATGATAGAATTTGAAGACTTTGTAGCACTTGTGAGTTTCATAGGCTTGAGAAAGATGGAGAAGATGAAGAAAAATGTTACTCAGCTGTTCTTCTTTCTTCCTTGAGCTTCCAAGCCTTTATTTATAGTCCCTTGGATGATTTCTAAACGTTGGTTAGAGCCAAAACTGAATATGATCGTTATATCTCACAAAAACTAGCCGTTGGAGTGCATTTTCGAGGTATGGGATCGATCCTTTGACCTGGGGGATCGATCCTTTGACCTGGGGGATCGATCCCATGCTTCTTTGCTAGCTTCCAAGGCATTGTTCCATGAAAGGATTGATCCCTTCCCTTAAGGGATCGATCCCATGCTTCCTTTTTGCTTGATTTTGCTTCCTGGGAGCATTCTGCCATTCAGGGATGGATCCCTCATCTTAGGGGATCGATCCCTCATGCTTTTCCTGCACTTTTCTGGGTCATTTTAGGTTAGAAATGATGTAGACTTTGATTTTAATTCATCTCAAAACATTTTAGAATTTTGTGGATGTTTTTCTTTACTTTCTCAATTGAAAACATGGTCTAAAAACTCATTAAGTAATTTTCTAAGGTTGTATTCAATAAGGTCTTGAGAAAATTACTTGATGAAGATATTCAAAATCATTTTGCAAAATGTTAAGACCAATAAGAATATACAATTAAATCATGGTCTTAAACTTTATTATGTAGACTTAAAGTGGTTTGAGAAATTCATATGTTTGTAAAGCAAAATCAAACACTTAATATTACTTAAGTTTTTGTCATTTCAAAATACACATGTCAATTTAAAGCTAACAATCTCACCCTTTTTTAGATGACAAAACTTAAGGTAAATTTGCTTTGAAAATTCTTTAAAGAAATACTCCCCCGTAAATAACGCATGATTTTGTAAAGCTCCCCCTAAATATTAGCATGGTTTTCAAAAGAATTTTCCAAATCAAAACCTATTATTTCTCCCTCTTTTTGTCATAGCAAAAAGAAGGGAAAAACAAATTAAAGCTCCCCCTAAAATTATGGCTTAAAGAAATGTGAGAACAAAAAAATATGCTCCATCCAACATGAAACATGTTAGTACATGGGACTCATAGCGCAAATGAATAAGTCAATGTCCATAAAGAGTATGAAATATTTGTGCATGCAAAGAACATGACTTATGATTCTATACCAATTGTTTATAAATAATTTTACAATAAGTTCCCAATTGGTAAATAATGAAGCAAGTTGTTTATAAGTTATCTACTAAGTTCTATAACTAGCTTATTTCAATTCTATCAAGCACCTAAGTATATCAATTGTTTTCTAAGGTTCAACTAAGGTGCATGGCAATACATCATGATTATGAGCTAAAATTAGATGACATATCATATGCAATGAGCTCATAAACTATTTCCAAGAAAGATAGTGCTTAGAATTAATACATATATCAATTAACCACAAGTTTTAGCAAAAAAGTTATCTCATGCAAAAATGTCCTAAATAGATTCTCCTCTATTTGTCATTTCACTCTAA
Source organism: Heritiera fomes (assembly GCA_032173925.1). NCBI lineage: Eukaryota > Viridiplantae > Streptophyta > Magnoliopsida > Malvales > Malvaceae > Heritiera > Heritiera fomes. Next base: position 12,726,503 of record JAPDPM010000009.1, on the reverse strand, counting down.
AGAGAAGGATAAGAATTGTCAATTTAAAGCTTATACCAATTATTACCAATGATTGACTTAAGCCATTTTGCATGATGCTAATTATTATGTGTGACGTGCTTAACCAAGTCAAACATGTAACAACACAATCACACACCATCAAATATGCATATGGATTAATTAAACGTTAGCGTCCTATCATAAAATGCTAATCCATATTCATAAGCATAAATGGAAGATTAAGAAATTTATATCATTCAAGCACACACATTTTCTTCTATGGTTATAAGCACAAAAATCCTATACTCATTTTCCAATTTAAGTCCTTAACAAATTATGAGCAAGGAAAGGTTCAAGACTTTCACGTTAATCATTTAATAGCTAAATCCCTAGTTGTTTTTATCATTTAAGGTTTTAGAGGGTATATGCTATTTTAACTAAAATGACTTTACTCAAGTAAATCAATATTATCAGGCTAAAATATCTTTTATCATTAAGATTTTCAATCTATGAATGGAATCAAGTATAGTTTCATGAAATCAAATATTTACATCTAATAGACATGATTATTAATTTAACTTAAGCAAACATGCAAATTCAACATCAAAACAATCAAGATTTAATGCATTGAGATCAATCAAAGTGCATTCATTCAAGTTTGCATTTATTCTTGAATGTTGATGTTGTCATTAAAGCCTAAGTTCTTTAAAATTTTGGCCATAAGAAAAATCTAAGTTCATGGATGACTAATTTTATACATTTGAACATTTAAGATCTATTTATCATCACAAATTGTAAGCCAAGGACAATTATGACTCTAGGTAAAGCTTCTAGTTCTCAAGTGTTTCATTTACCTAAGTCATATTTGAATTCTATTATTAAGGTCAAGTTTTGATCATTTTATCATTCAAGCATATATATTGACCTTTAATTATTCATATTCCACTAAGAAATATATCATGATGTCTAATGGGAATATGTGAGTCAAGCTATGAGATATAATCCTCTAAGCATGCTTGACTAAGATGAACAAAGGATATTAACAACATCTATCATTATGCATAAGTTCATCAAATTCTCAAATATATACACAAATCATTGAAATAATTCTTGAAAATTATGTTTAAGCATTTATTGAAAATATATTTCAAGATTATTTCAAGATTTATGCAAATAATGGGTGTTTTTAATAGGAAAAATGATTTTGCACTTGTAAGCTCAATGAGAATGATATTGATTGTTGAAAATAATACCAATTGTTGAAGTTGAGGCATGATACCAATGAAAAATGATTATTCAAATTGAAAAGATCATCAAGAAGAAGTTGAAAACAATGAATTTTAAGCTGAGAAGGAAGAAAGTATCAAGAAAATTAAGAAAATTTCTCAATTTTTGCTTAGGGGGATCAATCCCTAGAAAAAGGGGATCAATCCTTTAATTCCAGAATATAGATTTTCTACATTTTGTCCAAGGGGATCAATCCTGCATGCAGAGGGATTGATCCCTCATCCAATTTCTGTAGAATTTTGATAGAAAATTTAATTTTTGAGGTGTTAAAGCTTCATTTTTGAGTATTTTAAGTCCAAGTAAAAGTTTAAACATTTGTGTAACATGATTTTGGACTTGTATGAATGAAAAATATGGATGAAAAATCATTTAACAATAGATTTCATAATTTTGGAAGGATTTGCACCATAAAATGCATTTTTGGTCTCAAAAGAGGTCATTTTAAGAGTTATGCATCTTTTGTCAAAACCAAGGCATTGGAAAACATAAATATGCCAAAATAAACATGTCCACATAGATTTTAAGCACATATCATCAAATCACCACATCTGTGAACATTATGCCATAATTTTCACATGCATATTTCTCATTGATGCTCATGACTTGGAATTTTGCATACATGACATATTTGACAATTTTGGAGCAAATAAATATATTATCAACACATCTCATACTTGCTCAAATCACACAATATCATTTCAAAATCATTAAACATGCTTTTCATTCAATGCATCAAAGATCATCAACAAAATGCCTCAGTAAATCACACAAATGATTTTAACAAATATGAGTTTTGAGAAGATAGATTTTAAGCTTATAAAACTCCTTTGCTAAAGAATGCTTTGCCTTGATTTGTTGAGTCTACCTGGATCTATCCTTTAAAGAATTTTTGTGACCTTGCCAAGGGTGGATTCCTAAGCTTTTCCTTTTTCTCATTGGCATAAGCAAACTCTATGGAGGTGTGTAGAGCATTTGAACTCCATTGTTTCTTTGTAACTCTATGCTCTAACACTCCTACACCAAACAAATTCAAGCATGTTTTGATACCCAAATTTTCTTGGGTCCATAAGAGTTAGTATTCAAAATTTTAGATCCTTTAAGGATCCATTTCATACACAATTCATCATTATTTACAGCATGTTTTGGCACCCACATTTTTCTAACTACTCTTCCTCTAAATGTAGTTTTTCTATATGTGCATGCTTGTGATGAGTGCCCTATTCTATTGCATAGTGAACATGTGAGAGATGTATCATGCATATAATTTTTGTTCATAGGAAAATTCTTAAGATTAGTTTCCTTTTTATTTGCATTATAACCTAACCCATCTTTGTCAAAGAAAGCTCTTTGGGTCTCAAGTATGTGATTGAATTTTTGTTAACCCATATAAAACCTAGAAAATGAGTTATGCAAACTTATATTCTTTTTATTCAACTCATTTATCTCTAAGTTGACATCTTCTAATTTCTTCTCTAGTACTAGTTTAGCTTTTGTCAAGGCTTCCTTTTCTATTTTCAAATTAGCAATATTTTCTCATATTTAGAGTTCATGCATTGAAATTCATTTGTTAATTCATTAAAAGCATTTTGTAACTCATCAAATGTATAAATATTATCTTCACTAGAACTAGAACTAGCCTCATCATCACTAATAGCCATAAAGCATGAGAGGCTACCTCATCATCTACGTTTTCCTCATCGGAGCTATCACTATCGCTCCATGCAGCCACAAATGCTTTCTTCTTAGGCTTCTTATCCTTTTCCTTCCTAAGTAAGGAGCAATCTAATCTAGTGTGCCCCGATTCATTACACTCATAGCACACTAATAAGTCCTTTTCTTTTCTACTTGACTCTCCTCTTTGATGTCTCCTATTATTCTCTCTCTCCTTCATTCTCATAAACCTATTAAATCTTTTGGCAAACATTGCCATTTCCTTTTCTTCCTCATTTCCACTCTCATCACTATCATCTCTAATGTTTTCATGAGTGGAAGATTTAAGTGCTACTCCTAGTTTCTTTGAAGGGACTTCATTTCTTTTCAATTTCATTTCATATGTAAGTAGGGAGCCCATAAGCTCATCTAGAGACAAGGTATTAGGATCCTTAGACTGTTCTATTGCGGTTACCTTTGCCTCCCAATATTTTGGTAAGCTATTCAAAATTTTCTTAACCATTTCTACATTGGAATAGGTCTTGCCTAATGCCTTAAGTCCATTGATTATGTCATTAAACCTAGTGAATATTTCACTTATGGACTCATTTTGTTTCATCCTAAAAAACTCATAGTCATGTGTGAGCATTCTTACTTTGGTTTCTCTAACTTGATTTGTCCCTCATGTGTAATGGCTAATTTGTCCCATATTTGCTTGGCATTCTCGCATAGGGAGACTCTATTATATTCATTAGGACCTAATACATAAAAGAGAGTGTGCATAGCCTTAGCATTCAATTGTGCCAATCTCATGTCATTTGTGTCCCACTCATCCTTACTCTTAGGGACATCCTTTCCATCTACTTTCTTCATTGGTATTTTGGGACCATTAACTATTACTCTCCACACTTCATAGTCATTTGATTGCACAAACAACATCATTCTTGTTTTCCAATATGAGTAATTTTCTCCATTAAAGAGTGGAGATCTAATCAATGAGTATCGCTCTTCTCCTAGGGGTGTACCTATGTTCAAATGAGCCATCTATGATCGTTTTGCCCGATGGATGTTAATCCAAATCAATCTCGAGCCTAAGCTCTGATACCAATTGTTGGCTTTATAGGCTAAACCGAGAGGGGGTGAATCAGTTTTATGGTACTTTTAGGTTCGTTTTTCGATTCTTTTAAATTCTCTAGCCTATGTTGAAGTTTTTTAAGTGCTCTAGACTACTCAAGTATGCAATATAAATTCAATTCAACAATCACAATATAAATGCAAATAAGTAAAGAGAGTAGGGAAAGAGAGATGTACACGATCGATTTATAGAGGTTCGGCAACCTTGCCTACGTCCTCTACCTTGAGACGCTACCAAGGATTTTTCCAAATCCACTAACTTGAATTTGTATTACAATCCCTCTTTTTGCAGGCTCAAGAATAACCTCCCTCTTCTTCTAAGGCTAAAGACAAACTTCCCTCTTTTTCTAAGGCTTAAGAGAAACCTTCCCTTTACAAGGTGTGAATTAGTTTACAAGGAATGTAATCAAAGAAAGGCCTCTAGTTAGGCAAGTGATTACAATGGTTAAGCACAAGGAAAATCCTATACAATATTTGTGCTGTGCTATACAAAAATGATGAGTATGATAGAATATGAAGACTTTGTAGCACTTGTGAGTTTGATAGGCTTAAGGAAGATGGATAAGATGAAGAAAAAAGTTGCTCAACTATTCCTCTTTCTTCCTTGAGCTTCCAAGCCTTTATTTATAGTCCCTTAGATAGTTTCTAAATGTTGGTTAGAGCTGAAACTGAATGTGCCCGTTGTATCTCACAAAAACTAGTCGTTGGAGTGCATTTTTGAGATAGGGGATCGATCCTTTGACCTAGGGGATCGATCCCATGCTTCTTTGCAAGCTTCCAAGGCATTCTTCCATGAAAGGATCAATCCCTTCCCTTAGGGGATCGATCCCACGTTTCCTTTTTGCTTGATTTTGCTTCCTGGAGCATTCTGCCATTCAGGGATGGATCCCTCATCTTAGGGGATCGATCCCTCATGCTTTTCCTGCACTTTTCTAGGCCATTGTAGGTTAGAAATGATGTAGGCTTTGATTTTAATTCATCTTCTGTAATTTTAAAATTTTGTGGGAGTTTTTCTTGACTTTCTCAATTGAAAACATGGTCTAAAAACTCATTAAGTAATTTTCTAAGGTTGTGTTCAATAAGGTCTTGAGAAAATTACTTGAGGATATTCAAAATCATTTTGCAAAATGTTAAAACCAATAAGAATATACAATTAAATCATGGTCTTAGACTTTGATATTTAAACTTAAAGTGGTTTGAGATATTCATATGATTGGTAAAACAAATTTACATTATAGAATCAAACACTTAATATTACTTAAGTTTTTGTCATTTCAAAATACACATGTCAATTTAAAGCTAACAGCAACTTTAGGGACCAACATGTAACTTTTAAATGTTTGGAGACCAATCATAAACTCTAGGGACCATTCAAAATATTAACTCAAAATAATTTATTTATTGCAAAAGTATAAATTGATGTTTGGCTCTTAAAATTTTAAATTTTTTTAGTTTATCAGATAAGTAAATAAAAAATTTTAGATAAAATTATAAATAAAAAAATTTTTAAGAAAATTTTAACTTTAACGGCAACTATTTAATATGTATATATATTCCTACATTTGTCACTCTATTCTATTCTCCAATACTGTGTTGTTCACATTTTTTTTATTTTCTTTAATTTTTATCTATTTCACTTTTTATTTGATCTAAAAATATTTTTATTTTATTTATTTGTTTCAAGTAAAATATGTGATTTAATTTAATAAAATTAATTATTTTATTTTTATTAAAAATATATATATTTTATTAAATATTCTTAGCATCAATAATATATTACAGAATACAAGATAAGCATGCTAATGTGGATGTTTACATGTAACTTTATTTTAATGACACGTAAGCCAGACAATAGTGATATGGATTAATCCCTTTTTAGTTGAGGTCAATAGTTGAAGTTATGAACCCTTGCATTGAATACAAATTAGTTGACAATGAATAAGTAGACAATTTTTTTGTGTAAATCATGACCTATTTTAAAAATACATTCAGTTTGAGATTAATCTCCGTTTCTGCTGCATAGTTGGAGCAAATGGTTGGCGCTAAGCCAATATAATTTAACTTGGTGATAAGTGGTCAATTAGTTGAAGAGTTTGTGGAGATACATTTTGAAAATTAAATTCAGAAAAAGCAGTCATTTTTGACAAGGTACGTAATGTAAATGCTTGATGCAACTTACCTTTTAAAAAACAATATTGCAAATTTTATGTTCTTATACCATCTTTTATCCTTTTTTGGCATCTTCTAATAAACACACACACATACACATATATATAATGTGATCAGTTGAGCAATGTTCATGAATCACATAATCTATTTAAAAAATATCCTATGGAATCAAACTAATGTTGTAATGTTTCTATATCAAACACTATTTCAACTTCTCTTGAAAACACTTCCGAAAATAAATATAGTGAAACAATAACATTTGACAAAATATTTCCGTTCAAGGAAAAAAAACTTCTATAAAATATTAAGTCGGATTGTTGAAGCTTGAAACTACCTAGCAAAGTTCATTCTAAGCTCTCCCAAGCCCAGTCCATAGGCATGTGGTAATAAATTTAAACTTGAATTGTAATCCAACTGTGAACTTTAAATTGACATATGTATTTTGAAATGATAAAAACTTAAGTAAGCTTAAATGTTTGATTCATATTGTAAATTTGCTTTATTATATATGATTTTCTCAAACCATTTTAAGTGTATTTATCAAAAATAAGACCATGAATTAATTGCCTATACTTATTGGTCTTAATCTTTTATAAAATGATTTTGAATATTTTCATTAACTAATTTTCTCAAGAAAATATAGAATACATTTTTAGAAAATTACTTAATAAGTTTTTGGACTAGATTTTCATTTGAAAAAGTTAAAAAAGACTTCCATAAAGTTGAAAAATGATTTGGGATGACTTAAAACCAAGGATTACAGGAAAGTGTAGGAAAAGGATGAGGGATCGATCCCCTATGTTGAGGGATCCATCCTCTAATGGCAGAAAGCTCTTGGAGGCTAAAATGAAGCATGGGATCGATCCCTTAAGGCATAGGATCGATCTCCTAGTGGTAGAATGCTCCTCAAGGTCGAAATAAAGCATGGGATCAATCCCCTCTATTAAGGGATGGATCCCCCAACTCGGGAAAGCACTCGAACGACTAGTTTTTGTGAGGAACAACGGTCACATTCGTTTTAGGCTCCACCAAACTTCAAGAATTTGTCCAAAAGACTATAAATAGAGGCTTGAAAGCTCAAGACAAAGAGAGGAGCTACTGAGAAACTTCATTCATCATTTTCTTCATCTTCTTCAAGCCTCAACAACATCTCAAGTGCTAGAATTTCCAATCATCTATCGTGCTAATCTTTTCTCTATAGAATAGCACAAATATTGTATAGGTTTCTCTTGTGCTTAACCTTTGTAATCACTTGCCTATTTAGAGGCTTTTCTTTATAACATCCTTTTTATACCCATTCACAATTTGTAAAGGGGAGTGAATCCTTGAGTGCTCTACTGTAAGTGAGATTTGGGTAGATAAGATGTAGACAGCCTATTTTATCCGAGGTCTTAACTTGTGAAAATAATTAGTGGAGCTAGGTGACATTGAATTTAATTTAACGAATTAGATTAGGATAATTATTTAATAATAGGATTATTAGAATTGGGCTAAAATTAAATTAGGATTTTTTAGATTTAGAATTAACATTAATTAGGAAATTAGAATTAAAATAGGATTTAGAAAAAGAGATAAGAAAATAAAATAAAATAAAATTAATTTTAGAATCAGATAATTAGATTATTAGATTTTTTCTAGTATGATTATTAGAATTTATTAATAGGAGAGTTATTATTAGATTAATATTAAATTTAATAGTGTTAGATTAGGATTAACATAAGAATAAAATAGATAAAATATGAGATAATTAATAGAATAGGTGTAGTTGTATTAGGACTCTTAACAAGTTTTTGACTATAAAAAGGATTAAACCTCATGATGATGAAGGGACACAATCAAGCACCTTAACCTCTGATTTCCACTCTTAGTCACCAGCCATTGGAGCTACAGCTAATACCAAGCACCCTCATCACCTTCCTCCAGCTTTCATCGCCCTAAGCCGAGACCATTATCATCCTCGCCAGCGTTTGCCCTGCACCAAACCGTTCAGAGTTGTTCATCTGTGCCTTGCACATCGCCCCTGGTGCCCTCGCAAGTTGCATCATCACTGCACTGCACTACTCATTGTTTTCATCGCCAGCAACCGGAACTGCAACACAGCGTTAAAAACATCCTAAGCTACTGCAAGGCTTTGCTACGCCATCGTCAGTACAAATTGCTCCTGTGCTTCTGCCTACTAAACTACTCCAACCAAACCGGGTTGTAGCATCACTGAATCTGCTCCTGTGCCTCTGCTCTTTCCGCTCCTGCTTGCTTTGTCCCTGCCAATTTGCTTTGCACCAATATCACCATCATCACGTAAGGCTAATCATTTGCTGCAAGCCACTTGAAATGTGAACTACTACAACTAAGAAAAGAGAAGGAAAGAAAGACAAGTGCAGGTTTGTATATATATATACTTAATGATAAAACTAATGAATTAACGTTGAAATTAATAATTTGTATAATATAAATTAATAAATATTTGCATGATGTTTTTATAATTTAACATATTAGCAATTTGATACTAATATCTAACTTGATTTAATCATTTTAATTGTATAAGATAATGTATAGTATGGATAAAAATTGATTTTAATAATTTGCATGATAATTTGATTTGTATTTAAAAATAATTTTTACGTTGGTTAACTAATTTAATAGTAATTTAATAATTTAATATGAATTAAATAATTACGGATTTATTTGTATGACTTGTATGATTAGATTGATTTTGCATAATTTGATTTTTTTTATTAATATATACTGAATAATTAATATGTTTACTTATATGAATTAGTATGTTACATTAAATATAGTTCATAGGTTTTGGGATTTAATTAGTTAATTTAGTTTAGGATATATGATAAATAGATTGCAAATTAGCATGATGAATATAAGATAAATAAATAAATAAAATATAAAATTAGATAGGTGTAATTAAATTATGAAGATGAATGCAAATTATCCGATGATGGAATTTCTAATGTCACGAATGGTTGTCATTTTGAAAATTCCTAGATGAGAATATTTGTCTTAAATTTCGCCAGCATGATGGAAGATTTGTGGTAAGTGTTCAATAATCAATATTTATTTCTGAAAATATAAATATAAATGTCAATAATTAATATTTATTTAAATAAAATAAAATATAAAATAAATATTAATAATAAGAAATTAGTGAATAATGATTTATAAAAAAATAAATAATAATAAGTTGAAAATAAGTGGAGATTATCCTGATGATGGAATTATAAGATGTCACAAATGGTTAACATTTTTAAAATACTTAGGTGAGATGTTTTCTTTAAATTTCGCCAGCATGATGGAAGATTTAAAGAAAATTTTCAATAAAAATAATCGACATTTATTTTCAAAAATAAATAATCTTAAAACAAAATAAAAAATAAAAATTAGGAAAAAAGTATAAAAATAGGAAAATTAAATTGAAAAATAAAGATATGATAAAATAAAGATAATATATAAAATAGAAACATAAGTTAGGAATAAGAGATAGGAAATAAAATTAGGATATGTCATAAGAAATTAACGAATCCGACGACGGAGCCTCTTCGAGAAAGAAGAATGGGATTTCTTGGATACTCTTGAGGTGATGATGAAATTTAAGGAACTCCTCCAGGATGATGGAGAGTTTCTTAGAAATTGTCCAATATTTAAATATTTGAATTTAATAAAAACAAAGACCATTTAATTAAGAATTCTTTAGGATATCACAAAATTAGTTGGTACCATTTTAAGATGGGTGTTATGAGGGTGCTAATCCTTCTCCACACGTAACCATACTCCTGAGTCTAAGAATCTTTGAACGTAGACCATGTCTTTTCTTTAAACAAGAATAGGTGACCAATCACACCTCAGGTTAGAATGATTGGTGGCGGCTCAATGAATTTAAGTCTAGCGAGTTAGGTTCTAGGACTTGACACGTTATGACATAAGGTTTACTCCTTGAGTCTGAAAAAAGAAAAGGATAGGTTTCTCTTTAGCCTAAAAAAAGGAAGTTACTCTTGAGCCTATAAAAAGAGGGAGTGTAACACAAATTCAAGTTTAATGGACTTAGAGAAAATCCTTGGGAGCTTCTCAAGGTACAGGATATAGGCAAGGTTGTCGAACCTCTATAAATCACTTATGTACAATTCTCTTTCCCTACACTCTTTATTTACTTGTAATTATATTGTGATTATTGTATTGAATTTGAATTATATGCTTGTGTAGCCTAAAAAACTTAGGAAACTTCAATATAAGCTAGAGAATTTAAAAAAATCAAAAAAAAGGGAACATAAGAGTAGTTACAAACTGATTCACCTCCTCTCGATTAGGTTATAGAGCCAACAATTGGTATCATAGCTTGGGCTTGAGATTAATTTGGATTAACATCCATTGAGCAAAATGATCATAAATGGCTCATTTGAACATAGGTACACCCCTAGGAGAAGAGAGACGCTCATTAGTTAGACCTCTACTTTTCAATAAAGAGAATTACTCATATTAGAATAGTAGAATGATGTTGTTTGTGCAATCAAATGACTATGGAATGTGGAGAGCTATGGTTAATGGTCCCCAAATTCCAATGAAGAAAGTAGATGGAAAGGATGTCCCTAAGAGTGAGGATGAGTGGGACATAAATGACATGAGATTGGCACAATTGAATGCCAAGGCTATGCACACTCTCTTTTGTGCATTAGGTCTCAATGAATATAATAGAGTCTCCCTATGTGAGAATGCCAAGCAAATATGGGACAAATTAGCCATTACACATGAAGAGACCAATCAAGTTAGGGTGTGAAATCCCCAATTTCATGTAATTCCTCTATAATTGTGAAATGTTGTAAGCTGAAAGAATTAAATAAATATGAAAATTTGATGTATAAAGATTATATGAGATATAGATGGAATAAAAAGGAATTGAGGGTCAAAGGGTCAATGGCTGAGTTGGTTAAGAAATTAATATCAAAATTTTGTAATTAAATGATATGTGTGGCTGACATGAGGGAGGAAAGAAGAAGAAGAATTAATTGGTAGTCAAATGAGTCAAATGAGCCAAAGGGATATTGGTGGCTGAGATAAATGATAAGATGAACATGCATTTAATGCAATTTTACAAAGTCATCATCTTCATCTCATCATCCATACGCCAGCTTCCTTCCAGCCCTTCTTCCTCTCGTTTCCTCTCCAAATTCCTTTAAGTGTTCATTTTCTGACCTTGACAAACCACCATTTCCTGTCATCAGATCGCTAAGTTTCCTAAACAAAAAACGATCCTCATCACTAGCTCTCTCTATGTCTGTAATATGGAAGGCTGAAACAAAGTATTTGAGGAGATCAGAAATCCTGTAAATTTGGCTATTGACAAAGGTAAGAAAAGAAATTGATTCATTTGATTTCGTCCATAATTTGGAGTCATGTGATGTTGGTATAGTATCCTTATGGTGTTGAAATGAAAGAAAGTTAAAGGTTTCAATTTATATGAATTATGCAGTTTTGAAGAAGTGAAGGAAAGAATCGGTGCAACCAAAGGATTTCGTGTTATTTGGCTATTTGAGGTAAGGAATATATGTAACGGACGTAGGGTTACTATGTCCGCATGTTTTAAATGTTTTGGGATGAAACAAAAGCTGGTGTAAGTGCAGGAAATGTAAAATTCACGGTTTTCGCTCAGTTACGATTTGGCTCGGGGCAGCCGACTGCCCTAAATAGCAGCCGACTGCTCAGAGACAGTCGTGACGTAAATTTTTTCGAAACCGACTTAGAGCAGCCGACTGCCCTATATAACAGTCGACTGCCATTTTTCCAGAAACTTTCTGTTTGCAAACCAGTCGACCGCTAAAGAGCCAGTCGACTGCATTTTTCCGAGAAACATTCTGTTTGCGGGCCAGTCGACTGCCCCATTTTAGCAGTCAACTGCCCTACTTGCATCCGAAAATTAAATATTTTAAATGCAAAAAGAAAATAAAATTTATTTAATATTTTTATACTAGAGCAGTCGACTGCCCTAGAAGAGCAGTCAACTGCCCCCTTTGAAAAATAATAATTTTTAATTTATTTATATAAATGTATTTGGATTATCATTAAAGTATATAGGAAGGATTATGAATATCCATGGTTTTACAAGAATGAGTTTTACTACTCAATATTTTGAGATTAACGACTCCATTGGTGATCATGCATATTACTTGATTATTTGTATTTGGCTGGGGGACTCTAGTCAAGCCCTCAGTACCACGGGTGTCACCTGACTAGTGCACACCGTGGAATATTGACAATGGCCATTAGTCCTTTATATGTGTTTGGCTTAAGGGAGGATCCCTGGCCCATACGTGGGTACGCCACTTTATTTGGTGCATGATTCTATTGGATGTTGACGGTCTCCCCCTATTTGAAGACTATTTGTATATGTAATTTCAAGTTATTTGACATATATATGTGAAAGTATTTGAGTTATTTGAATACGTGCAAGTGACTTCATGTGATTTTATCATGTGTTATATGGTATTTGATGAACTTATATGTTATATGTTTTTACAAGAATATTACATGACATTATAGAGCCAAGCAGGAAAACTGCATATAGTGGCATAGTACGCTCTTTTATGTATATTTCTTACTGAGCGTAAACTCATTCCTTTATAATATTTTTCATCCAGATTATTTGCAGTGAAGTCTGCTCTTGGTAGAGGAGCATATATTTGGACTATACGATATTCCTTCGAGGCTAACTTCCAATCCCTTGAAGGTAGATATATTTTGATTTTGTAATTCAGACTATAGTACAGTGATGTATATTAGACACATTGGGGATGTAAATTGTTAAAGAGATTAGTACGTAATTTATATTAAAGTTTAGACTTATGTGTAAGACGATCCTGTATGTGTATGAGAAATATATCATTATGTAAACAATATAGTGTTAGCTATATTAAAGAAGAAGGATGCACCGTTGAACAGCCTAACCAAAACTATGGGAAAGAAGAAAAATTTAGTTGGTATTTGGGAGTGACAAGGATGTCACAGATTGGTATCAGAGCGAGGTTAGTCTGACGTTTGACGGTGTCATTAGGCTAGAAATAGTGTACATCCCCATGTACTGTACTTGTCTGAATACATATATGTGGTTGAATTGCTGAAAGTGTACTAAATGCTTGACCTTGTGGTGATATTGGCAGAATGAGCACTCGTAGAAGGGGTACTGGTAGAGGACGAGGACGAGGACGGGGTAGAGTAGAACCGTCCCCAACACAGTCTCCTCCTCCATCTCCATCGGGTAGCCCGAATGCTCGACTGTCGAGAGTGGAGCGAAGTATTGAGACTATGGCCACTCTATTTAATCAGTTCATGTCTAATTTCCCAAACGTGGCCACTAATGCATCAACAGAACCACCTATAGTACCTCCTATTCCGTCTGGGAATGCTCCTCCTATTCCTCCAGTACAGCCCCCACCGGCACAGCCTGAGTTGCCCCCACCAGCTCAAGTTAATGAGAGGCGAGATCCTAAGGCCTACTGCAGTGTGGTCTTAATTAAAGAATTTAAGAAGTTGGATCCGCCAAAGTTTAAGGGGGATAGAGATCCGTTGACCGCCGAGAACTGGGTGAAGGCAGTCACCAAATCTTTTGGGTACATGACCTGTTCTGAGAAAGAGAAAGTGGGTCTGGCAGCTTATTTGTTAGTAGACGATGCCGAGCATTGGTGGCAGTCTACTCGGGCCAGTTTGGAAACTCAACACACTGAGGTTACGTGGGATAGATTTTTAGAGGCCTTTAATGAACAGTACATCCCACGCACTGAACAGACTAGGTTGAAGATTGAGTTTTTGAGCTTGACTCAGGGGACTATGACGGTAAATCAATATGAGTCGAAGTTCATTTCTTTAAGCAGATTTGACCCTGAAGTCCTAAGGAGTGAAGGACATAAGATCTACCGATTCATAGAGGGATTAAGGTCTCCTATTAGATCGAAGTTATATCCTATGGATATCACTAATTATAATGAGGCAGTCTGTAAGGCTCAATTGTGTGAGCAGGACTATAATCTTCACCATGCTGATTTCCGAGCCAAGGGTAAAGGCAAAGAACCGATGAAGCGGAAGTCAGATGAGAGAGCCTCTAGTGACAGATATCCATCTAGAAAAAGTAGACCATATGAAAGAGCTTCGGCAGGGACTCCTAGATCTACCGGGATTAAGATAAATGATGAAAAATCCCGATATTCAGCTGGCAGTACAGCAAGCTCGCCGAAGAGTGTGACGCAGAAATGCGAGCATTGCGGGAGATTCCATGGGTCACAGCCATGTCGTATGGCGAGCGGAGCTTGTTTTTGGTGTGGCGAGAGGGGACACATGATTAAAGATTGTCCCAAGATTTCTAAAAGAGTGTCTGAAGAAACGGAAAGGACCACCCAACCACAGCCTAAGGCCACAGCTGCTGAGAAGGGAAAGAAAGCTGTGACTCAAGGACGAGTATTTGCTATAGACGAGGAGTCTGCTGATGCTTCGTCCAAGGTGATTAAGGGTAAGATTCACCTCTTTGATATAAGTGTTACTGCTTTATTTGATCCAGGCTCTACACACTCCTTTGTTTCTCCCATAATTGCTACAAGATTACCTGTTGAACCTGAGCCTTTAGGGCATTTGTTACAAATAAGTACACCGTTTAGAGAATCTCAGATAACAGATATAGTGTATCGTAGTTGTAAGCTACGGGTAGGAGAGACAGAATCGATAGCTGACCTAATCCTACTGAATATGTATGGATTTGATGTCATATTAGGAATGGATTGGTTAGCTAAGAATCATGTGATATTGGATTGTTATGCTAAAAGTGTGATCTTCTCTTCTCCCGTTAGCTATGTTGTAAATTTTGCAAAAGTTTAATACAAAAGTATGTTTATTAATTTATTTATTCGTAAATGAAATTTATAGAGAATTTATTTGTTATGTGAAGGATTTATAGCGTATGTGGTGGACGTAGAAAGGAAACGTCCCGAACTTCATGAAATTCCAATAGCCAATGAGTTTCCATGTGTGTTTCCGGACGATCTTCCAGGACTTCCTCCGGATAGGGAAATCGAGTTTACTATCAATTTGGTGCCAGGGACTGAGCCCATTTCGAGACCACCCTATCGGATGGCCTTAGTGGAATTGGAAGAACTTAAGAAACAGCTGCAGGAGTTACTAGATAAGGGGTTTATACGGCCAAGTGTATCCCCATGGGGTGCTCCTGTGCTATTTGTCCGGAAGAAGGATGACAGCTTGAGGCTTTGTATTGATTATCGATGCTTAAATAAGGTGACAATCAAGAACAAGTACCCTCTTCCCAGGATTGACGATCTCTTTGATCAGCTTCGGGGTGCACAAATCTTCTCCAAGATAGACTTGAGATCGGGATATCATCAATTGAAGATCCGAAGTGAAGATATCCCTAAGACTGCATTCAGGACACGGTATGGTCACTATGAATTCCTAGTGATGCCGTTTGGTTTAACCAATGCACCCGCGGCTTTTATGAACTTGATGAATGATGTGTTCAAACAGTATTTAGACCAGTTTGTCATTGTTTTTATCGATGACATATTGGTGTATTCAAGATCATGGGAAGAGCATGAGCAGCATTTGAGGATAGTTCTACAAACCCTCAAGGATCGGGGATTATATGCCAAGTTAAGTAAGTGTGAGTTTTGGCTAGATCAAATATCCTTTTTGGGTCACATAATCAATAAAGATGGAGTTTCAGTCGATCCATCGAAGATTGAAGCTGTGGTACAATGGGAGAGACCGAAAACAGTGACGGAGATTAGGAGTTTCTTGGGTCTAGCCGGCTATTATCGACGATTTGTAGAGGGTTTTTCGAGGTTAACTGCTCCCTTGACGCGCTTAACGCGCAAAGAGGTGAAGTTTGAATGGAATGATGCCTGCGAGCGCAGTTTCCATGAGCTGAAGCGCAGGTTAACTACTGCACCTATTCTCACCATTCCTAGTGGTTCTGGAGGATTTTCTGTATATAGTGATGCCTCTGCACAAGGTCTAGGTTGTGTGTTAATGCAACATGGCAAGGTAGTTGCATATGGTTCTCGTCAATTAAAGGACCATGAGAAGAACTACCCGACTCATGATTTGGAGTTAGCGGCAGTGGTGTTTGCTCTAAAGATTTGGAGACATTACTTGTATGGTGAGAAATTTCAGATTTTTACAGATCATAAAAGTCTGAAGTACTTGTTCTCTCAGAGGGAATTGAATATGAGACAGAGGAGATGGCTCGAGTTTCTGAAGGATTATGATTGTGAGATCCTATACCACCCGGGAAAAGCCAATGTGGTGGCAGATGCTCTGAGTAGGAGACATATGGGGATAGTATCATACATGATGGTAAGAGAATACGAGCTACTTGAGCAGTTTGCAAGCCTTAATCTCAATGTTGTACCTTATGAGCATTTTGGAATGATAGCTAGTTTAATGATTGAGCCGGAGTTGATGGGTAGAATTCGGATTGCTCAAAAAGAAGATGATCAATGTATGGAGGCCATGAATCAGATCCAATTAGGTATGCCATCGGAATTTAGCATTGATAGTAATGGACTCTTGAGGTTTAAGAATCGTATATGTGTTCCTAAGGATAAGGAGTTGAAGAAGTTAATTTTGACTGAAGCACACTCCACTAAGTATACTTTGCATCCGGGAAATACAAAGATGTATCATAATCTTCGCAAGGTGTATTGGTGGACTGGCATGAAAAGAGACATAGCAGAGTTTGTAGCAAGGTGTCTCACGTGCCAGCAGGTTAAGGTAGAGCACCAAAGACCAGCAGGTTTACTACATCCTCTACCTATACCGATGTGGAAGTGGGAGCATATTACAATGGATTTTGTCATGGGACTACCTCGAACGAGGAGGAATCATGATGGTATTTGGGTCATTGTGGATCGGTTAACTAAATCAGCTCACTTCCTACCTATGAAGTCTATAGATACACTTATTGCTTTGGCAGATTTGTATGTGAAAGAAGTTGTCAGACTACATGGAGTTCCAGTGAGCATTACATCTGACAGAGATTCCAGGTTCACTTCTCATTTTTGGGAACATTTCCAAGAGGCCATGGGATCTCAATTAAATTTTAGCACGGCTTTTCATCCACAGACTGATGGTCAGTCCGAGCGTACCATTCAGACGCTCGAAGATATGTTGAGAGCTTGTGCGTTGGACTTTAAAGGCTCATGGGATGATCATCTGCCATTGGCTGAGTTTGCATACAACAATAGTTACCATGCAAGTATCGGGATGGCACCATATGAAGCTCTATATGGTAGAAGGTGTCGATCTCCGATTGGGTGGGAAGAAGTGGGCGAGCGTAAGTTATTAGCCCCAGACTTAGTCGAGCAAGCCTCTGAGGATGTTAAGTTAATTTGCCAAAGACTTAACACAGCTCAGAGCCGACAAAAGAGTTACGCAGATGCTCGACGGAGACCACTCGAGTTTTTGGTTGGGGATTCGGTGTTTTTGAAAGTCTCTCCATCCAAAGGGATCATGAGGTTTGGCCGAAGAGGTAAGCTTAGTCCTCGTTACATAGGGCCATTTGAAGTCCTAGATCGAGTCGGAGATGTTGCATATAGGTTGGCATTACCTCCGGAGCTATCAGGAGTACATAATGTTTTCCATGTGTCGATGCTTCGGAAGTATAATCCGGATCCATCTCATGTCATTGAATATGAACCCTTAGAGATTCGGGAAGACATGAGTTATGTGGAGAAGCCAGTTCGGATTTTGGATAGAAAGGAGAAAGTGCTAAGGTCTAAGACAATTCCCTTAGTCAAAATTCTCTGGCAATACCATACTATGGAAGAAGCTACGTGGGAGCTAGAGAGCTTAATGAAGGAAAGGTATCCGGAGCTATTTGAGGAGTAACCCGAATTAAATTTGGAGGACCAAATTTCTAAAGGTGGGGAGAATGTGAAATCCCCAATTTCATGTAATTCCTCTATAATTGTGAAATGTTGTAAGCTGAAAGAATTAAATAAATATGAAAATTTGATGTATAAAGATTATATGAGATATAGATGGAATAAAAAGGAATTGAGGGTCAAAGGGTCAATGGCTGAGTTGGTTAAGAAATTAATATCAAAATTTTGTAATTAAATGATATGTGTGGCTGACATGAGGGAGGAAAGAAGAAGAAGAATTAATTGGTAGTCAAATGAGTCAAATGAGCCAAAGGGATATTGGTGGCTGAGATAAATGATAAGATGAACATGCATTTAATGCAATTTTACAAAGTCATCATCTTCATCTCATCATCCATACGCCAGCTTCCTTCCAGCCCTTCTTCCTCTCGTTTCCTCTCCAAATTCCTTTAAGTGTTCATTTTCTGACCTTGACAAACCACCATTTCCTGTCATCAGATCGCTAAGTTTCCTAAACAAAAAACGATCCTCATCACTAGCTCTCTCTATGTCTGTAATATGGAAGGCTGAAACAAAGTATTTGAGGAGATCAGAAATCCTGTAAATTTGGCTATTGACAAAGGTAAGAAAAGAAATTGATTCATTTGATTTCGTCCATAATTTGGAGTCATGTGATGTTGGTATAGTATCCTTATGGTGTTGAAATGAAAGAAAGTTAAAGGTTTCAATTTATATGAATTATGCAGTTTTGAAGAAGTGAAGGAAAGAATCGGTGCAACCAAAGGATTTCGTGTTATTTGGCTATTTGAGGTAAGGAATATATGTAACGGACGTAGGGTGACTATGTCCGCATGTTTTAAATGTTTTGGGATGAAACAAAAGCTGGTGTAAGTGCAGGAAATGTAAAATTCACGGTTTTCGCTCAGTTACGATTTGGCTCGGGGCAGCCGACTGCCCTAAATAGCAGCCGACTGCTCAGAGACAGTCGTGACGTAAATTTTTTCGAAACCGACTTAGAGCAGCCGATTGCCCTATATAGCAGTCGACTGCCATTTTTCCAGAAACTTTCTGTTTGCAAACCAGTCGACCGCTAAAGAGCCAGTCGACTGCATTTTTCCGAGAAACATTCTGTTTGCGGGCCAGTCGACTGCCCCATTTTAGCAGTCAACTGCCCTACTTGCATCCGAAAATTAAATATTTTAAATGCAAAAAGAAAATAAAATTTATTTAATATTTTTATACTAGAGCAGTCGACTGCCCTAGAAGAGCAGTCAACTGCCCCCTTTGAAAAATAATAATTTTTAATTTATTTATATAAATGTATTTGGATTATCATTAAAGTATATAGGAAGGATTATGAATATCCATGGTTTTACAAGAATGAGTTTTACTACTCAATATTTTGAGATTAACGACTCCATTGGTGATCATGCATATTACTTGATTATTTGTATTTGGCTGGGGGACTCTAGTCAAGCCCTCAGTACCACGGGTGTCACCTGACTAGTGCACACCGTGGAATATTGACAATGGCCATTAGTCCTTTATATGTGTTTGGCTTAAGGGAGGATCCCTGGCCCATACGTGGGTACGCCACTTTATTTGGTGCATGATTCTATTGGATGTTGACGGTCTCCCCCTATTTGAAGACTATTTGTATATGTAATTTCAAGTTATTTGACATATATATGTGAAAGTATTTGAGTTATTTGAATACGTGCAAGTGACTTCATGTGATTTTATCATGTGTTATATGGTATTTGATGAACTTATATGTTATATGTTTTTACAAGAATATTACATGACATTATAGAGCCAAGCAGGAAAACTGCATATAGTGGCATAGTACGCTCTTTTATGTATATTTCTTACTGAGCGTAAACTCATTCCTTTATAATATTTTTCATCCAGATTATTTGCAGTGAAGTCTGCTCTTGGTAAAGGAGCATATATTTGGACTATACGATATTCCTTCGAGGCTAACTTCCAATCCCTTGAAGGTAGATATATTTTGATTTTGTAATTCAGACTATAGTACAGTGATGTATATTAGACACATTGGGGATGTAAATTGTTAAAGAGATTAGTACGTAATTTATATTAAAGTTTAGACTTATGTGTAAGACGATCCTGTATGTGTATGAGAAATATATCATTATGTAAACAATATAGTGTTAGCTATATTAAAGAAGAAGGATGCACCGTTGAACAGCCTAACCAAAACTATGGGAAAGAAGAAAAATTTAGTTGGTATTTGGGAGTGACGAGGATGTCACATAGGGAAACCAAAGTAGGTATGCTCATATATGATTATGAGCTCTTTAGGATGAAAGAAGATGAGTCCATTAGTGATATGTTCATTAGGTTTAATGATATAATCAATGGGCTTAAGGCTTTAGGCAAGACCTATTCCAATGTAGAAATGGTTAAGAAAATTTTGAATAGCTTGCCAAAATCATGGGAGGCAAACGTAATCACAATAGAAGAGTCTAAGGATCCCAATACCCTATCCCTAGATAAGCTTATGGGCTCCCTACTTACTTATGAGATGAAATTAAAAAGAAATGAGGAACCAATTAAGAAAGTAGGGGCAATCTTAAAGTCTTCCACTCATAAAAAAATTGAAGTTGATAGTGATAAGGTGGAGATGGGGAAGAAAAAGAAACAGCAAGTTTGCCACAAGATTTAATAGGTTCATGAGGTTGAAGGCTAGAGAGAATAATAGGAGACCTCAAATAAAAGAGGTAATGGGAGGAGAGTCAAGTAGGAAAGAAAAAGACCCTATAGTGTGTTATGAGTGTAATGAATCGAGTCTTACTAAGTTAGAATGTCCCTTACTTAGGAAGAAAAATGTAGAAAGCCTAAGAAAAAGGCATTTGTGGCTACATGGAGTGATACTGAAAGCTCCGATGAGGAAAGCATATATGATGAGGTAGCCTATTCCTATTTTATGGCCTTTAGTGATGATGAAACAAGTTCTAGTTCGTGTGAAGGCAATGATTATACTTTTAATGAATTACAAAATGCCTTCAATGAATTAACAGATTAATTTAAATGTATAAACTTTAGATATAAAAAAAATCATTGCTAATTTGAAAATAAAAAAAGAATCCTTAACAAATGCTAAGTTAGAATTAGAAAAGAAATTAGAAGAAGCAAACTTAGAGATAAATGAGTTGAACGAAAAGAATACAAACTTACATAACTCATTTTTTAGGTTCTATATGGGTCAACAAAAACTAGATCATATGTTATAGACCCAAAGTATCACAGCCCGTGACCTTATTTTTCATCTTTTTCTATACATTTTATTTGGCTGGGCTGTCTGTGATACTTTACTTTTCTTTTACATATAAACAATTTCATATAAAATTATAATATGAATTACATCCCCTATCTTAATTCATAAGGAAGTAGTACTGTAGGTAAGTCTAAATACAGAAAATAAATGATCATACCTTATTAAATAAATCAAGATGTCGCATCGTCCCCAAATGCGCAACTGAAATCCTTTAGATGTTAGACTCTCAGTCTTCGAAAACCTAAAATGCTGAAATTAAGGGGCGAGCAAACCACGGCTCAGTAAGAGAATTATATGCCTCACTTGATACTCAGCTATTTATATGCTGAAAAACTTTTTCATTTTTCCTATGGGGCTCTAGGCACACATGTAGGAAGGATACTACAGTCGGCTAGGGATCCAGATGGAATAAGGTTGGTATTTTGAAATACCTATCTTGTCCCAGAACCTAAAAGCAACTGTGGGGAGTAATTTTATTTCATTTGAAATAAAATATCTTTTTCCTTTTTATGCCATATCATTTTCATATACTTTTCAAAATAATGCTTTTATGAAATAAAGCATTTAAATAAAATAACTAATATTCATATATTCTTTGAAAAGAATATTAGTTAAATCATCGTCATTTTCATTTAAAACTCATTTCATGTTTTACTGTACAATCATAATTAGTACAGTACTTTAAATAGCAAAATAAGCTATTAAAACTTTTCTGTATAACATATATATCGTGTAAATCTAATATTCAGTTTAAAAATTAAAATAAGAATATTAGATTTATTTTCCTCCTCTTTCCTTTTGAAAACATATAACATATTCATATTTCATTTCGTATGAAAATCATCTCATAGTACTAAAACAATACTAAAATGAGCATTTTATAAAAATGCTATAGATCCTTTCATTTCTTCTCATATAATATAAAACATATTCATTTTACATATCACAAATCGTATAAACATTTTCATTTCACAAATCATAAAACATATATGGAGATAGTGGCAACCATCGAGTCCTATCATGTAATAATACCCGAAGGTATAAAATAATCATATCAGATCTATGGCCATAGTCTATAATTGTCCTCAGCAGATCACCGATCAGGTGTCGGCCGGGACTGCATATCACATATTACATGTTACATATCACATATCACGTATCACATGTCAGCATGATAGAGGGGCCAACTAGTCTCAAAACCATGTTTTTCTCATAAGATAACCTTTATGGAATATATAAAATATATAATTTCATAATTTAAAACCATAAAGGTTAAAAATCATTTAGTGGATATTTCAGAAATATTTATAAAAATACTCATAAAAATATTCACTGTATTTCTTTTCATTTTTCGTCTTGTATTTCATGTAATTTACCTTTCACGAGAATTTTCATTGATTTAATTATCACCATTCTCGAAAACATGAATATTTTAAATTTAAATCTCATTATATTCATGTTTTATGAAAAATAATGATTTTCTCATTTTTCGTGATCGAATATCAATTTTCTTGAAATAAAATCATTTAATATGATTTTATGAAACTTTCTAAAAATTTTCGACAGCATAACGACTGTCGATTGACTAGCCTCCTGCACGAAAAATACAGTTTATAAATTCAACCAGTACGTCATCACAAATTTTTCAGTCGATAAATCATCACATCATTTCCATAAAATAATTTATAATTTAAAAACATGCAGACTGAATATCCTTACAGTGCTGCACATGCATCCCTTACCTGTTTCGGTTTGGCGACCGCCTCATTACGTCGCGCCTGTCTTCATCTCTCCCGATTCCATCGTCTTGAACATCAATGGTAATTTTCTGGAAATAAAATTCTATAATTTAGAATTTTTTTCATAATTTATTAAAATTCAGTCGAAATTAATTTCCAGAATTTCTTACCGAATTTTTGTAAAATTTTGAATTTCTGAAATTTTCGAATTCTCAAAAATTTTCATTTTCTCTCTCTTTTTCCCTTTTCTTTCTTCCTTTTTCTTTTTCTTTTTCTTTTCCTTTTCTTTTCTTTCTTCTTTTTCTTTTCTTTTTCTTTTCTTTTCCTTTTTCCTGGTCTGAACTGGTTCAGACTAGTCCAGCCTCCCTCACTGTCGATTCTCCGACGGTTCGGCGTCTCCACAGCTAGCGGATATCACGGTGAAGATATGGCTGGTCTCCATTCAGCCCAGATCGACGACACGGCGAAGAATCTGGCGACGTGGGTCTCGGCTTCTTCCTCCCCTTTTTCTTCCTTCCTCCGCCGTTTTCCTTATCGCCGGTGGCCTCCTTCTCCTTCCCCTTTCCTCCGCCGAGCTAGAGGTTGGGGTGGTGGTGCTCAGATCGGCTGACACCGCCGTTTCCTTCTTTCCTTTCTTTTCTCTTTTCTGCTTCGGTTTCTTGCTTTCTCATTTCCTTTTTCCTTCGCCGGCGGTTTCCTCCTTCTTTCCCTTGTGTCGTCGGCCTCTCCCCTCTCTCTCTTCCTTTCTAGTGGCCGTCGACAATGGTCGGCTGGCTTCAAAATTTTCGACAGAAACGAGGTCCCGATCCCGTTTATGTTTTTGTTTCTTCTTCTTTTTTTTTTGTATTATAATTATATTTATATAATATATATCAATATAATTATAACAATATATATATTCTATACACAATATACATATATATACTCTTTAATTGAAATTAACATATATATATTTCATATATATATATTTATTTATATACAAAATTGTATAAAAATATACACATGTATCTATTTAATGATATCAAATAGTATATATCCATATATAATATATATACTATATTTCATAAATATATACATATGTAATTATGTAAAACATATATAATATATTTAAAAATATATTTATATAATAAAATTATATAAATATATAATTACTCACATTTGTATTTCTTATAATTTGGATTTCTCAATATCCAAATTATATTTCTCCATTTTCATTTCTTATTTAATTTAGATTTCAATTTATCCAAATTAAATTTTCTCTCTTCATTACTTTTCATAATTTCAACCTTATCCTTATTTCCAATTTAATTTTCCTTTACTCGAATTTCTCAATTTGTCACTTCCTCAATTCTCGAAATTTTCACAAATATTCCGTTCTCATAATTATATTTATTTATTTCCGCTTATCTATTTTCTTTAATATTAATTTACAGTATCAAACAGTGAAAAATTTGCGGTTATCACACAAAGAGCTTTCTTTGACAAAGATGAGTTAGGCTATAATGCAAAACAAAAAGAAACTCATCTTAAGAATTTCCTAGTGAGCAAAAATTTTATGCATGATACATCTCTCACATGCTCACTATGTAATAGGATTGGCTACACTTCACAAGCATACACATATAGAAAGACTTCATTTAGAGAAAAAGTAGTTAGGAAGATGTGGATCCCAAAGCATGCTATAAATAATGATGAATTAAGTTTGAAATAGATCTCTAAAGGATAAAAAATTATTTGCACTAACTCTCATAGACCCAAGAAAATTTGGGTACCAAAGCCTCCTTGAAATTGTTTGTTGTAGGAGTGTTAGAACATGGAGCTATAATAAAATAATGAAGCTCAAATGCTCTACATATCCTCATGGAGTTTGCTTGTGGTAGAGAGAAAGAGGAAGAGCTTGAGGATTCACCCTTAGTAAGGTCACAACAATTTTTCAAAGAATGGCTCAAGGTGGATTTAATGAATCATAACAAAGCACTCTCAAGCAAAAGAGTTTTGTAAGCTTAATATCTTTTTCCTTAAAACTTTTATTTGACTAAAATATATGCACCTTGATGAGATATTTTGTTGATAATCTTTGATGCATTATAAGTTAAATGAATGAATAAAAGGTATGATAAATGATTTTTAATTACTTGGTTAATAATTCTTGATGCATTAAATGAATGGATGAAAAGCATGTAACATGATTTTGAAATGCTTAATGAATTTTTGTAAATTGAGCAAGTTTGCTATGTGTTGATAATATATTTAGTTGCACCAAAAATGTCAAATATGTCATAAATGCAAAACGTCATGTTATGAGCATCAATGAAGAATATACATATGAAAATTATGGCATAATGTTCACAACTACTGTGATTTGATGATATATGTGCTTAAAATCTTAGTGAACATGTTTATTATGGCATATATGTGTTTTCAAACTACTTGATTTTGTCAAAATGTATTTAACTCTTAAAATAACCTCCTTTGAGACCAAAAATACATTTTATAGTGAAAATTCTCTCAAAATTGCAAAATCTATTGTTGAATAATTTTTCATCCATATTTTTCATTCATACAAGTCCAAAATCATGTTATACAAATGTTCAAACATTTACTTTGACTTAAAACACTCAAAAACAGAATTTTGGCACCTCGAAAGTCGAACTTTTGACCAAAACTCTGCAATTTTTAGACAAAGGATCGATCCCTCATCGGTAAGGATTGATCCTCTTGGCCAAAAATGCATAAATTCTGCATTTTGTATATGAGGGATCGGTCCCCCCAAGACAAAATGCCTTTCATAGTCCATTTAAGCCGAATTTGAGAAGGATTTTTCATTATCTTCATACTTTCTTTCTTCTCAACTTAAAATTCATTGTTTTAACTTTTTCTTGATGATCTTTTAACGTGTAAAATCATTTTTTATTGTTATCATGCCTCAATTTCAACCATTAGTCTCATTTTCAACAATCAATATCATTTTTTTCCTTGAACTTAAAAGTGAAAATAATCATTTTTCTTGTTGAAGACATTCATGAAATGCATAAATCATGAAATAATCTTGAATTATATTTTTAATGAATGCATAAACATTGTTTTGAAAATTATTTCAATGATTTGTGTATGCACTTAATAATTTGATAAACTTGTGATTGATGGACATATTAATTTCCTTAGTTCATCTTAGTCAAGCATGCTTATAAGATTATATTTCATAACTTGACTTACATATTCCACTTTAGGTTTCATGATATAAATTTTCTTAGTGGAAGATGAGTAAGGTTAATATTTATGCTTGCATAATAAAATGATCAAACTTGATCTTAATGTTTAAATTTGAATATGACTTAGGTAAATAAAATACCTGAGATACGTAAAACATTAACTAGAGTTATATCTTTGGCGGATAATATGTGATGATAAATGGATCTTAAATGTTCAAATAGATAAAATTTGTCATCCATGAACTTAAACTTCTCTTTTTGGCCAACTTTCTAAAGAACATTAGCTTTAATGACAACATATTCAAGAATAAATGCAAACTTGAACAAATACACTTTGATTGATATCCATGCATTGAATCTTGATTTTTTTTTATGTTAATCTTACATGTTTGCTTAAGTTGAATCAATGATCATGTCTATGAGATGAGAATATTTGTTTTCACAAGATTTTACTTAATTTCAGTCATAGATTATGAACTTTAAATTTAAAATATACTTAAGTATAATATTGATTCACTTAGGTAAAACCATTTTTATTAAATAGCATATACCCCTAAAACCATAAATGATAAAAATAACTAGGGAAATTGCTATGAATTGATTAAGATGGTAATACCGAAATCCTTCTTTGCTCATAATTGGTAAAGATCTTTTAAAGGAAAAATGAGCATAGGATTCCTTGTTTTTATAACTATGGAAGAAAATATGTGCGCTTGAATGACATGAGCTTTTGAATCTTCCATATAATTAGATTTGTGCTTATGAACATGGATTAATGCTTCATGATAGTATGCTAATGTTTAACTAATCCATATGCATGTTTGACAATGTGTGATTGTGTTCTTGCATGTTTAACTTGATTATTCTCTTGGAATGAACACACCACACATAACAATTAGCATCATGCAAAATGTTTAAGTCAAACATTGGTGACAATTGGTATGAGCTTTAAATTGACAATTCTTCTGCTTCTCTTTAGATTGAAATGACAAATAGAGAAAAATTTATTTAGGACATTTTTGCATGAGACAATTTTGTGCTAGAATTAGTGGTTAATTGATATATGTATTAATTCTAAGCACATTTTTTTTTGCAAATAGTTTATAAGCTCAATGCATATAATATGTCATCCAAGTTCAGCTCATAATCATGAAGCATTGATATGCATCTTAGTTGGACCTTAGAGAACAATTGATACACCTAGGTGATTAATAGAATTGAAATGAGCAAGTTATAGCAGTTAGTAGATAATTTATGAATAACTTGCTTTATTGCTTACCAATTGGGAATTTCTTGCAAATTATTTATAAATAATTGGTATAAGATCATAAGTCATGCCCAAACATCTCATAATTTTTTTGTGGACATTGACTTATTTATTTGTGCTATAAGTCCCATGTACTAATATATTTCGTGTTGGATGGAGCATATCTTTTTGTTCTCACAATTATTAAGCCATATATTTTAGGGGAAGTGCAATTTTTGTTTTTCCTTCTTTTTGCTATGACAAAAAGGAAGAGAAATAATGAGATTTGAAAAATTCTTTTGAAAATCATGCTAATATTAAGGAGGAGCTTTATATTTAAAACCATGCTTTATCTAAAAGGGAGTATTTCTTCAAAGAATTTTCAAAGCAAATTTACCTTAAGTTTTGTCATATCAAAAAGGGGGAGATTGTTAGCTTTAAATTGGCATATGTATTTTACAATTACAAAAAATTAAGTAAGCTTAAATGTTTGATTCATATTGTAAATTTGCTTTATCATATATGATTTTCTCAAACCATTTTAAATGTATTTATCAAAAATAAGACCATGAATTAAGTGCCTATTCTTATTGGTTTTAATCTTTTATAAAATGATTTTGAATATTTTCATTAAGTAATTTCTCAAGAAAATATAGAATACATTTTTAGAAAATTACTTAATAAGTTTTTGGACTAGGTTTTCATTTGAGAAAGTTAAGAAAGACTTCCATAAAGTTGAAAAATGATTTGGGATAACTTAAAACCAAGGATTACAAGAAAGTACAAGAAAAGGATGAGGGATCAATCCCCTACGTTGAGAGATCCATCCCCTAATGGCAGAAAGCTCTTGGAGGCTAAAATGAAGAATAGGATCGATCCTCTAAGGTAGAGGATCGATCCCCTAGTGGCAGAATGCTCCTCAAAGCCGAAATGAAGCATGGGGTCGATCCCCCCATTAAGAGATCGATCCCCCAACTCGGGAAAGCACTCAAACGGCTAGTTTTTACGAGGAACAACGGTCACATTCGTTTTAAGCTCCACCAAACTTCAAGAATCCGTTCAAGGGACTATAAATAGAGGCTTGTGAGCTCAAGACAAAGAGAGGAACTGCTGAGAAATTTTATTCATCATTTTCTTCATCTTCTTCAACCTCAACAACATCTCAAGTGCTAGAATTTCCAATCATCTATCGTGCTCATCTTTTCTCTATAGAATAGCACAAATATTTTATAGGTTTCTCTTATGCTTAACCTTTGTAATCACTTGCCTATCTAGAGACATTTTTTTATTATATCCTTTGTGTACCCATTCACAATTTGTAAAAGAAAGTGAACCCTTAAGTGCTCTATTGTAAGTGAGATTTGGGTAGATAAGGTTTACTCATTAAGCTCGGAAAAAGGAAAGGATAGGTTTCTCTTTAGCCTAGAAAAAGAGAGAAGTTACTCTTGAGCCTATAAAAAGAGGGAGTGTAACATAAATTCAAGTTTAGTGGATTTGAAGAAAATCCTTGAGAGCATCTTAAGATAGAGGATGTAGGCAAGATTGTTGAACCTTTATAAATGACTTGTGTACAATTTCTTTTCCTATACTCTTTATTTACTTATAATTATATTGTGATTATTGTATTGGATTTAAATTGTATGCTTGTGTCGCCTAAAAAATTTAAGAAACTTCAATATAAACCAAAAAATTTAGAAAAACAAAAAAATAAGTACCGAAAAGTAGCTACAAATCAATTCACCTCCCCTCTCAGTCAGGTTATAGAGCCAACTATCAAAGACAAAAATTTTCGATTTTATTATGCCAAGTGGGCTTATGGTTAAATCCATCAAGATGATGATAGGATATGATGTAATATGATAAACCCAAATCAAGCAAATCAAAAGCCGAGCGCAACAATCATCAGAGCGACCAATGTGGCACCTGTGTCCACGTGGAGGATGTTTAAAGTCAGCAATTCGCAGGAACTCTTGCTCTTCCTACCTCTCAACTACTTCTCCCTTAAGTATAGAATTGGAGTGCAGCGAAAGTATAGAACAGCACTTGACTTGCTGATTATTATAAAACCCTCGAAAGAATTTATGATGATCATCGCCATGGATTCACGCTTCGGTCTCATCCTTCTCTTCCTCTGCCTCTTCATCTTCAACTATGGTACAACACTAATTTCTCTGCATTTTATTTACTATTTACATGTTTTTAGAAAGAAAAAGTATTTGTTTTGCAGTTTCATGCGAGATAATACTGGAAGAGGGGTACACGGTGACGACAGTGATCGACTGCAACAAGCTCAACATAAATCTACACTCAGTCCTCGCTCGTCCTCGATCCTCCGATTTGCTACTCCTTGATTCTTCGAATAGTCACCTCTATATTGTATCATTTCCCCTCTCCAACGGTACCACCTCCGTCTACCATTTCTTTAAGTAAAAGAAAAAAGAAACAAAAGGTCGCCTCATTCATTACTATCCTAACACTGATTATTTGGTATTTAAATCTAAAAAAAAAAAAGAAAAAACAGAAAGCGCAGTAAAACGGATATCTTCAGGAGAAAAGGCGGGTCATCGGGACGGGGAATTGGGCCAGGCCCGATTCAGAAACCCGAGAAGCTTCGCAGTCGACGCTAAAGGCAACGTTTATGTGGCTGATAGGGACAACCACGTCATTAGGAAAATCAACACTTTAGGTATCAATTCCTTTTTCTACCATAATTAGCGATGCGTTTTATAATTAATAAAAAATTGAAAAAATTTTAAATTTATTTCTTGGCGCCATGTTATATATTTTTTTAAAATTTTTTTAGGTACCGTGACTACGATCGCCGGCGGTTACTCAAAGGCAATGGGCAAAGAGGACGGGCCGGCACAGAACGCAACATTTTCTAATGATTTTGAGGTAGCTATAGTTGCGGACAGATGCATCTTATTGGTTGTGGAACACGGCACTCAATTAGTTCGCCAGATTGATCTTAAGCCAGACGATTGCGTCACAACATCTCCATCGGGCCAAAGTTTTCGTAATGTCTTGTTTTAATTAGTGCAAACGCATAAGTACATAAATTTACTTTTATAAAATTGCTTGCCAATTTCATTTACAAGTTTATGTTACTAAACTGCAATCTTTTAGTATCGCATGGACTGTGATTTTGGTGTCCTAAAATTGTCTTAGAAATATATTGATGTGGTCCTTTCTTGTCTAAATTAGGGACCATCTACGGCCTGACTTATGTGATTTTCGATGACCAAAAGTTTGTTTGTGTTCTTTAGCTGCTAAATGTTTTTGTTCTGCCAGCAGTGAGGTGGAGTTTTGTTTTTATTCACTTATGTTTTAGTTGAGGATGTTCATGTTGTTGTCAAGTTTGGCTGGAAAACGGCTCTGTTTCGGTTGATATGCTTTTGGTATATATGAATTTATAAGAATTATTAAGTTCTATTTTCTATTTCATTTTAGTTGATGTGTTTTTGGATTATTTGAGTTTGAAAAAAAATTGAAGAGGTCTATGTTCTGTAATTGCATTGAGGTGGATAAAGAGCGAAATAATGAACAGCATAATATCTGCACTTCTTTTAGCAGATATTTGATATTTTCTCATGTCAAAACAGGCCAAAAGGTTGTGGTCGGTGAATCTTCGAACCTTTGAACCTTCATGATTGTGCGTAATTAGTTGATGTAGATGCAAAAAGGTGTTTATATTAAGCTATCCACATTCATGCGCCATGCACATCCCGACATAGCCGCTTGTACGTCCATGCTTGAGAGATAGGAAACAAGTGAAATCCAAAGTTCTCTTTGTTATGTATTTTATGACTTGATTTTTTTTTTCTGTAAAACATAACATGATTGGATTGTTTGCTGGAAAAAAAAAAGCGATTTCCTCATGCAGTCTATAAAAGATATATTACAGAAAAGCTTATGCATCTTTGATGGCGGTGTGCATGATATGCACTCAATTAAATTTACTTATCAAAATTTTGTATTAAACATCAAAATGATCAAATGTCAAATGTATATCAGCTCATAACTTTTTCCCCTTTTGGGCCACAGTCTGTATCTCTTTATCTTTTCACCATTTCTAAAGAGCTAGCGTCACAGGAATGGAAAGTCTGTTCCATTGTTGAGAATCATTCCACGTATCTAACCTATGTTGGGTGCATTATTATCTGTCTTGAACTTTACCTGAAAGGATAATAATTTATTGTTTGTATATTTTTATATTTAAGGGCTGGGAGCAGTTACAATTTGGACCCTAGGCCAGGGACTTTCATGTTTACTAGGCTTAATTGTGGGGATCTTTGTTCGCCCTTATATCAACCCTCATGTAAGTGTCTCTTGTGATCATGTTATATTCCAGAAATCACAAAGGGATTACTTTTGCGTTTTCTAACCATGCTCTGTAGACAGGGAGGCTCCACCCTCATCAGATTCAACAAGATATGGAAGTCTTGCCAAATTCTGGGGAAACAAGTAGTGATACTCTACTTCGACATCAGAAGCGTAGTTGTTAACTTCAAAGTCTATGCGCTTGTGCAAAAGCTCTTTTGGTTGTGCATCTCTCATCTGTCGCTTATGTTTAGGGTTAATTTTGTAGAATCTAGTACTTCACTAAAGGTTTCTGTTTCTATGCCTGATTCTGATGACTCAAGTGATTCTGAGGTCGAAAAGTCACAGAATTTTGCTGATCAATTGAAAGATTTGATCTGTTTTGATGGGAGCCTGGAGTTGCCAAACACATCCGGTGAAAATCTCAAGCAAAGTGGTGGGAACTCAGAAGGGCAATAATGTTTACTGGACTGCCATGGAAGGATTGGCACTTTGATACAAGCTAACTTCATGGGGTTTGCAAACGTAGCTGAAGAAACTATTGCCCAACCAGTTGCGAGCAGCTCAGGTTTATTTAAGAGAAGATGAATGAAGTAGGGATGTAAATTCTATATGTTAGAAACTTAGATTAGGTATGTTCTGTGGGCCTTGTTAACAATAAACATGGTTATCATCCTCAAATGAATGAGGGAATTTCTAAACACACCCTATGTATTACTTGGTGCATCCTATGTAAATATTTTTTTTTACAAAATTAACCTTTCACAACTTGACTATTATACCCTTACAATCTTAGCATACTCTAATCTATCATATTTTCTTCCTTTCACACAATCTAAACATCTAAAACTTATCCAAAATCTAAACATTTCACATATTCATGGAGTATTTTGTTGATGATTCAAGCAAGAATTCATTTATGGATAAAGATGTATATGACATGTATCATATTCTTGGAGAGGTACGTGCTTATTAGTAAATTTTGAAATTTGTTCTCATTTTTTTTTCGATTTAGGGCTGGGAATTTTGACACTCTCGATAATGAATTGCCGAGAGTTCAGTTGAACTCCCAACAACGAATTGCTGGGAGTTCAAGTGAGCTCTCGGCATCTAGCTGCCTAGAGTTATTGAAACCTCTCAGCAAATAGCTGTCGAGAGTTCTAAAACTCTCGGCAGATGGCTGCTGAGACAGCACAAAATCTCGGCAGTCATCTGCCGAGCATGATGTTAAAGGCTCGGCAGTGTCCTGCCATTGCTGAGCCTTATTTTAAATGTACAAATTTGATATTTATTGAATTTGTTAACTATTAAAACTAATAATTTGTTAAATATTTGTAGGATGACAGAAGATTAGTGGTTTATCAGCAAGAAGTAGAGTTTCTTCAATTTGATTGCACCGAGTCATTTACGACGGACAAGGTGTTTTTTACTTGAGAAGAGTTAATCACATGGGCAAGAGACATGGGCAAAAGTGTAGGAGTCATAGTTGTGATTAAAGGATTTGAACCAGCAATTTTTTCAAGAAAACCTACATTACGACTCTTTTGTGAACGAAGTGAAAAATTTAGAGAGTCGAAAAAGAGGAAAGCAAAAACAGATAAACCAACTCGTAAGGGTGTTAGAACAAAGAAATGTAGATGTCTATTCGAGCTACTAGGTGTGAAACTAGAAAAGGATGATAAGTGGCAAGTTCAAGTAGTCAGTGGGATGCACAATCATGAGCCTGCAAGGCATTTTGAGGGTCATCTATTTGCCGCAAGATTGTTAGTTGAGGAGAAGGAAGTTGTGGCTGATATGACCAAGAACATGGTCAAACCACAAAATATTCTCGTGACGTTGAAAAATAAGAATGAGAAGAATGTAAGTATTATGAAGACTATTTACAATGCACAACAAGCTTATAAATTGATTGAGAAAGCTGGTAGGTCACAAATACAACAATTGATGAAACGGTTCAGTGAGTGTAAATACGTTGAGTGGCATCGGAGTGATGAATCAACTGATGTTGTGAAAGACTTGTTTTGGGCACATCCTACCTTGGTAGATTTGTTACATGCTTTCCCACATGTGTTGATTATGGATTGCACATATAAAACGAATAGATATCGGTTGCCACTCCTCGTGATCGTTGGTGTCACATCAACGAATTTGACTTTTTCAGTTGCATTTGTGTACATGGAGGCTGAGCGTCAAGAGAATTACACATAGGCATTACAAATGTTAAAAAGTTTAATGGTAGGTGTTGCATCACCATCTGTTATTGTCACAAATCGAGAATTGGCATTGATGAATGCAGTTTAAGCATTATTTCCCTCCTCAACCAACTTGTTATGTAGATGGCACATATCGAAGAATGTGCTTGCGAACTGCAAAAAGTTATTTGAGCACAAGGAGAGGTGGGATGCATTCATGGCATCATGGAGTCTTCTTACATTCTCAATGACAGAGGAAGAGTACGATAGGCATTTAAGCTTAATGCACTTAGATTACCATAGTTATCCAAAAGCACTGCAATATGTGAAGGAGACTTGGTTGGATAAGTATAAGGAGCAATTTGTTACGGCTTGGACCGATAAAGTAATGCATTTTGGCAACATGGCAACCAATAGGCACGTTCATTATTATCTTTTAAGTTTATGTTTGTTTTCAATAAGTTTTTGAATTTATAATTAATACATGTTTTAATTTGTATTGTAGAGCGGAGAGTGCATATGCAAAGTTGAAATGACACCTTGGATCGTCTCAAGGTGATTTTGATTCATCTTGGAACGTGATCAACTCCTTAATTGAGCTGCAATATACAGACATAAAGGCTTCATTTGAGGCAAGCCTTACGATTGTTGAACGCAACTTCAGGCCATCATTATTTAAGGAGTTTTGGGGGTTGGTGTCAGGGGCAGCTTTACATATGATATTGAGGGAGGCGGAGCAAGTAAAGGATTCCGATATCAATGTTTACTCTTGTGGCTGTGTAATGAGAATGACACATGGGTTGCCATGTGCTCATGAAATTGCTGAATATGCACGGTTTGGACGACCACAACCAATCCCCTTATCTACCGTGCATTCACATTAGTCAAAATTAGACTTGACAAAGTCCACAAATAAAGACGTGCAACGGTTAACATTGGATGCTGAGTGGGAGATAATTGTCAAACGGTTCAACGCATGTGATATTTCGGGAAAATTAGCCTTGAAAAAAAGTTGAGAGAACTAGGTGATCCGGCAACAACATTCCTAGTTCCTCCTGTTGAAAAGGCTAAGACAAAGGGTCGTACTCGAGCATTCAAAATGGACACATCAACTCGATGGGAACCTTCTTATTTTGAGATTGTCGAGTTTGGTCATGACAGTACCATTTCACCCATAACGCAAGTTCAGAGAGAATGTCGAAGAAGATGATGAAATTACATGTGTATTGTAAAGGTGCCAAGATTCGATATATCGATTCTTTTCCAGTCAAGATATGTCCGTTCATTCACGATGTTATTGATGTCGAGTCTGATGAACATTGTGGATTAGAGCTGTTGTAAGGTTGTTGGGTATAGGTGTAGACGCATGGCCACAAGTGCGACAAGATTTGATGGATGAGTAAAGTAGGCACCAATATGATTATATGCAGCTCTATGGATGTGATGAGCATGTTGATGAATTGATGCAATCCTTGGTGTGTTTCGACATGGTTGCTTATAAGGATAATTGGATGGCCTTACCAGACATAGGTCATTTGATATCCTCACGGTATGACGTCGTGCTTGTCCATTTATCTTCAAGACAATGCTTGACATATCTTCCACTTAGATCTATTGCACCTCTTCCACTACAACATAGGCTAATTGCTATTGGATTTTTGAACAACTGTCATTTTGTTCAGGTATAGATCACGATGAAAGTTTACCATTGTTTATTTTTTTCATTCGGATTTAATTAAAT
This sequence comes from Heritiera fomes, assembly GCA_032173925.1. NCBI lineage: Eukaryota > Viridiplantae > Streptophyta > Magnoliopsida > Malvales > Malvaceae > Heritiera > Heritiera fomes. Next base: position 12,690,648 of record JAPDPM010000009.1, on the reverse strand, counting down.
TAATGCATTATTGCAGGTCTTGTTAGATCCGAGAGCATCGATACCTCCGATCACATGCAACTGGCGCAGGTTTCGATATGAATGGGCTCGAGAATGTGAGCTTCCATATGTCCCTCGGATCGAAGATTTCAAATTATTATTCTCTTCAAACATAGATGTTGCAATGCAAGAGACGATCAATCTAGATGAATTACGATGTATTAAGTAAAATATGATACATTATTGTAAGCGTTGTAATCATATTTTTTGTATTAAGTCTATTTTATTCATTTTATGATTATGTGTTAATTATACACCATTTTTTTATGATTATGTGTTAGATATATATATATAAATATTATTAATATATTATAATAATTTATTATTATAATTATTATTTTAAGTAAAAAGAAATTATTGTTTCAAATGACTTGATAAATATAATATGATAGATGAGGTAATGAGACAAAAGTAATCTAAATATATACATAAATATATCGACCATTTCTTACAAAAGTATAACTCAAACTATAAAATACAATATCTACTATCTCCTCCTCTTTTGTCTAACATATAGTGAAGGAGATGTAGGAGGTGGTAGGGAAGATGTTGGTGGTGCAGCTGGTGCTGATGCTAGTGGTGGTGAAGCTGCTGGTGCTAGCAAATGTGGTGGAACAGCTGAGGATCGAGGTGGAGCAGCTGAGGAAGAAGGTGGAGCAATTAAGGATCGAGGGGGATGTGGAGGTCATGATGAAGATGCTGTCTGTAGAGGATGTAAGGGCACTACACTACGCCTGGGCAATCTCGCTACCATGGCATAAACATCATGCACAGCTTGCCGCCAAACATCCAAGTCTTGCTCGTCTCCACCCACCTCTATTGTGTGAAGCCTGTCGTATATATGTCCTACGATGCGCTACAAAATCATGAAAATATAAATATTTCAATTTTGAGATAAAAAAACATTAATAACATTAAATAAGAAATGACTAACCTCCCAATCAATCACTCTGTGTTGCTCTGTCGATCTGTATGTAGGATTCTGGATATAACAATGTGAAACGGTCATATACCAAATCATGTAATCGGTTGCGGACTCTCCAAGGGTTCTACCTCGCACACCTCTCCTCTCCTTATTAATCACATGAAAGTCCCAGCTATCCCAATACTCAGGCTGAAAGCTGTACTGTACGTGATAATTAGTGGGCTTCGATCCTCGCCTCGCGTGAGATGGGGTGAGAGGTGGACGTGGACATGGAATGCTTTGCACATAGCCCCACTACCGAAGAACTCTATCCGGATGGTACGGCTCCACAATGTTATTGAACTTAATACATCTGCAAAAGAATGAAATCTTTGGCAATGGCTGTCTCTCTCTACTGTCTACATATGGATCCTAGTAGACCTGATGATACTGAAGGTTATCAAGTCGCTCCCTCAATATCTATAGAGAGATACTGTAGCTAAGTGGCTTCCATCTTCGAGCACGCGACTGCTCTCTCTATATGACATGTCTCGTATTGGATTTAGTGATGGAAAATGCCCGTAAATCCACGCCTGTATAAAACAAAACAAATATTCATAATCAAATTATAAACTAATAAAAATCAAAGAAATCAATATTAATATTACTAAATAAATATTAAATACCAAAAGCAATGTTATATAACCAGTTATCGAATGGCACTCCGCTCTGCTGGCTTCGCCTAGCTGTCTATACATTTGAGTAAGGCAAGTTGCACCCCATGCAATCCCACCGAGGGTAGTAAAATCCTCCAGAAAAGATAAGTACGCGACTGGTACTCGCGTTGCACTCTTATCAGCGAATATAGTGCAACTAAGTAGAAATAATAAGAATACGCGAGTCATGTACTCTATCTGCTCCTCGCTATCAGAGTCGGTAATCATGCAAAACGTATCTTTCAACCACTGCATCCTAACTTGTGGTCCTCTAGTGGCAGTCATCTTTGCCTTTGCCTTTTCTTCAGTCACTCCAAGCAACCGCACTAGCATTCTATTTGCCTCATCAATGGAGACAGTGTCGAAAGATATAGTCCTCCCAACCACTGGGATGCCAAGCAATGTAGACACATCATCTAAAGTTATGGTCATCTCTCTAAAAGGCATGTGAAATGTATTCGTCTCTGGATGCCACGTCTCGGTAAATGCGGTAATAATAGTCTTGTTGTATGTGAGATAACTGCATCGCACCAATGGAAGCAACCCTGACCATGCGATCCTAGAAAGAATGCGTGACCGACTCTGATCTAACGGCCATGTACCAATTTTAGGACCATGATTAATAACTTTTAAATCCCCTCGCTCTTGTAACAAGACCAAATAAATAATTAGAATATCATTAAGTCTTATTTACTTACAATAAATATTTAACAAAGTTCACTTATACCTTTTGCTGCCAAATAGCTGCAACAACGTGTGATCCATTACTAAGTAGTAGAGATATATCAACTGGACCACCAGGATACGATCCAGTAGAAGTGGCTGCCTGAGTAGATGTACTGGCTTGCTCAGCAGTTGGTGCCTCGCCAAATGTACTCAGTTGCTGCCTCTCTGCTGCAACTGGTGCCTCGCCAGACGTACTCAACTGCTGCCTCTTCGCTGCAGTTGGTGCCTCGCCAAACGTACTCTACTACTACCTCTCCTCCGCATCTAGTGCCTGGCCAAACGTACTCGGCTACTGCCTCTCCTCCGTAGTTGGTGCCTCACCAGATGTACTAGGCAACTGCCCCTCCTCAGTAGCTGCTACCTCAAGAGCTCGTCTCCTCCTCTCGGACACAGTGGGAACCCACCTCGTATCCACTGAAGCTTCAGTGCGTCTCCTCCTCCTACCTGTAGATGACCTCGCTCCTTGCGTACGTGGTGGCATCTATATAGATAATAAACCAATTCACATTCCGTTTCAATTTAATAAACTAATTCACATATAATGACACACAAGCAAACCATTTCACATGTAATAAATGAATTCACAATCTAATTCAATTCAATACTCCATTTCACATGTAGGAAACAAATCATCTTCATCCTTATTTAATACGTAATTAAAAATAGAAATATTTAAATATTTTTATTTTTTATCTTTCTCACGACACTCATAGTAGCAAGGTGACTTAACCTAAGATGGACTCAAATTTGAAAAGAAAGGAAGTCTCACTATACTATAATAAGCAATTTGTTTCGTTGGAAAAAGAGAAAAAATGAAAACTTGGAAGGTACCTCGCGGCAGCATGGTACATGGCCTTTTTTAGTATTGAATTAGTTGATAATTAATAAATTAGGAAATTTAATTTGTATGGTTAATATGACTTTAATTAATAACATGATATGATAATTGATATGATACTTGATAAAAATGTGATAATTTTATTTGTATAATAATATGATAATAGAATAGTTAATTTGCATGATATAATTTTTATCATTAATTTGCAGTTAGTGCCTTGCGGCAGCATAGTGCCGCGAGTGAAGAGTCCCTCGCGACACCATGTTACAGCGAGATCCAAGCACCTCGTGGCACCCTGCTGCCGCAAGGTACTTGGAACTTGCAGCAGCATGGTGTCACGAGGGATGCTTGAATCACGTCGCTATTCTGCCGCGCCATTGGCGCGAGTTGCAGACCAACCCCTTAAGCTATTTTTCATGAAATTCATCCATTATCATCGATCAAATGAAAAAGAAATGAACATTTAACATATTTAATAGAACTTAGAAACTACACTTACCTTATTTTCTTGAACTTCTCACGGATTTGATGATTTTTTGAGGGATTTGAGGGTTAAGGTGTGTATGTAGTGTGAGGATTGTGAGGAATTATGAGTGTGTCGTGGGTTTAAGGGCAATTTCGAGTGAAAGCAGTGTGGTTTTAGGGTGTAAATAGCAAAATAGGGAAAACAAATAGGAGGGTTAGGGTGAGACTAGTATTTAGGGTATGTCAAGTTGTTTTTAGGGTGTGACTAGTGGCTCCCAATGAATGATGATGAGAGTATTAGTATAATATATAATATCCTTCCAAAAGGAAAAGGGCAAAAATATGATGGATGGGATCTTCAACGGTCTAAAGCAACATGATTGTTTATGCATACGCTCCTAGTATTTTTGTACTAAAAGAGATACAAATCTTTAAAAAGATGCAATCACGTGCAGTGAGCGAAAACTTAACATATTTAAGAGGGTTAAATCAACAATTAAATAGTTTAAAGCCAGGTAGTAAGATGTGTTGGAGATTTCACTGCCTTCAGGGGTTTTCTAAGACAACACTCCAGCTGCAAGCCTGAAATAATAATAATAATAATTACTACAAAATTACAGAGAAAATTAGATAACTTCTATAAGAAGTTGAAGAATGAATCAGAGAAAAGAGAGTTTCATGATATTTAATACCAGTAACCTTAACAAAATTTAGGCCATCTGTGACTGAGAGTTAACCCCAAGTAGCACTGAAGCTGCTCCACAGGCCACAGACACTCATTTCTCTTCCAACAAATCTTATTAACTACTACAGTATATCCTAAATTTTTAAGGAACAATATCAAGCTGGATTGAGGTAATTACTCCAAAATCTCTATTGTGTATTTAATAGTCACATTTGTAACCCAAATTTACTCGGAAGCGAATACTGTTATGTTCATACGTGTTGTGATGATCATACAAGTTATCTTCGTGATCAAAAGGCTTTCCGACCACAGCTTCATCTTCCCATTTTGATCTTGAGCTGCCCCAAAAATGATCTCATTGGTTTTCTCATGCTTTGCTTATAATAAGTATGTGGGGCGGGTGATTGATAGCGACGCTGCTGCTGGTGCTGCTGTTTCTACTGCTGCATATCAGCATCTCATCCATTGTAGAAGGCCCGGATATGATGCGACTGATGGATCTTTCTGCATCTTTGGACATGAAAGGGTACGTTTTCTGTGGAGTGGGGGTTCGAATGTCAATTGATGGGGGCTTATCTTCATCCGCTATCACAAAGCTCTCTTGTGCAGGCCAAGACACTGACTCCTTCAGTTGTTGCTGATGCTGGCTCTGATAGTCATAGCTTGGTGGCTTCTTTCTAAGACCAGGAAATACTCCTCCCAAAACTTCCAATGCAGAAACACCACCATTGACAAAAGCTTCCCAAGGGATCCAAAGAAGCCTTTTTCTTGCTTCTCTTGTTCATATTCAGTTGGAATTAAAAGTTGGCCTGACTGATATCAAGGGCTTCTAAGGACTCGACACAACAACATTGATTCCGATCCTTCACGAGCATCGAAACAAACATAAAATATTCACTGTTTCAGAAGATTTCCAAACATTAAGTCTAGAGGAAAGCTAATATTGCAAATGAACTGGGGGTGAATTTCTTTTTTAACAATAGCAAGACAGCCATCACAAAGAAATTTCCAGTGAAAAAAAAAAGATGCTTACTGTCCTCATCTTGGTTCAAGTTTTGGTTCTCAAGCATCTATTCGCCTGCTATAGAAAAAAGCTTAGGATTGAGGAACACTTTCTGAGATAATATTTTTACATAGAAGACCCAGCCAAAGCAAAAGTCAAGTTAAAATATCCCCGAGGAGAATCATATGTAATGGATTTTCATATAAATAATAACACTGAAAACTTAGAACATTCACTAAGCAAAGATCATACTATAAAAGCAAAGCATTAGACAAATAAAGCAAACAATTTGAACTACTAAGGGTAAATGCAACAAAATTAGCAAATTCAACCATTTGAATAATATTAAAAGAAAGAGAAAACCAACTTACATAGAGATAAAGAACTGGAAATCCTATAAAGATTGCTATTAGCAGAGTCCAAAATCAGCAGCTCCCCACTAGGTAAAACCTCAACAGTGGGAGGCTCAATCCCAAGCTTAGTTCCATCAAACAGAGTCTCCACAATGTATTCACCCTCAAACTTCATCATTGGATGGCCAGTAATTGCTATACATAGAGATCCCATGGATAGCACCATATCAGATACAAATCCTCAAAACCAAACAAAAAAAAAAGGGGGAAATGCGGGTTCTAATTCTAAATTCGAATATAATAATCTAATTACTTTAAAATATTGGTTCTTGCTAAACTAAGAGAATTCAAATACACTTCCTAATTCGAATACCCTTATCCATTTCAAGAATCTTTCAAGAGATGTAAATGTTAGAATATGCTCTACCAATCAATTGGATTTGGATTAAGTAATTTTTAAAAGGTTTAAAATACTCATTCTCGTTGGACTAAGGCTAAGACCTTTTTAGGGTTTTGTTAAAAGACAATATATAAACAACATTAAGTCTAAAAGTTAGACAGAATGTTCTTTGATAGCCGCTCTGCTTCTTGGAGCTAGCGCTAAAAAACAATCTCCTTCCTCCTCCTTTTACTGTCCTTGACCACTCCTTGTCTCAGGTAAAGGTTCTGTTTTGCGTCCTACACGTGTGGATATCATTAGAGGGCTTCTTTCAGCTAGAAGTCTTGAGTTAATGATAAACCGAAGACTATTCGTGGGTTGCTATATTCAAAAGTTGAACTTTCCTACATAAGCGACACCAAAAAAGTTAGATTCTATCCCGAAAGCTATCTTGTTGCATGATCTTGGTAATTTTGGTTTTGTTGTTTTTCTAATCCGCTGCTTGTTTTCGTAAATGATATGATAAATCGAGACAACGAAATCTTACAGTGGTATCTGACGCAGTGTGCAAAAGCCTTTCGAGATAGCCAATTCGATTCGCGGTAATGCTGTTTTTATTGTAAGTTGTTACAAATCTGATTTTAATTTTTAAAATTTGTTTAGACAACCTAAAATAATTGTAAAATCCCCTGTAGGATTTGTGGAATTAAAAGTTGTATGTTAAAATTCTTTTCAAACTTGTAATTAAAATATTGTCAAAATTGTTTGACAGAAATCCTGCAGTCTTTTATCTAATCTAATTGATATTAGAATAATTGTAAAACTATTTGACAGTAATCTTGCAGTTGCCACTCTTGCCAAAAAAAATTATTTTATTTATTTAAAGTATATTTTAATTAAAATAAATTAGGATAAAAATTATCCTGATAAGAGTTTTAAATTAAATATATTTTAAAGAAAGATATTTTTTAAAAATCAAAATTAGATAAGAGTTGCCCAACGATTTTTGATATTTTTAATGAGATTAAAATCTAAAAAAAAGGGATATCTTGATAAATTTTTGTTTTAAAATATGTTGGCTCTACCGAGAGGGGGGTAAATCGGTTTTTCAACTAAATTTAATTTCTAAAGGCTTAACTAGCTACTTAAACAATCTATGCAATGAATTCACAAAAACAGTAAATAAAAAGTAAAGGGGAAGAAGCAAACACAATATTCATATAGGTTCGGCCAATTTCGTGCATACATCCTCTGTCCTTGATCCTCTTACCAAGGTGTGGTGAGACCTCTTACACTTCCTTTTGTAGGCTTAGGAAGAAACATCTAAAACCAATCCCATGTAAAACTATCCAAACTCTCACAAGATAGCTTCACAAGATTACACTCCCCTTTTAAATATAGATTTGAGTTTAAGATGGGTTGTGTACAATAAAAGACTCTCAAAGGTAGATATACACAAATGAGTACAAAAAGTATGAAGAAGAGAGGATTTTGAGCTTTGAAGTCTTTCTTGACGATTAAAGAAGATGATGAGTGCTTGTTCTGCTCTCCAATCTCATAAATGTTGGTATTTATAGTGCACCCAAGGCTGAGAATGGTTGTTGGAGCATTTAATGCATTTTTGCTCGTTGAAACCCTAAAAAACTAGTCGTTAGAGTCAGTCCACGTGGTAAGGGATCGATCCTGTCCAACATTTCACTCCTCAAATAGAATTTTGCCATTTAGGGATGGATCCCTTGCTAAGGATCGATCCCTATGAAGGGATCCATCCCTACACTTTGTACTGATGCATTTGGACAATTATGGGTTGAAAAACGATGTAATCTTTGGTTTTAAATCATCCCAAAACATTTTACAACTCTATGAAGGTATAATTTTCTCAAAATTATATTCAATGAGTTCAACAGAAAATTACTTAGTTACTGTGAGATCCCAAAATTCTCTATTTCTCTTATACTTATTGAATATGATGAGTTAGAATATCAAGCCCAACTATGATAACTAACTCTAATATACTTGGAAGTTATCAAAAAAAACTGTCAAGTGAGCCCTATAGGATAATCCGTAAATCGGATGGTCTCCAAAATAGAAAAATGTGAAATTTGGGCCCAAAATGCCTAAAGGGTAAGAAAGCTACTTTTCGAAATTCTTTTAATTAAGCACGCCTAGGTTTATGTGCAACAAATTCAAAAATGACGATCGTGTCCATACTCGGAAGAATTTTTCTGAATAACGATCAAAGTAAATTGACTTTGGACCTATAGACTATTATAGGAAAATCCTTGCATAAAGAAGTTTCATGTGGATCCAGCCCGTGAACTGAATTACTCGAAAGTGCTAAAAACAACGCGAACGAAGCCAAAAGCTTTCGTTTAGGGGTAGTTTGGTAATTTCACTACCCATAGCCGATCAAACCACCTTGAGAGTTAAACTTTGACCATGTTTGACCTGAATATATGAAAAATAATAAAAATAAAATACAAAAATCTAGAAATAAAAATATTAAAATAATGTTAGGACATAATTGTAAAAAATGAAATTATAGAAGGGTATTTTAGTCTTTTCTCAAGTGGTTGCTGGTCAAACCCCATTCGTAGTCAATATTTGACTTAAGTTGACCTGAATTAATATAATTTAATAAAAAAATAATTAAATCCGAAATTAAAAATAATAAAATAATGAAATGGCATATTGGTAAATATTAGAATTTTAAAGGGGTAATTTGGTCATTTCTCACATGGGCTGAAAAATATCTGAAAAATATCAATAAAAACTAGAAAATTTTGGTCTTTTCCAATACTTTGGTCGGCTACCATTACCAGCTCTCTTCCTCTCCATTTTCTCAAGCTTCCTTCATCTTTACCTTGTAAAACCACCACTTTAAGCCACCAACTCACCAAGCTTTCTTCACCAAACTTGTTCCTCATCTCAAGGGCTGTGTAAATCTAGAATTTGAGGGGCTGAATTGAAGAATTGGAGGCTGGTTTGGCTGCTGTAGATTCCTTTTGAGTGGAAGGTGAGAAGTGATAATGTTTCCTTTTAATTCTAGCTATGGTATTTGATTAATTCATGCATGGGAAACATGTTGGTGGCCTTAGAATGAAATAAAACTTAGTGTAGAGTTTCATGATGTATTCAGTCATGAGGGTTCCTAGGGACAATGTTGTTCTCATGCTCAAAGTGCTATAAAATTGCAAGAAACAAGTGTAAAATGTGTGTATGTGTTGACATTTCAATCCTGATGAAACGGTCTTGCTCCAAGCCTCATGTTTAAATATTTAGTTTGGGGGTTTTATAATATGATAAATTCTGTAAAACTTATGATAGATATTTGTATGAGTTAGAAGAAATTTAATTTTGGAATCACCTAATTTGGAGTTCTGTAGCTTAAGATATGTTCAAATGAATGCAGGGCACTCTGCCTAGAAAATGTGATCCAAACGGCTGACTTTGAAAAATTGTAGAAAATAGACCAAATTGAATTTGGGTGCAAGCCATACATTTCCAGAAATTTAACTGAGTTATAAATAATGTCGTTTTGAGTTTGTACAATTTGGATAATCCTGCACTGAGATATGAACTAATTTGTGCATAGCGTTCTGACAGATCTGCCAGAATGCACCTAAAAATAAAGTGAATTTGTGGAATTATTAAAAATGACTCAAAAATGATAAAATTTTGAAACTTAGCATTCTAAATATGAATTGAACTCAGATTCACATGATCTTAGATTTATAATTTTTGGACATCTCTATAATTAGTAATGTAATTGTTAATGTGCAAAGGTTAGGAAACCATCTTGCCAAATGGACAGAATTGGGCTGAATTTTGGAAAATTGTTAGAAATAATACAGAATGAATTAGGAAATGAGCCTTACACTTTTAAATAGGGAATTAAGTTAGGTTCCATGAAAAATTAGCAACATATTAATTAGAATCCAATATTTCCAGTTATGAACAGAAAGGCATCAATAGGTCAAAAAATCTTACAATGGTGGGCTACTTATATAATGGAAAGGGTGGAACCCTAGTATGCATGGTTAGTTAAGGCAATTACATTGTTAATGAGTATGTATTATAAGGGTGTTTTGCATAGAAATCTTGAAACTAAACTTATATAAATGATCTTCTGCAGCTTCGAAGTTAGACGAGTGAAATGGAAAAGGAAGCAAATAAGGATTTACTCACTAGCTCGGTACTACAAAGGGTATTGTTTGAATGAAAGGACACTAAGGAACATGTATGCGGGATGCATAGGAAATGCTATGCTTGCATTTGGGAATATTAGTTAGTTTAAGAAAATATAAATTGTGGTTTTGTGCAGGGAGTTGGGTAGATTTAAACCATTATGCTGCTTGAATTTTAGAAAACCAACCTTAACCGTTTACCCACCAAATTTTCCTAAACAAGAAATAGAAATTTATTTTTAAGCTCATTTATAAGTTAAAATATGGTTTGACTAGCCTAAAGAATATTTTTAAGTATTTTTAATTATTTTATATTATTGACAAATAGTGAAACTTGTTTTTATATACCATTAAATTATTTGGATACTTAAGCTTTGCAATAAGAATTTTATTGGAATCTTCTACCGCCAAATGAATCTTTATTCTTTTATATGATTATAGATTGACTGAAGATAAATTATACGAAAATGATTTCTAACATGATTTTATAATTATATGGAAATGTTTTGAGACGGTTGCTCCTCAGTGATCATGCATACTGCTAAATGTATATGTTATGACTGTGTGACCCTAGTCAAGTCCACAGGTAACCACAGTGAGCACCTGACTAGTACAAATTGTGATTAATCGATGATGGTCATTCGTCACTATTTCATAAGATTGGCTTAGGGATTTCCTAGCCTTCTTATACTGTGTCCCTTATGGGATACTGTTCGTACATGATTCTATTGGAGGTTAACTCTCTCCAATGATATGATTTACGAGTTATTTGAATACTTATTAGACTGATCTAAAAGAAAGAAATGGTTATCAATGACAATTTTAAAAATGAATTGCTTTTACTGTACTATTTACTGAAATTTCATATTGAAATTGCTTTATGGAATTATTTTAAATAAATTTTTTTATATACTATTATCCATTGGAAACTGCATGAAATTATTAAATATTTTATAGTGTTTATCTATTTTATTGTCAAATGCTTACTCCCTATAATCGGAACTAGGGACCAGAACATGAAAAGTACTTCAAAGTATCTCCTATACTCTATCTGGTCACCTAGCTGATTATAGTATCCTTCCTAAAATGTCCCTTAGTGCAACTTTAGGAATTAAATGATTTTATGCATTTTAGTATTCTCATTTAATATATTTTTCATGACAAGTAAAATAAAAATTTATTTTTATTTTATCTGCATATAATAGCATAGTGTGCACTTTTATATATGTTTTTTACTGGGCTTCCTCAAGCTCACCCCCCTTTCTTCACCATCTCAGATAGTTCATCAGTGTATGTGGCGACCAAAATTTTCAGGTTAGTTGAGGAAGATCACTAGAAGTTTAAAGTATCGAGTAAACATGTATATGTTAAATGTTATATTTATATTCAGACAAGTGCATGCACAGCAAATGTAATTATAATTCGAGATGTAAATCATGTAGTGTAAGGTTAAAAAATGTCCATGAACTAGTGGGATGTATTTGAATTGAATTGATATAAATAAAATTATAAATTTTTTTATTATAGTTTATATGCTGATTTCTTGTTTATTATTTATGGACTAAATGATGTAATGGTGTAAAGATTTTTTTTGTAATGAAAGTTATAAAACGAAGTTACACTAACACCAAATGCAAACCGAATGGTAACAAATAGATGAATGAGAAAAGTGGTATTGAAAAGAAAAAGTTAGTTCGAAATTTCACATTTTCGGATGTTACCGTTACGTATTTTCTAAGTGCATTGTAATAAAACTATTCAATGAATATTTGCACTTGATATTGCTGTAAAAATCATGAAGGCTTAAAGCAAATGTACATAAACATTAAGCATTTAGTTGTGCTTAAGTCTTTCTCATTTCAAAATGTTTAATTGTCAATTTAAAGCTAACAATCTCCCCTTTTTGATATGATAAAAATTAAGGTAAATTTGCTTTGAAACTTCTAAAAAATCTTTGAAAAAATACTCCCCCTTGATTAAAGCATGACTTTAATAAAGGAAAAATTTTATAAAATTTACCCACTTCTCCTCTTTTTTTGTTATAGCAAGCTCCTCGTTAATGAATGCATATACAATAAGCTACAAAGGGGTTATAATGACAAGAAACATAGACAATAAGCATTGGCAATTTAAAGCAACAATATTGTAATGACAATAAACATAGGCATGAGAATCATAGTCATATAAAATATGGGCAGCAATAGCATAGTCATAATAAGAATATTATAATCAACACTATTAACCAAGTTATAGCACCAGAATATATCCTAGACAAACATTAAGTTAGTAGCCATAAAACTAAACTATCGAATATAACATGGATAAGTAAATCATGAGCAACACATATATATGCAATCCTAAAAGTTAGATAGCCTACTTATATCTATTCTAAGGCTTCTTAGGAAAGTTCTTGTGATATTGCTCGATAAATTCTTCTTGATGTATCCACATGTCTTAGAACTCATCATACAAAGCAGTTTGAGTTTCTTCCATGCAATCAAGGTGAGCATTGACATTGTCTTGGAAGGCAGTGAAACGAGTGTTGAAGTCTTGCTGGTGCTCCTCAATAGGAGTAAAGCGCATCTCAAGCTGATTTAAATGCGTCATAACATCCTGTTGCAAAGCTTGTTGATTTGTGTTAAATTGTTGAAGCATTAGCATGATTTAGTCAAGAGTAGCAAGAGTTGAACTTGATAGAGCTGAGGAAGAGGGAGAATTGTGAGCTTCTTCCACAGGAGCTTGATCGAAAGCTAAAGCTGGAGTTAGAGCCGAATGTGCCCATGTCTCTTTTCCCATTCACATGTACCACGTCTTTTATTTCGATACCATCCAAGGTTGTGTAATGTGGCAAGATTGATAATGGTGTTAGGATTGGGAAAGGCAAAGGCCTCGCAAGAGTAGTCAATGCCTTTAGCAAGAAGATAAAATGCCAAAGGTTGAGGAAAAATGATTGTCTTGGCACTCCCTTCAACAATTTTCACCCAATCCATGAAGATGAAATGGATGAGATTGGGTTTGATACCTTCAGGAGAATGGATGTGATGGAGACAAAAACGATCAAGCTTGTGCACTTGAGAGTACTTTGTGCCAAATGGTCGAAGATTCCATGAGATAATGATATGAAGTAATCGCGTAAATATCGGAAGGTTGTCAGCTTGCTCGTCCACAATAGAAAACTCCAGCGGTACTTCTACATCCTTATGGATGAGGCCTTCGTGGGGATATGAAAGACCTCCGAGAGTGATTGTTCAGTGATTTCAATGGACTGTCCCATGACAAAGGACTCAATGCTAACAATTTTGCGTTGATTATTATGGTTGTAGATGAGTTTGGCATTAGAGAAAAAGGCTTGAATGATGTTGCAAGGAACATGGGTATTAATGCAAAGAAATTGTGTCCATTTGAATGCTTCAAATTTGGCAAGATATGGGAATTCAATTTTGTAACGTTCGAAATTGCTAAATTCTAAACTAACTTTTTCTTTTTAATACCACATTTCTCATTCATCTATTTGTTACCATTCAGTTTGCATTCGGTGCCAGTGTAAGTTCGTTCTATAACTTTCATTACAATTAAATCTTTATATTATCAAATCATCCAGTACATAAATAATAAACAAGAAATCAGCATATAACTGTAATATAAAAATTTATAATTTTATTTATATTAGTTCAATTCAGATACATCTCACTAGTTTATGGACATTCTTTAACTGTACACTACACTATTTACATCCCATTCTATAATTACATTTGCTGTGCATGCACATGACTGAATATAAATATAACATTCAATATATACATGTTTACTCGATACTTTACACTTCTAGTGATCTTCTTTAACTAACCTGAAAACATTGATCCCCAACATACGTTGAAGAACCATCTGAGATGGTGAGTAAGGAAGGTGAGCTTGGGGAACCCTAGTAAGAAATATAAATAAAAGTGCATACTATGTTACTATATGCAAATAAAATAAAAATAATTTTATTTTATTTGTTATGAAAATATATTAAATATGAATATTATGATGCATAAAATCTTTTAATTCCTAGCGGTATACTAAGGGAAGTTTTAGGAAAGATACTATAATCGACTAGGTAACTAGATAAAGCATGGGAGGATACTTTGAACTACCCTTTGTGTTCCAGTTCCTAGTTCTGACTATAGAGAGTAGGCAGTGGAGACAGTCGACATCCAATAGAATCATGCACAAAACAGTATCCCATAAGGGACGCTGTATAGGAAGGCCAGGAAATCCTTAAGCCAATCCTACGAAACAATAAACAATAACGAATGGCCATCGTTGAACAGTCACAGTTTGCACTAGTCAGGTGCTCACTGTGAATACCTGTGGACTTGACTAGGGTCTCACAGTAATAACATATACATTTACTAATATGCATGATCACTAAGGAGCAACTGTCTCAAAACATTTTCATATAATTAGAAAATCATGATAGAAATCATTTTCGTATAATTTATCTTCAATCAATCCATAATCATATAAAAAATAAATATTCATTTGGTAGTAGAAGATTCCAATAAAATTCTTATTACAGAGCTTAAGAATCCAAAAAATTTAATTGCATATAAAAACAAGTTTTACTATATGTCAATAATATAACATAATTACAAATACTTAAAAATATTCTTTAGGCTAGTCCAACCATATTTTAAATTATCAATGAGCTTAAAAATAAATTTCTATTTCTTGTTTAGGAAAATTGGGTGGGTAAACGATTAAAGTTGGTTTTCTAAAATTCCCGTAGCATAACAGTTTAAATCTATCCTAGCCCTCTGCACAAAACCACAATTTATATTTTTTTAAACCAGCCAATATTGCCAAATGCAAACATATTATTTCCTATGCATCTCTCATACATGTTCCTTACCTCTACAGTGTCATTTCATTCAAACAATACCATTTGTGACATCAAACCAATGAGTAGATCCTTATTCGCCTCCTTTTCTATTTCACTCATCTACTTCGGGGCTACAGAAGATCATTTATATAAATTTATTTTCAAGATTTCTATACAAAACACTTTTATAATACATACTCATTAATAATGCGATTGTCTTATCCAATTATGCACACTAAAGTTCCACCCTTTCCATTATATAAGTAGCCAATCATTATAAGATTTTCTAACCTATTGATACCTTTTTGTTCATAACTGGAAATACGTTATTCCAATTAATATGTCGTTAATTTTTCATGTAACCTAACTTAATTCACTATTCAGAGCATAAAGCTCATTTCCTAATTCATAAAGTATTATTTTCAACAATTTTCCAAAGTTCAACCCAATTTTGTCCATTTGGCAGGATGGTTTTCTAACCCTTGCACATTAAAAATTATATTACTAATTATAGAAATGTCCAAGAAATATGAATCCAAGACCATATGAATCTTAATTCAATTCCTTATTCAAAATGGTAAGTTTCACAATTTTATCGTTTTTGAATCATTTTTAATAATTCGACAAATTCACTCTATTTGCAGTTGCATTCTGGCAAATCAATCTACTGACCTCTATGCACAAATTGGTTCTTATCTCAGGGCAGGGTTGTCCAAATTGTGAAAACTAAAAACCATATTATTCCTATCATTTACCTTTCTAGAAATGTATGGCTTGCACCCAAATTAATTCTAGTCTATTTTCTACAATTTTTCAAAATCAGCCATTTGGATCACGTTTTTTGGGTAGAGTGCCATACATTTATTTGCACATATCTTAAGCTACAGAACTTCAAATCAAGTGATTCTAAAATTGAATTTCTCCTAACGTAGAAGACTATCTACAATAATATTTACAGAATTTATCTCATTAGAAAACCTCCAAACTAAATATTTAAACTTGGATCTTGGGATAAGACAGTGTAGCAGGATTGAAATCTTAGCACATATACGTACTTTACACTTTGTTTCTTGCAACTTTACAATACTTTGAGCATGAAAACAACATTTTTCCCGTAGGAAACCCTCATGACTGAAACCTTCATCTATCTCTACACTTAGTTTTGTTTCAATCTAAGGCTATTAACATATTATTCATGCTTAGAACAATCCAAAACTATAATTGAAATTGATGAAAACACTAACACCTATAAACCTCACCTTAAACAAAAATTGCCACTAACAAAATCAGCTTTCAAATGTTGGAATTAATTCACCAAACTTCGGGTTTAGAGAGCTCTTGAGATGAGGAACAAGGTTGGTGAAAGAAGCTTGGTGATTTGGTAGCTTGAAGAGGGAGTTTCACAAGGTTTCTGTTTCTCTTAACTTAGTAAAAATGGAGGAGGAAGAAGGCTGTTAAGGGGTGGCCAGCTAACAGCATTAAAAAGACCAAAATTTTCTGGTTTGGCTGATATTTAAAGATATTTTTCAGCCCTATGTGAGAAATGACCAAGCCCCTTAAAAATTCTAATATTTACAACCATGCCATAACCATTATTTTATTGTTTTTAGTTTCATATTTTTTATTTTAATTTTAATTTTATTATATTTTATTTATTTTAGTCAATTCTGGTCAATCATTGATCAATTTAACCAACCCCTAGCGAAAAAGACCAAAATGCCCTTGTACAAATTCATTATTTCCTTTTATGTCCTAACCTTATTTTAATACTTTTACTTCAAAATTTATATTTTATTTTTTATTATTTTTCATATATTTAGGTCAAACATGGTCAAAAGTTGACTCCTAAGATGGTTTGACTGGTCATAAGTAGTGAAATTACCAAACTACCTTTAAACGAAGGCTTTTGGCTTCATTCGAATTATTTTTAGCATTTTCGCATAGTTCAGTTCACGAGTTGGATCCACGTGAAACTTCTTTATGCAAGGATTTTCTATGATAGATTGTGGGTCCAAAGTCAATTTAGTTTGCCCGTTATTCAGAAAAATTCTTCCGTGTTATGAACTAAATCGTTGTTTTTGAATTTGTTGCAGGCAAACCTAGGCGTCTTCAATTAAAAGAATTTCGAAAAATAGTCTTCTTGCCCTTTTAGTATTTCGGGCCCAACTTTTGCATTTTGCCACTTCGAGGACCATCTGGATTATGGATTGCCCTGTGGGGCCCACTTAACAGTTTTCTCAATAATTTCACAACGTATGGGAATTTGTTTTCGTAACTTGTATTAATATTCTAAGCAGCACCTTCAATAAGTGTAGGAAGAATAGAGAAATTTGGGATTTCACAAATTTCCTCTAGGAATTCAAAGTTAATGAGCCTCCAATGCTTGATTTTCATATTTGCAAAGAATTCATGGAAGCGGTTTTTCTCTTCCACATTGCGAAAACTACGATTAAATACAGTAGGAATGGAAAAGGACAAAGAAGAACGAGTAACTCTAGCCTTCTTGGCTGTGTGTTTAACTCTTGGAGACATGGTAAAAGTTGTTGAGATATGAGAAACTTGAGAAAATAGAAGAAGAGTTGGTTTGGGAATTTCAGCAAGCACATGATGGGCTAAACTTTGAAGAGGTGGTGATGAGGTTATGGGAAGAGTTAGATCACACAAGCAACACAAAGCCACAAAGAAAGTTAAGGAGAGTAAGTTTGATAAAGGAAGTGTAAGAAAATATGGAATAGATTGAGAGGAATAAGAGCTAGAAGATGGACCAAAAAATGGGTTTTTGTAGATTTCGAATGAGAAGGAAATGTTGTAAGAATGAGAAAATATGAAAGAAAATGAAATGGATTTGAAAAGTATGATGAAAAAGATGAGAGATGCAAGAAAAATGGTGAAGATTGATCAAAAAAATGAAGAGGTTTGAAACTTTGGGAGAGAGGAAGTTTGTGAGAGTAAAGGACGTGAGCCAGCTAGAAAAATGGGAAGAATTCACAAAATCTTGACTTATAAACAGCCCAAGTCACACGTTTCAGCCCCATGGGATCAATCCCTTCACTTAAAGGAATGATCTCTATTAGGCGGATTCCATTCTGCCTTGGTCAAATTGATTACATGGGTAATGGGATCGATCCCTCTTGCTATTTCCCTAGAATTTAACACCCAAAAGCTAGGGAATCGATCTTATTTCATTAGGAACCGATCCTTTAGACATGTCCTTCACTTTTTATGCAAAAAAATTGTTTGAAAATCATGCATTTTCAATATTTTATGATCAAAACAAAATTTGAGTATGTTGAAAGCATGTTTTATAACTTGTAGAAAGCTAAAACATTTAGTAAAACCATTGAAAATGCATTTTGGCATGTTTTGAGACTGTTTTGAATGAAAACTGCATTTTTAAGAACTATCACGAAAATTTTGTGAAATATATGCAAATTTTCAAGATAAATCAAGGTTGAATGGAATGATCACACACATCAAATTCATCAAATCATCCTAACAACCAAAATCCACTACAACATCAAATCATCCTAAGGAATATGGTAAGTCAAGTATGTGATGAGCAAGTAGTTCATATGTTCTCTAAGTTCCTAGTTTGCATTCATCGCTACCAACTTAGATCATCATTCAAGCATGCATAGATGACATTTACATTTAAGGTGCGTTCATTAATCCAACTTCTCCTTAAGTGTGCAAAACCTTTCTCTATCTTTCTTTATCTAAAGGTTTAGTAAAAATATATGCCAATTGATGGAAGGTATCAATATACTCTAGAATTATATCACCTTTGTGCACATGATCTCTTATAAAGTGATGCCTTATTTCAATGTGTTTAGTTCTAGAGTGTTGTAGAGGATTTTTGGTGAGATTAATAGCACTAGTATTGTCACATTTTATGGGAATTTGATTCATCTCTATTCCATAGTCACTCATTTGTTGCTTAATCCACAACACTTGGGCACAAAAACTTCCGGATGCAATATATTCAACTTCGGTAGTGGATTGAGCTACACTATTTTGTTTCCTAGAAAACCATGAAATCAGCCTATTCCCTAAGAATTGGCAAGTACCGAAAGTGCTTTTCCTATCAACTTTGCATCCACCAAAATCAACATCTAAATAAGCATGAAGGGCAAAGGTTGAGTCTCTAGGATACCATATTTCTAAGAAAGAAGTGTCTCTAAGGTACCTAAAGATTATTTTGACTACTTGTAAGTGTAATTCTCTAGGAGATTATTGAAATCTAACACATAAGTATACACTAAATATTATATCGGGTCTACTGGTAGTAAGATATAATAATGAGCCAATCATAGACCTATATAGTTTAGTGTCTACACACTTACCTCCTTCATCTTTATCAAGCTTGATAGTTGTGCTCATTGGGGTGTATTGAGGTTTGGTCACATCCATCTCAAATCTTTTGAGCAAATCTTTAGTGTACTTAGCTTGATTAATGAAAATTACATCTTTACATTATTTTAGTTGGAGCCCTAAAAAGAATGTTAGCTGCCTCATCATGCTCATTTCAAATTTGCCATGCATTAGTTCAGAGAAATTCTTGCACAAAGATTCATTTGTAGATCCAAAAATGATGTCATCTACATAAATTTGAACTACAAATAAATCACTACCCTTAGTTTCAATGAATAAAGTTGTATCTACTTTGCCTCTTGCAAAACCTTTTTCAATCAAAAACTTGGATAGTCTTTCATACCAAGCTCTAGAGCTTGTTTTAATTCATACAAAGCCATTGAGAGTTTAAAAACATGATTAGGAAACTTTTGAATTTTCAAAACCGAGAAGTTGCTCTACATAAACCTCTTCATTTATAAAACCATTTAAAAATGCTCTTTTAACATCCATTTGATACAATTTGAAATTTTTGTAACATGAAAAGGCAAGTAGCATCCTAATAGCCTCTAATCTAGATACCAGAGCATAAGTCTCATCATAGTCTATTCCTTCTTCTTGCCTATATCCTTGTGCCACTAATCTAGCCTTGTTTCTAATTATCACACTATTTTCATCCATTTTATTCTTGAATATCCATTTGGTTCCAATAATTGGATGATCATCAAGTCTTTCCACAAGATTCCAAACTTTACTTCTTTCAAATTGATTTAATTCCTCTTGCATAGCCATAATCTAATTTTCATCCTTTAAAGTCTCATCAACATTCTTTGGTTCAAATTGAGACACGAAAGCTACATGTTGGCAAATGTTTTTATATGATGATTTAGTTTTAAATCCAATATATGGATCTCCAACAATGTCATTATTTTTCACATAATTGAGTTCTCTAAAACATCTAGATTCTTTCTCAATTTCCTCTTGATCTAATAACTCCTACTTTTTATTTATGTCAAGATCCTCTAATTGTTTACTAACATCTTTATCTTGAGATGGATCAACTATTGGCTCATCAAATATTTCCACATCATCATCAAGGTTGGCTTTACTAAAGGAATTGGACTCATCAAAGATCACATGAATTGACTCTTCTACAACAAGTGTTCTTTTGTCGAAAACTCTATTAGCTTTAGAATTTAAGGAATATCCAAGGAAGATACTTTCATCACTTTTAGCATCAAATTTTCCTAAATTATCTTTTCCATTATTCAAAACAAAACATTTACATCCAAAAGGATGAAAGTGGCTATTGTTAGGCCTTTTTCCCTTATAAAGTTCATATGGTGTTTTCTTTAAAATAGGTTATTTATGACATAGCATGAAGTGTTAATGGCTTTAGCCCAAAAGTATTTTGGTTAATTGTTTTAACAAAGCATAGTTCTAGCCATTTCCTCTAAAGTCCTATTTCTCCTTTCAACTACCTCATTTTGTTGAGGTGTTTTAGGAGCTAAAAAATTATGGCTAATACCATTTTCATTACAATAATAATCAGAACCAAGATTTTCAAATTCTTTTCCATGATCAGTTCTAATGCTCGTAATTGAATAACCATTTTCATTTTGAGCAAATTTTGAAAAAAAAATGAATTTGTCTAAAGCCTCATTTTTAACACTTAAGAAGAGTACCCAAGTAAACCTAATATAGTCATCAACTATGACAAAACCATAGCGTTTTCCTTCTAAGCTAGTAGTTCTAATTGGTCCAAAAAGATCTAAGTGAAGGAGTTATAGTGGCCTAGAGGTAGAAACACACTTCTTGGATTTGAAAGATACTCTTTTGTGTTTTCCTCTTACACAAGCCTAACATACCTTATCATTTTCAAATTAAAGCTTGAGCAATCCTACAACTAGGTCTCTTTTAGCTAGTTTGGATAAAACATACATCCTAGCATGCCTTAATCTCCTATGTCACAACCAAGGTTCATCTTCTTTTGTGGCCATGAAGCATACATTTTTGTTATTTAGTTCATCTAAGTGCACAATGTAAATGTTTCCTTGTCTATGTCCTATAAAGAGAATTTGATTGGTTTTAACATCAACAACATAACAACACAAAAGCAAACACAACCTTGAAACCTTTATCACACAATTGACTAATACTAAGCAAATTATGCTTTAATCGTCTAACATACAATACATTTTCAATAGTAGAGATATAGTTACCAATGGAGCCAATCCCTTCAATTTGTCTTTTGGAGTTATCCCCAAATGTGACTTCACCACCAGTTTTAGGCTTTAGGATTTTGAATTGGCTCTTGTCACTGGTCATGTGTCTTAAGCATCCACTATCATGGAACCAATGCTACTTAAACTTAGCCATGTAGCAATGCTTTTCCTCCTACAATCAAACACATCAAACTTTTGCCTTAGGTACCCAAATTTTCTTGGGTCCTTGAAAGTTAGTACATTCAATCTTTAATCCTTTAGGGATCTATTTCATTTTCAAGGATTTATAATTTGAATTCACAACATGCTTGGACACCCAAATTTTCTTAACTATTTTTCCTCTAAAAGTGGTTTTTCTAGATGTGCATGCTTGTGAGAAGTGTCCTAGTCTATTGCATAAAGTGCACAATATTGATTTTTCATTCTTATGATTTATAAGAAAATTTTTGAGTTGAGTTTCCTTATTTGTTGCATTAAAACCAGCTCCCTCTTTGTCAAAAAATGTTCTTTGGGTCTCAGTATGTGATCAAGTTTTTATTGACCTATATAAAATCTAGAAAAAAGTTTTGCAAATTAATATTCTTTTTACTTAATTCATCTATTTCTAGATTAGCATTTTCTAATTTCTTTTCACATTCTAGTTTGGCATTCATGAGTATTTCATTTTCCATTTTCAATTTTGAGATCATTTTCTTATACTTTATGCTCCTGTTCTCAAATTCACTAGCTAAATCATCAAAGGCTTCTTGCAACTCATCAAAAGGATATTCATTAGTATCAAGTGAGCTAGAATTTACCTTTTCATCATTAATAACCTTGAAACAAAGGTTGGCTACTTCATCTTCATCATTTTCTTCATCGGAGCAATCACTATTGCTCTATGTAGCCATCATTGCCTTCTTCTTTGGCTTCTTCTCATCTTGTTTTCTATAAAGAGGGCAATCAAATTTAATATGACTAGGTTTTTTGCATTCATAACAAATACTTGGTTCTTTCTCTTTTCTATTAGTTTCTCCCTTGCTAGAATCTCTCCTATGGGGTCTCCTAGAATTTCCACTAGTTTTCATTCTCATAAATTTTGTTGAATCTTTTGGCAAACATTGCCATCTCAAATTCCTCATCATCACCACTTTCATCACTATTGTGAGAACCAAGTATTTAGGTGCAGTTGTACAGGTAGGGACACTCACCATTGTCATTTCCTGTGTATTTCGCAAGTTAGACCTATTACAGTAAGGTGGGCCGCATAGGCTCTATAATGCCCGGATGGACATGACACTGGACAGATAATATTCAGAGAGCCTAATAAGCCTAGGGTAAGAACTTCAAACCTAATCTCCCTCATTTGATTATTTTTGAGAAGTATGGAAAAAATTGGAAAATAGCGAATTAGTCCATAGCTCAGTGGCATTTTCGTAAATTGACAAAAAGGAATTTGGACTAAGTGAAAAGAGCATGATATTCTACATGGAAATAAGTGCTAGGCTATGTTTAAACAAATGGATTGAATCAGTGGTAGAATTAGAAATTTAAGCGATTTACCCGGTAGGGGTAATTTCACAAGTTTACCTTTTCGATAGGTCAAACCCGAACCAAACCACCATGATTCACCAAAAATACATCCAATAAGAATTTTTGGAGATGAAATCTAAATTTTTGAAGTGCAAGTACACAGTTATAAAAATTACAGAAGCTTAAGGGCATTTTTATCCAAAAATTTCATAACCAAGGGCAAAATGGTCATTTTGCCATAAGAAGAAGCTTCCATAAATTCTTCCCAAAGTCAGCCAGCCATACTTGGTCTTATTCAACCTCCCATTCACGCCACTGAAGAGAAGAAAAAGAGAAAAGAAAAGAAAATTTTCCATAAGTCATTAACTACTCGCCTTTTCAACAAAATTCCTTTTACAAATCTCTTCTACTCACTCTCCTCTCTTCATACATACCAAAAGATCTTTAAATAAGTCACAAAATCAAGAGGAAAATGGGCGTAGGGAATTTGGCCAAGAGAGGTAATCTTTATGGTTTTAGTTTCATTTATTTTTAATGATAGATTTTAATAATTCTAAGTGTTCTAAGCTTGAATCTAAGGTTTATTTTGATTGAATCTCATTGAATTTCTCACTATGGTATTCGGCCATGATGATGATCTTAAGCATCTTTGTGTTTTGGTCTATAATAATGGTGTAGAAAGAAAGGAAATTAAGAATTAAACATAGTATAATTGAAAATTTGAAGAAAAACCATTAAAATGGCAAGATGCCATTTTCAGCCTAGGCTAGAGGAGAGGGATTCATGGCCCAATTAGATGAATTTAAAATACCATTAGATTGTAGAAATTATGTGGAGTCCACCGGTGAAGTCGGATTTAAATTCGGAGTTGATTTGACGAAGTTAGGTTTTAATACCAGTACAAATTTTACCGATTAATTATTTTCTACTTATAGTGCAGTAGAAATTAGTGAAGGAAAAATTATTAGAAATTTAATTATGGTGAATAATGGTGTTTGGTGTAATATCTTGCAGCCTGGGAATATTGATTCGCGTGTGGTGCTATCGGGAAGTTCGATTTAATCGGATAGGTAAGGGATGCGTATGTGAACTATAAGGATATCCCGAATGTATGATTTGGCTACAAATAATTTTATGAGAATATTTGAGAAATAAAAGGCTTTGGAAACTGTGAAATTGTGGCTATTGGCTGGGTTTTAAACTCTGTTGAATTTGTAGGAAGGCTAGGGTATTAGCAGTCGTTATGCTGCTGAAATTTCTTAGGAAATTTACTGAAAATATCATGAAATATTTTAAATGCATATTGAATGATTTCCTAGCCTTGGAAATGATATACTTAATATTTTTCATAAAACATGATTATATCGAAAAATATTATTTCAATATTCATGTTATTGAATTTAATAAAAGGGAGACTACTAAAAATTCCTCCTACATGTTTTACAGTGCGAGATGTGGTTTGTAAAGTAAAAAGTTGAAAAGTGAATATTTTATAAATTATTTCCAATAAATATTCACCATATGCTAATTTAAAACCTTTATGGACTGATTGATGATTTTACTCATTTTATTGATTTCCATAAAGGTGATACGATGATGAGAATATTGTTTTGAGACTGTTAGGCCCCTTCTCATATTGATATGTGATAAGTGATATGTGATATGTTAAGCGTCTCGGTCGATAGCTGATCAATGTACGACTAAGAACAATTATAGATTATGGTCATAGATCTCATATGATAATTATTTTACCCTACGAAAATTCTAGCATGATATATTTTAGGTGATGCCTTAGTCTGTACCATTTTCAGTATATGAAATGATGTTTTACAAGTGATGATGATATTAAATGATAAATGATTTTTTATACGTTTTCAACGAGATGGATAATGATTTCTAAACG
Source organism: Heritiera fomes (assembly GCA_032173925.1). Classification (NCBI taxonomy): domain Eukaryota; kingdom Viridiplantae; phylum Streptophyta; class Magnoliopsida; order Malvales; family Malvaceae; genus Heritiera; species Heritiera fomes. Next base: position 12,665,499 of record JAPDPM010000009.1, on the reverse strand, counting down.
GTTTACTGTACCAAATTGAGTACAAAACTGTTTATCAGATTTTTAGTGATATATGTGATAGGTATTCAAATGGAAATGATGATTTATTAATATAATATTCTTTTCATGATTTACTATGAATATTTGATTAAATGTTTACTTCAAGAAAGTATTGAATTAGGACTTATTGTGAGATGTTATAGACAAGTGTTTGAATTCAATAATCAATACTTACTCCCTATAGTCGCTTCCAGGAGTTGAAGAGACGGTTGACTAGTGCTCCTGTTCTTGTCCTTCCAAACGGACCAGGTGGTTTTTCAATGTACAGTGATGCGTCCGCATTGGGATTACGGTGTGCTTTGATGCAGAATGGTGGGGTAATTGCTTATGGTTCTAGACAGTTGAAAGAGCACAAAAAGAATTATCCAGACACATGACTTGGAGTTAGTCGCTGTAGTGTTTGCATTGAAGATATGGCAGCATTATTTATACGGAGAGAGATTCCAGGTATACATAGACCATAAGAGTCTAAAGTATTTATTCTCGTAGCGGGAGTTGAATATAAGACAGCGCAAATGGATGAAGCTGTTAAAGGATTATGACTGCGAGATTCTTTACCACCCGGGGAAAGCAAATGTGGTGGCAGATGCTTTGAGTCGTAAGCAGATGGGTATGGTATCCTACATGATGGTCCAGGAGCACAATCTGATTGAGCAGTTCTTGAGCCTCAGTTTGAGTGAGATTTCCTCTGAGAGATATGGGTTTACAGCCAATTTCAGGATAGAGCCAGATCTGATGGATAGAATCAGGGATGCTCAGAAGAGAGATTCTTATTGCATTGAGGTTGCCAATCAGGTTCAGATGGGAGTACAGTCGGATTATGGGATTGGCACCAATGAGATACTGAGGTTTAGAGGTAGGATATGCATTCAAGACAATCAAGAGCTGAAGCATCTGATTTTGACAGAGGCCCACACTTCCAAGTACACTCTACATCAGGCAGTACTAAAATGTACCATAATTTACGGAAAGTGTATTGGTGGCCTAAGATAAAGCGAGACATCGCAGAATTTGTAGCAAGGTGTCTCACATGTCAACAGGTGAAGATTGAGCACCAAAAGCCTGCTGGGTTACTACAGCCTCTACCGATTTCGATGTAGAAGTGGAAGCATGTTACTATGGACTTCATGATGGGTTTGCCGAAGACCCGGAAGAATCATGATGGTATATGGGTGATAGTTGATCGATTGACGAAGTCCGCTCATTTTCTGGCCATGAGATCTGCAGATTCCCTCAGTGCCTTAGCCGATTTGTATGTTCGGGAGATAGTGAGGTTACATGATGTTCCAGTGAGCATTACTTCGAATAGGGATTCCATTTTTACGTCACATTTGTGGGAGAGGTTTCAGAAGGCTATGGGATCCCGGTAGAATTTTAGCACCGCTTTCTATTCACAGACTGATGGGCAGTCAGAGCGCACCATCCAGATGCTCGAGGATATGTTAAGAGCGTGTGCATTGGATTTTAAAGGCTCTTGGGACGATCATTTACCACTGGCATAGTTTGCCTATAATAATAGCTATCAGTCTAGTCTCGGTATGGCACCGTATAAGGCTTTGTATGGCAGATGATGCAGGCCACCTATTGCATGGGAAGAAGTAGGGGATCGTAAGATATTAGCTCCCAATATGGTAGAACAGGCTTCCCAAGATGTACAGTTAATTTGTGACAGGTTGAGGACGACACAGAGTTGGCAAAAAAGCTATGCAGATCGGAGACACCAACCATTGGAGTTCTCAATTGGAGATTTTGTCCTTCTTAAGGTCTCACCGTCGAAGGGTATTATAAGGTTCAGCAAGAAAGGGAAATTAGGTGATTCCTTAGTCTCCACCGTTTTTGTGATATGAAATGATGTTTTACAAGTGATGATGATATTAAATGATAAATGATTTTTTTATACGTTTTCAACGAGATGGATGATGATTTCTAAACGGTTTACTGTACTAAATTGAGTACAAAACTGTTTACAAGATTTTCAGTGATATATGTGATAGGTATTCAAATGGAAATGATGATTTATTAATATAATATTCTTTTCATGATTTGCTATGAATATTAGATGATTTGATTCAATGTTTACTTCAAGAAAGTATTGAATTAGGATTTATTATGAGATGTTATGGACAAGTGTTTTAATTCAATAATCAATACTTACTCCCTATAGTTGCTTACAGGAGTTGAAAATACGGTTGACTAGTGCTCCTGTTCTTGTCCTTCCATACGGACCAGGTGGTTTCTCAGTGTACAGTGATGCGTCCGCATTGGGATTACGGTGTGTTTTGCTGCAGAATGGTGAGGTAATTGCTTATGGTTCTAGACATTTGAAAGAGCACGAGAAGAATTACCCAGACACATGACTTGGAGTTAGCCGCTGTGGTGTTTGCATTGAAGATATGGCAGCATTATTTATACGGAGAGAGATTCCAGGTATACACAGACCATAAGAGTCTGAAGTATTTATTCTCATAGCGAGAGTTGAATATAAGACAGCGCAGATGGATGGAGCTATTAAAGGATTATGACTGCGAGATTCTTTACCAACCAGGGAAAGCAAATGTGGTGGCAGATGCTTTGAGTCGTAAGCAGATGGGTATGGTATCCTACATGATGGTCCAGGAGCACAATCTGATTGAGCAATTCTTGAGCCTCAGTTTGAGTGAGATTTTCTCTGAGAGATATGGGTTTACAGCTAGTTTCAGGATAGAGCCAGATCTGATGGACAAAATCAAGGATGCTCAAAGGAGAGATTCTTATTGCATTGAGGTTGCCAGTCAGGTTCAGATGGGAGTACAGTCGGATTATGGGATTGGCACCGATTAGATACTGAGGTTTAGAGGTAGGATATGCATTCTCGACAATCAAGAGCTGAAGCATCTGATTGTCACAGAGGCCCACACTTCCAAGTACACTCTACATCCAGGCAGTACTAAAACGTACCATAATTTACGAAGAGTGTATTGGTGGCCTAAGATGAAGCGAGACATCGCAGAATTTGTAGCAAGGTGTCTCACACGTCAACAGGTGAAGATTGAGCACCAAAAGCTTGCTGGGTTACTACGGCCTCTACCGATTCTGATGTGAAGTGGGAGCCTATTACTATGGACTTCGTGATGGGTTTGCCGAAGACTCGGAGGAATCATGATGGTATATGGGTGATAGTTGATCAATTGATGAAGTCCGCTCATTTTCTGGCCATGAGATCTGCAGATTCCCTCAGTGCCTTAGCCGATTTGTATGTTCGGGAGATAGTGAGGTTACATAGTGTTCCAGTGAGCATTACTTCGAATAGGGATTCCATTTTTACGTCACATTTTAAGGAGAGGTTTCAAAAGGCTATGGGATCCCGATTGAATTTTAGCACCGCTTTCTATTCATAGACTGATGGGCAGTCAGAGTGCACCATCCAGATGCTCGAGGATATGTTAAGAGCGTGTACATTGGATTTTAAAGGCTCTTGGGATGATCATTTACCACTGGCAGAGTTCGCCTATAATAATAGCTATCAGTCTAATATGGGTATGGCACCGTATGAGGCTTTGTATGGCAGACGATGCAGGTCGTTAGTTGCATGGGAAGAAGTAAGGGATCGTAAGATATTAGCTCCCGATATGGTGGAGCAGACTTCCCAAGATGTACAGTTAATTTGTGACAGGTTGAGGACGGCACAGAGTTGGCAGAAAAGCTATGCAGATACAAGACACCAACCATTGGAGTTCTCAATTGGAGATTTTGTCCTTCTTAAGGTCTCACCGTCAAAGGGTATCATAAGATTCAGCAAGAAAGGGAAATTAGGTGATGCCTTAGTCTCTACCATTTTGTGATATGAAATGATGTTTTACAAGTGATGATGATATTAAATGATAAATGATTTTTTTATACGTTTTCAACGAGATGGATGATGATTTCTAAACGGTTTACCGTACTAAATTAAGTACAAAACTGTTTACGAGATTTTCAGTGATATATGTGATAGGTATCCAAATGGAAATTATGATTTATTAATATAATATTCTTTTCATGATTTACTATAAATATTAGATGATTTGATTAAATGTTTACTTCAAGAAAGTATTGAATTAGGATTTATTGTAAGATGTTATGGACAAGTGTTTTAATTCAATAATCAATACTTACTCCCTATAGTTGCTTTCAGGAGTTGAAGTGACGGTTGGCTAGTGCTCCTGTTCTTGTCCTTCCATACAGACCAAGTGGTTTCTCAGTGTGCAGTGATGCATCCGCATTGAGATTACAGTGTGTTTTGATGCAGAATGGTGGGGTAATTGCTTATGGTTCTAGATAGTTGAAAGAGCACGAGAAGAATTACCCAGACACATGACTTGGAGTTAGCCGTTGTGGTGTTTGCAATGAAGATATGGCAGCATTATTTATACGGAGAGAGATTCCAGGTATACACGGACCATAAGAGTCTGAAGTATTTATTCTCGTAGCAGGAGTTGAATATAAGACAACGCAGATGAATGGAGCTGTTAAAGGATTATGACTGCGAGATTCTTTACCACCCTGGGAAAGCAAATGTGGTGGCAGATGCTTTGAGTCGTAAGCAGATGGGTATGGTATCCTACATGATGGTCCAGGAGCACAATCTGATTGAGCAGTTCTTGAGCCTCAGTTTGAGTGAGATTTCCTCTGAGAGATATGGGTTTGCAGCCAGTTTCAGGATAGAGCCAAATCTGATGGACAAAATCAAGGATGCTTAGAGGAGAGATTCTATTGCATTGAGGTTGCCAGTCAGGTTCAGATGGGAGTACAGTCGGATTATGGGATTGGCACCGATGAGATACAGAGGTTTAGAGTAGGATATGCATTCTCGACAATCAAGAGTTGAAGCATCTGATTTTGACAGAGGCCTACACTTCCAAGTACACTCTACATCAGGCAGTACTAAAATGTACCATAATTTACGAAGAGTGTATTGGTGGCCTAACATGAAGTGAGACATCGCAGAATTTGTAGCAAGGTGTCTCACATGTCAAATGATGAAGATTGAGCACCAAAAGCCTGCTGGGTTACTACAGCCTCTACCGATTTCGATGTAGAAGTGGGAGCATGTTACTATGGACTTCGTGATGGGTTTGCCGAAGACCCGGAAGAATCATGATGGTATATGGGTGATAGTTGATCGATTGACGAAGTCCGCCCATTTTCTGGCCATGAGATCTGCAGATTCCCTCAGTGCCTTAGCCGATTTGTATGTTCGGGAGATAGTGAGGTTACATGATGTTCCAGTGAGCATTACTTCGAATAGGGATTCCATTTTTACGTCACATTTGTGGGAGAGGTTTCAGAAGGCTATGGGATCCCGGTTAAATTTTAGCACCGCTTTCTATTCGCAGACTGATGGGCAGTCAGAGCGCACCATCCAGATGCTCGAGGATATGTTAAGAGTGTGTGCATTGGATTTTAAAGGCTCTTGGGACGATCATGTACCACTGGCAGAGTTTGCCTATAATAATAGCTATCAGTCTAGTCTCGGTATGGCACCGTATAAGGCTTTGTATGGCAGACGATGCAGGCCACCTATTGCATGGGAAGAAGTAGGGGATCGTAAGATATTAGCTCCCAATATGGTAGAACAGGCTTCCCAAGATGTACAGTTAATTTGTGACAGGTTGAGGACGGCACAGAGTTGGCAGAAAAGCTATGCAGATACGAGACACCAACCATTGGAGTTCTCAATTGGAGATTTTGTCCTTCTTAAGGTCTCACCATCGAAGGGTATCATAAGGTTCAGCAAGAAAGGGAAATTAGGTGATGCCTTAGTCTCTACCGTTTTTGTGATATGAAATGATGTTTTACAAGTGATGATGATATTAAATGATAAATGATTTTTTTATACGTTTTCAGCGAGATGCATGATGATTTCTAAATGGTTTACTGTACTAAATTGAGTACAAAACTGTTTACGAGATTTTCAGTGATATATGTGATAGGTATTCAAATGGAAATGATGATTTATTAATATAATATTCTTTTCATGATTTTCTATGAATATTAGATGATTTGATTAAATGCTTACTTCAAGAAATTATTGAATTAAGATTTATTATAAGATGTTATGCAAAAGTGTTTTAATTCATTAATCAATACTTACTCCCTATAGTCGCTTTCAGGAGTTGAAAAGACGGTTGACTAGTGCTCCTGTTGTTGTCCTTCCTTACGGATCATGTGGTTTCTCAATGTAAACTGATGCGTCCGCATTGGGATTACGGTGTGTTCTGATGCAGAATGGTGGGGTAATTGCTTATGGTTGGGTAATTGCTTATGGGTCTAGACAGTTGGAAGAGCACGAGAAGAATTACCCAGACACATGACTTGGAGTTAGCTACTGTGGTGTTTGCATTGAAGATATGGCGGCATTATTTTTACGGAAAGAGATTCCAAGTATACACAAACCATAACAGTCTGAAGTATTTATTCTCGTAGCGGGAGTTGAATATGAGATAGCACAGATGGATGGAGCTGTTAAAGGATTATGACAACGAGATTCTTTACCATTCGAGGAAAGCAAATGTGGTGGCAGATGCTTTGAGTCGTAAGCTGATGGGTATGGTATCCTACATGATGGTCCAGGAGCACAATCTGATTGATCAGTTCTTGAGCCTCAGTTTGAGTGAGATTTCCTCTGAGAGATATGGGTTTACAGCCAGTTTCTAGATAGAGCCAGATCTAATGGACAGAATCAGGGATACTCAGAGTAGAGATTCTTATTGCATTGAGGTTGCCAGTCAGGTTCAGATGGGAGTACAGTTGGATTATGGGATTGGCACCGATGAGATACTGAGGTTTAGAGGTAGGATATGCATTCTTGACGATCATGAGCTGAAGCATCTGATTCTGACAGAGGTCCACACTTCCAAGTACACTCTGCATTCAGGCAGTACTAAAATGTACCATAATTTACGGAGAGTGTATTGGTGGCCTAAGATGAAGCGAGACATCACAGAATTTGTAGCAAGGTGTCTCACATGTCAACAGGTGAAGATTGAGCACCAGAAGCCTGCTGGGTTACTACAGCCTCTACCAATTCCGATGTGGAAGTGGGAGCATGTTACTATGGACTTCGCGATGGGTTTGCTGAAGACCCGGAGGAATCATGATGGTATATGGGTGATAGTTGATCGATTGACAAAGTCCGCTCATTTTCTGGCCATGAGATTTGCATATTCCCTCAGTGCCTTGCTGATTTGTATGTTCGGGAGATAGTGAGGTTACATGGTATTGCAATGAGCATTACTTCGAATGGGCATTCCATATTTATGTCACATTTTTTGGAGAGGTTTCAGGAGGCTATGGGATCTCAGTTGAATTTTAGCACCGCTTTTTATCCGCAGACTGATGGGCGGTCAGAGCGCACCATCCTGATGCTCGAGGATATGTTGAGAGTGTGTGCATTGGATTTTAAAGGCTCCTGGGATGATCGTTTACCATTGGCGGAGTTCGCCTATAATAATAGCTTTCAGTCCAGTATCGGTATGGCACCGTATGAGGCTTTGTATGGCAAACGATGCAGGTCACCTGTTGCATGGGAAGAAGTAGGGGATCGTAAGATATTAACTTTCGATATGGTAGAGAAAGCTTCCCAGGATGTACAGTTAATTCGTTACAGGTTGAGGACGGCACAGAGTCGGCAGAAAAGCTATAAAGATACGAGATGCCAATCATTGGAGTTCTCAGTTGGAGATTCTGTCCTTCTTAAGGTCTCACCGTCGAAGGGTATCATGAGGTTCAGCAAGAAAGGGAAATTAGGTGATGCCTTAGTCTCTACCATTTTTGTGATATGAAATGATGTTTTACAAGTGATGATGATATTGAATGATAAATGATTTTTTTATACATTTTCAACGAAATGGATGATGATTTCTAAACGATTTACTGTATTAAATTGAGTACAAATTGTTTACGAGATTTTCAATGATATGTATTCAAATGGAAATGATGATTTATTAATCAAATATTCTTTTCATGATTTATTATGAATATTAGATGATTTGATTAAATGTTTACTTCAAGAAAGTATTGAATTGGGATTTATTGTGAGATGTTATAGAAAAGTGTTTTAATTCAATAATCAATACTTACTCCCTATAGTCGCTTCTAGGTTTCGAGACAAGATAGGTATTTCAAAATACCTTCTTTACTCCATCCGGATCCCTAGCCAACTATAGTATCCTTCCTATTTCAGTCCCTAGTGTACCTATAGGAAATAGATGATTTTATGGCATATAGGTTTCGTGATATCAAGATTTGCATACAATTCCTTTACTGAGCCGTGGTTTGCTCACTCTTTTATTTTCACCATATACAAATTACTTCCAGTGACTACGTGATATACATTCTGAGGATTTTCGGCTGCGCTTGAGTACCCCAAGGCAGCATAGTATAGATCCTGGAGGTATAATCAATTACTTTATATGTTCAGACTTACTTTTGCAATACTATGATGTTGTATTTTAAACAGGGGATGTAAACGATAAATAAATTATGATAATTAAATATTTTTCTTTAATTGTAAATTTCAATTTCAAAATGTTTATTGTGTAAGGAAAAGGGAAATAAAGGCATTACAGATAGCCCAACTCTTGTGATATCTATAGAAATGTGTAAAATACTGTATATACGGGTTGTGACAATTATCATCTTTATATTCCTCATGTGTGGTGGATTTTAATGCAACTCTAACTTTCTTAAAAGGTTCTTGATTTCTCTTGATTTTTTTTTATAAGTAAGGAGAGATCCCATGAGTTTATTTGATGATATTGTAAGTGGATCCTTTGACTCCTCATAGCGGTTACTTTAGCTTCCTATGATTTAGGTAAGCTATTTAGGATCTTCTTAACCATCTCAATATTTGAGTATGTCTTACCTAAGGACTTAAGGCCATTTATAATATCATTGAATCTAGTAAACATGTCACTAATAGTTTCCTCATTTTTCATTTTATATAGTTTATAGTCTTGAGTGAGCATGCCTACTTTGGTTTCCTTGACTTGGGTTGTTCCCTCATGGGTGACTGCTAATTTATCCCAAATTTGTTTTGCATTTTCACACAATGATACCCTATTATATTCATTGGCCCCTAGAACACAAAATAATGTGTGCATGGCTTTGGCATTTAATTGTGCCATTCTAAAATCATTTGTATCCCACTCATCCTCTTTCTTAGGAACCTCTTCTACATCAACTTTCTTAATTGGAACTAAGGGTCCTTTGACTATGATTCTTCATACTTCATAATCATTAGCTTGAATGAATAGTATCATACTAGTCTTCCAATATGCATAGTTTTCACCATTAAAGAGTGGTGGCCAAACTATAGAGTGTCTGTTTCCAATTAAAGGTGTAGCTACACTAGTTTGAGCCATCTAGATCATTTAAACTCAATGAAAATTACACCAAATTAAGCTCAGCCCAATCTTTGATACCAATTATTGGCTCTATCAAGAGAGGGGTGAATCGGTTTTTCAACTAAATTCAATTTCTAAAGGCTTAACCAGCTAATTGAACAGTTTATGCAATGAATTCACAAAAACAGTAAATAAAGAGTAAGGAATAAGAAGCAAACACAATATTTATAGAGGTTCAGCCAATCTCATGCCTACGTCCTCTCTCCTTGATCCACTTGTCAAGGTATTGATTCCACTCTTCTTTGGGACTCAATACATACCACTTTAAGGTGTAGTGAAACCTTATACACTTTCTTTTGTAGTCATAGGAAGAAACTTCTTAAACCAATCCCTTATAAAGCTACCCAAACTATCACAAGATAGCCTCACGAGATTACACTTCCCTCTTGAATGTAGATTTGAGTTTAAAATGGGTTGTGTACAATAAAATACCTCTCAAAGGTAGATATACACAAATGAGTACAAAAAGTATGAAGAATAGAAGATTTTGAGTTTTGAAGTCTTTCTTAAGGATTAGAGAAGATGATGAGTGCTTATTCTGCTCTCCAATCTCATAAATGTTGGTATTTATAGTGCACCCAAGGCTAAGGACGGTTGTTGGAGCATTTAATGCATTTTTCCCGGTTGAAACCCTCAAAAACAAGCTATGGGAGTCAGTCCATGTGGTAGAGGATCGATCCCTTTAATGTGGGCTTCGATCCTGTCCAGCATTTCACACCTCAAACAGCATTCTACCATTTTGGGATGGATTCTTTCACTTGAGGGATCAATCCCTAGCCACTGTACTGATGCATTTGGACAGTTTTGGGTTGAAAAACGATATAATCTTTGGTTTTAAATCATTCCAAAACATTTTACAACTCTATGAAAGTATTTCTTGACTTAAGTGAAAATTTAGTCCAAATATAATTTAAGTAATTTTCTCAGAATTATAATCAATGAGTTCAATAGAAAATTACTTAGTTACATATTTTCTAAGTGCATTATAATAAAACTATTTCGATGAATATTTGCACTCGATATTGTTGTAAATATCATGAAGGCTTGAAGCAAATTTACATAAACATTAAGCATTTAATTGTAATTAAGTCTTTGTCATTTCAAAATATTTAATTGTCAATTTAAAGCTAAAAAAATAAAATACTTTTTATATTAAATTGGATAAGAGTTATTCAATGGTTTTTGAGATTTTAATGAGATTAAAATTTCAAAAAGGGTTATCTTGATAAAATTTTTGTTTTAAAATAAAATATTTTTCACATTAAATTGGATAAGAGTTATCTAATGGTTTTTGAGATTTTAATAAGATTAAAATTTCAAAAAGGGTTATCTTGATAAAATTTTTTGTTTTAAAATAAAATATTTTCTATATCAAATTGAATAAGAGTTATCTAATGGTTTTTGAAATTTTAATGAGATTAAAATTTCAATTAAGCTCAAACTAAATTTTGAGAATTAAAATTAAATTAAAATAGCCCTTGATACCCATAATTAATTAAAATTTGATTAATTAAAATTAGATTTTAATTAGGAAGCATGCAAATTAATATGTGATATTGCTATATATACTTGATGCTTGATTTGTATGTGATATGGATGGTTGCATGGTGTATTGTTATGGGCCTAGGTTTACATGGGTTGCAATTTATTTAAATAGATTTAAATTGGGCATGCGAGCCTTGATTTTATTTGTAATTTATTTATGTAATAGTTACGTATATAAATTAAGATTATCTTGTACAATGTACAACACATAGAGCCAAGATGGTCTAGAGCCAAGACAAACCAAGGTGATGCTAGAAGGGAAACCGAGGAGAATGCATTTAAAAAACAATGTATGCTTAGGTTCTTTTATAATAGAAAGGTCATAATCATGTCACATTTAATTTTATGCTTTCATTTATATATGTTGATATCTATGTTAAGAAAGCATGCTAGGTGAGACGGTAAAATTAAAAATCCCTTAAAATAAATATTAAGTCAAAGATAACAAATAAAGATGCCTTACAATACGATGCATGTGAAAGAGACTGTTCGGTATTGTGCTACTTTGGCTCAGTCAAGGCCACACCAACCTTAGGAATTCACATTGCATGAGATAAGAGTTGTCTTCAAGTGTATTGCGTCAAACTTAACTAAATCAAATTAAGGCATTGGCTCAGTCAAACCTAATAAGATTTAGAAGCTTAGGTTGGGCTGTAACCCATACGATGAGTTAGAACAAAAGTTGTTCACCCAACTATCTAGGAGTTGCATGAGATGCAATTGACAAGAGTTGTCTATCTAAATAATCTCATTAGACGCTTAACTCAACTAGAGTCATAATGGGACCAAATATAGATCCTGGCCCACTAAGAAGTCTAGGCGAAAGGCTTCCCGAGTTAGGCGAAAAGGCTTCCCGAGTTGATAATGAGGGCTATTATCTTAAAGAAAATAGTGGAAGCAATTCATTTAATTAAAAAGACCATAATTAAATGATTTTAATCACAATGTTAATTACTTGCATATGTGTCTTTTATAATTGTAGAATTATCATGGTAAACAACAATTTATCCCATCGTTTTATCTTGAGAAGGATAACAAGTTGGTTGGGGCAATCTTCTTGGACTAGTATAGAAATCTGAGGATAGTCCTCACTCATGAAAAGAAGTTATATGTTCTAGAGCGTGCGATCCCTGCTTAACCCTAATAGAATGCTTCCATTACTGATAAGCAAGCTTATCAAAAGCATTTGGATGATGCCACTGATGTACAGTGCCAATGTTACTTTCCACGAGTTCTGAACTCTAAAAGCAACATAAGAATATGAAACTGTTTGATATGATTGAACATCTCAAGGAAATGTTCCAAAAGCACGCACGACACGAACGTTATGAGGTGTCTAAGGCGCTCTTTTAGAGCAAGATGGATGGGAGAGCTCTATTGCACACTCATGTACTTAATATGATTGGGTATATTGAGAGGTTAGAAGCACTGGTAGAATTGCTTCACCATGTATAAAGAGTTGTCAATTAAGAACTAACACTGGCAGAATTGCTCAACATGTTAAGAACAATTGAGCCAGACTTGAAGAAGTCAAGGCCTACTTCTATTATGATGGTCGATGAGGCCAAATCTAAAGGCAAAGGCAAGCCTAAGTGTAAGCCCAAGCCCAAGGGTAACAAGAAGGGAAAGGCTAAGAATCTCAAGCTATTTGGTGGAGTTGCTAAGATAGGAAAGTGCTTCCACTGAGGTAGAACTGGTCATTGGAAGAGGAACTGTACTGTGTACCTTGAGTAGATGAAGAAAAAGAAAGAAAGTGACACTTGCACCTCAGGTATATATGTGATTGAGATAAATTTGTCTACTTCTTCATCTTGGATATTAGATATTGGATGTGGTTCTCACATTTGCATGAATGTGCAAAACCTAACAAAGAGTAAAAACTTGCCAGGGCAAGGTGGTTATACGAGTTGGAAATGGAGCAATGATTGTTGCATTAGCTGTGGGAACGTTTAATTTATCAATGCCTTCGGGCCTAATTCTAGAACTTGATAATTGTTATTATGTTCTAGCCATTGCCAAGATTATTACTTCTGTCTCTTGTTTGGACAAGAAAGGTTTTTCTTTTAAAATAATGAACAATAGTTGTTCAATTTACTTTAATAATATTTTCTATGGCAATGCTTCCATTATGAATGGACTGTATGTTTTAGACTTAGATAATCACATATACATTATTGATTCCAAGAAGTCAAAAGGTAATGAGATTAACCCTACATTTCTTTAGCATTATAGACTTGGTCACATAAATGAGAAATGCATATCTAGGCTCCAAAAAGATGGACACTTGGATTCATTTGATTTTGAATCATATGATATATGCGAATCTTGTTTGCTTGGTAAGATGAACAAGGCCCTTTTTACAGGAACAAGTGAAAGGGCTAATGTTTACTAAACCTCATACATACAGATGTATGTGGCCTATTATCCACACAGGATAGAGGAGGGTTCCAATACTTCATCCCATTTACTGATGACTACAGTAGATATGGCCATGTGTATCAATGAGACACAAGTCAGAATCCTTTGAAAAGTTCAAGGAATTTAAGAATGAAGTACAAAACCAACTAGGCAAGAATATCAAGACACTCTTATCAAATCACGATAGAGAGTATTTGAGCCTAGAATTTACAAATCATCTAAAAGAGTGTGGAATAGTTCCACAACTCACTCCACCTGATACAGCTAAATGAAATGGTATATCTGAGAGAAGGAATCGGACCTTGTTATACATGGTTTGATCCATGATGAGTCTAGTTGAACTCCCTGTCTCCTTCAGGGGTTATGCTTTAGAGATAGCAACATTCACACTAAACCGTGTTCCTACTAAAGCTGTTGAAAAGACACCACATGAGATGTGGACTAGGAAAAAGCCCAATTTGTCTTTTCTAAAGATTTAAGGTTATGAGGCTTATGTCAAAAGACAAGTCTCAGAAAAATTAGGACCCAAATCTGATAAATGCATATTTGTGAGGTATCCTAAAGAGATAAACGGATACTATTTCTACAATCTCATAGAGCACAGAGTATTTATGGCTCGGTACAATGTCTTTTTAGAAAAGGACTTCCTTTTTAGAAGAACTAGTGGGAAGAAAATAGAGCTTGAAGAGGTTCAAGAACCACAAAATGTCATTGAACCTTTAATGGAACAAGAGCAAGTCCCACAAGATATTGTGGAATAGGAAGTAGCTCCAAAAACACAAGGCTCGCGTAGGTCTAATAGGATACATCGAGAGCGCGAGAAGCTTAGCCTTGTAACCACTCAGCACGATAACGTATTACTCATGGATAATGATAAGCCTACCACCTACGAAAAAGTAATTACAGGCCTAAATTCTAGAAATGGCTTGAAGCCATGAAATCTGAAATAAACTCCATGTATACAAACCAAGTATAGACTTTGGTTGATCCAACTGAAGGGGTAAAACCCATAAGGTGTAAGTGGGTCTTCAAAAAGAAGAATGACATGGATGGTAACGTGCATACCTATAAGGGGTGATTGGTGGCTCAAGGTTTCAAACAAAGGCATGGTATAGACTATGATGAGACCTTTTCACCAGTTGCAATGCTCAAGTCCATTCAAATTTTGCTTGCTATAACTGCATACCATGATTATGAGATATGGCAGATGGATGTTAAAATTGCATTTCTTAACGGAAACTTCTTAGAGGATGTGTATATGATCACTCTTGAGAATGCCAACAAGGTATGCAAGCTTTTGAAATCAATTTATAGATTAAAGCAAGCTTCTCGAAGCTGGAACATTCATTTTGATAAGACAGTCAAAGAGTTTGGTTTCATCAAGTACAAAGATGAACCTTGTGTTTACAAGAAGGTTAGTTGGAGTGCTGTCATATTCCTATTGTTATATGTGGATGACATACAACTCATAGGACATGGCATTTCTGCCTTACAATCTGTCAAAACTTGGCTAGGGAGTTGCTTCTCTATGAAAGACTTAGGAGAAGTAGCCTATATCCTTAGGATAAAGATCTATGGAGATAGATCGAGTAGGCTGCTTCGTCTAAGTCAAAGTACATATATTGACAAAGTGTTGAAAAGGTTCAACATGGAAGACTCTAAGAAATGATTCTTACCTATGTCACATGGCATTTATCTCTCAAGGACATGTGTCTTAAAACACAAGATGAGAAAGATAAAATGGTTAAGATTCTATATGCTTCAACTATTGGATCTATCATGTACTCCAGTTATATACTAAGCTTGATGTCTCACGTGCTTTAAGCATGGTGAGCAGGTATCAGGCTAACCTAGGTGAGCATCACTGGATAGCAGTTAAGAACATCCTTGAGTACTTGAGAAGGATTAAGGATGCTTTCTTAGTCATGGAGGAAAGAATGAGCTTGTTGTAAATGGTTACACCAATACTAGTTTCTAGTCAAGTAAGGATGACTTTAAGTCACAATCTGGCTATGTGTTTTACCTAAATGACGGCTCTATAAGTTGGAAGTGTTCTAAACAAGAGACAATAGTCGATTCTATGATTGAGACTGAGTGTATGGTAGCTTTAGATGCAGTTAAGGAAGCTGTTTGAATCAAGGAGTTCATCATAAAACTTAGAGTTGTCCTTAGTATTGCTGATCAAGTGGCACTCTATTATGACAACAATGGAGCCATTTCACAAGTTAAGGAACCCCGGTTTCACCAGTGATCCAAACAGATACTTAGGTCCTTCTATGACCGATTGGCTGTAATGTAAGTAGGAGTATGTTAGTGTATATGCTATGAACCAATTAGATTTGGACCTGTATTACACTTATGATATTGTGATTCTTTATGTTACTTAATAATACATGGCATTTATTTATCATTATTGACTATATTTATTTTACTCAAGTCATAATCAAATGATAAAGTCCTTAGAATAGTGGATTCGTATTAAGGGAATCAAAGTAGTGACTTTGATGATAAGATCCTTATGATACAAAGAATACTATTCTTAAATATCCTTAGTCGTAGTGTCACTGAGAAGGGACATCAGTGATACGGTAAGACTAACATGTGTTAGATTCCTTTGAGTGACTGATATCATAAGTCATGGATATGGTGATATCCAGATCAACACATGGGTGATCATTGTGAATGAATACACTAGATTGACCCATCTTGAGAACTCTATGTGGATTGTTACAATGAGTGTCATTAGATGTTCTCAAATGGCAATAGTATATGTGATCCTTAGACTTGAGATCACTATGGTATCCTATGTGTGGATTGGTGTGCTTTGATGCTGGTAAACGTAGCTCAATGAAGGTTGTAAGTAAGACAGTAATTGGGTAAATCATGAATCATATGAGGGTTGTGAGTGATCAAGATAGAATCCGTCCTTCTTGGTAACAAGAGTCTATATCTCAAGGCCTCTCAATAAAGATTGATGATTGAAAATTTATGGCCATGGTACAAATGAGATTTAAGATGAGATCTTTAATTCATTTGATTGAATCATTTATCTTGGGACTATGAAACAATGAAGTTGAACTTTAATAGAGATGACTTGTTCCATACTCTATGTCCAACTGAGATATTAGGTGACGAAAGGATTGAGTTATACAGTAATTGTTCATGGAAAGGTTATCATCAACTCACTGACATTTTTTTTACATGGGTAGCTATGATGCATTGCTAGATGCCAATCTTAACTTATGATTTATGAATAAGATTCTGAATCAGTGCCAAAATAATGGAAACCTAAAACGTCACACATAATAAGAGTATGACCAAAACAAGGTAATTGGAGTTGCATTCATATGATGAATCCCAGTACAAGTAAAATTCTTAGTCAGACTAGAATCCTGTTCCAACTAGAATTCGAGATTTAATTAATATTAATTTTAACTTGAGATGACTAAAGGGTATTTAGGTCTTTTAATTATAATCAAATTATAATTATGAACTATTAATTTAATAATCCATGGCTGGTCCAAATTATTAATCCAAATACATAACTAATTGGTTATAGTGTAAGTGGGTAATAGGATGATACTTTGTGAATTATATATGTGCTAATATATTTGCTTTATTGATGTTTTATATCTATAAGAGCTTACTAATGTTTATTTTATGATTTAGGTATTAAATATTAAAGTTGGAATTAATTGAAGCTAAAAAGAACAAAGTCTAGTATTTTCTATCCAGTTTGAAAGACTGATATTTTTAACAATCTTAACAATCTGATCTAAAGAAGTGGCCTTCATGAAAGTTGTAGAGGACTTCTCAAGGTTTCCAGAATGTAGAAGATTGTAACAATCGGAGTTCATTTGATGGGTCAACTATTTATGGAAATTTATAATGAAAATTTGCCCAAAATTTCTATTTTTAGAAAGAGTTCCAACAAAGCAAGGCCAATACAAGATTTTGTTAAGACAAGACATTGTGAAGACAAATTTTGGTTGAGACAAAATATGTCTTAAAATTTTGTTATGTCTTAAAGTTTTAATTATTTTTCAGACAATGTAATAAAATAGGAAAATAGACTTTGAGTATAGAAAGAATTGTAAAGAGAGAGAAGTTCTGAAAAGAGTTTAAGCTAATCAAAACTCTTCTCAGACTTCTACTCTACCTAACATTCTTAGGCCTATATAAAGAGCACATTGGCTCTCATTAAAATCATCCCTCACATCCCTCTTCCTCCTTAGTTTTCTTGTAGCAATTTCTTAAGGTTTTGAAAAAAGTTTTTAAATTTCTTTTAAAATTCATTCTTGCTGATTTTAATTAGTAGTTTTTATATTTTATTAGTTTTTAATAGTAGTTATAGATTTCTATTTTTCTTTCTTTAAAATCTAATTTCTTTTCTTTCTTTTTAAACAATTTCTGATTTTCATATATTAAAAGTAGTCAAAACTAATTCTTGCTTAGTTTTAATAATTGTTTGTGTGTTCTTGCTAGATTTTTTTATCTTGATTTATTAGTACTTGTTTAATATTTTTAAAGATTGATAACTTGATTGTTCTTTTGCATGATAATTGATTTCTTGATAATATTTAACATGAATTGTGTAATCTTGAACATGTCTAGTGAGTAATTTGTTAATTCGGTTATGAGGTAATTTAATAATTCTTGGAAACCTTGATTGTGAGATTATGAACTTATGATATAATTGTTATTAAATATCTGAAATTCCCTGAGCATGATTTTATGATTGTTTAATTGAGATAGGAGGCCTACTATTTAGTTTAATTAAAGAATCTACTCCTAGATTAAAAACTTAAGTCAGAAATTGCATTTGGGTTTAATCATAAGAGGGTTAGGGAATGGAAGTTTAAGTTGAACAAATTTACATCGTATGTGTTTGTTACTTAATGTCAACATATCTTTCTAGTTTCTAATGTTGCTAATAATTTTATTTAGAGACCATATCCTAGGTGAATTAATTAGTTAGAGATTAAGTGGGAATCGTATTCTTGATTAACGATTAAGAAAGGATTGATAGTGTAACTCATCGTACTTGTTACACTACGGTTGACTATTTAATTAACAATGATCTTTTGATGTTAATGATCAACAGGGAGGTCCAAGAATATTAGATACCTTGTAACTGAATGCCTGTGATATTTGTTTGATTTTAATCTTTATATATTATTAGTATATTAGTTAAATGCTAGTTTCTAAAAACCTTAAATTTAGTAGTAACCTTAAAAACCCCCTTTTTTCTTATTTCCCCAAAGATTAGGTATTAATTTTGGTAGGTAATTTTATTTAATTAGAGTCTCTGTGGGATCAAACCTAACTTCTGCTAGCTACATAGTAATTGTTTAGGAATTTATTTTTGGTAACCTACAACAGTATCAAATTTTAGCGCTATTGTCAAGGACTTATAATTATTTAAATTACCTATTATTAGATTATTATTTAATTTTCTTATTTTCTCTTATTTTTCATGTTTGCATGTCTGACGAGGAATCTAGTTACAAACTCAAAAGGATTAGAGATTTCATCCAAGCAAGCCAAAGCACGGTGCAAAGAAAACCATCACAGCCACCAGTACCACCACCTAACAATCCACCTTCCATCGAGCCAAGATTCAACCCTACCTTTGAATTCTCTAGTGATTCTGAAAAGGAACCTATGGCTCAAAATGCGAACAAGACATTGAAGGAGTTGGCGGCTCCTACCTTAAACCAATAACCCCTCTACATCACTTACCCTACTTTAGATGCTCCTTTTGAATTAAAATCTGGTTTGATTCATCTCTTACCTACTTTCCATGGTCTTGCAGGTGAGGATCCACACAAGTATCTAAAGGAATTTCAGTGGTTTGTTCAACCATGAAGCCTACAAGGGTAAGTGAAGATCAAATTAAGCTTAGAGCCTTTCCATTCTCTTTGGTAGATGCAGCTAAGGATTGGCTCTATTACCTACCTTTTGGAACCATAACCACATGGGATGAGATGAGAAAGGTATTTCTAGAAAGGTATTTTCTCGCTTCTAGGGTAGCCAATATTTGTAAGGAAATTTGTGGAATTAGGAAATACAATAGTGAATCTTTGTTTGAGTATTAGGAAAGGTTTAAAAGGCTTTGTGCTAGTTGCCCACACCATCAAATTAATGAGCAACTACTAATCCAATACTTCTACAAAGGACTTATGCCCCATGACAGAAGTATGATTGATGCTGCTGGTGGAGGAGCTTTAGTGGACAAGACTCCTCAAGAAGCCCAAAACCTGATTACAAACATGGCAGCCAATGCCCAATAATTCAACAGTAGGCATGATCCACCACCCAAACAAGTACATGAGGTAAGTATTTCCAATCTTGAGAAACAAATAGAAAATCTAACTATTCTTATGCAACAATTGGTTGTAGGTAATTTTGCAACAAGCTAAGGCTAGTGAAGTTTACTCGAACATGGGGCACCCTACTGACATGTGCCAACCCTTCAAAAATATCCTATGAGCAAGCCAATGCAATTGGAGGATTTCTTGGCCCACCTCAAGGTATGTATATCCCTTATTCCAATACCTACAACCCCAATTAGAGGAACCACCCAAACATACAATATGGAAATAGGCCTGCACCTTATGTCCCACCACATAATAGGCTAAATAATTTCCAACCTCCTAACCCACCATATCAAGAAAGGCCTCCTCCCCCACCTCAAAACCAAAGTGCAACCATCTCCCTTGAGGAAATGGTGAAGAACTTTGTTGCCACCTTTGTGCTAAATCAACAAAAAATTGATCGAAGATTTGCACAAATAGAATACCGAATAGGCCAAATTGCTACTTCCTTAAGCAAACTTGAAGCTAAAAACTCCAACAAATTGCCCTCCCAACCTTTGGTGAACCCT
This sequence comes from Heritiera fomes, assembly GCA_032173925.1. Lineage (NCBI taxonomy): Eukaryota > Viridiplantae > Streptophyta > Magnoliopsida > Malvales > Malvaceae > Heritiera > Heritiera fomes. Next base: position 12,645,186 of record JAPDPM010000009.1, on the reverse strand, counting down.
AGGGAGAATGCAAATGCTATTACATTGCGAAGTGGGAAGGAAGTAGGGTCCAAAGATGTGGCACTTGAAGATGATGATAGGGACACCAAACTTTATAAAGAAATCAGCAACTCCCTTACCTTTTATAAAGGTGGCGACAAGCATAATGAGACCAAAAGTGAAGAAAACGACAACTTTATGACAAGGGAAAGCAAAACTGATTCAGTCCCCAAGTATGAGGAAGTAGACAAGCACGTTATTAAAGACAAGAAAAAAGTCGACAAATCCAAAAACGAGGAGGAAGAAGTCGAAATCAAGGCTTCTAAGCCTGAGGTAAGCAAAAAGTGTGTTCAGTTTAATAAAAGCACTTACCCCCTCCTTTTCTTACTAGGTTTGCCAAGACAAAGAATTTTTGGAGACCTTTGGGAAAGTGGAGATCAACATTCCTTTTCTTGATGCCATTAAGCAACTGCCAAGGTATGCAAAGTTTCTTAAAGAATTGTGCACTAATAAAAGGAAGCTTTAAGGTAATGAAAAGGTAAGTGTGAGGGAGAATGTCTCAACAATCATTCAAAGAAAGATGCCCCCTAAGTGCAAAGATCCTGGTATGTTTATAATTCCATGCAGAATAGGCAATTCTAGGTTTGAAAAAGCCATGATAGATCTAGGAGCATCAATTAATGTTATGCCTTTATCAATTTATAATTCTTTGAATCTTGGACCATTAAATGAGACAGGTGTAATAATTCAATTGGCTGATAGGTCTAATGCTTATCCTGAAGGAGTAGTTAAAGATGTCTTAGTGCATGTTAATGAATAAGTCTTTCCTTTTAGCTTTTATATGTTAAATATGGAAGATGATAATTCTATTAGCCCTGCACCTATTTTATTAGGAAGACAATTCTTAAAGACATCTAGGACTATGATTGATGTGCATAATGGAACACTAATTATGGAATTTGATGGTTAAATTTAATATCTTTGAAGCTATGAGATATCCTAGTGATGTGCATGCTGTTTATGGGATGGATATACTTGATGATCTAACCCAATAGTTTTTTGAGCTAGGAAATAAGGATGCACTTAAGATGTTAAAAGGAAGAAATCGACAACTCTCTTTTATATGTCAATTTTAATAAAGAACTTGAAGAAGAAGTTTTGGCTTTGGACTCTATAATTGAAAAAAAGAATGAATCTTTTAAATATGAATTGCCTATTTCTTATACTAAGATTCTTTCTTTTATTATGCAGGCCCTAGAAGTTGAATTAAATCCTTTACCCGACCATCTCAAGTATGTGTTTTTAAGAGAAAATGAAACTTTACTTGTGATTATTGCTAACAATTTGAACTCTTTGCAAGAGGAAAGACTTGCTAGGGTGCACAGACAATACAAGACAGCAATTGGATGAACTATTGTTGACATAAAAGGTATAAGCCGTACCATGTGCATGCATAGAATATTGCTTGAAGAAGGCTCAAAACTGACAAGGGAAGCCCAAAGAAGACTAAATCCACCCATGATGGAGGTAGTGAAGAAAGAGATACTGAAGCTCTTAGATGTTGGGGTGATTTACCCTATCTCTAATAGTAAATGGGTAAGCCCTATTCAAGTTGTTTGAAAGAAGTTTGGCATCATTGTTGTGAAGAATAAAGACAGTGACTTGATACCTAAAAGAATTTGGAATGGGTGGCGAGTTTGTATTGACTATAGGAAGTTGAATGCTCAACTCGCAAGGATCACTTTCTTCTACCTTTTATTGAACAAATGCTTGAATGATTATCAAGTAGAACTCATTATTGTTTTCTTGATGGTTATTCAAGTTATAATCAAATAGTGATTGCCCTGAGGACCAAGAGAAAATGACATTCACATGTCCATTTAGGACATTTGCCTATAGAAGAATGCCATTTGGTCTTTGTAATGCTCCAACTACATTCCAAAGATGCATGGTAAGTATATTCTCTGATTTTGTTGAAAATATTATCGAAGTTTTATGGATGACTTTACAATTTATGGAAACTCTTTTGATGCATGCTTAGAGAACCTTACCCAAAGATGCATGGAAACTAACCTTATTTTAAATTCTGAAAAATGTCACTTTATGGTAGAACAAGGTATAAGTTTAGGACATGTAATTTCATCTAGAGGCATAAAAGTTGATAGATCTAAAATAAGCATTGTCCAATCTTTACCTTACCCCATAAGTGTGTGGGAAATTCAATCTTTTCTTAGACATACAGGCTTTTATCGCAAGTTTATCAAGGATTTTCAAAGATTGCGTTACACCTTTGTAAGTTGCTTCAAAAGGGTGTTGAATTTAAATTTGATGAGAAGTGCAATAAGGCATTTGACAAGTTGAAGGAATGCCTAGTTTCTGCCCCTATCATCTAACCACCTAATTGGAACCTTCCTTTTGAGCTTATGTGTGACGCAAGTGACTATGCTGATGGAGTAGTGTTGGGACAAAAAGTTGGAAAAGCTTCACATGTGATCTACTACACATCAAGAACATTGAATGAAGCTCAATGCAATTACTATACAACAGGGAAAAAAAACTCTTAGCCTTTGTCTTTGCTTTGGATAAATTTAGATCTTATTTACTTGGTACTAAAATTGTTGTTTATTCGAACCATGTAGCTCTACAATACTTGCTATCGAAAAATGAAGCTAAGCCAAGGTTAATAAGATGGATTCTTTTCTTACAAGAATTCGATCTAGAGATCAAAGACAAGAAGGGTGTCGAGAACTTGGTGGCTGATCACCTAAGTCAACTTGAGAGAGAAGAGGAGTCGTTACCCTTGCAAGAGTTCTTCCCTGATGAGCATCTCATGAAAATTAAAGTAACTCGGCCATGGTATGCAGATATTGTGAATTATTTAGTTACTAATAATTTTCCTAATGACCTTTATCTTTGGAAGCAATGCTCAGACCAATTAATTAGAAGATGTGTCACTCAAGGTGAGATCCAATCAATCTTAACTTTCTGCAATAGTTATGAATGTAGAGGTCACTTTAGACCCAAGAGGACAGCAAGAAAGGTACTAGATTGTGGATTTTATTGGCGTTCAATCTTTAAAGATGCATACTTTCTTTGCAAAACATGTGAGCATTGTCAAAAGACAGGTAACATCTCTCAAAGAAATCAAATCCCACAAACCCTTATTTTAGTTTGTGAAATTTTTTATGTTTGGGGTATTGATTTCATGGGACCTTTCCCATCTTCATATGGCAATCTCTATATAATTCTTGCGGTTGATTATGTTTCTAAATGGGTGGAACCAAAAGTCACTAAGACTGACAACTATAAGGTTGTTGTAGAATTTGTCAAATCTAATATTTTTGCTAGGTACGGAATGCCAAGAGCCTTAATAAGTGATAAAAGTGCAACCAAATGGTTAAAGCTTTATTAAAAAGGTACCACGTCACTCATAAGGTGTCTACAGCCTACCATCCCCAAACAAGTGGTCAAGCAAAAGTTTCTAACAAAGAGATTAAGTCTATCCTTGAGAAAATAGTGAACCCATAAAGGAAAGATTGGAGCATAAGGCTTAATGATGCTTTACGGGCATATAGAACAGCTTATAAGACACCCATTGGGATGTCTCCCTATAAGTTGGTATACGATAAGCCATGTCATCTTCCTGTTGAATTGAAGCATAGAGCTTATTGGGCAATTAAGCAATGCAACACGAGGTACAACGAGGTGGGAAAACATAGAAAACTACAATTGCAAGAATTAGAGGAGATTCACAATGAAGCTTATGAGAGCTCAAGGATTTACAAGGAAAAGTGTAATAACCGTGAATTTTCCTATTTTTGGAATTAGGTATCTCTAAATTAAATTTATGATGTTAATAGACAAGTTAAAATAAATAAATTTATCAAGGGACTGGAATAATTTGAGATTATGGTGCTTAATCCATTGATAAATTTGAGATTTGATATTTAGGAATTTAATTTGACTATTAAGGAATTTAAAAATTAAAGAAATAAAGAAATAAAAATAAAAATAATATATATCATTATATATTTACAAATATATAAATATATATACAAACAATAAATATTATTTTGAATTAAAGTGTGTTTGTGTGTGTCTCTGTGTGTGTGTGTGTGTGTGTGTGTGTGTGTGTGTGTGTGTATATATATATATATATATATTAATAGATAATAAAATGGATAAGTATATGTTTTAAGGATATATATATATATATATATATATATATATATATAATTAATATAAAATAATTATATTGTAAGTATAAATTTTAAATATATAGAAATATATGTATATAGTATATGTCAAGAATATATTTAGTTGATAATAGAAAATATATTTACAATATATTTATATTATATAGTTATATTATATAGTTATAAATAAATAAATAAGTAAATAAATAAAAAAAGAAAGGGGTAAGAAAAAATTTGTTATAATTTTAATCCCTTGTTAAATTGTTGAATGATTCATGGAATTTTCTAAGAGTGTATATGATGTAGAGATTGTAGAAATTATGCAAGTGATGATTGGAGCTTGACAGAGCTTGGAAAAGATCAAATCGTGAGTTTTAAGGCTAGGTAAGAAATTCATATAAATTAGTCGTAAATTGATATGGTGTTAGTTTGATTGATTTGAGGTTGTAAATATTAAATTCAAAATTTTGAAGACATGATTAAAAAAGGTTATGGGTTGAGATTAAAATATTATTACTGTATTAAATTAATTAGTTTTGAGTGTTGATGATTTAATCTTAATAGGTGGTTAATGGAATGGGAAGTATATAAATGTTTGAAATGAACTTTGAACTATGCTGGGTGATTGGTTGGAAATATACAAACTGTGTTTTCACGCAAGAGGGCTAGAACAGTTACAGCCGTTATGCTATCAAAATTTTTATAAAATCATTGATAGGCAAAGTAATTATTAGGAAAATTATATTTTCAAGAAAATATTTGGAGGTAAAAATAAAATAAAATAAAATAAAACTAAGTTTAAGCAATAGGATATATTCAACCAAGCGTATTCCATAAGATGAGATATTAAACTTTGGTAGTTTATGGGTAAGTGTGAGATCCAATTTTACTGTAATGTACATGTACAGACATGTAAATTTTAATTAATAAGTAAATTATTATTATATATTTTTACAAATGTTATATAAAAGCTATATGGGTCCCACTTAGATTTCAGTGCCCAGATGATGATATGAGTGAGAAAAGATATTTTGGGAGATTGAATAATGATATTATGGTGATTTGAAAATCAAAATACCCAAGTTCATTATTTTGGAAAGTATGAGAAATAAATTGAAAAATGACGAATACGTCTCGAGAGTATTTTTGTAAATTATGCCCAAACAAAAATAATTTGGAATGAAGTAATAATATCATGATACTCTACATGAAAAGGAGAATAAAATAGTGTCATAAGATTTATCAAATCGGTGGTTTAATTGAAAATTTTCACTGACGGTTTGCTAGGGGTAAAATCGTAATTTCATGCAATAGGTAAACCGCGCGTTAATGAAACCATCATGATTCATCAAAATATGCCCAATAAGAATTTTTGGTAATGAAATATAAATTTTTGGAATTCGATTTCATAATTAGAAAAATTTACAAAAGCTTAAGGACATTTTGTCTAAAATCTTTATAATCAATGGCAAAATGGTCATTTAACGTGAAGGAAAACTGGTCAAATTAGTCAGTAATGACCAGAAACTGACTTCACTAAACTAAATTTAATAAAGATAAATTTTATAATCTGAAATGAGATTAATAAAAATTTAATAGTATGATAAAAAGCAAATTTTAGAAAAATAAAAAAAAAATTAAAGGAGAAAAGTACTAATGGACCATGTGGCAATTTATTATTGGCTGAGACACAAATAGAGGGCGCTAAACTCAGCTCATTTTTCCCCATTTCTGCCGACCTCCTCTGTTTGTTCACCGACTTAACTTAGCTGCACGAATTCTCTATGTTTCTTCTTGGTCTCTTCTCGTTTCTTCCATGTTTATCAACCAAGTTCATCATGTTTTACTATTAAACCACCTATCCTCATTTACCAAACTCATTTCCATCCTTAAACCGTGAAAGACTCAAGCTGGAAAGATTTACTGCAGAAAATCATGACTGGTTTGGAAAGGGTGGGCTGTTCGGCTAACATGGTAAGTGGGGTGTAATTGAGTTTTTGCTATTTTGGTTGATGACCTTAAGTGCTTAGAGTATAAACAATATAAGTTGAACTTAAATTTGGAACAAAATGAAGAAACTAGCAGAGGAGGTATTCGGCTGTGTGTGGATTTGTGGAAATTATAATGACTTTAATATATTTTGGATAGGAAATTAGTTATAGAAGATGAATTGAGATTGGATTGGAACTTAGATTGAATTATGAAATGTGAAAGCATGGAATTTGCTTGATGAATGTTCAAAACAGAGCAGTGGCGTGAAAGGAGGCTGCTGTCCACGTTTTGAGCTGTGTAAAAGCGATGAAACTTTTATGAATTAAAGATGTTTGTTGAAAATTCTTAGTGAAGAAAAATGTGTTTCTAAATTGATTAGGAGAGGAATAAATGGGAAACCAAGAGGAGTCAAGAGGGAGTTCGGCCATGGCCATTTGGAAAGCTGCCAACAGTTCACAAAACGTGAACCAGAGAAAGAAAAGAAGACAGCAAAAGAAAAAGAAAGGAAAAATAGAAAAAGAAAAGAAAAAATAATAATAAAGAAAAGTCATGTGACCAAATGGCCATAAGAGCAAGAACAGAAATAAACATCAATAAAAAATTTTATAAATAGCTATCAATTGAAAAATAAATATGACAATGACTAAAGTCAATTGTGGAATGGAAATTGAGAAATACTAAGCAAGAAGTTTGGTTAAAACATGAATTATGGTGGATCATGTTAAATTCTCCAAAAAAAAAAATTGGTAGTTAAAACAAAGTAAAAAAGTGGTGGCAAGAGTAAGTAAAAGATTAGAATTATGAAAGGAGAAATTATGAAATGAATTAAATTTGGGACCAATTGAAATATTTGGTTAACCAAATTTTCTATGTGTAATGTTGAATTTTAAGAAGTAAGAGATAATAAGGTAAAATTTATGGATGACTATTCGGCCAAGGCTGTTTGAAGGTGATATCAAGTTATATTTTATGAATTTAATGTGTCAAAATAATATAAAAATTAAGAGAAGGCCAATAGTGCATTCGGATATGAAATTAGAGTTAAATCGGTGAAGTGGTGTTTTACTACCGGTGTAAATTTAAATGATTAGACATAAATAGTATACAATATGGCTGCATTTAGTGATGAATGATGGTTCAAAAATTTGACGATAATTAATAGAAATTATTGGTAAAATTTTTTTGCAGCCTGAATAATCAGATTTTGTGTGAGGACATCGGGGAATTCAACACCACGAAACAAGCAAGAGACGCGTATGTGAATTTGTAGGGATATCCGAATGCATGCTTTACATGCTATGAATTTTATAAGATTTATTGGATATTGATTTGCTTCCAAATGCGATGAAATTGTGGTTTTCTGGCTGTTGAGATTGCATTTGCTAGTGCAAAGAGGTTAGGACTCCGGCAGTCGTTATACTGTCGAAATTCATTAAAATATTTCTAAAAATATTATAAAATATTTTAGTGCATTATTGGTACTTATCCTAGCCTCAAAATGATAAATAAATTATTTTTCATAAATGGTGAATTTATCGAAAAGTACTTATTAAATATTCATGATACCGATTTCAGTAAAGGTTAACTACCGAAGATTCATGCCACATGTTTTATAGTGAAACATGTGATTGGTGAAGTGAAATGATAAATAGTGAATATTTTATAAACGATTTTCTGTATAATATTCACTCTATTAGTATCATTTCTCCTTTATGGATTAAATAAACTTTTTCACATGTAATGATTTCCATAAAGGTTTTATCACTATGTAAATATGGTTTTGAGGCTAAAATGTCTCTACATGTGTTTTATGGTGAAAAATGTGTTGGTGGAATTATTATTTATTTTGGAAAATAAATATTTGATTTTTCATAAAGTATGAAAATATTGGAATTAAATTCCAATAATCTTTAAATTTCCATTTTGAAAAGAAAGCATGCAAATATGTGTGTATGTGTTCTACGGTGAAAGAAACAATTACGAAATTTTATTATTACTGGGTGATGATTTTATAAACTGCTTTCACCGTACGAAATACCATGATTTATACCTTTATAGATTTTCTGAAAAGCATCATTGATTTTACTTAATTCCATAAAGGTGATGAGATTTCTTATGTACTGTTTTGAGACTGTTATGCCCCATATCATGCTCACGTGTTCATGTGTACCCTCTCATGTGTAAGCTGTTGACATTGAGCCATCTTCAACGTCCCGGTTGTAACCCGCTCAGTGTACGATCGAGGACACCTATAGACTATGGCAATAGATCTCATGTGTTTATTATATTGTCCCTACAGGGATCTCACGTGTATCCTATTATTCCCTACGGGACTTATAGCATGATATTTTCAGGTGTTGCTTGGTTTGCACGATTATTCAACGTGTTATTACTAGCTTTGGTGATAATTATCAAAATATACTGTTTATTGTGTTGCTTTATCATTGATTTGTGAAATATGTGAAATATGTATTTTACATACTGCACGTGTTTTAAAGTGATTGATTTCATTGGTGGAAATCAAACAATTTCAAGTGTTGTTCACATGATTTAATAAATTATATTTATTTAAACATGTGATATTTTATATCCAGTAAATATTTTAGTAAGTTTTATATTAAAATAAATTCTCACTCCCTATAGTCATTCTGGGTTTCCGAAACAAGACAGGTATTTCAAAATACCTTCCATACTCTATCTGGATTTCCCGGCCGACTATAGTATCCTTTTCTTTTAGTGTGTCTAGCATACTGATAGCAAACTAAAAGGTTTTACGGCATACAGTCTTTGAGATATCAAAATTTGCATACAAATCTCTTACTGAGTCGTGGTTTGCTCACTCTCTTGCTTTTATCATCACAGATTTGATGTAAAAAATAGCTGAAGTACAAACCATGGATTAGCTGCGCTTTAACTAGCTCAAAGTGTCATATAACAAACTCCCAAGGTATCATATTTACATTTGAATATTCAAACTCGTATATACAATACTACTGGTTCTAAAAATATTTTTCAGGGGGATGTAAACTATCTTTTATAGTCCGTGAAGATTAAATTACAATAATAAATATTGTCTAATTTGTTTACTGTTGTAGATGAACAGAGTGTAAAGGCATCACAGACAGCCCAATCGAACCACGTGTGTGAAAATGTGTGAAAATGTGTAAAATACTATGTACTTGGACTGTGACAGTAAGAAATAATAAAGCAATAACAATAAGAGTGTTGATAAAATTAAAATTGAAAAGAGATGAGCTTTGGCAAATGGTAATTTGGTCAAATGTAATGGGCAAAAGTTTCATGCTAAATTGTATAATTTAATGGGTTAAGGATAATGAATTGGGATTAATAAAGATTATTGGTGAAATTGAGATTGAGAAATAATAAGTGTAGTGCAAAATGTGAGCTGTCGACTAAGGCATTGTTCATGAGGTTCTTATGTTAATTTTATGACTTAATGGTTAAAAAAATAATTAAAGATGAGTAGAGAATGGAAGTAAATTTGAAAAGGGATAAATTGTGTACATGAAGAGGTGTGCGGTTTAGGCTTGAAAAGGGGGTTACAATGTGAATTTTCATAGTTTAAGAACTAATGGATACAGCATGAAAGTTAATAAAATTATTGGTGAAATTAAATTAGAAAAAGAATGAGTTATGGGGTTATGGGAAAATTCAAAAATTTCATGATTTATTGAATAGGGAATAATGAATTAAGAGTAAGGAAATTATTGGTATTATTGGAGTTGGAAAAAGGATATGAATTAATTGCAGTTATATGGTGGCATTTAGTAGAAAATAAAATAAAGCAATTGTTAAGAATGATAAATAGAAAATAGAAATTTATGGAATATTCATTATTATTATAATATGGAATTTTGAATATAAGTTGATATTACTGTGCAATGAAAAAAATTCGAAAAATAGTCATACAAGTGGTGCGGTGAATGTTGATATACTGCAAGAAAGTAGAGGAAAGGAACATGTATAGGAGTTGCATAGGATATGTTTTATTTGCAATCGTAAATTCTCAGAAATCCAGTTTAATCGTTTTTTACCTACTTTTTCTGGATACAAGAAATTGAAATTTATCTTAAATTCTTACAAGTCTAAACATGAAATGATTTATATGAATCGATTTGAATGAAATAATTTACATGAATTGCATTACATGAAATGATTTATATGAATTGCATTACATGAAGTGATTTACATGATTGGTTTACATGAGATGATTTGCATAAAATATTTAAATTGCCTAAATTATAATTTTTCATGATTATGGATTGACTGAAGATAATTACTATTTGAAATGATTTCTACAATTGAATTATATGCATATATGAAATAATTTTGAGACAGTTGCTCCTTAGTGATCATGCATACATTATTGATGATTAGGGCCAGGAAACCGTCGCAAAGTCTCCAATACCTTCCCTTCTCGATCACAGTTGTCACTGACAAGTATACACTATAGATCTTTCAACAATGGCCATTGTTACAGGAAGGAACGGTTTAGGGTTGGATGCCTGGTCCCACGTGGGTACGTTTAATTCTTATACAGATCCCTGTAGGGATATAGTTTAGTGTATGGTTCTATTAGATTTGACTGTCTCCATTGAACTGATTATGAATGATTTGAATATTGAATTATTGATTTGACAGAAAATAAAGAAATGATTGAAATCAATTGATTAAAAGTGATAGTTTTAAATGGATTATTTACTGCACTAGATGGGAATACGAGAGTATTGCTTACAGTATGATTTGAAAAGTTACTGTTTTATTTACTGTGATTTTTAATAAAGTTGCTTTATAAAACTATTTAAATAAATTGTTTTATATATTGACATTGATTTGAAATTGCATTGCATAATTTATTAAATGTTTTATAATAATTAATGATTTCATTGTCAATTGTTTACTCCCTATAGTCACATCTAAGAACCAAAACACAACAGGTACTCTAAAGTACCTCCCATACTCTACCCGATTACTTAACCGATTATAGTATCCTTCATATACTGTTCCCTAGTGATAAATATTTTTAAGCATTTTAATATTATATTTAATATGCTTTTTCATAATTAGTAATATATGTTATTTTTACTTACTTGCATACAATATGCGCTTTTATATGTGTTTCTTACTAGGCTTTCCCCAAAACTCATCCCTCTTATTCACCATCTCAAATAGCTTATCTGTGTATGTGCCATCCACTGCGATAGAATAATTGAAGAAAATTACTACAAGTTTAAAGTGCTCAGTGACCAGCTATATGTAGAATTTTATATTTATATTCAGACTAATACATGCACAGCAGCTATAAATAAATATTGGGATGTAAATAGTGTAGTGATTGATTAAAGAATATATATATATATATATATTTGTGGGGTGTATTGAAATTAAATTGATGTTAATAAAATTTTAAATATTATGTTATAGTTTATATTATGATTTCTTATTTATTTCTTATGGACTAAATAATTTAACGAGATAAAGACATATAAGAAATAAAAATTATAGATCATTCTTGCACTGACATCGAATGCAAACTAACTGACACCAACTGATTGAATGAGAAAGATAGTATCAAAATGAAAAAAATTAGTTCGAAATTTAATAATTCTGGATGTTACAAAAAGACCAAAGCTTTTCAAGATAAGATGATTGCAAGAAAGACTTTTGAGATTAGGCAGAAAATTCTACTTTATCATTCAAAGTTAAAGCTTTTCCCGAGTAAGTTGCGTTTTAGATGTTTAGGTCCATTTATTGTTAGTAATGTTTATCCTTATGGTGTAGTTGAGATTCAAATTTTGGATACATCAAAAACATTCAAAGTAAATGGTTAAAGACTTAAACCATACTATAAAGGATTTTAAGTATACAATGTGGAGGAGGTGGATTTGGAAGATCCAATTTATGAGAATTAAAGAAGGTGGTAATGTCGAGCCAACAACATTAAACAAAAGCACCACTTGGAAGGCAACCCAAGGATGTAAAAAGAGGGAGTATTTTTTTCCTTATCTTGTATTACCATTTATTTTATTTTTTTGAAGTCTTTATTATTCTTTCTTTGCATGATGACAAAGTAAGATTTAAGTGTGTGTGTGTGTGTGTGTGTGTGTGTGTGGGAGGGGGGGGGGGGGAATAATGGTCGAGAGTCTATATAAAAAAATTGAAAATTAGGAAAAAAATTTTAAAAGTCTATAAGATCATGATATGTTTTCTTTCTTTTGATAATTAATTCTAAAATAAAACATGGTTTTATAAGAGAGTCGACAGTATTATAATTATTATTATTGTTGAAGTGAATGCTTTCTAAAAAAATATATATGTGATTTCATAATTAAATATGATTGTTCATATGATATTGATAATGTGATTAGTTCATTGAAGTTGGTATAAGTATAGGTTAAATAGACGAGAACCTAGAAAAAAAAAGAAATATACAAATATAGAAGTTAAAAGTTTTAAATTCTACTCTAATGTTTTGAGTCGCTTGATCTGTGATTGAATAAATTATTAAAGTGACTTGAAATATGAGTATGCAAAGCACTCTAAAAGAGGGCTTACTTGTTGAGTAATAGGGTGTTGGTATCACCGATATTAACATTCGCATAAAAAGGCCAGTAAGTACTTAGAGAAACCATTGTTGATACCTCAAAAAAAGAAAAAAAAAGAGAAGAAAAAAGAAGGATAAAAGGTTTTATGATCTATTGCCTAGGCTTGTATTGATGGAAGATGGATAATTGTAAAGTTGATATTATATGTTTCAATTACGTTGATTGGGAATCTTACATGAATTTATTTAGAAGTATGCATGAATATGAGAAGTAATGATTAAAATATAATTGACTTAATTATTTAACTATTGTTGAAGTTATGAGTTGAGAGTTAAAAGATTTGAAAATATATTCATGATCTTAGCCTTTGTTATTGAGTCTTAAGTAAAAGATTTTGTGGGTATATCTTCTAAAGCCCTCACGAGACCTAATTCGTCCACTAGGGGTGACCTAGGGGTTTAAAGGCTTATTGTATGTGCTAAATGCAATTGTGATTCCTACAAAAGTGAGTTAGGATTTATGATTTGGATTTTAGGATTTTGTTCTTTAGTTAGTTTAGGTTTTGCTAGAGGACTAGCAAAAGCTAAATGTGGGGGAATTTGATAGGATGATATTTTTTGAATTATATATGTGGCTTTATTGATGTTTTATACCTAAAAGAGCTTACTAATGTTTATTTTATGTTTAAGTATTAAATATCAAAGTTGGAATTAATTGAAGCTAAAAAGAACAAAGTGCAGTATTTTCTGTCCAGTTTGAAAGATTGATATTTTTAACCATCTTAACAACCTAATCTCAAGAAGTGGCCTTCATGGAAGTTGTAGATGACTTCTCAAGGTTTTCGAAATGTACAAGATTGTAAAAATCGGAGTTCGTTTGGTAGGTCAACTATTTATGAAAAATTATAACGAAAATCTACCCAGAATTTCTATTTTTAGAAAGAGTTCTAACAAAACAAGGTCAAGACAAGATTTTGTTAAGATAAGATATTGTGAAGACAAAATGGTTGAGACAAGACATGTCTTAAATTTTGTTATGTCTTAAAGTTTTAATTATTTTTAAGATAATGTAATAAAATAGGAAAATAGAGTTTGGGTAGAGAAAGAATTGTAAAGAGAGAGAAGTTCTAAAAAGAGTTTAAGCCAATCAAAACTTTTCTCAGACTTCTATTCTACTTAACATTCATAGGCCTATATAAAGAAGACATTGGCTCTCATAAAAGTCATCCCTCACATCCCTCTTCCTCTTTAGTTTTCCTGTAGCAATTTCTTAGGATTTTAAAAAAAGTTTTCAAATTTCTTTTAAAATTCATTCTTGCGGATTTTATTAGTAGTTTTTATATTTTATTAGTTTTTAATAGTTGTTACAGATTTCTATTGTTCTTTCTTTAAAATCTAATTTCTGTTCTTTCTTTTTTAAACAATTTCTAATTTTCTTATATTAAAAGTAGTCAAAACTAATTCTTGCTTAGTTTTAATAATTGTTTGTGTGTTCTTGCTAGATTTTTTATCTTGATTTATTAGTTCTTTGTTTAATATTATTAAAGATTGATATCTTGATTGTTCTTTTACATGATAATTGATTTCTTGCTAATATTTAACATGAATTGTGTAATCTTGAACATGTCTAGTAAGTAGTTTGTTAATTCAGTTATAAGGTAATTTAATAATTCTTGGAAACCTTGATTGTGAGATTATAAACTTATGATATAATTGTTATTACATATCTAAAATTCCCTGAGCATGATTTTATGATTGTTTAATTGTTTAGATAAGAGGCCTACTATTTAGTTTAATTAAAGAATCCACTCCTAGATTAAAAACTTAAGTTCGTAATTACTTTGGGGTTTAATCACAAGAGGGTTAGAGGAATGGAAGTTTAAGTTGAACAAATTTACATCATATATGTTTGTTACTTAATGTCAACTCATATCTTTCTAGTTTCTAATGCTGCTAATAATTTTATTTAGAGATCGTATCCTAGGTGAATTAATTAGTTAGAGATTAATTGGGAATTGTATTCTTAATTAACGACTAAGTAAGGATTAATGGTGTAACTCGTCGTACTTGGTACACTACGGTTGACTATTTAATTAACAATGATCTTTTGATGTCAATGATCAACAGGGAAGTCCAAGAATATTAGATACCTTGTAACTGAATGCCTGTGATATTTGTTTGAATTTTAATCTTTATATATTATTAGTATATTTGTTAAGTGTTAGTTTCTAAAAACCCTAAATTTAGTAGTAACCTTAAAAACCCCCTTTTTCGTATTTCCCTAAAGATTAGGTATTAATTTTGGTAGGTAATTTTATTTAATTAGAGTCTTTGTGAGATCGACCCTGACTTCTGCTAGCTACATAGTAGTTGTTTAGGAATTTATTTTTGGTAACCTATGATAGTATTAGTGGGAGATAATTAGAATATGTCATACCAATCAATTGGATTTGGATTAAGTAATTTTTAAAAGGCCCAGAAGACCGAATCTAGTTGGACTAAGGCTAAGGCCTTTTTAGGGTTTTGTTAATAGGCAATATATAAACAACATTAAGTCCAAAAGTTAGATAAAACGTTCTTTGATAGTCATTCTGCCTCTTGGAGCTAGCACTAAAAAAATCCCTTTCTTCCTCCGTTTGCTGCCGACTACTCCTTGTCCCAAGTAAAGGTCCCATTTTGTGTCTTACTCTTGTGGATATCGTTAGAGGGCTTCTCTCAGCTAGAAGTTTTAAGTTAACGATAAATTGAGGGCTATTCGTGGATTACTATATTCAAAAGTTGAACTTTCCTACACGAGCGACACCAAAAAGGTTAGATTCTATCCCGAAAGCAATATTGTTGCATGATCCGGTGGTTTTGGTTTATTTTGTTTTTCTAATCTGCTGCTTGTTTTTGTGAATGACATAGTAAATTGAGACAACAAAACCTTACATATCCTTATAGTATATGTACATATGAATGTAACAAGATGAACATATCTTAGTGTTGCTTGGAACATAAAGGTATATTCGAATTCTAACGAGTAATCTTCAAACAGAAGCTTTTGTCTGAATGGAATTCAATTTGCCTAGATATGGTAATCGAATTACTTCCACAATTGACATACTAGTTCCCACAAAAACTAGGAGTTTGCCAAAAAATCAAGGTATTAGTGAGAAAAACAAATATTGAGAGTATCACCACAAGAAAAAGTTAGGTAAGGTTGTTAAAGATATGTGAGTTTTAGAAGGAAAAAAAAGGCATTCGAATAAAGGGTTTTAAAAGGTTATGGAAGACAGTGTGTTTACATATATTTAGAGGAAATTAATTTACACACGCAACCTTTTTCACATTTCTTGTGTAAATGGTATTCAAATTTATGAATGAATGTATTCAAATTCTATATATTAGTTTTAGTATCGGAAGGCACGAACATGTCTTCATATAGGTTTGTACATATGAGTATTCAAGTACATTAAAACAGGTATTTGAATTCTCCACTTGAGATTTTGAATTGAAAGAAATGTACATATTACTATTACAATATGTACATATCCTTTTATAAGTTTGCAATTACAAGTATTTGAATATCTTAAAAACGTATTTGAGTTTCTAATATTATTTTCTGTTCTCTAGCAAGACTTTATCAAGATAGGTATTTGAATGCTAAATTCAAGGTATTCGAATTTTTTAGATTAATTTTGGAATTGAAAGAAATGTACATATGATCATATGAGATGTATATATCTCTTTATATGTTTGTAGTTTAAGGTATTCGAATATCTAAGAAAAGGTATTAGAACCCTAATATTATTTTTGTTCTCTTGACATGGCTAAGGGTACTACAATTAGGGAGTAAGGTATTCAAATATTGTTGGTTTAGTAGGAACCAATATACTAGTTTTAAAAGTAATTTGATTACCAAATCTAGGCTAATTAAGTTCAATTCAAATAGAACCTTCGGTTTGAAGACTACGCATAAGGATTTGAATACCTATATGTTCCAAACAATAACGAGATATGTACATTGTGTTATAGCCACTTGTACATGTAATATCAGGATATGTACATCTCTTAAGACAAATTTGCTTTATCTCAACTTTAGGGACCAATATGTTATTTTTTGAAAGTTAAGGATCAATTCAAAATATCGTGCAAAATTTGGGAACTATTAAAGATATTATAGTGGTTAAAGATGAGTTGTGGCATATTGTAAGTCTTGAGTTTGAACCCAAGTACCTCCATCTCCAGTTATTTAATATTCTTCTTGTAACCAAAAAAAAAGTTTGGAGACCAATAGTAAACTTTAGGGACCATTCAAAATATTAACTCAAAATAATTTATTTATTGCAAAAGTATAAATTGATGTTTGGGTCCTAAAATTTTAAATTTTTTTAATTTATAAGATAAGCAAATTTAAAATTTTAGATAAAATTATAAATAAAAAATTTTTAAGAAAATTTTAACTTTAACGGCAAGTATTTAATATGTATATATATTCTTACATTTTTCACTCTATTCTCCAATACTATGTTATTTCACATTTTTTTATTTTGTTCAATTTTATTTATTTCATTTTTATTTGAACTAAAAATATTTTTATTTTATTTATTTGTTTCAAGTAAAATTTGTGATTTAATTTAATAAAATTAATTATTTTATTTTATTTTTATTAAAAATATATAAAATTTTATTAAATAATTTTAACATCAATAATATATTACAGAATACAAGATAAATGTGCTAATGTGGATGTTTACGTGTATATTTTATTTTAATGACACGTAACCCACACAATAATGATATGGTTTAAGCCCTTTTTAGTTGAAGTCAATAGTTGAAGTTATGAACCCTTGCATTGAATACAAATTAGCGGGCAATGAACAAGTAGACAATTTTTTTTTTGTGTGTAAATCCTAAGATATTTTAAAAATCACATTAAGTATGAAGTTAATCTTCCTTGCATTTCATAGTTGGTGCTGGCTCAATATAATTTGACTTGGTGATAAGTGGAGAGTTAGTTGAAGAAAAAACCGTCATTTTTGACAAGGTAAGTAATGTAAATGCTTGATGCAACTTAACTTTTAAAAAACAATATTGCAAATTTTATGTTCTTATACTAATCTACTTAAAAAATATCTTACGGAATCAAACTAATTTTATAATGTTCTATATCAAAATCTATTTCAACTTCTCTTGAAAGCACTTCCGAAAATAAATATAGTGAAACAATAACATTTTGCAAAAAATTTCCGTACAAGGAAAAAAAATCTTCTATAAAATATTAAGTCGGATTGTTAAAACTTGAAACTACCTAGCACAGTCTCATTCTAAGCTCTCCCAAGCCTAGTCCATAGGTATTTTAGTAATAAATTTAAGCTTTTTGAGAAATTTTAAACCTACTCACTTTTTTACTTTTTTTTTTTATCTCATTTTCTTCCATGAATTACGGCTGAAATGAGATATAAATAGTAAAAAATTAAGTATATTTAGAACTTTTCAAACTTGAATTGTAACCCAACTATCAAAGTCAAAAATTTTAGATTTTATTTTGCCAAGTGGGCCGATAGCTTAATCCATCAAAACGATGACATGATATGATATCATAAACCCAAATCAAGTAAATCAAAGCCAAGCGCAACAATCATCAGAGCGACCAATGTAGCACCTGTGTCCACGTAAAGGATGATTAAAGTCAGCAATTCACAGGAACTCCCTCTTCCTACTTTTCAACTACTTTTCCCGTAAGTATAGAATCAGAGCGCAGCGAAAGTATAACGCAACACTTGACTTGACTTGCTGATTACTATAAAACCCTCGAAAGAATTTATGATGATCATCGCCGTGGCTTCACACTTCGGTCTCATCCTTCTCTTCTTCTGCCTCTTCATTTTATTTTGCCAAGTGGGTTGATGGCCAAATCCATCAAGATGATGACGGGATACAATATGATATACCTGTATCGAGCAAAAGCCGAACGGAACAATCATTAGAGCGACTAATTTGGCACTAGCAAGACCCGTTTAAAAGTTGAGTTATACGATTGAATTTGAAGAATTGTTCATTTTTTTAATAAATTTGAACAAAAATATTAAACACATTTAAGTGAGTTTAAGCTTAAAAATTTAAGTCCATTAAAAAATAGATAGAGCTTGAGTTTATCGTATCAAGCCCGGCATTTTATTATTTTTATTATTATTATTATTATTATGAAATTTATTTTGAGTTTATATTATTTTTATAGTTTAATTTAAATTTTCATGTTTTTTGTAAAATTTTTTGTAAAAATTTATTCAAACTAATTGTATTATACTTATAAATTATTATATGTTTTAATTTTTTATATTTTATTATAATTTAAAAAAATTAATAATATTTGAACAAGTTTTGATGAGTTTAGACTTATATATTATATGTAAAAATGAAAAGATAAAAAATTAAGTCAGAAAAACTAGAGCTGCTTAATGGGTCGGATTAACCCGACCCGATTTGTAATCGGATCGGGTTAATCAGGCCCATAATCCGAATCGGTACTATACCGGTTCGGAACCGGCCCAGCCCGGTACGTTACCGGGCTGGACCGGTTTTAGATTATTAGGACCGGGCCCTTCCATTAAGGACCGGAACCGGACGGTTCCGGTCCAGAACCGAACCGATTCCGGTTGAACCGGTTCGGTTCAAAAAAATAATAAAAAAAAAAGGCTGCCACTGTGCGCTACGCAGTGGCAGCCTTGATTCAGTAGGCAAGTCACAGATCTTTGATAATGGTTGTTGCCCATCAATCTTTTTTTTTAATTTTTTTATTCTAATTTTTTTCTGTAAATACTTCTTCTATCTTCTTTTTTTCTTTACATTTCTTCTATATTTTCTCTCAAATCTACCAACTATCTATATTCATCTACTCTTATTCTCTTCACTCACATACTCTCTCAATATTCACTCACATACTCTCTCAATATTCACTCAAATTCCCTTATTCCAAATTTATAATCTCATCATTTTCTTTATAAATTTCATTTTTCTTTTTATTTTATAATTTTGCAAATTTTACTTTTAATTTTCAAATTCTAATATATTATATATATATATATATATATATCTTTTATTCCAAATTTATAATCTCATCATTTTCTTTCTAAATTTCATTTTTCTTTTTATTTTATAATTTTGCAAATTTTACTTTTAATTTTCAAGTTTCAATTTCCAAATTCCAATATATTATATATATCATACATCTATTTTTTTTAATTCTTAACATATATTTATTTTCAAAAAAATATAAAAATGTCAAATTTCTTTCGTCGTTCATGCTCTGTTTCTCAACCTTTTGATTCCACTGAAATTCCTAATTTGGGTGACGAATCATTTAATGAAATCGAACCCGATATTTATCCGGAGGAGGAGCTTCCTTTGGCGGCGCCATCGGTTGGTCATGATCGACGTGGAGGTCATGCTCAAACACAATCATCAGCTGCCACCACTGCTGCTGCTACATCATCAAGGCTGAAGTTTAGTCGAAAAAAAACGAGTAGGGTATGGGAGTATTTCGATATTGTAGCAAAAGAAGGTGAGACGAATAAATATTGTGCTATCTGTAAATTGTGCCAAGGCGTTTACTCTTATAAGTCCGGTGGAGGTGCTGGCGGTACAGGTACGTATAAAAGACATTTAATTACTGCACATAAAATTAATCCTGATGCCGAAGAAAATGAAATTTTAGAAGGTAAACAATCTCAAATTAATACACGTGATGGTGGAAAAAATTTTATTTTTGATAATGTTCAAGCTAGACGTAGTTTAGTTAGATTTGTAATTAGGACTGAACAACCATTCACAATTTGTGAAAAAACAGGATATTTAGAATTTGTTTGTAACTATTTACAACCCGCATATAAATTTATTTCTAGACATACATTAAAAAGAGATTGCATGGATATGTTTAAAGAATATAGACAAGCTTTAATTGATAAACTTAGTAATATTTCATCTAGGGTTAGTTTAACTAGTGATATATGGACTAGTACTAATGGTATAAGTTATCTTGTTATAACTTGTCATTGAATAGATGAAGATTGGTCCATGCAAAAACGAATTTTATTTTTAGATGTAATAGAAGAAGCACATAATTCATATACTATTCATAAATATATTACTAAAGTTTGTAAATTATATGGACTAGAAAATAATAAAGTTTTTGCTATTACTTTTGATAATGCTTCGAGTAATACTGCAGCTATTCCTCATTTAATTAAAAGTTTTAAACCATGTTATGCAAGGCATATTTTTTCATGCAAGATGTGCATGTCATATTATAAATTTATGTGTTCAAAGTGGTTTTAGTTCTAATGGTACTGGTACTGGAATATGTCCAATTGATAAAATTAAAATTTTAGCAAAATGGATTCGCACACCAAGTAATAAACGTGAATGGAAGCAAATTTGTATAACAAATAATATACATGTTAAAGCGTTTCCACTTCTCGTGGAAACAAGATGGAATTCACTTCATCGTTTGCTTTCTTCTATTTTACCTTATAAAAAACTTGTTACTCCTTTTTATAACAATTATACAAGTAGCACACATTTAGTACTTTTTGAAGAAGATTGGACTTTTATTGAATATTGTGTTGATTTATTATCTACTTTTAAAGATGCAATCGAAAGATTTTTAACTCAATTTTATCCAACTACACCGTATTTTGTTCATATTTTCTACACAATGTTTGACAAATTTGTAAAATTTAGGAATCATGAAGCTTTAAGTTCTTTTGTATATGATATGGAGGAAAAATTTAAGAAATATTGGGAAATAATTCCTCCTATTTATTGTATTGCAACTTTACTAGATCCTAGTCAAGGTGAGGTAAATATAGAAACCTTTTTTGATTGTTATAAAGAATTTCTTGGTCTTGATTCTATTGAGGATCAAAAGTCCTCAATTAACAATCTTTTTCGAGAATTGTTTAATGTTTATGAAATAGAAAGGGAGCAATTCAACTTTAATCGAGGAGAAGAAGATTCATACGAAGAAACCAAAAGTAGCAAAAAAGGAAAAGGAATTTTAAACGCAATTAAGGAAGCAGCAAAGAAGAGAATGAAGCTAAAAGGAAAAGCGATCGGATCGGGATTAACAACTCGAAGAAGTTCTAGCTTCAATGAGCTAGGATTTTTCTTAAGTCAAGATTTTTCTGTAGATGAAAAATTTGATCTTCTCCAATGGTGGAAAGAAAACCAAAAACAATTTTCAGTTTTAGCTTCCATGGCTCGAGATGTTTTTGCGGTGCAAGTTTCTTCTGTTGCTTCAGAATCCGCATTCTCGACGTGTGGAAGAATTATTGGAGACCATCGAACCACTCTTAATCCAGATTAATTGTGCATGTTAACATGCCTTAAAGATTGGTTTGATGCGGAATCGCACAATGTCGAACTTGGAATGGTCAATGAATTCGCTGATAATAATTCAGAAGAGGAGGAAGAAATTTCCAAGGCAATCCATATAAATTATGAAGAGTAGAGAATAATCTTTTTTTTTTGTAAATTATATGTAAAATTGTAAATAAGTTTAGTCATAGTGAATATTTTTATGGACTACGGTCCTGTGGTTTTTACCTTTCTAACTTTTGAAAGGGTTTTCCATGTAAAAAATCTTTGGTCTCCTACTCTCTCCTTTTTCTCCTTTGTTGTTGTTATTATTATTATTATTATTATTATTAGTATTATTATTATTATTATTATTATTACATATCAAATTAATTAATGTTATACTTATCTATGTTTAAAATAAATAAATATTTAAAATACAAAATGAATTAATATTTTAAAAACATATTAAATAAATGAATAAATAAATAAATGAATAAAAATTAAGTAAATGATATTTCAAATATAATAAATTATTTTAAATGCAAAATGAATATAATAAATGAACATAAATAAAGACATGCAAAATGGTATTGCAAAATGAATATAATAATAATATTCATAATATCATTATTTGTATTTTGAATCAAATATCATTTTATCATAATAACTTTATTATAATATTATATTCATAATATAACTTTATTTTATTATAATAATAATTTTATTAGATAATTTTATAGTAGTTTATTTTTACATTATTATTACATTAATTAAATAAATTATAATATAACTTTATAATAAATTATTGTTAAATTAAATTATTAACATTATTTAGTATAAAAATAAATTTATTAGATTAAATTATTAAAATATATTAATATATATTAAAATAAATTAATATAAATGTTAAAAAAATAAAAATTTTAAATGAAAAAATTTAATATATTATAATTTATTTTAACCAGCTCTAAGAAAAACATATCAAGCCGGACTTAAATTCATGCTCATTTAATACTTTTTTTTAATCCGGCTTGAATTTAGCTCGATTCGGTCCGTAGATCGCTCTATGCAATACTGTATCCACGTGGATGATGATTACAGAAGCAATTCACTGGCAATGTCTCTCCCTTCAACTTATTCTTTTCTTGGATAAAAAAAATAAAATTATTCTTTTCAAATACTTCTCCCTTAAGTATAGAATTGGAAGGCAGCGAAAGCGCAGCACTGCACTTGACTTGCTGATTATAATAATACCCTAGAAAAATTTTCTTATGAGCATAGCCATGGCTTCACGCTTCGGTTTCATCATTCTCTTCCTCTGCCTCTTCATCTTCAACTACGGTACAGCACTAATTTCTCTGCATTTTATTTCCTTCTTTACATATTTTTAGAAAGAAAAAGTAATTTGTTTTGCAGTTTCATGCGAGATGATACTGGAAGAGGGGTACACGGTGACGACAGTGATCGATGGCCACAAGCTCAACATAAATCCGCACTCAGTCCTCGCTCCTCCTCGCTCCTCTGATTTGCTACTCCTTGATTCTTCCGAAAGTCACCTCTACACTGTATCATTTCCCCTCTCCAACGGTACCACCTCCGTCTACGATTTTTTTTAAGTAAAAGAAAAAAGAAACAAGAGGTCTCCTCATTCATTACTATCCTAGCACTGATTATTTGGTATTTAAATCTAAAAAAAAAAAAACAGAAAGCGAGGTAAAACGGATATCTTCAGGGGAAGAGGCGGGTCATCAGGACGGGGAATTGGGCCAGGCCCGATTCAGAAACCCGAGAAGCTTCGCAGTCGACGCTAAAGGCAACGTTTATGTGGCTGATAGGGACAACCACGTCATTAGGAAAATCAACACTTTAGGTCTCAATTCCTTTTTCTACCATAATTAGCGATGCGTTTTCTAATTAATAAAAAATTTTTAATTTATTTCTTGGCGCCATGTTATATTTTTTTTAATTTTTAAAATTTTTTTTTAGGTGTCGTGACTACGATCGCCGGCGGTTGCTCAAAGGCAATAGGCAAAGAGGACGGACCGGCACAGAACGCAACATTTTCCAATGATTTTGAGGTAGCTATAGTTGCGGACAGATGCATCTTATTGGTTGTGGAACACGGCACTCAATTAGTTCGCCAGATTGATCTTAAGCCAGACGATTGCGCCACAACATCTCCATCGGGCCAAAGTTTTGGTAGTGTCTTGTTTTAATTAGTGCAACCGCATAAGTACATAAATTTACTTTTATAAAATTGCTTGCCAATTTCATTTACAAGTTTATGTTACTAAACTGCAATCTTTCAGTATCGCATGGACTGTGATTTTGGTGTCCTAAAATTGTCTTAGAAATATATTGATGTGGTCCCTTCTTGTCTAAATTAGGGACCATCTATCGCCTAACTTATGTGATTTTCGTTGACATTGTTTTTTTCGATGACCAAACGTTTGTTTGTGTTCTTTAGCTGCTAAATGTTTTTGTTCTGCCAGCAGTGAGATGGAGTTTTGTTTTTATTCCCTTGTATTTTAGTTGAGGATGTTCACGTTGTTGTCCAGTTTGGCTGGAAAACGGCTCTTGTTTCGGTTGATATGCTATTCATATGTATGAATTTATAAGAAATACTGAGTTCTATATTCTATTTCATTTTAGTTGATGTGTTTTTGGATTATTTGAGTTTGAAAAAAAATTGGAGAGGTCTATGTTCTGTCATTGCATTGAGGTGGATAAAGGGCGAGATAATGAGCAGCATAATATCTGCACTTCTTTCGGCAGATATTGGATATTTTCTCATGTCAAAACAGGCCAAAAGGTCGTGGTCAGTGAATCTTCGAACCTTTGAACCTTCATGATTGTGCATAATTAGTTGATGTAGATGCAAAAAGGTGTTTATATTAAGCTATCCACATTCATGCCCCATGCACATCCCCACATAGCCATTTGTACGTCCATGCTTGAGAGATAGGAAACAAGTGAAATCCAAAGATCCCTTTGTTATGTGTTTTGTGATTTTATTTTATTTTTTTCTGTAAAACATAATGATTGGATTGTTTGCTGGGAAAAAAAAAGTGATTTCCTCTTGCTGTCTATAAAAGATATATTACAGACATGCTTATGCATCTTTGATGGCGGTGTGCATGATATGCGCACTCAATTAAATTTACTTAGATCAAAATTTTGTATCAAACATCAAAATGATCAATTGTCAAATGTATATCAGCTCATAGCTTTTCACTATTTCTAAAGAACTAGTGTTATAGGAATGGATAGTCTGTTCCATTGTTGAGAATCATTCCAAGTATCTAACCTATATTGGGTGCATTATTATCAGTCTTGAACTTAACCTGAAAGGATAATAATGTGTTGTTTGTATATTTTTATTTTTAAGGGCTGGGAGCAGTTACAATTTGGACCCTAGGCCTGGGACTTTCATGTTTACTAGGCATAGTTGTGGGGATCCTTGTTCGCCCCTATATCATCCCTCATGTAAGTGTCACTTGCGATCATGTTATATTCCAGAAATCACAAAGGGATTACTTTTGTGTTTTCTAACCATGCTCTGTAGACAGGGAGGCTCCAACCACATCAGATTCAACAAGATATGGAAGCTTTGCCAAATTCTGGGGAAACGAGTGGTGATGCTCTGCTTCGACATCAGAAGCGTAGTTGTTAACTTCGAAGTCTATGTGCTTGTGCAGAAGCTCGTTTGGTTGTGCATCTCTCATCTGTCGCTTATGTTTAGGGTTGATTTTGTAGAATCTAGTACTTCACAAAAGGTTTCTGTTTCTTTGCTTGATTCTGATGACTCAAATGATTCCGAGGTCGAAAAGTTACAGTTTTCTGCTGATCAATTGAAAGATTTGATCTGTTTTGATGGAAGCCTGGAGTTCCAAGACACATCCGATGAAAATCTCAAGCAAAGTGCTGGGACTCAAAAGGGCAATAATGTTTTACTCGACTGCCATGGAAGGATTGACACTTTGATACAAGCCAACATTATGGAGTTTGCAAACGTAGCTGAAGAAACTATTGCCCAACCAGTTCCGAGCAGCTCAGGTTTATTTAAGAGAAGATGAATGAAGTGGGGATGTAAATTCTATATCTTAGATACTTAGATTAGGTATGTTTTATGGGTCTTGTTAACAATAAACATGGTTATTATCTTCAAATGACTGATAATAAGAGTATTAGTATAATATATATAATATCCTTCCAAAAGAGAAAAGACTAAAACATGATAGATGGAATCTTAAACGGTCTAAAGCAACATGATTTTTTATGCATCTGCACAAAGTATTTTTCTACCAGAAGAGGGTACAAATTTTTAAAAAGATGCAATCACGTGCAGTGAGTAAAAACTTCAAAAATTTAAGAGGATTAAATCAATAACTAAATAGTTTAAAGCGAGGCAGTAAGATGTGTTTGAGATTGCACTGCTGTCAGGGATTTTCTTAGATAACACTCTAGCTGCAAGCTTGAAAGAGATGATGATGATGATGATGATAATAATAATAATAATTACTACAAAATTGCAGAGAAAATTAGTCATTAGATAACTTTTATAAGAAGCTGAAGAATGAATTAGAGAAAAAGGAGTTTCATGATATTTAATACCAGTGGCCTTACAAAATTTAGGCCATCTGTGACTGTGAGTTAACCCCAAGTAGCACCAATCCACAGGCCACAGACACTCATTTCTCTTGCAACAAATGTTATTAACTACTATATCCTAAACTTTTAAGGATCAATATCAAGCTCGAATGAGGTAATTACTAAATACTCCAAAAACTGTGTATTTAGTAATTGTAACCCAAATTTGATCGGAAGCGAGTACTGTTATGATCATATGTGTTTTGATGATCATACAGGTTATCTCCGCGATCAACAGGCTTTCTGACCACAGCTTCATGCTTCCCACCTTGATCTTGAACTGCCCCAAAAATGATCTCATTGGTTTTCTCATGGTTTTGCTCATAGTAAGTACGTGGGGTGGATGATTGATAGCGATGCTGCTGCTGCTGCTGCTGCTGCTGTTTCAGCTGCTGTTGCTGTTGCTGCTGCCGCACATCAGCATCCCATCCACTGTAGAAGGCCCGGCCTTGACGCAACTGATGGATCTTATCTGCATCTTTGGACATGAAAGGGTACGTTTTCCGTGGAGTGGGGGTTCGGGTATCAATTGATGGGGGCTCATCTTCATCCGCTATCACAAAGCTCTCTTGTGCAGGCCAAGACATTGAGTTCTTTGGTTGTTGCTGATGCTGGCTCTGATATTCATAGCTTAGTGGCTTCTTTCTAAAACCAGGAAATACTCCTCCCAGAATTTCCAAAGCAGAAACACCACCATTGACAAAAAGCTTCCCAAGGGATCCAAAGAAGCCTTCTTCTTGCTTCTCTTGTTCATATTCAGTTTGAATTAAAGGTGGCCTGACTGATATCAAGGGCTTCTGATAAGGACTCGATACAGCAGCATTCACTTTAACTGAATCCTGATCCTTCATGAGCATAGAAACAAACATAAAAAATTCACCGTTTTAGAAGATTTTCAAACCTTGAGTCTAGATGAAAGCTAATATTGTCATTTCAGTTGTGAATTATGTAAATGAACCGGGGGTGAATTTCTTTTTTAACAAAAGCAAGACAGCCATCACAAAGCAATTTCCAGTGAAAAAAAAAAGGATGTTTGCTGTCCTCATCTTGGTCCAAGTTTTGGATCTCAAGCATCTATTCGCCTGCTATAGAAAAAAGCTTAGGATTGAGGAACACTTTCTGAGATAATATTTTTAAAACAAGACACTCAGCCAAAGCAAAAGTCAATTAAAATATCCCAGAGGAGAATCATATGTAATGGATTTTCATATAAATAATAACACCGAATACTCACATTCTGGGATGATACTATGGTGCCCACTCTACGTTGCAGCAAAGCTAGCATGTAACCAAAGAAGCCAGCTGCGACAAGAACAGCAATTCCTGAAATGAAAGAAATAATAATGTTTAAACCTCCAATACCAACAACTAATGAAGATTGAATTCAGGTGGATTAGTGTACCAAGAGGAAAACCACTTCCATACTGATAGGCACAGTCATCAAAATGTAGTTGAATCTCTCTGATTGCTCGGTTTCCTCTATCTATCACAATAAGGGAGCAACTGCTTCCAACATATACTAAATCAAAGTCATTGGAAAACTTTGCATCTTCACTTGGTCCATCTACATGTCCCCCTCCCCGGCTCCATTTACCACCGGCAATTGTTGTAACACCTGGTATAAGATTTCACTTGTATCAGCAACAGTTAACAACCATACCGATTTTGAATGTCAATTCTGATAGTTCTTCAAAAATGATAAGCCATTGCAAAATTTTAACAAAATGACAAACACTAAGATTGCCAAAGTGTGATCTTATTAATATTGTTGAGAAAAGAAAATAAGATGGCAAATGTTTAGTACTCAGAATAGTGGGGACATGGAGGTAAGATGCAACGAGCATAAAGGACATAAAACTTATGTAGTTAAATCAACATAACAAGTGAACAAGCAGTTTATCTTTTGGAAAACTCGGTAGTTACATTGCTCACCTGCATCACTTATCTTCCTGATTGCCATGTTCATAGTGTCTGCGATATAAATGTTCCCTCTGTCATCTACTGCTAGCCCTTTTGGATGGTTCATCCTTGCCTCTCTGAGCTTGCCATCTACATGTCCAGCATATCCTTCGGGGGATCCAGCAACCAGCCTTGGTCTACTATCTGCAGTTCTCTCATAATTTAAATGAAATAATCACAACAAAATATTTTCCCAAGGACAAATAGCATGACTGTAGAATTTAATGAGTGAATACCTACATCTTAACATGTAATCAATCTTAACAGTGTTATAAGCATGCAGTAGAGTGAAAAAAGAGTAACATGGTTGGATGTCACAAAATGGACAGGGATATTTTCTTTAAAAAACTGCAGTGATCGGTTTAGAAAAAGAACTAATATGAATAAAACTGAGCAGGAGCACAATAAGTTAAGGTTCCATTTAACTCACCAAATGTCTAAGATACATACAAGATTCTTGGTTTCCAGCATTCCTAAGTTACCAAGTGCAGATAGAAAATATTATAGTCCTTCAAATGATGGAAATGGTTTTAGAGATAGATCTATTTGTCATCATCTAATTTGCAGAAAAATGTAATAATATTGATATAATATTGGTAGAATAATAGCACTATTCTTTTAAGTTTCAACTAATCAACATTTTTACTACTGGAATATTACCTGGATCTAACTGAAGATTTTTCAAATATATTAAGTGGAAATGCATTTGAATTACATTAAAATGCTTGACACATGAAACAACTAACTCTAAAAAGGCTATGAAAATAAAAAATTGCACTCAGCACTTGGAGGGGAATGGGGAAGGTATACCAACTCAGCAAAAACGTGCACTGTCCTTTATAAGGCAAGTTGAGTGACAGAACTCGACAGACAACAGATGCAAATACCTCATTTTTTCCATAAATAACAAGACTTGGAACATTTAGTAAGCAAAGATCACACTATAAAAGCAAAGCATTAGACAAACAAAGCAAACAATCTGAATTACTAAAGGTAAATGCAACAAAAGTAGCAAATCCAGCCATTTGAATAATATTAAAAGAAAGAGAAAACCAACTTACATAGAGATAAAGAACTGGAAATCCTATAAAGATTGCTATTAGCAGAGTCCAAAATCAGCAGCTCCCCACTAGGCAAAACCTCAACAGTGTGAGGCTCAATCCCAAGCTTACTTCCATCAAAAACAGTCTCCACAGTGTATCCACCCTCAAACTTCATCATTGGACGGCCAGTAATTGCTATACATACATAGATCCCATGGAGACCACCATATCAGATACAAATCCCCAAAGCCGAAAAAAAGAAAGGAAATGCGGGTTCTAATTCTAAATTCTAATAGTCAGAGATCCAAAACCTGTTTTAGTGGTAGCTTTGAGTGACCATAACCATTTCATAAAAGCAGACAAAGCATTAGAGAAAAACCCACTTACGATCTCTGCAAGAAAAAAAAAATCAAATGCATTTGTCATCAAAGCAAGGATTTAAGCTTAAATCTAAAAAGCATGTCAAAATAAATGCAAGCTTTTTTATTTCTTTTGAAGCTTACTTGCAGGTGAAGAAGTAGTAGGAGCTGAAGAGACACCTCCAAGAAGAAGAAGAAGCCAAAGAGCAATACCCAAAACCAACACATTTTTGCCCATTGCCACTTTCACAGAAAAGGGAAGGAACACTGTGAGCTAGAGTAAAACAGTGTGCTTTTCAATGGGTTCTTCCTTTCTTCTAGTTTTTAATAGCAATAAAAAAGATTTCCTTTTCTTGGGGTTTTTTTTTTTTGGGAGAGGGTGTGAGAGTGTACAGAGTAGAGTGGTGTGAAGAGAATAGAAGAGGGAAGGGAAAGAGACAAGAAAAAGGAAGAAAAAGCAATGAGAAAAATAATAAAGCAAAAGCGCCAAAGGGTACTCACTGTGACAGTGAGAGTGAGAGTAAGAGTAAGAGAGAGAATCAATATGATGTTTAGTTGGAAAAAAATACCATGGTTTAGCCACAACGTTACATACATTCCCCACCTAAATTCCCGGCTGTTTTTCTCTTCTTCTATTTTTAATGGGCCATTTTCTTGTTTCCCACCAGTCCACCACCATTAATGTTTTGCTTCATCCTCCTTTTCCCTATTATCTTAACTTTGTATAAAAAAATGAACAAAGAAATGTCCTTTGTAATTCTATTGTTTCACTTTGAAAGAAAAAGAATATATATTTGGTTTAACTGATTTTGGTTAAATTTATTTATTTATTTTTTTATTATAAGAGGAATATTAGATAACTGAAGACGGAGATGCTTGGTTAAATTTATTTATGAAAGCATTGCTTAATGTCTAAATTAGCCAAAGTATTTTTTTGCATCTAGATCTTTCATCATTCACCACTATTTGCTAAATAACTTTGAGCAGCAAGTTGAGAATTCAATAATTCAGCAGCAAATGGAAAGGTGGGGCTCTGTGTAAACATTGCTAGGCTTAATTACTAACTCGTCAAACGTGGGCTTATGCCTGCCTGTGCAAGGTTTCAATTGGGCGATTAATTTAGGAATAATGTTTTACTCTAATGATTTTCATGATAGAATTTTGGTTGGTGGTCCAGTGGCCCAGCAACCAGCACAGCAGCATCCCATGTTTTGCCATTTGCTCCGCTGAAATCACCTGACATGATTTATATTTTATAGAGTAACCCATAAGATGAAAGTAAATAGCTTTTTTTTTTTGGTTCATTGAAAGTAAATAGTTTAGTACTTTAAAAATGGGCTCAGCAAGCCTCAACCCATTCTGTTGAGGGCGCATGCACAGAGCAAGGGTAGGTGATAAAGGGGGGAAACTTGAAAGTTAGGTTGGTGGGAGAAGTCGGATGCTGGACCTGACAAAATGCAAAGTTGTCAATTTTAATAATGCCATGTGAGATTAGGATAGCTATCAAGTTGACGCTGAAGCTGCTCATCTCTCAAAGCGTTCACAATTAAGGGTGTAATCAAATCGAATCGAGACGATTCAATATTATGTTTAAGTTTGACTCGATTTAAAAATTCGAAACTTGAAGTTTGGCTCCAGCTTAATTTAACTTAATTTTTGAAACTCAAGTTTGACTTGATAAAATATTTGAGTAGCTTGAGCTCAATTTGTTAAATTTGATTTATCATTTTTTAATAATATATTATAGGGTAAAATAATAAATTAATAATAAAATATTAAAAAATATATATTAAAAAAAGTTAGATTAAGTTCACGAGCCGACTCGATTTATTACTTGAATAGTTCGAAGTCAAAATCGACTAAAAAATAAACGAGTCGAATTTAAGTAATCATCGAATCAAATTTAAATAGCTCATAAATAATTTGATTCGATTATACCTATGTGTTCAATACAATTCAATATAAAAATAGGCAATAACAATTTTTTTTTGGGTGAAATGCAATAACAATATTTGTATTAATAAACGAGAGATTCTGTGCGTAGATCACTAATCATTCATTTCACGTAATAAAAGAAAAGAAAGAAAATCCAACTTCAAAACCCTTTTCTCCCAAATTATCGAATAGAAAAGAAAAGAAAAGCCTTTTGAATGCTTTGATTTTACAAATTATTGGCTCTTCCTCGTTATCTTATTATTACAACAAATCATTCAATGGTGATCATCAATGCATTGGCATGGGCCATGCCTGCGTGTTTTGATATAGGGTGAAGGCTACCCCGATATGCCTAGAGACTAAAAGAAAGAAGAAACCATGGCTGATGTAACAGCTTCCATTTTGCTTTTGTTTGTCTTGACTCTTGTGACACTGTAAAAGATAGAACAATTTGTGCAGATAAAAATCAGGCCTTCCCGTCTTTTTTTCTCCTTTGTGCGATTCTCTTTGCTTCTTTCCCGATGATTCCCAGCAACAGTGATCATTTTTTTCGTTTTTATTTAATAATCAAATAGATCTTCAATTTTTAGTATAAAATAAAATTAAAATTTTAATATTTTATTATGTAAAAATTAGTTCATAAATTTTTTTTCATTGCAAATAAACCTTTAACTTTTTAAAATTATACAATTAAGTCAAACTGTTAAATGACACTAATTATCATTTGGACATCTAATGTGAAAGCTAACGTGGATAGCTTAGTTGGCTGCCACATGACATGTCACGTGTGTAATATTAATGAAAATTAGTGTCATTTAACAAATTTGAACTTAATTATATAATTTTAAAAGGTTGAGAGTTTATTTACAATAAAAAAAATTATGTACTAATTTTTACATAATAAAATATTAAAAATTTTATTTTATTTTATGTTAAAAATTAAAAATTTATTTAACTATTAAACCTTTCATTTTCTGTTCGTAACTTTTTTTTGGGTCATAATAACCTTTTATCATGTTATAGAAAGAGTACCTAGTCTTATAGAGTGAGGCCCAAGGCGATTATCCTTTCCTTTTATCTTTAACGATCCTTTCGTTTCCAAGTTCTTCTCTCCAGGGCCTACCCTCATTACAAGCCCAAAATGCTGGTTAAGTGCGTGCCAAAAACAGCCCATTCAATCTCCTCAACTTATAACGGCCAACACCATTATTATTCCCAAATATATATGAAAGTCAATGTCGATGGTGCTCTGAAGCAGAAAGACAAATCGTGTGGTAATGGATGGCTTCGGCATCACTCAAAATACGAAATGTTGTTGATCCTCTAATAGCAAAAGCGTTAGCACTTGTGAAAGCATTACACATTCTTCAAGCAGGAGATTTCCATAGATCTTGGACAGATGGACGCAAAATATTTACTCGCCATTTTTCTACTATATCAAAAGCCCAACAATTTGAAGCCATGATTTTTTCACTAAATTAGCAGTGATTGACATTTTAGACTTTCATCCAATATTCTAGCAAGTATAAATACGGAGTGGCACTCCCTCATTGCATTTCCAGCCCATTGAACATCTCTAAATTTGGACCGTAAAAGTAAATTGAATCTAAATCACACCCTAGAAGGATAAAAGCTCATGGTGGCCTCACAATGAAAAAGTTATGAAAAAGCAGATTCTTCTTCGAGAGTTGTCTTTAAAAGGCAATTTTTTCTGCAATTATCTAAAATAGAGTTATAATTCTTAAATTTCTTTCCGATAAGAACAAAGTGATATTTTTGTACAAGCACTCTGTAAATTTTCTATACAAACTAATGCAATACAACAAGTTGGGCAGAGTCTCCCAAAATTTCCTTAACCTTTTCTCGTTTTTCAGCATTCTCGGCAATTCTCTACTTGTAAACTTAGCTTTTTCATTTTCTCTTTGTTAATGACATCAGAGCTTGTTGTAGTTTTGGGTTTTAGAGCTATAGTGCTAAAAAGCGATTGCCTGCAAGTTATTAAACTGCTGAAGGCTACGATAAGAACTTCTCTAATATTGGAAATATCATGGAGGATGCTAGGGAATTAAGAGTCTTTGGTTGTGCACGTGAAAAGAGAAGATAATGCTGCTGATTCACTAGCTAGGTTGGCTTTGAGCAAAGACCATGATGTATTCTGAATAGAGGATTGTCCACCTGTTGTCGCTCCTATTATAGAAGATGATTGTAATGACACTCGTGTTAATGATGAAAGATCACTTATTTTATTCTAAAAAAGTAATCGATTTAGTGGTTGTTAGTTTTAATTAAAATGAATTAGATTTAAAATTCGAAAATCGTATTTTGTCACAAGAAATCTGAAAGCGATACAAAGATCAAATTGGCATTTTGTATTGGAAACCAATGTACCTATGCAAGTTAACGGTGCCTCAAATCAGTAAAACCACTATAAACAAAAGGAGAATCGATCCCATACAATTTTTGCTGGTACCGAAAAATGCTTTGACTAACAACACCGTATACAAGAATACGTGTTGTCAGCTGACAGTTCCTCTGGATCAGCCCTTTAACTCCCAACCCTGGAGAACCATTTCAAGAGCTGGCATCAGATTACAACCGTATCTGGCAAGTACCACACCACCAATGCTTCATATAAGAGTTTTCTCTCATTCAGGCAGAATCCCTTGAAGCGAATCAATCATTCTACTGTGTAGAACTGGTAAATTTGTGTCAGTTACGCTGTTTATGTCAACCAGTACTCTCAAAAGAGTCCTGGATCTGAGGAAGGCACCTAGGCTTTGAAACAGTAGCAGTTGCAAGGCCTTGAAGCAATTTCTGAACGTCAACAGCATCATCTAGCTAATACTTCGGCTCCGTTTCGTACAAGTATTTCATTTTCCAAAAAACATTTTCTCCATTTTTTTGTGTTTGGTATGCATAAAATGATTTTAGTCAACTGAAAAATCACTTACAATCAATGAAAAATCTCTTAGATCTTTCGTAAATTGTTTTCTCCTTTTGAAAAGAGGAAGTCAATTTCCAACCCACTTCAACCTTAACAGATAGCCAACCCCAAGCTCGATTCCCCACCATTCCACACCAATTTCCTCGTCGACATCACAAATCCTTTCATTGGCACCACCGATCCTGTCGCTGGCATCCTTCCTTTGCTCTTGTCCTTCAAGATCATGCCCACCCTTACTTAGGTCCTCAAAACCCAAACCGATCTACCATAGTTCCTTACCAAAACTATCCACAACACCATAGATCCATCTTGCCACTACCATTGATCTTTTCATCGGCATTCTTACTTGGAGATCTAAACACTTCAAGATCTTGCCTAAACACAAACATCTTCGTCCTTTAAGATCCACTTTCCTGTAAGGCTTTGCTTAAACAAAACAAACGGTATGCAATGAAAAAAGTATATTGATTTTTTATTTTCATATGGTGTTTATGGCCACTTGTTTACTTGCCATTTGTGGCTTTAGTAGAAGATTATTCCAATTCTCATGTTTGTGTGCATGGTTTTTTTTCTACAGGTAAAAGAAGAGGCACAACAACTAGCTCTAATATATGAAACTGTTGGAGCTTTTAAGGTGTAGCGAAAAAGTGGAAAAGGAAAGTTAATACTTGGAAGGTGAGTAAGAACAAACTCAGCAATAAACTTATAATGTGTTGCCTGTTTTGCTTATGATATTTGCACTATTTAAAAAATTGGTTGGTTATGAAATTGTTTGTGCATAAAAGCAGCGACATGACTATTTAGAAAGGCTTCTTTCACATCTTTGCATCAATACTATGTGAGATATAAAGGAAGTTTATCAATTGGGAAGCTTCTCTCACATTTATCTATAGAGACGTTATTGATTTTTGGCATGTAATCCCTTCTTGTTAGAAGCTTGCATTTAGAATTTCAAATTGTTGTTCATATATGCTTTTCAACTACAGTGTTTTTTTTGCCAATTTGGTACATAGGATTGGGCATGTGTATGATTGAGGTTAATGAGATTCTTGTGCCACTGCCATGTCAACTAATTAGACTTAATTTGTATCGTACTCATATTTTGTTTCTATGTTAATTGTTTGGTAATGTTGTTTGTGCTATTTTTGGTATTATTATGTCTGGTTCATGTTACTATTAGTGGTAATTTTTGGATTCGTATTATTGTGCTATTGGAGCAATAGCAGCATCAACTGTTGCTACTGTCCAGCAACTGTTGCTGTTGCTTGCATGGTAGTTGTTGGAGTAGCAGCTGCTATCTATGTGCTAGACTTTTAATCTATTAAAAAATTATTTGTAATAATATGTAGTAATTAAATTATAAATATTTATTTTATTAAATTTATTAATGATTACGATAATAACTCAATCTTTGTTATATGTTTTATTCTTTGCTAGACATTTATTCTTTGTTTATATCTTTTATTTTATAACTCAATCTTTGTAGATAAATTTTATTCTTCATTTTTCCTTTTCATACTTGGAAGAATTTGGCTTGAATGTATTGTTGCAAGTGTAGTTTATGACAATCATGTTGTTTCTGATGTTGGATTATTGTTGATTTTGTTTCTTCTAGGTTTTGCTAGTTTGGATATTTCAAGGTGAGTGGTACTTTAAGCTATATTGTTCGCGGGTTCATTTGTGATTTGTTAGTACCTGTTTTTTATGATTGAATATATTTGTGATTTATTAGTACTTGTTTATGATCATTGGATATGTTTGTGATTTGTTAGTGTTTGTTTCTTATTATAGATGGATAATAATTTTATTCGTAGATTTATGGCTGCAACTACATCAGTATTAGCTTTTGAAATTATTGTTCTTAAAAGATTTAGACTTAGGAACCAAATAGCCCATAAACCTTATGTCAATTGAGATTATGATAGAGAAAATTATATTAATAGCATTTTATATGGAGTTGATTAGAAATATGTTGATATAATAATAATGTGTCCAATTACATTTTTTAAATTGTGTGACATTCTTACTAGAAACAATTACAATCAGGTAGGTGGGTAGATGTTAGGGAGCAAGTTATAATTTTTTTGCATCTCATTGGTCATAATGTATGGCTTCAGGTGATTGGGTTAAGATATTATAGGTCAATTTGGATAGTTCATTGTTTCTTTAGGATTGTGTTGAGAGCGATTTTGAAATTATATAGTCTTCTCATTAGATTACCCGATGGCTCAACTCCTCCTAAATAACAAACAACCCAAAGTTTTACCTGTATTTTAAATATTGTGTTGGAGCATTAAATGGAACTCAAGTTCCTACACTTGTGCCATTTGAGATTCAAGGAAGATTTTGTAGTCATATAGGGGGAACAACACAAAATGTCTTGGTTGCTATCACTTTTGATTTGAAATTTTTCTATGTATTTGCTGGTTGGGAAGGTAGTGCACATGATTCTCGTATTTTAAATGATGCACTTGAACGCCCAAGAGGATTTAGAATTCCAAAAGGTAACAGTTAAAACTAATGAATAATAATATTTTATTTATGCTTAGAATGAATAAAGTAATAATTAAATTTTGTAAATTTGTAGGCAAATATTATCTTGTTGATGTTAGATATGGTACTCAAAATGGAATTATATCTCCATTTCGTGGTGTTTGATATCATTTGAAAGAGTTTAGTAATCATTGTCTAGAAAATGCAAAGGAACTCTTTAATCTTCATCATTCATCATTATGAACTACTATTGAGCGAGTCTTTGAAATTTTGAAAAAATGTTTTCGTGTGTTAGATGCTGAACCAATTTGGGATTTTCAAACACATGTAGATGTAGTGTTAGCATGTTTCATCATTCATAACCATATAATGGGAGTTGATCCTAATGACTCAATTAATCAAGGATCACTTGATGAAGACGAGTCTTCAATTGTAAGGTTAACTCTCATAGTGCAAGAAGAAAGAGAAGAAACTAGAGAATAGACTACCAAGAGAGAGGAAATTGCACAAGCTACGTGAAATGATTACATAACTAGAACCAATTAGTGTAGACTTGAAATTTTCAATCTTTTGTCATTATGTTTCAAGAATTTCTTATGTTTTTTATTCAGATTAGATTGAACTTATTTGACATTTGAGTTAATTAGTTATATTATTGAAATTATTGTTTTATTCATATACTTTATTTAGTATTAATGTTTCTTTATATGTTTTGGGGTTTATTATTTTTTGTGTTGTTTATATTTGCTTAATATAATTATTATTGTAGAAATAAATAAGTCAAAGAAAGAAGGTACATCAAAGCAATTTAGGTGGGCAAAATCAATGCAACATATTTTTTTGGAAATACTTGTTGAGGAGGCTCAAAAAGAAAACAAGCCATTTGATACTTTCAAACCACATGCACCTACTCGAGTAGCTTCCATTATCTTCGAAAAATTCAATGTTGAATGTGAACGTAATCATGTCAATAATCACTTTAGAACTGTAAAGAATACATGGTAGATTATATCCAAAATTCGAGGAGATAGTGGATTTGAACAGGACGACAATGTGAAGATGATAACTTGTGATCAAAAAACATATGATGAAGTAGTGACGGTAATATTTTAATATTTTTTTAATTTTAATCTATTACAATATATTAGCATTCTTATTGTGTTTATTAATGATGAAACTGACACATCCAAAGTATGAACAATTTTTGAACAAAAAACTTGAAATGTATGATGGGATGGCATTGGTTGGTGGAAAAGATATGGCAATGGGAAGTTTTGCTAAATCTTTTGCCGACATTGATTTGGATGATAGTAATGAGGATGACAAAATACCTTTAGGCTGAGAGAATGAGGTTATGAGGAAGTTAGAGGAAGAGCATCTTCTTCAGTTAGAACCTCACAAGCAAGGTCTCATTGTAAAAGAAAAAGTATTCATACTTTGAATATTGATAATGAAAAACTTGAAAATATGACATAAAACTTGGTGAGATTGCTAGTGCCATCAACAAATTCACCGCTGATCAAGTGAGCGCAGAACATCTTTATGAGGAAGTTATATCGGTGGAGGGATTTGATGAGAGGTCTCTTATTACTGCTTTTGATTACTTGGTAGAACATGAGAAGCAAGCAAAAGTCTTTATGGTTAAAAATAAGAATCTTAGGAGGCTTTGACTTGATAAATTCTTCAAGAATTTTACATGATTGATTAAATGGTTAACATTTGTGTAAGATTTGCTTGTTTCAAATCCTACAATATTATTATTATGGATATGATTTTACATAGGAACATGCTTTATATGATTATTGTAGGATTATTTTGTGTAGAATATTATTAGCTATTTTGAGTAGGAAAGTACTAATTATGGTTTGTAATTGTTATAGGTGTAATAACAATATATAATTTATTATATTAATTATAAGTTTTTAGGATCTTATTATATTATTATTATTATGTTTTGGTTATTTTAATTTTATTAAAATTGTTCTTTTAACAAGCTAAAGAAAAATGAGGTGAATATATCAAGTATTGAAAATTTAGCCAATATAGGAAACAAGATTCAAAATATAAGTCTTATAACCAATATAATCTTAGCCATACAATGTGAGAAGGAAATCATGTTGCTCATGTATTAGCAAAACATGAGGTTGGCTCTACAAAGGCAATGTTTTGGGTTAAAGCGATTCATAAGATGCTACAAACTATTATACAATCAAATATGTAAACTCTACCAATTCTATTAATTATATGATAAAGATCTTGTTTAAAAATATTATTGTTATTATTATTATTATTATTATTATTATTATTATTGATTTAAAAACATTATTAGTAGTTAAATATGTAAATAATACTTTTTTAACAGAAATATAGATTTTCCAGAAAACAACTAAACAACAGAAAATATCAGTTTTTTTCAAAAAATCAATTTTTCAAAAATTATTTTCTGAAAATCATTTTACGGGAATCAAACGGAGCCCTAGCTTTGCTAAGCTTTCACCCAACGGTGCTTGCAAAGATTCCTAGAGCCATGGCAAGGTTGGATTAGAAACTAATGTTAATATACTTTAAAACATATCTTCATTTGATTTATCATCACCAACACACATCACAAAATCAGGTGGCTTCCTACCATTGAGGCATTCTCAAAAGAACCTTTTCTCCAACCAGTCCTTTGCTTACTCCCTGAATGATAAAGAACATCAATGATAAAGTTTGATTCAACTGTTCTACAAGCATAAATATGAGACAGATAAAAGACAGATGCAAGCATTTAGGAGGGAAAATCACTTGTCATACCTATGGCTTAACTTCAACAATATAATTCATTTTCTTTCCTTCTATTTTTCAACTCTACTAGCAATAAAAGAAAACAAAATTATATTTTCCTTCACATTTTCCATCTTTCCTACCAAATACACCCAATGAAAAAAATAAACAACTTTGTTTTTCATTTTCATTTTCATTTTCATAGAAAATAGAAAATGACTAAGAAAATGTGTTTGGTTGAAAAAGTAGAAAATGTTTTTTTGAAAACTGAAAATGAAAATAAGCCAAATTTTGAAAACAAAAAAAAAACATGTTTTCATTGTTTTCAAAGAAAACAAGTTGGAAAGTTGGAAAAGGGGAAAACACGGGTTGCTTGAATATTTTTTAAAAATTACTTTAAAACTCACAAAAAACTCGAGTTCGATACATGGTACAAGCAAAAACTTTTTTTTGTTTATTAGGTTTTGGGTTTTCATTCTTTATTCTGTTTCAGCCATATCTCCCATTCTTTTTTTTCTTTAACTCTTTCTTCTTCACCTGGACGCCAAAGTTTCTATCAAAATCGTGCCAACCACCATTGTCAATCAAACCAAGTTTATTTCTTACACTTTATTATGGTTGTTTTTCTTGTTTCTCTGTATCTATAGTGGTTTGCTTCAAACTTACCTTACAACTCTTTCTTAACATTAGCAAGAACCTCTTTACTGGTCTCATGAAAACAAAACTCAATTTAATGTGATTTTTTTAATGTTTATATTGCATTAATTTTTTTTACAGCTCTTTCTTGTTTCTTTGTAAAGTCGAGAAAGGTCGGTTCAATTTAATGTGATTTTTTTTAATTTAGATTGCATCAGAATTCAATATGAATGTTGTTTTAAACATCTCTCGCTAATGTTGGTTTTGATCCTAAAACAAGAAAAAACATTGGAGCTTTACAAACAGAGCAATAAAAAATTTGAATTGATAACCTTAATTCTAGTTTGGGACACCATTTATACATTTATAGGTATTGTTCTTTGTTTTTCTTTTTCCTTTTTTTTTTCAGTTACTATTTCACTAACATATAATTTCATATAAAGAAGCAGAATATACTAGAACAATATATATATATATATATATATATATATATATATATATATGAAGATTGTGATTCATATATACTAGAACAAATATATATATATATATACACTAGAACAAATATATATATATATATGAACAAATATATATATCTTGTATTTTATCAATTATCTCCATCATCAATTCTTGGTCTTTTGTTAAGACATTTAGTGTGTCTTGATCTGAAGATGTTTCTATATCATCCATTTGATTAACTTGTATATCTGATGAAGATTGTGATTCAGTATCTGAAGTTTGTGTCTCTGAA
Source organism: Heritiera fomes (assembly GCA_032173925.1). Classification (NCBI taxonomy): domain Eukaryota; kingdom Viridiplantae; phylum Streptophyta; class Magnoliopsida; order Malvales; family Malvaceae; genus Heritiera; species Heritiera fomes. The sequence continues at coordinate 12,603,579 of JAPDPM010000009.1, read as the reverse complement.
GTTGTATATGTCAGAAGTTCACAAATTTTCTGGTTTGTTTCTTGATCAAGTTGTATTTGATTTATTCTTCTCTTTATTTTACAATATTTTGAAATATGTCCTGTTTTTCTACATCTATAGCATTTTATGTTTGGATTTTTCCATTCCTTTTTAGGTTTGTTTTCTTGGCTTTTAAATTCTTTTTTAGTTTGAATTTTATTTCTTTTGGGTTTTTGGTAATATTTGTCTTTAGAAAAGTTTCGTTTGTATTCAAATTTCTTTGGTTTGCAACATTTTGTTGAAGAACATTCTGGATTATAGTTTATATCAAATTGTTTGCAAAATGTTCCTAATTCTTTCTTAGATTGTCTTTGTTCTTTTTTCAATTGTTTTTGAATTATCTGTTCATCAGATGATTGAAATTGTTCACTATTAGTTTCTGAATCTTTTATTGTATTAATTGACCTTTGTTGTGTTCTATCAGGTGTATCTGGTATATATCTTTCATTTTCTCCAGTTATTTCTGAGTTTAATGCATTAAGTCTTTGTTGAATTTCTTGCAAGAAATTTAATTGAGTGTTAGATGATATTTCATGTGGCTTAAATAAAGGTTTTGAATTTTTTGTTTTTTGTTTTTCTTTACTTGGTTTGTCTTTTTTAGAAGTTTGGATGTTTGAATTGTCTATTTTTGTGTGTGTGTATATATATATATATATATATATATATATATATATATATATATATTTATATTGAAGGAACTATACACCATAATCGATAATATATATATTTGCATAACAGAGTAATAAAAAATTTGAATTGATAACCTTAATTGGGGCACTATTTATACATTTATCTGTATTGTTCTTTGTTTTTCTTTTTCCTTTTTTTTCAGTCACTATTTCACTAACATATAATTTCATATAAAGAAGCAGAATATACTAGAACAAATATATATATATAGATATATATTGAAGGAACTATACACCACAATCGGTAATATATATATATATATATATATATTGTATAACCATAAATATACACACAAAATAGATTAATAAGGCTTGAAATTATAAACTGTGGATCAAATAAATAAATCATTTATAATAAACAAAGAATTATTCTAGATACATGTAGCATTATTAGTATTTTTAATATGCAATGAGAGCATTTCTTGTAAATTGATGTTTTAGACCCATATTTTTTTTTTGTTACCTATAAGCTGTAAAGTGCTATTTATTTATTATATACAAGCTATAGTTTTAATTTATTTTTTAAGAAAATTTTTGTTAAAAAAATATGTTGGTCTCATATTTATTTATATTGCATTATTGTGAATGTCATTAATATGCATTGTTTTTGTTGTACATGTAATTGTGTTTGCATTATCTCTATTGTGTACATATAGATTTGTAATAGCATGTAATAGGACTTATTATCGATATATAGTATTAATTATTTTATTAATGAATGACTTGTCCTCTAAATAGTAGTTTAGATGGGAGGGAAAGATAAAGATGTTGATGCGAAAGATTGGGCAAAAGAAAAAGAAACAACATTTATTCATCTCTTAATTAGAAAAGTAAGAGAAGGAAAGTTGCAATCATCTACTTTTAAAAAAGAAGTGTGGTTAGAGACAACAATGAGCTGCACGGTATGATTGAAAAATATTATGGTGTTGAAAGATTGAAGGGTAAGTTCAATCGATTACGTACCACTCATCATCATTTTTCCAAATTAATTGGACATACTGGAGTTAAATGGGATGTGACATCCAACACTGTGAATGCAACACAAACAATTTGGGAAGAGTTTTTTAAGGTATAATTAATTTTTATTTCTTTTTTACTTATTAATTATAATATATGTTTTTTAATATATGCATTTGTTATTTTGTCATACAGAAACATAAAAATTTCAAAAAATTCAAGAAACAAGGTTGTGCAGATTTTGAATTGCTAGGTGAAATATTCAACACTACAACTGCAACTGGAAAACTTCAACAATTATCTACCGAAGATCCATTATCTCCCATCGAAGAAAGGTGCTTGGAAGAAGAATTTTTATCAGGTTCTATGCACGTTGATTTTGGTGGTAATGGTACAGAAGGTGAAGAGAATGGAAAAGATAAAAAGCGTAAGATGAATTCGATTCCTGGTGAGCGTTGATCTAGCAAGGTGAATTAAATGGAGAAGTTGGATTTAGTTTTGGAGAAATGGGCAGCTACATTAAGTACAAAAGAAGAAGCTGCTAAAGCAAAAGTTGAGAGATATAGATCATCTACTGCTAGTGGAAGTACAGCTTCTGATTTTAATTTGGACTCTTATTCTATAGGAAAATGCATGAGTCTTTTAGAAAAAATGGAAGGCGTTTCTTCATGTTCTTATAATAAAGCAATAGAGAAATTCACATCAGCAGAATGGAGGCAAATTTTTTTTGTAATGTCTGATGCAAGGCGAAAGGATTGGGTGGATAGCCTTATTTAATTATAGTGTCTTAGTCTTATTTAATCCTAGTGTTTGTTATTTTGCTTGGTGAAATATTTGACTTATTTTTTATGTGATATAATAATATTCTAACATTATAGTGTGGAATACATGAAATTATTTATTATTATTGAGTGATCGATAAATTCTCTTTCAACTTTGTTATATTAACTAAAATTATTATAGCAGATATAATGTGGTAATATAACATTGATATTTGTTATTTGTGCAAGTAATTATAATGAGTGTTAGCTCTAGCTCAGAAAGTTCGTCTGATTTAGATGACGAGATGGGTCAATTTATACTTACAAAATATTCCTATGAGTATTACAAGACCTACTTGCCTAAGATGCCATGTAGGACTTCTATATTGAGTGGAAAGGCATATGTTATGGAGATTTTAGACGGAAATCCAACGGTATGTTATGAAATGTTTCACATGAGAAAACATGTTTTCTTAAATTTTTGTGATAAGTTGAAAGCGGAACATCTTTTACATGATGAAAAAATGGTTTCTGTGGAAGAAGCAATTGCAATGTTTTTATATATAATTGGTCAAAATAAAAGACAAAGAGTTACAAGTGATCGATTTCAACATTCAACTGAAACTGTTTCTGCATGGTTTCAAAAAGTTTTGCTTGATGTTCGTAATTTGGGAACTAAAATCATATGTCCAAGAGATCGAGGTGATGTTCAACCAGAAATTGCTAGAAATCCTAAATGGTTTCCATATTTCAAGGTATGTTATATAATACTATCTTATTATAAATTTTTTTTCTTTTTTTCTTTTAATAGGGAATCACATAATATATATATATATATATATATATATATATATATTGTTGTTAATTAAGGATTGTATTCGAGCTATTGATGGAACTGAAATAGCGGCTTGGATTCCTGCATTAAAGCAAGTTCCATTTCGAAATAGAAAGCAAAATATGTCGCAGAATGTAATGGTAGCTTGCTCTCATGACATGCTTTTTACATTTGTATGTACTGGATGGGAAGGAATAACACATGACACAAGAGTTTTTGTTAATGCGATACTAAATAATTTTGGTGCACAAAATTCTTTTTCAATGCCAAGTGCTGGTATGTTTTTAATTAATTTAATTTTTTTCTAATAACTACTTAATTTGTAAACATTATTCATCTAGTTTTCATACTTCTTAATATTGATATTACAGGTAAATATTACGTTGTGGATGCAGGATACCCAAATATACCTGGATTTTTTAGCACCCTTTCGTGGACAAAGATACCATGCATGAGACTTTATAAGTAGGCACCAACCCAGAGGGAAGAAGGAATTATTTAATATGAGGCATTCTTCTGTTCGTAATGTGATTGAGCGAAGCATCAGAGTGCTTAAAAAAAGATTTGCCATATTGAGGGTTATGCCTAACTATCCTCTTAGAAAACTACGTTATATACCGAAAGCGTGTTGTACTGTGCATAATTTCATTAGGTTGGAAGCTGAAAAAGATGAATTATTTGAAGAGGGTGAAAGAGAATACGTGCAGGAATTTGATGACACAGAAGCAACTTTTGCCAGTTCAAGCAACGAGCAAATTACATTTGATATGTCACAAACAGCTAAAATGACTCAAGTTAGAGAAGAAATTGCAACGTCTTTATGGAATAATTATAGACAAAATTAAGATTTCAAAAACCCATAACTATTGGTTTGGAGGTGTTGTTATTTGTTTGGTACTAAAATACATTTTAATAATTTGAATTATTTTGTTTATTTCATTTATAATTTATTCTTATTACTTAGTTACATTTTACTTTGTTTTCAAAAGTTGTAATTTAATTTAATTTAATTTTTTAGTTATTGTTTTTCATATTTATTGTTTTGAAAATGTAGATACCAAACGCATTTTCTATATTTTCATTTTCAAAAACACATTTTCATTTTCGTGTACCAAACAAGTTTTCCAAAATTCAGAAAATAGAAAATGAAAACTTTTTTTTTTCAAAAAATGCAAATAGAAAATGAAAACAGAAAATATTTTCATGAACCAAACGAAGCCTAAGTGTATGTTTGGTTTCATGAACCAAACGGAGCCTAATGTTTTCCATCTTTTCATTTTTCCCTTCCTCCAATTTTCCATCTTTTCATTTTTCTTTCTACTCTATCAAGCAAAGCCTAAGTGTACCACTTTCAATCTCCTATAGCAAAAAATATTCTTCCATCATGATATTCAATTGGATGTCCTTAGAATCTTACGCATACTATTGTCGAATCTATGGAAGCATTGCCTCAATCAAACTCTGACTTCCAATTTTTTAACGGCCTAATACCTAAACATGCTCTCCACGTTTATCACAAAATAGAATTATATCCTAATCTTTTAATTGCATGAAAATCAATCCTAAACGTTTCAAAATAACAGAATTAAGGACATTTCTGTTAACTTTCTCTACTGCTGTTAAGTTTTATTACTGTGTAAGGGTAACGAATATTAATGAATTTAACGAAAATGTATTTAATTATGTTAGTTTAGGACTGATTTACATGCAATTAAACGTTGAGGGCTTAATTTCATTTTGACACAAACGTGAAAGATATATTTGGGTATTAAGTCATTTTTTAACTGTTAGATCATGTCTAAATACTATCCACGGACCTTCACCACAATTTGCAGATCTAAATTATAAGAGAATTTTTCTAAAGAAAAAACCTTCCTCTAGAAAAATTAACTAATATTCTCCTTTCGGATACATAACTTCTTAATTTTGTCACCCAACGTTTTGTTATTTGTATACAATATTTGATTTGGAGAGAGGGATCAAAATTTAGTTTTCTGAATCGCTTACTACTTGATCAAACACTCAAATGTGATTTTGTATTTCTTTTCCTGTTCTGAAATTAATTAAGGTCATTTTGAGTGCTTTTCTTTGGGTTTTTTTTTAATGCTTTTTTGTAAACAGACATGTAAACCAAAACTTCTGCTAGATAGCTCTTCCATCCACCATTAACCATGGTGGCTTTCCATCTATGATCTATTGCACAGCACTGTAGACATGTACATGATACGTTTATGCTATTCCTATAAGACCAAAGGTATCACATAAAAACCAAAAGAAAAAAAGGAAGATCAAACATGATATACCATCCCCACCTCCAAAGTAGATGCATGGGGAACGCTTAGCGCATAGGTGGGCGGTCGGCTGTTTTTTCTCAAGAATTCATACCCAAAGTTAACTACAATTTTTTTGATCAGGCTTGATCCTTTCTTGGCTTTGACGTACGAGTGCCCTAGTATGTAAGCTATCCCAGCTTCCCTAGCTTCCATAAGCTCCTGCAACTCTTCCCTTGCACCACAATCTATCTGCGGGCTCTGCGGTACTATGAACCGTACTCTTTTTCTTGCTTTATTTACCGGAGGTGACCATATCTCCTTCAACTCTGATGGCCCTGCTGCCTCTGTGTTGTCTGCTTCGTCCTCGCTGATTTGAATCCCTTCTGTATGGCTAGAACATGTTCCAAGAACTGTCATTTTCTCCTCATCCTTCGCCATGTCTTCATTGGCACCGCTAGGAGTAACACTTCCTGAGCGTATAAACTCTGCTATGCTGCAAACAAGATCTTTCTCGAACTCCATGTCATCTTTGTGAACATCGCGATATCCGTATCGCACAATGCACCTGTAAAGCCTGTATTCCCTAGGGCCAATATGACCAACCAGAAATCGCTCCTCGGGTCTAACATGAGGCACTGGGACTGATTTGATGCAAAGAAAGACTAGGACCTGGTGGAAGGCTGGAAGGTTGGTTACGAAGTGGGAGAAGATTGCGGGGATTCCGGATACAAGCTCTGTGTGTATGAGTCCAATCCCATGAACCCGTACTATACCTAGACTGGGACCCAAGCTAAGTAACCAGTTGATGGAGACCTTGTTTTGAACATCAAACTCGTACTTTTTCATTGTGCCATAGTGCCAAACACACATGATTATCAGGAAGATGAATGCGAGGGCAATTGGAACCCAGGCCCCTTCAAGGAACTTGATGAGGGAAGCTGTGAAGTAGAGTGCTTCAATCGTGCCGAAAAAGAACACAAATCCTACTGCAAATAACACACTCTTTTGCCAGCATAGCACAATTACCAGAGACATTAGGCAAGTAGTGACCAGCATAACAGTTATAACAGCCAAACCTGCTCCGCAAGGGAAAAAAAAAAGTTAACTCGGAACAAAAGAGGATCCAAGTTATATTTTTTTAAGGAAAAGACAGATTAAATATCTAACATGATTTCTCAAAATAAAATAATAAATGCTGAGACAAAAGCAACTGACTCTCCACTCTTTATGTCTTCTATGGCCCAAACACCAATTATTTTGTGCCAAACTTTATGGTAAAATTAATTATATCAAACTAAGTCATCTAGAATCTCCTGATATTTAGGTAGAAACGAATCAGTTTCCTTCTCTTTCAGTCTCCTATCTAGGCAATGACATGATGCCAGATACACAGATATAATCACAAAAAGGAAAACCTTCTTGTTTAGTATAGATGCTCACTACTATTGTCATTTCTTAGTACTTTTGGGGTTAGTGGAGGCTGAACGAGGACTGGGCTTCTAACTAGGGCAGTCTGAAATAACTAATAACAGGTAACTAATTATCTGAGAACCAAATACAGCTCCAACATATTTTTCATAGATAAATAACAATGGAATAGTACTGCCAAGCAAAATATTGGAGAGAGAAGTTTCGCAAACAAGACCATTCACAAGCCAAGACAAATTACGTACACAAAAGAAAATAATTAATCTATTTGAAAGAAGCTAATATATCAGTGATCAAATCTCTCTTTCATTTGTACTTCGAACCAGAACCATCCTTGGAATAACTAGTTGCTACAAAATGCAATCTTCAACTTGACAGTCATAATATAAAATATTGTATGGCATTTTGGCAGAAGCAATCTCCCAGTTAAGCCCAAGTTTTAGGTGGATCCTAAATAACACCATATGTTTGCCAGTTTCCATGTGCAAAGACATGGTTTATGTTAGAAAATGAAGCTGAGATGCGCAATGCTCCCACTACAACCAAGAACACATTTATGTTAAAAGCTGTAAGAGCAATACACGGGAGCCATACCTGAAGCGTTACCCATGCGTTTTGTGTCTCTAAAGCCAACAGTAACTGCCAAACATAATACCATCAGGAGCCAGTTAATCTCTGGAATGTAGATCTGACCATGGATTTTGGATGATGTGTGGATTATTTTGACCCTTGGGAAGCAACCAAGAGAAGAGCACTGTTTGATGATTGAGAATGTTCCAGTTATGATAGCTTGGCTTCCCACTACAGCTGCAAGTATGGCTATAACCAGAACTGGCCATCTTAACTTCTCTGAAGCAATAACATTTAGAGACTTCCAGTTAGCTGAAAATTACCTTTTATCCCAATCTTTTAGTCTTCGAGGAGAACAAAACCTACCTGGCACAGATACATAAAATCCAATTCGGTAATCACTTTCGATAATATGATGCCGAGATAGATAGGCAGCTTGCCCCATGTATGCAAGAATCAACGATGGATAAACCAAAGAGGTGAAAGCAATCTGCAGAAATTGCAATTTCCATTAGATAAATGCTACTATCCACAGCATAGTTCAATGCTGAATAGAAACCACATTCATGCAATCATCAAAATAAGTTCTCTTGAGCCACACCAAATGTTTCGCAAGCCCCAAATTTTGTGAAAAAGTATTCAGTTCTAAGAATATTTTAATTTACACTTAAGAATTGTCAAATGCAAAGTAAAAATTGCATGCATGTATTTCCTTGAAGATATGTGGTTTTCTCTGAATTGTCAAAACCAGACCACAAAGTAAAACGGAAATAAGATGCCATTGTCAATTAAAAATATAATTCAGCAGTTCAAACAACTTGCAACAACAAAATTGTTCAAAGTTTCATCAGGCACAACAATCAGCTCTTCTCACGGACAAAAATCTAAGATGCCACATTAGTTTAAAGAAGAAGTTCTCAAACCTGAATAAGCTTTCCATGATAAATACCTTTATTGACAACTGTGAAAAATGTCCAAGATCAGCAAACATAGCTTCTGAGCCTGAAAAATGTAAATGTAACAACTAAAGAATCAACCTCTTTATTTCAAAATGGTAGCACAAAAAAAAAATTATATCCTCTGATACACTCACAGTCACATACACCTACCAGTTATACACAATAAAATACCACCGAGGGACATCCAACCTCCTCTCTGTGTTTTCCTCAAAAATTTGTACATGTAATATGGAGAAAGTGCTTGATAGACATGAGGATTCCAGTGAATGATATTATATAAGCCGATGGTACTGATGCAAAGAAGCCATATTAGAACCACAGGTGCAAACAGAAACCCAACCCTGTGTGTTCCATAATGTTGAAGGGCAAACAAGACTATCAGTATGATACATGCGACTGGAACCTCCACATCTGCCAAAATTGTTGAACCTTTATAAGAGGCAGTATAATGCTAGATGAATGACATACAAAAAGAAGATGGTATAACTACTCATGGATCAAATGAAGAATGACTCATATGGAAGCCAAGCACTTAAGAGTAAAATTACAGTCAGTAATCATGATAAAAACTTCAATTGAAACCAACTTCTGGAAACATTAAAACATGGTCTTTATTTTTAACGTTTCAAGATTGAAAAGAGTGATGATCACCCTTTTACAATAGAAACATTGACACTTACTACATCAAATGTAACATCTTACTTTAAAAACAACATTATCTTACTTAAAAATTGAGACCAAGGTTGAGTAGGATTATAGTAATTATTTATCTCCAGAAAAAGATTTTGATTAGACATTAGTTGCAGCAACTAAAACCAAAATGCAAAGTTCATGAGTACTTGTTCAGTGTCAACCTGAAACCAGAGTCTGAGCAGCAAATGAGTTCAAATTGCACAATACAAGCTTCAAATAAGTAGGCTTATTAAAACTTGAATCACTCAGTAGGCCATTTCTTTTTGCAACTGTAACTTATGAAATATGAGCATGTTAAGAAACTGGATGCCTAAGTTTTACTGGTATCAACTGAATATTGACAGGTAAAACAAGATTGGAGATCCAATATTCCAAGTTTGTATAGTAGTTTGATCCAAACTGAAAGTTTCAACTGAAAGCAGTGTAGGCAAGAAGAAATATCACAAAAGAAACTCAATCTACTAGTTTGAGCAGACTATGCAACCGTACATGCCCGAGTTTAGCACGTTGATGGATAAGTCCTACCAACTTGAGGTGAAAGGTAAAACCATGGGTTCCACAACACAGTACTTAATTTGGGGTATGACGGACCAAGATTGGGAACTACAGATAATTGGTTCATAGTCATAAATTTTGTCATATCACTCGGTTGTTGAAGAACCAAGGCCAAGATCAAATAATGGAAACTTGGAAAAGCCTAGACAACCATCCTAAACTTTAAGAATCACAGAAGCAATCAAAAGGAACTAGAATCTCATTCTACTGAAATGCAGCAACTCAATTAACAGGTATTTGCATAATAGACCACAAAACTTTGCCTGAAAGTTAAGCTACTGGATCAACCATGATTTGTCTTCTCTGATTCTCACCGAGAAGATATTTAGAAACTATAGTTAACTCCAGTCCAACTAAGAGCGTAAGGGGGAAGAATCTTACATTTGTGATGCTCTTTTGACATTGAAAGCTCCAGCCCTGACACTGCAGAGAAAACTGGGTGCGCAACCCAAATAATCAGTCAATCCAGTTAATGAACGATTATGGCAAGAAATCAGGGGAAAAGCCCATATTACCTGAAATAGCTGGTGTGAGGATACCGTCACCAATCACCATACAGGTCCCAATCAAAGCAAGAACAAGCAAGAACCTTTGCAACACCTTATGCTTCTCTAAAGTGGATTTCAACCTTGACCCAAAACTTGATTTCGCTGCCAAACCAATACTATCCTTCTTGTACTCAATCAGCTCCTCATCTGCCAATTGGCAATTGGGCAGTGAGTTGACCCGGGCGTGTCGACACAGCAAAGAGTATAAGGCAAAAGTCCCTCCTTCACCATTATCATCAGCTCTAAGAACAATAAACACATATTTGAGCAAAGGCACCAAAGTAAGAGTCCAGAAAACAAATGACAAAACACCATAGATTTCTTCATTTGTCTCAGAGTGTTGAATATCTTCTGCAAATGTGCTTTTATACACGTATAAAGGAGAAGTGCTTAAATCCCCATATACAACTCCAAGGCTTTGGTAAGCCAAAGTTAATACTGTTCTCCATGATTCCTTCTGCAACAACATAAAGAACAAACAACAATCCAATAAGAATCCTGAAATCAATGTCACTCTTTTAAATGCTTGAACATTTTTCTGGATCATTCAATATTTGCTTTGAAAGCTTAAAACTTTATAAAAAAATTAAGAAACAGATTTGCTGTAAAAAAACAGAGAATTAGGACAGGTTTGTTAAACAAAACAATCTTACCTTATAGTTTTGGTAAACACCAGTCTCCAGATCCATGGCTGAAGAGATTCAAGAAATGCCCATTTGCTAGAAGAGCCTCCCCAAGTATATACAGAAAGAGATACAGACAGACAAAGTAAAAAACTTTATAAATAATAAGACTAAAGCTTTCTTCTTTTCTGGTGACAGAGTTGGATGTATGTGGACTGCAGTTGAACAACCATCAATGGAGACAGCAGAAAGACCGAACACGTCCAAAACCCAAAAGCCAGAAATGAATACCAAGTATATAATACTTAATAGCAAAACTTGCAGTGACAGAAAAAAACATGAAAAACAGGGACAATTGGAAAGACTTCTTTTGCGTGTGAGGCTTTTGGAGAGAGAAAGCAAAGTTTGGTTTTTATTTTGGAGAGAGAGGGAAAGAGAGCTTGCAGTTGTTCTGTAGTTGGTGGTGGAGTTTTTGGATTTTGTTTTATTAATAACTACTAATTAACAAAGAGGGATATGTTGTTGAAATGGCAATGTGCTCCGGAAATGCTTTGTTTATTGTTCTCCTTTTCCTAACTCTTGTTGGTTTTGAAACCTACTTTCTCTGCTTACTTTACTTGTGAGCTGTGAAAAATGAAAATGGGCGGTGACTGGTGAGCCCGGGCTCTTCTTGGACAGTTTCTTTCTGTCTGAACTCTGAACTGAAAACTATTTGACACGGTTTCTTTCATCTTGCAAATCACATTGTTTACTTAATGCGTAAAATAATAGTAGCTAGAATCTTACTTGTAATTAAGGTTAGATTTTTTTCTTAACTATAAGTATTTTTGTCTATTTTATGATTTGAGATTAATCTTGTTTAGATTGAAAATGGTAAATGATAAAACCTTCTCGATAGTGATTCAAGTTTCAAATCATGTTCAAATATTTAAGAAAAAAGTTCACTTTTACTTCTTCCAACCACTTATTAATATTTAGTATTAGATTTAATGATTTATACATTTGTATCATATTTGTTTAACATTAAATGTATAAAATACAATAATTATCGTATTACAATGTTCTGTGTTGATATGTTCAACTTTATCAAATTTATATATAATTATTGTTAACTTTTTTTTCATGTTATTTTTGTACTTCTTTATATGACTTTCATGTGATATCATTGAATTTAAAATTATCTTTTACTACTATATTCTTCTACAATGAAATGCAATACTTTGCAGTTTCAAAACCAAAGAGACCTTAAAATTAAGCATATCTTACAAAAAATTTAAATCTAAATATTAAGTTTTATGAGTTTAATCTAATTTTGTGTCTTCTTTTTTTTTCAAATTATATGCTGATTCTTTTAGCTTATTGGGTTTTTTTGAGAATTCACTCATGATACATGCTAATTTCATATATGTGAAAAGTTATTTCATCATAATTGTAATATATTATTTAAATATTGCCACCTCTATAACAAATGTCAAAGTTTCCTCAAAGTTAGGGGTTTTACTGGGGCGTCATGATCACCTAATCTCTATGAATTAAATGATAATTGCAACTTGCCCTTTGGATGTAATGATAAGATGATAAGAGATTCAAAGCATTGAAAGACTTTTTTTTGGTTACAAGCATTGAAAGACTATGACATTTAGCAACCAAAACTTCAAAAAAGAAAAAGAAAAGGAAAGGAAAAAGAAAAAAAAAGAATTGGAGGGATTATCAAAGGAAAAAAAAGTATTGAAATTGTGGTTGTCATAATAAGAGAAAAAGGGAAAGCAAAAGGAAAGGAGGATTGATAAGAGTGTTGTCGGTTCATATAATTAAAGCGTTATATAAAGTGGAAATTAGCAGCTATCAGGGGGAGGGGGAGTGATAATTAGCAAACCTATGCTTTGAATTTGAATTTTCATAAAGCTGACTTCCATGCCTATTATTGGCTAATATGGCAGGTGGGTTGTCACCAAAATATACACAGCATAGCAGATTAAGAATTTAAAAATGAAGACTCCAAATATCATGAAACTTGAAAAAAAAAAAAAGTAAACTGCCCATGTTTTCTTCATTTTTTTGTCTGTTTTCTGTAATGGAATCTTGAATGGGCATAAAAGTATTAGATTATTAATATAATCAAAAATCATTCCCTCTGTGGGAAGGGTCTGGAAATTGGGTAATGTTAATCAGCAAAGGTTCTTTCATTTGATTAGTACTTTATGGATCTTTGATTAGAAGCTGAGATCTTGTCGTCATTGACTTGATAAAACCATATCAACTGTCTACCAAAGCTAATCAAATGATTTAATCATCACGTGCCCCAAGACAAAAGGGCACTGAAGATGATTGTTTAAGTTATATTTTTAAAAATACATAATTATCATTAAATCAAACATTCTTATTTAAAATCATCATGATTAATGTAAAGTTGTACCTAAAAATCTTAAACTTTGGCTCATATTTTTCCAAAGAAAGATCCTACTTTAAGCACCTTTTTTTTTGTATTTTTTAAAGATTTTACTATAAAATAAAATAAGATTTGCATTGATCACATTTCATGCTTTTTGTGCACAAGAAGATATGAAATATTGGAACACTACAAGAAAATTGATTTTTAGAAATAAAAATTTAATTTTATGTTGCAAATAATTTTGTCACACAAGAAGTATTTGCAGCAACTTTTTATCTTTACACCTTATTTATAAATATACTAAAACAATATAATATTTTTACTCCTTCAAACTATCATCTTATCCTATACTAAATTCTTCTTCTTCTTCATCACCCTCATCACCCATTTTTACGTTCAACCTAAAGAAACCATAAACAAAAATCCCCACAAGTAGTCTCCAAAACAAAAGCAAGCAAATATGTTTTTCTATATTTATCAATTTAAATTAGTGTAAAATTTGGAAATTTGTAGAAGTTTGGTGAAATTTGAGAATGATGGTATAATTTGTGAAATTTGGGTGTGGAGCTATGTGGATATGAACAGTGTCTGAATTTTGCAAGTAAAATTTGAGAATGAGTGTCTGGCTTTCGTGCGGTCTGCATGAGATTTCTTTGTTCCTTGTGCAGGGATCATATACCATGCAAACTTACTTGCGCTGGCACATGTTTTTCAATGCAAGGTTGTATTCGCAAGCTATTTGTTCCTTAAATCTGACCTTATATTCTTCACTATCCATGCTATCAAATTTCTCCTTGCTATCATGATGGCTCTTTTTATTGAATTATTAAAAATTTTCATTTTTTGTGTTGATTTGTAGAGTTTATAAAGATTAGGATTTATGTAAGAGAAAGGTTTAGGGTTTTAAAAAATGAAGAAGAACAATGAAGAAAAGGGAAAGACGTTTTGTTAATTTTAAAATTCCATAAAGGTTAAAATTTTTTTTTGATTTAAGGATATTACTATCTTCAAAATATTTTGAAGTGTAGAGATTTTTTTTTGGTTACATAAGAAATATTAAATAATTGAGAAACGGTGTTTAGATTTGAATTTAAGATTTATAATATGTTACAACTCATATTTAACCACTCAGTTAAGAAGTTGTTGGCATAAAATTTAATTCTGTAAGTGCATTTATCAGCTTTTATTTCTATACCTGTTTTTATTGCAAAATAATAATAATAATTTACAACACTCATTGCAACATAAAACCTTTTATGTTAGCAAAAACTAATGTTCAAATTGCTGCAATGAGTAATTTTGTAAATATTTTTGTTGTGAAAAGTAAATATATTTGTTTATTGCAATATAACATCGTTTACGTCGTAAAATATATTATTATAACATTTATATAAATTATTCAAAAATTATTACTAAAGAATTTTTTAGCCTAAATTATATAAATATATTTGTGGTTAGAGACAGATTAAATGTATCTTATATTACTTAAAATTTAACACTTAACCATCTTAAATTTTTTTTCATTTCAATTTGCCTCCAAATCGCAACTTTTTTCTTTTTAATTATTTTTTCTTTTTCTTCAATATTTTACTCTTTTTCACACTAATGTTCTTTCACCCACATTGCTTCGAAGTGGAACCTCTGCTTCTGTTTGCATATTCGACCTTTTCTCACCCAACAATGTTAATAATTATAGGCACATGATCAGAAATTGATGATGACAGATGTTGAACTTCATGCAACAAAAATTTCTCTTTCCAAGAATTGGTGGCAACAAATCTGTCCAATCTCTCTTGTATACTTTTAGTAGCATTTCGCCCTCCTTGCCAAGTAAACTATGACCTAGTGTAGTCGAGATCTTCCAAGCAACTCTCTTCCGATGCTGTTCTGAAGGCAACCATTTGACTTTCTCATCTCAAGCAAGACCCAGATTTTTCATGATTCCATATAATCTCATTAAAGTCCCCCATACAACACCATGGTTTATCACAGTGCACAGCCAAGTCTCTAAGTAGCCTCCAAGTTCCTCCCTTCTTCCCACTTTTGGTTCTCTATAAATCCCGTTAACCTCTAAGTATCACCATTTTCGTCTCAAGTAACTATCATGTCAATATGGCTTCCAAAGAAGCTCATTAAATTAAGTTCAACCTCCTCCTTCCATAACATAACAATTCCACCAATGTTCCCATTCGCACTTACACCTACACCGAAGCAAGCATCTATTCCACACCACCTACTTATTTGATCCAGCTTATTTTCACGTAACCTTTTTCAAGAAGATTACATAGGGAGCTTTTATTCTGACTAGCTCTTTAAGAGCTCGAACTACTCATCGGTTCCCAATCCCACGATAGTTTCAAGCTATACACCTCATGTTTAATATCCAAGCAATTTTCAATTGGCAACTCAATTATTGCCAATCAATATTCAATTTCCTATCTTAAGTGTGACTACTGTAATTTTTCCATTAATGGAAATGTAAATCAAAGCCATAAAATATTTCAATAAGTGCAATATAAATGTCAGATTTTATATTAATAAATTCGGTCAACTGTTTAATATTAAATGTTATTACTTTGGTAATTGTTTTTTTTTTGGTCAAAACTTTGGTAATTGTTTAATACATGTTTGACTACTTAATTAAAATTCATTTGATAACTATTGCAAAGGTTTTGTGTCAAAAGAGTAGCCTTGCACTTATATCGATCACACCAGACATTTAAATCACCAAATAAAGAGAAGGACTAAATACAACCCCTCTTTTACTTTATACAACCCTTTTATTTTAAGACGAAAATATCATTTAAGGAAAACTCAAATTAACCTAAATAAAATTATTAAAATAACCCTCAAATTAACTTCCCAACCTTCGTTATAATACCTCGCGTTCCTCGTGGAATGTAACTTCCACGAAGCCATCGTCTACGAAAAAGAACCCAAATTTTTTACCAGATTTCACAAAAAAAAGTAAAACATAGATAAGAAAAAAAGATAGCTTACAAACATACCTTGAGAAATTGTGCTAGTGTAGTAGTGAATGATTCTCAAGATTTTTTTGTGAATTTGGTGTTATGGAATAAGGTTTGAGCTCAACAAAATAGAACAAAAATGGGGAATAAGACCAGAGGAGAGAAAAGAGAAAAGGATGAGAAGAAAGTTGGGAACTTTTTCATTGATTGATTTTCTTCATTACATCAGGGAATGTTTATGTAATTACAAGGACCAATCGCCGCACCAATTTCTTAACAACCTCAACCAATAACAAAAAAGGAATTTCTGACATTAAGGAATATTGTTGTCCAAATGTTACCTTGCCAACTTGGTCCCCTCACGGGCTGCTTCACCTCCTCCCTTTTGTCCTTCGGTTGTAATTCCTGCTGAGTGTTTCTTACCAGCCCCATTGCCAGCTTGGTTCTCCATCATCCTTGCTGAACTATCAATCTTGCTGAGGTGAGCCTCCAGATCATCATTTTTTTCCAAGTCAGCACCCACTTGCATGACATTACCCCCCGCTACAGCTGATCCTTGTCCCCAAGGATCAAAAGAGGGAAATTGAGCATTCAAAACTGTGTAATCTTCCTAAGTTGCGTTTTCAGGACCAAGATTAATCCATTCAACTAATAGCTAAGTCATTGCTCTGTTTCCTCTTTTAACCATTCTCTTGTCCCATATTGCTGCAGGATAGACTAGAGGCTGACCATTTTCATTCACTTCAGGAGGTGCAATTGAAGGTACTACTTTGGAGCCAACTTTCTTTTTTAGTAAGCTAACATGAAAGATAGGGTGGATTTTGGCATCGGCTGGTAGAGACAACTTATATGCTACAGGACTAATCTTGGCTACAATGGAATATGGACCATAGTATCTAGATGAGAGTTTGAGATTCTTCCTCAGGGCAAGTGTAGTTTGTTTGTAGGGTTGTATCTTCAAGTAAACTTCATCCCCAACCTGAAATTCTTTGTCACTCCTCTTTCTATCAGCATACCATTTCATTCTGTTCTAAGCCTTTTCCAATTGGTCCACCATCAACTTACTAAGCTGCTCCCTTTCCTTTAACATTTCCTCTACAGTGGCTACCTTAGCTATAGTACTAGTATTTCAAATAAATCCTGGTGGTGGATACCCGTAGAGTGCCTGAAATGGACTCATTTTCAAGGCTGTGTGGTAGCTGGTGTTGTACCAGTATTCAGCTAGAGCTAACCACTTATTCCAAGACTGAGGTTGTAGGAAACACATACATCGTAGATATTGCTCGAGACACTGACTAAGCCTTTCTGATTGGCCATCAGTCTCGGGATGATAAGCAGTATTGAGTTGTACCTTAGTCCTCAACAATTTCATTAGTTCCTGCCATATAGAACTCACAAACACCTTGTCTCTATCTGAAATTATCAGCTTTGGAGCACCATGAAGCTTGTAAATCTGATCCAAATGCAATTTAGCTATGTCCAGTGCAATAAAGGGATGAGATAGGGCTAGGAAGTGAGCATATTTGGTAAACTTGTCAATTATTACCAAAATGCTGTTAAACCTTTGTGATTGAGGCAAACCTTCAACAAAGTCCATGGTAATAACCTCCCAAGTGCCATGAGGAATAGGGATAGGTTGGAGTAGCCCAGGGTATGCTATATGCTCACTCTTATTCCTTTGACACACATCACACTGCTGCACATGTTCTTGAACAGAATGCGTCATTCTAGGCCAATAGAAATATAGCCTCAGCCTATAGTAAGTTGCCTGAGATCCAGAATGACCACCTTAGGGTGAGTCATGCAGCACTTGCAAGATTCTCTCTCTCAAACCTCCATTGTTGCCTACATAAACCTTGCCTTTGTACCTTAATATTCCATTAGCATAAGAAAAATTTGGAAGTGAAGTTGCTGAGACAGTAAGCGCAGTTATCTTCTCTTAGGCCTGTTCATCGTTAACATAGCTGTCTTCAATCTCTTTAACCCAAGCTGGAATCATAGTAGTGGAATTTAGAACATGACAATGACCTGTATCCTCATATTTTCTGGATAAAGCATCAGCAACCAGGTTAGCTTGCCTTTCCTATATTGGATGGTGTAATCCAGTCCTAATAACTTAATTAGCCCTTTTTTCTAAATGGTAGAGGTAAGTTTTTGTCCCAACAAGTGCTTTAGGGCTTCATGGTCAGTTTTAATAACAGAATGTCCTCCCTCCAAATAGTGCCTCCACTTAGTTACAGCCATTAGAATTGCCAAGTACTCTTTCTCATAAATGGAGTAGTCTGAGTGTTTTGGTTCTAATGCCTTACTCAAGTATGTAATGGGCTTTCCTTCTTGAGTTAACACAGCTCCAACACCAGTAGAACTAGCATCAATTTCTAAGCAAAATGGTTTGCTAAAATCAAGTAGAGCAAGTATAAGCGCTAAGACCATGGCCCCTTTAAGCTTTTGAAATGCTTCTATAACTTCCTGATTCCATTGGAATCCATTCTTCTTCAAGAGGTCTATTAGGGGTTTACTGATCACACCATACCCCTTAATAAACTTTCTATAGTACCCTGTGAGACCCAAGAACCCTCTCAAAGACCTTAATGTTTTGGGTTGTGGCCAATTTTGCATAACCTCTACTTTAGCAGTGTCAATTGCAACTCTTTGTTTTGATATTATATGGCCTAAGTACTCCACTTGCTTTTGACCAAAAAAACACTTAACACTTACTTCTCTTAGCAAATAGCTGGTTCTTCCTTAACACCTCGAAAACAGCTTGCAAGTGCTCAACATGCCTGTCTAAGTTAGTGCTATACACCAAGATATCATCAAAAAATACAAGCACAAACTTCCTCAAATAATTAGCAAACAACTCAGTCATTAATGATTAAAATGTAGCAGGAGCATTAGTTAAACCAAATGGCATTACCTTAAATTCATAATGATCTTGGTGTGTCCTGAAGGCTGTTTTGTATATATCTCCCTCTTTAACTTTGATTTGCCAATAGCATGACCTTAGGTCAATTTTGGAGAAAATGCTAGCACCCTTAAGCTCATCCATCAAATCTTCAACTACTGGAATTGGGAACTTGTTTTTTACTGTCATTGCATTCAATTGTCTGAAGTCTACACATAATCTCCAGGTTCCATCTTTCTTCTTCACTAAGAGGCATGAAGATGCAAAAGGACTGGTGCTGGTCTGTATAATTGAGGCAAACAGCATGCTTGCAACCTGTTTTTTCACTTTTGCTTTTTGGTAGTGAGGAAACCTATAGGGCCTCAAATTCACACGTTGTGATCCCACTTTCAATGGTATGTTATGGTCAGGTTTTCTCACTGGTGGTAACCCTTATGGCTCTTTGAAAATATCAGAATATGCATTTAGCAAGGTTTGAATCTTAATGGGAACATCTTCATCCACTTGCTCTATACTAAGCATGTATAACTCCCCTGTCAGTTCTGGCTCTTTCTCTATCAATTTTTGTAACCTTTAACCTGATATAAACTTAAGTGTTGCTTGAGGTACTCAAGCTTTGAGAGTAATCTGTTGGCCCTCCTTGCAAAATGACAATGACAATTCATTGAAGTCAAAGGTCATGGGGCTGTATTTTTTCATCCAATCCACACCTAGCACCATGTCACTTCCTCCCATAAACAAAACCCTTAGATCATGAGAGAAGTTATAACCTTGCATATTCCACTCTAACTGTTTGCATTTGGCTGTGCTATACAATTTTTCCCCATTAGCTACTGTTATGGCCAAGGGATCAGTGTGTATTAACTCAACTCCATCCTTAGCCCACCTAGGAGTAATGAAATTGTAAGTACTCCCACTATCCACCAATACATGAACAAGCTTTCCTTTAATCTGACCCTTAATTCTCAGTGTGTTGTGTCCCACTCCACCATTCAGAGCATTAATTGAGATCTCCAATTTGTCCTCATTGTGTCCTGGCATATCTGTAGTTACCTGTTCCACATCATCTCTATCATTTTCCTTTTCTTCATCACCCTCTACTATAATTTCCATAATGTTAAGCTGCCTATGATTGTAGACATGACCTGGCATGTATTTGTCTCCACATTGAAAACAGAGTTGTTGAGCTCTCCTTTGTTCCATAAGTGTTTGTTTGCTGTTCGTAGTAAGGTTATGTGGGGTTTTGGTGGGTTGGTTATGGTAAGTGTTTATGTTTCTGGGATAAGGGTTTAGAATAGGTGCAGGGTTTGGTTTGATGTAAGGTCTATACCTTTTGTTTTCAAATTCCAAGGATAGCTCATGTAACTTGGCCTGTCTGTAAGCTGCTGCAAGGGTTTGTGGCTCATTTGCCTTAACTCTCAACCTAAGTTCCTCCTTAAGTCCACTTATGAAACTGGACACAAAATAGCACTAAGTCAGCTGAGAATTATACTGTAACATGTATGGTTTGAGTTCCTCAAACCTTTCCTGATACTCTTCAACAGTGGTTTTCTAAGTTAATTTATTAAACTCCTCAATAATATCAGCACAGCCCTTATCACAAAACCTCAAACACAATTAATTAGAGAACTCTTGCTAAGAAGCTACTAGATTTTGCATAATATAACCATCAAACCATATTTCAGCTTTTCTAGTGAGGTACATAGCAGCTAGTTCTAACTTTTTGTGATCTTCTATAGCAAAAATAGCAAAGTATTTTTGACATTTCTTTAACCACCATCTAGCATTGGTTCCATCAGAGTAAGGCATTTCTATTTTGGGTTTTGGTGAGTAGGCAGTAAGGGTATGTTCTTTTGGTTAGCTATTGGAAGGGTTAAAAAATGAACTATTGGATTCTTATGGTGGTTTAAATAGTAATCCAAATTCAAGGTGCTTATAAGTATATTTTCCAGCATTATCACCAACTGTTACTTCTACAGGAGCCTTACCTTCTTTTCTGAGCTGTGACACAGGTGTGGTTTGTTCTTCCATGATGTGCGAGGTATTCCCTGTCTCCGGCTGAGTTTGAGCAGTACCCCTTTGAGTTAACAAAGCTAGAATTTGGCTTATGTACCCTTGGTTCTCAGCAAACCTTGCTTCCAGCTCTTTCTTTTGTTCTTCCCACCATCGTGGAATCTTAGTATCATTTGCCTTCAGGTTTTCAAACTGATTTTGAAGAACTTGAACTTGCTCTTGAAGAGTGTTCAATCTCATGCCCTCTACCATGGCCGTGTTCTTCTTATTTCTACCCAGATTGTTAGTGGATCATGAGGCTCTGATGCCAAAAATGTTATGGAATAAGGTTTGAGCTCAACAAAATAGAACAAAAATGGGGAATAAGACTAGAGGAGAGAAAAGAGAAAAGGATGAGAAGAAAGTTGGGAACTTTTTCATTGATTGATTTTCTTCATTACATTAGGGAATGTTTATGTAATTACAAGGACCAATCACATCACCAATTTCTTAACCACCTCAACCAATAACAAAAAAGGAATTTCTAACATTAAGGAATATTGTTGTCCAAATGTTACCCTGCCAACTTGGTCCCCTCACAGGCTGCTTCACCTCTTCCCTTTTGTCCTTCAGTTGTAATTCCTGCTGGGTGTTTCTTACCAGCCCCATTGCTAGCTTGGTTCTCCATAATCCTTGTTTAACTATCAATCTTGCTGAGGTGAGCCTCCAGATCATCATTTTTTTCCAAGTCAGCACCCACTTGCATGACATTTGGGAAGTAAATTTTAGAAATTTTGAAGTTAGGGCTTTGATTTAGGGTTTGTTATAAACGAATTGGATAAAAAAGACAAAAGGGAGAAGATTATGTAAGAAAGGCAAAATAGATATTTCAATTATATTTTAAGGGTTGAAAAAAGAAATTTATTTGAGAGGTTTGGTTATATTTAGTAAAGGGTTGTGTATAATTAAATGGTGGGTTCTGTTGGCTAGAAACTTCTTTTTCACTGTCATAGAAAGCAAACAACTCTTGAAAGAGATTATAAATTGACAACTTTTTGTCTTTAACATAATTATCACCCCTAAAAAATAAGTATAATACTTAAAAAAGGTTTCTATATTTTTTTTTCATTTGACTATGATCAAATAACGATGCTATGAGCCAACGAGGCCTTGGCTTAGTGGCAAGGAGGAGGTCCTGAGACTTTCAGTTCCCAAGTTTGAGTCTCACTGAGTGTGAGTTTAATCTTTAGTTTGTTATTATCATTTGTATTTACCAATTTATTAAGTTACTAGTTCATGGAATGTAATATGTTGATTTTGATTATAATTTTGAATGAGAATGTACTACTAAAAAAAAATAATGATGCTATGCAATGAATAAGAGGAATTATTGCCATATCATTCAAAAAACTAGCTAATTCTATGTTTTCTCTAAGTTGTAAAAAATTTTCAAACAATGAAAAAAATTAAAGGAATAAAAGAAGTTGTGGTTGGATAATATTGACGAGAAAATTTGTCTGTTATGGTTTTAAGAGCAATTAATAATTCAACATAATTTTCAATAAAAAACCAGTCATGTTCATTAATTTGAAATTGTTGAGGAACATGCTTATTAAAAAAATGAAGTCACAATGCTTTAAAATGGTAAAATAGGCGAAAACAAACAATAGAATGAGATTCATCTTGTTTTTGCATGGAGTGAAAATAAAGTGCGCTTCCACTTGTTTGAAAAATCGGCTTTCATTCACTTTTTTTTTTGTGGATTATGAATCCATTTTGCTAAAGATTTAATTTTTTTTAATTGACTTTGCACTATTATAATTAAAAACATTTGTTTTACACAAATTAATTATATGACATGTATATCTAACATGCAAAAGTGTTCCATTCAAAATGGGTTTTAAATTATTAGTTAGAATAGGAATGGCTGCATTATAATTAGATGCAATGTCTAAATTAATAGAAAAAAAATTATTTTATCATAAACTTTACAAACATATGTAATATAATGAGCTATAAGTAAATGTAGTATCTGATTGATCTAAATAATCCAAATATGAAATATGTTTTTACATTCATTAATTTCATCAATCCAATGACAAGTAATAACAATATAACTAAGACCATTAACACTAGTTTAAATATCACTAATTAAGCTAACTCTACAAGAAACATTTTTAAGATGTTCAATTAAATTTTCTTTGCTCTATGTACATTTTCATGCAATCATTTTTTAACATATGTCTAGAAATGCATTGATACGTAGGTTGCAAATATTGACAAACATGCTCAAGATATCCCTTTTTTTCACATAGTGTGAAAGATTATTCGCATTTAATTACAAAACAACCAAACCCTTTTGAGTTTGTCTTTTTTTAAACACTCAAGTAGTTCTAATTTGGGAATTTATTTAGGTTTGGGCAATCTCCTTTGTTTGCAAATAGACTTATCCATGGGCCAAATTCAGGCTTGCATATAGTCCTTTAATAGTCTCTACAAACCTAGTTGAACCCGACTCGACCCAGTGACAGGCCTATATATGGGTGTAATGTAATTTCATCAAAATTATATTTTTAAGTAAGGCTTCGTTTAGTTCACTGAAAACAAGTTTTGAAAAATGATTTCCAAAAAATGGTTACATTTCCCAAAAACTAAAGATTTTTTGTTGTTTGGATAACTCAATAAATTTTTTTTGTTGTTTTTTTTGGAAATATTTTTTTCAAATAATATTAACTTAACTAATAAAATATTAAAATTATTTATTATTTATTTATTAATTTATTAATATTAAAATATTTATTTTTTGAATATAATATTTAATATTTATTTTTTATATTATTAAACATTTAAAAGAAAACCATTTATTATTGCTTATATTAATATTTTTTAAAATATTTAAAGTAATATTACTATTTAAAAATAATATATTAACATTTATTGTTGAAATATTAAAAATATTTATACTATTAAAATAATTATATTTTACATTAAAAGTATTTATTATTAAAAGCATAACAAAAGTATTATTTATTTATATTTATTTTTAAAATATTAACATAAAATATTTGTAAATAAAATATAAAACATTATATCTTAAATTAAAATATTAAGAAATAATTACAAATATTAATTATTAAAATAATAAATATTATTTATTAAACTATTATTTATTATTAGCAAAATAATATATATTATTTATTATTGAAATAATAAAAATATTTAAATATTGAAAGATTATTTATGTTAATATTTTAATATTTAAGATTTTTAATCTAATTAAATAAAAATATTTTTATTAATACAATAATATTTTATGTAAGGTTAAATTAAATTCAAGTTTAAAATATCATACCCAAGGTTTAGCTTGAGTAGAATTATACTCACGAGCTTAGTAAATAACCCTACACATAAACAACTATTTTCTGAAAAATGTCTTTATCTTTTCAAATGCATAAGACAATTTTCAGGAAAATGACATAATTTTTCATTGACTAGTAAGTCATTTTTCATTGACCAATTAATTTTTTGCCAACCGAACAGCAGATAATGCAAAAATCGTTTTTCAAAAATCATTTTTAATAAACCAAACGGTGCCTAAATATTTTTAAAAGTGCTCGTACCCTCCAGAAACACCCATTTTATAAGTGTAACAAAATTTACAAAAGTTACTCGTAGCAAAATAATTAGAAGAACTTTGTTTTGATCAAGATCAAAGTTGTGACGTCCTTTTACCCTAAAATTTGGACTAATTTTTTTTTCTTTTTTCGATTTATTTTGGTTAGGCCATTTGTCGAATCATCAATTTCTTTTCATTCAATCATATAGACTGATGCCATACGAAACAACCTTAATATCATTATACGTAATTAATAAACATTCGAACTTATTTACAATCAGATCAAACTTCATTATCTATCAAACAATGATCATTATAATCCACATCCCTAAGCACAATCTAAATGTACATCATTGTCTTATACATAGAGTCTGAACATATTAGGTAAATGCAATATACTTTCAGGAAATCTAGAGTGATCACCTTGAAAGAATACTGGTCAAAGTGTAAGTCCTCCCACTAATTCACTACAAATAATCTAGAAGGGGAAAAAGGAGAGTGAGTTTACTCCCAGTAAGAAATATGCATAAAAGAACAGATACTATGCAACTAACATTCATCTATCCTGAACATACTAACTCATGTACATGTACTTTCTCTAAGAATGAAATAGTGTCAGAACAGAAGTATTGAAGGATGGTTTGAAGTGTCACATCCCGTTATGTATAATTTTTACCACACATTCACACTTACAGTAACGGTTGGGCTGTCTGTGATGTCTTTGCCCCACACTTTTTAAAACAGTAATCACTATTGTAATGAAGTTAAATCGATATCTAATAAAAATATTTACTGCATAAAATTATATACAGTATTTACACGTGTTCTACATCCCCTGTACATGAAATATACAAACGTAGTACTGTACAAATATGTCTGAACAGGTATAAGAAAATAATACCTCCAGGATCCACTCAGTGCTTCCTCGAGGCAAACTATAACGTAGCCGAATCCATGGAACGATATCACTGTAGATAATCTGTGGAGTAGAAAATAAAGGGGTAAGCAAACCACGGCTCAGTAAGAGAGTTGCATGCAATTTTGATATCACGAAAACTATATGTAGCAAAATCCTTAATTTCCTATTGGTATGCTAGGCACACTAAAAGGAAGGATACTATAGTCGGCCAAGTAATCCAAATAGAGTATGCAAGGTATTTTGAAATACCTGTCTTGTCTCGGAAACCCAAAGAGACTGTAGGTAGTATAATTTAATTTAATGTAAAATTTATTTAAATATTCACTGCATATAAATATTTCACTTAATTGAGTAAAATAACTCAATTAAATCATATGATTCAACACTTGAAAACAATTGTATTTCCATCATTGAAATCTTCACTTTCACACTGGTAACAGGAAAATAAACTGTTCAAATATAATAATAATTCAGTGATAAAAACACTTCGGTAATCAGTACATTTCCATATATATCACAATAACCAGTAATAACACGTCAAATAATAGTGGAGATCAGGCAACAACCTAATGATATCATGCCATAATCCTCGTAGGGAATAGTAGTAGTAAACACGTGAGATCTAAGGCCATAGTTTATAAATGTCCACGGTCGTACACTGAGCAGGTGTCAACCAGGACGCTAAAGACAGGCTCAATGTCAACAGCTTCACACATGATATATTAACACATGAACACGTGAGCATGATATGGGACCTAACAATCTCAAAACAGTATTTACACATGATATCCCCTTTTTGGAATTTATTTATTCAAATAAAACTTCAGTTAGTACATAAAGGAAAAATCATAATAAAATAGTAAATATTAAATTGAAAATAATTTATAAAATATTCACTATTCAAATTTTTATTTTACGAATCACATATTCCACTATAAAACACTTGGGATGAATTTTTGATACTTTAACTTTTATCGAAATCGGTAGCATGAATATTTAATAAATGTTTTTCGGTAAATTCACAATTTATGAAAAATAATAAATATTTCACTCTCAAGGCTAGGAAAATATTTCAAAATGCACTAAAATATTTCATAGCATTTTTAGAAATATTTCTAATAAATTCTGGCAACATAACAGCTACTAACACCCTAGCCTCATGCAATTGCAAATACAGTTCAAAATAGCCAACCAGCCATAATTCCACAAGATTCAAAACAATTCACTCCCAAAATAATTTCATAAAATTATTAGCATGAAAAACATGCATTCGGGATATCTCTACAAATTACACACACGTCCCTTTCCTATCTAAGGTATTCACGTTCCCGATAGCACCACACGAAAACCATAACTCCCAGGCTGCAAATAATTCCATCAAAATTATTAGCTTATTTAATACTTATTTTTAAGCTATCATTCATATCATAATGCAGCCATATTGGATACTATGAATATTTTTGCAGTATAATTTCTATCGGTAGTATAACATAATTTTTTCATTTTGCGTCAAATTTTAAATACAATCATACCGGCAAACTCCTTATAATTCCTACAATCTAAATCTACCCTCAATTCATCAAAATCAGCCATGATTCAAGGTCCCCTTTGCCTTGGCCTAATCTTCCTTAGCCATTTTTGATGAGATTTCAACAATTTAATGTTGTAGTCTTATTCTACTAAGCTTAATCTTCATTTTGGCACCCTTTTTATATATGAAACCACATGAATTCCCTATGCTCCCATGTTGGCCGAACACTCCTCCCATGGCAAATTTTCATTTTTGAACATTTAAATAAAATCAAGGCTAAAAACATGTTTATCATGCTTAAAGGAGCAAATCTATACCATTGGAATTAAAGAAAGCATAAAAATTGGTATGGTACCTTGCTTGACCAAATTCCTTGGGCTGTTTTTCCTCTTGATTTTGCCACTTATTCAAAGGGCTATGGGTATAGGTGAAGAGAGGAGAGTGAGTAGGACAATTTAGTAGTTGGATTTTGTTGAAAAAAAATGAATGGTTTTTGACCTTTGGAAGGTTTCTTTTCTTTTCTTCTCTTTTCTATGGTGGCCACGTGAAAGAGGGGAAGAAGATGAGCAATAGTGCCGGCTACAACTTGAAGAAGAATTTAGTGTCTCCTAGATACAGGCAAAATGACCATTTTGCCCTTGGTTATGAGTTTTTGGGACAAAGTGCCCTTAAGCTTCCATAATTTTTATAACTAGGTAACTGAACTCCAAAAATTCATATTCCATCACCAAAAATTATTATTAAACATATTTTGAATAATGGTGGTGGTTTGGTTCCAATTTGGACCTATAGTGAAGGTGAAATTACGAAAATTCCCCTATCGGGTAAATCGCATAAATTTCTAATTTAACTATCGATTTAATCTATCTATTAGCATAGCCTAGGATTTATTTTCATGTAGAATATCATGCTATTTTTACTGGGTCCAAATTCATTTTAGATTGGGCACAATTTACGAAAATGCCACCGAGCTATGTACTTAATCGTCATTTTCCAATTTGTTTTCATGCTTCTCAAAATTAATCCAAATGAGGGATTTTAAGTTTGAAATTCTTATCGTAAGTTTATTAGACTCCTTGAATAATGTGGGTTCGATCTCACGTCCATTCGGGCACTATAGAGCTTGTGGGGCCTACCATACGATACCAGCTCATACCTGTGAAATACACAGGAAATGAATAGTGGTGAGTGTCCTTGCATGTACAACAGTACCTGAATATACAATTCTCACATGAAGCAACTCACTTATCCCAGTCCCTATGTTTGATTATAGAGGAAACTCTAAATATTTTTCACAGAAAAGGAATTCATCCATTCTAAACCAAAGTTCTATCACTTTTATAACTTTCATAACCATACTATGCAGTGTAAAACAGTTTATTTAGCAAATCAAGAATGACAGTAGCCATTTAAATAATTTTAAAAATGTTACAGTAAGCCATTTCATTTAAACTATAAAACATATCATTTGTATAAGCTTTGCATTAAAGCATTTAATTTTTAATAACTAAGCTTCCATAGGACATTTCATTTCAATAAAACATTTGTTGGGGACAGTTAACAACTCAATAGAATCATGTGACGTTAGGTTCCTAAAAGGGAATAACATTAAGACATATGGCCATAGTCGAGAGAGTCCACAAAGTACACTGATCAGGTGACAACTGTGGGTACTGAAGACGTAATCAATGTCAAACAGCAAACATTACATTACATTAGCATGATTACTCGAAGGCAACTACGAGAAGTCAATCTATCTCAAAACAAATATTCATTTAATATTCCAAACAAACCAATCTCATTCAATTTTAACTAGATCAAATATAGAATAATACTTATCAAAATAATGTTAAGCTTGGGCAGTCAAATATCTTTAGTGGGTAGTGGACTTCCTTATTGATTTTTCAAAATAGAACTGATTCTAACTTTGGGCAGTTGACTGCCTTATATAGAAGTCAACTACCCTTTAATAAATTAAAATTTTAAATTTAAAAATTTAAAATCAATAAAGTGTTCTGAGTAAATGGCAATCAACTACCTTATTTGGGCAATCAACTGGCTTCAGACTATAGCTAAATTAAGAAAATATTGTCGACTGTCTCCTTGAGCAGTCAACTATTTTTGAAACAGAATGTAAATTCCTTAAAGGCAGTCGACTAGTCCTATATAGCAGTCGGCTGAAATGAATTCAGTAGCTAGTTTACCCAAATCCTAAGCATAGGTAGTCAGCTACTCACCTAGGCAGTCAGTTGCTATTGACCATACCGAACTAAAACTCACTTATTTGATTTCAAAACCCGCCTACACTTTACAAAACAATTTAACATGGCCACAATTCAATTCCATATAACCCATGCAATCTTAGTATCATTTAAGTATTTCATACATGTCCCTTACCATTGTACCACAGTTCACTATGGCAACTCATCAGCACCAAAACAGACAGGCAAGCATATATTTGCTTGTTACTCTTTAACGTTTTGGACTGCAAAACAATATCAAAATATGATTAAAATTCAACATTCCTTTTACAAAGAATATTTTAGGCTGAATGCTCAATTCAGGAGTTAACGTTATCGAGAATGCTCAATTCAGGACATAAACTTTTATTTTGCTCAATTCAGGATAAAACGTTTTCGATTTTGTTCAATTTAGGATTTTTCAGCGTATGTGAGTTACACTCTCCGTTAAAGAGAGTGGGTGACAATGAAAGCACTATTGCGACACATGTCGGATTCATATGCTGCCACGTGTCTACATATATTTTGCTATTAAAAGAAAAATAAGTATCTGTCACTGCCACATGTCCCAATCACACGCTGCCACATGTCAATTGATGCCACGTGTCACACTTAAATGCTATCACATGTCCACGTATTTTTTGTCTATTAAAATAAAAATAAGTATCCGTCAATGCCACATGTCCTAATCACACGCTGCCACGTGTCCACTACTGCAACGTGTCCCAATCACACGCTGCCACATGTCCACGTATTTTTTACCTATTAAAAGAAAAATAAGTATCCATCAATGCCACGTGTGCCAATCACACACTGCCACGTGTCTTTTATTAAACGCCATTATTATTTTAACGACGTGTGTCCTAAATTGAGCAAAATAGAAAACGTTTTATCCTGAATTGAGCAAAATAAAAGTTTATGTCCTGAATTGAGCATTCAGTCAATATTCTACCTCCTAAGACCTTCCATATTTCCTAACTCAACAACAATTTCAGTCTACTTCAAACTGGTACCTATACCACAACTACAGTCAAAATACATCTTTTTTTTAATTTGACTACACCAACAATCTCATAAACATCTAAACATTATTCTTTGACCATTTGCATATCAAATTAAGCATGGTTACACAAAGATCCTAGCTTGGCCGAATTCACCCTTATGCTTTACATTCTTCCTTTTCCAATTTTAACACTATGGTTATCTCTATCATGCTCCCTACATCAATTTTATACCATTCATGCATGAAATAGTCCATCACTCTCATTAAACCCTTTATGGTTGAAACCCTAAAGTCATGACACAATTTGATTTGCTTCATTCTAGTCTCATGAACATGTTAAACAAGCATAAAACAATCACATATGTTTGATTGAATCAAAGAAGAGTTCATCTTCTCTCACCTCTCCTTATGGCTGAATTCTTCAAGTTCCCAAACACCACCCAAATGGCCACAACAAAACTTAATATAGAAGTATTGTTGTAAAGGAGGTTGAGATGAGCAACTTTGCTCAAGGAAGGGATTGGTTTTGGTGGCTTGAAGGTAGTGTTTATGAAGGTTTCTCTCTCTTGAAGAAAGCTTGGAAACTTAGCAAAAATGGTAAAGATGGCCGGCGTTGCTGAGAAGATGATGATAAATATCCAATTTATTTAATTATTTAATGGTTTAAATATCTTTTATAGGCAAAAGACTAAGTTACTCTTCAACAATTTAAATACTGCCACTTATATCCTACACATTATAATATTAATTTAAACATTCAATTTAAACTCTATTTATTTTTATTTTCCATTAATATTATCTTTATTAGTCAACACTCTGACTTTGAGTGGTCAGTGGCTAGCTAGGGTAGGGAAATTACTAAAATAATCCTAGACAAAGCTTTTGGGCTCATTTGCGTCGTTTCTAGCTTTTTATGTGATTCAATCTACAATTTGAAATTGCATAAGACTTTTTCATACGAGGTTTCATTTATGATAGTATATTGGATTGAAGTCAAACTAAGTTGACCGTTATTCACAAAAGTAATTTCAGGCTATAGACAAAATCGTCATTATTAAATTTGCTGCATACAAACCTAGGTATATTCAAACGAAGGAATTTTGAAAAGTCGTCCTCTTACCAATTATGTATTTCGATCTCAAAATTCACAATTTCCACTTCCGTTCCCATCCAGGTTAAAGAGAATCCTATGGACCCCGCCTTATGATTTCTCTAATACCTACAAGGCATATGATAACTTGTTGTCATTGGTTAATCTAGTCATTTTAACTTCAAATACAGTGTATATGTGGAAAGAATATGTGAATCTCACAAAAGTAATCCCATACCTTACTTCTTTTAGAACGATTACATATACTAGCGATATTGCGATAGATGATGATTGTGTTTGTTGGATTCTATCACAATTTCCTATTCCTCCTCCATGTGAATACTAGGCTGAAAATCATTGAAAGATTCTTCCTCCTAATTTAAGAGTGCGGAGAGGAAAACGAGACAAAGATGAATCTCCGCAATGATTTTTTTTGTTGAATCAGGTATTCATTCATTAATATTAGGAAAGAGTATAAGGAATAGATGAAAACATAGAAGATGTGACATTCATGTTGTCCAGTTTGGAAACGGGAGAACAACTATTAAACAAGATTAAGCATGACAGTCACCACTAGGCTTTTAACCAATTAGACTTGTCCACCCTTGCCTTTGCTAGAGAGTCGGGCATCCCCTTTGCCTCTCTAAAGACCTTCTGCCAACGGATTTTGCAACTATCCACAAGGTTATCAATTTCAATAAAAGGGTTCCAAAGCTTCCAGCGTTTGTCTTCTTTTTTCTACACCGGTTCAAGGCAACTATAGAATTGGACTCAATTGTTAATTTGAAACCATTGTATTTCCTAAAGAAAACAAAAAGTTTTAGTGCTACTTTGAAAGCATTGAGTTCTGCAAGATTAGAATCTACAATGCCCAAAGGGCCAAAGAATATAGCCAGAACATTAGCTTTGTGATCTCTAAGTAATCCGTCGCAACCTCCAAGACCAGGTTTGCCTTTGGCAGAGTTGTCATTGAATTTAAGTTCCCCCTACAAATGGGGAGTTTACTGAGAAGCAGGTTTAGCTTGTTTTGAGATGGAATAAGGAGCATAAATTAAAGGATCACTCCACCATGTTGATTCATAGACCAAATTGTTTTCATTAATAGCTTTAATCCAAAAGAGAGAACGCATCTTAATAAAAAAAAATTAATTCACTTGCATTGAGCTTCCTATTGTCAAACACAACTTCATTTCTTATAAGCCATGCAGACCATATCACTACAACAAAGGAAGATAATAACAAAATCCTCAATGTGTCAGAGAAGGGAATATCCAAACATTGAAGAAAGAATTAGATGATATTGAAAGAAATTGAAAGAATTTGTAAGTAAATAAATAATATTGAAAGAAATTGAAATTAGAAAATATATCAACAGTTTTAGGAAATTGAGATAATTTGAGTAAATAAGAGAGCTAGAGAGATTTTGGCGTAAAAAAATAGGAATGAAAAAAGGGTATCAATAGGATTAGGAATTTAATAGATAAAATGAAAAAAAAAAGGAAAGAGTTGTTGGACCAACAGTTAGCTGACATTAGCATGACATTAATTGCTGCAACGGCTATAATAGCCTGGCTTTTTTTTTTAATTTAGGGGAATTGAAATTAGTTTGAAGTCCTCGATTTTGATTCCTTATCAGATCAAATATAGTCCATTTTCATATTAAATTTTTTTTAACTAGTCTAATTTATTAAAATAATAGACTAGAATCAATCCAAAATCCCTAACAAAAGTTGATCAAAATAATTGAGCTAGATTCGATTCGGATACCAATTAATATGATATATTAAGTATGTCTACATGTAAGCATCCAGGTTAATACACCTTATTATCAAAAGGATAATTATCTAATATAAATTATTAGTGGAGTTTTTTTTACTGCACAAGCTAGGTTAGGATGATGATATATGTCTTATTTTATTTTCTTAATATTTTTAAAGTACATGTGTCATCATCTTAATCCCGCTTGTGAAGTTAAAAATCTCCACTGACAATGTATTGAATATTAACCCTTATCAATATTGCATGTATCTTATATATATGTATGTACGTATGTATGATGTGGAAGTATCTCAAGCATATAAACGTTAGCAAAGGAGACATGCTCTCGATTCTCCATCTCTCATGGTTTAGATTTTTGCAGTTTGATTTTCCAGAGGTTTTCTTTTTCTTCGGCTTTGGCCATGCACATGTGGGTTAGGTTTTGATAAAAATTGTTCAAAGAATTTGGCATTGGAGAATAGAATGTGATGCCTTGCATCTCATCTTCTTTAAGTATAAACACCAAATATTTGATGTTTTAGTTTAATTCTTGTAAGTTAGATGCTATATACTGGAGAAATAAATTCTAAAAATGAAATAATATTAAATAGGATTTGTACATGATACACTGACAATGTATAATTTTTATACACTATCAATGCACTAGATGTTAACATCTCATCAATAAATAAATTAAAAAATATCAAACCCTTAAATATAAATACAAATAATTTTTTTTAATTTGCTCGTAAAGGCTTATTGATGAGGTGTTAACCTCTGGTACATTGACAGTGTATAAAGACTGTACACTGTCAATGCTTCATATATATATAAATGGATAATTATACCATACACTGTCAGTGAAATTTTTTGACTTCACAAGCGAGATTAGGACCATGACACATCTTATTTTATTTATTATTTATTTTTTAAATATTTTTATGGGACATATATCATTATCTTAATCCTGCGTGTGGAGTTAAAAAATTTTATTAACTGTATGCATAGGATATTAATCCTATACATCCTCTTTCTGCTGATAAAGATAAATAGCAAGAGAGAGAGTGATCAGAATCTCTTGTCCAAGATATTGTCATAAGCTAGGGATGGCAGGGACCCATTTCAAAGGAAGGGTCAATGTCCACTGTCCAAGTTTCATCATCAATCAACGCCATAAGGTATATTTATATATGGCACCTGCTTATCCAAATTGCCTTTGCTTTTTTGAAGGCCCCAAAAATTGACCCTATATGTAGTTACAAACTCGATTCCTCTATAAATGTTAAGGGTTTGTTAGAATTTTTCAATTGGTGGACTACTATTAATTGGTAGTTATGAGTTTTAATAAAACAGGCAATAATTTAGTCTTAGTATGAAAACACGCATGTAAGCCTAATTGAATAATTGTGATTAACTTGAATGGGCTTTTGCACATTTTATTAGGTCAGTGTGGTGTGGTGGTTTGTGTAGGCCTGGAACTTAATATTCTTTGATGGGGGGACTATTATGTTCAACTATAAATATAAGGCTTGGTCCCCTCTTCACTTATAAACATATTGGTATTTGCTTATCAAAAGCCACCCTCAAGAGAGAAGTAAAAGAGGAAGATCTACCTGTCAAAAAGATGCCTTCAAGTTCTACAATGTCTGAAGAGAATAAGGTACACCTAATTAATTGTTAAATCTCTTGTGTTCTAATTATTGCATAAGAAATTGTTTGATTGATCTTACATGTGGTATCAAGAGCTAGGCTTATGTAGAATTAGAATTAAGAAAAGTTTTTTTTACTAATCATAAAAAATGTTTTTTGGGCATTATTTTTGGGCAAGAAAATTTTGATCTTGCAAAATAATTCTTTGAATCAAACCATAGGGCTTTTATTGCCCATACAACAAGGATCAAAACTATCTTAACTATTTTCATTAATTCGTTTTAAAGAAGAAGAAATCTGGTTACAAATCTTTTGAACAAAGTTTTAAGAGAAATTTGAAATTAATTAAAATCTTTGGCTTTTATGAGTTTTAGTTCGATTTAATCTCCAAGAGTAATTCATAATTGATTAAAGGTATGAATCAAAGGTTTTAATTAAATGGATTTTTGGTTTAGATTGGTAAATTTGAAGAAAACCCAAACGGGTTATAAAAGGGTTTTACGAATCACCTTCTTTGATCGAATTGATCTTGTTTTTTTGGTGTTTTGATGAGTTAATTAGTTTGATGAGTTAATTAGGTTTTGGAATAATCAATTTGATGAAAAATCAAAAGAAGAGGCATCAAAATTGGGTTTGAGTAGTTGCAGACCCAATTGGGTCAGATTTTGGTAGAAACAAGTCGGGATGACCTGACTAAGTGGAGAAAATGCTAAACAGTGGCATCGCTTAAGGCCCATACGCGAAGGAGGCACATGTGGCACATGTAAAGCCATATAAGGCCCATTTGGACCTCGTTTTCTCTCACTTGCTTGAAATTTTATTTTTGACTTTTTATTATTTTGATGAATTTTTTTTGAAATCATTAAATATTTATTATTTAATATTTATGATTATTTGAAAATTATTATATATTGTGCACATGTTTTCTATTGTTTTATTGCATGATAAAATGTTTTGCACTATTGAAAACCTAAATACAATATGTACTCTCCCTATTTGAATGAATAAATTTTCGTACTCTCAGCCTGAATTTAGTGCATAATTAAGTAAAAATTATTAGAAAAATAATTTCCTATTAAGTTCAAGACTCTAAGGTTTTTTTGATGCAACACAAAGTAATTTAAGGACTTATTGAGATACATCTAGGTCTTATGTCTCAACAAGAATAGTTGGTTACATACATTAGGTTAAGTATGCAAGATAAATATTTGGGCAAATTTTATTGTTCTCGAATTGATAAAATTTTTGTTAGTTGATACGAATGCTTGGTTGCCAAAATGAGGGCTGGGAGTGCCTGGGTTGGCAAGAGATTTGTCACCCTAATATCCTCACTCATCAGTACTATCTTCTTTTGGTCAGCCAACCCTTAAGGTTTTGTCAGGGAATAACACCCCAATTTGTGTCTGGAGGTATTTGAAGGATTTAAACCCTTGACATCATGCAAGTGTCGAATACCTCCTAACCAATCGTATTGAATAACATGGGACGGATCTGAATGATACTTCCATAGCATAGATACGTGGAAGACGTTATGTATCTCGGAAAACTTTAATGGTAAAACCAACCGGTAAGCCACATCTCCCACTTGGTCTAAGATCTAAAAAGGCCCAATGTAGCGAGGACTCAACTTCCCTTTCTTTTTGAGTCTTATGATGCCTTTGGATAGTGAAACTTACAAGAACACTAAATCCCCCACTAAGAACTACAAATGTTGGCGTTTAGCATATGCATAACTCTTTTGCCTACTCTAAGTAGTCTTCAATCTATCACAAATAATCCAGACATCCTCAGAAGCCTGTAAAACAAGATCGGGAGCTAAAATCTTTCGATCACCCACTTCTTCCCACGACATCTCCTGCCATATAGAGCTTCATAAGGTACCATACTGAAACTAGAGAGATAACTATTATTATAGGCAAACTCTGCTAGTGGTAAATGATCATCCCAAGAGCCGTTAAAGTCCAGTGCACAAGCTCTCAACATATCCTTAAGCGTCTGAATTGTGCACTCGAACTGACCATCAGTTTGTGAATGGAAAGCTGTTCTAAAATTCAGTCGAGATCCCATGACATCCTAGAAGAGCTCTAAAAAATGATAGGTAAACTAGGAATCTCTATCAGAAGTAATGCTCATTAAAACTCCATACAGTCTAACAATCTCTCTGACAAACATATTGGCTAAGGCACTCAGAGAATCCGTAGACTTAATAGCAAGGAAGTGGGCTGACTTCGTCAATCTATCAACAATAACCCAAATCGCTTCATGGTTCCTATTGGTCCTTGGTAAACCCATGATGAAATCCATAGTGATATGCTTCTATTTTCACATTGGTATAGGTAGATGCCGATGTAATCTTGCTATTTTCTAATGCTTTATCTTTATTTGCTGGCAAGTAAGACACCTTGCCACAAATTCAGCGACGTCTCGCTTCATCCTAAGCCACCAGTACACTTTACATAGGTTATTATACATCTTGTTATTACATTGATGTAAAGTGTACTTCAAGGTGTGTGCCTCTGTCAGAATCAACTCCTTCAATTGTTTGTCTTCGAGAATACAAATCCGATCCTTAAACCTTAGAATACCGTCTGTGCCAATCTCATACTTTGACTGAACACCCAATTGTATCTGATTGGCAATTTTAATAAAATAAGCATCCTCTCTCTAAGCATTCCTAATCTAAATGATCAAATCAGGTTCAATCCGAAGACTAGCAGTCAAATCATATTTTTCAGAAGGAGTGACATTCAAACTGAGGCTCGCAAACTGTTCCAACATATCATATTTCCGAACCATAATATAAGAGACCATACACAATTGTTTCTTACTCAAAGCATCTGCCACCACATTCGTTACAATATCTTGTAATTGTAATCCTTCAGCAACTCCATCCATCTACGTTGTCTCATATTCAATTCACGTTGCAAGAACAGATACTTAAGACTTTTATGATCATATATTCCAGGAACTTCTCACCATATAGGTAATATGGCCATTTTTCAAAGCAAACACTATGACAGCCAATTCCAAGTCATTAGTGGGATAGTTTTTCTTATGATCCTTCAACTAATGAGAACCATAAGCAACCACTTTTTCGTTTTGCATAAGCACACAACCCAAACCTAATGAAGAGGCATCACTATACACTAAAAACCCCCTAAACCGCTTAGAATGGTGAGGATCAATGCTATGGTCAATCTGCGCTTCAGTTCCTTGAAACTGTGTTCAAAAGGATTAGTCGAGCTTAATACCCTTGTGTTTGAGACGCATTAGGGGAGCAACCAACTTAGAGAAAGCCTCAACAAATCGACGGTAATATCTGACTGACCCAGAAAACTCCAAATCTCAATCACTGACTTCGGTATCTCCCTCTGTACAATAGCTTCTATCTTAGACAGATCAATTGACACCCCGTCTTTAGACACCACATGTTCTAGAAATGTAATCAGATCCAGCCAAAATTCACATTTACTCAGCTTAGCATACAACTTTTGGTCTTAAGGGTCTATAGAAGAATATAAAGATGTTGCTCATGCTCTTCTTGAGACTTAGAGTACACAAGGATGTCATCAATGTAAACGATGACAATCCTATCCAGATACAATTTAAACACCTCATTCATCATATTCATAAAAGCTGCAAGGTCATTAGTCAGTCCGAATGGCATAGCCAAAAACTCATAATGGCCATGCCAAAAACTCATAATGGCCATATTGAGTTCTAAAGGCAGTTTTAGGGACATCTCCTTCTCAGATCTTCAACCGGTGATAACCCGACCTCATATTAATTTTAGAGAATACCTGTGCATCTTTGAGCTAGTCAAACAAATAATCTATTTTGGGAAAATGATACTTATTCTTGATAGTAGCCCTATTGAGTAACTGATAATCAATGCAAAGTCGTAGGCTACCATCCTTCTTTTAGACAAATAGAACTAGTGCACCCCAAGGAGAAACACTGAGACGGATAAAACCCTTGTCCAATAACTCCTGGAGCTGCTTCTTAAGTTAGCAAACTCTATTAGTGCCATTCGATAAGGAGGCTTGGAAATGGGTTCAATACCAAGCACCAAATCAATGGTGAACTCTATCTCTCGATCAGGAGGAAGTCTTGGTAATTTGTCCGAAAACACATCTAGGAAAACCCTGACCACAAGAATCTCATCTAATTCCAAACGTTCTTTTCTATATCCTTCACATAAGCAATGAACCTTTCAATAACAATGATTTCATTCTCAAACAAATTTTCAACAAGATAATTTACATTCATTACTAAATAAAATGCTTTGCAGTATAGTTTTTGGGAAAAGTAAAGGTTACATAATTAGTATAATAGTCTAAACTAACATGATTGGTAGTTAACCAATTCATTCTCAAGATCACATCAAAATCGTACATATTAAGCACTATCAGGTTAGCTACTGTATCCTTCTTTCCTACCTTTAGTTTACAGTTACTGTACACTGTATTAGTCATTTGAGATTTTCTAAAGAGTGTATTGATCTGTAACATATGCCTTAAAGGTTTAGGCTCTACTAGTATTTTGATAGCAAACATTGTGGATATAAAAGAACGCGTAAAACCTGGATTAATTAATGCAAATACATCTAATTCAAAAACAAAGATCTTACCCTTAATGATATCAAATGAAGTGTCAACAGATTCCTTATCAATTGCATATACTCTGTCTTCAGTCACAGCCTTCTTCCTTTTCTCTACGATTGTAGCTCTCTTTAGTGAGGGTGGTGTAGCCTTCTTTTGCTCCTTAACTACTGTTACTAGTATTGGCACCTTATCATTAGGGCAATCTTTAACTAGATGCCTTATTTATCCACATTGAAAACAAACTCCCATAGCCTAAAGCAAGGTCCGGTACCATGCGACCTTCCACATTTATTACATCTCATTGTGGTACCTTTTTGTGTGGTAGTGGAGCTATCCGTAGCGTCAAACTTAACAGATT
This sequence comes from Heritiera fomes, assembly GCA_032173925.1. NCBI lineage: Eukaryota > Viridiplantae > Streptophyta > Magnoliopsida > Malvales > Malvaceae > Heritiera > Heritiera fomes. Next base: position 12,563,622 of record JAPDPM010000009.1, on the reverse strand, counting down.
GACCTCTAGTGACTTTACCCCCAGTAACCTGGGCTTTCTTAGCTACTATATAATCAAATCTGTCATCAAAACCCTGCTTCACGTTTTCCTTACCCTTGCCTTTAGTTCGAAATCCAAACTTCGCCTAAAGGAATTCATAATCTTTCTCGCACAACTGAGCTCGGCAGATAACCTCAAGCTAACTTTGCTCAGATAGACGGCCTCAAACCGGCCATATACCTCTCAATCTTATGCTCCTTGCTCCTAGCTGTCTTTGGGTCAAAGCGACTCAATGTTATAAACTTGGACTCATATTGCTTCACTATGATATTCCCTTGAGATAAATTTAGAAACTCAGTCTGTAATCTCTTCTAAGAGGTGCGAGGGATGTACTGCATGTTAAAAGCCTCTAGAAATATACCTCATGTCATTACTGGCTGTTTGGCAGCTAAAACTACCTTGATGGATTTTCACGAATGCTCTGCCTCATCAACTAACAGAAAAGTGACCAAACCCACTTTCACAGTCTTTGTGCATTGCATGTATGTGAACAATTTCACTATAGCATTTACCAGTTCTCTGCCACCATAAGATTCTTATCACCTTTAAACTTCGATTGATCCAATTTTCTAAATTGCCTCAAAAGATTTATGTCACAATTAATCACTGGATCAACTCGCTGAAGTGGTGGTGGCGATACAGGATGTGGCTGAGGCTATGGTGGTGGCGATACAAGCTGTGGCGGAGGTTGCGATGGCAATGGTACAAGCTGTGGCTGAGGCATCGAAGAAACATTAACTTGCGGAGGAGGAGTTTGCTCCATTTCTGGTGCTGGTACTCTAACATTAGCATTATTATCAAAATTTGTTCTAAACTCTGCAAACATGCGCTCCAGCCTAGAGATACGGGTATTAAGACTCTCAACTGAGGAAGGAGGGCAGGTTCTAGAAAGGGTTCAGGTGATGGTTCTACCTGTCGCCGTACCCTTCCTCGTCTAGTACCCCTTTACCTATCACTTATTCTGTCAAAACAAACATGAGAATCATTTTTAGTCACTCCAAACAATTATATATTCAGACAAGTACAATACTATATAGGATGTAAACTAATTCTGACCTAACGACACTAACAGACATCAGACCAACCACCATTTGATACCAATCTTCATGTTAGGATTCGATTAATGAAAATCAGACGTAAATTTTTTTTTTTAATTATAGTTGGTTGGGCTATCTGTTGTGTCCTCACTCAAACCTATCATTTGTCAACTATTTATATTCCATATTTATTCGACCGATTCATTCTTTAAGATATGAACCATAAAATTTCGACTTCAATTATATATATATATATGAACAACCTCAAGTTTACATTCAGTACACTATAGTCCAATTTACATCACATACATGATAATATATATCAAAATAATACTGTACAAAGGTAATCTGAACATATAAAGGTAAAATAATATACCTCTAGGTGCTCGATTAATCGCCTGAGTGATACTGTAGTCAAAATCCTCTTATGCAGGATTGAAACTACTGCAAGTAATCTGAGAGAAAAACATGGGGGTGAGCTTATGCTCAATAAGAAATATTTATAAAAGAGCTGATACTACGCATATCTATATGCATATATCTTAAAACATGCTCTTGCACTCAAAATCAATAATAATGTAATATTCGGGCACTTTATCAGAAAAGATACTATAATCGGTTAGATAACCAGGCTGAGAATGGAAAATGCTTTAAAGTACCTCACTTATCCCGATCTCTAATTCTGACTATAAGGAGTTTATTGAAAATTTCTTTGATCACACAGTTCAGTAGACAATTTGGAAAATAGCATAGTAAATCATTTTCAATAGACAGTATAGAAATCAGTTTGATAAAGCAATTCAATAAACTCTTCATAAACGGTACAGTGAACAGTTTTAGTAAACATCACGAAAATCATTCTGATAAAACATGTTCAGTAAGTACTCAAAAATTAGTACAGTAAACAGTATAGTGGAAACCAGGCAATACTCGATAGAATCATGCAATATAAGTAACCAAAAGGGAATAATCGTAAGACATATGGCTATAGTCAAAAGGAGTCCACAAAGTACATGGGTTAGGTGACAGCTATGGGAGTTGAAGATATGATCAAGGTCAATCAGCAACAGTACAGACACATATATTCAAAGTAGCATGATATATTCGAAGGCTACTATGGGGCCAACAATCTCAAAACAGTGCATAAACCAATTGGAATCGTTTACGGAAATCAATTCAATAAATCATATCTTCAGTCAGTTCATATATCTTTAAAAGCAGTAATAACTGTAATTGAAGTATAAAAAAATTCACCAAATATTCTCAGCTCAGCAAATAGTATTCAAAATATTTTATTTACATATAAGAGTCACACAAACTTTTGTGCACCTTGAAGAACATGAAAATCATTAAAAATCCCTTTGGAAACTAAGTTACAAATCTATGCACATTTAAAGGTTTACATGGAACCTTGACCTAATCACACCTTCATTTTATTTCCTCTTGTAAAAAACAGTACTAAATGGTGATTTTAGATTTTACGTTTGATTTAGAAAATTTCGGTAACATAACGGTACTACTTATCCTAACCCTCATACACAAAAACACAGTTTAATAACCACAATTCCAGTGTTTCAATTTCAATCCAAGTCATAATATTCAATACCCCTTACCACTCGTATTACGCTATGTTGTCCGATCACACCAATATATACTCCTCACTTTCGAGCTGCAAAATACCATACAAACACTGTTAATTCACCATACTTCAGTTATAACAATTATATAACTCCTTGAGATCTACTATATTGCCTATTGCAACTGTAAGTTCGGTCTACTTCATACCGATGTTTAACACTGCAACTACCATCAAAACACCTTCATTTTTGGTTCTAACTTCACCAACAGTCTTGTAGTAATTTATACATTATTATAGGACCCAAATTGCATTGAATTGAGCATGGTTTCACCATGCCCTTCACTTGGCTGAAACTACTTCTCATGCCTATACACTTCATTTCTTCAATTTAAGCTTAAATTCAAGTTCTACACATTGTCTACATTAATTCTACATCATTTTTACATTGAACATCATCATATTCATGCATGGGTGTGCTTGGCCGAAACCCTAAGAAAGGATTCTCATGGTTTCAATTCAATTCAAGCTTAAACACATGCTTAAACACCTTAAACACATCACAAACACCATTAAAACACCAAGAATCAAGCTTTCTCTCACCTCCTTTGCCTTGGCTGAAACATCAAGGGCTTGATTCACTATGGAAATGGCCACTCCAATGCTTGGTTTGAAGATATGTTGTAAAGGAAAGGGAAATGAGTAAGATTGCTTAAGGTAGTTTTAGGTTTTATAGTGTTTTTCCTAAGGTTTTAGTAACTTTCTCTCTAAATGAAGCTTTGTTAATGGACGAGTGAGAAGATGACAATAGTGGACGGAAATGGAAGAGAAGAAGACTAGAAATCTCTTTTAAATTAATATCTTATGTGGCAACTTACCAAAATACCCTTATACTTTCAAAAAATCCCCATTTTACCCTTCACGATTTAATTTCTATTTAAACATTCAGTCTAACCTCCAAATATTTTATTCACTCATAAAATATATCTATTTAAGTTATTGTAATCATTGATTGGGCTTTTGGTAGGGTTCAACTGGTCATAAGGGCAAAATTACAAAATAGCCCCAACCATCTAATCGCGTAGTTTTAATAGTTTTGTGTGATTCAGTCTATCAGTTAAAATAGTGTGAGACTCCTTCACACAAGGATTTATATAAGACTGTCAGTTGGTCAAAACTCAACTTAGTTTGAACATTATTCACGAAAGTTTTCTCGACCTATTGATTTAATCGCCATTTTTTAAATTATTGCATACTTTTCAAAACATGCATAAACAGATGAGTTTGAGGTGCGATTCTTATCATCTCCATATTTGGCTCTAAATGTCTGTACTATCAAGTTTCATTCTCATTGGGACAGTAAAAGTCCAGTGGGGCCCACAGTCCAGTTCTCCTTCATACCTATGAAACATCAGGCATATGAACAGTTATGAGATATCGTATTTTCCTAGTTTCCTTAACAGTATATAAAGGTACTAGAAAATGTGAATCTCAAATATACCTACATAAATTTTTAGTTGAGCCCCTCAAAATCAAGAGTCAAGATTCGTCACTGTGATTAAGTATATTTTGGATAATGAACTATCACTTTTGGAATGAAAAACAACATCCAACAATTCTATTTTTTGAATTTTCGAAATAGACATTGATGCGCACGAACAAGAGAAAACGTAGATTGGAATTTGAAGAAACTGAAATGCAACAGTAAGGGTGCGGTTTCCTTGAAAAGAGTAGGGGTACGGCTAGCGTTGAATTAAGTGGTTGAAGAAGTGCGGCTAGGGTTATGAGAAAGTGTTGCTAGGGTTATGAGGAAGTGCGGCTAGGGTTGTGATTGAAGGGGTGTGGCTAGGGTTAAAATTCAACTCAAACACAATAACTAAGGTGGCGGAATTTTTCAAGGATTCTACCAAAAGTGAGAGATGCACAAACAAAACAAAAATCGAAACCAACAAAAGAAAAAAAATCGAAACCAACAAACCAAAAATAGAAAAGTGAGTGACGCACAAACAAACAAAAAATTGAAACTTGAGCTCTGATACCAACTGATGCGCACGGACAAGAGAAAATGTAGATTGGAATTTTTTTTTGAAACGTAATAGGACAGAAGCAAAGATGATGAATGATACCTTCTGAAACCTAGACCCGAAGCCTAAAGAGACTCGAACCCAAAGGTATTGGACCTTGACCCTACGAATAAGAATTTGAGAACCTAAGGTATAACAATGGTGGATGGTGAAAAAGGAGGCGCCATAAGGAAGAAGATCTTGATAAGCTTAGTTGAGAGGGAACCCAAGAGAAAGGCACACTCAAATTCTGAAATTTCAAAACTGATCTGCTCATCAATAGCGTTTACAAGGTATTTATAATAATACCTAGCACTTAAGCCCATAAACAAGTGGGCTGGAATTAACACCAACAAAAAATAAGACTAAATCCAAATTCATGCCTAAACCTAGTTACATAAAATAAATAGTCCAAGACATAATAAGACTTAAATGTGGGCTATTCAAACACTTAACCCATCTTATTGTTAAGCTAAAATAAGACAGTAAACCATGCTCATGTCGTTTGGGCTTCCAAGCAAGTATAGATGTCTTGGGACTCTTCATGGAAGCTTCCTTGACACTTCAATAATGCCAGAGCTTGTTGCATTAATGAGGGCAGGGCTTGTTGAGTCTTCTTGGCTCGAGCTCGAGTAATTGGACCTCCTTGGATGACCAATGGATCCTTAGCATCACGAACATCACGAGCAAGTGGATCTCCATCAGACATTCAGATGACTAAGCATGGCATTCCCCATTCGGGAGAATGGCATCTAATTTTCCTAGACTAAATTAAAACATAAGCAAAATATAATTAAGGCATTTGACTGCCCTTTTCGGACATTCGCTTTACCTTTTTTGAAACGGAAGCAATTTCTCAAAAAGGTATTCAGCTACTTATCTTGGGCGTTCAATTGTGCCCTTAGGCTAGATTTAAAACATTTCTTTTCATTTCAAATTTGATTTCATATTTTTAAAACTCATTTTCTTAACATTTATACATATTACAGATTTAAAAATTTATTTCCATTATTAACACTTGAGAAAACATATTTTTTTCAATTTATACAGCAATCAATTAGATCCTATTACCTCAGTTCCAAGATTGTGAAAATCAATCATATATCATTTTTTTTTAATTCTCTTCTTTTTTTTCTTAATACATAAAACTCTTTTGATCTTAAATTTCGAGTACAATTCAAATATGATTATATACGTATGTGTTATATGCATAGGGATTCTAAAGTATTTGCCCCTCAATAGAGAGAGATCAATCTCTATTAGATGTGTTCTGAACCAAGTTTATCAAAATAAAAATTTATTATTAATTAACAAAATATTTTAATAGAGTCAAGTCAGAGTTATATTTTTATAAAAATCTATGACTAAACCCGACCCAAATCTTTGTGAATACTTCTATTCCCTAATTAATGCATTAAATCATTTTATGGAAAAATATTTGATCCCCACAAGAAAATTTTTGTGGTGATCATTGAATTGATTTTGAATTCGTGTAGTTTGATTAATCAGTGAAATAAGTTAAAAAATCTCAATAGCTTACTCGAATTAATTTACGAGTCTAATTAATTTTTATTTTAATATATATGTATATTATTTTAATCATTATTTTATGATTTTATCTTTAATATTTGTAAATATTTATAAAAATCTCAATACTTAAACTCAAACACAAATAATTGAACTGAAATAAAGTATGAAATTAATTTTTTATTTGATAAACGAGTCTAATCAAACAAGAGATCAAATAACTCATTTTTTATCTCAAGTCAATCTTGAACTAAAAAAAAACTCAATTGAATTCAATCTTAATTTTGAATCTAAAATTTTAAGTCTTGCTTAAGTTCATACTTCTTACTATATTTGATTAGATAGACTCGATTACAATTCTAAGGATCCATAGGCATAATTTATCTTTTGTTGTTATATAATTCAAAATTATTAGTACCATAATTTATTATAAGTGTATTCATTAAGAGGAGGGATCTACTTACACCAGTGTAAAATTAATTAGTTTTACATCTTTTTTAACTATTAGATTGGTATAAACTAATGGTTGAGATGAAACTACTCTTCTCTTTATAAAACTAAGTAATCTCAACCATTAGTTTATACCAATCTAATAGTTAAAAAAATGTATAAAACTAATTAATTTTACACTGATTTAAGTGAATCTCTTCTCATTAAATTATTAAGCTAAAAGGGTTTTCTGGTATATTGAATGTTAGTAGTTAGTGACTGTTGTTGGGAGGTTCACAGAATCACAGGTCAGGCTTACATGTGATCTTTTTTCCTTCTCCATCCCAAAGCTAAAGAATCTATTTGACTTTCTTCCACTTTCTATCTGGGCAAAATCTTAATTTTGAAGTCATTATTATTAAAAAAATTTTACAAAATTAATTTTAGATTATAAAATAAATAAAAATATTTGTGATTAAAAAAAATCCATTTGACAACAAATTAGTATCTTACTTTGCTTTGGCTGACTCCCCAGGGCACGAATTTGCCCAGTTTCGGTGTTCCACGCGTCGCGTTTTCCAATCGTGCATGAATCTCATCTGTCTACCCTTCTTTTCCTGTTTACTTTATAAATAAAATACTAGAAATTAGCAAATATCATATGCCAATGACGATTGGAATTTGAAATGGAGATTAAAGCCCAGATTACATCATCAGCGTGGCCTTAATGAATTAGGTCAAGCGTGATGGAAACCGTAATAAAATTCAAATTAATATATATAGATATTTTTTTAATCCGAATTATAGTATTTATTAAATTTTCCCAACTTCTTTCTTTGATTATTTTTATATGAATAATAAGTAGGTATGAAAAATAATATTAATTGGGGATTGCAGCCATGTAGCAATTAAAGATATGTTAGTTTGGAGAACGGATAGTAACTAAGCTTGCCCAAACTTAGTCTTGTTAGAAGTAGTTGAGGATACTTAAATCAAAATTGAAAGCGTTTTTATTCTATTATGGGTAACTTTAATTTGTGAATAAAGCGCTTTTATTCACAATTTGATAGATTTCAATATGTGTACATATGTACATTTTTATTTAAAATTACAATTATAATCAACATATTATATTGATGAACAGGAAATTGATAAACAAATAAATACAAATAATACAAATAACAGATTAAACCCAATTTCACATTTGGTGAGACTTAAACATGAGACTTCAAAACTTCAAGCCTCAAAAATTGATGTTAACTTTTGTCACATATGGTAGTCGACAACCCTTTTTCTTATAATTCCTGAATTTCTGTTAAGAAGTCTTAATTTATATGGTGTTTATTATAATAATCAATGTCGAATTACCCGCCCTTTAATTGGAGCAAATGTCTAACCATTTGGTGGCCACAAAATGTGAAGATTTCATTTTCAATACCTAATTAAAATAAACTTTCCACATATGTCCACCAAGCTTCCCACTTTCAAAACACTGGTTAATTACTTAATAAGTCCTTAATTTTTAATTATATTTTCTGTAGTGTCGATTATCATTTATCACCCATTTCTTAAAAAAGATTTTTATAATAAAATATTTATGGATTAGGGTTGGCCGTGGGCGTGCCTTACTCTAGGGCAAATGTGAAAGAAAAGCAAGAAAGGTATCCTGGAGCGAAGTTAATTTACCAAGCATTATCGTTATGATTATCCATATCAATTAAAGCGAAAATGATAGACGAGTCTTCTTTTTATCCAAAACTATAGTATTATTATTATTATAATTAAGTTTACATATTCATAAATTACTTTTAATAAATTAACTAAATTATTATATAATTAATCCCAGGCCTCAAGCGCATCTTTGACGTCCCTTTCTCGACTCAACAACTGTCTGTCAGCAGTCAGCCCATGACGTGAGGTGAGGCAGACAATTGTATTGGAGGCATGCGTGCAGGTACTGTCATATCGACACGTGTCGGGTTCTAGTGGGATGATGATGCAATCAATTCATTCATCCTTATTGGTTTTTCTCCCACTCCTATAACATTTTTTGGTCAATGTCGTGCACTTCCCCAGCTGGGAAGGCCACCCGCCACTTTAGACTTTGGATACAGATTTATTTGTACAACTTACAAGCAATGGTAGTTGTTTAAAATGACCATGGCAATAATACTACCAAACTCTAATTTTTTATTATATAATTGGGATAAGAGATAAGATTGTTTGATTTGAATTTAAAGTTTTGTAATATATCACAAAATTTTTCTTCAATCATTCTATCAAAAAAAATATTAGATACTATCGAAGTCTAGCTTAACTATCAAGGAAGAACTTGATTTTCGTTGAGCTCTAGTATCAAATTTCAAAATAAACAAAGGATTTGTATATGATGCACTGCTAGTATATAGTTTTTATATACTGTCAATACATGCACCAAAAGTTGATACATTATCAATTAACAAATTAAAAAATATGTCTAGCCATCAAAAATAAATATAAATAAATTTTTTTAATTTGCTCATAAGGTCTATTGATGAGATGTCAACCTCTGATGCATTGATAGTGTATAAAAACTATACACTGTCAGTACATCATATATAAATCAATAAACAAAAGTCGAAAGATAAAAAGTATAAAATTACCCAAAATATTAAATTCAAAAGTTTTTTTTAAGCAAAATCAAAATTAAGCAACGAGTCTTTATACTTCAACAACTCCCTCTCAACTATAGATAACCAAAACACTATAGACTAAGAAAACAAACATGCATCCTGAACTTAAAGACCTAGAACAAAAGTTCAAAACAAAAACATGGAATTGCAAGATAAAGATCATGAAAACAAAATTCAAATAACCAATAGTTTTCACTTTAAAAAAAGGGGTCTTGACTTAATTACGAAACCCAATTTCCAAGTGAAGTAAATTACATCTCTACAATTCTCTGTCAACTAACAGCAAATACGAATAAATTAAGATGGGGACTGCATCTGATTAGTTTAAAATTGAAAATGACATCAAATAATTTGCTGCAACTAACAACACTTAAATGAAAGACAAAAAATCTAGTTTTATTGGAAAACATCAAGTATGAAGGAGTTCTTGTAAATGTTAGTGGTAGAAGCACATGAAGTAAGGATAACTTGAAATCAAATATGAAGGAAGATTAAAAGAAGCAAAAAAGAAAGAAAAACATAAGAAAATTAAGAATAAACTTAACAGAACAGAAACAATTCAAACAAAACACCTAAATATCATTCAAAAAACACTATAAAACATAAAAAAAACCTAACATGCAAGCTAAACTTGAAGACTTAAAACCAAACTTCAAAGCAAAAAAAAATGACATCAAAACATTGAAGATTAGACCAGGAAAACAAAAATTACCAATAGTTCTCACCAAGAAAAAAACGGATATCTAAAGAGAGAGAGAGAGAGAATTATGCTTTAAAAATTGTATTATTTCCCTTAACCGTCATGCCTTATATACTTCCATGGTACACAGCAAATTCTATCATAACTATTACACTTTCATTTTACATAAAAGATTGACTGTACTTGGAAAACTACATTCCCACTGTAAGCGTGTTAATAGAGAAATGAATATGATGTAAAACAGGAAAGAATAATAATGTTCATTATCATAAGCGACAGCTGCACAATTCTCCATTTAAATTGTCAAAAGTTAATCTAATTTGAAGGTGATAACCATATGGAGACTTGCCACAATATATAATACATTTCATTTTCATAGAATTGAACTGAAACTAACTGTTTTCAGTTTTCATTTTTTAAAAGGAAGCCCCATATTACTTTGATAACGGTTTTTTTTCCCACCACAATGAATAAACGTTGTTGAATTATCTTCATTAGATATGCAAAAATCTCAGAGGAATTAATTGTTTAGTTAAATATTTTGTTGTTATAATGTCATGAAATTCTAAGCCGCTAATATGGTATTTCAATTTCACTTGGGTGAAAAATAAGTATTATACTCATAATTGATATCCATTAACCAATGTTTTAGTTGTACAACCAGAATTATGCTTATAAACTTACCAATAAAACAAAACAACATTACGTCAAAAATCAGAATTAACAAAAGTTAATTAACCAACTTCCTCTTACACAAGATTAACTAAATTCTCATTTTCATGAATCTAATCAACTACGTAGAACAAACTACTTTCAAAATTTCTCACATAAAAATAATGCAAGTTGGTTATGGAAGAACGAAAACCTATGATAAAAGTAGTAAGGTTGTTTCACCAAAAAAAAAGTAGCGTTGTAACCTGGTTAGAGTATCTAGTTTAGGGTTCGTTGGGTTTCCTTTGGTTTTGTTCTGTAGTTTGTTTGCATCTTATTATGGTAATTCTAGTGTTAGTTATGAGTTAGAGTATGATTGAAAGTCTGGAGGCAAAGTGGAGTTGGATGTTGCTAATTGATGATGAGCAGAAGGCGCTGCTCATAGATAGGGAATGAGTGAGCCCTACATTGGAGCTTGGGGAACATTGTCAGGTGGGTAAACTTTTTACTAGCAAGGGAGTGAATTTGGAGGCCATGAGGAATGTTTTTAAAAAGATTTGGGGGCTTTTTGATGAACTACTAATCCGTGAGGTACTTCAGTTTGGATGTAAGGAGGAGAAGGATAGGGTATTATCAAATCAGCCGTGGTCTTTTAACATGGCACTTATTGGAAATCGATTCAAGAAGATGAGAAGAAACATTATTATTCATCTGATGGCATAGTGTTTATATATACAAGTCTGATCAAAACTAACTAACAGTAACTGCTTAACTAACTAGTAACCAATCTAATTACAACAGCAAGTGAATTAGCTAGATAAGGTGAGCTGCTGGACTCTGTTAGCCCCCCTCAAGCTGGAGTGTAAAGGTTCTGTAGATTAAGCTTCTGTAGATATGTTACAAAGTTAGTTGGATAGTTAGGTTTAGTGAAGATATCTGGTAGCTGAGAAGAAGAGGACACATGCAATAGACGAATCACTCCAACTTGAAGTTTTTCTCGAACATGATGGCAGTCAATTTCAATGTGTTTTGTTTTTTCATGGTAGACAGGATTTTCAGCAATTGCAATGGCTAATTTGCTGTCACAGAACAGGAGAGCTGGATCGAGATGATGAACTTGAAGATCGCGGAGCAAATAGAGTAGCCATTAAAGCTCACGAATCACATATGCCATGGCTCGATATTCAACCTCAGAGGATGACTGAGATACAGTTTGCTGTTTCTTTAATTTCCAGGAGACAAGTGCATCACGAAGGAACACACAAAAATTAGTAACAAATCGTCTGGTGTCTGAGCATGCAGCCCAATCAGAGTAAAAAAAAGCCTTGAGCTTCAAGTCAAAGATTGCAGGGAAAAATAGACCTTGACCAGGATTGCCTTTTATGTATCAAAGAACTTTGTGGGCAGCTATGAGATGTATATTGGTTGGTTGATCAAGGAATTGTGACTGTTGTTGTACAGCAAATGATAGGTCTAGTCTGGTAGTGGTGAGGTACAAGAGTCTGCCAATGAGTTTTCTGTAGGAAGTAGGGTCATCAAGAGGAACACCACTTGATTTGGAAAGTTTCAAGGATGGAACCATTGGTGTTGTAATTGGTTTGCAACCCAGAAAACCAGTGTCTTGGAGTATTTCAAAAGCATACTTGCGCTAACAGAGATTAATGCCTGATTTTGATCGTGCAACTTCAAGACCAAAGAAGTACTTTAGGGTGCCCAAGTCTTTGATTCTAAAAGATGAATCAAGATATGTTTTCATGTCTTGAATTAACTGCTCATTGTTGCTGGCAAGTATGACATCATCAACATAGATGAGAAGAACATTGAAGGAGGAATCAACATTCTTAACAAACAAGGAGTGATCAGAGGGAGCTTGTCGAAAACCTTGTGCCAAAAGAGCTGAACTGAGCTTTGAATACCATTGGTGGCCTGCTTGTTTGAGGCCATAGAGGGACTTCTTCAACTTACAAACCTGACTAGATTTGGTTGTTGGATGACCTGGAGGAAGCTTCATGAATACCTCTTCATTCAAATCACCATAGAGGAAGGCATTGTTAATGTCCAATTGGTGAAGATGCCATTGTTTAGCTGCTGCAACAGCTAAAAGAGTTCAAATAGTATTCGTTTTTGCTACTGGTGAATAAGTATTAGTAAAATCCACTCTAGGTTGTTGTGTGTATCCTTTGGCTACTAACCGAGCCATGAACCTTTCTATTTCATTGTAATGACTCTTTATACCGAAAATACGAATCAAATTTTTTCCTTTTTCAATTACTCAGTTGGGCTGTACGTAGTGTCACTAATCAACTTTTAAGCTAACTTTATATTAGCTAAGTTAATTTCCTTTATTTACCTTAGGTCCCAGTCAAATTCTCTAACTAAGCATGCATTGATAATTTCTAATCATCCTACTTAACTAAATATATCTCCACCTAAGTTGCATGCATTATTATAAACCATAAGTATTTCTTATACTTCCTTTAATTACATCCCCATGCTATAAAAGTACTGAAATTATAAGTCTGAATATAAAGGGAATACTGTACATCACATACCTTCAAGTGTGGTACAAAACCTCGAAAGACTTGCTTAAACCCCGTGTACAAAACACCTACTGCAATTAATCTGGAAGGTGGAGAGAGGGGTAGGCTTTTTGGAAAGCCCAATAAGAAATATATATAAGAAACAGATACCGAATTTCTACATGTAAGTTTCCAAAATATTTATTAAAGTTCAAAATCAAAATTTATACATTTCGAAAACCAAATTTATACATTTCGAAAACCAAAACATACTTATGCAGTGCATCAGAAAGTAATTCATTCAAAACCATAGATAAGCATTATCATTCGAAACATAATTCGAAACATAAACATTCAGAAACCATAATCGGCATAAGTTCAAAAAGGACATATACATATCATAAGGTGGAGACATAATGACTAAGCAATAATTAAGCAGTTCAAATTGACATATGGCCATAGTCTAGAGGGGGTCCACAGTGAGCATTGATCAGGTGTCAACTAGGCTCGCTGTGGACTGGATCAAGGTCACACAGCAATAGAAACTCTACTGTAGACTGGATCAGGATCATATAGTAGCCCAAAACATTACCTACTGTGGATTGGATTAGGGTCACACAATAGTCCAAAACATTACTGCAGTGATTGTTAGTCATGTCTCAAAACATTTCCATACATATAGCTCCTAATGCGGACTGATTCAAGGCCACACACAGTAGTCTGAATATAAATACCTACTGCGGGCAGAATCAAGATCACACACAATAGTTTCAAAACAATACTATATTGACTTTAGTTAGTCATGTCTCAAAATATTTTATACATATATCTTTCGAAATCTGAAATAGTATTTTTCGAGCTTTAGGAAAGTTCATAACAAAAGCCGTATACATTTCTTTCAAAAGCATATAAATCATACATACATATAATATCTTCAAAACAATACTATAGGTTGATAATTTCCTTGAGATTAATATCTCGGCAGAAAGTCTTATAAGCAAATCAACGTCGTAAGATTTAACCGTTTTCAAAATAAACCTGCCGGATAATTTGTCATTTTCAAATGGTTGCTTAAGTAAGCTTAAATCATAAAACCATTTACAAAAATCTAAGCCTTTACCGACACTTTGTTAGTGGCGGTTATTAAAAGTGCCATTATTTGTAAGCATTTAAGGGCACAAATTCAAGAGCCGGTGATAGAAAACCATTTAACGACACTTTTCCATTTAAAACTTTTATTTTTCAAATAGAAACAAACCATTGACATTTCAACTTTACCAATTTCCTTTTACCCCAAAAACCTAATCTCAACTTTTCTCTCCACATTCACGATCGCCATAGCTGAGCTCTCCATTGCTAAGCTCTGTCTCCTCTCTTCATCTCCATTACGCACAATCACTCATTACTCATTACTTATTACTCATTCACAGTCATCTTTCTCCATCATTTCCATCATTCTCCACATTAAACCTAATTTCCACAGCAAACCTAATTTCCATTGTTCTCAGCTCTATCTCCATCATTTTAAAGAGGACCAGCGTCTCCATCGTTTCCATTGTTCGTCGGTCTCCACATATTTTGGGCCTTCGGCGACAGCTCTTCTCACGAGCCTATGAATGATAGCTCTTCACCGATCTCTACTTCGTTTGCAAATTTGAACTGTAAGAACTCTATTTTCTCTTCTAGTAGAAGTTAGAATTGTTTATTTGGAAAGACATGATTCAATAAAAAGCCTCTTTATTGGAAGATTCAATAATTTATTGAAAGATAGAATAGAACTTACTAACACAAAGTTCCTAATCAGAAAACAATGTGCATGAACTAAAAGCTGTTGGAAATACGATTTTCTTGTTTATACATGTATACATGGATGCTTTTCTTGTTTGATGTAGTCTTATTTTTGGTGGTAACGTGGGTTGATTTTTTGGTCTTTTCTACTGAAGTCATTTAAAATTTCTGGTTTAACAAATATCTTCTACTGAAAATTTTCTGGTTTTCTTTTGGGAACCTTTTCATCTTGGACTCTTCTATTGAAGTCATTTTCTGGATATCTCCTAGAGGGCCGACCTAGCTCATGTGGTGGGTTTTTCCCTTTTGTGTTTGGCGTCTGTTTTTCCATCTGTTTTGTGTTTTTTTATGTTCTGTTCGGGGTCTACTTTTTCATCTGTTTTGTGTTCCTTTTCTATGTTTTGGGGTCTGTTTTCTAATCTGTTTGGTGTTCTGTTTCCCCATTTTCTGGTGTTTCCCACTGCTTTGTACTTAGTTTTAGTTCCAATAAATAATCTCCTTGCTTAGCAAAAAAAAAAAAATTTACTCATTTTTTATTTTTAAGTTGTTGATTAATCCAGCCTTTTTACTTTTTTTTTGGTTCAGGTAGCACAAGGCTGAAAAGATCCTAGTTTGCCTTTGAACTTCAGAGTTGTTCTTGGTGAGAAGTACTGCTTCAGCTTTTTAATTTTTTTTTCCTTTCCTATTCTTTTTGGAACACAATTTCTGCTTAAGTATTAGAAGGAATTAAGGATATAGCAACTACATACTAAATTTTGAGTTGGTATATGGCAAAATGGCTCCCTGATATTGACTAGGACTTACCATCTAGTTCCTGTATTTTGCTGCTCACCATGTTGTTTGAGATCAGTTAGCTAAGGCATAGCTTGAGATACATTTCTTGTAATGGCCTCTTTCATTGTTTATATGACCATATTTGGCCTTCTAATTAGCTTTATAAGAATTTGTAATGTTCTGGATCCACATTGACATTATGCTCTTATCTTTATGTGGAAATACTAATTTTCTATCTTTAAAGGCTTACTACACGTTGGACCATTCAATGCATCTTTTCAAGGTGCACCTTATAATGAAACTCACCTATCGAACTCTTCCCAAAGATGATGATGACGATATCCTAGAAGCTGATGCTGAAAATGCAGAATCTGGAGCAATGCCAGGTGGTGATAATCGCAATAGGAAGCATTGGGATGATGGTTGCCCTTGGAGTGAGTGGTATTTTGTAGAAGATCCAGTGACGGGTAACCTTATGTTTGTGATACTCATTTTTCTTTATTCAGAGGAGGGAGGTGGAAAATTGTGCCTCCTAGATGACTTGCAATGTTTCTGAGCTGATGCAAAGCTCTGAGGGTCTGCTTTTTCTTTATTCATTGCTGGTGGATGCTGATTTGATGGATTCAATGCATGTAGGATTTGATTTAGTGACCACTTGGCCAGAAAAGGTGGTCGAAAGCTCCTTGGAAATGGCTGAAATGGAAAATGCTTCACCCCATGAAGCTGAAAAGTAGATTCTAACACCAAATCTGTCCCCAAACCTGTAAGGAATTTGTGCATGGATTCGATTTTTATTCTAAAATTAAGATTAATCCTTCTGCAAATACTAGTACCTTATTGTTTTCATGGTCCCTTTGATTCATTAGTTTTTTTTTTTAAATACCTTTGTCATGTGATACATCTGATAATATCAATTTTAATGAAGTGCTAGTTCAAAAGGAGACAGAATTGGATTCGCTTCCCAGTTGCAGGTTTTGGTTAATGCGCTGGATATGTCATTTGAAGCTCAATTTATGGAGGATTTCGTGTCAGGCCTCATTAGCTTTATCTGCATCTTGGCATATATATTATGTTGTAGATCTATTGAAGTTACTTGTAAATTTATTTTATATTGTATGAAGTTTTTATAACTTGCATTTATTTTCTTTGTTCAGTAATGAACATGTGAACTACCTAATAACTTATTCATTTGACTTCTGCAATGAAGAACTACTTTCTTACTATATATGTCGTTCTTAAGGTTTGTTATCTCTTCCACTAGTGATCCTCCTCACTATAAGTGAATTCTGTATCTACATTTTGATACTTCCTTTACTGTTTCCAGCTCTTCTAATAGATGCTGATAGTGTACGAAACTTTTTCCTTTTTACTTTTTTTTCTTCATTCTGGATGCTGTAAGGAAAAAAAATTTTCTGGTTGTTGGGATATTTTTTTGTGATGAAAGTTGACCTCTGATTTATTTGGATGCTGCCTGTTCTTTTTTAATTTTTTTTACCCTCTTAATACAGAATATGAAGATTGGTGCAGTCACTTCTTTGTATCTACTTTGTTGCATCTTGCACATAGTGAAAATCAAGGATCTGGTAAACACCACTACTGTAGCTTTTTTATATCCGCTAGAGGCTGTTGCTGCAAATTATGATGCTGCCTGTTCTTTTTTAATTTTTTTTACCCTCTTAATACAGAATATGAAGATTGGTGTAGTCACTTCTTTGTATCTACTTTGTTGCTTGCGCATAGTGAAAATCAAGGATCTGGCAAACACTACTACTATAGCTTTTTTATATCCGCTAGAGGCTGTTGCTACAAATTATGAAACTAAACTCAATGGTAAAGAATATTTTATTGAATTTTTTTGGCTATTAAAACGGCAAAGTTTTGCATTCATCAATTGTTGAGACAGTGCTTGAACTCTCATTGATTGCAGTTCAACGGCTCAATACTCTGGTTAGTTCTCGTCAAAGGATAGGTATGAGAACTGTGATCAATCCAGCAGTCATGAAGAAATTTGGTTCATTCATTAATTTTATGTTCTATACATATCATTGTTACTTCTCTTTTGTTTTATGTGATGTAAAGAAATTATTCTGTAATTTACATTTTGCACGGAACTTGTAAGGCTATGCTTAATGATTTCTTGATATAATGATAAGCCTTGAGAATTTCTATTTTGCTCTTTCAAAAGAAAAACTCATTTTAAGCAGTCAAAAGCAAACATCACCATTCATCTTATTTTTTAAATTTAAAGTAATTTTAAAGCTTTATTTGATTAAAAAAAAAGAAAGAAGCTAGAATAAAAAAATTATTAATTTAATAATTAAGTTATACTAATAAAAATTTTAAATTTAAAATGAAATTCAATAAGTATAAAATTTTAAATTTAAAACAACACTTTTTCCGGCACTTTAAAGTGCCGGTAAAAGCTTTTAAATTTAAATTAAAATTTAATAAATATAAAAATTTTAAAATTTAAATGGGACTTTTACCAGCACTTTAAAGTGCCGGTAAAAGCATATTACCTTTAACAGCGTTTAAAAGTGTCGGGAAAAGTTACACCGAAATTTGCAAAACTTGTACCAGCGCCAGAATACATGACCGCCGGTAAACCTTTACCGGCATTCACCTAGCCGGCGGTCAATAAACCACCGGTAAAATTTTTACCGACGGTTTATATGTCTTTTATCGGCACTTATAAGCGACGGTAAAAGTCAATTTTCTTGTAGTGCAAGTTGGTTATGGAAGAACGAAAACCTATGAAGAAAGTAGTAAGATTGTTTCACCAAAAAAAAAAGTAGCGTTGTAACCTGGTTAGAGTATCTAGTTTAGGGTTCGTTGGGTTTCCTTTGGTTTTGTTCTGTAGTTTGTTTGCATCTTATTATCGTAATTCTAGTGGTTAGTTATGAGTGAGAGTATGATTGAAAGACTGGAGGCAAAGTGGAGTTGGATGTTGCTAACTGATGATGAGCAGAAGGCGCTGCTCATAGATAGGGAATGAGTGAGCCCTACATTGGAGCTTGGGGAACATTGTCAGGTGGGTAAACTTTTTACTAGCAAGGGAGTGAATTTGGGGGCCATGAGGAATGTTTTTAAAAAGATTTGGGGGCTTTTTGATGAACTACTAATCCATGAGGTACTTCAGTTTGGATGTAAGGAGGAGAAGGATAGGGTATTATCAAATCAGCCGTGGTCTTTTAACATGGCACTTATTGGAAATTGATTCAAGAAGATGAGAAGAAACATTATTAATCATTTGATGGCATAGTGTTTATATATACAAGTCTGATCAAAACTAACTACTAGTAACTGCTTAACTAACTAGTAACCAATCTAATTACAACAGCAAGTGAGTTAGCTAGATAAGGTGAGCTGCTGGACTCTGTTAGCCTCCCTCAAGCTGGAGTGTAAAGGTTCTGTAGATTAAGCTTCTGTAGATATGTTACAAAGTTATTTGGATAGTGAGGTTTAGTGAAGATATCTGGTAGCTGAGATGAAGAGGACACATGCAATAGACGAATCACTCCAGCTTGAAGTTTTTCTCGAACATGATGGCAGTCAATTTCAATGTGTTTTGTTCTTTCATGGTAGACATGATTTTCAACAATTGCAATGGCTGATTTGCTGTCACAGAACAGGAGAGCTGGATCGAGATGACGAACTTGAAGATCGCGGAGCAAATAGAGTAGCCATTAAAGCTCATGAATCACATATGCCATGGCTCGATATTCAACCTCAGAGGATGACTAAGATACAGTTTGCTGTTTCTTTAATTTCTAGGAGACAAGTGCATCACGAAGGAACACACAAAAACTAGTAACAGATCTTCTGGTGTCTGAGCATGTAGCCCAATCAGAGTCAAAAAAAGCCTTGAGCTTTAAGTCAAAGATAGCAGGGAAAAATAGACCTTGACCAGGATTGCCTTTTATGTATCAAAGAACTTTGTGGGCAACTATGAGATGTATATTGGTTGGTTGATCAAGGAATTGCGACTGTTGTTGTACAGCAAATGATAGGTCTAGTTTGGTAGTGGTGAGGTACAAGAATCTGCCAATGAGTTTTCTGTAGGAAGTAGGGTCATCAAGAGGAACACCACTGGATTTAGAAAGTTTCAAGGATGGAACCATTGGTGTTGTAATTGGTTTGCAACCCAGAAAACCAGTGTCTTGGAGTATTTCAAAAGCATACTTGCGCTAACAGAGATTAATGCCTGATTTTGATCGTGCAACTTCAAGACCAAAGAAGTACTTTAGGGTGCCCAAGTCTTTGATTCTAAAGGATGAATCAAGATATGTTTTCATGTCTTGAATTAACTGCTCATTGTTGCTGGCAAGTATGACATCATCAACATAGATGAGAAGAACATTGAAGGAGGAATCAACATTCTTAACAAACAAGGAGTGATCAGAGGGAGCTTGTCGAAAACCCTGTGCCAAAAGAGCTGAACTGAGCTTTGAATACCATTGGCGGTCTGCTTGTTTGAGGCCATAGAGGGACTTCTTCAACTTACAAACCTGACTAGATTTGGTTGTTGGATGACCTGGAGGAAGCTTTATGAATACCTCTTCATTCAAATCACCATGGAGGAAGGCATTGTTAATGTCCAGTTGGTGAAGATGCCATTGTTTAGCTGCTGCAACAGCTAAAAGAGTTCAAATAGCATTCGTTTTTGCTACTGGTGAATATGTATCAGTAAAATGCACTCTAGGTTGTTGTGTGTATCCTTTGGCTACTAACCGAGCCTTGAACCTTTCTATTTCACTGTAATGACTCTTTATACCGAAAATACGAATCAAATTTTTTCCTTTTTCAATTACTCAGTTGGGCTGTACGTAGTGTCACTAATCAATTTTTAAGCTAACTTTATATTAGCTAAGTTAATTTCCTTTATTTACCTTAGGTCCCAGTCAAATTCTCTCACTAAGCATGCATTTATAATTTCTAATCATCCTACTTAACTAAATATATCTCCACCCAAGTTGCATGCATTATTATAAACCATAAGTATTTCTTATACTTCCTTTAATTACATCCCCATGCTATAAAAGTACTGAAATTATAAGTCTGAATATAAAAGGGAATACTGTACATCACATACCTTCAAGTGTGGTACAAAACCTCGAAAGACTTGCTTAAACCCCGTGTACAAAACACCTACTGCAATTAATCTGGAAGGTGGAGGGAGGGGTGAGCTTTTTGGAAAGCCCAATAAGAAATATATATAAGAAACAGATACCATTTCTACATGCAAGTTTTCAAAATATTTATTAAAGTTCAAAATCAAAATTTATACATTTCGAAAACCAAAACATACTTATGTAGTGCATCAAAAAGTAATTCATTCAAAACCATAGATAAGTATTATCATTCGAAACATAATTCGAAACATAAACATTCAGAAACCATAATCGGCATAAGTGCAAAAAGGACATATACATATCATAAGGTGGAGACATAATGACTAAGCAATAATCAAGCAGTTCAAATTGACATATGGCCATAGTCTAAAGGGGGTCCACAATGAGCACTGATCAGGTGTCAACTAGGCTCGCTGTGGACTGGATTAAGGTCACACAGCAATAGAAACTCTACTGTAGATTGGATCAGGATCATACAGTAGCCCAAAACATTACCTACTGTGGACTGGATCAGGGTCACACAATAGTCCAAAACATTACTGCAGTGATTGTTAGTCATGTCTCAAAACATTTCTATACATATAGTTCCTAATGCGAACTGATTCAAGGCCACACACAGTAGTTCGAATATAAATACCTACTGCGGGTAGAATCCAAATCACACACAATAGTTTCAAAACAATACTATATTGAATTTAGTTAGTCATGTCTCAAAACATTTTATACATATATCTTTCGAAATCTGAAATAGTATTTTTCGAGCTTTAGGAAAGTTCATAACAAAAGCCGTATACATTTCTTTTAAAAGCATATAAATCATACATACACATAATATCTTCAAAACAATATTATAGGTTGATAATTTCCTTGAGATTAATATCTCGGCAGAAAGTCTTATAAGCAAATCAACGTCGTAAGATTTAACCGTTTTCAAAATAAACCTGCCGGATAATTTGTCATTTTCAAATGGTTGCTTAAGTAAGCTTAAATCATAAAACCATTATTTTCATAAAAAATCCGACAACATAACGGCTTATATTTTCTTAAAACCCATGCAAGAAAATGCAATTTATATAACCACAAGGTAGTTGATTTTAAAATAACATCCAGTATCTCTTACGTTTTGATATATATCTCTTACCTCAATTTAGCATAATCGTAGCTTATTCAAGTAGTCTTCTAGTTGGTATCTCAAAATTGAACTTGTACAACATCAGTCACCACTCACTCCCGAACTGTAGCAAAATCATTTAAAAAAATTTAATTTCCAAAATTACCTTCACATCATATTTATAAGTCCTAGAAATCTCTCAAAATTCCCTTTAATATTTTCCAAAATAATTCTTATACCAAGATCACCTCCTTCCCTATCGTATTTAATAAGACTTAGATGTTGGTAAATATATATATGTTTATACCTACAGACATAGTGTGTGTATATATATATATATATATATATATATATATATATATATATATATATATATATATATATATATATATATATATATATATATAACACTCCATCTTATCCATGCTCAAGTACCCATACTCATAGAAATATTATTCAACCATATCATATATAATTTCACAATGCACTTATACAAATCTTTGTACCTTCAATTAATTTTTTACCTTTATCACACCTTCAAAACGAAATGTACAAATTATAGCTTCAAAGGCCAAGGTTTCAAGGCTTCAAGCTCTCAACTTCATCACATCAAACCACTTCAAAAACCTTTACTGCCATAAGCATTTCATCCTCCATTTAGTTATTGAACTAATACCAATTGATCCATCTTTTCTTGCCCACCATTTCACATTCTTATTATTGAATATACATATATGAACACTTAAAATCCAAAATGCGACACAAGTGTCTTACCTCTTTCAAGGCAGCTCCAACCGAGAGCTTCAAGTTCTCCTCTCCTCTGTTTTTAGCCTATTTGTATGCCTGGATAAGCTTGCAATCATAACGCAAATTAGCCCCATAAAATCAACTCCTAAAACAATGTGGGCAACCACTGATCTTAGCCAGAACAGCCTCTAAAATGCCGTTTTTTGGTTTCAATATATAGCCCCAAAAAGCCACAAACGACAGCTTGTATTCAGCCTTCAATTTTCCTGCCTTCAGCTTCTTTCCCACGTGGATATAGAAGCCCAATTGAAAAAACTTGCTGTGTCGATAAAGCACTCCCAAAACAAAAGACCTTCATGCCTTTAGCTGCTCTCCAACCCAATACAGCCGCTTGTTGAAAATGCAGCTCCTTTAAGTTGCGAAAAAAATCAAAGAACAGCAGCTCTTGTTTTACACTTTTATTCTCTTTCGATCAGCCTCATTTAATAGCAGCCTAGAAGCCACTCTCCCTTTGTCATTCCTTCCTTGATCGAGAGCTAGTTTATACAGCCACCATGCGTAGCGAATGTGCTTCTCTTTCCCCTTCCTTCTTCAGTCACTTCGACCACTGTTCATCGTCTTTTTTCTGCACCTTGCTTCAACATCAGATCAGCCCTTCTTTTCCTCTTTAAGTTCAACCTTCCACTCATCTTTCATCCTACCAAAAAAATCTATTTGGTTTCAGCAACAAAAGAGAGTCAAGGCTCTGCTAGTTTCCCCTGTTTTGGCTCAAAAACCAGACCTAAATTTGCCCTGGTTTTTCCTTAATTTAATGCCTGAATCCCCTTATCTTTAGTATTCCTTCCTTAAACCTTTTTCTGCCAATACAAATGGGGTTTAGTTGCAGCAAAATGAGGAGAGAAAAGTAGAGGTTCTCACGTACAGTAGAAAGCTAACGGGGAGATTAGAATGGCTGCTGTTTTGTTGGTGATAATGATGATGATAAACGATGATGAGTGAAGTTTTTGTGGCCGGTGAAGATGTGGAGATAGTGGGATTGGTATTAACGAGGCTTCTTCGAGAAGCCATTCTCCATGTAATATATTTTATTCCCACTACCATCAAAATATATATATATATATATTTTATTCATTTGCTATTAATCTTATTTTAATATTTAGCAAAAATATATTTCTAACTAGTTTAATTTATTTCATATATATTTATCCCACTAACATCACATAATTTCTATGTTTAATTTTTTATATTGTCTGTTATTACTTTAAACCCTAAAGTCCTTCATATAATTTAATTTTCTTCATGGTCTTCATATTTAAATCCTCTAAATATGTGTTAACCGCGAATTTTAAGAATTTGATATTAAATATTTGTAATTAAATTTCTAAAGCAAATAGAGCAGTTAAGTAAATAAATGAATTTAATTACGAAATAGGGACTATCGTTAAAATTTCCAAAATTGATGAAAAGATGAAATTGAGGAAATTTAATTTGGATAAATGAAAATCCAAATTAAATAAGAAATGAAATGAAAATTAAATTGGAAATAAGAAATGAAGGAGGAAATTTAATTTAGATAAATGGAAATCCAAATTAAATAAGAAAAAGAGAAAAGAATATAAAATACATTTATATAATTATATATTATATAAATGTATTTTTATACAAATACATATGTATTGAAATACTATATAGTATATATTAATATACATTAGTATATATATGTATATATACTATTTAGTACATTTAAATAATACATATGTATATAAATATGATACTTTATGTATATATATAAATATATACATATATAAGAAAAGTAAATATTATTTACTATCAAAACTTGTATATATATGTATATATATTGTAATACAATATATATAAATACACATATATATATATATGAAATATATATATATATATATTAATTCAACTAAAAATTTATATATATATATATATATGTATTTTGTGTATAAACTATATATGTTAAAATATTATGTTTATATATGGTATATATAAATATAATATAGGATAATTAAAATAAAAAGAAAAAAATGGAAGAAACAGAATCGGGAACTCCCGATTCTACCTTCCGCGTGGAAGCCGGCCACCGTCAGCCGGCCAAGAGATGAAGAAGAAAAGGAGGCGAGGCCGCCGGCGACGTGAAGGAAGGCGATCGGCAATGGAAGAAGGAAGCGGTGAAGCAAAAACGAAAAACAGAAACGACGGAAAGCGGAGAAAATCGGAAAGAAAAGGAAAAATGCCAGACGGCGGTGTCGGCCGATCTAGGCACCGCCACTGCCATCGAAGCACCGCCGGAGGGAGAGCAAGAGGATGGAGGCCACTCGAGGCACGGTGAACGGCGGAGGAGGGCCGGCGAAGAGGTGGAAGAAACCGAAGGAAAATCTACTCAATCCGCCGACGTTCCATCCATCCAGGTCGAACGGAGACCACCAACAGACTCGCCGTGCCGTCGGCCAGATGAAGGGTGCCTGAACTGCCGGAGAACCGACCGCCGGCGAGGAACCGGCAAGGAAAGAGGCAGACCGGTCTGAATCGGTCTGAGCAGAAAAGAAAAGGAAAAAGGAAAAGAAAAGGAAAAAGAAAAAGAAAAGAGAAAGAAAAGAAAAAGAAAGAAAGAAAAAGAAAAGAGAAAAAGGAAGAAAAAGAGGAAAAAAGAAGAATTTCAGAAATTACGGGAAATCCCGAGAATTCGAAAACCCGAAAATTACGAAAATCGATAAGAAATCTCGGAAAATGCTAAATTATTTAAATAATTTATTTATTTAAATAATTATAGAAAATTCTAAATTTTAGAATTTAAATTCCAGAAAATTCCCTCGATAACCGAGACAATAAAATCGGACAAGGTGAACACGGGAGCGACAAACGAGGCGATCGTTGATCCGGAAACAGCTAAGGGATGCATGTGCAGCACTGTAGGGATATTCAGTCTGCATGTTTTAATTACGAAATATTTTACGGAAATATTTTATGAAATTATTATGATGAATGATTGATTGGAATTTGGAATGAAATACTGGCTGGAAATTATAAACTGTATTTTCCGTGCATGAGGCTAGCCAATCCGCAGCCGTTATACTGCCGAAAAATTATCGAAAATTATTGAAAATTTCTAGAAAATTTATAAAATCATAATAAATGATTTTATTTCACGAGAAACGATTTGCAACTACGAAAATCGAGAAAATGATTATTTTTCATAAAACATGAATATAACGAAATTCATTTTAAAATATTCATGTTTTCGAAATTGGTGATAATGAGATCATCGAAAATTCTCTCGATATATGAATTATATGTGATATGAATTGGAAAATGAAAAATGGATAAAGAGAATATTTTATAAAAGTTTTCTAAATATTCTCTCGATATATGAATTACACGTGATATGAAATGAAAGATGAAAAAGGGATAAAGTGAATATTTTATAAATATTTTCTTAAATATTCACTTGATTTATTATATAACCTTTATGGTTTTAATTATGAAATTATTATTTTTATAAATTCTATAAAGGTTTTCTGATGATGAAAAAATACGATTTTGAGACTAGTTGGCATCCTATCATGCTGATATGTGATATGTGACATGTAATATGTGATATGTGATATGTAGTCCCGGTCGACACCTGATCAGTGATTCGCTGAGGGCAATTATAGACTATGGCCATAGATCTGACATGATTATTTATACCCTTCGGGGTCTATAGCATGAGATGAGTAACGATCCAGTGGACGGGCTGGGCGTGCGTGCCTAAGTCTCCATATATGAGAAATGTTTTATATGATATGTTATATGTTAAATGTAAACGTTTTACATGATATGTGATAAGTTAAATGAAAGTGATTTACAGCATTTTACATAATGCTTATTTCGGTACTGATTTTAATACTACGAGATGATTTTTCATATGACATGTGATATGAACATGTAATATGTTTTCAAAAAGGAAAAAGAGTTTATAAGTCTAATATTCTTACTATGATTTTAATTGAATATTAGACTATATGTGACATGAATATGTGATATGTTTTCCAAAAAGGAAAGAGGAGGAAAATAAATCTAATATTCTTATTTTAATTTTTAAATTGAATATTAGATTTAAATGATATATATATGTTATACGAAAAGAATTTAATAGCTGATTTTGCTATTTAAAGTACTGTACTAATTATGGTTGTACAGTAAAATATGAAATAAGTTTTGAATGAAAAGGATGATGATTTAACTATATTCTTTTCAAAGAATATATGAATACAAGTTATTTTATTTAAATGCTTTATTTCATAAAAGCATTATTTTGAAAAGAATATAAAAACGATATGGAATAAAAAGGAAAAAAAGGATTTAAATTCCAAACGAAAAGAAAATTACTCTCTACAGTTGCTTCTAGGTTCCGGGACAAGTAGGTATTTCAAAATACCTACCTTACTCCATCCAGATCCCTAGCCGACTGTAGTATCCTTTCTACATGCGAGCCTAGAGCCCATAGGAAAAATGAAAAAGATTTTCAGCATATAAGAAGCTGAATATCAAGTATGCATATAATTCCCTTACTGAGCCGTGGTTTGCTTACCCCTTAATATTAACATGTCAAGTTTTCGAGGACTAAGAGTCTGACATCTAAAGGACTTCGACTGTGCATTTGGGGACGATGCGACAGCTCAACTTATAACATGAGGTACGATCATTTATTTTTCGTATTTAGACTTTTTCACAGTACTATTTTCTTATAAAGTAAGATAGGGGATGTATTTCATATTATAATTTAATATGAAATTGTTAATATGTAAAAGAAAAGTAAAGTATCGCAAACAGCCCAACCATATAAGATGTATAGAATAAGGTGAAAAATAGGGTCACGGGCTGTGACAAAATATATCTTTTTATAGTCTAAATTTTTCATAATTTCTCATAGTCCACTTTAATGATCCCTTGTCCTGCTCATTCTCAATTTACCTTCTTAATCATTATAGCTTCAAGTTAAATTCTCAATATAAAATTTGTCTCCAAATTACATTGTTTAATCCACCAAAATAAATAATTTGCAGTTGTTACATTCACCATTTGCCTTGTACTTTACTTTGAAAACCCATTTACAGCCTATGGCTTTCTTGTTAGGAGGGAGATAAGTTATATCCCAAGTATTATTGTCTTGTAGAGCTTGTAATTCTATTGATATTGCCTTTCTCCAACAATCATGTGTAATAGCTTCTTCATAAGACTATGGTTCTGTAATGGATGTAATGGCTAAATAGAAGGCTTTATGATTATGGGAGCATTTTGTATAAGTAAGAACGTAAGAAAGAGCATAAAGAGTACTTGATTTTTATTCTGTTGGATCCAAAGCATTAGAAGAATTGGACTGAGCCAAACTGCAATGATAATCTTTTAAGTATGTTGGAGGAAGTCTGTTTCGAGTGGATTTCCTAATAGGTTGAGTTTGTTTTGAAAGTTGTGATGTGATGGGAGGTGAAGTGTTTAATGTAGAGTTTTATGGAACAAAAGTATCTAAAGATTGAGTAGATGGTGTATAGTCTTCATAAAAATGATCTAATATAGGAAGTGAGATAGATAAAGACTGATTATTATCACTTGAACAAGATGAATGAAAAGGAAATATTTGCTCATAGAAAATAACATCTCTAAATACTAGGATTTCTTTTGATTGTAGTGCAATAAGCTTGTAGCCTTTTTTTCTAAAAGGAAAACCAAGGAAGATACACTTGATTGCACGAGGATCCAAATTTGATCTGTGATGTACCAAAGTTGAAGCATAGCATAAACACCTAAAGACCTTTAAGTTTGAAAAAATAGGAGGCCTTTTGTATAAGAGTTCAAATGGAGTTTTGTGAAAAATTACTAGTCAAGGTAATTAGTTGATTAAGTAAACTGCATGAACACAAGCAGAAAAAGAAATTTCAAATAAATGTGCTTGAAAACATAATGCTTTTGCCACATTCAGTATATGTTGATGTTTTCATTCAACAATGCTGTTTTGTTGTGATGTTTGCACACAACTAGTATGATAAATGATACCTTTTAAGTTGTAGAAATCAAGCATGTTGAATTCTTGTCCATTGTCACTTCTGATAATTTTGATTTTTGCTGAGAATTGTGTGTTAAAAAAATTGTAGAAGTTTATTAATAACGGTATGGCCTCAAATTTTAATTTCATGAAGAAGATCTAGGTGTATCTGCTATAATCATCAACTATGGTTAAAAAATAATGACGTTCATATATGGATGCCACTGGATAAGGACCCTATATATCAACATGTATAAAATCAAAACAAGATTGAGAAACAGATTTGCTAATAGGAAATGGATTTCTTTTGTATTTGGCAAAATGGCAAATGTCACAATGTGATTTAATTGGAATACATATAGAAGGATCAATTTTATTCAACATGTTTATTCTAGAATTTGAGGCATGACCAAGTCGATAATGCCATACATTCATGGACTGACTTGAGATAGAATGACTATTAAAAGCTAACACAGAACATGAATGAGTTGAAGTATTTGAAGGTTCAGAAGAATCAGATATAAGGAGTTGATATAAACCTTGTATTTGTTTAGCTAGTCCAATCATCTTCCATGCTTTGATATCTTGAATGAAACAAAACTCATATTGAAAAGTTAGAAATCAATGTAATGTTTTTGTGAGCTTGCTAATAGAGATGAGATTAAAAGAGAAGCTAGGAACAAATAAGGCATTTTCTAATATGAGGTTAGAAGATAATTTTATAAGGCCAACATATGAAATAGGAGCATACTGGTTAGTAGGCAATTTCACATATGAATTAATAGTAGGTGTATAGATTCAAAGAAATTAAGGGAACAGATGATGTGGTCAGTAGCACTTGTGTCAAGAAGAAAAACAAAAAGGGAGGAAGCATCTGTAATGGTGCATGAGGCAAAAAATATACCTAGATAGAATGAGGTTTCTAGATCTTGAGGTGCTGGTGTTACAATCTTATGAACAACATTTACATGAGAAACAGGAGAAAAGATGATATCAACAGACTGAAGCAATCTAAGAAATTTGGCATATTGATCTCTAGTGAATGACATAGGAACAAAATCGTACGCTGCAGGTTCAAATTTTGGGACTTATTCAGATTCACCTCAACTTGAGTGGCATCAACTTGATTTGCAGAAGCAAGTTTGTTCCTTAGTTTGAACCCAAAGGGGTACCCATGTTTCTTGTAGCATCTGTCAACTGTGTGACCAGAGTAACCACAATGAGTGCATACTAGTCTTTTCAATCCTGGATTGTATCATTTGGTGGATGAACCATTTGCAGATTGTGATATCACTTTATTTGCAAAGGCTGATGGCTCAACTGGTTATGAAGGAGGTGATAACGGATAGTTATTCTGCCTCTTTTGCTAGATTACCATGGTAAAAACTTTGTTGATCGATGGTAGGGTTCAATCAACTAGATTTGTGATCTTACTGATGCAAAGTTCTCATTCAAACCCTTGAGAAAACGAATCACATAGTCGTTTTCTTGATATTTTCTTGCTCTGTCAAGAACACCATAATTGCATCTTGGATTGCAAGAACATCTAAGTACTGGTCTGAGATTTAGAATTTCATCCCATAGCATCTTTAATGTGGTGAAGTAGTCTGTTACTGAAAGAGTACCTTATTGAAAGGAGTATATCTCTTCCTGCAATTCAGCAATTCTGAATGCATCACCCTGTGAAAATCTGTCCCTCAAATCATTCTAAGCATCGACAGCATTATCAAACCATATGATGCTCTTGGCAATAGATGTTGAAACTAAGTGTAAAATCCAAGAAAGAACCATTGTATTGCATCATTCCAAGGTTGGATAAGTAGAGTCAGTCTTTAAAGGTATTCCAATAGAGCCATTGACAAATTTGTATTTGTTTTTGGATAACAAGGCCATCTTCATTGCACGACACCAAGAATGATAATTGGAGCCTTCAAGAACTGGAGAAACAAGAACTAATGAATGGTTCTCGTTTGAGTGGATAAAGAAAGGGTTTGAAGAAGAATCTTCAAGTCTGGTTGCATTGACATTATTGGTTGCTGTGGCAAAACTAGTAGCCATGAATGATGACAGATGAAGGATGAAGTAAAGTTTCAAAAACAGAGGATTAAAACTTCAAAAATGTTAGCTCTGATACCATATTGAAAATCGATTCAAGAATATGAGAAGAAGCATTATTATTCATCTGATGGCATAGTGTTTATATATACAAGTCTGATCAAAACTAACTAACAATAACCGTTTAACTAACTAGTAACCAATCTAATTACAACAGCGAGTTAGCTGGATAAGGTAAGTTGTTGGACTCTGTTAACACTAATGGTATTCAAAGGATTTGAGGGCTGAAGTGTATTGAGGAAATTTGCATGGATTTTTGTCTTTTTGGGTTCAAATCTGTGGCTTGCCATTAGGAATGATGTGTGACAAAGCATGGATTGTTTGGGGCGAGTCCATTGAAATAGTTGAGGAAATTGATGGGGAAGATGATAGGTCTGTATGGGAGGAAATTTCTTCGTGTCAGTACAAGTCTACATTCATAAACAACTTAAAACGTTGTGCTAAGGTGGCATTACAAAATGCTAATTCAGTGATTACTAAGTTCAAGTATAAACGTTTGCCAAATTTTTTTTTGTTTCGGTATTCTAGATCACGTAGAGGCTATTTGCATGGTGGCCACTAAAATGAAGAAGGAAAATGGTTGAGTGAAGAGAGACTATGGGCAATGGTTGTAGGCTTTCCTCCGGAAGAGTTAGTATCGAACGAAGGAAGGAGGAATCTCCCCCGGTTGGCTTACCTTGCCTAAATCATCATTATTTGAGGCTTTAGATGCTGTTGGATTGCAATTTATAAGAAGCAAATACACAGAGGAAGAGGCAGTGACTACTATGAGGAATGGTAAGGGTTGAGCTCAATGCAGGACCAAGGTGGAGTCTTATCTTGTACAACACATGGTAACAGACTTGTAGTTACAAAGGTTAGATTAAAATCCCGAAGCAAGGTAATGCACGTATTGAGTTGCATGGCAACAAGCAGAAAAGTAAGGAACTGTTAGTTAAAGCCGACTTGGTAAGCCAAGTTTAAAAAAATCAATCCATGTCAGACTCAAAGGATTTCTTCGATTCACTTGGATAGGAGGTGGGGCTAACTGGTAGTAGCAAGTTGGTTAATGTTCCCATATCAGAGGCAACTCATTCACCAAATGTTGTGGGTTCTTTAGCAGGTAAGAATAAAAAAGGACGTGGAAAAGAGAAATATATATAGATCTTTGAGGAGGACCATTAGAGTGGGTGGCAAAGTGATTGTGGGAAATAAGAGGGATATTGGTGAGCTAGCTGAAGGGTGTTCTGTAATGCCCTTGGAAGCTAAAATTTTCAAGCTAACATTTTCCTTTACTACCTATGTTTGTCACTTGCTCAGTGTAGTTAACACCTAAGAAGTAGATTACTACTCGTTTAACTGTTTAAAAGTAATTGTTTAAGGTCCCAATTAATGGCCTCGTAATGCATGCCAGATTCGAAACTAAAATACTCTGCCCTATTATATGCCTATTATTTGTCCTCAAGCAACAACAAAATATTAACCCAACTTACGGTAAATCAATTAGCTCAATCACCCTTCAAAATATCACATTTCCATCAATACCTATTATCCAGATATTATTCATTACAAGGCACAATGACATGTAATTCTCGATACAATCCTAGTACTTACATCTTGAATCTTATACACTGTGTATATGAAAAGAATCTTAAAGTTTGAAATATAAATAGAGATAACAAAGGGGTTTATACCTCAACACAAAAGTAATAACGCTTAGCGGCCTACACATCGAATGCTCAATGCACCATACTTGCATCTAAGCTCATCTGAAATAATCTGTAAGGTGAAAGAGAGGGAGTGTGCTAAAGCCCAGTAAGAAAATATATACTAAGAAATGTTAGGGTCATATCGTACTACGTGCATGCATATGCATGTAAAAATCGAGTAATAATCGTGTAAATCATACGTTATACATATGTAATGAAAATACCTAGCTAGACTAGACACTTAAGATATCATATGAGGGTTTTTAGGGATATTAGTCGGAAGGATACTTTGAAGTTTCTCATTTCCCTGTGCCCTAACACCTACCTCAAGTGGTCCCTACGCTTACATTACTTAAAACACTGAATACATGTACCATGCATAAACCAAATACACCAAAAGAATCGATTTACTGAATATAATTTAGAAGGACATTGAGTTTTTAATGTAAATAGAATTATACAGTTGAAAATCCTTATACAGATGAACATTAATTCATGTAAGTATCCATCTTAACACAAACCGAGATCTTGTACAAAAATGAATAAGAAACAATTCATTTCCTTAAATAAATCTAAAATGTATATTTTAAAGTATTTATTAAGAAATGGGCATCATTCCTGAGATTGGGCAATATAACTAAGATTCGGTAAGATAACCAAGTAAGCTTTCTGCGAAAGCATCCACTATAGCTAGCAGTGGTTACAGTCCTATTCTACGGCTTAAATCACAGTCTCATATTAGGGCTCTATTTATGATCATGAATCATCCTAGAACCAGTGATCATCCAGTAGTTAAGGTATGTGTCTCGACTAGGTTTCGGACAATTCATAGTTATATATATGTATACATCAGTATCAATTGCCACACAAGTAGACTTCATGGCATATATACATATATAGGCACCTAAATGCCACATAGGCATAACAATGCCACTTAGGCACATTACAATGTCACACAGGTATAACTTAATGCCACACACACACATCTCAGCGCCACATGCCTTAAGTATCAAAATCCATACACATATAGTTTTAAAACAAAGTTTATATGGTCAAAGCTTATATCGTACAAACACATAGTTTGAAGACTTCAGCGTGCATAAATCATACTCTGAACAGTTGTCACGTCATTTCAAAACACTTTGGCAAAGCTATCAGGAAATCATTTTCACATCACATATAGAGCAGACTTGATACGTTCGTAAAACAATATTTATCATTTGAAAACACAAACGGATCTTGATGCAAAGTTGCATTCATGAAATGCATAATTTTCATAATGCATAATGTAGCTTTAAACTAGTCTTACAAGGTTTGCCTAAGTTGATTTCTAATGAAAATCTGATAGCATAACGACATAAGTAGGACACTACCTAATATGACAATCACAAACCAGATCAACCTGCATTAAAATCCAACCAACAAGTATACCTTTACACTAATCCAACATATTCTCAATCTCAATTATTACACACTTTATGTTTAATCCAAGTCTATTTTAAAATTCGAACGTATCGTATTTCTACGTACCAAACCAATACTACAAGCACCATATTACAAATTTTTCCATAGGAACATGTAAAGAAATATATTTTTATATTTATATATATATATATATATATATGTATAAGTGTGTGTGTGTATATATATATATATATTAATAAAAACATAACACGAGCCTACACCATTAATATGAAACTTTGACCGACATCTAGTATCTCATTTGCAAATATCCAAAACATTTCCATCAAACACGTACACTTCTATATATATATATATATATATATATATATGCATCTATATCTATGTGTGTTAAATATCCTTAACCTATACATACCTGAACACAGAGACACTAACAAGCATTTACCATACATTTCCTTGCATACATTACCATCATTTCCTCGGTGCCATAACCATGGACACATACTAAGTATATCAATATAATGTCTGTATCAAGCATGCTTCTCATCTCATTAACCATAGCATTTCCAAATCTATACATTCATATAATGGCATTCACCCATAGCCTCAAATATATCATCTCATTTGTGTAACAAAATCTAAGATCCTAAAATTTTGATACACATAATTTGACATCTTTCATTGACCACAATCATGCTCCTCAAAGTCATATTGATTAAGTGTGTGTATATATATATATATAATTAAGTATACACATACACACACACATAATTACCAAATATTATATATAATAAGTAATACCAATATGACCACATACTTAATATAATTTCCTTACCTATAATTTCTTTGAGCCAATCACTCTTTTTCCATTTCTTTTCTTTGTTGTGTGTCCACCAAACAATCACTATACACAAAAATTTCAGCCACAATATCATCATTCATTACCTCAATTAATTTTCCTATTTTAAACCTAATTTAAACCAAGCATAGAAAACTTTTACCCTTTCAGCTCCAATAGCCTTTCTTGATCATCCTAAGTTATTCTACTATTTCTCCTTTCTAAATTCCAGTCATGAGGTCCCCTATTTTCAGACCTTGAGCAACCCCTGTTTTGCCTCCATTTCAGTCCCAACAATCAACACTAGACACCCTTGCTTAACCTCTGTTTCAGGTGCCCTGTTTAGCACCAAAAATGCTATAGTCTAGCCTTTGTTTTAAGTTGTTTCTAGCCTTGTTTTGGCATTAACTTAGTGCTTGGTTCAATCCCTTTCAACCCCTATTTTGGGCATTAAACATAACTCCAAAACCCAGTTGCCATTCCCTTATTCCTATACTGTTCAGAACCCCTTGGGATGCCACATTTAGCCTCATTTTTAGCCTTGCTTCACCCCCTAACTTCAACCACCAAGAAAACC
Organism: Heritiera fomes; assembly: GCA_032173925.1. Classification (NCBI taxonomy): domain Eukaryota; kingdom Viridiplantae; phylum Streptophyta; class Magnoliopsida; order Malvales; family Malvaceae; genus Heritiera; species Heritiera fomes. The sequence continues at coordinate 12,528,171 of JAPDPM010000009.1, read as the reverse complement.
CCAATAACAGCCATGATTCAAACCCTTATCACTAACTCTTTCTCTCGATTTCACCCTTCCACCTGTATGCCTTACTTTAGTTTGCTTTCCACTTTTCCTTTTCTTTCAATCCCATACTCTCTGCTCCATCAGCCACCTGAAGACTTTCATTCAGCCTTGTTTTAATGCCACTTCCAATTGCTGCTGCCTTACGATGGTAGTAGCTTTTTCCTTTCTTCACCCAGCCATCTACCACCTCAAAGGCACTCAACAACCTTGTTTCTTGTTGCTCAAAACCCAACACAAACGGCACCTCCTTGTTAGCCCTTGTTTCATTTCTCTCCAAGTCTTTCTCATCCAACTCTCTTTTTCTTTTTTTTTTCTTTTTTTGTATCAAAGTGAGAGGGAATGAAGGTTAGGCGTTGGGTTTCAACATAGTAAGAGAATGAAGAGATTCGAGTGGTAGAAGGAGGTTGTTTGTGTTTGATTGGCCACGATGTTAGCTTCAGATTTGCAAGGATAGAAGCATTTTTAAAGGAAAATAAGACCAAAAACGAAAAGAGAAGATGAAGGAGCTTCAGGAAGTTGAAGGCCTTTCATATTTCGGCTTCTAGCGACGGTGGGCGTTGGCTGCAAGTGGCGATCCGGTGGCTATAAAGGACAGAGAGTAAAAGAGAGTTTTTGAGTTTTTTTTTTTTGCTTAATAGCCAAATGTATACTCAACTTTTTACATAAAATAGAATTAAACCCTCAACGTTTTATCACATGAAAATCAGTGCATAAATTATTATTTTACTGTAAGTAAACTCTCAATCTTTCAAAATCATGTAATTAAGTCCAAATTTGTTAAATGATGCTAACTGCCAATATGACATCTTACGTGGAAGCTAACGTGAATGACTCAGTTGATTGCCACGCGGCATGCCACATGTGCAATACTAACAGTTAGTGCCATTTAACATATTTGAACTTAATTGCATGATTTTGAAAGATTGAGGGTTTATTTACAGTAAAATAATAGTTTATAGAATGATTTTTACGCGATGAAACGTTTAGGCTTAATTCTATTTTATGCAAAAAGCTGAGGGCACATTTGGTTATTAAGCTTTTTTTATACATAATAATTATACCTATACATGCTACAAATATATTTATATGTATAATTATTATATATTGTAAATATATATTTTTTGATAAATATATTTATATTTATATATATCATAAGGTATATTATATTATATTATATTTAATACATATACATGTATATATATAATTTATATTTACTAATTACTTCTATATATATTTTCATTATATTTATATATATGCCTTTAAATATATATATTATATTTAATTCATTTATATATAAAATATATGATATTTTTGTTATTATATATGTAATTCTTTATTTTCCTTGATATAAATAAATATATATATATGTATACACACTTTATATATTTATACCTTAAAAATATATTTATACTTTGTATAAATATATTTATACTCCATATTTATACTTTATTTTCCTAATATATATATATATATATATACACACACACACACTATATATTTTATTTTTATATATCTTTCCTGTATTTATTTATATACATATATATGATATAGGTATATATTATAGCTATTCAAAATTTTATTACCCATTTAACTCTTATGATTTTCTTGATCTTATAATTCTCAAGCATTGCATATTTGCACCAACACACTTGTCTATTTACCAAAGTTATGAAATTTGCGGTTATAATATGTTCACTCAATCCTAATAACACTAAACATGCTCGAGATGCTAAGATGGGGGAGAAACCATTTGTTAATAAAGTTTCATCTCAAGCGGCGGAGATTGGCAATGCAAGCCTATCTCGCTAAGAGCCATGAGTTACTATAGAACTGATTGGGTTTATGGGTACCTCGAGTTGTTAATGAACTAACCAAGTTGGTTAGAGAGATAAAAACTCATTCGTTTTTCCTTTCAAAAACCAAAGGAAAAGACCTAAAATGGATTGGATTCAATTTCGCTTAGGATTTAACTCAATGATAGTTGTAGAATGTGTGGGGTATGTGGGAGGCCTAGTTTTCTCTAGTCGAACGAAACATAGGTTCAGCTCATGCCATTTTCACTCCAGCACATTGATGTTAAGGTTTGGTGCCGAGAGGATAGTGATGAGTGGTGCTTCACTGAATTCTATAGGTACATAGAGACCTCTAGACAAGTGGAATCTTGGGATTTGTTACGGAGCTTGAATGACAGTGTGGCACTCTTATGGCTTTGTGCCAGGGATTTCAATGCAATCCTTTCAAATTATGAGAAGTTGGGTGGAAGAAAAAGATCGCTTTCACGAATTGAGTGTTTTAGAGAAGTAGTGGATGATTGTGGTTTTATAGGGCTTTTTTTTTCTTATCTACAATTTACTTGGTCTCATAAAACTAAGATGGGATGGTGTTGGAGCAATCAGATAGGGAACTGGCCAATGATAAATGGTTGTCTAGGCTCCCAAACTCAGTTAAGGACTACCTTTTATTAACTCGGACCATATAGCTTTGTGGATCCATTTGGATGCCACTCAAAGGAAGCATTGCAGGGGAGCTAAGCAATTTAAGTTTGAAAACATGTGGGTTACTCATTAGAATTGTGCGAGGGTGGTAAAGGAGAACTAAAAAAGAAAAGAATAAAATAGTATAGAGGACTTAGTTAATGGGTTGAAAAGTTATTGGGATGGCTTAAGTGAATAGAACCTGAGTAAGTTTGGTCAATTGCAATGACAAATATAAAAAGCAAAGCAAATTTTGAAATCTTGTGTCCAAAACACAAAACAATTTATCCATTATCATAGAACATTGGCTAATCTTTTACAAAATAAGGAAGTGATGTGGAGGCAATGTTCGAAGGCGCCATTGCTTAAAAAAGGTGATCGTAACATGAAGTTCTTCCATTGTGTAGCTTCAAGGAGAAGGCGTTTTGAATTTGATCCAACGAGTCCAATGTGAGGATGAAGATTGGTTATCAGACCCAATTGTTGTCTAAGATACTTTCATGAGTCATTTTGAGTTGGTGTTTTATACTTTGAGACCTTCAATTTTGATATTATTTATTGTAAAATCCGATTCTACACTACTGTAGACTCTAAATTTATACAATTGATAAGGGAAATTAAAGAAATAATGAATATTGATTGCACTTAAGTTAAAAGCTCCTTAACTTGAAATATGAAAGGAGCAATGTATGTGAAATACTTGACGGGCGAGAACTACAATGGGCAGCTCGCCAATTGGGCGTGCAAAAGTATGATCGCTAATGGTGATGGCGAGTTATATGATGGCGAGGGCGAATATGTGAGTTTGCCAATATAAGATGATTGCTCAAGTGGGCGAGGACCCTGACCGCCCAAATAATTCTAATGATGATCGCCCAATGAGTATGGCGAGTAATGTGATCGCCCATATAAAGTTGCAAGTGATGACCTAGTTGGCGAGAAAGGCAAAAGCTACTCGCCAAATCCAAGGTATTCGCCAAGAAAAGGAAATCAGCAAGTAAATTGCCAAATCTTAAGTTGGCGAACTGAAATTGAATTAGAATGGTGAGCTGAGGTCTCAGGTTGAATAGGCGAACTGAAACTGGAATCAGCACGTGAACATTGCAGCCAAAATTGACTTTGTAAGTTATACGGTTAGAAACAATTAATAGAGAGGATGTCAAAGTCAATAGCAGAAGAAAAAGGCGTGTTGAAGGGAGACTTTCACGCCACTCGAGCTGCAGTCTTTCTTCATGCATTAAATGCATGAAAGACGTGAAATAAATGAAGGAAATGGGATAAGGCCAAGTGATGAGTTCTGATTGGATAAGTATGGCTATATAAGAAGAAACATTTGAGGAAGATCGACTTAGCAAATTTCATCTCCTTCCCGAAAGTTATGCAACTACAAGTTTATCCTCTGATTTCCTTCCATTTCCACCCCTTAAGTTGGCTAAACAAGTAAACCAGCTTGCAAAACCTTTCCTCAATGGTTGATGAGCTAAAGGAATAAGCAAAGTAAGGCTAACATGAGACAGACAGAGTTCTGTTCTGGAAGTGCAGTCGCTTGAGGTGAGATTTAATGGTTTCTTGAGATTGAATGATATATTTCTATGATTTCAAGTATGAGAAGCATGATTTTAGTGTTGCTTTTTGTCGTAACGGCTTCGCGCTCGACGAATTTTAAAAAAAAGCGTTTAAAAACAAAAATGGGAGTCGCCACCAATCTTTTTTTTGACTAGGTGTGATTGGCCACCTGAAAACGTTTATCTTTTCAACAAAATCTCAAAATTAATTAAGCTTTATTAAAAAGATAATCTTTTGGTCTGCGAAACAAAAATTGGGTTCGGGGGTACGGTTACGCGTGGGGAAGGATTAGCACCCCCACGACGCCCGTTAAAAAAACGGTACCATCCTAACTACATGGTATCTTTTGATTTTGATAAGATAGTCTTGGCTTTTGGTTATAAAACAGTTAGCGTATTTGCTTAAGGAATTACTGTTATAAAGGGATTTATTATGAAAGTCAACATGAACACCATTTATTGAAAAATTAAATCAAATATCCCAATACTCTGGTAACATTTGAAATAATTCGTCTTACCTAGAGATTTCTTAAGAATCACTACTTGTGAGTTCTATGGAATCTCATCTTCGGTGGTGCTCACGCTATTTTATAATTGATCGTATACGCATGTAGTATTGATGAGAATGTATGATGTATATGAAACTTTAAAGAAATTTTATTTATTAATGAAACTCTTGATATTGAGAAATTTGGCTAAATATCCCAATACTCTGGTAATATTTAGTTAATTCCTCTCACCTAGGGATCAGTCAAGAAATCACTACTTGTGAGTCTCATGACATCCCATCCTCGAAAAAATATTTAATTAAATTTAATTTTTATTATAAATTTCCTTTTTGGATTTTCTTTTAAAAACTTATTTATTTTTATTTTTAATAAAAAATTAAATTATTGAAAAATCATACTAAATATCCCAATACTCTGGTAACATTTAGTATGACTCTTCTCACCTAGGAATCAGTTAAGAAATCACTACTTGTGAGTTTCATAACATCCCATCATCGGGAGATTTGTTTACTTAAATTTAAAATTTATTATCTTAATTCTTTTAATTATTCCTTTTTACTAAAATTCTTATTATTACTTATTTAATTATTTTAACTATCATTCTTTACTGTTGGAAAATTTACTATGATTAATTTTTATATTTTTTTTTGTAATTCTAAAAATCCCCTTTTGTCTATTTCCTTCGATTGTTTTTATTGTCTCTTTTGTTTTTATTAGTTTTCACTTAATTAATATTTTTCTAAACACTTTTTATTTGTCAAAACTCTTTATTATATATATTTATTTATTCATTTTATTTTTGATCTTTTTTTAAAAAAAATAAATAAGCATGAAATTGGATATTGAGGAATAATACCGAATATCCCAATACTCTGGTAACATTCGATATAATTCCCCTCACCTAAAGTTTTTCGAAGAATCACTACTTGCGAGTTCAACGAAGACTTATCATCGGGATTCCATACTTATCTTATTTTAATTTTATTGATCTATTATTTTTATGTATTTTTTATTAATAAAAGATAAACAGTAAATAAAATAAATTAAAAAAAATAAGCACGAGATCGAATATTGAGAAATAATACCGAATATCCCAATACTCTGGTAACATTCGATATAATTCCCCTCACCTAAAGTTTTTCGAAGAATCGCTACTTGCGAGTTCAACGAAGACTTATCATCGGGATTCCATACTTATTTTATTTATTTTATTCTTATTCTTCATTTATTATTATTATTTTTTTTCTTAACCCACATTTCATTTATCTAATAAAAATTTATTTTTATTTTATTTTAAAAATATGTTTTTATATATAATTTATGTGTATATATACATTTTTATATCTTTATTTATATATTCTATGTATAATATATATTCATATGTTTTAAAGCTATATATATATTTTATATATTTATATGTATGTATTTTACACATTTATTTACATATATTTTAAAACTATATATTTATACATTTTTTTATATTTATTAACATATGTATTTACATACTATGTATTTTACACATTTTATATATATTTATCTTTTCTTTTAGAACTATGTGTTCATTTTATTTTATTCTATTTTTTTTATATTGTATTATACTATTTATTTATTTATTTTTGCTTTGGTATATTTTCTATTTTATTATTGTCTTTTTTTTTTATAATTAATAAATAAATGGATAAATAAAATAAAGAAAAAAAGAAAAGAAAAAAAAATATACCAAAATGGAGCGGGTCGCGGTCGGATCCGAAATCGGGTCGGCCTGGAGCGCGGGTCGCGTGAGGGACGGAGCGGAGTCGGGTCGCTGGTCGGGTCGCGCGGATCTCGGATCCGGGTCGGCGATAGGCGCGGGTCAGGCAACCAAAACGGAGCGTTTTGCTCCTCTATAAAAGCCTATATTTTTTTCTTCCTTCATTTCAATCGGTCCTCTCCAAAAAAAAATCCTAAAACCCCAAAAATCCTCTCGCCTCTCTCCTCCTCCGGGCGATTACCGGCCACCGTGAGCCGCCGTACGCCGGTCGCCGGTGGTCTCCCTGATACACCAAAAACACTCCCCTCGTCTCCCTCTCCTCCGATCCGGCCTCCGTTTAACCCGAAAACACTCTTAGCTCCACAAATCTACCCAAAGCCGAGACCTTTTTTTCCCTTTTTTTTGTTTTTTTTTGTTGTTTTTTTTTCTGATGTTGTAATATCTGCTGTTTGGTTTCTTAGATCTAGGGCTAATGTTTGGATTGGGGTTTCAAATCTGAAACCCAAACTTTTTGGGTTTCGGTTCTGTTTTTTTTTTTGTTTAGGGTTTGAGGTTTGAGATTTGGGTTTCGGTTTTGGGTAGGTGATGGTGGCTTGGTGGTGGTGATGGTGGCTTTTGTTGTTTCTGTTGTAGGGTGTTGAAAATGGTGATGGGTAAGGCAGTGATAAGGATGGTGGTGGTTTGTGATTTTTCGATGGTGAAGGTGGTAGTGATTTTTTTTGTAATTCTGTTTGAATCTCAAAAAAATTTTTTCCTCAATTCTTCCGGTCCTTCAACAGATTCAAGAACATCCCTTTTAATCTAGTCCAGTGCCTTAGAGTCAATCATTTCTGAATTTTTGTCTCTCGGTTAGCAGTAGGGGTGTCAGGAATAGGTAGGTTGCGGTGGATTCGGTGGATCTTTTGTGGAATTTGGGGGGCTGGCAACGGTGGTTTTAGCCTAAACCAATTGCCGGTCAGTGGTTTGATGGGTGTCGGTCGGTTTTGGGTCTTCATTTCATTAAATGTGGTTGAAAAAGAAGGAAAGAAAGAACCGGAAGAAAAAGAAAAGAAAAGAAAAGAAAAGAAAAGAAAAGAAAAAAATAAAATAAAAAATAAATAAAAATAATAATAATAATAATAATAATAAAAATAATAATAATAATAATTAATAATAAAAACAAATAAATAAATAAATAAAATCAGCCCATTTTTTTCTTTAATCTCATGAATTTTAAACTCAACTCTAAAAATCCAATTAGACTTATTGTGGCCTATGGATCACATGATTGGACAAAATTCGGTGTCTACAGCTGCCCCTCTTTGCTCATTACTGAGAATCAGGAATAGAGCAAAGATAAAAGACAACAATTTTGTCCGACTTATGACTCACTTCTCTCCTTTTTTTTTTCAAATTCTTCTTGTAAAAATGCTCCTCCTACAATAGAGGCATTGAAACTTTAATTTTAATTTTTCTAATTTTTTTTTTGATTTTTTTGATTTTTTTTTTTTGTGTTTAGCAAAGGCACTAGAACCTTAAATTCCTTTCTGAAATGTGCTCCTCTTGCAGCAGAGGCGATGAAACTTTAAATTCTTTTCTGAAATGTGCTCCTCTTGCAGCAGAGGCAATGAAACTTTAAATTTTTCCTGAAATGTGCTCCTCTTGCAGCAGAGGCAATGAAACTTTAAATTCCTTTCTGAAATGTGCTCCTCTTGCAGCAGAGGCAATGAAACTTTAAATTCCTTTCTGAAATGTGCTCCTCTTGCAGCAAAGGCAATGAAACTTTAAATTTTTCCTGAAATGTGCTCCTCTTGCGGCAGAGGCGATGAAACTTTAGATTCCTTTCTGAAATGTGCTCCTCTTGCAGCAGAGGCAATGAAACTTTAAATTTTTCCTGAAATGTGCTCCTCTTGCAGCAGAGGCAATGAAACTTTAAATTCCTTTCTGAAATGTGCTCCTCTTGCAGCAGAGGCAATGAAACTTTAAATTTTTCCTGAAATGTGCTCCTCTTGCAGCAGAGGCAATGAAACTTTAAATTCCTTTCTAAAATGTGCTCCTCTTGCAGCAGAGGCAATGAAACTTTAAATTTTTCCTGAAATGTGCTCCTCTTGCAGCAGAGGCGATGAAACTTTAAATGCTTTTCTGAAAAGCTCCTCTTGCAGCAGAGGCAATGAAACTTTAAATTCTTTTCTTCTTTTTTTTTCTCTTTCTTTCTCTTTTTTGTTTGTCCTTTTGTCTGTTTTTTTGTTTTGTTTTGCTTTGTTTTTTTTTCTCATAATGTGAATGAAATGCAAATGCATGTACTGACAAAGTCATGCAATTCCTATTGTGGTAATCAAATTCTCAGAATTGTCCTTTTTGTGTCTTTTGATCTTTTCACCCGTGTTTCACAAAATAGTTGTCACCAATTTCGAATCGGAGCTGATTCACAACATGTACTTGTCACAATTTTCAGTTTCCTCTGTTTCATTCCCTTATTTTTCTCTTTTCCTATTCTTTCTCTTTTTCTTTCTTTTTCTTCTTCTTTAGTAATGTTAGCAGGTAGATTATCATTTTAATCATCATCTTCATTTCATTTTATTAACAAACACCATGCATTCTTGCACTTTATCAGTTAGTTATGTAATGACCAAAAGAACAACAAAATTTGGAAGAAAAGCATTTGTTATTAGACAAACAAGAGACAATGAAAACAAAAGTATAGCTGGGTAGCAAATGCCACAAGGGTCAAGTGGTGAATTTCAAGGAATGGTGACCAAAACAAACAATGAATGTCTAGATAACCCTTCACGAACCAAACCGGTGCTTTCTTCGGAAAAAACTAATCCGTTGATGCCCCCTGTCACATTGAGTTCATCCGGCTGACGCAATGCTCCGTATGATTTCGATCCCCGGGTGTTGATCTTTTCCGCATCTAAGCCGCCTTTTCAGGTTTTCAACTTAGGTATCCCCTTTAATCCAAACTGCCCTTTTTTGGGTTTTCAGTTTGAATTCTCCTTTTATTTCCTTTCTTTTTTTCTTGTTGTTTTTTTTCTTCTTTTCTCTTTTTTCCTTCTTCTTCTTTTTTCTTCTTTTTTCTTTTTTATTTTTCTTCTTTTCCTTCTTTCAAGCATAGTATTTCTTCACAGCATCGGAATTTATTGGATTAGGCAGATCATTCCCATCCATCTCTGTCAAGATCAACGCTCCACCTGAGAACGCTCTTTTCACCACGTATGGTCCTTCCCAATTTGGTGTCCATTTGCCCCGATTATCGTGGTGATTTGGGAGGATCTTTTTCAACACCAATTCCCCTTCACGGAAATGCCTGGGTCGAACCTTTTTATCATGGGCTCGCATCATTCTCTTCTGGTACATCTGACCATGACATAGTGCCGTAAGCCTTTTCTCCTCTATAAGATTCAATTGTTCAAAGCAACTTCGAACCCATTCAGCCTCATCCAAGTTTAATTCCATTAAGACTCTTAGGGAGGGAATTTCTATCTCAACAAGCAGCACCGCTTCCATGCCGTAAACTAGAGAAAAAGGAGTTGCCCCAGTAGAAGTACGTACTGATGTTCTATAGGCATGCAAAGCAAATGGTAGCTTCCCGTGCCAGTCTTTGTATGTGTTTGTCATTTTTCCCACAATCCTTTTGATATTCTTGTTAGCAGCCTCAACAGCTCCATTCATCTTCGGACGATACGGAGGTGAGTTGTGATGTCTGATCTTGAACTGTGCACATACTTCCTTCATCATGTCGTTGTTCAAGTTGAGGGCATTGTCTGATATGATCCTTTCTGGGAGCCCATACCGACATATTATCTCCTTCTTTAGAAACTTACAAATAGTAGACTTAGTCACATTCGCATAAGATGCAGCCTCAACCCATTTGGTAAAGTAGTCTATCATTACAAAAATGAATCTGTGCCCATTTGATGCCTTGGGAGAGATGGGTCCAATCACATCCATTCCCCACATAGAGAAAGGCCACGGTGGTGCCATGACGTTTAGTGATGTCGGGGGAACTTGAATTTTGTCAGCATAGATTTGACACTTGTGGCATTTTCTAGCATAATCTATGCAATCTCTTTCTAGTGTAGTCCAATAATAGCCCGCCCTCATAATCTGTCTAGCCATGAAATGACCATTTGCATGTGCCCCACAAGTTCCATCGTGTACCTCTTCCAGAATCCTTTTGGCTTCAGACGCTTTTACACATCTCAACAACATCTGATCTCTGCCTCTTTTATACAAAACGTCTCCATCAACGAGGAATCCCATTGCCAATTTTCTAAGGATCTTTTTATCATTCTCCGACGCATGCTCTGGGTATTGTTGACTCTTAAGGTATTGCATGATGTCATAATACCAAGGTTGTCCATCCGCTTCCTCTTCAATACTAGAACAGTGGACTAGAGAATCTCTCATGCGCAGTTTGATTGGTGAAACATTTGCTTCTGTCTCCATTTTAAACATCACAGTTAGTGTTGCCAAGGCATCGGCAACCTGGTTTTCTTCTCGAGATAAATGCTGGAAGGTGATATCGTCAAATTGTTGTACAAGGTCAGCTATGTACTTCTGGTATTGAACTAGCTTCTGATCCCTTGTTTCCCATTCACTTCGTAACTGATAAATAACCAATGCTGAATCTCCATAAACTTCCAAGATCTTGATTCCCCTCTCGATTGCAGCTTCTAAGCCCATTGCACAAGCTTCGTATTCAGCCATGTTGTTGGTGCAGTTGAAATTTAATCTGGCTGTGGACGGGTAATACTTTCCATTTGGAGATATTAAAACTGCCCCGATTCCATGTCCTAAGGCGTTGGAGGCGCCATCAAAGAACATTTTCCATGGTTTGCTGCCGGGCTCTTCCTTTTCTGCTTGAAAGACCGACATTATATCTTCATCTGGAAAATCTAGCTTGATGGGCTCATATTCGTCGGTAGCACGATCTGCAAGGAAGTCGGCTATTGCCCCACCTTTGACTGCTTTTTGAGGCACGTACACGATGTCATATTCAGAAAGCATAACTTGCCATCTAGCTAGTCTGCCTGACAATGATGGTTTCTCAAAGATGTACTTGAGGGGATCCAACCTAGCTATCAACCAAGTCGAATGGTACAACATATACTGCCTCAATCTAAGAGCAATCCAAGCCAATGCGCAACACATTTTTTCTATTGTAGTGTACTTGGCCTCGTAATCAGTGAACTTCTTGCTCAAGTAGTAGATAGCCCGTTCTTTCTTGCCCGTATCATCATGTTGACCCAGTACGCACCCCATAGAGTGTTCATTGACAGTCATGTATAGCAACAAAGGTTTTCCAGCCGTCGGCGGTACTAGAACAGGTGGATTTGACAAATACCTTTTCACCTTTTCAAAAGCCTCTTGGCATGCCTCATTCCATTCTCCCGGATCTTGTTTCCGAAGCAACTTAAAAATGGGATCACATTTAAGCGTAAGTTGCGAGATGAAACGGGAAATATAGTTCAATCTTCCCAAAAAGCCTCTTACTTCCTTCTGTGTGCGTGGAGGCGATAGATTTTGTATCGCGCTGATTTTGTCCGGGTCCACTTCAATTCCCTTTTCGCTGACTACAAACCCTAACAACTTTCCCGATTTAACGCCAAAAGTGCATTTGGCAGGGTTCAACTTGAGCTGAAACTTCCGTAGCCTTTCGAACAACTTTCGAAGGTTGGCTACATGATCCTCTTCTCCTCGGGACTTGGCAATCATGTCATCTACATACACCTCTATCTCTTTATGCATCATGTCATGAAAGAGGGTTACCATCGCCCTTTGGTAGGTGGCCCCGGCATTCTTTAAACCGAAAGGCATAACTTTGTAGCAAAATGTGCCCCAAACTGTCACAAAAGTGGTTTTCTCCATGTCATCCTCGGCCATTTTAATCTGATTGTAGCCTGAAAAACCATCCATGAACGAAAACATGTAGTGTTGGGCCGTATTATCCACCAGGGTATCGATATGAGGCAATGGGAAATTATCCTTAGGGCTAGCTCTGTTTAAGTCCCGATAATCTACACACATCCTTACTTTGCCATCCTTTTTCGGTACCGGGACTATGTTAGCCACCCATTCCGGATACTTGGCTACCTTTAAGAACCCTGCATCGAATTGCTTTTTTACTTCTTCCTTCACCTTCAACCATCTCAGGCTTCATACGCCTAAGCTTCTGTTGTACCGGCCTACATTCTGTTTTCAAAGGCAGACGGTGCTCCACAACGTCAGTGTTTAACCCGGGCATGTCTTGATAAGACCAAGCAAACACATCGACATACTCACGAAGTAATTCCTCTAGCCTTTACCTCTCAACCAATGGAAGTGCTGTGCCTACTTTGACTTCTTTGATGTTCTCATCATCCCCTAAGTTAACCATATCAATTACTTCTTTGTGGGGTTCAATTAGTTTTTTCTCTTGCTCAATCATTTTCAATAGATCTGGAGACAAAGCATCATCGTCTGAATCTACATTGTTATCGAGTTCACCAACATGCATAGAATTTTCAAAATCAAACCCCGGATAGCTGTTAAGGTTATCTTCACATTCATTATTCATTTTCCTGAAAAAGTAAAGATTTGACAGATATGGTTGGTTGTTCTTACCAATTGTAGTGAATGAAAAGAAGAACAGTCATAGAAATGATGATGGATGGAAAGAAAGTACTCGAAATGCATTGAACTTGTTAATTTATTGAAATGATGATGAAGATCAAGTTTACCAAAAATCTTCTAGAGTTCTCTAAACCAAGATGTTGATAATCTACCTTACTACATTAAAAAGAAAAACAAAAAGATAGAAGGTATCCTTTCAACAATCCAGTCTTTCAGCTCTGTGCCCAACAACACCATCATTTCTATAACAAAAGCTGTCATTTCTCCATGCACCCCTTTAGACTAGGAACCCACGAGAAGATCCTTTTATCATAGGTATTGCTTCCACTGCCTCTAATGAATCAGGGTGATAACATCCGCCAAAGCGAAAAGTATCATAGAGGTACGGGATCACCATCTTCTCCGATTCTTCTTCGTATCCTCGGAGGCAGGCTATTCTTTTCTTCCTTCTCTCTTCCAGAATCTTCTTTCTCTCCAAACCCGTGGCCTTGTATCCGAGACCAAACCTATCTTTGTTCTCCTCAATCCTCACAGGCTTCCTATGTCCTTGGAGATTTTTCCCTAAGCCTCTTCCGACACGCCAGCCCTTTTGCAGTGTCTGTTTAACAATCATCTTAGTAGTGGTTGACAACCGAGGGGTGGGTATTCTTGCTCCTTCTCCCACATATGTTGCATTCACTATCTCAAAGGCCCGGAAAGAACACTCTAATGCTTCCTCGGCTGCCTCGATGTAGGGTACAGACAAAGGTTTCGTGATTAAAAGGTCTTCTTCTCCTGAAACAGATACTTCTTTATCACCAACGACAAATTTCACCTTCTGGTGCAGTGATGAAGGAACAGCACCCGCCATATGGATCCATGGTCTCCCCAGTAGGAAACTGTATGATGGGGAAATATCCATCACTTGAAACTGGATATTGAAAGTGACCGGCCCTATATCAATTGGGATCTCGATATCACCTATGACGTCCCTTCTAGAACCATCGAATGCCCTTACAGCCATGTGGCTGGGTTGTATGCAAGAAATGTCAATAGGCATCTTTGCCAACGTAGCCATAGGTAATACATTGATCGACAACCCATTGTCAATCAAAACTTTGGCAATTGTGTGGCCCTTACAACTGGTAGTGATGTTCAAGGCTTTAATACTCCCTCGCCCTTCCGGCGGAATTTTGTCATCACTGAAAGATATGAAATTTGCCGCTGTGATATTTCCTGCCAGCTGGTCCATACTGTCGACTGGAATATCATGAGGCACATAGGCTTGATTCAACACTTTCATTAAGGCGTTCCGATGCGATTCTGAATTTAGCAGCAGAGATAATAGTGAAATTCGAGCAGGCATCTTGTTCAATTGCTCGACCACACTATATTCACTGTGCTTAATCAACTTTAAAAACTCTTTTGCATCGTTCTCTGATACTGGCTTTTGCAAGTTTCCTCCTTGGCCCTTGGAAAATGAAGCCTGTTCCTCTTCTTTCTCCGCCTGATTGTCTTCCTCTTTCTCCTTTCCTTTCCCTTTTCGGGCCCTATCTAACATCTCCGGAGTATAGCACCTCCCACTCCGCGTAATTCCTCCTACCCCACTAATGTTTGCATTATCGGGCATATCTGACTTATCTGAGCCCGTATTGCCTGACCCTCCAATAACTGCTTTGAACTCATATTTCCAAGGGACAGCCTTATTGTTTTTGTAAGGGAAAGAGCTCGGAACTTTGATCGTCATGGTCGGAGGAGTGACAAAGCTAGATTCCTCTATCCCGGGACTGGGCTTCTCCTTGTAAAACACGGTCATTGGTTTTCCCCATGAATAATCATTTTCTGAAGGTTCACTTGAAGCAGTACTCACTACACCCTCCTCCTCCTCCGTATAGAACTCAATCAAAGATGAATCCATCATTGATTGTACCACGTGTCGAAAGTGGGGACAATTCTGGACAGAGTGACCCACGTGTCCCATGTGATATTTGCAAGTCTGTTCTGGGCTTGATTCATCTTGACAAATCCCCGAATCTATCAGTATAGGTTGAATCATCTCGGCTTTAACTAAAGCATCGAATACTAGACTCATCGGAGTCTTAGCCTCTTCCACGCGTCTCTTTATACAACACTTCCTCCCAACTTCAGCCGCACTAACTGATCCTCCACTGTGACTGGGAAGTGGGTTAGCATTGATACTGGGTTCCACCTCCTTGGAAAAAGTTAACCTTCCTGACTTGACCAAATCTTGCACCTTATATTTCAAAGCCGTGCAATTCTCCGTAGAATGACCCGGGTTCCCACCATGGTAGTCACATCGAGCGTTGGGGTCATACCATCTTGGAAAAGGTGGTTTCATTGGCTCCATGAAAAGAGGGGCAATCATGTGGCCTTTCACAAGTTGCGGGAATAAGTCTGTGTATGACATGGGGATAGGATCAATAGGAGGCCTTTCAATATTTCTTCGGGGAGGCCTTTGGTTAGTAGTTGGGTTACTGTTTGGCTGGTAAGGTTGGGCTGTGGGTGTTGGTGTATAGTAAGGTGCTGGAGGGCGAAGATTTGGTTGAAATGTCTGTGGTTGGAAAGAATTTTGGTAGGGAGTGTATGAGACATTGTTTGTGGTTGGGAAATAGGGTTGGTAATTTGGGTAAGGTTGAGGTTGTGGCTGAAACCGGGGCGAGTAAGGTGCACTTCCTCTATACCGAGGTGTTGTATGGGTGACGGTCTGGGTTTCAACTTCTTTCTTCTTGGACACTCCACCTTTCTTCAAATCACTGCTTTCCAACTTCCCGTTCTTAATTGCATTTTCAATTATTTCCCCAGTGATGACCATGTCAGCGAAATTCTTGGTTGCATTCCCTATCATGCGCTCATAATAAGGTGCTTTCAAAGTGTTGACAAACATCACTGTTGTCTCCTTTTCGCTTAGAGGCGGCTGGACTTGGGATGCGATGTCTCTCTAACGTTGAGCATACTCCTTGAAGCTTTCGCTGGCCTTCTTTTCGATGTTTTGCAGGGATAACCTATCTGGGGCCATATCCGTGACATGCTTGTACTGTGCAATAAATGCTCTAGCTAGGTCACTCCAACTGTGGATGCGTGTACGATCTAGCTGCACATACCACCTAGCAGCGGATCCTGTGAGGCTGTCTTGGAACACATGTACCAACAGCTTGTCATCATGATTATAAGCGGCCATTTTGCGACAATACATTGTCACATGAGTAATGGGGCACTTGGTCCCATCATACTTCTCGAACTCAGGAGTTTTAAACTTAGGAGGGATTACCACATCCGGAACTAAGCATAATCCCATTGCATCCACTGATCCGTAGAAATCACTGCCCTCGATGGCCCGTAACCTTTCTTCTATAATACTGAATTTCTTAGAGTCGGAATCACCTTTAACCTCCGACACGCTACCCCTTAATTTCTCTTGCTCTCTTGGATCATCTAAGTCAGGGACTTGAATTGGATCCGCAGGTCTTGTCCCTTGAGTGGGAGGTATAGGTACTGTGATATGAGGTTGTGCTGAGGTGCTCGGTGCTCCCGGATACACGTAAGCGTAGCTGCCCATAGGCTGTGGAGGAGGTGGGGGTATGCCTTGTGAGGATTGGGCATGAAATGGGGTAAACCCTGGAGGGTATTGGGGATCATCATCTTTTCGGGGCTGATCTGTCCTTGGGTTAGGTGTTTCTCTAGCCACTTCTTTCTCTCGGTTCATCCTTGTCATCATTTCCATTAAAGCGGCTAACTGCCCTCGGATCTCTTCTTGCGCTTTCTCAATCCTATCCATCCTATTACCATGTTCTTCCTCCATTGCTCTTAAGCGTGACCGGGTATTGTATGAGTGTTTGGGAATTTGGGCTGGAATCTTGAATGTTGAAGCTACCCTTGAATCTTGATTACCACAATAAGAAACTAATTACTACATGATGCAATCTCTGAAATATTACGTTTTAGGAATGAATGGATGTGATGAATGAGTGTGATGCAAAATGAATGATACTTTGAGGGATATTTAAGCCATAACAATTTCAACAAAAGGAACTTTCATTCATTCAACAAGTCATTTGTTACATTCCAATCATATTCCGATTAAATCCATAAAAACGACTAACTTGCTGATATTGATCCTTAGCTTCATCTAAAAAGTTCAGCAGCCTTTGCCCGTGCTTTTCTGTTGGGAGGATTTCTTGTCTCAATGCTTCGGCTCTATCAACCATTTCCCTCGCCTTTGCCACAGCTTTGCAAATTTGAGTGGCCATATGCTCTATATATTGCTGTCTCCCGAGGTTTCCCACTCTCCATGTCATGCTTGCATCCTGTGCCATGTCATATCCATAACTCCAGTTGTTTTCACTTCGTTCCCAATCTTCTATTATTACTTTGATGTGGTTCTTATGTTCTTGTAGCTGCTCTTCTAGCATTTGAACCTTTTGCTGCAATGTAACTTTTTCATCATCTACCTTAACTTGCTTTCCTTTTTTCAGCTTCTCCTTTAGTTCCTCATTTTCTTTCTGACATTGGGCTAACTTCCTCGCACTTGCTGAGTACATGCCTTCCCAATTTTGTCGTTCTTGGGACAAATAGACCACTTCTTCTTCACTCTTCTTGGCTTTGTGTGCCCAGTGTTCTACCCTTTTGTGCAAGTCTTCTAATTCTCTTTTCCTTTCATTTGAAGTTTGCATGATTACCCCAACCCTCATTTCGGATCTCAACTTCTTGTTCTCTAGGTGCAGATTTCTGAGATCCTTGTTGGTGACGTGGTGTTCATGCTGGACCTTCTTAAGCTTGGCTTCTCGCATCTCTGCCTTGTACTTGAGTTGTTCCATCTCTCTCCAAAGCCTCAAATTCTCTTGCTTCCACCTTTCCTCATCTTTCTTGAACTGCTGCCTAGCGATTTCGACCTCAGATACTTCTTCTTCCGGTTCTAAAGGCATGCTGTATTCTCTCGAGAAAAACACCACCTCCCTTACTTGCTTTGCCCTCCACATCAAGTATTCCGGGGTAGCTTTATCAGAAAGGGGGCCAAGGTTGATTCTTCGTGCTTGTTTCCATGATCGGACCACTTGCTCTCCTTTTTTCATTGCCTTTGGCTCACCATAAGAAAACTCCAAATCACTAAGCCCATGTGTTAGTGGAATGAATTGTTTAGCTCCAAACTGTCTTAGCACCATAAGTGGCGCATAGCTTATCACTCCCCATGGTCCCAGAAGTTGCACCCATGATTCTTCTCCGCATCGATACAAGACCAGTATATGAGGCATCCAAAGCGTCATCCATACAGTTTGTTTCTCCCCAAGCCTTTGCAAAAAATCCACCCATTCTTCCTTGCTCTTTGGCTTTGGCCACTTACTGTTGCAGAACTCTTTAACTGGAGCACGATGATGTAGGAAAGTTCTCTTAAAGGCCTTTTCCTCGCACTTGAAATGACTTTTAGCCCAAACATGCAGTAGCTGTGCACATCCCACAAATCGCCCTTCTCCGTTCCTCCGACAATAATTCAATGACCTGAAGGTTTCCGCTAGTATGGCAGGTGCTGGATTCCCATTATTCTCAATTTGCTCAAAAAAGTCTATCACTGCTACTTCAATGTGCCCTAACACCTTAGGAAAGATAATCAAACCATAGATCGCTAAAGCGAAAGCCGCCAATCCTTACTGGTCACTAAGATGTCCCTTGATGAATGCATAAAGAAAATCCCAGGGCATACAAACATTGGATCCCTTCTCCTTTTTATGAGAGTCTATGTCTTCTGGTCTGACTCCCATAAGCTTGGCTAGCTTTTTGCGGTATCCGGATTTTGGCTTTCGGACATAGATTTTATCCGGACTTTTCAGGTCAATTCCTAACAGGACCGAGTACTCCTCTACTGTGGGTGTCAAGTCCATTCCATTGAAAGAGAAGCACCTATGGGAGGGATCCCAAAACTGAATAGTAGCTCTGATCAGTGGTTCTTCCACTTTTACAGCAATCAAAGACTCTATTTGGCCATATTTTTCATGGAAATCCTTCTTCCCTTCTTCACTGATTTGATCCCATAAGTTGGCTAAATCTATCAGGTTATTTTGTTGGAGGTTTAGATTCACTTCTTGTGGGAGTGAGGACATGAAATTCTCAGTCAAGCAATCTCCTTTCACTTGTTGAACTTTTTCAGACCAAATTCGTACCTCCCGGTAGGAATCACACGGAACATTCACAGATGACGAACAAGCTAGCCTTTCTATGGATTCAGTGAAAAATTCCTCGTTGCAAAGAGCCATGGTTAAAATATCCCCTTATGTGTCTATGTGATGCAAGAATATTCATGCAAAAAGAACAGAAAAACAAATACAAATCAGTATGTGTATAAACAATATAAACATGGAAATAGACGCAGATAAAGGATGTGATGCTTATTTATGTCCTATCAAAGGTCATTCTCATAAAAGGGAAGGAATGGCTTTAGCTTAGGCTGGTCTCCTCACGACATACTATATGCTGGTTTAAGGTTTCACACATCTACAAGGTTCCCAAATCATTCCATACTGTCGTCCACACCGGACTAGTAAGGAACAGATCTGAGTGGGAGTATTTCACTTGCCATTGCGGAGGTGATTACCTCACGAGAGCATAGCTACTTTACCCCCTCCTAAGGAGGACGGAACCCGGGTATAGAGCTCATGTTATGTGAATGTATTGATGCATGCAACAATAAATGAGTATATGTTCTACTTTATTTATTCAACAACAATTTCATACATAAAAAATGCAATGAATCCAATGATTAAAATGGATGAAATAGGGTTTTTATTTATTTACGTAGATTTTATTTTATTTCACTTTTCCCTTTTTTTTTCTTTTCATTTTTTTAGAAAGAAGATTAAATTTAAATGCCAACCAAAACTACCAAATTAAAATTTCAGATACCATATGGTTATTCAATGGTTTGACCCTCTTAGCGTCCCCAGTGGAGTCGCCAAGCTGTCGTAACGGCTTCGCGCTCGACGAATTTAAAAAAAAAGCGTTTAAAAACAAAAATGGGAGTCGCCACCAATCTTTTTTTTGACTAGGTGTGATTGGCCACCTGAAAACGTTTATCTTTTCAACAAAATCTCAAAATTAATTAAGCTTTATTAAAAAGATAATCTTTTGGTCTGCGAAACAAAAATTGGGTTCGGGGGTACGGTTACGCGTGGGGAAGGATTAGCACCCCCACGACGCCCGTTAAAAAAACGGTACCATCCTAACTACATGGTATCTTTTGATTTTGATAAGATAGTCTTGGCTTTTGGTTATAAAACAGTTAGCGTATTTGCTTAAGAAATTACTGTTATAAAGGGATTTATTATGAAAGTCAACATGAACACCATTTATTGAAAAATTAAATCAAATATCCCAATACTCTGGTAACATTTGAAATAATTCGTCTTACCTAGAGATTTCTTAAGAATCACTACTTGTGAGTTCTATGGAATCTCATCTTCGGTGGTGCTCACGCTATTTTATAATTGATCGTATACGCATGTAGTATTGATGAGAATGTATGATGTATATGAAACTTTAAAGAAATTTTATTTATTAATGAAACTCTTGATATTGAGAAATTTGGCTAAATATCCCAATACTCTGGTAATATTTAGTTAATTCCTCTCACCTAGGGATCAGTCAAGAAATCACTACTTGTGAGTCTCATGACATCCCATCCTCGGAAAAATATTTAATTAAATTTAATTTTTATTATAAATTTCCTTTTTGGATTTTCTTTTAAAAACTTATTTATTTTTATTTTTAATAAAAAATTAAATTATTGAAAAATCATACTAAATATCCCAATACTCTGGTAACATTTAGTACGACTCTTCTCACCTAGGGATCAGTTAAGAAATCACTACTTGTGAGTTTCATAACATCCCATCATCGGGAGATTTGTTTACTTAAATTTAAAATTTATTATCTTAATTCTTTTAATTATTCCTTTTTACTAAAATTCTTATTATTACTTATTTAATTATTTTAACTATCATTCTTTACTGTTGGAAAATTTACTATGATTAATTTTTATATTTTTTTTTTGTAATTCTAAAAATCCCCTTTTGTCTATTTCCTTCGATTGTTTTTATTGTCTCTTTTTTTTTTATTAGTTTTCACTTAATTAATATTTTTCTAAACACTTTTTATTTGTCAAAACTCTTTATTATATATATTTATTTATTCATTTTATTTTTGATCTTTTTTTTTAAAAAATAAATAAGCATGAAATTGGATATTGAGGAATAATACCGAATATCCCAATACTCTGATAACATTCGATATAATTCCCCTCACCTAAAGTTTTTCGAAGAATCGCTACTTGCGAGTTCAACGAAGACTTATCATCGGGATTCCATACTTATCTTATTTTAGTTTTATTGATCTATTATTTTTATGTATTTTTTATTAATAAAAGATAAACAGTAAATAAAATAAATTAAAAAAAATAAGCACGAGATCGAATATTGAGAAATAATACCGAATATCCCAATACTCTGGTAACATTCGATATAATTCCCCTCACCTAAAGTTTTTCGAAGAATCGCTACTTGCGAGTTCAACGAAGACTTATCATCGGGATTCCATACTTATTTTATTTATTTTATTCTTATTCTTCATTTATTATTATTATTTTTTTTCTTAACCCACATTTCATTTATCTAATAAAAATTTATTTTTATTTTATTTTAAAAATATGTTTTTATATATAATTTATGTGTATATATACATTTTTATATCTTTATTTATATATTCTATGTATAATATATATTCATATGTTTTAAAGCTATATATATTTTATATATTTATATGTATGTATTTTACACATTTATTTACATATATTTTAAAACTATATATTTATACATTTTTTTTATATTTATTAACATATGTATTTACATACTATGTATTTTACACATTTTATATATATTTATCTTTTCTTTTAGAACTATGTGTTCATTTTATTGTATTCTATTTTTTTATATTGTATTATACTATTTATTTATTTATTTTTGCTTTGGTATATTTTCTATTTTATTATTGTCTTTTTTTTATAATTAATATATAAATGGATAAATAAAATAAAGAAAAAAAGAAAAGAAAAAAAATATACCAAAATGGAGCGGGTCGCGGTCGGATCCGAAATCGGGTTGGGCTGGAGCGCGGGTCGCGTGAGGGACGGAGCGGAGTCGGGTCGCTGGTCGAGTCGCGCGGATCTCGGATCCGGGTCGGCGATAGGCGCGGGTCAGGCAACCAAAACGGAGCGTTTTGCTCCTCTATAAAAGCCTATATTTTTTTTTCTTCCTTCATTTCAACCGGTCCTCTCCAAAAAAAAATCCTAAAACCCCAAAAATCCTCTCGCCTCTCTCCTCCTCCGGGCGATTACCGGCCACCGTGAGCCGCCGTACGCCGGTCGCCGATGGTCTCCCTGATACACCAAAAACACTCCCCTCGTCTCCCTCTCCTCTGATCCGGCCTCCGTTTAACCCGAAAACACTCTTAGCTCCACAAATCTACCCAAAGCTGAGACCTTTTTTTCCCTTTTTTTGTTGTTTTTTTTTGTTGTTTTTTTTTTCTAATGTTGTAATATCTGCTGTTTGGTTTCTTAGATCTAGGGCTAATGTTTGGATTGGGGTTTCAAATCTGAAACCCAAACTTTTTGGGTTTCGGTTCTGTTTTTTTTTTGTTTAGGGTTTGAGGTTTGAGATTTGGGTTTCGGTTTTGGGTAGGTGATGGTGGCTTGGTGGTGGTGATGGTGGCTTTTGTTGTTTCTGTTGTAGGGTGTTGAAAATGGTGATTGGTGAGGCAGTGATAAGGATGGTGGTGGTTTGTGATTTTTCGATGGTGAAGGTGGTAGTGATTTTTTTTGTAATTCTGTTTGAATCTCAAAAAAAATTTTTCCTCAATTCTTCCGGTCCTTCAACAGATTCAAGAACATCCCTTTTAATCTAGTCCAGTGCCTTAGAGTCAATCATTTCTGAATTTTTGTCTCTCGGTTAGCAGTAGGGGTGTCAGGAATAGGTAGGTTGCGGTGGATTCGGTGGATCTTTTGTGGAATTTGGGGGGCTGGCAACGGTGGTTTTAGCCTAAACCAATTGCCGGTCAGTGGTTTGATGGGTGTCGGTCGGTTTTGGGTCTTCATTTCATTAAATGTGGTTGAAAAAGAAGGAAAGAAAGAACCGGAAGAAAAAGAAAAGAAAAGAAAAAAATAAAATAAAATAAAATAAAAAATAAATAATAATAATAATAATAATAATAATAATAATAATAATAATAATAATAAAAATAATAATAATAATAATTAATAATAATAACAAATAAATAAATAAATAAAATCAGCCCACTTTTTTTTTTAATCTCATGAATTTTAAACTCGACTCTAAAAATCCAATTAGACTTATTGTGGCCTATGGATCACATGATTGGACAAAATTCGGTGTCTACACTTTTGATTTATTCTTGTTAGATCATAGAAATAGAATAAGTTCATATCTTGAATGTAGATGAGGAATAAAATGAAACTGGGTTGAAATTGTAGTAGAATGATGAGAAAATAATCGAGAATGAATAAGGAAAGTAATGGAAATGGTGTAAAAGTGATGAGAATGGCGACTATGATGATCGCCCATGTTGAAAGTTAGTAATCGCCAATGAGGTGAGTAGGAAATAAAAAAACTCGCCAAAGCTATTGTTCAAGTGGGCGAGGTCGCCCAACACCAATTTATTTTATAGACAAGCCCATCTCTAAGTAGAAAGCCTTATGGCGAACTCACATACATAAGGTATTGGGCGAGAAGAATTGTGGGCGAACTCCCACATTTAAGCTAAAGTAGGCTTGGCGAGTTGAATGTTGGGCGAGCTCACCAATATATGGCGAGTAATGGCGGGCGAGCTCCCTCTTGTAAGCCATTTGATGAAAGGCGAGCTCGGTTGGGCGAGCTAGTAAGAACTCTTGTGGGCGAGCTAGTTGATTTTAAGTCTCGCAAAGTGTTGGAAATATTGAAAAAGGAAATATTAATGGAATTTATAAATTATTTTGCAGCCGAGAATTATGGACTCGGTAAAAGCAATCGGAAAGGCGATCGGGAAGCAAGGCTTCATTGAACCAGGTAAGGGAGATGTGTGTGAAGTGAATGCATGTCCTGTGGAGTAAATATTATGAAAATTATTGAGAAATTGTTTTGTTTTACGACATGCATTATTTGTTAAAGTGTTTTGATTTTGGGCGAGCTGCAAAGCCAGCCCTATGATATTCGGGCAAACTGGTATTGGCAGGCGAGCCAAACCTTTTATAATATTTTGGGGCGGGCGACCCCATTTGTTAAGAAAGCTATGGGCGAGCCGAAATGGACGAGCCAGTGTTTTGTTTTAAATATAGAGAGTGGCGAGCGATTACTTGTTCACCCCTTTTCGAGTTACCATGGGCGAGCCATGCTAGGCGAGTTGACCATGGCGAACAGATTTCGATGGTATTTTCTTGAGGAAAAATGAGCCATTTTAATATCTTCGAAAATAGAAAATATAAACCCTTTTGGGTGAATTGATTAATGGGTGAGCCACTGAGGGCGAGCCAGTTTTGCTTTCGATTTTAAAAGCAAAGTTGGGCGGGCGAACAAAAGTTCTCCGCACTGGGCAAGCCATATTGGGCGAGTTGACCATGGGCGAGTAGGTTTTAAACGTTGAGATTTTGAAATGTTTCCAAGGTGTTTTGTAAACAGAAAGCCTAAACCTTTTTGGGAATTAAATCATTTGAGTAAATGATAATGTGAGTGAGATAATCCCTTAAAGGTTTTCATGAGATATAAAAGTGATTTTTGAGACTTTAGGCCTTGAGTTCATGCATTATTATTGATGTTGTTGCGTGACCTGCCTGGGGCGGTGGCTCGGTTAATGGACCAACGAGTGCACCTCAAGGCGTCACAGGGCTGATGGACCCGCCAAGTCATCAGCGGTCTCGAGGTCACTTGGCAAGTGGACCCGAGGACCATCTATAGATTATGGCCATAGATCTAGTTGAGATAGCCGTGAGGGGCGGTGGCCTACGGGTGCACCCCAAAAGCGGACTTGTGTTCCTGAGGGAACAGTGAGAGCATGATGTATTTGTTGCCTAGTCTCAACTTGTTGATTTCTGTTTACTGAAGGATTTGTTAAAAAAATCCTATTTGCTGTTTAGTCTATTTTATTGTAAACTGTTGAGAAAATGATTTGAATGACGCATTGAGAGTACTGGTTGATATAGTTTTCCTATTTGATGTGATTTTTGGAAAATAAATAAATTGTGGAATATGGTTTTGGTTTTATAAAACAGCATATGTCTTCTTTACTGAGCGTATGAATCGCTCACCCTTTGTTTTAACTCCACAGATAAAAGACACAGAGTTAGAGAATTAGCTCAGATGGGTACAGCTATGTTTAAAGCGCTAAGGCATGTTATGTTAAACGTGACAGGTACAGTCTCTTCTCTTTTACATTCCAGACATATGTATACAGTACTACTTTATTGAAATAAAGACAATAAGGGATGTCAGATGTAAGGAATAATGAAAAGAAATTTCATATTCCGTAATTGATAAATAAATATTATTATTTTAGAATGTTATTGGCATCGCAGACAGTCCAACCGGTAAAGTTGTATAGAAATACGTGAAAAATATGGTAACGGGCTGTTACATTTATGGCTTGGTGAAGGGTAGACTAATAAGAGAGATACGTAGTATTTTGGAAAAGGATTTTGACAGAATAATATTAAGTTAGGTAAAGCTCCTGGTCCTAACAGAATAACTTCTATGTTTTACCGAAAGTTCTAGAACATTATAGGCAAGATGTGTCTAAATTAGTTTGAAGATTTCTAGCAGGTGAATCTTCTTTGAATAGTCTTAATCACACGAATATTGTCTTGCTTTCTAAAGTAGCTTCTCCATGCTCAGGTACGGATTATAAACCTTTTAGCCTCCGTAAAGCTACCTATAAGATTATGGCTAAAGTTCTTGCTAATAGGCTAAAACTTGTACTTAATAGCTTGATTAGCAAGAATCAAAGTTCCTTTGTACTGGGTAGGATGATTTTAGATAATTCTATGGTAGGCTATGAACTGTTTCACCGTATGAAGTAGGTAGGGGAGAGGAATGTAGGTCTTATGGTTGTCAAGCTTAACATGAACAAAGCATACAATAGGATTGAATGGGAGTTCTTAGAAAAGATGTTACAAATTATGGCATTTTAACAGAAGTGGATTTCCTTGATTATAGCATGTGTATGTAGTACATCCTGTTTGGTTATAATAAATGGAGAGTAATGTGGTAGGATTATTTTGTATAGAGGGTTAAGGCAAGGAGACCGTTGTCTCCTTATTTATTTTTACTTTGTGTGAAAATGATTATTTAGTCTGTTAAATGAGGTAGTGCTTGGAGTATTTCCTTCTTTGATAGTTCCTTGATCTCTGGTTGCACATGTGAGTCGAAATGATCACAATTCTATTAAGCATTTCCTTCTATAGGTGGTGCCAAGTTGGTCTGTGCCTTGTTCCAAATAGTAAACATTAGTCCCTCACGTTCACTGTTAGTGTTGTAAGAAAAATTTTCTACTTCAATACTGAAGCCAAGATAGACATGGTTGTTGCTATCATTTAGTCTACTATTATTTCTTGTTTCACCCATAAAACTACTTTCAAGTGCTTTTGTGTTACTACCATCAGTTGAATTTCCATTGGTTAAAAAGAGTTCTCCTTTAAGGAGGTATATCCATCTAGGTGCACTATCTGGTGGTTGTGGAATGATTGAGGAATGCCGATTATCGGCAATAAGATGATTTTCCATATGGACAATTTCCTCAAAAATTTTATCAAGTTGATCCCGTTGTCTTTCCCATTTCCTTCTTATTTCCTTTGAAGGTCTGTTGGGATTACAACATTTGGAGTGGATAATGGCTCCTTAAGGGCGTTTTCAATGGTGGGATTTGTTTTAAGGCTCATGAGGATGTTTTCATTTGATGTAGTGTTCTCTAATTGGTGTTGGGTGTTGAGGAATTCTTAGGTTAATTGGCTTGTGTGCTTCTTGATAAGAGTGGTAAACAGAGTAAGTAAAGAGGTGGACACTAAGATTTACGTGGTTTGGCAATGTGCCTACATCATGGTTGTAGTTGTGAGTTTACCACTAAGTATATGGTGTGAATCGGACTGTTCACCAAGTACAACACTCTTGATAAGACTGGTCGAACGTCCAAGCACGACAGGGTATAAATATGTAAGAAAGCAAGTAATGTGCAAACTAAATACAACAAAGCTTGGACAGGAATGAGAGTTGAGGATCCCTTTCTTATGAAAAGGATGGCCTATTTATAGGCTAGTAGAGGCATAGGATTGTGCCATATGTCATCATCTAGTGGAGTCTGGTTGTTTGAGTGGGATTGGTCTATCTTCAGGCCATGAGACTAGAAAGATTAGGAAATTGAACATGATCTAGAATGGGCCTATTTGTAACAACCACAATTTCTTCTACATGTTAAATAGTGTTAAATGAGCCTTAGAGGTGTTTAGCGGCCAAATTGAGATACTT
Organism: Heritiera fomes; assembly: GCA_032173925.1. Taxonomy (NCBI): domain Eukaryota; kingdom Viridiplantae; phylum Streptophyta; class Magnoliopsida; order Malvales; family Malvaceae; genus Heritiera; species Heritiera fomes. The sequence goes on along the minus strand of JAPDPM010000009.1, from coordinate 12,500,688 downwards.
TCGGATTTTGGTGTAGGAACGTAAGCTTCCATACGAACAAGTTGGCGAGTCTCACGAGATCGCAGACTCATCCAAAAACCATGTAAGTACCTTAAATTCATTATAAATTGTGACAATCCCTTAGTCTATTACCTCGTGTAATTACCCACGTTGAATTTTTAATTCTATTAAAAATTATTCTTGTTATTTTAGGGACATATTTTGAACAATAAAGGTGTCAAGATAATTTCGGTGGAATTTTTGGGACAAAGATAAAAAGGTAAATTCTCACTTTAAGACTTAATTAAATTTTTATATTTTGGAAAATGGAGTAATGTGACATGGAGAGATTAAATTATGAGATTGTGAATTATAAATATCAGAATATTGGAATTATCGAATATTATGAGAAATAAGAATTGAACAATAAATATCGATAAATTTATAGTTAGTGGAGAATCTCAAGACAATAAAAATAATGTTCAAGACATAAATCGGTAAGTAACATTAATCCATGTGTTGAAAGCAAATACATTTGGTAAATTAATTGGTATGTGGTTAGTGTGCATGTGGAACACCTATTAACTAAATAAGAAAAGTGGGCTGCCATTGCTTTGAAATTAATGGGAACAAAAAAAAATACATAGAAAAGAAAGGAAGCCGTGAGTTGCATAGTGCCCAACCCACTTGCTCTACATGCCAGCCCTTTTACTCTCCTTTCACCCATTCAACTAAGTGTTACAAAGAAACACACTTCCCTTCCTATACTCTCCACTCTTGGCGTGAAAGGAAAACACAAAAGGGAGGCCATGATTCTTTCCCTCCTAAGCAGAAACTTCTTGATTTCTTGCAAATTTATGAAGCACTCATAAAGAGATGAAGCTAAGGGAGTGAGAATCATCACTGCATGTGCGATTGGTGGCCGTTTGAGTGAGAAACCAAGAGTGGAGGGTCAGCTTGAGGGATTTGGGAACTTCAAGAGACCAAGGTAAGGAAGATAATTTCTTTTGAATTCCTGCTGTATAAACTCTATTAGATTGTGAATTCATGGGTTTGTATATGACAATACTGTTAGGAGAAGCATTAACCGAAGAGAGGAGAAGGGGTTAGGTTCTGATTTGAAGGAAATCAAAGGCAAGGTTTGGAATGAGAGCTACTGTTTCAGAGAATTAAAGAAGAGCTGTTGGAAATTTGGGTAAATGAAATATTCTTCTGACCTTCCAATGTTTATTTATTAAGTATGAAATTGAAATTATGATAAATTGAATCAAATGGCTGCTATATGGATGAAGGATTAATTGAATTCCAACTTAATGTTGAAATCTGAAATTGATGTTTTGTTTTGGGTTACAATTAAAACGTTCAATTTAATTGATATACACAGAGAAAAATTCTGGAAAAATTATGGTTGATAGCCTTTTTAGTTAGGAGAAATTCAGTTTTGGAATTTCTTGATTTGGATTTTTGTAACTGGAGATATGTACAGATGAGTGTAAGGTACTCTGTCCAGAAACGTGAATCATGGTTCTGACTTTGACAAATTGTAGAAAATAGCCTACAATGAATTAGGTTGCAAGCCTTACATTTCTAGAAAGGTAATTAAGTTAGGATTGTGATGGTTTTGGGTTTGCACCAATTGGATATATGTATAATTAAATATGAAGTATTTTGTGCAAGTAGATCAGTGTAACCTTGTGCTGAAAACTGCTGGAACATGGTGCAACTTTGGAAAATTGCTGATGTTGATCTAGGAAGAATTAAATCATGAACCTTACATTTCTAGATAGGAAAATGAGTTAGCTTTCATCTAGTTTTGGAATTTGTGGATTTGAAATTATGTAGCTTAAGCTATGTACATATATGAATGCAGGATACTCACTGCAAGGTACAAACAGCTTAGTGTCAACTTCAAAAATTCCTAGAAAATAATCTAGATGGAGTTTGATTGCAAACTTTACATTTTCAGAAAGGTAAATGAGTCAGGATTGATATGGTTTTGGGTTTGTACAAATTACATATCCTTATAATTAGTAATATAAATTTTAATGAACACAGGTCAGGAAACTATCCTGCCTAATGTGCTAGATTTAGACCAAAGTTTGGAAAATTATTGGAAATGGCACAAGATGAATTAGGAAGTAAGCCTTATACTTCTGAATAGGGAACTGAGTTAGGAGTAATATAAAATTTACGGCTTGACGATTAGATTCTGAAATTTATACTTAAGGCTAGCACAATGACAAAAGGTCGGAAAATCCTAAAAAGCAGGAATTGAAATAATTCAGAATTACTCCTTGATATCATTCTTATTGAATTGAATAATTCTTAATCCTAGCATGCCATTGGGGTAATGAGTAACCCAATCAATCTTGTATATGTAGAGGGTGATGCTAAAGACTGAAATTGACTAAGAGCTCACATAGCTCGTGTGAAACTTGATAGGCCAAGGAGGATTGAATCTGTAAGCTAAGAAAGCAGTGTAAGTAACCCTAAGCAACTATATTGCATCCAAATTGTATGATATTTTAAATTTTGATTTGGTATTGAAACGAAATGAAACGCTGCAAATGAGATTTGTTTTGACATGTATTGAAAATGCTTCACATTGAGCCTATCCTTGACTGATTGGTTTAGCTTTATGAAAATGTTTTATAAGCATGTTGTAGGCTCGCCAAATCTTTGTTTGGTTTTATGTATTATTGCTATAATATGATGACACTTTTGAGTTTCCAAATTGAACTAAGCTTTTGGTTTGATATGGTTTTCTGATTTTGTTTTATAACTTAAAATGCTTTAAAAGCTTAGCGAGCCCATGATTGTTAGCTGCATATTTATGCACTATGATTTTTATACGAAGTCTTGGAAGGCTGATTTGTTAAGATTGATATTGGATACTGTTTTAGACCCGAGATATTGAGAACTTAGGGCACCGTACCTTGAGAATTGTGTAGGCGTTCTTAATTGACTTAGAGCATTGTGTCTCGATGACTAGCTCTCGAGAAAGATTGGGTTGTCCCTTATATTACGTTTGGACAGGTCCCGGTGTCATCTGATCAATGAACCGGGGTTGATTGGTCTATGCATAGGTAGCGTCCCTTTTTGGGAGATTGCTACGGTTAGCTACCATAGATCGTTATTGTGTTAGCTCTAAGTATCTTGATGATGCTATGTCTTATCTCTTGGTACTACGATCTGTTTTATAGATTGGACAGTATGATTTATGATGATGTTTTGACGATTAATGATTGGCTTTTGCCTTATGATTTGAGAACATGTTTTACAATGCAGCATATCGGATCTGATTTATCAATATTTGAAATGAGATTTAAATCTGTTTATGAGACTGCTATTCTTTATGTTTTAAAATGCAGTCATATTTTATACTGCAGCATATCAAAATTGATTTACCGGATGTGTATGATTTATGAGTTTTGAAAATTGAGAGATACGGGTTATGATTTTTAGGTTGCTTCTGTAGTTACTTACTGAGTTTATGACTCACTTCCCTCTTCCTTCCCTCCCTTTCAGATTGAGGATCACTATCGTAATGCTTTTGACTGGGGAAGCTCCTCAAGAGTGATTCTCACGTGTAGTTTCAGGTATATGGCTTCCAGCACACTAGATAGACACAGATTGAGTATGGCACAGTGTATTTACTTATATTTTAATTGGTTGTGTAATCAAAATTCGGGATGTAGGTTATGTTAATTTACTATCAGGATGAAATGATTTGATGGTTGTTCAAGATAGTGTTCGTGTTGATATGTGCAATAATAAAGTATATATAAATCACTAATGCTTGATGGCTTAAGACAAATATCATAATTGAACCAATTAAAGAGAAATAGAAATGGGACCTTAGTGATCAAGGATCGCTTAAAATTGAATTGTGACCTATACAGTCACCTACAAACGAATATGTGACGTAAAGGGATATAAAAAAAATTAGCCCGCAAATTTAGGCTTCCGTAAGATATTATGAAGGATTAAGTGAAAATCGGGATGTGACACTATTGGGCCAAGCTAGGAATGTGGTTTTTTTAGCTGAGTCCATTCCTAACACTAAGTCTCCCCCTAGACCAAAACTGAGTATCAATTGTGGTTATTCCTGTCAAAATGGCAAAAGGGGACTTTGTTGTGTTGTCGAGACTACCATTCTTTTTTGGCTTGGTCTCTTGTAGAGACAACTTTTATGTTGTTATTTTTTTACTCCATGTATGAGGTCACAATGCCTTTGAGCAAGTTAGGTTAATGCTTCTGGCTTTCTTTTCTTACTTTTATTTATCTCTCATTTCATCGCAGATTCTACCTTTGCTTGCTAGTGTAACTTCACTATTCGTCGTAGCTTGTTGCTTTGAGTTTCAACTGCATAGCGTTTGCTTTTGTGAATACTTAGGGGTCGTTTAGTATTGTTTTCTGTTTTTTGTTTTTGAAAATTCTGTTTTTGTTTTGTTTTGTTTTCAATTTTTGAAAATAGAGAACATGTTTATTTAATACTGTTACATTTTGGAAACAAATATTTAAACTGATTCAGATATAATAATTCAATTTACAAAATAAAATTTTAAAAATTAAATAAAAAAATAATATAGTTATTAAATAATAATATGTAGATAATATTAAAATAATATTGTTTTATATTATTTAATGCTAATATTAAATATTTTCATTTGTAACCAAAAAAAAATTATTTTCATTTAATCATATAAAAATTTAATATAATTTAAATAATATTATAATTAAATATAATATTAAATAAAATAATATTATTTAATTTAATTTTAATAATCATAAATTATATTTAATAATTATTTTTTTATTTAATTGTAATAATAATATTACATTATTAAATAAAATATTTAACTAATTAATTTATAATAAATTATATAGTTATTAAAATATATTATATTTAATATAAATAATATTATTTAATGTTAAGTCTTTACTTTTTTAATAATATTAAATTATTTAATAGTAGTATTGATATATTTTAAATTTAAGACAGAATATAATATTAAATAATAATATTGTTTAGTAAAATAAAAATTAATTATATTAGATAATAATATTAATTATTAACATATCAAAATTATAATAAATGATATTATTTAATATATTCAATAAATTATTATCAAATTTTAAATTAAATAATATTATAATATTGTAGTTCAATGTAATTTATATTTAATTGCTTTTTATGTTTTCAACTTTTCTACATTAAAATAAATATATTAATTTTAAAATATTAAATAATATTTTATATTAAAATTTAATATTATTTTATTTAAAAAATTAATTGATTTTATTTATATTTTTATTATAAAAAATATTAATATTATATTAATATATAAACTCTGTTCACTTATTTATGACAGTAATAGAAATAAAAATATGTTTCCTAAAACAATAAAAACAAGAAATTCTTTGTTTCCAACAATTTTGAAAATTCTTGTATTAATTTTTGTTTTTTGAAAACGAAAACACGTTGTCCAACATGTTTTCTGTTTTTATTTTCAAAAAAATTAAAAACAAAAATAAAAAACAGAAAATAAAAACGATATCAAATGAAATGACCCTTTAACATTTGCTCTTTGAGGACCTAAACGATTTTTTTTTTTTGGTGAAAAGGAAATTTAGGACCCAAACGATTTTGCTTTCTTTATACTTGAGCATTGTCAGGTTGAACTTGACGTGTTTCGAGTAGGCTGAGGGAATGTCTCGTCCTTACTATCCATGGTGTAGCACTTTCACATTCTTTGAAAAAAATTGGCCGAGGAAATGTTACCTCTTCGCCGTGCATAGTGTAAAAGAGAAACTCAGAAAAATCTAATGATTTGGGCTGAAAATTGAACAATTGTATCAAAAAGGAAGGAAATTTCCTTCCTTTTTGATTCTATGTTTTAAGAGTTGACAATTCCTTTAAGAAAGGAAATTTCCCATTTTTCCTCGTATCGCGGAAAACCAAATAATCAATTTAGGCAAGAATCCATTGACGCATGAAATACTGTAGGTGAATTTTAAAAAAAAAATTGTAGCAAAGTACCTTTCTCATTCTACATTCATTTCATTCTGAAAACTAAATATGCTATAGCGAAAAAAAAATGACAAAAGGAGAGGCTTGGCTTTTGAGCCAAGATGAAAAAAAAAAAAGAAATAAAGAATAGAAAAGAAAGGAAATTGATGTGGACTAGGTCAATTATTACTGAGCTTTTCTATAAATCAAGTTGAAGACCATTGAGCCGAATGATAATTTAAGCCCAAGAGGAAAGAGGACTCAAAAGGCCCATAAATGATCCACTGGGTTATTATTTAAGCTGTGGGGCTTAAAGGTAATTACGCGTAAAATAACTCCTATAAATAGGTCACAGGTATCATTCTTAAACCCTAAGCTCTATTTGCCTACTAAAATCCTGTTTGATTTAAGCATCGGAGTGCGCGCGCAGGAGAAAACCCCTGCGCCCCTCTGACTTTTCCTATCTTGCAGAATTCTTAAAGACAAGCTAACACGAAGATCGAGGATTTGACGTCAGCAAACTTTTATTGTTGTTTTTGGCAACAACAATTGGCGCCGTCTGTGGAAAAACAAACAAAAAATCCATAACAAAAGATAGTGAAAGGACTATCTATGAAAGACAGGGTATGTCAGCGGCGGCAGGGTGCACAGACTGCACGATAAAGTCTGAGGAGCGAGACTGACTCTCGCGCGTGACAGGCCTTCTGGCGATAGAGTGCATGCAACTAGCTACAGCTCTAAGATACGAAAGATCTCAGGTGACACAGATACAAAGGAATGGGTGACTGCATGGGCAAGAGAAGAGCTCTCGCACCTGACAGCTTGGGTGAGAGCTACTTCTCGCGCGTAGAAAGTTCTTTGGCGACAGACACCTCCTGTCGCTTGGGCGAGAGCTCTCTCTCGCGCAAAAGGTCCTGGCGAGAGACCTCTAATGTTAGCCTGGGCGAGAGCTATTTCTCTCCCTAAGAAATGTCCTAAGCGAGAGACCTCCTATTATCCTGGGCGAGAGCTATTTCTCGCGCGCAAAAAGGTCCTTGGCGAGAGATCCCTCCTGTCGCCTAGACGAGAACTATCTCTCGCGCCAGACAGGTCCTGGCGAGAGACCTCCTCCTGTTAGCATTGGGCGAGAGCTATCTCTCGCGCGTAGAAAGATCCTTTGGTGAGAGACCCCCTGTTTGCCTAGGCGAGAGCTATCTCTCGCGATAGACAGACCCTTGCGCGGAGACTCTTTCCTGTTAGCCTGGACGATAGCTATCTCTCGCCAAACAGACCCTTGGCAACAGGCCTTGGACGATATGTGTGACAGATCCTTTGGCGAGAGACCTCCTGCTGTTGGTTCAGGCGAGAGCTTCTCTCCTGTTAGCATTTGGCGAGAGATCACATGGGCGATAGCTAACTATCGCACCCAACAGCAAGGGCGAGAACTACATAGGCGATAGGCTAGCTCTTGCACTTAACAGCATGGGCGAGAACTCCATGGCAATAGACTAGCTCCTTCACCTGATTGCATTGGCAATAGGCTAGCTCTCGCACTTAACAGCTTAGGCGAGAGCACCTCTCGTACGCGACATGCTTTTGGCGAAAGCACTTCCCCGCGCGACAAACTTAGGCGAGAGCACCTCCCGTGCGCGACATGCTTTGGCGAGAGCACCTCTGTGCATGATAGGCTTAGGCAAGAGCACCTCTCGTGCGCGACAGGCTTAGGCGAGAGCACCTCCCATACGTGACATGTTTAGGCGAGAGCACCTCCCGTGCGTGACATGTTTTTGGCGAGAGCACCTCCCGTGCGCGACATGTTTTTGGCGAGAGCACCTCCCGTGCGACAGGCTTAGGCGAGAGCACCTCCCGTACGCGACATGCTTTGGCGATAGCACCTTTGTGCGTGATAAGCTTAGGCAAGAACACCTCCGTGTGTGACATGCTTAGGCGAGAGCACCTCCCGCGTGCGGCAGGCTTAGGCGAAAGCACCTCCCATACGCGACATGTTTAAGAGAGAGCACCTCCCGCGTGCAACAGCTTAGGCAAGAGCACCTCGTGCGTGCGACAGCTTAGGCGAGAGCACCTCCCTCGCGCGACAGACTTAGGCGAGAGCACCTCCCGTACGCGACATGCTTTGGCGAGAGCACCTCACGTGGGCGACAGGCTTAGGCGAGAGCACCTCACGTGGGCGACAGGCTTAGGCGAGAGCACCTCCCATACGTGACATGTTTAGGCGAGAGCACCTCCCGTGCGCGACATGCTTTTGGCAAGAGCACCTCCCGTACGCGACATTCTTTTGGCGAGAGCACCTCCCGTGCGCGACATGCTTAGGCGAGAGCACCTCCCAACTAGTCTCAGATGTAGGTTGACTTCATCTGGGCGGAAAAGAAATGGGAAATCACCTCCTGTTTTCAAATAAGCTCACCTTGCACCTGGGTAACTCTCAGTCAGTTGATGTTTGAGTTGTTGAGAAATTGCAGTGTAGTCGTTTGACTTCAAGGCGTGTATGAAAACCATGCCAAATATAAAGCTATCGGCAAAAGCTTATCTTTCTCCTTCAAGTATTAAAAAAAATCATAAAAAGAATACAACTGTTGCAAGAAGGAAATCGTCTTGTGCTTTAAAACATTTCTATAGCCATGCAGCAGGCAGTGGCATATCGACACCGGTATTTTTTCTTCCTCCTCATGGACTAAATCGGATGCTTTAGACAAAGACTCTGTCTACCCTACTGTTTTACTAAGCATATGGATCTGTGGTAGTGAGGGAACGGTAATCTCTTTTGTTTTCCTTATCTCTCGTGCCTTTGAACTGCCCTGAAAAGGATTCGAAATACGTATGATATCATTCATAATCATGTAGATTAAGAAAGAAGTAAGGTGCTTTCAAGCTTGTTGAAGGAGCCCACCTCACCACTACCTACTAGTAGGCTCTGGCAAAACCTCCAACAATGGGGCGAGTGCCGACTTCAAGACCTCTCATGCTTATGCTGACTCGGATCTTTCCTTTGCTTCTCTTGAGCCGAATGTGGCCTTCTAGGGGTGTCACAAATTCAGCCAAGGACAGATTCACCGTACAGGTCAATTCACCGTACGCAAGGCGGTAGTGCAAATACACGAGCACTAATCCCAAGTTACATGCTTGCCCAATAGGTAAAAGGTAATGGTGATCACATTCGATAGGATATATTGCGATAAAGCGATTCGTCCTATGCAACAGCCATACGGGCGAGAAAAAATCACACGGCAAGCATTCTAGGTGAGCGAATGACCCTCGTAAGCCTAGCCTTCCGCACACAAGGTGTGAAGCAATGCTGATGAATGCAGTGTCATGTGACGAACACAAGACCACTGCAGCAGACACTTTTGGCGATTGAGTGGCATGTGGCGATTGCATGACCAACGCCACAGCCCAGCCTCCGCAACAAGGCTCGCTTGGTAAAGCAAGTGTCAAGGCACAAGAAAAGATCTAGATGGGCAAACAAGGAACAGGCCGAAGGGTCTAGTAGAGGTGTGTGCACAATGCTAGATGAGCTCGCCCAAAAAAAACTGAACGAAGGGCTCGAAACGAGCGAACGTAAATCTGTACATCATCAAGCACAACGCTCGAGAAAAAGTTCATCTTTGAACAGAAATGACAACACTGTTTCAAAGAAGAACTTGGGGAGCTATATGGTGTAAAAGTACGCTAAATACTGTAAAAATAAAAGGGTTTGTGGCGCAAAAAATTGAAAGACAAAAGAAGAGAAAGAAAAAGCTGAGGCGACGACCAGTCACATATTTGGTGGCAGGTAGTGATCTCTGGCGGCAGAATACAAGAAGTGGACTACGGCCCTGCCTATCGCCCAAAAGTTGCTTGGTGATTGAGTACACGGAATGGGCAGAGCCTTGCCTGTCACCTGAAAGATCTCTGGCGGCAGAGTACAAGGAATGGGCGACAACCACGTCCTCAATTCGGTGAGCACAGGCACGCATATGACAAATTTTGGCGACAAGGTTCCACGTGGCAGACTCTTTCTACGAGAGGTGGCTCATGAGTGCGATAGCCAAAATAGCGAGAAAGAGGGACCACTATCGAAGATCTCACAAAGATGCCACTCTTTTGAATAGTCAGTTGCATGCAAGACGTTATGCTACAGAACAATCTGTAGCTCGAAAGGTGACACGACTAGAACATGGGCAACCTTATCTTCTTCGTTGTTAAATTGAACTTCAAAGCCAAGAAGCGTGACAGGCCTTGTACAAGACAAGAGCTCCGGCACGCGATAGGCCTTGGGCGACAAGGGAGCTCCCACGCGCAACAAGCCTTGGATGAGATAGGGCTCTCGCACGCCACAAGCTACCCACTTTGATAAAATGACAGAGAAGAAAATTAGGTGAACACAGCACCCATACGCAAGATTCCCCCGTTAGCACAATGCAGGCAAGTAAAGAACACCCAAGTCATGCCTTTCGGCAATGACTAGCAACACTGGCAAGCACGGAATCCAAACTACTGGTTCGCCTATTAGAAACAACTTTGGCGAGCACATTTGAAACTGACGATCTAAGCGCACGCCCAAGTGCGGGATCTGAGCGAAATGATCTAGAATCTTCTAGACCTAGTGCGCACACTAATCCGACAGAATGTCCAAAAGCTTCCTTCGACCCATCTGTCGATCGTCTGACATAGAAGCTTTCAAGAACTGCTCTAGCAACCATCTAGAAGTGGCTTAAGAGCCACACACTTAGCATATTGACAACCACACATGTGAAAGAGGGTTTGTCCATATAAAGAGTGTGTCGGCTTCATGAGTCCTTTAAGCAAGACAAGGATGTGCCAGCTTAGGGTGTCAAGATCAAGGCTGTGTCTCCTTTGTAAACCCCTATACATAGCATTCTGGAGTATCAATACAAGTGAATGCTTGGCATAACGAAAATTGCAAACACACTCAAGCAGGGACATAAGGGTGGTAACCAGATCTGAGGTACTCTCATACGATGTTTTCAATTTTCTTGTCCACTCTAACAATTGTGATTGAATTAGGCAGGTGTCCGAGGTAGGCACTAGCCACTGTCGTGAAAGGCAGCAAGCCAGGAAGAGCTTGGTTCAATCGAAAACAACTTGTGGTAAGCTCGTGAAGATAGATTGCTGGTATCGAGGCACGACTTAGTGCACAATCCATGGTTGACAGCAAAACATCACAGCACTCAGATTTTTCAAAGACAGAGACTTGGAATGGTATTGGTGGTAAACATTTGCTATTATTGTTTTAACATTTGCTGCAATTATATTGTTGCTTATTCCACTTAATTGAAAATACTACATTATGAAACGAAAGGCCAATTATTTTTATCTGTACTATGATAATCCTCCATGTTTGATAGACATTCTTCAGGAATAGAAGAAGAAAAAAACAAAAGCTGGCCGAAGACGCGAGACGGGCACATATAAGTCCTTAAGCGAAAAATGTGCGAGATGGGCACAAATAAGACCCTAAGCGAGAAGAAGACGCGAGACGAGCACAAATAAGTCCTTAAGCGAAAAATGCACAAGATAGGCACAAATAAGACCCTAAGCGAGAAGAAGACGCGAGATGGGCACAAATAAGTCCCTAAGCGAAAAATGCGCGATATGGGCACAAATAAGACCCTAAGCGAGAAGAAGACGCGAGACGGGCACAAATAAGTCCCTAAGCGAAAAATGCGCGAGATGGGCACAAATAAGACCTTAAGCGAGAAGAAGACGCGAGACGGGCACAAATAAGACCCTAAGCGTGAAGAAGACCCGAGACAGGCAAAAATAAGTCCCTAAGTGAAAAATGCGCAAGACGGGCACAAATAAGACCTTAAGCGTGAAGAAGACACGAGACGGGCAAAAATAAGTCCCTAAGCGAAAAATGCGCGAGACAGGCACAAATAAAACCTTAAGCGAGAAGAAGACGCGAGACGGGCAAAAATAAGTCCCTAAGCGAAAAATGCGCGAGACAGGCACAAATAAAACCTTAAGCGAGAAGAAGACGCGAGACGAGTAAAAATAAGTCCCTAAGCGAAAAATGCGCGAGACGGGCACAAATAAGACCCTAAGCGAGAAGAAGACGCGAGGCGGGCACAAATAAGTCCCTAAGCGAAAAATGCACGAGGCGGGCACAAATAAGTCCCTAAGCGTGAAGAAGACGCGAGACGGGCAAAAATAAGTCCCTAAGCGAACAAAACAAAAAGTCCCTAAGCACAAAAGGGTGTGAGACGAGCAAAAATAAGTCTCTAAACGAGGTACGTTACAATCTTATCAGATTACATTTAACGTATTATGTTGGCATAAACGATATTATATTCTAACAAGTCCTTAAGCGGATAGTACGCAAGACAGGACCAATACTCTAGTAAAAGTTCTTCTTTGGACACAAAAAGCCGCAAAGAAAAGCTTGGGGAGCACACAGTATGCAAGTTGTAAGGTATGGCACGGGGCACGTTACAATTTTATCATTGAATATGTGCTACAATTGATAAACAAAATGCATTTAACGTATTATACTGGTATTCCGGATATAAAAACAATGTTATAGTCTTATCATTTCTATAAAGGCCCTATGTGAAAAATGCGCAAGATAGGCAATTCTCTAAAAGTCCCTAAGCGAAAATGCGCGAGACGGGCAATTCTATAAAGTCCAAAGCAAAAAATGCGCGAGATGGGTAAATTGTGAAATCCTCAAGCAATAAAGTGTACGGATAAATGCGATATCCAAGTACGAATTCTTCTTTAGATGTAAGTGCTTCATAAGAAGAGCTGGGGAGCACTATAGATTAACTTCTGCATTAAAAGGAGTATCGAAGCACCCATGCATGTGCATCCTGAGGTGCTATAACGTCAAGAGCTTGATCCTTAGGAAAATTAGTCTCTGGATTATCTAAAAATTTTTGTCCAAACTTGTGAGAACCTCGACCATCTCGAGTTGACAAAAAGGCTTCTAAGAGCTGGTAAGATCAGATAAATCTTTATAAGTGTCTATCCTTGGAAAAGGTTCCGAATTCTCAACATCTAGATCGAGCTTCAACCAATCAAGAGCATGCCAAGTACAAATCACATATGATGAAACCAGAACATATGCATCCGCTTATGGTACTTCTGGACGATGTGCTCTCATGGCCTTAACCCAGATTCGGTTTTCTTCCTCTTGGCTAATAGAAGGCACTTGACAAAAGAAATGATGACACGAAGTCGTAATGAAGTTCACTAGTTAAGCCCTCAAGTGAAGATGAAAAGATTCCTGTGATAATCCCAGGAAGAGGGCAGCAAAAGAATTTGAAAAACTCATTCTTTATATACTCTTTCACAAGGTAAACCTTGTAAAAGAGTGGGGAGCAATTGATGTGGACTAGGTCAATTATTACTGGGCTTTTCTATAAATCAAGTTGAAGACAATTGAGCCAAATGATAATCTAAGCCCAAGAGGAAAGAGGACTCAGAAGGCTCATAAATGATCCATTGGGTTATTATTTAAGCTGTGGGGCTTAAAGGTAATTACGCGTAAAATAACTCCTATAAATAGGTCACATGTATCATTCTTAAACCCTAAGCTCTATTTGCCTACTGAAACCCTGTCTGACTTAAGCATCGGAGTGCACCCCTCTGACTTTTCCTATCTTGCAGAATTCTTGAAGACAAGCTAACATGAAAATCGAGAATTTGACGTCAGCAAACTTTTATTGTTGTTTTTTGCAACAACAGAAATAAATGGCTTGTAAATTTTAGTAATTCATAAAAAAAATAAAGAAAAGAAAAATGTTCAAAAGCTTCTACAAAAGGTCCAATCAAATAAAAGAAGAGTTGACCCGAAAAGGTCGTTTGGTTCGGAGAATTTAAAATTACCGGGAATATTAAATTACCGGAATATTATTTTATTTGATGGATTACTGGGAATATTAGATTCCTGTGTTTGGTTGTATTGGTAGAAATATAAGATTTCTGTGTTTGATTAAAGGAAAGTAAGAGGGTAAAATTATTTATTTTACTATAATACCCTCCATATTATTAGTTGATGTAGAGTGAATAACACTTTTTGAAATAAATTATATTTAAATTAATTACTTATTTATTTATTTATTTAATATACTTATTTATTTATTTTGCCCCTTTTTTATAAGGTTTTTGTTATGTAAATTATTTTGATATAACAAACTATTACTATATTAAATTGATTTTGATTAATCAAAAATCATAGGGTCCATCTTATTATTGGTCCATTTGATTTTAAATTCATTTTTCTCTTCATCAAAATAAGAAAAAAAACATGGTTGTAATATTAGATAGGTTTAGGGGTAAAATGGAAACAAAATATAATTATTGAAGGGTAAAATTGGTAAAAAAGTTAAATTTCTCCCGAAAAAAATAGCTCAGAGAGAGGGGGGAATTTTTTTTTTCTAATTTTGGCACTATTTGGCACTGTTTTGGCACTGTTGGTAAAAAAAATTACTTCCCGAAATCCGATTCCTCCAACCAAACGCGAGAATCATTTGACAAAAAAAATTTCCTCTAGTAAAAAAAAAATTTCCCCAACCAAACAGCACCGAAGAGTTGTCCACGTAAGCACTCGAATTAAGCTGTCTTTTTATTTTTTCCTCTAAATAAATAGAATGGATTAAGCTTTGATAATGTTAACTTTTATTTTGTCGGTTAAAATTTAAAAACTCCAATCAAAATCTTATAATATTTTCCACGAGAATAGCTGGGCACTTTTAGATTATTAAAATAAAATAATAATGTAACATTGGAGGAATGATTGGTGTGTTTTGGGCATTTGGGGCCAACGGGAGGAACCGATATCATCCTCTTATTCTCAAAAAAATAAAACACACACACACATACATTGCGATCACATAATGTAAGCACCTTTTAGACCGACCATACTCTTTGACATCTATACATAAAATAAAATAAAATCATGTGGCCCATTGATAATTCAAATTCATGATTCTCATACATACATACATATTATATTATTTCAAGCATGACATAGTTTTATTAACATATATCCAATGAAGATTGCAAATGTAAAGCAAACTATATATCCTAAAATTCATATTTGTAGTTAATAGTGACTTATTAACTGTGCCAATAATCTTTTGACAAAATAATTAAAGAAAAATTATGAAATATTATAAAGCTTTGATTCAAATATAAACATCTTTGTTTTTATCTCCGATCAACAAATATCTTGTAAAAAAAAAGTAACTTTTTGACCGTAGACTAGTTGATATTGAATGAAAAGAAGCAAAAAATCTTCCTGGCTAGGTGCAGCTTATCTGTTCCTTCATAGGCTTTTCTTTCATGTTTTCTTCTTGGAATAAACGTGTTTAATTTGGATGTTGATATTTAAAACAAGAGAATATACTTTTGGAGACACTGGGGATAGGCATCGGTTAAGCTCCAATGGAGCTGCTTTTTTTGCCCTTTTGCTTTATGAAAAGAGACACCAAAACCTGACCCCCAACTGCCAACTTACGAACATACCACATCCACTTGACTCGACTTTCATCTTGATGCAGTGGTTGGGAGATGGGGGCCGCTAATAATATCTTTACCCACCAAAATTCTTTTGTCTTTGGGCTGATTTTGTTAGCAAGCCTACTAATCAAGCCCAAAAAAATTCTTTGGTCTTTGGGCTAAGTTTGTAACAAGCCTGCCAGATCAAGTCCATGCATGTGGAGCTGCTTGTTTTTGAGTTATAGCAAGGCTTTTTTTTCTGTCCTCTTTCTCTCTTTTTTTATTTATATAATCTTTGTTATTTTCATCTGTTAATAATCTAGAACTAACTTTATTCGCATCGAAAATCATAAACAGTAACAATTTCAAGATTTAAATTGTCCAAAAGTCTGGAAAACAAATCCACTTTCACTTCTTCCAACCATTTGTTTTTATGTTTCCTCTTTATAAGGTATTGTAATGCATGTCCCTTGATGATAAATGCATTAAGGAATGACTTGATTAAAGCTGAAGCCAGAAGGTGATATGACCGTAAGGGTCCAATGAAAATGAAAAAACCAGACGCAACAACAGGTTCGATATAAAATTTCCATTGGCAGCCAATCATGATGTACAAATATTGATGAACAAACCGCACGCAACAAGAAGTCCACTATAAAATTTCCACCGGCAGGCGCAGCCAATCATGATGTACAAATACTTACCATTCTTGGCTTAATCCTCAAACTTACTTAGAGTTGATGAACAATACTTGAACTGGCAATGGGAGTGCAGAATCACTCGAAGGGCAGCTGATGGACGGGAAACAAATCAGACCATGTATGTCATACCTACTTGCAAGATATTCATGTGAGGCACACTCATATTTGCAGCCCCAGCTCGACAGTTTCTCCTTAGGAATGCATACAAGTAGTTTATGACGAGTTTCTTGAGAAAAAAGGAGTTCTTTTTGGCCCTCACATCCCCGTGTGCCAGAAAATATGTAAATCCTGAATCTTTTGCTTCTTGCAGAGCTGAAAGCTCATATTCCAAACTTGGGTCTTCATCTGATGACATTACACTAGAAGGCAATGCTGCTGCCGCTTCTTCTGAGGTAGAAGTTTCTGCTTCTTCTGATCTTCTATCATGCATCAATGGGATTTTAAGCTCCTCGTTACCATAATCACTCCTGGTTCCATAATCCCTCGAGCTCACTGAAACACTATCATCAACCTCATGCAAATTTCTCTCCAAAGCCAGATCTTGAGCTTCTTTCCGCAAGAAATTCTCAAGGCTTTGAACCAGCTGCTGCTCAAATGCATGGTGATCCTCCTTTCGAATATCTTTGTAACCATATCGAGCAATACACTGAAACATATGGTAGTCTTTTGGGCAAACTCTTCGAAAAAGAAATCTCTCCTCCTGAGGGACCACAGGAACAGGGACATATTTGATGCAAACAAACACGATGGTAGAATGGATGGCAGGTAGGCTAAGTAGAAACTGCCCGAAAATTGAGGGAATGCCATGGACAAGCTCATTGTATAACAAACCGATCCCTGGAATTCTCACTGTCCCAAGTGTGGAGCCGAGTTCAAGCATGAAGTCCATGGATATTTTCTCTCTGACCTCACTTTGGTACTTCAACACACTGCCATAGTTCCAAATGTACATCACAGTGAGAAAGAAAGTAGCAAAAACAAGTGGAAGCCAACCTCCCTCTAAGACTTTAGAAAGAACAGCAGAGAAGTAGAGAAGCTCTATCGATCCAAATATAAGCGGAAAACACAAAGCCAGCAAAAAATTGGTCTGCCATATTAGAAGCATTACGAGTGTCACCAAGGTGGTTGTGACCAACATAACACCCACTTCAGCTATGCCTGCAAAAACAATTTAGACAGGCATTAGAAATACTTGCTTAATCGGCTCTTTCCTTGTTCATAAATCATTATGATTTTTGGTGGAAATTTAGGCATCGGTAATTCTGCTCTATAGCGTAACAATAAAACAAAGGCTTATAATCAATAAGCACCAGAATCAACAAAATACTATATAACACAAAGACAACAAATAAGTGTCAGGATAGACAACAAATAAGTGTCAATAAATAAAACCAAGTAAGAGTAGAAAACAAAGTGGGAGGTGTAGCTACCATGACATGAGGAAGTATCAAGAGACAAAAAAAGGAAGCATTTGTCACGGATCAGCCATTATAAATCTGTAAGCTCAACATTATACAAACTATTGCAATGTTTACACTAAAAAACCTGTAGACCAGAAAATATGTAAATTTATGTGAAACAAAATTAGTCTATATTATTGGGTAAAAATTCTGAATGCCCCGCACAACCCTAGTAAAAGCAATACTGTGTGTCCTGACTTCAATAAAACAGGCACACAACTAAATGAGAAGTACCCAAAAGAACACGCAAAAGCTTGGGGTCTTTTTTTTTCATTGTAAAAAAAGCACTAAAATATTTTGAATAAACCAAAAAGACACTTTTCAGGAATGAGTGGAGCAAAAAGACAGAGGGTTTGATGTAAGAAAAGTTGCTAACCATATGCATTGGCAATATCTGTGGTGCTACGAAAGATGGAAACAACAACTACACACATGATCATTAAAAACCAATTTATCATAGGGATGTAAATTTGACCCATCAGTCTCCTTGAGGTGTGAATTATCTTCAGTCTCGGGAAGCATCCAAGAGCCATAGCCTGCTTGACACATGAAAATGTAGCAGATATCATTGCTTGGCTGGCAATCATGGCAGCAATGGTGGCTATCACGAAAACTGGCCAGAAAAGGGTCTCTGTTTGTTCATAAGAAGCAAAACATAGTGTCAAAATAGCACTTAATAAAAACTAAAATCTCTTGATTATAATTTTGAACAATGTTTAGAGAAATAGAAGAAAAAGCAGTATGTTGGCAAATGTAACCTGGCACAGAATCATAGAAAATTCTTTCTGAAGAATCAGGGTATTTCATTAGATACGCGGCCTGGCCCATGTATGCCAAAAGAAGACAGGGAAACACTACAACGGTGAAGGCAATCTGAACAAAGAATACAATTTAACTATAAGAGGCATTTAGTAAATGAAAAATCCAAGGTCATTCTTCAAGGAAGTACGAAAGATGAATTAATAAAAGAGCCAACCTGTATGGCTTGTACAGAGAAATGCCCTAGATCAGCAAACATCGCTTCAGCTCCTGTACTGACAAAGAAACATGTTACACCACTGAAAGGGAGAGGTACAGTACTTCATATGGAGAAACTACTCATCTCAACATCAGCGAAAAGTATTAAAGCTATGTTTTTGCAGGTTCTAAAAATGTATTTATATAAATCAACAAATTTTAATGACTTCAAGCAGAAACAGTTCCCTGCATTTTGATATTCTCTAGCATGTCCAGCTTCAGCATCCCACTAGGGCATTTTAATATAGATGTTCTATAAACATTGCTTCCATACTGTCAAGGTCTGCTATTTAAAAGCATACTGCACCTGTAATGCACAGAACGCAACCTCCAAGAGCAGACCACGCATCTCTGCTGTTCTTCTTGAAGAAAAAATAGATATAAGCTGGATTGAATGCCTTGACGACGGTAATATCATGCTTCACTAGATTGTAAATTCCTATTGAACCCAGTGAGAAGAACCACAAAGCAAGTGCAGGGGCAAACATGAAACCAACTTTACCAGTTCCAAACTGCTGTATGGTGAACAGTGCCACCAGGATTACAATTGAAACAACAACCACCGCAGCTGTGAGCAAATAGATAGATGAAGAACAATGATAACAGTTCGTTGCTGAAAAACCAAAATAATTTATAGGTTAAGGCTTGAACCATTGTTTACTAGTTACAAACTGCCGTATACGGTGTTGCATGTTTAATAAGAATCAATACCCAGTGGCTAATTCAACCAGCCCAGCATAACTGTGATTTAGAAATCAAACTCAAGGCTCCTCCGCTTCCCCCAACCCACCCATCAAGATTTTTTTCCTTGAGTTGCTCCTTCAAATAAATATGAGAACAGACATGAATATCGCATGGAAGAGAAGAAACAATGGTACTATATGATGGATGCCTTATGCCCCTATTCTCCATCTACTATAAATACTTCATCTCTTCAGTCTTTCATAGAAGATCTTGGCAGTTAATGAACCATTAATATTTAATATGAAACAAAAAAAAATGAAAAGTACCCACTTGTATTAAAGCCTTGTATTTCACCCTGAAGACCACTTACAGCAGACATAACTGCAACAGAAATCAGTACAAACTTACATCAGTATCAACCCAGGCAAGGTGTTGAACAGTGCTGCCATAGCAGCAGGTGAAATTAGGAGCACTCCAGTTTTTAAGAAATAGAAAAACCCACACAAAGCAATGGCAATTAATTCAATCAAGAAGAGAAAGTGTTTTGCCAATTCAGCTATAAGCCAACCAACAAGAGCAATAAAACAGTTGGAGATCACAGTCTTTGCTAGGTGAGTACACATGAACTCAAACAAGCAACTTGAGGACTTCAAGTTCCTTATCCATGTTTTAACCATTAAAAATTAATTATAACAATCAGTAGTTGCAAGAATGAGACCTTCTTACAGTGTGCAAATTGCGCAGTGAACACCAAACATAGATAAGTTAACTTTGAGGATCTATTTGATATCAAAGAAATGTCCTAGGGACCGTTACAATTTGCTTCAACAAAGATGCATAAGTGAAGGAGTGGATGAGAAATACATGTAAACCTGGGATATTGAACCTTTCTTGAAGAAGAGATTGTTAAGGTTTTTGTCTTAAAATTGAATTTAAGTTTCAGTTTCAGTATATTTCAAGGTTTGATATCCTCTAATAAAAATGATGTAATCATCTTGTCCATTCAACTGCAGAGATTTGCAAACAAATTATCCATAAGGAATCCATAATCCTCCTATACTCACGCTACACGAATGACCCTTTGAGATAGGACAATTAAAAATTAAATATAAAGAAGCCTGCTCTCTTAGTAGCAGCTTAAATTTTTTGAAATTTGAGGTCTGCCCCAAAATCTGTCACTTGGAACTAATGGACTGTATAAAATCTTTCTCTTTTTCTAAGGTAGAATCTGTTATATCATTCAATCATGAGTTGCAAAGCATTTGCTGGACCATATGAATCAGAAAAAGCCTGCATACTTAAGACATCTTGAGTTCAAAATAATCGTGAGACAAATTTTACAGCAACTAAACAAAGACAACATTCAGGTTCAAAGCATCTAACAGCGTCCAGCTATTCATAAAAAAGGAAAAGACAGAAAATTGAAATACTATTTGTTTACAACCTGATTTTGTAAACTTCAATGCACAATATGTACACACATCTATCTACCTGAAATTGCTGGGGTCAGAATACCTTCTCCTATGACCATGGAAGTTCCCATCAAAACCAATAGCAACAGGAGGGTCTTCAAGGATGATCTCCTTTCCAAAGTCTCTTTTATGTTTAAAGCCCTTTCCAACTCTGGAGTGGGCAATTTCAGCTTAAAACTTGATATCTGTTCATCCGCTGGCTGACGATTTGGCAGCATGTTGACCTTTGCATACCTGCAAATCAGTGAGTATAGTGCAAATGTTCCCCCTACAATTGCATTAATTTATGCATTAACATGGGAATGAGCTTCAAAATATCCAGTAGAAAGTAAGTAGAATAAGAATCCTACAAGAAAAGCCCTTACCCTCTCCATTATCATTGGCTTTAAGCACTACAAATACATATTTTACCAAGGGGATTAGAGCTATTGTATACATCACCAGTGATAAAGCCCCTAGGATATCCACATCCGATTCAATTTGTACTTTGCTGAAGACATCACTGAAAACATATAAAGGGCTTGTGCCCATGTCACCATACACGACCCCAAGTGTTTGAAATGCCAATGCAAGAGTGTGCCAAGCGGAAAGGTCCTGATTTTAAAGTATTACATTTTAGTAAGATAATACAGTTAAGAGTGTTTGAAGCAAAATTCATTTGTAAAACGATCAAACAATTCTTTTGAGTTTTGGAAACAAGATAAGGTCTTTAGTTAACTTTCAATGGTAAAAAATTCATACACTCTCAGTATAGAATGCTAATCACCATGGAAAGAAAAGCAACTTGTACAGCTTCCTAGCAATAATCTGGGAGACCTAATCGTTTTCTCCTTCATCAAGTAAAGATTTAGGTGCTATCAACTCTCCATGCTAGATTGACAGACACTATTTGCTCTATACACCCGTTATTAACATATTGTTCCCCACTTAAAAACAACAAAAAGTTGGGCAAATTTTTAGTTCATCACACACAAGTCATAAATGAGCCAAGCAGTGCCAAATGAGTATACAAGAAACTTAAGGACACTTCAATCACAGCAATTGCTCTCTAGTATGCAAATTGCGACCGTATTTGCCAAATTTATTTATTAATATTTATAGATACTAA
Source organism: Heritiera fomes (assembly GCA_032173925.1). Classification (NCBI taxonomy): domain Eukaryota; kingdom Viridiplantae; phylum Streptophyta; class Magnoliopsida; order Malvales; family Malvaceae; genus Heritiera; species Heritiera fomes. Next base: position 12,478,813 of record JAPDPM010000009.1, on the reverse strand, counting down.
ACTTCTTCAGCGGTTAAACTTTAAAAGGTCAATATAAGAAATCGAAAAATAGTCGTTCCAAGCATCAATTTTTGTTACCAATTTCCCAATATCTTGTTACGAATTAATGCAGAATTTATTTTTATTCTTTTACTTCAGTCTTTTGATTATGTCAAACTACTAGTTGTTGTGTTCCTAAAATTGTGGCTCAAGTAGCTAAAGTCTAATGATTTACTTGTTGTCTATTGTGGATGAGTTGATTAGTGAGTGGGTTATTGGAGTAGTGAGTCCTTTATTTCAGCAGATTGGTTATCTCTTATGGTGTATAAATTCTCATTGGTTGTTGAATAATGTGAGTTCAACATATCATTTTGTGTTTAGCTTGTGTTTTGTTTCTGCCCACCAAGTATTTGATAAATTACTTGTGAGAGTGTTCTCTTGTTTACAGGTCATTAACTTTGTCATCTGGTATCAAAGCCCATATTATCAACATTTCTCTGTGTTCCAGTTCCAAGCAAAAAAAACACCCCCACAAGACCCAACGTGTGAAAGGGAAGATTGTTGGGGTTCTCACATCAACTATGGAAGGGATTAGGTGTGTGTTTATAAATGTGAGGGAAAGCCTCACCTTTTGAGCTAGCTTTAAAGCCTCACCTTTTAAGCCGCTTAATAGCACCCAACATTGACATTAGAGCTAGACATGGCTAGCAACAATGCCATGAACCCGTCGCTGCCACGATTCCTAACTTCAGAGGCAGTAGCTATGAAATTTGGAGCACAAAGATGCGACTTTGTTCATGTCCCAAGATGTATGAGACTCGGTAGATGTTGAATATGCAAAAGCTGGACTTCCACTTAAGCTTTATGAGAGGTGCGGAAGGACACGAAAGCCTTATTCTTTATCCAACAAACAATAGATGAAGCAATTTTCCCACTCATTTCTGCAGCCACAAATCAAAGGAGGCTTGGGATGCACTATAAAAAGGCTACCAAGATGATGCTAAGGTGATGACCGTTAAACTTCAAACTCTTCGACAAAGCTTTGAAGACATGTTAATGAATGCTAATGATTCTTTGGAAGATTATTTTTGCAAAAGGATGGATGTTGTGAATCAAATCAAAATATATGGTAAGAATTTAACTAAACAAAAAGTGGTTGAGAAAATTCTTAGAAGCTAACCTAAGAAATATGATTAAGTGGTGGCTACCATAGAAGAGTCAAAAGATTTAAGAGCACTAACTGTTGATGAGCTTCTTGGCTCTTTTTATTCCTATAATGACAAGATGAAATGTTATGACAACAACTCCATCGAGAATGCATTTCAGAGTACAGTGCAGGTATCAAAAGACAAAGGAAGTGAGTCAAGCAATAGGGGTGGCTCAAGTAGAAGACATGGAGGTTGTCTCCTCGTGGTGGATGAGGTGGCAAAGGTGGAGTATGTAGCCAGGGCAGTAACCAGAACTCAAAATGATCAGACAATGGTGAAAATTAGAACTTGAGGCAGTGTTATTATTGTAAAAAGTATGGCCACACAAAGAAGTTTTGTCAGCTTAAGGAAAGACAAGAAAATTTGCTCAAGAAAAGGAAGGGGATGATGCCAAAAGCTTATTTCCTGCTAGCTACTGAACCAATGAAAGCGCCCAAAACATGTGGTATGTGGATAGTGGCTACAACAACCATATGACAAGAAAGCCTGAACTGTTCATCAACTTAGATAAGGCTGTGACTAGATGGGTGACAATGGGAGATGGAAATGTTCGTGAGGCTCAAGGAAAAGATATGGTGAAGGTAGATACTTGTGGAATGAATTGCATTGATAATGTTCTGTATGTAACAGACTTGGATTCAAACTTGTTGAGTGTGGGACAATTTTTTTATTAGGAGGCTATTCACTTATCTTTGAAGATTTAACTTGTTACGTCTACAAAGATAAGTCTACGAAGCATCTTTTGTTTAAGGTTCCAAAGGCTATCCTTTTGAGTCTTGATGAAAAGTCTGCATTAAAGGCAACTTTACTTGATGAAACTTGGCTATGGCATCATAGATATGGGCATTTGAGTTTTAAACAACTAAGTCTTTTATAAAAACAAATTTGGTGCATGGTATGCCTATGATTAAGTCTACTAATGATGTATGTGAGACTTGTGTACTGGGAAAACAACATTGGGACCCCTTTCTCAAAGGCAAGGCAAGAAGTAAAAACAAATCCTTCCAAGTTAATATATGTTGATTTTCGTGGCCAATGAGAACCCCTTCCCTCAACAACAGCAGGTATTTTATTGTCTTTGTTGATAATTCAATAGAATGACTTGGGCATATTTTGCTAAAGAAAAGTTAGATGTGCTGCCAATTTTGAAGAAATTCAAGTCTTTTGCTGAAAAACAAAGTGGACAACCTATGAAAATTTTACGAACAGATCATGGAGTAGAGTTTATTGCAGATGAGTTTGATAGTTTTTGTGGAGAGGTTGGCATCCAAACGCAGCTTACAGCTAGCTTAACACCTTAGCAAAACAGTGTGGTCAAAAGGAAGAATAGAAGTTTAGTGGAGATGGCTAAAAGTATAATTAAGGCTAGAAGCGTTCTAAAAAGCTTCTGGGTAGAGGCAATCTACACATCAACCTACATTCTCAACCAGAGTCCCATGGTTTCTTTGCAACATCAAACCCCTTTTGATGCCTGGCATGGGTGGAAGCCTAAGGTAACTCATTTTAAGGTTTTTGGTTTCCTTCTCAAAAAAGATCTAAGCTTGATGAAAATAGTGTGAAATGTATTTTTGTGGGCTTTAGTGCAAAAACTAAAGGTAATAGATTTTATAAAACGTGTACCAAAAAGTTACTAATCAGTCGTGTTGTAGTGTTTGACGAAAAACATGCATGAGAGTGCAACACCATCCAAGTTTTGTGTTAGGTGATGATGAGTTGGTGGACACTCAGCTTGCATTTGGTGAAGGAAGCAGTGGCAACTCCAGCCCATCCACTCCTACAACCAATTCATCTACATCTTCAAGATCATCCTCACCCAGTTCATCTTCCTCAAGGACACCACCACAAATGTGGAAATCCTTGAGGGAATTTATGCAGTAACAGAGAGATGCCAGATTGCAAAAGCGGAGGAACCAAGCTCATTTGAAGATGCTAGGAAAGGGTCAGAATGGTGTGATGCTATGGATGAAGAAATGAAGGCCTTAAAGAGGAACAAGACATGAGGGCTAGTTGAACCACTTCACAACATGGAGGTAGTGGGACTGAAATGGATATACAAGATCAAGTGCAAGCCAAATGGTTCTATTCAAAAATACAAAGCAAGGCTGGTTCATGGCTACATGCAACGAGAGGGAGTAGATATTGATGAAACTTTTACTCCGGTTTCAAGGTTTGAAACCATCCGAATTGTCTTAGTTATAGTTGCTCAATATAAATGGATAGTTTATCAATTTGATGCAAAGTCAGCCCTTTTAAGTTCTGTTTTGGATGAGGAAGTATACGTGCAAAAACCAAAGGGCTATGAAGTGACTAGCCATGAAAATAAGGTTTACAGGTTGAAGAAATCGTTTTACGGCTTGAAGCAAGCTCCACAGGCCTAGTATGAAAGGATTAATGGTTTTTTCAAAACTTGTGGATTCCTTAAAAGTCCAAGTGAGCCTACTCTTTATGTCAAGACAAAAACTGATGAGGAATTGGTGGTATGTCTCTACGTTGATGATCTCATTTACACAGGTAATAGCCTTGTTTTGATGAATGAGTTGAAAAACTTTTTGGTGCATGAATTTGAGATGATTGATTTGGGGCTAATGAGTTATTTTCTTGGTCTTGAAGTAAAGCAATGTGATGATGGAATTTTTGTTTCACAAGAAAAATATGTTAATGATCTTTTAAAGAAGTACAGGATGCAAGAATGTAATCTAGTGAAAGACTCCAATGATTACGAACCAAAAATTCATAAATGATGGTGATGGGAAGGTTGATGCTCAAGCCTATTAGAGCTTAATTGGGAGTCTGATGTATCTTATGAACAATAGACATGATATTTCATTTGCTACTAGCAGTCTGTCAAGGTTTATGCAAAGTCCAAGTTCTATGCACTTTTGGGATGCTAAACGGGTGTTAGGATACTTGAAGGGGACAAGCTTTTTGGTATTTTTATGGCAAAACTGATAACTATCAACTGGTTGGCTTTTTTGATAGTGATTGGGCAGGTTCAACTGATGATCAAAGGAGTACAACGGGGTATGCTTTCACTTTTGTTTCTGGTGCTATATCATGGAGTTCAAAGAAGCAACCATCTATTGCCTTATCATCTTCCGATGCAGAGGCATGACTGTTACTTTAGCTGCTTGTCAAGCTATATGGCTAAGAAGAATCTTGGAAGACATGAAGGAAGTCCAACTAGAGGCTACAACAATTTTTGTGATAATCGGTCCACAATAACAATGACCAAAAATCCAGTGTTTCATAATCGTTCAAGACACATAGAAACCAGACATCAATTCATCAGAGAACTATTGCAAAAAGGAGCATTGAGATTGTCTACTGCAGTTCAAGTGAGCAAGTGGCTAACATATTCACAAAACCACTTCCGTTGGAGAAGTTTTTATGTTTGAGAGAGAAGTTAGGAGTTCTTAGTTTTTGCATTAAGGGGGAGTACGTTAGGAATTAATGCAGAATTTATATTTTTTACTGTTTTACTTCAGTCTTTTGATTGTGTTAAACTATGAAACTACTAGTTGTTGTGTTCCTAAAATTGTGGTTCAAGTAGCTAAAGTCTAGGGATTTATTTGTTGCATATTATGAATTAGTGGAGTAGTGAGTCCTTTATTTCAGCATATTGGATATCTCTTTCGGTGTACAAATTTACGCTTGTTGTTGAATAAAGTGTGAGTTCAACATATCATTCTTTTGTGTTTAGCTTGTGTTTTGTTTCTGCCCACCATGTTCTCGATAAATTACTTGTAAGAGTTTTCTCTTGTTTACAGGTCATTAACTTTGTCATATCTTAAGCAAGCGTCGGTTAATGATATGTAACGTAAACAGCATACTTTGAAGAAACAAAAAAAATTTTATGCAAATATCTTCGAAGTACAGAATCTAAAAGCAAATGGAGACCAGCAAATTAGTTACCTTCGGGTGGTGACCACGAGCACCAGCGATCTCCATGGCTTCAACATCAAAGGAGTCAACTCTCTTCGGCTTCTTAACCAGTCTCCTCCTCAAAGCTCCAAACCCTTCTTTGTCCTCATTTTCGTCAAGCAATGACCAAGGAGGTGACTCTGAGTCCACTTCACTACCATCCACCCACCTTGACTCACCCACCCCTCCACCACTGGAAGTTCTACCACTCAGTCTCACGCTGCTACTCTCTTCAATCCGATCTTCTTCTTCCATATTTTCAAAAACCCTTGAATACCCACTTTCAGAAGGCCTCCGTCTTTGTTAAAAATACTTCTTTTTCGAGGATAAGAAAAGCCTAGGCAGTCAGCCCTCAATCTTTATACAAGAAAAGATATACTACCCTTTTGATGCTAGTGTTTCTTCTTCTTCAGTGTCGAAATTGAGTCTCTTGTTTTCTTCTAAAGTTGATATCCGGAACTGTTGCTTAATCTCTTCTTACTCTTATATTCTTCAATAGTCTCTTTCTAAACTTAAATGCAGAAAGCAGAGCATTGATGAATTAGGATAAGGCAGTCAGAGTTACCGAAAATAGTTTTAAGAAAATATTTCTATGAAAGAAAGAAACTTCAGTATTTTTGTTTTTTATGTAAAAACTTTAGTATTTAAAGCGTTTTTTGATGCAAAAACGCTGTGTCTTCGTTGGCTTTTGATGACGACGAAAGGAATTTGCTTTTGTAATTTATTTTCGAGGTGCGTTGCGGAAGTTTAAGAGGAATAGTAATCGGAAAAATTCTATAGTAAAATTACAAATTTTGATTTTATCATAAGGTTAACATAAATAATATATGATTAAACGTAAATTTAAAATTATTAGACATAAAAAATGTTAGACGTATGGTAAATATTTGATAATTAACTTAAAATCAATGTAAACAACAAATGATTTAGTATAAATCTAAAGTTATTAGGTGTGAAATATGTTAGAAGTATGTAAACACATGATAATTAACATAAATATATATTATAGTAAAATTATCATGTGTTTAATTCTATTGACATTAATATTTATATTGATAATTACATTTTTACAGTACGTCTAATATTTTTTATGTCTAATAATTTTAAATTTACACTTAATCATATATTTTTTACGTTGACCTTATAATAAAGTCAAAATTTGTGACCTTATTATAAAATTCGCCATGGTAATCGTGTTTAATTGCAGAGATATTCGGACAAAGATTCCTTTTTTTTTGCATATTTTAATCTAATAAAAAATATATATTTGGCAAGTAATTGAAAAGAAAAAACTTTTCCGCTTTGAAGTTTGACCGTGGAATATTGAGCGTGGTGTGATTTCCTTTCACCTAAACTAATTAGTTTTAATTTGAGATTACAATTATAATTAAATAACTTTAATATTTATCAAATAAACTATCAATTAAAAAAAATATATATTAACATAAAATTGAGTTTATGTTACCAGACCTGGGCTTTTGTTTGGTAGAGTAAAAGGAAATTGAAAAAATAAAAATTGAAATGAAAGAAAAATGAAAACATGAAAAAATATATATTTTATATTCATTAATGTGCTTAGAATGAAAAGTAAAAAGAATGAAAGAAAATATATTTTTTTCATTGTTTGATATAGTTAAAAAAAGGAAGAAAGAAAATAAAATTATATTAATTTATCATTTACCATTACTTAATTAAGATAACAAAATTAAATTAAAAATAAAAGGTAATTTTACAAATATATTCACATCTCTCTATTTTTTTCCGCTAATCTTTTTAATTTGAAATGTTTTAATTTTGCTAATTAAAAAATAGCAATATTTCTTATATTTTGTTATACCTTTCTTTTTTTTTTAGTGTAAACCACAAGTATCTTCATCCGCTTTAACGATTTAAAATTAATCCTATTCGAGATTTAATCACAGTTAAGATTCTTAACCTCTCTCCAAAATTATACCTTTCTTTTTTACCGAAGACAAAAAAAATTTTTTTGCTTTTCCATCCCCTCTTAGTTAGAGGTGATGATTGCCCGACCCGGTTCGCAACCGGATCGGGTCAATCCAGCCCAAAATCCGAACCGGTACTGTATCGGTTCAGAACCGACCCAGCCTGGTATATTACTGGGTTGGGCTGATTTTAAAACTTAAAAATCGGGCCCGATAAGGGCCTGGCCCGTTAAGGACCGGGCTCGATAAGGGCCCGGACCAAACCGGACCGATTCGAACCGGTCCGATTAAAAAAAATTAAAAAAAATAAAACTTTTTTACTGCAGTTGCACTGTTGCACTGCAGTGCAACTGCAATCATTTTTACTCATTTTGATGGGCAACGGCCAACTTTTTTTTTAATTTTTTTAATTAAATAAAAAAAATAAGATAAAAACCTTTGCTGCCACTGCGCACTACGCAGTGGCAGCCTAGGTTGCACTGCAGTGCAATTGCAGTATGTGCAGAGCAGAGGCAAGCCTCTGCTCATCAATCTTTTTTTTTAATTTTTTTATTCTAATTTTTTTCCTATAAATACCTCTATAATCTTCTATTTTCATTTACATTTCTTCTATATTCATCTACTCTTATTCTCTTCACTCACATACTCTCTCAATATTCACTCAACCTCTCTCAAATTCACTTAAATTCCCTTATTCCAAATTTATAATATTATCATTTCCTTTCTAAATTTTCAAATTCTAATATATTATATATATTCCTTATTCCAATTTATAATATCATCATTTTCTTTATAAATTTCATTTTTCTTTTTATTTTATAATTTTGCAAATTTTACTTTTAATTTTCAAGTTTCAATTTTCAAATTCCAATATATTATATATATCATACATCTATTTTTTTTAATTTTTAACATATATTTATTTTCAAAAAAATATAAAAATGTCAAATTTCTTTCGTCGTTCATGCTCTGTTTCTCAACCTTTTGGTTCTACTGAAATTCCTAATTTGGGTGACGAATCATTTAATGAAATCGAACCCGATATTCATCCGGAGGAGGAGCTTCCTTTGGCACCATCGTTTGGTCGTGGTCGTGGTCGTGGAGGAAGTCATGCTCAAACACAATCATCAGCTGCCACCACTTCTGTTACATCATCAAGACCGAAGTTTAGTCAAAAAAAACAAGCAGGGTATGGGAGTATTTTGACATTGTAGCAAGAGAAGGTGAGACGAATAAATATTGTGCCATCTATAAATTGTGCAAAGGCGTTTACTCTTATAACTCCAGTGAAGGTGGTGGCGGTACAGGTACGTATAAAAGGCATTTAATTACTATACATAAAATTAATCCTGATGCAGAAGAAAATGAAATTTTAGAAGGTAAACAATCTCAAATTAATACGCATGATGGTGGAAAAAATTTTAATTTTGATAATGTTCAAGCTAGACGTGGTTTAGTTAGATTTGTAGTTAGGACTGAACAACCATTCACAATTTGTGAAAAAACAGGATATTTAGAATTTGTTTGTAAATATTTACAACCCGCATATAAATCTGTTTCTAGACATACATTAAAAAGAGATTGCATTGATATGTTTAAAGAATATAGACAAGCTTTAATTGATAAACTTAGTAATATTTCATCTAGGGTTAGTTTAACTAGTGATATTGGACTAGTACTAATGGTATAAGTTATCTTGTTATAACTTGTCATTGGATAGATGAAGATTGGTCTATGCAAAAACGAATTTTATCTTTAGATGTAATAGAAGAAGCACATAATTCATATACTATTCATAAATATATTACTAAAGTTTGTAAATTATATGGACTAGAAAATAATAAAGTTTTTGCTATTACTTTTGATAATGCTTCAAGTAATACTGCAACTATTCCTCATTTAATTAAAAGTTTAAACCCTGTTATACAAGACATATTTTTTCATGCAAGATGTGCATGTCATATTATAAATTTATGTGTTCAAAGTGGTTTTAGTTCTAGTGGTACTGGTACTGGCATAGGTCCAATTGATAAAATTAAAATTTTAGCAAAATGGATTCGCACACCAAGTAATAAACGTGAATGGAAGCAAATTTGTATAACAAATAATATACCTGTTAAAGCATTTCCACTTCCCATGGAAACAAGATGGAATTCACTTCATCGTTTGCTTTTTTCTATTTTACCTTATAAAAAACTTGTTACTCCTTTTTATAACAATTATACAATTAGCACACATTTAGTACTTTTTGAAGAAGATTGGACTTTTATTGAATATTGTGTTGATTTATTATCTACTTTTAAAGATGCAACCAAAAGATTTTCAACTCAATTTTATCCAACTACACCGTATTTTGTTCCTATTATCTACACAATGTTTGACAAATTTGTAAAATTTAGGAATCATGAAACTTTAAGTTCTTTTGTATATGATATGGAGGAAAAATTTTAAAAATATTGGGAAATAATTCCTCCTATTTATTGTATTGCAACTTTACTAGATCCTAGTCAAGGTGAGGTAAATATAAAAATTTTTTTTATTGTTATAAAGAATTTCTTGGTCTTGATTCTATTGAGGATCAAAAGTCCTTAATTAACAATCTTTTTCGAGAATTGTTTAATGTTTATGAAACAGAAAGGGAGCAATTCAACTTTAATCGAGAAGAAGAAGATTCATACGAAGAAACCGAAAGTAGCAAAAAAGGAAAAGGAATTTTAAACGCAATTAAGGAAGCAGCAAAGAAGAGAATGAAGCTAAAAGGAAAAGCGAGCAGATCGGGATCGGGATCAACAACTCGACGAAGTTCTAGCTTCAATGAGCTAGGATTTTTCTTAAGTCAAGATTTTTCTGTAGATGATAACTTTGATCTTCTCCAATAGTGGAAAGAAAACCAAAAACAATTTCCAGTTTTAGCTTCCATGGCCCGAGTTGTTTTTGCGGTGCAAGTTTCTTCTGTTGCTTCGGAATCCGCATTTTCGACGTGTGGAAGAATTATTGGAGACCATCAAACCACTCTTAATCCGGATTCATTGTGCATGTTAACATGCCTTAAAGATTGGTTTGATGCGGAATCGCGCAATGTCGAACTTGGAATGGCCAATGAATTTGCTGATAATAATTCAGAAGAGGAGGAAGAAATTTCCAATGCAATCCGTATAAATTATGAAGAGTAGAGAATAATCTTTTTTTTTGTAAATTGTATGTAAAATTGTAAATAAGTTTAGTCATAGTGAATATTTTTATGGACTACGGTCCCGTGGTTTTTACCCTTCTAACTTTTGAAGGGGTTTTCCACGTAAAAAATCTTTGGTCTCTTACTCTCTCCTTTTTCTCCTTTGTTGTTGTTCTTGTTATTATTATTATTATTATTATTATTATTATTATTATTACATACCAAATTAATTAATGTTATACTTATATTTGTTTAAAATAAATAAACATTTAAAATACAAAATGAATTAATATTTTAAAAACATATTAAATAAATGAATAAATATTAAGTAAATGATATTTCAAATATAATAAATTATTTTAAATGCAAAATGAATATAATAAATGAATATAAATAAAGATATGCAAAATGAATATAAAATAATATTCATAATATCATTATTTGTATTTGAATCAAATATCATTTTATCATAATATTATATTCATAATATAACTTTAATTTATTATAACAATAATTTTATTAGATAATTTTATAATAGTTTATTTTTACATTATTGTTACATTAATTAAATAAATTATAATATAACTTTATAATAAATTATTGTTAAATTAAACTATTAACATTATTTATTATAAAAATAAATTTACTACATTAAATTATTAAAATATATTAATATATATTAAAATAAATTAATATAAATTTTTTAAAAATAAAAATTTTAAAAAAAAATGGACCGAACCGGTCCAACGAACCGAACCGGTTCGCCTCTTATAATTAATAGAATCAGTCCGAACCGGACCGATTTGAACCGGTTTCAATTTGGTTAGGGCCGGAACCGGTGAAAACCGGCCCGGAACCGACCCGGTCCGGCCCGTAACCACCTCTACTCTTAGTTCTTACACATCCCCTCACTTCCCTCACAATCAAGCACACCATAAAACTTTGTTTGAGAGATAAAGCTCGCTTCTATTGCGTTCTAAGTTCTAAACTATGTAGAAGTCATTGGAAAATGGTAATCAATGTCCAGTCTTTGTCCTCATTCAACGGCTTACAACTTACTCATTAGGTAAGCAAGTTGTTTATATCAAAAATTATAGTATTAATATTTAATTAAATTTGTTAAATATATTTTTATTTTATTGATTTATTATTGTACTTTTAATTTTATTGAACAAATTTTGCAAAATTGATGAAAATTTGCTACTTATGTTAATAAAATATTTTGTGAAATATTTTAATTCAATATTTTTTGTCAAAAAATTTAAGAAAATTAAAAATATAGTGGTAAAACTTAATAAATTAAAATATAATAAAAAATTTAAAATGGATCATACAATATTATAAATTTTGGATATAATTTGTAATCTTGTTAGCAACTCACTTATTACAATTATATGCTGTTTTCTGAGGAAAACGAGCGAATGAGTTTATCAGTAAATTGGGAGTCAAAAATAAACTCTTAGGAGTCGTTTGGTGTCATTTTTGTTTCTTGTTTTTTGGTTTTGTTTTCAAGTTTTTTGAAAATGAAAGCAGAAAACATGTTTGACAACCTGTTTTTATTTCTATTTTCAAAAAATGAAAACGAAAGCAAGAATTTTCAAAATTGTTTGTGATATGGCAAAATCCATTTGAGCTGGGCTAAGGCCCAAACGCCAGAGAGTCCGCCACGTGACAAGAGCTCATTGGACCACGTGGCGGTCGGCGAGAGATAGCATGAGACAGCATGAGGTCCTATCGCCTGCGGTAGGGCCTTTGTCGCCAGTGACCAAGGCCTAAGGGTCTATTGACCGAATCCTGTCTTTGTACACGTGGCACGTGTTTAACCTCCTGCATGGTGCAACAGACGTCTATCGCTCTCCTATGTCGCATCCATTTTACAATCTCCCGCAGGCGACAGATCTCCCCTATTCCCGAGAATGAAGGTATTTGTGTTATACTTGGAAACAAATTCTCATCAAAAAAGACGTAATCATCCATAGGTAATTACTTTACAATATTCACCTATAAATAAGCTTCAGGTACAATTTTATGAAAGAACCTTTTGACTACTGGTTTTTACGTTTCTTAATTCCCAAGAATCTTTGGTTGACTTAAGCATCGAAGTGTCTACGCAAGGAACCACCCCTGCGTTCTTCTGACTTTTCTTGTTTTTACAGAAGCTACCTGGAGACACGTTGAGAGAAAAGCAGAGATTGACATCAGCAAGCATTTATTGTTGTTTTCTGCAACAACAATTGGCGCCGTCTGTGGGAAACGTACTAAATCAAAACTTCTAAGATGGTGAAAACAAGATCAACCAATGTGAGAGCTGGAACTGATGAGAACTCCGTGAGTTCTCCCGAACAACCAATTTGCCAGAGAACCCAAGAGAACAGGGAAGAAGAGAGAACGACTGTAACCATGGCAGAATTTAAAGCTCTGAGGCGATAGAGTGAGGAGACGACTTAGGCGCTCAAAGCCATGGTGGACCTGTTTAAGAGAGTTCTTCAGCAGTTGAATCCGCCGTCGATTGCACAAAACCTTGTAGGAGAGACGAGCAATGGGGTGCCTCAGCAGGCAGCTAGGTGACAGGCTAATCATGTGGCGACAAACCCCTCGCTAGCACAAGATGTGCCTCATGCGGAAGATGTCCATAATTGGCAGGATGCGATAGGGCTTGGATATGGGAACCCTGCCACACGGTCCTCGCAGGAGTATCAGGCAGCGACAGACCATGGGCCAACAATAGGGCCTCGAGGCAAGGCGACAGAGTACAAGGCGATAGGGTGTAGAAGCTACGGCAGCGTCTTTTGCCCATCGCCAGAGTGTGTCAAACTTTGCTGGTACTGACTTAGAACATAGTGTCGGAGGTGTTGGAAAGAATGGTGGTGACGACCAAAGCACTTGGGGAGCTGGGTTGGAGTTTGACCCCACCTAGTGCACACAAATGACACAAGTAGGTGAACCTCGAAGGAAGGGTAAGGAAATAATGGTTGAAGACCTACCTGATTCGTCCCATGCTGAAAGGGATAGAAATCAACTCACTCCCCCTGTGGACATGAAGAAAATGATAGAACAGGTATTGGAAGAGAAGTTGGTGTCCGTAGAAGAGAGCCAAAGGAGAAGAGTGCCATTCTGCACAGCCATCATACAAAAATCACTACCTCCAAAGTCCAAAATGCCGCAGATGACCGCATACAAGGGAAAGACGGACCCCTACGACCATATGCAAAACTATGAGGCCTTGATGTTGTTACATGGATGGGAGGATGAGATAACGTACAGAGCCTTTTCACCCACTCTAACCGGGCCTGCGATGAAGTTGTTTAATAATTTGCCCGAGGCGTCTATTGCCTCTTTTGATCAGCTGCGAAGTGAATTCCTTAAGGCGTTTGCGATAAATAGCCAGAGGAAGAAAGAGCCAACTTATTTGCTCACTCTTAAACAAGGAGTTAAGGAGTCGTTAAAGAGTTATGTGGATCTGTTTAGAGACGCAACTCTGGAGGTGCGAGATCTATAAGTTGGTATAGCTGTAGCAGCTATGTTACAGGGAACAAGGTCTAAGAAATTGCAGGAATCCCTATCACTAAACCAGCCAACCACAATCTCAGATCTACTTTCTCGAGCAAATAAGTATATCACTCAAAAAGAAGTGATGAAAATGGTGGTGAATGGGGAGCCCAAGGAAGGAAGGAAACGAGGAAGAGAAGTCACTAAAGCATCTTCTAGCCAATCGAGAAAATTTGAAAAAGCCCTACACTAAAATACACCACATACACCCCTCTCACTGAATCTCGTACTTCAGTGTTAGCAGCTATCGAGGGGTCAGGTCTCATACAGCTTCCAAAGAAAGTGTCAAGAAATCTGGGTCGTGACTTGGATTCATACTGTAACTATCACTCGGCACATGGGCATTCGACAGTGAAGTGTAGGGAGTTGATAAATCAGTTAGAAAGGCTAACACGGGAAGGAAAGATAAATAGGTTTGTGTGGAGGAGTGACAGAAACAACTATCCCATGCGAAATCGAAGAAATTACCCAAGGGATAGAAGAGACGAGAACAGGAAGAATGTAAGAAGAAATGAAGGTGAAAGGAGAAATAATGATAGGAGGATAGAAAGGAGGAACCACGAGGAAGATAACGAGCCCACGGGACCAACAATCAACATGATATCTGGAGGAAAATCATTAGCTGGCGCATCCTCCTCGTCTCGAAAGTCCTATGCTCGGCAAGCTTATCAGGTCAATTCGGCGATGGAAGAAAGGCAAGGTGAAGAGCCCATCACTTTTATACCGACCAACAGAGGAAATGTAACAATCCCTCATGATGACTTAATGGTGATTTCAGCAATTGTAGCAAAGCACCTGTTGAGTCGAATCCTAATCGACAATGGGAGTTCGGTAAACTTAGTCTACTAGAATTGCTTTGAGAAGATGAACATCTCGGAAGATAGGTTGAAGCCAGTGCCCACACCATTATATGGTTTCTCTAGAGAAAAGGTGAAGGTAGCAGGTGCAGTTTAGCTACCTGTCATGTTAGGGGAGAGCCCGAGAAGTGTCGTCCGCCAAGTATTGTTTATGGTGGTGAAGTCAACATCGGTGGCTTATAATATGATCTTCGGGCGACCACTGTTGAATGACATGAGGGTGGTAGTACACCCTTATTATCTATTAATGAAGTTCTCGACTCCCCACGGTGTTGGACAAATGAGGGGAGACTAAAGAAGGGCTAAAACGTGTAATATCGCGTCCACCATATGTAAGGGAATTCAAAGAAAAGAGACCCTTATGATCGAAGAACTGCCTAAGCTAAGGCCTTATGAGGAGAGAGAGGCAGTCCGATTAGATAAAGAAGACGAAGAGAGAGTGTTATATGTGGAAGCCAGTTGCCTGAAAGAACAAAAGGGGAGATAATCCAATGCTTGTAGGAAAACGCTGATGTATTTGCATAGACCCCAGCCGATATGCCTGGGGTTGACCCTGAAGTTGCTTGTCATCGGTTGAACATAGTTTCAAGAGCAAAACCAATCAAGCAAAAGAAGAGAAATTTTGCTCCAGAAAGGCAGCATGTTATAAACGAGGAGATCTCGAAGTTGTTGCAAGCGAGGTTTATCAGAGAAGTTAATTATCCCGAATGGTTGGCTAACGTTGTGATGGTGAAGAAAGCTAATGAAAAATTGAGAATGTGTGTAGACTTCACGGACTTGAGCAAAGCCTGCCCTAAGGATTCGTATCTGCTACCTCGAATTGATAAGTTGGTAGACGAAAGTTGTGGATACGAATTACTTAGCTTCTTAGATGCTTTTTCGGGGTACCACCAAATCATAATGCATCCAGATGATGAGGAGAAGACCCTATTCATTACCGATAGCGGAACATATTGCTATCGGGTAATGCCTTTTGGTTTGAAGAATGCGAGGGTAACATATCAGCGCATGGTGAATAAGGTGTTCAAAGACTTGTTGGGAAGCACCATTGAAGCATATGTGGATGACATGATTATCAAAACCGTAGAGGAGAATCACATGCCAAGAAAATGTCAAAAGTGTTTCAGGTGTTACGGCAGTACAAGATGAAGTTGAACCCCAACAAATGCTCGTTTGGAGTTAGATCGGGAAAGTTCTTGGGGTTCATGATCACTAATCGAGGAATAAAAGCGAACCCCAAAAAAGTTCAAGCCATCTTAGACATGAAGCCACCCAACACTGTTAGGGAAGTTTAAAGATTAACAGGGAGGATAGTAACCTTGAACCGCTTCTTGTCTAAATCATCCAAAAGGAGTTTGTCGTTCTTTAAGGCAATAAAGGTGGGAAAGAATTTCAAATGGACGAAAGAGTGTAATGATGCCTTTAAAAAACTAAAAGACTACCTGAAGGAGTTGCCACTATTGTCTCGACCGCAACCTGGAGACCAACTCCTTATGTATCTCGGTGTAGGAGAGAAGGCTGTAAGCGCAGTCCTATTAAGGAAGGAAGGAGACAAGGACTGACCAATCTACTATGTGAGCAAAGTCTTTCTAGATGCCGAGACAAGGTACCCCCTAGTAGAGAAGATAGTTTTATCACTGGTGATGGCAACTCGAAAGTTACGATCATACTTCCAGGCTTACTCAGTGATTGTCTTAACATATCAGCCTTTGAGAAAAATACTGCAGAAACCAGAACACTCAAGACGTCTGACCAAATAGGCAATTGAGCTGAGTGAATATGACATACACTTGCAGCCCCGTCAAGCGATAAAAGCGCAAGCATTGACTGATTTTATCATAGAATGCACTGGTTGAGAAGCCCAAGAAGAAACAGAATTAGTTTGATGGAAGTTATTTGTAGATGAGGCTCGCAGTATGGATGGTAGTGGAGCTGGGATTGTGCTAACTTCGCCTAAAGGGGAAACCTATGAGTATTCCCTATGCTTTGATTTTCCAAGCTCAAACAACGTAGCCGAGTATGAAGCCTTGATAGCCGGAATGAAACTTGTCGAGAAATTAGAGGTCAGCAACTTAGTGGCCCATAGTAACTCACAGTTGGTGGTAAATCAATTCTCGGGTGAGTAAAAAAGCGTGAGAACCGGCTTTAGTCCCTTACTTACAGAAGGTCCAATTACTGGCACAATCGTTCAAGAATTTTTGATTGGCCCAGGTAAACCGGTCTAGAACAATTATGCAGATGCTCTTTCAAAGTTAGCTTCTTCAAGGGGAATTAAAGGTGGCATGGTAAAGATAGAATCCCTCACTAAGCTGAGTATAGAAGAAGAAGATGTCTACGACGTCGAGATCGGAAGTGATTGGAGAAACCCGATCAAAGACTACATTATGGGAGGCAAACTCCCCACTGACAAAGATGAAACCCGAAAGCTAAAGTTGCAAAGTGTCAGGTTTACCATGGTGAATGAAGAACTCTACAAGCAAGGGTTCACTATGCCCTTGCTAAAATGTTTAGGGCCTCAACAGGCCGAATACACCTTGGCTGAAGTCTATGAGGGGATATGCGGTGAACACTTAGGGGCTCGAGCCTTGGCCATGAAAATATTACATGCGGGGTTTTATTGGCCTACACTGAAGAAAGATGCATCGAGAAGGTACGAAGATGCGAGAAATGCCAGAAATTCGCTCCTATAGTTATTGCACCAGTCTCGACCCTTTAGAGCACCTTTCAACCAACGTCATTCACGCAATAGGGGTTAGATATCTTATGGCCTTTTCCCTTAGGCACAGGCCAAAGAAAATATTTGTTGGTAGCCACAGACTATTTCACAAAGTGGATGAGGCGGAGCCTTTGGCTACAATTTTCGAAAAGAAGGTGGAAGCGATGGTATGGAAAGATATTATCTGCCGCTTCGAAATCCCTCGGGTGCTAAATGCCGATCATGGGAAACAATTTGATTGTGATGCATTTCGAGAATTTTGTAAAGGCTTGAGTATTCAGCTAAGGATATCGCCCGTGTCCTACCCACAAGCCAATGGGCAGCCCGAAGTAAGTAATTGAACTATACTGTATGGGTTGAAAACCAAATTGGACAAGGGTAAGGAAGCGTGGGTGGATGAGCTCCTGAGTGTCCTATGGGCCTACAGAACGACAAGTAAAGTATCGACAGGAGAAACACCATTCAATTTGGTGTATGGAACTGAGGGCCTTATCCCGGTTGAAATCAGAGCTGAGTCACCTAGATTGGTCCCTTATGTTGAAGAAATTAACTCTCAGGGACTTAGGGAGAATCTTGATCTGATAGATGAGCTAAGGGACATGGCGAAAATGAAATTGGCTACTTACCAACAACGAGTAGCTGCTTATTACAATGCATGAGTTAAAGGAAAAGAATTGCAAGAAGGAGACCTGGTACTGAGAAAGTCAGCCATCACAAATGCCCATAGAGAGGATGGTAAACTCCAGGCCAATTGGGAAAGGCCTTACAGAATTAGGAGGATGATCGGACTGAGCACATGCGCTTTGAAAACTTTATAGGTCAAAAAGATCTCAAAGACCTAGAACACTAATCACCTTAAGTTGTACTGGCAATAAAAGCATTATATTTTCTTATTATTGTTATTCTTATTTCTCCATCTGTTCTGATAATATTATCCTTGATTTATCATCATCTAATTTATGAATAAAAGCCAATTATTCATATTCTACATTTTCTAATACAATACATTAGATGGTTTTTGTGTTACAGGAACAGAAATGACTGAAGCAAAAGCTAGCCAAATATAAGTCCCTAAGCACAAAAAGGTGCAAGACGGGCAAAGATAAGTCCCTAAGCACAAAAGGGTGTGAGACAGGCAAAATATAAGTCCCTAAGCACAAAAGGGTGCAAGACGAGCAAACATAAGTCCCTAACCACAAAAAGGCACGAGACAGGCAAACATAAGTCCCTAAGCATAAAAGGATGCGAGACAGGCAAACATAAGTCCCTAAGCACAAAAGGGTGCGAGACGGGCAAACATAAGTCCCTAAGCATAAAAGGATGCGAGACAGGCAAACATAAGTCCCTAAGCACAAAAGGATGAGAAACGGGCAAATATAAGCACAAAAGGGTGCGAGACGGGCAAACATAAGAACAAGAGGGGGCGAGACGGGCAAATATAAGCACAATGAGTGCAAGATAGGTAAATACAAGTCCTTAATCGGAAAAAGCGCAAGATAAGCACAACGCTCAAGCAAAATGTTCTTCTTTGGACAAGCAAAATAATGTTATCTCAAAGAAAAACTTAGGGATTAGTACCATATGAAAGATAAAAGGTATGTTGTGAAAGCGCATAATTGCATCTTCGATAAAATACTTTTTATGTTGTAGCACTTTGATATACTAAAATTGTTATGACTACAACATGCTGAAACCCGAATGAATATGATGATACAAGATAGCATACATACAAAGAAAAGAAGCAAAACACAAAAGGAAATTGTACTTGTCATTAAAAGTAAATGAATCATTTACAGCTATGCATTGTTTGTACTAGTTACAATTGGAATGAAAAAGATCCTAGCTAGTCTATCGAGACGATTGAGTCGGCCGGTAGAGAAGGCGTTGGGTCAGCATCAGGATGCTGGGGATTCGGAGGAGCTATTTCAGAAGAGGGAGCGTCACTTAAAGGCTCAGCAATGTCAACAGCTACAAAGTCTGGCACTGGATCGACGGCAGTAGAATTAGAGAATTGGAGCCTGTCACCATCCAGCCCTTGCGATGCCTCGATAGGCTCGGGTTGGCCGCATGCCTCAACAAGTTTAGGCTGATTGCGCACCTCAACAAGCCTAAGATAGTCGCATGCCTCAGTGGACCCGAACTCGTTACGTGGCTGTCGAGGGGGCCACGGACTTTCGAGGTCGTTTAAGTCGTCTACGACCCCTTCCTTTAAGTAGTCTTCCAGGCCTTAAGAGTCGAGCTCATACTTGGTCTAGGATGGAGCGTCATAGTACTGGGCCTCTTCGAAAAAAAGCAGCTCAGGGAAGGTCTCGTTAGGCCTCTGCTTCTCCAGCTAAGCCCGAGCCAGGTAAAAGTCATATTTGACGAATCTCGCTGCAAAGTCCTGCTTCTTTTCAAAGCAGTGTTGAGATAGGCAGTATTCGCGAACAGCTTTAGCTCAGACCTCTCTTTGCTGATCTAACACGTTCTACAGCTCATCGATGGCCTCGTCTCGCCGCGTCCTCATAACTTCCCGATCATTGGTTGCCTTATTGTAAGCCTCTTTATATTCATGAAGGGAGGCCACCTTCGCCCGTTCTTCTTTCAGCTTCTGATCGAGATTTGCATTTTGCTTCTTCAGCTCTTCTACTCCGATGGTATATGGACGAAGTTAGTTAACCTCATTCTAAAGCTCTATGTTTTTCTCTCAAAGCTCACGCAGATCTTTCTCAGCTTGCTCCTTAAGAGTCCTGTGCCATGCATTAACCACCACTGTCTGTTGAGCCGCTTGATAAAACAAAAAGAAAATAACTCAGAAACCTGACAAAAGAAGTTAAAAAGAGCGTATCATTATCGAAGAAAGGTGACGCTTTCACCTTCATTATGAGGTAGTCAGAGTTGTTTTCAACCTCTGGAAGGTTCTTGAAGAGTCTTATCTCGTCGCGAGGAAGGATGGTACTCCAGGCTAGGTGAAAAGCTACCCCAGGCTCCTCGATGCTATCATTATCATTGATGTTGGGGTAGGTCTGAAAGTCTTCTTAGTCGACAACAACTCCCCCATCTACTTGATATCGGCTAAGGGCAGGATCGACCATCTTAGGCAAAATTAGCGTTATAGGCATCAAGTCTTTGATGATTAATCTCTTTCAGAATTTACGACGAGGCCTACGAGGAGCCAACCTATTCTCAGCAGCACTAGGATCACCTTCTCGGCAGATGGACTCACTTCGTTACGACCCTGAACTCTCATGATCGTCTGAGCTACGATCACGAACAAGGTGCCTCTTTCACTTGCTTCTTCCAGCCTCTTACGTATAGTGACTGGGTTCACCAATGGCCGGAGGAAGGGGAGTAGAAGAGCGAGGATGTCTAGAAGTAGATGCCTCAACTCAAGGCTGTTATTGAGAAGGAGAAGCCACTCTGGCAGACACAGTGGTATCCCTCTTACGCATAGCTTCTTGAAAGTTCATATCTGCATAACACAAGGAGAAGGAGTTAGCCAATCAAGTCTAAAAATATTGCACACGCGTATACAGAAGTAAAGAAAATTGAAAAACTTATAAAATCACCAAAATCTTCTAAGTTAGCCAAGTTTGCATCTGAAGAGAAATCGTAGAAAGGACTCCCAAAAGCGTCGCCTTGGTTCCATTCAAGATCTTCGTCAGATGGATCATCGACGCTCGCGACCCCGGATGCCTCGTCCCCCAAGTCAGGAGAAGGTTCATCTATGAGATGACCTATGGGAGTAGTAGGTTCAACTACGGGAACCATGGGCAGGCGGTTGGAACTAGAACCAAAAATAGGTGAGGTTGTAGTAAGGTTAGCGGAGCAGCAGAAGTCCCAAGAACAGCTCTGCTTACTCCTCAACCGGCGGCTGTAATGTTTTCGGGAGTTAAAAGAGAAAATAAATCTTGTTCCCTGGTGGAACATATATGCCTAATGGACTCGCCAAAGTGGACCCTCAAGCTAGCTAAGTCAAACTTTTCTGAGCGTTTTGAGTGGTTGCAGGTATCACGGTTCCATCTAGTGCGAATTCTCAAATCGCTTGGAATCTCAACAACGACCCACTCTCTCTCAAAACCGTGCAATTTATTAGGAAGGTCCGAAAAAATTTTATTAGAAAACCCGTCGACCTTTAACCTTTGAAGAGAGAATGTAATCAACCCTTTCAACCCACAGACTCTAAAAAAAACGCTTAAAAGGGGAATAGTTGGAACAACATCTAGACTATGGCATACTATTGAAAATGCTACTAGTTGAGCCCATGCGTGGGGATGGAGTTGACATGGAACTATATGAAGGAAACTGAAACAAACACGCAGTGGAATTTAAATCATTCGGCCTCCACCAAGATCGATTCAGAGAGTTGCCTGATTAGGGTTTCGAGATTTTACATAATGTTTTCTCTGATTTCTGTCGTTGGTCGAGTCACAAGCAACAACTTTTCGTTCCTGTCTCTATGGTATCCACACGAACGGATCTCACGACTCTTGAACATCTCACGATCAAAAGCCTTAAAGAGCATTTTTGATTCCTTATAATCGAATTGCTAGCTTCGATTAAAAGAATACTTTTTTCTGTTTTTAATTATGCTGCTCTGTTTTAGAAAAACATCCTTTTATAGGCAGTAAATTTTACCCTAAAATTTACTGCCAAACAGAACTCTAATCCTACTGAGAATAGGATTAACTATATCCTTAATCCAATTCAGAATAGGATTAGATATATCTTTAATCCAATTCAAAATAGGATTAATTAAGCTCCTCATTAATCCGTTCTAAGTGTGCGACCCAATAGGTTCTCAAAACAATGGCAATGACAAAATTGTCACAGGCAATGAGCGGTATCTAGCAACACATCATTGCTACCCATGTAACGAGAATGTCAATGACTCGACATAACCTTACTCGTGATATATGTTTCCGTGTAGTCTAATCCCTTTATCCTTTGATGTCTTGATTAGACACAAGTCATGGAATGTGTCACACTTGTATAGTCTAATCAGCGTTTCTTAATTCCTGAGTAGACTAATTAAACAAATAAAATCAATATCTCATATTGACTTATTCGAGCACGGCCATGCATTTCTTAGTCTCACTCTATCAAAGGGCCCAAGACATCACTCTTGTTATATAAGAGGGATAAATCCTATCTTGATCACTCAACATCCCTCTACATAGATCAAGGCATACCCAATTACTACCTGTATAGTCCATCCTGTTACGAATGACATCTTGCAGCATTAAAGTATGCAATTCTCTATGTTGGGATCTCTGATGATCTCAAGTCAAAGGATCACATACACCATCATCACTATGAGAATCGCTTATGACACTCATATAACAATCCATGTAGCGTTCTCATGGAGGGTCGATCCAGTACATAGTTCTCTAACATGTACCTATGTGATGACTCGATATCCTATATCCATGACAATGGTCATCAGTCAACCACATACTAGTCTTATCGTATCATTGTTATCCTTGTTCACAATAATACTTGACTAGGGATATTTTAAGAATAGTGTGTTATTACTATTCTAAGGACATTATCATATAAGATTACATTACGCAGTTATAAGACAAATATAATAATGAGCTATAATAAAATGTCATGATGCATAAAAATGCCAAAGTCAATCATCTAATGAATGGTTTTAAGGGCATAATCCAACACTATATCCTTATACCTAAGGAAAGCTTGAGCAAACTCAGGGAGAGGAAAACAAAAGCCGAAGGCTAAAGACGCTTTATGTACAGCTACGCCACTTCTCACTAGATCAGGCGAAAGTTCCCTATCGATTGGAAGTCTATAATGATAACCAGAAGGAAGGGGAAAACGAGTATTGATCTCTTCTAAATCCGCGTTTGACAACATGCATTCAATACCACCCTTTCTCAGTGTTTTACCTACACGTTGCGAAGACATGGTTGGTGGAGGATAAAATGTGAGGGAAGACAAGAAATAGGTGGCAGACTTGAGGGACTGCGAGAGACCTAAGCGTGGGGCGAGAGCCCTAAGAAGCGAGTGACCTATGATGATGCGAGAGACCTAGTGTGCAAGATACCTAAGTACACAGGAGACCTAAGCACTATACGAGAGACTAGACACCTGCGAGAGACTTAAAAGCAAGTACAAGAGATAGTAAAGTGAAGCGGCAGGTGTACACTTAATGTGATAACGATGAGCGAGAGGCTTATGTATGAAGGTGAAAGACTATATGACGCGACAGGCTGTGTTTGGCGTGAGAGCTAAAACGTGTAGCAGAGTGCTGGCTCGAAGGTTTTTCTTACCTGATTTTGTCGAACTCCCGCTGCTTATATAGTCGTGACAAGAAATACCAAACGTTGCGCCAGATAACACCTCCCACAAAGCTGGACTTTTTCACCTGCAAAAAATACTAGAAAAACAACAAAAAAATCAGAAAAAGACTACGATGTCCCTGGCTCAAGAATTTATACTCCCTTTATTGGAAAAATCCAATAAGAGAGTGAGGAGCAATTGATATGGCAAAATCCATTTGAGCTGGGCTAAGGCCCAAACGCCAGAGAGTCCGTCATGTGACAAGAGCTCATTAGACCACGTGGCGGTCGGCGAGAGATAGCACGAGACAGCATGAGGTCCTATTGCCTGCGACAGGGCCTTTGTTGCCAGCGACTAAGGCCCAAGTGTCTATCGATCGAATCCTGTCACTGTACATGTGGCACGTGTTTAACCTCTAACATGGTGCGACAGACGTCTACCGCTCTTATGTGTCGCATCCATTTTACAGTCTCCCGCCGGCGATAGATCTCCACCATTCCTGAGAATGACGATATTTGTGTTATACTTGGAAACAAATTCTCATCAAAAAAGACGTAATCATCCCTAGGTAATTACTTTACAATATTCGTCTATAAATAGGCTTCAGGTACAATTTTATGAAAGAACTTTTTGACTACTGGCTTTTACGTTTCCTAATACTCAAGAATCTTTGGCCGACTTAAGCAACGGAGTGTCTACGCAGGGAACCACCCCTGCATTCCTCTAACTTTTCTTGTTTTTACAGAAGCTATCTAAAGACACGTGGAGAGAAAAGACAGAGATTGACGTCAGCAAGCATTTATTGTTGTTTTGTGCAACAACAATTTTAAACAAGAATCTCTTATTTTTATTATTTTCGGAAACATGTTTTTATTTTTGTCACTGTTCATAAGTGAACAGAGTTTATATATTAATATAATATTAATATTTTTCATAATAAAAATATTAAAAAATAATTATTTTTTAAAATTAAATAATATTAAATTTTAATATAAAATATTATTTAATTAAAAAATTAATATTTTTATTTTAATGTAGAAAAGTTGCAAATGTAAAAATTAATTAAATGTAAATTATATTGAACTATAATATTAGAATGTTATTTAATTTAAACTTATATAATAATTTATTGAATATTTATATATTTTAAATAATATAGTTTATTATAATTTTGATATGTTAATAATTAATATTATTTGCTAAGTACTAATATCTAATATAATTAATCATTATTTTACTAATTATTATTATTATTATTATTATTATTATTATTATTATTATTATTATTATTATTATATTCTTTCAATTAAATTTAAAATATATCACTACTACTATTAAATAAGTGCATACTTAACATTAAATAATAGTATTTATATTAAATAAAATATATTTTAATAACTATATAATTTATTATAAATTAATTAGTTAAATATTTTATTTAATAATTTAATATTATTACAATTAAATAATATTATTAATAAAATTTATAATTATTAATTCATATTATTATTTAATATATAAATTTTGAATTTTACTAAGCTCAATCATTATCTAATAAAAAGTAATATTAAAAAATTATTTAAAATTATTTTTAATTGAATTATTTATTTACTATTATATATAATTATAATATTATTTAAATTATATTAAATTTTTACATGATTAAATGAAAATATTTAATATTAGTATTAAATAGTATAAAGTAACATTATTTAATGTTATTGACATATTATTTTTTAATAATATGTTATTTTTATTTAATTTTTAAAATTTTATTTTGTAAATTGAATTATTATATCTGAATCAGTTTAAATATTTGTTTTCAAAACTTAACAGTATTAACAAAACATGTTTTCTATTTTCAGATTGTAAAAACATAACAAAATTTTCAAAAATAGAAAACATGAAACGATACCAAATGACCGGTTTTTATAGATCAATAAGTTGTCAAATTTAATATTGTGTATGGCATAGATAGTTCATCTCTAGTTAATATTTTGAAAATTTTAAGTTAGGATTTATATTAAATATATTATTAAAATATTAAACAGTATAGTGATCTTTTAATATTTTTACATGTGTTCTAAATTTGGAATAACTTTTGTTAACTTAACATTATTTGAACCAAGTCCAAACCTAGAAATTAATGTCCCAAGCCTAACCCAAATTAGGTTAATCCCACAAGCATGACAAGTTGCCTACCCATAAACATGATACATGTCTAATCCAATTAGAGTAAAATTTGCAAATCATCACAATTCGCATATGTGTCAAGTAGAAATTATACTCAATGTTCAATTTTGAAGCGAACATCAGCGTGGATAAGATGGTAATAGATACCTTATAAACAGGTACTTAGTACTACTCAATCTTATTAAGTAGGATTAGAATATTATATATTCAGTTTGAGCAAAGTTTAACTAAAAAAATTATTACTCGTCACGAATTCGGATAGGATTCGAATAGTTATCTTAAGATATCTGCTACCTGAACCAAATCATAAATAATAATTTTTTAATATTATGTTTATATTTTAAATATAAAATTATTAATTAGTAATGTTATATTTAATTAAATTAATTCATTAAACATTATAATT
The DNA here is from genome assembly GCA_032173925.1 of Heritiera fomes. Taxonomy (NCBI): domain Eukaryota; kingdom Viridiplantae; phylum Streptophyta; class Magnoliopsida; order Malvales; family Malvaceae; genus Heritiera; species Heritiera fomes. The sequence continues at coordinate 12,452,587 of JAPDPM010000009.1, read as the reverse complement.
ATGGTTTTAACTTTAATTTATTTTTATGAGTTAAATTAAATTTATTAATTTAAATTTTTAAATAATTTATTTTAAAATTGATTTTATATTTAAATTTGAAAGTCAAAAATTGACTTAATAAACGGGCATTTAACGAGTTCAGGTAGTTAAATGGATAGTTTCTATATTATAGGGTAAGGGTTCGAGTAACTTAAATAAAAATAATCGAATAATTAATCGGTTTCATGTTTTACGATAAGTAATCAAATTCGGGTTTGAATATACCAAAATTAACGAGTACCCGATCCATTTACATTCTAAGTGTGCATAGTGTATCAATACCAACAAGTGATTAGAAGAGGTAAAAGTAAACTTCTTCTCTAAGTATTTGGACATGGTTCGAATTATGGAGTTTAAAAGGACTTTATTGTTTACCACTACGGGTACGAACAATATTAATCTCAAATAGCAAAATATATTAAAATACCTATGATTAAAAAAAATAGTCCATAAATTCACCATTTTTATCCATTTTTAGGTAGAGAGAAGTTCTAGATAAACCCCACATTTTGCTAAACTTACTCCACTCAAACAAACCTATTAACCAAAAGACAATTTTAAACCTTATCAGCAGCCTTCCTCCCACCAGCTCCTTCTTCCTTCTCCCTCCTTCTCTTCCTTCCTTCTTCCTGGTTGTTCGAGGCTGCTCAAGTATCAACCAAGCCTTCCTCCTCTGTTTTTACATGTTAGGGAAAAGGGAAAGGCCTTGTTGGCCTCGCATAGGGGCGCACCTGCACGAGGCTGACCCTTGATTGAGGCTCGTGCAGGTGCGTGAGGCTGACCCTTCCACGAGGCTCGCGCAGGTGGTGCACCTACGTGAAGCCTTGCTTAAGGATAGCTTCCCCGCGCAAGTTCCACTTAAGTGAGGCAAGCAGCCCTTGCGCAAGTTCCCTTGCGCGGGAAAGCTTCTTCGCATGTGGCACGAGGCCTTACATGAGGCTGGGCCTTGCGCAGGTGAGCCACCTGCACGACACTGGCAACTTCACACAAGGGTCCTTGAGCGATTGTTTTATGGTTTTGGCTACTTTTTATAAGCTTGGTTTCTATGATTCCTGATTTAATCATTTGACTGAAGTTTGTAATTATATAGACTATTGCCACTATCTCCTTTTGGTTGCTGCCATCGATCTCTACAATGTATTGCACTGTAAGACTATTGCCACCAAGTTCGTGCTTGATGAATGTTAATTAATGATAAATTTAAAGTTGCACAATTAAGAGTTTGCTATGTTCTATGAAAGCATTGTCAGAAAGATAAATAATGTGATATATTGTCTCTTTCAACAAGACGATAATGCTTACATTTTACCTTCATATAAGTATACACTTGACAAATTCTAATTTGTTGACATTCATGTCTGAAACATGTGTCAGATAGTAATCAGACCAGGGGGACAGGAAAAATCTTGATTAAATCAAAGTAGATATCAAAAAAAATATTTACACTTGTCATGTTCTGTTTATTAGAGTTCTAAGTTCAAGTTCTAAAATCTTGATTAAATCAAAGTAGATATCAAACAAATATTTATAATTGTCATGATCTGCTTATTTGAGTTCTAAGTTCATAGATCTAAGGATCAATTTTACAAAGTAAATATATATTCAACAAATTAAGTAGTCAATGACGAAGTAAAGTGACTAAAAAAATTTCTTTTATTTATACTTGCTTACCATGTACACACACTTCACACTATTATTTCTCACTTACTCTCACTTTGCACTACACATACCTCACATCACTCACTTGTACACTCTTTACTTCCTCACACACTTGCACTCAACTATTGCACACACTCTTCACACTTTTCTCACACTTCTCTATTAAATCAAGAAAATTGCAATATGTTTCTTCAAAACACAGCAGTCAAAGCTTAATAATAGGTATTCTAAAGTGTATAAGTGAGTTTTGAATAAAATCAAGAACATTAATAGGGAAGAGATATTGTTAAATGCACTTAGTGCCTTGGCTTTTAATTTGTTTTATACTTATTTAAATGTTTTTCTTTTTCAGACATGGCAATAACACAAGGTGAAGGTTCATCTCAAGGAAGATGACAGCAACCTATCGGCTCTGAGAGGAGATGACGAGTTAGGAGATATTAGGCCGAGCAGGCCAAGTAAGCTAAACAAGTCAAACCTATTGAGCATTCTAAGCAAGTCAAGCAGGCTGAGCAGGTAGATTCAGAGGATGAAGAGGAGGTAGTTGAGCCTTGTCCTAGAGGCCTAATTGATACCTCGATTCTTAAAAGTTTTAGATCACATATTGCTTTTGCAATATGGGATGGGTAGGTAATTATTTTGTAAAATTTGATAATATTTATTGTCTCTACAATATGGGATCACACGTTGCTTTTGCAATGATCTTACTATTTGTTGTTTTTTGATATAGGAGGGAGGCAATTTAAAGGTTATTAACCATAGCCAAAAAATCTCTTAGTAGATCTTAGACGATGATCAGTCTCGTATTCACTCCTTTGTTTTGCAGTCCGGCATAAGGAGTTTGGTTAACTGTAGTTACCGCACATGCAACAACACCATCATCTCTACATTTTGTGAGAGGTGGCAACCAGAGACGAATACATTTCATATACCTTTAAGAGAGATAACAATTACCCTAGACAATGTAGCTACACTACTAGGCATACCAGTGGTCGAAGGGATCATATTATGCTGACACATCCCTATGAAGCACGCCAACAAAATGTTAGTACATTTGTTAGGAGTCTCTCTTATAGAAGCTAAAGCAGCGACTAGTACTGGTTGTAGGTCCAATGTGACATTGTAGTGGTTGAGATTGAATTTTGGCAATGTGACTGACAGCTCTAGTGATGAGAAAATAGTGTATGCTACTCGTACATACTTGCTTCACTTACTTGGATACACACTTTTTGTAGATAAGAGTGGATCGCTTGTTGCCGTATCATTATTGTCCTATTTAGAGGATCTACCGGCTATCAGTGGATACGCGTGGGGTGCAGGTGGTCTTGCTCATATATATAGACAACTAGGTCTTGCGAGCAAGTTAAAAGCATATCAGATTGGCGGTTATATGACCCTTTTACAGGTAATATAATTTACTTTTATCTAAATAACTTGTTAATTATAATTTGTTTATTTATAATTTATTAATGATTAATGTTTTATTTGACGTAAGCTTGGATTTATGAGCACTTTCCGTCGTTGAGTCCGGAGGTGAACTTCCACTATAAGGATAGTTTGCCTCGAGCTCAATGATGGAAGCCACATGGTTATAGCCAAGATGTAAAGGTCTTACAAGAGCAGCTAGATGACCTCCAACCTAATCAGGTGTGCTAAGATCCCTATGCAGATAGTCGGAGACATTATTTGTTGCCTCCGATCACATTTTTCACAGTATGCTTAAAAGCTGGGGATCTCGTAGAGCCGTATCATCCAGAAAGAGTGTTACAGCAGTGGGGCTATGTACAAACCATACCTTCGAGACCTTTAGTGCCATTTAAAGCATAAAAAGGTAGTATGAGTGTCACTTATGATGTTGTTTATCAATTTATGGATCAATTATGAGAGAGATGGACTTGTATGTGCTCACAGAAGAGAATAGAGGGCGAAAGTGTATGGTCCCAGGAGAGACAGCTCTAAACTACATGGCTTGGTACGACTCAATTTCTCATCGATTCGTACAAAACCCTACCCGTAGATCGAGGTTTCAAGCTCCACTGGTCAATTTCGATTATTCTAATGTAAGTTATTAATATTAAATCCTAAGTTAATAAAATTTTTTCATACTAATTGATTTGATAAAATTTCTTTTATGTGCTGTCTTGCAGCGCATGTCGAGGGCAATGTCTCGTATTGAATTACTCATTAGTGGCAACAAAGATGTGGAAACATTGACAAAGGGACTTTACGACCTGTATGACATATTATTTGGGTTGTCAGATGCCGCTTCATCCTCAGCTCCTCATCTACCTCCATCAGATACAACTGCTCCTCCAGCTCTTTCACTAGTTACATTAGAGATAGCTCTTCCACTAGCTCCTATTTCATCGAAGACAGCTCCACCAGTTACATCAGAGATAGCTTCTCCACCAGTTATATCAAAGATAGCTCCTCTAGCTATACGTTTTTATACTAGGTTCAAGAATAAGATAGGCAAGGCAATTATATCGGATGTGTCGAAGGATTAGTGTATATGTATTTAGTGATTTTTGTTTTTTAAAGATATAGTTTTATCTTTATGATATTAGATAATGTTATTAAAATATGTAATGATTTTTGTTTATAATTTATTAATGATTAATATTTTATTTAGTGATTTTTGTTTTTTAAAGATACAGTTTATCTTTATGATATTAGATAATGTTATTAAAATATATAATGCATAAATCGATAATACAATCATAAAAAGGTATACATGTCAAAATACAGTAATATTTAATAAAATATCATGGTTCATCTAAGTCAATGGTTTCTCTAATGACAATGTCTGATCTCAACAAGAAAATTTGTATTTATTCGATGCGAGATACATCTGGAGGCTCCCACTTACGAGCAGAATCACATCGATACCGATGCCAATTGCATGCAATCGGAGGTATTGGTGCAAACGGGTCCATAAATACTTGAAAAATAGTATTGTTAAATGTATAAAAAAATGAAATACAAAATATCTAAAGTCTGGCATACATATCATTATCAATACCTCAACATAATGAGAATCGTTAACAAGTCCAATTGCTATGAACCCATGCTGTAGTGGTGGAGGTGGTGCAGTTCTAAGCGAGAGATATGTCAAATATTGTCTCGAAGATAAATAGACCAGCACAACATTATACTTTATTGCTATCAAGTGACCCATATCGAGTAAAGTCATCCATTTATCAATAGGAGCTGGAATATTGAAATATGATAACGTCTTTAACAATTCATCAACACACTCCACGGATTCATAAATACTAACATAATAAGGTCGAAAATCACATATCTCCTCAATCAAATCTTGTTGCACCTTAGCCCATGCATCAACACCCATGCCTAGCAACCCATCCATAGCTCGAAAACCACAATGTCCTTCTGACTCAACATCCACGATAGAGCGTATGTGTTGGCATATCTCTAAAGGGAAAGAATCAATAAATTTCACTTTCTTTTTTCGATGAACTGGTAGCTTCATCCTTTTCGTCGCTGAATTTACTGAAACGGGTGTTGATACATTATCATGTTTAGATTCAACAATCTCAAAGTATGAAGGGGCACATCAAGTTGATTTCTCTAGATGACTTTTGGTCTTAGCCTTCTTGAGTAGAGGAACAATGAATGTAGTTATTAGATCACCTAGTTCTCTTAATTTTTTCTTCAAGGCTAATTTTTTCGACAGATCACATGCATTGAAGTGTTTCACTATAAGCTTCCACTCGACATCAAGATTCAACTCAATGAAGTAATCAACATTTATCTTCTTCAAGTACAACTTCAACCAATAAGGATCTACAACAGACAAGGGAATTGGTTTCCTGTCCCTCATGAATTCAGCAATCTCGTGAGCACAAGGCAACCCCTATGTGCTTCTAATGATGCAACCATAGACAAGATGGTCAATGCCGGTATCATTTGCTCGATGCACCTCCTTCAAAATTATATTCAATGTTGTCCTAGACACCAATCCTTGTAACTCCCTAAACAAAACTGGTTAAAAATTATGTTCAACAATAGTAACAATTCTCTCAAACGAAGCCTTTATCTCCATATGTTGTAGCTCAATCAAGGAGTTGATAACATTCCAAGATGTATCAAAATCTCCTTAGGATGATCTAAGGTGTCTCTTTAACTTTGCATGTGCACTCTCGACCCTACATGACGTTAGAAAAATGTTTATTATAATGAATAAATTGTATAAGTTGTGAAAATAAGAATTTTTAAATCTTCTAAACCTACATACCTATTTGTTGTAACATTTCCAAAGTGATTTACTTTATTTGTTCAAGCAGAAATAAATCTCTATTTATGTTCAGTTAACCAAGTATCTCTTAAGCAGCAATAAATCTCTCTTTAGTAGCCGTTGGATGTGCCCAAAATAAGTCTCTAACACAATCACTTGACTCATCACTCCTATGCCACTCAATATATCAATATATTTACAATCATTCAAGTGTTTCATAAGTTGTCGCATCTGTGATCTACTAGCTTTGTCAACCATTCTATATTTTTGTCATGCATTGTAGATGGCCTGTATGGTACTTACATTCTTCTCATCATGTTGTTTCAATATTATTAATATTTTTCTTGGTTTTACCATTACAATTGTCATATCACCCACCAGACTTTGCCATTTCACTGTCAATCAACCATCAAAGGAATGTCCTTCTAACTGTTGTGCAGCCAAATGATTATGCATCCCATATACTACTTTCACTACCCAATCATCGTCCCTATCCAATTTCACCCCTAGTAACTCGAATGGACAATTATACTTCTTTGTTCTCATTCCCAAGCGACGGAATTCATCTCTATTTGACTTATATGTTCCATACCTTTCACATACAAGTCAAACTCTAGGTCTTTTTTTAGGAACAACCACTTCCGATGATCTAATCACAATAACAAAACCTAAATCTCTTCCAAGCTCTCTAGCCCATGTGATCAAGCCATTTCGACTATTGAAAACATGAAACAAAATAAATTTAATAATTAGTTTTTTTCTACTATATTTGTATTAAAACATTCTATTAATTTTAAAACTACTTATTTGGTTAGTAGTAAATGCATGAGTACAGTCAAATATTTCTTCATAGACACTTTTCAATTCTCCACTATATACTATCCTTTAATCACTATGCAAATATTAAACAAAGTCATTAATTATAATTATTATAACAAATATAATATAATAAAAAATTAATTATAATTATTAAAATATATCTATCGCAAAAAGAGGCTTTTTAGCGCAAGAGGCACATTTTAGCGCAAGACTTGCGCTGAACAGTTATTTCCGCGCAAGCTAGCTTGCGCAGAAATGAGCTTGCGCAAAAATGACAGAACCGCACAAGCTAGCTTGTGCTAAAATGGCTTTCTTGCGCAAATTCGATTACGCGGCAAGCGAGCAGAAAACATTTTTACCTCTTCTCCTTCGTCGACTTCTACACTTTCAAGAAAGCTTTCATATTCTTCATAGCTGTCATAATAGCTACCCTCACTAAGATTTTCCAATTTTTTATGGAAGAAAATGAAATTTAGGGTATGAAAGGGAAGAGTGATGGAGAAGAAAAGTAACAGAAGAAAACGCATAAGAGAGAGAGAACAAAAATGGGAAAAGTAATATTCATAACTGTTATTATATAAAATAAAAATTGTTTTTTTATAATATATAATATTTGTGCAGTAAAATTTTAATACGCGCAAGGATTTTTTGCAATAGCGCAAGTGTTCTTGCACGAAATCCATGCTTTCACGTAAGTATCTTTGCCTTATTGAATGTTTTTTGCACAAGAACAATTGCACAAAATCGTGATTTTTGTGCAAGAGCTCTTGCGCAAAATGATGCATTTTGCGCAAGTGTTCTTGCGCGAAAGTCGACAGTTGGCACAAGTATACTTGCATGAATATGTGTATTTCGTGCGCGTGCAAGTATACTTGCGCCTACTATGCATTTTGGCGCAATAATTCTTACGCGGAATATGAAGTTTTGCGCAAGTTTCCTTGTGCAATGGCTATGGCAGCATGGGAATTTATCAGGATAAAATAGTCATTTTAAGGGCTAATTTTAAGGATAAAAAACGAGGTGAGATAGATTTAGTAAAACGAGGGATGGGTTTAGAATTTTCCTTAGGTAGAATACATCTCTTAATCTCCTTATCAAATAGTGGCTTTTGTTGCCCAATCCCCTATTTCTAGTGTTGGAGAAAACTAGGCTTTTCAGGTTAAAAGGTTGAAAAAGTTCGTTGCATGGTGATGCACTTTATAGGAAAATGGCATCTAACTAATGGCTAGAGGCATAGAGCATATGAGGCATTCGCATTTCATCAGATTGAAACTCAGCTCAAAATTTCCGCTTAAGTAGCTTCAAGGGTATTATTGGTACTAAGTTTGAGTACTGTTGTGCTTTAAAACCTATTCCGCAAATGCACGGGTCGCAACAAGTAATAAAGAGTGAGTAAAGTATCGTTCCCACGAGGATTAGTTAGATTTTGTTTTAGCTAAGTACTAAAATTGGTCACCTTAGGTTTATTCAAGCAATATGTAATTTTCAACATACTAATTGTTAAATTTCCTAAAATAAAACCTAAACTAAATATGCATGAAAATAAAAATAAAAATAAAAATAAAATTTGATTTAAAATTCAATAATAAAAAAAAATAAACTAAATAAAACGCATGACATTAAGAAAACAAAATTAAATAGATGATCATAAAATAAAATTTCTTAAAACTAAAATCTCAATTTAAACTAATACTAATAATTACTTATACTAATCTAATAAAATTAATTTACTACCAAAACAAATTAACACTAACACATTAATATACTATAATAATAAGCTTTAAAACTAATATAACAATATAATAATGTATAATAAACTAAGCAACTATAAGAACCACTAAACTTGCATTAAATTCAAACAAAACAACAGAGTGAAAATGCCCTTGCCATCGTTCATGAGCTGTGCCACCTCCTGCTTGCCTCTTCTGTTCAGCACACACATGCCACGCACACCACAGCTCTTCGCTACTAGGCTTCCACGCAACAACAACACATGTCCTGCCAGCAGATCACGTCCCAAGCGGCTACAGCAACTCAACGCCGATGCTCTTGCTTTAGCCTTGCCATGTTCAGCGCCCAACAGCAGTAATGGAACCACGTTCTGCCCCTGCAGCCTAGCAACCCCGAAACACAGTAGATCCGCGAACCACCGGCATGCCTTCCTCGTGCCCAGCAAAAGCAACGTCCCTCGTTCCTACTGTCCTTGCGCACTGCAGCAGCCCCTTCGCTCGTCTGGTACAGCCCCAACGACAGCAGCTGCCCTCAACCAGAACAAAGAAGTTCACGCCACTGCTGCCCACGCCAGGCAGCAGCTGTTTCATGCGAGCAGCCTCTCAACAGATTAAGCAAAATACAACAGAGCAGAACCAAAAGAAGAAATAGAAGCAAGAGACGCTCAAAAAAATCAAAACTGAATTAGAGAACGCTACGAGAGAAAAAAAGGAGGAGGTAGAAACATGAAGCATAACCAGCGAAACTAAAACAATAATGCATAAGCAAGAAAAGAATCAGTAAAACAGATTAACTAGGTGCAGAACATAGTTTGATGTGGAAATAAGAAAACATGAACCTGAAAAAGAAATAAACAATGCAGATAAAAAGGTTTAAACTAAAGTATGAACTTTAAATAGAAATTGCAAAGAAACTAAATATAGAAACAATAAACTGTGCTCAGCTATCCACGCCTAAACTAGAGAAACAGTAAAGAAAAATATTGCAGGAAAGGTTGAAGGAGACCATCTCCTGTCACGAGCTATCTCCCTCCCCCTTTTACAATTAAACAAATAAATTAAAGTTGCTCCTATTCTAAAAAGAAAACAGCAAAGAAAAATTTGGAAAAACAGTGAAGAATGGCTGTTGTCACCCGGCCTCCTTCATGCATTTTCCTTGTGGCTGCTTCATTCTTTTTGTATAGTTTAGGGCAGCTTTAAATCTTTAGGCCTTCCTTCTTTCCTTCCTTTTGGGCTCTTCAAAGATTTGGCCTGTTACATCTACAGGCTAGACTATCCTTTTTGGCCAAGATTTTCTTTGAGTCTTCATAGTCTAGCTTTCATGTGGGTAATGGGCTTGTATGAGATTACATGGGCTCTTGTGTTTGTGATTTAGACCCCAAAGCAAACACTTTTGTCTCTTTTTGCATCATTTTCTCAACTTTATCTTGATTTTTGAATTTTCTACACAAGACAAAAAAATTTTAATTAATTAGGAAAGAAAATAAATAAAAATTCCAAAATTCATTCAAAAATCATGTAATAATATCCCATAAAAATAGACATTTCAAGGACTTATCAAGTACGCAACATGTTGCTTATTTGTTTTAAGGAATTAAGCATATTAGCTACAATTTCTTCACCAAAAATTAAAAATTCAATTACTTGATCATCGCCTTTTTGACAAATTTTTTTTCTGAGATTCATCGAATACTTGTATTGTTGAGTGAATAAAAAGATGAGTAGAACGGTTGGTTTTGAAAGGACTTAGGGGCCTAACATGATCATTCATTGTTTTAGGGTTTTAAAGCTCTACGATCGACTGCTATAGAGCCAAATTAAGTGATCTTTCTCTTATCAAAAAACACTAGAGATTTCCTGAATGTAACCCCTAATTAGCTCTTTCTTAATAACATCTATCCTTCGATCATTTTCTACAAAACCCTGGATTTTCTAATAACTCTCTTTAACGAGCTTGATAGCTTTTAGAACCATTGGTTTTTCTATGTTGGTACTTTTAAGAGCTGTTTTTGCCTTTTTATTATATTGTTAAGATTGTAGGTTTGCAATGGTTTTACGAGAATGTCTCGGGTTTATGTTGGGAATCTGGATCCTCGGGTCTTTGAGAGGGATCTCGAAGACGAGTTTAGGATTTTCGGCGTTCTCCGCAGGTAATTTTATTATATTTTTGTCAATGAAGAAAATATGAATATTAATAGAGACTTAGGTAATTATAGGTTAAATTTATATGGTAACTGTGAGAGAATTATGGCTTGGTCTTAACCCACCTCCTGATTTCTACCATTCCATCAGTATGGAAATAAATAAATGGCTTTGTTAGAACAGCTTGAGCAAAACTGAATCTGAAAATTATAACATGCCATGGAAAGTGTTATTTCCATTCATCTTATGGCATATTTGGCTGAGTAGAAACCAACTTATCTTTAATAACAACTCTTTCTCCATTAGTTGTTGGAAATCTAAAGTTCTAAATAGCTGCAAAGAATTTTGGGCAATTATGGGTTTAAACAAAAAGTTAGAATAAGACTCCAAATCCATGTTGGTTAAAATCTGCCTGCTGCTCCATTTATAAAGCTCAACACAGATGGATCATCTAAAGGAAAGTCGAGGAAAGCTGGTGCAGGAGGACTCTTTAGAGACAACTGGGGCAATTGGCTAGGTGGCTTCTCCTGTAATCTTGGTATCACCACAAGTCTTTGCGCAGAGCTCTGGGGAATCCATGATGGGTTAAAACTTGCCATTCGTCTTGGCTTAGGGAACTTGATCTTGGAAGTTGATTCATAGATTGCACTCAAGTTTGTGTCTGAGAATATTTCTTCCTCACATACTTATTGGTCCATTGTTTCTGATTGCAGGTGCTTATTGCAGAGGCTGGATAATGTAAGGATTGTTCATACTTTCAAAGAGCCAACATATGCGCTGACACTTTGGCAAAAATGGGGGCTAAGTTAGAGGAAGCCTTTTGTTATTTTGATAAACCTCCTATTTGTGTTAAATTTCATCTTTTTTATGACTTAATGGGGACTGTAAACCCTAGAGACATTTGACTGTATTTTCATTTTTTAATTTAATGCACCATTTTAAGATAAAAAAAGTAGAAATTATACTCAATGTTCAATTTTGAAGCTAACATCAGCGTGGATAGGATAGCAATGGATACCTTATAAACGAGTACTCGATACTACTCGATCTTATTAAGTAGGATTAGAATATTATATAATCGGTTCGAGTAGAGTTCAAGTAATAAAATTACTATCCATAACGGATTCGAGTATTTATCTTAAGGTATCCACTACCTGAACCTGATCATAAATAATAATTTTTAATGTTATATTTATATTTTTAAATATAAAATTATTAATTAGTAATGTTATATTTAATTAAATTAATTCATTAAACATTATAACTATGGTTTTAACTTTAATTTATTATGAGTTAAATTAAATTTATTAATTTAAATTTTTAAATAATTTATTTTAAAATTGATTTTATTTTTAAATTTGAAAGTCACAAATTGACTTAATAAACGGGCATTTAACGAGTTCGGGTAGTTAAATGGATAGTTTCTATATTATAGGGTAAGGGTTCAGGTAACATAAATAAAAATAATTGGATAATTAATCGGGGATCAGGTTTTTCGATAGGTAATCGGATTCGGGTTCAAATATCCCAAAATTAGCAGATACTCGATCTGTTTACATTCTAAGTGTGGATAGTGCATCAATACCAACAAGTGGTTAGAAGAAGTAAAAGTAAACTTCTTCTCCAAGTATTTGGACAAGGTTCGAATTATAGAGTTTAAAAGGACTTTATCGTTTACAATTATAGGTGCGAATAATATTAGTCTCAAATAATAAAATAGATGAAAATACTTGTGACTAAAAAAAATAGTCTACAAATTCACCCTTTTTATCCATTTTTAGGTAGAATACATCTCTTAATCTCCCTGTCAAGCAGTGGCTTTTATTGCCCAATCCCCTGTTTCTAGTGTTGGAGAAAACTAGGCTTTTCAGGTTAAAAGGTCAGAAAAGTCCATTGCATGGTGATGCACTTTATAGGAAAATGGCATCTAACTGATGGCTAGAGGCATAAAGCACATGAGGCATTCGCATTTCATCAGATTGAGACTCAACTCGAAATTCCACTTAAGTAGTTTCAAGGGTATCGTTGGTACCAAGTTTGAGTGCGCAACATGTTGCTTATTTATTTTAAGGAATTAAGGAGATTAGCTACGATTTCTTCACCAAAAATTAAAAATTCAATTACTTGATCATCACCTTTATGACAATTTTTTTTCTGAGATTCATCAAATACTTGTATTATTGAGTGAATAAAAAAATCAGAAAAACGATTGGTTTTGAAAGGACTTAGGGGCCCAACTCGATCATTCATTGTTTTAGGGTTTTAAAGCTCTGCGATCGACTGCTGCAGAGCCAAATTAAGTGATATTTCTTTTATCAAAAAACACTAGATATTTCCTGAAGGTAACCCCTAATTATCTCTTTCTTAATAACATCTATCCTTCGATCATTTTCTACAAAATCCTAAATTTTCTGATAACTCTCTTTAATGAGCCTGATAGCTTTCAAAACCATTGATTTTCTATGTTGGTACTTTTGAGGGTTGTTTTTGCCTTTTTATTATATTGTTAAGATTGTAGGCTGGCAGTAGAGGTGGTTATTGGGTCGGGTTGGCCCGACCCAGTTCGAAACTGGATCGAGTCAATTCGGTCTGATGACCGAAATCAATTATCGCCGGTTTCGATTTTTTGGAATTGGTCCTGGTCTTGAACCGGTCCGGTTCAATTTTAACAAATTAAAAAAATAAAACAAACCTGCCACTGCACCCTGTGTAGTGGCAAGTTTTGTAGCAGCCTGCATGATGGGCAACGACCATTTAGGCCATTGCCCATCTATCATTAGTCATTAGAGGGAGGGAGCGCCTTTTTGAAAAAAAAAATTTTTAATTTCATTTTTTCCTCTATAAATATCCATTCATTTCCTTTCATTTTTCTTTACATTTTCTTCCATATTTTCTCTCAAATCTAAACACTCATCCACTCTTATTCTCTCAATACTCACTCACATACTCTCTCAATATTCACTCAAACTCTCTCAAATTCACTTAAATTCTCTTATTCCAAATTTATAATATCATCATTTTCCTTTCTAAATTTCGTTTTTCTTTTTATTTTATAATTTTACAAATTTTACTTTTAATTTTCAAGTTCGAACTTCCAAATTCCAATATATTTTATATAACCTACATCTATTTTTTTAAATTTTAACCTATATTTATTTTCAAAAAAATATAAAAATGTCAGATTTCTTTCGTTGTTCATGTTCTGTTTCCTGACCTTTTGGTTCTACTGAAATCCCTAATTTGGGTGACAAATCATTTAATGAAATCGAACCCGATATCATCCGGAGGAGGAGGAGCTTCCTTCGACACCATCAATTGGTCGTAGTATTAGTCATTGTGGTGGTCGTGGTCGTGGAGGAGGTCGTGCTCAAACACAATCATCAGCTACCACTACTACTGCTACATCATCAAGACCGAAGTTTAACCGAAAAAGAACAAGCAGGGTATGGGAGTATTTCAACATTGTATACAAAGAAGGTACGACGGATAAATATTGTGCTATCTGTAAATTGTGTAAAGGCGTTTACGCTTATAACTCCGCTGCAAGTGGTGACGGTACTAGTAAGTATAAAAGATATTTAATTACTGCACATAAAATTAATCATAATGCCGAAGAAAATGAAAATTTTGAAGGAAAACAATCTCAAATTAATACACATAATGGTGGAAAAAATTTTAATTTTGATAATGTTCAAGCTAGATGTGGTTTAGTTAGATTTGTAGTTAAGACTGAACAGTCATTCACAATTTATGAAAAAATAGGACATTTAGAATTTGTTTGTAAATATTTACAACCTACATATAGATATGTTTCTAGACATACATTAAAAAAAGATTGCATAGATATGTTTGAAGAATATAGACAAGCTTTAATTGATAAACTTAATAATCTTTCATCTAGGGTTAGTTTAACTAGTGATATATGGACTAGTACTAACAGTATAAGTTATCTTGTTATAACTTGTCATTGGATAGATAAAGATTAATGCATGCAAAAACGAATTTTATCCTTAGATGTAATAGAAGAAACACATAATTCATATACTATTCATAAATATATTACTAAAATTTGTAAATTATATGGGCTCAAAAATAATAAAGTTTTTGCTATTACTTTTGATAATGTTTCGAGTAATATTTCAGCTATTCCTGCGTTAATTAAAAGTTTAAACCCAATTATGCAAGGTTTATTTTTTCATGCAAGATGTGCATGCCATATTATAAATTTGTGTGTTCAAAGTGGTTTTAGTTCTATTGGCATTGGTAGTGACATAAGTCCAATTGATAAAATTAAAATTTTAGCAAAATAGATCCGCACACCAAATAATAAACGTGAATGGAAGCAAGTTTGTATAGGAAATAATATACATGTTAAAGCGTTTCCACTTCCCGAAGAAACAATATGGAATTCACTTCATCGTTTACTTTCTTTTGTTTTATCTTATAAAGAATTACTCTTTTTCATAACAATTATACAAGTAGAGCACATTTAGCACTTTATGAAGAAGATTGGACTTTTATTGAATGTTGTATTGATTTATTATCCACTTTTAAAGATGCAACCGAAAGATTTTCAACTCAATTTTAGCCAACTACACCTTATTTTGTTCTTATTATCTATACAATATTTGAAACTTTTGTCAAATTTAGGGATCATGAAACTTTAAGTTCCTTTGTATATGATATGGAGGAAAAATTTTAAAAATATTGAGAAACAATTACTCATATTTATTGTATTGCAACTTTACTAGATCCTAGTCAAGGTGAGGTAAATATAGAGATTTTTTTTATTGTTATAAAGAATTTCTTGGTCTTGATTCTATTGATGATCAAAAGTCCTCAATTAACAATCTTTTTCGAGAATTGTTTAATATTTATGAAGTAGAAAGGAAGTAGTTCAACTTTAATCGCGGAGAAGAAGATTCGTACGAAGAAATCGAGAGTAGCAATAGAAAAGGAAAAGGAATTTTGAACGCAATTAAGGAAGCAGCAAAGAAGAGAATAAAGCTAAAAGGAAAAGCCAGTGGATCTGGATCATCAACAATTCGACGAAGTTCTAACTTCAATAAGAAATGATTTTTCTTAAGTCAGGAGTTTTCTGTAGATGAAAACTTTGATCTTCTCCACTGGTGGAAAGAAAATCAAAAACAATTTCCAATTTTAGCTTCCATGGCCCGAGATGTTTTTGCAGTGCAAGTTCTTCTGTTACTTCAGAATCCGCATTCTTGACATGTGAAAGAATTATTGGAGACCATCGAACCACTCTAAATCCAGATTCATTGTGCATGTTAACATGCCTTAAAGATTGGTTTGATGTGGAATCGCGCAATGTCGAACTTAGAATGGCCAATGAATTCACTGATAATAATTCAGAGGAAGAGGAAGAAATTTCCAAGGCAATCCATATAAATGATGAAGAATAGATAATTATCTTTTCTTTTTGTAAATTGTATGTAAAATTGTAAATAAGTTTAGTCCTAGTAAATATTTTTATGGACTACGGTCCCGTGATTTCTACCCTTCTAACTTTTGAAGGGGTTTTCCACGTAAAAAATTTTTGGTCTCCTATTCTCTCCTTTTTCTCCTTTGTTATTTTAACTTCTTATTATTATTATTATTACATACCAAATTAATTAATGTTATACTTATCTATGTTTAAAATAATAAATATTTAAAATACAAAATGAATAAATATTTTAAAAATATATTAAATAAATGAATAAATAAATGAATAAAATTAAATAAATGATATTTCAAATATAATAGATTATTTTAAATGCAAAACGATACACTTACTTATCATTTTAAATGCAAAATGAATATAATAAATGAATATAAATAATAATATGCACAATGAATATAATAATAATATTTATAATATCATTATTTATATTTTGAATCAAATATCACTTTATCATAATAACTTTATTATAATATCATATTCATAATATAACTTTATTTTATTATAACAATAATTTTATTAGATAATTTTATAATAATTTATTTTTACATTATTGTTACATTAATTAAATAAATTATAATAACTTTATAATAAATTATTATTAAATTAAACTATTAACATTATTTATTATAAAAATAAATTTATTAGATTAAATTATAAAAATATATTAATATATATTTATTTTTATTAAATGAATTAATATAAATTTTAAAAAAATAAAAATTTAAAAAACCGGACAAAACCGATTTAACCTGGTTCAGTCCAGTTTGAAGCGAACCGGTTCACCGGACCAGGCCTGTTCGCATACCAGCTCGGACAAGTTTTCATTGTTAGTAGGTTGGAATCGGTAAAAACCGGTCCAGAATCAGACCGGACCGGCCCACTAACAGCTCTTGCGGTGGTTTTACGAGAATGCCTTGGGTTTATGTCGAGAATCTGGATCCTCGGGTCTCTGAGAAGGATCTCGAAGATGAGTTTAGGATTTTCGGCGTTCTCTGTAGGTAATTTTATTATATTTTTTTATACCTTATTATATTTTTGTCAATGAAGAAAATAAATGAATATTGATAGAGACTTGGGTAATTATGGGTTAAATTGGTAACTGTGAAGAGTTTCAGGTTTTGCTAACTTTAATTGATTATTTTGTTAGTTTATAATATCATATAAGATAAAGTCTTACTTCTTGCAAAAAAAAAAGTCTTGCTTTGTGCCACTTGAAACAAGCTCTTTTTTACTATTGTTTGTGGTTATATGGGTTGATTTGCTGCTGATGAAATAAATTCAGTGTATGGGTTGCTCGAAGGCCCCCAGGATATGCATTTGTTGAGGTTGACGATCGCAAGGATGCTATTGATGCAATCCGTGAATTGGATGGTTAGTATACTTCTTTTCTTCCAATTTTACTATGAATCGTCATCTTTTCAGTGTCTATTTCATCCATTTGCTGTATATCTTTTACCTCGTTTGAAATATGGCAGTTTCTATTCCAATGTTCTTATAAAAATTGATTTTAATTAGTTTTTGTTTTATTATTTCTGTTTTTCTCACATTATATGCTGCATATGCTTCAAATTCGTTGAGCTTTGATATGCATGTTGGACGTATGTCCTAGCTAGTTAATTTGGTTACTGTTTTTCTTTGATATTTCTCCAAATTGCTATTGTTTACTAGTTGTTGGCAGCTTGTTGTTTTAGTTATTTAGTTTGTTGTGGTTTTATGGAACAATTAATTTTAAGATTCTTGTTTGACTCTGCTTAGTTCTTTTGGCTCCTCGGTTTCAAATGACAGATTCCTGATCTATCCTGCTTTATTGATTGTTTATGTGCTAACTTTTTTTCTTTATCTCCTTGAAGGCAAGAATGGTTGGCGTGTGGAGCTTTCTCATAATTCGAAAGGTGGCGGAGGCCGTGGTGGGCGCCATGGTGGGGGTGAGGATTTGAAGTGTTATGAGTGCGGTGAACCTGGTCACTTTGCTCGTGAATGTCGCTTGCGCAGTGGCTCGCGAGGCCTGGGAAGCGGGTGACGTCGAAGCCCCAGTCCTTGTCGCCGTAGGAGTCCAAGTTATGGATATGGGCGCAGGTGTGTTTAAGAGTTCTATTATTTTCTGGAGGCAGTAGAGGACGGTTTTTTCCACTGAATCAGATTTGTAAAGAGCGTGTACTATGTATTGATACATAAAATCATGCATTTTCTTATGCTAAGCAAAAACTTTTCCTCTTTCTCCTGGCTTTTATTGCTATGAATAATCACATAAATGAACATAAGATATTCACACACACACACATATTCTTTGTTGACCAGGGGAAGGTGTATTGAGGTAGATTTGAGTCTTACTTGTACCCTACTTTCTAATTTAGGAATCACTTATCTTTTGCTTTTTTTTATTTTTATTTTTTGAAGGCTAGAATGCATTCACTGTGAGAGTAATAAATATGTCAATTGAACACGTGCATGGCACAGTAATTTAGGACTGCATGTATCTATGTATCCAACTAGGCTATTATTGTACCGACAAGAAGCATTTATCGGTTTATTTGAATTGATTTGATGAAGGTTTATTATTTTAATTAAACTTTATTTGGCTTTTAATGACTATTTATCTAAACAAGTGTGTGCAGACTACTAAAAAAATTTAATCGCTATTTCCTATGCTCTTAAAATTTTTGTATCTCATGGCAGGAGCTATAGTCCACATGGGAGAAGATCTCCTTGGCGCCACAGCATATCACCTCGTCGTGGTCGCAGCCACAGCAGGTCTCCTCCATATCGTCATTCTCGTCGTGATTCACCATATGCTAATGGGTAATTCATGCGTACTGAGTTACTTTAATCATCAGAGATTTTATTTTATTTTATACTTGACATTGTAGATTCTAATCTGATATGCTTGCTTACATTCCTTTGCAGAGACTAAAGTAGGACTTGAGCTGACCAAAATCTGGAATGGCATCTGTGGCAAATGAATATGCAATACTGTAGTTCTAATAGGTTCAGTGAGCAAAAGAGATTTATGTTACTTATGTTCATTTCCTGACAATTAGGTTGTTAGAACTTGTGGTTTTGCATGGCTTCCACTCTACAAAGTGTTTCAGCTGCCTAAAGGGGTGCCTTGTACGCCATTTCACGGCGGCTTATTGGCTTCAGCGTATGAAACTGGAAGGTCTTTTTCTTACTTCATAAGTTATCTTCTTATATTTATCTGTCATGTTTTACTCTTTATGTTAACTTAGTTACCACCATGGTAAGTTACCACCACGGTAGGTTTATCTTTCTGTGATAGATGATTCTAAAGGATTTATATGTTTTGTTTTGAGTTGTGATTTTGAAGTAAAACAGCATTCTTTCGCCACTTTACTGCACCTTGGTGCGCATGGTTTCCCCCACTCATTGCTTCTCTGCACCACTTGATCTACTCGTCGTTCCTTCAACATACTGTAAAAGCTTGCGTTGCATGTTGAATTCACTAGTGACAAACAAATTTTGGCTGCGACCTTCTTGTGGTGTATGCATCTACAACAAAGCTTCTAGCTTTTTAAAGAAGATGAAGCTGTTAATTGGTCTTCTGTTGTTAACTTCTCCGCGCTTCTTCATCTACTTGTTTTATTGCTTCATATTCAGCACAAAAATTGAGTCTTGCAAGGCCTCTTTTTAGCACTTGCTTTTCTGCAACAAAGAGTTCGATCTAGCTTTTGACCTTTGCTTCCATGGTAGCTGATTTTGAAAGGTTTCAGATACTACTTTACTTGGTCTTTTCTCGTACTATTTGTTGATAATGGGTTACATGCACATACATTTGCTTGGAGCCATATTTGGAATTGATGGTATGGCACCCTTTTTGTATGCGTTGAGTCACCGTGTTTCTGAAGGTTGCATTCAGCGTGGAAGCTGCTACAACCTGCACCAACATAATTAATGAAAGTGATGATTATCTGCAGAGATCCAAAGGTAAGTAGCTGGGAAGTAACCATCCTGCCTTCTGTGTCTTTCATTCTTTTTCCCTTCTTTCTATTTGTTGAGCGATTGTATATTTGCCAGTCTGTTTGGGAGCCGTATTCCACAGAAATTTTTACACTGATATGGCTATTGCTAAATGGTTTGACTTCCCAGTTCCATTCATATCTTGCAATTTTGATTGCTCTCTGTACAATAATTGAGATTTGAGACTAATATTAAGCATTTGTAGTTCTAGTTCAGAATAACTTTTAATGGAGGTTGCCTATCACCTGGTGAATGGAAGTTAGTAAGTATTCATGATAAACATTCAAGAATTCCGACGTGCAACTGTCCAAATTTGTGTAGAATGATCTCTTTTATTGTGTTTTGATTGGGCCAATGCATATGTTCATGTATTGTTAGTTAACGGTTCTAATTTGGCTTGCTGGGATCTGTGGTAAAAATCTTTGAATTGTTTGAATATTTAGAATTTTGGGGTAATCATATTTAGAGTGGAATGCTGGATGATGGAACATGGCTCTAGTAATTTCAATATTGCTTGGGAAATGTGGGAGTGAACTTGTATAAGCAAGGTTTAAAGACCAAAATGCTCTGGAATTTTAATGTGATTATTTTTTATTTTTATTTTTGCATTCGATTAATTTTCTAATTTTTAATTTTTATACAAATTGAGCTTTTGCCTTTTTACCGATATTTGCTGATGTCAAAAGTTTTTGCAAAAAATTACTAAATTTTTTTCAAACATCCTCTTCAAATTTTTTTTAAATTAGATTCCATCAAGATTTTTTAAAATCTTTATGGCTGATTAAAGAAAATTGTTAGATCTGTTCATAAAAATATTTAATTGGGTAAAAATTAAAATTTAAGGATTTAATTGATTGAAAAAAATGTTAGGAGGTCAGATAATAATAACAACAAAATTCAAGAGTATTTTTTACTCTTTAGCCTAAACCATAAGCAAGGATAATAGGAGGCACTAGGCGGCAACGAGGTGTTTTTTGTTATGCTTATTTTTCTGTGGAGATTTATGTATACTTAATAATTTTAAATACAATGTGGTATACGATATGAAAATAACATAAATAAGAAAAATATGGAAGTGATATATGTTAAGATTTGATAAAAAAATGTATATAAATATGTAAATAGCTAAAAAAATGATTTTGGGTTTGACATATTGATACAAAATTTGTTGTTTTTACACTATCATAAATTATATACACGACGGAAGTATGATACGGCTGGCTTTGATATTTTGTTTCTCTTTTCTCCAAGTGGAAGCTTTTGTGTTTCTTTTCTCTCCTGTTTTTGTGTGTACTGGCCTCGCTTGAATTTCTGTTTTTGTCCTCACTTTGATTTTCTTGCCTTTTGTCTCATTTTTGGCCTAGCGTTATTTTTCCATTTTTTTCATATCTCATTTGTTATTTTTCCATTTTTTCATATCTCATTTTGTTATTTTACCCTGCACATCTTTTTTTGCTTTCTTCTTTATTGACTTGATATTTAATAGGCTCTTTTTTTGCTGGAGTCTGAGGCAGCTCGAAGTGCCTCTGTTGTTCACTGAGTCTATCATTTTGGTGCTTTCATTGAGAGAGAAAAGAGTATTTTTGCTGAAAACTGTTTTTTTCTTCCCCTTCTTTTGTCCCTCTGTTGTGCTATATATGAAATTCATCAAAATGGCATGCACCACATGTGAACAACACGTGGCGCTCTGCTCTTCTAACAACTATCCAGAAGAGTATTCTAGTAACAATATTCCCTATGTGTGCAATCTTTACAATTATGTAAATAGAGAATAAAAATTGTAACTAATTTCCTCCTCGAGCAATATTCCCTGCTGTTGTATCTCGTACTAGTGTTGCAGACGTCCCCTCTCGATCTGCTGCTGCATCTCGTACTAGTATTACAGATGTCCCCCTCGATCTGTTGCCGCATCTCGTACTGGTGTTGCAGATGTTGAAGCCCTGATCTTCCTTCCCACAGGTATAGTCACAAAATCATTCTGCCACACTGATATTTTCCTTGCTCGGGTTGACCTCCTTTTCATCCCTTCCTGTTGCTTCAAACCCGTATCAGTCATGGAGAGAATTGAAGTTGTAGATGCGTAAATACTCTGCAAATTAGTAATAACCAGTTGTAAATAATTCATTACTGTTATTTATTTATTACTTAATTGATTAATACCTTTTCTCAGCGAAGGAATAATTGCAACAGTATTTAGAATTTCTCTTGCTAAATTCAAATTTAATTGTTCAGTGAAAAGTAAAAATGAAAGGAAGGATTTGCCTCAACCTTTATCGTAGTTGAAAAGAGGCAGTAAATTGTGGAAATGTTGATGTAGATAGAAATACTGGAGCTCTTTCCAAGGAATTCCGCCTTGCAATTTCCGCCACAAATTTCAACGCGCGGCGCTAATCAATGCAATGTTAAAAGGAAAAGTATTGACAAATCACCTAAGTGATTGAAATAAAAAAAAAAGTAAAAATAAATTTTTTTTGAAGTATATAAAAATAATTCGAATTTTGAAATTATTATTATTAATTTAATTTTATCGTTTATTATTTTCAATGCGAAAAAATTAATATCAAATCGTAAAACGAATAAAAATATTTATGATTACATCAAAATATCATAAAACAAATAGAGATATAAATAAAGATATATATATAATTAAAAAAAATAATAATGACTAATCTTTAAAAGCATATTTTTCTTAATTTGCAATTATTCAATATCTTGCCTCGCAAGCGGTAAAAAAGAATTTAGATCTGGTAATTCGTGTCATGTAAAATCGTGTTCGTGTCGTGTATTCATGTCAAAAATTCGTGTCGACACGAAAAATTCAAAATTTTATTTTTAGCTTTTACCACATTCATATATTAATTTTACTTAATTTTAATCCCGTATAATCTTATGTCACCTCGTATCATTTATTCGTGTCGTGTTCGTATCGTATATTCGTATCGTATCTAAAATTATCAGTTCTTAAGAATCTACATTTATTTTATAGGGTGGGAAGGAAAGGAGAGGTTTCCTTGCCTTGCTCATGCTCTCGCTTGGTGAGTTTAGGTTAGTAAAGGTCAACACCCTTGGCAAATTCAACGCACGAAGATGCCTTTGTATCCTGTTGTTGCTCTAGAGAGTCTCGTCTTCCAGCTCTCCTCCAACCACTAGGATAAAACTCTGATCTTTGTTAGCAACACTTTTGACTTCACTTGGAAAGAATGGCGATGGATCTGATAGGCGTGATTGAGAGAGGCATGGAGAAAGATTTTACCCGAATTACGTTGCAGGAGAAACAAAAGTTCTTCAGTATTTTCAAACAAGCTCTAGCAATTCCGAGCAGAAATATCAGTTTCATTGCCATCAGCATCTTCACCTCCCTCCCTTTTTTATGCTTCTTGCTTTTGTTTGAGACCATTCTCCAGGGAATATTCCTTGAAACCTCCAAGTTTCTTGAAAACCCCCACTTTACTCGTTTTATCACCATGATTTTCGGCCCATATTATAGATTGACAATGAATCTTTTACCCAAACTGATTCAAATCTGCCTTCTTTACCTGATACCTTACCAGATTCTGGAGTTCCTCAGCATAATCGCCATTGTTCCCATAGCATCAATGATACATGCAGCGGAAAAACCGGTCAGCTTCAGAGACATGATGGAACGAAGAACAAGGTTAAAAGGCCCCTTCATTACATCAATATATGTTCATCTCTTGTCAGCTACTGTTCTGCTTGGCTTAGCAGGGTTTATAACAAACTGCTGCATCATGTTAAATAGCTTTGGAACTCACAGTTACATAGATTTTTCGCTGACCATAGTTCGTGGAGTTGGTTTTGCAGCATTGTTGGTTAAGTTCTTGGAGTGGAGCGCTGGATGGAACATGGCCTTGGTAATTTCAATATTGGAGGAGAAAGATGGGATTGAAGCATTGAAGTTCTCGGCTTATATTAGCAGGAACTGCAGCCGGCGAGGACTCATGTTTATGCTTGTTTTCTTCGTTTGGGGAATTGTTGTTAGGCTGCCCTGCATAATCTATGGCTGCAATGATGAACTTAGAAGCGTTTTGTTGACTTCTTTATGCATTTGTCTGGGAAATTTGATGAAGTGGGTAATTTGTGTGGTATATTTCTTTGATTGCAAGAAGGGGATTTCAGAAAAGAAAGTTGATGATGAAGAAGAAGGCGGTGATGTTAAACTTGTCAATGTTTAAGTTCTTATTGCGATTTGTAACCGCTATGAATAAGCTGAAAATATCAAGTAATAGTTATTGTGGGACTGACGTTGTAGATGGTTAAATCCTTGCAAGAGTTTTTTTCTTTAACTAGGTACTCTAAAATCTTAATTCCCAAAATAAGGTAGATTTAAACTTTATTCTTAAATAAAGGTGTTTTAATTTAAATCAAATTCCATGCATTAATGTTTTGTAGCATCTTCTTTTAACTGAGTCAAAATACAATCTTCATTTTTTTTCCTGTTCAATCTCAACCACAGTTTGCAAAATTAAGGCCAGTGATTCTACTGATAAGGAGCTTGCATCTGCAACTCAAGTCCAAGGACCGTACATGCCTATTCCTCATGATAAGCCCTCTCATTTGTAATCCTATTTTTGAGCATTTTATTAAATTAAAATGTTTCTTGCAGTTGAGTTTTCTGAGAAGAAGAAATTATAAGTTAATATTTTCTGATTGCATGATGATGGTAAAGAGTAGTTGATGTTTACTGGCTATAAAAGGTGTAAGCTTAACAGATTTTGGTGTCTGAGAATTGGTTCTTTGATTAGTAAGGGAATCCTATTTCTTATAATGAAAGTTTACACCTTTGGTGTTCAGTGGCAGAGGAGAAGAATGTGCTGGACATGATTTAATAAAATTTTCTTTGGGTGGGTCATTTTTTGTATATGTTCTAGTCAGGGTGAAACTTGTGGTGGTACCAATCACAAAGCTTGTGACCTTTCATGTTTATTGACTTCGATTATCCTCTCATGGTATTATGATATTATGCAATTTTGGTTTATATGAATAGCTGCGAATGAGCTGTGTTGATCAAAGATTTTTTAGTTTATTGTGGTGTTTTTGGTTTAAATTGAGATCTTTTTATTGGGTTAAGGCTTTGAAACAAAAAGTGCCTATTTCGGAAGCCATGTGGTGGGATAAGCAGAGAGATATGCAAAATGATTTTCAGAACTCCCATGGAATGAAAATTCTGTGGAAAATCAAGTATCAGAAGGTGATGTTTTGGGAAGCTAATGAGATGACAGATGAATTGGCAAAAAAACTGTGGCTGAGTGGTTTGAAATGTTTATGGTCAAATGGTGATGTCTTACATTCCTTTAAAGATATTGTTTTCTATGTAGTTTTGAAGGCTTTGGTTGAAGAAAAAACTTGCTAATCCTAATTGGTTTTAGTTAGCCCTTTAATTCTATTCTTGTATTGAATTCTATTTTGCAATTGCAACTTATAATCAATGTTCTTTTTTGTTTTTTTATTTTTTTATTAAAAAAACAAGATGACGAAATGGACTACTGTATCGGAGAGTGGAGCACCAAAAGTCCTTTTTGTTCAAGTAAAGAGAACAATAATTTTGTTATTGTTTATGATGAGCAGATGAACTATGTTTCACTGTTAAACATTTACAATATTCTGAATCCAAATCATTGCCTTATCTTAGGAATATTTTTCTTGTAATCATTATGATGATGCTAGAAGTCAACAACACACTGCCTTCGGGGGCACGCCATACTTTAAAACTTTGATAAACGGCATACATTCTGTCTAATTAGCTCATTACATTAGTACTACAGTAAGATAAACGACTGTTTATTATTCTTAGTCAAACTTCATTTATGGCTCATTTCTTTCCAACAGGTTAGGCCGGTGGTTTCATCTTAACTCGTTATCAACTCGTTAAAATACCTAATCTCATAAGAATTTGCATTTTTTTATATTGCTTGATCATGTTTGGCGTCAAAAATGGATTTGAATATGTTTAGCTTTGGTCAGTCAACTTCAACTACTCACAAATGAATGGATGTGGATTACTCTGTATGAGCGTGCTCTCGGGGTCGCCCCGAAGAGTCAAAGTCTTCTTCCAAGACTAACAAAACAGAGAAGACTTTGATCTTGCTTAAGAACACATGGTTCAAGAATATAGACTGTAAATGTGTAGAATTCAGAAACATGGAGATAGATCACACTCAAATTATGTTGAAGGAGAAGCTTGAATTCCTTGACATACTCAAAGAAGCTCTCACAGTTCCCCGTCAACATATCAACTTCATCATCTTCAGCTTTTTCACCTCCCTTCCTTACTTTTGTTTTTCAGTCTTCTTTGAGATTGTCCTTCAGGAAACATTCCTTCATACCTTCGTCTTCTATGCACCCACTTCAGATTACTTCTACGATTACCCAGAATCATCGATTACCTTCCATGTTGATTGGCATAGATGGATTAAACTGTCTTCTTTACCTCATCCCCTGTCATCTTCTAGGGCTCCTCAACATAGTAACGACTGTCAGTGCAGTATCCATGATATATGCAGGAGAGAAACCAATTACCCTCAGAGACATGACAGTACAAAAAACTAGATTCAAAAGTCCCTTCATTACATCAATCTATGTTCTTCTCTTGTCAACAAGTATTCTACTTGGATTAGTTGGAGTTGTAACCAACTGCTATATTCTGACAAAGAGCATTGTGTCAAACTACTATTACTATGTTCCGAATAAATACTTCATCAATTCTTTGATAATTATCTTCCATATTGCTGTGTTCATAGCATTGCTACTGAAGTACTCAGAGTGGAGTGCCGGATGGAACATGGCTCTGGTGATCTCGGTGTTGGAGGAGACATATGGGATTGAAGCATTTGAAGCCTCGGCTTATTTTAGTAGGGGTGGTAGTACGCAGCGAGGGCTTCTTTTGATGCTTGTTTTCGTTGTGTGGGAAATTGTCTTGAGGGTGCCCTGCCTCCTTGGGAGATGCAGTGAGAGGCTTGGGGGCATTTTGTTCATCTCTGTATGCACTGCCTTGATTTGTATTGGGAATTTGATGAAGTGGGTGGTTTGCGTGGTCTATTTCCTTGATTGCAAGAAGCGGATTTTGGAGAAGAAAGTTGACGAGGAAGTAGGAAGAGATGTTAGAATTGTCAGTGTTTAAGTTCTTAATGCATTATGTAAGCACTGGGAATAAGCAGAAGAAACCAAATGACAGCCATAAAGAGAAGCTAAAGTTTTAGATGCTTAGATATTCTGTTCACTGTGGATTTTGTTTTTCCATTCAAATGGCTAAATTTTCCTCTTTCAGTAAAGTTTTATAATTGAAGACATTCTCAAAGCCATGGGAAGCCAGATCATTGGCTTGGTCTACCATATTATCATTCTAGTTTCTGTTGTTAACAGTATCTACGTTTGAATTTAGTACTATTCCTCCTCCCCTCTCTCTGTTGTGCAAGCTGGAGAAAAATTCTAAACATACCCCTTTTTTTACTCTTTCTACCCCATTTTCTTTATTGTGTTACTGTTCATTTACACAGAAAATAGGTATAAATAGTAAAACAAGGGGTAGATTTAGAATTTTTCGAATACTAGTTGATAATAGCTCTCAAGTCAAAAATGTATCCAACCAACATTAAAACAGAGAAATAGCCAGATATCCTAGCAAGAATTTTGCCAGAATTTGATTGCTCACTTTACTGATATTGTCTAATATTTGTCTTCCAGAGATCACCACTGCTTTACCTGAATACCCTTCCTAGGTGGATGACTAATAAAATTGATTCATAGATCAAGGCAGTTTATTAATTGCTCTCTGTTGTATAGTTGTTAACTCACACCTCCCCTCCTCTACACCTACATAAGCAATCCCCAGATCAGGCACCAAATCAAAGTATTCTAGCCGGTGCTCAAAACTCAAGTGTCCACTTAGTATGAGCGTCGAGCTGTGACCTAACTCTTATGGAACTATACGTTTCACTACACTAGCTTACTTCAGTAATCTTTGTTATAGTAACTTTTCTTTCGTCATGGATCAATAGTCTCTTTAACGATTTCATAAATTTTCTAATGCAGAGGATTCATTATTTTTTTTTGGTATGAGCAAAGGATTCATTATTGTGGTAACTGCATAGCATACAACTTATGTCACTGTAAACTCTATTATAGAACAAAAAACTGATTTATACTAGTGAGGAAAGGAAAATAACTAAGGAAAATAACAAAAAAGATGGAGGCAGATTTAACCCTGTTTTCTGCTGTCAGCTTGTAACAAAAAAGCTACCGCCAGGAGAAAGATAACAATATTATTCCTTTCTTGCAAACAAGTGCCATGTTAATGTCTTCTTTCTCCTTGTTTTGGGAAGGGAAAAGTTCCTTATTGGCATTCAGGGCTTTAGGCTTACTGCTAAAATCATTAATCAAATTCTATAATAAATAGTTAACTGAAATGCATTAAACAATGTGGTGGAAGGGGGAGAATAGTCGCTTAACCAATGGCTTAGATGGAAAAAGAAGTTAAAAACTATTCTAAGTCAAGATCAACCAAATAATGGCATCAAGTATTACTGCATCTCATTATGATTTTTTAAGTGCTAGTCTTAGTTGTTAAAAGCAAGTAATTAATACAACACAAAATGGAAGTCTTAAGTCTTAAGTCAAGTCCACGGTTCACCCCATCGATGTACAATATACCTAGCAAAGAACCATTTGGTCATTTGGAAGTTGCAGCTATGGAGATGGAAAACAAGCATGGTATGCGAAAGAAGAAGCTGGAGGTGTTTGAAATCCTTAAAGAAGCTCTACGTATCCCCTGTGAAAGCATCAACTTCATCTTCTTCGAGGTAATCACCTCTTTCTCTTTGTTTTGCCTCTTGGTATACTATGAAATTTTACTCCAAAAGACTCTTTTCGAAACCTCAGAGATCCTTAGACAACCCCCAGGTTACTTGAACTACAGTTGGCCCATACCAGTTCATATAACCAAAAAACTGAATTGGGAATTCTCCTATAAGCTCATTCAGTTGACTTTTCTTTATTTGCTGCCTCTTCATCTCCTAGAGTTCAATTCTGTGCTTGTGACTGTTGACGTAGCATCTAAGATATATGCCAAAGAGAGATCACTGACTCTCAAAGAAATGATAGAGAAACCAGTTCAGAAAGCAAGGTTGACAGGCACTTTTATGACATCGCTCTACGTTCTTTCGTTGTCAACATGCACTCTGCTGGGGTTAATATGGTTAGTAACGAACTACTATGTTGTTTTGAGGTACTTCATTTTCGATGTCTTCTTTGCCGCATTATATGGAGCAGCGTTTGTTGTGTTGCTGGCAAAGTACTTGGAATGGACTGCTATGTGGAACATGAGTATCGTAATTTCAATCATTGAGGGTTTATATGGGCACCAAGCGTTGGCATTCTCAGCATATTTTATAAG
Source organism: Heritiera fomes (assembly GCA_032173925.1). Lineage (NCBI taxonomy): Eukaryota > Viridiplantae > Streptophyta > Magnoliopsida > Malvales > Malvaceae > Heritiera > Heritiera fomes. Next base: position 12,423,092 of record JAPDPM010000009.1, on the reverse strand, counting down.
AGGCAGCGAACGCCGCGGTCTTCTCCTGATGCTTGTTTTCTTTGTTTGGGGAAATGGCTTACGGTTGCCATGCCTCTATGCCAGATGCTTTGAAGGAGGGATTGGAATTATAGCACAGGTTAGCTTGTTTTGTGTGTGTAACGTGATAAAGTGGATAGCTTGCATGGTATATTTCTATGATTGTAAGGAGAGAATTTTAGAAAAGAAAGTCGAAGAGGAAAGAGGAGAAAAGGATGCAGCTGATATAAGCAATGTCTGAAGAAAACCCGATTGCTTTTAAGTTAACAAACTGGAATGCAAAACCAGTACCATGTAATATGAAACTATGGATTTAAAGCATTTGTCTTTAAGAAATTATGCTGGATTTACTGCATAGAAACTAGAATTGTAATATCTATCAATGCATACAAGTTTGCATTCATTTGTGCCGACTTGAATTAAGTAAAATTTTACAGATCATAGGTTCAAGTTGTTAAATCACTTTTTATTTAAAGAAGGGAAAAACAAAAAGGTTTAGCATTCACTAACACCGACTACAACGATAGCCATGGTTTCTGACATTGTCAACCCAACGATTGAGACTGAGACTCGTTCAAAAAAGTATTGGTTACGATGACGATGACTTTGGTGGTGGTGGTGGTGGTGGGAGTGAGGGAGCTATCTTGACAATAAATGAAGAGCTGATCAAGTTTAACCAGCGGCTTAGATGACCATTTGTTTTGACCTTAATTACATTCTTAATTTCCTCGTATGAATGAAAAACAAAACCCTACATAAATGATGAAACCCTCAACAGAGTCATTGGACAAGAAAGGGATCCAGTCGGAGAAACACAGAAATATGGTGAAACAGAAACTAGACTTCTTTAATATACTCAAAGAAGCTCTTATGATCCCTTACAAAACCACCAACTTCATCCTACTTCCTCTTCTGGCCTCCATACCCCTACTTTGCTTCTTGCTTTTCCATGAAATGATCCTCCAAAGAACACTTACTGCAGCCTTGGAGATTCTAGGACAAGCCCCGGCTTATTTCAACCATTGGCTGACACCAATCATTGACAGAAGAACAGCAAATGATTTCTTTCATAAACTGATTCAATTGGGTCTTCTCCATCTGCTGCCTCTTCATCTATCGGAGATCTGCGCTGCACTGGTTACCGTTGATTTGACAGGGAAAACGTACAAGCAAGAGAAACCAATTACTCCCAAACAGATGGTACAGAGACTTCTCAACAGAACAAGGTGTAAAGGCATCCTTGTCACCTCTGCATATGTTTACTTTGTATCAACTTGTTTTCTACTCGGGTCAACATGGTTAGTGACAAACTACTATATTATCGTGAGGAATTTTTTCTATAATGTGTTCACTGCAGCAGTTTTTAGAGTAGCTTGTATGACTCTGCTAGTGAAATACTTAGAACGGACAGCTATCTGGAACATGAGTATTGTGATTTCAATGTTAGAGGAGGTACATGGGGCTGATGCTCTAGGACTCTCGGCCTTTTTTTGTCGAGGCAGCGAGACACAAGGGTTCCTGTTGATGCTTGTTTTCTTCCTGTGGGGTGGGGGTTTAAGGTTAGCATGTTTCTACGGCGGATGCAATGAGAAAGGCTGGAGAACTATTTTCCAGGTTGGCTTGATTTGCGTGGGGAATGTGATGAAATGGGTGGTTTGTGTTATCTATTTCTATCATTGCAAAGAACGAACTGCAGAGAGGGTTGATGAGGAAGCAGGGAAACCCGTCAAAGCTGTATATAAATAAGATCATTCTCAGTAATATAATCAGGATGTAACAGAACAAACTTATTGTACATTGTACGTGATATCATATAAGTAATACAAAGTGCAATTAGGAGTGTGCTTCAACTCAGCCAAAACGGTTCAATACCAAATTCAAGTCTGTCTTAACTCGAAAATTCGATATTCAAAATTTAAATCAAATTTGATTTTTAAAGTTTAAGCTCAACTCGACAGAATACTCGAACTGCTTGAATTTAATTTGATAAGCTCAAAACTTGACTCGATAAACTAGATTAGTTAATTTTTAACTATATATTATAAATATAAAATAGTAAATTAATAATAAAACATAAAAAAATATATATTAAAAAATATCTCGATAAGGCTCACAAATCGCTCTAACCAAATATTAAAAAACTCGACTCGTTATTCAAATAACTCGAGCTTGAAAAGCTCACAAGTAACTTGATAAGTTTATACCCCTAAACCTGTAAACGTGACCAACATATATGAATGCAAACAGTCGCAGTTCCCCGGTTCCAAGGAACAGCATGAATTACCTTCAAGCTAACTTGCTCCCAATTTTCATATTTAATAAACTAGGTCTAATTAAAGAACTGAACCATCTTTAACCAAAAAAAAATAGAACTGAACCATCTCAAACATCCAATGGAATATATAGAAAGATATGAAGAAAAAAGAGATATAAAAATCTGGTGAATGATTGCAGGAAAGAGCCATTTATAAATCAACTAAATGACCATAATCCCTTATGGACTTTGTACGCTCGTACAAATCAGAGAGAAGTATACTTCAACAGTCACAGACAAATTCTCTTCCTAAGTGAGACATAACAAGAGCATTAATTAAAATTCCAAATCCCAGGTTCATCACTATTTTGGATCATCAAGCAAGGATGAAAACTAATGCTCCACAACAACTAGAACTCGTATAAGATCTTCAAAATTTCATCCCTAAGTTTTTGAGTCAATCACCTTCTTTGCAAAGGATGGTAAACAGAAGGCAGCCGCATGAATCTGAAATCAGGAACAATGAAAAAGATAAGGGTTTCAAACAATTGAATCATGAGTTACAGAGACTTAACGTAAGAGTGAAAAGGTGGGGTTGAACTTGCAAATCACAAATTACTTTCTCACACAGTAATAAAAAACTTAGAGTCAAGCAGAGTCGCACCTCAGAGTTATAAAACCTCAGGGGTCGTTTTGATTTGCAGCAGCCATCATCAGTGTCTATAGGATTCACAGGATGCCTGAAGTCAACTGCAGGTCCCTCGGTTGAGCAAAGCATGAAACCAATCACACCACTGCCATGAAATAAAAAACTCTAGCAATAAGAAGCTTTGGCAACATATATGGCACTAAACAAGTTATGCAAACCTTGACCAAAAAAAAAACAACTTATGCAAACACAATTTCACCACATGATGATGCAAGTGCATAAGATGTATCCCCATTCAAAGAAGGAAAGCCGTCCATCGAATTTGAGGGAATTAACAGCATAAATCAACACAGAGAGAGAAAATTAGGGGGATGGTTGATCGATCAGAAAAGAAAGCAGTTGGTCACAAGATGAAGGAAAGGTCATTAGTTTGTGCCTTGGGTATGTAGGAACTGTAGTCCATGCATAGTTAACAGAGCCTTTAAAGATTTGGCGGCAGTTTGCTACAATATCCTCAATTATGTGCATATGTAGCCAGATACTTTCTGCTTGAGTACAGACCACTCCACCTGGACGAAGAGCCCTTGCCACCGACTTAAAAAAGGGCTTCTCAAAGAGCTCTTGTGCAGGACCTGAGATGGAAAACAATGATTCAATGTTTAAAGATGCTAAACCACTCAGAACAAAGAAAATAATACAGAATTTCCAAAAGAGAATTACCTATCGGGTCAGAAGAATCCACTATAATTGCATCATAAGTACCTTCTGGAACAGCCTTCAAAAATGCAACTCCTGAAATACAAAAAGTAATTAATGGTTGATATTATACAATAGATTGTGAAAAAAAAAAAGAAAAGAAAGAGTAGACCATACCATCACCAATATGAAGGGTCACTCGTGAATCCTCATAACCAACAGCTACATGGGGGAAAAATTGTTTAGAAACCTAGCACACGCAAAATGCATATTGTTATAAGAACAAAGCTCCCCCAAAGAATGGTTGGGAGTCCCTAGCCAACTGGTCCAAATTATTGAAGCCCAAGTAAAAATTACTGAAATAGCAAACTTGCATTTTGCAGAAAATCCAGCATTAAGGACGACATTGAATTTAAAGATAACATTATCATCTTCCCATCAATCAATTACAACTTATTGTAAATTATAGACTGTGTGAAAGGTAAGAAAGAGCTCCAGGCCATTACTCACATCAACTACCATCTTATCAATTTCGCAGATGTCAATCTGCTCAACAGAAGAATGACGAGAAACTTCCCGAAGAACTCCACCATCTCCGCCTCCAATAACCAAAACCTGGTGGAAATAAAAATATCAGCAGGAATTGAAGAAGAAAACAGGTATTATAAAGTGCCTGGAAAATAATTTGATGATAGGTAGGGTACTCTTAAAGGCAAGCCCATCAACACAAGCCACACATTAATGAAAAAATAGATTATGCAAATAAATAAAAATGTATCCAACTTCCACCCAAAAAGCTATAAAAAAGGAATAATTCCCCTCCTGGAAAAATATCAGCACTTCATATTCATTAATTTTAAAGGTTTTCTTTTTATTTAAACAGTTATTCAGGCAGGGGAGACTCTCTCATAAAAGGTAAGAGGAAAAGAAAACATTTAAAACTTGATGGTTATTGTAGGCCTTTTAACAAAGAGGACAAGACAAAATTCACTGCAAACTAATAAAATTAACAAAATTCTGAAAATTGAGCCAACACAACAAATGAAATCATTTCCAATGGATCTTGATATTCATCATATGGTCCCTTCACTAAAATCATGAAAAATCGAACATTTTTTTCAATCATTGTCCTGCACTTTTCACATACATCCGCTAACAGTTAAATATCAAGAGTGAGGACCACCATAAAGTTTGAAGCCTAAATGAATCTAAAACATGGCAAGGAGTTCACTTCAAATGGTTCATTATGACATGCAAATCCACTACAAAACTAGTCATTACATCCAAACCAGATAGATGGCTGACTTTGATATCTACAGTTGTCAGTGTACACAACATTACAGTAATATAACAGCTAAAATACCTTCTTTGGATTTGGAATCGAGCAAAGAGGAAGGTGAGTGATCATTTCTTGATATGCACATTCATCTCTCTCTGTGAGCTGAATCACACCATCCAAAACAAGAACCTTCCCATATGTTGATGACTGCAAAAGGTAACCATTTAGCTTCAAAACATGATGATTCTAAAAGAAACTAAACAAAGAAAAAAGAAGCTAGAAAAGCTGGTCTTCTCTTTGGAGACCCATGTACCTGAAAGACCATGACATTCTGGTAATCAGATTTCCCTTGAAATAAGATCTTTTCAACCTTTAAGGAATGTGCCTCTCCTGCTTATAAAAAGGTTCACGAAAGATGTTTACGTGTCTTTTCAATTAATGAATAAAAACAAAGTATCTTTTCAATATAATATTATGCAAATTCCTCCGTTACATCTTTCTTAATGCAACTTGCAAAGCCTAAGGTATGGAACAGGATCAAACTCTATGAAAAAAAACATAGAAATCCCCATGCTCACTAAAAAGTAAAAAGACCTATGCTTTGCAAGCCTAAGACTGGCCTCACTCTCAGCCTCTCCCATGTTAACTACTAGAGAAAGAATCCATAAACACAGACAGATGGTAATGGATTAACATATACATCTATGAAAGAATATAGATCCAACCTCATTATTAAACTAATAATACACATTTGCAAATAACATATAAATGACTACATGCAACCAGGACAAGGTTCAGTCAACTTTCAAGCAGCACGAAGTAAGAGATGATAAACAAGCGAGATTTTGCAAAGAAACATAAACTCCTAACATTCAACGAAGTCTTCAGCTAAATATGTACGTAAGAAACTGCATTAAGGGAATTATTGAAAAGACAAGTTTCACATAACTAATTGAACACAAGCAACTGTAGTTGGTCGGTACTAGCAAAGGCTAAAGGTCTTTTAACAGAAATGAAATCCACGTGAAGCCAGGACATTTTTCATGGGTCATTAAGAAGTAATTAGTGCTATCATAAAATAAATGAAGTTTGTCTTATGGAGTTTTTTCATAGCATAAACTCACTACACAAGCACAATTGTCAACCATGTTACAATGAGATGCGCAAACGAGTGGCACACGTTTAACACTGATAAACAAATCCCATCCTCCATATAGAACCATTTGAGAATTTTTTAAAAGGAATGTATATGTGTGTATGAGAGAGAGATGAGAACGAACATCAGAAACAACAACAGAAAGGGGAAAAAAACAGATTTAAGAATAAGTATCACAAACGAAATACAACCTGATGATATTATAACAGCTTAAAACAAACGAACCCATGAATTCAAAATCAGTAGTATCTTTAAAAGGAACCAATATGTTGAAGCCAAATAACAAGCACAGATAATTACTCAGGCATCATTTAAAATAGATCACTAACCACAAATATAAAAAGGAACAAAATGATATAATAAATAGTCAAGAAAAAGCCCTGTTTCGTTACAGAGGAATGAAACTGAGCAAAAGGAAAACGAGTGAAACCTTTCCTTCCCCCAAACAACGTAAAGAAAAAAAGGCAGGGAAGAATGAGGATTTAGAGAGTAAAAAAACGCACCAGGCCACATTGGGCTAATCTCAGAGAACCATCCAGGAATAACAGCGGATATCCCATCGGCTTCCTTAACGTTATTGGCAGTGTTATCGTTGTCACCTTCCGTTTCCATGGCAGCAGCAGCAGCAGGAGCCCCGTTTTCTTCATCTTCTCTCGGCCTCTTAACGGGCAAATCCGTACAACTCACAGGGGCACCACCCTCTTCTGCCATAGAACACTTGAAAGAAAGAAAGAAAAAAAAAAAAGAAAACCCAAACAGCAAAATGACCTAAAAAGAGAAACGCGAAGTGAGAAAAGTCAGAGAAAATCCTGGGTTGCCACTGAGAGAGAGAGGCCACATATGATCTTCGGGTTGCTTTATAGTGCTCCGATAGTAAGTAAAGCAAAATTGCCGCTGGGGCAGTGGGGCTGGGTCGCTTTGGGCAAAGAATAATAATAACAAAAAAAAAAAGAGAATAGAATAATAATAATATTTTGAGAATATATGGGAAAAATAAATTTTAATTCAATTTATATGGAATCATCTTGCAAAACAACGCGTCATTTGCGTGGGTCGTCTTCCTTCTTTTCTTTTCCGATTACTTTTTCTTTTTGTTAATTAGTCAATAATCTGTCAATTGAAAGCGGAAATAAAGAGTGGTTAGTAAAAAGAGAAAGATTAGTACGTAATTATTTTTTAATTATATGATTGGCTTATTCTTTGTAAAAATGATAAGGTTATCAATTAGGGTTGGGAACTTGGGATACGGTTCTGCTTGGTTGCAGAATATCATGAAACTTTTCGCAATGGGGAATCCTTGCAATAAAAGCCCTTGTTTGTGGGATATTTTACAATCGTGCCATTTTTAGATTTTTTACAATTACTTTGATTTGGTGCTAAAACTGTTAATTCAATAGTTTTTAGATTTATTTGTTCAATTACTGTTTTGGTTAAAAAAAGAAAAAAATTCATATGGTTTCTTTTGAAACAAATATTGTATTTAATTATTTTTTATCTAATTTAAATTTTAAAAAATAAAATAATAAATTATTTTATCTTTATTTACATTTTTATTTTACTTATGTTTTATGTTTGAAACTACTATAAATAAAATCTTTTTCAAACCTAAAAAAATAAAGTTTTTAGCCAATTAATTTTATGAGATTAATTTGAAGTCATTTAAATTCAAATTTTAAAAATAAATCAATTTCAAATATGAAACATTAACCAATACTTTATTATTGATAAATGTAATAAGAATTATTTTCATTAAGATTGTAGCTATTTAATTAATTTATTTATTTAAGATTTATTATATATAATTTTTTCTATAATTTTTTAGTTAGCATTTGATTTCAATTTATTTTTTAAATTTTTGTGTTATACATATACATCAAGCTTTTTAATATCAAAATGATTTTTTATAATTTTATTCTATTTAAAAAATATTATTAACTAAAATTATTATTGTGCATTGCATATGTTTAAATCTAATTTAATAAAAAATAATTTAATTTTACCTTTATTAACTCACCAAATTTATAAATTTTGAAAATTGAACTGACTAAATTTAATTCAATTAATTCCAAAATTAGTTGAATAATAAAATGTTATTGTTAGCTTTAAATTGCCATACATATTTTGAAATGACAAAAACTTAAGTGAGCTTTAATGTTTTAACTCATATTGTAAATTTGCCTTATCACACATGATTTTCTCAATACATTTTAAGTGATCATACCCAAACATTAAGACCATGATTTAATGATACATCCTTATTGGTCTTAATTCTTTATAAATGTTTTGAATATTTTAGAAAATCACTTAATGAATTTTTGGACAATGTTTTTATCAAAGAAAGTCATGAAAAACTCCCACAAAAGTGCCAATATGTTTTGGGTGGAATTAGGATCAAAGACCACATCATTTCTAACCCAAAAGTGCAGGAAAAACCCATTCTGGAGGAATGGGATCGATCCCCTAAGGAAAGGGATCGATCCCTTTATGTCAGAAAGTCTCCAACGGCTATTTTCTGTGAGATACAACGGCTAGTTTCGGTTTTGGCTCCAACCAACGTCCACAAACCATCCAAGGGACTATAAATAGAGGCTTAGAAGCTAAAGGAAGGAAGAGGAACAACCAAGCAACATCTTTCATCATCTTATTCATCTTCCTCAAGCCTCAAACAACAATCAAGAGCTCCAAGGTCTACATCATCTATCATTCTCATATTCTTTGTAGTGCTTAGCACAAATATTATATAGGCTTCTCATTGAGCTTAATTTCTGTAATCACTTGCCTACCTAGAGGCTTATCTTTGATTACATTATTTGTATCTCATCAATCCTTGTAAAGGGGAGGTTTCTCTTAAGCCTAGAAAAGAGGGAGGTTTCTCTTTAGCCTTAGAAAAAGAGGGAGGTTACTCTTGAGCCTAGAAAAGAGAGAGGTTTCTCTTGAGCCTTGAAAAGAGGGAGTGTAACAAATTCAAGGATAGTGAATTTGGGAAAATCCTTGGGAGCGTCTCAAGGTAGAGGACGTAGGCAAGGTTGCCGAACCTCTATAAATCACTTGTGTACATTTCTCTATCCTTTCTCTCTTTACTTTCTTGCAATTATATTTGTGTTTATTGCATTGAATTTATATTGTATAATTGCCTAGCTAAGAGAACTTAGAAAATATCAATATAGGCTAGAGAATTTAGAAGAACCGAAAAACGAACCTAAGGTTAGTGAAAAACCGATTCACCCCCCCTCTTGGTATAGCCTATAAGAGCCAACAATTGGTATCAGAGCTTGGGCTTGAGATTGAATTAGATTAACCTCTATCGAGCAAAACGATCTTAAATGGCTCACTTGAATATAGGCACACCCCTAGGAGAAGAGGGACACTCGTTAGTTAGACCTCTACTATTCAATGGTGAGAATTACTCTTATTGGAAAACTAGGATGATGTTATTTGTGCAATCTAATGACTATGAAGTGTGGAGAGTAATAGTTAATGGTCCTAGAATCCCAATAAAGAAAGTAGATGGAAAAGATGTCCCTAAGAGTGAGGATGAGTGGGACACCAATGATATGAGATTGGCACAATTGAATGCCAAGGCTATGCACACCCTCTTTTGTGCATTAGGTCCAAATGAATATAATAGAGTGTCCCTATGTGAAAATGCTAAACAAATATGGGACAAACTAGCCATCACACATGAAGGGACCAATCAAGTTAGAGAGACCAAAGTAGGAATGCTCACACATGATTATGAGCTTTTTAGAATGAAAGAAAATGAGTCCATGAGTGATATGTATACTAGATTTAATGACATAATCAATGGACTTAAGGCATTAGGCAAGACATATTCCAATGTAGAAATGGTGAAGAAAATCTTGAATAGCTTGCCACAATCATGGGAGGCAAAGGTAACCGCAATAGAAGAGTCTAAAGATCCAAATACCTTGTCTTTAGATGAACTTATGGGCTCCCTACTTACATATGAGATGAAATTGAAAAGAAATGAAGTGCCTTCAAAGAATGTAGGGATAGCACTTAAGTCTTCCACTCATGAGGTCATTGAAGATGATAGTGATGAGAGTGGAAATGAGGAAGAAAAAGAAATGGCAATGTTTGCCAAAAGATTTAATAGATTCATGAGAATGAAAGAAAAAGAAAATAATAGGAGACATCATAGAGGGGAGTCAAGTAGAAGAGAAAAGGACCCTTTAGTATGTTATGAGTGTAATGAACGGGGTCATACTAAGTTAGATTGCCCTTTACTTAGGAAGGAAAAGGATAAGAAGCCTAGGAAGAAAGCATTTGTGGCTGCATGGAGCGATAGTGATAGCTCCGATGAGGAAAATGTAGATGAAGAGGTAGCCTACTCATGCTTTATGGCTATTAGTGATGATGAGGCTAGTTGTAGTTCTAGTGAAAATAATGATTATACCTTTAGTGAACTACAAAATGCCTTTGATGATTTAGCAAATGAATTTCAATGCATGAACTCCAAATATAAGAAAATCATTGCTAAATTGAAAATAGAAAATGAAATGCTATTAAATGCCAAACTTGAATTTGAGAAGAAGATAGAAGAAGCAAATCTAGAAATAAATGAGTTGAATAAAAAGAATACAAATTTGCATAACTCATTTACTAGGTTTTATATGGGTCAACAAAAGCTAGATCATATGTTAGAGACCCAAAGAGCTTTCTTTGATAAAGATGGGTTAGGATATAATGAAATACATAAAGAAACTCATCTTAGGAATTTCTTAGTGAGCAAAAATACTATGCATGATCTATCTCTTACATGCTCACTATGCAATAGAATAGGACACTCTTCACAAGCATGCACATATAGAAAAACCACATTTAGAGGAAGAGTTGTTAGAAAAATGTGGGTGCCAAAGCATGCGATAAATAATGATGAATTATGCTTGAAATGGATCCCAAAAGGATCTAAAATTGTGAATACTAACTCTCATGGACCCAAGAAAGTTTGGGTACCAAAGCATGCTTGAATTTGTGTGTTGTAGGAGTGTTAGAGCATGGAGATACAAGATACTATGAAGTTTGAATGCTCAACACATCCTCATGGAGTTTGCTTGTGCCAATGAGAAAAAGGAAAAAGCTTGAGGATCCATCTTTGACAAGATCACAACATTTTTTTTTTAAAGGATAGCTCAAGGTGGACTCAACAATTCAAGGCAAAGCATACTCAAGCAAAGGAGTTTTGTAAGATTAATTCTTTACTCCTTAAAACTTTTATTTGATTATTTGTGATTTGATGAGAAATTTGGTTGATGATTCTTGATGCATTGTGAGTTGAATGATAGAACAAAAGGCATGATGAATGATTGTTGAATGTTTGATGAATAGTACTTGATACATTGAATGAAAAGCATGATTTGTGATTTTGAAATGATTTTTGATTTTCTGCATCTTGAGCAAGTTTGATATGTCTAGATAATATATTTGGTTGCTCAAAAGATGTCAAATATGTCATATATGCAAAATGCCTTGTCATGAGCCTTAATGAAGAATATGCATGTTGACAATCATGACATGTTGTTCACAAGTAGGATGATTTGATGTTATATGTGCTTAAAATCTATGTGAACAAGTTTGTTTTGGCATATTTGTGATTTCTAATGATTTGGTTTGGCCAAAGTATGCATAACTATCAAAATGACCTCCTTTGAGGCCAAAAATGCCTTTATTGGTGAAAATCCTTCCAAAATTGCAAAACCTTTTGTAAAATAGTTTTTCAATCATGTTCTTCATTCATACAAGTCCAAAATCATGTTTTACTAATGTTTGAACCTTTACTTGGACTTAAATAACTCAAAAACGAAGTTTTGGTACCTCAAAGGTTGGATTTTCTGTCAAAAATCTGCAGAAACAGTATGAGGGATCGATCCCTTTTCAAACAGGATCGATCCCCTTGAGCAGAACACAGAATTGGTGTATTCTGGAACTAAGGGATCGATCCCCCTCCCAAAGGGATCGATCCCCCCAGGCCAAAATGGCTTTTCTGCACTTTTTCAACCGAATTTGAGAAGGACTTTTCACTTTCTTGATATCTTCTTTCTTCTCAAGTTAAAATTCATTGTTTTAACTTCTTTTTGATGATCTTTATTTTTCATTGATATCATGCTTCAACTTCATCAATTAATATCATTTCCAACAAATGGTATCACTCTCAACAATCTATATCATTTTTCTTGAACTCACAAGTGCAAAATCAGATTTCTCATTGAAAATGGTCATGAATTGCATAAATCTTGAAATAATCTTGAAATATACTTTAAATGAATACTTAAACATAATTTTGAGATCTATTTCAATGATTTATGGATATATTTGAGAATTTGATGAACTTGTGCATAATGAGTGTTTTTCATATCTTTTGTTCATCTTAGTCAAGCATGCTTATAGGATTATGTCTCTTGGCTTGACTTATCAATTCCACACTTGGTTTCATGATAATTTTACATCTAGTGGATTGATTTCAAATATAAATTCAACAATTGGTAATGGTCATTGGCCTATAATTTGTGATGGTAAATGGATCCTCAATGTTCAAATGCATGAAACTTTATCATCCTTGTACTTAAAGAACTAAGGTCTTAATGACAACACCAACATTCAAAGATAAATGCAAACTTGAACAAATTTAATATCCATGCATTTATTATTTGAATATTTCCTTGCTCATAATTAGTTAAGGACTTGAATTAGAAAATGAGCATAGGATTTGTGTGCTTGAAACCATGGAAGAAAATATGTTTGCTTGAATTCCTTGATGTTTTGAATCTTCCATATGGTATCAATTTGTGAATATGAATATGGATTAATCTTTTATGATTGTGTACTAATGTTTAATTGATCCATATGCATATTTGATGATCTGTGTTGTGTTCTTGCATATTTAGAATGAGTATTTTCTTGACATGAACACACTACACATAGATATTGGATTCATGCAAAATGCCTAAGTTAACCATTAGTAACAATTGGTATTTAGATTGAAATAACAATTAGTATCATTGGAAACCATATTTTCAATAATTGGTAAGCCAAAACTAAATTACCAATTGGTTTGAGCTTTAAATTGACAATTCTTCTCATGCTCTTTAAGATTGAAATGACTAATAGAGAAGAATTCTCTTAGGATATTTTTGTATGAAACTCTTGTGTGCTAGAATTTGAAGTTAATTGCTATATGATTTAATTCTAGACACAATATTTCTTGAGAATGATTTATGAGCACATGCATATGATATGTTATATAATTTTAGCTCATAATCATGATGTATTACCATGCACCTTAGTCGGACCTTAGAGAACAATTGATATACTTAGGTGCTTGCTTAACTTCTTACCAATTGGAACCTTCTTGCAAAATTACTTATCAACAATTGGTATCCAAATTATTTATAAACAATTGGTATTGGATCATAAGTCATATTCATTGCATGAATATTTCATACTCTTTGAGAATATTGACTTATTTATTTGTGCTATAAGTCCCATGTACTAACATGTTTCTTGTTGGATGGAGCATTTTTATTTATTCTCACATAGCCATGATTTTAGGGGGAGCATATTTTTTTATTATTTTTCCTTCTTTTTGCTATGACAAAAAGGGGGAGAGATAGAAAAAGGGAGAGATAGATATAGAGAGAGATTTTAAGGGGGAGAAATAGTTTAAAAATTCATTTTCAAAACCCATGCTTATATTAAGAGGGAGCTTTATAAAATCCTGCTTTATTTGAGGGGGAGTATTTTATCAAAGAATTTTCAAAGCAAATTTACATTAAGTTTTGTCATATCAAAAAGGGGGAGATTGTTAGCTTTAAATTGCCATACATATTTTGAAATGACAAAAACTTAAGTGAGCTTTAATGTTTTAACTCATATTGTAAATTTGCCTTATCACACATGATTTTCTCAATACATTTTAAGTGATCATACCCAAACATTAAGACCATGATTTAATGATACATCCTTATTGGTCTTAATTCTTTATAAATGTTTTGAATATTTTAGAAAATCACTTAATGAATTTTTGGACAATGTTTTTATCAAAGAAAGTCATGAAAAACTCCCACAAAAGTGCCAATATGTTTTGGGTGGAATTAGGATCAAAGACCACATCATTTCTAACCCAAAAGTGCAGGAAAAACCCATTCTGGAGGAATGGGATCGATCCCCTAAGGAAAGGGATCGATCCCTTTTTGGCAGTGTGCCCCGGAAGGCCAAAATGAAGCATGGGATCGATCCCCTAAGGAAAGGGATCGATCCCTTTATGTCAGAAAGTCTCCAACGGCTATTTTCTGTGAGATACAACGGCTAGTTTCGGTTTTGGCTCCAACCAACGTCCACAAACCATCCAAGGGACTATAAATAGAGGCTTAGAAGCTAAAGGAAGGAAGAGGAACAACCAAGCAACATCTTTCATCATCTTATTCATCTTCCTCAAGCCTCAAACAACAATCAAGAGCTCCAAGGTCTACATCATCTATCATTCTCATATTCTTTGTAGTGCTTAGCACAAATATTGTATAGGCTTCTCATTGAGCTTAATTTCTGTAATCACTTGCCTACCTAGAGGCTTATCTTTGATTACATTATTTGTATCTCATCAATCCTTGTAAAGGGGAGGTTTCTCTTAAGCCTAGAAAAGAGGGAGGTTTCTCTTTAGCCTTAGAAAAAGAGGGAGGTTACTCTTGAGCCTAGAAAAGAGAGAGGTTTCTCTTGAGCCTTGAAAAGAGGGAGTGTAACAAATTCAAGGATAGTGAATTTGGGAAAATCCTTGGGAGCGTCTCAAGGTAGAGGACGTAGGCAAGGTTGCCGAACCTCTATAAATCACTTGTGTACATTTCTCTATCCTTTCTCTCTTTACTTTCTTGCAATTATATTTGTGTTTATTGCATTGAATTTATATTGTATAATTGCCTAGCTAAGAGAACTTAGAAAATATCAATATAGGCTAGAGAATTTAGAAGAACCGAAAAACGAACCTAAGGTTAGTGAAAAACCGATTCACCCCCCCCTCTCGGTATAGCCTATAAGAGCCAACAGTTATGTTTTTATATCTAACAAAATCTTCAAATACAAAAATATTAAGTTAAAAACTTTAACGCTAAATTAAAAATATCATCCAAACTCTAAATACTACACGTATATTTGAGTTTTTATATTTTTTATATTTCAGTTAAAATTTCGATTAATTCAATTTTCAAATCAAATTAACCAAAAATCGAAATTTTTTAATAATTATATTTGTTACTGGACCGAAATTAATTAGATGACAGATTAATTGACTGTATTAAATTGATACAGTCAATTAATTCCATTAAAACTGAAATATAAACATCCCTACCTATCTAATGGTAAATATAATATCTTAAATCTTTGAAATCTTATATTCAAGTTTTATTGTGTATGAATTTTATTTAACTTTATTTTTATATTTAGCTGGTTATATGCTGATTTGTTTGTTTGATTTAAATGATTTTTTATTTGAATTTAATTCTTGATTATAATTATAAGTCTTCTTATAATTAGCAACTTCATATTAAAAGATTTTTTTTCTTTTTGTTGCTATTACCAAAATTTAGCATTATATTATTTTGACCTGGATTGGACCCCATGGCACTTAGGGATTTTCAAGTTCAACCTTGTCTTCTTTTCATGTATTTTTATAATTTTTAATTTGCTCATAAGGACCTATTGATGAGGTGTCAACCTCTGGTGCATTGACAGTGTATAGAAACTATACACTGTCCGTGCATCATATATAAATTCTATAAATATATGATAAAGACAAATGTTGAGGTTTCGTATGCACTATCAAATTAATTTGTTCATTCAAATCCAAAAAGTTTTCATTCCATTAATTAAGGCTCAGTGAACAAATTGATTCTTAATTTTTTTTAATTGATTCTTAATTAAAAGGGGATGACAAAGTATGAATTTACGTGTTTTTTGTTGTTTAAACGGTGAAGAGAAATAAGTTGATACTTTAAATAAATTTAAAGAAAAAAGTTACGGTCGTATGTGAAACTGAAATGCAAGTTGAAAGCATTAATTGAATTTAATCAAAGATTGCATAACAACTTTAAGAAAAGAAACAAAGCGCCAAATTCCAATATCACGTGCACGCATCACTTTAGCCAACAACTTTCTCTTTATATATATAAATAATAAATAATAAATAATAAAGCAAAACCTTAAGCTCAATATAAATCATGCATATTGATATAAACGAGTTAAGTTACAAAAATTATTTGAATTCAATTCGATAATTATTTAAATTTAATTTGTTTATTGTCAAATTATTTAAATAATTAATTGAATCAAATTTAAATATTTTAATCAAATTTAAAATAATATTATTATTTTAAAATATATAAAATATTTATATTTATTTTTGAAATATTAAAAATATTTCATATTATTAAAAATAATTATATTTTATAATGAAAGTACTTATTATTAAAATCGTAACAAAAATATTAATATAAAAATATTAAATGAAATATAAAAATATTATATCTTAAATTAACATATTAAGAATGATTAAAAAATTATTAAAATAATAAATATATTTTTTATTAAATTAATATTTATTATTTTTATGATTATTTTTGAAAAAAGTAAATGAAATTTTAAACTTTAAGGGTTTTTTTTAATTTTATTGTTTGAAAATTAAAAAAAAATTGTTCAGTAAAAAATTATTCTCACTTTGTAGTAAAAAATAAATAAAACTTACTTTTTTAAACTCTTCATGTAAAGTAAGTTTCAAGTGATTGCCGCATAAACCATGTGATGTGACTGTCACGTGTACCTGATGAAAAGTTTTCATCGAGGGACTTAATATTTTTGTGCCACGTATTATCGTTTTATAGGTTGATGTCCATGTCATCGAGTTTTTTTTTTTATCGGTGTTAAAAGGGTTCGAGTCCATTGATAGACATAACATAACCATAAACATTTTTTTTAACAGTAGTTTGTTATCGTTATCAATTTTATATATTACGTTTTTTGTTTTAAAAAATTTTATTTTATTTTATTTTGTTTTAAAATTTTAAAAATAAAAACATGTTTTTTTGTTACAAAATAAAAAATATGTTTGGTGAACTATGCTGTTGTATAATTTTTAAAATTCAAAACATAAAACATATTTGACATTTAATAAATTGAAACATAATTTTTTAAACTTTGTAATTAACTAATGTTGAACTTTAAATAATTTTTATGAAATTTATAATTTTAACATGTTATGTGTTGTTTGTATCATTAAAATTATTTCATTTATTATTATATAAGATTTCTTTTAAAATTATGATTTATAAATTACATGAGATTATTTCATACTTTATGTGTCTCAACACAATTAACATCTAAATTTAACACAACTAACTTCCAATACAATATCAATGAAATTACATAAATATTAAACATGATTAAAATCTCTTATTCTAGTTGTCTTCCTCTTTCTTTGTAATGGATAAATAAAATGAAAGTTAAAATACATCATCAAAATAGTATTAAATGTTTGTTACTTTATTATCTTTCTTGATATTAATGTTGTTAGGTTAGGAGAGGTGACCTTGTTTTTCTCATATTGCTTGAGATGGTGAATTTTCTTTCTGCTCTTTTTTTTGAAGGCAAAATTAATTTATAGATAGTAGGCCTACCCTGCTAAAAAAATAAACAAAGATACAGCATAAGGAGAACCCAATATCCCTTGGGCAAGGCAGGCTAAGATATAATTGGCAATTCAAATGCTCTCAAGTAATAAAACAAACATATATTGGGCAAACCAATCAAACACTACAAACAGAACCTATACCAATATCTGTTGGGCTAAGTGAAAGGAGTTCAATGCCCCTTAGCAAGGTTTCGGATTCGAGCCTTGTTAATGAAGAAAACAGCGTTGGAAGAAGCTCACCCTCTATTGGGTCCAATCATAGCTCGACTCCGGATTAGTCGGGGTCCAAAATGACTATCGGATACCGAGAGTCTTAGACCAAAAAAAATAAACAAAACCTATCGAACCTATCCAAAATCAAATATCTATCACAATCAATGATCAGAACACAAAACAACTAAGGATCTCTAAGAAAACACACCATCCAAAACATAGACTAAACAATAGATGCACATCAAACTTATCAAAGATTTGCTTATTTTTCTTTCAGCTCTTTTCATTGCAGTTTATTGATGTAAAGATGAACAGTTTGGGGTTGGTGCTCATCATCCTGAAAAGGTGACTCCAGATGATGATAATATATATGACCAGTATAAGAAGCGAAAGAAAAATTGAAAAAATAGTTGAAGGAAAAGTGAAGTAGCAAGGAGATAAGTGAAGAAGAAGCGAAGAAGAACTGATATTTTGTTGGTGGGATTAATTTTCTATCATAGACAAAAAAAAAAATAAATATGTTTGTGGTATGATTGGAAATGAAGATTTCATTAAAAAAACACTGTTCATTTTGTGTTTGCCTTTGAATTTCCAATCTAATGAGATTAAAAAGGTCAGGTTGAATTTGAACCAAGTCTACATCAAAATGAAGAATAAGAAATTTGAAAAGAAAAAAAAATCAAACAAGGGAGTTACGAATAAATTGGTAACTAAGTATTTATTGTTAATGATCGAAAATATCTTTTCTTTCATTTTTCGTAATAAAGGGTAAAAAGTTTACGATCCATTACCCCTTTTGTAATTTCATTTTTATTAGCGAAAAACATTTTCTTTACACGTGTCCTAGCTCTAGATAATTCGCACAATTTCGTAAGCAAAGGCACAAAATCATGCATGGCCATAATAATTTTCCTCCTAGTGAAAGGAATCATTGATTTGGTCAAACTCCAAAAGATGAAGGTGCGAGGGACGCAAGCTAAGTAACATTGTGGCACTCGTGGGCTGTTTTTTTTAAGCACATATATTTTTATTTATTTTACGATTTAAAATTAATTTTATTCGGATCGAAAATGATAATGAATAAAAATTTTTTAAAAATGAATACTTCATAACTCTAACATTATTTAAATACTTGAAAAAATCTACTTTTATTTTTTTAACCACTTGTTGGCCATTCATGGGCGGTTTTGGGTTCAAACTTTTTCGATTTGGTGTCACAGTTAAAATGATGAAGTTCGATGAATATCATGGAATTAGAGTTGGTGAATTATTAGTTGGCCCACTCACAGTTAAAATGATGAGGTTCGATGAATATCATGAAATTAGAGTATGGTGAATTATTAGTTGGCTCAGTCTGCCATATGCAAGCGTTGTTGATGATTCTAGCTTCCGAGTTTCCACCAGAGTGACAAAACAAAGGTCAAATTGTGTATTCCCACCAAAGCCGAGCCTGTGTGGCCTGGTCTTCAGGTCCTCCACTCACTGCTGTTCTCTCTCTTCTTTTGGTCGGCAAACAAGAGGGCCCTCAATGTTGGTTGATTGGGTTCGTTATCATTTGTCCCTTGCTCCGCCTGCCAGGTTGCTTTTTTCTTTCCACTTGGCTGCCTCTTGGCTATTCGTTTTGGTCGGTTGTATTTATGATTGGACTGCTGTTGAGATTTTTTTTTGGTAGCGTCAATGTGGGGGAAAAGAATACAGTAAAACCATATAAATTAATTCATCTAAATTAATAATCTGTCTAATTTAATAAAAAATTATTGTCTAGACTCAAGTCAAAAGAAAATTTTAATAAACTTGTCGGTCATAATAATTAATAATTTTATTTTAAAATTTAGTGTAAAATTTTAGCCTCAATTATCGTCTAAATTAATTATTTGATAAAAAATACAAAATATGTTTCATAACGTTTAAAAACTAAAAAGCACTTCAAAATGTTAATTTGAAAATGAATATCATATTCAAGATTTTTTATTTTAAGAATTAAAAAAGTATAAAATATATTAAAAAATATATTTATAAAGAGATTTTTATAAAATTAAATTTTATAGAGTTATTAGAAGGATTTTAAAATTTTGAAAAATTAAACAAACACATTTTTTAATATAATAACAATTCACAAGATAAAACCCTTTAAATTAATACTCAATGATGAGTTCCAAAAGTATTAATTTAGAATGGTTTTGCTATACTTCTTATTATTATGCTTGTTTGGATGTAAGGTTAGAAAGTTATGTAGGATTTATCTCAATTTAGTGGTTGTTTAATTTTGATTAATGCCAAATTATTCGATATTTTAGTGATACCAATAATAATATATTTGAGTCCATGAATAATATGATTTTAGTTAAGTGTGATCCCTGTGTCATTTTTGTATTAAGACTTTAATGAAACATGTCAATTTTTTTAACTAAAAGGAGGACTCTACTCTCATCATCTATATGTATGAAAATGGTCTATTAAATTTCATATCTTCAATTTGACAAAGGGTAAAGAGTAACTCTATCCCTTTTTCTTTCATATGCATGCTCAAGGATAGTTCACGTGAAACAATTGGAAGGAACTTTAACTTTGAAGCAATTATGATGGCGAGATTGAGTTTTCACCCACATCTAGATCAATGTTACAGAATTTTAGTTTGGTTGTAGTGACTTGATGACTAGTTTTTGTACTTAATATTAGAGCCAAACTCAATTAAAATCACTAATCATTCCGTTTGAGAGAAGAACCATAATTGAAGCTCCTTTCTGAGCTTTTTTCAAGTTCCATGAAACCCTTTATGACTTCATGCGTTTTTGGGCTCAAATTGTAGTTTTATTGCTGTGAGCTTTTGCTGACGAAAATTGGGTGAAAAAAAAAAACCAAAAATAAAGCTAGATTGAGCCATTTCTGACTGAGTCAAGTCAGACGACTCATTTTTTTAGCAAAGCGAGTCTCCATGCATGGTGATTGGTAAAGATGATAGGCACATGCACTGGCGTTTTGCTTTGGCGCTTGCACTGTTGCACAGCACGACCCAAGACTAGACCCGCCAGTGGCGTGTGTGATGCACGCGCTAGCCATTCTATGTGTACTGTGCATCACTCGCGACAGTGTTACTGACTTGAAAATTAAAAAAAAAATTGAGAGTTTTCATGAGTCTTTTTTGAAATGCTTTTGGGCCAATCCTATGTTGTTTAAAATAAGCCATTTATATTCATTTTTGGGCCAATTTTGTTAAATTTTTGGGCCATAATTTTAAATACTTTTTTTGGATCAAGTTGGTATTAATATGGATCAAGTCTTTTTTTCCCAATAATTATGATTATGTGAAATTGTTAAAATTTGACTTCCCTGATTAGATGTAAAGAAATTCTCATATAACTTACTGCACCTTTTGTTATATATAAAAAGCAGTATTTCCGCTGTAGCACTGCCAAATGGTTTAATTTCTTCTGATTGAAATTCCAGGTTGGAGTCAACGTTTTGCACTGGTTTATTTCTGTTAATTGTGGATTAAGTTTAGAAAGATGTTTAGCCCAAGCCCAGTGAAAACGGAAATCAGCGTGAATTCGTCAATTGTTCGGTCCAAGATCGTTTTATTGAATTTGGTTGGTAATTCATATTTATATATAATTTTTATTTAATTTTAATCAGTATCATTTTCTTGTCTCTTATTCATTTTGTTTTCGTATTGTATTATCATATCATGTCTAAAATTACTAAACCGTAATGCTACATCTCCGTCAATGAAAATAATTCTAACTCCGTCAAATGAAACCACTCAACCATCATCCCTTGCAACGCATACAAGCAAACTCATAAAAAGCAGACCAGTGGATCAAAATTTCACCTACCATCTTCTTTGCAAATAGTCAATGAAGAATTTAAATCCATGACTAATAAAATTGACTAAGATAAAAAATGTTGTAAGTTGATTTCTTTTAAAAATAAATTAAAAGATCTAGAAATAAAGGAAATGTAAGAATTAAGACTTTGTTAGGTAAAAATAATGAAAAGGAATAAGAATGAAAAATTTATTAATCTAAATATTAAATTTTGTAATTATTATTATTTTTTTTTTGTAACTGAAGTATCAAATAAAACAACGATTTTAAGAATCTTGCTCTCTTAACTAGCTTCTTCTTCTTCTTCTTCTTTTCGGTATTTGGCTCTAATCAAATGTCTCTTTATCAATTTAGTCTTTTACATTGTTTCAAACAAATAAATCAATTTAAAATATCAACGGTCAAACCAAACTTTTATTTTTGGGAGATGGTGGGTGTTAGACTATCTCAGCCTACAATATGGACTTTTTTGAAAATTGGATATATATATAGGAATCTACTTACATTATTATAAAATTAATTGTTTGACACATTTTTAATAGCTTCATGTAGGATTAATATTTTTACAAACCAATCGTTAGATTTAACAATTTACTTTTATCTATTATGCACATAAGTTTTTTAAGTCAATACGATAGTTCTATATTTTAATCTAGAATAACATTTTTTTAATCTATACTAACGGTTGAAATTTTATTATTGTGGAATAAATAGTTAGACATTTTTTATTAACATGAAATTTGACTTACATTTTCTACGTGGATAGTAAAATTCAACGATTGGATTAAAAATCTTAAATCATATTAAAATATATGAAAATGTGTAAATATAAATTGGTTTTACATTAACATAAGTGAATTCTTCCTCTCTAAATCATATTTTTTTTGTTTTTGCATATGTGGGTCAATTATATGTCATTATAAGAAATTGATTAAACTCTTAAAGAAGACTGGATGAAATTCATTAAAGCAAATGGGAATAGGTGTTAGAAGGTCTCACCGGAGGTTGTTAATTTCCTTTCAGTATCAATAGTATTGGTCGATACGTGTCAAGTTTGGTAAGACTCCACACATTTAGAGATGATTTTCGTATCAATCTTGGTACTGGATGCTATAGGCCGATTTCATGAGTTTTGAGTGATCTCGGTTGATTTAAGCAAATTTTATTGTTCTGATAAGCATGCAAATGTTATTTACTGTTGAAATATTAATCAAATCTATTAGAGCAACTTTGAAAAAAGAAAACAAAAAAAGAAAGAAGGAAGAGAAAGGAAGAAGTACTAAGAAAATCCAAAACAAAACAAAATGGTGGAGGTGGGAGAACTAAAACGTAAAAAATTATAGTAGACAGAGAAGCATAGAAGGATTGAGGGGACGTTGGGTTAGATTGAAAAGATGACAAAAAAAATAGACATGTGAGATAGGTCATACGACTATGTTTATATATTTAATTATTCGAAGGATAAATAAAAAACTTAGGGGAATAGATGTGAACAAGTAATTAAGGAAGATTGGGGGAATGTTTCGCAAGGGTCAATTACCAACAAAATGGAGAATATGACTAAGATGCTGAGAGGTTGGAGTGTGAATTTTTGTAGAGGCAATGAGAAGAAAACCAAGGATTTGAATATGAAGTTGGAAGAGGTCATGAGATTACAGCCAAGTAATCAAAATATTATAAGGGAGAAGGAGTTACGTGATGAAATTAATAATTTATTAGAGAAAGAAGAGTTATTTTGGAGACAACGATCACGAATAGCATGACTTAAAGAGGGAGACAAGAATATTGCCTATTCTCATAAATAGGCTACTGTGAGGAAGACGACGAATAGTATATGAGGTATGGAGGATGAAGAGGGGCATGGCTTGAGGATAGATTGTAGATAGAAGAAATAGCCATAAGGTACTTCCAAGACTTATTCAAATCCACTAGATCTTCAAAGTTTGAAACAGTGTTGGAAGCTTCGGACAAATGTATCTTGAGGAAAATGAATGACTACTTACTGGAGAAGTTCAGTGTAAAGAAGATAAAAACAATAGGAGAGCTACTAAATACACCTATATTTTTTCTTCCCACACCCTATTTTACACTATATGTTACTGTTCATTTAAGGGGGAAAATGGGTGTGAGAAGGAAAAAAAGGGTGTATTTAACAGCTCTCAAACAATAGTTGTCCACATGCATCCAAACAAATCACTAGGACTAGATGGGTTACCGCCTTTGTTCTATCAAAGATATTGGCATATAGGTGGTTAGGATGTAGTCAATTTTTGTTTATCTTTTTTAAATGAGGAAGGCTTTTTGAGAGATCTTAATCACATTCATATTGTGTTTATACCGAAGGTTAAAGATCTTAAGATAATGGCAAATTTTAGACCTATTAGTCAATGTAATGTATTGTATAAGATAATAGCAAAGACACTAGCTAATAGGTTTAAAATTGTCCTTCCAAAATGTACAAGCGAATATCAAAGTGCATTTGTACTAGGCAGGCTTATTATGGATAACATCGTAATAGCCTATGAATTGTTACATTCACTTCGTCACATAAGGACTAGCAAGAGAGGGTATGTTGCACTAATGCTTTGCTTGGTAAGAAGGATGGAAAGAAGTAAGAATAGAAAATTTGTTAATCTAATGGTTAAGTTTCATAACCACTTTCCTATTTTGTAGCTTAATCATTAGATTAACAAATATTCCATCCTTACCTCTTTCTATCCTTCCTACCAAGCAAAGGCTAAAGCTAAATATGAGCAAAGCCTATGATAGGGTGAAATGACCATTTTTGGAAGCTATGATGAGGAAGTTGGGATTTCATGATAAATGTGTATCACTCATTATGAGGTGTGTTATCTTTGTTTCTTTTTCAATCAGGATATAGTCCAAAACCTTTTATCCAAAAAAGGGGCTGAGATAAGAGGATCCCCTATCACCATATCTATTTTTACCATGCATTGAAGCATTGTTAGCATTACTAATGAGACAACAACAGATTGCTTTGATTCATGGGGCAGAAGAGATCCTGAAATTTCTCTCTCTCTCTCTCTCTCTCTCTCTCTCTCTTTTTGCAGATGATAGTATGTTGGTAATAAGGGTGAAACAACATGAATGTGAAGTGATAAATCATTACTGGAAAGTATGAGGGTGTTCGGGCTAAAAGATAAATTTTGATAAATCCTTAATTTTTTCCATGGAAATGTCAGTGAACTTGATAGAGACAACTTGAAGTAGTATTTTGGAATTAGGATAACAGCCACGCCAGAGAAGTATTTGGGCCTTCTGATAAGTCTCTAAAATATATAGTTTTTAAAGTATTTTATTACCTCAATTTTAATTGAATTTTGGGATTTTTATATAATTTCTTTTCAATTTAATTAAATTATCTTCATGTGTAAGAAATTCAAGAATAAGGAGGAAACAGAGAAAATGACAAGAAAAATCAAGGAAAAATGGTTGGATTTGGTGTTTAATTCTTAAAATCATAGACTTAGCCTTCTTCAAATCCCAAATCTTATTCCTACCACCTTACTCTTAAATTATTTTTAAACCATAAATTATAACTAAACTAATTTTTCAAACCCTTTTAGAAACCCTTTAACTCTTATCCCACCATAAACTACTTAAACTTATCCCATTTTTATATAAAGCCCAGGCATTATTTAAGCTCATTTTAAATATCAAAACTTGCAAGTCTAAAACATTTTAAACTTAAAACCACATTGATATCGTGACTTTTTCTCATGCAAGCTCAAGGCATACTCAATTATAAATTTAGTTTCGTTAAGAAGCCTTAAAGAAAGTGCAGCCTATGATTATTTGCCAAAACTCTTTTGAAGAAGCCCTGACTTATATAGAAGAGAGGAGCGGCCGAAAGAGTGGTGAGGCTAGTGACAGAAGCCTTCTTCATCACTGTTAATGCGTGTTTCTTTGAAGTTCTCCTTAAGCTTAGCAATAGTTTTAGTTACTTTTAAATTCTGTTTTTATTTTTCTTAAGGGTTTTAAGTTTTAAAACTTTAATCCAGAGACATTACAATTTATTGTTTAAATTTAAATTCAAGTTTTCCTTCAAATAAATTCACTGTTTTTTTTCTTTCATATTCTGTTTCTACCGGATTATGCTTTAAATTCTGGTTGCTGTTTTGATTCGTTTCTTTTCAGTTTATAGTTTAAAAATTGAAGTGCTAGTGTTTAGTTGTTTTCTGCTTTGTCTCTTTCTTTGTCTGCGTGAACGAGCCGCTGTTTGTCGCTGTCGTTTGCTGAGTTTGGTGTGGGCGACGCAAGGCAGGGCTGGGGCAGGTTGCAAGCAGGAGGCGTGCGTGAAGTTGCTGTTGTGTGTTGCCGGACTGGTCTGCCTGAACGCTGCCTGCGATTACTGGCGTGAGCTGCAGCGTTGACAGCAGGTGAGAGCGTGGCTTGTGGGCAGAGTAAGTGCAGGGGCTACGGGCTGTGCGTGGGTGGCTGTTGAGGCGAGATTGTGTTGGTGTCTGGCAACAGAAGCAGGAGGTGGCCAAAAGAGACGCATGGGGCAAAGGTTGGCTTGGCAGAAGCGGGTTGGATGCATAGTTATAAAATCGATATATGTATCGTGAATGAAAATTTTATTTTTAAGAATCGATTATAGATACGTATGTAAGATAAATAAAAAATAAAAATATTATACATATTAATAAAATTAAGTAAGCATATGATAAAAATAAGAAGTATGATTGTTTTTAAACTCTTAACATACTCATTAATAGTGTATATTTTTTAAAAAATTTTCATATATTTTTTTATCTTTAATTTACTAACTTAAGGTTTAATTTTTTTTTTTCAATATTTTAAGATTAAATTATATAGAGAATATGTTTTAAAATGTTTTTTAGGTTAAAACACTATTAAAATTGCATTTTTAACTAAATGGCTCAGACCAATTTTTTATTGGGCGTGGCCTGATTTCAATATAAAGTGTATCGAAGTGTATCAGTGTATCATACGATGTGTATTGATTTGCTTGTGTATCGATAGATACGCTACCGATTCATGTTAAAAATGATTTTTTATATCGATACGTATCAAGTTTATAGTAAATCAAATCGTATCGTACGATACATATTACCTATTGTATGATTTTCATAACTATGGTTGGATGGCTATTTTCAATTGTTTTAGTTTAGGATAGTTTAATTTAATATATTAGCCTGTTTTCTTTTTGGTTTATTAGATTATTTTGGAGTAGTTTATTAATTTAGTTATTAGTCCATTAGTTCATTAAATTTTAATTAATTAGAATTAAACTTTTAATTTTAGATAATTTAAATTTCATATTCTAATTCTTGTTATTTTTAATTTCTTTTACAATTTATTAACATATTAGTGTGTTTTAATTTAGTAGATTATTTTAGACTAGTTTATTAATGGATTTAATTAAGTATTAGTTTATTAGTTCATTA
Organism: Heritiera fomes; assembly: GCA_032173925.1. Lineage (NCBI taxonomy): Eukaryota > Viridiplantae > Streptophyta > Magnoliopsida > Malvales > Malvaceae > Heritiera > Heritiera fomes. Next base: position 12,395,879 of record JAPDPM010000009.1, on the reverse strand, counting down.
GATTTTAACTAGTTACAATTAAATTTTTAGTTTTAGATAATTTAAGTTTTAATTTTTTTATTTGCTATTTTTAATTTCTTCTTCAATTTAAATTTTGTTTTATTTTAGTTTTATGCATTTCAAATTTTATTTTACAAAATTTAGTTCTTTGTTTATTTTAAAGTTCAAGTATCTAGTTCAGAAAAAGAAAAATTACATATTACTTAAATAAATTTAGATTGTCAAATTTTAGTATTTAGCTAAAATAAATCTAACTAATCCTCGTGAAAATGATAATTTATTAATACTTTATTACTTGTTGCTATATGTGCACTTGTGGCATAAGTTTAGATGGAACACCTTCCTTCAATGCTTGGAAGAAATAAGCAAAATGCTTTTAAATAGATTTGCAGCAAAGTATTCAACACTAGAATAGGTGGCTCCTTTTTCAATGAGGAAAGAAGATTTTTATAAAAAGTGGTTACCTTTCTCAACACTAGAATCTATATTTATATATGAATAATTATCTACACATTTTTACTTACGCATATATATATATATATTTATATATATATATGTGTACATTTTTTTATTTATTTCGTATCACTTGATCATTTATTATATATTTATATATGTACGTATGTATGTGTGCATGCATTGGTGTGCGCATGCATGTATGTAACTATATATATAGAATTAGCGTATTTCATTCTCTTCATATATATAAATTTCTATGTATATATATACACATACACATATAGGCATATACCTCATACACTTGTGTGTATTTATTCGTACTTATGTAATTGTTTTTTTTTATTGTCCTTATAAGTAAGTCTATATTTCTATGTATATTTCCAAATACATATATGCATTAATGAATCCTTGCATATAGACAGTTCTAGTGCAAAGCGGCACAAGCGTTTGACACATATTTTTGAACAAAGAATACGAAGGCTTATGTGAGAAGAAATTCTCGATACCCTTGATTTTTTGGATTTCAAAGTCTGTATTGAATGTATTAAGGGAAAACAAACAAATATCAAGAAAACTGGTGCAAATAGGAGTTTAAACATCTTAGAATTAATTCATACTGATATTTGTGGTCCATTCCCTACAGCTTTTTGGAATAGTCAATAGTATTTTATTACTTTCATAGATGATTATTCTTGTTATGGGTACCTATACTTGATTAATGAGAAGTCTCAATCGTTGGACATTTTTAAGACCTATAAAGTTGAAGTTCAAAATCAGATTGGTAGAAAAATTAAAGCCATTAAATCTAACAGTAGTGGTGAATATTATGGTAGATATAATGGATCACATAAACAATGTCAAGGACCTTTTGCAAAGTATTTAGCAGAATGTGGCATCGTTCTTCAATATACCATGTCAAGGACTCCAAGTCAAAATGGTTTAGTTGAGAGACGAAATTGGATCCTAAAAAATATGGTTAGAAGTATGTTAAGTCATTCTTCTTTACTAGAATCACTTTGGAGAGAAGCTTTAAAAACTACAGTGTATATTCTTAATTGAGTTCCAAGCAAAGCGGTAGCCTAAACCTCATATGAGTTATGGATAAGAAAAAAGCCTAGCATAGGCATTTACATATTTGGGGTTATCCAGTTAAGGCTAGGCCATACAAGCCTAATGAAAAGAAATTGGACTCAAGAATAATAAATTGTTACTTTGTTGGATACTCAAAGAGATAAAAGGTTTCAAGTTTTATGATCTCTCAAATAGATCCTTTTTTGAGACAAGAAATGCTAACTTTATTGGTGATGTTGAATATGATGGGAGTAATAAACTCAAAAACTTTGTCTTCGAGGAAGAACATGTTACTGTTCCTATAGTTGCAACTGAAAATAATTAGGTATTTATATATGACATTATTCATGATGCAAATCCAGATTATTTAGACACTCATGGGTTACCTCTTATTCATATTGAAGAACATGTTCTTTTTCAATTGGAGAAGCAACACCAACCTTAAATGGAAGTGTTATTAAAGGGATCCTTTAGAGAGAGGAGATTAGCTATTTCATATGATTATGTCGTATATCTCCAAAAACATGAGTTTGATATAGGACTGGAAGGTGATTCAAAATCTTTCAGTCAAGCCAAACAAAATGTTCACTCTCAGAAATGGATAGAGGCCATGAAAGATGAGATGAAATCAATAGAGGATAATGACATTTGGGATCTTGTTGAATTGTCTGAAAGAGCGAAATCGATTGATTATAAATAGATTTCCAAAATAAAATGAGATTTGAAAGGTAATGTCGAAAGATATAAAATACCTCTAGTTGCCAAATGTTTCACTTAAAAGGAAGGCATTGATTATAAAGAGACTTTCTCTCTAGTTCTATTGAAAGACTCTTTTAGATTTATTATGGTAGTTGTAGCTTATTATGATTTAGAGTTACATCAGATGGACGTAAAGACAAGGTTTCTCAATGGTGGAAAACTTCGTGTTGGATGAAGCGAAATATCTAGTATGCAAAATAAAAAAAAATCTATCTATAGTTTAAAGCAAGCGTCTCATTAGCGGTATCAGAAATCTGATCAAGTGATCACCTCATTCAGTTTTAAGGAGAACACTGTTGATCAATGTATTTATCATAAGATCAGTAGGAGCAAGGTTATTCTTTTGGTGTTATATGTCGATGATATCCTGCTAGCAATCAGTGATATATGTTTATTGCATGAAACCAAGAAATTTCTTTCGAATAATTTTGAGATAAAAGATCTTGAGAATGCATCCTTTATGTTGGACATATAGATTCATCGAGATCATTCTTGTGGTATACTTGGCTTATCACAAAAGGCATATATCGATAAGGTGTTTAGTAGATTTGACATGAAGAATTGTGCATCAGGAGACACGCACATTGCTAAAGGTGATAAATTCAGTTTGCTTCAAAAAGGCAGAGATGTAGAAGATTCCTTATGCTTCAGTAGGGAGTCTTATGTATGCTTATGTTTGTACATGTTTGGATATTCTGTACATAGTTGGTATGCTTGGCAGATATTTAAATAACTTTGGAATGGATCATTGGAAAACAGTAAAGAGGTTATGCGTACTACAAAGAACTTAAGATTACATGCTCTCATATTAGAGGTCAAATCATTAGAGATCATTGGGTATTCATACTTCAATTTTGTTGGTTGCCTTGATAGTAGAAGATCCACTTCTGATTATGTTTTCAGGTTAGCTAGAGGAGTTGTGTCTTGGAAGAGTGTAAAGCAATCATTCATAGCTTTTTCTACCGTGGAAATAGAGTTTATAGCTTGCTATGAGGCATCGAACCAAGCAATACGATTGTGGAATTTTATCACTGGGTTGTGCATTGTCAATGACATTGAGAGACCATTGAAGATTTATTGTGATAGTAAAGCTACATAGTTATATTCTAAGAACAACAAAAGCTTGTTAAAGTTAACGAATAGTAACATTAAGTTTATTATTGTTAAGGAGAGAGTTCAGAGTCTTCAGAATCCATGATTGCAGAACTAAAGGTAACCTACCTAAGATGTTTCATGAGCATGTAACTTATATGGGTATGGTTCATCTTGGTAATATGCTTGTATGGTAAGAGTTTGTTTATTTATATTTATTTGTTAGTGAGATATTTTTCTGATTAGACTTAAGTATTGTTGTTATTACTAAAACTCTGAAATAAAATTTTATTCTTTTAATTGCAGTTGAGCATAAAGTTTTTTTAAAGTATGTTGTTTAACTCTTTGAGTTATAAAATAGGACCAGTTGAAAATAGGCATGTTAAGGTGTCACGTTACATGTAATTTTCATGCTACACATCCATACTTGATTTGACTATTGATGGGTCTAATTACGAAATATATGTAAGGAAGATCGCTTTGATCCTATGTTGGTATAATTGATGGACCAGATTGTTTAGAGATGTTACTCTGTGAAGATAGCAAATATTAAGCTCATAAAGCTATTATAAAATGCACAATTGTCAAGTGACATATGTGACTTAAGTGAAAGATTGTTGAAAAATTCTTTAAGTGGGTTTACATATATAAATTAATTGTATATTATAGGCTTTGCAATGTATAGAGACCCAATATTTTATTTTACTTTTATGATGGGCCAGAAAAGAATAAAATAAACAACAATATAAATAGTTTATGGTCCTCAGTTTAAATATAACGTAATTCTTATTCTCATCCAATGAGTGAGCTACAGATTCCATCAAAACGTTTAGACATGAAAGACTACTAACCCCAATCAATCAATTCCAATAAATTTAGGTACGCTCCCATATTAATTTTATTGATGATTGAACATGAGATCCTGTATTCTTTATATGTTTTAGTTTTCCTACATTGTAGTCAACAATAACTATCACAGTAGGTGCAGCAAACAAGTGGCCTTCACCTTAGCAGTAGGGCTCTTCGTGCAGTCAACAAAGCAGCAACATGTAGGAGGATGGCCGACATAGCAAGCAGTAGTAAACAATGGTGTAAGCTCATAGTGCTGGTGATGGTGACAGGGCTTGGTGAGGATGCAAGAGCAACAAGACAACAAGCGACTTGGCGGTGTAGAGCGGTGGTGATGAAAACGATAGCAGTTTGCAGCAAGGCAACTTGGTAAGAAATTGGGTGCAAAAACAGTTCAGTAGGGGTGGGTGGCTTGGAGCCTTCGACATCAGCACTTCATTCCTCTTCACAGCACTGAGAAGTCGTTTGGTATAAGGGATTTAAAGCACTTTGCAGTGCAATTTAATGGACTGTAATATTTTTACAGTGTTTGGTATATTCTAGCCACTGCAATGTAACTTTGCAGTTGCAAACACATTGCTGTTGGGAGCTGCAATGTGATTGCAGCTCCCTCCCCCCCTCCCCCCCCACTGCAAAGTTAGATTGCAGTGGGATTTTACTTAGCCAATTACTCATTTACCCTGCTTTTCCATCCTTTTGCTGAACCAAAAGCTCTCAACAAAACCTCTCCTCTCCACCACAGAACCTTTACCCTGCTTTTCCTTCTTTTTGCTGAACCATAATATTGTATTTGTTATTAACCAGTAAGTTATTTACTTCAATATGTTTTGTTTAAGTCAAAATGATTTGGTGCATTTTTAATTACATTCATTTTAATTTAATAATTAAATTTTAAATTAATAATAATCTATATAAAATTTGATATTAAAAATGATGAGCAATATCAATAATTATTATTTTATATAATTCACATTTTCATATGATAATTACATTTGAAATAAACTCCATTGTATCAGATTTGTTTTCATAGTTAATGGTATTTTTGGAATTTGTCACTATATTACCAGCAAAAGTGAATGTTTACCAAACAATGCAATGTTACTTTCTCAGCAATTTAAACAGAACTTTACACTGCATACCAAACACTGCAATGTTACATTTCCAGCAATTACTTTCCCAGTAATCACTTTTTTAACAATCACTTTGCATTGCAATCACTTTACATGTAATGTACCCAACGCTACCTAAGTGGCAAAGGAAATAGCATGTAGCAACCAGGCGTGTAGTTGGCAATAGCACGAGCAAGAGCAAGGCAAGGCAATCACATGACCAAAGAGTGCAAGGATGAAGAACAATGAGGCATCCCCTTCTTGTCGACCTCTCCCTAATTTATAAGCCTTTAGGATGAATTTAGGATTTCAAATCCCAAAGGTCAAATCTGTGATTATTATTTTAATTTTCCTTGATTTGTTTTCCTTTGATTCTCCTTTTTTGTATTGGCTCATAATCTCCAAAGATCCCGTATCTTTTCTAAGCTTGCTTTTTCTTTCTTTTTTTCATTCCTTTCCTTTTTTTTTCTGCATTATTATTATTATTATTATTATTATTATTATTATTCCAAAAAATTTCAATACAAGTTTGATCTTGGTTTTTAATTTATTTGATTCTATTTCTCTTTTGTTTCACAAATTTGGAAATCAACCAAAACCTTTTTTTTCCCCTTTTTTTTATTTTTTTTAAAATTTTTAATTTATAATTTTAAATTAAAAAATTGAATTTATCTTTTAATTATCAGGCCCGAATTTCAGTTTTTATCTTAAGCCCAAAACTACAATCGCTTAACCAAAAATCGGATTAAAATCTGAATGAAATATAAATTCAAATCCAAATTCGATTTGGATAAAAATTTTAATTTTGAAACAAGTCTTAATATTTAATTATCAAGAATATTTAACTTACAAAAAAAAATTGATTTAGATTCGGACTTGGATTAAAAATAACTTAATAGGCCTAATAATAGGCTGAATGCCCAATTACAAATCTAAACTTTGTGTCATTTTTCAATTAAAGATATAATCTTTAATTTTGTTCAATCAATAATTAAACGTTTTTAAATTTGTTTAGTTAAAGATATTTTGACAAAATTAAAATGCACGCACCATTAAGTTATTAACAGTGTTAATAGGGGCACGTGACGACAATTTATTGGTTGTAAAAAATTTTTAATCGATTTTTGTCAAAAATCAAAAAAAGGAAAAATGAAAGGAAAAATAGAAAAGAAAATTAATGAAAAACAAAATTATGAAAAATCAAACCCAGCAAGTGTAACTCCCAATCGATTGAAACTGAGAATCAAATCCAATAAGAAAGTAAATTCCAATAGATTGAAATAGAGAATCAAACCCCCATCAATCTTGATCCCATCTTATTTTCTACAATCAACTAAATTCAGCTATCCATTGTCGAAAAAAAACCCAAAATCAAGAACTCAGCAACCGCGCCCCTTTCTATCCCAAAATCAAATCCTTTTATACTCCAAATACAATTTCACAGCCACCTACAAGCTATCAAAACCAAAAAACTATCAATTCGTACAAACCTGTGTAATGACCTTGACCATGAGGGACAGACCAGCAACCAACAAGCTTACAGTAAAGTGCAGTAAGGAGGTGATTATGGAGCTGAATAAGGAAGGACATGAGCCAAAGAATGAATTGATGACTGAGCAAGCTGGAGCTGTTAAAGAAGGGGACACAGATGAGAGAATGGTGCAACGATTTTGCTGAGTTGGCAGATAATATCAGAATTGATTTTGTCCTTATTACAGCAGTCACATGATAATATTCCATGTCGTAACGATTTTCGTCCGGGAATCTAATCGCTAGACATTAAAAATTATGGAGTCGCCACCAATCAATTTTAACTTAGGTGTGATTGGCCACCTATTCAAAACTAAGGATAAGTGCATTGATCTATGTTCCAAAATTTGGGTTCGGGAATACGGTTACGTGTGAGGAAGGTATTAGCACCCCCGCAACGCCCGTCCAACGGACGGTACCAATTAATCATGTTTTATTTTTAGCAATCTTGATTTAAATGGTCTTTTATTCTTAATTAAATTTTCTTTTTATTATCTTCCTTAGGATATTCTCCAACACTTTGATCGAATTCCCAAGGAAAATTTGTTATTTCAAGAGTATTCACAGGACACACTCATCCTTGTGAAGAGGCTCCGTCGTCGATTTTATATTTTTAATTCTCTTGTAAAATTTATTGAAATTATAACGAAAATCTTTAATATTGAAATTATTTTCCCTAAATTTTCCAACACTTTGGTCAAATTTAGAAGAAATATCTTTTCACTTAAGAATTTTCTAAATATCGCACACTCGCGAAATTCTGAAATTTCATCATCGGTTAGGTTTTCATTTACTACTATTATATAAAAAAATATACATTTTTATTAAAAGACCATTCATTATTATAATAATTTATTCTTGAATTAGACAAATTCCTACATCCTTCAACACTTTGATCGAATGTAGAGAATTGGAATTATTAATTTTTATTCCAAAATTTTCCAACACTTTGGTGAAATTTGAAAAATTATTTTTATTTTCTTATAATCATAGATTTATTTTCAATTTACTAGCTCACCTGGAACAGTTCGTCTCACACAAATAACTTTTATACCAGAGCTCGCCACTTAACAGCTCGCCATGCACAAGTTAACTTGCTCGTGAGAACTCTATTTGGAAATTATTATTATTTTTTATTACCTTTTTCATAAAGATTTATTTTTAATCTACTCGCCCGCCCGAGCAGTTTGCCATGCACGAGATGTCGCCTTTTACTAATTCGCCAGGCATTTACCTTTTTCCTAAAGATTTATTTTTAATATACTCGCCCGCCCAAACAGCTCGCCATGCACGAGATGTCACCTTTTACTAATTCGCCAGGCATTTACCTTTTTCCTAAAGATTTATTTTTAATATACTCGCCCGCCCAAACAGCTCGCCATGCACGAGATGTCGTCTTTTACTAATTCGCCAGGCATTTGCTGGCAGAAGCTCGTCCTCTTGTAGCTCGCCAAACACAACTTTACACAAAAGAGCTCGCCCGAACAAATCTTTTTTTTAAAAAAAAAATCAAATTTTTATAACTTAACAGCTCGCCACCAAAAGGTTAGTTTTTGCGAAAATTTTCTCTACATCCTTCAACACTTTGATCGAATGTAAAGAATTGAAATTATTAATTTTATTCCAAATTTTTATTATTATTTTTATTAAAGACTTAGTTTTAACCTACTGGACGGCTTGAACCAACACTCTTCCTAATAGGTCGCCCGTGAGCTAGAGTATAGAGAGATCGCCCGCCCATTATAAATCACCCATGCAAGTGAACTGGCAAGTAGCGAGCTCGCCCATTCAACTAAACCATCGTTGAGAGTTCGCCCGGCGAAGAAGATTTTATAGTGTTTTGTAATTATTTGAGTGAAGTAGGTTTAGCTAAATATAGGATTTATTTAAAATTTCTTAAATAAGGAAGGCAGAGTACACTTACAATGTTTGGCTCGTTGAAGTTGTGTTAAGCTCGCCTTTCAATCTTCTGGATTGGTCACCACTAGTCCAACCGTATTCGCCTCTCACCACTACACTTTCTTCTTCCCAGTAACAAATGTGGATACTGCTCACCGTCGTCTTCACATCCTCTTCAATGCTCCAATCACCGTCCCAATCGCACCAGAACTGATATTGAGATTTTTGTTATTGAAGGTAGTTGAATTCTCTCTTTTTCTCTGTCTCTCTTTCAATATTTTCTGTCTCTGTATATCTTTCTTTCTTTTCTCTCTGTCTCTCTGTTTTTCTCTGTTCTTCCTTGTTTCTCCCTTTTTTTCTCTTTGTCTCTGTATCTCTGATCTCCTTTAGACTATTTATAAGCATTTTTAGTTAAGAAAAATCAAACGAAATCTTTGAAACCAGGGACTATAATCCATTGTTCCGCTGGTTTTTCCTGAGCATTCTTAAATGCATGCTTGACATTCTTGGTTTTCCATGTGGATGTAGAGTTACAGAGGATCTTGTAATGACTTTCCTTTCTTTTTCATGTTTTCTGGGCAACTTTTAGTCAATAAAATCAGAGCAAATTAATTTTCGGAAGACTTTTACTCCAAATGAGGTTTGTCTAGAGGTCGGCGAGGATAGCAGAGCTAAGCTCAGGTAGGGTGGCTGTCTGACAACCTTCACGCCGGTGTTGTTAACGTTGTTCTTTCTTTCTTTTTTTCTTTTCCTCGAGCAGCTTTTTATGAATTCCGTAGTGAACAAAAGCGGATCAAATCTCTAAGATGAAGAGATTATGATTGCTATACACAGTCGGTGTCAGTGAAGTTGGTGAGACAGCAGGACTCTAGCGACCACAAGGCTGGCGAACACCGATGGGCGAACCACAAGGCTGGCGAACACCGATGGGCGAACTGGCGATCTCAAGGCTGGCGAACACCGATGGGCGAACTGGCGACCTCAAGGCTGGCGAACTCAATTTTTATTATTATTATTATTTTTAATTATTTATTATTAATTTTATTATTAATTTTATTATTTTATTTTTTAATACTGATTTTCTTTTCCTTCTTTTTTATATTATTATTTTTTTTTTACAAATTCAAACGTATGATAAAATAGATTTATTATTCCGGACAAAATTAAGTGTCTACAGCTGCTCCTCTTTGCGCATTGCTGAGAATCAGGAATGGGGCAAAGACAATAGACAACAATTTTGTCCGACTCATGGCCTACTTCTTTTTTTCTTTAGGTTTAACAATATTTTTCTTACCAAAAAGCTCTTCACTTTAATTTGGCTCCTCTCTCAAGAGGCGAACGACTTTAAAAAAAATAAATTGGGCTCCTCTCTTTCAAGAGGCTCACGACTTTTGGAAATAAACTGGGCTCCTCTCTTTCAAGAGGCTCACGACTTTTGAAAATAAACTGGGCTCCTCTCTTTCAAGAGGCTCACGACTTTTGAAAATAAACTGGGCTCCTCTCTTTCAAGAGGCTCACGACTTTTGAAAAATAAACTGGGCTCCTCTCTTAAGAGGCTCACGACTTTTGAAAATAAACTGGGCTCCTCTCTTTCAAGAGGCTCACGACTTTTGAAAATAAACTGGGCTCCTCTCTTTCAAGAGGCTCACGACTTTTGAAAATAAACTCGTAGAAGGTTCTTGATTGATCATAGTTTAGCCTTTTCCTATCGAAAGGTAACTCTATGTTTGGCTAGTTATATACCCAAATCCTATCCAAGGGGTTTTTAGTCACATGTACTATTGCATTATCATGATGCAAATATTCTCAAATGATTAATGAGATGTATTACACAATTTTTGGGGATGTGTATATAAAATGTGTATGCTTCTTAAAGGGATGCAACACTTATTATGAGATAAATTTTAATTCCGAGTTTCGCAATCTTATGCCCTTTTTCCTTTCTTTTCTTTTCCTTTTCTTTTCATCATTCTCCCAAGATGACCTTCAACCTTTGCATTCATATATTCTTAATCCTGTGTTATGCCAGCTAGGTCTCATCACTTAATCTCAAACTTCCTTTAATCATCATTCAGCTGGTACCATCATATTTTTCCTCATTTACATCTCACTCTTGTTATTGTTAAATCTCTTTTAAGTAATTCGAAAAGTAAGTGGACTATGAGACATACTGCAATCGTGAATTTCTTTCAAAAGATGGATAAGAGAAAATGAGTGTTAAGTTAAGACAACAAAAGAGGAATGTGTTCTTATTCAAATGAAAGGCAATTTAAACAGATACAATGAAATGGTTGATCAAAGTTTCACAAGAGGATGCCCTTACAATAATTATTCTGATCATTGTGAATTAATCCAAAAACCTTCTTTTGACTTCACTGTTTAGCTGATGGCTTTAAGCTTCAGAGAATACCTCAAATTGAACTCTACCCCTCTTTGTAAGATATTTGGTTACCAATCTCATGCACCATTGCTTTCTGTCTAAGTTGCCCGTTTTCGGGTTTTCAACTCAAACATTCCCATTTGGATTCAAGTCACCCTTTTGGGTTTTCGCCTTGAACCCCTCCTTATTTTTTTCTTTTCTCTCTCTTTTTTTTATGCATAATACTTCTTTACTGCATCAACATTTATTAGATTGGGAAGGTCTCTTCCGTCCATTTCTGCCAAAATCAATGCTCCTCCTGAGAATGCTTTTCTTACTACAAAAGGGCCTTCCCAATTTGGAGTCCATTTGCCCCTCGGGTCAGGGATATTAGGTAGAATCTTTTTCAAAACCAAATCCCCTTCTCGAAAATTTCTAGGACGAACCTTCTTGTCATGTGCTCGCATCATCCTCTTTTGATACAATTGCCTATGACATAGCGCTTTGAGTCTTTTTTCCTCAATAAGGTTCAATTGCTCATATCGGGCTCGGACCCATTCAGCTTCATCCAATTCAACTTCCATAAGGACACACAAAGAAGGGATTTCCACTTCAATAGGCAAAACTGCCTCCATCCCATATACTAATGAAAACGGGGTGGCTCCTATGGATGTGCGAACTGATGTACAGTAAGCGTGCAGAGCAAAAGGCAACTTTTCATGCCAATCTTTGTATGTATCTGTCATCTTCTGAATGATCTTCTTGAGATTTTTATTTGCAGCTTCGACAGCTTCATTCATTTTTGGACGATAAGGCGCCGAATTTTGATGCTTAATATGAAATTGGGCACATGCTTCCTCAATCAACTTATTGTTGAAATTCAGAGCATTGTCTGAAATGATCCTTTCTGGTAGCCCATACCGGCAAATTATCTCTTTCTTGAAAAACTTGCACACTACAGACTTTGTCACACTGGCATAAGATGCTGCTTCCACCCATTTTGTGAAGTAATCAATCATTACCAAAATGAAGCGGTGTCCATTTGAAGCTTTAGGGGTAATTGGTCCAATCACATCCATTCCCCATGTAAAAAATGGCCAAGGAGTTGTCATGACTTGTAAGGATGTGGGAGGGGCATTTATCTTACTGGCATATATTTGACATTTATGACAACTTCCAGCGAAGTTGATACAATCACTTTCCATCATCATCCAATAATATCCAACCCTCATAATTTGTCTAGCCATCATGTGACCATTCGCATGAGATCCACAAACCCCTTCATGAATTTCTTTGAGTATCCTTTGGGCCTCTATGGCATCCACACACCTTAGCAATACTTGATCTTTCCCCTTTTTGTACAAAATTTCACCATCAAGGAAGAATTCCATGGCCATTCTTCTCAAAGTCCTTTTGTCATTTTCTGATGCCCCTTCTGGATACTGGTGATGCTTTATGTATTGCAATATATCATGATACCATGGTTTCCCATCTATTTCTTCTTCTACATTTGAGCAATGTGCTGGTGATTCATGTATGCTCATCTTGATGGGACAAATTTTAGCGCCTGAATTTACTTTGAACATCGCAGCCAAAGTAGCCAATGCGTCAGCCATTTGGTTTTTTTCTCGAAGCAAATGCTTAAAACGAATTTTCTTGAAATGTTTAACTAGATCGGTCACAAACTCACAATACTGGACCAACTTTGAATCTCTTGTTTCCCATTCACCTCGCAATTGATAAATTACCAAGACTGAATCTCCATATACTTCCAGTACTTTAACACCTTTGTCGATTGCAGCTTGGAGCCCCATGATACAGGCCTCGTATTCTGCCATGTTATTAGTGCAGTTGAAATCCAATTTTGCAGTGAATGGACAACAATCTCCCTCAGGAGACACTAAAACTGCCCCAATACCATGCCCGAAAGCATTAGATGCCCCATCAAAGTACATTTTCCAAACGAGTTCTTTTGCAGTACCTTCAACATTTTCTTGTGATATGGCCATTAAATCTTCATCAGGGAAGTCAAAATGCATTGGGTCATACTCTTTTTCAGCTTGATCTGCGAGGAAATCAGCAATTGTACTACCTTTAATGGCCTTTTGAGTCATATAAACAATGTCATACTCAGAAAGCAACACTTGCCACCTTGCTATCTTCCCGGACAACGAAGGTTTCTCGAAGGTGTACTTAATAGGGTCCAATTTTGAAATTAGCCATGTAGTATGATAAAGCATGTACTGTCTTAGTCTACGAGCTATCCAAGCCAAAGCACAACAAATCTTATCCAACGAAGAATACCTGGCTTCATAATCAGTGAACTTCTTGCTCAAATAATAGATAGCTCGCTCTTTTCTCCCAGTGTCATCATGTTGCCCCAGCACACATCCCATGGAATTTTCATACACTGTTACATACAAGATGAGGGGTCTCTCTGGCATAGGTGGCACCAACACCGGAGGATTCGAAAGGTACTCTTTAACCTTATCGAATGCTATTTGGCGCTCGTCATTCCATTCTCCCGGGTCCCGTTTTCGGAGGAGTTTGAAGATTGGATCACACTTAGCAGTGAGTTGGGAGATGAAGCGTGCGATGTAATTCAATCTTCCTAAGAATCCTCTTACTTCCTTTTGGGTACGAGGCGGTGATAAATTCTGGATGGCATGTATCTTATCGGGATCCACTTCTATACCTCGTTCACTGACTACAAATCCCAATAGCTTTCCTGATGTCACTCCAAAAGTACATTTGGCCGGGTTGAGCTTAAGTTGGAATTTTCTCAGCCTTTCAAATAACCTTTTAAGGTTGGCAACATGATTTTCTTCTTTCTGGGACTTTGCAATCATATCATCAACATAGACTTCTATCTCCTTATGCATCATGTCATGAAACAAGGTTACCATGGCTCTCTGGTAAGTTGCACCGGCATTTTTCAATCCAAATGGCATGACCTTGTAACAAAATGTTCCCCACATAGTCACAAAAGTGGTCTTTTCCATATCTTCAGGCGCCATTTTGATTTGATTATAACCCGAGAAACCATCCATAAAAGAAAATAAAGAATGTCCAGCTGTGTTGTCGACTAGGGTATCAATATGTGGCAGGGGAAAATTGTCTTTTGGACTGGCCCTATTTAGATCACAATAATCCACACACATTCGCACCTTTCCATCTTTTTTTGGAACTGGAACAATGTTTGCTACCCATTCAGGATATTTTGCCACTTCTAAGAATCCCGCATCAAACTGCTTCTGGACTTCTTCTTTGATTTTTAGCAACATTTCAGGCTTCATTCTCCTCAACTTTTGCTGAATTGGCTTGCATTCTGGTCTTACTGGTAGCCTATGAACCACAATATCAGAATTCAGACCCGGCATGTCCTGATACGACCATGCGAACACATCGGCATACTCATGGAGTAAGCTTATCAGCTCTTTCCTTATGGACGATGATAGAAATGTGCCGATTTTAACCTCTTTTCTTACTTCGTCACTCCCCAAATTTAAGGTCTCAATGGGTTCTTGATGGGGTATAATTTGCTTTTCTTCTTGTTCCACCAGTCTTGTAAGTTCAGGAGGCAATGTATCATCATCAATACCCTCTTTTTCATTAAATTCACCAGCATAAACAGTTCTTTCAAAATCAGGTTTCGGAATATCATCACAATGGCCTTCATATTCATTGTTTGGGTACCTGCATATGGGACAAAAGTTGGCAAAATGTAGATGGACTCGAATATGCATGGGCAGAAAAGATGCAAATGAAAGAATTCACATGGGAAAAAGGTATGACAAAAGGCCAGATTTTATTGAAATAGAAATGGCCCTACATAAGAGACCTTGATACCCTTGGGCAGGGGTGATCAGGTTTTACTTATTGAATTACTTTGGCAGAGATTTAGTGATAACAGGAAGATCGATGTAATGCCAATTCCTCAACTGAAAGCCTGGCGGGCAAGGGCGCACTTCTCAACTTCTTGGGGCCTCTTCGTTATCTGTGTTTACCATCTGGATAGACAAATTCTCGAACACCTTAACAAGCTCATCCTTGTTAGCCTTTACTAGGTCTGGATAAATGTATCCCACAGAATGAAAGACATCCTCTAGAGGAGGAAACACCATCGGCTCATTTTCCTCATCGACCCCTTTTAATCTAGCCATTCTTCTTTCCCTTTTCTTTTCCAAAAACTTTCTCCTCTCTAGCCCAGTTGGCTTGTAGCCAAGACCAAATCTATCATCCTTCACCTTTGCTATCAAAGCTCGTTTTATCCCTTGCAAGTTCTTTCCTAATCCTGCTCCAACATAACACCCTTTCCCAACAGTCTGTTGAATTCCCGACATTGTGGCGCTGGACAACTGTGGCATTGGTATCTTAGATCTTTCTCCTATGTATGTAGCATTTACAAATTCTAAGGACCTGAAAGAACATTCTGGTGCATTCTCATTCACCTCGATATATGGGGCAATGGAGGAAACTGTAGCAATCATATCTTCTTCTCCAACTACACCTACCACTTTTCCATCTATTATAAATTTGACTATTTGGTGTAAAGTCGAGGGGACTGCTCCAGCTGAATGTATCCATGGACGTCCAAGAAGGCAATTATATGTGGGGTTAATGTCCATGACTTGAAATTCCACATTGTAGACACTAGGGCCAATTTGAATTGAAATTTCTATGGTCCCTATTACTCCTCGACGTGTACCATCGAATGCTTTTACTACCATATGACTTTTCCTCATGTGCGACTCATCCACAGGTAATTTGGACAGAGTTCCTAGAGGCATAACATTTAGAGCTGAGCCATTGTCGATTAGGACTCTAGGTAGGATGTAGTCTTTGCAAGTGGTAGTAATATGCAAGGCTTTGTAACTGCCTCTTCCATCAGGTGGAATCTCATCATCACTGAAGGATATAAAATTGTCTGCCACGATATTTCCAACAAGTCGATCAATCTTTTCTACTGACACATCATGAGGTACATATGCTTGATTGAGCACTCGTAGAAGAGCTTCCCGGTGGGGTTCCGAATTCAGTAATAGAGAAAGCAGAGTGATGCGCGCTGGCATACGATTCAACTGATCTACTATATTGAACTCACTGTGCTTGATGAATTTCAAGAACTCTGAAGCTTCTTTTTCAGACATTGGTTTGCTTCGTTGTTCCATGAATTCTTTTTCTTTACCCTCAAAAGGGATTTCCCTATTACTTTCTTCGTCTTCTCCCTCTTTAGCCTTTCCTTTTTGAATTTTCTTCAACGTTTCACGCGTGTAGCATCTCCCACTTCGAGTGATTCCTCCTGTGCCTGTTATATCCACTGCAGCTGTAATGCTTGTTGAGGTGGCCAAAGGGATACTGACTGACCCTTGAGTAGCGATATTGCAATTGTAGTTCCATGGGACTGCCTGACTATCCTTGTATGAAAAAGGACTTGGAACCTCAATGGTTATCTTTGGCAGTTGAAATTTAGGCTTGGAATCAATTATAGGCTCATTCTTATCCTCATAATAGATAGTCAATGGTTTCCACCGAACGGGACGTGTTTCTTTTCCGATGACATTGACTGATTCTATTTCCACTTCTTCGTAAAATTCTGCAATACCCTCATCCATCAAGTCTTGCACCTTTTGGCGAAACTCTTGACAATTCTGGATTTCATGCCCTACATTCGTGTGGAACTCACAAAATTTTCCCTCTTTAGGCATCTTTTCACCATCTATCTGGATTAGTTTTGCCTTGACCATTGCGTCGAACACCACCTTCATTGGCGTTTTCACCTCATAAACATTTTTCTTGACCCAACGATCTACCTCTTCAATTATGGCATTTACTTTACCCTCCTCATGATCGGGGAGTGGGTTTTTATTTACACTTGGTTCTCCCTTCTTCCCAAAATTCAATATTCCTGCCTTAATAAGAGTTTGAACTTTGTGTTTCAAAGCAGTGCAATTTTCTGTTGAATGACCTGGAATTCCGTAGTGATAATCACAGTGGGCATTTGAATCATACCACGCAGGGTAGGGAGGTTTAAGAGGTTCTATATAAACTGGTGCAAGGAAGTGGTTTTCGATTAATTGAGGTAAAAGGTCTGTGTAGGTCATAGGGATTGGATCAAAATGTTGCCTATCTCGACTGGATTTTTGCCTTCTCTGATTGTCATCTAGCTGATTGGCAAGTGGAGGTCGTTGAGCTAATGTGGATGTGATTGGTGAATTGGGAGCTCTCGGCCGATAATTGGGGGTATATGTTGGTCTTGAAATTGATTGGTATAGGTATGGGCCTACTGTGACATTGTTTGCAGGTGGGTAATAAGGTGGATAAATCGGGTAAGGAGAATAGGGGGTAGGGTTTCTAGGCGGTTGGCCTCCACCAGTCATAGCGTGGACATCACCTTCTTTTCTTTTGAATGTTGCACCCTTCTTGGATCCTCCACTATCGAGTACCTCTATCTTACCATTCTTTATGGCATTTTCAATCATTTCCTTAGAGATTACCATGTCAGCAAAACTTTTTGTGGCCCTTCCAATCAACTTACCATAATAGGGTTCCCGGAGGGTACTAATAAACAACATAGTTGTCTCATTTTCAGTAATAGGTGGTTGCACTTGAGAAGCTACATCTCTCCATCGTCGGGCGTATTCTTTGAAAGGTTCATTGGCTCTTTTTTCCATATTTTGGAGTGTTATCCTATCGGGAGCTATATCCACCACATGCTGATACTGAGCCATAAATGCCCTAGCGAGATCTTTCCATGAATGTATATGGTTCCCGTCTAACTGGACATACCACCTTGCAGCGGATCCAGTAAGGCTGTCCTGAAAACAATGGATCAACAACTTATCATTGTGAGTATACCCCGCCATCTTTCGAACGAACATTGTGATGTGGGCTGATGGACATGTTGTTCCACCATACTTTTCAAAGTCAGGAGTCTTAAATTTTGGGGGGAACACTAGGTCAGACACTAGGCTGAGTTCTCCTGCATCAATTCTACCAAATGTGTCATTTCCTTCTACTGCTTTAAGCCTTTCTTCTAGGAGGTCATATTTATGTTCTATCCCCACTCCAGAACCAACTTCGGGGATTGCCTTTCTCAATTTTTCTTGTTCAATTGGGTCATCAAGATTTGGAACAAAAATAGGATCTGCAGGATTGCCTCCAGGGCCTGATCCCAGTTGCCCTTGGTTAGATTGGCCCATTGGTGGGTTTGCCCCACTAAAAGCATAAGGTCGACCGTCTGTAGGATTGCCTCCAGGGCCTGATCCCAGTTGCCCTTGATTAGATTGGCCCATTGGTGGGTTTACCCCACTAAAAGCATAAGGCCGACCACCCTGGGGTGGCATCACTCGTTAGTAGCCTTCTTGGCCAGGTTGAACATGTGTTGGGGTAAATCCTGGAGGGTACAATGGCTCCTCTTGCCCATCTCCTTGATTATGCACATCTTCTCTAGCTGTAGAAGTTTCCTCCACATTTTTGCCTTTGGTCATCCCTCTCATTAATTCCATCATTTCAACCATTTGTTTTCTCATATCTTCTTGCATCTCAACTATTTTTCCTCTCATTTCTTCTTGTGCTTTCTCCATTCTGTCTATCCTCATTTGTTGTTCGTTTTCCATATTCCTAGATTGTAGACGAGTGTTGTATGGATGAATAGCAATTCTTGCTGGTTGAGCTATCTTTACACCTTTATTACCCAAAGCTTCTGGAATTAGGGCATGTTTATTTTATTTTTAAACAAAGTCATTTATGCATGCTAATGTTTTACTAAAGAATGTATGAATGAATGAAATGGGGAAGTATTTGCCACATAACTAACAAAAGGTTCTTTTATTAGACTTTAGAAGTTATTTTACAACAAAAGTCCAAACTACATCCATGAAAAGTCTAATCTCTAAGCCCTTGGTTTCCTCAAGAAGCTCATAACCTGCAGATAATGGTCTTGTGCTTCATCTAGGAATTCTGACAAACGATGACCATGCTCAGTAATTGGACTTGCTCCTGGCTTTAGCTCTCGCACCCTTTCCTCCATTTCCTCAGCTTTTCTGGCAGCCATGCTAATTTGCTCGAATAAATGCTTCAGATGCTGTTGTTGCAAAAAATGAGCACGTATCCATTCCTCGCGTTCATCAGCCAAGACTCGCAGGTCGTCAACTTCTTCTTGGAGTGCTATGACATGGCTTTGAGATTCTGATAGCGTTTTTCCCATCGTTTGCATTTGTGCTTGCATATGGGCCCTTTCACTTTCAAGTTGCTTGTACTCAAGATTGTTTTGACTCTTTGCTTGGAGTTGTTCATTTTCCCTTTGTATACGACCCAATTCAACAGTGGTGGATGAGATTGTACTATTCATATCCTTTAATAGTGTCCTCCATTCATTGCGCTCTTCTTGGATCCTCTTGGTCCAATGCTCTGAATTACTTTGCATCTCATGCTTGAGTCTTTTGTTTTCACATTCCAACTTGTTTTTCTCTTCCTGGAGTTTTCGCTTTGCCCTTTCTATCTCTATTACTGGATCTTGAAACACCGGTTTCACGGGACAAGAGGGTATGCTCACTTGAGGAATGACCACATCCTTTCCTCGCCTTGCATGCCACACAAAGTATTCTGGGGATGAAATATCAGTACGTCTCCCTCCATCCAACCTATTGGTATGCTTCCATGCTTGAATAGCTTTTGCAATCTTCATTGATGCATCGGCCTCTGTGTATGAGAACTCTATTTTATTAAGGCCGAAGGTTGCTGGGACAAACTGCTCATATCCAAGCTGACGCCTCACCATGACAGGAGAGTAGCTAACTGCTCCCTATAAACCCAAGAGAGGTACCCAGAATTCATCTCCACAACTATATAACACTGAATCAAACGGCATCCAAAGAGCTCTCCATATTAACCCACTACTAGTGAGGCTTCGGAAGAATGGTACCCACTCGTCTCTAGTTTTTTGCTGAGGCCAACTATTCTCACAAAACTCCTTAATAGGGGCTCGAGAAGACATGAACGGCTAACAAAACTTGCCCCCGTTGCATTCAAAATGACTTTTTGCCCAGATAGTTAATAGTTGTGCACATCCAATGAAGCGTCCTTCTCCTTTTCGTCGACAAAAACTTAAGGATCTGATAGTTTCAGCTAAGATTGCTGGGGTAGGATTGACATTATGTTCGACTTGCTCAAAGAAGTCTACTATAGCGACATCAATGCTACCTATGACCTTCGGGAATACCACCATACCATAGAGGGCTAAGGCAAACAATCTCATACCCTGGTCATCATTAAGATGCTTACAGATGAAATCTCGTAAGAAAGTCCAAGGAAAGCAAGTATTTTCACCTTTAGTTCTGATTTGAGCATCAATGACTTGTACTTCTAATCCCATCATCATGGCAAGCTTTTTACGGTAGCCGGTCTTCTTGTTTTTCCAGTAAACTTTATCTTAATCCGTCTTTGAGATATTAAAACAAAGCAATGCAGAGTACTCCTCTATTGTTGGTACCATGTCCACTTCATTAAAGACAAAGCACCTAAAAGAAGGGTCCCAGAACTGTGTCATGGCTTTGAGGAGCTGGCCATCAATGACCACTGGCAAGAGGAGTGCTAGGTGCCCATATTTCTTTTGGAAAGCTTCCCTCATTGGGTAATCCCATTGTTTCCAAATATTTCCCAAGTCTTCTAAATTGTTCTGCCTGAGGTCGAGGTAGACTTTTTTTGGGAGAGTAGACATTTAATTTGCTGGCAAACAGTCTCTATTCTTATGATGAGCTACTTCTGATCTAGTTTTCAAACTGATGCAAGGTTCCTCTAGGGACTTGAGAGATGGTTGACTTTCCATGGATGTAGAGTTAGCCATGCAGCAACTACTTCCCGTGACAATATTTATTAACATGAGTGCATATGAAATGAATTAGAAAATGAACACCCATACATGCGAATACCACTCTCCTTCATGTGTTTCTAACTCCAGTTTCTTAAAGGTTTTGGCATAATTCTAACTTAAGGTCGGTACCTTAGGTTTTTCTATTTGCATGGTTCAGGTTTTATCATTTGGCTAATAGGTTCCCAAATTGTTCCTCACTGATGTCCATATAGGACTAGTAAGGCATCCCGATCCTCGCCCATCAGGCTCAAACGGAAAGGGTTCAATTTGAGTGGGAGTTATTCGCTAGTCCATGCGGAGGTTACTACCTCACGAGAATGTAGCTACTCACTCCCTCCTACAGAGGATAGAGCTCGGGACTTAGAGCTTATGCATGCAAATGCACTTATTGTGTGTGTGAAGGAACATATATAACCCTCATCCTAGATACCCCAATAATTCATGAACGATAATATATCAAGTATAAAAATAACACAACTAATAAAATTCAAACAACATTATTTAGAACTTAAAGAATTTAAACACCAATTAAGACCATTAAACCAAGACTTGACATATCACATGATTAATTAATGGTTCGACTCTCGGGTCCCCAGTGGAGTCGCCAAGCTGTCGTAACGATTTTCGTCCGGGAATCTAATCGCTAGACATTAAAAATTATGGAGTCGCCACCAATCAATTTTAACTTAGGTGTGATTGGCCACCTATTCAAAACTAAGAATAAGTGCATTGATCTATGTTCCAAAATTTGGGTTCGGGAATACGGTTACGTGTGAGGAAGGTATTAGCACCCCCGCAACGCCCGTCCAACGGACGGTACCAATTAATCATGTTTTATTTTTAGCAATCTTGATTTAAATGGTCTTTTATTCTTAATTAAATTTTCTTTTTATTATCTTCCTTAGGATATTCTCCAACACTTTGATCGAATTCCCAAGGAAAATTTGTTATCTCAAGAGTATTCACAAGACACACTCATCCTTGTGAAGAGGCTCCGTCGTCAGTTTTATATTTTTAATTCTCTTGTAAAATTTATTGAAATTATAACGAAAATCTTTAATATTGAAATTATTTTCCCTAAATTTTCCAACACTTTGGTCAAATTTAGAAGAAATATCTTTTCACTTAAGAATTTTCTAAATATCGCACACTCGCGAAATTCTGAAATTTCATCATCGGTTAGGTTTTCATTTACTACTATTATATAAAAAAATATACATTTTTATTAAAAGACCATTCATTATTATAATAGTTTATTCTTGAATTAGACAAATTCCTACATCCTTCAACACTTTGATCGAATGTAAAGAATTGGAATTATTAATTTTTATTCCAAATTTTTCCAACACTTTGGTGAAATTTGAAAAATTATTTTTATTTTCTTATAATCATAGATTTATTTTCAATTTACTAGCTCACCTGGAACAGTTCGTCTCACACAAATAACTTTTATACCAGAGCTCGCCACTTAACAGCTCGCCATGCACAAGTTAACTTGCTCGTGAGAACTCTATTTGGAAATTATTATTAATTTTTATTACCTTTTTCCTAAAGATTTATTTTTAATCTACTCGTCCGTCCGAACAGCTTGCCATGCACGAGATGTCGCCTTTTACTAATTCGCCAGGCATTTACCTTTTTCCTAAAGATTTATTTTTAATATACTCGCCCGCCCAAATAGCTCGCCATGCACGAGATGTCGCCTTTTACTAATTTGCCAGGCATTTACCTTTTTCCTAAAGATTTATTTTTAATATACTCGCCCACCCAAACAGCTCGCCATGCATGAGATGTCGCCTTTCACTAATTCGCCAGGCATTTGCTGGCAGAAGCTCGTCCTCTTGTAGCTCGCCAAACACAACTTTACACAAAAGAGCTCGCTCGAACAAATCTTTTTTTTAAAAAAAAAAATCAAATTTTAAAAAAAAAAATCAAATTTTTATAACTTAACAGCTCGCCACCAAAAGGTTAGTTTTTGCGAAAATTTTCTCTACATCCTTCAACACTTTGATCGAATGTAGAGAATTGAAATTATTAATTTTATTCCAAATTTTTATTATTATTTTTATTAAAGACTTAGTTTTAACCTACTGGACGGCTTGAACCAACACTCTTCCTAATAGGTCGCCCGTGAGCTAGAGTATAGAGAGATCGCCCGCCCATTATAAATCACCCATGCAAGTGAACTGGCAAGTAGCGAGCTCGCCCATTCAACTAAACCATCGTTGAGAGTTCGCCCGGCGAAGAAGATTTTATAGTGTTTTGTAATTATTTGAGTGAAGTAGGTTTAGCTAAATATAGGATTTATTTAAAATTTCTTAAATAAGGAAGGCAGAGTACACTTACAATGTTTGGCTCGTTAAAGTTGTGTTAAGCTCGCCTTTCAATCTTCTGGATTGGTCACCACTAGTCCAACCGTATTCGCCTCTCGCCACTACACTTTCTTCTTCCCAGTAACAAATGTGGATACTGCTCACCGTCGTCTTCACATCCTCTTCAATGCTCCAATCACCGTCCCAAACGCACCAGAACTGATATTGAGATTTTTGTTATTGAAGGTAGTTGAATTCTCTCTTTCTCTCTGTCTCTCTTTCAATATTTTCTGTCTCTGTATATCTTTCTTTCTTTTCTCTCTGTCTCTCTGTTTTTCTCTGTTCTTCCTTGTTTCTCCCTTTTTTTCTCTCTGTCTCTGTATCTCTGATCTCCTTTAGACTATTTATAAGCATTTTTAGTCAAGAAAAATCAAACGAAATCTTTGAAACCAGGGACTATAATCCATTGTTCCGCTGGTTTTTCCTGAGCATTCTTAAATGCATGCTTGACATTCTTGGTTTTCCATGTGGATGTAGAGTTGCAGAGGATCTCGTAATGACTTTCCTTTCTTCTTCATGTTTTCCGGGCAACTTTTAGTCAATAAAATCAGAGCAAATTAATTTTCGGAAGACTTTTACTCCAAATGAGGTTTGTCTAGAGGTCGGCGAGGATAGCAGAGCTAAGCTCAGGTAGGGTGGCTGTCTGACAGCCTTCACGCCGGTGTTGTTGACATTGTTCTTTCTTTCTTTTTTTCTTTTCCTCGAGCAGCTTTTTATGAATTCCTTATTGAACAAAAGCGGATCAAATCTCTAAGATGAAGAGATTATGATTGCTATACACAGTCGGTGTCAGTGAAGTTGGTGAGACAGTAGGACTCTAGCGACCACAAGGCTGGCGAACACCGATGGGCGAACTGGCGACCACAAGGTTGGCGAACACTGATGGGCGAACTAGCGACCTCAAGGCT
The DNA here is from genome assembly GCA_032173925.1 of Heritiera fomes. Taxonomy (NCBI): domain Eukaryota; kingdom Viridiplantae; phylum Streptophyta; class Magnoliopsida; order Malvales; family Malvaceae; genus Heritiera; species Heritiera fomes. The sequence goes on along the minus strand of JAPDPM010000009.1, from coordinate 12,371,601 downwards.
GGCGAACACCGATGGGCGAACTGGCGACCTCAAGGCTGGCGAACTCAATTATTATTATTATTATTATTTTTAATTATTTATTATTAATTTCATTATTTATTTTATTATTTTATTTTTTTAATACTGATTTTCTTTTCCTTCTTTTTTATATTATTATTATTATTTTTTTTACAAATTCAAACGTATGATAAAATAGATTTATTATTCCGGACAAAATTAAGTGTCTACATTCCAAAATGAGCTTATATGTAACACCTGTACCGAATACATCATTATGAATGAAATATCACAAATTCTCTCATCTTCTTCTCTGCTTCTCTTCTTTTTCTTATTCTTCTGTTCTCTGTTGCTATTTTATTTGCTTGGTTCATCAAGCTGGTCAATCTAATCCGTGAGATTGTGACAATCTGGCATCTGAGCGGGTTAGATTCCAATAGAAACTGGGTAAAGGCAAGAAAAGTAAGCTGATGGCAGAAGGAACCAGGCTTAAATCCTTACACGAACAGGTCCAAGCGTTACAAAGTCAGTTGGAATCCTTGAAAGCTGCAGAAAATACTGTTACTAGATGGTGGGAGGAACAGAGGAGAGGTATAAAAACCCAGATGGCAGAGAATCAAGCTTATTTGAGCCAAATGTTAGAATCACTTCTTCACAGAGAATCCATTCAATCTCAACATGATCCGGGAGGAAAAGGGACAACTAGCAGTTCTCAACCATCAACATTGCCATCAAACAGAAGGGAAGGTAAAGAACCAGTAGAAATTACAGTTATTGGTGATAATGGGAAATACAACTATAAGCCAAATGAACCAGAAATATTGCTCACTAAGCCACATGATGCTAACCCTTTTACCCTTCAAGATAACCTTCTTAGTGTTAGACACAATGACCCAACCAAAAATATAAACACAAACAACCCATTGAATGCCTTTACCCCTCGACCCAAAATAGAGCTACCTGTGTTTACTGGTGAAAACCACAAGGGCTGGATTCGAAAATGTTAAAAATATTTCTCTATTTTTGCTGTGACAGAGCAACAGAAACTAGAGTTGGCAGCCATGTACCTGGCTGGAAAAGCAGAGGTTTGGTTTGAAGGCTACCTTATGCAAAGGGAAAGAGTCACTTGGCAAGAGTTTGCTAGTGATTTATGTCAAAGGTTTTCTAACAAGACTTACTCTGATGTGGTGGAGGAATTTAACAAGCTGACTCAAAAGGCTACTGTTGAAGACTACCAAGAAAAGTTTGAGGAGCTTAGGCATTACATGCTACAGCTTAATCCTTTATTGGGAGAAGACTACTTTGTTTCAAGTTTTGTCAGTGGCCTAAAGGAAGACCTTAAGCTTAGAGTCAAGGTTAATGAACCTTTAACACTAGTTGCTGCTTATAGACAGGCTAGGCTACATGAGCTTTCCTTGGAGGTTGAGCATAAAAAATACAAGCAAATACCAAAACCAAACATTTCACCTAACACCAGTACCTACCCGAGACCTTCCTATACACCTTGGAACCAACCACAAAGAAGCTATACCAACACCCAACCCGTAAATAGTAAAACCACACTCATAGAATAGAGAAGAGCCCAGAATTTGTGTTTTAAATGTGGGGATAAATTCACCCCTGGTCACACTTGTAAACCAAAACAACTGAATGCTATTAGTGCTGAAGAACTAGTAGAAGAGGCCAAGGATAGTAGCAACGAGGAGCAAAACACTGGGCAGGAAGAAGTAGAAGGTCTGGAAGATGCAGAAGGAGTTTCAGAAATCTCCATCAATGCTTTGACTGGGCAGGCAGGTCATAGCACCTTGAGGATCCGAGGGAGTATCAATGGTAAACTATTGAGTGTGCTTATCGATAGTGGCAGCACTCACAGCTTTGTAACACCTCGTTTGGCCAAAGAGGGCGTAGAGGTGATGAAAACACATCCTCTGACCATAACAGTAGCCAATGGTGAGCAATTGTACAGTACTGCTCAATGCAAATAATTGAGATGGCTGATGCAAGGACACTCTTTTGTGCATGATCTGAGAGTTTTGCCACTAGGAGGAAGTGACATGGTCTTTGGTGTAGACTGGATGAAAAATTTCAGCCGTTTAGTCTTTGACTTCAATGAGCTAACATTGGCCTTTAAAAAAGATGGACATGAGGTAGTTCTTAAGGGAGATAGCCATGATACTAGCCTCAAATTTATCTCAGGAGAAAGGCTACAGAAGTTAGCAAAGAGAGATCAAGAGATGCTAGGGGAACTGTATGTGTTAAGTGCTGAAAGCTACGAAACTACAACTCCACCACAGCTTGAACCCCTGCTTTCTACCTATGCAGATATTTTTGAAGAGCCTACTGGTTTACCTCTAGAAAGAAGCCATGATCACAGCATACCCTTGAAACTTGGGTCCTAACCAGTCAACTTAAGACCTTATAGGTTCCCACATCACCAGAAAACTGAAGTTGAAAGGCAGATAGTAGACATGTTATCCTCTTCTGTCATCCAAACTAGCACCAGCCCCTTTGCTTCACCTTGTCTCTTGGTTAAGAAAAAGGATGGTTCTTGGAGGCTATGTGTAGACTACAGACAACTCAATGCTATGACAGTCAAAAATAAATTTCCTATACCAGTGGTTGAAGATCTTCTAGATGAACTTAAAGGAGCTGGGTATTTCTCAAAAGTTGATCTCAGATCCGGATATTGGCAGATAAGGGTGAAGACCGAGGATATACCAAAGACTGCATTTCGAACTCACCTAGGCCATTACGAATTCAAGGTAATGCCCTTTGGCTTAACAAATGCTCCTGCCACTTTTCAATCCTTAATGAACCATATATTTGCTCCATACTTGAGGAAATTTGTGCTAGTTTTTTTTGATGACATTCTTGTCTATAGTTCTGACTTGGAAAAGCATATGGAACATTTGCATATTGTGTTTGATTTATTGAAGCAACATAAACTGTATGCAAAGAAAAACAAATGTTTCTTTGGCCAAAGACAGGTGGAGTACTTGGGGTATCTCATTTCTGTAGATGGAGTGGCAACTGACCCTAAGAAAATAGAAGCTATACAACTATGGCAGCAACCAAAGATTTTGAAATCTTTGAGAGGTTTTCTTGGTCTGGCAGGGTACTATAGAAAATTTATCAAGGGCTATGGTGAGATTAGCAAGCCACTAACCAACATGCTTAAGAAGGATGGGTTTCATTGGTCACCGAAAGCACTTGAGGCCTTCATCAACTCAAAGTTTCCATGAGTTCCGCCCCAGTGTTGGCACTTCCGGATTTCAATAAGCCCTTCTGTTTAGAGACTGACGCTAATAACAGTGGAATTGGGGCTGTTTTATCTCAAGATGGTAGGCCTATTGCCTACATGAGCAAGGCTCTTGGTCCTCAACACATTGACTTATCCATCTATGAGAAAGAATACTTGGCTATTCTGATGGCAGTGAGCAAATGGAGACATTACTTTGAAGGAGGTTCTTTTATCATTAAGACAGACCATGAGGCACTAAAGTACCTCTTGGAACAAAAGCTAATTACCACCATCCAAAAGAAAGGGCTTACCAAATTGTTGGGGTTGGACTATACTATTCTATATAGGAAAGGAAGAACTAACTTGGTAGCCGATGCCTTATCTAGATAGTTTGAAGGTGAGGCACAACATTACAGTTTACATTCAACCACTATAGTTCCTGAGTGGGTAAAGGAAATTGAGTTGAGTTACAAGGAGGACAACTTTGCTCAAGATCAGATTGTGGCTTTGACTGTTCAATCAGTAGTTGGTTCTCAATATTCATTCAACAATGGAATATTGAGATATAACAAGAGGGTATATGTGGAATGATGGAGATCCAGATGGAGATCCACTTGCTCGTGATGTTCGTGATGCTAAGGATCCATTGGTCATCCAAGGAGGTCCAATTACCCGAGCTCGAGCTAAGAAAATGCAACAAGCCCTGGCCTCATTCATGCAACAAGCTCTGGCATCATTGAAGTGTCAAGGAAGCTTTCATGAAGAGTCACAAGACATCTATACTTGCTTGGAAGCCCAAACGACATGAGCATGGTTTACTATCTTATTTTAGCTTAACAATAAGATGGGCTAAGTGTTTGGATAGCCCACGTTTGAGTCTTGTTGTGTCTTGGACTATTTATTTTATGTAACTAGGTTTAGGCATGAATTTGGGTTTAGTTTTATTTTTCTATTGGTGTTAATTCCAGCCCACTTGTTTATGGGCTTAAGTGCTAGGTATTATTATAAATACCTTGTAAACGCTATTGATGAGATCAGATCAGTTAAGTGAATTTTCAGATATTGAGTGTGCCTTTCTCTTGGGTTCCCTCTCTACTAGGCTTATCAAGGTCTTCTTCCTTGTGGCGCCTCCTTCTTCACCATCCACCATTGCTATACCTTAGGTTCTCGAATTCTTATTCGTAGGGTCAAGGTCCAATACCTTGGGTTCGAGTCTCTTTAGGCTTTGGGTCTAGGTTTCATAAGGTATCCTTCATCGTCTTTTGCTTCTATCCAGTTGCGTTTCAGTTCCTTCAAACTCCAACCTACGAGTTCTTCTGTCCGTGCGCATCAGTTGGTATCAGAGCTCCAGTTCCGATTTTCTGGTTTGTTCGTGCGTCACTCACTTTTTTAAAATTTTTTTTTTCTTTTGTTCGTTCCACTTTCTGGTTTGTTTGTGTGTTCCTAGCCGCCACTTATTTCTTAACCCTAAAACCCTAGCCACCACTTATTTCATTACACAAAAAACCCTAGCCACCACTTATTTCGTTACACAAAAAACCCTAGCCACCACTTATTTCATTACACAAAAAAACCCTAGCCGCACCCCTCAAAAATAAACTCCTTGCCGCACCCTAAAAAAAAAAAAAAAAAACCCTAGCCGCAATTACTCAAAACCCTGTCGCACCCCTTCAACAAACCCTAGCCGCAATTCCTCAAAACCCTGTCGCACTCCTTCAAAAAACCCTAGCCGCGCTCCTCCTCTTTTCAAGGAAACCGCAACACTCAGAGTTGAAAAAAAAAAACAGAAAAAAAAAAGAATTCAAAAAAAACAGAAAAAAAAAAAGAATTCGGAAAAAAAAAAAAAATTTGTTGCGGTACTGTTCAAACCGAAAATTTTGGTTGAGTTAGGAGGCGTGCGAGTACCCGTTTTAAAGGAAACGACGAAAGAAAACGACCCCGTGGATTCACGGGCCCCACCCTATCTTGGCCAAATTCCATCGTCTTCTTATAGTTTTAGGCCATTTTTTATTTTTTTTGTCATTTTAGTGATTTTTCTTAATTTTTTTTTATTCTGTCTTTCTTTCTTTGAGTCATCCTAGCCCTAGCCACACCTTTCTGTGCAAAAAAAAAAAAGGGAAAAGAATTCGAAAAAAAAAAAAAATTCAGAAAAAAAAAAAAGAGAAGAATTCAAAAAAAAAAAAAAAAAAATCTTGGTGACAATACTTGGTGAATTAGTTGATTCTGTGAGGTTGATTCTTTGATTGAGTCTCTAGTGCGATTGTGAACCTATAGAGTTAAGGTAGAGTAAGGGAAAAAGGCAGGAGTGTGTGAGAAACATTAGTAGAGAAAAGCCAAATTACTTGAGTGAAACACGAGTGTACACACGTGAGGATATCTTTGTTGAAAATGTCTTCTGAAGGTGATAAGTCCGACTTTAAAAAGATTGAATTCATGCTTCAGGCAATGCACCAACAGTTCCAACGGATGGACGTGAAATTCAATGACATTCATGATAAGTTGAACCAACATGACGCTCGGTTTGCAAAGATCCAGCAAGGTGATACTTCTCGTCTAAAGAGTAAGGTTGTTGCCACTGACGAGTATGATGATAATGCTGGGTATGATTCGAACGAAGAGTCTGGGATCGATAGACATCATAGAAGGTACCATGGATATAGAGATCGAGTTGATAGAGCCTGTGATAGAGGCAAGGAGAAGATGGATGGAAACCTTGGCAGTATAAAATTGAAGATTCCTCCTTTCCAAGGCAAGAATGATCCTGAGGCATATTTGGAATGGGAACGGAAGATTGAAATGGTGTTTGACTGCCACCACTACTCTGAGGAAAAGAAGGTCAAACTTGCAGCAATTGAGTTCACAGAGTATGCTATGGTTTGGTGGGATCAGTTAGTCACTAGTAGAAGAAGATATGGTGATCGTCCAGTGTCTACATGGGATGAGATGAAGCGCATCATGCGGAAGAGATTTGTTCCTACTCATTACTACAGGGAGTTATACCAGAAGCTCCAAGGTCTTACCCAGGGCTCAAAGAGTGTTGAGGATTACTACAAAGAGATGGAAATAACCATGATCCGAGCCAATATCCAGGAGGATGCAGAAGCTACTATGGCTCGTTTTCTTCAAGGCTTAAACCGTGAGATTGCCAATGTAGTCGAGTTGCAGCATTACATGGATTTAGAGGAGATGTTGCATGTGGCCATCAAGGTGGAAAGGCAACTCAAAAGGAAAGGTACATCCCGTTTTACTTCTAGTTCAGTTCCTGTTTGGAAATCTAACACCTTTCATAGGGATGATAAGCCTGTGCCTACGCATAAGTCAGAGAGCTTTGCTAAGCCCAAGCCTGAGGGCCCTCCAAAGCCCAAGACTGAACCTGCCCAAGCATCCCAGAGCAGGACACGTGACATTAAGTGTTTCAAGTGCTTAGGACGTGGACATATTGCCTCCCAGTGTCCCAACCGTAGAGTGATGATCATGCATGGGAATGGAGATGTTGAGAGTGAAGGTTCTGAACTCGGTGTAGAAGATGAGATGCCTGCGTTAGAAGATGTCGACGAAGAAGAAGTTGTTGAGTATGCTGCTCATGGTGAAGCACTTGTTGCTAGGCGTGCTCTTACTACTCATGTGAAGTTTGAGGATGAGGCACAGCGCGAGAACATCTTCCATACGAGATGCCATATTAGTGACAAGGTATGTACTGTAATCATTGATGGTGGGAGTTGTACTAATGTTGCTAGCACATACCTTGTTGATAAGTTAAAGTTGCCCACTACAAAGCATCACCACCCATATAAGTTGCAGTGGATTAATGACTGTGGTGAAGTCAACGTGGTGAAGCAAGTCTTGGTTCCGTTTCGTATTGGAAGGTATCACGATGAGGTGTTGTGTGACGTGGTGCCCATGCAAGCTAGCCACCTATTGCTGGGTAGACCGTGGCAGTATGATCGGAGAGTCATCCACGACGGTTACACTAACCGTTACTCCTTTACTATGGATGGCAAGAAGATCGCTCTTGCTCCCCTTAGCCCTAAGGAGATTTATGAGGACCAATTAAGGCTAAAGGAGCAACATGAAGAGCAACGGAAGCAAGGTAACGAAAAGAAAGAAAAGAAGGAAAACAAGGAAAGCAAAACAGTGAGCTGCTATGCCAAATCCCGAGATGTGAAGACTGCATTTCTTGCTAAGTCTCCTATCCTTTTACTCTTATTTAAAGACTCTTATTTTATTGATGCAGAACTCCGTGATACTTTGCCTACTGATGTTGTCTCATTGTTGCAGGAGTTCGAGGATGTATTCCCTGCGGAGATCCCAAGTGGATTACCACCGATTCGTGGGATCGAGCATATGATTGACCTTGTCCCCGGAGCTACCATTCCTAACCGTCCAGCCTACAGAAGTAATCCTGAGGAGACGAAGGAGCTTCAAAGGCAAGTTGAGGAGCTCATGAGGAAAGGTTATGTGAGAGAGAGCATGAGTCCATGCGCCGTGCCAGTGCTGCTTGTGCCAAAAAAAGATGGGACGTGGAGGATGTGCGTTGACTGTCGAGCCGTCAACAAAATCACTGTAAAGTATCGCTATCCTATTCCTAGGCTAGATGACATGCTTGATGAGTTGCATGGTGCATGCCTGTTTTCTAAAATTGATTTAAAGAGCGGATATCACCAAATTCGTATGCGAGAAGGTGATGAATGGAAAACCGCATTCAAGACTAAACATGGTCTCTACGAGTGGTTAGTTATGCCTTTTGGCTTGACTAATGCACCCAGTACTTTCATGCGTTTAATGAACCATGTTTTACGTGATTTCATTGGTAAGTATGTGGTTGTCTATTTTGATGATATTTTGATATACAGTAAGAGCCAGCATGAGCATGTTGAGCATCTTAGGAATGTTCTTACTGTTTTGAGGAATGCAAGTTTGTATGCCAATTTTAAGAAATGTACATTCTGCACTGATAAGGTTGTTTTTCTTGGGTATGTCGTTTCTTCACATGGCATTTCTGTTGATATTGAGAAGGTAAAGGCAATTAAAGAATGGCCTGTACCAAAGTCTGTTTCTGAGGTGCGTAGTTTCCATGGTTTAGCTAGTTTCTATCGTCGATTCGTTAGAGATTTTAGCACTATAGCCGCACCTTTGATCGAAGTGGTCAAAAAGAATGTTGCATTTCATTGGGGTCCTGCACAAGAGCATGCTTTTAATTTGCTTAAAGATAAACTTTGTTCTGCTCCTTTGTTATCTCTGCCTGACTTTACTAAAACTTTTGAGATTGAGTGCGATGCCTCAGGTGTAGGTATTGGCGCTGTGCTTATGCAGGAAAAACGCCCAATTGCTTTCTTTAGTGAGAAGTTAAGTGGAGCAACACTTAACTATCCCACATATGACAAGGAGATGTACGCGTTAGTGAGGGCCTTGGAGACATGGCAACATTACTTGTGGCCCAAAGAATTTATCATCCACACTGATCATGAGTCCTTGAAGCATTTGAAAGGACAGAGTAAGCTGCATAAGCGTCATGCCAAGTGGATAGAGTTCATTGAGATGTTCCCGTACGTGATCAAGTACAAACAAGGTAAAGAGAACGTCGTAGCTGATGCGTTATCTCGTAGGTATACTCTTATCACTACTCTTGATGCTAAACTTTTAGGATTTGAGTATATCAAAGAACAGTATGCTGATGATGTTGATTTTGGCAATGTTTATGATGCATGTGCTACATCTGGTTTTGGCAAGTTCTTTAGGCATGATGGGTTCTTATTTAGAGAAAATAAATTATGTGTGCCTAGGAGTTCATTGCGCGAGCTGTTCGTTAGAGAAGCCCATAGTGGAGGATTAATGGGTCACTTTGGGGTTAGGAAAACTCTAGATGTTTTGCAAGAACATTTCTTTTGGCCTAACATGAGGAGAGATGTAGAGAGGTTATGTGCTAGATGCATTTCATGTAGGCAAGCTAAGTCTAGAGTTCATAATCATGGTTTATATACTCCTTTACCCATTCCTACTACTCCGTGGACTGATATCTCTATGGATTTTGTTTTGGGCTTGCCTCGAACAAAACGCGGTAGAGATTCTGTTTTTGTTGTGGTTGACAGGTTCTCTAAGATGGCTCATTTCATTGCTTGCCACAAGACGGATGACGCGAGCAACGTTGCTGACCTTTTCTTCAAAGAGATAGTACGTCTACATGGTGTACCAAGGACCATTGTTTCTGATCGAGATGCAAAGTTCCTTAGTTACTTTTGGAAGACGTTATGGGGAAAGTTGGGAACTAAATTGTTATTCTCCACCACTTGTCACCCCCAGACTGATGGACAGACTGAGGTCGTCAACCGAACCCTATCTACATTATTGAGGTCCATTATTCAGAAAAATTTGAAGAATTGGGAAGATTGCTTGCCCCATGTGGAGTTTGCATATAACCGCAGTGTCCACTCCACTACTAGTTGCTCTCCATTCGAAGTTGTTTATGGCTTCAATCCTCTTACTCCTTTGGATTTGTTGCCATTACCTAGTGCGGAGCAGAGTAATTTGGATGGAGAACAGAAGGCTAAGTTTGTGAAGCAACTCCATGAGAGAGTTCGTCAAGCTATTGAAAAGAAGACTGAGCAATATACCACCCAAGCAAATAAGCATCGAAAGAAAGTAGTCTTTGAGCCTGGTGATTGGGTTTGGGTGCATATGAGAAAGGAGAGGTTTCCTGTTCAGCGACGAACCAAGCTGCATCCCCGAGGAGATGGACCATTCCAAGTCATAGCGAGGATCAACGATAATGCCTACAAATTGGATCTTCCTGGTGAGTATGGTGTATCTGCTACTTTTAATGTTTCTGATCTTTCTCCCTTTTCTTTTGATGAAGGTATATGCGATTTGAGGACAAATCCTTTTGAGGAGAGGGGGAATGATGGAGATCCAGATGGAGATCCACTTGCTCGTGATGTTCGTGATGCTAAGGATCCATTGGTCATCCAAGGAGGTCCAATTACCCGAGCTCGAGCTAAGAAAATGCAACAAGCCCTGGCCTCATTCATGCAACAAGCTCTGGCATCATTGAAGTGTCAAGGAAGCTTTCATGAAGAGTCACAAGACATCTATACTTGCTTGGAAGCCCAAACGACATGAGCATGGTTTACTATCTTATTTTAGCTTAACAATAAGATGGGCTAAGTGTTTGGATAGCCCACGTTTGAGTCTTGTTGTGTCTTGGACTATTTATTTTATGTAACTAGGTTTAGGCATGAATTTGGGTTTAGTTTTATTTTTCTATTGGTGTTAATTCCAGCCCACTTGTTTATGGGCTTAAGTGCTAGGTATTATTATAAATACCTTGTAAACGCTATTGATGAGATCAGATCAGTTAAGTGAATTTTCAGATATTGAGTGTGCCTTTCTCTTGGGTTCCCTCTCTACTAGGCTTATCAAGGTCTTCTTCCTTGTGGCGCCTCCTTCTTCACCATCCACCATTGCTATACCTTAGGTTCTCGAATTCTTATTCGTAGGGTCAAGGTCCAATACCTTGGGTTCGAGTCTCTTTAGGCTTTGGGTCTAGGTTTCATAAGGTATCCTTCATCGTCTTTTGCTTCTATCCAGTTGCGTTTCAGTTCCTTCAAACTCCAACCTACGAGTTCTTCTGTCCGTGCGCATCAGTATATGTGGGCTGTACTGGAACACTTAAAGAAAGACTAATACAACTCCTACATGACTCTCCCCAAAGAAGTCATTCAGGTATACAAGCCACATATCATAGGTTGAGACTATATTTTTATTGGCCTCAGATGAAACAACATGTTCGGGAATATGTATTGCAGTGTGATGTTTGTCAAAGAAACAAGGATGAACGTGTACCCTACCCAGGACTCTTACAACCCATTCTAGTTCCTAAACAGGCTTGGGAGTTGATCACTATGGATTTTGTAGAAGGCCTACCTACTTCTCAAAAATTCAATTGCATTCTGGTTGTTGTAGATAAATTCACCAAGTATGCTCATTTTTTGCCACTTTCTCATCCTTACACAGCAATGGATGTAGCTAAACTATACTTGAGCCAAGTTTACAAGTTGCATGGGGTACCTAAGGCTGCCATATCAGACAGGGATAAGGTCTTCACCAGCCTCTTTTGGCAAGAGTTGATGAGATTGTTGGGGACCACCGTTCATCTCAGCACTGGCTATCACCCAGAGTCTGATGGGCAATCCGAAAGGTTAAATCAATGTTTGGAGCAATATTTAAGATGCATGTGCTTTTTGAAACCAAAGAATTGGGCTCAGTGGATATACCTAGCTAAGTGGTGGTACAATACTAGCCATCACACAGCTATAGGGATGACTCCATTTCAGGCATTGTATGGCTACACACCTCCTGGTTTTGCTTGGGACACTAGTAGCAATGCTAGAGTTGCTACTGTTGCAGAAGTTCTTAAGGAAAGAGAGCAGATCAGTAAACTATTGGTGGATCAATTAGAAAAGGCTAAACATAGGATGAAGTTCTATGCAGATCGAAAGAGAACAGAAAGGGAGTTCCAAGTGGGTGATGAAGTGTATCTCAAATTGCAACCGTACAAGCAGACCTCACTAGCCTTGAGGAGAAATGTTAAGCTAACCTCTAGGTATTATGGACCATATTTAGTTATAGCTAAGGTTGGTCCAGTAGCTTATAAGTTGCAGCTACCGGCCCATTCAAGAATCCACCCTGTTTTCCATGTTAGTATGCTGAAAAAGAAGGTAGGAAAGAAGGTGGTACCAAGCATAGCACTGCCAGAAGAAGGGTTAGATGGTTAGCCTTTAGTGTATCCTACTGCTGTGTTGGATAAAAGGATGATCAAAAGAAACAACCAAGCAGTGACACAACTCCTAGTAGTATGGTCTAATCTAGGTCTTGAAAATGCCACGTGGGAGGACTATACCATGTTGAAGTCACAATTTCCCTCATTCAATCCTTGGGGACAAGGATCCTCTGAAGAAGGGGGAAATGTAATGACCTTGACCGTGAGGGACAGACCAGCAACTAACAAGCCTACAGTAAAGTGCAGTAAGGAGGTGATTATGGAGCTGAATAAGGAAGGACATGAGCCAAAGAATGAATTGATGACTGAGCAAGCTGGAGCTGTTAAGGAAGGAGACACAGATGAGAGAATGGTGTAACGGTTTTGCTGAGTTGGCAGATAATATCAGAATTGATTTTGTCCTTATTACAACAATCACATGATGATATTCCAAAATGAGCTTATATGTAACACCTACCGAATACATCATTATGAATGAAAAATCACAAATTCTCTCATCTTCTTCTCTGCTTCTCTTCTTTTTCTTATTCTTCTGTTCTCTGTTGCTATTTTATTTGCTTGGTTCATCAAGCTGGTCAGTCCAATCCATGGATTGTGACAACTTGAAACCAAAAACAATAGCCAAAATTAAAGTCCAAGAAAAAACACAAAGATCATAAAATAATTCTTTTGGGTTAGGACAGGAAAAACAATTTGCATTTGGGGTTTGGATGGTTGCCGAAGAAGCTTTGGAGGGACTGTAGAAGGGGAAGCACGACTATAGATGTTAAAGCATTGATGGTCAAACTCCATGATTGTGGAGAAGAGAAGCAATGATGAAGCAAGGAGGTAATTTCTTTGGGCATGGCTTGTATGTTGTTGAAAAGTGAAAGAAATAAAGAATCTGATTATGTTACTGGAAAGAAAGAAAAAAGCAAGGAAAAGAAAGAAAGAAAATTTAAGATTTTATTATTAGAAAGAAAGAATGAGAAAGAAAGAAAAAAAATAAGATTATATTACTGGAAAGAAAGAACAAAAAGGAAAGAAAAAAATTTAAGATTATATTACTTGAAAAAAAAGGAGCAAAAAGGAAGGAGCGAAAAGGAAAAAAATGAAAGAAAAATGGAAATAAAAAATTAAGATTATTTTAGTGAAAAAAAAGAACAAAAAGGAAAGAGATAAGGAGATAAAAATGAATAAATAAAAATAAAAATTTATTTAAGATTATTATATTAGAGTAAAAATATGTTTTTGTCATTCTTTCAATAACATTCATCGTGCTAAGGTGGCGTTTGATTGGTATTAGGGGAATTGCAAGTTGGCACTGCAATTTAATTCACTGCAAAATGATTGCACTGTTTGGCATCCTACTTTACATTAAAAAAAAAAAAAGTAGGATCCCACCGCAAAGTACTTTGAAGCGAACACTGCAAAGTGATTTGCCAAAAGTACCCCTGTTTGTTTTCCTTCATCGAGAATTCTTTTCCACTCCATCAGCAGCCCAGGTTCTGCCACTATCACTCTCGCCGCTGTCCCTCTATAGCTCGCCTTTGTCTCTCATTTTTCCCTCTCACCCTCTCGCCTCTCCATCAGCCTCGGTTCTTTCCATCTTGAGCTCGCCTCTGCACCATCTCTCATCTCTGTCGCACAGGTGAGTTTTTTTTTTCTCGAAATGCTTGCTTCCGTTTTCTGAAATTGGGGGTTTGAAATTGTTTTCATGTGCTTGTTGATAGTGCTAGGGGTTTGTTAATTGGGGCTCGTCCATTGTCGCCATTATTTGCTAGAAATATGTAGGGATTTCTTCTGCATTTGCTTTTTCTTGCAGTAAAATAGTTATTCTCTCTATTTTTTGCCTCTTTATAATTATTGTCTTAGTTCTCTGTCTCTCATATGCGTGGATAGCTCGATGAGTTGTTGATGACTTAAAGTAGAACCCTTTATTGAACAACTTAAAGTCGTTTATTTCAGGAGTCAAAGTCTTCTATCTTTTTAAAAACGTGATTACACAAAGCACTAAAATTTCAATATTTCCACATGTCCATACAGTTCAGCTTTACCATGGCGTTTACTCCAGCTTTGTCTTGCTTCTTAGCAAATTTTCTGCAAAATTTCTTACCGTTGAGTCTTTTTTTATTTGTAATGCATATTGCCAAGCAACAGCTGGAGTTCCAGGTTGCATCTAGGCCGCATGGGTCCAACTGAGGTTAATTTCCTATAGTGATACGAAAACTTTAGATATCAAATTTAGATAAATAATAGATTGAAAAGTTTATCTTTTAAACAAACGCATGTTAAGGCACATTAGTACAGACTGTAATACAAGATTTCGCTTTCAGGTTCTGGTAAGCTTTGGCTTTCAATGGTCCTGTCTACTTTGAGCTTTGTCCCCACTTCCATGTTTCACTCTGTTGCCTTTGGCGCCTGTCTTTTCATTTTTTTGTTAAAAAAGCATAGAGGCTTTGGATTAATTTATGCATATCTCGAGATATTTAAGCATATTGGTTAGTTTCTAATAACATAGAATATTTAAGCTTTTGGGTTTTTTAGTTAAGTAGCTATTTAAGCATTTGGTTATTGTTTAAGCAAATAAGGCACACACAGTTTAAGCAAATATACATTAGTTAATATTATTTAGTTAAGTAGCTAGCTTATCGGTTAGTTTCTAATATCTTACCTATATTTTGTGACATTTAGATATGGCAAAGACATACGTAGTATATATTGGATACAGATCGGGTATATATAACAGTTGGCTGGAAGCTCAAACACAAGTTCATGGTTTAGAGGAGCTATCCATGAATCATTTTCTACTAGAGCTTAGGCTGAACAAGCTTTTTTGGATTATTAGGGAATGAATATCCTAATAGTGAAATACCATATATTGATGCTATTAGGCACCCAGAAAGGCACTTAAATAACCAGAATGAATTGTTATGCAACATCAACCTTCCATTGTTTATTGGTGCCATTTAATAATTGAGTTTGTATATGATGCACTGATAGTGTATAGTTTTTATACACTGTCAATGCATCAGAGGTTGACATCTCATCAATAGGCCCTTATGAGCAAATTTAAAAAAATTTATTTATATTTGCATATAAGGGTCTATTGATGAGGTGTCAATCTCTGGTACAGTGACAGTGTATAAAAACTATACATTATCAGTGCATCATATATAAATCCTTTAATAATTGCATTCTGTCTTGGTGTTATTTTCACCTTGATTTGTGTTGGTAATGGAAAATAGAGTGAAGTGATATGTATTTTATATATTTATGTTGGTAGTGGACAATAGCGTAATGTGAACTATTTGTATTTTTTATTTTGATGATATTCAAAACATTTTATGGCTTGTTTATGACTTTGTATGTTATGAGTTTACAGAATGAAAGGATTGTCTCAACAACAACTTGCAATGTTGGCCATTGCTATAGCTTTGACTATAGAGATTCTTAACATGATTAACTTGGTTAATATGCTACTTGGTAGTTGTGGTAATTTGTTATTAAATATGAGAAAGAGTAAAAGGGACCAAGGTACTAGTTACGATAGACAAGTCATTAGGCAACTGAATTTTAGAAGGATGGTGTTTGATTTTGATTTGACTGTATTGGTAAGTTGGCTGATTGCTTTTAATACTTGTGTGAGAGAGCAACTCAACAGATTGGTAAGTTGGCTGATTGCTTTCAATATTTGTCTGATGATGTTGCTAGAAAGGCCAAGGTAATGGAATTAATAGAATGTAGAAGACATGACAGATGAAGAAATAGTTGAGATTACAGAAATCATTTTGAGTTCTCAAACCAAGGTTGACGTTTTTTTCTCATGCTCCTTCGAAAGGAGAAAGGTCTATGTCAAGAAGTACCTTCGGCAAGTCCGTCAGTTATGAGTTACTTTGATACTAGATATGGATAGTTTTATTACAATGATTAAGAATTATTTTATGACTTGTTGGATATCTAAGTAAATTATTAAGGTGGTCTTTTTATTACTTTCATGGATGTTTTAGCTAGATATCATGTATGAGTTATTTTTGATTTGTAATATGGTTTTATTATCACCTATGATTTGGTAGTTTTGTTCTTTGATTCTTTGAGCAAGAAGGCAAATTCGTTTATTTGCAATCTAAAACGATTAAAATGAATATAAATTTATACAAATAATTATACAAATTAATTATAAAAAATTAATTATACAAATTAATAACACTATATATAAATTTGTTATTACAAATGATAATCAATGTCAACAATTATAACTTTATATTCTTTACATTTTAGTAAGATAATTACATTTGTTATTGATTTCAATGTACAAATTTTTTTTATACTTAAGGATTTTTTTGGAATTTGTAATTACATTATCAGCAAAGTAATTGCATACCAAACGCTGCAATGTTATTTTCTCAGCAATTACTTTGCGTTGTAATCATTTTACTTGCAATGTACCAAACGCAACCTAAATTGCATGTGAACCCCACTTAAATTAAAAAGTCTTTAATTTAACAAATTTGAAAATATTTATTCTTTAATTGAGCAAAATTAAAAATTATGTCCTTAATTGAATAATGACTCAAAAATTAGATCTTAAATTGAGCTTTAGCCTCTAATAATATTAAAGACTCTAGATAAAATGAGATATCTACAATAATTATAAATATTTTTATCTATTTTATAATTTGAGATTAATTTTATTAAAGCCACGAGTTGTGAATGAAAAATCCCCTCGTGACAACGGTAACTCCAAAATTCGAACAACTCTTCTTCCATCATTTGTGAAACTTCCAAGTCCCGTGAACTACAAAATAAATACTACTCTCCAAAACTTTGATTGGTCAGATCCTTTTACTTTAGCTTGGCTTCTAAGTGGGCCCAAAAGACAGGTTGAAAGCGTCTCTCACAAGTTTTTCATTTTTAAGGTAAAATCAAAATGTTACTATTACTATAGATTTTACAGTGATTTTTAGTTGACCGAATATGGGAAGTTCCAAATTCTCGAAGGCTTAAGGAGAAAGTCAGAGGACGAAAGAGGAAATATCAATATTTTAAGCATCACGTGAGAATCCAGTTCACTCTACTCCACGCCGTTAAACTTATCCGATTGCATCAGTTTCACGGTCTGCGCACGCACCCAACGGATTTGTTGCAACCGCCCACTTTTGTGGATATTTCGGCCCTTTCATTTTTCGATTTAACCAACATAGCAAAACCACGTTAGCTTTGACTTCCGCGTGGCATCATTTAGCTTCAGAAGATAAGCCGAGAAATGTCACCCAACTGTCGCTTTACCTGTCCCCACTCCCGTGGTCATCCTCTGCCTCCGCCTACTTAAAGCGCCTTTCCATATTGCAGGTTGCTCATTCCATGCGTAACCACCTCCCTTTCTTTTTATCTGAGGGAAAACAAAATTTGAATCTGAATAATTTCGTTTCTAATCTCCCCATTGTTAGCTAGATAATCGAGCATGGCGGCGGCTAGGAGGATTTCGTCGTTGCTTTCTCGTTCGTTTGCCTCTTCATCTTCTGCTTTGCTTTTCAAAGGTATTTCTAGTTGAATTGATTACTTCAGTTTTCTGTGGAATTGTTATCATTGTCTTTTTTCTCGTTTTTTCCCTTTTCGACAAAAAGAAATGGAAATTGAACTCTTTTTTTAACGAAATATAAAGGCTAGGTACGATTGATTTGATCAGTTGTTTCTTCGGGGTTCCGTGGACTTTTTTTCGTAGTGTGTTAGTTTGGTTGCTCAGAAAATTGACTGAGACAAAAAATAAAGGAAAATATATTTAATTTTAGGTTTGATATCGCCTTTTGTTTTGTGTTTAGCAATAAAATCAGTGTACGCTTTATGTAGAAATTTTCTCCGTGAATAAATAAATAAATAAGAAACAACTTTGAGAGCATGTTGCTATGCTTTTTATGCAGGATTGCAGATGCAGAGAGATGCATATTTGTCGCTAGATCAATTTTTTTTTAAAAGCATATTTTTATTAAAAATTTAAATTACAATCAATATATTATATTTTATAAACAAATAATTATAAAAATTACATTATTCAAATTAGATAAACTAATAAATAATTATAACAAATTAAACAAATTAATAAATAATTAAATTAATTCAAACTCATATTTAATGAGATTTAAATTTAAAATTTCAAAATTTTAAAGCTTTCTCTTTATTATTAAATCAAAAGCTTCATTTACCTTTTTTTTTTTGACACGTAAGGGTGTTAAATTTTAATGATGGTCAATGGTATTACAGGATTTCACTCCTGCTAAATGAATTTTCAAAGAAAAAAAGATGAAATTTGACTCACCTTATGACTATGATTGCTGACCGAGATGACTCGGCCCTTCAAAACGAAAGCTATCGAAACCATTTTTGTGATTAGTGTATTTTTTTTTTATTTTGCTACTAATCCAGAAAGCTATCGAAACCCAAGACGGCTAAAAACTTTTCAAACCATTGCCACCTTTCATTGATTTACAGCAGCTTCCGCTTTGAAACTTCTCCAGTTGCTGAGAAATGTCACTAGTAAAAATAATTTTATTCCCACTTTTCTGCATCCCTGTCCATTCTCCTACGTTTTCATTCTACCATATACACCTTTTAGGGTTCAGGCACTGCAGAGAGCATGAATCTGCATGCATCAAGATTGTAAATGTCAAATTTCACAAGGCAACCATGTTTGTTTTCTTTTCCTTTTAAATTAAAATTTCACCAGTGCATTTATTATATCCAACTATGATGCTATCCAATTGGTCTTTCGTGTTTTTGCAATAAATTTATTAGGTATTTCTTTTTATCGTCAAAAGACAAATGTTTGTGAACCGAAGATTTTACTGGGCGTTGACCAGCTACTTTTAGTTCTTCCTACTTTATTAGTATATATCTATTCTTAGCCTATATTATTGAAATTAATTTTTATTTTCAGGGAGGATATCTGGAGTGGGCAGAGTGGTTTCTAGTTACAGCACTGCTGCTGCTGCTGTTGACAACCCAAGTACTCCTTCTATCGAAGTGAACTACTCTCAGCTATTAATTAATGGGAACTTTGTTGATTCGGCATCAGGTGAGCTTTTTGTTTCTTATATGCATCTACAATTGCACATTGTTGTGGATGTACCGGTAAATGTTCATGTAGGAATGCCATGATAGTTATTCTTCAGCTACTTTTTTACTAAATCTCACGATCCAACAGGTAAAACTTTTCCTACGTATGACCCCAGGACAGGGGATGTGATTGCTCGTGTTGCTGAAGGTGATGGTGAAGATATAGATCGTGCAGTTTCTGCTGCTCGCAAGGCCTTTGATGAAGGACCATGGCCAAAAATGACTGCTTATGTAACTTCATAGTTCTTACATCTGTCAGATTAAATAATTTTCAACCCTTCTAAACTTCGTCTACTGTCTTCCAGGAAAGATCAATGGTATTGTTTCGATTTGCTGATCTCCTTGACAAGCATACTGAGGAACTTGCGGCACTTGAGACTTTGGATAACGGAAAGACTTATGAACAGGCTGCTAACGTTGAACTACCAATGATCTCACGTATAATTCGGTACTATGCTGGTCAGTAAAGCCACTGAAAATCACACTCAACATTTTTGCTATCTTAAGTTTCATTTACTAGTGTTTTGTTTGCTTTTTATGCAATATCTGACACACCATATTATTTGGGTTATTCAGGTTGGGCAGACAAGATTCATGGCCTTACAGTTCCAGCTGATGGTCCACACCATGTGCAAACCATACATGAACCAATTGGTGTTGCCGGTCAAATTATTCCATGGAATTTTCCTCTTCTCATGTTTGCTTGGAAGATTGGACCTGCCTTAGCATGTGGCAATACTGTTGTTCTTAAGACAGCAGAGCAGACACCATTGTCTGCTCTTTATGCATCCAAGCTACTTCACGAGGTAATTCTTGAGTATATAACTTTTGTTTACCTGTTCTTATAATGAGGTTTGGTACCTCATAACTTCTTTTAGATTTCAGCAACAGCACTCTGCTTCAAATTTTTTCTTGTCTTAAATTTATATCTTAATTTAAATACATTGAATTCAGATAACAATACCTAAAACTTCAGTATTTGTTGTAGGTGAATGTGCAATTTTTATTATCATATAATTAAGAATGTAAACACAGTTTTTTCATGCCATGGTTTGGTAACTTGATTATTGAATTCCTAAATATAACTAGAGATAAAAAAAATAATGTTATTTGTCATTTTTATTAAAAACTGATCCTCAAATATATAGAGGAACCAATATGTACAGTCTAAAAGATAAAAACAAATAAAAGCAAGATAAACTAGATATCTATCAGCTAATAATAAAGAAAAATAAATCCCATAAAATCTGGAAATAAATCCTGATTTTATCACTACCTACAAGTCAGGATTACATACACTGTTAACACTAGAGTCATGCGTGAATGACTGTTCACGTATTTATTCTTGATTTTTCATTCAGTCATTCTCACTAGGAATCATTTTCACAGGCTGGACTTCCTCCAGGTGTTCTCAATGTGGTTTCAGGTTTTGGTCCAATTGCTGGTGCCGCTCTTGCCAGTCATATGAAAGTGGATAAGGTACTCAGTCCTACACTAATTGACGTTTTCAATGATTTAATCTCGAAGAATGATCAACTTTAACTTTTTTGGGTTCAAATACTAATGTCTGGCATGATTATTCTGAATTCCCTGTTTTTGCATGTAAATTTTTTTTTATCTTGGCTATCATGGTTAAATCAATCTAAAACTAATAAAGTGGTGTAATATTTATATGATATTATATATTCCTGTGTTTTTAGTTGATTAATAGAAAAATATATGCATTAAAAATATCTATAAAGTTGGACAGGGAATTTTATTTTTGTAGGTAAGCTGTTATCATCAAATGTGTTTTATTTTGGCACATTTAGAGTCAGATATCAATTTTCAGTTTTCCAGCTCTTAGTTTATGTTCACCTTTCTTGAAAATATTAAGTTTCATGATTGAAGGGACTTGGTTTGGCACCCTAATCCCGTACTGGAATATGTACAATGATAGCTTAAGTTTTGAATTTTTGAAATATTTTGAAAGATTTGGATAATTTAACAGGATTTTTTAGTAGATAATATCTTATGTGTCAAAATATAAATTATCCATGTAAGCAATTTCATGGCATACTTACTTATAATATGAATGTAATCATTTACAGCTTGCTTTCACTGGGTCAACTCAAACTGGAAAAGTTGTCCTTGAGTTGGCTGCAAAAAGCAATCTTAAGCCCGTGACGCTAGAACTTGGAGGAAAATCGCCTTTTATTGTGTGCAAGGATGCTGATGTGGACAAGGCCGTTGAGCTGGCCCACTTTGCTTTGTTCTTTAATCAGGTATGTCTAAGAAAATGCACCCAAGTCAGTTCCTATATCGGGGTTCTTTGTACTTTTTATCGACTGTAGTTATAAACCATTGTAGGGACAATGTTGCTGTGCTGGCTCTCGTACATACGTACATGAGAGTGTATATGATGAATTCTTAGAGAAGGCGAAGGCACGTGCATTGAAACGTAGTGTTGGTGATCCATTCATGGCAGGAATTGAACAAGGCCCTCAGGTAATTGACAACCATTTCTTCGTTGTATCCGTAGCATTTGTTATATCAAGAGGCTTTTAATATAAACACCAATATAGCCTTCAATTTGTAAACAAGCATCATCCTCAATTTTTGTTTCTGCATGTGGTCTGTGAATGAGAATTTGCATTCAATCTACAGTTTGTTGAACAAAACTAAGCTGTATTCAAGTTCCCCAGTCACCATATCCAAGAGGAGAATCAGTCAAAATGCAATGTTACATTTTGAATTTCTCTTTTATATTCTTCCATATTAGTTAGGTATACTGATACCACTGCATACTTAAATCAGATTGATTCAAAACAATTTGATAAGATCTTGAGGTACATAAGATCTGGTGTTGAAAGTGGAGCAACTCTTGAAACCGGAGGGGAGAGGATAGGAAGCAAGGGCTACTATATTCAGCCCACTGTTTTCTCCAACGTAAAGGTATTGCACTTACAATTCCAACTGTTAGTCTGTAACCAGATTACCAAGAATGCTATTGAAACATAACAAATGGAAATAACTCGTAAAACTTTCACTTTTATCAGGAAGACATGTTGATAGCAAAGGATGAGATTTTTGGTCCAGTTCAGTCTATCTTGAAATTCAGGTGAGCAATCAACCTCTTTCTGCATCTTATCTTAATTATAATAGAATTTTGGCTCAACTGATGGAATGATGATTCCTTTCCTTAATTGCAGTGACATTGATGAGGTTGTTGGGAGGGCAAATAATAGCACTTATGGGCTGGCAGCCGGCGTGTTTACACAGGACTTAGACACTGCAAACACCTTGACTCGCGCATTGAAAGTGGGTACAGTTTGGATAAACTGCTATGATGTGTTCGATGCAGCAATTCCATTCGGTGGGTACAAGATGAGCGGACATGGAAGAGAAAAGGGCATTCACTGTCTTAGCAATTACTTGCAAGTGAAGGCAGTTGTCACTCCCTTGCAGAATCCAGCTTGGATATGAAACCCTTTATCAACTTTAGTTTTTGAATCATTACCCCCTTTGTTTCTTTAATTGGCGGTAGTACTGATTTTCATAATTGATGGTGGTTGTAGAGGATTTGGTGAATTGTCGATGATGAAGAAAAAATAAAAATGTATTTGGGACTCTGAAAATAAATCAAGCCAGCTGTGTGACAAGACATCAACGTTGGTCCTCTGTTTTTTTTTTATTTAGATCATCCGATATTCTTATACTTTTGGTATAAGATTAATCTAGATTCGAATAGGAAAGAATCCAAAAGACGGTAAAGTTTTCATTCAAAAGTTTTAACACAATTGCATATCCAGGGATTCGAACTCGAGATCTTTGATCAAGTTAAAACAGCTTTCTGTCAATTAATTTCCGTGCTCTTGGGTTGATCATCTGTTTTCTTTTCCGCAGGAATCAACCTAAACAAAATGAAAAGAATCTCTAATTTTATCATAAGATGAAGAGAAAATATTTCACCAAAAAAAAAGTAAGAGAAAGGATAAAGAACAAAAAAAAGAGAGCAAGAGAGAAGATAACCTTTTTCTAAAATTTTAACGTTTTATGCTGCACTACACACCATTTCAGTACGAGTGACAACCAAGAAAATTTCACATGACATCCTATAATTGTCGTCTCCCCAACTCTCCAGGAATCCAAGAGATGGCGCAAACAAACGCACCGTATGGATCGCCGAATATGTTTTCAAAAAATGATTTTTGTATTGTTTTGGTATTTGATTGGTAAAAAATTGATTGATCAATAAAAAATTAGTTATTTTCCTAAAATTGTCTTACTTTTTTTGACAAGGGAGGATATTTTCTGTACAATAATATTTACTAAGTTCGTGAGTAAGTTAATTTCAGATATGATTTTTTAAACTTTGATTTAATTTAATTTTGCATAAAATATTATTATGCTAATAAAAATATTTTTTATTTAATTAGATAAAAAATTTTAAATATTAAAATATTAACATTAAAAGTCTTTCAATTTTTTAAGTCTAAATATTTTATTTTGTATATTATTAATCTTAAATATTTTTAATATTTCAAAAATAAATATTAATATATTATTAATATTATACATTAAAATAGAATATTACTTCAAATTTTTAAAAATATTAATTTAAGTAATAATTTAAAATTTTCTTTCAAATGTTTAATAATATAATATTTTAATATTAAATATATAATTTTCAAAATATAATTATGTTTTAATATTAATAAATTATAATAAATAATTTTAATATTTTAGTAGTTATGCTAATATCATAAAAAAAAAAGAAAACAGATTTTTTAAAAAAACAACCAAATAACAAAAAATATTTTTCATTGACTTGTACGGAAAATCTTTTGGTTTTCAAAAATTATTTTTGAAAAATCATTTTCAATAAACTAAACACAACCTATTTCAGACTTTGAATTTATAAATAAATGTTCTCAGCCATTTTGGAAAATGAAATTGTCAATCTAGCAATGGAAAGTTTAGCCATACGAGATGAGAATGAATCCTGATCACTGTGAACCAAAAAAAAAAAGAATAGAATCCTGATCACTAGACGACGGCAACAGAAGAATGCTCTCAACCCAAATTCAAGGTTTTATTGAGCCAACAACCAACTATCACCACACATTGGCAGCCAACTACCACCACTCAAAAGCATTTCTTAATAGCTGACAAATTCCCTCTACCAAACAGAGCAACCCAATTTTGACAAAATTCCCTCGTAGCAGGATTTTCTTAACCGAGAGTTTTATCTTTCAAAAAGAAGTAAGGTTACCTTTTGCATTCGTCAGCATCACGTCCGGTGAATACTCATGGTCTTTGGTCTGAAAATTGCCCCTTCACTTTTTCAAAAGATAACGACAAAAATATTAAAACGTTAATTAGCAATAATAAAATCATCAAATTCATTAGTGACAATGTCGTTTTAGTATATATTTTTTCAATACTTACATCAAAGCCACTATAATTTCCTTGATATTATAGTTTTAGGCTCTAGCATCTTTTTTTTTCCTTCTTTTCATGTATCAGCGATTTTTTTTTAACTAAGGATCCATTTAGTACACGAATTTTATTTTTTAGAAAATATTTTTCACATTTTTCAGTGTTTGGTACCTGTAAAATATTTTCGGTCAATGGAAAATGAAATTTAGTGAATGAAAAATTTTTAAGGATTTTGAGAAATTGTCTTACCATTTTCAAAAGGGGAAAATAATTTCCAAACCTATGCCACTGTTAAGGAAAAGGATTTACTGGAACTCAACTTAATCTATATTAAGTTAAAACAACAAGCAATAGAAAATATTTTTTAGCATATCAACCAAACAACAGAAAATATTAGTTTTTCTAGAAAATCAAATTTTCAAAAATCATTTTACAAAAATAATTTTCTCAAAGTCATTTTACACGAACCAAACGGAGCCTAAAGATTGAATGTTTACAGCTAGTACAAGCACAAGGTAAAGTGTTGTCGATAACATTACTAGAAGGTGGTTGAGCAACATTTTTTCTATCTCATTTAAGTTAAAATGTGACACTAAATGCAAATTAGGACTACACCGCATTGAAGGTGCATTTGGCTAGCAAATGGTATGGGTAATCCCATCGCACAATTGCGCCAATTTCCACTAGATCCATAAGTAGGGGTGCTCATGGGCGGCTTCGGGTCAGGCTTAAGCTACATAGTTATGACTTATGCCCCAGCTCAGCTCAGCCCGAAAATTTGGGCTTGACTTTGAGTCTAGGTCCGTTTTTTATTTTATATTACAAGCCCGAACGTGGCTCGGCCGACTCGAATATTATTTTATTTATTTTTTATTATTTTAATTTTTTATTTTTTATTTTTTATTCTTTTAGTCTCTTTGAAATTTAATTTGATTTGTTAAATATGGCCTACCCCAATCTCTTGGGATAAAGGCTCTAATGATGATGATGATGAGTCTCTTTGAAATTTAATTTGATTTGTCAAAATTTGTATATCAATTTCCATATTAAATATATATAATCATGTTTATTAATCAATAATGTTTTATATACATATAATAACAATATACTTAGTAAATACATTTTTTTAAAAATTAATTTTATTTATATTTCAACCCTAGCCAGGCCGGGCTTGGGCTTCGAAGAGTCAAGCCCAAACTTGTTAAATTCATATTAAAATTTTTGCCTAAACCCGTTAAATGCATCCCATATTTTTGTCCAAACTCGATCAAATTTCAAGCAAGCCTTTAGTCTTGGGTGGGTAGCCCGACCCTTGATCAGGTCAACCAATAAGGTGCTTTGGAAATTAAACATCCCACTAGAGTGAGATATTTACTATGTTATCCCAGTTTTTTTAATCTTTAACTTTAATTATTTGAAAAAAATATTTTTTATATTTATATTTATTTTAATTTTTATTTAAAAATATTAGAATAATTTTATTAAGTAATCTAATATATAAAATTTTATTATTATATAGTAAGTTAATCTATGTATAAATATGGACAATGTTTTACAAATATTTAATAACAAATATATATTTTACATAAAATAATTTTTAATTTATTAACAAAAATATTATTTGATATAAAATAGCTTTAATAAATTTTTAAATATTTATGTAATTTAAAAAATATCAAATATATATTGTAAATTTCATTATATAAAATTTTTATCTAATGTCCTTAATAGTTATTTTCTCTTCTCACTATACTTTACCTCACTGCCACCATTGATTTTGCATTCAAACACATACCTCACTACTGATTTTAATTTCACCACTACAGTAACTAACTCAACTCCACAGCAATTTTCAATCTTATTGTTGTTTGGATGGGTGATATCATTGGCTATGATGAGATTGAAAACAGTGGTAACAATGAGATTTGTTACTATGGCAGTGAGATTGGGTAGAAAAATGATAATATGGTTTGGATGCAATAGCAGCGGTAGTGGTGAGATAAGTATAATAAAAAAATGACCATTTATGACATTATATTAAAGTTTATATATAATAAATATTATAATTAAAAAATAATAAAAAATTTAAATAAATTAATATTTTATTATTAAATTTCTAAAAGTTAATTTTGAAAATATTTTAATATTTTTAAAAATAAAATATTATTAAAAGTTATTATAAATAAATTTTAACAAAATAATAAAAAAATCTATTTGAAAAAGAAATGAGTTCAAAGGATAATTTACCCTTTCATCAAAGGGTTCAGTTCTCTTTTTAGAGGGAGATTGCATTTCACCTCATGGGATGCATGCCAAATGCAGCCCAACAATGTGGTTAGTGATTAAATAGGAGCTAAGCTTCTCCAAATGGAGCCTAATTAATTGCTCATAACTCACATTATTGCTAAAACATCACAAACACATAAGTGTGAGCTAAGCATAAATTGTGATAATTGCAATTTTTTTACACTTGGTAAGTGATTTAAATTACAACTAAAGCTTAGCCTAGCAGTTGTTATCCCTCTTGAAGAGGGATTAGATTGAAGTTCGATTCTCCCATTCCTCATTGTACCTCTTATGAATCAAAAATAAAAGGTAAGTGATTTAAATTTGTTAATTGGAAATGATTTAATTATTTAGAAATTATTATGGATTTTGGGAAGTATGAGTGATAAATTTTTTATGAGAACAATGAGAAATTATAACCATAGATATTTAAATTGGGAAATAACTTAATGGAGTTAAATTGAAATTATGAGAATTGATAATTATGGAAAGTAAGTATAATGTGATTATTTATTATTTTCTGTGGAGATGTTGGGAATAATATAATATGGTAAATTGGGTGATTAATTTGGTTAATTAAAGTGTGTTAATATTTTACATAGGATAGATTTATATAATTGATGATTAAATTGTAAGGAATAATTTCAATTGGAAGAATTAAAGAGGAAATTATAAAGGAACAATTAAAAATGGGCCATAGTTTGATTAAATAAAATTCGTAAGGTTATCATTGAAACGAAACAAAATGAAGATAGGTTAAAGGCATAAAATGGAGGAGATATGTCACGACCCAAAGGCTATGACTGAAACACTTCCCTACTAGCGGATGTGAAATTTCGGGCTAATTTTTTTTCTCATCTTTGGTTTGTCTAAGTGCCGTGTAGTGCCAAATGTGAAACAGTAAACTACTTGCCCTACTTTAAGCCTTTTGCCCGAGGTCTCAGTCTAAATACCTGTATGAGATTCGTCCTAGAATTATCAACAATTACAATTCAGTTCAATATTTATATTTCCATCCATGAATCCACAATCACAATTAGACCTATGGACTTAAACCTCATCACCGTATACATTATGTCTAGTAAACATGATTTAATTTCCTATCAAAAGACATCAAAATAATACAGCTTTGTTCGTTAACTTAGTTTACATCCCTTCCTATAATATTGTACAAAACTACCTGAAAATAAAAGCATATACAATAATAGAATAATTGTATACCCAAAATACCCAAAAAGTAGCAACTTGAAAGAGTTGGGACACTATTTTAGTCCTATAGCACTTGGAATAAATCCGAAATACTCCCCCAACTCAAGCTCAATATGTACAAAGGAATTCAAATGAATTTAGTGAGCGAAGGCTCAATAAGATACTCATACAACTGCAGAAGTAGGTTTATACTATTTTAAATGCAATGCATGAAATTTGCAAATAAGATCACATATCACAATCTCAATCGTATTTGTCTTATATACTAAATCGAAATCATGTGCAAAGGCTATGACTGAAACACTTCCCCACTAGCGGATGTGAAATTTTAGGCTAATTTTTTTTCTCATCTTTGGTTTGTCTAAGTGCCGTGTAGTGCCAAATGTGAAACAGTAAACTACTTGCCCTACTTTGAGCCTTTTACCCGACGTCTCAGTCTAAATACCTGTATGAGATTCGTCCTGAAATTATCAACAATTACAGTTTAGTTCAATATTTATATTTCCATCCATGAATCCACAATCACAATTAGACCTATGGACTTAAACCTCGTCACCGTATAAATTATGTCTAGTAAACATGATTTAATTTCCTATCAAAAGACATCAAAATAATACAGCTTTGTTCATTAACTTAGTTTACATCCCTTCCTATAATATAGTACAAAACTACCTGAAAATAAAAGCGTATACAATAACAGAATAATTGTATACCCAAAATACCCAAAAAGTAGCAACTTGAAGAGTTAGGACACTATTTTAGTCCTATAGCACTTGGAATAGATCCGAAATACTCTCCCAACTCAAGCTCAATCTATAGAAAGGAATTCATATGAATTTAGTGAGCGAAGGCTCAGTAAGATACTCATACAACTGCAGAAGTAGGTTTATACTATTCTAAATGCAATGCATGAAATTTGCAAATAAGATCACATATCACAATCTCAATCGTATTTGTCTTATATACTAAATCGAAATCATGTGCTAAAGGACTTTAGGCGATAGAATGGTACTTTAATGTACCCCATTATCTTTGTCCTAGACACCTGTCAATGATGCATCAATCCAATATCACATAGCCCAATATCAATCCACAATATTCATCAATATCAGTCTATAATATCATTACTTATCTTGATATCACAACTCATGCAGCACACATATAATGATTTTAAAACTCTTATGCAGTGGTTATAAAACATACTGAATGAGAGAAACGAGATAGTTATAAAGTCTCAAAATACTAAAATCCATATGCTCAAACAGTATGAAAACCATCTCATAAATCACCAATACTGCCACAAGTTTCAAAACATACCTCGAGACTTAAGTCCTGCTTAAGCTTAAGGTTAATGATGCAGGATCATCAAACTCAAATAACCAATGCTGAGATTGTCCTCAAGCTCAAGGTCCAAAGTACATGAATCATCTTTCAATCACAGTTTCAAAATCAATATATAATTACAAATCATGTTATGACAATAAAGTAGAGATATGACATCATCAATAACAAATTCAACTCTTATACGTCCAAATAATCATATCATACTATATAAATCCAAATTAACAAATAAATAAAGACTTATTTCCATTGTAGCTATCAGTGGATCAAAAAGGCCCTAAATGGAAAAAAGGCAGTACTTATGGCATAGTAAAAACTCTGGTCTCGTTCATTAGGTGAGGATCCGCACTTATACTAGAACACGTTCGATGTGTCTAATATCGGAATCTTGTTTAACAAGTCTGTATGTAACCTTAGCAAAGTCCTTATCTGGCAAGTTCAATAACCTCATCGGACCATTTGTTTGATGAGTTTGCATATACGCTTAGTAGCATCGCTCACGTAGGTATTTCCATTATACTTTATTAAATTAAATATGTCAATGCCATTATCTCAAAGCAAGTTCAGCAACAATCACAATAATTCAATCGCTTAAGAAAACATGAAAACCAATTGTGATTTCGTTTAAAAACCACCTTTTTCACATGTAAGAATGCCACATGTTTTCTTACTCAATATTAAACTTTAAGGAAATCATCAATATTCACTTATGCATTA
Organism: Heritiera fomes; assembly: GCA_032173925.1. Lineage (NCBI taxonomy): Eukaryota > Viridiplantae > Streptophyta > Magnoliopsida > Malvales > Malvaceae > Heritiera > Heritiera fomes. Next base: position 12,341,521 of record JAPDPM010000009.1, on the reverse strand, counting down.
AAACCAATGCATATCATTAAAACTCATGTCATGTGCCATGCATGCTTAAAGCTGTTGGCTCTATAGGCTATACCGAGAGGGGAGTGAATCGGTTTTTCACTAACCTTAGGTTCGTTTTTCGGTTTCTCTAAATTCTCTAGCCTATATTGATATTTTCTAAGTTCTCTAGGCTACTCAATTATGCAATATAAATTCAAAGCAATAAGCACAAATATAATTGCAAATAAGTAAAGAGAGTAAGGATAGAGAAATGTACGCAAGCGATTTATAGAGGTTCGGCAACCTTGCTTACGTCCTCTACCTTGAGACGCTCCCAAGGATTTTCCCCAAATTCACTATCCTTGAATTTGTTACACTCCCTCTTTTCAAGAATCAAGAGAAACCTCTCTCTTTTTCTAGGCTCAAGAGTAACCTCCCTCTTTTTCTTAGGCTAAAGAGTAACCTCCCTCTTTTTTTAAGGCTTAAGAGAAACCTCCCCTTTACAAGGAATGATTGATTTACAAATAATGTAATCAAGGAAAGGCCTCTAGGTAGGCAAATGATTACAGAAATTAGGCACAAAGAAAACCTATACAAGATTTGTGCTAAGCAATACAAGAGATAAGATGAATGATAGATGATGAAGACTTTGGAGCTCTTGATTTGTTGTATGAGGCTTGTAGATTTGAGGAATATGAGATTTGGAGTTGCTGAGTGGTTCCTCTTGCTTTCTTTAGCTTCTAAGCCTCTATTTATAGTCCCTTGGATGTATTCTAGCCATTGGGTGGAGCCAAGATTGAATCTGACCGTTGCATCTCACAAAACTAGCCGTTATAGGCTATTTTCAGGCAAAGGGATTGATCCCTTTCCATAGGGGATCGATCCCTTTTGTCCAGAATCTTGATTCTGGGCTTCAGGGACCTTGGGAAGACTTTCTGCCAAAAAGGGATCGATCTTGCTACAGTGGGGATCGATCCTTTTCTTCCAGAGGGCATTTTTCTTGCACTTTTGGGTTAGAAATGATATGACCTTTGATCCTAATTCAACCCAAAACATTTATAAGCTTTAAGGGAGTTTTTCTTGACTTTCTCAGATAAAAACATGGTCTAAACATTCATCAAGTGATTTTCTAAAATATTCAAAACATTTATAAAGAATTAAGACCAATAGGGATGTATCATTAAATCATCGTCTTAATGTTTGATATGATCACTTAGATTGAATTGAGAAAATCATGTGTGATAAGGCAAATTTACAATATGAATTAAAACGTTAAAGCTTACTTAAGTTTTTGTCATTTCAAAATACATATGTCAATTTAAAGCTAACAATCTCCCCCTTTTTGATATGAAAAAACTTAATGTAAATTTGCTTTGAAAATTCTTTGATAAAATACTCCCCCTCAAATAAAGCAGGATTTTATAAAGCTCCCCCTTAATATAAGCATGAGTTTTGAAAATGAATTTTCCCTCATTATCTCTCCCCCTTAATATCTTTCCCTTTTAATATCTATCTCTCCCCCTTTTTGTCATAGCAAAAAAAAGGAAAACTAAGAAAAAATATGCTCCCCCTAAAATTATGGCTATGTGAGAAGAGATAAAAGAATATGCTTCATCCAACAAGAAACATGTTAGTACATGGGACTCATAGCACAAATAAATAAGTCAATATTCACAAAGAATATGAAATATTCATGCAATGAATATGACTTATGATCCTATACCAATTGTATATAAATAATTTTGATACCAATTGTTGACAAGTAATTTTGCAAGAAGGTTCCAATTGGTAAGAAGTTAAGCAAGCACCTAAGTATATCAATTGTTCTCTAAGGTCCAACTAAGGTGCATGGTAATACATCATGATTATGAGCTAAAATTAGATAACATATCATATGCATGTGCTCATAAATCATTTTCAAGAAATATTGTGCCTAGAATTAAGATATATAGCAATTAACTACAAATTCTAGCACACAAGAGTTTCATGCAAAAATATCCTAAGAGAATTCTTCTCTATTTGTCATTTCAATCTAAGGAGCATGAGAAGAGTTGTCAATTTAAAGCTCATACCAATTGGCAATTTAGATTTGGCTTACCAATTATTGAAAATATGGTTGCCAATGATACTAATTGTTATTTCAATCTAAATACCAATTGTTACTAATGGTTGACTTAGGCATTTTGCATGAATCCAATATGTAGTGTGTTCATGTCAAGAAAATAATCATTCTAAATATGCACGAACACAATCAAACATCATCAAATATGCATATGGATCAATTAAACATTAGCACACTATCATAAAATATTAATTCATATTCATATTCACAAATTTATACCATATGGAAGATTCATAAAATCAAGGTTTTCAAGCAAACACATTTTCTTCCATGAAACTAAAGAATCTTATGCTCAATTTTCCATTCAAGATCTTAACCAATTATGAGCAAGGAAGGATTCAACATTACCATTTTAATCAATTAATAGCCATATCCCTAGTTGTTATCATCATTTAAAGTTCTAGAGGGTATATGCTATTTTAACTAAAATGGCTTCACCTAAGTGAATCAATATTATCAAGCTAAAATATATTTTATCATTAAAATCCATAAGCTATGAGTGAGGTTAAGCACATAATATCATGAAAACAACTACTCTCATCTCATAGGCATGATTGTTGATTCAACTTAAGTAAACATGCATGTTCAACATCAAAGCAATCAAGATTCAATGCATGTATATCAATTGTTGATGTTGTCATTAAAGCCCAAGTTCTTTACTAATTTGGCCATAAGAAAAATTTAAGTACATGGATGATAAAGTTTCATGCATTTGAACATTTAGGATTCCTTTATCATTACAAATTGTAGACCAAGGAAAATTATGACCTTATACCAATTGTTGAATTTTCATTTGAAATCAATCCTTAAGGTCAAGTTTTAATTATTCTTCCACTAGATGTATAATTATCATGAAACCTAATGTGGAGTAGTTGAGTCAAGCTAAGAAACATAATCCTATAAGCATGCTTGACTAAGATGAACAAAAGGAATGATCAATATTCATGATACACAAGTTCATCAAATTCTCAAATATATATACAAAAATCATTGAAATAAATCTCAAAAATTATGTTTAAGCATTCATTGAAAATATATTTCAATAAATCTCAAAAATTATGTTTAAGCATTCATTGAAAATATATTTCAAGATTATTTCAAGATTTATGTAATTCAGGACCATCTTTAATGAGAAAGCTGGTTTTGCACTTGTGAGCTCAGGAAAAATAATATTGATTGTTGAAAGTGATACCATTTGTTGGAAATGATATTAATTGATGAAGTTGAGGTATGATATCAATGAAAAATGAATTTTCATATATTAAAGATCATCAAAAAGAAGTTAAAACAATGAATTTTAAGTTGAGAAGAGAGAAAGTATCAAAACAATGAAAAGTTCTTCTCAATTTTGGTTGAAAACATGCAGGAGAGCCTTTTCTGGCCTGGGGGGATCGATCCTGCTACAGTGGGGACCGATCCCTCATATGTCATGCAGATTCTGCAGTTGTTTTGACAGAAAATTGGACTTGTGAGGTACCAAAACTTCGTTTTTGAGTAATTTAAGTCCAAGTAAGGGTTTAAACATTTGTAAAACATGATTTTGAACTTGTATGAATGAAAAACATGATTGAAAAACTATTTAACAATAGATTTTGCAATTTTGGAAGGATTTTTACCAATAAAAGCATTTTTGGCCTGAAAGGGGGTCATTTTGAGAGTTATGCATATTTTGGCCAAACCAATGCATTGAATTTCATAAATATGTCAAAACAAACTTGTTCACACAGATTTTAAGCACATATAACATCAAATCATCATACTTGTGAACATTATGCCATGATTTCCAACATACATATTCTTCATTAAGGCTCATGACAAGGCATTTTGCATAAATGACATATTTGACAGCTTTTGAGTAATTAAATATATTATCTAAACATATCAAACTTGCTCAAACTACAGAAATTCAATAATCATTTCAAATTCACAAATCATGCTTTTCATCCAATCATCCAATGCATCAAGAACTATCCATCAACCACTCAAAAATCATTTTTCATGCCTTTTGATCAATCATTCAACTCACAAAGATTATCAACCACATTTCTCATCAATGCACAAATAATCAAATAAAAGTTTTAAGGAGTAAAGAATTAAGCTTACAAAACTCCTTTGCTTGAGTATGCTTTGCCTTGAATTGTTGAGTCCACCTTGAGCTATCATTTGAAGAATTGTTGTGATTTGTCAAAGATGGATCCTCAAGCTTTTCCTTTTACTCATTAGCACAAGCAATCTCCATAGAGGTGTGTAGAGCATTCAAACTTCATTGTTTCTTGTATCTCCATGCTCTAACACTCCTACAACAAACACATTTTCAAGCATGCTTTGGTACCCAAATTTTCTTGGGTCCTTGAGAGTTACACTACAAGAAATTTTCCATATACTGACACTTTGTTATAGTGACGGTTGAATTTCGTAGGTAAAAACGGATTATACCAACGGATTTTTAGTACTGTCAGAATATATAATACCTATACCAACACTTTTATCAACCGTCAGTATAAACGAAACCTTTTCCGACAGTCTATAAATTTTTGTCAGTATAAGTATGGCATATACTAATAGATTCTTAAAACTGTCAATATATACACAACCTATACCAACACTTTAGTCATTCGTCGGTATAGATAAAACCTTTTTTGATAGTTTATAAATTTTTGTCGGTATAAGTATGGCATATACTAACAGATTCTTAAAACCATTAGTATAAATAGAACCTAGACCAACATTTTTGTTCCTCGTCGGTATAGATGAAACCTTTTCTGACAATCTAAAAATATTCGATAGTATAAGTATGGCATATACTGATGAATTTTTAAAACAGTTAGAATATACAATAGCTATACCAACACTTGCTTTAATCTTTGATATAGATGAACCATTTTTGATAGTTTATGAATTTTCAACAATATAAGTGTGATATATATCGACAAATTTTTAATACTGTTAGAATATGAGGTAACTATACCAATACTTTCTTTAATTGTTGGTATAGATTAAACTTTTTTTGACAAGTTATGAATGTCTGTCAGTGTAAGTATGATAAATACCCATGGAATTTTAACACTGTTAGAATATAAAATACTTATACCGATACTTCTTAAATCGTTGGTATAGATGAAATTTTTTTTGACAGTTTATTGATATCCATTGTTGTATTTAATCACAATTTTTTATTACTATTAGAATACATTCTAAGTCATTTACTTATTAGTTATGTACCTCTCAACTAGGTGTCAAATGGACTCAATCGCCTATGACATGATACGATTCAACACAGTACGATTTAGTACCACAAGGTAATTAAGTTTGCTCCATTTTTACAAATTTTGGGTGCCAACAATAATTTATTGTAATATTCGATATGTGATGGGAAATTCACATTTTTTAAAAAATCAAAGATAATTTATGTGTTACTACTAATTCCTTCATTTTAGTAAACCAAAGATATTTGATCAATTGCATAATGTCTTGTTTGCTAAATAAATTTTAATGGATTGTCATTTTTATGAATATGAATTATAAATTAATAACAATTTTAATTTGTCATTACTCTTATGCAAACACAATAACGCACACATGCGTCACTAAAAGACAATTGTTAATAATGAGACAATTTTGTAACAAAATTTATGGTATTATATGATGACATTAGTAATGTCACACACTTTCGATTGATTTAATTACATGATTTATCTATTACTAATAAAATCAAATTAGTGTGTAATTAATAAGTGACGATAAATTATTTTTCATGTATATATATAATATAATTAACAACGTGAAATAACCTTAATAAATTGAAAAACAGTTAAAGTTGTTAGAAAAGAAATTTATTTTTTAATTTAATGAAAAAAACTAAATAAAATAAAAACAATAGGTGCATAAAAAATCCATTGGTAACATAAACGATGAGCCATGGGGATTCCATCACTAAAAAGTTTTGTTATGTTTTAAAATGTTTTGAATTTTTTAGAATTCAAAATTAAATTAAAAAAATAGTCTTTATCTACCAGAATTTCGTAGAGGAAGTATAATATTGGTAGCTAGATTGTTCATTTTATGACAAACCATTACTAGTGATTAGAATGTTTATTCAAGTTTAATAGTCTCAAATATATAAAAATTTACATTTAGCTAACGTTAAATAAGCTTTAATTGCCACTCGCGTGACAACATTTGATTTATGGTTGATAATAACCAATTTGATTGCCCAAATTATATATATATATATATATATATATATATATATATATATATATATATATATCATTTTAAAAAATATAACATGATTCTTAAGAAAAAAAGTTATAATCATATTAATTGAAATATATATATATATATGATTTTTGTCGAATATAGAAAGTAGACTTTAAATCTGTCATTAAAAAAAATTATACTGTATAAATAAAAAATTATGAAATTGTACCAATTGTAGTTATTAAATTACAATTAATTGATAAAAAATTAAAAATAAATCAGAATTTAAAAAAATTAAAATTTTTACATTTCGATTATTTTTTGAAATTTATAATTTTTTATTGAAATTATTTTTTTTACCATTTATCATATTTTATTTATTTATTTGAAATTTTATAATTATTTATTAAAAATAATCTTCTAGCGGTAAAAGACGATTTGGATTAAAAAACTTAGCGCCTTACAAAACTTAGCCCCCGCCTTTTCCCTCTACAATGCCATTTGATTGCTTGACGGTTGACGATGAATCTCCCAAACCCCCTCCCCTTCAAACCCTCATCCTCTTCTTCTTACCCAACCCCAGGTTAGCCCCTTCGCTCAAAATCTTTTTCCTTGACCCCAAACCCTCGGCGCTTGATTCTACTCTTCCTTTTCTTTGACCGGATTCAAGCCCCTCTCGACCAATTGTTTTATAATTAGTTCTTTTTGTGATCTTATGGTTGGCTGCAAATTTCATGTTATGAGCGAACACTTCATTGTTTAGAGGTGAGAAAATTGTTTTTTTTTTGTCAATTTTCCTTTGTGAATTCCTTCAAAGTTTGGTTTTTTATGGGTTTTACATGATCAAGGTGGGGTCTTTTGTGTTTGGTTACCGAGAAATGGTGAGAAAGTGAAAGGAAAAATTTGAGGACAAAGTTGTTAAATGATTCCCAACATTTTAATCCTCTTAAGCTTACAATTTTTAAGCCTCAAATGCCTCTTCTTTTTCCTCTGTTTTTAGTTTTCTATTGAAAATTCTTGTTCTTATTATTATTTACTTTGTAATGTTAAATTCTTCTGTTTGTTGATAATCTGGGTCATAATGAATTCGATTTGGGATTTTGGGGACGATTTATTGGAAAAGCCAAAGAGATGATCAAAGATTCTTTATTTTTATTAGTTATTGATAAGTATTTTTTTAGATGGATCTTTTGGTCAGGGTTCTAGATCTTCTCAAAAGCAAATTTGTCTAAATTACGCAAAATTTCTCAAATAGATGCTGGAATTGGTTATTTGGTATTGAGCAAGCCTAGGCATAGGGTTGTTGCTGAAATTCTTAGAAAAGCAAGAATCTATTTACCCCCATCAACTGTTGAAAATGCAAGTACCAAGAATGATGCACCACTTAAGGTTTGGCTCTGCTTCATTGTAGTTTGCAAGTTGGAAGTTTGTGATTTACATTTGAGAACCCATTACTGCCATTTTCGTGCTCGTGAGGAATAAATCATTTATTATATTGTTTCGTTGTAGCACAAGCTTCTTTCACTTTCTTTCTTATGTTTCATCCTATGTGCTAAAGTAAATGGATACAATATAAGATTTTAAGCTAAATTGCAATTGGAATTGAGCAGGTAGTTGAAGGACCAAGAGTAAGAGGAGCATATAAAATAATAGGCGTTGATATTAACGCTAGCAAGTTTGTCAAAGGTACTTGTCCTTATTGACATTATACGCATTGGCAGGACTCCATAACAACCTCTATTTCAGTTGCCGAGGAAAAGATTATTACATGCTTTCTTGAATTTCAAGATTGTTAGTAAAAATACCTGCTCATAAAATGCAGCTCAAGTATTCGATTTATCTCTAGGACAATTTCTAGTGTTTGCTAAGTACCAGAACTTTTAACGCAGTGAGTCTCCTTGTAATTGCAGGTCTAATTTCCTTACTCAATTTGGTATACGTGATTCACATCATTCCAAAGCAAAGCTTGATTCTGTTGTATGTATGTCTTGTTAGTTAGTAGAAATCAGTAGTATTATTACATGGCCAGAACCTTTTTTTTTACTCCAAGTCCTTCCTTTCTCAACAAGTATTTTACAATCGCTTTTACAAATAATTTAATTCTTTTTGTTCTTAATTTAAATATCTAATTATGCCTTTTTTTTTTGCAGGATGAAAACCATTATTGGAACATTTACAACATTTGTTTGTTTACTTCAAGTATTATGTTTGCAGACATTTAAGCTTGTAGTTTCTAGATTTTTGTTCTTTTTTTGAGACTCGATTCTAAAAAATGTTTGTAGTTTTATTTTAAATGTTGTTAAATACCTTGTATTTTATTGTAATGTTTTTACTTTGTATGGAACCATATTTGCTTAGTGTTACAAATAAATTAATATTAATAATTAAAAAATATTTTTAATAATGTATATTATATTGATGGTTTTTATGGAAAATCCAAAACTATACTGATGACATATATTGACAGTAAAATATAATGTGTACTGTCAATATAGATAAAAATCATAAGGTTATATTGACAGGTATTAAGTGTTGGTAAAAATATAGCATCGATCGATTGTTGGTATAGCGTCGAAGCAATCATCAGTATATGTAAGATGGTCATATTTATGTAATGTTTTATTGATGGATTTATGCTGTTGATATATCTTTAAAAGAATTCGTTGGTATAAGCAAGGAATTTACCATAGCATTACTATCGAAATTATATTGTAGGTATATCTTTAATACTTATTCTGACAGCAGAATCTGTCAGTATAGGCAAAGAAGCTATATCAATAGCTATGGCTTTACCAACGATGCTAGCTGTTGGTATAGGGAAGAAAGCTGTTACAACAATAGCTTTACTGACAGATGCAAATCGTTGGTATAAATCTATTACATATTCTGACGGTCAAAAATTCGTCAGAATATATCTATACCGACAAGGGATATACGAACGGTTAAAAAACCATCGGAATATACATTTTGACTGTCAGTATAAGGTTGAGTGAGCTATACCAACAGATTTTTAGGTTTTAATGATGCTTTTTTGAGTGTCAGTATATGACAGTTTTCTTGTAGTGTTAGTGCTCACAATTTTCAATCCTTTTGGGATCCATTTCAAGCTCAAATCATCATTATTTATTGCATGCTTTGGCACCCACATTTTCTTAACTACTCTTCCTCTAAATGTAGTTTTTCTATAAGTGCATGCTTGTGAAGAGTGTCCTATCCTATTGCATAGTGAGCAGGTAAGAGATGTATCATGCATGGAATTTTTGCTCACTAGGAAATTTTTAAGATGAGTTTCTTTTTGTATTGCATTATAACCTAACCCATCTTTATCAAAGAAAGCTCTTTGGGTCTCAAGCATGTGATCTAATTTTTGTTGACCCATATAGAACTTAGAAAATGAGTTATGCAAATTTAAGTTCTTTTTATTCGACTCATTTATTTCTAGATTTGCTTCTTCTAACTTCTTCTCAAATTCATGTTTGGCATTTAATAGCATTTCATTTTCTATTTTCAATTTAGCAATGATTTTCTTATATTTGGAGTTCATGCATTGAAAATCATTTGCTAATTCATTAAAAGCATTTTGTAGTTCATCAAATGTATAATCATTATCTTCACTAGAACTACAACTAGCCTCATCATCACTAATGGCCATAAAGCATGTGTAGGCTACCTCATTATCTACGTTTTCCTCATCGGAGCTATCACTATCACTCCATGCAGCCACAAATGCTTTCTTCTTAGGTTTCCTATCCTTCCTAAGTAAGGGGCAGTCTAACTTAGTATGACCCGATTCATTACACTCATAACACACTAAGGGGTCTTTTTCTCTTCTACTTGACTCCCCTCTTTGATGTCTCCTATTATTTTCTTTTTCTTTCATTCTCATGAACCTATTAAATCTTTTGGCAAACATTGCTATTTCCTTCTCTTCCTCATTTCCACTCTCATCACTATCATCTTCAAGGACCTCATGAGTGGAAGACTTAAGTGCTACCCCTACTTTCTTTGAAGGCTCTTCATTTCTTTTTAATTTCATTTCATATGTAAGTAGGGAGCCCATAAGTTCATCTAGAGACAAGGTGTTAGGGTCCTTAGATTCTTCTATAGCAGTCACCTTTGCCTCCCAAGATTTAGGCAAGCTATTCAAGATTTTCTTGACCATTTCTACATTGGAATAGCTCTTGCCTAATGCCTTAAGTCCATTAATTATATCATTAAACCTAGTGAACATTTCGCTAATGGACTCATTTTCTTTCATCCTAAATAGCTCATAATCATGTGTGAGCATTCCTACGTTGGTCTCTTTCACTTGATTAGTCCATTCATGTGTGATGGCTAATTTGTCCCATATTTGTTTAGCATTCTCACATAGAGAGACTCTATTATACTCATTGGGACCTAATGCACAAAAGAGGGTATGCATAGCCTTGGCATTCAATTGTGCCACTCTCATGTCATTTGTGTCTCACTCATCCTCTAGCTCAGGGACATCTTTTCCATCTACTTTCTTCATGGGAATTCTAGGACCATTCACTATAATTCTCCACACTTCATAATCATTTGATTGTACAAATAACATCATTCTAGTTTTCCAATATGAATAATTCTCACCATTGAAGAGTGGAGGTCTAACTAATGATTGTCCCTCTTCTCCTAGGGGTGTGCCTATATTCAAATGAGCCATTTAAGATCGTTTAGCTCAATAGATGTTAGTCTAATTCAATCTCGAGTCCAAGCTCTGATACCAATTATTGGCTCTATAGGCTATACCGAGAGGGGGGTGAATCGGTTTTTCACTAACCTTAGGTTCATTTTTCGGTTTCTCTAAATTCTCTAGCCTATATTGATATTTTCTAAGTTCTCTAGGCTACTCAATTATGCAATATAAATTCAAAGCAATAAACACAAATATAATCGCAAATAAGTAAAGAGAGTAAGAATAGAGAAATGTACGCAAGCGATTTATAGAGGTTCGGCAACCTTGCCTATGTCCTCTACCTTGAGACGCTCCCAAGGATTTTCCCCAAATTCACTATCCTTGAATTTGTTACACTCCCTCTTTTCAAGGATCAAGAGAAACCTCTCTCTTTTTCTAGGCTCAAGAGTAACCTCCCTCTTTTTCTTAGGCTAAAGAGTAACCTCCCTCTTTTTCTAAGGCTTAAGAGAAACCTCCCCTTTACAAGGAATGATTGATTTACAAATAATGTAATCAAGGAAAGGCCTCTAGGTAGGCAAATGATTATAGAAATTAGGCACAAAGAAAACCTATACAAGATTTGTGCTAAGCAATACAAGAGATAAGATGAATGATAGATGATGAAGACTTTGGAACTCTTGATTTGGTGTATGAGGCTTGTAGATTTGAGGAATATGAGATTTGGAGTTGCTGAGTGGTTCCTCTTGCTTTCTTTAGCTTCTAAGCCATTGGGTGGAGCCAAGATTGAATCTGACCGTTGTATCTCACAAAACTAGCCGTTATAGGCTATTTTCAGGCAAAGGGATTGATCCCTTTCCATAGGGGATCGATCCCTTTTGTCCAGAATCTTGATTCTGGGCTTCAGGGACCTTGGGAAGACTTTCTGCCAAAAAGGGATCGATCTTGCTACAGTGGGGATCGATCCTTTTCTTCCAGAGGGCATTTTTCTTGCACTTTTGGGTTAGAAATGATATGACCTTTGATCCTAATTCAACCCAAAACATTTATAAGCTTTAAGGGAGTTTTTCTTGACTTTCTCAGATAAAAACATGGTCTAAACATTCATCAAGTGATTTTCTAAAATATTTAAAACATTTATAAAGAATTAAGACCAATAGGGATGTATCATTAAATCATGGTCTTAATGTTTGATATGATCACTTAGATTGGATTGAGAAAATCATGTGTGATAAGGCAAATTTACAATATGAATTAAAACATTAAAGCTTACTTAAGTTTTCGTCATTTCAAAATACATATGTCAATTTAAAGCTAACAAAAGCCAATGCATAAAACGTGAGGCCAAAACACAATGATATGAATAAGCATTATGTAGATGCAATTATTATATAACAGTTTCATATCTCATCAATGGAGGTACCAAAGATCGTCTCAGAACCTAAGATCATCACACTAGCCTCAAAGCTCATCACATTATGTCACATGTCTCATATGGGCTAATATGCCCTCATTATGTAGTAGGTTTACACAGGAGTTAGATATACTATTCAACATATATTAAACCTAATCCACACAACTTACAATTTGAAAATCCTCAATTTCACTATTCGCATTTCTTTAAGGTCTCATATGTATCCATTCACAATTTAATGTCATTTCATAACATTACCAAACAATAAAAATCAATTTTACATCGCAACAACACTACTAAAACCCCTATTGCCATTGTGAGAACCCTATTGCCATTATGAGTCCTCTTAGCATTCCATTAATATTTAAATATTACATTACCAATATAACATAATAGTTTCGAAATCAAGTACTAGCGCGACCATCATTCAAGATCCATTCTAATGACATAACCATATAATCAAATAATTTCAATTCTCTTCTACGCAATGCACATATGTCTATGTATATGCATATCATTACATATGCAAATGTTCCCTCAAAGCCCACAGAACATCACAAGTATACTTTCTTACAATTATCATCACAATCACACTATTATAATGAGCTATTCATCATGTCCTCATTTTTCGTCTCACACATTAAATATTCTTTTGTCCTACAATACTTCAATAAGCTTAAAGTCACCAAACCACAATTAAAACAATATTAAAAACATTTTATCAACAATCACAGCGTTCCAACAACACTGTTAACACTATCTAGAATGAGGACCATTCATTATTAAGACTAACCAGGAATCCTTCAAAACATTTGGTAGAACAAAAACTCACAACAAAAATACTATTGAGTATAGAAATGAGAAGAGAAACTTAGTGGTAGATGCACTCTTTAGGCAACCCATTTAGCAAGGACAACATTTCAATTTACATTCTATTACTATCATTCCTTAATGGGTGAAAGAAATTGAAAATAGGTATAAGGTTAAAACTTTTGCCTTAAATGATATTTTTGTTGACAGTTCATCCAAACACCACATACAAAATACTTCTTCAGTAATGGCATATTGAGATGCAATGGCAAGGTGTATGTAGGAAGCCGCGGCAACTTAAGAGAGAAAGTGTTGCAAGCACTGCGTGATTCTCCACAATGAGGCCACTCAAGCATGCAAGCCACTTATCATAGGATCAAATCTTATTTTTATTAGCCAAAGATGAACGGACTGGTGTAGGATACATCTAGTAGTGTGATGTACTTGTTAGAGAAATAAAACTGAACATGTTGCTCATCTAGGCTTACTGCAACCTATTCCTATCCTTTCATAAGCTTGGATGGCGATCACGATGAACTTTGTGGAAAAACTGCTAGTATCTCAAAAGTTCAATTACACCTTGGTTTTTATTGATAAATTTACCAAATAGCCTCACTTTATACCTTTTTTTCATCAATATTTAGCTAGTGATGTGGCAAAAGCCTACCTCGACCAGGTTCATAAGTTGCATGGTACTCCAAAGATTGTTATCTCAGATAAAGATAAGGTCTTCAAAAGTTTTGTTGGCTCCTATAGGCAATACCGAGAGGGGGGGTGAATCGGTTTTTAACTACCCTTAAGCTCGTTTTTCGGTTTATCTAAATTCTCTAGCCTATATGAATATTTTCTAAGTTCTCTAGGCTATTCAATAATGCAATATAAATTCAATTCAATAAGCACAATACAATTGCAAGTAAATAAAGAGTAGGGAAAGAGAGATTTACACAATCGATTTATAGAGGTTCGGCTACCTTGCCTACGTCCTCTACCTTGAGACGCTCCCAAGGATTTTCCCCAAATTCACTATCTTTGAATTTGTCTTTACAATCCCTCTTTTCAAGGCTCAAGAGAAACCTCTCTCTTTTTCTAGGCTCAAGAGAAACCTCTTCTCCCTTTTTTTCTAGGCTAAAGAGAAACCTCCCTCTTTTTCTTAGGCTAAAGAGAAACCTCCCTCTTTTTCAAGGCTAAAGAGAAACCTCCCCTTTTACAAGGAATGAATTGGTTTACAAGAGAAGTAATCAAAGAAGGCCTCTAGATAGGCAAGTGATTACAGAAATTAAGCACACTGAAAAGCCTATACAATATTTGTGCTTTTCTATACAAAGAATATGAGAGTGATAGAAGATATTGAATTCTAGCTCTTGAATTGTTGTTGAGGCTTGAGGATTTGAGGAAAATGAGTATTGGAGTTGATTGAGTGGTTCCTCTTACTTCCTTTAGCTTCTAAGCCTCTATTTATAGTCCCTTGGATGTATTCTAGCCGTTGGGTGGAGCCAAATCTCGAATATTACCGTTGTCTCATAAAAACTAGCCGTTATAGGCTATTTTCGAGCAAAGGGATCGATCCCTTTCCATAGGGGATCGATCCCTTTTGTCCAGAATCTTGATTCTGGGCTTCAGGGACCTTTTCTAGCCGTTGGGAGCTTACTGTCAAAAGGGGGGATCGATCCCTTCCCTTAGGGGATCGATCCCTTCTCTCCAGAAGGTGATTTCCTGCACTTTTTGAGTTAGAAATGATGTGGTCTTTGATCCTAATCCAACCCAAAACATTTTGGCATTTTTGTGGGAGTTTTTCTTGACTTTCTCAAATGAAAACATGGTCTAAAAATTCATCAAGTGATTTTCTAAAATATTCAAAACATTTACAAAGTATTAAGACCAATAAGAGTATGCATCATTAAATCATGGTCTTAATGTTTGATATGATCACTTGAAATGTATTGAGAAAATCATGTGTGATAAGGCAAATTTACAATATGGATTAAAGCATTAAGGCTTACTTAAGTTTTTGTCATTTCAAAATATATATGTCAATTTAAAGCTAACAATCTCCCCCTTTTTGATATGACAAAACTTAATGTAAATTTGCTTTGAAAATTCTTTGATAAAATACTCCCCTTCAAATAAAGCAGGATTTTATAAAGCTCCCCTTTAATATAAGCATGGGTTTTGAAAATGAATTTTCAAACTATTTCTCCCCCTTAATATCTCTCCCTATATCTATCTCTCCCCCTTTTTGTCATAGCAAAAAGAAGGAAAAATACTAAAAAAATATGGTCCCCCTAAAATCATGGCTATGTGAGAATAAATAAAAATGCTCCATCCAACAAGAAACATGTTAGTACATGGGACTTATAGCACAAATAAATAAGTCAATATTCACAAAGAGTATGAAATATTTATGCAATGAATATGACTTATGATCCTATACCAATTGTTTATAAATAATTTTGATACCAATTGTTGATAAGTAATTTTGCAAGAATGTTCCAATTGGTAAGAAGTTAAGCAAGCACCTAAGTATATCAATTGTTCTCTAAGGTCCAACTAAGGTGCATGACAATACATCATGATTATGAGCAAAACTTTGATAACATATCATATGCATGTGCTCATAAATCATGTTCAAGCAAGAGTGTGCATAGATTCAAAACATATAGCAATTAACTACAAATTCTAGCACACAAGAGTTTCATGCAAAAGTATCATAAGAGAATTCTTCTCTATTTGTTATTTCAATCTAAGGAGCATGAGAAGTGTTGTCAATTTAAAGCTCAAACCAATTGGCAATTTAGATTTGGCTTACCAATTATTGAAAATATGGTTGCCAATGATACTAATTGTTATTTCAATCTAAATACCAATTGTTACTAATGGTTGACTTAGGCATTTTGCATGAATCCAATATCTATGTGTAGTGTGTTCATGTCAAGAAAATAATCATTCTAAATATGCAAGAACACAACAGATATCATCAAATATGCATATGGATTAATTAATCATTAGGTCACTATCATAAAGTATTAATCCATATTCATATTCACAAATTTATACTATATGGAAGATTCAATCAATAAGGTATTCAAGCAAACACATTTTCTTCCATGGTTTCAAATACAACAATCCTATGCTCAATTTTCCATTCAAGATCTTAACCAATTATGAGCAAGGAAAGATTCAAATAATAAATGCATATTCAACATCAAAACAATCAAGATACAATGCATGTATATTAAGTGTTGGTGTTGTCATTAAAGCCCAAGTTCTTTACTAATTTGGCCATAAGAAAAATTTAAGTACATGGATGAGAAAGTTTCATGCATTTGAACATTTAGGATTCTTTTATCATCACAAATTATAGGCCAATGACCATTACCAATTGTTGAGTTTACATTTGAAATCAATCCACTAGATGTATAATTATCATGAAGCCTAGTGTGGAATAGATAAGTCAAGCTAAGAGACATAATCCTATAAGCATGCTTGACTAAGATGAACAAAAGATATGATCAATTGTCATTATGCACAAGCTCATCAATTTCTCAAATTACTCACAAATCAATGAAATAATTCTCAAAATTATGTTTAAGCATTCATTGAAAATATATTTCAAGATTATTTCAAGATTCATGAATGTTTTTCAACAAGAAAAATGATTGTGCACTTGTGAGCTCAAGAAAAATGATATTGATTGTTGAAAGTGATACCATTTGTTGGAAATGATATTAATTGATGAAGTTGAGGCATGATATCAATCAAAAATGGATTTTCATGTTGTAAAGATCATCAAAAAGAAGTTAAAACAATGAATTTTAAGTTGAGAAGAAAGAAGATATCAACACAATGAAAAGTTCTTCTCAATTTTGGTTGAAAACATGCAGGAAAGCCCTTTCTGGCTTGTGGGGATCGATCCCTTTGGGAGGGGGATCGATCCCTTAGTTCCAGAATACACCAATTCTGTGTTCTGCTCAAGGGGATCGATCCTGTTTGAAAAGGGATCGATCCCTCATACTATTTCTGCAGATTTTTGACAGAAAATCCAACCTTTGAGGTATCAAAACTTCGTTTTTGAGTTATTTAAGTCCAAGTAAAGGTTCAAACATTAGTAAAACATGATTTTGGACTTGTATGAATGAAGAACATGATTGAAAACCCATTTTACAAAAGATTTTGCAATTTTGGAAGGATTTTCACCAATAAAAGCATTTTTGGCCTCAAAGGAGGTCATTTTGAAAGTTATGCATATTTTGGCCAAACCAAATCATTAGAAATCACAAATATGCCAAAACAAACTTGTTCACATAGATTTTAAGCACATATAACACCAAATCATACATTTTTGTGAACAACATGCCATGATTTCCAACAAACAAATTCTTCATTAAGGCTCATGACATGGCATTTTGCATAAGTGACATAATTGACAGCTTTTGAGCAACTAAATATTTTATCTAGACATATCAAACTTGCTCAAGATGCAGAAAACTAAAAATCATTTCAAAGTCACAAAACATGCCTTTCATTCAATGTATCAAGAACAATTCATCAAACAATCAAAGATCATTGTCATGCCTTTTTGTTCAATCATTCAACTTACAATGCATCAATAATCATCAACCAAGTGCCTCAATAAAATATATAAATAATTTTAGCAAACATGAGTCTTGAAGAGATAGGATTTAATCTTACAAAACTCCTTTGCTAGAGAATGCTTTGCCTTGAATAGTTGAGTCCTCCTTGAGCTATCCTTTGAAGAATTGTTGTAATGGATCCTCAAGCTTTTCCTTTTTCTCATTGGCACAAGCAAACTCCAAGAGGATGTGTTGAGCATTTAAACTCCATTGTTCCATTGTAATCCCATGCTCTAACACTCCTACAACAAACACATTTTCAAGCATGCTTTGGTACCCAAATTTTCTTGGGTCCTTGAGAGTTAGTGCTCACAACTTTGGATCCTTTTGGGATCCATTTCAAGCTCAAATCATTATTTATTGCATGCTTTGGCATCCACATCTTCCTTACCACTTTTCCTCTAAAGGTAGTTTTTCTATATGTGCATGCTTGTGAGGAGTGGCCTATCCTATTACATAGTGAGCATGTGAGAGATGTATCATGCATAGTATTTTTGCTCACTAAGAAATTCCTAAGATGAGTTTCTTTATGTATTTCATTGTATCCTAGCCCATCTTTATCAAAGAAAGCTCTTTGGGTCTCTAACATATGATCTAGCTTTTGTTGACCCATATAAAACCTAGAAAATGAGTTATGCAAATTTAAGTTCTTTTTATTCAACTCATTTATTTCTAGATTTGCTTCTTCTAATTTCTTCTCAAATTCAAGTTTGGCATTTAATAGCATTTCATTTTCTATTTTCAATTTAGCAATGATTTTCTTATATTTGGAGTTCATGCATTGAAAATCATTTGCTAATTCATTAAAGGCATTTTGTAGTTCATCAAATGTATAATCATTATCTTCACTAGAACTACAACTAGCCTCATCATCACTAATGGCCATAAAGCATGAGTAGGCTACCTCTTCATCTACATTTTCCTCATCGGAGCTATCACTATCACTCCATGCAGCCACAAATGCTTTCTTCTTAGGTTTCCTATCCTTTTCCTTCCTAAGTATGGGGCAATCTAGCTTAGTGTGACCTGGTTCATTGCATTCATAACACACTAAGTGGACTTTTTCTCTTCTACTTGACTCTCCCCTATGATGTTTCCTATTTTGCTCTCTCTCTTTCATTCTCATAAATCTATTAAATCTTTTGGCAAACATTGCCATTTCCTTTTCTTCCTCATTTCCACTCTCATCACTATTATCTTCAATGACCTCATGAGTGGAAGACTTAAGTGCTACCCCTACTTTCTTTGAAGGCTCTTCATTTCTTTTTAATTTCATTTCATATGTAAGTAGGGAGCCCATAAGTTCATCTAGAGACAAGGTATTTGGATCTTTAGGCTCTTCTATTGCGGTTACCTTTGCCTCCCATGATTGTGGCAAGCTATTCAAGATTTTCTTCACCATTTCTACATTGGAATAGGTCTTGCCTAATGCCTTAAGTCCATTGATTATGTCATTAAATCTAGTATACATATCACTCATGGACTCATTTTCTTTCATTCTAAAAAGCTCATAATCATGTGTGAGCATTCCTACTTTGGTCTCTCTAACTTGATTTGTCCCTTCATGTGTGATGGCTAGTTTGTCCCATATTTGCTTAGCATTTTCACATAGGGACACTCTATTATATTCATTTGGACCTAATGCACAAAAGAGGGTGTGCATAGCCTTGGCATTCAATTGTGCCAATCTCATATCATTGGTGTCCCACTCATCCTCACTCTTAGGGACATTTATTCCATCTATTTTCTTCATGGGAATTCTAGGACCATTCACTATTATTCTCCACACTTCATAATCGTTTGATTGTACAAACAACATCATTCTAGTTTTCCAATATGAATAATTTTCACCATTTAAGAGTGGAGGTCTAACTAATGATTGTCCTTCTTCTCCTAGGGGTGTGCCTATATTCAAGTGAGCCATTTAAGATCGTTTTGCTCGATAGAGGTTAGTCTAATTCGATCTCGAGCCCAAGCTCTGATACCAATTATTGGCTCCTATAGGCAATACCGAGAGGGGGGTGAATCGGTTTTTAACTACCCTTAAGCTCGTTTTTCGGTTTCTCTAAATTCTCTAGCCTATATGAATATTTTCTAAGTTCTCTAGGCTATTCAATAATGCAATATAAATTCAATTCAATAAGCACAATACAATTGCAAGTAAATAAAGAGTAGGGAGAGAGAGATTTACACAATCGATTTATAGAGGTTCGGCTACCTTGCCTACGTCCTCTACCTTGAGACGCTCCCAAGGATTTTCCCCAAATTCACTATCTTTGAATTTGTCTTTACAATCCCTCTTTTCAAGGCTCAAGAGAAACCTCTCTCTTTTTCTAGGCTCAAGAGAAACCTCTTCTCCCTCTTTTTCTAGGCTAAAGAGAAACCTCCCTCTTTTTCTTAGGCTAAAGAGAAACCTCCCTCTTTTTCTTAGGCTAAAGAGAAACCTCCCTCCTTTTCAAGGCTAAAGAGAAACCTCCCCTTTTACAAGGAATGAATTGGTTTACAAGAGAAGTAATCAAAGAAGGCCTCTAGATAGGCAAGTGATTACAGAAATTAAGCACACTGAAAAGCCTATACAATATTTGTGCTTTTCTATACAAAGAATATGAGAGTGATAGAAGATATTGAATTCTAGCTCTTGAATTTTTGTTGAGGCTTGAGGATTTGAGGAAAATGAGTATTGGAGTTGATTGAGTGGTTCCTCTTACTTCCTTTAGCTTCTAAGCCTCTATTTATAGTCCCTTGGATGTATTCTAGCCGTTGGGTGGAGCCAAATCTCGGATATTACCGTTGTCTCACAAAAACTAGCCGTTATAGGCTATTTTCGAGCAAAGGGATCGATCCCTTTCCATAGGGGATCAATCCCTTTTGTCCAGAATCTTGATTCTGGGCTTCAGGGACCTTTTCTAGCCGTTGGGAGCTTACTGCCAAAAGGGGATCGATCCCTTCCCTTAGGGGATCGATCCCTTCTCTCTAGAAGGTGATTTCCTGCACTTTTTGAGTTAAAAATGATGTGATCTTTGATCCTAATCCAACCCAAAACATTTTGGCATTTTTGTGGGAGTTTTTCTTGACTTTCTCAAATGAAAACATGGTCTAAAAATTCATCAAGTGATTTTCTAAAATATTCAAAACATTTACAAAGTATTAAGACCAATAAGAGTATGCATCATTAAATCATGGTCTTAATGTTTGATATGATCACTTGAAATGTATTGAGAAAATCATGTGTGATAAGGCAAATTTACAATATGGATTAAAGCATTAAGGCTTACTTAAGTTTTTGTCATTTCAAAATATATATGTCAATTTAAAGCTAACAAGTTTATTATGGTAAGAGCTCATGAAATTGCTAGGAAACAATGTTCAATTTAGCATAACCTATCACCCAAAGTTAGAATGTTAGATGGACAGTTAGAAAGGTTAAATCAATTTATGAAGCAATATTTAATGTGCATGTGTTTCTTCAAACATAAGACTTAGTTTTAATGGTTATCCTTGGCAAAATGGTGGTATAATACCAACCATCATACTGCCTTAAACAAGACGACATTTCAAGCACTCTATGGATATAAACTTCTTCAGTTTGCTTAGGATGTTAGTGCTCGTGCTAAAGTCTTCACTGTGGTGGAACTGCTAAAAGATAAGGAGTAGATCAGCTAGGTAATGGTTGAACAATTACATAAGGCACCATAGAGAATGGAGTTTTATGAAAATAGAAAACGAAGTGAAAAGCAATCCTAACTTGGTGATAAAGTTTACTTAAAACTTCATTCCTACAAAAAGGATTCCTTACTTCTTAGAAAGAATCTTAAGATGTCTTCAAGGTATTATGGACCTTCTCCCATTATAGCTAAATTTGGTTTAGTTACTTACAAGTTACAGACTTCTAAGATTCACTTAGTATATAATGTGAGCTTATTAAAGAAGAAGATAGGAAATAAGGTGGTGCTAAGTATAACACCACTAGAGGAAGGAGTAGTAGCCAACCTATAGTATATCTTGCTCGTGTTCTGGATAAAATAATGGTTAAAAGATTAATTAGACTACAACTCAACTACTGATTGAATGGTCTAACCTAGGTTTTGATAATGCAACTTGAGAAGATTAAAGTCTCAATTTCCATCTTTTGATCCTTGGAGACAAGGATTTGCTGAAGAGGTGGATTATGTAATGAAATTAAACGCTGGGATAAAATGTAAGGCAATAAACTGTAAGTCTAATAAAAAACTTAAGAAGCTAAGAAATTAAGCTAACAGCACGAGTTGAACATGGAGATGGAAATGAAACTAAAGGAGGGAAAAATGATCTTGGAGCCAAGCTAATAGTTGATCAAATAGCAAAGGTCTAGGAGAATGACGACAAATAAAGGTTTAAACCTTAGCTGACATAGTAGTAGCTAATCATGAGAATAGTTATGTGTAGGATTGTGTGCATAGCAGTCTATAGCAGTCCATGTTTAATTTTTTTCAGTGATTCTATTATGTATCCAATGCACATACCATGCTTATATAAGAGTAGAATTGCACATAGCTTTCTAATGAAAGAAATAATTACAAATTTTTCTTCTATCTATTATTTCTTATTTTTATCTATTTTTATTTCTATTCTTTTTTCTGTTTCATCAAATCAAGTCACTTGACTCTAGATTTTGTGCCAATGCCTTGATATCAACAAGACACTAGCAAACCATTTAACACTTACCTTACAACTCGAAAAAACAAAACTATGGCAACTTTCTAAGACTTGAGATTCCTTCAAGGCCTGAAATCAAACGATTCTCAAGAAAGCAATATCTATCTTGAAAATTAAACTAAACAGTCGAATATGTGATTTTGTTCAAATGCTTCATGAATGAAATCAACTTTCAATCCAATCAAACAAGTTGTACTGTTTATGTCTCAAAACGTAAAAAAGCTATCATTTGCCTATGTTAAACATTCAACCTAAATCAATCAACAATAGGTGGAGAGATCCAACTTAAATATAAGACCACATTGAACATAGTATTTAACAAATGTGTGTAGCACCAACTTAACAAGCCTCCATCACGTGTAGACGAAAACATAGAAGCGTATCACGAGACAATCTTCAAACAAATAGCAGACAATAAATCACAAAACAGACACAGAATAAAATTTGGATTTTAATATCATGTTAAGTATCTAATCTAAAATTAATTGATAATAAGTCAAAAAATTCAATTTAAATATAAAATTACAAAATATTGAACAAAATTTTAAATAATACCACTTTAATAAATCCAAAACGTACCCAACTTATTAGTGGTTTTGCTGCACCGTCTTTTCGTGAGTTGTACTAGCATTGCGTATGATTCAAGATTGATCATTGGGATTGAGAAAAAGCATTTGCTGAATAATTTTCATTGATTTTATTTACTAGCAAGTCTACATCATTAAACAAGAGTAACGTAATTTAGATCCTATTCTAAAGCTTATAAATTAGTTCTAACTTTTACAAGAGAGGAAACTGAATATACAATATTTACTTTACTATTTTGCTTACTTGTCTTCAACACCCCCCTCAAGTTGTGTGTATGTTAATAACGCCCACCTTTCCGAGCAATTCCTTGAGCTATGATGAACTCAATGCTTTAGTGAATAAATTTGCAACTTAATTGCTAGTCTTCACATGTGCTGTTTTAACCAAGCTATTTTGAATTTTTTCACAAACTAAATAACAATCCAATTCGATATGCTTCATTCATTCATGAAAGACTGGGTTTAAGGCAATATGTAGAGCAGCTTGGTTGTCACAAAACAACATAGTTAGTTGAAGCTGTTTGATTTCCAAGTCCTTTAAAATATTCTTCAACTAAGTAACTTCACAACATGTAGTAGCCATAAAGCGATATTCTGCCTCAGTAGTTGATCGTGCTACCATTGTTTGTTTCTTTGTTTTCCAAGAAATAGGTGATTCTCTAACAAATATGCAATAACCTGTTACTAATCTTCTTGTGTCTTTGCAACGTGCCCAATCTGCATCACAAAAGGCATTTAATTGGAGATTGCTTATGGAAGATAGGAGCATACCTTGTCCAAGTATTTGCTTTAAATGTTTGAGAATTCTATGGGTTGCCTCAAGATGTGGGGCATGTGGTTTGTCTATAAATTGACTTAAGACATGGACAACATAGACCAAATCAGGTTTGGAATTGGTCAAGTAAATCAATCTTCCCAGAAGATGCCTATAGGATGAAAGATCATCTAAAAGTTCTCCATTAGATTGTGTAAGAGCTAAATTCTGTTCCATGGGAAACCTTGTTGGTTTGGCTCCTAGAAATCCAGCATCTTCTAGAATTTCTAATGCATATTTTCTTTTGGAAAGAGAAATACCTTCGAGGACCTCGCCACTTTAATGCCCAAGAAGTATTTTAGTTGGCCAAGGTCATTGAGCTTGAATTGTTTAGACAAGAATTGTTTCGCCTCTTCAATATGTTGCAAATTATTGCCTGTCAAGATCACATCTTGAACATATATAAGAATTGCAATGAAACTACCTTCCTAGGATCAGATGAGTATAGAATAATCAGCCTTTGAATGTTGAAAACCAGTACCCTTAAAAGTAGAAGAAAATTTTAGAAACCATTGCCTTGAAGATTGTTTCAAGCCATATAGTGATTTATGAAGTTTGCACACTCGAGTCTCTCTTTTTTGTCCGAATCTTGGAGGTAAGGACATGTACACATCTTCTTCAAGATCACCACGCAAGATGCATTGTTAACATCAAGTTGGTGAAGATGCCATCCTTGAATGGCAAAAATACTTAGAAGAACATGCACAGTAACCAATTTTGCAACTGGTGTAAAGGTTTCTTGATAGTTAAGACCTTCAATTTGATTATATCCTTTGGCCACCAAACGAGCTTTGGAATTCTCAATTGTTCCATCATATTTGAGTTTTACTTTGTAAACCCATTTACATCCTATAGGTTTCTTCCCAAGTGGAAAAGGCATAAGTGTCCATGTTTTGTTTGCTTGTAATGCTTCCATTTTTACGTGATAGCAGTACGCCACGGAGTATCCTTCATGGCCTAAAAGAAACTTGTTGGTTCTTTGATAATGGTTAATGATGTTGCAAATGTTTTGTGAGTTGTAGATAATTGATCATAAGAAAGGACTTGGGAAAGGTCATATTGTGTACCTAATGACTTGACCGCACTGGAGGCAGATGATTGGCCAGGCTTTAATGGGAGGACTGCATCAACATGAAAATCCTGAAGAAAGGTTGACTGCTTGGTTGGTCTAGTGGAGTGACGATATATAAGGGGTTGTGAACTAATAACGTCTGGTGGTGTGGGTTTGGAGTCTCCATTGGGCTTTGTGGCGAGATAGGATCATCATAAAAAATAAAGTCTATAGGAGTAGGAAGAATGGGACTCTCGCTGGCAGCAAAACTGTGTTTGAATGGAAACTTATCCTCAAAGAAGGTAATATCCTGAGACACAAATACCTTACCAGCTTGAAGGTTATATAAGCAATATCCTTTTTTCCATAAGGGTAACCAAGAAAGAGGCAAGGGGTGGCACAAGCATCAAATTTGGATGGTCTTTTGGCATGAGTGGAAGCAAAACACAAACAGCCAAATACATGCAAGTGTGAATAATTTGGTGCTATATGAAAAAGTTGTTCATATGGTATTTTACCTTGCAAAAGTGGGGGAGGTGTGCGGTTTATGAGATATGCAGTAGTCAAACTAGCATCCCCCTAAATTTTTTTAGGAAGCTGGGCTTGAAAGAGTAAAGCTCATGCTATTTTTTATTAAGTGTGTGTTTGCGTTCGACCACACCATTTTGTTGTGGGGTGTCAACACAACTAGTTTGAAGAATAATAACTTTGGACAAGTAATAATCTTCAAGTCAAAACTCTTAACCATTATCACTACGCACAATCCTAACTTTGGTAGAAAATTGAGTTTCAACGATAGAAATAAAATTAATTAGGTGACTTTGAGTTCTGATTTATGACTCATCAAGTAAACCCATGTACACTTAGAAAAATCATCAACTATGGTGAGAAAATACCGAGCCCGTGAAATGAATGCAACATGGTAACCTCCCCAAATATCAACATGTAACATTTCAAAAGGTACTTTGGTTGAAATTTTACTCAAGCAAAATGGCAATCTAGTTTGCTTAGCTAACAGACAAACTGCCACCATCGAAATATCAAATATATTACTAATTTCACATAATCTGATCATTTACGGTTGGACTGTCTGCAGTGTCGACGTATTTTCAAAATAAAATTTACTATTTTAATACAACCCAAGATTCGAATTCTTAAACACTTATACATAAATATATTTAATCTCAAAATTCAGTTTATAATTTAATTTACATCCCAAACATAATTACATAAAAGCAGCATCATAAACCAAAAGTTTGAATACATAAAATAACTTGTATACCTCGATGAAATAGGATGATCGCCTAAGGGATACCAAAATCGGGTCCTCCAGATGCAGAACTAAATTACTGTAAATAATCTGGGAGGAAAAAATAAAGGGGTGAGCTTATGCTCAGTAAGAAATATATATATATATATATATATATATATATGAAAGCTGATACAACGTATCCTATATGTAGTTTAAAAATCATATTGTCAAACGGAAACCATGAATTCATGATTTAAATCTCTTGGGCACAATTTTCGAAAAAGATACTATAATGGATTAGATAATCAGGTTGAGTACTAAAGGTTGCTTTAAAGCACCTCACGTGTCCCGGCATCCAAGTCCACTATAGGGAATTCAGTAGTATTTAATTTAATCACAAATTTAGTAATATATCTAATAGCTTGTATCAAACATTTCTTAAATCATGCAGAAAACATAAGTTACTTCGTAATCAATATTTGTATCATTTTCAAATAAATGATTCAAGTAAATATAATTCATAAATCAAACATAATATTAATCACCAAACATAGATAACATATATATGAAATCAGAAGTAAATCAAATTTGGGAGTGCTTGGATCTATGTTAACTAGGGGTTTACCACCCTAGTATAATTTCAGTGGAGACTAGGCTTCACTCAATAGACTCATGCACTATAGTAGACGTATGGCCATAGTTAGGGGGCTACAATGTGTACACTAGCCAAGTGACAACTGTGGGAGCTAAAGACTGGGCTAGAGTCAGTTGCATCGGAACAGAATGGAAATGCATGTATCAACGAGTAGCTATAGGGCCAACAGTCTTAAAACATTTCATAAATTATTTCAAATTTGTTTACGGAGATAAATTTAATAAATCATACCTTAAATAAATGCATAAGAATTAAATTCATAAATACATTATATTTAAATATGAAAATATACAACACATTCTCAAAACAATATTTAGCATTCAGAATATTTTATTTAAATGTCGTAGAGCATATAAAAATATATAAGCATCAGAAAACAAATAAAATTTCACAAAATCTTGTCGGAAACTGAATTTTTGATTTAATATGCATTAAATCATATTTAGGAATTTGAATTCCAAACACCTAAAATCATTTTCTTTTATTTTTAAAATATCATGCCAAATGATGAATTTAAGGGTTTAGGTTAGCTTAGAAAAATTTTGGCAGCATAACGGTTCTTTCTAACCTAACTCCCTGCACGAAAACACTGCTTCAAACAACAAGTTCCATTTTCCAATTTCAATTCCATAAAAAGGCAAATTTTATCAAATTCATGCAATGAGGTATCCCTACGCTTCATACATATATCCTTTACCTCTTATACGCTCGTTATCCTATTCGTTAGCACCAGTCGCACCTTTTAACTTTTAAGCTGCAATTTACCATACAAACTTGGTAAATTCACCACGTTTCAATTAAAAGAATATTTAAATCATTAAATACTAGTACATTGTCTATTACAGCTCCAAATTCAATTTAATTTCTACCAGTGCTAAAACTACAACTTACGTTAAACACCTCCGTTTTCGATTCTAATCATGCCTACAGTCTTGTATTAATTTATATATTATTTTAGGACCTAAAATATATTGGAATGAACATGATTTCTTCCTCTCCTTATCATGGCTGAATCACCTATACTATTCTACACCTCTCATTTCAACAAATTAAGCTTAATTTCATCCTTTAAACTAATTCTTCATAATTTCTACATCAATTCTACATGAATTACACATTGAATGACACCATATTGAAGCTTGGGTGATGATGGCCAAAACCCTTGGGAGAAGAATTTCATGATTTCAAATTGACTTAAGCTTAAAGAAATATGTAAACATCTTAAACACATGATAAATGACCTAAAATCCATGAAAAAGTTTAAGCTTCCTACACTTCTCACCTTGGCAAAATATCTTGGAGAGTCATTCACTAAGCAAATGGCCAATTTAGGCCTTGATTTGTGTACCTAGAAGAAGAGCATAAAAAATTAGACAGAGTTTGTTAAGAAGTTTTTCGGTTTCATTATTTTTTCACTATGTTTCAAAGGCTTTTTCTTTCTCTCAAGGAGTGGCTATGGTGGATGGGAGAAGACGTTAAAGATGATGGCCGGACATGGTTTAGAAATATGTGAAAAATTCTAATTTTAAATATCTTTCTTGTGAAATTACCAAAATGCCCTTATACTTAAAAAAAATCCAATTTTACCCCTAACGTTTGACTTAGTTGAAAACAATCTATCCAATCTCCAAAATATTTCATTTAATCATAAAACACCTTTATTTAACTTACTCTAATCGTTGGTGAAGCTTTTGTTAAGGTTCGGTTACTTATTTGGGTGAAATTACTAAAATAACCCTAACCGTAATATTGTGTAAATTTTTACTTTTATGCCTAATTTAGTCCATCAGTCTCCATGGCCTAGAACTTTATTTCATAAGAAATTTTCTAGTATTGATAGTTGGTCAAAAGTCCACTTGGTTTGATTATTATTCACAAAAATTTCGACAGCCTATGAATTAAACCGTCATTTCTCAAATTGTTTCACATTTTTCGAAACATGCATAAATAATTGAGTTTGAGTTGTAGATTCTTACCATTATAGTTTCTGGCCCTGAATATTGAATCCATCAAGTTTCACCTCCCTCAAGACCCTAGAACGTTAGTGGGGCCTACCTCCTGTTTACCTTCCACACCTATCACATAATTAACATTTTTAATAATTACAAAATGTTCAATATCCTTAATTATATAAATAGAATTAAACAGTGGTTAAGTACACAGGGTCTCACACAAACCATACAATCACAACTTTTATTCTTGTCCAAAATGGAAACAAAGCAGACACCTTATTAGAGGGGTGACCAAGTCGTTGGTGCAAATGGCTAGGAAAGGTTAAATATGAATTGCATGACGCTTTTTGTGCTTGATCAAGATAGTATAGTACCTCCTATTCAATTCCCATCCCAATCATCTTCCCCAAGTGTAGGTCGTGTATCACAAAAGAATGAATCAGAAACATGGTCGCACAAGGAGAATTACGGGTAAGTTTACTTATGGAAATGAGATTTAATTGGAATATTGGGACACATAAAACATTTTCAAGAACCAAATCAGGTGAGAATACAAATTGACCAATATGGGTAACATTTGCAAGTGAACCATCTGGTAATTCAACTATTTTGTTTTTAACTTCCTTCCAAGTTGTAAGCAGTTCATGGTTACAAACAATATGATCAGTTGCTCCACTATCAAGAATCCATGTAGCTTTCTTACCTTGAGAAAATAAGCAAAAGGCTTTACCTGAAAGTTCATCATGGCTTGAGGAATTACCCATATGATTTGCCATGGATCTGTTATTATTAAGCATGCGCAGGATCTGTTGACATTGTTCTTGGGTAAAGGGGAAGGAGTTAGAGATTGTTGGCTCTTATAGGTGATACCGAGAGGGGGGTGAATCGGTTTTTATCTAATCTTAAGCTCGTTTTTCGATTTCTCTAAATTCTCTAGCCTATATAAATATTTTCTAAGTTCTCTAGGCTATTCAATCATGCAATTCAAATACAATACAATAAGCTCAAATGTAATTGCAAGAAAGTAAAGAGAGTAGGGAAAGAGATTTACACAAGTGATTTATAGAGGTTCGGCAACTTGCCTACGTCCTCTACCTTGAGACGCTCCCAAGGATTTTCTCCAAATCCACTATCTTGAATTTGTGATTACACTCCCTCTTTTCAAGGCTCAAGAGAAACCTCTCTCTTTTTCTAGGCTCAAGAGAAACCTCTCTCTTTTTCTAGGCTCAAGAGAAACCTCTCTCTTTTTCTTAGGCTAAAGAGTAACCTCCCTCTTTTTCAAGGCTAAAGAGAAACCTCCCCTTTTACAAGGAATGAATTGGTTTACAAGAGAAGTAATCAAAGAAGGCCTCTAGATAGGCAAGTGATTACCGAGATTAAGCACAAGTAAAAGCTTATACAAAGTTTGTGCTAAGCAATACAAGAAATAGATGAATGATAGAAGATGAAGACTCTTTATCTCTTGAATTGATGTTGAGGCTTGAGGAAGATGAATAAGATGATGAAAGATGTTGCTTGGTTGTTCCTCTCACTTCCTTTAGCTTCTAAGCCTCTATTTATAGCCCCTTGGATGGTTTGTGGACGTTGGTTGGAGCCAAAACCGAAACTAGCCGTTGTATCTTACAGAAAATAGCCGTTGGAGACTTTCTGACATAAAGGGATCGATCCCTTTCCTTAGGGGATCGATCCCATGCTTCATTTTGGCCTTCCGGGGCACACTGCCAAAAAGGGATCGATCCCTTTCCTTAGGGGATCGATCCCATTCCTCCAGAATGGGTTTTTCCTGCACTTTTGGGTTAGAAATGATGTGGTCTTTGATCCTAATTCAACCCAAAACATATTGGCACTTTTGTGGGAGTTTTTCATGACTTTCTTTGATAAAAACATTGTCCAAAAATTCATTAAGTGATTTTCTAAAATATTCAAAACATTTATAAAGAATTAAGACCAATAAGGATGTATCATTAAATCATGGTCTTAATGTTTGGGTATGATCACTTAAAATGTATTGAGAAAATCATGTGTGATAAGGCAAATTTACAATATGAATTAAAACATTAAAGCTCACTTAAGTTTTTGTCATTTCAAAATATGTATGGCAATTTAAAGCTAACAATCTCCCCCTTTTTGATATGACAAAACTTAATGTAAATTTGCTTTGAAAATTCTTTGATAAAATACTCCCCCTCAAATAAAGCAGGATTTTATAAAGCTCCCCCTTAATATAAGCATGGGTTTTGAAAATGAATTTTTAAACTATTTCTCCCCCTTAATATCTCTCTCTATATCTATCTCTCCCTTTTTCTATCTCTCCCCCTTTTTGTCATAGCAAAAAGAAGGAAAAATAATAAAAAATATGCTCCCCCTAAAATCATGGCTATGTGAGAATAAATAAAAATGCTCCATCCAACAAGAAACATGTTAGTACATGGGACTTATAGCACAAATAAATAAGTCAATATTCTCAAAGAGTATGAAATATTCATGCAATGAATATGACTTATGATCCAATACCAATTGTTTATAAATAATTTGGATACCAATTGTTGATAAGTAATTTTGCAAGAGGTTCCAATTGGTAAGAAGTTAAGCAAGCACCTAAGTATATCAATTGTTCTCTAAGGTCCAACTAAGGTGCATGACAATACATCATGATTATGAGCTAAAATTATATAACATATCATATGCATGTGCTCATAAATCATTCTCAAGAAATATTGTGTCTAGAATTAAATCATATAGCAATTAACTTCAAATTCTAGCACACAAGAGTTTCATGCAAAAATATCCTAAGAGAATTCTTCTCTATTAGTCATTTCAATCTTAAAGAGCATGAGAAGAATTGTCAATTTAAAGCTCAAACCAATTGGTAATTTAGTGTTGGCTTACCAATTATTGAAAATATGGTTTCCAATGATACTAATTGTTATTTCAATCTAAATACCAATTGTTACTAATGGTTAACTTAGGCATTTTGCATGAATCCAATATCTATGTGTAGTGTGTTCATGTCAAGAAAATACTCATTCTAAATATGCAAGAACACAACACATATCATCAAATATGCATATGGATCAATTAAACACTAGTATACAATCATAAAATATTAATCCATATTCATATTCACAAATTGATACCATATGGAAGATAAAAAAAAAAAAAAAAAAACAAGGAATTCAAGCAAACACATTTTCTTCCATGGTTTCAAGCACACAAATCCTATGCTCATTTTCTAATTCAAGTCCTTAACCAATTATGAGCAAGGAAAGATTCAAATAATAAATGCATGGATATCAAGTTTGTTCAAGTTTGCATTTATCTTTGAATGTTGGTGTTGTCATTAAGACCTTAGTTCTTTAAGTACAAGGATGATAAAGTTTCATGCATTTGAACATTGAGGATCCATTTACCATCACAAATTATAGGCCAATGACCATTACCAATTGTTGAATTTATATTTGAAATCAATCCACTAGATGTAAAATTATCATGAAACCTAGTGTGGAATTGATAAGTCAAGCCAAGAGACATAATCCTATAAGCATGCTTGACTAAGATGAACAAAAGATATGAGAAACACTCATTATGCACAAGTTCATCAAATTCTCAAATATATCCATAAATTCTTGAAATAAATCTCAAAATTATGTTTAAGAATTCATTGAAAGTATGTTTCAAGATTATTTCAAGATTTATGCAATTCATGATCATTTTCAATAAGAAAACTGATGTTGCACTTGTGAGCTCAAGAAAAGAGATATTGATTATTGAACGTGATACCATTTGTTGGAAATGATACAAATTGATGAAGTTAAGGCATGATATCAATGAAAAATGAATTTTCATACATTAAAGATCATCAAAAAGAAGTTAAAACAATGAATTTTAACTTGAGAAGAAAGAAGATATCAAGAAAGTGAAAAATCCTTCTCAAATTCGGTTAAAAAAGTGCAGAATAGCCATTTTGGCCTGGGGGGATCGATCCCTTTGGGAGGGGGATCGATCCCTTAGTTCCAGAATACACCAATTCTGTGTTCTGCTCAAGGGGATCGATCCTGTTTGAAAAGGGATCGATCCCTCATACTGTTTCTGCAGATTTTTGACAGAAAATCCAACCTTTGAGGTACCAAAACTTCGTTTTTGAGTTGTTTAAGTCCAAGTAAAGGTTCAAACATTAGTAAAACATGATTTTGGACTTGTATGAATGAAGAACATGATTGAAAAACTATTTAACAGTAGATTTTGCAATTTTGGAAGGATTTTCACCAATAAAAGCATTTTTGGCCTCAAAGGAGGTCATTTTGAGAGTTATGCATATTTTGGCCAAACCAATGCATTGGATACCACAAATATGTCAAAACAAACTTGTTCACATAGGTTTTAAGCACATATATCATTAAAGCTTACATCTTGTGAACAACATGCCATAATTTCCAACATACAAGTTCTTCATTCTTGCTCATGACATGAGATTTTGTGTAAATGACATATTTGATCATTTGAGGCAAGTAAATACATTGTCAACACATAGAAAACTTGCTCAAAATGCAGAAATCCAATAATCACTTCAAAATCATAAATCATGCTTTTCATTCAATGCATCAATTACTATTCATCAAACATTCAAAGATCATTGTCATGCCTTTTTGTTCAATCATTCAACTCACAATGCATCAAGAATCATCAACCAACTTTCTCATCAAGGCACAAATAATCAAATAATAGTTTTAAGGAGTAAAGAATTAATCTTACAAAACTCCTTTGCTAGAGAATGCTTTGCCTTGATGTGTTGGATCCACCTTGAGCCATCCTTTGAGGAATTGTTGTGATTTGTCAAAGATGGATTTCCAAGCTCTTCCTTTTTCTCATTGGCACAAGCAAACTCCATGAGGATGTGTTGAGCATTCAAACTTCATTGTATCTTGTATCTCCATGCTCTAACACTCCTACAACACACAAATTCAAGCATGCTTTGGTACCCAAACTTTCTTGGGTCCATGAGAGTTAGTATTCACAATTTTAGATTCTTTTGGGATCCATTTCAAGCATAATTCATCATTATTTATTGCATGCTTTGGCACCCACATTTTTCTAACCACTCTTCCTCTAAATGTGGTTTTTCTATTTGTGCATGCTTGTGAGGTGTGGCCTATTCTATTGCAAAGTGAGCATGTGAGAGATAAATCATGCATGGTATTTTTGCTCACTAGGAAATTCTTAAGATGAGTTTCTTTTTGTTTAGCATTATAGCCTAACCCATCTTTGTCAAAGAAAGCTCTTTGGGTCTCTAACATGTGATCTAGCTTTTGTTGACCCATATAAAACCTAGTAAATGAGTTATGCAAATTTGTATTCTTTTCATTTAACTCATTTATCTCTAAGTTAGCCTTTTCTAATTTCTTTTCAAATTCTAGCTTAGCATTTGTCAAGGCTTCATTCTCTATTTTTAATTTAGCAATGATTTTCTTATATTTGGAGTTCATGCATTGAAAATCATTAGCTAATTCATTAAAAGCATTTTGTAGTTCATCAAATGTATAATCATTATCTTCACTAGAACTACAACTAGCCTCATCATCACTAATAGCCATAAAGCATGAGTAAGCTACCTCTTCATCTACGTTTTCCTCATCGGAGTTATCACTATCGCTCCATGCAGCCACAAATGCTTTCTTCTTAGGCTTTCTATCCTTTTCTCTCCTAAGTAAGGGGCAATCTAACTTAGTGTGACCCGGTTCATTGCATTCATAACACACTAAGTGGTCTTTTTCTCTTCTACTTGACTCTCTCCTATGATGTTTCCTATTTTGCTCTCTCTCTTTCATTCTCATAAATCTATTAAATCTTTTGGCAAACATTGCCATTTCCTTTTCTTCCTCATTTCCACTCTCATCACTATTATCTTCAATGACCTCATGAGTGGAAGACTTAAGTGCTACCCCTACTTTCTTTGAAGGCACTTCATTTCTTTTCATTTTCATTTCATAAGTAAGTAGGGAGCCCATAAGTTCATCTAGAGACAAGGTGTTAGGGTCCTTAGATTCTTCTATAGCAGTCACCTTTGCCTCCCAAGATTTTGGCAAGCTATTCAAGATTTTCTTGACCATTTCTACATTGGAATAGCTCTTTCCTAATGCCTTAAGTCCATTAATTATATCATTAAACCTAGTGAACATTTCGCTAATGGACTCATTTTCTTTCATCCTAAATAGCTCATAATCATGTGTGAGCATTCCTACCTTAGTCTCTCTAACTTGATTGGTCCCTTCATGTGTGATGGCTAGTTTGTCCCATATTTGTTTAGCATTTTCACATAGGGACACTCTATTATATTCATTGGGACCTAATGCACAAAAGAGAGTGTGCATGGCCTTGGCATTCAATTGTGCCACTCTCATATCATTTGTGTCCCACTCATCCTCACTCTTAGGGACATCCTTTCCATCTACTTTCTTCATGGGAATTCTAGGACCATTCACTATAATTCTCCACACTTCATAATCGTTTGATTGTACAAACAACATCATTCTAGTTTTCCAATATGAATAATTTTCACCATTGAAGAGTGGAGGTCTAACTAATGATTGTCCTTCTTCTCCTAGGGGTGTGCCTATATTCAAGTGAGCCATTTAAGATCGTTTAGCTCGATAGAGGTTAGTCTAATTCAATCTCGAGCCCAAGCTCTGATACCAATTGTTGGCTCTTATAGGTGATACCGAGAGGGGGGTGAATCGGTTTTTATCTAATCTTAAGCTCGTTTTTCGATTTCTCTAAATTCTCTAGCCTATATAAATATTTTCTAAGTTCTCTAGGCTATTCAATCATGCAATTCAAATACAATACAATAAGCTCAAATGTAATTGCAAGAAAGTAAAGAGAGTAGGGAAAGAGATTTACACAAGTGATTTATAGAGGTTCGGCAACTTGCCTACGTCCTCTACCTTGAGACGCTCCCAAGGATTTTCTCCAAATCCACTATCTTGAATTTGTGATTACACTCCCTCTTTTCAAGGCTCAAGAGAAACCTCTCTCTTTTTCTAGGCTCAAGAGAAACCTCTCTCTTTTTCTAGGCTCAAGAGAAACCTCTCTCTTTTTCTTAGGCTAAAGAGTAACCTCCCTCTTTTTCAAGGCTAAAGAGAAACCTCCCCTTTTACAAGGAATGAATTGGTTTACAAGAGAAGTAATCAAAGAAGGCCTCTAGATAGGCAAGTGATTACCGAGATTAAGCACAAGTAAAAGCTTATACAAAGTTTGTGCTAAGCAATACAAGAAATAGATGAATGATAGAAGATGAAGACTCTTTATCTCTTGAATTGATGTTGAGGCTTGAGGAAGATGAATAAGATGATGAAAGATGTTGCTTGGTTGTTCCTCTCACTTCCTTTAGCTTCTAAGCCTCTATTTATAGCCCCTTGGATGGTTTGTGGACGTTGGTTGGAGCCAAAACCGAAACTAGCCGTTGTATCTTACAGAAAATAGCCGTTGGAGACTTTCTGACATAAAGGGATCGATCCCTTTCCTTAGGGGATCGATCCCATGCTTCATTTTGGCCTTCCGGGGCACACTGCCAAAAAGGGATCGATCCCTTTCCTTAGGGGATCGATCCCATTCCTCCAGAATGGGTTTTTCCTGCACTTTTGGGTTAGAAATGATGTGGTCTTTGATCCTAATTCAACCCAAAACATATTGGCACTTTTGTGGGAGTTTTTCATGACTTTCTTTGATAAAAACATTGTCCAAAAATTCATTAAGTGATTTTCTAAAATATTCAAAACATTTATAAAGAATTAAGACCAATAAGGATGTATCATTAAATCATGGTCTTAATGTTTGGGTATGATCACTTAAAATGTATTGAGAAAATCATGTGTGATAAGGCAAATTTACAATATGAATTAAAACATTAAAGCTCACTTAAGTTTTTGTCATTTCAAAATATGTATGGCAATTTAAAGCTAACAGAGATGTCCTTCTTTTCAGATTTCTGGGATGTAAGAGCATGAGTGCTTCAATTTGATGTGAAGAATTGAGATGATTGATCTAACTCTACCTTTTTGAGCTTGCAACAAAAGTCAATGGTATGACCCTTCCATCCACAATAGGAGCATTTCAAATGGGATTAACAATTTTCTAAGCTATGTCCATCTTTATCACATTTTCCACACTTGATATTACCTTTTTTGCTGGGACCTTTGACTGGAAATGCTAACGCCTTGGGTTGAGACATATTCTTTCCAACAGATACATCACGTTGCTATTCTTGTCTAAGAATGAGAGAATAAACCTTGCTAACTTTGGGCAAGGGATCTATCATTAATAACTATCCACATGTTGTAGCAAAGGATTCATTTAATCCTATGAGAAACTTGATGGTTTTTTGTGTCTCTTGATAAGACAACTCATCCTTCATAGTTCCGCAATGACATGCTGAAATAGGACAAATAGCATCCCTTTTGTCCCATAATCGATTGAGTTTGGTGAAGTAGGAGCCAACGAACATAGTTCCTTGTAAACAATCGTGTATTTCATTTTCAATATGGAAAAGTTGGTCACTGTTTACTTGAGAGAAATGATCATGCAATTCGTTCCAAACTGCTTGGGCTCCATCACAATAAAATACGCTGGCTGCAATTACGTTGGAGATCGAACTCAGTAACCAAATCTTAACCAGATTGTTGCAATGAATCCACTGATGTAATTCTTCGCCTGTATCATCACTTGGCCGCTTTGTTGATCCATCAATAAAACCATATTTGTTCTTGACCGTAAGAGCCATAGTCATGGAGTGATTCCATATGCTATAGTTTTCTTAGGTGAGAAGTTGTGAAACAAGGACTAAGCTTGGATGATCTGAATGATGAAGATAAAGTGGGTGATTAGGGTTGTCAAATTTGGACGCCACACTTGATTGAGTTGGTTCCTTTTGTTTGTTGTCATCAACCATGGTGATAGGTAATTAGGATCAATGCTTTGATGTCATGAGAAAAAGTATTTACTGAATAATTTTCATTGATTTTATTCACTAGCAAATCTATATCTTTATGCAAGAGTAACATAATTTAGATCCTATTTTAAAGCCTATAAATTGGCTATGATGGCTCTGACTTTTACAAGAGAGAAAACTAATACACAATATTCACTTTTCAATTTTGCTTTCTTTATCTTCAACGGGGACAGCCCAAGTCAAGGGAAGTTCCCCTGTTGTTTCAAGCTACAGAAACTCTTAGCCAGCTGTATACTTTTACTGCCCTTGCCTAAAACCTTTTCACGGCCTGTCACATATCACAGCTGTTTACTCCCAGTCCCATGCCCTCTTTGATTGTTTCCGACGCCAAATGCTTACCCTAATCTAGTTTTAGCTAATAGATTTGTCCCCCAGCTAGGCCACTCCCTCAGAAGTCCTAACTTTTCCTCCACAGTTCATTTATTAATTTGTGAAGCAAACAGGCAGGGTAACTAAACTCCATTCTTGGACTAACCACATTTAATTTACTAATTTTATTAACTGATCTCCGAGAAAGTAGATAAGAGTCGTAGATATTAGATACAGGAGAGTCTAACTGTAAATTATAATCCTTGCCGATTTCTTTCTAACAACAAATCAGAACATGCCCTCAGTATTATTGTTTGCTCCATGATGGGAAAATAATCTGAACAAGAAAACAAGGAAAAGAAAATTTTTATGTATGGATATGTAATCACATTTTACTTGCATTCTGGAGGTAGGACTTTGAATCTGGATGTATCTTTACAGTATGAGTAAAACATGAGCTTCCTTCTTGCCCAATCCATGGCGGTCATCTGTTGATTTGATAGCTTAACGAAGTCAGGTCCTTCGACAGGGTCAATGCTTGAAAGGCTGGCGTTGGAACAAGATGATCCAGGCTGCATAGGATTTGCTATGCAGCCAGCCATTTCCATGTCCGTGAAAGAAGCTACAAATGGGGCATACTGGTAATTGACAGGGTATTTCCCTCCGTGAGTTGCCCATTGCGACCCATCCCATATGGTTAAGTAAAGCGACATTGTCTTTGATGGATATGCGGCAGAGAATTTCCCGTTGTTTGGGAACTCTCTCAATGGTATATTATCCACAAGAAACCTGCATTTTATTTTCATCATCCAATAAATTTAAGCAAAAATTTATATTTCATGGTTTTTAATATGGGTTTCAGTAGTCTTACACTATATGGTGGCTGTTCCAAAGAATGCTGTAGTAATGGTACTGCTGTGTTGGATCAAACCAGAAATAAAATTTCTCTTCTCTTCCGGTGGTGGCGCCATTTGCATACACATTTGTTTGGAGGACCCAATCAATTCTCTTATCATGGCCAAGCAGTTCAATATCAATCTCATCATGGCTGTGAGGATACTTGTCTGCATTGGACAACTGCATATATTCCACTTTCATTACAGTCAGTATTCGTTCAATTCAATGCACGTAACTTATAATTAAATCTCGATTTATACACAGTTAAATGCCCATAGCTGCTTACGTAGAAGGCTACCACAACTCCGGATGTGAAACCTGCAGGCAACTTTATCGCTGCACTGAAAAAACCATAGTAATATTTGTTCCTAGAAGCCAATCCTGACCCTGAAAACGATCATTGAAAGAGAATTTGAGATTGAGAACAAGCCAACTCAGATTCTAAGAAAGCTAACACACACATTTCTGTAAAAAGCCAAAATGGGACTCATTTTCACCTGAGGTTTTGTCCAGAGCAAGAGTGGCCATGGACCCATTGTTGATCAGCTTGATATTTGGTCCCCCAAAAAAGTTAGAGAAACTTTTATCAACTAAGACATGGGTAAACAAGTCTGTTAGACGTGGAACGCTGGGAGTGATGTAATGTCTGCTGTGTGAAGAAACCACACTTGCCATGCAAAGCAATGAGAGACAGGGAACTAGAATATGTGGCAATATAGCCATGACTATCTAAATTGAGGATGAATGAAAAGAGCGGCAGATTTTGTTATATATACTATAGGAAAGGAAAGAGCGTAATCTAAGCTTAGTTGTTTCTAGCTGGCAAGTGGCGACCCTTTTGTGTATCTTTCTGCGTAATTGGATCTGTGACCGTGATACCATGTATTCATGTGGGTTGATTTAGAGATGCTGGGCACAGCTCGTGGGACTGCCCAAAAGTTTGTACCAATGATTTCGACATTCACTAAAGTTGATGGGCCCAACCAGAAGCTTTCAAAGTATTTCCTTTTCCAATTCCTTTTTTTTCACATTGAGAAATGCTAAACATATCCATTTTTTACTATTCATACCCTAATTTCTTCCATTAGTTACTATCTGTTACAAAAGAAATGGGTATAAATAATAAAAAAATAGGTATATTTAGAATTTTTCTTTTCAATTTGCTTTTCAGAGTCTTTCACCTTTCTTCAAGATTCAATCCAAAAAAGAAAGAAAAAAGAAAAGTGAAATGAAAACTAAAAATAGATCCGATAATTTGTATTCATCATTTATATTTATATATCATGTAAAATCATATTTAATAATTTTATGATAAAATTCATGTCAATGCAAAAAATACAATATTTTATTTTTAACTTTTATCATATTTATATATAATTT
This sequence comes from Heritiera fomes, assembly GCA_032173925.1. Taxonomy (NCBI): domain Eukaryota; kingdom Viridiplantae; phylum Streptophyta; class Magnoliopsida; order Malvales; family Malvaceae; genus Heritiera; species Heritiera fomes. The sequence goes on along the minus strand of JAPDPM010000009.1, from coordinate 12,301,115 downwards.
TTATTTAATTTTAATTCGAATTACTCTCGTGTCTTATATTTATATTGTTTTATCATATTGCCACGTCTAACTAAACGTGTAAGTTACAAAGTGAGTACATCTGGGTGTGGTCCGAAGATTCCCATGGGCCTGGATGAGAAACAAGTTGTTTGTCTGTAATGGGTTGGGTTTGTTTTCGTGCCAGAGCAAGTATTAATGACAATAAACAGATTACGCGTCTTTGAGTTTTCACATTCCATCTTGTAATTTCAGTTTTATTCCAGTCCAACTGTGTTTGTTTTGGTACAGGGATTAAAGTCAGCCTAGGCGGGCGGCAGTGGCTTATTACTAGAGTTTCTAGCCTGACCAAGAAGTAATTAAAAAAAATAAAAGTGAATTTATTCTCATATATTAAATATGATTTGAATATTAAAGTTATCATTATTAGAAAAATTTTATCGGTTATCATTTTCGATTCTAATAAGATTAATTTTAAATTATAAAACAAATAAAAATACCTGTGATTATAAAAAAAAAGAATTTCTAACTTGAATAATGCAGACAAAACATTAATTTTTTTGGGTAAGTAGGCAAATCAACACCGCATGCAAAGCATCAGCATACTTATATAATATTTGGATATGGTTCGAATTTTAGAACCATTACAATTGAGAGAATTTGACGTTTATTATTTTTTATCCGATTAAAAATAATTTCAAACCGTACAATTGATAAAGATACGCGTATTTATTAAAAAAAAAGCATGCTTTGATAATGCCGTCGTGTTGGCTAATGGCTGTAGCTTATGGGCATTTGCCCACTTGGCCATTGGGCCGTTATTTGTGACTCAGATAAGGTTGCTCTCCTTGGTCCTCACTCATTCCTTGGATTTGTTTTTGTATAATAAAGTCTTATTCTCATGCAATAATGCCATATTTGTATCTTCGGAGACGGTAGAGATATTTACTATTTAATTAGAAAATGATCCTAAAGAAATATTTAAAACTTGGACAAAGAGTTTATATAGTAATTAATTGATATAGTATTTAGTATAGTACTGAATTATAAATAAATTTATATAAACTTAATTACTTAAATAGACAGTACAATTTATTTCAACTTACTCATCTTGCAACAAATTATTTAAGTTTTTTTTTTTATGTAATAACATGTATCCCAATCCGTTTTATTATCTAATATTAAGCATGTTCAGGTCAAGAGTGGTAAATACTAAAATCCTTCTAATGATGGTGGCTCTAGGATTCAAAATATATCCAAATGCTTAGAAAAAAATTCACTCTCACTTCTTCTAACCATTTATTGGTAATAAGTTCACTCTCACTTCTTCTAACCATTTATTAGTAACAAATTATTTAAGTCAATAACTATTTAAATAATAAGAAAAACTATTTGATATATTGTCATTTAAATTTTTAATTTTACAACTAAATTAATATAATGATACATATTCCTTAAAATATATTAAAAAATATTAAAAATATATAAAATATGTAATAATTTTTTTTTGTTGAAATTAAAAAGTTTTAGAGAAATTTTATTGCTACCCCCTTTTTTTTACTCTTTATAGCACACTACAAAAAAACAAATTAAACTTATCCAAATCATTTATCATTTTAACTTAGTGATAAAATTGTCTGCGCAAGTTAACTTATGCAAAAACTCCTTTTCTGTGCAAGAGAACTTCCGCAAAAATAAGCTTCCATGCAAGAAAGCTTGCATAGGAAGCACATCCAAGCGCAAGTCACCTTGCCCTAAGACAATTTTCTCACATGCTCTACCCTCTCAAGGAGACTTGCGCTCACCTTAGACCTTCGCGCAAGATGATTTATGCTCAGCTGGGATCTTTGCGCAATGCAGCTTGTGGAGATGGAAACCAATGAAGATGAAGGAGAATGGAGACTTATGTGCAAATTGATTTGTGCTAGCAAAAGATTGACGCGCAAGTTGCATGGTGCAAAGATCCCCGTTGAGCGCAAATCATTTTGCACGAAGGTCCAAGGTGAGTGCAAGTTTCCTTGCGCGAGACAGAGCGTGCGAGAAAATTGTCTTAGTGTAAGGTGACTAGTGCTGAGATGTGCTTCTTGCACAAATAGCTCATCCTAGCACAATTCAACTTGCACGAAAAGCTTATTTCTATAGAAGTTCTCTTTGCGCATATGAGTGTTTTTGAGCAAGTTGAATTGCGCAAACAACTTTATCATAAGGTTAAAATGGTAAATGATAGTTAAGTTTAGTTTTTTTTTTAGTGTGGTATAAAAAAATAAAAAAATGTGGTAGAAATAGAAGATTTAAAAGTTTTATTGATGATATATTAAAAAGGAATTACAACTCATAGGTTGTAGTTTAGTTGGCAACGCAAACCAAATTTATATGAAAAGTTTTCATATTCAACTTTCACTAAGCAGACCTTTAAGGAGGGGTGAGGAATCTTAATTATAATAAAATTTTGAATAAGATTAATCTTATATTATTAAACGAAGAAAGATACATGTAATTTATAAAAAAAAAACAAGTTATAAAAATTATTCAAAAGAAAAAGGATTTACTGCGAGATTATTGGGAGGATGATCTTTGAGGATGGATAATTAATAACGTTTGGTGGTGATTAGACATGTCTATTTTCTCATTTCAGTGTAAATAGAAATTGAACAAAGTGGCCAGAAGTATTTTAGCTGGATTTGAAAAGATGCATGATATGACAGATGTTAGTTACACAAATGGACATCAAATGCACTGATTTCCAATGGAAGTTGACTGGAAATGAATAATCGACTACAAACGCATGAGATTCTAACTTTTAGTGAAGGACAAGGATTTTTTGATACATAAAACTGTTCAATATTTTATCAGTAAAACTTTTAAATTTTATGAAATAAGTTAATTTTTTTTAGATATTTAAATATGATTACAATTTTGAAATTGTTATTGTTAAAAAAATTTTATCATTGATCACTTTAATCGAATAAAATTAATTTTAAACAATAAAACGAATAAAAATATTTATGATTATATAAACATAAAAATATTTATGACTATAATAATCTCATATTGGGAAGTATTCAAGTACAAAAATCTTAATAACTGAGTTGAGCCTCAGCAGAAGCATATTGCCAAGTGGGGCTAGCTGTGCTCGGGGGCTGGGCTGGCTTGCGGCCCACAGATCTGTCCATGGTCAGCTGATGAGCCACGGTTGGCGAACGGGTGCGTATCCGTTTAGGTTAGCCTGCGCAGATTGTCTGCCTACCGAATCATGCCAGTCACTTTTTAAATGGACATTAATATAAAAATTTGATCTCAAAAAAGTTCACGGGATTAATGGATCGACCCACGGATTTTGGTCTATTTTATAGCCTGACGCAAGATGATTCACTTTCGATATGGACGTTACTCGTTGATGAAGAGATAATTTCAAAGTTTTTAATGCTTTTTAAAATAAATATCTATAAATTTATTGAAATTTTTTTCAATTCTTTGGTTTTAACGATCTAATTTCTAGTTTTTTTTTTCATAATCGATCTTTTTTTTATTTCAAATTCCCAAAAATAAGCAGAACAGATCTATTACATAGAAAATTAAACTATGATGTTGGCTTATACCCAGCGCTTGCCTACAAAAATCATGATTAAAAGTTTTGGCAATTACATTAGAAACAACATAGAACTTAACCCTATTTGAGAGTTTTCTTTTTCCCCATAAATAAAAACTTAGTATTTGATTTGTACCATACATGAAATAGATTTAACTATTTAATTATGTGTAAACATATAAATTAATATTATTTATTTAACATGTTTATGGTATATAATATATATAGACATACATATGAAATGATAATAAAATTAAAATTTTTATGCTTATAGTTTTTTTAGTGCTTGTAATGATCTTAAATTTTTAAATATATGATAGGTTGCTCTATTGTAACTATAGTAGCACAAAACAATTTAAGATGTAACTATAATGTCACTAAAATAGAGCTATAGTTAAGTTCATTTTGTTCCCGATTGTCATAATTTATTTTAAAAATTATAAATTAGGAATTCTATATTAGTGAAGTATTGTTAATAAAGTAACTATAATCTAATTGAAAAATGATTTTTGTCAAATTAAAATCATGATAAATATACTGGAGTTTAATATATAATGATAAGCGTAAAGTCTGAAAAATTTTAAAATATTTTGAAAATTTAATAAGATTACTTGAAAGGGAATTGAAGCTAAATACTTATAATTATAATTCTTTTCATATCCATTTAGCATACATTGCAATTTCATGCTAAATATGATTATACATTTGAAATCCCAAAAGATACATTATTGTATTATATTTAATTAAATTACGTACTAGAAAATTTACAATTTTCACACTCCATAAAGTCAGCCAAGCGGGTGGTTAAAATTTTCTCCAGTAAGTAAAGGGCATTGACTTATGCAGCTGCAATACCAACTCTGCCCTAGTCCAACCCCTCCATCTCTATCTACAGCCCTATCTCAATCTTATTTAATTGAAGGGTTAATAAATAAAACATATCTAGATGTAAATCGTAGATAGTAGAATCTTAGAGTCCGGTGATAAACAGTACAGCTATATTGCTACTCAGAATCAAAATCAAATACAGGTAAAAAGTTCCAGATTGCAAATGTACTATAGTGCTCGCAAAAGGTTTTATTCAGAAAAGTAGAAAAACGAGAAGGCTTTACATGACCTATCAAATATAATCATCCTATATGATATCAAATATGGTTTAATATGGTTGTTGGGTCAAGTGGAAGGAATTTGGTGCTTCTTGAATAAGGTCTCAATTTCAAATCTTGTGGATGGAAAAAATAATATTGGGAGAGCTTTCTCCTTAATAGATCCAACCCAACTCGACTCCAAATTAATCGAGACTTAAAATGACATTCGAATACTGAAAGATATTTACACAAAAAAAATGATTTAATATGTTGCGAGCTCATTGACAAGTTGAGTACCTTTTATTCAGAAAAGTAGAAAAACGAGAAGGCTTTACATGACCTATCAAATATAATCATCTTGTATGATATCAAATATGGTTTAATATGTTGTGAGCTGATTGACAACTTGAGTACCCTTTGTCAATGTTCAAGGGAACACTTTGTCAAGGATAAAGGGCAGAAAATGGAAAAAACTGCAAATGAAGAGCATAAGGAAATCCCACAAATTTATATATCTATAGCTATTATTTAAAGTAATTTTTTAATTTTACTGTTGATTTGGGTCCCTAATTTTTACGTCAAATGTTGGATAATTATTGGCTCAAAGAAAAGGGGCAAATCATTAGGAAAAAAACGTTTCTTTTTTTTTTTCCAGAACATTGATTTTTTTTAATTATGTTATTCAATTGAAATTATTTATCCTAAACCTCCAATTTTGCAACATGTCACTTGTTTATTGATGCAACTTTTAAAGATCATCAAATTTTTTTAATTCTTTAATTTTTTTTTAGTTAAGCGTGATGATAAATTTTTTACATAATCAATTTATTTTAGATTTAGATCTATTATTTTTACAATTCAATGATCTGAAAAAATTATTAGTTTATATAAAAACAATTTCAAAGAATTGTTTAGCTATAACAAAATAAATTCTTACTCGCCACTTGATATTTTTTAAAGTATCTTTATTAATATTTATTAATCATGATAATAAATTTTGAAAATATCAAAATAATCTCTAAAGAGATTATTTAATTGACATATAGTGAATCTTTAATAATTAAGTAATACTTGCAATAGATTTAAGTTACATATTTTCCAAATAAATCCATGTAAATTAAACTTGCAAATTGTGTTTATGTAATTCTAAATGATTAAATTTTATATATTTAATTTTGATAATTAATAAAATACAAATATTCTTAATATTATAATATTAGAACAAAATTTTTTTAAATGTTTAAGTAAATAAATATTTACAATTATTTAAATTATATTAAAAAATTGTAAAAACATTGATATTCCTATCTTCAAATATATATACTGATATTTCTATACGTAAATATATATATATATATATGTATATATTATGATATATATTTATATATACACACACTATGATATATATTATGATATATATATATATATATATATTTATGAGTTTATATATGATGCACTGACAATGTATAGTTTCTATACACTGTCAATACATCAGAGATTGACACATCATCAATAGGCCCTTATGGGCAAATTTAAAAAATTTATTTATATTTGCATATAATGGTCTATTGATGAGGTGTCAATCTCTGATGTATTGACAGTATATAAAAACTATACACCATCAATGCATCATATATAAATCCTATATTTATATTGTTACCATGTTACCATTACTTTACATCCAGGCATCCAGCAACATAGTGCGGGTCCAATACTTATTTGAGTAAAAAAAATCTGAAAATATGTAATAAAATATTGGACAAAGTGTCATTTATTTCTTACCAAATATTCACAGCTAACCCAAAATATCAAAATTTATAAAATTAGTGGAAGAAAAAAAAATCCAAATTTATTCTACTGCAATCCTCTGTAGCAGTAGCAGCTCTACAAACCAACAAAATACTCGACCAAAAGGCAAAATGTATGATCATGCAAACACACTACACTGACCTTAAACAAAGAATAAACCCATGGCTGACCAAATGTTCGAGAAAACAATGCTTCCTTCTGCACCAGCACCACCACAAACAAATCAAGTACTTGTTTAAGTTAAAACATTGAAAATAATGGAAATAAATAACAGATTTAAAAAGATAATTGAAAAGATGATAACTTTTTTAATTTTAAGATAATACACATGTCAAACATTGAAATTATCTATGTATGATATTTTACTTTTAGTAAAAAAGTTTGGCTTTTATATGTTTATATAATATATATTTAGATTTACAAATTAAATAATATTAATTTATATATATACACACATTTAAATAAGTAAAATTAATCCATGTATTTCATGAATCACAATATAATATTTTTAGAATTATTATACTATACACTGCCAATAGAATTTTTAGACTTTATAAGCACGATTAAAATGACCATATTTTATTTATTTTTTATATTTTTTAAAATATTTCAAGTAAAAATATGTATCATCATCTTAACCCCACTTAAAAAGTTAAAAAACTCTATTGACAGTGTATTAGATATTAATATTTTTTTTATATAATCCAAAAAGTTAATTCTTTTTCTTTTGGTTCATAAGGTAGTATAAGAGAAAGTGGATTCAAACTTTAGACCTAATATTTTTTTTAAGGAGAGGTAACAATTGCTAAATTAAGTCTTAGTTTTAATTATTTGAATTCACAAAGTCAATCAAAACGATGATATTCAAGTATTACATCCATATAAAAAACCATAAACTAAACAAATAAATTGGTATATAATTAAACAAATATAATATAAATTTCAATTCAATTTGTATATGGTAAGACTTGAATTTGAATCTCAAAATTTTAGAATATTTTTTTTGTCATTAAGCCAAAATCTCATCAATCAAAATATTAATCCCAAAGTGAAGAGAAAGTTGAAAGTTGATGCAGCATGGCTTTCCAGCCAGCTAATTGTATTAAACTTGTATCACTGTATCACTACATCTATATTAAAAAAAAATTGACAAACATTATGGCTATAGAACTCTGTGAAAATGATAGCTGTCCAAAAAAACAGAACGTTTCTACTTTCTAGCCTAGCCCCACAGGCCACAGCCCAGCCTCCACAGGCCATAACTGAAAACCATTTCTAAATTCAAACTACAGTCGTGGCCTCCATTTCCTCCTCAATGATGACAACAAATGAACACATAGATAATAATTTTAAATTTATATATTGTTCAATGCTTTTACATCAATTAATGTAATAATAATATGCTCATTAATCAAAACTGAAAATTATAGATAATAATTGTAATTCAATACTTTTACATCAATCAATGTAATAATAAATAATTAATTATGATAATTTTTAAAATATCAATAATGAGCCTCTAATTGCTTCATAATTCATAAAATTCTAATTTAAGAATTCTTTTTTTTTTTATGAAAAAGAGAGCTTCATAACAAAACAAATCAATTCCCGTTAGGGATACAACTTAGAGTTCTTGGGGTTCTATACCCCATAGCATTATACATTAAAAATAGATTAACATTCTCAGGAGGTGTATCCAAAACAACAAAATTATCATCCAAGGCTCCTCCCAACTTTGCCAAAATGTTTGCACATGCATTAGCTTCCCTGAAAATGTGTGATATTGAGGCTTGTCCCAGCTGCTGTAGAAGTTTCCTGCATTAAGAAATTATAGTACTATGAGTATGGTGTGTAGGAACTCCTTCAATAATAAACCTTACCATGTTGATGGAGTCTGTTTCAACAAGAATATTGTTAAATCCTTTTGTAATGGCCAGTTTGAGACCATCCCGAAGCGCCCATAGCTCCGCACATGTGCTTGTTGTGTAACCAATATTTCTCATAAAGCCGAATAGCCATTTACCAGTGGAATCCCTAAAAACTCCACCTGCCCCTGCGACACCAGGATTATCCAAGACTGATCCATCTGTGTTTAGCTTTACAAAGCCATTTGGAGGAGGTGTCCAAGCTACATTAACATTTATTAAATTCTTAATGCTAGTCTCAGGGCTCATGACAGCCCAAAATTCTTTAGCTCTTCTTAAAGCAATGACGAAAATGTTTTGTGGAGTTTCAAAACAGTTTTCAAACACAATTTTGTTTCTCCCTTTCCAAATAAACCACGTAGTGAAAGAAAAAAGAACCTTCCAGGGAAGATTAAACTCACCATATGATGCTTTAGATTTGATATTATCAAAAATCCATTCACAAATATCAAGAGAGAAAAAATGTTGGAGATCAATTGGAATATTAAACTTCTCCCATATCTCTCGAACAAATATCTCTCGAACAAAAGGACAATCACGAAGACAATGTAGAATGGACTCCTCTGCTTCGTTGCATCTTGGACATGAGACAGAAATGTTGAGACCTCTTTTAACAAGTTCCTACCTTGTAGCGATTTTTTTATGAAGACATTACCAGAAGAAGATTTGGATTCTTGGTGTAGTAGGGCACTTCCAAATCAATTCCCAGTTAATAGACACTGCATTAGTACACCCTTTAATGAGCTTATATGCTGACCCTATTGAGAAATCTCCAGAGGAGGATAACTTCCAGGAAATGGAATCATTCTCGGAAGGATTAAGTTGGACTGGTATGGCTTTTATCCTCTGTTCAATGTGCCGAGGAAGAGGAGTGCTAAGTGATGAGAAGTCCCATTCTTTGATAAAGGCATACTTCAATGAATTGGAAATCAGATCGGAACACTCCTAAAAGTGGACACTTTCACAGAAGCAAATTCAAGAGGAAGATTTGCAAGAATATGTGTCCAAGTTGATCTTGATAGGCCACTTATTTCCAAGATTAGGATTGGAAAAATCATTCAACCAATCCTTTACGAAGGAGTGAACATTTGCTTCAAGTGTGGATTGATTGGTCATAGAAAAGAGAATTGTTTGACAGAAGAACAAAAGATGGAAGAGGATAACCAAAAAGAAGAACAAACAAGCACTAGCAGTACGTCCCAAGCTGGCCAAATCAATACGGCAATTAGTGAAAAAACCAATGAAGAAGTGGCAGACAACAAAATGGAGAACAAAGAAGATACGTACGGGCCGTGGATGGTGGTTAGCAGGCGCAAGCCAAAACAGAACAGAATTCATGAACCCGCTAACGTCGACCCGAACCCGGTTCTGTCCGGTAAAGCTAGAGGAAAAGGAAAGAAGATTGAAAATAATACCAACAACTCAACTGACAAAGGAAAGGGAAAACTGACAGAGACCGACATGTGTGAGAGGCAACGGGTAGGAGATAGGACAGAAAATGGAAAAACATCAGTCAACATGTCAAGTGAAAGAACTCACACTGACAAAGCCTTGGACTCTGAAAAATTACAATCCAAAAATGATTTGATGACCCCTTCATCAAATAATTTGGTTCCAAAGGAACCGAACCAAGTGGCAACAACTGCTCAAAAAATATTTTCACAAACCCGTTTTATTTTTCAAGCAACTTTTTAATTAATGCTAACTCTAAAAATACTCCTATGAACAGAAACACAAGAAAACAACCACAAGCTTCCAAAGATGGCAAAAATGCGAGAAGATTTCCGGCAATTGGAATTGATGTTTTTGCTTCTAGACAACAAGTTCATCAGCCTAAAGAGAGTTATGGAAATTCTATTCGAGGTGAGCCCACAACTAGAGGATTGGAGTCTGGAGGAGATAGTGTATGCCTGGAACAACATGGTGATCAACTTCAGTTCTCTAAATCTACAAGATCATCTTTACCTACTAGACAAGAACAGCCCCAACCAACTCCCCAGGGAAATGTTGTCTCTACCGATAGTCAAAGGAATAACTCTCAAGCAGATCTTCATCGACACAGTGAGAAGGCTAAAAATTTCAGAAGACAGCAACATAGCGTACCTATGCACGTCGAGACCAATGGCGAACCCAATTACCCTAGTGGTAAAGGCTCAGAGGATGAACAACAAGAACGAGAAAGAATCATTGGTGATGATCATACCCCAATATCATCATACGTCGAAGTTCCTATGTCAGACTCCAACGGGGGAGGCAAAACTAATACCGGAACTGGCGGAATGGTTGCTAGACCCACCCTCCCTTAAAGTTTTTCCAATGAGGTTCTTGTGTTGGAATGTTAGAGGGGCAGGTAGCCCAGAGTTTAAAAGTGCTTTCATGGATTTGGTCCGAATTAACAATCCAATTTTGGTCATTATTACGGAAACAAGAATTTCGGGTGAGAGGGCAAGAAATGTTAGCAACTCACTTGGATTCACGGGATCATTTAGAGTGGATGCTGAAGGCTTTGCGGGGGGAATCTGGCTACTGTGGCATGCTGCGGAAATCAATGTCAATGTTGTTCATTCCACATCACAGGTCATTCATGCCACCATTCAGGTAAATTCTAATTCCATTTCTTATTCACATTCCTCTAATGTTGATTTTGTCTGGATATTATCTGCTGTTTATGCGAGGCCAAAACTAGAGTTAAGACGTATTCTTTGGGATGAATTGATAAATTTCTCATCCACCCATAATTTACCTTGGCTCATGATGGGTGATTTTAATGAAATGACTGACAACTCAGAAAAATTGGGAGGTCGCCCGATTAATCAATATCGTGCTAGACTTTTTCAAGATTGTATGAGGGAGTGCGGGATGATTGACATGGGATTTGTTGGGAACAAATATACATGGACCAACAAAAATAGCCAAGGCCAAATCATTAGGGAAAGAATTGATAGGGCCTGGGCAAATGGAGAATGGAGGTTAAGATATCCAAATGTTGTTCTTTACCACCTCACTAGAATTCACTCAGACCATTGCCCTATCCTTATAGACACCAACCCTAAATTACCCCACTTTGGAATAAGGCCCTTCAGATTTGAGACGATATGGTTTTCACATATGGACTTCAAAAACATTGTGGCGGAATCGTGGAAACAAGCAAATGATCAAGCACTTGAAGCTATTCCGGTGTTCAAAAATAATATCCTTAGATGGAACAAGGAATCCTTCGGTAATATCTTCTCAAAGAAAAAGAAGCTCAGAGCCAGACTTGCAGGTATTCAAAAAACTCTAGAAATCTCCAATAATGATTGGTTACTCAACCTTGAAAGTAAACTTGAGGTAGAATATCTTCATGTTCTCAAACTTGAGGAAGAACTCTGGGCGCTCAAATCTCGAGTTGACTGGATTGTGGATGGAGAAAGAAATACTAGATACTATCATCTTAGCACTGTGCAACATAGAAGGAAGAATAAAATTATACAGATCAAAGACTCTACGGGCAATTGGTTGTCTGAAATTCATTCAATTAAATCTCATATTAGCAATCATTTCACCAATCTTTTTTCAACCCCATTGACTAGCTGTCGACGTTCCTCACAAATTTCACTCAGACATGGAATCACTCTATCAGAAGAAGAGAGAGATATGCTTAACAAAACTATTTCCTTTAAGGAAGTTACTAAAGCAATGTGCTCCATGAAACTGTTAAAGGCACCAGGACCGGATGGACTTAACCCTGTTTTCTTCCAAAAATGTTGGGAAGTGGTGGGCCACTCGATTTTCAATTGGGTTAAAAATGTGATGAGCTCAAGAACCATCCCAGAGAAGATTAACGAGTGCTTTATCTGCCTCATTCCTAAAGTCCAAGACCCTGAGACAATTGGCCAGTATCGTCCTATAAGGTTATGTAACACAATATACAAGGTCATCACCAAAGTCCTTGTAAATAGATTCAGACCAATTTTGGCAAGAATAATTCACCCTCTTCATGCTAGCTTTATAGCTGGAAGAAAAGCCCAGGATAATGTCATCATTGCCCTATAAATCATACACTCATTCAAAAGGAAAAAAGGAAAACAAGGTTTCTTCCTAGCTAAGATCGATCTTGAGAAAGCCTATAATAGGCTTGAATGGAATTTTATTCGAGAAGTTCTTCTTTTCTGTCAATTCCCCTCAAATTGGATTGAGCTTATCATGTCATGCATTTCTTCTACTTCTATGACTATCCTCATAAATGGGGAACAAGGGGATAGAATCATTCCAACAAGAGGTATTCGTCAAGGTGATCCACTATCACCATATATTTTTATTCTTTGTATGGAATACTTATCATTGAAGATTCAAGAGGCTTGTGAAGACAAATTATGGGAACCATTTCAAATATGCCGCAGAGGTCCTAGGTTAACACACCTATTCTATGCAGATGATATTATTCTTTTAGGGAAGGCCACGGTTAGAACATGCAATAACATGCTTCAAGTTGTGGATGACTTTTGCTCAAAATCTGGACAGAAAATTAATACTTCCAAATCGATTCTTTACTTCTCCAGAAATGTTGAGGAAGCAAAGAAAGAAGAGCTCAGCCAGCTTGTGGGAATGCAATTCGCTGAAGAAATTGGGAATTATCTTGGCTTTCTTATTTCGAAGAAACGAAATCATGCCAACTTCCGATTCATTGTTGATAAAGTTAAAAGTAAACTAGCGGGTTGGAAAACAAAGACCTTCTCCTCTGCGGGAAGAGCAGTTCTTATAAAATCGGTGTTAAATACTATTCCTAGCTATTACATGCAGGGGACTAGCCTCCCGAGAAAGACATGTGAAGAAATCAACAAGATCAGTCGAAATTTCCTTTGGGGCTCATCAGACTCTCAAAAGAAAGTTCATTTGATAAACTGGGATACTGTTACTCTTCCAACAAGTAAAGGAGGCCTTGGTATTAAAGACATGCACGATCTTAACAAGGCTTTCCTTACAAAACTTGAGTGGCAAATTCTCACTAGTTCCAACAGCACTTGGACCAATATTCTCAAAGCAAAATACCTCAAAAAGGGCTCGATTATAAGGAAAGGGTGCTCCCCGCTATGGAGTGGAATGCGTAAAACTTCATGGATCTTATCTAAAGGCCTCAAATGGATTGTTAAATCTGAAAATCAAGTCTTTTTCTGAACAGATGATTGGATAGGAGTTGGGTCGCTAAAAACTATTTTATTTGGACCTTGAAAACAAGAAGAAGACAACATCCTGATTCGAAATTTAAGAATTCCACGTTTTATTTCCCACCCCACATGGGCCATGTCGGCTACCGCCCTTCACGTACCTTCATAAGCACGAGCTTATTGTAACCACAAAAAAAACCAAACCACGAGCTTATCTCATAATTCTCGACCACGTGTCACATCTTCATTTGCTCATCATTTACTCCCAACTCTCTACGAAGCAGCCGTTCCCCATATCCAACACTCCCACGTGCCGATCCGCCATGCCTCACGCTGCCATAACCCTCCCATCCAATTGTCTTCTTACGCGTGTCCAACTGAAACTCCTTCCTCCTCCCTCCTATATATTCATGGTGCCAGACCGCCTCAAAAGCAGAAACTCAAATCCAAAGTTACAGAACCAAACGCATAAGTCAAAACACAGCAATTTGTTTCCATCTCCTTTGTTTTTAGATTTTCTTTTTGTATAGTTTCTTTTAAATGATCCAAAAATCGAACGGGTCGAATCGCCGGATTCTAACGTACCCGGCGATACATCCTTGCGACTCCATTTCTCCTGTAACTCTTTTAAACTCGCTAATCGATCTTGGTCGAGACATTTGCAGTTACAAATCAAAGTTTTTCTCAACCAACAAGAGAAACGCGCGCGAAACGTTTCGTCAAATCTCGAACCTTCTTCTTTTTCTCCAGGAGTTCCGTAATGCCACGTCGGATCCGCCTGACTCGGTGGTCCTCAGCTTGTTGGAGCTCCATCTGACTTTCCAAAAGCTGCGATACGTTCTGGAAGACTGCACTAGCGACGGGGCTCGAGCATGGATGCTGGTGAATTCGGAGCGGGTTGCGAACCAGTTCAGGATCGTGATCCGGGGTATGGCAACTGGTCTTGATGTTTTCCCGCTTTCAACCGTTGAATTGTCAAATGAATCCAAGGAGTTAGTTGAGTTAATCATAAGGCAAGCTAGAAGAGCAACTTTCGAATCCGACCCGGAAGATAAAAGAGCGGTGAAAGATCTTATGCGGATCATGAACCATTTCGAGGAAGCCACCGTACCCGACCCGGTTGAAATTAAACGGATCTTGGATCATCTCGGGATTCATAAATGGAGTGATTGTAATAAGGAAGTGAAATTCTTGGATTCAGAAGTCGAAATCGAATTTTCCAGTGGAGAAAACAAAAGAGAATTAGAACTTTTGAGTAGCTTAATGGGATTCATGGGCTATTGCAGATGCGTAATCATTGACTCCGTTAACTTTGAAAGTCAACATCCCAATGGTCAATGTAACGACAACGAAGCTCTTAAAGGAATCAACGGCGATGATCTCAAGTGTCCGATCTCGTTAGAAATGATGTCCGATCCAGTGACTTTATCAACGGGACATACCTACGATCGGTGTTCGATTTTAAAATGGTTCAATTCAGGGAATGCCACGTGTCCTAAGACGGGCGAGAAGCTTACCAGTACGGAACTGGTTCCCAATCTCGTCTTAAAAAGGATGATCCAACAATATTGTGCTGAAAAAGGCGTCGCAGTTGTGGTGTCCAGCCGGAAGAATCGGGATATTACGAGGACAGTCATGGCGGGGAGTTTGGCCGGCGAAGGAGCTGTGAAGATGTTAGCTGGGTTTCTGGTTAACAAACTTGTCAACGGAAGTGTTGAAGAGATGAACAAGGCGGCTTTTGAGATTCGGGTTCTTACCAAAACAAGCAGTTTTAACAGGTCTTGTTTGGTGGAATCCGGCACGGTCCCATATTTATTGAAGCTGTTGTCGTGTAAAGATTCTAACGTCCAAGAAAACTCCATCGCTGCCCTATTGAATCTTTCCAAGCATTGCAAAAGCAAAGGTGTCATAGTGGAGAATGGAGGGTTGGATTTGATCGTCCACGTCTTAAGAAAGGGACTTAAGATTGAAGCTCAGCAACACGCGGCTGCTAGCTTGTTTTATCTTGCTTCGGTTGAGGAGAACAGGATTTTGATTGGTGAAAATCCTGACGCCATTCCAGGTTTAGTAGAGTTGGTCAAAAGCGGAAATGATCGTTGCAAAAGGAATGCATTGGTTGCAATTTTTGGACTTCTGGTGCACCCCGGGAATCACTGGAGGGCTCTTTCTGCTGGGGTTGTTCCATTGTTGCTGAATCTTCTGAAAGATTCGGAAAAGGAGGATCTTGTGACGGATTCTCTAGCAGTTTTAGCAACAATAGCAGAGAAAGTTGATGGAACGATTGCAATTCTACTCCGGGGAGCCTTGCAATTGTTAGTGGGGATTTTAAATACCTCCACTTCAAGGACAGGGAAGGAGTACTGCGTTTCCTTGTTGTTGGCTCTCTGTGTAAACGGCGGTCTAGATGTGGTTGCTCCTTTGGTAAAGAGTCCTTCTCTTATGGGATCATTGTATTCCCAACTCAGTGAAGGCACATCTCGAGCTAGCAAAAAGGCCAGCGCAATCATCAGGATTCTGCATGAGTTTTATGAAAAGGGCTCCTCAGCTTCGGTGACTCCAGTTCCTCGTCTTCCACGAGAACGATTCGTCCACTAATGATAATTGGTAACCCAAATTTTTTCGGGTATCAATTTGTTGGTTTTTTGTTTGCTCATTCATGTAAATACATGTGTATATTGCTTGCTTAATTTCTTTATTAGCTCAGTTTTTTGAAGAGCTAATCCACCCAGCTTCTGCCTTTTTTTCATGAAGCTGCGTGAAAAAAGAAAATTGTTGCATTTTAATTTTTTTTACAGATTGTTGATAGTAAGGTCTGAATTAAGACTATAATAAAGTATCATGTAAAAACAGCTTCAGCTGTGTTGTACATTTCTGTACCCATGTGGTGTGGAAACAGTTTATCTAAAATAATTTCTTTAAACAAGAAGGTTTTAGGTTTATGCCTCGTGTTTCTCTTCTAGAACTTCAGTAAATAATTGTTCCACGGGATGCAACTGGCTTTGCTTGTGTTGAGATATTGAGGGCTTTCTGTAGTCTTGATACCACTTGCTCCATGGATGGCCTTTCCTGCTTGAGCCCTGTGCATGACAAAGCTAGCTTGAGTACAAGGTCAAAAGCTTCTAATGAGTATTCCCCATTAAGTTTCGGGTCTGCAAATTTGGTTATGTCACCCCCTCTAGTGAGATTCTTTGCCTAACAAGTAATAGAAATATTAATTAGGGATCGTATTAATCCAAGAGATAGACATCTATATTAAACTTAATGGAAATTGTTGGTTACCATTTTACTTAGGGGCAGTGGTCTGTGTGGCTCCAGATTAAGCACCCTCTGCCCTGATAAAAGTTGTAGAAGTACTATACCAAAACTGTAAACATCACCGGAGGCATTCACACGGTGATTTCTCCGGTACTCAGGGTCAACATAACCAAATGTTCCTCTCACTTCTGAGCTCACGTGGGACTGACCTATCTCCATAACTTTAGACAATCCGAAATCCGAGAGTTTTGCTTGAAATTTATCATTGATAAGGATGTTTGTTGGCTGCCAAAGCACCATCATATACTGAAATTAGAGAAAACTAATGATTGAAAGAGATAAGGTGGATTCCTTGGTCTTGAATGTACCTTGATATCACGGTGAACAATGCAGCCTTCTGGATAAGTGTGGAGAAACCAAAGGCCCCTTGCACTGTCAATTGCAATCTTGACTCTTTGAATCCATGAAAGAACTTTATCCTTTCCTGCTCAACATCTTTGTGTGACTGCTTTTTCATGAAACAAACGAAGCAAAGGACATTAATTTCACATACCATATAGCCACTCTGAGAGGTTCCCATGGTGGCACAGTTCATAGACTAGGAAGCATTCATCTTCTTTCTCACAATAGCCAAGCAAAGCTACAAGGTTTGGATGCTTGATATGAGATAGGCTTCTTACTTCCCTGACAAAAGTTTCTATCTGTCCATCATTGATTATGTGCTTAACTGCAACATGTAGACCATTTGAGAGAACACCCTTGTATACTTTTCCTGGTAACAACAGAATGAAATCAGGACCTGAGATCTGCATCTGAAGGAAAGAAATAAAAATGGTTGCTTGATTCAAGTTTTAGTGTCAAATATTAGGATTCTATGAACTTGTCTGGGGACCTCATACATTACCACAAACCAGTATTGTATAGGTCCAAGACAAGACACAATGGTTTCTCAATGTTAATCAGCAAATCCTCTGTTTTGCATACAGTGGCTATGACTCAAGTGACAAGTACCTCTGTTAGGATTTCCTACAGCATGAAGTAAAAAGACTTGAATTACAGGATGCCAATGCAGTATCAATCCTTCTGCATCTTGTAGTTGTAAAAAGATATTCTTGTAATTAAAATATGCATATTCAAGCCTGTGGTGTGCAAACAATAAGTATATGTAGTGCCATGCATCAGTGCTTATCCTTTGAAAACTTTGTTTAGCTTTTAAGTGGTTGCTGCATCTGCCACAGCCCATCCATTATCTCCTTGTATTGTTAGCTTGTTAAGCACCTAATTTTCTAACATATTCCAATCTAATTGCTTTTTTTTTAAAGGCGGCAATCCGAAATTAACATTAGATTCCTATATACCGAATTGTGGGTAGGCTGTAACCTGCTATGCCTTGGCCAATGAAGTTCAATGGATCGAAATAGTTTGTTGCTGAATAAAGTTCTTTCATCGAAATCTTCAGAGAGCCAGAATGCTCAGAGAATGAATAATCCGATTCTGTCAAAAGAAAAAAGGAAAATGATGACCAATTGCAATTAGTAATCTATTTTTAGGCTGGTTAAACTAATTTTGTAATAAAATAAAATAAAAACTACCATCTTTCTCAGCAGGGAGGATTTCTTCTTCTCTTTTTCTGAAGAAGATCAATGTAGCAATGGTTACTATTACCACAGCTGCCATTAACCCACCAAGCAGAATCCACAAACCTATTATGATCAATAAAAAATTATACATATGTCAAGGAATAATAATATTGTACATACGTTAAGACAACAAGAGATTTGGAACTCAGATGGAGTGGTGATGATTGTTGTTGATGAGACTACCTGTCCTATTGATACCTTGTCTACCTTTGCCTCCATGTTCATCTGCAAGGTAGAAAGAAGAAATTGTCCAGTTACAACAAGAATTGAATCATGAAACAGTCATACGCTTCGTTATAATGCGTTGATCTTACTGCAAATTACAGTAGAGAAACCAAAAAAGGTAAAAAGAAAATAAAAAAACCCAAGGGCTGGTTTAATGGTGTAAGCTTTCATTGAGTTTTTGAGCGAGAATGATTCACAATGAAAGGTCTTCTGTTCGAATACTTACCGAATCAAATTATCTTGGGTCAGGCTATCCACGCAGTGAGAACAACTCGTGATTTAAAAAGAAAAAAGAAAAAAAGGAAAAAGCAAAGGGAGTGAGAAGTATCTGCCTGTTAACTTGTACCCTACCTAAGGGAAAAGCCCCCCCTCCGAGGCATTGAAATACTGCATGGACCCAGTTCTCATCATCAATCCTATTGCTTATCATTGACACCAGCACTGCAAATCCACATACATCAGCAAATGATCCACCCATCTCTTTCCATCTTTTCAAACATATACCACATGAATGATCCGGTCTGCCACCCGTGCCTATCTCCTTGCAGTCTTCCTGTAAATTTCTGAGCATATCTCCTAGCTTATCAAAAACATCCATGATTGTATAGTCAGAACAGCCGCCAGCTCCGCTTGTTAGCTTCCGAATGCCACAGCCGAATATATCTTCCTCAAATCGTTCCATCGTTGTTAAGCAGTTCTTTTGTTCTGTGGAGTTGAGATAAATGGCTTTCGTAAGGTTTGCCCGCCGCCCCAGTGCATAAAGGTATTCTTCAAAGGCTCCTCCACAACAGTTGTCGTTGATGAAACCACCCCAGTTGCCCAATTCACATTGTTTTGTGGAGAAGGGGTTTTTAATATCAAGAATGCAATTACCATCTGAAGTTTGAGAAAATACAAAATCTAGAGTGGCTATCAAAGCAAAGACGACATAAGTACTTTTTGAGGGAAATGCTTCACGATTTACCCTTTTAAATGTCGGTAAATCTACATTAGCCTTACCCATTGAGAAAAAGGATGGATTGAAGATGAGATGCCACAGTTATGCCATTACAGAAACAAGCTGCATGGATGGACAATTGCTTAACTAGCACGCTTCACAACAGTACTGAAGACCAAATCTTTTGCTTCGAAGAAATGTTCTCTTCAGGTGCACTCCGAATCTGGTATCACTATGCATCCATGGAAAGCAAGAGATAATATTGGAGTTATATTTATGAATTAGACATTTCATTAAAATATTGTAGATCTTGCTGTAAGAGCTGTAATATAATTACTTGAACTCCGGACGTACACAAGGCAAATGGCTATAAGGAGCATATATATATATATAAAATTAAAGGCTTATGTTTTTTAGCAATTGGAGAGGTTCTAGATACAATTGATATCGTTGATTTTGAACAGGTTGATACATTGTCCAAATTAAGCTTATTTAATAGCATATTAAGATTAAAGAAATGGTGATTGCCGACTTGCATTATAAGGTAACAACGCTTTCATTGTCATTTTATGGTTGGCATAGTTTCCCCAACGTAGCGACATGGTGACAAACACAAGATAAAAAGATTGATACCATTGATACCAGACGTCGACATTGCTGCTTGCTTCAGATTAATTATTGGTTTAGCCTTGGTATCATAAGGAACTTCCAAGCGGTTAAAGACTAGAAAGAAGAATAAATTGATGCATGAAAAGTGAAGTTACCAGAGAAATATAAAGTTGATTTAAAGCTTGAAAGGCTTAATAGCCAAATAAGCTCTCAACCTTTAGCCCAAAATAGAATTCAACTCTCAACGTTTTATCGCGTGAAATTCAGTCCATAAACTTTTTTTTCGGTAGAAATAAACCCTCAACCTTTTAAAATTATGCAATTAAGTCTAAATCTGTTAAATGACACTAACTGCTGTTAGTATATCTAATGTGAAAGCTGACGTTGATAGCTTAGTTTGCTGCCACGTGGCATGTCACGTGTGCAATACTAACGGCATGTAGTGTTATTTAATAGATTTGGACTTAATTGCATAATTTTAAAAGGTTGAAGGTTTATTTTCACTGAAATAAAAATTTATGGACTGAATGTCATGCGATAAAACGTTGAGGGCTGAATTTCATTTTGGGCTAAAGGTTGAGGGCTTATTTGGCTATTAAGCCAGCTTGAAACAACTGCAGTCTTCGATATGGGCATAGGAAAGAGAAAAATGTAGCTCATCAACAGCAAAAGGGCCCTTGCAAGGAAGGTTTGGGCTTGGAGAGAGCAAAAACTTGATACTTTCAGCCACATCCTACAACAATGTTTGGCCACGAGGGCTAGGGCCTGAAGCTGGTAGATACTGTTGAGTGATGCCAAATTGCCGATTTGTGGGAGATGGAAACACGAATTCACTGATAATGACATTGCTACATAATCCAGCTGTTAATCACATGTTATTTGCTCAAGAATACTAATCTACTCCTTATCCCTGCCAGGAGAGGATGGAATCAGTCAATTTTATATGACACATTTCAACTCCCAATCAGAATGTATTTTTATTAAGTTCAAAGACAACAAAATTTAATCAATGTCTGTTAGGCCAAGTAGAAGGAACTTGGTGCCTCTTAAGCAACGCCTTGGGTTCAAGCTTTGTGAATGAAAAAAAACAGCATTGGGAGAGCTTCCCTTTATCGGATCTTATTGTAGCTTGATTTTGGATTAGTCGGGGCCCAAAGTGGTCTTTGGATACCGAGGGGTTTTGATGAAAAAAAAGACAACAAAATTTAGCCACCATGTTGCATCCAAATGGAAGTCTACTAAAACAATTGGAGTAATCACTACGGGACCTTCATTCTTTGTGTAATACCCCCAAACACTCTGAAGCCTAAAGTAAGTTGGGGTAAAAAATAACAAAGGGATAATGGGGGTTGCTTCCAGCGGGAGAGAAAGGAGAAGCAACCAAAAGGTTAAAAAAAAGATTGGGAGTTGTTTTGTTGAGGTACTAGAGTGAGAGCAAGAGGGAAAAGGTGAAGATTAATATAAGTAATTTTTTTAAAATTTTTTTAACGATTATTGTGTAATTTAGACATTTAGATTTGAGAAAAATAAAACTTATTGAAAGTTAAAGGAAAATTTATCTTGCAAAAAGAGTATAAGCTATTAGCTTTTATCAGATAGCGTAACTCATGTTTAAATAAAACTCATAGAAAGTTGGAGGAAAATCCATCTTGAAAAAAGAGTACAGACTATTGGTTTTTGTCAGATAGCATAACTCATCTTAAATTAATAACATCTTGAGTTATAATTGTTTTAGTGAAAAGAGTATAGGCTGCCAAGTTTTCTCTATAATGTAACTCATGCTAAATTAATGCCTTATCTTTTTAATATTGAATATTTTAAAATAATAGACTTTGAAAGATTTTAAAGGCTTTGTTTTTTTTTTGTTTTAGTTTTAGCAAGTTCAGGTAAATGACTTGACGTCCCTTCAATAATTATGTTCTAAAAAAATCAATCATAAATTATTTCTTATTGAGTTGCAATATATATATATATATATATATATATATATATAATATAAAATATTTTGTCCCTTATTTTCTAAAATCATGTTAAGCAAAAAGTATTTAAATATTTGTTTTAGTGATGGAAGTTGTTTACCCAATGCTTATGTTAACTCATTGATTTTAGTTTATCATGAAATGTAGTTCTACAATAAGTATATGTCAGTGTGATTTGAAATATTTTGTTGTAAATAAGAAAATGATGTTATTCATATTAAGAGCAATCTAAAATGATTTGATTTAAATAGTCTCCATGTGATTGGAAAGTTTTATTGCAAATAAGAAAATGATGTTGTTGCATATTGTGTGTAATCTAAAATAATTTGACTTAAATAATCTACATGTGATTGAGAAGTTTTGTGGCAAATAAGTAAATGATATTATTACATTGTGTGGGTAATATAAAATGATTTGATTTAAATAGTTTCTCAGTACACTATGATATCGATGACCATTCCAATAAGAGTTATATATTAGCCATGTCGACATGCATTGTTATTGGAAACCGGTTTCGATTAAGCAATCGGTTAAGTATAGTGGTTTTATTACTTTGTACAACCATTGATTGCTTATGAACCGAGCTACGATTTAAGAATAGTGGTTTTGTTACTTTGAGCAACCATTGATTGTTTTCATCATTAATGACCTATGCTATAAGGGTTAAATGAGGTCATAACTTGTTAATGGAGACAAATTTATTAAACTAATATTTTAAATGTTAGTATAGTTTTTTTTATTATATTGATATATGAGTTGGAACAAGTTATTTTTGAACACATGATTACCTTGAAAATTTGTTTTATGAGAATTTATCTGGCTTTAGCCTAAATATTTCAATTGTGCTTAAACTAGTTGAAGAGATGCGAGTTGCTTATTGAGTAATTGTACTCATCCTTTCCTTAACATTTTACATGTTCTAATATTGGCCATATATGCAGGGATGTTGGAGAGTTTTTTTTAGAGCATATTTCAAGACTTACAAGGTATTGCTAACTAGAGAAATTGAGAACGTTTTTTTATTGCGTACCCAAATCCTTTAAGCTATGGTCTTAAATTTTTGTAAAATTTTTTAATCTTTATTGTGGTACATAGATTTCAAGCATATAACTCAATGAATAATTTGAGCATTTAGACCCTTCACTCTAGACGTTTGAAAGAAATAAATTTTAGTATGAAGAAAGCCTTGCATGTTTGTAAGATTATAATCTGTAGGTGTGTAGTGTTTATTATGTCTCAAGCTCGGGATATGACATAGTTAGTAGTAACAGAGCTTAGGCTTTTCAATATTAGATTTACACAATCATGAAATTTTAAAATATTCAATATATTACGAAATCAAGAGTGAGGTAGAACACTTAAGATTTGGTACGTTTCTTTTTATCTTATTTCTTTTTGTTAGAATTGCTTGGGTTAACTTTTGGAAATAATCAATTTGTAATATTTTGTTACTTTGATTGAATCAATATGTTTTTTCATCGTAATCGCGATCTTCAGTAAAAATAATTATTATTGGGAAAAATGATCTTGATCTTTGAAAAACATATGAATTTGGGTTAGATATACAGTTAATTTGTGAAGGGTTTAGAGTTTCGTGATGGACATTTAGTGAATCGTTGATAAAAAAATCTAGTTACATTTTGCTCTAAGTAAGGATCAAATATTGTAGATAACAAGAAAAATATATGAAAATTTAAGGTACTTTTGGTAGAGATATATGTAAATTTTCCTTATGGTTTTATTGCATTTGTGGTTAATTAGTATTATGATTCATATAAGGATATTCACTTAATTAGCAAGGTCTTGGTTTGAAAAAAATATCTAAGTTTATGATTAGAATTGATATTTTGAATAATTTCTGATTTTCGATCATTAAATGTCTATTTTTGGAGTGTTATAAGTAATTAATGGTCAATATGATTTGTTACGTCCCAATTTCTTACAATTAGGATTAACTTTTTCTACTTCATTCATTTGGTTGGACTGTGCTTAATGTCATCAATTCTATATTAAGCTAAAACTTACTAAGCTAGATCAATATCCAATTATTCAGATTGGTCCTAGTATAATCATCTACACTACACATTTACTTTTCTTTACATTCTCATTTCATTTATATCTAGTCAAGTAAGATTACTTCATAACTATACTTAAATAAACAACCTCAAATTATATAATTATCCCGTATCAAAACTGTAACCTCAGTATACATTCATTTCTACATCAAAGGACTTTAATTGACATTCAGACTCCTTTAGTTTTGTAAGGACTGCGTGACACTTTGTTCTCGTAGGATTCAAGAGGTGGCCTCCGCATCCCACTCATCCGTACTGTCTTCTCTGAGCCCACTGGCCCTCAAGGTTTTCTTTCGCGTCCGGAGGGGTTCGAACACTTGACCTCTTGCAAGTGTCAAACCACCTAACCATTAGGCTAATGGTTAGGTTGTTTGACACTTGCAAGAGGTCAAGTGTTCGAACCCCTCCGGACGCGAAAGAAACCCTTGAGGGCCAGTGGGCCCAGAGAAGACAGTACGGATGAGTGGGATGCGAGAGTCACCTCTTGAATCCTACGGGAACAAAGTGCCACGCAGTCCTTACAAGTTTGCATCCCTTTACATACTAAAGTATTGTACAGTAAAATCTGAAGACATAACGTAACTATGTAAATGTACCTCTAAAGTACAATGTAAAAGCCTTAAAAGAATTCAATCAGAATCCTCTTTTAACAAGGTAGCTACTACTTTACATTATCTGTGAGGTGGAAGAGAGGGTGAGCTTGTGCCTAGTAAGAAATATATATAAAATAGCATATATTATGCTAACTATATATAAGTATCCTATACATGTTCCTACAATGACAGTTTACCATCAATAACATTAGTCTTGAACTCGGAAGGAATAGATACTATAACATGCATGCATCCTAACTATATTTCTACATTTACATTTACTATCAATAATCCATAACATAATACTCGGAAGGAAAGATTTCTATAACCGGTTAGGGATACCAGGTTAAGTAAAGAAAGATACTTTGAAACACTTTACTTGTTCCGGTCCCTAAGTCCAATTATAGTGAACCTAAATGAACTTTACAGAGAAGGAATTTATGTGTTTTGAACTAGAGTTTCATTATTTTCATAATCATTAATAATGCAATATAATATAAAAACAATTGTCATAAAATCATTATACAATAATAATCGATAAAGTCATATCTATAATAGTTTAGAAAACTTTTTTTTTCAAACAATAAAACCATAACCTTGATACATTTATTGACATTAAATCATTTCCTTTCGATAACTGTGATTCTATATGATGCAATATAAAGCAGTCAGTAAGCTTACAAAAATTGAATTCGTGCATACTCGAAACATTAGAGTTTCAACAAAATACTTTCAAAAATCATGACAATGCAAATGATAAACATTCATTTCAAATCCATAATCCTGACTTTCAAATCAGTAACTATCAAAATGATAAAATTTGATAAACAATTTCAATTTCAATTTCAATCGATAAGAATCACGACGATATCATTCATTAAACAATGTACATTCAAATCGATAATCATATCATATAAAGCCATTCATTGGAAACAGTCATTAAATCGTTATGCAGTAATAAACAATAAATTTATATCAATAATAGTTCAGAAAATCTTTTCTTCAAATAATAAAACAATAACTTAAATACATTTCTTTGCAGTAAAGCATTTCATTTTAATAGATAAGATTTGATAGAAACATTCCATTCCATTTCAATAAAACATTTGGTGGAGATAGTCAACATCCTAATAAAATCATGCAACATTAGGTTCCCGAATGGAAAATAAGATTAAGACATATGGCCATAGTCATAAGGGTGTCCACCAGTGTCACGGAGCCAATGACATCTTGTAGATTACTGAAGACTTGCTCAGAGTTAACAACAAACATTAAGTTACATTAGCATGATTACCCGAAGGCAACTATGGGAGTTAATAATCTCAAAATATTTACTTGATTCCCATGAAAACAATCAAACAATACTTTGTACTTTTAAACATTGTATAATACACAATTGAAATATAAACTTTTAGGGAACCAAGTTTCATTGCCATAGATTCTAACGGTGAGGTACACTATGTAGCACTTAGATCCCTAGGGATTCTAGAGTTGACTTTCACGATCTCAAAGGAACTCGTGTAGAACATAAGTCCTTTAGGACTTTAGAAGTGGCTCCCGTAATATAACTCTCAAACCATAGCATACCATGTTAAAACATTTACGATAACCCATCTTTCATCAGACATTTCATTCGATATAAAACCAAAACATTTCATTTAAACTTCAAAACATTTCATTACTATAAAGCCAAAATATTTCGTTTTCATTCAAACTTCAAAACATTCAAAATATACATTCTTTCAAAACCATTAAATATTAACAATGCATTGTAAAATCCTCATACATAACGATTGAAAAACATCAAAACAATAATTATGCATGTGAACAATGCAAGTATGCATGATTGACACATGCCTATACATTATCATTTCATTTTCAATTCTATACCATTCTTATAGTTTTTAATCCAATACTTTCGATATGATTCATAACGTCCAATCATTAACCTTCTATGATCATTAACTGATCCTCAAGCGTTTCCTTTCATTCAATAACAGTTAATCATTTCAATCCTTCAAACTCTAAAATCTATTCTATTGTTTCGATAAACTTCATTTTCAAACGTTATAGATTAAAATCTTTCAGTACTTTTCATAAACTTTCAATCATGTAATATAATTCAATACATTCAAAATATATAGCTTTAAATCAATACCAATCATTTAAATAAAGTCTCATTCTAAAATCATCATTTATTGTCGAAATCCAATAATTTCAAATCGATCAATAGACATTAAAACCTTTTAGAATATTCTAACTTATTGAAATCATTATTGTACCTAACACTTTCTCAAACCCAAAACCATTTTGACTCAAGGCAATTGACTGCTCTTTTGGGGTAGCCAACTGCCATGTATTTCTTTAATTTTCAAATTAAAATTTCATAATATTTAAAATTGACTATACAATGAGCAGTCAATTGGTTACTTGGATAGTTGGCTGGTTTTCAAATGGAAAGTTTCCAAGTAAAAGGGGATCGACTGGCCTTCGTAGCAGTCGACTATTTTCAAACAGTAAGTTTCTAGGTAAGGGGCAGTCGATTGGTCTTTTAGGCAGTCAGTTGGTTTAAGTGAGTTACTATGAAAACACTAGAATCCTGTGTCTGGGCAGTCAACTATTCCTTTGGGCAATCAACTACTCCTTAGACAAAATGCTACCTAGAAGTTAAAAACCCATTTTCTAAACCTCCTATACAATCAAACACAATTCAATATACCAGAATTCAGCCATAATTAAATGCAAACATGATATTCCTACGTTCCTTTATACACATTCCTTACAAAACAATCGCGATTACACAACAATAGTATCTTTAGCACCAATCTTCAATGAGCAAGCCTAGATGTTCGATTTGTTTCAGAGCTGTAGAGATCAATTTCAAACACAATTTTTATATCAGACTTCATATTAATGCTCTACAGTCTTAAAACTATCACATATATCCGATTAAATTAAAATCGAATTTTCTCTCTCTTACCTTCTCTTAGTCGAAACTTTGAGCTTTCTTTTGACCCTCCTATTGGTCACTCCAACACACCATACCACAAATATGTTGTAGAGCTCGTCGAGCTGAACAACTTTCCTTTAGGTCAGTTTTTGGTTTAGAGCGGTTACACTAGGGTTTTACATGCTTTGTCTCTAAAAACCATGAAGACATGAGACTTTCTCTCTCCTCCCTCATATGGCAGGCCAACACATGGGGAAGATGATGACTTTTCACTTTTATAATATTTTTTTCACTAATTTATTATTTTGCCCCTAAATTTTAAACATTTCCTTTATATTTCAACTATTTTAATTTTATTTAAATATTCAATTTAACGTCAAACTGTTTTTTATTTCGATGCCAAATATATCTATTTGATATAATTCAATCAAAACATTGACTTTTATCAAGGTTTGACTGTCATTTTGATGAAATTACCAAAATAGCCATAATTGTTCATTTGTGTAATTTTTAGCATGTTCGTGTGATTTAGTCTACAGGTTAGAACTGCGTGAGACATCTTCACATGAGAAAGTTTATGGGTCAAAGGTCAAACTACGTTGGTCGATATTCACAAATGTTTTTTCAGCCTATGGACATAACAGTCATTTTTTGAATTTGTTGCACATTTCTCAAAGCATGCTCAAATGGGGGAATTCTGAGATACAGATTCTTACCATATCATTATTTCACTCCAAATATCGGTACTTTAGAGTTTCATCATTATTCGGGCTGTAAAATCCCAATGGGACTCTGTGAGACTCGATTCTACTATAGTATACATATGATATGTAATTAATTATTGAGTGAAAATTTATGTGTTAAGTGATTATAAGTGAAAATGTGATGTGGGATCCACTTGGATTTTAATGCCCAAATATGGAAATGACTGATAAAATAGTGTATGGAAGGTGTAATAATGATATTATGGAAATTTGGAGGCAAAAATACCTTCTTGGCATTATTTTATGAAGTATGGTAAACAAATTGGAAAATGACGAATACGTCCCGAGGGCATTTTCGTAAATTATGCCCAAACTAAAATGAGTTGGGACGAAGTAAAAATACCATGATATTCTACATAAAAAGGAGAATAAGATAGTGTCAAGAGATTTATCAAAACAGTGGTGAAGTGAGAGAAATTCGTCGATCAGTCGTTAGGGTAAAATTGTAATTCTCACTATTCGTGCACCGCGCATCGACGAAACCACTTCCAATCATCAAGATACATTAAATATAATTATTTGGCAGTGGAATTCGAAAATTTGGAGTCCAATTACACGGTTTTAACAATTATGGAAGTTAAGGGCAAAATTATCCGAAATTTACATAACCAAGAGCAAAATTCCCTTCTACAAGCATCTCCACTTTTCAGCCCAAAAGTGCCGGACACTATTCACTTTCTTCAACCCCACACCCCACGGCACCAAGAGAAAAAAGAGAGAAAAGAGAAAGAAAAGTCCACAAAAGCAATTAAAGCTTGACTTTCTCACCTAACTTGCTTCTAGGAAAATTATCTACACACTTTCCTCTCTCTATTGACACCATTAGCTCATTAAAAAAAGAAGAAAACAAGGAGAAAAAGGGAGAAGAAGATTTCGTCCAAAGATAAGAATTTTCATGATTTAATGTTTCATTGAATTTCAAAGTTACATTTTGACTAAATCAAAGGTGTAGATTATGTATATACCATTGGATTTGATTTTTCTTGACTCAATGAAAATCCACCATGAATGTGACTTTCAACCAAGTTAGGAATTCAAGGAATCTATGTAGATCTTTGCATAATAATGATAGCAAATGAGAAAATGAACATGGATATAAAGGTTAGAAAGCATTGATTATTCACAATGGTTGAAAATTATGAAACATGGTTCATGGGAGGTTTCGGCCAAGGCCTTTTGTAGAGGTCATTGTGCTGCACTTCATGTATTTGATATGCTAAACTACTGTAGGAATTACGAAGAGTCTGCCTGTATGCTCGGATTTAAAATCCGATGCAAAACGAAGAAGTTGTGTTATACTACCGTTAGAAATTATACTGAAAAAATATTTGCAGTGTCCAATGTGACTGCATTTTGATATGAACTATATCTTAAAAATAAGTATTTGATAAGCTAATAGTTTTGGTGGAATTATCTGCAGCTCAGGAGTTACGATTTTCGTGTGATGCAACCGAGAACCTCGATTTCGCTAGATAGGTAAGGGATGCGTGTGTAATTTGTAGGGATATCCCGAATGCATGATTTTCATGCTAATAATTTTATGAAATTACTTTGACAGTGAATTGCCTCTAATACTGTGAAATTGTGGCTGTTTGGCTGGTCTGAATTGTGTTTGCAATTGCAAGGGGCTAGGGTGATAGTAGCTGTTATACTGTTGGAATTTATTAGAAATATTTCTAAAAATGCCATGAAATATTTTAGTGCATTGTGAAATATTTTCCTAGCCTCGAGAGGAAATATTTATTATTTTTCATAAATTGGGAATTATCGAAAAACGTTTATTAAATATTCGTGCTACCGATTTCGGTAACAGTTAAATTATCAAAAATTCATCCCAAGTGTTTTATAGTGGAATATGTGATTTGTAAAGTGAAAAGTGGAAAGGGTGAATATTTTATAAATAATTTTCTATAAATATTCACCATATGCTTAAATAAAAACTTTTATGGACTGATTGAAGATTTTATTCATTTTATCGATTTCCATAAAGGATGATATTATCGTGTGAATATTGTTTTAAGACTAAAATGTTTCTGCATGTGTTCTATAGTAAGAAATGTGTTTGTGGAATTACTATTAATTTTGGAAAATAAATATTTCTATTTTCCATAAAATATGAAATTACCGAAAAATGATTTCCAATAATCTTGAAATTGAAAGTTTTAAAGGAAAAGCATGGGAACATGTGTGTATGTGATTTACGGTCAAATGAAATATTTACGAAATTTTATTTCTACAATGTAAATATTTTATAACACTGTTTTCATCGTATGAGATACCGTGATTTATACCTTTGTGGATTTCTGAATGACATTATTTATTTTATTAAATTCCATAATGGTGATGAGATTTCATATACATTGTTTTGAGACCATTAAGCCCCATATCATGCTCACGTGTCACGTGTTCATGTGTTACTATTACTGTGTGAAGCTGTTGACATTGAGCCTATCTTTAGCGTCCCGATTGACACCTGCTCAGTGTACGACCAAAGAAATTTATAGACTATGGTCATAGATCTCACGTGTTTATTACTACTGTTTCCTACGGGGATTATAGCATGATATCATTAGGGTGATGCTTGGTCTCCATTATTATATCACGTGTTATTACTGATTTTGTGATATTTACTGAACTGTAATGGTTATTGAATTATTTCTATCACTGAACTGTTATCATATTGAACAATTTATTTATTGTTACACGTGTGAAAGTGATGGTTTCAAGGGTGGAAATCAAATTGTTTTTAAAGTGATGAATTATATAATTTAATGAGTTATTTTACTCATTTTTGTGAAATATTTATATATGGTGAATTATTAAATAAATTTCACAATAAATTAAATTTCTACTCCCTATAGTTGATCTGGGTTTCCGGGACAAGACATGTATTTCAAAATACCTTCCTTACTCTATCTGGATTTCCTGACCGACTATAGTATCCTTCCTTTTAGTGTGCCTAGCATATCGATAGGAAACTAAAGGATTTTACGGCATATAGTTTTCGTAATATCGAAATTGCATACAACTCCTTTACTGAGTTGTGCTTTGCTCACCCCTTTATTTTATTTACCACAGATTTTATGTATGGATTAACTGAAGTATCAATTCGTGAATTAGTTACGTTTTGAATAGCTTGAAGTAGCCTCTACTGGAGTCCAGAGGTATCATGTTTATATTTGTATGTTCAGACATTTTCATACAGTACTACTTGTTTTAAATCTTAATTTCAGGGGATGTGATTTGATTCATACTACTGTAAACGTTTCTTACTTATGTGAAGTATTACAATTTAAATGAATAGTGTTAAATGCATCACAGACAGCCCAACCGGTACAGTGTGTGTGAAAAAGTGTAAAATACTGTATATTCAAGATATGACAGACTCACATCGTGGTTTTCTCCAATCCTTACAAAACAAAACATTTACCATAGATCTCTTCGATACTTCAAATTAATCTCCAATCAATACAAGTTTCATACCATGGGTAAATCAATCCCCAAGTATCAATAACCTACTCTTTTGGGGTCATTTCAGGTCTTAGCAGTTCCCGTGGGCTTCGCATCCAATTTTCTCTAGCATAACCATTATATAAAAATCTTGTGATTAAGTTTTGCTTTTCGATTTCCATAATGAATAACTTATATTGGTTATTGGGAAAATATGGTTCTCACATGATTAAATCGCAATTATAATTTTTAATTGAGGTAGAATATGAGTTCATTTAGTATTAAAGGATAATATCACTCATTATGGTATAAGACATATGTTTTATTCTTTTTCTTGGAAACTTAGGTTATGATCTTTTTGTATAAAGATTTTTAAGAGTATGAACTAGCTGTGGGTTTCTCTATATAAGTTGAGATTATGATCTTTGGATTATGTGGTGAATTTTAGAATTCGAGCTTAAGTAGAATAAACTTTGTCTGTGAATCTTATGGTGTGATTTTGTGGATCTTGGAGTTCTTTGTTTGGTTGATAACTAAACATCAACATTAGAATTTGTGATAAAGGTAAAGTTTGGTGAAGTTGATTAAGAGTAATGATGAATTGTAAGTGATTGATTTTGGGTGAATTTTGATAAGATAATTTCCTTAAATTTACGCTCATTATAGAGAGGGATTTAATCTTTGGAGATTAAAGAATTGAAGTTTGATTTCAATTTTTAAGGGTTTTATTTTAAAATCTTCTTATGCATCTTTGGTGAACTTTTTGGAATGTGATCTTCATTGTACTTATTTGAAGACAAAGTATGAAGTGCTGAGTTTTGAGATGGTATGATTGTAAATAAGTGACTTTGGTGAGATTCTAAGTATGATAATTTACGTTTAATGATTATTGAGAAGAATGACCTTGATCTTTGAAAATCCTATGGATTTGAGATTAGATATTCGATATATAAAAATTTTGGAGTTTATAATGGATGTTAAATGAACATTTGATCATCAAACTAATTGTATATTTATGAGATTAAATATGAAATCTTGAAGTTGACAAGAATTGGTATTTGAAAATTTTGAACTACTCTTGATATTAATAATTGTAAACTTTACCTTGATGGATGTTGTACTTAAACTACACTTATGGTCAATTGAAATTATGATGCAAATAAAGATTTCAACAATATTGGTGTGGTTTGTATCTCAGTGAGTAGTACCTAACTTGATGTAAGAATGATCTTTTAGGTTTTTGTGAAGATATAATTATTATATATATATGATATTAAGGTTCAAGAATTGTCTTAATGGATTTTGACTTTAATATGGTAGTGACGGTAAATAGTATATGTGTAAACGAGGACATTCATCCATTTTGTTGTATTTTATGGTATTGGTATTGAAAAGTAATTTCCTTAATGATACCAGAGGAAATCTTATGCAATTACTTTGAAGTGTGATTATTATATTTGCATTTAGAGTGTAAAAAAATTATTAACGACCATTGTGATTAGATTGCGACTATAATTTTATATATATTGTCGTAACGATTTGTCACGACCCGAAGACCGCGATTTTCACTTGATTCTTATACTTTTCTTAGTCTACAAATTTATGGACTAAATTTTTCTTTTTCATTTTAAGGTTTGTATTCGGTGTCAGTGTAGTTACTATACAATCTAGGTGACCTATAATCATCTCATTTAAATATTAAACTAACACGGAAACGGTTCTTGGTTACATCCCAACTTGTTAAACAGAATATGTACTGTGCATCAATTTAAGTCTTACATGTAAACAAGTATTTTATAAGGAACATATACCTCAGAAGACTAGTACCAAGCCCATACACCGTCTCCGATGCCCACTTAGCAGCTCACATAGCATATGTTAACTTCAATAGTCTGAAAGAGATGAAATTTAGTGGGGTGAGCAAAACCACGGCTCAGTAAGATACTAATATAAATACAAGAGTAGGATTATACTGTCTTAAACTGCAATGCTTAAAACTTGCAAGTTTGCAATTACAGTGAATCCTTTCTCATCGATAACATATCATTATCTCATTTCTTGTCATCTGTCTATCACTTATACTTTTAAATAAATCCTCATGATCACTTTTTCAATCTTCTTGTCTTTACATTATAGTGCATCGCACGAAAATCTGTCGTATCCAAATTAAATGTCATATACTACTAGTCTATATTTTCCTCTATCTCGGAGTACATCATGTCCAATTGAAGCATCATATCAATTCACTTTATGTTTTATAATCGTACTCCTGTAATCTATCATCTCATATCACTTTCCATATAGAGAAATCATGATCACAATAGTGTAAGTTCACAATTCTCTTCATGTCAATCTTATGTTCATGTATCATATCATGTCATCGTTTAGATGAAATATCGCTACCACCGTGTACTGTCATCACATGATTCAATATGTACCGTATAAGATTTGTTTTCTATATAAAACATTCATTTCAAATCATGTTTCATGTAGTACATAATCATGTACAAAAGTCATGTCATTTAGAATCATTTGACATATGTTTTAAAACACATTTCAAAACATATGCAATCTCTATTCATATCATGTGTGGTATAAAACCACATGTACATCATTTCATCTGTCATGTCAAATAAACATGGTTTAAAACATATAAAGTCTCAAATCATATAATGCGTAATATAAACCATGTTTCAATCATTCAATTTCAATCATTTCATGTATACTGTAAAACATATCAAGTCTAGAGTTTCATATATAATAAATCATACTCTAGACATTCTTTAACATTTAGTAAGAGACTAGGCATGAATCCCTATTCTATTATCATATCATCTCTAACCCATTGTAGCTATCAATGGGATAGTTTCCTTCGAAGGGTTCTCTATCTATAATCATAGATCGTCCCAGTCCCAGTCCCACTGATCAGCTGGAAACTGAGGAATGTGTCCACGACTATTGTCGGACAGCCTGGAATGATCTCATCAGGCAACATTTACATGTACATATTATATATGTATAAATGGGGTTCCATGCCACACAGGCAGAACCACACAATAAATACATACTCTGTGCCACAAAGGCATATGCCACTCAGGCATTCAATAGGGTACCTGTCGTCTCAAAAATCGAAATCGTTTGATATATCATTTTGAATTCATTTAGACAGCCCTCATAAAAAAAACATTTAAAACCGAGTCTTTTCTCAAATCAATGCATAATTAAATCTCATGTTCAATCTGTACATGTCATGAATAATGTCAAAATGATATTTAACATCAAGGTCTGTGGCTGTCTAATCATTTCAAATATTTACTTTCACTTTAAAGATTTCGATGCATCTCTTTTTAAAATATCACTTTTTCCTTTAAAACAACATGAGATCATACACTACAAAAAAATGAACTTTCAGCGACGGAATTAGCGACGGAAAATTCCGTCGCTGATAGTTAAATTCTGTCGCTGATGGTCTTCAGCGACGGATTACCTACGGATTACCGACGGAAATTTTTCTGTTGGAAAAATCGATGTCGCTGATGCTCACTCCGTCGCTAAAACTTCATTTCCGTCGGTAATTCCGTCGCTAATTAGCGACGGAATTTTTTTACATCAGCGACGGATTTTATGTCATTAGTGACGGAAAATTCCGTCGCTAAAAACATAATTTCGTTTTTTAATTTACATGAAAATCCGTCGCTAAAAGGCATCAGCGACGGAAATTTCCGTCGCTGATAGTTTTATTATTATTTTATTTTATAAAAAAATCCGTCGCTAAAAGGCATCAGCGACGGAAATTTCCGTCGCTGATAGTTTTATTATTATTTTATTTTATAAAAAAATCCGTCGCTAAAAGGCATCAGTGACGGAATTTCCGTCGCTAATTCCGTCGCTGATAGTTTGTTATTTTTGTTAATTCAATAAATATTCTGTCACTAAAGAGCATCAGTGACGGAAATTCCGTCGCTAATTTGATGAGTTTTTTCACTTATTTAACATATTTTGTTGCTAATTTCTATGAATTTTGTCAAAAAAAATGTTCTGAAATTAATTATTTATATATATATATATATATATATGAGAGAGAGAGAGAGAGAGAGTGAAAGAGAAACATTTAAAATAAACCTAATATTTATACTTAAATCCATAAACATTATCTTAAAATAAATTAACTAAAAAAAACAAAAATACATTATCTTCAACATCAGTATCACCACTACCACTAGCACCTCATCGTATCATCAGCATCATCTGTAAGTAAAAAACAAAAAACAAAAATATAAGTATTAAAGTTTATCATATAAAAAAATTGACAACATAAATATAAAAGAAAAATAGAGTAAATTTACAAAAAAAAAGGAAAAAAGTAAAAGGAAAGAGGGATAAAGAAGAAAAACAAAGAAAAAAACGAGAAGATGGACAAAAAAGAAGATAGAGAGGAGTGAAGAGGAGAGAAAATAGAGAATATGAGAATATATAGAGTCTTTGGCGCGCATACAGAGGAATTACCGACGGAATTACCGACGGATTAGCGACGGAAATTCCGTCGCTAATGCTATGTCAAAATATTTCCCGCTAAAGCTTAGGCGGGAAAAATTCAAAAACAATTTTTTATTTTTTTTCGAATTTAAGGCATCAGCGACGGATTTTTTCCGTAGCTAATTCCGTCGCTGTTGCTTTTTAGCGACGGAATTAGCGACGGAAAAATCCGTCGCTGATGCTTAATGAACAAATTCATTTATTTATATTTTTTTCGATTTAAGGCATCAGCGACGGATTTTTTCCGTAGCTAATTCTGTCGCTGTTGCTTTTTAGCGACGGAAAAAATCCGTCACTGATGCTTCATGAAAGAAATTTATTTATTTATTTATTTTTTTTTTTGATTTAAGGCATCAGCGACGGAATTGTTCCGTCGCTAATTCCGTCGCTAATGCCCTTTAGCGACGGAATTAGCGACGGAAAAATTCCGTCGCTAATTTCTCCTCATATTGTTTGAGAAAATGTAAGGAAATTAGCGACGGAATTTTTCCGTCGCTAATTCCGTCGTTAAAGGGAATTAGCGACGGAATTAGCGACGGAAAAATTCCGTCGCTAATTTCTCTTCATATTTTTCATGGTGTAAGTGGAAAAATATGAAGAGGTGTAAGTGGAAAAATATGAAGAGAAATTAGCGACGGAATTTTTCCGTCGCTAATTCCGTCGCTAATGCCCTTTAGCGACGGAATTAGCGACGGAAAAATTCCGTCGCTAATTTCTCCAAAAATGTAAGGAACTTAGCGACGGAATTTTTCCGTCGCTAATTCCGTCGCTAAAGGGCATTAGCGACGGAATTAGCGACGGAAAAATTCCGTCACTAATTTCTCTTCATATTTTTCCACTTACACCGTGAAAAATATGAGGAGAAATTAGCGACGGAATTTTTCCGTCGCTAATTCCGTCGCTAATGCACTTTAGCGACGGAATTAGCGACGGAAAAATTTCGTCGCTAATTTCTCCTCATATTGTTTGAGAAAATGTAAGGAAATTAGTGACGGAAAAATTCCGTCGCTAATTTCTCTTCATATTTTTCATGGTGTAAGTGGAAAAATATGAAGAGAAATTAGCGACGGAATTTTTCCGTCGCTAATTTCTCCAAAATGTAAGGAACTTAGCGACGGAATTTTTCCGTCGCTAATTCCGTCGCTAATGCCCTTTAGCGACGGAATTAGCGACGAAAAAATTCCGTCGCTAATTTCTCTTCATATTGTTTGAGAAAATAAGTAAGGAAATTAGCGACGGAATTTTTCCGTCGCTAATTCCGTCGCTAAAGGGCATTAGCGACGGAATTAGCGACGGAAAAATTCCGTCGCTAATTTCCTTGCATTTTCTTTCACGTGATTATGCAAAGAAATTAGCAACGGAATTTTTCTGTCGCTAATTCCGTCACTAATTCCCTTTGGCGACGGAATTAGCGACGGAAAAATTCCGTCGCTAATTTCCTTACATAGTTTTGGGTTTAGCGACAGAAATTTCTGTCGCTAATTCCGTCGGTAATATTTGGCGCGATTGAACAACACCTCCCGCCATAATTAGCGACGGAAAATATTCCGTCGCTAATTACCAACGAATTTCCGTCGCTAATCCGTCGCTAATTCCGTCTCTAATTTCATTATAAATTCCGTCGCTAATCCGTCGCTAATACCACTTTTCAGCGACGGAAAAATTCCGTAGCTAAATTTCCGTCGCTGAAAATCAATTTTCTTGTAGTGATATGCCATACATGAATTATTTTCTAAATATATCCAAATATAGCTCAATACTCATTCAATTTATTATTGTGCATATTATGACATCAGACTAAGGTATGTCTTTAGCAGCCTCAATTTCTTATTTAAACATGATCATGACACGAAAGTCATCCATCATTCATTCTACAATTACACACATCTTTCAAGTCCCCAATGGCATCACTAAAATCCACAGTACATTTGTTCGCACGTTTATTCAAATATATGTCAGTAACATCCATAGACTATTAGGATCATTCTAGTATATTTTTCCATCAAGATCACAAGCTACCTCAAGCTTTCATTCTCCTTTTCATTATTCTGCACATTAATTAATCAATTCCCAACCTTAGCTTTACACATACAAAGTTAACATGCCACAATCAAACATTGATTCGAATCCATTCTATTGACAAAGATATTCCATAATGTAGTATTTATCAAGTACCAGGTTCTGTAAATCTCATTTTATTGCTATTATTTTTTTCTCAATTTTAGCCTTATGGTATATTAAAATTATATTGTCATATTGCCAGATAGGTCATTATCCACACTTTCAATTCTCTAGCTTTGAGGTCATAACACATCAAAATGTCCATAAGATATCACGATCTACTTTCTTATGATCATTATCTCAATCATACCACTAAGACGGTCCATTTGTTTGAATCTATCAATTCTATAATCATCACTTTTCAACTATGATCTTCTCTTCAAAGCAATATCATATAATCATCGTTACATCCATCAATACTCTAACTATCGAGATTCCACCTCAATTTCTGCTCGATAGTCAACTTGAAATATTAAATAACTCGAATTATCGACTTTATAAGATTCACAACCAAATTCCTCACATTATCGTACTCATCCATTAACCTTCTCAACCATTTAAAAATCAATTTTTCCTATGACACAGTAAGATCCTTTCAAGCTTATCTTCGATAATTCTTTCAGGATTCCATTTAGATGAGAACTTAATATTTTTCCTTAAACATTTTCGTGAAAATTTCAGCAGCAAAACAACTTAATTTTTTCTAAACCTCCTGCAAGGAAACACAATTTATACTTGCAGCCGTTGATTCTCACCAATTTTTACCTCTTACTAAGACCCCCACCATCAGTTGTGGGTCCTCTTAGCATTTTTAGCAAATCAATTTAAATCGATGCATCATATAAAAAAAATCACAATTCCATTAAAAATCAATCCATCAATGCATCATATAACATCATAAATCCCACACACAATATAATGCTACTAAGGCTTTATAAGAGTATCTTACCTATTCGCCAAGCTTAGCGCACTTTCCGATTTTTCGAGCCTTGCCGAACTCCACCATTCATCTCATCTCCTTTTTGTTACAATTGCAATATCAATGCACTATATTAATATAACCATAAATTATTAAATAAATGCCATCAATTTATTTTTTCTAAATTTTTGTTCCTTACCATTTTTTTCTTCTCTTTCTTTTTCCTTTCCTTCTTCTTCTTCTTCGTTCTTTTCTTTCTCCTTTTCTTTTCTTTTCTTTTCTTTTCTTTTCTTTTCTTCTTTCTTTTCTTTTTCTTTCCTTTTTCTTTTCTGTTCTGTTTTTTTTCTGGCCTGAACCGATTCGGGCTGGCTCACTTCTGCTGGCCGGTTCGACCTCTTCCCGCCAACATCTCCGCCGGTTCGGACCTCCCTCAGCTGGCCACGGTTGCGAGGATGCCGGATCTGCCCTCGACTTTGCCCCATCACTGGCGACGGCGCCGGATCTGGAACGGTGGCTCTCGATCCTTCTCTCCTCTGTTTCTTCCTCCTTCCGCCGTCCTTTGCCTCGCCGGTAGCCTTTCTTTTCTTCCCCTCAGCTCCACCGAGCTCGGGGTTGGGGTGGCGGTGCCTAGACCGGCCGGCACCGCCACTTCTCTCTTCTCTCTTTTCTTCTTTTTCCTTCGGTTTTCCCTTCTATTTTCGCACCGATCCCTTCTCTTTCTGCCTCGGGCTACCATCATCTGCTTCTTCCCTTGCTGGCGACACCGCTCCTCCCGCTTCTTCCTTTCTCTGGTGGCCGGCGTCGTCCGGCGCTTTTCTATTTGCTTCTCTTTTGTTTTTAGCCAACAGAAGAGAAATGTGGGAATCGGGGATCCCGATTCCCACTTCTGTTTCTTTTTTTAATATATATTTATTTATTATATATATAAAATTAGATTTTTATATATATCATATACTATTAAATTTTAATATATATACATATATACATACTTTATCTTAAAATATATGTATATATATACACTTTGATCTAAATAGTATATATATTTCATATAAATATATACCTATTAAAAAAACGTGTAAAAATATATTATATAATCTATTTATATAATTATATTTTTATTCACATTTTTATTTCTTTGACATTTAAAATATATTTATATAATATAATTTTATAATTATATAAATATATACCTTTTTATTTTTTTAAATTTTTGAATTTCCTAATATCCAAAATTATTTTCTCCATTTCTTTTCTTATTTAATTTGGATTGCAACTTATCCAAATTAAATTTTTCTGGATATTTACTATTTATTTTTCGAAAATTCTCGGTCTTCACACGATTTCGTCTGAAAACTCGACCACTCAATGATTTTGAAAACATTTAAAAACAACAAAGGGAATTGCCATCAGTTTTTTTAACTAGGTGTGATCGGTCACCTAAAAATATTTATCTTTTTAACAAAATCTCAAAATTAATTAAGTTTTATTAAAAAGACAATTTTTGGTCTGCGAAAACAAAATCAGGTTCGGGAGTACGGTTATGCGTAAAGAAGGATTAGCACCCCCACGTCGCCCGTTAAAAAACGGTACCAATTTAATCATGTGTTATCCTTTTTATTTTAATAAAAATGGTCTTAATTTAATATTTAAAATTAATTCCTATTTTATTCTAAAATTTTTTCAAAGCATTTATTTATTATTTGTCAAAAATCATTTCTCTCATTTTTAGAAAAGTTAAATTTTATTTTATTTTTTTTAAATTGAATGTGAACTTTTTTGTATTGAAAAATTAAATCAAATACTCCAATACTTCTGGTAATATTTGAAATAATTTTCCTCACCTAAAAATTTCTTAAGAATCACTACTTGGGACTTTTATAGAATCTCATTCTTGGAAGATTCACATTTGTTGTATAATTGAATAAAAATTATTATATACATTTAAAGAAAATCTCATATTTGAAAATAAGCATGAATCCCTTTTATTGAAAAATTAAATCAAATACTCAAATACTTTTGGTAATATTTGAAATAACTTTCCTCGTCTAGAGATTTCTTAAGAATCATTACTTGTGACTTCTACAGAATCTCATCCTCAATAGGACTTAAGTTATTTGTATAATTGATTATGAATGCATATGATATTAATAAAAAATGTATGATGCACATGGATTTATAAGAAGAACTTTATATATTTTGATTTTCTTAATGAAACTCTCAATATTGAAAAATTTAGCTAAATGTCCCAATACTCTGGTAACATTTAGTTAATTCTTCTCAACTAGAGATATTCGAAGAATCACTACTTGTGACTTCTACGATATCTCATCATCGGAAGAATTTCATTTATTTTGAAATTAATATTTATGCATATGATGCAAACATATAGTATATGATGCACATTGATTTTTAAAAGGAACTTTATATTTTGATCTTCTTAATGAAACTCTCAATATTGAAAACTTTAGCTAAATATCCCAATACTCTGGTAATATTTAGTTAATTCCTCTCACCTAGAGATATTCGAAGAATCACTACTTGTGACTTCTACGATATCTCATCATCAGAAGAATTTCACTTATTTTGAAATCAATATTTATGCATATAATGCAAACATATAGTATATGATGCACATTGATTTTTTTTATTTAACATATTTATTATTATTATTTATTAATATTATTTTTTTTATTTTAAAAAGTAAAAGCTCATGTATTGAAAAATCACACTAAATATTCCAATAATTTTGGTAACATTTAGTAGACTCTTCTTACCTAGGGATCAGTTAGGAATCATTACTTATGACTTCCATAACATCCCATCATCAGAGATTAGCTTTTACCTTTTGTGAATAAATTGATTGTTTCATCTTCATTTGTTTTCATTTTATTTAGCTTTATTAACTTAATTCCTTTGACTATTTCTTTTTTGTTAAAATTCCATTATCATCTATTTAATCAATTTAATAACTATTTTCTACCTTTTGAAACTTTACTATTATCAATTTTTATTGGTTTAATTATTTTGTATTTATATATCTCTAAAATCCCCTTTTATATTAATTTCTCCCAACTATTTCCATTACCTATTTTGTTTTTATTAATTTTCATTTAATTAATGCTTCACTAAATATTCTTTATTTGTCATTACAGAATATATCATTATATTTTCTTAAAATAAACATGAATTTGGGTATTGAGGAATTATATCGAATATCCCAATACTCTGGTAACATTCGATAAATTCCCCTCACCTAAAGTTTTTTGAAGAATCGTTACTTGCGACTTCTACGAAAACTTATTATCGGAATTTCATGCTTATTTTATTTTATTATTATTATTTTATTTTTTCTAAAGCTTCCTAAAATATATGTTTTTTTTCAGTAAATTGTCTAATAATAATTTTATTTTATTTTAAAAACTATATGGTTATATATTTTATATATTTATTTATACGTTTTATATATATTTATTTATATACATTTTAAACTATATATATTTCCTATATTTATATATATATATCTTAAAACTATATATTTATTGTTAAAACTAATTCCATACAATTAAATTGATTAAACTTAAAATTATTATAGAGAATTATATATATATATAAATATTTTTACCATGAAAATATGTTAGAAACACAACAAATAAATAAATTACAGGATAGGAAAGATACCCAAATCAATTTGGGTTTAAAACCCAAAAAGCTTCCCAAAGATGGTCCAAAATCGAAGCCCAGACTCCAAAGGGGCCATGCGGATGGGCCTGATCTACTGGGTCGAGAAGCGGATCATGGGCGGGTGGAGAAGCTGGTCCCGCGGATCTCGGGTCGGGTCGGGTCGGAGTGGCACGCGGATCCCAGGTCTCCAAAACGGTGCGTTTCACTCTTCTATAAAATGCCCATTTTTTTTTAGTTCTTCATTTCAACCGATTTCCAAAAAAAAATACCAAAACCTTCTAAAAATGCTCTCAACTTCGTCAACCACCCGAGGGCTACCGGCCACCGTGCTCTGTCGTGCACTGTCGTACTCCAACTGCGAGTGGTCTTCTTAAAACCCTAAAAAAGCTCCTCTCTTCTTCCTCTACCGGAATCTAGCCTCCCATCTACCTGAAAACTCCTCTAACCCTATAGATCTAACCTAGGCCGAAACCCTTTCCCCCTTTTTTTCTTCTTTTTTTTGTGTTTTTGTTTTGTTTATTTTTGGTTGACGGTTTGGCTGTTCTTGGGTCTGCTGGTTTGTTGTGGTTTTTTCTTGCAGGTATTTGAAGATCGATTTTGGGTTTAGATTTTGGATTTGGGTTTTGGGGCTCTCGGGTTTAAGATTTAGGTTTTGAGTTTGTTTTCTATTTTTTGGTTGTGTTGATAGGTGGGGAATGGTGGCTATCTCGGTGATTTCTGGTGAGGGCTTAGTTTTAGAGGTGGTAAGGGGTGTATGGTGGTTTCGGTGATGGCCTGATAATGTTGGTGGTGGTGGTGGTGGTGGTTAAGAGTCTCGGCGATGAGGCTAGGGCAAGGAGGGTGGTGGTGAATGGTATAGTTTCTGTCACGACCCGAAGGCCGCGACTTTTTTTTAATACTTATACTTTTCTTAGTCTACAAATTTATGGACTAAATTTTTCTTTTTCATATTAAGGTTTGTATTTAGTGTCAGTGTAGTTACTATACTATTTAGGTGACTTATAGTCA
Organism: Heritiera fomes; assembly: GCA_032173925.1. Taxonomy (NCBI): domain Eukaryota; kingdom Viridiplantae; phylum Streptophyta; class Magnoliopsida; order Malvales; family Malvaceae; genus Heritiera; species Heritiera fomes. The sequence continues at coordinate 12,256,878 of JAPDPM010000009.1, read as the reverse complement.
TTTCATTTAAATATTTAACAACCACGGAAACGGTTCTTAGTTACATCCTGACTTGTTAAACAGAATATGTACTGTGTATCAATTTAAGTCTTACATGTAAACAAGTATTGTATAAGAAACATATACCTCAGAAGACTAGTACCAAGTTCATATACCGTCTTCGATGCCTACTGAGCAGCTCACATGGCAGATGTTAACTTCAATAATCTGAAAGAGATGAAATTTAGTGGGGTGAGCAAAACCACGGCTCAGTAAGATACTAATATAAATACAAGAGTAGGATTATACTGTCTTAAACTGCAATGCTTAAAACTTGCAATGATGCAATTACAGTTAATCCTTTCTCATCGATACATCGCATTATCACTTCCCATTTTCACTTTTCATTTAATAATCATACTTCGGTATGCTATCATCTCATATCAGTTCTCATATTTACTTTTCATTTCATAATCATATTTCTGTATTCTATCATCTCTTATCGATTCTCATTTCATCTCTTATCAATTCTCATATCATCTCTTATCCATTCTCATATTGTGGATCATGATCACGATAGTACGAAGTCATAATTCTCTTCATGTATTTCTATATTCATGTTTCATATCATATCATGACATCATATCGATGAAATATCGCTACCACCGAGTCATGACACTCTTCATATATTCTCCATGTTTAATGCAGAGATCCTATCGAATTCACTTTACATTTAACAATCATATTCCCGTATCACATCAATTCATATCACTTATCGTCTGGGAATTTATGATCACGATAGAGTGAAATCAGAATTCTTTTCATATCAATCTCATGTTCATATATCATATCATCTCATGTCATCGTATAGATGAAACATCATTAACGTCGAGTCACGACATTCCTCATGGAATTCTCATGTGCTAAGCATATTATCATGTCAGGGTTTAATATGCAATTCATGTAATTTTTCTGTATAAACCGCTATCATTTCAAATCATATCATATATACTTTAGGACATGCTCAACATATGAATTTTCAATTCATTTCAAATTTGCCTTTAAGACATGATAGAAACATGTTCAATGTCAGTTCGTGTATTCGTTTTCGGAGCATGTCTAAAACATGTGCGGTTTTAAAACATTTTTCATATACTATAAATCATATCAGGTTTAGAGTTCATATCAAATCAATCTATAGTCTAAACCACATGTCATTTTAAATTCGACACAAAATCGTATATAAATCATGTAAGTGTCGAAATCATTTATCATATACTTTTAAAACATTTACTGTAAATCATATCAGGTCTAGAGTTCATATCAAATCAAACTATACTCTAGACCGCATATCATGCTATGTTCGACACAAAATCACATATAAATCATATAAGTGTCGAATTCATATCTCATGGACTTCTAAAACATGTTTAAAACATGTACTGTTTCAAAACATATTTCATTTCAAATCTGTTTCATATACAGTATAAATCATATTAAGTCTAGAGTTCATATCAATAAAATCATACTCTAGACTTCATATCATATTAGTTAGAGACTAGGCTAGATCCCTATCATCTCTCTATCAATAAAGACTTAAATCACTGTAGCTAGCAGTGAAAATCATGTCATCGTCCCCTGGAAACCAACCAGGGCGCTATCTATGGCCATAGACCTCATCTCTCTCAGCCCCACCGATCAGGCTTGACTGAGACCTGTCCACGACTATTGTCGGACAAGCATATCTGCCTAATGAGCAAAGCTCCAATTAGGCGGTTTCCACTATGCTTTATTGAATTTAATTCTCTTAGGGTGCCTACAGTCTCATAAAACATTTAAATCTATAGCTTTATTTTCAATATCATGTAAAGCATATGGTAAAATTCTGTATGATATTTCATTTATCAAAATATATATATATATATCTACCATATACTTTCATTTCAAAACAAATCAATACTTTTCAGTATTCATATAAACATTATTAAAATGTTTCAAGTTGCAAGAAAGCATGCTTAAATGCGATGCTGTAAAACATTTCAGTATGCAACTTCGGTAATATTTTCATCAAATACAGAGAAGCGATTCATTCAACTTTATTGCCATCAACTATTCGATTTCAAGACTTTCTTTCTATCAAATCAGTAAATCACTATTTAATTCATTCACTATTCATTTAATTTAGTATTCAACTTGCTCAGTACTCAATTCATTCGGAAATCGAATCACTTGGTATTCAGACCATTCGGTATTCAATATCCTTTCTCAATCTCATCGACTATTATAATAATCATTTATACTTTTATTACCGATACTAGAACCACATCATCAGTGTGAATCCTCTTAGTATCTATGAGCATCTAAATATCATGTTTCCATATAGCCATCAGGATATTGAAATTATGAAATACTAATATCCTCATTCGATATCTATTCCAGAGTCGACATCGAGGATCGTAGAACCACAAGATCAATAATCGCTTATCAATTCCATTTATGGTTTGACCTATTGGTACATATTCAGAATTTTCGACTTGCGGTTCAATTTCATTCACTATCATAAAATCATATCACAATCCTCAATTCACTTTTCATATGGCCTGTAGAATGTAATATCATGCTAAAATTATCTATAAAACGTCCTCAATTCGATTTTTGATTGGCAATTTACCACTTAAAAGAATTTGCCAATTTCCACTATCAAAAGTGTTTCAATCATTTGAGTCGCCTTGCGACTATCCATATTATTGCAAAAATATCAGTTCACATCTATTTAACATCGATATCACAATCATACCACTAAGACGGTCCATTTATTTGAATCTATCAATTCTATAATCGTCACTCGATTGATAATTCCGCCATTCTATCATTTGACCTTCTAAATCACAACTTCGATTTTTATCTTTTAAGTTGTATCATATAATTATCATCACTTTTATCTGTGATCCGTCTAATAATTAATTTCACCTCAATCTCAACTTGATACCATTTGTGATATTAAAATCACTTGATTTATCAATTCTATAAGGTTTAGACCATATAATTCATCACATTATCGTTTTCAATGATCTATCTTCCCATCGATTTCAATATCAAACTCTTTCAGAAATACCATAAAATCCTTTTAATATTTATTTCCAATAATTATCTCCAAGATTCCATTTATGTGAGAAACTTAATCTTTTTCCTCAGATATTTTCCTAAAAATTTTAGCAGCATAACGGCTTAATTTTTACTAATCCTCCTGCACGGAAAACAGTTTATAATTGCAGCCGTTGATTCTCACATTTTCTTTATCTCTTACTAAGACCCCCACCATCAGTTGTGGGTCCTCTTAGCATTTTTAACATCAATTCAATCTATAAATCATATAAAAATTTTCACAATTCCATTTAAATTCATTCCATCTATGCATCATATAAAAATCATAAAATCCCACACACAATATGATGCTACTAATGCTTTATAAAAGTATCTTACCTGACGCTGAAACTTAGCGCCATGACGAGCTCCAAGCTTCGTCGAACGCTTATTACGTCTTTGTCACTTCCGCTACAATTTCAACACCAATTGCACTTACATGAATATATATAAATAAACTTATTCAATAAATATCAATCAATTTATTTTTTCCTTACCAATCCTTTTCTTTTCTTTCCTTCCTTTTTCTTTCTTTTTCTTCTTTCTTTTTTTTTCTGTTCTGTTTTTTTTTCTGGCCTGAACCGGTTCGGACCGGTTTAGGCCGGTTCGGGCCGGTTCACCTTCGCCTGGCCGGTTCAGCCACCGGCGGTCACCCTCTCTGCCGGTTCAGGCCTCCCATAGGAAGCCGAGGTGGTGCTGAAGCCGAATCTAGTCTCCTTTCCTCCCCACCGGCGGCAACGGCACCAGATCTGGAGGTGGTAGCGGCGGCTTCTTCCCTCTCTGTTTCTTCCTTTCTCCGCCGGCCTTTGCCTCGTTGGTGGCTGTCCTTTGCTTCCCCTCAGCTCCGCCGAGCTCGGGGTTGGGGTGGCGGTGCCCGGATCGGTCGGCACCGCCATGGCTCTTTTTCTTTCTCCACTTCGGTTCCGCCTCGCCATTCTCTAGTTTTCGCTTCGCTCTGTTTCCTTTTCCTTTCCCGCCGTCGACGTCGACTTCTCTTCCTCCATCTCAGCTCGCCGGCGGCGTCACTCCTTTCTCCGGTAAGCCAACGGGGTTGGCCACTTCTGTGTTTTCTCCTCTGTTTTGTAACAGAGGAGAAATGGGGGTCGGTTCCCCCCGACTCCCATTTCGTTTCATTTTTTTTCATTCCTTTTTTTTCATTTTCATTATATATATATATATAATCATATTTATATATATATATATATATCATGTACTATTAAAATTTAATATATATACATATATACATACTTTATCTTGAAATATATGTATATATATACACTTTGATCTAAATAATATATATTTCGTATATATATATAGTTATTTTAAAACGTGTAAAAATATATTATATAATCTATTTATATAATTATATTTTTATTCACTTTTTTTCTTTAACATTAAAAATATATTTATATAATATAATTTTATAATTATATAAATATATACCTTTTTATTTCTTTAAATTTTGGATTTCCTAATATCCAAATTAATTTCTCCAATTTCATTCTTATTTAATTTGGATTTTAATTTGTCCAAATTAAATTTTTTCTGGATACCTATATTTATTTAGAAAATTCTCGGTCTTCACAGTTTCTACCGATTTTTAGTGTTCCAGTGCCTCCGTTCTCTTTGAAAAAAGAAAAAAAAGATCTTTCTGCTTGGATCCTCTTAAACAGATTTAGGAACACCCTTTGGTCTAGCATTTCAGAATTAATCCTAGGTTCTTGCTATTGTCTCCTGGTTATCAAAGGCAATGGTCAGGGATGGGATTGACAGCATAGGGAAGATGAATTTTGGTGACACCCGAGATCTAGGGAGAGGGGCTGAGGCGTCGGTGGCTGGCGGCACCAATTTTGGCCTAACAACGTGCAGCCGGCAATGGGAAGGTATCTTCCCATTAAATGTGATGTACAATAAAACAAATAATAATAATAACAATAATAATAATAATAATAATAATAATAATAATAATAATAGAAACAGAATAATAATAATAATAATAATAATAATAATAATAATAATAATAATAATAACAAATAACATAAATAATAATAACAATAAAAAATGAAATAAAATAGAATAATAATAATAATAATAATAATAATAATAATAATAATAATAATAATAATAAAAAATAGGTAAAAATAAAATAAAATCAAATTCAGCTCATTTTAATGGGTTTTGAAGCTCAACATTTTGATTTGGACTTCGAAAGCCCAATTATATTTATTACAATGCTTGTAGCCCAATATGTTGGGTTTGGACCATATTCACTTCTAACAAAAATGATCTTATTTAAATATACTAACATTACTGATTTGGATAAAATTAGGTGTCTACATTTATATATATATATGTATATATATAAGTCAAAGTAGTTAACTTAAAATAAAACATACTATGTAGATATTTTAAAATTTTGACACGTGTTATATCCTAAATAAAAAATAATGATTTTATTCAATTTTCTAAAAGGTAGGAATCTATAAACATTAAATTGCAAAACAAATTAATTATCTATTTAAATTTCTAAAAAATAAACATCTATATTTTTATATATCAAAATTAAAGAAAACTTCATATCATTTATCAATTTCTTTACTTATCTTTTATCAATATATATGTAATGTTGTTATATACATTAAAATATATTTATTGAAATAATTAATTTTGGTATAAATTTTTTACTTCGATGAACTTTTTTAAAGAAAAAGACATGTTTTATGTGAACATGTGACATGTGTGATGATATGAATTTTTTTCATTGTTAAAGTATAACATGTTCATGAAGAATCACTGACCATTGATTCAAAGTTATACTTTTAATTTCAATAAGATTTAGTTTTTGATAATGATCTTATATCTTACACAAACGTATAAAAGCTAAAGCTCTTAGAATAATAAATTAATTTAATTTTTTTAAAATAATCTTATTCGATTAATTATTTAATTTTAAAATATATGAAATTTAAAAAATATATATTTTAATCGTATTATCTTCATTTAAATCAAATAAAATTTTTCCCAAAATCTGAATTTTCTGTTTGTCACTTATTATGTTATTTTTAAATTAAAAAAATCCATATATTTTGATCTGAACAACCTTAAAGTTTTAAATCTTTTATCAAAAAATTAAAATGGGCTATTTAAGCTATATATTTTAGTATTGAATTAAATTTCCATGTCATTTTTCAATTTTCATTTCATTCATTTTTCAGATTTATTTATTTGATCATTTATTTATTTATTTGTTTAATAAATTTTTTGAAAAAAAAATCCATATGGATTATCTATTAATTTGAAAAGTGTATTATCTTAAATATTGTATTTAATTATTTTAAATTAATTTAAATATTAAAAATTTAAATAATAATTTATTTTTATTTACATTTTTACTTACTTTTAATGTTTGAGATTATTATAAATAATTTTTATAAACCTAAAAGATAAAGTTTTCAACACTAATTAATTTTATAAGATTAATTTGGAATAATTTAAATTCAAATTTTAAAAATAAATCAATTTAAAATATGCAACATTAACCAATAATTTATTAATGATTAATGAAGTAAGAAATATTTTCATTAAAATTATAGCTATTTAAATTTATTAATGATTAATGAAGTAAGAAATATTTTTATTAAAATTGTAGCTATTTAAATATATTAAGATTTGTGATATTTAATTTTCTATAATTTTTAATTGGTATTTAATTTTGAATTATTTTTTTAATTTGTGCATTTTGTATATGTATCAAGTTTTTGAATACATTATTCAATATGTTTTTAAAATATTTTTTAATTTTATTTTTAAAATTATTATAAATGAAAATCGTCACCGTGCATCGTATGAGTTTAAATCTAGTTTTGATAAAGACAAGATATGAGTTTCATTTTGGTATTAATGAAGAATATTGCTTATTATGGTATAAGACATATGTTGTAATCCTTGTATAGAAACAAAGATTGCAAATGTTGAAAGATTTATTTAGGTAGATTTTGAATGAATATTTTGAGTTGCAATTTATTTTGCTAAAAATAAATTATTGTGCTAGAAGTATAGAGGATGATTTTTATCGTGGTAATTAAGACTAAATGTCAATGAGAGCTTGGTACATTAGTAATTTCGAGTATCGATCAGTTTTGAAGGAATTTTAGAAACAAAAAAAAAATCTAGGATACTATGTGATTGGTTTTGTAATTGTATTCTTAGTATGAATTCTACTAATTGTAGGATATGTTAGGTTAAATTTATTTATCAAATTGTTAACAATGATGCATTTGGCTACAAGAAAATTTTGAGACATCATGATGTTTTTGAGTTTAGTGAAGATTTAAATTATCCGATAATTAACCTATGAAATTTGAAAACTATTTACATATGAGTTTGGAGTTACATTGGGTACTCAAAGAGTTATATTTGAATTTATGTTTTGAAACTTGAGGACATGATTTATTGTAATTTGATTGATCCTTGTCACAGTTTATGATGGGTAAATTATAAGAAATATTTTTAGTAAAAAAAATGAAGCTTGATGATGGAGATTGATGTTCCATGAAATTGTTCGAAGTTGATTATTCTATTTTTATTTTAGAATGCTTTGAGTTTGAAGTGGTTAATTTGATTGGTTGTGATTATGATTTTTAAGTGGAAAGTAACATGAGAATTCTTGAATAATATTTATAGAAAACTATTACTTATCATGTGCAACATATTGTAATTTTGTGTATAAAGGCTAAGACAGAAGGTTATTTTTATCCAAAGGTTGGGATAAAGAAGTCAATCGATTTGGAATAAGCATCTTTTAGTTACAAAAAGTGATTAAATACAAATAATGACTTTTATTATGGTAAGATCGATTCAGGATGACGGCTTTGTTATTTGGTATTTTTAAGTATGGATACATTTTAAGAATTTAAGAAAATCTACAATTAAGAAACACATTTGGAGTCTTCCACATTTTTACTTTTGACATGGATTATAAACTTAGAGTTATATAGATTGAAATTTTGATAGAAGAAATTTCTTGTGGTACATAAATTTTAAGTTTGACTTGAAGTTAAGAATAATATATTTACTTGAAGGAAAATTTGGGATATAATGATATTTGAAGCATTATGATTAGTGTAATTACTATATAATATTTAATCTATCAAATTTGGAAAGCAATAATTGAATATGAAGTTTTGGATACTACAAGTATTATGTTCAAATTTGTATAATGTGAAACTATAGATAAAATCTATTGTAGTGGTTTGATAGTTAACACAATTTTATGATGGTTCAATGGAAGAAAAAAATTGTATAGTCAATGTGAAAGAAATTGAAATCAATATGTGATACTTGTGTGGCAACTAAGTTGTTGATATTGTTATTAAGATTTAATGATATACATAGTTATAATTATGCTAATGAATAAGAAATTTTTATTATAAAAGATGTTATGGGCAAGTGATTTTGTTGGTGAAAAAAATACTATGAAAGTCAACTTGATATTTTTGAGGTTATATTTAAATGAAATCTCGAAGTGGTGCAATAAAAGTATAAATTGAGTTAAGTTGCAAGTGTCAAATTATTATTCACTAGCAAGTGATAAAATTTAAATGGAGATCGATTTGTGTGATGACAATAAAAAGACTATAAATTTCAATATTTATAATTTTGAGATTTTATATGAGTTGTGAAGTTGTAGCATCCTTGTTATGTTTGTTGGCGTTAGTAATGAACTAGTTGAATAAATTTGAAATAACATTGAGGTAAGTTACTGGGCTTTAATTTAGAGTTATTTATTGTGTATATGTTATGGAACGTATGGAATTTGTAGACGAATTTGTAATAGTCTAGAACTCCATATAATCATATTTGACAATGAAACAAAATAAAGGCTGAAGAATTGGAAAGTTTAATTGCTTGGATTGTAAAAAACTTTCATCGAAAAAATTTGTCGTTTTCGTTATTGGATAAGTGATCATCAAGAATATCGATTGAAACTATAGAAAATATTCATTGATTTGTAGGAGTATAACTATATATTAGATTTGTTAGAGAGATGAGCAGGACTTTGGGCTATAGATTTTTGAATATGGAGGATCAAATTCTTTTAAATGAGGAGTATGCTATATTCGGATTAAAAAAAAAACCCCGAGGCCTAAAGTAAGGGTAAAAAAAAAGGAGTAAAACTTGGGGTAGGGATGGCAATGGGTACCCTATAAATGGGTACCCTATAAACGGATACCTGGTGCTACTCGACCCGTTTAAGTAGGATTAGGGTAGTGTATAATCGGGTTCGGGTAGGGTTCGGGTAGTGAAATTACTACCCGTCACGGGTTAAGGTAGGGTTCAAGTAGTTACCTTAGGGTACCCGCTACCCGAACCCGATTATAAATAATAATTAATTAATACATTACTTATTTTTTATATAAATTATTTATTATTAATGTTTTATTTAATTAAATTAAATCATTATATATTATAATTATGATTTTTAACTTTAATTTATTTTTATGAGTTAAATTAAATTTATTAATATAATGTTTTAATTAAGTTATTCTAAAATTAATTTTAATTTTAAATTTAAAAATCAAACTTTGACTTAATAAACGGGTAGTTAAACGGATTTGGGTAGTTAAACAGGTATTTATATTTTATAGGGTTAGGGTTCGGGTAGCATAAATAAAAATAATCGGGTAGTTAATCGGGTTAGAGTATTATTAAAGTTAATCGGGTTCGAGTTCGGGTATCCCAAATTTAACGGGTATCCGACCCGTTTACATCCCTACTTGGGGCCACTTCTAGTAGAGCAACCCAAGGATGGCACTTTAGTTCTGATAATATAACGTCAAGCATAAGCAGTTAAGTTCCAACCACACTTTTGCAATTTCTAGTTGTCACGACCCGTGACCACATTTTTCATCTTCTTATACACATCTTAACCGGTTGGGCTGTCTGTGATACTTCACTTGTACTGACTGTTAAACAATTTTACAATGTATTGTTTATATTATACACATCCCCTATCGTAATTTATCAGATAAGTAGTACTGTTGACATGTCTAAATACAGAGAATAAATGATCATACCTCAAATAAACAGTCGGTCTGACACATTGTCTTTCGTGTACAGCCAGGATCCACAATCCACTGAACTCACATTTATCAAACCTGAAATGTTGAAAATTAAGGGGTGAGCAAAACCACGGCTCAGTAAGAGAATTATATGTCTCACTTGATACTCAGCTCCCTATATGCTGAAAATCTTTTTCTTTTTTTTTTCCTATGGGCTCTAGGCTCGCATGTAGGAAGGATACTACAGTCGGCTAGGGATCCGATTAGAGTAAGGTAGGTATTTTAGAATACCATACTTGTTCCGGAACCTAGAAGCAACTGTAGAGAGAGATTTTCATTTCATTTTGACTTAATAAATCCTTTTCCTTTTCACCCCAAAAATCTTTTCGTATTCTTTTCAAAATGATGCTTTTATGAAATACAAGGGTTTAATTACAATAACTAATATTCATATATTCTTTAAAAAGAATATTAGTTAAATCATTATCATTTTTCTTTAAAACTTATTTCATATACATATAGACGTCTCAAACTTGTTTATGCTTTCATTCTATTCTTAAATTCCTAAGGCACCATTCTTTTTATCAGTATGATTAAGTGTGAAAGAACGAACTCATTGTAAGGACCGGGAGTGCCTAGATCTTTGTTAACCAGGGATTTACCACCCCAGTGCCTTACTCATCCGATATATCACACACATCATATGTCATATGCACCAGATCTATTTCATCCTTTGACATTTGTCGAATTCACGAATCACAATCACTTACTTATCGTCACAATATCCTACGATTTCTCATACTAACATCGGAACACATGTAGCACTTAGTTCCCGAAGGACTCTAGAGGTGGCTCCCACGGTTCAATCATCGAGTCTCTGCTCGATCTGGCCTGTACTGAAACATCAGAACACGTGTAGCACTTAGTTCTCGAAGGACTCTAGAGGTGGCTCCCACGGTTCAATCATCAAATGGTTAGTCATGACTTGACACTTACAAGTGGTAAAGGGTTCAAGTCATGGCGGACGCGAATTGGGAATTATTCCCGATAAAACCCTGAGAGGCAGACGGCCCGTGTGTGGCACCTCAGAGGGGACAGTACGGTTGAGTAATGGCTGCCGGCAGACGGCCCATGTGAGGCACCGGGGCGTTACACTAGTGATATTTTGCAAAATGCAAATGGGCTTGTAACATAGCCTATAAGATAAATTGTTCCAAATTACTAGAAAGGTAATTAATTTGTTTTGCTAGTTACATTAGCCAAAGACAACAGCACAAAATGTGCATGTTGGTTAGACTGATATGATAATTTATGTATTTGTGTTGTATCTATTTTTTGTTAAATGTGTGTAAAAAAAATTATTATTTTCCCAACAAATAGTTGGAAGAAGAAAGTGAACTTTTTTTTTTTCAGATATTTAGATATGATTCGAATTTTGAAATTGTAACTGTTTGAAAAACTTTATTATTTATCACTCTCGGATTTAAAAGACATTAGTTTTAAATTGTAAAACAGATGAAAATACTTGTAATTACATAAAAAAATTATCATTTTATAATTCATGTTGACATTTTAAATATGAAATAATCTTTTAATTTTTATTAAATCAATAATAATTTTTGTCAAATTTTAACTTATATTATTTTTATTTTTTTGTGTTATTTTCGCATCGTATTATTACACCATATTTAAAATTATCAAATTGCGTACATCAATAAGAAGATTTCTTAAGATTTGGACTATGAAGGAAAACAATTGTTTTTAACATTATTAAAGAAATAAATCTAAAGCACGTTGCTTCAGATCTGATCATTTAAAAAAATGAACATGTGTTATACTTAATTTATCGATGTCTCAATTAACTAATAAAAAAACAAAAGCAAAAGTAAAGCAAAATCAGGAAAGAATGAATATTTAACCTAAAGTAGTAGGTGTAGATCAATTATTTCTTTTCGTGCTTTCCGCCATTATCGAAACGACATCGCATACAATAATACGTAATACTCAAGAACACCAACCACGCGATGCAAACTCTATCAGGAAAGTAAAAAAAAATCCAACTTTAGTAAGAAAATCGCAAATGGGTTTCTCCGGCGTATCCCGGACCGACGGAGGATCCGAACCCGACTCAGAATCCGCCCTCCTCCTCGACTCCCCGCTGAAACCTGCAAAGCCAGAAGACAAATTCCACTTGGCCTACATCATCTACTTCACATTAGGTGTCGGCTACCTTCTCCCATGGAACGCCTTCATCACCGCCGTCGATTACTTCTCCTACCTCTACCCGGAAGCCTCCGTTGATCGTGTCTTCGCCGTCGTTTACATGTTGATCGGCCTCTTCTGCCTCTTGATCTTAGTGTTTTATTCTCAAAAGAGTGAAGCTTACGTGCGAATCAACGTTGGGTTGGGCCTGTTCGTGGTTTCCCTGCTCGTTGTGCCGGTTATGGACGCGGTTTATATAAAGGGTCGGGTCGGGTTGTATGGCGGGTTTTACGTTGCCGTCGGGGCTGTTGCTTTGTCGGGCATAGCGGATGCGCTTGTTCAAGGCGGGCTCATTGGGGCGGCTGGTGAATTGCCTGAACGCTACATGCAAGCTATTGTTGCAGGAACTGCCGGTTCTGGTAATTGAAAAAAAAATCTCTTTTTTGGAGTAATTGTAGATAACTAGATATGGGTGTTAAGTAATCTTATTGATCAAATGAATAGTTGGAAGTTGGTTAGCCTTATTGATGTAAGGACTTTGCCAAAGTATCTTAACTTGATGAGTAATTTTCTTTTGAGCTGAGTTAATATTAAACTGATTCTGCTGTCAATTGCTCAACGTTCGAGGACTTTGTGCATTTGATTATTTGAAGGCTCAAAAATTGAGCTGCTTTGCTTAACTATAGAAGCCTAACAAGTGATATGAGTCAACTGTAGCCTAACAGTCTTTATATAGTAGTTGTTTTCAAGAAACGTTTGCTCTAAAGGACTTGAAGGTTGCCCTGGTTCACCTGCGTTTTAATAAAGCTCTTGAATAAGCATCTTAAACGTTTCAAGGACCTTGATAGGCCAATCCACTTAACCCTTTGAATCCTGAATCTTAAACTACTCGGAACATTTGTCTACTTTGAATGGTCTATGGCCATGTTTTTTATAAGCTGTAATCAAAAGTAAACCTTTATTTTTCTGGATACAGAATTCATAGCTGTTTTCTTGTATAGTCTGATTATGTGCATAATTGTGTGTTTCTTGTTTTTAACCTTAGTTGGTAACTATTGTGTCGGGTGCAATTTTAATTTCTTGAATTGTTTGCTGCAGGGGTCCTTGTTTCAGTGCTACGGATCCTGACCAAAGCTATTTATCCTCAAGATGCTGATGGCCTGAGAAAAAGTGCCAATCTTTACTTTTCTACTAGCATTGTTGTTATGTTCATATGCGTAGTCTTGTACAATGTGGCACACAAACTTCCGATTATGAAGTACTATGAGGAGTTGAAGATTGAGGCTGTTGAGGAGGAGAAAGAGAAGAAAGGTCCGCTGACCGGCCCTGTTTGGAGAGCAACCTTGTGGAATATATTAGGGAAAATCAAGTGGTATGGATTTGGGACCATCCTCTTATATGTTGTGACTTTGTCTATATTTCCAGGATTTATCACAGAGGATGTGCACTCATTGGTTCTCAAGGACTGGTATCCAATCCTGCTTATTACAGGCTACAATGTGTTTGACCTGGTTGGCAAATCGTTAACTGCAGTTTATCTCCTTGAAAATGCAAAGGTTGCAATTGTTGCTTGTGTTGTGAGGTTACTGTTCTTTCCCCTCTATATAGGTTGCTTGCATGGTCCTCAGTTCTTCCGAACAGAGATTCCTGTCTCGATACTGACTTGCCTTCTAGGGCTAACCAATGGCTACTTGACTAGTGTGTTAATGATCATGGCTCCCAAATCTGTTCAGATACAACATGCAGAGACTGCTGGCACTGTTATGGTATTGTTTCTAGTCATTGGTCTGGCATCAGGATCAGTCATAGCTTGGTTCTGGGTCATCTGATATTCAAGCATTTTCTTACTTTCATTAGCCAGATCCCCAGAACAGGTGGTTGGCACTGTGACTGTCTTAATGATATTATTCCTTTGTAAAGTTGTCTGAAGGTCATTGTTAGTAGCGTTGTTTCTTTCAATTGCATGATGAATCGTGTACCAACAGCATGCATAACAATTGAAAAAATGAAATATTTGGTTGTTATCAAGTTTCAGTTTTATGATGAATGCAAAAAGAGATCAGTCCTCTGAAAAGTTCAAACCCAAATTTGGAATTGATGACTGCTTTCTGAGTCGTGATTATTAAGGGTGTTCAAATTATTAGGCAGCTTAAAACCATCAAAAGCTTGTATTCGAAAAAGATACGCATATCAAATCTGCCCGGTCAATAGGTTAGTTTATATCCTTCCATTCTATATCAATGGTAAGAAATGCTGTCAGTTAGTTCACTGGCAATTGCTACATAAATCCTTTCTCAGGTTGAGTAGGAGTAGGCAAGATTCTACATATAATTGTCAATTTTCACATGTCAGGTTGAAAAGGAGAGAACATGTGAGCAAAAGAGTTGACTTGTGCTCTGCACGTATCATACATGCGACTTAGGTATACACAAGCTAGTTAGGATGTTGAATTTAAATGTCTTTAATTGTCCAGTTATATGGGGAATGTTGTGTTTCAAGGAAATAGGGTAGGATTTAGGGTTAGATCGACAGGTTTTGAAGCCAGATTCTTAGGAGCCGGAAGGACAAAATCCATTTCATTGTGAATTATTCCCGTGGCAAAAAAAAAAAAAAAAGAGGAAGGACAAAATCCACAGTTTAAAGAAAATAAAATAAATCAAGCGAAAAAGCGCATTTTAAACTCCGACACTGACAAATCAGGTAATAATCTTTCAGAACATTAGTTTACCGTAATTAGATCCTGATCGTACGGTAGAGAAGGCAACATAGTTAAAAATCCAACAGACCTCCATTTACGCAATGAATATAGTATACTACCTCACCTACCGAACATGACTCGTTACTCATTAGTTCCATTCCACATAGTAGCCAAAATCAAAATGGAGGATGCCAAAATATTGCTCTTCAACGAAGAGCCGGCCAAAAAACGGTTAAATAAAAAGAAGGGTTGATATGACAGATTGTACTTTAAGTAAAACAAAACAAGGCTATTCCCTAATTCAATCTATACTGGTCTTATGCTAACATGAGGAAGAGACATTCAAGATTCAGTGCTGATAACACATGAACCACAGTACAATAATGTTCGATCAGGACCTCGATCTCAAAGCCAGACCAGTCTCTACTTTTTTAATTTCAAATATGAGCATCCTCCACATCTTAAGCACAAACATCTCTGCTTCTTCATCTAATATAGACTGCAGTAACTCCAGCATTTGGGAAGCCTTAACATGTTCCTGAGTACTGGATACAATGTAGTCTACCAGTGTTTTCTCTTCCTCCCCTAGAAACTCTGTAATTTTCTTTGAAATCCAAGGTCTCATTCTCTCATGCAATGCATGCTGTAGAAGAATAAAAAAACAAAAGTTGACATTTTAGAATTTGTGAGCAAAATGAAAGCCTATGACTGAATTGGGTTTTGGCACCAACAGAGATATTAAACAATCATTTGAGTATGCAATTGTAGATTAGAAATAGATATGGCCTACCCTATTTCTGTAAAATATCATGTTTTTCCTAATTACTCTTAAAGAAAAGACAAGAAAATTCTGCATCATGGAATTCTGAAAATCCTTAAAACATAAATAATGTAATTACTTATTTCTCATCACTTTTAAGATAAATTTAATGCACTTTTTTGGCAGCATAATTACACAATATAGTATTCGAACACCTTAAAAGTTCTATGTCCAATGAACTGACTTAACCTTAACTCAGCTGCCTAAAGATGATTATTGCCAACAAATGTAAGAGAAATATACATATGCCCATGTTCATGATAGTCCCACATATCCAGGGACAACTAACAAGCCTAATGCATTTGATCCATCAATTGATCATACAGCTATAATCACATTAGCATTGTGCACTTTATTAACCAGTTAACTCTGACCAGAAAACTAGATTCTTCTCAAAATTAAAAGTTTCAATAAGGACATGAGGAAGGATGATTACCTGATCATACACGTCCCAGTTTATCTCGTATGAAAATAGTTCCTCCTTGGTCTTTGGAATCATATCAATTAATTGTTTGGCATCCAAAAGCTTCTGGTTATCAGATGTTTTCACCTTATCCTGTCCGTGTTCCCTGTCCCTATCCCGATCAGGGATCTTCTCTTTGCTCTCATCTCTTGTGCGATTATTATCCTCATCATTACGGTCTTTATCCCTGCTAGATTTATCATAAGAACGTTTGCTTCGTTCTCTTTCAGCCTCAGGCTTTTCCTCTTTTGGATTAATGTTTGATATTCGCTTTGCAAATTCAGTAGCTGCAACCAAATTTGGTGGTGGTGCGCCAGGTTGGACAGCCTGCAGCTCCTCAGTAGAATAATCAATGGGAACCAGAGGCCTCATTTTCTTCTCCTTTTGTGCATCATCATCTTCCTCGTGGAAAACAGACAGGACAGTAGTCCGCTTTCCAGATCCAACAAGACCAAAACCCAACTTCCTTGCTGGGGCATTTGCACTCTGCCGTGTATCAGATGCAGCAACAAAGGCCATGTTTGATTCATCAACAGAACCATTTTGGATATTCCCATCACCTATAATATAAAACATAGTCCATTTCAGAGAATAAATAAATAAAACGAGAGATGGAACACAAAAATTCAAAAATAAAATGAAGAAGAGCAATTACTGAATATCTGGTTTTCATGACTTGATTCACGCTCAGAATGCTGTTCAATTGCCTTATCTTTGCTTTCGGTGCTAGCTTCTTCAGCCAAAAAGGTCCTTTCACCTCCATTTGCAATGCGACCAGGCAAAAGCCTTAATGCATCTCGCTGCTTCTGCAGTTGCAGCTGCTCCTCCTCTGCCATCTTCTTGGCCTCAGCAATTTCTTTCTCTTCTTTGAGTCTGTCAGCCAAGTCATGCTCCTTCTCCCACAACCTCTTCCTCCTTTTTTCCTCCAAAGCACTCCTACGCCACCTTTTTCTCGAATCATCATCATCATTATCTTCTTCATCATAGCGAATCTCCTTTTTCCGTTTGCGCTCCCTCTCTTTCTCCCTGTCCTTCTCATTATGTCTCTGCTTCTCCTTCTCCTTTTCTCTTTGCTCCCAATCTCTAAGAAATTTCTCATACTCACGCTCTGCATCCTCAGTCTTCCTTCTTTGCTCCCGCTCTTTTCTTATCCTCTCTCGCTCTGTTTCTCTTTCTAATCTTTCAATTTCACGCTCCTTTCCCCTCTTAAGATCCTGCTCTCTGTCTCTACTTCTCCTATCATAACTACGATCAGGTGAGCTTGTCTCAGGCCGATCATTCTCAGTTGTCGCTTTGCTCTCACTGGTAGTCTCATCATCATTTTTACCTTCAACTCCATCTGCAAAATTATGGACTCAATATCAAAATCTCCTATCTTCAGAAAATAATATCACTACTTCCTCCAGTGTGATTCTCCTTGAAATTCAAGGACATCTATATAAATTTTCATAACTTCTATATAGACTTCTATAATATGACACACAAAGATATTAAAGAGAGCAATAAAACCACATAGGCACAGCTGCAAAAGCTCACCATTTCTCGTTACATCAACATCAGAGTCCCCGTCCCTCAATTTAGCTGGCAGATCTGAATTTGATTTTCCAGAGCCATCAGGTGCAGGTTGCAGAGGTGGTGGAGGGAGAGGATTGGTCTTTAACCTCTCTTCAATCATGCTGGCAAGCTTCTCCGAAGCATCTCGATCAGCATCACGGTCTTCATCAGTCACGATGCCAGAGTTGGCAATGTCAATATTTGCTTTGTTACCAGTATCACTGTGATTCTTGGAATCCTCAAGAGAAGGTGTTGAAGATTCATTCTTCTCATCAGATACTGCATTTTCACCTTCTTTCTCAGCCCCTGCAGCTTGAGCTTCATTGAGTTTCTTTGCATTTTCAGTTTTTGTTTTAACATATCGCTCCAGATAATCCTTTGTTGCTTGATTAACGTTTAACTGTTAACCATGAAATAAGTGCAAAATCAAATCGATGAAACAAGATAAGAAAGACAACAACAACCACAGAAAGAAGTAACTAATTCAAATAGAAGCATTATCTGACAGACACTAAACAATATCTTGCTTTATCCTACATTCTATGATAGAAGAAAATCACTAATGAAAAAACTATTCCAACTTAATACATGTGTTGACCTACCATATCCACATTAACCAACCCTAAAACATTCTAAAGGCATAAAACTTCCCATTTACTGCCAATTATTAACTTAAATAAAGCCCATCTCATTCTTATCTTCTCCAATTTGTAAAGTGACCACTTGAAACAGCTTTAAAGTGAACAATATTTGGGAGCATTTAGAAAAGGAGTGAGGCAATATAGTGGTTGATTATGGGTCACATTGAACCATCTGATTGAACCAGAAAAATTATAAGTACTTTACTTCAAATCCAGTTACAACTTAATGTTATTCACAATTGTTTTCTACCATGTTTACATATTATACATCATACCATTCACTTTTACATTTTGTAAATAATTCAGGCATATGAGATACATTTATTTTAAATTTCAATGACAAAATAACAGTTTCATTAAATTCAATTTCTAATCGTCAGTAATAAACTGATCAGTTTTGTTATGCAAATTAATAGCTTAGGGTATATTACTTCATGATTTTCATTCCTAAATTTTCAATTTCACAAAACATGTAACTTCATGATTTTCAATCGTAATGAAATTTGAAGCGAACTTTATAACATTTTAGAACAAGAAGAACAGGAAAAAAACACTTTAAGAAAATCACAGGGATGGGAAGGGATAATAAAAAGAAGATACCACTAATTCTTGCCCGTCAATATTAAATTTGCTAAGTAGGCGTAATGCTCGAAGAACCCCTTCAGCAGACTCAAATTCACAGAACCCAAAACCTTTAGGAGTCCCATTAGTAGGATCTTGAGCACGTTTCCAACTCTTGACAGGTCCACAAAACTTCAGAAAAGTGTAAAAACAACATTAGATAAAACCATCACTTCAAGATAAACATAAACAAAGATATTCCAAAAATGAACAAATACATGAATATATATATATATATATATATATATATATATATATAAAAGAAGAGAAATTTATAACCCACGTTAAGAAGAGAAAGCATAAAGTCATTGTCCACAGTTGGTGCTATCTTGCCAACATAAACTGTAGTTTGTGGTTTTTCTGCCATTGTAGCATTAGGAACAGCAGTTGGTCTAATGACAGGAGGAATAATTGGACGAACACCAGGAACACCTGGAACAGGAGGACGTGACACTACTGGAATCACACCAATTGCTCCAGGTGGACGTGGAGGGAATGCAGGCCGAATTATTGCTGGGTAAGGAGAAGGATAGCGAAGAAGTCCTGCATAAACAGAAAACAAATATCTATGCAACCAGATCAGAGCAAATTAACAAGGTAAACACACTGATAAATGATTTCGATGCCACTAAACATGCTTACAGAAAAAAAATAATTTCAAAAAGAATAATTAAATGATTTTACCACACATTAAAACTATAAAGAGATGGCACCAGAGGCATGGCAACTATCACCAGCTGAACAGAAAACCTGAAGGAAACATCAAGAGAATAGCATCGAGTTCATAATCATGGCTATGTAAAGTGCACTTACCTTAGACATCCAATTGTTAATAGCCTTATCCCATACACCAATTGCACATTTTTGAGGGTTGGATAACATGAGACTTCCAGCATCTCATGCTAGCAAGTGAATTATTTAACCCAAAATTCTAATTTCATATTTGACCACTGGCCATTTAAATTTACCTCCACCGTTAAAAGCCCAAGTGCCACAAGAAAAGAAAAACAAAGAGAAAGAAAGAGAAACGGGAAGAGAGAGAACAAGAAAGAAAAAAAATGTAATTGGAAGGATTGTGATACCTTAGAATACAAAGCCAAGGAGCACTCAGTTGCTAACATGGTCTGCTGCTGGCAATTCATAAACCCATGAAAGGGAAATTATCCTTATAACTACCAGAAAGCATATAGCCTACTAAAAATGAATATGAAGAGCGATGCATGATTTAGAACAAAAAGGAACAGTTATACAGATTTCTTCTGTATATTTTTTCACATATTTCTACTAAAACTCTTAGAAGGCTTTAACATGAATACAATATTTAAAATCTACGTTTCTTTTTACTCTAAATGCAATTAAGGAAAACCAAGCAATCGTGGGCATACCAAAAAGGGAGAAGTTGTAGTAGAAGTGGGTGTCTCTAAGCAATATTGAATTGAAGCCCTTCCAACCTTTCTCTCACCCGTATTCAATCAAGACACTGTAGGAGAAAACATCCCGTCATCGATGCCCCTTTTTTTTCTATATCTCTCCAAAACTCCTCTTTATTCAACTCTAAACTTTTTCCCATTATCTTACATTAACCAAGCATATTAACATCACATTCATAACAATTGCACCATAAAAGTAATTCAGAAAAAATTAAACACAAGTACATACACATGAAAAATAAAAAAATCAACTTAATAATAGAAAAATTCAAATTAGAGACTAATATGGATTAAATTCACCAAAAATATGCAAGCACTTAAAAATGGAAGGAATAACCCACCCGGAGGAGGCATGGTGCCCTGAGGAACAGCTCCCGGCACTGCGGCATATCCATTTGGAATCGGGGCAAAAGGTCTGAGAGCAGGATTTGGAACCTGACCCGCCGGCATCTGGTACTGCATCAACGGCGGCGGAATAGAACCAGGAGCCGAACTCACGCCCGGCGGCTGCACGCCAGGAGCTTGGAAATTCGGTAACGGTGAAAACTGCGGAACCGGACGGAACGATGGAGGCGCCGGAGGGACGGCGGAGGCAGCTCCGGAGATCGGCGGTGGGGTAGTCGAGTAGGAAGGGATTGTGGGAGGAGGTTGAGGAGATAGCAGGGGCACGCTAGGGTTAGGGTTAGGGTTTGGTTGGAGCGATGTTGTTGTGGTAGAGGAAGGAGGGGAATCGGGTCCGGCGGGTTGCGGATTCGGGTTATCATAATTGGATTTGGTTTGGGAATTGGTGGGTTGTAGGGTTGCGGGAGACGAGGGAGCGTCAGCCATTGAAGAAGAAAGAGATTGGGGTATGAATTTAGTAAATTTTTCGAAGGATTTTTATTCCCTTTTATTTGTTCTTAATCTTAATTCTTTTTATCCTTTTTTGTGTTTGATTTGGATTTTGTTTTATTTTCGAAGTTGTCTACAGTTGCATCAAATCTAAATCTAACGCTGTCTTAAATATGTCATCGCCGCAACGAAGGAGGAAAGAAGCAAGGATATTTCTGTAAAATAAAATAAAATAAAATAAAATAATTAGGAAGTTGCTCTTTAACGCGTTAATGTTAATAGAACTTCTAAATACACACCTAGAAGTGACAAACGGCCTGCTTCAACGAGTTCCATTTCGATTATATTTGGGTTCGAGTTATTTCAGATTTTGATTTTTTTGATTTTGAGTTTTTTTAGTTTAGAATTTTTTTAGTTTCAGGTATTTTCGGTTTCGAGTATTTTCGATTTCAAATATTTTCGGATTCGATTATTTTTTGTTTCAGGTATTTTTGGGTTCGATCCGGTTTTAATCAAGTGGGTTTAGCGAGCTTAGTCAAAATATTTTAAAATTTTATAAATTATAAATATTTTATAATTTTAAATGTAATAATTAATTTAATTTTATATAGTTAAATAAAATATGATAGAAATGCTAAATTAAATTTAAAATTTAATAAATATTTATATAAATATAAATTTTTATATTTTAATGTTTTTATTACTTGACAATTATTATTTTTTTAATTTCCTGTAATATTCATATTTGTTATAAAATATATAATTATATATTAATAATTATATAAACATTTATTTTTTAAGTAAGCCAAATATATATATAGTAAAACTAAAAGAAAGTGAAAATCCAAAAGTATTAGTTATACAAATACATAATTAACAAATTATAAATAAATCACACTAAACCATTAAACATTTATATAAATGGCTTTATACTCTTAACAATAACTTATTGGGTTATTATATTTTTTGATCAACATTGGGCCATTGGAATTTAGACACTCTTAGTTTAATAAATTTCTTCTTTTTTTTACTTTGTTTTATTAGCTTTTTAATAATTATATTATATTTTTAATAAAATTTTAAATTTTTAAGATTTTTTTACATTTATCTTGTCTTTTAATTACCAACATAATTAGTAATTAAATTAAATCTAACCGCATAACTAGTTAACTAATTGTTCAATTATAATGTTGAATAAAATTATAGTATACATTAAAAAAACTTAATATTATAAATAATTGGTCAATTAATTACCTCAATTTTATATTTATTTGGTTTTTGGTTTGTACATAAATCATAATATAACATTATTATATTAAATATAATTGTACTCGTACACATTAATTAAACAAATATCTCATTAAAAATTTAGAACGTTAAATTAAACAAGTTATATACACCAATTGACATTATATTATAAATAATAACATTTCATATAATCATATCATATACAGTTATACATCAATTGAATACTAATTTTTTCATGTTCACATTAACATAATAATATTAGATATACACTAATTGATCGAATATCTAATTAAAATGTTAAATAGTATATATTACTAAATTAATTAATATAATACTAGTTATTTAAATATAATTAATAATAATATTAATAAAGTATAAAAAACAAATTTTATTAAAATTATCACTTACATAGTAATACTACTCTAATATATTATTAAATTACACTTTAATTTACTATTAAAATTATTATTTTTATCTACACTTTAATTTTACATTTAATAGATAATAAATAAATTATTTTTAATAAATACTTAATTTCATCAAAATAATACTTACGCACCAAGAGATTACATAATTTATTCTTAAAAGATTATTATAATAAATATACAAATCATTATTATAGGATACCAAATTGATTTATTCATGTATAAGATTATTATAATATAATAAATAATTAATTACCACTATCTTAATTTATAATTTTCTCTTTCAATGATGCCCAAGCTTATAAAAGAAATTGTACTTGTATTGTTTAATTTAATTACTTAACTTTTTCTAATCTTAAAAACTTGAATTTTAATTTTAAGATTATGTTTTTTTAATCTAAATTTAATATCTTTTTATACTTAAAACTTTAAGAAAATATAGTTTAAATTTAATTTTATTAAAAAATTTTTTAAAGTGTTGCACAAAATATCAAATTCAAAGTTTCAAACAAATATTGAAATTATATAATTTTTTATATATTTGATTTATTATTGTATTAAAATTAAATTTTTATTATAAAATAAAAATAATAAAATGTTAAAATAATTTTTATAATAAAATCAAATGTTAAATTAATAATATATTTATTATTATAAATGCAATAAGTATACTATTAAAGATTATTTGATATCATATATTATGGTGTTTTAAATTAATTTAATTTAATTGAATTAAAAAGATTTAATATTTATTTTGCTGGTAATACATAATTGATAAAATTGTATAATTAATAATAATTGTTTTTAAAATTTTAAACTTTTTAGTTAAAAAATGTATCAATTATTTATTTATTTTTAAATAATAATTATATAATTATAATTCGGGTTTTCTCGGGTTATAAATTTGGTTTTTTACGAGTTTCGGATCGGATTGGTCTCGGTTTTGGATCGTATCAGGCTCGAGTTTTGTCAGGTTCGGGTTTTTTCGGTTTCAAGTTTTTTCCTGTTTTGGAGATTTTCGGTTGTCACAACTCGAAGGCCACGACAGTACCTCTTACTTGTACGGATGCGTAGACTTTAGGGCTAAATTTTTCGTTTTCCTATACTTGTTTGTCTAAGTGCAATGTAGTGAATTTTGTTTTGGGACGTTAACTCCCTCGCCTATTTTTATCACTTTACCCAGGTTAATTTCCTGCATAAAATTTACAAATAATTTCCAGCTCATGCTTCCCAGAATAGCAGTTGATTATATTCTAGCATTACTATGACCGAGTTCATTTCCAATTCATAACATTTCATCTTATGGCTTATCTTTTCTTACTTGGTCACTTGTTCATGCTATTCAATCATATATCCATACTCATGCAAAATCAACAATTTTATACTTCATCTTTACTAGTCTAGATGCTATTCTCTATATTAGATTACATCTCATCTAAGTACTGAATCAAAAACAGCCTGAATTGATAATAGATGCAAAAGAAGAGTGTGTATACCCAAATGTTCACAAAAAATCTCCTTGGAGAGTTGGGACTATATTTCAGGCTTGGGATTATTCGGAAAGCTCCGAAATACTCCCCCAACTCCGTGCTCAATCTGAAAAATTTAAATAGCGTTTAATGAGCAAGGCTCAGTAAGTCATTTATATAAGTGCAGAGTTAGAATTATACTGTTCTAATGCCATGCATGATGTCATGTGATGAGGATTCACTATTGATCATTTTCTTATTCATCATGCACCATTTACATGTTATATTTTCCAACTCAATTCAACTATGCTTCAATATGTCATGAGATGTCTAAGTCATGAAATTATAATATGACTTTTAACATATAGCAATACATGTAGTGATTGCAGTCTTAAAACATATAATACATATTCCTTTAAAACATGTCCAAGACGTGTGAAATATCAATGCATCTCAGTTTTACTTTTAAGACATGCTTGAAATATGCAAGCTTTTTCATTTCATGTCAAATATACTTTTTGAAGCATATTTCATATCACATATACATTTTGAAGCACATTTCATATCACATATACTTTTTGAAGCATATTTCATATCACATATACTTTTTGAAGTATATTTCATATCACATATAATATCAAAATACATTTCATATGCTATAAATCAATATCGAGTTTAGAGTTCATTTTCGTTTTAAAGCCATACTCTAAACTTCATTTTATATCATTTTAGACTAGGCTAAATCCCTATTTCTCTATCAATAAATGCTTAGTTCACTGTAGCTAGCAGTGGGGAATCATATCATCGTCCCTTGGAAACCACTAGGGCGCTATCTATGGCCATAGACCTCATATCTCTCAACTCCACTGATCAGGCGAGACTGAGACCTGTCCACGACTATTGTTGGACAAGCATCTATGCCTAATGAGTAATCTCCAATTAGGCGGCTTCCACTATGCTTTATTGAATTTAATTCTCTTAGGGTGCTTATAGTCTCATAAAGCATTCAATCTTTCTTATGAAAATAGTTTAATGTACGTAATGCTTTTCTTAAAGTCATTTACATGTATATACGTACATATGTGAAAACTATAATTTCATTCTTTTCAAAGTCATTCAAGCATCCAAAGTATTCTTATAAACACGATAAGAATAAATCATTTCAAGTTTCATGTATAGTAATAAAGCATGCTTAATGGTAATAAAATTCAAGGAAGTGAAATAAAAACCGTAAAATGACATGCTCATGAATTACATGAATGCTTATCATTTCATCTCATGATGTCTATGAATCTATACCATATCGATTCATTTCCCGTTAATATCTCACCATTATAGTACTTTATCGAGTCTAATATCGCACTTGCATTTCGTTTTTGTTAAATCCAAAGCTTTAAGAATTCAAATCATCTTATCGTAAGATTCACTCCTATACAGGATAATCCTACTTTTACGTTATATAAACGTCTTACCTAAGGCGAGGTTAGTTCGAGCGTGTCCCGTGTCCAGCTAGACCTTGTCCGTTGTCCTCTTGGCGCACTACACATTCACAAGGAATTTCGACTTAATAAGATCTAGCCCAAATTTTCTATACACTTATGAATTTTAAATTCTTACTTGATACCTATCTATACATATATATATATATACACACACACACACACACTCAACACAATATAATTCAAGTTCTTAAATTACATTATCTTATTTCTCCCATATCCTTATATATATGTATTACACACACACACACACACACATATATATATATATATATATATATATATATATATATATCTATCCATTTTCTTTCTTTTTGTTTCTTTTTCCTTTCTTTTCCTTTCTTTTCTTTTCTTTGTTTCTTGCCTTGTTTTCAAGTAAGCATTATATATAAATATATGTATATATATGTATTCAACACTAGTATAATATAGTTTCTTAAATCTTATTCTTTCATCTCCATATATACAAATATATATATATAAATATATATTTAAATCTATGTACATTCTCTTCCTTTTTATTTCTTTTCTTTTTATTTTTCTGTTATTTCTTTTCTTTTTCTCGTTTCCTTACCTCGCTTTTGCCCTCAGTTCAGCCACCGGACAACTCCTGGTACGCCGGCTGTAGCCACCACCAATGCCTCCTCCGTTCAGCCCTTGTGCGTCCCTTGCTTAGGGCTGGAAACGCCCAGCTCAGCCACCACAAAGACCACTTCTTTCAGTGTTCTGTTTCAGCACCAAGGCAGTCAAAATGTCTTCTTCGTTCAGCCTTCTCTTTCTCGTATGAACCAGTCCCAAGTGGAACCCCTCTAATCAGTCCTTATTTCAGCTTTTTAGAACGCCATTTAACCTAACTTCAACCTGCCTTGGTCGGAATCCCAGCTCAGCCCTCGTTAAACTATCCAAAAATGTGCTACACGAGGAAGGAAAGGAAGACACGATAGGAGGCAAGAAAGGTTCAGACGATAAACAGGAAACGGGAAAGGAAAACGAGAGAAAGGCTGAGCACTTTAGTTGCTTTAGGTCTTCTTTCATTTTCTTTTTGCTTATTTTATTACTAGTATAGACATAGGGTGCTATTGACTTGATTCGGTAGAGCACTTTGGATTTTGGGTGGGATTTTTTCCCACCCAATCCCGGTACATCTATTTTTTTGTATAATATAATATATAATACATATATTTTTAATATAAACAATTTATATTTCAAAACTTTTAATATATATATATATATAGCTTTTATTAAAGGTTATACAGTATACATATCTCATATTTTATGTATTATATATAATATATATAATCTCAACATACTTATAATATATATTTATTTATCCATTTTCATATATATATATATATATATATATATATATAACCCACATATATATTTCTTCCATTTATATAATTGTATTCTATATAATATCTACTCGTATATTTTCCTTTATACACTTATGCATTTACATTTATTTGGATGTACATATATCTATACTTATGTGTATATATGTACATTAATTTATTTTTCTTATTATTATTTGCGTATGTTTATACGTATACATACATGCATGTACGTTTACATGCATACACATTACGTGCTTTTAGTTTGACTTACGTGCACACGTAACCCTTTTCAATCATAGAATTATAACTCCTTCCGGACTCATTTAGTGTGCACTTCATATATCATTTTATTGTATATTTCACATTAATCTCGAATACTTAACTTCTATGAATACGTACTATAATCTTATACTTGAAATCTCATAAGTACATTATCTCTTTGTGTCACTAAATTACATAAAAATACATATTTAGCTAGGAAAATTTCGGTTCTCACATCGATTACTGGCTTTTGACTTTTTTAGTCAATTCAGGCTGGTCCCGGATTCCGTCTCGGGTGGATTCGGGCAAGTTTTCGAGCTCGAGCTAGTTTTTGCCACCTCTATACACATCTCTTTCTATTCTCTACCAGTGTGGGCATTACATCAAGGTAAAATAATTTTTATTTAAAAATATAAATTATTTAAAATTTATTTCTATAAAAAATATATTTATATAACTCAATTTGAATTTGAATAATATTAAAAAAATAAAAATTAAAGAATAATCGTATGGAATCTATTTTAATTATTTAAATTCAACATTCATTTTATAATTTTTTAATTATATTGTTTATTTATTAAAAAACTATTGTGTTCTATCTCCTAAATAATTATATTTAATTATTTAATTTGTTCAATTTTTTAACCTTATCATTTTAAATTAATAAATTAATAAATTTAATGTGGAGACTCGCACCTAACCCGTGAGATATTGTTTGTTTTGATTTGAAGATTTCACGGTTTTAACCCATAAAAGATGCCTCATAAGTATGGATTCAAATATCTACGTATAACACAACCTTTGTATGTGGGATTGGGCATCACAAATTCCTTTACTTTAAAGCTTGATGTTCTCATCAAGCTCAATAAAGAATCAAGATCACACCAAGCGTTGAGAATCTAGAGGAGCACTTAAGTCTTGTCTTTCGGCTGGTGGACCGCTTTAGTACCATTTGTGGAGACCTGCACGTAGTCTGTGAGGTATTGTCCGCTTTAACCTAAAGGTCTCACTGTTTTGTCCCACAAAAAGCGCCTCACAAATACAGGTTCAAGTCTTTACATATATAGTATTACAGAATCTTACAATCTCTCGATGTGAGATTAAGATGTTACATTTAATATATGAAAAAAATTAAGAAAAAAATAGAAAAAGAATAAGTTTAGCAAATATTTTATTATTATTATTATTATTATTATTATTATTATTATTATTATTATTATTATTATTATTATTATTATTATTATTTGTTCTTTTTATTCTTTTTTATTTTAATAGATAAATATAGCATTTTCAAAATGGGTCAAAACTCATTGGGTTAGCTTGACCTAGTCCATATTTTTAGGACTTAGGCTTTACTTTTATAACCCATTTAAGGAAAATGACTTTTTAGCTTGGTCCATTTAGGCCCAAGTCTAAATGAATTTGGCTCAGACTTAAATAGGCTGGCTAGTTTAATTTTTTAACGCTTTTACATAAACTATATTGAAATTTTATTTTTATTTTAATTAGTTACATGTATAATATCTATAATCAATTTTTTTTGTGCAAGTACAGATATTTTCATCCGTTTATCTATAATCAAATTAAAATATATAAAATTAAGTCTACTTACTATCACTAATCTACTGCTAAATATGTAATAGTACACATAGAATACTATAATGTCAAGGCAAAAAAGGCCTTGCCAAAGCAATCATATTGAAATGGAAATTATATACAGGACATGTAGAACCATAAACAATTGCCAAAGCAACTAAAGCTGTCACGATCCAAAGGCCATGACGTGCACTTTAACTCTTATACTTATTCTACTTATCAAATTTACGAATTAAATTTTTCTCACTTTAAGGTTTGTGTTTGGTGTCAATATAACCACTAATCAATTTTTGTTTTTCCCATTTCGATTTAACTTAACCTTACCATTTCAAATTGTCAACTCCTAAGCCGAATTAACCTACTTCCACAATAATTTAATTTAAGATTAACCTAGCAAGAGAAAAAGGTCTAAAACCTCCCTTTTACATATAGTCAATTTCCCCAATTGAGTAGCCTGCAATATATATATATATATATATATCTAATTCCAACATCACAATTGAATTCCACAATTCACAATTTATATCACCATACACTACACACATTCCTAGAATTATCACAATAAACATATTCATATTCCACAACTTTCATATTTATCATACAACGATAATATCTCATATCGCACTCAATAATCATAATAATCTATATAATAATCTAGAGTGATATTAAGTTATATCACAAAAAAATTTCCAATAAACATATCCTGTGCATTTTAAAATATCGATACATGATAACCAAAATCATATACAAGTTTTGTATACCTCAAAAGAAACAAAAATAGTGCTCGAAAAATTTAGACAAGTACCACTACTAAATATTGTCCCCAAGGGCTTGCATAGAACGCCAAAAGTAGAGTCTAGCTTGTATGATCTACAAGGAGTTAGAAAAGGGTGAGCAAATCTACAACACAGTAAGTAATTTAAGTAAATGCATAGTAAACTCATGTTAATTTACATGCAAGTGTATAAATAAGTAGTACTAAAGTCACTTGTATGCATGGCATTATATCATGATATCAAATATTCCAATATGGACTTTGATCGGCATACTTTCAATATGCATTTCAATTAAAACACTTTCACTACATACTTCATTTAAATCACTTTCACTGTGTACATCGATTAAAATGCTTTCAATATACACTTTGATTAAAACACTTTCAGTATGAACTTATTTTAAAACGGATTTGCTATATATACACGTGTGTATATATATAATTTTCCATTGCCCATCCTCATCATATTAACGATACTAATGTGTGTGTATTTCTATATTTATATATTTATAATTAGAAATTTACATTGATTTATATATATATATATATATTAAGCTTAATTCAAAACTATAAATCTTATCTTGAAATCGAGTTTTTCACCAATCTCAAAGTTTCCAAGATTCTCTTTAAAATTTTCAAGATCCCTACACAAGCAATTTACTCTCACTTCACTTTCATGCTAATAACATACACACACGTATATACACATTTATTTGTTTATATGTATATTTCTAAGTATTCATCAATCTATCCTTATCACACTGATGAGTGTTGTCAGTCACCAAAAATAAAATTTTCTAACTCTACTATGTAGATAGCAGAGCAAGGGTCGAACCTACAGAAACTGAATTATTTAAGTTAATTACTAAATTAAAAATCTAATTTTAGGGTTTAGGGAAAGAAGAAGAAATTTTGGGGTTTCGTAAACTATTCTAAAATAAAGAAAACAAGAATTATTAAATATAAAAAACAAATAGCAAAAAGTTTCAGTTACGAGGCAATCAATCATTCTTGGATTTTGATATTGATCATTGATTACAAAATATTATTGTCAATTAAATAGTCAACCGTAGCATAACAACAAGCTCTGTTACACCATTTTTCCTTACTGAGTCGTTAGTTAAAACAAGCTCTTTAACTAATCTCTAACTACTTAACCTACCTAGAACAAGCTCTCTAGATATAAGTTGTAGTAGCATTAACAACAAGAAAGATATGGGTTGACATTAGATAACAAACACATAAGCTCGGTTCATTTAATCTAAACCTTAATTCTCCTCCATCCTTAGTGATTAACTCCACAAGCAATTACGGACTTATGTTTTTAATCTGGCGGTAGATTATTTAATTTAACTAAATAGTGTGCACCCTATCTAATCAAACAAACAATCATTATAATGTGCTCAGAGAATCTTGGATATTTAATCAACAATTATATTATAGGTTCAAGAATCTCACAACATGCTTTTCCCAAGAATAATCAATTTACCTCATAACTGAATAAGAAAACTACTCACTAGACATATTCAAGATCATAAAATTCAAGTTTAATATTATAAAGAAGACAATTATCATGCAAGAAACAATCAAAGAAGCAATCTTTAATAATATAAAATCAGAATTACTAATCAAGATTATAAACTAGCAAGCAAGAACACACAAACAATATTAATTTAAATAAAGAAAACAAAATCAGAATTAAAAATAATAAAGAAATCAGCAACTAATTAAAAATAAAGAAAAAAATAAAATTTTATTAAAAACCCTAAAGAAAATCCTACAAGACTAAAAGAGAAGAGGGAGGAGAGGGATGTAAGGGGGATGTTTATGAGAGCCTTGTGCTCTTTATATAGGCGTAAGGAAGAGTTTAAAAGGCTTTCCTAAGCAATGTGGGATTCAGATAAGAGTTTACTTGAAAAACAAGTAATTTGACTAGTCAAACTCTTACCTTTATCTCATCATCTTTTTACAATTATTTTCTAAGTAAAATTCCTAAGGCCTATTTTTATTAATTAATTACAAATCTAAGACAAAATAAAATTAAGAAATTATCTTCTCTCAACAAAATTTGGTCTTCAACTTGCTTTGTTGGAATTTCTTCTCAATCTCGTTTTTCTGCCTAGAATTTCGTACTGATTTTGTCCAGACGTTTGACCCATCAAATGAACTCCGATGTTTGCGATCTTGGACATTCTGGAAGCCTTGAGAAGTCCTCTACAACTTCCTTGAAGGACACTTCTTGAGATCAGGTCGTTAAATTGGTCAAAAACGTCAATCTTCCAAGCTGGACAGAAAATAATGCACTTTGCTCTTTTTATCTTCTTTTTATTCCAACTTTGATATTTAATACCTAAAACATAAAATAAACATTAGTAAACTCTTTTAGGCATAAAATATCAATAAAGAAAATATATTAGCACATATAAAATTCACAAAATATCATCCTATCAAATTTCCCCACACTTAGCTTTTGCTAGTCCTCTAGCAAAACCTAAACTAACTTCGTAAAGAACTAAATCCTAAATCCTAACTCACTTTCGTAGGAATCATGATTGCATTTAGCATATACAATAAGCCTTTAAACCCTTAGGTCACCCCTAGTGGACGAGTTGTGTCTCGTAAGGACTTTCAGAAGATATACCCACAAAATCTTTTACTTAAGACTCAATCCTAAAAATTCAAAATAAGACTCAAAAATTTAAAAATTAAGACTCAAAAAAAGATTAAGATCATGAACATATTTTCAAATATTTCAATTCTTAACTCATAACTTCAACAAGAGTCAAATAATCAAGTCAATCATATTCTAATCATTACTTCTCATATTCATGCATAATTCTAAATAAATTCATGCAAAATTCACAATCAACACAATTGAAACATATAACATCAACTTTGCAATTATCCATTTTACATTACCACAAACAAAGTCAATAGATCAAGAATTTTTTTTCTATTTTCTCTTCCTTCTTTTTCTTTTTTTTCTTTTGAGGTTTCAATAATGGTTTCCCTAAGTACTTACTTGCCTTTTTATGCGAATGTTAATATTGGTGATACCAATACCCAATTACTCAACAAGTAAGTCCTCTTTTAGAGTGCTTTGCATACTCATATTTCAAGTCACTTCAAGAATTTAACCAACAAGATCGAGTAACTCAAAACATTGGAGTAGAATTTAAAGCTTTCAACCTCTATTTTTCTTCTCTTTTTATGTTTTTTTTGTTCTTGTCTATTTATCCTTGGCTTATACCAACTTCAATGAACTAATCACATTATCAATATCATATGAGCAATCATATTTAATCATGAACTCACATAAATTCTTTAGAAAGTACTCACTTCAACAATAATAACAATCAAAATAGTCTCAACTTTCTTATAAAACTTTGTTTTAGTGTAGAATCAATCCTTAAAAAGAAACAAAACATATCATGATCTTTTAAAACTTTTAAAAATTTGACCCCTTTTTTTTCAAAAAAATATTTCTAGTTCCTAAAAAAAAACTCTATAGACTCATAAACCAATATTCCCCCCCACACTTAAATCTTACTTTGTCCTCAAAGTAAGTCTATCATGCAAAGAAGAACAATAAAAAACTCAAAAATTAAATGGTAATACAAGTAAGGAAAGAAATACTCCTTTTTTTTTTACATCCTTGGGTTGCCTCCCAAGTAGCGCTTTTGTTTAATGTCGTTAGCTCGACTGCTCCACCTTCCATCATCCAATCCCAAACCTCAACTTTTTTATCGGTCTCTCGAGTTCCTCATTCTCAAGATTTTTACTTGTGGCTATTTCTAGCTCATCTTTAAGAACCTGCTTTTCATCACCTTTTAATTTCCTCTTGGAAGTGCATAGTTCCCTTAAAAACTTGGCATCACAAGGCATTTGATCATTAATTTCATCAAGGAGAGGAATATTAACTTCCATTTTCCTAAATGTCTTCAATGTCTCCTTGTCTTGCTCTTTGTTCGTTTCTTCTCTTTTTATGTTTTTTTTGTTCTTGTCTATTTATCCTTGGCTTATACCAACTTCAATGAACTAATCACATTATCAATATCATATGAGCAATCATATTTAATCATGAACTCACATAAATTCTTTAGAAAGTACTCACTTCAACAATAATAACAATCAAAATAGTCTCAACTTTCTTATAAAACTTTGTTTTAGTGTAGAATCAATCCTTAAAAAGAAACAAAACATATTATGATCTTTTAAAACTCTTAAAAATTTGACCCCTTTTTTTTCAAAAAAAAATTTCCAGTTCCTAAAAAAAAACTCTATAGACTCATAAACCAATATTCCCCCCCAACACTTAAATCTTACTTTGTCCTCAAAGTAAGTCTATCATGCAAAGAAGAACAATAAAAAACTCAAAAATTAAATGGTAATACAAGTAAGGAAAGAAATACTCCTTTTTTTTTTACATCCTTGGGTTGCCTCCCAAGTAGCGCTTTTGTTTAATGTCGTTAGCTCGACTACTCCACCTTCCATCATCCAATCCCAAACCTCAACTTTTTTATCGGTCTCTCGAGTTCCTCATTCTCAAGATTTTTACTTGTGGCTATTTCTAGCTCATCTTTAAGAACATGCTTTTCATCACTTTTTAATTTCCTCTTGGAAGTGCATAGTTCCCTTAAAAACTTGGCATCACAAGGCATTTGATCATTAATTTCATCAAGGAGAGGAATATTAACTTCCATTTTCCTAAATGTCTTCAATGTCTCCTTGTCTTGCTCTTTGTTCGTAGCTCTTGCAAACCTACCAGGAAAAGGAGGAGGGTAAGTAGAAGAATTAAAAGGAATTTGTTTATCACTTACCTCAGCTTTAAATTCCTTGATTTAAACATCCTTATAGTGCTTTATAAAATTGTCGAAATTCTCTCTCCATTTTACATTGTGCATGTCAACAACTCCACCTTTAATATTGAAATCAGTTTCATCCTCCCATTCTATAAAGTCATCGACATCTTCATGTGCACTTTCCTTGGAATCAATTTCCCTTTCACTTTTCAAGGTGATGTTAGTAACATTATCTCTTGGATTCTCCACAGGTTGAGAGGTCATAGCTTCAATGTTACTTAAAGAATTCATTATTTGACTCACATGGTGATCAATATTCTTAATATAAACATCAGTCTCTTGTGACAATTGTAAAGTTTTAATCTCAAGAGTCTTAACAATATCTTCAAGAGACATATCCGATTCTTGAGGTGGAGGCATACCTGAGTCTTGAGGTGGAGCTTGATATGTATCTTGGAATGGCACATTGTAAACCTCATATTGATTCCCATAACTAAAATTAGAATGATCCCACCATCCTTGATAGTAGGTATCGTAGTGTGGTTCATAATTATAGTATGGATCATAATTATAGTGTGGTTCATAAGCTTGCTCCATGGAGTCCTCTCACTTCTCGTCTTGGGAGGTAGTGGTGGTGGATGTTGTGGTGTTTGTGGCTCCACGCTTTGGGTTGCTTGTATGTAGTCCCTAATCTTTTGAAGTTTGTGACTAGAATCCTTGTCAGACAAGCAATCCCTGAAAAAGAAAAGAAAAAAATCAGACTTTATATTAAAATAATTAACCTAAACAAAAATTCAATTCCCGGCAACGGCGCCAAAATTTGATGAGTGTCGTCAGTCACCAAAAATAAAATTTTCTAACTTTACTATGTAGATAGCGGAGCAAGGGTCGAACCCACAGAAACTGAATTATTTAAGTTAATTACTAAATTAAAAATCTAATTTTAGGGTTTAGGGAAAGAAGAAGAAATTTTGGGGTTTCGTAAACTATTCTAAAATAAAGAAAACAAGAATTATTAAATATAAAAAACAAATAGCCAAAAGTTTCAGTTACGAGACAATCAATCATTCTTGGATTTTGATGTTGATCATTGATTACAAAATATTATTGTCAATTAAATAGTTAACCGTAGCATAACAACAAGCTGTGTTACACCATCTTTCCTTACTGAGTCGTTAGTTAAAACAAGCTCTTTAACTAATCTCTAACTACTTAACCTACATAGAACAAGCTCTCTAGATATAAGTTGTAGCAGCATTAACAACAAGAAAGATATGGGTTGACGTTAGATAACAAACACATAAGCTCGGTTCATTTAATCTAAACCTTAATTCTCCTCCATCCTTAGTGATTAACTCCACAAGCAATTACGGACTTATGTTTTTAATCTGGCGGTAGATTGTTTAATTTAACTAAATAGTGTGCACCCTATCTAATCAAACAAACAATCATTATAATGTGCTCAGAGAATCTTGGATATTTAATCAACAATTATATTATAGGTTCAAGAATCTCAAAACATGCTTTTCCCAAGAATAATCAATTTACCTCATAACTGAATAAGAAAACTACTCACTAGACATATTCAAGATCATAAAATTCAAGTTTAGTATTATAAAGAAGACAATTATCATGCAAGAAACAATCAAAGAAGCAATCTTTAATAATATAAAATCAGAATTACTAATCAAGATTATAAACTAGCAAGCAAGAACACACAAACAATATTAATTTAAATAAAGAAAACAAAATCAGAATTAAAAATAATAAAGAAATCAGCAACTAATTAAAAATAAAGAAAAAAAATAAAATTTTATTAAAAACCCAAAAGAAAATCCTACAAGACTAAAAGAGAAGAGGGAGAAGAGGGATGTAAGGGGGATGTTTATGAGAGCCTTGTGCTCTTTATATAGGCGTAAGGAAGAGTTTAAAAGGCTTTCCTAAACAATGTGGGATTCAGATAAGAGTTTACTTGAAAAACAAGTAATTTGACTAGTCAAACTCTTACCTTAATCTCATCATCTTTTTACAATTATTTTCTAAGTAAAATTCCTAAGGCCTATTTTTATTAATTAATTATAGATCTAAGACAAAATAAAATTAAGAAATTATCTTCTCTCAATAAAATCTGGTCTTCAACTTGCTTTGTTGGAATTTCTTCTCAATCTCGTTTTTCTGCCTAGAATTTTGTACTGATTTTGTTCAGACGTTTGACCCATCAAATGAACTCCGATTTTTGCGATCTTGGACATTATAGAAGCCTTGAGAAGTCCTCTACAACTTCCATGAAGGCCACGTCTTGAGATCAGGTCGTTAAATTGGTCAAAAATGTCAATCTTTCGAGCTGGACAGAAAATAATGCACTTTGCTCTTTTTATCTTCTTTTTATTCTAACTTTGATATTTAATATCTAAAACATAAAATAAACATTAGTAAGCTCTTTTAGGCATAAAACATCAATAAAGAAAATATATTAGCACATATAAAATTCACAAAATATCATCCTATCACACACCTATCTCTTAGTGCATTTATCTAAGGATAATTATTCCATACACCGTCAGTGGAGTTTTTTTTACTCCACAAGCGGAGGGTTAGGATCATGACACAGTCCTATTTTATTTATTTTATAATATTTTTATATGATATATGTCACGATCTTAACATTGCTTATAGAATAAAAAAAACTTCACTGGCAATGTAATAATTATTCTTTATCTTATATATATATATATATATATATATGCATAAAAATTAAAATAGTTAAGTTTATATTTTAAGAATGAATTCTTTATTTAGATCTAATTCTTCTGCTTCCAGTAGCTTAAGAGCCCATGAACCAAACGATAATGAAGAAGAAATCAATATAACAAACATAATTCAAGACATAGATAATTGGGAAATTCCTAAAATAATCTAAACGAAACATGCAAACAAAATAAATCTTTAATAAGTCATCTATTAAAAACGGATTATACAATCCAATTAAAAGAAAAAGATCTCTCAATTACAAATTCTTATGAATCAATTCAATTATTAGAAAGAGAATCAATTAACAAACATATTCAAAGAAAATATAAATATATTCATATAGGATTAATTCAAGTCACGGTTAAACCACTCTCAAAAGAAGGTATAAACACCTCAATCTTTATGACATTAAGAGACACCAGATTTGAAGATTTCAATGATTTCCTATTAGGAACTATTGAATCAAGTCTCTGTAATGGTCCAATTTATTTTAATTGTTTTCCAAATTATACTGTTTCTTTACAAGATAAAAACATTTTAGATGTTTTAACTCTTCAAATAAAAACCTATAATTATAAAATGAAATCAGGATTTGTACCTTTGGCTTTAGCGTATAGAATATATTATAAAGCTATGATTTCAGCTCTAGGTTCAGGAGCCTTAATCCATAGCCCAAAAGGAGAGACACTTCTTTTCCAAATAGACATGACTAGATCTAGGATACATATTCCCAAACCAATTAAGTGGAATGGAGTTTCTTTTCCAGATGAATGGGTTTTAGAAAAAGCAGTCCAACCTGTAACACAAGAAACTACTGAATTAAGAGTTGTCTCTCAAACTGATAATAGAGACGTCAGGATTTCTTTCAATAGAACAAATTCTATAAACATAGGACATCCCTCCCATATTCCGATACATCAACCATATCAAAGCTTAAGATCAAATGCAAGTTTTCAAACTCCTAGATATTCAACATCATCTATTCCTTCAACTTTACAAGATTTTCAATCTGTAACCACTACTCTTCAATCTGTAAATACATCTACAAGTGTTCCTAAACCAATCTACCAAAGACAAAGATAGCCTATGTCTTCCCAAACCAAATCAGAAAGTGATGAAGATTTACCAATTTCCCCAATTTACTCTTCAATGACAAATAATCCAGAATTAAACGTTTTACAAAAAGAATTCTCTATTGATAAAGAAAAAATAAGAAAAGAATTTTATTCTGAAAAGAATAAAATCAAACGTGAACTATTCTTTAAAAATCATCAAGATAGTAAACAAGAAATCCAAGAGGAATATTATGATTTCCTGAATACACATAAAATTCAAATAAAACTTTTCAAATGGTATGAACATTATTATGATAAGTGTATTAACACAAATAATACAGTTAAAGTATGGCAAACAAATAAATCTCAAATTGAATCTCAACATCCACCATTGACAGAAATTCAATATGAACATAAAGGATCTGGATTGAAAGCATCCCCACTCAAGATTACAAATCCTGAAAGAGAAAACTCCCAAGTCACTTATAAGATATTAAACTCTTGATCGAGCAAAATAATTTTTCAAATCTAAATCTCCATACAATAAGTTAGCATTTAGAAAAAATTGAAACAAAAATAGACAATTCAAACATCCAAACTTCTAAAAAGGACAAACCAAGTGAAGAAAAACAAAGAACAAAAAATTCAAAACCTTTATTTAAACCACATGAAATATCATCAAACACTCAATCAGATTTCCTGCAAGAAATTCAACAAAGACTTAATGCATTAAACTCAAAAATAACTGGAGAAAATGAAAGATATATACCAGATACACCTGATAGAACACAACAAAATTCAATTAATACAATAAAAGATTCAGAAACTAATAGTGAACAATTTCAATCATCTGATGAACAGATAATTCAAAAGCTTCATTGGAAAGAACCACAAAGATTGTACTACCCAAAACATCTGCACCAAATTTAGTATTAGAAGAGAACCCTTAATTCAAAACAAATATAATGCAAATACGGTTTATGAATGGAACATAGATGGAATGTCTGAATATAACATTCTCAATCTTTTGCAACAAATAAAAATGGTATCAAATGTTTATAAAACTCAAAAAACAATATCCGATTGGACAATAGCTGATTTATTAGTATCTGGATTTTTCGGACAACTCAAAGGATGGTGGGATAATTATCTCACTTCCAAAGAACAAAAAAAAATACTTAATGTAATCAAAACTGATAATGATAATAATCTAATCTTAGATGAAGAAAATCAACAAATACAAAATGCTGTTGCAACATTAATCTTTGCAATTGCTAAACATTTCATTGGAGATCCATCACACTTAAGGGATAAAAATGCAGAACTTCTGTCCAATCTCAAACGTAAGAAATTAGGCGAATTTAAATGGTATAAGGATAATTTTATCACCAGAGTCATGCAAAGAACAGATAATAACCAACCCTTTTAGAAAGAAAAATTTCTAGCTGGATTACCAAATCTGCTAGGAGCAAAAGTTAGAAACAAAATAAGAGAAGATTTCAAAGGAATAATTCCTTACGAAAAATTGACATATGGTGAACTAATTAGTTACACACAAAAAGAAGGATTAAAAATTTGCCAGGATATCAAACTACAAAAATAGTTGAAGAAGGAACAAAGACAATCTAAGAAAGAATTAAGAACATTTTGCAAACAATTTGATATAAACTATAATCCAGAATGTTCTTTAACAAAATGTTGTAAAACAAAGAAATTTGAATACAAAAGAAACTTTTCCAAAGACAAATATTACCAGACACCCAAAAGAAATAAAATTCAAGCAAAAAGGAATTTAAAAGCCAAAACAAAACCTAAAAAGGAATGGAAAAATCCAAACATAAAATGTTATAGATGTGAGAAAACAAGACATATTTCAAAATATTGTAAAATAAAGAGAAGAATAAATCAAATACAACTTGATCAAGAAACAAACCAAAAAATTTGTGAACTTCTAACATATACAACTTCAGAGTCACAAACATTAGATACTGAATCACAATCTTTGTCAGATATACAAGTTAATCAAATGGATGATATAGAGACATATTCAGATCAAGACACACTCAATGTCTTAACAAAAGACCAAGAATTGATGATGGAAATAATTGATTAATACAAGATCCCCAGATTAAGAAAGATTATTTAGAACAATTAAAAAAACCCCTCTCTACACCAACTTTTATCTCATCAACTTCAAAATCTTATAATTTAAAAGATATAATCTTTGATAAAATACAAACATCCAATAAAGAAATCACTATCCAAGACCTCTAACATGAAATCCACAATATTAAAACAGAAATAAAATTGTTTAAATAACAACAACAACAGCACAGTCAACAACTAAAAACTTTAGCAAACTCAAGTGGAGAAACTTCCAGTGAATCTTCTGATGAAGACAAACAACCATCAAAGGAATTTTTAAATATCATAACTGAAGTCTCAATCCAAAAATACTTAATAAAAATATCAATTTTAATCAATAATGAATTTTAGTAGAAAAATAGCTCTATTTGACATAGAAGCTGATCAAAATTGTATTAGAGAAGGAATAATTCCAACAAAATTTTGTGAGAAAACTTTTGAAAGTTTAAAAGCAGCAAACAATGAAAAACTCCAAATCCAATACAAATTAACAAAAGCAGAAATCTGTAAAGACCAAATTACATTCAAAACACTATTTTTAATAATAAAAAATATTAGTCAAAATGTTATATTAGGATTACCATTTATATCCCTAATCAAACCATATAAAGTAACAAATAATGGAATATCTACAAAAATCCTTGGATCAAAATTAATATGGAATTTTACAGGAAAACCAAAGATAAGAAATATAAATTTATTAAAATAAAAAACAATTACAAATCAACAAATTAATATAATAATTAACGACAAACAAAATCAAATATTATATTTAAAAGAAGATATTAATTTCAAAAGAATTCAACAGCAATTACAAAATCCTCAAATACAGAATAAGATAAAGTTATTGCAAACAGAAATTGAGAAAACAATTTATTCTGATTTACCAACAGCTTTTTGGTAAAGAAAGAAACATGTGGTAGAATTACCATATGAAAAAGATTATGATGAAAAACAAATTCCAACAAAAGCAAGACCAATCCAAATGAATCAAGAAATGGAGCAATACTGCGAAAAAGATATACAAGAACTGCTAAACAAAAAACTTATCAGAAAAAGTAAATATCCTTAGAGCTGTTCAGCTTTTTATGTCAATAAAAATGTAGAACTAGAAAGAGAAACACTAAGACTTGTCATTAATTACAAACCTCTGAATGAAGCATTAAAATGGATTAGATATCCTATTCCAAATAAAAAAGATTTACTTCAAAAACTTTGCAATGCTCAAATCTTTTCAAAATTTGATATAAAATCAGGATTTTGGCAAATTCAAATTTCAGAAAAAGATAGGTATAAAATAACGTTTACAGTCCTGTTTGGACAATATGAGTGGAATGTAATGCCATTTGAACTAAAAAATGCTCCATCAGAATTCCAAAGGATAATGAATGAAATATTTCACCAATATTCTCAATTTATGATAGTATACATTGATGATGTATTAATATTTTCAACAACTATTGATCAACATTTCAAACATTTATCAATTTTCGTTAAAGCCGTCAAACAAAATGGTTTAGTTGTTTCCAAATCCAAAATTAGTTTATTTCAAACACGAGTAAGGTTTTTAGGACATTATGTCTATCAAGGAACCATTACTCCAATAGAAAGGTCAATCCAATTTGCTGATAAGTTTCCTGATCAAATCTTAGATAAAACCCAACTTCAAAGGTTTTTAGGGAGTCTGAATTATATTTTAGATTTCTATCCAAATCTCAATAAAATTCTTAAGCCTCTTCATGAAAGACTTAAGAAAAATCCTCTACCATGGACTCAAACCCATACAGAAGTAGTTCAATTTGTTAAAGCCCAAATCAAAGAATTACCATGTCTACATTTAGCAGACCCAAATGCCTTCAAAATAGTAGAAACCGATGCTTCTGACATAGGATACGGAGGAATCCTCAAACAGTTAAAAGATAACAAAGAAAGTATAGTTCAATATACTTCCAAACACTGGAATAGTACCCAGAAGAATTATTCCACAATCAAAAAAGAGATTTTTTCCATCATTTTATGCATCACAAAGTTTCAAAGTGACTTGTTAAATCAAAAATTTCTTCTCAGAATTGATTGCAAATCTGTAAAAGAGATTCTTCAAAAAGATGTGAAAAATATGGCATCCAAACAGATTTTTGCAAGATGGCAAGCAATTTTATCAATCTTTGATTTTGAAATTGAGTTTATAAAAGGGGACTCTAACTCTCTCCCAGATTTCCTCATAAGAGAGTTTCTTCAGAATCCTTCACAATGTCTTTCAGAGAAAGAAGAGAAAAAGAGAAAGAAAGAGAGAAAAAAGACAAGGGTAAGCAAAAGCAAACCCATTCTCCAGCAAAATCAATCATCTCCCAGTCCCCTATACCAACATGGTAATAGATTTTTGGCCAAGAACACCAAAGACAGGAGTCATCATCCAATTTTGAAGAATCACAACTGGAAATGATTCGTAAATTCTCCGAGTCAATACCACAAACCTCTTTAGAGGTACAATCTATTTCAAAAAATAGAGAGGTCATGATTTCAAAAAACCAACCTCTCTAAACTATTTTTCCAAAACAGGGAGTGGTGATTACATATCCACGACCCAAAACTGATCAAAAATATTTTTCAAAACACAATTTCAACATATGGTTCTTGTTGAGCCTGAATATTTTCATGAAAATCAAAACATTGTTATCAAAAAGATTTTCAATGGTTTTCATTACAAATCATGGGATCAGCAAAAACCTCAAAGTTTTTATAAAAATATTTCGATTGAAACAAGTTCCTTGGCAATCAAACATTATGCCAACAAAGACCAACTAGACTTTATCAGCCATTCAATTGCTCAAATCCTCAAAGTCCTTAGACTAATTGACTAGGTAATGTTCCAAACAGTCTCAAAAAATTCCCAGCCAACTATAACACCAGACTTCACCATTGTCCCACATTTAATTACTGGGATTATCAACAAACTTGGTTCAATACCTTCACCTTTGAAAACCAACACAATCTCCATTCATGGCTCATTTACTTCAAAGAAGACACCAAATACCAGTTCCCAGTCTGGTTTACTCACTAGTGGCAGTGGTACGGACCAAATCATGAAATTCTTCCCCCTTAAATATGGGAAGCTTATGAATTTTTCAGTGAATATTTCCAAGAAGAACAAACTCAACAAGGATTCCAAAAAGTCATTGATGTTTTGCTCAATCTTTAGTCTGTCTTGGATTTCTTCATGGCACTATGAATTCATGAATGATCCAGTATCAAGTCACAAACAAATCATTAGAAGATTCAAAACAAAGTGGTGGGAGAAATTTGACTATTCAAAATGTTTAAGAGATAATGTCAAAGACTGGTTTCAAAAACACCCAGAAATCTATAAATCAACTCAAACGTCAGGTACCACACAGTTTCTTCAAGCCAAATCACATGCCAGTGCACTGTTAGCATAAGCTAAAACAAAGAAAGAATACAAAGAATTGATGAAACAAATCCTCCAATCAGTCAATTCTGATGATGAAGAAAACAGTGATCAGAGTAGCAATCATGAAAGCAGCACAGGGTCTCTACTTTCGATTGATTTAGCCCAAGATAATGAAGATGACTGCTTAGGAATCTTACCTAAAATCAAAACTGACAGGACAAAAAGAAAAAGAAAACAGTAAAGATTCCACTGACAAGCACATGCGTGAATCTACAGTAAAGATTCCCAGTCAAAGCTCCACCAACAGACAAGGCTTCACCTTTCAATCAATCTTCAACAAAATGAAGACAGGCGTGACTTCACAGGAATATGTAGGCCATAGCTTGTTCAAACTTTGTAATTATAAGGCATCCTATGTGTCACACCCCGAAAAAGTAAAAGTTTTGGGCTAATTTTTTTTTAATCTTAATTTCTTACTTGGGTTGCATTCCTGCCAGCGTCTCATCACACTTTTCCAACCAC
This sequence comes from Heritiera fomes, assembly GCA_032173925.1. Taxonomy (NCBI): domain Eukaryota; kingdom Viridiplantae; phylum Streptophyta; class Magnoliopsida; order Malvales; family Malvaceae; genus Heritiera; species Heritiera fomes. The sequence continues at coordinate 12,212,143 of JAPDPM010000009.1, read as the reverse complement.
AGAGATATCATAATATTTTCATTCACATTATATTGACTAATTCCTCAACGTAACGTTTACATTCATACGATATCGATTACATCCCAAAAGTATTATTTATATACAAATATCTGTGCTACACAAGATGTCTGGTATTAAAATATGAGTATACCTTACGTAAGTACAAAAAGTAGTCGGAGGAGAGACGTATCCCTCAGTCTACATCATATGCGCAACAGGCAAAGAGATGATCACTGCAAATAATCTGGTAGAGTAGGGGTGAGCTTTTTGGAAAGCCCCGTAAGAAATGCATTTAAAGTAGTCATAGCATCTATATATGCAGAAAACAATTGCCATAGTAGTGCATGTCATACTTTAAAACATTGTATGAATTCTTTAATGCATATATCTAAAATTCATACTTGTTTCAAACATGCATCATACTTTAGAAACTTAAAGTCATAATTAATAAAACTTATCATACAGTTTATGGAGACTATGCAGAATCATATAGCCAGTATGCGGGTCATGACACTTACTTCATCCTCCGAAGAGGGAACATACTTCTTACTCCGAAGAGGGAACGGAATACCTATGGCCATGGTATGGGCTGTAGACCTAATCAGAGTCGTACAGCAAACATACACCACGAAGGACCAACATACCCACAAAGGATGGAAACATGGACAATGTGGGCGAGGACATGCACAACGTGGCTAAACTTATGCCACAAGGTGGCAAGCATGACAGGCAGTAACATAAACCATAGGAAAGCCTTAGTCTCAAAACTTACTTACTTATGTAACATCTTAAATCATACAATTGATATAAAATAGTAAGGACCGGATGTGCCAGGGTCTAAGTTAGCCTGGGGTTTGCCACTCCGATACCTTTTCGGAAAATATATTTATTTCATATCATACTTAAAACATTATGGAAAAATATACATAGAAGTTATAAAGTTCATTTAACAAATTAAAAGATCATGAAAATTAACTTCGGAATAAAATTCATGCTTCAGGCATTTCTTTAAAATTTGTGATGAAAGTAAGGGACACCATCACAACTTTAAATTACATCCCTTACCTCAGTACACTGTAGAGCAACGCCTTATGTTGCACCCTTATGCTTCTTATCTCTCCGAATTATAAACTGTCACGTCAAAATTTGATATAATTAATTTTCGGTATTAAATTTCCTCCTTGTCTAATTCTTAATTAAATTCTCATTACTTAGAATATTATAATTTCTTAAAATTCCACATTGTGGCCGAATGACCTTGAATGACCTAAATGACTTACTCCCCCCATAACATATATATATTTCTATGATGCCACTTTAATTGACCAATTTTCTCCTCCTTTCCCTTGGTCCAATGTCATAGCCGAATATTCCTCTTCATTTACTAAGCCTATTTGGCTTAAAATTTTCATTTTCCATAGTATTACATTTATTTTATCCTTGTATATTTTCAACTTTCTAAGTTTGTCAATTATCCCACTTTCCTCTACCATTCACGTCAGTTTCCATTTTCTGTTTCTACAGTTCACGTTAACTTCATCTTGGTTAGGTAGTTTACTTCTTTAAAATGTCTATATATATATATATATATATATTAACTTCATTAGTACTATACCTAGCCATTTAGTCAATTTAACCTAATCCTCTCTTTCACTTTTATTTATTTTCCTGTTGTTTGTTGACACCAAAATGTGAATTTTCTTCTCCTTCATTCCAGTTCACGTTGGCTGCATGCATAAGCCTTCTTTCTTTTCTGGTTTCTGTAGTTTCATGTTAGCTTCTCTTCTTTTTCCTCTCTATATATATAGTCACATCTAGTACACTTCCAAGTCACCTACATTCAGTGTTCATACCTACAAAAGTCAGCTATGCCACACTATTTTTTCTACATTTTCGGATGGACTTTTAGTCACCTATTCTCACTTCCTTTTTCGGCTATACTACCAGCCACTTATTTCCTTTCTTCCAGCCATTTTCTTTGACTTTATGGAACACCATTTTATTGGTTTATTTTTCTTCTTCTTCTTCTTCTTCAACTCACGTAACCTCATTCACAATTAACCTCTTTCAAAACTTCTTCAAACAGAAGTTATTTATTTTCTGTTTCAAGGCTGTCCAACCCGACAGCTTCTTCTTTTCTGTTCTATTTTGTATTTACGTTGGTTTTCTTTCTTTCTTTGTCTCAACAATAAGGTTATGTCTAGTATATCATAGGTTGCCAATATTTTACCATTCACACACATAAAGTCATCTAAAAGTCAATCAAACCATTTATCCATTCCTTCCATTTTCGGTTGCTTCTCTCAGCCATATAAATCTTCTTCATTTTCGGCTATACAAATAGCCCAGATTTTCTTCATTCATCAGCCACAATTGTTGCTTATAAGAAGACATGATTTCTCCTTTCCCCTGTTTCACGTAAAACCTTACTTAATACTCAGCCCCTCTTAACTGATCATCTAACTCACGTTTCTAGCTCATTTATTTTTCATAGCTGTTATAGTTTCATGCTCAGCTTGGTTTCATGTTTATCATATCAGTAAAATAAAATCTTTCTTCTTTCTAAACCCTTACAACCGAACCCTAGGTTTAGCTTATAAATGTTTTTCAATTCAAACCAAAGTTATAACTAATATATACTTAATCATGATAAGCAAAACTAAAGAATGAGAAGCTTAAAAACTGAGTTGGACGTTACCTGTGTATAACAAGCAGATCTGTCCACTTAAGTTAGCTTCTGTTTGGAGTTTTCGGTTAGCTTCTTTAGTGGTTCTTTAAAGCTCTCAAGGCAAGGTTTATTTTACCTCAAGAAACTTAGGTTAATTGTTGAAGAAAAGAAGGCTCTGTTAGGGAGAGGAAAAGCTATCCGACATGCTTAAATAGAAGAGAAATATTTTCGGTGATGATGTTGGCTAGAGATGAAGGTCACGATGGAAGAATATAAAGCACAAGAAAAATATATTATTTGGACTTTTTGCCAGCTTCATTAAAAGCCCTACTCTATTTCCTATTTCATTTCTTTTATTGTATACTTCTTGTCCTCCAAACCGAAACTACACTTTCATTTTCTGTTACAATTTTTTTCTTCATGTTTGTAGTCCCACGTTCTTTGACTTCTATGCCAATGTTTTGCAGCTAATAAATTTTTCTATCCTTTTTCCTTGCTTTTGTTCCCTTATTGTCTATTTTTATTGGTCTTCGGTGGAACAAAGAAATCAACGCAAATCAATGCTTTTGTCAATCAAATAAAAACGTGGGAAGACTTTCCTTGTCTTCCTTTATTAGTTACTTCATATTTTATTCTCTTGTTTTCCTATTATTCACTTATCCAAACCGAAGTCATGCTTCCTTTTCTATTATATGTCTTTTATTTCCTTATACCGTCCCCCTCATTTGACTCTCCAAGTCAAGCTATTTAATCTTCTTTGTTTCTTCATGCCATCAGCACTTTTCTGTTTTGTCCAAAATCCAAATTTCCAATATCCATTTAATCATTTATTCCATCTTGTATGCAGTATTTTCCATATCTATATTTTTCATTTAGGATTTAAAAATTTTCTATGTGAGAGACACTATTCTTATATATTTAATTCCTCAAAATATTATCAATAATTTTTTATTGATAATTAATTCATGTAAATGTACAACTATAGTATAAGATAATGAGCTCTCACATTCTCCTCACCTTATAAGAATTTGGTCCTCCAAATTCAAGCTGGTCCATTAAACAAATGCGGGTACTTTTCACTCATGAGGCTCTCTAGCTCCCACGTAGCTTCCTCTGTTGTGTGGTGCTGCCAGAGAATCTTAACCAATGGAATAGTTTTAGATCGAAGTACTCTTTCCTTTCTGTCAAGAATCCGGATTGGCTGCTCAACATAGCTCATATCTCCCTGAATATCCAATGGTGTGTACTCGATAACATGGGAGGGATCCGGATGATATTTCCTTAACATAGAGACATGGAAGATGTTATGTATACCAGAAAGCTGTGGTGGTAAAGCTAACCGGTAAGCAACATCCCCAACTCTCTCCAATATCTCAAATGGACCAATGAAACGAGGACTCAACTTTCCTTTCTTTCCGAAGCGCATAATACCCTTGCTCGGAGATACTTTCACAAATACAGAGTCCCCAACCTGAAATTCGAGTGGCCGTCTACGTACATCCGCATAACTCTTCTGTCTACTTTGGGCAACCTTGAGTCTATCACAAATAATCTGAACACTCTTAGTTGCCTCCTCAACAAGATCGGGGGCTAAAATCTTACGGTCACCCACTTCTTCCCAAGCTACTGGGGATCTACATTTCCTGCCATATAGAGCCTCGTATGGTGCCATTCTGATGCTGGCATGATAACTATTATTATAGGCAAACTCTGCGAGAGGCAAGTGGTCATCCCATGAACCCTTAAAATCTAATGCACACGCCCTCAACATATCCTTTAAGGTCTGAATAGAACGCTCGGAGTGACCGTCTGTCTGAGGATGGTAGGCGATGCTCAAATGTAATTGAGATCCCATGGCTTCCTGAAAATAAGTCCAAAATCGAGAGGTGAACCTGGAATCTCTATCAGAAGTGATGCTCATGGGAGCCCCATGTAATCGAGCAATCTCGCTAACATACAAGTCTGCCAATGTACTCAGTGAATCTGTGCTCTTAATGGCAAGAAAATGGGCACTCTTAGTCAATCTATCAACAATAACCTAGATTGCATCATGACCTCTCCGGGTCCTCGGTAAGCCCATAATAAAATCCACCGTAATGTGCTCCCATTTCCAGGTAGGCATCGGTAAAGACTTAAGTAGTCCTGCTGGCTTTTGGTGCTCAGCCTTTATCTGCTGACAGGTCAAACATTTGGCCACAAACTCTGCTACGTCTCGTTTGATTCCAATCCACCAATACACCTTACGCAAGTCATGGTACATATTAGTACTACCTGGGTGCATAGTGTAACGAGAACAATGAGACTCTTTTAAAATTCTTTGTCTTAGGGTATCATCATTTGGAACACATATACGAGCCTTAAATCTCAATAATCCATCATCACTGACCGAAAAATCCGACTGCAAATCTTGCTCTGCTTGGCTAACCATGTCCAATAGCCTCTGATCATTTCTCTATCCTGATCGAATCTGATCTAAGATACTTGGCTTGATCTGAAGGCTAGCCATAAACCTGACATTTACTGTTTCAACACTGATATTGAGCTCGGCGAACTTCTTCAGCAATTCCCATTCTCTAACCATCATAACAGAAACCATACTCTTCCTGCTTAGAGCATCTGTAACTACGTTCGCCTTGCCCGGATGGTACAGAATCTCGCAGTCATAATCCTTAAGAAGCTCTATCCAACGTCTCTGCCTCATGTTAAGTTCCTTCTGATTGAATAGATACTTCAAACTCTTATGGTCAGTGAAGATCTGAAACTTCTCACCATACAGATAATGCCGCCATATCTTTAGAGCAAAAATGACTACGGCCAACTCCAAATCATGCGTAGGGTAGTTGCGCTCATGGTCTCTAAGCTGGCGTGAACCATACGCAACTACTCTACCATGTTGCATAAGCACACAACCTAAACCCTGATTGGAAGCATCACTGTATACAACAAAGCCTCCAGATCCACTCAGAATGGTTAGGATTGGTGCTGTAGTTAATCTTTGCTTAAGCTCCTGAAAACACTGCTCACACTAACTTGACCATTCAAACAGAACTCCTTTGCGTGTAAGCTTAGTCAACGGAGCTGCAATCCGAGAAAAACTCTCCATAAACCTCCTATAGTACCCTGCCAATCCCAGAAAACTCCGAATCTCAGTCACTGTTTTCGGTATCTCCCATTGGAGTACTGCCTCAACCTTGGACGGATCAACTGACACCCCGTCCTTGGATACCACATGGCCAAGGAAAGCTATCCGATCCAACCAAAATTCACACTTACTAAGCTTCCCATAAAGCTGCTTATCTCGGAGAGTCTGGAGCACAATCCTTAGATGCTGCTCGTGCTCTTCCCGAGACTTAGAATATACTAGAATATCATCTATAAAAACAATCACAAATTTATCCAAATATTCCCGAAACACATCATTCATCAAATTCATAAATGCGACAGGGGCATTAGTCAAACCGAAAGGCATCACCAGAAACTCAAAGTGACCATATCGGGTTCTAAAAGCCGTCTTCGGTACATCTTCCTTCCTAATTCTCAACTGATGATAGCCTGATCTCAGATCAATCTTAGAAAACACCGAAGCCCCTTTTAGTTGATCAAACAAATCATCTATTCTTGGCAGGGGGTACTTATTCTTAATTGTAGCCTTGTTTAGTAACCTATAGTCGATGCATAACCGGAGACTACCATCTTTCTTTCTCACAAACAGTACCGGGGCACCCCATGGAGATACACTTGGTCTAATAAAACCCTTATCAAGCAACTCTTGTAACTGTTTCTTTAATTCTTCTAATTCAACTAGTGCCATCCGGTAGGGAGGTTTAGAGATAGGCTGGGTATCCGGCACTAAATCAATAGTGAACTCCAGCTCTCTCTCTAATGGTAATCCTGGTAACTCATCATGAAACACATCTGAAAACTCATATACCACTGGTATATCTGATATATGTGGAGATTCCCGACTCGTATCGGAGATAAAGGCAATATAACCTTCACATGAATAAATTTATTTGAAATTTCAAACACATAAACATTATATAACTTCATCGAACATAACATCATATACTTTATTTCTTAGTAGCAAAACATACATCAAATTTGTCAAGTAAAGAGAAGGTTATGGTCTTAGTGTAGCAATCTAGACTTGCACGATTGATTTCTAACCAATCCATGCCTAAGATTACATCGAAACTATGCCTGTTTAACAAAACTAGATCTGCTAACATTACTCTATCTCCAACCTTTATTTCACAATTCCTACACACCATATCTGTCATTTGAGAATCATTCATGGGTGTGCAAATACGCAATATATGACTTAGAGTTTCAGGTTCTAAATGAAGATTGTGTGCAAACTGTGGTGATATAAATGAGTGCATGGACCCTGGGTCAAATAAAACATGTGCCTCATGCTTACAGACAAGAAGATTACCTCTAATAGTCGCAGAGGAATTATCGGCAGTCTCCCTGTCTAAAGCAAATACACGCCCCTGAGTAACAGGCTTCTTACCCTTCTCAGTTCCTGTAGTTCGTTTCTGTGGGGTCTGTCTCTGTGGAGCCCGTGTCTCTGGTTGCTATCGTAGTGGCTCCTGAGGCTGTGGGGTCTTATCTTGCATTTGTGGGCACTCCCTGATCAAATGACCCTTTTCCCCACACTTAAAACAATTTCCAGTGACCCAGTGACATGGCCTACCATGTGCCTTACCACAATCTTTTCTCTGTTTAGAAACCTTCTGGAAGCCTCTGTTGATCTCTACTGTATTAGTAGGAACCTTAGGCTTGCTAGTCCTTGCTCGAAACTCATCTGTCCTCGGTCTCTTAAATGAACTCCACCTTTTCTCTGATCGGGAACTATCTGTCCTCTTATCTTTACCCTTACTTTTACTTCTGAACCCATACTGTGCTTGTGTAACATCGAGACCCCTCTCAATATCCTGAGCCCGTTCGAGAGCATCCTTAAACTCAGTAATACGAAGTCCTAATAATCTATCTCGGATGGCTGGTCTCAATCCAGACAAAAACCTGTCGGTACGACGCTCCTAATCTCTGACTGTCTCGGAGTCATATCTCATCAGCATTGTAAATTGGTTCTCATACTCATCAACCGTCATACTACCTTGTATTAAATTCAAAAAATCTGTCTGCATTTTCTTCTGGGCAGTACGGGGGACATACTGGGTCTTAAAAACTGACAGAAAAGTATCCCAACTAATCATTGTATGTTGGGTAGTTAACTGCCTCTTAGTGGCTCTCCACCAATGTCCTGCCTGACCTTTCAACATATACGAACCCATACTGACTTTCTCAGCATCTGTGCACCCCAAGTAATCAAAAGCTAGTTCCAATTCTAATAATCACTCCTCAGCCTTAACTGGATCCTTAATCCCCTTAAATTCTGGGGGGGGTGGGATTCATCTTAAGAAAGTCCCGTAATTTGCCTGTATCTATATCATCTCTAGGTGGTGGGACTGAAGGTTGAGGAGCGGAGGGTGTCGAAGGAACCTATGAAGGAGGAGGTGGTGAAGTAGGTGTGGGCACTGTAGCACCTATAGCTGAGGTGTTCGCTCCGAAATGTTGAGTAAACATAACAGCAATGCTGTCAAACCCCTCTTTCATACTATGTTCTAGCCTGTTTATTCTAGCATTTGGGCTCTCTGGTTGGGGAGTAGGTGGTAGAGGTGGCTGAGCCTGCCTCCGAAGGCGACCTCGTCTCCCACTCATAATGCGTGATTAAATACCTGCGCATAAACCCTATGTTTTAATCAAAACTTTAACAGATATACTCAATTTTATAACCAAACAAGCACAGATACTTGGGATGTAATCTTATCCTAACTATCGACACTGACAGTACTAGACAACCCTTGCTCTGATACTAAGAAAGACTGTCACATCCCGGAAACGTGGAAGTTTGGGCTAATTTTTTTTAATCTTAATTTCTTACTTGGGTTGCATTCCTGCCAGCGTCTCATCACACTTTTCCAACCACAGAGATATCATAATATTTTCATTCACATTATATTGACTAATTCCTCAAAGTAACGTTTACATTCATACGATATCGATTACATCCCAAAAGTATTATTTATATACAAATATCTGTGCTACACAGGATGTCTGGTATTAAAATATGAGTATACCTTACGTAAGTACAAAAAGTAGTCGGAGGAGAGACGTATCCCTCAGTCTACATCATATGCGCAACAGGCAAAGAGATGATCACTGCAAATAATCTGGTAGAGTAGGGGGGTGAGCTTTCTGGAAAGCCTCGTAAGAAATGCATTTAAAATAGTCATAGCATATATATATGCAGAAAACAATTGCCATAGTAGTGCGTGTCATACTTTAAAACATTGTATGAATTCTTTAATGCATATATCTAAAATTCATACTTGTTTCAAACATGCATCATACTTTAGAAACTTAACATCATAATTAATAAAACTTATCATACGGTTCATAGAGACTAGGCAAAATCATATAGCCAGTATGCGGGTCATGACACTTACTTCATCCTCCGAAGAGGGAACATACTTCTTCCTCCGAAGAGGGAACGGAATACCTATGGCCATGGTATAGGTTGTAGACCTGATCAGAGTCGTACAACAAACATACACCACGAAGGACCAACATACCCACAAAGGATGGAAACATGCACAATATGGGCGAGAACATGCACGACGTGGCTAAACTTATGCCACAATGTGGCAAGCATGACAGGCAGTAACATAAACTATAGGAAAGCCTTAGTTTCAAAACTTACTTACTTATGTAACATCTTAAATCATACAATTGATATAAAATAGTAAGGACCGGACATGCCAGGGTCTAAGTTAGCCTGGGGTTTGCCACTCCGATACCTTTTCGGAAAACATATTTATTTCATATCATACTTAAAACATTATGGAAAAATATACATAGAAGTTATAAAGTTCATTTAACAAATTAAAAGATCATGAAAATTAACTTCGGAATAAAATTCATGCTTCAGGCATTTCTTTAAAATTTGTGATGAAAGTAAGGGACACCATCACAACTTTAAATTACATCCCTTACCTCAGTACACTGTAAAGCAACGCCTTATGTTGCACCCTTATGCTTTTTATCTCTCCGAATTATATACTGTCACGTCAAAATTTGATATAATTAATTTTCAGTATTAAATTTTCTCATTGTCTAATTCTTAATTAAATTCTCATTACTTAGAATATTATAATTTCTTAAAATTCCACATTGTGGCCGAATGACCTTGAATGACCTAAGTGACTTACTCCCCCCATAACATATATATATTTCTATGATGCCACTTTAATTGACCAATTTTCTCCTCCTTTCCCTTGGTCCAATGTCATAGCCGAATATTCCTCTTCATTTACTAAGCCTATTTGGCTTAAAATTTTCATTTTCCATAGTATTACATTTATTTTATCCTTGTATATTTTCAACTTTCTAAGTTTGTCAATTATCCCACTTTCCTCTACCATTCACGTCAGTTTCCATTTTCTGTTTCTACAGTTCACGTTAACTTCATCTTGGTTAGGTAGTTTACTTCTTTAAAATGTCTATATATATATATATTAACTTCATTAGTACTATACCTAGCCATTTAGTCAATTTAACCTAATCCTTTCTTTCACTTTTATTTATTTTCCTGTTGTTTGTTGACCCCAAAACGTGAATTTTCTTCTCCTTCATTCCAGTTCACGTTGGCTGCATGCATGAGCCTTCTTTCTTTTCTGTTTTCTGTAGTTTCACGTTAGCTTCTCTTCTTTTTCCTCTATATATATAGTCACATCTAGTACACTTCTAAGTCACCTACATTTAGTGTTCATACCTACAAAAGTCAGCTATGCCACACAATTTTTTCTACATTTTCGGCTGGACTTTTAGTCACCTATTCTCACTTCCTTTTTCGACGATACTACCAACCACTTATTCCCTTTCTTCCAGCCATTTTCTTTGACTTTATGGAACACCATTTTATTGGTTTATTTTTCTTCTTCTTCTTCTTCAACTCACGTAACCTCATTCACAATTAACCTCTTTCAAAACTTCTTCAAACAGAAGTTATTTATTTTCTGTTTCATGGCTGTCCAACCCGACAGCTTCTTCTTTTCTGTTCTATTTTGTATTTAAGTTGGTTTTCTTTCTTTCTTTGTCTCAACAATAAGGTTATGTCTAGTATATCATAGGTTGCCAATATTTTACCATTCACACACATAAAGTCATCTAAAAGTCAATCAAACCATTTATCCATTCCTTCCATTTTCGGTTGCTTCTCTCAGCCATATAAATCTTCTTCATTTTCGGCTATACAAATAGCCCAGATTTTCTTCATTCATCAGCCACAATTGTTGACTATAAGAAGACATGATTTCTCCTTTCCCCTGTTTCACGTAAAACCTTACTTAATACTCAGCCCCTCTTAATTGATCATCTAACTCACGTTTCTAGCTCATTTATTTTTCATAGCTGTTATAGTTTCATGCTCAGCTTGGTTTCATGTTTATCATATCAGTAAAATAAAATCTTTCTTCTTTCTAAACCCTTACAACCGAACCCTAGGTTTAGCTTATAAATGTTTTTCAATTCAAACCAAAGTTATAACTAATATATACTTAATCATGATAAGCAAAACTAAAGAATGAGAAGCTTAAAAACTGAGTTGGACGTTACCTGTGTATAACAAGCAGATCTGTCCACTTAAGTTAGCTTCTGTTTGGAGTTTTCGGTTAGCTTCTTTAATGGTTCTTTAAAGCTCTCAAGGCAAGGTTTATTTTACCTCAAGAAACTTAGGTTAATTGTTGAAGAAAAGAAGGCTCTGTTAGGGAGAGGAAAAGCTATCCGACATGCTTAAATAGAAGAGAAATATTTTCGGTGATGATGTTGGCTGGAGATGAAGGTCACGATGGAAGAATATAAAGCACAAGAAAAATATATTATTTGGACTTTTTTCCAGCTTCATTAAAAGCCCTACTCTATTTCCTATTTCATTTCTTTTATTGTATACTTCTTGTCCTCCAAACCGAAACTACACTTTCATTTTCTGTTATAATTTTTTTCTTCATGTTTGCAGTCCCACGTTCTTTTACTTCTATGCCAATGTTTTGCAGCTAATAAATTTTTCTATCCTTTTTCCTTGCTTTTGTTCCCTTATTGTCTATTTTTATTGGTCTTCGGTGGAACAAAGAAATCAACACAAATCAATGCTTTTGTCAATCAAATGAAAACGTGGGAAGACTTTCCTTGTCTTCCTTTATTAGTTACTTCATATTTTATTCTCTTGTTTTCCTATTATTCACTTATCCAAACCGAAGTCATGCTTCCTTTTCTATTATATGTCTTTTATTTCCTTATACCATCCCCCTCATTTGACTCTCCAAGTCAAGCTATTTAATCTTCTTTGTTTCTTCATGCCATCAGCACTTTTCTGTTTTGTCCAATTCCAAATTTCCAATATCCATTTAATCATTTATTCCATCTTGTATGTAGTATTTTCCATATCTATATTTTTCATTTAGGATTTAAAAATTTTCTATGTGAGAGACAGTATTCTTATATATTTAATTCCTCAAAATATTATCAATAATTTTTTTATTGATAATTAATTCATGTAAATGTACAACTATAGTATAAGATAATGAGCTCTCACACTATGTAAAAGAATCCTTTCTATAAAAAGGGTTTCTAAAACGATTAAGAGGCAGAGTTTTGGGAGGACGAACAATTTTAATCTCTAAAAATTCTAAAAGCTCTTCTGCCTATTTTGTAAATCAAATTTTATCTTCAAAGAGTTTTTATCAATCAATTTAATCAATCTTCAATCTTTTATATTTCATCTTTTATATTATCTCTTCTATATTATCCAAATTCATCATTGCTACAGCATATCTACGGGAGTTTATTTTCTGGGTACTATTCCAGTGTTTGGAAGTATATTGAACTATACTTTCTTTGTTATCTTTTAACTGATTGAGGATTCCTCCGTATCTTATGTCAGAAGCATCGATTTTTACTATTTTGAAGGCATTTGGGTCTGCTAAATGTAGACATGGTAATTACTTGATTTGGGCTTTAACAGATTGAACTACTTCTGTATGGGTTTGAGTCCATGGTGGAGGATTTTTCTTAAGTCTTTCATGAAGAGGTTTAAGAATTTTATTGAGATTTGGATAGAAATCTAAAATATAATTCAGACTCCCTAAAAACCTTTGAAGTTGGGTTTATAAAAGGGGACTCTAACTCTCTCCCAGATTTCCTCATAAGAGAGTTTCTTTAGAATCCTTCACAATGTCTTCCAGAGAAAGAAGAGAAAAGGAGAAAGAAAGAGAGAAAAAAGACAAGGGTAAGCAAAAGCAAACCCATTCTCCAGCAAAATCAATCATCTCCCAATCCCCTATACCAACATGGCAACAGATTATTGGCCAAGAACACCAAAGACAGGAGTCATCATCCAATTTTGAAGAATCACAACTGGAAATGATTCGTAAATTCTCCGAGTCATTACCACAAACCTCTTCAGAGGTACAATCTATTTCAAAAAATAGAGAGGTCATGATTTCAAAAGACCAACCTCTCCAAACTATTTTTCCAAACAGGGAGTGGTGATTACATATCCACGACCTAAAACTGATCAAAAATATTTTTCAAAACAGCAATTTCAACATATGGTTCTTGTTGAGCCTGAATATTTTCATGAAAATCAAAACATTGTTATCAAAAAGATTTTCAATGGTTTTCATTACAAATCATGGGATCAGCAAAAACCTCAAAGTTTTTATGAAAATATTTTGATTGAAACAGGTTCTTTGGCAATCAAACATTATGCCAACAAAGACCAACCAGACTTTATCACCCATTCAACTACTCAAATCCTCAAAGTCCTCAGACCAATTGACTGGGGTAATGATCCAAATAGTCTCAAACAATTCCCAGCCAGCTATAACACTAGACTTCACCATTGTCCCACATTTAATTACTGGGATTATCAACAAGCTTGGTTCAATACCTTCACCTTTGAAAACCAACACAATCGCCATTCATGGCTCATTTACTTCAAAAAAGACACCAAATACCAATTCTCAATCTGGTTTACTCACTGGTGGCAGTGGTATGGACAAAATCATGAAATCCTTCCCCCTCAAATATGGGAAGCTTATGAATTTTTCAGTGAATATTTCCAAGAAGAACAAACTCAACAAGGATTCCAAAAATCATTGATGTTTTGCTCAATCTTTAGTCTGTCTTGCATTTCTTGTTTACTACCTTGATGATTTTTAAAGAATAGTTCACGTTTGATTTTATTCTTTTCTGAATAAAATTCTTTTCTTATTTTTTCTTTATCAATAGAGAATTTTTTTGGTAAAATGTTTAATTTTGGATTATTTGTCATTGAAGAGTAAGTTGGGGAAATTGGTAAATCTTCATCACTTTCTGATTTGGTTTGGGAAGACATAGGTTGTCTTTGTCTTTGGTAGATTGGTTTAGGAACACTTGTAGATGTATTTACAGATTAAAGATTAGTGGTTACAGATTGAAAATCTTGTAAAGTTGAAGGAATAGATGATGTTGAATATCTAGGAGTTTGATAACTTGCATTTGATCTTAAGCTTTGATATGGTAGATGTATCGAAATATGGAAGGGATTTCCTATGTTTATAGAATTTGTTCTATTAAAAGAAATCATGACGTCTCCATTTTCAGTTTGAGAGACAACTCTTAATTCAGTTGTTTCTTGTGTTACAGGTTGGACTGCTTTTTCTAAAACCCATTCATTTGGAAAAAAAACTTCATTCCACTTAATTGGTTTGGGAATATGTATCCTGGATCTAGTCATGTCTGTTTGGAAAAGAAGTGTCTCTCCTTTTAGGCTATGGATTAAGGCTCTTGAACCTAGAGCTAAAATCATAGCTTTATAATATATTCTATAAGCTAAAGCCAAAGGTATAGATCTTGGTTTCATTTTATAATTATGGGTTTTTATTTGAAGAGTTAAAACATCTAAAATGTTTTTATCTTGTAAAGAAACAGTATAAACAATTAAAATAAATTTGACCATTACAGAGACTTGATTCAATAGTTCCTAATAGGAAATCATTGAAACCTTCAAATCTGGTGTCTCTTAATGTCATAAAGATTGAGGTGTTTAGACCTTTTTTTAAGAGTGGTTTAACCGCGACTTGAATTAATCCTATATGAATATATTTATATTTTCTTTGAATATGTTTGTTAATTGATTCTCTTTCTAATAATTGAATTGATTCATAAGAATTTGTAATTGGGAGATTTTTTTCTTTTAATTGGATTGTATAATCCGTTTTTAACAGATGACTTATTAAAGATTTATTTTGTTTGTATATTTCGTTTAGATGTATTTTAGGAATTTTCCAATTTTCCATGTCTTGAATTATGTTTGTCATATTGATTTATTCTTCATTATCGTTTGGTTCATGGGCTCTTAAGCTACTGGAAGCAGAAGAATTAGATCTAAATAAAGAATTCATTCTTAAAATATAAACTTAATTATTTTAACTTTTATTGCTACCTACAAAGGAAAGCTAGGTCGAATGCCTACAAAGGAGATAAAATTCTAAAATGCCTAACCCATGGCTCAACAAGACTATCTCAGGACTCAGCAATCACTAGCTTGAAATTCAACAGCACAAAACTTAAAACAATTAAGAAATTATTTCTCAAATAAACTCTATGTTTACCCTAATTGCTCATTGCTACAGTGGCTCTGATACCAATAAACTCCCGTAGATCTGTTGTAGCATTAATGGATTTGGATAATATAGAAGAGATAATATAAAAGATGAAATATAAAAGATTGAAGATTGATTAAATTGATTGATAAAAACTCTTTGAAGATAAAATTTGATTTACAAAATAGGCACGAGAGCTTTCAGAATTTTTAAAGATTAAAATTGTTCGTCCTCTCAAAACTCTGCCTCTCAATCGTTTTAGAACCCTTTTTATAGAGAGGATTCTTTTACATAGGATGCCTCATAATTACAAAGTTTGAACAAGCTATGGCCTACAGATTCTTGTGAAGTCACGCTTGTCTTCGTTTTGTTGTAAATTGATTGAAAGGTGAAGCCTTGTCTGTTGGTGGAGCTTTGACTGGGAATCTTTACTGTAGATTCACGCCTGTGCTTGTCAGTGGAATCTTTACTGTTTGCTTTTTCTTTTTTTCTTGTCAGTTTTGATTTTAGGTAAGATTCCAAAGCAGTCATCTTCATTGTCTTGGGCTAAATCCATCGAAAGTAGAGACCCTGTGCTGCTGTCATGATTGTTACTCTAATCACTGTTTTCTTCATCATCATAATTGACTGATTGGAGGATTTATTTCATCAATTCTTTGTATTCTTTCTTTCTTTTAGCTTGTGCTAACAATGCACTGGCATGTGATTTGGCTTGAAGAAATTGTGTGGTACCTGACGTTTGAGCCGATTTGCAAAATTATGGGTGTTTCTAAAACCAGTCTTTGACATTATCTCTTAAACATTTTGAATAATCAAATTTCTCCCACCACTTTGTTTTGAATCTTCTAATGATTTGTTTGTGACTTGATACTGGATCATTCATGAATTCATAGTGCCATGAAGAAATCCAAGACAAACTAAAGATTGAGCAAAATATCAATAATTTTTGGAATCCTTGTTGAGTTTGTATATATATATATATATATATATATATATATATATATATATATATATATATATATATAGACACACACACACACTTATACTTAACTAAACCAAAGCAAGGTCCTTGCTCCTTAAATCTGCAAGGCTGACTGCTTCTACCTTGCTCCTTCCTAGTTGGCGGTTGTCTTGGCACCAAACGTGGAGGAGAAATAGCAACCCCGCTGTTATTAATTGGGGTAGGCGACGAGAGGGGTCAGTACTCGACTACTGCCTTCGTTTTTGTCTTCAACAGCACCAAAGTTTGCCTTCCTTCAGCCACCTACCACAACCACTAATATACCCTATTTTCATGCACCAAACAGTCACCAAAAAGCCACCTTTCCCAGCCCTTATCTAGCTTCCACAACTCCCGTTTCCAGCCTTAAAACACAACCCAACAGCCACCATTTTTGTCCTAATCCAGCAGCCAACGATCACCCATAGTTCAACCTCGGTAATAGCCCTTTCAAGCCTCAATCAGCCAATTTCAGCCCCTGTTTCACACCAGCACCCTTGCCAATCGAGTCCTATTTGAGCACAAAAACTCTACTCGTTCAGCTCAGTTGTGACACCCAAAACTCAGCTTTGTAGGCCCTTAATAGTAGTGCTTTACTCAGCCTTCACCTGCACCAAAGGACCAGCCAACAGCCCTCCACCGTACTTTGCTACTGCCCTGAAAACCAACGTTAAAGCCCCTGTTTCAGGACAAAAAAAATTAGCCGAGAACCCATCTCAAACCACCCTTAAGAACACCCTGCTTCAGCCCTCAAAACAATATGGAAACAGCCTTGTACAGTTGTCAAAACAACAACCAAAATGTCCTCCAAGCACCACGTTTCCAACTTGCTCTTGGGTCCTTGTTTCCAACCTTCAAGGCCATGGTTTAGCCTTGGACAGCTCGAAGCCAATTATTGTTTTAGATTACTATAATAAAATTAATATATATATATATATATATATATATATAATACATATAGTGTAATATATATACATGTTAGTTATTAGCTTGTAGGTTTATATATTTGTTTGCTTATAGTTTCATTTACTTTTTACTTTATTTATTTATTTTTTTGTAGGTTAATATATATATATATATATATATATATATATATGTATGTTGATAATATATGTATTTATATACGTGTATATTAATAAATATTTCTTTGCTATAGAGGAAATTGTAAAATAGAATATATTAGACCTAAATTTATGTCTTAATTTATGTTATATCATTATGAAATTTCCACTATTCACTTAAATATTTAATTTAATTACATTATTAATAATTATTTATTATATATAACTACATGACATCTTATAATTATAATGAAAATCTATTCATTCCTTATTAATTAATATGATACTCAAATTTAAGTACAAAATTTAGTTTAGCTAACTTAGTTTATCTAGCTAAATTCCATTCCTCACTAAAGTATCATGTAGCTAGCCTTACTTTGGCAAAATAGGATTTACATCATCTTTTGGGTGTTTTAAATTTGAACTTATATCTTAAGATTTGACCCATAGTTTAGGCTTTGACTCCATTAGAGTCACCTTAGGGTCTTTGTTGGAACAAATGCTCACTTGCTTGCCCGCTTCTTTGCCTCCTTACACCTATTCCTAAAATGTTACTATTAGTGTATTGAAAATTTAATAATTAATAAATTAATTAAGGGCCAAGAAAAATTTCGATTGTCACAAAAGCAAACCAATTAAAAGGTTCCAAGTCAAAGTCCAAGGCAAAAAAGCATATATACACATGAAACGCACGATACAACAAAATCCAAAATGCTAAAAGATTTCAATTCTTTATTTCTTATTTCTCTATATAAAGAAAATACACACACTAAAATGAGTTGATTGAAAGTGATTGATACTTGATGAAATTGGAGGAGATGGATATAGAATCTATTTATCATGTTTTTATTTTTTAATATTATTGAGACTTGTTATGTTTTCTAGTCTCTAAGTTTGTTAAAACAATTTATATTATAGTTATTAGACAATTAATATGTAATGTTCAAATGATGTTAAAAACTTGATGTTATAGATTTGATATGAATTTATTTTATGTTTGGTTATATTTATTTAAAAATTTTATTTTGTATATTTACTAAAAAATGGGATGTTAATATAAATTTAATTTTTTTATTTATTAAAATATAAGCCAGCACATTTAAGCCCATTAGCCCTTAAGGTCGGATATAGGCGTGCGTTTTCAAACCCATTTAAGGAAAATGGCTTTCTGGCCTGGCCCATATATGGTCAAGCCTATTAAGGCTAGTGTCACGACCCGTGACCACATTTTTCATCTTCTTATACACATCTTAACCGGTTAGGCTGTCTGTGATACTTCACTTGTACTGACTGTTAAACAATTTTACAATGTATTGTTTATATTATACACATCCCCTATCGTAATTTATCAGATAAGTAGTACTATTGACATGTCTAAATACAGAGAATAAATGATCATACCTCAAATAAGCAGTCGGTCTGACACATTGTCCTTCGTGTACAGCCAGGATCCACAATCCACTGAACTCACATTCATCAAAACCTGAAATGTTGAAAATTAAAGGGTGAGCAAAACCACGGCTCAGTAAGAGAATTATATGCCTCACTTGATACTCAGCTCCCTATATGCTGAAAAATCTTTTTTTTTCCTATGGGCTCTAGGCTCGCATGTAGGAAGGATACTACAGTCGGCTAGGGATCCGAATAGAGTAAGGTAGGTATTTTAGAATACCATACTTGTTCCGGAACCTAGAAGCAATTGTAGAGAGAGATTTTCATTTCATTTTGACTTAATAAATCCTTTTCCTTTTCACCCCAAAAATCTTTTCTGTTTTGGTTTTTACTTCTTTTCCCTTTTTAGTAATACAAGGGTTTAATTACAATAACTAATATTCATATATTCTTTAAAAAGAATATTAGTTAAATCATTATCATTTTTCTTTAAAACTTATTTCATATACATACAAACGTCTCAAACTTGTTTATGCTTTCATTCTATTCTTAAATTCCTAAGGCACCATTCTTTTTATTAGTATGATTAAGTGTGAAAGAAACGAACTTATTGTAAGGACCGGGAGTGCCTAGATCTCTGTTAACCAGGGATTTACCACCCCAGTGCCTTACTCATCCGATATATCATACACATCATATGTCATATGCACCAGATCTATTTCATCCTTTGACATTTGTCGAATTCACGAATCACAATCACTTACTTATCATCACAATATCCTATAGAATTTCTTACTAACTCATCAGAACTCGTGTAGCACTTAGTTCCCGAAGGACTCTAGAGGTGGCTCCCACGGTACAGTCGTCGAGTCCCTGCTCGGTTTGGCCTTTACTAAAACATCGAAACACGTGTAGCACTTAGTTCTCGAAGGACTCTAGAGGTGGCTCCCATGGTACAGTCGTCGAGTCTCTGCTCGGTTTTGCCTTTAATAAAACATCGGAACACGTGTAGCACTTAGTTCCAGAAGGACTCTAGAGGTGGCTCCCACGGTTCAATCATCGAGTCTCTGCTCGGTATGGCCTGTACTGAAACATCGGAACACGTGTAGCACTTAGTTCCCGAAGGACTCTAGAGGTGGCTCCCACGGTTCAATCATCGAGTCTCTGCTCGGTATGGCCTGTACTGAAACATCAGAACACGTGTAGCACTTAGTTCCCGAAGGATTCTAGAGGTGGCTCCCACGGTTCAATCATCGAGTCTCTGCTCGGTCTGGCCTTTTCCGTTTGACATATTCCATGTCATGTAAAATATTTCCCTTTTTAACATGTCACCTATCATTTATGGATTCTAAGATAGACGTTAATCTTGTCGTACTATAAACCCCGGAGGGTAAAGGACTAAACCGGTCAAATCTATGACCATAATCTATATTATCCTCGGTGGATCACGTATCAGGTGTCGACCGGGACTAAACATGTCACATATCATGCATCAGCATGATAAGAATACCAACCAGTCTCAAAACCGTATTTTTCATCATAAAATACACCTTTATGGAATTTATATAATTATATAATTCCATGATTTAAAATCATAAGGGTTATAATCCTTTAGTGAATACTGATAAAAATATTCATAAAAATATTCACTATATTTCACTTCATCTTTCGTCTCGTAATTCGTGTAATTTATCTATTTCGAGAATGTTCGGTGGTTTCCTTATCACCATTCTCGAATACATGAACATTTTAGAATTTCATCTCATTATATTCATGTTTTATGAAATTTAGAAATTTCCTCATGTTTCGTGATTTACTATCGAAATTCGGAAATAAAATCATTTAATATGATTTTATAAAGTTTTTCTAAAATTTTCGGCAGCATAACGACTGCCGATTCACTAACCTCCTGCACGGAAAAATACAGTTTAAAATCTTTCAGCCAGTACTTCTCCCCAAATTATTTTCAGCAAATCATGCATCATAATAATTTTCATAAAATAATTGCATAAAATATTTCAATTAAATTATGCAGACTGAGTATCCTTACAGTGCTGCACATGCATCCCTTACCTTTTTCCAGGTCGGCGAATTCCGCTTATCGATCGCGCCCGCGCTCCATTTCTCCCGATTCCTTATCCCGATTGCTGAAAATAATTTCTGGAAATTAATTTTTTCTGAAATTAAATTCTCGGGAAATTTCTTACCGAATTTGTAAAATCCCGGGTTGTCGAATTTCCGGGAATTTTTCGAATTCCTGAAATTCTCCTTTTCCTCTTTTTCTTCCTTTTTCTTCCTTTTTCCTCTTTTTCTTTTCTTTCTTTCTTTTCTTTTTCTTTTTCTTTTTCTTTTTCCTTTTTCTTTTCTTTTTCTTTTCTTTTTTTCTTCTTCCTTTCCCGGTCAGACCGGTTCAGACCGGTCCAGTTCCTTTCCTCACCGATTCCTCGCCGGCGGCCGGTTCTCCGGCGGTTCAGGCGTCCCTCAGCTGGCCGGTTGCACGACGAACTTGCCGGTGCCTTCCGTTTGCCCTGGATCGGCGGCACGGCGGCGGATCGAGGCGGTTTTGCCTCGATTCTTCTTCCTCTTCGCCGGCGTTCCTCCGCCGTCCATTGCGCCTCCGGTGGCCTCCATCAGCTTCTTCTCCCTCCGGTGAAGCTTCGGTGGCAGTGGCGGCCACCGATTTGGCCGGCATCGCCGTCGGCCATTTTCTTTTCTCTTCCGGCGTTTGCTTCTGTTTCCCGTTCGATTTTCCTCCGTTTCTTCACGCCGGCGTTGGCGTCGGCTTCCTCTTCCTTGGCCGACGACGCCGCTTCTTTTCCTTCTCCTCCTTTCCTTCTCCGGCGGCCGCTGACGGGGGCGGCGCCTCTTGGAGACAGAATCGGGAACCCGATTCTGGTATATTGTTTTCCTTTTATTTTCTTTCCTTTTTGGTTTATTTGGTTTCCCTTTTTAGTATGTAACCTACTATATATTATACAATATATTATATATATATATATATATATATATAATATCTACCATATATTACACATATAATATTATTTCATATAAATTGTAATACAATATATATTAGATATAAATTATATATATTGTACATTACAAAATACATGTCTAGTATATATATATGTATATTTATATATACTTAAAATTAAATAACATTTATATATATAAATTATATAAATGCTATAATAAAATATTTATACATATAAACTTTAATATAAAATAATATTTACATTTTCTATATATGTATGTATATATATATATATATATATATTTATATATACATAAAATATTATGTTTATATACATATGTATTATTTAAATTCATAGGATAGTATATATTTCCATATATAGACCAACGTATATTAAAATATACTATATAGTATTTTAATACATACGTATTTGTATAAAATACATTTATAAAATTTATAATTATATAACATACTTTATTTTATTTATTTTAGTTTTCATTTTCCTTATTTAATTTGGATTTTAATTTATCTAAATTAATTCTTTTTCCTCTCTATTATCTTTTTATTTCACTTCCAATTTAGTTTCCTTTATACGAATTTTCCGATTCTTTCACTTCCTCGATTCTCGGGATTTTCACCAATATCCCGTTCTCGCAAATTTTATTTATTTCCTCTTATTTAATTTCTCCGATATTTATTTTCAATATTTAAAATTTCTAATAGGTGGAAAAATTTACGGTTATCACAGCTAGCCTGGGCCGTGTTAGGATAGCCTATTTTGACAATGCTAGATAAAAATAAAAAATAGATTTTATAATATCACTTTTTTGTCCTTGGATGCTTGTCAATTAAAAAATCGTTTTAGGGATTCTCTTTATATAAGGTTATAGGTACTTCAAAATTTTATTTTTATTTTAAGACAGTTTTTTTTTATTTTAAGATAAAAATCTGCCATATACCTCATAGAAATAAAGTTTTCATGAAAAAACTATTATGTGAATGGAAGTAGGAAAATAGGTGTGTAGGTGAGGAGAAGGTATCACAGCCCATGACCATATTTTTCACGTTTTTCTATACAACTTATACGGTTGAGCTGTCCGTGATACTTTACTTTTCATATTCATTTAACTATTATATATAAAATTAGTAATATCAATTACATCCCCTATCTTAATTCTCAAGAAAGTAGTACTGAAAGTAAGTCTAAATATAGAAAATAAATGATCATACCTCATATTATAAATCAAGCTGTCTCAATATCTCCAAATGCACAGCTTGAAATCCTCAAATGTCAACTCTCACAGTCACCGAAAATCTGAAATGTTAAAATTGGGGAGTGAGCAAAACCACGGCTCAGTAAGAGAGTTATATGCAAGACTTGATATTTCAGCTATCTAAATGCTGAAAAACTTTTTCACTTTCTTTAAAATTTTCCCATCTCTAGGCTCACATGTAGAAAGGATACTACAGTCGGCTAGGGATCCGGATGGAGTAAGGCAGGTATTTTGAAATACCTATTTTGTCCCGGAACCTAGAAGCAACTGTAGAGAGTACTATATTCCTTGTTCTCAAAACGATATAATTTTCGTTTTCATAGAGTAAACCACTTATTTCTTTTCACTTCAGTATAATTTAAAACATGTGACAGGTCAGTAATAAAATAGTGGTTTCCTTCAGTACAGTTAAAACACATGACAGTACAGTAGCAAAACTGTAGTTTACTTTCTTTCTCATCAGTATAGTAACCGTATCTTACAGTTCAGTAAAATAGCAATATTCAATACAGTACCATTCAGTAAAACAATATCTTGCAAATCAGTAAAACAATATCTTGATATGGTTCAGTCAGTAAACAGTAGCTACCAATTCAGTAAACAGTATACGGTAGCTTTCAGTTCAGTATCATGGAGACCAGGCAACACCCTAACTATATCATGCTATAATATCATCCCAAATAGGGGAAAAACATGAGATCTACTATGGGGTCCACAGTGTGCACTGATCAGGTATCCACTGGGTCCACTGGGACGCTAATAATAGGATCAGTATCTATCAGCACTAGCATGTGACACGTGAGCATGATATGGGGCCTAACAGTCTCAAAATAGTAAACACGTGATATAAACCCCATTTATGAAATCAATTTCACTGAATATAAGTTCAATCAATCCATAAATATTCATAAGGAAAATATTTTCATCTTATGAATAACAATTTATAAAATATTCATACTGGGGTAATCATTCCCAAAAATGTTCTAAATATTATAGAAAAGTATAAATCACATTTTCCATACGGTGAAAACAATTTATAAAATAATCACTGTAAAATATAAAAGGTCATAACTGTCCTTTTTCACCGTAAAACATATACGCACGTTTTTTCGTGCTTTCTATCGAAAACATGATTTTCAAAGTTATCGGGATTCAAATCAATTATTTTTATGATTTATGAAAAAATAAAATATTTATTTTCCAAATCAACACTCCCGTCCCGTGTTTTCTCTGTAAACACATGCAGAGACCTTCTAGTCTCAAAATACTGTTTTTCACCTTTAATTACCTTTATGGAATTTTCTATAAACACTTATTTTCACAATTGAACCCATAAAGGTTATTTATAAAATCAAGTGAATATTTGGAGAAATATTATTAAAATATTCACTTTGGTCTTTTTTATTTTTCACCTCGTTTCACATGAAATATCAACTATCGGGATAAATTTCGGTGATTTCCTTTTTTTTTTCACCATTCTCACAAACATGAATATTTTAAAATTAATTATCAGTATATTCATGTTTTATGAAAACTAATCGATTTCTCGATTTTCGTATTGGAAATCGTTTCTCGTGATGAAAAATCATTTATTATGATTTTTGGTAATTTTTCCAATAATTTTCGGCAGTATAACGGCTGTCAATTGGCTAGCCTCCTACACGAAAAATACAGTTTAAATCTCAATCGGTAAATCACCACAATTTTCTAGCCAATCATTATCAATAGCATTTATAAAAATTAAATGCATAATTTAAAACATGTGTGCCAAATATCCTTACAGACTGCACATGTCTCCCTTACCTGTCTCAGGTCAACGACCGCTTCTTACGTCGCGCCCATGTTCACCTCTCCCGATTCCATTGTCTCGGTCATCGAGGGACATTTTTTGGAATTCAAATTCTAAAAATTAGAATTTTTCCAAATAATTTATTAAAATCACTCAAATTTAATTTCCGGAATTTCTTACCAAATTTTCGTAAATTTCGAGTTTTCGAATTCCCGAGATTTCTTGTAATTTTTGAATTTTTCGAATTTCAAAAATTTCCTTTTTCTTTTCTCTTTCTTTCTTTCCTTTCTTTTTCTTTTCCTTTTTCTTTTTCCTTTTCTTGGCCGAACCGGTTCAAATTGGTCAACCTCTCCTTATCGCCGGTTCTTCTCCGATGGTCGGTTCTCCGACGGTTCGGTGGCCCCTCAGCTGGTTGACGCCACGGCGAAGCTGGATCTAGCCTTCGTTGATCCCGAATCGGTGGCACGGCGGCGGATCTACTCGGTTTTGGTTTGGTTTCTTCCACCTCTTCGCCCTTCCTCCTCTGCCGTTCTCCGCCTTTCCGGTGGCCTCCTACCTCTTCCTCTTCTTCCACGGGTGGTTTGGTTGCAGTGGTGGTGGCCGAATCGGCCGGCACCGCCACTTTCCCTTTCTTTTTTCCTTCTCGGCTTCCGCCGATCTCACCTCTGTTTCCTTCCGTTTCTATTTCGATCTTTCCTCTTCTAGTCACCGGCTTCCTCTCGTCTCTCCGTTGGCACCGTCTTCCTCCCTCGTCTCTCTTTCTTTCTCCGAAGACAGTGCCGGCTGCCCATTGGGGAGGAAGAATCGAGATTCTTCCCGATTCCTTTCCTTTCCTTTCCTTTTGTTTTCTTTTTATTTTTGTTTTATTTTTTTATATATCTATTACACATATAATATATTATATACTATATATTACATATTATACATATCATATTATTATATTATATATAGTATTGTACTATATATATTATATCAAGATATATTTATATTGTGTATTTACAACAAAATAATATCTAATAGATATATAGTTATATACTTTAATTTAAATAACATTTATATATATCTTGATATAAATGTAGGAAATACAATATATAAATATACAACCTTTAATTTAAAATAATATTTACATTTCTCATATATGTATATATATTTATATATATACATAAAATGTTATACTTGAATACATATGTATTATTTAAATTTATAAAATAGTATATATGCATATATACATACCAATGTATATTAATATGTATTATATACCATACAGTATTTAAATACATATGTATTTGTATAAAATACATTTATATAATATATAATTATATAAATATATTTCATATTTC
The DNA here is from genome assembly GCA_032173925.1 of Heritiera fomes. Taxonomy (NCBI): domain Eukaryota; kingdom Viridiplantae; phylum Streptophyta; class Magnoliopsida; order Malvales; family Malvaceae; genus Heritiera; species Heritiera fomes. The sequence goes on along the minus strand of JAPDPM010000009.1, from coordinate 12,185,941 downwards.
TTCCTCATTTTCTTATTTAATTTGGATTTCCATTTATCCAAATTAAATTTCCTTCTTCATTATTTCCTTAAATTTACTTCTTATTCTTATTCCAAATTTAATCTTCTTTCATTCGAATTTTCACAATCCGTCACTTCCTCAATTCACGGAATATTCACTAATATTCCGATCTTACAATTATATTTATTTATTTCATTAAATTTCCAATGTTAATAATTTCCAATAAATGAAAAAATTTATGGTTATCACAGAAGGTAATTGAGTGAGCAAGGAAAATAAGCATTGCAAGAAATAAGCGACGAGAGGTGGATGAGTGAAGAAAGAGAATAGGCAAGGATAAGTAGTGTAGTTTAGGGTTAGCATGATTTGCATTTTAGGGTTAGCAAATTAGGGTTTATTAGTAAATGCATTTTTAGGCCATTTAACATTTAATTTAGTATTTTTCATGCATTAATTTCCATTTCTTTCAAATTTCATTTAATCAAAATCTTTTCCATATAGTTTTAGAAATTTCATTTCATACATTTTTGCTTTTTTCGTCTTTTTTCTTTTTATCTCATTCATATTTTAGTCATTTTCGATTTTAGCTCAAAACTTTACTAATTCGTATTTTTGTATCTTTTCATTTGCAGTAATTTTATTTTCACTCCTCACACTATAAGTACTCTCCCTTAGCATTTTAATTTCATTTTTTAATCTTGTTTTATTATTTTATTTGTTTTAAAATTTCTTGTGATCAATATGCTTAGTTTGCTAGAATATACTTAAGGTAATAATTATTAATGCTTAATTAGGGTTTGCATAATCAATCTCTACAGGAAAATAATTTGGATTCAAACTCCTATATTATTTTTTTTTTAGATTCACACTTTCTATTACTGTTATATACTGTTAACAAAGCTAAGAAGCTAAGTTATTTCATAATTGTTCATATGCCTTATGTTTTCTAGGTGTAACAGGGATTTGGACTCGGGCCTCACTAAGACTTATACTGTTTTGATAGAGGTGAAACTTGATAGAATCGATATTCAAAGCAAAATACTAAGATGGTAAGAATTTACATCTCAAAATTCATTTGTTTGTACATGTTTTGAAAGTGTGCAATAATTTTGGAAATGACGGTTAAGTCTATAAGCTCGAAAAATTTTCATAAATAATGGTCAATCTAAAATGATTTAAGGCCAAACGACCATCATAAATAAATCCTCGTGTGAAGAAATCTCATGCAATGTTAAATGGTAGACTGAATGATAAGAAAAAACGAAAAACTACATGATTGGACTGTTAAGGCTATTTTGGTAATTTCGCTCTTTTGACTAGTCAAACCCTATCAAAGACCTATTCAATTATCATAACATGTTAAATAGATATGTTTTCTGATTGAATGGAATATTTTGGAAGTTAAACTAACTGTTTAAATGGAGATTGAAGTGTGAAGGGCAGAATGGGAAGTTTCGTAAAACTTAAGGGCATTTTAGTAATTTGTCATCCAAGATATTAATTTTTAAAGAATTTTCTACTCTTCTCTCACCATTTTCAGCCATCATCCTCTTTTCTCACCATCCACCATTTTTGAAAGCTTTGAAAAGAGAAAGTTTATATAAACCCTAATAAAACACCCGAAATCGAAAATTGTCTTAAGCAAACCTGTTTAGCTCTTGTAGCACTACAACATACTATCAAAATCAAGCCTTGGAGTGGCCATTTTCATGGTGAATGGGCTCCCTTCATTTTCAACCAAGGTAAAAGAGTTGAAAGAAAGCTTAATTTTCATGTTTTAATGATTTTAAGCTATGTGTTTAAGGTGTTTAAGCATGTATTTAAACTTGAATTGAATTGAAACCATGAGAATTTATCCCCTAGGGTTTTGGCCAAGTATACCCATGCATGAATGTGATGTTGTTCAGTGCAAAAATGATGTAGAATTAGTGTAAATAGTGGGTAAAACATGAATACGACCTTAAATCGTTGAAACGAAGTGAGTGGCCATTGATGATGAATTCGTCCAAGTGAAGAGCATGGTGAAATCATGCTACAATAAATGTAAATTGGGTTCTAGGATACTGTATAAATTAATATAAGACTACAAGTGAAGTCAAAACCAAAAAAAAAAGGTGTTTTAACGACAGTTGTAGTGTAAGCACCGGTATGAAGTAAATCAGATTTATAGTTGCGATAGGCAATGTAGTAGGTCTTAAAGAGTTAAATACTTTTTATAATTGAAGTGTGATGAATTGATTATGATTGTGTGGTGTTTTGTAGCTCGAAAGTGAGGAGTGTAATATCGATGCTACCGAGCAGTATGGTGTAATCTGAGTGATAAGGGATATATGTAAGAGGCTAGGGATACTGTATTGTATTGATAATGATTGAATTGATATTGTACGTGCTCGATTACTATGAATTGATTAAGATTGGGAAACTATGATTGTTGTTATTGAATTGTGTTTCTAGTGCAAGAAGTTTAGGATTGATCATACCATTATACTGTTGAAATTTCATAAATCTAACCTTAAACCCTAGAATCACAAGGGTAGATTGTGAATGCAATTGAAATGAAGCTAAAGAGTGAACGTATTAAAAGTTGCATATAGGTCGTTAAGAATGTTCAAATTTGTAACTTAGTTTCCAAGGTTGAATTTAATGATTTTCTTAGTTTTCAAGATACCTATGAGTGCTAGTACCATTCTTATACGCAAATAAAAATTTTTTGAACATTGGATTCTGAATTGAGAATATTTGTCGAATATTTTATATCAACTGTCATTGTTACTAATTTTACTGAATTATGGACTGACTAAAGATTTGTTTTACTAAATTGATCTCTAAAGAGTGTTTCTACTGTTTTATAAACTGTTTTGAGACTATTGGCCTTATAGCAACCTTCGGGTTTATCATGCTGTACTGAGTGAGTGAGTATACTATACTGATGCTGATTGACCTTAGTTATGTCTTTAGCACCTACATTTGTTACCTGACTAGTGTTCATTGTGAACTACTATTGACTATGGCCATATGTCTTATTGTTACTCCCTTTTGGGATACTGAAATTGCATGATTCTATTGGGTGTTGCCTGGTCTTCAATGTACTGTTACTGAACTATTTTACAATACTGTTTGGTGAATGTTCACTGAATATGATTGACTGAACTGATTTACTACATTGTTTACTAATTGATTTACTAAACAGCAGTTTACCAAACTGTTTACTACATTGCTACTTATTGAAGTACAAAACTGCTTATTGAACGAATCACTGTACCATTTACCTATTGTTTTATTGAACCGTTTATTGAATTGTTTATTGTACTGTTTACCAAGGGAACTATTAATTGTTTACTGAATTGCTTAAGTAATGGCTTATTGAAAACTGTACCACTGAACTATCTAATGAACAAACTATAGTAAACTCTTATAGTTGGAGCTAGGGACCGAGGACAACTGAGGCACTTCAAAGTATCCTTTTGTACTCAGCTTGATTACCTAACCAATTATAGTATCCTTTCCTATAGAGTGCCTAAATATTGTATTAATAGTGATTCTGAGTGTAGGAACATGTTTAAGATACACGCATATAGTTTATGCATAATATCAGCTCTTTTATATATATTTCTTACTAGGCATAAGCTCACCAACTTATCTTCCTTTCAAATTATTTGCAGTAAATTAATTTTGTGTGGGAACTCATCTAATCGATATCCCTCAGGCGATTTTTCAAAGACCGTAGAGGTATACTATCTTACTTTTTATATGTTTAAACAATGTATGTAGAATACTACTATGTATGTATTTTGTATAGGGGATGTAAACTATATTGTAGCGTATTAAATATGATTGTGGAGAATTAATTGATAGAAGTTAAATGTAAATTAAATTATGATCTTACAAGTATGTCTCCGAAGTGAATATTTCAGGTTCTGAGATTGAATTACCAATTGATATTGAAATTGAGTGTGGACACTGCAGACAACCCAACCAATCATAATGAAAAAGTAAAATGTTACTACTATGTGTCATTAACCAGATCGTGACATTTGCTGACCATGTGCGCTTGCATATTAATACCTTAGGGTAGAAAAATAGTCAACATTGTCCTTAATGACGATATGGGTGAAGACTTGTTTCATTAAGAGAAAGTAGGTATTCTATACAATAAACAAGGTAAGACAAATGAAGAGAATCAAATCAAAAGTCTACCTATTGTGAGGTATGCTGATTTCAAGAAGATAGATTTCAAATCTATCATTATGCAACTAAGTTAGGATTTGGATAAAATGAGTTCCAAATTCACAAGTGGTTAAAAATTTAACTTAAGTTATAAGGTCACTTTAGATTGTTGTGAGAAGCAACCTTAAGATCAAAAGATTGTTTAAAAGTAGTAAACCTAATGTTATAAGAAACAATCATGTAGTGTAAAGGTGGATAAGATACTACCTATCGAGCAAATGTCAACAAATCCCTTATCTAAATCCTTATTGAGTGATAAGATTGCTAAAGCCATGAGAGGTATAAGATTACTACTTGTTACTAGATATGTTATTAATTGATTCTAACTCTATGCCATTGATGTCGCTTAGGAAACTGATCATTTAAGTTTAAAAGATAATCTCCTCATTTGATGATCTTTGTATATGAGAGTTCAAAAGTCTTTCAATCATGAATTGTCCAAGGAATTTTTATATAAAATAAATTACATTCCCAATACATTGTTCCTTGGAATAGTAGAGGTAATTAAAATTAAAGACTATTCCTTATAAGGTCTCATATCTAGATGGATTGTTAATCACAACATTTGGTTGGACTAAAGTCTATAACTTATATCTCTTTAGAGTAGAGTGTTTGTTAAAAAGAAGGTTGTGATGCACTCTTGATAAGTCTTCCTATGCAAGTAGAGAAGTAAGGGATCACTTCTTATGGAATTTTAGTTAACTTAGAGTACTTACTAACAAAAGATAAAGCAAAATCCCATGACAAAAATGCGCTACCTTTTTGGAGGAACTTAGAAACCAGGGTAAGGGGTGAATATGTTTTCTTGTGTCTCATAATCAATCTAAAGATTCAAGCTTTGGCCACCTTTAGACATACACTTTACATAGGAACCAATTTGCATTTTTCTTAAGGTTTCATAAATTGCATACATTTGTATTCTTTAGTAATAAGTACGAGATTGTTGTATATATTATCGAAGAATATTTTTTAAGAGAAAACAAGTTTTGAATTCATTTAGATTTAATAAAGAAAATGATGTTTGGAAGTATAAATTTGAGTTTGAAATAAAAATGCTTGGTTAGTACAGCCCAAAAGCTTAGTTGACTGCATTATGTACATTAATGTTCTAGAAAAATTTTTAACTAGGGAAATCAACTTCCTTAATAGGGTAGCAGACTGCCTAAAGCCAAAATGGCTTCTGGATCCAAAATATAAAAAAATAAAAAACACTAAGGCAGTCAACTCTTCTACTTGGGCATTCGACTACTCATTTTAGATACTCAAAAAATAAGTTTGTTAGACATGTTTCTTCATTTCAAATGTTATAATTCTTCATCTTAAAGAAATCTAATCATGAAATGTTGTTTCTAGCATTGATTGAAGCTCGTAAATACTTCCATAAACATTCGGTTTCATTTAATCTTACACAATCTTCAATACTTTTTCTCAAACTTTGTAATTTTTGAACACTCCTTCTCGTACTTTTTTTTTCAATTTTTAGTTCTAGTGAGTTCACAAGAGGAATTCAAAGTTCAATTGAATTGTTCTAGGTGTTGGCATTATATCCTTGGAACAATATTTTCTTAAACCATTTGCACATGTATAGGGAAACTATTGTTCTTAAAATAGCTTCCTTGAAGTGCACTTCCGAAATTCTTCTTTTTTTAAGTTTCTTCTAGTTCAACTTTGTTGTATTAGTCTACCAACCACACTCCAATGCTTTTGTACGTATGTATGTATTGCTTAAGGATAAAGGAAGTTCATCTACTGGAAAAGGTATGAAACAATTATTTATTTTTTGAATTGTATACTATTTGATTTTAATATATTTATTATTGGGGCAACTTTTGTAATTGTCACGGAATGAGTTCTCCACCATATGCCGACATATGGAATGATGATTAACGATTATTTCTTTACCAAAATTTTTAATATATTATAAAACCCATAATTATACAATAACAATGATATCACCAAGAGACAGATTAAGTCCCAATAAGAAATAGGCACTTCATTTTAACAAGAAAAGCTAGAAAAAATTGAACCAAAAAAAAAAAAAGGAAGAGCTCGAAAAAAGAAATAAAGATAATTGAGATCATTTTCTATAGCGGATTGATTACCACTAAGAAAGCTATGAACAGTTTCCTTCATATATTTGTTAATGATAACCAACATCAAAGGAACACCCAATAATCTATTGATTTAATGGTTAAGGATAAATTATTTCATATTATAAGCTTTGAATTTAAATCTAAATATTTTAATTTTTAATTATTTAATATTTTTTAAAAAAAAAAATAGAAAAGAACAGCCAACCATACGTCTCTTTACCTATGTTTTCGCATGTAAACACTCAATAGCCTCCAAAGCAAAATAGAAAACGTATTCGATTTGGAGTCATGTGTCTGACTAGACATGCTATAATGTTCTCAAAAACATCTGGGTTCCTGTGTTTTTCAACTTCTTTGTTTGTATTGGCTTTCTTTTGGAAATTCTTTCTTTAGCTTTCCCATCTTCTTATCCTGATCAGTTAAAACTACTGTACATGTATGGCTGATTCATATGGCGAAGAGTGTGATTACCTGTTTAAGGCTATTCTGATTGGTGATTCTGCAGTTGGGAAATCAAATCTTCTCTCAAGGTTTGCTGCCGATGAATTTCGATTGGATTCCAAGCCAACTATAGGAGTTGAATTTGCTTACCGGAATGTTAAGATTGGTGACAAAATAATCAAGGCTCAAATATGGGACACCGCCGGACAAGAAAGGTAATTCAAGCGCTTATCTCTTAGCTTCTTCTTTACTTAGCATCATAATATTCTTAGAATCCTTTGAATCTTTGCTGAAGCTACAACTTGATACGGTAAAATATATATGAGATGATGATCATCCTGCAAATTTAATTTGATGGATAAAGCAAAATTTTTATGGGAATTAGAATAGATTAATTATCGATTAACTTGTTCAATTATTGTTTGAAGCCTGTGTATTTGTTCGGGGAGATTGTTATTTGATTGATTGAACTCACTAAAACGCAGCCAAAGCAGTACCTGCATCTAAACTCACTGACTCAGTTAAACCTCTGTTTCCTCAGAAACTACTTTTTTTTTTAACCTTTACCAGTAAACCTCTATTTTCAATCCACTGACTCAGTTACCACTTTTCATTTCACGCATATGATGAACTTGTGAGTTAACTCGGCGAGACCACAGCAACCTGATGAGCTTTACTCTAATTAACTCAACTGCTTATTTCAAAGTAGAGTATTGATTTTTGATTGAGGAAAAGAAATATAAAGACATTAATTAATTGTATATAGATAGTGGGGGTAAGCATGTTTCAATTCTGGTAGGACCCAAATTAATTATGTAGAGAACTATCTTTGATTTAATCAAGGATCAATTAAATCCTGTATCCACTAAAAATTGCAGGAAATTAGCTTGATTTAATATTCCATTCTAAGTAAGAAAAATGTTAACATATTATCATGTTCTTTTATTTATTGATATAAATATTAGATTTTTGAATAAATTTTACTGAGGTCCACAAAATTTTTCCATAATTCAACTTTAATTCATTAGTTTGAAAAATATTTTAAAAAAATGGGGTTTGTCTTCCCATGTTAACCACGCTGTGGAATTTAAAATTTTCACTTGCATTGTATTAGATAATAATTCAATTTCCATCAACATATTGATAATGATCTCTTCATCACCTACTATGGAAAACCGAAGAAGTTTCCAAGCTCCTAAGTTTTAACGGCCTCATGCCTCTATACATAGAGTTGATGTGATGGATATCATTGACAGATATGCAGTTATCCATGTCAAGCATCTCAAGCAAGTAGGAAGGAACATGAAGTCTTTTTCTTCCTACTCCACTTGTAGTTCTTACATTTCTTCTTTTTTTTTTCTAAGATATTTTATTTTTTATAAGAAACAAAAACATAACAATATGCATCATCTTCGCAATCGACATCGCACTCTTCGGATTCTTAATCAGATTCAGAGACATCATTTTGATATAGTCATCACCTTTTCCTTCCTTGACATCCTTATCTAACCTTTTACGGTTTTGAATTTGAATGATCCTCCAATGATTATTCATAAAGGCCCCTTAACATTCTCATATTCAACATGTTGCAAATCCCCATTACTCCTATGTTCTCTCAAATTCTTTAGAATTTGAGACCACATCACAGTCATTAGCATATTTATTGAGTTACTTTTTAAACATCTTTCAACACATTTCACGATATGATCAGACCTATTACTATTTTCTAGAACTTTTAAAGGTTCTTCACTTTCATTGAAATTCTTATCATCATTCAATGGAGGATTTGTTTGTGCTTTTTCTTTGCTTAACACCTTAGATTGAACCAATAGGTTCCTCATTGAAGGGCTCTAGTGAGGCAATTCTTGTCACAACTATTCATGTTATCCTTGTAGCTTTCTAAAGTATAAGGTTTAAGAATCTCCTTTAAATTGATCATTATAAAGACCTGTTATGTAGAGGAACTTAGGTATGATTGAACAAGAGACCATATTAGGCAGAAACTAAGCTCACTAAAACCTTTTCCATGCTAACCTAGAGAAGAGTCAACATATTTTACAACTCTAGGTTCAAGCACATCATTTTTACGAATATCACAACCATTTTCTTTTTCTTTCCAATCACCTTTGAGCCCATCAACATAAAACTTGTAAGAATTTTGAGGGACCTCAACCCGTGTACTAAATTCATTTGACTTATGAGACCTAGTTTGTTGAATCTAATTCATAGCTTTAGAATAGTCCTTTGCTTTAAAAAACCTCAACTTTAGCTACTCATCCATATCAGATTCAATGAATCAACGAGACTCTCAACATCATGAATGTTTGCAAAACAAATGAACCCATAGCTTTGACCCCAAATATTTCCCTTAGGAAGAATGTAAGCATCACCATAGCATTTAAAAGATTCCAAGAAATGTTCAGCATACCATACATTCAAAAAATTAGTAAAGTAAAAATTTGCATTGATGCCTTTGGACTTGGAATTAGTGTATGAATGGTTTTTTGGAACCCTTTGAATACCAAGATGTTGTCGTAAGCCTCTAGACTAGTGGGGTTTCCTTTCATCAAGCCTAGACATTATCTCAAAATAATCTCCAAAATCTAATAGAGTAAAACCTTAACATGAAAAAGGTGAAAGTGGGTCGAGGCAATTGATAGTTGCAAAATTGAAAGTTTCTGACAATGGTTCCTTTGGGATTATTGGCAAGCTTGGGTTAAGGTAAAGAAAGGGCAAAATTTTCGGTGGCTAAGAACATTACTAAAGAATGTAGTGATTAGGGTAAAGAAAGGGAAGGAAACAACATCGAAAATGGATGAGGGGCAAAGAAGGGTGGTTTTGAAAGTCTGAAAAAGAACTCCGATATTAGGTTTTGCAAGACGGTGTTTTTAAAGGATTGAAATGGTGAAAATGGATAGCAAAATAGAGGAGGAAATGTTGTTTGGTTCGATTTAAAGATAGAATATTTGGGTTTGAAATCTCAAATTCTTTTCCTAGATTTAGGATTTTCAACTCCTTTTTTGGGGGAATCGAACAAGAAAAAAGAGAATGAGAGGTTAAAAGGAATCAGTTGAAGCATTTTAGGATACATATGCTATTGGCAAATGGTGGTCAGGGACGATGTATGGTGGCCGAAGCTAAGGCTAAGGGGTTAAGGAAAATGTGTTCTCCAGTATACAAACCTGGTATGTTTTTCGTGATTCATGATCCTTTCGTGGATGTGGTCAGAATGATAAAATACATTCATAGTTAAACTCGAATATAAAAATTTGTCCATTTCTCAATCTAAACCAAGCTCGCAGGCCAAGCGAAAAACCTGATCCATGGATGAATGTAATCACAAAAAACATCTTATGCTCTATTATCCTCATGAGTAAAAAATTAGAGGGGTGTGTTGAGGTTGCAAACGTTGTAAAGTTAATGATTCTAATTAAATTTGAGCTGTAGTGTTTTTTTTTTCTTATATATAAAGTAAATTCTAATGATTTATTGAAACCAACATTTAAAAGTTTTCTTGACAAAATTACTAAACATATTAAAGTAGAATAGTAACAATATAAAGTCATGTTAGTTTGTCTTCGATTTATTGAATTGAAATTTGAAGTCGTAGTTTTTTAACATAATATTAGACTCAAGTTAATTTACTCATTTGATATCTAAATCTTGGTAAAATTATTTGTTGGATAAAGATGGCTCGATCCTAAACCAAGAGAGGGGCGAATTGGTTTCTAAACATTTTTTAACCTTAAGCACTTTCTATTTAGAGTGTAGCCTACACTAGTTGAACAATTCATAATGCAACAATGTAAAAGGCTCAACAAATAATAGTAATTTAAACAGTATAGGGAAAAGAAGCTTTACAAAAATATTTACAAAGGTTTGACACTTTTGCCTACGTCTTCTATCTTGAGACTCTCCTAAAGATTTTTCACCAAGTTCACTAACTTGGAATTTGTACAATCTCTCCCTCTTCTAGGCTCAAAGAGAAAACCCTTCTTTTATGTAGGTTCAAAGATAACCTTCATTTTTCACGAGCTGAAGGACAACCTCGCTTCCCTTTTGCAAGCTAAGGGAAAAACCTCTACACAGCTCCTTTTAAAGGCTCAAGAGTAACCTCTACAACTGCTCCTTTCTAGTTGAAGTACTAACCTTAACTACCCAACCTGAAAAGATACACTCGAGGGAACTCTTCCCTTACAAATTTAGATATAGGTTTATAGATGGATTAGATATGCCTCTACTAAGGTTGAGTGAAACATTTTGGCACTCAAAGGAATTTGGTAAAGACAAAGAGGTGTGAATAGTTTGGTCTTGTCTTTTTTCTTCTCTTTCTTGCCCAAACTGCTTCAAGCTATTAGCATTTATAGCTTTGCTTTAAGGCCTTGGTTGTTGAAGTGAATCTTCCCATTGGCAGAATAAAAAATATAACTGTTGGAGCTAGCTAGGCTTGAAGTGTATCGATACTTCTAAGTGAAATCTTGCACAAACAAAACAAGCAACACTGATACTTTCTTTGGCAGTATTGATACGTGAAAAAAAGGCATTAGCTTCTGTTCAAATGTCACAATAGCTTATCGATATTTCATTAGACCCGCCAATGTTCAAATTCATATCGTATCGATACATATTCAACAGGTATCGATACTTTAACATGAAACACACACAATTAGCTTAATGAAGCAGGATAAGCTTAGGTCTAAATGTGCATGCTCAATTCTTGACTTGAAGTCTATATATATTTGACTTACGACAAATATCAAGCATGATTATATAACAACTAAACAATCAATGCAATTATGCTCATAATTAAAATCACATTCCATCTAAGTTTTTTATGATCATATCAAAACTAAAGTATTTTAATGTCAACATTATCAATTTGACAGTTAAAATTAAATACTTTTAACCTATATTTCAATAAGCAAATTGCATTTTTTTTAATAATTTTGTTAGTTAAGCAAGTGACATGTAGGAAAAAAAAAAGAACTTCATCAGAACATATCACATGTTTAAAAAAAACTAGATTTGGTAATTTGTGAATAAAATTTGTGTTTGTGTTATGTTAAAACACAAATTTTGTGTCAACATGCCAAACACAGACTAATTTTTTAGATTTTTTCATATTATACAAAATTTACCAAATTTTAACCTGTATCATCTTCATGTCATTTTCATGTCATGTTATCATATCATGTCCAAAATAATCAGATCTAAAAAAAACTCATCATTTTTTTCTTTTGAACATTTATTTATGTTTTTTTGGAATTAAGCTCTAATGGCTCATTTGTTTCTCTCTTTCATTCATTTTTTTTATCTTGATTGATTTTTTATCAATTCTTTTCTTTTTTCTATAAAACTATATTTTTTATCTATTTTTTTAATTTTAGATATCTCAAAAATATTATCTATACCCTATTCAAACACCAAATATTTTCACTATCATAACATATAACATATTAAGTTTTAATTACCTAATCCGCTAGACACAAAACTTACAATGTCACTACTAATCATTCTAAGTTACGCGTGATTGGTCACATAATCAAATATAATGATGATTGGCCTATTTTCAAATTTAGGGTTGAAGGTATGGATACGTATGATGAAAGTATTAGTACTATCACGATGCCCATATTAAAATGACACTTAATTATTCTTGTGTCATCTTCAGAATAGTTTTTATTAAAGGATCTATTCATCACTTTTATTTTTCCTTATTTTTCTTTAATCTTATTATTAAAATATTAAAAATTTTCTCAAGCCTTTTGCGACACTTTCAATATGGCTTAAGAAGTTTACTCATCTCAAGAATATTTTAAAAAAATTACTCATTTTCTTGAAAAGGCTTGTCATCAAATTTATTTTTATGTTTTAGTAAAAAAGAATTCATTTTTATTTTTGTCTTTATTATTTTTACTTTTCGAAATATTTTATTTCAATCTTTTAAAATCTTTCCAAGACTATTGGTAAGATTTAAATAAAATTCCTCACTCAGGAAATTTTTAAGAAAATTGTCCTATGAAATATCATTTTACTTTAAATCAATTAAAATAATACTTTTTAATAGTAACCTATTATTGCAAATTTTATATTTATTTTTATAAATATTATTCTTAAGAAAAATTTCCAAACACTTTTGGTAAGTTTTTAGTGGAAATTCCACACTTAGGAACTTTTAAGAATGGTCACATTTATTCTTCGTGATATTTTTTTTTACTTCTTATGCATTAAAAACTGAGAAGATTGTTTTATAAAAAAATAAAAATTTTAAATAAAATACAATAAAATCAATAATTTTTTTTAACTCTATAAGAGTCCAATAATAAAGACATATAAATGAGGTAATGGGAGTATAAGTTTTAATTAAAGACAAAATTGAGCACCACACATTAATTCTATCCAAGAAAAGAGAGAAAAAGTTTGCATACCCGGAAGTTTCATATTATATATTAATAACTAGTTTTTCCCTAAATTTTGAGGATTTTGCAGGAAAATATGTTACTTTTTTGCTATTTGAGAAAAACATAGGAAGAGATTTTGTTAGGTGAAATTTGTGGAGTTCTCTTGCAAAGATTAAAATAAAGTATTCATCAAAATCAGTGATGGATAAAAATCGTTGAACAATAATAAATATACATTTATTTATTTATCTGTGTGTATGAATTTAAAATAATATGAACAAGTTTTATGATTTCATACATTTATTATAAATATAATTTCAAAAGAGAAATAAATGAAAGCATAAAAATACTTAATTAAATTAAATAAAATAGGATTAAATAATGCATTTGAAATATTTATTTATTTTTTGTTCCTAATGTATTTCTTCTAGAAGAAACGATATAATGCATGAAAATTATAATATCCATGCTTAACTTTATTTTTTTTAATTATAATTTTTAATGATGGGAATTCGAAATTAACTTTTTGAGAGGGACATATTAAACTTATAATCAAAATAAAGCCTTAAAAAATTTAATTAATTATATCAACTAAAATATATAAATTATGTAAATTATTTTAAAAATTAGATAACTTTTAAATAAAAAATTTACCCCTTGGCCAAACCTAGTTAACATTTAAAATGAAATCTAACAAATCCATATACCCAACAATCCAAAAATACAAAATAAAAAAGAATCAATTCACCCATAAGCTCCTAAATATATATTAGCGAACTAGCCTTCAAATCACGGAGTATCAATGAATTACCCACCAAAGTTTATGATTAGAAATGTGAGTGAAGGACAACCTTGAGTCTGCCTTTGAGTAGGCTCTTGAGTATTTCAATATATATGATTGGAACTATAGCTAATTTTTTGTTGCATGCCATGTTATTTAATATAACGGAACCCATACTCAATCCAACTATCTTATTATGATCTTAGAATGTTATCTTTTCATTTGTTTCAACGAGCAAAATAAAGTATGCCCACACATGTTTATTTACATAAATGCTGCTATATATTTTGGTGTAGGTTTAGAGCAATTACAAGTTCATACTATCGAGGTGCGTTAGGGGCTATGTTAGTGTATGACATAACCCGGAGAACAACATTCGCAAATGTGAAGAAATGGATGCATGAGCTGAGAGAATTTAGCGGTTCGGATATGGTAGTTGTTCTTGTCGGGAATAAATCAGATTTGACTGAATCTAGAGAAGTTAGTGAGGAAGAAGGAAGAAATCTAGCAAAGACAGAAGGTTTATTTTTCATGGAAACATCTGCATTAGAAAATTTGAATGTTGAGGAAGCATTTTTAAGAATGATCACAAAAATTCATGAAATCACAAGCAAAAAATATTTAGACGCTAAAACCAATGAAACAACTACTCTTCAAGGTGGAAAAGAAATAATCACAATTGATGAAGTGACTGCCACTAAACACTCAAATAATTGTTGTTACAAGTGACTAGCTAGGTAGCATTTTCCTTTTTAGAACTTGAGTATAAAATTACTTTACATGCAATTTTGATGTCTTTTTATGTATCCTTATTATTTATCTTAATTTTGATGTCTTCGATCTAATGAAGTTAGATTGTATATACGTGAAACTTAAATGGGTCAGAATATGTTTTGTTTTTATATATATATATATATATATATATATATATATATATATATATATATATATATATATATGAGGGATCACTCATGTAATATAAATTTCAGAATCTCATATGTATAAACATAATACTAAAATATGAATAACTGGATTATACTTGTTCTGTTTAAAAATATCATGAACGTCTAAATATATAAGCTATGCAAAATCCTAGTTTCTTGTCCGCTCTCCTCTTTTAAGGCAACTCTAGAGGGATAGAATTCATTAATATTAGTAGTTTTTTTTCTTTGTTATAAGAGAAATATTTAAAAATTGAGGATAGAGAAGAGGTTGCTTAGATTTAAATCCAAATATTACAATATATTACAACTTATCCTTAATCACTCAGTCAAGGGATCAAGTTGGGTACCCGCTTTTGGTGTTGTATATCTTAATTTAAGTTGGTATAGATATTTAGAGATGATTCTATTTTCATTTAAATAGAAAATAATATAATGGATTTTCTTTAAGCAGTTAGAATCCTCAGTACCTAAGAAGCGTGCAGAATCTTAGCACCTGTCACTATTGAGTATTGATTCTGAAAAGAAAAAAGTTTAAAAGATTTTTAAGGTGGCAATAACAAATGTAAACACTTTATTTTGTCTCAAATCTTTGAATTATTTTGAATAATCCGAATTAGATAGTTTGAATCGAATTATTAGGCTAGTTCCTTTCTAGACTTTTTGTAGTGGTTCACTTTAAATTTGACACAAAATTAAATAAGATTTCGGGTTTACTCAAATTATGTTGAGTTTAAAACGTAATATTTGCCTTTGCGCTCTTGAATTACTAATTAGACCTCAAAATTTTCAAATTGTATTGAGGAGTTTTTTCTGTCTCACGATTCACTAAATTAAATTTATATTTTTTTACTAGGCTTTGAATCCAATATAAATCGACTTTGTTCAAATTATCTTGCCATTTTATTTTTGTTAGTATATGCTCTAATACCAATTCTCTTAGTGAGAGACATGGAGCCATGGCAAAGCATGTTCACCTAGGGAAGTGGCATAAAAGGTTTCCCTTCAACATCTTAATCGATAATAATGAGAATTATTGATTGCAAGATGGAGTGAAGCCCGTGAAACAATATAAGCATTGCAAGGTATTAGTGATGTGGTTACAATTATGAGAATCTTTATTTATCAAAGCTTAGTTCCTAAAAATGTTCTTCGTCATTGTACAGTAGATTATGGCATTGATAATGCACAACAATCCGTACATGCTAAACCTTTTTACTTGCTAAGCCTCCTTACTTGCGAAGTAAGCAATCAATCTTAGAGATTGAAACATGGCGATATTTGAGAATAGCATGTGATTGCTTATTAGAGAATAAGTTCACTGAACATGACTCGATGTGGGAGCTCTATTTGGTGGTATTTCTTGAATGTCTATGGAATATGCTCCCATGTATTTGTAAGTAATCCTTTGATTTGAAATGTTAGGTCATCTTATATATAAAACGTCATGCTTTAATTTCACTTCTACGGGCTTAGATTGCCAAATGCCTAATATAGATGTTTTGGGTGCGGCCTGAAATATATGAAGGTGGATGAATAGTTAAAATGAAGATTCATTACCTCGAATAACTTAAAGGAATATTGTCTTATATTTCCTAGCTTGCATTAGTTCATAAAGTCTTTATCCAAGCATTTATTGAAAGGAATTAATATTTGAAGCTTAAAGATAAATATGAAAATGTACATAATATAGCCATTGAACCAAGCTTGAGTTATTTCTGAGATATTGTGATGAAATGATTCAATTACACTAAGATACACAAAAATGAAAGGTTGGTTAAATCATTTTGACTTTTCTAATATTATGGTAGCCATGATATATTGCCCATGCCACTCATGATCTATGAATTTAAATAAAGATTTAAATTTATTGCCACCATGTTGAAGCCTAATGGGTCACACACAAAGAGTAATATATAGATTTAAATGAATTGAAGATTTGAAAATTTGAAAATTTCCATTTAGACTTATTTAAGGAGATATGATAATTATGTGGACTTAATTAAATATTTTAATTAAGTTCATTTAATTAAATAATAAAGGTATATATTTAATTATAATCAACTAATGGATTTTAATTTAGAGATTTTAATTACTAATATTAATTAAATAAAAAAATGAGCTTGACTAAAATAAGTTTGGTCAAAAGGATTTAATTAAATTATGGCGACCACCTTTCAATTAAAAGAGTAAGCATTAAGCTAATCCAATTAACAAGAGTTTAATTTGATGGGCCACAAGTCATTAAAAAGTTTAATTAAGACTTGGACTTGAGATACACAAAACTAAAAGGTTGGTCAAACCATCTTGATTTTTCTAACATTTGGGTGACTATGAAATATTGCTCATGCTACTCATGATCTATGTATTTAAATAAATATTTAAATTCATCGCCAACATATTGAAAATCTAATTGGTCACATACAAAGAGTAGTTTATAGATTAAAAGGAATTGAACATTGGAAAATTTGGAATGTTTCATCTAGACTTATTTGAGAAGATATGATAATTATGTAGACTTAATTAAATATTTTAATTAAGTTGATTTAATTAAATAGTTTAATTAAATAATGAAAGTACATATTTAATTATAATCAACTAATGGATTTTAATAATGAAAGTACATATTTAATTATAATCAACTAATGGATTTTAATTTAGATAATTTAATTGAATATATTGGTCCAATCTTAATTAAAAAGAAAAATAACTTAACTAAAATAAGTTTGGTCAAAAGAATTTAATTAAAAGATTTATTTAAATCATGAGGACCATTTTTTAATTAAAGGAGCAAGCGTTGGGTTAACCCAATTAAAAGGAGTTTAATTGGATAGGTCAAAAGTCATTAAAAGGTTTAATGAAGACTTGGCCTTAAGATTATAATTTTAATTAAGCTCAAAAGTTAGTGGGGATAAAAAAAATTGAGAAGTTTAGAATAATTTTTCTAAAAAACACCAGGACCCATGCTAAATTAGAAACAGATACAAAATTCCTATGCTAAATCAACCCATAAATCTATCTTAAATTGGACTAAAATCCCAAAAACCATTTTAAAGTTTCAACAAGAGCTTAAAAATTAAAACTTTATAATGAAAGATAATAAAAATAATAATAAAAACAATTAAAAGAGACATATCAGCTACAAAGATTGTTTAGATGCAAAGTTACACTCTAAACTGATGGAGTGGAAAATAAAAGTAAAATGATGAAAGAGGGGCAAGGGAACAATGACAACTTGGGTTTTTTTTTTGTCAACAGTGCTTTGCCTTTAGGTTATGCTTAAAAAGATTCTGGGAGAATAAAATAACTATTCTGCCCCTAAATATCTTTTAATATTACTACTCTATGCTTTATTTTTTTTTTTTTACGGAATGACAATGACTTTCTTTCATTCGTCGTATGGATGGAAATTTTCTTTTCTTGTGAGCAAAGCTGCGTGATAAAAGTTAATTGAAGATATTTTTGTGGGTACATGGCTAACAAGCTATTTCAGTTTTCATGCTACAAGAGTACAAAGTAATCTTAGTGGGTCTGTTGACCTCAAACAAGAAGGATAATACCGTTTTTATCTTGTGTCCATTTCGGGATTAGATATTCTGAACATAAAATGCTTTTATGTTCAGAATATGCAGTCTTCTTTCATTGAAAACCGGATTATTTTCCTATTAAATCATCCTTTTACATTTCAAAAATTGCTAATAAGAAACTTGGTGGCTTGGTGATGACCGACATTATTGCTCAGAGCAAAAAGTGGCATGCTAACTTTGAGGATTATGAGATACAAATAGAATTGGAAAATTGTCACAATTGTCTCTTTTAGGGTGTGTTTAGATGAGAGATTCAAGAGAGTAATTTATTTTAATCATGATATTTAAAAGTTAATTTTTTTGACAAAAATTTTGAAAATTTTTAAAATTTAAGAAGAATTTCAAAAGTAAATTTGAGGTGCTTAACTTTTTGTTTGAAAATTAACCTAAAAATGTTTTTCTTTAAAATTTTTTCAAATCTATCTTTACGGAATCTGGTCTACAATTAAATATAAAACTAATATATATTATTTTATTTAAATATAATATATGCTTTTGCTTTTTTAGATGAATGTTAGAGGTGGCAAAAACTAGCCCAAGCTCGAAAACCCGCTCGAGACCAAACCCGGACCAATCCAAATTGACTAAAAAAGTCAAAGGCTCGAAACCGAAAAAATTCGAATAAAAAAAAGTTCAAACCCCAAAAAAACTCGAACCCGACACAACCCGAACTAGATAAAACCCGAACCCAATGCGATCCGAAACCAAGATCGATCTGATCCGAAACTCATAAAAACCCGAGTTTATAACCCAAAAAACCTGAATTATAATTATATGATTATTATTTTAAAATTAATAAATAATTGATACACTTTTTTAATTATAAAATTAAATTTTGGATAAAAATAATTATTTCTAATAGTAAAGTGTAATTTAAAAAATACTATAGTAGTATTATTGTGTAAGTGGTAATTTTAATAAAATACATGAATAAATCAAGCAATTGGTAATTAATTATTTGTTATATTAACAAGATTCTAATTTGGTATCTTATAACAATGATTTATATATATTATATTTTATTATTGATATGCCAAAGCCCATTCACACCGGATTAAAGCCCAAAGCGTCCAGGATATGCCACATGGCAAAGTCCTATTAGACCACGTGGCATTGACTAAATGATTACGGATAGGCAGAAGGTCCCTCTCGCCAGCGACAGGACCTCTATCGCAGGCGAATGACCCCTTATGGTTTGTCGCTCATTGCTCGTGTATTGTACACGTAGTCGAATCCAGCCTCCCGCATAGTGCGACAGATTCCTTCCGCTGAGATGTGCCGCACCATTCAATAGCCTCCCGTCGGCGATAGGCTCCCCATTACTCCCTAAATTTATGGAAGTTGTGTTATATTTGGAAACAAACTCCTACCAAAAGGATGTAATCACCCCCAGGTAATTACCCTAGAATATTCGCCTATAAATAGGCCTCAGGTACAATTCTGTTCTCTAATTTTTAACTGCTGGCTTTTACGCTTCTCGAGACTCAAGAACCTTTTTGCTGATTTAAGCATCGGAGTGCCTATGCAGGGAACCACCCCTGCGTTATTCTGACTTCTCTTATTTTTACAGAACTTCTTTGGAGACACGTGGAGGAAGAATACGAATTTGGACATCAGCACACATTTATTGTTGTTTTGTGCAACAACAATTGGCGTCGTCTGTGGGAACGTATAAAAAGCAATTAAGATTTTCAAGATAGTGAGAACAAGATCGACTAATTTGAGAACTGGAAGTGATAAGAACTCTGTGAGTTCCCCTGAACAACCGATTCGCTAGAGGAACAAGGTGAATACGGAAGAAGAAAGAATTACGGTGTCTGTGGCAAAATTCGAAGCTCTGAAGCAGCAGAGCGAAGAAACAACTCAAGCGCTGAGAGCCATGGTGGATCTGTTTAAGGGAGTTCTCCTGACATTGAGCCTGCCGCAAGCTGTATAGAACTTGGTGGGGGAGATAAGCCAAGGGGTCCCACTACAAGCAAATGGGCGACAGGAGGATATGGCAGTGGTAGACCCCTCTCGGTGGCAGGAAGCTCCCCTTGTGGAGGAGGACGACATTCAGCAAGAGGCAACAGGACTAGGGAGCAGGAGGCCTGTCGTAGGGACCCAGCGAGAGACTGGGGGGCAGCAGATCAGGGGCCTGCAGCAGGGTTCAGGCAACAGGTGTCTGGTATTGGGCGACAGGCATTTGGGCGGCAGGATACTGAACGTGTGGCAGGGTCTTCCGCCTATCACAGTGAATTGTTGAATTTTGCTGCCACTAACTTAGAACATGATGTTAGAGGTACTGGAAAGAATGGGATCGATAATGAAAGCACTTGGGGAGTCGAGTCAGAGTTTAACCCTACTTGGAACACGCAGATGACGCGAGGAGATGCGCATCGAGGGAAATGAAAAGAAGTAATGGTAGAGAACCTGAGGGATAGAAATCAATTAGCTCCTTCTGCGGATATGAAAAAGATGATAGAACAGGTGCTAGAAGAGAAGAAGTTGGTGTCTGCAGAAGAGAGCCAGAGGAGAAGAATACCGTTTAGCACAGCCATCCTGCAAAAACCGTTACCTCCAAAGTTCAAAATGCCACAGATGACTGCATACACGAGAAAGACAGACCCCTATGATCATATGCAGAATCATGAAGCACTAATGTTGTTACATAGATGGGAGGATGAGATAATGTGCAAGGCCTTTTCCCTCACTCTGACCGGCCACGCGATGAAGTGGTTCAACAATTTGCCCAAGGGGTCCATTGTCTCTTTTGACCAACTACGGAGTGAATTTCTTAAGGCGTTTGCTGTGAATAGTCAGAGAAAGAAAGAACCAATTTACTTGCTCACTCTTAAACAAGGAGTTAAGGAGTCGCTTAAGAGTTACGTGGATCGGTTTAGAGACGCAACATTGGAGGTGAGGGATTTGCAAGTTGGCATAGTCGTGGCGGCCATGTTACAGGGAGCAAGGTCTGAGAAGTTACAAGAGTCCCTATCGCTAGATCAGCCCACCACAATCTCAGATCTACTTTCCCGAGCGAATAAATATATTACTTAAGAAGAGGTGACGAAAATGGTGGCGAATGGGGAGCCCAATGAGGGAAGGAAATGAGGAAGAGAAGTTGTTGAGGCGTCCTCTAGTCAACCGAGGAAATTTGATAAAGCCCCTACATTGAAATACACCACTTATACCCCACTCACTGAATCTCGGGCTTCGGTGTTGGCAACGATTAAGGGGTTAGGTCTTATACGGCTTCCAAAGAAGGCGCTAGGGAATCTGGGCCGTGACTTGGAGTCATATTGTGACTGCCAATCGACACATGGGCATTCAACAGAGAAGTGTAGGGAGTTAATGAATCAGCTAGAAAAGCTAGCGCAGGATGGGAAAATAAACCGATTTGTGTGGAGAAGTGACAGAAATAACTATCCCGTGCAAAACAGAGGAAACTACTTTAGAGACAGAAGAGGTGAAAACAGGGGAATTGTAAAGTGAATGAAGGTGACAGAAGAAATAATGACAGGAGGACAGAAAGGAGGAATCACGAGGGGGATAACGAGGCTACAGGACCAGCAATCAATGTAATATCTGGAGGGGAATCATTAACTGGTACATCTTCCTCATCTCGAAAGTCTTATGCCTGGCAGGCCCACCAAATTAACACAGTAATGGAAAAAAGGCATGATGAGGAGCCCATTACTTTTACACCAGCCGACAGAGGAGATATAATGATCCCTCATGATATCATGATGACCCAATGGTGATTTCGGCAGTTGTAGCAAAGCATCCAATGAGTCGTATTCTAGTCGACAATGGGAGTTCGGTAAACTTAATTTACTGGAATTGCTTTGAGATGATGAATATCTCAGAGGACAGACTAGAGCAAATGCCTACACCATTATACGGTTTCTCTGGAGAGAAGGTAAAGATAGAAGGTGCCATTCAGCTGCCTGTTACGTTAGGGGAAAGCCCGAGAAGTGTCGTCTGTCAAGTGTTCTTCATGGTGGTGTAGTCAGCATCAGTGGCTTATAATATGATCTTCGGACGACCGTTGTTGAATGACATGAGAGCGGTGGTGCATCCCTGTTATCTGTTAATGAAGTTCCCGACTCCCCACGGTTTTGGACAAGTGAGGGGAGATCAAAGGAAGGCTAGGACGTGTAATATCGCATCCACCACCTGTAAGGGGATTCAAAGGAAGGAAACCCTTACGATCGAAGAACCGCCTAAGCCAAAGCTTGGTGAGGAGATGGATGCAGTTTGATTAGATAAAGAAGATGAAGAAAGAGTAGTATATGTGGGAAGCCAATTGCCTGAAAGAACCAAAGAGGAAATAATCCAATGCTTGAAGGAAAATGCTGATGTATTCGGATGGACCCCGGCCGATATGCCTGGGACTGATCCCGAAGTTGCTTGTCATCGGTTAAACATAGTCCCAGGAGCAAAACCGATCAAGCAAAAGAAGAGAAATTTTGCTCCGGAAAGGCAGCAGGTTATAAATGAGGAAATCTCGAAATTGTTGCAAACAGGGTTTATCATAGAAGTCAATTATCCAGAATGGTTGGCTAACGTTGTGATGGTGAAGAAAGCCAACGAAAAATGGAGAATGTGTGTGGACTTCACAAATTTGAATAAAGCCTGCCCTAAGGATTCGTATCCACTACCCCGAATTGATAAGTTGGTAAATGAAACTTGTGGATATGAATTGCTTAGCTTTTTGGACGCTTTTTCGGGGTACCACTAGATCATGATGCATCCGGAGGATGAGGAGAAGACCTCGTTCATTACCGATAGAGGAACATATTGCTATCGAGTAATGTCATTCGGTTTGAAAAACGCAAGGGCAACCTATCAGCGCATGGTGAACAAGGTGTTTAAGGACTTGTTAGGCAACACCATGGATGCTTATGTGGATGACATGATCATTAAAAGCTGAAAAGAAGAGTCACATGCCGAGAAGATGTCGAAAGCATTCAAGATATTGTGGCAGTATGAGATGAAATTGAACCCCAACAAATGTTCATTCGGACTGAGGTCGGAAAAATTCTTGGGATTCATGATCACTAATCGGGGGATACAAGCTAATCTCGAGAAAGTTCAAGCTATTTTGGACATGAGGCCACCCAATACTGTTAGAGAGGTTCAAAGGCTAACAGGGAGGATAGCAGCTTTGAATCGCTTCTTGTCCAAATCAGCTGAAAAAAGTCTGTCATTCTTTAAGGCGATAAAGGCGGGAAAGAACTTCAAATGGACAGAAGAGTGCAATGATGCTTTTGAGAAGTTAAAAGACTACCTGAAGGAGTTGCCTCTATTGTTTCGACTGCAACCCGAAAACCATCTCGTCATGTATCTCGGTGTGGGAGAGAAGGCTATAAGTGCAGTCCTACTGAGAAAGGAAAGAGACAAGGACTGTCTGATTTATGTAAGCAAAGTCTTGCCAGATGCCGAGACAAGGTACCCCCTAGTAGAGAAATAGTTCTATCATTGGTGATGGCAACTTGGAAGTTACGACCGTACTTCCAGGCTCACTCGGTGACTGTCTTAACAGATCAACCTTTGAGGTAAATACTGCAGAAACTAGAGCACTCCAGACGCTTGACCAAATGGGCCATTGAATTAAGTGAACATGACATACACTTCCAGCCTCATCAAGCGATAAAGGGACAGGCATTGGCGGATTTCATTGTAGAATGCACTGATCGGGAAGCCCAAGAAGAAATAGAGTTAGCTTGTGGAAGTTATTAGTAGACGGGGCCCGCAACATGGATGGTAGTGGAGCTGGAATTGTGCTCACTTCACCTGAAGGGAAAATCTATGAGTATTCCTTGCGCTTCGATTTTCCCAGCTCAAATAATGTAGCTGAGTATGAAGCCCTAATAGCCGGAATGAAGCTTGCTGAAAAGCTAGAAGTTTGCAACTTAATAGCCCATAGCTATTCACAGTTGGTGGTAAATCAGTTCTCGGGAGAGTATGAAGCGAGAGAACCTGCCTTGGTCCCTTATTTACAGAAGGTGCAATTATTAGCACGATCATTCAAGAGTTTTTGGTTAATTTAAATAAATCAGTATGAGAACAGTCATGCAGATGCTCTGTCAAAGTTGGCCTCCTCTAGAGGAATCAAAGGTGGTATGGTGAAGGTAGAATCCCTCGCTAAGCCAAGTATCGAAGAAGAAAATATTTGCGATGTCGAGATCGAAAGTGTTAGAGAAGCCCGATCAAAGACTACATATTGAGGGGCACACTCCCAATTGACGGAAATGAAGCCCGAAGGCTAAAATTGCAAAGTGTCAAATTTACCGTGGTGAACGAAGAACTCTACAAACTTGGATTCACTATGCCCTTGCTAAAGTGTTTAGGGCCTCAACAGGCTGAGTACACTCTGGCTGAAGTTCACGAAGGGATATGTGGCGAACACTTAGGGGCTCGGGCCTTGGCCACAACAATATTGCGTGCAGGGTTTATTGGCCTACACTGAAGAAAGATGCCACTGAAAAGGTGCGAAAGTGAGAAAAATGCCAAAAGTTCGCTCCTATAGTTACTGCGCCAGTCTCGACCCTTCAAAGCACCCTCCAACCAACGCCATTTGCGCAATGGGGGCTCGACATCTTGGGACCTTTTTCCTTAGGCACAGGCCAAAGGAAGTATTTGTAGGTAGCCACAGACTACTTCACAAAGTGGATAGAGACGGAACCTTTGGCTACAATTTTCGAAAAGAAGGTGGAGGCGATGGTATGGAAAGATATTATCTACCGCTTTGGAATCCCCCGGGTGTTAAATGTCGATCATAGGAAACAATTCGATTGTGATGCATTTCGAGAATTTTGTAGTGGCTTGAGTATTCAGTTGAGGATATCATCCGTGTCCTATCCACAAGCTAATGGGCAGGCCGAAGTGAGCAATCGAACGATACTGCATGGGCTGAAAACCAAATTGGATAAAGCTAAGGGATTGTGGGTGGATGAGCTCCCAAGTGTCCTATGGGCCTACAGAACGACAAGTAAGGTGTCGACAGGTGAAACACCATTCAATTTTGTGTATGGGACTGAAGCCCTCATCCTGGTTGAAATTGGAGCTGAGTCACCTAGATTGGTCCCTTACATTGAAGAACTTAACTAGCAGAGATTAAAGGAGAATCTCGATCTGATAGATGTGCTAAGGGACACAGCCAAAATGAAACTGGCTGCTTACCAACAGCGTGTTGCCGCTTATTACAATGCAAGAGTTAATAGCAGAGAATTGCAGGAAGGAGACCTGGTACTTAGAAAGTTAGTAATCACAAATGCCCATAGAGAGGAAGGTAAACTCCGGGCTAATTGGGAAGGACCTTACAGAGTCAGAAGGATGATCGGACCCAACACATGCACTTGAGAAACTTTACAAGGGAAGAAGATATCGAAGACTTGGAACGCCAACCACCTTAAATTATACTGGCAGTGAAACATTGTATTTTCTTATTGTTTTTGTATTTATTTTTCCATCTATTACTTTACAGATGTAATTATCTTGTTATCATTTGATTTATGAATAAAGCTAGTTATTCATAGTCTATATTCTCTAATGCAATGTGTTAGATGAATTATATGTTACAGGAATTGAAATGTGGCAAAAGCTGGCAAATCTAAGTCCCTAAGCACAAAAGGGTGTGAGACGGGCAAAATAAGTCCCTAAGCACAAAAGGGTGCGAGACAGACAAATCTAAGTCCTTAAGCACAAAAAGGTGCGAGATGGGCAAAGACAAGTCCCTAAGCACAAAAGGGTGCGAGACGGGCAAAAGATAAGTCCCTAAGCACAAAAGGGTGCGAGACAGGCAAAACTACGTCCCTAAGCACAAAAGGGTGCGAGATGGGCAAATCTAAGTCCCTAAGCACAAAAGGGTGCGAGATGGGCAAATCTAAGTCCCTAAGCACAAAAGGGAGCGAGATGGGCAAAAGATAAGTCCTAAGCACAAAAGGGTGCGAGACGGGCAAAAGATAAGTCCCTAAGCACAAAAGGGTACGAGACAGGCAAAGATAAGTCCCTAAGCTAAAAAGACGCGAGATAGGCAAAATACGAAACCCTCAAAGCAATAAAATGCAAGTAGCATACAGAATGCAAGTTGTGAAATACATTACGAGGTACGTTACAATTTTATATGTACTGGACAAATCACATTTAACACTTTATGTTGGCATAAACGATGTTATAGTCTTACCAAATTCTAACAAATTCTTAAGTGAAAAAAGCGCGAGATAGGCACAACGCTCGAGAAAAGTTCATCTTTGAACAAGAACAACACTGTTTCAAAGCAGAACTTGGGGGGCAATATGGTGTAAAGCTATGCTTTATACCATAAAAATAGAATTATTTGATCTTTCTAAACGTTGTGAAAATATAAACGCATTTAATGTTGCTTTAGAGCTTTGTGATGTAACAGTTGTACAAAATGTTCTATTGAATTCACACAAAAAAAAGCTACAAAAAGAAATTGTACTTTTCATTGAGAATGAATCCGTACATCGTTTAGATGAATTAACAAATAAAGTGAAATGAAAATACAAAATAACCTAATCTATGGTGAGGACCAAGTCAGCCGGCTGAGAAGATGCTACATCAACGCTAGGGTCTTGAGGAACCGAAGGATCAGGAATTAGAGGAGCTAGAGGATCAGGAACTTGAGGAGCCATAGGATTAGGATCCTGGGGAGCTGAAGAAGCCATCCCGGAAGAGGGAGCATTGTTTGAAGGCCCAGCCACAGCCGCAGAGTCTGGCATGGGATCGACGGCAGCAGAATCAGAAAGTTGGAGCTCATCGCCATCTAACCCTAGCAATGCCTCGATAGGCTCGGGTTGATCGCCTGCCTCGATAGGTTTAGGCTCATTACGCACTGCAGCAGGCCTAGATTGGTCACGTGCCTCAGTAGGCTCAGGTTGGCTGCGTGGCTGTCGAGGAGGTCACGGACCTTCAAGATTGTCCAAATCATCTATGGCTCCTTGTAGACACCCTATTTTGTCGAGGAACTTAATTTGTATAAATAATTAATTAGGTTGGGTGACATTGTATTTTAATTTAACAATTTAGAATTAGGATAGAATTAAATTAGAATTTTTAGATTTAGAATTAATATTAATTGGGAAATTAAAATTAAAATAGGATTTATGAGTAATTAAAAAAATGATGAGAAAATAAAATAAAAATAATTTTAGGAGAGGATAATTATATTTTTTTATAGGATAATATTAAATTTGATAAAGTTAGATTAGGATTAACATAGGAATTAAATAGATAAAATATGAAAAACAGGAGATAATTAATAGAACAGGTAGAGTTGTATTAGGACTTAAATAAATTTGTGATTATAAAAAAGGGTTGAGCTCATAATTGGGAGGGAAAAAATTAACAGTCAAGCATCTTAAACTCTGCATCCTTGCACTACAACACAGATCAACATCATATAATCTTCATCACTGACCCTCGCTGCTTCATCCCATTGCTGCACCGCCGGAGTTATTATTGTGCCGCATCAACACAGCCATCCATTGCCAACTGTTTCTTGCGTTGCTGCCACACCAGGTTCCCGTTCCATGGCCAAGCCAAGTTTGCCGTCACACACCAAGTAGCCTCACACCCAAGTTCCCGATTGTCGCACCATCACCTGGCACCAGTAAGCTCTGACGGCACATCATCATCTTCACGCTACCGCTGCTATCACCCTTGCTAGCTGTTCATCACTTGTCGCTGTTTGCTGCATGTTGTGGGAATTAAAACAAGGGCTATTATATAAGAAAGGGAAGGCCACGTTGGAATAAAGTAGAGAAGGAAATAATAAAAGGAAAAAGTCAGAACAAAGTAAGAGAAAAACCTATTTTTGTTTTATTAATTATATAATAGTTAATTGATAGATTAGGATAACGTCCAGTTGGTAATATGCATTTACAATAATCAAAATTTAAATTAACATGATTTAATAATTGGATTTAATTTGCAAATAGAAATTTTGACTAATTAATTTGATTAACATAATTTAATAATGTAATTGATATAATTAATATGACATGACTAAATATGAACTAATTTATGTGCATTTATTTGCATGACTTGTACAATATGATTTGACTTACTTTGCATGATTCAATTACTTTGATAATATTTGATGTTGAATAAATAATTTGTACGTTGACATGATTTGTTTAGTTTAATTTGTATGGTATTTGTATTTTATATTTTATATGTTTAGTTTGATAGATATTAGATAAACAAAATGATATAAAAATAACTTGAATTAGGGAAAAATGCGAATAAGAATAAAATAAAATAAAAATTGAATAAGGAGATAATAAAATTAGTTATCAAAGATGAATATGGATTATGCCGAGGATGAAACTCCAAGAAAGTCAATTGGTACTCCTTGGATTTTCTAGGTGAGAGGATTCTTCTTGAGTTGAGCCAGATTGATGGAATACTTGAGGAGAATTTTCAAGAAAACATATTTCATGTTCACTTTAAAGATATAATGAAATAAAAGAAAATAACGAATCGAGAATAAAGAAATATAAAATAATACCATAATAAGGTAATGGGATGATAATAAAAGAAGTAAATGTGACATATGCGGATGATGAAATTCTAAGAAAGTCAATTGGTACTCCTTGGAATTTCTAGGTGAGAGGATTTTTCTTCGGTTGAGCCAGATTGATGGGATACTTAAGAAGAATTGTCGATAACCCATATGTCATGTTTATTTTTAAAATATAAAATAATAGAATTAGAACAATACAATAAGAAGAATAAGATTAGAAAATATTTAAAGACAAGAATTCCATAATATACTCAATCAATCCGACGATGGAGTTCAAGAAAGTCGATTGGTACTCCTTGAACATCTTGAGGTGAGGGGAGTTTCTAAGATTTGAACCAGATTGATGGAATAGTCTTAGAAACTTTCCCAATATTTAATTATCAAAACTAATACAAACATAAAGGCAAATTTAGACTAAACTTAGAACTAAGTGGTACCATTTTAGAATGGGCGTCGTGAGGGTGCTAATCCTTCCCCACACGTAACCGTACTCCTAAACCCTACATTCTTTGAACGTAGACCATGCCTTGTCCTTAGTCAAGAGTAGGTGACCAATCACACCTTAGATTTGAATGGTTGGTGGCGACTCCTAGAATTTTAAAGTCTAGCGGTTAGGTTCACGGACCTAGACGTTACGACAGCTTAGCGACTCCACTGGGGACTTTAGAGAGTTAGGCCAAAGATTAGTTTGAAGATTAGTCTAAGTTTGCCTAGAAGTATTTGAAAAATGTATAATAAAATGTTAATTCATTCCTTCAACACACATATCACTTGCATTTGCATAAGTCCTCAACCCGGGCTCTTCCTTTTTAGGAGGGAGTAAAGTAACTACACTTTCGTGAGGTGATAACCTCCACATAGGCTAGCGAAATACTCCCACTCAGATTGAACCTTTCCGTTTGTAACCTATAATGGGTGAGGATTGGGTGCTTTACTAGTCCTATGTGGATGATAGTGAGGAACAATTTGGGAACCTCTAGAACTTGAATTATCCAAACCCAGCATGTAATGAAACATGAGGCTTAGCTTTAGGGTGGAACCATACTAGATTGAAGTGTAGACTCAAACCTAAGATAGGACACATGAAGGAATAAGTTTTACTTCCTCTTTTATACATTGTTTTTACAAAAATAAAAAATAAAAAAAAATATAGTTTTTCTTAAAAAAAATTAAAAAAATATAGTTTTTCTTTTTTCCATTTTTCAAAATAAAAAAGAAAAAAAAACAAAAAAAAGAGTTTGTCTATATCATTAAGTCATGCATAGTTGTGTTTGATTTTGCATCGCATAACAACTCATTCACATAACTTTGCATTTGTCTTATCATGAGCATGAACACACTTTTGATTGTTAGGAGAGATTGTTAGACCTAAGTGCATTCCATGTGCATTCATTTTTGTGCATAAACATATCACCACATGAAATAATTTCAACTTAATTGTGACACTGAAGGTATCAAAATTGCATCCACCAGACGGTCCACCTGCCGTAAATATAATACAAGGTATCAAGCACGCATAATGGAAGAGGATCAAAATAGTAGGATAGAAAAGTTGGAAAGGGATAATGTAGAGATGAAGGGGCAATTGAGCGAAATTACCCAGTTGTTAAAAGCCCTGATTAAAGGAAATGAGAAGATGGGTAATCAAGATGAGTCTGTTCAAGAGGCTCAACAAAACGTGCGAGATAACCCCATTTTTATTCCTGAAGGAAGTACTGCTAAAGCTCCAACGCCTCTACAGATGCAAGTTCAAAACCCAGTGGAGGTGCCAAATTTAGATGATCCCACAGAATTAGAAAAGTTAAAGCATAAAGAAGAATATAGTGGTACTAAAGCTCAGCTGAGCTTGATAGAGGAAAGACTAAGTGCCGTGGAAGGCGTTGACTATTTTAGGCTCGTTGATGCTGAAAGGTTGTGTTTGGTACCTGGTGTCGTCCTTCCACCCTGAATTTGAAAAGTTCAAGGTGCCTGAATTTGAAAAGTTCAACGGAACATCGTGCCCAAGAGATCATCTCACCATGTACTGTAGGAAGATGGCTGCATATGCATGGGATGATAAGCTATTAATTCATGTTTTTCAAGACAGCTTGACTGGGTCAGCTGCTAAGTGGTATAACCAATTGGAAAGGAGCAAAGTTTCCTCTTGGTCTGAGTTGGCGAGAGCTTTTATAACCCAATACAAACATGTGTCTAATGTAGCTCCTGGCCGCTTATCCCTCCAAGGTATGGAAAAAAAGAAGGACGAGAGCTTCAAAGAATATGCCCAACGGTGGAGAGATGTGGCGTCGCAAGTTCAACCTCCTTTAACTGAAAAGGAAGTCACCATGTTTTTTTTAATACTCTCAAGGCACCCTACTATGAATGTATGCTTAGCAGTGTAGCTAAGAACTTTGCAGACATGGTGTTAACTGGTGAAGCCATTGAGATGCCATCAAGAGCGGTAAGATTGAAGCACTAGTGAATGATAGTAGGAAGGGTGGATTCTCGAAGAAGGAAGGAAATACACAAGCTGTCTCAAATAATTCACGCCACCTTTATACCCCTTACCCATCTTCAGTGAATTACGCCTATTCCCTATCTTACCCACAAACTCATCCCCAAAACACATATCAACCTGTTTTCCCTCGACAAACTCCTACAGCGTCAACAAACCCCAATTTCCCACCAAATGGCTAAAGGAACACCTGACTTAGCCGAAATGTTACCATAGACCCTATACCCATGACATATGCTGAGCTATTCTCAAAGTTGGTGGAAGGTCATCTTATTGCCCCTATTTATATAGAACCCTTGAAACCTCCTTACCCAAAGTGGTATGATCCTAATGCAAAGTGTGCTTATCATAATGACAATGTTGGACACTCTATTGAGAATTGTATGGGCTAGAAGAGGAAAGTCCAAGCACTTGTCAATGCTGGAATTTTGAGTTTTGGGACAAAGAATGATCCAAATGTGAATGATAATCCTCCACCAGATCACACAAAGGGTAGCGGTTGATGCTATGGAAGAAACTGGATGATTGATTCACTGAATTTGAAGATAATGGTTGTTTCTTTGTGTCTAATTTCATTCATCTTAGAACATTTCTTAGGTAATATAGGAGTGCCTAAGCTCAAAGGCATTAAGAATTCTTTTATGTATTGGGCCAGCTTTCATTCATTTGCATTTCAATAAAGGATTAGTACAATTCATTTTTCTCAGTTCCTCATTCCAATCTTGTTCTTCTATGTAAAACACCACTACCCATATTCTCTACTTTGTTACCAAGCTTAAAAGTATCAAATAATGAACATGATAATGATAATGGCAATGAGTGTAAAATTCAATTTTGAAAGAACCACTTTGTTTGGTTGGATGGATTTCCAGTTAGCCAAGATTGTTCAAGCAAGAAGAGAATAGAAGATATTTGTCTAAAATCTTCACCTATAGAATGTTACGATTAAAGGTGAGTCTTTACATGAAATTCTAATGAGTTTGTCTTTGTTCAATAGATGACCTTTATTGAGAGTACTTATATTGAGATGAGAAATGGTCTTCTATCACTACCTTTCGAGCATGAGTAAAATTATCCATTGATTATCCCTTTTGAGCCTATTATATTCTTTTTGATATAACCCACCAAGAATCACCCTCCACACTGGGGGGCAAAGAGAATAGAAGATGAAAGATCAGTGGGGCAAAGAAAAAACCCTTTTTGTGAAAAAAAAAAGAGAGAACGAAAAAGAAAAAGACGATGAAGGAGGAAAGAAGGTTTGAATCAAGAAAGTGAAAACCCTAGTTGCATTTGAATAAAAAAGGAGAAAGAAAGCAAATTAGAATGAGGCAAAAGTTAAGGTGCCTAATTGATTCATGAAAAATGATTCTTGGTTTGATGAACCTTGAAACACTTATTTTGGGCCTATATTATCCTTTCTTTCATGAACCCTCACCTAAGCCTACATTATGTGCCTTAAAAGTCCATTTTGATCAAATATGAGTACTCCTATTGAAGAATCATGTGTTGAATAAAGGCATACTTACACTATGAGATGATGATCGTTTGGATGGAATTAAGACAAGCAGATCAAGATAAGCAAAAAGATTTCTTCTAGATGGAATGTGAGCATTAAATTGGGTGAAGAAATATCTGATGTTGGGGCATGAATCAGAATGGAGAACAGATAAGAGAAGTTTCATCAAGGACAATGAAGTTGAAAATGAAGAGAAATAAATAAAAAAAAAAGAAGAAAGAAAAGAAAATGAGAATGAAAAAGAAGAAAAAAAGAAGAAGGGGGATTCAGATTGAAAACCTAAAAAAAGGGCGGTTTGGATCAATAGAGTGCATCTAAGTTGAAAACCTGAAAAGGTAGCTTAGATACCAGAAAAACTGGATGTCAATGATACTAAGGCAAGAGGATATTTTGATGAACTCAACATGATCAGACAAGATGGACTTTTAAAGGGAATTTTGTATTCATTGATCAGAATTGTTTGAATTGTTGTTATTTGGATACTATTACTTAATCCTGAAAATTCTCACTTTTCATTCAAACATACTTTCCTTTTAAGCCTGGCAATTTCTTGTTAAATCTTTCCAAATGTGAATAATACCATTCCTTTTCATTTTCACCCGTTATTTCTTTACCTTAAGGGATTGAGAAATTGTATTGCATTGATTTTGAAATTGCAATGATAATGAATGTTTGCTTGGCAAAATATGTGAAAGACTCCTATATTATTTAGGAAAATGAAAGAAAAGGAAACTTGTGAATGAATGAAAATTGGAAATCAAGAAAAACCAATGAATAAAGAAGAGTGAATGAAGATTTTAATGAGCAAATGAATGACCAGATAGGAAGGATAGTAAAGAAGAAGAGACAAGGGATAAGATAAGCTAAAGAGGGCACGAAGATAAGAGCTTCATTGGGAGAGAAAATATGGAAGAAGGAAAATGAGTAAAGAAATAGGAAATATAAGGACAAGATGACAAATGAAAAGAGAAGAATGCATGAGATGGACTGATACAGAAAAACCTTGTTATTGCCACAATTAAAGTTGAAATGCTTTTCAAAAAAAAACATTGCATGAATAGAATAGATTGTGTGAGTAATATTGCATGAATGGCATTACACAGGATAGAATGCATGCGTAGTTGCATACATGATACATTGCATGAGAAAAATTACATACAAGGTTCCTTGAGTACAATCTATAAGACCTTCGGGCATGATTCCTCCAAAGTTTTGACAAGATTTAAAGTTTGACTACCTGCCTGTTTAGGGGGAGCTTTTAAGACAAGATTTTTAAAGTTTGACTGCCTGTCTGTTTAGGAGGAACTTTTAGACAATATTTTTAAAGTTTGACTGCCTGCTTTTTTAGGGGGAGCTTTTAAGGAGGAGCTTTTAGACAAGATTTTTAAAGTTTGATTGCTTGCCTGTTTAGGAGGAGCTTTTGGACAAGATTTTAAAGTTTGACTGCCTGCCTATTTAGGAGGTTTTGGACAAGATTTTAAAGTTTGATTGCCTGCCTGTTTAGGGGGAGCTTTATAGACAAGATTTTAAAGTTTGACTATCTGTCTGTTTAGGGGGAGCATTTTGGACAAGATTTTAAAGTTTGACTGCCTGCCTGTTTAGGAGGAGCTTTATAGACAAGATTTTAAAGTTTGACTGCCTGCCTGTGTAAGGGGAGCTTTTTAGACAAGATTGTAAAGTTTGACTGCCTGCCTGCCTGCCTGTTTAAGGGGAGCTTTTTAGACAAGATTTTAAAGTTTGATTACCTTTCTGTTTAGAGAGAGCTATTTGAAAAAAAACATGAAAAAAGAGAAGTCAGACAAAATAAGTGTCTATGTCTTTGTGCAATTACTATTTCACAACAAATACATAAAGAGGGGCAGCTGTAGACACCCTATTTTATCCAGGATCTTAATTTGTATAAATAATTAATTAGGTTGGGTGACATTGTATTTTAATTTAACAATTTAGAATTAGGATAGAATTAAATTAGAATTTTTAGATTTAGAATTAATGTTAATTAGGAAATTAAAATTAAAATAGGATTTAGGAGTAATTAAAAAAATGATGAGAAAATAAAATAAAAATAATTTTAGGAGAGGATAATTAGATTTTTATAGGATAACATCAAATTTGATAAAGTTAGATTAGGATTAACATAGGAATTAAATAGATAAAATATGAAAAACAGGAGATAATTAATAGAACAGGTAGAGTTGTATTAG
This sequence comes from Heritiera fomes, assembly GCA_032173925.1. Taxonomy (NCBI): domain Eukaryota; kingdom Viridiplantae; phylum Streptophyta; class Magnoliopsida; order Malvales; family Malvaceae; genus Heritiera; species Heritiera fomes. The sequence continues at coordinate 12,150,722 of JAPDPM010000009.1, read as the reverse complement.
GACTTAAATAAATTTGTGGTTATAAAAAGGGGTTGAGCTCATAATTGGGAGGGAAAAAATTAACAGTCAAGCATCTTAAACTCTGCATCCTTGCACTACAACACCGATCAACATCATATAATCTTCATCACTGACCCTCGCTGCTTCATCCCATTGCTGCACCGCCGGAGTTATTATTGTGCCGCATCAACACAGCCATCCATTGCCAACTGTTTCTTGCGTTGCTGCCACACCAGGTTCCCGCTTCATGGCCAAGCCAAGTCTGCCGTCACACACCAAGTAGCCTCACACCCAAGTTCCCGATTGTCGCACCATCACCTGGCACCAGTAAGCTCTGACGGCACATCATCATCTTTACGCTACCGCTGCTATCACCCTTGCTAGCTGTTCATCACTTGTCACTCTTTGCTGCATGTTGTGGGAATTAAAACAAGGGCTATTATATAAGAAAAGGAAGGCCACGTTGGAATAAAGTAGAGAAGGAAATAATAAAAGGAAAAAGTCAGAACAAGGTAAGAGAAAAACCTATTTTTGTTTTATTAATTATATAATAGTTAATTGATAGATTAGGATAACGTCCAGTTGGTAATATGCATTTACAATAATCAAGATTTAAATTAACATGATTTAATAATTGGATTTAATTTGCAAATAGAAATTTTGACTAATTAATTTGATTAACATAATTTAATAATGTAATTGATATAATTAATATGACATGACTAAATATGAACTAATTTATGTGCATTTATTTGCATGACTTGTACAATATGATTTGACTAACTTTGCATGATTCAATTACTTTGATAATATTTGATGTTGAATAAATAATTTGTACGTTGACATGATTTGTTTAGTTTAATTTGTATGGTATTTGTATTTTATATTTTATATGTTTAGTTTGATAGATATTAGATAAACAAAATGATATAAAAATAAATTGAACTAGGGAAAAAATGCGAATAAGAATAAAATAAAATAAAAATTGAATAAGGAGATAATAAAATTAGTTATCAAAGATGAATATGGATTATGCCGAGGATGAAACTCCAAGAAAGTCAATTGGTACTCTTTGGATTTTCTAGGTGAGAGGATTCTTCTTGAGTTGAGCCAGATTGATGGAATACTTGAGGAAAATTTTCAAGAAAACATAATTCATGTTCACTTTAAAGATATAATGAAATAAAAGAAAATAACGAATCGAGAATAAAGAAATATAAAATAATACCATAATAAGGTAATGGGATGATAATAAAAGAAGTAAATGTGACATATGCCGATGATGAAATTCTAAGAAAGTCAATTGGTACTCCTTGGAATTTCTAGGTGAGAGGATTTTTCTTCGGTTGAGCCAAATTGATGGGATACTTAAGAAGAATTGTCGATAACCCATATGTCATGTTTATTTTTAAAATATAAAATAATAGAATTAGAACAATACAATAAGAAGAATAAGATTAGAAAATATTTAAAGACAAGAATTCCATAATATACTCAATCAATCCGACGATGGAGTTCAAGAAAGTCGATTGGTACTCCTTGAACATCTTGAGGTGAGGGGAGTTTCTAAGATTTGAGCCAGATTGATGGAATAGTCTTAGAAACTTTCCCAATATTTAATTATCAAAACTAATACAAACATAAAGGCAAATTTAGACTAAACTTAAAACTAAGTGGTACCATTTTAGAATGGGCGTCGTAGGGGTGCTAATCCTTCCCCACACGTAACCGTACTCCTGAACCCTAGATTCTTTGAACGTAGACCATGCCTTATCCTTAGTCAAGAGTAGGTGACCAATCACACCTTAGATTTGAATGATTGGTGGCGACTCCTAGAATTTTAAAGTCTAACGGTTAGGTTCACGGACCTAGACGTTACGACACTCCTTCCTCTAAATAGTCGTCCAGACCTTGTGAGTCGGGTTCATATTTGATCCAAGAAGGAGCTTCATAGTACTGGGCCTCTTCAGTGAAAAGCAACTCAGGGAAAGTCTCGTTAGGCCGATGCTTCTCCAACCAAGCACGAGCCAAGTATAAGCTGTACTTGATGAATCCCGTCGCAAACTTTTCCTTCTTCTCATAGTAATGTTGAGACAGGAGGTATTCATATACGGCCTTGGCTCGGACCTCCCTTTGCCAGTCTAACACGTTTTGCAGCTCATCCATGGCCTCATCCCGCTGCCTCCTCATGGCTTCCCAATCATTGGTTGCCTTATTGTAAGCCTCTTGATATCCGTGAAGGGAGGCTAACTTCGCCTGTTCTTCTTTCAGCCTCTGATCAAGATCCACGTTCTTCTTTGTCAATTCCTCAACCCTGCTGGTATATGAGCGAAGCTGAACAACCTCATTCAAAAGCTCCATTTTTTTCTCTCGGAGCTCACGAATTTCTTTGTCAGCTTGCCCCCTAAAAGCCCTATACCATGCATTAATGGCCGCCGTTTGTTGAGCCGCCTAACAAAACAAAACAACTCAAAAACCTGACAAAAGAAGTTAAAAAATGGAATATCATTATCAAATAAGTGCGACGCTCTCACCTTCATTGTGAGATAATCAGAGTTGTTCTCAACCTCTGCAAGGTTCGTGAAGAGCCCCATCTTGTCACAAGGGAGGATGGTACTCCAGGCTAGGCGAGAAGCTATCCCGGATTCCTCGATGCTATCAGTATTATTGACTCCGGGATAGGTCTGAAAGTCCTCTCCATCAACGACGACCCCACCATCTGCTTGATATCGCCTCAAGGTAAGATTGGCCACCTTAGGCAAGACAGGCCTCATAGGCATTGATCCCTCAACGATCAACCTCTTCCTATATTTACGATGAGGCCTACAAGGAGCCAACCTGCCCTCGGTAGCACTAAGGTCACCCCGTCGATGGATGGACTCACTCCTCTATGACCCAGAGCTTTCTTGATCGTCCGAGCTATGATCACGGATAAGGGGCCTCTTTCGCTTGTTTCTCCCGGCCTCTTGCGCAGGATGGCTAGGTCTGCTGATAGTCGGAGGAGGAGGAGTAGGAGCACGAGGATGTCTGGAAGCGAAGGCTCCGACCTGCGGCTATTGTTGAGGAGGAGGAGATGCTCTGGCAGAAACATTGGCCTCTCTTCTACTCATAGCTACCGTGAAGTTCATATATGCGCAACACGAAGAGAAGAAATTAGCAAATAAAATTCAAAAGTACCGCGCACATATATGCCACGAATAAAGAGAACCAAAAACCTATAATATCACCAAAATCTTCTAAGTTAGCCAAGTTCGCGTCTGATGGGAAGTGATAGAAAGGACTCCCAAAGGCGTTGCCTTGGTTTCATTCAAGTTCCTCATCAAATGGCTCACCGGCACCCGCGGCCCTGGATGCCTCGTCTCCCGAGTCAAAAGAAGGTTCATCTACGAGACGACCTACAAGAGTAGTTGATTCAACTATGAGAACTGAAGATGGGCAATTGGAACTAGAACCAGGAACCGACGAGGTTGTAGGAAGGTTAGACGGAGTAGCAGCAGTCCCAAGAACAGCCCTGCTTGCTCCCCAGCCAGCAGCTGTAATGTTCTCAGGGGTTAAAAGGGAAAATAAATTTCGCTCATCGGTGGAACATATACACCTAATAGGCTAGCTAAATTGGACCCTCAGGCTAGCTATGTCGAATTTTTCTGAGCGCTTCGAGTGGTCGCTGGTATCACGATTCCATCTAGTACGAATTTGTAAATCGCTTAGAATCTCAACAACGACCCACTCGCTCTCAAAACCACGCAATTTATTAGGAAGGTCCGAAAAAATTTTATTAGGGAACCCGTTGACCCTTAACCTCTGAAGAGAGAACGTTATCAGTCCTTTTAGCCCACGGACTTTAAAAAAGCCGCTTAAAAGAGGAATCGTTGGGACAATATCTAAATTAAGGCACAATATTGAAAATGCTACTAGTAGAGCCCATGCATGGGGATGGAGTTGACATGAAACAACATCCTTATACCTAAGGAAAGCTTGAGCAAACTCAGGTAGAGGAAAACGAAAATCGAAGGATAAAAATGCTTTATGAACGGCCACGCCGCTTCTAACCAGGTTAAGTGTAACTTCCCCCACAGCTGGAAGTCTATAACGATAACCAGAAGGAAGAGGAAAACGAGTATTGAAATCCTCTAAGTCCGTATTCATTAGTGTACATTCGACACCACCCCTTCTCAGTGTTTTACAAGGGCGTTGTGAAGACATGATTGATCGAAGATAGGATGTGAGGCGACAGACTTGAGGAATGGCGAAAGACCTATAAGCGAGAGACTCTGGAAACGAGAGACCCTAATCCTTATGCAGAAGACTAGATAACAGCGAGAGACTAAAAGCAAGTGTGAGAGATGTTAAATTATGGCGAAAGGCGAACATTTACTACGATACTGTAAGCGAGAGACTTCTGTGATGATGCGACAAACTCTTTTGGCGAGAGAGCTGAAAATACGGGCGACAAATTGCTGCTCAGAGGTTTTTGTATGCTCTTTCGTCGAACCCCAGCCGTTTATATAGCCGCGACAGGGAATACCAAACATCACGTCTGACAACACCTCCAATAGAGTTGAGAATTTTTACCTGCAAAAAATACCAGAGAAAATTACAAAAATCAGAAAAAGACTATTCATGTTGGGCTAAAGCCCAAAAACTTGTATTTATACTCTCTTGATTGGAAAAATCTAACAAGAGAGTGGGGAGCAATTGATATGGCAAAGCCCATTCACACAGGATTAAAGCCCAAAGTGTCTAGGATATGCCATATGGAAAAGTCCTATTGGACCACATGGCATTGACTAAATGATTACGGACAGGCAAAAGATCCCTCTCGCCTGCGACAGGACCTCTATCGCAGGCGAATGACCCCTTATGGTCTGTCACTCATTGCTCGTGTATTATACACGTGGCCGAATCCAGCCTCCATCATAGTGCAATAGATTCCTCCCGCTGATATGTGCCGCATCATTCAACAGCCTCCCATCGGAGACAGGCTCCCCATTACTCCCTAAATTTACGGAAGTAGTGTTATATTTGGAAACAAACTCCTACCAAAAGGACGTAATCACCCCCAAGTAATTACCCTTAAATATTCGCCTATAAATAGGCCTCAGGTACAATTCTGTTCTCTAATTTTTAACTGCTGGCTTTTATGCTTCCGGAGACTCAAGAACCTTTTTGCTGACTTAAGCATCGGAGTGCCTACGCAGGGAACCACCCCATGCGTTACTCTGACTTCTCTTGTTTTTACAAAACTTCTTGGGAGACACGTGGAGGAAGAATACGAATATCGACGTCAGCACACATTTATTGTTGTTTTGTGCAACAACAATTATAATAATCTTTTAAGAATAAATTAGGTAATCTCTTAATGCAAAAGTATTATTCTGATAGAATTAATTACTTTTTAAAAATAATTAATTTATTATCTATTAAATATAAAATTAAAGTGTAAATATAAATAATATTTCTAATAGTAAATTAAAGTGTAATTTAATAATATACTTGTAGACACTCAATTTTGTCCAAATTGGTAATATTATTGCTCAAAAATTTTAGATCGAATATTGTTAAATAATGAATTCATTTCGAGTAAAATTTGAGATTTTTTTTCTACACTTATATAGGGCCATAATATGTGAAAATAAGCTCGATTGAACTTTCAAAGTTCAATTAAAATTTATGGGCTTCAAGACCCAAAGAAAATGGGTTGTATTTGATTTTCATTTCTTTTATTACTTTATTATTTATTTACTTGTTATTATTATTTTATTATGTCTTTTTTTAGTAAAATAAAAAAAAGAGAAGAAAAACTCTGACAAAGTTGGTGTCGTGCACCGGCCTACCAACATAGGGTGGCTGGCAGCCAAAATCACGCTGCCAGCCCACCCTTGTTGACTTGGGTTCTTCAATGCAGATGGAAAATAGTAGATAGAGAGATTATTGCTCTACAAAAAGGGAGGATTTTTCGGTAGCTGGGAAAAAGGGGGAGGAACAATTGGGAACCAAAGAATTTCAACATTTTCTGCAAACCCGTAACACCTCTACCCGAGAACCACCACTACAACCCCACACACACAGAGCAGCCACCCGAGAACCACCATAAACAACCAGCACAGCAGCAACCCATAACCCACCATTTTCGACCTAAACCCATCTATCTTCTGTTCACCGACAACCACAAAAAAACCCAAATCACCACAACACCACCACCTCACTAAAAACCCCTCTGAAGCCCCAAATCGCCATAGATCTTCTGCCAAGATCAAAACCCAAGCACTTTGAGAGAGATATCAAAAACAGCAAGCACATTCTTAAAATACCCATTTCTTATATACCAGAAAATCAATAGAAAAAAAAAACCAAACTCATCAATCCCAAACATACGAGCAAAGCAATCAAACATCAAAACACAACTCAAAAATAGGTTTTGGATTTTGTTGAGATTCAGATTTTTTAAAGGAAATCAGAAAGGCAAACAAGGACAAGGAAGGAAGAGGGCTGGCTACCGATGGCGGTAAAGAAGTTGGTGGTCGGCGATGCTGTGAGATCCGGTGGCAGCAACGGCTGGAGCAGAGAAGCCTCGCCTGCGAAAAAAAGTAAAAAGTAAAAAATCCAAAACAAATAAAAGGGATTTTGGGATTTTTAGAATCGGTTTGAAATTCTAGATCTAGGAAAGAAGAAGGAGATTTGAAGAAAACAGAGGAAAGAGGAAAGAAGAATCGGCAAAAAAGCTTCGGAAAAGGAAAGCCTTTTTTTTCCGTTGTGGTATCCGACGAGGCCACTAGCGACGGCCGGTGGCAGTTCCGCCGTCTGAAAGCAGAGAGAGGCAGAGAGTTGAAAAAAAAAACGAATTTTCTTTTAGAGAAAAATTAAAATCTGAAAAAAAAAGTTTTGGGTATTTATAAGCAGCCTAAACGGCTGCGTTTTGAGCCAAGGAAACGGCTCATTTTTTCAACCCAACCCGACGCCTTCGCGACCCGCTCTAGCCCACTCGATCCGACTCGTCAAAAGGGACCCGGCCCACTCCACTAGCAGCTCACTTGGTCTGCCATCACTTTTCATTAGGCCAAACTCATTTCCAGGCCCATTTTCATGTACAACAAAGGATTGGGGCCATGTTGTTTGGGTTGAATTTGAAAAGCTTCATTGGGCTTTAAGTCCAAATCACTTAAATCACTTGGGTACACTCTTATCTTTCCATTTTTTATATACATAAATTCATATATATTTATTTGATTATTTATGTTATGTATTTTTATATCTCCATGTCATATAAAATATATACATATGAAATGTTTGTTAGGAAAAAAATAATCTTAGGTTTAATTTCATGAATTTAGTTTTAATAAAAAAACAAACAAACAATTAGTACTAATTATTATAAAGTGTATCCTAGAAAATGTAATTAAATATTTTTCCGATGATGGGATGTCATGAAACTCACAAGTAGTGATTTCTTAACTGATCCCTAGGTGAGAAGAGTCGTACTAAATGTTACCAGAGTATTGGGATATTTAGTATGATTTTTCAATAATTTAAATTTTTGTTAAAAAGTAAAGCAATAAGATTTTTTCCAATTAATACTAAAATTTAAATTTGAATTAAATAATTTTCCGATGATGGGATGTTATGAAACTCACAAGTAGTGATTTCTTAACTAATCCCTAGGTGAGAGAAGTTCACTAAGTGTTACCAGAGTATTGGGACACTTAGTGTAATTTTTCAATAATAAAAATTTTTATGTAAAATAAATAAAGATATATTTATATAAAAAATTAAAAAATTCATTTGCATCATTCATTATCTGTTTGCATCATATGCATTCATAATAATTTTCGAAGCGAGTGTGAATCTTCCGATGATGAGATTCTATAGAACTCACAAGTAGTGATTCTTAATAAATCTCTAGGTGAGAAAAATTATTTCAAATGTTACCAGAGTATTGGGATATTTGATTTAATTTTTCAATACAAAAAGGTTCACATTCACTTTTGAAAAATAAAATTTAACTTTTTAAAATAAAACAAAATAAATTTACAAATAAAAAATGATTTTGAATAAAAAGATTGCAATAAAATAAGAATTATTTTTAAATGTTAAATTAAGACCATTTTATTAAAACCAAAGGATAACATATGATTACTATGGTACCGTTTTTTAACGGGCGTCGTGGGGGTGCTAATCCTTCCCCACGCGTAACCGTACTCCCGGACCCGATTTTTTTTTCGCAGACCAAAAATTGTCTTTTTAATAAAACTTAATTAAGTTTGAGATTTTGTTAAAAAGATAAATATTTTAGGTGACCAATCACACCTAGTCAAAAAAGATTGGTGGCGACTCCCTTTTGTTTTTAAATGTTTTTCAAAATCATCAAGCGCGAAGCCGTTACGACAGCTTGGCGACTCCGCTGAGGACGCTTTTTGAGGGTTAAGCCATTCATTAATCATGTGTTATCCAAAGTTTTAATTTAATAGTCTCGATTAATATTTAAACTTAATTCACTTAGATTTTGAAAATAATTTTGTTTGCATTTGCATTCTATGTTATTTATTTTATGTTTTATATTTGTATATATTGTTATTAATTAATTGTTTGGACATATAGCATTAGAGTCGTAGTGTGATGAATGATTGGCGTGTTCCCTCATGCACACACTTGCACTTGCATCTGCATAACATGAGCTCTATACCCGAGTTCAGTCCTTCTTAGGAGGGAGTAGAGTACCTTTGCTCTCATGAGGTAATCACCTCCGCAATGGCAATCGAAATACTCCCACTCAAATTAAATCTTACTAGTCCAGTGTGGACGACAGTGAGGTATAATTTGGAAACTTTTAGATTTGAAAACCCAGCTCAGCATATAGAAAAACTAAGAGGCCAGCCTTAGGTAGAGCCATGTCCAATTTTTGTAGAAATTATCCCGATATTAGGACACAAGAGGAAACATTATTTGATCCCATTTCTCGTATCAATAATAAAGGTACTATGTATTTTGGTTTGAATTGTTCATAATTTAAGTCTTAGAAATTTTTCTTGTTTTTCAAAAAGGATTTTTTTAAATAATAATAAAATTGTGGAAAGAGATTTTGTAAAATAAAAAGAAAGAAATCTAAGTTTTAATGAAAAAAGAAAGTGTAAGAAAAAAATAAAACAAACTTTTCTTTCAAAATAATGGGAATAATTTTTCTTAAAAAAAAAGAGAAGAGGGATTTCTTTCAAAAATATGGACATAAAAATGGGAATAAATGGAAAAATACGAAGAGAGCTGACGTTTTTTTTCTAAATAAAGGTAAAATAGAGTTAACAAAATCTTTCATTGATTTTTCTTTTTTCCTTTTCTGAATAATTTAAAGAATAAGTTGACAAGAAAAAAAATAAAGAAAAATATTTTTTATTTTTGGGTTGTATAGGAGTTTTAATGAAAATATAAAAACAAAAAAAAGTTTTTTCCTTTTCTTGATTATCTCATAAAAAAATTTTAGAACAAAAAGATGTCAACAAAAAAAATTGTCCTTGAATTTGTGTGGAAAAGAATTCAAAAAAAAAAATAGTTTGATTTGGAATAAAAATGAAATAAAGTTAATTTTTGAAAAAAGAATCGATAGGGGATGTGAATTTTAGGAAAAATAGAAAATAAAAAAAAATTTTATTGATAAAAGAAAAAGTTTGATTTGGAATAAAAATGAAATAAAATCAATTTTTGAAAAAAGAATAGAATAGAGAATGTGAATTTTATTTTTTAGAAAAAAATAGAAAAAAAAATTTTGGTGATCAGAGAAAAATGATTTCTAGAAAAATGAAGAAGAATGCTCAGGTTTATTTAGGAATTCCATCTTTCTTGCATGATTGGATTAAGGAATAATAAGATTAGTGTTTAGGTATTGTAAATACAAATATTCGTTTTTTTCAAACATGTTAGGGACATGTATCATTTTAATTCATTTCATCATCATTGTGTATATATATGTTGATAGTCATGTCATTTGCATTTTAGAATCATGAAAGTTAGGTGAAATAAAACCAAATTTGATTTTCATTACCATTGCATTGTGTATAAAATACATTTTGTATAAACATGTCCTTCATCATGCCTTGTTATTGTGTTATGTTTTAAATATTTTATATAGCATTTCAAAAAAAAAAAAGAGGGAGAGTTTTTGAAACAATTTTGATATGGTTTAAGATTACTCTTCAACTTCTCTTACTTGTATCGGACTTGACCTCTTAAGTTAATAAGTGAATATGATAAATAAGAGGCAAATTTTAGTTTGAATTCTGGAATGCATTTTACATTGTTGCATCACACTTTGCAGAAAAGTCTTTGAGAAACTAGACTAAGTTTTTTACAATTTTGAATTTGTTTATTCTTTCAATTTTCTTTTTTATCAAATTTGTGTACATGTGCTATTAATTGATTATTTTCATTGAAATTATTCCTCCCTAAGATTTGGTTAAAGTGGAGACCTAAACACCTAACATGCAAAATCAAGAAAGTTATGCAAACTAACAAAAAAAAAAGAAAAAAAGAAGAAGAAAAATTGTTCCATTTCATAGATTATGTCATACATATCATTTACATACACATACAAATAACATGATTTTCATAAAATTCACATTTGTACGCTTGTTATACTTTAGTAAACATGCCAATACCCTTCATTTTTCAAAAAAAAAAATTGGTTGTTTAAAACATTCTTGAAAAAAAATATATAAGAGTTTTTTTAGACAAAGATAATGATATGGATTTCTAATTAAAAATTGTGGTAATAAGGTTCAAGGCCTCTCAACCATCAAAGATTACAAAGCAATTCAGGACTCTCACAAGCTTAGACCATGGAAGAAGGACAGGCTAGCCGAATGGAGAAAATAGAAAAGGCGCAAGAAGAGATGAAGGGGCAATTGGCTGCAATGATGGAGATGATGACCAAAATGAGTAAAGGAAAGGAACCAGCACAGGGAGTAACTACTCAAGTCCATACTTCACAGCATATGCCATTTTCGAGGCACGACATTCCAAACCCTAGGAGGAACCCATCAGACCCAATCTATGTCCATGATTCGGATAATTCTAGAGAACATGAGAAATTGAAGATAGGTGTATCAACAATGAAAGAGAATTTAGAGCCTCAAACAAAGTTAGATCTCCTTGAAGAAAGGTTACGAGCTATCGAAGGGATGGATTCATATGGTTCTCTGGAGGCGAGCGAGCTCTGTTTGGTACCAGGTGTAGTTATCCCACCAAAGTTCAAAGTTCTAGATTTTGAAAAGTATGATAGGACCAAATGCCCGGCAACTCATATCAAGATGTACTGTCAGAAAATGGCTGCTTATGCTCAGAATGATGAATTATTGGTGCATATTTTTCAAGACAGTCTAACCGGATCAGCTGCCAGGTGGTACACCCAACTGATCGAGCCCATATCCGCTCATGGAAAGAATTGGCTCAGGCATTCATTGCTCAATACAAGCACATTGAAGATTTGGCACCAGATCGCTTATCCTTACAGGGCATGATGAAGAAACATGAAGAGAGCTTTAGAGAATATGCTCAAAGGTGGAGGGATGTAGCTGCCCAAGTTCAACCACCCCTCACAGAGAAAGAAACCGCCATCTTGTTTGTCAACACACTCCCAGCACCATTTTATGAAATGATGGTTGGAAATGCTATAAAGAATTTTACAGATATGGTAATTTCTGGCGAAATAATAGAGAATGCAATCAATAGTGGCAAGCTTGTAGGAGATGATGCCATGAATACAAGAAGATGTGATACATCGGGGAATGAAGAAGATGTTCATGCCATGAATTATGAGGGGTAACATGTGGGAGAATTTGCTCCATATCATCCTTATCCAATGTACCAAACTCACTACCCCACCATAAATAGTATCTCTCCAAGCTTGAACACCCGTCAACCAATCCCACAATCTAGTTGGCAAATGGGTTTCCAAACACCCATGCCTACCCAAAGCAACCAAAGAGGATCTCGAAACAAACGAAGAAGGACTGATATTGATCCATTTCCTTTGTCTTACACCGAAGTATTTCGGTGCCTTGTTGAGAATCAGCTTGTTACTCCAATTCCACTAAAGCCTTTAGAGCCTCCATATCCAGAATGGTACGACCCTAATGCTCGATGTGACTATCATAATGGGAACTTGGGTCACTCAATAGAAAATTACCTTGCTTTTAAGCGTAATGTGCAAAGTTTGATCAGAAAAGGCTTATTGAATCTCGAGATAAAGGTATGAGTGTCAACCTATCATCCAACCATGCCAGGGGATAACTACAAAAAGGATCTTTTTGGTGGGTCATTCATGATGATGTGAAATTGTTTTTTTTGTTGAAGTTATGGCCCAACCTTAATGGCTTTTCATGTATAGACTTTCATTTATCTTTTATCATCTTAATGAAGTAGCTTATGCATGTTCATCACGTTTTTCTCTCTATTGATTCAAATTTGGCTTTGCCTTCTTTATATACTTCACTATAGTCCCTCCATTTTTAAGCAATAAATATGACATCGATGTTGATAATAATTTGGGATTGGAACTCTACCAAAGCTTTATTCGTGTTGACAATCTTGTCCAAAACCTTGACATGAATATTGTAGTGGAAATATGGTTTGTATATGGAGAAGGTGGAGGTTGACATGCAATTTTGTAACAAATGGTTTCGCAAGTTGGTGTTTGCTCAGTAAATGATTCTTTGATAAAAGTTTTCACATTTGAAAGGAAGAATGGCCATCTTTCACCTACATTTCACTGTAAGAAAATTGTCCATTGCTAACCCCTTTGAGCCTAATATGTTTGTTTTGTTTTTTTAAGAAACCCACCAAGGATCACCCTCCACATTAGGGGGGCAAAGTAAGGTAAAAAAAAGAGAAGGAAGAAAAAAGAAAAAGTTGTTCACTTGAAATCTATGAAAGAATTTAAGGGGCAAATAAAAAAAAAGAGAAAACCCTTTTTACATTTTAAAGTTATTTGTGAAAAAAAAAAGGGGGAAGAAAAATAAGAAATGGAATTAGAATAAAAAGGGAATGGATGAAGAATGGGGCAAAATGCCTAAATGAGTCATGCATTAGAAAAATGATCCTCTAGTTTATAACATTTTAAAACACAAAGTTTAGGCCTACTTTATCCTTTCTTTCATAACCCCTCACCTTAGCCCACATTACGTACCTTAAAAGTCCATTTTGATCAAGTGTGAAAATTTGAGTCGAAGAACCATACATTGGGCCAAGAAATTGCGTGAAGATTGTGATTCTTTAATAGTGGACCATAATGAGGATGTTGAGGATGAATAAAAAATGATGAAAAAGAAAAAAAGGTGAAAAATGACAAAAAAAGAAGGAAGAAAAAATGATGAAAAAAAAAAGAAGAAGAAAAATAATGACTCAAATCGAAAACCCGAAAGGGCGGTTCAAGTCAAATAAGGATAGATGATCAAGTTGGCAAGTAGAGGAGATCTCTGCCTTAAATTTTCATGGTGTAAACATTTTGCCAAGTAAGGGTTAATCTCAATACAATTAACTCACAAAGATTAAGGACATTAAGGAAATAGATTTGTTAGAGAAAGAATCCCAAATTTTCTATCAAGATTGATTGAATATTTGTTGTTTGAAAATTGTTGCCTTTTCTTTTCCTCAAGTTGGCTTGCTCTTTGACAAAACTATTCCTATTCCCTTCATCATAAATACCCCTCTTTTAATTTTTATCCCATTTCATACCTAGAAAAAATCAAGAAAATGTGATGACATTGCATTTGTTATGAAACTGAAGTGATGAAAAATAAATGAATAGTACTATTCATGAAAATTCATGCATTACCAAATTTTTGGGAGGATATGGGGCAAATGAGAATTGAGACGATAATGAAGTATATTAATGCTTGAAGTCTCCAATTGGAGTATACCAGAGTTGATTAGGTAGTGAAGAATGAAGGAAAACCAGTTGAGATTGTGGAATCAGTTTTAAGAAGGAAAGGTAAGATGACATAAGGGATGGTCTTGTGAACCTTGTTACCATCGTTTTTGCATGATTTTTTAACAATCTTTGCATTGCATTCATCACATACACTTAGGAAAGAAATAAAAAAATTTTAACCTTGAGTAGGAGAATTTTCAATTTTAAGTTGAGTAAAATTTTGGAAAACATGATTTTCAAGAATTTTAAAGTAAGAATTAAGATTTTAAGATGATGAACTTTGAATTCTATAAGAAATTAAGATAAAATAAGATTTTAGAAAAAGAGAAAATATTGAGATGTGAGATAAATGAGATTTTAGGATGAGAATTCCCGAAATGGACTTTTGGATGTGAATTCCCAAATAAATTTGCCAAATATCAGTACTTAAACTTTCGGATGAGAATTCCCGAAACAAATTTCTAGAAGTGAATTCCTAGATTTTCGGATGCGAATTCCCGAACAAATTTCTAGAAGTGAATTCCTAGATTTTCGGATGAGAATTCCCGAAACAAATTTTTGGATGTGAATTCTCAAAACAAATTTCCAGATGTGAATACCTTGAATTTCGGACGTGAATCCTCGAAATAGAATCTTCGGATGCGAATTCCCGAACAAATTTCTAGAAGTGAATTCCTAGATTTTCAAATGCGAATTCCCGAACAAATTTCTAGAAGTGAATTCCTAGATTTTCGGATGAGAATTCCCGAAACAAATTTTTGGATGTGAATTCCCCAAACAAATTTTTAGATGTGAATACCTTGAATTTCGGACGTGAATCCTCGAAATAGAATCTTCAGATGCGAAATCCCGAACAAATTTCTAGAAGTGAATTCCTAGATTTTCGGATGAGAATTTTCGAAACAAATTTTTGGATGTGAATTCCCAAAACAAATTTCTAGAAGTGAATACCTAGATTTTCGGATGTAAATTCCCGAAATAGAAATTTTCTAAACGAGAATCCTTAAATTATTGGAAGTGAATTTCTGATTTAAGTCTAAGTTAGAAAAAAAAGAAAAAAAAAGAAGGAAAAAAAAGAAAGAAAAGAGAGAGAGAGAGAGAGAGAGAGAGAGAGAGAGAGAGAGAGAGAGAGAGAGAGAGAGAGAGAGAGAGAGAAAGGGAATTCTTGAAAGTTTAAATTTGAAGTGAAGCTCTTCAAACAAAGTTCTAGATAAAATTAAACACATTAACGTTAGAACGAAATAAATGAGATTTTCGGACGAGAAATTCCCGATATAAATTATCCAGACGAGAATTCCTGGATGTTCGGATGTGAATTCCCGAAACCAATTTCGGATGTGAACCTCCGAATTAAAATTTTGGGTGTGAATCCCTCAGTCAAATCTTCGGATGTGAATCCCCGAAACCACCGTTCGGATGTAAATCCCCGAACCCAAATTTCTAGATGTGAATTCCTAGATCTTCGAATGTGAAATCTTTCAATTTAAAGTTTCATTGCCTCTGCTGCAAGAGAAGCACATTCAAGAAAAATTTAAAGTTTCATTGCCTCTGCTACAAGAGGAGCACATTTCAGGAAGAATTTAAAGTTTCATTGCCTCTGCTGCAAGAGGAGCACATTCAGGAAAAATTTAAAGTTTCATTGCCTCTGTTGCAAGAGGAGCACATTTCAGGAAAAAAATTTAAAGTTTCATTGCCTCTGTTGCAAGAGGAGCACATTTCAGAAATAAATTTAAAGTTTCAATGCCTTTGTTGTAAGAGGAGCACATTTCAGGAAGAAATTTAAAGTTTCAATGCCTCTGGTGTAAGAGAAGCACTTTCTCAAAAAAAAAACACACAACAAAAACATGAGATTAGGTAATGAGCAAGACAAAATTGTGTCTATTGTCTTTGCTCTATTTCTGATCCTCAGTAAAGAGCAAAGAGGGGCAGCTGTAGACACTCAATTTTGTCCAAATTGGTAATATTATTGCTCAAAAATTTTAGATCGAATATTGTTAAATAATGAACTCATTTCGAGTAAAATTTGAGATTTTTTTTCTAAACTTATATGGGGCCATAATATGTGAAAATAAGCTCGATTGAACTTTCAAAGTCCAATTAAAATTTACGGGCTTCAAGACCCAAAGAAAATGTGTTGTATTTGATTTTCATTTCTTTTATTACTTTATTATTTATTTACTTGTTATTATTATTTTATTATGTCTTTTTTTTAGTAAAATAAAAAAAAGAGAAGAAAAACTCTGACAAAGTTGGTGCCGTGCACCGGCCTACCAACATAGGGTGGCTGGCAGCCAAAATCACGCTGCCAGCCCACCCTTGTTGACTCGGGTTCTTCAATGCAGATGGAAAATAGTAGATAGAGAGATTATTGCTCTACAAAAAGAGAGGATTTTTCGGCAGCTGGGAAAAAGGGGGAGGAACAATTAGGAACCAAAGAATTTCAACATTTTCTGCAAACCCGTAACACCTCTACCCGAGAACCACCACTACAACCCCACACACACAGAGCAGCCACCCGAGAACCACCATAAACAACCAGCACAGCAGCAACCCATAACCCACCATTTTCGACCTAAACCCATCTATCTTCTGTTCACCGACAACCACAAAAAAACCCAAATCACCACAACACCACCACCTCACTAAAAACCCCTCTGAAGCCCCAAATCACCATAGATCTCCTGCCAAGATCAAAACCCAACCACTTTGAGAGAGATATCAAAAACAGCAAGCACATTCTTAAAATACCCATTTCTTATATACCAGAAAATCAATAGAAAAAAAAAAACCAAACTCATCAATCCCAAACATACGAGGAAAGCAATCAAACATCAAAACACAACTCAAAAATGGGTTTTGGATTTTGTTGAGATTCAGATTTTTTAAAGGAAATCAGAAAGGCAAACAAGGACAAGGAAGGAAGAGGGCCGGCTACCGACAGTGGTAAAGAAGCTGGTGGTCGGCGATGCTGTGAGATCCGGTGGCAGCAACGACTAGAGCAGAGAAGCCTCGCCTGCGAAAAAAAGTAAAGAGTAAAAAATCCGAAACAAATAAAAGGGATTTTGGGATTTTTAGAATCGGTTTGAAATTCTAGATCTAGGAAAGAAGAAGGAGATTTGAAGAAAACAGAGGAAAGAGGAAAGAAGAACCGGCAGAAAAGCTTCGGATAAGGAAAGTCTTTTTTTTTCGTTGTGGTATCCGACGAGGCCACTAGCGACGGCCGGCGGCAGTTCCGCCGTCTGAAAGCAGAGAGAGTTGAAAAAAAAACGAATTTTCTTTAAAAGAAAAATTAAAATCTGAAAAAAAAGTTTTGGGTATTTATAAGCAGCCTAAACGGCTGCGTTTTGAGCCAAGGAAAAGGCTCATTTTGTCGACCCAACCCGACGCCTCCACGACCCGCTCCAGCCCACTCTATCCGACTCGCCAAAAGGGACCCGGCCCACTCCACTAGCAGCTCACTTGGTCTGCCATCACTTTTCATTTGGCCAAACTCATTTCCAAGCCCATTTTCATGTACAACAAAGGATTGGGGCCATGTTGTTTAGGTTGAATTTGAAAAGCTTCATTGGGCTTTAAGTCCAAATCACTTAAATCACTTGGGTACACTCTTATCTTTCCATTTTTTATATACATAAATTCATATATATATTTATTTGATTATTTATGTTATGTATTTTTATATCTCCATGTCATATAAAATATATACATATGAAATGTTTGTTAGGAAAAAAATAATCTTAGGTTTAATTTCATGAATTTAGTTTTAATAAAAAAAACAAACAAACAATTAGTACTAATTATTATAAAGTGTATCCTAGAAAATGTAATTAAATATTTTTCCGATGATGAGATGTAATGAAACTTACAAGTAGTAATTTCTTAACTGATCCCTAAGTGAGAAGAGTCGTACTAAATGTTACCAGAGTATTGAGATATTTAGTATGATTTTTCAATAATTTAAATTTTTGTTAAAAAGTAAATCAATAAGATTTTTTTCAATTAATACTAAAATTTAAATTTGAATTAAATAATTTTCCGATGATGGGATGTTATGAAACTCACAAGTAGTGATTTCTTAACTAATCCCTAGGTGAGAGAAGTTCACTAAGTGTTACCAGAGTATTGGGATACTTAGTGTAATTTTTCAATAATAAAAATTTTTATTTAAAATAAATAAAGATATATTTATATAAAAAATTAAAAAATTCATTTGCATCATTCATTATCTGTTTGCATCAAATGCATTCATAATAATTTTCGAAGCAAGTGTGAATCTTCCGATGATGAGATTCTATAGAACTCACAAGTAGTGATTCTTAAGAAATCTAGGTGAGAAAAATTATTTCAAATGTTACCAGAGTATTGGGATATTTGATTTAATTTTTCAATACAAAAAGGTTCACATTCACTTTTGAAAAATAAAATTTAACTTTTTAAAATAAAACAAAATAAATTTACAAATAAAAAATGACTTTGAATAACAAGATTGCAATAAAATAAGAATTATTTTTAAATGTTAAATTAAGACCATTTTATTAAAACCAAAGGATAACACATGATTACTATGGTACCGTTTTTTAACGGGCGTCGTGGGGGTGCTAATTCTTCCCCACGCGTAACCGTACTCCCGGACCCGATTTTGTTTTCGCAGACCAAAAATTGTCTTTTTAATAAAACTTAATTAATTTTGAGATTTTGTTAAAAAGATAAATATTTTAGGTGACCAATCACACCTAGTCAAAAAAGATTGATGGCGACTCCCTTTTGTTTTTAAATGTTTTTCAAAATCGTCGAGCGCGAAGCCGTTACGACAATACTATAATAGTATTATTGTGTAAGCGGTAATTTTAATAAAATTTATTTTTTATACTTTATTAATATTATGATTAATTATATTTAAATAATTAGTATTATATTAATTAATTCACTACAACAAATGTAGCTGGGTTTGCTGTGTGATAAAGAAAGGAAATGGCTACTTAGATAGGGAACAAAAACTAGAAAATTGAATTAAAGCAAGGGAATTGGAACAATAGAGAAGGAGAGAAAACATAGGAGAATGAAGAAAATGGACATTGGGTCTTTAATTTTAGTTGCATTTGTGCCTTTAAATTAACTAAAATGGGTTTTTTTTTAAAATAAAAATTTGATAGGGAAATCAATTAAATAAAGGGAAATGAAAATATGAAAATTTGAGAGGGAAATCAATTAAACAGTGGGAAATCAATTAAATTAACTAAAATGGTTATTTTTAATGAAAATATGGGAGGGAAATCAATTAAATAGAGGGAAATGAAAATAAATCAATTAAATTAACTAAAATGATTTTTTTAAAATGAAAATTTGGATAAATTTTCATATGCAATTAATTTATAAATAATTTTGTTAAAATAGTAATTTATAAATAATTTAATTTGTAAGAGAATTTAATATCTATCAAATAGAAACTGGCTAATTGAATATATAAACAACTAGCATTTTAAAAGATAGAAACTAGATTTGCAGTGTTAAATTTTTGAAACACAAATAGGTAACTAGTATTAAGTATAAAAAATGTTAAAACAATTCAATTATTATAACATTTAAACGTTTTTTCCTTCATTTTTAATAATGTTAACATGTTATAATTTTTATTTTTAAAACTTTTCAACATTCTTTTTACTCTAGATTTCTATTTCTCTAATTATATTCCTATATATGATTGATCATAGGCTTATTTTATAGGAATTAGTTAATCCTAGAATCAATATGAGTTTTAATTGAATAAAAACTAGGAGTTTTAATCCAAGCAAACTATAACTTTGTGTTTTTTTTTAAATTAAAATAATTATATAAAACAAGAATGAACAAGCCCAGATAATATAATGTTTCTATACATTAAACATAACAATATGTAAGTAATAAATATATAAAGAAAAAGTACAATAAATTTCAAACAATGAGATTTTGAAAATAATGAAAATAATAAGTTTTCGAATAATATAGATAAAAAAATCGATTTTATAAGATATAACATTGATAAAAATTAAATTTTCACGTGAATATAATATAGTTTAAGAGAAAATTGCATTTATGATTATTTTATATTCTCAAATTTTATTTTTGAATTTATATTTTATTATAATGAATATTGCCGATGATATTTCGTAACAATTATTTTGCTCGTTTTATATACACAATATTAAGAAAATTTTAATTTGACAATGACTATGAAAATTTGTTGTAAATCTGATATGAATATGAGATAGATATCATAACAAATTTTCTTTTCGTTGTATAAAATATTTAAAAGTTAATTAAACAACGACAATAAAAAATTGTTGCAGATACAATAAGATAACGTCCTTTTATTTTATTCAATTTGATAGGATTTTGCAACAATAAAAAGTATCATTGTATATAATATTTAAAATTTTAATTAGACAACGACAATAAAAAGTCGTCGTTGCAAAAATAATAAAATATTGTAACGCTTTTTTTTTCTTGTAGCTAAATTGGTAGGAATTCACAACAACAAAGAATATCATTGCATAAAATTAAAAAAAAAAATCCAATAAGTAACTATGAAAAATAGTTGCAAATGTAATGAAATTTGCAATAATACTATTAGCTTTTGCAATTTATGATTGCTAAAAGCCTACTTTTAGTAGTGTAAATAATAAAAGACAAGTATACAAAATTATAATCAAACAAATGATATTATTGTTTTTCTTATATATCTTTCATCATTGAAAAGGAAAACAAATTGTTTTACATATTACAATAACAGTATTATAAACAAAAACTATATATTAAATGTATTAAATATACATAATTAATATTTTGTGATATGATAATTTTTGTGACACATCAAATATGTCACCAATAATTTTCTCTTTAAATTATTATTTTTATTTTATTAATTTTTATTTAATTAAAAATAAATTTCTCCTCTAACAAATTTAAATGTTTTTATATCGTCACATATTAATTACACACAGATTTGATTTTAATAGTGACAGATAAATGTGAATATCGTAAAGAATTAAAAAAAATGAAATAATCATTATCAAGTAATAAAACCATTAAAATGTAAAAATTTATATATGAATATTTATTAAATTTTAACTTTACTTTAGCAATTCTATTATATTTTTATTTAACTATATAAAAAATTAAATTAATTATTATATTCAAAATTAAAAAAATATTTATAACTTATAAAATTTCAAAAATAATTTGATTAAGCCCGCTAAACCGACCCAGTTAGAATCGGACCAAACTCGAAATCGGACCGAATCCGAAAATAACCGAACTCGAAAATGCCCGAAACTGAAAAAACCCGAAATCGAAAGTACCCGAAACCGAAAAAAATCGAATCCGAAAAAACCCAAACCTGGAAAAACCCAAACCCGAACCCGAAATGGGCCGAACCCAAAATAATCCGAACTCGAAAGAACCCGAACCCGAAGATAACCTATACCGAACCTGTTCGAACCAGCCTGTTTGCCACCTCTAATGAATGTTGCGGTGTATATGTAGATATACAAGAAAGGATAAAATGAAAAATGAAAATATTTGTAAGATGGTTGGAGTGGTACCTATTGATGATAAAATATGTGAAAATCTTTTTCATTGGTTGGAACACATACGACGTAAATCTGTAGATGCTCCAGTTAAGAGAATATGAGCTATGAATGTTGAGACTGAAAAAAATTTGGAAGGAAGTAATTTGAAAAGATATGGAGGTATTAGAGTTGAATGAACACGTGGCATTGGATAAGAATATGTGGAGATGGAAAATACATATGGACAATCTAACTTGAATTCAAATATTGATTCATATAACCTATCTCAATCGCTTGAGATAAAGGCTCTGTTGATAATAACGATGATGAAGGATATAAAGAAATCCAAATTCAAATGTCGATCTTTAATTGCTTAAACTCTCAACTTGACCTACATAAACATCAAGTGAGATCATGGATGGATGAAATTCAAACTCAATATTTTAAATAATTGATACATACGCTTACAATTACCTACGCTTCTTTTACAAAACAGAACTTGGAGCTATAACTTTGATGATCATTTAATGGAGACTTTTGTAATTTGCTTATCTCAAAAGCTTTCTTATTTGCGGATGCAAAAACAGCTTTGCAGCCAGTTAATCTTTTCACCTTTTGATGTGTCAATGGCCTCTGGCATTTGTTGCGCTCTAAGACTTATACCGCAAGTGCACGGGTCACGACAAGTAATAAAGTGATGAATAAAGTATCGTTCCCATGAGGATTAATTAAAATTGCTACAGCTAAGTACTAAAATTGATCATCTTAGGTTTATTCAAGCAAATGAAAATTTCAACTTAACTAACTATTAAAATACCTAAAATAAAACATAAACTAAATATGCATGAATAAAAATAAAGATAAAAATAAATGCAAATATAAATTGATGATATGAATTAAATTACCCAGACATAATTTACTAACTAAATACCTAAAGCTAATTCTGTTTAAACTACAAAAACTATAAAACTAATGAATTAATGAACTAATAAACTAATTAATATCTGAACTATTATAACATAAAATAATATATTTAAACTACCGAATTAATAAAATATGTAAAACATTAAACTAATGAAACGATAAAATTAGTATAAAACGTGGCATTCATCATGTAATCTCCTTGCCCTTACAGCCACGCAACAGTAGCCAGTCAAGCCAAATGCCACACGCCTGCCACTGAAACAGCAGCTTCTAACCATGCGCGACACGCTTCAGCTCACGTTCAAGCCACCGAACAGTAAAGCCAACACCAGCCCACGTCCTGCTTCTGCTTCACATGTCCAGCCAGCCCCTGTCTTCACGTGATTCAGCAGCAAATACCCAGCTCATGCATCCATGCGTCCACTACAGCAGCAACTGCTCTGCACCGGACCATGCGCAACTGACCAGCAAACCTTGCCACGCTCAGCAAACAGCAAAGTTCTGAGCAGCAGCTACAGCACACTTAACAGCTGCTAAGTAACAATATCAGAAGCAGAGCAGAGAAGTAAAGAGCTTAAGCTTCGAACCAGAAAAATAATCAAACAGGTTGTAAACTATGAATGCAGAAAAAGAAAGAAATAACACAGTGCAAAGATTTTAAATCAAAACATGAATTTTTAACAAGATCATGAAGAAACTTAAACAGAAATTAATAAAACATATTAGCATTAAAGTAATTAAATAAAACAGAGCATGGGAAGAACAAGAAGAGAAACTGTAATTTCATTGAATCTAAATTTAAAACAATTTGAAGTTTGATGTAAAACTTGACTGTTTCAACTGAAACTAAATAAACAAAGGAAAATACAAAAATAAAACCAAAACTAAAGAAAGAAAAAGAAACATGGCTAGCTTATACGGGCTGCGTTTTTTTTTGGGGCTGAAACTCAATTAAATGCTAGTTTGGGTTGGGTTTAAGGGGTAATTTATTGGGTTTTGGAGTTTAAGAAGGTTTTAAGTAACCAGTGTAAGGTTTAAGGATAAGGTTGTAGAAATAAGGTTTAGGATTTAAAGAAGGGATAAGTTTAAGGTTAGAGTTTAAACACCAAATTCAAGCATTTTCTTTGATTTTTTAGTTATTTTCTCGATTTTCTAGTCATTTTCTCGATTTTCTCATTATTCTTAAAATTCCTACACATGAAGATAATTTAATTAAATTAGGAAGAAAAATACATTAAAATTTCAAAATTTAATCAAAATTGATGCAATAAAATACTCTAAAAAATATATATTTTAGAGACTTATCAGCATCCAAACCACTTCTTCCATCTCTGGTCTCTTACTAGGACCTGCATCCCAACACTGCTTCATCAATTCTGCTAGATCGTTTGGAGAGTGTTTGGGTTTCGGGTCTCAGGTTCTGCATTAATCCAATATTAGTAGAGAAAAGTTTGTTTGTTAGCTTCTTAAATCCTAAACATCATTTCTCAAATACGAAACGTAGCATATTGATTTTCTTTGTACCTGATAAAGAATAGCTGAAGCTAACTCTAAAAAACTAAGATTGGGATAAGGCTTGTCACAGCAGTAGATTTCCCATAAACAAATTCCAAAACTATAAACGTCGCATTTTTTGTCATATGGTTTAGAAGCAATGATCTGTATTAAGCATTATGGTTGTATAACATAAATACAAGTGTAATTGACATAATATAAATTTGCACATAAGAAGAAAATTTTGACCATATTACCTCAGGCGCCATGTAACTAATTGCCTCGGTGGCACAGTCGCTTGTCACCTCTTCATGACTTGAAATTTACACATTACATGATCCAAAGTCAGTTATTTTCAGCTTGAAATTTCTATCAAGAAACGTGTTTTCTGGCTTTACATTTCCGTGAATAAGTTTCCAAGAGTGAAGGTAAGCCAACCTAAAATAAAAACCATTACGTATGCTCATCTTTAAATTAGTTTTAAGGAATTAAATGGTTGAATTGAACCTCAAATAACCAAAAGAAGCTTTACCCTCTTGCTAGATGTAGTGCTAGTTGAATGACAATCTTCAAAGCTAACTTGTTTTCTCGATTATTTGAGAGGAAAGATTTAAGAGTTCCACCGGAGAGATACTCAACCACAACATAATTCATATTACTTAACAACCGAATCCCAAGATTATTCCTTCGTAATCTAAATTCCGGTTCATCGATTTTGGCTCCAATTAACTGAGGAATATATTAGGAAGAAAAAAAATGTTACAAAGCCAACATTAATTTAATTCCCTACTATATAATTAATAAAGATAGCAAAAAAGCTACGAGTAAAGTAAACTTGACAATCTTAGATACGATACGAATATGAAAGTGATACGAGCTAAAGTAAAGTAAAAATTATATATTGTTGTTACTCAAAACAACAATAAGTGATTGCTGACGTCAATGTCTATCCTTCTTCTCCACGTGTCTCCAAGAAACTTCTGAGAAAAACAAGAAGAGTCAGAGGAACGCAAGGGGTGGTTCCCTGCGTAGGCACTCCAATGCTTAAGTCAGCAAAAGGTTCTTAAGTATTTGGAAACGTAAAAACCAGAAGTCAAAAATTAGGTCGTAAAATAATACATGTGGCCTATTTATAAACGAATATCACAGAGTAATCACCTCGAGGGTGATTTCATCTTTTTGAGAAGAGTTTGTTTCCTAATACAACACAAACACCATCAATCTCAGGCGGCGACGGAGGTCTGTCGCTCGGCGGGAGACCATAGACGAAAGCTATTCGAGTTAAAGGTAACAGACTACATGTGGACGGTAATTTGGCATTCTGTCGCTGGCGACAGAGTTCTGTATGCTGGTGAAAGGGGTCTCTCACCTATTATACATATGAGGGTTCCATAATATCTCTCGCCACTTACCACGTGGTCAACTAGTTTTGTGCCACATGGTGGCCTATCTGGTTCGCTGGGCTCAACCCAGCATAAACGCTGGGCTCAACCCAGCATAAACGGGCTTTGTCATATCAATTACTCCCCACTCTCTTGTTGGATTTTTCCAATAAAGAGAGTATAAATACTTGGATCTAGGACATTGTGATCTTTTCCTGATTTTTTTTGTTGTTTTCTGGTATTTTTTGTAGGTAAAGAGGTCCAACTCTGCGGGAGCTTTTCCAAGCGTGCGACGCTTCGTATTCCCTGTCGCAACTATATAAGCAGCAGAGGCCCGAGGAAATTGAGTAAGAAAACCTCTGCACCAGGACTCTGCCGCACATTTTTAACTCTCTCGTCGAGCATTTGGTCTGTCGCATCATATAGTCTCTAGCCGAAAACCTTGTCTCTCGCCCTCACACAAGAGTCTTTCGCTCGTTACCTATTGCCGAAAAGTAAGTTCTGCCACTGTTTTTGCATTCTGTAACTTCATTTGGTCTCCTGCAGGTTTAGGTCTCTCACAGGTCTAGGTCTTCCGCAGGTCTAGGTCTTTCGCAAGTCTATCCTTAGTCATGTCTTCTCGACGCGCTGTTAAAATACTGAGGAGGGGTGGTATTGAGTGCAAGTTGTCAAACACAGACTTAGAAGAAATCAGCACTCGTTTCCCCTTCCCTCCCGGTTACCAATACAGACTTCCAACCAATAGGGAACCTTCGCCCGATTTGGTTAGGAGCGGCATAGCTGTACATATAGCGTTCTTAGTCTTCGGTTTTCACTTTCCTCTTCCCGAATTTGCTCAAGCTTTCCTTAGGTATAAGGATATAGTCCCATGTCAACTCCATCCTCATGCATGGGCTCAATTAGTAGGATTTTCAATAGTATGCCATAGTTTAAATATCGTTCCCACCATCCCTCTTCTAAGTGCCTTTTTTAGAGTTCATGGGTTGAAAGGGCTGATTACATTTTCTCTTCCCAGGTTGAAGGTTGAAGAGTTTCCCAATAAAATTTTTTCGGACCTCCCTAATAAATTGCACAATTTCGAGAGTGAGTGGGTCGTTGTTGAGATTCCAAGCGATTTGAGAATTCGCATTAGATGAAACCGTGATACTAGCGACCACTAAAATCGCTCTGAAAAGTTTAATGTAGGCTCCTTAAGGATCCACTTTAGTGAGCCTATATTACTCATTTGCTCTACCAGGGAGCGGGACCTTTTTTTCTCTTTTAACTTCCGAGAATATTGCAGCAGCTGGTTAGGGAGTAAGCAGAGTTACCCTTGGGACTCCTACTATACCATCAAGCCTTCCCACAACCTCGTATAGACCCGGTTCTAGTTTTAGCCATCCAACCGTGGCTCCCGTAGCCGAACCAACTAACCCCGTAAGTCGTCTTGTAGATGAATCTTCTTTCGACTCGGGAGACGAGACACCTGGGGTCACAGATGTCAGTGATTCATCCGAGGAAGATCTTGAATGGAACTAAGGCAACGCCTTTGGGAGTCCCTTCTACGACTTCCCATCGGATGCAAATTTGGCTAACTTAGATGATTTTGGTGACATTATAGGTTTTCAATGATAATTCTTTTTGCTTTTTCATACGTGTTTATAGTCTTTTCAACCTGATTCACTAACTCTTTCTTCTCGTGTTATGCAGATATGAACTTCCAAGCTGCTATGCGTAGGAGGCAGACCACTGTGTCTTCTAGAGTCCCTCCAGAAGCTCCTCTACCTTGAAAGCAGCCTCGGGTTGAGGCATCTCTATCAGAACATCCTTGCGCTCCTACTCCCCCTCCTCCGACCATTGGTGAGCCCAGTCGCCTTACGCAAGAGGCTGAAAGAAGTAAGCCGAAAAGGCATCTCATCCGTGATCGTGGCTCAGACGATCTCGAGAGCTCGGGCTCTCAACGAAGTGAGTCCGCTCCTCGAGAAGGTGATCCTGATGTTGCTAGGAATAGGCCGACTCCCCGCAAGCCTCGTCATAAGTATCGAAAAAGGCTGATCATTGAAGATGCAATGGTCACGAGGCCGAATTTACCCAAAATGGCGCCACCTATGCTTAGGCCCTATAAAGTGGACGGTGGCATGGTTGTCGATGGGGACGACTTTCAAACCTACCCCGGTGTTAATGATAATGACATCATCAAGGAGCCCAGGGTAGCTTCTCGCCTGGCTTGGAGTACTATCCTTCCTCGTGATGAGAAGAAGGGAATTTTCAAAGGTCTTCCCGAGGCTGAGGACATTGCTGATTACCTTATAATGAAGCTGAGAGTGTCGGCTTTCTTTGATAATGATACATACTTTTTAACTTCCTTTGTCGGGTTTTTAAATTATTTTCTTTTTGTTTTGCCAGGCTGCTCAGCAAACGGTGGCTGTTAACGCGCAGCATCGGACTCTTAGGGAATGGGTTGAGAAGGAGTTATATGATCTTCGGGAGAAGTACACGGCACTTCAGAACGAGGTTAACCAACTTCGTCCACTTCCAACAAAATAGACAAGTTGAAGAAGGAAAATACGGACCTCGAACTGAAGTTGAAAGAAGAACAAGTGAAGGTTACATCTCTCCAAGGGTACCGAGAGGCTTACAACAAAGAGAAAAACGATTTTGAGGCCATGAGATTACAACGGGATGAGGCAATTGACGAGCTACAAAATGTGTTAGATCTGCAAAGGGAGGTCCGAGCCAAAGCCGTCCGTAAATACTGCTGGTCCCAACACTGTTTTGAGAAGAAACAAGACTATGCGGTGGGGTTTGTCAAGTACGACTTCTATCTTGCTCGTGCTTGGCTAAAGAAGTAGAGGCCTTATGAGACCTTCCCTGAGCTGCTTTTTATTGAAGAGGCTGAGTATTATAACGCTCCTCCCTGGACTGAGTATAAGCCTAACTCGAAAGACTCGAAAGATTACTTAGAGGAAGGGGCCGTGGATGACTTAGACAACCTCGAAAGTCCCTGGCCTCCTCGACAGCCACGCAATTAACTCGAGTCTACTGAGGCCCGTGATCATCCTGAACATGTTGAGCCTCGTGATCAGCCTAAACCTGTTAAGGCCCATGATTGGCCCGAATTAATCAAGGCACGTGATCAACTCAAGCCTATCGAGGCATTGCAAGGATTGGATAGCAACGAGCTCCAACTCTCTAACTCTACTGCCGTTGATCTTGCACTAGACTCCCTGCCTATTGATATTGCATGACTGACGCTCGCTCTTCCGAAATTGCATCTTCGGCTCCCCAAGATCCTAATGCTGACATAACGCCTTCTCTACCAGTCGATTCAATTGTCTCAATAGACTAACTAGGATCTTTTTCTCTTTTCACTTTGTTTTTCATTCCGATTGTAATTCATACAAACAACGCATAGTTGTAGACAATTCATTTACTTTTAATAAAAGTTACAATTCCTTTTTGTATTTTGCTTCTTTTCTTTGTATACTTGTGATAGAATATATGCTATATCATTACAATGGGGCTTTAATATCATCATATTCAAATTTCAGCATTTGATAGCACGCTTCCAAAAGTTATAACATATCATGTTCTAAGACATACCTTTTGTCATGTTTCATATGGTATCACTCCCAAGTTCTTCTTTAAGACAGGGTTAGAAGAACTTTTACTCGAGTAATGTGCCTATCTTGCGCATTATTCGCTTAAGGATCTTTGTGCACTGTTTGCCCGTCTCGCACCCTTTTGTACTTAGGGACTTTTGATTTGCCCGTCTCATGCATTTTTTGCTTAGGGACTTTTAATTTGCTCATCTTGTGCATTTTTCGCTTAGGGACTTTTAATTTGCCTGTCTCTAGCATTTTTCACTTAGGGACTTTAGCTTGCCCGTCTCCCACCTGTTTATGCTTAGAGACTTTTGATTTGGCCAGCTTTTACCTTTTTCATTCCTATAACATGTTCATCAATCATATTATCATTGCAATAAACATAAAATGTGAATAACTGGCCTTCTTATTCATAAATTAATCAATAGCATCACATGGTAGTTGATAAGATAACAATAAGCAATAATAATAAAAATAAAGAATACAACTTTCTTATTGCCAGTACAACTTAAGGTGATTGACATTCCAAGTCTTCGAGATCTTCTTTCCTTGTAAGGTCTCCAAAGTGCACGTGCTTGGTCCAATCATTCTTCTGATTCTATAAAGTCCTTCCCAATTGGCTCGTAACTTACTATATTCCTTCTCAGCATTTGTAATGGCTATCTTTCTTAGTACCGGGTCTCCTTCTTGCAGTTTTTTGCTCTTAACTCAAGCGTTATAGTAAGCGGATATCCACTATTGGTAGGCGGCCAACTTCATCTTCGCCGTGTCCCTTAGTTCATCTATCAGATCAAGATTTTCTCTAAGCCCTTGAGAGTTAACTTCTTCAACGTAAGGGATCAGCCTAGGCGAGCCAGCTCCAATTTCAACCGGGATGAGTGCCTTAGTTCCGTACACCAGATTGAATGGTGTTTCTCCTGTTGACACCCGACTTGTCATTCTGTTAACCCATAGGAAACTTGGGAGCTCATCCACCCATGCTCCCTTAGCCTTGTCCAGTCTAGTTTTCAATCCATGAAGTATATTCCTATTGTTGACTTTAGCCTGCCTATTGGCCTGTAGGTAAGATACGGACGATATCCTTAGCTGGATATTTAGGCCTATATAGAACTCTCAAAACGCGTCACAATCAAACTGTTTCCCATGATCGGCATTCAACACCCGAGGAATTTTGAAGCGGCAAATGATGTCTTTCCATACCATCGCCTCTACCTTCTTCTCAGATATGGTTGCCAGGGGTTCTGCCTCATCCATTTGGTAAAGTAATCAGTGGCTACTAGCAGAAACTTTCTTTAGCCTGTGCCCAAGGGACAAGGTCCCAATATATCTAACCCCCATTGTGCAAATGGCATTGGTTGTAAGGTACTTTGAAGGGCCGAGACTGGTGCGGACGCTATTGGAGCAAACTTCTGGCATTTTTCACACCTTCGCACCTTCTTAACGGCATCCCTTTTTAGTGTAGGCCAATAAAATCTTATGCGTAGTATCTTCGCGGCTAATGCTCAAGCCCCTAAGTATTCACCACATATGCCCTCATGAACTTCTATTAATGCATATTCAGCTTGTTCAGGTCCTAAGCATTTCAATAAGGGCATGGTATACCCACGTTTATAGAGCTCCCTATTTACCACTGTAAACCTGGCACTTTGCAACTTTAGTCTTCAAGCTTAGTCTCTGTCATCGGGGAGTTTTCCTTTCAGAATGTAATCTTTGATCGAGTTTCTCCAATCACTCCCAATCTCAATATCATTAACTTCTTCTTCTTCAATGCTAGGCTTGGACAAACACTCCACCCTTACTATGCCGTCTTTCATTCCCCTCAAAGGGGCCAACTTTGAAAGAGCGTCAGCGTGACTGTTCTCATATCGGTTTATTTAGGTCAGCTGGAAGTTCTTAAATGTCTGGGCTAATAGTTGGACCTTCTGCAAATATGGCACCAAAGCAAGTTCTCGTGCTTCAAACTCACCAAAGAACTGATTTACCCCCAATTGAGAGTTACTATGAGCCTCTAGGTTGTTAACTCTCAATTTCTCTGCCATTCTCATTCTTGCTATTAGGGCTTCGTATTCGGCTACATTATTTGAGCTCGATAAATTGAAGTGGAGGGAGTATTCATACGTTTCTCCTTCCAGCGAGATCAGCATAATGCCGGCTCCACTACCATCCACGCTGCGAGCCCCATCTACAAACAACTTCCACCAAACTAGTTTCGTCTCTTCTTGGACCTCTCGGCCAGTGCATTCTACAATGAAATCTGCCAACACCTGCCTCTTTATTGCTTGACAAGGCCGGAAGTGTATGTCGTATTCACTGAGCTCTATTGCCTATTTGGTTAGACGTCCTGAATGTTCTGGTTTTTGCAATATTTGCCTCATGGGCTGGTCTGTCAAGACGGTTATAGAGTGAGCCTAGAAGTATGGTTGTAACTTCCGAGTTGTCATTACTAATGATAAAGCCACCTTCTTAACTTGAGGATATCTTGTCTCAGCGTCTAGTAGAAACTTGCTCACATAATAAATCGGACAGTCTTTGTCTCCTTCTTTCCTTAACAGGACTGCGCTTACTGCCCTCTCGGCTATACCGAGATACATAAAGAGTTGGTCTCTTGGTTGGGGTCGAGACAACAATGGCAACTCTTTCAGGTACTCTTTTAATTTCTCAAAGGCATCGTTATACTCTTCTGTCCATTTGAAATTCTTCCCTGCTTTTATTGCTTTAAAGAAAGGTAAACTCTTTTCTGCTAATTTAAACAAGAAGCAGTTCAAGGCTGCTATCCTCCTTGTTAACCTTTGAACTTCCCTAACAGTGTTGGGTGGCTTTATGTCCAAGATGGCTTGAACTTTTCTGGGGTTCGCTTCTATTCCTTGATTAGTGATCATGAACCCCAAGAACTTTCCCGATCTATCTCCAAATGAGCATTTGTTGGGGTTCAACTTCATCTTATACTGCCATAACACCTGAAACACTTTTGACATTTTGTCTGCATGTGATTCCTCTCTACGGCTTTTGATAAAAATGTCATCCACATATGCTCCCATGGTGATTCCCAACAAGTCTTTGAACACCTTATTCACCATGTGCTGACATGTTGCCCTCGCATTCTTCAGATCGAAAGGCATTACCCAATAGTAATATGTTCGCTATCGGTAATGAATGAGGTCTCCTCCTCATCATTTGGATGCATCATGATTTGGTGGTATCCCGAAAAAACATCTAAGAAGCTAGGTAATTCGTATCCACAAGTCTCGTCTACCAACTTATCAATCCGAGGTAGTGGATACGAATTCTTAGGGCAGGCTTTGTTGAAGTCTGTAAAGTCCACACACATTCTCTATTTTTCGTTGGCTTTCTTCACCATCACAATGTTAGCCAACCATTCGGGGTAATTAACTTCTCTCATAAACCCCGCTTGCAACAACTTCGAGATCTCCCCGTTTATGACCTGCTGCCCTTCTGGAGCAAAATTTCTCTTCTTTTGCTTGATCGATTTTGCTCCTGGAACTATATTCAATTGATGACAAGCAACTTCAAGGTCAATTCCAGGCATATCGGTCGAGGTCCACGCAAATACATCAGCATTCTCCTTCAAGCATTGGATTATCTCCTTTTTTGTTCTTTCAGGCAACTGGCTTCCCACATATACCACTCTTTCTTCGTCTTCTTCATCTAATCGAACTGCATGCATCTCCTCGTCAAGCTTTGGCTTAGGCGGTTCTTTGATCGTAAGGGTCTCCTTCCTCTGAATTCCCTTACACGTGGTGGACGCATTATTACACGTTCTGGCCTTCCTTTGGTTGCCTCTGACTTGGCCTACACCCTGGGGAGTTGGGAACTTCATCAGTAAGTAACAGGGATGCACCACGGCTCTCAGTTCATTCAATAATGGTCGCCTGAATATCATATTGTACGCCACTGAGGTTGATTTCACCACTATAAATAGTACTTGGTGGACAACACTCCTCGGGCTCTCCTCTAATGTGACAGGTAGCTGAACTGCTCTTACTACCTTCACCTTTTCACCAGAGAAACCATATAAGGGTGTAGGAACCGGTTTCAGCCTATCCTCCGAGATGTTTATCTTCTCGAATTACTCCTTATCTGGCCTTTCTTCCATCATCGAGTTGACTTGGTAGGCCTGCCGAGCGTAGGACTTTCGAGATGAAGAAGATGTGTCAGCCAACGATTCTCCTCCAGATATAACGTTAATCATGGGCCCCGTAGGCTCATTGTCTTCTTCTTGATTTCTTCTATCTACCGTTATATTATCATTTCTTCGAGCATTTTCATTTCTTCTCATATTTCTTCTATTCTCATCTCCTCTGTCCCTGGGGTAATTCCCCCTATTACGTGCGAGATAGCTATTTCTGTCATTTCTCCACACAAACCAGTTTATCTTACCTTCCCACACAAGCCTCTCTAGCTGATTCATCAACTCTCTACATTTCTCTGTCGAGTGCCCGTGCGCTGAGTGATAATTGCAGTATGCATCTAGATTCCAACCCAAATTCTCGAATGTCTTCTTTGGAAGTTGTATAAGGCCTGACCCCTCAATGGCCGCTAACACAGAAGCTCGAGATTCGATAAGCGGGGTATAAGTGGTATACTGCAACGTAGGGGTCTTCTCGGGTTTACTTGACCGACTAGTGGACCCACCAGAAGTCTCTCTTCCTCGCTTTCTTCCCTCCTTTTTCTCCCGATTAGATACCATCTTCATCACTTCGTCCTGAGTGATGTACTTATTTGCCCAGGAAAATAGATCTAAGATTGTAATCGGTTTATCTAACGACAGGGACTCCTGCAATTTCTCAAACCTGGTCCCTTGTAACAAGGCGGCCACTGCTACTCCTACTTGTAAGTCGTGTACCTCCAAGGTGGCATCTCTAAACCGATCTACATAACTCTTCAATGACTCATTATCTCCTTGTTTCAGGGTAAGCAAATAAGTCGGTTCTTTCTTCCTTTGGCTATTTACCATAAACGCCTTAAGGAACTGACTTCGTAGTTGGTCGAAAGAAACAATGGACCCCTCGGGCAGGTTGTTGAACCACTTCATCGCATGCCTGGTCAAAGTTAATGAAAAGGCCCTACACATTATCTCATCCTCCTATCCATGCAGCAACATGAGGGCCTCGTAGTTCTGCATATGATCATAGGGATCCGTTTTTCCCACATATGTTATCATCTGTGGCATCTTGAACTTTGGGGGCAATGGTTTTTGCATTATAGCTGCACTAAATGGTACTCTTCTCCTCTGGCTCTCCTCCACGAACACCAACTTCTTCTCTTCCGGCACCTATTCTATCATCTTCTTCATGTCCATAGGGAGAGCGAGTTGGTTTTTATCCATTTTGGCGTGGGACAAATCAGGCAAGTCTTCAACCACTATTTCCTTTCCTTTACTTCGTGGCGGACTGCCCCGTGTCATCTGCGTGCTTCAGGTAGGGTTAAACTCCGACCCAGCTCTCCAAGTGCTTTCGTCATCACCACCATTCTTTCCAGCACCTACAACACCATGTTTTGAGTTAGTAGCAAAATTCGACACATTACGGTGATGGGCGAAAGAACCTGCCGCAACTTCAGTACCCTGTCGCCCAACAGTCTGTTGCACAGCCTTTAGACCCTCTCGCCCAGCATTCTACCGCATAACCTCAGGACCCTTTTGGCTAGCACTTTGTCACACAATCTCCGGACCCTATCACCTAACACCTGTCGCGGGCCCAAACTCTGTCGCATCCTGCTGATTATGAGCATTTCCCGTATAATGCACCTCTTGTGGTAGCGAAGGGTCCGTCGCCACATGATTAGTCTGTTGCCTTGTCACTTGTGGCGACACCCTGTCGCTCGTCTCTCCTACGAGGTTCTGTACAGTCGGCGGCAAATTCAACTGCGGAAGAACTCCCTTAAACAAGTCCACCATGGCTTTCAATGTCTGAGTCATCTCCTCGCTCTGTCGCCTCAGAGCTTCAAATTCTGCCATGGTTACAGTCGTTCTCTCCTTTTCCTTGTTCTCCTGGGTTATCTGGCGAATCGGTTGTTCGAGAGAACTCACAGATTTCTCATCACTTCCAGTTCTCACATTGGTTGATTTTGTTCTCACCATCTTGAAAATTTTGATTGGCTTTTAATACGTTTCCCACAGATGGTGCCAATTGTTATTGCTCAAAACAACAATAAGTGATTGCTGACATCAATGTCTGTCCTTCTTCTCCACGTGTCTCCAAGAAGCTTCTGAGAAAAACAAGAAGAGTCAGAGGAACGCAGGGGGTGGTTCCTGCGTAGGCACTTCGATGCTTAAGTCAGCAAAAGATTCTTAAGTATTGGAAAACGTAAAAGCCAGAAGTCAAAAATTAGGTAAAATAATACATGTGGCTTATTTATAGGCGAATATCACAGAGTAATTACCTCGAGGGTGATTTCATCTTTTTGAGAAGAGTTTGTTTCCTAATACGACACAAACACCATCAATCTCGAGAGGCGGAGGTTTGTCACTCGGCAGGCGACCATAGATGGAAGCTATTCGAGTTAAAGGCGATAGACTACATGCAGACGGTAATTTGGCATTCTGTCGCTGGCGACAGAGTTCGGTACACTGGCGAAAGGGGTCTCTCGCCTATTATACATATGAGGGTTTCGCAATATCTCTCGCCACCTGCCACGTGGTCAACTAGTTTTGTGCTACATGGCGGCCTATCTGGTTCGTTAGGCCTCAGCCCAGCGTAAATGGGCTTTGCCGTATCATATATAAATATGTTAAATGTTAAAAATAAGGCTTTTGATTAACACATAATACGAATATGATTTTACATGATATGAAAAACAAATTGTCAAGTCTAAAGTACGGGATTTAGAGTTATCTTAAGGATATTAGGATGATCAATCTTGCACCAAAAAGAAATCTCCTCCTTGAAAAGGCTCTCGATCATAGATAAATTCTTTTTCCTGGTTGGGTTTTGGATCCTTTCCCTCCAGTCAAACACTTTCACTGCAAATTTGCCACACAACAATCTAAATACAAGTTAAATGTCATGGGAATTGAAAAGGCTCTTGATCATACAAAACACTACAACTTTCTTTCATTCATATGTATGTCTAACCTGTGACATCTTGATCGTCATACAATCCTCTGTAGATTTCGGCGGAGCTTCCCTTGCTCACCAACGCTTTAAAAATAATGTTGTTGGGATCAATCTCCCATTCTTCTTGTTAGAGTTTGAGAGCAGTTCCACCTTTTATCTTCTTTTAGGCTTTGCTTGGTAGGAAGGATGGAAAGAAGTGAAGATGAAAAATTTGCTAATCTAATGGTTAAGCTACAAAATAGGAAAATAATTATGAAACTTAACTATTAGATTAACAAATTTTTTATCATCACTTCTTTCTATCCTTCCTACCAAACAAAACTAATGTCACGCATTGCCCATAGGAGATCAAGTTGCTCATCCAGTTTTTTCAAATCTTTCTTTTTAATTGATCCTATGACTGGGTACCCCTCACCTTCATCTATCTCTCTGATTTCTTGCTCCATGATTTCTGCACAGTTTTTATTTCTAGTTTTTTCAATTAAAAATTTGACAAAGAGCCGGAGGAACTGTGTGTATATATATATTTATAGCCAAAGGAAACTCCAGATAAATTGGATTCCTAATTCTACTCAATTGCTGCCTGCTTTCTACAAAGCTTTTTTTTCTTCCCCAAGGAGTTGAACTTCATGTATAAATAATACAAATGTTTGTATGAAATTATAAAAAAGCAAATTTAGTGATTTTGCACGTTTATAATTGGAAAACGTTAAATATTGTTAATGGAAAAAAAAAAGAATGAGAAAGGTAAATGCATGGATGACTTCAAGATAACCCTTTTCTTTCAATTTTTTTTATTTATCTTTTATTTCTTTGATAATTTTATGTTTTATTTCATTATTCTCTTTTTTCTCTGTCTATATACAATTAATAAGATAGTTGTAGCTAATTAAGAAAGCTAAAGCATAAAAGTATTTTAATATTTAGATCGAGGAGAACCTGAATCGATATATGTTGAATAGCCTTAGGCGAGAGCTTCAGTTGTTACCGCGGACTGCTAAGATTTTGGTTTAAAGGCTTTATCATGTTTCTATCTCGTCCAATTTTTTTTTTAATTTTTTACTAGGTAGGTATTATCATGAGTATCCTCATCTAAAGATTAGCTGCAGAAAACTGCCCCATCTAGCTAGGCTTCTGTTCTCTTTTCAGATGCTCCTTAACTCTCCCTATCCAGTTGCTTCACAAACCAATTTCTGATTTGAATTGACGGGGAAATAATAAAGTTTTTGTGCATAAAACAAAATTGATTTACTATAATTAATTTCCATCAAAATTTAACATGTTCAATTTTATACATTAAAAAAAAGATAAATTTCACTAAAATCTTCAAAATTTTATCTTCATTCAACTTTGGTAATTGTACATTAATTTGAGAAATAAACATTTTAATTCGAAATTATAAATTTGATGGTAAAAAAAAATTGTTCTATTAAGTTATTATTAAAAAAAATCTATTAACCTAAATAATTGTTACTCATGAAATATTCATAATATATTTTTTTGTATTAAAAAAATAAAAATATTACTTAAAATAATTTTTTTTATAAAATTAGTTAAAAATAATAGATAGTAACAAAATTTATTGTTGATACTTAAAAATACAATATTATTAATTCAAGTTTAGTAATTAACTGATATATGTTAAAATTATTTATGATTTTGAATCAAAATATCCATTTTCAAAACTAATAAATTAGAATTAAAACTAATAAATTAGAATTAAATTATAGTAAAAATTTAAAAATCTCAGTAAAATTTATAAAAAAAAAAAAAATAGTAACTGCAAGCAGAATTCTATTACCACTAAAGCAAAATCCACAGGATACAGGATAATGGGTAATGGGTTAGAGTTGCATAATTGTTGGCGGAGGAGGTATATTATGGGAAAATTATACTTTGGGCGGTATGGGATGTTATATAATTCTATATTTGTATAAAACGACATACAAGTATGTATATTTCCAAAATGAGCGAGTGTTTACTTCCGGCGTTTCTTCTTTTCCGGAGTATCATGAACCTGTGCTTTCATTCCATATGTCTTTAACTGATAATTTTCGAAGGCTTCAGAAAGTGCTCCTACCTGCACGTCAGTTTCATGGTATTCCTTGATTATTTTATGCTCATTCATGGAAAATGGAAATTAAATATAATCATCACGCCAAATAAAAGATTTTCTTTATTCCCACACACCAGTTCAGGCTTCTTGGAGTACACTCTGACAATCATATCTTGATAAAATGCAGGCAGCAAGTGACTGATGCGCTCATCCCGAATTGGAAATTTGTAATCACTCTCATAATCCTGATCATGAAATTCAAAAACCACCCAAATCTTCATTTTCAATGTTATTGATACTTTGGATCCATTACGAAATACATGCAAGAAACCCTTTGCACGCTGTGGACTGCATTGCTAAGGGTGTTTTTCTCTAGTTTTTTCCAACTAACATCTAACATTTAGCATAAAAATAGCTTAAATAATTTGATAATTACAAATCAACCTTAAACTAGGTAGTATAAAATCTTGTAATGCTGTACATTACTCTACTTAGCATTTCTCATAGAGCAACGGTAGGAAAGTTATTGATGTTTGTACCTGGAAAAAGTTGATGCTGGATATGGAAGTGGAGATACATGGAAGGAGAGGAAAGGACAACAGGAAATCAAATTATCAGCAGCAAATATGTTAAATTGTTCAAGAAAAGAAACAATTCCTTCATTAAAAACATTATGTTCTTTCTCATACCTTTCTAGAGGGTTACTCCTCTCACGAGTCAGATCAATTTTGGCAATGCTGACAGCAACATCTTCCTCTTTCAATGTGGTGCCACCATGTTTCTGATAGGAAAATTACTTGTCATGCTATTTGTTTATTACCTTGAGTAAAGGATCTAGCATAAATTCTGTTTAAATATTAGCACCTGAGAACAAACAATATCTTGCGGGGTGATGTCTTTGAGGTGCTCTTGCTTCTCCTTTGGAACAGAAAACTCATTGCAGAACTATTGAAATTGCACTATCCATGAACTCTGTACTCAAAGAAAGAAAAGCTATTTACTTCCATATATTGTTAAAGGATACCTGGTATAGATCTCTTCTCCGGATGCGAAGGATCAGATCTCTCGCTTTCTTTAGCTCTTGTTTATCAGAAGTTTCAATTTGTCTTAATATTGAGTCGTCTAACTACAGTTTTCAAAGGGCACTTGTCAGACCTAATGACAAGTGACATAAAAATTGGAATGCTGAAGATAACTGTAAATAATGCTTTAAGCTCAATAGACCTGCGAAAATTTAGCTGGCTCTTGAACTGACGCTGATATACTCAGCTCACCATTTGCTAAAGTTAGAGCATCTACAACCATGAGTTCTATTGCCTGAAGAAATAAAAAGAACAGAAAAATATATCAAAATCCATTGCATTTATTATTCAAAATTCAGATTAAAAAGCTCAATATATGCTAGAACTAGCATTTTAAAGTTGTAGATAAAACAGATTAGTTGCAGTTTCTACCTTTACTTTAGCATGTGTATAAACTGTCCTATGTAAATC
This sequence comes from Heritiera fomes, assembly GCA_032173925.1. NCBI lineage: Eukaryota > Viridiplantae > Streptophyta > Magnoliopsida > Malvales > Malvaceae > Heritiera > Heritiera fomes. The sequence continues at coordinate 12,111,251 of JAPDPM010000009.1, read as the reverse complement.
AGCTCGAGTGGCAAATAACTTGTGGATAGTCAGGTCTGTCAAAAAAAGAAAATATAAGATAGTGTATATTAGTCAAAGATTAATGTAATTACTTGGTGAACAAGATAAATTTCAACATATACTAACAATCCTTTGCCCTGTAACATATCTCGTCATCCATCACTCGCATTGTTTCCATTAACCTAAAAGTTAAAATGAAGGACATGAGAAATATATGTTATGATGTATAGTACATGTTTAATATACCAGATAGCTGAGTTCAATCCCAGCACTTTTGCAGATTCAGAAATGTTAAATTAGCTTGGTCTGAAGAGCACATCATATTATTTATTAAGTGATCATTATATATCCATCAATACCTCTGAAACTGAAAGTTGCAGCCAAGGCCACAAGCCCTAGAGTCACGTACAATATAGTCAAATCTGTGGAGGAAATGTATTTATTAACTCTACTTTCAAAACCACAGCTAGTAGTACAAATGGAAAAAAAAAATTCAGTATGGAAAATCAACGTACTTACTTATCAACATCTATTCCATTTCGACCATTTGCAACAATGTCATACAAAAATTGCTTTTCACTCACAGTCTACAGTGAAGGAATTTAAAGATTGTGAAACAAGGTGATCGATGATGAAGTTGAAAACAGAAAAGAATATGAAACAACAAACAAGATTTAGAAGGGTTCTAATAAATTTAAAGTAATGTTTTGCTTACCTTTTGCGAAGCATTTGTAGAGCTAGCAAGTACCATTTCCTGTTGACATGGCAAAATTATATCAAGCCCCGCATTTTAGTAGTTTTCATATATGTAATGCAATTAGAATTTCAAAGAATACAATTCAACCTTCACATTCTTAAGGACTGCAGCATCTATTTCAATGTGGTGCGCATCAACAATGTGATCAATCATCCTCACAGACATGTCCTCATGAGACCTTGAATTTTCAAACAAGTAATCAGTAAGAACTGGATTAAAGCATTCTGAGATCGTATATTCTGCGATTAAATTTAATCTTGTATCAAATAGCCAACAAATGATGTCATTTATAGAAAACAAGCAGAAGCTAACAGGAAATGAAAATTTTGACTGTTGAACAAAATGAAGAAAAAAGAGCAAGAGCATCAAACTAGTGGCAGAAATATCTTGAACCGTGCAGAATATTAGGACACTGCATATGATCCAAAAACTCATTTTTATTCTTAGGATAGTGATCTATTCAGTTTGGGAAGTAAAAGATGTCAAAATGCAAGCAGTGCTTACATCAGAGGCAAAACTAAGAATCCATATCTATAGGTGAATGTTAGAGTTACCATTTAGATCCATTAAGAACCCGAGGAAGAAACTCGCGCTCAAACAGATGGCTGAATGGTCCATGTCCAACATCATGCAGCAGTCCTGAGCCAGTATCCGGCAAAAAGAAAAATGAGAAACAGTGACAGAGAGAAGACAGGGCTCAAGGAAAAACGAAAATTCTGTCACAAGGAGGATTACCAGCAAGTTTCACTGTTTTGATATCATTATGCTCAATATTGATCTCCGAGCCCTACAAGGATGCCATGCGAGTAAAAGAGAATTTCACTAAATAATGGGGGTCAGAATGAGAATCACCAGACTGTGAAGACATGTTCCTACTTGGTGAGCTTTTATTGTATGAACAGCTTCACCAGCCAGCCAATAAACTCCCAGTGAATGCTCAAACCGAGAATGCACGGCCCCTGGGTACACCAGGTGCGATAGACCTGATTAGCAAGAAAATTAGATCAGCAAACACCAAATAGCTTAAGCTCCTAAAAAATACAAAAAAGACAGCACCATTTCTCCGGAAGATGGCAATTGGAAATCAATTCTCCTAGCAAAGTGGAAGATAGATAAGAAACTAGAAATGCAAGTTAAATCTCTCAATAATCGCATTTAAGAAAGTTCAACTTACTAAGTTGCTTTAGTTCCCGAAGTCTGCAGTATACAGCAAAATCATCAAAATATATTTCTCATTATATATTAAAACGAATGAAAAACATGTGCGTATTTTCAACAAATCAATCAAGCTTGCCTCTGAAACTGCTCCGTGTCAACAAACTGTAAGAAGAACTGCATTCACAGCACACGAAAAACTTAAATTATATAATATCTTAAGAAAAACTCCAGTTATCAACAAAATCTCAAGAAATATAAATACTACTAGTTTTACTGTACATTAAGGATTGAGATACAAAGTTTAAACCTATTCAAGATTTTCGTCATTCTTTTACATTTTCTTCTCTAATTTTTAGGTCCAAAGAAAACTAGTATTTCTTTTATTCTTCTACATCATATATCATATCGCTTTTCAAACAATTTTCGAATCGTTTCTATGACGAGTTTTCATAATTTCAAAATCTGTCGTTCCTAGTCACCAAAAACGCGAGTGCAAGTTCGGAAATGAAAGTGGAAGCTAATACCGGATCAAGATAGATGTTGCCGTGGACGTTGTCGTGGATATGCTTCGAGTATCGGCGATCCTGACAGCACAACGAGTAGAAGCTCGTGACCTCCTCGTTCCAACTCGTTCCCATTCTTCTCTGCCGAAAGCCTCTTCGAAAACGCAAACTTCAAACAAAGCAAAAACAGAGTTTTCAAAAACGGTAAGCTAGAAAATCAAAAGCTCCAAGATTCAAATCGCTTCCTCTTAGTCGGGGTTTTAAACGAGAGAGAGGGGAGAGGGAGAGATGATTATTTACTTAGAATATGATCAGAAGAGTAGAGGTAAAAGCAGTTATGACTATGAGTGAAGGGAAGCCGGAGGATTGGAGGAGAAGTAATGCCGCCAAAAAAGCGAATTGTTCGTTAACGCGTTGGCATCGCGTGAAGGACACCGTCCAATAATCGACTGAGAAAATTTTGTGCTTTTGGAAAACCAAACCTTTATCGTCGGAATTGGATCGTATTGTTACTTCTCCATGGAAAGGAAAAAGCTAAAAAAAGAAAAAGAAAAAGCTCTGTCTGACAGGGTACGTGGATGAGCCACGAAATCTTTATCGGCGGAAGGATTAATAAGCCAAACTTAGAATTGAAGCATGTTTTTTTCACGACGTTTATTTTGAGAATTATATGGTAAGCTTGATCTTATTATAAAGTTGACATATTTCAGGCATATTTTAAGCTTATTTTTATTTATTTTTATGTATTTATGTTTATTTATGATAATGTTAATTTATTTTATGTCTATTGATATTATTTTTAAGTTTATTTTCATGTAATTATTTTTATTATTATATGTTTATTTTTTCACACTAAATTTATGTTGTTTCATATGTTTATACTTATTATCATATAATTATGTTTATTAACATTAATTTTACACTTTTTTCATATATTTATGATAATTTTAATATGAAAATAAGTTTAAAATAATCATAAAATAAATCAATCTTACCTACAATTTCTCATTTTGTTGAAACTATAAATGAAATTAGACAAGTTGGGAAAACGAGGAAGTGGCAATGTAATGAAATGGGTTACTTCAAATCATGCTAATTTTAAATGATTGGTATCATATCCGATTTTTGTTTTGTTGAGTGTTTTGGGTCAAGGAAATTGACACTACCAAGCTGACTGTCTTAGTTGAGCGGTAAAATACGTCAAAAAGCAGAAAAAGAATATCATAATTTAAAATTTAAAACGCATTTCACTAAATTAATAAAAAATTTTAAAAAGCCAGTTGAAAGAAAAATATATAATTTCAGCTCTTTTTACTAATCCTCTTTTTTTTTTTTATGTTTTTCACTGAAAGATGAGTGGTGACGTCATCTTTTACAAAAATGACGTTTAGATCTTAAGGCCACTTATGACATTGTTACTGACCTGACTAATGTCAAATATAGTGTTTTAACATGTTTAACAGTATTAAGCACTTCTTGCAGGACGTAAATGATTATCCAAATCGCACCAAACAAAACGTATTAGTATCAGCAAAAAATTCATGTGCAATTATAAATATATATATAAATAATATTAATTTGTGATCTTTGTGATGCACAGGTTTTTTATTTAAACTAGAATGGTACCCCAACTTTAGATTTTTTTTCCTTAAAATATATATTATAAATAGTATTAAAAATAATAAATTAATATAATTATTTTAAAAATATTGATTTATTAAACGAAAATGATAATATTTAATTTATCAATTAATCATCTTATTTATTTTATTTTTCTAAAGACTAAAATAAAATTCTAACACAAAGTTAGAAAATTAAATAGACCAAAATAAAAAAAAGCTTATAAAATATTTAAATTTTATTCAATTTGATCCTAATTTGCTTATCTCAAGATAAATTCATATTAGACTAATCTCATTTACCACTTTTTCTTTTTATTTATTGTAATCTCTAAATGTTTAATATTGAAATGATTTATTTATTATTTTATTTCCTCTTTTATAACTTTCGATTTTCATATTTAAAGAATTTTCTTTAAAAGTTTTTGATTCGTGGATTTAATTTTTATATTTTTTTGTTTTTATTTGTGTTTAAGTTCTAAAAAATTATTTTTAGAATTTTTTTGTTTTATATTATAATTTTACCATTTTTTAAATTTTTATACTATTTGTAATATTTTTAGTATTTTATTTGAATTTTGTCAAATCAAATTTTTTGAGTATTTGACTTGAATTTTTAAAAATTTTTAATACATATTTTTGAATATTTGGTTTAGTTCCATAAAAAAATTATTTGAATTTTAATTTTTGTTCTCTCTCCTTTTTCATATATTTTGCTTCTTTTTTTCATTTTAACTTTGGAAAAATAATAAATATTTTTAAAAGAAAAATTGCATGATTTAATTCTTTTCAATTTTTTTTGTTTGAACTTTTCATTATCTCTTTCTTCTCTACATAGTAAGTTCTTTTGTTTTTGTATATTTACTATTTTAATATTAAAAAGTTTTAAAAATAAATATTTTTATTACAATTAAAAAACATCATATATGAAACTAAAAACTACCATATGGCTAAAATTATTTTTAAAATTTTTAATTTTAAGGAAAAAAATTAAAACTAATTATAAATTTAAAAAATAAAAAAATTGTCTCTAAAAAGGTAATGAAGTTTCATGTGACAACCACTCTCTCATTAAGGGATATCTTTTACACCTACCAGTATTTTAACCCATCTCTGCTATGGTTTTTATCAAACCAAAATAATATAAAAATTTAAATAATATATAAAAATATGAAAATAAAAAAGAATATAAAAATTAAAAAAGTATAATATAAAAATTAAAAAATATAATATAAAAATATGAAAATAAAAAAGCAAAAAAAAGGGACACATGTCAAACCCATATTAATGGGATTCTTTTTATTATAAGTTATAGATAGATATTTTATTAATAAAAATCATATATAAAAAATTACTATTTTACCTCCTAAAATAAAGTTTATAATAATATAATATAATCAAAATAAAAAATTTGAATTAAATTAAATATTCTTAAAATTAAATACCAAATTTTATAACATTTTATAAACAATATTTGATAAATATAGAAATATGTAATAGTTTCATCCAAGCATAAAAAAAAAAAGAGGAGAGAGAGATATACCCAACAATGTATACAATTTTAACTAAAAAATTTAATATTTTATAAAACAATTTATTGGCCTTCTCAACTTGTGTGTTACGTTAACAATCATAGTTAGCAAAAACAATCGTGATTTATCTAATGTATAATTATTTAATATATCGTCATTTAAGTTTTTTTGACTTTACAAACGTTGTTTAGATGATGACATTTGTTTTATTTTACTTTTTATGAATTTAAAAAACTTGGCATAATAAGATATTAATCTATATCTAATTCCTTTATTTTTTTTAGATTTCCCTTAATCTCTATTCTCTTTCCTTTTCGTCGGTTCAGAATTCTTCACTTTCGCTGTCGATTTTTTTAAATCCTGGTTTTGATTTCTTATTTTGTAGTTACGGAAGGATCGAAAATTGAAAAAACAAAAAAATTTAAGTTAGGCTTTATTTTTCAAGACATATTCTACATTTACACGGTAGAACGTCAAAAGTTATCTATAATTATGTTATTAATTTTTAATATATAAGATTGAAAATTGAGTTTGTTTAGCAATAATGATTTGTTCAATATCAGGGCCTAACAATTAAAATTGAAATTAATAGGGTTGTAAATGTAAATTTAATGTGACATTAGTTTATGCTTCTAAAATTAGTAGAATTGTTAATGTAAATTTAAAAAAAAGTATGTTTTAAGCTTGAGATTTTGTTTAGTCGACAAGGTCCAATGGCAGCTCAAATTACTTCTTAAGGGGATGTTTGATTCACGGAAATTAAAATTCCCTTTAGAAATCATTTTATCCCAAATTATTTTACTCGACAGATTTTTAGGAATATTATATTCTTATATTTGATTGCATTAGTGTGAATATAATATTTTTGTCTTCCGTTGAAGGAATATAAGATTACTTATTTACTTATTTCACAATAATACCCTCTGTATTATTAGTTGATGTAGAGTAAATAACACTTAAGGGCATTTGGTTCATGAAATTTAGGATTCCTCCCACGAATTTTATTTTTCGTAAATGTTTAACCTTGTTTGATTGCACAAATTTCCCCTTCATTAGGAATTTTAGATTTTCTATAGTGTCAAAATGGGAGGAAATAGGGGGTAAAACAATACCCTCCTCCCATGAGGTTTTTTTTCCTTTGAAATTTTTTTCCAAGTTTGTGGTTAACCTCTTTTCATTTTGATCAACTTTACCTTTTGCTATAAAAAATATTACATCTTAAATAATTATTTATATATTAAAATAAATTAATTAATTAACACCTTAAATAATTAAATAAGTAATTTAAATATAATTATACCACTGGATTTGTCAAAAATTACAATCCTAATTAAAACACTTATTAAAAACCCTTTGTTTTTTTTAAACCATTAAAAACTCTTTCTTAATTACAACATGATTGTTAATTTCTTTTTTTTTGTTACAAGAGGAATATTAAATAACTGGGGATGGAGGTGCTTAGATTCGAACCTAAGACTTATAATATATCACAACTCATCTTTAGCCACTAGGCCAAGAGGTTGTTGGCGATTGTTAATTTCATTAGATCTAAATATGGTTTACATGTTTGCAAGTATCAAAATAATATTTCTTAACTAAATTGATGATAAATAAATGTTGCAGTCACTTAAATTTAAAGTGTCATTATTTTTATTTTATTTTATTTTGATGGTTTGACATATAAAAAAAAAGAAATGGACTTAAAATCAAATGGACTAATAATAAGACGGGCTTTATAAGCAATCATTAATCAAAATTAATTTAATATAGTAATAGTTTGTTAAATCAAAATAATTTAAAATAATTTACATTTAAAATCCATATAAATAAAGAGATTAAATAAATAAATAAATAAATATGTTAAATAATTAAATAAATAAATGAGTATCTTAAATAAATAAGTAATTGATTTAAATTTAATTTAAAAAATCATTTTCCATTAAATGTAAAACAGACACCAGCAAGTATGTCTAATATTTTGACAAGCAAAAACACTGATGAAGATGAAAATAGTCTTCAAACTCTTGCAAAAAATTATGTATACTTGAGTAACGTTTCCCGTATATTAATTAATTAGTTAAATTTATTGTGTCTTATAAATAAATACAATTTATATATGATTTATACAAAATCGTTAGTGTATAAAATCATCTGTAACAGGTGAAGATGCGCACTTTTTTTATTTTAATTTTTTATTCAAAAATTGTATGCACTTGTTGAATATGTATTTTTTTGTCTGGATGAAACTATTGCATATTTCGTTATATATCAAATATTGCTTATAATTTGTCACAAGTATTTAATTTTAAAAATATTTAATTGAATTTAATTCAAAGTTCTTAATTTGATTATATTATATTGATTATAGACTTTGTTTTAGTATGTAAAATAGTAAATTATATACATATGTGATTTTTATCAATAAACATATTTAAATAAAAATATTTTGTGTATCGCACGGATCACAAACTAATTAATAATAATTAACTGATCTGCATTTGCTTCTCGTCACTGCATATTTGCTTTCATCTTTTGACATTAAGCAACACCAGTTCACTCTCATTGATGCCAAAAAAGATTAATAGGCTTTTGAATAAATTTTTACCCTTATCTTATTTGATCAACTTGTAAAACAAAAAGATTCATTAGTCTTTTCAATGAAACTTGTTCCCATACTCTAACTAATATGAATTGGAGAATATTTAAAACTTAAAAAAAAACGAAAATTCAAAATATTCAAAAGATTGTGTATACCTTTAGCTTATCATTCTTTTTATAATGGTAAAGTCTCTCTTTTTTTACAATGATGGTGTCACTTGTTGAAGTGATGAAGTATCCTTTTCTATGATCACCACTAAGTTGGTTTCATGGTTTTAGTAGGGCTATCCGAATGGGTTCGAACTCACATACCGACCGGTTTATCTGTTTATTTTCGAGGTTTAGGAACTCTAAAATGCAAGTTCATTGAAATGCAGGTGTAATGAAGTTGGTCCGTTTGGCACGCAATTCGTGCGGGCTAAACCCGTGAGTCTGCGGGTTGGTCTGCTTTTTTTGCTAAAAACCACTAATGACTTAATATTATTAGTAAACTCAATTAAATAAAAATAAAGATAACCCGACTTAATTAAATAAATACAAACCCAATTAAAAGAAAAACAACCAAGTAAGATCCAATCTAATATAAGCTCAAAATAATTAAACCCACTAAACCCAAAGTATAAGTTATTTTGCTAGGCCCCATCTCACTTGCTATTAAGCCTTTTAATAGCATCTTGTTTTAGGTTCGTTACAAGTTTAGTATTATATTTTGGGATTATTGTAAGCTTAATATCATGTGCTGGGGATTGTCATATGCTTTGTAAATTTAGTATCATATTTTGGGATTATTGTATGTTTAGTTTTTATTTCATTGATTAATGTTATTCTGTGGATTTTATGAATGCTCGTTGATTAAATTTAGAAGAGAATTTTAGACATAATACTTTAAATTTGTTGAAATGATAAAAATTTGATTGTTGTTTATACAAAATATCTTATGAAAAATTTTCTTTTTTGTTTGGTTCATGGGTCGGCTCGTTAGCTTGCAGACCCAAAATATGAAGGTTAGGATCTTAATATTTTAGGCCTATAAAATATGCGGGTTGGCTTGATCAAATCTGTTTGATGCCAATTTGTGACGGATTGGGCCATAGACGAACCAAGCAACTTGTTTTACAACTTTAGGTTTCAGGGTACTAATGTTAATACCTTGGATGAACGGCGATTATAAAGTAATTGATATTTACCATAAGAAAAATGCTAAGAACATTCACTTTCAATACTCTTATACTTATTGTGCTATATCACTTTTTAATTTTATGTAAAAATAAATTTAACCATGTGAGAAGTAAAAAATTAAAGTATGTAGATGCCAAAACATACCTTTCAAGTAACTTATAATTATAGGTAACTAATATTCACGTAAAATTAAAAAATGACTTTATCCAATAAAAATAAAAGTGTTAAAAGTGATCGTAAAAAATAACTGTCTTTAATATTCTTCTTTAACATAAACCTTTCATTACTCATCTCGGTGTCATAGGGAGCAACCTTGATCGAGGAGCTCACCATGACACAGCGTCCAAGGCTATGAGCTCGGAGAGGACAAACGGTTGGTTCTAATCTAATTGTTTTGGACTTGATATTATTCAAAAATCATGATAGGGATTAAAAGGAATAATCTGCTTTATTCATTGTGCCTTGTGGAAGAAGTTTCTTGTCAGCATCATCATCGGATCTGTACATAAACTGCACATGGGAGAAGTAACCCCAACAACAAAAAATATAGCAGGAAAAAAATTTCACCCCAATCAAATTTGCCCAACAAAAAAGAAAAACTCACCAAACATGACATCACATCTGAATTAAAAGCAATCCACTTTGAATCAAATTCTTTTTCTTTTTTGGTTTTCATCACAAAGTAGTACTGGCTATAAAATGGGGGTGATGACATTTAAGAAGCAATTTGATATCTGCAAGCAATCTGAAAGTCTAGACAAATATCTTAATGAAGATAAAAAAGAAAAAAGAACACTACGCAAAGAGAAAAAGAACAAGAAAAATACAACGGGGCCTAACATTGCTACTTCCTACTACTCTAGTCCGAGGATCAGGGTGGGATTAATGCTCCTCCAGTCGTTTTTGTTTAATCTTTGGAGATTAAACAATCTAATTATTGTATGTTTAGTTTTTATTTTGTTGATTAATGTTATTATATGGATTTTATGAATGCTCGTTGATTAAATTTAGAAGAGAATTTTAGACATAATATTTTTAAATTTGTTGAAATGATAAAAATTTAATTGTTACTTATACAAAATATCATATTAAAAATTTTCTTATTTGATTGGTTCATGGGTCGGCTCATTAGCTTGCAGACCCAAAATATGAAGAAGGTTAGACTCTTGATATTTTAGGTTTGTAAAATATGCGGGTTGGCCCGATCAAATCTGTTTGATGCCAATTTGTGATGGATTAGGCCATAGACGAGCCAAGCAACTTGTTTAACAACTTTAGGTTTTAAGATACTAATGTTAATATCTTGGATGAACGGTGATTATAAAGTAATTGATATATAATATAAGAGAAATGCTAAAAACAATCACTTTCAATACTCTCATACTTATTTGACTATATCACTTTTTAGTTTTATGTGAAAATAGGTTAACTATGTCAGAAGTAAAAAATTAAAGTATGTTGATGCTAAAAAATACCTTTCAAGTAATTTATAATTATAGGTAACTAATCTTCACATAAAATTAAAAAATAACCTTATTCAATAAAAGTAAAAATGTTAAAAATAATTATCAAAAGCAACTGTATCTAATATTCTTCTTTAACATAAACCTTTCATTACTCATCTCGGTGTCATAGGGAGCAACCTTGATCGAGGAGCTCACAATGACACCAGCGTCCAAGGCTATGAGCTCGGAGAGGACAAACAGTTGGTTTTAATCTAATTGTTTTGGACCTGATATTACTCAAAAATGAAGATAGGGATTAAAAGGAATAATCTGCTTGTAACCAAAAAAAAAAAAAGGAATAATCTGCTTTATTCATTGTGCCTTGCGGAAGAAGTTTCTTGTCAGCATCATCATCGGATCTGTACATAAAATGTACAATCAATCCACATTGGGAGAAGTAACCCCAGACAACAAAAAATATAGCAGGAAAGAAATTTCACCCCAATCAAATTTGCCCAACAAAAAAGAAAAACTCACCAAACATGACATCTCATCTGAATTAAAAGCAATCCACTTTGAATCAAATTCTTTTTCTTTTTTGGTTTTCATCACAAAGTAGTACTGGCTATAAAATGGGGGTGATGACATTTAAGGAGCAATTTGATATCTGCAAGTAATCTGACAGTCTAGACAGATATCTTAAAGAAGATAAAAAAGAAAAAAGAACACTACGCAAAGAGAAAAAGAACAAGAAAAATACAACAGGGTCTAACATTGCTACTTCCTACTCCTCTAGTCCGAGGATCAGGGTGGGATTAATGCTCCTCCAGTCGTTTTTGTTTAATCTTTGGAGATTAAACAATCTATTTGTTCATAATCCAAGAAATCACACTGGTGTATTAAGAACCTTTTGGAATTGCTCTGGAATACGGAACAAAGGAGCTTGAATTGTACCAGGCTTGCCAAGCTGACCACAGGCAGCCATCTGATCATCGCCCCTACTGGGTCGCAAGAAAACAATGCAACCACCTTCAGCTAAAACATTTCTGAACTCGATCATCTTCTCGTCACTGCTTGGTCTAAATTGGGACCCACAATGAGGATTGAACGAGATAAGATTGATTTTGCAAGGAATGCCCTTCACAAGATCGATTAACCTTTTTGCATCCTCAATGCTGTAGATTAAAACCAACGTCAAAGGCCCGTAGACATTTGGAATATATGAATTTAAACAAAATTGCAAAACTAATAGAAGTCTGACTAGTTTCAAGATATGGCAATCAACGATGCAAAAATAAGAGAAATGATGATAGCTAGGTTAGAGTTTTATAATGGACCGACAACTAGAAAATTGAAGTTATAGTATTGCAGAAGCAATGTTGTTAATGTATATTTTAGAGCCAACACAGGATCTGTTTGGCCATGGAACATTTATAAAAGGTGCGGTTCAAATAGAATTTTTTTAAAAATGCTATTAAGAGAATTCGAAATTAGTGTTTGACAAACTTAATATAAAAGTACTGTAAAATATTGAAATTATTTAATAAAATTTATATATTTTTTAATAAATGTAAAAATAAAATAATAAACTTTATTAAATTAAATCAAAAGTTTTTAAGTAAAACAAATAAATCATCATCATCAGAACCCTTATCCCAATAGATTGGAGTAGGCTAAATGAAACAAATAAAAAAAATAATAAAATACTTTCGTGAATTAAAATAAAAAATTCAATAAAATAGATATAAAAATTGCAAAAAAGTAAATAAGTCAATGTGCAATAATATAATCTTCTTTATAATTTTGTAAATTATTGAAAAGTAAAGTGAAAATGTAAAAAAATTTCACCAGATACATGTTAATAAAATTATTACTTTTTGAAAAAGCTTTGATTTATGGCTTCATTAAAAAGCTCAAATTTGCTTCTCACATAAGTTAAAAATTTTAAAATTTTGAGAGCTAAAAACCTGACTTCTGCTTTTATAGTAAATAAGTTCTTCCATAAGTTAGACCAAACACACACTCACTTGATAAGAGACATAATACCATAACCACATATGATCACTTATGCTAAGTTATAAAAAGTTTCTCTTCAACATTTGTTATACAAAAATATGATTATTCGTTACTAAATAGGATAAAACCCCATGGAACATGATAACTTTTGCAAAGGAATTATGATATGTTATAATTGTGAGATCTTTATACATCAAGCCGCGCTCCCTAAGATGTAAGAATGAACATTGACCATGCTTAAAGACTAATACAAGTTAAGCCTTCTTATTTAAGAAGTAAATAATTGATCTCATGAATTAATTTACAAGAGATACTTAAGAATAACATATCAGTGCTTGCTAAGGAACAAATTCAATGAACATAACTTGACATGAAAATTCCATTTGACATTACTCAAATGTCTATAAAAACATTCTCATGTGACAGTTGTGTAAATTATTATATGACTTGAAATACTAGGTCCTTTTGTTTGTGAATTGTCATAATTTGATTTTATCTAAACGATTTTGGATACCAAATACCTATAAAGGATAATTTTAGGTATGGCATGAAGCATACAAAAAGAGAATTCATCATCCTAAATGATTTAAGGGGACATATCATACTTTTTCTTAACTTAGGGTTGACCTGAAAAAATCGATGACCTTAGTACAACGAATTAAGTAGAAATGTTTGCTTGAATTTATCAACGTCAAACCTAACGTTGCAAAAACTAACATGGAATATTAATAAATAGACACTACTGAATGTTTAATAATTTTTAGAGATATAATTGGAAGGATTGAATTACACTAAAAGCCTTGTCATTGAAAGGTTTGGATTAAGATTAGCTAATTTAACTCTCTAGCAATTGGGTAGTCATGATGGTTTGATGGATCCTACTCATGATCTATGAATATAAATTAGAATCATAATATAAAAATTATGAATTTAATTTTTAAGCAGATTGTCAACGTATTAGGAGCCTAATGAGTCACATACATAAGATAACTTGTCAAAGTTAAAATTAAGAATTTAATTAAATAAAGATTTAATAGAATTCAACTATAAGAATTGTGGTTAAATTTATTAAGTCTTTGTGATTTAATTGCAAAGTTATGAAAGTTAGATACCTTTATTGCAAAATAACGGAAATATGTCCCACCATATAAGGATAAGTTAAAAGAGGAAACATAACACAATTGCATAATTCAAAGAGAAAATCAACAAGGCTTGGCATTCTACGAGAAAAGTTCTCCCTTGGCCAACTACTTGTCTTTTTTCTCCTCTCTTCTTTTTATTTTGCAAACACAACACCACAAACACATCCTCCGCTTCTTGCCAGCCCCTATGGTGCTTCAAGAAATATTCTTGAACCCAACAAGAGGCCAATAAAATAGTCAAAAGTTTGCTTAGAGAAGCAAGATTTGCTAGCACAAGTTCTTGCTATCGAGAAGATTTTAGCAATGTGGATCACCATTGGAAACCATCACACTTGAGGTGATTTGTAAATCTTGAAGGAGATCAATCTTCATTAAAAGGAGAAAAATTTTACAATATGTTTCTTTAAACCTTTTGTATGAATTTCGTATGTTCTAGTTACATGATCAACAAATCTTGATCGAAGGGATCCTATAGTTTCGATTTTTTGGTGTTTTAATGTTCTTATTCCGCTACAAATCTCTGAATTTCATGTGATCATCCACTATTATATGCGTATAGAAACCTACAAAAACTCATGGTGACCTACCGGCATTCAATCTATAAACATAGTAACAATACTTCGAGTCAAAGATGCAATTTCACCAGCAAATTATTTGATGCACACACAATGGCTAGGTGGCTAATCATAATCCAGAATTTTCAATATTTTAATATGAAAGGATGGTTGCGTCCAATCTAGTTGTGCACCCTAAAAAAACTTATCCATAAAAAAAATTTCATAAAACAGAAAGGTAACTTAACCTGTCATTAATTCCTGCAAGCATTACATATTCAAACAGAACTTTATAGTTGTGTTTGAACTGTAGTTCCTCTCGAAGGGTCTCAAGAAGCAAGCCTAATTTATACTTCCGATTAATTGGCATGATCCAATTTCTGACCTGCATGATTTGTTTAAAAACAAGAAGTCAGTCTCCCACTTTCTAGATCTCCACCTCTCTCTATGTGTGTCTTCCTTTGGTGTGTGAATAAGCACTACAAACAAGTACATGTATCATTCCATGCCCTTTATGTGTGTGTATAACTGAGAAAGATGAGCAGCAACAATAATATAGATGACAGTAAGGTACCTCATCAGTTGTAGCATTCAAACTAACAGCTAAGGCACATTTGGACTCATGGAGAAAACGTTTTAGCTGGGGGACAAGTCCACTTGTAGAAACAGTGACCTTGCGAGGGCTGAAGTGAAGGCCCTGTTCATGCACCATAACTTCGGCAGCTTTTATAACATTTTCAACATTATGAAGCGGTTCTCCCATTCCCTACAAATTCATTTAGCAGCAACATATTAAGAGCACAACTGGTTCACTGAAAATCATTGACTACTCAAAGTCGACCTGATAATCTAAGAAATCACTGTGGAGTTCAGTACTCTATAAAAACAGGATTACAAACTCACAATATTTTCAATTTTCATTACTAGCTTAGTGCAAATAAGCTGATGCAAAAAATAAAATATAAATAATTTATTTGAAGCACAAGTTTCTATTGTCTACGTATGCGCAACTACTCATGTTAGGACTGACAACAACCCTAGCTGTATAAAAAATAACAAAAGCCGATAGAGAATTGCTTGCAATTATTTTCTTAAAAAGAAAAAGATTTAACTCAGAAACTTATAATAATGACGAATCATAGGCTTTTGAATCACTGATGATCATGACTACCAAAACTGAATCGACTCTATTTGCTTCACCAAACATTTTCAAAAATCCTAAAAATTGCCAGATGCAACATGCCAAACTAACAATATAAATATATGGCTAATAGGTGAAAATCCTGCAGATTCAAACAAGTAACAGAGTCCTATTTATATTCTCAAGCGCTAGACTAATAAATACTGGAAATCCACAACAAACATACCATAAATACAACATTTGTAATGGGACCAACATCACCAGAAAGCAATTGCCTTGCATATACAGCTTGCTCTACTATCTCAGCTGCCGTTAGATGTCTCCTCAAACCCATCCTGCATGCAAATACATGCATCAGAGAAATGCACCTTAAAAAGGTAAGGCACAATCTAGATCCCAATTTCAAAAGAGGAAAATGAACACTTGCCTGCCAGTATAGCAGAATTGGCAATTCATGGCGCAGCCCACTTGACTTGAAACACAAACAGTTGTCCTGCCTCTATCGCAAGGTATCACTACTGTTTCGATTACCAACCCATCGTCAAGCACAAACAATATCTGTAACCTCCTGTGTGAGTTTCAAAATCAATGAAAAGATTCTCAAAGTAATGCAATGAAATAAGCAAAGATGGACATACCATTTTAAGGCTTTTATTGATAGTCTAATGAAATTGCAAAAGACTATCCATAATTAGATTTAGATTAGATTATCTCTACCTTTCTAGTGCCATCAGATGCAGTGAGAATATCTTTCAAGGACAAGGCCTTAAATTCAGCATGCTCACTCAGCATTTTCTTGAAATCTTTGTTTAACCCTAAAAGCCACGATAACCATACTCCAATTAGTATAAAAGAAAATGCTAAAGAAATAACATCCTGATATTAAATCAGTTTGCTCAGTAGCAAGACTACAAAAACCGAAGAATAAACAAGGTTCTCTAATGGATGAAGAAAAAAATAATTGAAAGGAACAAAAAATAACCTTCTAGTTCATCAATACTATGTGCCCAAATATTATCTCCATAGAGACGCTTCCACAACATTAAAGCCTGACCAGGCCTGAATCCATGTGATTGAACCCATTCCTGACAAAGAAAATCCCCAGAAAATTAGCAACAGAAATTCATATTACACACTTCACTCCATGAAAATTAAAATAAATAAATAAAGACCCACTTGAAGTTCGGCATAAACCATCCCTTTCAGAAGCACCTTGGAACCCTTATCCTGATTTTTATAGCTTTCCCCACCTCCATAATCGGGAAAATTATCATTGTCCTGGAAGGAGAGTAGTGGGGATGCAGAGATTGAGATCGAACGACGATTAGAGGAAGCGAAGGAAATCAGATGAGGTGGCTTCAAAGAAGAAAAGGAAAAGAGAGGGTGACGGTAAGCACATGGAAGAGTAACAGCGGGAGAAGAAGAGGAGGCCGCCATCGCTAGGAAGAGAGAGTTTGCAGTGAGACGGACTCGCCTCATCCACATGCAACTCATCTCCATTTTGTTTTTGTTGTTTACTGGCTAGCAGGAGAATCAGAGATTTTAGGGGGGTTTTTGTAATTCGCATGTTAATTTTTGATTAAAAAGAGAAGGAATGTGAATTTTAGATTTTTACTTTTTAAAGAATCACACGCCTTTTCTTTTTTTTTTACATAAATGCTTCCGCTAAAAAAATAACCGTCATTATTCAATACCTTATTTAACATGCATTTGGGCTTTCCTCGACTCGACTATATTTTGTTACATTGCAGTTTAAGCCATAATTTGTAATTAGATTAGTGAGGGTTGAGAAAAAAATGGAAAAAAATGAAAAATCGACTTAAATAGAAGGTTTCGGATAAGTTCAGTTCTAATAAAAATAAAATTCAATTAAGATTTGGATCGTGACGTTATTAAATCAAATTTATTCGATTCAATTCAGATTCGAATCCATTTAGATACGGATAATATCAAAATACTTCGTTATTAAATATTTTGTAATTTTTATTATTTAAATCAAAAGCTCAAATTTTATATTTAAATAAAAATCTTAAGAAAAAATTGAAATAAAGTTCAAGGTTACTCAAATGCCCCCAAAAATTAAAATAAAGTTTAAAATTACTTAAACAAAAAGAAAAAATCGAACAACCGATCTGATCCAATTCGCATAAATTCGAATCAAATCGAATCAGATATTTTTCCTATTCGAATCAGATGCGAGTCAAAAAATAAAAAATTATGCTTAGTTCGGATTAGATCGGATTTTTGCAAAAACCCGATTCGATCTAGCTTATTATGATCCCTAAGATTAGCTACTTCATTACCAAATCTCCTTATATGTTTGAATTCACAAGATTGAAATGTTTGAGCCATAATCCTTTTTAATAAGCAATAAGGCCAACTGAAGATAAATCAACACATTCAACATTAATCTCTAAGCAACAACTAGAGTATCACTTTCAATTATAACATGATGAAAACCCATTTCATAAGTAAACTGCACCACAACACATGCTGCAAAGGCTTTCACTGCAAAAGGATCATGCCTACAGGCCCATATCTGGCATAGGCCCTTATGAAAAGTCCACTTGAATCTTTAACCACAATTCCTATTCCTTCTTCCTTCAATCTTATGTCAGTTGCAGCATTGTAGTTGACTTTGAAAACATCTATTTTTGGATATTTCCATCTATGTGATCAAGTGATTGACGGAACTACTGATAAACTCTTATTCACTGCATTGATCTCTTCCAAGTAATTCTCAATATAAGTCTTCTATCTTTGTGAACAATGTTTCTCTTTTGTGAAGAACTCTATATTTTGTTCAGTCCAAATAGTCCAAAGAAGTATTGCTAAGAGTTGCAATATTTGGTTGTCCCACTAATGTAATGCAATAGAAAGCCAATTGTTTGAGCCTATAACAAGTAGCATAAAATCTGTGGTGAAATAATTTCAGAGTATTATTGCACTTGTGCAATTGTTTAGTGTGTGCTCAACTATTTCCTTATACAGCCCATATCTAAAACATATTAGATCTACTAGTATTTTTCACTATGCCAGGTTAGACATCACATCGACAGATTCTCCATAACAATATCCTTATTTTTGTAGGTATTAGAATTTGCCAAATCTTTTTCCATATCATGCTAGTGGCAAGGGACTCCAATTTATTATCCTCACTGCTAAGCCATTGATAACCACTCTTAATAAAATAGTAGCCATTTGGAGTATTATAACATCTCATCCTGACAATTCAAATGACTGAGAGGAATAAATAATATATGGTTTGCTTCCTTTTGTGCCAACATATTACGAACAAGCATCCAATTTCAATCTTGTGTTTGCGGACCTATAAGTTTAGACACTGTAGCATCCTGTTCACCTTGAAGAGAATTTGGTATACCAAATATAGTAGAGGTTAGCCATAGACCTGTCCAAATTTTAACACCATATCCATTATCCCTATTGTAGACCATTATGAAGCACAAACTTTGCTTGACCAAATACTTCTCCAAATTAAAGATGGATTGATGCCAAGAGTTGCATTCACAAAAGTGCTATGAGGAAAATATTTTGCACTTAAAACTGAATACACCAAAGAACCAATATTCTGTAATAGCCTCTGCCTTTGCTTAAGCTAACATAGCTTTATTAAACTTCTGCATGTCTAAATCCCAAACCCTATGCACATTTTGCTTTACACAATATCCCAATGTAAGTAAGAAATACCCTATGTGTTCCTTGTCCTTTTGCCACCAGTACCTTGATATCATTATATTAAATCATAACAGAATGACTTAGGTAATAGGAAAAAACTCATATCATAGGTGGGAACAACTTGAATAATAGCTTTTAGGAAAACTACTTTTCCTCAACATGAGAGTTTTCATACTCTATCCAGTAAGCTTAGTAGCTATCTTATCATTAATTGTTAGAAAAGTTTTAGTCTTATTCTTACCGGCAATTCTAGGTAGACAAAGATATTTTTTACGTGAAGTTGAAACATAAATACCTAACACCTCCTGAACTAATCTCCTCAATTCTGTATCTACATTTGAATTAAAAAAATGGAGGATTTATTGAAATTAATTTTCTATCCCGATCCAACTTTATACCTTTGTAGAAAATACTTCAACCTTTGTAGCCTCTACTCTATTTACTTTTGCAAACAATATGCTATATCATTTGCCAAAAAAAAAAATTAGCAATCTTAGGAGCTCTCTAACTTGCTTGCACGCCATGCAATAGTTCATCATGCTATCCTTTAGTTAGTAATAAAAATAAACCTTTAGTACATAACAAGAATAAATAAGGGGATAGAAGATCATCTTGATGTAATCCTCGTTTTGGTTGAAAAGGAGTAGTAGGTACACCATTCACTAACACAGCATCATATTAAACTAATCTACCTAGGACGGAACCCAAGATGCATCATCATATTTTCCAAAAAGCCCTTACAACCTTATTGTAGGCCTTACAAATATCTAATTTTATTGCAAAATAACCTTTCTTTCCATACCTTTTACCCTTAATGTTTACAGTAATTCATAAGCAATGACGATATTATTAGTTATCGGCCTTCCAAGAACAAATGCACTTTGTATTTCACTTACGCAATTTGGCAGAAATTGTTTTAGTTTATTAGCCGTGACTTCAGAAATTATTTTATATAACACATTGCATAGAATTATAAGTCTATATTGAGTGATGTTTGTTGGGGATCCAACTTTAGGAATGAGGAAAATATGCATGTGATTTACCTCCCTTAAACTTCTGACCCCATTTAAACAGTTTAAGCAAAACTCAATATATCATCTCCAACATTGGCCAAATTTTTCTGTAAAACAAGGCCAGCATCCCATCAGGTCTTGGGGCCTTTGTTAGCTCTCCATTTTAGAAAGGGCTTCCTTGATTTCTTCTACATGAAACTTAGCTAGGAGTTGTTTATTCATTGTCAGAATTATCTTAAGAGTAATTGCTAATAGAATATCTTTATAATTACTCGGGTTTCTTGACTTGAAAAGTTTATCAAAGTAAGATATTGCAATAGAAGTGACAACATCTTGCCCCTCACACCATTCAGCAACTTCATTCTTCAACCCATAGATAGTATTTCTCTTTCTCTATTGGCTTGCTTGTTTATGAAAGGAGGAGGTATTCTTGTCGCCTTCTTTGAGCTAATGTATCCTTGATCTTTACTTTCAAAATGTTTCCTCTTTCTTTAATAGTTGTATGATCTCAATCCTCAAAAGATAGGTCTTTTCGAAATTTGTCTTAGTAAAAGAGGATTGTTGCATCACCATAAGCTCTCACGAAATGAAGTCTTTTTTGGAGTGAAGTGATTTAAACTCCTTGACACCGTAAGATTGATGTTGAAGCCCCACATAATGTAACTTAGAAATCATGGGCGTGCTGTTCTTGACAATTGCTTTTCTTAACTATAGTTAGGATTGCCTTGCATTACATAGTTTCCTAACAGAAATAATACTCTTGTTAAAAAGTTTCAAAGATTATGAAAAGGTGTTTTCATGGGTGTTTTCTCTGTTTTTGTGAATAATATACCACCACAAGTTCACTGGCGCTGGCTTCATAGGATTTTCCAGCATCATGGAAGGATTCTCGAAGTTTTCATTCCTCGCAAGCGAAGTGCAAAAGGCAAGAAGTATGGATTTGTTAGATTCTCTGATCTTTGGGAAGCAAGAAGAGCGGTGGAGAGGCTTAATGGTTCTTGGCTTATGAACTTCAGAATCGAAGTCAATCTAGCTAGATTCAAAGTCAGATCCTCTTATTGGCGCAGGGTTCATCCGACTCAAATGGCCCAAGTCCAAGCTGCAGGAAGAAGTTCCATCAACAAAATTGATGAAGCAGAATCGTCCAAACCATTGTCATCCCATTCAAAAGGTGAAATGAACTTTCCTATTAGATCCTACAGAGATGCCCTTTTAAAAGACAAACAGAAAGCGCATGTTTCTGCTGAAGATATGAATCTTGCAAAAGCTTCGGCTACCCATATTCAAACTCAGTGTTCTCCAAACAATCAAATCCATTGCAAAGCTGTTCTAGATGTAGAAATTCTCCATAGACTAGAGAAATGTGTGATTGGATCGGCAAGTGATTTCTTTGAAGTAAATTTTATCCAAAACGAAGTAAAAAGTCAGGGGGTTTTTGACATTCATGTTAAGTGGATTTCTGGAAAATTCTACTTAATTGAATTCGAAAACGAAGAGACTATGGCAAAAATGCAAAGAGAGGAATGGTCATGGCTAAAAAATTGGTTTACAGCAATAGAACCCTGGTCTTCTAAGACGGTGTACAATCATAGAACTACCTGGATCAGCTGCGCAGGGATCCCTCTCCAAGCTTGGTGTTATGACACTTTCAGGAACATTGCGGAGCTATTGGGAGATCTTATCTCGTTGGACAAAAAGACTATTGATCTTGAAGACTTCAGCAGGGGAGTTATGCTCATTTCTACTGAAAATTTAGAAATAATAAATGAAGTCATTCAGGTGGATTGTGGTGGCGTTTTATTTCCAGTCAGGGTCATGGAGATTGGATTGAATTCCCACTGTTGTTGCAATCACATAATGCATAATGGTATCGCAGCCATTAACAAGGTCCAAGGAGCTTTAAGTTCAAACAACTCCCAGGAGATGAAGGATGGAAGGGGCATTCAAAAGTCTGATTCCCCACCCGTTGAAGATGCTGACCTCAGCAAGAGTATAAATGAACTGGAAGTGGTTATCGAATCCTCTGCTGGTAAGGCCAATGAAGTAAATTTTGAAAGGATTTTATTGAACAGTTCAAAAAAGGACAAAGAGGTGGATAGGAACATTTCTGACAAGGAATTTAATTCCTCTCATGCCGCCCACCAAACTGCAGGTTCTCAAAAGATCTTTCTTCCCATGCTACAAATGGTAAGGATATTGGCTATCAATCTGAGTTGGAGTTAACTGAAGACGAAACTGACAATATGCTAGCCCACTCCAATGCTGGCTCATTGAAATCTTCTAGAGTTAAATTTAGCCAAGGTACACTCCCCAAGTCAAGAAAGATAAAATCACTTTCAGAAGTTGAAGAAAACATCTGGAGAAAAGTTGACAGAAAAAACAAAAAGAGAACCAAAAAGCTTCCCAAGAAAAAGCATAGCTCTTCCAATGGCGCTCAAGAGGCTAATGCCAACGAATTACTATCAGATGGGAATCTTAAAAACCGTTTCAAGGTGATTACAAAAGAAGCAAAGGAAATTTGGGAGATTGGAAAACTCATTGGTTTATCTGCTGATTGTGGGGATGAGATTGTCATCGAAAAATTGAAGGAGTTAGTCTAATTTCTCTTATATCTTCACTCAAAGTTCCTTCATGATATGGGTCCTTCAAAGAGTGATGTGATTATTTGGGAGTATGATAAGCATGGCTTTTTTTCTGTAAGAAGATGTCAATCCTCCTTGTTCAACAAATTTTGACCTTTCCCCATGAAGCAAGCTTAATCTGGAAGCTTAAGATCCTTCTCAACATTCATTTTTCTTTGGCTTATGGTTTCCCAGCGTGCTCCTACAAAGGCTTTTATTATAAGCAAAGGAATTCCTCTTCCACAAAATCAAAGCTTGTGTCCTTGGTGTTCTTTGGCAGAGATATTTATCACTTTTTTGAAATGTGTGGATGGCAACATAGGCCTGTTAAAATCTTGGTGGATTTCTTCATTTCCTGCTGCTGTCTGGTCGCTTTGCCTAGTGGTATGAAGTCTAAAAATTGATCATTGAATCTGATTCAAAGATAGCACTTCATTGGTTCAAAAATTAAGATTATTGGCCATGGAAGCTTTGGTCCCTGCTCTTGGAGGTCGATTCCCTTTTAAGTAGATTGACATTTCCTGGAACAAGATCTTTTGAGAAGCAAATGGTTTAGCAGACTTATTTGTAAAAGCAGGATGGGATCGAACTGATTGTTTGAAAGCATGGTGTTTTGTTTTCGGGATTTCATGTATGGCTGGTCTTGTACAATGTGCCTATGATTTTAATCAATGAAACTTTGACTTTTCAAAAAAAAAAACTTAGAAATCATGGAATTGTATTGCAAGTTTTACCAAGGATGATTCACAACTAGTGTACACCTTGCTATTAGTATACGCCCTAGAGCCAACTCACTTGGCATGAGGCATGGCATCATTGATACATATGTTCACTTAGGTTAAGTGACATAAAGGTTTCCTTTTACCATTTATTGTTGAAAATAATGGATTCATTAGTCACTAAATCGGTAAAGCCCATGAAACAAATTAGATTGAAAGGGAATTGTAAAGCGTTACAACTATGAGATCCCTATAGATTAAAGTTATGTTCCTAAATTTTCCTAGTCATTGTATTGTCAAGACAGGGCATTTATAGTGCTCAAAGACTGGCACATGCTAGCTTCCTTACTTTTGAAGTAAGCAACTCATAGGTTGAAATATGAGAATATTTTAGGATAGCATGTGGGTGCTTATTAAAGAATAAGTTCAATGAATATAACCTGCTATGAGAGCTTTATTTGATAATGTCGTTTGAGTGTTTATGGAAATGCTCTCACATGTCAATAGTGTAAATAGAACTTTAACTTGAGAAGCCAAGTTATTTTGTGTATGCATTGTTAGACTTTGATTTCACTTATATTTTATGAGTTTGGTTGCCAAATACCTATCCAGGGTGCCTTTAGGTATGGCTTGAAGCATATGAAGAGGGATGAGTAGTCAAGATGAGGATACATCTCCCCAAATGACTTTAATGGATAGTATTTTGGTCATCCTAACTCATTTTAACTTATAAGTCTCAAGCTAATGTAATGAGTGTTATGGAGTTAATACTAGTAGCCTTGGATAGAAATAGAAAGCTTATAAAGTAGATATTGCACCATGCTTCATACATTTCTGAGATATTTCTTATGGAAGTACCAAATTACATGAGATACTATAAGCTTAATAAGTTAGTCAAATCATTTGATTTTTCAAACATTTGGGTGGTCATGATGTATTGCTAGATTCCTATTTTAGTCTATGAATATAAATGAATATTTAAATTCATTGCCAACATGTTGAAAACTTAAAGAGTGATTCTGTTCCCTAACGGGTGCTACACACACCCTAATTGCTAAAAAACCCTAAATCCTAGAATTCACTTTTTAAAAGTCTCCACACAACCTAAAAAAACTAATAATTTCCAATATTATCCTTCTTTCCAAAAAATTCTCTTTTTTTTAGTAAAATGTTTTTCAATGAGCTATAACTGCAAAATGCTGCTAGGTAGCTAGGGTAGCATCCATTGTGTACTACATGCTGTCTAGTAGCAGTAGCAAAAATGCTGTTGAATGGGCTCTTGAAAATTGATTTTTGGGAGCTCTATTGTGCCCTTGGAAATCCACTTCGAAAGCTCAA
Organism: Heritiera fomes; assembly: GCA_032173925.1. Taxonomy (NCBI): domain Eukaryota; kingdom Viridiplantae; phylum Streptophyta; class Magnoliopsida; order Malvales; family Malvaceae; genus Heritiera; species Heritiera fomes. The sequence continues at coordinate 12,086,220 of JAPDPM010000009.1, read as the reverse complement.
TTGTATTCCCAGAAATCCACTTCCGGGAATACAAAAATTAAAAATTAAAAAATATTATTAAGGGTAATTATTAAATCTTTAAAACAGGGTGTGGGGAGTATTTTTTTTGGTGCGAATAGAAGCTCTCAAACCTAAACGGTCACAGACATAAGAGTTATGAATAAATTTGATTGAGTTGATTAAGTTTGAAAAAATTGGAATTTTTCATGAGACTTATATTTGGAATTATAATTAGACTTAATTAAATATGTTTAATTAAGTAGATTTAATAAAAAATCTTTTAATTAAGTCATTAGTCCAAATTATAATTAATAAGGTATTATTGGAATTTAATTAAGTGGTTTAGTTAAATTATAGTCCTTTACATTAATAAAATTTGTATAATTGTCTTAAGATTAAATTGCTTAATTAAGAAGAGGACCCAATAATAATTAATGACAAGTCCAAGGGATTAAAGGTGATTGTGACAATTAATGAAAGACAATTGACCTAGCCTATATAAACAGTATTATGGCTGGCTACCCTGAGTAGTTGAAAACACAACACTGTGCAAAATTCCCAAAGCTCTTTCTTTACTATACAGTTGCGGCAAGCTAGGCAAGTGGCTACAACAATAGGTGATTTCTCCCTAAGGAAATCGGCAAGTGTATTGTGATAACCGTAAAATTTTTCATTTATTGGAAATTATTAATATTGGAAATTAATATGAAAGAAAATAGATAAGTTGAAATAAATAAATACAATTATGAGATTGGAATACTAGTGAAAATTCCGTGACTGGAGGAAGCGACGAATTGGGAAATTCGAGTGAAGGAAAATTAAATTGGAAATAAGAATAAGGTTGAAATTATGGAAAATAATGAAGAGAGGAAATTTAATTTGGATAAATTCAAATCCAAATTAAATAAGAAATCGATGAAAGGATAAATTTGAGGAATTTAATTTGGATATTGAGAAATCCAAATTAAACAAGGAATGGAAATATATATATATATGTAAATATATATAAATATAATTGTATAAGAATACATATGTACATATAACAAAAATAGTATATATTATTATTATTATGTATTTATATATACTATTAAATGTCTTCAAATAGGTACATATGTATAATATTATTTTATATATATTTATGTATATATAAGTATATACACATATATGAATATGTATACAAATGAAATACAAATTGATATTTTAAATTTTTGTGTAGATATATATATATATATATATGATTAAAATATAAATTTATATACATATAAAATGTATATTATAATTTAATTTAAAGTATATATATTATATATTGTTAATATACAATATAAATCATTATATAATATATATATATATTTATATAGTAAAACACTATATACCTAAAATAATAATATTATATTTTTAATATAGTTTATAAATATTATATATAAATAAAATAAAACAAAAAAAAGAAAGAAAGCTGGGAATCGGGTTTCCCGATTCCCTTCCTAGCTGAAGCCGACGGCAACAAATGTCGTCGGCTAGAGGAGAAAAGAGAGGAGGGTACGAGAGGACCACCGGCGAGCCGAGAAGAGGAAGATGGCCGCCAGCAATGGCCAGAAAAAGGGAAGAGACGAAGTGAACCGAAGGAAAACTAAGGGAAGAAAAAGAAAAGGGGAAACGGCGGTGTTGACCGATCCAGGCACTGTCGCTGCCACCCCGACGTCAGCGAAGGTAGGGGGAGAGGAAAGGTGGTCGCTGGTGAAGAGGAAAACAGAGGAGGAGGGAGAAAAGAGAGGAGGAAGGAGCCGAAAACCCACCCTCCAGATTCGGTGTCGTCACCGGTGATGGGGACGAACAAAGGCCAGATCAAGCTTCGTGGCGATCTTGGCTAGCTGCGGAGTGGCTGAACTGCCGGCGATGGTGGCTGACGATGGCCGAACTGGCGATAAGAAGGTGAACCTGCCGAACCGGTTCAGACCAGAAAAGAAAGAAAAGAAAAGAAAAGAAAGAAAAAGAAAAAGAAGAAAGAAAAGAAAAGAAAGAGAAAAAAAGAAAAAAAGAAGAAAAAAAGAGAGAAAAGGAAATTTTCAGGAATTCGAAAATTTCGGAAGTTCGAAAATTTACAAAAATTCGGTAAGAAATTTTCGAAAATGGTTTAAGAAAATTATCAATTTTTTTATTTAAATAAATTGAGAAAAATTCTAAATGTTAGAATTTGGTTTCCAGAAATCGTTCTCGGTGAATGAGACGATGGAATCGGGAGAGGTGAACATGGCGCGACGGTGGTGAAGAAGTCACCGACTCGAGACAGGTAAGGGAGACATGTGCATCCTGTAAGGATATTCGGCACACATGTTTTAATTATGCATTTAATTTTTATAAATACTGTTGATAATGATTGGTTGGAAAATTGTGGTGATTTGCCAGTTGAAATTATAAACTGTATTTTTCGTGTAGGAGGCTAGCCAATCGACTGCCGTTATACTGTCGAAAAATTCTCGAAAATTACTGAAAATCATAATAAATGATTTTATGTCATGAGAAACGATTTCCAACCACGAAAATCGAGGAATCGATTATTTTCATAAAACATGAATATAATGATGTTTAGTTGTAAAATATTCATGTTTTCGAGAATTGAAAAAATAAAATCACAGAAAATTCTCTCGAAGTGTAAGATTACACGTAATACGAGATGAAAAATGAAAAGACACAAAGTGAATATTTTATTCATATTTCTTCAAATATTCACTTGATTTCATAAATAACCTTTATGGTTTTAATTGTGAAAATAATTATTTATAGAAATTCCATAAAGGTTAACTAAAGATGAAAAACAATATTTTGAGACTAAAAGGTCTCCACATGTGTTTATAGAGGAAAACGTGGTGACGTGATTGTTGAATTTGGAAAATAAAAATTTTAATTTTTCATAAATCATAGAAATAATTGATTTGAATTCCGATAATTTTGAAAACCACGTTTTGGATAGAAGCACGAAAAAGCGTGTGTACATGTTTTACGGTGAAAAAGAAATAGTCATGAGATTTTATTTTTCAGTGTGATTAATTAATTAACTGTTTTCATCGTATGGAAAATATGATTTATGCCTTTATGAAATATTTTAAAAAATGTTATTTATTTTATTTATTTCATAAAGGTGAGGATATATATATATATATATATATATATATATATATATACATGTGAGCCTTATGGATAAATGTGAAATATTTTAAATTACTGTGTTTAAAATCCATAAAGGCTATGGTACGATTTTATACTGTTTTGAGACTTAGGCCCTGAGTTTCAGGCATCGTACTATTACTGTTATTGTCACATGGCTGATTGACTAGTTAGTTATTAGCGTTCCGGATTGTCATTTAGCAAGTGTACACCGAGGACATATTATAAATCATGGCCATAGATCTCAGTTACTGATACTGTGTCCCTAGTGGACGAAGATAGCATGATTTAATTGTATGGTGATGCCTAGTCTCACTTATTGATTACTGTTTACTGAAAGGATTTATTGAATCCTGTTTACTGTACTGTATTGTTTACTGTTTACTGAACTACTGTACTGTTTATTGAGCAAAATAGTACCAAAACACTGTTTTACTGAACTGTACTGTTACTGTTGACTGTTTACTGAAATGGTAGCCACTGATTATTGTTTTACTGAACTGAAAGCTACCGTTTATTGTTTACTGAATTGGTAGCTACTGTTTACTGACTGGACCGTATCAAGATACTGTTTTACTAATCTGCAAGATACTGTTTTACCGAATGGTACTGTATTGAATATTACTGTTTTATTGAATTGTAAGATACGGTTTTACTGAACTGTAAGGTACTGGAATATTAAACAGCACAGAAAAATACTGTTTACTAGAAATGATTTCATTAAAATTATTTCTAATGTAGAAATAATTAATGAACTAATTATCCAACGGTTTTGGATATTTACAAAATCACTGTACTGAAGGAAATAGAAGTAAACCACTGTTTTACTACTGAACTGTCACGTGTTCTAAACCATACTGAAGTGAAGAGAAATAAATGGTTTACTCTATGGAAAACAAATATTAAATCATTTTGAGAACAATTATATAGTACTCTCTACAGTTGCTTCTAGGTTTCGGGATAAGACAGGTATTCCAAAATACCTGCCTTACTCCATCCGGATCCCTAGCCGACTGTAGTATCCTTCCTACATGTGAGCCTAGAGCCCTTCTAGGAAAATTTAAAGAAAGTGAAAAAGTTTTTCAGCATATAGATAGCTGAATATCAAGTGTTGCATATAACTCTCTTGCTGAGCCGTGGTTTGCTCACCTCTTAATTTTAACATTTCAGATTTTCGAGGACTGAGAGTCTGATATCTAAGGATTTCGACTGCGCATTTGGGGACGATGCGACAGCTTGATTTATTATATAGATACGATCATTTATTTTCCGTATTTAGACTTATCTACAGTACTACTTTTTTGTGAATTAAGATAGGAGATGTAATTCATATTATAATTTTATATGAAATTGTTTAAATATAAATGAAAAGTAAAGTATCGCAGACAGTCCAACCGTCAAAATTGTGTAATAATATGTGTATTACTGTGTAACTGGACTGTTACACGTATTGACTTCTTGCTTAATGATTTTGGCAATTTAAGATTTCCTATGGGTGAGAATTATGATAAATTTGCCAAACCAAGATAATGATTATTAAAGGTCGAGACTTAGTGATAGGATGATATTTTGTGAATTTTATATGTGCTAATATATTTGATTTATTGATGTTTTATGCCTAAAAGAGCTTACTAATGTTTATTTTATGTTTTAGGTATTAAATATCAAAGTTGGAATAAAAAGAAGCTAAAAAGAGCAAAGTGCAGTATTTTCTATCTAGCTTGAAAGATTGACATTTTTGACCAATTTAACGACCTGATCTCAAGAAGTGGCCTTGATGGAAGTTGTAGAGGACTTCTCAAGGTTTCCAGAATGTCCAAGATCGCAAAAATCAGAGTTCATTTGATGGGTCAAATGTCTGGACAAAATCAGTACGAAATTCTGGGCAGAAAAACGAGATTGAGAAGAAATTCCAACAAAGCAAGTTCAAGACCAGATTTTGTTGAGAGAAGATAATTTCTTAATTTTATTTTGTCTTAGATCTGTAATTAATTAATAAAAATAGGCCTTAGGAATTTTACTTAAAAAATAATTGTAAAAAGATGATGAGATAAAGGTGAGAGTTTGACTAGTTAAATTACTTGTTTTCCAAGTAAACTCTTATCTAAATCCCACATTGCTTAGGAAAGTCTTTTAAACTCTTCCTTAGGCCTATATAAAGAGCACAAGGCTCTCATAAACAACATCCCTCTCCTCCCTCTTCTCTTTTAGTATTGTAAGATTTTCTTTAGGGTTTTTAATAAAAATTTTATTTTTCTTTATTTTTAATTAGTTGCTGATTTCTTATTATTGTTTTATAAAATTATTTTCTTTTTATTTTTTTAGATTTTGTGATTTCTTTTTTTTGTTCAAATTTTATTAGATCATAATCTTGATTATAGATTTCTTGTTTGATATTATTAAAGATTGATAGTTTAATTGTTTATTGCATGATAATTGTCTTCTTTATAATATTAAACTTGAATTTTATGATCTTGAATATGTCTAGTGAGTAGTTTTCTTATTTAGTTATGAGGTAAATTGATTATTCTTGGGAAAAGCATGTTGTGAGATTCTTGAACCTATTATATAATTGTTGATTAAATATCTAAGATTCTCTGAGCACATTATAATGATTGTTTGTTTGATTAGATAGGGTGCACACTATTTAGTTAAATTAAATAATCTACAGCCAGATTAAAAACATAAGTCGGTAATTGCTTGTGGAGTTAATCACTAGGGATGGAGGAGAATTAAGGTTTAGATTAAATAAACCGAGCTTGTGTGTTTGTTATCTAATGTCGACCCATATCTTTCTTGTTGTTAATGCTGCTACAACTTATATCTAGAGAGCTTGTTCTAGATAGGTTAAGTAGTTAGAGATTAGTTAAAGAGCTTGTTTTAACTAACGACTCAGTAAGGAAAGATGGTGTAACAGAGCTTGTTGTTATGCTACGGTTGACTATTTAATTGACAATAATATTTTGTAATCAATGATCAACATCAAAATCCAAGAATGATTGATTGCCTCGTAACTGAAGGTTTTTGCTATTTGTTTTTTATATTTAATAATTCTTGTTTTCTTTATTTTAGAATAGTTTACAAAACCCCAAAATTTCTTCTTCTTTCCTTAAACCCTAAAATTAGATTTTTATTTTAGTAATTAACTTAAATAATTCAATTTCTGTGGGTTCGACCCTTGCTCCGCTATCTACATAGTAAAGTTAGCAAATTTTATTTTGGTGACTCACGACACTCATCAAATTTTGGCGCCGTTGCCGGGGACTGAAATTTGTTTAGGTTAATTATTTTAATTTAAAGTCTAATTTTTTTTCTTTTCCTTTTCTTTTCTTTTTCAGGGATTGCTTGTCTGATAAGGATTCTAGTCACAAACTTCAAAAGATTAGGGACTATATACAAGCAACCCAAAGCGCAGTGCCACAAGCACCACAACATCCACCACCATTACCTCCTAAGACGAGAAGTGAGAGGACTCCATGGAGCAAGCCTATGAACCACACTATAATTATGACCCATACTATAATTATGAACCACACTACGATACCTACTATCAAGGATGGTGGGATCATTCTAATTTTAGTTATGGGAATCAATATGAGGTTTACAATGTGCCATTCCAAGATACATATCAAGCTCTACCTCAAGACTAAGGTATGCCTCCACCTCAAGAATCAGGTATGTCTCTTGAAGATATTGTTAAGACTCTTGAGATTAAAACTTTACAATTTTCACAAGAGGCTGATGTTTATATTAAGAATATTGATCACCATGTGAGTCAAATAATGAATTCTTTAAGTAACATTGAAGCTATGACCTCTCAACTTGTGGAGAATCCAAGAGATAATATTACTAACATCACCTTGAAAAGTGAAAGGGAAATTGAATCCAAGGAAAGTGCACATGAAGATGTCGATAACTTTATAGAAAGGGAGGATGAATCCAATTTCTATATTAAAGGTGGAGTTGTTGATGTGCACAATGTAAAAGGGAGAGAGAATTTCGACAATTTTATAAAGCACTATGAGGATGTTGAAATCAAAGAATTCAAAACTGAGGTAAGTGGTAAACAAATTCCTTTTAATTCTTCTACTTACCCTCTTCCTTTTCCTAGTAGGTTTGCAAGAGCTACAAACGAAGAGCAAGACAAGGAGATATTGAAGACATTTAGGAAAATGGAAGTTAATATTCCTCTCTTTGATGAAATTAATGATCAAGTGCCTTGTGATGCCAAGTTTTTAAGGGAACTATGCACTTCTAAGAGGAAATTAAAAGGTGATGAAAAGCAGGTTCTTAAAGATGAGCTAGAAATAGCCACAAGTAAAAATCTTGAGAATGAGGAACTCGAGAAACCGATAAAAAAGTTGAGGTCTGGGATTAGATGATGGAATGTGGAGCAGTCGAGCTAACGACATTAAACAAAAGCGCTACTTGGGAGGCAACCCAAGGATGTAAAACGAGGGAGTATTTCTTTCCTTTACTTGTATTACCATTTAATTTTTAAGTTTTTATTGTTCTTCTTTGCATGCTAGATTTACTTCGAGGGCAAAGTAAGATATAAGTGTGGGGGGGGGGGGGAATATTGGTTTATGAGTCTATAGAGTTTTTTTTTAGGAACTGGAAATTTTTTTTTAAAAAAAGGGGTCAAATTTTTAAGAGTTTTAAAAGATCATGATATGTTTTCTTTCTTTTAAGGATTGATTCTAAACTAAAACAAAGTTTTATAAGAAAGTTGAGACTATTTTGATTGTTATTATTGTTGAAGTGAGTACTTTCTAAAGAATTTTATGTGAGTTCATGATTAAATATGATTGCTCATATGATATTGATAATGTGATTAGTTCATTGAAGTTGGTATAAGCAAAGGATAAATAGACAATAACAAAAAAAAATAAAAAGAGAAGAAAAATAGAGGTTGAAAGCTTTAAATTCTACTCCAATGTTTTGAGTTACTCGATCTTGTTGATTAAATTCTTGAAGTGACTTAAAATATGAGTATGCAAAACACTCTAAAAGAGGGCTTACTTGTTGAGTAACCGGGTGTTGGTATCACCAATATTAACATTCACGTAAAAAGGCAAGTAAGTACTTAGGGAAACCATTATTGAAACCTCAAAAGAAAAAAAAAGAAAAAAAGAAAAGCAAAAAAAAAAGTTCTTGATCTATTGACTTTGTTTGTAGTAATGTAAATTGGATAATTGCAAAGTTGATATTATATGTTTCAATATGTTGATTGTGAATTTTGCATGAATTTATTTAGAAGTATGCATGAATATGATAAGTAATGATTAGAATATGATTGACTTGATTATTTGACTCTTGTTGAAGTTATGAGTTAAGAATTGAAAGATTTGAAAATATGTTCATGATCTTAATCTTGTTTTGAGTCTTAATTTAAATTTTTCAGTCTTATTTTGAATTTTTAGGATTGAGTCTTAAGTAAAAGATTTTGTGGGTATATCTTCTGAAAGCCCTCACGAGACACAACTCGTCCACTAGGGGTGACCTAGGGGTTTAAAGGCTTATTGCATATGCTAAATGCAATCGTGATTCCTACGAAAGTGAGTTAGGATTTAGGATTTAGTTCTTTAGGAAGTTAGTTTAGGTTTTGCTAGAGGACTAGCAAAAGCTAAGTGTGGGAGAATTTGATAGGATGATATTTTGTGAATTTTATATGTGCTAATATATTTAATTTATTGATGTTTTATGCCTAAAAGAGCTTACTAATGTTTATTTTATGTTTTAGGCATTAAATATCAAAGTTAGAATAAAAAGAAGCTAAAAAGAGCAAAGTGCAGTATTTTCTGTCCAGCTTGAAAGATTGACATTTTTGACCAATTTAACGACCTGATCTCAAGAAGTGGCCTAGATGGAAGTTGTAGAGGACTTCTCAAGGTTTCCAGAATGTCCAAGATCGCAAACATCAGAGTTCATTTGATGGGTCAAATGTCTGGACAAAATCAGTACGAAATTCTGGGCAGAAAAACGAGATTGAGAAGAAATTCCAACAAAGCAAGTTCAAGACCAAATTTTGTTGAGAGAAGATAATTTCTTAATTTTATTTTGTCTTAGATCTGTAATTAATTAATAAAAATAGGCCTTAGGAATTTTACTTAAAAAATAATTGTAAAAAGATGATGAGATAAAGGTAAGAGTTTGACTAGTCAAATTACTTGTTTTCCAAGTAAACTCTTATCTAAATCTCACATTGCTTAGGAAAGTCTTTTAAACTCTTCCTTAGGCCTATATAAAGAGCACAAGGCTCTCATAAACAACATCCCTCTCCTCCCTCTTCTCTTTTAGTCTTGTAAGATTTTCTTTAGGGTTTTTAATAAAAATTTTATTTTTCTTTATTTTTAATTAGTTGCTGATTTCTTATTATTGTTTTATAAAATTATTTTCTTTTTATTTTTTTAGATTTTGTGATTTCTTTTTTTTGTTCAAATTTTATTAGATCATAATCTTGATTATAGATTTCTTGTTTGATATTATTAAAGATTGATAGTTTAATTGTTTATTGCATGATAATTGTCTTCTTTATAATATTAAACTTGAATTTTATGATCTTGAATATGTCTAGTGAGTAGTTTTCTTATTTAGTTATGAGGTAAATTGATTATTCTTGGGAAAAGCATGTTGTGAGATTCTTGAACCTATTATATAATTGTTGATTAAATATCTAAGATTCTCTGAGCACATTATAATGATTGTTTGTTTGATTAGATATGGTGCACACTATTTAGTTAAATTAAATAATCTACAGCCAGATTAAAAACATAAGTCGGTAATTGCTTGTGGAGTTAATCACTAGGGATGGAGGAGAATTAAGGTTTAGATTAAATAAACCGAGCTTGTGTGTTTGTTATCTAATGTCGACCCATATCTTTCTTGTTTTTAATGCTGCTACAACTTATATCTAGAGAGCTTGTTCTAGATAGGTTAAGTAGTTAGAGATTAGTTAAAGAGCTTGTTTTAACTAACGACTCAGTAAGGAAAGATGGTGTAACAGAGCTTGTTGTTATGCTACGGTTGATTATTTAATTGACAATAATATTTTGTAATCAATGATCAACATCAAAATCCAAGAATGATTGATTGCCTCGTAACTGAAGGTTTTTGCTATTTGTTTTTTATATTTAATAATTCTTGTTTTCTTTGATAGGATGATATTTTGTGAATTTTATATGTGCTAATATATTTGCTTTATTGATGTTTTATGCCTAAAAGAGCTTACTAATGTTTATTTTATGTTTTAGGCATTAAATATCAAAGTTAGAATAAAAAGAAGCTAAAAAGAGCAAAGTGCAGTATTTTCTGTTCAGCTTGGAAGATTGACATTTTTGACCAATTTAACGACCTGATCTCAAGAAGTGGCCTTGATGGAAGTTGTAGAGGACTTCTCAAGGTTTCCAGAATGTCCAAGATCGCAAAAATCAGAGTTCATTTGATGGGTCAAATGTCTGGACAAAATCAGTACGAAATTCTGGGCAGAAAAACGAGATTGAGAAGAAATTCCAACAAAGCAAGTTCAAGACCAGATTTTGTTGAGAGAAGATAATTTCTTAATTTTATTTTGTCTTATATTTGTAATTAATTAATAAAAATAGGCCTTAGGAATTTTACTTAAAAAATAATTGTAAAAAAATGATGAGATAAAGGTAAGAGTTTGACTAGTCAAATTACTTGTTTTCCAAGTAAACTCTTATCTGAATCCCACATTGCTTAGGAAAGTCTTTTAAACTCTTGCTTAGGCCTATATAAAGAGCACAAGGCTCTCATAAACAACATCCCTCTCCTCCCTCTTCTCTTTTAGTCTTGTAGGATTTTCTTTAGGGTTTTTAAGAAAAATTTTATTTTTCTTTGTTTTTAATTAGTAGCTGATTTCTTATTATTGTTTTATAAAATTATTTTCTTTTTATTTTTTTAGATTTTTTGATTTCTTTTTTTGTTAAAATCTTATTATATCATAATCTAGATTATAGATTTCTTGTTTAATATTATTAAAGATTGATAGTTTAATTGTTTATTGCATGATAATTGTCTTTTTTATAATATTAAACTTGAATTTTATGATCTTGAATATGTCAGTGAGTAGTTTTCTTATTTAGTTATGAGGTAAATTGATTATTCTTGGGAAAAGCATGTTGTGAGATTCTTGAACCTATTATATAATTGTTGATTAAATATCCAAGATTCTCTGAGCACATTATAATGATTGTTTGTTTGATTAGATAGGGTGCACACTATTTAGTTAAATTAAATAATCTACAGTTAGATTAAAAACATAAGTCGGTAATTGCTTGTGGAGTTAATCACTAGGGATGGAGGAGAATTAAGGTTTAGATTAAATAAACCGATCTTATGTGTTTTTTATCTAATGTCAACCCATATCTTTCTTGTTGTTAATGCTGCTACAACTTATATATAGAGAGCTTGTTCTAGGTAGGTTAAGTAGTTAGAGATTAGTTAAAGAGTTTGTTTTAACTAACAACTCAGTAAGGAAAGATGGTGTAACAGAGCTTGTTGTTATGCTACGGTTGACTATTTAATTAACAATAATATTTTGTAATTAATGATCAACATCAAAATCCAAGAATGATTGATTGCCTCGTAACTGAAGCTTTTTGCTATTTGTTTTTTATATTTAATAATTCTTGTTTTCTTTATTTTAGAATAGTTTACAAAACCCCAAAATTTCTTCTTCTTTCCCTAAACCCTAAAATTAGATTTTTAATTTAGTAATTAACTTAAATAATTCAGTTTCTATTGGTTCGACCCTTGCTCCGCTATCTACATTGTAGAGTTCGGAAATTTTATTTTGGTGACTCACGACACTCATCACTTAGTGATACATAAGGTATGATATGCCTATGGTATGATGATAAATTGATGAAATGATTGTATGATATTAGTATTGTGATTGAGTGATTTACAGAATAGGTCATGAATAAGTTCATTTATAATTGAATGATTTTAGTGTAATTGTGAAAGTTGCTAAGGTAATGTTTGATTGTACGTGAAGTACTACGAGTACCCACATTAGTGGTGGGAATCTTAGCATTGATAATGAAATGTACAAGTGATGTTATAATCGGTAGTTGTTATGAAATGATATTTAATATTATGAAATAATAGGAAATATTGAACTGATTCCTTCGATGCAATATTGTTGACTATAAAAGGATAGCATTGAGGAAGTCAATTGAAATGTGTTGATGATATTGAGCTTGTTATAGACATTATATTGATGAGTTTTGAGGAAGAGAATCTATTAAGGAGTTGGCATTATTATTAACGCCATGCTAAATGCATTGATGCATTGCATAAGCATTATATTAAATTGTTTTGAACTTAGGTTTTTGCCTGCATTGGTTTTATGCATGCATCACTTAAGACTTGAGATTTAGAAATGTTGCATTAATTTAGTGCATACATGAACATTTACACCATTAACCGTTTTGGAAAAGGAAGAGTGCATGACATAAATGTGTATACACAAATGATTCAAAAGAAAAGTGATGTATACTTTATATGATTTTAATATATTAAACTTAAGGGTAAATTCCAATGAGATCATCAAGGTTTTGCTATAATTCAACTTTAGCTAATTAGTTTGAGAAATTGACATTTTGGTCCAAAATTATATATTTGACGGTACAGTAAAATTGTTCTATTAATTTACTATTAAAAAAATCTATTAATCTAAACATTTGTTGCCATGAAATATCCATAGTACCATTGTTTGTATTAAAAAAAATAAAAATCTTAAATAGAATAATTTTTTTTAAATTTACTTAAAAATAATAAATAGTAATCAAATTCATTATTGATACTTGGGAATATGATAGTATTAATTTAAATTTAGTAATTGATTGATATATGTTAAAGTCATTTGTGATTTTGGACCAAAGTGTTCATTTTTTAAACTAATGGACTATAGTTAAATTATGGTAAAACCTTGAGAATCTCAGTAGAATTGACCCTATACTTAAAGGTTTATAATTGAATGTTTTATGAGACAATAGGCAACCTAAGAGAGTCAAACTCAATAAAGCATAGTGGAAGCCACATAATTTGAGATTACTCATTAGGTCAATATGCCTGTCCGATAATAGTCGTGGATAAGGTTCAGTCAAACATGATCAATTGGGCTGAGAGACATGAGGTTTATTGTAAGAGCCGACCTAGTCCACACAGCAGGGTCGCCCACTCTTACAACGTGAGGTGGCTGTCGCCCAGCCTTACCAACGTATTGTCCGCTTGGGGCGATCGCCGCCCTTACGACTTTATTCTCCACTGGGACACGTCATTCCACGTTCGAACCAATGACCTCATAAGTACAAGGGTTCTACAACACTCTTACCATTTGGACCAGTGGGGAATAAAGCCGTGAGGGTGGCGATCGCCCAAAGCGGACAATACGTTGGTGAGGTTGGGCGACCGCCACCTCACCTTGTAAGAGTGGGCGACCCTACTGTGTGGACTAGGTCGGCTCTTATAATAAAAATGTTATCTCAATGGTACGAGTATTGTAGAACCCGAATACTTAAAAAGGTCCGGGGTTTGAATTGAAACGTGCTTAAGGTGATAAATGACCCGTAAGGTACTTCGGGCACCTTGGGACAAAGCCGTGAGTTGGGTGACTTCTAAAGCGGATAGTACATGAGTGAGTGTGGGCGATCGCCAAACTCATGTTGTTAGGGTAAACCTAGGGCGCCTAGGGGATGCTCACCGACGACCGGGTGAGACGGGCGAGGCTTTGACATTTATGGCCATAGATAGCACCTTGTTGGTTTTCAAGGGGCAATGACATGATTTTCATTGCCTAAGTCTTTATTGATAGAGCATTAAGGACTTAGCCTACTCTCAAACCGATATGATATGCAGTTTAGAGTATGATTTTAATTGATACAAACTCAAGACTTGATATGATTTCACAGTATATGGATATGTTTTGATATTGTACATGCTTTAAAGATGCTTTAAAAGTACACATGATATGAATTGAGGACCGTGCATGTTTTAAATCACGTCTTAAAAGTAAACATAAGATGTTTTGAGATTATACGTGTTTTGAACATACTTTAAAAGTATATATAATATGATTTTTGAGATTATATATGTTTCATATGTGATGACATGACAAAAGTGACATCATTTGAAATGATAACCGTATCATATAGCAAAGCTGCATACATTTGCATATTGAGACATGATATGATGTTATAGACCACTGCATGATAGGTTATGGTATTAGTATATTGACATGAGAACATGGTCTGAATAATTTGTATAACGAGTAAGAGGGTGATACAATAGTAAATTCTTATCACGTAGACATCTTGCAATTGCATTAGAATTGTATAAGTCTAATTATGCACTTATATAAATAACTTATTGAGCCCTTGCTCATTAAATATTGTTTAACCCTTTTTTCAAATTAAGCACTGTCCCAACTCTTTGAGAAGAATATTTTGAGCATTTTGGGTATATAATTTTTTTATACCTAATGTTGATTTCAAGCTGTTTTTATTCAATACTATAGGATGGGATTTAAATTAGGATAATGAATGGTACTTAGTTTATTTAATGCTTAACTTTATGGAATGGTTTATGCTTATATGGAAATAGGCATATAAATATAATAGCATGAAATATTGAGTTAAGCTCGAAGATATAAACTCATGGATGGAATTGCATATATTTGAAATAAATTGATATTGTGGAGGACTTTAAACCTAACAAATGAATGAGATAATGTGAACTAAGGGATGATGGTACAAAGACTATAAATCAACAGCTAATGTGGAAATTGCTTAACTATACACAAATTATGAGAATTGTGCAGGTACTTGGTCTGGGCTAAATGCTAAAAAGAAGGAAGGGAATTAACGTCTTTAATTAAATTTCACTGCACTACACTTAGACAAAATAATTTTTGAAAAGAGAAAAATTAGCCAAAATTTCTATGCATTCACATAATATAAAAGTGATGTTGCAGCCTTTGAGTCTTGACATAAAGTGTTTTACTAACCCTACTTACTTAATCTTTTCTTCATTATAGTTGCTTGTTGTTTCAAGTGGAGTAAGAAAAGCATAATGAATCAAGTGTTAGATCCATTTTCTGTCAAGGTGAGTTTTCCTACTTAGAGGCCATTTCAAGTTCCCATATTAATATATGTTAATTAGTGATCAATATTGGGTTATTCTATGGTTTTATTTTGAAGCAAAACAACTCATTGGGTGAAGTGTTCAGCTAAGAGAAGGATCTTAAGGGTAGGCACAGTTTCAAGCTTTAAAATGAAGATATGTTGATTGTTTTGAAGTGCCATGAACTTGTGTAGTGTTCAATCTGAACAAAAATCATTGTATCATGAAGTGTTAGTTTTGCCCACTTAGGATTTAGTGTGAAAGTATGTTTTGCTGATGGGGATTTTAATGTATACGGTGTAATTAATGTAGTGGAGTATGTATATGGTGATAAATTGCATTGAATTTAAGTGTAAGGCATGTTGGCACATTTGGCCAAGGTGAAGGACGTATTGGATTTGATTTGATCAAGCCTTGGTTAAGTGATATGTTAGTGTATATGTAGTGTGTAATTAATAGGTATAGGTAGTGTGAAGTGAAACTAAGAAAATATGGTGTTTTGACAACTAAAGACATAGGAGATATAATGGTATACTAAGTGAAACTAATGAATGAAGAAATGTATAACAAATTCTAAGGTGATCAAGCAGTGTAACAATGTGAATGGTATGTTATTGTAGTGATTATCACTGAATTGGTGGTATGGTGATCCTTGAGTTTGAGCTGGAACGAGTGCTTATGATATAAAGCTTTGGTAAGTTAATTACACAAAATGCATGTTAGCATCGTACAGCATAAGTTTGAGTATTAAAAACATTGATTTTATTGATATCGAACCATATATACAAATCGTGTGCTAGTACTACCTATTAGGGTATAGTAGTCCGATTGTGATGCATATGAACTAAATATATATGATATGAATATGAATTCTAGATTGTGGATATGTAATTCAATTTGTAGGCTAGGTAGTGAAATATAGTAACCTAAACCTAACTAAGTAATATTTAGAAATTGAATATTGTACGTGAAAAGTATAACTCAGTGAACCATGTTTATATTGCATATGACATTTCATGCGTAGCATGGTATTGATGGGATTTTAAGTTTGCACGGATTTACTTCTGCATGCTTGAAAGCTTTAAAATCTCACGAGTAACATGTTTTGAAATACATTGTTATATATGCAGGCATAAAAAATTAATATTATTTGTTGGCTCTACTGAGAAGGGGTGAATTGGTTTTTCGACTAAATTTTAATTTTAAAGAGTAAACAATCAAATAAAACAGTTTACGCAATAAATTCACAAATGTAGTAAATAAAGAGTAAGGGAAGAGAAGCAAACAGAAGATTTATAGAGGTTCGGCCAATTCTCTTGCCTACGTCCTCTCTTTTTGATCTACTTGTCAAGGTTTTGATTTAGTTCTTCTTTGGAATACAACACACACAACTTGAAGGTGTCTTGAGACCTCTTACACTTCCTTTTGTAGGCTTAGGAAGAAACCTTTGTAACCAATCCCTTGTAAAGTTACCCACACTCTTACAAGATAGCCTCACAAGCTTACACATCCCTTTGAAGTACAGAGATTAGTTTGAGTGTGTTGTGCACAAGATAGATACTCTTAAAGATAGAAAATACACACTATGAAGTACAAAGTGTAGAGAAGGATTGATTTGAGCTTTGCATGCTAGCTTGAAGGCTGAGAAAGATGAAATAACACTTGTTCTCACTTTAATCTTCATAAATGCATGTAGTTATAGTCCACCAAGAGCTGAGGACGGTTGTTGGAGCATTTAATGCAATTCTTCCCGTTGAAACTCTAAAAAACTAGCTGTTGGGCACTGTTCTCGTGGTAGGGGGTTGATCCCTTGCCTTAGGGGGATCGATCCTCTCCATTATTTTTCCCTCCTGGTGCATTCTGCCATTGTAGGATAGATCCCTTACCCTAGGGGATTGATCCCTCTTCATTTTCCTACACTTTTCTGGGCTATTTTGGGTTAGAAATGATGTGATGTTTGCCTTTAAGTCATCCAAAGACATTTTTCAATTTTATGAAAGTTTTTCTTGACTTTATCAAATGAAAACTTTGTCCAAAAAGTTATTAAGTAATTTTATAAAAATGTAATCCATATTTTCTTTGGGAAAGTTACTTAATGACAATATTCAAAGGTATTTTATAAAGTATTAAGACCAATATGAATAAGCAATTAAATCATGGTCTTAGATTTGATTCATACACTTAAGATGGTTTGAGAAAATCATGTGATTGTTAAAGCAAATTTACAGTATAGAATTAAACACTTAATATTACTTGAGTTTTTGTCATTTCAAAATACAAACGTCAATTTAAAGCTAACAATCTTCCCCTTTTTGATATGATAAAACTTAAGGTAAAATTGCTTTGAAACAATTTTAAAGAAATGCTCCTTCTTAATTAAAGCATGAGTTTTAGTGAAAATTTACCACCACTTCTCCCTCTTTTTGTCATAGCAAACATGAAACTCCCTCTTAATGAAGCCACATATATATAGGACATACAACCAAAGAATTGGCAATTTAAAGCAACAATAATGTCATAAAAGGATATGTGAATAGAAACATAACATAGACAATAGCATTCATAAACAGAGGCAATAGCATAAACATCAGGATAAGCAGTCACATGGTGAACATAGCTAAACAGTCATAAATAGTCATTAGTAGTCTAAACTAGATATCCTAAGTAGTTATGGAAGCCTAAGGACTTAGATATCCTAGTTATGTCTGGCTTAAGGTCTATTAGCAAACGTCTTATGATATTGCTTTATAAACTCCTCTTGTTGCATGTAAACGTCTTGAATTTCATTGTATAAAGTAGTTTACGTCTCTTCCACGTGATCAAGAGGCGTATAGACATTATCATGAGAGGCTATGAATTAAGTGTTGAAGGCCTATTGTTGCTCCTTAAGCGATGTGAAACGCATTTCAAGTTGATTGAATCGCATTGTGACATCTTGTTGGAAGGCTTGCTAAGTGGTGTTGAATTGTTGAAGCATAAGCATGATCTGGTCAAGTGTGGCAGGCGTGGAACTCAATGGAGCGAAGGAGGAAGGAGCCTCATGGGCTTCCTCTATGGGAGCGTGTTCAGGAGATAGAGGATGTCCATGAAGCTTTTCCCATTCTCTAGCATCACCTCTCTATCTCAAGTAGCAATTGAGATTGTGCATCGTGGCAAGATTGATTGTAATGCTAGGATTAAGAGAACACTAGGTTCGCAGGAGCAATCAATACCTTTAGTAAGAAGATAAAAGGCCAAAGGCTGAGGAAATAATATCATCTTAGCACCACCCTTAACAATCTTCACCTAATCATAAAAGATGAAGTGAATGAGATTAGGCATGATGCCATCGGGAGAGTGAATTTGATGAAGTCAAATGTGATCAAGTTTCCAGACTTGGGAGTACTTGGTGCCAAAAGGTCGGAAGTTCCAGGAGATAATGATATGTAAGAGTCGAGCAAAAACAGGAAGATCACCAGCACACTCATCGACAACCTCGAACTCCAATGGAACTTCTATATCTTCATTGATAAGGCCTTCGTCGGGAATGCAGAAGACATAAGAAATTTATTCCTTGGAAATTTTGATAGACTTTCCCATGATGAAGGATTTAATGCCCATGACTTTGCAACGATCATTGGGACTTGTGATGAGTTTGGCATTGGAGAAGAAGGTCCGGATAATGTTGCATGGGACATGAGTGTTGATTTTAAGGAATCGAGTCCATTTGAAGGCTTCAAACTTGGCAAGATAAGGGAACCCAATTTCCTCTAAGAAAGTAAAGTTGATAGGTCGTTGATTCTCATGTTGGTAAACTTTGCATGAGAATGGTTCTTTTCTTCCACATTGCAAAAGCTTTGATTAAAGGTCGTAGGTGTGGATGAAGTAGAGGAGGAGGAGGCTTTGCGTTTTTGAGTGGTATGTTTCACTCTAGGGGCTATTGGGAGCTAGGTTGGAATGTGTAAAATCAAGAAAAAGTCTTTGGGGACTTTTATCAAACATGTGATGGGCACAACTTTGGTGAAGTGGTGATGAGTTTATGAGAGGATTTGGATCACCCAATCAACACAAACACATAGAGTACAATACGGTGAGTAAATTTGATGAAGAGAGTGGGATGAAAGACGAAATGAAGTGGAAGATATGAAGGCTAGAAGTTGTGCCCAAAAAATGGTTTTTTGTGAATGTGAAAGTGAGTGGGAAAGCTGCGCAAATGAAAAATTGGAGAGGAAATTGAAGTGGGTTTGGAAAATATGATGAAAAGGATGAAAATGCAAGAAAAATGATGATGTGTGGTGAAGAAATGAGAAAAATTGAGATTTTGGGTACTATTTCAATTGAAAGAGTGAGAAAAAGAAAACCATGCAAGGAGAGAAAGATTTTGGAAATGATGAAGATGAGAAGTGAAAAAGGATTGAAAAAGATGAAGAATTGTGAGATTTGGTAAAAAAATGAGAAAGATTGAGATTTTGGGTGTGAAAGTCGGTTGAGGGAGAGTATGCGTGAGGAAGACGATGAATAGTGAAGCAAATTTTGCAAAAATTGACATTTTAAAAGCCTAGAAAAAGCTTACTGTACCGAAGGGATCAATCCCTTTAAGGAAGGAATCAATCCCTGCGTGGCAGATTCAAAAACTAGAAAATGTCGTGCCTAGGCGATCGATCCCATGGTAACGGGGATCAATCCCTCATAGCTTGACCCAAAATTATTAGCATTCAAAACCTAGGGAATCGATCTTATGTGATAAGGAATCGATCACTCAGTTATTTGCCTCAATTTTAATGCAAAAAAATGATTGGAAAACAAGTGAAATCATGCATTTTTAGTCTTTTAAAATCAAATTGAGATTAGAGCAAGTTAAAATCATGTTGTATGACTTGTAGACGTAAAAAACACTTAGGAAAATCATTGAAAATGCATTTTAATGTGTTTTATGGAAATTTTAACATGAGAAATGATTGTTAAGAGTTGACGTGGTGATTATGCTAGATCTATATTCTTTTTCAAAGTGAGTGAGCGGTAAGTACTTAACTGAGAATTTAGAGCATAATCAAACAAGAGTTGAACACATAATTCAGCAAAAAATCCTAACAACTAAAGTTCATTTAAGAGAAATATGGCAATTCAGGTAGTCAAAATATTCTCTAAATTTTTGACTTGCATTCATCACAACCATCTTAAACCATTCATTCAAGAATACAAAGGTGACATTCAAGTTCAAGGAGGATTCATTAGACCAAGTTTACCTCTAATTGTGCAAAATCTCTCTTTAACCATGGGTTAAAGATATCAGCCAATTGATGCAAGGTATCTATGTACTTTAGAACGATATCACCTTTTTGCTTATGATCTCTTAGAAAATGGTGCCTTATTTCAATGTGCTTAGTTCTAGAGTGTTGTATGGGATTTTTGGTGAGATTAATAGCACTAGTATTATCACATTTGATAGGAATTTGATTCATCTCTATTCTATAGTCACTCATTTGTTGCTTAATTCACAATACTTGTGCACAATAACTTCCGGATGCAATATATTCAGCTTCGGTTGTGGATTGAGCTACACTATTTTGTTTCTCGGAGAACTATGAAATGAGTCTATGTGATAACCGTAAATTTTTCATTTATTGGAAATTATAAATATTGAAAATAAATATTGGAGAAATTGAATAAGAGGAAATAAATAAAATTTTGCGAGAACGGGATATTGGTGAAAATCCCGAGAATCGAGGAAGTGAGAAATCGAAAAATTCGTATAAATTAAAATAATAGAGAGAGGAAAAATAATTAAATTGGATAAATTAAAATCCAAATTTAAATAAGGAAAACGAGAAATGAAAATAAAGTATGTTTGTATAATTACAAATTTTATAAATGTATTTTATACAAATACATATGTATTTAAAAATACTATATAGTATTTTGTATCTACGTTGGTATATATATGAAAATATATATTACTTCATAAATTTAAATAATTCATATGTATATAAACCTAATATTTTATGTGTATATATATAATTATATATATATACATACATATATAGAAAATGTAAATGTTATTTTATATTAAAGTTTATAGTTATATATATTGTATTATAACATTTATATAATTCTATATATAAATGTTATTTATTCTAAAGTATATAAATATAAATATATATATACTAGATATATATTTTGTAATGTACAATATATATAATCTATATATAATATATATTGTATTA
Source organism: Heritiera fomes (assembly GCA_032173925.1). Classification (NCBI taxonomy): domain Eukaryota; kingdom Viridiplantae; phylum Streptophyta; class Magnoliopsida; order Malvales; family Malvaceae; genus Heritiera; species Heritiera fomes. The sequence goes on along the minus strand of JAPDPM010000009.1, from coordinate 12,064,708 downwards.
CAATATATATGAAATATTTTTATATGTGTAATATATGATAAATATTATGTGTATAAATTATATGATATAGTATATAGTATATAGTAAAACATATACTAAATATAGAAAGAGGATAAAAACCAAAAGAGGAAATAAAGCAGAAAACCAAAGAAAAGGAAAAAGGCAGGATCGGGGAAGGAACCCCGACCCTCCCAACCAGAGCCGTCGGTGGCGGAGATGCCACCATCGGTGAGGGAAAATGGAGGGGATGTCGTCGCCGACCAAAGATGAAGTCCAGGAAACCACCGGCGGCGGAAGAAAGAAAGAAATGGAGGCAGAAAATGCGGTGGAAGCCGAGGGAAGAGAAAACCAGATCTGGCAGTGCCTGCCAAATCGGCCGTCGCCACTACCACTGAAGCACCGGCGGAAGAAGAGGAAGCCGATGGAGGCCACCGGAGGGGCAATGAACGGCGGAGGAGGGCCGACGGAGGAGGAGAAGAAACCGAGGCAAAATCGAGTAGATCCGTCGCCGTGCTGCCGATCCAGGGCAAACGGAGGGCACCAGCAAGTTCATCGTGCCGCCGGCTAGCTGAGGGACGCCCGAACCGCCGGAGAACCAGTCGTTTGCAAGGAAAGGCACTGGACCGGTCTCAACCAGCCTGACGGGAAAGGAAGGAAAAAAGAAAAGAAAAAGGAAAAAGAAAAAGAAAGAAAAGAAAAGGAAAGGAAAGAAAAAGAAAATAGGAAAAAGGAAGAAAAAGAGGAAAAAAAAGGGAGAATTTTGGGAATTTGGAAAATTCCCGAAAATTCGACAACCGGAATTTACGGAAATTCGGTAAGAAATTCCTGGAAATTTAATTTTAGAAAAAAATTAAATAAATTATGAAAAAATTCTAAAAATTAGAATTTTTATTTCCAAAAATTATTTTCAGCGAGCGAGATAAGGAATCGGGAGAAAAGGAGTACGGGTGCGATCGATAAGAGGAAGTCGCCGACCCAAAAAGGGTAAGGGATGCATGTGCAACACTGTAAGGATACTCAGTCTGCATATTTTAAATTGAAATATTTTATGCAGATATTTTATGAAAATTATTATGATGCATGAATTGCTGAAAATTTTGAGATGAAGTACTGGCTGCAAATTTATTACTGTATTTTCGTGCAGGAGGTTAGTAAATCGACAACCGTTATGCTGCCGAAAATTTTAGAAAAACCTTTATAAAATCAAATTAAATGATTTTGATGATTTTATTTCTGAAAGTCGATATTAAATCACGAAACATGAGGAAATTACTAAATCTCATAAAATATGAATATAATGAGATAGAATTTTAAAATATTCATGTATTCGGGAATGGTGATAATGAAACCACCGAAAATTCTCAGAATAAATAAATTACAAGTAATACGAGACGGAAGATGAAGTGAAATACAATGAATATTTTTATAAATATTCACTAAAAGAATTTTAACCCTTATGGATTTAAATTATGAAATTATATATTTATATAAATTCAATAAAGGTTTATATTATGATCAAAAATACGGTTTTGAGACTCGTCAGCATCTTATCATGCTGATGCATGATATGTGATAAGTTTAGTCCCGGTCGACACTTGATCAGTGACCCACCGAGGACAATATAGATTATGGTCATAGATTTGACTGGTTTATTTCTTTACTCTCCGGGGTTATAGTATGATAAGATTGATATCTATCTTAGACTCCATAAATGATAGGTGACATGTTAAAAAGGAAAGCGTTTTACATGATGTGGAATATGTCAAATGGAAAATGTGAAATACGATGCGTGACATGTGAAAAGAATTTGTTTATATGATATGAGGAGAAAATCAATTGATTTATAGCATTTTTACAAAATGCTCATTTCGGTACTGATTATAGTACTGTGGGATGACTTTCCTAAGACATGTGATTTGAGTACTAAATATACATATCGCCGATGTTGAGTCAATGGAACCTAATCAGCACCTAGTTATATTTGTCGAAAGCTAGGAAAACTAAAGGCCAAACTGAGCAAAGACTTGAATTCCGAACCGTGGGAGCCACCTCTAGTGTCCTTCGGGAACTAAGTGCTACACGAGTTTGGATGTGTTAGTAAAGGCCAAACCGAGCAAAGACTTGAATTTCGAACTGTGGGAGCCACCTCTAGAGTCCTTCGGGAACTAAGTGCTACACGAGTTTCGATGTGTTAGTAAAGGCCAAACCGAGCAAAGACTCGAGTTTCGAACCGTGGGAGCCACCTCTAGAGTCCTTCGGGAACTAAGTGCTACACGAGTTTCGATATGTTAATAAGAAATTTCTGTACCGTGGGAGCCACCTCTAGAGTCCTTCGGGAACTAAGTGCTACACGAGTTTCGATGTGTTAGTAAGAAATTTCTGTACCGTGGGAGCCACCTTTAGAGTCCTTCGGGAACTAAGTGCTACACGAGTTTCGATGTGTTAATAAGAAATTTCTGTACCGTAAGAGCCACCTCTAGAGTCCTTCGGGAACTAAGTGCTACACGAGTTTCGATATGTTAATAAGAAATTTCTGTACCGTGGGAGCCACCTCTAGAGTCCTTGGGGAACTAAGTGCTACACGAGTTTCGATCTGTTAATAAGAAATTTTTGTACCGTGGGAGCCACCTTTAGAGTCCTTCTGAAACTAAGTGCTACACGAGTTTCGATGTGTTAATAAGAAATTTCTGTACCGTGGGAGCCACCTCTAGAGTCCTTCTGGAACTAAGTGCTACATGAGTTTCAATGTGTTAGTAAGAAATTTCTGTACCGTGGGAGCCACCTCTAGAGTCCTTCGGGAACTAAGTGCTACACGAGTTTCAATATGACACTTAACTCCATTGTTAGTTAAAATGGATGTCGTAACTGAATCAGTGAATTGGGGCTTACGCCTAAAGTGATTAAGTAATCGGTTATATTGGAATAAATTTTAATAGCTTATTTTGCTCTTTAAAGTACGGTACTAATTAAGAGAGTACACTAAAACATGAAATGAGTTTTAAAGAAATAAGATGATGATTTAACTAATATTCTTTTCAAGGAATATACGAATACTAATCATTTTATTTAAATACTTTATTTCATAAAAGCATCATATTGAAAAGAATATGAAAAGGTTATGAAAATTAAAAAGGAAAAGGATTTATTAATTCAAACGAAATGAAAATTTCTCTCTACAGTTGCTTCTAGGTTCCGTAACAAGTATGGTATTCTAAAATACCTACCTTACTCCATTCGGATCCATAGCCGACTGTAGTATCCTTCCTACATGCGAGCCTAGAGCCCATAGGAAAATAAAAGAAAAGATTTTCAGCATATAGGAAGCTGAGTATCAAGTGAGGCATATAATTCTCTTACAGAGCCGTGGTTTTGCTTACCCCTTACATTTCAGGTTTTGATGCTTGCGAGTTCAGTGGATTATGGATCCCAGCTGTACACGAAGAAAAATGTGACAGACCAACTGAGTTATTTGAGGTATGATCATTTATTCTCTGTATTTAGACATGTCAACAGTACTACTTATCTGATTAATTACGATGAGGGATGTGTATAATATAAACAATGTTATGTAAAATTGTTTAACAGTCAGTACAAGTGAAGTATCACAAATAGCCCAACCGGTTAAGTTATGTACAATAAGGTGAGAAATGTGGTCACGGGTCATGATAGTCTATTTTCTAAGAATTAACAAGTGCCAGATGTGCTTTTCCTATCAACTTTGCAACCACCAAAATCCGTATTGGAAAAAGCATGAAGAGTAAAAGTAGAATCTTTAGGATATCATAGTCCTAAGGAAAAAGTGTCTTTAAGGTATCTAAAGATTCTTTTGACAGCTTGTAGATGTGATTCTCTAGGAGATGATTGAAATCTAGCATACAAGCATACACTAAACATTATATTGGGCATACTAACAGTGAGATATAATAATGAACCAATCATAGACATATATAATTTAGTGTCTACATACTTACCTCCTTCATCTTTATCAAGCTTGATAGATGTGCTCATTGGGATGGATTGAGCTTTGGACTCATCCATCCCAAATCTTTTGAGCAAGTCCTTAGTGTATTTAGCTTGATTTATGAAAATCCCATCTTTATATTATTTAACCTGAAGTCCTAAAAAGAAGGTTAGCTCTTCCATCATGCTGATTTCAAATTCACTTTACATTAATTTGGAGAAATCTTAACACAATGACTCATTTGTGGATCCAAAAATAATATCATCTACATAAATTTGAACCACAAACAAATCACTACCCTTAGATTGAATAAACAAGGTTATGTTTATTTTGTCTCTTGCAAAAACTTTTTCAATCAAAAACTTGGATAATCTTTCACACCATGCTCTAAGAGCTTGTTTTAATCCATATAAAGCTTTTGAGAGTTTGAAAACATGATTTGGAAACTTTGGATTTTCAAAATTGGGGGGTTGCTCTATATAAACCTCTTCATTTATGTAACTATTTAGGAAAGCACTTTTAACATCTATTTGATATAGTTTAAAATTTTTGTAACATGCAAAGGCAAGTAGCATCCTAATAGCTTCTAGTCTAGCTGTCAGAGCATAAGTTTCATCATAGTCTATTCCTTCTTCTTGCCTATATCCTTGTGCCACTAACTTAGTCTTGTTTCTAACTATCACGCTATTCTCATCCATCTTATTCTTGAATATCCATTTAGTTCCAATGATTAGATGATCATTAGGTCTTTCCACTAGATTCCAAACTTTAGTTCTTTCAAATTTATTTAATTCTTCTTGCATAGCCATAATTCAATTTTCATCCTTTAAAGCCTCATGCACATTCTTTGATTCAAATTGTGATACAAAAGTTACATGTTGGCAAATATTTCTATAAGATGACCTAGTTCTAACACCAATATTTGGATCTCCAACATTGTCATTATTTTTCACATAACTAAGTTCTCTAGGATATCTTGATTCTTTCTCAATTGTTTCTTGATCTAATGACTCCTTTTTATTTATATCAAGATCTTCTAATTGTTCCCTAACATCTTTATCTTGAGATGGATCAATTATTGGTTCATCAAATATTTCCACATCATCATCAAGATTGGTTATATTAGAGGAGTTTGATTCATCAAAAATCACATGAATTGACTCTTCTACAACAAGTGTTCTTTTGTTGAAAACTCTATATGTCTTAAAATTTAACGAATAGCGAAGAAAAATACCTTCATCACTTTTTGCATCAAACTTTCCTAAATTATCTTTTCCATTATTCAAAACAAAACATTTGCAACCAAAAGGATGAAAATTGCTAATGCTAGGCCTTTTTCCTTTATAAAGCTTATAAGGTGTTTTCTTTAAAATGGGCTTAACCATAACTTTATTTATAACATAACATGCAGTATTAATAGCTTTAGCCCAAAAATATTTTGGCAAATTGTTTTTACAAAGCATGGTTCTAGCCATTTCTTCTAAGGTTCTATTCCTCCTTTCAACTACCCTTTTTTGTTGAGAAGTTCTAGGAGCTGAAAAATTATGGCTAATTCCATTTTCATTACAATAATTGTCAAAACCAAGATTTTCAAATTCTTTTCCATTATCACTTCTAATGCTAGTAATTGAATAACTCTTTTCATTTTGAACAAGTTTTGAAAAAATGATGAATTTATCTAAGGCTTCATTTGTCACACTTAAGAAGAATACCCAAGTGAACTTAGTATAGTCATCAATTATGACAAAACAATAGTGTTTCCCTCCTAAGCTAGTGGTTCTAGTTAGTCCAAAAAGATCTAAGTGGAGGAGTTAGAGTGACCTAGAGGTGGTAACACACTTCTTGATTTAAAAGGTACTCTCTTGTGCTTTCCTCTCATACAAGCCTCACACGCCTTATCATTTTCAAATTGAAGTTTAGGCAATCCTACAACTAAGTCTCTTTTAGCTAATTTAGATAAAACATGTATGCTAGCATGACCTAATCTCCTATGCCACAACCAAGGCTCATATTCTTTTGTGGCCATAAAACATAAATTCTTGTTATTTAGTTCATCTAAGTGTACAATGTAAATATTTCCTTGTCTATGTCCTATGAAAAGAATTTGATTAGTTTTAGCATCAACAAAATGACAACATAAAGCATCAAACGCAACCTTAAAACCTTTATCATATAATTGACTAATATTAAGCAAGTTATGTTTTAATCCTCTAACATATAAAACATTTTCAATAGTAGAGGAAGAGTTACCAATGGAGCCAACTCCTTCAATTTGTCTTTTGGAGTTATCCCCAAATATGACTTCTCCACCACTTTTAGGTTTTAGGATTTTGAATTGGCTTTTGTCACCGGTTATGTGTCTTGACCATCCACTACTAAGGTACTAATGCTCCTTAGACTTAGTCTTGTAGCAATACTCTTCCTCATACAAACAAATACATCAAACTTTTGTCTTAGGTACTCAAATTTTCTTGGGTCCTTGAAAGTTAGTACTAATAATCTTTGATCCTTCAGGGATCCACTTCATTCTCAATAATTCATCATTTGAATTCAAAACATGCTTGGGCACCCAGATCTTCATAACTATTTTTCTTCTAGTAGTGGTCTTTCTAGATGTGTATGCTTGTGAAGAGTGTCCTAGTTTATTACATAAAGCGCCAACACAGATTTTTCATCCTTAACAAGAAAACTTTTAAAATGAGTTTCCTTGTTTGAAGCATTATAACCTACTCTTTTATCAAAGAATGCTGTTTAGGTGTCTAGCATGTAATCAAGTTTGTGTTGGCCCATATAGAATCTAGAAAAGGAATTTTGCAAATTGATATTCTTTTTATTTAACTCTTCTATTTCTAAATTTGCATTTTCTAACTTCTTTTCACCTTCTAACTTGGCATTCATGAGTATTTCATTTTCCTTTTTCAATTTTGAAATCATTTTCTTATATTTTATATTCATGCATTCAAATTCATTTGTTAAATCATCAAATGCATCTTGCAACTCATTAAATGTGTATTCATTAGTATCAAATGAATTGGATTTTACCTTTTCATCTTCAATAGCCATGAAACAAAGATTGACTACTATATCTTCAACATTTTATTCATCCGAGTAGTCACTATCACTCCATGTAGCCATCATTGCCTTCTTCTCACTTTGTTTTCTATAAAGAGGACAATCAAACTTAATGTGATCAGGTTTTTTACATTCATAACAAATAATTGAATCCTTTTCTTTCCTACTTGTTTCTCTCTTGTTAGAATCTCTCCTAGAGGGTTTCCTAGAGTTTCCACTAGCTCTAATTCTCATAAATTTGTTGAATCTCTTTGCAAACATAGCCATCTCAAAATCATCATCATCACCACTATCATCATGATCATCTTTGGATTCCTCATTTGTGTTGGATTTCAAAGTAACTCCAACTTTCTTAAGAGGTTCTTGATTTCTTTTGAGTTTCATCTCATAGGTAAGTAGAGATCTCATGAGTTCATCTAAAGAAATGGTGTGGGGATCCTTTGATTCCTCAATAGCTGTAACTTTAGCTTCCCATGATTTAGGTAATCTATTAAGAATCTTCTTAACCATTTCAACATTAGAGTATGTCTTTCCTAAGTACTTGAGACCATTTATAATATTAATAAATCTAGTAAACATTCACTAATGGTTTCATCACTCTTCATTTTGAATAGCTCATAATCTTGAGTGAGCATGCCTACTTTGGTCTCCTTGACTTGTGTAGTTCCCTTATGAGTAATTGCTAACTAATCCCAAATTTGTCTTGCATTTTCACATTGTGAGACTCTATTATATTCATTAAGTCCTAGTGTATAAAAGAGTGTGTGCATTGCCTTAGCATTTAATTGTGTCATTCTAAAATCATTTGTATCCCATTTATCCTCTTTTTTTGGCACTTCCTCCCCATCAACTTTCTTAATTGGAACTAGGGGACCTTTGACAATAATTCTCCACACTTCATAATCATTGGCTTGAATGAATAACATCATCCTAGTCTTCCAATATGCATAATTTTCACCATTGAAGAGTGGTAGCCTAACTATAGAGTGCCCCTCTCCTACTAAGGATGTAGCTACACTATTTTGAGCCATCTAGATCGTTTATACTCAATGAAAATTACTCAAAACCAATCTCGAGCCTAAGCTCTGATACCAATTGTTGGCTCTACCAAAAGGGAGGTGAATCGATTTTTTGACTAAATTTTAATTTTAAAGACTAAGCAATCAAATAAAATAGTTTATGCAATAAATTCACAAATGCAGTAAATAAAGGGAAGAGAAGTAAACACAAGTTTATAGAGATTTGGCTAATTTTCTTGCCTACGTCCTCTTTCCTTGATCTACTTGTCAGGGTGTTGATTTAGTTCTTCTTTGGAATACAACATACACCACTTGAAGGTATCTTGAGACCTCTTACACTTCCTTTTTTTAGGCTTAGGAAGAAACCTCTAAAACTAATCCCTTGCAAAGCTACCCACACTTTTATAAGATAGCCTCACAAGCTTACACTCCCTTTTGAAATACAGAGATTAGTTTGAGTGTGTTGTGTACAAGATAGAACCTCATAAATGTAGAAAATACACACTATGAAGTACAAAGTATAGAGAAGGATTGATTTGAGCTTTGAATGCTAGCTTAAAGGTTAAGGAAGATGAAATAATGCTTGTTCTCACTTTAATCTTCATAAATGCATGTATTTATAGTCCACAAAGAGTGAGGATGGTTGTTGGAGCATTTAATGCAATTCTTCCCGTTGAAACCCTAAAAAATTAGCCGTTGGGCACTGTTCTCATGGTAGGGGTTCGATCTCATAGCTCCAAAAACAAGTTTGGAAGCATTCTGCCAAATAGGGATTGATCCTTTGCCTTAGAGGATCAATCGTCTCCCTTATTTTTCCCTCCTAGTGCATTTTGCCATTGTAAGATCGATCCCTCTTCATTTTCCTACACTTTTCTAGGCTACTTTGGGTTAGAAATGATGTGATGTTTAGTTTTAAGTCATCCAAAGACATTTTTCAATTTTATGAAAGTTTTCCTTGACTAATACCAGGCAGAGAAGGGATGAACTAGTCATTGACTATGTCAATAGATGGAGAGCTTTAAGCCTTGTTTGCAAAGACGAGCTCTCAAAAACTTTTGCCATTGAAATGTGCATCCAAGGTATGCATTGAGAACTCCTTTACATTCTCCATGGAATTAAACCATATACTTTGGAAGAACTTGCCACTCGTGCTCACGACATGGAGTTGAGTATTGCTCATTTAGTTAACAAAAATTCTCCAATTCTTGATCTTAGGAAAGATAAGAAGGATTTTAAGAAGGTCGAGAAACCCTTAGAGAGCTTTACCAAAGAATCTACTCTTGTTGAGGCTACACCTCTGAAAATTTCTTCAAAGGGCATAAAGAAAATCAAAGAAAAGGTGGATTGTCCTCAAGTGAGAGATAGGACGTGTGACTTTTCGAAAGAAAGAAGCAAAGAAATACCCTTTCCCCAATTCAGATGTATCTGATATGCTAAAAAAGCTTTTAAAGCAAAAATTGATTGAACTTCTAGAGTCCACAAGGCCAGAAAAAAAGGAAAAGTTAATGATCCAAAATACTACAAGTACCATCGTATCGTTGGCCATCCCATTGAAAAGTGTTATGACTTGAAGATTTGATAATGAAATGAATGCAAGATTGAGTTGATATGGATGATGTAGTGGAATCCAATCATGCTACTTTCACTTCTTTATCCCAAAGTGTATGGCAAATTGCTCTACGAATGATGAGACATATCGGCTTGTGCAATTTGGCTCCTTATAACTAATTGCTTTACCGATCATTGTAAAAAGTTTCATCCCTAGCCTTTTTGAAGATGTTGAATTTGCTGTGCATGATTAGGAACAATGGACACTTGTGACATGACAAAAGTCATGAAAACAATATGTTCAATGTACAAAAATTCCTCTTCGAAGAAAAATTCAACAAATGAATAACTCCCATTCATGTATAAGATAGAAGAATGCTATAAACCACTCTAAACCCAATAGGGTTTTTGATCAGGAAGTCTCAAAACAAAACCCCCAAAAAATATAACACTAAAAGAATTCTTTCCTGAAGGATTTTTTTAGAGAAAAACAAGTAAGTGTTGGCATTCACATGGTTTTTTTTAAAGAAAAGCCAGAGGAAGAAAGCTCCTAAGTTGTTAAAGCCCAAGATGATAGCCAAACAAAAAAAAATTTTAGAAGAACATGTTAAGATCTTGAAAGGGATCTCTTTCCATCTTTCCATTTATGAGTTATTGCAATACCCAAAGGCAACATGTGATGCAATCATCCATGTATAGGAAAATTCAAAAATTTATTCTTCACATCTTTCTTCTTTAATGGAACCTACACCAAATGAAAGTTTTTGTGATTATTGTTTAACAACATTTATCTTCACAGATAAAGATCAATTATTAGGGTCGAAATCACACAATCGACCACTTTATGTTTTCGGATACATCTAAGAGCAAAGGGTAGATCACATGTTAGTTGACAATGGGTCCACAGTAATATCATGCCTAGAGCAACAATGGAAGAACTTGATATAACAATTAATGAATTGATGAAAAGTCGACTTTTAATATAGGGTTTCAATCAAATGGAGCAATGCGCTTTAGAAATAATACGAGTGGATGCTGTAGTTGGTGAATTAATGTCAAGCGCAATCTTTCATGTCATCGATGCTAGAACCACATACAACTTGTTACTTAGATGTCCCTGGATTCATGCAAATGGGGTTATACCTTCTACACTTCACCAATGTTTATAGTTCTATCGAGGTGGACCAAGAAAAGTTGATGATGAGTTAAAACCATTTAATGAGGTCGAGTCTCAATATGCGGATGCTAAAATTTACTTAAAGAAGTGTGACATAAAAGAAGTTCTGCCTACTAAAATTCCAAACATTGGGAAAATCATGATTGAGCACAACGAGAAGATAGACATTATTGTGACAAAAAAAACCTTCAGATACAGCCCTTGAGGGTCTTTCTAATCTTATATTAGAAGATGTTACAACAGAAAGGTCACTTAAACTTTGCCGAAGGAAGTAAAGAAAACTCCAGTTCTACACTATGTTCCAAAGAAGAACAATCACCATTCCTAAAATGCTCAAAATTTAAGCGAGTAGAGCATTACTCTAACAAGGTAAAAGAAGATGTACAAGTGTTGAAAGATGCCTGCACATTACCTTTGATTGACATTGCTCAAGTTAAAAAGGCACTGAAAAGATTATTTGACCATCCCAAGGTGCAATAAAACATGGGACTTTGCCTTAAGGTCATACTGTTGAGAATTACAATCCTAAGGCTTATAAATTAATGGCCAAAGCTGGGTTTGACTTTTCCAAACCATCATCTTTGAATGAGTTGTACGATGAGGAAACAACTGTAAGATTACAAGGAATTGTTGAAACTCATAAAAGGCTAATAAAAGAGTTAGATGGGAAACCTTTTCCTAAAAATGGAGTAGAATGTGAATCCCAAAATCTTATACCAATTTATATTGGTAAAAGAAATAAATCAATTAGCACTCAACACATTTCAGTAGAAGTTACTGAAGAATTTGATGAACCAAAAACTTCACCAATTCATTCTTTTTGAAACATCACTCATGTGTTAGTATTTGATTGCTTAAGAACTTTGACTTCTTGTGTCTCAGTGTTCGGTAGATTAAACGTCTCTCCTTTTGAGTTGAATCAAGCATCTAAAAGGCTCAATTAAGTTTTTGATAGATTAAATGCCTCAAGTAGTGAAGTGTGTCAAAAGAGAAGGTAGACTTGTAGTGAATTGAAAGATGATAAGAAATCCTAAGCTTGATTGCATCTCGTATGAAATGACGTTTGTTTCTTTAAGTCTTTATAGAATGGCCTTTGAAGGTGCCATGTCATATTGTTTTGGAAACCAACTCATCTTTACATCTTGAAGAAGATGAAATAGAAGTTTATTCAACATATCATGTAACTATGTAAGAAAGTTTAGATGATGAATCATCTGAAGATGAGCTTAAAGAGTCGTCAGAAATGGAAGTAGAGGAACATCTTGCTACTTTAGAAGATAGGGGATAAGAGACTGTCGATGAGCTTAAATAAGTGAATCTTGGTACCTTTGATGCACTTCGTTCCACATTGAGTGCACTTCTTAATGTAGAAGGAAAGGAAAGATATGTTGCATTGTTGTTGGAATATAAAGACGTCTTTGCTTAGACATATAAAGTGATGACTAGACTTGATCTTAAGGTTGCAGTTCATATGAGAACCGTTTATACTATTACTGTACATGTGTAAACATTTATTTTTTAATTAATTTTTGTATATTTTGTAAATTATAACTGAAATAGTAATGTGGGCCTCACTTGATTTATAGTACTTAGATGTATGTAAGACTGAGGAAAAATAGTGTACGAAAGGTTTAATAATCATAATGTGGAAATTTCAAGATCAAAGTCCCTTATTTACATTATTTTTGAGAAGTGTGACAACAAATTAGAAAATGACGATTACATCCTGAGGGTTTTTTCGTAAATTGTGTCCAAAATAAAATGAATTAGGATGAAGTAAAAATACCATGATATTCTACATGAAAAGAAGTTTAAGATAGTGTCAATAGATTTATCGAATCGGCTATTAAATTAGAAATTTACGCGATTGACTCGATAGGGGTAAATTCGTGATTTCACATCTTTAATGAACCTTGCTTCAATGAAACCATCATGATTCATCAAAATACATCCAATAAGAATTTGTGGTGATAAAATCTGAATTTTTGGAGTGCATTTACATAGTTATAAAAATTATGGAAGCTTAAAGGTAAAATTGTCCACAAATCTCATAAACAAGGGCATTTTTGTAATTTTTCCCTTTCTAGAAAATTCCACATAAATCCCCCAACATTAGCCGGCCACTATTCATCATCTTCCTCCCCTTCATTCATGCCACCATAGAAAGAAAATAAGAGAAAGAAAATAAAAAGCTTTTATAACTCCTAAACTATACACTTTCTTACAAAAATTCCTTCAACAAAATTAATCTACTCAACTTCCTCTTTCCACCCATACCAAAATCCTTTTGAATAAGTGACAAAACAAGGAGAAAAGAAGCCTTGAAGAATTTGGCCACAAGGCACTCTCACTATACATTTGAGTTCTTTGAATTTTAATGGGAGATTATGGCATATTCAAGCATCCTAAGCATGATTTAAGCATTAGTTTTAATTAAATCTTGTTAAATCAAATTCCACCTTTAAAGGAGGGTTTCGGCCAAGTGTATAGGTCAATGGAAACTTAGTGTTTCATGCATGAAAATGATACTAAATCAAAGAGTAAGCATGGATAAGAATACAAGCTTAGCTAGTTGGAAAAGCCATGAATTTAGCAAGAGGGAGGATTCAGCCTAGGCAAGGGGACATGTATTCATGGCTGCATTTGATGATTTTAAGGTGCCATTAGACTGTAGAAATTATGAGGAGTCCACCTGTGCAATCAGATTTAAAATCAGACTTAAAATGGAGAAGTTATGTTTTAGCACAGGTAGAAATTATATCGAGTTAATATTCCCAGTGTATAATATGGCTGCAATTATTAAAGGAAATTAGTTTAAAAATTTAATTGAGGTTAATAAGTATTTTTGGTGAATTTATTTGCAGCCCGAGAGTATCAGATTACGAGTGGTGCTATCGAAGAAGCCGATTAAGCTAGACGGTAAGGGATACGTGTGTAGACTGTAGGGATATTACGGATGCATGGTTTTGATGCAAATAATTTTATGAGAATATTTTGGAAATGAAATGCCTTGAAAACTATGCAAATTGTGGATTTTGGTTGGAATTGAACTGTGTTTAAAATGCAAGGATGCTAGGTTAATAGCAGCTATTATGCTTTGAAATTTCTTAGAAATTTTCTTAAAAATGTTGTGAAAATATTTTAGTGCATTATGGAGTGAAATTCTAGCCTTAGAAAGTAATTATTTGATATTTTCCATAAAAATGATGATTTATCGAAAAACAATGTTTAAATATTCATGTTATTGAATTTAATTGAAGTTAAGCCACCGAAAATTTCCTATAAGTGTTTTACAGTGTAATAGATTGTTTATAAAATATATTATTGCAATGTGAATATTTTATAAATTGTTTTGACTAAAATGTTCACTGTATTATAAAGTAACCTTTATGGATTGATTGAAGATTTTACTTATTTTATTGATTTTCATAAAGGTGATACTACTATTTAAATACTATTTTGAGATTGTTAGGCCCTGTATTATGCTCACGTGTTTACTGTACTGTCATTGTTACTGTGTTGTTGATACTAATTTTATCTTCAGCGTCCCAGTGTCACTTGATCAGTTTATACTGAGGGCATCTATAGACTATGGCTATATGTCTCATGTGTTTACTGTTACCGTTCCTTACAAGGATTATAGCATGATATATTCTGGGTGTTGCCTGGTCTCCACTACTATTACTGTTTACTATGCTATATTTTACTAAACTATACTGTGTACTGAACTATTTATCGTACTGAACTGTTTACTATATTGTTTACTGTGGTTTACTAAACTGTGAAAGTGCTATTTTAAAGTGAAAGTGAAATTATTTCTTAAAAAATATATTTAATGGTTTTATATACCATTTTATGCAATTTATTATATATGGAAATTTATCAAATGATATTTATATTAAATTTCACTTCTACTCCTTATAGTCGCTTCTAGGTTCCGGGACACGACATGTATTCTAAAATACCTTCCATACTCCATCCAGATCCCTAGCCGACTATAGTATCCTTTCTTTACTGTCCCGTGTGTACCTATAGGAAAAATAAATTGCTTTTATGCATATAGATTTCATAATATCATTCTGCATACAATTCCTTTACTAAGCACGTTTAGCTCACCCTTTTATTTTCCACCTCCATAGATTATTTTCAATGATTGTGTGATTTACCTATTTGAGGATTTTGGCTACGCTTTTGGTTACCTCGAGGCAGCTTAGTGTGGATCGTGGAGGTATAAACATTTTCTTTATATGTTTAGACTTATTTTACAATACTACTATGTTGTAATTATGAACAGGGGATGCAAATGATAAATGGATACTGATATGTATATATTCTTGTTTATGTAAGTTTAAAATAAATTACTGTTATAAAGTGTTTACTGTTAAATGAAAATAAAGGTATCGCAGGCAGTCCAACCATTGCTATATATGTGGAAATGTGTGAATTACTATATATACAGACTGTTACAATTCATCAATTGGTCATCCAAAGAGGAGTGAGACCAATAAAAAATCCCGAAGGCAATATAGGCTTGATCTAATAACTGTAATTTTTCTCAAATCGAGCATGGTTGGATTTTATAAATGAAGCCTTTGAGGATAAAAGTTATGAATGGCATGAAATGCATAAGTAGGAGTATATACGATGTACTTTAATTGATACATATTTTCGTGCATGCATGCGTATGTACATGCATAATATATATTCTTATATGAAAAGATGACCGAGTAAATACAAAAATATAAATAATACTCTCAAACACATAACTGTATATAGTATATATATGTATATAAATATATTGGTAATTAAGATATATGTAAATGAGATAATTAACATGTGATAAATATATATAATTATCATAAGAAAATATATAATAAGAAAATAAAGTATTTAAATGTAATTATGGATATAAAGATTTAGATGAATAAGATAGATATTTCCATAAGTAAATATATATATATATATGTGTGTAAATTTATACATGTAAGGAAAGATAAATATATATGTATAATATGAATAAAGATTTGAAGTAAATATATATATATATATATATATATATATATATATATAACAATTTAATTGTAAGTTATATAAAAGGCAATATAATTAAAATAATTAAACCTATAAAAAAAATTTAAAGTTCATTAGTGGGAAAATTCCCACAAACCTTCAAAAAAAAAATTAAAATTGGGATAGTGCTCTATGCGTGACAGAGCACCCATCCCTACACCTTCTCCCCTTTTCTTTTCCTTCTCACTCACACCTCTTCCATTGGTTTCATTTTCTCCACCTAACCTAATACTAGTTACCATTCTCAATGCCAAAATGGGAATGTAGCAGGGGTCTTCATCTCGAAAAAGCTAGGTAATAAAGAGGGAAGGGCTCTCGGCTGATCAGTAGCTCCCTTGTGGTAGAGTAGCAGTAGCAATGAGCTACTGTTGTCGCACACCTGGTTAGATTAAGGCAGCGGCCCAGCTACTAGATTGAACCTCATTGTAGGCTAAAGGAAAAGTAGCAACAAGGGTTGCAACTTACCTTTTTGTGACCAGAAAATGGAGGCTAAACAGGGCTCATCCACGTAAATGCAGAACTGGACTGAAGGCAAGGGGCGAGGGAGGTGTGGAAAGAGGTACTGTAAACCTACTCTGAATCGGGGCTCTATAATAAGAGAAAAGAAGAGGTTTAAAGGCTGGGTTATAGCAAATGAATCTTCACTCTCAGCTTACAACATTGAAGCAAAAAACATAAGGTTATGGCTATGTAAAGGTTGTCTTAAATGTGAGGAAAAGAGTGTGAAGTGGAGCATCTCTGGTCTTCAAAGTTGCAACAGTGAAGCTTAGAGAAGAAGTGAAATCATTTCCACATCTGTAGGAGTTTTAGGTTAGTGAGAAAGAAGAGAGAATGAGAGACAATGGCTGTTTAAAGGAGACTGAAATTTGGCCTAGAATAGTGTGAAAATGAGGTTTTAAGTGCAGGCAGAACCTCGAAAAATAGCAACAGCAACAGTAACTAATTTAGTGGCTGCTGTAGGTGTGAAAAATAGGGTCTTTTGTTGGGATTATGGGTTGCTGTTTAAGGCTGAGTTAAGGGTTATTAAGTGCTGAGTTTTGGTGCTCTAAACAGAGAATATACAGGCTGTGTTGAGCTAAAATAAAAGAGGAAGGTTTTGAGTTTATGTTGGCTGTTTAGAGAAGATGACAGTGGCAAGCTTTGAGTGAGAAAGCTTGTAAACTAAGAGTGACAGAGAGAGGAAAGGGGAAACTGTTCAATCTAGCACCTCGTTGGATTCAGCCTTTAAACCATAAAACATAAATGGTTGCTGTTTTGGGAATGGATATTCACATCTAAAGCAGGAATGGCCAGTGTTTCAAATAGCGGCCGCTAAACGAAATAGCGGCCGCTATCTAGCGGTAGCGGCGGTGGCCGCCACCGCTATCGCGGATAAAGCGGATGTGATTGTGAATCACATCAGTAGCGGCCGTTAATGGCCGCTACGAAGCGCCGTAACAGTGGATAGCGGCGATAACGGTCCGTTATCGCCGCTATCCTCCATTTTCCGTTGAAGAACTTGGGTATAAAAAAAATTTTCAGTTAGAAATTACAAAAACCTAGATCGACAGATCACAGCAAACCCAAAAAGAAAATCCCAAATTTCACAAGCAATCACAATTGTATAAGCACTGACGAAACAGATTTGAAGGTAAGAAACTATAAAACTTAAAATTATCTTTTTAATTTCCTGAATTTGTTGAACTTGCAGAACCTGGAGCTTGGTGTGGTGAGTGAGATCCATTCGACACCCATGAATCTTCTGCTAGGGGGCAAGGCCTGGCTTGGGGATTTATGGTCGATCAAGGGAGGGTGAGGGTCGCTGGAGATGCTTTGAAGAGAACTAAAGGAGAGGAAATGAGAATTGAGAAGAGAATGGTTGAGGGGAGCATTTTGGGGAAACCCACGGCAAAGGAAAGAAACAGAGTAGAATGTGGGAAGAGAGAAACAGAGAAGAACGTGGGAAGAGAGAAACAGGGATCTGTTGTGTTGTGGGTACCGGGTAATAACACAGATGAAAAAAGCTACTCAATTAATATTCTAAAAAAAACTCATAATAATAATATTTTTTTAAAACACAATAATGTTATTAACACAGTTATATCTTAATAGTCTATTAACAAAAAGCATAATATGTTTCAAATTCTGACTCTTAATATATTATTAAAAGTTTTTTTCTAATTTCAGTTAGGCTTTACCAAATGTTCTATATTTAATTAAAGAAAAGAGAAAAAAATAATATAATGATCATAATAAAAATTTTCAAAACAAAAATTATATTTTTCTTGTTTGGAGTTTGGAATGTGATTCATCATTAGTACATTAATTTTTATTAGTACATAATTATTTATCTCCATTTTCAATATTTGTTATTTTTTATTTATCATAAGTAATTTTTTAAGTATGAATGTTTTATTATAATTCAAAAAATTATGAATAACTTTTTTTTCACATAAATAATAGACTTGAGGTATCATAAATTACTTAAAAAAATATAAAATAAGACTTTACATTATTATAATTACAATTATTACACTTTATATAGAATTGTGAAAAATTAAAAAAAATTCACGACCGCGATAACCGCAATGACCGCAATTACCGCCGCTATATCCGCAACCGCGATAAACGCAACGCGACCGAAAACGCGGCCGCGACCGCAATTTAAAACAATGGGAATGGCAGTAAACTGCAGTTCCTTTGGAGGGAAAACTTATTTGAATCTTGATGTGTAGTTTCGAATTGAGAGGCACACAACAGCCAAAGCTTCTGGATTAAGAATTTTCAATAAGCCACGACACCTTTAGAGATTAAAGGGTAAGAGAATGTGGTAATCATTTTAAGGTTAATTTATATTTCTAAATATATATATATATATATATGTAAATATCATTGATATGATGAGAATGAGTGGTGTGAATATATATAAAATATATATAGATACATATATATATATATATATACACACACATTATTGTATGTATATATATACATCTCATTAGTGTGAAATCATTAATATATATAAATATCTATGTCATTAGTGTGTTATACACACACATATATATGGGGGTGGTATTGAGGAGGAAATTATAAAGGTAAAATAAATACCTTTGGCCACCTTTAAAGGAGATTGTGGTAAAGGTGTAATATTTATTTAGAGTAATGATATCTTGTCGAAGACTAAATTCTGGACATAGAAATGAATTTAAATAAATGTGATTTTCATGATGTCTGCTTTAGCAAGTTATTAAGCATAATGAGGACATGTTATGAGGTGCTAATGAATTGTTTTGTAAGAGTTTGAAACGGTGTAGGAGTGTAAGATCTGATTCTACACTATTGTAGACCTTAAATTCATAAAATTGATAATGGAAATCAAATAAATAATGAACATTGATTTTCACTTGGGTGGAAAAGCTCTTTTATTTGAGATATGAACGGAATAAATTATGTGAAATACTTGACGGGCGAGTACTAAATGGATGAGCTCGCCAATGGGCGAGCAAGGCTGATCGCCAATGGAGGGTGATTAGTTGTACCGGAGAACAGATGAGTTCGCCAACATGTGGCGTGATATTAGCAAAGCGGGCGAGTTGAGCCATACCTAGTGATCGCCCAATGTGGAGTGCCATCTGATCGCCCAAGGAATAAGTGTGGCGAGTTGATGGTGGCGAGTTGATTGTTTTCCTCATTTGTTTGGCAAATAGTTGAGTTCGCCAACTCCGTGGATAGATGATGGCCCGCTTGTGGCGAGGACTAGGAACGCCAATGTATTTGGCGAGTAAGGTGGTCGCCCAGATAGAGGGGCAAATGAAAACAGAATTCAACCTAGCAGCCAAGATTGACTTTGTGAAATATACAGTCGAGGATAATAAATGAAGAAAAGTTAAAGTCAATAAGGGAATTAGCCTTATTGGTTGAAGAATTAAGCAAAGGTTGCAGCAGAAGAAAAAGACGTGTGAAAGGGAGACTTCCATGCCACTTTGAGCTGCAGTTTTCTTCATGCCTTAAATGCATGAAAGACGTGGAATAAATGCAAGAAGATGGGATAAGGCCAGGTGATGAATTCTGATTGGATAGCATGGCTATATAAGGAGAAACAATTGAGGAAGATCAGCTTAGCAAACTTCATCTTTCTCCCAGAAACTATGCGACTGCAGGTTTCTGTTATTCTTTCCAATCCTGCCATGGTTGATTTATTGAGCTTGACTCTTCAGGCGGCTAAACAAGTAAACCAGCTTGCAAACCTCTTTCCTTCTTAGTTTGATGAGCTAAAGGAATAAGCAAAGGAAGGCCTACGTGAGACAGGAAGTAATTAGTTCTGGGAGTGCAGTTGGTTGAGGTGAGTTTCATATGTCTGAGGTGTTCTTGATGTTCATCAGTAGATTTGTATGTTTACATCATAATAAACCTAGAAATGCAACCTTGTTTTAGTTAGATCCTTAAAGAACATGAAAATAAGGAAAATAATGGAATAAGTGACAAGATTGGTGACTATAGTGGTCGCCCATCAGGAAAATTAGAAATCGCCAATGAGGGCGAGTGGATAATAAAGAACTCGCCAAGGTAGATTCTGTGTTAATGGGCGAAATCACCCAATTCTAGTGAAGAGAAAATGATGGGCGAGCTCAAATCGCCCATATTTAAGCCAATAAAAGCTTGGCGAAGTGAATGATGGGCGAACTCCAATATATAATGTTGTCGAGTAATGGCGGGCGAATGCCCACTTGTAAGCATTTTGGTGAATGGCGAACTCGGTTGGGCTAATCAGAGCTTTGTTGGGCGAGTAGTCATTTGTTTTATCTCAATCTCGCCTAGTGATATGAAACGAAAATATTAATAGAATTTATGAATTATTTGCAGCCGGGAATTATGGACTCGGTGAATGCGATTTGGAAGGCTAGAAGGAAGCAAAGTTTCGTTAAACCAGGTAAGGGAGATGTGTGTGAAGTGATGCATGTCCTGTGGAGTAAAATTTATGAAAACATTAAGCTAAATGTTTTGTTTTCTGACATGCATTGTTTGAGGAAGTTATTTGATAATTATTTTCGATTCGGGCGAGCTAAAAGTCGACCCCTATGCTGTTTTCTGGATGAACTGATACAGGGTGGGCGAACTCTTATGTTTTTATGTTGGGCGAGCCCTTGTATTTTTGTGTTGGGCGAATTGGTATTTGCGGGCGAGTAAAGCCCTTTTATAATTTTTATACACCCGTTTCTAGTTTTAAGGGCGGGCAAACTCTTTTTAATGTGTTTGGGCGGGCGGCCCTTGTTTTAAAGAGAAGGCGGGCGAACCGCTATCAATGAGACATACTTCTGTTTTGAAAAGCTAAGTGGCGGGCGAATACTAATTCACCGTCTTGTCGAGTTGATTACTGGGCGAGCCAGTGTTTTGTTTTAAATGTAGCATGTGGCGGGCGAACACTTGTTCACCACGTTCTAGTTGACCATGGCGAACAGATTTCGATGGTAATTTCTTAAGGAAAAATGAGTCCTTTTAATATCTTTGAAAAGAGAAAATATAAACCTTGTTGGGCGAGCCACTAAAGTCGAGCCAGTTTTGCTTTCTGATTTTAAAAGCGAAGTGGGCGGGCGAATATAAGTTCCCGCATTGGGCGAGCTTCCATGGGCGAGCCATGTTTGGGCGAACGGACCATGGGCGAGCAGATTTTAACGTTGAGATTTTAGAAAGGTTGTCGAGGTGTTTTGTAAATAGAAGCCTAAGCTTTTTTGGAAAATCAAATCATTTTGAGAAAATGATAATATGGGTTAGATAATTCCATAAAGGTTTTCATGAGTTATAAAAGTGATTTTGAGACTTTAGGCCCCTAGTTTCATGCAGAGTTATGAGTTATGAAGCTGATGAACCCGCCAAGTCATCAGCAGGTCTCGAGGTCACCTGGCAAGTGGACCCGAGGACCACCTATAGATTATGGCCATAGATCTGAGATAGCCGTGAGGGGCGATGGCCTACGGGTGCACCCCAATAGCGGCAGATTCCGTTCTCGCAAGGGGGAGGGGGAACGATGATAGCATGATTTATTTATAGGGTGATGCCTAGTCTCAACTTGTTGATTTCTGTTTACTGATAAGATTTATTGAACTCTATGTATTGTTTACTACATTTTAAACTAAACTGTTTAGCCAGTGATTCAGTGGTGTATTGAGAGTGCTGTTTTACTATATCCACTGATTTCATATTCGATATGTTTTTGGGAAAATCAAATATGTTGTGGTATATAGTTTTGGTTTTATAAAGCAGCATATGTCTCCTTTACTGAGCGTATGAATCGCTTACCCTTTTGTTTTTAACTCCACAAATAAAGACACAGAGTTGAGAGAATTAGCTCTCAGATGGGTATAGCTATGTTAAAGCATTGAGGCATGTTATGCTAAACGTGACAGGTACAGTCTCTTCTCTTTTACATTTCAGACATAAGTATACAGTACTACTTTAGTGAAATAAGTCAATAGGGGATGTTGGATATAAGAAATCCAGAAAAGAATTTTTGTATTCTGTATTTGATAAATAAATGGTTATCAATTATTACGGTCACTGTTGAATGTTAATGGCATTGCAGACAGCCCAACCGGTAAAGTTGTATGAAAATACATGAAAAATGTGGTAACGGGATGTTACAAGGAGTTTGAGTCATAAGTTGGAAGCTCAAGGAAGAAAATTGCTAAGTATTAAGGTAAGTGGATTAAGTAAAGTTTCACAAGTATCATCTCGTAGGAGATGTTTAATTTTTATAAATAAATTACATGTCTTTCGAATTTAAGTGCTGCAATGCTATTAATCGAGTTATTAAGGTAAGATATAAGGTATGACCAAACTGTAAATTCTAGATGATGCTTGGGCTAGGTTTGAAAACTGTGTTTTATGATTTGTGTGTTGTGGCTGGCCAAGCTTGCTAATCGTGTGAAAGAAATGTTCAATTGTTAAGTTATTGCTTGAATCTTATCTGTTTACTATGTTTAGGCTAAGTGTACATGTGCATGGACTGTATTAAAATCTCACTAGGTAACCATGCAAAGTACGTGGAGGTACTCCATTTAATGCATAAGTGAAATTAGACATAGCATGTTTTGATTCGAACTGTTGTAAGCGTAAGCTTTATAATACACGTCATTATACTTTGGTTTGAAAAGCATAGTTTTGAACTAACATTGTAACAAAGTGCTTTTATGCATATTTGAAAACCTCAAAAAGGTTTTGATCTATGTTTTGCAAAAAAATCATGCCCCAGTAAGCATAAATGTGTACTTTTGAATTTTGACAACATAGTCTATTTTGCTAAGTTAAGTTTTGATCAGTAATCCATTTTTTGAATTAAAGGATTTTTGATTAATACTCAGTTTTCTATTTTATATTTGATTTTGGGTAGATCCATTAACCTTCGAGTCACTCAAAGCCTATTGAGCTTCGCTTTAGGTTCCTTTACCTGTCTATCGAGTTTTGTGCTTTAGACTTTTAGTATCAGTATCTGCACGTTGCGAGCCTCGTGCTCTAAGCATTATCAAGCTTCTCTAGAAAACTAGTAAACAAGCTCCAATTCTCAACTGCGTAACGGGGTTAGAGTAAAACTATGGCCATAGGTATTGTGTTGCTTGCGACACTCATCCATCACGAGCTAGGATAGACATCAATATCAACATCAGTTATCAGGGATCTTTGTGTACACTTTATCAATATCAGTTTTAGTTTAGTTTTTAAGGCTTTATGCCTGAACTTTATCAGTATAAGTTTCGATTTCAGTTTCAATTCTTTATTTGAGGCTTTACCTAAACTTTATCAGT
Organism: Heritiera fomes; assembly: GCA_032173925.1. Lineage (NCBI taxonomy): Eukaryota > Viridiplantae > Streptophyta > Magnoliopsida > Malvales > Malvaceae > Heritiera > Heritiera fomes. The sequence continues at coordinate 12,041,083 of JAPDPM010000009.1, read as the reverse complement.
ATACATTTTGATTTCTGTTTCAATTTAATATTTGAAGCTTTATGCCTAAACTTTATCAATATATGTTTTGATTCAGTTTTAGTTCAATATTTGGTGCTTTATGCCAAACTTTATCAGTATATGTTTTGATTTCAGTTTCAATTTAGTGATTTGAGACTTCGTGCCTAGGCTTTATCAGTTTCTGTTTTGATTTCAGCATCAGTTTTCAATATTTCGAGGCATTTTGCCTAACTCTATTGAGTATCAACTTTCATAAGATTATTTGTTTTGAACTCTTGTGCATATTCACCATGTTTTGAATTCATGTGCATAGTGATCGTGTTTTGAAACTCTTGTGCATAGTCATCATGTTTTGAACTCCTGTGAATATTCACTGTGTTTTGAAACTCCTGTGCATAGTCATCATGTTTTTAACTCATGTACATAGTGATCGTGTTTTGAACTCTTGTGCATAATGATTGTGTTTTGAACTCGGTGCATTGTGGTTGTGTTTTAAAATAAGTTATTAGAAATCTGTTTCATTTTTTGTATCAGTTTTCAACATTTTGCACTTTATTTCTAAACTTATTATTATTTTTATTTTAATACGATTATCATTTTGGACTAAATGCATCAGAAAATCTGTTTTTGTTATCAGTATCTGGTTTTAGTATTCAGAGGCTTTAGGCCTAATTTTATGAGTTATCGTTCAGTACATTCATCTGTTTTGAACTATGTGTTTAAGAAATCTGTTTTATTATCAGTATCGATTTCAGTATTTCAAGGTTCACGCCTAAAGTGATTAGAAAATCTGTTTTGTACAAGTGCATAGTGATTTTGTTTTGAACTAAGTACATTGAGAATCTGTTTTGAGCTATGTGCATAAGGAATCGATTTTAAACTAAGCATGTTGCACATTGTAGTATTGTGACAAATGATTGTGTCTTATCAATATCGTGTTAAGGTTGGGGAAATGAGATACCTAGCGTATCCTTCCAACTAATACCCCGTACAGCCTAAACCTTGAAGTATAAGTCCAGATAGATCCGGCATTAGGACATAATACCAAATGTACGTATCGCTTTATTTTCTGTTCATGCATACACGTGCATGTAGATCGATATGAGCCTGCATTTACTTGAATTGCTTACCCTTTTTTCCACCATCTGTAAACTATCTAAGCTAAGCCACGACACAAAGCTCTTGTATGGGCCATAAAGGACTATACAAAGCCTAGATACATACTAGCATCCTTTGAGCCCTGCTTTCTCTATTTTTCAAGGTATACAAATAATGAATTATTTTGTTTACATGCACATTCTATAAAAATTGCACAGTACAATTTGCTTGTATCATGGGATGTAACTTGGGATCGTTTTAGAATTATTTTGCAAGTGATATGGCTACCAAGTGTGATCTTGGATTTGATATGTATGTGATAATTAGTGGTGGATATTAGGATTGTTGACATGACCATTATTTGATGATTTGCATTATGATGTGAATGTGTGGATAGTAGAATTGATTTGATATGATTGGGTTATGATAAATGATAATGTCCTACACGTTGTTTGTCTAGGAAAATCTTAAAATATAAAGGGGATATTTTCAATATGTTTTTAGGCAAGAATATTTTATTTATCAAAAATGATAATTATAAGCCTAGGGAATTATTTAACTTACCTTTAGATGAAAGAATAAGTTAGTTAAATTGAATTAAATGAAGTGTTTAAGTGAAAATTGTTTAGTGAGTTAAATTGAATTAAATGAAGACGTTAAGTGAAAATTGTTTAGTGACTACACTGGCACCGAATAAAAAAACCATAAAGTAAAAAAGAATTTTAATTCGTAAATTTGTTGAATGGAAAAGGTGTATGTGTTATGCATACTCATGGCCTTCGGGTCGTGACACTTATCCCACTCATAGATGCTAAGGTTAGTAAGTTAATTGAAGTGAGATTTATACGTGAAGTGAAGTGTCCATCATGGATAGCCAATACAACGCTTGTGAAAAAAAAGAATGGACAACTTTGCATCTGTGTGGATATTCGTGATTTAAATAATACTTGTCCAAAAGATGATTTCCTAGTATCCATCACTGAGATCATGGTTGACGCCACTGTTGGATACGAAGCTTTGCTATTCATGGATGGATCATCTGGTTATAACCAAATTCAGATGGCCCCTAAAGATGAAGAGTTAATTGCATTTCAAACTCTTAAGGCTATTTATTGCTACAAAGTGATGCTTGTTGAAAATCACTGGCACAACCTATCAACAGGCCATCTAAAGAATTTTCGATGACATGCCGCACAAGATAGTAGAATGTTATGTTGATGATCTTGTAGTCATGTCAAAAAGAAGAAATGATCCCTTAGAAGATCTTAATTTAGTGTTTGATAGGTTAAGAAAGTATCAACTGAAAATAAACCTGCTTAAATGTGCTTTTGGAGTGACATCTGGGAAGTTCCTTGGTTTTGTTGTTAGGCACTAAGACATTGAGATAGATCGATCCAAGATAGAAGCTATTCAAAATGTGCCAAAACCTAAAAACTTGAAAGAGCTTAGAAGTCTTTAAGGTAAATTGGAATACGTTAGAAGGTTATGTCAAACTTGGTGGGGAGGTGCAACCATTTAATCATTTGATGAAAAAGGATGCACAATTTGAGTGGGATGAATCCTGTAGTAATGCTTTTAATGCCATTAAGAGATAGTTGCTTAATCCCCCTATTTTGGGAGCACTAATGCCTAGAAAGCCATTAATCCTTTATATCGTAGCACAAGACAAGAACTCGGGGACATTACTTGCATAGGAAAATGAGCAAAAGAAAGAGCCTTGTACTTCTTAAGTCGAGCACTCATGGGGGAAAAAGTAAATTACACCCTTATTGAAAAAATATGCCTTGCTTTGTTCTTTGCCATTGATAAGCTAAGACATTACATGCAAACATACACATTCACTTAAGCAAAGGCAGATCCTGTAAAATACATCTTGTCTAGACCAGTTCTCTCTAGAAGATTAGCAAAGTAGGTTGTAATTCTCCAACAATATGACATTGTTTATGTTCCTCAAAAGGTAGTCAAAGGACAAGCTTTAGCAAATTTCCTAGTAGACCTTCCTATCCCATTTGATTGGGAATTGTCAAATGATTTACATGACAAGCAAGTGCAATTTATCGATTTAATGCCAAGTTGGAAACTATTTTTTGATGGTGCTACTAGGCAAAATGTAGCAAGAGCAGGGGCAATCTTTGTCACCCTTTATAATCAAGTCTTGCCATATTCTTTTGTGCTAAGTGAATTGTGCTCCAATAATGTTGCTGAGTATCAAGCAGTTATCTTAAACTTGGAAATGGCGATTGATATGAGGGTTAAGGACATTGAAGTATATAGGGATTCTAAGTTAATAATCCATCACCTTTTAGTAGAATATGAAGTGAAGAAAGAAGACTTGAATTTGTATTTCAGACATGCTAAGTGATTGATGGAAAAGTTTGATTGCATATCATTGAAGCATGTCTCCAAAGATGAAAATCGACAAGCAAATGCTTTAGCTAACTTGGCAACAACTCTGGCCGTCAATAATGATGAAAAGCCAGATGTTCTAGTATGTTGCAAATGGGTGGTTCCTCTTCAAGACATAGTTCAAGAAGAAATTAGTGCAATAGCAATGTCTAAATTGAAGTTGAAGATTGGCGACAACCTATTATTGATTATCTTCAACATGGCAAACTTCTAAATGATCCACATCACATATAGCATAGAGCAACAAGTTTCATTTAATATAAGAACACGTATTATAGATCATTTGATGGATTATTTTTACGTTGCCTAGGAAGTGAGCAAGCCAAACAAGCAACTAAAGAAGTCCATTCTAGAATTTGCGGTACACATCAATTTGGGCTAAAGCTACATTATAAGATTAAGAGGATGGGATATTATTAGCCCACAATGGTGCAAGATGCTATGGATTTTGCGAAGAAATGCCAACCATGTCAATTTCACTCTAATTATATACAGCAGCCACCAAAGCCTCTTCATTTCACAATTGCATCATGGCCTTTTGACGGATGGGGTCTTGATCTTGTAAGCTCGTTACCCAACTCTTCACGAGGACACTTATACATTTTCGCAACGACAAATTATTTCTCCAAATAGGTGGAAGCATTACCTTTTAAAGAGGTCAAGATGGAATAAGTAGTGGAATTCATTTGCGTCCAAATCATTTGTTATATAGAGTTCCCCAATACATCATCACATATAATGATAAACAATTCTACAATGGCCTCTTGAAAAAATTATGCGAGAAATTCAAATTCAAACAGTACAATTCTTCTGTGTATAATGCTCCAACAAATGGTCTTGTAGAAGCATTAAACAAGACACTTTGTAATTTGTTGAAGAAGGATGCTGCGAAAAATAAAAGAGATTGGCATAAAAGAATTGGAGAAGCACTTTGGGCATATTGCACCATTTACCAAACACCTACACAAACTGCACTGTGTGCTTTAGTTTATGGTGTCAAGGCCATTCATTCATTGGAATGTCAAATTCTTACCTTAAAAGTTACTCTTCAAGAAGGCCTAACACAAGAAGACTACCTAATTGCACCTTTAGGAGCTTGAAGCATTAGATGAAAGGAGGTTACAAGCACAACAACATCTTGAATGTTACTAGGCATGTGATAACCCCAAATTCTAACTTAGTAAATGTAAATCAATATATTGAACTGGAGTAAATGGATTTTTATTGAATTTTTAAAAGAATTAAGAGAATTATAAAGTAGTAAATTAAACTGAAATATCAAGAGGGAATTAAGAAATTAAATTGTAGTGCACATGACAAGAATGTATGCTACTAAATAATAGGATTATCAATAAAATTAATTCATACATATATCATATGAGTGTGTGTGTGTGTGTGTGTGTGTGTGTGTGTGTGTGTATATATATTTAATATAAGGAAAATATATGTGTACATATAAAGGAATAATAATGAGTGTATTTATATATATATAAATCAAGTGTATACACATGTATATGTATATAAATAGGTGTAGTGAATATATATTATATATATTAAAATTATAATCATATAATATAACTAAATAATAATAATAATAAGAAAAATGAATATTAATATATATAAATATATATAAAGAAAAAGAAAAGCTAGTGGAGTTTGGTGAGAAATTTCTCACCAAACCCACGTGAGTGGTTTGCCAAAGCAGACCACTATGAACTTATTAGTTTAAAACAAAGCTAAGTAATAAGAAAAGGAAAAAGAGACAAGTGACAAGAGAGAGATACAATTAAAGGAAATAGAAAGGATTGAAAAAGAAAGGAAAAATAAAAGTAACAAAAAAGAAGAGAAAACATATATGGTTTTCTCCTATTTGTTACACGTTTAGGCTTTCTTTCCTTATTTTCACAAATCTTTAATGAGCCTCACTATTGTCAACCACCAAACTAGCTTCCAGTCATCGTTTTACTCCTCTGTCTTCTTAATGGCATGGATCGAGGGTTAGTCGTCACGTCGCCTGCCGATAATGCCCCAACGCTTCTGTTTTGGTCTAGTTTCAATGTGGGTTCCCCCTTCTCGTGGGACAGTAGATTGAGCCAGTAGCTAACCAGTGTTTGTCGCTGATATGCTCTCCTACTTTAATTAAGATGAGCGGCACATGTTGTGATTGCCAGCTTCCTTGATTGCTGCCAGCTGCAGATCCTGTTTAGCTTAAGCAGACGGCCTTTCATTCAAGGCAAAGTATTGGTTTTGCAAAAGGGGATTTGGATGGTTACGGGAAGGGCTCGATGGTGGTATTTCGATTTTAGTGCTGATTTGGGGCTAATAGGGGCTAATTCAGATGCTACCTAAGGGTTGCCATTAGAGCTTAATTAAGCTAAAGGAAACTGATCAGAAATCGGTGAAGAGGCTTGTAGCAAAACATGGAATAGCTAAGGGAAAGTTTGATGCCATTCTGGGGTCTATAAAAGGAGTGATTTTGCTTTGAAAAAAAAAGAGAAAATAGAAAATAAAATAAAAGAGCAGCCAAAAACCTTGGGCACTGAACATGAGAGGCTGAAATGTAATGGTTGGGCATTGATTTGAGGGTTGAGAGGCTGATGAAGAAAGTGGTGCTATTAGGTACTGAAACCATGTTTAAAACGGGGGAGAAAGAAACTGTAACAATGAAATTTAGAAAAATCGGGTGTCTTGGCTGGGTTGAAGCATAGCTCGACATTGTTCAAAGGCTGTTCTTAGGGCTAGTTTAATGCTAAACCAGAATCAAGAAGATAGGAAGAAGAAAAGAAGAGAAGCTAAAACAGGAACCAATGAAGGAAAAGGAATCGAAAGAGGAAGAGAGCTTATGTGAAGAGTAAAAAATTGGTGTTGAAGGATCAGTTTTAGACTGCATTGGTTGTTAAAGTCATTGTGAAAATCGGGGAGTTTTGGTTGATTTTGAAATGAGAGTGTAGATGGTGCTCGAAATGTGGCTTTTGGGCATGGGATTAGGGTTGAAAACAAAAGAGGCATTGAGCCACTGTGAAAGGTGGTTGTTGAGTGTCAAAAACAAAGGAAATAAGGTTTGGAAATAAGGGTTGCCATTGGTGTTTAAGTACTATTTTGCAAGTTAAAATAGGCTTGATAACGGAGATGTTTGAAAGCTGAATAGGGGTTACATGGCGTTGAAATAAAGGTTGAGCAAGGCGTTAAACAAGGGTTGTCTTGTTTTACTAAAGGAACAAAAACAGAAAATAATTAGCCAAAGCAAGGTTGAACTGAGAGAGAGTGAGATGGAGAAGGAAAAAGGTTTGGCTAGTGTGGGACTATGGTAATATGTGGGTAAAGAAGTAGAGTATAAGTTTACGATTTTGTTATGAGATTTCGTAGAATTTTATTTAATAAAGTCTTGAGTGTTTTTGTGTGATATTGACTTTGTAGCAAAAGCGTGAAACGACAAAACTAAGCATTTTGCAAAGCATGGAGCTTGTCAATGCGTAAATCTTTGATGCTAGGTAAGAACTTATATACAAAGAAGTTGTTAGGTTTATATCATTGCTTGATAATATAATGTCAATATATAAGTGAATTGTTAGTTTTAAATTGCAATATATATTTTGAAATGACAAAAACTTAAGTAAGTTTTAATGTTTTAATTCATATTGTAAATTTGCCTTATCACAAATGATTTTCTCAATCCATTTTAAGTGTTCATATCAAACATTAAGACCATGGTTTAATGATATATTCATATTGGTCTTAATACTTTATAAAATGGTTTTCAATATTAAGTAATTTTCTCAAGAATTATTGAACATAAGTTTAGAAAATTACTTATAAGTTTTTGGACAATATTTTCATTTGAGAAAGTCAAGAAAAACTCCCTTAAAGCTTATAAATGTTTTGGGTTGAATTAAAATCAAAAGCCATATCATTTCTAACCCAAAAGTGTAGGAAAAACTCATTCTGGAAGCATGGGATCGATCCCCTAAGGAAAGAAATCGATCCCTTTTTGGCAGAATGCCCTGGAAGCCAAGAATGAAGCATGGGATCGATCCCTTTTTCAAAAGGATCGATCCCTTTATGTCAGAAAGTCCCCAACGGCTAGTTTCTGTGAGATACAACAGCTAGTTTCTGTTTTGGCTCCAACCAACGTCCACAAACCATCCAAGGGACTATAAATAGAGGCTTAGAAGCTAAAGGAAGCAAGAGGAACTACTCAATCAACTCCAACACTCATTTTCCTCAAATCCTCAAGCCTCAACAACAAATCAAGAGCTACAAAGTCTTCATCTTCCATCATTCACATATCTCTTGTATTGCTTAGCACAAATCTTGTATAGAATTTTCTTTGTGCCTAATTTCTGTAATCACTTGCCTATCTAGAGGCCCGTCTTTGATTACATTATTTGTAACTCATCATTCCTTGTAAAGGGGAGGTTTCTCTTGAGCCTAGAAAAAGAGAGAGGTTTCTCTTGAGCCTAGAAAAAGAGGGAGGTTACTCTTGAGCCTAAGAAAAAGAGAGATTGTAATCACAAATTCAAGATAGTGGATTTGGATAAAATCCTTGGGAGCGTCTCAAGGTAGAGGACATAGGCAAGGTTGCCGAACCTCTGTAAATCACTTGCGTAAATTTCTCTATCCTTACTCTCTTTACTTATTTGCAATTATATTTGTGTTTTTTGTATTGAATCTATTTTGCATAATTGAGTAGTCTAGAGAACTTAGAAAATATCAGTATAGGCAAGAGAATTTATAAGAATCGAAAAACGAACTTAAGGTTAGCGAAAAATCGATTCACCCCCCTCTCGGTATAGCCTATAGAGCCAACATGAATGATTGTCCATATTGTTATACGCATACACATGTTGCATGAGTGTTGAGAAATTATGAATGTTGTGGACAAAGAAAATATAATTATATGTATATACATGTGATGTAAATATGATGATTAAAGGAACAAATGGATATGGTATGATGGAAATACTATATGATTGACTTATATGTATATATACTTTGATATAATATGTGTAAGGAAATATACGTTAGATGTTTGTTACTGTTATATTACTTATATCATGTGATTTATGATTAAAGGCGTAGTTGGTCAAAACTTGGTGGAAATATATCAAGTTGAATGATGTGTGTGTGTGTGTGTGTGTGTGTGTGTGTGTATGAGGATTATAAAAATATATGTAAGGATTATATGCTAAGGTTGTAGGCTTGTGCTATATTGCTCAGTTCTTTAGGCTAGGCACATTACTATATATATTCTTTTAGATAAATATGTTTATAAATAAATATGTTTTATATACATGATCCAAAGGAAATTTTAAATGAAGTTAATAAGTCATTCATGATGCACATAGGATCTATGAATGTATAAAATGGCTTGAGGTACACATGTATTGAGTATAAAAGCATGAAAATGATCATGTAATAATTGAGGTTGGGAATATGTTGAGAATGTACATATATATCTATTTGTTGGATGACAATGTAGGTTGACTTTGCTTTATAATTGTGACATTGGGTAAGGTCTTACCTATGATGTTATGCTGCTGGATTTTCATTGGAAATCAACTTAGATAAACCTAGTAGGACAGTTAAACCTACATTATGCATTATGAACATTATGTATTTCATGAAATGCATCTTTGTATCAAGATCTGCATGTGTTTTTGATGATAAATATTGTTTTACGCAAGTAACAAATCCAGTCTATATGAAAGTGATCATCTTAACAGCTTTGCTAAAGTGTTTTAATATTTGGTGACAATTGTCCAAAGCATTTTTGATTACTTTGATGTTTTTTTCAAAGTGCATGTGTTTTAAATGATACACATACTTTGGTCAGACAACTGTGTTTGAAAAGTTGTCTTTGTACAGATTTTGATATGTGAGATGTCTGTGTGGCATCATTTATGTCTGTGCGGCATTGCGGGGTGCCTGTATGGCATTGTTTATGCCTGTGTGGCATTGAGGTGCCTATATACGTATATATGTCATGAAGTCCATCTATGTGGTAATAGATACCGATGTATATGTATATAAGATTGTAAGTTGTCTGACAACTAGTCGAGACACTTACCTCAGCTACTATATGATCACTAGTACTGGAAAAATTCATGATCATGAATAGAGCTCTATTATGGGGCTGTTACCACTGTTAGTTGCAGTGGATGCTTTTGTAAAAAGCTTACTTGGTTACCTTACCAAATATTGGTTATATTGCCTAATCTTAAGAATGATGCCCGTTTCTTGATAAATGCTTTTAAATATGCATTTTGGAATTATTTAAGGAAAAGAATGTGTTTTTTATTCCCTTTTGCATAAGATCTCGATTTTTATCAGTTTGGACACTTACATGATTTAACGTTTGACTTTCTATGGGTTTTACCAACCATAATTGTATTTATATTGAAAATTTAACATTCTTGTAAATTCCACTCAGCAAGTAGATTTTTGGTGTATTTGGTATATACATGGAACATGCATTCAATGTTTAAGTTACATACGTATGGGGACCACTTAAGGTAAGTGTTGGGGCACGACGAAATGAGGGGCTTCAAAGCATCATTCCAACTAATACCCCTAAAAGCCCTAACATGAGCACATAAGTCTCTAGCCTAGTTAGGTCTTCTCACTACATATGCATAAAGCATGATTTGCACAATTATTACTCGGTTTTATCATGCATTTACACGCACATAGTATGATATGAGCCTAGCATCTCTTTGTACATATTTTCTTATTGGGTTTCAACTTACCCCCTTTCATTTTATAAATTATTTCAGATATGCTGAGATGCGAGCGTGGTTCATTGAGAGTTTGACGCATGGGCCGCTAAGCATTATTGTTTTTATGTTGAGGTAAAACTCCCTTATTATCTCTGTTTATATTCCAGACTTTAAGATTCTTTTTGTATACACAGTATATAGGATTTGAGATGTAAGTACCAGGACTATATTGAGAATTATATGTCACTGTGCCTTGTAATGAATAAGATCTTGATATTAGATATTGATGGAAATGTGATATTCTGAATGGTTTATTGAGATAATTGATGTACTATAGGTTGGGATAATATTTTGTTGTTGTGTAAGGATGGATAATAGACATATAATAATGTGAAATATTTTAGTTTCGAATTCGACACGCATTACGAGGCCATTAGATGGGACATTAGACAATTAGTCTTAAACAGTTAAATGAATAGTAATTTACTTGTTACGTATTGACTACACTAAGCGAGTGGCAAATATAGTAAGTAAAGGAAAAAATTAACCTGAAAATCCAAGCTTCTAAAGGTGTTATAAGGCACGCCTTTCTAAAACGTTTAACAAGAAAGTCTGACCACATTCCTTTCAAGAAGGAGATTTAGCTCTTGCTATGCATAAGCCAATTAACATTCATCATCGCCTTGGTGATAAGTACACCTCTGAATGGGATAAGCCTTATGTCATATAAGAGGTTCACACAAACAATGCCTACAAGATAGTTGATAGTGAAGGCTTACGAGTTAGCCCTATCATGGGAAATTTTTGAAGCACTATTATGTGTGAAAGTTACAAGTTGTATACACAAATTTTCAAAAAAAAAAGCTTGCTAGGTTGAAAATCCCATTAGGGTGATCTAAGCAAAAATTAAGGCAAAAAAAAAGCCTACTAGGTTGAAAACCCCATTAGGGCGTTCTAGGCAAAAATTAAGGCAAATAAATAAGGAACTATGTAATGACTTGATCTTTTTTCTAAGAAGGTATGCAGGCAGAATAGGAAATTCCTCTATCCAAAGTTCAGTCCCAAACAAAAAACTCTTAGCTCGCATAAGTATAAATAGTGAGCATAATAATAATAATAATAATAATAATAATAATAATAATAATAATAATAATAATAATAATAATAATAGTAATAATAATAATAATAATCAAGGTCTCATATAAAATAAATGGAATGCTGAAAAAAAATTATGAAAATACATTACAATAAGAATAAAATTTTTAAGTGAGATCTAAGATTTGCTGCTCCAACTATCAACCAAAGAGCCTCGGTAAGTCTATAACGCCCTTTTAAGTTCTTCAATGCTCTCTATATCTTCATTAACAATTGTAATTGTGGTCTCTAATCCAGTCATTAGCTTTTCAAAAGAAGCAATTTCATCATTTGCTTTATTCACCTTAGTAACTTAAGTTTCCAACTCGACCTTTGCTTCCAACTCTTGTCCTTGAATCAGCTTTAGATTTTCTTTTAATATAACCCACTTGTCTTGTATAGTAGAGCTTTGCAACTTGTGCATCATAATGTTGTTGTTTCAATATCAATGAAGGCTTCGCAAGTTCCAACTGCTTTGTCGCTTCAACCTTCTTCTTTTCCAACCTCTTTTGAGATGTGATCTTTAAGTTCATTCTCCAAGTACATTAATGCCTTCACTTCCCCAACATAGGAATCAATAATCCTCTTCAAGAGAGTTGGATCACCATACAAACTTTCAATACTAGAATAAACTATTAGAGCATCTTCGTAGATCTTACTAACTTGAGGAAAAGAGGCATCCCTAACCCTGAGTAAGAAATCATGTCCAATCCCCTCATGGCATTTTCAAAAATTTTACTTTCCAAGATGATAAGTGTAATAGTTTGAGTGTATATTTTTACACAATATTTACTAGTGTTTTACACATAACTCCGGTTGGGCTGTCTGAGATGCCTTTAAAACTTGATCATTTACAGTAATAAATGGTAAATATTTATTCAACAATTTGGAATATAAAATTTTTTTTTTTACAATATTCCATAAACTTTACATCCCCTGTTTCTATTTTACAATAATGTAGTATTGTATACAAGTGTCTGAATATATAAGAGAAGTGACTGTACCTTTAAATTTCCATGCACTTTGTCCTAGTAGGCTACTTGCAGCTATATTTAATTGAGGAAGCCATCCAATAATCCTCGTGCTTATTCTGGAAAGTTTGAAAGTAAGGGGTGAGCGAACCACATGCTTAGTAAAGGAGTCGTATATTGCTTGATATAATGAAATCTACATGCTGGAAAATGTTTATTTTTCCATAAATCTAAATGGAATAAATCTTTTAATTTCCACAACTTCAGTAACAGTTCAAATAGTACAGTGGTAAAACAGTAGTTACGGTAAACAGTCTTTTCAGTACGGTAGCTTATAAATATCCAAATCACTAGATAACAGTTCAGTAATTATTTCTATTTTACAAATAATTTTCAAAGTATTCTTTCTCGATAACAGTAAATTTCCTTTCGGTTCAGTAAACAGTAATCAGTAGATTTCAGTTTAGCAAACCGAAATCAGTAGCTACTAGTTCAGTAAACAGTAATCAGTAGCTTTCAGTTCAGTAAACAGAAATCAGTAGCTACCAATTCAGTATAGTTCAGTAAAACAGTATTTCGATACGGTTCAGTTCAGTAAACAGTAATTCACAGTACAGTACAATTAAAACAGGATTCAATAAATCCCTTCAGTAAACAGTAATCAGTAAGTTGAGACTAGGCATCACCCTATAATTAAATCATGCTATCATCGTCCATTAAGGGACACAGTAACAGTATACAGTGAGATCTATGGCCATGATCTATAGGGTGTCCTCGGTGTACACTTGCCAGGTGACATCCGAGACGCTGATGACTGGCGGGTCAATTAGCCACGTGACAGTAATAGTAATAGTATGATGCATGAAACTCGAGGCCTAAGTCTCAAAACAGTATAAAAATCGTACCACGGCCTTTATGGATCTTATTCAAAATAATTTGAAATATTTCATATTTATCCATAAGGCTCTCACATTTTCGTATATCATCACCTTTATGGATTTTATAAAATAATTAAAATCATCACTTAGTTCCATAAAGGTATAAATCATTCATTTTCTCATAAAAATACCTTTAAGGAAATCAAATGAATTAAATCATTTATTTAAAGAATTATTTTCCAAACGGTATTTTATTCCCTATTTTCACATACAGTAAATCCATCAGTAAATATTCATGTATCAAGTGAGAAAGTAAATAAATATTCAATTTGAATATTTAATATCATATAAAACAAATCAATTTCTCACTTTAATAAAAATATAAAACATGAATATTTAATTTCTCATAACTTTCTCAAAATTTTCGATTTATGGAAAATTGGTGGAAATTATATTCAAAATTTTCCATTTAAATCATTTCATGCTTCTAAAATATTTTGGAATATTTTAGAATATTTTTGGAAAATTTCCTACAGCATAACAGCTGCAAATTCCTAACCTCTTGCACACAGTCGCAGTATATAAACCAGCTTTTCAACCACAGATTTTGCATGTTTTCAAACCAATTCTTGCATTTAGTATGCTCATAACATTTAACTCAAGAAAATAAGCAATTCATTATATCACTACAACTCACACACTCCCCCCTTACCAGTCTTATGACGTCAAGCTTCCCGGTTACTTTTACCGAATTTCATCAACTTGGGCTGGAAAATAATTTTACCAAAAATTATTAATATTCCTATTCTTATTTTTAAGTCACTAATATTCGTGAAATGCAGCCACTAACTTTATGTCATGAGTACAACCAGTATAATTTTTACTGGTGTTAAAACTCAATATGTTCATTCTAGCTTCTTTCTCGGTTTTTATTTCACCAACCGATCTCTTTTAATTTCTAGAATTATTCTCTACTAACCCATCATTAAGCCTCCAATGGTCATGGCCGAACACCATCTTGGCCACTTTTATTGACTTCTAATTTTTCTTTCCATTGTCTTGGTTCCCATTAAATACTCCTCTACGTGAACTCCTCTTGCCCTTTCTTTGCATGAAGCCATAAATGCCTCCATTTTTCATGTTCAACCGTAGGTTTTCTCAATAGTCAAGGTTCTCTTTTTTAACCTACTTCAATTCTAAGCTTTTTTTTCCATCTATTTCTATTCTATACTTCATTTCTCATCATTATCATACCACTTCTTTTGCTTAATTCCTTGTTTTTGCTAATCTATATCAAGACTCAAAATTATGAAATTTTCTTGATCTAATAGAATTTAACAAAATTTAACATTATCATCATTTTTCTCATGCTTAGAAACCTCAAAATATGTCATGGCATATCAACAAAATCATGGAAGTTAAGTTTCTTACCTTGACCGAATGGAGTATCTCAAAACAGAATTTTATTTTCTGTTTTGGTTCCTTCCTCTCGTTAGTCTCCTAGCTTGGTTCTTAGTTGGTCTTAAGATATATATGGTCTATGGAGAAGTTTAAGTAAATGATCTAGCAAAGGAATGATGGTTTGCTAGGGGATTTTTATGGAGGAAGCAAGCGCACCGAATATGGCTCAACAAACAGAAGGCTCGTGGAAGCAGAGGAATTCGGTGAAGACAACCGAATTTGCTGAAGTTTCTTGCTTCTTTATTCTTTCTTTCTATCCAAGAGAACCAATACTAATAATCCATCTACTATTTTATCATATTTCTTCATCATTTCATGCATTAAACTTCATTTAATGAATAAAGAAAAACTACGGCGCAAGGTGGCGTGGAAGTGTTCCTTTCTACACGTCTTTGCCTCTCTTTTATGGTTTTGTTTTATACTCCAACAAATAAATTTCCAGCCATGTCAACCTTTAATTAATTTCTTGTCCTTTTATAATATATTTCTTTATATTTTCTACTCTTAACTTTAATGTTTATGCAACCTTTAAAAAGGCTAGGCAGAACGTATGAAAGCATGTTGGCGTAGACTCCTTGTTCGATCGGTTTGTATGATTTTTCCTCTTCTTTTCCTTGGTTTACTTCAGCCAATGGAATTCTACTGTAAAATATCCTAAATTTCTTTATCTTTAAACACCATTTTCTACTTATTTTACACTATAAAAATCATGTCTTTATCAGCCTTTTTATGGCTGAACCGATCGGTACACAAAGAGAGAATAAAGTGGCATTGAAGTCCACTTGTTGCCTCCTTTCTTGACTTCTTCACACTTCTTTTTCAAAACTTCAACCAATGAGCACTTAGTCTTCATTTTATGTGTTAATTTCGCTTTATTATATATTATTTTATCCATGAACCAAATTTCTTTTCCTTGAAATTGTTTCTAGCCGAATACAACAAAGGCAGCAGAATTTTTTTGTTGACGTGAATGCTGTATAAATTTTTGCCCAACTTGTTAATTCTTCTAGCTTACTTCTTTAATATATAACTCCTTCTTATACACCATACAATATTAAATTTTCGAAAATTCCATAATGTAAAGTGGAATTTCATCTTCAATATTTATTTAATTCCACAATTTAATTTATTTTGGTTATCAATCATGTACAATATGATGTACAATATATTAAAAAATCGGGTCTCACATTTCTCCCATCCTTAAGGAATTTGGTCCTCCAAATTTCAGCCGGACCTGTCATTGAAACAGCTTTGGATACTTCTCACGTACAAGGCTTTCTAATCTTCAGTGACCCGTGTCAAATTACGTGAGATGTATTTGGATGTTATTTCCTTAACATCGAGACGTGGAATACATTATACACTCCTAACAATTCTAGAGGTAGTGCTAACTGGTATGCCACCTCTTCCACGTGACTTAATATCTCTAAAGGTCCATGGTATTGAGGACTCAATTTTCCTTTCTAACCAAATCTTATTGTACCTTTAGAGAGTGAGACCTTCAAAATAAATTATTACCCGTACATCTAAGGAATCTGCTCGACCACATAGGGAGCTAATAATTTACGATCTCCCACTTTTTCCCATGCTATCATGGATCGATATCGTCTGCCATATATAGTTTCGTAAGATGCCATGCCGATAGTCACCTGTTAGCTATTATTATAAGCAACTCTGTCAGGGTAAAGTCACCTGTTAGCTATTATTATAAGCAACTCTGTCAGGGTAAATGATCGTCCCAGGAGTCTTTAAAATCAAGTGCACACGCTCACAACATATCCTCAAGCCTCTGTATCGTACGCTCGGACTATCCATTAGTTTGCGGATGAAATGCAGTGCTAAAACTCAGTTGGGATCCCATAGCTTCCTGAAGTCTCTCTTAACAATGAGATGCGAAGCGGGACTTCCTGTCAGATGTAATGCTTCTGGAACCATGTACTCTCACTATCTCCCTAACATATAATTCGGCTAAGGCAATAATTGGATTAATAGATTTCATAACCAAGAATTTGGGCAGACTTCATTAATTTATTGAAAATTATCCAGATAGCATCAGATCCTTTACAGGTTCTCCAAATTTCATTTAATTTAGGAAGTACAACCAAAATAGGTATTTTTCTTCCTTATATAATTTCTAACTTTTAGTTTATGTTGTCTTTAAGATGAGACTGTCAATATACTTTTACAATCTGACTTTCCTTTAAATCACACATTTCCTCTTTCACAATCAATTTTATACTCCTTGAATTTATTTATCACTTTTAGGAGTTAACAATTTTCACTTCTTTTCATACAGTAAATAATTCACATTATTTATCGCTGATTATCTCATTTGGGGCCAAGTCGACAATAATTTGGTGACTATTATTAAACAATTTTAATCAATCGTATGTAATTGTCCTAGTAGCTTTTTAAATTCAGTGCACTCGCTTTCCACATATCCTTGAGCGTCTACACCAAGCGCTCAGATATTTACATCTATAAGAAGTGGTGCTGACAGTAAATTTGAAATTCGGAAGCCTTTTGCTATTTTCTAAGAGCATATGGCAAATCAGGGATCCCAATCACATGTAACGCTCACTGGAACTTCAC
Organism: Heritiera fomes; assembly: GCA_032173925.1. NCBI lineage: Eukaryota > Viridiplantae > Streptophyta > Magnoliopsida > Malvales > Malvaceae > Heritiera > Heritiera fomes. The sequence continues at coordinate 12,023,827 of JAPDPM010000009.1, read as the reverse complement.
ATACATTCTCACCGTTTCACAAATATATATCGACTAGGGCACTCAAGAGATCAAGAAACTTGATGATGTAGAAGTGAATCAATTTGTCAATCAATCTATAGTCACTTCTATAACATCATGGTTCTTTCGGATTCTTTACTATCCCATAATAATCATTTCACAGTTTAGCTAAGGCCGCACTTTATTCGCAGACTTTAATATTAGCCATCAATTACAGTGAATGATACATTAGGTAATAATTTTCCCTGACATCTACTTTCATATTGAGTTATCATTACATCCCTCATTCTCATAGTACATGTAATATCACTTAATTTGAGAATGTACCCGAGGATGTAATCTTTTCACAATCCAATTCTATAATCAGAATTATCAAAATACCAATTTCGTCTCCACATTAATCATGCAATTTCACCGTTCCAATATATATCTATATATGTATATCTATATATCCATTTACATGACTGGCAGTACTTCATTTATTTACTCCTCTGAGTATAACAAAATTTCATTTGTCAATCTGGCTTGATCTTAAATCTAGCCATCACCATATGATAGTCAAAAGAAATCATACGAAATCTTTGATTTGAGAACTACCTCAAAATTCGTGTTCCCAAATCATCATATGACTTATCTTCTCATTACATTTCCATTCTTTCACATTTATCACTTCAGTTACTTTTCCAAATGGTATAGTACTCTTACGTTAAAACCTTTTAACATTTTTGAATACTATACTCACACATATTCATCCACTTCCATTTGATTTTCTCATATGTATGTATCAAATTAGTGAAGCAGTCAATTCCACAAACTTCTCAACCAATCATTTATTTTATTCGGTTTCCAGAAGTTGTGAAATTAATCAAAGATGCCGCTTATATTCTTCAAACAAGTATACATATTCACATCTCGTGTTTTCATGCCATTATAATTTATCCGTATGTGATTGAAATATTTCATTCATTAATTCCACATACGTCACATGATATTTCATAATTACAACTATTCTTATTCTTTTAAACCCAATCATATGTGCTTTTCCTCAATTACATTAATATAGATGGGTCCTTTATTTATTAATCTCTGGAGTAACTTCTTAAGCCCTTCAGATTCTTTTATGTTCTCTGATAAGAGCTTAGAAATGAAATCCATACTGTGAATCATGTCAATGATTTCTCAAATCCATATTACTCCAAAAATTTATTTAGAATTTCATCCTATATCTTCTAAATCATAATCTCATATTATCTTGGATGTTTCGTTATTTACATCCTGCTAATCCACTATGTATACTCCAAAACACAGACGTAAAATTTTCAATTCATTTAGCATATATTTCACATCGATTCACTTTTTTTATATATGTTTTCACTTCATAATATACCATTCTGTCAAGCATATTTCAAAATATTCCAGTTCTATAAATATCTGATTTATTTCCATAAGAAACAGAATGACTATTTAGAACCAGAATTATGGGTCCTTTATTTATTAATCTCTGGAGTAACTTCTTAAGCCCTTCAGATTCTTTTATGTTCTCTGATAAGAGCTTAGAAATGAAATCCATACTGTGAATCATTTCAATGATTTCTCAAATCCATATTACTCCAAAAATTTATTTAGAATTTCATCTTATATCTTCTAAATCATAATCTCATATTATCTTGGATGTTTCGTTATTTACATCCTGCTAATCCACTATGTATACTCCAAAACACATACGTAAAATTTTCAATTCATTTAGCATATATTTCACATCGATTCACTTTTTTTATATATGTTTTCACTTCATAATATACCATTCTGTCAAGCATATTTCAAAATATTCCAGTTCTATAAATATTTGATTTATTTCCATAAGAAACAGAATGACTATTTAGAACCAGAATTAATAACACTGATATTAAATCATCAATGGACAATTCACCTTTTCAGTTACACTCAGTAAGTGTGTCACTTTACATAATATCCATTAATCCGCAATCAAATACCCCATCTTTTGACATTTAACTCAGGCCCTAAAGAATTCATAACAGGGCCGACTATCTCACGACCTCCCTGGTATACATTCCGAGTCGCATTGCTCATCAAAATATAAATGGGGCTCACAGTATACATGTAACATGTCCTTTACACATCAGTTTCTTTATTACTATCAATCACTTCCGAATAAATTTAATCATCTTCGATTCGGGGGAAGTACTTCAATATAAGGGCATGTTTGTCATTTCCCAATTTATTTCTCTCTCTTTAAGATACCTCTAAACAGGCGATCTTAATATCTATACACTGATGATATCTCATTCCACTTCAATATCATCATTTCAGGATCTTAGTTCGATATGTACAGAGAAGTCCTGGTGGGGCCCTCACCGAGGTCCTCTTTGTACCTTATCGAACAGACCTGACAATAAGATTATAAGGTCACCTATTTTAGGTAAAATTTTCAGATTACAATTCCCTTTTTTTTTGTAACCCTTGATTCTTAAACTTTCACACCATTTTAAACACTTAATATACTTTACAGTCACTTGGTTTCTCTATCCATTCAGACTATACAGTACTGCAGGGGTTGTTAACCATTTTCAACACTTTTAACTTTAGAAGCATCAACAGACATCAAGCCAACTTTGCTCTGATATCATTAAAACTGTAACAGTCTGAGTGTATATTTTTACACAATATTTACTAGTATTTTACACATAACTCCGGTTGGGCTATCTAAGATGCCTTTAACACTTGATCATTTACAGTAATAAATGGTGAACATTTATTCAATAATTTGGAATATAATTTTTTTTACAATATTCCATACACTTTACATCCCCTGTTTCTATTTTACAATAATTTAGTACTGTATATAAGTGTCTGAATATATAAGAGAAGTGATTGTACCTTTAAATTTCCATGCTCTTTGTCCCAGTAGGCTACTCGCAGCTATATTTAACTGAGAAAGCCATCAAATAATCCTCGTGCTTAATATGGAAAGTTTGAAAGTAAGGGATGAGCGAACCACATGCTCAGTAAAGGAGTCGTATGTTGCTTGATATAATGAAATCTATATGTTGGAAAAAATTTATTTTTCCATAAATCTAAATGGAATAAATCCTTCAATTTCCACCACTTCAGTAACAGTTCAAATAGTACAGTAGTAAAACAGTAGCTACGGTAAACAGTCCTTTCAGTACGGTACCTTATAAATATCCAAATCACTGGATAAAAGTTCAGTAATTATTTCTATTTTAGAAATAATTTTCAAAATATTTTTTCTCGATAACAGTAAATTTATTTTCGGTTCAGTAAACAGCATTTCGTATAATTCAGTTCAGTAAACAGTAATCAATAGATTTCAGTTCAATAAACCGAAATCAGTAGCTACTAGTTCAGTAATCAGTAATCAGTAGCTACTAGTTCAGTAATCAGTAGCTTTCAGTTTAGTAAACAGAAATCAGTAGCTACCAGTTCAGTATAGTTCAGTAAAACAGTATTTTGGTACGGTTCAGTTCAGTAAACAATAATTCACAATACAGTATAGTAAAACAGGATTCAATAAATCCCTTCAGTAAACAGTAATCAGTAAGTTGAGACTAGGCATCACCCTATAATTAAATCATGCTATCATCATCCACTAAGGGACACAGTAATCATCCTCGAAAGGACACAGTAACAGTATACAGTGAGATCTATGGCCATGATCTATAGGGTGTCTTCGGTGTACACTTGCTATGTGACATCTGGGACGCTGATGACTGGCGGGTCAATCAGCCACGTGACAGTAACAGTAATAGTATGATGCATGAAACTCGGGGCTTAAGTCTCAAAATGGTATAAAAATCGTACCACAGCCTTTATAGATCTTATTCAAAATAATTTGAAATATTTCATGTTTATCCATAAGGCTCTCACATTTTCATATTTCATCACCTTTATGGATTTTATAAAATAATTAAAATCATCAGTTAATTCCATAAAGGTATAAATCATTCATTTTCTCATAAAAATACCTTTAAGGAAATCAAATGAATTAAATCATTTATTTAAAGAATTATTTTCCAAAAAGGTATTTTATTCCCCATTTTCACATACAGTAAATCCATCAGTAAATATTCATGTACCAAGTGAGAAAGTAAATAAATATTCAATTTAAATATTTAATATCATATAAAACAAATCAATTTCTCACTTTAATAAAAATATAAAACATGAATATTTAATTTCTCATAACTTTCTCAAAATTTCCAATTTATGGAAAATTGGTGGAAATTATATTCAAAATTTTCCATTTAAATCATTTCTTGCTTCTAAAATATTTTGGAATATTTTAGAATATTTTTGGAAAATTTTCGACAGCATAAGAGCTGCAGATTCCTAACCTCCTACACACAGTCGCAGTATATAAACCAGCTTTTCAACCACAGATTTTGCATGTTTTCAAACCAATTCTTACATTCAGTATGCTCATAACATTTAACTCAAGAAAACATGCAATTCATTATATCACTACAACTCACACACTCCCCCCTTACCAATCTTATGACATCAAGCTTCCCGGTTACTTTTACTGAATTTCGTCAACTCGGACTGCAAAATAATTTTACCAAAAATTATTAATATTCTTATTCTTAAGTCACTAATATTCGTAAAATACAGCAACTAACTTTATGTCATGAGTACAACCAGTATAATTTTTAATGGTGTTAAAACTCAATTTGTTCATTCTAGCTTCTTTCTTGGTTTTTATTTCACCAAATGATCTCTTTTAATTTCTAGAATTATTCTCTACTAAAACCCTCAATTTTCAGCCTATCATTAAGCCTCCAATGGTCATGGCCAAACACCATCTTGGCCACTTTTATTGACTTCTAATTGTTCTTTCCATTGTCTTGGTTCCCATTAAATACTCCTCTACGTAAACTCCTCTTGCCCTTTCTTTGCATGAAGCCATAAATGCCTCCATTTTTCCATGTTCAACCGTAGGTTTCCTCAATAGTCAAGGTTCTCTTTTTTAACCTACTTCAATTCTAAGCTTCTTTTTCCATCTATTTCTATTCTATACTTCATTTCTCATCATTATCATACCACTTCTTTTACTTAATTCCTTGTTTTTGCTAATCTATATCAAGACTCAAAATTTGAAATTTTCTTGATCTAATAAAATTTAACAAAATTTAACATTATCATCATGTTTCTCTTGCTTAGAAACCTCAAAATATGTCATGGCATATCAACAAAATCATGGAAGTTAAGTTTCTTACCTTAACCGAATAGAGTATCTCAAAATAGAATTTTATTTTCTGTTTTGGTTCCTTCCTCTCGTTAGTCTCCTAGCTTGGTTCTTAGTTGGTCTTAAGATATATATGGTCTATGGAGAAGATTAAGTAAATGATCTAGCAAAGGAATGATGGTTTGCTAGGGGATTTTTATGGAGGAAGCAAGTGAACACCGAATATGGCTCAGCAAACAGAAGGCTCGTGGAAGCAGAGGAATTCGGTGAAGACAACCGAATTTGCTAAAGTTTATTGCTTCTTTATTCTTTCTTTCTATCCAAGACAACCAATACTAATAATCCATCTAGCATTTTATCATATTTCTTCATCATTTCATGCATTAAACTTCATTTAATGAATTAAGAAAAACTACGGCACAAGGTGGCATGGAAGTGTTCCTTTCTGCACGTCTTTGCCTCTCTTTTATGGTTTTGTTTTATACTCCAACAAATAAATTTCCAGCCATGTCAACCTTTAATTAATTTCTTGTCCTTTTATAATATATTTCTTTATATTTTCTACTCTTAACTTTAATGTTTCAACAACCTTTAAAAAGGCTAGGCAGAACGTATGAAAGCATGTTGGCGTAGACTCCTTGTCCGATCGGTTTGTATGATTTTTCCTCTTCTTTTCCTTGCTTTACTTCTGCCAATGGAATTCTAATGTAAAATATCCTTAATTACTTTATCTTTAAACACCATTTTCTACTTATTTTACTTTATAAAAATCATGTTTTTATCAGCCTTTTTATGGCTGAACTGATCGGTACTCAAAGAGAGAATAAAGTGGCGTTGAAGTCCACTTGTTGCCTTCTTTCTTGACTTCTTCACACTTCTTTTTCAAAGCTTCAACCAATGAGCACTTAGTCTTCATTTTATGCGTTAATTTGACTTTATTATATATTATTTTATCCATGAACCAAATTTCTTTTCCTTGAAATTGTTTCTAGCCGAATACAAAAAAGGCAGCATAATTTTTTTGTTGATATGAATGCTGTCCAAATTTCTACCCAACTTGTTAATTCTTCTAGCTTACTTCTTTAATATATATCTCCTTCTTATACACCATACAGTATTAAATTTTCGAAAATTCCATAATGTAAAGTGGAATTTCATCTTCAATAATTATTTAATTCCACAATTTAATTTATTTCGGTTATCAATCGTGTACAATATGATGTACAATATATAAAAAAATCGGGTCTCACAATAAGTGGAAACAAAAATAGCATTTTGTTTAAGAGAGCTATTCATTGGCAACAGTGATAGGTCTTGACTTGTAATAGGAGGATGATCACTAGCTTTCACTATCAAAGCTATGTTGTCACTTTGAGGTCTCTTAGCCGATGATTTCATATAAATAGATTTCATACTGTCTTTAGGTGAAGATGTGGAACCTATTTTAGAAGACAACTATTTTGCTCGGTTATGAACCTTACCAGCATCACTTATAGGTTCCTCACTCCTAGAAGGCTCATTATCTGGTATAATGCTGTTGACATCATTGTTTTAAATTGCGGTCGCGGCCGCGTTTTCGGTCGCGTTGCGTTTATCGCGGTTGCGGATATAACGGCGGTAATTGCGGTAATTGCGGTTATCGCGGTCGTGAATTTTTTTTAATTTTTCACAATTCTATATAAAGTGTAATAATTGTAATTATAATAATGTAAAGTCTTATTTTATATTTTTTTAAGTAATTTATGATACCTCAAGTCTATTATTTATGTGAAAAAAAAGTTATTCATAATTTTTTGAATTATAATAAAACATTCATACTTAAAAAATTACTTATGATAAATAAAAAATAACAAATATTGAAAATGGAGATAAATAATTATGTACTAATAAAAATTAATGTACTAATGATGAATCACATTCCAAACTCCAAACAAGAAAAATATAATTTTTGTTTTGAAAATTTTTATTATGATCATTATATTATTTTTTTCTCTTTTCTTTAATTAAATATAGAACATTTGGTAAAGCCTAACTGAAATTAGAAAAAAACTTTTAATAATATATTAAGAGTCAGAATTTGAAACATATTATGCTTTTTGTTAATAGACTATTAAGATATAACTGTGTTAATAACATTATTGTGTTTTAAAAAAATATTATTATTATGAGTTTTTTTTAGAATATTAATTGAGTAGCTTTTTTCATCTGTGTTATTACCCGGTACCCACAACACAACAGATCCCTGTTTCTCTCTTCCCACGTTCTTCTCTGTTTCTCTCTTCCCACATTCTACTCTGTTTCTTTCCTTTGCCGTGGGTTTCCCCAAAATGCTCCCCTCAACCATTCTCTTCTCAATTCTCATTTCCTCTCCTTTAGTTCTCTTCAAAGCATCTCCAGCGACCCTCACCCTCCCTTGATCGACCATAAATCCCCAAGCCAGGCCTTGCCCCCTAGCAGAAGATTCATGGGTGTCGAATGGATCTCACTCACCACACCAAGCTCCAGGTTCTGCAAGTTCAACAAATTCAGGAAATTAAAAAGATAATTTTAAGTTTTATAGTTTCTTACCTTCAAATCTGTTTCGTCAGTGCTTATACAATTGTGATTGCTTGTGAAATTTGGGATTTTCTTTTTGGGTTTGCTGTGATCTGTCGATCTAGGTTTTTGTAATTTCTAACTGAAAATTTTTTTTATACCCAAGTTCTTCAACGGAAAATGGAGGATAGCGGCGATAACGGACCGTTATCGCCGCTATCCACTGTTACGGCGCTTCGTAGCGGCCATTAACGGCCGCTACTGATGTGATTCACAATCACATCCGCTTTATCCGCGATAGCGGTGGCGGCCACCGCCGCTACCGCTAGATAGCGGCCGCTATTTCGTTTAGCGGCCGCTATTTGAAACACTGGTTGACATCATGAGTGGTGTTTTTCTCCATTTCTTTCTCCAACATTTCCTTAAGAGGAATCATGTCATCATGAGGTGTATCAACAACTTCTTTTGATGCAGTTGAAGTTTCTTTTTCAGAATATCTATGATCAATTCCAAGTTATCTCCTCTTTATTAAGGAAGGGCGAAGCTTACTGTGGCAAGATATATTAGGAGAACAACCTTTGTTACCTAACTTGGGATCCTTGGTTGAGCGAAGACCATCACTTTTTTCAAATAGGCCTTAACATCTCTTCCAAGCCTTTAGAGGTTGCATCTATTGATATTGTAATCACTCCTAGTACTTTCCATAAGCTTATCATTACAGCCCTCACGTTAAGCTTGTTGTTCATCTTTGACATTGAGATCCCCTTTTTCTTCCATCTTAGGAGTTAAAGAACCTTTGCTTCGTTCAAGTTGATGCGACATAGTAACCTTATTGATATTTTCAGCCTCATCGTCGGCAATCTTAACTAAAGGTTGTATAAGCTTTAGTAACCCCTCCTTACGAAGGTTAGAAGAAGCAAGTTTAAAATTGGCACTTGTACTATCTTTCAAGATGGGTATACTGATGCGGTAATAATCACCTATTTGACTTTGCCACCACGCAAAGAATTTCCTTGCCACAAATAAGTTTTCACTAGTGCTACTATATTTAGGCACAATCATTTTGCAATGTGGGCCCTTAACATACTGCAACACCAATAACGTAACAGTCCTGTCAAACTCGCAGTTCTAATGCAATCACCAAACATCCTGGAACATCTTGACAATAGCCAAACTGCCTCGCAAAGCGATGAGGACTATATGATTCTACCAAGTAGAAGTTACCTCTTAGCAAAGTCGAAAACGAAGATCGAATGCTCACCAAGTATTCGAAATCATCAAGCTTAAATCGATTTCTTGAAGTCTCTATAAGCTTAGTCTTGCGAACTTCAATTATTCTAATGGCTTGCCAAAACACTCCAGATTGGATGATTTCCCGACTTTTGACTTTGTTATAAGATTTTTGGTCGAAAGCACCCCTATACTTGCACATTTTAGGTCTTCTAGTTGTATTATTCGATTTAGGATGAGTCCCAAGATATGATGCCATATAAGAATGCATAAAATGCCAAGGAAGTGCAAGTTTGCATTGGCTAGGATCGTCTAAGCAAGTAGAAATTTGATTTAGTTCGTTTTATATGCTCGCCAAGATAGGAATAACAAGACTAAATCGTGCACCTTTGGCCATCAAAGAATCCACTTTGAAAGTCTTAGGACAAATGACATCATGACAAGTGCTTGGAGAAACAAAGGAGCATAGCCAAATTCATAAGAAAGTGGCTATGAATACTTCGTCCCTATCGGCATTAGCAACACCCAAATTGAGGAAAACTTCATATTCCTTTCTATTATGAAGGCGATGTCTAAATCAACCATTAGGGGTATGCAAAGAAAGCCTCTTGCCTTTAATCATGATTAAGTCATAAGGATCATTGTACTTACTCTTGCCTTGAAACCAAAATTTCACCCAAGCAAAAGTAAAAACTTCATTCTTCTCAAATCTCCATGATCTTCTTGCAGTCTAATTAGGTGATATGCATGAAAAGATATCGACAACTGATCAGAAGAATAAGATTTGAAGACTCGTCAAGACCAGTGATTTCTACCAAAGTGGGGGTAACCTCATCATAAACTCTCCAACATTAAAAAGGCCTCCTAACACCTATAAATCCCACAATGTAATGAAAATTTCCTTATAAGAAGACAAGAATGTATTAGTGGTTGGACAACAAGCTTTATAGAAGGCACAAACCATATTTAGGCCTTGGTTATAGACAAATAGTGAAGTAATGATCGACTCATATACACCCGCGTGCTTCGACCATTCCTAATAGCTAGGAGAAGGAACAAATTCTCCATATGGTTAAAAACCATGCCAAGAAATTCACGTCTACAAATGTGATGCCCAAAGTAGTAAAGGTAGTAGATTTGATACTTTCCTCGTGATGACTATCTCGTAACTTTAACACTGTTTTAAAAGTGCCCTTTTAGGTAGTATGAGACTTGCAAGAGAATACCTCATCAACCTCTTTTGAAGTCCAGATGTCCTAATGATAAAGAGTTGCCACATCAGAATCCCAATTAATTGCATTACTACCAATCGCTGAAGTGTGAATTAGACATTTTGTGGCTTTGTTCACATCATCACTTACCTTGTCTCAAATAAGTAAAAAATCACACAAATGACCCTTATGCTCTTTTTTGGCCTTTTGAAAAATAGGGTCTACCCTTAACTTCATCTTGGTAAAGCTTAACAATGGATGGCTTGGGAAGACCATATGTAGGAAATTTGTCCATGGCTACAAAAAGAAAAGACAATATATGAGTAGAGCAGATCAAACACCTTAATGCAATGTAAAAAAAAAAAAATGCATGTGTGGCAAAATGACATGTTGTAAGCTGTTAGAAATTGTCTAGGTAGAGGGTGAAAAATGAATGACACACCCTGCTAAAACTTATCCTTAAGGTACAGGGTGATCAATGAATGACTCACCCTGCCAAAAGTCATCCTCAAGGTAGAGGGTGGTCAATGAAAGACACCTTGCCAAAAGCCATAGTTGAGGTAGAGAGTGATCAATAAATGACACACCCCACCAAATATCATCGTTGAGGTAGAGGATGGTCAATGATAAACACACCTCGCCAAAACCTATAGTCAAGGTAAAGGATGATCAATGAATGACACACCCCACCAAAAATCATCATCGAGATAGGGGGTGATCAATGAAAGACACACCCCACCAAAAGCCGTAGTCGAGGAAAAAGGTTGTTGTCGAAGAGTGATACACCTGCTAGAAATCTAATAATGCATAACATTGATGCATACCCCTTCTATGCATGGTCCATTAAATAAAACTAAATAGATTCTTGATCAAAGATTGGTAGAAAGCCAGGTGAAAGTAAAAAATAAATTTGCGTATGAGTTTGGCTAAAAGAAATATAAAAGTTGCAACTATGTTGCTTAACACTTTAATGCAATAATGGGATGGAATTTATGTGGACGTGTTCTTTGCTAAGAAGACAAATACAGATTCCATTGAAATGCTTTCAACAAGGCTAAGACACATAGCTAAGAGTTTTATTATGTGTCATGATGCATAGGAAGTTGCTGAGTTATAAAGGACAATTTAACTTAGTAAGAATTATGCAAATGAAGCGAAAGTGTAAGGAATGCATCTCACCAATATTATGTCAAGTCAATACCAGGATTTTGTTAGACAGTCAAGCTAACACCAAGATCCTGTCAAGCTAGAGCAATATTCACATAACAAGATGAGAAAATATTAAAGAAAGCCTTATAGCAGCATATATATTGCTTCTTTAAAATTAAAAAAAAAAGTTATATTGTTACCAATAGTAGATTTGACCAAGAAGCAAACTGTTACCCGATTGAAGAAATTATTGATGCTGCTAAAGTATTATCAAGCAATAATGTCGTCAAAAGAAAAAGAAGATTTAGTCAACAAGATTAAAGAATATCAAAGAGAAAAATAGTTACTCATGTTCTGAAAGATCTTAAGATCCTTGTGACTTGAAAATATTGAGACAAATCAACAAACCAGAAAAACAATCTAGAAGATAAAGAAAAAAGATCAGTCTGAGTGAAAAAAATAAAAAGCAAGACAATACGTTAAAAGAATGAATCGTACTTCTACCGTCAAGATTGTTAAAGCCACGTACAAAGCAACCTCAAGACTAAAGAGTGGTAGCATTGAAGAACCCCAAGAACGATTTAAGTATAAGTTTTTTGCTTTAGAAGTTGATTTCTATTCGGACTGAAAAGATCAAGAAGAAAGGTTGGCAAAGGACTTAATAACAGCAAAATAACACTTCAGCAAAAGAATTCCTAAGTGATTAGGAAGTTCTAAAATTCATTGGAATAAAAAAAAGGGGGATGTGGAACCTTAAATGACTTGAAAGTTGTCAGGATGTGATTGAAGAACTATATGAAGCCAAGAAAAGTTGAAAGGCAACAAGTATATGATGCACTTTTATTTGATTGGTCAAAAATTCTTGAAGTTGTCAGGAAAGAAACCATTTGATTTAAACAAGCAAGGCCATAATAAAGCTAAGGGATAAAAGCCAAATCCAAGTATTTTTAGTCTTAGCTTTCATGCAACGCAATGATATTTCTTAATTTAATTAATTTTTCAAATTAAGAGATTTAGTCAAGCAAGGTATGTTGATGAACTTCAAGTTTCATACTAACTGCATGCCTACCTGTACTTTAAAGTGGAGGCATTTGTAGGCATAAAAATTAATGTTATTAATTAATTAAATTGAATGTTTAATTGATTAATAATTTCCTAGAAGATTGGTCAAAGAGATTAACCATCTGCATTATCTCTAATTAAATTAAATTAATTAGAGATAAAATTGAAAGTGATTGAGTCCTTTTAGAACTCTCTATCATTCAAGCACCATAAATAGAAGGCTCTCCCATCTTATTGAAGATCACTTATGTTGAAGAGAAGTCCTAGCCTCCTCAGAGAATTTGAAGCCTTAAAGATACGAGCCATTCTCCTAAGGTTCGAAGCTATCAAGATTTCTATTTGTCAAAGCCATTGCCTTCGTTAAAGCTACTATTGCGAAGTCTTCATCAAAGTTGCTCTCAAGAGATCTACAAGAGAACAACAACTCAGAGATCATTCTCTCAAAGATCCACCTCATAAGGAACCCTAAGCCTCTAGCCGTTCTTCCCCAACAATCACAAATTCCTACTTTGTCGAGATAAAGTGTCAAGCCCTCGACCAATTCTTTCACTCCAAGGAGATCGAATCAAAGGATTACTCTTTTGTACAAGATATTCAGAGAATTGTACCCATGCATTATAAAAATTTGTATTTTGTTACCAATACGTGTTTTAAAATTTCTAGATGCGAAATTTGTGTATTCAATATGACTACATTAAAATGTCACCGAACATGTTACTACATTGCATATGTAATTGTTTCTGGATAAAGCATACACTTGTTTTATTATCCATGGTGTTATTGACTTTCAAAACATGTATTGAAATTGTTTTTACAGCTTATAGGAACTCCACATTGTTACTTAGACAGATAAAGCATTATGAAAACATGCTTGAGCGTCATTACTCCTATATAGGCATATACAACTTGTTTGACAATCGTCGTTGATAGGTTCCAAACTTGATCACTAGGACTAGAGACATATAGATCTATGGCCATAGGTAACACCTTAATTTCAAGGGTCTTATACTGCTCACTGATAGCTACAGTGGAATAGTCTTTAGTGGTATATGGGGAGCTATGCCTATGTCTATTTACATGTGTTACTGTTTTGTTGAATAATGTTATTGTGATTGTTATTGAGTTACTGATTATTGTTTACTGTAAATGTTGTTGATTTACAAAATATTGTTTATTGCATCGGATATCATTTATCAAAAAATGCATTGTATATTGTAAAAATAAAGTGTTTATTGAAACCATACCTTTTTATCAAAAACCGTATTGCATCGATTTATTAAACCACTACATTGTTTTATAGCAGAGGATCATCATATCATGATATGGATAGGACTGTTTAGTTATGATGTCAAATTCAAAGAGATAATGACGTACTTCAAAGTTCCTTTCATGTCTTATCCTGAAAGACCTTGATAGCATCATTGAGTCCTAGCATAAGTAAAGTTAGAAAAGCAATTGAATATAGGAAATTAGAATTTTATAAGTTATCGAATACTGATATTTACATGAAATGAAATTAAATCATCATTTGCATGCCTTGTAAAACAGTGTACAGTATGTTGCTATCCTCTACACTTGTATAGTTAACTTATTGGGCTTCTCACTCACTTCCCCACAATTTTCTCACTAGTCAAGTTGAGATAGTTTTGATTTCTAACTACAATGTCAAGCTCTGATAATTTTCAAGCTCCAAAGCCCTTGTAGCTTATATTCGGTATATGTTTTAAGTGATTGAATAAACTTATTTTCATATGATTTTTTACAGTACTATAGTTTGGATGTTTATTAACTAGATGTATGCTTCTTTCACAAGAATTATTGATAATGGGATGTAAATGAATTTTTATTGTATAGCATGCCAAAAAAGTAAAAATATTATATTATTTGGCTAGAAATTTTTTTAAAGGGTTTAACAATCTTATTTTTTATTGAAATTTGAGTATCTTATAATTTACAGAGTTTATGAGTGCGATAGGGTATTGAGATAAAAAATTGAGCGCATTTGACTTCAAAACAGGGCTATGGTTCAAAATGTGTTAAACCTTACCACTTTTATGCAAGAATTGATTTTACGGTTTGTTGGGTGTAAAATGATATGATAATGAACTAGGATCTTAGGCAAGATGCCTTAAATCAAATTAGGTGGTTAGTTACCCGATTTTATACAATTGAACTGCTCATTAACAAACCAATGTAAAAAAAAAAAAGGGCAAAGTTGCCCTAAATTTTCTAATTCTGCATAAGTGTACAAACTGTCATGTCTTTCGAATGTGATACTAAGAACATGTTGTCTTCATTAGGAATGCATTATGAAAAGGTTCATACACATCCTAATTATTGCATACTATATAGGAAAGAGTATGAGGATGATAAAAGATGTCTTACATGTAACAAATCTAGATGGAAGGTGAATGCGGATGCAAATTTTAAGAAATGACGTGTGTAGACACCTTATTTTGTCCGGGATCTTAATTTGTATAAATAATTAATTGGGTTGGGTGACATTGTATTTTAATTTAACAATTTAGAATTAAGCTAGAATTAAATTAGAATTTTTAGATTTAAAATTAACATTAATTAGGAAATTAAAATTAAAATAGGATTTAAGAAAAATAAAAAAGGACAAAAAAATAAAATTAATTTTAGGATAGGATAATTAGACTTTTTAGGATAATTATTTGGATTAATATTAAATTTGGTAGAGTTAGATTAGGATTAATATAAGAATTAGATAAATAAAATATTAAAAATATGAGATAATTATTAGAATAGGTATAGTTGTATTAGGACTCTAATAGATTTGTGGCTATAAAAAGGGATCAAGGCTCATGATTTGGGGGGACACACAACAAATACACAATCAAACACTCAACCTTGACAGAAAATCCTACCGAGCATCATCACCAAGCTTGCCCCCATACTGTGGCCATCATCATCTTACACTGATCATTGTTACCCTGTCCATTGTGGATTGGAGTTTGTCGGTTGTATCAATTTCTTGGTTGTCAATCGCTGCACCACCGTGAGCAACTCATCGCCAAACAAGCTTGTTCGCTTGTCACGCATCTTGTCTGGTTACTGCTTGGATGTTTGCTGCCATCGCCCCTGTTCCTCACAATTCTTATTATTCACGTGAGCTGTAGTTTGGAAATACAAAGGAAAGCTTGGTTTTTATCCCTTTACAGGTAAGTAAAAAACGTTTAATTAATGTTAGTGGGTAGTTTATGATTGTTAGGTTATTATATATCTATAATTAGGTATTTATTGTTTATATAATAATTAAATTAATAGTTAATAATTTAACATATAATTAATGTGGTAATAATTTGTACATAAACATTTATTTCGATAATGGCTAACATTTGTTTTAATAAGGTTAAATAATATTAATTTGATAATAATTTGTTAATTAATTCAATAATTTAATAAATCTAATAATTTGGTAAGTTCATGATAGTACTAATGTTTAATTGGATAATAATAAAGAAAAATAATAATTTGTATACTTAAATTGATTGACATATAAAATTAAATAGATAATAAATCATAAAATTTAGAGATAAATTGAGATTATTCCGATGATGGAATTCTGAGGTGTCACGAATGGTTGACATTTCAGATTTTCTAGGTGAGGATGTTTTCCATGAATTTCGCCAGAATGATGGAAAATTCATGGAAGATGTTCAATATTAAAATATATATGTAAAATATTTAATTATTATAAAATTATAACTACTTAATAAAATAAAAAAAATTATTATTCCGATGATGGAATTCCGAGTGTCACGAATGGTTGACATTTTGGAAATTCCTAGGTGAGGATATTTGCCTTAAATTTTGCCAGCATGATGAAAGATTTAAGGTAAGTGTTCAATATTAATAAAATATATTTATTTCTAGAAAACATAAATATATATTAATAATCAATCTCTATTTAAAATAAAATAAAAATAAATATTAATAACAAGAAATTAGGGAATAATGATAAAAAAATATAATAATAATAATATATTGAGAATAAGTGGAGGTTATCCCGATGATGGAATTATAAGGTGTCACGAATGGTTGACACTTTTAAATTCTTAGGTGAGATGTTTTCTTTAAGTTTTGCCAGCATGATGGAAGATTTAAAGAAAATTTTCAAGAAGAATAATCGACATTTATTTTCAAAAAGATAAATAATATTAAAATAAAGATAAAAAATAAAATAAAAAATAAAGGATAATTAAAAAGGAAATAAAAAGAAGATAAAAATAAGAATAAAAGATGGAAAATAAAATTAAGATATTTCATAAATGATTTGACAAGTCCGACGACGGAGCCTCTCCGAGAAAGACGAATGGGATTTCTTGGATACTCTTGAGGTGATGATGAAATTTAAGGAATTCCGCCAGCATGATGGAGAGTTTCTTAGAAATTGTCCAATATTTAAATATTTAAATTTAACAAGATTAAAAACCATTTAGTTGAAAATTATTAAAGATATCACAAAATTAGTTGGTACCATTTTAGGATGGGCGTTGTGGGGGTGCTAATCCTTCCCTACACGTAACCGTACTCCCGATCCCTAGATTCTTTGAACGTAGACCAAGCCTTATCTTTAGACAAGAATAGGTGACCAATCACACCTTAGGTTTGAATGGTTGGTGGCGACTCCTTGATTTTAAAGTCTAGCGGGTTAGGTTCACGGACCTAGACGTTACGACAACGTGTGTCAACCAAAGTTTTATGGATAGATCTTGAAATAAAGGCATATATATGTATATGATGAGGGAGCCAGTTACACATATGTAAAACAAATTTAGTTTTATACACTTTCATATCTTTTTATATGATTTATAATTTTTTAATTCGACCGTTGAATTTTATGTTCTATTCATATAGATCATGCATGCCAAATTTCAAATTAATCGAATACGTCTAACTATATCTTTTGTAAAATAAAATTTCAACTGTTGATATATATTGAAAAAATACTATTCTTGATTAAAATGATAGAAATAGCAGATTGATTCAAAAATTTACATGCATAATAAATATGAGTAGGTTGTTAAATCCAACCGTTGGTTTGCAAAAATATTAATCCTATATGAAGATATGAAAGTGTGTAAAACTAAATTTGTTTTACATATGTATAAATGAATCCCTACTATATATAGAGAGAGAGAGAGAGTCTAGATACAATATAGATTGTTTGGACAGTAAATAGAGACTAAAGGATCCATTTACATTGGAATGAAGACATATCTAGGCCATGGAAGGGTTCAAATAGTGCCATGTGTCACCATCTTATAGATTTAATTTGTTTGAGTAGATTGGATCTATCTTTAAGCCATGGGACTTAGAAGACAAGAATACTGAACATGAATTAGGCTCAACTTATTATGTCAGGCTGAAAGCGACTATGTTTTGACTAAATCTATCCATGACAAAAGGCAACGAACTGCCTCTATGCTCAAATTTTACCACTCGACTTTAAATCGATTTCTTTACCTAAAAACTTTACTACTGTACAGCTTTCTCAGTTTCTTATTTAATAGATTAAACCTCCTTTAAACCCAAAGGTTGTGGATCAGTTGGCAACGCAAGTTGAGTCTGTGAGAAGAACTCTCGAATTCGACTCCCACTAAACATATCTTTGGGGAGGGGTGAAGAGTCTTAAATGTGATTAAACCCCGAACAGAATTAATCTCAGACCGTTAAAACGGATGAAAAAACCTGTGGTTTACACCAAAAAAAAAAGATTAAACGTCCTTTTTAACCGATCCTTATTTCACTATCTTAAAAATATTCCATCATTCCTTCAATATTATCTACGCCTAGGATTGAAGTCACTGGAATATATATTACAACTTACAAATAAAAATAAATTGATACCATAAACCTAAACCAAATCAAGTACGAAATAGATCGATGGCCATCTTAAGTCGACCAGATTAGCACCAAACAGCCCTTTCCTTCACCCTCCCTGCGCCAGACACCCACCCCCCCTTCCTTTTTTTTTTTTTTTGGGTTATTTCTCTCCTTTCTTTCTACCCAATTTCCCCTAATCTCTTCCTTTTTTTTGGATTTTTGTTTCTTTTTGGAATTTTTATTTCAAACTAAAAAGGAAATTTAAAAAAGGATATAAATTGAGGACAAAAACTAGCTTGGCATTTTTAGTCGTGTGTACTCTTACAAGTGACCTGTGGACACATCATGCATTTTTCTAACAATGTTAATTTCATTTGCAAACTGATAAACAGAAGAAATTTTAAAATTTAGGTAAAAAAATTGACTATAATTTGGATATCAAATGTATAATTAATCTTATGAAAAATTATCTAATTTTTTAAATAATTTCTCCGCTCAAAAACTAGAAACACAAACGGGATTTTCAGACTAGACTGTTTTTTGGATTCTTTAGAAACTAAAAATAACCTTCTAAAGACAAAGAGCCAAGCCAAGGCTTCAAACTAAAGCTTTTGGAGCTAATAAACAGATTTAACAAAATTTTGAATAAATAAAATGTCCATAATTATTTGAGGTATTTCAAAATTTTCAATCCAACTCTAATGGTAATTCTGAATAAAACAACCATGTTACATTCTCAAGGTAAAACCAACAATGTATAAATATCTGAGGATATGCAAGGAACAATCAGGTGATAATGATAGACCAAAAATCTTCTTAGAGAATAAGATGGCAAAAAGGTCACATAAGACTCATTTTCAGAGTTAAATATTATGTTCAATCTCAATTGGAAACAAGCTGAGAAATAAAATCTCTTGCAGATGAAGGTCCAAGCAGCATCAAGAACAGGAGTCCACAGGCAATGCTATAGAGGCGTTGCAAATCCTGCCAGAACAAACATATCAATGACTATGCGGGCTCATTGCAGTCATGTACTCATGATAAGACATGAATAAGCTATCATGGAAACTAATGACAGAAAGACTTCCTAGGTGTGATACGCAATCATAAATCATAGAATGTTTATTCAAGAGTTTAAACTTTATAACATTATATTCTGGCTCAAAATGCTCACAACTAAAACTGATAAAGTTGCCTCTTACACGCTAAATGTACGTAAAACCACAATAGCGATGGAACAAGTATTATCTAAGCTGAATAAGAGCAGATAAAATATAAAATTTATGCAAGAAATTATTCCTGTGAAATTTAATCATAAAAACAAGGAAGCACAAATATGGATCAGGAAGAGATATAACAAGGCTCAGCATCAACATGCTAGGAAAAGAAAGTGTTTTAACACCATGATTTCAATCAACTTCCACCATCAAATGCTCCATAAGGAGAACCAAGAAATCAAACAGAAAAAAAAAAGATATCAAAAGATGCCAGGGCGGTTTCTTAACTACTACAATGGTTTCCATACATTAGAAGAATAGTGATTTCCAATACTTTGGATACATCAAAGGAAGCTAACAAACTCCTAGCACCAAATAGTTGCACAAGAATTTACTCATCTGAATAATCAAAGGTTGAGCTTAATTACTTAAATGTGAACCATAAAATTGGTATTGGATTAGTAGTTTCATCCTCAACAGAACAAAAACAATCTGAATAGCATGGATCCCAAATCAAATAGACTGTGGAATAAGAAAGACAAATAAAAAAACAAAAAAAAAAGCATAGCAGTCGCTCTATATTCTGTTCATTCACCATGGCGAACTTAAATTCAAAGGAAATAGTGCAATATAAGGTCATGAGGTTCACTGATAATGATATTTTACCTTTTCAAGAGAGGATTGCCTTATGAACAGAACCCTTGAGCCCCAAATTTCACTGTTCCCCAATTCAGCCACAATTTCACAAATCCAAAATATGAAACATAAATTGGTCTATAATCCAAGTCTTATCCAAAAAATGTATAACAAGAAGGGGCTACGTGCATTAATATTCATAATAATGATCAACCCAAATGGCTTCCCCTAACTGTACCACAATAATTCAGTATCTCCAAAAACCAAAATATACCCACTCAAAGATGGTATTTTTCTATCACTCCGTATTCACCCATCAAAGATTAAACTACAGTGTCAAAACAGAAGAAGACCACATACATTCACTGTTCTCCCTCCTATCAAAATGAAAAGGGACAAATGATAGCTGCAGCAATGATATACTGACACTAATACGCTGCTAAAATGCAACTTACAAACCACTGAAATATGCTAAGGAAGAATATAATAGCAGAACAGTCGGTAGAATTACCTTCTGACAGACACCCCCACTTTTGATTATGCAAGGAAAGCAATGAAGTGAACAAGGCAGAAGCTGTAGCACTGTGCAATGGGATCAAAGTTACTGCACAGCCCAATTCCACTGGAAGCCTAAAAGAGACACACCAAACAATTCTTACTAAGAACTTAGATTACCTCAGCAATAATTTCCCAACATGATTTCTCAAATGACGAGTAGAAGTAACAAAAAATTAGAGTAAAATTTCCAGAATATTTTACAATAAAGAAATGAAGCAGTATCTTTGAGGATGGAGGCATACCTGGAAGAAGTGAGATTGCGGAGAGAGAATCGAGTTGCGGAAGTTGGCTTATGAGAGAAAAGGCCAGAAAACTTAGTATTAGCAGTTCTTGAGGATGGTGAATTGGTCAAAACGGTCTTGGCTGAAGCACAAGAGAACTGTAGGGTTCTTCTTCCACAACTAGCCGCCATGTTTCCCTTGTCTTTCCCAAGAACACAGAAGCCTAAAACCTCTGGACTTTCCGTTATTTTTCTTTTGCCGTTTTTCAATTTTCTTTTAACGAAAAGAGTTGCTGGTTGTGGGCTGGATATCGGCCCACGGTATACAAATGATCTTTGCTTTTAGGTTTCAAATAATTTTTTTTCCCTTATTAATTTAAGTTTTAATCGTTGAGATGTCCTTTTGAAAATTGATTATTACTCCTTGTAGCTTGTTCATTCCAAATAAGAAAATTAAAATAAAAAAGAAAATTCTCATATAAACTATTTAACATTATGTTTTAAGTGAGGTGAACAAAAAAATGAATGGAGGTGAAACAAGAAAATCACCTCTTGTTCTTGTATCATTTAAATTTGATGTGGACTAGGTCAATTATTACTGGGCTTTTCTATAAATCAAGTTGAAAATCATTGAGCCAAATGATAATCTAAGCCCAAAAGGAAAGAGGACTCAGAAGGCCCATAAATGATCCACTGAGTTATTATTTAAGCTGTGGGGCTTAAAAGTAATTACGCGCAAAATAACTCCTATAAATAGGTCACAGGTATCATTCTTAAACCTTAAGCTCTATTTGCCTACTGAAACCCTGTCAAAACCCTGTCTGTCTTAAGCATCATAGTGCGCGCGCAGGGAAAAACCCCTGCGCCCCCTGATGGTTTTCTCTCTTGCAGAATTCTTGAAGACAAACTAACACGAAGATCCAGGATTTAACGTCAGCAAACATTTATTGTTGTTTTTGGCCACAACAATTGGCGCCGTCTGTGGGAAATAAACAAAAAAGCCATAAAAAAATTTGGTGAAAGACAATATGTGGATGACAGGGTACGTAGGCTGCGGCAGGATGCACAGGTTACACAATAAGGTCTTGGGGGAGAGACTGGATCTCGCTCATATGACAGGCATGAGTCGAGAGCGTAGCTCTCGCGCGCGACAAGCTCTCGCGCGCGACAAGCTTTCGGTGATAGAGTACATACTACTAGCGACAGCCTTGCTTGTCACTTGAAGATCTCTGGTGACAGAGTACAACGCAATTAGACGAGAGAGTGGCTTCCGCATGAGATAGCATTGGGCGAGAGAGTGACTAGCCTGTCGCACAAGTCTGTCGTCACAAGCCTGTCGCACAAACCTCACATAGCCTGTTGCACAAGCCTCGCATAGTCTGTCACACAAAAGCCTAGCATAGTCTCTCGCCCAAAAGCCTCACATAGTCTCTCGCCCAAAAGCCTCGCATAGCCTCTCGCCATTTTAACCTCCCATAGTCTCTCGCACAAAAGCCTGCATCGCGCATTATCTATTCTTGCATGTGCGGCAGAGCGATTACTAGAATATACTCAATACCAACAAACTATCAAAGTGGATCCGTGGCGCAGTGGTAGCCCGTTTGACTCTAGATCAAGAGGTTGTGTGTTTGATTCCTTCCATGCGCAAAAAATTTTATGATTAAGCACAAATAACGCAAAAACATTTGCGCGACATTCGACTTGAACATGGGCCGTCCAACACAATTAGCAAGCAACCAGCCATCAAGCAGCACAGATTTGTTGTGATGCTAATTGGCTTCAATTATATTTGAAGTATTCTTACAGAACGTTACAACATTATGGCTTTTACACTTCGAACCGCTCTCCGGACTACCTCGGGTTGATAAGGCTTATGCATCCAAATACCATGAGTCGATGGGCTCCACACTCCCGACTACCATGGGCCGACAAGGGCCCATGCTTTCGACCACCTCAGGCTGATAGGCTTTGCACTTCTAGCTACCTTAAATGATGTGGCTCACACTTTCGGCCATCTCGAGCCAACGAGGCCCATAATCCTCGCCATATTGGGTCGATGAGGTTGTATTTTTTATCACCTTGGGCCGATAGGCCCGCACTCCTAACCAACTCGAGTAACGGGGCCTAAAACTCTAGAGGCCAAGCTCGAACCAAGAATTACTGGAAAAGCTTTTACTATGATGCTTTTATCCAACTCCACTTTGGTGTGTGTGAAGTTTAAGTACGCGCAGCAGGTGCCCCGGTAGAACAACTGATGCGTGCAAACAAAGCCTAACTAGAAATGCTTGTTTGGCGATGGCGAGCAAAGGATTATTACGTTGGCTCGTGCCAGGAGCGGAATGTGGGCGAGCAGGACCATGTGGCAGGACCCTTTGGCGAGAGATAGCCACTCACGCATGCAAGGGAGGTAAGGTACCGCACGAAGAGCACATGCAGGTGTGAATATGACAAGCATGTTGCATCGCAGGCCTTCAATGAGAGATTATGGCTTGCCTATCGATAGCTAGAACAGGCAAGCATAGTTAACATGACACGAGTTTTGGCGAAAGAGTAAGCTATGAGATGGCGCTAGAAGGAGGACGAACACCGCACATACACGACAGTTTTGGGCAGTAAAGAGATGATGGCAAGCACGGCCTGTAGAGTAAAGGGTCGAAAAAAAATAAAAAATAAAAAAAAAACAGCTAACGTACGGCAGGCACCGCCGCAACAGAAGGGCTCTTGCCATGATAGGTCAATCCATTGTACGCAAGGTAGAAGTGCAAATATACGAGCATTGATCCCAAGTTGCATGCTAGCCCGATAGGTAAAAGGTAATGGTGAGCACATTTGACAAGTTAGATTGCGATAAAGCAGTTCGTCCTGTGCAACAGCCATACGAGAGAGAAAAAGTCACACGACAAGCATTCTAGGTGAGCGAATGACCCTCATGAGCCCAGCCTTCCGCACACAAGGTGTAAAACAATATTGATGAATGCGGTGTCATGTGACGAGCACAAGACCACTGCAGTAGACACTTTCGGCGATTGAGTGGCATGTGGAGATTGCATGACCAACGCCACAGCCCAACCTCCGCAACAAGGCTCGCTCGGTAAAGCACGTGTCAAGGCACGAGAAACGATCTAGATGGGCAAGCCATTTTGGGTGACCAAAGCGAAAAAGGATTAGGCAACTCTGTACATCATCAAGCACAACGCTCGAGAAAAAGTTCATCTTTGAATAGGAATGACAAAACTGTTTCAAAGAAGAACTCGGGGAGCTATATGGTGTAAAGGTAGTGAACTCTGGCGGCAGGTAGTGATCTCTAGCGACGGAATACAAGAAGTGGGCTACAGCCCTGCCTATCGCCCAAAAGTTCCCTGATGATTGAGTACAAGGAATGGGCGATAGCAGTGTCCTCAATTTGGCGAGCACAGGCACGTACAGGACAAATTTTGGCGACAAGGTTCCACGTGGCAAACTCTTCCTGCGAAAGGTGGCTCACGCGTGCGACAACCAAAATGGCGAGAGAGGGGGACTACTATTGAAGATCTTACAAAGATGCCACTCTTTTGAATAATCAGTTGCATGCAAGACGTTATGCTACAGAACAATCTGTCGCTCAAAAGGTGCTTGCTACACTACAAATTTGCGTGACTACAAGCAAGCAACAGGCACTCTGTCCTGAGCTAGCTCAAGGCCACGCGACAGAGCAGTTTGCACAACTATAGGCATGCGACATGACTCGAACATGGGCAACCTTATCTTCTTCGTTGAACTTCAAAGCCAAGAAGAGTGACAGGCCTTGTACAAGACAAGAGCTCCCGCACGCGACAGGCCTTGGGAGACAGGGTAGCTCCCACACACAACAAGTTTTGGATGAGATAGGGCTCTCGCACACGACAAGCTCCCCACTTTGATACAGCGAAGAAAACTAGGTGAACACAGCACCTATAGGCAAGATTCCCCCATTAGCACAATGCAAGCGAGCAAAGAACATCCGAGTCATGCCTTTCGGCAATGGCTATCAATGCTAGCGAGCATGGAATCCAAACTACTGGTTCACCCTTTAGAAAAAACTTTGGCGAGCACATTTAAATTTGACGATCTAAACACACGTCGAAGCGCGGGATCTGAGCGGAATGATCTAGAATCTTCTAGATCTGGTGCACGCACTAATCCGACAGAATGTCCAAAAGCTTCCTTCGGCCCATCTGTCAATTGTCTGACACATAAGCTTTCAAGAACTACTCTAGCAACCATCTAGAAGTAGCTTAAGAGCCACACACTTGGCCCATTTGACAACCACACACATAAAAGAGGGTTTGTCTATATAAAGGGTGTGTCGGCTTCGTGAGTCTTTTAAACAAGACAAGGATATGCTAGCTTAGGGCATCGAGATCAAAGCTGTGAGAACCAAACCTGCCAGATGAGAAGATGTTGCATCAGCACTAGGATCTTGGTGAGCCGGAGGAGCAATTTCCGAAGTAGGAGCATCGCTTGAGGGCCCGGCCACAGCTGCAGAGTCTGGCTAGGGATCAATGGCAGTAGATTGAAAAATTAGAGCTCGTCACCATCTAACCTTTGCAGTGACTCGATAGGCTCGGGCTGATCACCTGCCTCGACATGTTCAGGCTCATTACGCACTTCGATAGGCCTAGGCTGGTCACAAACCTCAGTAACCCTAGGCTGATTGCGCGACTGTTGAGGAAGCCATAGACCTTCGAGATTATCCAAGTCATTCATGGCTCCATCCTCTAAATAAATCGTTCAGACCTTGTGAATCGGACTCATCCTTGGTCCCAAGAGGATGCCTCATTAGTATTGATATTGATAACAAGAAATGAGAACTAGTTACTGATGAGTTAGAAAAAGCACGTGGGAGACATATGATCGCAGCCAATTGCTTGGATGCAAGGTCAGCGAAGTCCCTTGTACATTGTTATAGTGTTCACCGACCAAGCAAGGACGTATGGGCGGTAGCAGATTTGAGGTGTCCAAAGGAGGCACTAGCCACTGTCTTGTAAGACAGCAAGCCAGGGAGGGCTTAGATCGACATAATCGGATCAGAAACAACTTGTGGTAAGCTTGCGAAGGTAGATTGTTGGTTCTTATGAGCAAAGAACCAAGATGCGACTTAACGCCAATCCATGATTAACAGCCGAATGTCCAACCAATTGCACTTTACAGACTCTACAAAGACAAAGACTTGGAACTGTACTAGCGGTAAAAACTTGTTGTTATTATTTGCTGCAATTATGTTCTTACTTGTTCCATTTGATTGGAAATACTACATTATGAAACGAAAGGCCAGTTATTTTTATCTGTACTATGACAATCCTCCATGTTTGATAGACATGTTGCAGCAATAAAAGAAGACGCGAGACCGGCACAAATAAGTCCCTAAGCAAAAAATGCGCGAGACGGGCACAAATAAGACCTTAAGCGTGAAGAAGACGCAAGACGGGCACAAATAAGTCCCTAAGCGAAAAATGCACGAGACGGGCACAAATAAGACTTTAAGCGTGAAGAAGACGCGAGACGGGCACAAATAAGTCCCTAAGCGAAAAATGCGCGAGACGGGCAAAAATAAGACCCTAAACGAGAAAAAGACGCGAAACGGGCACAAATAAGTCCCTAAGCGAAAAATGCGCGAGACGGGCACAAATAAGACCTTAAGCGTGAAGAAGATGCGAGACGGGCACAAATAAGTCTCTAAGCGAAAAATGCGCGAGACGGGCAAAAATAAGACCCTAAGCGAGAAAAAGACGCGAGACGGGCACAAATAAGTCCCTAAGCGAAAAATGCGCGAGACGGGCAAAAATAAGTCCCTAAGCGAAAAATGCGCGAGACGGGCAAAAATAAGTCCTTAAGCGAGCAAAACAAAAAGTCCCTAAGCACAAAAGGGTGCGAGACGGGCAAAAATATCTCTAAACGAGGTACGTTACAATTTTATCATATTACATTTAACGCATTATGTTGGCATCTCGGATATAAACGATATTATATTCTAACAAGTCCTTAAGCGGATAGTACGCAAGACAGGACCAATACTCCAGTAAAAGTTCTTCTTTGGACACAAAAAGTTGCAAAGAAAAACTTGGGGAGCACAAAGTATGCAGGCTGTGAGGTATGGTACGAGGTACGTTACAATTTTATCATTAGATATGTACTACAATTGATTGACAAAGTGCATGCAAACGTTTTATATTGGCATTTCGGATATAAAAGCGATGTTATATCCTTATCAATTCTATAAAGTCCCTAAGCACAAAACGGTGCGAGACGGGCAAATTCAAAAATCCCTAAGCGAAAAGTGTGCGAGATGGGCAAATGAAAAGTCCCTAAGCACAAACCGTGCGAGATGGGTAAACCAAAAGCCTGAAGCGAAAAATGTGCGATGTAGGCTACGCATTTACTTGAAGCAAAAAAGTGTGCGATTTAAGTCATGCATGACGTGCTTGAGCTTGAAGCAGTAATTGAGCGACATAAGCCCCATATGTAAAAGAACTTGAAGCAAAAAAGTGCACGAGGAAAGCCTGATTATTACGTGAGACTAATACAAGGTAAATGTATAGTTGCTTCTGTAGATGAGTTTAAAAATGGGCTGATCAGTTTGTAAAAGACTAAGCTCTTTCACAAAAAACTGGGGAGCACTCTAGATTAACTTCTGCCTCAAAAGGAGCATCGATACTAACAGGCACCCAAGCATCTACGCCCTGAGGTGCTATAATTATCTAAATCATCTTTGTCCAAGCCTGTGAGAACCCCGACCATCTCGGGTCAACGAAAAGGCTCTTAAGGGCTGGTAAGATCAGATAGATCTTTATAAATGCCTATTCTCAAAAAATGTTCCAAATCCTCAGCATCAAGATCAAGCTTCAACCAATCCGGAGCATGCCAAGCACAAATCACATTTGATGAAACCAAAAGGCTTTGGTGACTCCGCAATCTTGTAATTTCTCCTTATAGCTCTTGGTTTCGGTCAGCTAAGACCTTGAATTTGAAAAAAAGGGTGGTATATTCCACTGGAGAAGCATTTAGCTCAGAGAAGAAAACGTATTCCGGTAGTATTTTAAAAAGACACTTGACAAAAGAAATGATGACACGAAGTCGTTTATGCTACAAATAATAATGAAGTTCACTAGTTAAGCCCTCAAGTGAAGATGAAAAGATTCTTGTGATAATCCCAGGAAGAGGGCAGCAAAAGAATTTGAAAAGCCCATTCTTTATATACTCCTTCACAAGGTAAACCTTGTAAAAGAGTGGGGAGCAATTGATGTGGACTAGGTCAATTATTACTGGGCTTTTCTATAAATCAAGTTGAAAACCATTGAGCCAAATGATAATCTAAGCCCAAGAGGAAAGAGGACTCAAAAGGCCCATAAATGATCCACTGGGTTATTATTTAAGCTGTGGGGCTTAAAGGTAATTACGCGCAAAATAACTCCTATAAATAGGTCACAGGTATCATTCTTAAACCCTAAGCTCTATTTGCCTACTGAAACCCTATCAAAACCCTGTCTGACTTAAGCATCGGAGTGCGCACGCAGGGAAAAACCCCTGCGCCCCCTGATGGTTTTCTCTCTTGCAGAATTCTTGAAGACAAACTAACACGAAGATCGAGGATTTGACGTCAGCAAACATTTATTGTTGTTTTTTGCCACAACAAAATTAATTTCAGATTGGGTAAAATAAGGATGAAAAAGAGAAAATTTTTTAAAAATATGAAATGATTTCAATAGTTTATTGTTTTGTTTAATTTTCAAAAAAATCATTATAATCTTCAAGTTTAGCCATAACAGAGCTAATTCATTAATTATTTGTTGGATATGTAACTTTAGATTCTATAGATTTTTTTTAATTTATGATTGGGTCTTATTTCTTTTTTCTTTTCAAACATTTCTATGTTGGCCCAAAAACAAAAACCTTCACCCAAACAAAAGTGTAAAAGTTTACAATTCACGGGCCTACTAGATGGTTATATTTGCATGTAGAGCTGGTTACGGGCCGGACCGAGTCGGTTTCGGACCCATTTTCACCGGTTTTGGCCCTAATCAGAGAAGAATCGGTATGAACCGGTAAAAAACCGGTCCGGTTCGAACCGATTCTATATTATTAAAGAGGCGAACCGGCCCGGTTCGTTGGACCGGTTCGTCCAAAAATTGGACCGAACCGGTTTAAACCTGTTCAGTCCATTTTTTTATTTAAAATTTTTATTTTTTAACATTTATATTAATTTATTTTAATATATATTAATATATTTTTATAATTTAATCTAATAAATTTATTTTTATACTAAATAATGTTAATAATTTAATTTAACAATAATTTATTATAAAGTTATATTATAATTTATTTAATTAATGTAATAATAATGTAAAAATAAACTACTATAAAATTATCTAATAAAATTATTGTTATAATAAAATAAAGTTATATTATGAATATAATATTATAATAAAGTTAATATGATAAAATGATATTTGATTCAAAATACAAATAATGATATTATGAATATTATTATATTCATTTTGCAATATCATTTTGCATATCTTTATTTATGTTCATTTATTATATTCATTTTGCATTTAAAATAATTTATTATATTTGAAATATAATTTACTTAATTTTTATTCATTTATTTATTTATTCATTTATTTAATATGTTTTTAAAATATTAATTCATTTTGTATTTTAAATATTTATTTATTTTAAACATAGATAAGTATAACATTAATTAATTTGATATGTAATAATAATAATAATAATAATAATAATAATAATAATAACAACAACAACAACAAAGGAGAAAAAGGAGAGAGTAGGAGACAAAAGATTTTTTACGTTAAAACCCCTTCAAAAGTTAGAAGGGTAAAAACCACGGGACCGTAATCCATAAAAATATTCACTATGACTAAACTTATTTCCAATTTTACATACAATTTACAAAAAAAAAAGATTATTCTCTATTTGCTTTAAATTGACATATATATTTTGAAATGACAAAAACTTAAGTAATCTTAAATATTTGATTCATATTGTAAATTTGCTTCATCAATTATGATTTTCATAAACCATATTAAGTGCTTTTATCAAATATAAAACCATGATTTAATTGAATATCTTTATTGGCTTTAATCAATTTAGAAAACATTTTTTAATTATTGGTTTAAGTAATTTTCTTATGAAATTATTGAATATATTTTGAGAAAATTACTTGATAAATTTTTTGGACTCAAATTCATGTTTTCAAAATCATGTCATATTTAAAATACTCAAAATTGGTTTTAGAATGTATTTAATGCCTAAAGACCTAGAAAACACAAATGAATATTGTAAGGGATGGATCCCCTGATCAAAGGGATGGATCCCTTTTCTGAAGGGATGGATCCCCTGATCAAAGGGATGGATCCCTTTTCAAAAGGGATCGATCCCTTTTTAGCAGAATGGCTTCCAAGGTCCCTCAAGCCAAGAATTAAGACTCTAGACTAAAGGGATAGATCCCTTTGGGCATGAGATCGATCCGTCGCGACGAAAAAGTGCTATAACGGCTAGTTTTGGTGAGACAACGGTCATATTCAAGTTTTGGCTCCACCCAACGGCTAGAATACATCCAAGGGACTATAAATAGAGGCTTAAAAGCTAAAGAAAGGAAGAGGAACCACTCGGCAACTTCAAATCTCATATTCCTCAAATCTACAAGCCTCAAACAACAAATCAAGAGCTACAAAGTTTCCATCATCTATCATTCTCTTATTCCTTGTAGTGCTTAGCACAAATCTTGTATAGGCTTTTTCCTTGTGCTTAATTTCTGTAATCACTTGCCTATCTAGAGGCTCTCTTTGATTACTCATTTGTAAAACCAATTCAATCCTTGTAAAAAGGGGAGGTTTCTCTTAAGCCTTGAAAAAGAGGGAGGTTACTCTTTAGCCTAAGAAAAAGAGGGAGGTTACTCTTTAGCCTAAGAAAAAGAGGGAGGTTACTCTTGAGCCTTGAAAAGAGGGATTGTAATCACAAATTCAAGATAGTGGATTTGGAGAAAATCCTTGGGAGTGTCTCAAGGTAGAGGACGTAGGCAAGGTTGCCGAACCTCTATAAATCGATTGTGTAAATCTCTCTTTCCCTACTCTCTTTAATTAATTGCAATTATATTGTGTTTATTGCATTAAACTTGGATTGCATGCTTGCCTAGCCTAGAGAACTTAGAAATTATTAATATAGGCTAGAGAATTTAGAGAAACCGAAAAACGAGCTTATAGTTAGTTAAAAACCGATTCACCCCCCTCTCGGTATCGCCTATAAGAGCCAACAATTGGTATCAGAGCTTAGGCTCGAGATTGAATTAGATTAACCTCTATCGAGCGAAACGATCTTAAATGGCTCACTTGAATGTAGGCACACCCCTAGGAGAAGAGGGACACTCATTAGTTAGACCTCCACTATTCAATGGTGAGAATTACTCTTATTGGAAAACTAGGATGATGTTATTTGTGCAATCTAATGACTATGAAGTGTGGAGAGTAATAGTTAATGGTCCTAGAATCCCAATAAAGAAAGTAGATGGAAAAGATGTCCCTAAGAGTGAGGATGAGTGGGACACCAATGATATGAGATTGGCACAATTGAATGCCAAGGCTATGCACACCCTCTTTTGTGCATTAGGTCCAAATGAATATAATAGAGTGTCCCTATGTGAAAATGCTAAGCAAATATGGGACAAACTAGCCATCACACATGAAGGGACAAATCAAGTTAGAGAGACCAAAGTAGGAATGCTCACACATGATTATGAGCTTTTTAGAATAAAAGAAAATGAGTCCATGAGTGATATGTATACTAGATTTAATGACATAATCAATGGACTTAAGGCATTAGGCAAGACCTATTCCAATGTAGAAATGGTGAAGAAAATCTTGAATAGCTTGCCACAATCATGGGAGGCAAAGGTAACCGCAATAGAAGAGTTTAAAGATCCAAATACCTTGTCTCTAGATGAACTTATGGGCTCCCTACTTACATATGAGATGAAATTGAAAAGAAATGAAGAGCCTTCAAAGAAAGTAGGGGTAGCACTTAAGTCTTCCACTCATGAGGATGATAGTGATGAAAGTGGAAATGAGGAAGAAATGGCAATGTTTGCCAAAAGATTCAATAGATTCATGAGAATGAAAGAGAGAGAGAGTAATAGGAGACATCATAGGGGAGAGTCAAGTAGAAGAGAAAAAGACCCCTTAGTGTGCTATGAATGTAATGAACTAGGTCACACTAAGCCAGATTGCCCCTTACTTAGGAAAGAAAAGGAGAGGAAGCCTAGGAAGAAAGCATTTGTGGCTGCATGGAGCGATAGTGATAGCTCCGATGAGGAAAATGTAGATAATAAGGAAGCCTACTCATGCTTTATGGCCATTAGTGATGATGAGGCTAGTAGTAGTTCTAGTGAAGATAATGATTATACCTTTAGTGAACTACAAAATGCCTTTGATGATTTAGCAAATGAATTTCAATGCATGAATTCTAAATATAAGAAAATCATTGCTAAATTAAAAATAGAAAATGAAGCCTTGACTAGTGCTAAGATAGAATTTGAAAAGAAACTAGAAGAGGCCAACTTAGAAATAAATGAGTTAAATAAAAAGAACACAAATTTGCATAACTCATTTTCTAGGTTTTATATGGGTCAACAAAAGCTAGATCACATGTTAGAGACCCAAAGAGCTTTCTTTGACAAAGATGGGTTAGGCTATAATGCTAAACAAAAAGAAACTCATCTTAAGAATTTCCTAGTGAGCAAAAATACCATGCATGATTTATCTCTCACATGCTCACTTTGCAATAGAATAGGCCACACCTCACAAGCATGCACAAATAGAAAAACCACATTTAGAGGAAGAGTGGTTAGAAAAATGTGGGTGCCTAAGCATGCTGTAAATAATGATGAATTGTGCTTGAAATGGATCCCAAAAGGATCAAAAATTATTTGTACTAACTCTCATGGACCCAAGAAAATTTGGGTACCAAAGCATGCTTGAATTTGTTTGTTGTAGGAGTGTTAGAGCATGGAGTTACAAAGAAACAATGGGGTTTGAGTGCTCTACACACCTCTATGGAGTTTGCTTATGCCAATGAGAAAAAGGAAAAGCTTGAGGATCCATCACAACAATTCTTCAAAGAATAGCTCAAGGTGGACTCAACAATTCAAGGCAAAGCATACTCAAGCAAAGGAGTTTTGTAAGATTAATTCTTTACTCTTTAAAACTTTTATTTGATTATTTGTGCTTTGATGAGAAATTGTGTTAATAATTCTTGATGCATTGTGAGTTGAATGATAGAACAAAAGGCATGATGAATGATTGTTGAATGTTTGATGAATAGTACTTGATACATTGAATGAAAAGCATGATTTGTGATTTTGAAATGATTTTTGGTTTTCTGCATCTTGAGCAAGTTTGATATGTCTAGATAATATATTTAGTTGCTCAAAAGATGTCAAATATGTCATATATGCAAAATGCCTTGTCATGAGCCTTATGAAGAATATGCATGTTGACAATCATGACATGTTGTTCACAAGTATGATGATTTGATGTTATATATGCTTAAAATCTATGTGAACAAGTTTGTTTTGGCATATTTGTGGTTTCCAAAGCTTTGGTTTTGACAAAATATGCATAATGCTTAAAATGACCCCCTTTGAGGCCAAAAATGCTTTTATTGGTGAAAATTCTACCAAAATTGCAAAATCTTTTGTAAAATGGTTTTTCATTCAGATTTTTCATTCATACAAGTCCAAAATCATGTTTTACAAATGTCTAAACCTTTACTTGGACTTAAATTACTCAAAAACGAAGTTTGAGCACCTCAAAGGTTGGATTTTCTGTCAAAAACTGCAGAAACAGGATGAGGGATCGATCCCTTAGCAAGAAGGATCGATCCCCTTGAGCAGAATGCAGGAAATTTGCATTCTGGACTTAAGGGATCGATCCCCCTCCCAAAGGGATCGATCCCCCCAGGCCAAAATGGCTTTTCTGCACTTTTTCAACTGAATTTGAGAAGGATTTTTCACTTTCTTGATATCCTCTTTCTTCTCAAGTTAAAATCCAGTATTTTAACTTCTTTTTGATGATCTTTAATATATGAAAACTCATTTTTCATTGATATCATGCCTCAACTTCATCAATTAATATCATTTCCAACAAATGGTATCACTTTCAACAATCTATATCATTTTTCTTGAACTCACAAGTGCAAAATCAGTTTTCTCATTGAAAATGGTCATGAATTGCATAAATCTTGAAATAATCTTGAAACATACTTTAAATGAATGCTTAAACATAATTTTGAGATCTATTTCAATGATTTATGGATATATTTGAGAATTTGATGAACTTGTGCATAATGAGTGTTTTTCATATCTTTTGTTCATCTTAGTCAAGCATGCTTATAGGATTATGTCTCTTGGCTTGACTTATCAATTCCACACTAGGTTTCATGATAATTTTACATCTAGTGGATTGATTCCAAATGTAAATTCAACAATTGGTAATAGTCATTGGCCTATAATGTGTGATGGTAAATGGATCCTAAATGTTCAAATGCATGAAACTTTATCATCCTTGTACTTAAAGAACTAGGGTCTTAATGACAACACCAACATTCAAAGATAAATGCAAACTTGAACATATGTATTTTGATTGATATCCATGCATTTATTCTTGATTGTTTTGATGTTGAACTTACATGCTTGCTTGAGTTGAATCAATAATCATGCCTATGAGATGAGAATAGTTGTTTTCATGATATTATGTGCTTAACCTCACTCATAGTTTATGGATTTTAATGATAAAATATATCTTAGCTTGATAATATTGATTCACTTAGGTGAAGCCATTTTAATTAAAATAGCATATACCCTCTAGAACATTAAATGATGATAACAACTAGGGATATGACTATTAATTGATTAAAACGAATCTTTCCTTGCTCATAATTGGTTAAGGATTTGAATTGAAAATGAGCATAGGATTATTGTGCTTGAAACCATGGAAGAAAATGTGTTTGCTTGAATATCTTGTTTTTTGAATCTTCCATGTGGTATAAATTTGTGAATATGAATATGGATTAATTCTTTATGATAGTATGCTAATGATTGATTGATCCATATACATACTTGATGATGTGTGTAGTAACAATTGGTATTTAGATTGAAATAACACTTAGTATCATTGGCAACCATATTTTCACTAATTGGTAAGCCAAATCTAAATTGCCAATTGATATGAGCTTTAAATTGACAATTCTTCTCATGCTCTTTAGATTGAAATGACTAATAGAGAAGAATTCTCTTAGGATATGTTTGTATGAAACTCTTGTGTGCTAGAATTTGAAGTTAATTGCTATATGATTTAATTCTAGACACAATATCTCTTGAGAATGATTTATGAGCACATGCATATGATATGTTTTATAATTTTAGCTCATAATCATGATGTATTGACATGCACCTTAGTTGGACCTTAGCGAACAATTGATATACTTAGGTGCTTGATAGGATTAAAATGAGCAAGTCACAGACCTTAGTAAATATTTATACACAACTTGCTTCATTATTTACCAATTGGAACCTTCTTGCAAAATTACTTATCAACAATTGGTATCAAAATTATTTATAAACAATTGATATATGATCATAAGTCATATTCATTGCATAAATATTTCATACTCTTTGAGAATATTGACTTACTTATTTGTGCTATAAGTCCCATGTACTAACATGTTTCTTGTTGGATGGAGCATTTTTTTCTCACATAGCCATGATTTTAGGGGGAGCATATTTTCTTTATTATTTTTCCTTCTTTTTGCTATGACAAAAAGGGGGAGAGATAGATAAAGGGAGAGATAGATATAGGGAGAGATATTAAGGGGGAGAGATAATGGGAAAATAGTTTGAAAATTCTTTTTCAAAACCCATGCATATATTAAGGGGGAGCTTTATAAAATCTTGCTTTATTTGAGAGGGGAGTATTTCTCTAAAGAATTTTCAAAGCAAGTTTACCTTAAGTTTTGTCATATCAAAAAGGGGGAGATTGTTAGCTTTAAATTGACATATATATTTTGAAATGACAAAAACTTAAGTAATCTTAAATGTTTGATTCATATTGTAAATTTGCTTCATCAATTATGATTTTCATAAACCATATTAAGTGCTTTTATCAAATATAAAACCATGATTTAATTGAATATCTTTATTGGCTTTAATCAATTTAGAAAACATTTTTTAATTATTGGTTTAAGTAATTTTCTTATGAAATTATTGAATATATTTTGAGAAAATTACTTGATAAATTTTTTGGACTCAAATTCATGTTTTCAAAATCATGTCATATTTAAAAATACTCAAAATTGGTTTTAGAATGTTTTTAATGCCTAAAGACCTAGAAAACACAAATGAATATTGTAAGGGATGGATCCCCTGATCAAAGGGATGGATCCCCTGATCAAAGGGATGGATCCCTTTTCAAAAGGGATCGATCCCTTTTTGGCAGAATGGCTTCCAAGGTCCCTCAAGCCAAGAATTAAGACTCTGGACTAAAGGGATCGATCCCTTTGGGCATGGGATCGATCCGTCGCGACGAAAAAGTGCTATAACGGCTAGTTTTGGTGAGACAACGGTCATATTCAAGTTTTGGCTCCACCCAACGGCTAGAATACATCCAAGGGACTATAAATAGAGGCTTAGAAGCTAAAGAAAGGAAGAGGAACCCCTCAGCAACTTCAAATCTCATATTCCTCAAATCTACAAGCCTCAAACAACAAATCAAGAGCTACAAAGTTTCCATCATCTATCATTCTCTTATTCCTTGTAGTGCTTAGCACAAATCTTGTATAGGCTTTTTCCTTGTGCTTAATTTCTGTAATCACTTGCCTATCTAGAGGCTCTCTTTGATTACTCATTTGTAAAACCAATTCAATCCTTGTAAAAAGGGGAGGTTTCTCTTAAGCCTTGAAAAAGAGGGAGGTTACTCTTTAGCCTAAGAAAAAGAGAGAGGTTTCTCTTGAGCCTAGAAAAAGAGGGAGGTTACTCTTGAGCCTTGAAAAGAGGGATTGTAATCACAAATTCAAGATAGTGGATTTGGAGAAAATCCTTGGGAGCGTCTCAAGGTAGAGGACGTAGGCAAGGTTGCCGAACCTCTATAAATCGATTGTGTAAATCTCTCTTTCCCTACTCTCTTTAATTAATTGCAATTATATTGTGTTTATTGCATTAAACTTGGATTGCATGCTTGCCTAGCCTAGAGAACTTAGAAATTATTAATATAGGCTAGAGAATTTAGAGAAACCGAAAAACGAGCTTATAGTTAGTTAAAAACCGATTCACCCCCCTCTCGGTATCGCCTATAAGAGCCAACATTCTCTACTCTTCATAATTATATTATATTTATTTCACCCACTGTACAATGTATTATCAGTCTTAAATCCCTCAAAACCATAAAAATTAAAGTGGGGCCCACATTACAAATTCACTTAAAATCACAAAATATATTATATTTCACTAAATAAATAATTACATAATTAATGTACAGTATAGTAGAAATAGGTCTCCTAATGCCTTATTGGAGCCATATTCCATATTATATCTCTAATTTCTTTAGGTGAAACAGGTTTTTGAAGATGATTAATATCTTCAGAGTTCAATTGAGGTATGTTTGGAATCGAGTTGAAGTTGTAGGATGGTGGTAGGGAAGTTTGATAGAGTTGTTGATAATATTCTTGAAAGGCTGAATTTATCAAATATAGATCAGTGATATAAGTGGAATTCATATACAGAGTTTGGATTAAATTTTGTTTTCTTTTATAATTTGCTTTAGCTTGGAAGTATTTTGTATTGAGATCATCTTCTTTGATCCACTTGTCATCAGCTTTCCTTGCCTAGAAGGCTTCTTCAAGAGAGTTAAGGTGCTGTATTTCTTAAATTACCTATAGAGTATTACGATTTTCATGTGCTCCAAAAGATAGGAAATTTGATTGGCAAACCAATCAAACTGGATGCCCATACAAGTTCAACTTCTTATGGCAAATACGCAAGATTATGTGCGGAGGTCTCTACTGTCCATCCTCTTCTTTAACATATATATAGGTAAATGGAAGCAGCAAATTCAACGAAATGCATTCATTTTTTGCTGAAGAACAAGTATATTGAGTTGTAGATATATTGAGTTAATAAATCTTTTTTTTTCTTTTCTTTCTCTTTCTTTTCTTTTTTCTTTTTCTTTTTCTTTTTCCTTTTTCTTTTCTTTTTCTTCTTCCTTTCACGGTCAGACCGGTTCAGACCGGTCCAGTTCCTTTCTTCGCCGGTTCCTCACCGGCGGCCGGTTCTCCGGCAGTTCGGGCGTCCCTCAGCTGGCCGGCTGCATGACGAACTTGTCGGTGCCCTCCGTTTGCCCTGGATCAGTGGCACGGCGACGGATCGAGGCGGTTTTGCCTCGGTTTCTTCTTCCTCTTCACCAGCCTTCCTTCGCCGTCCATTGTGCTATATTGAGTTGTAGATGAATTAAAAAGGATTTATTAATTTGCTATCATTGATAAAGTTCTGGTGAAGAACAAGTATTCATCTACATGAAAACAGACGCTTTATGGAGCTGATTAGGGATGTGTGAGGAGTTAATAAGACTAGCCTCAGTATAAAAAGTCCTTAGATAAAAGATTGAAGATTGGTGTCCATAAAATGATGATTTGAACTCGGAGTGAATTTTACGAGTTCCGATTGAAGTTACAAGGATAATGAGTTGCCTTGTAAAGTATATAAGCCTAAAGAACGAGGCATCCTTACATAAGTAAATTGATGAAATATGGATAGAGTCTAAAGTATAAATGGAACATGAGCAGCATTGTGATATGATTCTTAAACTCTTAAAGGATGTGGAATTATGCTAAGATTAGCAACTAAGAAATTTGGCTAGACAGTATCTCCTCTTGAGATATATGATCTCGAGACGACAGGATGACAGTGAACCCGTCTATGATATAAAGATAATGATTGAGATACGAAAGTAATGAGTCTAGCTAAATACTATTGTCAGCCTATAAAAGAGTGATGAGACTAGCTGCTCTATAGAGGAGATCTAATTAAAGAAATTAAAGTCGGTAGATGGATAGTGTAAAGAATAGATGGTATGCGAGATTTTAAAAGATCTTAGCTGTATAGTACCATACCAATCGAGAAAACCGACAGAAAGGATAAGAGTAAAAATATGAAAAAACGAAACTGAAAGTGGAATAAGGAAATAAATTGCATGATGAGAAGGGAACATCAATATGAAACAGTTCTCGAAGTTAAGACTGAGAGTGAATTGTGTTGGTTATCACATAAATGTGGCAAGATGTAAAATCAAAGCCAGAATTGATAAGTGAAAGTAATGATACTCCAAGGAGTAAGATAATTGATATGTTTACTGCCAGTATATAAATAAGAAATGTTTGTGCATATAACCACCTCGAAACGATAGAGATGGTGGAATTGTATAGATAATATGGTGCTTAAATGGATAATTCGAGGATTCAATCACAGAATCTAAATTATGAAAAGAGATTAAAGACCATACTACATGAAGAGAATATGGTAATCTCATGAATTATGATTGTAAAAGATGATCTATAGTAAAGTCGGCAAATGAGATGCAGCCTTGGTGGAATAAGTGTGAAAATGAATATTTTGGACAATAAAAAGTCCAAAAGAGAAATGATGAAATGAAAGTGATTAAAGACTGATGATCTAAATAGAATCACTTTCCATTATCAGACATCTAGATTCTCTAGTGCCTTAGTCGAAGTATAAGTGTTAAACGGTGTAAATGTGTATGTATAGTTCCAGTGAGCCTTACATGTGATGGGAGTCTCTGAGTTGCCATATGCTAATGAGTGATAGCAAAAGGCTTTAAGATCCCAAGTGTATTGATAGCACCGCTCCATACTGATATATATATATATATATATATATATGAGCGTGAGATGTAAACGCTCCATGATATTGAGAGAGCGTGTGCATGAGATGTGAAAGCTACTGGGACACTTACATATAATTGATTAACATGAGTACATGATAGTACTAAATTATGTCGACTCGGCACTAAGTGAGAAGAATGGATGATGAACAGCATAGATTAGCTGTAATATTAAAAATATTGTGTATGGACTCTTATATGAAAAGAGTAAAAGTGAATAACTCTCGATTTGAGAAAATGAAATTACATGAGCATAAACATATATGATGAAAGACAGCATGTAGTGGTCTAAAGTACTATTGATGTTGAAAGTGTACTGGCAGTATTATTTAAAGGATGAACTAGAGGTCAGAAGTCATAAGTATACGGCATATACCCCCTTTGGACTTAAGTTAAATTCGGAGGACCGAATTTCTTAAGGTGGGGAGGATGTGATAACCGTAAATTTTTCATTTATTGGAAATTAGACATATTGAAAATAAATATTGGAGAAAATAAATCCGAGGAAATAAATAAAATTTTGCAAGAATGGGATATGGGTGAAAATCCCGAGAAGTGAGGAAGTGAAAGAATTGGGAAATTCGTATAAAGGAAATTAAATTGGAAGTGAAGATAAAAATAATAGAGAGAGGAAAAGAATTAAATTGGATAAATTAAAATCCAAATCTAATTAAGAAAATAAGAGAATAAAATGAAATATATTTATATAATTACAAATTATATAAATGTTTTTTTATATAAATACATTTGTATTTAAAAATACTATATAGTATATTTTAATATACGTTGGTATATATATAGAAATATATACTATTTCATGAATTTAAATAATACATATGTATATAAACATAATATTTCATGTATATATAAATATATACATAGATATACATACATATATAGAAAATGTAAATGTTATTTATTCTAAAGTATATAAATATAAATATATATATATATACTAGATATATATATTTTGTAATCTACAATATATATAATCTATATATAATATATATTGTATTACAATATATATAAAATAATATTATATGTGTAATATATGGTAAATATTATGTGTATAAATTATATGATATAGTATATAGTATATAGTATATAGTAAAACATATACTAAATATAGAAAGAGGATAAAAAACCAAAAGAGGAAAGTAAACAGAAAACAAAAGGAAGGATCGGGGGAAGGAATCCTAACCCTCCCAGCATCAACCATCGGTGGCGGAGATGCCACCGCCAGCGAGAGAAAAAGGTGCAGACGACGTCACCGGCAAAGGAAGAGAGGGAGGAAGCTGTCGGCGGCGGAAGAAAAGAAGGAAACAGAGCCAGAAAACGAAGGAAAACCAGGAAGGAAAAGGAAAATGCCGACAGCGGTGCCGGCCAAATTGGTGGCCGCCACTGCCACCGAAGCACCGCCGGAGGGAGAGGAACACGATGGAGGTCACCCGACGCGCAATGGATGGCGAAGGAAGGCCGGCGAAGAGGAAGAAGAAATCAAGGCAAAACCGCCTCGATCCGCCGCCGTGTCGCCGATCCAGGGCAAACGGAGGGCACCGGCAAGTTCGTCATGCAGCTGGCCAGCTGAGGGACGCCCGAACTGCCGGAGAACCGACCGCCGGTGAGGAACCGGCGAGGAAAGGAACTAGACCGGTCTGACCGGGAAAGGAAGAAGAAAAAGAAAAGAAAAAGGAAAAGAAAAAGAAAAGAAAAAGGAAAAAGAAAAAGAAAAAGAAAAAGAAAAAAGAAAAGAAAGAGAAAGAAAAGAAAAAACAAAGAAAGGAAAGAAAAAAGAAAAGAGGAAAAAGGAAGAAAAAGAGGAAAAAAGGAGAATTTCGAGAATTTGGAAAATTCCCAGAAATTCGACAACCCGGGATTTTACAAAATTCGGTAAGAAATTTTCCTGAGATTTAATTTTTTCCAATATTTATTTTCAATATTTCTAATTTCCAATAAATGGAAAATTTACGGTTATCACAGAAAGGAGGCCAGAGATGGTCTAAAGTCTGGTTTCCATTTGTGTATCATGAGATAATGGTTAAATAGGAACCATGGACCACGTCCTAATACTAAAATGTAATCTTCTATTGATGTAAAACAAATAAGAAAAAGCTTTCACCCAGATCAGTGATGGTAAATGGGGAAGATGTATTCCAGCGCTTTGAAGTTTGGGAGCTAATCTGTTATAGGATAAAGGATGATCAAGGAGTTTGATAATTATTATATGTTTCCAAGGTTTTAAGATTTTTTTCATGTTCTTTTGGGGATAGAACTAAGGTAGGGCCATCTATTGCTTCTGTTGGAATATCAGTGAAGGTTTCCAGTAGGGGTGTGCAAAATTTGGAAATAATTCGGTTAACCAATCGACCGAATTTAATTCGATTAATCGGTCAGCCACCGAATTAAATTTGGTCGGTTAACGAAAATGGTTTTGGGAAAAATTCGGTTAACGGTTAATTCAGTTCGAAAACCAAAATTTATTTCGGTTAACCTAATTAACCGAATTATATATTTATTTATTTATATACAATATATATTTATTTATATATAATAATATATATATAATATTTATTACCATCAAAAAATATA
Organism: Heritiera fomes; assembly: GCA_032173925.1. Lineage (NCBI taxonomy): Eukaryota > Viridiplantae > Streptophyta > Magnoliopsida > Malvales > Malvaceae > Heritiera > Heritiera fomes. Next base: position 11,981,360 of record JAPDPM010000009.1, on the reverse strand, counting down.
TATAATATTTATTTATAATATATATTTTTTATTTCATTTCATTAATACTATAATCCATTCAGACGATTCATTCAGTTGTTAAATTCCCAAATTAAAAAAAAAAACTCTAATTTTTTTGAGCATCAGTATCACTCTCTCTGGCTCTGCCGCACCTTTCCTCTCGTCTCGTTCACAGTTCACTCGATTCTCAATCTCCTCTCGGTCAGTCTCTCGTCTCGAACACTCCCATCCCGTCCCGCTCATCTCCTCACTCTCAGTCAGATACTCAGATCTGAGATTGAGAAGTCATCCCTTAGCCCCTTACCTTACCTCACTCAGTCCGTCCGGCATCAGCCCCCCTAAGTGACAGTACTTCTTTCTCCTCGCAAATCGCCATCTCCGGTCACCATCACTCTGTCTTTCTCTCTCTCGTGAGTCTCTCGCCTGTCGCCAGTCACCCCCTCCATTCCAGTTTAGTCACTTACAGCTCATCTTCTCAATCTTTGTTTAGCCACTATCGATTTCGCATCTCACTCTCAGATCTAAGATCTCATCTTCTGAATCTCACTTCTCTTTCAGATCTAGCGTCTGCGGCAGTGGCAGTGCCACTACCTCACCTCTCCTAGCTCTCCTCAGTCGCGTCTTACCCCTTAGTACTTCTCCAGTTCTCCTCGCAAATCAAAATCACTCTGTCTCTCTCTCGCACGTCACGAGTCTTTTGCCAGTTGCCCCCTCCAGCCTCCAGTTTGTCGCTTACTGCTCTTGAGTCTTGATTCAAGGTATCGAGCTTATTTCTAGAACTGCAAATACAAATTGTATGAAATTGTTATTTTACGTTAACATATATCAGTTCAAATGATATCATGTAATCATTATCACATTTATCATTATTTTGGTATTTCCTACTTGCAGTATGATTTTGTTTTTGTTTATGGTTTTGTCTGGTTATGTGTGGGAATACACTTAAATTAATTCTGTTTGAATAATCCTTTTTATGATTGCCAATGGGCTTTTTCCCCCACAGTTTGTTTTTTGGCATTTCGACAGGTGATGATGCATGATTGAAAACTTGCCTTCTCTTTCTTTTCTTTTTTGTTTTACAGATGATGCATGATTGAAAACTTTTCTTTTACATATGTCCACTATATGAGACTCTATTACTCCTACTTTAAACAATATTGGTGAATCAGGAAGCTCATTACCTGAAGCTTCTAGTCAGCCCAAAATAGCTGCTGCTCCTAGTAGTAGCAAGACTGCCAAGATTCCAAACGGGGTGGAAAGGAAAGCCATGAAACCAAGGTCAGAAGTTTGGAATCACTTTACTAAGTTCATTAATAGTGTAGGTAAGCAAAAGTGTAGGTGCAATTATTGTGATAAGGAATTTTGTGGTCATGGAAAGAAAAATGGAATTGGATCACTTTTATACCACATGAACACATGCAGCCAAAATCCCAATAAAAATGATAGTACACAAACCCAGATAGTTTTGCAAAGTAAGGGTGTTGAAGGGGAAGGAAACATTAGTACTTGGAAGTTTGATCAAGAGGCAGGTAGAAAGGGTTTAGAAAGGGTTTAGCTACTATGATTGTAGTTGATGAATTACCTTTTAGGTTTGTAGAAAGTGAAGGTTTTAGAAAGTTTTTGTCTGTTGTATGTCCTAGATTTCATGTTCCTTCACGATCTATAATCACTAGAGATGTTTATCAACTTTATTTAGATGAGAAGCGAAAATTGAAAGAATTTTTGAGGCATTCATGTCAAAGAGTTTCTATAACCACAGACACTTGGACATCTTTGCAAAATTTAAATTATATGTGTCTTACGGCTCACTTTATTGATAATCATTGGAAATTGAACAAAAGAATCTTAAACTTTTGTCCAATTTCAAGTCATAAAGGTGAAGCCATTGGTAAGCTCATTGAGGAATGCTTGATTAGTTGGGGGGTTGAGAAATTGTTTTCTGTTACAGTCGATAATGCTAGTACAAATGATGTTGCTATTGGATACTTAAAGAAAAAATATGGGAATCGAGGGGGTTGCATTTTGAATGGTCAATACATGTATATGAGATGCATTGCTCACATAGTGAATTTAATTGTAAGTGAAGGTTTAAAAGAAATGAATATATCTGTTGCTCGTGTTAGGGGAGCGGTGAGATATATGAGGTAGTCCCCTTCTAGATTAAAAAAATTCAAAGAGTGTGTTGAGATTGAAAATATAAAGAGTAAAAGTTTCTTGTGTCTTGATGTTTGTACTAGGTGGAACTCCACCTACTTAATGTTGGATAGTGCTCAAAAATTTGAAAGAGCTGTTGAGAGATTTGAAGATAAAGATAGCAATTTTAGAGCTGAACTTGAGTCAAGGGAAGGGTTTCCTACTGAGGATGATTGGAAAATTGTTAGAAGCTTAGGACAATTTTTAGAGCACTTTTATGATCTCACAGTGCAAGTTTCAGCCACTTTGCATGTCACTTCCAACATTTTATTTGATGAAATTGTTGAAATGAAGGTTCTTTTGGAAGAAGCTCAAACAAATGATGATGTTGAGTTTGGTGTGATGGCCATGAGAATGAATGATAAATTTGATAAATATTGGGGAAATGTGGAAAAGATAAATATGCTTGTTTTTGTTGCAGTTGTTCTTGATCCTAGGCACAAATTAAGTTATGTTGAATTTGCACTTAAAAGCATGTTTGATGATGATAAAGGTTTGTTAATGGTGAAAAAGGTGAAGGCAGCTACTTTAGAGTTGTATGATGCTTATCAACCTTTAATTTCAAGTGATAGTGCCTAACCTAGCATGGGGAATGATGTAGGATCAGGGGAACCACAACAAAGATTGAAAAAACGTTTGAAGTCTTTATATAAGAAGCACATGATTGAATCTGGTAGTGGCAATCAAAAGTCAGAATTGGATAGGTATTTAGATGAGGCTGTTGAGGATGATAATGATGACTTTGATATTTTAGGATGGTGGAAAATCAACAGCCCTAGATTTCCTACCTTTTCCAAATTGGCACGAGATGTGTTAGCTGTTCCTATCTCCACTGTTGCTTCTGAGTCTGCATTTAGTACCGGAGGACGTGTTCTTGATTCATTTAGGAGTTCTTTAACTCCTAAGGTGGTACAAGCTCTTGTGTGCACTCAAGATTGGCTTAGGAGATCATCAATCTAACCTGACATAGTAGAGGAGCTACAAGAACTTGACTATGTTTAAAATGGTAAAAATATATTGTTTCTTTTTATTTATTTTCCTCTTGCTTTATGAATTGAAAAGAGCTTATGAATATCAATATTGATTTGTTCTTCTTGTGGATATAGATGCTTCTTTAGATGCAGCAGAATCTGCCATTTGAGACTTCAATGCAGCAATTACATCTTTGAGTTGTATTTTGAGCTTCTAGATGGAGTTTTAATGATGAATGCTTGGTAATCTTTAATCTGTTTTAAGTTTGTAATGGGATCAGCTGTTTTAGTTTTATGGTAGAATGAACTTATGGATGTTTAAATTTTCTAATTGTATGAATAAATATGAACTCAATGAACTGATTGGGAAGTAATGTACTGCTGTTTTAACATGTTTAGGTAGTTTAGCAATGTTGCTACTTGCTGCCGGTTTTAAGTTACTTGTTATATTGGTTTTTTTAGTAGTAATGAATTAATATACTGATGGGAAAGTAATGTACTGCTGTTTTAACATGTTTAGGCAGTTTAGCAATGTTGCTACTTGCTGGCGACTGTTGGTTACTTGTTATATTGGTTTTTTTAGTAGTAATGAATTAATATACTGATTGGGAAGTAATTTACTGCTATTTTAACATGTTTAGCCATTTAGGCAGTTTAGCAATGTTGCTACTTGTTGCTAGTTGTTAGTTACTTGTTATATTGGTTTTTTTAGTAGTCTAGTAATGAATAAATATAACTTGTGTTTACTGTTTAGCATGTTAATGTTGTAATGTTAGCTAGCTAGTTACTGCCGGTAGCCTAATTTGCCTTGCCCTTACTAGTTTTATTGGCTTTTTTAAGTAGCAAATATCCAATATGTGATTCTGTTTGGTTAAATAAGAATTTTGTTAGAAGTTTGGTTAATTCGGTTAATTAACCGAATTATATTTCAGTTCGGTTAATTTGAAAATACATATTTCGGTTCGGTTAATGAAAGTCAAATTTTATATTTCGGTTAATTCGGTTTTGGTTAATTCGGTTCGAAATTAACCGAATTACACGAATGAATACCCCTAGTTTCCAGTTGGTTGTCCGGTATGTTTGGTATGTCATTAAGCCAGGACTAGAAATATACATGATTGGAATTGCAGAGAAGCTTTTGTTTATAAGATATCGTTTCTGTTGGAAGGATGTTTGGAGTATACTGAGGTTGAGGATCAGGAGGTCTTGTATGGTTAGCTATGGTTTCTGAGGGAATGGAGTGTTGAAGATGGTTAGAAGGCTGAGAGTTCGCCATTTTTTCAACTTTAATAAAAACCTTAACAGCGCAAGTATGATCCATTGTACTATTAAAATGAGCTTTTATTTTCATTAGAAGTTACAATCACAATCAGCATATTACATTTCATGAACAGGTAACTATGAAAATCACGTTATTTAAACTAGGTAAACTAGTAAATAACTATAACAAACTAAACAAACTAGTAAATAACTAGACTAACTCAAGCTCACACTTGGTGAGACTCGAACTTGAGACCTCAAAGTCTCAGAACCTCTTCTTTGCCACTAAGCCAAGGCCTCATTGGCAAAATGAACTTTTATTTTTGTAAGACACATGTGCACATTGCAGTATTGAAAAAATCAAATTGCTTGATAGTTATAATCAATCCTTTACTCATTGCTTTAGCAAATCTTCATCCATTCTTTGTTTCAGTTTTTTTAATGTATTGATATTCTTTACTTCGGTTTTTGTTTAAATAATTTTTCCTAAGTATTTCAAAGAAATATTTTTTTTCTTTAGCTGGGCATGAATTGCATGAAACAATAGTGGATTTCATTGCAATTAAGTATGAAAATATGAAAATACTTCTCTTTCTTTATTTTTTTTTCATTTATTTAATTTATATCTTTTTTTTAAATTTGTTTATGCACACATTTTATGAAAAATCCACAATTGCATTTTTTTATTTATAAGAGGTAAAAAAAAATGAAGAATTGAACTTTTGATCTAAACTTTTTTTTAAAAAAAATTTACTACTATTAGATCAAACTTTAATAGCTTCCTTTCCAAAATAACAATTTTTTCATGTAATTTCACATCAACGCGAGCATTTTCAAATCAGAAGTCATTTGGCATCGTCAATTTTCTCCTCATCGACCAATTAGAGCAAACTAGTCGTAATTGATTACCTACTCAACCCGCTAGACCAAACGTAAGCAACTTGCACGGTTGAATTAGGTTTCTATTCAGAGCTGGTTGGTCGGTGAGGGATCCCAAAACATAAAAGAATTGATATATAGACAGTGATTCGTTAGGCTTCACAATGTTTTATTGATTTTAAAAAGTGAAATGAGACAATAAATATGAAAATTAATTGCCCTCATTTTTGTTATTGGTTAAGTCGCAAATTTAATATATATATATATATATATATGTATGTATATGATAATGAATCATTCAATATCAAAGATTATAATCCATTTTCATTTTAAATTGTCAATAAAATTTTGTTCGAATGATTTAGGAAAGAGGAATTTTCTAAATTTTATGTATTACATGTAATTATATATATAAATCCGGTCTAATTCTATATTTTACTTTTTATTTATACATGTACTTTTATAAAATAAATTTTATTTTTAAATAGTAATAAACTTATCATGAGTCACTAATTAACTATTCATTTTGTAAAAAAAGAAATTATTCATTCAAGGAAAACACGTGTGAAGCTACATATATATGTGATGTGATTAATTATTTAAGTTAGTTCAAAGTAGTTCATCTTGTGCGAATGTCAGAAAATTTTAATATGAAGAATTTCAAGTCACCTATTACTAAATTAGTAATATTAATAATATTAAACATTACAACGAACAAAAAAAATTAAACATTAAAAAATTAAGTGTATTTAAAATTTTCAATCGAAATAACATCATATTTAATCAAGTCTCCTCTGACTGACGGTCTGTAGGAGGTTGTTCATAGTCTTGTTTCAGTACAAGTCCTTTTAGTCTCAGTTTATTTCGAGTTTTCACTTGGGATCGTTTTAGCAAATAGCAATAGAAATTGTCTTTTCTTTCCTCGGAGATCAATGGCAGACAAGCTGGTGGAGGCATGGCAGGGGCTGACGCTAACGGCAGAAGAAAAAGAAAGGGTGGGGACCAATGGGATTGAGGGGCTTGAAGATACAGAGGAAGGGAAGAAATGGATGGTGGCAAAGTTGCTGACCAAGCGTTCTTTCAACAAAGATGCCCTTTTAGGAATGATGCGAGTCGTCTGGAGATTGTCGAGGGAGGCAGAGGCTGTGATACTAGACGCTAATTTGTTTTTGTTCAAGTTCGCCACGGAAAGAGACAAGCAGCGGGTATTGGCAGGTTCTCCTTGGACATTTGAAAAACAAATCTTATTGTTTGCGGACTATGAGGTGAATCTCAGGCCATCTGAATATAGTTTTACTGGTTCTTACTTCTGGGTCAGAATCCATGACCTTCCCCTGAACATGTTCAAGTACTCAGTGGTAGAGTGAATCGGAAATAAGATTGGAAAGTTCATTTCTGCAGACATTAACTCCACTTCCGGAAGAGAGGGAAGGTTTTTACGTATAAGAGTGGAAGTGGACATCTCAAAGCCTTTGAGGAGATTTATTACTCTGGCAGGAACGAAGGAACGGAAAGAAGTCTGGGGTAGACTATCCTATGAACAGCTCCCTTTGTTTTGCTATAGTTGTGGTCGTTTAGGACAATCAGTGGCGGAATGTGATGCAGAAGGACTGATGGGAGATAGAGAGGAGGAAGGGCTGCAATCTGGGGAATGGCTTAGAGCTCCGCCACTAGGTAGGTCTACACCACGTTGGGGAGTTGCATGGGATAAAAAACCAGCAAACAGTCTTGGTGGTGAAGCGGCCTCAAGTAGCCACAGCAAAGTCGCAGGCGACGGAGATACAGCTACTATCAGTGACGCGACAGTTGGGGATCACTTGCGTATGGAGAAAGGAGACTCTGGTAGAGGATTTTTAGGAGATAGAATCCAAAAGAACAGGGATAAGGGTATAGTGATAAGAGACCTAGGAGAGGTGGACATTTTAAACAAATCAAATGAGCTGGCAAGGATATCATCTAAAGCAGTTTCTGAACAGGAAGAATTACTATGTGGGTCCGACAAGCTACCTCAACAACAACAACATGGTATAGAAGGGAGCAATCTTCATGCATGCAACGTAGAAGTTAACGACCATAATCAAGGAGCAGGGCCAGAGTTGAGAATCACTTAGTTGACCATGGTTTTTAAAAACCAGGAGACAAACCAATCCAAGGAATATAAGGAGCAAGATCAAGGACAGAAAATAAGAAAATGGAAAAGGTAGGCACGAGAAGTAGGCAAAAAGGAAGAAAGGAAAGGAGGAAAAAACAGGAAGAGAAAGGACATCGAAGATGAATCACAAGGTAACGGTGAGGAAGCCAGTGAAGTTAAGAAGCAATGCTTAGACACAATCATGAGCATGGTTTTAAATTGCGGTCGCGGCCGCGTTTTCGATCGCGTTGCGTTTGTCGCGGTTGCGGATATAGTGGCGGTAATTGCGGTCATCGCGGTCATCGCGGTCGTGAATTTTTTTTAATTTCGCACAATTCTATATAAAGTGTAATAATTATAATTATAATCATGTAAAATTTTATTTTATAGTTTTTAAATTAATTTATGATACCTCAAGTCTATTATTTATGTGAAAAAAAGGTTATTTATAATTTTTTGAATTATAATAAAATTGAACTTTTTAAATTCAATCCACTACAAAAAATGGTGATAAAAGAAAACTCACATACAACAAACATAATATACAAAAATACTACAATGCATAGCTCAGAATATTGCACATTTGGTTACTTAATTCATTAATTCATTTAATTTACTTACTCTAATAAGTAAAAATAATTTAATTGATTATATTTACATTATCAATTAACTTTTAAAAAATTAATCATGTTTGGTTGTATTAAAACTTTAATACTAATTTGCTATTATCAATTAACTTAAACCTAATAAAATATCAATATCAAATAATCAATATTATTTTTTCTTATAATAATAATTAATATCATATATTTAATTACATTACAAATTTTACTAAAAAAATTGCATTAATAATTTAAATTCAACACTACCTAATAATATTTAAAAAATTACCTAATATTAATTCCTAAAATATTAAATTCTTTGAAAAAAATTAAAACTAAATAATATATTAAAAAACCCACAACCCGCCCAAAAAAAAAACCCAATTTCCCGACCCACCCACTCTGCCTCTGCCTTTGCCCATTCAGTTTCATTTTCATCTCTTCACTCACTCTCAATCTCAGTCTCAGTCGCATCCTCACCTCACCGACTCACCCTCACCCACTCAGGCTTCGGTTCCTTTCAGGCCATTTTCCACTTTGCAGCCAAGATCCCCACCTCCTACAACACCCATGGCCTCACTCACCCTCAAATCAAGAAGCTGCAACCGCAAGCCGCCAGCAAGAGCCCAGACCAGATGCTATCCAATCTCCTCTTGTAAACGACAGATCACAAAAGCCACCACCTGTGTAGTGAACCGGTAGCTTCTCAGGCCACCCATGCCGCGCTGTTGCTCACACCCTGTCCCGACGGCCCGACACCCAGAACAATACTGAACAGAGACCTTTGGTGTTCGGTCCCTCCTCCCTCTCCCTCACCCGATCACCCCTCACAAATCCCCTTCCCCGATGCCCAATCCAAATCTAGTTGATTTCATCTCTTCCATGATCCAGATCTGTTGTTGAAAAGTAAGTGGTTTCTTGCTTCAAAAATCAAAACTCAAATCAATTATTCTGTTGTGCTATTGTGTCTTTTGAATCGATGTTGAATTCTTTGTGATTGAGATTGAAATTTTGATTGTGCAAAGCTAAGTATTGAGTTCTGTTGATTTTGAAATTTTTTTTTCTGATAGCAAAATGTTGAACGGAATGCGGAGAGTAGCGGCAATAACGGGCCGTTATTGCCGCTATCCTCCGCTACAGCGTTTTATAACGGTAATAGCGGCCATTATTGTAGTGAGATAAATTCACGCCCCCTATTTCCGCAATAGCGGTGGCGGCCACCACCGCTACCGCGAGATAGCGGCCGCTATTTGAAACCCTGATCATGAGAGGTATATTGGCGGAGACTGGAGACCAGTCCTATCGACAAGAATGAGGTGCCTAGCATGGAACTGTCGTGGGCTTGGGAACCCACGAGCAGTTCGAGCTTTGAAAGAGTTAGTGAAAAATAAAGCTCCCCATGTAGTTTTCCTTAGTGAAACAAAACTACATGAAAGGAAGTTAGAGACTATAGCAAGAACAAGCGAGAAGGATGCATGGTTAGGTGTTGGAGCTGATGGGAGTAGAGGTGGATTGGCAATGCTGTGGGATAGTGAAATAAAACTCAGTCTGAAAAGTATGTCACGGAATCACATTGATATGATAATCGAGGGCGACAATGAACATGGGTGATGGAGACTTACAGGCATCTATGGAGAATAGGTCGTGAATAGAAGGGATGAAACTTGGAGACTGTTACGTAGACTATCAGAGCAAGATGATCTGCCATGGCTTTGCATTGGCGATTTTAATGAAATTCTGTGGGGACATGAGAAAACAGGAGATAGCTTCAGGAGAGAGAGCCAGATGATCCAATTTCGAGAAGCTTTGGAAGATTGCTGTTTAGAGGACATTGGGTACACAGGGATGTGGTTTACGTGGCAGAGGGGTAAATCCTAGGCAACTTGCATCAGAGAAAGACTAGATCGGGGTGTGGCAAATAGAGGGTGGCTTGAACATTTCGGCAACTATGAATTGCACCATCTAGATGTAAGTGTCTCTGACCATAAAGCTTTATTACTTTTAACAAAGGGAAGAAAGCATAGGAGACAAAGACGAGTTAAGAGAAGAATAAAGTTCGAAGCGCTATGGATGAAAGATGAGGAATGTCCAACAATTGTTGAGAAAATATGGGCAGAGAATAACTCAGCCACAATGGTAGACAAAGTGAGGAAGGTCAATGAAGTCTTACAAAAATGGCATACAAGAAAGCATGGTAATTGGTTTAAACAGAAGAATGAACTTAAGGTGGAACTAAACATGCCTAGAAGGAGTGAGGCATGAAGTGGAAATTTGGAGAGAATGCATGAAGTTAAAGAAAAACTCAATCAATTGCTAGAACAAGAAGAACTGTACTAGATGCAGAGGTCAAGGAATGAGTGGCTCAGAGAGGGAGATAGAAACACAAGGTTCTTTCATGCTCAAGCAAATCAAAGGAGAAAGGCAAATCTAATAAAAGGCCTCTTGAATGAACATAATGAATGGTGTGAGGATGAAGAAACTAAAATGTCTATTGCTATCAATTATTTTACACAGCTGTTTCGATCCCAAGGCGGTAACTCTTTAGAAGATATAATTGAGACTGTAGAGCCATGTATCTCTAACGATATGAATGAGCACCTTCTATCGGACTTCATGGAGGAGGAGATATACATTGCTTTAAGACAAATGCATCCAACCAAAGCACCTAGTCCTGACGGTATGCCTGCACTTTTCTATAAAAAATTTTGGCATATTGTAAAATCTGATGTTGTTAGACTTTGCTTAGAATGTTTGAAGGGAGAGAGGAATTTGGCTGACTTAAACCATACCACCATAGTGCTTATCCCAAAAATAAAGGACCCAACAAAAATAGAACAATACCGTCCTATAAGCCTCTGTAATGTCATATACAAAATCATATCCAAAGTCCTAGCAAATAGGTTGAAGCAAGTGTTACCCAAATGTATTAGTGAGTCCCAGAGTGCTTTTGTGCCCGGTAGATTGATCTCAGATAATGTATTAGTGGCTTACGAATTGTTACACACACTTAAGAGGAAAACAAGAGGGACGAATAGTTTCTTTGCTCTAAAATTAGATATGAGTAAAGCATATGATAGAATAGAGTGGAACTATTTAGAAGAAATGATGAACAGACTAGGTTTCCATAGCTTGTGGATAAAGCTTACTATGAACTGTGTGAAATCGGTATCATATTCAATTGTTGTTAATGGTGTACTCTCTAACCCTTTCATACTAGAGCAAGGTCTCCATCAAGGTGATCCTCTCTCTCCTTATCTTTTCTTACTGTGCATAGAAGGTCTCTCAGCTATGCTATCTGCATGTCATAGAGAAAGGAAATTGTAAGGAGTTCGAGCAAATTGCACTGGCCCCAGAGTCACACACCTTTTCTTTGTTGACGACAGTTTGTTATTTGCTAAAGCAGATAAAAATGAAAGCGAGAAGGTGCAGCACGTGCTAAGGAAATATGAACAAGGCTCGGGTCAGAAAATTAACTATGAGAAGTCAATCCTGTTCTTTAGTAGTAATGCAGATGAAAGGTGTAAGGAGAGGGTCAAAAATTGCTTCGAAATTCAGGATACTTCTAGTCTGAAAAAAATCTAGGCATGCCGATCATGGTGGGAAAAGGGAAGAAACGTGCTTTTGCGACTCTCAAAGATAAGATTGGAGCCAAAATTCAAAGTTGGAGCAATAGACTTTTGTCAATGGGGGGTAAAGAAATTTTTATAAAAGCATTCCTCCAAGCAGTGCCTACATATGTGATGGGATGTTTTCAAATGCCAAAGACTTTTTGTGAAGAGATCAATCAAATGCTCAGTAATTTTTGGTGGAGATTGAACAAAGCTCGGAAAGGAATTCACTAGACATCTCGGAGCAACATGTGCAGAAACAAGCTAGAGGGTGGAATGGGCTTTCGAAACATGTGGTTTTTCAATAAAGCTCTGCTTGCAAAACAAGGATGGAGATTGATACACCACTCTAACTCGCTAGCCTACCAAGTACTAAAAAGAAAATATTTTGCTAATCAGGACTTCATGGAACCAAAACTTGGTAGCAATCCCTCTTTAACGTGGAAAAGTATATGGGAATCACGTGAATTACTGCAACAAAGATTAAAGTGGAAAATTCGTGATGGACAGAAGGTTAAAATATGGAAGGACAGATGGCTTGGGTGTAAGCTTTTTGTTGGCTCTTATTGGCTATACCGAGAGGGGGGTGAATCGGTTTTTAACTACCCTTAAGCTCGTTTTACGATTCTTCTAAATTCTCTAGCCTATATGAATATATTCTAAGTTCTCTAGGCTATTCAATCATGCAATCCAAATTCAATACAATAAGCACAAATATATTTGTAAGTAATTAAAGAGAGTAGGGAAAGAGAAATATACGCAAGCGATTTATAGAGGTTCGGCAACCTTGCCTACGTCCTCTACCTTGAGACGATCCCAAAGATTTTCTCCAAATCCACTATCTTGAATTTGTGATTACAATCCCTCTTTTTCTTAGGCTCAAGAGTAACCTCCCTCTTTTTCTTAGGCTCAAGAGTAACCTCCCTCTTTTTCTAGGCTCAAGAGAAACCTCCCTCTTTTTCTAAGGCTCAAGAGAAACCTCCCTCTTTTTCTAAGGCTTAAGAGAAACCTCCCCTTTACAAGGAATGATGAGTTACAAATAATGTAATCAAAGAAGGCCTCTAAGTAGGCAAATGATTACAGAAATTAGGCACAAGTGAAAGCTTATACAAGATTTGTGCTAAGCAATACAAGAGATATGTGAATGATAGAAAAGTGAAGACTTTGTAGCTCTTGATTTGTTGTTGAGGCTTGAGGATTTGAGGAAAATGAGTATTGGAGTTGATTGAGTAGTTCCTCTCGCTTCCTTTAGCTTCTAAGCCTTTATTTATAGTCCCTTGGATGGTTTGTGGACGTTGGTTGGAGCCAAAACAGAAGCTAGCCGTTGTGTCTCACAAAAACTAGCCGTTGGGGGCTTCTGGCATAAAGGGATAGATCCCTTCACCAAAGGGATCGATCCTTTCCTTCATTTCATGCATCCGGGGCAGTCTGCCAAAAAGGGATCGATCTCTTTCCCTATGGGATCGATCCTTTTCTTCCAGAAGGCATTTTTCCTGCACTTTTGGGTTAGAAATGGTATGGTCTTTGATTCTAATTCAACCCAAAACATTTTGGCATTTTTGTGGGAGTTTTTCTTGACTTTCTCTAATGAAAATATGGTCCAAAAATTCATCAAGTGATTTTCTAAAATATTCAAAACATTTTCAAAGTATTAAAACCAATAAGAGTATGCATCATTAAATCATGGTCTTAATGTTTGATATGATCACTTGAAAATGGATTGAGAAAATCATATGTGGTAAAGCAAATTTACAATATGAATTAGAACATTAAAGTTTACTTATGTTTTTGTCATTTCAAAATATATATGACAATTTAAAGCTAACAATCTCCCCCTTTTTGATATGACAAAACTTAATGTAAATTTACTTTGAAAATTCTTTAATAAAATACTCCCTCTCAAATAAAGCAGGATTTTATCAAGCTCTCCCTTAATATAAGCATGGGTTTTGAAAATGAATTTTCAAACTATTTCTCCCCCATTATCTCTCCCCCTTAATATCTCTCCCTTTTAATATCTATCTCTCCTCCTTTTTGTCATAGCAAAAAGAAGGAAAAATAATAAAAATATGCTCCCCCTAAAATCATGGCTATGTGAGAAGAGATAAAAGAATATGCTCCATCCAACAAGAAACATGTTAGTACATGGGACTCATAGCACAAATTAATAAGTCAATATCCACAAAGAGTATGAAAAATTCATGCAAAGAATATGACTTATGATCCTATACCAATTGTTTATAAGTAATTTTGCAAGAAGTTCACAATTGGTAATTAATGAAGCAAGTTGAGTATAAATATTTACTAAGGTCTATGACTTGCTCATTTCAATCCTATTAAGCACCTAAGTACATCAAGTGTTCTCTTAAGTCCAACTAAGGTGCATGGCAATACATCATGATTATGAGCTAAAATTAGATAACATATCATATGCATGTGCTCATAAATCATTTTCAAGAAATATTGTGCCTAGAATTAAGATATATAGCAATTAACTACAAATTCTAGTACACAAGAGTTTTATCCAAAAATATCCTAAGAGAATTCTTCTCTATTTGTCATTTCAACCTAAAGAGCATGAGAAGAATTGTCAATTTAAAGCTGATACCATTGGCAATTTAGATTTTGTTTACCAAATATTGAAAATATGGTTACCAATGATACTAATTGTTATTTCAATCTAAATACCAATTATTACTAATGGTTGACTTAGTCATTTTGCATGAATCCAATATCTATGTGTAGTGTGTTCATGTTAAGAAAATAATCATTCTAAATATGCAAGAGCACAACACATATCATCAAATATGCATATGGATCAATTAATCATTAGCAAACTATCATAAAGTATTAATCCATATTTATATTCACAAATTTATACCATATGGAAGATTCAAAAAATCAAGGAATTCAAGCAAACACATTTTCTTCCATGGTTTCAAGCACAAACATCCTATGCTCATTTTCCAATTCAAGTCTTTAACCAATTATGAGCAAAGAAAGATTCAAATAATAAATGCATGGATATTAATCAAGGTACATTTGTTCAAGTTTGCATTTATCTTTGAATGTAGGTGTTGTCATTAAAGCCCAAGTTCTTTAATAATTTGGCCATAAGAAAAATTTAAGTACATGGATGATAAAGTTTCATGCATTTGAACATTTAGGATCCATTTATCATCACACATTATAGGCCAAGGAAAATTATGACCTTATACAAATTGTTGAATTTACATTTGAAATCAATCCTTAAGGTCAAGTTTTAATTATTCTTCCACTAGATGTATAATTATCATGAAACCTAGTGTGGAATAGATAAGTCAAGCTAAGAGACATAATCCTATAAGCATGCTTGACTAAGATGAACAAAAAGGAATGAAGAAGATTTATTATACACTAGTTCATCAATTTCTCAAATATATCCATAAATTCTTGAAATAATTCTCAAAATTATGGTTAAGCATTCATTGAAAGTATATTTCAAGATTATTTCAAGATTCATGAATGTTTTCAACAAGAAAAATGATTTTGCACTTGTGAGTTCAATGAAAAATGATATTGATTGTTGAAAGTGATGCCATTTGTTGGAAATGATACAAATTGATGGAGTTGAGACATGATATCAATGAAAAATGATTTTTCATATTCTAAATATCATCAAAAGGAAGTTAAAATATTGAATTTTAAGTTAAGAAGAAAGAAGATATCAAGAGAATTAAGAAAACTTCTCAACTAAGGCTTAAAAATGCAGAAAAGGGCATAAATTGCCTAGAGGGATCGATCCTATGAGCAAAGGGATCGATCCCTAAACTCCAGAAACTAGTCTTTTGCATGTTTTTCCAAAGGGATCGATCCTGCATGTAGAGGGATCGATCCCTCATCCTGGTTTTGCAGATTTTTGACAGAAAATCCAACTTGTGAGGTACCAAAACTTGGTTTTTGAGTATTTTAAGTCCAAGTAAAGGTTTAAACATTTGTAAAACATGATTTTGGACTTGTGTGAATGAAAAACATGAATGAAAAACCATTTAACAAAAGATTTTGCAATTTTGGAAGAATTTTCACAATAAAATGCATTTTTGACCTCAAAGGATGTCATTTTGAGAGTTAAGCACATTTTGACAAAACCAAAGCATTAGAAACCACAAATATGCCAAAACAAACTTGTTCACATAGATTTTAAGCATATATAACATCAAATCATCATACTTGTGAACATTATGCCATGATTTCCAACATACAAGTTTTTCATTAATGCATATGACATGGCATTTTGCATATATGACCTATTTGGCAATTTGAGGCAAGAAACACATTATCAACACATAGAAAACTTGCTCAAAATGCAGAAATCCAATAATCATTTCAAAATGACTAAACATGCTTTTCATTTAATAACCAATGCCTCAAGAATCATCTATCAACCAATCAACAATCATTCAACATGTCTTTTCTTTATTCATACAACTCACAAGGCACCAAGAATCATTAACACATTTTCTCATCAAAGCACAACTAATCGAATAAAATTTTTAAGGAGTAAGGAATTAAGCTTACAATACTCCTTTGCTAGAGAATGCTTTGCCTTGAATTGTTGAATCCACCTTAGGCCTTTCTTGAAGGATTGTTGTGACCTTGCCAAGGATGGATTTCCAAGCTCTTCCTCTTTCTCGTTGGCATAAGCAATCTCCATGGGGGGTGTGTAGAGCATTTGAACTCCATTGTTTCTTTGTATTTTCATGCTCTAACACTCCTACAACAAATAAATTCAAGCATGCTTTGGTACCCATATTTTCCTAACAACTCTTCCTCTAAATATAGTTTTTCTATATGTGCATGCTTGTGAAGAGTGTCCTATTCTATTGCATAGTGAGCATGTGAGAGATGTATCATGCATATAATTTTTGCTCACTAGGAAATTTTTTAGATGAGTCTCTTTTTGTATTGCATTATAACCTAACCCATCTTTATCAAAGAAGGCTCTTTGGGTCTCTAACATATGATCTAGCTTTTGTTGACCCATGTAGAATCTAGAAAATGAATTATGCAAATTTAAGTTCTTTTTATTTACTTCATCAATTTCTAGATTTGCTTCTTCTAATTTCTTTTCAAAATCAAGCTTGGCATTCAATAACTCATCATTTTCCATTTCTAGTGTTGTAATCATTTTCTTGTATTTTGAATTCATGTATTCAAATTCACTAGCTAGCTCATCAAAAGCATTTTGTAAATCATCATAAGAATGGTCATTGCATTCACTAGAGCTAGGTTTCTCATTTTCATCCTCAATAGTTAAAGAGCTAGGACTTGCCAATTTATCTTTAATGTCTTCTAATTTCTTTTCTAGCTCTAATTTCACCTTGGTGAGTTCATCATTCTTTGAGCCTAGATCTTTTATTTTCTCCTCCAATTCAACATTAGTATTCATCAAAATTTCATTCTCTTTTCTAAATTTATTTAACTTTTTGTTATATTTTGCATGCATTTATTTATATTCATCACTTAGCTCATTAAATGCATCTTGAAGCTCATCAAATGAATATTCTTCTAAAGTTTGTGAGCTAGTCTCAAAATCATCACCTAGAGCCATTTATGATCATTTTGCTCGATAGAGGTTAGTCTAAATCAATCTCGAGCCCAAGCTCTAATACCAATTGTTAGCTCTTATTGGCTATATCGAGAGGGGGGGTGAATCGATTTTTAACTACCCTTAAGCTCGTTTTGCGATTCTTCTAAATTCTCTAACCTATATGAATATATTCTAAGTTCTCTAGGCTATTCAATCATGCAATCCAAATTCAATACAATAAGCACAAATATATTTGCAAGTAATTAAAGAGAGTAGGGAAAGAGAAATATACGCAAGCGATTTATAGAGGTTCGGCAACTTTGCCTACGTCCTCTACCATGAGACGCTCCCAAGGATTTTCTCCAAATCCACTATCTTGAATTTGTGATTACAATCCCTCTTTTTCTTAGGCTCGAGAGTAACCTTCCTCTTTTTCTAAGGCTCAAGAGAAACCTCCCTCTTTTTCTAAGGCTTAAGAGAAACCTCCCCTTTACAAGGAATGATGAGTTACAAATAATGTAATCAAAGAAGGCCTCTAAGTAGGCAAATGATTACAGAAATTAGGCATAAGTGAAAGCTTATACAAGATTTGTGCTAAGCAATACAAGAGATATGTGAATGATAGAAAAGTGAAGACTTTGTAGCTCTTGATTTGTTGTTAAGGCTTGAGGATTTGAGGAAAATGAGTATTGGAGTTGATTGAGTAGTTCCTCTTGCTTCCTTTAGCTTCTAAGCCTCTATTTATAGTCCCTTGGATGGTTTGTGGACGTTGGTTGGAGCCAAAACAGAAGCTAGTTGTTGTTTCTCACAGAAGCTAGCCGTTGTGTCTCACAGAAATTAGCCGTTAGGGGCTTTCTGAAATAAAGGGATCGATCCCTTCACCAAAGGGATCGATCCTTTCCTTCATTTCACACATCCGGGGCAATCTGCCAAAAAGGGATCGATCCCTTTCCCTATGGGATCGATCCTTTTCTTCCAGAGGGCATTTTTTCTGCACTTTTGGGTTAGAAATGATATGGTCTTTGATCCTAATTCAACCCAAAACATTTTGGCATTTTTGTGGGAGTTTTTCTTGACTTTCTCTGATGAAAATATGGTCCAAAAATTCATCAAGTGATTTTCTAAAATATTCAAAACATTTTCAAAGTATTAAAACCAATAAGAGTATGCATCATTAAATCATGGTCTTAATGTTTGATATGATCACTTGAAAATGGATTGAGAAAATCATATGTGGTAAAGCAAATTTACAACATGAATTAGAACATTAAAGTTTACTTAACTTTTTGTCATTTCAAAATATATATGGCAATTTAAAGCTAACACTTTTGAACACAACTAACTACACAGTGGCACCGGAGGAAGAAGATGACAAGGTGTGTAATCTTATTGACCCAAACTCGGGAACTTGGAAATGGGACTTGATATGGGGGAGGTTTTCCAGAAAAGACGCAAAGAAGATACTATCTATTCCCCTGTGCAAATCCAAAAAGTCTGACATTATGGTATGGCATTACTCAAATGATGGAAAATACACTGTGAAAAGTGGATATAGACTTTTATCTGAAACTGGAACACAGCGAGATGCATCTTCAATGTCAAACAACAAAGAGTTGTGGAGGAGGGTTTGGAATGTAAAAGCTCCGAACAAAATGAAGGTGTTGATGTGGAAAGCTTTACATGGGTCTCTTCCAGTATTGGATAGGCTACGAAGTAAGAGAATCCTAAATGATGCTATATGCAAAAGATGTTCGGCTAATGATGAAACAATCCTACACGCCCTGTTTGAGTGTCCAAAGGCCAGAGAGGTTTGGATGAAATTGAACTACGGATGGGCTAGTTCCATAAGCCAACAGTTAGCAGATGATAATGTGAATTTTGTTACTGCACTCTCAGTAGAACAATTTCAGTAGCTGACCTTTACAGTTTGGAGGGCTTGGAATGCGAGAAATAAGGAGGTCCATGAGGATGGAAAGAGTGATCCAGGGGTTGAAGCAGCGTTTCTCTTAAGGTACATGTCAGAATACAACAGAGCCTGGGAGATGACAGCTAGGAGGAGCTCTACCACTAACCTACATTGGGAATGTCCAGTAGAAGGAATTTACAAAGTGAATTTTGATGGTGCAACAGACAAAAACTCAATGGTGGGTGGGGTCGGAATAGTGGTCAGAAACTACAAAGGTGAAGTAATTGAGGCATATTCAGGGAAGTGGAGAGGTTTTGCCGACCCACTGGTGATTGAAGCTCAGGCAACACATAAGGCACTGGAATTTGCAGCAGACTTGCGATTAACAGATATAATATTGGAAGGGGATGCCATAGGCGTGTTGAATACACTGAAGAACAATAAGGAAGACTTTTCAGAAATTAGAGATGTAATCGAAATGTCAAGACAGAGTATGAAGTTTTTTCGAAGCTGTCAAGTTAGACACACTTTTCAATAAGAAAACCAAGCAGCCCATTTATTAGCAAAATTTGGTCTTTCCTGTGAGGAAGAAAAATACCGGATAGAAGATCCACCAGATTTTATTAGTGATGTATTGAAAACAGATCTATTTCATTGAGTAATAAAGTAGCACTTTTTTCTTTCAAAAAAAAAAGTGTATTTAAAATTTCTTTTACCGAAAATTTCTAAATACATTCATTTTTTTACATTTTATTTTATTCGGTGCACTACTGTTCACAAAAAAGAAAAATGACTGTGAAAAAAAAAATTAAGTGTACTTAAAATTTCTCTTACCCGAATAGACATGTAATAATAGACAAGTGATACAGTAAAGAAGACCTTTTGACAAAGACACGGCGTTTGCATGTGGAGGGCCTTTCAGGGGGTGTTGACAGATCACTGACCCGTCCCTTCCCTTCCCTAAAAGCATTTAATAAAAATCATTTGCCAGACTTCATTGCATGTATGGAACCAAAAACAAAAAAATCTTTCATTACATATGATAAATTCAATGTCACTATAGCGTCGGTGAAGCACATATATATCATTAAATAACAAAAATATCTTAAATAATGCGTGATTAATGATTTAGTTAAGCTTTGCTTATCCAAGAAAAGATTTAAGCAAGGGGAAGCAAAGTTATTATCGCTACGGATAAATAGTTGAAAAAAGTAGAAGTGGATTTTCTTTCCGAACATTTGGATATGATTTGAATCTTAGAATCATCACTACTATAAAGATTTTACCGTTTATTACTACTTACCCAAATAAAATTACTTTTAAACTTGTAAAGCAAATAAAAATACTTGTGGTTACATTAAAAAAAGTTATTGGCACCAAAATTATTTATATTTCTAGCAAATATATATAAGAGCATGGTCAAACAAGAAATAAATTGGAGGAACAATGACAAAATAGAAAATGAAATTGAAAGGTGTCTATATATATATATATATATATATATATATATATATATGGATTATTATCCTATCCACTGTAAGTAAAGTTTTTTAACTCCACAAGCGAGATTTAGATGATGACATATGTCCTTTAAAAATATTAAAAAAATAAAAAATAGACCAAAATGAAACATGTGTCATCATCTAAATCTCGCTTGTGGAATTAAAAAACTCCACTGACAGTAAATAGGATAATAATCCTATATATATATTCTTTTCAATAAATAGGACCAGGAATAGCAAATAAGGGAGTCATAATCGTTTTATTGATTAATTGTATTGCATGGTCCACAATTTGACCAAAGGTTTTGTTTCAAAATTTCGAGTGTCCACATGACTGCGATGGATGTGGTCCATGGGACAGAGTCGGGGTTGTTGAAGAAGATGTTTTATCATGTCAAGAACAGAAGGAAAAAGAGAGCAAGAGGAACTGTTCATTGGATCCCTTGCCTCGGATAGAGACATCAAATTCTTTACCCTTTATTCAACCAATATATCATGCTGTTTTTCGTCCTATGTATCATTTCTGGATTCCAATTTAACAGCGACATATCTCCCGATTTGACATCATGCATCTACGGTTCATCTCGATTTTAGAGCGTCGACCTTCGTTTTCGAAGTCCGGAAGACCCCATCGCAAACCAGCAGTTAAACAATTAAGTCAAACCACTAGCCCTGCCGGGGCCCCCTGTTTTTTTGTTCAGAGGGTAAACAGAGGAGGAATTGAGTAGAGCTTTTATGAATTTTAGGGATAGTTTAGATGGGTGGTGTGGTTGATTTTGATTGGTTTAAGTGATTGAAAATTAAGATGATGATGAGATTAGTGTTAATCGGGGGTATAATTGTAAATGCGGCCTTAGTAAAATGTTTTGAGCCTATGTATTAGTTCCAAGCAGAAAAGCTCAGTAAGCTGTAGTTGCCCTTTGGCTTGAGATCGGTTCTAGTGGCTTCTAAATTAAGCTTGAAGTGCTCATTCGAAACGAATTTCTGTAAAATTTTGGAAGTTTATTTATTATTGTTATGTTGAAACCCAAAAACTAGTCAGCAAGAATCTTTTCGCCGGCCTTTATTTACCC
This sequence comes from Heritiera fomes, assembly GCA_032173925.1. NCBI lineage: Eukaryota > Viridiplantae > Streptophyta > Magnoliopsida > Malvales > Malvaceae > Heritiera > Heritiera fomes. The sequence goes on along the minus strand of JAPDPM010000009.1, from coordinate 11,959,666 downwards.
ATGGAAGCATCTTTGAAATAAATTATTGGAGCTTCATGAGGCTGGATTCTGATTTCTTTTAGGCTCATGGGTCATAGTATTGAGTTTACCGATTGTTTGTTAGGTCTTGTTCTTGTTGTAGATTGAGATTTTTAGAAGTGATATATTATTGTCTTGCGTACAAGTCCTAAAGCTTAATTATTCGATGTAAAATTGACGTGTCAAAACTATTTGAGCTTTTAATTTTTTTTCATTAATCTAAGTTAAATAGATGAATAAATTGATTTAATGAGTGTTAACTTTTTAGTAAATTAATCTAATAAGAATTGATTTAATAAGGATGAGTGTAAGATAATTATTAGATATTTTTAAGAAAATAAGAGGTGTTATTAAATTATCGGTGTCTAAAATATTTACTTTTTAATATCATTTTAATATAAATTATTTTTGAAAAGAAAAAAATTTTAACTCATTAATTTTACATCTAGTAATTAAGCTTTAGGACAATAATGTATCACTCCAAAAACTCTCAATCTACAACAAGAACAAGACCTAACAAACACACGATAAATTCAATACTACGAACAATGAGCATAAAACAAATCAGAATCCAGCCTCATGAAGCTCCAATAATTAATTTCAAAGATGCTTTTATGACTAAAAATGGCCAGAGAAACGATTCTGGCTGACTAGTTTTTGGGTTTCATAATAATAATAATAATAATAATAATAATAATAATTTCAAAATTTTACAAAATTCTTTTCGAATGAGCACTTCAAGTTTAATTTAGAAGCCACTAGAACTGATCTCAGGCCTAAGGGCAACAACAGATTACTGAGATTTTCAACTTGGAACTAATACATAAGCTCAAAACAATTTACTAAAATTCATAAAAGCTGTACTCAATTCCTCCTCTGTTTACCCTGGTCTCTAGTCTCCTCCACCCTCATAAAACGACACCCTAAATGTGATAAGTCACCTGATCTTTTTTAAAGATATCTTAAGCTTGATTAAAGGCAAAAGAACAAAAGGTCTACATATTAGAGCTAATATCAAGAGTTTGATTACATATGAGAAAAGTTTTAACACCTCCATGACACAAATCCTGAAACGGTATCAAATTAATTTGTGTAATCTTAAAGCAATCTTAATTAAATGATTTTAATTTTTTTTATTAAAGTTCAATATCTAAATATTGACAAAAAAATTCTTCAACATATTTTTGTGCAATTCTTAAAGGGTTAATATTCAATATACTGTCAATAGAGTTTTTTAATTTCGCATACAAGGTTAGTGATACATGTCAAAAATAATAATAAAATATAATAAGACATGCCTTAACATTCTAACCTCGCTTATAGAATAAAAAAAACTTCACTTACGGTATATTAAATAATTATCCATTTTTGAAAATATCGTTCATTTTTCTTGGAAAAACAACATCTAAATTCAATATTTTACGTGAGGTCTTCAATTTTGTCTAATTATCATCTATTTTATTTCTAATTTTTATTTTATACTTTTCCTATGTTTAATTTTACCTCAATTCACTTTGATGTTGGCTATTTTCCTTTATTATAATTTTTATTAATTTTATACTATACTTTATATTTTCTAATTATTATTATTTCTTTATTTTTGGAAATCAATGTTAATATTTTTATTAAAAATTTTCCTTAAATCTTTCATCATTCTAGATAAATTAAAAAAATCTCAACAAAAAATTTCTAAAATATCATCCATTTGTAACATTTTAAAATTACATCATTGGAAAATTTTCATTTATTCTCAGTATATTAATAATTTGCTGAATTTTAAATAATATAAATGATTTCAATTTTAATAAAGTTACAAATAATTTTAATTTACAAAGTTTGATTTATAAATCTTATGCATAATCCTAATTTGCTTTTCCGACCTATAATTCTATTTCTATTAAATAAAAAATCTAATTAAAAAATTATTAAAAATAGATTAATTAACCAAAATAAATTAATAAAGAAGTATAAATTGTCATGCTCCGTTTCTTGAAATTCAAGACTGACTTTTTTCATTTTCACATAAATGATTAAGGAGTGCCTGGTGTCCTTATTTTGACTTTACCCTATAATTATTTAACTAATGCAATATTTATTTAAATAGGTCCCAGTACACATAATCTGAGTACAAATTGTTTTTCAATACAAATACTTTATAACAAATACTATGATTTATTTACAAATCTCTTCAATTTACTGTTTACATCCCTTTGCTTATTAAAGTATTGTACAGTAGATGTCTGAATATCATACCTGTAAGGTACGACAATGTAACTCCCGTAGGCATCTTATCAGAATATTCTCTCATCAAACAACTATTTTTGTAGATAAATCTGAAAGGTAGAGAAGGGGGTGAGCTTTGGGAAAAGCCCAATAACAAACATACATAAAAGAATTCATATCATGCAACTATATACAAGTATCATTTCAAAACCGATGCCAAAGATGCTAAAGTTAATATTGAAAATTAGTATCGAAGCCGAAAATTCACTTAAACTTATTTGGTCACAGAGTTTAGTAACCACTCGAAACTAGTTTTATGAAATTATAAAACAATCATTTTCCATAACAGTACAGAAACCAAAATTGTATTTAATAAAACACCAAAATCAAAAAATATATTAAAGTCTGGGAGTGCCTAGATCTATGTTACCCAGGGATTTACCATCTTAGTATAAATAAAATAGTGGAGACTAGGCTTCACCCAGTTGACTCATGCTATGGACATATGGCTAATAGTCCAGGGGACCATAATGTGTATACTAGCCAGGTAATACCTATGGGAGCTAGATGACTGGGCTATAGTCAACAGCATTTAGAATGAAACGGAAAGCACGTACCTGTAGGTAGCTATGGGGCCAAGATTCTCCACACAATTAATTGATTCCCAAGAGAAAAATAAAACAATTTTGTAAGCTTTTAAAAACAAATAAAGTAATATAACGCACATTTTATTATCGGAGTCTGGGAGTACCTAGATCTACGTTAAATAGGGATTTACCATCTCAGAGTCAAAATATAAGATTTCGAGAACCAAGTTTCATTTCAAAACATAGTATTCAGAAAACAAAACATTTCATTCAATATATTTAAATAAATCTAAATAATTCGAAACATTATTTCAACCTGGCATTCAAAACAATAAATAATGCATTTCATAAACCAGAATGCATATGATGGCATCATATAGATTTTAAAATAATCAAATATCGATCATTAGTTTCAAATGTTAATAAATTAAAACTCATGAGATTATGCATATTGAAAACTGACATGTACGCAAAACTATGCTTTGTACATAAATTAAATAATAGAATATATGATTTTATTCACTTTCAAATCAAACTTCATTGTACAGGGTCGGTCTCAAATTTTTCAATACATTTCATAAACTATCAAATCGTTATACAAGAGTCAGTCACATATTTTCAAATATCAAATTCGTTTGATTAGTAACAGGCATATACTTTTAGATATCAAATTTGATACAATCCAATAACTTCCAAATTCCTTCAACATTTCAGTCTTGTACTATTTAAACGTATGTTTTAGTCACATAAATCAAATTTAGTACCTTCAGAACATATTCTTACAATCGACATTAAACTTATCGTTCAAATACTTTTTCTGATGATCATTTGATGAGTGTCGTCAGCCACCAAAAAAATAAAATTTTCTAACTTTACTATGCAAATAGCGGAATAAGGGTCGAACCCACAGAGATTGAATTATTTAAGTTAATTATTAAATTAAAAATCTAATTTTAGAGTTTAGGGAAAGAAGAAATTTTTGGGTTTTGGAGTTTTGCAAGCTATGCCTAAAATAGAGAAAACAAGGATTATTAAATGTAAAAAACAAATATAAAAAATCCTCATTTATGAGGCAATTAATTATTCTTGGATTTCGGTGTTGATCATTGATTATAAAATATTATTATCAATTAAACAGTCAACCGTAGCATATCAACAAGTTCTGTTACACCATCTTTCCTTATTGAGTCGTTAGTTAAAACAAGCTCTTTAACTAATCTCTAACTACTTAACCTACCTAAAACAAACTCTCTAGATATAAGTTGTAGTAGCATTAACAACAAGAAAGATATGGATTGACATTAGATAACAAACACATAAGCTCGGTTCATTTAATCTAAACCTTAATTCTCCTCCATCCCTAGTGATTAACTTCATAAGCAATTACGGACCTATGTTTTTAATCTGGCAGTAAATTATTTAATTTAACTAAATAGTGTGCACCCTATCTAATCAAACAAACCATCATTATAATGTGCTTAGAGAATCTTGGATATTTAATCAACAATTATATAATAGGTTCAAAAATCATACAACATGCTTTTCCCAAGAATAATCAATTTACCTCATAACTGAGTAAGAAAACTATTCACTAGACATATTCAAGATCATAAAATTTAAGTTTAATATTATAAAGAAGACAATTATCATGCAATAAACAATTAAACTATCAATCTTTAATAATATCAAACAAGAAATCTACAATCAAGATTATGATCTAATAAGATTCTAACAAACAATAATTAAAAATAAAACAAGAAATTGCAAAGTCTAAAAATATCCAAGAAAGAAATCATTGAGAAAAAAATAAAAAGAAAATAATTTTATAAAACAATAATATAAAAATCAGCAACTAATTAAAAATAAAGAAAAATAAAATTTTATTAAAAACCTTAAAGAAAATCCTATCCGTGCATCGCATGTCGACGAAACCACTTCTAATCATCAAATAATGTTTAATATGATCATTTGGTACTAGAACCCGAAAATTTGGAGTGTGTTTACATGGTTTTTACGCCAGCGGAACCATAAGGGCAAAATTATCTGAAATTTTCATAACCAATGACATTTTGATAATTTTGCCCACTTCCAGAATTTTCTTTAAATTTCCTACAGCTACTGAGATGTACTATTCACCATCTTCATCCATAAGCTCCCACGCCATTTCTAAAGAGAAAGAAGAAAGAAACTTTAAACCACTATATGTCACTATATACTTAAAATCTCAACAAGCTTCTTTCACCAAAAATATTCCTCTCCTCTACGTTTCTATACCAATATCTCATCTTATAAGCCATTATTGTCACATCCCAAAATGTACAGTATTTACCATATTATAACACCCTACGTGACGGTTGGGCTGTCTGCAGTGCCTTTATCACTCACTTATGAAAAACATTAACTACTATTATACTTAAATTAAATCTTTAGTCGATGAAAATATTTACTGTAATATACATATACAGTCTGTACACGTGTTCTACATCCCCGGTACAAGAACTATACAATGTAGTACTGTACAAATATGTCCGAAAACATATAAAAGAAATAATACCTCCAGGATCCACTAAAAGCTGCCTCGGGGTCAACTACCATGCAACCAAATTGTATGGAACGAAATCACTGAAGATAGTCTGTAGAGTGAGAAAATAAAGGGGTGAGCTAATGCGCTCAGTAAGAGAATTGTATGTGAAACTGATACTATAAAATCTATATGCTAAAAACGTTTGATATTCACATAATAAAACACATAAGTAAATAAATGAGGAATTGATATTCCTTTCAAAAAGATATTCATTTTCACACTTGTAAAACACCGTATAACATTCAGTTCAACACGTAGTATATCAAAAACTCAGTGGCTGCATTAATTTAGTACCAGTTAAAAGTTCAGTAAAAAGTACAATCATCAGTACAGTATCATGGAGACCAGGCAACACCCTAAATATATCATGCTATAATATCATCCCAAATAGGGGAAACACATGAGATCTATGGCCATAGTCTATGAGGTCTACAGTGTGCACTGATCAGGTGCCCACTGGAGACGCTGACAATAGGATCAGTTTCTATCAGCAATAACACGTGACACGTGAGCATGATACGGGGCCTAACAGTCTCAAAACAGTAAACACGTGATCTAAACACTATTTATGAAATCAATTCCACCGAATATATTTTCAATCAATCTATAAATATTTAAAGTGAAAATATATTCATTTTATGAATAAAAATTCATAAAATATTCATACTGTAACAATCATTCTAGAAAATGTTCTAGATATTTGTAGAATAGTATAAATCACATGCTGGTACTTTCACATAAATAAAATTCCTTAACAGGAATATTTAAATATAGTTTTTCGGTAAACTATAAAATTATGCAATTTAATGAATTTCACGGAAATTTCTCCAAATTTTACTTTAGAAAAATACTAGAAATGTTTCTCAATTATTTATGTAATTTTCGGCAGAGTAACGGTTATTTCTAACCTAGCCTCCCTACACGAAAATTACAGTTTAATAGTTCAACAACAACCACAATTCCACCAAATTTTCACCAATCTCAAGGCAATTTATATCCAAATTATTTTATAAAAATAGTGTGAACCAAACCATGCATTTACAGTATCCCTACGGCTCACACATGCATCCCTTACCTGTCTGATGAAATCTAGTCGCCCGATAGCACCACGTACAATTTACCACTCCCGGGCTACAATAAAATTCACTCAAGACCATTATTCACCATAATTAAAATTCTAATAATTTTTCTAGAATTAAATTCTACTATATTTCTAGTAGAAAATATTAAACCGGTATAATTTGCACCGGTGCTAAAACCTAACTTCGCCAATTTAGCTCCAAATCGTAATCCGACTTCACCATCAGTCTTCTTATAATTTCTACAGTCTCTTAACATCCTAACATCATAATTTGAAGCAATTAAACCCTCCCATCTCACCTTGACCAAAAATGGCTTCTTGCTATTTTTGTGATTTTTCCACAATTTAACTAATATACTTTGTTTAATTAAGCTTAATCATCATCCTAATCTTATTTTTAAACATCAAACCATAGCAATTCATGGAAATCCTCTCTTGGCCGTACACTCCCTCTAATGGTTGAGCTTGATTTAGCTAATTTCAACCTAAACTAATACCATAAGCATGCTTAGGAAGCTTAATTCTCTTAAAATCTATCATTAAAATTCAAAGAATATAACTACACAATAAATGGGTACCTTGGCCGAAATTTCCTCTTCACTTTTCTCTTGATTTAGCCACTTAATCAAGGGGCTATTGGTATGGTTTGAGAGAGGAAGATGAGTAGAGCAATTTTTATAGAAATAGCTTAATGAAAATAATGTGTTTTTGGTGAGTTTTTGGAAGCTTTTGTTTTGTTTTCTTTTGTTCTTCCATGGAGTCACGGGATGAAGAGAAAGAAGAAACTGCAACAGTGCCGGCAGCAGCTGGAAATATAATAAAATATTTTGTAAATATTTTAGAAATGCTAGGAATTACAAAAATGCCATTAATGATAAGTTTTTCGGTCTTTTTCTTCCGAAATTTTTATAACTAGACAGTTAAACTCCAAAAATTTATTTTCCATCACCAAAATTCATATTAAGTGTATTTTGATAAATGGTTGGGGTTTAGCTCGGGTTCAACCTTACCGAGAAGGTGAAATTACAAAAATACTCTTATCGGGTAAATCGCGTAGAATTCTAATTTGACAACCGATTCAGTATATCTATTTACATAACCCAGGACTTATTTTCATGTAGAATATCATTCTTTAATCACTAGATTAAATTCCCATTTATTTTGACCTCAATTTACGAAAATGCCACTGGGTTATGGACTTAAACGTCATTTCCTAATTTGTTTCCATACTCTTCAAAAATAATCTAAATGAGGAAATTTAGACTTAAAATTCATATCGTATATTTAGTAGACTCTCTGTGTATTATCTGTCCGGTCTCAAGTCCATCCGATACTGTATAACCTGTGGGGCCCACCACATTGTATTGGCTCGTATCTGCGAAATTCACAGAAAATGGATAGTGTGAGTGTCCTTACATGTGAAACAGTACCTAAATACACGGTTCTCACAATTATACAAGGAGAAAGGACTCTTTTCAAAGTTTTGGCCAAACAAGGTAATGTTGCCATTCCTTATGTTTTTTTTTAATTCCAATGGCATGAAATTATTCCTTTAAGCTTAGTGATCATGTTTATAGTCTTGGTTTTAATTAAATGTTGAAAAATAAAAATGTGCCATTGGAGTACCATTCGGCCAACATGAGAGCATAGTGAATCCATATAGTTTCATGCTTAAAAATGGTGCCAAAATGATTGTTGAGCATAGTAGAATAAGATGGAAAAATTGGATTGTTGAAATTCCATCAAATTCACCACCATTCATTTTCGGCCATGGTGAAGGGGGCCATGTTTCATGGCTGTTCTTGATGGTTTGAGGGTAGATTTAGACTATAGAAATTATAAGGATTCTGTCGGTATGCTCGGATTTAAAATTCGACGCAAAACGAGGAAGTCACGTTATACTACCGGCAGAAATTATACTGCAAAAATATTTGCAGTGTCCAATGTGGCTGCATTATGATATGAGCTACAGCTTAAAAATAAGTATGTAATAAGCTAATAATTTTGACGGAATTATCCACAGCCCGGGAGTTACAGTTTTCGTACGGTACTATCAGGAAGCTCGGTTTTGACATACAGGTAAAAGATGCGTGTGTAATTTGTATGGATATCTCGGATGCATGATTTTCATGCCAATAATTTTATGAAATTATTTTGGAATTGAATTGCCTCGAATGTGGTGAATATGTGGTTGTTTTGGCTGGTTTAAACTGTGTTGTAATTGTAGGGGGCTAGGACACTAGCAACTGTTTTGCTGCCAAAATTTATTAGCAATATTTCTAAAAATGCCATGAAATATTTTAGTGCATTATGAAATATTTTCCTAGCCTCGAGAATGAAATATTTATCATTTTTCATAAATTGTGAATTTACCGAAAAACATTTATTAAATATTCATGCTACTGAATTCGATAAAAGTTAAAGTATCGAAAATTCATCCCAAGTATTTCTTAGTGGAATATATGAGTTGTAAAGTGAAATGGTGAATAGTGAATATTTTATAAATGATTTTCAATATAATATTCACTATTTTATTAAATATCTTTTATAGGTTGACTGAAGATTTTACCACGTGTAATAATTTCCATAAAGGTGATATTATCATGTGAATATTGTTTTGAGACAAATGTTTTTACATGTGTTCCATAGTGAAAAATGTATTTATGAAATCACTATGAATTTTTGAAATTAATTATTACTACTTTCTATAAAGTATGAAATTACAGGAAAATGATTTCCAGTAATCTTGACATTCGAATTTTGAAAGGAAAGTGTGGAAATAGGAGTATATGTGTTTACGATGAAATAAAATATTTATGAGATTTATTACTACAGTGTAATTATTTTGTAACACTGTTTTCACCATACGAGATACTGTGATTTGTACCTTTTTGGATTTTCTGAAAGGTATTATTGATTTTACTTAATTCCATAAAGGTAATGAGATTTCACATATACTATTTTGAGACTGGTAGGTCCCATATCATGCTCACGTGTCACGTGTTTCATGTGTTACTGTTATTGTGTGAAGCTGTAGACATTGAGCCTGTTTTTAGCGTCTCGGTTGACACCTGCTCAGTGTACGACTAAGAACATTTATGGACTATGGCCATAGATCTCACGTGTTTATTATTATTGCTCCCTACGAGGATTATAGCATGATATTATTAGGGTGTTGCTTGGTCTCCACTATTATTTCATATGTTATTACTGGTTCTTATGATATTTATTGAAATGTACTATTACCGAAATGTTTTATCACTGAACTGGTATTATATTTGAATAGTTTATTTTATTGTTACACGTGTAAAGGTGATGATTTCAATGGTGGAAATCAAATTGTTTTTGAGTGTTGATTTATATGATTTAAGGAGTTATTTTACTCAAGTATGTGAAATATTCATATGTAGTGAATATTTATATAAATTTTACATAAAATTAAATTTCTACTCCTTATAGTCACTCTGGCTTTTCGGGACAAGACAAGTATTTCAAAATACCTTCCATGCTCCATCTGGATTACCTGGCTGACTATAATATCTTTCCTTTTAGTGTGCCTAGCATATCGATAGGAAACTAAAAGATTTTACTGCATATAGTTATCGTGATATTAAAATTGCATACAACTCTTTTACTGAGCCATGGTTTGCTCACCCCTTTACTTTCGTCTCTCTAGAGTATCTTCAGTGACCAAGAAATGTATCATCCGAGGATTATCGGTTGCATATTGATTACACCGAGGTAGCTTGTGCAGGTCCTAGAGATACATTTATTTCCTTTTATATGTTCAAACTTACTTTTATAGTACTACAGTATTGTATTAACCAGGGGATGTATATGATTAATATAAATACTATTTTGTAATATTTTACTTATGTAAATTAAAGTAATTTACATAAATTATTATTTACTATTGAATTGGAAATAGGAAATAAAGGCATCACAGACAACCCAACCAATTCACGTGCATGAAAATATGTGAAAAAGTGTAAAATACTGTGTATACAGATTGTGACAGTGCACTCCTCATAATTTCTACAGTATTATAGCACCCTAAACTCATCAAATGTAGCCACATTTCTACCTCCCCTTGCCATGGCCGAATATGCACTAAGGAAGGATTTTTGGTTTTTCAACTAATTAAGCTTGGTTTCTTTCTTCTACATTGTTTTCCTTTCATTTTGCATAATTTTCATGCATCAAACACTATGGTTTCATACACTTCCATGCATGGCTGAATACCATTGATTATGCTTGAACATGATTTAGCTCAATTCAATTTAGCTCAATTCAATTCAATCTAACACCATAACCATGCTTAACACATGTGAATTCATCATTACCTACCATAAAAATCAAAAGAAAATAAAACCATGAAATTACCTCTCTTTGGCAGAATGGTATAGTGCCCCTTATCTCTTGATTTTGACACTTATTCTATGAAATGTTAGTATGGGTGAAGAGAGGAAGATGAGTAGAATAATTTTGTAAAAGGAAATTTGTTGAAATAACTTGATTTTAATAAAGTTTTGGTGAGGTTTTTATTTTTCCAAGCTTTTGGCTATGGTGGCGTGAGGAAGAGAGGTTGAAGAAGATGTGGAAGTGGCCGAGCAACATGGGGGATTTATGTAGAAATTTCTAAAGTAGGAAAAAATTACCAAAATACCCTTCATTATGAAATTTTTGGATAAAAATGCCCTTAAGCTTCCGTAATTTTTCTAACTATGTAATTGTACTCCAAAAATTCTTATTAGATGTATTTTGATGAATCATGGTGGTTTCATCAGGGTTCGATCTATCGAAAAGGTGAAATTATGAAATTATCCTTATCAGGTAAATCACATAAATTTCTAATTTAACCACTGATTCGATCTATCTATTAACATAACCTGGGATTTATTTTTATGTAGAATATCATGCTATATTTACTTGGTCCAAATTCATTTTAGTTTGACCACAATTTATAAAAATGCCACCAGGCTATGTCCTTAATCGTAATTTTCTAAATTGTTTGCAAAACTCCCAAAAAAAATATAAATAAGGTCTTTTAGGCTCAAAATTCTTACCTTAGGCTTATCGTACCCTCGAGACACTGGTTGACTAGTTTCACATCCATCCGGGTACTGTAGAGCCATTAGGGTCCACATCACTGTTTCACTTATAACTTGTAAAATATATAGAAATTGAATAGTGATCCAATGTCTAACATCATATGCAATAATAGTATAAGTGGCTCTCACATTTCCAAAACACCAAAAATTCTTTTATTTTCATGCATTTATTAGATTAGTTTACGATAGTATTTTCATGCATTTAGTTAAGTTAGAAGTTTATTAGGGTTAGTATTAGGATATGGTTACATTTTGGGTCATAAACAGGATTAGGGTTTCTTTAGGATTTTAATTTAGGGTTTCCATTAGAATTAACTATTTCATGCATTATTTTCTTGTTTTAATTAAATTTAATTTGAGTTTTACTTAGTTCATGCATCTTTATTTTCATATTAGGATTTCATGCATATATATCTTTCTTTGCATTTTACCCCCATAGTTTTTGGAATTACTTTTTTACCCTTATAGTTTACTATTTTCATTTTTATTTATATTCTTTTGCAATTATTTTATTTCAAAATTTCACTGTAAGTATTTCTTATTTGGTTTTTAATTTCATTTATTTTTATTTCTATTTCATTTTATTATTCCCATTTATTTTATTTTATTTTGTTAAGCCTTGTAGAACACCCATATAACTAAATCTTCATAAGTTACTAAGACATACTTAGGATAATAGTACCAAGCACTTAGCTGGGCTTCGTATTACCAATCTCTATGGGACGATATTTCTGAACTCCTCTCCGTATTACTTGAAGATCACATGCACTTACGTGTAGATACCTTATAAGGTCGACAACACGGTCATAAGCTTTAATCTTATCAAGCTTGATAGCCACATCTCCTTTTGATCCAACCTTTCTTGTCCTCCTATGATGAAACATCATGTAAGCCACCATTAAATTTTCAAAGATTTGTTTGCTTGGTACAAAGGCACTTTCAATCTCCCTAATTAATCCTAGCAACGTAGCTTCCATTCTTTTTTTTTGGTAATTCAAGATCATATTATTAACTGGAGGTAAGTGCAAGAGTTCACAGCTCAGTACAAAAGTCCCAACATTTGAACATAGTTAAATATAACATCTGATCAAAGCCACAAAAAAGGTTTATTGACAGCCCAGGATGTGAGGAACAGAGAAAAGCAAGAAAGAAAATCCTACAGCAAAGAACTTTCAAACGGATTACCACCATGCTTTCAACCAAGCTGATCTGTCCACCCCAGCTTTTGCCAAGGAATCAACGATACCATTTGCCTCTCTAAAGATCTTACTCCATGAGATTTCACATCTGTCGATAAGATTGTCAATCTCCAAGAAAAGATACCAGAGTTTCCAAGGACGACAGTCACCGTTCTTACACCAATTAAGAGCAATCATTGAGTCAGATTCAATGATGAGTTTAGAGCAACCGGCATGATCGGATTGAATAAAAATTTCCAGGGCAACCTTAATAGCCTGAAGTTCTGCAAAGTTGGAGTCAACCACACCAAGGGGTCCAGAAAAAATGGCCAGAATGTGTGAGTTTGAGTCTCTTAAAACACCACCGCACCCCCCAAGACCTGGTTTTCCCCTAGCTGATCCATCAACATTAAATTTAAGGGACCCAACAGGAGGAGGAATCCAATGAGAGACCGGCCTAGAGAGAGCTGATCTGTTACTTGAAGCACAAAGGGCAGGGGAGGACCACCAGGTAGAGTCTAAGATCAAAATGTCTTCTTTCATTGCTTTAATCCAAAAGAGTGCTCTTAATTTAACCAAGAGGAGAAGCTCACCAATATTAAGCTTTTTGTTATTAAAAACAACATCATTTCTGATAAGCCAAATTGTCCAAATTGCAGCAGAAAAGGAAGCAATCCACCACGTTTTAATTGTGCCTTTAAAGGGAATTCCCAAACAATGAACAAAGAAAGAGGTCCATGAAGGAGGATTACACCAATCAATATTCCACCATTGGAAAAAGGAGCACCAGAAATTAGACATCCAAGAACAGCCAAAGAAGAGGTAATTAAGATCTTCATCAAGATGGGAACACCAAGGGCAGAGAACTTGGTTAGGGGTAAGAGGAAGACCTTTGCTCTTAAGGAAAGATTTTGTAGGGACACGATCCAAGACCATAAGCCATAGAAAGCATTTGATTTTAGGAGGAATATTTAATTTCCAAATGAGGCTTGCTTCAAGAGATAATCCAGGAATTTGGTGAACCAACAGAGAAGTCATTTTCTTGACAGAGAACAAACCATGCTTATCGAATTCCCAGATGATGCGATCTGCTTTGGTCAAGTTCAACCGAAGCCCTGCCAAAAGGGAGCATAGAGACTGAAGGCTAGATTTCTCACGATCAAGCAATGGACGAGAGAAAAAATGATCCCACGCAGAGTGGGCAAAAGAACCATCAACACAATAATCATGGACTCTTGCATATTTATCCTTTGCAAGAAGGTAAAGCCTTGGAAAGATAAACCTGATTGGATTATCACTAATCCATTTATCAAACCAGAAAAGAACCACCTTCCCATCACCCACACACCATCGACAGTCATCAAAACCAATAAATTTCCTCACATCCTTATTTGAAGCTAAATTAACCACATCCTTCCATATAGTAGACATTGATCTTCTTTTTGCCGTAGAAGGAATCCAACTTTGAAAACTTTCACCATATTTTGCCACAACTACTTTCCTCCATAAAGAGTCCTCCTCCTTGGCAAACCTCCACCACCATTTAGAAAGCAAAGCAGTATTTTTAACCTCTAGATTTGTGATCCCCAAACCTCCAAGGTGCTTTGGTTTACAAACAGACCTCCAATTAACCTTTGCTATCTTAGATCTGCCATTACACCCACCCCACAGAAAAGCTCTTCTCAGCTTGTCAATTTTTTTTATAACGCCTTTGGGAATTTTAAAGAGAGACATATAGAAGATAGGTAAACTAGACAAAACAGAATTGATCAGAGCAACCCTACCCGCAAAGGACAAAAATTTCCTCTTCCACGAAACAAGTCTCTTATTAATTTTATCTATAATTGGATTCCAAAGAGAAATTCTACTAGGATTAACTCCTAACTGAAAGCCAAGATGCTTGAAAGGAAAAGACCCAACTTGACATCCACAGGCCAGAGACGCAGCATTTATAAGATCTTCCTCAACTCCCACCGAGAAAATACATGATTTATTAAAGTTTATTCTCAATCCTGAGAACAATTCAAAGCATTTAAGGACGGAGAGGACATTTTGAAATATCTCAATGTCTGCCTCTAAGAAGAGAATGGTGTCATCAGCAAATTGGAGGTGAGAAACCGAGAGTAAGGAGTTTGCCCAAGAAATGCCTCTTATCAGATTAAGATCTTCAGCTTTTTTCAACATCAGATGAAGAACCTCTGTTACCAGAATGAAGAGGAAAGGGGAAAGAGGGTCCCCTTGCCTCAAGCCCCGGGACATAGGGAAATCGTTGGTGGGAGAACCATTCACAAGGACAGCCACCCTAGCTGTTGACAAGCATTCTTGAATCCAAAGCCGCCACCTCAAGCCGAAGCCCATCTGATCAAGAACATAGTCCAAGCAGTCCCATTTGATGCAATCGAAAGCTTTTTCAAAATCGAGTTTCAGAATAATCCCTTTTGACTTATCCTTATTCTTCTTAAGGGAGTCGATCACTTCATTTGCAAGGAGAACCCCGTCCAGAATCTGTAGCTTCCATTCTATTAACAAGAATTTTAGATATTAGTTTATAAAGCACATTGCTAATAGGTCTATAATCCTTAATTGTTTTTTGTGTCAATATCGTATTATTTATTCCATTAATATCCAGTTAGCTATTCAAGAACCCATTACCTGTCTACATATTTCATCACTAATAACATGCTAGTAATTTTGATAGAAGGAAACAATCATACCATCAGGACCTAAAGACTTTCCTGGATGTATCAGCCACAAAGCTTGGTGGATTTCATCAACTTGAAACTTAACATATAGAAGCAAATTGTATGCATTAGAAATCCTTCTATCTATACAAGAGGAAACCACATCCCTGAGAGGATGAAGTAACTTAAGTGAAGTGTATAGAATAATACTAAAAAGTCTCTCTACATATTGCCTTATGTCATCTATAATAGCTCCTTCATCATTATACAATCTCAAAATAGTGTTGGTTCTATGCTGACTAGATGCCATAGCATGGAAGAATTCAATGTTTCAATCCCTTGCCTAGAGCCATAATGATTTGAAATGCTGGTGCCACATTACCTCTTCATTATGTAACAAAGATGTCAAACAGGCTTCTCATCTTTTAATCTCTTCCTAGTCTCAATCACTGTATGGGGTTGCATATGTTGCTTTATGTCTCCAGTGCACTCTCGTATTTATGTACCAAGATACCTAAAGTCAGATTTATTCTAGTAACTCAAAGCATGGCTACATTATTTCAATTTATTTGCTATATTAGAGAAGTTTGTTTATGTAGTAGTTAACCAAAACTTAGCAATAGTGTCTTCACAACCAACTGGCCGATCCACATCTTCAAATTTAAAGTGTTTCACCTTTGGCTAATGAGCACAAGCACCCCATAAGTAAAATAAGATGAAAAAAAGTCCTCAACTGCTTGTGGAAAATAGTCCCACCAAGCTTAAGTACAAAGATCTTTATCCATGTGTTCTTTAACTAAACAATCTCCAACACGTTACTCCATGTGTACCACAATCCTTTTATAGGAAATTCTTTGAAGCCGCAATTATATACCACTATCTAAAAATCTGACATTCGCCATTGTGGTCTTAGCACTGTGCTTTTCATCCCTATTTAGTAGCTTATTAAAATCCCTTGTAAAACACCATGGGAGTGCACTTTGATTATGTAATTGTTTAAGAAGATCCCATGACTCCATGCACTAAGTGGTTAAAGGACTTTTCTAAAAACTAGTAAATCTCCATGGGCTTATGTCACTGGCTATAGAGACACTCACATCAATATGGGATTGAGAGTAAGATTGTAGATTGATTGAATAATGGCTGTCCATTGCAAAGCTAAGCAATCGGCATACCACACACTATTAACAACAAATGAACCATCATAACCCCATCTGATTTGTAACCAGTTTATTTTAGCACTTTTCCTTTTAGTTTCACTCAGGAAAAGTAATTAAGGTTGGTGAAACTTGACCATCTTGGTGTATTCATGAGCTAGTTAAAGGGACCCCAACCTTTGACAATTCCAGCACAAGATTCTCATAGCTCCAGGTAGCGTTGGCTAACCATGCCAACCTCTGTCAATAACTGATTTGCAAAAGACAAGCTTCAGGATCCTCCAAACAACCTTCTTTTGCTCTCTTGGTTTTAATTCCCCCAGCAGTACCACAGTCATGATCTAAACCATGTTTTTTCACAAGACCCCTTACGTACTTTCTAATGATAGGCATCCTTCACCTCCGATGCCTTGGTTCCCTAGGAGTGTTTGTAGAATAGGATGGGATAGAGGAGGATGGACACACAAACATTTCTTTATTCTTACTCCAAAATGTTTCCTTGGAGTAGCATGATCAAATTGCCTAGTAGCAGTCTTTATCAAACGGTTAGTAGATAGTAGTATATCGACATCAATATCCATATGTAACCATTGTCCCTATACAACATTCTCTCCTTGCATGTCGACTTCATCAACAATACCAATTAATTCTCCTATCACTATGCCAATTGTCTGGTTCTTCATCCCCTATGACAAACCATGTATCTGTACCCATAAAGGACAAAAAAAACATATTCAATTGATCAAGGATAATTACACCATCAAATTCCTTCAACACCAAGAGAGATTTATTAAAAGACCAAGGTTGGGCAAGGAGAATCCTATACTTTTCCATGGTATCACTAAAAGATAATAGAAACATTTGTTCACCAATTTCACTAATGCGAAGCCCCCTAGAAAGCCTCCAAACTTTAGTAAAGACTATGTGCATGGCTTCTAGATTAATAGTATGCTTTAAGAAAAGCTTCCCAATCAAATTATTCTCACCTTGTTGAAATGTCTGAGAAACTCTTCCTTCTCTATTACAGTATTCTTTTTTTCATCATTTGTTAATGATAAACTAGAGCAAACTTCTTCCAGACTACGCTCCATCATGATGAAAGAACAAAAAAAATAACAAGAAACAAAAGAAAAACAGAAAGAGAAATCTCCAACGATAAGATTATCTCTCTACAAAAGACAATCTGTTATTCAAACAAGACTAGGAATCTCCCACTAGACAGTTATTTTGTGTACAACCATCGGAGAGCAATTTTTTTTTTACTTTTTGATTAATGCTAGTTAATTAGTTTCTTCCTTTGGATGTATATTAACTATATATGATATATATATATATATATATATATATATATATATATATATATTTATATATTCAAAGTTGTTTAGTTATGATTGTAATTTCAATTATTGTATGTATTTTTATATATAAAAAGAAATAAAAAATCCAACCTACATGTAAATACTAGTATATAAAACGTATACTCAAAAGAAGTCAATAAATTTCGAGGCATGCATAAAGGAAATTGGATGATAGTTTCATTGTGAAAGAGTTTGGATATTTCATGACAAAAAAGAGAAGGAAAAACATCATTCCATTTATATACTCCAACAATTACATGGGTGCAATTTCTTCTACCCTTTCATACAAGAGAATAACACTATGATTTGAACATAGAATCTATCCAGATCATCTAAGCCATACTAGATGGAACTTGCACCTCTAATTTAGGGTTGGAATATGCTACTTTTTCAACATATTAGACTCTTCAATCTCTCATGCACGCTTGAAGTTGCAATGCCAATTCTAGCATAGACAGCCTGCAAAAATAAAAAGGCAAAACTATCAGCGTGAAAAGGCAGCTATTTTCACCCAAAAAAGAAAGGCAGCTATTGCATGGAATGATGGATGAAAAGATTCATTTCTGACATAGCTTTTGCACATACCGCATCCTGATTCTAATTATAAGATTATCCAAACTATGTTAATCTATTTATTGAGTAGGTGACAAATTGCCGGTGTGTCTCTTTCAATCTCAAAACTAGAAAAAGAACTATCACCAAGGAAAAAAAAAAGAACGGAGGCCCTAACCATATTGCACCCTTAGATGTAAACCTATTAAGTTGATTTACTTAGATATGAAAAGATTTAAAAGAATAGAAGAACAAATATAGCAAAAGCCATTTAAACTATTTTAAGAAGTGTAACTGAAAGCTAAAACAAGATCAAGCTAAACACATTATCAAAAAAAAAAAAGTTGGACAAGGAAATGAAGGCTGCATGCATGATCTCAGACATAGACAATTATAGAACTTGATGTATTGTAATATATTTGGCAACCTCGCCTGTTAAACTCTCCTTTATCCTGAAGTTACAAGTCCTTATAGACTTCCAAATATCCATCATAGAATGATCCTTTTCAAAGCATTTGTTATTATTTTAGACTTCCAAATATCCATCATAGAATGATCCTTTTCAAAGCATTTGTTATTATTTTATCCTATTGATGAACTTATTTTTAATTAACCTCTAATTTAAGGTGTCATTTACAATCAAATTAGTATGCTTATCATTGTTTTTGAGGGATAGCATTATTGATTTCTTTTTTCAAACATATATACCTGAGAAAGAATTGTATAGATTGCCCTATCTCCTGCATGATGGCAAGTTGCACTTATAATTTCAGCTCCTTCTTCCTGAAGAATACTGATAAAATCAGATAAGGAAAACTCCATATTCAACCCTGTGATCAAATGTACTTCCAAGTTAGAACCCAAATCTCTTATATTAAGAACTGGGCGTATCATTCTGGTTCTCATTGTATAAGCTGTGGCAGTGGCACGCTCGTCTTCCAATTGCACCTTCATTTGCTTGTATTGCTCCAATTTCTTGTGCAGATGCTTCACATACGCTATAGTTTGATCCACCAGCTCAGGCACCGACATCTATAACATGAATTGATACATCTAATTTCAAAATTCAAGCAAAAATGGGACAAATGGGAAGAATCATGGAATTAAAGATAGAATACCTTGTTTGGTTGAGGAGGAAGGAGAGCGAATAGCTTGGAAAAGAGCGATTTCATGTGCCGCCTTCGCTCTCTCTCAATTAAACATCGATTGATTCTTGATGCTCCATTGCCTTTCTCCATGACTTACACTACCCTCAAAGTCTTCTTCTACCTAGAGAAATAACGCGCTCAAGTTGGAGATTAACGATGAAGACATCTATATATATAGCGTGGGAATATTCTCGGGCTGCTTAGATTTTTTTTTTCTTTCTCTCTCTCTTGTTTCGTAGAAAGCGAAATAAAACGACCTGAAAGACTGAAAGTATAACTGGGTCACTATGTCTTGTAATAGGCTGTATTATCAAAGGCTGCATCTTTCCTATTCTAATCTTCGGAGACGTGCGTTACTGTAACACAATATAAAAATGATAAAAAAATATAAATGTGTTGCAAATTAAAATTTTGATAAAATTTATATTTAAATTTATTAAAAATCAAAAAATAAAATATTTTATATTTGATGGTCGATGTGCAATATTAGCATACTTAATTAGAACAATTTACAAATGTCTAATATTATTTAATGTGTTATTTTAGGAAACTTTTTTTTTTGTTTAGTGTATTACTCTAATTTTTTTTTAATAAATACCAGTGTTACTAGGCGTTGGTTAACATTAGTTTTTCTCTATCAAGGTTAACATTAGTTTTTAAGATCTATTTTAAAATTCTAGTTTTTTCATAAGATAAATAATTAAGAAGTGACCCAAAACTTTTTTAAAGTAAAACAAAAATTAGCAACAAAACTTGAATATAAATATAACATTTTGTAATTTGCACTGTGAAGGCAAGTTTGACCATCCAGTTGTAATTTTTTCTGCTTTTTAGATAAGTAAAATTACCAATTTCCAAAAGAAAAACAAAACATTGAAATAACATAAAAGTTTGAGTAAATTTCATTGAAGTATTCAAGATTTTACCATAATTCAATTTTAGTCTATTAATTTGAGAAATTGATATTTTGATCCAAAATTATAAATTTAATAGTACAAAAAAATTGTTCTACTAATTTACTATTAAAAAATCAATTAACCTAAACATAGAATAATATTTTAAAAAATTACATAAAAATAACAAATAATAATAAATTTTATTGTTGATACGTGGAATATAATATTATTAATTCAAATTTAATAATTGATTAGTATATATTAAAATCATTTGTGATTTTAGACCAAAATGTCTATTTTCAAAATTAATAGATTATAGTTAAATTATAGTAAAATTTTAGAGATCTCGGTGAAATTTATTCTAAAAAATTTTATATTGTATATTTTTATAATAAAATTATTACAGCATATTGAATTAGCAATTAAACTTTAATTTGATTTGATCATGAATATGACATCATCCTCAATCATACACATAGGGATTCGGATTGCATATGATATCAAATCAGATTAATTTGGTTGAATCATGTTTCTCCATATTCATAAACATTAACTGATTAAGATATTTTTTTTTTAACAGCTACAAAATGAATTTCACTATTGAATGCGAAGGAAGCTTCTCCAGCAATGACCCCAGCACGAACTGACCTTAACACTGAGGATGCTGATGAAAGCGTACGATGACAACCGAGTGAGGACTACAGAATTTGAAAGTGATTAATTATTACAACCGGTTTCTTTTTTGTTACAATTATTACAGCCGGTTCGGTAACTTGGAAACCCACATAATCCTTTTTTTTTCTTTTTTTTTTTATGTATATAAAAAACAGTATGTGCAAGGCATACTAAAATTCCTTCCCTCCAAAATACTTTAGTTTATGAACTTTTTCCCCCTTGAGATTTTCTACACAAATTAAGGAAAAAGTACGAATAATATCAATGTATGAATGTTATAAAAATATTAAAAATAACTTTTTTGGTAATTTATATTTTTAAGTTGAGAGAGAAGATAAATAGCATTTTCAAAGAACAGTACTTCTATGTCAACTAACACGACAATGCTTTACATGATTCAGCTTGATTATAGGTCAAGAAAAAAAAAATTCAGTGAACGTTATACTTTCGGTCACATTTATTGGTCACATCTTGACCAAAAAACTTTTTTTTTTCAGAGATAAAAAAATGGAAAAAAGCAGTTGAGGAAAACTTTTAATTAAGCTGCACGTGCAAAAATGTGGAAATTTTACAAAAATCAATTAGTATATATTTGCTAAATGTTTAATTTAGGATCTAATTTTTAGGGCATTTTGCAATTAAGGATATAATTTTTAATTTTGATCAATTAAGGACTAAACGTTTTCGAATTTAATCAATTAAAGATCTATCAACGGATGTGAAAGTCACGCGCCGTTAAATTATTAACGGCGTTATCAGTGACACGTGTAATAATCTATACCGTACACATGGTAGTAATCTATTGGTTGCAAAATTTTTTAAATTAATTTTCATTTAAAAAATTAAAAAATATTTTTTTTGCATTTTGAAAATATATAAAATGCTTGAATTCAGAAAATTAAAACCAACAAATCCAGAAACTTAAGTTTTTTTTTTGTTACAAGGCAAACATTAAATAACTGAGGATGGGGGTATTTGGATTCGAAACCAAGACTTATAATATGTCACAAGTCATCCTTAACCACTAGGCCAAAAGTTGTTGACAGAAACTTAAGTTTTTATTTGAAAATTAAAATGCAAATTGAAGTTATATTTCAGCACTTTTTTCTTTTCTTTACGATTTGCTGTTATGGCTTTCTCTTCTTCAGGCATGATTCACAAAAAATTAAACTTTCTGGCAACCCAAATCTTATTTCCAGTGACTTTCTTTGGTTTTGATTTAGTTTGACACTCACCAATGGGCATCCAAAAGAAAAAGCAGAACCTTGGTCTTCGTCCTTTTCCCCCATTATCAAACAAAAAACCAGAGATTCATCTTTTTGAATAAGGGAATTAGTAAAAGGATCAACCCACAAAAAAAGGATAGGGGAGTACGTATTGACCCAGATCCAGGAAAGCACTTTTAGATCAGTCGGGAACCAAGAAGGAAGTCATTTCGCTAACTCAAAGAAGAAAAAGAATTACTTGATGAGAGGGGAGAGAAGACCTGGAGGATACTGAAGCATTTAGAAATATCTCACTGGTTGTATTGGCATATTTGTTTGAAGCAATTTACGATTCTTTCTCCTTCACTCTGGTTAACGGTTCTCTCCTTGAAATTCTGACACTTGATGGCTTTCTGATGGATTTCAAGATTAAAAGCCTCAAAAAACTCCTTTAAGGCTTTGTAGGAGATATCAATCATCTGGGAATCATCAGGATTTTGGGGTAACTACTTAACGACATGCTGTAGATGACTGAAATGCTTGAAACAGCCCCTTTATGCTTGCAACTTGACAATCTCTTAACCCATAAGGAATGATCTAGGTCTGTGGCTTCAAGAAAGTCATTGGGTTTTTGAAAACATATAATATGATAGAAGAATTCTGGGATAAAAAAAAAATTTTAAGATTTTTTTAAGGTTTTGCAATGGCCAACAACAAGACATGGTGGTCGGCCAGCAATTGAGCACCATTTTCTGGGTTTCTTGAAAGAATAGTGAGAAAGGAGAAGATTTTAGAGAGAAAGAAAAAGTGGGAGAGGTTAGAGGGAGAAAAAAAGTAAAAAATAAATGAGTAAAATATTTTTTTTCACTTTTATAGGTTAAAAAAATTAAGATTTATTAACTTTCATTCTTTTAAACGACGCGTGATTTTCACACCCATTAATAAATCTTAATTTGATTAAATTTGAAAACGTTTAGTACTTAATTGATCAAAATTAAAGATTATATCATTAATTGTGAAATACTTCAAAGATTATATCTTAAATTGAACATTTAGCCTATATATTTCATCCTAATAGTAACATTATTTGTAAATATATTTGATGTCTATTATTTTTAAATTAAGCATGAAAGTTTTAGTTGCTATTTACAAATTTTTTTCCCCTTAAACCATGCGAGTTGTTTTTTAAGCTATAATTGACAAAGTTTTCTAGACATATCCCTTGCTAGCTTTTTCTTTCTTTCTTTTCTTTTCTTTTTTTTGAAAGAACAAACTACCTAAGCAAACAAGCAATGCCATTGGAATCAGGCTAATGACAAAGGTTCCAAGCTCTTCAGGAAGATTTTCAAGAATATATATTGTACAAATGAGGCTTTAATATGGTAATAAAAGAAAGGGTTGCAAATATAATGATTTGAATTTGAGCTAATGACTAGATGCTGTCTCTTAAAAAATTAATGCATTAACAATTTGAGGTAAACTTTAGGTTCAAGAACATATATACTTACAGTGAAACACACAAACCCCTTTATATTTATATCAAAAAGACATCAACCCCCATCTAGTTTCAAAATACCAAAATTTTTTCTTTCACTAGGGTTTAGGATTTAACATTCAGGGGTTTTGAGTTTCGAGTTTAAATTAATGGTTATGGTTTTAGAGTTTAGGATTAAGTGTTTAAGGTTTATGATTAGGGTTTAAAAATAATCAAAGGGGGAATTTTGGCATTTTGAAACTGAAAAAGGGTTAGTGTTCGAAATTTTTGTATTTCACCTTATATACTTAATTTCATTGGCAAAGTAACCAACAGAGTTTTCAACTATTACAAGTTTCATCATCATCATCATCAGAGCCTTTACCCCAATAATGGGATAGGCTACATGAACTAATATATGAACTCACGCTAAGTTGTCAAAATGAATTCTCCTCCTCTATTTGTTCCTATTTAAGGCAATTTGTTCTTCCAACTCTCTTTTCACCATATCTTTCATAATGGCTTTCTTTTAAGTTTTTTTTACCTTCCTTTAGTTCTAACCATTTTTTCATCATTCATAGCCTTCACTCTCTTAACTGGATAGTTCATAAGTCTATGTCGTATGTGTCCAAACCAACGTATAGACTTTCACTCATCTTGTCTTTAATAGGTGCCACTCCAACATTCTTGCAAATATCCTTATTCTCATTTTATCGTTTCTTGTATATTTGTTGCAACATTCGCATATCTATTGCACTCATCTTTTATGTATGCAGTTTTTTAGCCATCTAACATTCACTACCATAGAGGAATGTTGGTTTAACAACTATATTGTAAAAGTTTTCTTTCAACCATATAAGAATTCTTTTCTCGCACATCACACCTACAATGCTTCTCCACTTACTCTGCCAATTTGGATCTTGTGTGTCATATTGTCATCAATCTCTCCATCCATCTGTACAATCGACCCTGAATATTTGAAATAATCTTGTTTAGGGATCGCCGTCTCTTCTAGAAACACTATATTATGATCATTGTCTTTATTTGAATTGAATTTACATTTCATCTATTCATTATTCAATATGCTTAGTCTGAACCCTCTTAATTCTCGTATTTTTCTTCACAGTTCTAACTTTGTATTAACCTCCGCTCTAGTCTTAGCACACAAGACAATATTATCTGCAAACATCATACACCAAAGCTTTGGATAGATTTTATCAACTCACCCATTATTGCGGCGAACAAGAATAGGCTAATGCCGACTTTTGATGTAATTCCACAATGATAGAAAATTTGCTTGTTTGCTCTCTACATGCCTTTCCATGTATCCTTTCATCTCCATACATGTCTTTAATAATTTCAATATATTTCATAAGTATTCTTTTCTTCATTAAAGACCATCATAGCACTTCTCTAAAAACTTTATCATATACTTTCTCCAAGTCTATAGAAACCATATGAAGATCTTTACCCTATATTTGAGAAAACTCCATAATTGTATGTACCCTATATACTATGAAAAGTTTCTTCATAAAAAAAACTATGAGACAATTCATCAACGTAATTAGACAATTCTATATAAACCTAAAAATAAACAAATACTATATACTTAGATAAAATTCCATAAAGAGAATTTGAAAATTCCAAGGACAAAAGCTAATCAAAAGGTGTACTGGTTCGAAAACTTGGGAGTTCGAATGATCTCATGCCTAGTGTTTAGTAGCAAACTTAAACCTTCGTTACAAGTAGGTTGATTTTAACCTTTAATTCAATGTTTATTTTCAAATAATAAATAAATAAATGCCTTCCACTTTGCAACTTAAGAGAGGTTTGGTTTTTTTCTTCTTTGTTAAAATTTTTCAGCAATTGTGTGTTTTAACTTCGTATATTGGGGATTACATCCTAGAGGAACCCATTCCTCATTGTTAATTTGACTCATATGTTTGTAAGCATGGGCAGATGAAACACCTAGGACTTTTAGGGTGATCAGAATGACGAATCACTCAACTACAGAAGAAACTATATTTAAACTTATTTTAGTACAGAAGAATGATCCCAACAAAGATGGGTTTGAACACACTTTGTTTTGCAAACTATAATCCTACTCACAATAACCAAGATTTGTTGTAACATCCCGTTACCACCTTTTTAACGAATTTTTTTTATACAACTTTACCGGTTGGGCTGTTCGCGATGCCAATAACATTCTACAATAATAATATTTATTTATCAAATACGGAATATGAAATTTCTTTTCATTATTCCTTACATCTGACATCCTCTATTGTCTTTATTTCAATAAAGTAGTACTGTGTACATATGTCTGGAATGTAAAAGAGAAGAGACTGTACCAGTCACGTTTAACATAACATGCCTCAGCACTTTAAACGTAGCTGTACCCATCTGAGTTAATTCTCTAACTCCGTGTCTTTTATTTGTGGAGTTAAAACAAAGGGTGAGCGATTCATACGCTCAGTAAAGGAGACATATACTGTTTTATGAAACCAAAATCATATTTCACAGTTTATTTGTTTTCCATAAATCACGTCAATTAGGAAAACAGTGGTTATATCAACCAGTACTCTCCATACGTCATTCAAATCATTTTCTTAACAGTTTACAATAAATTAGATTAAACAGCAAATAGGATTTTAACAAATCCTTTCAGTAAACAGAAATCATTAAGTTGAGACTAGGCAACAAATAAATCATGCTATCATCGTTCCCCCTCCCCCTTGCGAGAACGGAATCTACCGCTATTGGGGTGCACCCGTAGGCCATCGCCCATCACGGCTATCTCTGCTAGATCTATGGCCATAATCTATAGGTGGTCCTCGGGTCCACTTGCTAGGTGACCTCGAGACCGCGGATGACTTGGCGGGTCCATCAACCCTGTGACGCCCTGAGGTGCACTCGTTGGTCCATTGACCGAGCCACCGCCCCAGGCGGGTCACGCAACTACATGAATCATAAAGCATGAACTCAGGGCCTAAAGTCTCAAAAACACTTTTTATATCTCATGACAACCCTTATGGAATTATATCAACCTTTAAAACCTGCTCGCCCATGGTCAGTTCGCCCAATATGGCTCGCCCATGGAAGCTTGCCCAGTGCGGAGAACTTGTGTTCGCCCGCCCACTTTGCTTTTAAAATCAGAAAGCAAAACTGGCTCGCCCTTAGTGACTCGCCCATTAGTCAATCATCAGTGCGGGGAATAGTATTTGCCCTCCACTTAGCTTTTCAAAACAAAGCAACCTGGCTCCCCCAAAAGAATACCAAGGGGTTCGCCCGCCTTTTATTTAAAACAAAGTTACTCACCCAAGAAGTCAAAAAAGGGTTCTTCGCCCATTGGTGGCTTACCCGGATTCTATTTAAAACGAGGTAACCCGCCCTCCATTATCAGTTCGCCCAACATAAAAACATGAGGGCCAGTTCACCCAAAATATTATAAATGTTTGACTCGCCCGTTGAAACCAGCTCGCCCAACAAACAACATAAGGGTCGGCTATCTCTGTAGCTCGCCCAAGTCAAAATAATTCATTAAATAAATGCATGTCATAAACCAAAATAGTTTCTCGATATTTTCATAATATTTTTACTCCACAGGACATGCATTTACTTCACATACATCTCCCTTACCTGGTTCAACGAAGCCTCACTTCCCGATCGCCTTTCCGATCGCTTTTACCGAATCCATAATTCCTGGCTGCAAAATAATTTATAATTTCTATTAATATTTCTTTTTCAACTATTTCCAACACTTTGGCGAGACTTAATATTGAACTAGCTCGCCCAACATTCAATTCGCAAGGAGAACCTTGGCTTAAATGTAGGAGTTCGTCCACAATTCTACTCGCCTTGTTTGAGTTCGATATATGTTCTTAAATGAGTTCGCCTGACATGGCTTTTTAGTCTAAGGTGGGCTCGCCTAAGACTTAACATGTGGCGACCTCGCCCACAGTCACAATTCACATTATTTAGTTTGCCAATGATGTTTGAGCTCGCCCATTTATCAGTTCGCCTATGAATTAAACTAAGTTGGGCGACCTCGCCCTCTTGGATTGGCGAGTTCTTATTGCCTACTCGCCCACTGGCGATCACAATAGTCGCCATTCTCATCACTTTTCCAGTGTTTTCCCATCATCTTTCTACAATTTTTAACCCAGTTTCATTTTATTCTTCATCTACTTCAAGATATGAATTTAATCTATTTCTATGATCTATCAAGAATAAATCAAAAGCAAGATTATAATCATGCTTCTCAAACTTGAAATCATAGAAATATATCATTAAATCTCAAGAACCATTAAATCTCACCTTAATCAATTGCACTTCCAGAACAGAACTCTATCTGTCTCATGTTAGCCTTGCTTTGCTTATTCCTTGAGCTCATCAACTATGGAGGAAAGGTTTTGCAAGCTGTTTTTCTTATTTAGCTAACGTAAGGATGAAGCTTAGTAAATCAAGCATGGTGGAAATGTATGGAATCAGAACAGAAACTGGCAGTTGCATAATTTTCGTGAAGGAGATGAAGTTTGCTAAGCCAATTTTCCTCAAATGTTTCTTCTTATATAGCCATGCTAATCCAATCAGAACTCATCACCTGGCCTTTACTCTGCTTCTTCCATCATTCCACGTCTTTCATTCCTTTAATGCATGAAGAAAACTGCAGCTCGAGGTGGCGTGAAAGTCTCCCTTTCACACGCCTTTTTTTTCTCTGCTATTGACTTTGTTTCACTCTTCAACCAATAAGGTTAATTCCTTCTGACTTTAACATCTTCTCCATTAATTGTCTTCAACCGTATGACTTACAAAGTCAATTTTGGCTGCCAAATTGGTTTGAATCTATTTTCATTTTGTCCACAAGTGTCATTCCAGTTCACCCCTTCATCAAGAGACCTCAGCTTCAATTCGCCAATCTTTGAGATCGCCACTTTATCTTGATGCCAATTTCGTATTTGGCCATTACGAAATAATATCCTTTCCTTGGCTATCACATAGAGGTTTGGCGATCAAGTTTATAGCTCTACTCGCCCACTTGTTGTTATATGGGCGACCACCAGTCCTCGCCCCCTTGGGCGATCACCAGGTATTGCTCAACTCGCCAATCTTGCTTTGATTCACGCCACACGTTAGCGAACTCACCTATTCGCTAGTATGGCCGTTAGTTACAACTAGTCATCCTCCATTGGCGATCACATTGACTTGGTGAGTACTTATTGCCTTACTCTCCTGCTAGACTATCATTTGCCCCTCTATATGTTGCTCGCACACTCATATCTTGGGCGATCACAAGTCCTCGCCCATTCGGGCGAACACCATACACAACTAGCTGGCGAACTCACCTATTCGCCCAATGTCATCATCAATTGGCGATTATCCTCTAGCTCGCCCATTGGCGAGCTCTTTCAATAGTACTCGCCATCATCAACTCGCCGTCACGCATTGGCGATTATCGTCTTGCTCGCCCATTGGCGAGCTATCCACTGTAGTACTCGCCCATCAAGTATTTCACCGAAATTGCTTCTTTCACAACTCATGTTAAGGAACTTTTCATCCAAGTGGAAATCAATATTCATTATTTATTTAATTTCCATTATTAATTTATGAAATTAGACTCTACAGTAGTGTAGAATCAAGTCTTACATTTTCTCCCCACCTTAAGAAATTTGGTCCTTCAAATTTCAACTGGACCATCGCTGAAAGAGCTCTGGATACTTCTCACTTATAAGGCTATCTACTCTCTAGTAGCCTCCTATTGCCCGAGCATTTCAATCAAAGGATTTATCTTAGATCACAATCACTTTATTACTACACTTAATCCTTCCTATCCAGAATCCGTACCGGTTTCTCAACACAATTCATGTCCTCTCTAATCTCCAAGGGCTCATGTCGAATTACGTGAGAAGGATCTGGATAACATTTTCTCAATCCTCAAGACATGTAATACGTTTGGACTCCTGACAACTCTGCAGGTAGTGTACATCTTCCACACGATCTAAGATTTC
Organism: Heritiera fomes; assembly: GCA_032173925.1. NCBI lineage: Eukaryota > Viridiplantae > Streptophyta > Magnoliopsida > Malvales > Malvaceae > Heritiera > Heritiera fomes. The sequence goes on along the minus strand of JAPDPM010000009.1, from coordinate 11,929,730 downwards.
CAAAGATAAGATGCGTCGGGAACTCAATTTCCCTCTCATTATGCATCCCAATGGTGAGACCTTAATATACATAATCTCTTGTATATCTCCAGAAGTTTGTTCGACCAAGTCGAAAATAATTCTCGGTCTCTCATTTTCTCATGCTATCGTGGATTATATCATCTGCTAAATAAACCCCTTTCAAGTGCTATGCCTATACTCTCCTTTGGCCATTATCATAAACAAACTTTGCCAGGGTAGAGGATTATCCCAGGAGCCTATAAAATCAGCTGCACCAGCTCACATCATATACTCGAGCGTTCATATCATACGCTCGGACCGTCTCTCAGTCTGCGGATAATTTGCGGTGCAAAACTCAATCGGGATCCCATAGCTTCCTGTAATCTCTCTCAACACTGAGATACGAAGCGGGACTCCTTATCAGATGAAATGCTCACTGGAATACTGTATAATCTCACTATTTCCCTGACATATAACTTGGCCAAGGCATTATTTAGCTCAATAAATTTAATAACCAAGGAATAAGCAGTCTTAGTCAATATATCCACAACTATCCAGATAGTATTATACTCTTTTCAATTTCCTTATCAATTTCTAACTTTTAGTTAATCTCGTCTCTAAATTGAGACCACGAGTATCTCTTCATACTCTATATTGTCTTTAAAAGTACTGCCCGTCTCTTCAAGCCATCAATAATCATCCCTTTGGCACTCTATCGCGCCCCAAGTTCACTCTTTCAGGTAAGTCAGCGACTATATGGTTCGCCCATTTCTCTCAACATATTATCCGCTGTTAGGCGATCGCCCAACTCGTGGGTCGCCATCCCGGATTTTATTCAATGATCCTGAAGAATTCGGGCTTCTTCTCTCACAACCATTTTATACTCCCTGAAATCTTCTATCATCCTTGGGAGTTAGTAAATTTTCACTTCTTTTACACAGTCACTCATTCATACTACTTATCACTTATCATCTCATTTAGTGCTTAGTCGATAATAATTTGATGACTATCATTTAGATAGTTTTTAATCAATCGTATGAAATTGTCCCAGCAGTCTCTCAAATACAACGCACTCGCTCTCAATATATCCCGGAGCGTCCACACAATGCGCTCAGATATCTATATCAATCAGAGGCGGTGCTAACAGCAAAATTTTGGAATCCCAAAGCCTTTTGCTATCCTCTCAAAGCATGTGGCAATTCATGGATCCCTATCACAAGTACCCACTCACTGAAACTTCACATACGTTCTCTCTGTTTCACTGATATATATCGACTAAGGCATTCAGGACATCCCGAAACATGATGACGAAGTGAATTAACTCGGTTACACAATCCATATTCACTTCTATAACCTCATGGTTACACTATGACTACCCTTCTTTTGCAGGCCTTAATACTAGCCACCGATTACGTCTTAGGTAATCATTTTCCCCTTGATAACTTCTCTTATATCAAGTTATCATTTTTATCTCTTCTATTCTCCTAGTGCATGTAATGTCACTACTTGGAGAATATACTTGAGAGTATACTTTCCTCACATCAATTTCTGAAATTTAAATTTATTACCTTTCATATTTTCATCACCACTTTATTTATACAATTTCACATTCCCAATATGTACATATATACACATAAGTATATCCTTTTTCAGGATTAGCAGTACTTCTTGTATCTGCTCCTCTGAGTATGACAATTCATCTTTTTAATACTAGCTTGTCATTAATTCCAGCCATAACTGCATAATGCTTAGAGGAAATCACATTTATTCTTATACTTAGGAACTAACTCATAACTAGTGTTCCCTAGTCATCATATGACTGGTCTCTAAAGATATTTCCATTCTATATCATTTATTACCACTGTCATTTTTTTTCCACTTAATATAGTACTTTACTGTTACTATCTCATAACCATTTCGAATACTATATTCATACATACCCATTCACTTCCACTTTCTCACAAGTATATATCACATTAATAAGGAAACAAATTCCACAAAATCCTCCACAAATCATTTATGTCATATGGGTATCTCATAAATTTTATACCCCAATCACAACACTTTAATCTCACTTACGTAGTGAGATCCTTTACTCATACAGCTTCAATGTCTACTTAATCATTCGAGACCTCACGTCTCTACTGTATATAGTTCAATTAGAACTCATATTCACTGACTTAACAATAAGGTTTTCCATTCCTAAAAGTTTTTGACGTTATTCAACGATATTGCTTATATCAATATACATATTTATTCTCTTTAAAATCATCCTAGTTGGCTCTAGGCACACAAATAGGAAGGATACTACAGTCGGCTAGGGATCCAGATAGAATATGATAGGTATTTTAGAATACCATACTTGTTCCGGAACCTAGAAGCAACTGTAGAGAGTACAAATCTCGTTGTTTTTCAAAATAATATAATTTTCGTTTTCACCAGTTATATCAAAACAGTTTACTTCTCTACTCATCAATCTCTAGAGTAATTTCTCAAGCTCTTCTGATTCACTGGTAAGAGCTTACAACAAATTTCATATTGTGAATCGAGTCAAAAATCTCTCAAATCCATGTTACTCCAGAAGCTTACTTAAAACATCATCATGTAATTTCAAATTCATAATCTCATATTATCTTGAATGTCTCGTTATTTACATCCAACCAAATCACTATGTATCCTCCAAACACATATATACATTTTCAAGTCACTTTACAAGTATTTTACAATATTTCGATTCTATGGATATTGTAACGGACCAGCCCAACCGGCCATGGCAAACTCTTTTTAGGCCCATCGACAACGATTGCTGTGACAACGCTACTTATCCATACTGTCCTCTTTGGCGATCACCTAAACGCCCGATCCTTCCAACCGTGCTCGAGCTCGCCCATCTCAAGGTTTTCTTTTCTCATTTGTAATGACTCGAACACTTGACTTCCTTAAATGTTAATTCACTACTAATATTTATTCTCCTAAAAATAAGGAGTGTCTAGAACTAGTATTAACATAATCAATTTTACATCATTTCTCACACAATTCACCTTTTAGTTCACACTCTATTAGTACATCACTTTTCATAATATTCAATAATTTCTCATCACTATAATCCATATTTTCACTTTAATTCAGATCCTAAAATCCACAACATGGCTGACTATCTCGCGACCTCTCATAGCATATACTCAGGGTCATCTTACTCATCAATATATCAGTGGGATCCACAATAGGGATCATCCTTTACACCATCAATTACTACTTTAATTCAATTTAGTCATTCATGACTTAGATAAAATATTTCAATATAGAGGTATGTTCATAACTTCCCCTTTAATTCCCCATCTTCGATATACCTCCAAACACGCGATCTTAGGGCTTATATACTAATATTATCCCTTTTTATTTCAATATCATCATTTCAGGATCTTAGTTCGATATGGACAGAGAAGTCCTAGTGGGGCCCTCACCGAGCTCCTCACTATACCTTACCGAATAGATCTGACATTATGATGATAAGATCGCCTATCTCAAGCAATATTTCTGGATTACTATCTCTATATGTAACCCATAATTCATCAACTTTTACCTCATTGAAACATTTAACTCAATTTACAGTCACTTGACTCCTTTATACATTCAGACTATACAGTACTACAAGGGATGTTAACCTTTCTCAACACTTCTTATGATAAATGCATCAAAAGACATCAGACAAACTCAAAGCTCTGATACCATTAAATCTGTAACATTCCGTTACCGCCTTTTTAACGAATTTTTTATACAACTTTATCGGTTGAGCTGTCTGCGATGCCAATAACATTCTACAATAATAATATTTATTTATCAAATACGAAATATGAAATTTCTTTTCATTATTCCTTACATCTGACATCCCCTATTGTCTTTGTTTCAATAAAGTAGTACTGTGTACATATGTCTGGAATGTAAAAGAGAAGAGACTGTACCTGTCACGTTTAACATAACATGCCTCAGCACTTTAAACGTAACTGTACCCATTTGAGTTAATTCTCTAATTTCGTGTCTTTTATCTGTGGAGTTAAAACAAAGGGTGAGCGATTCATACGCTCAGTAAAAGAGACATATACTGTTTTATGAACCAAAACCATAGTTCATAATTTATTTGTTTTCCATAAATCACGTCAATTAGGAAAACAGTGGTTATATCAACCAATACTCTCCATACGTCATTCAAATCATTTTTTTAACAGTTTACAATAAATTAGATTAAACAACAAATAGGATTTTAACAAATCCTTTCAGTAAACAGAAATCATTAAGTTGAGACTAGGCAACAAATAAATCATGCTATCATCGTTCCCCCTCCCCCTTGCGAGAACGGAATCTACTGCTATTGGGGTGCACCCGTAGGCCATCGCCCATCACGGCTATCTCTGCTAGATCTATGGCCATAATCTATAGGTGGTCCTCGGGTCCACTTGCTAGGTGACCTCGAGACCGCGGATGACTTGGCAGGTCCATCAACCCTGTGACGCCCTGAGGTGCACTCGTTGGTCCATTGACCGAGCCACCGCCCCAGGCGGGTCACGCAACTACATGAATCATAAAGCATGAACTCAGGGCCTAAAGTCTCAAAAACACTTTTTATATCTCATGACAACCCTTATGGAATTATATCAACCTTTAAAACCTGCTCGCCCATGGTCAGTTCGCCCAATATGGCTCGCCCATGGAAGCTTGCCCAGTGCGGAGAACTTGTGTTCGCCCGCCCACTTTGCTTTTAAAATCAGAAAGCAAAACTGGCTCGCCCTCAGTGGCTCGCCCATTAGTCAATCATCAGTGCGGGGAATAGTATTCGTCTGCCACTTAGCTTTTCAAAACAAAGCAACCTGGCTCACCCAAAAGAATACCAAGGGGTTCGCCCGCCTTTTATTTAAAACAAAGTTACTCGCCCAAGAAGTCAAAAAAGGGTTCTTCGCCTATCGGTGGCTTACCCGGATTCTATTTAAAATGAGGTAACCCGCCCTCTATTATCAGTTCGCCCAACATAAAAACATGAGGGCCAATTCGCCCAAAATATTATAAATGTTTGACTCGCCCGTTGAAACCAGTTCGCCCAACAAACAACATAAGGGTCGGCTCTCTCTGTAGCTCGCCTAAGTCAAAATAATTCATTAAATAAATGCATGTCATAAACCAAAATAGTATCTCGATATTTTCATAATATTTTTACTCCACAGAACATGCATTTACTTCACATACATCTCCCTTACCTGGTTCAACGAAGCCTCGCTTCCCGATCGCCTTTCCGATCGCTTTTACTGAGTCCATAATTCCCGGCTGCAAAATAATTTATAATTTCTATTAATATTTCGTTTTCAACTATTTCCAACACTTTGGCGAGACTTAATATTCAACTAGCTCGCCCAACATTCAATTCACCAAGAGAACCTTAGCTTAAATGTGGGAGTTCGCCCACAATTCTACTCGCCCCTGTTTGAGTTCGATATATGTTCTTAAATGAGTTCGCCTGACATGGCTTTTTAGTCTAAGGTGGGCTCGCCAAAGACTTAACATGTGGCGACCTCGCCCACAACCACAATTCACATTATTTAGTTCGCCAATGATGTTTGAGCTCCCCCATTTATCAGTTCGCCCATGAATTAAACTAAGTTGGGCGACCTCGCCCTCTTGGATTGGCAAGTTCGTATTGCCTACTTGCCCACTGGCGATCACTAAATTTCAACATTGGCAATCACAATAGTCGTCATTCTCATCACTTTTCCAGTGTTTTCCCATCATCTTTCTACAATTTTTAACCCAGTTTCATTTTATTCTTCATCTACTTCAAGATACGAATTTAATCTATTTCTATGATCTATCAAGAATAAATCAAAAGTAAGACTATAATCATGCTTCTCAAACTTGAAATCATAGAAATATACCATTAAATCTCACCTTAATCAACTGCACTTCCAGAACAGAACTCTGTGTGTCTCATGTTAGCCTTGCTTTGCTTATTCCTTGAACTCATCAACTATGGAGGAAAGGTTTTGCAAGCTGTTTTTCTTATTTAGCTAACGTAAGGATGAAGCTTAGTAAATCAAGCATGGTGGAAATGTATGGAATCAGAACAGAAACTGGCAGTTGCATAATTTTCGTGAAGGAGATGAAGTTTGCTAAGCCAGTTTTCCTCAAATGTTTCTTCTTATATAGCCATGCTAATCCAATCAGAACTCATCACCTGGCCTTTACTCTGCTTCTTCCATCATTCCACGTCTTTCATTCCTTTAATGCATGAAGAAAACTGCAGCTCGAGGTGGCGTGAAAGTCTCCATTTCACACGCCTTTTTTTTCTCTGCTATTGACTTTGTTTCACTCTTCAACCAATAAGGTTAATTCCTTACTGACTTTAACATCTTCTCCATTAATTGTCTTCAGCCATATGACTTACAAAGTCAATTTTGGCTGCCAAATGGTTTGAATCTATTTTCATTTTGTCCACAAGTGTCATTCCAGTTCGCCCCTTCATCAAGAGACCTCAGCTTCAATTCGCCAATCTTTGAGATCGCCACTTTATCTTGATGCCAATTTCGTATTTGGCCATTACGAAATAATATCCTTTCCTTGGCTATCACATAGAGGTTTGGCGATCAAGTTTATAGCTCTACTCGCCCACTTGTTGTTATATGGGCGACCACCAGTCATCGCCCCCTTGGGCGATCACCAAGTATTGCTCAACTCATCAATCTTGCTCTGATTCACGCCACACATTGGCGAACTCACCTATTCGCCAGTACGGCTGTTAGTTACAACTAGTCATCCTCCATTGGCGATCACATTGACTTGGCGAGTACTTATTGCCTTACTCTCTTGCTAGACTATCATTTGCCCCTCTATATGTTACTCGCCACACTCATTTCTTGGGCGATCACAAGTCCTTGCCCATTCGGGCGAACACCATACACAACTAGCTAGCGAACTCACCTGTTCGCCCAATGCCATCATCAATTGGCGATTATCCTCTAGCTCACCCATTGGCGAGCTCTTTCAATAGTACTCGCCATCATCAACTCGCCGTCACGCATTGGCGATTATCGTCTTGCTCGCCCATTGGAGAGCTGTCCACTGTAGTACTCGCCCATCGAGTATTTCACCAAAATTGCTTCTTTCACAACTCATGTTAAGGAACTTTTCATCCAAGTGGAAATCAATATTCATTATTTATTTAATTTCCATTATTAATTTATGAAATTAGACTCTACAGTAGTGTAGAATCAGGTCTTACATTTGTGGGCGAACCTTGATTTGTTGCAAGAGGTCAAAAATTGTATGGAATTAAAAAGTGTTACCAAGGCTCATCAAGTCGCCAAGCACAAGAGTTCAAAGGTTAGGAAAATTTTCAAGTTGATAAGTTGATACTAAAGAACTGTGAAGCCAATAAATCAACAACTGAGGAGAAGAAGTTATCGCTGAATTAGAAAGGACCATATAAGGTGACTATTATGGTTGAGTGTGGTGCTTATAGACTATCGAACCTAGGGGTAGACAATTACTAAGAACTTAAAATGTTATTCATTTAAAGAGGTACTTTATCTGATTTCCATTTCTCACTTTTCATTTCTATGAATAGCATATACTCCCATGATTATACAATTTGTCACTACTAACTTGTAAGCCTCAGCATGATTAGACGACCCATTCAAAAGCCACTTACCAATAAGACCAATTTCAGCAAAGTATGACTAAATTTAGAGGAATTTCTTCTTAAAAGTGAGTATTTATTTGCATACATGGACATCTTTTTACATTTTTTTCCAAAACATTCCATATAAAAAGTCTTTCACCAAAGAAGGCATTTAAAGCCCTTACCAATGATGACACCAACAAGTTAAAACCCTTCACGAATGAAGGCACTTAAAGCCTCTTAACAATGAAGGCACCTACAAGTTAGAGCCATTTGCCTACGAAGGACACAAACGCCCCTCATCATTGCGGACACCTACAAGTTTAAGCCATTCTCCAACGAAGGCACTCAAAGTCACTCGCCAACGAGGGCATCTACAAGTTAAAGCCCTTCACCAATAAAGGCATTAAAATCCCCTTGCCAACAAGGGAACCAACAAGTTAAAGCCTTTTGCTAATGAAGGCACTCACTAACGAGGGCAAACTATCTACTAAGTCCAAACACCAAAATTTTACAAGTTAACAAATCCATCAAATGTCAATTTTATAGGTTAAATATATTCCCATTCCTTATAACGATTATAAAATAGTAAGTTCATTAGTCATACTTCCCTAAAGTTAATAAAAATATGATAATAACCAGCAACCGTCAACTTGCTAATAATTTTTATACTTAGACAAATTTTCACTTATTTGTATTGATTGCAAAGTCACCAACTGAGGCGCAAAAATAGAATAGAAACAAATATATGTGCATTTCATTTAATTCATCAAGAATTGTTTACAAAATAATAAGTTTGCAAGAGAAAACAAAATAAAAAGGAATAAACTTAAAATACCCCCAATCATCTTATAACTATCCCCTCATTTACATCTTTTGGGCCTTTCAACATTACCAATTCCTTGTGTGTCCTCGCCAAAAGATACATCTATGGGATCCTCTATAGTAAGAATTTCAATGGAAACAGTAATGTCATTTGGAGTAAAAGGTGAAGGAGATTCAAGGTTAACCACAAGTGATGGAGCAAGAGCAACAACAAGAGCAAGAATGCAAAAGCCTCAACCTCAATACTAACAAGAAGTGCAGCAACTTCAGCAATAACAACAGAAGGAGTAAGGGTAGTGGGAGTAATCACCTCACCCAGTTTAGCATGAGCCTCACCATCATTGTCATCTCTAAAACAATATGGAGTGCTCAAAATGGCCACACACTCTAACCTCACCTCAACTCTTAAACAGACGAACTCCTTGGCATCCTTTAGATCATACACATTGAATTTAGTAAGAGGAAGAAGTGCCTCGACAAACTCTAAAATGGTTAGGTCCAAATGACGATGAATAAGTTGCACACCAATAGGGGTCGATTGTCTAGTATTCTCCCCTGTTTATGCCATCTTATCAGCAACTTCGTATATAATGGCATCACAATCCTGCTTTGCCTTGGCAATTAACTCTAATACTTTAGACTCTAATACTTTATACCAAAAAGACTACATAATTGTAAAATCTATTCTAGCATAGTATTTTATCTAGTAGTATAGACTATGGTTCATGATTGCAGTCTAATATATAAATATAGACCACATTTGAGGGAAGAACTGTAGTCCTGGTTCTAGGAAATATACTACGTTTTTAAATATAAGCGTAGTCTAATTTGTATTATAAACTACACGTTTAAATTATATATAATTTTTTATTTATTTGAAAATAGATTGATTTTTTATAGGCTTAATACCCAAATATGTCCTCTACTTTGTCACAAAATGGAATTAAGTCTTCAATGTTCAATTGCATGGAAATTAGTCTTAAATGTTTCAAAATAATAGAATTAAGGATATTTCCGTTAAATTCTTTGATTTCCGTTACTCTTGCACACTAATAAAACTTAACGGCGATCAAAGAATTTAATGGAAATATCCTTAATTTTATTATTTTGAAACGTTTAGGACTAATTTTTATGCAATTAAAAGTTGATGACTTAATTCCATTTTGTAGCAAATGTGGAAGACATATTTGGGTATTAAGCCTTTTTTATATCTATAGGCTATATGTTGTTAATAACCGTAGTCTAATTTTGAGTGATAGACTATGCATATTATATAAACCATGGTGTAACCACGGTGTTTTTGGTAAATTTGAACTACGGTTGAAATAGTAACCAATTAGACAAATCATAACAAAGTAACTACTAAAAATTTTTTTATACCTCATTTTCATGACAATAAACTCTCTTTAAGAGTCCAATACAACATATATATATATATATATATATATATATATGAATATACAAAGTTATAGACATGTACACTTCGGTATTCTCCTTAAACTTCATCTCCACTGACCAAAACACTAGCTCTTATTCTATCAACCTGATCAGTAAGAAGATAAAAAAGATACTTCAACAACAATCAAGAAAAAATTTCAAACTTAGTATGTTAGAACAAAATTCCATAATGTAACTTTGTACATGTTAGGGATTACTGTACAAATTAAGTTAAGAATAGCTTGAAAAGCTTATCTATAGTGAGACTCGAAAGTGTTTGGTTGTCAAATTAATGGATGAATATCTCAATTTTAATGCATTTGTCTATACTAGGTAATGTATTCATCATGTTTTATATATTATGACATTGTTTATGAGCATTAAATTCGCTTTATGAATGTAGTATTATTGTTTAATATTTTTTTGTCTAGTTAGTTTGTAAAAATTTGAAACCAACAACTTAAAGTGATGCAAGCTAAGATGTGAAAAGATCATGGTCTTCGTTATTTGCAACAGTTCTTATGTAGAAGAAATTTTGAATGACATCAAGAATGTATTGAAAGATTTGGCCTTCATTATTTGTAGGAGTTCTTCCACAGTAGAAATTTTGAATGACATCAAAAATGTACTGAAGTTCATCATAATTTGATTACATGAACTTAATACTTTCTTGAAGGCACTGAAAATGTCTTCTACACAAGAACTCTTGCAAATAATAAAGGTTAGGATCTTCTCACCTCCTAGCTTGCATCATTTTAAATCTAAGTTCCTAATTTTTATAAACCAGTCAGACAAAAAGCAATTAAACAACAATTATGCATCAATAAAGTTAATTAGATACACATAGAAAATGTCATGATATAAAATATGATTAATACCTTGCCTAAAATAAGACATGAATTACAACTGAAATGGTCTGTTAGTTTGACAACTTACCATTTCAAGTAGAATGACAAAGCAACTACTATATATAAGCTTTTCCAACCATTCGCAACTTAATCAAAATAAAGTCCAACTCTTTGTATAGAAACATGATAAATATGAAGAATCACATTAATTAAATGCACACTATAGTAAAATTTCTTTTGTTAAAAATTCGCTTACATAAACAACCAAAATCAAAGGAAAAAAATGAGAAAAAGAACCATAAACTAACAAAAATTTAATGAAATATTTCTCACAATATTAATCGCAAAATCCTTCTGCAATAGTTTAAACATTTATTTTCAGGTAAGAAAGCTCATGTGCAACAGCAAAGGATTAACAAACAATGGCTACTTCATTATTGAAATATTGAGGTGCTAAAGCTTTGAATTAAAGTAGCTATATAGCTTTTTTGTGAAAAAAAAAAAAGAAAAAGAAAAAATAACTAAAATTCTATATACAATGAGAGAAAAAACCTTAACCTCACAAATTGAAAAAGATGCTTTGAAGTCAAAGTGTAAGAGCCAAAACCTCCAATTAGATAACTCGCAACTAAAAATATCTTTCAAATCTACAAAAAGGTGAAAAACTAAACAAAATTATAAGGAAAAAAAACTTAACACTAGAAAATATTAGAAATTAAACCCTAGAAATAAAAAAAAAGGTTGTTAGACAACGAACCTGCTTCGTGTAGGAACTAGATGAGTTAAGTGAAAAAAATCCTACAAATCTATAAAAACAAGTGACAAAAAAAATATATATAAAGAATAAAAATAATCATATAAAAAATAAAAAATAACAAAAAATAAACCCTCAAACATTGAAAAAGGGTTTACACTACATGTTTCATTAATGGAAATGGTTAATCATCACTACTATAGTTATTTTATGGTGTTTCATCTATCACAAGAGTTGATTTAAAAATGAAATTGGTTTTTCATGGTTTTTTGTTTAAAATGAGGCCACACTAAAAATAGTTTGTAGACTAAACAATGCATGGGGTAGATTATCATTTGATGAAAATGGTTTTTCATTCAAAATGAGGTTATGCTGAAAATGATTTTTTATTAGGAATAAATATGAGTAAAGTCTAAGCCCTTAAAAATGTTGAAGGAACAGCAAGAAAAAAAAAGGAAAAAAATGGTGGTTTTTAGAATGAAGGAAAGATTTGTAGAGTGAGCATTGAACCATAAAATTCAATAAAAATAGAAATATATTGCATTTATCATTTAAAATTGTAGTATTTCATAATAGTAATTTAATTTGAAAATACATAAAACAACTACGTTTAATATAAAGACCATAGTCTATTTTGAATTTAAACTATGCATAGTCTGTGATTATTGTACATGAATCTTAAAAGACAAAACATCATACACAAAAACTACATTTAAAACCCTAAACCATAATCTATTAATAGATAAAGTGGTAGTTTATTCAAATAGCAAAATGACTATTCATAAATGATGTTGCATAAGCCATGCCTAAAACTTAAATCATTTTCAATGTATTTGAATCTTGGAAGAAAAATATTGAGTTACAAAAGTGTACATTTAAAACCCTAAACCATTATTTACTAATAAAAAAATTTTATTTATTTAAATAGCAAAATGTTTATTCATAAATGACATTGCAATAGTTTTGCCTGAAACAAAAATCATTTCCAATGTATATGAATATTGAAGTAAGAAATATTGAGCCATAAAAGGCTACATTTAAAACAAAAACTGCAGTCTATTTACATGTAATACTACAACATTTAATTGAGAAAATAAGTCTTTCCATCTTCTACAAGAAATAACTTTTTTTCAATTAATTTGTATTTATGAAATTAATAATACTAACTACAATTACCAATAAAATCGTATTTAAAGACATGATGCCAAATATGTTATATTTGTAAATTAACCTTTCCAATATTGCAGGTAGATGACTATTAGAAAAAAAGAGCAAAAAATACGGCTATATAAAAACATTAATTACAGTTACTAAAAGCACACACAGTCTATTATCTTTAACTATAGTTCTTTAAAGTTTTAAACTTTTCATATTTGAAGCACCATAGCTCTAACCACTTTTATACAAAAAACATAGATTAAGATACTAAAATACTAAATAATACTTAAATTAATTATACAAAACTACTATTTTCAATACACTACAAGTTTTACATATTAAAAGTATATTGATAGACTATGATTTAACTCCGTCTTTGTTAAGGGTTAACACAGTCAATCCCAAGTGTAGATAAAGGAGAAGGGTGGTGGCAGGTTTAGACAACTAGCCACCAAAACTAGTGTATTTTCATGAAATGAACAATATCAAAACATCATTGAAACGTCCCTACTCAGTGACGTGTTGCACCAGAGCCTGAGTGTGATGAAAAGTAGGCAAGGGTTGCTAGGTCATCGCTCAGAAGCGACATGCTACATTGACACCTAAATGCAATGTCAAATAAGCAATGGTTCCCATACCACAATGGATGGGGATGGGTGAAGAAGTTAGTCCATAAGTATAAGATTAGGTTAGGATATTAGAATATAAATACAATTAGTGGTAAGTTAGATGAGATTTGTAAAGTAATGAGTAGGATGAGGGTTAACATCTTGTGTCTTTAGAAGACCAAATAGGTTGGGGAGAAGGGTAGGGAGATAACACCTTGGCAATATAAGCTTTAGTACATAGAAAAAATAAGATCGAAAAAATATAGGTATCATCATAGATAAAGAGTGCCATAAGGATGTTGTACAGGTTAGGAGACAAGGGGATAAAATTAATTTGGTTAAGCCAATTCTAGGAGGAGAGGTATTGAATGTTATTAGCACGTATATACCCTAGATATGAAGCTAGTAAACTATAATTTGGGGAGGATTTAGATAAGGCAGTACAAGAAGTGCCTTTAGGGGAAAACATTCTCATTGGTGGTGACTTTAATAGACATGTAAGTATTAGTAGAGAGAGTTTTGAAAACATACGTGAAGGTTTTGGTTATGGTGTAAGAAATGAAGTAGGGATGTTATCCTAAATATTGCTTTATCTTATGACCTAACCCTAGTAAATAAACTGTTTAGGAAGAGAGATACACATTATAACCCTTAATAGTGGACTGAGAGCAACTTAGATAGATTTCTTTTTGACTAGGAAGAGGGATAGACATAGATGTCTGGACTATAAGGTTATTTATGTTACCATGCAACATAGACTTTTAGTTTAGCAATGAGGATTCATGGATGACATTGAAGGAACCAACAAAAACGAATTAGAAGGATTTGATTGTGGAAGCTAAGGAAGATTGTCAAGTAGTATGTAGTGATAGTTGGATCTAAAAAGAGGATTCAATAGTAGAAGAGAACCCAAATGTACTGTGGGACAAGTTGGCAAAATGCATTCGATAGGTGAGCAATGAGACACTTGAATATCAAACGGAAGAGCATCAATTAGGAAGGATGTAACATGGTAGACTGCAGCAGTTAAAGACGCTATAATGTCACGACCCGAAAGCCGCGACTTTCCTTTATACTCATACATTTCTTAGTCTACAAATTTATGGACTAAATTTTTCTTTTTCATTTTAAGGTTTGTATTCGGTGTCAGTGTAGTTACTATACTATCTAGGTGGCTTATAGTCATTCCATTTAAATATTAAACAACACGGAAACGGTTCTTAGTTACATCCCGACTTGTTAAACAAAATATGTACTGTGCATCAATTAAAGTCATACATGTAAACAAGTATTTTATAAGTTCCATATGCCTCCGGAAACTAGTACCAAGTCCATACACCGTCTCCGATGCCCACTGAGCAGCTCACATGGTAGATGTTAACTTCAATAATCTGAAAGAGATGGAATTTAGTGGGGTGAGCAAAACCACGGCTCAGTAAGATACTAATATAAATGCAAGAGTAGGATTATACTGTCTTAACCGCAAATGCTTAAAACTTGCAAGGATGCAATTACAGTTAATCCTTTCTCATCGATAACATATCATTATCTCATTTCTTGTCATCTGTCTATCACTTATACTTTTAAATAAATCATCATAATCACTTTTTCAATCTTCTCGATCTTACACTATAGTGCATCGCATCTGTCGTATCCAAATTGAATGTCATATACTACTAGTCTATATTTCCCTCTATCTCGGAGTACATCCTGTCCAATTGAAGCATCATATCAATTCACCTTATGTTTCATAATCGTACTCTTGTAATCTATCACCTCATATCATTTTCCATATAGAGAAATCATGATCACAATAGTGTAAGTTCACAATTCTCTTCATATCGATCTTATGTTCATGTATCATATCATGTCTAGATGAAATATCGTTACCACTGTGTGCTATCATCACATGATTCAATATGTACCGTATAAAATTTGTGTTCTGTATAAAACATTCATTTCAAATCATGTTTCATGTAGTACATAATCATGTACGAAAGTCATGTAATTTAGAATCATTTGACATATGTTTTAAAACACATTTTAAAACATATGAAATCTCTATTCATATCATGTGTGGTATAAAACACATGTACATCATTTCATCTGTCATGTCAAATAAACATGGTTTAAAACATATAAAGTCTCAAATCATATAATGCATAATATAAACCATGTTTCAATCATTCAATTTCAATCATTTCATGTATACTGTAAAACATATCATGTCTAGAGTTTAATATATAATAAATTGTACTCTAGACATTCTTTAACATTTAGTAAGAGACTAGGCATGAATCCCTATTCCATTATCATATCATCTCTAACCCATTGTAGCTATCAATGGGATAGTTTCCCTCGAAGGGTTCACTATCTATGATCATAGATCATCCCAGTCCCACTGATCAGCTGGAAACTGAGGAATGTGTCCACGACTATTGTCGGACAGCCTGGAATGATCTCATCAGGCAACATTTACATGTACATATCATATATGTATAAATGGGGTTCCATGCCACACAGGCAGAACCACACAATAAATACATACTCTGTGCCACAAAGGCATATGCCACTCAGGCATTCAATAGGGTACCTGTCGTCTCAAAAATCGAAATCTTTTAATATATCATTTTGAATTCATTTAGACAGCCCTCATAAAAAAAAACATTTAAAACCGAGTCTTTTCTCAAATCAATGCATAATTAAATCTCATGTTCAATCTGTACATGTCATGAATAATGTCAAAATGATATTAAACATCAAGGTCTATGGCTGTCTAATCATTTCAAATATTTACTTTCACTTAAAAGATTTCGATGCATCTCTTTTTAAAATATCACTTTTTCTTTTAAAACAACATGAGATCATATGTCATGCATGAATGATTTTCTAAATATATCCAAATATATCTCAATACTCATTCAATCTATTGTTGTGCATATTATGACATCAGACTAAGGTGTGTCTTCAGTAGCCTAAATTTCTTATTCAAACATGATCATGACACGAAAGTCATCCGTCATTCATTCTACAATTACACACGTCTTTCAAGTCCCCAATGGCATCACTAAAATCCACCGTACATATGTTTGCACGTTTATTCAAATACATTTCAATAACATCCATAGACTATTAGGATCATTCTAGTATATTTTTCCATCAAAGATCACAAGCTACCTCAAGCTCTCATTCTCCTTTTCATTATTTTGCACATTAATTAAATCAATTCCCAACATTAGCTTTACACATACAAAGTTAACATGCCACAATCAAACATTGATTCGAATCCATTATATTGACAAAGATATTCCATAATGTAGTATATATCAAGTACCAAATTCTCTAAATCTCATTTTATTGCTACATTTTTTTTTCTCAATTTCAGCCTTATGGTATATTAAGATTATATTGTCATATTGCCAGATAGGTCATTATCCACACTTACAATCCTCTAGCTTCGAGGTCATAACACATCAAAATGTCCATAAGATTTCACGATCTACTTTCTTATGATCATTATCTCAATCATACCACAAAGACGGTCCATTTGTTTTAATCTATCAATTCTATAATCATCGCTTTTCAATTATGATCTTCTCTTCAAAGCAATATCATATAATCATCGTTACATCCATCAATACTCCAACTATTGAGATTCCACCTCAATTTCTGCTCGATAGTCAACTTGCAATATTAAATAACTCGAATTATCGACTCTATAAGATTCACCACCAAATTCCTCACATTATCGTGCTCATCCATTAACCTTTTCAACCATTTAAAAAAAATCATATTTTTCCTATGACACAATAATATCCTTTCAAGCTTATCTTCGATAATTCTTTCAGGATTCCATCTAGATGAGAACTTAATATTTTTTTTTAAACATTTTTGTGGAAATTTTGACAGCATAACGGCTTAATTTCCTCTAAACCTCCTGCAAGGAAACACAATTTATATTGACAGCCGTTGATTCTTACCAATTTTTACCTCTTACTAAGACCCCCACCATCAATTGTAAGCCCTCTTAGCATTTTTAACATTAATTAAATCAATTCATCATATAAAAAATCATAATTCCATTAAAAATCATTCCATCAATGCATCATATAACATCATAAATCCCGCATACAATATAATGCTACTAAGGCTTTATAAGAGTATCTTACCCATTCGCCAAGCTTAGCGCACTTTCCGATTTTTCGAGCCTGGCCGAATTCCACCATTCGTCTCATTTCCGTTTTACTACAATTTCAAAAATTAACATATATTTTCATTTAGAAAATAATCCGAAAATTCCCAATAAATCCAATAGACATATGGCAAAAAGACTTAAATTTTCCTTACCACATTTTTTTTTCTTTCTTTTTCCTTTCTTTCTTCTTTTCTTTCTCCTTTTCTTTTCTTTTCTTTTCTTCTTTTTCCTTTCTTTCTCTTTTTTTTTTTTGAACCGGGTCTGGTCGGGTTCGGGTTGACCGGGTCAAATCGGGTTGGGTCGGGTTGACCGGGTCAGGCGGGTCGGATCGGGTCGGACCGGTTTCGCCGGTTCAATCTTCTGCTGGCCGGTTCGGTCACCGGCGGCCACCCATTCCGGCGGTTCGGCCACCCAACAGCTTGCCGAGGTTGCAAGGACTCCGGATCTGATCTCTGTTTTGCCCCATCACCGACGACGGCGCCGGATCTGGAAGCGACACCGGCGGCTCTTCTCTTCCTCTTTTCTCCCTCCTCCGCCGGTTTCCTCTTCGTTGGTGGCTCCTCTCACTTTCCCCTGGTCTCCGCCGGTCTCGTGGGGGGAGTGGTGGCGTCCGGATCGACCGGCACCGCCGATCTCCTCTTCCTTTCTTCCTTTCGATTTTTCCGTTTCGTTTCGCACCACTTTCCTTCTTTCCTTTTTCCGCTCGTCGCCGGCTAGCTTTTCTCTTCTTCCTCCTCTGTTCACCGGCGGCATCACTCTCTCCTTTCTCCTTCCTCTCGGCCGGCAAGGGGGGCCGGTCATTTACTTGTCTTTCTCCTCTGTTTGTAACAGAGGAGAAAGAAGCTGGGAATCGGGTTATCCCGATTCCTGCTTCTTTAATTTTAGTTTTTTTTTTATATTATATTTATAAATAAATATTTATAAATATAAATATTACCAATAATATATATTATAATTATACACATAATTATAATTATATATATCTATAAATATTTTTACTCCAAAATTTATATTCAAATATATATATATCTTGTATCAAATTCATATATATGTGTACATATATATATATATTTTTATACTATACACATATTTTATATATGTATATCATATATACGTAATGTATAAAAAATACATACGTATTCATTCTATGTTATAAAAATAAATTTCAACATATGATATGTACATATATTTATTTAAAAATATATTTATATAATAATCTTATATAAATATATAAAATTACATATCTTTATTTCTCATTAAATTTGGATTTCTTAATTTCCAAATTTATTTTCTCCAAATTTCATTCTTATTTAATTTGGATTTCGATTTGTCCAAATTAAATTTTTTTTTTGGATACTTTATATTTATTTAGAAAATTCTCGGTCTTCACATCCTCTCCACCTTAAGAAATTCGGTCCTCCGAATTCAACTTAAATTATTTGATGGTGTGTATGCTTATAGTTCCTGTCTTCTCAATCAATCTTTTAATTGATACTGTCCGCGTACCTCCATCATTAGAATCACCTTTTATACCATTACATATCATTTTTCCACCATATATTCATACTCCCTAAAATTTCTTATCATCTTGGGAGTTATCACTTTCATCTCTTTTCACATAATAGCTGTTTCACACCATTTATCATTTGTTTTTCTCATTTGGTGCCAAGTCGATATATTTTGGTATCTATCGTTTACCGATTTAATCAGTAGTATGTAATTGTCCCAGTAGCTTTTAAATATCATGCATTCGCTCTCTCTAAACATATCTTCGAGCGTTTCCACATTACGCTCGAATTTTCATATCAGTATGGAGCGATGCTGTCAATCAATTTGGAATCCCAAAGCCTTTTAGTATTTTCTATAACATATGGCAATTCAAGATTCCATCACATGTAATGCTCACTGGAACTTCACATACCTTCTCTCCGTTTCATATTTACATTTCGACTAAGGCATTAGAGAAATCTAGAAGTCTGAAGATGAAAAAGTGATTCAATTTGATCAACCAGTCTATAATCACTTCCATAATATCATATTTCCTTTGGGTTTCGCATTATCCCACAATACTCATTGTCATATTGACAAATCAAGGCTGTACCTCATTGTAGACTTTACTGTTAATCACCTCTTGCCATAAATGTAACATTTATCAATCATCTTCTCTCTATATCTCTTTTCACGTAATATTCTTATTACATCTCGATGTGATAATCACAGTTAAATCACTTTCAGTCTTAAATTCGAGGACTGCTTCATATTCGTGTTCCCTTTAACTCGAAATCATAGTTTTCAATTTCCAATAATCTTCATAATTAAAGTGAGATTGTACTTTCAATTAAGCCATATACTTTTGTTCGATCATTTTCAATGGCGATTCCTTTACCTCTTTCAACCCCTCTTTCAGTTCACATATCGATCATATTCTATACCATCATTACCTTATCTTCCATATAACTGCCACAATCAATCATTTTCGATCATTCATATTCTATTCCTTTAAGGTGATACACAATTCTTCTATACCATATCGATACCATTCATTACCGGTTTCCAGTTCGTTTCAATAGGCCATCGATTGGCAATTTTTTTTTTGTCAAAGCCCAGCCTGTTTTAAATGGGCCGTCGACTGGTATCACCATACCAATAGCTGACAAATCTTGGTACAGATTGAAAATCAACAAGTTTACATGTAGACACTACACAGTACATGGGATGTAACACTATCACTGTCTCAACTACACTGACACGTACTAGACAAACCGTGCTCTGATACCATTAAACCTGTCACGACCCGAAAGCCGCGACTTTCCTTTATACTCATACATTTCTTAGTCTACAAATTTATGGACTAAATTTTTCTTTTTCATTTTAAGGTTTGTATTCGGTGTCAGTGTAGTTACTATACTATCTAGGTGGCTTATAGTCATTCCATTTAAATATTAAACAACACGGAAACGGTTCTTAGTTACATCCCGACTTGTTAAACAAAATATGTACTGTGCATCAATTAAAGTCATACATGTAAACAAGTATTTTATAAGTTCCATATACCTCCGGAAACTAGTACCAAGTCCATACACCGTCTCCGATGCCCACTGAGCAGCTCACATGGCAGATGTTAACTTCAATAATCTGAAAGAGATGGAATTTAGTGGGGTGAGCAAAACCACGGCTCAGTAAGATACTAATATAAATGCAAGAGTAGGATTATACTGTCTTAACCGCAAATGCTTAAAACTTGCAAGGATGCAATTACAGTTAATCCTTTCTCATCGATAACATATCATTATCTCATTTCTTGTCATCTGTCTATCACTTATACTTTTAAATAAATCATCATAATCACTTTTTCAATCTTCTCGATCTTACACTATAGTGCATCGCATCTGTCGTATCCAAATTGAATGTCATATACTACTAGTCTATATTTCCCTCTATCTCGGAGTACATCCTGTCCAATTGAAGCATCATATCAATTCACCTTATGTTTCATAATCGTACTCTTGTAATCTATCACCTCATATCATTTTCCATATAGAGAAATCATGATCACAATAGTGTAAGTTCACAATTCTCTTCATATCGATCTTATGTTCATGTATCATATCATGTCTAGATGAAATATCGTTACCACTGTGTGCTATCATCACATGATTCAATATGTACCGTATAAAATTTGTGTTCTGTATAAAACATTCATTTCAAATCATGTTTCATGTAGTACATAATCATGTACGAAAGTCATGTAATTTAGAATCATTTGACATATGTTTTAAAACACATTTTAAAACATATGAAATTTCTATTCATATCATGTGTGGTATAAAACACATGTACATCATTTCATTTGTCATGTCAAATAAACATGGTTTAAAACATATAAAGTCTCAAATCATATAATGCATAATATAAACCATGTTTCAATCATTCAATTTCAATCATTTCATGTATACTGTAAAACATATCATGTCTAGAGTTTAATATATAATAAATTGTACTCTAGACATTCTTTAACATTTAGTAAGAGACTAGGCATGAATCCCTATTCCATTATCATATCATCTCTAACCCATTATAGCTATCAATGGGATAGTTTCCCTCGAAGGGTTCACTATCTATGATCATAGATCATCCCAGTCCCACTGATCAGCTGGAAACTGAGGAATGTGTCCACGACTATTGTCGGACAGCCTGGAATGATCTCATCAGGCAACATTTACATGTACATATCATATATGTATAAATGGGGTTCCATGCCACACAGGCAGAACCACACAATAAATACATACTCTGCGCGACAAAGGCATATGCCACTCAGGCATTCAATAGGGTACCTGTCGTCTCAAAAATCGAAATCTTTTAATATATCATTTTGAATTCATTTAGACAGCCCTCATAAAAAAAAACATTTAAAACCGAGTCTTTTCTCAAATCAATGCATAATTAAATCTCATGTTCAATCTGTACATGTCATGAATAATGTCAAAATGATATTAAACATCAAGGTCTATGGCTGTCTAATCATTTCAAATATTTACTTTCACTTAAAAGATTTCGATGCATCTCTTTTTAAAATATCACTTTTTCTTTTAAAACAACATGAGATCATATGTCATGCATGAATGATTTTCTAAATATATCCAAATATATCTCAATACTCATTCAATCTATTGTTGTGCATATTATGACATCAGACTAAGGTTTGTCTTCAGTAGCCTAAATTTCTTATTCAAACATGATCATGACACGAAAGTCATCCGTCATTCATTCTACAATTACACACGTCTTTCAAGTCCCCAATGGCATCACTAAAATCCACCGTACATATGTTTGCACGTTTATTCAAATACATTTCAATAACATCCATAGACTATTAGGATCATTCTAGTATATTTTTCCATCAAAGATCACAAGCTACCTCAAGCTCTCATTCTCCTTTTCATTATTTTGCACATTAATTAAATCAATTCCCAACATTAGCTTTACACATACAAAGTTAACATGCCACAATCAAACATTGATTCGAATCCATTATATTGACAAAGATATTCCATAATGTAGTATATATCAAGTACCAAATTCTCTAAATCTCATTTTATTGCTACATTTTTTTTTCTCAATTTCAGCCTTATGGTATATTAAGATTATATTGTCATATTGCCAGATAGGTCATTATCCACACTTACAATCCTCTAGCTTCGAGGTCATAACACATCAAAATGTCCATAAGATTTCACGATCTACTTTCTTATGATCATTATCTCAATCATACCACAAAGACGGTCCATTTGTTTTAATCTATCAATTCTATAATCATCGTTTTTCAACTATGATCTTCTCTTCAAAGCAATATCATATAATCATCGTTACATCCATCAATACTCCAACTATTGAGATTCCACCTCAATTTCTGCTCGATAGTCAACTTGCAATATTAAATAACTCGAATTATCGACTCTATAAGATTCACCACCAAATTCCTCACATTATCGTGCTCATCCATTAACCTTTTCAACCATTTAAAAAAATCATATTTTTCCTATGACACAATAAGATCCTTTCAAGCTTATCTTCGATAATTCTTTCAGGATTCCATCTAGATGAGAACTTAATATTTTTTTTTAAACATTTTTGTGGAAATTTTGACAGCATAACGGCTTAATTTCCTCTAAACCTCCTGCAAGGAAACACAATTTATATTGACAGCCGTTGATTCTCACCAATTTTTACCTCTTACTAAGACCCCCACCATCAATTGTAGGCCCTCTTAGCATTTTTAACATTAATTAAATCAATTCATCATATAAAAAATCATAATTCCATTAAAAATCATTCCATCAATGCATCATATAACATCATAAATCCCGCATACAATATAATGCTACTAAGGCTTTATAAGAGTATCTTACCCATTCGCCAAGCTTAGCGCACTTTCCGATTTTTCGAGCCTAGCCGAATTCCACCATTCGTCTCATTTCCGTTTTACTACAATTTCAAAAATTAACATATATTTTCATTTAGAAAATAATCCGAAAATTCCCAATAAATCCAATAGACATATGGCAAAAAGACTTAAATTTTCCTTACCACATTTTTTTTTCTTTCTTTTTCCTTTCTTTCTTCTTCTTCTTTCTTTTTTTCTTTCTCCTTTTCTTTTCTTTTCTTTTCTTCTTTTTCCTTTCTTTCTCTTTTTTTTTTTTTTCTGAACCGGGTCTGGTCGGGTTCGGGTTGACCGGGTCAAATCGGGTCGGGTCGGGTTGACCGGGTCAGGCGGGTCGGATCGGGTCGGACCGGTTTCGCCGGTTCAATCTTCTGCTGGCCGGTTCGATCACCGGCGGCCACCCATTCCGGCGGTTCGGCCACCCAACAGCTTGCCGAGGTTGCAAGGACTCCGGATCTGATCTCTGTTTTGCCCCATCACCGACGACGGCGCCGGATCTGGAAGCGACACCGGCGGCTCTTCTCTTCCTCTTTTCTCCCTCCTCCGCCGGTTTCCTCTTCGTTGGTGGCTCCTCTCACTTTCCCCTGGTCTCCGCCGGTCTCGTGGGGGGAGTGGTGGCGTCCGGATCGACCGGCACCGCCGATCTCCTCTTCCTTTCTTCCTTTCGATTTTTCCGTTTCGTTTCGCACCACTTTCCTTCTTTCCTTTTTCCGCTCGTCGCCGGCTAGCTTTTCTCTTCTTCCTCCTCTGTTCACCAGCGGCATCACTCTCTCCTTTCTCCTTCCTCTCGGCCGGCAAGGGGGGCCGGTCATTTACTTGTCTTTCTCCTCTGTTTGTAACAGAGGAGAAAGAAGCTGGGAATCGGGTTATCCCGATTCCCGCTTCTTTAATTTTAATTTTTTTTTATATTATATTTATAAATAAATATTTATAAATATAAATATTACCAATAATATATATTATAATTATACACATAATTATAATTATATATATCTATAAATATTTTTACTCCAAAATTTATATTCAAATATATATATATCTTGTATCAAATTCATATATATGTGTACATATATATATATATTTTTATACTATACACATATTTTATATATGTATATCATATATACGTAATGTATAAAAAATACATACGTATTCATTCTATGTTATAAAAATAAATTTCAACATATGATATGTACATATATTTATTTAAAAATATATTTATATAATAATCTTATATAAATATATAAAATTACATATCTTTATTTCTCATTAAATTTGGATTTCTTAATTTCCAAATTTATTTTCTCCAAATTTCATTCTTATTTAATTTGGATTTCGATTTGTCCAAATTAAATTTTTTTTTTTGGATACTTTATATTTATTTAGAAAATTCTCGGTCTTCACATATAAAGACTAAGTAAAAGTGTAACAAGGCTTTGAAGAAAAACAACATAGAAGAGAGTTTTACAGAAGCTAAAGTGAAGTTGTGAAAGAGATTTACAATAACTTAGATATGAAAGAGGGAGAGAAAAAGATATATAGATTGGCACAAGCAAGAGAAATGAGGAGTCACAACCTAGAAGTTGTGAAATGTATTAAGGATAAGCATAAAAAAAACTCTTGTTAAGGATAATAACATTAAGGAAAGATGACGTGATTATTTTGATAAATTATTTAATGATGGACAAAATCAAAATTTGGATAATATCTCAATGCCTCTCGAGAATCTGAATCATTGCTTTATACACAGAATCAAAGAGATAGAGGTAAAAAAGGGACTAAAGAAGTGAAAATCGAGAAAGCTATTGGGCCTAACAACATTCCATTAAAGTTTGGAAATGTCTTAGAGATATAGGAGTAAGGTGGTTGACAAATCTTTTTAAAAAGATTTGGCGCACTAGCAAAATGTCTGATGAATTGAGGAAGAGTGTCTTGATAGCTCTCTATAAGAATAAGGGAGATATTCAAAGTTGTGCCAATTACTGAGGCATAAAATTGATAAGTCATACGATGAAATTATGGGAGAGAGTGATAAGATCAAGATTAAAAAAGGTTGCACAGATATCAAAAATCAATTTGGTTTTATGCTTGGTCGATCAACTATAGAAGCAATGCATTTACTTAGACAACTTATGTAGCGTTCTCGAGTACTAGTTAAAAATCTTCATGTGGTCTTTATAAACTTAGAGAAAGCATTTGATAAAGTGCTTAGGGAAGTACTATAGTGGTTCTTAATAAAGAAAAGAGTTCCTTTGAAATATATTGAATTAATTAAGGACAAGTATGGAGATGCAAGGACACATTTGAAGACATGTGAAGGGCAAACAAGGGATTTTCCTATCATAGTGGGATTATATCAAGAGTTTGCACTAAGTCCATTCTTATTTGTAGTAATAATGGACAAAATGACAAAATCCATCCAAAATAAGGTACCTTGATGTATGATGTTTGCAAATGATATTATCCTATATGTTAAGACTAAAGTGGACATCAACACAAAGTTGGAACTGTGGAGACAAACGCTAAAATCAAGAGGGTTCAAATTAAGCAGAGTAAAAATTGAATACATGAAATGTAAGTTCAGTTTAAACAAAAAGGAAGATTAGAATATAGTGACATTAGATGGGGTGGCGATACCTAAGTGAGACTATTTTCGATATTTGAGGTCAATAGAATAGATAGATGGAGAGATTGATTGTAATATGACCCATAGAATCCAAGATGGATTCTTGGATTCTATGGAGTTAGTTGAAAAGTGCTTAAAGTGTGTGCGATAAAGGAATTCCTATATGGTTGAAATGCAAGTTTTACAAGACAGTTGATAGACCAATATTGCTATATGTTAATGAATGTTAAGTGACTAAGAGACTAAATACACAAAAGATGACTGTAGTAGAAATGTGAAAGTTTCGGTGGATGTGCAGATATAAAAGAAAGGATAAAATGAGAAACGAATACAATTGTGAAAAGATTGGAGTGGTACCTATTGAAGACAAAATATGTGGAAGTCGTTTATATTGGTTTAAACACATACGACGTAGACATGTAGATCCTCCAGTTAAGAGAGTGAAGGCTATGAATGATGAAAGAAGGGTCAAGGCTAAAAGAAAACCAAAAAAGTCTTAAAAGGAAGTAATTCAGAAAGCTATGGACCCAATAGAGTTAGATGAAAAATTACCTTGGATAAGAATGTGTGGAGAAGAAGAATTCATATAGACGATTTAATGTGAATTCAAATACTGATTCATAGAGCTTACCCAATCTATTAGGATAAAGGCTCTGTTGATGATGATGATGGTGATGATGATTATTGATACAGTACAATTTTCACTCCAAATATAGTCTTTTTGTGGCTTGAGGCTCAATGTTTGGTCTTTTAAGATTCGAGTACATCAAAATTATATAAATAAACTATGGCTTCTTGTTTCAAATGTAGTCTTTTGTGACCTAAGGTTCAATGTTCATCTAAAATCTAAGTACATTGGAAAATCAATTTAGTTTCAAGGACGACTACTGCTAAGTCATTTATGAAAAGACATTTTGTTATTTGAATAAATTTAACTACAATTTTTATTTCTTAATAGATTACAATTATTGTGTTTAAACATAGTCTTTTATAGCTTGATGTTTCTTCTTCAAGATTTATGTCCATTGAAAATGATTTTGATCATTTATGATAGGCATTTACAATTTGAATAAATTTAACTATGGTTTATGGTTTTAAATGTAGTCTTTTGCGTTTGATATTTTATCTTTCAAGATTCATGTGCAATAATTTAAATTATGATGAATTTCATACATTCTCGAAGACATTCAATATTTCTTTTGCAATAGAATTCCCAAAAATAAAAAAGGTTAGGATTTGTTAAAATCCTAATTTGCATTTCCTCAACTCATAATTCTTAAATATTACAAACTAACTAGACAAAAATCACTAAATAACAATGCTCCATTACGGAAGTAAATTAGATGCACATAGGCAATGTCATATGATAAAATATCTTGCCTAGTATAATGCATTCATTACCATTGAGAACTTAAGCCATTAATTTGACAACCTATTCCTTGGAGTAAAATGGCAAATAAAATTGATGCAGGTTATATTGTTAACAAATGACGGAACTACCAAAGGAGAGAGCTTCAGCGTTGTGCTTATTGTGAGAAAAATCTCATCATATATGTGTGTGTGTAAAGATATAAATATATATATATATATATTGTGTTGAAGTCCTGAATGTAGTTTATTGTTGTACTAGAAGTCTTGAAGACGATTCATATAAATGAAAATAAGTTGCAATAATATTTTGTAGTAGTTACCTTATAATATTTTGTGTAATGAAATAAATCCCACAGTTTATCCAATATACATAATCTATTGGCTTTAATTTCAAATAAATCAAAATTTATAAAAAAAAATTTACATATTTTATTTAAAAACTACACTACATTTAAAAACAATGTACTCTATTTTCTATAAGTTCAACTACGGTTTCTCTACAAAACGTTGTCTATGTTTATGTATTAGATTACTTTCAATTATGTACTAGCTAAGAGAAGACTATGCCAGAATAGTTTACAATTAGAAAAAACATAGTCTTTTGTCTCAGTCTACGCTTTCTAAATGTAGTTTAAGAGATTTTTCTAATAGTGATGAATCTCTAATCACAAAGCATCGAATTCAAAAGATTATGTATAAAACTATTAATAAATAAAAACCGTAGTTTAATTTATTCAAACAGTAAAATGTTTATTTATAAATGATGTTGCAATAGTATTGCCTGAAACTGAAATGATTTCCAATGTACTTAAATCTTGGAAGACAAAACATTGAGTCATGAGACACAAAAAACTACATTTGAAACAAAAAACCATAGTCTATTTACAACGGCGTTTAAGAGGGAAAACAAATATTTCCATATCCTATAAGAAATAAAGCTTTTTTTTGTTACAAAAGAAATATTAAATAACTAAGGATGGAGATGCTTAGATTCGAACTCAAGATTTACAATATGCTACAACTTATCCTTAACCACTCGATCAAGAGGTTGTTGGCAAAAATAAAGTTTTTTAATTATATTATATTTGTACAATTAATTAACTATGGTTACAAATAAAACCATAGTCATTGTTT
The DNA here is from genome assembly GCA_032173925.1 of Heritiera fomes. Classification (NCBI taxonomy): domain Eukaryota; kingdom Viridiplantae; phylum Streptophyta; class Magnoliopsida; order Malvales; family Malvaceae; genus Heritiera; species Heritiera fomes. The sequence continues at coordinate 11,901,170 of JAPDPM010000009.1, read as the reverse complement.
AATTATGTTTAAGTAAAATGTGATCTTTCATTTTCTTAGACTATGCTTTTAAATAAACATAGTTAGAGCTATCATGCCTAAAATTTGAAAACGCAAGTAAAATCTTAAAGTCGTAGTTAAAGATATTAGACTATGCATGTTTTCAATATTCGTAGTAAATATTTTTATGTAGCTATAATCTATGACTTTTTTTCTAGCAATGATGAATATCAGATGATGAAATATTAGATACTAAAGATTATGTATAAACACCTAAACTGTAGCCTATTAATAAATAAAAACTGTAGTTTAATTTGTTCAAATGGCTAAATGTCTATTCATAAATGACATTATAGCAGTTTTACTTGAAACTGAAATGATTTCAAATGTACTCGAATCTTAGAAGATGAAACATTGAGCCATGAGCCACAAAAAATTACACTTGAAATAAAAAACCATAATCTATTTACTACAATGTTTAATAGGGAAAACAAATATTTCCATCTTTTATAAGAAATAAAGTTTTTTAAATTAAATTATACTTCCACAATTAATTATCTACAATTACCAATAAAATCGTAGTTATTGTTTAATTACGTTTTAAGTAAATTGTTATCTTTTTCCTTCTTAGACTACCTTATATAATCGTAATTAGAGTCATGATATTTGAAATCTAAAAAGCAGGTAAAATTTTAAATTTATAGTTAAATATATTAGACTACGAACATTTTAGCATCAATAATAAATGTTTTTACATAACTATACTTCATAATCTTTTATCCAGTAGTGTGTCATGATATGATTCAATAGTGTAAGATAGATATACATTGATATTGTAACAAATATTAAATAAAAGAACATTGTAATTACAGAAATGTAAATAACTTTTTATAGTTTACTTGAAAGTGACATTCCCATCATCTTATTATTAGTATAAAATCTTTTTTTATTCATTTATAAAAGATAGCTTCATTCAAAAAACCAGCTAAATAAGTCAAAAACAGAAGGTTAGAGGTCCTCTGGCTTTCGCAGGGAGGAAATAGCTTGCAGCAAGGAAACTCTTTCCACTATGAGCTGGACTCCAACTGTGTTTTTGACCATTGACTCAACCAATACACATTATTAACACATTACCTGATGCCTCTTTTCTAGTTACAGCAGTAGCAAGCACATTAATCTAGTTGTGTCATCGTGTATTACAGCTCCCAATCCAAGTTCTTGAAGCCAAACTGCTAAAGAGGCATAAAACGTTTACCATCCCACGACTAAAGAATATAACTTAAATGCATCTAGTATTATTATTACATCGAATATTGAATTAATTCTCATTTACTCAACCAACAAGTAATTAAAAAAAAAATAGAAGTGAACATCTTTCTTAGGTATTTGAACATTATTCAAATTTTGAAATCGTTATTATTAGAAAAATTTTACTGTTTATCACTCTCAGCCCAAACAAGATTAATCTTAGATCGTAAAACAGATGAAGATACTATAGTTACATCAAAAAAAATTGTCATTTACTCAGCTTTAATCCTGTATATAACACCAGTAATTTCCTTTTGGGATAATTAACTAAAATATACATAGGGATAACAACACTAACTAACTTCCAAAACAAAAAAATTAAATTATTAGTATCTTTAGAGTGACAGAGAAAAACAAGGGAAACTTTTATTAGCAATTTTTTGAAACAAAGTAGGTCACAACTTTTAGAGAAAAACAATGCAAGTGTTGGGGTTGCCTCAAGCTTCAGGATAGTCAAATTTTGACAACAGTATCGTGAATGCGGAGTTTTGAAATGGAAAGTAAACCATGTGAGTGTTGGATCTAATTATTTTTAGGGTATCTGCCCACGTCGTTTTTCTATTATCTTCCTTATTATCGTGTGAAGGATTTCATTATGGGCGGCATTTTCTTGCTTAACAATCCTTGTGGCCGCTAAATTAAAACGTACAATATCTTCATAAAGTCGTGTCTGTATTTTTAAACTCAGTCTTTTAATGTAAATTAGGGTTAAGTAACAGAAATAGAGTGTTCTATGGTCATCATAGCCAATCATAAGTTACACTTGATAGATAATTAATTAAATTTTTGTTCTTCCATTTTTTTTCAAAAACGCTCAAACATCTCGATTTTTTTCTCGTCATAAATATTTCTACAGAGAAAGGACCTGTATTTGTCATGTCATGTTTAATACATCGAATTCGAAAGTTACAGCAACTCATCGAATTACCCTCCCGTTTACGTCTCAGCACTCCTAATACTCAACTGCTGCCGAGTGGATCCTAAGAAGAGTTTAGAGCTATCGCATCTTAGCAATAAGTGATTCAAAAAAGTAAAAATAAATTTTTTTTAGTTATTTAAATATTATTTTAATTTGAAAATTATCATTATTTATAAAATTTATTATTTATTATTTTTTATATAAATAAATTAATCTCATATCATAAAATAAAAAAAAACTTTGGTTGGACCAAAAAACCTTTCACATCCTTCATATGTCAATAAATAGAACCCTTATTAAGAATCAACACCTATACGTAGAAGGACATTAATTCATTTGGTACAAATATCTATCAGCATCAGCATCAGCATCAACATCATCAATGTCATTTGCCTCCAATTCGAACTTTGTATGATTCGAATAAAATTAAATTCACATAATAAAACAAATAAAAATAACTGTAGCTAAAAAAATTTCACGTCAATAAATAGAACCTTTATTAAGAATCAACGCCTGTCTGTACAACGACATTAATTCATTTGGTACAAATATCCATCGGCTTACAACGACATTAATTCATTTGGTACAAATATCCATCGGCATCATCATCAGCGCTGTTTGCCTCTAGTCGTCAGAGTTGGAAGCTCAAAATTCTAACATCCAATTAATTATTCATACAGTAATGTCTCTGAATTACTAACCACGTTTCTTTGACTCAACAAGCACGTACATTTTCTGTTTATTCAAGTGAAAGAGATGTGTAGTGAGCGGGATCAAAATCTTGGTACCCTGACGGAGAGGAGAGCAGTATGCACGAATTGCCTGGATTGTGTGCCTGGCCAGTAGCTAGAAGATATTAGAACCAAGTCTTTGTAGGCCTTGTAATCTTGATAATGACTGCACTAGGAGTGCACCAAATTCAACTGAAATATTGGACTAATAACAACCAAATGCATGTATGGCATTGGGTGGACCATGTTATGCTCAAACATGTGTTACATATTTCATTTAGTGCCCTGCAATAAATTCTGTTGGTCGATAGTGCAAAATTGTATTTTTATGTAGGAAGTTCATTGAACTTTACAGCTAATTTTAAAGTGCTTATTTGAAGTTGAAACTCATATTTTCGTCAAACTCCAACTATGCAAAGAAATTTTTTTTTTTGGTTACATAAAATTTAGTTGAGGGAAGACTTCTTCAATTCAAAATCAAAGCATATCGTAATTTTAATGAAAATTTTTATTGAACTTACAAATCACCCATTAAAGAAGATCGTTGGCGGCGGATACTTTGACAACTCTATAAAAAATTTGAGTTGCGGAACTTTTATTAAACTTACAAAATCACCCGTTAAGGAAGATCGTTGACGGTGGATACTTTGACAACTCTACAAAAAATTTGAGTGGCGAAACAAGCACATAACAAGCAAAAGCTTGAATTTTTAAACAAAATCATCATTTATGTGCTAAAATTTTTTGAAAATAATACTAATACACACAAAAAATATAAAATTTATTATTATAATGATCCAACCGTTGTATCCACTTAATTATATCTATGTACAGTTTTATAAATTGTGAAAAAATTAAAAATAAAAAATCTCAAGGACAGCATCCATTCCATGGCCTAGCCATCTTTAAATGAGTGCGGTCAATTAATCGCATTCAATTTTTTAAAATGTATACTATGATGTGTAATATGGTATAAGAAATTTAATAATTTTACTATATTGACAATGTTAAAATTATTTAAAATTTGTGAGAAAATGGATCAAAATAAATTTCAGCATTATTTTGACATTCCTTTTAATTTGAAATTTTAATAATTTTTTCACTATAAATTTAATTTTAATTTGTGATTTTGAAAATTGTTTTAGCATGTATGGTTCTAACAATTTTTACTAATTATATTTTTAGTCATATTTTTTTTTTTATTGAAATTCTCTCTTCACTTTGTTGTCATCACACTTTTTGTTTATAATTTTTCTCTTTAATTTTTTTTAGTACATATTGTATATGAGTTTAATCTAATTTATAAATTATTGGTTTGTTGTATTTTATGTAATAATTATTTTATACATAATTATTTAATATTTCCCTTGTAACAAAAAAATCTATTTACTTGCATTATTTTCTAACATTAAGATAAATTTTATGTAACACCCTTAATCTAACTATTGAGATAAATTTTCATTATAAAAAAATTGTAAGAAAATGTTTCTTTTTTTAAAATATATATATATATATTACACTATGGAATAGTTTTTCTTCTATACATTTAAGTTTGTCAATATTGTACTTAGTAACAAAATATTATAAAAATTAGAGAATTTATGTACACCGTTACACTATTTACATTCATTTTTTTGATCCGATAATTGAATTTTACATTATATTTTTTTATAAACTGACGAATGCTTTGTGCCTGGAGCAATTGTATATTAGATTTATGTAAATTTTTTTTGTGTAAATCACAAGTATCTTTATCTATTTTAACTTTCTAAGACTAATCTTGTTCGGAACTTCGTCATAGTCAAGGCTCATCATATTTCTCTAAAGGTGTGTTTAGTGAGAGTCGAACTTGAGAACTCTTTCCATAAACTCAATCTGTGTTACATCTCATGGGTTATATTTATGTAAATTATACATACTAAATTTCAATAAGAAAGATGAAAGCGTTTATCAATTTGTTTAATAATAATCATATATACAATTCATTTTCATTCGATCTATACTAAAAGATATAATATTAAAATATTGATCTCACGAACATAAATATCTGGATCCGCTGCTATGTCCGTCATTAACAAAATGGAAGGAAACCTCACTAAAGATTACTGGAACTGCGGCCTGCAAGTATCGATTTCGCTTATTGAGTGTTTTGTTTCCCATCTCAATCTTACTATCATTCTACAAACACGGTTTTGAACTTTTTCTTCAACCTGGTCTCCCAATCCTGTTTGAAAGCTGGAATTGTGGATCAAATTGCAGGAAACCATCAGAGAAACCAGATTTCGTGGGTTAAATTCACTGTCAATTAATCCAGGAGACAAGCCGGGGACAGAGTGTTGTCAGGGATCCTCAGGTAGCTTGTTACTGAATTTTGCTAAATTTCTATCGCAACAACTTAATAGAGAGTTTGGGTTAATTTGAATGAACGATCAGATTAATTTTAATGGAATTAAAAAATATGAAATGATTATTATAAATATAAGTTTTTTAGTAAAATAATAAAAAATTAAAATTAAATGATGTTAAAGTAATCTTCTTCATTTTTTTTGCTTTGTCTTTTATTATTATTTTTTATCTTATTTGTTGGAAACCACCGCACCGTAGCTTCCAAATTAAGCCTTTGTCAATGAAAATTGGCCTAAGTTCTTAAGATTCGAATATGTGTGTAAAACATCAAATTTTGAATTTTTACTATTTTTCATTAATAAACAATTTGTAAATTCGAAAATTTTGCAAGTGAAAAGTCAAATGATCATGTAGATCCTAGAATGATCTGACGGCTAACCCTGACCTCAGAAATCGACGTCCCCTCCTACTCAGTACCGAAAACCACTTACAGGGACATCCGCGATGGTTTTATTACCTATCGCCAATAGACTGCACGAAAACGAAGTTGAGGCGACATTGTCGTTGATTTTCTCTACTAAACTGATTCCAATTTTCCTCCGTTGTGTCCATTCATTGATTGCAGTGGTCACTGCTTCGGCAATAATTATTATTTATAATATAATTATTTTTATTGGACTTATAATTATTACATCGCAATTTAATATTATGTTCAAATTTGGATTAGTTTACCAAATGGTATATTTCTGGTAGAAACAGAAATAGGATATTTGACTGTCAAAATTTACAATATTTAGTTTATACCGACAATAGATTAGTGTTTTTTTTATGAGGATAAAAATTAATACATCTTTAAAAGTGTTAATTTTAATAATATATATTTAAATTTTTACATTTTCAATTTACTCCTTAATAAATCAATAAAGAAAATTATATTATTTGACATAATTTATTTGTTTTGCTCATTTTTATATTAATTTTATTTTTTTATTTTTAATTTAATTAATAAAACTAATTTTTATTCTATTTATTTATTTTGTTGTAAAAAATGTGATTTAGTGTAATAAATTTTATGTTTTATTTATTAAAAATATAAATAATTCTGTTAAAAAATTTTAAACAGTTTACAATACTTCTATATTAACAGTTCATTTAATTTCTTTTAATAAAACTTTTAAAATAGTTCTACTCAAACAGTATATTTTATAAACGCTCCAACCAAACCAAATAAACTCTTTGTAAGGTCCATAAAAGTTTTATGTTTTATATTAATTGTAATAAAAGAGAATTGCAAGTTAAATGCTCCTTGTATAAATAGGGAATTAATTCAGTTGTCAACTTTGTGCTTTAAGTTGATTTTCCTCTGGGTTTACCTGAGTGTTTATTATACTTTAGCTGACGTAAAATAAATTTCTTTTTCTCTATTATAAACAACTATGCTAGTAATTTCGCTGCCTTTCCAAATAGTTTGCTACCTTTTCTAAGTAGTTTATGGGGTAGTTAATGAAAAGGAAAATATACTTGAAAAAAAAATCAATAATCAGATTTTAATTTGAAAATCTCAAGTTGGATTTGAAAAAATTTATGAAATAAAAAGAGCTACCTTCAATTTATCATGATTCATGATGAAAGCTGGGTGGGCAACTGGGCATCATACATAATGGCAATGAACCCAAGATAGTTCTTTCGTTTTCTTCCTTCTAATCAATTCTTTGGGCTACAGTTTGTGGGACCAAACTTGAAAGATTTCAACCCCTAAACCCGTTGTCATTTTTTACTAGGCTTAGCTTCCATTTTTTTTGAAAAGCTAGACTGTTTCACGAGGAACAGTTAGTTGATAGGTCCAGTTACCCATATCTGACTTATAAGATAATGGCCTAAGAATTAATCAAACAAAATGACCCCTTAATTAATTAATTAATGAGAATAGCCTTATAATTAATTAAGAAAAATTACCTAATAATTAATTAAAACATATGACCCCAAATAAATTGGACAGAACTAAATGACAATTAAATCACTGCCAAAATTAATTAAAAACCCAAATAGCTAAACTCACTAAAAGACCCAACTTAAATAACAAATTGGACCAATAGAAATTGTATAGAAGTGGCCCAATAATCGTTTAAAACAGAAGCTCAGTTTAAATTACAACACCACAATGGGCTTATTATGAAATGAAACAGGGAAGGATCAAACGCGCCCAAAAGAAAACAAGGCTATAAAACGATAAAACCACAGTTTTGATTCAATACAGATGAAATCAGAATGAGGCTCATAGAAACCGAAAACTAAGAAGCTCAAAACGAGCTTCAATGGCACTTTCGTTCCAAACAAAATGTTAGTGACTCTTAAGGTGAGTTTAGTTCTGATAGAAAATTTTAAAACTAATGGAAACATCATCAAGTTACTAACATTAAAACTAATTTGGATGCAGGCAATTGTTCAATCCAACAATACCAAAATACTCTTGAATTGAAGCGCCTTTTGACTGTTTTCTATGGGTGATCCTGGGTTACGTGCGACATAGGAATAGAAAGTTACTCTTTACACATTTCTTAAATTGAAGGTATGAAACTTAACTAACCAATTTTATATATAGGATAATTATTTCATACATCGTCAGTGGAGTTTTTTTACTCCACAAGTGGTGTTAGGATCATAACATATGTCCTTTAAAAATATTAAAAAAAAAAAATAAATAAAATAAGACATGTGTTATGATCCTAACATCGCTTGTGGAGTAAAAAAACTCCACCGACAGTGTATATAACAATTATCCATATATATATATATATATATATATATATATAAATAGAGAGAGAGAGAGAGAGAAAATATCCATTTGCACTAGTGTAAAACAAATTATTTTACACGATTTATATAATTTTATCTAGAATTAATGATTTAACTAACCAACTATTAGATTTAACAATCTACTCATCTATCGTAAGTGTAAAGTTTTGAGTTCATCCGTATTTCTATCATTTTGATTGAGAAGATAATATTTTTCAATATATTAACGATTGAATTTTTATTATTATCAAATAAATAGTTAGGCATTTTTTATTAATTTGAAATTTTGTACGCATGATCTAAATAAATAAAACATAAAATTCAACAATTGGATTGAAAAAATATAAATCATATAAAAATATGAAAAATTGTGTAAAATTAATTTAATTTTACACTAGTATAAATGGATTCCTCCTTAATCACATTACATATCTAAATACATAAATGACAAAAGGATGACACTTATCCAAAATCATACTACTTGATTCGGATAAATTATTATTGGTAACCTAAAATATTTAACATTGCTAATTCGCCAATTGAAAAAAAAAATCCTACAAGTAATGCTAGGAGCCCTAATCGTCTCCCTTGCGCCACATTCAGGTTATTAATATCATAAAGCTGGCAATTATATCAGACAAGCATATGATAATTAGGATAAGAAACTGTGATTGAAACGTGGGACTCCAATAGTCAGGAGTAGTTAACTATTTTACAGATCAAGGAAGCATGAACCAGGAAATGTCTCTTACATTTCAACAGCTTTCTTAATTTGATCCCATATCTAAAATTTTATTTCGACAACACCAGATAAGCTGTTTTGTCAACAAGGGCGCCATGGGCAATTACCTCCATATGGATTCACCTTTGAGCTAGCTGCATTTTCTGGAAAATATAGGAGTTCCAAGGGAGACAAAAAAACAAAGATGAGATCTACTGAACTTTGGGCTATCAAAATGTTATTGTGCCTGGGAAATATCAATATCTTCAGTCCTTAAATTTTTTAATAGCAGTACCAAGCTACAAAGGCAATCTCAACATGACTACATATATATGGCTTCCGCTAATATCACAATAGTAACATATATCAATGTGCAAAGTGTCTTATGAGAGTCATACTAAAAGTCATTAGGCCTTGATATAGGTTAGTCTAAAGAACATTAGACCTAATGGTAGCCGAAGCCCAAAAGAAAAAAAAGACTCAAAAGGGCCATGAAAGATCCACTAAGTTATCATTTAAGCTATGGGTCTTAACCGTAATTACGCGCTAAATAACTCTTATAAATAGGTCACAGATATTATTTTTAAACCCTAATCTCTATTTGCTCATGGAAACCCTACTTAGATCCTCTCTTACTTAAGCATCGGAGTGGGCGTAGGGGAAAGCCCCTACGCCCTCTGATCATTTTCTTTCTTGCAGAGTTTTTAGAGACAGGTTAAGATGCAGATCGAGATTCGTACGTCATCAAAAATATTTGTTGTAAATAGCTAACAACAATTGGCGCCGTCTGATGGAAACAAACAAAAAGCTAAGTATAAGAGATAGCGAGAACATAATCTGCGACAGGGTGTGGAGGCTTGTGGTAGAATGTGGAAGCCTATGGCAGATTAGGTGGCAAATCGAGGAGGAGGCTTGCGGTAGGGTAACAGCCAGTAGTAGGTGCCTTAGGGTGCCAAGGTGGTATTTGACGGTATAAGCCCTGCGGCAGGGTGCCTCGGCGAGCGATTGGCGCTGCAGGCATGTGGTTGGCGTGCGGTAAGGTGTAACGTATGTCAGGCATGTGGTAGGATGCAACGACCAATAGACGCTCAACAGGTACACAGTAGGCATGCAGCAGGGTGCAACACACAGTAGGCACGCGGTAGGTGCAACGATCGATAAGCTTGCAGCATGCATAAGGTAGTCGTGCAGCAGGGTTAAAACTGTAGTAGGCATGTGGTAGGGTGTAGGGACACAGTTTGCGTGTGGTAGGGTGCAACGCACGGTAGGCAAATAATAGGGTATAATGAGTGGTAAGTGCACGACAAGCACACAATAGGCATGCGACAAGGTTAAAACGCATCAGGCGTGCGGTAGAGTGCAACAACCAATAGGCCTACGACAAGCGTATGGTAGGCGCATCTACCAATAGGCACGCAGCAGGTACACAGTAGGCGTGTGGCAGGGTGCAACGCACAGTAGGCACATACTAGGGTGCAATGGGCTGTAGGCGCACAACAAGCACACAGTAGGAGTGCGACAAGGTTAAAACGCGTCAGGCGTGCGACAGAGCACAATAACCAGTAGGAACGTGGTAGGCTTAGGGCAGGCATTTCGTAGGTGCATGATAGGCATGCAGCAGAGTGCCTTAACATGCAATAGGGCACGACAACCGATAGGTAGGCGTGCAACAAAGTGTCTAAAGGTGCTTCTGAGTATTAGATGACGGTATGAGGGCTCAGGGTGTCTCAAGGTAACGTATGGAAAAATGTGCAAGACGAACAAAACTAAAAAGTCCCTAAGTAAAAAATAAGTGAGACAGGCAAAACTAAATAGTCCTTAAGTTAAAAAGGCACGAGATGAGGAAAGGAAAAAAAAAGTCCCCAAAGCGAAAAATGCGCGAGATGAGCAACAAAAAAGTCTTTAAGCGAAAAATGCGCAAGACGAGCAACAAAAAAAGTCCTTAAGTGAAAAATGCACGAGACGAGCAACCAAAAAAAAGTTCTTAAGCGAAAAATGCACAAGACGGGCAACACATGGGCTTGAAGCGAAAAATACGGGAGGTAAGCCGTGAATGAAATAAAAGTCCCAAAGCGAAAAATACGTGAGATGGGCAACACATAGCCTTAAAGCGAAAAATACCCGAGGTAAGCCATGAATGAAAAAAACAAGTCTCTAAGTGAAAAATGCTCGAGATGGGCAACTAAAAAAAAGTCCCCAAGTGAAAAATGCACGAGATGGGTAACAAAAAAAATTCTTTAAACGAAAAATACGTGAGATGGGCAACACACAGACTTGAAGTGAAAAGTGTGTGTGGTAAGTTATGTGTGAAAACCAAAGTGTCTGGGCTTGAAGCGAAAAATACGCGAAGTAAGCCACACATAAGAAAAAAAAAGTCCTGAGGCAAAAAGTGCAAGAAGTAGGCTCTACATGTACATCATTTAAATAAAAACCTTTATATACTTTTTCACAGGGTATACCCTGCGAATGAGTGGGGAGTAATTGATGAGGGTCATACTAAAAGTCATTGGGCCTTGATATAAGTTAGTCTAAAGAAAATTAGGCTTAATGGTAGCCTAAGCCCAAAAAAAAGAAGACTCAGAAAGGCCATGAAAGATCAACTAGGTTATCATTTAAGCTGTGGGTCTTAACAGTAATTACACGCTAAATAACTCCTATAAATAGGTCACAGATATTATTTTTAAACCCTAATCTCTATTTGCTTATGGAAACCCTGTTTAGATCCTGTCTGACTTAAGCATCGGAGTGCACACGCAAGGGAAAGCCTTGCGTCCTCTGATCATTTTCTTTCTTATAGAGTTCTTGAAGATAGGTTAAGACGAAGATCGAGATTCGTACGTCATAAAAAATATTTGTTGTAAACAGGTAACAACAATTGATGCCGTATGTGGGAAACAAACAAAAAGCCAAGTATAAGAGATAGCAAGAACACGATCTACGACAGGGTATAGAGGCTTGTGGTAGAATGTGGAAGCCTAGGCAGATTAGGTGGCAAACCGAGGCGGAGGCCTGCAGCAAGGTAATAGCCAGTAGTAGGTGCCTCAAGGTGCCAGGGTGGTATCTGACAGTATAAGGCCTGCGGCAGGATGCCTCAGCGAGCAACTAGCATGGCAAGCATGTGGTCGGCATGCAATAGGGTGTAACGCACATCAAGCATGCGGCAAGCGTGTGGTAGGGTGTAGGTACACAGTAGGCGTGTGGTAGGGTGCAACGCATAATAGGCACATAGTAGGGTGCAATGGGCGGTAGGCGCATGGCAAGCACACAGTAGGCGTGTGACAAGAGTAAAATGTGTCATGCATGTGGCAGAGGGCAATAACCAATAGGCCCGCGGCAGGCGTGTGGTAGGGTGCAACTACCAATAGGCATGTAGAAGGTACACAGTAGGCTTGTGGCAAGGTGCAATGCGCAGTAGGCCCATAGTACGGTGCAATGGGATATAAGCACATCACAAACACATAGTAGGAGTGTGACAGGGTTAAAACGTGTTAGGCATGCAGTAGAGTGCAACAACCAGTAGGCCCGCAACAAGCATGTGGTAGGCTTGCTGCAGGCATTTGGTAGGTGCACGACAGACAAGCAACAAAGTGCCTTAACATGCAATAAGGTGAGACAACCGATAGGTATGCGGCAGATGCACGATAGGCGTGCAACAGAGTGTCTAAAGGTGCCTCTGAGTATTAGATGACGGTATGAGGGCTCAAGGTGTCTCAAGGTAACTTATGGAAAAATGTGCGAGACGAGCAAAACTAAAATGTCCCTAAGAGAAAAATACGCGAGACGGGCAAAACTAAAAAGTCCCTAAGCGAAAAATGCACTAGACGAGGAAAGGAAAAAAAGGTCCCTCAAGCAAAAAATGTGCGAGCGAGCAACAAAAAAATCCCTAAGTGAAAAATGCACGAGACGGGCAACAAAAAAAAGTCTCTAAGCAACAAATGCGTGAGACGGGAAACAAAAAAATTCCCTAAGTGAAAAATGCACAAGATGGGCAACAAAAAAAGTCCCTAAGCAAAAAATGCGCGAGACGGGCAACACATGGGTTTGAAGTGAAAAATGCGCGAGGTAAGTCGTGAATGAAATAAAAGTCCAAAAGCGAAAAATGCGTTAGATGGGCAACACATAGGCTTGAAGCGAAAAATGCACGAGGTAAGCAATGAATGAAAAAAAAATGTCTCTAAGAAAAAAATGCGCGAGATAGGTAACAAAAAAAAATTCCTTAAGCAAAAAATACGTGAGATGGGCAACACACAGACTTGAAGCGAAAAGTGTGTGTGGTAAGTCATGTGTGAAGACCAAAGTGTCTGGAATTGAAGCAAAAAATACGCGAAGTAAGCCACACATAAGAAGAAAAATGCCTGAGGCAAAAAGTGCATAAAGTAGGCTCTACATGGAAATTATTTAAATAAAAACCTCTATATACTCTTTCACAGGGTAAACCTTGCGAAAGAGTGGAGAGCAATTGATGAGGTCATACTAAAAGTCATTAGGCCTTGATATAAATTAGTCTAAAAAACACTAGGCCTAATGGTAGCCTAAGCCCAAGAGAAAAGAATACTTAGAAGGGCCATGAAAGATCCACTAGGTTATTATTTAATCTGTGGGTTTTAACCGTAATTACGCGCTAAATAATTATTATAAATAGGTCACATGTATTATTTTTAAACCGTAATCTCTATTTGCTTATGGAAACCCTGCTTAGATCCTGTCTGACTTAAGCATCGGAGTGAACGTGCAGGGAAAAGCCCTTGCGTCCTCTGATCATTTTCTTTCTTGTAGAGTTCTTGAAGATAGGTTAAGACGCAGATCGAGATTCGTACGTCATCAAAATATTTGTTGTAAACAGGTAACAACAATGTCATATTGCACATTAATTTTTTTTTTTTTTTAGAATTGATTCGGAAATAATTTCTAAGATTCAATGGGGAACCTATAATTCTTTAGATAAAGTAGTTGCTTCACCACAATCTCCAATGTTTTATATCTTTGTAGCTCTGTTCTGAGTATATAAATGCAGACAGAGTAAAGTTGTATTACATCTTTTTATGAATGTTTTCACCATCCGAAGTGGTCCTGTATTAAATTTTGAAAATAAGATTACAGCTAGAGAAAGGTGTTCGTGTACTTATTTCAATGAGAAGAAGCTTCCAAGATATGACACAACAATTTTATCCAACTCTTTCCTTTTCTCTGCAGAAAAAGCAAATTAATGCAATAAGGCTAAAAAACCATTTGCAAGTTTACAGGAACTTGCAATCATTGTTAGCGACTTGCAAGGTTTTACTTTCACAAGTATTTTGTCGGTTAGTTTCCGCAAATCTTCGACTTACTTGAGCGAAAGAGTAGGGTTATGTTAAATCCATAATACTAGAGCACTGCTTACAGATATTAAAAGAAAATTGCTCGGTTCCAAAAACTAATATCTGCTTTTAGTTTGACATTGTCCCATTCAATAATAGGTTTATGAGAGAGATTATAATTAGATATGACATCACTTTATCCAATATTCATACATTTAGGTTGTTGAGGATTTCAGTAGAATTAAATAATTTTAATTGGTCCTTGAGGTCTTGTTCGGCTTAAATAGAAGAGAGAAACTAAAAACGCTCTCCCTAGGGGAAATCCATGTCAAATATAATCTTAACAAGGTAATTTTGTTGAAGGAAAAAATTCTTCCTTTTGCAATTTTCTTTAAATGTAACTTCGATTTCACTCTTCATAGTCTTCAAAAATTAAAATGACATTTTTAATCTTATTCAAACCCGCAAAATAAACTTTCACGGTTACTACACATCAACAAAAATTAATTTCCGTGGGTGGTACATATCGGTACAAATTTACTTCCATAGACAACTTAACGACAGATTCTATTGAGAGGGCATAAAATTGACGAAAGAAGGAATTCGTCAATCACTTCATTCAAGCTTTGTAATTTCCCAATCACTCTAAGGAGACATTAGCAATACGAAGATAGAAAGTCCTTTGTCACGTTGCCATAGGTAATCATATTATGATTGTTAACAGGCAAATTGGAGCTTTGTCCTAATCAACTTCTTCAAGTGGTGCAAAGAAAAGTCCTCTCTCCGGCTCTCACTCCGCACCTTACTAGTGGTATAATAAAGATTCCTACTAAAACCGAGGATACCATTACTAGTGGCTGATGATGGAGTGTATCAAAGCACTCTTCGCCTTCATTTTCGTAGGTTTTAAATGTTGAATTAACTCTATTAATGTGAACTAGTTAAGTATAATTAACATCATATAATATTTAATTAGTAGTATATTTTATATAAAGTGTGACCTCTATTATGATTCTATTTTATATCTATTATATACTAACATGTGTTAATTCATAACGGGACGGATTATAACACATGACATTATTGATATAGGAGGTCTCTACTCTTGGCACATATATATAAGCTACAGGATGACCCATTAATCACTGTAACATTTTGGTTCAGAGTAAACAAGGGCAGTTCACCCTCCTCTCTCTCTCGTTCTCACCCTTCTCACCATCATCCTCTTCACCAAGGCAGACCCAACCAGCACCGGCATGTCTCCGGCAACATCTCCTCCCCATGGTAGCTTCGATAGTGGCAGTGGATAGTGGGTTTCTTTGGCTTAACTCACAAAAGGTTAGTTTCTCTCTTGTCATTGCACTAATGGGCTTTGGTGGTTGATTTAATTCCAACAATTGGCATTAGAGCATCTCCACCTTAAAGCCATTAGCCATTTTCGAAGAATAACAAGATCTGTGCATTTTTTTAATTTTTGGGTATTTTCGGATTTATTTGAAACCCAAAGGATTTATTCACTTTTGAGCCAAAATAATGCCAAATATTAGTTGAGGATAATGTTTTATTGAAAATGCCATAAAAATGAAGTAAAATGGGGCTATATTGAGAGAGAAAACACTGGGTTGGGTCGGGTCGAAAAGACTCGTTTTTTGCATTTTTGCTCGTTTTGGGTAAGGAAGATGATTGGCGTGTGCAACACACGCGCCCGATAGCTACAAAAAGATGCCCCAGGTGCCGGTGCATGATGAGGTGGGTGTGTGTGCCACATGCGCCTACATCCGAAAATTAAAAAAAATATTTTTTTTCTTGCCCAAATTTTCCTGGGCCATTTTTTTTGGGCCGGTTTTTGTGGGCTATTTTGGTTGTCTGCTAGACCATTTTGTTTGGGCCCCCCTTTTGGCATTTTTGAGTTGGTTTTTTGCTTTATTTTTTGGCCTTTTTTTCTGAGCTATTTTTTTATTGGGCCATTTTGTTTTGTATTTTATTGGGCCATCATATTTTTAAATTATTATGGGCCATTTTATTTAATTAGACCTTAATGATTTAATTAATTTTAGGTCAAAATAAATTTTGTAATATTATGGGCATTGCTTATTTAATTATTTTAATTGGCCATTTAGTATAAAATTAATTTTGGGTAATTAAAATTAATTAATTCTAAGGCCATTTTGCCTAATTAATTTAGGGGCTATATTGATTAATTAATTTTATTCGGCTATTAAATTTAGATTAATTGTTGGCTATTTAGCATAATTAATTAAAAAGACTATTTTGGATTATGATTTTAAGAGTCATTTTGATTAATTAATTATGGATCATTTGGTTAATTAATCTTTAGGTTATTTTTATTATAAACTAAATTTATTTAATAGCCATAATTAATTGTTAAGTCCAAAATTAAAGGGGTATAAGTGAATTTTTTGGAGGAATTAATTTTGGGGTAATTTTTGGAATTCAATTACCCATTTAATTCATAATTCACTTAATTTTGAAATATATACCCATGCCCATAAATTATTATTAATTGGCCTAATTAAATAAATTTAAATAAATTATTTGGGCATTTATTTCGACTAGTTATTAGAATTTTAATTTACCCATTTTGTGAATAATTTATTTAAACAAATAAACTCTCTAAAAATACATTGCCTTATTATTTGAATATTCACATCTATATAAAATTAATTTAATTGATTAATATTAGACCTAAAATTACTACATATGCTTTAGGAATTGCATATTTTTTGGT
Source organism: Heritiera fomes (assembly GCA_032173925.1). Taxonomy (NCBI): domain Eukaryota; kingdom Viridiplantae; phylum Streptophyta; class Magnoliopsida; order Malvales; family Malvaceae; genus Heritiera; species Heritiera fomes. The sequence goes on along the minus strand of JAPDPM010000009.1, from coordinate 11,884,324 downwards.
GTAGTTAATTTTAGTCAATTAATTATGTGAATATTCTTAAAATTATAAATCATTAATTGGATTGACTAATACTTGCTTGTCGCAAGAATGGTCATGAGATTTTTTGATGATTTATTCCGATAATTTTAAGAACACAATAATAAGGCAATGCATAGTGATAGTTGCATAATTTGCTAAGATCTCTAGAAGTGGCAAGTCTCTCCCTGTCAGATTGCTTGTTGCTTTGAAAGATGCTTGGGACTGAGAGGATTCTGGTTGGGATATGACACGATTTTCCTACTCTGTCGATGGGTGATCATTCAGGTTTATATTCAATCAATTTTGTCTTATCCTCTATAGTGTATTGTGGAATAAATTTAATATTGTTTGAGTTTTCCACTAGCCTCCATTAATTTTGATTGTCTGTGCAACTATCACATATCAAGTCTCTAACGGGATCAATTAGATAGATAGTATGAATCACTCTCTACGGTTAGGGGCATATTGAACTAGAAGTAACATCGAGGGCTGATTCATCTTCTATGCCCAATAATGTGAGCTCTTTGAGGACAATATACTTAGAATTTTAAGAACACTCAAATTAGAATTCTCTGATTATATAGGGCATGCCATTAATGATCTCATCAAAGAAAGCGTTCCAATTTGTGATAATCAAGAAGTATTTATGGATGCCATTACGAAATAGTTCGCATAGGATTGATAAAGGTTGCAAGAAAGGATTAGTTCCATGTGGCAGATTCAGTACGACTTCCTTCTGGGGTAGAGAGTTGGAGATCTTCCAGCTTCGCAAATCTCATTCAGCGTACCTTGATGGACAGAATGAAGTATGGCACTCTAATATCAAAATTGATAGTCATTCAAGAGTGGGAGATCTTTTAAGTTAACGGATCTCTTTCAGCCATAATGATAACATATGCCAACATTACTGCCATATGTAATATTATTAAGAGGTCTCAATAAAAGGTCATTTTAGAAGAAGATATTTGCCAAATCCAATTCCCATTTTGGTTTCACCAACATTTCTAAATATCAATGTGTGCCTACTTCCGTCATAAACTTGGGCATAAGAGGGTAGTTTGTAAAAGTCCTTCTAAACTGGATATGTATGAAAAGGGCATTCTGTTAGCCTTTATTTTGGATCCGATCTAGAAAGTATACTCTCTAACTTTTGGTGGTTGGACATCAGTGCTATTATCTATAAAGCTATATGCAACCGGAGAACAAATAAGGGAAAATAGTTGTGAATTGGGGCTATAGAGTTAAAATCCATATCGAAAACATAAGAATTAGCCAGATTGTTGTTACATTCGAAGACAGTTTTGGAACTACTATCAGTTTATACTTTTCATTTTGATAACAGGAAAGTATTTTGCTTAGTGACAACATGCGTATTGATTCTGGCATTCTATATGATGGATTATACACAGTGGACTTGTACCCCAATAATGGACAAATTTTCTTCGATGGTGAATGATGTGACTGTTGATTTTGATTATGATAGAATAAATAAGAAATTTATCAAGTTGTGGCATGAGTTAGGGACATTTCGAGGCACATGTAAAGATTGCATTAAGGGAAATCTTATTGCTAATATTAAGGATATGATTAGCAAATATTGTGATGATTAGGAACTGATACGTATTGACATTAATAGATTATTTCCGCATACTGTATTAAGTGGATATAAGTATTTCATCATTTTCACTAAAGACTATTCTGATGTAGGTCATAGTGAGTGAAGGATCTGATCTTATAAAAGCCTTATTCTGATTGATTCCGCTGCGCTACTTACGTCAAGTAAGCTGCTTAAGGCAATGATCAGATAGAAGTGATAAATACTATGGTCAGTATAATAAAGCTAGGCGAAATCATATACCAGTTTTTTTTTGGATAAGTGCACTATAGGATTATGTATTGATGCCTAGTATACGGTGCTTGGAATATCGAAAGAAATGAGATTGCAGTAATAATTATTCGTACATTTTGATATGGTACGATTTATGTTGATCACTCCAAATTTTCAAAATTCGGGTGGAGTGAAGTTATAAAAACTGCAACTCACATTCAAGGTTGATCTCCAAGCAAGATCAGTCCCCAAATTTATCTTAAGTTGAGGTCAAACATTAAGCAGAGGTGTTGTTTTCTATGTTTAGGGTTATAAAGTAAGGCTAAAAGCCTATAACCCATAGTCAAGAAAACTTGACAAGAGAATTATCAGTGGCAATTCTGTTGGTTATTACATCGGCTAGAAAGATTCTAGGTTTTGTTTTCTCATCATGTGACGCTAGAATTATTGAGTCTGACAATGCAAACTATTTAGAGGATGACTTAAAGAGTGGGAGTTGTGAACTCCACAAAGTCATTAATGAAGTACATATTGTTGTGCCAGTTCCATACATGCATTACCTATTGATGGTAAAAGGCTACAACCAAAAGAATTAACGGTTAATCCCAATACCATATTTTGAACCTGCACCTGACATTACAGAAGAACATTAATATGCTTTTGATTTTGATAGTTGTCAGGAGGCTATATTGGTCTGAACTCTTGGAGTTTGATATTTGTCACGCAGGATGAGTAAGCATCTATATTGTATAAAGATGCATGGGATCTATTTTAGTTGTCACATCATTGTAAACCAAAAGAGACTAAAGATCAAGTAGAAGATTTAAAGCGAAATTTGGCCAAGGCTTTAAATAAAGAGAAGAAATGGTTTTGTGAAAACCTTCTCCCCTGTTTCTACCTAAGATTCTTTTAGAATCATGATGGCAATTGGTAGCTCATCTTGATTTGGAGCTACATCCTTGACAGTAAAATGTCTAAATGGAGCAACCTAGAAGTTTGTAGTTCCTAAGATGGAACACATAGTTTATAAACTCATGGAGTTTATTTACTAACATTAAAAGGCATCCAAACTGTATCTAAAGTAATGAGATTGTCATTTTATGGAGAACACATTGGATAATTGGATCCATTGCAAGGTCAGTGGGAGTAATTATGTGTTATTTGTGCTCTAGGTTAATGATATCAAAATAGTAGCCAATAGCATTGACCTGTGGTATGAGACAAATTTCATGTCGTCATGTCACTTCAAGATGAAGAATCTAAGTGAAGCTTTATTTTGTTTTAAGGATTGAGATTCTTCATGACATATCATAGGCATACTCTGTTGTTCTCAAAAAACCTACATTGTATGTGTTAAGTAGGTTTAATGTATATTATTCTCCTATTAAGCCGCACTTTCGTGAAAGGTGACATATTGTGAAAATCTCAAAGTCCTCAAAGTGATAATGAAAGAGCTCATGTCGAGTGTTATGTATGCCTTATTGTGGGTAATTATCATATGCTTAAGTTTGTACACATGTTGATGTTGTGTATGTTGTAGGTATAATACAGAGATACTTGAGCGATCTTGCCATAGAGAGCTGGAAACTGCAAAGAGACTATTTGGATATCAACAAATCTGACATTCTGGGTTTGGTCAGATATTCTGATGTTGATTTTGCATGCTATCCAGATGTTAGAAATTATTTTGGTTATATACTTATGTCATGTGGAGGAGCTGTATTTTGGAAAGTGTGAAGCAAACACTTACAGCATCCTTGATTATGGAGGCTGAGTACGTAGCATGCTGCAAAGGTACATGACGATCTATTTAGGCTGTAGAATTTCATCTCAGGGCTGGTTTCTGTGTGGTTGCCATTTTGAAGTCCTGGAGATGTACTGTGGTAATGCTACAACACTTACATTTTCTCTCAAAATGTTAGGAGTTCCTCACACTCCAAATATTTAAATATCATCATTTGGTTTATTAGAGAGAAAATAATGGAATCCATTATTTAATAGGATCGTAAAGCACATAGTTAAAGAGCTCATTTTGGTTAATTGAGAATTTGTCTGCTAAAATGTTTTGATGACAACACTTTTGGAGGCATATGGAGCCATTTGCTATATTAAGTTAGTGGGAGCTTTGTAATGAATCAGTTGCAACTGTGTGGATAGATTCCTACTTGCCATATATGCATATTTTATTTGCGTGCATTCTGGTGAATATGACATTCTGTTATATGAGACATTCTGTATTGGTCTCATGTGCTTCTGTTGAAACAATGCATCATTCAGTTTAGATGCATGGACCTAATGGAAATGGATATTTGATTTTGTTTTCATATCATTTTCATTTCACACGTTTATATTACTATTTTGTTGAAGTCTTTATGAGTTTACGTAATTGTACCTTGTGGGTATGATGCATTTTGAAGCTTGTAAAGGCTTATTGCTGTTAAAGTATTTTTAAGTCTATACATTTGTACCCTTTCAGTACAATGTATCCAGGAGGCTTATAAATGCCTGTTGATACTATATGATGATTTCGTTAATTAACTTAACTGTCCAAGTGGGAGAATGTTGAATTACCTCTATTAATGTGGACTAGTTAAGTGTAATTAACATCATATAATATTTAATTAGTGGTATATTTTGTATAAAGTGTGACCTATATTATGATTATATTTTATATCTATTATATACTTACATGTGTTAATCCATAATGGGACGGGTTATAACACATGACATTATTGATATAGGAGGTCCCTGCCCTTGGCACATCTATATAAGCTACAGGATGGCCCATTAATTACTGTAACATTTTGGTTCAGAGTGAACAAGGGTAGTTCACCCTCCTCTCTCTCTCGTTCTCACCCTTCTCACCATCATCCTTTTCACCATGGCAGACCCAACCAGCACAGGCGGGTTTCCAGCATGTCTCCGGCAGCATCTCCTCCCCATGGCAGCTTTGATAGTGGCAGTGGATGGTGGGTTTCTTTGGCTAACTCACCAAAGGTTAGTTTCCCTCTTGTCATTGTGCTAATAGGCTTTGGTGATTGATTTAATTCCAACAATAATTACTCGCGAAAATAAACTTCAGTACGTGCTAAGTATCCAGGGAAGTAAACATCCATGGTTGTTAAGTTCTCGCGGAAGTAAACTTTCGTGGATGTTAAACTTCCAGGTTAAATTCCATTTCATATTTTGTCATAAAAATTTAAAAAATTGTGAAAAAAAAAGTTTTGCATTTAGAATTCCTCTTGAAATTTGTGTTTATAAAACTGGTTGAAGCTTTTGCTCTTAACGAAAACATAGGTCTAATGGAGTTAAAGTCCTAATCTACGTAAATGTGACTAGTCCCCTATTCATTATGAATGCAGCAAATTCTAATTATTGAGAGTTGCCTATAAAGGCATCGAAAAGAAAGATTTAGCCCTAATCTAAGAACATATGCTTGTTTTTTTTCTATGCTTAATCAACTTATTAATCAACAGAATAATAGTTAGTTCAGAGACAACCTAATTAAAAAAATATAAAATACCTAAGCTCTACAAAAGCTCTAAAAATAAAAAATACCAAAAAAAATCGAAACTGTTTTATAAAAAATAGGCTTAATAGCCAAATAAGCCCTCAACCTTTAGCCCAAAATGGAATTCAACCCTCAACGTTTTATCTCATGAAATTCAGTCCATAAACTTTTATTAGTGGAAATAAACCCTCAACCTTTTACAATTATGCAATTAAGTCAAAATCTGTTAAATGACACTAACTACCGTTAGTTTTGCATACGTGACAGTTGACGTGGCAGCAATGTGGCAGCTAACTAACTTAGTTAGCTGCCACATTGAATGCCACATATGCAAAACTAAGGGCAGTTAGGTCATTTAACAGATTTGGTCTATTTCCATTGAAATAAAAGTTTATGGACTGAATTTCATGCGATAAAACGTTGATGGCTAAATTCTATTTTTGGGCTAAAGGTTGAGGGCTTATTTGGCTATTAAGTCTAAAAAATATATTCTTAACTTCTAGTCTCAAAGTTTCAACTTAATTCTTTTAAAGGCACATTGTTTTTTTTTTGTTTCAATGAAAAAATATATAGTTTAACAATTGATTTATTTATGCTTTTTATTCAAGTTTTAAATTATCCAAACAAATCAAGAACATTATAATTTATTGAAAATTTGTATAATTAATAATTATATTATTAATTTGAAAGTCTTCATATTTGTAAAAGTTTAATGTTATCGTAATAATATTTTTATTTTATAATTTAATAAGATTGTTTAATATTTATTATTAATATACTAGAAGAAAGCCTAACCCTATTCACCCTCAAGAATTTTTTCAAAAAACTTAAAGAAGAGAAAAAGAAACCCTAAATCAAATATCCACAAATATTAAAAACTATGAAAAGAAATAAATGGTATGTACTATTTTTACCTTGTTTAAGAGCAGATGAATGTAGACAATTTAAGCCGCAAGAAGTTTTAATAGAGGGTCCAATGAAAAGAGAAGATACAGTGCTGGTGACAATGGCGGATCCTATTGTTGTTTTGGCACAAAGGAAGCATTTCATGGAGGAGAAATGAATTACGGTGAGAAAGGAGAGATTTTAGAATGAGATACAGAGAAATGAAGAGAATCTGGAGAGTGAGAGCTCATCTTAAAAATAAAATAAAGAAACACAAAGAAAATATTGAAGGATCCAAACGATTGTGGGTTAGAGGGATACCCAGACAAAAGGAAGTGACATTTGGGAATAAGTAGGAAAGTTTGGTAAAGGGGGTCGACATGTTTGAGTCATACATTGATTTAGCAGTCGATCAACAATCCAATGAATAAAAACAGCACAAATATTTCAGATTTACCCTTTCATATGAACCTTTATTTCAAAAGTAATCAAAATTCTTTTCAATATTACAATAAAACCAACATACAAAGATCTGTAAAGAAGTCAAAATTGGTTAACAAAATTGATTTTGCAATTGAATTTAAAATTGATGACGTGTCATCATAAGAAAAATTTATAGTTTGCTTCAAATTTTGAAAACTTTCTTCTAATATATAAGTTATTTATGTGTAGGTGTGTGTGAGAGAGAGAAAGTGAGAGAGAAAAAATATATTCTATAAAAAATGAAATACAAAATTAATTGGCCCTTCCAAAATTAAATTTCATTATTTGTCATTATATATAGTACAACTTTGTACAAGCTCTTAGGCCATCAGCAAGTTATGCTATACAATTACATCCGAGATGTGACACATTGTATAAACACCTATAACCTATGAAAAAATTATAAAAAAAATTAAAATAGAATAAATAAATTACCATAATGAATAACCTTTTTGTTTTATGCCTAATTTCTATTTTTTTTCCAATTTTTTTCTAGTAAAAAAATGATTTTTTTATCATAAACAAATCTTTCATAGATAACAACAAAATTACATCAATAGCACAAGCACATGAGGTGGACAAGCAAACCAATTTGATGGACAGCATCTTTGTCTGGTTTTTCTAGCAACCCAATCAGCCACATGATTTGCATTTCTAAAGGAGAAACAAAAAGTCATTGTAACAAAACGAAATTTCATGGATAGAATATCAGATTCCACAGCAAGAATTTGCCAGTACTTTGGTCGCGAAGGATAATTCAACCAAAGGACAATTTCTTTGTAGTCAGATTCAGTGGTAACTTTCATCCATCCTTTGTTAGTAGCCAGAAAACATCCAAATCTGATAAAGAGTGCCTCAGCCACAATTGCGGAATCAACCCAAACCACACCATTCGCTCCATCAGCAAGAGCACCATTAGAATCTCTAGTCACTGTAGTAAGCCTTGCCTGAGCACTCTTTACATAAAAGGACGCATCAGAATTAATTTTAATAAAAAAGTCGAGAGGCTTTTGCCGAAGAAGTGGGGAATTCATTTTGAGAAGGGTAGAGGGAACGGGATTAAAACACTCCAAGTAGGACTGATAGTCCTTAGCAGCAGCCAACCGTAAGGAGATCTGGTTGCCAGTTTTACCTTCAAAAACATACTCATTTCAACCTTTCCATAGATGCCAACACAAATAAGCAATGAGACAGTTAGGCTTAAAAGACCCAAACTCTGGAAGAGAAATGACTACTTCCTTCCACCAGTGGCTGAAACCAAAAAAATCCCTTTCTGTAGGGACAATAATTGAGGCTTCAGGCTCCCCACACTGAAAAAGCAAAAGGATAAAGAAACAAAATATCTTCAAGGGATTCAATATCCTCATCACACCTATTGCACTTAGATTCTAGAGATTGAAATCGCTTGGCCAAATTTTCACTAGTAACGAGAGCATTGTGGCATACCCACCAAATGAAATTCCTCACCCTCAAGATAATAGGAAGACTCCAAATATCCTTCCAGATGTCCTTATCCCTAAGTTCATTATGGTTAGAGCCACCGAGGGTGACATTTGTTGTGGCCTTAGCTTTGTCCATATGAAGCTTGAGACTAGACTTCACTGAATAGATTCCATCCTTATAGAAATGCCAAACCAATGAATCACAACCTTCAAGGTTACCGATTGGGATGCAAGCAACTACCTTTACCTCTTCCTCTATGAACAGATCTTTCTGCAAATCAATTTTCCAAACTCTTTGCTCATAGTCGATCAATTAGCTTACCACCAAAGTCAAAGAACCTGGCGGTTGAGTCGAAGTAACTTTAAAAGACGGAAGAGATGGGACCCAACAATCTTCCCAGATGAGGATGTCCTTACCATTACAGACATTCCATCGAGCACCCAACTTGAAGACCTCAGTTCCTTCCAAAAGACTCCACCGTGCCCAAGAAGACTTCCTACCTTTTCTAGCCATGAATAAAGAAGAGCAGGGGAAGTAAACAGCTTTCATCAATCTAGCCCAAAGAGCATCAGGATTCATTATGAGACACCAAGCTTATTTAGCTAAAAGGGCCCTGTTGAACTGGAAGAAATCCCTGAAGCTAATCCCTCCTTTTATCTTAGGGAAAGAAAGTTTCATCCACCTCATCCAATGGGTGTTGAGGCTGCCCTAACAAGAATCACCCCACCAAAAATAACTAAAATTAAGTTAAGTTCCTTACATAAAGAATTTGGAAGCTTGAAGCATTGCATTGCATAGACAAGAACTGTTGATGTAACTACCTTTTAAGAGGATCTCTTTCCCTACTTGAGAAAGGAGTTTACCTTTCCACACTTGGGTTTTTACGCGGATTTTGTCCAATATGAATTAAAGGGTGTCCTTTTTGGCCCTTCCCCAAAATGCTGAGAGCCCAAGGTAGAAACTATTAGCGCCTAAAGGCTGAATGCTAAGCTTATTCATAATCGTCTATCGTAAGTCACCCTCAGTGTTGGCCGTGAAGAAAATTGTCAATTTTGAAAGATTAACAGTTTTCTCGAATGTATTTTTGAACATATCCAAGACTTCAAGAATAGTCTCACAATTTTGGAGAGTAAATGAGGCAAACACAAGGCAATCATCTACAAACATGAGCTGACTAATGGGTAGGCACCTTCGGTTAATTCTAAAACCTTGCAAACACCCTTGATCAATAGCTTTCTCAATTAAGCATGACAAAAACATTACCGACAAAAATAAAGAGGTATAAGGAGAGGGGGTCGCCTTGGCAAAAACCTCGCTAAGGTTAAAAGGCTTGAACATGTTTCCCGTTAAGAACAATCGAAAAACTTGGCATTGACATGCACTGCATAAGTCTAGCCATCCAGAAGGAACTAAAACCCATTTTGAACAAAAGCTTCTCCAAAAACTCCTACTCAACTCTATCGTAGGCTTTACTCAGGTTGAGCTTTAGAGCCATCGTGACCTTAAAACCCCTTTTACAATTTCTCAGAGCATGAAAAGCTTCATGAGCAATGAAGATGTTATCCTAAATATGCCGGCTTGAAATGAAGGTTAATTGGCACGAAGAGATAATCTCAAGTAGAAAGGGCTTCATTCGATTCGCCATAATCTTAGTAATGATCTTATAGGTGAAGTTGCAGAGGCTGATAGGCCGACAATGACCTACTTCCTCTAGGAATTGTTGCTTCGGGATTAAAACTAGATCTATCCTGTTCATCTTTTTTAGCAAAAAACCTTTCTGAAAGAAATCCCTGATTGAAGAGCAAACATTTGGAGCCACAAAATCCCAATAATTCTGGAAGAAAATGCCCTAAAATTCGTCTGGCCCAACGGCCTTAAGAGCCCCTATCTCAAGAACAGCTTGGCAAATTTCCTCATTGGTGACTTCCCTACCAAGATCAGCATTCGTATCATTGTAATAACTTGGGGCACTGGTTCCAGCACAACATCCACATTCAATAGCGAGCTCATTCAGAATAACTCCTTAAAGTGATTTTCAATGATCTCCCAGATTCTTCCTTCATTGTTGATCCACCCACCATCACCATCCTTGATCTTTAGGATCAAGTTACGTCTTCTTCTATCCATGGTCGATACATGGAAAAATTTGGTGTTTCTGTCCCCAAACTTCACGCAATTAATTCTTAAACGCTAGTGCCAGTGTCTCTCTTCCATTTCCAGAAACAAGTCAACTTCCTTCTTGAGCTTTCTTTCTTCTTCACGTAATTCCTCAAAAAGAGGAAGAGAATAAATCTCTGCATTTCTCTGCAATCGACAATTAATTTCCCTCTTTGGTTTGCCAAACTTCTTCTTACTCCAATCCTTAAGGCTTTCCCTATCCATCCAAGCTTCCTTTGTAGGCAAAACATTCAAGAGCCTTGAAAGTCAGCAGCCTAAGATTTTTTAGTCACAATAGAGCGATCCTGATACAGCAACCATTTTGATTTGAACTTGAAGTCTTTTGCTCTTCTTCTGCGAACAGTCTCGAGGTTGATGGTTATGGGACAATGGTATGATGAAGCTTGGACAAAGATATGTTAATATTCGGCCAACCCCGGGCCCAAGAGTGGAAACCACAGTTTCAATTTGTTGAAGATTAATTAAATGTCGGTGGCAATGGACTATGCTCTTTTTAAGGCCACAATATCAAACTATTATTATCAAAGAGTGTTGTTTGCACTTTTTTGTCAAAAGGAAATAAAAAAGTTCAGCTATTAGCAAGTACAAAACACTGTAAAATTGGCCTTACGTAATTAAGCATCACAAGAAATAAAAAGAGAAAAAATTAGATACATTCACCAGAAAAAAAAAAATAGATACTATATCATATTGGCGTATTCCACTTCTTGAATCAAGAGAGAAAAATGTTAACAAAATGGACAATTCTTAATTTCACCACTGGCTAACTTATCTTAACCAAATTTAATAATTTAATCTCCCAAAAGCATAAATTAAAAGCTTTAAATCCCAAACTTTTCTAATCAGGAATCAGCTATCGTCCAAGTCATATCATTCTCAAAAATCCAATGACAAACCTCGATCCGACCCGGACCCGAGCCCAAAGCCCTGAAAGCCCCATGACCTGAACTCCAAGAAGATGTGTCCAAATGGCAGATTGCAACACCATGGTTAATCTTCTCCCTCGAATTCGTATCCAGAATATCAGCTTCATAAACCCGGACCATAGGAACCGAGTGGCAATAGTATAGTAAATACGGATACAAACTCTGGTGACAAGAAACAGATTTCGTCACTTTTCCACCGTTGATTCCTCTTACCGTTCCAATCTCTATATTTTGCTTTGACCCGTTAACGTTTTCCGTCGTGCGAACCTCCACGCTACGCCCCAGAACTGAGGTGGCGAAATCGATCATGTCCTCGGCCGAGCCAACGCAGCGCTTGGTCTCGCCAGCGCTCGGTGCTCGCTCGCACTCTTCTAAAGCGTTGAGCATTATGGTTTCCAGCGACGAGTTATCCCCCGCGTGGAATATCCGTTTCAGTTCGCCAATCTGGGAGGACGAAAACGGTAATTTAAAAACAATTGTCCGGGGCAAAAATGACCTTTCAGGCATTTTATCCCTAATGTCCGGCATTGGCATCACCGTTCCTCGCTTCAGCATCTTTTCCCTGAAGAATTTGCCTGGCTCCACCCATTTATTCACGACACTGCCACTGGTCTTAACTTGAGCAGTTTGAGCGGAACTCTCATTGTTGTATCGACCGAAAGTGACACCCTTTTTAGTATAATCCATAAAAGTAGTGTTTCCTCCATAGATCTTGAACCCAATGGACTGATCTGTGGCCCCTTGGCCATATCCGGTGAATTTATCAGTTCCGTCGTTAAAAGATTGGCCATAGTTGTTAAAATCAACTTTCGCCCCGTCAGAATTCTTGGCATAAGATTGAAAAGAATCGTCGCCCACATTGGCTTGGTCACGGTAACTTGAGAAACTGTCATCCGCTTCATTGCCTCCGTCTCCGTATCTCTTGAAATTATTTTGTGGAGCATTAGAATCGAATCCGTACGAAGTGAAGGTGTCATTAGCCCCATTGGCTGATTCTCCATAACCAGAAAAACCTGAACCAACCACATTTGCTACTTTACCATAACTACTAAAATCGTTAGGAACGCCGTTACCATTTTTACCGTAACTCGAAAACGACTGCCCGTTCCCGGCGTTGGCATTCTCCGTGTAGTGTGTGAATGTCTGCCCACGACCACCGGAGTCATCGGAATATGAAGTAAATCGAAGATTAGGGTTGTTCACTTCACGGTTGTAATTGTTGAATTTTCCGAAGCCGCCCGTGGCCGCGGCCCCGTAGGTGTTGAAACTCTGAGCGACGACGTTGGTTTCGCTGGCGTAATTGGAGAATTTGTCCTCGTGACCCGCGGAATCTCCGCTGTATCGGTGAAACGAGTCGACTATGACGTTGTCGCTTTCCGAGTAGTTATTGAAAGAGTCGACTCCGGCGAGTCGATCCGTGCCATAATCAGTGAAGTTCCTGTTGGCGTAGAAGGCGAAGTTTACGTCTTTGGGATGTTTCTCGACACTTGGCGATAAATCGGGGAAGCAAAAGAGTTTAGCGGAGGAACAAAAGGAAGGTAGATGGGAAGTGAGGTCGTTTTGGGCAGCGAGTTTGGTAAAACTGGCGGAGTCGACGGCAGTTAATGGGGATACTTTGGAGAGTAAAAAATGGGTTTTGGGGATTTGGTTGCGGATTGCTTTGTTCCAGTGACGAATGAATGAGGCTTTTGGAGTGAATGGGTTTTCCGACACTGACAAATCACCGACACCGCCTAAAATAACCTGCATTGTCCGAAAATAAATATTAGAAAACATGTCTTAAATGAGTTTAATTAACAGATAAAAATAAGTAAACATTGTATCCAAAAAAAAGAGTTCTCACATTGAAGAATGAGATGTAAAGAATGGAGACAAAGAGAAAAGTCCAGGGATTAAACATTTCCTGGGTTTCTTTCTAAATCTATCTATTTTTTTAACTTGCAAGGAAGTAAGGGAAAGAGAATGTCGGATCGTTTGGTTTGGTTGTGATGGAAGTAGGGAATTTATAGCAAAATCTAGGAACCGTCAGAGAAGACAATGCTATGTATATAATTTTATTTCTCAAATGATTTCTTTACGTAAATTATACACTTGTTAAAGTAGTACTCAAAAATAAAAAAAAATCAAGTAGTAAAATTTTATTAGACATATGGGTGTGGTTATAATAATAAATCATAGGCTTAATAGCCAAATATGTCCCCAACGTTTAGTGTAAAATGAAATTAAAATTTCAACGTTCAATTGCGTGAAAATAAGGCTATAAAATTTTATTTTCAGCAAATAAAACTTAAACATTAAAAAATAATAGAATTATGTGTATAACCGTTAAATCACTCAAACTTCCGTTATTTATGCACAGTTAACACATGACATGAATGCTGACAGGGATATTTTGCCACGTGGATCGCTGACAATACTTTTTTTGTCACGTGGACTACTAACGTGGATATTAATTTTAATTTTTTAAAGCCATGTCAGCGATTCACGTGCCAAATTATCTCTGTCAGCATCCATGTCATGTGCCAACTATGCATAAATAACGAAAGTTTGAGTGATTTAACAGCTATACATATAATTCTATTTGATAAGAGTTTTACTAAAGGCCGTTGGGCCTTGATATAAGTCATGTTGAAGAACTTGGGCCTAATGGTAGTTTAAGCCCAAGAGAAAAGAGGACTAAGAAGGGCCATGAAAGATCCACTAAGTTATCATTTAACCTATGGGTTTTAACTGTAATTACGCGCTATGTTGCTCCTATAAATAGGTCACTGGTATCATTTTAAAACCCTAACCTCTATTGGCTTATTGAAACCCTACTTAGATCTTGTCTGACTTAAGCATCAGAATGCGCGTGCAGAGGAAAGCCCCTGATCCCTCTAATCATTTTCTTTCTTGCAGAGTTCTTAGAGACAAGTTAAGACACTAATCGAGATTTGTACATCATCAAAAATAATTGTTGTAAACAGGTAACAACAATTGGTGCCGTCTATGGAAAACAAACAAAAAGCCAAGTATAAAAATAACGTGAACACGATCTGTGACAGGGTATGGAGGCTTGTGGTAGAATGTGGAAGCTGTGGCAGATTAGGTGACAAACCGAGGTTTGTAGGCCTGCAACAAGGTGCCTTAACGAGCAATAGGCGCAGCAGGCATGTGGTCGGCATACGGCAGGATGCAATGCATGGTAGATCTACGGCAGGGTACCACAGTGAGCGATAGGCACGACAGGCATGTGGTCGATGTGCGACAGGGTTTAATGCACGTTAGGCACGCGGCAGGATGCAATACACAGTAAGCACATAATAGGGTGCAATGGGCGGCAAGCTCGCGGCAGGCGTGCGATAGGGTTAAAAACGCATCAGGCATGCAGCAGGCATTTGGTAGGTGCACGACAGGCATGCAGCATAATGCCTTAGCTTGCAGCAGGTTGCAAGGCTACGATAGGGTACCCCTTGGTGGCAGGTGCAAGGCTGCGACAGGGTGCGAGGATGCAACAGGGTGCGAGGCCGGTAGGTACGCAAGCTATAGCAGGGTTCAAGACAAAGCTCGAGCGATGAAGTCATACTTTTGATCACCTTGGGTCGACAGGCCTTCACTCCTAGCCAACTTGAGCGAACTGGGAGAGACCTTACAAGATTAGAAAGGTGATCAGACCAAGCACTTGTCCTTTGAAGGCCTTATAGTGCAAGAAGGTTCCAAATTGGAACACTAATCACTTGAAACCGTACTAGAGGTAAGCACATGATATTTTTGTTTTAACATTTATTGCAGTTATTTTGTTACTTGTTCCATTTGATTGGAAATATTACATGTTATGAAATGGAAGACCAGTTATTCATATCTTTATTTATACTATGATAATCTTCCATGTATGATACACATGTTACAAGTATAGAAAAATCAAAAGTCCCTAAGAACAGAAGGTGCGAGGTGGGCAAATTAAAAAAGTCTGAAGTAAAAAATGCATGATGTAGGCTACGCATGAACTTGAAGTGAAAAGTGCATGATGTAGGCTACGCATGAACTTGAAGTGAAAAGTGCGAGATGTAAGTCATGTATAAAGGCAAAAAGTGCAAGGGTAAGCGAAAAATGCGCGAGGTAAGCCACGCACTCAAAGAAAAAGGCCTGAAGTGAAAAGTGCGCGATATAGGCTACGCATGAACTTGAAGCGAAAAGTGCGCAATGTAAGTCATGCATGAAGGCAAAAAGTGTAAGGGCTTGAAGCGAAAAATGTGCGAGGTAAGCCGCGCACTCAAAGAAAAAAGCCTGAATCAAAAAGTGCGCGATGTAGGCTACGTATGGACTTGAAGCGAAAAATGCGCAATGTAAGCCATGCATGAAGGTAAAAAACGCAAGGGCTTGAAGCGAAAAAATGTGCGAGGTAAGCCACGTACTCAAAGAAAAAAGCCTGAAGCGAAAAGTGCGCGATGTAAGTCATGCATGAAGGCAAAAAGCCTGAAGCGAAAAATGCGGAATGTAAGTCATGCATGAAGGCAAAAGGTGCAAGGGCTTGAAGCGAAAAATGTACGAGGTAAGCCACACACTCAAAGGAAAAAGCCTAAAGCGAAAAGTGCGCAATGTAGGCTACGCATGGACTTGAAGCGAAAAATGCGCGACGTAAGTCATGCATGAAGGCAAAAAGTGCAAGGGGTTGAAGCGAAAAATGCGCGAGGTAAGCCACGCACTCAAAGAAAAAAGCCTGAAGCGAAAAATGCGCGATGTAGGCTACGCATGAGCCTGAAGCGAAAAATGCACGAAATAGACTGCGCATGGACTTGAAGCGAAAAATGCGCGAGGTAAGCCATGAATGAAATAAAAGTCTCTAAGCGAAAAATGCACAAGATAGGAAACACATGTGCTTGAAGCAAAAAATGCGCTAGGTAAGCTGTGAATTAAATAAAAGTCCCTAAGCGAAAAATGCGCGAGATGGGCAACACATGGGCTTGACGTGAAAAATGCATGAGGTAAGTCACACACAAGAAGAAAAAGGCCTAAAGCAAAAAGTGTTGTGTGAGGTAAGCCACGCACTCAAAGAAAAAAGCTTGAAGCGAAAAGTGCACGATGTAGGCTATGCATAAACATGATTTAAATAAAAAAAAACTTTATATACTCTTCCACAAGGTATATCCTGTGAAAGAGTGGGGAGCAATTGATGAGAGTTTTACTAAAGGTCGTTGGGCCTTGATATAAGTCATGCTGAAAGACATTGGGCCTAATGGTAGTCTAAGCCCAAGAGGAAAGAGGACTAAGAAGGGCCATGAAAGATCCACTAGGTTATCATTTAACCTATGGGTTTTAACCGTAATTACATGCTATATTACTCTTATAAATAGGTCACAGGTATCATTTTAAAACCCTAATCTATTGGCTTATTGAAACCCTACTTAGATCCTGTCTGACTTAAGCATCAAAGTGCGTGCATAGGGGAAAGCCCCTGAACCCTCTAATCATTTTCTTTCTTGCAGAGTTCTTGGAGACAAGTTAAGATGCTGATCGAGATTCGTACGTCATAAAAAATATTTGTTGTAAACAGGTAACAACACTATTATTTTTTAACGTTTAGGTTTTATTTGCTAAAAATAAAACTTTATGGCCTTACTTCTACGCAATTGAACGTTGAGGTCTTAATTCCATTTTACCCTAAACGTTAGAGACATATTTGGCTATTAAGCCTAAATCATATTATTAGTAAAGTTATTCATAGATCATATCAAATTTAATTGAGACCTTTAAATTTTTATCTAAGTTTTAATCTAGTCCATCCAATAAATTTTGAAAAACTCGATTAGTAATTATAATCATTATAATTAGATCTTTTATTCCAGTACTTTTTTTATTCAGAGGTATAACGGGAAATGGAGAGAATTGAACATTAGATCTAATCCCTTCTAAAGAGGAATAATAACCGCTAGAAGAAGCTTTTATTCCAATATTGATAGGTTATATGAACCAATATTGATAAGTTATATGAACCAATATATGACCTCACGCTAAGTCAATTAATAATTATAATAGATATAAAAGATTTTAGGCTTAATAGCCAAATGTGTCTTCTATGTTTGCCACAAAATGGAATTAAGTCCTCAACGTTTAAATGCATGAAAATCAGTCCTAAACGTTACAAAATAATTGAATTAAAGACATTTTCATTAAACTCTTTAATTTTCGTTACCCCTACCAGTAATAAAACTTAATGAAAATTAAAGAATTTAACAGAAATGTCCTTAATTCAATTATTTTGTAACGTTTAGGACTGATTTTCATGCATTTAAACGTTGAGGACTTAATTCTATTTTGTGGCAAACATGGAGGACACATTTGACTATTAAGCCAAAATTTTATTCAAAACCCGACCTCAATAACTGACTTGAATCATGCTAAATTAGTTAAGTGGGTGGATAAATCGGCCAATGAGAAGTTTAATCACTAGTAAAAAGTTTAATCCATGAGATGGTTTCTTCTAAAAAATTTTAAGCGTCTACTCTCCGTGCAGACCCCAAAATATTGAGTCTCAGAAATTTCTTAATCCTGCTTTAAAAAAAATAAAAACCTAACTCAATTATAGCAATTAAGTAATTAAGTAAAGAGGAAAAATGCTTAAAATTAAGTAGAGTAATTTCGTAATTAAGCAAAGAAGAAAAATCAAATTTGGTATTTATTTGTCTTAGTTTAGATTCTTTTCGTGACTCATCTTCGCAGCGTGCATTACTAGATAATTAACGTAATCTTCAAATTTGGGAAGACAAAGGATGAAACGACAAATTAAGCTCGCCAAAAGGGATTCCGCTGTAATTCCATGGACGACTTATAGGTTATTTAATTAGTTGATAGTTAACAATTGATTTTTTAATGTCTATGATGAGAGACAAAATCTTGATTTGCTTTCACTTTTTTTTGAAAGGAAAAATAATAAAAATATGTTTGATTTAACTAAGAATCTTAATTTTTATCTGTTTCAAAAACAAAGAAAAAGTGAAAATAACCCTTAGTAGTTAGCATCATCACTTTTGACACTTTACACAAGAAGAAAATGCTTTTTTTTTTTCAACTAAAAATGCCCATCAATTCTCCTAGGATTCGAGTGATGTTCACATGTGAACATGAAGATGGAATTTTTTGTAACCAAATAACATCTGATGTGCATATATCAAGGTCACTTGATTGAGACATCTTTTTGTTAGTTCAATGCATGAATTTTGTGATGAATGATGACAGTTATTGTTCCCTCCTTCATCAATATTTTATTTAATTTTTTATTAAAGCATAGAGGAAACAAGGTTCTTAACTTTGAAGTTGCATTTTATTTTGATCCTAAAATTAAAAAAGTAATTTGTTAATCTCTAAGCTCCATGCTAGTATCCAATCACATTAGGCCCATGGAACACAAGCAAAGCCCAAGGAATTAGAATTGGCCTAGTAAAGAAGCTTGGGACTTAGGGGCCCAAAATGGCCAATGATGGTTAGGCCCGTAAATGCAACGAACACAAACGAACGAACGGATGTCTTTATTCGTTCATTTATTTTTTAGTGTTGTTCATATTTGTTAAGGAATTTGGTTTTTACATTCAAGCTCGTTCGTCTGTTTTATAGGGATTTTTCGTTTAAGTTTTTACGAACACGTTCGTTTGTCCTAAACGAACACATTAATGAATATGTAAACGAACGTATTTGTGAACAAGTGTTCATAAACCATTAAATAAATACGTTCAAGAATACATGTTCATAAACACATTTTTATGAACAAGTTTCATGAGAACAAACTAAATACTAAATATAAAAATCCTACAAAAAGATTAATTCCCACATGTAGATTGAAATCATCCAACATGAAATATTAAATGCAACATAACTTAATTCAGTAATGTTTTATTAGAATTAATAATTACATTTTTAAGTACAACTTGTATCATATACATATACATATATTTATATGTGTGTGTGTGTATACACATATGTGTAATGTATATGTAAACGGTCAATGGATAAGAATGTGATCTTCAATTATTATGAAACTTTTATTAATTTAATTTCAGTATATTATGTTTAAATTTTTAAAAAAATAATAATTTTAAGCATAATTAACTAATTTAATTATATTATTATTATTAATTTTTTAAGAATTAGGTACTAATTTTTTAGGTTAATTGTTTAAAAATAAGATATATATATATATAACTTATATAATATAAGTATTTTTAGTATTTTAATAAATAACAAACGAATAACGAATAACAAATAACACTTTAAATGAACAAGTTATAAACAAATATAAATGAATGAACAGCAAATGACACTTTAAATGAATGAACAATAAACAAATATAAACGAGCTTGTTTACGAATTAAAACGAACGAAATTTTGTTCATTTTTGGGTTCGTTTAATAAACGAACACTAAAATATTATTTGTGTTCGTTTGTTAAGTTTAATAAAACAAATATAAATGAATAGAAACTGAACGGGTTCACGAACGGTTCATCAAGCGTTTTATTCATTTACACCCCTTATGATGGTTAAACGACACCTTTGCGGAATGTGGGTTAAGTGGAAAACGCCCCCTACTCACTCACCGGTGTCATAACATATCAAGTTTTAGGAAAACCTAATAGCTAGACACAAAATCTAAGAAGTTGCCCCCAACCATTCTAACCTAGGTATGATTGATCACCTATTCAAACTAAGGATAAGGCTTGGTCTATATTCGAAGAATCCTAAGATTCGGGAGTACGGTTATGTGTGAGGAAAGATTAGCATCCTCACAATGCACATCCTAAAATGGTATCCTAATTTTGCCTTCTACTTTAATTTCGATATAACTAAATATTAAAAAATATTTTAAACCTCCTACATCAAGCTGGTTGGATAACTTAAAAATTTTGCTCACCTCAAGAATTTTCAAGTAGGACTAATCGCCTTTCTTAAAGAGGTTCTGTCGTCAAATCGTTTAAATACATTATGCAAAATCTAAGAAGTTGCTACTAACCATTCTAACCTAGCTCATTAGTCTATTTTGTAGGGATTGTGATGCGCACGGACAAGAGAAACGTAGCTTGGAATTTGAAGGAGCTAAAACGCAACAGGACAAACTTCTGAAAACCTAGATCCGAAGCCTAAAGAGACTCGAACCCAAAGGTATTGGACCTTGACCCTACGAATAAGAATTCGAGAACCTAAGGTATAGCAATGGTGGATGGTGAAGAAGGAGGCGCCACAAGGAAGAAGACCTTGATAAGCCTAGTAGAGAGGGAACCCAAGAGAAAGGCACACTCAAATTCTGAAAATTCAATTTTTACTGCTCTCTACATCAATAGCGTTTACAAGGTATTTATAATAATACCTAGCAGTTAAGCCCATAAACAAGTGGGCTGGAATTAACACCAACAGAAAATAAGACTAAACCCAAATTCATGCCTAAACCTAGTTACATAAAATAAATAGTCCAAGACACAACAAGACTCAAACGTGGGCTATCCAAACACTTAGCCCATCTTATTGTTAAGCTAAAATAAGACAGTAAACCATGCTCATGTCGTTTGGGCTTCCAAGCAAGTATAGATGTCTTGGGACTCTTCATGGAAGCTTCCTTGACACTTCAATGATGCTAGAGCTTGTTGCATTAATGAGGCTAGGGCTTGTTGCGTCTTCTTAGCTCGAGCTCGGGTAATTGGACCTCCTTGGATGCCCAATGGATCCTTAGCATCACAAACATCACGAGCAAGTGGATCTCCATCATCTTTTGCTTGAGAGTGCTTTGTCATTATTCATTAAATCCACTTTAAGCCATCTTTTGAAGAATTGTTGTGACCTTGCCAAGGGCGGATCCTCAAGCTCTTCCTCTTTCTTGTTGGCACAAGCAAACTCCTTGGGGGTGTGTAGAGCATTCAAAGTTCAATGTTTCTTTGTAATTCCATGTTCTAACACTCCTAACACAAAACAAATTCAAGAATGCTTTGGAACCCAAAATTTCTTGGGTCCATGAGGGTTGTGTTCACAATTTTCAATCCCTTAGGAATCAATTTTAATTTTAACTCAACATCATTGGAATTCATGATATGCTCTGGGATCCATATTTTCTTAATTGCTTTTCCTCTAAATGAGATCTTTCTATTTGTGCATACTTGTAAAGAGTGGCCAATCCTATTGCAAAGTGAACATGTGAGAAATGTGTCATGCAAAAAAATTTTACCTACTAGAAAATTCTTTAGATTTGTTTTTTTAATGTATTGCATTATAGCTTAACCCATCTTTATCAAAGAAAGCTCTTTGAGTCTCTAACATGTGATCTAGCTTTTGTTGACCCATATAAAACCTAGAAAATGAGTTATGTAAGTTTGCATACTTTTTGGTCAACTTATCATTTTCTAATGTTGCTCCTTCTAATTTCTTTCCTAGCTCTAACTTAGCATTTAATAGCATTTCATTTTCTATTTTCAATTTCGCAATAATTTTCTTATATTTAGAATTCATGCATTGAAAATTATTTGCTAATTTATTGAAGGCATTTTGTAATTCATCAAAACTATAATCATTACCTTAACTAAAGTTGGAACTAGTATCATCATCATTATAAGCCATAAAGCATGAGTAGGCTATCTCATCATCTACATTTTCTGCATCGGAGCTATCACTATCAGTCATGTAGCCATAAATGCTTTCTTCTTATGCTTCTTATTATTTTCTTTCCTAAGCAAAGGGCATTCTAACTTAGTATGACTCGATTCATTACACTCATCGCACACTATGAGATCTACATCCCTCTTACTTGATTGATCGCTATTGACTGCTCTCCTTTGAGGTCTTCTATCATTCTCTATGGCTTTCATCCTCATAAATCTATTGAATCTTTTGGCAAATATTGTCATTTCTATTTCTTCCTCATTTCCACTCTCATCACTATCATCTTTAGTATCATTAGTGGAAGATTTTAAGGCTACCCCTACTTTCTTTGAAGGCTCTTCATTTCTTTTCAATTTCATTTCATTGTAAGTAGGGAGCCTATGAATTTATCTAGAGACAAGGTGTTAGGGTCCTTAGACTCTTCTATTGCGATGGTGTTAAGATCTTTAAACTCTTCTATTGCAGTTATCTTTTCCTTCCAAGATTTAGGAAAGCTATTCAAAATTTTTTTTACAATTTCAATGTTTGAATAGGTTTTGCCTAAGGCCTTAAGTCTATTAATTATATCATTAAACCTAGTGGACATATCACTAATTAACTCATCTTCTTTCATCCTAAAGAGCTCATAATCATGTGTGCACATGCCTACCTTAGTTTCCCTAACTTGACTAGTCCCCTCATTAGTGATTACTAGTTTATCTCATATTTGTTTAGCATTCTCACAAATAGAGACTATTATATTTATTGGAACCTCATGCACAAAAGAGAGTGTGCATAGCTTTAGCATTCAATTATGTCATTCTTATATCATTAGTGTCCCACTCATCCTCACTTTTAGGGATATCTTTTCCATCTACTTTCTTCATAGGAATTTGGGGACCCTTAACAATAATTTTCCATATTCCATAATCATTTCCTTGCACAAACAACATCATCTTAGTCTTCCAATATGAGTAGTTTTTTCCATTAAAAAGTAGAGATCTAACTATCAAGTGTCCCTCTTGACCTAAGCAGTGGCGGAGCCACATGGGGGCGAGTGGGGGCTCAAGCCCCCACTGACCCCCAACATATAATATATATATATATATATATATATATACGTATATATAATGTATATATGTATATATATTATTAAATTTTATTCAAAATTCTTTTTTTAGTGAAATGTTTAGTAAATAAAGTTTAAGTTTATATATACTAGTATTGAGTTTTCAAAATTGAAAAGAATTAACAATTTTACAGTAAAAATAGTGGAGATGTAAAATAAGAAAATGCGTTCGTTAGTTTATTTGTTATAAACACTAACATTGATTTTATTAGTTATTATAACAACATATAATATATTTTTAACAACGTGTTGAAAACTTATTTGTGTATCAAAATGAGATATTAATAATTTAATGGTAAATTAATTGTGTATCTTAAAAAATATGTGTTCCAAACTATTGGTGACGAAATTATTGTACAAAATTATTAAACATAATTTTGAAAATATAAAATCGAACAAAAAATGATTATTTTTTTTTACAATTATAAATAGATACAAAAATTTTAATTTTTTTAATTAATACTATTAACAATATTGTTGTTATTAATTTTTTATAATTTAATATATTTGAGTGAAGCCCCCAGTAAATAAATTTTCTGGCTCCGCCACTGGACCTAAGGGTATACCTATATTCAAATAAGCCATTTAAGATTGTTTTGCTCAAAGGGTGTTAGTCCTTTTTTCTAATCTCAAGCTCAATTTCTGATACCAATTGTTGGCTCAATAATCTAACCTAGAGAGGGGTGAATCAATTTTTAACTAACCTTAAGTTTATTTTTCGATCTTCTAGATTCTCTAGCCTATATTGTAGTTCTTTTAAGTTTACTAAGCTATTCTAGAAACCAATTCATGCACATTACAATAAACACAACTAAATTACAAGTAATTAAAGAGTGAAAGGTTAGAGATTAGTACACAAGTGATTTATAGACGTTCGGCAACCTTGCCCACGTCCTCTACCTTAAGACACTCCCAAAGATTTTTTCCAAATTCACAAGCTGGAATTTGTTACACTTTTTTTCGCAGGCTCAAAAGTAACCTTCAACACTGTTTTTTCCAGGTTTAATGAGGAAACCTTACACCTTCTATTTTTGGGTTCAATAAGGAAACCTTACAACCTCACCCTTTTATAGCTCAAGGTGAAAACCTTAATTTCTACCTACAACTCACTTTACAAGTTGAGCTTTCAAGGGTTCACTCCCCTTCACAATTTGTGAATGGGTTTTCAAAAGTTGTAATCTAAGATAACCTCTAAAAAGGTGGGTGATTACACTTTAAGCTCTAGAAGAACCTATGCAAGGTTTGTGCTATACAAGAATTATGACAATGATAGAAGATTTTGAATTTCTAACACTTATAATGTTTTTGAAGCTTAGAAAAGATGAAGAATAAGGTTTCTTAAGTGTCTTGAACTTCTAAGCTTCTATTTATAGTCCCTTGGTTGACTATTGAAGCTTGGCGGAGCATTAAATTGTAACGTCCGAAATTATAGAATTCTGAACCAACTTTTCTTTTTAAAACACTTATTCACTTATGATCTTTTGGTTTGCATTCGGTGTCAGTACAAGCACACTTCACATTTTCTTTTTTTTTTGTCAATTTACTATACCATCAAATAAATAAATAAATCGAAAATTTAATATATCTACAATATAACATTTATCCATACAATTTACATCCCATTATAAACTCTACATTCTTTCCATAAATACATTTGCTATGCAATTAAATGTCTGAATATAAATATAAATATATACTTGTTTGTTTGTTACTTTAAACTTCTAATAATTTCCTCAACAAGTCCGGAAACATTGGTAGACATGTACACTAAAAAGTTATCTGCGAGAGAGGGGAGTAAGGGGGTGAGCTTTGGGGAAAGCTCAGTAAGAAACATATATAAAGATGTTTAAAACATTATGAAAATGCTTTAGAAATTATATCATAAGGTATTTCAATATATAACCCATCTTTAATCCACATTTGAAAACACTATAGTACACAGTAAACCATTTTTGTAATAATAACCAGTTTACTGTCAGTAAACAATACGGTAGCAGTTTAATATCAATAAACAGTTCGGTATCCGTAAACACTTGAGTACCAGTAAACAGTAAAATGCAGTACTTCTTTTTAATCTTATCAATAATTATTGTAATAAGAAAATAGTTTATAAACAATATTTAAAAACACTGCAGTGATCAGATTTGTAGTAGTTAGTAGTTCACTATTGACAAACAATTCAATTATCAGTAAACAATTTAGTAACAGTAAACAGTTCAGTAACAATAAATAGTTCAGTGATCGTAAACAGTTCAGTGACCGTAAACAGTTCAGTACTAGTAACAATACAGTAAAATAGTACAATAAACAGTAACAGTAAGTGGAGACTAGGCATCACCCAAAGTATATAATGCTATAACAGTAGTCCCCGTGGGGTCCATAATGTTCACTTGCCAGGTGACAATTGGGACAGCTAATGACTTGGTAGGTCTATCAACCACAGTAATAGTAACACATGACACGTGAGCATGATATGGGGCCTAACAATCTCAAAACAGTTTGTAAACTGTATAATTTCCATAAAGATAATCACTGGAAATCACTTCACAACACATGTATGAAAATATATAACTGGTATGAAAATATATAACTGGTTTCGAAATAAATATTTATAAAATGTTCACAATTCAGTTTTCATTTCTGAAAATATTTCATTTCACTCTAAATGAGTAAGAAGAACATGCTAGTGCTTTTTCATGTGAAAAATTCAATTAACATGAATATTTAAATATTGTTTTCCAGTATATAAACTGTGTATAAACAATAAATCTAAAATCACTGCAGTAATATTTCAGTATCAATAACCAGTTCTGTTCCAGACCATTGTAGTACAAAATTCAGTACACATTACAGTAAATATGCAACTTTTAAAAAAAAACACCTTTGGTTATGTGAATAAATTACATTTCCCCATTTAGGAAAACTGGATGGGAAACGAGTAAGAATTGAATTTCTGAAAATTCCAAAAACACGTAAAACATTTATAAGCAACTCTTATATATGTTCCTTAACTTAATTTCCATGCAGTATAGTAGCATTTATAACATAGCTTATACCTCCTAAATCTCCCGAACTCAATGTTGCAAAGAATATTGAATTACAATTAAAATTTAATTCTTCAATTATAAAAAATGTTTTACACTTTGAAATCTTTCTCTTCACCCCATCTCACTATATGAGTAGCATTATTTTTTGCAAGACTTTCTGACCTATCGATGACTTTCTACTCATAACCGAAAATATTGGTTTCCAATTAATACACCGTAAATTTTATATGTAACCTAACTTAATTCTTCATTCATAGGTGTAAAGCCCATTTTCTATTCATTCTGTATTAATTTCAACAATTTTCCAAAGTTTAGCCCACTTCTGTCCATTTGGCATGATGGTTTTCTAACCTTTGTACATTAAAAATTACATTACTCATTATAGGGATGTCCAAAAATTATGAATCTAGAACCATATGAATCTTAATTCAATTCCATATTCAAAATGGTAAATTTCAAAATTTTATAATTTCTGAGTTATTTTGAATAAATCCTCAAAGTAATTCTATTTTCAGGTGTATTCTGGCTGACAGTCTACTAACCTCTAGGCATAAATAAATTCATATCTAAATGCAGGTTTGTCCAAATTGTGCAAACCCAAAACAATGTTATTCCTAACTCATTTGCCTTTCCAGAAATATATGGCTTGCATCCAAATTCAACCTAGTCTATTTTCTACAATTTTTCAAAATTAGCCATTGGGTTCACGTTTTCTGGGCAGAGTGCCCTGTATTCATTTGCACATATCTTGAGATACATAAATCCAAATCAAGTGATTCTAAAACTGAATTTCTCCTAACTCATAAGGCTATCTACCATAAGTTTTGCAGAATTTATCTCATTTTAAAACCCCTAAATTGATTATTTAAAAATAAGGCTCGGACAAGACAATGCAACAGAATCAGCACATACACCCACTTAGCACTTTGTTTCTCTTCTTTCCTCAACTCTAACCTTATGAACATTTTATATTCACTTAGTATATACATCAATCACTTAGTATATACATCAAACACCTTCCATACATTAAGAATTCATCATTATCATCTACCTCCACACTATGGCTAAGTGACCCTTACTATGACTCAGTCATGAATTCACAAGATTATCACCATGGCTAGATTTAATTCATCACTTGCAACCATTTTCCTACCCAATATACATGGGAATCACCATAATTCTCACATCTTCCTTCCATGCTGAAACGAACATAAAGCTCTACATTTAATTTTGTTGCATTCCAAGGCTATAAACATGCTTTACTAACCAAATACAACTATAAATATTAGGTAGAATTAAACAGAATTATCTCTTCTCCTACCTCTCTTCAAAACAGAATAGGGCAGCACCATAATCAGCCCTCAAATCAACAATTCTGCTCTTTAATTTTTTGATTTTAGAGTGTTTTTGAGGTGTAGAACAGATTTTGTAGAGGATGTTTGGTGTTTTAGTGAAGAAGGATTATGGGTTGTATAGGTAAAAGAGACGGAAACATGAGGAATGGAGAGAAAGAAGAGCTGCTGCAGGGGAGTTGGCTGAAACGTGGAGAAGACCAGAAAATTGTGGTCTTTTATTAACATTTTGAGATATTTTTCTAGCCCAAGAGGGAAAGGTTTAAAATGCCCTCTTAAAATTCAATTTTACACTTATGTCATTTGTAATATTTTATTATATTCAATTTCAGATTTTTAAATTTTATTTTTATTATATTTATTTATTTTGGTCAATTCTAGTAAAATATTGACCAATTTGACTAGTCCCCATGTTAAATGACCGTAATACCCTCGTACAATTTCAATATTTCCACTTATGTCCTATATTTTATTTAATCCTTAAAAATTCAGATTTAATATTTAATTTCTATTATTTTTCCTATATTTATGTCAAACATGGTTAACCATTGACACTCAAAGTGGTTTGACTAGTCTTGGGTAATGAAATTACCGAATTACCCTCAACCATAAAATTGCATAAGTTCCTACTTTTACGCTTTATTTCTTCTATCAATTCACATGATCTAAAACTTTATTACATATAAAATTATTTACCTTCAATATTATCATTCTAGGGTCTCACTTGATCTGGACAAAGAAAGTCCTGGTGGGGCCCACACCGAGTACCTCTCTGAACCGTATCGAACAGACCCTTTACTTAAATATTTTAATAATGAATTTCTCTTTTTAATTTCCTACACTCAATAACTTATTTAAAATATCAGAAATTCAGGGCTCTCACATAAATTGAGTTTTTTGTTGACCCTCACAAAAAAATAGTTATTGGAGGCTTCCAACGCATAGGGAATCGATCCCTTTAAGTAGGAGATTGATCTTATGGCTTTAGAAAGGCTTTCCAGGGTTTCTAACATCAAGGGATCGATCCTTTTAGTAGGGGGATCCATCTTGTTGGGTAGGGAGTCAATCCCTTAAGCATTTTGCCAAAAGGGGATCCATTCTTTAAAGGAGTGGATCCACCCCTTAAAGGAGGGGATCTATCCCTTGGTCAATCTATTGACTTTTTAAGAATTAAAAACATTTCTAATCCAATTTTGAATATTTTTAAATATGACATGACTTTGAAAACATGAATTTAATCCCAAAAATTTATCAAGGAATTTTCTTAAAATATATTTAATAATTCCATAAGAAAATTACTCAAACCAAAATTTAAAATATTTTCTAAATTGATTAATACCTATACAAATAATCAATTAAATCATGGTTTTATATTTGATAAAAGCAATTAATATGGTTTGTGAAAATCATAATTGATAAAGTAAATTTACAATATTGATAATTCATTTAATCTTGCTTAAGTGTTTGTCATTTCAATATATATATATATATAAATACATACATATAGATATCAATTTAAAGCTAATAGTTTACATCTAATACAAAGTAGTACGGTACATACATTGTCTGAACATATGAAAGTAAAATAGTATATCTCTACGGTCTCTGGCAACCGCCTGAGGGATATCAATTAGAGCAATCCTCCGAAACATAACATATTTACTACAGATAATCTGGAAGGAAAATAGAGGGTGAGCTTACGTCTAGTAAGAAATATATATAAAAGAGCTAATACTATGCATATCTACATGCATATATCTCAAGTATGGTCCTACACCATAGTTATTAAATCGAGATACGTATCATATATCGAAATTTTATTTTTGAGAATCGAGTATCGTATCGTATCATAAGATACGGATAAAATTTTAATTATAAATAATATATATACATGTATTATTATTATATATATATGTATTTGATATTTTCAATTTTTCATATGTACTAATATACAAGAACAAATAAAAAATATATGTGTCAATGAATGCAAAATTATTTAAATAAATGGTTTGTTATTTTTTTAATATAATCTTTCACTTTTTTTATAGAATAATAAAATATTAAAATAAGTTGATAAGTTACTCAAAAAAGTTTATATGCTCATATTTTAATTTTTAATAAATTTAAATTGAACAAAACTATTGTTTTCATTAAAATTTTTAATTTTTGGGAGGTAAAATTAATATTTTTATTAAAATTTTTAATTTATCTATATATTTTTATAAATTTGTAAAAATTCAATTGGTAATTATTTTCACAAAATCTAAAGATTTTTTTTCGTTTGAATCCAAATAAAATAAAATAAGGTTGTTAATAAATTTGTAAGAAAAAGACTTAATTAGACTTGAATTAAATAAAATAAATTGTATCGTACCGTATTGAGAGTATCGAGTATCGTACGATACGTATCACGTATTGTACAATTCACTTACGATTCTTAACAAAAACGATATAGTATATAGATTCGTATCGTTTTATATGAGTATCAAAACGTATCGTACGATACGTATCGCTTATCATATACAATATTGATAACTATGTCCTACACTCAAAATCTCTATCAGTACAATATTTAAGCACTTTATCCAAAAGGATACTATAATCGTTTAGGTAACCAAGTTGAGTATAGAAGGATACTTTAAAGTGCCTCACTTGTCCTCGTCCCTAGTTTCGATTATAGGGAGTTTACTATAGTTTGCTCAAAACACAGTTCAGTGGTACAAACCATTACTTAATCAATTCAGTAAACAGTTAACAGTTCATTCAGTAAACAGTACGATAATCAATTTAATAAATTGTTCAATAAAACAATCGATAAACGGTATGATGATTAATTTAGTAAACAATTCAGTAGTTCAATCAGTAAGCAATGCATTAATCAGTTTGGTAAACTATTTAGCAAATCAATTGTAAAATAATATGATAGGTAGTTTCAGTAAACAAAGCAAAAAATCAGTTCAATTGATCATATTCAGTGAGCATTCAATAAGTCGTTTAGTAAAACAGTTTAATAACAATACAGTGGAGACCAGATAACATCCATTAGAAGTATGCAGTTTCAGTATCCTAAAAAGGGAGTAATAGTAAGACATATAGTCAATAGTTGTGAGAATCACATTTCCTACTACTGTACTATAAGTTCTTGAAGCGAGGTATCTCATAGCTATTTCTGTATTTTGACTTTTGTAGGTACAACTGTGATTTGAGCTGTAGGCCCCACAAAGACTAGTACAATCCGGATGGAGATGAAACTCTATAGTACTGTTATTTGAAGCAAATTAATATGATGGTAAGTTTCTGCAACTCAAAAGCATCTGTTTTGGTCATTTTTGGAAAACGTCCAACAAATTTTAAAATGATGATTAAAGACATAGGCCGGAAGAATTTCGTGAAAAAGAGCCAAACCAAGTGGACTTTTGACCAACCAATAGAACTATGATAATCTAAGTGTGATAAAGTTCTATTTCATGCCATTAAATAGACTAAATCACACGTGAAGAATAAAATCTACGTGATTGACTTGATAAGAGTATTTTGGTAATTTCGTCCTTACGATCAGTCAAACCTTAGTGAAACCTTGTCCAATGAATGGAATATGTCCAATACTCATTTTCTATGATGAAATAAAATATTTAGAAATTAAATTAACTGGTTAATAACGTTATGGAAGTGCAAAGGGCAAAATGGTCCAAAATCTTTAAGTATGAGGGCATTTTGGTAATTTGCCATTAAAGTATTATTTTTTTAGATTTTTTATTCTACCTCTTGACTAGCCATTATTCATTTTTTTTTTCAAAATCCTCCATAGCCAAGCTTAAGAAGTGAGAGAAACCTTAAGAAAACCTTACCGAAACACTCCGAATTCAAAAACCGTCTTCACAAACCCTACCTCGTTTTTAGTGCTCATCAATTCGGTACCAAATTCTCATCCAAAAGAAGACAAAATCAAGTTGTAATCAGACCTGCAAGTTTTGGCCACCATAGGTGTAAGAGAGAAAGTTCAATTTTTCATGGTTTTAAGGCTTTATACTAAGTGATCTTCATGTTTTGCTAGGTATTTAAGCTTAAATTGAATTAATACCATGGCAAATGTATACCTAAGGTTTCAGCCTCCGTGTCCCATTAATGATTGTGTGGTTGTTTGATGAATAATGGATGTAGAATTAATGTAGAACATGTGTAGAGCATGAATACAAACTAAATTTGTTGAAATAAATTGTGTAGCCTAGGGGTACTATTTAGCCAAGTGAAGGGCAGCCATGAATTATGCTTACTTCAATGTGTTTTGTGTGCTAAGAGAATGTACAAATTAATAGAAGAGTACCAGTGAAATCAGAATCGAAAATGGAGCACTTTTGGCACTAGTTTGCAGTGTTAGCACAAGTATAAAATAGACTGATTTTGTAGCTGCAGTAGTCAATGTGATGATTCTTAGGATATCAAATATTCCTTTTATGGAAGTGTGATGCATTGACTATATCTATATGGTATTTTGCAGCTCAGAAGTGAGTGGTGCAATTCAAGTGCTATCGAGCTTTTCGATAGAAACTGAGTAGTAAAGGATATGTATGAAAGTCGTAGGGATACTCTGATTGCATAATTGAATTAAAAATGATTTGATGGAAATATTTTGGAATGAATTGGGTTGGAAATTGTGGAACTACCATTGGGTTATAAATTGTATTTTCGTGTAGGGAGGTTCGGGAAAACTTAGCTATTATGCTACCGAAATGTCATTAAACGTGTCTTGATCCCTAGATTTTAAAATTTTGGAATTTGAAGTATTTTTGAGTAGATTTTGGGGAACAAAATGGATTTAAATCTTATATAGCAATTAGAAGCATTAAATTTGTAACTAAGTTTCTGAGTCTGATTTTGATAGTTTTCTCTGATTTCATGATTTATACGAGTGATGGCATCGTTTTATACA
Source organism: Heritiera fomes (assembly GCA_032173925.1). NCBI lineage: Eukaryota > Viridiplantae > Streptophyta > Magnoliopsida > Malvales > Malvaceae > Heritiera > Heritiera fomes. The sequence goes on along the minus strand of JAPDPM010000009.1, from coordinate 11,852,000 downwards.
TAAATAAAATATTTTGAACACTGAATTATGATCTGAGAATATTTGCCAAATTTTATTCGTAAACTACTATTATTCTGAATTTGATAATTTTATGAACTGATTTAAGATCTGATTTATTGTTCTGAACTTGCAAATGTGTTTTTATTGAATTGTAAATTGTTTTGAGACATTAGCCCCATAGTAACCCTCGGGCTTAATCATGCTTATCTGAGTGTGTGATCATATGCTGTTAGACTTAGCAAGTCTTTATCTCCCATAGTTGTCATTGGCAAGTGTACGTTGTGGACCCTTTGACTATGGCCATGTGTTGTTATTAATCCCACTGGGATCTTTATTATGCATGATACTATCAAGTGTAGACTAGTCTCCACTAATCTATTGTTGAGTTATTTCATATCTGTTTACCAAATCTAATCATACTTACGAAATTTGATCGATTGTTTTGATTTACTGAGTAATTGATTTTCTGAATCTGATCGACTGATCTGCCTTATTGATGAATCTGATCGTTATTCTGATTATTTTATGAATTGAATTTTTAACTGATTTTCGAGTGATTGTTTAATATATTTCTGATATGTTTTTGGAAATATGGATCGGAAACTGTACTTTTGGACTACATGTTTGTCTAACAACTTCCTATTCTCTATAGTCAAAATTAGGGACCGAGATAAGTGAGGTACTTTAAAACATCCTTCCATACTCAACCTAGTTACCTAACCAATTATAGTACCCATTCCTTTAGTATGCCAAAAATTTATTTATGAAAATATCTTATAAGTGCATGTAGTTATGCCTAGTATTAATTCGTATTTTTTACTGGGCTTTCCCCAAGCTCACACCCTCTTTTCTCTCCAAATTATTCACAGTGAATTTTCTGTATTTTGGAGGTCACTTTTGCCGTATCCCTCAGGCAATAATCCAAGCACCATAAAGGTATACACAATTTACTTTTTATATATTCAGACTCTGTAATTACAGTACTACAATATGCAAATAATGTACAGGGGATGTAAACATATTTTGTAAAATGAATGTAAATATTTGTTTATGTATATCAGAGTTTTTGGATTTTGAGGTTGTGTTTATTTAATAAATTTTAAGTGTGTACTTGACAGACAACCCAACCAAGTATAATTATGTGAAATATGTGATATCTGGATCGTGACAATAGGAGTCTACAGTGAGCACTAGTCATGTGACAATTGTGGGTGCTGAAAATGTGACTAAGGTCAATAAGCAATAGTATAGTACACTCACTCACTTGGTACAGCATGATATACCCGTAAGCTACTATGGAGCTAATAGTCTCAATATATAAAACAATGGAAACACTAATTTTTACAAATCAATTCAGCAAAACAATCTTCAATCAGTCCATAAATCAATAAAATCAATAACAATGTCAATTGAAATAAAAATATTCGGTAAATATTCTCAGTTCAGAATCCAGTGTTTAAAATATTTAGTACTCGCAGGTATCTTGAAAACTGAAAAAAATCATTACAATCAGTCTTGGTAACTAAGTTATAAATTTGGGCACTCTTAGCGACCTATATGCAATTTTTCAATTTATTCACTTCTTAACTTCATTTGAATGACATCTACAATTTACTCTTATGATTCTAGGGTTTAAGGTCCAATTTACGAAATTTTGACAGCATAATAGTACGATCAATCCTAATGTTCCTGCACTAGAAACACAATTCAATAACCACAATCACAATTTCCCAATCTCAATCCATTTACAGAAATCAAGCATATACGATCTCAATTAAATAATTATCCATAAAACACAATATTCCTATGCCTCTTACATATATCCCTTACTTACCACTCAAATTGCACTGTGCTGCTCGGTAGCACCAATATTACACTCCTCACTTTCGAGTTGCAAAACATCACACAATCACTGTCAATTCACCAAACTTTAGTTATAAAAAATATTTAATTCCTTAAGACCTACTGTATTGCCTATTGCAGTTGTAAATTTGGTCTACATCATGTCGGTGCTTACAGTACAACTATCGTCAAAACACTCCCTTTTTCGGTTCTGACTTCACCAATAGTCTTGTATTAATTTATACATTATTCTAGGACCCATTTTGCTTTGAAGTAAGCATGGTTTCACCATGCTCTTCGCTCGACCAAATCTACCTCCATGGATACACACTCTGTTTCAATAATTTAAGGCTGTCTATGTATTCTACACATCTTTTACACTAATGCGACACTACTTTTGCATTGAACAACATCTCACTCATGCATGGTTCATGTTGGCCGAAACCTTAAGGGAGTGATTCTAATGGTTTCAATTCAATTCAAGCTTAAATATATGCTTAATCACCTTAAACACCTAACATAAAGCTATTAATTCACAAAATTCTAAGCTTTCTCTCACCTTTCCTCCTTGGTCAAAAAATGAAAGGAGCGCAAACACTATGAAAATGGCCACTCCAAGGCTCGATTTTGGTAGTTTGTTGTAGAGCTTTTGCTTAAGACAGTTTTTGATTTTATAGTGTTTTTGCTAGGGTTTCAAGGGTTTTCCCTCTCTTGTTTAAGCTTTGTCAATGGTGGAGGTTGAGAGAAAGATGATGGACAGCAATGGTGGAGAGAAGACTAGAAAATTCTTTAAAAATTAATATCTTGGGTGGCAAATTACAGAAAATGCCCCCAAGTTTTTTTCAAAAATTTTCATTTTGCCCTTTACACTTCAATTTCTGTTTAAATAGTCAATATAACCTCCAACACATTTCATTCAATCATAAAACATATCTATTTAAGATGTTCTAATCATTGAATAGGCCTTTGATAGGGTTTAACTTATCAAAAGGGTGAAATTACCGAAATAGCCTTAACGATCCAATCGCGAAGTTTTCCAGTTTTACGTGTGATTCAATCTGCAACTTAACAAGGCATAAACCTTATTCACATGAGGATTTATCCATGACTATTAATTGGTCTTAAATGAATTTAAATTGACCGTTATTTTGAAAGTTTTCCCAACTTGTGGACTTAATCTTCATTTTTAAAATTTTTGCACGCTTTTCAAAACATGCACAAAAAGATGAATTTTGAAATGTAGATTCTTACCATCTCAGTATTTTGCTCTGAATATCGATACTATCAAGTTTCACCTCCATCAAAACAATATAAGTCCTAATGGAGCCTGATAAGTCTCTAAAATATACATTTTTTAGAGTATTTTATTGCATCAGTTTTGCTTAAATTTTGGAATTTTAATATATTTTCTTCCTATTTTAATTAAATTGTCTTCATATGTAGGAATTTCGAGAATAATGAGGAAATCGAGAAAATGGCAAGAAAATCAAAGCACAATGGTTGGATTTGGTGTTTAACACCTAAAAATCTAGATTTAGCCTTCTCTAAATTTTAAACCTTATTCATATTACCTTAAAAAAGAAAAATTTTTATTTAAACCTTTAACCATTCCCTACCATAACCCACTTAAACCCATTCTCACATAAATCCCAAATACACTTAGTCACCTTAAATCCCAAAAATTCATAAGCCAAAATAAAACACTTCAAATCCAACCCACAAGTATGGGCCATCATCTTTATTTGTTGGAGATGTCCAGCCCAAAGACATGGCAAAGGATCCAGCCCAAAGAAAAGTGCTGCCAAGGAAGGAGAACAAAGTGAGCCCAAAGTGAAGGAAAGGAGGCAGCCCAAGACTTCAAGGGAACCCTACCTCTAACAACAAAAGAGGAAGCTGTTGTAGGTTAAAAAGAGGGGAAGAAAAAGGCAGCGGGTGGCAACACCTGCTTGTTCCATTCTAGTGCTGCATTTTAGGATTTTGGTTCAGTTTTCTTCAAGTTTAGTTGCTTTCTTAAGATTCAACTTCATTATACAACCCCTTCTTTCATGTTTTAGAGTAGTTTAAATTGATTTAAAGAGATGTTTTATGTTTAGATAAAGTTTATCGAAAATTTCAGTTTAGTTTATTTGTTTTCAGTGATTTTTACATGTTCTTTTGTTTCTGTTCGAGTTCAGTTTCTTCTTCCAATTTTTATGATTTTCATATCAATTTACAATGATTGTCTATAAAGTTTAGCATTACCTTTAAGAGTTTCCTGCTTAGTTTCGACGTCTGTATTTATAGATAAATTAAATTTTGTTGCTGTTATGTTCTGCATTCTGATCTGGGCGCTACTACGTGTGTTGGAGGCGTGGTCTGTAGCTTGGCGAGGCTACTAGGCTATGGTCTATCCGCCGTTTGTGTTTGGTGCTGAAGACGTGCGTGTGCAAGTGCTGCGTGAACCACGGGAGCTTGCTGGTGCTGGTTGTCGTTGTCTGAAGCAGAACCGAAACTGGGTTGGAAGTTACGGTTCATGGTTGTGTTAATGAGAGTGGCGTGTAGTTCGCTGGCGGCAAGGTGAATGAGCAGTGCAGGACGCGGGATGGTTCTGCGTTTGTTGTTGTAGCGTGCTGGAGGCGTCCCTGGTTTGCTGTTGCTCGCCTGAAGCTGCTGCGTGGAGGTTGTTGAAGCAAGAGCTGGCGTGTGTGCAGAGGTCAGACGTGCATGGCAGAGCATGAAGGCAGGACAGTGCTCTATTGGAGGCCACGATTTCAACAAGTTTTTTTTTATTCATTTGCTTAAGAGTTTCATATTTTAGTCATTTAACAGTTTTAATATCTTATTCTATTAGTTCTTTGTTACTATAGTTTAGCTTTTAATTTTAGATAATTTAAATTTCAGATTTTAATTTTCGTTATTTTTAGTTTCTTTTACAATTTATTAATATATTTGTCTGTTTTAATTTAGTAGAATACTTTAGACTATTTTATTAGTGAATTTAATTAAATATTAGTTATTAGTTCATTAGATTTTAACTAGTCAAAATTAAAATTTTAATTTTAGATAATTTAAGTTGTAAATATTTCTTTTATTTATTTGTTATTTTTAATTTCCTCTTTATTTTATATATTTTAATTTTTTTTGCATTTAATTTTAATTTAATTGAGCTTAGTAGTTAATTCACTTAAGAAAAATTCTATTGCTTGAATAAATCTAGGATGACTAATTTTAGTACTTAGCTAAAGCAAAATCTAACTAATCCTCGTGGGAACGATACTCTACTCACTTTTTATTACTTGTCGCGACCCGTGCACTTGCAGTATAGGTCTTAGAGAGCAACAAGTTTTTTGGCGCCGTTGTCAGGGACTAGTCTAGGTTGTTTTTAGTTAATATTAGAATCAATCATGCCTAGGTTTAGTTCAAGCCTTTTCTTTTTCTTATTTTTGTAAATATTTCTTCTTCTAATATTTTAATTCTATTCTTATGCGAGGCACTATGGTGGATCTAGCAGAGCCTAGAACCTTGGGAGACTACGTTATGCCTCGTGTGCCTACGATACATTCAAGCATTAGGAAGCCCGAAATCGAAGCTGATAGCTTTGAGATCGAGCCGGACTTCATCCTAATGATCTTGAATTCAGTTCAATTTGGAGGTTTGCCTAGTGAAGATTCATACGCTCATCTTGTCAAATTCTTGGAGATATGTGACTTATGCAAGTATGATGGTGTTTCTGATGATGCCATTCGATTGAGACTCTTCTCATTCTCACTCCGGGATAGGGCAAAGGATTGGCTGCGGTCACTTCCTCATCATTCTATTTGTACGTGGGATGATTTGGCTCATAAGTTCTTAGCTAGATTCATTTCACTTGAGTATATGATGAAGATAAGGAATCAAATTTTTTCCTTTGAGCAATATGACTCTGAGCCTTTTTGTGAAGCATGGGAAAGGTTTAAGGACTTGATTAAGAGATGTCCTTCTCATGGATTACCCATGTGGCTACAAATTCAAAGTTTCTATAATGGTTTGGGTGATTCATCGAGAGTAAGGGTTGATACGGTAACGGGTGGAGCTCTGATGGGGAGGTCTGTTGAGGAAGCATATGAATTGATAGAGTTAATGACTTTCAATGAATTTCAATCGCAGTGTAAGAGAGATACACCGAAGAAGATCATCAACAATCAAGAGCTTGATCTTATTGAGACTTGGACTTCTTCAAAAAGCCACCTCACCTGAAAAAGTCTACCAAAGTCCTTTTATTTCCTGTGAGATATGTGAAGGGAGTCATGCCATCGAGAATTGTCCTATAAATCTGAGTTGGGAGAGTCATCCATGCTATTCCTCAAGCAACAATGAGATGCTTTCATCACCATCTTTGGAGTTCATGGAGACATGTGACCTTTCTCATCAAGCTCCTCTACAACCACTGCATCAAGAGATGTTGAATGAAAAGGTTGAAAAGTCTCCTTCACCCGAGCTTATTGAAAATGAAAGTGTGATTGCTGAAAAAGAAATGGAGAATAGTATGGGTGAGGAAGAAGTCCAAGAGGAAGGGTTTGGGATTGAAGTCCAAGTTCCAGAGGTTGACAAGAAAAACCAAGAGGCATCCTTCATTGTTTCTTCATGGAACTTTCCACTTGAGAATGAACAATGTTATATCTTAGAGGATTGTGGAGTTAAGTTCTGTGAAGCAAAGTACCTGATGGAGTCACCTTCCATGTTGGTGCACTATGTGCATCCATCAATTTTCAGACCATTCAAACCACCTTGAAGGATGACAGAGATAGTCAAGCCGATGACTATAAATCAAGCGCTTTTGGGGAGGCAACCCAAGCTTTTTATTAGTTTATTAGTTGTTTCTTTCTTTGATTAGCTTAGTGTTAGTATTTCATAGCTTTAATTTCTTTTTCTTTCTATTTTGTAGGTTTGAGTCTAAGTTTGGGGGAGCAGTGAAGAGACCTTGTGGGCATGTAGTGAGCTTCAGCGAAAAATCCAGGGGAGTTTCTTTCTATCTTTTCTGAATTCTTGAATCACTTACACATTGAGGACAATGTGCACTTCAAGTTTGGGGGGAAGGAAATTTGACCTAAATTTTTTCAAAAATTCCAAAATTTTTCAAATTTTTTGGGCTTTAAATGTTTTGCCTTGAGATATATTGTGCTTGATTTGGTTATTTGCATGTCCCTATGATTGAGATTATGATTGAGACTGATTTTAATCTTTGGAAAAGCATGATTATTGAGAAGCATGAGTTGAATTCTTGAACTTGCCTTGTTCTGATTATGATTTTTCCATCTTTATGCACTATGTCTTGATCATGGATTGGTATGCATGTTTAGAGAAGGATTTTGTGAATATAGGATTGCATTTGTCTTTGAAGTTGTGAGCATATCCTAGAATTTGTTTGATCTCCCCTCGAGGCAAAATTTTTAGCACATGCTTAGTTAGGAAAATGATTTAGGCCATCCTTGGATCATTTGAGCTTTTCAAGCTAACCTTGTGCATAATTGTCCTTAGTCACCCCTCTGTGCCAAACTAGCCTATCTCTATTTATACACCTACAAGTTAATTTCCTTTAGCCAAATAAATACACTTTCCTATCTCTTACCTCGAAAGCATGCGTTTTACTAGGATATATCATGAGCTATGTATATATTTGGGTAGATAGATAGGATATATAAAAAAAATTGAAAAAAAAGAAAGAAAGAAAGAAAAGAAAAAAAATAGAAAAATAGAAAATTCAAAAAAAAAAGAAGAAAATGAATGAAAAATGAGAAAAATACAAAAATAGAATAAAGTGTATAACAAAGTATGGAGAAAATAAGTTTGGGGAAGTTAATTGAAGCTCGAAAAAGTAAAGATCCTAGAGTGTTATGCATGATTAGGGGTTGTTGAGCCTAAAATGTCTTTTATCATACCTTCACCCTAGCCTTACACTACAACCTTAATGAAGTCCTATTGATTCTTGATTGAGTATGGCTACATTAGTGGAGAGAGAAGTGAAAATCAAACCTATGGGATTGTTCATGCTTTAGAGACTTTGCTTTTCATATTTGCATAATCTCATCCGAATATGTATGCTTTTATATGTGATGGATGCTTCACGCACACACGAAGAATCTAATTAGGACTTGGCATGTGATTGATGGAAACTTTATGTTGATTAATAATTGTGATTTTTTTTCCTTAGATTAGATCGGTACTTTTTCTCTGAGGTGTATATGGGATATAAATCTATCAAGTAAATGTTATCTCTTGCATGTTTTGAAATTGTTTTGCTTGAGGACAAGCAAAATATTAAGTTTGAGGATGTGATAAGTCTCTAAAATATACATTTTTAGAGTATTTTATTGCATCAGTTTTGCTTAAATTTTGGAATTTTAATATATTTTCTTCCTATTTTAATTAAATTGTCTTCATGTGTAGGAATTTCAAGAATAATGAGGAAATCGAGAAAATGGCAAGAAAATCAAAGAACAATGGTTGGATTTGGTGTTTAACACCTAAAAATCTAGATTTAGCCTTATCCAAATTCTAAACCTTATTCCTATTACCTTAAAAAAGAAAAATTTTTATTTAAACCTTTAACCATTCCCTACCATAACCCACTTAAACCCATTCTCACATAAATCTCAAATACACTTAGTCACCTTAAATCCCAAAAATTCATAAGCCAAAATAAAACACTTCAAATCCAACCCACAAGCATGGGCCATCATCTTTATTTGTTGGAGATGTCCAGCCCAAGGACATGGCAAAGGATCTAGCCCAAAGAAAACTGCTGCCAAGGATGGAGAACAAAGTGAGCCCAAAGTGAAGGAAAGGAGGCAGCCCAAGACTTGAAGGGAACCCTACCTCTGACAACAAAAGAGGAAGCTGTCGTAGGTTAAAAAGAGGGGAAGAAAAAGGCAGCGGGTGGCAACAGCTGCTTGTTCCATTCTAGTGCTGCATTTTAGGATTTTGGTTCAGTTTTCTTCAAGTTTAGTTGCTTTCTTAAGATTCAACTTCATTATACAACCCCTTCTTTCATGTTTTAGAGTAGTTTAAATTGATTTAAAGAGATGTATGTTTAGATAAAGTTTATCGAAAATTTCAGTTTAGTTTATTTGTTTTCAGTGATTTTTACATGTTCTTTTGTTTCTATTCGAGTTCAGTTTCTTCTTCCAATTTTTATGATTTTCATATCAATTTACAATGATTGTCTATAAAGTTTAGCATTACCTTTAAGAGTTTCCTGCTTAGTTTCGACGTCTGTATTTATAGATAAATTAAATTTTGTTGCTGTTATGTTCTTCATTCTGATCTGGGCGCTGCTACGTGTGTTGGAGGCGTGGTCTGTAGCTTGGCGAGGCTACTAGGCTATGGTCTATCCGCCGTTTGTGTTTGGTGCTGAAGACGTGCGTGTGCAAGTGCTGCGTGAACCACGGGAGCTTGCTGGTGCTGGTTGTCGTTGTCTGAAGCAGAACCGACACTGGGTTGGAAGTTACGGTTCATGGTTGTGTTAATGAGAGTGGCGTGTAGTTCGCTGGCGGCAAGGTGAATGAGCAGTGCAGGACGCGGGATGGTTCTGCGTTTGCTGTTGTAGCGTGCTGGAGGCGTCCCTGGTTTGCTGTTGCTCGCCTGAAGCTGCTGCGTGGAGGTTGTTGAAGCAAGAGCTGGCGTGTGTGCAGAGGTCAAACGTGCATGGCAGAGCATGAAGGCAGGACAGTGCTCTATTGGAGGCCACGATTTCAACAAGTTTTTTTTTTATTCATTTGCTTAAGAGTTTCATATTTTAGTCATTTAACAGTTTTAATATCTTATTCTATTAGTTCTTTGTTACTATAGTTTAGCTTTTAATTTTAGATAATTTAAATTTCAGATTTTAATTTTCGTTATTTTTAGTTTCTTTTACAATTTATTAATATATTTGTCTGTTTTAATTTAGTAGATTACTTTAGACTATTTTATTAGTGAATTTAATTAAATATTAGTTATTAGTTCATTAGATTTTAACTAGTCAGAATTAAAATTTTAATTTTAGATAATTTAAGTTGTAAATATTTCTTTTATTTATTTGTTATTTTTAATTTCCTCTTTATTTTATATATTTTAATTTTTTTTGCATTTAATTTTAATTTAATTGAGCTTAGTAGTTAATTCACTTAAGAAAAATTCTATTGCTTGAATAAATCTAGGATGACTAATTTTAGTACTTAGCTAAAGCAAAATCTAACTAATCCTCGTGGGAACGATACTCTACTCACTTTTTATTACTTGTCGCGACCCGTGCACTTGCGGTATAGGTCTTAGAGAGCAACAGAGCCTACAGTCCAAATCCCTGTTACACCTATGAAGCATAAGGCATATGAACAGTTATGAGATAACTTATCTTCCTAACTTCATTAACAACATATAACAGTAATAGGAAGTGTGAATCTCACGTTCCCTCTGCCACCACCCCCTAAGAACAACACAAACACAAATCTATGCCATGCCACAAACGTGTCTATCGAATAGTACAACTAACTACTTGCCCAAAACCAAGCCATGACCACGAGCATGGCCCAATGCACCTCGTTATTAGTGTATATGTACCGCAGATAGAACTTGATAAGGCTCGTAAATAACGGTTGTAAGAGGATTTAAATAAAATAATACAAGAAGTGTCTATAAGAGAAAACTTTTTTTATTGATTGTGACCTTAATGGCCATGTAGGTGCTAGTAGAGAGGGTTAGTAGATAAAATAATACAAGAAGTGTCTATAAGAGAAAACTTTTTTTATTGATTGTGACCTTAATGGCCATGTAGGTGCTAGTAGAGAGGGTTTTGAGAGCGTACATAAGAGTTTTATCTATGGTGCAAAAAATGTGGGGAGGGATGCCATTCTAGATTTTGTTTTATCTTATAACCTAACCCTAGTGAGCACATTGTTCAAGAAGGGAAAATTCACCTTATAACCTTTAAGAGTGGACCGAGCACAAGTAAGATTTTTTTTACTACGTGGATGGATAGACACAAATGTCCGAAGTGCAAAGTTATCCCAAGTGAATGAAAGCATTACCATGCAACATAGACCGCTAGTCCAATACGTATAGGAGATTGGAAACTAATGCAGTTGTCAAGAGGAGGGTCATCTTTATCACATTTATTTTTTGCAGATGATTTAATTCTATTTGGGAAGGCTTTAATTCAACATTGCCAGATGTTATTAGATTGCTTAAAATTATTCTGTAACTTATCAAGGTAGAGAATGAATTTTAGCAAATCTAAGATTTTTGCATCTAAGAACGTATCTCCAAATGTTATTTCTAGTATTATTATGATGAAAGGACATCCCATTGCACAAACTTTGGCACCTATCTTAGTGTGCCTATAACTAGTAAGAAACCTAAAAGATCAGACTTTCAACCAATGTTGGATAAAGTGAGTAGCTCTACCTTAGTTCAGTTAGTCACTAGTTCAATTACCACTTATGCTATGCGGACTACAATGCTTCCTATTTCTGTGACTAGAGAGATTGATAAGTTAAATGGGATTTTTCTTTGGGGTACCACTAACGCCGAACGTAAGACACTTTTGCTTAAGTAGGATAATGTTTGTTAACTGAAATCTACTAGGGGAATAGGTCTGAGGAAAACTACAGATATATATATATATATATATATATATATATATATATATATATATATATATATATATATATATATGCAACATTGTTAGCAAAATTGGCGTGGAAATTAGAGACGAATAAGGATGTTCTTTGGGCAAGAATCATTAAGGCAAAATATTTGAAAGGAAATTCCTTTTTGAAGGCAAGGGTAACTAAGTATACATCTCATGCGTGGAGGAGTATTAGCTTTTGTAAAGAGTTAGTGACAAAAGCATAAGCCAAAATCATTAAAGATGGTAGAAACACCTTGTTTTAGCAGGATCGCTGGATTGGAGAGAAACCTTTGGCTGGAATTTGAGCTGATCATATACCTTTGGTTAGCTCGAATTGGAGAGTTTGTGATATGATGCGACAAGATGGAACCTGGGATTGGGAGAAATTTGATATTCTGCCAAAGGAGGTAATTAACCAGATTTCTTTGATGCCTCATTTGTCTAATAAGCAAGACAAGGTATATTGGGCGGCACCTTTACAAGGGAGTTTAGTGTTAAACCAGCATATTCTTTACTGCTAAGTTATGAATCTTCTAGCGTTCCTTGCACTAAAATGTGACGTCTGAATGTTACTCCTAAAATAAAACAGTTTCTTTAGCTTGTAGCTCATGGACATCTTTTGACCAAAGATGCTTGTTTTAGGAGAAATATGGTTTAAGATGTAACCTGCCCGAGATGTGGAGATATGCTGAAGGATATGCTTCATGCCTTAAGGGACTGTTCAAAATCACAACAGCTTTAGGGAACCAGCCTGAGATTACTATGCTTAATAGCTTATCAATGGAGGATTTGATCCTTTTTAACTTGGAGAAACAGAGCAAGGTTGTAAATGGCGTTTCGGACTAACTAGCCTTATATTATGGCATGTATGGCATTGGAGGAATAAGCTGATTTTTTTTTTGTTCATTGAATAAGCTGATTTTTTAAGCAGGTTTTGTTTGGTCAACTAATGATTATCAAAGAATGATGCAACTTATGGATGAAATCAGCATATTTTCTGTACAAAAAAATGTCTCATGGTCAAATGAAATAGTTGTGGGATACATCTTGGATTAAACTGATGGATGGAGATCAAAATTAATGTAGATGCTTCAGCCAGGTCGAACCCAGGTTGGTCTGCAGTTGAGGAAATCAATACCTTACTCAAAGGTATCGATACCTTATAAAGAAATCCTACATTTTAAAACAAGGGGTATCAATACATAATCCTAGGGTATCAATGCCAAAACAGAGGATTTTCTTCTGTCCAAAACAGAGGATTTTCTTCTATCCAAGGGTAGCAATGATGGTTTCAATTCCATGCGAAAATGCCAAATGAAGGTCTCGATACCTTGGTCATGAAACATGCAATTATGGTAATATAACCATGTATTCACTTCACCAAAGTTCATCACATGAATTCACAAAATTCACCATTCAAACACATAAATGCTTTTGATTTAAACACTTTCCAACCTACTTAGCAATTTTCCAAAGTTACATTTTTTATTTAAGTTCAAGTTGAAAATTGCTAAAATTCATATTTAAACGTTAAATCATTTAAGTTCAAAGTCATATCAAAATCCTATATAATTCAAAGCTAACAATCATGACCATCCAAATGTTTGAAAATTCAAAATAGTTTGACTAACCTATGTAATGTACTGCATGTCAGTGTATTCTTTCATCATAATATATCAAAAATGGATGAAGTATGGTGCAATATTTACTTTATGTGCATTTCCTTTTTTGCACTCGAGCTTCCAATATTAACTCCACAACATTTCATGCCTTGGCTAATGATCTATAAGTTAATATGAACTAGGATTTGCGAGATATTGTCCACCAAAATTACTCAGGGTGATGAATCTTCATCTTAACTACTCATTCAACTTCATGTGCTTCATGACACACCTAAAATCACCCTTTTTAGGTATGTGGCTTCCAAACTAATAGAGGTAAAATTGAAGTGTGAGAATTCATATGTAAGATGACCTAGCATTCAAGTCAAATGATTACTTACACTAATGACACACGAGAGTATATTTCATAGAAACTCGAGTGACACTATCAAATGGAGCTCTCATAGTTGGTCATGTTTAGTAAACTTATTATCTCCAAATATCCATATATTTCAACCTATTAGATTGGCTGCTTACTTCACAAGGATGCTTAGCAGGTGCCAGCCTTTAGCTCTATCAATGCTCTGTCTAGACATACAATGACTAAGAACTAGTTTAGGAGCAAAACTTTGATGCATAGGGATCTTCATAATTAGAACCCTTTACAATTCTCTAAAGGCTATTATGTCTCTTGGGCTTTATCACAATACTATAATAATCATAATTATTCCCAACGCTTATGGATAATGAAATACCTCATTATTATTAATCCTAAGTAGTAATTGTTTTGACATAAAATAACCAAGTAGTGTTTATCACCGTCAAATCTCGACTGGCTTGAAGGACTTACATTAACATTTATTTCATATATGCACAGTTCGGTGTTATAGAGCTCTTACTACTTTCTTGCTTGTTTTCTTTTAGTTCTAGTGTTACTTCCTTCTTTAAGTGTGTTTTCACAGCTAAGAATTTTTGAGATGGTAACCACGGATTGATAAACCATGGCCTTGGTTCATCTACAAACTTTGCCTTTACAGTGTATTAGATTCAAGAAAAAGAAAATAGAAGTTCAAGTTCTCGTTTCTGAAGCGGATCAGTCATTCTAATAAGGAAATCACAGGCTTTAAGCTAGAATGCATCGACTCGTAGCCTTTTTTTTTGTTCATTCTCACAGCCTTCTTTCGGTCTACTCTCGCGCGCGTTAGTTATGTTACTTATCCACATTCTCTTTCTATTCCGGTCTTGTCTGCATTCAGCTATACCCGAGTATTTGGCCCAATCATTATTCAAAAATTTAGAGTTTGAATCCCTTCCTCAATCAAGAAAAAAAAAAAAAGAGTTAGGCCTAATCACTTAGCTATAACTTGGAAAAATTTGACGAGCAGTAGAAAAATTCAGTCATGAAGTACGTATGCATACATTTTATAATATTAAACTTTAGTATAATCTAAAAGCCAAAAACAGTCGCTGCCCAGAAGAAAGAAAAAAGTAAACAAATGAAAGCAAGTTCGAAAAGCTAGCTGTTTTTAACTCTAAAATTTAGCCATCACCATCTGTTGGAGGTCCAACCAAAAGGTTCTGCTGGATTTGCAGCAAGGGCAAGAAGCAACTTCAGACTACACTAGCTTCCAGATTTCTTCTTCCTAAGACTGAACTTCCATGAGCCTTTTGATGATGAGATGTCATGTAGATCAGAGTAACATGTTTACTGGAGCTGATTTTATTCTTGGGTCACAATATAGAAGCAAAGCAAACACCATAGCATCCAGAGAGGGTCCAGCAAGGTCACTCTTCAACAACATTAACCAGTTCGTATTCTATCAGTGACAGATTGTTATCTTCCTTCACCGTGAAACTTGCAGGTTCAGCAACCTCAACACGACCCCACCTGTCCACTGCAAGCCTCATTGATCCCTTAAACATGTCAATTTTCGCATTGCGAAGAGTTACAGTAGTACCCTCTTTCATTAAGTCCACTACAAAATAAAGATAGTGTTAGTTCTAATTAACACTGTAATCGTCAAACAAATAAAGCATGTTTCATCGCTTTCACTATCTGATAACACTGCATGATGAATAAAATATCAAGCTGTGGAACTATTGTGCTAGTATCAGCTGAAAAGAAATGACGAATAGTGAATGGATAAAAATCACCAAGTCTTGGGCATGTAACTACCAAGTCTAGAAACCCAAGATCAAATAGAAAGTAATTAAATAATCATTGTATGCAGAAAACCTTTGGTTGTTGAAATGCATAAATCCAAAAGATGCATACCTTTAAAATGTGCAAACTAATATCAGCCATGATATTTTACAACTAACTTGACCAAATAGGCTAATAAACTGAGATAGCAAAAGGCACAACTAGCATTTATTTCATTCCAAGTCACTAGTAGCAAAAGAAGGCCAAGAACATAAAGTAACTGAATAATCATTATTGTAAACGGAATGTCTTCTGTTGTCAAATTCATAAACCCAGAAGATGCATACTCTTAAAATGTCTTAAGTTCTATCAGCCATGATATCTAGATACTAACTTGATCACTTAAGCTACTAGTTTGTCATAGAAAAAGCCACAACTAGTATTTGTTTCATTCCAAGACAGCATTAGCAACTCTAAGTAGACCTCCTTGTCAGATAAACTGTGTTAAAGGAATTTTACAAAACCCAATCTTTACTTCTTTCTTTACACAAGGCAATAAAAAAATATAGCGAAATCAAACACAATTTACTTCCGTGACAAGAAGTTTAACTATATGAAACCAATGTTGCATTACTTGTCTAAAAGAAAGAGAGTACAATCCGAAAAGTGACTAGCTATAACAAAATCGTCTGAGAGAAAATACAATCAAACATAAAACTAACTAAATGCAACACAGTAAGATGCATGACAAGTGAAGACACTAGCAATAACAAAAGCTATTACTCAAATTAAACCCATTTCAGGAGAAAATTATAAAGAATATACCTTGTTCATTTCTAGCGGTAAAGATGATCATTCCTGTCTCATCTCCGACCAAGCATTCAGCAATTCGCATTTGTCGAACTTGAGAACCATCAGCACGACCCTTCTGCAATACCATCTTCGTACTGACAACCTTGACAGTAAGAGTATGACCACTAGTGCCAGGGCGAAGTTGGTCCACCTTGGTGAAAACAGGTTTTCTCAATGGCTTTGATTCTGCCATTTCAATACCTTAAAATAAAAAAGCTCATCAGCAAGACTACAAGAAAACCAGCTTTGAGAAAATCATCGTCGTCGTCGTAATCAAATCCTTTATCCCAATAATAGGACAGACTACATGAACCAATATATGACTGCTTTGAGGAAATCAAAAAGCAAAAATTGCACCACGTAAGATAAGCCTCTTAGCCATAGAAGAAGTTGGGGAATTACAACAGATGATTTACTACATTCCACATTTAAATTTTTTCAAATCTAAACAAACAAATTCAAATGGAGAAAAAAATGATTTGAAACTCCAATTGATTTTTTTAAAAAATTATGACCCAAACAGTTCCCTAAAAAAAGCAGTTAAATTTAGAATACAAAGCCAATAGTTTGATCAATGCAAATTGAAATTCCATCTAAAAAGACAACATAACTCTAACCATAAACATAATTTTAGATAGAACAGTAAAATCCCTAAAAATTACAGATTTGGATAGAAAAACAGACAGATCAGAGAATAACCAGAGTCCTCTGATTCCCGTTTCTGATAATTTGACAGGATGGTAAGGAACGATGACAAAATTTTCAAATGAAACGCAAACGAAAGAGAAAAAACTGCAAGTTGGAAAGAAAATAAATTTAAAGGATAATGTTAGGGTTAAAAAATTATGGTTTCGAAGTTACCTTTGGAGCTTTGGAGAGCGAAATCGAACAGGGGATTAGAGACGGTGAGTTGAAGAGGAAGAGAGATCTGCTTGAGAAACAACACTTGCCGGCTGGCGTAGACAAAGTCGGCTCTGTGAAGGAAAGGTTTTCACATTAATATCCACCGTTAATCTCCGATTGGATTTGAGCAAATCATAATCGTACACGTAATCATTGCATTAAAGATAAATTTGTCAATATCTTACCGTTTTATTTTAATTTGATTAAATTTTGTTATTAAAAATTTTTTCATATTTTACTAAAAAATTGTCCGTACTTTGCTACAGAAAAATTTTTATTTTAATTTATTTTTAGAATTTAAATTTTATACTTATTTCAAATAAAAGTAGGTGATTCACTAAGGGAAATTTTTTATTTTAGTTTTTTTTTAGAATTTAAATTATATATTTATTTCAAATAAAAGTTGTAGGAGCGAGGAAAATGCTGTGAAAAAGACATGCTAAAAATTTTTCTCATTCAGCTACATCATACTTGAAAGATCAAAGAGGCACTTACAACAGAAAAATCAAAACTTTTAAATGAGATGCATTCAGTAAGATTCAACCGTCGAAATGACTAAAAACTTCGAATGAAAGTGAAAATATTAGTGAGAATATTATTAAACTATCAAAACCATTTCAATATCTTTTTTTTAGTTCCTATCCACTGGATACAAAAAGTTTTCAGCTGCAATCTCATGTATTAAAAACAAAAAGATGAATAAGTTATTTGCAATCTTATGTGTTCCTGCATGTATATAAAGAAAGATTTATTTCTTGATTAAATTTCTTCCACAACTCAAATAAAAAACTTACTTTAATAATCTGATATAAGATGATTTAATTATAGAACAAAAAAATCCAAGATATTCAAAAAAAAAGGAAAGGTTGTAGGCACATACTGCAGAAGCTCGCCAACCCACATAGCTCACCAGTCCACACAACAACATAACAGCTCGCCAACCCACATAACTCGTCAATCCACACAACTGCATAACCTCTCGCAAATCTACACCTGTAGAAACTTCCATTTTCTTCGATTCAAATATCGTAATACACGCGTCATCACCAATTGCTTCAATTGACAAAACACTGTTCAAAGCTATCTTAAAAAGATAGGGACGCCATAGATGAATAAGTTGTTTGCAATCTCATGTGTTCCTACATGTATATAAAGAAAGATTTATTTTTTGATTAAATTCCTTCCACAACTCAAATAAAAAACTTACTCTAACAGTCTGATATAAAATCATTTAATTACAGAACAAAAAAATCCAAGATATTCAAAAAAAAGGAAAGGTTGTAGGCACATATTGCAGAAGCTCGCCAACCCACACAACTCGCCAATCCACATAACAACATAACAGCTCGCCAATCCATATAACTCGCTAGTCCACACAATTGCATAACCGCTCACCAATCTACACACTTGTAGAAACTTCCATTTTTTTTCGATTCAACTATTGTAATACACGCGTCATCACCAATTGCTTCAATTGACAAAACACTGTTCAAAACTATCTTACAAAGATGAGGACGCCATAGATGAATAAGTTGTTTGCAATCTCATGTGTTCCTGCATGTATATAAAGATAGATTTATTTTTTGATTAAATTCCTTCCACAACTTAAATAAAAAAACTTACTCTAACAGTCTGATATAAAATCATTTAATTATAAAACAAAAAAATCCAAGATATTCAAAAAAAAGGAAAGGTTGTAGGCACATATTGCAGAAGCTCGCCAACTCACACAGCTCGTCAATCCACACAATAGCATAACTGCTTGCCAACCCACATAGCTCGCCAATCCATACAACTGCATAACCGCTCGCCAATCTACACAACTGTAGAAACTTCCATTTTCTTCGATTCAATTATCGTAACACATGCATCATCACCAATTGCTTCAATTGACAAAACACTGTTCAAAGCTATCTTAAAAAGATGAGGACGTCATAGATGAATAAGTTGTTTGCAATCTCATGTGTTCTTGCATGTATATAAAGAAAGACTTATTTTTTCATCAATTTCCTTCCACAACTCAAATAAAAAACTTACTCTAATAGTCGGATATAAAATCATTTAATTATAGAACAAAAAAATCCAAGATATTCAAAAAAAAGGAAAGGTAAGAAATGAAAAGTGAATTTACCTGGTTAGAATTTCTAGGATAAGGTCCCGGAAGAGTTGTAAACCCCAAGATACATAAGTTCCATAGAGAAATATACACCATTGATTCCAATATAATTTAGCAAGAAAAGAAGGCAGAGAAATTTTTCCTAAAAGAAGTCAAAGAAAAAGATGTCCTTGGAAGAATACAGCTAAAAATCAAAGAAAAAAAATTAGGGAATTCAATCAACGCCAAAGAAAGGTAAAAAGAAGAGTTTTATTATTATCATTAGAAGGGCTCAAGAATCCTCAAGTACATACATTGACAGCAGAATTCCCAAAATTTGGAATGAAAACCCTAACTTTGGGGGAAAACCCAGCTATATTGACATGAAGAGAAGAGATAAAATCAATTACAAAAACCAAACTCCAACTATGATCAAATTAAAAAAAAAAAGTAATGATTGAAAAATCCAAAATGGCCCAAAATATAAATCAGGTAAAATAAAAGAATTACTTTTAGTGATAGAAATAAAAACTCAAATGGTAAAGAAGTAATAAATGTTTTCAGGTGTTTGTTGATGAGGAAAGAAAAAGTAGATGAAGAAGACCCAATGCTGATGAAGTAATGGAAAAGTAAAATCTGTTTTTAAAACTCAACTTTTCACCTGTCGTCAGTTCGAGAGAGCACTGAGCAGAATAAACATGCATGGTTACACGTGATGAAGAAAATATGCATATATCCCAATTACCCTTAAAATCAACATTAATGCCTAACCTTAGCTGGCACAAAATTGAGCATTCAATTGAGAAAAGAAAAAAAAAACTATGAAAAGCTATCTTTAATACACTACAAGAAATATGGTTTTTAGTGGAGAAAACTTTGTCACTAAAAACATAGAATTTCGTCACTAATCATTTTTAATGACAAATTTTCAATTCGTCACCTATCGTCACAAAAAACAGCATCACTATTTCTTTAGTGACGCTTTTTGGTATTTCGTCACAATAACATATTTCTTTTGTGACAAATTTTTTGTCATTAAAAATATTGGTATTTATGACAAAAAATATCATCACAATAGCTCACATCTATTGTGACAACTGTTTTGACACAAAAAAAATTAAAATAGTGACAAAGGAAACCGTCACTGTTAATTACTTTTCTTGTGACGACAATATCGTCTCTAAAAGTATTTACTATGTTACAAAAATTATTGTCATTAGTGCTATTTTTAATAGTTTCGATTATTTCGTCACTAGTATTCACCAAATTAGTGACTCACAAATTGTGTCACAAATATTAAAAGAATTTCTTATAATAACTATTGTCACTAATAAATTAGTTATTGTCACAATTAAAATTTATCAATTTATATAAAAAAATCATCAGTGATTATATAATGACATTGTCACAATTAGTTGATAGTTTTAGTTACAAAATATAGTCACCAAAAAACTATTTCAAAATTGAATATGATAATAGTGACACAAAAAATGGTCACTTTATTTTTTTTGAATAAATAATAATAATAATAATAATAATAATAATAATAATAATAATAATAATAATAATAATAATTTAAAAGTAACTAACATACGAAAATATATAACATGTTCTTAATTTCTACAATCTGACAGTTTTCCAAAGAAACATCCAAAATACAATTATCAATGTACTAATACATTTCCATCAAAATATAAATAATTACTTCAAAGAAAAAATTGTCCAAGTGGGAGTTCAAGCTAGCAATCCATAAATGGTCTTAATAAAAGTTCACCATTCATTATTTTCCTACAAAACAAACAAAAATATAAAGTCAATAAATAATATAAACACATTATATCTTGTTATTATAATATTAGAACTGACATTAATTATTTATCTAGGACACTTACGTTATTGCTTGTTGAATTTGATGAAGATCCATTAGATAACAAATTTGAAATTAGCCCTTCACCTGCTAAACGATCAAATATGTCCTTTACTTTTTTCAATTACAGGTTCTGTTTTTCAATAGCCTTCCCTTGAGCCACAAGTTCTTCACGTTGAGCTTCCATATCCTTTTGCAGTTGTGCGTTGGTCTTCTCTTGTTTTTTTGTGATTTCAGTAAGCCTTTCAACCTCTTCCTCTGCACGTTTCCTTGCAGCCTCAGCTTCTACAATAATGCGACTCTTCTCTTGAGAGCTAGATGTGATCCCTCCAACGCCTATTCCACATGAGTAATTTGACTTTGTTCCCAAAACAGGAGAAAAATGTTCTACTAGTGTTATAGGTGCAGATGAGATCGTTTCTTGATTTTTCTCACCCTCTTCTTGAAGCTTGTTCTACATAGTTAAAATAATACTTAATATTTTAAAAGTAAATGAATATCAAATGAAAAACAAAATTTTAAACAATTTTTATACCATTATTTCTTCTCCATTTGGGACAGACCAAGTTCCATTAGATCTCATTCATGTTGCCTTCCAAACTTTTACAGCATCTGGCCATTCTTCAGAATCTTTATCTTTCTGAAATAAAAAAAATAAATAACCAAAGGATAAAGCATATAATTAAAAAGCCATTTTTAAAATAATAGAATTAACTTTTTTAATAATATATTAAAATTGAATTTACCATCTCATATGCCTTTTGAACAATTGACTTTGTGCCAACAATGGATCCTATTTGCTGTTTTCCCCTATTTGTTGTGTTTTGCTCACTTTGAACCTATATTATTGTAAAAAAAAAGTATATATTTTTATGTAACATAACTACAAAAATAATTAAATTTATTGAATAAGCAAATTACCTTAAATTCATTTGTGGACCATTTATTGGCAATTAACCATTGCCAATCATCCGAGTCCACATCATTTGGACAATTTTTACTCTTGAGATAGCTCTGGTGCAAATGATATTGGCGATTCTTATATTGTGCTTGAACTTGTTTCATCACATAAGGACGTACATCATCTGTAAAATTGAACTTGTCCTAAAATGAAATAAAAATATTAGAATAATATGATATTGAAAATAAGATCACAAAAACTAACTATTTATTTATCACAATAAATTTTATATTCATGAAAAAACTTAAATATATATGTAATTATACCTTTAAGAAGATCCACATTATTTTGATATCATTTGAAGGAATTTTTTTCCAGCTAGTGACTCGAAGAGGTGCATATTGCCGAATGCAATTTGTTACTTCTGCCTTGAAAAGACTAGCATGCTTGCCACATACCTTATGGTACGGAGGAGGAAAGTGGATATCAAGTGTTTTACCTTTGGCCTTCTTTTTGGCGAGCTTTGTATTTTTAGTTGGTCCCTGTCCTCTTTTTTTAGAAGTTACATTCCCTATTAAAAAAATACAATTAAAAAAAATAACATTATATGCATTAATTTTTCAATCACCTAATTAAAGCACTACTAAAAATAATTTTCGAAATGACATCACCTATAGAAGCAATAACTTGTCCACTTGTATTTGTCTCCTCATTTGAATTTTCAAGTAAAGCATTCGATTGTTGATTAGGCACATCGACAAACTGAGACTCATCTTGAATATGAAGTGGATTTTGTTGCATATCTCTTGAATTTGTTGAAGACTTGCGTCGTAAAATATTTACCATCTTATACCTGAAACTATTTAAAATTTCAATTAAAATGCAAAATCATATTCAAAATTAAATAATACTAAATGATATAAAAAATTATTAAAATTGAATTTATCTTTTTAAAGCTTAAAAATTAAAAAAAAAACCACAAAAGATAAAAAATAAAGCATTTCAATACGAATCATATACCACATATACCGCATAATGAAAAATCAATATAAATAATTTAATAATTTAAACTCTTTTCACCTCGGTTTGGTCACCAGCCACTAAAATCTTTAATAATTCTTCTAGTATCTTTTTCTTTTTTTATTTATCTAGAAAGGAGCATTAAATGAGTTCAAAACAAAAGCTGGAACTACAGACAAATGTTTAAATCTACTATCTCTTTCTGACACTTGAGAAAATAAAATATAGTGGATGTGTGTTAATAGGCTCAACGGAAATGCCTAAGAAAAAGAAAATTACCCATGACAACCCATTTTACCCACTCGGTTACCCGTCCAATAAACCCAAAAACGCCTCCCATCGTCGACCCTTTTACCTTCTCAATGTTGTGTTTTTTCACTAAACTAGAACAATATGATAAACCCAAAATGCCTTCCATCGTCAACCCCTTTACCTGTGTTTTTTTAGTAAACCAAAAAATACCCAGGTTCTGTACCCAAACCATTATGGAAAACAATAAACATTTTCTTTGTTTCTCTTAAGACAGGAAGCCAAATTTCCCCATAGAATGAAAATGCCTCAATCTCAACCTAAAAACACTTTACTTTCTCGGTATACTGCTAAACCCAGATATTAATCCTATCGAAGATTCGAAGAAAAACAAGAAACGACTAAATCTAAACCCAGAAGCCAGCAATCTACGATGCCCTGTATCGTAAGCTTCAGCATTCTCGCCTTGCAGGTAATTTTTTCAATTAAGCATGAAATAAATATGTAATTGAAAAATTTTTTTACTTCAATCATGTGAGATTTTGCAATGTAAAATGTCAAAATACAAGTAAATCATATATTAAGATTTCATAACAAATTATCTAGTATTTGTACTGAACCAAAATTTTAGCAAAAAAAAAATTACCTCTGTAAAGTTGAAGAGTGGCGCTTCTTGATACTTTGAGAACAGAATAGAATATTAGGTTAGGTTGATTTATTTTATTTTGATTTTCTTTTTGTTTCCTTTTATTTGTAGAGTCTATCTAAAAATTTGGTTTCCGTCTATTGAATTTTTGGTGCTCAATTTGCCGCCTAAAATAATTTTTATTATAGGGATTTTTTTAGTTAGTTTTTCTAACATAAGCAAATAGCTTATGTATAATATGTTTTTTATATAACTAGTTCGTTTATTTCCTCGTCTCTAAAGAGAATTTATGATTTACCAACTGCATCCAACCTGTTATGACCCAATTTTTTTAGTATTTTTTCTCTTGTTACAAATTAGTATCTTTTTCATGAAATAATTTGTTATTTTCATATAAATTCCAATTTACTACTTAGAAAATGCCTTGAATTAGTATTAGAAAACAAAATTGTAATTTAATAAATCTAAATGTAAATTAAAAAAAATACAATGGGCCTACCTTATGGACACAAAATAAAAACAATAATTCAAGCAACCTACACCTTGATTGACCTCTTCCTAACCCATGAGCCCCATACATATTCTAATTTAGTAAAAACCTAAAGTTTTAGTAAGGCAAGTTCACTTGGAGTAAAGCTATTGCCTGATTGTGGTTAGATCATATTGAGTTGGAGAGATTTTGGATTTGATAAGGTTTTTCATCAAGCAGCTAATCAAGGTTAATATGAGATTGTACTTGCTTATGGTCAAATTGGTATTGGCAAGACATTTATAATGGTATGTAATTAAAATTTTTGCTAGTGTATTCTTACTTTGTTAGAAATTTCAGAATTTAGGTTTTAATCTTCTTTTAGAAATTTCAAAATTTAAGGTTTAATCCCTTGTTAGAAATTCCAGATTTTAGATTTTAGTCCCCTGAAAGAAATTCTATAAACTCTGCCCAAACTAACTACTATCGTGATCCAAACTAATTGCTAACTTCAAATTTGTTCAATCAAACATTATACAAGAAGAAGAAAGGGAGAGGCATGAAATTTGCTTCCTTTCTTCTAGTCCTTGGTTTATTGGATGACCAGGTTGTAATCCAACTTCGTTGGGTAAGCTTGAACTTTTCAATACCAGACTGCAATTGGCAGAACTGGCAAATGGTCCCAATTGTCTTCCATGTCCACCATAGTTTTCGATAGGTGTATATAAATTAAGAAAGTGAATGAATTAATAGAAATACTGCAATAAGTATCAATGAAGTTTTAAGTTATAAATTTCAATATAAAATGATCAAAGATAAGTAATTGAGGAAAACTATCTTCATTAGTGGTTTAGGCTGTACTCTTTATTCTGTAGTGTGTAGGCAGCACCACTTTCATATTTCTTTTCCTCCTTTGCCAAAAGTTTTCAGGTCTTTCTTTGTTGTCGTTATTGTTCTTTCATTCTTCTGCATCATAAAACTAGATCGCAAAGTGCAAACCATCTCCTTTATAAGTTATAACAAGCCTCCTCTCTTGCTCTTTCTCCTCATTTGTCTATACATTTTTAGCCTAGAGGGTCATTGACTTTTGCTTCCAGTGAGAGAAAGAATGGGAACATACATGGATTTCACTGGAAGGATCATACTAATATGATTTCTTCGTTCCTAAAATAGGCTTTTACTAGCTTTGAAAAATCTAGAGTATTTTTGCTGTCAAAAGAATATGATTATAAGCTAAACCTCAAACTAATTTCTTTTTGCATGCTGCTAGTTAGAATGGGATGCTTTGTAAGAACCCGACACAACTTCAGTGGTGATTAAGAAGTCTGTACCATATGATCATTGAATATAACTTTTGGTTTGACAAGGGTTGCTGAAGTTCCCTGTCTTTTGTGCTTGTTAAGACTTTGCAACCATTTACACTAAATCACCATCCTGATTTATTGAAACAGATCCCTGATGGGAGATTGGCTGAGTTAGTGAAGAACAAGTATGTTGAATGATACAAGCTTTGTTCCAATTAAAAAGATGGAATTTTTTTGTAAAATACTGCCTGTTGAAAAGTAAATATCTTATGTTTTAGAATTTTTTTAAACTAATTGGCTTTCTATATGGACAACAAAAGCCTACATGGCATTGTTCTGCTTTATTGGGTTTTGGTATTTAAAATTATAAAAAATGCTAATTAAGCTAAACCATCAATTTCATTCTTGGTTCTGCCTTTTTTGACCTTCCCTTCAGTTAATTTGTTACGAGTATGAATGCTTGAAGTGTCATGGTGTATGCAATCTAATTTATTGAGGCCTAGAACTCCTGTGACAGAAAAAAAAGGGGACTGGTTTACTAGGCCGTGGCTTTATTTAAATGGAAATTAATGAGAAACTTAGTCAATATTAATCTATATAACTTGGTTCTAAACTTTTATCTTTTTGGTGTCTATTGGACTAAATCCTAATTAATTTATTTTTTCCTAGCTGTTAATGCCCATGGTCTTGACAAGTTTCTTAAATCAATTGGGAGAGAACCATCTTACATTGATCTGGAGGTGATTTTAATTTTCTTAGTGTCTCATTTCAACAGTAATGAATTTTACGTTGATCTAGCTGCTTTTGTTCCATCGGGTTCCACAATTTTGCCAGATCTTCCTAAAAAAGCACCTTCACAAGATTCTACTGGAAATAACATTAGTGCGGGTGATAATTCTGCAACGGTTACAGGTAATTTATCTAGACAAGTTGTCATTTACTATATAGTTCTCTTCTATAAGATTCTCTGTTCACTATTCTGCCGTTTCTATTGATCCCATAACTGATTCCTGTTTTGGGTTCTAAGGATTAGCCTACCGTTTTGCTTATAGACTAGAAGTTTGGTAGGCAAAATGAATAATAGCAGTAGCTGTTATACTAATCACTGGAATGTGTCGGTATCTATAGGGCAACTTTGGCACAAAGATTCCAAATTTCATGGTTTTCAACTTATGATGTCCTGAAACCTAATAGAGAAGATATATGGTCTGTTTGGATAAAAAAGATTATGATAAGTATGACAAAGTTCTGCATAAAGAAAATGGTAATAGACTTACTTGAAAATTTGATAAGGTTGAGAACCGATAAACATCTTAGATTAATTACTGAATTTAGAAGTATAAATCACAAAAAAGGAAGGTAAATCAAGTATACCTGTAAGAGTGACAAATCCCGTAGTATTTCAATGTTTTCAAGATCTATTCTCAAAGCATTGCTATAGCATTTGATAGCCTCCCTGTATTCTCTATCTGACTGATAAAGGAGACCATAAACATGCCAGCAAACATGGCTTTTTACATCATTCTACATTAAGACACAAACATGAGAACAATGTTAGGAAAAAGTGACTGCTTTGACACCATAGAGACTGAAAGAAAAGTAACAAGACAACCACAAAGACTTCTTTAATGGGTTTTTTTTTTTACTTTAATGGTTTTCTTAATGGAAAATTTTTTTGGCTCTGCTCTCACATCTTTGACTTATTTAATGGTTTAGGTATGGTTGACAAAAGTTGGATGGATATTTCTGATAGACGACTGCCTCAATATGAGAAAGGAGTTAATGAATTTCTTGAATTTGTGTTTGAAAAGATTGAAGAAGGAAGAACAGTTCGTTGTCCATGTAAAAATTGTAACAACAACTTATTCAGGACACAAGAATCTATTTATGAACATTTGATCATACATGGGATAAACAAAGATTATAAGCATTGGTTTCATCATGCAGGGCGTTTGTACAATTTTGATGAAGAAAGCGATAATGAGATTGTTGATGAGAGTGAGGAAACTGATGATGATGGAATGCATGATATGGTGTATGATTTTGGATGTGCTACTGCAAATTTTGCTCAACAGTTTGATGTTGAAATGGGTGATGGCGAGCCTAAAAGAAATAGTCCTAATGTTTCCATCGAGGAAGTTAATGAATCTATCCAAGTTAGTTCCACTGCTCCGAACAAAGAAGCTGCTAAGTTCTATAGATTATTAGGAGAAGTAGAACAACAGCTATATCCTAGTTGTGAGGATTTTTCCAAGCTTCCATTTGTTGTTCAAGTATTGAATTTGAAGTGTCTCTACGGTGTTAGTGCAAAAGCAATTGATGCTCTATTTAAAATTCTGACAAGAGCATTTCCTAAAGGTAATAAAGTTCCTCGTTCATACTCTGAAAGTAAGAAAATTATTCAAGACTTGGGGCTTGAATATGTAAAGATACATGCATGTGTAAATGATTGCATTCTTTTTCGAAAGAAATATGAGAATGCTCAATCTTGTCCAACTTGTGGTGAATCTAGATGGAAGAAGGATGGAAAAGATGGGAATATGCATAGTGAGAATGGCAGTAGGAAATTGATTGCGCAAAAAATTTTACAATATTTCCTGTTAACTCCACGTTTGCAAAGGTTGTACATGTCATCAAAAATTGCTAAAGAAATGAGGTATCATAAGGAAAAACCTTGCAATGATGGATCTATGGGACATCCAGCAGATTCTTTGGCTTGGATAAGCTTTGACTCATTGCATCCTTCTTTTGCAGCAGATCCA
Source organism: Heritiera fomes (assembly GCA_032173925.1). NCBI lineage: Eukaryota > Viridiplantae > Streptophyta > Magnoliopsida > Malvales > Malvaceae > Heritiera > Heritiera fomes. The sequence goes on along the minus strand of JAPDPM010000009.1, from coordinate 11,823,721 downwards.
CGTAATGTTAGACTTGGCCTAGCAAGTGATGGTTTCAACCCATTTGGGAATATGAGCACTTCTTATAGTTTATGGCCAGTTGTATTGATTCCTTATAATTTACCACCGTGGATGTGCATGAAGGATCCTTATTTCATGATGTCACTTCTCATTCCTGGTCCTAAAGCTCCTGGAAATGATATTGATGTATTTTTAGAACCGTTGGTAGATGAGCTGAAGGAGTTATGGGAGAAAGGTTTAGAGACTTATGATGCATTGTCACAGAGTAATTTTCAGTTACATGCAGCTGTTTTATGGACCATAAATGATTTTCCTGCTTATGCTAATTTATCAGGATGGAGCACCAAAGGTAAATTAGCATGTCCTTTTTGCAATATGGAAACATTATCTCATTGGCTTCCAAATGGATGTAAAACATGTTATCTATCTCATCGTCGTTTCTTATCGCTTAATCATCCATGGAGAAACAATGTTAAGTCCTTTGACGGTACAAAAGAAAAAAGATGTGCACCAAAACAAATATCAGGGTATGATGTGGTTGAACAATATAAGCAATTTTCTCAGGTGAATTTCTTTAACTCTTTAATTGTTCGTTTTTGACGTATTATTATATTCTTAGCTATTTATCTTTTTAACATTTTTTGTACATCTTTTTTTCTAAAACAGGTGACGTTTGGTAAAACTTCAAGAAAAAGAAAGCGTGGAGAGCTTCTATTGCTTGGTAATTGGAAGAAAAAGAGTATTTTTTTTTAAATTGCCATATTGGAAAACACTCAAATTACGACATAATCTAGATGTCATGCACATTGAGAAAAATATTTGTGACAATGTGCTTGGGACTTTACTGAACATTGAGGGCAAAACAAAAGATAATATCAATGCTCATTTTGATTTAGAGTGCATGGGTTTACGGCCCGAGCTTCATGCTACCCCAACAAGTGATGGCAGGTATGTGTTTCGCTCTGCATGTTATACAATGTCAACAAAAGAAAAACAAGCATTTTTGCAATTCTTAATTGATCTAAAAGTTCCAGATGGTTATTCTTCCAATATTTCTCGTTGTGTGAATTTCAAGGAGCTAAAGGTTTTTGGAATGAAATGCCATGATTTTCATGTATTTTTGCATCGATATCTTCCTTTGGCTTTACGTGGTTTGTTATGTAAAGAGGTATCTGAAGCATTAATTGAGTTGAGTGCTTATCTAAGAGAGTTATGTGTTAAAACCATTCAGGTTGAGAACTTAGAGAGACTAGAGCAATCAATTCCATTAACTTTATGTAAGTTAGAGAAGATATTTCCTCCTTCGTTTTTTGACATAATGGTGCATTTAACAATTCATTTAGCAAGTGAGGCAAAAGTTGCTAGGCCAGTTCAATTTCGATAGATGTATCCTATTGAGCGATTTTTACGTAAGCTAAAATCTTATGTTAGAAATAAGGCATGTCCAGAAGGATCAATTGCTGAAGCATATATCGTGCAAGAATGCATGCATTTTTGTTCAAGGTATTTATGTCAAACTGAGACTGGATTGAATCGGGTTGGAAGAAATGATGAGTGAAATGATAACCGTTCTTATACAGGATTATATGTTTTTTCTCAAGTTGGGAAGCCATTGCTTGGAAAAAAATATGAAGAGTTGAGTTTGACTGAATGGGCTCAAGCCAGAATATATGTTCTAGAAAATTGTGAAGAAATAAGAGAATTTGTCGAGTAAGTGATCCAACTTTTATAGTTAAATTTTATGTGATTTGTTTATGGTTTATATTTTTATTCTAAATATTTATTTCTATTTATTTCTTATAAAATATGAAGGATGCATAGGGAACAACTCAAAAGGGAGAATCCTAAAAATGTGGAGAAAAGGCATGCAAAAGAATTTCATGAGTGGTTTAAGAAATATGTAAGTATTAGATATGTTTTGAAATGTTATTTTGTCTTTAATGTTAAATTTATTGATATTTAATTATTACCGTTTATCACAAGTCACTTAATTGCATGAGGAAGGAAGTGAATCGGTCAATGATCAATTATTAAATCTAGCTCTTGGACCTGATAAACGAGTTTTACGCTACACTAGCTTTCTTATCAATGGTTGGAGGTTTAATACAAAAGAGCGAGACATGCAATTGAAATCACAAAATAGTGGTATTTTAGTGACAGGGGATGAGAATACAGGTAACTTAGATTATTTTGGTGTGTTGACAGATATCATACAATTAAATTATCCTGGAGAAAATAGTGTGATTTTGTTTAAGTGTGATTGGTGGGATGTGTATCATAAAGGAGGGTTTAAAGAAGACAAATTTGGGTTTTCTATGGACAATGTGACTCGTAGATTGAAAACTGATGAGCCATACGTTTTAGCTTCTCAAGCTAAACAAGTTTATTATGTAAAAGATATTAAAGATTCCAATTGGCAAGTTGTGGTAAAGACAAAACCTCGTGATTTATATGATTTACCTACTGAAGAGGTAGGAGAAGAGCCATGCCAAGAAAATGAAGAATTAGGTTTCAGATTCCATGACTCTAATGTGAATGATGAGGATGATGATGATGATGATGATGATGTTGTACCTTTAGATAGACCTGATGAATTAGTTGGTACAAATGTCGAAAGAAGTCCATTAAATCTTGATATGTTGGGTGTTAGGGATAATGATGAGTCTGATTACGATGAGTTTATTTCTATTGATGATGATGATGAGATATACTCAATAAATGAAGAGGAGATAGAAGATGATGATGATTGAGAATAGATTATTTAGAAATAGATATTTGAAGGTTAGTTTGACATTTTTGTTTATTGTTATGGTACAAGATTTTTGTTTATTATAAATTTTAATTTATTGTATATTTTTTAATATTATGTCAAAGGTACTTTATGCTTTGTAAAACTTCAATATCATTTTTCAGCTTGTTACTTACTTACTCATCCATGATTAATTTAGAATTCATTGAAAATACATGTGAGATATAAATTTCAACTACTTTTACATAAAGGTTATGAAATTGTTAGTCATAAAGTAGCAGCTTGAACTTTTTGCAACATTTAAAATTTTGGAGGCATATAAGGATACTGAACTTTTACATGAGTAGAAAGTATTGTTTCATTAAGTATGAATATGCTGAATTTTAGGAGTGTTTGAGATGTCTATTATGTCAATGTGTTTATGTGATACTATTAGTTTGCAGTTATGACATCTCATTAAAAATCTCATAAGAAATTGTCTCAGTATTTTTCCCTTCAATAGCTGGTTTACGATGTTTCTTAAAAGTGTAATTGGTTTCAACGATGAGATATCTACATTTAGGAATTAGATTAATTTGCTTTTTCTTCTTAAGTAATATCCATTAATGGATATTATTGTTTATGAATTTTCGATATTAGTAGTATGAATTATTTTTGTTAAAAAATCATTCGCAATTGTTATCCAATAAAAAAACAAAATTATTGATAAACAAATTATTATTGTAATAAAAAAATAATTTATTAAATTAGTCAATGTAAATAGTGAATAAATAGCTAAAGTCATTAATTTTTACAATAGTTACGATTTTGATTTGTCACAATTGTAATTTTTACAATAGTTACGATTTTGATTTGTCACAATTGTAAATTTATTATTGTGACGATATGTAGTCGACATTAATTTGTTATATTCAATTGTGACCAAATTTTCGCATCAAAAAATAAACTATTTAGTGACTAATAAATTTGTCGTCACAATAAAGATAAAAAACAGTGACCACTTTATATTTCATCACTAGTATATAAATTCCTGCCAAAAATCAATTGGCGCCAATTTGTATATTTTATTAGTGACGAGTTTTTAATGACAAATCTTAAATTGTCACCATTACTATTATATCAGTGATGACTTAATTGTGAAAATATTGAAACCGTCACAATTAGTATTGCAATAGTGACCATAAAACAATACATCACAATTACTTAAAACAATAGTGTCACACCAAAATTTTTGTCACAATAAACCTAATATTTGTGACAAAATTACTTATGGTCACAATAAAATCGTCACTAAAAATATTAATTGTTGTAGTGATATTTAGAGGTGGCAAAAATTGGCCCGAGCCCGAAAACCCGCCCGAATCCGCCCGAGACCGAACCGGGACCAGCCCGAATTGACCAAAAAAGTCAAAGGCCCGTAACCGAAAAAGCTCGTAACCGAAAAAGCCCGAAACCGAAAAAACTCGAAACCGAAAAAGCTCGAAACCGAAAAAACTCGAACCCGACACAACCCGAACCCGACATAACCCGAGCCCGACACGATCCGAAACCGAGACCGACCCGAACCGAAAACCGAAAAAAACCGAATTTATAACCCGAGAAAACCCGAATTATAATTATATAATTATTATTTAAAAATAAATAAATAATTGATACACTTTTTTAATTAAAAAAGTTTAAAAATTTGAAAACAATTATTATTTATTATACAATTTTATCAATTATATATTACCAGCATAATAAATATTGAATCTTTTTAATTAAATTAAATTAATTTAAAACACCATAATATATGATATAATATATGATATCAAATAATCTTTAATATTATCCTTATTGCATTTATAATAATAAATATATTATTAATTTTGACATTTGATTTTATTATAAAAATCATTTTAACATTTTATTATTTTTATTTATAATAAAATTTTAATTTTAATACAATAATAAATCAAATATATAAAAATTATATAATTACTCAATTTGGAATAGTTTTTTTTATAGCAAATAAAATACATAATATAGTTAATAAATAACGCCTTATCAAAATGATTTGTATGTTATTATAACTTTAAAAATAATATCTTATCATGTGATATATAATCAACTATACAAGCTCTTAATTATATAAAATAGATTATTAATATGTTTATCTTATCATAATGATTTGTATGTTACATTATAATAATCTCTTACCATGTAATATATAATAAATTAAACAATCTCTCATGGCATATTATAGTTTTAATTTCAGACATTTTTCATTCCAATTTCTTATCATGCTTTTATAATATACTCTTTTTTTTTTTAATTTCAAACATTTAATCTCTTATGATGTATTCATGTAATTTAGTTTAACTTGATCAATTAATAATCATAATATTGGATGATTAAATAGATATTGACCTTCTCAACTACTTTTTTAGTCAAAAAAGTTTTTTTTTTAATTTATTATAATGAGTTACAAATAAAATAATAAACATAATATACTATATATATATATATATTAAGATTTACATTATAATAAAATGTCATATATGTTAAATTATCAATATCTTAAGAATTGTATCTTAACATATTATGAAATTTCTATTAATTTAATTTTAGTACTTTATGTCTAAAATTTTAAAATCTTATTATCTTAAGAATAAATTATTTATTATTATTATTATTATTATTATTATTATTATTATTATTATTATTATTATTCAGTAAACTATTTTTTTGGCCAACAATGTTTCATTAAATTTTAAATTACAAGTTGTGTTAAAATAAAAATAAAATTTACAACAAATATAACAAATTCTCAATCTAGCTCACATGGTTAAACATGTAACAATAAATATAAGAGGCCATGATTCAAATCTTTGTACAAGCATATAATTTTGATTACTTTCATATAATTGATGAACAAGTTCAGGTACCAGATACTACTTGATCAAAAGTTAATCGAGTATAGCGTACCCTAAGGGTACTACCTGAATCCGATACGGGTAATAAGAACACTATCCGAACCCTATAATTATTCGATTATAGAGTCAGATAGTGTCGGGTACTTAATTATATATTACCCATTTACATCATTATATCAAATGTATTTTTTTGGTACATTATATCAAATGTTATTATTTATAATATATGTCAATTGGTGTATATAACTTGTTTAATTTAACGTTCTAAATTTTTAATGAGATATTTGATTAATTAATGTGTTTGAGTATGATTATATTTAATAAAAATAATATTATATTATGATTTATGTACAAACTAAAAACAAAATAAATATAAAATTGAGATAATTAATTGACCAATTATTCATAATATTAATTATATTTTTTAATGTATACTATAATTTTATTCAACATTATAATTAAAGAATTAGTTAACTAGTTATGCGGTTAAATTTAATTTAATTACTAATTATGTTGGTATTTAAAAGACAAAATAAATGTAAAAAAGATTCTTAAAAATTTAAAATTTTATTAAAAATATAATATAATTGTTAAAAAAGCTAATTAAACAAAGTAAAAAAAAAAATTATTGAACTAAGAGTATCTAAATTCCAATGACCCAATATTGACCCAAAAAAAAACACAATGACTCAATAAGTTATTGTTAAGAGTATAAAGCTATTTATATAAATGTTTAATTGTTTAATGTGATTTATTTCTAATTTGTTAGTTATTTATTTGTATAGCTAATACTTTTGGATTTTCATTTTTTTTAGTTTTACTATATATATTTGGCTCATTTAAAAAATAAATTTTTATATAATTATTAATATATAATTATATATTTTATAACAAATGTAAATATCACAGGAAATTAAAAAAAATAAATAATAATTATCAAGTAATAAAAACATTAAAATGTAAAAATTTATATTTATATAAATTTAGTCAAAACAACAAAAGAAATTAAAAATAATGAATAATAATATTTTATTTATGAGAGTTTCGTGTGAAAGGAGATCTGTTTGATTTTCATTTTTCAATTCCCTCCAAACAAGTTTTTCCCACATTACCAAAAAATTTCAAATTCTTTGGGAATATGCCTTTTCCCTCCCTTAAGAATCACATGAAAAAATTTCAAAAGCAAACTTTGAAATATCTTTATCTCAATATACTGTCATGCAATGTAGATATGATAATTAAAAAAAATGAACGTGACATTGGATCAAATTTTGATAAAAATTAGAAAAAAAATTGTGTTTGGTATATCAATATAAATTTTAATACAATAATTTTTATATTTTATATGATACAAATATATTTGATGCAATACGAATACAAAATATATATATATACACAAATTATTAAGTCTAATATAATGTAATGTCTATTATAATTGTTTTAATTATAATCGAAATTCAAAGATGATTAACGTCTTCGAGTATTTTACTTGTAATTCCTTTTACGATAATTAATCAATTATAATTAAAAATTATGTACTGGTCCATCATTTACAAGTGCGAACTTTATTTATTATTTTGATAAATCTCACGTGACTTTAAATTTCGCTTAATTAATTATAATGTAATAATTATAGATGATATGTTCTCTTTTATTATTGTAGATAATTATATTCTTCATTGGTCCACTCCCAATGTTTTCAAAATCATCCCAACCAAATTTCTCAATATATATATATATATATTATACAATTCCCATTTATTAAATTTTAACTTTAATTTAGCATTTCTATTATATTTTTATTTAACTATATAAAATTAAATTAATTATTACATTCAAAATTATAAAATATTTATAATTTATAAAATTTTAAAATAATTTGACTAAGCCCGCTAAGCCCGCCCGATTAAAACCGGACCGAACCCGAAACCGGACCGAAACCGAGAAAACCCGCAACCGAAAAAATCCGAAACCGAAAAAACCCGCAACCGAAAAAACCCGAGACCGAAAAAACCCGCAACCGAGAAAACCCGAGACCGAAAAAACCCGCAACCGAGAAAACCCGAGACCGAAAAAACCCGTAACCGAGAAAGCCCGCAACCGAAAAAACCCGTAACCGAAAAAGCCCGTAACCGAAAAAACCCGGACCGAAACCCGCCCGAACCCGCCCGTTTGCCACCTCTAGTGATATTATGTTGTTATTCATTTATGCATGTTTGACATCTGTCAGCAAAACAACTTCAGCTATAAAAAGCAACAAACGCAGTTGTCTATACGTGGGTCTTTTTGCCTCTACACGAGCCATCTTCAGCTACTTCAATTCAACCCAAAATCAGACGCACACGCTATTACGATAGTTGAATCGAAGAAAATGAAAGTTTCTACAGCTGTGTAGATTGGTGAGAGATTATGTTGTTGTGTGAATTAGCGAGCTATATGGGTTGGCAAGCTGTGTGTGTTGGCGAGCTACTGCAGTATGTGCCTCTGCTCTAGGTATTTGTTGTGATATTTCTTTAGCAACTCTCTTTTAGATTGGCGATCCAAAAAGCAGACCACTGTCTCCTACTTATCTACAGAGGCTGAATATTGAGCATTGGCCACTACTACTTGTGAAATACAGTGGTTCCCTTATTTGCTTCATGATCTTCAGATTTCACACCCCACTCTAGCGTTACTTTTTTGTGACAATCAATATGCCATGCATATTGCCAAGAATCCTGTGTTCCATGAGAGAACCAAACAAATTGATATTGATAGTCATATTGTGCGTGAAAAGCTTACTGTCGGTGTTCTTCATTTACTTCCCATCATGTCCTCTGATTAGTTAGTTGATATCTTCACCAAGGCCTCTCATCTTGCAGCCTTTCATCAATATTTGTCCAAGCTGGTAGTCCAAAACATATACTTTCCAGTTTGCGAGGGGTATCACAGCAAATACCTAGAGCAGAGGCACATACTGCAGCAGCTCGCCAATCCACACAATAGCATAACAGCTCGCCAACCCATATAGCTCGCCAATCCACACAATTGCATAACCGCTAGCCAATCTACACAGCTATAGAAACTTAACACATGCATCATTACCAATTGCTTCAATTGACAAATACACGTGTCATCACCAATTACTTCAATTGACAAAACACTGTTCAAAGCTATCTTTAATAGTATGTATTGATTATTAAACTTTGAGTTTACGTTTCAATGATTTTGTAGGGGTCAGTTATGGTTTTCCTTCCGGTTTTCTTTTACCAATCTATCCAAGTCCTTCACATTATCAAAGATATCTTTGAATTTGAAATGTATTCCCATAGTTTTGTTGTTTTCTTTGTTTGTTGTGCCTCTAATGGATGAACTTGAGGGTGCTTGGAGGACCCTTAAGTTGATTGATGAAGAGGAGGAATGTGTTTCGGCAATCGATGGGCAAGGGGATAATGGTTTGCAGCAAGGAAAGAAATGGCTGGTGGCTAGTCTCCTTATCAAGAGGAGTTACAACTCTAAGGTAATGCTTAGAATGCTACATGTTGTCTAGAGATTACTAGCTGAGGCTAATGTTACAGTTCTAGATAAGAACTTATTCTTGTTTAAGTTCGCTACTCTAAAAAACAAACACAGAGTTCTTCAAGGGTCTCCTCGGTCTTTTGCTAAACAATTATTGTTGTTTCAAGGGAATGATGCCTCTTTACGGTCTGCAGATTATGTTTACAATTGAGCATCCTTTTAGATTGGTTTCTACGATTTGCCACTAGTTATGCTGACCCAAGAAAATACTATGCGTATTGGACAAAACTTGGGTGTGTTTTCTAGGATAGTTGACAAACATGCACAATATGGCTATGGTCGATTCCTTCTTATCAAAATTTAGATTGATATTGCCTAGCCTCTTAATCGTTTCATCACCCTACAACATCCTTCTGGTGGTCAGATTATTAGGGGTAGGCTAAGTTATGAGAAGCTTTACAATTTTTGTCACAAATGTGGTATTCTAGGCTATATCAATCATGAACATGCCAAACATGGGGATTCTATTAAAGCCGACACAATATCCCATTATAGAGAGTGGCTGTGTTCCTAACCCTTATCTCAAGTTGGCAACAAAGCTTCCACATTAGCAGAAGAGCAATATAAGAGGTACTGGTACTTAGTTATAAGGAGTGCCCCTCCCACTCCCCATTATCGGCGTAGTACAACACCACCGAACCACTCCCCTGTTTTGGAGCCTTCACTAATTCAAACAAAAAGGCTATTAGTTATAGAGGATCCACAAATCTCGAAAGGCAGTTGTATGTCTAATATAATTCCTAACAAGTCGGGGGATCCATGAGTTGGTTGCAACTGTTACAAAGCAGCTACGCAAACTTTAACCAATGTTTGAGTAGCTAGTTTCATAACCATGATGTTAGGTATGTGCTTTCCATAGTCTTTAACCACTATCCATTTTTGATCCACACTACTCATGATCGCTAGGCTTAACCATGGAGACATTAAAAGCCTTTTCGATTTGAAGCTGCTTGGACATAAAAATCGAAGATAAGGGTTTTACATGAATCTTCTTAGAAGGAAAAACAAGGGCATTGTTTATTACATTAGATACATTATATAGGACAAGCTTTACAGAGATGGCACAATACCTCTTTTCACGCAATCAGGTGGACTATTGACTCTTTCAGCTAGTAATTAACCATGGTCCATAACTAGGTTACTATAAATGAATCACTCAAGCTTGAATGTGATCTGAAGACAAAATTGAATACCTTATTGAAGGAGGAGATGCTCTTCTGGCATCAACATTTTAGGGTTAATTGTTTACGTCATGGGGATCACAACACTTGGCTCATCTATCCATAGGCTACCCATCGATGAAAAAGGAATCAAATTAAAGGACTACATGATGTTAACAATGTTTGGCATAAAGAGGAGGTAGAAATTCAAACTATTACATTAGGTTTCTTTCAATCACTATCCCAAGCAACTAGCACCAATTTGGCTTATGACTTTCAGCATTTATTCCTCCATGATGACATGAATTTCTTTTTATCTAAGGAGTTTATTGCTAAGGAGATCCATGCAACCATTCACATGATGCATCCAACAAAAGCTCCGAGGCTCAATGGCATTTTTGCCATATTCTTCTAGACGTATTGGCATATAATTGGGGATGATGTTACAATCTTTTGTTTAGTATGCTTGAATGGCAGCTGAAGCTTACAGAATATTAATAAGACACATATTGTCTTGATATCTAAAACTGAAAACCCTCAACATATAATCCAATTTCTCTCCATTAGCCTCTGCATTGTCCTCTACAAAATCATTGCTAAAGTTCTAGCTAATCAGTTGAAACAAGTACTTCCTCATTTTAGTGAATCCTAATACGCCTTTGCGCTTGAAAGACTTATCACAGATAATATTACAACATATGAGTTGCTACACTCATTGAAGGGAAGAAAATCAAGGAAAGTTAGTTATTTCACTCTGAAGCTAGACATGAGCAAGGCCTATGATCGAGTAGAATAACCTTTCTTGAGAAGTATGATTATCACTATGGGGTTTTCTGCGCAATAGGTCAATTTAATAATGCATTGTGTAACAACAGTAACAACAGTTTTTTATTCGTTACTAATCAATGGAACTATTACTAACTCTTTCTGTACACAACAAGGATTACGCCAAGGACATCCATTATCTCTTTATTTGTTTCTGTTGTACACAGAAGGACTATTTGTTCTACTAGCACATGCACATTGACAAGGGCTCATACACAGTGTTGGTTCAAGTAGATACGACCTAAAGGCCACACACATATTGTTCGTTAATGATTGCCTTATCTTCGCTAAGGCAAACATTGTAGAGAGTAAACACTTAAAGCACTTACTCCTTCTCTACGATAAGCACTTAGGTTAACAAGTAAACTTTGCAAAGTCACTTCTATTTTTTTAGTCCTAACACAAATTTTAAACAAAAGGAGGGGATTAAAAATCTCCTCAGTATACATAAACCTACTAATCCAGAGAAATACCAAGGGCTGCCAAGTATTGTGAGAACAAATAAAACCCAAGCCGTTAGGAAGCTCAAGGACCATATAGCAACATGGATAAGACAATAGATACTCGAATTCTTTTATATGGTGGATGAGAGGTCTTTATCAAGGCTGTACTCCAAGATATACCCATATGCATCACATCTTAAGTCTTTCTCCAACTCAATTGACAACTTGTTATCCCAATATTAGTGGAGGAAAAGCTAGAACAAAAATGGGGTACATTGATTACAATGGAAGACCATGTGATTACCAAAGATTCTTGAGGAATGGACTTCAGAGAAATGAGGAAGTTTAATTTGACTTAACTTGCAAAGCAAGGATGGAGGTTATTAATGCGACCACATTTGCTGGTATATACGGTCTTGAAGGCCAAATTTTTTCCTCGATCAAAGTTCATGGATTCTAATGTTGGCAATTATTCATCTCTCATATGGTGTAGTATTTGGTAAGCCAAGCTTGTTTTGGAAAAAGTGATTCGTTGAAAAGTTGGGGTTGGTCAACAAATTAAGATATGGCTGGATCAATGATTGCCTTTCACTACCTCTTTTAAACCTACTCCAAGGATAGGGGATATGGATATGGATGCCAAGGTTTCAAATATTCTACGCTAGACACAAATGCCTGGAATATCAATCTATTAACTCAAATGTTTGATGCTGGGGGAAGCTACTCAGATTCAAACAATTCCAACCAGCATTGTTCTACCCTTGACACTTTGGTTTGACATTTCACGAATCATGACACATATACTGTGAATAGTGGCTATAAGGTGTTATGTGGTAAGGAATAGTATTGGCAACTACAAGCTTCATCATTAGATCAACTATTGTCATCTGTATATGTTCCTATTAATATAAGCATTTCCCTATGGAAAATTCGACATTACATACTACCGGTGAGGGAGACATTGCATGGGTGCAGGATTCTAATACCTACAAAGTGCTTTCGATGTGGTGGTGGGTTAAGACTATTTCCTATGCCTTCTGAGACTATACATTTGTTGCAACTATATGGCGAGGCATGGGGAATTCCCCTACAGAGCAAATAAGGTATTTAAAGCATGGTTTAAGACTATGCTCCTCACATTGGATTATATAGAACTCCAAATTTTCACTCATACTCTATGGTCCATCTATAATGATTGTAATAGGGATTTACACAGTGATGGCAGACGTGATCCATAGATCACAACTCAATTTGATCAACAATATATATGTAGAAATATAATGTTCCATAACCAATCAAGTTCAGTACCCAAGCAAGGCTTTCGACAATCTAGAAACCGCCCCTGCATGAATGTACAAGATCAACTTTGATGAAGCACTTGATAAAACTTTTTATCTCAATGGGATAGGTGTTGTTGTGCAAAATGATAAGGGAGAATTTATGGCGAGCATTGTTGGAAATTTTTTGTATCAAATGGAACCATAAGTGGTAGAGACAACTTAATGATCAAGGCTCTAGAATTGGCTTCTAAAATAGGCTTTAAAGAGTTATAGTTGAGGAGGATTCAGCAACAATAATAAATAGGGTGGCGAACTCACCTTATGATTTCTCATACATTGGTGTCTTGATTGCTAAGGTAAAAGTGAGAGCTCAAGCTTTTCTTTTGCAAATGTTATTTCATTCACACAAAATAGGAAGGGAATAAGGTTGCACATAAGTTAGCTAGATATGGCTTAGAATGTACTCAAGCTTAGAATGTATTCAAGCAAAGATATGGTTAGAGGACAATTCCTACTGGCTAACATTAGACTTAAGTAGTATGGTTATTCAATAAAGTTTGCATGTTAATTTTTTTTAAAAATTACAAAAAAATTTCATACTATTCTTTTTTTAATAATTAAAAAATAAATTAATTTAAAAATATAAAAAAATAAAAACTAACATATGTTTTTTTCTTTTATGGAAAATTCAACTTTCATTAAAAATCAAATTGATACATCAGGATTTACAAAATTATTTGGCATGGTGCCAACCCAAACTTTGCTAGTAGTTCCATCAATGACAACTGAGTAAGTTTATAAGCAAAATAGTTTTGCTCCCTCCTGCCAAATACAAAGTTGCACTTATTAAACTAAGTACTCAGAACCAAAATATTGTCCAATAGCACACCTCCCTTCCAATGAGAGCCTGAAGGTTTCTAAAGTTCATCAATGATAATTTTACAATCATTTTCTATGACTATCTCCGAAAACCTTTGCTCTTTTGCTATTGATAGGCCTAAGATGTTTGCCCAGCATTCTCCTTGCCTAGCATCAGTAACATGCAATCATTCTTGAACTGCACTCCAGAGAATTGCTCATGTTTGGTCTCTTGCCACTACCCCTAGCTTCGATTTTCCATCTTTAACACCTGCATCCACATTTATCTTTATAAGACCTAGAGATGGTGGATCCTGACATAAATGATCGTCCCCTGCTGGATTTTCTCGTTTACTTATTCTAGCATTCTCCACCTCAATGCAATCAATTCTCAGCAAGTCACATGCACATAGTAAGCTTGTAATACCATCACATTTTGCCTCATAAAGGCATTGGTTCCTGTTCCTCCACAGGGAATAACAGGTGATTAAAACAGTTTCCCATTCATTCTGCTTAATCACCATGTCTTCTACCATTTCCCACCAGTTAACCCCTCCATTCTCATCCCCTACGATCTCCAACATCCAATGACAGCAACTTCTCCACACTTGTCTACTATATATGCATTCAAAAAGTAAGTACATCCAGCTTTCATGGGTTTCTCCACAAACCTTGCATATTGCGTCAGAATTAATTCCTCTTTTCGTAAATTTTCTTCTGTTGGTAAGAGGTTCCAAAATAGCCTCCATGCAAAATATTTAATTTTTGGCAAGACTCGAGCTAACCATAACCAACGTCGTAATATACATCTTTGTTCTCTCATCCTAGTCTCATTATCTTGAATCTTTCTCACAACATGATAAGTGGATCTGACCATAAATTTTCTAGAATCAAACTCTTTCCAAATGATTAAGTCCTCTATCCCTCTCACACTAATGGGAATTTGCTTGATCGCTTCGATATCACATTCTACAAAAAGTTCCTCTAGCCTCTCTTGATTCCAATAATTACTGTCTTGGTTGATCAAACTACTCACTCTCGTCAGAGTAGGTTGAATTGGTGAGCTCCAAGTAGGTTTGAAATCCGATGGCTTATCAATCCATTTACTCTTCCATATATCAATAGAATTTCCATTACCTACTCTCCATGAGCCTTCATCTCCACTTTCTTTCCATGCAGTAAACTCCTCCAAAGAATGGATGCATTAGCCCCTTCTGTTGCTTGGCCCAACTCTTTACCTTTGCAATATTTATCCCTTAAAATTGAAAGCAATAGTGATTGCTTGTTGTGAATCAGCCTCCACCATTGTTTTGCTAAGAGCGCCATGTTGAATGCCTCAAAGTCCTTAAATCCTAAACCCCCATCCAACTTTGACATGCAGAGATCCTTCCATCGTTTCCAATAGATCTTATGAACTCCTTCTTTGCCTCCCCACCAGAACCTTGCAATAACCATGTCTAATTCATGTAAAAGATTTTTTGGAAATTTGAAGCAATTCATGTAATAACTTGGCAAAGCCTGCGCCACGGTTTGCATCAATACTCCCTTCCCAACATATGATAAACATTTCCTCCTCCATAGTTACACCACATTCCAAAGCTTATCCTTAATTCCCAAGAACTCTCTCCTCCTCGATCTGCCAAAAAGAAGAGGGAAACCCAAATATTTGTCCGTATTGCAGAAGCCTTTGACATGTAACTCATTGACCACCCATTCCTTTGTTCTATTGCTAGTATTAGAGCTGAAGAAAACTATAGACTTTTGTAGATTGACTTGCTACCCCGACAACTCTTCATATTTATGAAGTAAATTTAGAAAGTTCGCCACCTCATCCACCTTCGGTCTAAGGAAAATAAAGCTGTCATCTGCAAAGAACAGAGAGGTGACACATGGGGTCCCTCTTGTAACTCTAAACCCTTGTATTCTTCCTGCTCTATTCTCTTTTTCAATCATCCCAAACAAACCCTCTACACATATGACGAACAAATAGGGTGACAATGGATCTCCTTGTCTTAATCCCCTCGTCGAAGATATGTTCCCATATAACTTACCATAAACTTCACCGAATAATTCGTTGTACGTACGCACGCCATAATAAGAGAAATCCATCTATCAAGAAACCCCAATTTTCTCATGATACATGCTAAAAGGTCCCATTCAACTCTGTCATATGGCTTACTCATGTCTAACTTCAAGGCTATTGACTCCTCCAATCCTTTACACCTAGTTTTCATGCTATGGAAGACCTCAAATGCAACCATTACATTATCAAAGATTTGCCTCCCGGTAATGAATGCACTTTGTGAAACTCCTATAATCTTAAGTAGTAGTTGTTTTAACCTGTTCACAAGAATCTTGGACACCAATTTGTAAACAACGTTACAGAGAATAATAGGTTTAAAATCTCTAATTGTTTGGGGATCAATAATTTTTGGGATTAATGCAATAGTGGTTGAATTTAAAGGCCTAATATCACCAACACCATTCAAAAAGTTCAATATAAGTGATGTTACCTCTGATAAAAGCATGCTGTCATTCCATCCGGTCCTCATCTGTTTCAGTGCCTGGTAAACTTCTTCTTCTATAAAGTCCCTACATAGCTCGATATTTTCTTGATCCGTTACCTTTTTGCCAACCTCAATATCAATGTCATTAATATCCTCTGTCCTACTCTTTGTGAATATAAAGGAGAAATATCCCAAAATTTCCTTCTCTATTGCTTTCTGTTCCTCCAAAGTTCCCCCATTCTCACCAATCAACATTCATATTTGATTATTTATCCTTTTCCTCGAAGCTATGGAATGAAAAAACCGCGTATTTCTATCCCCTGACCTCAGCCAATTCTCTTTTGCCTTCTATCATCGTAAACTTTCTTCCACTCTATATAGATTAGAAAGGTGTGATCTTTGCGAAAAAAAAAAACTCCACTGATCCTATATCAAATGATTAATCGATTAACATCCTCTCCATCTCCTTTTCAAACATATTTATTTGAGTGCCCACATTACCAACGTCCTCCTGATTCCATTTTAACAGCTCCTGCCCATAATTATTCAACTTTACCATTAGAGATTTCAAATCTTGGGCTATAGCAGTCTGCCACGATTTTTTAATCACATCTTCACACTTTGAGAATTCCACCCACATGTTCTCAAACACGAATGGTTTCTTGTAAGCACCTCTATTCAGTATCCCCTACAACTAGAAAATTAAGAAACGTGATCTGAAGTCCCTGAAAACTCATGAACTTCTACTCTATGAGGAAATCTCTGTAGCCAACTCCCATTCCCGAAACCTCTGTCCAATCTTTCCAATATTTTATCAACTCTAGAACCCCTATACCATGTCATAAGAGATCCAACAACTGATAGTTCCGACAACCCACAAAAATCTATTCCCTCTTTAAAAGCATCCATCTGGTTTTGAAGTCTTCTCACACCCCCATATTTATCCTCTAGTGACAAAATTCATTAAAATCACCCACTACAAGCCACAAACCCTCCCACTTATTTTTTAAACTTTTTAACAAACTCCAGGTTTCATGTCTCCTACTTGTTTCAGGATGTCCATAAAATCCTGTTAGCCTCCATATATCTGAGCTTCTAGCTATAGAAATAAGTCCATCAATATGATGCATGAGCATTGATAACAGATTGAAAGTTACTTCTTCACTCCATAAAATCGCTAAACCTCTACTCCTTCCATTACATTCAACGATTATTCTACCCACAAATCCTAGCTTACAAACTGTCACCTCCATCTCTGTTGTTCTCCTTTTGTCTCGCATAAAAAGAGAACCCGGGGTTGGTGTTTTCTGACCTTCCTAGTAGCTCATGAACTGCACACGGGGACCCCAAGCCGCAACAGTTCCAGCTCAAAATATTCATGGTTGTTGGCAGGGATGGGTTTCAATCCCATCCACCGTCGATACTTCATTAGTTGACATCATGCTATCCCCAAAGCTTGGTTGTTCTCTTCTCCTTATATTAGAATCCAATATTGCTAAGATTTCCCCTTTTGAAATTGGCTTCATCTTGCCGATCTTACTCCCAACTTTGCTGCATGCATTAGGCTTTTTCGTGGACGTCCCCTCCCTCTTTTATATACCTCCTCCTTGTTTGTGGGGTCCTCCGCAATACCTGAAGCCACATCATGTATCAAATCTTCTGTGTTTTTATCCACAAAGAGTGGAGTCCGAGTAACTGCTAATTGCTGACTCCCTAGAATATGTCCCACAACCATATCTTTCCGTTTTGTAGGGTTTCTGAGATAAATGGACGTATTTTCAGGAACTACATTTTCCTTATCCCTATTTTTGAATTAATTCCCCATATCTTTTCGTCCCCTATTATCGCCTTGTATTAAGTTCCCTCTTTCAACATGAATGTTGTCCACCAATATTGGCCTTCGTCGGCCGTCGCTGCTTCCTGAGCCAAAGTCTGTTCTCCAATCACCACTGTCGATGTTACTTACTCCTATATCCGCCACCATAATCGGTGATCGTGGCATATTTGCAAAGTCTTCTCTGCTCCGAGTCCTTGAACCACTCATGGTCAGTCCCATACAACTAGAAGCACCCTTCAGAGTTTCTCCTCTCATCTAGCTTCCATAATCAAGAACAACCGCCCCTGTTTCTGATATCATTTTGATTGCCACCTTGTAATCTGATTCTTGATGGTCTAGACATTTGCATACATAGTAGAAATCCGAAAGTCGCTCATAGACAAATTGAACCCCTTTTGATGATCCACTCGGAACTTTAATCATTGTTCCACATTTAAGTGGTTTCCTTACATCAAGAATGACTCTTACTCGCAGAAATCTTCCCCGCGCTAGCTATCCCTCCATTTTATCTATCATCTCCACCTCACCTAGTGTCTCCCCAACACTATACCAACCTTCTCACACATTAAACCCAGAGGAAGACCGTGAATCTATACCCAAAACGGGCACCAATACAATTCCACCTCATTAACTTGCAGCAAACCATCATACTTTCGGAAGACCATTAAATTCTTATTGAAAGAACATGGCTGCGACATTAAGATCTTCTCCTTATCCAACATGTCTTCAAAGTAGAATAAATAGATCTTGTCACCAACCTCTCATATTGTGAACCCTCTATTTAATTTCCAAAGCCTTTGAAAGACTGTAATCGTTGCTTCTACATTTGGAGCCTTCTTTAATAGATATCTTCCTAATAAACAAAGCTTCCCTTCTTGGTTGTTGGATTCCAACTAGTCATCATCGATAACTACCTCTTGTTCATCCTCCATTAGTTTTAGACGTGACCACAATTCCTCCAAGCTTTTTGCCATTTGCTAGTGATTCAGCGAAACCAAACCCTTAATAGTCTAGCTATAAGGGACAAAGCAACCAACTCACCAAACTCTCATATCCATTGACAGAGAGACTCTAATTATTTTGGCCTTTCTTTTATCATTCAATCTATGAAGTCACTAATTATGCTTTAACACCAAATTTAACCACACCAATTTCAACATCTTCCTTTCAAAAGTTGAGAATTTAGTTCAAATAACCATACACACTTTTAAATTTGGAAGTTTTATATATTTAATTCAAATTAAAGTACTTGTACTTTCTCTTCTCTTAATCATTTAAAAAAACATATTCCTCTCATAATATTATTTTTTTAACTTTTTTCTTGTTTGTATTTTTTAAATTTAATAAGAATAGAATATTTTATAAAATATTTTATTTGTATCAAATTAAAAATTAAAAAAATATGGAAAAAAAAGTATATAAAATGTATCAGATTAAAAGCTAAAAATGATACATCAAATGAGAAAAATTTCCCATGTGCAAAAATATGTAATAATAAATAATAATAACAACAATCAATAATGCGAAACAACTTGATGTTTGAATTTAAGCATTGGAATATCTGATTGGATCACTAATTGCTAGAAAAATTAAATAGAAATTTAAAAAATCAAAATTTAATGATAAAATTCAATCAAAAATCAAAATTTAATGCTAAATTTCACGCAAAAACCAAAATTTAATGATAAAATCCTAATCTACAATTTAAAATAAAATTATAAAATTCAACATTGAATTAAAATAAAAATAATAAAATGACAAATTTTCGTTAATTTCTTTTTCAAACATATTCCTTATAGATTGGTAACTTATTCCTTATGATGATGATGCTGATGAACTTGATGTTTGAGTTTAGGCTTGTTCATAAAACGGGCTTCTTCATCAAGAACGAAGATTTATCCAAATTTTGAGAAAGTATTGACAAAAATGTTAAGTCTAGTAATCGAACTTGAAAAAAAATAAGCCTTGATCAATTTTTGAGCCGAGCCTAGACTTTATCTTTTGATCAACAAGTATTTTCCTATTTAAGTCAAAACTCAACTTATCTTTACACATATAAAAAAAAAAATAGATCAGCTTTCTCATGAAATTATTTCATAAATGAACTTACAACATGGGTAAAACTTATTGATTAAACATTCTTTATGCAACAGTTTTACAACAAAAGTAATTTTATTATAGAATGAGTTCAATTAACGAGTGTTTTATGAAAATAATTAAAATATTATTTAAAATTTTATATTTAATGTATTATTTTCATTAAATTTAAAATAAAATAATGTATTAATTACATTTGTCTTTCTTTAAATATCACCAGTGTTACATTAATAAACATTTTTCTTGTGAAATTAATTAATATTAAGTTGCCAAATTAAAAGCCTCCCTCCCACCCCAAGACTTTTGGATAATGTTATAATTAATTAAATAATTAAGATACTCCAACATCAAATACTTGGGATGAAGGAAAAAATACTGGTGAAAGTTCAGGTGCGGCACCTTATAGCCTTATACTAACATATGTATAATCCAAGCTGGTTCTCTCATACAAAATTATGATCGGTCGAGTCAGATCGACTCCAGATTTATATAATAAAAATTAATATGAGTTGGGGTTAAACATAAATGCTGAATAATCGGGTCAAGTTGAATTCAGATTTACATAAAATTAGTTAATATCTACCTTAAGTTTGATCCAAACATGGTCTAACTCAATCCATAAACAAATATTAGTTTAAAATATCAAAATATCTAACTGGATCACTGATTACTTGAAGAAGTAAATAAAAAAAAATAAACATTAATTTTTTTGAAAAATAAAACTCAAAATTTTAATTTTTTAATATTTTTCTTAATTAATTACAATTTTTTAAAATTTTATCCTAAAAGCAACCAAAAAACAAAATTTAATGATAAAATTAATCAAACTTTAATGACAAAATTCAATCAAAAATCGAAATTTAATGTTAAAATTTCAGTCTACAATTTAAAAATAAAATTATAAAATTCAATATTGAATCAAAATAAAAATAATATAATGACAATTTTTTGTCAACTTTTTTTTTCAAACAAATTCCTTATAAATTGATTACAAACTCCATTCCCCTCTATACCGACACAGCATAAACAGATTTTATAAACCTGAAATAAGGGGAGAGAGATAGAGGAAAAAAAAAGAGATAAGCCATTGGGTTTGTTTGAGGCTTTGAGCTTTTAACGAAGTGAAAAAATGCAAGCCACACTTCCATCAACGATACCCCAACTCAGGACTGTCATTTCTCCACCTCTTTCAATCAACCCTTCCTTTGCTTTCCCGGAACACAGAAGGAAACAAAGCACCAGCTATATTCTGAAGGGCGCACCAGCTTCTTTTTCTTACGTTCCACTAAGGGCCAGTGCGAATTCTCAAACTGCTGCACCGGCTTCCACTCAAACGGCCAAAGCGACGGCTGTGCCTAGTGAAATGAAGTCTTGGATATATGGGGAATACGGGGGTGTTGATGTTTTGAAGTTTGATGAGAAAGTTGCAGTTCCTCAATTGAAGGAAGATCAGGTTCTGATAAAAGTGGTTGCTGCTGCTCTTAACCCTGTTGATGCCAAGAGAAGGCAGGGCAAGTTTAAGGCTACCGATTCTCCTCTTCCGGTAATTCTCTATCCATTTTTTTTCTTTTAGTTTGTCTTTCTTCTCCGTTGATTGCATGCAGAACCTTGTTTCTGGTTTAGTTTGGTTGCTCTGTTGATTAGAGCACCCGTTAAGTAAGCAAGAGGTCTTGAGTTCAACTTTCAACGAAAGCAAATGTAAATCCTTTTGTATTGAATTTTTAAGTTTTAATTTCCTGCAGCTGTCAATTGATAGATGCTAGGGAATTTCGATGGAGAAAAGTGAGAAAATAATTAATTTAAATTAACCCATATTTTTTTCTTCCATTGTCAGAGCCCTTGCATGTTCTATGCATGAATCATTTATTTTTTCTGTATTTCTGTTTAACATGAGATAAGCATTGCTTCTTTAATCTGTAAATTATGTAATTTTTGTTTAACTTCGTTTGCCTGTAGACTGTTCCAGGCTATGATGTTGCTGGTGTGGTGGTGAAGGTTGGAAGTGAAGTGAAAGAGCTAAAGGAAGGAGATGAAGTGTATGGAAACATAAATGAGAAAGCATTAGAGGGGCCTAAACAGTTTGGTTCCCTTGCTGAGTACACTGCAGTTGAAGAGAAGCTGCTGGCATTAAAGCCTAAGAATCTAGATTTTGCTGAGGCTGCTGGGCTTCCTCTTGCTATTGAGACAGCCTATGAGGGTCTTGAGAGAACTGGCTTTTCAGCTGGTAAATCAATTCTTGTTTTGAATGGTGCTGGTGGGGTTGGAAGCTTAGTGATTCAGGTATGCCATTCCATCATCATCGAATTTTTGCTTGCCGTGGTCAAAAAGAAAAATCAATTTACATTTATGACAAATTCTGGTGTGAGAAAACATAATTTTATTTATTAATGTTGAAGGCCTACAAGAATAAAGTCTTCCCTTTTCTTTTTTTCTTTTTTGCTTGGCGTTGATCAGTCTTCAGTCTGCAACTCGGCATATCTTCTGTAGGATTCTGTTAAGCAGTTTAGCTAGCTTGATTCATATCATCCTTGATATTCATTGTATTTGACTCAATATGTATATCAAAATGTTTAATCATAACATTTCCAGTATTCTTTTGTTTTGCACAACCTCTATGGTTTTCTGCCTTTATATTATTATATGTTAGTCTTGTAGTATTCACCATATGTTGTGCTCTGCAAAGTCTGTTCGGTGTGGGAAACCATAAACATGGTGTTTTAAGCCAAAAATGGATAAGTCAAATTTTCTGTGATATATTGTGATATCTGGCTCAAATGTTCGGAATAAGGCGCCATTATTATGCTCAAGTTCAGTTTCTTACACCAGGTTTTGTGCATCTAGTGTTCTTACAGTTATCTTCTCATTTATGCAGTTAGCAAAACAAGTATTTGGTGCTTCAAAAGTTGCAGCCACTTCAAGTACTGGAAAATTGGAGTTGTTGAAGAGCTTAGGTGCTGACATAGCTATAGATTACACAAAGGAGAACTTTGAAGACTTGCCAGAAAAATTTGACGTAGTTTATGATGCCATTGGTAAGATTTTATACTAATGTTCTATCTAGAAGTGTGTTAGCATTATTTTTCAGTCAAATGGGACCCTTACAAAATGTAAGTCATACAAGATTAGTACCACTCTAGACATTCGGTTTGCCAAAATCCTTTGTTACATTAATTTTCTAGTGATAGAGCTACAAAAGAGAGTGTCCCTAAACTTTGTGCATTGCATGCCTAAACTGATTTCAAATTTCTTTCTCATTTTTAACCATAGGGAATTGAGATTTTCAGGGATTTGTTGCAGATGTGATTGGTTTCCATCTTGATTGCAGGGCAATGTGATAGGGCAGTAAAGGCAGTGAAAGAAGGTGGCAGTGTGGTGGCCTTAACTGGTGCTGTCACGCCTCCTGGTTTTAGATTTGTGGTTACTTCCAATGGAGAGGTTCTCAAGAAACTAAATCCATATCTAGAGAGTGGGAAAGTGAAGCCAGTTGTTGATCCCAAGGGGCCATTCCCATATGCTCAGGTTGCTGAGGCTTTCACTTACATTGAAACAAATCGAGCTGTCGGAAAGGTAGTTATACACCCAATTCCATAAGCCAAATAGAACAAAGAAAGGGAAACAGCCATTTTGTGTTGCATGCTGCAAACCCCTTTATAGTTAAGATCAACAAATGCCAGTCTTTATCGGTGAATATGACGCTATGAGATTCATGTGTTTCCCTGGTGTTTGATAGATTTCTAGTTATGATTGAAGAGTGAAAATCACAGAAAGGAATGAAAAGATAAAGTTAGCCTTCATTATCCGGGTATAACGTCATAATATTAAGCTGCATTTCATTAAACTTTTGGGTTAAGTCTTGGTTGTTACAAATTTCATGCAACAAAAGGTTTTTGGTTCCGAAATTCGATCGATCAATGCCTTCATGGACCTAGCAAGTCTTGTCCTGGTGACCGGTATTTTAAGCTAAGAAAAGTTCGAACTTTGAGGGGGATATTGAACAGTAGAACTTTGAATTTTTAACTTTGAAGCCTCGTGTTCAAACTTCAAGGAAAAATAAAGCGATGTTCATATTACAATAATCTCAAAAATAAAATAAAATCACAATCTCTCATTGGTAGCTCAACTCTTGAAGTTTGAGGACCATATATACTAAAATTTGCTTCAATCGGCCTGGCCTAGCCACTTCTGGCAGGGCTTGAACGCAATCCCCCATTGACACATGCCTGGAAGCTTAATGTGGACTTGGGCTGAGAAGTGCCAATCGTCATGAATCAATTGCTCAAATGGTAAAATTACTTGGATAGCAGGTCGACCTCCGATCTCATCTATTCGATGGAGACAATGAAAGGGTGATTAGCTTCTTTCTACATGATTGCCAAGTGCCAAAGACACAACGCTAAATCCAAAGGAGAGAACTCCAAAGAAGGAAAATGGCTTTGCCTTGGGTCACATTCACAATAAGTTCCGGTGTCCATTGACCGCATGTTCGTGAAGAGAGATATGTCCTGTGGTCCAAAAATGTGTGGAAACAAATTCAATAAAGGTGCTAATGTATTGCTGGTCTTTTCTGTGCCATAGCTCTGACCTATGGCTGTGATCGTTCCACATTCACCGGATGCCTATCAGCTGGCTTTGCTTCGTACGGACTGTCTCCAAATCTTTAGGTGCTTTCACAGAAGAAATGTACCAAAGCTTAAAATTTGATGTCTTAACCCTAAAAATAATTTATTGATTACATTATAAGGAATATTGTATAATTTTAATTTTTAGTTTCCTTCAGATTAATTTTGTCAAAAGGGAAAAAGTCGATCTCTAACAGAGAAATCATGTACCAAATGTATTGATTTTTAAGTTGTATTTATTTTGATCAAGTTAGTTTAGTTAGTTAAGATTTTGTTAATGACAATTTGTTAATTAGTTAGTTAATCAACTAACTCTTAGCTAAATAAGTTGAGTACCAGCCATGTGTATAACCACAATGTAAAGCTTCCAAGTTATGAGTGAAAGCTGATTTCTTTAATCTCTAAGATCGATTTTGATATAGTATTAGAGCTTGTATATCTCGTTCTTCGTTCTTTGAATTTTCTCTTCTTTTCAACATTCTTTTTTTCCAAACAATAATCCCCCTTTCAATCATTAATGCAAACAAATTAGAAGAATCACCCTCCAGCCACTATTTCCTTCATTCAAATGAAAACCCTTTATTAGTTCTTGTTTCTTCAATTCTCATAGGATCAAACTATCACTTATGGTTTAGAGCAATAAAGATGGCACTATTGTCAAAGAACAAACTCCATTTTGTAGATGGTTTAATCAATATTCCAAAATAGAATGATCTCTTGTTTCTAGCTTGGGTAAGATGCAACATAATGGTCCTTTCTCGGGTCTTACATTCTCTGTTATCTTCCATTGCACGAAGTGTTATTTGGCTTCAAAAAGTTGTTGATTTGTGGAAAGATTTGAAGGATGGATTTTCTCAAGGAGATTCCTTAAGGATCTCTAAGTTACAAGAGGAAATCTACTCTTTTCATCAAAAGAATATGTTTTGGTATGAAATAATGAATTTAAGGGCTATTCCAAGTTGTTCTTGCAATCCAAGACGCAGTTTTGGAGCCTTAGAGACAGCAAGAAAGTTTCAAGAAAATGTCTGTGTAATAAGGTTGTTAAAGGGACTCAATAAGAACTTTATTGCAACAAAATCATAGATTATGTTAATAGAACCATACCTTCAATCAATAAAGCTTTCGCCTTGGTGATTTAGTAAGAAAGGCAATTGAACTCTATTGTTTTTACCTCTTCTCAAGTTGAAACAAATGTCTTTGCAAACAAGGTGTTTACAAATTCTACTACTACAAATTCATCTCTCAGAAAGAACAAATCAACTACTGGCAGGCAAACAGGGTGTTTACAAATTCAACTATTGCAAATTCATCTTTCAAAAGGAAGATTCAACTACTAGCAATTCATCCAAGAAACCGATTTACAACTATTGTAGATACACGGTCATTCTATTGATAGATGTTAAAGAAACATGGCTACGCACCAAGTTTTAAGCTAAGAAATAGAGTTGTTTTAGCAAATCATGTTGAGTCTCATTAGAAGAGCTAAACAATGAGCCTGAAATTCAAAAAACTAATTTAGTTCTTGTTGATGCTTCTGTCTCGATTCCATTTACCAAAGATCAATATAACAAGTTGCTAGGATTGCTTCAATCAGTTGACATGAATTCTTCTCCAATAACTTATGCTAATATAGCAACCAAAGTTAGACAATTTCCTTCTCAAAATCCAAGTATATTTGTTGCAACATGCACCATTATTCACTCACCTTTTCCTTCAATATATCTTCTTGATACTAGGAGCCATTGACCATA
This sequence comes from Heritiera fomes, assembly GCA_032173925.1. Classification (NCBI taxonomy): domain Eukaryota; kingdom Viridiplantae; phylum Streptophyta; class Magnoliopsida; order Malvales; family Malvaceae; genus Heritiera; species Heritiera fomes. The sequence goes on along the minus strand of JAPDPM010000009.1, from coordinate 11,797,122 downwards.
TTATGAGCTCTCTTGATCTTTTTTATTTCTATAATCCTACTATAAAATCCTATGTGAAACCTCCCATTGACCAGTATGTCACTATAATATACAATGGAGTCATCAAATTATCTTCAGACCTTACTTAAGAGAGTGCTTCATTTGTACCTAGTTTCTTATTCAATTTAATCTCCGTAAGTAAACTAACAACAACATTTGATTGCTTTCTAATTTTTAAACTTGAATTCTCTGTTGTTCAAGACGTCCAAACCTTGAATATGATTGGATTAGCTAAGCAAATACATGGCCTTTACCAACTTGTGAAACCCTTTCAAAAATGGTTATTCAAAATTAAAGTTAGTAGCCTCCTCACATTCAGTGTCTCAAAGTCAGTCCATTTAAAATCAACAAATAGATATTTGGCATTATCGTTTAAGCCATATGTCAAATTCCAAAATAAGATTGTTGAATAACTTAGATTCTTCAATTTGTATATAAGAACATAAACCTTGCGATATTTACCATTTTGCCAAACAGAAAAGAATTCCTTTCTTAATTAGTAAATCCTTTCTTGCTACTTTTTTTGATCTTATACATGTGAGATATAAGGATTTTATCATGTTTCTTCACTATATTATCACCATTATTTTTTAAACATTATTGATGATCATAGCAAGCGTACCTGGATATACCTTATGAAGCTAAACTCTAAAGCTAGAATTTTGTTACAAAACTTCTACTACCTAGTTAAAACATAGTTTGCAACCAAAATAAAAATTATGAAAACTAATAATTGCTAGGAGTTTAACATGCATTCTTTCTATATTGACAAGGGCATCATTCACAAAATGTTTCTTGTTCAAACACCCTAACAAAACAACATAGTTGAGAGAAAACATCAGCACGTCCTAAATGTAACCAAATCTTTAAGACTTTAACCAAATCTTCTTGAAAGTTTCTAGGTAGACTGTGTTAGCCCATATATCTCATTAATGGAACACCTTCACCAATCATAAACAATAAAACACCTTTTGAGTTACTATATAAAAAGTCACCTAGCTTCTCTCAAGATATTCAATTGCCTATGCTATGCTTCAACTTTAGCTCATCCAAGGTACAAATTTGAGTTTCAAGCTATAAAATGTGCTTTTATAGGTTTCCCTACTGTTATAAAAAGTTACAAGTTGTTTAATCTACAAACTAGTGAAATTTACATTTCAAGAGGTGATATATTTTATGAACAATTTTTTTATTTCATCGCTAATTCATTTCATTATCACGACAATCATACACATCATGATAGCATTATATCATTTCCTATTCCTCATAATCAAATCATTTTGGATCATGATCTTAAAGCATCAACTACAGCTCCCAATACAAATGTGTCTAATCAAATAATAGAGTAAAACATTCTTCTTATCAAAATATTTCTATTAGAAGATTAAATAGAGTTAGAAATCTTCCTACTTGTCTACAGGAGTAGTATCACCGCAACTTAGCAAATTTTGATCAACTTCATGTCTTGAGTACCATAATGACAAAATCAGGTATCCCTCACAATTTATGTTCTATTCTTGGACAAATGTTTAGCTTCACACAAAGCATTCTTTATTGGTATAATCATAACTTCAAACCTAAAACCAAGCTATGAAGCATGAATGCTGGAGGAAAGCTATGAAGGCTGAGTTAGAAGCTTTACAAGCAAACAAGTCTGGGGAAATAATTGATCTGCCTTCCTCCAAAAGGCAATAGGATGCAAATGGGTTTATAAAGTGAAGTAACATGCTGATGGACATGTTCAAAGATTTAAAGCCAGACTAGTTGCAAAGGAATATACTCAACAATAAAGACTTGATCACACAGAAACATTTTCCCTTGTTGTAAAAATGACTACTACCGTAACTCTATTAATAATGCATTTTTATATGGAGATTTGCATGATGAGGTGTACATGGAACTTCCTCCTAGCTATCCCAACAGAAAACCAAGCTAAGTATGCAAGTTACTAAAATCCCTTTATGGATTGAAATAGGCTGGCAGACAATGGTATTCAAAGCTTAACAATGCTCTACTTGCTCAAGGCTTCAGCCAGACGCCTTCTTATCACTCTTTATTTGTGAAAAATACTTGTTCTTTTTTCATTGCTTTGTTTATATATGTTGAGGATGTGATTTGGGCTAGCAACAATGAGAAACTCATTCAAGATATGAAATTCTTTCTTGACTCTTCTTTCAGAATTAAAAACCTAGGCATTCTCAAATTTTTCATTGGTCTAGAAGTTGCTAGATCTAAAGAAGATATTAACCTTTATCAAAGAAAATATGCTTTAGAAATTCTCCAAGATGCTAGTTTTTTAGGATGTAAACCAGTCTCTACTCCTGTGGTCTCCTTAGTGAAACTTTCCAAAGCAGCTAGCATTCCACTTAAAGATCCCCTATTACAAAGAAGGCTAGTTGGTAGATTGCTATATTTGAAAACTACAAGACCAAATTTATCTTTTGCAGTTCAACAATTGTCTTAAATCTTAAACAAACCAACAAAAATTCATTTAGCAACTACACAAAGGATACTCAGATATCTAAAAGCAAATTATGGTCAAGGATTATTCTTTCTTGGTAATTCTGCTTTAAAGCTGGAAACTTTTAGTGATTCTGATTAGGCATCATGTGTTGACACAAGAAAATGTCATATGGTTTTGTGTATTCCTTGGCAATGCTCTTATATCCTAGAAATCTAAAAAGCAACAAACTATCTCAAGATCATCCTCTAAAGCTTAGTATAAGGTGATTGCTTCACTCACTTGTGAACTACAACAACTCTTACACTTGGTCCATGATCTACAAGTTCCACACTGTGCTCATGCTCTTCTATTTTGTGAAAATAAATTAGCAATAGCATTTATATAAAACCTTGTATTTCATGAAAAAACAAAACAGATAGAGATTGGTTGTCATCTCATTCAACAAAAGGTTCAAGCTAAAGTATGTTTCATTGTTAGAAGTTGAAGAAGCTTGAGTGGCATTTCTGCTGTTGTAACTTTTTGACATGTTCTGCCCATTACTTGTCCTGTTGCATCAGGTTTTAGGTAGCTCTTGATATGATAAGGTTATGGTAATCCATTTTGTTAGGCAAACATGTAAGGTCGTTGTTAGGAGTTGTTAAGTTTAAACTTTTGTTAAATGTTTGTATAAATTATGAACAATGCAGCCCAAAATAGTGGCTTTTCCAAAATTTGTTTCTAAACTTTTTCTTCATTTTTCTCTCTTATTCTTCTTTGCTTCATATCCCTCAATTGACATCAGAGCCATTCATGGTCTTAGAGGGCCTGAAAATCATTGAGAGTTGAGTGAAAAAAAAAACCAATAAACACAATTGGCAAAGCTTTTGTCAGTTATATATGGCCTCAAGCAGCTGCACCTTGCCTTCACCTCCTGTTTTCTCTAGTGAAAACTACCAGATATGGTCTGTCAAAATGAAGACCTATTTGTGTGCCTTTGATCTGTGGGATGTGGTTGAGGATGAGAAAGAACCACCTCATTTACCAGCAAATCCAACTGTAAATCAAATGAAGAATTACAGTGAAGAGAAAGCTAAGAGGTACAAACCAAAGAGCTGCATTGAATCATCAGTTTCTAACGACATATTCATCAGAATCATGTCTTGTGAGACAACCAAACAAGCTTGGGACAAGCTTAAGGAAGAATTTATGGGCAGTGACAAGACAAGGCAAATGCAAGTGCTCAATCTCAAAAAGGAGTATAAGTTTTGAAGATGAAAAAGTCTGAAACTCTGAAGGAGTATAATGACAGACTCATGAAGATAGTAAACAAGTTTAGGCTACTTAGAGAGGAGATGACAGATAAAAGAGTTGTAGAAAAAGTCCTTGTCAGCTTACCTGAGAGGTTTGAATCCAAAATCTCTTCACTTGAAGATTCCAAAGACTTACCAAGATATCTTTGGCAGAATTGTTGAATGCTCTACAAGCACAAGAGCAAAGAAGAGCCATCAGGCAAGAGGATTCAACTGAAGGTGCATTTGTTGCCAATGAAAAAGGCAAAATGCAACATGAGGGAAAGAACAAAAAATTAAGAGACAGAAGAAACAAAAATGCAGGAAGTGGTAGGAAGAAAGGTAAATTTCCACCATGTTCTCATTGCAAAAAGACCACACACCTAGAAAAATATTGTTGGTACAGACCTGACATTCAATATAGGTCTTGTAAGCAACTTGGTCACATGGAGAAGGTGTGCAAAAACAAAAACCAACAGCAAGATCAACAAGCAAGAGTTGCTGGAGACCTAGAGCAGCAAGAAGAACAAGTGTTTGTGGCATCTTGCTATGCAGTAAAAACCTCATCAAATGTTTGGCTCATTGACAGTGGTTGCACTCATCATATGGCATCCGATATCAACATGTTCAAAGAACTTGACAAATCATGTACTTCAAAAGTCAGAATTGGCAATGGTGATTTCATAGAGGTCAAAGGAAGAGGAGTTGTGACAGTTGATACACCATCAGGTACAAAACTCATTTCAGATGTATTGTATGTGCCTCAAATAGATCAAAACCTTTTGAGTGTGGGACAGCTGCTAGAAAAGAATTACTCCTTAGTGTTCAAAGACAAAGCATGCATCATCCATGATTCCAATGGTCATGAACTTTTTACTGTTAATATGAAAGGGAAATGTTTTTCCTTGGATTGGCATGAGGCTAACACTATTGCATATGCTAGTTCACATGATGAATCTGTTTTATGGCATAAAAGGATGTGTCATTTTAATTACAAGGCATTGAACTATATGCATAAGAATGATCTAGTGCTAAATATGCCTACTGTTGAGGTATGCTCTAATGTTTGTGAAATCTGTCAACTGGGGAAACAAAGCAAGCTGCCATTTCCAGTTAAAAAGGCATGGAGAGCAACTGAAAAATTACAATTGGTACACACTGATGTTTGTGGACCTATGAGGACGCCATCCCTGAACAACAACAAGTATTTTATAGCCTTCATTGATGATTTGACTAGAATGTGTTGAATCTATTTCTTGAGACAGAAATCTGAAGTTCTTGCTACTTTCTGGAAGTTCAAAGCTTGGGTTGAGAACCAAAGTGGCTGCAAAATGAAGATTATAAGGTCAGATAATGGTACTGAGTATACATCTAATAGATTTACCAAGTTTTGTGAAGATGCAGGTGTTGAGCATCAATTGACAGCAACTTATACACCATAACAGAATGGTGTTAGTGAAAGGAAGAATAGAACAGTCATGGAGATGGCTAGATGCATGTTGTTTGAGAAGAATCTTCCCAAGAAATTCTGGGCAGAGGCAGCCAATACCTCTGTCTACTTGCTCAACAAGCTGCCCACAAAGGCCTTGGAAGGAAAGACTCCATTTGAAGCCTGGTTTGGGAGCAAACCATCAGTGCAACATATTAGAGTTTTTGACAGCATATGCTATGTGTATGTTCCTGAAATCAAGAGGGATAAGCTTGATCATAGAGCTGAAGTTTGCATTTTCTTGGGCTACAGCAACATCACTAAAGGCTATAGAGCTTTCAATCCACTTATAGCCAAGGTGATTGTAAGCAGAAATGTGAAGTTTAATGAGCAATCAGCTTGGAACTAGGAGAAATAAACTAAGGAACCAGCCAAGCTCACTACAAATGACATGGTCAACTTCCAAGAAGAAGGTTCCATATTTGAAGATGAACTCATTGATCATGAACCAATGAGAGGCACCAGACCACTTAATGACATTTATCAAAGATCAAACATTGTAATTCTTGAGCCTACATGCTATAAAGAAGCTGTCAAATTTTCAAAATGGAGAAATGCAAAGAAGGAGGAGATTCGGATGATTGAAAAGAATCAAACTTGGACTTTAGTTGATAAACCAAGTAACAGAAACATCATTGGAGTCAAATGGATCTTCAAAACTAAATTGAATGCAAATGGATCCATCAACAAACATAAAGCCAGACTGGTTGCAAAAGGGTATTCTCAACAACAAGGTGTTGATTTTTCTGAGACTTTCTCTCCTGTTGCAAGGTTGGACACTATAAGGCTGTTATTAGCCTTGGCAGCTCAGAAATGTTGGAAAATATACCAACTTGATGTCAAATCTGCATTTTTGAATGGTTATCTTGAAGAGGAGACTTATATTGAACAACCTAAAGGTTTTGTTGCTAAAGGAGAAGAAGACAAAGTCTATCTACTCAAGAAGGCTTTGTATGGACTTAAGCAAGCTCCAAGAGCTTGGAATTCCAGAATTGATGATCATTTATTGAAGTTGGGATTCAAGAAAAGTCTTAGTGAGGCAACACTATATACCAAAGCTACAACCAATGATGATCTATTGGTTGTTTCATTGTATGTTGATGATTTGCTGGTGACAGGAAGCAAATCTGAATTAGTGTTGCAATTCAAAAACCAAATGATGAAAGTCTTTGAAATGACAGACTTGGGGGAGATGTCTTACTTCCTTGGAATCTTCATTTCTCAAACTCAACAAGGAATCTTCATTTCTCAAGAGAAATATGCCAAGGAATTGTTGAAAAAATTCAACATGGAGAATTGTAAAGCTGTTTGTACTCCTATGGTTCAGAATGAGAAGCTTAGCAAGGATGATGGTTCTCAGAAGGTTGATGAAAGAAGTTATAGAAGCTTAATCGGTTGTTTGTTGTACTTAACAGCAACTAGACCGGATATAATGTTTGTCGTTAATGTTCTTTCAAGATTCATGCATTATCCTAGTAAAGCTCATTTCAGATCAGCAAAGAGAATTCTAAGATACATCAAAGTTTCAATTAACTTTGGTGTTATATATCAGAAGTCTAATGAATTGAGGCTGCTTGGATACTCTGATAGTGATTAGGCAGGGTCTTCTGATGACATGAAGAGCACCTCAGGCTATCTTTTTTCTTTTGGCTCAGGTGCATTTACCTGGAACTCTAAGAAGCAAGGAACTGTGGCTCAATCAACTGCTGAAGTAAAGTACATAGCTGCTGCTGCTGTTAATTAAGCAATTTGGTTAAGAAAAATCATGACAGATTTGAATCAAAAGCAAGATGGTCCAACAAAAATTTTCTGTGATAATCAATCAGCAATTGCAATGGGCAAGGACCCTGTGTTTCATGGGAGAACTAAGCATATAAAGATCAAGTATCATTTTCTTAGAGAAGCTGAAGCTGAGAATGAAGTGAAATTAGTGCACTGCAAGTCAGAAGATCAGATTGCATACATTTTATCCAAGGCTTTGTCAAAAGCAAGGTTTGAAACATTAAGGAGGAGCCTTGGTGTTTCCAGTAGAAATGCCAAGGAGGAGTGTTAGCAGTTGAAGAAGCTTGAGTGGCATTTCTGCTGTTGTGACTTTTTGACATGTTCTGCCCATTACTTGTCCTGTTGCATCAGGTTTTAGGTAGCTCTTGATATGATAAAGTTATGGTAATCCATTTTGTTAGGCAAACATGTAAGGTAGTTGTTAGGAGTTGTTAAGTTTAAACTTTTGTTAAATGTTTGCATAAATTATGAACAATGCAGCCCAAAATAGTGGCTTTTCCAGAATTTGTTTCTGAACTCTTTCTTCATTTTTCTCTCTTATTCTTCTTTGCTTCATATCCCTCATTCATCTTCTTCTCAGCTTGCTGACATCTTCACCAAATTACATTCTTCTACAACCTTCAACTTCTTGTTATCAAGACTTGGACTTTGCAATAACATTCCAGCTTGAAGGGGCTAATAGAGAAATCATGTGCCAAATATACTCATTTTTCAGTTGTATTTATTCTGATCAAGTTAGTTTGGTTAGTTAAGTTATATTATTTTATGTTAATTACAATTAGTTAATTAACCAACTCACTCTTAGCCTAATAAGCTGAGTACTAGCCATGTATATAAACACAACAATGTAAAGCTTCTAGATTATGAATGAAAGCTGATTTCTTCAATTTCTCGAATAGATTTTGACAATCTCTTCTATCATTTTCACATTTCTCCTTCATTAACAAATGGGAAAGTCCAAAAAACTCAAAGAAGCAAAAGTTGTTCCAACACAGTTCTAACTCAATTAAATCAGCCATGGACGTTTCAAATTAGTGATCACTTGATTGTTCTACTTCTAGACATGGAAGCCAGACAACGAACCTATAAAAAATTGTGATGAGTTTTTTTAGTTTAAGTGTTTTTTTAATGAGAAAGCAAGAGAAAATAATTATGATAAATGCTCCTCCACATTTTCTTTTCTTTGCCCTATTTTTTCAATGTCAAGTAAACTTTCGAAATAAAATCAAAATTTCGAAGAACTAGAGTCATAGGAGAAGTTCACAAGCTAGAAAAAGTATGTTACTAATTTGAAATCTTTCTTCCCCTCAATTTTGAAATATATTTTGAAATAACATGTCATTTTATTTAATAATTAAGTTTATGGCATATCTTTTGAAGGATCAAAGGACCTCCTATCCATTTTACAAGGTACCCTAGAGAGCTGTTTTCCTTTTATAATTGATTTCTTTTGTTGATGGAGCATTCAACAATAACTAAAGAATGAAAAAGAGAAAGGTAATTAATTTGGCCTAATGCCACACACATGAAACGCATCATTTACACACCCATTGTTTTTGCACTTTAGCCTTCCAAACAACCTTTTATGTTACTGCCACTGCATGGAGTGAATCACAAGTACGATCTATGATCTAGCTGGGGAGAGGCTCTGTTTCATTGATGCTTTTCTTTCCTTTTTCCATTTTCTTCCAAAATATTCCTTCAAAACGATTAAAGCAAAGTTCAAAATCCACTAGGGCACTGAAACACAACCACAAAGCCAAGAAAAAGCTCAGATTATGCAAAGAAAATAGTAACAGTATGGATACTAAACTTGGAGAAAACACTACATTATGTTTTGCAAGACACAAACATGGGCTAACCCAACTCATTCACTCATCACCCACAGCTCCGATTATGTTAAATATGACTACCTTTTTCACAGAGGAACCTAAACACAAAGTGGACCAAGATTAGACCGGACCACTGTTTTTATTCTGTGGAACATGTGGATGAGGAAATACACAAGCAGGAAGCGGCATTACAAGAGGGGCTCTACTGTATGGTGATGCAAAAACGCTCATACAGCTAAGGTGGGTGTGATCTGGAAGTTGAGATTCCAGAGATCAAACTTTCCATTAACAAAATCATAATGTGCACCCTTCAAACCAAGGGTTTTCTTCACCACTGCCTCTCTCACAAAGGGATATGTCAATAGGTTCCCCAGAGATACGTTCACTGCCTCCTGCATTAGTTTAATTACACAAACATTAACATGAATACCAAATATTAAACATAAAAGAACACTCTGACCATTAAATTGTTTGAGAGTGCAAAAACAAGTAATGACGTTGACATGAAGTTTACCCTCTCGCAGTTTGTGCACTGCTCCGAGAAACTCAGCTCTTTGTACTCTGATTTCACCTTGGTCTTTGCAGGTGCACAGATGCTAACCCATTGTTCTATGAAATCACTGCAACGTTCAAAATACAGGCGTAAAATCTCAACTTCATAGCACTATCACAAGAAGCAGTCGGAAAAAAGAAGCACCCATTTTTTTAGGAACAAGGGATTTGAATTTTAAACCTAATCTCTTCTAAAAAATTCAAACGATTAAGTAGAGCTTTGATTGTTATAAGCCCTCATTTTTAATAAAGTTGCAGTTAATACTATACATGATTATGTAAAAGTCAATAAATGGATCCCATCATCCAATGTCTAGCGTTGAAATGATAAGACCTGCTTGGTAACAGAATGATGAGTAATAAATCCACTTTTACATTAGCATGTTCCGGAATCTGAAAGCAAGGTAAAAGTTCAAAATTTTCAAAAGTACTTCCCCTCCTTTATTCGCCTTTATAGATGCCTTCAAGAATGTAGTACCAAAGAAAAAGAATATGTATTCCCTACTTCTCACTTATCAGCTCATTAGTTATTGATAATCATATACAGTACAGTATCACATGGGCACTATTGAGATTCTGAGACTAAAAGGCCAAAATTCTGAATTACCTTTCCATTAGTTTGGATGTTCCCTCACCTAAATTACATAGGCTGCACTTGCAAGGTTTAAGCAGAGTCTTAAAAAAAATGCTAATTTGCTTTTATTATGCCACTTTTATAAACTTCTTACCTTGCAGTGGTCCCATCATCTGGGATAGACATGAGTCCTTTGATACCTCCGCAGCAGCTGTGTCCAATAACCACAATATTCTCCACCTGAACCAAACATTCTCTTTTACACTTCCAATTACAAAAGGGAATTTAGAAAGCAAATTAAGTTGAAAGAAACGCAACCAAGAACAAATTAGTATACAAACGTAACTGAATTCATCATTCATTATTTCACTATTCTTTCTATACTTCAATTTGTTTATTACTAATTAAATCAAAAGATGAACTATACATCATTAATTACTACATTTAATGTTGAAGCCTGCAATTGATGAAGATGCAAGGTCATATATAGGGTGGTTTTAGATATGCAGCCTTTCCTCCTAGAAAGTACAAGGAAACAGGGCATTTCTTTGATATTGTGATTGGTCGGTAAAGCGCTTAAGACTGCAGAGTTTGGCATACCTAGTGCTAGTGACTAGAGTTCACGTTGCCCCCACCAAAAAGTCAACAACCACTAAGCAATATCTACTATAATTGAAAAAAGAAATATAGTACCCAATTGTTCTTATAAAGTAGAACTATACTAGCATATATAATATTAATTCACCTTTAGATGCAGGACTGCATATTCAATGGCCGCACCAACTCCAGAGTATTTTGTCTGCAGCGAACAATGCAAATGAAAACATAAAATACATTAGAATACTAATAATAAATTTAAGAAGGTATTTGTTTGGATCAATATGTCATCGTCCTTTGAATTGGCGAACCATTTACAGATATCAACTGGGGTTGGTGGCATAAAAGAAAGTCCAAATGCCATGAAGAATTAATAAATAATGTAAAATTAGGCCAACCTTGTCATAGGGCGGGACCATGTTGGCAATGTTTCGGACCATGAAAGCCTCCCCTGGTTGGAAATCAAGGATGTGGGAGGGGCAGACTCGAGAGTCCGAGCATGCAAATACCAAAAACTGTACAAAAAAAATGATTTTTTTTTCCAACAAGAAATGAGTTAGCATACTGTGTCCGCCATTCATATCGCATAATAACGATTATTGAAAGGAAAGAGAAAGAAGATTCACGGATAAAAGTACTGCAGTACTCCTCATTTAGAGGCTTGGATGACTCGACCCACAACTTTTTATATCATACGTTGTGAGCACCCAAAAGACAAGAAAACAACTCGTAAAAGCAACTGCGAACTTTTGTCAAACTCTTCACCGTCCGAAAAAAGATTCAGCCACTGTCTTTTCTAAACGTAACACGTAAAAATAACCGGTTGACTATCCATTCCATTTCCTCCCCTCCCACCACTCAAAAAGTGAACAAACTATGGCCATACCCGTAACAAAGCACGCGAGCATAAATGCGTCTTTTGAATAAGTATATTCTTGGTTCAAATTTAATGCCGTTGTACTTGAAAATGGAACAATTCCATTAACATAAAACAAATCTCTGGTAAAAATCTCGTACTTGCCAAAAGCCATGTCATTAGCTTAAGTTTTTATGTCCATTTACAGTGAAAAATAAATCCAAATCTTGTCTGAAAGGGTTGGTAAATATATACGAGAAAAAGGTCGACCAACAATGATAACAGCAGGACGAATTACCTTGGGGCTTTGGCCTTTGGCAAGAGCACCGTACAGATCAGGATTTTTCCTGAGAAAACAGGTCAGCCAAACAGATTCCTATTAAGCTAATTATTATTTTTGTTAAATGAAAGGCACAAATAGGAAAATGCCGCCAGCCAGTTTCCCAATTCAACCACATATATACTTTTTCTCTTTTCTGCAACTGCCAATCCATAAGCTGTCACCTTTTCCAAATCCGCTTTCTTTATTATCATTATTTATTAAGAATAGTAATAACAACCATCTAATTTTTAATCTCTTTTTAGAAAGCCATATAATTGCGCTTTGTCTAAATGGAAAAACAAATGGGCACGTGAACGAAAAAAAAGGACTGAGTTACGGTACTTGAATACAAAAACAAGAAGAAACCAAAACGATACGGCATTTTCACAACCTAAAAGAGGAAAAGAAATTTCCAGTAATTTTTTATTTTCATTTTTATAAATTTTGTGGGTAGATAATACATAGTAGTAGTAAATTTATAAACGTACTCGTATTTTTCTTTCTTGAAATGAAGGAAACCGGTTTCGATTCGTTTGACCGGATCGAACTGCGTGGTGCCGGCAGCTGCCTCTAACTCCGCCGTTATCTGCTTGATTTTTTCGGCGGCGACACTTTGTAGATCACCTTTGTCGCTGCAACCGAGAAAGTACGGCATCATTGAACAAACCGTTACAGAGTTACAGACTTACAGTTCAGTGGCCAAAAGGTCTTGGTCCAAACCTGGGCCCCACTTTCGGAAAACGTAACTGAAAAACACGGTTTACCATGTTGATAAAACCGTCGAAACCACGGATAAGGACGGCAATTATGGGAGAAATTACCGTCGCAGAAATGAAATTCTTATTTGTTTTCCTTTTTTTTTTTTAAGGTTGGGAACGGAAAGAGAAAATGTTAAAACAAAGGACAACATTGTAATACCTGAGAAGCTTCGATAACGCTGCAATCGCCGCCTCGTATGACTCATTTTCCATGTCTTCGTCTTTCTGTAAGCTCAACCAAAGAAAAACAGAATCACAAAATCATAATTATATCTCAAATTTTTACAATTCTAAATAAATTATCGTCATCTGTCGAAAGAAAACGTGAAACTAATTCGGGAAATCAGTCGAAGATAATTACAATGAAAGGAGAGACGAAGAGAAGCAAAAGCAAATCAGAAAACGAAGCCAGTTAGGAGACCAAAAAAACAAGAAAAGAAATGGAATGGAATGGTGAAGCTGTAGATGAGGTGATCTGAATCGGGATCAACGCAAGAACAAAGATTAAAAAGCTGTGAACAGTGTCCACAATAAAAAAGAAGATCCATTATCTTTAATGACCTTTTCTTTATCACTAACTTTGAGATTCTTCTTTCTGGTTCTGAATTTCAGAAGGGCTAATAAGAAGAGAGAATTGACCAACCTGATAAGTTGATAACCACTTTCTTTTCACGATATGAGGTATTCTATAACTTCTGCTGCAGATTGGCACTCTATTTATACTGGTTCATTAACTACCTTGGTAAGGTAACCCAAGATTAAATCGAGAGATGGTTAAGTTAAAAAAAAATTACAAAAGAGGAAAGGCTTCAGACCGTGAAGAAAGCAAGCTTGGTTTCATTGTATCAGGCAGGAGCGATGGACGCGTTTGCCTTGTGTTTGGTTATGGTAAGCAAAACTGGCGGTCTACGAGGAGAAATGGTAGGGTGCCGCGTGGTGTAGAATTAATTACTTCAGTCCGTTGATTATTTCAAAGATTGTTGATCGGATGGTGTGCGACGTGTTCAAAAAAGTGAACATTTTTGTCGAAATTAGGAAGCTACAGTTACCGGGTATTCTGGTGGGCTAAGTCGAATAAGACGACGTAGGAAAAGTGCCACGTGGTGGGATTTTCAAAGGTGACGGTAATTGAATTGACTCACATAATTATGATGATCGTTGTTTATTGGACCAAAGTATTTATTTAATTCACGATGGTTCTTTTTTTATTAGTATTATCCACATAGATGCATTTCCCATTTAATGGTAGGTTTAGATTTTTTTTATTCAAAGTGAAATTGTCATGATTTGCCAAGTCTTATATCATATAACATCAAAATAAATATATAATAGTTTAGACTTGATTTAACTATTATTATAACCCAACCAATGAGGTTTTGGCTTAGTAGTAAGAAGGAGGCTTTGAAATTTTAAAGTCTCATGTTCGAGTTTTACCAAGTGTGACCTTGAATTAGTCTAGTTATTTACTAGTTTGTTATAGTTATTTACTAATTTATCTAGTTTGAGTAATGTAATTTTCATAATTATTCATGGAATATAATATGCTGATTGTGTTTGTAACTTCTAATGAAAATGTACTACTAAAAAAAACACTATTATTATAACCCATAAATATTAGAGGTAGTAAAATGAATCCGTGAATTATTAGTAGCAAAGAACGGACTCTAATTTATTTTGAAAAAATTCAAATATAAAATGGTTTAATTCGAATAACTTGAATTTGAAAATATTCAAGTATCAAAATTCGATATAATTTCAGAAAAATATATTGAAATGGTTACATTTTTCATAAAATTTAAAAAAAGAATTAGAACAATTCGAATATGGTTTTAAAATAACTTGAACCAAAAATAAATCGAATTTGAAATAATTCAAACCTAAAATAATTAAAATTTTAAAATGTCTAAATCTAGATCCATTTGTTTATTGTGTTTAAATAAAATTAAACATTCTAATAGGACTATAAACAAACCAAACACGAACAAACGAACTGATGTCTCTATTCGTTCATTCATTTGTATTTTAATACCATTCATATTCGTTAAAGAATTTGGTTTTTACATTCGTGTTTGTTTGTTTGTTTGATAGGGATTGTTCGTTAAATGTTCTCGAACAAACTCGTTCGTCCTAAACGAACACGTTCACAAACATTAAAACTAACGCATTTGTGAACATTTAAACGAACGCGTTCAAGAACAAGTGTTTGTAAACTATTAAACAAACACGTTCACGAACACATATTCATGAACAAGTGTTCATGAGAACCAACTAAATATTAAATATTAAAAATCCTATATAAAAATTAAATCTCATATGCAAATTGAAATCATCCAACACGAAATATTAAATGCAACACAACTTAAGTCAACAATGTTTTATTAAAATTGATAATTGCAATTTTAAATATAATTTGTATCATATACATATATTAAAGTATCATATATATGTGTGTGTATACTCATATGTGTAATGTATATATAAATAGTCAATAGATAAGAATGAGATCCTAAATTATTATGAAACTCTTGTTAATTTAATTTCAGTACATTATGTTTAAAATTTTTAAAAAAAT
Source organism: Heritiera fomes (assembly GCA_032173925.1). Classification (NCBI taxonomy): domain Eukaryota; kingdom Viridiplantae; phylum Streptophyta; class Magnoliopsida; order Malvales; family Malvaceae; genus Heritiera; species Heritiera fomes. The sequence continues at coordinate 11,782,017 of JAPDPM010000009.1, read as the reverse complement.
AATTATTTTAAGCATAATTAACTAATTCAATTTTATAATTATTTTATTATTATATTTTATTAATTTTTTAAGCTAACAAAATTGTATTGTATAAGTACGTTTAAACACATATTATTGTATAGTTTTTCGGAATATGTGTTTTTTTGTTTTTTTCCTATTAGGTTAAAAAACTATTAAAATTAGATTTTTAAGTAATTGGGTTAAATAGGAAGTTGATTAGGTTTAATCTAAATTCACTACAGGCTTATCAAAGTGATTCAACATATTGTCCAATATGCATCAATTCACATGCGTAGAGGTAGCAAAAATTGACCTGACCAAAAAACTAACCCAATTAATCCGAAACCAAACCTGGTCGATTTGATTTAACTAAAAAAGTCAACAACTCAAATCCAACCCAATTCAAATCCGAATTGATTAAGACCAAATTGATTCGAATTCACATTAATCTAAACCTGACTTGATCCAAACCCAAATTCATTCGAATTTAGATTAACCCAAACCCGACCTGATTTGAACCCGAATTGATCGAACCCAAATTGATCCAAACTCAAATTAATCCGAATCTAAATTAACTCAAACCCAAAAAGATTCAAACTTAAATTTAATATTATCAATAAATATTTAAATGTTAAAATTAATTATCAAAGTATTTTATTATAGCAAAAATATAATTTTTTTCAATAATATGTGTGTTATATAGTTCGAAGAAAAAATTGATCTTCAAGGATCTTAGATTAAATTTCTTTTTATAAAAAAAATTTATAATATATTTGATATTAGTGAAATTAATAAATAATTAAAAAGTACTCAAATTATTTTTACTAAATACTACTGTCCTAATTTTATAGATATTAACTCTAAAGTACTGTTCTTCTATCATATATTAAAAGAGGAGCTTTTATTTTTCTTAATAGAAAAGTCGGGGTGAACTTTGATTGGTGCTGTTACTAAACGGCCAAATTTGATACGTTCATGTAAAATTTGTTACCTAAATGAGGTATTTGCATTACAATTATGATTCAAAATAGACGAAGTAGTTTTCTCTGTCCCACTGAACGTTGGCCTTGATGCTAACTTCTCTACCATTCCCCAATGCCCATGGCAGTGAGGAATATAATTTTTTTTTTTTGTAAATTAGAAGTATCCTCATCAGATTTAACGTAAATTAATCTTGTTTGGAATTTAGTCACAATTAAGGTTTTTTATCCCTTCCCAAAAATATGTTTAGTGGGAGTCGAACACGAGAGCTCTTCTTACAAACTCAACTTGCGTTACCAACTAAGCCACAACCTTTGGGTAGTGAGGAATATAGTTATTAATGAAGGGAATTATCAACCATACATTACTCATCTTCAATATGTGCCTATCCTTTGCTGAATCACCATATACATTTCCACTTCTCACCTGTCACCGGTATTAAGTATATATAGTGATATTTATTGGAACGCATGGAATAAACCATTTTTTTAATATTAGGTGATATTTTAAAATTTATTTGAGTTTAATTACCTATTCAGATAATTTGAAAACATTTTAGCTTCATGCCTTTTTGATATATTTAAGATTTAACATTTAAAAGTTTATGATTATCATGATTCTCTTCTCTCTATTGAGAGCTAGTTTGGATTAACTTTGCGATTGGTTACTATAAAATTGAAAAGAAAAAAAATGACTATTAAAGATAAATATTTTTTAGTAAAATAATAAAAAATTAAAAGTGAGGGTGGAAGGTAATTTATCCTTCCAGTAATTTTTATATTACATGCATTGTTTATCACTGCTCTCACCGCACTTGTATCCATCAGTGTGCCAAACTTCCCCCAAGTAGCCAAAACTTCTAATTGAAACCAAGTCATAAAATCTGTTCATCTATTAGACGACCCTTCCTAAAGCTTGATTCGAATTTTTTGAGTTTGGATTAAAATATTAAATTCATTAGATATTTTAGGTTAGCAAATAAAATCTTTTAAAAAATCTTTCAAATTTGGGCTCACTATTTAAAACCCAAGGCAAACCCAATCTGATAAGTATATTTTTTATTTTATTTTGAAGATACGACAAGTAAAGAATTTACTGAAAATATATTAATGTATTTTTTATGGATTATTATTTCATACACTAATGGTAGAGTTTTTTTAATTACTTTAGACTTTTTTGTGCAATTTAATTTGAAGCTTGTATTGTTTTTAAACTTTGATTTAGATTTTTATGCTTTCATAGTCTTCTTGCAAGGATTTATTTGAATTTATTATATTATACTTATTAATTATTATGTAATTTTTATATTGTATCTTACTTTTTAAAAAAAAATTAATAGTGTTTGAATGAACTTGAATGGACCTAAATGGACCTAAGTTTATTCATAGCATGTAAAAATAAATTTGAACAAACAATAAAACTCGAAAAATTGGTCAGGCCAAACTAAGACCCGCTTACAATTTTTTAATAACCTATTTAAACCTGATTCTAACCCGATCACGATTCATATTTACCTCTCCAAGCAGTATTATGTTTGATAAAATGAAAAAGAAAGAAATAAAAAAATAAATAGAAAATAGTGTTTCCTTTTTTTGCTAGGAAGAATGTAAGAAAACTACAAGAAAATTAATGTATTAGTACATTTCTCTTTCCTTTAAATCCAAAAAAAATATTTTAAAATTGAAAAAAAATCTTTTTACTTAAATTAAATATTTTATTTATAATTTTACTTATATTATAATATTTTTATTTTTTTATATTTTTCGTATCAAAACAAAAATATTATTTCCTCTATTTCATTTTTCTTATTTTTTTTTTAATGAGTGTACTGTTGTCTCACATGCTGCCTGGTAGCTGTCACAGTCTCCAGTTCTTATGCCTGTCAACTTTGCCATCCACCTTCTCAGTTAGTTTCCCATCTTAATCAGTCTGAATTTTTTATTAGAACGAATTCAATAATTTAACATATAAAAAGCTTATGAGCTGAATATGAAATTATACAGTTATATAAATAATTCCATTTCACCGGTTGACAGTATTTGTTTTTTTTAGACAGTACTCGTTTCCCGCTAATATTTTAGATAACTAAAAATATATTCAGAATAAAACCTAACAGCCAAATATATCTTTAATTTTTTGTATAAAATATATAAAAGTTCTCAATGTTTTATTGCATAAAATTTAGCCTATAAATTTTTATTTTATTGTTTATAAACCTTCAATTATTTAAAATCATACAATTAAATCTAAATCTATTAAATGACACTAATTTCTGTTAGTATTGCTTGCATAGCATACCACGTGACAACCAACTAAGTTATCCACTATACCTTTCATGTAAGATGTCTTAACAAGAGACGGTAGTTAGTATGATTTAACAGATTTAAACTTAGTTGCATGATTTTGAAAGATTGAAGGTTTATTTATAGTAAAATAACATTTTATAAACTGACTTTTATGTGATAAAATATTAAGGACTTAATTTTATTTTATACGAAAAATTGAAGGTACCTTTAACTCTTAAACCTTTAGAATAATTTATAAAGAAAATCTTAAAAGGTGAGTGTTTAATGCATCAATAAAATATAATTTTAAAAATATATATAATAAATATTTTGCACTAATTTTCATTAAATTAATTTATTCAAAAATCAATTCTAATTAAATCAATTTACTCTCTTATTTAATACATATTAATGGAAAAAATTAAAAACTAAACCAAAATTGCAATGTTGTTTTGATTATCCAATCAACAGACTCGACAAACAACTCAACTCTAATATTTTTTTTGGTCGAAATCATTTGGTATATTCATACCATTTTGGTATAAGATTAATTCAGATTCGAATCGAATAAGACCCAAAAGATAGTAAAATTTTTCATTAAAAATTTTAACACAATTACATACTCAAAACTCGAACTCAAAACTTTTAATTAAACTAAAATAACTCTTTACTAACTAATCTACGTGCTTTTGGATAACTCAACTCTAATATTTATAGTGATAGAAAGGGATCTCAAAAATGAGTTCAGAAGCTTCAAAGTCAAAATTGAAGCCACCGGAAGAGCGAGAGCAGTTAAGTGCATTTGACTCTAGGAAACATAACGACGAATGAAGATTTTGCGGATCTGGAAACACTACATGAGCTACGAATCCTAGTCTTCGAAGTGCTTAGCTCCTACCTCAAACATGGATAACGACAAATTTCTTATGCAGTACGTAGTGTGTTTTGAATATTTCTCTCTCTCTCTCTCTCTCTCTCTCTCTCTCTCTTTCTATATATATATATATATATATATAGATTTTTTTAGTTAAATCCTTAACATGTTTTTTATATGATTTTTTAACTCTTTTTAATCCAATCTTTTATTATTGTTTTATAGTATTACTTTATATTTTTATCTATTTGCTTATTCTACTTGCATATATTTTGCTTTCGAATGAAAATTATTATATGAAAGGGTTTTTACTTCTAACTTTTTCAAAAAAAATATTTTTACTTTGCATATTGTACTTTGTAGTAAATATAAATAATTCAATTAGCTATTCTTAAAATAAAAATGTTTACAGATGAGTTTAAAACTTTTCACTTGATTAATAATATGAACAAAGCATTCTTAGCTAATTTTTCTATGAACAAAGCATTATTAGCTAATATTTTTTACTTATTCGTTAAATTGTCTAAACTACTATGCCGTATATATATTTTGATGCTTTTACTTTTTATTGTTATAGCATAATTATCTTAATTTGTTTGTTTCTAGAACAAATTATTTGTTTGTTATACTATTTAACTTAAGTATTGCGCATTTTTTTTTAATTCAAGCTAATCCAATTTTCTCAAAAATTATTTTGACATTTGTTTGATATATAAACTCTATCCTTAGTAAACATGTTTTGTTTTGTACTAAACAATATGAAGGAAATAAATATTTTATGAACAATAACTTTTATCTAATAATCAATTTTATTAACTTTAAAAATTGCAAAATAAAAATAGACTCGCAGCATCGCGCGTGTTTATTTTTAGTATATATTTATATATAAAATATTATTTTTTACTTTGATTAATAATTAATTTTAAATAAATGAACTGAAATTAAATTTAGTTAAAGAAATAATTTGGTAAAGATGAGTATAAAATAGAAATTATTATCTAATATACTATCAGTGAAATTTTTAGATGTAACAAACGAGATTAAAATAATAACACATACTTTTAATAAAATATTTAAAAATAAAAATAAAAGAAATGTGATATGTGTCATCGCTGCTTGTAGAGTCTAAAAATTCAACTAACAATGTATATGATAATAACCTATAAAATAATTAGAAATATTATCTTATATATTGTCAGTGAATTTTTTAACTCCACCAGCAAATTAAGATGATGATATATAATCCTTTCAGAATATTAAAAAATAAATAAAAATAAAAGTGGGATATGTGTCATTATCTTAACATTGCTTTTAGAGTTAAAAAAGTTCATTGACGATATATGTGCTAATAATTCAAAATAAACATTACATGTTTAAGAAAAAATAAGATATTATTTTATTGATGTCTACACACTCACTTTTTATTGATTATTTTAATGTAAGTTATTCTCATATTATAAAGCTAATGTTGAGGTCATTTTTTGCTAAAGTACTAACATTGCCAAATAAAAAACAACGAGACCATAGTTTGGTGACAAAAAAAAAGTTTATGAATGTAATACTTAATCATAATTGCAACTTTTCATGTAATGTACGGCTACAATGCCAAATTAAATCTTGCTATCGTTAATTTGCATTGAGATGCACTCAAAATGGAATGAAATATGCCACCCGAACTCTTGCAATTGATGAAAAGGGAATAATGCAGAAGTGAGATATATATGATCTTACCGAGACCTTTGCTGAACAACATAGCGTCATACACTTTGTAAATTTCCCAGCCATGCCTCCGAGTTCAATTCAGTCCCCTGTTTTATCAAACACATTCAAGCTTACATTAAAGAAAACCTATTAAGCATCACGGAAAGTGGAGATCCAAATTTTCTTAGGAATTTTAAAAATATAATAGTTTTGAAGGTGCAAAATATATAATACAGAGACTTTCAGAAGCTAAATAAAATCTATTGACGATCAAACCATGTCTGCTTTAAACTTTACGTCGTAGATTAGAAGGACCAAAAAAAATTAATCTAATAATTAAGCTATTAATAAAAAAGTGATTACATATTATAATCATTAGATTAATATTTTTTTTCTTTTCCATTATTCCTACTAAATTAATCATAAAAATCGACCGATTTTTTTTTATAAACAATAGCTCCCCTTGATTGATGGTGGTGATTCCTATATGCTCACGGGACAAATTTCTAAACAGAACAGGAGCCCAATCAAGCACATCTAAATTAACAACTCTTAAACCAAATTTTGATTTTTTTTTCGTCCTTTTCTGCTCTCCTTTATGTCTATCTTAGAAACTTATCAATGGAAGTTAGAAGGGGTCACCATCTAAAGAGACAACAATAACAACCAGGCATTTTTTCAAACATAACTATGGCAATCGGTCTTCAAACTTTAAACATTAAAAGAAAGGGAAAAAATTGAAGAGCGCAAGCATGAAAGATGAAATACTGACTTGGAGACTGGAAATGAGGTCAGCAACAATGGGCAACCTTTTCGATTTCTCGAATGCGCTGCGCGTTAAGAAGGGAAATGGATGGGTGGCGTACAGGCTTGGAAACTTGGGATGGAAATTTCATTTGATTGGGACAAATCGGGAAAATATATGAAGAAATGAGGGCAGGAGAATGAGGGAGAAGGGGTCAATTCAAGGCTTCGCATTGGATAAAGAAAGTGAAATGTGCGACGACAAGAGCTTCGTCTATCCAGTAAAATTATGGATCAGAATCTCGTGTTGGAAAATGCTTGGTAGTTGCTGCTTCATCTCTACTCTGCATTCCCAATTATTATTTCTTAACCAAGCCCTTAAATTTTAAATAATAATTGTCATAACGTCTAGGTCCGTGAACCTAATCGCTAGACTTTAAAATTCTAGGAGTCGCCACCAACCATCCAAACCTAAGGCGTGATTGGTCACCTATTCTTGTCTAAAGATAAGACTTGGTCTACGTTCAAAGAATCTAGGGTTCGGGAGTACGGTTACATGCGGGGAAGGATTAGCACCCCCACAACGCCCATCCTAAAATGGTACCAACTATTCTAGGTCATTCTAAATTTACCTCAATTTGAGTTAATTTCAATATGCTTAATATATTGAAAATTTACTTAAAATCCTTCCATCAATCTGGTTCAGACAATAAGTAAATCCCCTCACCTCAGGAGTATTCAAGTAGTACCAATTGACTTGCTCGAAGAGGCTCCATCGTCGAATCATTTAAATACATTATGAAAATCCTAATATTGACTCTATACCCAATAGGTCATTCTAAATTTACTTTAATTTGGATTAATTTCGACATGCTTAAAATATTGAAAATTTACTTAAAATCCTTCCATCAATCTAGTTCAGACAATAAGTAAATCCCCTCACCTCAGGAGTATTCAAGTAGTACCAATTGACTTGCTCGAAGAGGCTCCGTCGTCGGATCATTTAAATACATTATGACAACCCTAATTTTGGCTCTATGCCCAATTCTTTACTAATTTTCTATTTTTTATTGTCGTAATCGTATTTACTATTTTATATTTTAATTCAAATTATTTCCATATCCTATTTCTATTTTTATTTTAATTGTCTTTATTATTATATTTTATTTATTTCTATAAACACATATTATTGTATTGAAAATTTACTCTAAACCTTCCATCAATCTGGTTCAGTCTAGAGCAAACTCCTCACCTAGAAATTTCCAAGGAGTACCATTCGACTTTCTTGGAATTTCATCATTGGATAATTTGCATTCATCTTCTTAATATAATTTTATTATCTCCTTATTCAATCTTTATTCTATTTTATTCTTATTTGCATTTTTCCTTTAATTTATTTTATTTTTATACTATTTTATTTATTTAACATCTATCATACTAAACATACAAAATATAAAATATATCATACGAATTAAACTAAACAAATCATATCAACATACAAATTGTTTATTCAATATGTATTAATCAAATGTTATCAAAGTAATTAAATCATGCAACATTAGTATTTTAATATACAAATTATTAATCTAATATTAATTAACTATCTAACCCTCCTATTAAATTATTGACCAATTAATATAATAAAACAAAAAAACTTACCTGGGCAATAACCTCACCTCTTGTTGGCTTTTTTTTTCTTTTCCTTTATATTCCCCTTTTCCACGTGTTCTCTTGCTATAGCTCTTCTTTAATATTTCCAAAGTGGCGTGCCTCAAGCATTTTCACAAAGCTTTCCTATTTTCTTGCAACAATTATCAAGAGCAACAAAAACGGAGGCATGCAAACATCCACGTGATGGGTCGACAACCTACAGTAGCTGTGCGGTGACTGGGCTTGCAACGCTGGTGCGAGAGGCAGGCAGAAAAATGAGCTGACAGAACAGCAATGATGGTGATCAGGTTGAGTGCTTGATTTCCCCCAGAGTCCCTTTTTTATAATAAAAAATTTATTTGAGTCCTAATACAACTCTACCTATTCTATTAATTATCTCCTATTTTTAACATTTTATCTATTTCTTATATTAATCCTAATCTAACTCTATCAAATTTAATATTAATCCAAATAATTATCCTAAAAAATCTAATTATCCTATCCTAAAATTATTTTTATTTTTATTTCTTTTTATCTTTTATCTTTTTTTTATTATTCCTAAATCTTATTTTAATTTTAATTGTTAAATTAATGCTAATTCTAAATCTAAAAATTCTAATTTAATTCTAGCCTAATTCTAAATTGTTAAATTAAAATACAATGTCACTCAACCCAATTAATTATTTATACAAATTAAGACCCCGGACAAAATAAGGTGTCTACAGCTGCCCCTCTTTGTGCATTTGCTGTGAAACAGTAATTGCACAAAGACATAGACACGTATTTTGTCTGACTTCTCCTTTTTTTTAATTTTTTTTTTCAAAAAGCTCCCTCTAAACAAAAAGGCAGTCAAACTTTAAAATCTTGTCTAAAAGCTCCTCCTAAATAGGTAGGCAGTCAAACTTTAAAAATCTTGTCCAAAAGCTCCTCCTAAACAGGCAGGCAGTCAAACTTTAAAATCTTGTCCAAAAAGCTCCCCCTAAACAGGCAGGCAGTCAAACTTTAAAAATCTTGTCCAAAAGCTCCTCCTAAACAGTAAAAATCTTGTCCAAAAGCTCCTCCTAAACAGGCAGGCAGTCAAACTTTAAAAATCTTGTCCAAAAGCTCCTCCTAAACAGGCAGACAGTCAAACTTTAAAAATCTTGTCCAAAAGCTTTGATTTTTTTGAAAATTTTAGGAAACTCCTCTAAAATTCTTTTCTTATATAATTTTGAAATTTTGGGAAACCCCTCCAAAAAAAAATTTTTTTTGTCTAATTTTGAAATTTTAGGAAATCCCTCTAAAATTTCTTTACTTGTCAAATTTTGAATTTTAGGAAACCCCTCTAAAATTCTTTTCCTTGTCAAATTTTAAAATTTTGGGAAACGCCTCCAAAACATTTTTTTTGTCAAATTTTGAATTTTAGGAAACCCCTCTAAAACTCGTTTTCTTGTCAAAATATGAAATCTTGGGAAATCCCTCCAAGACTTCTTTCCTTGTCTAATTTTGAAATTTTAGGAAACCCCTCTAAAATTTCTTTACTTGTCAAATTTTGAATTTTAGGAAACCCCTCTAAAATTCCTTTCCTTGTCAAATTTTAAAATTTTGGGAAACCCCTCCAAAACTTTTTTTCTTGTCAAATTTTGAATTTTAGGAAACTCCTCTAAAACTCCTTTTCTTGTCAAAATATGAAATCTTGGGAAATTTATCTTATCCATGCAATTGCAACCTGTTCTATCCATGCAATGTCATTCATGTAAGCTATCTTATTCAAGCAATATCATTCATGCAATCTAGTCTATCCATGCAATGTTATTGATGCAATCAATTCTATCCATGTAATGCAGTCTGTTTTATCCATGAAATGTCATTCAAGCAATCTGTTTTATCTCTATGATGCAATCTACTCTATCCATGCAATGTTTTTTCGAAAAACATTTCAAGCTCAATTGTGGCAACAACAAGGTTATTCTGTATCAGTCCATCTCATGCATTCTTCTCTTTTATCTGTCCTCTTGTCCTTCTATTTCTTATTTCTTTCCTCATTTTCCTTCTTCCGTTTTTCTTGCCCAATGAAACTCTTGTCTTCATGCCCTCTTTATCTTATCTTCTCCCTTGATTCTTCTTTTTACTTTCCTCTCTATCTGGTCACTCATTTATTCATTAAAATCTTTACTGAGACCTCATCATTCATTCTTTCTTACTCATTGGTTTTTCTTGATTTCCAATTTCCATTCATCCACAAGTTTCCTTTTCTTTCATTTTCCTAAATAATATAGGAGTCTTTCACATATTTTGCCAAGCAAACATTCATTACCATTCTAATTTCAAGATCAATGCAACACAATTTCTCAATCCCTCAAGGTAAGGATATAGCAAAGAAATGATAAGTGAAATGAAGAGAGTGGTATTATTCAACATTTGGAAAGATTTAACAAGAAATTGTCAGGCTTAGAAGGAAAGTAGGCTTGAATGAAAAGTGAGAATTTTTAAAATTAGGTAACAGTATCCAAATAAAAACAATTCAAACAATTTTGATCAATGAATACAAAATCCCCTTCAAAGGTCTACCTTATCTGATCGTGTTGAGTTCATTAAAATATCCTCTTGCCCCCGTATCATTGACATTCAGTTCTTTTTGGTATCTAAGCTGCCTTTTCAGGTTTTCAACTTAGACGCACTTCATTGATCCAAACCGCCCTTTTTGGGTTTTCGATCTGAATCCTCCTTTCATTTTTTTCTCTTTTTCTTTTTTTTTCTTTTCTTCTCTTTTCTTCTTTTTCATTTTCTTTTCTTTCTTTTTTTTTAATTTATTTCTCTTTATTTTCAACTTCATTGTCCTTGATGAAACTTCTCTTATTTGTTCTCCATTTTGATTCATGCCCCAACATCAGATATTTCTTCACCCAATTTAATGCTTACATGGATCTATGAGAGTCTTTGGAATCCCACTTCTTCCATCTAGAGAAATCTTTTTCCTTATCTTGATCTGCTTGTCCTACTTCCATCTAAAGGATTATCATCTCATAGTGTAAATATGCCTTCATTCAACACATGATTCTTTAATAGGAGTACTCATATTTGATCAAAATGGACTTTTAAGGCATGTAATGTAGGCTCAGGTGAGGGTTCATGAAAGAAAAGATAAGATAGGCCCAAAATAAGTGTTTCAGGATTCATCAAACCAAGAATTATTTTTCATGAATCATTTAAGCATTTTGACTTTTGCCCCATTCTAATTTGCTTTCTCTCTCCTTTTTTATTCAAATGTGACTAGGGTTTTCACTTTCTTGATTCAAACCCTCTTTCCTTCTTCATTCTCTTTTTCTTTTTTGTTCTCTTTTTTTTTCACAAAAGGGTTTTTTCTTTGCCCCACTGATATTTCATCTTCTATTCTCTTTGCCCCCCAGTGTGGAGGGTGATTCTTGGTAGGTTATATCAAAAAGAATATAATAAGCTCAAAAGGGGTAATCAATGGATAATTTTACTCACGTTTGAAAGGTAGTGAAAGAAGGCCATTTCTCACCTCAATACAAGTACTCTCATTAAAGGTCATCTATTGAACAAAGACAAACTAATTAGAACTTCATGTGGAGATTCACCTTTACTCATAACATTCTATAGTTGAAGATTTTAAATAAATATCTTCTATTCTCTTCTTGCTTGAACAATCTTGGCAAACTGAAAATCCATCTAACCAAACAAAGTGGTTCTTTCAGAATTGAATTTTACACTCATTGCCATTATCATTATCATGTTCATTATTTGGATACTTTCAAGCTTGGTAACAATGTAAAGAATATGGGTATTGGTGTTTCACATAAAAGAACAAAATTGGAATGAGGAATTAAGAAATATGAATTGTATTAATCCTTTATTGAAATGAAAATGAATGAAAGCTGGCCCAATACATAAAAGAATTCTTAATGCCTTTTGGGCTCAAGCATTCCTATATTACCTAAAAAATGCCCTAAGATGAATGAAATTAGACACAAAGAAATAACCATTATCTTCAAATTCAGTGAATCAATCAATATCATCCACTTTCTTCCATAGTATCAACCACTACCCTTTGTGTGATATGGTAGAGGATTATCATTCACATTTGGATCATTCTTTGCCCCAAAACTCAAAATTCCAACGTTGACAAGTTCTTGGACTTTCCTCTTCAAGCCCATACAATTCTCAATAGAATGACCAACATTGTCATTATGATAAGCACACTTTGCATTAGGATCATACCACTTTGGGTAGGGAGGCTTCAAGGGCTCCACATAAACAGGGGCAATAAGGTGACCCCTTACCAACTGTGGGAACAACTCTGTGTATGTCATTGGTATAGGGTCTATGGTGACATTTCGGCTAGCTCGAGTATTCTTTTGGTCATTAGGCGAAAAAGTAGGGGCTTGTGAATGAGAAATGGGTTGGTAAGCATTTTGATGATGAGTTTGTGGGTGGGGTTGAGAATAAACATAATTCACTGAAGGTAAATAAGAGTTATAAGGGTGATGTGAATTGTTTGGGACAGCTTGTGCATCTCCTTCCTTCTTCGAGAATCCACTCCTCCTACTATCATTCATTGGTGCTTCGATCTTACCACTCTTGATGGCATTCTCAATGGCTTCACCGGTTAACACCATGTCTGCAAAATTCTTAGTTACACTGCTAAGCATACGCTCATAGTAAGGTGCCTCGAGAGTATTCAAAAAGAACATGGTGACTTCCTTTTCAGTTAAAGGAGGTTGAACTTGCGACGCCACATCTCTCCACCATTGGGCATATTCTTTGAAGCTCTCCTCCTTCTTCTTTTCCATACCTTGGAGAGATAAGCGGTCAGGAGCTACATCGGACACATGTTTGTATTGAGCTATAAAAGCTCTTGCCAACTCAGACCAAGAAGAAACTTTGCTCCTTTCCAATTGGTTGTACCACTTAGCGACTGACCCAGTCAAACTGTCTTGAAAAACATGAATTAATAGCTTGTCATCCCATGCATATGCCGCCATCTTCCTACAGTACATGGTGAGATGATCTTTTGGGCACGATGTTCCGTTGAACTTTTCAAATTCAGGCACCTTGAATTTTGGTGGAAGCGCGACACCCGATACCAAACACAACCTTTCAGCATCAATGGGTCCAAAATAGTCAAAACCTTCCATGGCACTTAGTCTTTCCTCTATCAAGTTCAGCTGAGCTTTAGTACCACTATATTCTTCTTTATGCTTCAACTTTTCTAACTCTGTGGGATCATTTAAATTTGGCACCTCCACTGGGTTTTGAACTTGTATATGATGAATTTCCTTGAAGACTTTCTCCTTGCATCTGTAAAGGCATTGGGCCTTTGACAGTACCTCCTTCGGAGACAAAAATGGGATTGTCTCGCATGCTTTGTTGAGTCTCTTGAATAGACTCCACTTGATTACCCATCTTCTCCTTTCCTCTAATCATGGCTTTTAGCAACTGGGTAATTTCACTCAATTGCCCCCTTATCTCTGCATTTTCCTTTTCCAACTTCTCTATCCTATTATTTTGGTCTTCTTCCATTATGCGAGCTTGATACCTTGTATGGTATTTATGGAGGGCGGACCGTCTACTAGATGCAATTTGATACCTTGAGTGCCACAATTAAGTTGAAATTATTTCATGTGGTGATATGTTTATGCACAAAAATGAATGCACATGGAATGCACTTAGGTCTAGCAATCTCTCCTAACAATCAAAAGTATGGTCATTCTCATGATAAGATAGGTGCAAACTTACATGAATGATATGTTATGCGACACAACTATGCATGACTTAATGATACAGACAAACTCCTTTTTTTTTTGAAAAATGGAAGAAAGAAAAACTATTTTTTTTATTTTTTATTTTTGTAAAAACAATGTAAAAAGAGGAAGTAAAACTTATTCCTTCATGTGTCCTATCTTAGGTTTATATCTACACTTCAATCCAGCATGGTTCCACTCTAAGGCTAGGTCTTATGTTTTATTACGTGCTGGGTTAGGATAATTAAAGGTTCTAAAGGTTCCCAAATTGTTCCTCACTATCATCCACACAGGACTAGTAAGGCACCCAATCCTCACCCATTACAGGTTACAAGCGGAAAGGTTCAATTTGAGTGGGAGTTTTTCGCCAGCCCATGCGGAGGTTACCACCTCACGAAGGCGTAGGTACTTTTCTCCCTCCTAACAAGGATAGAGCCCGGGTTGAGGGCTTATGCATGTATGCATGTGAAGTGTGTGCGTATGAAATGATTATTAAGCATTATGAAATCAACATTATTTCTAAGCAAATTTCTAATGACCTAAAATATATGTCGGCTTGACTCTCTAATGTCCCCAGTGGAGTCGCCAAATTGTCAAAACGTCTAGGTCCGTGAACCTAACCGCTAGACTTTAAAATTCTAGGAGTCGCCACCAACCATCCAAACCTAAGGTGTGATTGGTCACCTATTCTTGTCTAAAGATAAGGCTTGGTCTACGTTCAAAGAATCTAGGGTTCGGGAGTACGGTTACATGCGGGGAAGGATTAGCACTCCCACAACGCCCATCCTAAAATGGTACCAACTATTCTAGGTCATTCTAAATTTACCTCAATTTGAGTTAATTTCAATATGCTTAATATATTGAAAATTTACTTAAAATCCTTCCATCAATCTGGTTCAGACAATAAGTAAATCCCCTCACCTCAGGAGTATTCAAGTAGTACCAATTGACTTGCTCGAAGAGGCTCCATCGTCGAATCATTTAAATACATTATGAAAATCCTAATATTGACTCTATACCCAATAGGTCATTCTAAATTTACTTTAATTTGGATTAATTTCGACATGCTTAAAATATTGAAAATTTACTTAAAATCCTTCCATCAATCTAGTTCAGACAATAAGTAAATCCCCTCACCTCAGGAGTATTCAAGTAGTACCAATTGACTTGCTCGAAGAGGCTCCGTCGTCGGATCATTTAAATACATTATGACAACCCTAATTTTGGCTCTATGCCCAATTCTTTACTAATTTTCTATTTTTTATTGTCGTAATCGTATTTACTATTTTATATTTTAATTCAAATTATTTCCATATCCTATTTCTATTTTTATTTTAATTGTCTTTATTATTATATTTTATTTATTTCTATAAACACATATTATTGTATTGAAAATTTACTCTAAACCTTCCATCAATCTGGTTCAGTCTAGAGCAAACTCCTCACCTAGAAATTTTCAAGGAGTACCATTCGACTTTCTTGGAATTTCATCATTGGATAATTTGCATTCATCTTCTTAATATAATTTTATTATCTCCTTATTCAATCTTTATTCTATTTTATTCTTATTTGCATTTTTTCCTTTAATTTATTTTATTTTTATACTATTTTATTTATTTAACATCTATCATACTAAACATACAAAATATAAAATATATCATACGAATTAAACTAAACAAATCATATCAACATACAAATTGTTTATTCAATATGTATTAATCAAATGTTATCAAAGTAATTAAATCATGCAACATTAGTATTTTAATATACAAATTATTAATCTAATATTAATTAACTATCTAACCCTCCTATTAAATTATTGACCAATTAATATAATAAAACAAAAAAACTTACCTGGGCAATAACCTCACCTCTTGTTGGCTTTTTTTTTCTTTTCCTTTATATTCCCCTTTTCCACGTGTTCTCTTGCTATAGCTCTTCTTTAATATTTCCAAAGTGGCGTGCCTCAAGCATTTTCACAAAGCTTTCCTATTTTCTTGCAACAATCATCAAGAGCAACAAAAACGGAGGCATGCAAACATCCACGTGATGGGTCGACAACCTACAGTAGCTGTGCGGTGACTGGGCTTGCAACGCTGGTGCGAGAGGCAGGCAGAAAAATGAGCTGACAGAACAGCAATGATGGTGATCGGGTTGAGTGCTTGATTTCCCCCAGAGTCCCCTTTTTATAATAAAAAATTTATTTGAGTCCTAATACAACTCTACCTATTCTATTAATTATCTCCTATTTTTAACATTTTATCTATTTCTTATATTAATCCTAATCTAACTCTATCAAATTTAATATTAATCCAAATAATTATCCTAAAAAATCTAATTATCCTATCCTAAAATTATTTTTATTTTTATTTCTTTTTATCTTTTATCTTTTTTTTTATTATTCCTAAATCTTATTTTAATTTTAATTGTTAAATTAATGCTAATTCTAAATCTAAAAATTCTAATTTAATTCTAACCTAATTCTAAATTGTTAAATTAAAATACAATGTCACTCAACCCAATTAATTATTTATACAAATTAAGACCTCGGACAAAATAAGGTGTCTACAATAATAATAGAATGCAAAGAGATACGTGATTCAATTATAATGTCTACATTTGTTCATTACCAAAATTAAAGATATCATTGGAGGAATTTTCCGTTGTAAATAAGCACGTTGGTAATTATATTTTGTGGATAATATAATTTTTGTCGATAACATAAATGTCGTCAAGAATATTTTTCATTTATAATATATTTTTAAAATCAAAAATTAAAATTATTTCATTGGTATTTATACATGAAATTTTCTTGGTGAAATTCACCAGTCCGTAGCTATTCCGCCAGTAAAAATTAGAAAAAAGAGTGAAATGACGTCGGTAAAAGTGAAAAAAAATTATTAATATTATTTGATAATTACTTATTAATATTTTTCTGTTTAAATACAAAACTCAAAATTAACAAAATAAAAACTAAAGAGCACAAAATAAAAAATTATTGTTTATAAATTATAAAAAATACATTAAAATGAATTTAAAACAAAATACATAACTCATCCATAAATTATCCAAAGTCATCCATAATAAAAATAATAATAATAATAATAAATACAAAATACATTGTAAACAATTAATTTTATTCGAGGCTAAGAGGATGTTTGATCCAAGAGTCTTGATCATTAATTCGATTTCATTAAACTTACGGCCATGGCTTAAATTAATTTGGTAAATCCCCGAATTTAAGTTTAATTTGAAGTTCGGGATAATTCCAATGATTTGGAGATTTACTGGAAACCATTAAGCCTTTCGTGTCGGATTATATTTTAGAAGCCCATGGAGCAACAAGACTAGCGCCGAAGAGATTAAAATTCGGGCTTCAAGAAGCCCAAATTCTCTCCAAGGCATAGAAAGATTCAGGCCCAAAAGTCTAGACCCCAATTAAGAGCACAAAGGTTGTGGGCCCAATAAGCCCGATTTCAATGGGAAACCCAATTCCCAAATATTAGTTTTTAGGCTTAATACTCAAATATGTCATCCACGTTTGCCACAAAATGGAATTAAGTCTTCAACATTCAATTGCATAGAAATTAGTCCTAAACATTTTAAAATAATAGAATTAAGGATATTTCCGTTAAATTCTTTAATTTTCGTTATTATTGCACACTAATAAAACTTAACGGCGTTAGAGGGAGTTAACGAAAATGTCCTTAATTCTATTATTTTAAAACTTTTAGAACTAGTTTCCATGCAATTGAACGTTAAGGACTTAATTTCATTTTGTGGCAAACGTGGAGGACATATTTGGGTATTTCCGTTAAATTCTTTGATTTTCGTTATTATTTCACACTAATAAAACTTAACAGCGTTAGAGAGAGTTAATGAAAATGTCTTTAATTCTATTATTTTAAAACTTTTAAGACTAATTTTCATGCAATTGAACATTAAGAACTTAATTTCATTTTGTGACAAACGTAGATGATATATTTGCGTATTAAGCCTAGTTTTTATTGTTATAAAAATAAAAGTAAATATAAAAAATTATAAACAAAATAATAATTGACCCAAAAAAAGAGAATAACAATAATAATAAAATAAATATATTAAAAATTAAAAAAAAATGCTGATGCTGGTGCCATCATAGGATGGCTAGCAGCCAAAGTCTCACTGCCATCCTACTCTATCCTCCCTCCCTACATTAATGTTAGCTACCACTGATCATAACCCTTAAATAGCGGGGATTTGATCAGTGTTACCTTAAAATAGAAACCAAACTTTGTTTAAAACAACAGGATACACAATGAAATCAAATTAGCAAACAAAGAAAAATTAGTCAACAATATGCAACCAAAAAACTAAAATTTTTTCAAACCCCATCACTAGATTTGTAACCTCCCTTCACTCAACACCCAAGAGCTCCAACCCCTGTTACTATTGGACCAACAAGCCCAAAACCACTTAGCTCACATGCGGCTGGTAAGACATTATGGGCCACCTGTTAACTTAACAAACCATGGACCCAAGTATGACTTGACTAGAAGATAGAACTATGTGCGCAGCAACCACCCACTCTCTCGTGTGATCAGGCATAATCGCCCACTCTCCATTGTGATCAGGCGTAATTGTCCACCTATCACGAGATTAGGTCATGATCACCATGATCGCCCACTTCCACAAATTTAGAAAGTAGTGGGAGAGCATGCCAGAAAGGCCTATAAAAGGGAGGATTGCTCACTAGAGGCAGGTTCAGATACTTCTTTTTACTCTATACATTAACTCAAATCTTCTCAAATACTTTATTAACTTTTTTTTGGTTAATCATGATATTGGTACGAAGTATCCACCGTCGACAACAGTGACCAATCTCCGTCGAAGATCCTGAGAGCACACAAAGTGGGTAGTCCCCTCCTAGCATAGTTTGCTCCATACCCAAAGCCAAGAATCAAATCCTGAACACTTGATTAAGGGGCGAGAGCCGCTACTTTATTAACTTAAACATCGAAGAAGTTTCATTAGAAACAATCCAATAGATCTTTTTCGCAGGTTGATCCAAGGAGACAGCAAACTTGTCCACCATTGAAGAAGTCCAACACCTTTTTGGCATCCATAATCCTAATTTTTGTTTCTTTCACAAATGATCTTCATCTATTAGTGTAGATCACCTGTTAAAATTGTATCAGTGCTTTTGTATATATATAGAGAGCGAAAGTTGATTTCTGAGTTCTGGTTCCATTAAATATACATGACAATTGGCAACAAAAACTTAGTGTCCTTTATGTTTCTTCTTTTGGTATATTTTATAATTCATACCAAAAGGATGTAAGCAAACACCATTATTGTAGGTGTAGGAGAAAGATTGGATGTCGACAACTATTACTACGATGTGATTTGAGATTGTTTTGTAAAATTGTAGGCCAAACAAATGGCTTATAAAATGTTAATACAGTTGAAATATGAAACCAATGAAGGTTTCACATGTGGGACTGAGAGTTTCCAGCAATAGACGAGGTCCACTGCTTAAACCAGCTATCAAAAAGGTCAGATAAAGAATGGTCTCTTTATGGAATGGGCCGCTGTCAAACACAAGAAAAAGATAATTCTGCTGGCTTTGGCACGTAGTTAAACAAAAGGCCACTCCACTTTCGGCTTTCCTGCGAATCTGAAAAGGTTGCTGTCAAATCCAAACAGCTGTTTTGGGAGCATCAAGGCTTTTTTCTCTGAAATTTCTTTACACGTTCCTTCACCTTGTGAAAGAGGCAAGAGTTTCTTGGACAGAACGAAAGACAAGCATTTAGCTTTAGGACATCCAAAATTTCCTGGAAATTTCTCAGTGTGCAGCAATATTAATACTTTGTTTAAGGAAGATCAAATGTTTATGCTCCTAAAATTGTCATCGAGGGCTCGAGATGTGGATATAATGTGCCTTCACGGCTTAAAGATTAAGGTACATTTAAAAAAAATTAAAAAAAATATATATGGTTTATTTTTTTTTTTGATAAGAAGGATAACAAAACAAAACTACAACCAGAAATTACATCCTAACACGTCTTGGGAACATTATTCCCATACAGTCATTAGCAATAAGATTTCTTAAGCACATGGGAGGATCATTATAATAAACAAAAGGATTCTCCTGTTCCGATCCAATCTTTGCTAGCATGTCTGCACAGGCATTTGCCTCTCTGTATCTATGTTGCATTTGAACATTCTCCAGTTTCCTCATTAATTCCCTACAATCAGAAACAATAGCCCAGTAAGTATGAGATGATGGAATAAACTCAGTTACATACCTTACAACCACTTCTGAGTCCACTTCAATGATCAAATTCTTGAAGCCAAGGTTGTTTGCCACTACCAATCCATCTCGAACTCCCCATAGTTCAGCACAAACATTACTCGAGATCCCCAAGTTGCGAGAATAGCCTCCTATCCAATTTCCAAGGTGATTTCTGAAAATTCCTCCAGCTCCTGCTTTGCCCGGATTACCTTTAGCAGCTCCATCCGTATTTAATTTAATGAAATTTTCTGGGGGGTTCTGCCATCCGACATTGATTTGAATGCTTTATTTGTGTATTTTATCAGGTCCCATGATTGCCCAAAATTCTTTTACGTTGTTCATGAGCCTATTATACCATTTACTACTATGTTCACTGGTAGCCTCAAAATTGAGCTTATTTCTGTTGAGCCAAATTGCCCATAAGGCCATAGGAAAAATGATTTTCCAAGGTATGGACAGATTATCAACCTTCACTTCAGTTTTACAATTTGTAACAAGCCATCTATCAAAATCATCAGTAAAAGAATTATGAATCTCATTAGGAATATTAAGAAAGTTCCATAAGGTTTTTACTTCCTCACACTCTCTAAGGCAATGGACTATGGTCTCTGATTCTCTATTGCATCTTGAGCAAAGATTAGAGATTGGAATTCCTCTTCTAGACAAAAATTCTTTCGTGGGAATTTTTTGGTGCCTACACAGCCAAATGAAATGCTTGACTTTTGGTGGAATATTAAGTTTCCAAATAAAGTTCCAATCACTATGGCTCTCGTTATTGCTCTTGTTCGCCATTTTATAAGCAGATTTTAAGTTAAATAGGCCTGTTGTATCATCATTCCACGAAATGCTGTCATTTTCTTCTCCAACTAACTAAATCGGAATTGCTAAAATCTTAAGTTGGATGTCTCTGGGAATTTCAGCACTAAGTGCATCAAACCTCCATCTTCCTTGGTCAGAAAAAACATCTCTAACAATTGTGCTAAGATCTTCCAATCTCCAAGGGCCATTTATAATTTTGTTTAAAGCTCCGCATCCAATCCAATTATCAGTCCAAAATAGAGCTTGTTTACCTGACTTAATATTCCATTTAATCCCCTTATTAATTATCTCAGCTCCTTTCCTCATTCCAGTCCAAGTTGAGGAGCAGTTCCTTGTCTTGAATTCTCCATTCTTAAAATATTTGGACCTCATCACCCGAACCCAAAAATTGTCTTTCTCATTTATTAAGTTCCACCCTAATTTGGCCATGTTAGCTTCATTAAGTTTTTTCATATCTCTAATTCCTAGTCCTCCTTCTTCCTTATCAAGTGTGGCAGTTTCCCAATTAATCCAATGTAGTTTCTTTCTTTCCTCACTCGATCCCCAAAGGAAGTTTCTACAAATCTTATTAAGTTCATCGCATGTTTTTGCAGGTAGGCAAGCACCTTGCATGTAATACATGGGAATAGTTCCCAATACTGATTTGATAAGCGTTGCTCTACCCGCAAAGGACAACAATTTAGATTTCCAACCTGAGAGCTTCCCATTAACCTTATCAATAATAAATTTATAGCTTGATGCTTTTCTAGTATTTTCCAAGGGAAATCCTAAATATTTTCCTATATCATTAGTATGATTCATGCGCAAAATGTTACAAAAAACTCCTTTATCATTCTCATTGACATTTGGAGAGAACATTACCTCAGATTTATCAAGATTGATTGTTTGTCCTGATTCATCGCAAAAGTCTTTGAGGACTCTCATCATAGTTGAACAATTTTCTTCTGAAGCATTCCCTATGAATATGAGGTCATCCGCATAAAAAAGGTGGGATATTTTTGGGCCTCCTCTCCCAAGTTGTATAGGCTTCCATCTTCCTTCCTCACATTCTTCATGAATTTTTAGGTATAGGTATTCCAAACACATAATGAAGATGTAAGGGGATAGTGGGTCACCTTGTCTAATTCCTCTAGATGGGAGTAACTTGGAACTTTGCTCACCATTAATCAAGATTGTCATAGAAGAAGTGGTGATGCATGACAAAATTAATTTAATCCATTCTTGAGGGAAGTTGAAAAATATGAGAATTTTACGAATGAAACTCCACTCAAGTTTGTCATATGCTTTTTCCAAATCAATTTTTATTAACATTTGCCCCTGTTTGCCTTTCTTTCTTTTAATTGTGTGCACTACCTCTTGAGCCACAATCACATTATCCTGAGCCCTCCTACCTGCAATAAAGCTAGTTTGAAGTGGATGGATACTTCGTTTAAGGAAAGGTCTAATTCTATTTACAATGGTTTTTGTTATAATTTTATAGATAGTATTGCAAAGGCTAATTGGTCTAAATTGGTTAATTTTTGTCGGACTATTAACCTTAGGTATAAGACAAATAAAACAACTATTAATTTTCTTTGGGACTTGACACTGGTCAAAGGCACCTTTAACTAACTCAAAAACTGATTGACCAACAATTTCCCAACATTTCTGATAAAAAATTGGGTGGAAGCCATCTAGGCCAGGGGCTTTTGTTGGTTTCATACTGAATAAGGCTTTAAACACTTCTTGCTTAGAGATGGGGGTGAGTAATTTTTCTCGTTCATTTTCACTTAAAGGATTTGCAAACCTACTTGAGATCCTACCTCCGTGTTCACTATAACTTAAGGAGGATCTAAAAAGCTTATCAAAGTGATTCGAGGTAATTCTTCGAATTCCTGTTGCATCTTCTATCGAATTACCTACTTCATCTTCTAAATAAAGAATTTTATTCCTCCTTCTATGCTGGAGTGTGCTTAGATGGTAAAATTTTGTATTTCTGTCACCATCACTAATCCATTCAACCCTAGATTTTAGAGCCCACAATTCTTCTTCTAGTTTGAGTATCTCTAGGTATTCCTTTTCAAGCTCTTCTTCTAGTTTAATAAGTCGAGAGTTACTTCTATAATTGATTGTTTTTTGTATACCTTCCAATCTGGCCCTTAATCTCCTTTTCTGATAAAAAATATTTCCAAACACATTCTTATTCCAAATCTCTATTTCCTCCTTAAATAAATCCGATGCAATTGAAATTTGATTCTGAGCAACTTCCCATACATTTTTAACAATTTGTTTAAAGTCTGTGTGGGAAAACCAAATAGTTTCGAATCTAAAAGGCCTACTACCAAAGTGGGGTTCATTAGGGTGAGTGTTAAGTAGAATAGGGTTGTGATCTGAGCTAATTTTTGTTAAGTGGAAAACTGTAGCTTTTGGGAATAGGTTTCTCCACTCTCCGTTAGCCCATGCTCTATCAATTCTCTCTCTAATAATCTGGCCAAAGTGGTTTTTGTTAGTCCAAGTATATTGTTGTCCTACAAATCCGAGGTCCAACATACCACAATCATTCATACATTCTTGGAATAACCTAGCCCTACACTGGTTAATTGGTCTACCCCCTAGTTTTTCAGATTCCGCTATGACTTCATTAAAATCACCCATCATCATCCATGGAAGATTATGAGTTCTTGCAAATTCAGTAAGTTCATCCCAAAGAATTTTTCTTCTTTCAAATCTAGGTCTAGCATAAATAGCAGAAAGAATCCAGCAAGATTGATTTAAGTTATTTGTATTTAAGGACTGAGTATTAGAGTATACCTGGACATTTGCATGAATGGCTTGTGCAGAATGATGCATGATATTGATGTTAACTTCTGTTGGTCTCCAAAGAAGCCAAATTCCCCCAGAAAAGCCTTCGGCGTCGACTCTGAACATGCCATCGAACCCTAGAGATTTGCACATCGTCTCTGCTCGATCTCCTGAGATTCTTGTCTCAGTTATTATCACGATGCTGGGGTTGTTAATCCTAATAAGCTCCATGAAAGCTCTTTTAAAGTTGGGGTTCCCTCCCCCTCTTGCATTCCATAGTAACAATCGCATTGGATACAATTTTGAATCAGACCTATAAAATATCCATTCAGCCAAATCTGGAAAGGTAGCTATCTCCCCTGTCGGCTTCTTGCATATCAAATTGGGAAACGTGTGGTTTTGTGGAAGGAATATTAGGGTATATCCCAATGTGTTCCTCCCCATCTCCTGTTTCCATTTGATCATCATCGTGTAAAAATTGGGTTTCAGACCGGTCGATATGAGCACTGCTTCTTCTTTGTCTTCCTATAACTTGACCTTCCTTATCGTATCTAGGAGTAGTTGACTCACGTTGATCTTTTGGAGAGGTGGAAGCGTTTCTACTTGTTTCGGAATCCATTCTTGGGTCGGTTTTTTTATCAGATCTAGGGGCTATTGTGGCTCGGGAGCATCCATAACCATTAACAGGTTGTTCCAAGTTAGGCTTATTTCTTCTTCCTTCCAATTTTCCACCCTCTTGCTGTTCTCCAGGATTTGCCCTAAAGCTTGTTTCATTGGAACCGTCTTCTCGATCAACCATAGGACTAGTGAATCGAGCTTTTTGAAGGTCTCGGGAATGATATCCATTTGTCTGAAGGTTTGTGTTTTTCGCCCTCTGTTTTGAAGTGGTATTATTTTTCCGTTCGGTTTTGTTTGTGTTATTACTGGTAAACTTGAAGTTCTTTAAGTTACCTATCTGGTTTTGATTGAACGGGATGCTGTTATCATTCCGTTCAATATTAAAGGGGGTTTTACTGTTTTGGTTATATTCCCTCGGGGCTTGTAGCTGTGTCCAGTTCACTTTGCTGCCTGACAGCCACCCGTTGTTGTCAAATCTCTGAGAAAATATACGTTGCTCTGCCTCCTTCACGTGTATATTCACTATTCCTTTGCCTTTCGGGTCGCTTTTCGGGTCTTCCTTACCCAACTTACCACCTTTTGCAGGCTTTGTCTTCCTTCTTGTAACAACCATCCATGGACCGTAGTCTTCCTCCTCTTTGTTAACACTTTGCTGTGTATTACATTCTTCCATTATTTTTTCCTCATTTAAGGGAGCATTATCACTTTCATTCCATTATTTTTTCCTCATTTAAGGGAGCATTATCACTTTCTCTCTGTTGAACTTCTTTTTCCATGTTTGTTTCTTTTCCCTGAATGCACATTTCCTTTCTATGGCCGAGCATCCCACATTGAAAGCATAAGTTGACGCCTTCATATTGGATGTTTTGAACTCTTGATCCAATTCTGATTTTTGGGACTAAAGGCTTGTCCAGATCAATCTGGACGCAGAACCTGGCATAATGACCCCTAGAATTAAGCTCTGTGCATGTTTCGATTTTTAAAAGTGTCCCTAATTGATTACCAATTCTTTGCAAGATGTTCTTATCAAAATATTCTATCGGTAGGTTGGGTAGACGAACCCACACAGCTGTCGTCGAACACTTCTGTAAAGCATCTGGAATAAATCCTGGTTCCCAGATGCGCATAGTTAAATAATAGGGCCCTATGAACCATGGTCCTCTGTGGATTACTCTGTGAAAGTCATCGACCATGTGGAACCTAAAAATGAAGTAGTCATATCCCAGATCAATGCAATCCATTCCCCCAATCGGCTTCCACAAAGATTTAACTCTTGGGAATAGAAAGTTGAATCCCACGTTTTTCCCAAAAGTTTTGACAATGATCGCGTTCTTCCACGGTTTGCGGATTCTATTCTTTTCTTCTTTAGATAGTAATATGGTGGGGATTTCATCTCTGTCTTCTTGTTCTTGATCAGAGTCCTCGTCCATGAAGGTCTGATGGGCGATTAAGGAGAAATTGGAATTATCTTGGTCTCCCATTAAGTGTTCTTTGTATGAGACAAAGCTTCTGGCTTGCGTTTCTTGTTGCTGCCGATTACTTTGTTTAACGACCCCACTTTTTGTTCTCTTTACACTTCTCTGTTTCAGATCTTCTTCTTCATCTCCTCTTGGGACATTTTCATTTACTGTTTGCATTTTCAGAGCGTTTTGAGAGTGTATGGTAAGTGTTTTCTAAACCTTTAGAATTCTGAGATATTCGGGGCAATTCAATCAATATATATGGTTTATTGATTGGCAATAGATTACACTAAAATTTTCTTATACAATTGTTAGGAGCTTGAAATGTGATTTTGGAGGTTGTAAAATTAAGGTTTGATAGGACAATGCTTCCAATTTAAAAAAAAAAAACTACTAAAAACGTATCTATTGCAATAAACTATGTCTTATTCTTCTTTTCGAAGGAATCTATTGATAATGTAAGAAAAAATATTCGCTGTCAAATGAACTTTATGTTTTTTAATTTGTGCCACTATTTTCTCCCATATTCGTCTTCTCAATAAATATTATTTGATTGTTGCATTTAGAAAATCATCGAAGTGTATAATTTTTACCCTCTTTACGTTGCTTGACATTAGAAAAATGCGACGCACTTTTAATACAAGACAGGGATCCTTAGATGACAAAATTTTCAATCCATACTTTTATTCGTTCTTTCTATTAAATAAACTTTTTTTTTTTTGTGTAAATCATCCGGTTTCTTCACATCATTTTGGTGTAAGACTAATCCGGATTCGAGTCGGATAGGACCCAAAGGGCGACAAAGCTCTCCCTCAAATGTTTTAACACAACTGCATATCCAGGACTCGAACTCGAAACCTCTGATTAAGTTAGAACAACCCCTTACTAGCTGATCTACGTGCTCTTGAGTTAAATAAAACTTATCTTGAATCATTATAAATGTTTAATTGATCTCATAAAACAAAAATTAAATTAAATTAGTGGGCTACTAAAAACTTTTATATAAACAAATTTAAATTAGATTATGATGAGTACATTATCATCATCAAATCTTCATTTATATTGCCACCTTTCAAATCCCTTACAAAACTCACACTATGTACTCCCAAGATTTACATAAACAAATAAATTAAATTAAAAAAATTAATTGTAACAAAAAGATTTTTAATTTGATTAAATAAAAAACCTAAAACGGGTGAACATTTCTGCTCAGCCCATTGACATTAGTAAAAAATCCGACCTGCTTATACGGCAAATACGACCGCCGTTTATCCCCTTCCCTCGTAGCTCTGTTTTTAACGTAAAGCTTTTCGTGAGCCGACAGCGACGCCGTTTTACTGCTCTTCTCTTTCTTTACAACTGGTTTCTCTCCGGTTACGTTCATCTTCGAATTCTTCTCTTCTTTATTTTTCCTCTCAGTATTTACCGACGAAGCAGATGGAGGAGGAGGATGCTTCAAGAAGACGAACGCGTCTTTACCGTCGCTGTTACTCCGAAGCACTAAATCTCGGACCCTCCAAAGCTTGGAGAACCCAGTGGAGTTGCTCTTCTTACACGTGTCTGGTGAGGTTTCCTTAACGGTTCTTACACCTCTCCGCCACTCGCAGTACGGTCCCACCGGATCCGACGAGCTCGATGACGTTGTGTCCGCTGAATCTTCCACGAAAAGCTTCCTCAATGGAGGCCGCAGAGAGACGCTACCCTCTTCAGACTTCAAAACGGAGCCATCCTCGTCGGCATAGAGGAGATCTTGGTTAAATAAAGGAAAAACTGGACGGAGTTGACCGTCTTGGAACACGTCGTCCGCTGAAATCGGGGATCCATTGGGATTTAAGAAAACAAAGGAAAAGTCTTCCTCTTCGTCTTCCATTTCCGGCTGATTGCTTGTCATCTCTTCTTGTTCTTCATTTGACTCGTCGGTTTGGAGCTGTAATTTAACTTCAAAATCATGGGTAAAGTTACCAGCGATGTCCGAAAATCCGGTTCTCAAATGCTTGTTAAAGCTGGGAGACAAAGGCAGAGAAGAACTCGTGACTTCCATCGTTAACCAAACAAGAACTACGAAATCAAAACTTTCAATTATCTTTGCGCCAGACAGAGAAATAAATTAAGTCGTCGGTTTGAGAATGAGGATTTTGTCGGGTTTTAATAGAGAGGTGGTTGGGTGGAGACGATGGAAACTTCCACGCTTTTCTATTTTTAAATAATAATTTGAACGCGGAAATGTCAAATGACAACTATTAATTTCAACACGCGGATAAAAGGCGACAAAGCAAATGGGAGGAGGAAAGAACAAGAACAGAACAGGAAAAGTATTATTATTAGATAGACGTAGAAACCGTTTGGCATTGAGATTTGCAGTTGCGTTTAATTCTAATTCATTAAATTAAATCGTAAATAGCAAATTAAATATAAACGTGTGATTATTATTTTAATATATATATATATATATCTAAACTTGTGAGTAAAGATTATTGTGATAAATGTTTAGAATTTCAAATTTTATATTTAATTTTTTATCATGTGTGAACTTTGTATTATTTATAACTTTTATGCATACCACAATTTATTAAATTATAATTAGTTTTTATTAAAACATAAAATATTGAACTATATCTTAATATTAATATAATCAAAAATTAAAATGGTTTATTTCGAAAAAAAAGGTGGGAGGGAGGGTGCTTGATGGACAAGTAACACGTGTTAATATTTGCAGGAGAACAGAATAGGATTAGGAAGGTTAGAAGGGTTCTCTTCCCCGTGGGGATCTAGAAGCTTGAATGTGTTGGTTGGGTCATCCGCACGTAACATTGACCAATGACCATCTTCTCGAAAGTCCAAAGTCAATACAGTATTTTTTTTTGGTTACAAAAGTCAATACAGTATGGTATGATATGGTATCTCATTATGTACGTAACGTGCAAATCTTTCTTGTTAAGCAAAAATTACTCCATCTATAATTTGGAGGGCGGATGCATCATGCCTGATGCAATGGCCAATGGGGATATGGATTCTTGCTTCTTTTTTTTTTTTATTTAGACCATTCGGTATTCTTATACTTTCGGTATAGGATTAATCCGAATTCGAGTCGGACAGGACCCAAAGAACTAATCCGGATTCTTGCTTTTTTTGGAACAAGAAAAGTATAGAAAGGGTATTTTTGTCAAAAAAATTTTAGTCTTAAATTAGTAAATAAATTGTGGACTCTAGGATGGAGGAAGTTAATTAAACGGCCAAACCAATTTTTTATAAGGTTTGACTAATTGGAATTTTTTGTGGCTGTTGGGTTTTTATTTCCCCAAACGGATATCTCCTTGCTCATCATTAATGATGTTCATAGTCAATTCTTAACAAAGTAAGCCCATACAATATTCAATGCTGATGCATTTGTAAATT
Source organism: Heritiera fomes (assembly GCA_032173925.1). Taxonomy (NCBI): domain Eukaryota; kingdom Viridiplantae; phylum Streptophyta; class Magnoliopsida; order Malvales; family Malvaceae; genus Heritiera; species Heritiera fomes. Next base: position 11,752,690 of record JAPDPM010000009.1, on the reverse strand, counting down.
ATTAAAAAAAAAAATCTGGTCTAATAATGTACATTCTCAATAAAGAATTTGATTTATCTTTCTCGGTCCATGAACTTTACTTTAATTTATTTTGATTAAATGTTACATTGTTAAAAAATTGATATATGAATTGTCACCCAACTAGCTGAGGTTTGAAGTGACGACAATCACAACAATTACAAAACATTTTTTTATTCTATTTTTGTTTGATAGTTTATTGGATAACGTTTTTACTTGGACATTAAGGAGCTAATCTCCAAGTAACTGGTTTGGTGTAAACAACACAAAGAAAATCTGTTGAAGAGGTCAATTGATTTGGGAACTTTCGATGTTGGAGTTCCGCTGTAAGACATTTGCAAAGGTCGGCAAGTACGACAATCTGTTGTTGTTTAATTCAGGTAAAATGCTAAATGCCCTAACTCAACAGTGTGGACAAGTTGGCTGGGTCTTAGTCGAGTTAGGCTCTTCTTAGTAGAAACATTGACTTTCAACGTTATTTGGTTCATTCGGAAGAATCCTTTAAAAAAAAAAACACCATTTTGAGTTTGCTGTCTGGAAAATCTCCAAACAAAATCAAATTTGCAACTGTAGCGATGACGAAGCCAATGTTTTCTCTTTTAGTTTTGTCTGTTTATAAAATGTGGGGATAGGTTAGGTTATATTCTTCGCTGTTGGAACGAAAACCGCTGGCAATGCCAATGCATAATTAGTTTAGCCTCCATTTGTATGCTCGATGAGCACCAGTGCGACACGACTGCACATGTAAAACAAAAATAAGTAGAAGGATAAATTACCCTTTTATCTTTATTTTTAAAATTTTGTTGATTATTTTATTCGAAAACATATATCTTAAATAATTATTTTTTATTTTTTAATTTCATTGAAATCAATCATACTGTCTAGCTAAACTAACTTTTATTAGGTCAGCTTATATGAATGCCCTTTATTTGTTGTAAAATTGGATCTAATCAAGGGTGAAGGGGCCTAAGTAAGAACACGACTGTTCAAATGATAGGAAAACAGATATGAACGGAAACTGAAGAGTTACTTTCAATTGAGCTGGAAGAATTAAAGTAGTAGGCGTAGCGTAGTAATTTTGTAGGAATCTAGCCAAAAGTGCCCCACATTGCAACTTGAGACATTCCCTTTTTAAGCATTTTTGAATTTGAATGCACCGCTCAAGTTTCAATGACCAATTCCTGACTTATGAATGGTGATGCCAACTTGCAGCCGGCGGATCTTGACTTTTAACGATTCTGCTTTGGACCTCGGGCTACTGCGTATATATTATAGCCCACCCTAGCTAATAGTGTTGGGCCACAACTGTTTCTGTATAAGCTATTGGGTGGCCATTCAAGAAATCACATGGTATGGTAGTTAGTAATGATGATCATAACTAGGACGTTGGAAGGTGGGACTTGGAGCAAGTGTTCGAACTGAATCCATAGGACAAAGTTTTGGTTTTACTTAATATCTAGACAAATCAAGTTATTTGTGAGTTATTTAAACTCGATTTGATGATACTTGAGTTTTGTTGGATTATGCCCTTAGAACCATTCATTAGATGATTGATTTTGGCATTTTTATGTATCATGATATTTTATTATAGCTCATTATTATATTTGTCTTATAACTGCGTAATGTAATCTTATATGATAATGTCCTTAGAATAGTAATAACACACTATTCTTAAAATATCCCTAGTCAAGTATTATTGTGAACAAGGATAACAATGTACGATAAGACTAGTATGTGGTTGACTGATGACCATTGTCATGGATATAGGATATCAAGTCATCACATAGGTACATGTTAGAGAACTATGTACTGGATCGACCCTCTATGAGAACGCTACATGGATTGTTATATGAGTGTCATAAGCGATTCTCATAGTGATGATGGTTTATGTGATCCTTTGACTTGAGATCATCAGAGATCCCAACATAGAGAATTGCATACTTTAATGCTGCTAGATGTCATTCGTAACAGGATGGACTATAAAGGTAGTAATTGGGTATGCCTTGATCTATGTAGAGGGATGTTGAGTGATCAAGATAGGATTTATCCCTCTTATATAACAAGAGTGATGTCTTGGGCCCTTTGATAGAGTGAGACTAAGAAATGCATGGCCGTGCTCGAATAAGTCAATATGAGATATTGATTTTATTTGTTTAATTAGTCTACTCAGGAATCAAGAAACGCTGATTAGACTATACAAGTGTGACACATTCCATGACTTGTGTCTAATCAAGACATCAAAGGATAAAGGGATTAGACTACACGGTAACATCTATCACGAGTAAGGTTATGTCGAGTCATTGACATTCTCGTTACATGGGTAGCAATGATGTGTTGCTAGATACCGCTCATTGCCTATGACAATTTTGTCATTGCCATTGTTTTGAGAACCTATTGGGTCGCACACTTAGAACGGATCAATGATGAGCTTAATTAATCATATTCTAAATTGGATTAAGGATATATCTAATCCTATTCTGAATTGGATTAAGGATATAGTTAATCCTATTCTAAGTAGGATTAGAGTTCTGTTTGGCAGTAAATTTTAGGGTAAAATTTACTGCCTATAAAAGGATGCTTTTCTAAAACAGAGCCGCATAATTAAAAACAGAAAAGGTATTCTTATAATCGGAGCTAGCAATTCGATTATAACGAATAAAAAAAACGCTCTTTAAGGCTTCTGATCGTAAGATGTTTAAGAGTCGTGAGATCCGTTCGTGTGGATACCATAGAGGCAGGAACGAAAAGTTGTTGCTTGTGACTCGACCAACGACAGAAATAAGAGAAAACGTTAGGTAAAATCTCGAAACCCTAATCAAGCAACCCTCCGAATCGATCCTGGTGGAGGCCGAATGATTTAAATTCCGCTGCATGTTTGTTTTCGGTTTCCTTCAAGTTTAACTCATTTATTTTTGAGTCGAACTCAAGCTACTTGAGCAATGAGTCGAGGTTGAGCATCTTAATACATGACTCGAGCGATACGCAAGCCTTGTAAAACGTTTTTAATATATATTTTTAACATTGTGTTATTAATTTACCATTTTACTCTCATAATATTTAGTTAAAAACTAACAAGTCGAGTTTAACCAGTCAAGTTCGAGCCTATCAAGTCGAGCTCCAACTGCTTGAATACTATATCGAATCGAGCTTGAGCTTCAAAAACCAAGCTTCATCGAGTTCAAGCTGAGCTTCAAGTCTCGAGTTTTCTAGTCGAACCAAGCTCGAGCCTAGTGTACGCAAAAATTTTGTCTAGAAATTAAAACACAAATTTAAGTGACAAAATTCAATTTTATTTATATAAAAGGTTATAATTCTATGTAGCCTAGTAGATCTTTGAGAGAATGATCAGAGACTTGTTTGTCTTCTTCAATTGTTGCTCGAAGACTTGTTGTCCTCTTCAACTATAGCTTGGGAGATCTTTGAGAGAATAGTCGGAATTGTCTCCTAAACACAATTTTGATAAATTCAAAGAGTTGGGAGTTTAATGCATTTATCAAAATCCAGCGAAGTTTTCTCCCTTCTTTGAATTCCTGTTCTTGGAATTGTCTCTTAATAGCTTGGATAAGCCCTCTATTTATAGAGCTTGAGTGATAGAGTTCTAAAAGAAGTTAATTATTTTTGGTTTTATCTCTAATTATTTTAATTTAATTAAAGATAATGAATATACTTGATTTCTTTTGATAAATCTTTTTTATCTTAATCGTGATTTTGATAAATTTATTTAGCCAATTAAATATTTAATAATTAATTGATTAAATTATATCAATTTTTTATGCTTACAAGTAGTACTAAATCATCTAAACTCGGCTCAATTACACTTTTAGTTTTACTTACATATTCCACAAACATTTTCAATCTTTTGTCATCATTAACTAGTTTTTTAACATGTTGGCTCAAGTGAATCAGGTCTATTCTTAGATCTTCATCAAATTTTTTCATCAAAATCCTTTTTTTCCTTAGCTTAACTATTTTCTTTTCTTTCACTCCTCCTTGGGCCAACTTGAATGCACTGTTATTTCTAGAGCAATTGAGTTTATGACGTCTTATATTACATTCAATAAATTTGAAATCTATAATCCTATCAACAAGATGAAGAATATGAGAATTGACGACGAAATTTGGTAGGGATATAGCTTTCAATTAGGTTCAATACGCTGCATTAAGGCTTTGCTTGGTCAGATGGAAAGAAAAATGGAAAGATAGAAAATTGGAGGAAGAGAAAAATGAAGAGATGGAAAACATTAATTTTTTTCTTTAGGTCTACTTGATAGGAAAGATGAAAAATGTGAAAGAAAATTACATTTGCTTTCCTTCCATTGCTTGGTAGAGTTGAAAAATAGAAAGAAAGGAAATGAAATTATATTAAGTTACCATTATACCATTAATGAGTTTTGATAACAAATTAAAATTAAAACAATAAAAGATAATTTTGTAATTATACATACTTGACTCACACCTCTCTCATTTTCTCTCCACTAATCTTTCCAATTTTGAATGATTTGGTTTTGTTAACAAGAAAAGGAAATAGCAATCTTTCCTATTTTCTTTCCTTATACTTTTCCTTCCTACCAAGCATTAACAAAAATCATTTTCTTTTCATTTTTTCACACACTCATTTCCATCATTTTACTTTTCCACTTTACCAGGCATGTCTTAAACGAAGTTTTCATTTCCTGAATTGGTTTTAATTCTAGCGAAAACACAATGATTATTTCTTCTATTTTTTAAAATCCTTTCTTCCTCTATTCTACATTCTATGGTTTAGAATGAATATGCAAAGTTTTATTTCTTTTAAAATTCAAGATCTTATTGTTTATATCCTATCTAGTTCTAATCTTATTCTATTTGAAACTTTTTATATCATAAAAATGATTCTCTACACTTTAGAAATTGAATAGTATTTTGGGAGCTTTAAGAGAACCACCTGTAAAACTATCTTTAGGTTGACGGGTATGATCAGCAGGAGACTTTGGTAGAAGAGCTAGTCTAACCTATCAAAGACGAAAAAATTGTCAATGCAACATCGAAATCATGATTTTAGAGTATGGTTCGAGACTTAAGTCGGTGCCTACATAAGAAAAAAGTAATGAAAATAGAGAGGATAGCTAATAATGAGAGTGGGGTGAGTTGATTTAGGCTTAACGGCTTTTTACCTTGTACCTTTTATACCTTTGCATGAGTCAATGAGGTGTAATGCATGCTTGCCTTCTTAAAACACCTTAGCTATGTTTAGCTTGGACAAGTAACTTTTGTCACATGGCCATTACCCTTTCCTCGCAAAATCGGCTTAACGGAGTGTGCAGCGCCAATGCTTATAAGCCCAGGGACCTCCCCTTTCCTTTCCGATGTGGGATTAAGTGCACCCTACCTACCCGTTGCTGGGCGCTTGGTGTGTCATTCTCCCCCATCCAGCCTCGTGATGCCCTCGTCACGTAGACCCTGCACTGGGGCGCACCCTACCTACCCGCACTCAGGCGCTTGGCGTGCTAGCTGGCCACCCTGCCTACCCGCACCCTGGCACTTGGCGTGAGTCAGAAGAGGCCATGGGCCACTTTAATACCACTTGTCAAGTGGCCATTACCCTCTCCCCATAAAACCAGCTTTATGGGGTGTGCAGCGCCAATGCTTATAAGCCCAGGGAACTCCCCTTTCCTTTTCGATGTGGGATTGAGTGCACCCTGCCTACTTCTTACTGGGCGCTTGGCGTGACATTCTCCCCCCACCCAGCCTCGTGACGCCCTCGTCACGCAGAGCCCGCACTGGGACGCGCCTTGCCTACCCGCACTCGGACGCTTGGTGTGCTGGCTAGGCACCCTGCTTACCTGCACCCAAGCGCTTGGCTTGAGTCGGAAGAGGCTAGGGGCCACTCTAATACCACTTGTCACGTGGCCATTACCCTCTCCCTGCAAAAATCAGCTTAACGGGGTGTGCAACACCAACGCTTATAAGCTTAGGGAGCTCCCCTTTCCTTTCTGATATGGGATTGAGTGCACCTTGCCTACCCTTTGTTGGGCGCTTGGCATGACATTCTCCCCCACTCAGGCTCATGATGTCTTCGTCACGCAGACCCCGCACCGAGGCTCACCCTGCCTACCCGCACTCAGGCGCTTGGCATGCTAGCTGGCCACCTTGCCTACCTGCACCCGGGTACTTGGCGTAAGTCGGAATAGGCCAAGGGCTGCTCTGATACCAACTGTCACGTCCCAAGTGCTTGAGCTAGGCAACGTGCGACCTTAGGCCGGTTCTTCCAACCAAATCTCACCTAAGTCAGCCTACTACAACCTTAAGGTGGTGTGTGTGGCAAAGGAAATCTCTAAGTCCCTCAAATGGGGCAAACCCGGCAACACCTCCACACAGACAACAAAGAACCAGCAAAAACAAAGGGCAGAAAAATGGAGGAAAGTTCAAGTATATTGTTGAGAAAAATGCTGTACATCAGTTACAATGAAGGGGGAGGGTGCACCTTTATATAGACAAACCCCCAAAGAATAGATGGCTGTGATATAGCCAAGTGTATGGCTCCTAGACTACTAGTATAACTGATGTTGCAGTAGCCTAGTGCAGAGTGCTCAAAAACCAGTGTCAGGCGCTGGTGGTTTCAGGTGGTTTCTGTGGGTGCCCCTGTAGTCGTTGGGGCATGCTCGCATGGCCGCTGGTGTGTGCTCTCGCGCCCACTGGTGTGCGCACTCGTGGCTGCTGGTGTGCGCACCCACTCGATGTTTCGGGCCCTGATGCGGCTGGATGTGTGGGTTACACGAGAAGTCTCGATGGTGTGCAGGAAGTCTCGATGGCTTGCATGTGGGACGTAACACTTTCCTTAAGGTTATTTGGACAATTCTCCCTTGTGGGTCTCATAGTATTGACTTAGGCTTCGTTTGGTTGCGTATCAGTACGACCTAGTTGAAAGAATAAAAACAAAATAGCAAAAGGGTAAAATTACCCTCTACTACTGCTTTTAAATTTTTACTATTATTTTATTAAAATATATGTTTTTAATGATTTTTTTTATCATTTTTAATTTTACCAAAATCAATCTTATCGCTCATCCAAACTAACTTTTTATCTTTGTCCTTAAGCTTTAGAAAATATTGAATCTAACAATTGGTCCAAAACATGAGGGAGTTATAAAATTATTGTCCGCAGGCCCATTTAAGGTTAGGTAGGCATTGTTTTGAGGATGCCTTTTGCATTTATAGATGAGCGCTGGGGGAGTTTTGTGTTATTTTATGCCTTATGGTAAATCGGATTGACTAAAGAATAATTTGTTATATTTAGCATTTCATTTATAATAAAAAAACATTATTTATCTTCTAGTTTGTTTATGTTCAATTATATACTCATCCCATAAGATAAAGTCCATGGAATAAAAATGCTAAAGAGAATTACAGATAACTTCCAACTAGGAGATCTTTATTGCATCAAAACATTATTTCTAAAAAAATGTTCTTTGTAATGTGTTAACTTTAAATTGATATATGTTTTGAAATGAAAACAACTTAAGTGTGATTAAATGTATTTATACAAAATAAATTTATTTTTGATAATCAAGTATTTCTCAAACCAAAAGATACATCTGATGGATATTTTATGTGCTTAATTTGAAATATAAGTCCAATTGTTCTTAGTAGAAATCATTTTGCTTGGACTTACAAATTGGATTTTGAGAAAGAAAGAAACTTTAGAAAAATGATTAAGTCTTAAATATGCACGTTATTGAATGTGAAATATTGTAAATACATGTTTGTAGTACTTAGAATTACCTTGATGAAGTGTTTTCTTGCCTTAATTTGACAAAATTGCGTGAATTAAGACCAAGGTGCGATTAATCCATCTTTCGCTCAGTCGCACCAATAAAACTTGTTTAGAAAGCATAAGTACAGCACGATGAGAAATAATTTTCATTGTGCTGCTCTCCGAAATTTGGATCACAGACCCTAATGGGTCCAATAAAAAATCCTACATTTTTCTTAAGTAAATTTTAATATTTTTAATTTTATTAATTTTTTACTTTATAATAAATAAATTTATGTACTTATATATTAGTTAATTATAATATTTAAATAAATATATAAAATAATAGGGTATTATTAATTATATAAATTTTAAAAATTTTAAATGTTAGATATATTAAAAAATACATAAAAATAATTTTCAAATATCTAATAGCAAAATTATTATTTGATGTAAAAATTATTTTTAGTAGTTTTTAATCTTTTATTAATTTTAAAAATATCAAATATATATTATAAATTTTTATCATATATAGAATTTTTAATTAATGTTCTTAATGCTTATTTTCTCTTCTCCCTACACTTCGCATTACCATTACCACTACATTTGCATCCAAACACAAATCACACCATTAATCTTAGTATCACTGCAACTAATTTCACTATCAACACTATTTTCAATCTTATTGGAATCAATCTCACTACTCATCTATATGAATCATAAGTTAGTGGCATTATGTTGGCATAATTTAGAAAATTTCAAATTATACTAGTAATAATTTACTGAAAGTAATTTCTTGAATTATTAATTAATATTTACTTATGTTTAGTTAGCTATTAAAAAATTATTTGGTCATGTTCATTTTTTTCTCTTAAAAATTATAACTTTGCTGTTAATATGATTTAATTTTTTATCTTTTCAAAAAAATTATAAATACATTTGAAATAAAATTTGGTAAATAAGAAACAAATTTAGAATAATGAGTCCAAAATTATTATTCTTTTATTTTTTTTACATAAAATTGAAGAAGTCTAATTTCAAATTAAAAATTTAAGTTATAAGCAAAATTCTATTTTCATTTCATTCTTAAAATTTTTAAAATTGTACTTTTTTTTATCATTTTGATATCGTAGTAAAAAGAATTCTAGATTCATTATCTAATTATATACTTCTTTTTCTTAACACTTCTTAAAAAGGTTTAAAATTTTCATGAAATAATTTTAAAAAACTAGATCAAACCTCAATAAAAGGTTTGGGAATTGGGACTACCGAAAAACTTTACCCAACCCTTATGCTCAAAGCCCTTTGGTCAAGATGTGGGTTATTATTGTCCTGGCATGGAAAAAGAACCGCACCCAAAAGTCAATGACCAAACTTAATAACCAAAAAAAAAAAGTCAATGGCCAAACTTTGTAATATATACATACATATATATATGTATGGATTATTATCATATTTACTGTCAGTGGAGTTTTTTAACTCCACAAGCGGGATTAGGATGATGACATGTGTCTTTTAAAAATATTAAGAAAATAAAAAATAAATAAAATAGGACATATGTCATCATCCTAAACCCGCTTGTGGAGTTAAAAAACTCCACACAGTGTATAAGATAATTTTCATATATATATATATATATATATATATATATATATGTAGAATTGAGGAAGATTATAAGTATAGTAATCTTATATTAAAATAACGCATTGACAATAAATAAGCCAGGGACTGAAGACTCCGCTGACGAGAAGTCACTAAAGCCTTCAAACTCTCTGTTTTTCCGCAACTGCTGCATCCGTCATCGAACTAACTGAAGTTCCTGCACACAAAGACCTGATCAATTAACAACTTGAAATCGATGAATCTAAGACCAAATCAAAATCAGAAGACTGAATTCATCTTGAAATAGAAAATATTTATTGTACAAGAATCGGGATGGCTGGAAGTTATCTCCATCCAGCAAAGGAAAATCATGCTAAAGAAGCTAGCCAACCCAACTTAAAAGCGACTTCTAACAACTACAGGAGAGAATTATTATTAATTTGACAAAAACTATTAGTCATATTCTTGGCAAACAAGTAAACCCAATTTCAGCCATAAACAACAAAAGAAGTGAAAATTGTCAAAGGCTGGGCTTGACCACCCTGACATCAATGCTATTTTCAAGGTTCTGAAAGCCCGCTAGCTAAAACTCCATTTGTTTGCAATAATTCAATCTTGAAGAGCAAGTTGTTGAAGCCGCAAGTAGCATACGTGATTTAGAATACACATCAATACTGAACTAGTAACTACCAAATAAATATACCGGCCATGGAGCAGAAGCAAAAGGCAGAAAATGGGAATTAAGTAAAAAACTGCAGCTAAAAAGGTCCAAAACTGCACCTTGTTTGTGTGTACAAGTTGACTACAGCAGCTAAAATCTGGTCTCCAGCTATTTCTTTCAGTATTTGTATCAGTTGCGGCCTCGAAATCTTGTTTTCCTGTAAAAATCAAATTTATGGGAACAGAATGACGAGAGTCAAAACTCAAACTAGTTGCATAACCCCAAAATTAGTTTAAATGGAGTTTGGAGATAAGAATTTAATGCACTTACCTGAAAAAGTCTGTACTGTTTGTTAAGGGAAGCCATTTCTGTAGGACCTAAAAACTTTGAGAGCATGGAAATCAATGTAGCAAATGTCATCCATGGCGATCTAGGCTTGATGGTATTTGCCTCTAGTAATCCTTTGGCGTCTAAATAATGCAAAAATCAAACTGGCTAAAAACAATGTATGGAAATAAATCAACACTAAACAAGAGTTGCATTTTAATTGAGTTGCTTACCTCTTACGCAAGGAGCCTCAAAACTGACGATGAAACAAGGAAGGATGTGAGAATTCATATAAGCACTCCAAATGATATATTTTCTGGATTCTGAAAGATCATCCACACCAGAATCGAATTCCGGGGAACTTGGAAGAAACTGATTAGAATCGGCAGTCACCACTTCCTGCTTTCCCAATATAACGCGGCATAACAACAAATGCCTCAATCCAGTTTCATCAACCTCTGAAGACAACGCACTGCAAAACATGAGAAAAAATTAATTAGAAATATGATAAATTAGTAACTTTATGCATCAATTATATATATTTCACATCACAAAGTGTCATTAAAACGAAAAAACCATTTATCAAAAAAATCATAGAACTTTGAAAATCTTAGAATACTTATAAGTTAGTAATTTGGAAGTCCGGCTAGAAAAATTTGTTCCTAGATACATAAGAAAAAGAAAAGATGAAAAGAGTTTTCTTAATTACAAGGAAAACTTTGCATCAATTATTAATTGCTTCAGTTTATAGGCCACAGCTATGAACAATTTAAGTTAATTATCCTCCTAACCATCGCAACTACTTTCTTGATTGTAACCAGTCCTTGCTTGCTCCAACCAAAAACAATTAATTTACATATAAAACAAGTAATTCAAAACAAGAAAAACCTTTCATTAGAGAACATGAGCCTAGCTGTAGGAGTTTCTAGATAGTTTTATTAGCTTTCTCAGGGGAGAAACTTGACAGAGAAGCTTTAGTTTCTTCTAATTGAATTCTCAAAAACGAAACTGAATCCAGAGCCAGATAGTCTTATTAGCTTTCTCAGGAGAGAAACTTGACAGAGAAGCTTTAGTTTCTTCTAATTGAACTCTCAAAAACGCAACTGAATCCAGAGACTATAAAAAGCAATATATGCTAACTGCAAAACGTCAATTCAATAAAATCATCACAACTACAGTATAGAAAAAGCATACCTGTCTAACGAATAATTTACATGAGACAAAGGGATGCTACGTCTACAACCATCTCGATTGCCAGCAGCCTTAAGACACCAACTAAATCCGTGCATCAAAATCTCGCAAATCTCATCCCTGGAAGCGCCATACCAAGCATACTTGACGTTGGCATCGCCGCCACACTTGTCAGCCACCGCCTTTGAGAAAACCTGAAAGTTGTGTGCCCGAGCTTTCCCTGACCAACTAGAGTTTAAATTTTTATGAATTGCCACGATTTTTGTTTTCTTCGCCAACTCAGAACCTTGACCCAGGCCTGAAAGAAAACTTGTTCTGATGATGGAAGCATCCAAGCTTGGTTCATGTATCTTAGCCAAACCGTTTTTCAGAAAAATCTCGAAACGATTTGAATCTGAATCAATCTCATTGCTTTCCGACGTCGCGTATGAGATTTCACCATTATCCATAGTCACCGAGACTTGATCTTCTAAAACTATTTGATTCATCTGTTCCTCTAAAAAATTTTTTTGAGGAAGATCACAAAGATTTGTAGGGCAGAAAACCGAAGGAGCTTAAACCAAAAAAAAAGAGAAAACCGAAGGTGCAAGGACGAAGTTAAACCAGCGGTTACATAATGTATTTATAGGCAAAAGGCATAAAAAAATAAATTTTGGATTGAAAAGTTATTTTTATTCAATTTCAATATTAAATAATAAAAAATATGATTTTTGGTTTAAAAATTAAGAAGTAGTTTGGTATCGTTTCTTGTTTTCTGTTTTATGTTTTTTTTTTAAAAATTCTGTTTTTGTTTTGTTTTCAATTTCTGAAAACAGAAAATATATTTGTTTAATACTGTTACGTTTTGAAAACAAATATTTAAACTGATTCAGATATAATAATTCAATTCACAAAACAAAATTTTAAAATTAACTAAAAAAATAATATATTTATTAAATAATATTATTTTATATTATTTAATACTAATTTAAATATTTTTATTTAATCATATAAAAATTTAATATAATTTAAATAATGTTATAATTAAATAAAATATTAAATAAAATAATATTATTGAATTTAATTGTAATAATCATAAATTATATTTAATAATAATTTTTATTTAATTGTAATAATAATAATATTACATTATTAAATAAAATATTTAACTAATTAATTTATAATAAATTATATAGTTATTAAAATATATTATATTTAATATAAATAATATTATTTAATGTTAATTATTTACTTTTTTAATAATATTAACTTATTTAATAGTAGTAGTGATATATTTTAAATTTAAGATAAAATATAATATTAAATAATAATATTGTTTAGTAAAATAAAAATTAATTATATTAGATAATAATATTAATTATTAACATATTAAAATTATAATAAATGATATTATTTAAAATATTTAATATTGTCATAACGTATTAAGTTTCGGGAAACCTAATAGCTAGACACTAAAATTATGGGAGTAGCAACCAACCATTCTATTTAGGTGTGATTGGTCACCTATTCAAACTAAGGATAAGGCTTGGTTTACGTTCAAAGATACTAGGGTTCGGGAGTACGGTTACGTATAGGGAAGGATTAGCACCCCTACAACGCCCATCTTAAAATGGTACCAACTAGTTTTAGGTTATCTTTACAATTTGCCTTGTGTTTATATTAATTTCGATATGCTTATATATTGGGAATATTTCTAAGATTTTTCCATCAATTTGGCTCCAATCTTAAAAATCTCCCTCGCCTCAATATGTTCAAGGAGTCTCAATTAACTTTCTTGAACTCCATCGTCGGATCAAGTAAATAATTTATGAAAATCTTATTCTTTCTAACTTTGGCTCTAATTTCGACTCCATATTAATCTCTATATTTTTTTAATCTTATTTCGTATTATATTTATCTATATATTTTATTTATTTGCTTTATTTATTTAGAGAATAAATATGAATAATGGTTTATTGAAGATTTTCTTAAAAGCGTCCCATCTATTTGGCTCGGCTTAAAAGAAATCTTTTCACCTAGAAAATTCAAGGAGTCCCAGTTGACTTTCTTGAAATTTCATCATTGGCATACTTCATATTTTTTATTTCCTATAATTTTTATTCTAAGCTATTTAGTTCATTTATCTAATTTTATTTAAATTTCTTTAATCTTAACCTTGATCTGATTTATTTTTATTTTATTTATTTCATTTATTTATATTTATTTAATAAACATGAATTATATTTTTATTGAAAATTCTTTCAAAAATATTCCATCAATTTGGCTCAACTTAAGAAAGAATCATCTAACCTAGAAATATCCAAAGAGTCTCGATTGACTTTCTTGAAATTTCATCCTTGGTATAATTCACATTTATTTCATTATTATCTAATCTTATTAATTACTAATTATTTTCAATCTAAGCTATTTCATTCTATTTATTTAATTTCTCATCTAATTTATATTCTCGTATTTATATTTATTTATCTATATATATTTATATTTTATTCATATTTAATTTACTAAGAATAAACATGGATTATAATTTATAGAAAATTCTTTCAAAAGTATTCCATCGATTTGGCTCAACTTAAGAAAGAATTTCCTCACCTAGACATTTTTAAGATGTTTCAATTGACTTTCTCTAAATGTCATCATCGGTATAACTTATATTCATTCCTTTCAATTATTTATTTTCACTTAATTTTTAATTAATTTTTATGTGAGTTTGTACAAAGATTTATTTTTAGGCTAATTTACTTTTAATTTCGATTGGTTAACAAATCTAATTCTAAACTAAAAACAAAATTCATGAATTAGTAAAATAAAATAAGTTAATTAAATAAAACAAAATAATAAATTAACTAAAATAACAACAAAAATTTCTTAAATATCCTAAAAATATATTTAGTACATGCTTAAAATAATAAAAACTAAAACCAACCCCTTCTTTTTTTTTTTAACATGCTAAAGATCATTTAAAAAATAAAAAAATATAAAAATGACTAATGGATTCGTGAATAAAGTTTAATATACTGAAAAACATACCTCAAAGTTTCCTTGTTGGCTTAAACAGTGCTTCACAGAGAATTGAAATCTTGATTCTTATGCCACTTCCATAAAACCTTCCCCTTCTTCTGTGTTGTTATTATTATTCTTTTGAACTTTGTATTTCAACACAGCCTGCACTTGGACGTTTCACGATTGTAGCAAGCCAGCAAAGCAACAGCACAGGGCATGCAAGGTACGAGCTTCACGTGGCTTGGCTTTTCATCTTGGAACGATGAGGCTGGTTGGAGGTGAGGAAAGCAGCAACAGCACAAGCGACGTGAATGGTGCAGGAGCGACGCGAATGTTGGATGATGCAACAGGGCTGTGCACAAACTTCACAAACAGGGGCACAGTACAAGGGGCGGGCTGGAGCAATGAAGGTGATGATGTTTAAAGCAGAGCAGAGGTGTAATAGCTTGGAACAGGCGTGAATGAAGGAAGCAACGTGAAGTGTGGATGGGCGGTGTACGAGGTAGGCAAGTGCCACAATGATGGAGCAGAGAAGGAACTCAAAAACGGCACTATTCCTCTCTCTCGTTTCTGTTGCTATCTTTTATCAAAACTCCTTTGTTGCTTTCTTTCCTTACAGGTGGCAGCTAGATGTTGTGTCCAGCATGGATGAAGCAAAGGAGATGCAGCAGGCGTGGCTTGATGCAGCGTGTATAGGAGCAGCAATGAACGGTGCAACGGCTTGGGGATGATGGTGCAGCAACAGCAACTGTGGCAGAGGTCTTGCTGCGGCAATGGACCGTGCAAACAGGGGACGTGGTCAGAGGTGCAAGTGTGTGCAAGGCGGCTGGGAGCCCGGGCTGTGATGCTTCACGATGAAGATGATGCTAGTTGTCACGGCCCAAGTGCTTGGTGTCTGGGCGAGCTGCCTGGCGGGGCGTGACACTAGTGCAGGGGTGTGCGCAGGGAAGGGATCGGTGCAGCAAGGTGCTTGTCGTTGTGGTGACGACGAGCTGCTATGGATGATGGTGCAGTAAAGAAGATCCGTTTTTTTTTTCCCCAAGGTTTCTAGGATTTTTTTTTTCTCCCCCCATGATCAACTATGACTCTCTCTTTTATATCTTTTTTATCATTATATTTTTTTAAAAGAAAATAAATCAAAGGCCCTTTATTGATCCCATTATCATGGGATTTTTTTTTCATTTATTTTCTTTGACTTTTTTTTTAAAATTTATTTCCATTTCATTTTTTTTATTTTTGGTAATCAATCTTCAGATTTTATTTCACTGTAATTATTTTTTTATTATTACTATCTTTCTTATGACAACAAATCATTAAAGTCAACTTCCTTTCATTTTATACATTTTTTTTTAAACAAATCCTTTGGTCAACTTTGGGTGTGCATGGGACTTTAGGTATTTTGCATGGAAGGGTTTGCATAGGGTTCCAACTTAAGATTTGATCAAAATTGATTTGTTTCTTTTTATCATTTTTTATTTTTTTTATTTTTTTAATAAAATAAAAAAATTATCCGGACAAAATTAGGTGTCTACAAATATATTCAATAAATTATTAAAAAAATTTAAATTAAATAATATTATAATATTATAGTTCAATGTAATATTTATTTAATTGCTTTTTACGTTTTCAACTTTTCTATATTAAAATAAATATATTAATTTTAAAATATTAAATAATATTTTATATAAAAATTTAATATTATTTTATTTAAAAAATTAATTAATTTTATTTATATTTTATTATAAAATATTAATATTATATTAATATATAAACTCTGTTCACTTACTTATGAACAGTAACAGAATTGAAAATATGTTTTCGAAAACAATGAAAACAAGAAATTCTTGTTTCCAACAATTTTGGAAATTCTTGTTTTCGTTTTCGTTTTTTGAAAACGGAAACATGTTGTCAAACGTATTTTCTGTTTCTGTTTCCAAAAAAACTGAAAACAAAAAAAGAAAACAAGAAAAAACAACAAACGACCTCTAAGCTTCTAAATTATATTATATTAGTAAGTTGCCCCGCACTCCGTTGCGGGCAAAATTTTTTTAAAAATATATAAATTTTAAATTTAATTATTTAAATTTTTTTAAAAGGATATATCTAACTCAATTTAAGATTTTAGTTTAATTGTTTTAATAAAATAAAATTTATTTTTAAATTATTGATATTGTCTCAAATTATTTTAATTATTTAAATTAAATTTTTTTAATAAGATTTTTTTTATATATATTGTAATCCTTAAAAAAGTATATTCTATTATATACTTATTATTATTTTTATTGATGTTTTATTTATCTAATAAACTAAAAAAATTTATTTTAATAATAAAAATAAATTATTTTTATGATCATTTGAAATTATTTTTTAATTGGAGTAAATTTTAAAAAAAAATTTATACACTTTAGTAAAGTTGACTACATGAAACTAAAAAAATATTTTTAAATTAGCCATTAGAAATTCTAAAATAATTTTCATGATTCTTTGGAGATTTTTAAATAATTGTTTTTTCTTTACTATTTAACATAAAAGTTAGGAATATATATTTAATAAGTGAAAATGTTTGTAAAAGAAAGGAAAAAAATTAATCTAATTACATTTTTTTGTTGAACTTGTTTACTTAAAATATATTAAAGTGAAAGTGTGAGAACAAAAAATGTGGTACTGAAATACCCTCAAAGATTTATTTTAACTTAGTGAAACAAATTCGGCTCATTTAAAAAACATATTTTCATAAAAAAAATTCGATTATTGACTCAATGCATAGAACTAAAAATTAATCTCACGAGAAGTTTTATATATATATATATATATATATATATATATGCATATATTTCATTTTAATTAATGAGTATATATATTTTAAAATTTTTTGCTAAAATTCATTTTTAAAAAAAGCAATTTCATATACTAAATGTACATATTATATTTTTTCCTTAAAATATTCTAAATTATATTATTTTTATTTAAAATATTTATAAATAAAAAATATATATTACGTCTTTTCATCTACAGTAATAAATATGTGTGTATGTATATTAATGGTTTATTAAGGGATTGATATTAAAATATTAAAGTGTGTGTATAATATCGTTATTAATCAAGTATAGGTTCACATCCTTGAAACTACATTGAACTTATATTTGTAATTCTTAACTTATATTTGTAATTCTTAACTTATATTAGATAGAACAAAAAAAAAATTGGTGCGTGATACTCTTAAATTTCAATTATAACACGATTATTCTTTTTAAAAAAATATTATTTGTATAATTTATTTTTTAAATAATTGTATAATTTATTTTTTCTTAAACTTTTTTTAAGAAAATTGAAATAAATATATTTATATTATAAATAGTATTAAAAATACTAATAAATCAAGATAATTATTTTCAAAAGATTGATTTATTAAATGAAAATGATAATTTTTAATTTATCAATTAATCATCTTATTTATTTTTTATTTTTTAAAATAAAATAAAGTAAAATTTTAATACAAAATTAGAAAATTAAATAGACCACACTAAATAAAAAGCTTATAAAATATTTAAATTTTTATACAATTTGACCCTAATTTGTATGTCTTAAGATAAATTCATATTAAACTAATCCCACTACCGTTTTTATTTTTATTTGTCGTAGTCTCTAACTATTTAATGTTGAAATTATTCATTTATTTATTATTTTATTTTCTCTTTTATATCATTCGATTATCATATTTAAAGAATTTCTTTGAAAGTTTTTTATTTGTAGATTTAGTTTTTATATTTATTTGTGTTTTAAAAAATTATTTTTTGAAAATTTTTTGCTTTATACTATAATTTTATGATTTTTTTGAATTTTTATATTATTTGTAATATTTTTAGTATTTTATTTGAATTTTTGCAAACCAAATCTTTTTTGCATTTGATTTGAATTTTTAAAAACTTTTAATACGTATTTTGAATATTTATTTTTTTACATGATATTTGGTTTAGTTCCTTAAAAAAAATCTTTGAATTTTAAATTTTGTTCTCTCTCTCTACTTTTCATATCTTTCACTTTTTTATTTTAACTTTAGAAAAATAATTATTACTTATAAAAAAATTGTGAATTACCACATAATTCAATTTATTTTTAATATTTTAATGTTAATAAAAAATTAAAACTAATTATAAAATTTAAAAAATAAAAAAAACCCAAGCCAACTCAAAAAAGAAGACACATGTCAAACAAAGAATCCCTTAGGGATTCTTTTTATATATAGGTATAGATTATATTATATTATATTACAAAGACATAGTAAATTTGGTAAGATATCTACATGTATGCTTATATAGACATTTTCTTTGAATGATACGTAAGCATTCATTAATTTCATGTACACTTAAATCAAAATGAATAATAACTACTAACTTCTTCACTTTTTCATTTTCCTAAAATTTTTTCTACTCCATAAAGTTTCTTAATTTTTTAAAAAATATATTAAAATAATTTTAAATACTAACTATCTAATAAAAAATATTTAAAAACATATAATTTTAATATCATCTATTTGTAAAACTAAATAAAATATTTATTGATATCTATTTATATTATAAAATAAATGATTTTAATTTTAATTTATTGATAAATTATTTTATTAACAAAGTAAAAAATATAAAAATAAGCTATCAGTATCATGTATATTATTTAAATATTTAAAATTGCTATTTTCTAAATAAATAAAATTCATGTATAAAACATCTAAATTTATAAATATATATGTTACATGCATATTTAAATACATGAAATTAGTTCGTGTATTGCACAAATCACTTTGTTTTCAGATACAAATATAAATAATTTTATACTATAATAATTCTTTTATATATATATATATTAATTATATGTATATAAAATACATATTTATAATAATGATTATTTACGTTAATAATAAAAACATACCTCAAAATGTTACTCTAACATTTGATATTATTAAAATATACTTTTAATTTCTATTTTAACATTTTTTGTTAATGTGCTCAATAATATTATTTATAATACGTTGTTATTTTTTATTCTTTCTAATATTTGTTTATTTTATGTTTTGAATATTATAATTTTTTATAATTAGATATCTTCATTATATTATATATTATCATTTATTCTTTAAACAAATAAACTAAATAGTTTTATTTTATATATTTACTAATTTAAATAGTTAAAATTAATTCATATATCGTACAAGTAAACACTATTATATATTACAAGGTACATGGAGACTTATAATTTTTTTTACTTACGTAGATGTTTATATTTCTACTTTACCTTTTTTTTGATGGGATATTTCTACTTTACTTTAATAACGCAAAAACACAAATTTAAATATCAATATAATCGGTTATCTTTTTAAAACAGTTTCCTTTTTCCACTTTCCCTCAATAATAGTTAATGTTCATTATTATTTTTTGTTTGTGTTCAGATCTCGCTTTTTTTCTTAAATCTCTTGATAATTCTATTATTTATTCAGGAGATTTCTATGCAATGGGATTATCTACTAAGTTCGTGCAATGTTTGGATGGAGAGTTGCGGAAAAGAAAAGACGTTAATTGTGTTAAGCTTCATGGTATTGATGTCAACAACAGCAGGTAAATTATCCAAAGGTTGTAGTTCAATTGACAACGCAGATTGAGTTTGTGGGAAGAGTTTTCGGGTTCGACTCCTACTAAACACATTTTTTGGGAGGGGTAAAGAGTTTTAACTGTGACTAAATTCCAAACAGGATTAATCTCAGATCATTAAAACAGATGAGGATATCTGTGATCTACACAAAAAAATAGCAGGTTGTTGTTGCCCAAAACAACAATGATTGATTGCTGACGTTGATATTGTCTTCGTTCTCCACGTGTCTCCAGAAAAGTTCTGCAAAATAGAAAACCATCAGGGGGCGCAGGAGTTTTCCCCTGCGCTCGCACTTCGATGCTTAAGTCAGACAGGGTTTTAGTAGGCAAATAGAGCTTAGGGTTTAAGAATGATACCTGTGACCTATTTATAGGAGTTATTTTGCACGTAATTACCTTTAAACCCCACAGCTTAAATAATAACCCAGTGGATCATTTATGGGCCTTTTGAGTCCTCTTTCTTCTTGGACTTATATTATCATTTGGCTCAATGGTCTTCGACTTGACTTATAGAAAAGCCCAGTAATCTTTAACCTAACCCACATCAATTGCTCCCCACTCTTTTGCAGGGTTTACCCTGTGAAAGAGTATATAAAGAATGTGCTTTTCAAATTCTTTTGCTATCCTCTTTCTGGGATTATCACAAGAGTCTTTTCATCTTCACTTGAGGGCTCAACTAGTGAACTTCATTATTATTTGTAACAGAAACGACGTCGTGTCATCATTTCTTTTGTCAAGTGTCTTTTCAAACCATTACCGAGATGTGTTTTTCTCCTCTGAGCTAAATGCTTCTCCAGTGGAATATATCACCCTTCTTTTCAAATACAAGGTCTTAGCTGATAGAAACCAAGAGCTATAAGGAGAAAAATCCGGTAGGTCGGAGCCACCAAAGCCTTTTGGTTTCATCAAATACGATTTGTGCTTGGCATGCTCCTGATTGGTTGAAGCTTGATTCAGATGCTGAGGATTTGGAACCTTTTCTGAGAATAGGCATTTATAAAGATCTATCTGATCTTACCAGCCCTTAAGAGCCTTTTCGTTGACCCGAGATGGTCGGGGTTCTCACAGGCTTGGACAAAGATGATTTGGATAAATATAGCATCTCAGGACGTACATGCTTGGGTGCCTGTTAGTATCGATGCTCCTTTTGAAGCAGGAGATAATCTAGAGTGCTCCCTAGTTTTTTGTGAAAGAGCTTAGTCTTTTACAAACTGATCAACACATTTTTAAACTCATCTACAGAGGCAACTACACATTTACCTTGTATTAATCTTACGTAATAATCAGATTTTCTCACGCACTTTTCACTTTAAGTGCATACGTAGCCTGCATTGCGCATTTTTCACTTCAAGCTTTTGGTTTGCCCGTCTCGCACCCTTTTGTGCTTAGGGACTTTTCATTTGTCCGTCTCGTGCATTTTTCGCTTAGAGACTTTATAAAGAATTGTCCGTCTGGCGCATTTTTCACTTAGGGACTTTTAGATTTGCCCGTCTCGCACCTCTTGTGCTTAGGGACTTTTCATTTGCCCGTCTTACGCATTTTTCGCTTAGGGACTTTTAGATTTGCCCATCTCGCGCACTTTTTGCTTAGGGACTTTTGTTTGCCCGTCTCGCACCTCTTGTGCTTAGGGACTTTTCATTTGCTCGTTTCGCGCATTTTTTGCTTATGGATTTTATAAAGAATTGCCCGTCTAGCACATTTTTCACTTAGGGACTTTTAGATTTGCCCGTCTCGCGCACTTTTCGCTTAGGGACTTTTGTTTGCCCGTCTCGCACCTCTTGTGCTTAGGGACTTTATAAAGAATTGCCCGTCTCGCGCATTTTTCGCTTAAGGACTTTTAGATTTGCCCGTCTTGCGCACTTTTTGCTTAGGGACTTTTGTTTGCCCGTCTCGCACCTCTTGTGCCTAGGGACTTTTGATTTGCCCGTCTCGCGCATTTTTCGTTTAGGGACTTTTAGATTTGCCCATCTCGCACTTTTTTGTGCTTAGGTACTTTATAGAGAATTACCCGTCTAACCCATTTTTCGCTTAAGGACTTTTAGATTTGCCCGTCTCGCGCATTTTTCGCTTAGGGTCTTATTTGTGCCCGTCTCACGTCTTCTTCTATTCCTGCAACATGTCTATCAAACATGGAGGATTATCATAGTGCAAAATAACTGGCCTTTCGTTTCATAATGTAATATTTCCAATCAAATGGAACAAGTAAGAACATAATTGCAGCAAATGTTAAAATAACAAGTTTCTACCGCCAATACAGTTCCAAGTTTATCTTTGTAGAGTCTGTAAAGTACAAATGCTTGGACATTCGGTTGTTAATCATGGATTGTGTGTTAAGTCGCACCTTGGTTCTTTGCTCATAAGAACCAGCAATCTACCTTCGCGAGCTTACCACAAGTTGTTTCTGATCCGACTATGTCGAACTAAGCTCTCCCTGGCTCGCTGCCTTACAGGACAGTGACTAGTGCCTCCTTTGGACACCTGCCTAATATGATCACAACTGTTAGAAGAGACAAGAAAATTGCAAGCATAATATATGAGGATACCTCAAATCTGCTACCACCCATACGTCCTTTCTTGGTCGGTGAACACTATAACAATGTGCAAGGGATTTCGTTGACCTTGCATCCAAGCAATTGGCTGCGCTCATATGTCTTCCACGTGCTTTTTCTAACTCATCAGTAACTAGTTCTCATTTCTTGTTATCAATATCAATACTAATGAGGCATCCTCCTGGGACCAAGGATGAGTCCGACTCACAAGGTCTGGACGATTATTTAGAGGATGGAGCCATGGATGACCTGGATAATCTCGAAGGTCTATGGCCTCCTCAACAGCCGCGCAATCAGCCTGGGGTTACTGAGGTTCGTGACCAGCCTATGCCTATCGAAGTGCGTAATGAGCCTGAACATGTCGAGGCAAGCGATCAGCCCGAGCCTATCGAGTCATTGCAAAGGTTAGATGGTGACGAGCTCCAGTTTTTCAATCTACTACCATTGATCCCTAGCCAGACTTTGCAGCTGTGGCCGGGCCCTCGAGCGATGCTCCTATTTCTGAAATTGTTCCTCCAGCTCCCCAAGATCCTAGTGCTGATGCAGCATCTTCTCATCCGGCAAGTTTGTTTCTCACAACTTTGATCTCGATGCCCTAAGCTGGCACATCCTTTTCTTGTTTAAAGGACTCACGAAGCCGACACACCCTTTATATAGACAAACCCTCTTTCACATGTGTGGTTGTCAATAGGCCAAGTGTGTGGCTCTTAAGCCACTTCTAGATGGTTGCTAGAGCAGTTCTTGAAAGCTTATGTGTCATACGATTGACAGATGGACCGAAGGAAGCTTTTGGACATTCCGTTGGATTAGTGCGCGCACCAGATCTAGAAGATTCTAGATCATTCCGCTCAGATCCCGCACTTAGGCGTGCGTTTGGATCGTCAAATTTAAATGTGCTCGCCAAAGTTTTTTTCTAAAAGGCGAACCAGTAGTTTGGATTCCGTGCTCGCCAGCATTGATAGCCATTGCCGAAAGGCATGACTCGGGTGTTCTTTGCTCGCTTGCATTGTGCTAACGAGGGAATCTTGCCTATGGGTGCTGTGTTCACCTAGTTTTCTTCGCTATCATTTTATCAAAGTGGGGAGCTTGTCGCGTGCGAGAGCCCTATCTCATCCAAGGCTTGTTGCGGGTGGGAGCTACCCTGTCGCCCAAGGCTTGTCGCATGTAGGAGCCATTGTCTCACTCAAGGCCTGTCGCGTGCGGGAGCCCATGTCTTGCTCAGGGCCTGTCACGCACGGGAGCTCCTCTCTCGCCAAAGGCTTGTCGCGTGCGGGAGCTCTTGTCTTGTACAAGGCCTGTCACTCTTCTTGGCTTTGAAGTTCAATTTGACAACGAAGAAGATAAGGTTGCCCATGTTCGAGTCGTGTCGCATGCCTATAGTTGTGCAAACTGCTCTGTTGCGTGGCCCTGAGCTAGCTTGGGATAGAGTGCCTGTTGCATGCTTGTAGTCACGCAAATTTCCAGTGTAGCAAGCACCTTTCGAGTGACAGATTGTTCTGTAGCATAACGCCTTGCATGCGACTGACTATTCAAAAGAGTGGCATCTTTGTGAGATCTTCAATAGTGGTCCCTCTTTCTCGCCATTTTGGCCGTCCCACGCGTGAGCCACCTCTCGCAGAAAGAGTCTGCCACGTGGAACCTTGTCGCCAAAATTTGTCATGTGCGTGCCTGTGCTCGCCAAATTGAGGACATGGTTGTCGCCCATTCCTTGTACTTTGCCGCCAGAGATCTTTCAAGTGATAGGCTGGGCTCTGTCCATTTCGTGTACTCAATCACTAGGGAGCTTTTGGGTGATAGGCAGGGTTGTAGCCCACTTCTTGTATTCTGTCGCCAGAGATCACTGCTTTCCGCCAAATATGTGACTGGTCGTCGCCTCAGCTTTTTCTTTCTCTTCTTTTGTCTTACCATTTTTTGCGGCACAATACCTTTTACTTTTAAAGTATTTAGCGTACCTTTACACCATATAGCTCCCCAAGTTCTTCTTTGAAACAGTGTTGTCATTCCTTTTCAAAGATGGACTCTTTCTCGAGCGTTATGCTTGATGTTGTACAGAGTTGCCTAATCCTTTTTCGCTTTGGCCACCCAAAATGGCTTGCCCATAGAGTTCTCTCTCTTAGGCAAGTTCCTATATCGGTTGACAAGGGCTTGCTTGCTTGGGTCTTAGGATGGCTGTATTCTTACTCATCATTCACAACCGTACTCTCATGGTGGCCACTAGCTCGTCTGACCTTTTGTGCCCTGCCTAGTTTTTGCCGCTCGTCTATGTTCTTATGCATCTGGGTGAACACGAGCGGACATTTGGAGTTCTAGCGTGTTCCCTGAGGTCTTTGGTTGGGGCTTGCCCAATAGAGCTTCCTTGGATTTACGTTCACTCGTTTCGAGCCCTTCGTTCAATTTTTTCGTTTCCTGGGTGAGCTCATCAGCATTGTGCGCGCACCTCTACTAGACCCTTTGGCTTATTCCTTGCTTGCCAATCTAGAGCGTTCCTCGCGCCTTGGTACGTGCTTTACCGAGTAAGCCTTGTTGCATAGGCTAGGCTGTGGCATTAGTCATGCAATCGCCACATGCCACTCAATCGCCAAAAGTGTCTGTTATAGTGGTCTTATGCTCGCCACATGACACTGCGTTTGTCAGCATTGCTTCACGCCTTGTGTGCGTGAGGCTAGGCTCATGGGAGCCATTTGCTCGTCTAAAATGCCTGCCACTGCTTTATTGCGACGTAACCTATCGAATGTGCTCACCATTACCTCTGACCTATTGGGCTAGCATGCAGCTTGGGATCAGTGCTCATGTATTTGCAGTTCCGCCTTGCGTACGGTGGGACAGCCAAAATGAAGATTAATATCGCATAGCATGCAACGACAGAAAGCGGTTGTATCATCTTCGGTGCAAATCTTCATATCGCATCTTTAGCACTGGAAAGCAGCAAGGGAACGTTCTGTTTGGAAGTAAGACAGACTGTGCTCATGGAACTCATGGTTTAGACAGGGTTGACGTGTAGGTATAGCACAAGCACAATGAGGCTAGAACTCGCACTTTCCACAATTATAGGCGTCATCTCGGATTTTATTTTTACAAGCATTGCAATACGCCTTGGAGCTGTCCACTGTTGACTGTATGTAAAGAGGGTGAGTTGGGTGAAAAGGATGTTCCAAGATCCTTGTGGGAATGCTAAGTAAGCAGGATTCATGGAAAAAGAGCTCTTCACACCCTGTGTCAAAACAACCGTAACACATTCCTGATAGAAACTTGTCACACCATCTACAAATATAGTCATTTGATTTAACTTTTCTATACTTGCAGAGGGTCAAAAGATCGCCATGGCTGAAATGAAAAGTTTGTAATGAAAAGTTTGTTTGTACCTGCCATCAGATCTATGACCCTGTTTCTCCAGTGCATCACCTTTGGTGTAAGAAGCGCATGAGACATCAATTATGAAGTCACAATCTCTGCAGATATATCCATGGCCTCGAGAAAGAGCGAAACATCCAACAGAAATGGAAGCTCACAAGTTATTTCACGTATATTTAACATTAAAAGACATCAATTATGAAATCACAATTTCTGCAAAAATATAGCTGTTGTAAAGCAAATAGGGTTGATCCAATATAAACAACTGTAAAAGGAGAACATGAATAACAAAGCCTAAAAGGAAAGAGACAAAGTAGAACAAGAAGTGACAGTGGTGGCAGTAACAGTGAAAGTAGCTGTCGACACCAAAAAAGAACTTAGAAAGCCTTTTATTAGGAGTTTCTTAAAGACGGGATGGTTCAGGTGTGTCGCACACACCACGAATCTCTTGCAACTCATCCCGACGCAGTCCGCCACGTGTCCCGCCGGTACGTCAGATAGGATGTAATTGGTCGACATGCAAGCCTTGTTCCTCCAGTGCCGCAGCATTTGCCGAAGCCACACAATGTGGCTGATTTTATTGCTTTCTTTTTGAAAAAGTGCATGTCCCATCCACGTATTGTGAAGACTTTTTGCTTAGAAGTTGTATTTCCACCATCACAAATAGTACTTTTACTAACATTTTTTATTTTATCTTTTTTTTGATGTGACATCTTTTAATGCCACTGATCAATTGAGAATTTTAGCAATAAATGTCAGAAAGAATTTGAAGACAGTGAAACGAAAATTTTCAAGTTATAACGTATTTGCGTCGAAGTATGAATTTTTTTTTAAGGTCTGTCGCGAGCGAGAGGTTCTATCGCTCAACCTGTCGCTGCGCGAGAGCTTCTCTCGCCCACTTCTTGTACTCTGTCACCGAAAGCCTATCGCGACGAGAGCCAGTCTCTCGCCCACTGCCTATCTCGTGCGCGAGAGCCAATCTCTTGCCCTGCCGCAACCTACACACCCTGTCTTCCGCAGATTCTCTTTTTATCATTTTTTGTATTTGGCTTTTTTTTTGTTTGTTTCCCACAAACGGCGCCAATTGTTGTTACCCAAAACAAACAACAATGATTGATTGCTGACATTGATATTGTCTTCGTTCTCCACGTGTCTCCAGAAAAGTTCTGCAAAATAGAAAACCATCAGAGGGCGCAGGGGTTTTCCCCTGCTCGCGCACTCCGTTGCTTAAGTCAGACAGGGTTTCAGTAGGCAAATAGAGCTTAGGGTTTAAGAATGATACCTATGACCTATTTATAGGAGTTATTTTCCGCGTAATTACTTTTAAGTCCCACAGCTTAAATAATAACCCAGTTGATCATTTATGGGTCTTTTGAGTCCTCTTTCCTCTTGGGCTTAGATTATCATTTGGCTCAATGTTCTTCAACTTGACTTATAGAAAAACCCAGTAATATTTAACCTAACCCACATTACAGGTAAATTTCAATTTGACTTTGGCAAAGAAATTTTCCCTTTTCAAAATTTGTGATTTTCTTATTGCATTTTCCTATTTTTTTCTTTTCAATTTTTTTCATTGCCTTATTTTAATTTGCATTTTAACAAATTCATTTTTTTATTATTTTTAACAGTGACAATTAAATCCTCCAATCCAACTGCTCTTTGACTCTAGCGTTCTCATGGATAAAAAGAAAAAAAGTACTTTATTCTTTTCTTTTTCAACTTTTTTTTTGAATTTTCAAAATCAATTTTAATAATTTCTCTAATTTTCTCATTATCTCTCAAGGCATAGTCGTAAGTCTCTAAAAAAAGGTAAGGTTCCTTCGTGATAAATTAATTTTCATTAGCTTTAAAAATTTGCTATTTATCTTTTATTTTAATGTTGATTTAGTGCTCTTACTTTGCGATGATTCTAATAAGCTTCTTGGATATGGAAAGCACATGATAATTTCTTCTTTTTTTTTATTAATTTTCTTTATCAACAAGTACATTCGGTGTTATTGATTAAATTGATATAATTTGTTTGAGTGTTTCAAGCAATGGAAGAGCCATCTCTACTCTTCGAAAAGGGCAATAATCAGGTAAAATATATTTTATGTGCTCTTGCGTTTTAGAAATATAAAGATTAAATATTTTATTTATATTTTCTGTTTATTTTATTTATTGACAGTTAAAGATATCAATCGTTTTAAAAATTGAAAGAATTATCTAAAATAATCTACTTGTTCAAACTGGTTTCATGTAAGTGTGTGTGATTACAGCAGGATCCATCCTTTCTACTAATCAGTCACATCAGTTTTATTAGTAAATTTTACACGAATATTGCAAAGTGATTTGAAAATTATCACGTCAGTTTTATTAGTAAACTTTACACGAGGATGTAACCAAAAAAAAAAACTTTACACGAGGATTGCAAAGTGAGTGATTTTAAAATTAGGATAATTATCCTATATATCATTAAAGGAATTTTTTTTTATTTTATAAGTAGTGTTAAGATAATAACAGATGTCCCTTAAAAATATTAAAAATAAAAGGTAAAATAGCCAAATAAGCCCTCGACCTTTTATTTCGTGAAAATCAGTCCATAAACTTTTATTTCAATGGAAATAAACCCTCAACCTTCTAAAATTATGCAATTAAGTCCAAATCTGTTAAATGACACTAACTGCCGTTAGTATTGCACATGTGGCATGCCACGTGGCAGCCAAGTAAGCTATCCACGTCAGCTTTCACTAACGGCAGTTAGTGTCATTTAACAGATTTGGACTTAATTGCATAATTTAAGAAGGTTGAGAGTTTATTTCCACTAAAATAAAAGTTTATGGACTGATTGCCACGAAATAAAACGTTGAGGGCTTAATTCCATTTTGGGCTTAAGATCGAGGACTTATTTGGCTATTATTCCAAAATAAAAAAATAAAATAAGACAAGTATCATCATCCTAACCTCATTTTTGGAGTCAAAAATTTCATTAATGGTGTATGAGATATTAATCCTTAAAATTATGGATTAATATCTATACACCGTCAGTGAAATTTTTTTTACTCCACAAGTAAAGTTAGAATGATCACACATATCTTGTTTTATTTATTTATTTATTTTCTTAATATGTTTAAATAACATGTGTAATCATCCTAACCTCATTTGTAGAGTCAAAAAACTTCACTGACAAGGTATAAGATAATTATTTTAAAATTATATCCCTTATCTAGCTTTGAAATTTTTAATAAATTATCTAAAATCTAATCACTTAAAAATTATCATTTATCTAATTTTAATAAATTTTAATAATTAATCTAATCAAATATTATTGTCACGACCCAAAAGCTATAACGTTCACTTGACACTTAAACTTATTCCAGTTAACAAATTTACGAACTAAATTTTTTTCTTTTCCTTTTATAGTTTATATTTGATGTCAGTGTAGTCACTAAACGATATTCACTAATATTTTTATTGTACTCCAATCGTAATAGCTTAAGGTTTAATCCTCATGTGAATTTATTTAACTCTCTAAGATAATAATCATTTTTTAACCCAAAATATTCTTTCTTAGAAAACAAATTGAGAATATCCCCCTTAAAATAGAAGATTTCCCCGATATAAACTACATGCAATTACATTCTTTTCATATATCCCAATCACAACGATAATTTCCATAGTCTACATCAAACAAGTCAAACACATCATATCAACAATCCTAATATTCACGACTACTCATCACACACATATCATGTGGCATCAAAGTATTATAATGACCATTCATTATCCTAGTTTACATATCCTATAGTATTGGACAAAAATTAGCCTGAAATATTAAATACGTATAAAAGAATACGTATATATACCAATAGCAATCATCTAGAGTCGTCTCGAGAGTTAAGGCGATATTTCAGGCCTATGACTATTTTGGATAGCTCTAAAATATGCCCCCTCTTTCGTGCTCAATCTGAAAAAAATGTTAAATAACGTTTAATGAGTGAGGGCTCAATAAGTCATTTATATAAGTGCAGAATTAGACTTATACTGCTCTAATGCAAATGCATGAAACCTTTAAGTAAAGATTCTCATATCATATTACATCTATAATCGTTTATCAAAACATCTCAAATCATGCCTTAAAGGATTCTAAGTGTGCAAGGGTTTAAGGTATCGATGGGAAGAGTATTTCGAAGAACCTCATTATCCCCATCCAGGTATTTGTCTATTACATAGATCTCTAATCATATCAATTCAATCATTTTTCAATCATTTTATCCTTATACCACAGTATATCATGCAATAATATAACATATGTAATTCCGATATCAGATTATATTAAATCATTCTCATATCAATCTTATGTCATATCACATCTTATATTGAAACCATGTTCAAATGCAAAATCAAATCAAGTCGTTTATCATTTAGAAGTTATTCTCTTGTATGGTATTAAATCATATCACTTTTCTTGTGGAAAAACATTGTCACTTTTGGTATATAGTCATGGTACTCCTTATATAAATCTCATGTTCATGTTCAATATAAGGTCATGACATCCTTTATGTAGAAAGCTTATTGTTATGTCATAATTCAGTATTCAATATTATGCAAGCTTTACTGTGTAATATAGCTATCATTTCAAATCATATTATGTTCGTCATATAGTCATATATGAAGCATATATAGTCTCGAAATCATGTTACATGTACTTTTAAAACATGTTCAAAACATGTAAAATCTCAAATCTTTTCAGGTTTACTTTTTAAGACATGACTAACGCATGTACAATTCGCAAATCATATCGTGTGTACTTTTAAAGCATGTTTTAAAAACATGCAATGTCTCAAAACATCTTATATTCACTTTTATAGCATGTCCAAAACATGTACTGTCTCAAAATATTTCTCATATACTGTAAAATCATGTCAAGTCTAGAGTTTATATCAAATAAAACCATACTCTAGACAGCATATCATATTAGATTCGAGACTAAGCTAAATCCCTAATACTCTATCAATAAAGACCTGGTTCACTGTAACTAGCAGTGAAAAATCATGTCATCATCTCCTGGAAACCAACTAGGGCACTATCTATGGCCATAGACCTCATGTCTCTCAGCCCCACCGATCAAGTGTGATTCAGCCCTGTCCATGACATTGTCGGACAAGCATCTCTACCTAATGAGTAATCTTCAATTAGGTGGCTTCTACTATACTTTATTGAATTTAACTCTCATAGGGTGCCTATAGTCTCATAAAACATTCAAATCTTTCATTTTTCTTATGAAAATAGTGTAAAGTATGTAACACCTTTCTTTAAGATCACTGACATATATAAATACATACACATACACTATATACTCATTCTTTCCAAAACAAATTAAATTTCTAAATTATTCATATAAGGATTACATGAGGGAATCCTTTCAAAGTCTCAAGTTATAAATGAGGTATGTTTAAAAGTGATGTAGTTAAATGTATGAGTTTAAAACAGTATGATATAGTGCCCATGAAATGCATCAATGCAATATCATTTCGCCTAGTGATGCTTATAAGTCAGTACCACATTGAATCATTCCTCCTAAGATTGCATCTCTATGGTACCTTATCAAGCTTTATGTCATTCCTGCATTTCACTTCATTAAATCACAATTCCATAATATCACCTCTTGTACTGTACCATATCAACAAACTCTGTTATACTATTCCTAATTTCTTAGTTATGTCAACTCTCTAAGCATTTGAATCATATACTGTACCATATCAACAAACTCTGTTATACTTTTCCAAATCTCTTAGTTAAGTCGAATCTCTAAGCATTTGATTCTTCATATAATCATATATTAACGTATACAATATAATTCTACTTCTACGTTATATAAACATCTTATCGACTCCTATGCTCGAGGCTCGTGCGTCGTGCCTAGCCCAAGCTTGAGTTGTTGCCTTTTCGCCTTGTTACACCTTAAACACGATAGTGCCTGATTAGTGCCAATTTACAAGAGTCATTTTTCAATTTAATTTTATAATATATGGAACTTCGAAGTTGTCTTACTGATTTAAAGTTTAACATGTGTGAAATCCAAGTTTCGCACACATGCATCGAATTTCGCACATACACCAAGCTTGACTCATGTATACCTTTAAACATCAATAATTTATTTAGTATAAATTTAATAAAATTCAAAATATATATAATTTAATTTAAACGATATCAGTTTACTTATAAACCCGGACCAAATATATATTTCCTTTTTCTTATATATATATATATATATATATATATATATATATATATATATATATATATATATATATGCCTTTCTTTCTTTTCATTTCTTTTTTTTTTCTTACCTGGCCTTTTGGGTTAGTGCAGCAGTGGCAGCTCACTGACTATCGAATAGCCTTGTTCGGCTGGGTTTGTACACCCTTTCACGGCTCCAGTTTGTCCCTTGCACAGCCCTCTTCACAGCCTTATATCAGCCGCTTCAACCACTCCAAAACCAGCTTTGACACTTCTTTAAACGTCCCAGTTTTCAACCCTTTAAACGCAACAAAATTCTCAGTTTAAAATCCTTGTTTTAACCTTGAAATGCCAAGAACACTAACTACCCCTTTACCCTCACATCTCTTACGCCTCTCCTTGTCCAAGTTTGTGCTCTGTCCGCCCCACTTCAGCCACCAAATACTGCCTTTTACCACTTCAAACTTCAAACTTCAACCTTTAGCGTGGCCCATAACCAGCATCAAAGAAAGCATCTGTTCCTCGCCAAATCACCTGGAAATGCCACGCATGAGCCCTCTGTTTTGCCTGAACTAACACCACGTGAAACCCCTCCTTTTTTTTCAGCTCCAAACCGTCACCAATAAGCAGCAGAATGCCACTCGAAGTCAGGTCCAAATCAGTCTTCAACTGCTACGATGAATAGCCTTTCAGCCACCTATATTCTAGTTGTTTCCAGCCCGTGAGTCTCCCTATATTCACCATTTCCCTTGCAGCAGTCCCAGCTTACTTCCTTCCTCTTTCCTGCTCTAAACAACCAAAGTTCAACCATAATTTGAGCTCGCCTTACCCCTGTTCCAGCTAGCATTGGCCTCGGCTTTGTTTATCCTTGCAAAGAGCCCCTTCACCGAATGCCAACTGCAGCTTCTACCTCTTTTCTCTGATTCCCTCACGCCAGCATCGAATGCTCAATTTCTTTTCTTCCTCGCTTCCCTTTTACAACCTCTTCTGTTTCCAATTCCACCACAATCTTGTCCAGCTTCCAATCTTGCTTTTGTTGAATCTTGGAGAATCGAAGACTTCATTGATTGAGGAATGAAAAATGAATGAATACAAAGATTAACAACTGTCTGTTATATATACAACAAATTCTCGAGTAACTAACTAACTATTATCTAACTAAAAACTAACCCAAAATACATCAGCCTTATCACTTGCTGAGTTGGATAAACTAGTTGTCTCACTTGCTGAGCTGCTGAAGCTGTGTTGTCTTCTGTTAGCTTTGTTGGCATATTCCTTGATCATAGGTTGACAAAATCCGGCTATTGCCATATATAACCTATGATAATCAATGCCAAATAAATGGTCCATTATTTCATTGATTCTCTGACAATAAAATGATGTTCTGTGATGGTTTGAACGATCGTTTTTTGAGTTGGTCAGTTTTGAGAGGCTCCGAGTTCACAAACAGAGAGAAAGAATCCGGTCCCCAATCATCACTTGCTCTATCATATACCATCTAGTGAGCATTCGAGTGCTTGGAAGGCCTGTGATCGACACAGAGAAGATTATCAGATTCAAAAATCGCTTCAACAGCAAAGATACAGAGTGCAATGGCTGGACGTTAGATCTTATCGCTTTCGCATTTAATTGTTTTAACAAGTTTCATATTGTGTAGAAGCATGTTAGGCTTGTATGATGAACTAACATTTGGCATCATAGCCGTATTAATCTCTGTCTTGCATTAAGATGTATATTCTGTATCTTGTTGATTTGCCTAATTGTCTGCCTCTGTTTTGTAAGTTTTGGTTATAATGGATTCTTGGAAAATCTGGAATTGTGTTTTAAGACATTTTCAGCCAAAACCATTTGCGAGAAAACTGTTTTTTTTTCGTTTCCCCTGATTGATTTGGAACCAAGAACCACTCAAATCGAAGCAGGGAAGGTTGTTTTTCAAACGGGTGGCAAATCGGGTTGAAACCAGGCATTCGGGCAAAAAAGATGGTGTTTTTCGCGAAGAAGGAAGCAGCTAACGATGTTGATCGTCGTTCACCATAAGGGAAAAGGCGGCGCATTCGCCATCAAGTTTGCTTCCTTAATCGTCGTTCGCCATAAAGGATAGGCGGGGTACGTTCGCCATTATGTTTTGCTTCTCTCGAATTACTGTTCGCCATAAAAGGAAGGTGCACATTGTTCGCCATAAAAGGAGACTTGTGTCTGTTCGCCATTCAACTAAGGGCAAATGAAGAGTACTTAGTTCGCTATTTCAGTTAGGCGAAAAATGGTCTCGCTATTCGCCATAAAGCTAATAGCGAATGGACACACTCACCATACGGCTAGGGCAAAACGGCCGAAACTCAATTCACCATTCAGATAGGGCGAAAATGAGCTTGCCGTTCGCCATTCCGTCAGGAGGTGAAGTGGTGGGCATTCAGTTCGCCATTAAGTTTAAGGCGGACCAGCTTTCTCGATCATAGGTTGCGATTAAAGGGTGAGCACAATTTGCCATAAAAAGACCTCGCGAGCACTGTTCGCCATAAAGGAATGGGAGATCATAACAGGCAGCTCGGCATTAAAGCTAAGGCGAATAGTCGGCACATAGTTCGCCATTCCATCTAAAAGTAGAATGACGGGCACTCAGCTCGCCATTCGTTAATGCGAAATGGTAGACACGTTATTCGCCATTCGATGAACGCGAAATGGCGAGCACGTTTGTTTGCCTTAAGACTAGATCGCCGTTCGCCATACAGACCGCCTGGAATTAAAAAAAAATATGGAAGGGCATTTTGGCATAATTTTAATATTTAAATTTTTTTTATTAATTGTGTGCTTATTATGATTATATATAATCTTGTTATTTACATACTATGATTGATTTAAGCACATGTAATAGAGTTTATTCATATTATTAGGAATTAAATTGCCTTGTGTTGATTGCAATTTAAAAATATGAATAAACTTAAAATTTGATAATATGTCTAATGATCCATAATTTGTTTGATTAGGACTTAGCCACAGCAACCTTAATTAAATAAAATTATATTTGTAAAATCACATAATAATATTAGACATAAATTATGATTAGTTATAAGGTTATGGTAAATTTTATCTCATAGGAATTTTTATCATAATTTTATAACTAATTAAGATAAAATATCAAATTAGTTTCTTAATTTTCCCACAGAAATTAGGAAATGATATAATTTGATAGTTTTATCATTAGGAAATGAATCTATTAGAATTAGAACTTTAGCCCACAGGCAAGTTTTATGTCTGAGATTCATTAATAAAATATGTTTACATTGGTAGACATAATTAAATTTGCCTCAAAAATTCTATATACATAAGCATGTCGTTTTTCTATATGTAGTGTTTCCTCAAGCTAGTATTAACCTGGAAGTTCCCGAGCTAGATAGAGAGAACTACGAGGTTTGGAAGGAGAGAGTTGTCCTCCAATTAGGGTGCATGGATATAGACTATGCTATAAGGAAAGACAAGCCCGTATTGACTGAGACCAACACTCCTGCTCAAGTAGCTTTACATGAACGTTGGGAGCGATCTAATCGCCTTAGTGTCATGTATATTAAGACAAAAATATCTGCTGGGATACGTGGTTCAGTCGAACAGCATACCAACGTTAGGACCTTGCTGAAGGCCATAGATGATCAATTTGTCACTTCAGACAAAGCGTTAGCCAGTTTAGACAAAGTGTTAGCCAGCACCCTAATAATGAAGTTCTCATCAATGAGGCTCACCAGTGTCAAAGGAGTGCACGAGCACATAATGGCCATGAGAGATATAGCGGCCCAACTCAAGAAGCTAGAGGTGGAGATGTCTGAGTCTTTTCTTGTGCACTATATATTGAACACTCTACCGAAGCAGTGCGGAGCATTCAAGATATCCTACAACACATATAAGGATAAGTGGACCATCAATGAATTAATGACCATGTGTATTCAAGAAGACGAAAGACTGCTTATGGAATCGGGTGAGAGTGCATTTTTTACAAGCCAAGGAAAGACCCAAGATCGAGCCAAGAACAAGGGATAAGGGAAACTCCCTGCCCAAGCTGACATTAAGAAAGAGTCCAAGTTTTTCTTCTGTAAAAAGAAAGGACCATGAAGAAGGACTGTGCCAAGCTTCAGCAGTGGCTCGTTAAGAAAGGTTATCCACTCTCATATGTTTGTTTTGAATCAAATATGGTTGAGGTTAATCATAACACATGGTGGATTGATTCTGGATCTACAATTCACATTGTCGACTTCCTTACAGGGTATGACAAACCTAAGGTAGCCAGTGGAAAATGAGGAGAGCATCTATTCAGGAACCAAGATGCGCTCGCGTGTTGAAGGCATTGAAACGTGTACTTTAGTTCTTAGGAGTGGTTTTGTTTTGCAATTAGAAAAGACCTTTTATATTCCTAGTTTCTTGAAAAATTTAATCTTTGTTTCTAGGTTGGTACCTTATGTGATGGTCTTTTCTTTATTGATTTGCAAAATGACACTACTCATAACGCCTTGCATGTTCAAACTGGCACTAAAAGATGTGTTATGAATGAGGATTCCTCCATGTTATGGCAGCAGAGATTAGGTCATATCTCCATGAATAGAATTAAGAGATTGGTAAATGACGGAATACTTAGTACTCTCGATTTTACTGATTTCGACACTTGTGTGGATTGTATTAAGGGTATGCAAACCAACAAGTCTAAGAAAGGTGCCAATAGGAGTTCAACCATATTAGAGATCATACATTCTGACATATGTTGTCCAGACATTGATGCATATGGTCAAAAATACTTCATCACCTTTATTGATGATTACTCGAGGTTTATGTATCTCTACATGCTTCATAACAAGAACGAAGCATTAGACGCCTTTAAGATCTTTAAGGCTGAAGTGGAGAAACAATGTGGAAAACCCATAAAGATAGTAAGAACCGACAGAGTGGAGAGTATTATGATAGATACACCGAAGATGGACAAGCACCTAGACCATTTGCGAAGTTCCTTTAAGAAAATGGGATTGTTGCCCAATATACCATGCATGGTTCACTGGATCAGAATGGTGTTGCAGAAAGAAGGAATCGAGCTTTGATGGAAATGGTGCGTAGTATGCTTAGCAACTTGAAGTTGCCTAAGTCCATGTGGATTGAAGCTCTTAAAACGGCAGCGTATATATTGAACTAGGTTTCAACCAAGGCTGTTCCAAAGACGTCTTTTGAATTATTCAAAGGTTGGAAACTGAGTTTGCGTCATATGCACGTTTGGGGATGCCCTTCTGAGATAAGAGTTTACAACCCACAAGAAAAGAAATTGGATCCTATGACCATAAGTGAGTATTTCATTGGATATGCTGAACTGTCCAAAGGCTACAAATTCTATTGTCCATCTCATAGCACTAGAATTGTGGAATCAAGGAACGCCAAGTTTCTTGAAAATGACCTAGTTAGTGGGAGCGATCAATCTCAAGAACTAGTTTCTGTGAGAGATCAACCCTCTAACTCGAGTCAAGGATTGGTTATCATGAACAATGTCCCTTCAGTGCAACTAGACATTGAACAACCAATCATTAAAGATCCACAAGCAGTTGATAACTTACCTGTGAGAACTTGTTATTTTGTACTGTACGTGTACGGAATGATAAATTCTAACAAATAAATAAATAAATTAAGTTTGATACTTTATAAATGTCGAAAGAAAAGTGGGATAAATTCGAAATTTCGAACTTATAAAAGGGCAAAATTAGTTTTTCTCATGGAATGGTTAAAGGGGACCAAATAAGCCATAATTTGAAATAAATGGAAAAATTAAAGCTAAAAATGGGCTGGAACAGAAAAGAAAATGGGCAGTGGCACAACTTAGTAAATTTTAATGTTTATGAGGTCATTTTGTAATATTTTAAGGGGTGGCTGAAAAATTAAAATGAAAATAAAAAGGGAGACCAATTGGAAGGAGACAACACATCAAATTCATCTTTTTATTCAGCAAACTCCACCGCCTCACCATATTTCACTCTGTTTCAATTCTTCTTCTCGATTTTTCTGGTTCTCCAAGTTTTCTTCCGCCCTTACATGTTAAACCCTCCTTTTTCTTCATCTAAATTAGTTAGGCTTTTACAAGAATTATTCCTCACGCACAAGAGGCTTCTTAAACATCTCCAAACATCAGCCAAATGTGCAAGAAATTAGCAAAACAAATCTATTTTACTCCTGTAAGTAACGCCTCATATACAGGTAAAGATCAGCTTTAGTTTCCAGCTTTTGTAGTTTATGTATGGCGAAATTAAATGAGATGAGGATGTGGATGATTGTGATCTTGAAGAAAACTTATCAGAGTGTAAATTTATGGTTATTTAGGTGATAGAAACTTGAAGAAATAGGGCTAAAACGTGACTGCATATATATATGGCGTGAATGAATAAAGCAGAAAAATTCTGCTGTGCATGTGGTGCGACGTGAAGAGCAGTAAATAGGAATTGAACATGAAAATATATATATATATATATATATTATAAATATACATGAAAATCATGCTGTTATGATATGTCAGGAGTGTTTTGAAGAAAAAAATGTGATATATTGATGGTGTGAAAAACAGAAAAGGAAAACAGAAAACAAAAGTGAAGGTTGTGTAGGGAGTATTTATGTGACATGGTTGACATTAATAAAGAGACAAAACATAAAAAGGAAATCATGTATAAACAGGGGATTACGTTGATGGTCAGTCATAGCAGTTAGGAGGTGTACAAGGTGATGTTAATGGCTGAGAAGAAACCTTGGTGTTACATGCGTGTATAGCATAAATAGAGGAAGTAGAAAAATTTTGCTGGTAGGGTATGAAGTGAAAACATAAATTAAAATGAGAATAAATAAAAAAAAATTATATAAAATAGCAGGGGCTATGCTATTAGTTGGTGTTGAAAACTTAAGAATAGGAATAGTGTTTAAAGGACATAGAAGTAGAGAATAAGGCTGAACCAAATGAAAATTTCTCTGATTTAGTGTTGTTGACCGAATGGGATAAAAGTTAATAAAAGAGGGCATGAAAGTCAGAAATTGTGGGCTGTTAAGATATGGAAAATAAGAAAGAAAAGAGTATGTTGCTGCCGTGAATCAAGGAGAACATGGACTCAAATTGATGATAAATAGTCAAGTACATAACGTCAAAAG
Organism: Heritiera fomes; assembly: GCA_032173925.1. Classification (NCBI taxonomy): domain Eukaryota; kingdom Viridiplantae; phylum Streptophyta; class Magnoliopsida; order Malvales; family Malvaceae; genus Heritiera; species Heritiera fomes. Next base: position 11,713,247 of record JAPDPM010000009.1, on the reverse strand, counting down.
TAAAGGCTGAAAATGAAAGAAATAAGACAATAAAGTATAGTTAAAATAAGCATGATAAATGGATTGTGGTTATTGAATATGGAAAAGCTAAAGATAAGAAATATTACAAGAAATATTTAAATAAAGGAAAATATACAAACAAAAAGGCAGCCATCTCATCAATATATTGGCAAGAAAATAAAACAATAAATTTAACTATACAAGGCCATTCGGCCATGGAGAACAAAAAGGAAGAGAAAAATGGCATAACAAGTAGCCATTTCTAGTCAGGGGATTTTATTTATATCAGTAAAAATTTTATATATATATATATATATATATATATATATATATATATATATATATGTGTGTGTCATAGTTTAACATTTCAAGGAAACTTAGCTAATAATCGGGTGAATTGCATTGCAGTCAAAAGCTCGATATTCATGTGGTGCACGAAATAACGTGATCTCGACACACAGGTAAGGGATGCATGTACAGCACTGTAAGGATATTTAGTCTGCATATTTTTAAATTATAAATTATTTTATGGAAATGTTGCGATGATTTATCAACTGAAAAATTGTGATGATGTACTAGCTGGAATTATAAACTGTATTTTTCGTGCAGGAGGCTAGTCAATCGGCAGTCGTTATGCTGTCGAAAATTTTTAGAAATCATGTAAAATCATATTAAATGAGTTTATTTTTGAAAATCGATATTCAATCACGAAAAATGAGAAAATTATTATTTTTTATAAAACATGAATATAATAAAATCGATTTTTAAATATTCATGTTTTCAATATGGTGATAATGAAATCACCGAAAAATTCTCTTTGAGAATGGTGATAATGAAATCATCGAAAATTCTCTTGATATGTAAATTACACGAAATACGAGATAAAAATGAAAAGAAGTAAAGTGAATATTTTTATACATATTTCTTAAATATTCACTAAATGATTTTATAACCTTTATGGTTTTAAATTATGAAATCATATATTTTTATAAATTCCATAAAGGTTTATTGATGATGAAAAATACTGTTTTGAGACTAGTTGGCAACCTTATCATGCTGATATGTGATATGTGACATGTGATATGTAGTTCCGGCCGACACTTGATCAGTGATCCGCCGAGGACAATTATAGACTATGGCCATCGATCTGACATGATGATTTTATACCCTTCGGGGTCTATAGCATGATATGAGTAATGACCCAGTGGACGGGCTGGGCGTGCCTCAGTCTCCATATATGAAAAATGTTTTATATGATATGCTATACGTTAAATGTAAACGTTTTACATGATATGTGATAAGTTAAATGAAAGTGATTTACAGCATTTTACATAATGCTTATTTCGGTACTGATTTTAGTACTACGAGATGATTTTCATATGAACATGTAATATGTTTTCAAAAGAAAAAAAAAGTTTATAAGTCTAATATTCTTACTATGATTTTAAATTGAATATTAGATTATATGTGACATGAATATGTGATACGTTTTCTAAAAGGGAAAGAGGAGGAAAATAGATCTAATATTCTTACTTTAATTCTTAAATTGAATATTAGATTTAAACGATTTATATATTATACGAAAAAAAAGATTTAAATAGCTTATTTTGCTATTTAAAGTACTTACTAATTATAATTATACAGTAAAACATGAAATGAGTTTAAATGAGAATGATGATGATTTAACTAATATCTTTTCAAAAAATATATGAATATTAGCTACTTTATTTAAATGCTTTAGTTCATAAAAGCATTATTTTAAAAAGAATATGAAAATGAAAAGAAAAGAAATTTCAAAAAGGAAAAGGGTTTAAATTTCAAACGAAAAGAAATTTATTACTCTCTACAGTTGCTTCTAGGTTCCGGGACAAGACAGATATTTCAAAATACCTGCCTTACTCCATCCGGATCCCTAACCGACTGTAGTATCCTTCCTACATGTGTGCCTAGAGCCCCCATAGGAAAAAAAAAGGTTTTTCAGCATATAGATAGCTGAATATCAAATGAGGCATATAATTCCCTTACTGAGCCGTGGTTTGCTCACCTCTTAATTTTAACATTTCAGGTTTTCGAAGACTGAGAGTCTAACACCTAAAGGATTTCGGCTGCTCATTTAGGGACGATGCAATAGCTTGATTTATTTAATAAGGTATGATCATTTATTTTCTGTATTTAGACTTATCTACAGTACTACTTCCTTTATGAATTAAGATAGGGGATGTAATTCATAATATAATTTTATATGAAATTGTTTATATGCAAAAGAAAAGTAAAGTATCGCAGACAGCTCAACCAAATAAGATGTATAGAAAAAGGTGACAAATAGGATCACTGTCTGTGACATTACCAGTAGACGAGGCTCCTCTGGATACACCAGAATTGAGTGAGCAACCACTTGAACAACATGATCCTTCGGAGAATGTTGAACCAACATTAAGAAGGTCTACTAGGGAAAGGAAATCAGCTATTCATAATGATTACATTGTGTATCTACAAGAGTATGATTTCAACATTGTGCCCGTTAATGATCCAGAGATGTTTTCACAAGCCATGAACAGCAAAGAATCAAAACTTTGGTTCGATGCTATGAAGGATGAGATGGATTCGATGGCATCTAATGGAGTATGGGATCTTGTCGAGTTGCCTAATGGGGCCAGGGCTATAGGCTGTAAATGGGTCTTTAAGACCAAGAATGACTCATTAGGCAACTTTGAGCGTTATAAGGCAAAACTCGTAGCCAAAGGATTCACTCAAAAGGAGGGAATCGATTACAAGGAGACCTTCTCTCCTGTGTCTAAGAAAGATTCTCTTCGCATCATAATGGCGCTTGTTGCACATTTTGACTTAGAGTTGCAACAAATGGATGTGAAAACGGCATTTCTCAATGGTGATCTAGAGGAAGAGGTTTACATGAAACAACCCGAAGATTTTTCCTCTAGTAATGGTGAGCATTTGGTTTGTAAGTTGAAGAAATCCATATATGGGTTGAAACAAGCTTCCCGTCAATGGTATTTAAAATTCCATGAAGTCATCTCATCATTTGGTTTCGTTGAGAACATTATGGATCAATGTATATACCAGAAGGTCAGTGGGAGCAAGATTTGTTTCCTTGTGCTATATGTAGATGATATTTTGCTTGCAATCAATGATAAGGGGATGTTACGTGAGGTGAAACAATTTCTTTCTAAGAACTTTGATATGAAGGATATGGGCGATGCATCTTATGTCATTGGCATTAAGATCCATAGAGACAGACATAGATGTATATTAGGTCTGTCACAAGAAGCCTAGATCAACAAAGTCTTGGAAAGATTTAGAATGAAAGATTGTTCACTAAGCCCAACTCCTATTGTGAAGAGTGACAAGTTCAATTTGAACCAGTGCCCGAAAAATGATCTTGAACGGGAACAAATGAAGAACATTCCATATGCCTCAGCTGTTGGAAGTATTATGTATGCACAGGTCTGTACCAGGCCTGATATTGCTTTTGCTATGGGAATATTGGGTAGATACCAAAGTGACCCGGGGATGGACCACTAGAGAGCTGCGAAGATAGTGCTTAGATATCTTCAAGGCACTAAGGATTACATGCTTATGTATAGACGAACTGATGAGTTGGAGGTGATTGGCTACTCAGACTCAGACTTTGTTGGCTGTATTGATACCCGGAAATCAACATTCGGTTACATCTTCATGCTTGCCGGTGGAGCTGTTTCATGGAAGAGTGCTAAGCAGACACTGACTGCCACTTCCACTATGGAGGCCGAGTTCCTTTCCTATTTTGAGGCTACCTCATATGGTGTATGGCTTAAGAGTTTCATTGGTGGGCTTAGAGTTGTTGACTCCATATCTAAGCCATTGAGGATATATTGTGACAATTCAGTTGCGGTATTCATGGCTAAGAACAATAAGAGTGGAAGTCGAAGTAAGCACATGGACATTAAGTACTTGGCCATTAGAGAATGTATTAGAGATAAAAGAGTGGTCATTAAACATGTTAGCACTGAATTGATGTTAGCTAATCCTTTGACTAAGGGCGTGCCACTGTTTAAATTTAAGGATCATGTAGAGAGAATGGGACTTGGTCCCATATTTTGATTGTAATTGAAACTCTTATTAATAATATGATGTTTCTCATTTTGATTTGTATACACTAAAGTTTTATTTGAGAAATATCCTTGTTGTTTGGACCGAGAATAAACATAAGGTTTATTCATTAAGTAAAAATGGGTTGATTTAGAAACATTTTACATAGTAATACATGGAAGATAATACTCACCATTAGAGGAACTATCGCCATGATTCATGTGATTTGTTTCTTCTGTGAGTGAAATATATGGACCAAGTGGGAGAATGTTGGCATATTCCTTGATCATAGGTTGACAAAATCTGGCTATTGCCATATATAACCTATGATAATCAATGCCAAATAAATGGTCCATTATTTCACTGATTCTCTAACCATAAAAGGATGTTCTGTGATGGTTTGAACGATCGTTTTTTAAGTTGATCAGTTTTGAGAAGCTCCTAGTTCACAAACAGAGAGCAAGAATCCGGTCCCCAAGCATTACTTGCTCTATCATACACCATTTAGTGAGCATTCAAGTGCTTGGAAGGCTTGTGATCGACACAGAGAAGATTATCAGATTCAAAAATCGCTTCAACAGCAAAGATACAGAGTGCAATGGCTAGAGGTTAGATCTTATCGCTTCCGCATTTAATTGTTTTAACATGTTTCATATTGTGTAGAGACATATTAGGCTTGTATGATGAACTAACAAGCTTTAGTTCGTTTTCTCTCTCGGCCAACTCTCCTCTGTCTCATTTGCTCTCTTTCTTTCACGCCAGCTCCCCTCCTCCCAATCCACCTTTCCTTTCCTTCCACTTCCTCTTTCATACGATTGATTTAAAGCTTCAGTTTCTTTCCCCTGTCTTCCACTCTCTCACCTTTCCGTGCTCTCTCTCGGTCTCCCTATCCTTCAAGCTTTCTTTCCTTGCTAAAAATGAATCTTGTGTTCCCCTCCACTCTTCTAATTAATAATAATTTTTTTTATATTGCTAAGATGGGATGGTGGCAAACCATCCATCGAGTTTGGTGGGCAAAGTTCCCACCAAACCCCAGTTCTCATTTTATTTTAAAATTTGAACTTTTTTTTCATATATATATATAAATATATATCCATTTATGTATGCATTTATGTATGCATGCATGTATGCACATGCATGCATTTGGTTTAGGTATGCATGAATTTAATTCGGTTCATGTGTGTACGTAAACTTATATGCATAATTCGCGTATTTTATTTATATCGATTCAACGTACACCGTATCTACGACATATGTATATGTTTCACGTCATTTTCAACTTCTATTTTCGAAGATCTCATTTCAATAATCATGAACCATAATCATGTTTTTGAAATCTACAAATTACATTATTGCATTATATACACTTATAATCATATGTTGAGTACATGATCAATTTTAAGAAACTTGCAATTCTTACAATTATAATATTTACATTTAATATTATTAGTTTTTTAACAATTTTTCTTGTCCCTTGATATAGTATTGTTAGCGGAGAACATGAGGGTGGGATCATCTTTATTGTTTACATTTTGACAACCTGATTCCACTCTTTGTTTGATAAATTATTTGTGATTTTTTTTATTGGAATTAAGAGAATGGAGCCTCACTACTATGAGGCCAAATGAATAATTTGCTAATTAGGTTGGAATCTAGACCGATAGTGTAAAAGAACCCTGCTTCCAAATTAAAAAAAAATATGAATTGAGATTGTAAAAGAATCCATATACTTAAACAAAATTCAACGTGGAATTAGATTAAATTCACACATAATAAGACTTAAACATGATACTTCAGTAATAATTAGGGACATAGATTTAGAAATTGGAAGACATTAATGAAACAAAACAATTAAAATATAGATTAATATCTAATATACCGTTAGTAGTGTTTTTTTAACTCTACAAGTGAGGTTAAAATAATGACACTTGTCTTTTAAAAATATTAAAAAAATAAAATAAGATATATGTCATATTCTAATCTTGCTTATGAAGTTAAAAAAAAAACTCTATTGATGATGTATCAGATAATTATCTTTAAAATATTATCTAAATTCATTTAAAAATTATCCTTTATCTAATTTTAATAAATTTTAATAATTTATCTACTATCTAATCACTTCAAATATTATATTATTTACGTTTAAAATTATAAATTTTTTATCGATTTGTTTTGGTCCCTAAATACAACATTTACACTATCATTGGCGGAGAACATGGGGCGGGATCAATTTTATTAATTATATTTTGGCTTTGGTAATCTGATTTCCTTATTTGATAGATAAATTATAAGTGATTTTTTTTATTGGAATTAAGAGAAGGGAGTCTCACTTTTATTAACCCAATTCAATAATTTGCTAATTAAGTTGAAATCTGGATCGAGATGGTAAAAGAACTATGCTTCCAAATTAAACAAATTTGAATCAAGATTGTAAAAGAACTGATATATAATTAAACAAATTTAACATGAAATTAAATATATACGACTTTAATTCAATACTTCACTAACAATGAGGGATATTGGTTTACAAAGTGGAAGACATTTAGAAAATAAAAGAATTAAAATATTATCTAAATATATTAAAATAATCTAAGTAGTATATTAAAAATCTTAAAATGATTCAAATATTAATTAAATTAAAAATAATTAAAATATAATATGGTATATAATACATTTAAAAAATAAGTTTAATTATCAAATAAATCTAAAACAACTAAGCATTAAGCATATTTTTTTTAAAAAAAAATTAAAATGTGTGCATAATATGATTTTTAATTCATGTATATACATATTTAAATAAAATTAAGTCATGTATCGTATGAGTAATAAACTAGTTTGAATAAAAAATAAAAATTTTTTTGTTAGGTGCTAATATTTTAAATTTATATATCTTTAACATTTCAATAGTCATATTATTTTTTACAGTAATATTACATAAAAATTTTTAAATATATTTTTATCACATTTTTAAATATATATTTTTAATTCATATTTTTAAATCTCAATAAAAACATTACACTAGGTTAAAATTTGATTTAGCAATCTATTTCAATATATTTTTTGAAATTATAGAAGAAAGGAAGCAATTCAACGTGACCATGGGTAAATACACAGTTTTTTGATTTATCGATAGGTACAAAAGAAAAGGAAATTCAAATATTGAACTTAATTTTTTTTTTAAATAATGTCTGTTAAATCAAACTATGATTGTTTACAAATATTAAGTTTTTGTGCCATAGCGGGGTCAATGTAAAGTAAATGAGATGTAAAAAGAAAATGTTTGGTGCATTTAGAATTTTTTCATTTTGATTTTTTTTATTAAAAGAGAAAATACAATTTCAGCCTTACCTTTTAAAGAACTAAACTAATGTCCTTAAAGTGAGATTTGCTACAGCGTTGGTGTTCGTAAAAAAACCCCAAAGAAGGTGGAAAAAGCAAGAGCCCGACCCCATACCAAGCCACCCTCTTTCTCGGTGCTGGATTTGGCAACTCAGAATCATCACATGGAACTCTCTCAACATAACGAAGAAACCAAGCATGTCCGATCAACGGAGGAGGAGGACCTCTTTTCCAGAACAAAGAAGAAGATACGAGCATCCCAAGGGGAGGATACTAACAGAGAGGAGGTTGCGATGGATGACAATTCTACTCGACCTTCATTCAAGGATATGTTACTGGGAGTTCAAGGTGATGAGGAATCACTGGTGAATAACAATGTGGCTGAGTTTGATGAAAATGAAGAACTGTTTGCAATATCGAATGTTGAAAACTGGCCTAGTATTTTAATTTCCACGAAATATAGGCAGTTTATGCAACGTCTCTGGGAAGATAGCTTAATCGTTAAGCTGCTTGGGAGGTCTATTGGTTTCAAAACCTTGGATGAAAAGATAAGGAGATTACGAAATCCAAAAAGGGGAATATGAGTTAATTGACCTTGGGGAATGCTTCTTTCTAGTGAAGTTCTCTTATATCTTAGATGTCCATTATGTACTTGAAGAGGGACCGTGGATAATTTTTGGCCATTATTTAACGATAAGGAGATGGAAACCAGAGTTTCGCCCAGAAAATGAATCAATTGATTCCACTGTTGTTTGGATTCGATTTCCTGGTCTACCTATTGAGTTGTATGATGAAAGAATTCTACGTGCAATGGCGATCACAATTGGAAGAACAATTAAAGTTGACAGAAACACAAAGTATGCTTCCAGGGGAAAATTTGCTCGTGTTTGTGTTGAGTTGGACCTCAATAAACCCTTGATTCCAAAGATCTGCGTAGATGGCACTTGGCAAAAGGTGGAGTATGAAGGCTTAAACTTAATATGCTTCCAATGTGGACGTATAGTGTGACGTCCCCGTCACTTCATCTTATCACTTATCTTTTTCCTATTTCCACTTAACTTGATTAGATTTGCTTGTCAATGTCAATCATACTTTTCTTTCTTAAGCTTAATATCTAACAGCTCAATATGAATAATTTAATTTCAATAAAACAGACTAATGATACATGTATATATGTACCATTCATTTCCACAGGATCTCATACATCATCTTAACTTAAATCCCCGACATCTTATATACATTAATGTTAGTTGTACTGTACCATAACAGAATTACAATTTACTTTGCATAATTACATAAGTATACCTTCTATACTACTTGGGAAGCGTCTTTCGAAGGTAAACTTTCAAGATCCACTCATAGGCTCTTCTATCGAGAGCGAGGGATTACTTCAGATAGTCTGTATGAAAAATGTTCGTAAAAGAGTGAGTTTACGCTCAGTAAGAAAAATATGTAAAAGAGCGTACTATGCCTCTATATGCATTTTTCCTACTTGGCTCTATAATATCATGTAAAGCATTATAAAGCATGCATCATAAACCTCTTTCATGCATTGTTTGCAACCATGCATATTTCTTTCAAATGGTTTAAGCAAACATACTTTCTTTAAAACATATAAAACATGCATCATACTTCTTCTTCTTATATTTTCTTTAAAACATCATACTTCATAATTTACTTCAAAACATACTTTACATGCTTTTATAACATAGCATGTTTCGTATACTTCTTCAAAACATATTTCAAGTACTTCTTTCAAATATCATTTACATACATACATACATACATACATACATACATACATACTTCTCTTAAAACGTCTTATACTTTCTTGAAATCATACATCATATACTTCTTTTAAAACTTCTTGTACCAGTAAATCAAGTACTTTCGATTTCTTTATTCTTAGAAATCGCATATACATATAGTTTTGATAACATAAAACTATTTGTACTTTTGTGGAGTTATGCACTGCATCATCATCATCATCATCATCATTATCATGTGGCGTACCCCGTAGGGCCAGGAATCCTCCCTTAGCCGAACATGAAATATAAACAGATTGGCCAACTGCGGGTGGCTACAGTTAACACTAGTCAGGTGTCCTTCTGTAGCGACTGAGGCCTGACTTATGGTTCCTCAGCCCATAACATACATTTCATCATTCAGGACTTGATCAGAGCCCCTACTATAAACATGAAAGTGCATAATCTCAAAACATATGTCATATGGCCTTTTTGCCATGACATTTCATACTTTCTGAAAATAGGTTTGAAAACCTTTTTTTAAAACAGGGCAGTCGACTGGCTTAACAGGGCAGTCGGCTGCTACTTCATACTTTCATTTATCGAAATTATTTTCATTTAAAATTTCGATATTTTCATCTTTGAAAATACATGGGGGTAGTCGACTGGTCCATATAGCAGTCGACTGGTTTTCAAACAGAATGCTTCTTAAGAAATAACAGTCGACTGGTCCATATAGCAGTCGACTGTTTTTGAAACAGAATGCAACTTGGTAAATAGCAGTCGACTGGCCCATATAGCAGTTGACTGGTTTGAAACAGAATGCTTCTGGAAAATAGCAGTCGACTGGTCTAATAGGCAGTCGACTGGTTTTGAAACAGAATGCATTTTGGAAAATAGCAGTCGACTGGCATACATAGCAGTCGACTGGTTTGCATCGGTTTTCGGAAAACGACGTTTTAGTTGTCTCTAGGCAGTCGACTTCTCTTTATGGCAGTCGGCTGCCCCTAGCCTAATTGGTACTAGGAAACAAGTCCGAAAATGCATCTTTTCCTGCACAAAATCAACTAATACTTCTCTCCAAAACATGTAAAAACATCATAAAACATGCGGACATAGCCGCCTTACGTTCGTTACATAAATTCCTTACCTCGATTACTTCGAGAACATGAAATCACTTGGTTCACCAACCCTAACCTTTTTCTTCTTCAAATCTGAAATCATCATATCAAAGCAAACCTTTAAGAATTTGCCATAAACATGTTATACTAATTCAGTACAACACCATACCATGAACATAATTGAACAAATCATCTTCTTCTCTTACCTTCACTAGAGATCAAAATCTCAAACTTTGAGATCTCTTCCAATACTTGGAATCAATCCACCAAACTTCAGATATAGCCTCGTCTAGTGACTATGATCGTTTTTCGTCTAACAAACTTAACGATTTGGTTACTAAACAAGGGTGTTTGTCAAGGTAGCTATGGAGGAAGACTTGGAAGCTTGGAGAAGTGGAGAGAACGAGAGGGAGAGGGCTGGAATACTGGTTGACGTTGGTGATGGCTGATGGGCTAGTGAGTCATGCAACATGCATTAAATGCATGCTCATCCCTTCAGTTAATCTCAGCCTTTGACCCTTCCCTTGACTCTTGACCATTTGACCCATTAAATCCCTCTTCTCCTTCTTCCATTCATGCATAAGCCAAATGTGTTTAATTAACCAATCAAAATTTGATTTTGTTTCTTGTCTCATACTCTTAGTATTTTTCTGATATCAACCTAATAAATCATTTATTTTATTGACTATCAACTTTCTTATTTCTTCCATACATCATGCATACCTCATTCATACATTAAACTTCATATTCATTTAATTGGTCTTCTTTCTCCCATATAACACTTGTCTTTAGTTACACTTAATTTTCTGATATTAATTCTTTGCTCATACCTCTATTATTCTTATAACGTCAATTTAATTTCCTTGACTATTTAATCTTTCATCTCATTACTTCTTCCATGTTCCATACATCCTTCATACTTCATAATTCTCATATCTACTTATTTTTCATTTAAGCTAACATACTTTATAATTATGGAGGAATTTCCTGAAATTAGGGATTTCACATTCTCCCCACCTTAGAGAATTTGGTCCTCCAAATTTGCAGTAGCTCATCATGTGAACAACTCTGGATTTCTTTCTTTCATTAAGCTATTTAGCTTCACGTATCTTTTTCCATGATGTGGTATTGTCAATAATCTTTAACTAATGGTATCATCATAGACTTCTATACCTTATCTTTTCCGTCCAAAATCTCAGATGGCTTATCTCACATGACTTATGTCTTTCTAAACTTCTAAGGTTTCATCTTTTATGACATAAGATGAATTTTGGATTATACTTTCGAAGTATTGACATATACAAACATTACGTATCCTCAATAACTCTGAAGGTAACATCAATTTATTAGTGATATCTCCAATTTGATCTAAAACTTCAATTGGATCAATATAACGAGGGCTCAACTTACCTCATCGACCAATTCTGATAATTCCTTTGGATAGAGAACTTTCAATTTACTGAGTCTCCAACCAAAACATCATTTAGTCTTTGTCAAGCATTTGTATAACCTTTTTGTCTATTCTGAGCTATCTTAAATCTTTGACCACTCACTTAATCTCTTTAGATGCTTACTCGATGAATTCAAAAGCTAATAACTTTCACTCACCTATTTCTTCCCACCAATTCGGAGCTTGACACTTTCTATTCTTATAGTATTGTATACAATGTCATCCCGATACTTGTATAATAGCTATTATCATAAGTAAACTCAGTCAATGGCAGATGGTCGTCCCATGAGCCTTTAAAATACATAGCACCAGCTCTTTACATGTCCTCAAGCGTCTAAATCATGCGCTCGGACTGCTCATCAGTCTACGGATGAAAAGCTGTGCAAAATTTTCAACTGAGATCCCATGGTTCCTTGCTAATCTCCTTAAAGTGAGAATCGAACCTGAAATCTCTATCACATGAAACTGCTCATTGGAACTCCACTTAGTCTAACGACATTCTTTCACCTACATTTCTGCCAAAGCGCTAAGTGCGTCCATAGACTTCTTAGGTAGGAAGTGAGCTGACTTAGTAGATCCGTTCATCAATTCTGGCTTAATCATTATACTAGCCATTATTCTGATTTACCTTAAAAGCATAAGACTTAGATTAAGGCTTGAAATTTCTCAAGCAATTTCTTACTTCCTTGTCATCATATGAACCATTACTCTTTCATGCTTCTGACTTATAGCATTTGCCACCGTAATGGCTTTCCTTAGGTGGTATAATTTCACCTGCACAATCCTTTGTAAACTTGAGTCATCTCTTCTATCTTAATCAGAATCATAGCCGTAATTTATTCACAATTGCGATCTATAATTTCTTTCTTTTGCTCTCTAAATACCCATATACTGATCACACTCTAAACTGTTAGCATAGTTCTTTTAACTTGTATCTAAAAATGTCCTCTTCTCATAGCATCAAACATGCCTAATGAATGAACATCTTCATTCCCTTATGGTGTTCTAGGGATCAACCAGGAAAGATACTATAGTCGGCTAGGAATCCGGATGGAGTAAGGAAGGTACTTTGAAATACCTGTCTTGTTCCGAAACCTAGAAGCGACTATAGGGAATAATTACCGTTGTTGAGACAATCCATCTCTCATATTAATTCATATTCTTTTCAGAGTAATGCTTTCATAGAATAAAACATTTAAGTAAAGTCGACTAATAAAAGTCAATCATCATTCTTATTTAAACTCCTTTCACATATCACTATATATCATAAAATTTTATACCAAAGAGTACTTCAAAATTTCAACTATCATTTCTCATCAATTATTGTATTTCATTAAGTTCGGGACTTTTCTTTACTATCTCAACATCGTAAGCAAAATCCTTCATATAACCATACATACCTTCTATTAACTTCATTTACAATGAGTCAGATAATACCACATAACATCTTCAACATTTACATCATAATTAATAGGTGTCTTTCCCTTCTCTTTAGTAGTGGCTTTGTGTTGTGGTTGAGGGGTCTCCTCAGATTCCTCGGGTGTCCTCAAATCTCTCTTGGAACAATTCCTAATCATATGTCCCTGTTCACCACATCTAAAACATGCGCCACTTGCCAATCGGCATGGCTGTGCTCTGTGAAACTTTCTACAATGTTCACACCTTTGTCTTGTACTCTTAGGTGAGCTAACAGTACTACTAGCTGAATGTCGGGATCTATCATCATTAATCTTGATCCCAGTAGCTCTAGGATTCCCTGTACCATAATCATCATAATACTCCTAACTCAATATATATTTCCATATAACCATTTAATTAAAATAATCATTATTTTATTATACTTTACTTGCTTACCTATCGAAGCTCTGTCATATGGCTTACTTCTCCCAGATGGATATCTGTCACGAGAGGCTTTCCCTTTTGACTTCCGCTTCATCGGTTCTTTGCCTTTACTTTGGGCTCGAAAATCATCATAGTGAAACTCATAGTCCTGCTCACATAACTGAGCTTTACGGACTGTCTCATTATAAGTAGTGATACCCATAGTATACAACTTGGATTTGATAGGAGACTGCAGTCCTTCTATAAATCTGTATATCTTATATCCTTCACTCCTAATAGTCTCTCGATCGAATCCGCTTAGAGAAATAAACCTTGACTCATATTGATTAACTGACATTGTCCCCTGAGTCAATTTCAAAAATTCAATCTTCAACATGGTCTGATCGGTGCGTGGGATATACTGCTCAGTAAAGGCCTCTAAAAATTTATCCCACGTAACCTCAACATGTTGAGCCTCCAAAATGGCCCGAGTGGACTGCCACCAATACTCTGCATCATCCACTAACAGATACGCAACCAAACCCACCTTTTCCTTTTCGGAACATAGCATATACTCGAAAGATCTAGTGACCGCCTTCACCCAATTCACTGCGGCCAACGTGTTCTTATCCCCCTTAAACTTAGGCGGATCCAGCTTCTTATATTCCTTAATTAAGGTCATACTGTAATAAGCGGTGAGATTCCTCCTTTCAATAACTGGGACTGGTGGGGGTAACTCTGTCTGTACTGATGGTGGTGGTACTATAGGAATAGCGAATGGTACACTTGTGACCACATTTGGAAAGTTCGCCATAAACTGCGTAAACATAGTGGTCATATTCTCCACATGCTTCTCCATCTTCGCTAACCTAATGTTCGGGCTATGCGGTGGAGATGGTTGAGGAGACTGTGTTGGGGACTGTTCTACATAACCCCTTCCTCTTCCTTTCTCAACACCACTTCTACCTGAGCTCATTCTGTCGATAAAATCACAAAGATGAGCTATTTAGTGTAACTTCAAACAGTTATACATCGTATATGTATTCAGACAAGTACAGTACACTTGGGGATATACTCTAACTCTAACTTATTGACACTGACAAACCTCAATCTAACTGCTCTGATACCACTCTGTGACGTCCCCGTCACTTCATCTTATCACTTATCTTTTTCCTATTTCCACTTAACTTGATTAGATTTGCTTGTCAATGTCAATCATACTTTTCTTTCTTAAGCTTAATATCTAACAGCTCAATATGAATAATTTAATTTCAATAAAACAGACTAATGATACATGTATATATGTACCATCCATTTCCACAGGATCTCATACATCATCTTAACTTAAATCCCCGACATCTTATATACATTAATGTTAGTTGTACTGTACCATAATTGAATTACAATTTACTTTGCATAATTACATAAGTATACCTTCTATACTACTTGGGAAGCGTCTTTCGAAGGTAAACTTTCAAGATCCACTCGTAGGCTCTTCTATCGAGAGCGAGGGATTACTTCAGATAGTCTGTATGAAAAATGTTCGTAAAAGGATGAGTTTACGCTTAGTAAGAAAAATATGTAAAAGAGCGTACTATGCCTCTATATGCATTTTTCCTACTTGGCTCTATAATGTCATTTAAAGCATTATAAAGCATGCATCATAAACCTCTTTCATGCATTGTTTGCAACCATGCATATTTCTTTCAAATGGTTTAAGCAAACATACTTTCTTTAAAATATATAAAACATGCATCATACTTCTTCTTCTTATAGTTTCTTTAAAACATCATACTTCATAACTTACTTTAAAACATACTTTACATGCTTTTATAACATAGCATGTTTCGTATACTTCTTCAAAACATATTTCAAGTACTTCTTTCAAATATCATTTACATACATACATACATACTTCTCTTAAAACGTCTTATACTTTCTTGAAATCATACATCATATACTTCTTTTAAAACTTCTTGTACCAGTAAATCAAGTACTTTCGATTTCTTTATTCTTAGAAATCGCATATACATATAGATTTGATAACATGAAACTATTTGTACTTTTGTGGAGTTATGCACTGCATCATCATCATCATCATCATCATTATCATGTGGCGTACCCCGTAGGGCCAGAAATCCTCCCTTAGCCGAACATGAAATATAAACAGATTGGCCAACTACGGGTGGCTACAGTTAACGCTAGTCAGGTGTCCTTCTATAGCGACTGAGGCCTGACTTATGGTTCCTCAGCCCATAACATACATTTCATCATTTCAGGACTTGATCAGAGCCCCTACTATAAACATGAAAGTGCATAATCTCAAAACATATGTCATATGGCCTTTTTGCCATGACATTTCATACTTTCTGAAAATAGGTTTGAAAACCTCTTTTTAAAACAGGGCACTCGACTGGCTTAACAGGGCAGTCGGCTGCTACTTCATACTTTCATTTATCAAAATTATTTTCATTTAAAATTTCGATATTTTCATCTTTGAAAATACATGGGGGCAGTCGACTGGTCCATATAGCAGTCGACTGGTTTTCAAACAGAATGCTTTTTAAGAAATAGCAGTCGACTGGTCCATATAGCAGTCGACTGTTTTTGAAACAGAATGCAACTTGGTAAATAGCAGTCGACTGGCCCATATAGCAGTCGACTGGTTTGAAACAGAATGCTTCTGGAAAATAGCAGTCGACTGGTCTAATAGACAGTCGACTGGTTTTGAAACAGAATGCATTTTGGAAAATAACAGTCGACTGGCATACATAGCAGTCGACTGGTTTGCATCGGTTTTCGAAAAACGACTTTTTAGTTGTCTCTAGGCAGTCGACTTCTCTTTATGGCAGTCGGCTGCCCCTAGCCTAATTGGTACTAGGAAACAAGTCCGAAAATGCATCTTTTCCTGCACAAAATCAACTAATACTTCTCTCCAAAACATGTAGAAACATCATAAAACATGCGGACATAGCCGCCTTACGTCCGTTACATAAATTCCTTACCTCAATTACTTCGAGAACATGAAATCACTTGGTTCACCAACCATAACCTTTTTCTTCTTCAAATCTGAAATCATCATATCAAAGCAAACCTTTAAGAATTTGCCATAAACATGTTATACTAATTCAGTACAACACCATACCATGAACATAATTGAACAAATCATCTTCTTCTCTTACCTTCACTAGAGATCAAAATCTCAAACTTTGAGATCTCTTCCAATACTTGGAATCAATCCACCAAACTTCAGATATAGCCTCGTCTAGTGACTATGCTCGTTTTTCGTCTAACAAACTTAACGATTTGGTTACTAAACAAGGGTGTTTGTCAAGGTAGCTATGGAGGAAGACTTGGAAGCTTGGAGAAGTGGAGAGAACGAGAGGGAGAGGGCTGGAATACTGGTTGACATTGGTGATGGCTGATGGGCTGGTGAGTCATGCAACATGCATTAAATGCATGCTCATCCCCTTAGTTAATCTCAGCCTTTGACCCTTCCCTTGACTCTTGACCATTTGACCCATTAAATCCCTCTTCTCCTTCTTCCATTCATGCATAAGCCACATGTGTTTAATTAACCAATCAAAATCTGATTTTGTTTCTTGTCTCATACTCTTAATATTTTTCTGATATCAACCTAATAAATCATTTATTTTATTGACTATCAACTTTCTTATTTCTTCCATACATCATGCATACCTCATTCATACATTAAACTTCATATTCATTTAATTGGTCTTCTTTCTCCCATATAACACTTGTCTTTAGTTACACTTAATTTTCTGATATTAATTCTTTGCTCATACCTATATTATTCTTATAACGTCTGTAGACACCTAATTTTGTCCGGATTTCACAAATTATTTTGACAAATTTTATTCTTATTTTTTATTTTTCTTTTATTTTCATTTTTCTTATTTATTTTGTTATTATTCATATCATTATTATTATTAGTTTTATTATTATTATCTTTTCTATTATTATTATTATTATTATTATTATTATTATTATTATTATTATTTTGTGTATCATTATTATTGTTATTATTATTATTATTATTATTTTTGTGTTTATTATTATTATTATTATTATTATTATTATTATTATTATTATTATATGTGTTTTGTTTTTATTTTATTTGTTTTTATTATTATTATTAATTTTTAATTTATTTTTATTATTATTATATATTATTATTTATTTTTAATTTTATTATCATTATTCTATGTATGTTTCATTATTGTTATTTCTTTTTATTTTTATTTTTTTATTTTTGTTTTATTTATTATTATTATTATTATTATTATTATTATTTTATTCTTATATATATTATTTATATTATTTGTTTTATTTTATTTTACTTATTTTTATTTGTTAACTTTTATTAATATTATTTTTTATATATCTGTTATTATTATTACTAATATATTACAGTCACATTTAATGCAAGTCCATCACCGGCAGCACTCCCAAACGCCGGCGTCCTCCACCCTTCCCCCTAGGTCTCGGCATCACCAAAATTCACCTTCCCCAGGCCCTCCATCCCATCTCAGACACTGTCCGGAAGACTGGGAAACAATAGAAGGAACCCAGATTGGTTCTTATCCTCGGGACCAAAGAATGATCCTAGATTAGTTTAAAAGGACCAGATTTTCTCCCGGCCTTTTGCTTCTTCTCTCCAGAGACAACACTCAGAAATTAAAAAGAAAAAACCACCATCATCACCGTCAGAACCACCAACCCCAAACATCACCACCGTTATCACCGAAACCCTAAGCTACCCTCACCTAGCCATCACCCGAGACCACCATCACCACCACCGAAATCACAACCAGTCATCACCATCACCAACCCCTCATCATTACCTTAACCATCACCACCACCAAAAAAACCCTAGATCCCGATGAACCCCAACCCAGATCTGGAAACCCTAGAATCCGAGGACCCCGGATCCCAGATCTGAGATCTAGACCTAATACCTGCAAAACAAAAACAACAACAACAATATCGCAACCACAACCACAATCAGATCCAACCAGAGGCGAAAACAAACACAAAAATAAAAAAATAAAAAAAAAGGGAGAACGGTTTCGGTTTGTCAGATCCGGGAGGTTAGAGGAACTTTTGAAAGGAAGGGAGGTCGGATTTGAAGAGAGGGAGGCAACGGAAGCATTTTAGGGTTTCGAAGGTATCACCGGCGACCGGCACACGGCGGCGCACGGCGGCCGGAAATCGCCCCGGGGAAGGAGGGTGGAGAGGATTTTGGGGTTTCTGAACCTTTTTTTTTGGAAAGGCCGGGTAAAATGAAAGAAACAAAAAAATAGGGCCTTTTATAGACGGACGAAACGCAGCGTTTTGAGGTCGAAGGATCCGCGTGTCTTGCCCGACCCGACCCGAGATCCGCGCAGACCGCCCCTGCCACCCGATCGCGACCCGGCTCCACTTCGCCCCTCGCGACCCGACCCGGCGTACGACCCGCGCGCCACAACCCGCTCCGGCCCAGCAGCTCCAGTCCGCGCCTCTGCCGTTTGGGCCTGACCTTTGGGCCCTCTTTTGGGTTGTTTTGGGTATATTTCTTTCTTTATTTATTTATTTGTTTTATAGAATAATCTGTTTTAGGTGTTATAAAAAATAAATAAATAAACAAAATAAATGATAATAATAAATGAATAAATAAATAGTATAATACAATATATAAAAAATAGAATAAGATAAAATGAACACATAGTTTTAAAAGAAAAGATAAATAAATATAAAATATGTAAAATACATAGTTTTAAAGTATATAAATTTTGTAAAATACATATATTAATAAATAAATAAAAATGAATGAATGAACAAATCTATAGTTTTAAAATGTATGAAAATAAATGTGTAAAATACGTACATATAAATATATAAAATATATAGCTTTAAAACATATGAATATATCTTTTGTACATAGAATATATAAATAAATATATAGAAATGTATATATACATAAATTATACATAAAAACATATTTTTAAAATAAAAAATAAATTTTTTTAGATAATGAAACGTGGGTTAAGGAAAAAATAATAATGATAAATGAGGGATAATAATAACATAAATAAAATAAATGGAATTCTTCCGAGGATGGGATGTCATGAGACTCACAAGTAGTGATTTCTTGACTGATCCCTAGGTGAGAGGGATTAGCTAAATGTTACCAGAGGATTGGGATATTTAGTTAAATTTCTCAATATTAAGAATTTCATTAATAAAAAATCAAAATAAAAAATTCTTTTCATAATTCCATATTGCATCATAAAACATATGTTAGCATCATGTGCATGAATAAAGAAAAATAATAAATGGAATTCTTCCGAGGATGGGATGTCATGAGACTCACAAGTAGTGATTTCTTGACTGATCCCTAGGTGAGAGGGATTAGCTAAATGTTACCAGAGGATTGGGATATTTAGCCAAATTTCTTAATATCAAGAGTTTCATCAACGAAATCAAAATAAATAAAATTTCCTTTAAGTTTCATATGCACTGTGCATCTTTATCCATATTACATGTATACGATTAATTATAAAATAGCGTGAGCGCCACCGAGGATGGGATGTCATGAGACTCACAAGTAGTGATTTCTTGACTGATCCCTAGGTGAGAGGGATTATTTCAAATGTTACCAGAGGATTGGGATATTTGATCTAATTTTTCAATAAACGGTGTTCATGTTGATTTTCATAATGAATCCCATTATAACAACAATTTTTCAAGCAAACACGCTAATTTTTCATATAATCAAAAGCCAAGACTATTTTATTAAAACCAAAGGATAACACATGATTATTATGGTACCGTTTTTTAACGGGCGTCGTGGGGGTGCTAATCCTTCCCCATGCGCAACCGTACCCCCGAACCCGATTTTTGTTTTCGCAGACCGAAGATTTGTCTTTTTTATAAAACTTAATTAATTTTGAGATTTTGTTAAAAAGATAAATATTTTCAGGTGACCAATCACACCTAGTCAAAAAAAGATTGGTGGCGACTCCCATTTTTGTTTTTAAACGTTCTTTTTTTCGAAAATCGTCGAGCGCGAAGCCGTTACGACAGCTTGGCGACTCCGCTGGGGACGCTTTTTGAGGGTCAGGCCATTCATTAATCATGTGTTATCCAAAGTTTTAATTTAATAGTCTTGATTGATATTTAAACTTAATTCACTTAGATTTTGAAAATAATTTTGTTTGCATTTGCATTTTATGTTATCTATTCTATGTTTTATACTTGTACATACTTGTTGTTAATAAATTGTTGAGGCATTTAGGATGAGGGTAATAATTTAATTTGAGTTTAATGTGTTCCCTCATGCACACACTTGCACTTGCATCTGCATAACATGAGCTCTATACCCGGGTTCAGTCCTTCTTAGGAGGGAGTAGAGTACCTTTGCTCTCGTGAGGTAATCACCTCCGCAATGGCAATCGAAATACTCCCACTCAAATTAAATCTTACTAGTCCAGTGTGGATGACAGTGAAATAATTTGGGAACCTTTTGAACTTTTAGAGACCTAAACCCAGCATGTAAAAGGCCCTAAGAAGCCGATCCTAGCTAGAGCCATGTTCGATTTTTGTAGAAATCATCCCGAAATTAGGACACACGAGGGAACATTTTACTATTTTTTTTTCATATCAGGACTCTGACATTTTTTTCAAGTTCATGCTTTTAAAAATAAAAAAAAATAAAAAGAAATCAAGAGGTTTTTTCTCTTCTTTGTCATTTTCAAAATAAAATTTACAAGTTTACAATTAATTAAAAAAAAACAAAAAAAGAGAAAGAAAGAATCATCATACTCTAGAATTAAAGTAAAAAAAAAAGAATTCATTCATTGAACTTAAATAAGAGACAGTTTGATTCTTTTATTCTTAAATCTTAGCATGGCATATCTCATTACATCACATAATAAGGAGGGCATTTATCTTTTTAGGAGGTCAGAAACATGGGAGATCAATTAGAAGCTAGACTTACTGCTTTGGAGAATAATCAAGAAGAGTTTGGACATGACATACGAGAGATAAAGGGGAAGCTAGCTAAGATAATGAAGATGCTTGAAAGCTTTGGAGAGATTAAAGTGGTTCATCCTCAAGGCTCATCGTCATTCCCAAGACAACTACACATTGAATCATCAGCAAGCGGAGACCAATCGACTCTTCATGAAATGGCTTGCCAAGGACACTCCGATGCTCTCAACTGTCCAGACGATGATCCCGTGGTAGAAGAGGCTATGAAAAGGGTGGAAAAGGTAATGGATGAACTTAAGGGCCTTACAACTAAAGCTGAACCTTATGGCCTCAAACAATCCATACCAAGAAGGCCATTACAAAACCCTAACCTTCATCCTAATTCTTTTCAACCACCTATCCAAGCACTCCAAACAGGACCTCCTACTTTTGTTCGACCTCCACGAATTGGTCCACGGCCAAACTTTTATCCTCGACCTCCTTTTCAATCACATGTTCAAGCTTTTGGAACAGGATCTCCTAGTCTCGCCCAACCTCTACATACCCGTTCGTCTGTGAACCCATATGCTCATGCCAATTCTATTCGACCGCCTTTTCAGCAAATCCCTAACACCCTAGCTTTTGCTCCACCACCTGCTCAAGTTAAAACTCAAGCTATTGGCCAAAAACAATCCAAGAAAATGATGCGCACGCAGCTTGACCCTTTACTCATAACATATGGCAAACTTTTTTCCTATCTACTTGAAAGGCACCTTATTGCCCCTGTGTTCTTAAAACCCTTGGAGCCTCCGTACCCAATATGGTACAACGCAAATGCAAAATGTGAGTATCACGCAGGAAATATTGGGCATTCCATCGAAGATTGTAAGGCTTTCAAGTATAAGGTGAAGGGATTGATTGACACAAAAGTGCTCGATATAGGGGAAGTGGTCAGCCAGGAATTTGCAACGCTTGATTAGAGTTTAGAGGATGAAAAAGCAGCTGTTGTTGTGAAATTTCTTTTTGAAAGACTTTGAATGTAAGGGGCATTAGAATAGTAGAGAGTCTAGTAAGGAACTTTTTGAATCTTGTAACAATTCCTTTATGAACACAATTCCTTTATGAATATGAATGTTACAAGGTTTTATTTAAGTTTGCATCCACTTCATTCATATGTGCATAATATGATTTTAATCAAACCAAATAAATGGTCAAACAATAATTTTCAGTTGGTGTACAATTTGTGACACTATGAAATAATAAGAAGGTTGAAATTTTTCAGATTCACAATTCAATACAGTAAAAGCTTCATATATGCATGGCAAGCATGACATTTAATTCAGGGTTATGTTGGGTTAGGTTAGGTGTCGAGTAGCTTGATCATTGAAAAGCTCCAGAGACAGTTTTGGGACATGGAAGAGATAGAAATTAGTCGAATGGAAAGGATGGAAAAAGCTCAACAAGAGATGAGAGAGCAATTGTCACAGATGACAGGTTTGTGGGAGAAGCTGAATAATGGAAAAATGGGAGAACTAGCTACCCAAGATGGGCATCGGTTCCGAAATACTGAGGGTTCTTTTTGTCCAATTAACATTGGCTCACGAGAAACCCAATCATCTCAAGAGCCACAAGCAATGCCCACCGAGGGTTATGTGTGCCCTAATATGCCGTCTGCAGTCGACCCTAGTCAATTTCAAGGGCACACAACTCCCACCATGGACCCCCTCGAACCAATTCATGTTGCTAATTTGGACAGTCATAAAGAGCAAGGGATGCCACAAGTGGAAGGAGGCTCAAGTTCCCGACAAAAGATAGAGCTGATAGAAGAAAGACTTCGAATTGTTGAAGGAATGGATTTCCATGGATCTTTAGATGCTGCCGGATTATGCTTAGTACCTGGTGTGGTCATTCCTTTAAAGTTTAAACCTCCAGAATTCGAGAAATATGATGAGACCACTTGTCCAAAGGCCCATATCACTATGTACTGTAGAAAGATGGCAGCACATGTGCATGATGACAAGCTGTTGATCCATGTTTTCCAAGACAGCCTTAAAGGATCTGCTACTAGGTGGTATACACAACTGGGCAGGGGCGATATTCATTCATGGGAAGATTTGGCAAGGGCATTTGTTGCCCAATATAAGCATATTGTGGATTCGGCCCCAGATCGTTTATTTTTACAAACATGGAGAAGAAAGCTACTGAAGGCTTTAGAGAATATGCCCAGAGATGGAAGAATGTTGCCACTCAGGTCCAGCCTCCCCTCTCAGAAAAAGAGATTGCAACTCTGTTTCTTAGTACCCTTCAGGCACCGTATTATGATAGGATGATTGGGAATGTTACTAAGAATTTTGCCGACATGGTAGCCTCTGGAGAGATGATCGAGAATGCAATTAAGAGGGGCAAGATCAAGATAGACGACATGGCTGATAATAGACTTGAAAGAACGGAAGAAGAAGTGCAAGCTGCGACATTTGAGGGACAAATTCCCATAAATTCCATTCCATATAATCCCTATTTGTCTCACCCATCATGCCGTCCAACTTTGAGCAGGGTCCCCTATGTTCCTTATCTTTATTCACCAATCCCGCAACCAGAATTCCAAGCAAACCCTTACCTTTCAACGGTTGCTCGTGCGCCTATCTTCATGCCTAAGCCAGTAGCTCAACCTCCCCGACCATCAATAAACAACCGAAAAAGATCGAGAAGCAACCAAGGAAAAATTCCGATTCCAATCTCCGATCTTTTGCCCTTTTTGATAAAAAACCAATACTTGGCCCCTATACCTTTGAGAACAGCACCGAACCCATTGGCCAAGAGCTATGACCCGAACAGCAAATGTGACTATCACATGGGGGCAATTGGGCATGCAACGGAAAAATGCAGACAGTTGAAGGAAAGGATTGAAGAGCTCATCAATGGTGAAATCTTGACTCAAGAACTCATGGAACAGTGGAAGTCCACTTTGGTGTAGAGTTATGGCATTTTGGGCAGACCAATCTGGAGGGAAAGAAAAAGAGATTGAGAGATTTTGAAGACTGTACGTTGTTGGAAAATGCTTGTCATTTCTATTGGCCTAGGTGACAATTGTATGAGCACAACTTTTTGCATGAATTATTTTTCCAGTGGCATATGACAAGAATGTTTCTTTTCTTCACAATAATGATATATGGTTCCAAGAAAATTGGTGATTACTGTCAAAGATGAATGTATTGAATCATTCTTGGATCACATCTCAATAAAATCTAAGTCAGTCGAGAGCCAAAAAGCTAAATTGGGGCATAAATTTTTGAAAGTTCGACTTTGTTTTCACTTTGACCATGATAGGGCTTTATTGTTAATGATTTTCAAGAAATAACCGATTTACAAAACTTTTTGAGAATTTTTTTTGGAAATCAATGACAGTCTCAAAGATTCTGGATAATGGCAGTCAAATATGTGGCAAGATCATTTTGAAACACCTTTCCACCTAGATTCTTGTACAAATTCCAAATTCTTCAATCCTGTATTCCCGAAATGCCTTTTTGCCCATGTTTTGGGGCAAAAAAAAAAAAAAAAAGAGAGAGAGCCAAAGTTGGGGATTTTTCACTGTTGTCCATCTGTATAATACCTTGAGTCGTTCTTTCCTTAAATGAATTTTTGGTGTGAGGTCAAGCTCTGTCATATTAAAGTGTTGCATTACAAAAAAAAAAAAAACAAAAAAAAAACAAAAAAAAAAAAGAAGAAAAAAATGAAATTGATTGTGACATCATGCAAACATGATATTCAGAGGATTTCAAATGCCAAAGGAAAAACTTATCATAAGAATTGCTTTTCAATGGAAGCATCTTAATTTGAGATGATGAATGGCCGTCTTTCACATCCCATTCACAAATATAAACATTATCCTGTTGTTGCCCCTTTTGAGCCTTATAATTTCTTTCATAATAAACCTCCTCCAAGGATCACCCTCCACACTGGGGGGCATGTGTAGAAAGTATCTTTTCGAAGAAAATAAATGATTAAGCTTTTGTTTTTGATCAAATAAGATTTACTATGCAGGATAATTTGGGGGCAAATTAGATTTGAAAATTTGGACATGAATCAATGAAAAAAGAAAAATGAAAAAATCATGAAAAAAGAAAGAGAAAGAAAAAAAACAAAACAAAAAAAAGAAAGAGGAAGAGATACATGGAAAAGTATAAAGAGAAAGATGCTTCGAAGAAGGAAATTGATAGACATCCATATCAGAAGAAATGATCCTTGGATTGATCACCTTCAAACACATTTTGGGCCTGTTTATCTATTCTTTCAGAACCCTGAACCATGGCCTACATTACGTACTTAAAAGTCCGTTTTGATCAAGTAAGGATGTTTGTATCGAAGAGCTCTTCTTTGGAAGATTCTCCCAATTTTTTGGCTTGAATGAAATTCGAATTCTTGAACGCATGGTAGAACAATCAATCATTTCAAAAAAAAAAAGAAGAAAAAAGAAAAGAAAACAAAAGAAAGAATGAGGCTCTAGGGTGAAAACCCGAAAAGGGCAGTCTAGAGCGAACAATGAACTTTTCATGCAGCCAAGTCAAGCAGTGACATGAATTGAAAATGTGGAAAAAGAATTAACAAGCCTTGAGAAATCCTTGAGATATCCAAAGATTTTGATGTCACTTGATTAACCGACATTTTTTGAAAAAGTTTGAACCTTTCTTCTTGTACATACCCTTCCTAAAATAGAAAAGCCTTCAGTCATTCATGCCCGATCTTGGCATTTGTAGGACGTCATTATTTGAGAATTTAAGAGATTGTCAAACCAAATTGAAAATATTTTGTTTCTTTTCTCATTCAAAATTTTGTTCAAAAAAAAGAAGGGAAGAAAAACGATGGTATTTTAAGAAAACCATTTTGAGCCAAGAAAGAAACCATTGTTTTTGGATAAGTGGCAAAGTATTCCCCAAACAAAACACCTGGTGCATCAAACTTTTAATTGTCCAGTTGAAGAGATCCGAGTAGGATTTATTTCACTCATCTTGAAAAGTAATCATCTAATATTTTGAAAGAACGAAATATCACTTGTGAAATTTAGATTCAATTCCCTCCTGGAAAATAGTTATGAGAAAATGTTCAGTGCTTTTCGTCAAAAGGCTATGATGAGCACAAGAAATCTGCAGAAATAAGAAACAGAAAGGAGCTTTCATGATCATGTTGGGGGCAAAGGAGACAAAAAAGGCAAATGATGTGCCTCTTGGGCAAGATAGGGAAGAGTTTTGAGGTCATAGAATGTACAGGATTGAGTGTCATGCATACATGCATACATACACAATATCATACAGCATCAACATTGAAAGTTTTTGTGTAAAATTTTGAGATTAAAACATGTTTCTCAAGCTGAAGACTTAACATCATTTAATCTAGATTTCAAAGGTTATGCAACCTTTTCCAAGATAAAAAAAAAAGGAAAAAAAAAGAGAGAAGGAGAAGAGAAAAGAGAAGAGAAAAAAAGAAGAGAAAAGAAAAGAGAAAGAAAGAAGAGAGAAGAAAAAGAGAAGGAAAGAAAGAAAAGAGAAGAAAGAAGGAGAGAGGGAAAAGAGAAGAAAAAAAGAGAAAAAAAAAGAGAGGGGCAAGTTTGCTCATGATAAAGAAAATTTCAAATCTAGTTTTACCAGTGCAATGTTTAATCAAGATTAAAGTTTGATTTTCAGAAGAAAAGCAAATTTCAAGTCCTCCGGGCACAAATCATAAGTCCTCCGGGCAAAAATTTTAAAGTGTCAATGCCTCTGCTGCAAGAGGAGCACTTTTCAGAAAAGGAATTTAAGTCCTCCGGGCACAAATCATAAGTCCTCCGGGCACCAATTCTAAGTCCTCCGGGCAAAATTTTAAAGTGTCAATGCCTCTGCTGCAAGAGGAGCACTTTTCAGAAAAGGAATCTAAGTCCTCCGGGCACAAACCATAAGTCCTCCGGGCACCAATTCTAAGTCCTCCGGGCAAAATTTGAAAGTGTCAATGCCTCTGCTGCAAGAGGAGCACTTTTCAGAAAAGGAATTTAAGTCCTCCGGGCACAAATCATAAGTCCTCCGGGCACCAATTCTAAGTCCTCCGGGCAAAATTTTAAAGTGTCAATGCCTTTGCTGCAAGAGGAGCACTTTTCAGAAAAGGAATCTAAGTCCTCCGGGCACAAATCATAAGTCCTCCGGGCACCAATTCTAAGTCCTCCGGGCAAAATTTGAAAGTGTCAATGCCTCTGCTGCAAGAGGAGCACTTTTCAGAAAAGGAATCTAAGTCCTCCGGGCACAAATCATAAGTCCTCCGGGCACCAATTCTAAGTCCTCCGGGCAAAATTTGAAAGTGTCAATGCCTCTGCTGCAAGAGGAGCACTTTTCAGAAAAGGAATTTAAGTCCTCCGGGCACAAATCATAAGTCCTCCGGGCACCAATTCTAAGTCCTCCGGGCAAAATTTGAAAGTGTCAATGCCTCTGCTGCAAGAGGAGCACTTTTCAGAAAAGGAATTTAAGTCCTCCGGGCACAAATCATAAGTCCTCCGGGCACCAATTCTAAGACCTCCGAGCAAAATTTGAAAGTGTCAATGCCTCTGCTGCAAGAGGAGCACTTTTCAGAAAAGGAATTTAAGTCCTCCGGGCACAAATCATAAGTCCTCCGGGCACCAATTCTAAGTCCTCCGGGCAAAAATTTTAAAGTGTCAATGCCTCTGCTGCAAGAGGAGCACTTTTCAGAAAAGGAATTTAAGTCCTCCGGGCATAAATCATAAGTCCTCCGGGCAAAAATTTTAAAGTTTCATCGCCTCTGCTGCAAGAGGAGCACATTTCAGAAAAAAAGAAATTTAAAGTTTCATCGCCTCTGCTGCAAGAGGAGCACATTCTCAGAAAAGGAATTTTAAAGTCTGATTGCCTCTGCTGCAAGAGGAGCACAAAAAAAAAACAACAAAAACAAAACAAATTTACCTTTTAAGTTTCATTGCCTCTGCTGCAAGAGGAGCTTTCTCGAAAAAAAGAAAAACAACATTTTAAGTTTCATTGCCTCTGCTGCAAGAGGAGCGCATACAAAAGAGAAAGAAGAAAAAAAAAAAAAAAAAAGAGAGAAAAACAAAAAAAGAGAGAGAGAGAGAGAGAGAAGGATTAGGTGTTGAGTTTGACAAAATTGTTGTCTATTGTCTTTGCTCTATTCCTGATACTCAGCAATGAGCAAAGAGGGGCAGCTGTAGACACCTAATTTTGTCCGGATTTCACAAATTATTTTGACAAATTTTATTCTTATTTTTTATTTTTCTTTTATTTTCATTTTTCTTATTTATTTTGTTATTATTCATATCATTATTATTATTAGTTTTATTATTATTATCTTTTCTATTATTATTATTATTATTATTATTATTATTATTATTATTATTTTGTGTATCATTATTATTGTTATTATTATTATTATTATTATTATTTTTGTGTTTATTATTATTATTATTATTATTATTATTATTATTATTATTATTATATGTGTTTTGTTTTTATTTTATTTGTTTTTATTATTATTATTAATTTTTAATTTATTTTTATTATTATTATATATTATTATTTATTTTTAATTTTATTATCATTATTCTATGTATGTTTCATTATTGTTATTTCTTTTTATTTTTATTTTTTTATTTTTGTTTTATTTATTATTATTATTATTATTATTATTATTTTATTCTTATATATATTATTTATATTATTTGTTTTATTTTATTTTACTTATTTTTATTTGTTAACTTTTATTAATATTATTTTTTATATATCTGTTATTATTATTACTAATATATTACAGTCACATTTAATGCAAGTCCATCACCGGCAGCACTCCCAAACGCCGGCGTCCTCCACCCTTCCCCCTAGGTCTCGGCATCACCAAAATTCACCTTCCCCAGGCCCTCCATCCCATCTCAGACACTGT
Source organism: Heritiera fomes (assembly GCA_032173925.1). Taxonomy (NCBI): domain Eukaryota; kingdom Viridiplantae; phylum Streptophyta; class Magnoliopsida; order Malvales; family Malvaceae; genus Heritiera; species Heritiera fomes. The sequence continues at coordinate 11,683,794 of JAPDPM010000009.1, read as the reverse complement.
CCGGAAGACTGGGAAACAATAGAAGGAACCCAGATTGGTTCTTATCCTCGGGACCAAAGAATGATCCTAGATTAGTTTAAAAGGACCAGATTTTCTCCCGGCCTTTTGCTTCTTCTCTCCAGAGACAACACTCAGAAATTAAAAAGAAAAAACCACCATCATCACCGTCAGAACCACCAACCCCAAACATCACCACCGTTATCACCGAAACCCTAAGCTACCCTCACCTAGCCATCACCCGAGACCACCATCACCACCACCGAAATCACAACCAGTCATCACCATCACCAACCCCTCATCATTACCTTAACCATCACCACCACCAAAAAAACCCTAGATCCCGATGAACCCCAACCCAGATCTGGAAACCCTAGAATCCGAGGACCCCGGATCCCAGATCTGAGATCTAGACCTAATACCTGCAAAACAAAAACAACAACAACAATATCGCAACCACAACCACAATCAGATCCAACCAGAGGCGAAAACAAACACAAAAATAAAAAAATAAAAAAAAAGGGAGAACGGTTTCGGTTTGTCAGATCCGGGAGGTTAGAGGAACTTTTGAAAGGAAGGGAGGTCGGATTTGAAGAGAGGGAGGCAACGGAAGCATTTTAGGGTTTCGAAGGTATCACCGGCGACCGGCACACGGCGGCGCACGGCGGCCGGAAATCGCCCCGGGGAAGGAGGGTGGAGAGGATTTTGGGGTTTCTGAACCTTTTTTTTTGGAAAGGCCGGGTAAAATGAAAGAAACAAAAAAATAGGGCCTTTTATAGACGGACGAAACGCAGCGTTTTGAGGTCGAAGGATCCGCGTGTCTTGCCCGACCCGACCCGAGATCCGCGCAGACCGCCCCTGCCACCCGATCGCGACCCGGCTCCACTTCGCCCCTCGCGACCCGACCCGGCGTACGACCCGCGCGCCACAACCCGCTCCGGCCCAGCAGCTCCAGTCCGCGCCTCTGCCGTTTGGGCCTGACCTTTGGGCCCTCTTTTGGGTTGTTTTGGGTATATTTCTTTCTTTATTTATTTATTTGTTTTATAGAATAATCTGTTTTAGGTGTTATAAAAAATAAATAAATAAACAAAATAAATGATAATAATAAATGAATAAATAAATAGTATAATACAATATATAAAAAATAGAATAAGATAAAATGAACACATAGTTTTAAAAGAAAAGATAAATAAATATAAAATATGTAAAATACATAGTTTTAAAGTATATAAATTTTGTAAAATACATATATTAATAAATAAATAAAAATGAATGAATGAACAAATCTATAGTTTTAAAATGTATGAAAATAAATGTGTAAAATACGTACATATAAATATATAAAATATATAGCTTTAAAACATATGAATATATCTTTTGTACATAGAATATATAAATAAATATATAGAAATGTATATATACATAAATTATACATAAAAACATATTTTTAAAATAAAAAATAAATTTTTTTAGATAATGAAACGTGGGTTAAGGAAAAAATAATAATGATAAATGAGGGATAATAATAACATAAATAAAATAAATGGAATTCTTCCGAGGATGGGATGTCATGAGACTCACAAGTAGTGATTTCTTGACTGATCCCTAGGTGAGAGGGATTAGCTAAATGTTACCAGAGGATTGGGATATTTAGTTAAATTTCTCAATATTAAGAATTTCATTAATAAAAAATCAAAATAAAAAATTCTTTTCATAATTCCATATTGCATCATAAAACATATGTTAGCATCATGTGCATGAATAAAGAAAAATAATAAATGGAATTCTTCCGAGGATGGGATGTCATGAGACTCACAAGTAGTGATTTCTTGACTGATCCCTAGGTGAGAGGGATTAGCTAAATGTTACCAGAGGATTGGGATATTTAGCCAAATTTCTTAATATCAAGAGTTTCATCAACGAAATCAAAATAAATAAAATTTCCTTTAAGTTTCATATGCACTGTGCATCTTTATCCATATTACATGTATACGATTAATTATAAAATAGCGTGAGCGCCACCGAGGATGGGATGTCATGAGACTCACAAGTAGTGATTTCTTGACTGATCCCTAGGTGAGAGGGATTATTTCAAATGTTACCAGAGGATTGGGATATTTGATCTAATTTTTCAATAAACGGTGTTCATGTTGATTTTCATAATGAATCCCATTATAACAACAATTTTTCAAGCAAACACGCTAATTTTTCATATAATCAAAAGCCAAGACTATTTTATTAAAACCAAAGGATAACACATGATTATTATGGTACCGTTTTTTAACGGGCGTCGTGGGGGTGCTAATCCTTCCCCATGCGCAACCGTACCCCCGAACCCGATTTTTGTTTTCGCAGACCGAAGATTTGTCTTTTTTATAAAACTTAATTAATTTTGAGATTTTGTTAAAAAGATAAATATTTTCAGGTGACCAATCACACCTAGTCAAAAAAAGATTGGTGGCGACTCCCATTTTTGTTTTTAAACGTTCTTTTTTTCGAAAATCGTCGAGCGCGAAGCCGTTACGACAACGTCAATTTAATTTCCTTGACTATTTAATCTTTCATCTCATTACTTCTTCCATGTTCCATACATCCTTCATACTTCATAATTCTCATATCTACTTATTTTTCATTTAAGCTAACATACTTTATAATTATGGAGGAATTTCCTGAAATTGGGGATTTCACATATAGGCCACAAAGGGTATTGTCCTTTTCTGGAGAATGGTGATGAGGTTCTTAGAGATCGGGGAGTAACAGAGATGGCTCCTATAGAGGAAGGAATACAGACAGACTGTGCTGGGAATAAGCTGTACCAAGAGGAAAAGGGTGAGAATGCAGGAGATTTCGGTCCCTGGATGATTGCTTAAAACCGAAAGTCAAGGACAATGGGGCAGTTAAATAACGTGAAGCTTGGTGATGGAAACATGGGTTCGAGATATAAGGTCCTCTCTGAGATGCATGTGGAGGAAGGAGAGAGAGACATGAGTCTAGGTCATGGTTATGCTAATGATAAGGGCTCACAATTGGTCAAGGAATCCCACGTTGCACCATCGAGAATGGACTTTAATTTCCAAAAGAATCAAAATGCTGATGTGGGACCTAGCAGCCCACGTAGGTCTAATCCACCAATGACTGTTATAGTTGGTAAAATAACCATGCAAGACAAGGTTGAAGTCCCCAAACCCATGCAAACATCACGTGAGAATCCCATACGGGTCCCTGATGGGAAACTAGACCTTGTCCAGGGTGTAAGTCTCGGAGAGCAAACTGGGAAGATGCGCGAGTCACAGTGCAGAAAGTACTCAGGAAATAAATGCATGCAAGAGATGGTTATGCAGGAAATGGAGAGGGAACCTCCTGACACTAGTCAAGGTGATAGCTTCGTCTTAGAAACTCAGCCAACATGGGAAGGTCCAGGAGTGGGTAAAGAGAAGATGAATATTGATGACATGGAGCTTAGGCTCGGCACTATTTCTAATACTATTTTAGATGAATATAATCCAATGGAACAGTAGAGGAGCAGGAAACAAAAAATTCCTGCGCAATATGAGGGAATTGTTGAAGATGTACCAGCCTTGTATTGTGATTATTGTAGGAACTAGAATATCAGGCGAAAATGCAAGACGAGTTCTGAGGAAGTTAAAATTCTCAAATTACCAAATATCGGATCCAGTTGGATATTCTGGTGGAATATGGGTGTGTTGGGACACAGAGAAGGTTAAATTAGAAGTGTTAGCAGTCCAAAATCAGGTTATCCATGCCATCGTAAGCGGTGATGGTACCCAGGATTGGCTTTTATCAGCTATTTACGCCAATCCATCTTTGGAGATCAGGAAGAAACTATGGGCAAATTTAGTAGAATCTGTAGGCTCAGTGAATATTCCATGGCTATTGGTTGGGGACTTCAATGATATGTCTGGAAGCTCAGAGAAGATGGGAGGGAGGACTGTGTCAACTAGTAGATGTGAACTGTTCAACAAGATGATTACTGATGCAGGTTTAATTGACTTGGGTTTTCAAGGAGCCAAGTTCACATAGTGGAATAAATGGGAGGGCGTTGCACGGGTTCAAGAAAGACTGGATCGTGCTCTTGCGAATCCTGGTTGGAGATTAATGTGGCCGAATGCTGTTGTTAAGCACTTACCTAGAACACATTCGGACCATTGCCCGGTACTAATGCAATGTGTGGATGATGAGCAGATTAATAGGAGTAGGAGGCCTTTCCATTTCCAAAGCATGTGGTTGCTACACCCAGAATTTGAAGAAATGTTATCACAATCATGGGGTTCGTCCGAAAGGAATATACATGTGACAATGAAGAAGCTGGGTAAGCAGTTAAAAGAGTGGAACAGAACTCATTTTGGGAATGTATTTAGGAAGAAGACAGAAATTCTAGCACGGTTATCTAGAGTTCAAAAAGCTTTGGGCGAACAATGGACACATCAGTTGGGAAAGCTTGAGAAAAGTCTAATTCGAGAGTACAATGTAATTCTCTGTCAAGAAGAACTTTTCTGGTTCCAAAAGTCAAGGGCTCAATGGATCGTTGATGGAGAGAGGTACACAAAGTTCTTTCACATTTCAACAATTTGTCGAAGGTGTAGGAATAAGATCTCCATGCTTAAAGATTCTGAAGGCAATTGGATTTCTGACCAAATTGAGTTGCAGAGGTTAGTTCGTAATTATTATGTTGATTTGTTCTCAGTCTCGGATGATTCTCGAAACTGTCTATACAATTTGCCATGCCCAGTGTTCTCTACAGTTCAACAGGATACTTTGGAAAGTATTATGTCTGAAGATGAAGTTAAAGTGGCATTATTTCAAATGAATCCATGGAAGGCTCCAGGTTGTGATGGTTTCCACGCGGGGTTCTTTCAAAAATTTTGGGGCTGTCTATCATCAGATGTGGTGGGTTTGGTACAGGAAGCTTTGGATACTGGTAAATTTCCAGAATCTTTAAATGAAACTCTAATTACTCTTATTCCTAAAGTGAAGAACCCAGAATCTATTAGGCTACTTCGGCTTATCAGTTTATGCTGTGTTACTTATAAGATTATAACTAAGGTTTTTGTGAATAGATTGAGGCCTTTCTTAAGAGAATTGATTTCTCCATGCCAATCAAGTTTTATTCCTGGTAGGCAGATAGCAGATAATATCTTAGTTGCTCAGGAATTAATCCATACCATTCGGATGTCTAAGAGCAAGAATGGATTGATGGGTGTTAAGATAGATTTAGAAAAAGCCTATGATAGCATCAGATGGGATTTTTTGGAGGAAACTCTGCATGCTTTTGGAAAGTGGATAACACTTATTCTTTTTTGTGTGAGAAGTTCCTCAACGTCGATCTTGTGGAATGGTGAGAGAATGGATGCTTTTAAAACTCAAAGAGGTTTGAGGCAGGGTGACCCATTGTCACCATATTTATTTGTGCTTTGTATGGAAAGATTGGGCCACCTGATTCAGAAGAAAGTTGAAAGTAGGGACTGGAAACCGATTAAAATGGGGAAAAGTAGTTTGGGAGTGTCTCATCTTTTTTTGCTGATGACCTGTTTCTTTTTGGAAGAGCATCTTTGGACCAGGCTAGAATTATCAAGAATATTCTGGATGAGTTCTGTGGTTCATCGGGTACTAAAGTTAATTTGGAGAAGTCGAAGGTTTTTGTTTCACCAAAAGCTGATAACCGAAATACTAGAAGGGTACCTGCTTTTCTGCAAATCGGGTGCACATCAAATTTGGGTAAGTACCTTGGGGTTCCTTTGATTCACGGGAGAATTACTAAAGCTACTTACAAAGAGGTTGTTGAAAAAATTCAAAACAGACTAGTAGGTTGGAAAACGAAATTCTTAAGTTTTGCTGGGAGGGCCACACTCATATATTCAATTACATCGTCTATTCCTTCATGCCAGATAATGACAGCTATATTACCAAGATCAGTGACTGAGGTAATTGATAAGTTGCATAGGAGATTCCTTTGGGTAGGAGATGATGATAAAAGAGGGATTTCTTTAGTCAAATGGGAGGAAGTGACGAAACCGAAAGCAAGGGGAGGACTTGGGTTACGATCTATGTTATGATCAATAGAGCACTTATTCAGAAAACTGCATGGAGGCTAGGGACGGAATTTAATAGTTTTTGGCTGACAGTCTTAAAATCTAAGAATGGAATTCAGGGTAACTTGTTTGATGTAGTGAACTCTAATGCAATAAGGAAAAGTGGTTGGTCCCGAACATGGACGGATCTAATGGCAGCAAGTCATTTTTATTGGATTGGATTCAAAAGAGAATTGGGGATGGGTACTCTGTGAGATTTTGGACAGATCGATGGTTAGATTGTCCATTAATTGAGCTTATAGACAAGTTGCCTGACAACGTGAATCTGGAGGAAAATGTTCGTAGCTATATTACAGAGACAGGGGACTGGCATTCAGGGAAATTACTTCATTTTCTTCCGATAGACCTGGCTCTGAAAATAATGGGGACTCCACTGCCAAAAGTTAGACGAATGGAAGACAGGTGGATTTGGAGATTTACTTCTGATGGTGTGTTTACTGCAAAATCAGCATACAATGCTTTCTTGGATACCGTCTCATCAGGAGATGTAGGCAATGAGAAGTATATTTGGAACACCAAAGTTCCTCAACGTTGGGTCTATTTTCTTTGGTTGGTCAGGAAAGTTAGGTTGCTAACGAATCAGCTACGGGTTATTTGGAATCTTTGTGATTCTTCAGTATGTGGGGTATGTGGATTAGCAGAGGAACCGATCCTACATATTTTACGGGACTGTCCCTTAGCTAGAGATATTTGGGAATTATTCTTACAACAATTTCATTTCCAAGATTTCTTTAACTATTCTCTTGTGGAGTGGGTTGATAGAAATTTGGATAGAGGAATGGAGAAGTTTAATGTCAACTGTAGATGGGAGCAGGTATTCATCTGTACCATATAGAGAATGTGGAATCGGAGGTGCAAAATAATCTTCAATGCTGAGGAATATACAGAAGTGCCCATTGTTAAATGGTTTGAATATATTAAGGAGGAAGCAGAGGAGATATCACAAATTTACCGTGAGAAGAAAGAATCAGACAAACAACAAATAAACATTTGTTGGGTGACTCCTCTCGATGGCTGGGTGAAAGTGAACACCGATGGTTCATCATTTGGGAACCCAGGGGTGGCTGGTGCTGGGGGTTTGATCCGTTCATCATCTGGTAAATGGCTGGGGGGATTCAGGGCGTATCTCGGGGTATGCTCCAACACAGTTGCGGAGCTACAGGCTGCTTGTTTCGGTTTATTGTTGGCATGGCAATTGGGGTTTAGATGTGTTATTTGTGAATTGGGTGCTGCTGTAGTGTTAAAACTGATGGAGTCAGCAGATATTGGCAATCACCCATTTGGGAGCCTAATTGGAGATATAAGGGCACTTGTCAATCGAAACTGGTTATGTAGATTTCGGCACACTTTTCGTGAAGGAAACTTTGCACCCGATACTTTAGCAAAGGGGGCGTGTCAGCTGGATGTTGACTATGAATGGATACAGGAACCGTCTGCCGACTTACTTTGGATTCTACAGGTTGATGCTGCTAGTAGTTCATTTCCTAGGAGATTTAGACTTTGTTAGTTCTATTTAATTTCTTTTTGTAACCAAAAAAAAGTGAGATTTGCTACCATGTTTTTGTCTAGTAGCGAGTATAGTGGTGCCTCTGGGAATTGACATCATGGTCGCTTCAGATAAATGTCAATTCCTTGGGCTTTTCACACATTTGGTTCAAATGAATTTTTTGCATAGCATTCTTATGTAAAACTATTGGTACTTTCTTTATTTTCCGAATTTTGACTATGGGAAAGCTTGTAAAGATTAACATTGGTAACTAACTCGAGAAAGTTTTAGTTACGGGTAAATAATTCTCTATGCTTCTGATTCCAATGTAAAATCTAGATTTTAATAAATCAAAAAGAGGGTATACCAATTAGTTATTACAGTATTTCTTTTCCTCTTTCCTCAGTGAAAAAAAAACATTTGTTTATTAGATGACTGTTACAACCATTTGTCATGATTGAGGCTTAACGAGAATTAATCCCATCATATTGTTGGATGATTCTGACATATTGCTGTTTGACTAGGCTAATCATGCTTATTCATATCAAGAACAACTACCAGGTATAAATTAAAAGAAGTCGATATGTAAAGAAAAAGAAGCCAACATGAAACAAAAACTTGATTGTCTTTGTAGAATTAGCAATTTTATGTAGAATTTGGTAGAACTACATGCGTATGAACAAGCATCAAAGGGAAATTTTACATCCAAAAGCTCTAAGTCATGATTGCTGGAGCAGCTTGAAGTGAAGTTGCATGAATAGAACGGTTTCTTGTCTCCCAGCTGAACTGTCCATTTTACCGTACATTATCTCACTCTCAAGGCCCAATCTACGTTTTCTGTACTGCATATTGAAGCTGGAATCTGATTTATCTAGTTTGTTAGGTTGGTCAACAAGGCTTTCAATTTCCTGGATTGAAAATCCCTGTTTGATTAGCACAAGTGTAACAGATGCAGTGTTAGCAGAAAATACAGGCCTGAGAAGAAAATCACTCATTACTGGTTCCTAAGACAGAAGTTCAATAGATAAACAAAACTATAATAATTTTTGTTTTTGCAATCTTTGCAGTTATGGTGTTATTATAAAATTATTAGACTGTCTTTGGTTCTTTGTAAAGCTAAAATGCTAATCGAATGCAAATTGTCCCCATTTGCAATCTTAGTCTTTTTGTTCCATAATATGTGCCAATTCGCTGCTTCAATTGCTCACCTTGAGAAACATAGGCAGAAGCGGGAGCAAATGGGGAATGGTCAATTGAGGGACTGGAGCCACTGGACGATCCATCCAAGCTAAGAGGGGAGTTTGAATCTGATACAGGCTGAATGGATTGTATTCTGGGAATGAAAGGTGGCAAGCTAATGGAAAATGGTAAGTTATGCAAGTCTTTTTGAGCAATGTGTTGTGATACCATTTGTCAAGATTTGCTTTTGTATAGCTTTCTGCAGTCTTGACTGCTGGTTTTAAAAGTGCATTGCATTGAGTTGTTACCAACTCTACGATGTTTTGATCTTTTGGTATCTGATTAAAAGGACAAATTACATGTTTATCAGTTAGAAGAGACTAATGGATTGGAAAGAAATTAATGAGATGAGAATATGAATATCTTAATTGCATTGCACAATTTTGGTAAGTGAAAAGGCTAATGAATCTTACATGCTTTTAAGCAAAGAGCTCGATGAGACCACCAAAAACAGGAATCAGAACTTGGGTTCCCATTGTTGCCTGTCAAAATATAGAAACAGGTGAAGCAACATTTTAGACATTAAGATACACCATGATGCCTGGAAGATAATCTGTACGTTTGCGTACATCAAGTTTCTTGTTGTTAAGGAGAGAGTTTAGAGTCTTCAGATATCTATTGAATATATCAATACAAACTCCATGATTGCGGATTCGCTTACTAAGGGTGTACCACCTAAGGTGTTTCATGAGCATGTAGCTCATATGAGTGTGATTCACTTTGATGATATGCTTGTATAGTGGGAGTTTGTTTCATTTATATTCATTGGTTATTGAGGCATTTTTCTGATCAGAATAAAGTATTGTTGTTATTACTGAAACTTTGAAATAAAATATTATTCTTTCAAATTACAGTTGAGCATAAAGTTTTGAAAGTAGGACCAGTTGGAAATAGGCATGTTTAAGGGATCACATTGCATGTAATTTCCATGCTGCACGTCCATACTCGATCTATGTCGTTAATTATATTAATATACGTTACCATTGATGGGTCTAGTTACGGAATATATGTAACGAATATCACTTTGATCCTATGTTAGTATAATTGATGGACCAGATTGTGTAAAGATGTTGCCTTGTGATGATAGCAAGTTTAGAGCTCTTAAAGTTATTTTAAAATGTACAATTATTAAGTGACATATGTGCTCAAGTGAGAGATTGTTGGGAAATTATTTAGTGGACCTACATATATCAATTAATTGTACATTACTGGTTATCTATTTAGTTCACTTAAAAGTGATCAAATAAAGTTTAAGTTATTAGACTTTAGGAAATCTCAAATTAGTATAAGCTTTGCAATGTGTAGAGGCCTAATATTTTATTTTATTTTCGTGATGGAACAAAAAATAAAATATACTTCAAGTATAAATAGGTTATGGTCCCCAGTCTAAACATAACATAATTCTCACAACATATCCCATCATTGAGTGAGATACAAATTCTCTCAAAAGTTTAGACGTGGAAGACTTTAACCTCAAGAAATCAACTCCAATGGATTCAGGTATGCTTCCGTATTAATCTTTTTTTGATGATTGAACATGAGATCTTTGGTATATTTATCTGTATGAATTTTTCCAAACATCAATACCCTCCATCAACTTTGCAAAGCCACCTCGCTTGTGCTAATAGAAGAGCTTAATCAAAGACTCTCTTTTGGTTATCTGGTTCACTTCTACATGTACCTGAGAAAAGATTCAAGACATAAGTTAGTTGAGAATTTCATTGATGATGTTTGCTCCCATTGACAACAGGTAAATGGAAACTGTGACAGAAGTAACAACAAAATCAGCGTTTGATTTCAATTCCATTTACCTCCATTTTTGCCACTTCGGCGAGGCCAGAAGAAACTTCGTTCTGCTTAACAGCAGACATGTTGTCCTTGTGTAGCTTTAACTTTTCGGACTTCAGTTCTGAGTTACTCTTTTCACAATCCTCTTTCTCGGTTTTACTAAGCTCATTTTGAAGTTTCTTCTTCTCCTCCTGTAAATCCCCTATATATTCGATTCCATCTGTAAGAATAGCAGTTCTATCCATCTACAACATTGAACAACAAAAACATTAGAAATACCAATTATGAAGGCAGAAAAGTAAACTTTGGCTATTATAGCTATTGGTAGTTCTGGCTAACCTTGGATATCTTGAGGACTAGAGCTCACAGCTTGAAGAGCCCGCCTTTTATCTTCTTCCTTCTACTCCTCTCTGTTACAAGATTCTTAGAATGGTAATTCTCTTTCTCTGGCTGCTTGGTAGTTCTCACTTTGTTATTTACTGACTTGTTTTTATCATCCCTATAAAACCCTGCTTGTTGCTCAGACACATTTTTGCTGTATCTTAGTCTTTTTGTTCCATAATATGTGCCAATTTGCTGCTTCAATTGCTCACCTTGAGAAACATAGGCTGAAGCGGGAGCAAATGGGGAATGGTCAATTGAGGAACTGAAGCCACTGGACGATCCATCCAAGCTAAGACGGGAGTTTGAATCTGATACCGGCTGAATGGATTGTATTTAGGGAATGAAACTTGGCAAGCTAATGGAAAATGGTAAGTTATGCAAGTCTTTCTCGAGCAATGTGTTGTGATACCATTTGTCAAGATTTGCTTTTGTATAGCTTTCTGCAGTCGTGACTGCTGGTTTTAAAAGTGAATTGCATTGAGTTGTTACCAACTCTATGATGTTTTGATCTTTGGGTATCTGATTAAAAGGACAAATTACATGTTTATCAGTTGGCAGAGACTAATGGATTGGAAAGAAAATTAATGAGATGAGAATATGAATATCTTAATTGCATTGCACAATTTTGGTAAGTGAAAAGGCTAATGAATCTTACATGCTCTTGAGCGAAGAGCTCGATAAGACCACCAAAAACCGGAATCAGAACTTGGGTTCCTATTGTTTCCTGTCAAAAAATAGAAACAGGTGAAGCAACATTTTAGACATTAAGATACACCATGATGCCCGGAAGATCATCTGTACGTTTGTGTACATTCCAGAAATTAGTTAACTAAACTAAAGCATCAAAGTGTTTTTTACTTTGAGTTTGAGGTAGATCAAACATTCTTAACCCAGGCATGACAAATTAGCCCGATTCAGAATTGTTAGTAAGCTAAAGAGATAAAACTTGCATTTTCTTAAACTATAAAATCCGAGGTATATTTTGTCATTTCTATCTGTTTACACGGTGACCAAAAGAAGGCGATTAGAGTGGAAATTGCCTACATGTGAAGAATGTGAGGCAGAGGCATTGCCATGGTTAACCCAAATTGGTTGATTTGACATAGCCACTTCTCCATGAATCCTGTTCTCACTGTCACAAGTCAGAATGTTTCTCGCTATCTTGTATTTCCCAAAACGAAAACGAAACAGTTTTTTTAGAAGTTGAGAAATAGTGTACCTAGCATAGAGGGACATTACCAAAGGAAAATGAGAAAGTGCTTCACAAGCCTTTGATCTTATGGAGTTCGATCTTTAGAAATTCGATCCAACAGTATTACCTATATGTGAAAATGCCTAATTGAAATTCAAAATAAGCGAAAGAGAAAACTTACGTGCAAATATCTATTAGGTATATAGTCAAACATTGGATAGCCTTTTGGTGTACAATAGTGAGAAGCTGGGATTGAGGGACTGGCAGAAGGTGGGGGGAGATTGAACAAATTTCTTGGCATAGCCATTATAGGCTTAAACGGAAAACTGGATTGTAACTCATGGAATTTAAATGAGCACAACATTTTTTTTAAATAAAGAGACTAATTTGATCAGTGATGTGCTTTTTTCTATGTTCCTGTTAGCGTTCTTGGTGAACAACAAATCCTGGTTTAATCCATTTCAAATTCTGTTCAAGTTGCAGGGCCATGGTAGATCCAATTTGTTGATGAACCTGAAAGAATAGTTAGGCAACAAGTGCAATTACAGAAATTCCCTGCAGTGGCTTAGCAGATTTAACTGAAATAATAGAAAATGGTAACATGAAGCGTTTCAAACCAAAACTGAACCTAATCTAAACTAGATGTGCAATCATAATTTACCTGTCACAAAAGCTACATCCAGTTCGCAAATCACTTGGTAAGTTTGGCATGATTTTTGAACAAATCCATCAAAATTTAAACTTGTTCCGAGTTGGAGTCAAGGGATGCAAAATTAAAAGAAAAAAAAAACTGCTGACAACAATGAGAATTAAGGGTCTTCTAGTTCTATTTTCACTAGTCTTCTTGCTTCTTCCATCTAAAGCAGGTGCCAATCTTTTACCTCTCTCTATTACATTTGTCAATGCATAGTTCAGCTCAGGATGAAAATATAAGAATGAATCTAAATAGTTATGTTATTAGTTACTGAAGTTTTAATTTGTTTTTATTGCAGTTGCTGCAACACTTGGAATCTGCTATGGCCGTGTGGCCGACAACCTACCTCCAACCTTCGAAGTGATCAACATTCTCAAGTCCAATGGCATTTCGAATGTCCGAATCTTTGACGCTGATCCAGTTACTTTGCAGTCCTTTTCCGGCACCGGAATCAATCTCATGATTGGTGTCCCTAATGAAATCCTGCCTTCCCTTGCCTCCGGCACCCCCAACTTTGCACTCCAATGGCTCCAAACCAACATATTCGCCCATATTTCTCCAACCCAAGTCCGATATATTGCTGTTGGAAATGAGGTTTTCCTCAAAGACCCGTTCTATGCTCCTTATGTAGTACCCGCCATTGTTAATCTTCACCAAGCCCTTCAAACACTGAACCTTGACAACACTATCAGGTTATCCTCACCGCAAGCAGCATCCGTGCTCTCCATATCGTACCCTCCATCACTCGGAACCTTTGACCCTTCTCTTCGTTATGTTTTACTTCCTCTACTAAGCTTCTTGTCTCACACCAAATCACCTTTCATGGTCAATGTGTATCCATACTTCAGCTACACAAGTAGTTTGAAGCATGAACAGTTGGACTACGCATTGTTCAGGAGCGAAGAAATGGTTCAAGACGGTCCGTTGATCTATGACAATCTTTTTGATGCAAGCATTGATGCGGTTCTTTCCGCGATGGAGAAGGAGGGGTTTACGGAAGTGCCGGTGGTTGTCTCGGAGACAGGGTGGCCGACGGGTGGAGATGCGGCGGCCAGTGCGGAAAATGCATTGGCATACAATGAGAATGTGGTGAGAAGAGTGACGAGTAATGTTGGGACACCGAAGAGGCCTGGGGTAGGAATTGAGGTTTACTTGTTCGATCTCTTCGACGAGAATGGCAAGGGTGGGGACGAGTGCGAGAGGCATTTTGGGATTTTTGGACCTGATGGGGCCAAGGCCTACGATCTTAGATTCAATTGAGAAAACTAGGTTGATGTAAACAATAAAGAGGGCAGGAGTGATCATGTTTGTTCAACCCTGGAAAATTCATTATTTATTGGTACTAGATTTTACCTCGCGTTCCGCTGCAGTATTATTATTATTATCAAATAAAAAATAAAATACTATTTTATTATTATTTTGAAAATTAAAATTTTCATTGCAAAAACGAATATGTGTTATATTTAGATTTTTTAATAACAATATTAGATACAATATAAATTAAAAAATATAAAATAAAAATAGATTAAATGGTTATTGAAAAAGCTAAAGAGTTAAAAATAAATTAGAGGCATAACTGCATAACTATAAATTATTTTGAAATAAAAAATCATTAATTTAAACAATTGTTTTTTATTTTCTTGTTTTATTTTTATCAATTTTGGATTTTTCAATTTTAATTAATTTAATTATTATTTTTTCTCTTTGTTAACTTTTTTAAGTTTAAATGAGCGTACTATGTATAAATTTTTTCACCAAGAAGTTGTTGAAAAAAGTGAAAAAAGATTTCTTTTCTAGTACTTGGAAAGGGTTCGAGTCCTGGAGTCCTCACTGTTAGGAAGATTTTATCATTTATCATTCTTGACCTGAACAGGATTAATTTCAGACAATAAAAAAAATAAGGAGTCCCCATTATAAGGAGGGTTTTACCGTTTACTACTTCCGGCCCGAACATAATTAATCTCAGGTAGTAAAACAGATGAGGATATACCCTCATAAAAATGTTTGTCACGTTAAAATTTTTTCCAACAATGATATCCGAAAAAGTATAATTAAAAAATAAAAACATATTAGAGGGTTTAACCCAAAAAAGATTAGAAAACTAAAAAAATGTTAGAAGACCGGATTAAAAAAAGTTAAAAAGCTATATAAAAAACATGTTGAGGACTTAACTAAAAAAAAGTTGTTGAGAAAAAAAATAGGACATATGGCACGCAGAAGTATGATGGAGACAAAAATATATAATAGGTATAGATATATGGGAAGGGATCCACTTACACTTGTGTAAATCTCTATGGTTTACATGCTTTTTTGACCTTTAGATTGAATTAAAAGCACGGCTCAGATTAAAACACACACTCTCTCACTTTTTTGCCCATTCTTTCACATTTTGTATCTACCATCTCTGTTTCCCTCTTACGTTGCCTCTCTATTCCTGTCGTCTCTCTCCCTTTCTCACACTGCCAACTTCAATTCAACTCCATTGTCTCTTATTCCTTGCAGTCGGCATCCAAATTAGATACTGACCTTCACGGTAATCTCGGTGAGTTTTCTCAATCCCAAATCGCATGGGTATGTTCTTATTTTATACGTTTGTTTACAAAAGAGAATAGCTATCGATTGATGCAGAAGAATATATTGTTATGAATTGAAATTTTTGAATTTGTTCAATTAGTTTATTTCCTAATTCCTCTATATATGTGACAAAATAATAATATTTTTTGTAAGTATTCAGCTTTGAGAAAGGAAAATATAATGGTATAACAAGTAACTTAATAGTGAAATTAGCACATAAAAAATAAGAAAACGAAAATTTGTAAGCTTTTAAATTAAGTACTTACAACGGGAACAGCAGGATACAATCTTAAGGTCTCTGTTATTGCTGCATGAACATAGTTAGGCATTCATCCCTTTAGCTTAATTAATAAACCTAGGGCGAGATGACGTAAAATACTAGCCTAAGAGAAAATTTCTTAACAAACAATTGCATTATTTGTTGATGCCAAAAAAGTTATTGGGCTTGTTAATGATTAATCAACTCTTTCTTCCTTGGTTCAACCTACAAAACAGAAGGTTCACTGGGGTTGTTCCTGGTGGGACTTGTTCCAATGCTTAAGTCAATAAAGTGTTTAAGGAAATTATATGTAACAGAGTAGAAGAGAGTGAGAGTCCGTCCCCTTGTCTCATGTCTTTGCCTCTTTATATAGGCGTTCATGTAGTTAAATGGGTGATTATTCCTGGTGGGCGGTTATATGTAGTTAAGTGGGTGGTTATGGAGGTTACTGCTTGTGTAATTAAGTGGGTAGTTACACTTTTGATTGTGTTTTCACATAAATGCTCTTTACGTTACAGAGACTATGTGAGTATGACTCATGGGCCACTTGCTATCAAACTCGGTGAGGTAGGCCTATTGGGCCTTCTGATTGTGATACTAACATTATGCCCCCCTGGTGAATGGTGATTAAAAAGTGATCGATATTCGCCATAGACCTTTTACTCCTTTCATATTCTTGAATTTTGTATCCTCTGTTAAAGGCTTTAACCAAAGTAGCGTCAAGGTTGTGATTGCATATGAGCTTTTAAATTCTAGCACTTAAGGTGACGAGAATCTAAGATCATAGGCCAAGAAGTCTCTGAAGACTGGCGCTCAGGCCAAGAGTAAGTGGAAACTCGAGAAACTAGTGCTAAGGCCATAGCGAGCAAGCGCCTCAAGAAATTGGTGCCAAGGCCATGGGCGATCAATTAAGATACTAGTGCGAAGCTCACAGGCAAGTAAAGTGCCAAAAATTGCTAGCACTAAGGCTACAGGCGAGTAAGAGCCTAAGATATTGGCCCTAAGGCCACGGGCAAGTAAGTGCCGAGAACTGGTGCTGAGGCCAAGGCGAGCAAGGGACTAGCGCTAAGGCCTGGGGCGAGCAAGTGCCCAAAACATTAGGGCTGAGGCCATGGCAATACGCGATCGAGATATTGGCGCTAAGGCCTAGGGCGAGCAAGTGCCCAAGATGCTGGCGTTAAGGCCTTGGGTGAGTAAGTGCCCAAGATGCTGGCGCTAAGGCCTTGGGTGAGTAAGTCTCCAAGATACTGGCGTTAAGGCCCGAGGCAAGCTGGTGTCCAAGATGCTGGCGCTAAGGGCCATGATAAGCAATTAATCAGACTATTATGGTTCAATTTTCTTTTCTAAGCATCAATAACTGTTAAATAATGGAAATAGATAGAACATAGTTTAACTGAAAAATACGAGAATATACTTCAAATGGTGCGACTTTTCCATCCTAGGAATTGTGGGCTTTACAAGTCTTGGCTTGATTTGATGTTCATCTGATCGCCAACTCTCTCAATGTTTGCCTTCCTAATCTCTTCTGCTTCAGCAAGGCTCTGAGCTTTCTGGAGTACTCGTGTAAGGCTAATGGTTCCTCATCATATAGGGCATAGTGAACATGGTCGTTGATCACACCCGTTCTAAATGTTTGGATAGCAAGATTGCCGTCAAGGTCCTTTACATCAGTGTAGAAATTAATAAATCTACGTATATAATCCCTCAAACTCTCCTTGGGCTTTTGAATGATTGACATCAGACTAGCAGAAGTTCTCATTTGCTTCTTGTTGGTGAGGAAATGCCCAACGAATAGTTTACTAAGTTGTTCAAAACTAGTGATAGAGTTAGGTGTAAGAGAATAAAACCAAGACCTAGCTGTACTTGTGAGAGTTGTTGGAAATGTTTTGCATTTGATAGCATCATTTGTACCGTACAGATCCCAAGTTGACTCGTAACACAATATGTGGTCTTGTGGGTCACCTGTCCCATCATATTTCTCCTTTGGTGCCCAAAAATGACAAGGGACAATCTCTCTTTGGATCTCTAGAGATAATGGACTTTTTGTTCGCCATACACAATGGACTAGAGCTGGTTACGGGCCGAACCGAGCCAGGTCCGGGCTGGTTTTCACCGGTTTCGGCCCTAACTAAAATAGAACCGGTCCAAACCGGTAGTAAACCGATCCGGTCCGGACCGGTTCTATCTTTTATAAGAGGCGAACCGACCCAGTTCGTTGGACCGGTTCGCCTTTTTTTGCTTTTTAAAATTTTTATTTTTAAAAATTTATATTAATTTATTTTAATATATTAATATATTTTAATAATTTAATCCAATAAATTTATTTTTATAATAAATAATTTTAATAGTTTAATTTAACAATAATTTATTATAAAGTTATATTATAATTTATTTAATTAATGTAACAATAATGTAAAAATAAACTATTATAAAATTATCTAATAAAATTATTGTTATAATAAATTAAAGTTATATTATGAATATAATATTATGATAAAATGATATTTGATTCAAAATACAAATAATGATATTATGAATATTATTATTATATTCATTTTGCATATATTTATTTATATTCATTTTGCATTTAAAATAATTTATTATATTTGAAATATCATTTACTTAATATTTATTCATTTATTTATTTATTCATTTATTTAATGTGTTTTTAAAATATTAATTCATTTTGTATTTTAAATATTTATTTATTTTAAACATAGATAAGTATAACATTAATTAATTTGGTATGTAATAATAATAATAATAATAATAACAACAACAAAATAAAAAATAAAAAAAAGGATTGTGGCCGTTGCCTATCAAAACACAGAGGCAAGTCTGTGACTTGCCTCTGCAAACTGCAGTTGCACTGCAGTGCAACTGCAGACAAAATAATTTTTTTAAATTTTTTTAACCGGACAGGTTCGAACCGGTCCGGTTTTGGGCTGGGCCCTTAGCGGGCGCGGTTCTAAATATTTAAAACCGACCCAGCTCGATAACATACCAGGCTGGGCCGGTTTGGATATTGGGTCGGGCCAACCCAGCCCAATAAGCACCTCTACAATGGACTAATTCTTGTCTCCCTTTCTTCATCTCCTTAAGTTCCTTGTCAATAGCATCTAATCTCTCTTGTAAGGAGATATTAGACTTTGCATGGACAGTCTTGGTCTTTTTTGCCATATCTATTATGGGGGAGCTGACACTTCCTTCTTTTCTTTCCCTCCTTCCATGTGGGTTACATTGCCTGACTTGGGGTTTTGCTAGCGAGTTTGGGTTTTGGTTGGGGATGGCACCGGTTGGGCGAACTGCATCTGATTGATTGTTGACAAGGAGTTGTGCTTCGGGTAAATTTTGCTGATGTGGAGTGGTCGTTTGTTGGCGAACAATATGAGCATTTGGTTGTATCTTGGATGTAAATGGGTGAGTATCAAGCGTGGTTGGGCAATTTGCAATTGCATTAAGGCGAGCACTCAGAGATTTCACTCTTTGGTCGTAGTAGGCTATCTTAGCTTCTAAAATTTTGTTTTAGGTGAGTAATTGATTGTATTGCTCCATAAATACTGTTTGTGGTGGTGTGAGTTTGTGGCTGCCCCATCGGAGTTGACATAAGGGGAAGGAAAGTAGTAAAGGTAAACGTAACTGCAGTAGCGGCAGAAACAGGGAGTGGTTGTATATCTACTTGATTTGATGTTTGTTGGTTTGCTTGGGAGCTCGACATAGCTTCTTATTCGAGTTCCCACAGACAACACCAAAATGTTGATGCCAAAAAGGTTGCTAGGCTTGTTGATGATGGGTCAACTCTTTCCTCCTCGGATCAACCTGTAAAACAGAAGGTCCATCGGGATTGTTCCCAGTGGGACTTACTCCAATGCTTAAGTCAATAAAGTGTTTAAGAAAATTATAAGTAACTGAGTAGAAGAGAGTGAGAGTCCATCCCTTTTTCTCGTGTCTCTGCCCCTTTATATAAGCGTTCGTGTAGTTAAGTGGGCGGTTACTCCTTGTGGGCTGTTACATGTAGTTAAGTGGGTGGTTATGGCAGTTACTCCTTGTGTAATTAAGTGGATGGTTACACTTTTGACTGTGTTTTCACATAAATGCTCTTTACATTACAGAGACTATCTGAGTATGACTCGTGGGCCACTTGTTATCAAGTTCGGTGAGATGGGCCAATTGGGCATTCTGACAGTGATACTAACATTATTGACTCAGTCTTTATAAATTTCTCGATGTGGTTGAAGTTTGCATCTAAGTTTGACAGAACAGAATGTCGGCCCCAAAAGGAAACATGAATAACAAAAAATGTTGAGTAATAGATGTCTAACTTGACAGGGAAGTGAAGTTAGATTAGTTGATGTTAGGCCAGCAGGAAATTTTATTTCATCTAAATCTTAAGTGGTGCCTTGATTTGTAGAAGAAAGAAATAATCATCTTAACCCCAATAAGCCATTGTCAACACCTGACACTACTCAAGTTGTAAAAAATCATGAGTTGTTTAAGCTTGCACCGAAATTTCAAATTCCAAGCTTTACATATTACAGTTTGTAACTTATGATATGGTGTGAATTTCTTTCAACAATGAAAGTCTTTTTTTTGGTAAATTAGTGACAATTGATATAAATGAGCTTATATTTTTACTCATTTAGATAAATTTCTCATTTAAAAGATTTCTTTTTGACTTATGTTCTAAGATTTTCCTTGAAATATACTATAGAGAGTTCATCATTGAAGGATATCCAACTTATTGGTGATATTCAAAATATAGAGGTGAGTCAGTATAGTGCACTAGTTAATGAATGTAGTAGCTTACAAGCTAATTTAGAGTATGTAGTAGCTTTTGATAATGTTGTAAAAGAATCCGAGCCATTTATTGGAATGGAATTGACTCTTTACATGAGGCAAAGAACTTTTATAAAATCTTTGCTAGGGAACAGGGTTTTGGTATTCGCATTTGTTCAAGTAAAACAGGCTCTCAAACTACTGAAATAGTAAGTCACATTTATGTTTGTTGTAATGAAGGTAGGTATAAAGAGAGAGTTATAGAGAATAATGACACTGAAAATGATGTTGAGATAACTACAAAGAGATGTTCAACTTTAAGAACTGGCTGTGGAGCATTGTTAAAGGTAGCAAGGGTGAAAAAAAGTAAGAAGTGAATTATAAAATTATTTTCAAATGAACATAATCATGATATGATTAGTCCTAAAAGTGTGTCCTATCTTAGATGCCGTAAAAAAATGACCTCTGCAGCTAAGAGCCTTGTTGAAAAATTTAACAAAGAGAGAATTCCTACATGAAAGGTAGCTGCATTGTTTAGTAATGTTGACCAGAAATTTTCAGATAGAGATTGTTGGAATCATCTTAGAGATTTAAAGAGGAAAAACTTAGACGTCAGAGATGCTCAAGCTGTGTTATGCTATTTTAGAAGAAAGCAAGCTGAGAATCCTAATTTTTTATGCAGTTCATTGTGATGGTGATGCTCGTATGGTAAATTTATTTTGGGTTGATGCTCGATCTCGATTGGCATACGAACAATTTGGTGATGCCATTACGTTTGACACCACATATAAAACCAATAAGTATAGTATGCTATTTGCTCCTTTTGTAGGCTTAAATCACCATTGCCAATCAATTTTATTTAGTTGTGCTTTGTTGCAAGATGAATCTGAACAAAGTTTCATTTGGTTGTTCGAAACTTGGCTTGATGCGATGCATGAAAAAGCCTCAGTATCCATAATTATTTATCAAGATTAAGCTATAAGGGCTGCTATAGTGAAAGTTTTTCCTAAATCTCGCCATCGTTTTTGCCTTTGGCATATAAAGAAGAAATTTTCGAAGAAACTTTCTCACACATATCATAAAAACTCTGCTTTCAAACATGAACTGAAGAGATGCATCCGTCAATCATCTTTCATAGAGGAGTTTGAGAAGGAGTGGCATGAACTAATTGTTAAGAACAATTTGGAACAAAATGAATGGCTTTAAGGGTTGTATGAGATTCACAATTCATAGATTTTTGTTTATAATCAAAATACTTTTTTTTTTGCAAGAATGCACACTATCGAAAGGAGTGAGAGCATAAATTCCTTTTTTGATTATTTTGTAGATTCTTCTACTACATTGCAAGAGTTTATAGTGAAGTATGAAAAGGTAGTTGACAATTGTTATGAGAAAGAAAGAAGAGAAGATTCAGAATAAAGGCACAAGTCTCGGATTTTGAAAATTGGTTCTAAAATGGAGCATCATGGAGCATTGGTCTATATAAAGAATGTTTTTAATCTTTTTCAAGATGAGCTTATTAAAAGTAATCAATTCATAAAACAAAGGGTAACTAAAACTGACTCTTGTTACAAATATAAGGTTTCTAGTTGTTTTGATTCTCATGACAACTTTCTTATACATCTTGATTTGAGTTCTAAAGATGGTGCTTATGGCTGTAATTTGTTTGAATTTAAAGGCATCTTGTGTAGACAAATGTTGGCAATTTTTCACTTTAAAAATATTGTTGAGATTCCAAATCATTATATTTTGAAATGCTGGACAAAAGAAGCAAATAAAAGGTTATGAAATTTTTGAAAGTGCACGTAGTTTTCAAGTAGATCATAAGAAGTCAGCAGCTTTAAGAACTTTACATGTTTGTCGACTCATAAATCAACTATCTTTTTTGACTGAAAATTCTGAAGAGATGTATAAAGTTATTGTTGGAGACTTGGACCAGATACTCCAAAAGGTTTTCATGATGGAAAACCAAGTGTTGGCTATTATACAAAAAGATAATGGTTCTAGCCAACAGTTAACGAGTGAAGCGATTCATGAGGTGACAAAGAATCAATTGAATCAGATTCCTTTGCCAACAAATATTAGTGATCCATATATTTCGCAAACTAAGGGTCGAAAAAAGGGTGCTTATGAGTCTCAGAGTGGAAGAATCAAAAGTAGCCTTGAGATAGCTTTGACTCATACAACTGTAAAAAGGCAATCGTGTCAAATTTGTAGAGGGTATGATCATAACAAGCGTAGCTATAAAGGAGTAGAAAAGTCTAGTGTTGTAGAGTGAAAGGTATGACTTTTTATGAGTTTATTTACAATTTTTTTATATTACAATATACATCTTTAATTAATTTTGTTGAATTTTTTTCAGGTATGGAGTTTTGCTAACAAAAGCACAATATATGGAGATGTAAATGAAGAAAAATTCTTCTAAAAGGAATTTACTGAAGTTTACAAATTTTTATTTTAGATTTTTCCATGGATAAGATATTGTGGTACAATTTGATGAACAATTTTTATCATTTTTTAGGTACATAACTTATCTTTGATTTTTATTTAGTAATAATAAGACACTTTTGAAATACTTCAAGTATTATCCATGTTCTAATCATACATATAAATCTCATAGCAACCCTTGCTTTTAATTCTTTTTTTTTTTTACCTTTGAAAGCTTTAGTATTATCTATAATCTAGTGATGTCATGTTGTCTATGTTGTAATGAAACAGTGCCTTCTTTTCACTTGCTTGGTAGCTTTTAGAAAATATGTGGCAGCCAAATATGTCATTGCAAAGTGCATTATAGTAGTATTTCTATGTTATAGTAGCGGCTATGTAGATGAGAGTGGGAAGCAGTTGGTTGCAGTTGGTGATATGGGCAACAACAGTTGTATAAAAATGATTGATGGAACATTTTGTAGTTTTGTTTGTTGTAATTCTGAAAATGGTGTCCTTATGGGTTTTAGAGTTCAATATGGTGTAAGACACACAAAGATGGGGTGTCCACACCAATAGGATATGAATTTATGCATATTACTGGAATGAAATATGAGCAAATTACAATGGCAATATACAAAACTAAATTGAGATTCAAAATTAAAGTCAATAAGATTTTAATTTTTTTTAAATGCTAAGAAAATTTCATTCATAAAAGTATTACACAATGAAACAGAGAAAATCCAACCAATTTACAATGTATAACATTGTAAAACATTGATTGCCCATAAGCTCTCCTCACTACTACAAGAATTTCAAATGTCTTTTTATACACTGGCACAAATGATAACCCAAAGGCATCAATAGACCAACGCCTTTGTCTATCACCCGAATTTATTGATTCACAATCCTTGTAGCTGAATTGATCCCCCATGTGTTTGGACTTGAACCGTGGTGGTGCTCTATAATGAAATCCCAAACTAAATCCTTCACTAAAATGAACACTATTATAGGGAGCAGTGAGTCCTCTGATGCATTTCAAAGAACATCTCATAAGCATAAGTATGACTTGGCCTTACTTTAAGAATTAGATTCAATTACATTAGAATGACTGCTCTTTCATTGATTCCTTATTAGCAAAAAAACAAACACCATATTGGCAAGAATCTGTCCACCGCAATTTAATCATCTTTGGTGAACCTGACACCAATTAACACAAATTTCCCATATTCACTTGTAATAGATTTTGGGAACAGCCTGTCGTTTAATTGAAGTTGGTGATTCTTTTATATGCTCTACAAGAATCGCTGATACAATAAAAAATTGCACAAGAAGTAATGGACATTACATAATCATCTTTGGCAATCCTTAGAAAAAGTGCGTAAGAAAAAATTGCAAAAGATTTCTCATTTTCATGAAGCAATAAATGATATATTCTTCTGCATCAATCGGTAGGTATTCACTTTTGTAAACAAACATATAAAATAAGAACATATTCATGCAATTTGGGATTGAGAAAATTGACTGAGATTGTCGTGAAGGTCAATATATGATTTGGGATGCCGACCACAGGGAACAAGAGATAATGGAGTTGAATTGAAGTTGGCAATTCAACAATATTCCCAAAGACAATGGAGGAATGCCAAAAAAGAGAAAGAGAAATAGGAAAGGGAAAACGTAAAAGAGAGGGAAACAGAGATGGCAGCGTGAGAGAGGGAGAGAGACAGCAGAAACAAAGAGGCAACGTGAGAGGGAAATTGAGATGGTAAATACAAAACATGAAAGAATGAGCAAAAAAGTGAGAGAGAGGGTGTTTTAATATGAGCAGTGTTTTTAATTCAATCTAAATGTCAAAAAAATATGTAAAACTACAGAATTTTACACAAGTATAAGTGGATCACTCCCTTAGATATATATATATATATATATATATATATCTATATCTATATCTATTTATTTATATTATATATAAAAGAACTCCAAAAATAGAAATAATAAATGATATTAATATATGAAATTGATTATTTATCTTTATTAGTGAATTTCTTTTAAAAAAATTAAAGTTAAAATATTGTCTTTTTATTTTTAAATTAAAATCTTTATTAAAACTTTATATAAAAAATTCATTTACATCAATTTTAAATTAAAATGTTTTACTCCTTTTTTCAATCTTTGATTTTAATAAATCTAATGGCTGAGATTAAACAATTTAAAACTAACTTTTGATGCCCATATTTCTTATTTTACGTTCATTTTTTTCTTTTTTCTTCTAATATCTCCTGTTACCTTACTCTTCAATATTTTTCAAGTAGAGCTCCATCTAATTTAAACCTTTAAAACCTTTCATGGTATCTGCACACAATTTTGAGGTATATAATAATTTTCAAGTTATATATTAGTAGTATGAAGTACAAATAGTCTTGAAACATAGGGGTGTTCGGATTCTTTTCTTCAACAAAAATTCATTTCAAAGGTTTTGATGATTTGTTTTTAAGTTGAATAAACTTGAACCAAAGCATTAGGATCTATTTCAGATCTTAAAAGTTGATATTTGCTTTTAATGTTTTGACAAATTTGATCTTGAATTAAATAAATTTGGATCCAAACTTTGAGGCTTCTTTAAAATCTTAAAATTTGGTATTCACTTCAACTGTAGAGGGAGAGAACAATTGAAGGAGAGCAGAAAAAAACAAAGAAACTAGTTTGAATAACGAGAAAAAATGCCACGTGGATAGGCTAAAAGCTCTCATAAATCTACAAGATTCAATTGTAAATAAATATGTTTTTAAAATATATAAAACAATGTCATTGTTAATAAAAATTATTTATATTAATATAATAATATTAAATATTTCATTTCATTCTTAAAATATTAAAAATATTATACTATTAGAATATTTGTATTTTATCTTGAAAGTATGTGTTGTTGCACAAAACAACAATAAAGGTATGCTGACGTCGATGTTCGTACTTAGTCTCCATGTGTCTTCAAGAAGCTTCTGTAAAACAAGAAAAGTCAGAGAGACGCAGGGGTGGTTCCCTGTGTAGACACTCCGATGCTTAAGTCAGCAGAAAGTTCTTCAGTATTGGGAAGCGTAAAAGCTAGTAGTCAAAAATAAGCAAATAAAATTGTACCTGGGGGCCTATTTATAGGCCAATATTCTAGGTTAATTACTTGAGGATAAGTCCATCATCTTACTGAGAGTTTGTGTCCTAATATAACACAAGTTCCTCGAAAACCGGGAGCATTCAGAGCCTGTCGCAGGCGAGAGATTCATACCACGTGGCACGTTGTGGCGTCAGGGATCTGTCGCTAACGGGAGTCGAAGTCATGCACCATGTGTCGCCTTATGACTGTAGGCGACGGACTGGGAGCTTGTCGCCAAGCGATAGGTGTAATGCGCGCCATGTGTCGTGTTACGATTGTAGGTGATAGACTGTGAGTCTGTCGCCCAGCGACAGGTGCGATGACGCACTTTACCTCTGTCGCCGAAGGCCACGTGGACCAGTAGGTCTATCGCCCAACGACAGGTGTGATGACACACTTTGCCTCTGTCGCCGAAGGTCACGTGGACCAGTAGGTCTTTGCCACGTGGTGACCTCTGACACTATTGGGCCTAGCCCAACACGGGTAGACTTTGTCATATCAATTGCTCCCCACTCTCTTGTTGAATTTCTCCAACCAAGAGAGTATAAATATGTGTTTTTGGGCCTTAGCCCACTATGAATAGTCTTCTTTGTTTTTTATGATTTCTTCTGGTATATTTTTTTTGCAGGTGAAAAAATTCTACTCTGTGACAGGCGTGATCAGGCGCGACGTTTGGCATTCCTTGTCGCGGCTATATAAACTGCTGGGACCCAACGAGAGAACGCATGAGAAACCTCTGAGCAGCCGTCTGTCACCCATTTTTCAGTTCTCTCGCCAAAAAGAGTCTTTCGCTCTCACACCAGGAGTCTCTCGCTTATCTCATCGACAATAAGTATACATCTGTCGCCTTACTTATTCACCTTTCACACTAGGTTTAGGTCTCCCGTAGGTGGCTTGGTCTTTCACGTAGAGTTTAGTCTCCCGCAAGTGTCTTGCTCAATAGATCTGTCACCCAAAAGGTCTATCGCCTATCGGGTTTGTCGTTTGTAGAGTCTGTTGCCGGGTAGTTTTTGCTTTTTTTGCGATGTCTTTGCTATGCCCGGGTAAAACACTGAAAACAGGTAGTCTCGTGTGTTCTTTGACAAATGTTGACTTAGAGGATATCAGGACTCGTTTCCCTCTTCCTTCGGGTTATAGCTATAGACTTCCAGTGCAAGGGGAGGTTACGCCCGACTTGGTTAGGAACGGTGTAGCCGTTCATAAGGCTTCTTTGTCTTTCAGTTTTCGCTTCCCTCTTTCGGAGTTTGGTTAAGCATTTCATAGATATAAGGACATCGTCCCATATCAACTCTACCCCCATGCGTGGGCTCAGCTGGTAGCGTTTTCCATAGTGTGTCATAACCTGGGTATTATTCCAACAGTTCCTCTCTTAAGCGCCTTTTTCAGAGTTCATAGGCTGAAAGGGTTAATAACGTTCTCTCGTCAACGGTTAACAGTCGACGAGTTTTCTAATAATAAAATCTTCTCGGATCTCCCTAATAAACTGCTTGGCTTTGAGAGAGAGTGGGTCATTGTTGAGATTCCAAGCGACCTGCGGATTCGCTTTAGATGGAATCGTGATACTTCCGACCATTCACAGCGCTCGGGAAGATTCAGAACAGAAATTTTAAGAGACCAATTTGGTGAGCCTATTCGACGAATCTGTTCAACTGGGGAGCGTAAATTATTTTCCCTTCTAACCCTGGAGAACATTGCCGCTGCCGACTGGGGGGTAAGCAGGACTGTTCTCGAAGCTTATGCTGCCCCATCTAACTTGCCTACAACTCCTCGTGTATCTGATGTTGGTCCTAATCAGCCATCCCTGGTACTCGTAGCCGAAGCATCCACCCCCGTAGGTCACCTTGTAGATGAATCCTCTTCAGATTCGAAGGACGAGACCCCTGAAGTTGCGGGTACTAGTGATCAAATAGAGGAGAACCCTGAGTGGGCTCAGGCTGACGCCTTTGGGAGTCCTTTTGTCGATTTTTCATTGGATTCGTATTTGGATAGTCTAGAGGACTTTGGTGGTTTTCTAGGTTTTCAATCCTTTTTTATTTTTTGTACGCATGTGTGTGCCGTTTTACTTGGTCAGCTGATCCTTTCTATTTATATTGTACAGGCATGAACTTCCGAGATTTGATGCGTAGGAAGGATGCCAGCGTTTCTGCTCGAGTGACTCCTTCTCCACAGTCGCAAGTTAGAGCCCCATCTGGACCGGCTTGTGCTCCTACTCCTCTTCCACCTTCTACTGATGAATCCAGCCGTCCTACACAAGAGGCCGAGAGGAATAAACGAAAGAGGCCTCTTGTTCCTGATCGTGGTCCGGACGATCGCGAGAGCTTTGAGTCCCAAAGGAGTGATTCAGCCCGTCAAGGCTCTCGAGTCACTGAGGATAGGTCTGCCCCTTGCCAGCCTTGGCACAAGTACAGGAAGAGGCTGATTATTAAAGCCACTATGCCTACAAGATCGATTTTGCCTAAGGTAGTCGATCCGACTTTGAGGCGTTATCCAGTTGATAATGGGGTCGTTGTAGGTGGGGAAGACTTCCAGACTTATCCCAGAGTGAATGACAACGATAGCATCGAGGATGCCGGGATAGCGTCTGGTCTGGCCTGGAACACCATCCTTCCTCGTGACGAGGCGGGCCTTTTCACAAACCTTACAGAAGCGGAGGATAATTCTGACTATTTTGCTATGAAGGTGAGAGCTTTATGCTTGTTTGGTAACTAGATTCTTCCCTTTTTAAGTTCTTTCGTCAATTTTTTGAGTTACGTCTGTTTTTTGTTTTGTTAGACGGCTCAACAAATTACGACGGTCAATGCTCGACATAGGGCTCTTAGGGAGCAAGCCGATAAAGAGATTCGTGAGCTTCGAGAACAGAGAATGGAGCTTACGAACGAGGTTGTCCAACTTCACCCCTATCCCAAAAGGATGGAGGAGTTGAGTACAAAGAATGCTGATCTCGAGCAAAAGCTCCAAGAAGAGCAGGAGAAGGTGGCTTCCCTTCAAGGGTACCAAGAAGCTTACAATAAGGCCGTCGATGATCAGGGAGCTATGGAGAGGCAGCGGGATGAGGTCATTGAGGAGCTGCACAACATATTGGATCGTCGAAGAGAAGCTCAAGTCAAGGCCGTTCGTGAATACCGCTTGTCCCAACATTGCTTTGACAAGAAAACAGAGTTCGCGACGGGATTCATTAAATACGGCTTCTACTTGGCTCGTTCTTGGCTAGAGAAGCATTGATCTAGTGAGGCTTTCCCTGAATTGCTCTTTACTGAGGAGGCCAAGTACTATGAAGCTCTTTCTTGGACCAAGTATGAGCTTGACTCGCAAGGTCCAGGGGCCAATTTAGCAGAGGGAGCTGTGGATGAGCTGGACAATCTTGAGGGTCCATGGCCTCCTCGACAGCCACAACATCAGCTTGAGTCTTCTAAGCACTTGATCGATCTGAGCCTCCAGTAGCGCGTAACACTTCTGAATCTATCGAGGCAGGCGAGCAGCCTGAGTCTATCGAGGCACTGTTGGGGTTAGACGGTGATGAGTTCTAAATTTCTAATTCTGCAGCCGTTGATCCTGTGCCAAACTCTGCGGCTGTGGTTGGGCCTTCAAGTGACGTTCCTACTTCAGGGATGGCTTCTTCGGCTCCCCAAGATCCTGATTCTTCGACTCCTCCAATTCCTGAGCCTCAAGCTTCTTAAGATACTAGTGCTGATGTAGCGCTTTCTCAGCCGGCTGACTCGGTCATTGCCGTAGATTAGAATTTAGTATTTTTTGTTTTGTTTGTTAACTCCAATATACAGATTCATTTTTAATGAAAAGTACCGTTTCATTCCGTAGCTTTTTCTTTTGCTTATGTGAATTCAGTATAATACTTTGTATACCTGTTACATCACAAAGTTCTGAAGCGATATCAAATAATTCTATTTTTACCTTTATACCATGTTGCTCCCCAAGTTCTACTTTGAGACAGCGTTTTGATTCCTGTGCAAAGATGATCTTTTCTCGAGCATTGTGCCTATCTTGCGTTTTTTTCGCTTAAGGACTTTATTGAATAACGACTAAAATGTCAAGGTGCTAACCATAATTTGCTAACGTATTTCAACATATTAGTCTGAAAATTTCAACGTACCTCGTAACATGCTATATATTTTGTGTCTTTTGTGTTACCTGGATATCGCGTTTGTTTGTTGCTGGATGGTTTCTCGGTTTTGCCTTTCTCGCGCGCTTTTCGTGTTTAAGGACTAGTCTTTGCTCGTCTCGCACTTTTCCGTGCTCAGGGACTTTTAGATGTGCCCGTTTAGCGCATTTTTCGCTTAGGGACTTTCTTAGATGTGCCTGTCTCGCGCATTTTTCGCTTAGGGACTTTTTTGTTTGCCCGTCTCGCGCATTTTTTGCTTAAGGACTTTTTTAGATGTGCCCGTCTCGCGCATTTTTCGCTTAGGAGCTTTTGTTTGCCAGCTGTTGCTCATTTCAATTCTTGTAACACATAATCTGTCTCACACATTGCATTAGAGAATTATAGGAAATGATGGGCTAGCTTTTATTAATGAATCAGATAAAACAATAATATCTGTAAAGTAACGGAGCAATAGATGAAAAAGTGAAGACAATAATAACCATAATCAGAAAAGAAGTACAACGTTTACTGCCAGTATGGTTTAAGATGGTTGGCATTCCAAGTCTTTGATATCTTTTTTCCTTGCAAGGTTTCTAAGGTACATGTGCTAGGTCTGATCATCCTTCTGATTCTATATGGTCCTTCCCAATTAGCCCGGAGCTTTCCATATTCCTTATGGGCGTTTGTAATTGCCGACTTTCTCAATACCAAGTCTCCTTCTTGTAAGTCTCTGTTTTTAACCCGTGCATTGTAATAAGTAGCTACCCTCTGTTGATAAGCAGCCAGTCTCATTTTTGCTTTGTCTCTCAGCTCATCTATCAGGTCTAGATTCTCCCTTAGTTCTTGAGAATTGAGCTCCTCGATGTAGGGGACCAACCGGGGTGACTCAGCTCCAACTTCTACTGAGATGAGGGCTTTAGTCCCATACACCAAATTGAATGGTGTTTCCCCTGTCGACACCTTGCTTGTCGTTCTGTAGGCCCATAGGACGCTCGGGTGCTTGTCTACCCATGCTCCCTTTGCTTTGTCTAGTCTGGTCTTCAACCCATGCAGTATAGTTTGATTACTCACCTCTGCCTGCCCATTAGCCTGCAGGTAAGACACAGAAGATATTCTTAGGAGAATGTTCAGGCCTTTGCAGAAATCTCGGAAAGCATCACAGTCGAACTGCTTCCCATGGTCTGCATTTATCACACGGGGATCCCAAATCGGCAAATTATGTCTTTCCACACCATTGTTTCCACCTTCTTTTCAGAAATTGTAGCCAAAGGTTCGGCCTCTATCCACTTCGTGAAGTAATCTGTAGCCACAAGTAAGTATTTTCGTTGTCCTGAGCCTAGTGGAAAAGGTCCCAGGATATCTAGTCCCCACTGTGCGAATGGAGTTGGCTGAACAGCGTTCTGAAGGGCTGAAACAGGCGAGTTGTTATTGGAGCGAATTTCTGACACTTTTCGCATCTTCTCACTTTGTCTATGGCATCCTTCCTCAGTGTAGGCCAATAAAACCCTGCGCGCAGTATTTTCGAGGCCAAGGCACGAGCCCCTAAGTGTTCACCACATATTTCCTCATGAACTTTAGCTAAGGTGTACTCAGCCTGTTGGGGCCCTAGGCATTTCAGCAAGGGCATTGTGAAGCTTCGCTTATAGAGTTCTCCATTTACTACGGTAAACCTGGCACTTTTCAATTTCAACCTTTGAGCCTCGTCACTGTTAGCTAGGAGTGTGTTCCCCAATATATAATCTTTGATCGGGACTTTCCAATCATCTCCGATCTCGATATCGCAGACACCTTCTTCTTCGATATTTGGCTTAGCGAGGGATTCCACTTTGACAATACCCCCTTTGACCCCTCTAGAAGAAGCCAATTTTGAAAGAGCACCTGCATGGTTGTTCTTTGTCCGATTTATCTGAGTCAGCTGAAAGTGCTGAAACGATTGTGCCAACAATTGTACCTTTTGTAGATAAGGGACTAAGGCGGGTTCTCGTGCTTCATACTCACTCGAGAACTGGTTTACCACCAATTGTGAATCGCTATGGGCCACTAAGTTGCTGACTCCTAGTTTCTCAGCAAGTTTCATCCCAGCTATCAAGGCTTCGTACTCGGCTGTATTGTTCGAACTTGGGAAATCAAAACGTAGTGAATACTCATAGGTTTCCCCGTCAGGCGATATTAGCACAATTTTGGCTCCACTGCCATCCATGTAACAAGCTCCATCAACAAATAATTTCCATTAGACTAACTTTGTTTCCTCTTGAACCTCTCGGCCAGTGCATTCTACAATAAAATCTACCAATGCCTGTCCTTTTATTGTTTGGCAAGGCTGAAAGTGAATGTCATATTCACTCAATTCGATAGCCCATTTAATTAGACGCCCAGAGTGTTCTGGTTTCTGCAGTATTTGCCTCAAGGGCTGATCCGTTAAGATAGTCACCGAGTGAGCTTAGAAGTAAGGCCACAACTTCCGAGTTGCCATCACCGGGGATAAAGCTATTCTTTCAACTAAGGGATACCTTGCCTCGGCATCTAGTAGGACTTTGCTTACATAATAGATCGGGCAATCTTTGTCCCCTTCTTTCCTTAGTAGGACTGCACTTACAGCTTTCTATCCTACACCGAGGTACATGAGGAGTTGGTTTCCGGGCTGTGGCCGAGATAATAGAGGCAACTCTTTCAGGTAGTCTTTCAACCTTTCAAAGGCGTCATTGCACTTTTCTGTCCATTTGAAGTTCTTTCCTGCCTTTATCGCCTTGAAAAATGGTAGACTTCTTTCAACTGATTTGGACAAGAAACGACTCAAGGCTGCTATCCTCCCTGTCAGCCTTTGAACTTCTCTTACAGTATTGGGTGGCCTCATGTCCAAAATAGCTTGAACTTTCTCGGGATTAGCTTCTATCCCTCGATTAGTTATCATGAATCCCAAGAACTTTCCGGATCTCACCCCAAATGAGCATTTATTGGGATTCAACTTCATCTTGTACTGTCGCAGCACATTAAATACCTTAGTCATTTTCTCAGCATTTGATTCTCCCTGTCGGCTTTTGATGATCATATCATCAATATAGGCTTCCATAGTGTTGCTCAACAAGTCTTGAAACACCTTATTTACCATGCGCTGGTAGGTAGCCCCCGCGTTTTTCAAACTGAATGGCATTACTCGCTAGTAATATGTCCCACTATCGGTAATGAACAAAGTCTTTTCCTCATCATCTGGATGCATCATGATTTGGTGGTATCCCGAAAAGGCATCTAAGAAACTAAGCAATTCATACCCACAAGTTTCATCTACTAACTTGTCTATTCGGGGTAATGGATACGAATCCTTAGGGAAAGCTTTGTTCAGATCCGTGAAGTCTACACACATTCTCCATTTCCCGTTGGTTTTCTTCACCATCACAACGTTAGCCAACCACTCTGGATAATTAACTTCTCTAATGAATTTCGCCTGTAACAAATTCAAAATTTTTTCGTTTATTGCCTGTTGCCTCTCTGGAGCGAAATTTCTCTTCTTTTGCTTTATCGGCCTTACCCCAGAGACTACGTTCAACCGATGACAAACAACTTCAAGATTAATTCCGGGCATATCGGCTGGGGTCCAAGCGAACACATCACTATTCTCTTTTAGGCATCAGATTATTTCTCCTTTCACTTCTTCAGGAAGCTGGCTCCCCACATACACTATTCTTTCTCCATCTTTTTCGTCCAACCGAATTACCTCCATCTCCTCATCAGGTTTTGGCTTAGGCTTTTCTTCAATTGTAAGGGTTTCTTTCCTCTGAATCCCCTTACATGTGGTGGATGCGACATTACACGTCCTGGCTTTCCTTTGATCTCCCCTCACTTGTCCAACACCGTGAGGAGTTGGAAACTTCATTAACAAATAGCAAGGATGCACCACCGCTCTCATGTCATTTAACAATGGCCGCCCGAAGATTATATTGTAAGCCATAGATGCTGATCTCACCACCATAAACAACGCTTGTCGGATGACATCTTTTGGGCTCTCCCCCAATGTAACAGGTAGCTGAATGGCACCTGCTACCTTTACCTTCTCTCCAGAGAAACCGTATAAAGGTGTAGGTACTGGCTTCAACCTGTCCTCCGTGATATTCATCCTTTCAAAGCAGTTTCAGTAGATTAAGTTTACCGAACTCCCATTGTCGACCAAGATTCGATGTGAAATCCCCAATTTTCATGTATTCCTCCATGTTTGTAAAGTATTTCAATCTAATATGATTAAATGAATATGAAGTTGATGTGTAATTGAGGTATGAATGATGTATGCATGATGTATGAAGTATGGAAGAAATAAGAAATGGAAAGTCAAATAGTCAAGGAAATTAAATTGATGTTATAAGAATAATTGAGGTATGAGCAAAGAATTAATATCAGAAAATTTTGTAAGCAAAGACAAGTGTTATATGGAAGAAAGGAGACCAATTAAGTGAATGGTCAAATAATAATGGTCAAAGATTGAGATGAAATGATTTAATTGGATGATGATGAAACAAATACCAGATTTTCATAATTAAATGATTTTGTATGGTTTATATGAGAGAATGGAAGAAGAGAATTAAAAGAGTCAAAGAGTCAAATGTCAATGGTCAAGGGAAAGCATGGCTGAGATGAGATGATATTGGATAGGGAAGCATTAAATGAGGCTGCATGAGTCACCACCTCCAGCCATCACCCCACGACAGCAACTCTTCTAGCCCTCTCCCTCATGTTCTCCAAGTTTCCATAAGTTCCATCCCATATCCACCTTGACAAACACCCTTGTTTAGTAACCAAATCGTTAAGTTTGTTAGACGAAAAATGATCCTAGTCACTAGACTAAGTGATATCCGAAGTTTGGTGGATTGATTCCAAGTATTGGAAGAGATCTCAAAGTTTGAGATTTTGATCTCTAGTGAAGGTAAGAGAAGAAGATGATCTGTTCAATTATGTTCATGATATGGAGTTGTATGAAGTTGATATGATGTATGTATGATGATTGTTTAAAGGTTTAAATTGATTTGATGTTACAGCTTTGAAGGAGTGAAAGCTAGGGTTACGCGCCAAGTGATTTCGCGTTTCCGAAGGAATTAAGGTAAGGAATTTATGTAACGGACGTAAGGCGGCTATGTCCGCATGTTTTACAATGGTTTTATGTGGTTTGGAAAGAAACATCAGCTGGTTTTGTATAGGAAAAGATGCATTTTCGGACTTGTCTTCTAGTACCAATTAGGCTAGGGGCAGCCAACTGCCATAAAGGGAAGTCGACTGCCTAGAGACAAACAAAAAGCCGTTTTTCGAAAATCGATGCAAACCAGTCGACTGCTATGTAAGCCAGTCGACTGCTATTTACCCAGTAAGCATTCTATTTCAAACCAGTCGACTGCTATATGGGACAGTCGACTGCTAATTTTCCAGAAGCATTCTATTTTAAAAACAATCGACTGCTATATGACCAGTCGACTGCTATTTGCTAAGAAGCATTCTGTTTGAAAACCAGTCGACTGCTATATGGACCAGTCGACTGCCCCATGTATTTTCAAAGATGAAAATATCGAAATTTTAAAATGAAAATAATTTCGATAAATGAAATTATGAAGAAGCAGCCGACTGCCCTATGAGGCCAGTCGACTGCCCTATGAGGCCAGTCGACTGCCCTGTTTTTAAAAGAGATTTTTACACTTATTTTCAGAAAGTATGAAATGTCATGGCAAGAAGCTATATGGCATATGTTTTGAGATTATGCACTATCATGTTTATAGTAGGGGCTCTGATCAAGTCCTGAAATGATGTAATGTATGTTATGGGCTGAGGAACCATAAGTCAGGCCTCAGTCGCTACAGAAGGACACCTGACTAGTGTTAACTGTAGCCACCCGCAGTTGGCCAATCTGTTTATATTTCATGTTCGGCTAAGGGAGGATTCCTCGCCTTACGGGGTACGCCACATGATGATGATGATGATGATGATGATGTAGTGCATAACTCCATAAAAGTACAAATAGTTTTTATGTTATCAAAAACTATATGTATATACGATTTCAAAGAATAAAGAAATCGAAAGTACTTGGTGTACTTGTATAAGAAGTTTTAAAAAGAAGTATATGATTTATGATTTCAAGAAGTATAAGATGTTTTAAAGGAAGTATGTATGTATGTAAATGATATTTGAAAGAAGTACATGAAGTATGTTTTGAAGAAGTATACGAAACATGCTATGTTATAAAAGCATGTAAAGTATGTTTTAAAGATAGAAGATGATGCATGTTTTATATGTATGCTATATTTAAAAGAAGCATACAAAGTATGATTTCCATGTCATTTGAAATAAATATGCATGGTTGCAAACAATGCATGAAAGATGTTTATTATGCATGCTTTATAATGCTTTACATGACATTATAGAGCCAAGTAGGAAAAATGCATATAGAGGCATAGTACGCTCTTTTACATATTTTTCTTACTGAGCGTAAACTCACCTTTTTACGAACATTTTTCATACAGACTATCTGAAGTAATCCCTCGCTCTCGATAGAAGAGCCTACGAGTGGATCTTGAAAGTTTACCTTCGAGAGACGCTTCCCAAGTAGTATAGAAGGTATACTTATGTAATTATGTAAAGTAAATTGTAATTCAGTTATGGTACAGTACAACTAACATTAATGTATATAAGATGTCGGGGATTTAAGTTAAGATGATGTATGAGATCCTGTGGAAACGGATGATACATATATACATGTATCATTAGTCTGTTTTATTGGAATTGAATAAAATTTTATGAGCTATCAGATAATTAGCTTAAGAATAAAGAAAGAATGACACTGGATGAACTAAAATCTAAATAAAGAAGGAAAAAGTTAAGTGATAAGATGAAGTGACGGGGACGTCACATTCGACTTACTGGGTGCTTTGCTACCACGGCTGTAATTACCATCGGGTCATCATGAGGAATCACTACATCTCCTCTATCGGCTGGTGTAAAAGTAATGGGTTCCTCATCCTGCTTTTCCTTCATTACTGAGTTGATTTGGTGGGCCTGTCGAGCGTAGGATTTTCAAGATGAGGAAGAAGTACCAGCTAATGATTCACCTCCGGATATTACGTTAATAGCTGGCCCTGTGGGTTCATTATCTTCATCTCAATTCCTTCCTTTTGTTCTTCTGTCATTATCTCTCATGTCACCTTCATTTCATCTCACAGGTCCCTTGTTTTCACCTCTTTTGTCTCTAAATTGATTTCCTCTGTTCCGAGTAAGATAGTTGTTTCTGTCACCTCTCCACACAAAACGGTTTATTTTTCCCTCTCACACTAGCTTTTCTAGCTGATTCATCAACTCCCTACACTTCTCGATCGTGTGCCCATGCGCTGAGTGGTAATCGCAGTACGACCTTAAATCACGGCCCAAATTTCCTGACGCCTTCTTTGGAGTCTGTATAAGCCCTGATCCTTCAATAGCTGCTAACATTGAAGCCCGAGATTCAGTGAGTGCGGTATAGGAATTGTATTTTAGTGCGGGAGCTTTCTCAAACTTTCTCGGTTGGCTAGAAGATGCTTCAGTGACCTCTCTTCCTCATTTTCTTCCATTCTTAGATTCTCCTATCACCACCATTTTCATTACTTCCTCCTGGGTTGCGTACTTATGTGCACAGGAAAGCAAGTCTGAGATGGTAGTTGGCTGTTCTAGCGCTTGCAATTTCTCAGACCTTGTCCCATGTAACATGGCTGCCACGGCTATACCGACTTGCAGATCTCGCACCTCTAAAGTAGCATCTCTGAACCGATCCACACAACTCATCAATGACTCCTTAGTTCCCTGCTTAATAGTGAGCAAATAGGTCGGTTCTTTCCTTCTTTGACTATTCACCGCAAACGCCTTGAGAAACTCACTTCGTAACTGGTCAAAAGAGACAGTGGACCCTTCAGGCAGGTTATTGAACCATTTCATCGCATGTCCGGATAAAGTTAAGGAAAAGACCCTGCACATTATCTCGTCTTCCCATCCATGTAGCAACATTAGGGCCTCATAGTTTTGCATATGGTCGTAGGGGTCCATCTTTCCAGTGTATGCGGCCATTTGTGGCATTTTGAACTTTGGCGGCAGAGGTTTTTGCATGATGGTCGTGCACAACGATACTCTTCTTCTCTGGCTCTCTTCTGTAGACACTAATTTTTTCTCTTCTAGTACCTGTTCTATCATCTTCTTCATGTCCACAGGGGGAGCGAGTTGATTCCTGGCACGAGACGAATCGGGCAGGTATTCAACAACTATTTCCTTACCCCTTCCTTGAGGTGCATCTGTTCGTGCCATTTGTGTACACCAAGTAGGATCAAACTCTGACTCGGCTCTCCAAGTGCTTTGGTCGTTGTCACCGTTCTTTCCAGCACCTCTGATACCTTGTTCT
The DNA here is from genome assembly GCA_032173925.1 of Heritiera fomes. Lineage (NCBI taxonomy): Eukaryota > Viridiplantae > Streptophyta > Magnoliopsida > Malvales > Malvaceae > Heritiera > Heritiera fomes. Next base: position 11,645,235 of record JAPDPM010000009.1, on the reverse strand, counting down.
GCGTTGGTACAAGCAAATTTTGATAAGTCATGGTGGTGGGCGGAAGACCCTGCCGCTCGATCGACACCCTGTCGCTCAGGTCCCTGTCGCCCGACACCAGACACCTGTCGCGTGACCTCTGTCGCAGGGTCTAGTCCTGTCGCTTCCTCAGTCTCTCGTTGGTTACCTGCAACAGGCCTCCTGCTACCCAGTCCTGCCGCACCCTAATGAATGTCATGCTCTTGCACATGGGGAACCTTTCGCCTACGAGAGGGGTCTGTTGCTGTTGTGTTCTCCTGTCGCCCAAACACCTGCGGCGGGACGCCTCTACTTGTTCCTCCTACCAAGTTCTGCACGGCAGGCGGTAGATCCAATGTCGGGAGAACTCCTTAGAACAGATTCACCATGGCTCGTAGCGCCTGGGTAGTTTCTTCACTCTGTCGCCTCAAAGCCTCGAATTTTGCCGCCGACAAAGTAATTCTTTCTTCCTCCCTGTTTACCTGGTTCGTCTGGCGAATCTGCTGTTCAGGGGACGTTACAGAGTTTTCCTCACTTTCGGCCCTTACGTTTGTCGATCTTGTTCTCACTATCTTAGAAAATCTTGATTGGCTTTTTATACGTTTTCCATAGACGGCGCCAATTGTTGTTGCACAAAACAACAATAAAGGTATGCTAACGTCGATGTTCGTACTTAGTCTCCACATGTCTCCAAGAAGCTTCTGTAAAACAAGAAAAGTCAGAGAGACGTAGGGGTGGTTCCCTGCGTAGACACTCTGTTGCTTAAGTCAGCAGAAAGTTCTTCAGTATTGGGAAGCATAAAAGTCAGTAGTCAAAAATTAGCGAATAAAATTGTACCTGGGAGCCTATTTATAGGCCAATATTCTAGGTTAATTGCTTGAGGATAAGTCCATCATCTTGCTGAGAGTTTGTGTCCCAATATAACACAAGTTCCTCGAAAACTGGGAGCATTTGGAGCCTGTCGCCGACGAGAGATTCATACCACGTGGCACGTTGTGGCGTCAAGGATCTGTCGCTAATGGGAGCCGAAGTCATGCGCCACGTGTCGCCTTATGACTGTAGGTGACGGACTGGGAGCCTGTCGCCAAGCGATAGGTGTAATACGCGCCATGTGTTGCGTTACGATTGCTGGCGATAGACTGTGAGTCTGTTGCCCAACGACAGGTGCGATGACGCACTTTACCTCTGTCGCTGAAGGCCATGTGGACCAGTAGGTTTGTCGCCCAGCGACATGTGTGATGACGCACTTTGCCTCTGTCGCCGAAGGCCACGTGGACCAGTAGGTCTTTGCCACGTGGTGACCTCTTACGCTATTGGGCCTGACCCAACACGAGTAAACTTTGTCATATCAATATGTATTACTAAATCATAAAAACAAATTATTCATATATTAATGTAAAAATATTTGTCAATAAAATATAAAAATAATATTTGAAATTGAAAATATTAAGAAATAATTAAATATATTCTTGTTATTAAAATGATGATAATTTTGCTGTAATAAATAATTTTAATTACTAAAACAGGATGATATTATTATAAAATAGTTATGTCTAATAATTAGAAAATCAAATATTTAAAATTAAAATATCAAAAATTTTAATGTAAATATTTTCAATATTTTCTAATTAAAATTAATTTTTTATTAATAGAATAATATTTATAAATAAAATATAAATATAATATATTTGAGATAGAAAATATTAAGAAATAATTAAATATATTCATATTACTAAATAATAATAATAATAATAATTTTAACATAATAAATAATATTAATTATGAAAATATAAAAAATTATTTTGCTATTAAAATATTTATGATTTTATTGTAAAAATAGATCGTATTCCAGTTATTCTTAAAATATTAAGCATATTTATGATTAATAATCAGAAAATAATATATTTAAATCAAAACTTTTAATGTTAATAGTAGTAATGTTTTTGAAAATAACTTTTTGTGAAGTAATAGCAATTTAGAATAATATATTATTAAAAGATAAAAAATATACACAATTTTATATTTTCGAATTATTTTATTAATTTCTTTTTCAAATATTTGTGTCACTTAACCCGTTAACCGTAAAGCTTGCGTTTCAGGCCAAAAAAAAAATAAAAATAACCGTAAAACTTTTTTAATTTTATTACAAACTCAAAAAAAGCCTGAAATTTTAATTGGCGACATCAAAATATTTAAGCTCTTCAATTCTTCATCGATCCTATTCCTCGATCAGGAACAACGCAAAAAAAAAAAAAAGAATCATGACTCGGATCTTCATCAGCTATTTCTCTCTGGAATCTACAATGTCTTTTTATTAATTAAAAACCTTATTTCGGGTATTACTTCTTTCCTTTTTTAACCTTTCCTGCATGATTTTGCAAGTGGAATCCATAATTTCTCCTATTTATATATAAGAATTACTTTTTGAGCCCTAATTTTTGATGTTTCGAGAATTGTAGGTTGAAATTGAAAGCAACTAAAAAATGAAAGCAGGAAGTGCTGCCAAGTTGATTGTAGATGCGTTGCTGCAGCGGTTTCTTCCTCTCGCTCGGCGCCGCATCGAAACGGCTCAGGCTCAGGTTTTCTTCGCTCATTTTCCTATTAATTTGTTCGTAAATTTGTTCTTATTAGTATAATGTTTAATTTTCTTGAATTTGATGGTAATCGTGTTTTTAGCTTTTAAGTATTCGAAAAGTGTGTTTAAGCCTTTTCTTTTCTTCTAAATTAAAATTAATGATGTTTTATCCCAAAAGCCCTTTTATTCAAAAAATGTGATAAAAATTTGGATATATTGTAAAGAGTTATTCAGTGTGAGTTTACACCTGCAGGAATTTAAATATCAAAAGAGGATTAAGAGAAATGGTGTTCACCAGTTTTTTAAAAATTTTAAATATGTGGAGATTTTGTTTTATAAAAAGTTTATGATAAATTAAGGAGGTCTTCATCTTATAGCATACTTTAATGCTTAATAACATGCATTTTGGTAAGGAGCTGCTTGTTTTTGACAAATAAACTCTTGTATTAGACATCAGTTTTCTATAACATGAGCATCACAGAATCATGCTTAAGGCTGATGATGAATTTGATGACTTTAGGGTTTGTATCTGATGCGGATTGGCTTTGTTCGTGATGTATTATTGAATTTAGTGAATTTGCTGATATGCCAGCTATTATATTTCTCATTCAGGGTTGTAAAATATCAGAGAGAGAGAGATATGTTGGCAACTGATACATGATTCATATTTTTCCAATTTGGAAAAAGCTCTTTTTGCCTAAACTTTGCTAAGCTAACGATAAACATAGTTTTAGATAAACAAGAATCTTTTAGTTTGTTTCTCGAGGGTTTTAAATTTTCTTTCTACTTAGTGACCTCTAATGAGCTTTTGGTGATTGAACATCTTATTGCTTGAAACACGGATGATTTCTGGTCATTTTGATTTGGTTTGGAAAGTTTAGGGACTCACATCTTCTTCTTACCATTTTCATCTCTCATATAATTTGATTGATCATTCATCTCCTGGTATTGGCTTTTTGCCTTACCATTCGAGAAGGGGTATTCTATTAGGACTTAGATGCTTGCTGTAATAAAGGAAAGAAGTTCTACAAGAAGATTTTGGAAGATTAGGATGGTATAGGTTTATCCTCTCGTCTCCCCACCCCCCCCCCCCCCCCCCCCTTTTTTTTTTTTGGTTAAATCTAAAAAGAGGATTAATTAGCTTGAACAAATAAGGTGACCAAGAGTTGGAATGTTCCATGGGAAGGTTGCCTCTGTTGATTTGTTTGGTTGCGAAATTTAGCAATAACATGTTACCAAAATATGCCATCGATGATAATTTTATTGGTTTTTTTTTTTAACTAATGAATGGTGATTTTGCCATTTTGGATCGATGTCTATCTCTATACACTAGGTTCTTCTTTTCTGTTGTATCTATAGGATGGACAATACCTTAGACCATCCGACCCTGCTTATGAGCAAGTACTGGATTCCTTGGCTATGGTTGCACGGCACACACCAGTTCCTCTTTTGGAAGCTCTTCTAAGATGGCGAGAAAGGTGAATCATCTGCTATGTAGTATGTACATCACAAACTTTCTCCCTTCTTTCACACTTTAAGTCCCAAATGTCTTTTAGTCCCCAATAGTCTCTTTTCTTGAAAATATCTGTCTCCTATTTAGTGTTATCTACAATATTATTTGATGAAAATGGAGACAGAACAGTAGAGGTCAAGAAGGTATCTTGGTAGCACTAAAATTTGGATTTCAGATAAGATTAAGTTTCTGCTGATCACACTTTAAGAAATCAATAAATAATTCCTTGTGTAATTTAAAACCGATTTCAACCTTCACTTAAAGTTTAAATTAAAGGCCTTACTGAAAAATCCTCTCTTGGAGAATGGACTGCTACTGCAAGGATGCAACTAACATTCAATACCAGTTTTCTATTTCCTCAAACTGTTTCTGTTAGCAGTTGTATATCCCGACAGTTTGTTATGAAAAACTGTACCCAGCACTCCCTAATCGATTGTTTCATTTTTTTTATTAAAACAAATCAGACGAGAAGATAATGCCATTATCGTGGCACATGGGCTTCAAGTCCCACTTTTTTTTTTTTGTAGGAGTTCATTAACTTACTTATACTTTTGGGATATTGGTTGTAGTGAATCCCCAAAGGGCGCAAATGATGCATCTACATTCCAAAGAAAGGTTTGTACGCGTTAATAGCTTATAGATTCTATTACGAACAACCTCGGTGATTTTCTTTTACATTCAATGGCTTGTTAAGATTGCCTTTTGTTTACCCTCAGAAAAAAAAAGAGAGAAAGAAATAGCAGTTGAAAGGAAACTGAAAATGAGTGTTAAGAAAGAAACCCACTACACAAGGATACATGCCTTTTAGTTTTTGTGTATTTAATGAAAGACTTATATTTATCTGCTTAATTCGTGATGAGTTCAATGTTGTCTTTCCATGGTTGTCAGCTTGCTGTGGAGTGCATTTTTTGCTCAGCTTGTATTCGCTTTGTTGAGTGCTGTCCACAGGAGGGGCTTACTGGTTTGTTCATTTTACTTTTTTTTCTTTTGTAATTCTGCTTGTTTTTCTCATGATTCAATGGAGTGCTATGTTTTCATTTGCAGAGAAGCTTTGGTCTGGTCTTGAAAATTTTGTTTTTGATTGGCTAATTAATGCTGACAGGTAAGGCTGCTAAGGATGTTTTGGACCAGCTTAAATCAAAGTTGTGGAATTTCATTATGTGCTTTGCTAATGCCTTCAAGTTTTACATACAAAATTCTAGGCATTTGCTTGTGTTAATTTCAATATGGTATTTATGGTCATTGAAATATTCAACTATAGGGCTTGCATTTTTTTTGAGCATTATCATGTAGATGCATCTATATGCTTCATCAGATGGATGTTATATTGAGATTTGTCACAGATATTATATTCTGCAAAGATTGCATTTTTATGCTCACTTCCTTTGCGTTGGTCACCCCTTACCCTAGAAAGGGAAACAAAACCACCAAAATAATTCTCATTTCTTGGCTGCATTTTCTTCTGAGCAAAACAGGGAAAAGAATCTCATTGCTTGGCCCAAGAAAATTGGTCGACTGCATTTTGAGTCTTAGTATAATATTTGATATAGAAAATAATGCTGAAGGGATTGATATGTTTTCTAACTTGAAGAATTTACTTATGCATGATCTTGCTGAATTACTCAGTTGAAGTCAATAAATTCTTATTGCAGGGTTGTTAGCCAGGTTGAGTATCCCTCACTAGTTGATTTGCGGGGTCTCCTTCTCGACTTAGTTGCTCAACTCCTAGGCGCCTTATCTCGGATCAGGTAGCTGGTCTGTTATCTGGTGACATTTAAATTTGATAGAAATGTCAGTGATTTAGCACTTTCATACCATTATAAAATGGTTTATTCATGTGATGACATTGTTTATCAAAAAAATGGTAATAATAATGTCTACTAGGGGACACGGCAATGGCTAAACCTTGGGATCTATATATTTTTCCCTGTTTTCTGTTTTAGTGAAAGATCTTGGCATATCTTGGAGGTCTAAAATTTGAACATTTTGGAGTGGGTTTTAGGTTTGCAATAGAGGTGAACTACTTTCTATTATGTCTAAAAAAGAAAGGTAATATTAACTGATGAAGGTGTAAGTTTATTTGTGACCCATTTTGGTTAGCTGTTTGTTGTTTTATCCTGTGTAGGAAATCAAAGTATTGTATTGAAAGACTTCAGATAAAACTGTACATAGGTACCCTATTTATATACAAAGAACTTCTAACTAAATAGGAAAGTATATCACTCATAATCCTAGATATTATTCTAATTAATAGAATCTATAATTGAGTGATTCTCTAACCTTAATGCTAGGGATACACATATATACTGATTTCCTAAAATAACAAATTAATTAAAACAATAGTTGACTTTCCAATAATATTCTTGACACTCCCTCTCAAGCTGGTGAATAAATATTGTCCATTCCCAGCTTGGTTACAATCTTGTGGAAGAGTGGATTGTTAAGTCCCTTGGTTAGAACGTCTGCTAGCTGTGATTCGCTTGGTACATAGGGTGTGCAAATGAGACCACTGTCAAGCTTCTCCTTAATGAAGTGTCTGTCAACTTCAATATGTTTTGTTCTGTCATGCTGCACAGGATTGTGTGCGATGCTAATTGCAGATTTGTTGTCACAGTAGAGCTTCATAGGGCCATCCCACTTGAGTCTTAGATCTTCCAAAATGATCTTCAACCATAGTAGCTCACATACACCTTGCGCCATTGCCCGAAATTCTGATTCTGCACTTGATCTTGCCACAACATTCTGCTTTTTGCTCCTCCAAGTAACTAAGTTTCCTCCCAAAAAGGTGCAATAACCCGTGGTGGATCTTCTATCAACCACTGAGCTTGCGTAGTCAGCGTCGGTGTAGGCCTCCAAAGTGAGCTTATCACCTTTTTTGAACAAAATTCCCTTTCCTGGAGTTCCCTTGAGATAGTGCAATATTCTGTGAACTGCATGCAAATGGAGTTCCTTAGGGTTGTGCATAAATTGGCTCACCACACTAACTGCATAGGCAATATCAGGCCGTGTGTGGGATAGGTAGATTAGTCTACCAACCAGTCTCTGATATGATTCTTTGTCTGTAGCATAGTCTCCCTCTACTTCTCCAAGTTTATGATGAGGATCAATTGGTGTGCTGGATGGTTTGCACGCCAATTTTCCCGTGTCTCGCAAGAGATCGAGGACATACTTTTGTTGGGATATAAAGATCCCTTGTTTCGACCGTGCCACTTCAATGCCCAAGAAATATTTCAAGTTTCCTAATTCCTTAATCTCAAACTCCTTTGCCAAACATCTTCCCAAGTTCTGCCTTTCCTTTTCACTATTTCCCATCACTATGATATCGTCAACATAGACAATGAGAGCAGTAACTCCCTCTGAACCTGAGTGTTTTATGAATAAGGTGTGATCCCCTTGGCTCTGCTCGTACCCCATGGAATGCATTACCTTGGCAAATCTCCCAAACCAGGCTCTTGGTGACTGTTTTAGGCCATATAGTGCCTTCTTGAGCTTGCAAACCTTATTTGCAGCCATGTTTCTATTGAATCTAGGGGGTATTTCCATGTAGATTTCCTCCTCAAGATCTCCGTGCAAGAATGCATTTTTTACATCAAACTGTTGTAAAGGCCAATCAAAGTTAACTGCTAAAGATAGAAGAATTCTCACCGTATTCATCTTGGCAACTGGAGCAAAGGTTTCTTGGTAATCTATTCCATATGTCTGTGTGTATCCTTTAGCCACCAGCCTAGCTTTGTACCTCTCAAGCGTTCCATCTGCTTTATGCTTAACTGTAAAGACCCACTTACATCCCACCGGTTTCTTTCCTCTTGGTAGCTCCACAATCTCCCAAGTATTGTTCTTCTCTAGGGCCTGCATTTCAACATTCATAGCATTCTTCCAATTTTCACAATTTAAAGCCTCTGATAATGTTTTTGGAATGGATACTGTGTTTATGTTTGTAAAGAAACTTCTATGAGATGGAGAGCATTTCTCAAAGGACACAAAGTGGGATATTGGGTATAATGGATGTTTTGTGCACTCTCTAGTTCCTTTCCTAAGGGCTATGGGCAAATCAATGTCAGATAAGAAATCACTTTGAGGAGTAGAGCTAGAAGATATTACCTCATTTCCAGGATTTGAGTCTGATGATTGGTCCGGCCTTGGTTCAAGGGCTAGACTTTTCCTTCTTGAGTAAACCTGTGAGAATCGATTGTCAGTAGTGGCCTTTCCCCCATCTGCTTGTGAACTAGGTTGTAAGGAGGATTCATTTTGGGTTTGTGAAGGTGGAGGCTCAGGTTGCTCAATTGTAGCTTTAGAAGAGGTTTCGATCTCGGGTTGGAATTTAGAAGATGATGATGGCAAGTCAAGGAGAAAGAAGTCTCGATCCTTATCTTCCACAAATGTTGTCTCCCCCTGAAGATAAGGTTGAGTGAAATATGGTTCTGTTTCAATGAAGGTAACATCTGCGGAGATTAGGAGTTTTTTAGTAGGTGGGTGATAGCACTTGTACCCTTTCTGTGTTGAAGAGTATCCCACAAAGGCACACTTGATAGCTCTAGGGTCTAACTTTCCTCTATTTTGGCTGTGGACATGAACAAATGAGACACACCCAAATACTCTGGGAACAAGATGGTTTGTTGTACTAAGACTTGGATAAAAGTGAGACAATACCTCCATGGGACTCTTGAAGTTTAACACTCGGGATGGTAACCTGTTTATGACATGTGTGGCTGTAAGAACTGCTTCCCCCCAAAGGTATTTTGGCACATTTTTCTGAAATAATAATGCTCGGGTAGTGTTTAGGAGATGGCCATTTTTCCTTTCTGCAACTCCATTTTGTTGTGGAGTAGAGACACAGGATGACTCATGAATAATACCTTCTTGTTGAAAATATGGGGAAAGTGTTTGGTTGAAATAATCTTTTGCATTATCTGACCTAAACCTTTTGATTTGGACCCCAAATTGGTTTTTTATCATGGAAAAGAAGTTTGGGAGGATATCACTCACATCAGATTTTGATTTAAGCAGAAATATCCAGGTAACTCTTGTACAATCATCAATAAATGAAACAAACCAACGTGCCCCAGAAATATTTGGAATTGTAGATGGACCCCATATATCACTATGAATCAACTCAAAAGGAAAAAGACTTCTTTTGTTATTGGTGGGAAAGGTAGCACGTCTATGTTTTGCAAGTTCACATGCATCACAATGAAACTGCTTATCAACTAGTCCTTTGAACAAAGAAGGGAACATAATTTCAAGTGTTGAAAAAGAAGGATGTCCGAGCCTAAAATGGTGAAGCCAAATTGTGTCTTTATTGGTGAGGTTTTGTCCAGAAAGGTAGGTTAGGGGCTGGTTCCACTTACCAACTTTCGATTTCTCTAGTTCCTCAAGATAGTATAATCCGTCCTTCTCCTTAGCACGTCCAATCATCATTCCCGAGCCCTGGTCTTGAAATAGACAATAAGATGGAAAAAAAGTTACTTTGCAATTCATGTCATGAGAAAGCTTGGATATTGATAAAAGATTGGTGGACAATTTGGGAACATGTAGGACATTTTTCAAAGTAAGGTTAGGACTGATTTTTATTTCTCCTACCCCAGCTACCGTGGCCAAGGAGCCATCGGCAGTAGCAATTTTCCTACTACTAGAACAAGGTGAATATGAACTAAAGTTTTGAAAGGAATGAGTCATATGATCTGTGGTTCCTGAATCAATAATCCACAAATGTTTAAAGGTTCTATCTGAGGCATTTAAAGCGTGAGAGGTTGGAAGTTTACCTGAATGTATCAATGAATAGGTACCTGAAGGTTTTTCGAGGATACTTAGGAGATTTCTCAGCTTTTCAATCTCTTCTTTGTTGAGACTGCCCAACTCCTTTGGTGCTGCAGTGGTTGTTTCTGCAACTTTTGACATCTTTCACAAATCAAAACTTGCTGAAGGATTGGTGAGAATCAGGGATAAATCGGCAATGAAGGCCAAGCAACAAAGAGAAACCACCAATGATGAAGAACAGAGGAAAAATCCAGCTATGAAGGCTGATAAAAAAGAACACATGAAATACTCTGTTTTGTCTTTAGAAAACAGAGCAAAGACAACAGTGATGAAGGCTGGAACAATAGAACCAGAACCGAGCCTATAGAGATGAACAAAAACAAATTTTGGTGATGAAGGCTGGATGAGAAAATAGCTATGAAGGCCTAAGGCAAAAAAATCAGCAATGAAGGCTGAAGAAGAAACTACAGAAAATCAGCAATGAAGGCTGAAGAAGAAACTGCAGAAAATCAGCAATGAAGGCTGAAAAAGTGACTGATTTCCAAGAAAAAAACCTAAAGCTCTTGATACCATGTAGGAAATCAAAGTATTGTATTGAAAGACTTCAGATAAAACTGTACATAGGTACCCTATTTATATACAAAGAACTTCTAACTAAATAGGAAAGTATATCACTCATAATCCTAGATATTATTCTAATTAATAGAATCTATAATTGAGTGATTCTCTAACCTTAATGCTAGGGATACACATATATACTGATTTCCTAAAATAACAAATTAATTAAAACAATAGTTGACTTTCCAATAATATTCTTGACATCCTGAATCTTCTATGCGTGAGAAGAACCTTATGGTTTTCATCTGAGAAATTATGTGTGGTGAATTAACTGAGTTGGACATCTCTTGCTAGCTTCTTAATCATTCTTTTCTAAATATTAAACGTTCTGGTATCTGCCTATTTTCATGTAGCTGGGGAATTATATTGGGTGACTAACTAAATTGGACATCTTTTCGGGGTTTCTTAACCATTCTTTTCTAAGTATCAAATTTTCATGTTGATTTCTATTTTACCATTTAAATTAGAGGCCATAGCTGGCTCCATGTGTGTGTGCGCGTCCGTTCTAGGGGTTCTTTCATCAGTTTATGATACAATATTTCATAAACTGTTCATCACTGAACCTGGATCATTCTAGCTAGGAAAATATACATACACACACACACACAAATATATAATGGTTTGTTTCTTTAAATAAAGCCCAATTGTATATTTATGAACCATTTTGGACATATGAAGTATTGTTAGATTTGGAAGAATGCCAATGTTTTTTCTATGTAATCTTCCTTTGAGAGATGGTGTTCTCCCTTATTTACTTTTACTTAGGCCTTATTGATGATGTTGTTTTCATTTGTTAGCAATGCTCAACACTAATCATGGCTGAAAATGTGGTTTAGAAATAAGCTTTAATGCTTTGTGGCATATCTCCAAAGTGAAGCTTTGTTCTATTCATATATATACATAAATATATTCTAATTGTTCATCCCTTTTCTTTCACAGATTTAGTTCTGTAACTGAGCGCTTTTTCATGGAATTAAATACTCGTCGGATAGATAGTAGTGTTGCCAGAAGTGAAACACTTAGTATTATAAATGGGATGCGATATCTGAAACTGGGGGTATGCAGTTTTTCTACTTTTTTCCCCTTAAAGAAAAAAATCTCATGAGGACCATTGTATGACAATAAATATTTGCCAGGTGAAAACTGAGGGAGGATTGAATGCATCAGCCTCTTTTGTGGCTAAAGCAAACCCTCTTATCCGTGCTCCACACAGACGGAAAAGTGAGCTTTACCATGCACTATGCAACATGCTTTCAAACATCCTAGCACCACTTGCAGATGGCGGGAAAAACCAATGGCCTCCTACAGGCGTAGAGCCTGCACTCACTCTGTGGTATGAGGCTGTTGGACGAATCAGAGAGAATCTCATGCATTGGATGGACAAACAGAGCAAGCATATAGCTGTATGAACATCTTTATTTATCTACTTTTTCTTGGAATTTCAAATTGTTTGGTTGTCTTATAACATGCAAGCGCAGCGGTTAGCCTATTCTACATGTCAGGGAAAACGACACATACTAGTTCCATGAAAAAAGACATGATAATTATTCAGTTTGTCCCAAAATTCCAAATAGGAACAAATCGACTAAATTTAATCAAATCCCTGAAGGCCTCACAATAGCAAAAATGAAATCTGCTCTTGATTATAACTCAGAAAATGCCTTATTTTGTAAGAGACATTACAATGTCAAACTGCCTTTTCATGTCAATTTGCTGTTGGTTGGTCTTTGCTTTTTCTCCATTATTAGTGCTTGAGATTTCATATAGTAAAAAATCTCAGAGGGAAATAGCTAATGAATTACCAAAGAAAGAAAAATCCCAAGAATTTATTTCTGCAGAATTCCAAATCTAGAGAGCGGTCACAAAATTTTTTATTCCCTTCTAAGGATCCTATTGCTCCTTTCCCCTTAAAGTTCATGAAAGACAGTTAAAGTGTAGAACTAGTTTTTTTTTTTTTTTTAATTTCAATGCTTGGTTGTGAAAGAGTAAAGTTCCCCAAGACACTCAACTGGTTGATCTCCCATATATTTCTTTGATTTTCATTCCAGCAAAAGCACTTTCCTAAGCATGCGAAACAAGTCAATAGATTCTCTCATTTTAGTTCTGTTACTTTTTCAAATGGAAAATATTGCAGGGCTTTTATTTTTCTTAAGCTTGGTCTCATGCTTCTCAGTAACATTTTGTGTCAAAGCATTGATTGGATGTTAAAGATAGGAAACATTGGTCCATTTATTAATGTAGTTGAAGGGGCTTTATTGTTACAACTGGAAGTTTGAGGGGTATGAATGAAATTAATCCATCATTCAGACACATGATCATTTTAGCAAAATTTTCATTTACTGCATTTTTTCTTTGGGATTATGACAGTTTCTGTCCATTAGCATGCCCTAGGTGCCTATTTAACAACTTTGCTCCCTTTATTTTCTTTTTTACGTAAACGTGTTTTAAAGAAGATATAATCAGTTGTCCATGCATATCCATATTTAGTTTAGATTGTGAATTTTTATTTGAAAATATTTTTCTCTATTCTGCTGAGTTTTCTCTGTTTTTCCTTATTGGTAAAGTTTGAACACAACTAGTATTGGGTTATATCTGCTCTCTTGCTTCCAGGATGATAATATCCTTTTGTTTTAATTTTTAAATTTTACTGGAAATGGTACACTGATTGGTTGTTTCTCATGTTTTTCTGTATCTTGTTTATCTTTTTCTCTCATATGAACAATTCTTTGTTAGGTTGGGTATCCTTTGGTGACTCTTCTTCTATGTCTTGGTGATCCTCAAATATTCCACAACAACTTAAGCTCTCACATGGAGCAACTGTACAAGCTTTTACGAGTAAGTTCTCTTTTTTTTTTCTTTTCATCTATATCTTGTCTGGACCCTAGGGATGGACAGATCATGCATACAGTCACCTGGTTGATTTTCCCAACTCCTGTGCTTTTACCTGCTGGTTTTTCAGGGGGCTCTGACCTCTGATCATTTTTCAGGTCTCCATTTCAACTGTCCTCATGATAAAACATCTGGTGTTATTTATGCAGGACAAGAATCATCGTTTCATGGCTTTGGACTGTCTTCATAGAGTTTTGAGATTCTACTTGAGTGTTCATGCAGCTAATCAACCCCCAAATCGTATATGGGATTACCTTGATAGTGTAACTTCTCAACTGTTAACAGTTTTGAGGAAAGGAATGCTCACTCAGGATGTACAACATGATAAACTTGTCGAATTCTGTGTGACTATAGCGGAACATAACCTTGATTTTGCTATGAACCATATGCTTTTAGAATTACTGAAGCAAGATAGTCCAAGTGAAGCAAAAGTTATTGGTTTACGTGCTTTGCTTGCCATTGTTATGTCACCTTCAAGCCAACATGTTGGCTTGGAAATATTTAAAGGTAATTTATAACTGGTTGTATAATGCAAACAGTTGTCAAATGGCTTCATACCAATCATTAACCCATTATGTTGTATGTGCAGGTCATGATATTGGTCACTATATACCAAAAGTAAAGGCTGCAATTGAGTTAATATTAAAGTCTTGCCATAGGACCTATAGCCAGGCTCTTCTGACGTCTTCAAGGACCACAATAGGTAATTCCTTCTCTAAAATCTTGTTGATGTAGAGTCAGTATTAAATAAACTTACCTTTGGCTTCTGATCACATGAAGTCAAAAAGGACAAAGAAACCTTCAAATTTTTGTATTTTAGCATTTAGTTTATTTCTTTGTCGACCAGTCTGGCACTTTTATTCCATGTTTTGATGGCTAAGTCTCCTTAAAATGCATAACAATGTTTAGATAATAATTCCTTGCTAAATTATTGTCTTTTTAAAATTTGTTAGTTGAACTATTGGGTTGAAGACATCCAAATCTTTAACTGTGACAGTTGTCTGTGAATCTTACCTCAGCTCAATATGAGGCAACAATCAATCATGTATGAAACTGAATTGAGCTCAATGAATTTTGTTTCCCTAGGAAAAATGGACATGAGGATATGCCTTAGTGTGATTGCTAGACTGATTTTTGGTTCAAGCCAATGGCCTCAACCAAGCCTACCTAAGACAGCTTGAATCTGTTGATCAAAGATGACCATTTACTCAATTTGTAGGTTTTTCTTTTTGGGCTTAGTTCTTTTTCAGTCTCTCTCTCTCTCTCTCTCTCTCTCTCTCTCTCTCATAAGTAATTTATGCATTAGATATGCCAGAGAATGCCTGACTATATGCAAGCTGTGCATGAGAACTTATGTTGGAGAATCTTATGGCAGTGTCAGGAAAAAAAAAGGAAAATGGTCATTTTCAGGTAGAAAATGGAAGATATTAGATATGGCCAATGCTATGTCATGCTTAAGACTGAAAGAGTCAAAGACTAAATGGTACAGTCATTTGTTTTCTGTAGTCTAGAACCTTTATCTCAGACTTAGCAAAGAATTTCTTCCTCGATGTTGATGAAATTAGGATGGGAATGAATTGTAAATCTGGAGATGGGATAAAATATTATTGGTATATATTCTACCAGAACCACATGCTGATGTTTTTGACCATGATATATCTGCAACTAAGATAGAAGTGTGAATTCTATTATACTTCTGCTCATCTTTTGTGAATCAAATATCTCTAATTTACATTTTTCTCCCTAGGCATTTATCAAGCATTTTCTTTATTGAATTACTTGGTTCAAGAGCTATTGCTGATGTGAATGCTAGGTTTCTACCTTTTAACGTCTATTTTCCCCTTGTCTGGGTGCAATGACACTTGCCATATGGAATCTTTGTTTTCCAGATGCTGTAACCAAGGAAAAGTCTCAAGGATATTTGTTCCGGTCAGTGCTGAAGTGCATACCTTACCTGATTGAAGAAGTTGGCCGAAGTGACAAGATAACTGAAATAATACCTCAGCATGGGATAAGCATTGATCCTGGTGTTCGTGAGGAAGCAGTTCAGGTACTGAACCGAATTGTAAGGTATCTTCCTCATCGTCGCTTTGCAGTTATGAGAGGGATGGCCAACTTCATCCTCCGACTACCTGATGAGTTCCCTCTCTTGATCCAAACGTCATTGGGGCGACTGTTAGAACTTATGCGTTTTTGGAGAGCTTGTTTGATTGATGATAAACTGGAACAAGATGCTCAAGATGCAAAGCGTATGGTGCAGCAAAACAATGGATTCAAGAAGCCTTCTTTCCATCAACCAGCAGAAGCTATTGAATTTCGTGCATCAGAGATAGATGCAGTTGGTCTTATCTTTCTTAGCTCTGTGGATAGCCAGATCCGTCACACAGCATTGGAGTTATTGCGCTGTGTGCGTGCCTTAAGGAATGACATACAAGACCTTGCACTTCGAGAAAAACCAGATCATAATATAAGATATGAAGCTGAACCCATATTTATAATTGATGTGCTGGAGGAACATGGGGTGGGATATATTTAGTTTATGATTTCCTGTATATTACTTATTCTATTTGATTTTTTTGTGAAATGCAATGTATTCTGAACTTAAGCTAAATATTGCAGGATGACATAGTTCAGAGTTGTTACTGGGACTCTGGTCGTCTGTTTGATTACAGGCGAGAATCTGATGCAATTCCTCCTGAAGTGACTCTCCAGTCTATAATATTTGAGAGTCCTGACAAGAACAGGTGGGCAAGGTGTCTCAGTGAGCTCATCAAATATGCAGTTGAACTTTGCCCAAGCTCAGTTCAAGATGCAAAGTACGTACAATAAGATAACTACGAATAATTGTTACATGTCTTTGCCAAGGAACGTATTTTGCAATAATGTCATTATGCTTTGCCTGGAACTGATCAGATGTTCTCTTGATAGGTTAGTCTTAAGGCCCTAGGCATATTTCTAGTATTGGAGGTGTGGAAGGATGTGACAAATCATGTCTGTGGTCTATACAATTTGGGGTTCTGTGGGGTCTCATTGTTTCATCATTCTGCAAATAAACATGCAGGCTTCAGTGGTCGTTCATTGTTGGTAGCTTTATGTCTGTTAAATGAGCTAATTACTTGATAGTTGACATAGCATTAATGTGACTTTCTTTTGAAAATGTAGGCTCTGTTTGTTTCATTGAGAACAACTTTCGGAAAATAATTTCTGGAAAATGTTTACATTTTTTGGAAAATTAAAATTTTTTGTATTTTGGATAAGTTAATGAGAAATGTTTTTAGTTGTTTGGTTGTTTTCTAAAAAATTATTGTTTTCAAATGATGTTAATAACTACTAAAATATTAAAAATTATTTATTATTAAAACATTTAAATTATTTTTTAACTAATATTTAAAATTAATTATATTTTAATAATAGTATTTAATGTTAAAAATATATTATTGAATACTTAAAAAAACTTTATTATTCTTTATATTAACGTTCTTAATATTTGAAACAACATTATTATTATTAAAATATCATCTATATTAATATATAACATTTAAAAATATTAATTTTTGAATTCTTAAAAATATTAAAAATATTTATACTATTGAAATAATTATATTTATATTGAAAGCATTTATTATTAATCATAAAAAAGTATCATTTGTTTATATTAAAATATTAATATAAATTCATTTTCTAATAAAATATAAAAATAATATATATGAAATTGAGAATATAAAGAAATAATTTAAAATATTAATATTATTAAAATAATTATAATTTTACTGTAATAAATAATAATTAATCATATAATTGAAATTATTATTTACTATTAAATTATTTATTATTTTATTTTAAAATAATAATATTATTAAAATATTAAAAATATTAATGTGTTAATAATAACAAAATAAAATATTTAAAATTACAATATCTTTTTTCTAGTTTTATTTTAGTAGGTTTGATTTAGGATTGGGTTGATTTTCCACTGATCTAGAACATGTTTTCCTTTGACCAACCTATTTTCTGCGAAACTAACACAAAAATCTAGAAATCATTTTCCGAAAGTTGTTTTTAGTGAAACAAATGGAACCGTAGAAGTTAGCAAAGAGTAATTGGTTAGCATAGATTCAGTGACATGGATTGTTCTTGGAAACTGCTTTCAGTCTTTTCCATTTTTGGTTCAAAAAATGGGAATAAAAAAAGGGAAATTATTTACTATATGTTTTCATAAAAATTATCTAGGTTAATTAGTTTTAGAACTCTATTGAATCCATGGATCTTCTTCTAACCGATTCTTACTTGGTAGGGTGGAGGTTTTGCAACGTCTTGCTCATATTACACCTGCTGAGTTAGGTGGAAAAGCCCATCAGTCGCAAGATGTAGATAATAAACTGGATCAGTGGCTCATGTATGCAATGTTTGTATGTTCATGTCCACCAGACAGTGGAAGCATAGTTGCAACAAGAGAACTTTACCATCTTATTTTCCCCTCACTGAAATCTGGATCAGAAGCACACGTAGTAAGTACATGCTTACGAAATCATTCTACTTAATTAGAGTTGAATGAACAAATGACTTGAGTACACTAATCATGAGGCCACTTCTGCGAGAATATGAGAAATAGGTTGAAGTCATATCTGCATGCTTTTGCTTGTAATACAGATCCAATGGCTTCCTCATTCAATTGTGCATACTGTTTAATTAGGATTGTGATCTATCAATGTTAATGGCTACAACTGACAATCAACTTTTTGGTTGGGTTTTCATGTTTGAAAGAACTAGAGATGATACGAGAAGAATGGGGATGGTAAACATATGTTTTGTGAATTAGGTTGGGTAATATTGATTTCCATTCAATTCTTTTCTTTCAATTTGAAAAGCTGTGCTGGTGGATCCATTCAAATTTAGAAGTTTTTAGCTCATCTTAACAGAGAACTTTTTATATACATGCAAAGAATTTGGATGAATTCTAGGTGGTTTTTAATGTATTTCATGGTTGCTGCATTGGATGCCTTGATCTATTGTATCTCTAATAAATACATTTAGCTACTTGCTTGCAAGCATTAACTTGTCTCTGAAACAATGAGCCTGAAGTTTGCATTGTCTTTTTCTTACTTCTTATCGGAGATAACAAATTGCTTAGATTTTCTCTGGAGACAGGGTTACTTCTTTTAACTCTTGATGGGAAACAACATGGGAATAGGAGGATGAACCTAGGATTTATGGCTAAAAACATTTGTTTCCTGAGCACATCCATATGTCCATATTAAAATACGTACTTTGATGATATGTACTTACATGCATGCATGATGGATGCTTAGATGTGTTTCCAATTGAGTACACTGGTCCTTGAAAGTACAATATTACATATGAGTGAATAAATTTTGGTAGTATGTGTATGTCTACTTTCTTGCTTTCTCCCTTGGTGGATTGGGTGTATCTTGGCTGGCTGGGTTGGGGGGGGTGGTGTGGGTGTGGCACATCTGGGTTTTAAGAGGTGACCCTGAAATCAGCATAATACCAATCATATGACGTTCTGTGATAAGGTATAAATTGGTTTATTGTGTTCTCTTTTCTATCTTTGTTACTTTATGATTCTAAGTTTGTTTTGAATGCTGAAATTGGTTTGTTTTCCTTCATAATTTAAGCATGCTGCCACCATGGCTCTTGGGCACTCACACCTGGAATCTTGTGAGATAATGTTTAGTGAACTTGCATCTTTTGTTGATGAGGTTTCTTCTGAAACAGAGGGAAAACCAAAGTGGAAGGTATGTCTATTGTCTACTCACTCCTATTACATATTTGATATAATATTTGGTTCATTTCATATAGGGTAATTGTTATTTGGACCTTTTCTGAAGATTTCACCAAGATTATTCTTTTCCTTTTTTTTTAATTTGAATTGATGCTATTATAAAGTAAAGTTCCATTAGCTTGGGCTGAATGAAAATTATTTTCATCCTAATGACACAAATAAAAGATTAATTCTTGTTTTATGAATTGTTAGATTGATTGCAAATGTTTGTACTTATTCCTTTGTGTCAAGAATATTATTGGAAAGTCAACTGCTGTTTTAATTAATTTGTTATTTTAGAAAATTAGTATATATGTGTATCCCTAGCATTAAGGTTAGAGAATCACTCGATTATAGATTCTATTAATTAGAATAATATCTAGGATTATGAGTGATATACTTTCCTATTTAGTTAGAAGTTCTTTGTATATAAATAGGGTACCTATGTACAGTTTTATCTTAAGTCTTTTCAATACAATACTTTGATTTCCTACATGGTATCAAGAGCTTTAGGTTTTTTTTTTTCTTGGAAATCAGTCACTTTTTCAGCCTTCATTGCTGATTTTCTGCAGTTTTTCTTCAGCCTTCATTGCTGATTTTCTGCAGTTTCTTCTTCAGCCTTCATTGCTGATTTTTTTGCCTTAGGCCTTCATAGCCATTTTCTCATCCAGCCTTCATCACGAAAATTTGTTTTTGTTCATCTCTATAGGCTCAGTTCTGGTTCTATTGTTCCAGCCTTCATCACTGTTGTCTTTGCTCTGTTTTCTAAAGACAAAACAGAGAATTTCATGTGTTCTTTTTTATCAGCCTTCATAGCTGAATTTTTCCTCTGTTCTTCATCATTGGTGGTTTCTCTTTGTTGCTTGGCCTTCATTGCCGATTTATCCCTGATTCTCACCTATCCTTCAGCAAGTTTTGATTTGTGAAAGATGTCAAAAGTTGCAGAAACAACCACTGCAGCACCAAAGGAGTTGGGCAGTCTCAACAAAGAAGAGATTGAAAAGCTGAGAAATCTCCTAAGTATCCTCGAAAAACCTTCAGGTACCTATTCATTGATACATTCAGGTAAACTTCCAACCTCTCACGCTTTAAATGCCTCAGATAGAACCTTTAAACATTTGTGGATTATTGATTCAGGAACCACAGATCATATGACTCATTCCTTTCAAAACTTTAGTTCATATTCACCTTGTTCTAGTAGTAGGAAAATTGCTACTGCGGATGGCTCCTTGGCCACGGTAGCTGGGGTAGGAGAAATAAAAATTAGTCCTAACCTTACTTTGAAAAATGTCCTACATGTTCCCAAATTGTCCACCAATCTTTTATCAATATCCAAGCTTTCTCATGACATGAATTGCAAAGTAACTTTTTTTCCATCTTATTGTCTATTTCAAGACCAGGGCTCGGGAATGATGATTGGACGTGCTAAGGAGAAGGACGGATTATACTATCTTGAGGAATTAGAGAAATCGAAAGTTGGTAAGTGGAACCAGCCCCTAACCTACCTTTCTGGACAAAACCTCACCAATAAAGACACAATTTGGCTTCACCATTTTAGGCTCGGACATCCTTCTTTTTCAACCCTTGAAATTATGTTCCCTTCTTTGTTCAAAGGATTAGTTGATAAGCAGTTTCATTGTGATGCATGTGAACTTGCAAAACACAGACGTGCTACCTTTCCCACCAATAACAAAAGAAGCCTTTTTCCTTTTGAGTTGATTCATAGTGATATATGGGGTCCAACTACAATTCCAAATATTTCTGGGGCACGTTGGTTTGTTTCATTTATTGATGATTGTACAAGAGTTACCTGGATATTTCTGCTTAAATCAAAATCTGATGTGAGTGATATCCTCCCAAACTTCTTTTCCATGATAAAAAACCAATTTGGGGTCCAAATCAAAAGGTTTAGGTCAGATAATGCAAAAGATTATTTCAACCAAACACTTTCCCCATATTTTCAACAAAAAGGTATTATTCATGAGTCATCCTGTGTCTCTACTCCACAACAAAATGGAGTTGCAGAAAGGAAAAATGGCCATCTCCTAAACACTACCCGAGCATTATTATTTCAGAAAAATGTGCCAAAATACCTTTGGGGGGAAGCAGTTCTTACAGCCACACATGTCATAAACAGGTTACCATCCCGAGTGTTAAACTTCAAGAGTCCCATGGAGGTATTGTCTCACTTTTATCCAAGTCTCCGTACAACAAACCATCTTGTTCCTAGAGTATTTGGGTGTGTCTCATTTGTTCATGTCCATAGCCAAAATAGAGGAAAGTTAGACCCTAGAGCTATCAAGTGTGTCTTTGTGGGATACTCTTCAACACAGAAAGGATACAAGTGCTATCACCCACCTACTAAAAAACTCCTAATCTCAGCAGATGTTACCTTCATTGAAACAGAACCATATTTCACTCAACCCTATCTTCAGAGGGAGACAACATTTGTGGAAGATAAGGATCAAGACTTCTTTCTACTTGACTTGCCGTCATCATCTTCTAAATTCCAACTCGAGACCAAGACCCCCGCTGAAGTTACAATTAAGCAACCTGAGCCTCCTCCTTCACAAACCCAAAATGAGCCCTCCTTACAACCTAGTTCACAAGCAGATGGGGGAAAGGCCACTACTAACAATCGGTTCTCACAAGTTTACTCAAGAAGGAAAAGTCTAGCTCCTGAACCAAGGCCGGACCAATCATCAGACTCAAATCCTGGAAATGAGGTAATATCTTCTAGCTCTACTCCTCAAAGTGATTCCTTATCTAACATTGATTTACCTATAGCCCTTAGGAAAGGAACTAGAGAGTGCACAAAACATCCATTATACCCAATATCCCATTTTGTGTCCTTTGAAAAATGCTCTCCATCTCACCGAAGTTTCCTTACAAACATAAACACAATATCCATTCCCAAAACATTATCAGAGGCTTTAAATTGTGAAAATTGGAAGAATGCTATGAATGTTGAAATGCAGGCCTTGGAGAAGAACAATACTTGGGAGATTGTGGAGCTACCAAGAGGAAAGAAAGCAGTGGGATGTAAGTGGGTCTTTACAGTTAAGTATAAAGCAGATGGAACACTTGAGAGGTACAAAGCTAGGTTGGTGGCTAAAGGATACACACAGACATATGGGATAGATTACCAAGAAACCTTTGCTCCGGTTGCCAAGATGAATACGGTGAGAATTCTTTTGTCTCTAGCAGTTAACTTTGATTGGCCTTTACAACAGTTTGATGTAAAAAATGCATTTTTGCACGGAGATCTTGAAGAGGAAATCTACATGGAAATACCCCCTGGATTCAATAGAAACATGGCTGCAAATAAGGTTTGCAAGCTCAAGAAGGCACTATATGGTCTAAAACAGTCACCAAGAGCTTGGTTTGGGAGATTTGCCAAGGTAATGCATTCCATGGGGTACAAGCAGAGCCAAGGGGATCACACCCTATTCATAAAACACTCAGGTTCAGAGGGAGTTACTGCTCTCATTGTCTATGTTGATGATATCATAGTGACGGGAAATAATGAAAAGGAAAGGCAGAACTTGGGAAGATGTTTGGCAAAGGAGTTCGAGATTAAGGAACTAGGAAACTTGAAATATTTTCTGGGCATTGAAGTGGCAAGGTCGAAACAAGGGATCTTTATATCCCAACAAAAGTATGTCCTTGATCTCTTGAAAGACACGGGAAAGTTGGCGTGCAAACCATCCAGCACACCAATTGATCCTAATCATAAACTTGGGGAAGTAGAGGGAGACAATGCTACAGACAAAGAATCATATCAGAGACTGGTTGGTAGACTAATCTACCTATCCCACACACGGCCTGATATTGCCTATGCAGTTAGTGTGGTGAGCCAATTTATGCACAACCCTAAGGAACTCCATTTGCATGCAGTTCATAGAATATTGCACTATCTCAAGGGAACTCCAGGAAAGGGAATTTTGTTCAAAAAAGGTGATAAGCTCACTTTGGAGGCCTACACCGACGCTGACTACGCAAGCTCAGTGGTTGATAGAAGATCCACCACAGGTTACTGCACCTTTTTGGGAGGAAACTTAGTTACTTGGAGGAGCAAAAAGCAGAATGTTGTGGCAAGATCAAGTGCAGAATCAGAATTTCGGGCAATGGCACAAGGTGTATGTGAGCTACTATGGTTGAAGATCATTTTGGAAGATCTAAGACTCAAGTGGGATGGCCCTATGAAGCTCTACTGTGACAACAAATCTGCAATTAGCATCGCACACAATCCTGTGCAGCATGACAGGACAAAACATATTGAAGTTGACAGACATTTCATTAAGGAGAAGCTTGACAGTGGTCTCATTTGCACACCCTATGTACCAAGCGAATCACAGCTAGCAGATGTTCTAACCAAGGGACTTAACAATCCACTCTTCCACAAGATTGTAACCAAGCTGGGAATGGACAATGTTTATTCACCAGCTTGAGAGGGAGTGTCAAGAATATTATTGGAAAGTCAACTGCTGTTTTAATTAATTTGTTATTTTAGAAAATTAGTATATATGTGTATCCCTAGCATTAAGGTTAGAGAATCACTCGATTATAGATTCTATTAATTAGAATAATATCTAGGATTATGAGTGATATACTTTCCTATTTAGTTAGAAGTTCTTTGTATATAAATAGGGTACCTATGTACAGTTTTATCTTAAGTCTTTTCAATACAATACTTTGATTTCCTACACTTTGGTTGCAGAGTCAGAAACAGACACGCCGTGAGGATCTTCGAGTTCATATTGCCAACATTTATCGCACTGTTGCCGAGAACATCTGGCCAGGATTCTTAGGCCGAAAGCCTGTGTTCCGTCGCCATTATTTGAGGTTTATTGAAGACACAACCAAACAGATTGCACCAGCATCTGCTGAGAGCTTTCAAGAAACACAACCACTTCGCTATGCACTTGCTTCTGTTTTAAGGTCTCTGGCCCCTGAATTTGTGGATTCAAAATCTGAGCGATTTGATCTTAGAAATAGAAAGAAACTATTTGATCTTCTTCTATCCTGGTGCGATGACACAGGAAGTAGTACATGGGGACAGGATGGTGTTAGTGACTATCGACGTGAAGTTGAACGGTACAAGACTTCACAGCAGAGGTCAAAAGATTCTGCGGACAAAATTTCATTTGACAAAGAGTTGAGTGAACAAATCGAGGCAATCCAGTGGGCCTCTATGACTGCTATGGCTTCGCTTTTGTATGGACCTTGTTTTGATGACAATGCAAGAAAAATGAGTGGCAGGGTTATATTTTGGATTAATAGTTTGTTCAATGAGCCTGCGCCTAAGGCCCCATATGGTTACTCACCAGTTGACCCAAGAACACCATCTTATTCCAAGTACACAGGAGAAGGACGTGGAGGTGCCGGTCGTGATAGGCATAAAGGTGGCCATCATCGTGTTGCTTTAGCAAAATTAGCTTTGAAAAATCTTCTTCTTACAAATTTGGATCTGTTTCCTGCTTGCATTGATCAGGTATGTCACTGAGATAGGCACCATTCGCCTGACAAACAAACGATGCATTTACAATTATGAAGTGAATGTGTGATTGTTGGATCTTTTATATTCCAGTAATAAAAAGAACATTTGAAGCTTCTAATGTGGTAGTTAGATGATGCCTATTCCAAGTTTATAGATGTTCTAAGCAATAAAAATGAAGTCGGAGGATAAGATTTTCATCCTTAAGTAATTATTTTTTTTGTGCTAACTTAAATAATTATCTTAAATAATAATTTTGCTATCTTTTTCTGTAATTTTCAATGTTGTAATTTTTCTTTATATGCCAGCTTCTTGTGGTTTACTAAACTTTGGGCTTCTTCCTGTCTTAAACATTTCTCCCAAGTTGGTTGGTGGAATGCTGTATTTTTCTTTTCTTTTCTTTTTCCATTAGGCCAATATTGTTGTAATTAATCAATTCACTGTGCAAGGAACTAATTAACCATTATGATTTTCAGTGCTATTACTCTGACTCTGCTATAGCTGATGGTTACTTCAGTGTACTTGCTGAGGTCTACATGCGACAAGAGATACCAAAATGTGAAATTCAAAGGCTCTTGAGCTTGATCCTCTACAAGGTAGTGGACCCATCTAGACAAATCCGTGATGATGCCCTTCAGATGCTTGAGACACTCTCTGTTCGTGAATGGGCTGAGGATGGCACTGAAGGCTCAGGAAGCTATCGAGCTGCTGTTGTTGGTAATCTCCCTGATTCATACCAACAGTTTCAGTACAAGCTCTCGTGCAAATTAGCCAAAGACCATCCCGAGTTGAGTCAGCTTCTGTGTGAAGAGATCATGCAGAGACAACTTGATGCTGTTGACATAATTGCTCAGCATCAGGTATTAACCTGTATGGCTCCATGGATTGAAAATCTGAATTTTTGGAAACTCAAGGACTCGGGTTGGAGTGAAAGATTATTGAAAAGTCTTTATTATGTTACATGGAGGCATGGAGATCAGTTTCCTGATGAAATTGAAAAACTTTGGAGTACAATTGCCAGCAAGCCCCGGAATATTAGTCCAGTTTTAGATTTCTTGATCACAAAAGGAATTGAGGATTGTGATTCAAATGCATCTGCTGAAATAAGTGGTGCCTTTGCCACATATTTCTCTGTTGCCAAGCGAGTAAGTCTGTATCTAGCACGTATTTGTCCGCAACGCACAATTGATCACCTAGTTTACCAGCTGTCCCAGCGGATGCTGGAAGATAGCATTGAACCTATTGGGCCAGGTGCAAACAGGGCTGATACCAATGGGAATTTTATTTTGGAATTCTCTCAGGGTCCTGCAGTGGCCCAGATTGCATCTGTTGCGGATAACCAGCCACATATGTCCCCATTACTTGTGCGGGGTTCCCTTGACGGTCCATTGAGAAATGCTAGTGGAAGCCTGAGTTGGCGTACAGCTGGTGTTACAGGGCGAAGTGCCTCAGGCCCACTGAGTCCCATGCCTCCAGAGTTAAACATTGTTCCAGTAACAACAGGCAGGTCAGGACAGCTCCTTCCTGCATTGGTAAACATGTCAGGGCCTTTAATGGGGGTTCGAAGTTCCACAGGAAGTTTACGGAGCCGCCATGTTTCCCGGGACAGCGGAGACTACCTCATTGACACTCCAAATTCTGGTGAAGATATCTTGCATTCTGGGGTTGGTATGCACGGTGTCAATGCTAAAGAACTTCAGTCAGCTTTGCAAGGGCATCAGCAGCACTCACTTACTCATGCAGATATAGCCTTGATTCTACTTGCAGAAATTGCATATGAGAATGATGAAGACTTTCGCGAGCACTTACCTCTGCTCTTTCATGTCACGTTTGTTTCAATGGATAGCTCTGAGGATATTGTACTGGAGCACTGCCAGCATTTGCTTGTTAATTTACTATACTCACTTGCTGGTAGGCACTTGGAGCTGTATGAGGTTGAAAGTAGTGATGGAGAGAACAAGCAGCAGGTTGTCAGTCTGATCAAGTATGTTCAGTCAAAGCGAGGGAGCATGATGTGGGAGAATGAGGACCCTACAGTTACTAGGACTGAGCTTCCTAGTGCTGCACTTCTGTCTGCACTTGTTCAGAGCATGGTTGATGCAATCTTCTTCCAAGGAGATCTTCGTGAGACTTGGGGTGTTGAGGCACTCAAATGGGCTATGGAGTGCACTTCAAGACACCTTGCCTGTCGTTCTCACCAGATTTATCGTGCATTGCGGCCTAGTGTTACAAGTGACACTTGTGTGTTACTACTTCGTTGTCTGTATAGATGCTTGGGAAATCCAGTACCTCCTGTTCTGGGCTTCATCATGGAAATTTTACTGACATTGCAAGTAATGGTTGAGAACATGGAGCCAGAAAAGGTGATACTTTACCCACAACTCTTTTGGGGTTGTGTGGCAATGATGCACACAGATTTCATTCATGTCTACTGCCAGGTTCTTGAGCTTTTCTTGCGAGTGATTGACCGTTTATCATTCCGGGACAGAACAATTGAAAATGTCCTCCTTTCCAGCATGCCTCGAGACGAGCTTGATAATGTTGATATTGGGGACTTTCAGCGGATGGAATCTAGGGGCTATGACTCGCCAGCAACCAGTGGCAATCTGCCAGCATTTGAAGGAGTGCAGCCTCTTGTACTTAAAGGACTCATGTCCACTGTTAGTCATGGTGTAGCAATTGAGGTCCTCTCTTGTATCACGGTGCACTCATGTGACTCCATTTTTGGGGATCGTGAGACTAGACTACTAATGCACATTACAGGATTGCTTCCCTGGCTTTGCTTACAGCTCAGCAAAGATCCATTGGTGGGCCTGACTTCACCACTGCAACAACAGTACCACAAAGCCTGCTCTGTTGCAGCCAACATCTCAATTTGGTGTCGGGTAGAATCTTTGGATGAATTAGCTACTGTGTTTATGGCTTACTCCAAGGGTGAGATCAAGAGCATTGATAATCTCCTTGCCTGTGTCTCACCGTTGTTATCCAACAAATGGTTCCCTAAGCACTCAGCTCTGGCTTTTGGACACTTGCTACGGCTACTGGAGAGAGGTCCAGCTGAGTATCAACGTGTAATATTGCTCATGCTCAAGGCATTGCTCCAGCACACTCCCATGGATTCGGCTCAAAGCCCGCACATGTATGCCATTGTATCCCAGCTAGTAGAGAGCACTTTGTGTTGGGAGGCACTAAGTGTATTAGAAGCTCTTTTGCAGAGTTGTAGTTCATTGCCTGGTTCACACCCACACGAGTCTGGGTCCTTTGAAAATGGCACAGATGAAAAGATGCTAGCTCCTCAGACCTCATTCAAGGCTCGAAGTGGTCCACTACAATATGCTATGGGATCTGGTTTTGGGGTAGGTTCAACATCAGTTACACAAGCAGTTTCAACTGAGTCCGGAATGACACCTAGAGAGGTGGCTTTGCAAAATACTCGACTAATCCTTGGGCGGGTGCTTGACAGCTGTGCCCTGGGGAGAAGAAGAGAATATAGAAGGCTGGTGCCTTTTGTGACCACAATTGGAAACCCATGAGATGACCTGCATGTTTGCCCGTGTAATATTCATCTTTTACTTATATTATCTTTGCTATTAATTTCAAGTAGTTTATCACATATTAGATCAAGCACTGGGAGAACTTGGGACCTGGCTCTGTAAATAGGGCATCATAAGTCTGTAAGTGTAGTTAGTGGTGTAATATTTTAGGAAGCGTAAGCATTCCGGGTCCGTTGAAGACATTGTATAATTCCCAAATAGCTTTGGATAGAGTGTTATTATTCCTCCGCTTTTGCCACCATTACCATATAACTTCCGGTTCTTTTTGTTGATTCTGCCAGGTGTTTGATTCGGAAAGGAGTCTTGGATCTCACATTGGTTGTGTAATTGAGTGTTTCCATCATCTTTTAACTTTGTGATGTGTCTTTTATTAGACGATCTTGTGACCCAAATGGATCGAAGTTGGTAATATTTTTTGGGCTGGTGTGGATTAGACATTTCACATCAGAGTCCGCTTTGAGATACTAACATCGTGAGAATGATAGAGAAACTTCGTCACAGTGGGAGAGATGTAATTATTTTTAATTGAAACTCTTTCGGTATTGGAATGCCACTCAGATCGACAGACGGTGTGGGGTAATGCGTAGGATGAAAATGGTACTTTATAAAAGCTGTAATTCAATGCAGTGTAAATCAGTTCAATTTTTTTCTTAAACTCGGAAAATGGGCTAATAATACGAGAGGGAAGAGTATTTTATTAGAATATTCTATTATTCTTCCAGTACTTTTTTTCGTCATTGACTCATAAAATTTATTGTCCACGTATATTCCACTTGTTTCCTCACTCCTTTACTGTTTCCTTAATCACGAAGTCTGTATGCTTAATTTTAAATTTTTTTAATAAAAAATTAAGATTAGAAAGTCGGTTAGCGCGAAACCTTAAGGATAACACTTTCATTCCAAAACCCGACATCACTGACGACATTGGTCTACGTGGACGTGGGCCTTGCCTCTGTCTTTCTTGTCAAGAAAGAAAAAGGCTATTTTAGAAGCGTGCAGACTGCAGAGTCCTCTACTCTTCGGCCTTCACTCATCATCCAGAAAAGCCAAACAAACAGAAACAATTCCTTTTTATTCCAAAAAAGTAAGGAAAAAAATACTTTGCCCTTTCAACAATGGCTGAGACTGAAAACAATGTTGTTGAGACGATCAACGGTGATTGTCACGATTTTAAGTCGCTTCTGTCTTCTTCAGACAGGGATTTCCTCGTACGTAACAACGGTGATCAGGTAAGTAGCTCCGGTAAAAATAATCTTTCTTCTCTGATTTTTTCCTCTTGTAATCTTTATCTTTGTTTGCTTAAAATGGGTATTTTAGAAGTAAAAGAAGAGAATAATTGAGTTTAGGATTTTCTTTTTAAAGCTTTGTTGTGCTGAAGTTTTAGGCTTTTAGAAGAGAAAGCTGGAAAATTACTATTTTTGGGAAAATTACTAATAAAATTACTATCTTAAGATTAGATGTAGACAACAAGGATTAGGATGTCTTCTGAACTGGGTTTGGATGATGACGACGACGACGACGACTTATTAATGAGCAAAGTTAAAAATTACTTAGATCCTTTAAATTAAATATCAACAAAAATTTTTAATATATAATCTGGTTTTTGAACATTTGGGCCTGATACATGATAATAATAGTATGACATCAACAGTTTTGGTTTTAGTTTAAGGTATATTAGCTTTATGATTTGGGTAACTATCACTGTTGGAAGGTTTTTTTTTCTCTGTTAATTTTCTATATGATAATTAGGAATGAAGCGTGGAATTTTCATTTTGCAGGTTAAAATTGACATTTTGAAGGGGAAGAAGCTTGGATTGTATTTCTCAGCATCATGGTGTGGTCCGTGTCGAAGATTCACCCCAAAGTTAGTGGAGGTGTACTCTGAACTCTCTCCAAAAGGCGATTTTGAGATCATTTTTGTCTCAGCAGATCAAGATGAGGAGTCATTTAATGGTTACTTCTCTAAGATGCCATGGCTTGCAATCCCTTTTTCTGATTCAGGGACACGAAATCGCTTGGATGAGTTGTTCAAGGTGATGGGAATACCTCATCTTGTGCTCTTGGATGTAAATGGTAAAGTCCTGACTGATAAGGGAGTTGGGATCATTCGAGAGTATGGAGAGGAAGCGTATCCGTTCACCCCTGAAAAGATCCAAGAATTAAAAGATTTTGAAGAAAAGCTCAGGGCTGAGCAGTCCATAAAAACTCTTTTGGTTTCCCGATCACGTGACTTTGTTGTTAAATCTGATGGAAACGAGGTAACTTTGATGACTACGCTGATTGTTTACAATGCCGTTATAGTTTTTATGGCTTGTTTGAATGGGTTTGAATATATCATTACTATCCTAATCTGTACTAAATTCTTGATTTGTGTACTAGGTGCCTGTGTCTGAACTTGAGGGGAAGACTGTAGGTCTATATTTCTTAAGGTCCTCATACAGGCCATCTGCTGATTTTACTCCAAAACTTGCTGAAGTTTATACGAAATTGAAAGAAAAGGGGGAGAACTTTGAGATTGTTGTGATATACCTTGATGATGAAGAGGAATCTTTCAACGAAAGCTTTGTAGCACCTTGGTTGGCATTGCCTTTCAAAGACAAGAGCTGTGAGAAATTGGCTAGGTACTTTGAACTCAGGACCTTTCCGACTGTTGTTATTATTGGGCCAGATGGGAAAACTCTCCACTCAAATGTTGCTGAAGCTATTGGAGAACATGGGATTGAGGCCTATCCCTTCACCCCAGAAAAATTTGCGGAGCTTGCAGAAAAAGAGAAAGCAAAAGAGGCAGCGCAAACTCTGGAATCATTTCTGATTGCAGGGGATCGGGATTTCGTCGTTGGGAAGGATGGGGCTAAGGTAGATGCTGCTAATTCTATTACCTTGTTAACCTTATATTCCAGTTTAACCAAAATGATTCGATAATATGTTGATTTGGAATTTTTCCTGCATTTTTTTTATTCACTTGAGCTGTTGGGTGTATATAGTCACTAATCATGCATTAGACCATAGTCTAGTCATTTAACACTCCACCATATTTTGCCCCCATTCTCTTTCACAGATGCCTCCCCTGTTTTTGACTATTTATTTAGGCCTTTCATTCTCCACACGAATGTAAGCAACGATTAGCAGCAATGCTACTCAACTTAGCCCCCATATTTCTGATGAGTAATCAATTCATCTCCTATTTCAGGTTCAGGTGACTGACTTGGTAGGGAAGACTGTTCTATTGTACTTCTCAGCACATTGGTGCCCACCATGCCGTGTCTTCACACCAAAGCTCATTGAAGAATACAAGAAGATCAAGGCAAAGGATGAAGCGTTTGAAGTTGTTTTTATTTCTAGTGACAGGGATCAAGCCTCCTTCGAGGACTATTATTCAGAAATGCCCTGGCTGGCACTACCTTTTGGCGATGCTAGGAAACCATTGTTGAGTCAAAAATTCAAGGTCCGTGGAATCCCTATGCTTATAACCATCGGACCAACTGGAAAAACTGTTACAAAAGATACCAGGAATCTGATCATGGCCCATGGGGCTGATGCCTACCCTTTTACTGAGGAGCGATTGAAGGAGATTGAGGCAAAGTATGAGGAGATGGCTAAGGGGTGGCCTGAGAAACTGAAACATGAACTGCATGAGGAGCATGAGCTTGTGCTTACTCGTCGCGGTACTTACCGTTGTGATGGATGCAAAGGAAGTG
The DNA here is from genome assembly GCA_032173925.1 of Heritiera fomes. Taxonomy (NCBI): domain Eukaryota; kingdom Viridiplantae; phylum Streptophyta; class Magnoliopsida; order Malvales; family Malvaceae; genus Heritiera; species Heritiera fomes. Next base: position 11,613,355 of record JAPDPM010000009.1, on the reverse strand, counting down.
GACAAGTCTGGTCATACTACTGTAAAGAATGTGACTTTGATCTGCATCCAAAGTGTGCCCTGGAAGAAAAAGAAACCAAAGCTGATGAAAAGGAGGAAGGAAATCCAAAAGAAGGCTCGGTCTCTGATGGGGAGGTGTGCACTAGAGCTCCATGAATTTTGTCCTTGGGTTTGGCGGTGATGTTTTCTATATTTCCTGTATGTCTTCAGTTGTAGCAGTAGCAGCGGCAATCTATGCTTTGTTTGTCACGGGCTTGGAAAAATCCTGGTATTGTGAATATAAATAATGCCGGGAAGATATGGTCATATCTTAATCTTACTATGTTGTAAAAACTCTGAAAATGGTCTCTAGTGTCTTCTGTCTACTTGCAATGGTGTTGAAATGTAGTAGTGGTCAAGACTTAATTGTTGAATTATCAACAATTGACGTAATCCTGTTTTCCTGTTAATTGAAATGATTTACCGGTGTGAATCATGGCCCAACAACTATTTCAAAAAAATTTTTCTAAAGGATTGGCTTAAGTTTTCAGGCCGAAGACTATTTATAGTGAAAGTTTTCGTTTTCAATTTTTTATCAAATCAAAATTTTTTGGGTCAATATCAATTATATAGTGCGTACGAAAACTAATTTTATATCTAATATAGTATGAACACATCTAATAATTTACAAAAAAAATTATTAAAAAAAAGGAATGTCAGGACCTAACAATTGCCAAAAAAAATATGTCAAAGTTCTGTGCTGGAATAATTGTAGGTTATATTTAATTAGATTTAACTTTTATCGACGAAATTAGCGTTTTTTAAGAAAAACAAACTTCATTATCATGATTGAATTAAAGGTTAATATGATTATAAATATTGATTTTTTTGTTTGAAAAAGATTGTTTAAACATGATAGTAATTTTTAATTTAAACCAAGGTATTGTAATAGGCACATCTTGGATTTTAAACCAAAGATTGACTAAGTGGTAGATCTAGCTGATTTTTGAATGAGGACGATTTATAATGAAAAATCTTATATTCGAATCCTCATAAAAAAAATTAATCTCATATTGAATAAAAAAAATAAAAACATCTCATGACTTATACAAAAAAATAACTAGTACTAATTTCCCGCAATCTATTGATTAATGGTATTTTTTTTAGTAGGATTTGTTGGGCCTCAAACGACAAATACGCGGAAGCAATGTCACAATAACAATACACACAACAATCAACAGCAATATCTCAAGCCAATAATAATAATAAATCAAGCTACCAAGCCACAAATAATACACAGGCAATAAAACGTAAATAAAACGACACCAAAGTTTAACGCGGAAAACTCTCCAATGTAGAGAGAAAAAACCACGGGGCAAACTGAATAAAAATCCACTATAAGAAATAAGCAAATTACAAAGTTTCAATATCCTAGGCTTTTTGCCCAAAGCTCAGGGTTCCAACAATTGCCCTAAAAACAATAAAGTTTACTCTTTGGATTCACCAAGATCGTCTACCCAAAGAATACCTAATTATTGTACAAGCTTATCTCTCCCCTTGCTCTCTCTATGGAACAAGAAAAATATCACAAAGCCTAAAGCTTACTTTTTCTCCTTTGTGTCGCTTCTCACCAAAATAGACTTCTCACTCTGTCTTACAAATTGTTTATGCAACACTTTATATAAAGAAAAAACAAATCCCTAATTGACTCCAGGTAGGACTCTAATAATTAATGTGGGCTGGACCCCACACATTTAACAATCTCCCCCTCCAGCCCTATTAGGAGGAGATCCATCATCACGACCTGTCATTTAGAGTTCACCTTGGCCAAAGTGTTCATCCCGGCCAAGTCACTACACAACTCAAGTTTATCTCTGGGAAGTGTCTTTGTTAACATATCAGCTGTATTCTTATCTGTGTGAATCTTCTTCGACTGCATCTGTTGCTCGTCAATCACTGAGTGCAACCAATGGTACCGAATATCAATGTGCTTCGTTCTGGCATGGTTCATGGTGTTCCTACTCAAATCCAAAGCACTCTGGCTGTCACAAAATGCCACATACTCTTTCTAACTTAACCCCAATTCAAGAAGAAATCTCTTCATCCAAAGCATTTCTTTGCCTGCTTTGGTTGCTGCAATATACTCAGCCTCTGTAGTAGACAAGGCAACACACTTTTGTAGTTTGGATTGCCAAGATACAGCTCCCCCTGCAAAAATAAAAATGTACCCTGAAGTAGATTTCCTACCGTCAAGATCACTTGCCATGTCTGCATTAGTAAACCCTTCAAGAACTAGTTCTGTAGTCCCAAAACTCAAACACATCTTAGAAGTACCCCTCAAATATCTGAAGATCCACTTCACCGCTTCCCAATGAGCCTTTCCTGGATTGGAAAGAAATCTGCTCACTACACCAACTGCATGAGCAATATCAAGCCGTGTGCAAACCATAAGATAATCAAAGAACCAACTGCAGAGGAGTAAGGAACAGTAGACATAGCATCCTTTTCTTCCTTAGTCACCGGACAAGACTTCTTACTTAAGTGAAAATGATTACGAAGAGGCGTGCTAACTGACTTAGCATTCTGCATGTTGAATCTTGCTAGCACCTGTTCAACATACTTTTCCTGTGACAACCACAGCTTTCCAGCTATCCTATCATGAATGATATCCATACCCAAAATCTGCTTTGCTAGACCTAAATCCTTCATGTCAAAGGACTTAGATAATGCCTCTTTCAACCTGCGAATCATACGAGCATCTTGGCCTATAATTAGCATATCATCAACATATAATAAGAGAATAATGAAGTCACCATCTGGGAATTTTCTCACATACACACAAGGGTCTGCTATCGTTCTTTTATAGTTTTGGCTTACCATAAAAGAATCAAACTTCTTGTACCATTGCCTAGGAGCTTGCTTCAAGCCATACAAGCTCTTCTTCAATTTGCAAACCATGTGCTCCTTCCCTTTCACTTTAAAACCCTCGAGTTGATCCATATAAATCTCCTCTTGCAAATCACCATGCAAGAATGCAGTCTTCACATCAAGTTACTCAAGCTCAAGATTCAAACTAGCTACTAATCCCAATACCACTTGAATGGAACTCATATTCACAACAGGAGAAAAAATCTCATCAAAATCAATGCCTGGTTTTTGACCATAGCCTTTTACCACCAATCGAGCTTTGTATCTCACTAGCTTGTCACCATCCTTTTTCAGCTTTAACACCATTTGTTCTTCAATGGTCTTCCTCCTTTCGGAAGCTCAACAAGGTCATAAGTGCCATTTTTCTGCAATGAATCCATTTCCTCTTTCATTGCCTTTAACCAATACTTCCTATCTAGAGTATCATGCATATCTTGGAAGCTTTCTGGCTCCCCGTCACTTGTGACCAAAATATAATCTGAACTAGGATACCTGGTAGATGGTCGATGCTCCCTGGTAGATCTTTTAACCTGGGACTCCACACTCCTCTGTATTGGGGCTGGCTCCCCTTGCTCAACACTCCTTGGTTGAGAGGGTTGCGCCCCCTGCTCAAATCCCATTGCATCTAGCTGTGTATTGGCTCTTATAGGCTATACCGAGAGGGGGGGTGAATCGGTTTTTAACTAACCTTAAGCTCGTTTTTCGGTTTCTCTAAATTCTCTAGCCTATATTGATATTTTCTAAGTTCTCTAGACTAGACAAGCATGCAATTCAAGTTCAATGAAATAAACACAATATAAGTGCAAGTAAATAAAGAGTAAGGAGAGAGAGATTTACACAATCGATTTATAGAGGTTCGGCTACCTTGCCTACGTCCTCTACCTTGAGACGCTCCCAAGGATTTTCCCCAAATTCACTATACTTGAATTTGTTACACTCCCTCTTTTCAAGGATCAAGAGAAACCCCTCTCTTTTTCTAGGCTCAAGAGTAACCTCCCTCTTTTTCTTAGGCTAAAGAGTAACCTCCCTCTTTTTCAAGGCTTAAAAGAAACCTCCCCTTTACAAGGAATGAAGTGAGTTTACAAATGAGTAATCAAAGAGAACCTCTAGATAGGCAAGTGATTACAGAAATTAAGCACAAGGAAAAACCTATACAATATTTGTGCTATTCTATACAAGGAATATGAGAGTGATAGAAAATGAAACTTTGTAGCTCTTGATTTGTTGTTGAGGCTTGAAGATTTGAGGAAAATGAGTATTGGAGTTGATTGAGTAGTTCCTCTTGCTTTCTTTAGCTTCTAAGCCTCTATTTATAGTCCCTTGGATGTATTCTAGCCGTTGGGTGGAGCCAAGATTGAATCTGACTATTGTATCTCACAAAACTAGCCGTTATAGGATATTTTTGGGCAAAGGGATCGATCCCTTCCCATAGGGGATCGATCCCTTTTTTCCAGAATCTTGATTCTGGGCTTCAGGGACCTTGGGAAGACTTTCTGCCAAAAAGGGATCAATCCTGCTACAGTGGGGATCGATCCTTTTCTTCCAGAGGGCATTTTTCCTGCACTTTTGGGTTAGAAATGATATGACCTTTGATCCCAATTCAACCCAAAACATTTATAAGCTTTAAGGGAGTTTTTCTTGACTTTCTCAGATAAAAACATGGTCTAAACATTCATCAAGTGATTTTCTAAAATATTCAAAACATTTATAAAGTGTTAAGACCAATAAGAGTATGCATCATTAAATCATGGTCTTAATGTTTGATATGAACACTTGAAATATATTGAGAAAATCATGTGTGATAAGGCAAATTTACAATATGAATTAAAACATTAAAGCTTACTTAAGTTTTTGTCATTTCAAAATATATATGTCAATTTAAAGCTAACAATCTCTCCCTTTTTGATATGACAAAACTTAATGTAAATTTTCTTTGAAAATTCTTTAATAAAATACTTCCCCTCAAATAAAGCAGAATTTTATAAAGCTCCCCCTTAATATATGCATGGGTTTTGAAAAAGAATTTTCAAACTATTTTCCCCATTATCTCTCCCCCTTAATATCTCTCCCTATATCTATCTCTCCCTTTATCTATCTCTCCCTCTTTTTGTCATAGCAAAAAGAAACATGAATAAATAAGTCAATATTCTCAAAGAGTATGAAATATTTATGCAATGAATATGACTTATGATCCTATACCAATTGTTTATAAATAATTTTGATACCAATTGTTGATAAGTAATTTTGCAAGAAGGTTCCAATTAGTAAGAAGTTAAGCAAGCACCTAAGTATATCAATTGTTCTCTAAGGTCCAACTAAGGTGCATGACAATAAATCATGATTATGAGCTAAAATTATATAACATATCATATGCATGTGCTCATAAATCATTCTCAAGAAATGTTGTGTCTAGAATTAAATCATATAGCAATTAACTTCAAATTCTAGCACACAAGAGTTTCATGCAAAAATATCCTAAGAGAATTCTTCTCTATTTGTCATTTCAATCTAAAGAGCATGAGAAGAATTGTCAATTTAAAGCTCATATCAATTGGCAATTTAGATTTGGCTTACCAATATGGTTGCCAATGATACTAAGTGTTATTTCAATCTAAATACCAATTGTTATTAATGGTTGACTTAAGCATTTTGCATGAATCCAATATCTATGTGTAGTGTGTTCATGTCAAGAAAATAATCATTCTAAAAATGCAAGAACACAATTACACACATCATCAAATATGTATATGGATCAATCAATCATTAACACACTATCATAAGGTATTAATCTATATTCATATTCACAAATTTATACCACATGGAAGATTCAAAAATCAAGATATTCAAGCAAATACATTTTCTTCCATGGTTTCAAGCACAATAATCCTATGCTCATATTCAATTTAAGTTCTTAACAATTATGAGCAAGGAAAAATCCAATATGACCATTTTAATCAATTAATAGCCATATCCCTAGTTGTTATCATCATTTAATGTTCTAGAGAGTATATGCTATTTTAACTAAAATGGCTTCACCTAAGTGAATCAATATTATCAAGCTAAAATATATTTTATCATTAGAATCCATAAACTATGAGTGAGGTTAAGCACATAATATCATGAAAACAACTATTCTCATCTCATAGGCATGATTATTGATTCAACTCAAGCAAGCATGTAAGTTCAACATCAAAACAATCAAGAATAAATGCATGGATATCAATCAAGGTACATTTGTTCAAGTTTGCATTTATCTTTGAATGTTGGTGTTGTCATTAAAGCCCAAGTTCTTGACTAATTTGGCCATAAGAAAAATTTAAGTACATGGATGAGAAAGTTTCATGTATTTGAACATTTAAGATCCATTTATCATTACAAATTATAGGCCAATGACTATTACCAATTGTTGAATTTACATTTGGAATTAATCCACTAGATGTATAATTATCATGAAACCTAGTGTGGAATTGATAAGTCAAGCCAAGAGACATAATCCTATAAGCATGCTTGACTAAGATGAACAAAAGATATGAAAAACATTCATTATGCACAAGTTCATCAAATTCTCAAATATATCCATAAATCATTGAAATAAATCTCAAGATTATGTTTAAGCATTCATTGAAAGTATGTTTCAAGATTATTTCAAGATTTATGCAATTCATGACTATTTTCACTGAGAAAAATGATTTTGCACTTGTAAGCTCAAGAAAAATGATATTGATTATTGAAAGTGATACCATTTGTTGGAAATGATATTAATTGATGAAGTTGAGGCATGATATCAATGAAAAATGAATTTCCATACATAAAAGATCATCAAAAAGAAGTTAAAACAATGAATTTTAAGTTGAGAAGAGAGAAAATATCAAAACAATGAAGAGTTCTTCTCAATTTCGGTTGAAAACATGCAGGAGTGTCTTTTCTGGCCTGGGGGGATCGATCCTGCTACAGTGGGGATCGATCCCTCATATGCTTCCTGCAAATTCTGCAGTTGTTTTGACAGAAAATTGGACTTGTGAGGTACCAAAACTTCGTTTTTGTGTAATTTAAGTCCAAGTAAGGGTTTAAACATTTGTAAAACATGATTTTGGACTTGTATGAATGAAAAATTTGAATGAAAAACCATTTTACAAAAGATTTTGTAATTTTGGAAGAATTTACACAATAAAATGCATTTTTGGCCCCAAAGGGGGTCATTTTAAGCATTATGCATATTTTGTCAAAACCAAAACTTTGGAAACCACAAATATGCCAAAACAAACTTGTTCACATAGATTTTAAGCACATATAACATCAAATCATCATACTTGTGAACATTATGCCATGATTTGCAACATACATATTCTTCATTAAGGCTCATGACAAGGCATTTTGCATAAATGACATATTTGACAGCTTTTTAGCAACTAAATATATTATCTAGACATATCAAACTTGCTCAAGCTACAAAATTCCAATAATCTTTTCAAAATCATACATCATGCCTTTCATTCAATCATCCACTGCCTCAAGAATTAATCATTAACCAATCAACAATCATCCCTCACAATGCACCAATAATCATCAACCAACTTTCTCATCAAAGCACAAATAAATAAATAAAGTTTTAAGGAGTAAAGAATTAAACTTACAAAACTCCTTTGCTAGAGAATGCTTTGCCTTGAATAGTTGAATCCACCTTGTGCCATTCTTTGAAGAATTGTTGTGACCTTGCCAAGGATGGATCCTCAAGCTCTTCCTTTTTCTCATTAGCACAAGCAAATTCCATGAGGATGTGTTGAGCATTCAAACTTCATTGTATCTTGTATCTCCATGCTCTAACACTCCTACAACACACAAATTTAAGCATGCTTTGATACCCAAATTTTCTTGGGTCCTTGAGAGTTAGTGCAAATAATTTTTGATCCTTTTGGGATCCATTTCAAGCTCAAATCATCATTATTTATTGCATGCTTTGGCACCCACATTTTTCTAACCACTCTTCCTCTAATTGTGGTTTTTCTATTTGTGCATGCTTGTGAGGTGTGACCTATTCTATTGCAAAGTGAGCATGTGAGAGATAAATCATGCATGGTATTTTTGCTCACAAGGAAATTCTTTAGATGAGTTTCTTTTTGTTTAGCATTATAGCCTAACCCATCTTTGTCAAAGAAAGCTCTTTGGGTCTCTAACATATGATCTAGCTTTTGTTGACCCATGTAGAATCTAGAAAATGAATTATGCAAATTTAAGTTCTTTTTATTTACTTCATTAATTTCTAGATTTGCTTCTTCTAATTTCTTTTCAAAATCAAGCTTGGCATTCAATAACTCATCATTTTCCATTTCTAGTTTTGTAATCATTTTCTTGTATTTTGAATTCATGCATTCAAATTCACTAACTAGCTCATCAAAAGCATTTTGTAAATCATCATAAGAATGGTCATTGCATTCACTAGAGCTAGGTTTCTCCTTTTCATCCTCAATAGTCAAAGAGCTAGGATTTGTCAATTTATCTTTAATGTCTTCTAATTTCTTTTCTAGCTCTAATTTCACCTTGTTGAGTTCATCATTCCTTGAGCCTAGATCTTTTATTTTCTCCTCCAACTCAATATTAGTATTTATCAAAATTTCATTCTCTTTTCTGAATTTATTTAACTTTTTATTATATTTTGCATGCATTGATTTATATTCATCACTTAGCTCATTAAATGCATCTTGAAGCTCATCAAATGAATATTCTTCTAAAGTTTGTGAGCTAGTCTCAAAATCATCACCTAGAGCCATTTATGATCGTTTTGCTCGATAGAGATTAGTCTAAATCGATCTCGAGCCCAAGCTCTGATACCAATTATTGGCTCTTATAGGTTATACCGAGAGGGGGGTGAATCGGTTTTTAACTAATCTTAAGCTCGTTTTTCAGTTTCTCTAAATTCTCTAGCCTATATTGATATTTTCTAAGTTCTCTAGACTAGACAAGCATGCAATTCAAGTTCAATGAAATAAACACAATATAAGTGCAAGTAAATAAAGAGTAAGGAGAGAGAGATTTACACAATCGATTTATAGAGGTTCGGCTACCTTGCCTATGTCCTCTACCTTGAGACGCTCCCAAGGATTTTCCCCAAATTCACTATACTTGAATTTGTTACACTCCCTCTTTTCAAGGATCAAGAGAAACCTCTCTCTTTTTCTAGGCTCAAGAGTAACCTCCCTCTTTTTCTTAGGCTAAAGAGTAACCTCCCTCTTTTTCAAGGCTTAAAAGAAACCTCCCCTTTACAAGGAATGAAGTGAGTTTACAAATGAGTAATCAAAGAGAACCTCTAGATAGGCAAGTGATTACAGAAATTAAGCACAAGGAAAAACCTATACAATATTTGTGCTATTCTATACAAGGAATATGAGAGTGATAGAAAATGAAACTTTGTAGCTCTTGATTTGTTGTTGAGGCTTGAAGATTTGAGGAAAATGAGTATTGGAGTTGATTGAGTAGTTCCTCTTGCTTTCTTTAGCTTCTAAGCCTCTATTTATAGTCCTTTGGATGTATTCTAGCCGTTGGGTGGAGCCAAGATTGAATCTGACTATTGTATCTCACAAAACTAGCCGTTATAGGCTATTTTTTGGCAAAGGGATCGATCCCTTCCCATAGGGGATCGATCCCTTTTGTCCAGAATCTTGATTCTGGGCTTCAGGGACCTTGGGAAGACTTTCTGCCAAAAAGGGATCGATCCTGCTACAGTGGGGATCGATCCTTTTCTTCCAGAGGGCATTTTCCTGCACTTTTGGGTTAGAAATGATATGACCTTTGATCCCAATTCAACCCAAAACATTTATAAGCTTTAAGGGAGTTTTTCTTGACTTTCTCAGATAAAAACATGGTCTAAACATTCATCAAGTGATTTTCTAAAATATTCAAAACATTTATAAAGTGTTAAGACCAATAAGAGTATGCATCATTAAATCATGGTCTTAATGTTTGATATGAACACTTGAAATGTATTGAGAAAATCATGTGTGATAAGGCAAATTTACAATATGAATTAAAACATTAAAGCTTACTTAAGTTTTTGTCATTTCAAAATATATATGTCAATTTAAAGCTAACACTGTGCAATGTCATTATCAGCATCTATCCCATCACCAACTGTGGCTGGCTCATCTGTATCCCTAAGTTCTACATCTTATGTATTTTCACCATTTGTGGCACCTCTAGGTGGAATCCCTGCAAGCGTTGAGTCATCATACTCAACTGTAACCTGTGTAGCCTTTTCATTTTTCTCAAAGTCTGTGATGAACTCATTTTCATGGAAAACCACATCCCTGCTTCTAATTGTCTTTTTCTTCTTTGGATCCCATAGCTTGTAACCATATTCTTCATCACTATACCCAACAAACACACATGGAGTAGCCTTGCTATCTAGCTTTGACCTCTGCTCCTTTGGCACATGCACGAATTCTACACAGCCAAAGACCTTTAAATGTGAGTATGAAGCTTTCTTCCCTGTCTATATACATTCTGTAATTTCAAAGCCCAATGGCACTGATGGTGATCTATTAAGCATATAGCAGGCTGTATTAACTGCTTCACCCCAGAATGCTTTAGGCAATTTTGCCATCCTCAGCATGCATCTGACTCTCTCTATAATGGTGCGATGCATCCTTTCAGCAACACCATTATGTTGTGGTGTCCCAGGTTCTGTCCTTTCATGCCTGATCCCATGCTTTGAACAGTAGGCTTCAAAGTCTTTTGATGTGTATTCACCAACATTATCTGTACGAATATACTTTAAGGATAATCCTGTCATCCTTTTCACCATGGCATGAAATTTCTGAAAATACTGCAATACCTGGTTTTTGTTTCTCAACATATACACCCAAGTTTTTCATGAAGCATCATCAATAAAAGTAACAAAATATCTATTACCACCTGATGACTCTACTTCTATGGGACCACATACATCAGAATGAATTAACTCAAGTTTATTTTTCTTTCTTTTAGAAATCTTCCTGAAAGAAACTCTACGATGCTTACCAAATAAACAATAATCATATGAGTTAAGAGAAATACCTTTGGCTGAGGGAATGAGGAATTGCCTCGCCAAAATCTTTAACCCTTTCTCAGTCATGTGTGCCGGCCTCCTGTGCCACAAATTTGCTGAAGCATCATCCTCAACGGTATTTACCTGACTACCTGTCAACTTCATTCAAGTCTTGTACATAGTGCAACACAACTTTCCTTTTGCAACTATCAAAGACCCTTTGAGAAGCTTCCACTGCCCATTTTTTTGCTGACTCTCATATCCTTCCTTATCAAGGACATTCACTGCAAGCAAGTTCATCCTCAAATTTGGAATGTGTCTGACATCCCTCAAAGTCAATGTACAACCAATGCTTGTTTGTACCACTATATCACCAATCCCAGCAATCCGCGACATACTCTTGTTTCCTATCTTGGTATAACCAAAATCACCTATTCTGTAGGTTGTAAACAATTCCTTATTGGGAACACAATGATATGACGCTCCAGTGTCAACTATCCACTCTATGCCAGAATCCCCTACATGATTACACTCACCATGTGTACAAACCAAAGAGACCATTTCACTATCAGAATTCACCGTTGTAACATTTTCATCATCTGAGTTATTCTTACTTTTCTCATCTTTTTGCTCTTACTTCAATATCCTGCAGTTCCGCTTTATGTGACCAAGTTTGCCACAATGAAGGCACTTCATCCTATTTTTGGACTTATGTCTGTTCTTGGACTTACTACGACCTCTAGAATCCTGACCTCTGTCTTTAGTTCTGCCTCTGTTCTCTGTGACAAGAGCTTCATTCCCAGAGTTTGTCTCTTTTCGCCTTGCTTCTTCATTAAACATACTGTCTTTTACCATCTCCAAAGTCACTGTGCCGTTAGGAGCTGAATTAAGAACAGTCACAACTAGTGTCTCCTAGCTGTCTGGCAATGAGCCCAGAAGAAACAATGCTTTCATCTCATCATCCATTTGCAGTTTTATAGTGGTCATCCGATTAAACAAATCTTGAAAGTCACTCAAATGCTCAGAGGTAGATCTTCCCTCCTTATACTGTAGAGTAGCAAGCTTCTTAACAAGCATAACTTTATTCAAGGCGGTCTTTCTCTCATATAGTGATGCTAATTTTTCCCAAACACGAGAAGCACTTGTCTCCTGCACAACATGATGAAAAATACTAATGTCTACCCATCTTCTAATGGTTCCCAAAGTCTTCCTATCTAACTTTTTCCATTCATCATCTTTCATATCTGTTGGTTTACCAGAATCACCTAATACTGGCTCATACAGATCTTTGCAGTATAGATGATCTTCCATCATTGGCTTCTAAATTGAATAATTTGAAGCTGTCAATTTTATCATGGATTCTGTATCTCCTTCCATGATCCCGAAGCTCTAACCCGAGCTCTGATACCAGTTGTTGGGCCTCAAATGACAAATACACGGAAGCAATATCACAATAACAATACCCACAACAATCAACAGCAATATCTCAAGCCAATAATAATAATAAATCAAGCAACCAAGCCACAAATAATACGCAGGTAATAAAAAGTAAATAAAACGAAACCAAAGTTTAACGTGAAAAACTTTCCAGTGTAAAGAGAAAAAATCACAGGGCAAACCGAATAAAAATCCATTATGAGAAATAAGCAAATTACAAAGTTTCAATACCCTAGGCTTTTTTCCCAAAGCTCAGGGTTCCAACAATTGGCCTAAAAACAATAAAGTTTACCTCTTTGGATTCACCAAGATAGTCTACCCAAAGAATATCCAATTGTTGTACAAGCTTATCTCTCTCCTTGCTCTCTCTATGGAACAAGAAAAATATCATAAAGCCTAAAGCTTACCTTTTCTCTTTTGTGTCGCCTCTCACTAAAATAGACTTCTCACTCTGTCTTACAAATTGTTTATGCAACACTTTATATAGAGAAAAAACAAATCCCTAATTGACTCCAAGTAAGACTTTAATAATTAATGTGGGCTGGACCCCACACATTTAACGGGATTAATGGTGTATATATATATATATATATATATATATATATATATATATATATATAGACACACACACACACACACACACACATAAGCACTAACTATTACTTTTTTTAGGTGTAGATCATAGATATCCTCATCTTTTTTAACAGTTTGAGACTAATCTTGTTTAAGATTTAGTTACAATTAAGGTTCTTCACCCCTTTCCAAAAATGTGTTTAGTGGGAGTCAAATCCGAAAACTCTTCCTACAAACTCAACATGCATTATCAATTGAGTCACAACCCTTAAGTTAGCACTAAGTATTACTTTACTTACCTACATTAAACAATGGGCATAATAATTCCTTGCCGGCAATAGCATCAAGCCATTAAATTCCTTAGTTCCAACACGACAAACTTCAGAAATTCTAAAAATACAACCTATTTAGTATTCTTCACACTCTCTTGATTTTAAAAAAATTTAAACCCTAAAGTCCTTTTTTAGAAACTACTTCGCACAACCTATATCCTATTTTATCTAATATACCCTTCATGCAACCTTCATACGTCCTACCTCTCAAATCTCAATATATAAATCTCAATTTATTCATATTCCAACCTCAATCTTTCTTACATCTTTCCAATATAAAAATTTTTTTTGAATCTCATTTGAATATTATTATTTAAATTAATTATTTTTACATTTTATTACTTGAAAATAAAAATTTTGAATGTTTTGGGTTTAATTTTTTCGCAGATAAGAATCTCAAAATTTGACGCTGATTGGCCCAACGGATGATTGCTTCAGTGTGGCACTACATAGCGTTCCACGTGTGGCCAAATTCACCACGGAAGTGGGAGCCCCAGTAAACCCCACAGCTTTTGTGGGGCAAAATTATTTTGCCCAATGTAGTGGCACGTAGGACATCATATTACGGAAGCATATTTTCAAGGACGGGGGTATTATTTTCGAGGAAGAGTTTAAAAATTTTAATTGTTTAGAGTTTTGCGTAAAATTAATTTTAAATCTTTAAAATAAATAAAAATATTGGTGATTTACATAAAAAATTATTAAATAAGAGTGAAATTGTAGTTTTATTTAAGGAAAATTATTTTATATACTGTCAGTGGAATTTTTTAATTTTATAAGCAAAAATAAAATAATGACATGTGTCTTATTTTATTTATTTTTTATTTTTTTAATATTTTTAAAAAATACATGTCATCATCTTAATTTTATTTGTAAAATTAAAAAATTTTACTAATAGTAAATAAGATAATAATTTTTTATTTAAAGATATTCTGGTATTAAAAATATTTAAAATAAGATATGGGGAATACTATATCGGTTGTATTTAGACTTTCTTGACAGACAATTAAGATAACCGCTCCGTCCATTGTCCTAACTAAACCACAGGAAGCCTGCTTTTTGGTGAATGATTGTAAACGTACAAGTCGATAACAGCTTTCCGAAGCCCAAGCTCGTTGATGCCTTCAATTTACTGTGCTCTACCTGTTGTACCTAACTTAAAAAAATCTTAAGAAAGAACCGAGAAAGTATCCATTGAAAATTTTCCATTGCCGAACTGCAGAATTTTAAAAGCTGGGTTTTCTTTTTCACGTGGTATTATCTCGACTAGAATGAATATTCTCGCCACAAGATCCACGCTGTAAGTTGAATTCATTTTCTATGATTCTTTATCTTAAACTTGTAATTGCAAAAGCTGTTAGATTTCTGCTTGGATGTTTATTTGATTCTGTTTCTTTCTATGGGTTTTCTGGTCTCTGCCTTAATCTTTCCATTGGAACATTTAATGGGTAGCGATTCCTATTGATCTGTGTTGAAGGAGAATCTTGAATTTTGCTGCGACCATGGTGAACTGCTAAGAATTTGGCTGATCTTTCATTTATGCATAGGGTTTGTCTTTGGGGATAATTGTTAGTTGAATCTGATTGTAGGAGTTTTTGATGGTTTTACAGGACTCTCGCAAGGTCCCACAATATGGGAGCCTTGTGCAGTGGTTTGCTCTTTTCTTTAATCCTTCATTCTTACCAAGGTTTCCAAGTAATAAAATATTTCCTTTAACAGATGCACGTTCAGTTAATCAACTGATGAAAAGACATGAAAAGATAATGCTAACTGGAGTAAACAAATTAAAAAGACTTCGTTCCGGCGCATTATGGGGCTGCGGTAGAAATTAGAGATATGTTGTAATGTTATTGACCTGTCCTGAACATCTAATCAGAAGATTATTTCCTACTCAGCTTTATGTTGTAAGATTTGAGAATACAGATACAATAGATAATCCTGAAGAGGGTGTGTGTGCGGTTTGTTAATTTAACTAAAGAGTTGGTTTTATCTCATCTTTGGTATATGAGATGACAAACTTACATTTAAACTCAATGAATAAGCTTTTGTTCTATGTTACATTATTCATCCTGTACTTTTTCAGAGTTACACAGATTTTGGTTGTTAATACACTTTGCATCAACATTTGAAATGCAGCATAGTCAAGAAAGTAATACCTTAGGGCTATAGTAGTTATCAAAGTATCTTACCACCAAGCAAAGATGGATTCTCTGCTATCCGTAGTACATCTGATCTGCCTAAAATTTTGGAAGGATATCAATCAGTTGCTGATAGATTTATCTTACCCAAAGGAAAAAAAAAACAGCACATCTTTAATTGGTAGTGAATTAATATTTGTATTAATGTTTAGATTTTAACAGGTGAGATGGAAGGGAAAAAAATCAGTATAAATATTCCCAGGAGTGACAGAAATGGAAAACCCAAGGTTCTTGATCCAGCATTTTCTTCCTTTTTTGTTCAGCTACCTCACAAACTTCAAAATTGCCTTAAGGTTAGTCATATCTCCTATGTAGACTGGAATTTATTTAATGGAAGGCCGTTTTTTCTGTACTGGAATTTGAATGACAAATTCCTGTTTTATTGTCACAGTCACAGCTCAAGAGATTAGCAGATGATAATGAAAGAATAAAATCAGTGAACTCTTATCTTGAGAAAGAGAATGGTTCATCTGCTGGATTGGGGGTTGATCTGGAGAAACAAATGCAAGCTTGGAGAGAAAATCCTTCATGGGTCAGTCAACCTCCAGAAATAAAGGTAAAGAGTTGTTGAGAAATTTTAAGGTTTCATTCTCAAGTGGTGCTGGTTTCACTGTTTGTCTGGAACATGTTGTATATCATAGACTACGGTTTTTAACATTATATCAGTCTAGAACATGACACTTTTGTATCACTATTTCATTCATACAGGCAACAATGAAGAAAAATCTTGGTTTCTAATATTAAAGATAATTATAAATCCAATGTTTGCACTACATTGCTTTCATCATACGTTCTTGATGACTTCATTGGTTATTTTATCCTAAGGATCTATCAATTTGAAAAAGTATTAGAAATCTAATGTTATTCTTGGCAGGTCAGCGTACCAAAAGGCTCTCTTTGTAATCTGAAGGCAAAAGCTGATATTGGATTGCCTCCAGATGTAGTGTATAATATTGTAACTGATCCTGATAATAGGAGAGTTTTCAAAAATATTAAGGTGAGTGGTACAATTTCACCCACAATGGTAGATTTGAAGTATTATATCATGGTACAACTACCAATCCAAGGCAATGATATTCATAGCTTCAATGTTTCAAGCTGTTTTAAAAATTTCTGATTTTTATTTAACAAACTGATGTTCTGTTTCAGGAAGTAATATCTAGAAAAGTTTTAGTTGATGACGGTCAAAGACAAGTGGTTGACGTAGAGCAAGCAGCTTTGTGGAGATTCCTTTGGTGGTCAGGAACTATCTTAGTTCGTGTTATGGTGGATCAAAATAGGAAAGACCACTCGGTAAGGATTTTTTTTTTTCAATTATTTGATTTTTAAAATTTATGAGGAATCATTCTCTGTAAGAAAATGGACTTTGCTTTTTGTGGTGCTGAGTTAACTTCAATGTTAAATGTTCTTTTGTGGTTGCTTTTTTAAAGTTGAGTACAGTACTTTATCTGATTTGATTGTCCACTTAGCCAAGCATTTTATTGCTTTTGCTTAAACTTAAGATTGTTCAGATACCCAATGCATAAGTAGTTTGCAAAATGATCATGCATGGGTTACTAGCAGTTACTCTTAATTCTAATGATGACTGTTAACAGATGAAGTTCAGACAAGTAAACACAGGATTCATGAAAAAGTTTGAAGGTCACTGGAGAGTAGAACCTGTTTTTGTGGATGAGAAAACCTGCTTTCCTTTCAAACCTAAAACGTTGGCAGAATACTGTTCATGCACTGGGGGTAAAGGAAGGATTGGGTCGAAAGCGAGCTTGGACCAACTGATTCAGCCAGCCATTGTTCCTCCCCCACCCATTTCATGGTATCTAAGGGGAATAACTGCCAAGACCACTGAGATGCTGATAAATGATCTACTTGCTGAAGCTGCCAGACTCACCAGTGGTTGTGACTCTGAGAATTCAAATAAGGAGCTTGGATTATCAAAGGAAATAAATGAGCATCACCAACTTGAGCAGATATGCAACATAAAAGAAAGATGGAACTTACGTAGGAGAAACGCAAAGCAGCCTTGTAAGAAGCTGTTGACTGCCAAATCATCTAATTTTTGATTTGTTCAAATTCATCTATAGTCTGTTGCATCAGTATTTTAATAGAAAATTGTCCAAGATTGTAATGATGTTTCCATTTGAATTTTTGAAAAATTCTTCTGTTACTTAAGAACATTTGTATTGCTTCTGTAATCCCAGTTCAATGCTAGTATGGCACGATTGATCGAATAAAACAAGATCATCGGCATCATCAAACCGATTTATTACGTTGGGATCTGAGCAGTCTTCCCAATTTCTTTCTCTGCTGCTTCTTGCCTCTAATCACGGTGTCTTCTGCAAGTTACATTTGGACAACAGATGCTCTTGACGAATTCTCATGGCATCAAACAGCAATGCAATGGAAACTCCTTGGACACATTCCTAATAAACTGATTTAACTATTTATATATTATTAAGTCATTTGAACTGGAAGCACGAGCAATATATTTTGTTGAGCAAAACAAACCCCTGGTAGATCATACAGCGGAATGGAAGTCTCACTAGATTCTGAATGGTATTCCTACATCAGAAATTCAGAAGAAAAGTTTGGACTGAATGATTTTATTAGAGAAAAAAGCACAAATATGGCACATGTAATCTGCTGGGGATGCAACACAATCTTGTCAAATTGTGAGCTGTCTTTATTGTTCTCCAATAGCTTTCCATTTAAATTATTGTTCCTACAATGTAAGTTTATATTTTTAGACTTGTATGGGTGCCTATAGTCTTCCATAAGAGTCACTTCCGTCTCCTAAGCTGTATCAAAGTGCGAACGAAATGGCTGCAGATGCTACAATCCGTAGACGGTACACTCAATACTTTCATTCTAATTTGAATCACTATTTAGTGAGCAATGAATCTAATTTCCGGCAGAGGATTCATTGATTGGGAACCTTTGCAGTATTTGATGGATCATCAAGCCATCAAGACTCTGCTTCTCATAGCTCATGAACGCACCCAGTGCCCCAAGAAAACCTTCATGCCGCAAAAACATTGCTTTTGCCTCACCGTTGGACCTGTTTCAGAGAAGAGCAAGATAAATTAATTGAAAGTCAGTGTCACGTTTACTTCTAGGCAACTGGACATGAAGTATACGGTTGGAATTATGTAGCAAGTAGCAAGAGAAAAATAAGATGGCCAGCTCATGAACATATTTCAACTTTTATCACAGCTTATTGAAGTTTTTCTTTTTTAGTTGGCAGGCAGAGGATTATGGTTAGGATTTCAACGAAGTTCTTTGTTCCTCCTTTCTGAATAGAAGTTTGTAATTGTCTTTGTAACAACAACCTTTCGAAAGCTAGCTCTCACATTTTAGTTTCCAAAGAATCAGCAATTAGCATCAAGTGTTGAAGAACTATCATTCGAGATTCATGCAAGGGAAACATGTGTTGTGATAAAGATTGCAAATGAAGAACTAACACATAAAACTTACCAGAAATGAACAGCAACAGAAATAGTATCCATAGTATAGGCATGACCCCGAATGAAAAATCCCGCAAAAAATATCCGCTTAAGCCCAAATCGAAGTGCATTCAAGTAAGAGATCTGGGGTAAAAAAGGAAAATGAGCTAACAGAACAACTATTAGTATCAAATCTATTTTAAAGCATAACTCCTTCAAGACTGTAAGATATGAACATGAGAGAAATCAAGAAAACCTTTTTTTTTTAATTGATGAACTGATTGAATCTATCCAGTATAAGGTGCCTTGGTTTATGATGTTTGTAGATGATATTGTCTTGTGCGATGAGACTAGAGTGGAAATCAATGCAAAGTTGGAATTATGGAGACATGCTAGAATCAAAAGGGTTCAAACTAAGCAGAGTAAAGACTGAATACATGGAATGAAAATTCAATTCAAACAAAGAGGAAGAGCAGAATGTAGTGACATTGAATGGGATGGCGATACCTAAGTGGAACCATTTTTGATATCTGGGATCGATAGTATAGATGAATAGAGAGATTGATGGTGATGTGACCCATAAGATCCAGACAAAATAGAGTAAGTGGAGAAGTGCTACAAGTATGTTGTGCAATAAAGAAATTCCTATATGGTTGAAACACAAGTTTTACAGGATAGTTGTTAGACTAACATTGCTATATGGTAGTGAATATTAGGTGACTAAGAGATTCTATACACAAAAAATAAGTGTAGCAGAAATGCAAATATTGCAGTGGCTGTGTGAATATATAAGAAATGATAGAATGAAAAATGAAGACATCCGTAACATGGTTGGAGTGGTACTTATTGAAGATAAGATGTATGAAAGTCATTTACGTTGGTTTGGACATGTACGATGTAAACCTGCAAATACTCTAGTTAAGAGAGTGGAGGCTATGAATGATGAGAAAGGTCAAGGCTAAAGGAAGACTGAAAAAGACTTGGAAGAAAGTAATTCAGAAAGATATGTAAATATTAGAGTGGGATGAACGCATTGCCTTGGATAGGAATGTGTGAAGGAAGAAAATTCATATGGACGATTTAACATGATTTCAGATATAGGTTTATGTAGCCTACCTCAAATCCATTGGGATTAATGCTCTGGTGATGATGATGATGATGACGATGATTAATCAAGAAAACAAAGTTTTAACTCAGCAGAAAATATAATCAAAATAATGAAGATCTAAAAGCTAGTCCGGACAAAACGGTACACACATGTGGATGCCTAAAAAATTAGTTGTACTCACGAAGAAAATATATTGACAAAACATAACCATATAAATCAATCACGCAACAAGAGTCTACAATTCCGATGCCAAAAGAGTTACTAATACTTGGAATGATTGCCCAAAAAATGGTACTGACTGACCAGGCATAGAAGGCACCCTATAACTGCCAGGTTGATACAAAATTTCCATCTTAGTAAGCAAGCATTCAAGGTTATCACTGTTTCTTGATAAGCATTTGATTTTCCACATGCCAGAAAACCATCATCACATAGCAACTAACCTGACCGATATTATTTGAAATCATTCGTAAAAGGGAGCGGGAGATGTCTTCACGTTTGTAATCTGCCAGCTCTTTATTATCAGAAATGGCCTTGCCAAAGCTGGAAGCAATGGTTGTTGCAGAGAGACCAAACTGTCATTACTAAAACAGTTATGAAGCAGTTTCTCATTATATGTCAGAAAATCAAATATTGAAATTTACAGGCTTTTGCTATGTTGAATCAAATTCAGGTCCCGTTTATGAAAACTCCAACATACATACATCAACATGGAGAAAGGGAAGTTCTCATAATCTAAGTTAGGAACTTAGGATTAAGACATCTCTGCACCTTTGTATAGTCTGTTCCACCATAGATATCACCAACAAGCATATCTACAGCTCTATTATTTCCATGATGACTTAGCTCCAGCAACTCGTCAAAACTGAGACAGAAAACACATCATTTGTGAAGCAGTATGCTATAGGAAACTAAAGATTAGACTAGATGATCAGAACATAATTACTTCTTGCACTTTGTCAAAAGCCTTGCCAAACCCCAAAATGTGCCACCTCCAAGGCTAGTTCCACTAACTCGCTCAAACTTGCCATCTCCATCCACCTATATACCCAAAAGACTGACAATCAATTATAGATATTAAAAGCCTTAGATATTTCCGAAGTAATGAAGATGAGAAGAATACCTTTATCATGCTAACACCAGACCCAATGTTAACAAGAAGATAAGGATACAAATCATTATGATCAATCTGAACAAATTCCTTCTGACCATCCAAGTATGTAAAAGCTTCTTGCTGGACTGCCTAAAAGAACAATATGCAGGTAGATATTAAGTTAAAAAACGCACACACACACACACACAAGCTATGTGCTAACCCTTATAAAACATGTAACGAATATGTAAAAATAAGATTGTATTTCAATAGCCAGGCATATTTTGTATTGGTAAACATATTCCTCCTCCCTAAAGGGAAAAAAAAACTACAGGAAAGTTCACACAAACTTTTAGTGAATATCATGACTGAGAAAAAAATAAATCCAACAAATTTCAGATATAAACTACTTCTTTCATTTTCAAAAACCATGACATGAGTACATTCTTAAATTTAGAGATCTGAGAAGAAGAAAAAATAAAGAAGAAAACATCAAAATCACTTCAGATATAGCTCGCTAAGACTCGAAAAAGAGTCAGACCTCGTTACAAAGCCATTTAGAATAGTCGCATAGAGCTCTCTATATATTTAAAAATAGAGGAAGATAAAAAAAAAGAACTCAGCCAACAAATAGACAGTGCAACACCTGGTACTTTCTCCAACGGTGCAATAGCAATCCGGAACTGACAATTGAACGGAATGTATTATGTGCAGTGAAATTTTTAACAGCTACCACTGCACATTTTGTATCTTAATTTCTTAAACTCAGTTCAGATATCCACTTCGACGCCCTATGTTTCATAATATTTCCTGGAAACAACCACCGAATTTCCCCAGAGGAAAAAAAATTTAAAGTTTTCTCTCAATTATATTACATAATTTGCAGTTCCTGCTCTCATTAGATTTGGAATTTAATTTTTCTAATTTTTGAAATGATGCAGTTCCTCTCATCTTACAGGTGCAGAAGTGCTAATATCTTTCTATTGTCTCGCTCACACATAAGCTGCCCATACCATCAGATTGTAAATAGTTAACCAGTTAGACATCCTAATATGAGAAAGTGGCTAAAGGCAAGGGTGTCAAACACTGCACTTGCATCTTACAATCTTCTGTGTTGTTGAATATGTCATAGTCATGAGACAAAGCCAAAATGAATTCTAATATATGTAACAAGCATGCATAATTTTCAAAAAAGTAAAAAGGGAATGAACATGAGCATGCATACATATTCCAGTGGACAACAAAAAAGATTGGCTTCAACAGAAAAGACTATTTATCTTACAAGAGGACTTTAATAAGAGTTACAAGAGACTCCAATTTGTGCATACCAACATACATTTATGCAGTATTAGTATCCCACCTTAAGCAAAAAATTTGCACCACTCACAAGGCAGTCCATTTCATCTTCCTTGTCAAGACTAATTCCAAGCTTTTCTTTGAAAAGGTTGGCAAATTTGTAAGCACCGCCCCCTGTTGCCTGCAAACAGGTATTAGCCGTGTAAGATATCTTTATACTGCAAAACATCCTATAAAATATGACTGAAATATGCGCTCACAGAAGTAAAAGGTTATAGCATTTAAACAAGCAGTCGAGGAAATAAATGAGAAAAGAGAAAAAAAAAGAGCATCGATTACGTGATCCGTTAATTAAAATTTATCAATTAATAAGAATTGTTTGTCCCTATCTAGATTATAAAACAGAATATCCAGAAATTATTGAACTTCTTCAAAAACCATGGAAATGAAAATTTACCTTAATGACCTTGTCACTGGAAGGAGCAGTGCTATCATCGAAACCTGAATTCACATGTGTTAACAAGAAAATAAGCTGAAGCACCATCAGAGCAAAATATGATTCTAAAGCATATTCAGGAATTAAGGACTTCTTGAATATCACTCGAAGTCTCCAAAAGCTAATGATGTTCAAGGAGAACTCTGTCTACGGAATGACGATTACAACAATTGAAAGCAAGCATACCACCAAGGTGAAGTTTCTTGCGATGAATGAACTCTAAGCAGTCATTTATCTTGCTAGTTTCAAATTTTGCAAAGTGAAGCCTTCCTTCAAGAACAGGATGACTAGTATCACTGTCGGAAACACCAAGACTCTCGTTTTGAGAACTTTGCTCATCATCATCTTCACCACCATCTTTATTTCTCGAGAAATATACCAATTTGATCAAAGATCCTGTCAACCAACATAGATGATTGCAATAAGTGTTATATCTCAAATTTGAACTGTTATAAAG
Source organism: Heritiera fomes (assembly GCA_032173925.1). Taxonomy (NCBI): domain Eukaryota; kingdom Viridiplantae; phylum Streptophyta; class Magnoliopsida; order Malvales; family Malvaceae; genus Heritiera; species Heritiera fomes. The sequence continues at coordinate 11,589,999 of JAPDPM010000009.1, read as the reverse complement.
GGAATATGAAGGAAATATGTTTCACTCTTTTTTCAGTACATATGAGAAAGGATTCAAACATTAAACCTCAAACTCTTCTAATAACCGCTAGGCCAAGCCTGGTGGTTCTATGAATGTTTCAGTAAGCTAACTGAAAAAAACTACATATTCTATGAAAGAACCGGGAAACGGAAAACCATTAACTAACAAACAAATCGATAAGCTAAGGTGGGGAAGCAAAGTAGCTTTCAAGTGTAACAGAAAAAAAAAAGCAGCTTTCAAGATATAGTAGACTAGCCCAAATCATCTAACCCCAAAATAAAAACGACGGAATTCAACATAGTAAATAGGAAGAATTCAAACCGAGTGACCAATTGAACCCCAAAAGTAGGGGAAATTCGAGCAAATTCAAAGATCAAAGGATAAAATACAAACCTCCGATGTCGAGAGCCAAATGGGATATTTGACTTTGGGGTTCGGAGTTCTGTTGGTATGAAACATCGGTGAGGAGATCCATATTTTTTTTTTCTTTCTTGGGTGTTTAATTTGGAGAGGAGCCTCTGAAATCTTAAGCTTAAAAGGCAGAAGTCTGAAAGAAATAGACAGCTTGCAGTCTCTGGATTTCAGCACCTAACCCATCTCACGAGTGAGTATAATATGCAAGAACCCAAAAAAAAAAACAAGGGATTTGGTTGAATAATTTCTGCTTTCGTCAAAAATGAACGCGATTGTTATTCGAATAGTTTATCTTTGACCTTCTTCGGTCTTTTCGCCCATGAGGCCATCACATCCAATTTCTTCAACGGAAATTAGCGCTCATTCTTTTAATTTTTATTTTTATTTTTATTTTTTTAAAGAAAAAACTCAAAAACATCTCATCCTATCAATACCATTAAGTAATGCTCAATTTGAAAGTTTGGAACATACTTTTGATTTGAGATAACTAAGCTTCGACATAGCTGATGATTTAGGGATTACTCAATTTTTTTTGTTACAAAGTGTTGTTGCACAAAACAACAATAAAAGTATGCTGACGTGTTGTTCGTACTCTGTCTTCACCTGTCTCCAATAAGCTTCTGTAAAACAAGAAAAGTCAGAGGGACGCAAGGGTGGTTACCTGTGTAGGCACTCTGATGCTTAAGTCAGCCACAAGTTCTTCAGTATTGGGAAGCGTAAAAGCCAATAGTCAAAAATTAGAGAATAGAATTATACCTGGGGCCTATTTATAGGCGAATATTCTAGGTTAATTACCTGAAGGTGATCATGTCCTTTTACTAGAAGTTTGTTTCCAAATAGAACACAGATTTCGTAAATCCCGGAAGTAGTAGCAGCCTGTCGCCGGCGAGAGACTCAGAAGTGTGGCATGTTATTGTTGGTAGGAGCTTGTCGCTCGCGGAAGCCCAAAGAAGCTCCACGTGTCAATCGACGGGCGACAGGTGATGACGTGGGAGTCTATCGCCTGCGCCAGATGTCCTGTCGCAGCTATGCCCTCTATCGCCAAAGGCCACCTAGCCCAATGATCCTTTGCTACGTGGTGGATTTTGACATCTTTGGTCCCTGGCCCAATGTAGATAGACTTTGGCATATCAATTGCCCCTCACTCTCTTGTTGGATTTCTCCAACCAAGAGAGTATAAATATGTGTTTTTGGGCCTTAGCCTAACATGAATAATTTTTTTATTTTTGTGATTTTCTATGATATTTTTTATATGTGAAAGAGCTTTATTCTGCGGGAGACGTGATCAAGCGCGACGTTTGGCATTCCCTGTTGCGGCTATATAAACAGTTGGGGTTCGACGAAAGATCATACGAAAACCTCTGAGCAGTAGTCTGTCGCCCATATTTCAGCTCTCTCACCAAAAGAGTCTTTCGTTTTCACACCAAGAGTCTCTCGCTTATCGCAGTGACAGTAAGTATACACTTGTCGCCTTGCTTATCACCTCTCGCAACTAGTTTTAGGTCTGTTATTGTGATAACCATAAATTTTTCATTTATTGGAAATTACAAATATTAGAAATAAATATTGAAGAAAATAGATAAATTGGAAATTATGGAAAATAATGAAGAGAAGGAAATTTAATTTGGATAAATGGAAATCCAAATTAAATAAGAAAATGAGGAAGAAAATATATATATATATATTGTAAATACAATATATATGGAATTTTCTACATTTATATATAAAGAAATATATAAATGTTAAGCAATTTAAATTAAACAAATATATATACTAAATATGTATTTTGATAATACATAATATATATATATCTTTATATACATATATAATATATAGTTACATAGTAATATAATATATATAATAGTAATATTATATGTATTTTATATATATATATATATATATATATATATATATAAAATATATGTATATATATGGATATAAAAAAAAGAGACAAAAAGGGAAAGAAAACAGAAGGGATCGGGACAGACCCCGACCCCTTCCCAGCCAAATCCCGACGGCAGCAACCACTGCCGCCGCCGGCGAGAGGAGACCAGATAGAGGTAGAGGATGCCACCGGCCAGAAGGGGGAAGTGGTTGCCTGCATCGAAAGGACGAAACGAAAGCGGAAACAGGGGCAGAAATCGGCGGAGGCCGGGAAGAAAAAAGGAAGAGAAAGTGGAGGTGCCGGCCAACTCGGTCCCAGCCACTGCCACCGAAGCTCCACCGGAGGAAGAGAAAACGATAGGAGGCCACCGGTGAGGCCACCGACGGCGGAGGAAGGCCGACAAAAGAGGAGAAGAAATCGAGGGAAAACCGACTCGATCTGTCGCCGTGCCGCCGATTCAGGCCAAGCTGAGACCACCGGCGAGTTTACCTCGACGTCGGCCAGCTGCTGAGCCACCGAGCCGCCGAAGAACCGACCACCGGAGTTGAACCAGCAACGAGGGGAGGGGACCGGTCTGGAACCGGTCTGAGCCAGAAAAGAAAAGAAAAGAAAAGAAAAAGGAAAAAGAAAAAGAAAAAGAAAAGAAAAAGGAAAAAGAAAGAAAAAGAAGAAAGAGAAAGAGAAAAAGAGGAATTTAGGGAATTTGGAAAATTTCCGAAAATTCGAAAATTACAGAAAATCCAGAGAATTACGGGAATCGATAAGAAATCCCGAAAAGTGTTAAATTATTTAAATAATTTATTTATTTAAATAATTATGAAAAAAATTCTAAATTTTAGAATTTAAATTCCAGAAAATTCCCTCAATGACCGAGCCGATGGAATCGGGCGAGGTGAACATGGGCGCGACCTTCGAGAGGTAGTCGTCGACCTGAAACAAGTAAGAGAGACATGTGCCGCCTGTAAGGATATTCGGCCATGTTTTAAATTATGCATTTAATTTATAAATGCAATTTATAATGATCAGTTTTGAAATTTGTTGTGATTTATCAGTTTCAAATTGTGGTGAAATACCAGTTGAGAAATATAAACTGTATTTTTCGTGCAGGAGGCTAGCCAAATCGGCAGCCGTTATACTGCCGAAAAATTATCGAAAAATTACTGAAATTTACCGAAAATCACCGAAAACCAAAATAAAAGATTTGATTTCACGTGAATCGATTTTCGGGTATGAAAATCGAGAAATTAAGTAAATTTCATAAAACATGAATATAGTGATATTTAATTTTAAAATATTCATGTTTTCGAGAATGGTGAAAAGGAAATCACCGAAAATTCATCCGGTAGGTGATATTTCACGTGAAACGAAATGAAAATGAAAAAGAGACTGAAGTGAATATTTTTATAAATATTCTTAAATATTCACTGGATTTCATATAAAACCTTTATGGTTTTAATTATGGAAATAATTAATTATTAAAATTCCATAAAGGTTAAGAAATGAAGAAAAACTATGATTTCGAGACTGGAGGTCTGTACACGTGTTTTTAGAAGAAAACATGGTGATGAGAATTTAAAGTTAGAAAATAAATAATTTATTTTCATAAATTATAAAAATGATTTGTTTGAAATTTCGATAATTATAAAACCATGTTTTCTATTGAATGCACGAAAAAGCGTGCATATCTGTTTTACTGTGGAAAAAAAGACAGTTTTGCCCTTCTATACTTTCACTGATGATTTTGCAAACTGTCTTCATCGTATGAAAAACATGATATATACCTTTATGAAATAATTTGAAAAATGTTATTTATTTTATAAATTTCATAAAGGTGATTATGTTTACATGTGAGCCTTATGGATATTTGATTTACGATGTTTAAAATCCATAAAGGCTATGGTACGGTTTATACTGTTTTGAGACTATAGGCCCTGAGTTCATGCATTATTATCCATGTAATTGCGTGACCCACCTGGGGCAGTGGCTCGGGTCGATGGACCAACGGGTGCACCTCAGGGTGTCACAAGGCTGATGGACCCATCAAGTCATCAGCGGTCTCGAGGTCACTTGGCAAGTGGACCCAAGGACCACCTATAGATTATGGTCATAGATCTAGCAGAGATAGCGGTGAGGGGCGATGGCCTACGGGTGCACCCCAATAGCGGTAAATTCTGTTCTCGCAAGGGGGAGGGGGAACGATGATAGCATGATTTATTTGATGCTTGGTCTCACACACTGATTACGGTGTATTGAAAGGATTTACGGAATCCTATTTACTGTACTGTACTGTTTACTGTACTGATAACTGGTTACTGTTTATTAATGAAAAACCGTACCAAAATACTGTGTTTACAGAACTGTATTGTGCACTGAAATGGTAGCCACTGATACTGTTTTACTAAACTGAAAGCTACCATTTATTGTTTACTGAACTGAAAGCTACTGTATACTATTCACTGAATTGGTAGCTACTGTTTACTGTTACTGACAGAACCGTATCGAGATACTGTTTTACTGAATACTGAATATACTGTTTTATTGAACTGTACGATACTGTTACTGATTTGAAAAGAGAAATAGATGTTTATTCTAAAAGAATAACATAAGAATTATTTCTAAGATAGAAATAATCAAAGAAGTGTTTATCTAATGATTGGATATTTACAAATCACTGTACTGTCACGTGTTTTAAAGGATACTAAAGTGAAAAGAAATAAGTGGTTTGCTCTGTGGGAAAAACGAAAGTTATATCGTTTTGAGAAAAATGGATTTAATACTCTCTACAGTTGCTTCTAGATTCCGGAACAAGTCAGGTATTTTAAAATACCTGCCTTACTTTATCTGGATCCCTAGCCGACTGTAGTATCCTTCCTGCATGTGAGCCTAGAGCCAGCTAGGAAGATTTTAAAGAAAAAAAAAATATTTTCAGCATATAGATAGCTGAATATCAAGTGTGACATATAACTCTCTTACTGAGCCGTGGTTTGCTCACTCCCCAATATTAACATTTCAGGTTTTGATGATTGTGAGATCCAATATTTGTGGATTACAGCTGCACCTAATGGATAATGTGACAGACCGACTGAGATTTATGAGATACGATCATTTATTTTCTTTATTTAGACATGTGTATAGTACTACTTACTTATAGAATAAGATAGGGGATGTATATAATATTAATTATTATATGAAATTGTTTAACATTAAGTGTAAAGTGAAGTATCACAGACAGCCTAATCGGGTAAATTATGTAGAAATAAGATGAAAAATGTGGTAACAGGTCGTTACAAATTTAATGGTATCAGAGCATGATTGGCCTGATGTCTGTGGATACTTTTAGAAAGAAAAGTGTTAAACATCCCCGGTAGTACTGTGTCGTCTGAATACATAAAGAAAATAAATGAATGTAAATTTAGAAAAATAAATTAAAGGGAGTGAGAAAGTATAAATTGAGAATGCTAAAGAAATAATAGGCTCATAAATTACTAGAAAATTGGTGATTCTTATAATCTAAATGAAGGCATGTTCGGTAAGGACCAGTAAAGGACTCGGTGAAGGCCCCACCAGTACTTTACGGTCCGAATCGAACTGAGACTTGAAAATGATGGTATGAAGGAGGGGAATGACATATCATCATTAAATAGACTTTAAGATCACCGATTGGGGGTAATTTGAAGAGAGAGAAAAATTTTGGCCAAAAATGACCAAAATACCCCTACCTCCGAAATTTTATCGGGAGTCAGAATAGACCATCAGAAGTTGGATTTGATCGATTTGACAGAGAAATTAATGATATAAAGCTGAATTACAAGTAAAATAATCCAATTGTGGATTTTAGTGAACTTCTCTGTCGAAATCGAATGAGATCATTGATTTCAATGTATACTGAGAAGAAAGAAATAAATGTCGAAATGATGAAAATACCCCTATGTTGGGCGATTTTTTTGAATAGTGATAAAATCAAGTTAACCTCGAATCCATTGATGATAATGGAGTTATTAATGGCATAGAGGATGTCATATGGATATATCGATCCCTATTACTGATTCCACTGACACTTAGATTACGGAAGCAAACTGTGAGTGACCTAGTGAACGGGCTAGGCCTCACGATAGATCCTTGAGGGGTGACCCAGTGAAAGGGCTGAGCATTCTCAAAGAGGATAGTACAGATGTGTACAGGCGGACGGCGGACGGGCCGAGGCCTTACACAATGTGATCCAAAGAGTGTATAGTGGAAGAAATGTTATAAGATGATTGGCCCGAATATTGACTGTAAGGGCCGAGATTAAGAGTGTATTGAATGGGATCGTTGAATACTATAGAAAGTGAAATGATTATAGAAAATAACTGAGAAGGTGAATAATACAGATAATGAAATCCATAACAGTACTGTTGACTGAGGTTCTATACATGTATACTGTTTCTGAAGTATTAAAAGAATAATTAATTATAGAACCGGAGCATTTGAGTTATGCATTACAAATTGATGTACTGTATGGAGTACTGTAAATTGGAGAATATATATATAAAAACGGTAAGTGATAAACAGAAGAAGATGACAGCTAACCTAAGTTCTTCAGGACCCTTGAGACAGAACTGTGATGGGGGACCCAACGATGGTCAACCTGTAGTGGATCATGTGTTGTGAGATGCGGGCGAACAATGTTATCGCCGACTCACTAGTAAGGGTAAACCTGGGGCGAAAGAATCGCCTCGGGGATGCTAGCCGACTGCCGATTCGAACGGGCGGGACTCTTATAAGGAGTTTAATGATAACAAGAGTGTAAGGAATTAGGTACGTAAGGGTGCCAGGTTCAAACCTCGTGGATAATATGCTCAAGGGAGTTAAACCTGAATTTATTAATTGAATTTGATTCCAAAGCAAATTACAGAGATAATAAATTGGTTAGCTGTAACATGTGTTGATAACTGTTGTACTCGATACAGCTTACTAGATTGAGATTCGTAAGGCTGTAAAGTATGAGTAAACAATGAAATCAAGGTAGAGTATGAGTCGAAATGAATCGAATAGTAAATGTCTCTGCCTTGAGAATACACTGTGTAAATGATAGGACATAAGGATGAAATGTCCGAGTTAATAAGAAATGTGTGATTAAAGAAAGTATCGGATTTGATTTCCGATAGAACTTGCAGAGTTATATAAATTGGTGGAATCGAGATAACATTGACTCGATTTTGGATATGAAATCTAATTCCAAGCTTATATCGGAAAACTTAAGAAAATCTGAAAAGCTTAAAAAAATAACTCTGGAAAATGTGTGAATAATGAAATTCACATATAAAGGTTTGAATGACGAAAATACAGATAGTGAAATTTGAGAATAATAAAGTTATTTGTATAAGTGTAAATGAGAGAAATCCAAATGATATTGAGATGTAGATGAAAAAAAATGTATTAATTTCCTATCATTAATAAAGTTCTTTTGAAGAACAAATATTCATCTACATGAAAATAGACGCTTTATTGATCTAATCAGAGATATGGGGAGTTAATAAGACTAGCCTCAGTATAAAGCGTCCTTAGATAAAAGATTTGAGACTAATGTCCGTAAGATGATGATTAGAACTCGGAGTAAATTTTACAAGTTCCTATTGAGGTTAAGAGGTTAATGATTTGCCTTGTGAGGTATATAAGCCTAAAGAATGGGATATCCATACATGAGTAAATTGATGAGATATTAATAGAACCTAAAGTACAAATGGAAAATGAGCAACATTTTAGTATGATCCTTTAAACTCTTAAAGACTGTGAAATTGCGTTAAGATTGACAAATAAGATGTTTGGCTAGACAGTGTCTCCTTATGAGGGATGTACAATCTCGAATTGACAGGATGACAGTGAACCTGTCTATGATATAGAGATAATAATTGAGATACGAGATTAATGAGTCTAGCTAGATATTACTGCCAATCTATAAAAGAGTGATGAGACTAGCTGCTCTACTAATGTGATGTAATTAAAGAAAGAAGTTAAAGTCGGTAAATGGATAAGTGTAAAGAAAAGATGGTATGCAAGATGTTAAAAGATCTTAGCAGTATAGTACCATATCAATTGAGGAAACCGACTAAAAGGATGAAAATATATATATATATATATGTGAAGAGATAAAAGCGGGAATATGAAAAACAAAAATGAAAGTGGGATAAGGAAATAAGTTGCATGATGAGAAGGGAACATTAATATGAAACAGTTCCCAAAGGTAAGACTAAAAATGATCTAGTGTTGGTTATCACATGACAGTGGTTAGAAGTAAAATCAAGCCAAATTTGATCAGTGAAAGAAAAGGTACTCAAAGGAGTTAGATAATTGATATGTTTACTGCTAGTATCTAAATAGAAAAGTGTTATACATACACATAACCACCTTGAAATGATAAATGGTGGAACTATATGGATAATGTGGTGATTAAATGGATAATTGAGGATTCAATAATCGAATGAACGTACTACATGAAGAGAACATGATCGTCTTATGATTTTTGATTGTAAGAGATGATCCATAATAAAGTCTGCAAGTGCGTTGCAACCTTAATGAAATAAAAGAGCAAATGAATATTGTGGATAATAAAGAGTCCAAAAGAGAAATGATAATATGGAAGTGATTAAGGACTAATGATCTAAATAGAATCACTTTCCATTATCGGAATCCTCTATTCCCTAGTGCCTTAGTCGCAGTATGAGTGAGAAACAGTGGAGATGTATATGTACAGTTCCAGTGAGCATTACATGTGATGGGAGTCTCTGAGTTGCCATTTGCTTAATGAGAAATAGCAAAAGGCTTCGAGATCCCAAGTGTATTGATAGCATCGCTTTGTATTAATATGAATATCTTAGCTTAATATTGAAACGCTTGAAGATACATTGAGAGAGCAGATGCATAAGATATGAAAGCTATTAGGACAATTACATATAACTGATTGACATATGTATGTGATAGTATCGAACCATATCGACTTGGCACTAAGTGAGAAAAATGGATGATGAATAGCATAGATCAGCTGTGATATAAAAAATATAGTGAATGGACTCTTATGTGAAAAGAGTGGAAATGAACAACTCCCGAATTGATAAATGAATTTATGGGAGTATAAATATATACTAAATGATGAAAGACTTCATGTAGTGATCTAAAAGTAATCTGGAATGCTGACAGTGTACTGGCAGTATTACTTGGGGGATGATCAAATAGATAAAGTCGTAAGTATACGGCATGTACCACCTTTGGACTTAAGTTAAATTCGGAGGACCGAATTTCTTAAGGTGGGGAGAATGTGATAACCGTAAATTTTCCATTTATTGGAAATTACAAATATTAGAAATAAATATTGAAGAAAATAGATAAATTGGAAATTATGGAAAATAATGAAGAGAAGGAAATTTAATTTGGATAAATGGAAATCCAAATTAAATAAGAAAATGAAAATGAAAAAGAAAAAGAAAATATATATATATATATTGTAAATACAATATATATATGGAATTTTCTACATTTATATATAAAGAAATATATAAATGTTAAGCAATTTAAATTAAACAAATATATATACTAAATATGTATTTTGATAATACATAATATATATCTTTATATACATATATAATATATAGTTACATAGTAATATAATATATATATAATAGTAATATTATATGTATTATATATATAATATATGGATATAAAAAAAAGAGACAAAAAGGGAAAGAAAACAGAAGGGATCGGGACAGACCCCGACCCCTTCCCAGCCAAATCCCAACGGCAGCAACCACTGCCGCCGCCGACGAGAGGAGACCAGATAGAGGTAGAGGACGCCACTGGCCAGAAGGGGGAAGTGATTGCCGGCGTCGAAAGGAAGAAACGGAAGCAAAAACAGGGGCGAAAACCGGCGGAGGCCGGGAAGAAAAAAGGAAGAGAAAGTGGCAGTGCCGGCCAACTCGGTCGCCGCCACTGCCACCGAAGCTCCACCGGAGGAAGAGGAAACGGTAGGAGGCCACCGGTGAGGCCACCGACGGCGGAGGAAGGCCGACGGAAGAGAAGAAGAAACCGAGGGAAAACCGACTCGATCCGTCGCTGTGCCGCCGATTCAGGCCAAGCTGAGACCACCGGCGAGTTCGCCTCGACGCCGGCCAACTGCTGAGCCACCGAGCCTCCGGAGAACCGGCCACCGGAGGTGAACCGGCGACGAGGGGAGGGGACCGGTCTGGAACCGGTCTGAGCCAGAAAAGAAAAGAAAAGAAAAGAAAAGAAAAAGGAAAAAGAAAAAGAAAAAGAAAAGAAAAAGGAAAAAGAAAGAAAAAGAAGAAAGAGAAAGAGAAAAAGAGGAATTCAGGGAATTTGAAAAATTTCTGAGAATTCAAAAATTACAGGAAATCCAGAGAATTACGGGAATCGGTAAGAAATCTCGAAAAGTGTTAAATTATTTAAATAATTTATTTATTTAAATAATTATGAAAAAAAATTCTAAATTTTTAGAATTTAAATTCTAAAAAATTCCCTCGATGACCGAGCCGATGGAATCGGGCGAGGTGAACACGGGCGCGACCTTCGAGAGGCAGTCGCCGACCCGAAACAAGTAATGGAGACATGTGTCGCCTGTAAGGATATTCGGCCATGTTTTAAATTATGAATTTAATTTATAAATGCAATTTATAATAATCAGTTTTGAAATTTGTTGTTATTTATCGGTTTCAAATTGTGGTGAAATACCAGTTGAGAAATATAAACTGTATTTTTCGTGCAGGAGGCTAGCCAAATCGGCAGCCGTTATACTGCCGAAAAATTATCGAAAAATTACTAAAATTTACCGAAAATCACCGAAAACCAAAATAAAAGATTTGATTTCACGTGAATCAATTTTCGGGTACGAAAATCGAGAAATTAAGTAAATTTCATAAAACATGAATATAGTGATATTTAATTTTAAAATATTCATGTTTTCGAGAATGGTGAAAAGGAAATCACCGAAAATTCATCCGGTAGGTGATATTTCACATGAAACGAAATGAAAATGAAAAAGAGACTGAAGTGAATATTTTTATAAATATTCTTAAATATTCACTGGATTTCATATAAAACCTTTATGGTTTTAATTATGGAAATAATTAATTATGAAAATTCCATAAAGGTTAAGAAATGAAGAAAAACTATGATTTCGAGACTGGAGGTATGTACACGTGTTTTTAGAAGAAAACATGGTGATGAGAATTTAAAGTTAGAAAATAAATAATTTATTTTCATAAATTATAAAAATGATTTGTTTGAAATTTCGATAATTATAAAACCATGTTTTCTATTGAATGCACGGAAAAGCGTGCATATCTGTTTTACTGTGGAAAAAAAGACAGTTTTGCCCTTCTATACTTTCACTGATGATTTTGCAAACTGTCTTCATCGTATGAAAAACATGATATATACCTTTATGAAATAATTTGAAAAATGTTATTTATTTTATAAATTTCATAAAGGTGATTATGTTTACATGTGAGCCTTATGGATATTTGATTTACGATGTTTAAAATCCATAAAGGCTATGGTACGGTTTATACTGTTTTGAGACTATAGGCCCTGAGTTCATGCATTATTATCCATGTAATTGCGTGACCCACCTGGGGCGGTGGCTCGGGTCGATGGACCAACGGGTGCACCTCAGGGGGTCACAGGGCTGATGGACCCGCCAAGTCATCAGCGGTCTCGAGGTCACTTGGCAAGTGGACCCGAGGACCACCTATAGATTATGGCCATAGATCTAGCAGAGATAGCCGTGAGGGGCGATGGCCTACGGGTGCACCTCAATAGCGGTAAATTCCGTTCTCGCAAGGGGGAGGGGGAACGATGATAGCATGATTTATTTGATGCTTGGTCTCACACACTGATTACGGTGTATTGAAAGGATTTATGGAATCCTATTTACTGTATTATACTGTTTACTGTACTGATAACTGGTTACTGTTTATTGATGAAAAACCGTACCAAAATACTGTGTTTACAGAACTGTATTGTGCACTGAAATGGTAGCCACTGATACTGTTTTACTAAACTGAAAGCTACCATTTATTGTTTACTGAACTGAAAGCTACCGTATACTATTCACTGAATTGGTAGCTATTGTTTACTGTTACTGACTGAACCGTATCGAGATACTATTTTACTGAATACTGAATATACTGTTTTATTGAACTGTACGATACGGTTACTGATTTGAAAAGAGAAATAGATGTTTATTCTAAAAGAATAAGATAAGAATTATTTCTAAGATAGAAATAATCAAAGAGGTGTTTATCTAATGATTGGATATTTACAAATCATTGTACTGTCACGTGTTTTAAAGGATACTGAAGTGAAAAGAAATAAGTGGTTTGCTCTGCGGGAAAAACGAAAGTCATATCGTTTTGAGAAAAATGGATTTAATACTCTCTACAGTTGCTTCTAGGTTCCGGAACAAGTCAGGTATTTTAAAATACCTGCCTTACTCTATCTGGATCCCTAGCCGACCGTAGTATCCTTCCTACATGTGAGCCTAGAGCCAGCTAGGATGATTTTAAAGAAAAAAAAATATTTTCAGCATATAGATAGCTGAATATCAAGTGTGACATATAACTCTCTTACTGAGCCGTGGTTTGCTCACTCCCCAATATTAATATTTTAGGTTTTGATGATTGTGAGATCCAATATTTGTGGATTACGGCTGCACCTAATGGATAATGTGACAGACCGACTGAGATTTATGACGTACGATCATTTATTTTCTTTATTTAGACATGTGTATAGTACTACTTACTTATAGAGTAAGATAGGGGATGTATATAATATTAATTATTATATGAAATTGTTTAACATTAAGTGTAAAGTGAAGTATCACAAACAGCCCAATCGGGTAAATTGTGTAGAAATAAGATGAAAAATGTGGTAACGGGTCGTTACACCTATAGGTGTCCTAGTCTTCCGTGTAGAGTTTAGGTCTCTCGCCCAGCAGATCTGTTGTTTACTAGGTCTCTCGCCCAGTAGGTCTGTCGCCAACTTCTGCTTGTTATTCGTTTTTTTAACCATGTCCTCGCAACGCTCGGGTAAATCGCTTAGAAGGGGTGGTGTTGAATGTGTGCACTGACAAATGCGGACTTAGAGGATTTCAACACTCGTTTTCCCTTTCCTTTCAATTACCGTTATAGACTTCCAGTCAGTGGGGAAGTTACGCCTGACCTAGTTAGAAGTGGCGTAGCAGTGCATAAAGCGTCCTTACTCTTCGATTTTCGTTTTTCGTTGCCAGAGTTTGCTCTAGCGTTTCTTAGGTACAAAGATATAGTTCCTTGTCAACTTCATCCTCATGCTTGGGCTCAAATAGTAGGATTTTTGGTGGTATGTCTTAGTTTAGGTATCGTTCCTACTATCCCCATCTTGAGTGCCTTTTTTAAAGTCCGTGGTTTGAAAAGACTGATAACATTTTCTCTTTAGAGGTTAAAGGTCGACGAGTTTCCCAATAACAAAATTTTTTCGGACCTTCTTAACAAACTATGTGGTTTCGAGAACGAGTAAGTCGTTGTCGAGATTCCAAGTGATTTGCGAATTCGTACTAGCTGGAATTGTGATATAGGCCACCACTTAAAGCGCTCGGAAAGATTTAGAGTACAATCCTTAAGAGACCACTTTAGTGAGCCTATACGGCGAATTTGTTCTACTGGGGAACATAATTTATTTTCCCTTCTAACTCCAGAGAATATTACAACAGCTGGTTGGGGGGTAAGCCGAGCCATTTCCGGGACTCCTGCTACCCCATCTGTCCTCCCTACTAGCTCGCGTGTGTCCGACGCTGGCCCTAGCCAACCGCCTAGGGTTCCTATAGTCGAGACCTCTAACCCTTTAGGTCACCTTGTAGACGAACCTTCTGCAGATTCGAGAGACAAGACACCTGAGGTTGCAGGTGCTATTGGTCCATTCGAGGAGGATCTTGAATGGACTCAGGGCCATGCCTTTGGGAGCCTTTTCGTCGACTTTCCAGCTAATCTGAATTTGGATAACTTAGAGGATTTTACTGATATTATAGGTTTCTAATTTTCTTTACTTTATATATCCGTGTGCGTGGCATTTTGGATTTCGATTTGCTGATTATTTCTCCTTGTATTATGCAGATATGAATTTTCATAATGCTATGCGCAGAAGGCATGCCAATGCTTCTGCCAAAGCAGCTCCTCCTTCTCAACAACAACCGTAGGTTGGAGCCTCCGCTTTCGGACATCCTCGTGCTCCTACTCCCCTTCCTCCGGCCACCGGCGGGCCTAGCAATCCTACGCAAGAGGTCGGGAGAAACAAGCGAAAGAGGCCTCTTGTTAGTGATCGTAGCTCAGACGATCAAGAAAGCTCTGAGTTGCAGAGGAGTGAATTAGCCCGCCGAGAAGGTGGTTCTCGTGCTGTCGAGGATAGGTCTGCTCCTCGCCAGCCTAGGCATAAATATAGGAAGAAGTTGATCATTGAAGTCTCGATGCCTACGAGAACAATCTTGCTTAAGGTAGCCAATCCTACCGTGAAGCGCTATGTAGTTAATAGTGGGGTCGTCGTAGATGGAGAAGACTTCCAGACCTATCTCAGAGTGAACGACAATGATAGCATTGAGGAGACTAGGATAGCATCTCGTCTGGCCTGGAGCACCATCCTTCCTAGTGACGAGGCGGGGCTTTTCCCAAACCTTACAGAAGCTGAGGATAATTCTAACTATCTCGCGATGAAGGTGGGAGCGTCACACTTATTTGGTAATTATATTCCCCTTTTTTAACCTCTTTCGTCGAGTTTTTGAGCTACTTCTATTCTTTGTTTTGTCAGTCAGCTCAACAAATGACGGTCGTTAATGCACGGCATAGGGCTTTTAGAGAGCAAGCTGACAAAGAGATTCGTGAGCTCCGAGAGACAAAGATGGCGCTTCAGAATGAGGTTGTTCAGCTTCGTCCATATGTTGGCAGGGTCGAGGAATTGACAAAGAAGAATGAGGATCTTAAGCAGAGGTTGAAAGACGAACAGGCGAAGGTAGCCTCCCTTCACAGATATCAAGAGGCCTATAATAAGGCAACCAATGATCGGGACGCCATGAGGATGCAGTGGGATAAGGCCATCGATGAGCTGTAGAGCGTGTTGGACCGACAAAAGGATGTTCGAGCTGTGGCCATCCGTGAATACCGCCTCTCTCAACACTGTTATGAGAAGAAAGCATCGACCTGATGAGTCTTTCCCGCTGTTATGCGGGATTCATCAAGTATGGCTTCTACTTAGCCCGCTCTTGGTTGGAGAAGCATCGACCTGATGAGTCTTTCCCTGAGTTACTTTTTACCGAGGAGGCCTAGTACTATGAAGCTCCATCTTGGACCAAATATGAACCTGACTCGCTAAGTCCGGATGATTATATAAAGGTAGGAGCCACAAATGACTTGGACAACCTTGAAGGTCCATGGCCTCCTCGACAGCCACGCAGCCGACCTGAGCCTACTGGGGCATGTGACCAATCCGAGCCTGCAGTGATGCTTAATAAGCCTAAACCTATTAAGGCGGTGATCAACCTGAGTCTATCGAGGCACTGTTAGGGTTAGACGGCGATGAGTTCCAATTTTTTGATTCTACAGCCGTTTATCTGGTTCCAGACTCTGCGGCCGTGGTTGGGCCTTCAGGTGATGCTCCCTCTTCCGGGATGGCTTCTTCAGCTCCTTAGGACCCTGATCCTCCGACTCATCAAGTTTCTGATCCTCCGGTTATTGAAGGCCCTAGTGCTAATGTAGCATCTTCTCAGCCGATCGACTTGGTCCTGACTATAGATTAGGATATTTTGTATTTCATTTTGTTTGTTAATTCAATGTAAAGATTCATTCTATATGAAAAGTACAATTTTTTGTAGCTTTTTCTTTTTTTGTCTGAATGAATATTTCGTATTCATAACTGTTGCATCACAAAAGCTCTAAAAAGTAGCGTTCAATGCGTCTATACTTTCACAGTGTTTAGAAAAATCAAATATACTTTCACAGCATTAGAAAAATCAAATGAAGCGTACCTTTACACCATATTGCTCCCCAAGTTCTGCTTTGAAACAGTGTTGTTGTTCATGTTCAAAGATGAACTTTTCTTGAGCATTGTGCCTATCTTGCGCTTTTTTCGCTTAAGGACTTGTTAGATGTTGATAAGCCAACACAAAATTTAATTTTCTCAACCAATTACAGCACATAGATATTTGATAAAATTGTAACGTACCTCGTAACATGTTTCACAGTTGCATTCTGTGTGCTACTTGGGTACCGTATTTGTCCGTATTCGCTTTAAGGATTATAGGATTGCCTGTTTCGCGCATTTTTCGCTTAGGGACTTTAGATTTGCCCGTCTCACTCATTTTTCGTTTAGGGACTTTAGATTTGCCCGTCTCATGCATTTTTCACTTAGGGACTTTTGATTTGCTCGTCTTGCACATTTTTCGCTTAGGTACTTTTGATTAACCAGCTTTTGCTTCATTTCAATTCCTGTAACACATAATCTATCAACACATTGTATTAGAGAATATAGAAAGTGAATAGCTGGCCTTTATTCATGAATCAGATAATCATTAAACAATAATATCTGTGAAGTAACGAAATAATAGATGGAAAAATAAAGACAAGAGTCATAAAAGAGTATAATTTTTCATTGCCACTACAGCTTCAGATGGTTGGCGTTCCAAGTTTTCGAGATCTTCTTTCCTTGTAAGGTCTATAAGGTGCATGTGCTAGGTCCGATCATCCTTCTGATTCTGTAAGGTCCTTCCTAATTAGCCCGGAGTTTTTCATCCTTCCTATGGGCGTTTGTAATTGCCGACTTTCTCAGTACTACGTCTTCTTCTTGCAATATTTTGTTCTTAACTCGTGCATTGTAATAAGTGGCTATCCTTTGTTGGTAGGCAGCCAATCTCATTTTTGTCATGTCTCTTAACTCATCTATCAGGTCTAGATTCTCTCTTAGTCCCTAAGAGTTAAGTTCTTCAATGTAAGGGACCAATCTAGGTGACTCATCTCCAATTTCAACCGAAATGAGGGCATCAGTTCCATACACCAAATTGAACGGTGTTTCCCTTGTCGACACCTTACTTGTCGTTCTGTAGGCCCATAGGACACTTAGGAGCTCATCTACCCATGCTCCCTTTGCCTTGTCCAGTCTGGTACTCAAACAATGTAGTATAGTTCGATTACTCACCTTTGCTTGCCCATTAGCCTGTGGGTAAGATACAAAAGATATTCTTAGCTGAATATTCGGGCCCTTACAGAAATCCCGGAAAGCATCACAGTCAAATTGCTTCCTATGATCTGTATTTATCACACGGGGGATCCCAAATCAGCAAATTATGTCTTTCCACACCATTGCTTCCACCTTCTTTTCGAAAATTGTAGCCAAAGGTTCTGCCTCTATCCACTTTATGAAGTAATCTGTGGCCATAAGTAAGTACTTCCTTTATCCTGAACCTAGGGGAAATGGTCCCAGGATATCTAGTCCCCATTGTGCGAATGGAGTCGATTGAAGAGTGTTCTGAAGGGCTGAGACTGGCGCAGTAGCTATAGGAGCAAACTTCTGACACTTTTCGCACTTTCGCACTTTTTCGGTGGCATCCTTCTTGAGTGTGGGCCAGTAAAACCCCGCACGCAATATTTTCGTGGTCGAGGCTCGAGCTCCTAAGTGTTCACCTCATATCCCCTCATGGACTTCGGCTAGGGTGTACTCGGCTTGTTGAGGCCCTAGACACTTTATCAATGGCATTGTGAATCCACGCTTATAGAGTTCTCCATTCACTACGGCAAACTTGGCACTTTTCAATTTTAGCCTTCAGGCTTCATCTCTGTCAATTGGGAGTGTGCCTCCCAATATATAGTCTTTGATCGGGTTTCTCAAATCACTTTCGATCTCGATATCGCAGACACCTTCTTCTTCAATACTCGGCTTAGCGAGAGATTCCACTTTAACTATACCACCTTTGATTCCTCTAGAAGAAGCCAACTTTGAAAGAGCATCCGCATGATTGTTTTCAGACCAGTTTATCTGAGTCAATCGAAAGTTCTTGAATGATTGTGCCAATAATTGCACCTTCTACAGATAAGGGACTAAAGATGGTTCTCGCGCTTCGTACTCACCTGAGAACTGATTCACCATCAATTGCGAATCGCTATGGGACATTAAGTTGCTAACTTCTAAATTTTCAGCAAGTTTCATCTCGGCGATTAAGGCCTCGTACTCAGCTATATTGTTCGAGCTTGGGAAATTGAAATGCAGAGAATACTTATAGGTTTCCCCTTCAGGTGAAGTTAGCACAATTCTAGCTCCACTACCATCCATGTTACGAGCCCCATCCATAAATAATTTCCACCAGACTAACTCTGTTTCTTCTAGAACCTCCCGGCCTGTACATTCTACAATGAAATCTACCAGCGCCTACCCTTTTATTATTTGGCGAGGCTGAAAGTGGACGTCATATTCACTCAACTCGATAGCCTATTTGGTCAAACGTCCGGAGTGTTCTGGTTTCTGCAATATTTGCCTTAAAGGCTGGTCTGTTAAGACAGTCACGGAATGAGCCTGGAAGTAAGGTCGTAACTTCTGAGTTGCCATCACCAAGGATAGAACTATTCTTTCGACTATGAGGTACCTCGTCTCGGCATCTAACAGAACTTTGCTTACATAATAGATCGGACAGTCCCTGTCTCCTTCTTTCCTTAGTAAGACTGCACTTATGGCTTTCTCTCCTACACCGAGATACATGAAGAGGTAGTCTCCGGGCTGTGGTTGAGATGATAAAGGCAACTCTTTCAGGTAGTCCTTTAACTTCTCAAAAGTGTCATTGCACTCTTCTGTCCATTTGAAGTTATTTCCTGCCTTTATCGCCTTAAACAATGGTAGACTCTTCTCAGCTGATTTGGACAAGAAGCGATTCAAAGCTGCTATTCTTCCTGTTAGCCTTTGAACCTCTCTAACAGTATTGGGTGGCCTCATGTCTAGAATAACTTGAACTTTTTCGGGATTAGCTTCTATCCCCCGATTAGTGATCATGAATCCCAAAAACTTTTCAGATCTCACCCCGAATGAGCATTTATTGGGGTTTAACTTTATCTCATTCTGCCGCAACACATTAAATACCTTTGTCATCTTCTCGGCATGCGACTCTTCCCTTCGACTCTTTATGATCATGTCATCAACATAAGCTTCCATGGTGTTTCCCAACAAGTCTTTGAACACCTTATTCACCATGCGCTGGTAGGTTGCCTCTACGTTTTCCAAACCGAATGGCATTACTCGATAGCAATATGTTCCACTATCGGTAATGAACGAGGTCTTCTCCTTGTCTTCTGAATGCATCATGATCTGGTGGTACCCCGAAAAGGCATCTAAGAAACTAAGCAATTCATACCCATAAGTTTCATCTACTAACTTGTCAATTCAAGGTAGTGGATACGAATCCTTAGGGCAGGCTTTGTTCAAATTCGTGAAGTCCACACACATTCTCCATTTTCCGTTGGCTTTCTTTACCATTACAATGTTAGCCAACCATTCTAGATAGTTAACTTCTCTAATAAACCCTACCTGCGACAACTTCGAGATTTCTTTGTCTATGGCCTATTGCCTCTCCGGAGCGAAATTTCTCTTCTTCTGCTTTATCGGCCTTACCCCCGGGACTATGTTCAACCGATGACAAGCAACTTCAGGGTCAATCCTAAGATATCGGCTGGGGTCCATGCAAACACACCGGTGTTTTCCTTCAAACATCAAATTATTTCCCCTTTTATTTCTTCAGGCAGCTAGCTCCCCACATATATTACTCTTTCTTCATCCCCTTCAACTAACCGGACTGCCTCCATTTCCTCATCAAGTTTTGGCTTAGGTGGTTCTTAAATCTAAGGGTTTTCTTCCTTTGAATCCCCTTACACGTGGTGGATGCGATATTACACATCCTAGCCTTCCTTTGGTCTCCTCTCACTTGTCCAACACCATAGGGAGTTTGGAATTTCATTAATAGATAATAGGGATGTACCACCGCTCTCATATCATTCAATAATGGCCACCCGAAGATCATGTTATACGCCACTGACGTTGACTTCACCACCATAAATAACACTTGACGAATGACACACCTTGGGCTCTCCCCTAATGTCACAGGTAGCTGAACTGCACCCTCCACCTTCACCTTTACTCTTGAGAAGCCATACAGTGGTGTGGGTACTGGCTTCAGCCTATCATTCAAGATGTTCATCTTCTCAAAGCAACTCCAATATATCAAGTTCACTGAACTTCCATAATCTACTAGGATACGACTCACTGGATGCTTTGCTATCACTGCTGAAATCACCATTGGGTCATCATGAGGGATCATTACATCTCCTCTGTCAGCTGGCGTAAAAGTAATGGGCTCTTCATCCCGCTTTTCCTCTATTACTAATTTAATTTGGTGAGCTTGCTGAGCGTAAGACTTTCGAGACGAGGAAGATGTACCAGCTAACGATACATTAATAGCTGGCCTTGTGGGTTCATTATCTTCCTCTCTATTCCTTCTATCTATCCTCCTGTCATTATCTCTCCTGTCACCTTTATTTCGCCTTACAGTTCCCCTGTTTTCACTTCTTCTGTCTCTAAAGTTGTCTCCAAAGTAGTTTCCTCTGTTTCGTGCAGGATAGTTGCTCCTGTCACTTCTCCACACAAATCGATTTATTTTTCCATCACGCGCTGGCTTTTCTAGCTAATTCATTAACTCCCTACATTTCTCCGTCGAATGCCCATGTGCTGAGTGGTAGTTACAGTACGAGTCTGTGTCACGGCCCAGATTCCCGGATGTTTTCTTTGGGGGCCCGTATAAGACCTGACCCCTCAATAGCCGCTAACACTGAAGCTCGAGATTCAGTAAGTGGGGTATAGGTGGTATATTTCATTGTAGAGGCTTTGTCAAATTTCCTTGACTGACTAGAGGATGCTTCAGGAACTTCTCTTCCTCGTTTCCTTCCTTTCTTGGATTCTCCATTCCCCACCATTTTCATCAATTCTTCCTGGGTGACATATTTATTCACCCGAGAAAGCAGGTCTAAGATCGTGGTTGGCTAGTCTAGCGACAGGGATTCCTGCAGTTTTTTAGATCTTGTTCCTTGTAACATAGCTGCCACGGCTATACCAACTTGTAGGTCTCGCACTTTTAGAGTAGCGTCTCTGAAACGATCGACATAACTCTTCAATGACTCCTTAACTCCTTGTTTAAGAGTGAGTAAATAAGTCAGTTCTTTCCTTCTCTGACTATTCACCGCAAATGCCTTAAGAAACTCGCTTTGCAATTGGTCAAAAGAGATAATAGACGCCTTAGTCAGGTTATTAAACCACTTCATCGCATGCTTGGACAGAGTTAGAGAAAAAGCCCTGCACATTATTTCATCCTCCCATCCATGTAACAACATTAGCGCTTCATAATTCTGCATGTGATCATAGGGGTCTGTCTTTCCTGTGTATGCGGTCATCTGTGGCATTTTGAATTTTGGAGGCAAGGGTTTCTGCAGGATGGTTGTGCAAAATGGTTCCCTTCTCCTATGGTTCTCCTCTGTGGACACTAATTTTTTCTCCTCAAGTACCTATTCTATCATCTTCTTCATGTCCACTGAGGGAGTAAGTTTATTCTTGGCATGAGACGAATCAGGCAAGTCTTTGGCCACTATTTCTTTACCCCTTTCTTGAGGTGCACTTGTTCATGCCATTTGTGTACACCAAGTGGGGTCAAACTCCGACCCAGTCCCTCAAATACTGTGGTCATCGCCACCATTCTTTCCAGCACCTCCGATACCTTGTTCTAAGTTGGTACCAGCAAAATTTGACAAATCACGTTGGTGGGCGGAAGACCCTGTCTCTTAGTCGACACCCTGTCGCCCAGACACCTACCGCTCGATACCAGACACTTGTCGCGTGACATCAGACATTTGTCGCACGACCCCTACCGCAGGTTCTGGATTTATCGCCTCATCGGCCTTCCACTGGGTACCTGCTGTAGCCTCCGGCTCTCCTGTCTTGCCGCCTCCTGCTGAATATCATCCTCCTCTACGAGGGGATCCTCTTGTCGCCGAGAGGGATCTACCGCTGTCACATTCTCCTGTCACCCAAACGTATGCGGCGAGACCCCTTGACTTGTTGCTCCCACCAAATTCTGCACGGCAGGCGACAAACTCAATGTCGGGAGGACTCCCTTGAACAGGTCTACCATGGCTCTCAGTGCCTGAGTCGTTTATTCACTCTGCCACCTCAGAGCGTCGAATTCTGCCGCAGACACAATTACTCTCTCATCTTCTCTGCTCACTTGATTCCTATGGCGAATTGGCTGTTCGAGGGAACTCACGGAGTTCTCATCACTTCCAATTCTCACGTTAGTCAATCTTATTCTCACTATCTTGAAAGTCTTAATTAGCTTTTATACGATTTTCCACAGACGACGTTAATTGTTGTTGCATAAAACAACAATAAAGGTATGCTGACGTGTTGTTCATACTCTGTCTCCACCTGTCTCCAATAAGCTTTTGTAAAACAAGAAAAGTCAGAGGGATGCAAGGGTGGTTCTCTGCGTAGGCACTCCGATGCTTAAGTCAGCCACAAGTTCTTCAGTATTAGGAAGCGTAAAAGTCAGTAGTCAAAAATTAGAGAATAGAATTATACCTGGGACCTATTTATAGGCGAATATTCTAGGTTAATTACCTTAGGGTGATCATGTCCTTTTACTAGAAGTTTGTTTCCAAATAGAACACAGATTTCGTAAATCCCGAAAGTAGCAGCAGCCTGTCGTCGATGAGAGACTTAGAAGTGTGGCATGCTGTTGGCGGCAGGAGCTTGTGGCTCGCGGAAGCTCGGAGAAGCGCCACGTGTCAATCGATGGGCGACAGGTGATTGACATGGGAGTGTATCGCCTACGCCAGATGTCCTGTCGCAGCAATGCCCTCTATCACCAAAGGCCACCTGGCCCAATGATCCTTTGCCACGTGGTGGATTCTAACGTCTTTGGGCCTTGACCCAATGTAGATAGACTTTGGCATATCACAAAGGAAATATTAATAATTAGGGAGTAGCTGCTTAGATTCGAATCAAATTCTTATAATATGTCACGACTCATCTTTAATTATGGTTGGAATAATGGAAAAAAAGTAAGAATGAAAAATTTATTAATCTAATTACTAAATTTCATAACTAGTTTTCTATTTTGTAGCTAAATTATTGGATTAACAAATTTTTCATCATAACTTTTTTTTTCTTTCTTACCAACTAAACCCTAAATGTAAGGGGGATGCTTAACTAGATAACAACTATATTTTGGGATTAATTAAGATTTTGGTCATGATTTTAGATTACTTTTGATATGATTTCAGATTACTTTTGATCTTTAATTAACTATGAATGAGTTGATTAATTACGAAAAAAAAGACAAAATGGTTACTAAAACAAGGAAAGAAAGAAGATTAAAGGAATAAAATAATAATAATAGTACTTTGGAGAATAAGAGTTCTATGTTGAGGAGAAAAGCCAAAGAAAATAAAAAGGAAAAAATAAGAAAAAAGTTGTGTAATTGAAAGAATAATTACACCAACAATTGTTGGGCTGGGTGGAAGGAGTTCGATGCCTCTTAAATAAGATGTCGAGTTCAAGCCTTGTGAATGGAAAAAAACAGCGTTGGAAGAGCTCTCCTGTTTGAGGTTCGACAGTAACTTGACTTCGGATTAGTCGAAGCCTAAAGTAGCTTTCAGATACTAGGGAGTTTTGATAAAAAAAAATTACAATTTGTTATAACATGTCTTCAAAAGAAAGGAAAAGAAAAAAAATTAGAAAACAAAGGATGAGTAATTATTTTTTTATTGTGAGTTGTAAGGTTCAGTTTTTTTTTAATTTCTATTTATTTTTTTTATTATTCTTTCTCATATTGTTTAATTTCTTTTCCAACTACAATCATAAGTTTTCTTTTCTTTTTTTTTTTTCATGTTTAGTAATAATCACAAAGTGTTATTATTTTCTTAGCTAAATGCTTGATTTGGAATCTAATCTTTGACTTATTTTTCAATTAAGGATATAATCATTAATTTAAATCAATTTAGGACTAAACATTTGCAAGATTAATTAATTAAGAATTTATTAACGATTATGAGCCACACACTGGTAAGTTATTATTGAGGTTTAAGGGGGATACATGGTGATGTGGACTAGGTCAATTATTACTCGGTATTTCTATAAATCAAGTTGAAGACCATTGAGCGAAATGATAATCTAAGCCCAAGAGGAAAGAGGACTCAGAAGGCCCATAAATGATCCACTGGGTTATTATTTAAGCTGTGGGGCTTAAAAGTAATTACGCACAAAATAACTCCTATAAATAGGTCACAGGTATCATTCTTAAACCCTAAGCTTTATTTGCCTACTGAAACTCTGTCTAACTTAAGCATCGGAGTGCGCACGCAGGGGAAAACCCTTGCGCCCCTTTGACTTTTCCTATCTTGCAGAATTCTTGAAGACAAGCTAACACAAAGATTGAGGATTTGACGTCAGCAAACTTTTATTGTTGTTTTTTGCTACAACAATTGGCGCATTCTGTGGGAAACAAACAGAAAAGCCATAGAAAATGGTGAAACACGATCTGTGGAAGACAAAGTATGTAGGCTACGGCAGGGTGCACAGTTTAAGCGACAGGCTTTGAGTGAGATAGGGTCTCCCGCACGCGACAATCCTTTGGTGAGAGCAAAGACACGAGCACGTAATGTGCTAGCCAGAGTTTTTAGACGAGAGGCTAGCTCTCGCGCAGACAGGCCATGGCGAGAGACCTCCTGCTGTTAGTTCGGGCGAGAGCTTCTCTCTTGTTAGCATTGAGCGAGAGACCGCACTGGGCGAGAGGCTAGCTCCCGAGCAGACAGGCCATGGCAAGAGACCTCCTGCTGTTAGTTCGGGTGAGAGCTTCTCTCCTGTTAGCATTGAGCGAGAGACCGCACTGGCCGAGAGGTTAGCTCCCGTACAGACAGGCCATGGCGAGAGACCTCCTACTGTTAGTTCGGGCGAGAGCTTCTCTCTTGTTAGCATTGAGCGAGAGACCGCACTGGGCGAGAGGCTAGCTCCCGCGCAGACAGGCCATGGCGAGAGACCTCCTGCTGTTAGTTCGGGCGAGAGCTTCTCTCCTGTTAGCATTGAGCGAGAGACCGCACTGGGCGAGAGGCTAACTAACGTGCAGGTTACCCTTAGCGAGAGACCTTCTCTTGTTAGTACTGGGCGAGAGCTTCTCTCCTGTTAGCATTGGGCGAGAGACCACACTGGGCGAGAGGGCTAACTCACGTGCAGGCAGCCCTTGGTGAGAGACCTTCTCTTGTTAGTATTGGGCGAGAGCTTCTCTCCTGTTAGCATTGGGCGAGAGGCTAACTCACGTACAGGCGGTCCTTGGCGAGAGATCCCTCCTATCGCCTGGACGAGAGCTATCTCTCGTACCAGACAGGTCCTGGCGAGATACCTCCTCCTATTAGCCTGGGCGAGAGCTATTTCTCGCGCGCAGAAAGGTCTTTGGCGAGAGATCCATCCTGTTGCCTGGGCGAGAGCTATCTCTCGCGCCAGACAGGTCCTGGCGAGAGACCTCCTCCTGTTAGTATTGGGCGAGAGATATTTCTCGCCCGAAGAAAGGTCCTGGCGAGATACCTCATCCTGTTAGCATTGGGCGAGAGCTATTTCTCGCCCGAAGAAAGGTCCTGGCGAGATACTTCCTCCTATTAGCCTGGGCAAGAGCTA
The DNA here is from genome assembly GCA_032173925.1 of Heritiera fomes. Taxonomy (NCBI): domain Eukaryota; kingdom Viridiplantae; phylum Streptophyta; class Magnoliopsida; order Malvales; family Malvaceae; genus Heritiera; species Heritiera fomes. Next base: position 11,563,919 of record JAPDPM010000009.1, on the reverse strand, counting down.
TTTCTCGTGAGCAGAAAGGTCTTTGGTGAGAGACCCCTCCTGCCGCCTGTGCAAGAGCTCTCTCTCGAGCAGAAAGGTCCTGGCGAGAGACCTCTAATGTTAGCCTGGGCGAGAGCTATTTCTCGCCCGAAGAAAGGTCCTTAGGGAGAGACCTCCTCCTATTATCCTGAGTGAGAGCTATTTCTCGTGCGCAGAAAGGTCCTTGGCGATAGATCCCTCCTGTCGCCTGGACGAGAGCTATCTCTCGCGCCATACAGGTCATGGCGAGAGACCTCCTCCTGTTAGCATTGGGCGAGAGCCACCTATCCTGTTACATTGGGCGAGAGACAGTACTGAGCGAGATGCTAGCTCTCGCGCAGACAGGCCTTTGGCGAGTGACCTCTTTATGTTAGCACTAGTGAGATGCTAGCTCTCACAAAGATAGGCCTTTGGCGAGAGACCTCTTTATGTTAGCAAGGGCGAGACGCTAGCTTTCGCGCCAGACAGACCCTTAGCGAGAGACCTCCTCCTGTTAGCATTGGGCGAGAGCCACCTATCCTGTTACATTGGGCGAGAGACAGTACTGAGCGAGATGCTAGCTCTCGCGCAGACAGGCCTATGGCGAGAGACCTCTTTATGTTAGCACTGGCGAGATGCTAGCTCTCGCAAAGACAGGCCTTTAGTGAGAGACCTCTTTATGTTAGCAAGGGCGAGACGCTAGCTTTCGCGCCAGACAGGCCCTTAGCGAGATACCTCCTCCTGTTAGCATTGGGCGAGAGCCATCTATCCTGTTACATTGGGTGAGAGACAGTATTGGGCGAGAGGCGAGCTCTCGCGCAGACAGGCCTTTTGGCGAAAGACCTCCTGTTCATACTGGGCGAGAGCCATCTATCGCGCGAGACAGATCCTTGCCGAGAAGAGACCTCCCTCTCGCGACAGGCCCTTGGCGAAAGGAGACCTCTCTCTCACGACAGCCCCTGGCGATTAGCACTACTCACCACTAACATTTGCTATTTTCTGCACGCATCCACGGCAGATGCATAAGAAATTTAAGTATGTCATTTGACATTTTAACACAAACTTTAAAGAGCCTTTTGGCTACAAGGTTCCACGCTATAGAGCAATTCACGCGATAGGCACCACCGCAACAGAAGGACCCTTGCCACGACAGGTTAATCTACCAAAAGCAAGGCGTTATACATGAGCATTGATCCCAAGCTGCATGCTAGCCCAATAGGTCAAAGGTAATGGTGAGCACATTCGATAGGTTACGTCGTGATAAAGCTGTTCGTCCTATGCGACAGCCATGCGAGCGAGAAAAAGTCACACGGCAGGCATTCTAGATGAGCAAATGGCTCCTGAAAGCCTAGCCTCCCGCACACAAGGCGTAAAGCAATGCTGACGAGTACAGTGTCATGTGGTGAGCATAAGACCACTGTAATGGGCACTTTCGACGATTGAGAGGCATGTAACTATTGCATAACCAACGCCACAGCCCAGCCTCCGCAACAAGGCTCGCTTGGTAAAGCACGTGTCAAGGCACAAGAAACAATCTAGATGGGCAAGCAAGGAACCGGCCAAACGGTCTGGCAGAGGTGTGTGCACAATGCTAGACGAGCTCACCCAGGAAAGGAAAAAATTGGATGAAAGGCTCAAAACAAGCGAACGTAAATCCAGGGGAACTCTGTTGGGCGAGCCCCAACCAAAGATCTCAAGGAACACGTTAGAACTTTAAATGCCCACTCGTGTTCGCCTAGATGCGTAAGAACATAGAAGAGCGGCAAAAACCAGGCAGGGCACAAAAGGTCAGACGAGCTAGTGGCCACCACACGAGTACGATTGTGAATGATGAGTAATAATACAGCCATCCTAAGACCCAGACAAACAAGCCCTTGTCAACCGATATAGGAACTCGCCTGGGAGAAAGAACTCTATGGGCAAGCCATTTTGGGAGGCCAAAGCGAAAAGGATTAGGCAACTCTGTACATCATCAAGCACAACGCTCGAGAAAAAGTTCATCTTTGAACAAGAATGACAACACTGTTTCAAAGAAGAACTTGGGGAGCTATATGGTGTAAAGACACGCTAAATATTGAAAAAGTAAAAGGTATTGTGCCGCAGAAAATGGAAAGACAAAAGAAGAGAAAGAAAAGCTGAGGCTACGACCAATCACATATTTGACGGCAGGTAGTGATCTCTGGCGGCAGAATACAAGAAGTAGGCTACAGCCCTGCCTATCACCCAAAAGTTCCCTGGTGATTGAGTACACGGAATGGGCAGAGCCCAGCCTGTCACCTGAAAGATCTCTGGCGACAGAGTACAAGGAATGGGCGACAGCTGTGTCCTCAATTCGGCGAGCATAAGCACGCACATCACAAATTTTGACGACAAGGTTCCACATGGCAGACTCTTTCTGCGAGAGGTGGCTCACGCGTGCGACAGCCAAAATGGCGAGAAAGAGGGACCACTATTGAAGATCTTACAAAGATGCCACTCTTTTGAATAGTCAGTTGCATGCAAGACGTTATGCGACAGAACAATCTGTCGCTCGAAAGGTGCTTACTACACTGCAAATTTGCACGACTACAAGCATGCAATAGGCACTCTGTCCCGAGAGCTAGCTCAAGGCCACGCGACAGAGCAGTTTGCACAACTATAGGTATGCGACACGACTCGAACATGGGCAACCTTATCTTCTTCATTGTCAAATTGAACTTTAAAGCCAAGAAGCGCGACAGGCATTGGACAAGACAAGGGCCCCTGCGTGCAACAAGCCTTGGGCAAGAGAGGAGCTCCCGAATGACAGGCCTTGTACAAGACAAGAGCTCCCGCACCTGATAGGCTTTTGACAAGAGAGGGGCTCCCGCACGCGACATGCCTTGAGCGAAACAAGGGCTCCCGCACGCGACAGGCCTTGGGCTACAGGGTAGCTCCCACGTGCAACAAGCCTTGGATGAGATAGGGCTCTTGTACGCGACAAGCTCCCACTTTGATAAAATGACAGCGAAGAAAACTAGGTGAACACAGCACCCATGAGCAAGATTCCCCTGTTAGCACAATGTAGGCGAGCAAAGAACACCTGAGTCATGCCTTTCGGCAATGTCTAGCAACGCTGGCAAGCACGAAATCCAAACTATTGGTCCGCCCATTAGAAAAAACTTTGGCAAGCACATTTAAATTTTACGATCCAAGCGAATGCCCAAGTGCAGGATCTGCCTGCGGGATCTGAGTGGAACGATCTAGAATCTTCTAGACCTATTGTTCGCACTAATCCGACAGAATATCCAAAAGCTTCCTTTGGCCCATATGTCGATCGTCTGACACAGAAGCTTTCAAGAACTGCTCTAGCAACCATCTAGAAGTGGCTTAAGAGCCACACAGTCGGCCTATTGACAACCACACATGTGAAAGAGGGTTTGTCTATATAAAGGGTGTGTCAGCTTCGTGAGTCCTTTAAGCAAGACAAGGATGTGTCAGTTTAGGGTGTCGAGATCAAGGCTGTGTTTCCCTTGTAAGCCCCTATACATAGCATTCTTGAGTATCAATACAAGTGAGTGCTCGGCACAACGAAAATTGCAAAACACACTCAAGCAGGGACATAAGGCTGGTGTCCGAGGCAGGCACTAGCTTCTGTAGTGTAAGGCAGCAAGTTAGGGAGAGCTTGGTTCGATCAAAAACAACTTGTGGTAAGCTCGTGAAGGTATATCATTGGTACCGAGGCACGACTTAGTGCACAATCCATGGTTGATAGCAAAACATCCCAGCATTCTTACTTTATAGATTTTTCAAAGACAAAGACTTGGAATGGTACTGGTGGTAAACATTTGCTGCAATTATATTGTTACTTATTCCACTTAATTGAAAATACTACATCATGAAACGAAAGGCAAGTTATTTTTATCTGTGCTATGATAATCCTCTATGTTTGATAAACATGTTGCAGGAATAGAAGAAGAAAAAACAGAAGCTGGCCGAAGACGCGAGACGGGCACAAATAAGTTCTTAAGAGAAAAATGCGCGAGACGAGCAAAAATAAGACCTTAAGCTAGAAGAAGATGCAAGACGGGCACAAATAAGTCCCTAAGCGAAAAATGCGCGAGACGGGCAAAAATAAGACCCTAAGCGAGAAGAAGATGCGAGATGGGCACAAATAAGTCCCTAAGTGAAAATGCGCGAGATGGGCAAAAATAAGACCTTAAGCGAAAAGAAGACACCCTAAGCGAAAAATGCTCGAGACGGGCAAAATAAGACCCTAAGCGAAAAGAAGACGCGAGACGGGCACAAATAAGTCCCTAAGCAAAAAATGCACGAGACGGGCAAAAATAAGACCCTAAGCGAGAAGAAAACGCAAGACTGGCACAAATAAGTCCCTAAGCGAAAAATGCGCGAGACGGGCAAAAATAAGACCCTAAGCGAAAAGAAGACGCGAGACGGGCACAAATAAGTCCCTAAGCGAAAAATACGCGAGACGGGCAAAAATAAGACCCTAAGCGAGAAGAAGACGCGAGACGGGCACAAATAAGTCTCTAAGCGAAAAATGCACGAGACGGGCACAAATAAGACCTTAAGCGTGAAAAATGCTCGAGACGGGCACAAATAAGTCTCTAAGCGAAAAATGGGCGAGACGAGCACAAATAAGACCTTAAGCGAGAAGAAGACGTGAGACGGGCATAAATAAGTCCCTAAGCGAAAAATGCGCGAGACGGGCATAAATAAGTCCCTAAGCGAAAAATGCGCGAGACGGGCAAAAATAAAACCCTAAGCGAGAAGAAGACGCGAGACAGACAAAAATAAGTCCCTAAGCGAAAAATGCACGAGACGAGAAAAAATAAGACCCTAAGCGAGAAGAAGACGCGAGACGGGCACAAATAAGTCCCTAAGCGAAAAATGTGCGAGACGAGCACAAATAAGACCCTAAGCGTGAAAAATGCGCGAGACGGGCACAAATAAGTTCCTAAGCGAAAAATGCGCGAGACGGGCACAAATAAGACCTTAAGCGTGAAGAAGACGCAAGACGAGCACAAATAAGTCCCTAAGCGAAAAATGCGCGAGACGAGCACAAATAAGACCTTAAGCGTGAAGAAGACGCGAGACGGGCACAAATAAGTCCCTAAGCGCAAAATACGCGAGACGGGCACAAATAAGACCTTAAGCGTGAAGAAGACGCGAGATGGGCACAAATAATCCCTAAGCGCAAATGCGCGAGACGGGCAAAAATAAGTCCCTAAGCGAACAAAATAAAAAGTCCCTAAGCACAAAAGGGTGTGAGACGAGCAAAAATAAGTCTCTAAACGAGGTACGTTACAATCTTATCAGATTACATTTAACGTATTATGTTGGCATAAACGATATTATATTCTAACAAGTCTTTAAGCGAATAGTACGCAAGACAGGACCAATACTCCAGTAAAAGTTCTTTTTTGGACACAAAAAGTCGCAAAGAAAAGCTTAGGGAGCACACAGTATGCAGGTTGTAAGGTATGGCACGAGGCACGTTACAATTTTATCATTGAATATGTGCTACAATTGATAAACAAAATGCATTTAACGTACTATGCTGGTATTTCGGATATAAAAACAATGTTATAATCTTATCATTTCTATAAAGGCCCTATGCGAAAAATGCGCAAGATGGGCAATTCTCTAAAAGTCCCTAAGCGAAAATGCGAGAGATGGGCAATTCTTTAAAAAGTCCCTAAGCGAAAATGCGCGAGAAGGGCAATTCTATAAAATCCCTAAGCGAAAAATGCGCAAGATGGGCAAATTGTGAAATCCTCAAGCAATAAATGTACGGATAAATGCGATACCCAAGTACGAATTCTTCTTTAGATGTAAGTGCTTCATAAAAAGAGTTGGTGAGCACTATAGATTAACTTCTGCATTAAAAGGAGTATCGAAGCACTCATGCATCCCGAGGTGTTATAATGTCAAGAGCTTGATCCTTAGGAAAATTAGTCTCTGGATTATCTAAAAATTTTTGTCCAAGCTTGTGAGAACCTCGACCATCTCGAGTCGACAAAAAGGCTTCTAAGAGCTAATAAGATCAGATAAATCTTTACAAGTGCCTAGGTTCCGAATTCTCAACATCTGGATCGAGCTTCAACCAATCAAGAGCATGCCAAGTACAAATCACATATGATGAAACCAGATAAGAACATATGCATCCGCTTATGGCACTTCTGGACGATGTGCTCTCATGGCCTTAACCCAGATTCGGTTTTCTTCCTCTTGGCTAATAGAAGGCACTTGACAAAAGAAATGATGACACGAAGTCGTTTCTGCTACAAATAATAATGAAGTTCACTAGTTAAGCCCTCAAGTGAAGATGAAAAGATTCTTGTGATAATCCCAGGAAGAGGGCAGCAAAAGAATTTGAAAAGCTCATTCTTTATATACTCTTTCACAAGGTAAACCTTGTAAAAGAGTGGGGAGCAATTGATGTGGACTAGGTCAATTATTACTGGGCTTTTCTATAAATCAAGTTGAAAACCATTGAGCAAAATGATAATCTAAGCCCAAGAAGAAAGAGGACTCAGAAGGCCCATAAATGATCCACTGGGTTATTATTTAAACTGTGGGGTTTAAAGGTAATTACGCGCAAAATAACTCCTATAAATAGGTCACAGGTATCATTCTTAAATCCTAAGCTCTATTTGCCTACTAAAACCCTGTTTGACTTAAGCATCGGAGTGCGCGCGCAGGGGAAAGCCCCTGCGCCCCTCTGACTTTTCCTATCTTGCAAAATTCTTGAAGACAAGCTAACACAAAGATCGAGGATTTGACGTCAGCAAACTTTTATTGTTGTTTTTTGCTACAACACATGGCAACAGTTTAGTGGTTTAAAAAATTCTTTTAATTGATTTTAGTTTAACATCAAAATATATTGGTACTTATACTTATTTTTCCTTTTTACTATAAAAAATAAATCTTGTTGAATCATATTTTCTCACTTAAAAGAAAAATTCTCTCATAACCTCTTCCCTCTCCTTCTTCTCCGTTTATCTCAAAAAGTAAGGCCAACCACTACTCTCCTCCTTTGGCCATCATCCCTTAGCCCAAAAAAATTTCAAAAAATACTCAAAAATTAGCTTTCCTCCCCCGCTTTCTCTTTTTCTAACCCACTTCTTTCAAATCTCTCAATATTCCTAGATCTAAAGGGGTAATCTCAGCTTCATAACTTCAAAAAGACCACCTTTTGGCCGATCAAAGCTCTTTCTCTTCTACTATATTCTCATCCAAATCCTAAGCTAAACAAATCTTTAGTTTGAGACCTAGAAATCTTGAAAATATCTCTAAACAGAAATCGATTTTAACTTTCTTTTGTTGGTTTCCTCACCCCCCTAAGTGAGGAATGAGACTAGTCTTTGTTTCGTTGTTGCTCAAATTGTGGCGTTGGGTATTTTTTTATTATTCGATGATTTTCTAGTTGATTTTTTTGAACCTTGCTCTTTGGGGTCTTGTGATCTCTTTCCATCCTTCCCAACTCCATAAACTTAAGATTTATCCCATTGATTGAATCAAAATCTTGATTTCTCTATTTATCTCTATTTTATCTTCTTTTTTTTTCTGAGTTTATCTAATCATAATGGGTTGAAATTGAGTACCAATCAAACTACATTTTTTTTTGTTATTTATCATTTTTTTCATTGGCCTTCACATTTTTCTCCTCCATTCTCTTTGCAGCTTCAGTTTCAATATCTTCATTAAAGCCTTCAATACTTTCATTAATTTTTTGTTTATTTAATTTTAATTTTTTTATTAAATATGTTTTCTCCTCCTCCATTCCCTTTATAGCTTCAGTCAAAGCCTTCAATAACTTCATGATTTTCCTATTAAATATGTTTACTTAGATATGTCTAAACCATAGTCAGTTTTATCAAAAAGAAGATGTTAAGTGAAGAAAACAAATAAAAGAAAGAGAGCTTTTATTTACAACCTATCTGTTACTCTATAGAACCTATTTACATAAAATACCTAAACCTAAACACCTCTTCTAATTTTTACTTCTTACAACCTATTTTTTATATAAAACTACCCAATATACCTTCTCACACCCTAAACATACAACTTATCTCTGACTTCTCTCTTCAATCTCATTCATCGCAATCTCTCTTCAAAATCTTCATTGTTTAGAGCAATCTAAAGTAAATCTTATAGCTTACACACTGTGAGCCATAATTGGATCATGGAAGCATACTTCCATGAACCTTCTATGATTCATGGAAACAAGCTTCCATGACCTTTCCAGAAGTGAACTTCCGAGAGCAACCATGTGCTCTTAGAAATGAATTTCTGGGAGGATCATTATGTTTCCGAAATTTCATTTCCAAGAATACCACAAAACTCTCGGAAACTCACTTCCAAGAGTTTTGAATCCAAAGATTTTTTTTGGGTTTTATTCAATTGTTCTTTAATTTATTACAAATTTGATGAGATTTGGAAAAAAATTGTTAAGGTTGGCTGTTTAGAGTGAGAAGATAAAGAAGACATGTTATTTGGGTGTATGTAAGAGGATAAAATGATAACTTTATTCAAGGGCATTTTTGTATTAAAATATAATTTTAAAATAGGGTGTGTGGAGAAATGGATAGGTTGGAATAGAAGCTCTCTTAAAAAAAAGAAAACCAACAAATGGTTGAAGAAGTGGAAGCAGACTTCTTTCCTAAGCATTTAGACATGGTTCAAATCCTGAAGTCACCATTATTGAGAGGGTTAGACTGATTACCGCTCCTAGCCCAAATATAATTAGTCTCAAACTGTAAAACGGATGAGGATACCTGTGGTTACAAAAAAAAAGAAAATTAACATTGGATTAGATATTGGATTTGAAAAAGAAAAAAGAAAAAAGATTTAATATTTTTTTGAGAGAGTGAAAATACGTTTTTGCCCTTTCATTAACCTTTACTCTCTATAATGGTAAGTGTAACTCACACTTGTTAAAAAGTTCTAAATAGAATAAATTCGAAAACATTTAGTCCTTAATTGATCAAAATTAAAGTGTGTCTTTAATTGCAAAATACCCCAAAGATTAGATCCTAAATTGAGCATTTAGCCTTTTTTTTAGTGCATATTTTTCTATTTTAATAGATTAATGTAATTTTCAAAACATTGATATATTAATAAAAAGAATTTATTTATTTTTTGCAAATTTTTAATATCGTTAATATTTTTTTCATGTTATTTGATGTTCCAAGTACTAAAAAGGATTAAAAAAACTAATCTAATTTTTGTTCATGTTTAAGTTGTAACTTAAATGAAAATTTCTCAATTATATATGCTTACATATTAATTATCAAAAATGTAAATGATTTTGAAACAGATCTCTTAAATTTCTTTTTATTAAAAAATGAATATATCATATAATTAAATGTGAGTACATTAGTTATTTGATCATCATGTTAGCCATTTTTTCTTTGAATCTTTGCCACTTGAATGACAATTGTATATGTTGTTAAGAACAACATCTATCCTTCAAGTCAGATTTGCTTCCAACCTTTCTTTCTCTTCTTTATTTTTTTTTTTTGGTTACAACCCTTCTTTCCCTTTTGTTTCTACTCATAACATTGGATGAGTGGTTTCCAAGGTGGGTTCCATGTTTTTCCTTCTTTTTAACCATTTTTTCCTTTTCTTTCTATTCCTAAAGTTGGCCAAGTAAGGGCGGGAAGAATAATATATAATTAATTAATTAATTAATTTATAATAAATGATATCATTATTAAAATATATTATGTTTAATATGAATAATATTTTATATAAGTCACATAAAAATAAAAATAATAATAACATTATTATTTAAAAAAAATCCACTCTCCCACATGTAGGACAATGGACAGTCACTCTCACACATGCGAGAGAGTGGACAACCACTTTCTCACAGTGTGGGAGACCTTTCTCATTGATATGGGAGACTGATCTCCCGCCATGTGGTGAGATATACTCTTTTGCCACGTAGGCGAGAGACTTATCCAAAGGCCCACTTAGAAGTTAATATGGGTTTATTTACTGACGAGTGAATTCCAAAAACCCCCTCACTAAACTCTAAAAATCCACAAACCCCCTTCTAGTTTTAAAAAGTTAATTTACCCCCTTTGACTGTTAGTCAACTGTTAGTCATATTATTCATTTGACAAAAATAAATTTTTTATTTCGTAATCCATTTGGAATCTGGTTTCTAACAATTTATTTTTGTTTCATTTTCTTTCATTTTCTTTGTTGACAAACACAAATTAAAATCATGCAAATGCAAACTTTCATCAAGTGTTCTCACCTTCCATCCATTTAATTTGTCACAAATTAATTAACGGTGTTAATAGCTCAAGTTTTCTCACAAATTAAATGGATGGAAGGTGAGAAACTTGATGAAAGTTTGCATTTGCATGATTTTAATTTGTGTTTGTCAACAAAGAAAATGAAACAAAAATAAATTGTTAGAAACCATATTATAAATGGATTACGAAATAAAAATGTCATTTTTGTCAAATGAATAATATGGCTAATAGTTGACTAACGGTCAAAGGGGGTAAATTAGCTTTTTAAAACTAGGAGGGGGTTTATGGACTTTCAGAGTTTAGTGAGGGGAGTTTTTGGAATTCACTCATTTACTGACGGGATATTATTATTGGCTCAATTTTGTTTGGCCTAGATGCGCGCCTAGGTCTTAATTAACTCAATGAGTCTAGAGGCAATAACAAAAATCAATATGGATAAAGGACAAAAGGGTAACTGCAACCCAAGTTACCTCTATAAATAACAGGTCAGATGGTTTATAAACTCAATTAATGTCTCTTTTTCTTATTAAGACTCTGTTCAACTTCTAACTTAAGCATCAAAGTGCATGCACAATGACAAATCCCTACGTTTCTCTGATTTCTTCTTTTTTCTACAAAGTTCTTGACAGACACGTGGACACAAAGATTAAGATTCCTATGACAAACAAACTTATTATTGTGGGAATTTGATATGAAAAGCATTTTATAAAAGATGGTGAGAACACGATCAGCAGCGAGGGACATGAATGATGGGGAAGGTTCGGTTAACTCTCCTGATCATCGAACACATCAGGAAACTCAAGTGCCAAAAGTTGAACCTATGAATACAGTCTTCATGGCAAAGTTCAAAGCTCTAAGGCAAAAAAATGAGGAGATTACTTAAGCATTGAAGGTCTTAGTATATTTTTTTAAGGAAGCACTTTCACAAATCATTTTTCCATCGGCCATTTAGAATCTTGCATGAGTAAGTTAACCATAACAAACTAATAAGGCAAACCATAGGCACTAGACCGATCTGGAATTTCAGTGACGGTAGACCGGTGTGCGGCAAAGTGATATGTGATAGAACAACGTGCGGGAGATCGACGTGTGGCAGACCAGTTTGTGAGAGTGATATGCGATAGACTGGTGTGCGGGAGAGTGATATGCAGTAGATTGATGTACGAGAGATTGATATGTGGTAAATCGATGTGCGAGAGGGTGATGTGCAGTAGACTGATGTGCTGGAGATTGACATGTGACATATCGACGTGCGACAGACTGGTGTGTGATGGATCGATGTGCGGTGGATCAATGTGTGGCATACTGGTGTGCAACAAACCGAAGTGAGGCAAACTGTAAGTGTAGACTTAAGGCCATAAACTGGGGAGCATCAGTTTAATGGTACGGGAGGTGTTGGGACGGTAAACCCTAACTAGGCAACACATCGAACTGCCATCAGGATATCCGACTTAGAAACTGATTCAACCTGGAATCCTGATATAGAAAGAGAGGAAGTTAAGCGAGTTGGAAAGAGAAGGAAGTCGACACCCTCTACCCTTGATAACGGGAAAAGAGTTACAGATCAACCAAATTCTTCTAGGATTAGAAGTCAGTATGTTTTCACAACCCAAGAAACAGCTGATGTGAAAAAGATGGTTGAAAAGATTATGGAAGAGAAAAAGTTAGTGTTAACTAAGGTTTTAGATGAGACATATACCGTTTAGTGCCTCAATCATGGAAAGGCCCTTGCCCGTAAATTCAAAATGTCTCAAATGACAACATATACGGGAAAGATTGACCCATATGATCACATGCAGAACTATGAGTCGCTAATGCTCCTTTACGGCTGGGAAGACGAAATTATGTGTAGAGTATTCTCGACCACTCTAACAAGTTACGTAATGTGAGAACCTCATTTTGCCAATAACACATATAAGTTATTCATTATGAAAATCGAAAAGCAAAGGTTAATCGCTAAGATTTCTATATAGTGATTATGCTAGAGAAAATTGGATACAGGGCCCATGGAAATTACTAAAACTTGGAATGACCCTGAAAGAGTAAATTGTTGATACTTGGGGATTGATTGATCCATGGTATGAAACTCGTCTTGATTGAAGTTTAATTTGAAGTATCGAAGAGAACTATTATAAACGTTGTGCTTTGTAAGGATTGGGGAAAATCACGATGTGGGTCCCATTGGAATTTTTATAGTTCAGATTGGGGTGAAACTCCAAAGTATTGATATTTAGAGTGAAATAATGAGATGTTAAGAATCTACATCTCAAAATCCACTCGTTTGTGCATGTTTTGAGAAATGTGCAACAAATTTCAAAATTATGGTTGTGTCCATAAGCCCAAAAACATTGATGAATAATGGTCAACCTAGTTTGAATTTTGATCCATAGACTATCATAGATGAATCGTCGAGTGAAGATGTCTCACATAGTTCCAAATTGTAGACTGAATCACACGAAAATGCTGAAAACTATGCAAATGAACGGTTAGAGTTTTTTTGGTAATTTCACCATTATGATCAGTCAAACCCCGATAAAAATCAATATTTTATTGAATTATGTCAAATAGATATAATTGGCATTGAAATAAAAATAATTTGAAGTTAAATTGATTATTTAAATGAATATTAAAATAGTTGAAACATAAAGAGAATTAATGAAATTATGTAAGGGTAAAATGGTAATTTGCCATTAAAGATATTTAAGATATATAAAAGATATTCTAAAAAAATTTTGTCATCTCATCCAAATGAGTGACCGACCATGAGAGAGGTAGAGAGAGAAAATCCTAAGTGTTTTCATGTTTTAGAGAGAGAAAGCTTGTAAAATCATAATGTAACCACTCCAAGCCGAAAAGTGACCTAAAAGAAAGTTGTTCAACTCGATGAGCTCTACAACATATTATGATATGGTGTGTTGGAGTGACCATTTGGAGGGTGAAAAGAAAGCTCAAAATTTTGGCTAAGAAAAGGTAAGAGAGAGAAATTTTGATTTTGTTTTAATCGAATATATGTGATAATTTTGAGACTGTAGAGCATGAATATGAAGTTTGATCTAAAAACTGTGTTTGAAACTGATCTCTATAGCTTTGAAACAAATTGGACATCTAGGCTTGCTTATTAAAGATTTGCGCTAAGGAGACTGTTATCGTATAATCGCGATTGTTTGGTAATGGATGTGTATACAGGAATGTAGAGATATCGTATTTGCATTGAATTATAGCTGAATTGTGGTATAGTGAACTGTATTTGATTGTATAGGAGGTTTTGAAAATGAGTTTTTAACTCCTATGGAGCATATTGTCTAGGAGTAGCTAACGTCCAAGGGAGCAATTGACTGCTCAAACACAGGATGTTGGTGTTTTTAATGTTACTGACTTAAACTAGTCAACTGCCTTAAAGACCAATCAATTGCCCCTAACTAAAATTGATCGAAACCAGCTGACTGCCTTAAAGACCAATTGATTGCTTTTTACCGAGAATTATACTATCTAAAAAACAGTCGACTAGAATGACGATTAGTTGACTACATTTTACCCATAAGCTTTCTATCTGAGTACCACTCGACTGACTAAGTAACTAGTTGACTGCTCTTTGTATGTTCAGTTCTGAATATTGAAAATTTTAATTTGAAAAATTATAGAAATGTATGGCAGCCGAATGCCCCAAAAGAGTAGTCAACTACCCTAAGTTAGAATGGCTTTGGTTTGAGAAAGTGTTAGGTAAGGTAATAATTTAAATAAGTTAATGTATTCTAAAAGGTTTTAATGTCTGTCAATCATTTTGGAATAATTAGATTTTGATACTGAATGATGATTTTAGAATGAGACTTTGGACCGAAATGATTGTACTGATTTAAAGGTATATGTTTTGAATGTGTTGAGTTATATTACATGATTGAAAGTTAATGAAAAGTATTGAAAGATTTTAAAGTACAGTGTTTGAAAATAGAAGGTATCGAAATGATTGAATAGATTTTAGTTTGAAGGATTGAAATAGTTAAAAATTATCAAACGAAAGAAAACGTTTTGGGATTGGTTAATGATTGCAAAGGGTTAATGATTTGACGTTAGTGACTGTACTGAAAGTATTAGAATTGAAACTATAGAATAAAAAATGAAAAGGTATTGTATAGACATGCATTTAGTCGTGTATAATTGCATTGTTCACATGCATAATCATTGTTTTGATGTTTTTCAATCGTCATGCATAATGATTTTAGAATACATTGTTAATGTTTAATGATTTTGAAAGAATGTATAGTTTTGAATGCTTTGAAGTTTGAATGGAATGAAATGAAATGTTTTGGTTTTGTTGAAATGTTTTGGATTTATATCGAATGAAATGATTGATGAAAGATGAGTTATTGTAAATGTCTTAACATGGCATGCTATGGTTTAAGAGCTATATTGTGGGAGCCACTTTAAGAGTTCTGTGAGACTTATGTGTTACACGAGTTCTTCTGAGATCATTTAAGTACCTCTAGGATTCCAAGGGAGCTAAGTAGTACATAATGTACCTCACCATTAGAATCCACAGAATGTAAAATGACACTTGGTTCCCTAAAAATTATATTTTGAATATGTTATTATTTAACGTTTGAAAGCATAAAGTATTGTTTTATTATTTTCATGGGAATCAAGAAAATGTTTTGAGATAGTGAGCTTCTATAGTTACGTTCGTGTAATCATGCTAATGTAATGTAATGTTTACTGTTAGATCTTAAGAAAGTCCATAGCCACTTCTGTATCACCTGCTCTGTAGTACTTGGGGTGCAATGTTTGCTGTAGACCCTAAGCAAGTCTTTAATAGTTTGCAAGATGTCAATAGCTCCATGACACTAGATGGACACCATTATGACTATGGCCATGTGTTTTAATGTTATTCCCATTCGGGAACCTAATGTTGCATGATTCTATTGGGATGTTGACTGTTTCTACCAAATGTTTTATTGAAATGAAATTTTTCATCGAATTTTATTTATTGAAATGAAATGTTTTACTGCAAAGATATGTATTTATGATATGGTTTTATTGAATCTTAGTTAACGAAACGAAATGTATTAATGCAAAAGAATGTACCCCGGTTATAATTTTATTGTTTGAAAGAAAAGACTTACTGAATTGCTATTGATATAATTTTATCGTTTATTAATGCATAATGATTTAATGATTGTCTCTAATGAATGGTTTTATATGATATGATTATCGATTTGAAATGTAAATTGTTTAATGAATGATATCGTCGTGATTCTTATCGATTGAAATTGAAATTGTTTATCAGATTTTATCATTTTAATGGTTATTGATTTGAAAGTAAGAATTATTGATTTGAAATGAAGTGTTTTATCATTTGCATTGTCATGATTTTCAGAAATATTGTATTGAAATTTTAGTGTTTCGAAAATGCATGAATCCAATGTTTATAAGTTCACTTAGGACACCTATAGTCGGACCTAAGGATCGGAACAAGTGAATTGCTTCAAAGCATCATTCTTTACTTAACTTGGTATCCTTAACCGGTTGTAGCAATTCCTTCCGAGTCCTATGTCACTGTTACTGATAGTAAATGTAAATGTAAGAACTATAATTAGGATACATGCATGTTAGTTGCATAGTATCTATTCCTTTTGAGATCAGGACTAATATTATTGATGGTAAACAATCATCGTAAGAACATATTTATGATACTTGAACATAGTTATTATGGTATCTGCTCTTATATATCTATTTTTCTTACTAGGGATAAGCTCAACCCCTCTTTCACCTCACAGATAATCTGCAGTAGTAACTACCTTGTTAAGAAAGGATTCTGATCGAATTCCTTCAAGGTTCTGGCATTATACTATGGAGGTATAATCATACAGTTATTTTATGTATTCAAACTTTATTGTGCAGTACTTTAATGTGTCAAAGGGATGTGAACTATAGGAGTTTAAATGTCAATGATAGTAATTCAATATAGAAATGAATGTATACTGAGGTTTACAATATGATACTTGATATTTATATAGTTTGAAGTTGTTTAGTTAAGTATAGTTATGAAGTAATCTTACTTGACTTGATGTAAATGAAATGAGAATATAGAGGAAGGAAATGTGTACTGTAAATGATTGTACTGGGACCAATAAGAATAACTGGATATTGATTTAGCTAGGTAACTTTTTGCTTAATATTGAATTGATGACCTTGAACATAGTCCAACCAAATGAATAAAAAAGAAAAAAGTTAGTCCTAATTTTAGGTGAAAAATCTGTGACACTTGATGAAATGGTTCAATAGTTTGAAAGAGGGGTCTATCTCTTTATTTGATCAATTCCGTAGCAAATTCTTGAAGGTATTTATGATTAACAGTAGGAGGAAAAGTAAGTAATGTACTTACTGACTTTGAAGCAAGGCAGTAAGGAATTTTTGAAAAGTTATGTGGATCAATTCTATGATGCCACTTTGGAGGTTCAAGACTGTAGGTCAGTGTCATAGTGGCTGCTATGTTGCAAGGGACCAGATCTGAGAAATTATAGGAATCACTTTCTTTAGATCAACGAACAACACTATTGGAGTTATTCTCTAGAGGACCAGAGCTAATAAATATATTACCTAAGTGGAAGTGCTGAAAATGATACAGACTCATAATCTTGAAAGAGAGAGGAAATGGAAGAGAGAATCCGTTGATAAAAGGACAAATAAGTCGAATAAAGCTCTAAAGTTGAGATATGATAATTACACCAGACTTGATGAACTTAAAGCTTCTATTCTTGCAGCATAAAGAGGACTGAATTGTTGTAGTTTCCTAAAAATACAATTGGAAATCTAGGAAAAGACATGGATGCGTATTGTGATTTTCATTATGCAAATAGGCATTCGACTGAGAAGTGCCGATAACTCATGAACCAATTGGAAAACTTGGCTTGAGATGGGAAGATAGACAACTATGTTTGGAGAAACAAGGAAGCCTACTATTTCCTGCATAATTAGAGAGATAATTTGCTATAGAATAGGCAATATGACAATAAGATAAAAGAGGGGGAGCAAATAGAAGGAGAAATGATAAAGCAAGGAATGATCAGAGAGGCCCATTGGAAGATAATGAACCTATGGGCCCCCAGTAAAGAATGTTATCTCGATGGGAGATTCAATGGCTTGGAGTTCATCTTCATCACAAAAGTTTTATGCTGTCATGACCCAAAGGCCAATGACGTCCACTTAACACTTACCTTATTGCTTTTGGAAAATTACGAACCAAATTTTTCTTTTCTATTTACGGTTTGTATTCGGTGTTAATGTAGTAACTAAATCAAATCTTGTCTTAATAAGATTATTTCTCTAGCTATGTCATACTTCTCAAAATGATTTTCATCATTTTAGCCTTATTTTCACTTTAAAAAAAAACGGGTCGAAAACCTCTCTCTTGTATTTTATCAATTTCCCTAGTAAAATCACCTGCATTAAAACACATTCTAAACTTCACAATACAGCCAGCTTTTATTTCCCACAATTTACACAATCATGCATCTCATATATCTCAAGATTCATTTCACTAGAAATTCCACATTTTGCATTTTTATGCATACTTCAAAATATATATCTAATCCCGGATCGTACTCAATAATCACATAGACGTACGTAATAATCTAGTGTGATCCAAAGTTACATCCCATATTTCTTCCTAGTACTGTGAAAATAAAGTTTGCATAATTATCAAAATGATATACCATTGTATACCTCAAAAGCACAAAAGCAAGGCTCGAAGAATGTAGACGAGTACCACAGCTAGGTATAGTTCCCGAGAGAGCCTATATGAAGCCTGAGCTGAATATCAACCCGTATGATCTGTAGATGTTAAATTTAAGGGGGTGAGCAAATCCACGGCTCAGTAAGTAGCTTAAATAAATACAAACTAGGCTCATATCGTAAAACACGATCATACATGCATGAACTCCATAAAATAGCATGTATGCCTTATATCAAGATTAGCTACTAACTTGTATGTACAACAGATTTCATAAGCTCGTTTATGCTTTTCTTCATTTCTTTAACTCACACAATATCAATCTTTTTGTCTCTTTTAATCGATATGATTAAGCGTGAAAGAAACAACCATTACAAATAACACATGATTCTATAGCATAATATAAGTATAGTTTAACAATTATTCCCGTTCTCTGTCTTATGTATAAGATTTATTTTATCTAACGATAGTCATCACATTCATAGATCACAATCATTTATTCATTGTCTCAATGGCATATGATTTCCCATAATTCATCAATACACATGTAGCACTTAGCTCTCAAAGGATTCTAGAGGTGGCTCCCACAATTCCGAAGATTCTATGTAGCACGTAGGTCCTTTGAGTTCTCTAAAGGTGGCTCACATAGTACAAAAGATCAAGTTTTACTCGGGTGTGCCTCTATAGCTTATGTTTTCAAATGGTTCATCGATACACGTGTAGCACTTAGCTCTCAAAGGACTCTAGAGATGGCTCCCGCAGTTCACGAAGAAAGCTGCGTAGCACGTAGTTCCTTTGAGTTCTCTAGAGGTGGCTCACACGGTACAAAGGAATGAGTTTTACTCGGATTGGTCTCTATGGCGCATGCTCTCAAATGGTTCATCAAAACTCGTATAGCACTTAGCTCTCAAAGGACTCTAGAAGTGGCTCCCGTAGTTCACGAAGAAAGCTGCGTAGCACGTAGTTCCTTTGAGTTCTCTAAAGATGGCTCACACGGTATAAAGGAATGAGTTTTACTCGGATTGGCCTCTATGGCACATGCTCTCAAATGGTTCATTAGAACTCATGTAGCAATTAACTCTCAAAGGATTCTAGAGGTGGCTTCTGCAGTTCACGAAAAAAGCTGCGTAGCACATAGTTCCTTTGAGTTCTCTAGAGGTGGCTCACACGGTATAAAGGAATGAGTTTTACTCGGATTGGCCTCTATGGCGCATGCTCTCAAATGGTTCATCAGAACTCGTGTAGCACTTAGCTCTTAAAGGGCCTAGAGGTGGTTCTCGCAGTTTACAAAGAAAGCTGCGTAGCATGTAGTTCCTTTGGGTTCTCTAGAGGTGGCTCACACGGTACAAAAGATCGAGTTTTACTCAGGTTGACCTCTATGGCACATACTTTCTAATGAGATATGCACGTCAGTTGTGATGTCATTCCATTATCCTATTTTCCAATAAGAACCACTAAGTACTATTCGAGGTCCTTGAGCATAACATCGTAAGATGTATGCATTGTACACAATTCACATATACATTCTCATCGTATCATAATATATTAGTTGGTGCAACTTAAATAAATTACAATGCATTTCTCAAGATGCAAGCACCGACATTTATATGATTCTATATGTTCAGTGAGCATAAACAATTCATAGCACATAACACACAAATCGCAATAAGATTTCAGTCCAAACAGGTACTATTCTCGATCACATCAAATCAATCTTATATCTTACCAAAACTTACCCTCATCGTCTTTTCCATGATATTTTACTAGACTTGACATGAAATTGAATAATTATCGAATAAAGATTTCTTTCATCTCTTACGAGATGATACTAGTAAGATTTATTTAACCCACTTACCTCGATGCTTGGTAGGTTACTTTTCCTCGATCTTCAAACTCAAGCATAGCTTCTACACTGCTCCAAATTCACTACAATTAAATTGAATAACTTCTCAATAACAATGTCTTAATTACGTTTAATCACATACCAAACGTGTATCTTAGAATCATAATTATTCTAGTTCATTTCTTTGGCGAGAATTAAATTCTTCATGTGTCTCGCCAAAGCATTATCCATCTGATTTAATAACTCTTTACTTTATATTCCTTATAAGATAGTAAGAGATTTATTAACTTATGTCCGCTATTTTTCCTTTAAGGTTAGCAACTAAAACCTATGCCAAGATTTTATTTTCTCCTTATCATCCAAACGATTTATATATATACATATATATTCGCCTATGTGTTCATATATATCTATATATATATATATATAATGTATTACCCAACCTTACACAAAATCTATTTATCATTTAAATCTACATAGAAACTAAAGTCTTTCTCATGCCACTAATGCACATCATCATTTACTATTTGTATTAGTTTCATTAATGCATTATTGATTTAGTAATTGCTACATATTCCCTTCGTTATATATATAATTGTATAATTATATAATTATAACTATACCTCAAACAAATTATATAATTATACTTGTACTTATATCTCAACTAATCTCATTTATTTTCTTAGCATATGGATTATGCTTAGGTACATTTGTTTGAATATTCCACAATTGATATTTATTTCTATGGATGATACATATATATTTATTTATTTATTTATTTTCACCTCCATCTATCATATTTCATCCAAATATTCATATGTCATGTATATATAATGATCATAACTCAATGTTTAGAGGGCCTTACCTTTAGACTTTAGGAAAACAAGCCCCTCTCCTTTCCTTCTTTCTTTCTTTTCTATCTTTCCTTTTTCTTCTCTTTCTTCTTCTTCTCTTTTTTTTATAATTTTTTTTGGCTTGAATCGGTTCAGACCGGTTCAGGCCCCCCTTACCGTCGGTTCTCCTCTGGTGGTCAGTTCTCCAGCTGTTCGACGTCTCCACAGCTAGCCAACATTACGGTGAACTTGCTTGTGGCCTCCATTCATCCCAGATCGGCGGCACGACAACGGATCTGACGGTGGAAGGTTCAGCCTTTCTCTTCCTTCGTTCTTCCTTCCTCTGCTGTTTTCCTTCACCGTCGGTGGCTTCTTTACCTTCCTCTCACCTCTGCCAAGGTCGACATTGGGGTGGCGGTGCCTGGACCGGCCAGCACTGTCGATTTCCTCCTCTTCTTCCTCTTCGGCTTTTTCCGTTTCTATTTCCCTCGATTTCCTCTCCTTTCTCTTTTTCTTTCCTTCACCGACGACGCTTCTCTTTTCCCCTTCTTGGCTTGCCAACGGCATTGCCCTCTCTCCCTTCTCTTCTTCCTCCTCTCGGTCGACGGGGTCAACTCTTCCCTCTGTTTTTCTCAAATAGAAAATAACAGGGGTCGAGTACATCCCAACCCCGTTTATGTTTTTTTAATTTTTTATTTATATATATAATATATATAATTATATTTATATAATTATATATATAATTTTATTAGATATATATATATATATGAATTATTATCCTATCCACTGTCAGTGAAATTTTTTAACTCCAGAAGCAGGGTTAAGATGATATGTATCCTTTAAAAATATTAAGAAAATAAAAAATAAATAAAATGGAACACGTGTCATCATCCTAACCCCGCTTGTGGAGTTAAAAAAACTCCACTGACAGTGTATAGGATAATTTTCCTATATATATATATATATATATATATATATCTTAATATATATTTCATATAATACTATATATATATATATATCTATACATTTAAATTCAAATACTATATATATAACTATATATATTTCATATATATATTTATATACAAAAATGTATTACAATAATATACATATGTATTTATTTAATATAAAATAGTATATATATCTTTTTATAAGATATACTATATTTCATATATATATATATATATATATATATATATATATATACTTATGTATTTATATAAAACATATATATAAATACATATTTATATAATCTAATTATATAAATATATCCTCATACACATTTTTATTTCTTTAACATTTAAAATATATTTATATAATATAATTTTATAATTATATAAATATACACCTTTTTATTTCTTTAATTTGGATTTTCTTAATATCCACATTAAATTTCCAACTTCCGAATTCTCAAATTCATTACTTCATCAACTTTCGAATTTCCAAATATTTTTATCTCTTAGATAAATTCATTTATTTTCTTTAGCTTATTTATTTGTTTTAATATTAAACTTACAAATATTTAATATTAAATTTATAAAATTAGCGATTATCATATATGCTCGCCGAGCATATCAAATCAATTCAATGATGGAAGAAAAGAAGGACTAGAAGCCGACTGTATTCACCTCCTCTGACAAAGGAGATGTGATTACTCCTCACGACTATTCAATGCTCATATCTTCAATAATGGCTAAGCACCATGTTAATCAAATTCTAGTGGATAATGGAAGCTCGGTGAACTTTATCTATTAGAATTGCTTTGAGAAGATGAACATCACTAAAGATAAGTTAAAACTTGTCACAATACCTTTATATGGGTTTACAGAAGAGAAGGTGAGCGTAACCAGGTCTACACAACTACCTATCACCTTAGGAGAAAGTCCTAAGAATGTGACTTTACAGCTGTTGTTCATGACAGTGAGGTAAAATTCCGTAGCCTACAATGTGATCCTTTGGTGACCCTTGTTGAATGACATTAGAGCTGTGATCTCCCCATGTTACTTGCTGATGAAGTTTTCCACACCTAATGGAGTAGGCCAAGTAAGAGGAGACCAGAAGAAAGAGAGGACATGTTATATCTCATCCACCACTTGCAAAGGGAATCAAAAAAAGAAAACTCTTACCATTGCTAACCCCCTAAAGATCTTACTAGAAGCAAAGCCGATTATGCGAAAGAATGATAGGGAAAAGTTAGAATGTTGATCACTTGAAGTTTGTTATGGACAACGGATCTGTTGTTTTGAAACTTTTATTTTTATTTTTATTTTGTATTCTTCATTGTTATTCGTTACCATTATTATGTAATAAATTGATCGAGGATGTTCCTGATTCTTATCATTTATCTTGATTATCATGATTGTACATCTTACAACAGGAATATAGAAACTTTGTTAGACTTGAATCAAAAAGTGCGTTGAAGGCAAAAATGCGTAATGTAAGTCATGTATGAAGACAAAAAGTGAAAAGGCTTAAAGCAGAAAATGCACGAGGCAAGCCATGCACTTGAAGAAAAGGCCTAAAGTGAAAAATGTGTGAATTAGACTATGCATGGACTTGAAAAAAAAGTACGCGATGTAAGCCATGCATGAAGACAAAACGTGCAAAGGGCTTGAAGTGAAAAACGTCACGAAGTAAGCCACACACTCGAAGAAAAAGGCCTAAAGGAAAAAATATATAAAGTAGGCTATATATGGACCGGAAGCGAGAAGTGTGTGAAGTAAGTCATGCGTGAGGACAAAAGTGCAAAGGCTTGGAGCGGCGACTTAAGCCATGCACTCGAAGAAAAAAGCCCGAAGTGAAAAATGCATGAAGTAGGCCACATATGGACTTGAAGCGAGAAATGTGCGAAATAAGGCATGCTTGAAGACAAAACAAGGGCTTGAAGTGAAAAATGTGTGAGGTATGCCATGCACTCGAAGAAAAAGGCCTGAAGTGAAAAATGCGCGAAGTAGGCTACACATGGATTTGAACCAAGAAGTGCGTGAAGTAAGTCATGCGTGAAGACAAAAGTGCAAGGGCTTAAAGTGAAAAATGTGCAAGGTAAGTCATGCATTTGAAGAAAAAAGCCTAAAGTGAAAAATACATGAAGTAGGCTATGCATAGACTTGAAGTGAAATGTGTGCAAAGTAAGTCATGCGTGAAGGCAAAAGTGCAAGAGCTTAAAACAAAAAATACGTGAGGTAAGCCACACACTCGAAGACAAAAGCCTAAAGCGAAAAATACACAAAGTAGGCTACGCATGGACTTGAAGTGAAAAGTGTGCGAAGTAAGTCATGCATGAAGACAAAAGTGCAAGTCTTTTAAAGTGAAAAATGTGTGAGGTAAGCTACGTACTCGAAGAAATAGGACATCTATCATGATCCTAACTCTGCTTACGGAGTACAAAAACTTTACTGATAGTGTATGAAATAATTATCTTTTTAAAAAAAATGATATGGCTCTTTAAACGACTATTATGTTATTGTTTAATCATTTACTTAGATGAAATCACTTATGATGAACATATTTGATACAATTTAAGCAAATATAGTGATCTAATTTTTTACATATACATATATACATACATGCATGCATACATACATACGTACGTACGTACGTACGTACATACATACATACATACATACATACATACATATAAAAGCCAAAACAATTAATTTAAAGTAAAATATCCTATGTGGATATTGTAAAAATTTAACACGTATAATATCTTAAAACAAAAAATAATAATTTTATTCAATTTTCTTAAAAATAAGAATCTACAAACATTAAAATTACAAAATAAATCAATTATCTATTTGAATTTCTAAAATATAAACATCTATATTTATATATATTAAAATTAAAAAAAATTCATATCATTTATCAATTTTTTTACTCATATTTTATTGATATATATGTACTGTTGTTATATAAATTAAAAAATATTTTAGTAATAATTAATTTTGGTATAAATTTTTTACTCGGATGAACTTTTTAAAGAAAAAGACATGTATTTTATATAAACACGTGGCATGTGTGGTGAGATAAATTTTTTTCATTGTTAAAGTATAAAATGTTCATGAAAAATCACCCAATCATTGATCCAACGTTACATTTTTAATTTTAATAAGATTTAATTTTTTTATAATAATCTTATATCTTATACAAATAGATAAAAGCCAAAGCTCTTAGAATAATAAATTAATTTTAATTTTTTTATAAATAGTCTTATTCCATTAATTATTTAATTTTAAAATATGTGAAATTTTAAAAAATTATATTTTAATACTATTATCTTCATTTAAATCAAATAAAATTTATCTTAGAATTTAAATTTTCTTTTTTTTGTTACAAAATTTGAATTTTCTGTTATCATTTATTATGTTATTTTTAAATTAAAAAAATCCATTTATTTTGATTGAAACTATTTTAAAGTTTTAAATGTTTTATTAAAAAATTAAATCGGAGTATTTAAACTATATCATTTAGTTTCGAATTAAACTTTCATGTCTTTTTTTTAATTTTTATTTCATTCATTTTTTCAGATTTATTTATTTATTCAATCAATTATTTATTTATTTGTTCAATTAATTTTTTGGTAAAAAAATTCATATAGATTATCTATTAATTTGAAACGTGTATTATCTTAAATAATGTATTTAATTATTTTAAATTAATTTAAATAAAAAATTTTAAATAATAAATTTTTTATATATATTTTTACTTTACTTACTTTTAATGTTTGAGACTATTATAAATAATTTTTTTAAAAAACCTTAAAAAAAAAGATAAAGTTTTCAACACCATTAATTGCATATTTTTGGTTCTTTCTCATACCACATGAATTTATTTTTGGTTGAATACCACATACATTTTTGTACTAATATTGGTATGTACAACAAAAAAATGAAATGATGAAAAAAATGTAATTATTAAAAAATGAAATGATAAAAAAATTTAATTTTAAAAAATGTAATTTTAAAAAATGAAGTTATGAAAAAAATGTAATTTTTAAAAAATATGTAATTAAAAAAAATTATGAAAAATGTAAATTTGAAAAGAAATGAACTTTTAACAAATGTTTATTTTGAAAAAAAAATGAAATTTTGAAAAAAAAAGAAAAGTTAACTTATATCCACGTCTTCTTAAAATAAAATGATGAAAAAAATGTAATTTAAAAAAATGATATTATGAAAAAAAATGTAATTTTAAAAAATGAAGTTATGAAAAAAATGTAATTTTTAAAAAATATGTAATTAAAAAAATGAAACTATGAAAAATGTAAATTTTAAAAGAAATGAATTTTTAAAAAATGTTTATTTTGAAAAAAAAAATTTTAACTTATATCCACATTAGCACGACACGTGGCAATATTATGCCACGTCACTGGTCCACCTGGCATTATAATCTATGCTAACGTTGAGGTGGCATGCCACCTGGGCAAGAAAAACGGACATCACAGCTATTTAACAGCTATATCCTTAATTCTATTATTTTATAACTTTTAGGTTTAACATACTGAAAATGAAACTTAGTGTCCTTATTTCTATACAATTATACGTTGAGGGCTTAATTGCATATTTTGATAAACGTTGGGGATGTATTTGGGTATTAAACCTTGAAAAAAAAAGAAAATTTAACTTATATCCACGTCAGTATGACACGTGGCATTATAATCCACTTCAGCATGCCACGTGGGCAAAGCAAACGGAAATCACAGTTTTTAACGGCTATATTCTTAATTCTATTATTTTATAACGTTTAGGTTTAATATGTTGAAAATTAAACGTAATGTCTTTATTTCCATGCAATTATACGTTGAAGACTTAATTGCATATTGTGGTAAACGTTGGGGATATATTTGGCTATTAAGCCTAAATTAAAATTACAACCATACATCACACATATTTAAATTTAGTTAGAAGTAATTTGCAGTTCAGTAAGCAAAATGAAAAAAAAAAAAAGTTACCGTCTATGAACTTTTTTCTTAATGATAGAAGGCCGATGATTTTTTTAAGAGAGAAATCTTTGACGCAGCCATCACCATTTTTTTTTTTGTTCATTGCCATCACCATTTTTTTTTATTTAAATAGTGGAGTGTTTTGAATGGACAACATATAGTTCGTTCAAATATTCGGCAAAGACTTTGAAAGTAAAAAATGCACGTTTACAAACACACAATTGTTTATAATAAATGAGAAAAAAAATTGTTTATAATAAAAAATAATTTTTTGATAAAACCCAAAAAACTAATTTTTTTGGATAAAATATTTAATCGAATATAAGAAAAAAAAAATGAAAACCGTCTTTCTTTATCCTTTAATAAACAATCTTAATCTTAATAATGTTATGACTACTTGGGATTAATGAATTTCGAAGTATGTGGGTTATTGAGTTTGGAATAGATCTCTCAATTTGTGTATAAATTTTGTATTTATGTCATATAAAATCTTGTTTATGGCATGTAAAATATAAAAATTTTATGTTAAAATTTATGTCGAGATGTCAAACATAAAATCTATTTTTTAGTTTTTCATAATTATATACAAATTTTTATCAATTTTTAACTTATATCATATTCGTATATTTTATTCATATCATTTTTATGTCATATCATCATATCATATCTGAAATTACCAGATCTAATTTGGGATATCAAGATATGTCAAGGCAAAAAAAAAAAAAGAAGCAAGAGAATAAAAGAATATGCTTGTATATAAATTGTAGTAGGCTTAAGTCCTTTATGTGCACATTGACTTCTTTTACGTAACTTACCCAATTAGTTGTATTTGAGAATACTTGTGATTCTATATCTAATGATTCTAGTCAATAAGAATCCATTCATGTTAGGTCTCAATCTTTGACTAAGAATTGTTTCTCCATAAATTGACTTGCTCATAAGCTATTAAGTTTGAATTGAGCCGCTTCAGCTTTTATTGAATTGTTAAGCTTTGATATGAACCAAAGGCTTAAAAATGATATGAAGTAGAGGTGGCAAATGGGCGGATCGGATCGGGTTTGGGTTGGATCATTTTGGATCGGATCATTTCGGGTTCGGATAAGGTCGGGTTTGGGTCAAGGAAAAATCGGTCTATTTCGGATTTGGATCATTTCGAGTTCGGATAAGGTCGGGTTTGGGTCATTGACTTTTTTAGTCAATTCGAGTTGGTCGGATTTGGATTCGGATCGATTTGACAGATTTATTGGATAAGCTTTGGTCATCTTGATGTAATTTATCTGATATAAAAATCAACTGAAACCATATTTCTAAGAACTACAAAACTCATGAATATAAAATTGTCTTCTTACGTGACCTATAGTACAATTGGGATTGAAATAATCAAAATATTTAATAATCTGTATGATAGTTTTCTTTATAATATATTTACCAATATTCATAAATTAATTACGTTAATTAATAACTTTTGAATCAAAGTGATTTAATAATCCATACTAAATATTATAAAACAATACTATATATCTCTCTTTAATTTAGTTTGATTTTTTATAGAATAATTAGAGACATTAGTGTAGATGATATAGCTTCTGTACTCTATTATAGATTAACCATTAAATAATTATACATTATGTTCAAATGAATGCAATATAAAAGCGAATATTTAAATTAAACTATATTAAAAAAATATATAACACTCATATTATTGAAAAAAATTATATTTTTACTATATTAAAATACTTTGATATTTAATTTTAACATTTAAATATTTATTAATAATATTAAATTTAAGTTTGAATATTTTCAGGTTTGGGTAAATTTGGATTTGAATCAATTTGGATTCGGGTCAATTTTGGGTTCGGATCAATTTGGGTTCGGATCAATTCGGGTCGGATCAATTCGGGTACGGGTTAATCTAAATTCGGATGAATTTGGGTTCGGATAAATTCGGGTTCGGATTCGGTCGGGTTTGGATCAATGTAAATTCGGATAAATTTGGTTTCGGATCAATTCGGATTCGGATCGGGTTGGATTTGGATTGTTGACTTTTTTAGTCAAATCGGATCGGTCGGGTTTGGATTCGGGTTAATCGGGCGGATTTTTCGGGTCGGGTCAACTTTTGCCACCTCTAATATGAAGCCTTATCAATTATTATAAGTTTAATAATCAAATATACTTTCAAAATTTTACATAAAATTGATATAAATCTTTAACTTTTGTATTTTACTATGTAAATTCCAAATTTTTAGTGTTGTTTAATGGATTTGAATTTAATTGATTATTATAAAAGATTGAGAATTTATTTACAATTAAATAAAAATTTATAAACTTTTAAAGTAATATAAAAAAGTTGAAAACTTATATATGTTTTACGTAAAAAATTAAAAGTATATTTGACTATTAATCATTATTATATCGTTAGTTCACACCTTATAGCTTAATGTCAACCCTGAGCCTTCTACCCATTCGAAGGCTTAACATCACAGTAAAAGTCGGATAACAACTTAAGTCTGGGAAATTCTCATGCATTTTATATGTTAGATTATTATTTATTTTCATAATTTCATAGTCTTAATAATTAAATGATACTAATTAGTACTTCATTTTCCCTTGAACAAAAAAAGATTATATATGATGCACTAACAGTATACAAATTTTATACACCTCATTAATGAGCAAAGTTTAAAAGTGTATAAACCCTTAAAAATAAATTTAAAATATTTATTTTTAAAGATTTATATATAAGTTATAATCTCATGATTAACTGATATTATATGAAAGCACAATGTATTATATATAAATTCAAAAATAAAAAATGATTTACAAGATTAATTTAATCATTGGGCTTGACTATACCAAGCAGCCCAAAACTCCCATCCAGACTCAAAATTTTGAGATTCAAATTGTAAGTGGGCTGTATTCGTTTGGGTATAGAAGAAAAGTTGCGGTCTTCCAAGGAGTGACCTGTGAAGGACGATACGCGACTTTGAGGTTGCGAGTGCGCGGGAGTGTTTCTTTTGCCTTTCTTTCTTTCCGACTGAAATGAATGTTTCTTCGGTTCAGAAGCTTTGCATTCATGTGAGTTGCAAATTGCGATCTTCACAATAAGCTTCTGAGTTTGGTTTATCGATCTTTTATTGTTAATAATCTTCTGTTAATCAACTTTAATTCCGTGCTGATTTTTATTGTTTTTTTTTGTTGCATTTCATTTTTTGTGTTTTGGCAGTTAATTTCCTCTGCATTTCAAAGATGCCGTTTATCGGAAGATCTTTGCAGATTATCAGTCGTTCTCAAGAGCTCTCCAACTACTCCTATTATTCGAGTTTCAAGTAAATACTTCCTTCTCATTATTCGTTTAGTTTTGATTTGTGTTAATCCGCATTATTTGCTTTTATTTTTTCGGACGCAAATTTCACCAAAAAAAAATCTGAATCGGAAAAAATGCTTTGAAAACATGTCATTTTGAAGTTGAAACGCTGTAGTTTTGGCTGTTTTTGATTCAAATGACTTCATCAAAAGCAACTGAAATAAGATTTTAAAAATGATAAGATGTGTACAAGGTGAATCCTTACAGGTAATGCTATAGCCGAATTTTAGGTAAAATTATGAAGATTTTTTTAAAAAAATTTATTTATTTTGTATTCCATGAGCAGTATCAGATACGGGCATTGGTAGCTGCTTGGAAGAGTTTCAGCACCTGAAGTACAGTAGAGAAGGAATTGGATCCGAAAAGTGGGGTAAGTGGATGATGATAATAGCATGCTCGTTTGATTCTCAATATAAGAGCTTCACGTATAAATTTGACGATAATTTGACTTTATTGTGGCGCAGATGGATTGCTTTCTGTCAAAACAACCAGTAAGTTTTTCGTGTCTCAAGGCAGATGGATTATTTTCAAGTTCAACACATGGTTGAATGGCTTAAATTTTAATTTTGATTTCTTTTCCCTTCTTTGTTTTCTAGTTATATTAGGGGAAGGGGAACAGAACTGGGGACCTCCTTTTTTGGAGGACTGGTTTGGTTACCACTATAGTATGCCTTGGTCCATATGTTGGAAATTGCTGAGGATTTAGGTGATCATACAGGGTTGTTGCTTTTGCTTCAAGTTTACAATGCTTCTAATATGTATTTAGGAATCTGAAAATTCATATCATTCACATAGGTCAACAACTTAATATAGTTCCTGAGTTGAAAATTTAATGTTATCAAGTTAAGAGGCATGTTCTCTCTCTCTCTCTCTCTCTCTCTCTTTTTGCCCTTTTATTCTGTTAGTTAGTTTAGGTTAACTAACGATAAACATTCCTATTCTTAGATTCTTCATTTGTTTTCCGCGTCCTATAAATTTATTTATGTATCTTATGAAATCAAATTTATGTCTGGAGGTTGCAGGCGTTAGTGATAACGAGATATATCATTATCAATTAAATCTTAGAGAAAGTGTTTCAGCCAGAAGGCTCACCAGGCTGCCTTCAAATCCTAAGAAGGGTGCGAAATTCAGGTATGCACTTTACTGAAAATTTTGTCTGGTTCTTAGATTTTATGGGACTTCATTTTTTTTTGTTTTTTTCTTTTTTTCAGCGGTACTGAAGTATGTCTGTCCATTTCTGACACCATGGATGCATTGCTGACAGAGATCAAACACTTCTTTAAAAAGGTTTGCTTTGTACTATTTGACTGACTTTTTTTTCTAATAACAACATACAAATAGGTTTTCTTGGATACACCTGTCTCTATGTTGGTCTGTGTATATGGTTTTGGCTGCGGATTTTAGTGCAACTTTAGCGTATGCAGAAATCCTCCAACACTTATATCTGATCCTATTTAGAAATCCAAGACTGTTTGTTTCACTGCTGTCTCTAGGCAATAAGCCTAATTACTTGAATCAGCTAGAGAGAGAATGCATTAGACAGCAGAGAACCATACTTTGCAGATAAAACAAATCAGGAAACTAAGGTGATGTTAGAATGTCAGCTTTGTGGTTGTATTGCCATTTAACATTTTGCTAAGGAATCATTCCAAGCAACCTCTTTGACCAATTGAGGATTATCACATAAGCTGATGTGTGCAAGAAATGGTTGTTGGCATTTATATGCAAGTATGCAGCCAGCTAGTTGAACAATGAATAAGTGACAATTCATTATGTTCTTGATTCAAAAAGGGACTGTATTTGGAAAAGGTTCTGTAGGAGACTGTCACATCAATGTTCTACAGTTGACCTAGGAAGTTTTCCACAGAAGTGTTTTCTCATAATATCATGGTTTTGGATATTGTTATGTAGTTCTTTTACTTGTTTGGATTTCAATTTCTGATGCCTTCTCTCTTCTTTCTTTTCCCCTAAATTCTCCTCCTGTTTACCAAGTCCACATCTCTCTTGGTTTTGCAGATGCTTATACTAAAGATCCCTGTAAGTTCAACTACTACTTTGATGCTAATAATCTGTAAATTGAATAGTATGGTTAGAATTTTGTATTTCAAGGAAACTTTTTTATAGTATCTGAAGAAAATAACCTTTTTCAGAATGTTTTCAATTTTGGGTACACATGTAAAATTGACTGGAAGGAAAGGAAGATTTCTAAAATGCTAAAGCACCAGTTTCTCAACTAATCTGAAAATTATCTTTGTTGTATCCGTGATTCTGTGGAAACTTGTGACGATGATGCTAGAAATGAATTTTCTATGTATTCTGTTATAAATGTGAGGGTGAGTCTTGGCGCAACAGTAAAGGTTGCTCTTTTGTGATTTGGAGGTCATGCATTTAAGTCACTAAAACAGTCCCTCCCTTAATGCATAGGGAAGATGTGTACATATGACCCTCCTCAGACTTCACAATGTAGGAGTCTTGTGCAGAGGATTTTCCCTTTATTCTGTTATAAATGTGACCAAAAAGGGCTATTGACTTGAGTATAATAGTCTTGTCTTATGACTGTTCATAGAATTAAACTTTAGTTTCAAGTAATAGCTTCTTGGGAATCATATTCTTACTAAGTGGAACTTAAACTTGTAATGCTAACCAGAAAAACACAGACGTCTGCTTTGCCATTATGAAAACTTCCTACTGCTAAGCAAATGAATAGCGTTGGATTTTTGTCCAGAGTGTAGCTGCTGAACTGGTGATTGAACAAGGGGATACTCCTGGGATGCGATGTGAAAGTGTCTTTTTAACAAATGAATGCAGTCCTTTTCACTTTTCAACCTCAAATGTTGAAAGACTAAAGTCAGGCCTTGAAGAATATGTTTTGAAACATGGAAATAGCTTAAACGAAAAATGTGATTCTTGCTTCTGCTCTAGGTAAGTGTAAGCTGAATGCCCTGTTTTCTGTTTTAAAGCTACTCTACATCTGTTGATTGCAGGGTGGGCAAAAAAATTTGGGAGTGCTGTGATTAAACTTTTGGTTTAGATTTACTTTAAACTAATGAGATTTTACTAGTCACTAGTGACCTGACACATCATATAGAATCCCTTGATTCAATCAAACAACTTGAGGTTTGCATATTTTACCTTTCACCAAAAATTCAGCTTATGTTTACTACCAGTAATTGCTGTCATGCATTCTGTTCCAGACTTCCGATTCTTCTTACAAATTCCAACGGCCATATGTTTTCCCCTCTGAATCACTTGCTCATGGTAGCTGTCACTATTATGACACGTGGTCATTAATTAGAACAGGGTGGTGAATCAGGTTACATGGCTCTCTCTTTTGCTGCTCTTCCTAATGGAGCAATATTCTTACCAAATGCTTCAAGAAGGGAAGATGAAGGGCCTTTGTTTGACTGAATTACGAATTTTGTGTGATATTCATCCTTCCACCAAAATCATTCTGCCAATTTTATATCCTCTTTATATATGCTGCTGTAGATTTGTACATGCGTGCTTTTTGATCTATTGCACCGGAGCTTTGGAAGAACTTTTCTTAGTTCTTTTTACAAGACCACTTAAAAATGGAGGGAATAGTGTGAGTGAATTCTATATGAGGTTGTTAGTTTTACTTGCATAATGTTCCTTATTAATTTTAAACGTGTTTCATTTTATATTTCAAATTAGATTTCTTGTGGGAGATTACTGCTCAGTCATGTTGTTAGACTTTCAGGTCTAAGAAAACTAAGGCTACATATCTTCAATCCCCTTAACAAGTATAACTTCCTTTTCCTTCTAGGGAGCAACTTAAGATAGGATGTGGAGTAGCATGCAGCATGGGAAGCCATAGGAATTCTGGACTAATGATGGAAGTAGTAATTGTGATAAGCGAACTTTCTGAATCTCCTTGCTTCAGGTCATGCAGCAATAAAACAGAGGTTTCTATCTGAAGTTCAACTCTAGCACAACTATTTCAGATTTCGAAGGAAGAAACACCTTCTGTTCTCTTCATTTGCATTAACTTATTTCTACAATGTAATCAATTTTTTCTCTGAATTTGTTTGATTAAGTCGATTCAGTTGACAATTTTTTTCCAGGTTTTGTATTTTAAAGACTTCTCACCGTGTCCAGTATCCCAAGCATCCCTCAAAGCATTGACTAGCATTGACTGGAGAAGTTATGGGTTAACTTTGGGGAGTGTTGTGGATCAAGTTGACTATGCAGTGGTTGAGTGGGAAAGTTTACCTCCTTATTTTCATATTGAAATGGTGCTGCACTGCTATCAAAAGAAATATCCAACATCATGTTTTATGATTCAATTTCTTCATTGTTGATGATCTTTATCCCAAGATGCTTTTTTTTTGTATCTTTTTCTTGTTTCTCAAAGTGTTGTATGTTATATGTATTCCTTGACTTGTTACTGAGGTCCTGATATTGCCAGGAAAGTATACAAATCAACCTGATCGACATCTTATTAAAAAGGCAGTCAAACTTGCATTGGATGATTTGAAGGAGAAACACGCAGGACTTCTTCTCAGTGCGCATGCTGTGAAGGTAATCCTCTATCTGTTTGAAGTTTCTAATGCATATGATCCTCTTGGGATAAAGCATTGCTAGAACAATTTGTAACTGTTAAAAACCGTTAATTTAGTTACTCCATGGTCATCTGGCATGGTATTCATGAGTACATTAAGTTTTTGAGAAAATTAGACCATCGACTAATTTTGTCACATATTTAACTGGTAGCCATAAAACTTAAGATTTGCAGTTACGCCCCAGACCTTGCAAGCACAATTGCTGGCCTCATATTGTCATCTAACGACTCAGACTTCCAAAGCGAATGCATCTCACTTCTTGGATTACTTCAGCCTCAAGAGATTGGAGGGGAAACCATTAAAGATTGTATCAAGGAAAAGATAATCTCTGCCATAGAGACATACGACAGGAAGCCAGAGAAATGCAAAGAGGCTGCACCTTTTCTTTTCGAAGATGACCATACCCGGGACCCATACTTTGAGGAATACGAAGAAGGTGAAGATGCTTTTTGTTCCCTAGATTGAGTGATATGTTATCTTTATCCTTATGCATACCAATTCCTGAGACTTCCACTAATCATTGAGAATTCTGCATCTCTGTTAATTGAGAGTAAGGTGTCAATATGATAATATACGAATATTAAGACTTTCAGTTTGGTTCTCAGGTATATGAAGATGTTTACAATTTACTCCCATCCATTACTCTTGTGTCAATGGATACAGTTAATGAATCATGGATTAATATATTTTTTTTGGTAAACATGGAACGAAAGGTGAAGGGGAGTGGTTTTTGATTATTGTAAGTGTAATCGAGCTAAATTAAGACTATTCAATATCAAGCTTGAGTTCAGCTCAACTCAAAAACTTGAGGTTCGAAGTTCGGCTCGAGTTCAATCGAGCTTGGTTTTTGAAGCTGGAGTTCGACTCAACAAAATAGTCTAGCTGCTCGAGCTTAAAATGATTCGATTTGTTAATTTTTAATTATATATTATGAGGGTAAAATGGTAAATTAATAATTTTAAAATATATATTAAAAAAGCTTGATAAGATTCGTGAGCCACTCGAGCTGAATATTTATAAAGTTCAAATTTGGTTCGACTCGGTACTCAAGTAATTCGAGCTCAAATTTAGTTTGAAAACAAATGAGACAAATTCAAGTAATTGTTGAGTCGAACTTGAGTTGTTCACGAGTAGCTTGACTCATTTACATTTTTAATTATACCTCACATCTGAAGGAGAGTCAAACTTAAATTGTTATGGATTAATGTACACATAAAGGCTAGGTTTTAAAAAAAAAGGACTAATCAAAGAGAACTTTAATTTGTGCTTTACTTATCAAGTTTGATATGTTGTTAAATTCGAGTTTGATTTGATTTTAAAACTTAATTTAAAGTTTGATTGGCTTTTATTTTTCAATCTCGAATTCGACTTGTAATTTATGTTAGCTATTTGAATTTGATTTAACAAGTTTGATTAGATTTAATAAAACTATAAATATATGAATATTAAACAGTATATTTTTATTATTTATTTGATATATTAAAAAAATTAAAAATAAAAATTGATTAAATTCAAAAAATTTTAAAATTAAATAATAAAATATTTGAATTCAATTTAATTTGTATTTTGAATAGTTCAAACTAAATTTAAATTCAATTCAACAATGCAACCAGGAAAAAATTTCAATTCAATAATAAACAAGTTACATTTTATAAAGTCAAATTCCATAAATCACCAGCGCAATAATATCTCTTACGTCGTAATCATTGAAGCTCAGCAGCCTGAATGAGCATGGACAATACGCGAAATGCATGACAAAGAAAAGAAGGCGGATCAATGAAGGTTGGTTTTGTTACTGCTTTCAGATAATGGTTCTGAGTGGAGACACGTTGCGGACTGCCGCGTGTACGGTAAGATGAACGGAAGCCCCATGCATGTAAAACCCAAGGCGGGAAAGAAAAGAGAAAAGGTTGGCGTTTTATATCTTCTCTGAATTGTGATTTGTGAACGACTTAATGAAGAGCTTTATACCGTATATCATTTTAATGCTAATGTATAAAGATAATATAATTTTTAATGAAAATGATTTTGATTTAGAAAGGTGGCTTTCGTTTTTATTCTTTTAACTTTTCTAGGCAAGTTTTCTATTTATTTATTTTCAATAAATAAATTATCTTTCTTATTTTTGAGGTCAATTAACAATTAATTTTTGGCCACTAGATTTGAAATAATTTTTTTTTATTTTTAAAAATGATTTTAGTCATAACATTGTCCAAAATTACAGCTCTCCAGTAAGGATGTCAACGAGGTGAGTAATTGTTAATTTTGATATACTTTGAATTTGAATTTGATTATATTTTACAATATCCAAACTTGATTAATTACTCGAATATTTTTATTTTTACTATCTAAAACTTACCTATATAATATAAGAAAGAACTACTTGAACATGATATATACATGTTTATTAAGTCAAAGTTTGATTTTTAAATTTAAATATAAAATGAATTTCAATGCATATTATTAAGAAAAACTAAATAATTAAATTTGAATTAACTCATAAAAATAAATTAATGTTAAAAAATATAATTAAAATTCCTAATGAATTAATTTAATTAAGTATTATATTAGTAATAAATATTTTATAAATAAAAATGTATATAATAATATTTAAAAAATTATTATTTATAATCGGGTTAAGGTTGTAGAGTACTTTAAGATCACTACTCAAACTCATGGTGAGGAACAAAATTACTACCTTATCTTACTTGAATTCGATTTTTAACTACTTTAACCTTACTTAATTTAGTCGAGTAGTACAAAATACCTATTATTGGCTGTCAGGAAAGTATCTAATCATTTTAAAGATAGAGATGCTCTATTCAAATTAACTCAAGAATGTAAAAGCTTTTGCAATAGGGATATGTTTAGTGAAGCATGTATACGGAGAAGTAAGTGGTCGTTTGGTATTGTTGTCAATTTTATGTTTTATGTTTTCTGTTTTTGAAAATTTTGCTTTTTTTGTTTTGTTTTGTTTTGTTTTATTTTAAAATTTTGAAAATAGAAAACATATTTGGTAAGCTAATGTTGTTGTATAATTTTAAAAACTGAAAACATAAAACATGTATGACATCTAATAAGTTGAAATATAATTTTTTAAAATTTATAATTAATTAATGTTGAACATTAAATATTTTTTTATTAAAATTAAATAATTTTAATATATTATTAATAATATGCTATTTTATTTTTAATTTATTAAAATTATATTATTATATAATTTTTATATATTACAAAAATTATTTCATCTAATAAATTGAAACAATTGTTTAATTTTTCAATTAATTAACGTAGAAATTAAATTATAAAAAGAAGAGTGGTTTGAACCATAAAGGCATACTTGTGGCAGTGGAATAAAAAGGCCAATTTTCTTGTTTGAAAGTAGTTCCTCCTGAAATCATTGTTATAAGAAAAAGAAAGAAAGATAAAAGCATTGTTGTTGGCATGATTCGAATTGGAGTCCTCATTTAAAACTACTGTTCAATCTCTGTGTTTTCGTGAAAACATGTTTTGGAAATTGTAGGAAACAAAAAATTGTTGTTTCCTTTAATTTCCAAAACTTTGTTGCCAATTTTTAAAATTCTAAAACCAAATTAGTGTACCAAACACAATTTTTGTTTTAAGTTTTGATATAATGGAAACAAAAGCATAAAACACAAAATAAAATTAATCTCAAACAACCCCTAAATGTTTATGCTAATTTTTTAGCTAATTTAGCACATGCTAGTACATTAGATGTGTGGAAGCTTCCCAATCTGGTTATAGTCGGACTAAATTGTTCAATACAAATCAATTAATGCTCATGTATACAGAAAAAAAAAAACACCATCAGAAATTAAACCGGTAAAAAAAAAGAAACCAAAAAAGTTAATTTAAAAACATGGTTCGGAATTTATCCTCAAACTTCTTTAGCAAAATTAAGGTTAAAACAACAATCAAGTTTGACTTAATAATTATTACTCATTTAAAAAAAATAGATCTAATGTTTGGATTTTTCTTTTACCTTTTGTATCTCTTTATGAAAAAAAAGTTAAAATATTAAAACATTCTTTAAACTATTTCAGTTTTTTCATGTAAGTTCTTATATTTTAATTACATCAAATAAATTCTTTTTTTAAAAATTGTATTAAAATAAATTCTTATTTCAAACAAAAGATTAATTTAGATGCAAATAAAAAATTAAAGATTTAGTTGGGTGTAATAAAATTATAAGCACTTATATAAGTAAATTAGTAGAGTTCATAAACTTTTTTTTTTAATTTTATTCTTTTAACTCAAAATCAACAATTCACGTGAAAACTTCTCGGAGGATAACTTCAATTTTATTTTGTGATTCTACAATCAATATCATAAAAACACCTAAATATATATATCACGAATAATGCTGTTATCATAATTCCAAAAAAGTACTATAAATACAAATATATATTAGTTCAATAACCACAAATGAAACATCATGCATATAGTAGTTGGTCAACAAATATAAAAATCCTCTTAAAGTATTTCTTTTATCTTCTTTGAAATACTGTATTACTTATGAATAAACTCATAAACAAACCCAGAAATGAACTTATAATATTAACGAGCTTCTAAAAAAATTGCGAATGAAATGAGTTCAAGAAACGATTCAAATAGCTAATTCAAAAAACTTTATAATTCAATATTAATTTTTCATAATTTGAAGTTTAATAAACAAGTCAAGAATCATAATTTATGCTCGAGGTCATGACTTGTTTATTAATTCAAAAAAAACTTGAAAATCAAGTTCATTCTCCTAATTATATATATATATATATATATATATATATATATATATATATATATATATATATCATCAATCATATTTATTAAATCATGAATGAAAAATTTATTTTTGAAAATCGAGTATTTTATCGTATTGTATAGTATTGTAAGATACAGTAAATTATTTTAAAATTATTTATAAGTAATAAATACTTAAGATAAATAAAAAATTAAAAATATTATACATATTAGTTGGATTAAGTGAATATGTGATAAAAAAAATAAGAAACACGGTTATGTTCAAACTTTTAACATGCTCATTAATAATATATATTTTTAAATAATTTTTACATATTTTATTTTAATTTACTAATTAAAAGTCTAAAACTTTTTATTTTTTAAGATTAAATTATGTAGATAATTTTTTTAAAACTTTTTTTAAATCAAAAACTATTAAAATTGTATTTTTTGTTAATTGAGTTAGATCAATTTTTGATTGGGCCTAATTCAATTTTACTACAAGTCTATCGAAATGAATGTGATTCGCTTCTGTGTTGATAAATATATTACCAATTATGATAAAAATCGATTTTTTATAACAATACATATTAATTTTTTAATAAATTGAATCATATTGTACTATACATATTACCTTTTTATACGATTTTACAACTGTCATCAACAAAGAACTTAAATCTCCAGCGGATTTGCAAGCAACTTTGTCCGCTCTAGAAGAATATTATTTATGCATACGCATTCTAGACAACATATAAAGCTCTTACATTCTTTTGCGAAAAAAGTTTATTTAAGGCTCCTAAACCAATAAGGCAACCTAAACTTTAAACGCTCTCTTTCGAGTTTCAAGCAGCAGAGGGAGTCGGAATATAGGAAATGGCAGGGTGATCAGGCATGGAAGCCATGAT
Source organism: Heritiera fomes (assembly GCA_032173925.1). Lineage (NCBI taxonomy): Eukaryota > Viridiplantae > Streptophyta > Magnoliopsida > Malvales > Malvaceae > Heritiera > Heritiera fomes. The sequence continues at coordinate 11,523,719 of JAPDPM010000009.1, read as the reverse complement.
TAATTGCTTTGAAAACGTTGTTTGGTCTGCCTGATCTGGAATTGAGCCAGGGTTTTCAGCCTTCAAATCCAGAAACTCATCGTTATAAATGTCCCACCATTTGGCCACTAGCATCTTGATGTCCTCTCTCTCCATGTTTTCCTCCTTTCCTGTATACCTCCAGGGTTTTGATCCCTATATATTGTTTTCCAAGGTTAATTAATAGAAGATTACTAGATTTAAATAGGTAGGTTACATATAAATTATGACATGAAGTTGACATTCCATTATTAATTTGATCAAATTAACACCTAGCTATAAGTTAAAGGTGATCAATTTGACGGCAAAAGAATACTAACAGCTTCACAATAGTGGACCACCTTTATTTTGTCAAGCTTCACATTCTCTGGGTGGCGCCATAACATTGCAAGAACCAGGTTGTATACGAGAGGGATGGGTTTGTACACTTTTTGGAAAAACGTGTTCAAGAAATCCTGTCAATTTGCAATCAAGAAGAAAACAATTATTAGACAAAAAAAAAGACTAATTGATTTTGTTGTTACACAAATTTAAACATGAAAAACAATTTAATATTAACCTTAATTTCCTTGATCTTAGTTAATTACCCTCTCTAAGCTACTTTTTCTAATTCCCCACTCGCCCCATAGATGGATGATATTATCTTGACTCTAATCCCAGGTTTAATCCTAAACCACTAATTAATCCTACAAAATAGAATTTTTGCATATTTAAATCGCATGATTGCTGTCATCATCGTAATACTGTACCTAATTTGGAAATAAAACCATGGGATTAATCGAAAATCTATGGCGATTATCTTGTATGTTAATAAATTCCCATGCATGTATTAGAAGGTCAAAAGAAAAAAAAAGTCGTAATTGAAAACATGGCTATCAAAACGGAATATGAATGGAAAAAAGAGAAAGAGATAACTCAGTACTTGCTCTGCAAACGGTGTTGGTGGGGTGATCTGCAGAGTCTCAATGAGTTTCTCATAAGTCAAACGGCTAAGCTCAAACACGAACATGCCGGCGTTGAAGTAGGAAGCGGGAGGAGAACCCATCTCCGCTGGACATGTCATCTTATCGGGGCACTGCTGGCAGTAACCAATGGAGTATTGGAACGTGTGGTTCCATACTTTCTCACAATAGCAGTCGATTACAGTAAGAAGTAACCATCTGGTGCGTCCAGCAGGTGGTCTATATTTTCGTACACTTGAATATCCGCATCCAAATAAACCATCTTGCTATACTCCTCGAACTGTAGTAATTATAATCATCACTTATAATTTTACACATATATATTATATAAATCAAAATTTAACTGTACATATATGGTAGTTAAGTGATTAAAGTCAAGGATTTCTTTTCTCCAATTCTGTTAAGAACTTATAATTTAGGGTTTTTAAATGATTAAAGTTTAGTTTGGAATCTATCGCATCTAACAAAAAAAAACTCAAAACAAAAAAAACATGAAAATTATTTTTTACACTTTTTTAATATTTTATTTATATTATTTTTACTTAATGGTCGTTTTATCTTTTTCAATTTTACCGGAACTAATCTCACTACTTATCCAAACTAACTCTAATCTCAAGTCTTGCAATATATACTAAGTTGATTTTCTTTACTACTAGTTACTAAAGATTGAATATTGGTAGCCACACAAAGACCAAGTAAAGAAAAAAATGCATTCTGAAATTAATTATATGATGCTGATGCCTTTGTTTCGACTATTAATATATGAATGTTGTTTAAATTAAACAAATCCGTGGCATCTATTTTCATTGCTACGAAGGGATATTAATCTAAAAGTAATAATTAATGCAGAATCTGAATCATGGATATGCTATGTTTGATTCTACTTACGTTCCATATACGAAGCTTGGAGTAATTGATCACGAAGTGGCCATGGCAAATTGAACCTGGTTCTCCGGTGGATAAATAGGCTCAATCTCCCGAAGAATGCAACCTTGAGACCTCAAAATCTCTCGGTGTTCCTTAGGTACATCGGGCAACATAGCAACTACAAGAGGGTATGCGCTCTTGACCTTGCGCAAGCCCTTGGCTAATCCGACCGCCCCCTTAACATAATCACCATTACCAGCAAGAAACGTTACATAAGCCTTTTTTGAGTAGCCTCCGTCAACCTTGCCTGCCGGTGGAAAGGCATCCACGAGCACTCCCGGAGCCATTTTAATTGATTCGTAGAGGTTAGTTTTGAGGAGTGTGGGGAAAGTAAACCAGCAACGCTGGAGATGCCACCTTACTAACCTCTACTTCCTGAGTTTCTCCGATGGCACCATTAGCCTCCTTAAATAAAGGTAAGAAGCTGAAGTGGGCTAAATTCATGCCCAAATGAACTCCAAATGAAACTCAAATTTGTATTTTCGTAGTCATTTTCAGGGTTTTCCTTAACTGTTAGTATTAACGTCTTTGAGAGTCTTGCTTGGCATGAAGAGGATGTATATACAAAAAATTAAAGGGAAAAAACGAATGAACGTCCTTTATTGTTCAACCTACAGTATACCAAGCCTTGTCATCAAGATAGACGGATGACATCTTACGGTTCCGATTAATCATCATTTGAAGATCGAAGCCATTCTATTTTTCTATTTATATTACAATATAGGAAGGAAATTAATGTCAAGGCATTGAAGTCATGATTTTCCGTTTGTGGAAAATATAATAAAGCATCCATTATCTGCTACTAGGTTGGTCTTTTGTCGTGGAAATTAGGGGCACTACTGCCATACTTATGGGAAGAGATAAGGAGATTCTTCACTCCTAATTGTGAAAGCCAATTAGTGATTAGGGTTGAATTAAAAAGCTTTGCCGATAAAGAAAAACAATAATTAGAAATCGACACAATTCTGATGATCTTCAAGTTCCTTCCCAACACAGGCACTGATGAACAAGATTTTAATGTTTCGAAGATGGTATAATGGCAAAGGGCTCATGGAAGAATAATAAGTCTTTCGAAACAAATTAACAACACCATTAGTGTAAATTAGTTTTTTGTTGTGGAGAGAAAATGTTGCTAACTAGTAGAACGAGATGTGCCAGGAGACAATAGAGAGGAAGACTGAAGCAGATCTAAAGAATGAGTGTGGTGGTAGGCGGTGGTAGAAGGCTGAGTAAGGCTAAGAACAAGACTGAATAGAGAAAATAGAGTAGAGAGGGTTTGAGAGAGTTTCTAAGTGAGATTACTTGCCAAAAGTCCCCTTTAAGGACAACAAGAATTCATATATATATATATATATATATGTGTGTGTGTGTGTGTGTGTGGAAACTGAGAGTTACATATCTTTGGTATTTATAACATAAGAATGAGAATTGGCAGTTACAAAGTATTAATATTTTGTCTAACGAGAGTTATGCATTGGGAGAAGGTGTACCGAAATAAATAAGGAAGAGCACTCATACTTCAAAGAAAGGTTAAGAGAAGAATTCTTAACTATCTCCATATCTGATCCACCAAGCCAAGCTCTCCAAGACATCCCAATAGTGAAGTTAACCCAAGAATCCTACCCTATTTTGGGATTATTTTCACTTCTTCTCGATGAAAGTGCTATTTAGTGAAGACGTTGATGTTATTCCATAAAAGTGTTATTCTGTAAATGTGATGTTCTATGAAAGTGCTATTCAATAAATGGCTTGTTCTGAGAACATGTAGTTTTGAGAAAAGCTATTTTGTGAATCAGCTGCTCTATGAGGAAGCTCTTCTGAGAAAAGCTATTTTGTGAAGGAACTGTTATGTGAATAAGCTCTTCTAAGAAGAAGTAATGAGCTCTTTTGAGAAGAAGTTCTTCTTGTGAGGAAGTTATTTTGAGAAGAGATTGTTTTGTGAAACAACCTTATTACTTGTTTTAACTTTCATTCACTATAGTATGAAACTTAAAGAGATTAAAATATTAGTTTCCAAAATCAAGTATCTACATTTTACCCCCTCCAAGAAAATTCTTTGTATAAGAAGTTCTCATATAATAGTACAATAAAGGGTCTTTGGAAAAATAATATTTCTCATTAAAACTTAGGCTTTGTTTGGTAGGAAGGATGGAAAGGGTTAAGAATGGAAAATTTACTAATCCAATGGTTAAGCTACAAAATAGGAAAGTGGTTATGAAACCTAACCATTAGATTATCAAATTTTCCATCCTCAATCCTTTCCATCCTTCATACCAAGCAAAACCTTATTATCTTGTATTGAAATTATTTAAGCTAGACTCATTATTACCCCCTGTATGAATTTTAATGATGGATGAAAATTTTCTAGCAGAATAATGAATGAAATTTTCCTAGCAAAATAATTGCCTAGCATAGTGGGTGAAATTTTTCCTAGCAAAATAATTTTTGTCTGATAGCACAGCAAAACAATCACTTGGCGGAATAGGTACCTATCGGTACAGCTACCTAAAAGAACAACTGCTTAAAAATATATTTCTTCTTATATGTTATGTTGCCCTCTGCAAGAAATCTCTGGAGGGAAGTAAATGAGTTCGCCAAAATGTAAATGAGTTCTTTGCTATGGAGAGGTAATGTTGCAAACTAGTAGAATGAGATGTGTTGGGAGATGGTGAAGAGGAAGTCTGGAGTAGACTTGAAGAAAGAGTGCAGTGGCAGGTGGTGATAGAAGGTTGAGAACAAGATTAAGTAGAGAAAGTGGAGTGGAGAGAGTTTGAGAGAGTTTCTAAGTGAGATCACTTGCCAAAAGTCCCCTTCAAGGACAACAAGAATTCATATATATAGGTTTGTAGACTGGGAGTTACATATCTTAGGTATTAATAATACTATAATGAGAATTAGTAGTTACAAAGCATTAATGATTTGTCTAATAGGAATTATGCTTTGGGAGAAGGTATACTGAAAAAAATAGGGAAGAGCACTTATACTTCAAAGAAAGGTTAAAAGAAGAACTTTTAACTAAAGATTAAGATAAGAACTCTTAAATATCTCCATATCTGATCCACCAAGCCAAGTTATCCAAGACATCCTAATAGTGAAGTTACCCAAGAATCTTGCCCTATTCTGAGGTTACTTTCACTTTCTCTTGATGAAAGTGCTTTTTAGTGAAGATGTTGATGTTATTCCATAAAGGTGTTATTCTGTAAATGTGATGTTCTATATAAATGAGTTGTTTTGATACAGCTTATTCTGAAAAGAGTTGTTTTGTGAATGAGCTATTCTATGAAGAGCTATTTTGTGAGGGAGCTTTTTTGAGAAGTGCTATTCTATGAAAGAGCCATTATATGAATAAGCTCTTCTAAGAAGAGTAATGAGCTCTATTGAGAAAAAATTATTCTTGTGAAGGAGTTATTTTAAAAAGAGATTGTTTTGTGAAACTTAAAGAGACTTAAAGAGATCAAAATATTAGTATGAAACTTAAAGAGATAAAAATATTAGTTTTTAAAATCAATTATCTGCAATTAGAAACGTAGTCTAAGAAAAAAGAATATGTTTTTTAACCATAACCTATTTTAGCCTAATATTTTCTCACATAGTATATACTATCGTTCTTGATAGACAACGTTCTAGGAAAAAACCATAGTCAAACATGCAAAAAATAGACTATATTATTTTTAGACTAGGCTAATTTTAAACTTAGTCTAATTTTTAAATAAAATACATGATTAAATTATTTATAAATTTTGATTTATTTGAAATTAAAATCAATAGACTACGCATATTGGATAAACTGTGCTGTTTCATTTCATTAAAAAACATTACAAAGTATTACTGCAAAATGTTTTTATACCATATTTTTATGTATATGAATTGTCTTCGAGACTTATGACAAAATGAACTGTCTTCAAGACTTTAGCACAATATATATGTGAAGATTTTACTCCCACAACAAGCATAGTGCTAAAGCTTTCTCATTTGTTACTTCTTCATATATTAACATCCTAGCTTGCATTACCTTCATCTTCCATTTTACTCTAAAGGGTAAGTTGTCAAATTAATGAACTAAGTTTTCAATGGTAATAGATACATTATATTAGGCAAGTTACTTATCATATAATATCGTCTATGTGCATCTAATTCGCTTCCAAATTGAAGCATTGTTGTTTAATGGTTTTTTGTCTATTTTTTTGTAAAAATTGGGAATTAATGAGTTAAAGTAAGGCAAAATAGGATGTTAATAGACCTTAACTTTCATTATTTATGTGAGTTCTTATGCAGATGAAATTTTGAATGACTTTAATAATGTATTAGAAACTAATCTTGAAACACCTTAAGGAAATCAGCACAAGTTAGTACAACTATTTTTGCTTGCCAAATTTCACAGGGTAAACTCTTAGAGTTTGCTTCAAATTAAACTTGACTGCCCTAAGTGTTTTTTAAAAAATCACAAGCTTGCAAGAAATTCAACAGGAGTTTAAAGCCTTGCGAATGATAGTGGTTAGTTTAAAAGTCAACTAATTGGCACAAGTCACAGGGAGGTAAACCTTACTTCTCGCCAGTCTTAAGGATTACTTTCTTTGGGATTTTTCACAATGCAACAACACATTAACCAAGGGTGGCTAGCCATGGTATCTCTTTTAGGGTTGGTAGTATTTTAATTCTACTAGCCTACTCAGTCTTTTATTTTAATTATGACTATTGGCCCATTATTTTTTAAAACAATTTTAATGAATTAAGGAGACCACAATTTAATTAAACTCTTTTAATTAAATTGATTTATCATTTATAATTAAAAGGTGGGCAAATTTAATTAAACAATTTAATTAAGTACACTACACATATTTAGTTATGGCTATTATCTTTTTAATTAAAATGGTGATCACTATAAGTTAATTAAACTCTTTTAATTAAGCTTATAGCATTATAAATTAAGGCATTATGATTTAATTAAACATATTAATTAAGTTTCATAACTAGTCATAATTCCACGAATAAAAGGTTAATTGAGAAATTTCAAATTTCTCAAGACTTGCCAATTCATTTTAATACAATTGTTGCTATTATGTGTGTGAATCATTAGGTTTCCAATTGTTGGCAAAGAACTTAAATATTCATTTAAATTCATAGATTAAGAGTGGTATATAGCAACACATTATGATCACCCAAATGTTAAAAAAACGTCAAAGAGGTTTGATTAACCTATTTAGTGTACAAAATTATAGTGTAATTTAATCCTTTCATTATAATATCTCATAAATTCATAAAATATAGTACAAAAGTCTACTTTATGTGGATTTTAATATTTATCCATGTGCTACCAATATTAACTAAAATTCATATATTGTTTTGGCTAGAGAATCCTAAGTTAATATTAGTTAAGATGAACGAGATATTATCCTCTATGTCACTTGGGATGATGAACCATTATCTTGACTACCTATCCACCTTCATATGCTCTAGGCCATACTTAAAAGCACTTTGATTAAGCATTTGGCAATACAAACTTGTATGGGTGAAATAAAAGTATGACAGAACATATATAAGATGACCTCGATCTCGAGTCAAAAGATCATTTATACTACTGACACGTGAGAGTATTTCCATAAACACTTAAGTGACACCACCAAATAGAGCTCTCGTAGCAGGTCATGTTTAATGAACTTATTTTCTAATAAGCATCCACATGTTGTCCTCAAATATTCTCATATTTTAACTTGTGAGATCAATTGCTAACTTTAAAAGTAATGAGGGGTAATATGTGCCAGTATTTAAGCACTAAATCAATACCCTTTCTCGATAGTACAATGATTAGGTTCAAATTTTAGAAACAAAGCTTTGATGTATAGGGATTCTCATAATTGTAATTTTTTACAATTCCCTTACAAGGCTTATATAGTTCTAGGAACTTCACTTCACTTATTGACTAATAATAATTATTATTGTCAATCCAAATGGTGAAGGAAAACCTTTATGTTACTTACCATAAGTAAACATATATGGCCATGGCACCATGCCTCATGCCAAGTGAGTTAGCTCTAGGGCATACACCAACATTTCCCACTTACACTACTCACTTACACTACTCCCAAACTCTTTCAATTAGTGACTATGTCTCTTCTAGGACTATGTCTCTTAATGGCTCAGTTGTTAATTTTAACAATTTGAAAAATCTTCCATAGCTATACAAGTTATAAGATCTAATTCATATCTTTCTATTGTCTCAAATAATATGGATTGTATTTTGATCTTGGATATAGATTAACGATCCATTCTCATTTGAAACTCTTTTTTTAAAGGATTGCTCCCATTGCATTGATGACTTATAATTACTAATATTTAATATCTCTCAACTTGTTTAAGCATGTTAAACACTTATAACAACTTTCATCTATCACATAGATGGTTTACTGCTATATCTTTCAACATTTAACCAATCACATTAATTTGGTATATTTGGACCAATTATAGAGACTCAAAATTGCTCCTATTAACTCCTCGATTTCTTTAAGATGTTCAATTGTTATGATAATTATTCAACTCTTTGAATCTTTATCACCCAAATCGACATCTTAATCATGTATACTTTAATGGACTCATCATTTTATGAGTATACATCACAAAGCATCTCATTGAGTATGTTTGCATCCATTGCAATACCATGTATCTTATGCATGAGCAAGTCATATAAAGACAATGTTCCCACTAAATTTCTAGCAACTTTAGAAATTTCCTTATGAGCAATATTGAAATTGGCACCTTATGCTTTTGGAGTTAATGCATGTATAAATTTCATTTGATGCTGGTGACTAACTTCTTGTATCTCATACAATTAATTTAATCGTTAATTACATTAGCTCAAGTAGCCTTCATATTTAGATCTATTTCTAAACTAAAGATACTTTGCAACTGTGTATGCATCATTATGCATAACTACTTATGCATATATAATCTTATTATGTTAAGCATCAATCACTCAAGTCATAAGATTACTATTGATTCTCAATCAAGAGTACACTTAATATCTCTATACTAAATCTTGTTTATAACTTGATTGATTAGTAGTCATTAGTGATTATCAGTCATTGTTAATAGTTATAATTGTAGGTAGTTTCGAGTATGTTTTGAATCATGCTCACATTTGATTTAAGCATTCAAAAAATCATTTAGACATATAATGAAACTTAAGACTTTTACCTTGTCTGGAGATACCTTAATTTCAAGACTTTGATCTCCTTAAGGATTTGTACACCAAGGCTATGTTGGCAAAAACCAAAACTGTCCAATTGCTGGACCTTTAACGATATCCATACAAGTTGTGAGTGGCACCTTCACAAAGGTAAAACTGAATTACAACCATTATCATGCTAGCAACTTGAGTATCAATATATTCACCACCAAGATTCACATTATTGAAAATGCAATCCTAAGGAAGAACGCTTTCTTGCGTAGCAAGAAAACAAATTCTTATAACACTTAGGGAAATCAGTACACACAAACACAACTCTTCGTGCTTGCTGATTTCTAAAGGTCAAACTCCACAAGGTTTTACTTAAGTCAAACTTGAATGCCTTAAGTGCAAGAGAAGTTTTATGGACAAGTGAGCTTTCCAAAAATATCAAAATAACTTGAGGGAAATCCCTATAGGGAATGCTAATCTTGTCACAGTCCTAAGGGAAAAACCTTATATCTTGTTGTAATTTATACTTAGGGAATTGCCAAACTTGCTTCAATCCTCAGGTAAAAAACCTTTATGCTTGTCGAAATTCACACGGAATTGTCACCTTTCTTGCTACACACTCTAGGAAAGAAAAACCCTAATTGTGTTGCCACTTGTAGGGAGGTAGAAACTTTGGGATTTTGCACAATGTTGTTTCCAACTACATATCTAGGGTGGATGGCTATAATGATAATTTTTAGGCTAGGTCAATTGTGTTTCATTAAATGATACAATTGCTTTTTAACCCTTAGACTTATTATTAATTATAATTATGTACTCCTCTTAATTAAGCAATTTAATTTTGAAGCAATTATCCAAATTGAATTAATGCTAAGGATTATGATTTAATTAAACCATTTAAATAAATTTCAATAATCCTTTATTAATTATAATTTGGTTTAATGACTTAATTAAAACATTTTTAATTAAGTCTGCTTAATTAAACACATTTAATTAAGCTCCATTGTAATTCAAATAACAAGTCTCATGAAATATTCCAAAATTTTCAAGCATGATCAACTCCATTTAATCCATCCATAACTCTTATGCATATGACCCTTTAAGTTTCCAAGCAATGAATTTAAATTTTATTTAAATTCATAGATCAATATAGGTATCTAGCAATACAATATGACCACCAAAATGTCAAAAATTCAAATGGTTTAACTAATCTATTCAATATATAGTATCTTAGTGTAATTCGGTCATGTTACCCTCTTTTTTTTTAATGAAACCAGGAAACAAAGGCTCAACCTGTCGTCCTTGTACAAAGGCAGGATCTCAAGCACGCACTTCCTGCTTTTTTTTTTTGTTCATATAGAAAGGTGTTTCCTGCTTGGAAGATTGGAAGCTAGACTTCTCAAATGCATACGATAATAAATTTTAAAAGAAAATGAGCTCGGTTAAGTGTTTACGTGTTACCAAGTTTTGATTTCTTTTTTTTTTTTGAAAAAAATAAATTATTTTAGATAATTCATCCAATTTTTTTCATGTGTAATTAAAGAAATTCATGTACAAATTATCTATTTATCCACGTATATTATAAATTTTACCAAAAAAATGTTTTTTTTATTGATAGTGCCACAGTGATTTTTTTAAATTTTTTTCTTTTTAGGCTTTTTCTTACTTTTTATTTTTATAAAAAATGTTATTTTGATCAAAATTCCTTTACGTTGTGTTTGGATGAGGAATTTTAAAATTTTGAAACATTTTAAAGTGAAAGCATTTCAAAATTCATCATTTTAAATTACTAGCATTTTTAGTTAACATGTTTGGATAAATAATTTTTAGAAAGAATTTTTGAATATTAGAATTTGATTAAATAAAAATTAATTATAAAAGAAAAACAATAATATTATATATTAGAAAAAAATATCAAATAAAATATGTAATATGGATATCATTAGATTTATAAAAATGTATAGATATTATTAATAATATAAAAAATAAAAATATATATTATATTTAAATAAAATAATATGTTTTTATTTTTAACTTTTTATTTAATAGTGAGTCATATCTAATAAAGTAGGAAAGAATGAGGGGAATTTTGAAAAACCACTTCTTTAGGTAGATTTTCAAGAAGGAATTTAAGGTACTCAAATTTCCTTTTGAAATCTCTCCTATATTTTGAAATTCTTCAAAAAAATTTGTCAAACAAAGAATTTGAATTTTGAACGTTTAAATATCTTTATTGAAATAAATTTTCTTAAGCTCTTATTCAAACTCACTTTTTTTGAATTTATACTTATTGGTTCGCACATGGCCTGCCTTTATTTTTTTTTCTAAGTTTTTTTGGTTAATATTTTACTTTTTTTCTAGGTTTTTATTTTTATTTTTATTAGAACACTTTATTTTGTCTAATGTTTTATTTTTGTTAATTTGGTAGAAAAAAACGACATGCATTTGATTTTTTTTTTGAAAGGTCAAGATTTTCATTTAAAAGAAAAGTCGGAGTTACACTGAAAAGTATCTTGCACTAAGATTCCATTTGGTTCACATAAAATGACTTTCGAAAAATAATTTTTGGAAAACAATTTCTAAAAAATTGATTTTTTGGAAAAATTGATATTTTCTGTTATTTGGTTGAAATGCTGAAAAATATTTTCCGTTGTTTGCTTGTTTTCTAAAAAAATTATATTTCTGTTAAAAAAGTATTATTCTCATATTTAACTACTAATAGTGTTTTAAAATCAATAATAATAATAATAATAATAATAATAATAATAATAATAATAATAAAGATGAAAACAAACAAAATTTTTTTAAACTGCATATCAAAGAACTCAAAAAGATGTTTTACTTTAAATTTTTATTTATCTTATGTAACAAAAAAAGTCAAGATTCTAAATGGCTATTTTGAATAAGGGGTTTTCTATTCACACCCTAACAAATACTAGGCACACCTTATATAAACAAAAATGACTCTTCACATCACACTCTTATTGCAAGCATTATATTTTTTTTCTGGAGTTGCTGCCTGGCAGCACTTGAATGCTGCCAGGCAACAGTTGTATGCACTCGCAGCACTAAGCTGCCGCGAGATGGTCACAGTCGCAGCACCAGGGTGCCACAAGATGGTCACAGTCGCCGCACCAGCATGCTGCGATATGTCCACATAGTGCCGTGACTAGCTCGCATGTGCTTCTACAATTCTATTTTTTTTTTTGCTGCCTAGGTAGCTATGCTGCCAGCAACAGTGTGGCAGCAAGCTGCCTGGGCAGCACTTTCTCGCTGCCTGGCAGCATTCAAGTCCTGTCAGGCAAGCGGAAACAAGAAATTTCAGAAAAAAATCAAAAAAAGGTATTTATGTAATTTAAAAAAAAATAGGGTGTGTCAAGGAATTTTTTGGGTGTAATTAGAGCTTCCCTTTGAACAAACAATGGAAGTGACCCTTTTTTTTTTGAATTATAAAAGAGAAGTCCAGCAGCAGCACCTGTTGCTGGACTGTGGCTAGACTGTTGTCCAGCAGCGATAAAGCAGACAGCTCTGGAGCAATCCAGCAGCTGCTCCATCGCTGGACTGAAGTCTAGTAACTGTTGGAGTGACCATCAGCAGCAGCTGCGTTGCTGGACATTTCATCAAAGGGCTTTGACGAGATTCACGAGAATGGAGTTGAAGGATGTTGGCAAAGAGCTTCGACGGCACCGGTAACGCCGAGATTCACTGTGGTAACGACAAAGGTGATCGGGGTGAGACTTGGGTTTTAGCAAGAAGGTTTTTCTGTTAAAGGTTTGGAGGCTTTGTAAATTGTCTTCCCCTTTTCAAAAGGGGAAGACAATTTTCAAAAGCATTTAAGGAGTTTCAGTTGACCGAAAACAATATACAATTAACTAAAAATGAAACACACTTACCAAACATGAGAAAATGTTGAAAAAATTTTTGGAAAATGAAATTCACCTACCAAACGACCCTAAAGAACTCCAAAATATCTGCAAAAGAGACATTAAACTTTCACGTTTTCAAACAGCCACCGATTGATAAAACAAAAACACGAGCTGCCACCACCACGCTTTAAGCCAGTTCGATTTGTCAACACCTGCCTTAGCCAAGGAATCAGCTAAACCATTAGCCTCCCTCAAGATCTTGCTCCAGGAGACGTCACATCTGCTTAAGAGAAGATCAATTTTAACAAACAAAAGCCAAAGTTTCCATGGTCTGCTATCCTTGTTCCTACAACAGTGAAGGGCGATCATTGAATCGGATTCAACAATAAACTTGCAACCTGCAAATCTATCAGATTTAACAAATAAATCAAGAGCCACTTTAATAGTCTGTAATTCTGCCGCATTAGAATCCATCACACCCAAAGGACCCGAGAATATAGCCAAGATAGATGCGTTAGTCTCTATGGATACCCCCACAGCCATCCGGACCAGGTTTTCCCTTAGCTGAGCCATCCACGTTGAATTTGAAATAACCAACTGGGGGGGGGGGGGGGGGGGGGGGGGGGGGTGGGGGGTGGGGGGTGGGGGTTGGAAGCCACAAAGTGGAGGCTCTGTTACAAGAAGGAGAATTGTTCGATGCACAAAAAATGGGATTTGTCCACCATGCAGCTTCAGAAATAATAAAAACATCTTTGATTGCCTTAATCCAAAACAAGGCACCAAGTTTCACTAGGAAAATAAGCCCTCCAGTGTTAAGAGCTTTATTGTTGAAAACAGCATCATTCCTTACTAGCCAAATCGACCAGACTGCAGCGGCAAAAGAAGAAATCCACGATGTTTTAAAGAACCTGAGAGATAGACTCCCAAACATTGAACCAAGAACAGGAGCCAAGATGCAGGGTTACACCATGCCAAATTCCATCATTCTAAGAAAGAATTCCAGAATTTCAACATCCATTTACATGTCTTCTTCAAAAAGACATGCGTTTGATGGTATAGGTTACAAATATTCAAAGGAAATAGAGATCCTTTGATTGTTGATTATCATGAAAGATTGAGACATAAAGAAGAAAAAATATAGAAAAAGCAACGAAGGAAAACAAGTGACGAGAGATTTGAAGAAATTAAAGTTTAGGACAAATTTCTCAGATCCAAAATTTTTTAGGCCATTCATGACTAAATAGCTTTCACAAACACATTTTCCGTCTTATACCAATCTTTCATTTCTTGTTCTTCTTTGATTAGCAGAAATCAACTAACTAATTTTGGGTCTTCATTCAATCTCTCTGCTGCCAGGGTAAATATGAAAGCCTTATACGTATGGTCAATGGTTGAGATGAGATCTCGGAAACAAAATACAAAGATTTACGTTAATGTGCTTCACGCCCTAAAATCCATTCTCTGCCAAAACTACAATTCACAAGCAATCCTGTAATAAATCTATCCCCAACATTCAAAGGAGAGGAGCAAAATATATGAAGCACGAAGCAGGTATTGATGGGTAAATGTAGTTAAGGTCAGGACAAATTTGGTGAAGATTCAAAACCACAACACAAAGTCAAAGCCATACCCAATCATTTGAAGAAACAAAGTAACTAACTAATTGATACACCCTTATCTACAGTGAATGACACATCAAAGGAATGTAACTTTAGTGCATCTTCCAACCCCACGGCCCACGGCTTTGCAGTTTGAAAGCCATGCCAGAGATGGAACAGCATGATCGATGTGGAAATCATAAATACCATTGGTTGAAATTATCCAATACACCAAAAGTTCAAACCTATACCATGAGATGCAACCGCGAAAATAATCTATTTACATTCACAATAGCATATCAGGTTTACATCCTCAAAGGCTGTAGCAGAGAGCTTTGTCATAAAAAATTAAATAAATAAATCCAGAACATTGTCCTTGTCTATTATCAGCACAGAGGTTTTGAAAACGTGTCAGATCTTGTCAGTGGTTTTTAGCACATTCACTATCAGTTTGCCACAACATGCAAAACCTCAAAATATTAAAGGGTTTAAGTCCAACTGGGGAGAGAGCAGCGGAAGCAAGCTAAATGTAACTATGTATTTACAACAGGTAATGCATTCCAAACGTGTTTATGAGGATCAGCGCCAGTATTGAGCCCACCGGTGAATAGTCTCAACCATTTGAGGAAACAAGGCACTGACACTCTCATTGATAAGATCCTGGAAGAAGTGTATGCAGGCTTCATCATCCAAGTCCAACCGGAACTTCTCCTGGAGCTATACCACCAACAGAATTGGTCAAAAACAGGAAAAAAAAATCATGTTCCAGCATGATCAGATTTGAAACATAAAGAAACTCACCTTAAGGATGCCTTTTTCAGGATCAGAAGCTATGTCAGGAATGTTAGAACCGGCCATAAGATGGAAAAGATTTAAAATAAGGTTACTCGATTTGCGGAGAATGTTGTATGCTTCACAACAATAGGATTTGAACCTTGTATAATATTGGCTGCAAAATGGAATAACATTTATGCATATTAATGTCACAGAACAACATTTAAGTTTCCTTGGTTATGACCAAATATGGGCATATAATATAGCCTATTCTGCAAGAGTTGGAAAGAACAAAAAAGGAAAAAAAAGAAAATAAAAAGGTAGAACAAAACTAGGGAAAAGGGGATCAAGAATACCTCTCTGCTCCACCCATAGCTTCAACCATTTCTTTGCAAAGTTTCATTGGTGGTGGAAATGGCTTAGGATCTCGGCCGAGAATGAAACCAAAATCAACATGGAAAAGCCGTCCATCATCCCTAAGCAGAAGATTGTCAAGATGTCTGCAACCCATAAATTTGTCTTCAGAAATCGCAAATTAATGATGGGAAATCCATGGCTAATATTAGATGCCAATATGCATGCATAGGAATTATTTAGATATTATAGATGAATAAAAGATCACCTGTCTCCAATTCCCAGTATATATGTGATAACAGAGTAGCCAGCACAGCTCTTTATAAAGGTTTCAAGACAAGTGGCTGTAATCCCAAATGGTCCATGCTCATCAGGATGAAATTTCTGCAGATAGCTTATAATGCTACGATGCTCTGAAAGAATCTGCATAAGAAAAGAAATACATCCAAAAAGTCCTTAGCTAGATGACAACCATTATGAACACATTACAGAAAAAGGTAAAAGACATAAATGAAGAGGATCGATAATTTGCAGAGGCTATGCTATGGAAAATCTATAAAGTATGCATGTTTACATAATGATTCATCAACTATGAAGTACAAAAACACAGCTTTGTAGCTAAATTTTTAGACGAAACAAAGTGATTTAATGCTATTCGTTGCGACTGCACTTCCCTAATTGAGGGAGCATCTTTTATAGAATATAATACCTGTGCCAAAGAACGGGATGGTATGAATTCTAACATGCCCTCATCTTGTCCAGTTGCCAGCACCTTATATGGAGTTAAGTGCAGGTCAAGATTTTCCAACTTTAGTAATCTATCCATAAGAGATACCATTTGAACAACCTACAGGAACCACATCAGTTAATAACCAAATGAAGGATTACCACCATTTTTTCTGATCTGTCTATTAGAATTTTGTTACTGCAACAGCAAAATTTTGTCAATTACCAATTGGTCTTGCCGAATATCATCACCCTTCTTAAATATGACCTTGCACTGTCCACCATTGGCTGTTCGGAAAGTCAGTCGCAAAGGATGCAGTGCACTTTTGAATATTGATGACTCTGAAGCCACAATTCCAGTTATAAGGACACTTGGAGCCAAGGGTGACCGAATTGGCTGAGAACAAGATTGAAATACAATTTTGTTAGCTTTCTAAAACTCAGCAGACACTTGTTCATAGAAGCCTTAGAAGGTTATTTATTAGAGAAATTCGTGTCAAAGAAATACCTCATCAAAATAAGTAAGTTCACTAAGAAGACCGGAAAGGAGCTGTCTGAGCTTTTCGATCTTCTTTTGTGTATTGCCACGCACATTTCTTACATCTCTCATTATAGAACACAATTGGGCTGTCAATTCTGTCTGACGTACCAAACTCTGCCACATCTTAAATCCATCTTCTTCTCCATTTACACCAGCTGTCAACTGTATTAACAAGAGTGATTACTAAACCGCAGAAAGAGAAATCAAGCTCTTCAGTCTTGCAAGTCATAAGGTAGAATTAATGATGCTAACAATGTAATTGTAACTTGCACTTTTCAAAAATGTAAATTAGAGACCAATCATTTATCATGATCGTGCAAACTATTCCAATTCCTAAGCAGAAAAGCAGATGGCAATATGCAGTAATTGAAAATTGGAACTCATACCTTCATCATATTTTCTTCCAGGAACTCAAAGGTACAATAAAATCGTTTTGCATAGGCAGGATCATGAAGTTCCACAGCAACAAACCAGCGTAGAAAACTAGCCAATTCAATATTATGTAGAGCTGTAAAGTTGAAGAATGCTTTCAGATGTTACCAACAAATAAAGAATATTACTGTTTGAAATTTTTCTGAATATGAGATAAAAATCCAATTTAATTACTTTAACCAAAAATTTAATCAACTCAAATTAACACTATGTTTGGATAGACATTAGTAAAGGAAAGGAATGTAAACTAAAGGAAATGAGAGGAAAGGAAAGGGCACATGTACCCCTTGTTCGGATAGCTAAAATTAATAAACGAAAAGAAATGAAAGTAATCCTAACAATCCTTGTTTGGTTAAGCAATGGAAAGGAAAGGAAATGATTCATTATAATTCATTTTCCAATTATAACCTCTTTTGTTTTAAATTTTATAATATAATAAGGTTAAATTTGATATTTTACCTGTTAAAATTTTTTACAAGTTTCCTTTCCTTCCTGTTTACCCCAAATTGAGGTTTAAAAAAAACTGAGTAAGTCAAGGGAAAGCAAGAGGTGCTCACTCTCCCTCTCTTTCCTTTCCTTAGCTAAAAAATTTTTCTGAACAAGGGAAAGATTTTCAACCTTCCATTGTTTTACTTAGCTTTCCTTTCCTTTCCCTTCCCTACCCGCAATACAAACATAGGGTAATAGTGAAGGGACCTTTTTTGTCTCAAGAAAATAAAATGCAGTAATTTTTATGAATCACTAATCCCAACCAAAAATATCCAGCTAATAAGTGGAGTGAAACTCCAAATGTTTATCTCCAATCTTTTATCCCTAATTCCCTATAAATAGAAGGCAAAACAAGACAAAGGAAGATATTTCCTTGAGAGAGAAAGTACACGGCTATAGAGTGAAAGGAGAGCAAAATAAAGGTTTAAAAGTAGAGAGAGAGAGAGAGAGAGAGAGAGAGCATTTATCTGAAGAGTTTTGAGGGAAAGAAAGTTCTGCCAAAGAAATTTGTTGAGAATTAGAAACAAAAAAGGAAAGAAAGGTGAGTCTGGGCAATTGTTAAAAGGAGAAGGAAAAGAAATAGCAAAAGCTTAGCAACAATTGTACTGCAAAAAGGCAGAATATTGTGTTCAAACACAAACACACAAACATGTTCACACAAGCATAAAGGAACATACAGCGTTGAACAAGGAATTGAGAAAGGCGAGATTTATCAGTGCGTTCAAATCGAAGTGCCTGAACTAGTTGTAGCAAGTAACATTGGAGCTCTTCATCATCAGCTCTTTCAAGAACACTAACAGCGTAGGCACGAACCTGTTAAGAATTATCAACACTTAAACATTATTCAATCAGGAATAAAATATTATAGACTTTCCAATTCAATCTACACTCTAGACAAAATGCTGTATGGATGCTTTAGTTGACTCTTTACAGATCCGCCTCTTGAGTATGAAGTAAAAGATTTTGGTACAATTGATACATTGTGCAATTGCCAGTTTGCCCACTAACTTTAAACCTTTAAAATGATATGTACCTAACCTTGTTTGTGCATATGGTAGATTTTGTGACACAGGGATGCTAAACAAAGAAGTATTTAATACTTAAGAAAGATATAAGAGATTACATTAAAAACAATTAGTAAGAGAGCAACAATTTTACAATGTATAAAGAGCAAATTTACAGAAGAAATGAAGTACAATGTGGAAAAATGTCAGTCACTAGAAATATTTAAAAGACTAAGTTGGTGAGAAACCTACTCAGTTATGCACATTATATAACAGAATAATTAAAGACCCTCAATGTTAATAACACAGAAAAAAGCAACCTAAGATCTAATGGCATCTTAAACAGTTTCTGGTTCCAACAGAGGTCCCAAAAGATGTCCCCTACAAATACCAGCAAAATCTTACTTAGACCTACCTCTTCACTTTCAAAAAGTGGTGAGAGAAGCTCCAATGCATCACTGACATCAATCATCTCCCACTTACCCATAAGCTCTATTGCCTGTTTCGCTTCCTGCAGACATATGGACCAATCTCCAATTATGATCATTTTATGTTTAATTATAATGGTTTCTATCATGATACCAAAAGAAAAACAGTAGGTGGAGCAAGGCAGCTAACCCAGAAAAGGTTAGCAGTTCAGAACTGTAATCTGAGCTCAATGCGCATTAACAGTTTAACACCTAGCAACGCAAAAACAGATCTTTTTACAAATTATCATATCACATAGAAGAAGTTTATTTCTTCAGCAGCACTTCCCTGACATCTTTCTATAATTCAAAAATTTTGGTGGTTTATTGGATCAAAAAACAGAATTCAAAAAATATGGACATATTCAGGGGAGATTCTGTGACACACCATATTGCTCCAGTATTAGATAAAAGATGATAACACAAAACAGAAAACAGATTTCAAAATATATGGACATATTAATGGGAGACTATGTGGCAAACCATATATGCTCTAATATTAGATAAAAAGTGAGAACATAATAGAATCAGAAGATGCTGCCATGATGACATAGATGAAATTGATAGGGAACAAGAGAGAAGAGAGGAGAGAGAGAGAGAGAGAGAGGTTTAAGGCAGAAGAGATACAAGGAAAGAATAATCAAGAAGTAGTTTTCCCATTTATTAGCCCAGACATTGGAATTCACAAGAAAAAACAAGAACAAAAAGGAAATGCTAACCTGAACATCACTCCATTCAACACATCGAAGAAATTTTGTGAGGGCCCTCTTCTCAGACATCAATGAGAAGCGAAATTTCCAAAGGAGCTGCCTCTCATCTCCACTCAAAGCCCATGTCGGTGGATATCTCAAAATTCTTTGTATTGACCTTACAATTAAAGACAAATTATATACCTCATTTTCAGGAAAAAATGATCAATAAACACTATATCAAAGAAACAATTAAAAGAATACATATTTCAGGAATAATAAAACAACCCATGAGAGTCTCCAAAGAATTGTTGGTTTCATATTGCTCAACCAAATTTCAGAAAACGATTGGTACAAAACTAAAAACTTCCATGCACAATCAGATGAACTGATGTAGCATTCTAGCTCAACAATAATATGCATGTTAGAAGGAAACATCCAGGCAGACAGACAAATTTGCAGGGTAGGAGAGCTTCAAGTTGTTTTCAAACTTACTTTCGTTCATTAGAACTTGGCTTAAGGTCCCTGTCAATGATACCACGAGTCAAACTCCTTGCAAGCTTCAATTGCTTGTGCTCAGAAGGGTTTATCTTTCCCACTTCAGGGTCCCACACAATGACCAGTTCATTTGATGAAGCTATTGGAGATGGTAATAAGAAATTGGCTCCTGATTCCTGCACGATAAAAGAAAATAAGGTAGGACTACCATGGTTGGCAAACAGAAATTTGCATCAAAAGTTTGACACAGTTTCCTTCAAAGTATGAATTGAAATGTAATTGTAGAAAAGGTTAGAGATGTTAGACTTCCCTAATAACTCCCAGACAAATAAGGTATAAGTAAGAAACAATTTTGTTACCAAATGTCAGATTTTAGCTTTTCAACTAAAATTAAATCATTCAATGGTTAATTTTCCTAATTAAATTTGACGATTAAATGATTTGTATGAGAAAAAAGGGGTAAATTAAAGAGAAAAAAAAAAAGCACCATTTGGTTCAAGGCCCAAATAAACCCATCATCTTTACCAACCTGTGATTTGTTCCATTAATTTTCATATCAGGACTGCTAAGGAAAAGTCACATATATAGTGTTAGAGAGAGGGGGCTAAAAACGTGACATGGAAAAAAACAAAAGAAAAACATAATGGTTGTAGGTTCAAAAGTAAAGGAAAAAAACTTGTCACTTCTTTAGCCACATGGGGCATATTTATTCTGCCCTTAACCATAGAGTGGGAATTAGTAGTTTACACCACCACACCGCCCCCCCCCCCCCCCCCCCCCCCCAAAAAAAAAAAAAAAACACAAAGAAAAAGAGAAGAAATTTGTACTTAGGTCATTATTATTGAGAATATAATTGAAGCATCAGCAACGATTCAACAAAAACCAATAGCCAGTAAATTATATGATGATCACGGATCTGAATCTGGATCATACCTGAAAAACAACTCGATGTTCGAAACTACAGAAGTCAACAACTAAGTATAAATGTGAACTTCCATTTTTCAAGCTTTCCCTCTCCTTTATTCTTTCCATAGCCTTGAATGTGAGACGGTCTAGCCAATCAACAGGTTGAATCTGTCCCCTTTCATACTTATTTGCAAGCTTTTCCAAACGCTCCAACTCCCCACGCTCATGCCTGGGGACCTAGAGTGGGATATATTACCGTATACATAAAAAAAAATGTAACAATCCAAAGAAATGCCAAAACAGAAACATTATGCATCGAGAATGAGAACCTTTCCAGGAGTAGTTGTAGGAAATGATCCATCTGCTTGTTTTCCTAACCAAAGCCTAAGTTTCTGTTTCCCCGTTTTGAGTTGCGTTTTGCTGTTGAATAGAAGGATAGTAGCCCCGCCAATTAACCCATCATCTTTCCCACATGACACATCCCAAACCTGAGCATTCCAAGAGATTGACAATAGTTAAAGGTCAAACCAGGGAACGTTATATTCTTTTTAAAGTTACTAAAAAAAAACCCTAAATAACATTAATTTTTAGCAATTTGCATGACAAAGGAAAAATCTCCATTCAAGCAGCAATGCAAACTCTAAAAAGTTTAAAACTTGAGCACTGCTAAAACAGTTGAAGTTATGTAATCTCCATCTATTATCTGTACAAAAAATACCAAAGAAAATCTAACACCTATTGTAGTACATGTCCATGTAACACATCAGGACCATTCCAACTCAATATCCAGAATAGATACCCCATCTGAAGAAGCTAACTTTAGAGGGGTTGTCTTCAGACCAAGATATATTGGTGATCAATAATTTTAAAAGCTTTGATGAAACATATGCAATGCCGAGCTAATGGAGTTATTTACACACACATAACTAATATCAATGACATTCATACCAAGAAAGATACAATCAAAGATATTCAAATTATAAGCAACCACTTGATGATTACTAGCATTCTGGCCTTTTCCATTTCAGGATTACGCTGGAAAAATAACAGACGCAGCTAAGGTTTTGCCCCCATTCCTAGAAAGAATCAAATAAGTCGGAAGTTGATACAGTAGGCGTCAGAAAAATGAATGGAATAAAGTTCTCCGACACATATTTTTAACACTCATAGGTCATAACAGACACACAAATCCACATTGCCAACCCCACCCCACAAATTGAGAAAACAACTTGAAAGCACTTATGCAACGAGAAACCAAAGAAACTTTTTCTTTTCTACTCACTGTCAAAGCAAGTTGTGAGTGTGCAGTTAAGTCTCGATATTTAGTGCTCAATGTGATTAGTTCATTCCAGCAATACAACGGTCCTGCAGACTCCAACCTGATATCAAAACAAGTTATCAATACCCTAGCACTGACAAACTATTTGAGAGAGGAAACCCATTAAAAAACTTCTAACGCAAGTAAGGAAATCGGCAGTTAGTTGATTAATATAAATTTTCTGTAGTCACTAAAAAAGGAAAAACCTTGTTATTGTTGGAAGGCCAAATGGAGCACCGTCAATATACAATGCACACTCTACAGACAGCTCTGCTTTCCTCTCCTCTGTAGTGGAATCAATTCCTGTAAAGCAATGGAAACCAAGGACAGACAATTATACCCATATTTTTTTAAAAAAAATACTAGTAATTTCAGATTTTCAAATTGCAAGTGAAAAAAATATAGAATTTCACAACGCTGCAGCATAAAAATTTAAAATTTTTAAATAATGCACTAAATTTATGGTACTACCTGCACTACACAAATCAACAAGAAGAATTGCTAGCATGATTCCGTGGTAAAGATGGCTTACAAATTGACAAATTAAAAAAAAAAGTGATCAAATCGGGAATAGTAAGTGAATTAGGAATCAAACCTGAATTGGGAGATTTGGTGGAAGGCAAAGTCCCTTCCAATCTCTCGACGCGAAAGGTAACTGGAACATTGATGTCGCAAGACAAGAAGAACCGAAATTCGTTGCCACTCATTCTCTCTCTTTAGGGTTCTGATTAGCTCTGAATTTTCATAATTAATAGTAGTAATTGATAAGAGATAACAACGGAAAATTTTAAATACAGAAGGTTTCTCTCTTGCTCTTTCTTTGAGCTGCCACCCAAAACATGGAGATGGAGTTCGCGTAGAAGACAATAGAACTGAAACTGCATTTGGTTTTTTTATTTATTTATCTAAATATAAAAATAAAATTATTGTTTACAGAATTGAACTTGTTTTGGAGAAGGAAGAAAAACTGATTGGAGGAGGTCCAACGTGTTAGCTGAAGTTGACTCTGAATTGCCACGTAGGATCCCGCAATCCAACGGCAAAGATAAGGATGTGGTAGAAATCAGGTGGAGATGAGCTTACAGTACGAGAAAGGTTAACCCAATAAAGAAAAAAAATAGTATTGGGGTAGTATTTTTGAAGTTAGCAAAATCGCTCAGACTTAATTTAGATTAATGTAAAATTATTAAATAATTTATTGAAATCGATAATAATATGCCGAATCAAATAGTATGATTTGGTTAAGTATAATCTCAATATTGTTATGTGTTTAAACATTTGAATCAGATGAGTCAATTTGTACTAACAAAAAGAAAGATCATATTCTCAACATATATATATATATATATATGTGTGTGTGTGTGAAAGATCAAGTTACATCAGTGTAAAACTGGATAGTTTTATATTTTTTTTGACCATTTATTGAAAGTAAATTTGTTATCGAGATTAAAAGTTCTCTCTTACTTCAAAATGTAATTGAATGTAAAATATATTTTAATTCTCTTTTCTTTTTTTAATTATCTTACTATTGTCAAATCTTTTTTTTTCTTTCTTTTATTAATAATCTTAATTATCTTATTATTGTTCAATCTTTTCTTTTATTAATATATCCTAACGGGAATAGGATATGATAGTAAGAAATTAGTTCTTAACAAAAGATACATTTGAGAAGAACTCCTACAAGCATATATAAGGTAGCTCCTTTTATGCCTCCTCTCATGTCTCCTTTGCCAAGTAAGCTGAGAAAGGTGTACGTTCATGAGCAATTTACTAGTGTTTAGCAAGTATGATTCCTTCATCATCCCAACTGCTTAAGTTTGTCAGAAAAAAAAATCTCCATCAAAACTGCAAACTAATAATTTGATTATGTATAAATAATAATGAATAATTTGATTATGTATAAAAGAGAAAAAAAACCTTGAAAAAGGAATGGACAATAGTCAAATAATTAAGATAATTAAAAAAGAAAAGAAAATAAAAGTATATTTACATTCAATTGCTTTTGAGGGAAGAGAGAATTTTAATCTCAACCACAAATCTACTTTCAATCAATTGTCAAAAAATTATCTAAAACTAGATAATTTTACATTGGTGTAACTTGATCTCTTCCCATTTATATAAATATATATATATATATATATATTTATTGGAGGGATCTACTTATATATGTATAAAATTAATTGTTTTACACACTTTTTATAGCTTCATATAGGATTAATATTTTAGCAAACCAACCATTAAATTTAACAACCTATTTGTATATATTATGCACTTAAATTTTTGAGTCAATCCTTTATTCTTATCATTTTAATTGAGAATAGCAATTTTTTCATTATATATTAACGATTAAAATTTTATTATTATGGAACAAATAGTTAGATATTTTCGATTTGCTAGAAATTCGACGAGCATGATCTACATGAAAAAAACATAAAATTCAACGATCGAATTAAAAAAGTGTAAATCATATAAAAAGATATGAACGTGTGTAAAACACAATTAGTTCTATATATGTAAATGGATCCCTCTTATATATATGCATATAGAATTTATATATGATGCACTGACAGTGTATAATCTCTATATACCATCAATATACAATAAAGTTGACACTTCATCAATATGCAAACTAAAAAAAAATCAAGCCCTTAGAAATAAAAACAAATAAATATTATTTTCAATTTGCTCATTAGGGCATAATGATTAGATGTTAACCTCTTATGCATTAACAGTGTATAGAGACTATAAAATGTTAGTACATCATATATATATGAAAAGAGAGAGAGAAAGAGAGAGAGAGAGAGAGAGAGAGAGAGAGAGGGAGATATGTATATACATACATATATATATGAGTATGGATCTACTTATATCAATATAAAAATAAATTGTTTTACACAATTTCGTATCTTTCTATACGATTTATATTTTTTTTTAATTCGATTGTTGAGTTTTATACACTATTCAAGTAGATTATCCATACAAAATTTCAAGTGAATAGAAAATGTATAACTATTAGTTTGACATCATAAAATTTTAAGCATTAATATATATTGAAATATATGTTATTCTCGATCTAAATGATAGAAATATCAAATTGACTCAAAACTTTACATATACAATAGATATAAGGAGGTTTTTAAATCTAACAGTTGATTTGTAAAAGTATTAAGGATTTATATATGATGCACTGACAGTGTATAGTTTCGATACACTGTTAATGCATCAGAAGTTGACACATCACTAATTAACCCTTTATGAGCAAATCGAAAAATATTTATTTGTATTTATTTTTAAGGGCTTGGCATATTTTTAGTTTGTATATTGGTAAAGTGCCAATCTCTGATGCATTGACAGTGTAAAAAGGCTATATACTGTCGGTTATCATATATAAACCCAAATATTAATTTTACGTAAAGTTATAAAAATAGTGTAAAACAAAATTATTTTATACCGGTGTAACTTGATCTCTCCTCATATACGTACATATATATATGTGTGTGTGTAGGTAAATTCTATCTAAGTCTTTAAAGTTTGAATTTAATTCAACTTTAGTTCATTAGTATTAAAAAATGGACATTTCACTCCCAAATAACTTAGGATCATTAACAAAAGTTAATAGAATGTGAGATGGGTTTATACATTAATCATACGAGGGGAAGTCCTTACTTCCAATCTATATGAAACTAGCCCTTTAAGTTTCAACCTATATATATGAATCATATGAAGGAAGGTCCTTACTTTCAATCTATCTACATGAAACTGATACATTAAGTTTCATAATTCTGGAGAAGGAATGAGAGTAGCAAATTCTTTTTCTCTCATTCTCTTTCTCACACTCTCTCGTATACAGGCTCAGAGACAATTAACTGGAAGCATAAAGAAAGTGTTTCAACCCTAAAACAACTATGGTGGCAGGTTTGATCTCTCATCCACATTCAAATCAAACTGCATTTCAGTTTTAATAATAGTGACTAGGCGAGATTTCTGTCAGTTCCAACAATAGTACGTAATAAACAATCATGCATCAAAGAAGCAAGCATATATATAGTTTTGGAAAAGACTCCATATATATAGCATATATATTGATATCGATTATGAAGGAGTCTTTTCTTGATAATCATCAAGAAAAGACCACTTCATAATCGATATCAATACTATGGTTGAGTCCAAATCACAAACCAGGCAGCTGTCTCTTTTTCACAAATTGAGATAAAAATACTTTATTGAATTTTTAATTAGAAATAAGAATACAACAATTTGACATTTTTAATGCAAATACAGCAGCAAACATTTAAGGTAGCCTTGGAAATTTTGAAAAATCTGGGCGTCTACGCTGCACATATGCTGTCTTCCCCTCATTACCTTCCTCAGTGCCATAAAAAATGAGTGTGGCATTTCCACCAAGTTCCTGCAAAAGTAGAGGAAATAAAGCCATAGGTTTTTTTTTTTTTTCCACTGAATAGTTTTAACTAAGGGGTTGTTATGATCCAGTTTGGTATAGCCATTTGGTCAAAACAGACCGCAACAATGAAATGTAGGTACCTGCAATCCAGCATGGCCATCATCAACTGCATTAAGAGCTGATTTCAGCACTCGAATTGCTGTT
This sequence comes from Heritiera fomes, assembly GCA_032173925.1. NCBI lineage: Eukaryota > Viridiplantae > Streptophyta > Magnoliopsida > Malvales > Malvaceae > Heritiera > Heritiera fomes. Next base: position 11,496,370 of record JAPDPM010000009.1, on the reverse strand, counting down.
GGACTGTTTCTTAGGATCTCTCTGCACCATTTAATTGTTTCTTGCTCTAATTTCTCTAGCTGGATCATGACAAAACAATAAACCTTTTAACTATTTGACCAAACATAATGATTGAGGTAATTAATTAATGCGAGAAAATAAGGACTCCATGATTAGATGGAAGAGGCTAAAGGACTCTTCGTAACAAGAACAACTCACAGGCACAACAGCATTGACAAGTCCCATTTTCTCTGCCTCAGAAGCTGTGTAAAATCTTGCAAGAAACCACATTTCACGTGCCTTTTTAGGTCCAACCTGTTAATCGAGATCCAGAAAATACACACTGTTCAGATTGCATATAAAACAGAGAAGAAGTTTCATGCCAAATAGAAGCTGAAATCTTTCTTAGTGCTTACCAAGCGAGACATAATGGAACTTCCATAACCAGCATCAAAACTTCCTACCTATGGCATATGCAATCAGATAAAAGCGACCAGGGTAACAACATTAACAAAAGTGGCATAAGCACCATGCACGTTGCGGCAGAATGTGAAGGGCAAATTTGGTACAAGGAAATAGATTGTTTCGACAACCACCATTCAAGAAGAAAATCACAAAACCAACCAAGCAGGGGCTGAAGAAGGGCATTCCTAGTGAGCTTTTTTACATGAAATAACAGAACATGTGATATGTAAGCACCTTGGGACCAGTTTGGCCAAAAATAGCATTATCTGCTGCAATGGTCAGATCACAAACCATATGCAAAACATGTCCTCCTCCAACAGCATAACCAGCAACCTGGTTTACAAGACTGACAGCAATTTAAAGACCAAAACCAAATTGAAAAGCATGATTGTAATCCCACATAAAGAACTATGAATATTGTCATTATGTTGGAATAAGTAAAAAAATCTTACCATTGCTATCACTGGTTTTGGAAGACGCCTAATTTGTACCTGCAAACGGATAAAAATCAAGAAAGATCAAGTAACTAAAACAAAGATGATAATTGCTATAGCAAAGGAGGAAAAAATAGAGGGTGTTGCCTTCAGTCAGAAGGTTAGACATATTATTTGAATTCATAGAAATATAAATACAATTACTATTAAATACACCAAAGCTTCCACGAAAGTTCTAGTTGGTTCAACCTATCAGAGCTTTGGCCTAGGAGTTGATGCTTGAAACCCAAGTTTACAAAATATCTGAAATTTATACCTGAAGATCTAAGACATTAAGGCGGCCAAAATTTTCAAAATCAGCATAACCATCTGCCTTTCGCAACGCCTGGTCACCGCCGCTACAAAATGCCTTGGTTCCCTACAGCATCAAATTATCAAGTAGTATCAACATAAAAAAAAAAGGTCAATAATTTATGGATAGGATGGAGAATTGGAAATTACCTTCCCAGTTAGAATTATGACTCCCATGGAATTATCATCCCTGGCATCATTAAATGCACGTAAAAGCTCCTTGATTGTCTGCGGCCGGAATGCATTTCTTCTCTCTGGCCTATTTATTGTAATCTAAAAGAAGCAACAACAAAATTAATAATAAATATTAATAATGGAGCATTTTCTCAAAGTCAAACAATTTTCGTTTTATTTTTTTTTCAATGAAGGTGAAGTTTGAGGAGTTTTTAACGATACCCTCGTGTATTAAAAATTTACTTACCAAATTATTGTACTTTTTAATTTAATTCTCAATGTCTTATAATTTTTAACATGCCATTACTGTATTAAAATTTACCAATCCTTAATCTTTATTTATATTAAAAGTTAATAAAATATATGAATTTTTTATTTTGAAATTTGAATTGAAATAGAAATTAAAATAATAGTATAATTGTAGATCATAAAATCAATTTTCAAATTATAACAGCATAAACTATAAATTGATATTCAATTTTTTTTAAGTATTGGCATCCTTAAAATGTTAAAAAGTTTTATTTTATCTATTTAAAACTTGCTTCATCAATCCTATCAGTTTTATAATTTAAAAATAATTTGATAGTGTTTGGCCTTTTTTTCTCTTAATTAAAACAACGAATTATGTTCATGCTTTTTACATACACGTTTAACATTACACCGTATGCGAAATTCACTTTCTCTTTTAACTTTTAACTTTTTTTAGAAGACTCATTTTGATTTATTGTTTAAATTTTGAACTTAAAAATTTTAATTAAAAAATATATATTACGAGTTTTTTTTCTTTCATTACTGGCAAAAGTTGGTGGTGTTATATTAATTTCGAATAGAAAGATTAAAAGTTAAAGTTTATTGGAAAGAAAAAAAATTCTGAAGAGAGGATGAAGGAGAAGAAGAAACCGCAGAAAAATTTTTCAGAAAAAAAATATGAGAGAAGATGAGCTACAAAACAATGAAAAGTGAAAACCGTTTTATTTAATGCAAAATTAAGAAAATCTGATGTGGTGAAAATTACAATAACTAGGAAAATATATAAGTTTAAAAGTACAATTTAATAAGTTTTAAAACTATTATTGTTTGGTAAAAAACTCAAGTTTGAGGGACCTTTGCAATGCCTTCACCAACAGCCTTTTCATAGATAATATCGATGAACTCTTTCCCATACTCATCACAAGCTGTTTTCCACTCAACCGCATGGCTCGCAACTTCACCATGGATTCGATGATACCTATCATTCATCGAAGCATTGGAGAACCCAATAGAACCACGTCTCGAACCAGAATTCGAGCCCGAACCGACCAGAAGGAGATGTTTTGAGAGGGTTGCAATCCTCCTTGTCACGGCGTTGAGTTCCTTGTCTGAAATCTGCGCCATTGTAGGAGCTCAGGAAATGTTGGTAAGAAGAGATATGCTTCAGCTTTGAATTTGGATTTTTGAAGATTTTGTGTAATTTAAAAAGGGAATTATTGAAGCGAAGAGTGGACTTTGAAATTGAAAGAGACGGTAGAGTTTTTTTTTTTTTTGTTGGAGACAAGAAGCTAAAGAAACTGAGAAGGGATTGCTTTGCTGGCGCCATCTTAGGCAGTTTTGAAGATCGGATTCGGATAAGATAACATTGGATGGAGTCTATCGAAGCGCACCGTTTCATCAGCCTGCTTATACGATAAATAAATACATAACATAAATGAAAGAACTGCGGGCTGAATGCCGAAAGGTGAGTGGTCTCACTTTGGCCTGCTTGTGTTTGGGGGAATGGAGTTTTATAGGGGACGTCGAAGAGGAAAACGACGCCGGATGATAATCTTTTCGGTCCATCAGTTAAGTAACCTAATTATTCTATTTCGTTGATTATTTAGTTTAAAGTTTATGGTTGATTTTGTCTTTTAGGTTGTGGGCTGCAACTCCGAATTATATTTGAGTTGTCCGTTTAAAAACCGCGCAACGAATCATTCGCTTACTTCTATTATTTATATCAAATGATTATTGGATGGTCAGGTAACATTAATAAAAGTAGTGATGACTAAGTTTACTTTATGACAGAATTACCAGTTATATATGCATATATTCTACACTAAATGTGCATATGATTCATGATTCATGGATTCAGAATACAAATCACATCATCTAGTGAAAGATCTGATTCTCCATGGCCCGCCTCTTCATCTGTGATTTTAGTTAACATTGTCACATTAGTTTTTTTATTGATATTTATTGTTTGTCTTAGCTTATGCCATTCAGTGTATAATCTGTTTAGGAAATAATTTTCTCATTTGATCTTCTCTTGGTCAATGTATGCCTCGTGGTCTTTTTAAGTGATTGTTATATCCGAAGAATGAAATGTCTATATATAACGATTTACTGATGCACAACTAGTGGAGAATGCATTTGTATAATATCTCACAATCAAATAATCTGCCTTAACAAACAAGACAGTCTTGTACTCCAGTTTTGGACTCTACCTGATACGTGCCTGTATAATCTCACATGAAGGGAACTGGTGTTATCCCTTTAAACAAGAATGCCTATAAACTAGGATGATGCCTAAATATACACTATACATAATAAATGAATGGTGTAAAAGGGGTCAGACAACCATGCCGACCACATAAGCAAATACACAATAACTTTGCCTAGGCTAAGCTCAGCACACATCATGATCAGATTGGACTCTGTTATTTGATGGCTTGCCTATCTGTAAACAACCAATTGGAGGGACCGTGGGGGTAGTCAACTCTCCAAAAGTTTGCCAACAGAATGGATCATATAGGTGGTAGCGTTCTTGCAGTGGCTTTAGCTCAATGGCGGATAAAGTTACACCCACACATGGAAGGCTGTCGCTACAGGCTAAGTGCACGGGTTTTACTGTGTATGTTCCTCTTATTTTCTCATAGGTGATTCCTGATAGAGCGACTGCAGCCGTTTCATTCCTACAGGCCCTTTTGTCACAGTAGAATTGATCGATCACAATTGGAAGTTGGACCTCAGAAACTTGAATGTTTGAGAACAGAACCCCCTGAACAGAGCCTGATCCACCCTGCAGATGTGATTTGAGATTATATGTAAGAACAGTTACTTCTTACTAACAACCTTGATATGTAAGAACTTCGAATGTTAGGAACTCTCACTTATGGCTTTTTCCTAGCACTGGTAACAGAGAAGATTTTTTGGCCTTCTAAACAAATGTTTTATTGTAGTCTTTCACCCTCTATGTCCTTCCCTCTTTGCTTTTGGTTGTCTCTTTTATTACCATGCACTCATGTATGTTAGTAGTCTGCTAGTGGCTTGCATATTATCTGGAGCCAGACTTGTTATGAGTTATATAGTTAAAGTACATAGTTTTGGTTTTAATTAAAAGCCAGTTTAGCACATTTACTAGAACAGCATTGTGATTGCTATATTTCAAACTTGATGAGTTTTTAATCATGTGGGAGTGAAGATTGTTTTGTTACCTGCCATGTCTTTATTCTGACACCGTTCATCGTGTTATGCATAATGATATCGCGGACAGTGATGTTTGAGACACAGGCCTTGGTATTATCCTTTCCCAAACTTCCAATGCTGATTCCATGCCCTGGTCCACAGTTCACGTTGTGGATGTATACATTTGAGCATCCTGTTTGTATGGAAATGCAGTCATCTCCTGCACCAATTATTAGATTTTTAAGAGCTCAGGTTAGTGTAAACACGAAACATAGATGCCTTTTGTTTTCATTGTCAATAAGCTCTGTGTTCAAAGCTAATTCAACTTAAACATTTATTGCCTGCCGACAGCAATGGATTTTAAGGATCCATTGTCCTCAGTTGTCATGAGAACCTGTTTCTAAGCAAAAGTATACAAGAGACTAGGAGATCAAAACAAAAGGATCTAGCTGTTAGTGGAGACAAAAAGAAAGCTTGAATGGATAAAAGATAAAACGTATTTTTGTTGTCTCCATAGTTCAACTCTAATCCTATTTTGGGTGGTTAATGCCACACCAAAACTTTAGAATATGACACATGTCAAGCGACCAATGGTTGTAACCCTTGAAATTTTGGATATTGCTGGTAGCCATGTGTCACATTGTTAGTGTTATGGAGAATGTGTGGAATAAAATTGTGAGCAGGATAAGATTGGGATGTGTTTCTTTCAGGATCCTATTAGAAACTCCTCAGTTAGGCACCTTTTCTATGATGCCGTTACTATTCTTTAACTGAATGTGGTATGGCAACGATATTTATTTCCTAGCAAGATAATTGAAGTAATTACCACAGGCAAGATTACTGCTGTGAATTAGCACATCTCCGGAGTTCTGTAGGTGGATTCCATCTGTGTTAGGACTGTCACCGGGAGATGAGACGGTCATATCATGCACCACAACTCCCATGCAATTATCAAACTTGAGATGGCATAGAGGACTGTTTTGAATTGTAATGCCCGTGACTGTCACATTAAAACTCCCATAAAACCTTAGCGCCTGTGCAGCAAAAAAGACAGACAAATGTCATAGGACTGCATGGTTATGAAATATGATTGGTTTTTTCGTAATGTCAAGCGGCCCTTACCGTTGGTCTGATGCTTGGCATTTTACCACTGAGTTCATTTCTGACCTACCACCCAATTTACAGGAGAAACACGATTAATTAAGGATAATCAATGCTATAGTTTCAAGGGCAAGTGAAAGCTGGATAAGGTAATTACCGGCATTGGTGGCATTTCTTGAGCTGTGATGTTTAGTGGAATTATGAGTTTTCGTTCATCATCATATGGATCTTCATATGGCGCATCTTGCCACCACCCTGAGCCTCTTCCATCAATGATACCTTTTCCCTGAACGGTTATGCCTCTCAGCTTTGAGAATTCAAGCCATTGTAAAATACCTTTGCCCCAGGGCTGAGAGTCAGTCGGAGCAATAATTGTGCCATCCAGCTGAGAAAAGAAATATTCAGCACATCAGATTTGATAGAGCGTCAATTTCTTACTTCTATGACAATTCCAAGGTGCCATTATCATTTCTCTTTCTGGATGTGTAATTCACTCATTATACAATATAGTACTAGGGAGAAATTAAGCTCTCACATGTTTTTACCTGAAATACGATGTTTGACTGACAATATGGGCCGGAGAATGAAATGGGTCCTACAAGGAACACGAATTCAGCAGGAATCACAACCATTGATGCTTCCACCTTACACGCAGCTGCCCATGCGGCTTGGAATGCCTGCATTGCACCATTGTAAATCAACTATGTAGCGACAAACAATAATTAAATCTGACTGCATAGAATTTTTTAAACGTTATTTAACTGTATGCTATGGTAATTAGTTCTCCAATCGTGACTAAACTACCCAGAAGAGAATCTTGTCTTTGTTTTCAATTGGACCTACCCGGCTTCGGGTTGTGTCCTCTCTTTTTTTTTTTGGTGTTTTGGTGTAACTACAGATATTGTTTTACTGTCTAAGATTAATTCTGTTCAGACTAGAAATAATAAACAATAAAACGCCAACAACCTCTTGACTTAGTGATTAAGGATGAGTTGTGACATATTATAAGTCTTATGTTCGAATTCAAGCACTCATTCCTAGTTATTTAATAATTTTTCATCCCTAGTTATTTAATATTTTTCTTGTAACCAAAAAAAAGATAAACAGTAAAACCACTCCAACAATACCCGAAGAAAAAGTCAATCTCTACTTTTTCCAACTACTTGTAGGTGTGTCTTCTCTTCTTTGAATCATGTATTCTTTTCGTTTTTCTTTTTGTAACTTTTGTAATTTTTCTCATGTATTATCCCAAAAAAGCTCTGTACCGAAAAAAAATCTTTTCTTCTCTTTCGGGCTTTTTTACTCTTAGTTATTACTAAATAAAAGATTTATGGATAACTAAGAGCATGAGGTGCATTTTGAACTAGAATAGCTTGAATTAAACTTCCAACTATTGATGTCGGATTTAGCCAAAAAATGACACAATGCATGGAAGATTACGAACTTTGAATGCCTTCCTTTTCATGTAGCAGTGATGAATTTTCAAGCAGCGTCGACCATTTGCTGTTTGATTTAGAGGGAAAGATTAAAACTGAGAAGTATTTGAGAAATTCAAAGCCTTCTTATAATGATTAAGTTCTTAATCTTAGGCAACCTTAACATTGTATTGATCATAATTGAGAAGTTGACATCACCTTGGTATCATCAGTTTCCCCATCGCCCTTGGCACCAAAATCCAGAACGTCGAACAGGTTAGACTGCTGCCCGTAGCTGTAACCTTCCTGGGGCGGGGGAATCGAAGGAAGTTCTTGTTTGGACTTAGGAGATGGAGGAGGTGATGGAGTAGTCTTAGGAGGAGGAGTTTTCGGCTTTGATCCGCCATTGTTGTAATTGCGATGCCCATGACCTTTTCCTTTCTTGTTAGATAGTGAAGCTGCGGCATACCTGCTCTGCCTCCAATGCTTGCCGCTTCTAGCAATGCAGGTTTCAATACTTGAAGACCACACAAGAAAAGCAATCAAATACATAAATGTTAGGCTTCTGAAGCTAAGATCACTCATTTTTTTTTCTTTTTTGATATCTCTCAAGGTGAGAAGCAGGGAGCAGAGAGAGAAAGAAGCTGTCCTTGAGAGCTGAAATAAGTGATGGTTGGTGTTTAAATAGGGAGAGAACTTCTAAACTCCATAATTAAGAAAAAAAATGCGCTGATAATGTTGGCTATTTATGTTTCACTCACCCTTTCTCTTGTCTTTGTTTTCTGTATTATTAGCTTCTTATTCTCCTTTTGTGTGAATTTTGACTGGGGTTTTATTTAACAGTATTACATTGTCTATATGGAAAGAATTAAATCTGGTGTTCTTTTTCATTTATAATAGAGGTCTAGAAATGTAAACGGATTGGATACTCGTTAATTTTGGGATACTCGAACTCAAATAAGATTAGATTTTATAATACTCAAATCCAATTAATTATTCGATTATTTTGATTTGTGTTGTTATCTATGCCTAAACCCTATAAAATGGAAAATACCTATTTAACTACTCGAATTCATTAAATACTCGTTTATTAAGTCAAAGTTCGACTTTTAGATTTAAATTTAAAATCAATTTTAGAATAACTTAATTAAAAAAATAATTTTATTAATTTAATTTAACTCATAAAAATAAATTAAAGTTAAAAATCATAACAATGATATTTAATGAATTAATTTAATTAAATACAATATTATTAATAAAAAATTCATATATAAAAATATAAATATTATGTTAATTAATTATTATTTATAATTAGGTTCCAGTAGCAAATACTTTAATATAACTATCTGAACCCGTGACGGATAGTAATTTTATTATCCGAACCCGATTATATACTATCATAATCCTATTTAATCGAATCAAATAATACCATATACTCGTTTATAAGGTACACATTGACATTTCTGCAGAGATATTTGGTTCAAGAGAAAAAAGATATAGAACAGCCAAGATTTCGATTTTTATAATTTTTATGATATTAAAAATTAGATGAATATATGATGATTTTTTTTGTTCAGGGAAGGAACACACCACTAACCCAAAACGCGTTGGTTTGGATTAGCGTGGAATTCTTTATAAACACACGCACACACCACTTAAGCAAACGATGTGGGACGGTGAAAACCCACACACATATGCATAACACACACGCATGCAGTCAAGCAAAGCTTGGTCACACAATACACACACATCGCACACAAGCAACACACACATGTCTTTTTTGTTCAGGGAAGGAACACACCACTAACCCAAAACGCGTTGGTTTGGATTAGTGTGGAATTTCTTATAAACACACGTACACACCACTTAAGCAAACGATGTGGGACGGTGAATATATGATGATTTGAATTATTATTAATAGCGTTTATTGTCTAAAACAAATATATGATGTGACTAATATCAGAAATATGCCTCGAACCATTCTCTTTCATATCCTCCTTTCTTTCTTTTTTTCTCTCTGCTAGATTTGCAAAATGGTGTTGGCTGGTTGCGGCTGCCATTTTCAGCGTTACTATATATTTTATAGGCTTAATAGTCAAATAAACCTTCAATTTTTAGTCCAAAATAAAATTCAGCCCTCAATATTTTATTACATAAAATTCAGTCCGTAAATTTTTATTTCAGTAGAAATAAACCCTCAACCTTTTACAATTATGCAATTAAGTCAAAAACTGTTAAATGACACTAACTGCAGTTAGTTTTGCATACGTGGCAGCTGACGTGGATAGCTTAGTTAGCTGCCAGCATGCCACGTATGCAAAACTAACGGCAGTTAGTTTATTTAACAGATTTGGTATATTTTCACTAAAATAAAAGTTTATGAACTGAATTTCATGCGATAAAACGTTGAGGATTGAATTCTATTTTGGGTTAAAAGTTAAGGGCTTATTATATTATACAAGATATCCGCTTCGAATCTGTTTTAATAATTGAATGTGGAAGTAGAATTTGATGTAAAAAAAATGCCAAAAAGAGACACGTGAGTGAGTGGGTCTGTATGTTGTGGAGGGTCACTGATTATAACAGCTCTACATGGTCACATGCAACGTTCACGGGCTTCAGTTTTCTGCTTTGTCTTCTTAACCCCCGCCACCATGCCCTGCGCTGTTTTCTCCTCTCATTTCTCCATTTCCTATTATTTTCTTTTCCTTTAAACTATATATTCTTTAATTCCATAATATATATATATATATATATATATATTGTTTCGACACTTAAATTTTTTCTTGAAATATCGTGTTTGATTAATTTTTTGTGTATGTACCATCACTTCTCAATTTTGAAGCATGTTTTGTTGTTGCGTATAGGGGTGTTCATTGTTCGATTTTAACCGAATTAACTGACCGACCGAACTAATTTCGGTTAAATGGTCGCCCACTTAAATAATTTCGATCGGTTAACGAAAGTGATTTTTTTAAAAAGTTCAATTATCGGTTAATTCGGTTCGAAAGGCGAAATTAACTGATTAATCGAATAATTAGCTGAAATTATACACCTCCCTAAATGCTACGTTTCAATCCCTTATACCCTAATAGTTAGATTAACCGAGTTATTATGGTGTTGGACTATTTTGACTTGAAAGGAAGAGGGCTTTATACAATTTCAGTTAATCGGTTAATTAATCGATTAACCGAACTTTATTTCGATTCGGTTAATATAAAATTACAAATTTTAATTCGATTAACGAAAATAAAAATATAAATTTCGATTAATGTCGAAAATATAAATTTCGATTCGAAATTAATCGAACCGACCGATTGATAACCCTAATTGTGTGGCTGTGAATTAGGAAAAGATTACTTGAGGACTGCAGGCTTTCATGTCATCTTATTATCAATAATTAAAGAGGGCTGAAAGTCATTCTTGTTAATATCACATGAGTTTGATGTGACAGACACTGTAAGAAATTGTTATAATAATAATTCATATGACTGTCAAATTTTAATAATCCACATGCATTAATTATGTAAACGTGAGAGAGGATTTGAAATTAGATTAAGCTAATCGAACTCGTTAAACTTAACAGTGTTTAAACTAAATTTTTTTTAATCACATATATCTTTATTTGTTTTATAATTTGAGATCAATTTTAATCGAAAAATAGTAAAGAATAAAACTCTCTCAATAATAACAATTTTTGGATTTAAATCATGTCCAAATACATGAAAAAATTTATTTTTTCTTTTTTCGACCACTTATAGGTTAAATTAAAACAAGTGATCATATCTTAATTCAAAAAACTAGCATAAAATAAAATGAACAAAAGAAACCGAAATGGATAGATTTGGTTTGATCATATCATTGTTTTGCATATATGCTTTCTCAAATATTTCATTCTATTTGGCAATTAAGCTTAAAAATAAGTACAGTTTTGTATAAATTAATGTGCCTTAGTTTAATTATTATATGGTAGGTATTTATTTTCTTTTCAATGATATTGCTCGTGAACTCCTGGCGTCGATCCAAATCTTGTTGCTTCCATTATTAAGTTTGGGTCTATATATACCTTTGTCGTCAACCGTGGCATGGAAATTCATGCCTTGATTTCTTCATTCTTTTATTCTTTTTTTAACCAACTAACAACATGGGAAATATCAGATATTAATTAGTGATTATATTAATTTGAGGTTAGCTGGTTGCATGCATAAATATTAAATTTCCTGTGATGATGTAGTTAGGAACGATGGATTAAGCTTCATTTCCCGGCGCCTTTAAAAAAAATATTAAAATTTTCATAATATATGGCCAGCTGCATACTTTTCAATTATCACACTTCTCGTCTTCATCATCCATTATTCCTCCTTTTCCCAACCGAAAGGAAGAAAAAGCGACCAAACCAAATATTAAAAGCAAAAGGTAAAATAGATAAATAAAAAGCATCAGAATTAGAATAAAAGGCTCAACTCCTTACCATTCAATTTATTTTGGGGAAGGTGCAAATTGCAACTAATTCTTGAACAAGAAAGTAAATGAATAATTAAATAAATAAGAGTTCACGGATGGTTCTAGAATTTGAATATGTAGAACTGATTTTAATGATTTTCAAAGTCATTAATTGCACAAAACAATAATGCAAATGTATGATTTTTTTTTATTCAAAAACTAACGCTGTTTCTTAAAAAAATGTGAAAATGATCTAAGCTAGCTAGCTAGGGAGATTATATTTTCTTTCTTTTTTTGGTAAGAGCATAAATTAATTAATGCATAACTGTAAAAGTTGTGGAGAAAAGTACGTAGTTTTGCATGTGAAATTTGCTGAAGTGCAAGATCAGATCTCTTCCCTTCTGCTGATTCTGAAATTTAGAAAGACAAAAAAAAGTTTTTGTCTTCATTACTTTGTTGCTATTACAACGAAACCCTTAATTCATGGCCGACGAAAAAGCCATCGATTCCTACCAATTATGTCACGGATCTAATCCATGCCTCTCATTTCACTCCTTTTTTCTTCTACACTCTTCAGATCAATCTGTGCTTCTTGGCTTCTTTCCTGTGACTTGTTTCGAAAAGCAAGCAACGAGTCATAGCTGAAGCAGAGTGGACCCACATGGCGACCAAGCCAAGAATCTCCTCAAGCTCTTTGTGTCAAGTACAACTGACAATACCCACAAATTCTGTTATCATGTCTTCGAAGTTCGAACTGTGCATACACATGTTACTTTGTGTTTGCGAGTTGGAATGTTTTATAACTTGTGTTCATTTAGCAGTATCTCGTGAACTAGCCAGCCAGTGCTGTACTTTAATTGGCTGCCCAGCTCACAGATCATAAATTCGGAGAATATTATAATTTCCAGGACAGAAACCTACAACCATAGTTTTGCATTCGAGGTATATTCATACCCTGAATTCATTCGACAAGTTCAGATCCAAACAACTGCCTCCAACAAAAAAAGAGACATTTCTTACTTGGGTGTGTTAAAATTTCAACTGGTGACAGCTTCAGAAACCATTTCATATGATTGTTGTCTGTTTTCTCTTGTCTTTGATGCATAGATGTTAATAGAAACAGTTGTGCAAGAAACAAACATTATTGAAAAATCAAAATCAATGTTGTTTAAGAACACAAGGGTTTTTTTTTCCTTTTTTGTGCCCATGGAGTCATGGACCACATTCGTTTTATTACACGAGAAGTCAGGAACTTGTCACTTTGCCAAAAAGAGAAAAGCTGAAATCCAATTTTTTTAATACCATGGACGATTCTAGTTTGACAAAAAAAATACATACGCTGAAATTTATATTTAAGATCGTAAAACTCTCACATAAAAAGTAAAATCATAATTATTTGAATTAATTTTGTTTATAAGTAAATGGTTCTTCAAGCCAACAAACTATCTATACTTCTTTTCTTTTCGTGTGTGTATTTAATTCATCACGAAAAAGATTAATTTTTTTTACTCAAAGATTGTGGTTCAGTTGGTAACGCAGACTGAGTTTGTGAGAAGAGCTCTCGGGTTCGACTCTCACTAAACACATCTTTAAAGAGAGGTAAAAAGCCTTAACTGTGACTAAATCTCGAACAAAATTAATTTCAGATCATTAAAACGGATAAAAATATACGCGATTTACATGAAAAAAAAGAAAAGGACTAATTTTTTTTTCTTTAACTTTTTGGTTCGGATTCTCAGTTAAATTTTATACATGAACAATGAATCGATCCGTACGTGGGTGGTCCCACATTGTCCCTGCATTTTCATTTATTTCAAGCACTCAAATCGATCTCTTGAATGCCACAGCATTTTCTGCCGTTGTGTTTTTTTTACTACTTCATGGCACTTGTGGATTAGATAGTGTAAATTAGTGTTTCAACATGATGAACCAGTTTTGTAAGGCTTGAGGTTGTTGTTATTAAATATTAGAAGGTGCGTACTGCAACCAGCAAGCATGGTCCATTGGCAATTTGGATGCCAAAATTGTTATTGATTTGATTTTTTTTTAAGCAAATGTTACCATTTATGACTCTTGGTACTATCATAAGTTACCAAAAATAAAAATCTTAAACAACTATTATGTAACTAACAAAAGTCAGGGTCACAGTGACTTAAATAAATAAATTACCTAATTAAATTAAAATCTAATTTGGGGATAAGAGAAAAAGGGGATTTAGGGTTACTACAACTAATTTTAGGGTTAACTAATTTTAGGATAAAATTAACAAATTAGAAACACATGATGTCTGATGTTCGGTGCCTTTAGAAAGGAAAAACTCAGTCATTCAAAACTCTTGTCCTTAATCACTACGTATGCATTTGATTCTAGTTTGAAATTGATCACTACGTATACTTTCCTGGAATTTCTTTTCAGCTTCCATTACATGTATATAAACTCTATAGAATAAGTAGAGTAATACAATGAAAATTCTCCAATTTTTCTTTTTCGAGCCTTTGTAATATGATATCATAGCAGTAAAATTTTTTCAGTTTCTTCCATTTTCTCGTTATTTCTAATTAGCCAAAAATTTTTCTCAGATGGCTCAAACAGCACCAAAATCAAAAGAGTATCCTGCTAGTCCTTACTATCTTCATTCTAATTAAAATCTTTCATTAGTATTAGTTTCTTCTCTACTTTCAAACTACCATTCATTATCTCGAGCCATGAAAATGGCCCTGTTATCAAAGAACAAATTAAAATTTGTTGATGGTTCGACCACGGCGCCAGATCCAGATAATCCTCTCTACTCAACTTGGGAACGATGCAACACTATGATTTTTTCATAGTTGATTAATTCTTTGAGCCCTTCGATTGCTCAAAGTGTTATTTGGTTTGATAATTCAACTGATGTATGGAAATATCTTCGAGATCACTTTGCTCAAGGGGATTCATTTTGGATTGCAGTTTTGCAAGGAAAAATATATGCATTGCAACAAGGATCTCTCTCAATGACAAAGTATTTTACTAGCCTCAAAACTCTTTGAGATGAATTGCTCAATTTAAGGCCTATTCCTTCTTGTACCTACAACATTCGATGTTCATGCACAGCACTTCCTATTGTCCAATCAGCTACAAGGCATATAATACTTTTAGATTTTCTTGTTGATCATTGACGTTAAAAGATTATTGTTAGTTAAATAGTCAATCATAGTGAAACAACAAGCTCTGTTACACCTATCAATCCTTATTGTGTTGTTAGTTAAAACAAGCTCTTTAACTAATCCTTAACTACCAATTTATCTAAAACAAGCTCTCTAGATATAATTTGTAGTAGCATTAACAAATAAAAAAAATATGAGTTGACTTAAGCAATAAACACATACAATGCAAATTTATTCAACTTAAACTTCCATTCCCCTAACCCTCTTGTAATTAAGCCCAAAAGCAATTACGGACTTAAGTTTTTAATCTAAGAGTAGATTATTAAATCTAACTAAATAATATGCATCCTATATAATTAAATCAATAATCATAACATCATGCTCAGTGGCGTATTCAGGAATATATGCCAGTGGGGTCAATATAAATCTGTTCAATGGTTGGATTATTCGTCCATGCCAGAAGCCCCCTCTCTCCTAGCCCTCCCTTATCAAATTTTATACAAGCTTGGATAAAAATATTAAGCCTGTTAAATAGGCTTGTGCTTAAAAATCAATGTTCGATAAAAAAAATGGATCAAGCTTGTGTTTACCATATTCTAATATTATTTTTATATAATATTTTATTACATAATACAACACTGACAAAATTAAATATAGTAAAAAAATCTCATAATATAAAAATAATTTTCAAAAACTAAATTTTCTTTCAATTTATTCATAATTTTTCTAAATAGTTATTTTAGCGATGCTATATAATTTTTTTTTTCATTTTTCTCTTATGCCAATGAAATTGTTATAAAATAATGCAAATAGGTAGATAATATAATATTTTTTTCCTTTTGTATTGAGATTATATTTGTACTATTGAATAACTAATTATGTATAACAGAATTATTGCATCAAGAGCAACAAATCAATCATCTATAAATTGGATCAAACTTATATATATTATGTATTATAGAGGTGATTAAGAAGAAAAAACTATTGTTGGAAAGTGTGATCATAACAAAGTGAAGACAAAATTTCAATAAAAACAAATAACAAATCAAAATTAAAATGAAACTAAAAATATGTTAGCAAAAATTAAAAAAATAGAAGTATATGCTAATTGCTAAAGAAATTTTAAATCTCATAAGTTAATTTTGTACTTGTAATCATAGAAATTGTTAAATTTTTAAATTAAAATAAATGTATAAGTTAAAATGAAATTTATTTTTCTGACCCTTTTCTTAATTAATTTTAACAAATTTTAGTGGGATTAATATGAAAAAAAAACATAATATTTTTTAAGCTAAATGTACATATGTATATACTAAACACATCCTTTGAGAGAGCTGAGGAGCCTTAACTGTGATGGAGCTCCAGGCAGGATTAGTCTCAAACCGTTAAAACAGATGAGGATACTTATAGTTTACACCAAAAAAATATATACATATGTATATACTAATTTATGAATTTTTCAAAAGTTGAGTGGGGTCAATTGACCCCACTCAACTCCATATAGCTACACCACTTATCATGCTTAGGGAATTTCATATACTTAACAACAATTATATTGTAAGTTCGTAATCTCACAATAAGATTTTCAAGAATTATTAAAGTACCTCATAACTGAATTAAAGAACTACTCATTAAATATATTCAAGATAATCAAATTCATGTTAAATATTATCAAGAAAGTTAAAATCATCAATCAATTAAGCAATCTTGAATAATAAAAAACAAAAATAATCAATCAAGAATAAAAATCTAGTAAGAACCTAACACACAAGATTAAAATCTAAAAAAATAATAATAATAAAACAAATTTAACTACTAAACTATTAAAGGAATCGAGCAAGCAATATTAAAATACCAAAAGAAAACGTGAATTCACTCCAAGAACAAAATGTATAATTGGTTTTGAAGATAAAGAAATAAGAAAACAAATTTTATAATTCTAAACTATAAAAATTGGTAAGGACTAACTTTGAAAACAATTTTTTTTTGTGTAAACACCTCCCGATATCCGAAGGCCACTTTGAGCCCCGACTAATCCGGAGTCGATCCTGGTCGGACTCCATTCGGGGGGAGCTCTCCCAATACTGTTTTTCCATTCACAAGACTCGAACTCGAGACCTTGCTTAAGGAACACTAAGCTCTTTTCACTTGATCCAACAAACATTGGTTGAAAACAATTTTATAAACTTAAAAGAAAGTAATCGGTTTACTAAAGAAATCTAAAAGAAATCGTAAACAAAATCTTAAATAAAATTAACGAAAACAATTAAGAAGAAAAAGAATAGAATTCTGCTAGAACAATAAGAAAGAATAAGAAAAGTATTAAAACTATAAAAACTTAAAATAAAATTTGGCAACTAAAGAAAAAAATAATTGATTATAATACTTTAAGAAACCGTACACTACTAAGAGGGGAAGGAGTGATTAAAAATTATAAAGAAACTAAGCTCTTTATATAAGCCTAAGAGTACTAAGTAAGATAGGATTAAGATAAAAGCTTACTTTGAAAAGAAGTTATTTGACTAGTCAAATTTTTAAATTTATCTCATCTTTTTACAATAATTTATCTGAATAAAATTTCTAAGGCCTATTTTTATTAATTATTTAAAACATCAGCTTTGTATTGTCTTAACCAATTCTTGTCTTGAACGTGCTTTGTTCGATCTTCTCAAACTTGTGATTATTGGCAGAATTTATGTGATGACTTTCTGCAGACGTTTGACCTATCAAACGAACTCCAATTTTTGCGATCTTGTACATTTCGAAAACTTTGAGAAGTCTTCTACAACTTTCATGCAGGCTACTTCTTGAAATCAGATCATTAAGATGGTCAAAAATGTTAATCTTTAAAATTGAACAGAAAATCCTGCACTTTGCTCTTTTTAACTCTTTTTAATTTCAAGTTTGATATTCAATACCTAAATCATAAAATAAATATTAACAAGCTCTTTTAGGCATAAAACATCAATAAAGCAAATACATTATCGGTCACATATATAATTAACAAAATATCATCCTATCAACTCTCCCTAGACTATAAAATTTAGTTTCTTGTAACTTGGAGATCATAAGTTTAAGCTGAAATGCTTTCTTTTGATAATAATAAAAAAAAGTTGCGTACGCGTGATTTTTCTTATACCTCACAACGTGGAACCTTGTGTATTGATTTGGCAAAGGAAGGTAGTGATTTAGACAAGGTGAAATATCAATGCAGTTGCCAGGCTAATTCTGACCAAGAACCAGAGTCGAATTTTGATCTTAAGAGCTTTGTTTTTACGTGAGGGTAAGGATAAATTTTGGAGTCTATACGTGTAGGGATGGTGTACCTGTGTTGCAACTTACAAAATGGACCCTGTTGAAATAGTATTGCACTTTCATATAAAGATTTAAAAAAATTTAGAATTTTACTCGGTAATATGATTCAATTGATTTTTCTTCAACATCACTACAAATATAAACTGCATTTTAGACATCCTTTCTATTGTCTGGATTAGCTTGAAGCCTTCAACGCAGTTTGTGCATAACCTTAATGACATCCGCAATTTCCCATAAAAGCAATCTCAGCATTTTCTTCCGTATCAATGAGAATTGAACCTTTGTCGTTGGAACTTAGGCAGTCTGCTGAAGGATGCACAACCCCATAGCCAAAGCCTTGGGCAGAGTTGCAGTAGGTCTCCACTGAGTCATCCTTCTTCTCTAATTTTATATTGCTCAGGACTATCTTGCTACAGGGAACAGCATCGCTGCAAGCGAACTTCATTGCTTGCTTGCTTTTTGTTGTCCCACTAATGTTTCGGTACATAATCTGGCTTATTTGCACTGCTGATGTCTAACAAGTAAAAAGAACAACAAATTCATGTGATCAGTGTTTCAGTGTTCTTATTGGGTGAGAGACTCCTGCAAGAATCTAATGCAATCAGAAGACAGATGGTGAGACATTTAGATATAACAAAAAGGAGCTTGGATAATGCACCTGGTTTTGGCAGGTTTTAGGGGAATCACAGTAGAATTGATCAATAATGATGGGGTTGGCACCATCTCCCATCCTAACATTTTCAAATTGCACCCCATGAACATAACCGAAACCACCCTTTATCAAAGAATCACAAGGAGAAGCATGTTATTGTCAAAGAGATGAATCTGCAGTGGCTCTAATAGCAAATTGTGTGCTGACATATTCAGGATAAAAAAAAGGTCAAATTGTGTGTTGGCATATTCAGAAAAAATAATAAATAATAAATAAATTAAAAAAATCATTAGTAGAACCCACCACCCATCCATTTCCTCTTCTTCCCAAAAGAAGAATAAAATATCACGCTTCATATTTTACTCAGAAACGGCACATATCTTACTCAGAAACAGTGTGCAAATGTTAAGTGTGCTATAATCTTGTTTTTTGAGGTGGTTGACAATTGAAGCCCTGTATGGTCTTCTACTTTCTACTTTCCTAATACTGACTGTGTATTCTTATTGATCTTTGTGCTAGATTTACGAAAGATGTCATCACAGTACCTGCCAAGTTTTAATCCTCACACCATTTGTAGTCTCCCTGAGGAATGCTGTATCCAAGACCACCTTTGTGACAATGCCTGTCGAGTTATCATTCCCGAGGCTGCCAATGCTAAGTGGCCAAATTCCACATAAAGAGAGAAAAAGGAAATAGAGCATATAAAGATCAGTTTACACTGTAGGACATGGACGGGTGAATAGAGGCACACTTAAATATAATCTAACCGGAAGTTTGTTACAAACCTGACTCCATGTCCTGGTCCACAATATATTCTCTTCATCTTGATAGCAGACGAAGCATTAACGATTGAGATGCAATCATCTCCTGAATTTCATATGTACAGACACCAAGAATAGTTAACCAGTCAGTCTGCAAACATTTAATAGTTTGTAGTATCATATCTATAAGGTACTCTTTCAGCTTCATTAGGGCTTCCGCAAAACAAAACAGATGCAAGGAAAGACAAAAGACAAGGTTTAAGAACCTGTTCCTATTTTGCAGTCTTGAAGAACAACATTAGTTGACCTGGTGATGTGGATCCCATCAGTGTTTGGACTGTCTCCTGGACATGAGACTCGTACTTCAGATACCCGAACAGATTCAGACTTCGAAATGATGAAATTCATCTGTTGGCTGTTCTGAATAGTAAGGCCTTTTACCCTAATAGATGGCTTGAATCGATAGTCAGTGCCTGCAACAAAATCGCATGTTAAATCTAATTTGAAATACATTTGGTAGCTCACATGTTCAATTTTCGGCATGCTGTTTATTGGGAGTATGACTAGTATAATTGGAGGGAAAGATCCTTACTGTTGGTGCCCCTCTGCAAGGCTGCCAAAGGAAAAGCAAACAGACAGAAAATTTATGTTACAATCTAACTGTTTGACTTGGAACTTGAGCATGAAATAATTTGTAAAGAAAATCCTAAGGAATTACATTTGACTTGTTCTTTTGGCAAGAAGATGCCCACCATTTGCTGCCAGAGCCATCAACAACTCCATTTCCTTGGAACACCACTCTCTGCAACATGGAAAAATCAAGCCAGATTTGTGGAAGATCTGGATCCCATTTCTTAGGTTCATCTGGAGCTACTATTGTTCCATCAATCTGTATAATAACAATAATGATTATAATATAATAGCAAATAGAAAAAATATACAGCAACTAAAGTTAAGATTAATATCAACATGGAATTAATATTGGCAATCATTTAATCTATAATGTACATATAGAGATTTTATTTCCATATGCATTCAAGTTGATGAACATTGATATTACCTGAACAACCAACCTATCTGCACATGGCCCCCGAAACTTTGTAGCATTAACCAAATAACAACGCTCGGGATGAACCAAGAAAACTGATTTTGGAGTAGAACATGCAGTGTCCCATGCTTTTCTAAAAGCCTGAGGATAAAAACATTGCAGAAAGACAGACAATAAGACATTAAAAGTTTAAATTTTCATATCAGATTGAATGCTTAAGTTTGACAAAAATAATATTCACAGCAAACTATTTTTTAAATCCTTGAGAGATGCTATGTGTCAGAACCCCATGGAAATGGAGACTTCCAATTACTGCCTAGCAGAGTCTTAGTTAGCAGAGCTTGTAATTTCAATGCATTTTAAAAGAACCATGTAGGTCACTTACAAGGGAGTCAAAAAAAAAACTCAAAAACATACCTCGGTGTCATCAGAAACTCCATCTCCAACAGCACCAAAACTATCCACGTTGACAAGAACCTTGCCACCACGTTCACTCGTCCCAGATGGGATCTCAAAAAGTTCTGTATCTTCTTCTGCTATGTCCAGATCTTCAAGCTGTCCAAGTATGCTAAAGTTATCTGATAACATGCTTCCTGTAACTCCATATGCTGCTATCAACAAACCAAGGAAGGAAATGAGGAATAATATATCCATGATTTGTTATTTTTTTTCTCTGTAAGACATTGGTTTGATTTATATGTGCACATTAATTTTGGAAGTGAATGGTTTGTGGGCTGTATGGTTTGGCTTAAAAGTAGACGAAGGTGCTGGATTTCCTACATGCCCACACTTAAAGTACAAGGGAAATTTTATTTGCATTTCATTGCTTTACTCTTCAACCAGTAGGCAAAATTCACCAGTCAGATGTTCATGGATTCTGTCTAATCTCTCTCACTCTCTCTCTCACGGAAGTGGATAAATGAATCAGTAAAGGATAACATTATGTGAGTGCATGTATTCAACTGAACTCAGTTTTATAAAATGAAAAATCATATGCATGCATGGATAATCTATAGCATGAAATAGGTTAACAAATACCTAAAAAGAAATTTGAATTAGCGAATCACAGGGCAAAAGGTTCCTTTTCCTATTACAAGCCAAGGGCTTCAAGCTAAAGTAACTGCTCTTTAGCAGATTTAAGCAGCAGACGCAGTCTTCACAAATAGATTTCAGTTTCATGGAAATAAAGCTGAAACAGGCCAGCAAGCATTGTTCCAAAGTTCTCCATTAGATGACTATGCACTGTAAAATTCATCTGTAGGAGAAATGAATGTTAACTATTAGTCTTCACCTCAATTAAACTGTGGCCAATCTCCCTCATCACCTTTCTCGCCATAGCAATCTCTCTAATTTGCAATGAGGCTTCAAATTCCCCAACTTCAGAATAAAAATTTGAAACCTGCAAATAAATGGCAAAATCCTCCTGTCCGAGCTCCATCAAGACTTTTGCTGCTCTTTTTCCAACTATTTCATTCTTGTGTACCCTACAACTCCGTAACAATGAGCTCCACATTACAGAATTACCCCCTCCCGGTGCCCGTTGCAGCAACTCCTCAGCTTCATCTAGCAGACCTGCACGGCCTAAGAGATCTATCATACATGAAAAATGCTGATGTTCTAGGCAAATGCCATAAAAAGATTTCATTAAGTTAAACACCGACTTCCCTTCTTCAACCAACCCCGAATGGTTGCATCCACTTAAAACACATAAGAATGTCACTTTATCAGGTAGAAGGCCCTTCTGAATCATTGCTTCCAGCAGGCTGACACCTTCCCTTCCCATCCCATTTCGGGCATACCCATTGATTATAGATGCGTAGCAGAAGACATTTGGTGAAGGAAGTGTCCCAAAAACCTGGCAAGAGAGTTCAAAGTGCCCATATCTTGAATACCCATCAATAAGAGAACATGAAACTGCAATATCAGATTCATAACCAGATTTTATAGCACAACAATGCAACAGTCTGCAGCTGTCCAAATTCATCCAAGAAGACACCGATAAAGCTTTCAGCGTTGTAGAGAGAGTAACCTCATCAATCCCAATTCCTTCATCAACCATCAAATGAAACATCTCAAACACATCTTCAGTGACACCACAGTGCAACAAGGAGGTTATTAATGAGTTACAGCACTCCAAAGTTCTCTTACCATTACTCTCATATACAGACAAAGAGCTTTCAATGTCACCACATTTCCCATACATATCAATTAAAACTGACTGAATATGAATACTCCCTGTATCAAAACCTATTTTCCTAACAAAACAGTGAACTTGCCTCCCAAAAAGAATATCCCCTCTTCTACTGGATAAATTCAAGAACACCAAAAAAGAATGAATAGAAGGTTTTTTCCCCCAGAAATGCATCCTACTAAATAATTCAAGAGCATCACAAATCAAATCATTCTCAACATATATAGAAATGATTGAATTCCATGATATCACATCTTCAACTGGAATTAACAAAAACGCTTTCCTAGCATCAATGAAATTTCCACAAAAAGAATAAAAGTCCACTAAAGCATTGGCAACAAAAACATTGCATTCCACCCATCTAGACTTGATCACATGGCAATGCAGCTGCCTTCCTTCATCAACAAACCTCCCATTGCAACAAGCACGAATCAAATAACAAAAACTAAGTCCATTGGGCTTGACACCCTCCGATTCCATTTGGCCGTGCAACCCAAATAGCTCCTCTAATTTACCTAGCTCCAAAAACCCATTTAACATCAAATTCCACATAGCTAAATTCCGCTCAGGCAATTGATTAAACAACTTCAAAGCCACGTCGTCAAGTCCCATATGCAAATAAAAATTCACAAGTGAACTTCCAATAAACAAATTCAATCCAAATCCAAGTGAAATCACCCTGCAATGAACTTGAATTCCTTCTCTATAAAATCCTCCACTCCCACAAACAGTAATCAGTGAAGAAAATGTAGGACCAGTTTCTTTGATTCCTTTTGAAACCATTTCCTTATAAAAACAGACAGCTTGCTTTTGATTCCCATATCGACCATGCCCAGAAATTAGCAAGTTATATGTAATGCTATCTCTTGTAGACATTTGGTTGAAAAGGTTTTGGGCATCGTTTAAACGCCCGAACTTGATTAATTCATTAACTATTTCGTTTTTGTAGCGAATACCCAGGTGAGGGTTTAGATCAGAGTACGATGTAAAGGCCTTGTAATATGGCGGTGCTGAGATTGTCAATGTACGGACCAAGGACACAAATCTAGTTGTCTGCATTGGTCGGGTAGCACTTCAATCAAGCTGCCATCCGACAGCGAAAATTTATAATAGGACTGATGTCTTTCCTTATGTTTGGATAGATATTAGTAAAGAAAATGAATGGAAAAGAAATGAATGTAACGTAAAGGAAAAGAGAGAAAAGAAAATGATACATGTAACCTTTTTTAAATAACTAAAATTAGGATTAATATCCTATACATCCACAAACGAGGTTAGAATGATTATACATGTGCTATTTTATTTATTTTTATTTTTCTTAATCATCCTAATCTCGCTTGTGGAATAAAAAATTTCTACTGATAGTGTATAGGATAATTATCCCTAAAATTAATAAAGAAATGAAAAGCAATCCTAATAATCATTTTTTGGTTAAGAAATGGAAAGTAAAAGAAATGATTCATTATAATATTTTTTTTCCAATTATAGCTTCTTTTGTTTTTAAATTTTATAACACAATAAATGTTAAATTTGATACTTTACCTGTTAAAATTATTTTCAAGTTTCCTTTCCTTCTTGTTTACCTCAAATTGGGTATTAAAAAAGTAAGAGTACGTTTGGATGGGGAATTTTGAAATTTTGAGATATTTTAAAATGAAAGCATTTCAAAATTCATCATTTTAAAATACTAGCATTTATAATTTACTTGTTTGGGTAAATAATTTTTAGAAGGAAGTTTTTTAATACTAAAATTTGATTAAATAAAAAATAATTATAAAAGAAAAATAATATTATTACATATTAGAAATATATATATCAAATAAAATATGCAATATGGGTATCATTAGATTTGTAAAAATGTATAGATTTTAATAATAATATAAAAAAATAAAAATATATATTATATTTAAATAAAATAATATGTTTTGTTATTAACTTTATATTTAATAATGGATCATGTCTAATAAAGTAGGGAAAGGTGAGAGAAATTTTGAAAAACCACCTCTTTAGGTGGATTTTTAAGAAGGAATTTGAGCATTTCAAATTCCCTCTTGAAATCCCTCCTCAATTTTGAAATGCTTCAAAATTTTTACCAAACAAGGAATTTAAATTTTGGACTTTTAAATATTCCGATTGAAAAGGATTCTCTCATTAAATCTCTCATCGAAACACACCCTCAAGGAGGAATTTCATTTCCAATAATTAGATGAAACCCTCCAAATTGCTTAATCCACTGCTCTTACCTTATTGACCTTTGAGCAATGGGGACTCTTAACAATTGATTAGATATTTGATCGTTTCTTTTTTCATAATGTATTTCATAACATTTACTCATATAAAAGATATACCTAAATAATATATTAATTAATAATTAACAAGTTCATAAAATTATAAATTTTATCAATCCATAAATAAAAATATAAGAAAATAGAATACATAAAATAAATAATTTTACCTAAAATACTGAACAAGTTCTTTTAAAAAAATAAAAAATTGAATCTGAATTAAACGCAAATCCATGAGGCATTTATGTGAAAAACAAGGTGTTTTTAAAGAAAAAATAAGAAAACTAGCAAACTCAAAGTTCATCTAAAGTTGAAAAGGTTTCTAAGAATAATTCCTCATATTTATTAAAGAATTGCTATTTAACGTGAGTTCAAATATTGGTTCTTGTAGCCTACCTCAATTTATCGGCATAAATACTCTGATGATAATGATGATTTATTAAAGAACTGACCTCAGCTAAACTAAATAATACAACTTTCAAGTAGTGAAAGTAAAGGATGTTACCGTTGGCAAGTATTTTGAAACTTACTTCAACTCACAACTAAGAGTGGTTGGAATGGCTTTTAAACAGTAATATTTCAAAAGGAAAATTTTGAAATATTACTGTTTAACAAGGAGGATGCACAACCAAACACCGCTACATTGTTGAAAACACTAGACTTGCCGGCGTTTTTTAGTAAATCTCAGCTAAATAAATGCCACTAAATGTCATTTTCCTGTACTCACAATAGTTAATCTTGCAACATCAATTCATCGTATACAAAAGCTATTAACAGCAGAGTCCTCATTGTCAAGATCATAAATCTGTTGCAAACTTTTAATCTTAACCTACAAAAGGAAATGGAATATGAAGGTTCTTGGTGCAAATTTAACCTTCTCAGCCTAGTATTTTAAGCTCGGACAACAAGAATGCAAGTTTAGCAAACTAATGTTTAGCATGTCAATTTCAATAAGTCACACACCAAATTCCCAAACTTAATCAGAAAACAAATTTCTATTTAGTATACTGCCTAAAAATAAAATACCAATGATGGAAATCTGTTAGAAATCTAGAGAGATATTGCCATGACATCCATATAATTGTTTCTCAATTCTTAGATCTTCCAAATTAAAGCCTAAGAAAGTACATGCTTGAGCTTATTATATTTATTGGCATTCATGTTCTTTTATATTTTAGACTAAGCATAAGAAAATCCAACTAACAAGAAAGATTCATATTAAGTTCCTGCTAGTTGGTATTGTGAAACTCAAAAGTTAATCAATAAGTGCCACATTCTCCACATTTAAAAGATAGAAAAGCATACTAATATTGCCTCTTTCTCTTTTGTTCATAAATAGGAAAAGCACAGCCCGGTTTCATTAATCATTAAACACTTAGAAAATGTAACACATCTAGAAACTCTAGAAAATAAGAAAGCAAACGCATAGAACTTGACATGTTCCTATGTTCTTTATTTTGAATGTTCATATGACTTCAAGGGTGTCTTTGGATGAAAGATTTCAAGGAGGAATCTCATTTCAATTGGGATATTCAAAAGTCTAAAATCCAATTTCTTTGTTTGCCAAAAAAAATTGAAGAATTTCAAAATTTAGAAGGAATTTTCAAGAGGGAGTTTGAGATGCTCAAATTCCTCCTTAAAAATCCACCTAAAGAGATGGTTTTTCAAAATTCCTCCAATATATAACCCACAATTAAATATAAGATAAAAAAGAAAGATATTATTTATTTAATATGATATTTTTTTCTTTTTTTATATTAGTAATAATATCTACACATTTTTACGAATCTAATGATACTCATATTGCATTTTTTTTATATTTATCTTTTTCTTATATATAATATCATTATTTTTCTTTTATAATTATTTTTTATTTCATCAAATTCCACTATTCAAAATTCTTTCTAAAAAATATATATCCAAACAAGATAATTATAAATGATAGTATTTTAAATTGATGTATTTTGAAATACCTTCATTTTGAAATGCTTTAAAATTTCAAAATTCTCCATCCAGCAAGGCTACTAATCTTCTTTAGTTTAGACACAGTGCATAGGATTTTCTATTCACACCCTAAATTTTGCTAGACACACCCTAAAAATTTTTTATTCCTTTGTTGCCCTTATTGCACACCCTAAATCTCTTTCTCTCATCAACATTTTTTCGGGTGAGCCGTAGCTCACCGGAGTTGCTGCCTGGCAGCACTTGAATGCTGCCAGGCAGCAGTTGTATGCTGCTGCGGCAGCAAAGTGCCGCAAGCAGCAAGCTGCCGCGGCAGCAAAGGGCTGCAAGCACCAAGCTGCTGCGGCACCAAGCTCCCATAAGTGATTTCCGGTAAACAATAGGGTGGGAAAAGAAAGATATTTATGTAATTTTATATAAAAATAGGGTGTGTTTAGAAGTACCCAAATTATTAAGCACAGCTGGTATGACCAAACTCGGATGTATGTTTTATTATTTTCTGAAAAAAAAAAGTGCTGCAGAATAAACCTGGTATCTAAAGCCATATGTAGCAGAATAGATACTTGAAGAATGCGTGAGAAACTGGTATATATTAAAGAAAGGTTTTATAAACAATTATATGCATAGACATTTAGCTTAAAATTTACTAAACTAACTTCTCTTATTTTTAACAAAATTTATGAACAAATTATTAAAATATAATTCGTCATTCCAGAAAATGAAAAACTAGAAAAACGTAAATGAAACCTAAGTGGATGTAAACTCTAAATCTTTCATAGTAATCACTAATCAACAAACAGACAAAGAGATCTGAGATATGAACAGCCGCTGTTTGTTCTTACCAGGCGTGGGATGGGAGGGGCCAACCGCGAGGAAAGGGGACTTGGGGCGCGGTCTGCGAGCGCGAGGACTGAGGAAGAGAGGCGTGGGTGCGGTGGCGCCGGTCTTGAGGGTGTGCCAAACTTGGCGGCTCCGCGGCGGCGGCGGACTTGAGGGAAAGGGGACAAAAGGCTGGCTCTGGGTGGGGAGACAGAGAAGCGGTTTGGGGGAGAATGATACCTGACAGTCTGAAACTCAAACAGCGTTTTAAAATTTTAGAGCGTGTTCAGATAGAGAATTTGAACGAAAAAATTAATTTCAATCAAGATTTTTTTATTTTTTTGTGAGAGAACAATGAAATGACCATTTTACATGTAACCTAAAAAAAAAAGAAATGAACATTTTACCTAAAAAATGAATATTTTATCATATATGATTTATTCAATAAATTATAGTTTATAAACTATCAATATATTGTTTAAATTTTACAAAATAAAAATAAAAATTTTATCATATATTTTTGTATCTAACATATTAGTTTATTAATTATTTTAAATAGATTATACAATAAATAATTTTAATCTTACCGATAAAATTTATTGATGCATATGGTAATATTTTTTTTAAAAAAATTGAAATATGTTAATATGTTATCATTTTCTTAAAAAAACAATAATTATAAATGTCCAGATGAGTTTTAACCTATTAGAAGTATATGAAGAGACTTTTTGAAATTCGAAATATTCGAAAAGATTATTTTAAAATTTTGAAATATAGATTAACGATGCAATTTTCAAAATTAAGTGATTCATTTTAAGGGATGACAAAAGAACTTGCGAATACATGATGGTTCATTTAATTAAAAAGATAGGAATAACTTATTAAAGGAAGATAAAGCCAAAGCAAGAAAAAAAATCTTAATTTTATTTGTAATTCACTTATTTTACTTTGAAAATTTTCATTAAAAGAAAACACTTTCCAATTAAAAGCAAAAATTAAAATTTTAAAGTTAATATTAAAATAAAAATTTAAAATTTTGAAGTTAATACAATCAAATAAAAAATAATTACAAAGATGTTAGATACTCTAAAAGAAATATTGGAATAAGATACTATACTATATTTACTATTCTATTTAAAAAGAATAGACTATCAAGAAAACAACTAAAAATTTGAAGCCATTTATGCTAGAAGGAAATGGAATTGAGATGAAAAAAAAGAGAGAGAAAGAGAATAGAGCGAACATTGTTTGCTTTAAATTGATAACTATACTATAAAGAAATGTAATTGAGATGAAAAAATAAAAGCGAATAAAGCAAACAATGTTTCCTTTAAATTGACAACTACTTTTGACGTGATATAAAAGAAAACTGATCAATGATTAATTACATTGTAGATCAAAGCATAAAATGAATTCAATTTAGTAAATTACTACTATAATAATTCTTCAAATGCTAGCTCAACAATTGATATTCCATTTATAATATACTGTGATCGGATCTCATGATCAGCTAAGATTTGCTTCCACAAGTTTTGTTAAATCCAAGCACACAAATCAGTGTCTGTTAGTAGATCGTTAAGAATATAAACAAATATATTGTACTAAGATAATCCAAAAAAAATGAAATTAATCTTAGGCAATTTCAAGCATCGTTTTAAGGCTAAAAATCCAAGGGTGACAGGTAGATCACAACTCCTCTATAGACACTTATGCAATCTATGATTGTGAGAATTATAAATTTTTTTAAACCAAACATATATTCATTATGTAAATTTAAGTGAATTTAATTATATAAAGTAATATTGGGATTTCAATTTTAAAATTATGGTCATATTTATGAAAAATGAAGTTCAAGGAGAATGTGAAACGTACACTTATACAACTAGGCAATACACACTAACGAATACGAATGGAACTATAGTTGCATGTATATATATATATATATATATATATATATATATATATATATATATATAAAGTCACGTACACACATGAACCAAATGAAATGCATGTAATGTGCATGCATGGATGTGTACATATGAATGTACACAAAAAAAAAGTGCATATATATATGTATATGAAACAATTAAGTATAAATATAAATATAAATAAAAATATTCTCGAAGAAACAAGGAATTTAATAACGTAAAAGTATGAATACATATAAAAACATTTAAATAAGCATGAATATATGGGCATACAAACAAATTTATATATATATATATATATATATATATATAAAGAAAGGCTGAATGCTCAAATAAGGATCTAACGTTTTCGGAAATGTTCAATTAAGGATCTAAACTTTTATTTTGCTCAATTCAGGATAAAACGTTTTCGATTTTGCTCAATATAGGATTTTTCCATGGGACTGAGCCACACGCGCCGTTAAAATACTATCGGCGTTAGATTTAATATTTTTTATGAATAAAAAACCATTTTTGCTAATTAAAAAATAATTACTTTACGTTAAAAAAATATAATACATAAACATAAAAATTAAAAAATTTTCTTAGCTTAGCTTTCTTCTCTTTGTCTTCTCTCTCGAAAACCAATCTCTGCTCAGCTCTTGATTTTTTTTAGATTTTAACCGAAAATCTTTCATTTGTTTTTGTTTGTGCAAACCCCGAAAATCATTTTCTTTTTGAAATTCAACACTTAAAATCTGTAAGAAGCTTGGGTAGCTGAGTTCGTTCTTGGGTAGCTGAGTTCGTTATTGGGGAGT
Organism: Heritiera fomes; assembly: GCA_032173925.1. NCBI lineage: Eukaryota > Viridiplantae > Streptophyta > Magnoliopsida > Malvales > Malvaceae > Heritiera > Heritiera fomes. The sequence goes on along the minus strand of JAPDPM010000009.1, from coordinate 11,465,687 downwards.
TGGTTTTAGGGTATTTGGTTTTTGGTGCTACAATGAGTTCATCTAGCATTTCCAGTTCAAGGTTTGATTAGATATTGTTGATTTAATTTATTTATTTAGTTTGATTAGCATTTCCAGTTCATCTAGCATTTCTAATTCAACTGACTTAATATTTTGTCAGATTATCTATTTAGTTTTGATTTAATTTATTTTTGCAGTTTATCCAGAGATGGGTGTTTTGATGTTAGATCATTAAGCTAATCAGAAGTAGTTACCCTGTTGAATTTGATTATAAGGGGGAAACTATTTTCTGTCATTGCAAGTTGAAGGCACCGAGGTGGACTTCATGGACCAGCTCAAATCCAAGGAGAAGATTTTATGGATGCTCGCGGTACCCGGTAGTTTGCAAATTTTCATATAGATGTTAGTTTCATATTATTAGTTGCAAGATGAAATTGAAGGATGTGGATGTCAGAAAGTTATTATGTTACATATATTAGAGAATAAAATTTTCATATTGCAAATTTTCATATTGTTAGTTGCAAGATGAAATTGAAGCATGTCAGAAAGTTATTATGTTGCATTTATTAGAGAATAAAACAACATATATATTTTGTATAAAAAATAACATTTTTTTCATTTTGAATGTAGGATACAGTTTGTGGTTTTCATTTATGGCATGATCCCAAATTTTGTGATAGAGCAAGGGAGATCATCAATGAGTTGAGGAGGAGAGAAAAGATGTTGTATGATCAAGTCAAAGAATTGAAGAAGCAACTGTCAGAAGTAAAAAATAATGTTGTGGATTACATTGAAGGTGAACTTATTGAAGAAAATTTTCAGCTAAAGAGCGAGCTTAGTATTTTAACATTGAAATGCAAAGAAAAAGATGATTACAGTATATGGAAAGTGATGTTTATTATGTTGTTAGTATGTGTTGTTTTAGCCATGTTTATGTTCATTTTGAATGGCAAAAGAGAAGAGAAAATTTGTATGCTTGGTTTAGGGATGTAAATTTCAGCTAATGAAGAAAATTTTCAGCTAATGATATGTTTATTTTTTATCCTTTTGTCAATGTACACAAGATGATTAATGTTATATGAATGTGTATGTTATTTGCTAACTTTGTTATATGAATGTGTAAATCAAAGTTGGCTGATTTGTTATGTATTTGTTATGTCAACATGAAATGCAATTGAATTTACAATAATTCACATATTTATGAATAATACATAATTTCATTTAATAAAATATAAGGCTTGTTAACATGAAGTTCAAGAGCAAATAACATTAAACATCATTTATACTAAATTACTCTTTAACATTTGTCTTAAACAAAAACATATTCTGTTTTCCTTTCCACATCAGAAACAGAAAATAAAATAGAAAATTAAACAGAAAATCAGATCCTTCTCTTCTTTTGTTTTCCTTTCCCTTCATTTTGACTCTCTTGAGTAGCATCTGCACTTATGTCTTCAGTAGCTTGCCCTTTGCTTTTGCTTTTGCCCTCACCCTTGGATTTCTGACCACTAATGGAGATAGCCTTCTGACTTGACAACCCAGGCTGTTAATAAAAAATATATATAAATATGCTAGCATTTAAGTCAAAACAGAACATAAAAATCCAAAACATACTATACTCACATTTAAAATCAGAATCTCCACTTCTTTTGTTTTCCTTTCCCAGCATTTTCCCAATGTAGGCCTGTTGGCAAAAATGGCCCTCCTCCTCTCACTAGTTCTACTTGGATTGTTTTTAGACAATGGACTTCCACTTCTTCCACCAGTCATGCCATAAAGTCTTCCATCCCCATCTGCAAAACAACTGCCAGCATCTCTACCTTGCACTTGATATACTTGTACATGTGTAGAAACATTACCAGAGATAGATACAGATGCAGATGCAGTAGCAAAAGATAACCCAGATGCTGAGGCAGATGCTGAAGCAGTGCAGGCAGAAGCTGAGGCAGATGCAGTGGCTGGGACTGGGGCTGAGGCCGAAGCATCAACCACTCTTTGTTTCTTTCTTCCCCTTCCTCTCCCCCTTTCAACAGCACCTACCTCAGCATCATCAGATAACTCCACATTGACTGTAGTACAGTCACCTTGGTCAAAGTTCTCTCCAAACATCTACTAAGCTAATTGTTACTGCTGCAGAAAGAGATTGGGGGTTAGGTTATAGTCTTTAATTGCATAAAAAATTAATTATGGTATTTTAATGAAACATAGAAGTGACAAATGCATTTACCTCATTACCCCTCATAAGACAACGTCTTTTGTTTTGCCCTTCTTTACAACAAAAAGTGCATGTCATAACCATGCCCTTCCTTGATAGACTACCTTCTGCCTTTTTCTGTTTATTAGGCTCATTTGGGTCTTTTTTTCTATTTAATTTGGGCCTGCCTGGCATCTTCTTATACTCAGGTGGGTTGATTGGGTCTTATGTAGTGGATTTGGGCCATTCTTTAAGTCCAAGCATGGGCTGAAGTGCATTACCATATGCTAACATATAGATCTCTTTATTGTACCAACTAGAGACATACTCCTCAACATTTCCCCTACGGTCTCTAATTGCACATATGGCATGCGCACATGGGATACCAGACAGTGAAAACCTCTTACATGTACGACTCCTATGTTCTAGATTTACAACAAACCTATCCTAACCCAACTCAACTTCATAACCAGCATCCCCATTAAACAGAACAAAACAGTCAGAAGCAATTTTAGAATTCTTTTCAATCACCTTCCAAATGTTTGGACCAAGGTTGCCTCTCCACTTACTACACTCTTTCCTTTTTCTCAAAATCCTTGCCATCATATTCCTTCTAATGTCTTCAAGCAAAGATATGATTGGTTTCCTTCTTGTATCAAGCAATGTCCCATTAAAAGCCTCACACAGATTATTCTCAACCAAATCAATTCTAGAGTCTGTGTTGAAGAAGGCTCTACACCATTTTTGAGGCAGGACTCTTAATATGTCTTCAGCTGTTGCAAGTTTCTTACTAGCTAACGCATTCAAATTTTCCTCATACTGCCTCACAGTGGTGGACTTAGCAATCTTCCAGAAGGATTTCTTCATTTCCAAACCCCTATGTCCCTTACTAGCCCAATTGACATAAACATGCCTAGCAGAAAATCTGTGCTCGGTAGCTGGAAGCAACTCATCAATTGCAGTGTCAAGGCCTTACATAAAAAGAATAATATCAACATCATTTATTTTATTAAATAAATAACTAAGGAGAGCTGTCACATCCCAAAATGTACAGTATTTACCATATTATAACACCACACCTGACAGTTGGGCTGTCTGCGATGCCTTTATCACTCACTTATGAAAAACATTAACTACTATTATACTTATATTAAATCAGTAGTCGATGAAAATACTTACTGCCATATATATACAATAAGTACACGTGTTCTACATCCCCGGTACATGAATTATACCAATGTAGTACTGTACAACTATGTCTGAAACATATAAAAGAAATACTACCTCCAGGATCCACTAGGTGCCGCCTCGGGGTCAACTATACCGCAGCCAAATTCGTGGAACAAAATCATTGAAGATAGTTTGTGGAGTGTGAAAATAGAGGGGTGAGCTAACGCACTCAGTAAGAGAATTGTATGTAAAACTGATACTATAAAATCTATATGCTAAAACATTTGCATCCTAATAGCTTACTAAACTCAAAACAGGATGGATACTATAGTCGGCTAGGAATACCGGATAGAGTATGGAAGGTATTTTAGAATACCGTACATGTCTCGGCTTCTAGAAGCGACTATATAGAGTAATCGTTTTCTCTTGATATTCAAATCCAAGTAAAACATTAAATGTTCACATGATAAAACATTGAATGTTCACATGATAAAACATTTAAGTAAATAAATAAGGAATTAATATTTCTTTCAACAAAATATTCATTTTCACACTTGTAAAACACCGTATAATATCTAGTATCAACACATAGTATATCAAAAGCTCAATAGCTGCAAATAATTTAGTACCAACTAAAGGTTCAGTGAAAGGTACAATCATCAGTACAGTATCATGGAGACCAGGCAACACCCTAAATATATCATGCTATAGTAATATCCTGAATAGGGAAAATAATAACACATGAGATCTGTGACCATAGTTCATGGGGTCCACAGTGTGCACTGATCAGGTGTCCACCGGGACGCTGATAATAGGATCAGTATCTATCAACACTAACACGTGACACGTGAGCATGATATGGGGCCTAACAATCTCAAAACAGTAAACATGTGATATAAACACCATTTATGAAATCAATTTCACTGAATATAAGTTCAATCAATCCATAAATATTCATATGGAAAATATTTTCAACTTATGAATAACAATTTATAAAACATTCATACTGTGGTAATCGTTCCAGAAAATAATCTAAATATTTATAGAACAGTATAAATCACATGCTGGTACTTTCACATAAATAAAATTCCTTAACAGGAATATTTTAATATAGGTTTTCGGTAAACTATAAAATTATGTAATTTAATGAATTTCATGGAAATTTCCCAAAATTTCACTTATTTCCACTTTAGAAAAATACTAGAAATATTTTCTAAATATTTCTAAAATTTTCGGCAGAATGATGACTATTTCTAACCTAGCCTTCCTGCACGAAAATTACAGTTTATAATTTCAACAGCAGCCACAATTTCACCAAATTGCACCACTTTCAAAGGCAATTTATATCCAAATTATTTTATAAAAATAGTGTGAACCCAATTATGCATTCACAGTATCCCTACGGTTCTCACATGCATCCCTTACCTGTCTAATGAAATCTAGTCGCCCGATAGCACCACATACAATTCACCACTTCCGAGCTGCAACAAAATTCACCCAAGACCATTATTCACCATAATTAAAATTCTAATAATTTTTCTTGCATTAAATTTTACCATATTTTCAGTAGAAAATATTAAACTGATATAATTCGCACCGGTGCTAAAACCTAACTTCACCAATTTAGCTCCAAATCAAAATCCGACTTCGCCATCAGTCTTCTTATAATTTCTATAGTCTCTTAACATCCTAACATCATAAATTGAAGCATTAAAACCCCTCCCATCTAGCTTAGCCTAGCTTCTTGCCATTTTCATTGTTTTTCTTCTATTTAGCCATTATACCTTAATTAATCATGCTTAATCATTATTCTAATCCTATTTTTATGCATCAAACCATAGTAATTCATAAAGATCTCCTCATTGCCGAACACCCCTCTTAATGGTTGAGTATGATTTAGCTAGATTCAACCTAAACTAATACCATAAACAAGCTTAGGAAGCTTAGTTATCCCAAAATCAACCATTAAAATTCAAGGAATATAAAAGCATGAAAATGGGTTACCTTGACCGAAATTTCCTCTTCACTTTTCTCTTGATTTTTCCATTTAATCAAAGGGCTATTGGTATGGTTTGAGATAGGAAGATGAGTAGAGCAATTTAGGTAGAAATAGCTTAGTGAAAATATGGTGAAAATCAAGTGTTTTTGGAAGGTTTTAGTTTCTTCTCTTTTATGCTTCCATGGAGGTCACAAGAATGAGAGGAAGAAGAAGCTGCAACAGTGCCGACAGCAGCTGGAAATATATAAAAATATTTGGACATATTTTATAAATGTTAAAAATAACAAAAATGCCATTAATGATAGGTTTTTCTATCTTTTTCTTCCAAAATTTTTATAACTAGGTAGTTGAACTCCAAAAATTTATTTTCCATCACCAAAAATTCATATTAAGTGTATTTTGATAAATGGTGGTGGTTTGGTTCGAGTTTAACCTTTTCAAGAAGGTGGAATTACAAAAATACCCTTACCAAGTAAATTGCGTAGAATTCTAATTTGACTACCGATTCGGTCTATCTATTTACATAACCCAGGACTTTTTTCATGTAAAATATCATTCTTTAATCACTAGATTAAATTCTCATTTATTTTGACCTCAATTTATGAAAATGCCATCCAGCTATGTACTTAAACATCATTTCCTAATTTGTTTTCGTACTCTTCAAAATAATCTAAATGAAGAAGTTTAGACTTAAAATTCATACCGTATATTTATTAGACCCTCTGTGTATTATCTGTCCGGTCTCATGTCCATCCAGGCACTATATAACCTGTGGGGCCCATCACACTGTACTGGCTCGTATCTGCGAAATTCACATGAATTGAACAATATGAGTATCCTTACATGTGAAACAGTATCTGAATACACGGTTCTCACAAGAACAGGTTAAAAAATTTACCTTTTGCTGGTCTGTCATTATAGTCCAATAAACCATTTCCAAGATGTTTAATGTCTGACTTTAGAAGTTCAATAAACCATTTCCATGAAGATGTACATTCAACTTCCACAAGTGCCCATGCAACTGGAAACATTTGATTGTTCCCATCTCTGCCAACAGTACATAATAACTCTCCTTTTGTCAAGCTTTTTAGAAAACAACCATCTAGTCCTAGAAAACATTTGCAACCATTTTCTAAACCAATTTTCAATGCATTAAAGCATATATAATATCTCTCAAATGTAGGTTGAGAATTTGGATTCTGTCTATGTACTTGCATCTTCACTGTGCTACCAGCATTAGTCTCTCTAATTACATTTGCATAATCTCACAAATGTGCAAACTGCTCCTTATAATTACTTATCACCTTCTTTGCCACACACTTCTTAGCCCTCCTAACCATGCTAATTTTCACACCTGTTCCATAATCACTCCTAACTGCCTCTTGTATCTGAATCCTTCATGAAGGGGTTTCTCATAAACTTGTAAATATATAGTTCAGCCGAAATGGCCTGACTCATCCTTGGATTTGTATACACATTGTTGCAATCATGAGTATTATTATAAGTCTTCACTTGAAATGATTGCAACTTCTTATTCAAAGATGCATATATCACCTAAGGACAATTAGGTTGAGCACACTTACCCCTCACAAAATCTTTATGGTTTTTAGCCCAAACAATAGCTCTATTACTATGGATAGCCAAAAATGACACAGCATGCTTAAACTGTTTTGAATTTTCAAACAACATGCCTAACTCAATATAGGGTATGTTGCTGTTAGGATCATAGACTGGAAACTGACTTCTCCTCCTACTAACATCATCCACAATGTCCTCATCATCACTAATATCCTCACCATATTCATTAGAGTCAAAATACTCGCTATGATATCCTTCTGCCTCAGCCCCTTCACCAGCTTCTTCATTCATAAACCCTCTCTCAACATTAAACCCTCTTCCCTCAACCTCTTCCCCCATAGCCTCTTCTCCCTCAGTCCCTTCTCCCACAACCTCTTCTTCATCCTCACTACCACTTAAATATTCACTATGAATAGAATCTCTATCGACATCATTATTTGCATTTATGTCTACCTCATTATCAGCCCTATTTGCCTCATTATCAGCCCCTCCTAAATCATCATTCACAAATTCAACAGGTACATTATCTGCCTCATTAGGTTCTTGACTTGATATCTGAAGAATTACTTCAGGCTTGTCTACACCATGTTCTATATAGACATCTATAATGCCTTGACTAGTCATACATCATATCATATCAAGTGTTGTTTTATCATCCCAAACTAACCTGAGTCCATCATGTAGTGTTTTTTCGGGCATTAAATAATAAATCCTCCTAATGTTAATAAACCCAGCAGATTCACAAACACTCAACAAATCAAAATAACAAACCTTATTCGAATCAACTGTCAAATCTTCAACTATCTCATTTATGTATCTTAGACTAGGACCTTCACCAATAAATTGTCCTGCATAATGAAACCTTATGGTACACAGCTTAAAACTCATTTCTGTACCAAATGAAAAAAATATTTTATGTAAGAATTCTTAATCAATCAACATTTAAATTTAGTCCAATATTCACAATATCATAAACCCTAAATCTGTCCTACACTTTTACACTGCCAAAGAAAAATAGTTAATCGAAAATCACCAAATTAGCAAATTAGTGCATTATACCCAAATTAAGAAATTAGTTAGCCTAAACAATAAAAACATTAAATTTATAACAAAATTCAATAAACCAGTGCATCTCAAACATAAACCGAACAAGTGACTAGCAATTCAACAACCCCCAAAAAGAAAAAAAGTAACAAATTCGAACAACTGACCTGCTATGGCCTATGGACGATTTCCAAATGAAAAATCCCATCAAATTGCTTCGTTTTGCAACAGAGTACCTCGCAATCACTATTATCGTATCTCACAAACAAATATTCCTAGAGATTTTGGAAAATTTTTGGAAGAATTTGATTGTTCCCAATCTGTCGATGGAAAACCCTAACCCGATAAAAAAAAACCCTAATTACAAAACCTCTTAAGAATAAACGTTTTTACTTTTTTTTGTTTTCAATTATTTCTATATTTTTTTAATTACGGTTAAAAAGCTTTTTATTTATTATTTTATTCATTTATTTGTTTTTTTCACGGTTAAAAAGCTTTTTTTGTTTTCAATTATTTGTGTTTTTTAACTTGTTCACGCTAGTATACAGCGTGTATAGCTCGGTCCCGTGGAAAAATCCTATATTGAGCAAAATTGAAAATGTTTTATCTTGAATTGAGCAAAATAAAAGTTTAGATCCTGAATTGAACATTTTCGAAAACATTAGATCCTTATTTGAGCATTCAGCCATAAAGAAATAACATATATTATTTATATATATGTCCCACCAATATATCACTTTAAAAAACTAATAAAAATAAAACAGGGAACAGAGTTCTGCCTCCCCATCACCTCTGTCACTTTACATATTTTTTTTCATTATTCTACTTTTGGAAATTCTCCTCTTACTTCACTCTTCCCTCTCCCGGCTGTCACTCACCACCGAAACATCTCTCTCTTCATCTCTCCTCTCGTATCTTATCTTCGTTAATCATCTTCTTCGTCACCTACTTTCATCTCACCATCATCTTACTCATCTTTTATCTCATTTCCATCTCACCCTCTCTGCAGTTGCTGATCGAAGTGAAGAGTGAAGCTGAGACATGAAATGGCAAGGCTGGCAAGGTGTGTGGGAAATAAAGGTCACTAGAGCTGCTACCATAGTTGTTCGGTGTAGAAAGCAAGGATAAGGCAGGGATGAACTGAAGCACTGACAAACTGAGTGGAGTAGAGGCGCTTCAATGTTGGAAACTGAGGGCTGATTTCTACCAATTCAAGGCTTGGTTTAAGTAGGTTAAAGTGTGGTGTTTTGGTGAATCAAAGAGGCTGGAAAACGGGAGAGGAGACAGGGAAGAACAAGGCAGTGTAGGAGACCATTTGGTGTGGTTTCATGGCTGCCAAGGCAAGGGCTTAACAGGAGAGGTTGAAAGTTGCTATTTCTGGGTGGCTGAAAGGGACGGTCTTTGGGCTGTTGAACATTGATCAAAGACTAGCTTTAGGCTCAACTTGAGGTGGATGTTTAGGGGCTGAACAAGAGATGGTTTAAGGGCTGTCTTAAGGCCGAATAGGTGAGAGATTTTAGACAAGTAAGGTGCAACTTGGGGTGGAAAAAGGAAGGCGATTTAGGTCTTTTGAGGGTGAGAAGAAGCTGAAAGTGCTGCAAAGCTGATCAGGCCGAGAAAGAGAGAAAGGAAGAAAGAAGAAAGGAAAACGAAAAAGACAAAAAGAAAGAAAAGAAAGGAAAGGAAAGGAAAGGAAAGAAAGAAAAGAAAAGAAAAGAAAAGGAAACAAAAGAAAAGAAAAGAAAAGGAAACAAAAGAAAGAAGGATAAAGAAAAGGAAGGAAATAAAAGAAAGGAATATCTATATATCTATATATACACATGCGCGTGAACATACACACACATGTATATAAATATATATTGTGGCTTGGGTTAACCAGTATTCGTTCAAATTTCTCTACATATATATATGTATAGATATTTATATATATATATATTGAATTTTATTAAAGCGAGATTAAATAAATTGTCGATACATAAAAGGTGTATACGTGTCAAACTAACGTACACGTGAAACTCAGCGTACATGCATGATAAACATTAAATCGGTAAGATAACTTTGAAGTGTCCATATTATAAAATTAAATTAGGAAATAACTCTTGTAAATTGGCACTAATCCGGTACCATCATATTTAAGGTATGGCAAGGCGCCAAGATGACAACTCGAGCTCGGGTTAGGCTCGACGCACTAGTCCTGAGCATAGGAGTTAGTAAGACTTTTATATAAGTCTACAATAGATTTATATTATATAAGTCATATAGAATTGTTAAATTAGATAATGATACGATATAGCATGGAATTGAATATCGAGTTGGTAATATATAGTCAAACATTAAGTTGTGAAATTATCGACTGAGTCGGATAGGTAAGGATGATTTTTGGGATTAAATAATTTTGGTTAATTGATTGTGGAATAGTTTTGAAAGTGGTAGCACTGATATTGCATGAGATCAACAATTAGATGAGTTTATAGTATTATATTGTAAAATATACGTGAGATACTAATAGGACTCGTACTAGTGGTGGGGTTTTAGTATTGGTGTTGTGGTGTGTGATGGATGATAGTGATATTGAATTAGGGTAAATTGATTTGATTTGTACGTGGTTTGATCATAATAATATTGAGATTATTATGTCGCGATTGCTAAATCTAATAAAATTAACGTATGAATAAATTTGGAATCGATTAGTGATTTTATAATCAAATCTCGAAATTTGAAAAATTATTGAAGGACTTAGGCATATAATCGTATTCTAAAGGATCAATGATCTCGGTTTTGATTATGGATAAGTTTTATATTTAATATTATTGATATTGTATTATTTTGATATTTAAATGATTTTTTTTTATAATAACTATGTATTGGTGAGATACTAAGAGGACTCATACTAGTGGTAGGGGTCTTAGTATAGTCCTCTTAGTATCAGTATTGTGATATGAATTGAATAGAGGAGATATTGAACTTCATGAATGGACATGACTTGTGTATACTTGATTTTGTGATATCAAGGTTACTAGGTCAGGATTGAGGTGATATGTGCTATGATTGATATTGAATTAGACTGCATGTGTAAGATTGCAGTTACATTGTGCATATGCATATCACGAGATTTGGACTCATGGCTTTAAGCATGCAGGAGTTACATAACATGAGTTTTATTGAAAATACATTGATTTGAGATGCATAAATGAATATGTTCGATTTTATAAAGTTCAGCATGATTGAAAGAAAACATGACACATACTTATACATGATCAAATGGTTTACGAACCACTTCAAAAGGGGTTTTCATGCTTTCTAAAATGTTTGAGTGAAAGATATTGTTGAACTATTTGAGATTTTGGCATATGTATATTGACATTAATAAAGCATAAATGGACATGCTTGAGTGAGCGGTGCTCATATGCATACGTGCGAACTTATCAAATGGGGTTCTAATAAGTTTATTTGGACGTGTCAGATGAGTTCTGGCATAAGTCTGGAACCTTATCCGATCAATGAGACCAGAGTTTACCTTGGCCAAAGGTATAGTCCTTCTCCATTGGGGCCTTTCCGATCTACTGATAGCTACAGTGAAATTAAGACTTTATTGATTGATTGATTGGACATATACAGTATGATATGATTATTTGGATGTATACGGATTTGATATTGTGATTAATTATGCCATATCTCCACTACACTGATATGACTTGATTAGTAATTATGCTTTGATTTAAAATCATGTTTGATACAAATTTTTGTATATCGAACCTTGAGCCTGAGCATAGCCTTAGCCTTGGTGATTGGTTTTTATGATATTGTATCATTCACTCGAGCTTAAGCATGACTTAAGTTTTGATATATGTTTTGAAAACTATGACAGCATCAGTATTTTATAGAATGGTTTTCATACTGTTTGAGAATTTGGTTTTGTACATCGAGACTTATATTGAGATGGTTTCTCTCACACAATATGTTTTATAACCATTGCACATGGGCTTTGAAAGCATGTTATGCGTGCTACATAGGTTAAGACACTGGGATAAAAATTGATAATGTGGACTAGTATTGATCTTATATTAATGTTATATGATCAATTTGATATGGAGTGATATTAGAAAAGTTTATACACATATTGAGATTGATATTGGGCTTTGCTTTAGAGTTTGGTTACTTTTGTCCACAGGTGCAGAGTTAAAGTTTCTTAGGACATGATAACATTTTAAATATACAATAGTTATGGCCGAAATGGTGTTTGATGACTAAATTCTTGTGGATTCATGCATTGCATGTAAGGCAGTATGAAGTTACTTCTGCACTTACACAATTGATTTGTTGAACTCTCGCTCACAAAAATTTATTCAAACCTTTTTTAGATTGAGCACAAAGTTGGAGAAATATTTCGGATCAGTCTGGAATACTTTTGTGAATTGAGATATTGTTCGAACTCTCTGAGAAGACTTACTTGCTTATTTTTGGTATAGCATGATTCTTCTTGTATTTAACTATTATTTCCGGTTGTTTTTTATTCAATACTGTAAATTGGGATGTAAACTAGGATTATGGAATATTTTTATAATATTTTGATGCTTTCATCTTGGTGTTATAGAATTGAGTTAGTTGTGGATATCTAGGATTGTAAAGAGACTATTTTGTCTTTACAGGTAATAAACTGGGACCTCGAGCAATTTGCTCTAAATAAGGTAGGAAGTTAACAACTTCATATTGACACTGCATATATACAAACAAACCTGTTAAGTTAGGAAAAAGCAAAAATTTTCCTAAATTTCTGCGCATCCGTATAAAATAAGAGTGATGTCGTGACCTGGTTGTGACAATGATAGATTCACTATTAAATTTTTGACTATGCGTGAATTACAATACATTTTTGAGCTTCCAATCCGCTTTGAAGCTATGACGCTTGAATAGAACACAACACAAAAACTAAAACCTGAAAAAATCACAAAAAACCCATCTCTTTAATGAGAAATGCATAGAATCCATAGAGAAAATAAAACTTGAAGAACGTAGAAAAAATGATACCCAAAGAAGAAGCGAAGAAAGAAAGAAATTGGGATTAGAGATGTGACGAAATAGATATATTGAAACCATGTTTGAGGAGACTAAAGAAATATGGTTACTTAAAAAAACTAATCAGTTAAAAAAAAAAGAAATGTGAAGACTAATAAGAGGCAAAAAAGGAAGAAGTTAATGTGATTTTAACTGATACAAAAAAAAGGGGATAAAATAAGGGATAATATAAAATTTAAATATTTGAAGTGTGAATGATGATCGTGCAAAAAAACTATTAATGTATATATTAGATAAAATTTGAGGTTTGAGATAAATTGAATTGCTATTTTTAAAAATTTTGCATTTTTAAAAAATTATGAATTAAACCAGTGTTTGAATTTCATGATCAATATATTTCTCTTTAAAATTCTAACACCAATGAAGCATTTTTTTTGGTAGTAGATCATTGGCAAATTGAGGATTAATTTATTAATTTTACTTAAAAATGATGGAAAAAAATTGTTAATGTAGACTTTATTGGCTACAAACTGAAAAACAAAACTATTTAACATTGAACACAAAATCTTGATTAGCTAGGCCCATCCAAAGTCAACAGAATTAAGGCCAGAAGTGGATAGGATATCAATTTTTATGATTTCAGGTATATGTTTTTATTTTGTAATATTTTACTTAAAACACTTTTATTTTTTTCTCTTGTGTACTTAATTTCAAATGATCTGTTTTTGTTCTTATATCACATTGGAGGATCTAGTGAAAGCGACCTTGAGATAATGAATGTGCCATTTCTCTAGGTAGTTAAACGAACACGTATGCCTACATTTTTTATGCATTAAGAATTTTTTGGTGAAAAGGAAAAATAAGAGTTTAGAAAGGAAAAAAATGTTTTAATTGCCTCTCATACATTTGAATGCCAAAAAGGAAAAAAAAAATTCCAATGCATCATAATTCCAAACTAAAGTGCTCAAACATTTTTTGCTAATCCTCACAAAAAAAAAGGCAACAAACAAATACCAAACAAGCAACCATGGTCTATAAACAACTCCAATAGCTTAAGAACGTAGATTTAGTGCAATTTTCATGTATGCCATAGATTTTCTCATTCCATCCTCTTCTAACTCTTTCAAGCAATCCTAAGAGTAATTATATAATAAAAATTAATTATTATAATATAAATGTATTAATTAGATAAAATGACATCAAAATAAAAACAAAACAATATTAAATATTTTTTTCTTCCCTCAAAATAAAAATTCATCACACATAAAATATATAAATATAAGTATAATAAAAAAAACTAAAATATAATGTAACTTACTTCAATAGCTACAGAAAATTCCTTAAGTTCTAGCAAAAATGAATAATTTATTGCAAAATTAATTAATAAAACTTAATTAATAAATTATAACAAAAAAGTTAACTATATTAAAAATAAAATAAAAAGATTACCTTTTTAAATCGTAAATTCACCATTAATGCATACTTTCAAATATCTTTGAGCTTTTTGGAAATTCCTAAGAGTTTATTCAAAACTTTTCATCTATACATGCAAAAAAAATCAAATTAAATCATTTAAAATATTTATAAGCATTACAATAAGTTGTAAAACTAAGTAACTTTTTACTGTATCTTTAATGCAGCTGAAACGAGAATTTTTAAAAAACCAACAGCATCTAATCACGAAAAAAATTCTGTCTCTTTCACAGCAATATCTTTTGTTAAGTTCAGAAATAAATCTTATTCAACGAAAGATTGTTAGTAAAATCATTTTGATTATCTAATATCTCACATAATCCACAAATCTTTATTGATTTCACTTGCTCAAGTTCAATACCAATATTACATTTTTAAGCTCTTTCAAAAACCCTATGCCTTTAACAATTCTTTTAAATAACATGTTTTTAATATTACTATCAACATTAGTAGATAAATTAATAAAAAAATCGAACACATTGTTTTATTTAAAGGTTGAAAGCAAGCCCCTTTGATCATTATAAGCTTTGTGTCTTTTTCACAATAATATAAATCATTAATTATGTCTGATATATCTCAAGCATAATTGTTTTTAGCAACAATCACTATAAAAAAATAGAGCATTAGAGACAAAATTTGTGACCGAATTTCCGTTACAAATTTTCAATTTCTGTCACTAATTGTAATTAGTAACGAATTTGAGGCAGAATATTCCATCTCAAATTCCGTCTATAAATTTTAAGTGGTTAAAAGTCTATTCATCACAAATTTTTTTTTCTGTTACAAAATCCGTTGCAAATTTAAGATGGATATTTGCGACTAAAATCCGTTTCTAACTCTATTTTTTTTCCATTAGAAAAATTGTAATAAAACAAAAAAAAATTATTTTTTTTTACGCTTTTTGCATCGGATTTTGCAACTGATTTTTCTGTCACAAATTGTGACAGATATTCCATCTCTAAAACTATTTTTTGTCACAAAGAATTAATTTATTCAAATTAAAAAAATCAAATTCTACTGTTTGTGACGGAATTTTGGTAGAAAATTTCGTCCCAAATAAGTTGCAACGGAATTTGTAACTAAAAATTTCGTCTATAAATCCATTTTTTTGTCACAATAAATATTTTATTAAAACAATATAAAAATTATAATTATAATTTGTGATGGAAAATTCGTTACACATTGCTACTTTCTGTTAAAAATTTTGTCACACTTTGTGACAAAATTCTATCACAAATTCTGTCAGAAAATTGTGACAAAAAAAATCAGCATTTAAATTATTATTTCATAGCTATTTAAATTGTTGAATTTCATTAAAAAATAATTAATTTTGTAAGCTACAATCTAATTTCCAATCCAATTAGTTTACAATATATATAGTTTAACAAAAATATATACATTTAATATATACATAATTAAACAAAAACCTTAAATATACATCTAATATCCATAATATATGTACCAACATCTATAAACATTATATTCAAATAAAAAATATATACTATATTGAAATACAAAAGCATGAAGTCGTATAACATCGTAGTGCTTCATGAATATGGTCTTTTCTTCAAAAAGTGATCGAACACGTATAACAAAATAAATTGTTTTGTTAAATACGATTTAACAAAAATTCATACAATTAATATATATTCTACTCACACACGTACATTATCAAATAAGATATGCAAAATATCTAGAAAATATCTATTTAACATTTCAAATATCATGTCCAATTCATAAATGCAAATATATATAATATTCAAATAAAAGAGAAATAAAAATAATGTCTACAAAGCAATGTTAACTCATTAGCATCCAACTCCAAGAAGTGAACACCTAAAACATAATCGAATTTACTTATACTACAGTTTAATTTAAATGATAAATATAAAAATATCCATTTAACATACACGTACAAAGATTATGACCAAAATCCACTAATAATGTTTTTAAATCAATAATAATCATATTATTAAAAATAAATTATGTTTATTTTAATTATTACATATTATTAAAAATATTTTTATAAGAAATTGCTGCAGCAGCCGAGGTACACCACCAGCTGATGCAGGACAGCAGAAATAATAACAGAATTTTGTTTAATTATGCAATTTCTCTCCATCTCCTGGAATCACCAAAATCACAATAGAAATAATAACAAAATAAGTCTTTTCCCACTTATCACTTAAATAATAAAAGTATAACATAAGGAGAACGAATAAAACTTCTTATTAGAATGACCATGCTTGAAATAGAATTCGTATAATGTAAAACTTTGAAAGATACCTACTATTATTATTATTATTATTATTATTATTATTATTATTATTATTATTAACACATTATTAATATTTTATTATTTTGATATTTTTTTTTCTATAAAAAATAATGTAAAGTTAAAATTTTAAATATTAAATCCGTATAAATATAATTAATTAAAAAATATAATTTTTGTTATTCGTGTGTTTTTTCGTACATATCAAAATTACTTTTTTCAGTAATAAATTCATTATTAATGCATAATTTCAAATATCCTTTAGCTTTTTGAAACTTTCTAAGAGTCTTTTCAAAACTTTTCATTTATATATACAAAAAAAATAAAATTAGATCATTTAAAATATTTATAAGCATTACAATAAATTGTAAAGCTGAGTAACTTTTTATTATACCTTTAATGTAGCTGAAATGAGAATTTTAAAAGAACCAACAGTATCTAACCACCAAAAAAATTGTGTTTTTCACATCAATATTTTTTGACTAATTTAAAAATAAATCTTGTTCACCGAAAGATTGTTAGTAAAATCATTTTGATTATCTAATATCTCACCTCATCTACAAATCTCTATTGATTTCACTGGCTCAAGTTCAATACCAATATTACAATTTTTGAGCTCTTTCAAAAACACTGTACCTTTAACAATTTTTTTAAATAACATGTTTTTAATATTGCGATCAATATTAGTATATAAATTAATAAAAAAAATATAATACATTGTTTTATTTAGAGGTTGAAAGCAAACCCCCATGATCATTATAAGCTTTGTGTCTTTTTCATAATAATATAAATAATTAATTATTTCTGATATGTCTCAAGCAAAATTGTCTTTAGTAACAATTATTTAGTAATATTTTATTATTTTGATAAATTTTTTATATACAAAAATAATATAAAGTTAAAATTTTAAATATTAAATGTGTATAAATATAATTAATTAAAAAATATAATTTTTATTATTCATGCATTTTTTGTGCATATCAAAATTACCTTTTTCAGTAGTAAATTCATCATTAATACATACTTTCAAATATATTTAAGCTTTTTGGAACTTCTTAAAAGTCTTTCCATCTACATATACAGAAAAATCAAATTAAATCATTTAAAATATTTATAAGCATTACAATAAGTTGTAAAGCTGAGTAACTTTTTATTATATGTTTAATGTATATGAAACGAGAATTTTTAAAAAATCAACAATATCTAACAAACAAAAAAATTATCTCTTTCACGTCAATATCTTTGATTAATCCAGAACTTAATCTTGTTCACCGAAAGATTATTGGTAAAATCATTTTGGTTATCTAATATCTCACTTTATTAACAAATCTCTATTGATTTTATTGGCTCAAATTAAATACCAATAATACAATTTTAATAATTTTTTCTCTACAAAAAATAATATAAAGTTAAACTTTTAAATATTAAATGCAGATAAATATAATTAAATAAAAATATAATTTTTGTTATTCGTACATTTTTCGTGCATAGCAAGATTTTTCATGCACGTAGAACGCACGAATAGCAAAAATTATATTTTTTTATTTAATTATATTTATCTGTATTTAATATTTAAAATTTTAACTTTATATTATTTTTGTAGAGAACCAAAATTATTAAAATCTTAAAATGTTACCGAATAATTGTTGCTAAGACAATTTTGCTTGAGATATATAAAAAATGGTTAATTATTTATATTATTGTGAAAAAAACATAAAGCTTTTACATGATTAAAGGGGCTAACTTTTAACCTCTAAAAAAAGTAATATGTTTGATTTTTTTTATTTCTTTATCTTCTAATGTTGATTGTAATAATAAAAACATGGTTTTTAAAAAAAATTGTTAATAGCGTAGGGTTTTTGAAAGAGCTTGAATTTTATAATATTGGTATTAAACTTTAGCCAATGAAATCAATATAGATTTGTGGATGAGATAAGATTTTACATAATCAAAACTATATTTTTTTTAAGTAACAATATTTTTTTAATCTCCTCAAATGTGGATTCAATGTATCTATTTCGTCGCATTTCTAATATCAATTTCTTTCTCTCTTAGCTTCTTCTTTGGGTATTTTTTTTTTTACATTCTTCAAGTTTTTTTTTTTGTCTGTGGATGCTATGCATTTCTCATTAAAGAGATGGGTTTTTTTTTGTGATTTTTTTCAATGTATCTATTTCGTTGCATTTCTAATATCAATTTCTTTCTCTCTTAGCTTCTTCTTTGGGTATTTTTTTTTTTTACATTCTTCAAGTTTTTTTTTGTCTGTGGATGCTATGCATTTCTCATTAAAGAGATGGGTTTTTTTGTGATTTTTTTCATGTTTTAGTTTTTGTGCTATATTCTGTTCAAGTGTCATAGCTTCAAAGCAGATTAGAAGCTTGAAAATGAATCATAATTCACATGTAGTCAAAAATTGAATAGTGTGTTTATCATAGATTGCAAAGTGTCCATAGAGGAGTTGCGATGTACCTCTCATCTTTGGACTTTTAGCCTTACAACGATGCTTGAGATTGCCTAAGATTAATTTTACTCTTTTTTTGGATTATCTTAGTACAATATACTTGTTTATATTCTTAACAATCTACTAACAGGCACTATCTGACTTGTATGCTTTGATTTAGCAAAACTTATAGAAGCAAATCTTGGCTGATAATTGGACCCGATCACAGTATATTATAAAGGGAATATCAATTTTTTTCTTTTCATAATAAAGGGAATATCAATTGTTAGCTAGCATTTGAAGAATTGTTATAGTTCTAATTTACTAAATTAAATTCATTTTATATCGATGGCTCTTGGTGAGGTGATATATTTATGTCTTGAAGTAGCCCTGCCTACGGTGATTCTCTAGGCTTTGACCCCGACATAGGTGCAATAGAAGATGATCTAGATATGTATGGGTTGAAAAAAGGCGCAATGTTTCCTACCGGATATGTGGGTCAGCCTCTCCCGCCATCCATTTTTTCAACCTAAAAAAAATAAATTCATTTTATGCTTTGATCTACAATGTAATTAATTATTGATCAGTTTTCTTTGGTATCACGTCAAAAGTCGTCGTCAATTTAAAGCAAACATTGTTCACTCTATTCTTTTTTATTTTTTTCATCTCAATTATATTTCTTTCTAGCATAATTGTCAATTTAAAGCAAATAACATTCACTCTATTCTCTCTTTTTTTTTTATCTCAATTTCATTTCCTTTTGATATATATGGCTTCAAAATTTTAGTTGTTTTCTTGATAGTCTATTCTTTGTAAATAGAATAGTAAAAATGGTCTTTTTCCAATATTTCTTTTAGAGTATTTAACATCTTTGTAACTATTTTTTATTTGATTGTATTAACTACAAAATTTTAATTTTTGCTTTTAATTGTAAAGTGTTTTATTTTAATGAAATTTCTCAAAGTAAAATAAGTGAATTACAAATAAAATTAAGATATTTTTTTCTTGCTTTGGCTTTGTCTTCCTTTAATAAGTTATTCCTATCTTCTTAATTGAATGAACCATCGTATATTCGCAAGTTCTTTTATCATCCATTAAAACGAATCACTTGATTTTGAAAATTGCATCGTTAATCTAGATTTCAAAATTTCAAAACGATTTTTTTGAATATTAGAATTTTCAAAAAGCCTTGAAATTTCAAAAAGTCTCTTTAAATACTTCTAATAGGTTAAAACTCATTTAGACATTTATAATTATTTTTTTAATGAAAATGATAGCATATTAACAGATTTCAATTTTTTTTAAATATTACCATATACTTCTATAAATTTTATCGGTAAGATTAAAAATTAATTATTGTATAATCTATTGAAAATAATTAATAAACTAATATGATAAATACAAAAATATATAATAAAATTTTTATTTTTATTTTGTAAAATTTAAACAATTTATTGATAGTTTAAAAACTATAATTTATTAAATAAATCATATATGATAAAATACTCATATTTTTTTTTAGATAAAATGGTCATTTCATTATTCTCTCACAAATAAGAAAAATATAATAGTTGTTGAAAAATAAATTGATTTATAATATTTTATGCTTTTAGATTTTATCTTATTTATTAAAAATTTGTATATCTTATTTGGATATATATATATATATATATATATATATATATATATATATATATATATATATATATGAGTAGGGATCCACTTACACATGTGTAAAACAAATTTGTTTTACACAGTTTTATATTTTCATATAAGATTAATATTTTTGCAAACCAACCGTTGGATTTAACAACCTACTCATATTTATTATGTATGTAAATTTTTGAATCAATCTGCTATTTCTATCATTTTAATCGAGAATAGTATTTTTTTCAATATATATCAACGATTGAAATTTTATTTTATGAAATAAATAGTTAGATGTATTCGATTAATTTGAAATTTGGCATGCATGATCTATGTGAATAGAACATAAAATTCAATGGTCGGATTAAAAAACTATAAATCATATAAAAAGATATGAAAGTGTGTAAAACTAAATTTGTTTTACACATGTGTAATTGGATCCCTCCTATATAAATATATATATATATATATATTACAAGGTATATAGCAAATATGGTAAGGATGTCTACAGGGATGCTGATTTGGATATTCTCTTTTAATGACATGTAAGTTTTTACTAATTTATGTGTAAGTCAAAACTTACCATAAATACTCTCCACCTTTCCACATTCTTAATATTTCTCTAATTGCTAAAATTTCTCAATCTCTTTAATAACATTATCTTCAAATAATTTTAAATATTATATAATCCAAAAATATTTAAAAAAATATAATTTTAATATTATCTTTTTAAAAAACTAAATAAAATATTACTTGATATCTACTTATATTATAAAATAAATAATTTTAATTAATTAAAAATATTTTATTAACTAAATTGAAAGTATAAAAGTAAATTATTAATATCAAGTATAAATATTTAAAATTATTATTTCTCTAAATAAATAAAATTTGTGTAAAACGTATAAATTTATAAATATATATGTTTATATATATTTATTTAAATAGATAAAATTAATTCGTGCATTACACGGTGCTTTCAGATATACATATATATACCTTTATGTTATAACCATATATATATATATATATATATATATATATATATTCATATTTATATTATATGCATGTTTACAATAATGAGTATTTTGGTCAATAATAAAAATCTATCTCAAAATATTGCTTTAACGCTTGAAAATTGTTAAGATATACTTTTAAGTTCTATTTTAACATTTTGTTGATGCGCTTAGTAATATTATTTATAATATGTTTTCTTTTTCTAGTCTTTCTAATATTTGTTTATCTTATGTTTTGAATTTTATAATTTTTAATTAAATATTTAATTCTTTTATTATTGGATATCATTATTATATTACATGTGCTTCATATAAGATTATCGTCTAATACAATGTAAGTGGAGTTTGTAAACTGTACAAGTAGAACTAAGATGATAATACATACTCTTTATGAATATTAAAAAAATAAAGCGAAGGAATGTGTTATCATTTTAACTCTGTTTGTGAAGTTTTAAAACCTTATTAGCAGTATATTAGAAAATAATTTTTATATATATTTTAAATATATAAATTAAATAATATTATTCTAAATATTTACAAATTTAAATAATTTAAATTATTTTATGCATCACACGAATAAAAACTAATTAAATATATATAACTGCCTTACATTGATTTTAGAAGAGTAAGTTTATTTTGAGTTTAGGCAATATTATAAAAGTTGAGTTTGGTTTAAAAAAATTGAATTCAAATTCCACAACTTCACCTCCAATTATAAAAAACAATATTAAATAAACAAACTGCACCTCCAATTAGCCAAAAAAAAATTAAATAAAGCACGAGTCAGAAATTAATTTTAAAATTATTTTATCATTTTAATATGAAATTACTTATTGATCCTCGGTCCTTAAAATTTTAGAACACTATTCTCAGACTCTCAGGTGTCATTTATTCATTTTCCCCTAAACCGCTTCCCTGCCTCCCCGCCCAGACCCAGCCGTTTGCCCCCTTTCCCTCATGTCCGCCGCCGCTTCCGCCGCCAAGTTTGGGCACATCCTCAAGAACGCCGCCACCGCACCCACGCCTCTCCTCCTCAGTCTCACGCGCGCCCAGACAGCGCCCCAAGTCCCCCTTCCTCGCGGTTGGCCCCTCCCATCCCACGCCTGGTAAGAATAAACAACGGCTGTTCATATCTCAGATCTCTTTGTCTGTTTGTTGATTAGTGATTACTATGAATGATTTAGAGTTTACATCCACTTAGGTTTCATTTGCGTTTTTCTAGTTTTTCATTTTCTGGAATGATCAATTGTATTTTAAAAATTTGTTCATAAATTTTGTTAAAATAAGAGAAGTTAGTCTAGTAAATTTTAAGCCAAATGTCGATGCATATAATTGTTTATCAAACCTTTCTTTAACATATACCAGTTTCTCACGCATTCTTCAAGTATCTATTCTGCTACATGTGGCTTTAGATACCAGGTTTATTCTGCAGCACTTTTTTTTTCAAATGTTGTCCTGAGGAAAATAATAAAACATACATCCGAGTTTGGTCATACCAGCTGTGGTTAATAATTTAATGCAGTGTTTCTAAATTAAAGAAGATTAGTAGCCTTGCAGTGCGATTGGATGGGGAATTTTGAAATTTTGAAGCATTTCAAAATATATTAATTTAAAATACTAGCATTTATAATTATCTTGTTTGGATATATATTTTTTAGAAAGAATTTTAAATACTGGAATTTGATGAAATAAAAAATAATAATAAAAGAAAATTAATGATATTATATATAAGAAAAAGAAAAATATAAAAAAAAATGCAATATGGGTATCATTAGATTCGTAAAAATGTGTACATATTATTAATAATATAAAAAAAGAAAAAATATATAATATCTTTCTTTTTTAATCTTATATTTAATAGTGGGTTATATGTTGGAGGAATTTTGAAAAACTACCTTTTTAGGTGGATTTTCACGGAGGAATTTGAGCATCTCAAATTCCCTCTTGAAAATTCTTCCTAAATTTTGAAATTATTCAAATTTTTTTTAGCAAGCAAAGAAATTGGATTTTGAATTTTTGAATATCCTTATTGAAGTGAAATTCCTTCTCGAAATCTCTCATCCAAACATACTCTTGAAGTCATATGAACATTCAAAATAAAGAACATAGGAACATGTCAAGTTCCATGTGTTTGCTTTCTTATTTTCTGGAGTTTCTAGATGTTTTACATTTTCAAAGTGTCTAATGATTAAATGAAACCAGGCTGTGCTTTTCCCATTTATGAACAAAAGAGAAAGAGGCAATATCAATATACTTTTCTATCTTTTAAATGTAGAGAATGTGGTACTTATTGATCTACTTTTGAGTTCCAAAATACCAACTAGCAGGAACTTAATATGAATCTTTCTTTTTAGCCGGATTTTCTTATGCTTAGTCTAAAACATAAAAGAACATGAATGCCAATAAATATAATAAACTCAAGCATGTATTTTCTTAGGCTTTAATTTGGAAGATCTAAGAATTCAGAAACAATTATATGGATGTCATGGCAATATCTCTCTAGATTTCTAATGGATTTCCATCATTGGTATTTTATTTTTAGGCAGTATACTAAATAGAAATTTGTTCTCTCATTAAGTTTGGGAATTTGGTATGTGACTTATTGAAATTGACATGCTAAACATTAGTTTCCTAAACTTGCATTCTTGTTGTCCAAGCTTAAAATACTAGGCTGAGAAGGTTAAATTTGCCCCAAGAATCTTCATATTCCGTTTCCTTTTGTAGGTTAAGATTAAAAGTTTGCAATAGATTTATGGTCTTGACAATGAGGCCTCTGCTGTTAATAGCTTTTGTATACAACGAATTGATGTTGCAAAATTAACTATTACGAGTACAGGAAAATGGACATTTAGTGGCATATATTTAGCAGCGATTTACTAAAAAATGCCGCCAAGTCTAGTGTATTCAACAACGTAGCGGCGGTTGGTTATGCATCCTCCTTGTTAATATTTCAAAATTTTCCTTTCTAAATATTACTGTTTAAAAACCATTTCAACCATTCTTATTTGTGAGTTGAAGTAAGTTTCAAAATACTTGCCAATAGTAACATCCTTTACTTTTACTGCTTGAAAGTTGTATTATTTAATTTAGCTAAGGTCAGTTCTTTAATAAATCATCAGTATCATTAGAGCCTTTATCCCTATAAATTGAGGTAGGCTATATGAACCAATATTTGAACTCATGTTAAATCGCAGTTCTTTAATAAATATGAGGAATTAAATTTAGAAACCTTTTCAACTTTAGATGAACTTTGAGTATACTAGTTTTCTTATTTTTTTCTTAAAAAACACCTTGTTTTTCACATAAATGCCTCAAGAATTTGCATTTAATTCAGATTCAATTTTTTATTTTTTTAAAAGAGGAATAATAGCCAAATAAGCCCTCGACCTTAAGCCCAAAATGGAATTAAGCCCTCAACGTTTTATTTCGTGGCAATCAGTCCATAAACTTTTATTTTAGTGGAAATAAACCCTCAACCTTCTTAAATTATGCAATTAAGTCCAAATCTGTTAAATGACACTAACTGCCGTTAGTGAAAGCTGACGTGGATAGCTTACTTAGCTGCCACGTGGCATGCCACATGTGCAATACTAACGGCAGTTAGTGTCATTTAACAGATTTGGACTTAATTGCATAATTTTAGAAGGTTGAGGGTTTATTTCCACTGAAATAAAAGTTTATGGACTGATTTTCACGAAATAAAAGGTCGATGGCTTAATTCCATTTTGGACCCAAGATCGAGGGCTTATTTGGCTATTTTGCCTTTAAAAGAACTTGTTCAATATTTTAGGTAAAATTATTTATTTGATTTATTCTGTTTTCTTATATTTTTATTTATGGATTGATAAAATTTATAATTTTATGAACTTGTTAATTATTAATTAATATATTATTTAGGTATATCGTTTATATGCGTAAATGTTATGAAATACATTATGAAGAAAGAAAAGATAAAATATCAAATCAATTGTCAAGAGTCCCCATTGCTCAAAGGTCAATAAGGTAAGAGCAGTGGATTAAACAATTTGGAGGGTTTGATCTAACTATTGGTCGAAGCCTTTGCAAGAACCTTTGCAGTGGCTATTTTGTGTGCAGAGATGGTAATAGAGCAGCCTAGTTTAACATTAACATGTCCAACAAGAAAGAAAACAATAATCTTCTTCATTTTCATACATTGAAGAAAAAGAAAAAGAATCAGGCTGATGAGGGAGAGTCTTAGGCCTTAGTGTGGATTACCTTCTAAGTTCGATATGTAAATTATTGTTTTAAATGTTTAAAACCATTTTCAGATTTGCAATCGTGAACAGAATTGTAACGGTGGGTTGTGGGGTTTTGGAGGTAAGAGACAATTTTCAACATGCCTCGCTACAAAGATGATACCCTGGCGGTTCGCGTCTATACAGTCTGTGACGAATCTAGGTGAATTTTCTCATTGTTCAACTTATAAACTGTGTCCGTGGACATTTCTACTAATTTATTTGAAGAATTGAACTTCTTTTAGTTGCACCATCAAATTATGAGAAAGCCATAAAATTGAAAGAGTTGAAATATAAAACTACCTTCCTAGAGACACAAATTTATCCAATTTTTTTATTAATTTTCTAATTGTTGGTGGACAGATATTTGATTGTGAGGAACATCCCCGCGCTGGGATGTGGTGATGATTTGTTGAAACTCTTTGCCACTTATGGAGACGTTGAAGAGTAAGTTATCTCTCCTTTTCTTTTTCTTTTTTGTTTTACATATTCTATTCTAAGTCTGAAATTTTGATGATGCCTATGCCCAATTTTGTTTTGCCTCTCAGATCCAAACCCATGGATGCAGAAGATTGTGAGCAATTTACTGATGTTTATTGGATTAAATTTCGACTCATCAGCAATGCCAGGTCGCTAAACTTGATCATTTTGTAACATTTTTTTTTATCCATAACATCACATTGTTTCACGTACTTAGTTAAGAATGTATCCTGTTTGAAAGCTATTTTATGAATAGGGAACCATGCAAATTGGTGAAAAACTGAAAATTTATATATTTTGTTATCCATTTCCCAAATAGGTTTGCAAAGAGAAAATTGGACGATTTTGTTTTCTTGGGGAACCGTTTGCAGGTCTCATATGCTACTCAATTTGAGAACCTTGATGACACTAAGGATAAGCTAGAAGGCCGAAGAAAGGAAGTCCTTGCAAGATTGAATTGTAAGCTTTTATATTACTCTAAAAAGTTAATTTTTTAATGTAACCATCTTTTACTTGTAATAGGAAAAAAATTTTTATGTTTCAAATAGAACTGCTTGCTAGTTGTGATAATATATTCTCATACACGTTATGTTGGTATATCATGATATTAGCTCAAAGATCTAAAGGGGGTCCAGTTCATCACCTATTCACTTCCAATGAGGCTCCATCTCCTGCTGCGTCATCTCAACACCTTCCCAGGCAGACAAATTCTAGGCTGAGGTAATATGCTGTTTAAATTCACACTATTTTCTTTATTGTTGCCTTTTCCATTCTTTATCTATATAAACTATGATTTTAACTCTCTGTAGGGATGTTGGAGATTCAGATTACATATCTCATAATAACAATGCTCACATAACAAGAGTTTCATCTGACAAGGTGTGGGCTACTTTCTAACAATATCATCCCAGATTTGGCTCTTTTAACTTGTTTCCTATTTTAAATTAGATTGTAAAACTGAAGTGAACTGGTTCCTAGGTGCCAAGGGCCATTGGCTCTTTTTTTTTCTTTTCCTGTTTCTTTTTTTTTGGTTACAATTTGGCCAGTGAAAGCTTACTGGCAGTGGCACATTGTAACTCAGCAGTTTGTTAAGACTTAGGACTTGGGATGAAGTAAGTCCTAAGGCTAAGCTGGTAAAGATATTGTGCAGCATAATTGGCTTTCAGTTGTTAAAGCCAAGTTGGTTTGAGTTCTGTTGGTTGGATTAGGACGGAATACATGTCCTTTTTGAGCATGTAAGGTGTCTTCAATTGTGCAACTGGCACAGCTGTTATTGACCTGCTTAAAGAACACAATAAATTAGCACATTTGAGATGTTAGAGAAAAAATCACACCTTTTGGGATTGTTGTAATTTTAAATATAGATATTTGTTGTGGTCAATGTTGCCTTCTTCTCACTTGTTTTTTTCACCATTGCTTGCTTTACTTCTGCTTTAGTTCTTAAATCAATGGCCATTTCTGCATCTTCAGTAGCTTGTTATTCACACCCCCTTTGCTTAATTGAAGTAAGAAGTTCTGTATGGTGTAAATTTTTTCTTTGTGGAAAGAGACTTGTCACAAAAATTTACCCTTCAGACAATGTCCAGAATTGACCCATCCAACGATTGCATATTCTCTTTCCTTTAGAATTTTATAGTTGTAGGCATTCTAAATTTAGGTGTACAATTCTCTTTATCCGTGAGAATGTTAACTACTGATTCGCTGGATGGTAAGGCCTAATTTCTGTTTGAATTCTGTGGGGATTTTATTTTTCTTTTTCTCTCTTTTTGTTTTTTGATAAGTTAATAGTATTGCTTTAAAACATTATTTAATCTACAATTTAAATTCAACACTAAATATTTCATCTGACTGGAGTTTTTACTTACTGTTAAATATTTTGGTTTGTCAGATTTTTTGCAACGTTTGTTATTCTATTGGAATCTTTTGGACAGCACTATAAATTCAATATTCTGATAATGTTTGATTTTTTTTTATTTTTTATTTTTATTTTGAACTTTGACCTTTGATGCGTAGTTGTGGAATTTGACCAATAAATATTTGCCCTTTTGCTGATGTTCATCTTTCTTCGTTGAATTGCTTTCAGGATTATTTCCCTTCCCAGTCTATGAATCAGACAGTTAAAACGGTTAGGGAGAAACTCAATAAGGTGAAAAATCTCTTTGATGCATGATTTTGTTTTGAGAAAGGTAAATTATGTTATAGTTTATGATAGTAATAATTTTTCTTCTCTCCAATTGCATTAGATTCAATCAAGCACCGAGCATCTACAAGTTGGACCTGCATCCAAGAAAACACGAGTGGATAATAGAAGAAGAATTTGATGAAATTTTTAGGATAAATATGGAAAGTGTGCTAATTTCACATTGCCACTGAATTTTTGTTCTCCCATGATATCCATAATTCACTTGCCACATATATCGTAAATCTTGGTATAAACGTAAACATGTGTAATTTTCTAGCAATTGATGAGTAAAAAGAGATTTGGCCAAAAAATTAAAAAAAGAGATTCACATTTGGTTTTCTATACTAAGTGGTTGAAAGTACTGTACAGTAGCATAAAACTGGTTTCTTACAATCTTCTCAATCTGCAAAAATTCAGTTATGTTCAGTTATGTCTCGCCCTCAAGCGAGAGTGGAAGATGTCTGTTTGCCCTTGGGTTATGGTGATGCACACTGTACAAGAAGAGCAGAAAAAGGAGTGCAAGAAGTGGAGCATAGCTGGAAAGGAAAAGAAAGGAAAGTGGTAGACAATGTTCTTGGTTTTGGAATGAGGTTTGTCGACAATGTCAGTTCTGAACCACCGGCGGTTTAGGACAGGGAACATGGTGCATCACATAACTTACAGGAGAGGGAAAAACAGGGTTTATTTTATGATAATGTAGATAACAAGATAAAGACAAATGCAAGACTCTGAGCTCAGACACATGGATTAAAATTAAATAAGAATTAAATAGAATTGATATAAACTTTTCATATTTTACATGAATTTTAAACATGAATAGCTTAGCTTGGTCTACTTACAAGTCTGCAGCGCCCTCTCTCTTCTTTCGCCTTCGCCACCTTCTCTATTTTTAATTTTCTAGGCTGTTTTTCTTTTCACCGCTTTCTCTTTTCATACGTCATAACATCGAGAGCAAAGCTTGCAGACTTGGCCAATGACATCCTGACTCATTGTTACGCGCTGACCTTTCGGTCAAGGCATCATGCTTGGCTACATCCTGACTCATTGTTACGCGCTGACCTTTCGGTCAAGGCATCATGCTTGGCGATTGACTATTGCACGTCTACCGAGTCTAGCTGCCATAAAACAGGACAATGGCCAGCAAGAAAAGTAGAAGGAAACCTGAGTACCCCACCGACGATCAGCCATCATCCTTGAACGCATCTTCACCTTCCCATGGGAGACTCCGAAACCTTCTTGTCCCTTTGGCTTAAGCTTAAGAACACCCAGCACACGCAAAATAAAAATATAGAAAAAGGGAAAACAAAGGATGCTTTGTAAACTCCACTTCATGATATCGTTTACTTTCATACATTGTCTGGTTGTGCCAACTAAAAAGCTGGCGTGTCACACCGAAGAAATGGGTATATAATTTTCATCTTTTTTTGAGTAATTTGCTTCAGATTAGGATAAGTACACTTGGACGCCAGCGGTTTTCATTACCTGGCATACAGGACAAACACTGATTAATACATCACAGTCCTTGCATAAGCAAAGGTGCCTACACGGCATCAACAAAATGGACACCTCCTTTGCCTTGCATGCTCTGCAAATTATTTGTTCCTTCATGCCATGTTGATTCCTGGAAACAGATTTTGTGAGAAAGTTGTTTGGATCAATATAAGAGGAGGCATCATCAACTTCACTGTCTCCGAAACCTTCCTTCCCCTGTTCAGCACCCTGTGAGATTGCCTGCTGAAGGTTGCTCTTCAAGACATTGACAACAGACTCGTTGTATTTTGCTCTATATTGCCAATTCTGGGCTTCCGCGGCCACCTGCTTTATTCTCTCAACCAGTTCCTTGTTTTTGTGATTCATAGTCTCTAGTTCTACGTCCTTCTCCCTAAGCTTCTTGCTAACACCTTTCTCAATGGCAGCAAGAAAAGAAGCCATGTGTCTCTGCTTCATGTCTCTTATTCCCTTTGTGAAGTGCTCTTCCTGATTAAGAAAATAAAATGAATCAAAAGTTCCAAGGAGAAGCATCATAACATCACTTAGACCAATATCCAATTATATAGCTCTATACTTTGAACGAAATAGGAGATATTTATAACATTGAGTAAATATCCAAAGCATTTTAAAGCTAGCATAGCAAATAATCATGAGCATGTGAAATGTATTATGAAATATTGCCTTTATCCTGACAGAATTTAGGAGACTATAAGTCAGATAACTCAAACACAGAAGATTCATCTGGATTATTTTACACAAAGACAACATTAAGTGCCTTCGGGCCAGCTAAAAGCAAATGTATCAACATAAATACGAGTTATTAAAAACTACTATGTGATGTATCAGTTGATCTAAGTAAGGAAATGGTCCACAGCAAAAGATTAGCCTATATTTACAACTTTTGATAAAGGAGAGCATCTGATTGGGATTAAGCTGTTTTGATTCTGTAATTAAGAAACTCCTGATAAGAGAAAAGACTGAAAAGTGACAGATTTTGCTTTTCTTGGTGGGAAATGCCACAATAGTACCTGAATTTTGATATATTGATCAAATTCCTCTTTCTGACGATCAAATTCGCTTCTAACATTGTCACCAAGAGACAAGATTACTGATGGTCCACGTGTCATGCTTCCACTAGCAGAAGTCACAGATGAGTTCCGTTCATCATCATCGTATGACAGCCGTAAGCCAGTCGACACAGCATTAGGATTTGGAATGCTAGCTGAACGGTCAGCTTCCTCTTGACAAATGTTATAATTTAAGGAAATTTGTAGTTTTTGCTGCCTATGAATATCTTCTATCTCCCTGCCTCTTTTATTGGGTCGAATCATGGGGGTGAGATGCTCATTTCCCAAATAATTTACAGGATCAATGGTACATCCAGCTGGCACTGAAGGTTTATCAAGAATATGAATCACTTACCATTCAAGATTCAGAAAAGGAGGATGCATTGGTGCAGTTTTGCCTGACAAAATAGGACTGCAAAAGAAAGAAAAACAGAATCTAATTGCTAAATAAATGAAAACAGAACTCACAGCTTCCAAATAACTGCAGTTGATTTGATGCATTTGTCTGATACTGAAAACGATTCTCATCCAGGAAAACTGGAAGCACAGGATTATTGTTGTTGCCTCCTAACATTTTCCTCCAATTAAACCTAAAATATTATAAATTATACAGCTCTCTGAAGAGTTTCCCCAACTGAGAAATTGCCTGCACAAGAAAAGGAAGTACTGTTAAAATCCATATTATTAAGCTGGCAATAGTGAAAATTCTAGCAATGTTGAAGAATGCCAGCATAATAGTCAGATTCAATGAAATGTACAATCAAAAGGTGTTTTTTCCTACATACTATGTCATGTAAGATCATTCACCTAAGGTCAGCCAAATGAGTAAAATCTTCATAATTGAAACACATTTAACAGTTAGCCTCAAAATGTGAGACTACCAATTCATTTATCCTATCTCAGTTTTTCAACATGTATTCCTCATACATTGTCTGACCAACATTCAGCAAGAATAAAGTCAACCGCCTTCAAAGTTATCACTATTACACAACAAAGGCAAATCTCAACAATTTCATGTTTACATATTTTACCTTGTCATAAAAAGCATAGCCACCATTTTTACAGGCAGGTATAAGACAGAGCAACAAGGGATTAAGACAACTTTTGTACAAGAGAATAAGTTTGTATGAAAAAGAATATTCATAAGAATCCAAATGGAATAACTGTATCAAACTTATGCACATGTTACGAAAAACATGATAACATTAAGATGCTATTTCAGTACACAACCATAACAACAAATGGTTATAAAGTAAATTCAGCCATATTCTTTATAGCAGCTTGCAGTAAATTATGGAAGTAGGAAATGTGGCACAATGATTCCAGGTTAAGAGTCCGCTATCTCCACCTTTGACATCACCATACTACAATGTTCAATTATACTCCACATTTATGTGATATAATATCTGATATAAATTTTTTATCAATGACATTATATTACTAATAAATATCTACTAGTCTATATGTTCAGGAAAGGAAACGAACTGATCATGTAACTGTTTTGCCTCCATTAGGTTCAGAATAAATGCTATGCTAATTTCTTTATAACATCAAACACTATAATTACTCAATGTGGTCAATTACTCAAAAGTTCATTCACATGAACATATACGATCCCCATTTCATATCGACCATTAGAAAGTTGTAGGAATTCAAATACAAATGTGTCAAAGAAACACCTTAATATAAGCTGATGTGGCCTGTGAAAATGCGCAAACTCCATTAGAGGATGTGAATAGAGGGGGAAAACAATTTTGAAAAAGTTCAGATATATATATTTATTTACTTATTAAAAAAAAAGTAAACAATGGGAATGCTCCCTAGACTATCAAAATCTTCAATTTAAATGCCAAAAGTAGAATCTACAATGCAAAGAGTAAACGAAAGATCATGCCAATGACTTAGTGATGGACTCAAAACAAGTTCGGAAAAAAATGAGGCTTATAATTTATGGACATTGCTTCCTAGGGAAAAAAAATACCTCCACAAAACTCAGATTCCAATTTTTTTTTCTCCATGGGTTTATTTGGTTAAACCATGACGCATTCAAAGATAGATAAGCGACGGAAATCCTGGACAAGAAGGAAGACGTGGGATGGATTGTAACTTGTGTGGAAAGGAGAATATTAAGATCAAAACAGAAAACAAAAGGAAAAGCCAGACATATCAATTCGGTTTTGACTTTGTTCAGACACAAACTGCGAATTTCTTTTGCGATTCCGATGAATCGCCAACATACGAAATCACAAAAAAAAAAGAGAATCTAAACATAATCAAAGGCATGGAACACAAACCCAACGATCAGAAACAAGTAACCTGCGATATGAGAGATCTTTTGATTCAGTCCCAACAACACTAACTGCTCACATCCTGCTATTCCAAACCAACTTCAATCATCCAGAAAAAAGAAAGTAATGGCAGAAATAAATATAAAACATATGGAAAACGGAAAAAGAAAAAGACGTACCACAAAATGTAACGTTTCTGGAGAAGATATGAAAGAGAGGAACCGATCATTGAGGATTTGACAGTATTGGGCTCAAAGCAAAGAAAGATGCAGAGGTTGGAAACGGACTCATAAAAGAAAAGAAAAGATAAGAAAAGGGAAGAGGTAGAGTGGGGGGAAGTTGGGAAATGGGAACAGAATTATTGAAATAATAATAATTGATGGTAGAAACAAAGTGCCTGTCTTTCCCTTTTCTACTACCTAAAAATCAGTACTACTTACCGGTAATATTTAGTAACAGTTATACTGTATGAGTATATATAATACAATTTTTTTTTTGTGTAAATTCAAATATTTTTATTTGTTTTACTATCTAAAATTAATCTCATTTGAATTGAGAATAGTAAATGTTAAAACTCTCTCAACAATATAATAATACATTGATAGCATATAGTTTTATATACTATCAGTCAGACAATTATAGAATGATATCTCATATGCAGATTTAAAAAAAATATTAATAAAGTTTTTAAATTTGTTTTTAAAAATCTATGCACTTTTAGACTTTACTCTAATGATGTGTCATCTTATGTTGACTAATAGTATATAAAAATTATACATTGTCAGCGTATCATATATATATTTTTTGTGTAATCATAGGTATCTTCATTTACTTTATAGTCTGAGACTAATCTTGTTTAGGTCGGGTGTGGTAAATAATAAAGTCTTACCAAGAGTGATAACTCTAAGACTCGAACCATGTTTAAATCATCATTATTATCAAAGCCTTTATCATAAGAGATTGTGATAAGTTATATGAACCAAAATCTAAATTCACGTTGGATCGTTCATACGTATTCTCCTCCTCCACACATTTTTATCCAAGGCCATGTGTTCATCCAACTCTAATACCTTTATATCATTTCAAATTACTACATTCCAGGTTTTTTTTAATCACCAACGTAAACGACTTTCACATATGTTGTCTTCGATAAGTACCACTCCAACTATCTTACAATTATTTCTCATTCTATCATTTCTTGTATATTCACATATTTACCCTAACATTCGTATTCTGTTACACTCATCTTTTGTGCATGCAGTCTTTTAGTCGCCCAACATTCATGCCATATAACAATGTTGGTCTAACAACTGTCATATAAATATGATCGAACTACATTTAAATGTCTGGAAAAAATTCACTTTTATTTATTTTTTGGTGTAAACACAGGTATCTTCATCCATTTTACTATCTAAGATTAATTCTATTCGGATTGTGAGTGGTAAATAATAAAGCCTTCCAACAATGAGACCTCTAGAACTTGAATTTTATCCAAATACTTGAAAAAGAAATCTAAGTTCATTTTTTTAACTGCTTGTTAATTACTTTTATTTTTTTTCAATCACTTACTGATCAGTATATTATATATAAATTTATAGTATATATATGGATTTAACCGTTTCATATTTCTTTGATAAAAATTAGTATTGACAAAAGAGGAAGAGAGAACAGTTTTTTTTTAATTTTATTTTAATAGTAATTAAGGAGGAAAACTAAACGATGAGCAGTTTTGATTTGGTTTGCGTAATTAAAGCGAGGACTTAATTACGGTACTTCCTTCCGTTGGATCAACAGATTAGATGAATAGGCGGCTTGGCGTGTAAAGAAACGGGTGCAGTTACAATTTACAACAATTTAATATAAAAAGCGGGAAATGGGAAAGCGGGATTTGGCTTGCCTGCCTGCCAGCATGACGCCGTCACCTTCACAGCTCACCTCGTGATTGAAAAGTCAAATTGACAGTTTGATTAAAGATGATTTTGGCAGTAGATTTTTATTTTCAACAAGGGCTGGTTTTTTTTTGGCCAATTTCAAGGGCTGGTTTAGGCAGCCAACAACACCTACTCAAATCATAAATATGATAATAAATAATATTAATCTTATAAATATCAAAAAGTTGTGTTTTTGTTTCGACCCACCTATCCAATTCCATTAAGGTTTTATTTGATAATGAAAGGACGAAAAGAAAAAAATAAGGAAATTTTTTTATTATAATGGTTAAAATTTATAATCAAAATTGTATTTTATAATTTAATCGGAATTTTTTTCAATTTTTTATTTTTTCCAAGATGATAAAAGTTATTAAAAATAGCTTAATAAATTAGTATAACTATGCAACTTTACTTTCCAAGTGTCCTTTTTTTAAACCATGAAGTGTTCTCATATCACGTTGTGTATGAGATTAATTTTGTTCATGTTGCGTGACTGGTGTTGGCTTAAAGAAATTTGATCTTATTAGGATTCGAACACTGACCTCCCGCTATAGATCGTCCTCATTTAAGAACCCAGTGGAATCTTGCACTACTGAGCCAATCCTTTGGATTCTAAGTGTCCATCTTTAAGAATTTAAGAATATTGGCAAGTTTGTGTTTTGTGTTGAACTGACATGAAATTATTAATTTTAGCTTTGGACAGGTCTTACACAAAAACTTTTATAGCAAGGTCTAAATTTTTACTTCACTATAAGGTTAATGTACATACATATGATTATGTTGGAAATTTTCAAACTATTAAAAGAATGATTAATTAAAAATTATGTTTAATCAAATGAATAATAAACAATAAACAATTATTCAATGAATAGTTTTTTTTCTTCAAAGAATTACATATTCTTCGAAGAGGTGTTCTTTCATTTGTGAATGACATAACCATTGGTTTCTAAAAGTAGTGATTATATTAAATAATTGTATTTATTAGTGTTGTTGCACAAAACAACAATGAATGATTGCTGACATAAGCTCTCTGTCTTTCTCTCCACGTGTCTCCAAAAAGGTTTTGCAAAATAGGAAAAGTCAAAGGGCACAGAGGCTTTCCCTCCGATGCTTAAGTCAGACAGGATTTAAGCAGCGTTTCAATAAGCAAATAGAGATTAGGGTTTAAAAATAATACATGTGACCTATTTATAAGAGTAATATGGCACATAATTACGATTAAGACCCATAGCTTAAATGATAACATAGTGTATCTTTCATGGCCCTTCTTAGTTCTCTTTCCTTTGGGGCTTAGACTACCATTAGGCCCAATGTTCTTCAGCATAACTTATATCAAGGCTCAATGACCTTTAGTAAGACCCTCATCAATTGCTCCCCACTCTTTCGCACGGTATACCCTGTGGAAGAGTATATAAGGGTTTTTTTTATTTAAATCATGTCTATGTATAGCCTATTTCGTGCACTTTTTACTTTAGGCCTTTTTCTTTTTGTGCGTGACTTTCCATGCGTTTATGCCTTTTACTTTGTTTGTGGCGTATCTCATGCTTTTTTTCATTTCAAGCCCGTGTGTTGCCCATCTCGCTCATTTTTCTCTTCAAGCCCATGTGTTTCTCATCTCGCACATTTTTTTCTTAGAGACTTTTATTTCATTCACGGCGTAAATTTTATCGCTTCAAGCCTATGTGTTTCCCATCTCGCGCATTTTTTGCTTAGGAACTTTTATTTTATTCACGGCTTATCTCGCGCATTTTTCGCTTAAAGCCCATGTGTTTCCCATCTTGCGCATTTTTTGTTTAGGGACTTTTTTGTTTCATTCACAGCTTACCTCGTGCAATTTTCGCTTCAAGCCATATGTTGCCCATCTTGCGCATTTTTCGTTTCAAGCCCATATGTTGCACATTTTGCGCATTTTTAGCTTAGGGATTTTTATTTCATTCACGGTTTATCTCGCATATTTTTCACTTCAAGCCCATATATTTCCCATCTCGCGCATTTTTCACTTAGGGACTTTTATTTCATTCACGGCTTACTTCGCGCCTTTTTCGATTCAAGCCCATGTGTTGCCCATTTCGCGCATTTTTTGCTTAGAGACTTTTATTTCATTTACGGCTTACCTCGCGCATGTTTCGCTTTAAGCCCATATGTTTCCCATCTCGCGCATTTTTCGCTTAAGACTTTTATTTCATTCACGGCTTACCTCGCTCATTTTTCACTTCAAGCCCATGTGTTGCCCATCTCACGCATTTTTTGCTTCAAGCCCATGTGTTGCCCATCTTGCGCATTTTTTTGCTTAGGGACTTTTGAGTTTGCCCGTCTCACGCATTTGTCACTTAGGGGCTTTTAATTTGCATGTCTCACACCTTTTGTGCTTAGGGACTTTTGATTTGCCAATCTCGTGCATTTTTCGCTTAAGGACTTTTAATTTGCCCGTCTCGCACCTTCTGTACTTAGGGACTTTTGATTTGCCTGTCTCACGTATTTTTCGCTTAGGGACTTTTAATTTGCCCGTCTCGCACCTTCTGTGCTTAGGGACTTTTGACTTGCCCGTCTCGTGTATTTTTCGCTTAGGGACTTTTAATTTGCCCATCTCGCACCTTCTGTGCTTAGGGACTTTTGATTTAACCGTCTCATGCATTTTTCGCCTAGGGACTTTTAATTTGCCCGTCTCGCACCTTCTGTGCTTAGGGACTTTTGATTCTTCTATTCCTGTAACATGTCTATCATACATGGAAGATTATCATAGTATAGATAAATATATGAATAACTGGTCTTCCATTTCATAACATGTAATATTTCCAATCAAATGGAACAAGTAACAAAATAACTGCAATAAATGTTAAAACAAAAATATCATGTGCTTACCGCTAGTACGGTTTCAAGTGATTAGTGTTCCAAGTCTTTGGAACCTTCTTGCACTGTAAGGCTTTCAAAGGACAAGTGCTTGGTCCGATTACCTTTCTGATCTTGTAAGGTTTTTCCCAGTTTGCTCGAGTTGGCTAGGAGTGAAGGCCTATCGACCCAAGGTGATCAAAAGTATGACCTCATCGCTCGAGCTCTGTCTTGAACCCTACTGCAGCTTGCGTACTTGCCACTGAAGGGTACCTTGCTGTAACCTCGCACCTTGCCGCAGCCTTGCACCCTGCCGCAGCCTCGCAAGTAACAAAATAACTGCAATAAATGTTAAAATAAAAATATCATGTGCTTACCGCTAGTACGGTTTCAAGTGATTAGTGTTCCAAGTCTTTGGAACCTTCTTGCACTGTAAGGCCTTCAAAGGACAAGTGCTTGGTCCGATCACCTTTATAATCTTGTAAGGTCTTTCCCAGTTCGCTCGAGTTAGCTAGGAGTGAAGGCTTATCGACCCAAGGTGATCAAAAGTATAACCTCATCGCTCGAGCTCTGTCTTGAACCCTGCTACAACCTTGCACTCTGTCGCAGCCTCGCACCCTGCCACCAATGGGTACCTTGCCACAAGCTAAGGCATTCTGTTGCATGCTTGTTGTCATGGTCTAGCTCTAATGAGCTGGGTGCCACCATGACAACCCTGATAAGGAGTATGGGATAAGGCCTGGTTGATGACCCTGGAGTGGACTGCTTGGTGGGGTGCCTTTGGGTAAGTCGTGTGGGGAAGCCTTAGAGTGGGATGGTGGAGCAGTCGAGTATTTCCTAGCATCATTTGGGTTCAAGGAAGGATCGTTGTGCAACAAGTTGGTTGAGAGATGCCTTGGAGTGACATAGGGAGAAAAGTGTCCCTGTTTTAGACATATGAATGGTTATTGGTAGCATAGCTGTAAAAGTTCTTTAGCTCTATATAGGGGGATGAAGTGTGTCAGCTCTCCACCATCCCCTTGGCTAGCAAATGGGCGGAGGCTTGCTAGCCCGAAGCGAGCTACCCTGGGCACACGTGGTGCTTAGGTGTGTGTGCGGACACCGTCGGGTCACGAGTGTGACACGGTGTCTCCTCGGGCATTGGTAACTCGAGGACGATTCGGGGCCAGCGGGCTTCGTATCGCGTTGTAGGTTGAGATTGGTGGTTACTCTATGGGCTCCCTCCACCCATAGGGATGTGGGTAATGAGAATGTGGGATCGAGATGTCCAGCAGGCAGGCAAGCTGCTAGACCTTGTGGATCGATAACGAGTGTGGGGAAGCTGGGACGTATACTTGAGTGCTTAATAGCACGTGTGCATGATGAAGGGTGTCCATCATGCTAGAATGAGCCAAGGTAGGCCAATTGGGGTGTGACCTTGAGAAGCAATCGAGATAAAGGCATCCTTGGCTAATGCTAATGAGCCTAGCGAGGTACTTGGCTGGTTGTGTGCCAATCATCGAATAATGCCTTTAGGTTCCAAGCATACGAGCTGTGGGAAGTGCGCGTGGACAGGGTGTTAGGTTCTCACCATGTTTAGACACGATGGGATGTCTTTAGAAAGACTTGGGGCGGAATGCCCATACAAGGACAAACGTGATAAGGCTCGGAGGCCAGCATGCATGCTAGTACTTGAGATAGGCTTGATGCCTTGAGCGGACCATTGTGCTTGGGCGTGTGATGGGAGTTGGGTTCCTCCCTAAGATGGGTTCATGAATAACTCTTAAGCTTGTTGGTAAAAAAAATCACGAGATTAGTCCAAGTACGGACGAACAAAAGGTTGACCTTGGCTAAAAGTAGCCTTGGTGCCGACACGACGTCGCGGCTTCGATGTAACGAGACTGATGTCGATGATAACTTGGTATCAGAGCTGAGCTTAGTCTTATCCTTATCGCTAAGATGGTGACCTGAGAAAATGTGTGACCCATCGAATTGGGGGTGATGCTGACCTAAAGTGTCAGCAAGGCAAACTGGGCGATCGAAGGTGTTTTAGCTTGAAAAACCAGCCAGCCATGCGATTTGTGGGATATGACCAAATTGAGGAAAAAGTCCCAGAGTTAAATGCTTGGTAGTCAAGGTCATAGCGCGAGTATTACCACACCTTGGGCAAAGTGTTGGTTTGTGTAGGAAAGGGGTACTTATCGGCACGAGGCCGATTCAAGTTGCCTAATTGCAAAATGGGACACACCTAGGAAAGGTGTCGAGATAGACCGTATGGGCCAAAATGAGATTGGTTCGGAGGGACTCGAGTTACGTTACTGCAATTACGAAACTGATATGTTCGCCTATTGTTGTGTGCAGGAGCCCTAGAAGGGGGCATGAGTGGAGTGTATGAGAAAGTTGAAGCGGTTGAAGCTTCACTTGAGTAGAACCACTAGAGCAATATGGTATACTCCATATAAGGAGTTTGGATAGAGAGACAAGATGAGTTTGAATGGTCAGTGGACCATTGAGAATTTTGCTAGGCTAATGGAGAAGGCCTTATGGGATTATGCTAGTCAGAGGACCATGCAAGCGTATGATGGTTGGAGGACCATACGAACTCATAACAGTCAGTGGACTTCGCTAAATGAACAAGTCATGTTGATAAGCTGTTATGAGATTGAAGTGGTCGGGGACCATACAGAATAGAGCAAAAGTAGGGACAAGCCGTTGAGTATCATTCGAGGATGAAACCATCTGAGCAGAGTTAAGCCTATGAAGATGGCCATCAGAGTGGAGCGGTTGGCAGACCCTTGAGTATTAATGGGTTGGGAACCCTTGAGGGGATCGAAAGATCCATAAAGTTTGAATAAATCGGTGGATACTTGCTTTTCAAGGAGATCATTAAAGTACTGAGTTGTGAGTGGGAGATAGGATCCCCTCAATTGAAGTCGAGTGAGACTTGAAGAATTGGGACATGAGAAGCCGATGTAGACTTCATCAAAGTACTCGAGATGGTGTGACCAGAGGGGCTTTCAGAGTCAATACGATTTTGAGCAGGAGATTGAACCTAAGCAAAAGTGGGGGAGCAAAATATGGCCAGAGTTTGGGCAACAATTGAAAAGAATTGAGTATGAGAATGAGCCATAGAGGTGGACCCATGGAGTTAGTGTTGAGCTAAAGATATTGAACCCGAAATTGAGATCGAAACCACCGAGCAAGCATACGATGGTGCCGCTTTGAAGTGTGATAGGCCAGAGAGCCATACTCTTAGCGGTGACCATGGAGGGGCTGAGAGTACCCAAGTTTGAGGATGACCAAAGTAAGTGAATGCCTATGCACTGAGGACCTGTGAAGGTGGTGCCGCGAGAGTGCGGTTGGCTTAAGCATCATGTCCATAGGGACGCATCAGTAGATGCCGTAAGAGGTCGGTTGGTGTGAAAGGCCACGTCCAGCGGGACGCATCACTAAGGGACAAAGTCATAGCGGAGGTCATTCATTTTACTAAGGGTCATGGCCAATAATGAAGGTGCCTTAAGGTCGCAACTTTGAGCAGAAGACCAATGGACGAAGTCCAAGATAGGATGGGAACATGAGATGCCAGGGAGCTGGAATGAGACCCTTTCGACAGCGACTTCCACAAGTACTATGGGCGATACCTCAATCGACCAAACCATAGTCCAGTCCTTGAGGGCACATGAGATGGACATAGGTAAAATGTCAACTCTGTGCAACAAGTGTACTCGGGTGTGGTCTTAGTGTCGATGAGGACATCGATATAGTAAGTGGATGAGGATGTCATGGTCTGGCCCCAATAAGCTGGGTGCCACCATGACAACCCAGATAAGGAGCAGGGGGCAAGGCTTGGTTGACGACCCTGGAGCGGACTGCCTGGTGGGGCGCTTTCAGGTAAGTTATGCGTGGAAGCCTTAGAGTGGGATGGTGGAGCAGTCAAGTATTTCCTAGCATCACTTGGGTTCAAGGAAGGATCGTTGTGCAGCAAGTTGGCTGAGATATGCCTTAGAGTGACCTAGGGAGAAAAGTGTCCCTGTTTCAGACATATGAATGGTTACCGGTAGTATAGCTGTAAAAGTTCTTTAGCTCTATATAGGGGGATGAAGTGTGTCAGCTCTCCACCACCCCCTTGGCTAGCAGGCGGGCGGGGGCTTGCTAGCCTAAAGCGAGCTACCCTGGGCATACGTGTTGCTCAGGTGTGCGGGCATCGTTGGGTCGCGAGTGTGGCACGGTGTCTCCTCGGGCATTGGTAACTTGAGGATGGTTCGGGGCTAGCGGGCCTCGTATCTCGCAGTAGGTTAAGATTGGTGGTTACTCTATAGGCTCCCTCCACCCGTAGGGATGTGGGCAACGAGAATGTGGGATCGAGACGTCTAATAGGCAGGCAAGCTACTAGACCTTGTGGACCGATTACGAGTGTGGGGAAGCTAGGCCATACACTTGAGTGCTTGATAGCATGTGGGCATGATGAAGGGTGTCCATCATGCCAGAATGAGCCAACGGTAGGCCAATTGGGGTGTGACCTTGAGAAGCAATCGAGACAAAGGCATCCTTGGCTGATGCTAATGAGCCTAGTGCGGTACTTGGTTGGTTGCGTGCCAGTCATCGAATAATGCCTTTGGGTTCCAGGCATACGAGTTGTGGGAAGTGCGCGTGGACATGGTGTTGGGTTCTCACCATGTTTAGACACGATGGGATGTCTTTAGAAAGACTTGGAGCGGAATGCCCATATAGGGACAAACGTGATGAGGCTCGGAGGCCAGTGTGCATGCTAGTACTTGAGATAGGCTTGATTCCTTGAGCGGACCATTGTGCTTGGGCACGTGATGGGAGTTAGGTTCCTCCCTAAGATGGGTTCATGAATAACCCTAAAGCATATTGGTAAAGAAAATCACGAGATTAGTTTAAGCACGGACGAGCGAAAGGCTGACCGTGGCTAAGAGTAGCCTTGGTGCCGGCACAACGTCGTGGCTTCGATGTAATGAGCCCGATGCCCATGATACCTATCGTGCACTTACTAAATGCCTGCAGCACGCCTGCTGCACGCTTGATGCATTTTAACCCTGTTGCAAGCTTGCCGCAATCCTGCCGCCCATTGCACTCTACTATGTGCCTATTGTGCGTTGCATCCTGCCGCATGCCTAATGTGTGTTACACCCTGCCTCACACTGACCACATGCCTACCACGCCTATCACTCGCTGAGGCACCCTGCCGTAGGTCTATCATGCGTTGGACCCTACCGCGCGTATTGCTTGCTAAGGCACCTTGCCAGCAGGTTTACCGTGCGTTGCACTCTGCCGCATGCCTATTGTGTACTTGTCGAGGCCTACTGGGTTGTTGCATCCTGCCACATGCCTGATATGCGTTACACTCTGTCGCACACCGACCACATGCTTGCCACTCCTATCGTTCGTTGATGCATCCTGTTGCAGGCCTACAAACCTCGGTTTGCCACCTAATCTGCCATAGGCTTCAACATTCTACCACAAGCCTCCATACCCTGTCGTAGATTGTGTTCTCATTATTTTCTATACTTGGCTTTTTGTTTGTTTTCTACATATGGCGCCAATTGTTGTTGCACAAAACAACAATGAATGATTGTTGACATAAGCTCCCTGTCTTTTTCTCCACGTGTCTCCAAAAAGGTTTTGCAAAATAGGAAAAGTCAGAGGGCGCAAGGGTTTTCCCTTGCGCGCGCACTCGATGCTTAAGTCAAATAGGATCTAAGCAGCGTTTCAATAGGCAAATAAAGATTAGGGTTTAAAAATAATACGTGTGACCTATTTATAGGAGTAATATGGTGCGTAATTACGGTTAAGTCCCATAGCTTAAATGATAACATAGTGGATCTTTTATGGCCCTTCTTAGTCCTCTTTCCTTTGGGGCTCAGAATACCATTAGACCCAATGTTTTTTAGCATGACTTATATCAAGGCCCAATGTTCAAACATTTTAGACAATTTATGCACAGTTCAAATTAAATCCCTAAGTTATTAACATACCAAAGAATCATAATCTTTAATTAAATCTCAGATTTGAGTAAGCAAATAAAACACGCACAAGCATAGATAATTACGGAGGAGGTAGATAAAAATAGTTTCATTACCGTAAAAAAAGAGATAGGTAATTGTGGTTGATGAAGATCCTTGGTTGAGGCCTATTCTCCAAATCTCTCATGGGTTTTTAGAGTCGTGCTAATAACGATTTATAAAATTATAGAAAGAACACAAGGAGAGAGAGCAAGAAGAGAGATTTTCTTATTCTTCAAGTGTGTTCAATACATTGATGGTGAGCCTCTATTTATAGGCTTCACAAATACATGAATAAATGGAATACAAACTTAAATAAGGGGAGGGTGAATAGTTCCTCATTCATGTATCAATATAGAGAGCATGGTAAGGGAAGGATGAATAGTTCCTCATTCATGTATCAATATGAAGAGCATGGGGGATGAATGGACATCCAAATTTACAACTATTCATAACGGAGCCCTTGGATGTCCATTACTGAAGAATATGCCTCATTAAAACCTTACTAGGAAAAACCCTATGGGAAAAAACCTAGTGAAGGAAAAAGAGTACATTATTCTTTAAAATACATATGAGATGCTGCCTCATTAAAAACCTTACC
The DNA here is from genome assembly GCA_032173925.1 of Heritiera fomes. Classification (NCBI taxonomy): domain Eukaryota; kingdom Viridiplantae; phylum Streptophyta; class Magnoliopsida; order Malvales; family Malvaceae; genus Heritiera; species Heritiera fomes. The sequence goes on along the minus strand of JAPDPM010000009.1, from coordinate 11,420,705 downwards.
AAGAAAACCCAGTGGGACAAAACCATGGTTAAGGAAAAAAGAGTAAAACGTGTATTTACTCCACCTCATGATTATATCACTTGAGATCTCTAAGTCGACACAATCCAGCATTGTGGACTAACTTCTTAAATGTAGTGGTAGGAAGCGCCTTTGTTAATAAATCTGCCAAATTTTCACTTGAATAGATTTGTTGAACATTTATATCACCATTCTTCTGAAGGTCATGAGTGAAAAAGAACTTTGGTGAAATGTGTTTTGTTCTATCACCTTTGATATATCCTTCCTTCAATTGGGCAATGCATGCTACATTATCCTCATATAAGACCTTGGTGCCTCTTTTCTTGAAGATAAACCACAAGCTCCTCGTATGTGCTGAATTACAGACCTTAACCATACACATTCACGACTAGCCTCATGTATTGCCAAAATTTCAACATGATTAGAAGATGTGGCTACTATAGTTTGTTTCATGGAACACCACGAAATGGCGATGCCACCAAATGTGAATACATATCCAGTTTGCGATCGAGCATTATGAGGATTAGATAGGTACCCTACATCTGCAAAACCAATCAAATCTGTTTTGGGTAGGTTAGGAAGATACAAACCCATATCCTTTGTACCTTGTAGGTAACAAAGTACATGTTTAACCCCATTCCAATGGGTTCGGGTTGGACAAGAACTATATCTCGCTAATAACTTGACAGAAAATGATATATTAGGTCATGTATGACTAGCGAGATACATTAGTGCTCCAATTGCACTCAAGTATGGTACTTCAGGACCAAGAATCTCCTCATCATTTTTCTGAGGTCGAAAAGGGTCTTTATTTACATCAAGTGACCTCACAACCATTGGGGTGCTCAACTGATGTGCTTTGTCCATATAAAATTATTTTAGCACTTTTTCTATATAAGTTTGATGCACAAGAATCGCGTCCTTTAAATGTTTTATCTGTAACCCAAGACAAAATTTTGTCTTTCCAAGATCTTTCATCTCAAATTCTCTCTTTAAGTACTCTATTGCTTTTGAAATCTCTTTAGGAGTTTCAATGATATTCAGATCATCAACATATACTGCAATAATAACAAACTCAAATCTAGATCTCTTTATAAAAATGCATGGGCAAACGGGATCATTCTTATATCCTTCCTTTAACAAATATTCACTAAGGCAGTTATACCACATGCGACCAGATTGTTTTAATTCATATAAAGATCTATTTAATTTGATTGAGTAATGTTCTCGAGAACTAAAATAACATGCTTCTGGCAGTTTAAATCCTTTTAGGAGTTTCATATAAATGTCATTATCAACTGGGCCATACAAATAGGTTGTAATGACCTCTATTAGACGCAAGTCGAGTCCCTCTTTTATTGCCAAACTGATTAGAAATTGAAAAGTAGTCACATCCACCATAGGAGAGTATGTCTCTTCATAATCAATACCAGGTCTTTGCAAAAATCCTTGTGCAACTAGACATGCTTTATGTCTCACAATTTCACCTTTTTCATTTCGTTTCCCACAAAACAACAATGAATGATTGCTGACGTAAGTTCTCTATCTTTCTCTCCACGTGTATCCAAAAAGGGTTTTCAAAATAGGAAAAGTCAGAGGGCACAAGGGCTTTCCCATGCGCGCGCACTCCGATGCTTAAGTCAGACAGGATCTAAGCAGCGTTTCAATAAGCAAATAGAGATTAGGGTTTAAAAATTAATACTTGTGACCTATTTATAGGAGTAATATGGTGCGTAATTATGGTTAAGACTTATAGCTTAAATGATACCATAGTGGATCTTTCATGGCCCTTCTTAGTCCTCTTTCTTCTGGGGTTTAGACTACCATTAGGCCCAATGTTCTTTAGCATGACTTATATCAAGGCCCAATGACCTTTAGTAAAACCCTCATCAATTGGATCAAACAACACAATTGAAAAATCACAACACTTGGTTGTGATAACACATCTTTTGGATTAGATTTCTATAGATAGAGATGTCAAGATTCATTTTGAGATATACTTGAACTATCTGAAAAGTTTAAACATTCTCTCTTCCTTTTCATTCTCAAAGTAGGAACAAGTTTCTTAAACATTGTTTACTATAGAAAATATGAAGTATGCAATTGATTTAAATAATTTAAAGATAAAATGTACTTTTGCATACACTAATCGTCACCAATCCAATGACACGTAATAACAAAATAACTTAGGTCATTACTACTATTTCAAATATCATTTGTTAAACTAACTCTAGAAGAAACATTTTTAAGATTTTCAATTAAAGATATCTTATATTCTAAATACATTTTCATGCAATCATTTCTTAATGTATGTCTAAAACTGTATTGATAAGTTAGTTGTAAATATTGACAAACATATTCCATATATTCCTCATTTTCACATATTATGAAAGGTTGTTAACTTCTAATTACCAACCTAACTAAACCCTGTTGAGCTTTGTTGTTTTAAACACCTAACTTGTTTCACTTTGTGGATTAATTTGTGTTTGGGTGCCCTCCCTAGTTAGTGATTGTAATGTTTTCAGATCTAATTTATGTTTGTTAACTAAGTGTTTTTTAAATGTACCCATATCCCCTGCACTTCCACCTAATTTATAAGCATAACTCATTTTTTATATAATTTACAATAGCAAGATTCAAATGTTCATTCTTTTTGCACAATATTGAAGTGATCCTATACCTTATTAATTTTAGCGTGGTTAGAAGATGTTGTAGCGGTAGCAATGGTCGTGTTATATTGGGCCAAAATCGGAATCTCCTTTTCCATGTGAATTTTGGGCTCAAATTCCTTAAAAATTCTTTCCCTAATTCAGGGATACGACTAGGAGCACAAGACCTACAGATTCTAAATGACAAAAACTTGCCTTTTTTTTTTTGAAAAATGGAATAATTAGAGATTTTAATTTATAGGTGTAGGATAAGGAAATTGAAAGAAATTTAGTAAATAATAGAGAATTTGAAAGTAAATAAATATATAATATTGAAAGAAATTGAAGAATTGTAAGTAAATAAATATATAATATATAATAAATATAAATATATAATAAAGGAATTTGGGAGAAGGTGAGCAGTTGAGAGAATTCGAGAGAATTAAAGTGAATTGGAGAGATTGTGTAGAGAGAAAATGAGAAATTGAAGGTATTTATAGGTAGAAAGTGAGAAAAAAAGAATTTGCCATTATCCTAAGACTTGATTATGTCATCACGATGTCAATAAACGTCAGATGTAACAACTATATGGCCATTGCATTTGTCGGATTAATTATGGTTTTGAAACTAGTTCAAACCATTAGTCCTTAACTCTTACCGGACAAGATCAATACCAATTTTGGCTTTCTGGTTTTAATAACCATTCCAATCCGTTTATATATCAGATTAAAGTAAAATAAAACCATTATAAGGGGTTTTGGCTATAGGTCAGATTTTTACAAGGTCGAATCTAGTCTAGTTTTGGGTCAATCTGGCTCAGTAAGCATGTTTAATTCTCAAGCTTCATTTGTTATATGGGCATGATCTCAAAATTCTTTTGGTTTAGATAATGATACGTAGACCCACATGCCACTCAAAAACTTTTATGTGTCTGAACGACATCTAGCAAAGCTGAAACTTCTTTTGCTAGAATTTGTTAGATTGAGAGAAGGCAAAACTTAGAGTCTTTGTTCCCTTTGCTCACCCCTTAAGCAAATCATTATAATGCCATACACATTTATTGCTTAAAGTGCATAGCCTTTTTCGACTACTAACTTTAGGTAAAGCTGACTCGACTTTCCTTCGACTAAAATAATTGATCATTCCTTTCTCATATAATGCCTTTGTATTCCTGGTATCTTTGCATTTATAAAAAGATTTTCTTGCTTTTACGCTATGGCGGGAATTTGAGTTTATTCAATGAAATATTCTGAAAAATATAATCATATTTTGAAGCTTCATTAAAAGCCTTACAACCTATGCTGACATTTATGAAATTAGCAATTGAATTGGAACCCACAAGTCTAAGAATCTCAAACAATATCATCTGTGGAATAGATCCAATATTGTTGCACAACTTGATAGTTTTATGCACCATGGTTTTGAGATTAAAAAGGAAGGCAACTAATATTGCTGTTGAAAAGGATAGAGAAAGAGAAAGTGCCAAGTAAGTGATGGGTGATGGATTTCTCTTCAAACTTTAAGTATTGCAACGTACCTACCTGAACACCACATTTGTAAATTTATCTTTCCAATAGTGTAGGTACATGAATTTTGGATAATGAAAAATCAGACACAAAAGACTATATTTAGAAACTTTAATTGTAGTCTATTAATAAATAAAATTTATAGCTTAATTTATTCAAATAGTAAAATATCTATTCATAAATGACATTGTAGCAGTCATGCCTTAATCTAAAATGATTTCAATTGTAATTGAATATTGGAAGACGGAATATTGAGAAATGAGCCACAAAAGATTATGTTTGAAATAAAAAAAAGCATAATCTATTTACAATTACATTTAATAGGAAAAATAAATCTTTTTATCTTTTATAAGAAATAACATTTTTTAATCAAATTGTATTTGTACAATTAATAATATTAAGTATGGTTACTAATAAAACCATTGTCTTTTGCTACAATGACTTTTAAAAAATGTAAATTTATACACTTTTAATTTCTAAAGACTACACTTTGTTGAAAACCATAGTTTTTTTTTTAATTATGTTTAAGTAAAATATGATATTTTATTATTTTAAACTACACTTTTTATATACTCGTAGTTAGAGCCATAATGTTTGAAATTTAAAAATGTGATTAAATTTTAAAAACCATAATTAAAGATATTAGATTACGGATGGTTTCATTAACTATAATCTATTTTTATATAACCATAGTCTGTGACCTTTTTTCTAGTTGTGGTTTTTGTTAACAAATGATCACAAATTACATTTTAATGCTTGTTTATTAAACGAACTGAACATGAATAAAGATGTGTTTCGTTTATTAATGTTCACAAACAAATTCGTTTGATGTTTATTTAAAACTCGCTTATTTAATGAATTATATAGTATTTGTTTGTTGTCTATAAGAATAAATTATTAAAAATATATATCTAATTTTTAATTAGGTATTGTACGCTTGGCAGTGGTGGAGCCAGAAACTTTACTTAGTAAGGGCTTGCTTGATTTAAATTATAAAGAATAATTAAAAAATTAAAATTTTTTTATTTTATCATAATTATTAAAATTTTTACAATTATTCTTGGTGTGATTTATATTTTGAAATTTTTACATAATATTTTTATTATCAATGTTTTGAACATGATTTTTTCGATGTATACAACTAATTTATCATTTAACCATTGATTTCTCTTTCTATTGCACAAACGAGTCTTCAAAATATTTATTGCTGAAAATGTTTTCTCTACAATGACCATAACAAAGATAAACATTTTATCGTTTTTAATCTTAATTATTCTTGTAGTAATATCCTTCATTCTTTTTAATTTTAAAAACTCAAAACTAGAATATAGTTCTAAAGTTGACTATCAAAAATTATTCCAAAAATTTCTTTTGGAAAAAATTTAATAAGCTGAAAAAATTTATATTTAAAACATATAAATGAATATTTTCTTTCGAACCAACGGGCTCCCGCTGGCCCCAACAGGGCTCTGCCCGTGACGCTAAGGGTGAAAGAATTTGTTTGTTTAAATTTTTTGTTTAGGGTTCACGAACATATTCATTTAATGTTCATAAATGAATTTATTTAACTTAAATTAATTCGTTCGTAAACATTAAACAATATTTTAATATCCAAACAAATCAAACACGTACATAATATAAATTTTTTTCACTGATGTGGGTTAAGTTAAAGATTACTGGGCTTTTCTATAAGTCAAGTTGAAGAACATTGGGCCACATGATAATCTAAGAACAAGAAGAAAGAGGACTCAGCAGGCCTATAAATGATCCATTAAATAATCATTTAAGCTGTGGGTCATAAAGGTAATTGCGCGCAATCTAACTCCTATAAATAGGTCACAGGTATCATCTTTAAACCCTAAGCTCTATTTGCCTACTGAAACCCTGTCTGACTTAAGCATCGGAGTGCGCGCGCAGGGAAAACCCCTGCGCCCCCTGATGGTTTCTTATTTTGCAGAACTTTTCTGGAGACATGTGGAGAAAGAAGACAATATCGACGTTAGTACGTATTTATTGTTGTTTTGTGCAACAACAATTTGCGCCGTCTGTGGGAAACAAACAAAAAAGCCAAATACAAAAGATGGTGAAAAGACGATCTGCGGATGACAGGGTACGTAGGTTGCGGCATGGTGCACAGGTTACAAGATAAGGTCTTGGGTGAGAGATTGGATCTCGTGCATAAAAGAGGTATTGGGCGAGAGACTGGCTCTCGCTCGCGACAGGCCTTTGCAATAGAGTGCATGTAACAAGCGACAGCCCTGCCATACGATAGATTATGGGCGAGAGAGTGGCTCCCAGGACATACCTTAGGCGATAGACTAGCTCTCGCATTTGACAGCATGGCAAGAGACTGCATGGCGATAGACTAGCTCTCTCACCTGACAGCATGGGCGAGAGACTAGCTCTCGCACCTAACAGCATGGGTGAGAACTATATGGGCGATAGACCCTTGGCGAGAGGTGGCATGGCAGGTTGGTGCCTTGTCAGATTCAGAGCCAGAGCGAGAGTGAGAGACAAAGCAGAGAGTTGCACTTTCCACTGTTGTGAACATTTCGTTAAAGATTATTTACTTCGGCGAGAGGTGGCTCACGCCCGCGACAGGTCTTGGAGCGAGAGATAGGCTACACGCAACAGGTAATAATGTGAGAGAGAGACACTACATGGGAGACACATTAGGTAGAACAACTGGCGAGTACAGCTACTCGCGACAGGCTCTCTCGCCCGCGATATACGTCTCTCTCTCGCCCGTGACAGACATTGAGTGACTTCTTATTCTCGATTGTTCAGTGGCATTAAAAGATGTCAGTTTGTAATAATAAAAGTAAAATAAAAGATGTTGGTAAAAGTAGTATTTGTGGCAGTGGAATAAAAGTAGCATTAGACTGAAAGTCAAGGAGAGAGTACTATAGAAAGCGTTATGTTCAGATGCCCTTCATCCTACCCGAATTCCAAGATCTGTGAACAGTCCATCAAGTGCAGGTAAGAGTTTTTCTGTTTCAAAGCAGGATGGTATTATGGTTACAGAAACCTTTAACAAATCAAGACTGGAGCCTGAAACTGCTGCTGAGTTATTGCAATTTGCCAAATCAGTTGATAATGTTGCTACTTAGGATCTAAAAGTTCTGTCCGATCTCCCAAGTCTGTAAATGGGATTTCATGTGCTAACAAAACATGATGATGGGATCTCTTTTTGCGGCAATCGTGGTGCATGTATCAAGGCCAGATGACATTGAGAACAAAAGAAAGGATCTTCCAATAGTCATGATGGAACAGGAAATTGATGGTCATCTTCTCCTCGTTCACTTCAATTCTAATTGAACACTCATGTTCAGACATGCCAGAAGTTGACACCTCTGAAGTACGCTTTGTTCCAACTAAGTTGTTCTTAGGCCTTTCACCATTCAATGCAAGATTACCATCTGATCTGGGTTCTTGAAGCACAGTGTCCAAATTTTTGTTCTTTACAGTTTGAACATCAGTCTTGAAAGACTTCGACCTCTGTCTTCAAAAAAAAATTTCATCTGTTTTGCATCACTGCTAGGCCTGAACACTGTTTTATGGGATTGTGGGGCTCTCTTCTTCTCAATGCTTCAGTTACCTCAGTATCTGGTGAGTCTGCTGGATCAATGCAAAGTCAGTCTGCTTTACATATTCAACAAAACAAGACATTAGCTTCGGGTTTCTCACAAAAATGTGAAAGTACAATCAGTCAAGTACCCAGCCAGCATCTAAGGTTACTCATGCATCATCAGCGCATCCTTTTGCACCACCAAATTACCCTACACTGAGTGATGAAGAGCTTGCTTTACTTTTACATCAAGAACTTAATAGTTCTCCGAGAGTACCTCGTGTTCCACGTGTGCGGCACACTGGTAGCTTTCCTCAGCTGGCATCTCCAACTGCGACAAGCATGCTAATAAAGCGCACATTTAGCTATGGAGGAAAGGATCACAGTTTGGTTCTTATAAGAGAAAACAATGATGCACATAAAGATGGATCCCGTGGTTCTTGTGAGCTTGATGATGACAGTACCAAGGCAAAAGAAATAGCAGTAGAATTTTAAAAATAAATAAATAAATAAATCTGCATTGTTTTTAGCCGGGCGGCATCATCTTCTCTGTACCACTACCCATCCAGGAGGCCCACACACACAGATACTGATTCATCACCACCTTGAACTCACATTGACCGCACCATCTTTATCGCCAACTACTGCTCTATCTTGCATCTTCGCTGCTCCTCCTCCACTTTGCTACTTTGACGAAAAGATTTTCTGTCCAGCCACCTCACAAGCTGCCTACACCGCTTGTAGCTTCCTGCACTACACCCCTGTGCCTATCTTTCTTGCATCATTGCTTCATCCTTGCGTTGCCACCAACACCGCCAGATTCAAACATCGTTTTTTTTTCGAGTATATGCTGGTAAAGGTTGTCAAGTCGATTAGAAATTACATGAAGTTGTTTTCTAGACAAATATATTTTGCACTTTTTCTGTGTAATATTGCAATACTATCCTTGTGTAGTGACTCCTTTCTTGAGTTAAGCCTGAGAAAACAGTTTGGTTTGGCTTTAGTGCATGTTGAAATTCGAATTATGGACCCAAAAGCACGTATATTAGCTAGCAAGGGCTTGCTCTAGCTTAACCAGAGGCTTTGAGTTCGAACTCTGGGTATGTAGTTGTGTTAAAATTCTTGAGGAAGAGCTTTGCCACTCTTTGAGTCCTATTCGACTTAAATCTAGATTAGTCTTATACCAAAAATGATGTAGAGATACCGAGTGATTAAAAAAAATGACGAGAATATGACCTGCGGGTGGCAGGCATGTAAGTTGCGATAAGTTCCCTATGTGGAGCGATTTGAGAGAGCTAAGATCGACACCGAAGTCTCCTTTGGCGAGAGGTGGCTCGAGCACTTGAGAGCTAAGTTTACCGTATGCAATAGTTGCCAGCTAGTGTAATGATTCGAGCGCAGATCTATGTGGTAGCCCAAATTGGTGAGAGGGGGCCCCCGCATGCCACACCTCCCATGGGCAAGAGAAAGACTCCCACATTAAACATCCCCTTTGGCGAGAGAGTTGCTCCTGCATGCAACAAGCCTTGGGCGAAAGAGGAGCTCCTTGAGTGACAGGCCTTGTACAAGACAAGAGCTCCCCCACGCGACAGGCCTTTGGCGAGAGAGGAGCTCCCACGCATGACAAGCCTTAAGCAAGACATGAGCTCCCACGTGCGACATGCCTTACGCGACAGGGGAGCTCCCATGCGCGACAGGCCTTGGATGAGATAAGGTCTCTTGCACGTGACAAGCTCCCCACTTTGATAAATTGACAGCGAAGAAAACTAAGTGAACACAACACCCATAGGCAAGATTCCCCCGTTAGCATAATGCAAGCGAGCAAAGAACACCCGAGTCATGCCTTTCGGCAATGGCTATTAACGCTGGCGAGCACGAAATCCAAACTACTGGTTCGCCCATTAGAAAAAACTTTGGCGAGCACATTTAAATTTGACGATCCAAGCGCACACCTGAGTACGGGATCTGAGCGGAATGATCTAGAATCTTCTAGACCTAGTGCGTGCACTAATCCGATAGAATGTCAAAAAGCTTCATTCGACCCATCTGTTGATCGTCCGACACATAAGCTTTCAAGAACTGCTCTAACAACCATCTAGAAGTGGCTTAAGAGCCACACACTTGGCCTATTGACAACCACACATGTGAAAGAGGGTTTGTCTATATAAAGGGTGTGTCGACTTAGTGAGTCCTTTAAACAAGATAAGGATGTGTTAGCTTAGGGCATCGAGATCAAAGCTGTGAGAACCAAACCTGCCGGATGAGAAGATGCTACATCAGCACTAGGATCTTAGGGAGCCGGAGGAGCAATTTCATAAGTAGGAGCATTGCTCGAGGGCCCGGCCACAGCTGCAGAGTCTGGCTAGGGATCAATGGCAGTAGATCGAAAAATTGGAATTCGTCACCATCTAACCTTTGCAGTGACTCGATAGGCTCGGGCTAATCGCCTGCCTCGACATTTCAGGCTCAGTACGCACTTCGATAGGCCTAGGCTGGTCACGAACCTCAGTATCCTCAGGCTAATTGTGCGGCTGGTGAGGAAGCCATAGACCTTCGAGATTATCCAGGTCATCCATGGCTCCATCCTCTGAATAATCGTCCAGACCTTGTGAGTCAGACTCATCTTTGGTCCTAAGAGGATGCCTCATTAGTATTGATATTGATAACAAGAAATGAGAATTAGTTACTGATGAGTTAGAAAAAGCACGTGGGAGACATCTGAGCGCAGCCAATTGCTTGGATGCAAGGCAGGTGTCCAAAGGAGGCACTAGCCACTGTCCTGTAAGGCAACAAGCCAAGGAGAGCTTAGTTCGACATAGTCGGATCAGAAACAACTTGTGGTAAGCTCGTGAAGGTAGATTGCTGGTTCTTATGAGCAAAGAACCAAGGTGCGACTTAACGCACGATCCATGATTAACAACCGAATGTCCAAGCAATTGCACTTTACAGACTCTACAAAGACAGAGACTTGGAACTGTACTAGCGGTAAAAACTTGTTGTTATTATTTTAACATCTGCTGTAATTATGTTCTTACTTGTTCTATTTGATTGGAAATACTACATTATGAAACGAAAGGCCAGTTATTTTTATCTGTACTATGATAATACTCCATGTTTGATAGACATGTTGCAGGAATAGAAGAAGACGCGAGACGGGCAAAAATAAGTCCCTAAGCGAAAAATGTGCGAGACGGGCAAATCAAAAGTCCCTAAGCGAAAAATGCGCGAGATGGGCAAACAAAAGTCCTTAAGCGAAAAGTGCGCGAGACGGGCAAATCAAAAGTCCCTAAGCGAAAAGTGCGTAAGACGGGTTAACAAAAAGTCCCTAAGCGAAAAGTGCGCGAGACGGGCAAACAAAAGTCCCTAAGCGAAAAATGCGCGAGATGGGCAAATCAAAAGTCCCTAAGCGAAAAGTGCGCGAGACGGGCAAACAAAAAGTCCTTAAGCGAAAAGTGCGCGAGACGGGCAAACAAAAGTCCCTAAGTGAAAAATGCGCTAGATTGGCAAATTGTAAAATCCTCAAGCAATAAAGTGTATGGATAAATGCGATACCCAAGTAAGAATTCTGTTTCAGATGTAAGTGCTTTATAAGAAGAACTGGGGAGCACTATAGATTAACTTCTGCATTAAAAAGAGTATCGAAACTAACAGGCACCCATGCATGTGCATCCCAAGGTGCTATAATGTCAAGAGCTTGATCTTTAGGAAAATTAGTCTCTGGATTATCTAAAAATCTTTGTCCAAGCTTGTGAGAACCTCGACCATCTCAAGTTGACAAAAAGGCTTCTAAGAGCTGGTAAGATCAGATAAATCTTTATAAGTGTCTATCCTTAGAAAAGGTTCCGAATTCTCAGCATCTGGATCGAGCTTCAACCAATCAAGAGCATGCCAAGTACAAATCACATATGATGAAACCAGATAAGAACATATGCATCCGCTTATGGCACTTCTGGACGATGTGCTCTCATGGCCTTAACCCAGATTCGGTTTTCTTCCTCTTGGCTAATAGAAGGCACTTGACAAAAGAAATGATGACACGATGTCGTTTCTGCTATAAATAATAATGTTCACTAGTTGAGCCCTCAAGTGAAGATGAAAAGACTCTTCTGATAATCCCAAGAAGAGGGTAGCAAAAGAGTTTGAAAAGCCCATTCTTTATATACTTTCACAAGATAAACCCTACAAAAGAGTGGGGAGCAATTGATGTGGGTCAAGTTAAAGATTACTGGGCTTTTCTATAAGTCAAGCTGAAAAACATTGGGCCACATGATAATCTAAGAACAAGAAGAAAGAGAACTCAGCAGGCCCATAAATGATCCATTAAATAACCATTTAAGCTGTGAGTCATAAAGGTAATTACGCGCAATCTAACTCCTATAAATAGGTCACAGTTATCATCTTTAAACCCTAAGCTCTATTTGCCTACTGAAACCCTGTCTGACTTAAGCATCGGAGTGCGCGCGCGCGCAGGGAAAACCCCTGCGCCATCTGATGGTTTCCTATTTTGCAGAACTTTTCTGGAGACACGTAGAGAAGTAAGACAATATCGACGTCAGTACGTATTAATTGTTGTTTTATGCAACAACATTCACCAAACACGAATTAGACATTAACAATATTAAAAAAAAATAATTGAACCAACGCGAATGTAAAGATGTTTGTTCATGCTCAATTCTTTTACAATTCTGCGAAGAAAGTCAATGTCCTGCATTGGACGCTTAGACATTACCAACGAATATGAACACAATATGCCCAAAAAACTATTTTCCACGTGTTTGAACAATAAGCGAAGAAATACAAATACAATAATATTCAATGTTTTACACCTTTTATGAAGTTTCCATTTCCTGCATTTGACGCAAAATACCCCCACCCCAAAACAAAATCGCAGACGTTCCAAAAATGCCTTTTATTTTTAGCTAAGTAATCGAAAATTTTGAAGATTATAGTACAAAATGTAATAATCAAAAAAATGATTTTATAGTGCAAATCCATAGAGCTAAAGTTATTATAGTAGTTAAACTGGAAGGTTGGTTTAATGATGTAAAGTTTTATTAAATTTTTGAATGTGAATAATCTATAACAAAAAGTTTTATATCCGAATTCTTATTAGATAAAATTTTTTGGATCAACACCAACTAAATAATATAAATAAAAATTAATCTCATACTCAATGTAATATAAAAACATCTCATCTGTACTGCTCATACCAAACTTTTAAGAAACTACTTCTCAATTGCCTTCACCTCACTTCTCTACTTTGGCTTCACCTTCTTTGAATTTTCTTGAGGCTTTGATGACATTCTTTTCAATTTGGTGAATCGCCATCGCGTAAGTAAACTTTTTATAACACTATTCCGCTGAAAGTTGATGATTCAATCCAACAAAAAAAAAAGAATAATTCCTAATTTCATAATATGACTCTACCAAAATTATTCATCAAAGTTGAATTTTTTTTTCAATTTCATTTTTATATGAGTTATAAATTTTAAATAATTTCTATTTGATGTTAAATTTTTAAAGTGATAATTAAAAATAAATTTTTTGGTTCATAAAAAATAAGTTTTTAATTCAATAGCTTATTTGATAAAATTAAATTAAAATAAAATTTGATGATATTTGTAAAATTATTGACGTGAATTTTACTCATGAAATATTATTTATTTGAGACTTGTGCGTGTGGACGTGTTCAATTATTGTTGATGTTGGTGGATTTTCTTTTCGCGTGATTTGCCTCCGTCTTTAAGGGTAGAGGTAGACACGCCACGCCACGCCACCAGTCAGAAAATACGGGATTGAATTTGGTAAGGTTGTGTGACACTATTTATTTTTTGGAAATGTCAGGCTGTAAGATACGTTTTCGTCCACTTAAGTTGTGCTTCCACCGTGTCTATCCAGGAAGAATTTATTTTAATTATGTTTTTCGATATTCTATTGACTTTGTTAGAATAAAAAAATTTAAAGATTAGGAGGAATTTCAATAATTTAGTTCCTAAAGTCTCTTATTGAAAATTTAATAAAGTGGTAGTTTTCAATTCCCTTCACATTACCTCATGTTTCCGGTATAAACACAAACTTTTAAAATAAAAATATTATTTTATTTAATTTTAAAAATTATTTTTCATAGACGGTCAATGAAATTTTTAGATTTTATAAGTAAGTTGAGATGATGATATATATATATATATATACATTTTATTATTTTATTATTTTTTATAATTCCTAAAAGATTATGTGTTATAATCTTAATATTATTTGTGAAATCTAAAATTTTCACTAATAGTATAAGAGACTATTTAATTTTGTCTTATTATTAATAATATATCAATATATTTTTATAAATCTAATGTATTACGCATCCACAATTCATGTCGCATAATATTATTCTTATATTTTTTGTTTTATCTCCGTGTAGTTATTTTTTTATTTTTTATCTCATCAAACTTTAATAATGATTTTTAAAAAAGTATATTTTTTCAAAATATACAATTACAAATACAGTAATTCTGAATTACTATACTTTAATATTTTTTAATATTTTAAAATTCTGTGTAAAACACAAGGCTCTTAAATTTTGGAGAGCTAATTTAAATTTGCTTTAAATTTCATTATTAAAATATTAAAAATCGTTTTTAATATTTTAGAATTAACTTTAATTGAATACTAGTCATATGCATGCCCATTATGTGGGTGGAATAATAAAATATTTGATAATTTAGATAACTATAAAGAGTCAAAAAATAAGAAATTACAAATACCTTACAATTTAAAAAAGAGAAAAATAATAATTAAACATACTAGAAAATAAGAAAAAATAGGTTCTAAAATATGGATTCTCATTATATTTTGATAAACAATGTAAATAATTATCATAACCTTACTAATTTTTATTTTATAATTTATTTTCTATCAATTTGTGACATCAAATTCAATCAAAGGCTTTGTAATCTACTGAAGGCCTAGGTAATCTTGAGCCCATAAAGCCTATATAATTAAGGCATAGCTTCAAGGGATAATTTTCAACAAATATATGGGTACACTAGTTTTTGACCCATGCGATGGATGAGTTTGTTTATTTAATTATTTTTTTGATAATTGGAGATGAGATTTGGAGATTTGAACTCAAACCTTGCAATATTATCACAATTCAAAATAAATTGAAATTCTCTTTTAAAATCAATATAAGGCAATTATATATTTAATATATGTCCAAATAAGATATACAAATTTTTAATAGATAAGACAAAATCTAAAAGCAAAAAATCTTCTAAATCAATCTTGCTTTTCAATAACTACTATATTTTTCTTGTTCATAGGAGGATAATGATAAACATTTTATCAACTAAAAATATGAATATTTTATCATATATGATTTGTTAATTTAAAAGAAATCACAGCTTATAAATTATCCATCAATTGCTAATGCTAGGACAAGTTTTGGGCTAACTTGAAGCTTAGGTGTTGAACTTCCAGATTCATCTATATTGTTTGAAGTAGGAGTAAGAGAATCTCCTATAGTGGACATTTGCAAATGAAAAGTAATAATTTGATTAGTTGCTTTGTAAAGAAAAGTAACATAAAAACAGCATATTAAATCATTTTGTTAACATATATAGATGCAAGAATATGAACATGAATTAGATTAGAGTGCAAATCAATGACTTCATAAGCAATAAGACTAGCTATTTACATCATAGTTCATAGATAAATGTAAAGTAGGCCCTTGATACAATTATATAATAGTTCTTGAAGAAACATCTTTAACTCACAACAAACTCAAGACATGGAGTCTCATTATAATTCCAATATTCTAAAATCTGTCATTCTCAGCTACATAAACACTAGCAAAGCCTAATGACTACAAATTAAATTGATCATCCAGGAATCATCTTTTCTTAAAATAAGAAATAAATCTACGATTTAGTACCACTACCTATCAAAGTTGAGAGAGTGGTAGGAATTATAGAGTGATGTCTGGAAGAATATTGGGTTTAATCGTCTGGATAAGCTGCGAGAACAAGCAAATTAGAATAATAATTAAAAAAAAATTAAGGAAAAGAACCACAACATTGAAAACTTACAAATTCGAGATTAAGATTGGGCTAGCAACAACAAATGTTGTTCTTGTGTTGAGATAGAGAGACTGAGCCACCGAATGTCCAAGTCGCCGAGACTTGAGAGATAAGGGTGACTAGAGTGGAGGAGGCCGGAGATCTTAATCGATGGTTTCACGCTAGAGACTAAAGATGGGGGCTGTAAACCAGGGAGTGGGGGAGGGCTCGAGGATGAAAGGCTGAGACTTGAGATTATGAGAGGAGACAAGGGTTGATCAAAAGTGTGAGAGAGAGCAATGAGACTCGAGAGTCGACTATCGATTGTTGAGAGGTTGTGCGTAATTGCTTGAGAGTAGGCTTAGGCAAGCGAGAGAGTGTTTTTGTGGCTGTGTCTGAGACTTGAGAGTTTAGAGAGGTCAAAGGCAGCAAAGGCACGAAGACTTGAAATGCCGGATAAAAGTGAAATGAATTAGGGTTACGAATAGGTAATTGTTAGAGTATGTCATACAATTAATTAGATTTAGATTAAGTAATTTTAAAAGGTTCAAAAGATCCAATTTAGTTGGACTAAGGCTAAGATTTTTTTAGGGTTTTGTTAAGAGACACTATAAAAATAACATTAAGTCTAAAAGTTAGATATATGAAGAACAGAATATTTTTATAGTCGTTCTGTCTCTTGGAGCTAGCACTCTCAGAAAACTATTTCCTTCCTCCTCCCTTTGCTTCTGATCACATCTTGTCTCAGGCAAAGGTCTTGTTTTGCGTCCTACTTGTGTGGATACCGTTAGAGGGCTTCTCTCAGCTAGGAGTCTTGAGTTAACGATAAATCAAGGGCTGTTCGTAGGCTGCCATATTCAAAAGTCGAACATTCCTACACAAGTACACCAAAAGGTTAGATTTTATCCTGAAATTAATCTTGTTGCATGATCTTGGTGATTTTGGTTTTGTTGATTTTAATCCGCTGCTTATTTTCGTGTATGACATGATAAATTGAGACAACGAAACCTTACAGTAGTATCCGAGCTGGTATGCAAACGGCTTTCGGGATAGCAAATTCGATTCGTGCTGATGCTATTTTACTGTAAGTTATTACAGATTTGATTTTAATTTTCAAAATTTGTTTGGGCGACCTAAAATAATTGTAAGACAATTATAGATTAAAAAAAAACTGTAGGCAATCCTGTAGTTGCCACCCTTGCAAAAAAAAATTTTAATACTTGTTATTATTTTATTTAGAATATATAAAATAAATTAGGATAAAAGTTATCCTGATAAGTGTTTTAAAATAAAATATATCCTTTATTAAATTAGATAAGAGTTATCCAATAGTTTTGAGATTTTAATAAGATTAAAATTTAAAAAACATTATATTGATAAAATTGTTTTAAAATAAAATATATCCTGTATTAAATTGGATAAGAGTTATCCAATAATTTTGAGATTTTAATGAGATTAAAATTTCAAAAGGAATTATCTTGATAAAATTTTATTCTAAATTAAATATTTTATATCTTAAATTTGATAAGAGTTATCCAATTCTTTTGAGATTTTAGTGAAATTAAAATTTCAAAAGGAGTTATCTTTATAAATTTTTGTTTTAAAATAAAATATTTCAAAATGGATAAGAGTTATCCAATGGTTTTGAGATTTTAATAAGATTAAAATTTCAATTAAGCTCAAATTGAATTTTGAGAATTAAAATTAAATTAAAACAGCCCTTGATACCCATAATTAATTAAAATTTGATTAATTAAAATTAGATTTTAATTAGGAAGCATGCAAATTAATATGTGATATTACTGTGTATGCTTGATGCTTGATTCTTATGTGATATGGATGATTGCATGGTGCATAGTTATGGGCTTAGGTTTACATGAGTTGTAATTTATTTAAATAAATTTAAATTGGGCATGTGAGCCTTGATTTATTTGTAATTTATTTATGTAATCGTTATATAGATAAATTAGGATTATCTTGTAAAATGTACAACATTTGGAGCCAAGATGATTCGGAGCAAAGGCGAACCGAGGTGACGCTTGAAGGGAAATCGAGGAGAAGGCATTTAGACAAATAATGTATCCCTAGGTTCTTTTGTAATAGAAAGACCATAACCATGTCACGTTTAATTTTACGCTTTTACTTATATATGTTGATATATATAGTAGAAAAGTATGTTAGGTGAGACAGTAAATGTGATAACCGTAAATTTTCCATTTATTGGAAATTATAAATATTGAAAATAAATATTGGAGAAAATAAATCAGAGGAAATAAATAAAATTGTGAGAACGGGATATTGGTAAAAATCCTGAGAATTGAGGAAGTGAAAGAATCGGGAAATTCGTGTAAAGGAAATTAAATTGGAAGTGAAAATAAAAATAATGGAGAGAGGAAAAATTAATTTGAATAAATTAAAATCCAAATTAAATAAGGAAAATGAGAAATGAAAATAAAATATGTTTATATAATTACAAATTTTATAAGTGTATTTTATACAAATACATATGCATTTAAAATACTATATAGTATATTTTAATATACGTTGGTATATATATGGAAATATATACTATTTCATAAATTTAAATAATACATATGTATATAAACATAATATTTTATTTGTATATATAATTATATATATATATATATATATGCATATAAGAAAGGTAAATGTAATTTTATATTAAAGTTTGTATGTATATATATTGTATTATAGCATTTATATAATATTGTATATATAAATGTTATTTATCTTAAAGTATATAAATATACATATATATATATATATATATACTAGATATATATTTTGTAATATACAATATATATGATTTATATATAATATATGTTGTATTACATTATATATGAAATAATATATGTATAATATATGGTATATATTATATGTATAAAATATATTATATAGTATATAGTATAATTATATACTAAAAATAGAAACAAAACAGAAAGAGGAAAGGAAGGATCGGGGAAGGATCCCGACCCTCACAGCCGGAACTGACGGTGGCGGAGCTGCCATCGCCGGCGAGGGAAAAAGGAAGGGACGCCGTCGTCGGCCAAAGAGAAAGGAAGGAAGCTGCTGATGGTGAAAGAAAAGAAAGAAACAGAAGCAAAAACCCGGCGAAAACCGAGAAGGAAAAGAGAAGAGAAAGTGGCGGTGTCGGCCAAATCGGTCACTGCCACTGCAACCGAAGCTTCGCCGGAGGAATAGGAAGACGTGGGAAGCCACCGGAGAGGCGGAGAACGGTAGAGCAGGGCCGGCAAAGAGGCAGAAAGAGGCCAACCTAAACTGAGTCGATTAGCCACCGTGCCACCGATCCAGACCGAACGGAGGCCAGATCCGGCTTCACCGTGGTGCCGACAAGCTGCTGAGCCACCGAGCTACCGGAGAACCGACCGCCGGCGAGGAACCGGCGAGGAAGGGAACTGGACCGGTCTGACCGGGAAAGGAAGAGGAAAAAAGAAAAGAAAAAGAAAAGAAAAAAGAAAAAAGAAAAGAAAGAGAAAGAAAAGAAAAAGAAAGAAAGAAAAAAAAGAAAAGAGGAAAAATGAGAATTTCGGGAATTCGGAGATTCCCTGAAATTCGACAACCCAGAAATTTACAGAAATTCGGTGAGAAATTCCCGGAAATTAAATTTCAGAAAAATTTAATAAATTATGAAAAAAATTCTAAAATTTAGAATTTTTAATTTCTAGAAATTATTCTCAGCGATCGGGATGAGAAATTGGGAGAGATGGAGGGCGGGTGCGACCGATAAGAGGAAGCTGGCGACTGATAAGAGGAAGCTACCGACCTGGAAAAGGTAAGGGATGCATGTGCAGCACTGTAAGGATATTTAGTCTGCATGTTTTAATTTCGAAATGTTTTATGGAAATATTTTATGAAATTATTATGATGAATGATTGGTTGGAAATTTGGTATGAAGTACTGGCTGGAAATTATAAACTGTATTTTTCGTGCAGGAGGCTAGCCAATCTGCAGCCGTTATACTGCCGAAAAATTATCGAAAAATTCTCGAAAATTACTGAAAATCTTAATAAATGATTTTATATCGCGAGAAATGATTTTCAACCATGAAATTGAGGAAATGAATATTTTCATAAAAACATGAATAAAATGAAAGTGATTTTAAAATATTCATGTTTTCGAGAATGGTGATAATGAAATCACCGAAAATTCTCTTTGAGAATGGTGATAATGAAATCACCGAAAATTCTCTTGATATGTAAATTACTCGTAATAGGAGATGAAAAATGAAAAGAAATAAAGTGAATATTTTCATATATATTTCTTAAATATTCACTAAATGGTTTTATAACCTTTATGGTTTTAAATTATGAAAATATATTTTTATAAATTCCATAAAGGTTTATTGACGATGAAAAATACTGTTTTGAGACTAGTAGGCATCCTATCATACTGATGTATGATATGTGATATGTTTAGTCCCGGTCGACACCTGATCAATGATCCACCGAGGACAATATAGATTATGGTCATAGAATTGACATGTTTATTTCTTTGCCCTCCGGGGTCTATAGCATGATATGATTGATGATTGTCTTAGACTCTATATATGATGCGTGACATGTGAAAAGAAAATGTATTACATGATATGAGAAGAAGATCAATTAGCTTATAGCATTTTTTACAAAATGCTCATTACGATACTGATTATAGTACTGTGAGATGATTTTCATAAGACATGTGATACAAACATGTAATATGCTTTCAAAAAGGAAGAATTGATAAATCTAATATTGTTACCATGATTTTAAATGGAATATTAGATTATACGTGCTACATGTGTAACGATGAACCATTGAAAACATAAGCCACGTAGGCAATCCGAGTAAAGACTCGATCTTTGTACCGTGTGAGCCACCTCTAGAAGACTCAAGGGACCTAAGTGCTACATAGATTCTTCGTGAACTATGGGAGCCATCTCTAGAATCCTTTGAGCACTAAGTGCTACATGAGTTCTGATGAGATAGTGGAAAGTATATGGCGTAAAGGCTTTGTACCGTGGGAGCCACCTTTAGAATCCTAAGGGACCTACGTGCTACACAGATACCAGTTGGACAGTGGGAGCCACTTCTAGAATCCCGAAGGACCTACGTGCTACACGAATGTTGTTTGGATCGTGGGAGCCACCTCTAGAATACTAAGGGACCTACGTGCTACACGGATACCAGTTGGATCGTGGGAGCCACCTTTAGAATGCCGAAGGACCTACGTGCTACACGGATGTTGTTTGGATCGTGGGAGCCACCTCTAGAATCCTAAGGGACCTACGTGCTACGCGGATACCAGTTGGACTGTGGGAGCCACCTCTAGAATCCCGAAGGACCTACGTGCTACACGAGTTCCTCGATATGACACTTAACTCCATTGCTAGTTAGGATGGATGTCGTAACCGAATCAATGAATTGGGACTTATGCCTAAAGTGATTAAGTGATCGGTTATTTGAAAACTGTTTTCAGTGAGTTAAGCTATATGCTTAAAGTTTATTGATTTTCGTTTTGTGAATGTATTGATTTATTAGAATCATTGAACTAGGGCTTACGCCTAAAGTGATTAAGTGATCGGTTATTAGAAAACTGTTTTCAGTGAGTTAAGCTATATGCTTGAAGTTTATTGATTTTCGTTTTGTGAATGGATTGATTTATAATCTTGCATAATAACCAATTTATCGACGTGTATAGTGACTAATCTACTGAAGTGCTTGCTGCTTTGCTAATGTGATAAGTGGAATAGATTTTAATATTCTTACTATGATTTTAAATTAAATATTAGATTATATGTGATATGAATATGTGACATGTTTTCCAAAAAAGAAAGAGGAGGAAAATAAATCTAATATTCTTATTTTAATTTTTAAATTTAATATTAGATTTAAATGATTTATATGTTATACGAAAAAGAATTAATAGCTTATTTTGCTATTTAAAGTATTGTACTAATTATGATTGTACGGTAAAATATGAAATGAGTTTAAATAAGAATGATGATGATTTAACTAATATTCTTTTCAAAGAATATATGAATATTAGTTACTTTATTTAAATGTTTTATTTCATAAAAGCATTATTATATGAAAAGAATATGAAAATGATATGAAACAAAAAGGAAAATGATTTAAATTTCAAACGAAAAGAAATTTATTACTCTCTACAGTTGCTTCTCGGTTCCGGAACAAGATAGGTATTTCAAAATACCTACTTTACTCCATCCGGATCCCTAGCTGATTGTAGTATCCTTCCTACATGCGAGCCTAGAGCCTAGAAGAAAAATGAAAAAGATTTTCAGCATATAGATAGCTGAGTATCAAGTGAGGCGTATAATTCCCTTACTGATCCGTGGTTTTGCTCACCGCTTAATTTTAAACATTTCAGGTTTTGATGATATTTGATCAGTTGATTGTGGATCACGGCTGTACACAAAGGACAATGTGACAGACCGACTGATTTATTTGAGGTACGATCATTTATTTTCTGTATTTAGACATGTCTACAGTACTATTTATCTAATTAATTAAGATAGGGGATGTGTATAATATAAACAATGTTATGTAAAATTGTTTAATAGTTAGTACAAGTGAAGTATCACAGACAGCCCAACCGGTTAAATTGTGTACAATAAGGTGAAAAATGTGGTAACGGGTAGTTACAGATTTAATAGTATCAGAGCATGGTTGGCCTGATGTCTGTGGATACTTTTGGAAGGAAAAGAGTTAAACATCCCTTGTAGTACTGTGTAGTCTAAATACATAGAGAAAATAAATGATTGCAAATTGAATTAAGTGTTTAGAAGGGAGTGAGCAATTTTGAAATATGGAATGCTAAAAAGGGAAAACGGCTAGGGAATGTTACCTGAAATGGTGATCTTATGATCTAAATAAAGGTCAGTTCGGTAAGGAACAGAAATAGACTTGGTGAGGGCTCCACCAGTACTTTTCTAATCCGGATCGAACAGAGACCTGAAAGTGATGATATAAAGGAGGGGAATAAAATATAATCATTAAATAGACTTTAAGATTACCGATTGGGGGTAATTTGAAGAGAGAGAAAATTTTTGGCCAAAAATGACCAAAATACCCCTACCCCTAAAATTTTACTGGGAGTCAGAATAGACCAACAGAGGTTGGAATTGATTGGTCTGACAGAGAAATTGATGATGTAAAGCTGCATTACATGCAAAAATAATTCAATTATGGATTTTAGTGGAATTCTCTGTTGAAATCGAATAAGATCTGAAACTGCTGGTATAAGTATTAGAAGGATACTATCAACATATAGATGATCAGTTCATTGATTCAAATGTATATTGAGGAGATAGAAATAAATGTCGAAATGACAAAAATGCCTTTATATTGGGTGATGTGCTGAATAGTGATAAAATTAAGTCGATTTTGAATCCATTTGTGGAAATGGAGTTATAAATGGCATAGAAGATGTCATATGAATATAACGATCCCTAGTATTGATTCCCACTTACACTTCGATTATGGATGCAAATAACGAGTGACCTAGTGAACGGGCTAGGCCTCATGATAAAACCTTGAAAGGTAACCCAGTGAATGGGATGGGCATTCTCAAAGAGTACAGTACACATATGCAAAGGCAGACGGCGGACGGGCCGGGGCCTCATATGATACGATCCAAAGAGTGTAGTGGAATGTCATCAGATGATTGGCCCGGATATTGACTGTAAGGGCCGAAAATTAAAAGTGTATTGAACGGGATCGTTGAATACTATGAAATGTGAAATGATTACAGGAATTGATTGATGAGGTGAATAATACAGATAATGAAATACATACTGGTGTGGTTACTTATGGTTCTATAGATTTTTACTACTTTGAGGTATCAAACAGATAATCTTATATAGAACCGACATATCTTGAAATATGTGCTACAGAATGGGGTACTGTGTGGAGTACTGTGAATTGGAGAATAATTATAAGAACAGTGAAGTGATAAAAAGAAGTGATAGCTAATCTAAGTTCTTCAGGACCCTTGAGACAGAATTGTGATAGGCGACCCATAGTGGATCATGTGTTGTGAGATACAGGCGAACTATGTTATCGCCGACTCACTAGTAAGGGTAAACCTGGGACGAAAGGATTGCCTGGGGGATGCTCGCCGACGGCTGATACGAACGGGCGGGGCTCTTACAATTATTTTAATGGTAATACAAGTGTAAGGAACTAGGTACGTACGGGTACCAGGGTTCAAACCTTGTGGATAATATGCTCAAGGGGGTTAAACCTGAATTTATTAAATGAACTCGATTCCAAAGTAAATTACAGTGGTAATAAATTGGTTAGCTATAACATGTATTGATAACTGTTGTACTCCCTACAGCTTACTGGAATGAGATTCGTAAGGCTGTAAAGTATAAGTAAACAATAAAATCAAGGTAGAGTATGTAGCAAAATGATTTGAATATCGAATGTCTTTGCCTTGAGAATACACAGTGTAAATGACAGAACATGAGGATGAAATGTCCAAGATGATAAGAGATGTGATTAAAGAAAGTATCAAGGTGATTCCCGATAAATTCTTCCAGAGTTATATAGATTTGAGAAATCGAGCTAACATTGACTCGGTTGATGATATGAAATTTAAATCCAAGCTTATATCGGAGAATATAGAAAGAATTCGAAAAGCTTAAGAAAATAACTCTGAAAACCAAGTGAATAATGAAATTCACTTGTAAAGGTGTGATTGATGAAAATACAAATAACATAAATTTGATGATAATGAAGTTATCTGTATAAGTGTAAATGAGAGAAATACAAATGACCTCGATATGTAGAGGAATGAAAGTGACATTGTAAATGTTTACTATCTAATAAAATTCTTATGAAGAACAAATATTCATCTACATGGAAATAGATGCTTTATTGATCTGATTAGAGCTATGTGAGGAGTTAATAAGACTAGTTTCAATATAAAGCGTCCGTAGATAAAAGATAGGAGATTGGTGTCCATAAGATGATAATTAGAACTCGGAGTAAATTTTACGAGTTCTTATTGAGGTTACAAGGTTAATGATTTGCCTTGTGAAATATATAAGCCTAAAGAATGAGGCATCCATACATGAGTAAATTGGTGAAATACTGATAGAGTCTAAAGTATGAATGGAAAATGAGCAGCATTGTGGTATAACCCTTAAACTCTTAAAGACTGTGGAATTATGTTAAGATTGGTAACTAAGAGATTTGGCTAGATAGTATCTCCTCCTGAGATATATGATCTCGAGACGACAAGATGACAATGAACCTGTCTATGATATAGAGATAATGATTGAGATATGAGATTAATGAGTCTAGCTAGATACTACTGCCAGTCTATAAAGGAGTGATGAGACTAGCTGCTCTATAGATGAGACCTAATTAAAGAAATTAAAGTCGGTAGATGGATAAGTGTAAAGAAAAGATGATATGCAAGATTTTAAAAGATCTTAGTAGTATAGTACCATACCAATTGAAAAAAAAAATATGAAGAGATAAAAGTGGAAATATGAAAACGAAAATGAAGGTGGAATAAGGAAATAAATTGCATGATGGGAATGGAACATTAATATGAAACAGTTCCCGAAGGTAAGACTGAAGGTGATTTGTGTTGGTTATCACATAACTGTGGCAAGATGTAAAATCAAGCCAACTTTGATAAGCGCAATAAATGATACTCAAAGGAGTAAGATAATTGATATGTTTATTGCCAGTATATAAATAAGAAATGTTTGTACATATAACCACCTCAACATGATAGAAATGGTAAAACTGTATAGATAATGTGATGACTAAATGGATGATTGGAGGATTCAATTGGAGAATCTAAATCATGAAAATAGATTTAAAGACCATACTACATGAAGAGAATATGATAGTCTCATGAATTATGATTGTAAGAGATGAGCTATAGTAAAGTCAGTAAATGAGATGCAGCCTTGGTGGAATAAGTGTGAAAATGAATATTGTAGACAATAAAGAGTCCAAAAGAGAAATGATGATATGGAAGTGATTAAAGACTGATGATCTAAATAGAATCACTTTCCAATATCAGACTTCTAGATTCTCTAGTGCCTTAGTCGAAGTATAAGTGTTAAACGTTGTGAATGTGTATGTATAGTTCCAGTGAGCCTTACATGTGATGGGAGTCTCTAAGTTGCCATATGCTAATGAGAGATAGCAAAAGGCTTTGAGTTCCCAAGTGTATTGATAGCACTGCTCCATACTGATATATATATATATATATAAGCGTGAGATGTAAACGCTCCATGATATTGAGAGAGCGTGTGCATGAGATGTGAAAGCTACTGGGACACTTACATATAATTGATTGACATGAGTACATGATAGTACCAAATTATGTCGACTCGGCACTAAGTGAGAAGAATGGATGATGAACACCATAGATCAGCTATAATATGAAAAATATTGTGTGTGGACTCTTATATGAAAAGAGTAAAAGTGAATAACTCCCGATTTGAGAAATGAACTTACAGGAGTATAGACATATATGATGAAAGATAGCATGTAGTGGTCTAAAGTACTCTTGATGTTGAAAGTGTACTGACAGTATTACTTGGAGGATGAACTAGAGGTCAGAAGTCGTAAGTATACGGCATGTACCACCTTTAGACTTAAGTTAAATTCGGAGGACCGAATTTCTTAAGGTGGGGAGGATGTGATAACAGTAAATTTTTCATTTATTGGAAATTATAAATATTGGAAATAAATATTGGAGAAAATAAATCAGAGGAAATAAATAAAATTGTGAGAACGGGATATTGGTGAAAATCCTGAGAATTGAGGAAGTGAAAGAATCGGGAAATTCGTGTAAAGGAAATTAAATTGGAAGTGAAAATAAAAATAATGGAGAGAGGAAAAATTAATTTGAATAAATTAAAATCTAAATTAAATAAGGAAAATGAGAAATGAAAATAAAATATGTTTATATAATTACAAATTTTATAAGTGTATTTTATATAAATACATATGCATTTAAAATACTATATAGTATATTTTAATATACGTTGGTATATATATGGAAATATATACTATTTCATAAATTTAAATAATACATATGTATATAAACATAATATTTTATTTGTATATATAATTATATATATATATATATATATATGCATATAAGAAAGGTAAATGTAATTTTATATTAAAGTTTGTATGTATATATATATATTGTATTATAGCATTTATATAATATTGTATATATAAATGTTATTTATCTTAAAGTATATAAATATACATATATATACTAGATATATATTTTGTAATATACAATATATTTGATTTATATATAATATATGTTGTATTACATTATATATGAAATAATATATGTATAATATATGGTATATATTATATGTATAAAATATATTATATAGTATATAGTATATAGTATAATTATATACTAAAAATAGAAACAAAACAGAAAGAGGAAAGGAAGGATAGGGGAAGGATCCCGACCCTCTCAGCCTGAACCGACGGTGGCAGAGCTGCCATCGCCGGCGAGGGAAAAAGGAAGGGACGCCGTCGCCGGCCAAAGAGAACGGAAGGAAGCTGTCGGCGGCGAAAGAAAAGAAAGAAACAGAAGCAAAAACTCGGCGAAAACCGAGAAGGAGAAGAGAAGAGAAAGTGGCGGTGCCGGCCAAATCGGTCACTGCCACTGCAACCGAAGCTTCGTCGAAGGAGAAGAAAGACGTGGGAGGCCACCGAAGAGGCGGAGAATGGCGGAGCAGGGCCGGCGAAGAGGCAGAAAGAGGCTGACCTAAACCGAGTCGATTAACCACCGTGCCGCCGATCCAGACTGAACGGAGGCCAGATTCGGCTTCACTGTGGTGCCGGCCAGCTGCTGAGACACCAAGCCACCGGAGAACCGACCGCCGGCTAGGAACCGGCGAGGAAGGGAATTGGACTGGTCTGATCGGGAATGGAAGAGGAAAAAAGAAATGAAAAAGAAAAGAAAAAGGAAAAAGAAAAAGAAAAAAGAAAAGAAAGAGAAAGAAAAGAAAAAGAAAGAAAGAAAAAAAGAAAAGAGGAAAAAGGAGAATTTCGGGAATTCGGAGATTCCCGAAAATTCGACAACCCGAAAATTTACGAAAATTTGGTAAGAAATTCCCAGAAATTAAATTTCAAAAAAATTTAATAAATTATGAAAAAAATTCTAAAATTTAGAATTTTTATTTCCAGAAATTATTCTCAGCGATCGGGATGAGGAATCGGGAGAGATGGAGTGCGGGCGCGACCGATAAGAGAAAGCCGCCGACCTGGAAAAGGTAAGGGATGCATGTGCAGCACTGTAAGGATATTCAGTCTGCATGTTTTAATTTCGAAATGTTTTATGAAAATATTTTATCAAATTATTATGGCGAATGATTGGTTGGAAATTTGGTATGAAGTACTGGCTGGAAATTATAAACTGTATTTTTCGTGCAGGAGGCTAGCCAATCTGCAACCGTTATACTGCCGAAAAATTATCAAAAAATTCTCGAAAATTACAAAAAATCTTAATAAATGATTTTATATCACAAGAAATGATTTTCAACCATGAAAATTGAGGAAATGAATATTTTCATAAAAACATGAATAAAATGAAAGTGATTTTAAAATATTCATGTTTTCGAGAATGGTAATAATGAAATCACCGAAAATTCTCTTTGAGAATGGTGATAATGAAATCACCGAAAATTCTCTTGATATGTAAATTACTCGTAATACGAGATAAAAAATGAAAAGAAATAAAGTCAATATTTTCATATATATTTCTTAAATATTCACTAAATGGTTTTATAACCTTTATGGTTTTAAATTATGAAAATATATTTTTATAAATTCCATAAAGGTTTATTGATGATGAAAAATACTGTTTTGAGACTAGTAGGCATCCTATCATGCTGATGTATGATATGTGATATGTTTAGTCCCAGTCGACACCTGATCAATGATCCACCGAGAACAATATAGATTATGGTCATAGAATTGACATGTTTATTTCTTTGCCCTCCGAGGTCTATAGCATGATATGATTGATGATTGTCTTAGACTCTATATATGATGCGTGACATGTGAAAAGAACATGTATTATATGATATGAGAAGAAGATCAATTGACTTATAGCATTTTTTTACAAAATGCTCATTACGGTACTGATTATGGTACTGTGAGATGATTTTCATAAGACATGTGATACAAACATGTAATATGCTTTCAAAAAGGAAGAACTGATAAATCTAATATTCTTACCATGATTTTAAATGGAATATTAGATTATACGTGCTACATGTGTAACGATGAACCATTGAAAACATAAGCCACGTAGGCAATCCGAGTAAAGACTCGATCTTTGTACCGTGTGAGCCACCTCTAGAAGACTCAAGGGACCTAAGTGCTACATAGATTCTTCGTGAACTATGGGAGCCACCTCTAGAATCCTTTGAGCACTAAGTGCTACACGAGTTCTGATGAGATAGTGGAAAGTATATGGCGTAAAGGCCAATCCGAGTAAAGACTCGATCTTTGTACCGTGGGAGCCACCTCTAGAATCCTAAGGGACCTACGTGTTACACGGATACCAGTTGGACTATGGGAGCCACCTCTAGAATCCCGAAGGACCTACGTGCTACACGGATGTTGTTTGGATCGTGGGAGCCACCTCTAGAATCCTAAGGGACCTACGTGCTACATGGATACCAGTTGGATCGTGGGGCCACCTCTAGAATCCCGAAGGACCTATGTGCTACACGGATGTTGTTTGGATCGTGGGAGCCACCTCTAGAATCCTAAGGGACCTACGTGCTACGCGGATACCAGTTGTATCGTGGGAGCCACCTCTAGAATCCCGAAGGACCTACGTGCTACACGAGTTCCTTGATATGACACTTAACTCCATTGCTAGTTAGGATGGATGTCGTAACCGAATTAGTGAATTGGGGCTTATGCCTAAAGTGATTAAGTGATCGGTTATTTGAAAATTGTTTTCAGTGAGTTGAGCTATATGCTTAAAGTTTATTAATTTTCGTTTTGTGAATGCATTGATTTATTAGAATCATTGAACTGGGGCTTACGCCTAAAGTGATTAAGTGATCGGTTATTAGAAAACTGTTTTCAGTGAGTTAAGCTATATGCTTGAAGTTTATTGATTTTCGTTTTGTGAATGGATTGATTTATAATCTTGCATACTAACCAATTTATCGACGTGTATAGTGACTAATGTACCGAAGTGCTTGCTGCTTTGCTAATGTGATAAGTGGAATAGATTTTAATATTCTTACTATGATTTTAAATTGAATATTAGATTATATGTGACATGAATATGTGATATGTTTTCCAAAAAGGAAAGAAGAGGAAAATAAATCTAATATTCTTTTTTTAATTTTTAAATTTAATATTAGATTTAAATGATTTATATGTTATACGAAAAAGAATTAATAGCTTATTTTGCTATTTAAAGTACTGTACTAATTATGATTGTACAGTAAAATATGAAATGAGTTTAAATAAGAATGATGATGATGATTTAACTAATATTCATATATTTAACTAATATTCTTTTCAAAGAATATATGAATATTAGTTACTTTATTTAAATGTTTTATTTCATAAAAGCATTGTTATATGAAAAGAATATGAAAATGATATGAAACAAAAAGAAAATGATTTAAATTTCAAACGAAAAGAAATTTATTACTCTCTACAGTTGCTTCTAGGTTCCGGAACAAGATAGGTATTTCAAAATACCTACCTTACTCCATTCGGATCCTTAGCCGACTGTAGTATCCTTCCTACATGCGAGCCTAGAGCCCATAGGAAAAATGAAAAAGATTTTCAGCATATAGATAGCTGAGTATCAAGTGAGGCATATAATTCACTTACTGAGTCGTGGTTTTGCTCACCCCTTAATTTTAAACATTTCAGGTTTTGATGATATTTGATTAGTTGATTGTGGATCATGGCTGTACGCAAAGGACAATGTGACAGACTGACTGATTTATTTGAGGTACGATCATTTATTTTCTGTATTTAGACATGTCTACAGTACTACTTATCTAATTAATTAAGATAGGGGATGTGTATAATATAAACAATGTTATGTAAAATTGTTTAATAGTTAGTACAAGTGAAGTATCACAGACAGCCCAACCGGTTAAGTTGTGTACAATAAGGTGAAAAATGTGGTAATGGGTTGTTATAGTAAAATTAAAAATCCCTCAAAATAAATATTAAGTCAAAGATAACAAATAAAGATGCCTTCTAATACGATGTATGTGAAAGAGACTTTGTTCGGTATTGTGCTACTTTGGCTAAGTCAAGGCCATACCTACCTTAGGAATTCACATTGCATGAGATAATAATTATCTCCAAGTGTATTGGGTCAGACTTAACTAAATTAAATTAGGGCATTGGCTCAGTCAAACCTAATAAGATTTAGAGGCATAGGTTGGGCTTTAACCCATATGATGAGTTAGAACTAGAGTTGTTCACCCAACTATCCAGGAGTTGTATGAGATGCAATTGACAAGAGTTGTCTACCTAAATAATCTCATTGGACGCATTAGCTCAGCTAAAGTCATAATAGGACCAAATATGGATCCTGGCCCACTAGGAAGTCTAGGCGAAACAGCTTCCCGAGTTGATAGTGAGGGGTATTAGCTTGAGGAAAGTAGTAGGAGTAATTCATTTAATTAAAAGACCATAATTAATGATTTTAATCACAATGTTACTTACTTGCATATTTTATGATTGTAGAATTATCATGGCAAACAACAATTTATCCCTTCGTTCTATCCTTGAGAAGGATAACAAGTTGGTTGGGGCAAACTTCTTAGACTGGTACAGAAATTTGAGGATAGTCCTCACGCAAGAAAAGAAGTTATATGTTCTAGAGCATACGATCCCTGCTCAACCTCGACAGAATGCTTCCGCTACTGATAAGCAATCTTATCAAAAGCATTTGGATGATGCCATTGACGTACAGTGCCTGATGTTAGCTTCCATGAGTTCTGAACTCCAGAAGCAACATAAGAATATGAAACCGTTTGATATGATCTAACATCTCAAGGAAATGTTCCAAGAGCAAGCACGACACGACGTTATGAGGTGTCTAAGGCACTCTTCCCGAGCAAGATGGTTGAGGGAGCTCCAGTGCACACTCATGTACTTAATATGATTAGGTACATTGAGAGGCTGGAAGCACTGGGCTTCACCATGCATAAAGAGTTGTTAGTTGATCTCATCCTCCAATCCTTATCGGATAGCTATAGTTCGTTTGTGTTGCACTACAACATGAACAGTATGGATAAGACACTGGCAGAATTACTCAATATGTTGAGAACTGCTGAGCAGGACTTCAAGAAGTCAAGGCCTACTTCTGTTATGGTGATTGACAAGACCAAATCCAAAAGCAAAGGCACGCTTAAGGGTAAGCCCAAGCCCAATGGTAACAAGAAGGAAAAGGCCAAGAAACTCAAGCCATCTGGTGGAGTTGCTAAGACAGGAAAATGCTTTCATTGCATTAAGACTGGTCATTGGAAGCGAAATTGCACTGTGTACCTTGAGGAGCTGAAGAAAAAGAAAGGAAGTGAGACTTCCATCTCAGGTATATATGTGATTGAGATAAATTTGTCTACTTCTTCATCTTGGGTATTAGATACTGGATGTGATTCTCACATTTGCATGAATGTGCAGGGACTAACAAGGAGTAGAAAACTTGCCAAGGGTAAGGTGGTCCTATGAGTTGGAAATGGAGCAACGGTTGCTGTGTTAGCTGTAGGAACATTTAATTTATCGTTGCCTTCGGGCCTAATTCTAGAACTTGATAATTGTTATTATGTTCCAGCAATTGCCAAGAACATTATTTCTGTTTCTTGTTTGGACAAGAAAGGTTTTTCTTTTAAAATAATGAACAATAGTTGTTCAATTTACTTTAATGATATTTTCTATGGCAATGCTTCCATTATGAATGGATTGTATGTTCTAGATTTAGATAATCACATATACAGTGTTGATTTCAAGAGGTCAAAGGGTAATGAGATTAACCCTACATTCCTCTGGCATTGTAGACTTGGTCACATAAACGAGAAACGCATATCTAGGCTCTACAAAAAGGGACACTTAGATTCATTTGATTTTGAATCATATGATGTATGCGAATCTTGTTTGCTTGGTAAAATGACCAAGGCCCCTTTTACAGGAACAAGTGAAAGGGCTAGTGGTTTATTAGAGCTCATACATGCAGATGTATGTGGTCCATTAACCACACAGGCTAGAGGAGGGTTTCAATACTTCATCACATTTACTGATGACTACAGTAGATATGGCTATGTTTATTTAATGAGACATTAGTCAGAATCCTTTGAAAAGTGCAAAGAATTCAAGAATAAAGTACAAAAACAGCTAGGCAAGAATATCAAGACACTCCGATCAGATCGCGGTGGAGAGTATTTGAGCTTAGAATTTATAGATCATCTAAAGGAGTGTGGAATAGTTCCACAACTCACTCCACCTGGTACACCTGAATGGAATGGTGTATCTGAGAGGAGGAATCAGACCTTGTTAGACATGGTTCGATCCATAATGAGTCTATGTGACCTCCCTTTCTTCTTTTGGGGTTATGCTTTAGAGACATCAGCATTTACACTAAATTGTGTTCCTACTAAAGCTGTTGAAAAGACACCACATGAGATGTGGACTAGAAAAAAGCCTAATCTGTCTTTTCTAAAGATTTGGGGTTGTGAGGCTTATGTCAAAAGACAAGTCTCAGACAAATTAGGACCCAAATCTGATAAATGCATATTTGTGGGGTATCCTAAAGAGACAAAAGGATACTATTTCTATAATCCAACAGAGCACAAAGTGTTTGTAGCTCGATATGGTATTTTTCTAGAAAAGGACTTCCTTTTAGAAGAACTAGTGTGAAGAAAATAGAGCTTGAAGAGGTTTAAGAACCACAAAATGTCACTGAACCTTTAGTGGAACAGGAGCAAGTCCCACAAGATGTTGTGGAACAAGAAATAGCTCCAGAAACACAAGGCCCGCGTAGGTCTAATATGATACGTCGAGAGCTTGAGAAGCAAGCTTCTCGGAGCTGAAACATTCGTTTTGATGAGATAGTCAAAGAGTTTGGATTCATCAAGAATGAAGATGAACCTTGTGTTTACAAAAAGGTTAGTGTGAGTGCTGTCATATTCCTAGTGTTATATGTGGATGACATACTACTCATAGGAAATGACATCCCTACACTACAATCCATCAAAACTTGGCTAGGGAATTGCTTCTCCATGAAAGACTTAGGATAAACAGCCTATATCCTTGGAATAAAGATCTATGGAGATAGATCGCGTATGCTGCTAGGTCTAAGTCAAAGTACATATATTGACAAAGTGTTGAAAAGGTTTAACATGGAAGAATCTAAGAAAGAATTCTTACCTATGTCTCATGGCATTTATCTCTCAAAGGACATGTGTCCTAAAACATAAGATGAGAGAGCTAAAATGGCTAAGATTCCATATAATTCGGCTATTGGATCTATAATGTACGCCATGTTATGTACGAGGCTTGATGTCTCCTATGCTTTAAGCATAGCGAGTAGGTATCAAGTTAACTCAGGTGAGCGTCACTGGATAACAGTTAAGAACATCCTTAAGTACTTAAGAAGGACTAAGGATGCTTTCTTAGTCTATGGAGGAGAGAATGAGCTCATTGTAAATGGTTATACTAATGCCAGTTTCTAGTCAGATAAGGATGACTTTAAGTCATAATCTGGCTATGCGTTTTGCCTAAATGATGGCACTGTTAAGTTGGAAAGGTTCTAAACAAGAGACAGTGGCCAATTCTACGATCGAGGCTGAGTATATAGTGGCTTCAGATGCAGCTAAGGAAGCTATTTGGATCAAAAAGTTCGTCACAAAACTTGGAGTAGTCCCTAGCATTGTTGATCCAATGGCACTCTATTGTGAAAACAATGGAGCCATTGCACAAGCTGAGAAATCTTGGTCTCACCAATGGTCCAAACAAATACTCAAGCCCTTCTATGATCGATTGGCTATAGTGCAAGTGGGAGAATGTTAGTGTATACGCTATAAGCCAATCAGATTTAGACTTATAGTACACTTAAGACATTGTGATTATTTATGTTATTTAATAATACATGGCAGTTATTTATCATTATTGACTATATTTAATTTGATCAAGTCATAATCAAATGATAAAGTCCCTAGAATAGTGGATTCGTATCAAAGGAATCAAAGTAGTGACTTTGATAATGAGATCCTTATGATACAAAGAATACTATTCTTAAATATCCTTAGTCGTAGTATCACTGAGAAGGGACATCAGTGATACAGTAAGACTAACATGTGTTAGATTCCTTTGGGTGACTGATCTCATAAGTCATGGATATGGTGATATCCAAATCAACACATAGGTGATCATTGTGAATGAATACACTGGATTAACCCATCTTGAGAACTCTATGTGGATCATTACATTGAGTGTCATTAGATGTTCTCAAATGGCAATGGTATATGTGATCCTTAAACTTGAGATCACCATGGTATCCTATGTGTGGATTGGTGTACTTTGATGCTGGTAAACGTAGCTCAATAAGGGTTGCAAGTAAGACAGTAATTGGGTACATCATGAATCATATGAGGGTTGTGAGTGATCAAGATAGGATTTGTCCCTCTTGGTAACAAGAGTCTATATCTCAAAGACTTTCAATAGAGATTAATGATTGAAAATCTGTGGCCACAGTACAAATGAGATTTAAGATGAGATCTTGAATTCATTTGATTAAATCATTTATCTTAAGATTGAGAAACAATGGAGTTGAACTTTAATAGAGATGACACGTTTCATACTCTATGTTCAACTGAGATATTAGGTGACTAAAGGATCGAATTATACGGCAATTGCTCATTGAAAGATTGTCGTCAACTCACCGACATTTTCATTACTTGGGTAGCCATGATGCATTGCTAGATGCCAATCTTGGCTTGTGATTTATGAATGAGACTCTGAATCACTGCCAACGTAATGGAAACCTAAAAGGTCACACATAATAAGGGTATGACCAAGACTAGGTAATTGGAGTTGGATTCATGTGATGAATCCTAGTACAAGAAGGATTCCTAGTGAGACTAGAATCCTGTTCCAACTACAATTCGGGATTTAACTAATAGTAATTTTAGCCCGAGATTACTAAAGGGTATTTTGGTCTTTTCAATTATAATGAGATTATAATTATGAATTATTAATATAATAATTCATTGGCATACCAAATTATTAATCCAAATGCATAACCAATTGGTTGTAGTGCAAGTGGGAGATTGTTAGAGTATGCCCTACAATTAATTGGATTTGGATTAAGTAATTTTAAAAGGCCCAAAAGACCCA
This sequence comes from Heritiera fomes, assembly GCA_032173925.1. Lineage (NCBI taxonomy): Eukaryota > Viridiplantae > Streptophyta > Magnoliopsida > Malvales > Malvaceae > Heritiera > Heritiera fomes. The sequence goes on along the minus strand of JAPDPM010000009.1, from coordinate 11,384,459 downwards.
ATTTAGTTGGACTAAGGCTATGGCCTTTTTAGAGTTTTGTTAAGAGGCACTATAAAAACAACATTAAGTCTAAAAGTTAGACATATGAAGAACAGAATATTTTTATAGCCGTTCTGCCTCTTGGAGCTAGCACTATCAGAAACTATTCCCTTCCTCCTCCCTTTGCTTCTGATCACATCTTATCTCAGGCAAAGGTCTTGTTTTGCGTCCTACTCGTGTGGATACCGTTAGAGGGCTTCTCTCAGCTAGGAGTCTTGAGTTAACGATAAATCAAGGGCTGTTCGTGGGCTGCCATATTCAAAAGTCGAACATTCCTACACGAGTACGCCAAAAGGTTAGATTTTATCCCGAAATTAATTTTGTTGCATGATCCTGGTGATTTTGGTTTTGTTGATTTTAATCCGCTGCTTATTTTTGTGTATGACATGATAAACTGAGACAACAAAACCTTACAGTAGTAAGATTAACCCTAAACCCCAAAAGGCCAAAATGTACAGCAGCATTACATTAACCTTTAATTTCGGTAAATGGTTGGTTAATCAAATAATTCAATTTTTGAACTGAATAGATCGATAACCTAAATTTATTGAAATCTTCAACGGATAACTGGTTGAATTTAGTTTGATTACTGATCAATTAATTGAACTAATTTCATTCAATTAGTTAATTCGGATTTAACCTAACTTTGAAAACCTTTATATAAAATTGTGGTAAAGTTAACTATAGCCAAAAAGAAAAAAGAAAAAAAATCAACCTCCGGGCTTTCAGGAGAGAGGTAAATGACGTTGTTTTAAAGCAACATTATTTGGTGAAACGGCACCTTCTTTTAAAAACATCAGCGCGAGGGCGCCACAGAAGGGAAAGTAAAAAAAAGACAAAAGAAAAAATCAACCTCCAAGCTTTTGGGAGTGTTACGATCCGAAGGCCAATGACGTCCACTTAACACTTACTTTATTGCTTGTGAAAATTATGAACCAAATTTTTTTTTCTACCAACGGTTTGTATTCAGTGCTAGTGTAGTATCTAAACCAAATCTTATCTTACTAATATTATTTCTCGAGCTATATCACTCTTCTCAAGGTGATTTTTATGATTTTAGCCTTATCTTTACTATTCCAAAAGAAACGGGTCGAAAACCTCCCCTTTGTATTTTATCAATTTCCCCAGTAAAATCACCTGCATAAGATACATTTTTAAACTTCATAATACAGCCAGCTATTGTTTCCAACAATTCACACAATCATGCATCTCATACTTCTCAAGAATTTAACCATTAATAAGTCCACATCTAGCAATTTATACATCATTCAAAATGTACATCTTAACCCGGATCGGACTTGATAATCACCTAGACTCACATAATAATCTAGTGTGATCCAAAGCTACATCCCATATTCTTTCATAGTACTGTGAAATTAAAGTTCGTACAGTTATAAAAATGATATACAAAGAGTATACCTCAAAAACACAAAAGCTAGGCCCGGAGAACGTAGGCGAGTATCATTACTAGGTACAGTTCTCGGGAGCCTATATGAAGCCTGAGTCGGATATCAACTCATATGATCTGCAGATGTTAAATTTAAGGGGTGAGTAAATCCACGGCTCTGTAAGTAGCTTAAATAAGTACATACTAGGCTCAAATCGTAAAATACGATCATACATGCATGAACTCTATAAAACAGCATGTATGCATTATGTCGAGATTGGCTACTAGCTGTATGTACAATAGAATTCATAAGGTCATTCATGCCTTTATTCATTTCTTTAATTCACACGATATACTTACACAATATCATTCTCTTTGTCACTTTTTCTGGATATAGTTAAGTATGAAAAACACAACCAATTCAAGTAACATATGGTTCTATAGCACAATGTAAGTATAATTCAACCATTATTCACATTCTCTGTCTTATCTATATAAGATCTATTTCATCTAATAATATTCATCACATACACATATCACAATCATTTATTCATTGTCTCAATAACTTATGATTTCTCATATTTCATCAATACACGTGTAGCACTTAGCTCTCAAAGGATTCTAGAGGTGGCTCCCATAGTTTTCGAAGAATCTATGTAGCACGTAGGTCCCTTAAGTTCTCTAGAGGTGGCTCACACGGTACAAAGATCGAGTCTTTACTCAGGTTGGCCTTTATGACACATACTTTCTAGTGATTCATCGGAACTCGTGTAGCACTTAGCTCTTAAAGGACTCTAGAGGTGGCTCCCACAGTTTTTGAAGAACCTGCGTAGCACGTAGTTCCTTTGAGTTCTCTAGAGGTGGCTCACACGGTACAAAGATCGAGTCTTTACTCGGGTTGGCCTTTTATGACACATACTTTCTAGTGATTCATCGGAACTCGTGTAGCACATAGCTCTCAAAGGACTCTAGAGGTGGCTCCCACAGTTTCTGAAGAACCTGCGTAGCACGTAGTTCCTTTGACTTCTCTAGAGGTGGCTCACATGATACAAAGATCGAGTCTTTACTCGGGTTGGCCTTTATGACACATACTTTCTAGTGATTCATCGAAACTCGTGTAGCACTTAGCTTTCAAAGGACTCTAGAGGTGGCTCCCACAGTTTCCGAAGAATCTGTGTAGCACGTAGTTCCTTTGAGTTCTCTAGAGGTGGTCCCCATGGTACAAAGATTGAGCCTTTACTCAGATTGGCCTTTTTCCTAGTTTTCGACAAACACGACTAGGTACTAATTGAGGTCTATGAACTCAACATTGGGAGCTGTATATACCGCACACAAATCACATATACGTTCTCAAATTACCACAATATGTTAACGTGCTCACTCGGTGCGACTTAATTAATTCATATCCATTCCTCATTATGCAAGCACCAAAAATTATACAATTTATATGCTCAGTAAACACAAACAAACCATAATGCATGGCACGCAAGTCACAAGCAAGATTCCTTTCCAAACAACTACTATTTACGATCACATTATGTCTAATTTATATTTTACCGTACTTACTCTTATAGTCTTTCATGTAGTATTCCACCAAACTTAATGTGAATTTAGATAAGAATTTTAATAAGAATTTATTCATCTCTTACGAGATGATACTAGCAAGACTTATTTAACCCACTTACCTCGATGCTTGGTAGTTTAGTTTTCCTCAATCCTCAAACTCAAGCTTAGCTTCTACACTGCTCCAAATTCACTACAATTCAATCGAATGACGTTTCAATAACATATCTTAATTATGTTTTGATCACATATCAGTTGTATATCTTAGAATCTAAACTATTCCAACTCATTTCTTTGGCAAGGAACTAAATTCTTTATGTGTCTCGCCAAACATTACCCATCCAATTTAATAACTCTTTAATTTATATTCTTTATAAGATGATAAGAGGTTTATTAACTTGTATACGCTATTTTCCCTTTGTTATATATATATATATATATATATATATATATAATCATATAGTTATATAATTATAACTATATCTTAAACAATTATACAATTATACTTGTAATTATATCTCAACTAATCTCATTTGTTTTCTTAGTGTATAAATTATGCTTAGGTACATTTGTATAAATATCATACAATTGATATTTATTTCTATAAATGATACTTTTATTATTTTCATCTCTATCTTTCATATTTCCATCTCAATAACTTAACTTTATTTTGCTTGCTCACATGCTAAAACACACTTCTAAAAATCAAAATCATGTACATTAATTACTATCACCAAGCTTAACTCTTTTCTTTTTCCTTGTTTCCTACTTGCCTCCAAGTAAATAGTACACACACACACACACACACACACACACACATATATGTTTATATATTTAGCATTTACATAGTATAAATTTCTAATTTCTAATTTCTAATTTCAATTTCCTTACTTTCCTACATCTTTATATATATATATATTTTTTCATCTATATATATGTATCACATATATATATTTTAATTCTTTTCCTTTTTCTTTTATTCCTTTTCTTTTTATTTCTCTTCTTTTATTTTTCTGTTATTTTGTTTACCTTGTATTTCCAGTAGCTTGGTGTAGAACACCCTCCTATGGCAGTTTCGAACAGCCCTTGGAAGACCCCTCACGAGTGGCTACCCTCACACCTTGCTCAGCCACCATTTCCAGCCGAAGGTCTTCCCTTTCGATTCTGCACCTGGCTGCTTACAAAGGAAGGGCGGATGCTGTACACTTCTTCCTCTCCTTCCTCTTCCCTTCTTCCCTTTCGGCCTCACCTTTTCCTTTCTTCCTTCGTTCTCGGCTGCACTTCTCTTTTCTTTCTTTCCTTCTCTTTGCCGAGATTTCCTTCTCCTCTGTTTTACCTTCTCTTTTCTTTTGTTTTTCCTCAATTTTTTTTGTTAAGCCACCGATGGCCCTTGATGGTGATCAATAATGATGCTTGTTTAGTGGAGTTTTGGTGGGAAAAGTCCCATCAAATTCCACTAAACACATACTTTAACTTATTTTATTATCCCTTTTATTTTATTTTATTTTTTATTTTAGTTTATTTTAAATTTTAAATGTCTAAGACTATATAATTCATAATTATATTTACATTATATATATAACTAACATATATATATATATATATTTATTTATTCTTGTTATTTCTTTTACATTTAATATGTGTATATACTTATTTCTCAAACCTTAATTATAAAGATATATAAACATACACATATCCATATATATATATATAAATGTATATATATATATATGTATATATGTATATATGTATATATACATGTATATATATACATTTATATATACATATATACATATATATATATATATATATATATATATATAACGTATATATATTTTTATGCCTAGTATATTTTTAGTGTAGGTATGTGTATGTATATATATATATATATATATATATATATACTTCCTTTCTTTTAAATTTTCATATATATATATATATATATATATATTTATCAAATACTCAAAATATATATATATATATATATATATATATACTTGTTCCTTATTTATTTTATTTTTAACTATTTTAATATTCAAGTATACTATATCTTTTTTTAGTATACTTGTGCCTTTGTTTTTATCGAAACAAATATACCTATGAATTTGTGGAATACATGCATCTATTTATTCTTATAAAATTCTTGAACTCATTATAAGATCTCTGAATTATTTCAAGGATTATTTATTTATTGCTAAAATTTGTTAAACTTGCAACTTCATTGTCATTACTTGAAATATCGCTAACTACAAGGTGCATCATTGTGAGACCCGATTTTATTACACTGTACACTATACTTGTGAATTATTGATAGTGAAATTTAATTATTTAGTGGAATTTAAATAATGATGGAATGAATTTCCATCCTCAATTTGGAATTTTTGGATTCATGAATTGTAGTATAGTGTATAAAGTTGAAACAAATATGATAAGAAAAAGAATCAAAAAAATTATGCATGGAAGAGTTATTCCATGGCATAAAATATCAACAAAAAAATTAATAAGAGAAAACAGAATTTTATATCACATGTGAGGTATTTTGGTTGTATGGAATATACAAAGAAAAAGGGAATCAAACTTGAATCATGTAGCAAAGAGGGGGAAGCTTCCACGCTAACTACATGGCTGCATGTAGTGTTCGGTTTACTCCTCAAAGAGGTGTGAAAGCAGAATTTTCAAGATAAAATTCTATTAAATGATTTCACATGGGATTAATTGTGATTGGTTGAAATGGTATGAAGGTGGTAAGAAGAGTCAAGAAAACATGGGCAACACGTAAAAGAAAATCCTTTGCTGCTTTAGTATGAACGGCTAGAAAGTTTAAAGGGAAGAAAGAGCAAAAATTTATGGATAAAACAATATTCAATAAAGAGAAGATTACACATAAGACAATGATTAAAAGTCTGTTGGATGAAATATGCCATGGAAGAAAATGGAAGTCAACAAAGGTGAAGCAAAAGTGGACTTCCATGCCACTTTTGCTACTACTACATGTTCTTCTTCAGTCTTTTAAAGGCTGATCAAATTTGCTTGTTAAGTGTAAATTAGATAGTAAATAATATTTAAAAGAAATTAAAGTAAATGTTACACAAGGAAAGTAATCTCATTGGTTGAAGCTTTGAAAAGAGAAGAGTGAAGAACAAGGATAAACCGAATGGTCAAGCAAAGTCCACACCAACTTTGCTGCTTGGAGACGTTTCTGCCTAGTCTTTCTAAAAGATGCCGAAACATGACTTTATGAGCAAAAATATTAAGGAAATATAGTATAAAAGGGACATGGAATTAATTGAAGTTTGACATGGCTAGAGTCTTAATTGTGAAGTATAAAACAAAGAAGTAAAGGAAGTGTAAAATGGAGACTTTCACGCCACCTTGAGCTGCAGTTTTTCTTCATGCATTAAATAAATTTTAATGCAACAAATGATGAAGAAATATGATAAGTGGATAGGTGGATTATTAGTATTGGTTAATATGGATAGAAAGAAAGAATAAGAAGCAAGAAACTTCAGCAAATTCGGTTGTCTCCACCGAATTCTGTGCTTCCACGAGCCTTATGTTTGTTGAAGTGTTTTCGGTCTTCACTTGTTTCTCCATAAAAATCCCTTAGCAAATATCAATTGCTTGCCAAGTTGTTAACCTAATCTTCTTCATAGACCATATATATAAATATTTATATATATCTTAAGACCAATTAAGATACCAAGCTAGGAGACTAACGAGGGGAAGGAAAACCAAAACAGAAAATAAAATTCTGTTTTGAGACACTCATTCGTTCAAGGTGAGATTTAATGGTTTCTTGAGATTGAATGATATAATTCTATGATTTCAAGTATGAGAAGCATGATTATAGTCTTGCTTTTAATTTATTCTTGTCAAATTATAGAAATAGAATAAATTCAAATCTTGAAGTAGATGAAGAATAAAATGAAATTGAGTTGAAATTGTAGTTTAATGATGGAAAATCATTAAAGGAAACTAGATAAAATGAAAGGGAAGCTTAGAATTGAAGTAGGTTGAAAAGAGAACTTTAACTATTGAGGAAACCTACGGTTGAACATGGAAGTGTGAAAGCATTTAAGGCTTCATGCAAGAAAAATGGCAACAAGGGGTTCACGTAGACAAGAATCAAATAGAAGCAAATGTTGAAAAGTCAATAAAAAATGGCGATGAGAGGTATTCGGCCATGACTTTGAAAAAGGAAAATTATGTTGAAAATTAGGGGTTTTGGTAAAGAATAATTATAGAAATTAAGAGAATTTTCGGTACAATTAAAACCGAAAAAAGAAATGGAACGAAGAAATTAATTTTAAATAGTAGTATAATTTATACTGGTTGTATTCATAACATGAAGTTAGTGGCTGCATTTTATGAATTTTAGTGGTTTAAAAATAAGAAGAAAATTATTAATAATTTTCGATAAAATTATTTTGCAGCCGAAAAGTACGATTTCGGTAGACGCAACAGGGAAGCTCGATTTCGTAAGACCAGGTAAAGGAGTAGTATGTGAAGTGAAATGCATGTCCTGTGGAGTAAAATGTTATAAAAATATTGAGAAAATGATTTGGTTTGAGACATGCATTAATTTGATAAACTGTTTTCGCAGACCATGATTTGGGCGAGCTATAAAGCCGACCCCTATGTTGTTTTCTGGGCAAGCCAAAGAAAGGCGACCCCTGTTTTAATAAAATTTGAGCGAGCCAAAGATAGGCGACCCCTTTTATATAATTCTGGGCGAGCCAATAGTGGGGCGATCCCTTGTTTTTTTAAAGAGAAATATTTTGTGGGCGACCCCCCAGTTCAACTCAGTGTGTGAGCCACAGTGGGTGATGTTAGTTCGCCACATGGGTGAATGAAAACATGCGAACTCAATCCACTGCGAGGGGCGAACCGTAATGGGCAAGTTGGTAAAGGGCGAGCCTGTTTAACTTGTGTTTTTCTCACACGAAAAATGGTGAAATTACTGGCTGTTTTTACTGTGTTTTGTAAACAGAAAATATAATACTTTTTGGAAAACGATCATTTTAAAGAAATGATGAAATTTGTGAAATATTCCTTAAAGGTTCTTTATAAGATATAAATTGATTTTGAGACTTTAGGCCCTGAGTTTCATGCGTTACTATTCACGTGGCTGATTAGTGCCATAGATCTAGCTGTGTCCTAATGGGGATGCGAATTGGAGTTTTGGCCTAAGGGCACACTCTGAGAAAGCCTTGAGGAGTGATGGCCTACGGGTGCACCCCAAAGCGGACGACTTGTGCTCCTGTGGGAACAATGATAGCATGATTTAATTGTAGGGTGATGCCTAGTCTCAACTTATTGATTTCTGTTTACTGAAAGGATTTATTGAATCCTGTTTACTGTTTACTATACTATATTGTAAACTGTTTAGCCAGTGATTTGAATATTAAAGACTGTTCACTATATCCACTTGTTTCCTATTGGGTATGCTATTAGGAAAAATAAACATTTTGTAGTATATAGTTTTGGTTTTATAAAGCAGCATTCAACTTCTTTACTGAGCACATTGTCGCTCACCCCTTTATTTTCACTCCACAGGTTATTGATTTGGATTAAAAGGTTTACCTTCCAGAGTTATCGGCTGCTAGAGTCAGCAGATATACGATATTGAAGGTACATTGTATTCTTTTATATATTCAGTAAAATTGTACAGTACTACTTTGATTAAAAAGGGAATGTAGGTTATCTCAAAAATTTTTGAGGTATTCATAGTTTTATTTTGGTACTGAAATGAAAGTACTATTTATTTCTTAAAGGGTTAATAGAGTGTTAACCATCACAGACAGCCCAACCGGTAAAAATGTGTGAATAAGAGTAAAATATGTGATTTAGGATGTTACAATCATAGTACCAAGCTTATTCTATATCTCTTATTTATTCACTAACATAGTATAAAGTTTGTAGTTTTTACATGGAGGGAGGTAAACGATGTTGTTTTAAAAGCAACATTTTTTGGTGAAATGGCACCTCCTTTTAAAAACGTCAGCTCGAGAACACCACAAGAGAAAGAAAATACCTTGGAGAGTAGAGGGAGCTAGAGCAAATTGCAACGCCAAGACCAAGAACTAGCATGACAAGATAATTATCCTAGTTCATTGTTTCAAGTGCGGGAAGGTATCGATTCGTTGTTTGACATGCAGGAAGGTATTCTTAATTTTCTCCCTTCGAAGTGGATTTAGGGTTTTGGTGCTTTGTTGATTTTAACTTGCAATTTTGTTCTTGTATTTCTAGGTTATTGGTAACAAATGGGACGCTTACCTTGATCTTCTCCAAGCCGACTATACTGAAAGGTTTGTAACAATATCCATTCCTCTCTTTTATTTAATAGTTTTCATGAATTAAATGATTGCATTGTTCGATGAATAATTTGTTGTGCAAATCCCTTGAAACTTTTGTTTTGGTGAGTTCTTTTGAGAGAAAAGGGAGGGGCGATATATTTGCTTCTTGATATATTTTTTTTTGGTTTGTGTTTGTTGTTGTTGTTGTTGTTGTTGTTGTTATCTGGGTCTAAATTTGTTATTGTGGTTGCTTGATGGATAAAATTTAAAGCACTTAAGGAAGCTTAATGTGGTTGCTTGATGATTACTTTGCATTTGCTTAAGCAAAATACCCAAACATCCCTTACCTCTTTCATTAAGAATTGTGTAGACACCATTTTTGTCCAGGTCTTTTTCAAATATTTTTAATTAATTAGTTTTTATATATTTTTTATTATCGATTTTTTATTTTATTTTTTATTTTTAATTTAGATTTAGAAATAAATTTTGGATTTTGATTTTTTATTTTTATAAAATATAATAAAAACGGGAAAGAAATCGAAATTAATTTTGATAGGAAAGTAGAATTAAATGAGACTATTTAAAGATTGAGAATGAATTTGAATTTGGTGACAAAAAAATCAGAATTAATATTGTATTTAAGATTCGATTCTTGAGATATAAATTTTCTAAAATATTGATTCTTGATCTCTAATTATTACCAAAAATAAAAGATTTTGGTTCCATAAAATGAGAACTACAAGTATACACGAAAAGGGAGGCAAGATCCAAAAGCCCTATTGCTATAGCCTTCATAATCCTTCTTGGCTGCCACCAATCAAGTCGAAGTCACCATCATTGCTTCTTCAATCTTCCACTTGCTTGCAAGCTTTCACTACTTCAAACCTCACCATCTTCTCTTGCTGTTAACTGCCTGAAGATCACCGTTGTCGCTAAACTACCCACTACTCCCATCATCGTCCTCGCCAAGCCTTGCCATCGTCACCACCACTACGAACTTCCACCATTGTTTATTGCCTACTACTACGTGGCCTTCTTATTGTATATATTACCAAAGTTATATCTTCAAATCATTTAAATTGCATATGTGTTAAAGAAAGTGAAATTGGAAGTATGAAATATGAGTTGGAATAAAGAAAACACTTAATTAGTCAACTGCCCAAAAGAGTAGTCAACTTCCCTATGTGTTGGGGCTTTCTGGAAATAATTTTTGCATGAGAATTTGGCTTACATATAGGGCAATCAACTGCCATAAAAGGGCAGCCAGTTGCCCCAAGTAAAGTTAGGTTCTATTTTGAAAACACACCAGGGAAGTCAACTCCCCTTCTTGAGCATCTGACTTCCTATTCTGGAAACTCAAAAAATATGTCCGTTGGACATGTTTCTTCATTCCAAAAGTCATGGTTCTTCATTCAAATGATGTCTAATCATGAAAGGGTGTTTATAACACTGTTTTGAGTCTATTAATACTTTCACTTTCATGGAATTTAACATAATCTTCTACATTCTTTCACTCAAAATCAGATTCTCTTCTTGCACTCTTTATTCTTTGGTTTGGGTCAAGTGATTTCAAGAGAGAAAACCAAAGTGCAATTGATTTTCTCTTGGAGTAGGCATTGTATCCTGGGAACAACGTTTCTTGAACCATTTGCACCTATGTGGGGAAATTATTGTTCTTAAGATAGCTTCCTGGAAGTGCCTTTCCTACCAAAATTTCTTCTTCAACTTGTTTGCAGCAGTTCACCATCCACACTGAAGAGATTTTTAATACAACAATTTAAGAACAATAGTCTTTCAAGATGGCAACTCCTACATTCAAGCCTCATATTTATGAAGTGGAGAAACTAGAAAGGTTCAATGGCCTGAATTACAAGAGGTAGAGCATGAAGATATACTATCAAGTCAGTCTTTTGAAGGTTGCATATGTTCTTCATGAGTACTACCCACAAGAAGAGAGTAACAATGGACAACTTACAGCAAAACAACAAAAGTGGCTTGAAGATGATTACATTTGCAAACTTTCAATCCTTCAAGCACTCAACAACTCTCTCTTCAATGTGTTCCACAAACGCAACACAACATTGGAGTTATGGTGTGCAATTGAGAAGAGGTATGAGAATAAAGATGTTGGAAACAAGTTCTTCCTTATGAACAGGTATGTGGACTTTAAAATGACAGACTTTAAACCTGTCATTGATCAAGTTAATGAATTAAATGATATTGCTACTGAATGCAATGATGCTGGAGAACCAATTTTTGAAACTTTCCAAGTGTCTACCATAATTGGTAAACTTTCTCCTTCTTGGAAAGATTATCAAAGGTATTTGAAGCACAAGAAGAAGTCGTTTACCTTGGATGAATTGGTTAAGCATATCCAGATTGAAAGTGCAGCCCGTTCAAGAGATGAAAAGGACAACAATGTGCATAACATTAAAGGTTTTAGTGAGAACAAAACTCACTAGAACAAGAGACAGAAAAACTCTTCAAAGAAGAAGGGGACGTTCAACAAGTTTGATAAGAACTTCAAAAAGAAGAAAGGCCCTTGCTATGTTCATGGAAAGAATGGGCACATTGCACATTGAAAAGTGAGGTCAATCTTGTGACTGAAGATGATATGGTTGTAATGGTCACTGAAGTTCTCATGGTTGAAAACCAAGAGGATTGGTAGATCGATTTTGGGGCAACTTGTCATGTCACTCCATTTAGAGATGTCTTCAACACATATAAAGAGATAAATGAGGACAAATCAGTCTTCATGAGGAACTCTTCAACTTGCAAAATTGTTAGCAAAGGGACAATTAAACTTGCTTTGACTTTCGGAAAAGACTTGACCTTACAAGATGTGTATCACATCCCAAACCTTAGGAATAGTTTAATTTCTGTGAAGAAACTTGATGATCGTGGGTTTAAAGTTGTGTTTGATTCTCAAAAAGTGATCATTTCTAAGAAAAGATCATTTGTTGGGAAGGGATATGCTAAAGACCATATGTATGTCCTCAATATCAATAAAAAATACTTTTAATTATGCTTATGTTGTTGATGTGAATGACTCTAATTGTTTGTGGCATTATAGATTAGGACATATTGGCATGAATGCATTAAATAGCATGTCATTTCATGATTTAATTCCTAAGTCTTCTACCATTTTAAGTACTAAAACTTGTGAGTGTTATGCACAAGAAAAGATTTAGAAAAACCCCCTTTTAAATAAGTTTTTAAAACGAATTCTTTGTTAGAACTAGTGCACATTGATTTATGTGATAATAATGAAATTATTACTAGAGGTGGAAAAAGATATTTTGTTACTTTTATAGATGATTTTTCATAATATACTTATGTTTATTTACTAAAAACTAAAGTTGAAGCATTTGAAAAATTTAAGATTTTCAAAGAAGAAATAAAAAACTTGACAAATAGAAAAATTAAGAAACTTAGATCCGATAGGGGTGGAGAATTTCTTTCAAATGAATTTTATGATTTTTGTAAGAAACATGGTATAGTAAGAGAAGTTTCTGCTCCTAATACTCCACCAAAAAATGGAGTAGCAGAAAGAAAGAATAGATCATTACTTGAAATGGTAAGTGCTATGCTTTCACATTCAAATTTGCCTTTGGGTTTTTAGGGTGAGGCACTCTTTACTGCTTGTTACATCTCAAATAGAGTTTTACATAAAGGTTTTGATAAATCTCACAATGAGTTATTAAAAGGAAGAAAGCCTAAAATAAATTATTTTAAAGTGTTTAGATGCATTGCATTAGCAAGTAAAGCAACTAAATCTATATTTCTTGGTTATGCTTTAGGAAGTAAAGCATGTAGATTTCTTAATCTTAAAACTAATAGTGTTTTTTAATCTACTTATGCAATTTATTTTAAGCATTTGACAATTAAAGATGCTAGTAGTCATGAAATAGAGAAAGACTTGTCAAATGAATTAATTGTTCATGAGCATGCTATTGATGATATATCTCCACATGATAGTGAAAATCATAATCATGCAAGTACATCTAGTGATATTAAGTTAAGAAGAAGTGAGAGGAAAAGAATTGAAAAAGATTTAGGACCAGGCATGTTACTTACATGTTAGAAGAGGATCCTAAAACTTTTCAAGATGCTATGAATATGAAAGATGCCATGTTATGGAAGAAAGCTATGGATGATGAAATTAAATCCATACATGAGAACAATACATGGTCTTTAGTGGATCTACCTCCTAACACTAAACCTATTGGCACCAAATGGGTTTTAAAGAAGAAACTCAAACCGATGGGAGTATTGATAAATACAAGGCAAGGTTGGCAGTCAAAGGTTATAGTCAAAAGGAAGGTTTGGATTATTTTGAAACATTTTCACCAGTCACTAAGTTTACTTCAATAAGAGTGATGTTTGCTATTGCTTCAGTTTACAACCTTGAAGTACATCAAATGAATGTAAAGACAGCCTTCCTCAATAGTGATCTAGATGAGGAGATCTACATTCATCAACCGGAAGGATATGTAGTTCAAGGATAAGAACACAAGGTATGTAAACTCAACAAGTCTCTTTATGGTCTTAAACAAGTACCTAGGCAATGGTATAAGAAATTTAAGAAAGAAGTTAAAAAGTTTGGTTTTAAAAGTAGTAAGGCTGAACATTGTGTCTTTCTTAAAGTCACAAATGATAGTAAAGTATTAATTACTCTTTATGTTAATGATTTACTTATTTTTGGTACAAATATGGATTGCATTAATGAAACTAAGTCATATTTAACTAACGCATTTGATATTAAAGACTTAGGTGAAGTTGATGTTATATTAGGTATTAAGGTTTATAGGAAGAATGATAAGTTTATTCTTTCACAATCACATTACATAGAAAAATTACTTAGGAAGTTTAATCACTTTGATAACAAACCTTGCAAAACACCTATAGATCCATATCACAAGTTAGTACCTAATCAAGGAGAACCGATAAATCAAGAGGAGTATACAAAGATTATAGGTAGTTTGATTTATGCTATAAATTATACAAGATTGAACATTGCATGTGCAGTTGGTATATTGAGTAGATTTACTAGTAATCCTAGTAATGAACAATGGCATGAATGAAGTAGATTGTTGAGATATTTGAAGCATACTTTATATTATGGCTTGCACTATAAATGTGAAACTTCAGTTCTGGAATGTTATAATGATGTTAATTGGGCTTTAGATAAAAGAAGTTCCAAATCAATGAGTGGTTGGTTATTCACCATGTGAGCCACCTCTAGAAGACTCAAGAGACCTAAGTGCTATATAGATTCTTTGTGAACTATGGGGAGCCACCTCTAGAATCCTTTGAGCACTAAGTGCTACACGAGTTCCTCGATATGACACTTAACTCCATTGCTAGTTAGAATGGATGTCGTAACTGAATCAGTGAATTGGGGCTTACGCCTAAAGTGGTTAAGTAATCGGTTATATGGGAATAGATTTTAATAGCTTATTTTGCTCTTTAAACTACGGTACTAATTAAGAAAGTACATTAAAACATGGAATGAGTTTTAAAGGAATAAGATGATGATTTAACTAATATTCTTTTCAAGGAATATACGAATAGTAATTATTTTATTTAAATGCTTTATTTCGTAGAAGCATTATTTTAAAAAGAATATGAAAAAGGTTATGAAAGTTTTGAAGAAAAAAAAAAGAAGAGGATTTATTAATTCAAAAGGAAATGAAAATTTCTCTCTACAGTTGCTTCTAGGTTCCGTAACAAGTATGGTATTCTAAAATACCTACCTTACTCTATTCGGATCCCTAGCCGACTGTAGTATCCTTCCTACATGCGAGCCTAGAGCCCATAGGAAAAATGAAAAAGATTTTCAGCATATAGGAAGCTGAGTATCAAGTGATGCATATAATTCTCTTACTGAGCCGTGGTTTTGCTCACCCCTTAATTTTCAACATTTCAGGTTTTGACGAATGTGAGTTCAGTGGATTGTGGATCCTGGTTGTACACGAAGGACAATGTGTCATACCGACTGATTATTTGAGGTATGATCATTTATTCTCTGTATTTAGACACGTCAACAGTACTACTTATCTGATTAATTACGATAGGGGATGTGTATAATATAAACAATATTATGTAAAATTGTTTAACAGTCAGTACAAGTGAAGTATCGCAGACAGCCCAACCGGTTAAGTTGTGTATAAGAAGATGAAAAATGTGGTCACAGGTCGTGACAATTGCTATGTCACATGCCACCAAGGATTTACTTTGGTTTAAAAGGTTTCTAAGGGGAATACCTTTTATTAAGAGAACCAAAGGACCAGTCACTTTATATTGTGACAATAAAGCTACAATTTACAACATAAAGAAAGATAGGTTGTCTAATAATAGCAAGCATATAGCTATGAGATACAACTATGTGAGAAGTGTTGTAAAGAAAGATAAGGTAAATTTAGAATATCTACCTACTGAGCAAATGTCAGCTGATCCCCTAACTAAACCATTATCGAGTGATAAGATTGCTAACACTATGAGAGGTATGGGATTACTATCGGTTACTAGAGATGATCTTGATTGATTCCAACTCTATCTCATTAATGTCACTTAGGAAATTGATCCTTAGGTTTAAAGGATAATCTCCTCATTTGATGATCTTTGTGTATGAGAGTTCAAAAGGCATTCAATCATGAATCATCCAAGGAATTCATATATGAGATATATGACATTCCTAATACATCGCTTCTTGGAATAGTGGGGGTAGTTAAATTAAAGACTATTCCTAATAAGATCCCATATCTAGATGTATTGTTAATCACAACAATTAGTTGGACTAAAGTCCTTAATTGACTTATAGCTCTTGTGAGTGGAGTGTTTGTTAAAAAAGAAGGTTGTAATGCACTCTTGATAAGTCTTCCTATGCAAGTAGAGAAGTGAGAGGACGCTTCTTATGGATTTTCGGTTAATCCTAGAGTACTTGCTAACACAGGATAAAAGCGAAGTCCCATGACAATAATGCGCTGCCTTATTTGAGGAACTCATGAACCAGTGTAAGGGGTGAATATGTTTCCTAGTGTTTCATATTCAATCTAAAGGTTTAAGCCTTGGCCACCTTTAGATATACACCTTATATAAGAACCAACTTGCATCTTTCTTAGGATTGCATAAATTGCATACATTTGTATATTTTGGAAATAAGTGGGGAATTGTTGTATATATTACCAAAGTTATATCTTAAAATCAATTAGATTACATATGTGTTAAAGAAAATGAAATTGGAAGTATGAAAAGTGAGTTGGAATGAAGAAAATACTTGATTAGCCGACTGCCCAAAAGCGCAATCAATTCCCTATGTGTCGGGGCTTTCTAGAAATAATTTTCACATGAGAATTTAACTTACATATAGGGCAGCCAGCTGCCCCAAGTAAAGTTAGGTTTTGTTTTGAAAATACACAAGGGAAGTCTACTCCCCTTCTCGGGCATCCGACTTCTCATTCTGAAAACTCAAAAAATATGTCCTTAGAACATGTTTCTTCATTCCAAAAGTCATGGTTCTGCATTCAAATGATGTCTAATAATGAAAGGGTGTTTATACCACCGTTTTGACTATAAATACTTTCACTTTCATGAAATTTAACATAAACTTCTACATTCTTTCACTCAAAATCAGATTCTCTTCTTACACTCTTTATTCTTTGGTTTGGTTCAAGTGAGTTCAAGAGAGAAAACCAAAGTGCAATTGATTTTCTCTTGGAGTAGGCACTGTATCCTGGGAACCACGTTTCTAAATCATTTGCACCTGCGTGGGGAAACTATTGTTCTTAAGATAGCTTCATGGAAGTGCCTTGCCTACCAAAATTTCTTCTTCAACTTGTTTGCAGTAGTACACCATCCACTAAGGAGATTTTTAATACAAGACTTCTTTGTTGTTGCTTTTTACCCTCTTGTCGTTGTAACCTCTCTGTCCTCGAGTAAGACTTGTTGAAGAGAGAATCTAGAATAGAAGTATTCTGCTGCAAGTAAAAAATGAAAAAGAGAGTAAAGAAGAGAGAATGGAACCTGAAGCAAAGGTAAAAGAATTGTTAGTTATTCACATATATTTGATTTCTTTTTCATTAACGTGTGGCCATGTAAAAGAGAGGTATGTATTTTTTATTCCTTGTATATTTATACATTCACGTGCCCAGTTAGTAGCAATAGGTATGAAATGTTTTATAATTCTAATTTATGTTTTTAGAGTAATTATGACTTCTTTTGTTGTGATTTTATTTTGTTTTATTTTATTTTTTTGTTTTCTCAATTGTTCATTTTAGTTGATAAATTTGTTTAATTTATTTAGTTAATTATTTTTAGCATATTGTGCTTTCTGTCTTAAGGTCAAACTTATTAATCGTTAGAAACTTAGTTGTATGATCAAAATTATGTATAAGATTTGTGATATTTAAAAAAAAAGGAAAAAAGTGTAATAATAAATAAATAAAAATAAATAGAGGAAATAAACATGCATTATTCGATGATGAAATTTTAAAGGGACTGCACTCAAATAGTACTTTTAGATATCTTGAAGTGAGAAACTTCCTTTTAGATCTTACTAGCTTAATTGAAGATTTAAGAGGATATTTCTAATATTTAATAAATCAAATTAATTATAAAAAATAAAATTAAAATAAATTAAAAAATAGTAAATTAAGATTAAAAATAAAAAATAAAAATTAAATTAATAAATTAGAAGTAAATAGTTAAAAATTAGAAAATAATTAAAATAACATTAAATTATAAAATATTTGAATAGATATGAATTATTCCAATGGTAGAACTAAAAGAGGATTACGCTTGAGTAGTTTCTTTAAAAGGTTCTTAAGATGAGAGAATTTCCTTAAGATCTTACCAGCTTGATGGAAGATTTTGAGAAAAATTTTCAGCATTAAATAATTCATGTTTATTTATAATAAATAATAAAATTGTTAAAAGATCAAATTTAAAATTAAAATAATAATAAAAGTAAAATGATAAGATTTACGACCATAAAATGTAGGTAGGAGTCAAATAAAGGTTTGTATAATGGACTTAAATGTTCGACGATGGAGCCTAGTTAAGAAAGGCGATTAATCCTACTTGAATATTCTTGAGGTGAGAAAAAGCTTTTAAGTTGTCCAACTAGCTTGATAAAGGAGACTTAGAAGATTTTTCAATATTTAATCATATCGAAATTAAAGTAAAAGGCAAAATTAAGTTAACCTTAGATTATTTGATACCATTTTAAGATGGGTGTTGTAAGGGTGCTAATCATTCTTCACACGTAAACGTACTCTCGAACTTAGAACTCTTAATGTAGACCAAACTTTATCCTTAATTTGAATAGGTGAACAATCACACCTAAGTAAAATGGTTCGTGGCGACTCTATAGTTTTGTGACTAGTTATTAGGTTTCCTGAAACTTAATATGTTATGACAATTTAGCAACTTCACTGGAGGCATTAGAGAGTCAAGCCATTAGGTAGTTTATGGTATCAATATTTTGCCTAAAACTTTAAATTTCATAAAATATTTAATACAAACTTCACTTGCATATGTATTCGTTAGCCCTAGACTCGGGCTTGTCCTTTTTAGGAGAGAGTATAGTATCTTTGTCTTCATACGGTGGTAACGTCCACATAGGCTAGTGCAATACTCCTACTCAAATTGAACCTTTCCATTTGTAGCCTGTAATGGGTGAGGATTAGGTACCTTACTAGTCCTATGTGGAAGACAGTGAGGAACAATTTGGGAACCCTTAAACTCTTACAAAACCAAACCATGCATATAAAGTGAACTTAAGAGGGCCAATTGCAGGATAGAGACATGTCAACCCATGCTATAGAGAATATACATTACTAAGGATACATGTTTGATAGTGTTTATTTGCTTTTGATTGATATATAACACTAAGAAGGAATCATAAGTTTTTTTAGTAAAACACTTCCATGCATCACTCATCCATGTTTTTGTGAAAAAATTGTTATATGAAAAGTTTTTACCATTCCATTCCATTCATACACTTATAGCATTTTGTTTGTTCATTCATCTTCATTCATTGTTTTTAAACAAAGCATTTTCAAAATCTTTCAAGTATTATTACATGAAAAATGATAAACCTTTAGTTGTGGTAATAAAAGGTTTAAAGATAGCTCGACCTAAAGTCCATTCGTATCACACTCATTATCAAGCTAGGATTGTGGAAGAAGAGCAAGGTGTCCATATTGAGAAGATGGAAAGGCTTAAAAGGAAACAAGGGGGCAAGGGGCCTAAATTACTGAGTTGCTAAAGAACTTGAGTAAGGAAAAGGGAGTAATGGAAGAAGTTGTGACTCAAGACAATTTTTTAAAGTGCTTAAGCCATAGTCACGAAATAAATTTTATATATGGGTTAATTTTGTTTCTTTTCAATAAAGCGACTAGTGTGATGCACTATCATTTTCTCTGTTCATTTGCCCTTTCTCATATGCTCATCCTATCTTTCATTCCAAGTATCCAAAATGAACATGATGATAAAAACGTCAATAAATCTGGAATTCAATTTTGAAAGAACTACTTATGATGATGAATTATTAGTCTACCAAGATTGTCTAAGCAAGAAAGGGAATATTGTTTGTGATCTTATCATGATAGATGGCATAAGAAAAGGTGAGTCTCTTGCAAAAGCTTCTAACAGGTTTGTCCTTGCTCAATGAATGATATTTAAGGAGAGTATTTACATTTGAAATGATAAATGGCATTCTTTCACTATTCTTCAAGCATGAATAAAATTATCCTTTTGATTACCCCTTTTAAGTCTATTATATTTTTTGATATAACCCACCAAGGATCACCTTCCACATTGGACGCAAAGAAGATGAAATATCATTCATGAGAAAAATCTGAGGGCAAAAGCGAAGATATCAATGATGAATCAAAAGACAAGGAAAAGAAAAAGAAATAGCCCCATTTTTTAAAAAAAAAAGGAAAAAGAGAAAGGGTTTGGATACATAAGAAAAAGAACCCAAAAAGAGCAAAAAGAATAAGTGAATTAGATTGAGGCAAAATGCTCAAATAATTTACTTGATAAGAAAGTGATCATTTGGTTACTTTATCCTTTTTTTTTATAAACCCTCACCTGAGTCTACATTACATGCTTTTAAAAGCCCATTTTGATCAAATGTAAATCCTTGAATTGAAGAATCAAGTATTGAATAAAGGCATACTGGTATAATGAGTTAATGATCCTTCCAAGACTCATTAAAGACATTAGTAAGGTAAAGTCAAAAGAAGTAGATTAGATTGAATGAAGAAACTCATGCCTAACTAGAAGCATAGGCTCTAGAAGATATCTTAGATCAAAGTCAAGAGTGGCTATTAGGGGGCATTAAGTTTGATTGAGCACTGAGGGCTCAAATTTATCAAAGTCAATGAAGTTGAAAAATGAAAAAAAAATAAAAAAAAGAAGAAGAAAAAGGAAAAAAAGAAAAATGAAATAAAAATGAAAAAAGAAAGAAAGAAGGAATCAAATTGAAAACCCGAAAAGGGCAGTTTGAATTAAAGAAGGGGCATGTAAGTTGAAAACCTGAAAAGACGACTTAAGAAAATATCAGCATCAAAAGTTTTGATACAGGGGCAAGACTGGCAAATCTTACATGAATGAATAGATTAACAAGAATGGACTTTCAGAAAAGAATTCTAGATTGACTTGATTGAAATTGTCAAATTATTAAACGGATACTAAAAACCCTATCCAAATGGCTACCACATTGAGTTTCTTTTTCATGACCTCATGTTCTTTTCTAAGAATGAATACCTATCTCCCTCATGACTATCTTAAATTTATTCCACCCTTATAATAAATTGAGAAGATGCATGAGTGCATTACATTGGTCGTTGAGTTGGAAGGAAAATAAATAAATGTTGGAAACCTTTTTTGGGGTAAATTTTTGAAAAAATATTTTTTTGAGAATTCTTGCATTACTAAAAAAGAGAAAGAAACAAAAATAAAAAAAATGATGAAAATATAAATCTAAAAGTATGATGGGAAATCTTCGGGCATAATTAGACCAAGACTTAGTAGAAGATGGGATGAGAAATGAAGATAAAAGATCTAAATAAGAAGAATCCAACAAATAGAGTGGACTTGAGAAAAACAAGATGAGCTTGAGAATCTTGTTACCACAATTGAGAGTGAATTTGCATACATTCATGGAGTAATTCAGGTGGCATGACATTAACATGTGCATAACATTCATAACACTCATGGCATTATGATGTTCATGACATTCATTATATTCATAAGATGCATGACATTTCATTATTGCATTTTGACATGAAAAAAATTGAACTATTTGTTAGGATAATTGGATAAGAAGTTCAGAAGAATAAGGAAGTGTGAGAAAAATATAGATTGATGAGAAAATGCAAAGAAAAAGGTAAAAATGAAAAGATGTAAAAAAAAATGAAAATTGGATCATGAGAAAATTTGAGAAAAAAGAGAAATGTGAGAGTCAAATGGATAAGATGAAAATCTGAAGAATGAAAATATGAGAGATGATAATTTAAAAAAATAATGAGATATGAGAAGATAATGAGATGAACATTTTTGGAAAAATTTTAGATGAGAACAAAGTCCATTTTAGCTAACACCTTAGATGAGAATTAAGCCCAATGTAGATGGCACCAAAATGAAATTTTATCCTAGTCAAGCCCATGTTACCTGGCATTCTGAAATGAAAATTTATTTTCAAAAGTCTCAAAGCTTTTGTTGAGAGTAGCATTTTATTTTTCAAAATTCTTAAAGCCTTTGTTAAGAGGAACTCTTTATTTTCAAAAGTTTCAAAGCCTTTGTTGAGAGGAGCTTTTTACTTTTCAAAAGTTTCAAAGCCTCTGTTGAGAGGAGCTCTTAATTTTCAAAAGTCTCAAAGCCTCTATGAGGGGAGCACTTTGTTTTCAAAAGTTTCAAAGCCTCTATTGAGAGGAGCATTTTATTTTTCAAAAGTCTCAAAGCCTCTGTTGAGAAGAGCTCTTTATTTTCAAAAGTCTTAAAGCCTTTATTGAGAGGAGCTTTTCATTTTTCAAAAATCTCACAGCCTCTATTGAAAGGAGCTCTTTATTTTCGTAAGTCTAAAAGCCTCTGTTGAGAGGAGCTCTTTATTTTCAAAAGTCTCAAAGCTTCCGTTGAGAAGAGCACTTTGTTTTCGAAAGTCTCAAAGCCTTTGTTGAGAAGATGCACTTTGTTTTCAAAAGTTTCAAAGCCTCTATGAGAGGAGCATTTTGTTTTCAAAAGTCTCATAGCCTTTGGTGATATGAGCTTTTATTTCGTGGCTTATAGAAGGAGAAAATTTCATCTTGCATTCCTTAGTCTTATGATAGGACAAACTAGGATATTTCATTTTTTTTTTTGCATTCCTTAATCTTATAATAGAAAAGGTTAGGAAATATCATCTTGCATTCCTTAGTCTTATAGGAGAGACTAGGAAATTTCATTTTTTGTATCCTTTAGTCTTATGATATAAAAGACTAGGAAATCTCATTCTGCATTCATTTCTCAATCTTTATAAGAGAAGAAGACTAGGAAACTCCAATTTTGCATTCATTCCTTAATTTTTATAGGAGAAGAAGATTAGGAAATTATAGGAGAAGAAGGTTAGGAAATTTCAATTTTGCATTCATTCCTCGATCTTCATAAAAGAAGAAGATTAAAAAATTTCATTTTTGCATTTACTCCTTAGCCTTATGAAAGAAAAGACTAGGAAGTATCATATTTTACAAAGAATTCATTGATAGGTCCTGCACTCAGACAAAATGGTTGTCTATGTCTTTGCACCACTACTGTTTCACAATAAAAGTGCAAAGAGGGGCAGCTGTAGACACCATTTTTGTCCGGTTATTTTTTAGATATTTTTAATTACTTAGTTTTTATATATTTTTTATTATTGATTTTTTATTTTATTTTTGATTTTTAATTTAGATTTAGAAATAAATTTTGGATTTTGATTTTTTATTTTTATAAAATATAATAAAAAAAGGGGAAGGAAATCAAAAATTAATTTTGATAAGAAAGTAGAATTAAATGAGACTGTTTAAAGATTGAGAATGAATTTGAATTTGGTAACAAAAAAATCAGAATTAATATTGGATTTAAGATCCGATTCTTGAGATATAAAATTTTCTAAAAATTTGATTCTTAATCTTTAATTATTACCAAATATAAAAGATTTAGTCCATAAAATGAGAACTACAAGTATACACGAAAGGGGGAGGCAAGAAAAGATCCAAAAGCCCTACTACTACTACAGCCTTTATAATCCTTCTTGGCTGCCACTGATCAAGTCGAAGTCACCATCATCGCTTCTTCAATCTTCCACTTGCCTACAAGCTTTCACTACTTCAAACCTCACCACCGTCTCTTGCTGCTAACTGCCTGAAGATCATTGTTGTCACTAAACTACCCATTACTTTCATCATCATCCTCACCAAGCCTTGCCATCGTCACCACCACTGCGAACTTCCACCATTGTTTACTGCCTACTGCTACGTGGCCTTCTTTGTTGCTGCCTTTTACCCTTTTATCACTGTAGCCTCTCGTCTGACAACAAAGAGTATTTATAATAAATAATAAAATTGTTAAAAGATCAAATTTAAAATTAAAATAATAATAAAAGTAAAATGATAAGATTTATAACCATAAAATGTGGGTTGGAGTCAAATTAGGGTTTGTATAATGTATTTAAATGATCCGACGATGGAGCCTCTTCAAGAAAGGCAATTGGTCCTACTTAAATACTCTTGAGGTGAGAAAAAGCTTTTAAGTTGTCCAATCAGCTTGATGGGGAAGGATTAGAAGATTTTTTAATATTTAATCATATCGGAATTGAAGTAAAAGGCAAAATTAAGTTAATCTTAGATTATTCGGTACTATTTTAAGATGGGCGTTCTGAGGGTGCTAATCATTTCTCTCACGTAACCGTACTTCCGAACTTAGAACTCTTAACGTAAACCAAACTTTATCCTTAGTTTGAATAGGTGATCAATTACACCTAAGTAGAATGGTTGGTAATGACTCCATAGTTTTGTCTAGCTATTAGGTTTTTCAAAACTTAATACGTTATGACAAATTGTTTCCTCAAACTTTCCGCTGTCTGCAATGTAACACTTGTTGTCAATTGATGGTCATTCTATTGAATGATTATGACCATTGTGTGATAATCCTTTTAGTGAAATAGTAAAAAAAGCTCTTTGTTTGTATAGCAACTTTCCGTACTGTTCAAATCAGTCTAGCAAAAATAGCAAACAAATAGTAAGAATTCTCATCACATATTCTCACTTATAGAGCTACTTATCCAATTCAAAAGATTCATACACTAGAGATTAGCCTGTGAGCTGAACTCGTTACATTTCTCCGAGCTTTTTTTCATCTGCTAACCTATTGTTTGTTTTATCTACATTATGTCTAGTTCTGTTGATCGATAAGGATGGAATTAGCATGGCCATATGGTGTCTTATCTACAAAGCATAGAAATTTGAGTAAATGTTATAAAGAAGCCTTCTATGTGTAAGTTTGTATTGATTATAACCTTCTTTGTGTAAGTATTTTGCTTGAAACAGTGATTTATCTCAAAATTATCATTGTTGGCTAGTATTATAGGTTTATTGTGCAAGTTTGTACACCCATATGCACAAGAAGAAATGTATCAAAACAACCAAACATATATATGATAATATTATGTTGCAAGTTAATGTGAATTGTAATTAAATTTTTTGCACTATTGCTTATCTATGAATCGTAGTTACCATTAGTGGTAGTGAGTTAAGCTTCAACACTCAAATTGGCATTGAAGAGAATAAATTGTGATTTGTTTGGCATGCAGAGATGCTCTTGATGCTTTGGGCTTGGTCCATTATTACTGTAGGAGACTGCTTCGAACTCATTTTGACCTCGTTGAGAAATTTCTGAACTACAACAGTAATCTCTCTTTGTCTGCTGTCCCTACCCTCAATCTGTTTTGATTCTTTTTAGTCCTCATGTTTTTCTGCATTTTAGTGTTGGATTTGTTTGGTAATCTCTTTTCACTGACTCTGCATCATTTTTTCAACGTTGGAGAAGTCGGAGACCAATTAAGGAAACATGTAGAACTTACCCCTGCATGCTTTGTTGCAGTTGTGTGAGTCCTTGTCTATGATTCCCAGTTTTGCGTAATGTGGCCTAGTTTGAATTGTTAAACAAAACTGTTTCAAAATGATTTCTTTGATATTTTGAAACCTATTGTTTTGGATTTCAAAATGTTAGTAACTGATTTTGATCAACAATTAAAATGGCTATTATGGTTTGATTTTGATGTTTTGTAACTTATAATTTAAATATTAAGTAACGGATGATTTAAATGTTCAGTAACGGATGATATTATTGCATGATTTAAATGACTAAGTAATTGACATTATTTTTTACCTATAAATAGTAGCCTTCACTTCTCATTCCAATACACTACTCATCTTTTCTCATTCTATATCTCTAGCTTTCTCATTCTTTTTCTTTGTTTTTCACAACTTTGCTTGGTTATAGTTTTGTAATATTTTTTTGTTCCTGTCATCCTTAATAGTTAGTGCAAATTATTAAGGAAGGTTTGTTGTATCCTGGGAGGGTAGTCACTTACACCTGTTGCACCGAGTTTCTACTCCGAAGGGTGAAATTATCCTTAAGGACAGTGCTTGCACGCCTCAGACATCTTGTTCTTGTTACTTCAAAATTATTTTAAACAATCTTAAGGATAAGTTCAGATGGATTCTCAAAATCAAACTGACGCCGCCACCATTGCTGCAACCATGAATGTTTCTTCCTCGAGTGTTCCAACAATGAAACCATCATTGCCCACCTACGCCAAACCATTTCCTGACATATCAAAGACTGAAGTTTTTGATGGCAACAATTTCAAAAGATGGCAAGTGAGAGT
Organism: Heritiera fomes; assembly: GCA_032173925.1. Taxonomy (NCBI): domain Eukaryota; kingdom Viridiplantae; phylum Streptophyta; class Magnoliopsida; order Malvales; family Malvaceae; genus Heritiera; species Heritiera fomes. The sequence continues at coordinate 11,358,259 of JAPDPM010000009.1, read as the reverse complement.
TTTCTCCATTCTTTCTTCCTCGAGTGTTCCAACAATGAAACCATCATTGCCCACCTACGCCAAACCATTTCCTGACATATCAAAGACTGAAGTTTTTGATGGCAACAATTTCAAAAGATGGCAAGTGAGAGTTTTCTCCATTCTTGATGTACATGGAGTTGCGTTCGTACTATCGGACACCAAACCAACTGATGACAAACTGCAACAATGGATACATGCTAATAAGGTATGTAGACATACGATTATTAGTACGTTGTCTAATGAACTATTTGATGTCTACAGTCCTTACAAAGAAGCAAAGAAAATATGGGACTCAATGACTGCAAAGTATATTGCTGAAGATGTGGGAAAACAAAAGTTTGTGATTGGGAACTATTATCATTGGGAAATGTCAAAGGATAAAGACATCAAGACTCAAATCAATGAATATCACAATCTAGTGGAGGACCTGAAGACAGAAAATATCAATTTGCTAGAAGAGTTCATTGCAAGATAGTTGATCGAAAAGCTACCAGAATCATGGAATGACTACAAGCAACAACTTAAGCACAAACACAAGCAGATGTCATTAGCCGATCTGATTGTTCACATCATCATCAAAGACACAACACGCAAGGAGATCAAGGCTACCAAAGCAAAGGAGATTGCTACCAAGGCCAATTTGGTGCAAGGCAAACAGCAATATTGCCAAAAGAGGTATAATAATAATAATAATAAAAAGCCTGATTATAAACCCAAAGTTACTCATCCCAACTTCAAAAAGAAAGGCTCTTGCTTTGTTTGTGGAAAACCAGGTCATCATGCACCACAGTGCAAAAAGAGAATTATGGGAAATAAAAATCCTACTACCCCAAAAGTTAACATGGTTAAAGCAGATGAGTCTGATGACATTATTGCTGCGGTTATTTCCCAAGCCAATATTGTGGTCGATGTGAAAGAATGGGTGGTAGATTCTGGTGCTACCAGGCATATTTGTGCAAACAAAGATGCTTTTTCCTCCTACACTTCTGTAGGGGAAGGAGAAGAAATAATTTATCTTGGAGATTCTCGAACTGCTCAAGTTCTAGGAAAAGGGAAAGTTCTTCTCAAACTCACATATGGTAAAACCTTGGCTTTGAATGTGTACTACATGTTCCTAACATAAGGGCAAACCTGGTTTCTATGGCTCTATTGGGGAAGGTGGGGTGAAAGTGTCATTCGAATCTGACAAGATTGTAATGACAAAGAATAATGTTTTTGTGGGAAAGGGCTATTGTAATCAAGGACTGTTTATTCTTAATGTTTCCAATATCATTAATGAAAATGCTACTACTTCTTCTGCTTATGTGATTGCCTCTATTGATTTATGGCATGGTAGATTAGGACATGTTAGTGTTCCTTATATTAAGAAAATGCAATCACTAGGTTTAATTTCTGTGATTAAAAATACATGTTTTAACAAATGTACTATATGTGTGGAGACTAAATTGACTAAAAAATCTTGTATTTCTGTAGAAAGAGAAACTGAATTGTTAAGCTTAATTCATACTGATTTGGGTGATTTAAAACAAACTATGACTAGAGGTGGCAAACAATATTATGTGACTTTTATTGATGATTATTCTAGATTTACTAAAGTTTATTTACTTAGGCATAAAGATGAAGCCTTTGACATGTTTCTTCTGTATAAAGCTGAGGTAGAAAATCAATTGAATAAAAAGATAAAAAGAGTTAGATCAGATAGAGGAGGTGAATACGTATTGCTAAATAATTTTTGTGAAAAGGAAGGAATAATTCACGAAATTTCCCCTCCTTACTCACCTGAGTCTAATGGTGTAGCTGAAAGGAAAAATAGAACACTAAAAGAAATGATGAATTCTATGCTTGTTAGTTCTAAGGCTCCTAATAATTTATGGGGTGAAACTAAATTATCTGCATGTCACATTCAAAACAAAATTCCTTATAAGAAAATTGGTAAGACATCATATGAATTGTGGAAGGGTTATTCTCCTAACTTAAAATATTTTAGAGTGTGGGGATGCCTAGCTAAAGTAATGCTTCTCGACACTAAGAAAAGGAAATTAGGCTCTAAGACTTCTGATTGCATGTTTATTGGTTATGCTGAGCATAGTGCTGCATATAGATTTCTTGTATTAAAAAGTGATGTGTTAGATTCTAATACTATTGTTGAGACTAAGAATGCTGAATTTTTTAAGCATATTTTTCCATTAAGAACTGATTCAATTTCTCGTGCACCTTTTAGTAATGATTTTGAAAAATCAAGTAATGATTTTGAAAAGTCAAGTAATGATTTGAGAAGGAGTAAACGACCAAGAAAAGAAAATTCTTTGGGAAATGATTTTTATACTTATATTGTTGATAATGATCCGTTGACTTACTCTGAAGCAATTTCTTCTAAAGATACTAAATTTTGGAAAGAAGTTATAAAAAATGAAATTGATTCTATTTTACAAAATCAATCTTGGTAATTAGTTGATTTGCCAACGGACGCAAAACCAATTGGTTGTAAATGGATTTTTAAAAAGACATTTAATCCTGATGGTTCTATTGATAAGTATAAAGCAAGGTTAGTTGCAAAAGGTTTTACGCAAAAACAAAATGTTGATTATTTTGATATTTTGCTCCAGTAACTAGAATTTCATCAATTCGAGTTTTAATTGCTTTAGCATCTATTTACAAACTTGTTGTTCATCAAATGGATGTTAAAACAACTTTTCTAAATGGTGATTTAGAAGAAGAAATTTATATGGTACAACCTGAGGGATGTTTTCTTCCTGGAAATGAGAATAAAGTTTGTAAACTTCTTAAATCTTTATATGGTTTAAAACAAGCACCAAAATAATGGCACAAGAAATTTGATAAAGTTCTAGTTGATAGTGGATTTTCCTCAGTTGGAGTAGATAAATGTGTGTACACAAAAACTGTTGATAGTGAACCAGTAATTATTAGTTTATATGTTGATGACATGCTTATTCTTGGTACATGCATTGATGTTGTGAATGAAACTCAATGTTTTTTAACTTCTAAATTTGATATGAAGGATTTGGGAGAAGCTAATGTTATTTTGGATGTTAAAATCATAAGACGTGAAGGTGGCCTAATGTTTACCCAAAAGCATTATGTTGAGAGGCTACTTAAGAAATTTGGACACTTTGATGTCATGCCTGTGAGTACTCCTTATGATGCTAATACCTAATTAATGAAAAATAAAGGAGATAGTGTAGCTCAGTCTGAGTATGCTCAGATTATTGGGAGTCTGATGCATTTAATGTGAATTATAGTCGACCTGACATAGCTTATGCTGTGTGTAGACTAAGTAGATATACACAAAATCTTAATCATGATTATTGGACTGCCTAAAGCAGAGTAATGAAATATCTGAGAGGTAACATGAACTATGGTATTTTATATAGTGGATTTCCCGCTGTATTAGAAGGATGCAGTGATGCTAACTGGATCCCAGATTCAAATGAGACAAAATCTACTAGTGGATACGTGTTCATCTTTGCTGGAGGTGCTATATCTTGGAAATCAGCCAAACAAACAATAATAGCTAAATCCACCATGGAGTCAGAGTTTATAGCTCTAGAATTGGCTGGTAATGAGGCTGAGTGGTTAAGAAACTTCTTAGTAGATATTCCATTAGGAATGAAACCAACACCTTTTGTGTCTATGCATTGTGATTGCCAAGCAGCAATAGCTATTGCAAAGAATAAAACTTTCAATGGTAAAAATAGATACATTCGATTGAGACATGATGTGATAAAGCAGCTGCTTAAATATGAAATTATATCCGTTGATTATGTGAAGTTAGAAGTGAATTTGGCCGATCCTCTGACTAAACCATTAGGAAGAAAATTAATTCATGATTCATCGAGGGGAATGGGACTTAAGCCAGTTGAGAGATACCAACAATGATGGTAGCCCAACCTATGTGATTGGCGATCCCATGAATTAGGTTCATATGGGTACCAACAAGTCACTTGTTGATCTAGTGATGCACTATTAAAATTGATTGTCCCTCCTATGGTGAGAATAGTGCAAGACTGCAATGAAAGAGAGGATGAACTAAGCTCTTAATGAATTCCATATCCATTATTGGTGGTGTATTAACTTGCAGTATACACTTGATGGAATCACCTATGTGAGTGTGGATAAGGTTGTTCCTATGAGAATTGTGGCAATTCTCTAGAGCACTCATGAATAAACCAGACATGCGCATGGCTTATTAGCGCAAAATCGAGTTGAACAACAAAAATTGTGGGGGTGTAATGTGATTAATGAAAATTATGATTCACAATTAAAATTTTTGGTTCATAGAAGTTTCAAACTTCACCAATAATTTTGTGAGTTATATTTCATTCTTCCTAGATTTGGTTCATAGTCCAAAAGGCACCAGTTTCGATGCATTACATTCAATAGAACCCAGCATATGAGTTTGACAATTTTTAAACATTTTGAAATATGTGGGAGATTGTTAAACAAAACCATTTCAAAACGGTTTCTTTGATATTTTGAAACTTATTGTTTTGTATTTCAAAATATTAGTAACTGATTTTGATTAATAATTAAAATGGCTATTATGGTTTGATTTTAATGTTTTGTAACTTATAATTTAAATATTCAGTAACGGATGATTTAAATGTTTAGTAACAGATGATATTAATGCATGATTTAAATGACTAAGTAACTGACATTATTTTTTACCTATAAATAGTAGCCTTCACTTCTTATTCCAATACACTACTCATCTTTTCTCATTCCATATCTCTAGCTTTCTCTTTCTTCTTCTTTGTTTTTCACAACTTGCTGGGTTATAGTTTTGTAATATTTTGTTGTTCCTGTCACCCTTAATAGTAAGTGCAAATTATTAAGGAAGGTCTGTTGTGTCCTTGGAGGGTAGTCACTTACACCTGTTGCACCGAGTTTCTACTCCGAGGGGTGAAATTATCCTTAAGGACAGTGCTTGCATGCCTCAGACATCTTGTTCTTGTTACTTCAAAATTATGTTCAACATGAAGCCAGACAAATGAGAGGGGACTTAAGTAGAGTACTATTGGTCTAGTTGTTTTCTTTAGTTTTATGATGGATCCTTGTATGTATTAAGTTTAGGATGACTTAGAACCTTAGTCAATGAGATGACGTTGGCTAGTTTATATGAATGGCAAACTTTAATCAAAAGAAACCCTAAAATTGTAGCAACTTGCAATCAAGTACTGTCATTGGGAACCATGTAATTTCCTTTCCACTTGTGTTGAGCAGCTGAAACTTTGCGTTAAAAATTGTAGAATTTGATGAAGTTGATGAACAAGAATCCGCATTTATAGTCAAGAACTTAGCTTGAAAAGAATATACAATACTAAGTAGTGCTCTGAATAATTGGTAACCTAGAGGAAGTGACATTATCTTGACTCACAATGCTCCTATGCATCTTATTAGGGTATTGAAAAAATAAGGCTTTTAGAAATTACTAAAAAAAACTTTGTATATGATCTTAAAAATTAGCCTTAAATTAGGATTTACATTTTCTAGCACTTTTTTTTTTATTTTCTAATCTTCTAAATGGTTGCAGGTAATCTAGAATGTGTAAACAATTTGCCTAATTTAGCTCAATAGTACTAAATTAATTAGCACGTAGTACTAAAAGCTATATATAACACAGTAATAACTAGTAATTAACTAAAAGAAAATTAATTCATGTGAGATTATGATATTCATGTTAGAGTATGCTATATGAGTTAATTGGATTTGGATTAAATAATTTTAAATGCTCAAAAAGATCCAATCTAGTTGGATTAAGGTTAAGGTCCTTTTAAGGTTTTGTTAATAGGAAATATATAAACAAAATTAAGTCTAAAAGTTAAACAGAACGTTATTAATAGCCACTCTGCATTTTGGAACTAGCACTCACAAAACAATCTCCTTCCTCTTCCATTTGTCGTGGACAAAGATCCCATTTTGCATTCAACTCAGGTGGATACGGTTAGAAGGCTTCTCTCAACTATGAGTCTTGAGTTAACGATAAACCAAAGACTATTCTTGGGCTGTCATATTCAAAAGTTGAACTTTCCTACATGAGTAACACCATAAAAGTAAGATTCTATCCTGAAAGCAATTTTGTTACGTGATCTTGGTGGTTTTGGTTTTGTTGTTTTTCTAATCCGCTACTTCTTTTTGTGAATGACATGATAAACCGAGACAAAAACCTTACAATTGGCACATAACAATTTTTTCTTTTATCAATAAGCCTGACCATTCTTATTAGAAAAAGAAAGAGTAATTAACATGCATGCATGCATGCATACATACTTATCACTTGAAAACGCTTAAGCTTTGAGAAATTGTGAGTGCTAACATATCATATGTAACTCTCACTTTGATTTTCCTAGTTACCCAAATTTTAGAAGAGCTAACTAGCTAATACAATACCATTAGAAGTAGTAAACTTCCGATCTCTCTAACAAACTAAAGTTTTGTTTAAGTCAGTAAGTGTAGCTCTGCCAACTTGCAGTAATGAAGACCTCATTCCTAAAGTGTATCTCCCGCAAGTAAGGTAAATGACTTTGAAACCTAGCTATATATATAGTATCACATTATCACTTAGTCTTAATTACCCTAAAGAAATTGTTGTAGTAGTAGTAGAAATTTTATAGTATTAAACTAGGGCTTTCTCTTCTTCATTCAAAGCTAGGTGTCTTGGCCCATATGAAATTTCTTGCAATTTTCCTTTAACAAAAATTCACTACTAGAAAATGGGCCTTTTGTAATGCTTAAAGTCGTTACAAAATGTAATACTATCGTTGCTAAAACTTTTTTGCAACCACTTTTAGTCGTTGCAAGATTGTTGCGTAAAGTTTCGTTACTAAAAGTATACATAATGACTTTTATCAAATATTAAGTCGTTGCAAAAAAAATTTATTGCAACTACTTTTGTTCATTATTAATTAAATTATTGTTTTATCAACGACTTAATAATTTGTCTATATTTTTTGAGCAATGAAATATATTTAGTTGCAATTCCTTTTTGACAACAACTTTTTAATTGTTGCAATAGTTTGTTTAAGAACGACTAATGTCGTTACTACAAATAAATATGAAACAACAATTCTATCGTTACTAATTTTATTCACAACGACTATAATCATCGCTATAAATATTTATGAAACCATAATCTTTTCGTTTCTAATTTGTTTTACAACGTTAAAAAAATTAATAACCCATATTATTGTAGCAAATAATATTTTCAATACAATATTTTTATTATTACAAATAAAAAAAATATATATTTACATGATAAATATAATAAATTATTGAAGAATTGATATTTTAAATATTTGCTATTAAGGTGTAACCAGAGTCAATACAACATCCAAGGAGTTAGTCAAGCTAAATTCTTGTATAAAACTGCTTATAAGAGCTCAATTCTTGATAGGACTTGGATCAGGTCACCTTCATCATCTACTTCTTCATCCAAGATTTATGTCTTTGAACAAGCTAAAGCCTACAACGTTTCTAGTCACCTACTTGTGTTGCCATCATCAAAGTATCCATCAATGCAGGCTCAACTTCCCGTAGTAGTTTCCCTAACACACAATTCACACAACGTCTAAAAGTAAGGTCTCACAACATGAGCATAATGCATTAACCACCAAATCATGAGGAAATTAATAAAAGAATTTAAATCAATTTGGATGAACATACTTACCAATATAATTGAATTGCCTTCACTTCCTCATCAGTGCCTAGTCTCTGCAACAAAAAGGCAAACACATGGTCTTCAATAACATATTAATGAATAATACCAAATTAACAAACACAAAACTTTCACTTTCCCAACTACCTTAACTAACATTAAGGCATCAAACACATCTTGTTCAAGTGAAGTCGTTCTAAGCATCCAAAGCAAAAGGTTAAAAAAAGTGTTAATTTCATACACCACACCATTTTAAAAGTTTATACATATTTTTGTAATGAAGAGGATTCCAAGCATTCCCATGTCAAAATGTAACAGAGAAACTTTACTCTATAATGTTAAATGAGGTCTTCCAAAGCAACCCGAAGAACAATCGTATAATATTAACAGTGCTAATCTAAAAAATCAATTCAGCATCACCTAATGCACAAAACAGATTTACAAAGCAGTATTATGATCAATCCATCATTTGACTACGACAAATAATATAATCTCAGTGACACTCCTGATTCTGTAAACAAAGAAAAATATTAGAAACCATGTAGCATAGTGCATGAATTACCTAATGACGCATAAGCAAACCATTATTCGTTTAATTTGAAGGGTGGAGAAGGTAGCAAGGTCCATGCCCCAATGGATGGCGCGTAGAGCCTCGCACTTCTTCTAGTTGGGGTTCTTCTTTACATTGAAAAATAATACCAAAGCAAAATTTTAGGCTGCAAAATAATAAATAAATACACTACTCACACTTCTAGCATCTAGCACTATTTAAAATAGGGAGTTTTTCTTTTTTGATTTAGGGATTAGTGGGAATTAAGAAAGAACAAGGAAAATGAAGAGAGGGAAGGAAGTAAGTAGGGAAGAAGAGGAAGTATGATGTTGATCTAGAGGCCGAATACAGAGTTCTTTAGGGCGGCAACCGCGGCTATTCAAACTAGATCTAGAGCTATTCATGAGGTTTTAATAAAAACTAAGGTTGAAAAGGGGAAAAGAAGGCTGAGATGAATCGATAGGGCTCGTGGAATTTCAGTGCCAGTAACGGCCACCGACTTGATTTTTTGGATGGTGAGTGGTTTTTTGGGGAAGTTTGCATTTTATAAAGAGATGAACTCCCGTTTAGAGAAACAAAGAATATGACCAAATGGAAAAAAAACTGAGACTTCACATTAATTGGGAAAAGTCAAGTTTATTATGCATTTTTACTTGTTCTTTTTTATTTTTTATTTCTAAAAATTATAAGACTATTTTAAATTAAAATTAAAAAACAAATTTTCATTTTTTTATTTTTTTTATGTGGCTTGATTTAATTTTATATTTTATATTTTTTAAGATTATAATAAGTATACAAAACTAAAATTAAATTACAATAATTTAATAATAACTATAAAAAATATTACAAATCTAATAAGATTTCGGGATTATTTTTTTGTTATTATGTATATGATATAGATATCGTAACGACTTTTTCAATGTTGTATAAAACCTTTAAAAGTTAATAAGAAAACGACAATAAAAAGTTGTTGCAAACATAAAAAGATATGGTAATAATTTTTTGTATCATTTTTAATTTTATAAGAATTAGCAACAAAAATAAGTTGTGTTGTATAAAATATAAAGAAAAAATCAAATAATTAACGACAATTAAAAGTCATTGCAAATGTAATTAGATATCGCAACAACTTTTGTTTATATCGTTGTTAATTTGATCAAAATTTACAACAAAAATAAGTGTCGTTGTATAAAATATATAAAAAAAATTAAATAAGCAACGACAATTAAGAATCGTTGCAAATGTAATAAAATATCGTAACGACCTTTTTTTATCGTTGTCAATTTGATAAGAATTCACAACAACAATAAATATCATTGCATAAAATATAAAAAATATCAATTAAGCAACGACTATGAAAAGTCGTTACAAATGTCATATGATTTTGCAACGACTATCTTAGTCGTTATAAATTTTGGTTGCTAAAGGCTTATTTTCTAGTAGTGATCATTGCCTTCTATGTGAACCTGATATTTGTCATAACAGAAAGTCATTCACCTACAGGTGGCAAATGGATGGGTCAGATCGGGTTTGGGTTGAGTCATTTTGGATTCCATTATTTTGGGTTAAGGAAAAATCGGGTCATTTCGGGTTCGGATCATTTCGGGTTCGGATCAAGTCGGGTTTGGGTCAAGGAAAAATCGATCTATTTCGGGTTCGGATAAGGTCGGGTTTAGATTAATTTGAATTAGGATTAATTTGGGTTCAAATTAATTCAGGTTCGGATTAGATCGGGTTTGGGTCGTTGACTTTTTTAGTCAATTCAGATTGGTTGGATTTGGATTCTTGTCGGTCGGATTTGGATTCAGGTCGATTGGACATGTTTATTAGGTTAAGCCTTGGTCATCTCGATGTGATTTATCTGGTATGAAAATCAACTGAAACCATATTTCTAAGAATTACAAAACTCATGAAAATAAAATTTTCTTCTTACATGACCTATAGTACAATTGGGATTGAAATAATCAAAATATTTAATAATATGTATGATAGTTTTCTTTATAATATATTTACCAATATTCATAAATTAATTACATTTTTTCATTTTATTTTTATTATCTATAATAATTAATAACTTTATAAATCAAAGTGATTTAATAATCCCTACTAAATATCATAAAACAATACTATATATCTCTTTAATTTATCTTGATTTTTATAGAATAATTGGAGACATTAAGTGTAGGTGATATAGCTTCAGTACTCTATTATAGATTAGCCATTAAATAATTATACATTAGGTTCAAATGAATGCAATATAAAAGTGAATATTTAAGTTTAACTAGATTAAAAAATATATATAACACTCATATTATTGAAAAAAATTATATTTTTACTATATTAAAATACTTTGATAATTAATTTTAACATTTAAATATTTATTGATAATATTAAATTTAAGTTTGAATCTTTTCAGGTTTGAGTAAATTTGGATTCGGATCAATTCGGGTTCGAGTTAATCTAAATTCGGATGAATTTGAGTTCAGATTAATTCGGGTTCGAATTCGGTCGGGTTTGGATCAATGTGAATTCGGACAAATTTGGTTTCGGATTAATTCGGATTCAAATTGGGTTGGATTTTGGTTGTTGACTTTTTTAGTCAAATTGAATCGGTCGGGTTTAAATTCAGATTAATTGGGTGGATTATCGAATCGAATCAACTTTTGCCATCGCTACATTCACCCTTTTATGTGGCATAAAATACCACAAACTTAGTGTAGCTAAAGAAGTGTTAAAAGTATGTTCAAATGCCTAGGGGTGATCAATCGGTCGGTTCGGTTAATTTCGAACCGAAGTTTGCATTTTCGAAATTAACCGAAATTTTCATTTTCATTTTCGTTAACCGAACCGAAGGTTATTCTTTCATATTAACCAAACCGAAAATAACATTCGGTTAATCGGTTAATTAACCGATTAACCGAAATTGTCTCTTTTACACCAAAACAGTCCAACATTACGAAAATTTGTATAAAAACTCTCTTTTACACCAAAACAGTCTGGCACCTAGTGTCAGTGACAATTCCAGTTCAGCAATTTGCAACCATTAAAACATTAATAATAACATCTTAAGCACCAAAACAGATTGCACCAAAACATCAAATTCCAGTCCAGCAATTTGCAACCATTAAAACACAAAAAATAACACTTTTATAACACTAAAACAGCCTGCACCAAAACAGCAATTCCAGTCCAGCACTTTGCAACCATTAAAGCACCAATAATAACACCTTTATAGCATCAAAACAAACTGCACCAAAACGTCCAAAACATTAATTCCAGTCCTGGCAGTCAGCACTCAGCCTAGCAGTCAGCAATCAACAATTCAACATATTGTATTTACAAGTTACAACCATTATAACACCATTACAACACCAAAACAGATTGCATTTAGTCATTTACAGTCTCAAATTAACAAGAGCAAGATAACAACTAAATAAAACATTTAACAACCAAACAGAACTATTACAAAACCAATATTCCAGCAAATTCATCTCCAACCAATTCCAACAACCAAATAAAATCATTACAAACCAATTCCCCAGCAAACAGCAAATTGCATTTGCATTCCATCATCAATATCCATCCATTCAAACAATTATAAAAGTAATAAAATCAAAACTAAAACACCATACTAAAAGTCTGAAACAGTAGCATAATCCAAACTAAAACAGTAGCATAATTCAAGCTAAAACAATAGCTCCATACACAAGCTCAAAACTCAGCGGGAGTGGGTACAGAATCAGCTCCATCCAAAGGGATATCTAGACAAAAAAGAAAACAAAGCAAGATTAAAATTCATAAGCTATTTTTAATTCATAAAATAATAGGACAATAAACAAAAGAAAAATATATTTATACCATTTTCAACATTTCCAAGCTCTTCTAGCTCTTCCACCATGTCTGATAGGTTTGTCGGTTCCCGAATCCAATCTTGAGTACACACAAGGGCTTCTACCATTTTAGGAGTTAAAGAACTCCTAAATGGATCAAGAACACGTCCTCCGGTACTAAATGAAGACTCAGAAGCCACAGTAGAAATAGGAATAGCTAAGACATCTCGGGCTAATTGGGAAAGGATAGGAAATCTAGGGCTGTTCACTTTCCACCACCCTAAAATATCAAAATCTTCACTATCATTCCCAACAACCTCATTAAGGTACTTATCTAGTTCTGATTTTTTATTCACACCATCCGATTCAATCATATGCATCCTATACAAAGACTTCATACGCTTTTTCCTTAGTTGTGACTCGCCTACATTACTCTCACTCATAATGCTACTTGATTGGGCAGTACTAGCACTTGGAAGTGAAGGTTGATATGCATGATACAATTCATAAAGAACATCCTTCATGTTTTTCAGTACTGACAAACCTTTATCAACATCAGCATTATACAAATTTTTAAAAACAAATTCCATATAATTTAATTTGTGCCTAGGATCAAGGACAACAGCCACAAAAATCAGCATGTTCATCTTCTCAATATTACCCCAATACTTGTCATATTTGTCTTTCATCCTCATTGCCATCACACCAAACTCAACATTACTATCATTTTGGGCTTCATTCAAAAGACAACTCATTTCAACAAGTTCATCAAAGAAAATGTTGGATGTGACATACAAAGTGCCTGAAACCCGTAATGTAAGTTCATAAAAGTGCTCTAAAAACTGACCTAAGCTTCTAACAATGGTCCAGTCATCCTCATTAGGCAAACCCTCTCCCGACTCAAGTTCAGCCCTAAAGTTGCTATCTTGCTCCTCAAATCTCTCAAAAGCTCTTTCAAACTTTTGAGCACTATTCAACATTAAATACGTGGAGTTCCATCTAGTACAAACATCAAGACATAATAAACTATTGCTCTCTATATTTTCAACGTCAACACACTCTTTGAATTTTTGTAATCTAGATGGAGATTGCCTCACATATCTCACTACACTCCTAACACAAGCAACAGATTGATTCATTTCTTTCAACCCCTCAGTTACAATTAAATTCATTATATGAGCTACGCATCTCATATGAATGTACTGTCCATTTAAAATGAGCCCCCTCGATTCCCAAATTTTTTCCTCATATATCCAATAGCAACATCATTTGCACTTGCATTATCAACTGTGACAGTGAATAATTTGTCAATCCCCCAACTAAGCAAGCATTTCTCAATGAGCTTACCTATAGCCTCACCTCTATGACTAGAAATTGGACAAAAGTTTAAGATTTTTTTGTTCAATTTCCAATCATTATCAATATAGTGAGCTGTCAGACACAAATAATTAACTCTTTGCAAAGATGTTCATGTGTCCGTAGTTATACAAATTCTTTTACATGACTTCCTCAAAACTTGTCTTAATTTCTGCTTCTCATTCAAATAAAGTTGATTAATATCCCTAGCAATGGTAGATCGTGAAGGAACACGAAACCTAGGGCATGCAGTAGACATAAATTCCCTAAAACCTTCACTTTCTACAAACCTAAAAGGCAGTTCATCAATCACAATCATACTAGCTAGACTCTTTCTAATTGCCTCTTGATCAAATTTCCAAGTGGTGACATTTCCTCCCCCTCACCCTTACTTTGTAAAACTAGTTGGCGTTGTGCACTATCAGTTTGACTACTGTTAGAAGGATTTTTGCTACATGTTTTCATGTGATATAACAATGATCCAGTACCATTTCTCTTTCCATCACAACAAAAATCCTTATCACAATAGTTGCATTTACACTTTGGCAAACCCTCACTATTAATAAACTTAGTAAAATGAGGCCAAACTTCTGACCTGGGCTTAACGGATTTCCTTTTCGCCCCTCTTCCTCTTCTTGAACACCCAATTTGGACAGGTCGACTTGTATTTGCAACTTCAGGTACAGGATGCGAACTTCCAGACTCATCCACATAGTTAGGATTAAGGCTAGGAGTATTAAGAGAGTCTTCCATATTAGCTGACAACTGCAAAACGTGAAGAAGAAACTGATGTTAAAAAAGTATTATTCATGTAATTAACTACTAATAATGTTTTTAAATGAATAATAATAATAATAAGATGAAAAGAGCAAGAAGCTTGAGATCATGCAAGTTATAGTTCTAATCATTCAACAGCTCCATTTTTAGAGCTGAAGATATATGTACGAGACAATGTTGTATATGTAAAGTTTGTATATTCAAAAGATAGAATTCTAGATTTCTACCAAATTAAAAAAAAATGGATTTTCAGATTAGTTTGTTTATCAATATAGAAAGTTTTCATTCAAAAAAGTAAGTGATTACTTTAAGGATTCAACTCCAAGACCTGCTGTTTCATTGCCTTTGTCTTATAGTGCTAATCACTTCAATTGACTGGCATAATTAACAAACAAAGTCTAATTAATATACATGGCAGTAGCACGAGAATCCCATTAACCTCAGTCATACACATGCCCGATCCTATGTACCAAATTGACACAAAAAAAACACTTCAGTTGAAAAGCGTATATGAACAACAATTTGGAATTCTAAATGCAAGCTGCTAACAAGAAGGGATTACACGCCAAAAATCAATAGCCTCTCTATAGATTAATGTGAGACAAGCTTTCCAATTGACAAACTTCCTTTATAGCTCACATTATTGATGCAAAAATGTGAGAGAGGCCTATCTAAACAGTCATGCTGCTGCTTTTACATTTGCACAAATAGTACCATAACCAACCAATTTTCCAAACAAAGCATGAAAAACAATTATGATAGAAACTGCCAAACCAATGACCAATAGCAGTTAAAAACATGAGCTTGAGTTAGATATTATATCCATAGGCTCAGTTCAAAGAAGCCAGAGTTCAACATTTGCAGCTCCATGAATCACTTAAAGCTAGAGTTCAACAATGTGATATATATTTTTTAAAATATTAAAAATAAAATAACTAATAAAAATAATTTATAATAATTCTGTAACTCTATTTTTAAATTTAAAAAATTTCACTGTGAATGTGCTCTCTTTGTTGTTGTCTGGGAGGAACAATATAATAGTCCAGTCCCTTGAACTGCGAAACTTGGCGCAAATCTACAACTATTTATGTGTTCCTAAATGCTGTGTTCGATGTTTTGGTATGATGGAGTCTTGTGCTTTCTTGACATGCACTTTCAAATATAGCCTTATGCTCTTTAAATGCTTCGCATAGCACAGAAAATTTAAAAAATTTCACTAACATAGCATTTGACTAACCCAGATAAAAGAAAATTTTGGAATTCTACAATAAGGATATAACAAAAATTAGATCAAATAACAGGCATAACCTTTAATTTAAAAAAGAAAAAAAAGAAAACCCACCGAAAGGAAAGGGAGTCGAGACTGATGAAAGGGAGAGGCAGAGAGCTACTGGCGAAATGTCGAGCGAAGGGGCTTGGAAAAATTAGGGATTAGGTCTAGAGGCAGAGAGGAAATGAAAGAGAGAAGGCAGAGCCCGAGAGCGGGAGAGCCACGGCCACTAGCGAAATTTCGAGCGGAGCAGAGCGGAGGCGGAGGGGGCGAAGGGCAGGGAAAAATTAGGGTATCCGGAAGATTAGGTCGATAGAGGCAGCAAGAGTGATGAAAAGAGGAAATGTCTCGAGAACGCTGGGACTAGGAAAAAATTAGGTTAACTGGCAAGAGTGATGAAACGACGCCGTTTACATTTATCATGACTTATGGGCTATGGCACTGTGAAACGCAGCGTTTTGACTGGAGGGGTTAAATATTTCGGTTAAGTATTCGGTTAATCGGTTAATTTCGCCTTTCGAATCGAATTAACCGATAACCGAAATTTCAAAAAATTATTTTCGTTAACCGACCGAAATAGTTTCGGTGGCCGACCGTTTAACCGAAATCAATTCGGTCGGTCGGTTAATTCTGTTAAAACCGAATAATGAACAACCCTACAAATGCCCCCAAAAGGCTAACTAATTTAAACTTTTGGCAAGTAGTAGTTGAAGTGTTGAATTGCAAGAAAATAACTAACCTTGCATTTTAAAAATTGAATTTAATGGGATCAAATGAATCATGTTTATTCATCTAATCTAATCAAAAGCTATCTATAAAACTTCTTGATGATCAATTTATCATTATCAAGAGTCTCAGTTCTCTTTATGTCATCTCCAGGTTTATATATATGCTCTAAGTACCGTAAATTGAGGCCAATACTTTTATCTCATTACAAATGAGGAGTCTTTGAGTAATAAGCCATTTATAATTGATGGTACTCTTGCCTTGCTCGTAGTCTAGTTAATTACTTTCTCCCTCAGAATAAGAGATACCTATCCAGGCTGCAGCAATATGGAAGAACCATAAGCATGCAAAAGCTTATTAATAAACGCAGCGTAATCTTATCTCTCTATAGTACCTTGGGAACTCACTTGACCTTTTTATCCTTAGATATTTTAAAATGGATGGTTTGAATCAGATAGAGTAAGGGTTGTCTTCAATGGTCACGATGAATTCTAATTATAATTCAGTACGGATGTTCTTAGTACAATTGCAAGCACCATGAATGAACAATGTCATAAAGTTGAATACGTCTCCTGCTCTACTAGTAGTTTAATAAAATTTATAGCCACTACTACAGTACTCCTAATGGAATTGATTAGCCTCTCCGGCTCTACTATCATAGATAGTTTGATCATGCTGAATAAGCTTAAAGTTTGCTGGTTTGTGTTTAATAATAAAATTTTATATTAGAAATGATCTTTAGTAGGAACGCATATAAGCATCAGGGAAAAAGCTATCCCAATCTGTCGTGATATCTAATCTAAGTTCCATCATGCCTCTCCCACATCCTGTTGCAAGCCACCATCTCCTTTGTTGTGCATGCCAGGAAAGTAGGCCCACTGAAATATTAAGATACGCATCAAGAATCAAATGACACACCTATATATAGAGTAGATCACGATAATGTTCAGGAAAGAATTGTTTTGTCTTGTTGATCCTTTTGGTTCTAGACCTTACATTTTTTGCAGCAGTGCCGAAGGCTTCTTTGTGTGGAATGTTGGGATTTTGAGCTTTCAGTCTCCTGATCTCTTCTCTGCCACCAACAATGAATCAATATATGATAATACTGTCCTAATTAAGTCAAAGAAATGTTTGTTTGCATAAATAGATTGATGGATTCTTATAACTTACTTGATGAAGCAATTATAAGCTGATGGAGCTCTTTGCCTCCTCTTTGGGGCTGTAAAATTTGACTAAACTAGTATTAGAATGATAATATTACTCCACTTTCAGCTATAACTCAAAGATAAAAAAGAAAACGCACGCTTGTTGATTGTGGGATTCACACAGAATATGTCTTCTTCATTATCGGATGTGCTGTGCCTATCTGAGGTTTTCCTCAGGGCAGACACTTCTTTCGAAAATGTTCCTTCTTTTGGCCGCTTGAGAGAGAGCATATACAAAATGTTAATGGTATATTGAATAATCATATCATCATATTGGATTTATTTTATGACAAACAAATAATATGACATGATCAAGAGCATGACATTATAAGCTTATCAAATACACACTTGTGGAAATGCAAGGTGAAGTATTCAAATGTTTATTACTTTTTACTGCCATTATTCCAGCTACAGTCTATAGTTTATGAGTGTATAAAGACAAAAATTCTTGGTTTGCAATTTGATTAAGTAATAGTACAACAAAAGAAATTAAGTAAACCTAGCTCCAAAAATACGTGCAAAGCATACACTTTACCTCATCATCATGACCAAGGGAAGCTAAGGGTTGGAGTGGGGCAAATGAGGCTTTCATCATACTGACTGAGAGAAGGGTTGTGCAGTGCCCACATCTCACTGCCACCGCCATGGACAAGCTACTACATGGGACACTTACCTGCACTTTTGAAAGGCTAATTACATGAGTAGAGTGCAGAGACTTTAACATACATATATAAAGGGGAAAAAATTATATGGAATGTGTTACCAGTAAAATGGTAGTGCAGAAACCACATTGCACATAGCAAATTTGCTCAGGGAGATCAAAGAGATTATTCATTGTTGACATTTCTTTTTGTTGGTTTGTCTGTTTCTGAGAGTTTGCTTTTGAGAAAGTACTAAGGAGGGAAGAAGATTTTGAGTGATAACAATGAGAATGATATATGTGGGTATCTGAAACAAGGGAAGTGGGATTTATAGATTGTAGAATATACTAATTACAATGACTACCTTTCTTTATGGATAATTGTTTGGCTCATAAATACCTTAAAATCATAAATATATTGGGCTTAGAATGCAACAAGCTAAGCATTAGGTACTTGTAAGTTCAAGATTCTACCTTTTAACTGTTTGTGATGAGTCTCTATCACCTTATCATCCAACTGTTGCGCTGACCGTCTTGACACTTAGAGCCACGCATCCAGCAGGTTAATAGAATTGAATACAGACAAACAAGTACACAAGTATTAAAAGAGAGCCTGAAACACACACGCAAGGCAGGAATCCTTTCATTCTCTCAACCCGAACTCTTTTCTAGCCCTAAACTCTCCTTCCTCCTTTCTTTACTAAGACAAATACTAACTTGAGCGTCGGAGCGCACATCAAATCTAACCCCGATGCCCTTGACTTTATTCTTTCTCTTGCAAGAACCGGAACGTACCTTTCAAGCTTGTTTGCCCACTCTTAGACCTCACAAACTATGATTAATCTCTTCTCTTTATTGAGACAAACATTAACTTGAGTTTTGGAGCAAGCATCAGAATCCCAATTCTGATGCTCCTAGCCTTGTTCTCACTTTTGTAAGAACAAAGACTCTCCAAACTTATTCACACACTCATATATCTTGAAAAACTATAATTGAAACATAAAATAAACTTAACAATATCTTAACTCATAGATCACTAATCTCTCATTATCGTTTTTGACCAAAAACCAAGTACTTTCATTCATGGAACAATAAATGATATATCAAACTTATATGGCTGATATTTATTGCATACGGAAACACTATTCCGGTAATTCCCCCAGTTCTCTCTCTTCTGTCTCTTCAAGCCCTCAATTCCTCCCCAGGAAAGTGAAAGTGCAGATTTTTAACATTTGGAAGAGGAGAGCAAGTTTCTAGAAGAGTGTATGGAGAAGGAAACTAGGCATCTCAGGATTCGTCTTTCTTCAAAGAGGGTAAGTTTGATTGACAATGAGCATCGACCAATGTTTTGCTGTTAGTCAGTCTGTTACTTGGCAGCCCTTTTTAACTATTTTGCTGGTAGCATTGGCATCATCCTTAATGCTAACATTTACTCACCCAGTTTACAGTCTCTAGTTCCAATTTCCAATTTCTTTTTTTTAGTATAAATCACAAGTATTTTCATCCTTTTTAATGGTCTAAAACTAATCCTGTTCAATGTTTAGTCACAATTAAGCTCTTCACCTCTCTCCAAAAAGTTTGTTTAGTAAGAATCGAACCTGAAAGTTATTCTTACAAATTCAACATGTCTTACCAACTGAACCACAACTTAAGGGTAGTTTTCAATTTTCAATTTCATTTCCATTTTACCTCTCCTTCATTGCCTTCACTTCACTCTGTCTTCACTGTCTCACCCCATGTGCTCGCACGCGATGTTCCCACAACCATTTTTCAAAAAATGCAAATGCAGGACAGCCTATTTTTTATGGTTTCGCCTTAAATCATGGAGACAATTGCATTAAGAAACAGCTGATTGTACTAATGCGTAATAAGGGTTTTGAAATATGGTAAACTCACATTGACTCACTGGGGGACCAGTTCTAAGCATAAGCATGACGTAGCTCATGGCAAAGCTAAATTTGATTTGATTATTATTGAGTTTGATTTGGATGAAACTTAAAGCTTTGATTCAATTATTATAGAATAAAACTCAAGTAAGAGCTTGGGATATTAAGCAAGTCAAGTTCGAACTTCTTAAAACTCGATTTAAATAGCTCAAAAATCTAATTGAATTTTTTATATTAATATTTTTTATTATTTTAATTATTAAATAATGATTTTGTCTTTGATGTTTATAAAATATTTATAAAAATTTTAATTCAATTTTGAACTTAAAAAAAATAATCAAGCTCGAATTTTGAGTATGAAAATCAAGTTCGTTTTTTATTTGATAAAAGAATTTTTAATTGAGCAAATTCAAGTAATTTGAGTTTGATATTGAACCAAGTTCAAACTAAAAGAATAAAATTTGATCAAATTCAAATTGAATTTCGAATTATAAGATAAAAATCAAACTCAAGCTTATTCATTATAATAATTCGATTCAACTCAATTACACTTCTTAATTTAAGAAGACATCCAAATTTATGAATTCTAGTATGTAGGTTGGTAGAACTCAGCAAGCGTCAAGAAATTTATTGGAGACGAATATGGATGGAACGATTGTGTTATTTTTCTCATTGCCTGTATATTTTCCTGTTTCAGCTGATAATTTTCCGATTAAGAAATCGCCGGTGAAGTGATAAATGCAAGTGTTTTTGGCTTACACTGAGGAGCTTTAATCGGGCATGTATTATATGGTGCTATTATTGCATTGCAAATAAAACATAAATTAAGGAAATATTTTGCTTAAACTACATAGATATTTACGCCAATGCCTAGGCCTAGCCGAATATCCACATTTTTTCATTTGAAGTTCGAACAGACTCCGAGGCCACGACTGATGAATAGTTAAAGAAACATTTCACTGCCATTCCGATTTCATTTCATCACCTGGATGGAGAGGGATGATATGAAAAGTTTAAGCATTTTAATGTCACACAAACAATTAGCTGAAAATTCGACAATTTGGGTTTGTGTACTACATGTATTATATTCACTTCATATCAAATATATAAAACACAAAAATTATCATATTACATTTTATATTAACATGCCAAATATCGTTTTTTTTTAATTTTTTGTTAAATTTATATATAATCTTATATATAAAAATAAAAGCTAAAGCATTTAATTACAAGTAAAACATCCTATATGAATTATCTAAGTATTTTACAAGTGTAATATATTAAAATAAAAAAATAATTATGATTTTTAAGTTTCAAAAAGATAGATATATAAATATATTAAAAATACAAAGCAAATCAATTATTTTTTCAAATTAATTATCTATTTAAAATTTTTAAAAATAAACATCTATATCTATATATTAAAATTAAAAAAAATCACATATCATTTATCTTTACCTACATTAAGATTACAAAATATAACATTTATAATTTTATCAATTAATTTTTTTATTTTCTAAAAGATAACATCTATATCTATATCTATTAAAGTCAATATGGATAATGTAATATATACATGCGATAATATAACAAATATCTTATGTTTAATAATTACCAATTATTTTTTTTATTCTCTAAATGATAACATCATTTTTTAATTTTTTTTATTTTTTAATTAATATGTAACATGTAATAATTCCTTTTTTTTTCACATTAATATTACAAAATATAACATATATCTATCGCTTTTATTAATTAAATTTTTTTAATTGTCTAAAAAATAACATCTATATCTATATATTAAATTTTTTAATTTTTTCCATTGTTATAATATAAATTGCTTGTAATCATTCATTTTTTTATCAATGCTTGGAACTTATGGATCTTAAAAGTCAAAAACTGAAATTTCTATTTTTTTTGTATTTAGTTTATTTGAAGGAGATTGTAGCATAGAATTTCATCATACATTACATAAAAAACTAGCATCTTATGAGGTTTCAGTGTTTGTAAATAGGACACTTCTATTGGAGATTAAAGTATTAGTCACAAAATCACTGTTCAATGTATTAGATTAACATATATTTTTTTCAATGATAAAATATATAGTAACATGATTTTAAAATATAACTGATTTAGTGTGTGTGTGTGTGTGTGTGTGTGTGTATTATTGACTATTTTTGAATTTGTGTTACACACACATACATATATATGGAAAATCTTTTATCAATGGAATAACTATCATGAAAGTTAATTCAATTTTTGGTTGATATTATATGTTATGTGGGTGCAACAAAAAGTTGTTTGAAGTTAATGAAAATTTCATTATTCCTCCTATAATGTTAATGTCCATAATTCAATTCCAACGCAAATAATAATTATATTTACTATATTTAAAACATTACACAGAAATTATTCCATGATGATAATATAAGCATTTTATAATTTCAATAAATATAACTTAATTGTAGCATTTTATATACTGTATAGGTGCAAGTTTAATATTAAGGCACTTAATGGTTTTAGAAAAACAATGTTTGTACTTCTCAATACTGAACCTAAGAAATTAATTAATAAAAATGTTGACAATTTCTATAAAATTTCTCTTAAGGTATCGATTAGTTAATAATTATTTTAATATTGTTCAATATTCAATTTAATTAAATATGGCTATGACCAGGATTTAAGAAAATCTTAGTAGTGGCTGATCGTTTTAATGAGGGGGCGATGCTGGTGGCTGTTCCTCGTGCCCGCATTGCCAGGATAGCAAGGCTGGTGCTATCAAGTCAGCATATAGTGAAGATGCTCTACAGCGATCGTTATGCTTGGGGTATAGGTCAAAATTGGCGAAATGGTTCATTTGAGAAACTCTTGCAGCACTATGGGACAGTGTGTAGATGCAAGGAGCAGTGGGCTCGTTTAGACAACCTCCCGACGAGGACGTCGGCTTCATCAGGCAGGGGAGAGTTTGTTACGCCCTTGTGAGTTGGGGCGCGCCCGTGCGCAAGCTGGTGTGAGCCGAGACTAGCCATGCCTTGGGAGCGGGCATGGGACAGGCTTTCGTTGGCTGCGGAAGCAGAAGCATGCAAGTGACATGCGCAAATGGAAATCGAAGCGTGCAGGACGTACGAGCAAGTACATGTCTGAGTAGTGTGCAAGTGTGTACGGAACCAGGATCTCGGATAGCTAATTTGAGTCCAAATGGGATTCTAAGAGCTGAGGAAGGGCCCTAGATGAGTGCGCACACCTGGCACTCAAGATATGAGCTAGCAACTGACAAGCACTGGACAGATGACTGTGCATGGGGCAGAGTCATGGTGCGGCCAGAACTTTGGTGGGTGAAGAGTTTCTGTTGAGCTTGGTCTCCTAGGAATTTTAGATAGACTAGAGTTCCTAATGGTTGGGGATATTAGCCACTGATTGCCTATATATTTAGTTGTGTACAGCAGTGGACTCATGATGAGAGAAAGAGTGAGTTGGGGAACTCAGGCCTTGTGAGAGAGTCCACGCAGCAGACTTGTAAATCCTTTTAAGAGTGAATAAAAGGTTGGGAACAAGGGTGTTCCTGAAAACGTGTGTGCTTGGCTTTGTGTTTGTGTGCTTATCTTTGCTATTGAGCTTGTGCGCATGCTTGGGTGGTGGTGCGTGCACTGTTGCACGCCAGTGTGCTGTCGAGTGAGTGTCGATTACTCACAGATCGAGTGGCTGAATTAGGCGCATGGAGAGCCTAGTGCCATCACGGGGTGGCGAAAATTGTCACAGGTCTACTTTCTTCTTAGATTTTTTGCCACCCCGTGATGGCACTACGCTCTCCGCTCGCCTAGTTCAGCCATTCGATCTGTGAGTAATCGACACTCACCCAACAGCACACTGGCGTACAATAGTGTGTGCACCACCACCCAAGCACACGCACAAGCTCAATAGCAAAGATAAGCACACAAACACAAAACCAAGCATACACGTTTTCAGGAACACCCTTGTTCCTAACCTTTTATTCACTCTTAAAAGGATTTACAAGTCTGCTGCGTGGACTCTCTTACAAGGCCTGAGTTCCCCAACTCACTCTTTCTCTCATCATGAGTCCACTGCTGTACACAACTAAATATATAGGCAATCAGTGGCGACATCCCCAACCATTAAGAACTCTAGTCTATCTAAAATTCCTAGGAGACCAAGCTCAATAGAAACTCTTCACCCGCCGGAGTTCTGGCCGCACCATGACTCTGCCCCGCGCACAGTCATCTATCCAGTGCTTGTCGGTCGCCAACTCATATGTGTGCACTCATCCAGGGCCCTTCCTCAGCTCTTAGAATCCCATTTGGACTCAAATTAGCTATCTGTGCATATCGGATCACGCCTCTAAGAGTCTGGTATGAAAATAACTCTTGCCACACAGTCCTGGTCACACTAGAATTCTTACCTACGTCTGCTTCCTCATCAGCATCCACGCGCGCCCATCCAATCAGAATCTGACTTCCCTTTTAGAGTCCTGGTCGGACTAGACTTCCTTCTCGCGTCTGCTTCCTTCATCAACATCTGTTCGCTCGTCTAGTCAAACTATCCGCGATCCTGGTTTCGCACACACTTGCACACTATTAGATATGTGCTGCACTACCTCTTACCACAGTGCGTATGTCCTGCATGCTTTGATTGCCATCTGCGCATGTCACTTGAATGCTTCTGCTTCCGCAGCCAATGAAAGCCTGTCCCATGTCCGCTCCCAAGGCATGGCTAGTCTTGGCCCGCACCAGCTTGTGCACAGGTGCGCCCCAGCTCACAAGAGTGTAACAAACTCTCCCCCGCCTGATGAAGCCGATGTCCTCGTTGGGAGGTTGTCTAAATGAGCCCATTGCTCCTTGCATCTACACATTGTCCCATAGTGCTACAAGAGTTTCTCAAACGATACATTTCTCCAATTCTGACCTATACCCCAAGCATAACGGTCGCTGTCGAGCATCTTCACCATAAGCTGGTTGGTGCACTAGCCCTTGATGCTGCGTCCCTGTCGGAGCAAGTAGAGCTTCAGTCGTAGGCCTTGGCTAAGCTACAGCGTTTGGTCAACGATAACCAAAAGGATATGGTGGTCTAGTTCAATGACTTGATCGCGTGGATTCAATCTTTGTCAAATCGGTTTGAAGCTAAAATTTCTAACATTGAAATTGATGTTAGTTTACTAAAGAGGGCTGTTGCAAGTTCCTCGAGTAGCGGTGCTACTGATAGACCCTTAAAGCTGAAATTCCCGGAGCCTAAGCAATTCGGTGGGAGTCGAAGTGCTAAGGAGTTAGAGAACTTCATATGGGATATGGAGCAGTACTTTAAGGATGCTCGTGTCGGGGCTGGCAACCAGGTGTTGGTTACTAGCATGTACCTCATCGGTGATGCTAAATTGTGGTGGCAGATAAGGTTGGATGATGATGCAAGTGCTTGACGAGAAGTGATCCAGACATGGGAAGCCTTGAAGAGGGAATTGAGGGAGCAATTTCTTCCAATGAACATGGCTTGGCGGGCTAGAAAGGCACTAAAGAAATTAAGGCACACAGGTTTTGTGCAGGACTACGTCAAGGAGTTTAGTTTGTTGATGCTAGAGATTACGAACATGACCGAGGAAGATCGAGTGTATAACTTCCTGTCAGGTCTGCAGCCTTGGGCTCAGGTGAAGCTAAGGCGATTGAAGGTGAAGGATCTACCTTCGGCTATTGCTGCTGCAGACAGTTTGAGTGACTATTGAGTTAGATCTTCATCCAACACTGACAAGAAGAAGTCCAAAGAGGATAAGAGGAATTGGAAGCGTGGCAAGGATAGAAAGCGGGGCAAGAAGCAAAGTGACAGTGAGTCATTCGAGTCAGGGGAACCGGATGCACCCAGAGGTAAAACTAAAACTGGTTGTTTTCTTTGTAATGGCCCTCATTGTGCAAAGGATTGTACTTGTAGGCAAAAGCTTTCTGCTATTATTGCTCAGGCTGGTTCCGAAAGTGAGGCGGAAGAGGTGAATCCTAGACTCAATCCTATGCAGTTGCTGAATGCTATCACGAATGGCAAGCGAGGCCCTAACCAAGGGCTGATGTAAATGAAGGCAAAGGTGAATGGGTAGAGTGTGCGTGCCATGTTGAATACGAGAGCTACCAACAATTTCATCTCCAGTGGATGGTGTAGCGACTTGGATTGATCGTCTCCAAGTGCTCGAGTCAGATTAAGGCTGTAAACACGGAGGCACAGCCTGTCCTAGGCGTGACCACTGTTACGATGAAGGCGGGCAGATGGGAACAGGAGTGTAAGATTACAACACTGTCGCTTGATGATTTTGAGCTGATCCTCGGGTTGGAATTTTTTGATGATACGAAGGCAGCACCAATACCTCATTTGAGCGGCCTATGGATTTGTGACTAGAGGTGCCCATGTTTTGTCCCAACGGAGAATGAGGGGACAAAGGCAGAAAAGTCCTCAATGCTAGTGAAATCAGAGGGGAAAAAGGGTAAGACAGTCAGGTTGGCAGCCCTTGTCTAAGTTGATGGCCCTTGTGATGTTGTTGCAGAAGTGCACGCTGGTGCATCAGGCGGAGGCAGTAAGGGGGTGATGGTCTAGGGTGGACGCCCCATTGATATTGAGATAGTTAGCAAGAAACGAGAGCTAGTTGCTAATAAATTTGAGACAGCACGCGGGATACATTTGAGCACAATCAGTTGCTTGGATGCAAGGTCAGCGGAGTCCCTTGCACGTTATAGTCTTCACTGACCAAGCAAGGATCTGCGGATGGTAGACAGATTTGAGGTACCCTCATATGATTCTTTCTATTTTCTTGTCCACTCTAACATTTGTGATCAAACTAGGCAGGTGTTCAAGGTAGACACTAGCCACTGTCGTGAGAGGCAGCAGGTCAGGGAGGGCTTGGTTCAATGGAGTTGGATCGTAAATAGCCTGTGGTATGCTCACTAGGACAGGTTGTGGGTTCCTATGAGTGGAGAACCGACGTGCGTGTTGTCACACGATCCAAAGATGACGGTAGAACATCCAAGCATAAGATGTGTGTTCGATCTTATTTTTTGGCCAGCAGACATGCGGTTTGTCCGTACCATTGTGATGACCGAGCTTTTGAGACAGACGAGGCTGTTTCAACCACTACTGACTCTAGGCAGATTGAGGGAGCCTTTGTTTCAGGTTGGATTGCGCGCGCATGATAGATGGGGATCTATCTTAGTAGTGGCTGATTGTTTTAATAAGGGGGTGATGCTGGTGGTTGTTCCTCATGCCCGCATTGCCAAGATAGAAAGGGTGGTGCTATCAAGTCAGCATATGGTGAAGATGCTCGACAGCGATCGTTATGCTTGGGGTATAGGTCAGAATTGGAGAAATGTTTAGTTTGAGAAACTCTTGCAGCACTATGGGATAGTGTGTAGATGCAAGGAGCAGTAGGCTCATTTAGACAACCTCCCGACGAGGACGTCGGCTTCATAAGGCGAGGGAGAGTTTGTTATGAGCTAGGTCGTGCCCGTACACAAGCTGGTGTGGGCCGAGACTAGCCATGCCTTGGAACGGGCATGGGACAGGCTTTCGTTGGCTGCGAAAGCAGAAGCATGCAGGTGACATGCTCATATGGCAATCGAAGTGTGCAGGACGTACATGCTGTGGTAGGAGGCAGTGCAGCACATGTCTGAGCAGTGTGCAAGTGTGTGCAGAAAACCAGGATCGCTGATAGTCTGACTAGACGAGCGGGCGAATGCTGATGAAGGAAGCAGACGCGAGAAGGAAGTCTAGTCCAACCAGGACTCTAAAAGGGAAGTCAGATTCTGATTGGATGGGCAGCGCAGATGCTGATGAGGAAGCAGACGCGGGTAAGAATCCTAGTGTGACCAGGACTGTGTGGCAAGAGTCAATTTCATACCAGACTCTTAGAGGCGTGATCCGATATGCGTGGATAGCTAATTTGAGTCTTAATAGGATTCTAAGAGCTGAGGAAGGGCCCTGGATGAGTGCGCACACCTGACACTCAAGATATGAGTTGGCGAATGACAAGCACTGGACAGATGACTGTGCGCGGGGCAGCGTCTTGGTGCTGCCAGAACTCTGGCGGGTGAAGGTTTCTGTTGAGCTTGGTCTCCTAGGAATTTTAGATAGACTAAGTTCCATTGACTGTTGAGAAGGTTTCTGTTGAGAAGGTTTCTGGCTGGGGATGTCAGCCATTGACTGCCTATATATTTAGTCGTGTACAGCAGTGGACTCATGATGAGAGAAAGAGTGAGTTGGGGAACTCAGGCCTTGTAAGAGAGTCCACACATGAGACTTGTAAATCCTTTTAGGAGTGAATAAAAGGTTGGGAACAAGGGTGTTCCTGAAATCGTGTGTGCTTGGCTTTGTGTTTGTGTGCTTATCTTTGCTATTGAGCTTATGCACGTGCTTGGGTGGTGGTACGCGCACTGTTGTATGCCAGTGTGTTGTCGAGTGAGTGTCGATTACTCATAGATTGAGTGGCTGAACTAGGCGCTCGGAGAGTCTAGTGCCATCACGGGGTGGCGAAAAATCTGGGAAGCAAGTAGACTTGTGACAATTTTGGTGAAATTTTTGGGTTCAAAACAAGAGCGATAAATTATAATAATGACATAGGAAATACTAAGTTTACCGTGTTTAAAGTGTATTACTTTGATCATAAACTTGAATGTCAAAAATTATTAGAATAATTATGTATACATTTATATAATATAACTATCTTTGTTATATTTTTGTTTAACATATGTTATAACTGAAAATTAATTTAATCAAATCACATATTAATGTTTTATCTATGTCTGTTATTTTATTTATAGAATCTATTAGATAATCGAGTAAAATGACACATCATTGAAAGATAGCAATGAACATTTAAGAATCATTTGCTACCTTTTCAACTCAATAAGAATTCATAGAAAAATCTTCATTTAAAAGAATTTGCACATGAAATTAATTTTAAAACAAAAAAATTTTCAATTTCTTCAAATCAAATACATGTTAAATTTTATTTATATACTATTTTTATTCAATAAATTACAATATAAATTTGATTTAACTTTATAAAATTTGCATAATTATATCCAATGTATAATTTTTTTATATTAGTGTATTGTAAAATAAAAATTATAAATAAAAAAATTAAATATAAATATGCTGCCTTTTTCATAAACATAATAATTTATATTATAAAGTCTCAAAAAAATATATTATCAATAAATTTATTATTCAATTAATGCATTTTTATACATAGTACGAATTTAAAATTAGTTATTATCTAAATTTTAATTTATATTATTTTCTTTTTTTTTTCGTGTCCGAATTACGAGGCAAGACGTCAACAAAAATAGAAACGAAGATACCAAGCCCAAAAAGTTCATGGGGGACGCTTACATGCCCAAACTATACTACTTTGTACGTGCTACTGCTAACAGGATTCTACTTGCAATGTTGGCTGCATCACTTTTTCAAATGGAATGGACGTTAAGTAGGTTGTCAACAAACCGAACATGAATGAATAAAATAATGTAATTGCTCGTTATTTTTTAATACTGTTCGTATTCGATTGTTCATTAAGAAATTTGATTTTCATGTTCAAATTCATTTGTTTATTTAATAGAGTAGTTAATTAAATTTTTGCAAACAAATTTGTTCGTGAACATTAACTGAACATGTTTGTGAAAATATTAAATGAATGTATTCGTAAACATACCAATGAATATATTCACGAATAAATGTTCATAGATTATTAAACAAACATGTTCACAAACACATTTCATGAACACCATACAAACAATGTTTCATTAACTTTTTTGAATCAACAATGTTTTATTAGCTTTAGCACAATTAACTAATTTAATTTAATAATTATTTTATTATTTTTTTTGTTATAAGAGAAATATTAAATAACTAGAAATGAGGATGCTTGAGTTCGAATCCAATACTTACAATATGTCACAACTCATCTTTAACCACTAGGCCAAGAGATAATTGACAATTATTTTATTATTTTTAGGCCAACAAAGTATTGTATAAATATATTTAAAAATTAAGTACTAAATCTTTATGTTAAAAAAAGATATATAAATTATATAATATAAATAATTTTGTTCTTGAACTTCTTAATATTCGACTTATGAACCTTAATGAGCTTTTCTAAATATGTATTTTTAATATATTACTATTAATTTACCATTTTAATATCATAATATATAACTAAAAAAATTAACAAATCAAACTTATCAAGTCATATTCGAATCCATCGTATTAAACTCAAATGGCTTTGAATATTCTGTCAAATTGAGCTCTAACTTCAAAAACCAAATTCAATCAAGCTTGAATCGAGTTTAGACTTTTCGAATCAATTCAAGCTCGGACCTAGTACTGAATTCTCTCGACTCAGCTCGCTTACACTCAGGCTATGGTTAAAGAAAACCTATGCATGGAAGCATTCATATTCTTCTACCAAACAATCCTCATAACATGGATGTGAAGGTTCTAAGATCAGAATACATTTGACATATACTTCCTTTAATTGGCAAAGCAACTGGCAAAGGTCTTCCTGTCATGATATAAAACGAAATACAGAGAGTAGCAAATAAGCAAGCAACAATAACATTTCATTTGCTTCAAAAGTAATTAACTTCAGCTCATAGCAAATTCTTATGCAGGATGAAGTCATTTCTCAAAGCAACTATTGGACTAGTATTCTTGTTTTTTCAATTTAAGAAATAAAAATAAAAGGCTACTTTATTTGCCAGCTTAAATTCACTATCCCCAAAATTCGATTGAATCATAAAACATCATCATCAAATATAAATCAACCTTTTAAATATTAACCAAAGAAACCATTAAAATCGCTATTCCAAACACATAAAGAATTAGAACAATAATCATCAAGGAGCCATATTAACTGAAATTTGACATATATGGATATCTAATTAAGCATCCAACAATTCAAAATTCCAACAAGTGCCATCCATTTTAGAAATACTAAATTAAACAGAAAGTACCATTAAAACTAAAACCAAAACATCAGATATAAAAACTCATAACAATACCATAAAACTCCCAAGAAAGAAAAAGCTAATCACCACCAGCCTTCTGGTAAACATAGGTCATCCCACACTTACCACAGTAATGCCTGTCAAAATGATTAGCCATAAACGTACCAGCTCCGCACTCCGGATTAGGGCACTCTTTCCTCAACCTTTGGACTTTTCCAGAATCATCCACCTTATAAAACTGGAGCACAGCGAGCTTCACCTTCTTCTTCTTGTGCTTGATTTTCTTCGGCTTCGTGTAAGTCTTCTTCTTTCTCTTCTTGGCGCCGCCTCGGAGGCGGAGGACCAGGTGGAGAGTGGACTCCTTTTGGATGTTGTAGTCCGCTAGTGTTCGGCCGTCTTCCAGCTGCTTCCCGGCGAAGATGAGGCGTTGCTGGTCCGGTGGGATGCCTTCCTTGTCTTGGATCTTGGCCTTGACATTGTCGATGGTGTCGGAGGATTCGACCTCCAAGGTTATTGTCTTACCCGTTAGGGTTTTCACGAAGATCTGCATTGTTGCAGGCTTTGGGTGGCGCGGCTGGGGAGAGAGGGAATGGGAAATGAAGTGTAGAGGGGAATTTATAGTGGGATTATATTGTTAGGGTTAGGTTTTACATAATGGCGGTGTTGTGCGTGTTCATTAGTAGTGAAGCTGTTGCGGATGTGGAACCGCCCGATGAAGTTACAATGGGGCTCATGGGGAGCGATTGGTGATGTTGGTGACACGTTTAAAGAAATAATTATATAAAAAAATATCATGTTTTACTCTCGGATAAATTTAACTTATGTCCTCGAAGTTTTAATATAATTCAACTTCAATCTATTAATTTTGAAAACAAACACTTTGATCCAAAACACATAAGATTTTAACATATATCAGTCAAATACTTAACTTGAATTAATAATATTGTATTTTCAAGTATTAAAAATGAATTTTGTTGCTATTTATTATTTTTAAGAAATTTTTTAAAAAATTATTCTATGTAATATTTTTATTTTTTAATACCAAAAAAATTATTATGGATATTTCATGAGTAACAAATGTTTAAGTTAATAGATTTTTTAATAATAACTCAATAGAACAATTTTTTTTATATTGTCAAATTTATAATTTTGGATCAAAATATTCATTTCTCAAACTAATAGGTTAAAATTGAATTATAGTAAAATTTTAAAAACTTCGATAAAATTTACCTTTTACAATTTCAATTTTCATATTTTTTATTTCCTCGACATGCTTTTCTTCCCATCTCTTTTTTCTTGTTACTTTAAAAAAATGGTTATTTCCTTATAATTATTTATTTTAATATAAATATCATTCAATCTCTTTGATTTATAGTTAATTGAATCCTTGATTATTCATTCCCTTCATGTTGCTGGTTTTCTATACAAGAAGAAACCCATGCCTTAAATCAATTATTTATGATTATAGAAGGTACATGCGTTTTTATCAATTTTTTTTTAGTTCATGTAATGCTTAAGTGTGTTATCTACATAAATAGCACATGTTTTTCTTTTGTGTAAACCATAAGAATTTTCATCCATTTTTGTGAGAACCGATTATTTTGTACTGTACATGTGTATTTATATGTAATTTTGATTTTTTTATTATATTTGTAAATTTTAAGTAAATAGTGATGTGGGCCCTACTTGGATTTTGTGCCTAGATATATATATATATATATATATATATATATGATTAAAGGAACAGTGTATAAATGGTGTAATAATGATATTATGAAAATTTTGAGACCAAAATACCTTGTTTGCATCATTTTGTGAAGTATGACAAACAAATTAGAAAATAACAGTTACATCTCGATGGTATTTTTGTAAATTGCACCCAAACTAAAATGAATTGGGACGAAGTAAAAATAGCATGTTATTCTACATCAAAAGTAGTTTAAGATAGCAATAATGGATTTATCAAATCAGTTGTTAAATTGGAGAAATTCGTCGGTGGGTCGTGAGGGTAAAATCATAATTTCTCACTATCTGTGTACCACATGTCAATGAAACCACTTCTAATCATCAAGATACAGTAAATAAGATTAATTGGTGCTGGAATTTGAAATTTTGGAGCACGATTACACAGTTTTTACGACAATGGAACCATAAGGGCAAAATTGTCCGAAATTTACATAACTAGGAGCATTTTGGTCATTTTGCCCACTTCCAAAATTTTCTTCATAAACTCATTAGTTGCTGACCGACACTATTCATGGTCTTCTCCAAGCCTCCCACGCCACCATAAGTGAAGAAAATAAGAAAGAAAAATACAAGCCATCCTGTCAACTATATACACAAAATTTCAACACAATTATAACTAGAAAAATATACTATTCTCTCTCCTCTACCTACCCATACTAAAAGTTCATTGTATAAGCCACAATTTAAGGAGAAAGAGAGCCACAAAGTCTTAATCAAGTGAGGTACATTACTATCCTTTATATATTTTTTTTAATTTTAATGGTGTAAGAATGTTCATCTAAGCTAGCTAAGTGTGTTTATACCATTAGTTTTGACTAAATGGAACAAAATGAAATTATGCCATTAGAGGGAGGATTCGACCATGGAGGGAACCTAGGGAATTTATGTTGTTTCATGCATAAAAAGGATGCCAAATGGATGATTAAGCATGGTAGATTAACATAGTAGTATTGAATTGTTGAGATTCCACCAATTCATTATCATTCCGCATTCGGTCAACATAAGGGGACCATTATGCTTGGCTGATTTTGATGGTTTAAGGGCAGATTTAGACTGTAGGAATTACAAGGAGTTTGCCAGTATGCTCGGATTTAAAATTCAACGCAAAACGAAGAAGTTATGTTATACTATCGATAGAATTTATACTGCAAAAATATTTGCAGTGTCCAATGAGGCTGCATTGAGACATGAATAATAGCTTAAAAATAAGGATTTAATGAGCTAATATTTTTGGTGGAATTAATTGCAGCCTGAGAGTAACGGATTACGGTTGGTGCGCTCGAAAGAGTTGTATATGACAGACAGGTAAGAGATGCGTATGCAATTTGTAGAGATATCTCGAGTGCACTAATTTGATATGCATGATTTTATAAGAATATTTTTGAAATGATATGCTTTGGAAAATGTGGTATTAAGATTGTTTGTGAATTTTGGAACTATATTTGATTTGCAGGAGGGTTAAGGAAATAGTGATAGGATGATATTTTGTGAATTTTATATGTGCTAATATATTTGCTTTATTGATGTTTTATGCCTAAAAGAGCTTACTAATGTTTATTTTATGTTTTAGGTATTAAATATCAAAGTTGAAATTAAAAGAAGCTAAAAAGAGCAAAGTGCAGTATTTTCTGTCCAGCTTGGAAGATTGACGTTTTTGACCAATTTAACGACCTGATCTCAAGATGTGTCCTTCATGAAAGTTGTAGATGACTTCTCAAGCTTTCCATAATGCACAAGATCGCAAAACTCGGAGTTCATTTGGTGGGTCAAACGTCTGGACAAAATCAGTACGAAATTCTAGGCAGAAAAACGAGATTGAGAAGAAATTCCAACAAAGCAAGTTCAAAGACCAGATTTTGTTGAGAGAAGATAATTTCGTAATTTTATTTTGTCTTAGATCTGTAATTAATTAATAAAAATAGGCCTTAGGAATTTTACTTAGAAAATAATTGTAAAAAGATGATGAGATAAAGGTAAGAGTTTGACTAGTCAAATTACTTGTTTCTCAAGTAAACTCTTATCTGAATCCCACATTGCTTAGGAAAGTCTTTTAAACTCTTCCTTAGGCCTATATAAAGAGCACAAGGCTCTCATAAACAACATCCCTCTTATCCCTCTTAGCCCTCAAATCCTTCAAATCCCTCTTATCCCTCTTCTCTTTTAGTCTTGTAGGATTTTCTTTAGGGTTTTTAATAAAATTTTATTTTTTTTCTTTATTTTTAATTAGTTGCTGATTTCTTTATTATTTTTAATTCTGATTTTTTTTCTTTATTTAAATTAAAATTATTTGTGTGTTCTTGCTTGCTAGTTTATAATCTTGATTAGTAATTCTGATTTTATATTATTAAAGATTGCTTCTTTGATTGTTTCTTGCATGATATTTGTAATCTTTATAATATTAAACTTGAATTTTATGATCTTGAATATGACTAGTGAGTAGTTTTCTTATTCAGTTATGAGGTAAATTGATTATTCTTGGGAAAAGCATGTTGTGAGATTCTTGAACCTATTATATAATTGTTGATTAAGTATCCAAGATTCTCTGAGCACATTATAATGATTGTTTGTTTGGTTAGATAGGGTGCACACTATTTAGTTAAATTAAATAATCTACCGCCAGATTAAAAACATAAGTCCGTAATTGCTTATGGAGTTAATCACTAGGGATGGAGGAGAATTAAGGTTTAGATTAAATGAACCGAGCTTATGTGTTTGTTATCTAATGTCAACCCATATCTTTCTTGTTGTTAATGCTGCTACAACTTATATCTAGAGAGCTTGTTCTAGGTAGGTTAAGTAGTTAGAGATTAGTTAAAGAGCTTGTTTTAACTAACGACTCAGTAAGGAAAGATGGTGTAACAGAGCTTGTTGTTATGCTACGGTTGACTATTTAATTGACAGTGATATTTTGTAATCAATGATCAACATCAAAATCCAAGAATGATTGATTGCCTCGTAACTGAAGCTTTTTGCTATTTGTTTTTTTATATTTAATAATTCTTGTTTTCTTTATTTTGGAATAGTTTACAAAACCCCCAAACTTCTTCTTTCCCTAAACCCTAAGATTAGATTTTTAATTTAATAATTAACTTAAAAAATTCAGTCTCTGTGGGTTCGACCCTTACTCCGCTATCTACATAGTAGAGTTAGGAAATTTTAGTTTTGGTGACTGACGACACTCATCAAATTTTTGGCGCCGTTGCCGGGGACTGAAATTTGTTTAGGTTAATTATTTTAATTTAAAGTCTAATTTTTTTTTCTTTTCTTTTTCTTTTGTTTTTCAGGGATTGCTTGTCTGACAAGGATTCTAGTCACAAACTTCCAAAGATTAGGGACTACATACAAGCAATCCAAAGCGCAGTGCCACAAGCACCACAACATCCACCACCACTACCTCCCAAGACGAGAAGTGAGAGGCCTCCATGGAGCAAGCTTATGAACCATACTATGATCATGACCCATACTATAATTATGAACCACACTACGATACCTACTATCAAGGATGGTGGGATCATTCTAATTTTAGTTATGGGAATCAATATGAGGTTTACAATATGCCATTCCAAGATACATACCAAGCTCCACCTCAAGACTCAGGTATGCCTCCACCTCAAGAATCAAGTATGTCTCTTGAAGATATTGTTAAGACTCTTGAGATTAAAACATTACAATTGTCACAAGAGGCTGATGTTTATATTAAGAATATTGATCACCATGTGAGTCAAATATTGCATTCTTTAAGTAACATTGAAGCTATGACCTCTCAACCTGTGGAGAATCCAAGAGATAATGTTACTAACATCACCTTGAAAAGTGAAAGGGAAATTGATTCCAAGGAAAGTGCACATGAAGATGTCGATGACTTTATAGAAAGGGAGGATGAAACTGATTTCAATATTAAAGGTGGAGTTGTTGACATGCACAATGTAAAAGGCAGAGAGAATTTCGACAACTTTATAAAGCACTATGAGGATGTTGAGATCAAGGAATTCAAAGCTGAGGTAAGTGATAAACAAATTCCTTTTAATTCTTCTACTTACCCTTCTCCTTTTCCTAGTAGGTTTGCAAGAGCTACAAACGAAGAGCAAGACAAGGAAACCTTGAAGACATTTAGGAAAATGGAAGTCAGTATTCCTCTCCTTGATGAAATTAATGATCAAGTGCCTTGTGATGCCAAGTTTTTAAGGGAACTATGCACTTCCAAGAAGAAATTAAAAGGTGATGAAAAGCAGGTTCTTAAAGATGAGCTAGAAATAGCCACAAGTAAAAATCTTGAGAATGAGGAACTCGAGAGACCGATAAAAAAGTTGAGGTATGGGATTGGATGATGAAAGGTGGAGTAGTCGAGCTAACGACATTAAACAAAAGCGCTACTTGGGAGGCAACCCAAGGATGTAAAACGAGGGAGTATTTCTTTCCTTACTTATATTACCATTTAATTTTTGAGTTTTTTATTGTTCTTCTTTGCATGCTAGACTTACTTTGAGGATAAAGTAAGATTTAAGTGTGGGGGGGAATATTGGTTTATGAGTCTATAGAGTTTTTTTTTAGAAACATAGAGTTTTTTTTTTCGGAACTGGAATTTTTTTTAAAAAAAAAGGTCAAATTTTTAAGTTTTTTGAAGATCTTGATATGTTTTCTTTCTTTTAAAGATTGATTCTAAACTAAAACAAAGTTTTATAGGAAAGTTAAGAGTATTTTGATTGTTATTATTGTTGAAGTGAGTACTTTCTAAAGAATTTATGTGAGTTCATGATTAAATATGATTGTTCATATGATATTGATAATGTGATTATTTCATTGAAGTCGGTATAAGCAAAGGATAAATAGACAAGAACATAAAAAAAAAAGAAAAAAAAAGAAAATAGAGGTTGAAAGCTTTAAATTCTACTCCAATGTTTTGAGTTACTCGATCTTATTGATTGAATTCTTCAAGTGACTTAAAATATGAGTATGCAAAGCACTCTAAAAGAGGGCTTACTTGTTGAGTAACCGGGTGTTGGTATCACCAATATTAACATTCGCGTAAAAAGGCAAGTAAGTACTTAGGGAAACCATTATTGAAACCTCAAAAGAAAAAAAAAGAAAAAGAAGGAAGAGAAAATAGAAAAAAAAAAGTTCTTGATCTATTGACTTTGTTTGTAGTAATGTAAATTGGATAATTGCAAAGTTGATATTATATGTTTCAATTGTATTGATTGTGAATTTTGCATGAATTTATTTAGAAGTATGCAAGAATATGAGAAGTAATGATTAGAATATGATTGACTTGATTTTTTGACTCTTGTTGAAGTTATGAGTTAAGAATTGAAAGATTTGAAAATATATTCATGATCTTAATCTTGTTTTGAGTCTTAATTTTTAAAATTTTCAGTCTTATTTTGAATTTTTAGGATTGAGTCTTAAGTAAAAGATTTTGTGGGTATATCTTCTGAAAGCCCTCACGAGACACAACTCGTCCACTAGGGGTGACCTAGGGGTTTAAAGGCTTATTGCATAAGCTAAATGCAATCGTGATTCCTACGAAAGTGAGTTAGGTTTTAGGAAAAGGATTTTAAGATTAGGACTTTAGGATTTAGTTCTTTAGGAAGTTAGTTTAGGTTTGCTAGAGGACTAGCAAAAGCTAAGTGTGGGGGAATTTGATAGGATGATATTTTGTGAATTTTATATGTGCTAATATATTTGCTTTATTGATGTTTTATGCCTAAAAGAGCTTACTAATGTTTATTTTATGTTTTAGGTATTAAATATCAAAGTTGAAATTAAAAGAAGCTAAAAAGAGCAAAGTGCAGTATTTTCTGTCCAGCTTGGAAGATTGACGTTTTTGACCAATTTAACGACCTGATCTCAAGATGTGTCCTTCATGAAAGTTGTAGATGACTTCTCAAGCTTTCCATAATGCACAAGATCGCAAAAATCGGAGTTCATTTGGTGGGTCAAACGTCTGGACAAAATCAGTACAAAATTCTGGGCAGAAAAACGAGATTGAGAAGAAATTCCAACAAAGCAAGTTCAAAGACCAGATTTTGTTGAGAGAAGATAATTTCTTAATTTTATTTTGTCTTAGATCTGTAATTAATTAATAAAAATAGGCCTTAGGAATTTTACTTAGAAAATAATTGTAAAAAGATGATGAGATAAAGGTAAGAGTTTGACTAGTCAAATTACTTGTTTCTCAAGTAAACTCTTATCTGAATCCCACATTGCTTAGGAAAGTCTTTTAAACTCTTCCTTAGGCCTATATAAAGAGCACAAGGCTCTCATAAACAACATCCCTCTTATCCCTCTTAGCCCTCAAATCCTTCAAATCCCTCTTATCCCTCTTCTCTTTTAGTCTTGTAGGATTTTCTTTAGGGTTTTTAATAAAATTTTATTTTTTTTCTTTATTTTTAATTAGTTGCTGATTTCTTTATTATTTTTAATTCTGATTTTTTTTCTTTATTTAAATTAAAATTATTTGTGTGTTCTTGCTTGCTAGTTTATAATCTTGATTAGTAATTCTGATTTTATATTATTAAAGATTGCTTCTTTGATTGTTTCTTGCATGATATTTGTAATCTTTATAATATTAAACTTGAATTTTATGATCTTGAATATGACTAGTGAGTAGTTTTCTTATTCAGTTATGAGGTAAATTGATTATTCTTGGGAAAAGCATGTTGTGAGATTCTTGAACCTATTATATAATTGTTGATTAAGTATCCAAGATTCTCTGAGCACATTATAATGATTGTTTGTTTGGTTAGATAGGGTGCACACTATTTAGTTAAATTAAATAATCTACCGCCAGATTAAAAACATAAGTCCGTAATTGCTTATGGAGTTAATCACTAGGGATGGAGGAGAATTAAGGTTTAGATTAAATGAACCGAGCTTATGTGTTTGTTATCTAATGTCAACCCATATTTTTCTTGTTGTTAATGCTGCTACAACTTATATCTAGAGAGCTTGTTCTAGGTAGGTTAAGTAGTTAGAGATTAGTTAAAGAGCTTGTTTTAACTAACGACTCAGTAAGGAAAGATGGTGTAACAGAGCTTGTTGTTATGCTACGGTTGACTATTTAATTGACAGTGATATTTTGTAATCAATGATCAACATCAAAATCCAAGAATGATTGATTGCCTCGTAACTGAAGCTTTTTGCTATTTGGTTTTTTATATTTAATAATTCTTGTTTTCTTTATTTTGGAATAGTTTACAAAACCCCCAAACTTCTTCTTTCCCTAAACCCTAAGATTAGATTTTTAATTTAATAATTAACTTAAAAAATTCAGTCTCTGTGGGTTCGACCCTTACTCCGCTATCTACATAGTAGAGTTAGGAAATTTTATTTTTGGTGACTGACGACACTCATCAAATAGCAGTTGTTATACTGCTGAAATTTCCTAGAAAATTTTATAAAAATCTCATGAAATATTTTAATACATATTGGGTTAATTTCCTAGCTTTGGAAATAAATAAATTTAATATTTTTCATAAAACATGAATATACCGAAAAATATTATTTAAATATTCATGTTACCGATTTTAATGAAAGTGAGGTTACTGAAAATTCCTCCTACATGTTTTATAGTGTATGAAATGGTTTATGAAGTGAAAAGTGGAAAAGTGAATATTTTATAAACTATTTTTCATAAATATTCACTTAATGATTTTAATAAAACCTTTATGAACTGACTGATGATTTTAATTATCTTATTGATTTCCATAAAGGTGACATGATGATGAGAATACTGTTTTGAGACTGATAGGCCCCTTTATCATGCTAATATGTGATATGTGATATGTGACATGTGACGTGTGATATGTGACATATGATATGTATTCAGTCCCGGTAGACACCTGATAAGTGTACAACTGAGGACCTCTATAGACTATGGCCATAGATCTAACATGATAATTTCTCTACGCTACGAGGATTATTGCATGATATAATTCGGGTGATGCCTTAGTCTCCATTGTTTCTATAATATGAAAAGTGATGATTTAAATGCAAAATGATATGAAAAAGATGAATGATGTTTTAGATGTTTTAAATGAGATAAGTAATGATTTTCTAAACAGTTTTACTGTACTAAATTAAGTACATGACTGTTTACGAAATTTCAGTGATATATGAGATATGTGATATGTTTTCAAAAAGGAGATGGAAAAGTGTTAATCTAATATTCTTTTATGATTAATTTGAATATTAGATTATATGATTAAATGTTTTACATGTGTAGACACCTCATTTTGTCCAGGTTGTATTTTTGTAAAAAACTAATAATTTGTAAATTTTGATTTGACATTTTGAATTAACATCTAGAAAAATTAGGATTAACATTATTACGATTATTTAAATTAGAAATATTTAATAGATTAGGATAATTTTATTAATATAAGATAAATAGTAATATAGGTTAGGATTTATTAGATAATTATAAATTAAAATATTTTTAGGATAAGATAATTAGATTTTTTAGGATAATTCATATTAAAATTGATAGAATTAGATTAGGATTAACATAAAAATTAAATAGATAAAATATTAAAAATAAAAGATAATTAATAGACTAGGTTTAGTTGTATTAGGATTCTAACAAGTTTATGACTATAAAAAAGGGTTAAACTCATAACTTAAGTTGGGGGGGGGGGGGGGGGGGGGGGGGGGGATTGGAAGAAAGAAAAAATCACAAATATACGCAGACAAGCAGTGACAGCACCCACGGCAAGAAGCAGACAGTGGCAGCAACAATTTGGCAACACCGAGGGGAGGTTGCAGCACCGGAGAAAGTGGGACAGCGTTGGGCTTTCGACGTTAGTAGGAATGAGGGGAAGCAGTATCAAACAATTGAGAGAAAATTAGAGGGAAATTAAGAGTAAGATACAGAGAACGGGAGAGCAATTTGGAGAGCACAAAAAATTAGAGAGCAAATAAAAAAAGGGCAAATTGAGGTGAGTGAGATCAGAAAGCGAGTAAATACAGAAGTTTGGAGGAATTGTTGGCGATTGAAGTAACAGCAACACCGGTGATAGACAACGCTCCAGGAGTAGTTGTTGATACAACAACCGTATAGATCTCCGTTCCGTCCGTGCCTGGCCGCCTTGGTCCTCTTGTTTTTCTAAGTTCAAGCGAAGTGGGAAGCCCCGCTTTACTTTAGTCTTCAATCTGTCTACTCGTGAAGCTTCCATTTTACAACCTACAAAAGGTAATGTCTCAATAGCAAATTTATATATACAAGTGATGTGACTCAATCTCCAAAACCGGTACTGCTGCATCCATCTCTTTGTTTTCATTCTACGATTATTTGTTTCTTATAGTTGCACTTAATATGGATAGTAGGAATAGTAAGTAGTAAATAAGAAAAAATAATATTATAGGAAGATAAGGATCGTAAAAGAATATGGGACAAAATAAAAAGACAAATGGCATTTATGGTAGTAATGATAACGGTAAGAATGTAAGGAATTAAAGAGATAAAAATAGTAATGAATTTAGGATATAAAATTGATAACTGAAATAATGAAATAAAGCAATAAATGACATCACCAAGGTTATATAATAAAAATAAATGAAAGAGATAAATAGAAAATTTAAAACAATCCAAAATAATAAATTTTGAAAATTGGTTAAGCCTTTCCGATGATGGAATCTTCGAGGCAATTATGAATGAGTAACACTCGAGGAATTCCTAGGTAAGAGGATTCTTTTTAAGTCTATCCAGAATGATGGAAGATTTAAAAGGTATTTTCAAAAACAAAGGTTGACACTTTATTCTCTAGATAAAAAAATAAAAATAAAAAATAACTATAAAATAATTGTGTACCAATAATAATGATAGAAGACTAAGATAATAATAAAAATATAAGTTACATAATTTATTCCGATGATGGAATCTTTGAGGTGATTACGAATGAGTAACACTCGAAGAATTCCTAGGTGAGAAGATCTTTCTAAGTTTATCCAGAATGATGGAAGACTTAGAAGGCATTTTCAAAATAAACGAATAATAAATAAAGATAAAAACATAATAAATAATAAAATTTATATTCTAATAAAGATAAAATAATAAATAAGAAATAAATAAATAATAATTCCGATGATGGAATCTTCAAGGTGATTGCGAATGAGTAACACTTGAGGACTTTCTGGGTGAGAGGATTCTTCTAAGTTTATCCAGAATGATGGAAAATTTAGAAGATATTCTCAATATTAAATACCAAAATCCTAAAAAAAATTTTAATAAATAATATATACAAAATAATATTTAAAATAAATAAATAAATGTAATAAAAATAATTGAATAAAAATAATAATAAAATTCTAAAATACTTCCGACTACGGAGCCTCTTCAGGGGAGTCGAATGGTACCCCTTGAATACTCTTGAGGTGAGAAGAGTCTTTTAAGAATTCATTCAGAATGATGGAGGATTCTTAAAAGATTTTTCAATATTTAAACAATAATATGAAATATTAAAAGACCACATAATTAAGACTAAGTTAAAATAACACAAGATAAAATGGTACCAATATTGGGCGTTGTAGGGGTGCTATAACCTTCCCTACACGTAAATGAACTCCCGAACCCAAAACTTAAAATATAGACCAGTCCTTAGAGTCAATTAGGTGGCCAATCACACCTAGGTTAAAAAAAAGATTGGTGGCGACTCCATTTGTTTAATGTCTAGCGACCTAGCCTTAGGAAACGTTATGACAACATGTTGAAAGTATTGATTTGAAATGCATATGAAATGTTATGGAAAAGTGATTTATTTTCAAAAATTAATACTTAATCCCTATAGTCGCTTCTAGGTTTCGGGACAAGACAGGTATTTCAAAATTCCTTCCTTGCTCCATCCGGATCCCTAACTGACTATAGTATCCTTCCTATTAAGGTCCCTAGTGCACCTATAGGAACTTAATGATTTTATAGCATATAGATTTCGTGATATCAAGCATTACATACAATTCTTTTACTGAGTCATGGTTTGCTCACTCCTTTACTTTTAACATCTACAGATTACTTCCAGTGATTGCGTGATTATCATTCGAGGATTTTCAGCTGCTTTTTGAGTACCCCAAGGCAGCGTAGTACATATCTTGGAAGTATAATCATTTATTTTATATGTTCAGGC
The DNA here is from genome assembly GCA_032173925.1 of Heritiera fomes. Taxonomy (NCBI): domain Eukaryota; kingdom Viridiplantae; phylum Streptophyta; class Magnoliopsida; order Malvales; family Malvaceae; genus Heritiera; species Heritiera fomes. The sequence goes on along the minus strand of JAPDPM010000009.1, from coordinate 11,314,481 downwards.
TTACTTTACAGTACTACTGTGTTATATTATAAATAGGAGATGTAAACGAGAGATAAACTATGATATGTAAATATTTTACCAAATGGTAAATTACAGTTATAAATGTGTACTGTATAAAGGAAATGAGAAATAAAGACATCGCAGACAACCCAACCTTTGTAAAATGTGTGGAAAAAAGGTAACATATCGTATATTCAAGATGTGACAATTTTAACCGTTTGAGACTAATCTTGTTCGGAGCTTAGTCACAGTTAAGGCTTTTCACCCCTCTCCAAAGGTGTGTTTAGTGGGGATCGAACCCGAGAGTTTTTCTTATAAACTCAGCTTGCGTTACCAACTAAGCCATAACCTATGGGTAATAACACATGTTTGTACTATATTAATAAATGAAACATAAATGCACTAATTTTTTGTTTGAATCGCTATGACATTTGAAATATCCTTTTGATAATGAGAATTTAAAGGATTGGTTCAGTGGTTTAAGATTTCATTGAATTTTTGAGTTAGAATGATTCATAACAAGAAGTCTATTCGAATCCTCACCATGTCAAATTTTTTTGGGCCAATGCTAGCCACACAATATGATCAAAAATTAATCTCATACCCAATATGATATTAGAACACCACATGGTTTGAAAAAAAAAATAACCTTTTGACAACAAGGACATCGAAGAGTCATGTAAATAGAAAAAAAAGTCATACATTTGTGAAGAGAATATTGGATTTTCATTTGTTGCAATTTCTGGCCATGTGCCATGGCGTTGATTTTAAGTACAGTAAAGCCCTTTAAATTAATATTTTTAGGATTATCATTTCATATTAATTTACAAGGGTTATTTCAATCAAAACAAATTTAGAAGGGTTATTATTTTAAAGCCATTTACCTTAAACCTTTTTTTTTGGGCCAAACACCACCTTAAACCTTTAGTTTTAATTAGACATGACAAATCGTTTAGACAGGTGAATTAAGTTTTTTTTTATAAATAAACAAATTTTAATCATTACATATTAAATTAAGTAAACATTTTTTGGATCTCACATGAACCTCTTTTTTATTGATATACCTTTATCTATTTTTCAATTCAAATGCGTTTAGTTCTGATTATTAATTATATTTTATGTCAAATATAAGTTGGCTGTTAAAGTATTATATAGAAATAACACTGCTTCTTTTGTTATTCTTGATGGAAAAATTTAATTAAATTCTCGATTACACAGCTTAACAATAGTTTAAAATGAAAAATGAACTTATTTTTTTTTAATAACAATTTTTTAAATTCAATTCATATTAATAATTACTTATTTTAATTTAAAATTTATAACTTATTTATAGGAAGATGGTAATGTCAAAGTGGAAAAAAATATTGGAAGGATTAATAAGCCTCTATATTCGAAGTGTAGTTGAACTTGAATACAACTTTTATCATGAGAGTGCCTGCGCGGTTGTGCCTATAATATAATTTATGTGGGAGACAGCTGATAATTTCTTGACAAAATACAAAAAGGTAAATATTCATATGTATGCATGTAAACAAAATACCAACCTACATGCATAATATGGCTGACAAAGATGAAAATTCTTCAAACTCCTGGAAAAAAACTATGTGCACCTGAAGAAGGTTTCATGTACATTAATTAATCAATTAAAATTAATTTATCTTATAAATAAATAAAATTTATTTTAAATTATATACAAAATTGCAGGTGTATGAAAAAAAGGCTGCACAAGATGAAGATGCCCAAAACTAAGACATTTTTTATGGTGATAAAACTTTTAATTTTTAATTTAACAATTTTATTTATTTTTTTAAATATTATTATTTTAGATATTTGGACGAAACTATTTATATATTTCATTATTCATTAATTATTATTTAAAAATTTTAAAATGATTTACTATTCTTTTTAAAATTATCAAATTTTATTCTAATTTATTATTTTGAATGTAGTATATTTATTACAAATTTTATTTGTATATGTAAACAAATAGATTTAATATATAATATTTCTATAAAAAGACATATTTAGATAAAAACATACATGCACCGCAAAGGTCACAAATTAGTTATATAAATGCTATAGTTTTTTTTCTTTTTCCATACAATATTTGCTTAAAAAAGTAGAGATAATTGCTTCCGTTTCATATCCATTAATGAATTCGATACTTTGAAATTAGAGATTCAAAATTTTAATTATTAACTATTAAGACAAGTTTAATTATCTGAATGGCCGAATGGACAAATGCTACTGGGTAAGGTCAATCAATTATGTGGTTGTGCAGCGATGATCATGATATGTTCTCATACTTAACCATAAAAACAATCTTTTGAAAATCACACAGAACACATCTTTCACAACTCAAAAATTACGGATACGTCTCACTTTTCTTGCCAAACAGGCACACAATTAACTCCCAGACTGCCATTCCATCCAAGGCACTGTTCTTCCACAGTCCAGAAGATAATGAAGTTCTTGCCTTAATTAGGTAGCATTGCCCTGCTAGAAGACAAACTAGGAGTTCAATATATATCAAGACAATAAACCTTTGACTTTCAGAAGTCTTGCGGATTGGAAAGAAAACAAACCAGTTTCATTTATATAGTTGGTATTTTATGGTAGCCTGTTTGTTCTAATTGAACAGGAAAAAGATCCCAAAAGCATAATTAAGTTAACGGCAAACAAACATTTTCTTTGTTTTCGAGTCCCCACGTCCCAAAAGCTTTGTATTTTGTATGCTATGCCTATATAAAGACCTTCTAACAGGAGTGATTCAACTCAAAGCCTACAGCAATAATCTAGTTGTTCAAAACAATGGACCTTTCCAAGTTTTTCATTGCCATTTTCATTTTCCAAGTGTTGTTCCCCTGCCATATGACAATCCAGGCAGCTTCTGGAAACTCAAACCTCTTCCGAGAATATATAGGAGCTGAGTTAAAAAATGTCAGATTCACTGATGTTCCCATTAATTCGAATGTCGATTTCCATTTCATTCTCGCATTTGCCATAGACTATGACATCTCAGGTTCTCCTTCTCCAACAAATGGGAAATTCAATGTCTTTTAGGACTCTGACAACCTCAGCCCTTCCCAGGTTTCTTCCATCAAGAGCCGCCATTCAAATGTTAAAGTGGCCTTAAGTCTAGGAGGGGACAGTGTGAGAGGTGGCTATGCTTACTTCAACGCTTCCTCTGTAGACTCTTGGGTTTCAAATGCAGTTTCTTCTCTCACAAATATCATCAAAAAGTACAACTTGGATGGAATTGACATTGACTATGAGCACTTCCATGCTGACCCTGCCACTTTCGCTGAGTGCATTGGACGCCTTATAACAACCCTCAAGAAGAATGGAGTAATCTCTTTTGCTTCCATAGCTCCATTCTATGATGATGACGTTCAAAGACATTACAAGGCCTTGTGGAAAAGCTATGGTCACCTCATAGACTATGTCAACTTCCAATTTTATGCCTATGATAAAGCAACAACAGTTTCTCAGTTTATCAATTACTTCAACACCCAAAGCTCTAACTATAATGGCGGTCAGGTTTTAGTTAGCTTCATTAGTGATGGAAGCGGTGGCTTGACAGCGGGAAACGGCTTCTTTACTGCCTGCGATGTGCTCAAGAGTCAGAACATGTTGATGAGATTGGTTCTGCTTCTGTGTTAAACCTCCTTGGTGGATATGAAGATGACCTTGAGTGTTCTTGAGTGCCTTGAATAACCTTGAATTTTGATCTCCTTGGTAATCACGAAGAAATGCAGAAATGGCTTCTAGGCGTGCTGCTATAATGCCACTTTCCTTAAGATTATTTCGCCCCCACCAATTACGGCATGCAATAGAGGTTGATCGAATATCCCTAGGATACAAAGAAGCCCTTGTTTAAAATCACTTTGCACTAGTGAAATTAAACCACTAATTACCCTTGACAAGTACAGAAGTATCTTGTCTTAGTCACTATCTCCTGCAGCAAATAATGCCTAAGAAACTTATCTTTAGTTTGAGAGTGAGAGGGAAGAAAGAATATCAGAATTATTCTGGTATATTTTGATCAATCTCAAGTATGAACTTGACATCTCTATTTATAGAGATTAATTCCAAGTGATGCAACCTTTAATCAAGTGATATGATTTTTCAATTGTGTTGTTTGATTCATCAAACACAATTGTTCAACAAGGTCCCAACCTTTGGAGACAAATGGTAATGTTGCTTAACCATTCAGAAGTTGAATAACATCTTTTGGATGAGCTTGTAACTCTTTAATCAAGAAACTATCCGTTGTATACACTTTTTATACTAGGCAGTCGGATGCCCGAAAATGGCAGTCGAATGCCCTAGTGTATTTTTAAAACAGTAAGCAAGTCCAGGTATGGCAGTCGACTGCTCTCTCATGGCAGTTGACTGCTCTAACATAAATCTTATACAGAAGCTTGATCGTATTATGGGCAGTTGACTGCCCTATAAAGGCAGTTGACTGCTCCCCAAGGCAGTCGACTGCTCCCCAAGGCAGTCGACTCCCTTCCCAAGGCATCCAACTGCCTTAGTGTAAATTTTATACAGAATGTTTTCTGCACAAGGGCAGTTGACTGCCCTACCAAGCTTCAATTAATCGAGTTTACTTCGATTTTCTTAACCCGGAACCTTACCAAGGCATTAGTTTCTTAATTCCATTGATTAAACTTCATATTTAATCAATAATTCATCCACTTTTTGAAAATATTCAAACAATCCCCCACCATTTTCAAAATAAAGTAAATCCGATACTTAAGGAATCCTTATGCATAAGTGAAGGTATCAATCCTGATTTAAAACCTCCACTTTAGTGAACAAATGCTGTTGAGTTAATCAGAACCGCATGGTAGAACTAGTTCTTTGAACCAGCGGTTCTATACGATTAGTCATACATTAATTCACACATAAGACTTCAAAACTCGTCAAGAGTCATTTAGCAAAAGCTCGACACGTTTACTGGCCATGTGTCTTGTATCTATTCGTGAGTGCTTGAGAGCCAAGCCCTGAGCTCCTAGAAGCGGCACCACTTCCACTCATATAGGTGAACTCCATCAAGAATACAACCGTATAAGCATTCCAACACTATATTTACGTGTTATGGGTCCATTAAGAGTAAAAACTCAACCTCCTCCTTTATCATACAGTTTCAAGCACTTTATCACTTGGGAATGATTATTTAAAATAAGTACTTGCAGCCACATTCATATGATGTACTTGGACTCGTTAAAACTCAAGACTTAATGTCCAATTAAGCGTTGAGTTGAGGTTCCATCATGTGTGACTAAGTTAATGGGCTTGAGTCCCATCCCCTTGGAAGTCTTAGACACAACTTCTCTTGTAAGTCCTTTTGTCAATGGATCCGCCAAGTTTTCACTAGACTTGACAAAATTTATGGTGATCACCCCATCTAGAATAAGTTGTCTAACATAACTATGTCTTAAACCAATATGTCTAGACTTCCCATTGTAAACTTGGCTATAAGCCTTTGATAATGTTGCTTCACTATCACATCGAATTGAAATAGGCGACATTGGCTTTGGCCATAAAGGAACCTCATAAAGTAGATTTCTCAACCATTCAGCTTCCTTACTTGCCGAAGCCAATGCCACAAATTCTGAAGCCATAGTAGAATCTGTTATGCATGTTTGTTTCTTAGATCCCCAAGAAACTGCACCCCCACCAAACATGAATATTCATCCACTTGTGGATGAATAATCGTCCATGTTGGTGATCCAACTTGCATCTGTATATCCTTCTAAGACCGAAGGTTCACCACTATAAACAATGCCATAATCAATGGTTTTCTTCAAGTATTTTAATACTCTAGAAATGGCATTCCAATGCAAGTTACTAGGGTTGCTAGTATATTTACTAAGCTTGCCAACCGCAAAAGCTATATCCGGTGATGGAGACCCATTAAGCTCACACAACTCAAGTCATGTTCGTGATGTTCGTGATCCTTTGAGCATCCATGGAGGTCCAATTACAAGAGCTAAATCAAAGATATTGCAACAAGCCTTAGCTGGTTTCATTAATATTGCTAGAGAGAAAGCCCAACAAAGCTTGAGCATGGAGGATGATAAAGTCTTTTACAACATGATCTAAGCCCAAGTTCAACCTTCTTGAAGACACACACAAGTATTAGGCTGAAATGCAATTAGGCTGGATGCATATTTTATTTAGTTAAGTATTATTGGGCTGAACGTTGTCTTAATTTAATTTAAGCCCAATTCTTTTTTTAAATAATATATTTTGTAGGACTTCTATTACTTGTTCTGCAAGTTAGGAGAGTAGGATTCCTATTGCTTGTTCTGCAAGTTTGCTATTTCCTATTCTGCAAGTTAGGAAAGTAGGATTCCTATTAGTTGTGCTGCAAGTTAGCTAGTTGCCTATAAATAGTTATGTAACCTTTTTTTCCCCATTGGATATTATTCAATTGCTTTCAGCTGTCCTGTTACCACTACCTTTTTTTTCTTTTTATGTCATAATTCATCCATTTTTTGAAAAAATACTTGCCTTTTTTTATGTCAGGAATGATAACAGAGTAAAGTTTAACGGTTAATGGGTTCATTAGGCCTGATTTACCATAAAAACTTGTTTGGACTGCATGTCAAACTAAGCCTAAGAATCTGTTCAAAATAATTCACAGAAAAGTTTCAGTTTTGGAATCTTCTTAAGCAGTCTCAAATCTGTTACTTCTTCCTGATCTTTCTTTGTTAAGAGGAGAGAAAAGTTCATATGAGACTGCTTTAGCTCGCAAGAGAATGACATTTCTGATCTGAAACAAAACAAAACGTTCTGTTATATTCAATAATATATGATATTAAGATCAGTCATTCTGCTGAGCTGCAAATTCGGTAGCTAGGTATTTAATTTATTTTCACCATCGCAAGCTGGGTAGAATGAGATGTATTAGTTGTATTGTCGCTCTTTTCTTTTCTTGCTCTAAAATGGCAATGGAAATGTCTCTGTCATCTATATCCTACAGCTGTACTATGTAGTTTTAAATTTTAAGTGTAAATATAAATCGTAATTTATTATTGCTTAAAACATATTAATATGGGATACTAAGTATATAATTAATACTATTATGTTTTTTACATTTTTCTCACGAGGAAAATGTACGCATCCACGCTGAAATGTGAAATTACACACATGATTGCAGGTGTAGCCTCTCTTCATCACCGCATCTGTGTCATTTCTTTTATTCTTTCTCAAGCATACGATGATAGGAGGATAATCTTCTTGCTCAAATGGAATCTCTGTTTTTCTTTTTCTTTTTCATTGTAAATTTATGTTTAGTCATGTTTTTAGTTTTCTATTCCTCCTTCCTCTGCGTTTGCTTCTCTGTTTGATATTTCGCTTCTTAAATTTTTTAGTTCTTTGTCGACAAATTTATCCAATTCCGGTTCTTAACACAATCAAATAGCATACGCCATTTTTTTTTAATTTAAATAAAAAGAGTTTCTTTGTTTGTTTTTCTTCTTAAAGAAATTATTCTTTTGGCAGCTGATATTATTCAATTGCTTTCAGCTGTCCTGTTTGGTTTTCAATTTTTGTTTGATTTTAAGAATTACCCTTTTTGAACTTTTATGATGATAGTTAGTTAAGTTGAATCTTTGGGTAGAGAGACATTCATTTGTTGTCTGAACTGAACATTGTGCATTGCAATATTAATAAAGAAATTATGATAACCATTGCAGCAAGGAGGAGTAATTTCTTGAGTTTCTTAACAGGATCCTCAACGCATACATGGCAGCCCATCATGACTGCCGATACTGCCACCTTAAGTTACTGGTTGAACTGGAGGTTCTCACTCTGTGCACTATTCATCCTAATCTCTATGGTTGTGGCAGCAATTATAATTTGGAAATTTGAGGGTCGGAAAGCTGAACCTCAGGATAGAGAAAATCTGAAGAAAGCTCCTGGTCTTTTATATGAGGATGAAACTTGGAATACATGTCTCAAGGGCATTCACCCTGCTTGGCTGCCTGGTTTTAGAGTGTTTGCTTTCATCATGCTTTTGGCATTGCTTATGGCCAATGTTGTCATTGATGGAGCTGGAATATTTTACTTCTATACTCAGTGAGTGATATAGATCTACAGCTTTCCTATTCTTGGTTACATTGAAGGTTATTTACTTGAATTTGAGTTTGAATAGCATTTCTAGAACTTGATGATGGTGCACTACATATTGTTCCTGCTTTACATATTCTGCATTGATTCTAGTTTTACCATTGTGGATTTGTCAGATGATATTTGTCTAAATATGATCCTGTTAGTCAATTTTCTTTCTGGAATAGGTTTGATCCAAATGCCACTGTGGTTTGAGCATGCTGAAAATAGCTATGTAGTACCCTGTTTAATCAGTAAGAATGGTTTAACCTATGCATAATAATGCTGTATTGTCTGTTTAGTATAGAGAGTTCGTCTTTTAGAGGTTGAAACTGCTATTAATGATTTGAACAGCTTGATTGGATGAAGGTTCAAGTATTCTAAATATGAGAGAGAGTCAAAAGGAATGAGTAAGAAATAGTTTAACATGATTTATTGTTAATCAAGATGCTATATGCATTGACGATCAGCTTTCCCATTGATCTTTATTATTGCTGAATTCTTGGTTTGCATTTTATTATATCACATCTGTTTTTGTTCCTGAACAGGTGGACATTTACTTTGGTCACAATCTACTTTGGGGTATGTCTCTTACACCATTTTTATCATATCTGTTCTTTCTTTCTGAAGCAGGTTGCTCCTCCACTTTCAGATTACTAGGATATCCTTTTGAATAACTTCTTGATATTCTCAACAACGATTGTAGTTTGGATCTGCAATCTCCATATATGGATGTCAGAAACACTGGGGAAAAGTTGGTGGCAAAAGGGCTGATCACGTAAGTTTAGATTCTGAGCAAGGCACTAACCTATCTCCCACTCTTGGAGAAACTGCAAATGCATCCAACCAGTCCAAACATTTTGATGCCCATGAAGCACCTTATCATCCTCCTGGAGCAGAGGCATTGACTTATGCGTTTCAAATTATTTATCAGGTAAGTTTTCTCCAAAAATCAGCTTCCACAGTTTGCAAAATTCAACTTCTCCTGGTTTCCCTTTTGTCTTCCGCTGGTCGCCATAACTTCATCATATTCTGTGTGCTTCAGTTTCTTTAAAAAACCTTGGATTTAACCATTACAACATATCTTGAAGAAAGAAAGCTGACTATAATTACTGTGACAGAAAGTCGTGTGAACTGTATTCAAGGGAACCTGTAGTAGTTGTCTAGTGCTATCTGCTGTTGATTATATCCTAAGTATTTAGATCATATTTTAACTGCTTTTCACCTTATTTTTTATCATTTGGTGTCTGCCAGTAGATTTGTGCCGGTGCAGTAATGCTCACTGATTCAGTATTTTGGCTCATTTTTTTTCCATTCCTAACATCCAAAGATTACGGTTTGAATTTTGTAAGTATGAGGCTACAAACTCTAATTTTCCTGAGCTTTTATGCTTCTTTTGTTTGGAACTTTTGTTGCTCTGTATGTGATCCAACCCCCTTGCCCTAGTGGTTGAATTGTTACTCGAGTCAACATGAATAAGAGATCTTACCTCAGCTAATTGGATATATGGAAGTAGTGTAATTTGAGAAGGGTTTTATCTTATCTTATTTTCTTTTAAGTTGAAAAATAATTGGAAACACAGATTGGATAGCAGTGCATTAAAACTTGAAGTTGGCCGTTGTGCATCTCCTTCACACTGTAATGTAAGCTTGGGAAGGTGATAAAAAGGCTTTGTGGCTAGTTCTGTTAACTTCTTCCTTCTTATTGTGCATGCAAGTGTGGAAAGTAGGCCAGATAACTGACAAGAAACAACAAAATGCAACCTTTATTTGTGCTCTCAATATGAGGACAGATCCACAGAAGTTTGTTAACTTTCTCGAACACTCATGAGAGTGCAACTTCTAAATTTTGTTAAAATATTTGGTTTGATGTCATTAGATTCCTTCATTTATTAGCAACTTCCATCACTCGACTTGTGTAGTAAATGTACAATTAGGTAACCTGGGCTATAAAAAATGGAAACACTTCGCTGGGTTTTCACCTGTTGCCATTTAGCATTTCATGTAACAAGAGTTGAATTGCTCTTTTGTTATTTGCCTGGCATCTTTTACCTGGGATTTATGTCCACACTTTCAACTGCAGCTGATTGTCTGTATGCACTCAGTCAATGCGGTTTTCCTACTTGGTGACACAATTTTAAATTGCATGGTAAGCTTCCATTTTTTTGATAATCCTAGTGGCATTTCATTACCAGTATCTTCTGATGAATTACTACGCTAATTGTACTTTTCCCTTACAGCGGTTCCCTTTGTTTCGAATTGCATATTTTGTTTTATGGACGAACACATTTGTTATTTTCCAATGGAGCATCCATGCTTGTGTTAACTTTTGGTAAGACTATTTCTGTTTTACAGTTTTATCTACTAGTTCAAATATTTTATTTGATTCTTTTCCTTGCTTCTTGGGGTGAAAGGCTTTATCCTCATATAGTGGCAACCCTCTCTTTGCAGGTGGCCTTATCCATTTCTTGACTTGTCATCCTCCTATGCTCCCTTATGGTAAACATTTAATCTTTTGTTAAATGTCATTATGGTTATGTTTTGGTGTGAACCATATTCGCTCAATTTGCTTGCCATCTCTGTTACTCTGTCGGACTGAACAGGTACTTGGGAGTAGGAGTGATGCAGATTCCATGCTATGGCATTTTTTCTTTACTAATTAAACTCAAGCATTTTTCTTTGTCAAGGGCATTCCCTGATTCTTATCGAATATTGAGGTAACAAAGAAATCAGTCAGTGGTTAACACCAGCCGCTACTACATGCCATCAGCTAGCAGGAAGATTACTAAAATCTTATGTCTTCTCATTTTGGTGATGAGTAACTATTCTTAAGTGGAAGCTAAAGAGTCCAATGCTACGCGGTTATATCCATATTGTTTGAATTTTGTAATTGTAGATAGAGACTATCGTCTGAAATGGCAAATAGAGAAGATTTTTAATTTAGACATCCAAGATTGTCTGTCCGACTTACACACTATATTTACAAATGTAAGCAACCTAGAGCCTAGACCGTGCGATTTACATGTAATTAATAAAGTATATCCCAGGGTTATAATTCCTTCAGCCAGGAGGTTCTTTAATCTCTTCTCTGCAAAGTGCAAACTTTGTTGTATCCTTGCTGGAGACATTGGAACATGAGATATATGTATAGAGATGTAATTAAACCGAATCGAGACAATTCAATATTAGATTTGAGCTCAGCTCAACTTTAAAATTTGAAGCTCGAAGCTCGGGTTTGGGTTTTAAAGCTCGAGCTCAATTCGATAGAATATTCAAGCAGCTCGATTCGTTAGGTTTGAACTCGACTCGATTAACTCAATTTGTCAATTTTTAACTATATTATTACAGTAAAATGATAAATTATAATAACATATTCAAAATATATATTAAAAAGAGTTCAATAAGGCTCGTGAGCTGCTCGAGCCTAGTATTAAGAAACTCAAATTTGGCTCGAATCGTTATTTGAGTAGCTCAAGCTTGGTTCAAAAGTGAACGAGTCAAACTCGAATAATTATCGAGTCAAGCTCAAGTAGCTTATGAGTAGCTTGATTTATTTACACCTTATATGCAAATATTCTTCTCTTCTCCAATGGTTCATAAAATCCGAAGTTGTTGAGGTGTTTTGGAGTCTGCATTAGATCGGGTCTCAACACTGTCGAAGGACTTGCATCAAGCGCTCGAGAGCAGTTGCCCCCATCCTGGAAAGATGAGGAGGGCATTGAAGATCTTTCAGCGATTTCGTCTCCAATACTTATGTAGGTATGGTATTTTTGGTAAGACAAAGAAGAATAAATATAGAGAGAGGATGAAAATGAGATGGAGTGACTGACAATTCGTATATTCACATTGTTGAATTTGATGTTATAACATAACACTATTTATTGAAACACAAATTATAAAATATATTTTAATTCTAAATATAAATATAACTTGTTGATTATTATACATATTAAATGCGATGCGACGTAATTTAAAATTTTGAAAATCAAAGTTTAGTCCAATGATTGTTATCTTTTTAAGAGGTAATAAGTCAAAAGTTTGATTTTTTTTTATTCTCTCTGCTATCTCTTATGAATAAAAAAAACATGATTTAAAAATTTAGAGTTTATGAAAATGGGGGTTTACTCAAATTAAATATAGCATCCTCTTCCTGTAATATCATCCCAAATACGCTAACTTTCGTGGAATAAGCCATTAGTAATACAAATAAATGTAAACCATAATAATTAAATAGTACAAAACAAAAATATAGAGTATGCATGTATCATGTGTTAGTACAAAACAAAAAGATAGAGCGTGCATGTATCATGTGTGTGCGTGACAAAACAGAAGCACTTGTGACTTGTCTTGGAGCCTCATTTTCAAATTACCATTTCATTTTCTGCATTGAATATTTGTATTTACGGCTCCGTGGAAATCAAGCCTTGAATTTGATTCTGCTTCTTTGGCAAAGCCAAGTCAAGCAGAGAGCATGGTGCTATGCAGTGTTGACTGAGAGATGCTTAGCTCATCCTTATCACGTGTCAAACAAATGCTAGTGTTTCCTCATTCTGACCGGCGGTTGGTGAATGGTGAGTTGCCAAATCCATTTTGTTTCTTAAAAAGAAAAAAGAAAAAAAAAGATTGTTTTCAGGCTTTCAGCCTTTGGTTCTGTTCCATCTTAAACCAATGCAAAATGACTAGTTAGCAAACTCCTTAATGAAATCAATTAGTACTTTACTACAACATTTGGTTTCACTATTTCCGTAATTGCATTAGTTAATTTGCTTTCTTTATTTTTGGACTAACAATGTGTCTGGTAAAAAAAAGAACGAGAAAAGAAAGAGTCTCCAAAGAAAAATTACTTCCTTTTCTCATCATTTCCTTGGTTTGATCATTGATGGAAGATAAATAAAGTGTGAAAAAAAAAGTGGATTACTTTCCAAATTAATTCTTTAAAATATGTAAGGAAAAGACACATTCAAGTTAAATTAATAATTTAATTACAATTTTACTCTTACTCTCATTGTTTGCTTCTATTTTTCATAATTCATATCAAACATATAGAACATTGATTTTTGTTATACCAAACATAAGTGCTTTCTTTCCATATCTGCCATTTTGACCAAACCTAAAATCTAGAGGGAATTAGGCAGCCCTAATTTTGGTACGGTTAAAGGAAAAAGGTCCAACGACCCCCAAAGTTATAGTCAATTTTGGACATCTTTTATCTAAAACGGTGTTGCTTAAAATATTTTATATATAAAAAAAATATTGTGGTTAAAATATTTAGACTTTACCAGTAAGATTAAGATGATAATGCATATTATTTAAAAATATTAAAAGAATAAGAGAATATGTGTCATTATCTTAACATTTATTTTAAAATCTATAAACTCCATTAATAATGTATTGGTATAACCCTTTATATACATATGTATGTATATGTATGTATATAAAACAAGAAAATGAAAGAGAAACAAATCTAAGGTTGCTTAAATGTAAATTCAATGATTCCAACTTTTAAGAAAAAGCAATTCTTTTTTAATCTTATGCAATATTTAGAATATGTGTTATCATCTTAATCTTATTTATGAAATTTAAAAAATTTCACTAATAGTATGTTGATTATAATTCATATAGATATAGATATAAAATTGTTGGTGCTTAGTCTAAACAAGTTAGAAGTTCAAAATTATACCTTATTTGAATGTTAATAAGATGGCCAACTTAAAACGATAGCCGCTCAACTTGGGGTTTTTATAGAAAAATGACAAGGGCCAAGGGGTATGCATATGCCTACATAAACAAGCATCTATCTATCTCACTAATTTTTATATTTGCAATACTCTATTATTTAATACAACAAAAGTTCTCTATAAAAAATAATAATAATAATAATAATTGAATTTCATAATTCATTATAATTACTTTAATTGGAGAATTTGAATAACAACATTTTCTTTAACCGACGTAAGCAGTCAGTATTTCAAACTAACCAACCATCTTAAGATCCCACGGTTGGACTGGAGAAACAGCAGCCATCACTGAATTCAGAAACAAATTAAAAAAATAAATAAATAAAAAGAAATCAAAGTTGATGCCTGATACTCATATTTAACTTCACTTCATCTTCTTGTTCATTTCAATTTACCGGAGATCTATTCAACTCATCCACCAATCAGGTTTAATAATGTTTTTATTTATTTGATATACGAAAATTTATCTCATACTTTATCATCAAATTTTTAAATTTTATCAATAAAATTAAAAAATTCTTACATATAATACAGTTAATTAACTTTACAAGATCCCTGATCCCTGTACTCATTAAGAAAATTTATAAATAAAATCGATAAATTTTATTTTTATTTTGTGAAATTTAGAAAATTTTTGCATCAAAAAAAGAAATTTAGAAAATTCATTAACAATTTATAAGATAAAACATTCGTTTAAAGTGATCAAAAAAATTTTAAAATATTTTGAGTTTGAAATTTTCATAAATTTATTAAATTTAATATAAATAAATTTATTTAAATCAATGAAAATAATGTATAACAACATGCCAAAAAATAAAAAAGTTTAAAGTGATAAATAGAATGTATTAGCTAAAACTTGAAACGTAGGTTGGGATGCGGAGCGGGTAGGTAGCCGCATGCGTGACGTGTCTGTTTCCAACAAGTTCCCGCGAATCCGGTTCAAGTCATTTTTATGCAGAAAAATGCTAAAATGTTTGATTATTTGTAAAAAAAATATATATATATATATATATATTATAAATTTATTTTCTAAAACTCATTCCAGTACAACTATAAATACACCAAACAAAAGAAAGGCGAAACAACACATTTGAAGTTCAGAAGTTGGATCGGAAGTTGTAGCTCTAACAACCCCTTGCCTACCTTCCTCCACTTCGCTTCTCTTTCAACGTTTCTTACGTTTCGCTTACATCTGAATTTAAAAGAAAAAGTTTCATTTGGTTGGAAATTTTCTCAGAAAGAAAAAGAAATGGCACGCAAGAAGATCAGAGAGTATGATTCCAAGAGATTGTTGAAGGAGCATTTCAACAGGCTTTGCGGCAAACAATTACCGATAAAATCTGCTCAAGTTAGTATAATTTCTCCTTCTCCTTCTGCATCTCCATTTTCATTTCAAACTGCATGCATACTTCCCTTTTTTAGTCTGATTTGCTGAGTAATTTCTTTTTCAATTGAATCTAGAACAAAATTAAAATAACTGTCCGGCTTTAAGATTTCCTGATCTAGCGTAAAGCTAGAAGCCTTGGTCGCTTTACTTAGTCTTAGTTTGAAATATTGTTTCCAGATCGGGAAGCTTTCAAATTTGAACATGAATTTAAGATGTTGATCTTTCCTTGATTCGTTGATTAATGATTACTGCATGTGTTGGAAGTTTCAATGAATTGTTTGGTTGTGCTGCTGATTTTAGGTGACGGA
Source organism: Heritiera fomes (assembly GCA_032173925.1). Classification (NCBI taxonomy): domain Eukaryota; kingdom Viridiplantae; phylum Streptophyta; class Magnoliopsida; order Malvales; family Malvaceae; genus Heritiera; species Heritiera fomes. The sequence goes on along the minus strand of JAPDPM010000009.1, from coordinate 11,298,928 downwards.
GTCAACTGATTTCAATGAGCTAGTAGAGAAGGAGCCATGGCTTTCGTCGCAGAAACTGGTTGTTAAACCTGATATGTTGTTCGGAAAGCGTGGGAAGAGTGGTTTGGTCGGCTTAAATCTAGATTTCGCCCAAGTTATTGCTTTTGTGAAAGAGCGCCTCGGCAAAGAGGTTCATTTTACGTCCTAATACATCACTTTCTATTTGTATATTTGCACCCTTTATTTGACATTAATAAGTTTGAGGGTTCGGCTTTATGTTTGCTGCAGGTGGAAATGGGTGGATGTAAAGGACCTGTCACAACGTTCATCGTTGAACCTTTCATCCCTCACAATGAAGAGTTCTACCTTAACATTGTCTCCGAGCGACTTGGTTGCAGTATTAGCTTTTCAGAGTGTGGAGGAATTGAAATTGAAGAGAACTGGGATAAGGTATTGCATCAGTTTATCTTTATTTCTTGTATTTTCTGACCTTATAGTTCCTTAGCTAAGATGGAGTTATCCTTAATATAGGTCAAGACCATATTTGTCCCAACCGGTTCATCTTTCAGTTCAGAAACTTGTGCTCCACTTGTTGCAACCCTTCCCTTGGAGGTAATTTTTCCAAATAATTAATTTTTTTTGAGCTATTTCTGCTTCTTGATTGTAGTTTCGCTAATTTTTTTTAGGTCTGTAATTTCTGGCATCAGATTTTCCTTTCCATAACTTGAGCGAGTTACTTTGCATTTTAAAAGACCACTTCATCTGACGGATTTGCCACATAGATCAGCAAATTAGTATATATGCATACAGTGAAATCCACTCTGAATGTTTGACAAAATGTATGTTCTTTTATTGTAGATCAAAAGAGAAATCGAGGAGTTCATCAAAGTAATTTTTGCTCTATTTCAAGGTGTGTCATATATCTGTCTTGAATCTAATTCCAATTAACATTTGGAACTTGTCATTAACATTTACAAGTTTCAAAATATCAGATCTTGACTTCACTTTCCTTGAGATGAACCCTTTCACACTGGTTGATGGAAAGCCTTATCCTTTGGATATGAGAGGCGAGCTGGATGACACTGCTTCTTTCAAGAACTTTAAGAAGTATATCTCCATTTATCACTGGTTTTCTTTATTTATAGTTTCAATGTAATGTGGAGTAGGGATAAACATCATCTGATGCAATTTCATTTCTCTGTAGGTGGGGTAATATTGAATTTCCAATGCCATTTGGAAGAGTAATGAGTGAAACTGAAAGCTATATTCATGGGTTAGATGAGAAGGTACACTAGATTTTACACATGGTTGGCCTTGTATCCAAAATCATCTTTTACTTGCTAATCACCCAGTTGCAGTAGGAACTTGTGCTGTATATAATATGGCATATATGGCAATTATTTTATCAGTCACTTCGTCATATATATCTAAAAGTAACCCTGTATGTTCAGTTCAGTCTTAATGATTAGTAAACTACAGTTTACAATCACAGAACTCTTCTCTGTTAAAAGTGGTGTTAAAGTACATTGCTGTTCATTTTGTAGCTTCTTCCGCAACTATGGTATTAACTTAAAAAAAAAAAACCCCTTGCAGACAAGTGCATCTTTGAAATTTACTGTGTTGAACCCTAAGGGACGCATTTGGACAATGGTAGCTGGAGGAGGTGCAAGTGTCATCTATGCTGATACGGTTGGTACTCTTCTTTCCACATTCGGAGTTTTCAGGATGGGGACTAAAACTGCGTGATTTTGAATTGTTGGTCATGCTTTTCATTTACTCGAATGATTTGTTGCCCAATCAGGTTGGGGATCTTGGCTTTGCTTCTGAGCTTGGAAATTATGCAGAATACAGTGGAGCACCCAATGAAGAGGAAGTGCTGCAGTATGCCAGAGTAGTAATTGATGTAAGAATTCTGGCCCTTCACTAACATTATAGTGGTGCTAGAATAGAAACTGTGATCTTGTACTTGACCAGCTGATGCTGTGTCTAACTTTTGTTGAAGATTATGAAACATTTGTTGAATAATTACAGATGAAATAATTGCTGTGCATTAATAAGCAATATGAACACATTTTCAGTGCTCACTGGCATACATCCTTAAACTGATTTAAGTACTTGATTTTGGATTACAAATAATTTTATGAGTCCTCTACAGTGTGCCGCTGCTAACCCTGATGGCTACAAAAGAGCCCTTGTAATTGGTGGAGGAATAGCTAACTTTACTGATGTGGGTGCTACATTTAACGGCATAATTCGAGCCTTGAAGGAGAAGGTGAGCTTAACTATAGTGGAGTTTATTTTACTTGTCCTCCTTTATATATTGAGTATAACTAGATATGCAAATTTATACAGGAATCAAAGCTCAAAGCAGCACGGATGCACTTATATGTGAGGAGAGGAGGTCCAAATTACCAGAAAGGCCTTGCAAAAATGCGGGCACTTGGAGAGGAAATTGGCATCCCTATTGAGGTATCATTATTGTATAGAGTTCCTTACAGGAAAATGCTAGGAGCAGTCACTTTTGACCATCACTTTTAACACTCTCATTCTCATAAAGTCACATTACATTATTGGTATCGGTAACTTGTTGTAACAAGTTGCTTACTTTTTCTTCCACCAATAAAAGCATATGAAGATTGAAGTACCAATAAAAGCAACAAGTTACCAATTTCAACTTTCAAATTTAATGTGATGTGATTTTTTGAAAGTGAGTGTTAAAAGTGACTATAAAAAATGATTGTCTCTAGCTCTTTTATGAACCACGAAATGTAAATTATTATTACTCTAAATATTAATGGTATCTATACAAGAGGAAAAAGAATTAGAAAACAAAAAAATTTGCTGATATTTTACCTTTTGTTTCACTGCCTCTGTCATAGGTTTATGGTCCTGAAGCTACAATGACCGGCATATGCCAGCACGCGATCCAGTACATCACTGCAGCTGCGTAACTTGTTGGTTCTTGAGCTCAATATCTTTTCTAGTAGGGCATGTTCACTATATTTCCATTTCATTGTAGCAGACACCGCACTAAGTACTGCTAGTTCACATTTATGAACCATCTGTAGTTGTCCTGATCATAAGATCACAGGCAGATGGCATTTGTCAGCAATAAAGAGCTTAGAAATGTTTTATCTTTTCCCCCGCCTTTAATTTCTTACTGCCATTAATAAACTTTCCGTGTATTAGTAGTGTAACGTAAGAAGAAGTAAACACCACCTAATTTGTTCACAAAGATTCACTAATGGTTTCAATATTTTGAATTGCTCTGAATCAGTAGCTCATGACATGCTTAAACCTGGTTTTATCTGATTGCATTACATGTCTAAAATATGTCTCTAGATGGTCATAGATAAATACTGCAAACAGAAAATGAGCCTGTTTTGGAAAGTTCACTTCCAAGGAGTATTCTTAGTTTGATTTCGTCACACTTCGAATCACCGTCCAATGTTATTACTTCCAACATAATGTCAATTACTGTATACAGATAGACCTTATTTTCTTTGAGTTTGTTCTTATTCTCAAATTAATACAATAACATTGAATTTGTATTCCTTATCTTTTTAGATATTTGCCTCTAAATTGTTCTGTTTCAACCTTATTTCTTAATATTTATTTTTCAATAAAATTTTAGGGCTTTTTGTAATGTACTTTACGCTTTTTTTCTCTCGTTTATATCTTAATTTTTCCCCTTTTCATAATTAATGAGTTACATTTTTTTAGCTTTTTTATAGTTTAGGTGGAGGAAACCACTTGATTCCAAGACCAGACTTGCAAGTTTAACGAAAAATTAAGATTGAGTTACATAGTTAGAATTCAATAAAAATGGCTCCAGTTTTAAATTAGCATACTCGATTAGTATAAATCTAGTATTCTCAAAAAAAAAAACATCGCCTTTCTACAAAATGTTATTTTCATTTGTAGAATCTCTAAAAAAAAAAAAAAAAAAATCAAGAAAAATGAACGCCTCTGAAACCCAAATTTAACAAAGCCATAAATTAGCCCAAATATCAATTTCAACCAGGGCCTTTGGCAATGAGATGTAAAAAATGTAAATATATTTTTGAATGTTAATTAATATAGATGTAAAAAATGTAAATATATATTTTTTATCATTTTTATTATATTTTATTTTTAATCGTGTCATTCGTGTAGTGTCTATTCGTGTCGTGTTTATTCGTGTTGTGTCAATTTCGTGTTATTTTATCTAAATCGTGTCGTGTCATTATGTGTCAGTCGTATTATGTCACGTGTTATACGTAAAAAAAAGTGTCGTGTTTCATGTTTATAATTCAGACATGTTTTATAATTCGTGTCATGTTCGTGTTTTGATAATTCGTGTCGTGTTTGAACTCGTATCGTGTCGTGTCATGACACGGAGACACGAATTGTCAGATCTACTTGCAAGTTTAACAAAAAAATTAAGATTGTCCGCCAAGAAAAGTTATTGGCAATGAAAATCAAACCAAAATCTTATAAGCTAAATATTCGATTTTTACCAACTTAACTAATTCTGTTAACAATTGAGTTACATAGTTAGAATTCAATAACAATGGCTCCAGTTTTAAATTAGTATACTCGATTAGTATAAATCTAGCATTCTCAAAAAAAAAAAACATCGCGTTGCTACAAAATGTTATTTTCATTTGTAGAATCTCTAAAAAAAAAATTAAAAATCAAGAAAAATGAACGCCTATAAAACCCAAATTTAACAAGGCCATAAATTAGCCCACATTTAAATTTCAACCAGGGCCTATGGAAATGAGGAAACAATTCAATGTAGTATTTGAGGAAGGAACATTGGGCTCATTGGTGGCCCAAATTTCAATTGGGACGCCCATTCTTATGCATCACGTGATAATTACGCCACTACGCACAGATCCTAAATGCTAATACATTAAGCAAGGGAATGCCTATTTATTTGATAGATATTTTTAGGTTTAATATACAAATATACTCTTTACGTTTATCACAAAATAAAATTAAATCTTTAACTTTTAATTGAATAAAAATCAATCTATTAAGTTTTATTAAAGAGACTCCACACTGTCAATACATCATATAAAAATTTTTTTATTATTTGTTTTGGGTTTTTTTTAATTTATATATGATGTACTAATAAGTAATGTATAGTTTATAAACAGTCAATAAATTCTTTGTAGACCTGCCACCAACAACTGGTTGGCGTGGGTGGCAAGCGGCCCTCGTCCCTTAAGCAAGGTCAGGGTTCAAATCCTGACTTGTGTATGGAGTGCCAGTGTTGAGAGAGGGACAAGCCTAATCACGCTCTGCTTCTCCCCACTCCGGAATAATCACCGAAGGTGAAAACCGGGAGGTTTCGACCAAAAAAAATTCTTTGTAGACCTGCCATTAGTCTTTTGGACATTTTAAGTGGCTTTTAAAGAATGCCTTCCTAGAAATAGTATGGAAGATTTGGGATCTGGATGCAACCACGTGAGGTAAAATGCTTAAATTTAGGTTCCAAAGTTTCCTGCTCTCTCTTTCTGAATTGCTGCAGTTGCTGTCATCTATTTCCCAAAACCTTTTGGTCATTACCCTTATCAGAACGTTTTGGTCTTTATTAATGTTACTATGCCCTTTCTGGGCGCTCTATGCGTCCATCCGCCATCTTAAGTTCTTCAGTTTCTGTATACTTCTAAGCTCGCTCATATAACTCCGAAAGCATTTTTCACTAGCAGTTGAGGTTGCAATGGCAACAACAGAGATTGTATTTGCTAAGAGACATGGTTGTTTTTGTTTCCTTAGACAACGCTAATTGTTGAGGTCAACAATAATCAAGTAAGGTGACTATGGTCAAAAGTACCTGAAAACAATATGTTGTTAAGAGGGGTCAAAGTTTGACACTCCAACGCTCAAGTTAGTATATGTTTTTTTTTTTTTGAAATATCAAGTTAGTATATGTTGAAGATTAATGAAGAACAAAAAATTTGAAAATAAATCAAGGACAAAGTAAAGGCCAAATGGTTTAAGAGTGATTTTTGGGAATGAAGAGGCCAACCCCTTTTCATGGTCCTTCAAACCTGCTTTACGGTGCCTAGGTTACTTTGGATCTCATGTCTCAAAATGGAGGACTAGATCTACTCAAAGGCTAGGCTATTCGTCAAAGCTAGAAGGCTCATCTGATATTTGATCGAATTTAGATAAAAATATCTGATACAATAATTGCACTTGAACAAAATTTTTAGGCTAGTTTAAAAATTGGATCGGTCTTGAGCTTGATCTTTCAAAGCTCAAGCTTAACCCGGTCCGAATTTATATTTTTTTATTTTTTATATTTCTTTTTTAATATTAATTAAACTTTTTTTTATATATTCAATAAGTATAATATAATTATATGTATATAAAACTTTATTGATTAATAAATATGAGTATAAATATTTAATATGAAAATTGATATATAAATTTTGACAAATTAAATTAAATTTTAAATGGTATAAAATAATAAAAACAAATATATAAAAAACTTAAAATATAAAAATTTATTTTTGGACCTGAGCGGACCGAGCTCGTACTTGTAATATAAAAAAAACTTAGACAAAAAATCAAATCCAAATTTTTAAATTGAATCAAACTTAAACACATAAATTTTATACTAATATTATCATGGGTCCAACCCGAGCCCGGCTCGGCCTTGCCTATGACCAGTTCTACTGCGGGACCCTCCGTTGCAACGCTCAACTATCTACTACCAATTGAGTGAAGAATGTCAGGTGTCCTCTCCTCATAAGTCTTATTATTCAGGTGGTTTCTCCCAAGAAATAACCTGCTTCAAGCTGTTTTCCGGTTGTCAAGCTAGAGAGTTGGGCTTTGTTATTGGCCGGCTGAATTACAAGTTCTTTCCAAGTGTTTATTTAGGCGTATATTGGGTTTAGCATTAAAAATGAATTACAATATTATTTTTTTATTTTTTTTATTATTGACCCATAATAATTTTAAAAAATAACAAAAATAAAGTAATAAAACTAATGTCAATCAAATAGAATATTAATTATATCTTCTTTGATTTGATCCAACATATTAATAATATTTCAGAAAGTAAAAGGCAGATGAAAAAAAGGAGGCAAATCTTGACTGAGTCGGATTAGAACCAATTAGTCTTTTGCAATTTGATCTAGTTCAAAAGTTTTGGTTTGGGACATATTTAAAAATATTAATATTTCTAATTAAAATGAAATTAAAATGTATTTTTTTAACCAAAGCGAATTTAAATTTCATAATATATTACAAATTTTTTAATAACTTGATCGAATGATTATTATACTTTAATTTTCAAATCTAATAAACTTAATAACTCTTAATTTGGCCATAACAGAACTTCAATTTTATAACTTTAACATCAAAAGTACCACCTTACAATCTCTTTTAACAAAATCCAAATGGGCTTTCTTTATAACACCTAAGCCAACTGTAACGAGACAGAAACCAAAAAATTCTATCTCAAGTAGCTTACATTTACAAGCGATTTATACCGTTGGAGGCGTTGGTAGCCCGTCCTTGTTCAAAATATGAACCAAGGAGGATGGTGATAAATCAATCCAATTTTAATATACCTGATTATAGAGTATTCTTCATGTTTCCTGCAACCTGTTTGCTAATATCTCCGAATGAGTTTCAAGGATAAAATTTTCAGATTACACTTCATAGCTAGGAGCAAAGTTTCTTTAGCTTAATAGCTAAATGTACCAATAACTTTTTGTACAAAATGAATATCAGCTTTTAATGTTTTATCGTATGAAAATCAGTTCATAAATTTTTATTTTACAATAAATAAACTCTCAATATTTTAAAATCATGCAATTAAATCCAAATCTATTAAATAACACTAACTTTCATTAGTATTGCATACGTGGCATGTCACGTAACAACCAACTAAACTATTTATGTCAACTTCAACTTAGGATGTCTAAATTGTAGTTAATGTAATTTAACATATCTAAACTTAATTATATGATTTTGAAATATTAAAATTTTATTTACAGTAAAATAAAAGTTTATAAATTGATTTTCATACAATAAACCTTTATTTCTAGAGGAGAATCCACCTCCACTTTCTCAGCCATCCTTGCCTCGATCACATCTTAGGACCAACGCCATACAAGCTTCATTTCTACAGCTAATCAACTTAATAATTGACTAGTTGCAGATTAATTTTCTAAAATAGTTCTACTTGATCTTAAAATTACCAGTATCTATCAAATAGTCCACTGACTTTATTATTAAAATAAGTCTCCGACAACTCTATTGCTATAATAAATTCTAATACGTTTATTTAAAATTAATGAGTTTATGTGTGTAAATATAAAGAAATCATTTTTTATACATTAAAAATAAATTCTTTAATTTTATAACAACATTAAAAATTATTACATATCTCATTTTAATTTTTTAAAAAATATCTTATGAAATACGTGTTACCTTATTAATTCTATCAATAAAATTTAAAAGTAATATGAATGATATTAGAGATAATTTTTTGTATACAAATTAAGGATTATCAAGAAAGTATGATTTAAATTTAATGGTGTATTGATTGTATGATAAAGAACGAAACACGGGTCAAAATCAAAGATGTTGAACGAATTATCTATTGCTGTTTTTAAGGGAAAAGGACATGTATTTATCTTTTGAGTAGTCAAATTAGATCTTTCCATTTAGTCCTTTTTAATCTTTAATTCTCTTTTAATATGATTGTAACATTTTGACTACATAAAATAAAATCTGAGGTCAGATCAAAAAAATAAAATAAAATAAAATACGAGGGCCAGGGATAGGGCTAGGGCCTGGTGCTACGGCTACGGCTAGGGGCTAGGGTTAGGGCCTTAGGCATGACTGATCAGATTTTGCAAGACAAACCTAAAATAAAAATGGTCTTGGTTAATTTCCTTTGATCATTACAAGATTAATCAGGGGATTGTTTGACAAGATTTAGTTTTTAAGTTTTTTTTTAAACAGTAGTACAAAACATGTTTAGTAATTTTTTTATTTTTAAAAAACAAAAGCAAAAATTTTCTGAATAATTAGAAGCATAAATTTCTTATTTTTATTAATTTTGAAAACATATTTTTATTTCTGACACTACTATGAGTAAGAGAATGATATCTATGCATTAATATAATATTATATATATAATCATAATAAAATTATAAAGCAAAATTAATTAATTAATTAAATTTTAATATAAAATAATATTTAATTTAAAATAATATATTTTATTGAATATAGAAAATATGAAAAATATAAAATAATTAAATCTAAAATACATTATAATATTATAATATTATTGAATTTAAAATTGTATAATATTATTATTGAATATATTAGAAATATTTTAAAATATAATTGAATATAACTTGAATTTGTTAATAGCTAATATTATTATGCATTATTATTTAATATAATTAATTATTTTCTTAATAAAAATTTATTTATTATTATATTATTTTAATTTAAATTTAAAATATATAATTGCTACTATTAAATAATTTAATATTATTAAATAAATGAATACTTAACACTAAATAATATTATTTGTATAATTAAATAATTTACTATAGATTAATTAGTTGAATATATTATTTAATAAAAAATTATTTAATATTATATTTAATTATAATGTTATTTAAATTATATTAAATTCTAATATGATTAAATGATGATATATAATAATATTATTAAATAGTATAATATAATATTATTTAGTATTATTTAGATAATATGTCACAGTCTGAATACACAGTATTTTATATTTTTCACACATTTCCATACACGTGAATTGGTTGGGCTATCTATGATGCCATTATTTCCCACTCCAAATCAATAGTAAACAGTAATTTATGTAAATTATTTTAATTTACATAAGTAAAATATTTATAAAACAGTATTTATATCAATCATATACATCTCCTGTTTAATACAATATTGTAGTACTGTAAAAATAAGTCTGAACATATAAAAGAAAATAAATATACCTCAAGGATCTAAACAAGCTGCCTCGAGGTACTCAATACGCAACCGATAATCCTCGGATGATATATTTCTCGGTCACTGAAAATACTCTGGAGAGATGAAAATAAATGGGTGAGCAAACCATGGTTCAGTAAGAGAGTTGTATGCAATTTTGATATCATGAAAACTATATGCAGTAAAATCCTTTAGTTTCCTATCGATATGCTAGGCACACTAAAAAGAAGGATACTATAGTCGGCTAGGTAATCCAAATGGAGCACGGAAGGTATTTTGAAATACCTGTCTTGTCTCGAAAACCCAGAACGACTATAGGGAGTAGAAATTCAATTTTATGTAAAATTTATTTAAGTATTCACTGCATATAAATATTTCACATACTTGAGTAAAATAACTCCTTAAATCACATAAATCAACACTTGAAAACACTTTGATTTCCACCATTGAAATCATCACCTTTATACGTGTAACAGTAAAATAAACTGTTCAAATATAATACCAGTTTAGTGATAAAACACATCAGTAACAATACATTTCAGTAAATATCATAAGAACCAGTAATAACAAGTGAAATAATAGTGGAGACCAGACAACACCCTAATGATATCATGCTATAATCCCCGTAGGGAGTAATAATAATAAACATGTGAGATCTATGGCCATAGTCTATAAATTTCTTCGGTTGTACACTGAGCAAGTGTCAACCGGGACGCTGAAAACAGGCTTAATGTCAACAGCTTCACACATGATACAATAACATATGAACACGTTACACGTGAGCATGATATAGGGCTTATCAGTCTCAAAACGATATATGTAAAATCTCATTACCTTTATAGAATTAAGTAAAATCAATAATATCTTTCAAAAAAATCCATAAAGGTATAAATCATAGTATCTCATACAGTGAGAACAGTGTTATAAAATAATTACACTGTAGTAATAAATCTCATAAATATTCTATTTCACCGTAAACACATATACTCGTATTTTCACACTTTCCTTTCAAAATTCAAATGTCAAAATTACTGGAAATCATTTTTCAGTAATTTCATACGTTATAGAAAGTAGTAATATTTATTTTCCAAAATTCATAGTGATTTCATAAATACATTTTTCACTATGGAACACATGTAGAAACATTTTAGTCTCAAAACAATATTCATTCAATAATATCACCTTTATGGAAATCATTACACGTGGTAAAAATCTTCAGTCAGTCCATAAAGGATATTTAGTAAAATAGTGAATATTATACTGAAAATAATTTATAAAATATTCACTATTCATCATTTCACTTTACAAATCACATATTCCATTATAAAACACTTGGGTTGAATTTTCGATAATTTAACTTATATCGAAATCAGTAGCATGAATATTTAATAAATGTTTTTCGGTAAATTCATGATTTATGAAAAATAAAAAATATTTCACTCTCGAGGCTAGGAAAGTAGTCCACAATGCACTAAAATATTTCGTGGCATTTTTAGAAATATTTCTAATAAATTTCGGCAGCATAACAGCTGCTAACACATTAGCCTCTTGCAATTGCAAACACAATTCAAACCAACCAAACAACCACAATTTCACAACATTCAAGGCAATTCACTTCCAAAATAATTTCATAAAATTATTAGCATGAAAAACCTGCATTCGGGATATCCCTTTAAATTACACACGCGTCCCTTACCTGTCTAGCGAAATTGCGTTTCCCGATCGTACCACACAAATACCATAACTCCCGGGCTGCAATTGATTTCACCAAAATTATTAGCTTATTAAATACATATTTTTAAGCTATTATTTATATTATTATGTAGCCACATTGGACACTGCAAATATTTTTGTAATATAATTTCTACCGATAGTATAACATAATTTCTTCGTTTTGCGTCAGATTTTAAATCCAAGCATACCGGTAGACTCCTCATAATTCCTACAGTCTAAATCTACTCTCAAATCATCAAGAACAGCCATGGAAACCAGTCCCCTTCATTAGGTTGAATGCTTCCTTTAGCCTTTTTGGTTGATTTTCAACAATCCAATTTTACCAAGTTATTCTACTATGCCCAATAATTAATTTGGCACCATTTTTAAGCATGAAACCATATAAATTCACCATGCTTCCATGTTGACCGAATGGTACTCCAATGGTGTATTTTTATTTTTCAACAATTTAATGAAACTAAGGCTATAAACATGCTAACTAAGCTTAAAGGATTAATTTCATGCCATTGGAATTAAGAGAAACATAAGGAATGGCACCATACCTTTGCTTGGCTGAATTGTATCCGTATTATTTTCTCCTTATTTTGTTGATTATTCAATGAGATATTGGTATAGAAATGTAGAGGAGAGACAAAGGATCAATTTTGGTGAAAAAATGTTGTTGAAATTTTAACTAGAAAATGAGATATAGTAAGCTAAAGTTTCTTTCTTCTTTTTCTTTGAAAATGGCGTGATTGGTAAGTGGAAGAGATGATGAATAGTGCCAACTCTCAGCAGAAATAATTCTGTAGAAAATTCTAGAAATGGGCAAAATTACCAAGATGCCTTTGTTATGAAAATTTTAGACAATTTTGCCCTTACGTTCCCACAGTCGTAAACGCACTCCAAATTTTCAGATTCCAATACCAAATGATCATATTAAACATAATTTGATGGTCAAAAGTGGTTTCGTTGATGCACGGTGCATGGATAGTGAGAAACTATGATTTTTATCTCTACGACTCGCTAGCAAAATTTTCTATTTTGGCAGCTGTTTCAAGAAATCTATTGACATCGTGTTATAGTACTTTTCATGTAGAATCTCATGATATTTTTACTTCATCCCAATTCATTTTAGTTTGAGAGCAATTTACGAAAATACCCTCAGGACGTATCCGTCATTTTCCAATTTGTTGGTCACACTTCCAAGAATGGTGCAAATAAAGTATTTTGAGTCTCAAATCTCCATAATATCACTTTTACACCATCACTATACACATCTGGGCTTGAAATTTCAAGTGGGACCCACATCATTATTTACTTAAATTTTACAAAATATTCAAAAAATTAAATTAATAATTGATTAATTTCACATGTACAGTACCATGTAATCGGTTCTCACATAATATTATTTAATAAATTTATTTAATAAATACATGATATTTTTATTTAATTTTTTGTAAATTGAATTATTTTATCTAAAAGAGTTTAAATATTTGTTTTGAATATATAATAGAATTTATATATGATGCATTGACAATATAAACACCAAATCTCTCATAAAAGACTGAAATAAATGTACTTAACAACTGTCATTCCTTTATAATAAAACATGCAAGGCACACGAAAATATATTTTCTCCACCATTCACTAAAAATTTATAAACCTAAATGAGACATATATTAAGCATAATTTATATCTAGTGTTAATTTTTATTTTGGCTTAATAGCCAAAGATACGCTCAATCTTTTTTATAAATGGAGTTAAGCCCTCAACGTTAAATCTCATGGAAATCAGTTCATAAACTTTTATTTTCCTGTAAATAAACCCTCAATCTTTCAAAATCATGCAATTAAGTCTAGATCTGTTAAATGATACCAACTGTCGTTAGGATGTCCTACGTGGAAGCTAATGTGGATAGCTTAGTTGGTTGTCATGTGGCATGCCACGTGTGCAATACTAATGGATACTAACAAAAGTTAGTGTCATTTAACGGATTTGGACTTAATTGCGTTATCTTAAACAGTTGAGGGTTTATTTATAGTAAAATAAAAGTTTGTGTACTGATTTCCATGCAATAAAACATTGAGAGCTTAATTCCATTTTATGCAACAAGTTGAGAGTATTTTTGGCTATTAAGCCTTTTATTTATGTATATTAAGTATATAGATTTCTCTATGGTACATATATTAACCCTAAATATATACAACCCATTAGCCCTATAAAGTTATAATATACATGTGCGCTTTATATTCTTATATTAAAGTTCATTTAAGTATATTCATTATCTAGGCAAGGGAAATGCCCCTTCTCTCTCATAAATTAATACCGGAGATAATGTACTTAATGTTAAATATGCATGTTTTAATATCTAAATCATATTCTCTATCTAGATCTAGGTGGGTTTTCAAGGCACTTAAGTAGCATTTAGTAAATGATGCTTTGCCATAGAAGTGGTCGTAATGTAATATAATTGCTAGAAAAGTGATTGTTGAGAATTAAAATGCTGGAAAGATAACATTGTAATATTTTATATGCATGGTAAAATGCTGTTTAAAATGCAAGAAAAGTAACATTATAGTGTTTGGTAAACTAACATTTTACTAGAAATGTAATATAAAATTTTCAAAAATGCCCTTAAATATAAAAAAAAAACATAAAAAAGGTTTATATTTATTATTATGTTAAAATGTAAATAATATAATTATTATTTAAATTGTTAAATGTAATTATTATATTAAATTTTAGGCTAAATAGCTGAATATACCCTCAATCTTTTGCATAAAATGGAATTAGGCCCTTAATGTTTTATTGAGTGGAAATCAATCCATAAACTTTTATTTTATTGTAAATAAACTCTCAATTTTGCAAAATCATGCAATTAAGTTCAAATTTGTTAAATGTCACTAATTGCTGTTTGGATATTCTACATGGTTGCTAATGTGATAGCCTGGCTGACTGCTACGTGGCATGCCATGTCTAACAGAAGTTAGTGTTATTTAATATATTTAGACTTAATTGCATAATTTTGAAAAGTTGAAAGTTTATTTATAGTGAAATAAAAGTTTACAGACTGATTTACATTTAATAAAATATTGAAGGCTTATATCTATTTTGAGCAAAAAATTGAGAGTATATTTGCCAATTAAACCTAAATTTTAAGAAATATGATGGTTTCGGATATATTCATCCTCAAAAGCAATGCACTATGCTAGTTTTAGACATAAATTTACAAAATTCTTGTTTCTAATTTAACTTTAACAAGTAGAATTTATATAGTAAAACTTATTGTTATTTGCTATTTATACCAAATCAGGTACAGGAGTAGAAAATTTTCAAGGTAATACTAATTAACCCTACAACAAAATGTACTTTTAGCGGTGCTTTTTTGGTTATTTAGCGGCATTTATAAATGCCACTAAACTTTCGCGGCATTAACAAAAAAGGTCTGCTTTTCTAGCGTTGGGAAAAATAGCGGCATTTTTATGAAAAACGCCGCTAAGTTCCGGACGATTTTATGCCAAGTAACGGCGTTTATAATCGCTGAAGGTTAGCCGTGTTTTTTTTTTTGTTAAAACACCGCAAAATTAGTGACATGTTCTCCCCATAAACGCCGCTAAGTTATAACTTAGCAGCGTTTTTATTGTAAAAGCAAAGTTGGACTTTTATTTTTAATTTTAATTATATAATTAGCAAAACGCCTCAAAATTAGCGGCGTTTTCTCCACATAAACGCCATTAAGTTATAACTTAGCGGCGTTTTTATTTTAAAATGCCGTTAAGTTGGACTTTTTTTTTAATTTTAATTATATAATTAGATTTTATATTTTTTCAATTTGAATACATTTAATAATTTTTAATTATATTTTTAGAAAACATTTTAATTATTTTTAGAAAAGAAAGAAAATGATGAAACTATGAGTTTTTGCCTTCAATATTAAGAGTTGTCAATTGTTAAGAATGTAAAATAGACTTCTTCTAGTCATATGAGAGTCATAAACTATTGATCAGCTTGTTCATATATAAAATAAGTATAATGTAAAAATATATTTATATATAAAATACGTCTCCTATCTGTCCTAAACATTTGAGTCTCCCAACATTTAAGCTTTTACAGAATGCTTATGTAAGAAAAAAGAAAGAACAAAGATTAAGGTTATAGAATACTTGAGCTTTTACATCCAAAAGTTGCCCTTTCTTTCTTTAACAAAAGTTGCCCATATAACAAAGACCACAACATCCACTTTGCAACCACAAAATAGTAAAGAAAGCACAGTTATAGTGTAGTGTGCACTCAGAAATTGAATAAAAAATAAAGAATCTGAACCAACCTAGCAAATAAAAAAGGAAAAAGTGAACACGAAGGAATTTAAAGAGAAAACAAAAGACAGTCACACATACCAAGAATAGGATCCTTGAAACTAATATGGAATTCCAAGCAAGAATTGTCTTCCACTTACAATCCCCTTTAAAAATCAAAGGCAAAGTAATGCAATCAGTAATTCAATTCTAAATGTTGTTGTCGTAACGGCTTCGCGCTTGACAATTTTGAAAATATTTAAAAACAAAGGGAGTCGCCACCAATCTTTTTTGTAAGGTGTGATTGGCCACCTAAAAATATTTATCTATTTAACAAAATCTCAAAATTAATTAAGTTTTATTAAAAAGACATTTTTGGTCTGCGAAAACAAAATCGAGTCCGGGAGTACGATTACGCGTGGGAAAGGATTAGCACCCCTACGACACCCGTTAAAAAACGGTACCATAATAATCATGTGTTATCCTTTAATTTTAATAAAATGGTCTTGGATTTAGTATTTAAAATTAATTCCTTTTTATTCCATTTTTGAAGCATTTTATTATTTATCAAAATAATTTTTTTATTTTTTAAAAAAGGGTTAGATTTCGTTTATCGAAAGTGAGTGTGAACCCTTTTGTATTGAATAATTAAATCGAATCCTCCAATACTTTTGGCAGCATTTGAAATAATTTTTCTCACCTAGAGATTTCTTAAGAATCACTACTTGTGACTTCTATAGAATCTCATCCTCGGTAGATTCACATTTTATTTTTATAATTAAGTGAATGCATATGATGCAAACAAATAATATATGATGCAAATAAATTTTTAATTTTTAATTTCATTATTTATTTGTTGATTTATTTATATTTCTTTGTTTTAAAAAAAACTTATTCATTTTCATTTTTAATGAAAATTTAAATTATTGAAAAATCATACTAAATATTCCAATACTTTTCGCAACATTTAGTACGACTCTTCTCACCTAGGGATCATCTAAGAATCACTACTTGTGAGTTCCGTAGCATCCCATCATCGGAATCGTTTAATCAAATTTAAATTTCATTTATTTAGATAAAAAAACATTTATTTTTTATTTATTTTTTTGATTGCCATGAAAATATATTAAAAGCACACATAATAATAATATTTTTATTTTTATTTTTTTTAATTTTTGATTTTTAATTTTTTTTTAATTTTTAATCAACAAAATAAATAAATAATAAACAAATGAGAAAAGAAAGAAAAAAATTTACCAAAATGGATTTGGGTTTGGAACCCAAATAAGCTCTTAAATGACCCAAAAACACAGCCCAAATTGAGGGCCCAAAAGCCTTCCACGGATTGGGCTCGATTGGATCGGGTCGGCTTGCAAGCAGGCAAGCAGGTCTGGTGTTGGAGTGGTGCGCAAATCTTCTCCCCACGGGCGGATCGGGCGCAAATCCTGGACCCGGGTCGGGTCCAGGCGCGGGTTCCCTTTTTTCTATAAAAGCCTTCCTTTTTTTTTCTAAATCATTTTCTTTTCTTTTTTTCGCAAAAAAAATTCAGAGCTGTGAAGCTCTCCCCTCGGGCGATTTCTGGCCGTGCCGGATCGCCGTCCGCCGCCGTTGGCTGCCATCGCCAGTGGCTAAATGCCCAAAAGGAAACCACTTTTCGAAAGTCCTCCGTCTCCTTTTTCAAGATCCGACCTCTGTTTCACCCAAAAATCATCCTAGCTCCATAGATCAACCCCAAAACCGAAACCCCTTTTTCTGCTTTTTTCTTTGTTTTGTTTTTTTTTCAAATCTGGTGCTTGGAGTCTTCGAGCTTCATGTTGCTGTTGCTGGTTTTGTTGTTGTTGATTTTTTTTTTTGCAGCTATAGTGAGTGATGGGCTCGGTTTGGGATAGGTTTTAGGCTTGGGTTTGTTTTGCAAGTTTGGGGCTTCGGTTTTGGGACGGTGGAGTTGGGGTTTTTCGGTGGTGGTTGTGTGTGTATGGTGTCGTGGTGGTTTGGTGATGGTTCGGGTCACGGTGGCTCGGGTGAGTGAGGGTCTTTAAGGAGAGATTGGCAGGTGGCAGAATTGGGTGGCTTGCAGGGTGGTGGTCGGCGGTTATAGGGAGGGGAACCCCATTAAATGCTCTGATTAGATTGTTGATGGAAAAGGAGACCAATAATAATAATAATAATAAAGAAAAATAATAATAATAATAATAATAATATAAAAGTAAAAAAAATAATAATAGTAATAATATAATAATAGTAACAGAAAATAATAAAAAATAAAAATAATATAAATAACAACAAACCAAATAAATAAAAAAATAAATATAAAAATATATAATAATAATAATAAATAAAAAGAGGGGCAAAATTAGGTGTCAACAGCTGTCCCTCTTTGCTCATTGCTGAGGATCAGGAATAGAGGAAAGACAATAGACACACTAATTTTGTCCGGCTTATAACTTAATCTCTTTCTTTTTGCTTTCTTTCTTTTCTTCTTTTTCGTTCTTTTTTTTCATCTTTTTTTTCATTCATTTCATTTCTCTTTTTTTTTTGAAATGTGCTCCTCTTACAGCAGAGGCAATGAAACTTTAAATTTTTTTCTTGAAAATGTGCTCCTCTTGCAGCAGAGGCAATCAGACTTTAAAATTCTTTTTTGAGAAAGCTACTCTTGCAGCAGAGGCGATGAAACTTTAAATTTTTTTTTCTTGAAAATGTGCTCCTATTGCAGCAGAGGAAATCAGACTTTAAAATCTTTCCCTTTTTTTTCTTCTTTTTTTTTGTTGTTGTTTTTTAAATGTGCTCCTCTTGCAACAGAGGCAATGAAACTTTAAAATTTTCTTCTTAAAATGCGCTCCTCTTGTAGCAAAGGCGATGAAACTTTAAATTTTCTTTTCTAAAAAGCTCCTCTTGTAGCAGAGGCATTGAGACTTTAAATTCCTTTTCTGGAAAGTGCTCATCTTGCAATAGAGGCATTGAAACTTTAAAATTTTGCCCGGAGGACTTACAATGTGTGCCCGAAGGACTTAGAATTATGCCCGAAGGACTTGAGATTTATGCCTGGAGGACTTAGAATTTGTGCCCGGAGGTCTTAGAATTGTGCCCAGGGGTCTTAAAATTATGCCCGGAGGTCTTAAGATTTTATGCCCGAAGGACTTAGAATTTACCTGAAAAGTTTAAAATTTATGCCTTGAGGACTTAGAATTATGCCCGGAGGACTTGGGAATCATTTCCTGCCTCGAAAATCATGCATCCAGTTAATTAGGTTCAAAAATTTGGTGCTAGTTAAACTGGGCTTAAAATTTCATCTCATAATGTGCCGATTTCACTGGGCTTAAAGCCACACAACGGTGCCAACTACATCGGGCTTAAACATCATCTAGGTGCCAACTATGTTGGGCTTAAATTCTCTTGGGTGCCAATTTTATTGGGCTTAAAATCTCATCTCATAATGTGTCGATTTCACTAGGCTTAATACCACACAACGGTGCCAACTATATCGGGCTTAGACATCATCTAGGTGCCAGTTACGTTGGGCTTAAATTCATCTTGGGTGACAACTTTCCTGGGCTTAACAATTTCATCCCATAACGTGCCAATTTTGCTGGGCTTAATACCACACAACGGTGCCAACTACATCAGGCTTAAACATCATCTAGGTGCCAGCTACGTTGGGCTTAAATTCATCTTGGGTGCCAACTTTACTGGGCTTAACAATCTCCTCTAATTATGTGCCGATTTCATTGGGCTTAATACCACACAATGGTGCCAACTACATCGGGCTTAAACATCATCTAGGTGCCAACTACGTTGGGCTTAAATTCATCTTGGGTGCCAACTTTACTGGGCTTAACAATCTCCTCTAATTATGTGCCGATTTCATTAGACTTAATACCGCACAACGGTGCCAACTACATCGGGCTTAAACTTCATCTAGGTGCCAGCTATATTGGGCTTAAACATCTTGAGTGCCAAGTTTACTGGGCTTAAATCTTATCTCATAATGTGCCGATTTCACTAGGCTTAATACCACACAACAGTGCAACTATATCAGGCTTAGACATCATCTAGGTGCCAGCTACGTTGGGCTTAAATTCATCTTGGGTGCCAACTTTACTGGGCTTAACAATTTCATCCTATAATGTGTCGATTTTGCTGGGCTTAATACCACACAACGGTGCCAACTACATCGGGCTTAAACATCATCTAGGTGCCAGCTACGTTGGGCTTAAATTCATCTTGGGTGCCAACTTTACTGGGTTAACAATCTCCTCTAATTATGTGCTGATTTCATTGGGCTTAATATCACACAACGGTGCCAACTACATTGGGCTTAAACTTCATCTAGGTGCCAGCTATATTGGGCTTAAACATCTTGAGTGCCAAGTTTACTGGGCTTAACAATCTTATCTCATAATGTGCCGATTTCACTAGGCTTAATACCACACAATGGTGCCAACTATATCGGGCTTAGACATCATCTAGGTGCCAGCTACGTTGGGCTTAAATTCATTTTAGGTGCCAACTTTACTGGGCTTAACAATTTCATCCTATAATGTGCCGATTTCGCTGGGCTTAGTACCACACAACGGTGTCAACTACATCGGGCTTAAGCATCATTTAGGTGCCAGCTACGTTGGGCTTAAATTCATCTTGGGTGCCAACTTTACTGGGCTTAACAATTTCATCCTATAATGTGTCGATTTCACTAGGCTTAATACCACACAACGGTGCCAACTACATCAGGCTTAAACATCATCTAGGTGCCAGCTACGTTGGGCTTAAATTCATCTTGGGTGCCAACTTTACTGGGCTTAACAATCTCGTCTAATTATGTGTCGATTTCATTGGGCTTAATACCACACAACGGTGCCAACTACATCGGGCTTAAACATCATCTAGGTGCCAGCTACGTTGGGCTTAAATTCATCTTGGGTGCCAACTTTTCTAGGTTTAACAATCTCCTCTAATTATGTGTCGATTTCATTGGGCTTAATACCACACAACGGTGCCAACTATATCGGGCTTAGACATCATCTCGATGCCAGCTACGTTGGGCTTAAATTCATCTTGGGTGCCAACTTTACTCGGCTTAACAATTTCATCCCATAATGTGCCGATTTCGCTGGGCTTAATACCACACAACGGTGCCAACTACATCGTGCTTAAACATCATCTAGGTGCCAACTACGTTGGGCTTAAATTCATCTTGGGTGCCAACTTTACTAGGCTTAACAATCTCCTCTAATTATGTGCCGATTTCATTGGGCTTAATACCACACAACGGTGCCAACTACATCGGGCTTAAACATATCTAGGTGCCAGCCACGTTGGGCTTAAACATCTTGGGTGCCAAGTTTACTGGGCTTAACAATCTCCTCTAATTATGTGCCGATTTCATTAGGCTTAATACCACACAACGGTGCCAACTACATCGGGCTTAAACTTCATCTAGGTGCCAGCTATATTGGGCTTAAACATCTTGAGTGCCAAGTTTACTGGGCTTAAATCTTATCTCATAATGTGCCGATTTCACTAGGCTTAATACCACATAACGGTGCCAACTATATCGGGCTTAGACATCATCTAGGTGCCAGCTACGTGGGGCTTAAATTCATCTTGGGTGCCAACTTTACTGGGCTTAACAATTTCATCCTATAATGTGCCGATTTCACTGGGCTTAATACCACACAACGGTGCCAACTACATCGGGCTTAAACATCATCTAGGTGCCAGCTATGTTGGGCTTAAATTCATCTTGGGTGCCAACTTTACTGGGCTTAACAATCTCCTCTAATTATGTGTCGATTTCATTGGGCTTAATACCACACAACGGTGCCAACTACATCGGGCTTAAACATCATCTAGGTGCCAGCTACGTTGGGCTTAAATTCATCTTGGGTGCCAACTTTACTGGGCTTAACAATCTCCTCTAATTATGTGCCGATTTCATTAGGCTTAATACCACATAACGGTGCCAACTACATCGGGCTTAAACTTCATCTAGGTGCCAGCTATATTGGGCTTAAACATCTTGAGTGCCAAGTTTACTAGGCTTAAGTCTTTCATCTCATTATGTGCCGATTTCGCTGGGCTTAATATCACACAATGGTGCCAACTATATCGGGCTTAGACATCATCTAGGTGCCAACTATGTTGGGCTTAAACATCTCTTGGGTGCCAATTTTATTGGGCTTAAACCTCCTCTAGGTGCTAGCTACGTTGGTCTTAAATTTTCAACTTTGCCAACTACGTTAGGCTTAATACCTCATCTAAGTGCCAACCTCGTTGGCTTAAATTTTCATCCAACATCAAAATTGCAATTATTTTTTGAAGATTCTGAATTCTGTAAATTCCTTTAACAATTTTTTACTATCTCATCTCAAATTTTCAAAATTTTGGAACTTTCCATTTTATCTCCCATATTCTCAAAATTCCATTAACTCATCTCATTTTCTCCCTTTGTTTGACTTTTGTTTTTCTTGTTTTTTCTTTCCTTTGTTCGCTAAAAAAGAAGTATCCCTTTTTTTCTCTTTTTTTTTTGCTTTTCAAGCTACATTTTGATATTCTTGTCATTTTCAAAAAGAAACTCCTCTCTTTCACACAAACTTTTCTTTTCCTTTTTTCAATTTTCATTTTCTTTCCTCATACACAAAACTCCTATCTTCCCTTTCTCTGTTTTTTTTCAACATTGACAAATGCAATGATTGATGATGCAAATGCAATTTTATTTCAGTAAATGATCAGCTATTGTGATGCCAATGCAAACAACTTTTGTCCAAATGCAAATTCAAATGTCTTATGAAAATGCCAATTTGCACTCTAAAGATGCAAACATAATGATCTAAGAATTTTCTATTTGATCCCTTTGTCAACAAAATTCTTTATTTCATGAAGTTCTATTCTTATTCAGGAGTTGCTCCAATCATCACATTCCTTTTTACTATTATTTTGAAACACTATCAAAATTTTCCTTAATAAAAATTACCCCAAGAAGGCACAAGAAGTTCATTGCCCCACCATAATTATCAAATTTCTCCCTCATTTTTCACTGGAAATACTAAAAAAAATCGAACAAAATTGCCCCAAAGAAATCTCAAGGAGCTTATTATTTCCTGTAAAACAACCTTTCCATTTTTCATTTGAGGGATATAAATGATTTCATTATTCAAAATTGTTTATCCAGTCAAAACTTTTCAATTTTACAGATTACCTCATACTCTAGTCAAAGCAAGTTGAACCTAAGACCCACAATTATACAATATATTTAACATTCAACTCTCTTAAAAATTGGTGATCACTATTTGAATGCATATGGAGGAAAATGGTAAGTTATTCTCATCAACTCAATTGAGTGAGTTCACACACCAAAGTTTTGGTTTGGGAAGGATAGCTGCCATTTGATGAGAAAAGGGATGGGTGTCCCTTCATCTAGGCTCACAAAAGAAAGTTTAAATTATTTTAAAAACACTAGATTCCTTGAAATGATTTTTTTGTGAAAATATTCATTTTAAAGTGCAATCAAAACTGACATTCTTTTAATTTTCAAATGAGGTATTCTGATATTTGTCAAGACTAGCTACGATGGGCTCAAATTTTTGGCATGTTATTTTGGGAGGAGACAAAAGCTTCAATCTTGGTACCAATCATTTTAATGGCTCTCAAAAAGGCATTCTTGGATATCTTGATGGTTTGGGATGCTCATTGGTTGCTTCAAAACGACTTTCTTGATGTCGTTTCTGTTGTGGCATTAACAACACCATGAATGATCTCGAAGAGTTCTCACTTTTGCTCTAGACTGCCCTTTTTGGGGTTTTCACCCTAGAGCCTCATTCTTTCATTTTTTTTTTTTGTGATTGTTTCATCATGCACTAAAAAATTCAAAATTCATTTGAAAGGAGTGTAAAGGTTATCAAAGGATAATATTGGCAAAAAAATGAGATAAGTGCCTCATAGGTTTTATAACTCTTCAAGGGACAATCTCTTCAGTTTAAGTATCCAAGCTTGATCAAAATGGACTTTCTAAGGTATGTAATGTAGGCCAAGGTTTGAGGTTTTGAAAGAATGGATAAAAAGGCCTTAAAATGTGTTTGAAGGTGATTAAACCAAGGATCATTTAATATGATTGAAGGATTCACTTTAAGACTTTTTTTTACTATCAAATCTCACCTTTCATCATTTTATTTCTCCATTTTTCTTTTTCCTTTTTTGTTTGTCCAAAATTATTGAAGATCAATTTAATTCAAACTTGCCCCTCATCATAATAATCTTCTTTTTTCATCTAGAAACCAGGGCTGGATCATTCATGTTCTTCGAAAAGATCTTTCTTTCTTTCTTTTTTTTTTTTGCACTTACCCCTCAATGTAGAGGGTGATCCTTGATTAGGGTTAATTAAAAAAAATTCATCAAGCTCAAAAGGGATAGCAAATAGATAAATTTTCAAATTTTTTGAATGGATGACAAAAGATGGCCATTTGTCATTTCAAACATAGCCACTTAAATTGAAGAGTTATTCCTTGAATCAAAAGGGTAAAGAAAGCTTTATTTTTATGTTTTCTTTTTTCATTTTTTTTTGGATTGGGCTTCCTGGAATTTTTTTGCTTTTTTTTTCTTTTTCTCTCTTTTTTTTGAAAGGATTTTTCTTTATTGTTTGGAATCATCCGAATATCTTAAGTGCATGACGTCACAATCAATTTTCTTTTTATTTTATTTTTTTGTTTTTTCTTTTTTTTCTTTTTTAAGAATGTCTTGCACCCCATGCATCAATCTTTCCATGGCAATGATGCAAATCCATAAATGATGCCTCATAGACCAATGAATATCATGTTAGAAGATTTCATTTTGACCATATGTTGCTCGTAATATCTCCACCGAGAGAAAAGGGAAGAAATACTATGGTTTTTGGGATGTTTTAAAGGCTTAAGGTACTTTGTTTACTATATCTTTTGTTTGTGTGCTTCAAGCAACAAGTCAAAAAGACTGGCCAAGGAATTTAGGACCCATGGTTTTTCAAAGAAGTTTGGATGATTTTAGCATAATCTTGACAATTATTAAACTACCAAAGTCCAAATCTAAAAGAGTGTCATTTATTTGATCATTAAGGAATCCTGACAAAAAGGTTTTAACAAACAAATCATTTTATTAGCCTAGATAAAGGTCATCTTTCCTTAAAATCTCACCATGACTAAGTGAAAAATGAAGGTCCATGAAGTTCCAACTTGTGATTTTGAGAGAAAAAAAATTGTTCGAAGAGAATGTATTTGCTGGAATAACGATCACCAATTCTCTGGAGACTTTGTTATGTGCTCTTCTTTTATTTTTTTCTTTTGTTGGCAATTATAAGGGCTCTTATTTTTAAAAGAAATGCCCAATTACCATTTTTTTCATTTTTTTTGTTTGTTTTTTTATACCTTAAAAGCACAATTTAAAAGAAGTCTAAAAATTTCGAATATAAATATTTACAAATTCATGAAATACTTGGTCAAATCTAGTTCATATCCTTAGAAGTGATGTTGAAATGAAAAATATGTACAAAGCATAAACAAAAGTTTCCCATTGGAACACATGTTATCCCTTGGACCACTGATCCTTAGGTCTTTCTCCCTTGATAATGATAGCCACAGACAAGTTCTTTGAATTTCGTTGGATCTGTGTCGATCAAAGCTTGCACCTTATCCTTAAACGTAGTACAATTTTCAATAGAGTGTCCTTCAATCCCATCATGGTAGTCACATTTGGTGTTGGGGTCATACCATTTTGGGTAAGGAGGCTTTCTAGGTTTGGCATAAACAGTGGAAATCTTGTGACTTTGGACAAGGAGTGGGAACAAGTCTGTATAGGACATTGGGATTGAATGGTACAATTTAGCTCTTTTTCTCATCTTGGTCTCGGGATGGTCAAGATCAATCTCATGGTCATTTGCTAAAATGCACTTCTGAGGCAGAGGGGCTTGTGCACAGGGGATTGAGGTGTTAGGATAACGTGGCTGTGACAACTTGTGGGAATAGGATATTGGAGTGTAAGGATAAAATGATTGTAGCAAAGGGTGTGAATGATTGTTGAAGGGTCCTTGCATCACATTGAATTTCCTCTTGTCGGATCGTTCAACAATTGCTTCTTGAACTTGCTCACTAAAGGTATCCAATCCCTTCTCACCATAATTCCTTGTACTAGTATCTGCAATCTTCCTTTTTCTTATCCCATCTTCAATTCTACCCACAGAAAACAACAAATCTGCAAAATCTGAAAAAATATTGCCAATCAACTTGTCATAATACGAAGAAGGGAGAGTATCTACAAACAAAGAGTTCATTTCTCTATTTGTAAGTGGTGGTTGAACTTGTGATGCCATTTCTTTCCATCTAAGAGCATATTCTTTGTAGCTTTCATTCAAGTTCTTTCTCATGCTTTGGAGGGTCAAATGATCTGGAGCTATCTCCATCAAATGCTTATACTGCTCTAAAAATGCTCGAGACAGATCCCTCCATGTATGTATTTGGCCTCTTTTCAACTTAAAATACCAATTAGCTGCTGCCCCTATCAAACTATCTTGAAATACGTGAATAAGCAGCTTTTCATCATGAGCATGCCCAATCATCTTGTGACAATATGTGGCTAAATGTGTTTTGGGGCATTTGGTCCCATCATACTTTTCAAATTTTGGGGCTTTGAATTTTGGTGGAATAACCACATCAGGCACCAAGCAATACTCCTTTGGATCACAAAGTTCATTCCTTCCTTCAATTGCATGAATTCTTTCTTCCAAGAAGTTGTACCTTCTTTTTTCAACTGGACCCCAAGCCCTTTTTGATAGATTTTTATTTGAAGGTCTTAACTCAAGGACACCAATAGGATTGGAAAAATTTGCCTCTCGACCAAGAATTGACTGAAAATTCACATTACTAGAGGTTTGCCCCTGGAAGTTCCCTTTTGGGTTGTCATGCGCTTGAACTTGATGATTATTTGCCTGCACGAGACTCCTTTCCACAGTCTCCTTCATTTCTATGATACCTTTTATTTCTTGCATCATTCGAAAGAGCTGTTCCTTTATCTCATTTTGGTCTTGTTCCACTTTGTCCATTCGGGTTACTTGATCATCTTCCATGTTGACCCACTTTATAAAGACAAGAATTAACCTTCCAAGGAAATTTAACAAAATGTTAAGGTTGTTGGACTCTTTTGAACATGGGCCTAATCAACATGATGCGCACATGTCAATGGATGCATGGATGCAATGATGGATGATGTGAGATGACATAAAATGCAAAACATGTTTACTAAATTTGTTTTCATATGCACATTGCCCAAATGATTATGGTATCATTATTTATGAATAAAACAATGGAGGAAATAAAAATAAAAATGAAAATGACACCTCTCTTTTCATTGCAATTTGTACTCATTATTGTCACTAGGCTACTCTCTTAATCCTTTTTTTCTTTTCTTATTTTTTCCATCATTTATATTCTATAAAGTATTACATCTTTTCTACTCTTTCTTTTTTTCTTCTTTTTTTTCTTTTTCCTTCCTTCTAACCTAATGAATTTTCTCCTAAAATCAAGATTTTTCGATTCTTTCATTTTTATGACATTCTCCCTTCTTTTTTTTTTAATCTCTCTTTTTTTTTTCAAAAAACAAAAAGAACACACTCTCCTTTTTAATCCCTCTCATTTTACTCTTCTCTCTTCTTTTCTCTCTTTATTTTTTTTTGCCTTTATCCCAAAAGTTTTTTTTTCCAAGAATAATAAAGAATAAAGAAAATTTTTAATTAAAAAAACCTAATTGAATTTCTTCTTATTATCTTTAATAAA
Source organism: Heritiera fomes (assembly GCA_032173925.1). Classification (NCBI taxonomy): domain Eukaryota; kingdom Viridiplantae; phylum Streptophyta; class Magnoliopsida; order Malvales; family Malvaceae; genus Heritiera; species Heritiera fomes. The sequence goes on along the minus strand of JAPDPM010000009.1, from coordinate 11,271,165 downwards.
AGAGGCAAAAAATTATTTTTCTCAACCATTTTTCTAACAAATTATTTCATTTTTTATTATAAAAAGAAAAGTTTGTGTTTTTTATCATTTCATATTTTCTTTTAAAGGAAAAAGTGAAAGGAATTAAAACCTTTTTTATTTTTATATATAAAAACATGTTGTAACCAAATATACACAAAACTTCTTTTTCTTCCTCTTGCTTTGGAGAACGTATTTTTATTAGTTCCTATTTTTATGAACTTATTTTCAGAAAATTCCTCCTTAAAAAAAATAAAGAATGAAGAATTATTCGCATTTTTAAAAGAAAAATTATATATTTGTTCTATTACTTTTATCACACACCTTTATTTTTTTCAAAAATAAGTGGATTTTTTTTGACAAGATCTTTTCCAAAGAAAATATATTTTTTTTCATTGTTATTTTACAAAATTCCCTTTTTTAGAAAAAATCAAAGACTTAAATTATATACAATTCAACCCAAAATCAATAGTACCTTTATTATAGATATGAGAAAAGGGTCGAATAGTGTTCCCTCGTGTCCTAATTTTGAAATAATTTTTACAAAAATTGGACATGGCTCTACCTAAGGCTGGCCTTTTAGGTTTTTCTATATGCTGGGCTAGGATATAAAGATCTAAAGGTTCCCAAACTATTTCTTACTAACGTCCACTCTGGACTAGTAAGGAACGGATTTGAGTGGGAGTATTTCGCTTGCCATTGCGGAAGTGATTACCTCACGAGTGCAAAGGTACTCTACTCTCTCCTAAGAAGGACGGAACTCGGGTATAGAGCTCATGTGATGCAAATGCAAGTGCAAATGTGTGCATGAGGGAACATGTCAAACTCAAATTAAATTATTATCCTCATCCTAAATGCCTCAACAATTTATTAACAACAAATATATACAAATCTGAAACATAAAATAAATAACATAAAATGCAAATGTAAACAAAATTATTTTCAAAATCCAAGTGAATTAAGTTTAAATATCAATCAAGACTATTAAATTAAAACTTTGGATAACACATGATTAATGAATGGCTTGACTCTCAAAAAGCATCCCCAGTGGAGTCGCCAAGCTATCGTAACGGCTTCACGCTCGACGATTTTGAAGTATTTAAAAACAAAGGGAGTCGCCACCAATCTTTTTTGTAAGGTGTGATTGGCCACCTAAAAATATTTATCTATTTAACAAAATCTCAAAATTAATTAAGTTTTATTAAAAAGACAATTTTTGGTCTGCGAAAACAAAATCGAGTCCGGGAGTACGATTACGCATGGGGAAGGATTAGCACCCCCACGACGCCCGTTAAAAAACGGTACCATAATAATCATGTGTTATCCTTTAATTTTAATAAAATGGTCTTGGATTTAGTATTTAAAATTAATTCCTTTTTATTCCATTTTTGAAGCATTTTATTATTTATCAAAATTATTTTTATATTTATTAAAAAAGGGTTAGATTTCGTTTATCGAAAGTGAGTGTGAACCCTTTTGTATTGAATAATTAAATCGAATACTCCAATACTTTTAGCAGCATTCGAAATAATTTTTCTCCCCTAGAGATTTCTTAAGAATCATTACTTGTGACTTCTATAGAATCTCATCCTCGGTAGATTCACATTTTATTTTTATAATTAAGTGAATGCATATGATGCAAACAAATAATATATGATGCAAATAAATTTTAAATTTCATTATTTATTTGTTGATTTATTTATATTTCTTTGTTTTAAAAAAAACTTATTCATTTTCATTTTTAATGAAAATTTAAATTATTAAAAAATCATACTAAATATTCCAATACTTTTGGCAACATTTAGTACGACTCTTCTCACCTAGGGATCAGCTAGGAATCATTATTTGTGACTTCTGTAGCATCCCATCATCGAAATCATTTAATCAAATTTAAATTTCATTTATTTAGATAAAAAAACATTTATTTTTTATTTTTTATTTATTTTTTTGATTGCCATGAAAATATATTAAAAGCACACATAATAATAAAATTTTTATTTTTGATTTTTTTAATTTTTAATTTTTAATTTTTTTTAATTTTTAATCAACAAAATAAATAAATACTAAATAAATAAATACTAAACAAATGAGAAAAGAAAGAAAAAAATTTACCAAAATGGATTTGGGTTTGGAACCCAAATAAGCTCTTGAATGGCCCAAAAACACAGCCCAAATTGAGGGCCCAAAAGCCTTCCACGGATTGGGCTCAGTTGGATCGGGTCGGCTGGCAAGCATGCAAGCGGGTCGGGTGTGGAGCAGTGCGCGGATCTTCTCCTCGCGGGCGAATCGGGCGCGGATCCTGGACCCGAGTCGGGTCCAGGCGCGGGTCCCCTTTTTTCTATAAAAGCCTCCTTTTTTTTTTCTAAATCATTTTCTTTTTGTTTTTTCATAAAAAAAAAAATCAGAGCTGTGAAGCTCTCTCCTCGGGCAATTTTCGGCCGTGCCAGACCGCCGTCCGCCGCCGTCACTGGTGGCCAAATGCCCAAAAGCAAACCACTTTTCGAAAGTCCTCCGTCTCCTTTTTCAAGATCCGACCTCCGTTTCACCCAAAAATCATCCTAGCTCCACAGATCTACCCCAAAACCGAAACCCCTTTTTCTGCTTTTTTCTTTGTTTTGTTTTTTTTTTTCAGATCTGGTGTTTGGAGTCTTCGGGCTTCATGTTGTTGTTGCTGGTTTTGTTGTTGTTGATTTTTTTTTTGTTACAGCTACAGTGAGTGATGGGCTCGGTTTGGGATAGGTTTTAGGCTTGGGTTTGTTTTGCAAGTTTGGGGCTTCGGTTTTGGGATGGTGGAGTTGGGGTTTTTAGGTGGTGGTTGTGTGTGTATGGTGTCGTGGTGGTTTGGTGATGGTTCGGGTCACGGTGGCTCGGGTGAGTGAGGGTCTTTAAGGAGAGACTGGTATAGGGTTTCTGTTGTGATGGGATGGAGTAGGCAGGCGTCAGAATTGGGTGGCTTGCAGGGTGGTGGCCAGCGGTTATAGGGAGGGGAACCCCGTTAAATGCTCTGATTTGATTGTTGATGGAAAAGGAGACCAATAATAATAATAATAATAATAATAATAATAATAATAATAATAATAATAATAATAATAATAGTAATAATAAAATAAAGTAATAGAAATAATAATAATAGTAATAATAATATAAAAGTAAAAAATAAAAATAAAAATAATAATAGTAATAATATAATAATAGTAACAGATAATAATAAAAATAAAAATAATATAAATAACAACAAACCAAATAAAAATAAAAATATAATATAAATATATATAATAATAATAATAAATAAAAAGAGGGGCAAAATTAGGTGTCAACAGTTGTAATGTAAAGTTGTATATATAGATGCAGTGAAAGAGAAAAATAATGGCAGTCAAAGCAATAAAAATCGAATTAAGCAACTACTAGTGACACGAATATTGGACTGAATTAAGTTTTCCAAAAAGAATACGAAATTGTGCTGCAATTTCTTGTGTTAATGCAAAATATCAGTCTGGTTATGCACTAATTTTATAGACAGCTTGATATTATTATCAGAAGAGTTTTACAACATTTGACACAAACAAACAAGAGGAAGGCTTTTGGTAAGTTAAGAATAAATGCAGGAATTCCAAATGCAAGCAATATTAAGAGAGTACTCTGAGAATATGATTTATATGCTGGGTTTCTACAGGGTTACTGTGGAAAATGGACTCCAAAAACAGAGACTAAAGCTGGTCAAAAAATGTCCAAGAGACAACAGTAGCTAGGATACCACCCATAACCATTAAGTAATTTCACAAATAGACATTTTAATCAAATGGAATTTGCTTATTTTTTAAATAGGCATTAATCTATCTCCATTAAAACCTAAACTTATTTGAACAATGGGCTTGTAGAGCTTGTGAAATATTATCAAGAAAATTTAGCTTGAATTCTCATTAGATAAACTGCTTGATGGGCAAAGACAAATGTCAACTAAATCCTAAAATATTTGTTTAAAAAACAGAGGTTGATAGTATAACTGGCAATCAAATCCCTTCTAACATACAAGTCAGACAAGCAGAGAATAACAATCACTTCAAGGACAAATGGTTAAACATGAGATCAAAGCACATAACCAAGAACAGTAATACAATTTCCATTAACCTTACCATGAAAAAACAAGAATTGTAAATATTCAAGAACCATACCATAAAAACTGCAATTTGTTTTCAACTATGAGATTAGATTTATTAGAAAATCCATTATCAGCACCCTATACATTAACATTTTCCTGTTAAACTGCATAGTGTTGGAACCATGAAAGCACAGAGAGGAATCCTTTACTAGAAGCCAAGATATAACTTCCTAAGCAACAATAATTCTGAAGATAAGTCACGATAAACTTCCTAAAAGTAATACGACAAGTAATCAAGATTAACTTGGCGAACTAATCCTAAAGATAATAAGATGATTAATTGAGATAAAAATGAAAATTTTGGTGAGAATCTTTGCTACGGCACGTAACGTGTGCTAACATATTCCATGGGTGTAAATGCTTAGTAGAAGCATACAGTACAAGGAATTGTGCTTCTGATTCGACATCTCAACCAGCACTCCTACTGAACTTTTACCTTAAAATAAAAACTCTTAGCTTAATTTCAATATTAAATGCTTACAGAAATTATAAACAAGTATAAATGTTAACTACAACAACAGAATCTCAGTAATGACACCTGAAGTTAATGAATGAATTAAAAGAAGAGTGAGCAGAAATGAGAACCTTATGTGTGATTAACCATGTAAAAAAAATTCAGATCTACTAATGAAATTAAATCTCATTATAAAAAAATAAATAAAACATAATTAAAACAATGAACTAGAACAAAAAGAATGGAACTCAAACACCACATTACATTGTCAACTCTAAAGAAATATTCAAGCTAAATAATTAGAATCCTCAAGAAACGACAACATAAAAAGCTCGAACAGACCAGAATTCAACGATTACCTTAAGCTTTACCAGATCCAAACCCAAACTCAGTTCAACCTACAAACTCGAGCCCAAATCGAGTCAAAAGAAATAAAAAGAAGGAATCGAAAAGAGAATCAGAGACTGAAACCTGAGAGGATCGGGAAACATGAATAGCATTGTAAAAATCGAAGAGAGAATCGGGAAAATGGGGAAATGAGGGGAGAGGTTTTTGATCAGAATGTTTAAGAAAACTTTTTTTATCAAATATTTCATAGGTTTTTTTATCTAAATACATTTGTCGTATGTTGATTTTATATATTTAGTTTTAGTATAGCAGCGTTTATTTTCATAAACGCCGCTATTTAATTTCTTTTTTTTAACTTTTTTGGTAAAATATATATTTCCAAAAAAATTAGAATAAATATATTTATTTTTTATTTTAAAATATAGCGACGTTTCTTTCTTAAAAACGCCACTATCTAATTAACTTAGCGACGTTTAATCACAAAAAACACCGCTATTTGCTAAATTTTACAGCATTTTAACTGGAAAACACCATGACTTGATTAAAAACTTGACATTTAGTGGCGTTTCATAAAAAAAGGCCGCTAAATAAGTGTTGCGAAAAGCTATTTTTGCTGTAGTGTAAGCGTACATTACCTTCTAGTTATTTGGTTTTCATCTATACTTACAGCCCATTTGGTTCATTGGTATGGTGTGCTGAGCCATTGGCTGGTGGATTTCCAAAAAAATGACAATATTTTTAAAGGTAAATTATCATTTTACCTTTGACATTAAATTATTTTTAATATTTTATTAAGAAACTTATATTTTTAATTTTATCATTTTTAGCATCTCACAGGAACTAACTCATCACCCATCCGAACTATCCATTAGAAATCTGATCCTTCATTTGTTACTTTATTTGAAATATTCTCTTCTCATCAAATCTTTTTGTTTACATAGTTTAATTTTTACGATCTCTTTTCTCATAGATAGTTTAATTTTTAAGATCTCTTTTCTCGTAGGATTTTTGCTTTGCATCATTTATCTCTACGCTTTTTGTCTTCTACTTCTTAGATTAGTCCTTCTTTGAGATTTTCACATACAATATCTATGCGATTACTTTCACTTCTTAATGTAGATTAGAAAATACAATGAAATGGTCGATTGTCAACATCAAGCACCAGCAACTGCAATTAAGGTAATGTTCACTCCTGAGAAATTAAGAGTCTAAAATGCAAAAAAAAAAAAGATTTTAAAAAATGGAAAAAAGTAAAAAAAAAATGGCCGCTAGATTAAAAATCCTTTAAAAGATGGTTTAGGAAAAAGTTAGGGCATAAATACTTTTTTTTAATTACGTTATAACTTAATCCTTCGCATTTGAGGGTACTGTTAGATGTGTGGGGTCCAACCCATATTAGTTATTAGAGTCCTATTTGAAGTCAATTAGGGATTTATTCTTCCTCTATAAAAAGTGTTGCATAAACAATTTGTAAAAGTAGTGAGAGAAGTTTTTTTTTGTGAGAGGCGACACAAGGGAGAAAAAATAAGTTTTAAACTTTGTGATATTTTTCTTGTTCCATAGAGAGAACAAGGGGAGAGATAAGCTTTATAACAATTGGGTATCCTTTGGGATTATCTTGGTGAATCTAAAGAGGTAAACTTATTGTTTTTAGGCCAATTGTTGGAACCTTGAGCTTTGGGCAAAAAGCCTAGGGTATTGAAACTTTGTAATTTGCTTATTTCTCATAGTGGATTTTTATTCGGTTTGCCCTACTAGAGTGTTTTTCACGTTAAATTTTGGTGTCATTTTATTTATGTTTTATTACCTCCGTATTATTTGTGGCTTGGTAGCTTGATTTATTATTACTATTGGCTTGGGATATTACTGTTGATTGTTGTGGGTATTGTTATTCTGAGTTGCTTCCTTGTATTTGTCGTTTGAGGCCAACAACTGGTATCAGAGCTTGGGTTAGCACTTTAAGATCATGGAGGGAGATACAGGATCTATGATAAAATTGACAGCTTTAAATTATTCAATTTGGAAGCTAATAATCGAAGATCATTTATACTACAAAGATCTGTATGAGCCAGTATTAGGTGATTCTGCTGAACCAATATATATGAAAGATGATGAATGGAAAAAGTTAGATAGGAAGACTTTGGGAACCATTAGAAGATGGGTAGACATTAGTGTTTTTCATCATGTTGCGTAAGAGACAAGTGCTTCACACGTTTATGAAAAATTAGCATCACTATATGACAGAAAGACCGCCTTGAATAAAGTTCTGCTTTTTAAGAAGCTTGCTACTCTAAAGTATAAGAAGTGAAGATCTATCTCTGAGCATTTGAGTGACTTTCAAGATCTGTTTAATCGGATGACCACTATGAAATTGCAAATGAATGATGAGATGAAAGTGTTGTTTCTTCTAGGCTCATTGCCAAACAGTTGGGAGACACTAGTTGTGACTATTCTCAATTTAGCTCTTAATGGCACGGTGACCTTAGAGATGGTAAAAGACAGTATGTTTAATAAAGAAGCAAGGCGACAGGAGACAAACTTTGGGAATGAAGCTCTTGTCATAGAGAACAGGGATAGAACTAAAGACAGAGGTCAAGATTCTAGAGGTCGTAGTAAGCCTGAGAATAGACATAAGTCCAAAGATAGGGTGAAGTGCTTTCATTGTGGCAAACTCGGTCACATAAAGCGGAACTGGAAGATCTTGAAGCAAGAGCTGAAAGATGAGAGAAGTAAGAATAACTCAAATGATGAAAATGTTACAATGGTGAATTCTTATAGTGAAATGGTTTCTTTGATTTGTACATATAATGAGTGTAACCATGTAGGGGTTTTGGCATTGAGTGGATAGTTGGCACTGGAGCGTCGTATCATTGTGTTCCTAATAAGGAGTTATTTACAACCTAATGAATAGGTGATTTTGGTTATACCAAGATGGGAAACAAGAGTATGTCACGGATTGCTGGGATTGGTGATATAATGGTACCAACAAGCACTAGTTTACATTGACTTTGAGGGATGTTAGACACATTCCAGATCTGAGAATGAACTTGCTTGCAGTGAATGTCTTTGATAAGGAAGGATATGAGAGTCAGCAAAAAAATAGGCGGTTGAAGCAAAAAAGTGGGTTGTTGAAGTTTCTTAAAGGTTTTTTGGTAGTTGCAAGAGGAAAGTTGTGTTGCCATTAAGGGTGATGCTTCAGCAAATTTGTGATACAAGAGGCTGGCACACATGACTGAGAAAGGGTTAAAGGTTTTAGCTCGGCAGTCCCTCATTCCCTCAGCCAAAGGTATTTCTCTTAACTCATGTGATTATTGTTTATTTGGTAAGCATCGTAGAGTTTCTTTTAGAAGGACTTCTAAAAGAAAGAAAAATAAACTTGAGTTGATTCATTATGATTATGTGGTCCCATAGAGGTAGAGTCATGGGGTGGTAATACATATTTTGTTACTTTTATTGATGATGCTTCACGAAAAACTTGGGTGTATATGTAGAAACAAAAGCCTGGTACTGCAGTATTTTCAGAAATTTCATGCCATGGTGGAAAAGATGAGAGGATTGTCCTTCAAGTGTATTCATGCAGATAAGGGAGGTGAGTACACATCGAAATACTTTGAAGCCTACTATTCAAAGCATGGGATCATGCATGAGAGGACAAAACCTGGGAACCACAACATAATGATGTAGCTGAAAGGATGAATCGCACCATTGTAGAGAGAGTCAGATGCATGTTGAGGTTGGTGAAATTACCTAAAGCATTTTAGGGTGACGCAGTTAACATAGCCTGCTATTTATTAAATAGACCATCATCAGTGCCATTGAGCTTTGACATTCCAGAAAGGGTATAGACAGGGAAGAAAGTTTCATATTCACATTTGAAGGCCTTTAGCTGTGTAGCATTCGTGCATGTGCCAAAGGAGCAGATGTCAAAGCTAGATAGTAAGGCTACTCCATGTGTATTTGTTGGGTATGGTGATAAGGAATATGGTTACAACCTATAGGATCCAGAGAAGAAAAAGACGATTAGAAGCATGGATGTGGTTTTCTATAAAAATGAGTTTATCATAGACTTTGAGAAAATGGAAAGACAACACGAGTTACGGTTGAGTATGATGACTCAACACCTATAGAATTTCACCTAGAGGTGCCAAAAATGGTGGAAATGTACAAGATACTAAATTTTGGGATACAGATGAGCCAACCACAGTTGGTGATGGGATATATGCTGATAATGACACTACACAACCAAATGCAGTGGGTTTTGAGCGAGGGGAGCAACCCTCTCAACTAGGAAGTGTTGAGCGATGGAAGCTGCCCCCAATACAAAGGGGTATAGAGTCTCAGATTAGAAAATCTACCAGGTAGCTTCGATCATCTACTAGGTATCCTAGTTTGGAATATATTTTGGTCACAAGTGGTAGGGAGCCAGAGAGCTTCCAAGATGTGCATGATACTCCAAATAGGGAGTGTTGGTTAAAGGCAATGAAAGAGGAAATGGATTCATTGCAGAAAAATGGCACTTATGACCTTGTTAAGCTTCCGAAAGGGAAAAGACCATTAAAGAACAAATGGGTGTTCAAGCTGAAAAAGGATGGTGACAAGCTAGTAAGATACAAAGCTTGATTGGTGGTAAAAAGCTTTATTTAGAAGCTAGGCATTGATTTTGATGAGATTTTTTCTCCTGTTGTAAAGATGAGTTCCATTTGAGTGGTATTAGGATTAGTAGCTAGTTTGAATCTTGAGCTTGAGCAACTTGATGTGAAGACTGCATTCTTGCATGGTGATTTGCAAGAAGAGATTTATATGGATCAACCTGAGTGTTTTGACATGAAAGGGAAGGAGCACATGGTTTGCAAATTGAAGAAGAGCTTATATGGCTTGAAGCAAGCTCCTAGGCAATGGTACAAGAAGTTTGATTCTTTTATGGTAAGCCAAAACTATAAAAGAATAGTAGCAGACTCTTGTGTGTATATGAGAAAATTCCCAGATGGCGACTTCATTATTCTCTTGCTATATGTTGATGATATGTTGATTGTAGGGCAAAATGCTCGTATGATTCGCAGGTTGAAAGAGGCATTGTCTAAGTCCTTTGATATGAAGGATTTACGTCCAGCAAAGCAGATTTTGGGTATGGATATCATTTGTGATAGGAAAGCTGGAAAGCTGTGGTTGTCACAAGAAAAGTATGTTGAACAGGTGCTAGCGAGATTCAACATGCAGAATACTAAGTCAATTAGCATGCCTCTTGCTAATCATTTTTACTTGAGTAGTAAGTCTTGTCTGGTGATCAAGGAAGAAAATGATGCTATGTCTACTATTCCTTACTCCTCTGTAGTTGGTTCTTTGATGTATCTTATGGTTTGCACGTGGCCTGATATTGCTCATGCAGTTGGTGTAGTGAGCATATTTCTTTCCAATCTAGGAAAGGCTCATTGAGAAACGGTGAAATGGATCTTCAAATATTTGAGGGGTACTTCTAAGATGTGTTTGAGTTTTGAGACTACAAAGCCAATTCTTGAAGGGTTTACTAATGCAGATATGGCAAGTGATCTTGATGGTAAGAAATCTATTGCAGGGTACATATTTACTTTTGCAAGGGGAGCTATATCTTGGCAGTCCAAACTACAAAAGTTTGTTGCCTTGTTTACTACAGAGGCTGAGTATATTGCAGCAACCGAAGTAGGCAAAGAAAAGCTTTGGATGAAGAGATTTCTTCTTGAATTGGGATTAAGTCAAAAAGAGTATGTGGTATTTTGTGATAGCCAGAGTGAGTTGGATTTGACTAGGAACACCATGTACCATGCCAAGATAAAGCACATTGATGTTTGGTACCATTGGTTGCGCTTAGTGGTTGACGAGTAACAGATGCAGCTGAAAAAGATTCACATAAATAAGAATATAGCTAATATGTTGATGAAGAAACTTCCCAGAGATAAACTTGAGTTGTGTAGTGACTTGGCCAGGATGAACACTTTGGCCAAGGTGAACTCCAAGTGACAGGTTGTGGTGATGGATCTCCTCCTAATGGGGCTAGAAGGGGAAATTATTAGATGTGTGGGGTCCAGCCCACATTAGTTATTAGAGTCCTACTTGAAGTCAGTTAGGGATTTATTTTTTCTCTATATAAAGTGTTGCATAAACAATTTAAAAAGTAGTGAGAGAAGTTTTTATGGTGAGAGGTGACACAAGGGATAAAAAGTAAGTTTTAGGCTTTGTGATATTTTTCTTGTTCCATAGAGAGAGCAAGGGGAGAGATAAGCTTGTATAACAATTGGGTATTCTTTGGATAGATTATCTTGGTGAATCCAAAGAGATAAACTTTATTGTTTTTAGGTCAATTGTTGGAACTCTAAGCTCTGGGCAAAAAGCCTAGGGTATTGAAACTTTGTAATTTGCTTATTTCTCATAGTGGATTTTTATTCAGTTTGCCCCGTGGTTTTTCTCTCTACACTAGAGAGTTTTTCACGTTAAATTTTGGTGTCGTTTTATTTACGTTTTATTGCCAACGTATTATTTGTGGCTTGGTAGCTTGATTTATTATTACTATTGGCTTGGGATATTGCTGTTGATTGTTGTGGGTATTATTATTGTGACATTGTTTCCTTGTATTTGTCGTTTGAGGCCCAATAGGTACATAGGCAGCTTGATCCAAATTATCAAATTTAGTCAAAAAAATTGAAACAAAAATACTTTGAACAATATTTTGGTTTAATTTTTCTGAAGTCACAAATTTTGTGAAGCTAAAACTTGCAAATCTTCTCAAATCAATGCAAATGTGCAATCAAATTTTGGCATCAAAAGCAAAATAAATTTCAAGACTTGTCTACTTGCTACACTAAAAAATTATTTATGAAAACAAGTCCTAAGAGAGCACTTGTAGGAGGAGAAAATTTTTTACCAATAAAAGGTGGCACTTATCTTTTAGAAGAATTTTCTTTGAATTATATTTAGGGACCAATTAAATTTTTAGGAGTTGCAAAAAAAATTAATTAAAGATTTATCAAAGTCAAGAAAATATACTTGGCTCAGCCAATCAAAATTCAAGTCATTTTAATTAAGAGATAATCTAAATTCTAGTAAATTTATCTCTTAATTAAATAAAAATTATTTTAATGATAAAATCAAAAAAGTTATCTTAAAACTCTCTTAACTTGTAAGCAAGCACTACAAATACAGTGCTGATCTTCCAAGTTATTTTTCATAATTCAAAAGCTAAAAAGATTTTGAAGAACTCATTATCTGTCCAAAGTTTCAAGGGTTAAGCTCTCAAAAAGATAAGAAAATTTTAAAGAACTTATAGCCGCTTTATAGTCTCAAAGATCAAGCTCTCAAGATTTGAAGAAACTTTGAAGATCATAAAGACCATTTAAAAAGTTTTCAAAAAGTTACTCTTTCATCTTGTTTCATCATACAAGACAAGATTAATCTTGTTCGTTCAAAATCAAGTCTATCTAACGCTTGATGAAGCCGATGTTTATTCCTCTTGCTTTGAAGATTCAAGGTTAATTATATTCGTTCAAGATCAGGTCTATCTGACCCTTAACGAATCCACTCTTTAATCCTCTTGCATTTAATATCCAAGATTAATCTTATTGTTCAAGATTAAGTCATCCGACCATTGACGAAGCTGCTATTTAATCATGTTGCATTAAAAATTCAAGGTTAATCTTGTTCACTCAAAAAAGCCTTAAAGTTTGGGTCCAAATTTATTCAATTTAAGATGAAGTCATCAAGACCTTCGAGAGAATACCAAATTTCAAGATTTCAAGAAACCTTAAAATTTGGATTCAAATTTATTCAAATCTAATTAAGTTCAACTCATCAATATCTTTTGAGAGACTACCAAATTTAAAGATTTCAAGAAACCCTAAAGTTTGGGTCTAAATTTATTCAATTCAAAATCAAGTCATCAAGATCCTCAAAGCAAATTTTATTGTTGAAAAGAATTTCTTTTATGTTAAAAATATTCAATAATTGTAACTTTACATTTTACCAATAAATAAAATTGATATTTGTCTTTCGACTCGAAATTTGTGTATACAAGGTGTTATGTTTATCTGATGGGTGTTGTACTTATCCTAATCCTAACTCCAAAGATCATGTTGGGTACATAGAATGAAGGATAGGTTGAATATAATCATTTTTATGTTTGGTACAAACATAAAAAGAAAGATTAGATTACAAAATAGATTAATAGTTTTCTTTGCATAGGATGATTCATTCCTCTTTAAAAGATAAAGATTATTTTTAATTCCATATGATTAGTTGATAGATACTTATATTTTATTTCTAAAGTTTACATCTAAAAATTAACTTAAACTTTTAATAAGCTACAATGGTAATTGATTAATTGGTTAATCTAAATTCTTTTCTTTTTTTTTTCACTTTTCAATCTTTGTTTACCTCTTTTTTCTTTATTTAAGCATGCGGTAAGGTAGAAACTGCCATTTAATTAAATCAATGGAACCATAAACGTCCATTTAACACAACTGTTTTGGGGTTGTTGGGTTGTTGCCACTATCTTGTCATAGACTCATAGTACATTTTATCCTAGTTGTAGTGACAACACGTGAAAATTGAGGACACCTTGGTTGAGAAGGCGGGCCCGCCATCACTTCATTTTTTTTATTATATTATATTAAAAAATTGTTTTCTAGGAACTTTCCCGGTAGATCAAAAATTTTTTCCTTTATTATAAGTTTTTAAAGATGATTGACTGTTTAAAATATTTTATAAAATAGAGATTATTATATATAAGGATAATAAAATGGTTAATTCAAAACAATTTACGAACATTAATTTTATGTTTATTCTCATATTTTTATACCAATTGATATTAAGTATAAATTTAGTATTAAAGTGTAAAATATGTTATAAATATTGTAAACACATAAGAATAAATATAAAATTAGCATCAATAGATATAAATACATGAAAGTAAACGTAAATACATGTGAATAAACATAAATTTAATTAGTGTTAATAGGTGTAAAGTAAATTAGAAATATGGTAAACACATAAAAATAAGAATAAAATTAGTGTAGACATAAATATGTGATAATAAGCGTAAATACATTAAAATAAACATAAATTTAGTTTCAATAAATGTAAAATAAGTTAGAAGCATCGTAAACATATAGAAATAAACGTAAAATTAGTGTTAATAGACGTAAACACGTGCTAATAAACGCAAATACATAAAAGTAAGCATAAAATTAGTGTCAATAAACATAAGATATGTTAGAGTATCGTAAATATATGAGAATATGTATAAAATTAGTGTCAATAGACGTAAATTTACAATAATAAATGCAAAAATATTTATGTTATCAACAATTAATTATTTACATTAAACGAACATGCTATTATGTTTATTAGTAGGCTAAATTAATATATTTTAAACGAGAGATGGTTCCCAATTGCAACAAGGAAGGTTTTAGGTAACAAGATGAATGTTAATATATCTTGCAACAAATCTCTCAAAACTATTTTTGAGTTCTCTCTTTTGACTTTTTTAGACAACCTGTCAAGTTCAAGTCTTTTGTTCAAACAATTCTCCAAACCAAACCAAATCTTCCGATAAATTTTTCTTACAAAAAGGAAATGTTTGAAGCGGTAAAAGTTTCTCTTTTAACTTAATCTTATAAAATGCACGTTGATAGGCTTTAGAATCTCACAGTAAAATAAAAAATTTTAACTTTTATGTACATTAAACATATTCATGGGCCGGGCTAAGTAGCATATTAAGAGATTTCATCCGAGCCTAGCCCTGCCTGTTAGGCCCAAATTTCGAGCTTGATATTTTGTTTAATTTCATTTTTACAAACAACAATAATATCCAGCACGTCTATTTTTTTTAAATTCTTTTATACTATTTAAGTTTTATGTTGTAAAATTTTTATTTTTAGAACTACTATATAGCAAAGCTTAAATATACTTTAACCAATACTCAAAATTTTTATGATATTATTTTTCATAATTAAGGTGAATGTGTCATATCTTATATAATTACAATTATAAAATTATATATTGGTAAATTTTGAAATAAATGAACTTAAATATTAACTAATAAGACAAAAAAAAGTATTTTTTTCTTTAAATGTTAGTACAAAATACAAGTTGGGCTTGGGCTTTTAAGGGTAAGACCAATGCTTGCTGTTTTTTAATCAGACTTTCATTTGTTGTGAGGACCACATTTTTCCAATAAATCTCTTATGTTAAATGTTATGGAAATGAAAAGATAAAGGATAAATTACCAAGAAATTTAAATAACTGGAGTTATAGAAGGAAATTGTCATGTGGGCCCACGAGACCTCTACAATCTGGATTGGGGAAAACTCTAGAGTAATGATATGTGAAGTGAAATAATGAGGTGGGAGGAATTTGTATCTCGAAATTCCTTCATTTACGCACGTTTTGAAAAGCGTGCAACAAATTCGGAAATGATGGTTACATCTATAGGCCTATGAAATTTTCATAAATAACAGTCAATCTGATTTGAATTAAGATCAACTTATAGTCATAGGTTAATATACATGTGAATGAGTCTCATGCCATGTCAACTTGAAGACCGAATCACATGCGAAAGCTAAAAACTATGCTATTCACCGTTATGGCTATTTTGGTAATTTCACTCTTTTTACAGTCAAACCTTGACAATAGCTTATCTAATGATTAGAATGAGTTGAATAGATGTATTTTATGAGTGAATGAAATATTTGGAGGTTAAACTGAATATTTAAACCGATATTAGAAAGAAAGGGATGTAGTTGGAATTTTTAAAATTGTATAAGGGCATTTTTGTCATATCACACCAAGATACTTATTTTTAAAGACTTTTCTAGTTTTCGTCTTCACCTTGGCTAGCCATCACCATTGTTTAAGCTTTCTCACTCTGAAAAGCTTAGTGAAGAGAGAGAAAACACTAGTAAAACACCTAGAAACTAAAAACTACCTTCACCAAACCTATTCAGCTTTTAGAGCTCTACATACCAAAATCAAGCGTTAAAGTGGCCATTTGCAGGGTGAAGTACACCCTTGAAGATTCAGCCAAGAAGGTGAGAGAAAGCTTGGTTTTTTTTCATGATTTAATGACTTTAAGCTAGGTGTTTAAGGTGTTTAAGCATGTATTTGAGTTTGAATTGAATTAAATCCACGAGAATCCTTCCCTTATGGTTTTGGAAAACCTCCCTCATGCATAAAGATGATGTTGTTCAATGTAAAAATGATGTAGAATCTATGTAGAACAAGTGTAAAACATAGATTTAAGCTTAAATCGAAGAAAAGGGATGTGTAGGAGAGAAAACCCCATTCAGCCAAGTCAAGGGCATGGTGGAACCATGCTCAATTCAATGTAATTTGGGTCTTAGAATAATGTATAAATTGATACAAGACTGTTGGTGAATTCAGAACCGAAAATGGAGGTGTTTTGACGATAGTTGTAGTATTTGCACCAGTATGAAGTAGACTAGAATCTCAACTATTGTAGACAAAGTAGTGGGTCTTAAGGAGTTAAATAATTGTTGTAACTGAAGTATGATGAATTGACTGTGTTGATATGATGTTTTGCAACTCGGAAGTGAGGTGTGAATTACCAGTACTAACGGGCGATTCGGCAGCATACAAGTGGTAAGGAATGTGTATAAAGAACGTAGGAGATACTGAAACATTTTAAAATCAATTTCTTTGGGAATATAAACTGTGTTTGCTTTGCAAGAGGTTTTAGAAAATGTATACCGTTATACTACCGAAATTTCATAAAACGTAAACTTAGCACGAAATAGACTTTGAATTTGAAAACATACATGAAGTGGAAATTGTCATAGGTTTTGGTTCTTGAACAACGTCTCATAATTTCATTGTGTCAAAGTTTACATGAAGTTTTGGATTAGTTATGGTTTTGGGTAGTTGATACTAAAGACGTACGAATTTGTAATTTTGTTTTCAACTGGGTTTTTTATCGTTTTCTCACGTTCTAAGTTACCAGCATGTTTTAGATACACATTTATACGTAAATAAAATATTTTGAACATTGGTTATTGTACTGAGAATATTTGTTGAATTTTTATACTTGAAATGAAATTGTTATCTATTTTGATATTTATGGACTGACTGAAGATATGTTTTATTGAAATTGATTTCTGTAAGTATTTTGGAATGCTATGTGAATTGTTTTGAGACTTCAACTCCCCGTAGTTGGCCTTCGAGTAATCTTGCAGTATTTCTGGCTCTGATTCTGATTATGAATAGCTGTTAGACCCTGAGCAAGTCTGCAACCGCCTCGTATCACCTACTCAGTGGTACTATGGGGTGTCTCTGATTCTGAATGCTGTATTGGCTCTGACCCGGTCACAACATCCATAGTTGTCACCTGATCCGTGTACACTGTGGACTCTTTTATGACTATGGCCATATGTCTACCATTTTTGCCTTTATGGGATCTAAACTACATGATTTCTATTGGGATGTTGCCATGTCTCCACGCTATCGCTTTATTTGAATTTATATGTTTTCTAAACCTAGGATATCTGAAGTTCGAATTTTGAAATGATTATGATCTATCTGGGCTTTGAATGATTTCTGAACCTATGATATTGGCATTCTGAAATCTGAAATGGTTTGATACTGATTTGTGTATGTCATTTGAACTTTGAAATTTGCATGGTTTTCTGGCTGATTTAAAATATCTACACTGTATAGTTTTGAAACAAATGTTTGAATGTTAAGCTGTTTTACTGTTTTGACTCTAATTTGAAATGCATGAATTCCTTCTCTGATATATTTCTCAATCTACTCTAATTTAAAGCATCCTTTTGTACTTATCCCTAACCCCTAACAAGCTATAGAGTTTTCTTCCTTCGAATCTCTGTTTAGAATTATCATTTGAAACTCTAGCACATAACAACCTGTTTTAAGATGTCTACATATAGTTTACGGTATTTGTACCTTATATATATTTCTTACTGGGCATAAAGCTCACCCCCTCTTTTCCCACTTTCAGATTATATGTAGTAAATCTAGTATCTAAAAGAGGTTTTGTGGAAATCCTTCGAGGCAGTTAAAGTGTGCCTTTAAGGTATATTTGCTACAGTTACTTTGTATGTTCAAATTTTATTGTGCAGTAGTATAATGTGTAAGAAAGGGATATAAACCAAATGAAAACGAATACAAATTACAGTATGAAAGATATAAGAAATATGTTTATGAGCGTTGTAGATTTTGTTGAATATATATATTGATATGCTTGAGATTGTTTATATACATTGATTTTGTAGTGAATGATTCTGAATTTGGTAAGTGGAATTGGAAGAAATAAGAATATGTAATCGAGTATGTTGACTAACTGAACTAGGACCAAATCTGGACAATAGATATTAATTTAACTAATTATATCTTAGCTTAATATTGAATTGGTAACACTGAGTACAGTCCAAATGAATAAATGAAATGCGAAAAATTGTTGTGAAATCTAAGAAATAGAAGCGTGACATTTGTTAATCTAAACACATTTAATAAGTTTAATATTATTTTTCAAATCTATTTAAAATTTGTGCAAATCTTTGAATAATTCGGCCAAGAATAGATTTAGTGTAGAATAACTTTTGAGCTCGATGTATTTAGAAACTAACAAATGAAATTAGTTTTCTATAAAGATTATTATCCTATCCATTGCTGGCGAAGTTTTTTAACTCTATAAGCGAGATTAGGATGATGACGCATACTGTATTTTATTTATTTATTATTTTTTCAATATTTTTAAAGGACACATATCATTATCCTAATCCTACTTGTAGAGTTAAAAAATTCCACTTGCGGATAGAATAATAATCCTTTCTATAATCCACCAAAAAAAATAGTTTTCTATAAGAAAGTAAAAAAAGAAAGAGATTAATCTATCTATAATCTTATATAAATAAAATCCCAAAAGGGTTATTTAATTGACAAGTGTCCAAGGACAAAAAAATGATATTATAAAATCTATTTTTTATTTTATCTATTAAAATCCAAAAAATACATAGGAAAAAAATATATTATATAATATATTATAATGTATCAAAAAAATAATAAATTATAATAATAAAAACTAAAATATTTGTTAAACTTATTCTTTTTCTATTTATTTCTTTTTTAATTTTGTGCATATATTAAATTTATCAAATTATTAATTTAAAAATGACAAAGTTAAAAAAATTGAATGGATTAAATAATTAAATATAATTATTTAAGAAATAGAACACAATAGTTTTTTTTAAAAAAACAAAAATATAATTAAAAAATTATAAAATAAATGTGAATGTAAATAATTAAAATAAATTCCAAAATATAAATACATTAGTTTATTATTTTTTAATTTTATGTTTTTATTAATATGATTCAATTTCAAATTATGAAAGAGTTATATAAATATATTTTATTAAAATAAATTTTAAATAATTTATATTTTAAAATAAAAAATTATTTAATCCTGATGCAGAAAAAGTAAAAAGCTGAACTCACCCTTTTCTTCAACACCGGTGACATTTAACACTCAGAATGATGCGATACGGTCCCATAAACATTATAGGATGATAAAGACTTATGGTCCGAAAAATTTATTTACCGGAGCAAGATACCTCATTATATAAATTATATTTAATCTCATTTTCCTTTTTCTTTTTTAACAACGTAGGAATATGATTTTGAATTTAACTGATTTCTATTAAAATTTTTATTTTATAAAATGTTTTGTAAATGGTGAAATTCGAATCTCTTGCCTCTTTAATTTTTATTAGTAATATTTATTACATGTCATTAAATCAAATTCACTAATCATAATTTTTTTATGATAATAAATATAATAAGAAATAATTGATTCAGTGTATGTGATTGATTGCACATGTAAAATGAAAGTAATAAGATAAAATATTTTTTTGGTTCATAAGAAAATGCAAAGGAAAAAATACAAAATTTAAACTTAGTATTGTCTAACAAAAAGTAATATTTGTTAAGTCAAATTTTAATTCTTAAATAAATAGTTTTTTATTAAATTATTAATTTGATTTGATTATAGTTATTTTTTAAAATAAAAAATTTAAGCTCAAGGACTTTTTATGAATGAAAAACTAATCTTCTTCGTTTTTAAAAAAATACATGTGTCCTGTATATATACTTGAAATTATTGAATAATAATTGAATTACTAACGACTTAATGGGAGATAATGGCAGAGCATGATGACATGGTTGGCTCATAAATAAAAAATAAAAAATAAAAAAAAATGCCCTATAGCCTCTTCTTAGCCGGATCCTTCAAGCACGCCATTATTCTCTCGGCCTTTATAAATTGCCCTGTACCGTCTAAATTCTCAAATATTAATTATAATTTGGACATTACGAATTCCGATGACCAAAGAACAAGAGCTGAGAAATGGAGAAGAAGCTGACATCCGAGGAGATGTCTTAGAATCCATTCTCTGTCATGTTCCTCTCATCCATCTCCTGTCTGCCAGCCACGTCTCCAAATCATGGAACCGCGCCGTCTTCTCTTCTCTTCGCCACTTCAACAAGCCCAAACCTTGGCTCATTGTCTACGCTCAGGGCTCACGCCCGCCCTACGTCACCACCGCCTTCGCTTACGACCCACGCTCCGACCTCTGGCTCCGAATCAACCAAAACCCACCCATCGTATACGTCTCAGCTCTCCGCTCCTCCAACTCCACGCTCCTCTATATGTTGTCTCTATCTAAATTCTCCTTCTCTTTCGACCCCCTCCACCTGACTTGGCACCACGTGGACCCACCCCTCGTCTGGCGCACCGACCCCATCGTGGCCGCGGTGGGCCGCCAAATCGTCGTCGCTGGAGGCGCCTGCGACTTGGAGGATGATCCTCTTTCGGTGGAAATCTACGACCTCGACACTCATAAGTGGGACACGTGTGAATCCCTGCCAGCAATCCTCAAAGACTCTGCAGCTTCCACGTGGCTCTCCGTCGCAGCCAACACTAAAAACTTGTACGCCATGGAGCAAGTTTCTGGTATTACGTATTCTTTTGATCCGAGCTCCAGGATTTGGTCGGGTCCGTTCAATCTGCGGCCTGACCGGAACATTTACTTTTCCGTGATTGGATTTTCCAGGGAGAAGTTGATTATGGTGGGGCTACTTGGAAATGCGGAGAACGTTAAAGACGTCAAAATCTGGGAATTGAAGGGCGAAAGGTTGGAGTATTGTGAAGAAATGGGGGTGATGCCAGAAGAGTTGGTGGAAAAGCTGAGAGGAGAACAGATAAGTTTAAGTTCAATAAAGATAAGTTTGATGGATGGTGATATGTACATATACAACCCGGAAGAGGAGGAATTGGTGGCGTGTGAGATTAACGGGGGAGGAGTTTGCCGGTGGGGAAGTTTGAAGAACGCCAAGATGACTGATCGGAGTAGGGTGGCGGAGCGGATGGTGCTTACGTGCGCCGATGTTGGGTTGGGCGATTTGGGTAAAGCGGTGGGGTCCGGGAAAGGGAGCTTCAGTATCGTTGATAAGGGGATATTACAGTGACTTTGTTTTTGATTGTTTTATTATTCAACAGTTTGACTCTGATGTCTGATGAGGTTGTTGAGCTGCTTTTGCTTTTTATTTTAGTAATATATTTTTTTAAAAATATATTTACAATCAATATATTACATTTCATAAATTAATAATTTAATAAATTAATAAATATAAATGATAATAATAAATTAAACAAATAATAAATAAATTAATTTGATTTCAGTGAGATTCAAACTTAAAATTTCAAAAAAAATTTTTATTACTAAACCAAATTTCATTGGCACCTCCTTTTTTGACTTTTTTTTTAATAATCAGAAAAAAGAAAAAAGGAATTTGCGGGGGATACCATGCTCAGCATATATTCTTGTTTATCTCTTTACAGTTTTTTTTATTTGATTTTTTTTTTATATTGAACGATATTTATATTATATAACCATCAAAATAAAGAAATATTTTCCAGCAGAATGCATCATGATTTCTACGGTAACATTAATTAATATAACAGACCAGGTGGGTTGGGTAATCTATTCTCCTTGACTATTACTAATTTGACGTAGTCATCGAAAAGAAGTGGAGTAAATACAGCGTATTCAGTCTTTTGGAGCTTTGGCAAAAGTTGACCATTTTTTAAGACATGCTTGGCACGCCATCTGCTATATGCCATTTTTTAAATTATGTGTTTGTAAATATATTTGTTAATGTTTATGAATAAGTTTAATGAATAAAAATTTGTATAAGAAGTAATATTAAAAATTAACAAACGAAACACGAATGTAATATTTTCAAGTCGCTTATAGAGTTTTTAGTTTTTACTGTGTTTGGGAGTTGAAGAGATGCTTCCAATGAGTAACCTTTTTTTATAAAAATATATATATAAATAATATGATTTAGTTTATTCAAATTTCGAAGTCGAGAATTATAATTATATTATTATGTTAAATTGGATGAGGGAATGTTTTGAAAACTTAAACCAAGAAGTTAAAACTCCACGGTCATGACAACTCCATTAATTCTTTCAATCCATCTGACATCTCGATGGGTTGTTGAAGAGACTGGAATATAACCGAGAACTAAGAAAGGAAACAACAATTTCAATAGCCGGCAATCCATTTAGAACATGTACAAAATTATTCCCCAGTTATTAAATCAGCAATTGAGAATTGATTATAAATAAATAAAAATTATATTTTATTAAAATTCAATGATATATTTAAATATTAAACCTATAAAACATTACAGATAAGTGGCGTCTAGTCCAGATTTCAGGTACTAGCGCATGACAATTACGCAAGGCAATGGAGCTGGCGTTGACTGACAATGAAGAGATAATTTCAATCTGTGATCGCAATTAAAAGACAAAATCTGATGACAGTTCTAATCTCATCTGTAAGAATTAATATTCAATGCAAGCTGATTCATAATCCTTTGATATATTCTAACATTCAAACCTATTTTACCTTCAATTTATAAATCTAACAAACATAATTTACATAGTACAACAGTAGTTGTGGGTGGTGGGTCTGTGGATGGCTTGAGTAGGACAAAAGTTTTGGTGTGTGGGACTGCCGGTGGTAGGGGATTGGAGAAAGTGCCTAATGGCGTCCTGCCCAACAATTGCCTTTAAATCTAGTTGCTTACCAAGGAATTAAACATATATATATATATATATATATTTTCTATCATTATCTTTAACAATTTTTTCTCTTTTTTTTGTTCAAAATCATTAAATCAGAGACTTCTATTTAGTATTCGAGGCATCACTGCATCAACTTGAAGGGAAGGAAAGGAGTACTTCACATATTTCAGTTGTAGAGTTTATTCGGCTTTTATCTCTGTGGGCTGGGTTGGTTGGCAGTTTGATGAGAAGTTAAGAAGGGCTTTGGTCTGAACTCGGATAGCTTACCCATCTTCTTAAATTTTTTTGATATATTTGGAAATATAAATATGAGAAGGTGGATTTGAATTTCATTTGCTATATTAATAATGAGAATGAAATATAAAAATTATATATAAATTATTTAAGATTCATAATGGATATTGTTAGAATCTATGTAAAAAATTCTCATTGTGATTCCATATCGGTTTCTGCAAGAGTACAACGATATTTATACAGGTTTGATGCATCAGTTAGTTAACCACTATCACTAACTAACTAACTGAAATAACTAGTTTTAACTACTTCCAGCTCAACGAAATAACCAACAATTAACACCTAACAGTATCTGAAGTGTTTACATCAAAATGAAAGAAAGAAAGAAAAAATTCTTTTTCTTATTCTCTGTTAGCCCCCCTCAAGCTGGAGTGAAGAGATTATGAAGTCCAAACTTGGATAACAGAGAATGAAAGGAAGTGGAGGATAGTGCCTTGGTGAATAGATTAGCTAATTGAGAAGAAGAGGACACATGAAGCAATCAAATCACTCCAGCTTGAAGTTTTTGTCTAATCAAGTGGCAATCGATTTCTATATGCTTGGTGAGTTCATGAAAGACAGGATTTTCAGCAATAGCAATTGCTGACTTGTTATGACAAAAGAGAAGAGCAGGATTGTGATGAACAAGCTAAAGGTCTTGCAGCAAGAATAATAACCATTGTAATTCACAAGTTAAGGAAGCTATAGCTCTGTATTCAGCTTCAGAGGATGACCTAGAAACAGTCTGTTGTTTCTTTGACTTCCAAGATATAAAGGCGTCACTCAAGAATACACAAAAACCTGTCACAGACCTTCTAGTATCGACACAAGCAGCCCAATTAGAATAACTGAAAGCCTTCAGCTTCAAATCTGACTTGACAGGGAAGAATAATCCTTGACCAAGAGTACCCTTGATGTATCAAAGGACACGATGTGCTACTGTTAAATGTAAGGAGGTAGGTCTGTACATGTATTGGGAAAGCTGTTGGACTACCAAAGACAAATTAGGGCATGTGCTGGTGAGATACAAGAGCTTTCCAATCAGCCTTCTATACATAAGAGGATTCTCAAGTACAACTCTAGTAGATTTAGAAAATTTTTGGGACATAACCATTGGAGTAGCTGCTGGTTTACATCCTAGAAAACCAGTTTCTTGGAGGATCTCAAGTGCATACTTCCTTGGGCAAAGGTTGATGCCATGCTGTGATCTAGCCACCTCGAGACCAAGGAAGAATTTTAGTGTACCGAGATCTTTTATTTTGAAAGCAGTATGGAGATAAGTCTTTGTGTCCTGTATGAGTTTGGAATTATTGCCTGCTAGTATGACATCATCAACATATACTAGCAAAACAATGAATGAGTCACCAGTGCCCCTGACAAATAAAGAATGATTTGAAGAAGCTTGTTTAAAACCTCGAACTATCAAAGCCTCACTGAGCTTCTGGTACCACTGTCTTCCAGCCTACTTCAATCCATACAAAGACTTTAAAAATCTACAGACTTGTCCAGCTTTTGCACCTGAGTATCCTAAGGGTAGTGTCATGTATACCTCCTCATGTAGGTCTCCATGGAGGAAGCCATTGTTGATGTCAAGTTGGTGCAAGTGCCAACCCTTTACTGTTGAGATAGCCAAAAAGGTTCTAATGGTACTCATCTTGGCTACTGGTGAAAAGGTTTCAGTGAAGTCAACTCCAGCCTGCTGAGTATAACCCTTTGCAACAAGCCTTGCTTTATATCTCTTAACTTGTCCATCAGCCCTGTATTTGACCTTATATACCCATTTACAAGCTATTGATTGCTTGGAAGGAGGTAAATCAGTAACTAACCAAATGTTATTTGCCTGTAAAGCTTCCAACTCAGCTTGCATAGCATCTCTCCAACAAGTATGCTTAACTGCTTCTTCATAAGTTTGTGGCTCGCTAATGGTTGTAATGTTAATGTAAAATGCTTTATGAGGTAGGGAACAATTTTTGTATGTGAGATTGGAAGAGAGAGGATAAGGAGTACCTGTATTTTCCGTGGCAAGATTCAAGGTAGATGGCAATTGGATTGAGCCAAGCTGCAGTGATGGTCCCTCAAGTATGTGGGTGCGATTTTGGTTCTATTAGACCGTCTCAAGAAATCTTGGTCTGAATTGCATACAACAACACTAGGATCTGGGATTTGAGTATTGGAAGGTGGAGTTGACTCATGAAGTTGACTGTCAGAAGAGCTTGATACATGATCTGGAATTTTCTCAGTATGATTATGCTGAGGAAGCAAAGTGGAGGTATAATCTGGATTTGACAAAGGAGAAATTGAAGGGATAGGTAGGGGAGAATCTGTCTCTCCATGAATAATCTTGCCAGCGTTGCATGATGCAAAAGGAAATTCCTTTTCATAAAAAATGACATCCCTAGATATAAAGACAGTATTTGATGTTAAAGAGTATAGTTTGTAACCTTTAACCCCAGCCGGGAAGCCAATGAATATACATTTTGTGGCTCTAAATTCAAACTTGGTTCTTGGTTGTGCAAGTGTAGAAGCATAACATAAGCAACCAAAAACCTTAAGGTGTGAAAAGGTGGGTGGAAATTTATAAAGAAGCTCAAATGGGGTCTTATTTGCTATAACAGGTCAGGGAAGTCTGTTTATGAGTTGTACTGCATGACCTATGCATTCTGACCAAAATGTTTCAGGTAGGTTAGCTTGAAGTCTTAAAGATCTTGTTACATTCAGGATGTGTTGATGTTTTTGTTCTACAATGCTGTTTTGTTGGGGTGTTTGAACACATGAGGTTTGGTGGATAATGCCTTTGGCTAGGTAAAATGAGGGAATATTGAATTCTTAAGCGTTGTCACTTTGAATTACTTTGATTTTAACACTGAATTGGTTCTTTACATAGGAATAGAAGTGTTGTAACAAGGGTCTAGCCTCTGTCTTAGTTTTCATAAAGAAGGTCCACGTATGTCTACTATGATCATCTGCCACAGTTAAAAAGTATTTGTAACCATACAAAGAACTAACATGATAAGGCCCCCAAATATCTACATGTATTAGATCAAAGCAATTGAGTGATACATACTCACTTATAAGAAAGGGAATCCTTTTTTGTTTTGCAAAGTGACAGATATCACAAGGAGAGCAATTCTGTATACAACTTGTTGGATCTAAACTACTCAGCAACTTTAGTCTAGAAGGAGAGGCAAGCCCTAATCTATAATGCCATATATCTAATGCCTGAGATTTATTAACAGTATGAGTGCACAATGACAACTAGAATTTTTGGAAATCAAAAGAGGAAGGTGTGACAAGTTGATAGAGACCTTGGTGTTGCTTAGCTAATCCAATCGTCGTCCACTTCTTGATGTCCTGAACGACACAAATATCAAGTTGGAACAATAGAAACAATCAAATGTCTGTGTTAGCTTACTGACAGAAATCAAATTGAAATTAAAACTTGGCACAAATAGAGCATCTTTTAAGATCAAGTCTGGTGCTAGTTGAACTTCACCAATGTGTGTGATATTGGCTATCTGACCATTAGGAAGTTTTACATATGAATTTGGCATAGGAGCATGGAACTTAAACAAGTGAGAGGAGCAAATGATATGGTCTATAGCTCCTGTGTCAAGAATGAATGTAAAAGAAGAAAGGGAAGAATGGCTAGAATAATTGGTAGTAGGAATACCTGAGTTTTCTGGTTGTTGTGATGAGCACACAAACTTACTGGAGGCATTAGCATATGCAATTGGAGAAGAATCTATGTTAACTGACTGAAGCAATCCTAACAGCTTGGTGTACTGATTTTTGTAAATGAAAAGGAAGTTGGACCATCAACTTTCTGGGAGTTTGGCAACCTGGTACCCTCTTCTGTATTGGATATGTTTGCATCCACCTATTTTGCTACTCCAACCGAGGTCTTGGTTTAAAAACTGGAGGAAAACCATGCTTTTTGTAGCATTTCTCAATAATGTGCCCCATCAGACCACAATGAGTACATAAAGGCCTCCTTGAGTTTGTATTGGACTTTCTTGTGAATGCACTCCCTTTGAGGGGATCGAGAACTACTCTATTTGTGAAAGCAATTTTCTGAGATGAACTTGACACTAAGGATTGATTCTGCCTTTCTTGTTGTATAACCATAGCAAAAACCTTGTTAATGGGAGGTAGAGGCTCAATCAACAGAATCTGTGATCTAACAGTGGCAAAGTTTTCAGTTAAGCCTTTGAGAAACCTCAGCACATGATCATCCTCGTAGTACTTTCTTGCCGAGAGCAAACAAGGACAATTTTGATTGCAAGAACAACCCAAGATTGGTCTAAGATTCATCGTTTCATCCCACAATACTTTCAACTGGGTGTAGTAATCTGTAACAGAAAGATTACCTTGCTAAAAACAATAGATCTCCTCCTAAAGCTCTAAGATCCGGAATGCATTGCCTTGAGAAAAATAATCCCTCAAGTCTTTCCATACCTCAAGGGCAGAATCAAACTAGATAACACTTCTGGTAATGGAATTAGAGATTGAATGCAATAACCAAGATAACACCAAGGTGTTACATCTTCCCAAACTAAGTATAACAGATCATTCTTGGGTGGAATTGGTATAGAACCATCCACAAACTTGAACTTGTTTTTTGAGAGCAATGCCATTTTCATTGCTCGACACCAAGAATAGTAGTTAGATCCATTTAGGATTGAGGATACCAATACCAATGATGGATTTTCACCCGGATGAATGAAGTAAGGGCTAGAAGGAGAGTCTTCTGCTCTAGCAGCACTCATGGCTTCAATTGAGGGGCAGTTTGGTAGAAAAAAAAAAGAGAAAAGATGACTGTCGAGAAATCAAGAAGATGAGAGAGATTTTAACTGCTCTGATACCATGTTAGAATCTATGTAGAAAATTCTCATTGTGATTTGTAAGATCCGATTCTACACTAATGTAGAGTCTAATTTCATAAAAGTGATAATGAAAATTAAATAAATAAAGAATATTGATTTCCACTTGGATGAAAAGCTCCTTAAATTGAGTAGTGAATGGAACAATTATGGTGAAATAATGTATGGGCGAGTATACAGAATAGCTCGCCAATGAGGGAGCAAGAAAGGACGTTCGCCAATGGGCGAGCCGATCGCCAATGGTGATGGCGAGTTGAATGATGGTGAGGGCAAATAGGTACGTTCGCCAAGTCAATTGGATTTGATAATCGCCCAAATGGGCGAGGACATGTGATCGTCAACTGTATGTCTGAATCATAGCAAAGTAGGCAATTTAAGAAATAATGGGCGAAAAGGAGAATGCTTGTGAGATGAAAAGTTGGCGAGCAGAAATTGTAATAGAATGGGCGAGCTGAGGATTCTGGTTGAATAGGCGAACTGGAACTGGAATCAGCACGTGACCATTGCAGCCAAAATTGACATTGTAAGTCATACGGTTGAAGACAATAAATTGAGAAAGAATAAAGTCAATAAAGGAAGTAACCTCATTGGTTAAGGAGTAAGACAAAGGTGCAATAAGTCAAGAAAAGAGGCTGTGGACTTCACGCCATTAGCTTCTTGGTTTAGACAATTAATGGCAAGTGAAATAAGTCAAAATGTGCAGAGAATAGCTTCTCATAGCCGTTCCTTTTGCTGCAGTTTTTCTTCCGTTTTAAATGAATGAAAGACGTGAAATAAATGAAGGTAATGGGATAAGGCCAAGTGATGAGTTCTGATTGGATAACATGACTATATAAGAAGAAACATTTGAGGAAAACTGATTTAGCCATATTCATCTTCTTCACGAGAGCTATGCAACTGCCAGTTTATGTTCTGATTTCTCTCATTTCTACCATGCCCGATTTACTAAACTTCAAACCTTAAGTTGGCTAAACTAGTAAACCTGCTTATAAAATCTTACCTCCATAGTTGATGAGCTGAAGGAATAAGCAAAAAGGAGGCCAACATGAGACAGGAAGCAACTTGTTCTGGAAGTGCAGTTGGCTAAGGTGAGCTTCCTTATTTCCACGATTATATTGATGTTTGATGATAGATTTCTATGTTTTACAACGTAATAAACATAGATGCAGTCTTGTTTTTAGTTAGATCCTTAGAGAATATGAAAACAAGGAAAATAATGGAATAAGTGACGAAAATGGCGACTATTGTGATCGCCAATGATGAAAATTAATAATCGCCAATGAGGCGAGTAGATAATAAAGAACTCACCAAGGTAAAGTCTGTGTTCAAATGGGCGAGATCGCCCAACTCTAGTGAAGAGAATTAATAGGCGAGCTCAAATGCATAAGCATTAGGCGAGTATATTTTTGGGCAAACTCTCAATTGTAAGCCATTTGATGAATGGCGAGCTCGGTTGGGCGAGCTAGTTGGATAATAAGTCTCGCCAAAGTGTTGGAAATAGTTGAAAAAGAAATATTAATAGAATTTATAAATTATTTTGCAGCCGGGAATTATGAACTCGGTGAATGCGATTTGGAAGGCGAGCAGGAAGCAGGGCTTCGTTGAATCAGGTAAGGGAAATGTTTGAAATGAATGCATGTCCTGTGGAGTTAAGTTTTAGTGAAATTATTCAAAAATTGTTTTATTTTGTGACATGCATTGGTTTGATAAAGTGTTATGATCTTGGGCGAGCTACAAGCTGCCCTTATGATATTAGTTTGGTGAATTGGTACAAGGCGGGAGAGCCATTTGGGCGAACCCTTTTATATTTTGGTTTGGGGCGGGCGACCCCTAAGTTGAGAAAGTTGTTGGCGAGCCAAAATGGGCGAGCCAGTGTTTTTGGTTTTAAATGCAGAGGGTGGCGGGCGATTACTTGTTCACCCTTAGAGTTTACCATGGGCGAGCCGGGCTGGCGAGCTGATCATGGCAAACAGATTTCAATGGTATTTTCTTGAGGAAAAATGAGCCATTTTAATATCTTTGAAAATATAAAAATATAAACCCTTTCGAGTAAATTGACTAATGGGCGAGCCACTGAGGGCGAGCCAGTTCTGCTTTCTGATTTTAAAAGCAAAGTTGGGCGGCGAACATAAGTTCTCTGCACTGGGCGAGCTACTATGGGCGAGCCATATTAGGCGAGTGGACCATGGGCGAGCAAGTTTTAAAGGTTGAGATCTTGAAAGGTTGTCAAGGTGTTTTGTAAACAGAAAGCCTAAACCTTTTTGGAAATCAAATCATTTTGAGAAAATGATAATATGGTGAGATAATTCCATAAAGGTTTTCATGAGATATAAAAGTGGTTTTGAGACTTTAGGCCTTGAGTTCATGCAGTATTATTCATGTAGTTGCGTGACCCGCCTGTGGCGGTGGCTCGGTCGATGGACCAACGAGCGCACCTCAGGGCGTCACAGGGCTGATAGACCCGCCAAGTCATCAGCGGTCTCGAGGTCACTTGGCAAGTGGACCCGAGGACCACCTAGAGATTGTGGCCATAGATTTAGCTGAAATAGCCGTGAGGGGCGGTGGCCTACGAGTGCACCCCAAAGCGAACGAATTATATTCCTGGGGAAACCGAGCATGATTTAGTTATTGCCTAGTCTCAACTTGTTGATTTCTGTTTACTGAAAGGATTTATTGAATCTTGTTTACTGTTTACTACATTTTAAAGTAAACTGTTTAGCTAGTGTTTTGACTGGCGTATCGAAAGTGTTGGTAACTATATTAACTGTTTTCCGATTTGATGTGATTTTTGAAAAACAAATAAATTGTGAAATATGGTTTTGGTTTCATAAAACAGCATATGTCTCCTTTACTGAGCGTATGAATCGCTCACCCATTTGTTTTAACTCCACAGATAAAAGACACGGAGTTAGAGAATTAGTTCAGATGGATACAGCTACATTTTAAAGCGCTGAGGCAAGTTATGTTAACCGTGACGGGTACAGTCTCTTCTCTTTTACATTTCAGACATATGTATACAGTACTACTTTATTGAAATAAAGACAATAGGGGATGTTAGATGTAAGGAATAATGAAAAGAATTTCATATTCCGTATTTGATAAATAAATGTTATTATCACTATTATTGTAGAATGTTATTGGCATCGCAGACAATACAACCAGTAAAATTGTATGAAAATACGTGAAAAATATGGTAACGGGATGTTACAGATTTAATGGTATCAGAGCTGTGGTTGGTCTGATGTCTGTTGATGTCTTTAGCATGGAAAGTATTGAAAAAGATTAACATCCCCTGTAGTACTGTATAGTCTGAATGTATAGAGGAGTCAAGTGACTGTGAATTGAGTTAAGTGTTGAAATATGGTGAAAGTTGGTGAATTATGGGTTACAAGTAGATATTGTAATCCGGGAATTTTACATGAGATAAGCGATCCTATCATCATAATGACAGGTCTGTTTGGTAAAGTACAGTGAGGAACTCGGTGAGGGCCCCACCAGGACTTCTCTGTCTATATCGAACTAAGATATTGAAATGATGAGATTGAAAAAAAAGGGGAATTTATGAATATACCCTATATTGAAATGCTTTATTTAAGTCATAAATGACTAAATTGATTTAAAATAGAAATTGATGGTAAAATGGTAAGTGGTGGTTTAAAGGATGATCCTTACTGTGGACCACATGGAGATATTGATAAATAAGGCGACACAGAGTACAAGTTATGAGAGGTCGCGAGATAGTCAGCCCTATTGTGGATTTTAGGGTCTGAATTAAAGTGAAAATATGGATTATAGTGATGAGAGATTTTTGAATATTATGAAAAGTGATGTACTTATAGAGTGTGAACTAAAAGGTGAACTGTGTGATCAATGATGTAAAAATCGATTATGTTAATATTGGTTCTAGACACTCATTATATATTAGGAGAGTAAATATAAGTAGTGACTTGACATTTGAGGAAGTCAAGTGTTAGAGTCACAGGGACACGAAAGAAAACCTTGAGGTAGGCGAACTCGAGCACGGTTGGGAGGACCGGGGCGACGAGGCTTTCGCCAAAGAGGACAGTATGGATAAGTAGCGTTGTCACAGCAATCGTTGTCGATGGGCCCAAAAAAGGGGTTACCATGGTCGGTTGGGCTGGTCCGTTACGATATCCATAGAACCGAAATATTGTGAAATAATTGTAAAGTGACTTAAAAATTTATATATGTGTCTGGAGGATACATAGTGATTTGGTTGGATGTAAAGAACGAGACATCCAAGATGATATGAGTTTGTGAATTTGAGATTACATGATGATGTTTTAAGTAATCTTCTGGAGTAACGTGGATTCGAGAGATTGTTAACTCGATTCACAAATGGAATCTGTTTGTAAGCTCTTACCAATCAGTGGAGCTTGAGAAATTACTCAAGAGATTGATGAGTAGAGAACTAAACCGTTTTGATATAACTGGTGAAAATGAAAGTTATATCGTTTTTAAAAACAACAGGATTTGTACTCTCTACAGTTGCTTCTAGGTTCTGGAACAAGTATGGTATTCTAAAATACCTATCTTACTCTATCTGGATCCCTAGCCGACTGTAGTATCTTTCCTATATGTGTGCCTAGAGCCAACTAGGATGATTTTAAAGAGAATAAATATGTATATTGATATAGGCAATATTATTGAATAAGGTATGGAAAACCTTATTGTTAAGTCAGTGACCATTGGTTGCTAATTGAACCATATATATTAGAGACGTGAGGTCTCAACTGATTAAGTGGACATTAAAATTGTCTGAGTAGAAGATTTTACTACTTAAGTGAGATTAAAGTGTGGTTATTGAGGTATAGGATTTACGAGATTTACCTGTATGGCATAAATGATTTGTTGAGGAAATTTGTGAAATTGCTACCCTATTGATGCAATACTTAATTGTGGAAAAAGTGAAAGTGAATGGGTATGTATGAATAAAGTATTCGAAATGGTTACGAGATTGTAACAGTAAAGCACTATATTAAGTGAAAAAATAATTGTGGTGATGAATGTGAAAGAATGAAATTGTCTTGAGAAGACTAGTCATATGATGACTAGGGAACACAAGTTATGAGGTAGTTTCCAAGTATAAGAATAAATGTGATTTCCTCTGATCATTATGTAGTTATGGCTGGAATTAATGACAAGCCAGAATTGGACAGATGAAATTGTTATACTCAGGGGAATCGATACAAGAAGTATTGACAATCCTAAAAGGGATATACATGAGTGTATATATATATATTGGGAATGTGAAATTGTATAAGTAAAGTGGTGATGAAATCTGAATGATAATAAATTTAAATTTCAGAAATTGATGTGAGGAAATTATACTCTCAAGTATATTCTCCAAGTAATGACATTACATGTACTAGGAGAATAAGAGATAGAATGATCACTTGATATAAGAGAAGTGATCGAGGGAAAAATGATTACCTGAGACGTAATCAATGGTTAGCATTAAAGTCTGCAAAAGAAAAGCAGTCCTAGATTAATCATGAAACAATCACTGTGAGATGGTGGAGAATCCGAAAGAACCATGAGGTTATAGTAGTGAGTATGGATTGAGTAACCAAATTATTTCACTTCTTCATCATCAGGTTTCGGGATGTAATGAGTGCCTTAGTCGATATATGTTGGTGAAATAGAGAGAACGTATATGAAGTTCCAGTGAGTGGGTACTTGTGATAGGGATCCCTGATTCGCAATATGCTTTGAGAGAATAGCAAGAGGCTTGGGATTCCTAATTTTGCTATTAGCACCGCCTCTGATTGATATAGATATCCGAGTGCATTGTGTGGACACTCCGGGATATATTGAGAGCGAATGCGTTGTATTTGAGAGACTACTGGGACAATTACATATGAATGATTAAAATTATCTACATGATAGTCATCAAATTATTATCGACTTAGCACCGAATGAGATGATAAGTGATATATAGTATAGATGAGTTACTAACTCCCAAGGATGATAAAAGACTTGAGGGAGTGTAGATTGATTTTGAGAGAAAAAGCCCGAGTTATTCAGGATCCTTGAATAAAATCCGGGATGGCAACCCATGAGTGGGGCGATCGCCTAATAGCGAATAATAGGTGTGAGATATGGGCGAACTGTGTGGTCACCGACTCACTTAAAAGAGAAATCAGGGGCGCAGGAGAGCGCCAAAAAGAGAATGGTTGATGGCCTGAAGAGACGGGCAGGACTTTTAAAGACAATATAGAGTATAAAGAGATATTCGTGGTCTCATATTAGAGACGAGAATTAATAAAAGTTAAAAATGTGATAAGGAAGAAAGATACCTATGTTGGTGGTACTTCCTATGGTAAGTGAAAATTTGAAAAGAGTAAAATGCTTTCTGGATAGTTGTGGATATATTGAATAAGTCTGCTTATTCCTTGATTATGAAATTTATTGAGCTAATTAATGCCTTGGCCAAGTTATATGTCAAGGAAATGGTGAGGTTTTACAGTATTCCAGGAAGCATTACATTTGATAGGGAGTCCCGCTTCGTATCTCAGTGTTGAGAGAGATTACAGAAAGCTATGGGATTCCGATTGAGTTTTGCACCGCAGTTTATCCGCAGACTGAGAGACAGTCCGAGTGTATGATGGATGCTCGAGGATATGGTGTGAGCGTGTGCAATTGATTTTATAGACTCCTGGGATAATCCTTTACCCTGGCAAAGTTTGCTTATGATAATGGCCAAAGGAGAGTATAGGCATAGCACTTGAAAAGGGGTTTATTTAGCAGACGATATAATCCACGATAGCATGAGAAAATGGGAGACCGAGAACTATTCTCGACTTGGTCGAACAGATTTCTTGAGATATACAAGAAATTGTGCATATAAGGTCTCACCATTTAGAGGCATAATGAGAGGAAAATTGAGTCCTCGAGACATGAGATATTTGGAGATCTTAGATTGTGTGAGAGATGTGCACTACCTCCCGAGTTGTCAGGAGTGCATAATATATTTCATGTCTCAATGATGAGAAAGTACTATTCATATCCTTTTCACGTGATTCGACATGAGTCCTAGAAATTAGAAAAGACATGAGTTACGTTGAGAAATTGGTACGGATTTTTGGATAGGAAGGATAAAGTATTATGATAAAGTGTGGTGATCAAAGATTAATTCTTGATGGGATTCTCTGGCAGTATGAGGCTACTAGAGGAGTTGAAAGCCTCATGCATAATAAATATCCAGAGCCTTATCTTTGATAGATCTGGTTGAAATTTGGAGGACCAAATTTCTTAAGGTGGGGAGAAAATGTAAGATCCGATTCTACACTACTGTAGAGTCTAATTTCATAAAAGTGATAATGGAAATTAAATAAATAAAGAATATTGATTTCCACTTGGGTGAAAAGCTCCTTAAATTGAGTAGTGAATGGAACAATTATGGTGAAATAATGTATGGGCGAGTATACAGAATAGCTCGCCAATGAGGGAGCAAGAAAGGACGTTCGCCAATGGGCGAGCCGATCGCCAATGGTGATGGCGAGTTGAATGATGGTGAGGGCGAATAGGTACATTCGCCAAGTCAATTGGATTTGATAATCGCCCAAATGGGTGAGGACTTGTGATCGTCAACTGTATGTCTGAATCATAGCAAAGTAGGCAATTTAAGAAATAATGGGCGAAAAGGAGAATGCTTGTGAGATGAAAAGTTGGCAAGCAGAAATTGTAATAGAATGGGCGAGCTGAGGATTCTGGTTGAATAGGCGAACTGGAACTGGAATCAGCACGTGACCATTGCAGCCAAAATTGACTGTGTAAGTCATACGGTTGAAGACAATAAATTGAGAAAGAATAAAGTCAATAAAGGAAGTAACCTCATTGGTTAAGGAGTAAGACAAAGGTGCAATAAGTCAAGAAAAGAGGCTGTGGACTTCACGCCATTTGGCTTCTCGGTTTAGACAATTAATGGCAAGTGAAGTAAGTCAAAATGTGCAGAGAATAGTTTCTCATAGCCGTTCCTTTTGCTGCAGTTTTTCTTCTGTTTTAAATGAATGAAAGATGTGACATAAATGAAGGAAATGAGATAAGGCCAAGTGATGAGTTCTGATTGGATAGCATGGCTATTTAAGAAGAAACATTGGAGGAAAACCGATTTAGCCATATTCATCTTCTTCACAAGAGCTATGCAACTGCCAGTTTATGTTCTGATTTCTCTCATTTCTACCATGCCCGATTTACTA
This sequence comes from Heritiera fomes, assembly GCA_032173925.1. Lineage (NCBI taxonomy): Eukaryota > Viridiplantae > Streptophyta > Magnoliopsida > Malvales > Malvaceae > Heritiera > Heritiera fomes. Next base: position 11,234,663 of record JAPDPM010000009.1, on the reverse strand, counting down.
AACTTCAAACCTTAAGTTGGCTAAACTAGTAAACCTGCTTATAAAATCTTTCCTCCATAGTTGATGAGCTGAAGGAATAAGCAAAAAGGAGGCCAACATGAGACAGGAAGCAATTTGTTCTGGAAGTGCAGTTGGCTAAGGTGAGCTTCCTTATTTCCACGATTATATTGATGTTTGATGATAGATTTCTATGTTTTACAACGTAATAAACATAGATGCAGTCTTGTTTTTAGTTAGATCCTTAGAGAATATGAAAACAAGGAAAATAATGGAATAAGTGACGAAAATGGCGACTATTGTGATCGCCAATGATGAAAATTAATAATCGCCAATGAGGTGAGTAGATAATAAAGAACTCGCCAAGGTAAAGTCTGTGTTCAAATGGGCGAGATCGCCCAACTCTAGTGAAGAGAATTAATAGGCGAGCTCAAATGCATAAGCATTAGGCGAGTATATTTTTGGGCGAACTCTCAATTGTAAGCTATTTGATGAATGGCGAGCTCGGTTGGGCGAGCTAGTTGGATAATAAGTCTCGCCAAAGTGTTGGAAATAGTTGAAAAAGAAATATTAATAGAATTTATAAATTATTTTGCAGTCGGGAATTATGAACTCAGTGAATGCGATTTGGAAGGCGAGCAGGAAGCAGGGCTTCGTTGAATCAGGTAAGGGAGATGTTTGAAATGAATGCATATCCTGTGGAGTTAAGTTTTAGTGAAATTATTCAAAAATTGTTTTATTTTCTGACATGCATTGGTTTGATAAAGTGTTCTGATCTTGGGCGAGCTACAAGCTGCCCTTATGATATTAGTTTGGTGAATTGGTACAAGGCGGGCGAGCCATTTGGGCGAACCCTTTTATATTTTGGTTTGGGGCGGGCGACCCCTAAGTTGAGAAAGTTGTTGGCGAGCCAAAATGGGCGAGCCAGTGTTTTTGGTTTTAAATGCAGAGGGTGGCGGGCGATTACTTGTTCACCCTTAGAGTTTACCATGGGCGAGCCGGGCTGGCGAGCTGATCATGGCAAACAGATTTCAATGGTATTTTCTTGAGGAAAAATGAGCCATTTTAATATCTTTGAAAATAGAAAAATATAAACCCTTTCGAGTAAATTGACTAATGGGCGAGCCACTGAGGGCGAGCCAGTTCTGCTTTCTGATTTTAAAAGCAAAGTTGGGCGGCGAACATAAGTTCTCTGCACTGGGCGAGCTACCATAGGCGAGCCATATTAGGAGAGTGGACCATGGGTAAGCAGGTTTTAAAGATTAAGATCTTGAAAGGTTGTCAAGGTGTTTTGTAAACAGAAAGCCTAAACCTTTTTGAAAATCAAATCATTTTGAGAAAATGATAATATGGTGAGATAATTCCATAAAGGTTTTCATGAGATATAAAAGTGGTTTTGAGACTTTAGGCCTTGAGTTCATGCAGTATTATTCATGTAGTTGCGTGACCCGCCTGGGGCGGTGGCTCGGTCGATAGACCAACGAGTGCACCTCAGGGCGTCACAGGGCTGATGGACCCGCCAAGTCATCAGCGGTCTCGAGGTCACTTGGCAAGTGGACCAGAGAACCACCTAGAGATTGTGGCCATAGATCTAGCTGAGATAGCCGTGAGGGACGGTGGCCTACGGGTGCACCCCAAAGCGGACGAATTATATTCCTGAGGGAACCGAGCATGATTTAGTTATTGCCTAGTTTCAACTTGTTGATTTCTGTTTACTGAAAGGATTTATTGAATCTTATTTACTGTTTACTACATTTTAAAGTAAACTGTTTAGCTAGTGTTTTGACTGGCGTATCGAAAGTGTTAGTAACTATATTTACTGTTTTCCGATTTGATGTGATTTTTGGAAAACAAATAAATTGTGAAATATGGTTTTGGTTTCATAAAACAGCATATGTCTCCTTTACTGAGCGTATGAATCGCTCACCCCTTTGTTTTAACTCCACAAATAAAAGACACGGAGTCAGAGAATTAGCTCAGATGGGTACAGCCACGTTTTAAAGTGCTGAGGCAAGTTATGTTAAACGTGACAGGTACAGTCTCTTCTCTTTTACATTCCAGACATATGTATACAGTACTACTTTATTGAAATAAAGACAATAGGGGATGTTAGACGTAAGGAATAATGAAAAGAATTTCATATTCCGTATTTGATAAATAAATGTTATTATTACTATTATTGTAGAATGTTATTGGAATCGCAGACAATCCAACCGATAAAATTGTATGAAAATACGTGAAAAATGTGGTAATGGAATGTTACATGATTCCATATCAGTTTCTACAAGAGTACAACGATATATATACAGGTTTGATGCATCAGTTAGTTAACCACTATCACTAACTAACTAACCAAAATAACTAGTTTTAACTACTTCCAGCTCAACGAACTAACCAACTATTAACACCTAACACTATTTGAAGTGTTTACATCAAAATGAAAGAAAGAAAGAAAAAATTCTTTTTCTTATTCTCTGTTAGATATAGAAGTTTGTAAACAAATCAAATTATATATGAGTTATTCGAACTCGACTCGATTATTATTTAAATTTGATTTTTTTTATTTTTGAGTCGAATTTTGAGTCTCTGAGTTTTCAAAAGAACTTGAGCCAGACACTTTATCATTTTGACTCAGCTCAATTATACTCCTATACTCCTATATGTTCATATATATATATATATATATATATATATATATATATTGAATACAAAGGAGATTTCATTGATAACTAAACTATTAACATAGCATCTCTTAATACGATAGAACTAATGATACCACGAGTGCTCCATCTAACTATCCTCAATGCCCAGTTTTGCTAAGCTGTGGGCTGCCTCGTTCCCTTCTCTACCTATATAATTAAAAGAGCATTCCTCAAAACATCGTAAAATGTTACTAACATCCGTAATCCTCCATTACTGGTCCTATTTTGGACAACTAATCTGTCGTATTTCCCATTTTCTTGATTATGGTACTATTTTCCCACATCTCATCGAGTATGCTATTTCCAGAGCTTTTAAATTGTTGCCAACGGTTCTTTTTTTTTTTCGGTTACAAGGGAAACATTAAATAACTGAAAATGAGAGTACCTAGATTCGAAGTCAAGACTTATAATATGTCATAATTCATTTTTAATCACTAGGTCAAGAGGTTGTTGGCCAACACCTCTACAATACATGCATCTTGAGTGGATTCTATTTGCCTGGCTGCTGCACCCAAAACCTTTCTATCCACGTCCTGTAATATTGCCTCAATGCAATTTCTCCCTTTTTGAACATCAAGCGCACCATCGAAATTCATTTTGACAAAGGATCTAGGAGGAGGTTTCCACCTGACTAGTGTTGTTTCTGCTTGTTGTTGAGAATGTGGTCACTGCGCTTTCTTATATTCTTGCAGAAAAAACCTTGCTCTTTCCATTAGACATTCCTTTGTTTCTTTCTTATTTTGTTTTAGTTCAACATTCCTTGCATTCCATAAAGCCTATACAGTCATAACAAAATCCTCCATTTCATTATTTGACAACAGTTGTTCTACTCCTTCAATCCAGTCTATTGCACAAGAATCTGGATAATTCATAATCTTCCCTAAGTAACTGCATGACTCAAAAGTCCTTTCCAGGGTACAATATCTCAAAGCACGAATTTCAGTTTTTGCATCTGCATCACATCTCTTACACCTTGCTCAAGCCCTTAAAAGTTTTTGGATTTTCTGCCATGGAAAGTATTCCAAGACACACTCTAAACGAAGAGATCGATTTTATGTGCAATCTATTGGTTTCAACTCATGCATAAACATTCATAATGTTAAAACCAGCGTAAGTAATCACATATCAAAACAACAAAGGACTAACTTTATAAACAACCATGTAGAAATTAGCATGCTTTTGTTTTCGCGATCAACAAAGTTCAAAAGCTTTATCACACCTTGCAGATCTCGTAATCTTAAGACCTTGTATCTCCTTTATTATTGCACACCTTACTTGATTGTTGCAAACAAAATTCGTCCAATTGTTTGACCTCTAATTGTGATCTATACAAGTAGTTATGAAACCTTCAGAGAGTAGGGTTCTACTATGACTTTTACTATGCTAGTAGTTTGAGTTCATAAACTCACCACCAAAGTTTCTCGATCTCTTCAAGCTCAAATTTGAGAAAGAAGAGGATGTATGAGGTATGAGGTACAGGACTGCTACTAATAAGCCCTCTTGACTATTTTGATACATAAACTAATTTTACTTAAGATTTTGATAAATTTACTTTTATTCTAATAATTTTATATTTATTCTTGTAACTTTACATTGATTATCATAGTTTTATGCGTCTTCTCATCAATTTGACACTTATTTTACACTAATTAACGTAGTTTTTTTGATTGATACTTTAAAAGTCTAATTGAATAAGTTACTAGGTTAAAACTTATTTTTCCCTTAAAAATATAATCAATGATTTAAATTAATTATTACTAATCTAAAGGTTATTATTCATTAACCTTATAATAAAGTTAAAATATATAAACTTATTGTAGAAGTCCTTGCAGTCAAGGCTTAGTTTAGACTTTAGCTTATATCTTTGTTTGAAAAAAAACTTTTGTTCAAGATTTTCATTTGTAATAAACGAATTCTAAAAAATTATTTGTACTCATTTGTTATACTTAACAAACGAAGCTAAAAAAATCAACTACTCTACAAACTATATGCCACCTTTTTATCATGCTGACGATGGAGGTTTTTTTTTTTTTGGTAACTGGTAACGTGATGTGTTAATCCGACAATTAGACGCTTTGGACATCTTTTTTAGATTACTTTGTAATATTGTTCATACATAATTTAAATTTGTCAAACAAGGAAAAAAAAACATATGGTCATTTGGAATGCAAGTACATATGATAGCTCAAAGGATATCAGTCTTGCCGTATTAATTAAGTTACAGACATAATTTGGTAGGTTGGATGGGGAATGTTTTTGTAATTATGATGGATTTGAGTTAATTTGGACGACAAAATTTTAGACCAATGTTTGTCCAAGTCAAAAGTAGAAATCCGGACACCTATAGAATTGCCGCTCTGTTCAATATCCAAACACGATAATGAAAGATTAATTGATTCTAAGACCTATTTTTTTTTTTCACTCAAAACTAAGAATTTCGAGTAGCTTTTATTCAACAAAGTAATCTATTATGATAATGAAAACAGCCAAACTAATTAAATCCATTAGCTTAAGAGTCAGACTATTCACACCCTAAATTTTACTAGACACACCTTAAAATTTTTTTATTCTTTTGTTGCCCTTATTGCACACCTTAAATCTCTTTCTCTCATCAACAATTTTTTTCCGGTGAGCCGTAGCTCACCGGAGTTGCTGCCTAGCAGCACTTGAATGCTGCCAAACAGCAGTTGTATGCTACTGCAGCAGCAAGCTGCCACAGCAGCAAAGTGCTGCAAGCATCAAGCTGCCGCGGCAGCAACCTGCTGGCGGCAACAAGCTCCCGAAAGTGATTTTCGGTAAACAATAGGGTGGGAAAAGGAAAAGAAGGATATTTATGTAATTTTATATAAAAATAGGGTGTGTTTAGTTTATAATAGAGTGTGTTTAGAAGTACCCTTAGCTTAATACAAGGTCAACACGATTTTGGTGGACCAACCTCCACGCAATGTAATAGTAATTTCCATATTTATTGGACCACTCGTATTGCAATTGCTTCAAAAACTGTATTGGGTCGTTGTTGCTATGGTTGGGGCATCATTTCCAAAATTCCATTTCAACTTACGAAACCCATTTGACTGATCACAATTGAACTAGAGGGTCTAACGGATCGTGTTTGGCTAGGTATTATTTTTCATGTCCAATTGTGTTATGTGCGGTTTAAGAATATTTTTTTAGATTTTTTTAAATTTATTTATTTATTTTTTAAATAACATGCAAAATAAAACAAAAATAAAATAAAAACATAATTTTCGTGATTCAATAAAATACTTAATTGTTTACATTCACAGAAAACATATTCAAATCTAAGTATTGAATAAAGACATCAAAATTTACCATTATAATATTTAAAATACTACCTACATCCACCCAAGAGCATAATAGAATTTGCTAAATAAATATATTGAATTTTTAATTATCTTGAAATTTTAATTTTATTTTTGTTAATCACTAGTTTGTTTCAAAATTTTTGATTCTATCAAAGATATATTAGATATTTTTACAACTAAATCAAGTGATAATTTTTTATCTTAATAATTTATGTTTTATGAGTTTTTATTTGAAGTGTAGTACTTTTATAAAAGTTATATATATATAAAGAGAGAGAGAGAAGCATACCATACATTTTCGTAACAATAATTTTAAATATTTCATAATTAAATTTATTTAATATTGTTGTTGCACAAAACAACAATGAAGATATGCTGACGTAAATGGTCGTAATCTGTCTCCACGTGTCCTCCAGAAGCTTCTGTAAAATAGTAAAAAGTCAGAGGGACGCAGGGGTGATTCCCTGCGTAGACACTCCGATGCTTAAGTCAGCCCTCAGTTCTTAGGTATTGGGAAACGTAAAAGCCAGTCGTCAGAAAAAAGTTAAGAATAGAATTATACCTGGGGCCTATTTATAGGCGAATATTCAAGATTTGATACCAAGAGTTTGTTTCCCAATAGGATGCATCTTCCGTGGATCTCGGAGTCGACACGAGCCTGTCGCCGGCGAGAGACCCTATGGCGCGACACCTTTTAGGGCGGCAGAGGCCTATCGCCAGGCGAGAGGCGAGTGGCCACGTACCGCCTTCGCGATAGAAGTAGTCTGTCGCCTGCGACAGATGGTCTGTCGCAGGCTAGCTTCTCTCGCCGTAGGCCGCGTGTCCCAATGACCGTGTGCCGCGTGGGGCCTCCAATGATCTTTGGGCTTGGCCCAGTGTAGATGGACTTTTGCCATATCAATTGCTCCCCAGTCTCTTGTTGGATTATTCCAATCAAGAGAGTATAAATATGTGTCCTTGGGCCTTTATCCACTATGAATAGTTTTTCTGGTTTTTGTGATTTTTCTTTGGTATATACTTTTTTTTTCTTGTAGGTGAAAAGCTCTATTCTGCGGGAGGTGTGGTCTACCGAGACGTTTGGCCTTCTCTGTCGCAACTATATAAAGCCGCTGGGGGCCATCGAAAAAGGGCTAAGAGAAAACCTCTGAAACAGCAGTCTGTCGCCGATTTTCGACTCTCTCGCTAAAACAGTCTATCGCCAGCAGAAGTCTTTCGCTCCTCGAAGTGTTAGTAAGTATTCATCTGTCGTTTACCTTGTCTCCCGCGCGGTCTTTATGTCTTCCGTAGGTGTTTCACCTATAGGTCTGTCGTATTTGGTCTGTCGCCAATAAGTCTGCCGCAGGTCCCTGTTAGTAGGTCTGCCGCAGGTCCCTGTTAGTAGGTCTGCCGCAGGTTGTCTGCCGCCCTTCTTCATTATTTATCCTTTCTTTTACTATGTCTTCACAGCGTCCGGGTAAATTTCTTAGGAAAGGTGGTGTTGAATGCACACTGACGAATGCGGACTTAGAGGATTTCAATACTCGTTTTCCTCTTCCCTCTGGTTACAGTTATAGACTTCCAACTAGTGGGGAATTTTCACCCGATCTAGTTAGGGATGGAGTAGCGGTGCATAAAGCGTCTTTACTTTTCGGTTTCCGTTTTTCGTTGCCCGAGTTTGGTATAGCGTTCCTTAGATACAAAGATATAGTTCCTTGCCAACTTCATCCTCATGCATGGGCTCAGATAGTAGGATTTTCGGTAGTTTGCCATAGCTTAGGTATTATTCCTACTGTCCCCCTTTTGAGTGCTTTTTTCAGAGTTCGTGGTTTGCAAGGACTAATAACTTTTTCCCTCCAACGGTTAACGGTTGACGATTTTCCTGATAACAAGATCTTTTCTGACCTTCCAAATAAGTTGCGAAATTTTGAGAGTGAGTGGGTCGTCGTCCAAATTCCAAACGATCTGCGAATCCGCACTGCATGGAACCGTGATACTAGTGACCACTTGAGGCGCTCAGAAAGGTTTAAAGTAGAGATCCTAAAAGACCAGTTTAGTGAACCTATACGACGAATTTGTTCTATCGGGGAACGTAATCTATTTTCCCTTTTGACCTCGGAGAACATTATAGCGGCTGGTTGGGGAGTAAGCCGAGCTGTTCCCGGGACTTCGACTGTCCCCTCTAGCCTTCCAATTGGGTTGTGTGTGCCCGATGCCGGTCCTAGTCAACCGACCAGTATTCCTACAGCTGAGACCTCTAACCCTTTAGGTCGCCTTGTGGATGAGTCTTCTCCGGATTCGAGAGACGAAACACCTGAGGTTGAGGGTACCAGTGGTCCATTAGAGGAGGATCTTGAATGGGCTCAGGGCAACGTTTTTGGGAGCCCTTTTGTTGATTTCCCGACGGATCCTAATTTGGATAACTTAGAGGATTTTGGTGATCTTATAGGTTTCCTTTTTTCTATACTTTATATATCCATGTGTGTGGTATTTTGGGTTTTAGGTTCGTTAATTGTTTCTCCTGGTATTATGCAGGTATGGACTTTCGTGGTGCTATGCGCAGAAGGGAAGCCAATGCTTCTGCTGGAATGGCTCCTCCTTCTCAGCAACAGCCACAGGTCGGGTCTTCAGCTTCCAGACATCCTCGTATGTCTACCCCTCCTCCTCCTACCGGCGGACCTAGCCACACTGTGCAAGAGGCTGGGAGGAACAAGCGAAAGAGGCCCCTTGTCCGCGACCGTAGCTCAGACGATCAAGGGAGCTCTGGGTCACAGAGGAGCGAGTCGGCCCGACGAGAAGGTGCTTCTCATGCCAGCGAGGATCGGCCGGCCCCTCGTCAGCCTAGGCGTAAATTTAGGAAGAAGTTGATTATTCCTCGATGCCCTCAAGACCGATATTGCCCAAGGTAGCTAATCCCACTTTGAAGCACTACGTGGTCGATAGTGGAGTGGTCGTAGATGGCGAGGACTTCCAGACCTATCCCGGGGTAAATGATAATGACAGCATTGAGGAGCCTGGGATAGCGTCTCGTCTGGCATGGAGCACCATTCTTCCTCGTGACGAGGCAGCGCTGTTTCCTAATTTGACGGAAGCCGAGAACAACTCTGACTATCTTGCGATGAAGGTGATAGCATCGTGTTTATATGTTAGTTATATTTTTCTTTTTCCTTTGTCGGGTTTTTAAGTTATTTTTGTTCTCCTGTTTTTTCAGTCGGCTCAGCAAACCGCGGCTATTAATGCTCGTCATAGGGCTCTCAGGGAGAAGGCTGAAAAAGAAATTGTTGAGCTCCGAGAGACGAAGATGATGCTTCAAAACGAGGTCATTCAATTGCGTCCCTATGTTGGTAAGGTTGAGGGATTGGAGAGGAAGAATGCGGAACTTGAGCTCAGGTTGAAGGAGGAGCAGGCTAAGGTGGCCTCCCTTCAGGGATTTCAAGACGCCTACGACAAGGCGATGGAGGATCGGGACGCCATGAGGAGGGAACGGGATGAGACCGCCGATGAGCTGCACGATTTGTTGGACCGACAAAAAGAGGTTCGAGCCGAGGCTGTTCGTGAATACCGCCTGTCTCAGCACTGCTATGAAAAGAAAGAAATGCTTGCGGCGGGGTTCATCAAGTATGGCTTCTACTTAGCCCGTTCTTGGTTAGAGAAAAGCCGTCCCAATGAGTCTTTTCCCGAACTTCTTTTTACTGAAGAGGCCCAGTATTATGAAGCTCCCTCCTGGACCAAATACGAACCCGACTCATTAAGTCCGGAGGATTATATAGAGATGGGAGCTACAGATAACCTGGATAATCTCGAGGGTCCATGGCCTCCTCGACGGCCACGTAGCCATCCTGAGCCTACTGGGCTACGCGACCAATCCGGGCCGTCAGTGACGCATGATGAGCCCGAACCGACCGAGGCGGGCGACCAACCTGAGTCTATCGAAGCGTTGGTAGGGCTGGACGGCGACGACTTCCAAATTTCAGACTCTGCAGCTGCTGATCCTGTGTCAAATAGTATGGCTGTGATTGATCCTTTAAGTGGTGCCCCCTCTCTCGGGATGGCCTCTTCAGTTCCTTAAGAGCTTGATTCCTCGATTCTTCACACTTCTGATCCTCCGGTTGTTGGAGACTCTTAGCTGGACGACCTTGTCCTTAACCTAGATTAGGGTGTTTTGTATTTCCTTTTGTTTGTTTTACTCAATGTAAAGATTCGTTCTTCAATAAGAAGTACAGTTGCTTTCTGTGGTTTTTTTTTTTTATATATATATCACAAAACTTGACAGAACAACATTAAGGTGTCAGTAATTAGTAACAAAACTTAACAGAACAACATTAAGGTGTCAGTAATTAGTAAGCGTTATTTTACACCATACTGCTCCCCAAGTTTTGTTTTGAGACGGTGTTATAGTCCAAGGTTGAACTTTGTCTTGGGCATTTTGCGCACCCTTAAATTTGATCAGCAAATAAGCAAAAATATACATATTTAATTATAGAACAGATGTATTGTAACATACCTCTTAACGGCATTTTCGCGTGTCCATTTTGTCTTATCGTTCAAGGACTTATTTCTGCCGCTTTCGCGTTTTTGCCGCTTATGGTTTTATTTGTGCTTTTTTCGCGTATTCTTCTCGCTCAAGGACTTATTTCTGCCGGGTTTACGGTCTTATTTATGCCCATTTCGCGTATTCTTCTCGCTCAGGGACTTATTTCTGCCGGGTTTACGGTCTTATTTATGCCCATTTCGCGTATTTCTCTCGCTCAGGGACTTATTTCTGCCGGGTTTACGGTCTTATTTATGCCCATTTTGCGTATGTCTCTCGCTCAGGGACTTATTTCTGCCGGGTTTACGGTCTTATTTATGCCCATTTTGCGTATGTCTCTCGCTCAGGGACTTATTTCTGTCGGGTTTACGGTCTTATTTATGCCCATTTTGCGTATGCTTATCACTCCAATTCCTGTTACTACATAGACTGTCTAACAAGTTGAATTAGAAGATATAGGAAGCAAATAATTGACTTTATTCAGGAATCATATGATCTTAAAACAAGAATACTTTGCGAAGTAATAAAGTAATAAATGGGAAATAAATATAAATCTTATGGAAAGTGTACAACTTTTTACTGCCAGTATGGCTTAAGGTGGTTGGCATTCCAAGTTTTCGAGATCTTCTTTCCCTGCAAGGTTTCCAAGATGCTTGTGCTAGGCCCGATCATCTGCCTGATTCTGTAAGGTCCTTCCCAATTAGCTCGGAGTTTCCCGTCTTCCCTATGGGCGTTTGTAATCGCTGACTTTCTCAGTACCAGGTCTCCTTCTTGCAGTTCTCTGTTCTTAACTCGTGCGTTGTAATAGGCGGCTATTCTTTGCTGGTATGCAGCCAATCTCATTTTTGCCGTGTCTCGCAACTCATTGATTAGGTCTAGATTCTCCTTTAGTCCCTGGGAGTTAACCTCTTCGATGTAAGGGACCAATCTAGGTGACTCGGCTCCAATCTCAACCGGGATGAGGGCTTCAGTCCCATATACCAAATTGAATGGCGTTTCCCCTGTTGATACTCTGCTTGTCGTTCTGTAGGCCCATAGGACACTAGGGAGTTCATCTACCCATGCTCCCTTCGCCTTATCCAGTCTGGTCTTCAGACCATGCAGTATGGTTCGGTTACTCACTTCGGCTTGTCCATTAGCTTGAGGATAAGATACAGAGGAGATTCTCAACTGGATGCCCAGTCCTTCACAAAATGTTCGAAATGCGTCACAATCAAACTGTTTCCCATGGTCCGCGTTAAGCACTCGGGGGATCCCAAAACGGCAAATAATCTCCCTCCAAACCATTGCTTCCACCTTTTTTTCAGAAATCGTAGCCAAAGGTTCCGCCTCTATCCACTTGGTGAAGTAGTCTGTGGCTACTAACAAATATTTCCTCTGTCCTGTGCCCAAGGGAAAAGGTCCCAGGATGTCTAACCCCCACTGTGCGAATGGTGTCGGCTGAAGAGTACTTTGGAGGGTCGAGACTGGTGCAGTAACTATAGGGGCGAACTTTTGGCATTTTTCGCACTTTCGCACCTTGTCAGTGGCGTCCTTCTTAAGGGTAGGCCAATAAAATCCTGCACGCAATATTTTCGTGGCCAAAGCTCGGGCCCCTAGGTGTTCACCGCATATCCCCTCATGAACTTCAGCTAGGGTGTACTCAGCCTGTTGCGGTCCTAGACACTTTAGCAAAGGCATGGTAAATCCACGTTTGTAGAGTTCTCCATTTACCACAGTAAATCTTGCACTTTGCAATTTCAACCGTCGTCTTTCATCTTTGTCAGTTGGGAGTGTGCCCCCCATTATGTAGTCTTTGATTAGGCCCCTCTAATCACCTCCGACCTCGACGTCGCAGACATCCTCTTCTTCGATACTTGGCCTAGCGAGTGATTCCACTTTGACCATACCGCCTTTTAGTCCCCTTGAGGAAGCCAACTTTGAGAGGGCATCCGCATGACTGTTTTCGGATCGGTTTATCTGGGTCAGTTGAAAGTTCTGAAACGATTGTGCTAATAATCGCACTTTCTGCAGATAGGGGACCAAAGTCGGCTCTCGTGCTTCGTACTCTCCCGAGAACTGGTTGACCACTAATTGTGAATCGCTATGGGCCATCAGATTACTAGCTTCTAGTTTCTCCGCCAGTTTCATTCTAGCTATTAAGGCTTCATATTCAGCTATATTGTTCGAGCTTGAGAAATTGAAACGCAGGGAATACTCATAGGTCTCCCCTTCGGGTGAAGTTAGCACGATTCCAGCTCCACTACCATCCATGTTGCGAGCTCCGTCAACATATAACTTCCACCAAGCTAATCCGGTATCTGCTTGAGTCTGCCGACCAGTGCATTCTACGATAAAGTCCGCTAGCGCCTGCCCTTTTATTGCTTGGCGAGGTTGGAAGTGTATGTCATATTCGCTTAATTCAATGGCCCATTTCGTTAAGCGTCCAGAATGTTCTGGTTTCTGTAGTATTTGTCGTAGGGGCTGATCTGTCAAGACATCCACTGAGTGGGCTTGGAAGTAAGGTCGTAACTTCCGAGTCGCCATCACCAAGGATAGAACTACTCTTTCGACTAAGGGGTATCTTGCTTCGGTATCTAGCAGAACTTTGCTCACATAATAGATGGGACAGTCCTTATCTCCTTCTCTTCTCAGTAAGACTGCACTTACGGCCTTCTCTCCTACGCCGAGATACATGAAGAGATGGTCTCCATTTTGTGGCCGAGACAATAGTGGCAACTCTTTCAAGTAATCCTTCAACTGCTCAAAAGCACTATTGCACTCTTCTGTCCATTTGAAATCTTTTCCGGCTCTTATTGCTTTGAAGAATGGCAAGCTTCTTTCAGCTGATTTAGACAAGAAGCGATTCAAAGCAGCTATCCTCCCTGTCAACCTTTGAATCTCTTTAACAGTACTGGGTGGTCTCATGTCCAGGATGGCTTGGACCTTCTCGGGATTAGCTTCTATCCCTCGATTAGTGATCATGAATCCCAGGAATTTTCCGGATCTCACCCCAAATGAGCATTTATTGGGGTTCAATTTCATTTCGTACTGCCGCAACACGTTAAACACCTTTGTCATTTTCTCGGCGTGAGACTCTTCCCTTTGGCCTTTTATAATCATGTCATCAACATAAGCCTCCATGGTGTTGCCCAAAAGGTCTTTGAATACCTTGTTCACCATGCGTTGATAGGTTGTCCCTGCGTTTTTCAGACCGAACGGCATTACCCGATAGCAATATGTTCCACTATCGGTAATGAATGAGGTTTTCTCCTCATCTTCTGGATGCATCATGATCTGGTGGTATCCTGAAAAGGCATCTAAGAAGCTAAGCAATTCATATCCACAAGTTTCGTCTACCATCTTGTCGATTCGAGGTAGCGGATATGAATCCTTGGGGCAAGCCTTGTTCAAATCTGTGAAGTCTACGCACATCCTCCATTTTCCGTTGGCTTTCCTTACCATTACAACATTAGCCAACCATTCGGGATAATTCACTTCTCTGATAAATCCTGCCTGCAATAACTTTGAGATTTCTTCATTTATGATCCGCTGTCTTTCCGGAGCAAAATTCCTCTTCTTTTGCTTGATTGGTTTTGCTCCTGAGACTATGTTTAACCGATGACAAGCAATATTGGGATTGATCCCGGGCATATCCGCGGGGGTCCATGCGAAAACATCAGCATTTTCCTTCAGGCACTGAATTATTTCTTCTTTTGCTTTTTCAGACAAATGACTCCCCACATACACCACCTTAGTTTCATCTTCTCTATCTACTTGAACTGGTTCCATCTTTTCATCAGGTTCTGGTTTAGGCGGTTTTTCAATCGTAAGGGTTTCTTTCCTTTGAATCCCTTTACATGTGGTGGACGCGATATTACATGTCCTAGCCTTCTTTTGATCTCCTCTCACTTGTCCGACACCACGGGGGGTTGGGAATTTCATTAACAGATAGCATGGATGTACGACCGCTCTCATATCATTCAACAATGGTCGTCCGAATATCATGTTATATGCTACCGACGTTGCCTTTACCACCATAAATAACACCTGTCGAGTGACACATTTCGGGCTTTCCCCCAATGTCACAGGCAGCTGAACTGCGCCTTCGACCTTCACTTTTTCTCCTGAGAAGCCATACAATGGTGTAGGAACTGGCTTCAGTCTATCCTTCGAGATGTTCATTTTCTCAAAGCAACTCCAGTATATCAAATTCACCGAACTTCCATTATCAACCAGGATACGACTTACTGGATGCTTTGCTATCACTGCCGAAATCACCATTAGGTCATCATGGGGGATCATTACATCTTCTCTATCGGCTGGCGTAAAAGTGATGGGCTCCTCATCATGCTTTTCTTCCATTACCGAGTTAACTTGATAAGCTTGCCGAGCGTAAGACTTTCGAGAAGAGGAAGATGAACCAGCCAACGATTCACCCCCAGATATCACATTAATAGCAGGCCCTGTGGGTTCATTGTCCTCTTCTCTATCCCTTCTATCTGTTCTCCTGTCATTTTCTCTCCTGTTACCATCATCCCGCCTTGCAGTTCCCCTATTTCCACCTCTTCTGTCTCTAGAGTTATCTCTAAAGTAATTTCCTCTGCCTCGTGTAGGATAAGTGTTCCTGTTGCTTTTCCACACAAACTGATTTATCTTTCCATCACGTGCTAGCTGCTCCAGCTGATTCATTAAATCCCTACATTTTTCCGTCTGATGCCCATGTGTGGAATGGTAGTTACAGTAAGAGTCTGTGTCACGGCCCAGAACCCCGGATGCTTTCCTTGGGAACCGTATAAGACCTGATCCCTCAATAGCAGCTAATACGGAAGTTCGAGACTCAGTAAGTGGGGTATAAGCGGTATACTTCATTGTAGAGGTTTTGTTAACCCTCCTCGACTGACTAGAGGATGCTTCGGGGACTTCTCTTCCTCGTTTCCTTCCTTCCTTAGATTCTCCATTACCCACCATTTTCATTACTTCTTCTTGGGTGACATATTTATTGGCTCGGGAAAGTAGGTCCGAAATTGTAATGGGCTGGTCTAATGATAGGGACTCTTGCAGTTTTTCAGACCTTGTCCCTTGTAACATGGCTGCCACAGCTATACCAACTTGTAAGTCTCGCACTTCCAGAGTAGCGTCTCTGAATCGATCGACGTAACTCTTCAATGACTCCTTAACTCCCTGCTTGAGAGTAAGCAAATAGGTTGGTTCTTTCCTTCTCTGACTATTCACTGCGAACGCCTTAAGAAACTCATTTCGGAGTTGGTCAAAAGAGACAATAGACCCCTCAGTCAGGTTATTAAACCACTTCATTGCATGCCCGGTTAAAGTTAGAGAAAAGGCCCTGCACATTATTTCATCTTCCCATCCATGTAGTAACATCAATGCTTCATAATTCTGCATATGATCATAGGGGTCTGTCTTTCCTGTGTAGGTAGCCATCTGTGGCATCTTGAATTTTGGCGGTAAAGGTTTCTGCAAGATGGTCGTGCAAAACGGTACTCTTCTCCTCTGGCTCTCCTCTGCGGACACCAATTTTTTCTCTTCGAGCACCTGTTCTATCATTTTCTTCATATCAATCGGGGGAGTGATTTGATTTCTGGCGTGAGATGAATCGGGCAGGTCCTCGGCAACTATTTCCTTTCCCTTTCCTTGAGGCGCTTCAGTTCGAGCCATTTGTGTACACCAAGTGGGATCAAATTCTGATCCGGCTCCTCAAATGCTTAGGTCATCGTCACCGTTCCTTCCGGCACCTCCGATACCAGCAGTATTTGTCAAATCATGGTGGTGGGCGGAAGACCCTGCCGCCCGGTCGAAACCCTGTCGCCATGGTGCCTGCCGCGCAACACCAGACTCCTGTCGCCTGACATCCGGCACCTGCCGCCCGACGCCAGATGCCTGTCGCCTGACCCTTTCCGCGGGTTCGAGATTTACGGCCTCATCAGCCTCCCACTGGGTCCCTGCGACAAGCACTCCGCTCCCCAGTCCTGCCGCATCCTGGTGTATGTCATTCTCGAGAAGGTCCTCCTGTCGCAGCGGAGGATTCACCGCTGTCGCATCCTCCTGTCGCCCATCAGCACGAGGCGGAGCCCCTCGACTTGTTTCTCCCACTAAATTCTGTACAGCCGACGGCAGACCCAATGTCGGGAGGACCCCTTTGAATAAGTCTACCATGGCTTTCAACGCATGGGTCGTTTCTTCACTCTGCCGCCTTAAGGCCTCGAATTCAGCTATAGATACAGTCATCCTCTCATCTTCTCTGTTCACCGGATTTCTATGGCGTATTGGCTGTTCAGGGGAACTCACGGAATTCTCATCACTGCCTGTTCTCACGTTAGTAGATCTAGTTCTCACCATCTTAAGAAGTTTGATTGGCTTTTATACGCTTCCCACAGACGGCTCCAATTGTTGTTGCACAAAACAACAATGAAGATATGCTGACGTAAATGGTCGTAATCTGTCTCCACGTGTCCTCCAGAAGCTTCTGTAAAATAGTAAAAAGTCAGAGGGACGCAGGGGTAATTCCCTGCGTAGACACTCCGATGCTTAAGTCAGCCCTCAATTCTTAGGTATTGGGAAACGTAAAAGCCAGTCGTCAGAAAAAAGTTAAGAATAGAATTATACCTGGGGCCTATTTATATGCGAATATTCAAGATTTGATACCAAGAGTTTGTTTCCCAATAGGATGCATCTTCCGTGGATCTCGGAGTCGACACGAGCCTGTCGCCGGCGAGAGACCCTATGGCGCGACACCTTTTAGGGCGGCAGAGGCCTATCGCCAGGCGAGAGGCGAGTGGCCACGTACCGCCTTCGCGATAGAAGTAGTCTGTCGCCTGCGACAGATGGTCTGTCGCAGGCTAGCTTCTCTCGCCGTAGGCCGCGTGTCCCAATGACCGTGTGCCGCGTGGGGCCTCCAATGATCTTTGGGCTTGGCCCAGTGTAGATGGACTTTTGCCATATCAAATATAATATTGTTTTTATAAATTGTCAATAAAAATCAAAAGTATATATAATTTCAACATAAAATAAAAAATAATATGAATACATATAAAGGATCAACGAATTAATCCCATTTATAAAAGATATTTGTCAATATAACACAACAAATAGGGTTGTGAGCCCTGCATTGCTGGTACGCGTGACATGAACTAACGCTAGTTTTTCATATATTACATTGTGCCAACTTATGTACCTAAAACCTTTTAATCCAATACAACATACGTATATATATCATGCTTAACTAACTCGACACGTTTATTTAAATTCATATCTTGCCAAACACGATCCATGCCGTACCGAACCATGTTGCTATGAACCAAGTTTGACACCTTCAAATTAAACTACAAAAAGGTCGAACAAAAAATATACAAGAAAAGAGTAAAGGAAAACGTTAAGTTTTAGTCTTTGTCTCATGTGTGGGCTTGGATAAACATGGATGAGCTTTGGAGCTTTTATAGATCTGGTATCGGAAAAAGTGCAGCTCCAATCATGTGGGGAGTGGGTACAGATAAAGTCCAAACACCAAATCATGTTGGCCCAAAGCATTTTTTTTGGTTCCAATGTTGGCCTTAAGCTGAGGCCTTGCAAACAAACTAAAATGGTCCATATCTAAAATAACACAATTTTCACATATTCCTGTCATTACATTTACTTTTGAAATTGCACTTTCTTTTAATCACAAATATTTTTATTTGTTTTATGATCTAAAACTAATTTTATTCAGATTGAGAGTGAGAAGCGGTAAAATCCTCCTAACAATAATAACTTCAAGATTCGAATCATTTTCAAATGCCTAAAAAAAATCCAATTTCATTTTTTCCAACCACTTTTTGATACTATTGAAATTGCTCTTGAGAAAAAGGCTTGAGATTTTTTTCTCCCCCACCTATATCTCTGCTATTAAATTTAATATGAATTAAAAACGAGAGCCAAAAAACTCTGATTCCAGCAGTTATGCTTTACAAGTTGCCTAATTATTCAAAACTAATGTAATGGGGACGTATCATAGCTTAAAAAAATGTGTTTAAAAGTAGAGTGAAAAAGTATATTTTAAAAATTTTAAGTTTTTGCATCTTAGGAAAACGCATTGTTATGAAGTAGAATGCGGCAAAAATAGACATAAAGTAATAACAATTTAGAAATATAAAGACAATAATGTTACTTTACCCTCAAAAATTGTGATTAAATTGTAAAAAATACCTTTTTAGGATTTTTTTGAATTAAATTTATAAGCCAAACTTTTAAATTGAGAAATCATAGTCTTTTATTTTGTATTGAAATCACATTCTTTTATTATTTGGAAATGAATTGAATAAAAATTATTTTTAAATGCAAATTTTAATTTTAATGTTACACTAAATTTAAAACCAATCGCCGCTACCTTGTCCCTAAATTGCAGGGTGCATAACTCTTTTGTTATAGGATGGGACTAAAGCCCATAAGAACTAAATGGCCCAGACATATGCCTGAAAGTTTCTAGAAGACAGTGTATCAGGGATTTTTTTTTTTGTTAGTAGGGTTAAAAAAATTAAATATATATATTGGATTTAATTTTTTTTAAAATAAATGATATTTATTTTTTTTTGTCTAGATCATCCGGTATCCCCATTTCTTTGGTATAGGATTAATCCGGATTCGAGCAGGGCAAGACCCAAAGGGCGGCAAAGCTCTCCTTCAAAAATTTTAACACAGCTGCATATCCAGGGACTAGAACTCGAGAGTTTTTAAAATAAATGATATTTATTAAGTCAAACCTTAATAGTTAATGTGTTACGAAAATTTATGTAGCACAAACAATTACACTGGTAAGATTAGATGTATGGTTGCAAGTTGAATCGAACATGTTCCTCGAACAATATATGTGCACTGTAGATAAATTACATTACAGTAACAAAAGAACAGATAAATTACATTATAATAATTACACACAAAAACTGGGCAACCATCGCTGTCAACAGTATGTTGCATATCTCTAGGTAGTTGGGGAAAATCATGTAACAAAATAAACTTGGATGAATTTTTAAATACATATCTTAAGCTTTCGCCTTTAGTTGGTCCGAGTTGTTGCTGCACAACCGTGGAAATTATGACTCATAAAATGACCCCACATGCCCTAAAAATTATTAAAATAAATAAGAGTTTGTATATGATGCACTGATAGTGTATAATTTTTATACATTGTCAATGCATCAGAGGTTGACACTTCATCAATAGGCTCTTATGGGCAAATTAAAAAATTTATTTATATTTGCATATAAGGACATATTGATGAGGTGTCAACTTCTAGTGCATTGACAGTGTATAAAAACTATACACTGTTATTGTATCATATATATATATATATATAAATCTAATAAATAAATAAATAAACCAATGTCATTTTCAGTTGGACCCATATTTAAATCATCTTCACAAGTCCACAACAACATTTAAAAAGAAGTTAAAAATGGCTGCTTTCAACAGTGGTTTGCACCGCGAAAATTGTCAAACAATTCTAAATTTCCAACCCTCCTTGCCTACTTTGAAATTGGATTGTCTTTCACAATTTCAAGGCTACCATGCTTTTTCATCCCTTTTATTATTTTTTATTATAAAATGTAGGAAAAAATTTGAAAGATTGATGATAATTGGCAGGGCAACATCTAGATTTAGGCTACTAATCGCATATGCATTTGACAAAAGTGAAATGGAGCACATAACAACTTTGATCAACGTCAATTTCACTCTAATCTCCTTGGGTTTGGTGTTTGGTCGGGGCCCATGCTCCTTTTGTCTTAGAATCACTTTTCCTTTTTGATGTTTGAGTGTTGGGGAAAGCATACACGTCAAAGATCTTGTTCAGTACCTCTGAATTTTGCTAAGGCTGAAAGATTTCACCAAAAACCAATTATGCCCAGAAACTGAGGCATATCCCTTATTAGATCCTACATTTTATATATATATAATAAAAATCATATTCAAATAATATAAAAATAAAATTATATTGGTATGTTAAATATATTTTTTTTAAATAAGAATAGAATTCCATGTTTATATTTTTAAAAAGAAGATAAAAGGTCGTTTTTCACTTGGAATGTAATATCAATCAGATGGCTATGGCCAAGACTTTCTTTTTCAGAAAAAAAAAATACAAAGAAGCAGGGATATGGGAGGAGGGCCTGCATCATTTCAATGATTACATTCGAATAATTGTATGTTATGTCATGATTTTCATTTGAAAAGATAAGCTACTGTTTGCCTCTTGTTTTATCGTCTTTTACAGCTTCAACTGGACTCTGGAGTGGAGTACTGCCAGTATTACTTTCTTACGTACTTTTCTACTTTTCAATTTTCCTCAGAGTAAAATCTAACGGAGAGAGAATTGAAGATTTCAACGGATATTGTACGTTTTGCTTTTAATTAACTAAAAGATTTAATTAATTAATTAACAATAAGTTATTAAAAAAACCTTTTTTTAATATTTAAATATATTTTAAATTTTAAAATAGTTATTATTAAAAATTTTTATTATTTATTATTTTTGATGTAAATAAATAACAATATTTGTGATTAAAAAAGTTATTTAATTTTATATTTATTGAAAATAATAAGTAAAGAACAAGTGGATTGGGAATTGGGGTTGGGGACCCCAAAACGACCAAAATACCTTTAGGAATTGGAGCTTAGGGTGCCGAGCATCGTTAAGCGGAATTCAATAGCCTTTGCGCTTGTTTGGCGTTGCGTAGGTGGAGGCAGCTGCAGTGAACATGCTCTCACTCTCTCTACAAAAACATTAACTAAAATCAATTTGTGGAGAGAATATTCATTTTTCCCAATGCGACAAAAATGCTTTTGGGTTTCGGGGTTCTACCTTGCCTTAACCTTCCATCACATCAACCCATTATTATTAATAATTATAATAATTATAGTAATACTCACACTAAATTTATCTTCCAGTCTTACGGATTTCTATGTTATTATATATACTGGGGGTAAAGTAATGATGTCCGAGTATGTCTGGAGTTCAATTAAAGTATTCTTTTTTTATTAAAATTTTTCGATATTTATTTTCGATGGTTATTTCGAAATCGAAAGAAACAAAATTTTTTTAATATTGACATTTCATATACAAATAAAGATTTTTTCTCCCATTGCCAATTAAGCTGTACTGACTACGAATAAAGAAAAAAAAAACACGACATGCTTTGCCACGTAAGTTCCCTTTCTCTGTCAAGCATGCGTAACGTTTGTTTATCTTTACTTTTCGAGACAATCTTAATTTAGCTATAAATCGAATTTTTTTTTTCAAAAAAATGCCAATTTTAATAAAATATATATTCAGTGAATTTTTTATATTGTTTTCCTTCATTCTTCAGTAATTCACAAAAAAATTGTATTATTTCAAATTAATTTATTTATGTTATTAATTTTTTATATTAATTTTATTTGTTTTTTAATTTTAATTAGCAAAAGTATTTTTATTCTATTTATTGTTTTCACTTAAAAATTTGTAATAAAGTTCATTTATTTTAATTTTTTATTTATTAAATATATAAAAAATCTATTAAATAATTTTAAAATTTTATAAATTAATTTAAATAAATTTATCGAACACTAATTTTTTTTTATTAATACTTTTGACTTAATAATACTCAATCAACATTTTTTATAAAAGTTATAGTGAACTAGACAAATCCTAAGCTATAAAAACATAAAAATAGCAAAAAAAATTTTGTATATAAAATAAAATATGTCTTGATCCTAACGTCGTTTGTAAAGTAAAAAACTTAACCGACGATGTATGTAATAATTATCCTAGAATCTAACCACAAAAAACTATAATAGATTTTTACTTGGCTAAATACTCAATTTATGATATAATCTTTGCGAGATTTCTCAATTAAGGATATAATCTTTAATTTTGATCAATTAAAGATTAAACGTTTTTGAATTTATTTGATATAGGATTTTTTAAAGACTGTGAGTTACACTTGGCGTTAAAGAGAGAGGACTTCTTTTTTGTTTTCCAAATACAATATCATGATCCAATAATATTTTGCCAGCTAGTCCAATTATTTTTAAATCCAATATCCATCATTAGTTTATATTTTTAATTTTTTTTTCAATTTTTTTCAATCCTATTATTAATTTTATGTTTTATTTTTTTCCTAAATCATTTAGATATTTGATGCTAAATCTGTAAACAGCACGAATGAAGAACAATAACACTGAGAAAGAACATCATAAACCTACTTCAACAAAACCACAACAGTAAAAAAATTGAAAACCCAATCTGTATATGCTCTAATTCACAGAAGTAGCACCAATAAGAACAATAACACTAAGAAAGAACATCATAAACCTGTTACAACAAAACCACAATAGTAAAAAAGTTGAAAACCCAATCTGTAGATGCTCTAATTCACAGAAGTAATTACCAAGCTTAATGAAGTTGGGGTTTAGACCAACTGTAACTAAGAAAGAATTAAGAAAACAAATCTAATAAAAAATCAAAATCAAAGAAAGTGATTGAGAGCTTCGGTGAAGATATTAAAGCTGAAGCAAAAGGCATGAAGGAGAGGAAAAATAAAAAAGCCAATAACAAATAGAAATTCAAAAAAAAAAGTAGTTTGATTCAATCAAACTCACAGGAAACAACTGAATCAAAATTTTTTGTTTCCATAAACATCAACCAAAAAGAAACCCAAATAGAAAGATTTATAAAAATCAATTAAAAAATATCTAAAAATAAATAATAACAAAAATACTCAACACCACAATCTGAGCAGATCTGAGCAACACACAGTAACTACAATACCCAAAAAAA
Organism: Heritiera fomes; assembly: GCA_032173925.1. Taxonomy (NCBI): domain Eukaryota; kingdom Viridiplantae; phylum Streptophyta; class Magnoliopsida; order Malvales; family Malvaceae; genus Heritiera; species Heritiera fomes. The sequence continues at coordinate 11,211,344 of JAPDPM010000009.1, read as the reverse complement.
CATGAAACAAACTTCTTAGAAACCACACAAAATTTTTAAAAAAAAATCTAAAATCGATTTCTGGTATTTTTTGGGTTTGGGTGAGATTTGACAACATAGTAGAAGAGAAAGAGATTTGACGGGCAAAAATGTAAACTTTTTGAGATTGTGAAACCGAAAATACCCATTTAAATCTAAAAATATTAAGAGAGATCGAAGGTAATGGGTTAGGAAAAGAGAAAGAGAGGGGGAGAGCTATTTTTTTTATCATTTTTTAAAACTTTTTTGAGCCATGAAGAGGGTGGCTGGAGGAGGAGACCGATGGGTTGCTTCTGAACGGAGAAGAATGAGAGGGGAGAGGTTTTGAGAGAAAAAGATTTATTTTTTAATGTGAGGAAAATATAAATTAAAAAATTATTTTTGACTATAAAAAAGAAAAATAAACATTAAACTAAAATCAATTGAAGAATTTTTTTTAACCACTAAATGGTTGCCATGTGTCCGGCTAAGTTACTTCCACGTGTATCTATTAACGCTGTTATTATTTTAACGGCGCGTGTAGCTCAATCTCGTTAAAAAGTCCTAAATTGCACAAATTCAAAAATATTTAATCATTAATTGAGCAAAATTAAAGATCATATACTTAATTGAGAACTATTCAAAACGTTATATCCTAAATTAAGTATTTAGCCTTTTTACTTCTTTGAAAAAGAAGTTTTGACTACTCTACTGCATCATCTTTTCACCATTTGACGTGTTTGTAATATGTTGATAATTGGTTATTGTAAAACATTTTGTGATAGAAAATTTTCAAAATAAACTGAAAGAATTGATTAAAATGATGTTTAATCAATGGACAAGTAAAACTAGTACTTAGCATGATTCCGGGTTGAGTAAAATCGAGTTAAAACGATTTTTACCAACTTTATAGAGCAGTCAACTGCCCTTGTGCAACAACTTTTCTGTTCCAAAATTGCACTTAGACAGTTGGATGCCCCGGGAAGGCAGTAAAATGCCCCGAGAGGGCAGTAAACTGCCCATAGAGGGCAGTCAACTGCCTATACGAAATGCAGTATTGGATTTTAAATTATTTTAGGGAAGTCGATTGCCCTAGGAAGGTAGTCAACTACATCGCCTAGAGGTTGTACTCTGTATCAAAATTACACTATGGCATTTGACTGCCATTTTTGGGCATTCGACTATTCTAGTATAAAATTGAATACAACGGCTAGTTTTTAGCTTGAAGAGTTACAAACTTTTCTTTAAGTTATTCTTTCACTTTGAATAGTTAAGAAACATAACCATTAGCTTCTATAAGTTTTGATCTTATTAAACAATTATGTTTGTTGAATCAAACAACACAAATGAAAAATCATATCACTTGATTGAAAGATCACATCACTTGGAATTATTCTCTATAAATAGAGATGGACTTGAGACAACCCAATTAATTTTGAATTTTTCTATCCTCTCTCAATCTCAAAGTATAAACAAGTCTCTTAGACATTGTTTTACTGCAGAAAACTTTGGCTAAGACATAGTACTCTTGTATTTGTCAAAGGTGTTTAGAGGTTTAATATTACTAGTGCAAGGTAATATTAAACAAGTTTGACTTCATTATATCTTTGAAACTATTTCAACAACCCTCTTTGCATACCATAACTAGTGGGGGATAAGTCTTAATATTGTTGTGCGAGAATAAAGTCACTTACGGGGTATTGTTAGAAAAATTTCAAAATAAATTGAAAGAATTGATTAAAATGATGTTTAATCAATAGACAAGTAAAACTAGTGTTTGGCATGATTCTGGGTTGAGTAAAATTGAGTTAATACGATTTTTACCAAACTTATAGGGCAATCAACTACCTTTGTCGGCAACCTTTCTGTTCTAAAATTGCACTTGGGCAATTGGATGTCTTAAGAGGGCAGTCGAATTCCCCAAGAGGGCAGTCAACTGCCTATACAAAGTGCAGTATTGGATTTTAAATTACTCTAGGGAAGTCGACTACCATAGGAAGGCAGTTGACTGCCCCGCTTGGAGTTTGTAATCTATTTCAAAGTTACAATAGAGCATTCGGCTTCCATTTTCGGGCATTCAACTGCTCTAGTATAAAAGTAAATACAATGGCTAGTTTTTTGCTTGGAGAGTTACAAACTCTTCTTTAAGTTATTCTTTCACTTTGAATGGTTAAGAAGCATAACCATTGGCTTGCAAAAGTTCTAATCTTTTTAAACAATTGTGTTTGTTGAATCAAACAACACAAATGAAAAATCATATCACTTAAATGAAAAATCATATCATTTGAAATTATTCTCTATAAATAAAGATGTCAAGTTCAGACTTGGAAGATGTACACCAATTAATTCTGAATTCTTCTATCCATTATCAATCTCAAAGTAGAAAACAAGTCTTTAAACATTATTTTATTGCAGAAGACTTTGGCTAAGATATAATACTCTTGTATTTGTCAAAGGTGTTTAGAGGTTTAATATTACTAATGCAAGGTGATATTAAACAAGTTTAACTTCATTGTATCTTGAGATAATTTCAACAACCCTCTTTGCATACCATAACTGGTAGGTGTGAAATAAGTCTTAAGAAAAGTGGTATTATAACAGTATGCCTTGAAGTCTATTATTGCATTGTTCGTGACTGTTTATGATCAAAGAAGTCCAATTTCCAGAAGTTCAAGATCAAGTTCAAGATTGTTTCATCTTCATCAAACCCCCATAAGTGACTTCATTCTCGTACAACAATCTTAAGACTTATTTTGCTAACATGAAGGTGGATACTTTGAAAGAGATGATTACAAACTTCTAAAAGTTGGAATACTTTGAAGGTGAAAACTCTCTAAGATGGCAACAAAAGATGAGGATTCTTCTCACGTCACTCAACATTGAATATGTCCTCACAACTCCAAGACCAGAAAAGAAAGAAAATGAAACAAGTGAGGATGTTCATCAAAGACAGAAGTGGGACAATGATGACTACAATGTAGGGGATGCATTCTAAATGGTATGTCTGATTTCCTATTTGATACATATATTACTATTATTACAGCAAAAGAATTGTGGGATAAATTGGTTACTAGATACATGAAAGAAGATGTAATTAGCAAAAAGTTCCCGGTGACAAGTTGGAACACTTATAAAATGAGTAATTCTAGACCTATAATGGAACAATTTGCTGAGTTTGAAATCATCCTAAACAAGTTCAAGCAATATAATATGTTTATGGATGAATCAATCATTGTCTCTTCAATAATTGATAAACTCCCATCAACATGGAAAGATATCAAGAGAACCTTGAAACATAAAAAGGAAAATATATCTCTTGAGTACCTTGCAAGCTATCTTCGGATAGAGGAACAATATCACAAGGAGAATGATAATGAAAAGGAAACTAACATCTCTAAGGTCCATGTGGTGGAGGATATTGCTCCCAACAACAAATCCACAAATAAGAAGAAGGAATTTTCCACTACAGGTCAGAAATTTAAAAAGAAAGGTGCATGTTTCTATTGTGGAAAACCAAGGCACTTCAAAAAATATTGCTATGTCTTAAAAAAGAAGAAAGACGCATTTAAGGCAACCAAGGACAACTTTGTTATTGTAATTTTTGAAATCAATGTCATTAAAGACAAAGAATCATGGTGGATAGATTCTGGAGCTACAAAGCATGTGTGCACAAACAAGGCTATCTTCAAAACTTTCAAAGAGGAAGTAAATGGCAATATGCTCTACGTGGGGAATTCTTTTTCAACTGAATCAAAGGCAAAGGGACCATAGATTTGAACTTCACTTTTGGAAAAACATTGACTTTAACCAATGTTTTGTATGTTCCAGAAGTCAGGAAGAATTTAGTGTCTATTAGTTTACTTAACAAGTTTGGGTTCAAAGTTGTCTTTGAGGGAGATAAGTGTATACTATCCAAGGGTGAAATTTTTGTGGGAAAGGGATATGCCAACAAAAGCATGTTTAAACTTAATATATTTTATTTCAATATCAATAATAAGAAGAATGATTTATCTTATATTATGGATTTTTTTTTTAATTTATGGTATAGTAGATTAGTATATGTGAATTATGATAAAATAATAGAAATGGCTAAATCTGATTTGGTTTCTATGTTATTAGAAGTAATGAGAAATATAAAACTTGTATGCTATGACATGCACAAGACTAGATATAGTTTTTGCTATTGGTAAGCTTAGTAGATATACAAGCAACCTAAGTATTTTACATTAGAATGACATATCTGGAGTATTAAGGTACTTAAAGAAAACAATTGATTATAACACTGTCTATAGTGGTGAACCTTCAGTTTTAGAAGGGTATACCGATGCAAGTTGGATTACCAACATGAAGGATCATTCACCCATAAGTGGATAGATTTTCATGTTTGGTGGGGGTACGATTTCATGGAGATCCAAGAAACAAACATGCATTATGGATTCTACTATGGCTTAGAAATTTGTGATGTTGGCATTGATAAGTAAGGAAGCCGAATGGTTGAGAAATTTTCTCTATGAAATTCCTTTATAGCGAAAGCTAATGTCACCAATTTCAATTCATTGCAATAGTGAAACTACACTATCAAAGGCTTATAGCCAAATATATAATGAGAAATCTAAACATATTGATCTAAGACATAGTTATTTTAAACAATTAATTAAATAAGGTTGATCACCATAGATTTTGTCAAGTCAAGTGAAAACTTGACGGATCCATTGACAAAAGGTCTCACAAGAGAGATTGTGTTTAGAACTTCCAAAGAGATGGAACTCAAACCCATTAGTTTTAGTCACACATGATGGAAACTCAACTCAATGCTTAAATGGACATTAAGTCTTGAGTTTAACGAGCCTAAGTACATCATTTGAACATGATTGCAAGCACTTAAAAGTATAAACACATCCTAAGGTTAATAAGTGCTTGAAACCATATGATAAAGGAGTAGGTTGAGTAATTACTCTTAATGGACCCATAATACGTAAGTATAATGTTGAAATGCTTATATTGTTGCATTTTTTATGGAGTTCACCTTTATTAAAGGATGTGGTGTCGCTTCTAGGAGCAAAGGGTTTGGCTTTCAAGCACTCATGAATAGATACAAGACACATGGCTAGTAAACGTGTCGAAGTTTTATCTGAATGATTTTTGACAAATTTTTGAAGTCTCATGTGAGAATTAGTCATTACTTAATCAATATAAAACCGTTAGTTTAAGACTTTGTTCCATCATGTCGTTCTAATTAATTGAAAGTTCTTTTTCTCTAAGGTGATGGTTTAAGACCTAGCCTACCATCATTTTATGCATGAGGATTTCTTGAGTATTTGACTTGCTCTATTTTGAAATTGGTGGGGGATTGAAAATAAAGTGAAAGAATTTATTAAAATGATGTTTAATCAATGGACAAGTAAAACTAGTGTTTGGCATGATTTCGAATTGAGTAAAATAGAGTTAAAACGATTTTTACCAAGTTTATAGGGCAGTTAACTGCCCATATAGGTTAGTCAACTGCCCTTGCGCAACAACTTTTCTATTCCAAAATTGCACTTAGGCAATTGGATGCCCTAAGAGGCAGTCGAACGCCTCGAGAGGGCAATCAACTGCCTATACAAAGTGCAATATTGAATTTTAAATTACTTTATGGAAGTCAACTTCCCTAGGAAGGTAGTTGGCTGCCCCACCTGGATGTTGTATTCCATTTCAAAATTACACTAAGGCATTCGACTACCATTTTCGGCCATTTGATTGCTCTCGTATAAAAGTGAATACAACGGCTAGTATTTTGCCTGAAGAGTTACAAACATTTCTTTAAGTTATTCTTTCACTTTGAATGATTAAGAAACATAACCATTGGCTTCCAAAAGTTCTGATCTTGTTAAACAATTGTGTTTGATGAATCAAACAACAAAAATGAAAAATCATATCACTTGATTGAAAGATCACATCACTTGGAATTATTCTTTATAAATAGAGATGGACTTGAGACAGCCCAATTAATTCTGAATTTTTCTATCCTCTCTCAATCTCAAAGTAGAAGCAAGTCTCTTAGACATTGTTTTATTAAAGAGGACTTTGGCTAAGACAAAATACTCTTGTATTTGTCAAAGGTGTTTAGAGGTTTAATATTACTAGTGTAAGGTGATATTAAACAAGTTTGACTTCATTGTATCCTGAAACTATTTCAACAACCCTCTTTGCATACCATAACTGGTGGGGGTGAAATAAGTCTTAAGGAAAGTGACATTATAGTAGTATGCCTTGAAGTTTATTATTGCATTGTTTATGACTGTTTGTGATCAAAGAAGTCCAATTTCCAGAAGTTCAAGATTGTTTTATCTTCATCAAACCCCCAGAAAGTGACTTTATTCTTGTACAACATTTTGTTAATGTGCTAAAGTTTTATTGGGACTAGTGCCAAAATTTTAGGTGACATATTAGATCAAAATTTGTTGATATTAAAATTATGAACAGAAAAAAATTGTTGGGATTATAATTAACTTAAATCAAAATATAAATACCAATAGAACACATTAGTTAGACTTGATCAAGGGTTAGGTTATCTACCTAAATTCAAAGGTTCATTCATTTTTTGAATGAGTTTAGACAAAATATTAAGTCCATTAAATGGTTTTGGGCTTGAAAATCAAAACCTGCTAAAACTGGTTGGGTTTGGATTCACCATTTTAAGCCCAAGTTTGATCTGGCTCAACCCAACCTGCTGACTATAATTTTTTTACTCTTTTTACTAATGCATTTTTTATTTACTTTTGATTTTTTGTACAATTTAATTTGAGTTTATATTTTTTTTAGGCTTTAATTTAAAGTTTTACGTAGACCTGTTCAAGGGTTGGACTACTTGAAGGCTCGCCAATATTTGGTCAGGTTTGGACAAAAATATCGAATGAAATTAAAGAGCTTAGGCAAAATTTTAGGCTCAATCAAATATCAAGCCAGAGATGGGGTTGACCCTTCGAAGCCCGAACCCAGCATGGCTAGCCTAAACATAATTAAATTTAAAACGTTTTAAAATTTATTTACTAAGTATGATATAATTATCTGTATATAAAACATTTATTGATTAATAAACATGATTATATATTTAATATGAAAATTGACAAGCAAAATTTGTTAGAACTTAAATTAAACTTTAAATGAACTAAAAGAATAAAAATAATTAAACAAAAAGTTAAAATAAAAAATAAATAAAATAAGATTTTGGCAAGCCGTTTCCTGCAATTTGCATTATAAAATAAAAACGGGCCTAAATAAAAAGTCAAGTCTGAATTTGCGGGTCAAGAAGGGCTTGGGCTTTTACATAAGTTAGTATTATATAGTGCCAGCTTGGCTCGAGCTTGCCTATGATCAGGTCTAGTTTTATGTTTCTTGTAATAATTTTGTAAAAATTTATTAGAAATTATTGTGTTGTACTAATTAACTATTATGCATTTTAATATTTTTTATATTTTATTATAATTTTTTAAAAATTAATTGTTTTTTTGGGCAAACTTGAATTGGTTTGGGTTTAATCATTGTATGTAAAAAGGGGTTTAGGTAAAAAATTAAACTAAAAAATTAGACTAAGTCGGGCTCAAACTCACTTTTAGATCCTGAACATCTTATGTAAACCTTATCACCTAACCCATGAATAGGTCCAACAAGAATATACAAATTGTAGAAATTTAGTAAAAATTGAAGATAGAATAAAATTATAATAAAAATTAGAGGTATATAGAGCTAAATCGAAACTATCCAATGTCAAGTTTGAATTTAGCTTGATTCTAAGTCTTAAGACTTGAAGCTCGATTCGAGCTCGATGAAATTTAATTTTTTAAAATCAAACTTGATTTAATAAAATATTCTAGTCGCTCGAGCTTAACTTAATAAACTCAATTTACCATTTTTTAACCATATATTATGAGAAAAAATAATAAATTAATAATAAAATATAAAATATATATTAAAAAAATCAGATTAAGCTCAAAAACCGCTTATGTTGAGCATTAAAATACTTAAATTTGGATTAATTCATTATTCAAATAACTCAAACTCGAGCTTATTAAAAGGTAAATAAATTAAATTCAAATAATTATCTCATCTTATTTGAATAATTGATAAGTAATATGATTCGTTTTTATTTTTTTGTAAAATTAAGCAATAAATAAATAATAATAGTGAGGGATAAGTGTGAAACATGGTAGAGGAGGTGGCTCAAAGTAAAAGGGTGGGCGGATGTTTGAGATTCTCTCTCGCGGTATCCAATAAAGAATAACAAGGGTACAAAACTTAGCACGCACCTCCACCTCGGTGCATTGTAGCATGTACTACTACTATTCTATTATTATTTATTTTTATGTATGAAGAGAATTGAAACATTATTGTATAATTTTGATATTTATTATATTATTTTTAAATCTTTTAAATATCTCTAAATTTATATATGATAAATTTTCTAATCTTTTCTATAAAATTTAAAAAATTTCAATGATAATGTATAGCTAAAAATTACATAAAATCCAAAATACTTATACTAACAATACTAAGAAAAATCTCAAAAAAAAATCTAAGAAAATAAAACCGAATAGCCAAATCCCATTGCAGAACAAAGTAGTTCATGGCCCGGCCCCGGCCCCATCCTGCAAAGTGACTGCAAAGTAGAGGCGAGGCAAGTAAGGCTATGAGATTGGAAGACTTGGAGTAGGACACTGATCTTAATGTAATCATTCATTCGTCCCCCGTTTTCCATTAAGTTCACCACTACCGTGTAAACGCCGGTACTACTGCTGCACAACAGCGTCACGGGCTGTGAATTTTTGGGATTGTTTGGATTGGACGTACCATTAATTTTTATGAGATTAAAAATATCAATAACGATGAAATTATTTAAGTTTTAATGCAATGGTGAGGTTGAATAGTATAAAAATAATATTTTTTTAAATGTAAATACAACGATGATAATGAAATATATAGTAAAAAGAGAAAATAACAATTAAGCATATTAAATTAAAATTTATATATAATGAAATTTATAAACTATTTATATTTTGTGAAGTTTATAAATAATTAAAAATTATTAAAATTATATTTTACAAATAATATGTTTAATAAATTAAAATTTATAATATATATTTATATTTATATTTATATTTATATTTATGAAGTTAATAAACTAAATCTCATAATGCAATTAAAATTGACCCAAGGCTTAGGATCTATTTGGAAGGATAGATGTTGAGATTGGTTTCAATGAGATTAAAAATAGGTGATGGTGAGGTTAGTTATTACAATGTTGAGATTGAGTGCTGTAGCAAAGAGATTAAAATCAATGAGATACATGTTCAAATGCAAATGCAGCGATGACAATAAAGTGAAGTGTAACAACAAAATAAAATTACCATTAAGGATATTAATTTTGTATAAATTAATGAATATAAACTCTTAACATTTGATTTTATATAGAAGCATATAAACTTTTATTCTATAAATAAACTCCCAAACTTTTCAAAATAATGCAATTAAGTAAAATAAATCAGATGTTAAAGTCTTATAAGCCATCAACCTTTTATTTTATTGTAAAAATTTATAACAGATTTATACTTGATTATATTATTTTGAAAAGTTAAAGAGTTTATACAATAAAACTGGTTTAATAGCCAAATATACACTCAATCTATTTGCACAAAATGGATATAAGCTCTTAACGTTTTATTGCATAAAAATCAGTATATAAACTTTTATTTTACTGTAAATAAACACTCAACCTTTTAAAATCATGTAATTAAGTTTAAATTTATTAAATAACACTAACTTCAGTTAATATTGTACATGTGACATGCCACGTGGCAACTAACTAAGCTATCCACGTTAGCTTTCACATAAGATGTTCAAATGACAGATAGTGTCATTTAACAGATTTAGCCTTAATTACATAATTTTGAGAGGTTGTGGGTTTATTTGCAATAAAATAAAATTTTGTGGACTGATTTCCACGCAAGAAAACCTTAAGGACTTAATTTTATTTTATGCAAAAAGTTGAGAATATATTTGACTATTAAGCCCAATAAAATTTAAGGTTGAGGGTTTATTTTCTTTTTGAATTAATCAAATAATAAAATATATTTAAGTGAAGTTATACTTTAAACGCATAACTCCTCATATTTGACACAAATTAAGTAAAATCATCTAATAAAATATTCATGTACCAAAATATATTAAGTTAAAAAAATAACAGCATAAAACTTTAAACATGATCATAACTCCAAATATTAAAATTACCTTTCAGTTTCATATATTTTTAGTTTTAATCTTTGAATTTTTTATATATAGATTAAAATTTTGTTAAATTCAAATTTTAAATTAAATTAATTGAAAATAAAAATTTTCAAAATCATTTTCGATAATTAACAAAAATAAATTTAGAGATCATTTGACATCATTTTTGTTTCATGTTTTCTAATTTTGTTTTCATTTTTTTAAAACAACGACAGAAAACATATTTGCTAATGTGTTTCTATTTTTAAAAAATGAAAACAAAAACAATAATTTCCAAAATTGTTAGAAGTAAGAATATTTTTATTGATTTTGGAAACATATTTTCATTTCTAACGTTATTCATAAGTAAGGGAATAGTGTCTATATATTAATATATTTTCATAATAAAAATTATAAAATAAAATAAATTATTTTTTAAATTAAAAATAATATTAAAAATTAATATAAAATATTATTTAATTAAAATTAAATTATATTAGACTATAATATCATAATATTATTTAATTTAAATTTTATGATAATTTATTGAATATATGATATATATTTTAAATGATATCATTATTTATGATTTTAATATGTTAATAATTAACATTATGGTTTATATTTGATTTACTGACAGTGTATAGTCTATATACACTATCAATGCACCAGAGGTTAACATCTCAACAATAAGCAAATTAAAAATGTACCAAGCTCTTAAAAATAAATACAAATAATTTTTTTTAAAAAAATTTGCTAATAAGGGCTTATTGGTAAGATGTTAACTTTTTATGCATTGACAGTGTATAGAGACTATACACTATCAGTGCATTATATATAAAACCTTAATATTATTGCTAAGTACTATTATCTAATATAATTAATTATTATTTTACAAAATAATATTATTTGATATTATATTTTTCAATTAAATTTAAAATATATCACTGTTACTATTAAATAATTTAATATTATTAAATAAGTGAAAACTTAACTAAAATTATATATATTAAATATAATATAATTTAATAATCATTTAATTTATTGTAAATTAATTAGTTGAATATATATTTATTATTTAATTATTTAATATTATTGTAATTAAGTTGGGCTCACCATTTGAAGTAAAAGTCAGGTCTAACTCGGCTAAATAGTTATAAATTCTTTTACTGTATTTTTATAGTTTAGTTAATTTGATATTTGATTAAAGTATAATGTTGTATTTTGTAAATTTTATATTTTTAAAGATATGTCAAGTAAGAAAGTCATTCATTAATATAGTAATACATTTTTTATGATTTTAGATTTTCTATGTAATTTAATGAGTTTGTGTTTTTTAAACTTTAATTTTGATTTTTATATTTTTGTAGTCTTCTTGTAAAAATTTATTTAAATTTATTATGTTATTATTATTAATTACTATGTGTATTTTATGTTTTTAAATTTTATTATATGTTTATTTTTTAAGTTTAATTGTATTTGAACATATATGAATAGAGTTAAATTTATTTATTCTTGTAAAAACGAATGTAAATAAAAAATTAAACCGAATTAAATTCAAACTCGCCTTAAATTCCTTTATATCCTACTTAAATCGGATGCTAACCTTACTTGACCAAAGTTATGAATGTAACAGTCCACACATATTGTAAATCACATTTTTACACATAATTCATAGTTGGGCTGTATGTGATGCCATTAACATTCAACAGTGACAGTAATAAATGATAAACATTTATTTAACAAATACGGAATATGAAAATTTTTCACTATTCCTTACATCTGACATCCCCTATTGTCCTTGTTTCAATAAAGTAGTATTGTATACATATGTTTGAAATGTAAAAGAGAAGTGACTGTACCTGTCATATTTAACATAATTTGCCCTAGCGCTTTATATGTAGCTACATCCATCTAAGAGATAATTCTCTAACTCCGTGTCTTTTTATCTATGGAGTTAAAACAAAAGGGTGAGAGAACCACGCACTCAATAAAGGAGACGTATGCTGCTTTAAATAAAGCAAAACTATATACCATAAAATATTTATTTTTCCTAAAATCATACCAAGTAGGAAAACAGTGGATATAGTAAACAGTCCTCTCAATACACCAATCAAATCACTGGCTAAACAGTTTACAATATAATGTAGTAAACAGTAAACAAGATTCAGTAAATACTTTCAGTAAACAGAAATCAATAAGTTGAGACTAGGCATCACCCTACAATTAAATCATGCTATCATCGTTCCCAAAGGAACATAGTAATCATCCCCACAGGGATACAGTAGATCTATGGCCATGTTCTATATTGTGACGTCCTAGGGTGCACCCGCTAGTCCACCGACCCGAGCCATCGCCCCAGGTGGGTCACTCAGTTACGTGAATAGTAATGCATGAAACTCGGGGCCTAAATTCTCAAAAATCTCTTTATATCTCATGAAGAACGTTTAAGGAATTATTTCACATATTTCATCATTTTTGTAAAATGATTGTTTTCCAAAAAGGTATTATATTTTCTGTTTACAAAACACAGTAAAAACAGCCCGTAATCTCACCATTTTACGCATGAGAAAAACATGAGTTAAACTGGCTCGCCCCTCATCAACTCGCCCATTACAGCTCGCCCATCGCAGTGGATTGAGCTCGCCTGTTTTTATTCGCCCATGTAGCGAACTAACATTGCCCACTTTGGCTCTCAGATCGAGCTGAACTGGGGGGTCACCCACAAAATAGTGTAGGGTTGCCCATAAGATTATTAGGGATCGCCCATAAGAACTTATTTTTAAAAACCAAGGGGTCACCCACTTTTGGCTCGCACGAAATATCACAAAGGGGTCGCCTATCTTTGGCTCGCCCGGATTTTATTAAAACAGGGGTCGCCTTTCTTTGGCTCGCCTAAAACATCAAAAAGGGGTCGCCTATCTTTGGCTCGATCGGATTTTATTAAAACAGGGGTCGACTTTCTTTGGCTCGCCCAAAACATCACAAAGGGGTCGCCTATCTTTGGCTCGCTCGGACTTTATTAAAACAAGGGTCGCCCTTCTTTGGCTCGCCCAGAAACAACATAGGGGTCGGCTTTATAGCTCGCCCAAATCATGGTCTGTGAAGACAGTTTATCAAACTAATGCATGTTTCAAACCAAAATATTTTCTCAATATTTTTATAACATTTTACTCCACAGGACATGCATTTTACTTCACATACTACTCCCTTAACTAGTCTTACGAAACCGTGCTTCCCGGTTATGTCTATCGAAATCGTACTTCTCAACTGCAAAATAATTGTATCAACTCATTAGCTTAATTATCCTTGTATCTTAAGCTATGATTCATATCAAACTATAAGTAAGTCCCACAGCTAAAATGGCTATTCTTCATGCCATTCTCTCTTACTTTATAACTCTAAAGTGAGATCCTCACATACTTGGACAAGTACTTTTAACTTGACGAGTTCTTTATTTCTTGCTCGCCTCATTGGCGATCACTAACGTTCCACATGGGCGATCACAATAGTCGCCATTCTCACCCTTTTGGGCGATCATACCTCGGTCCATTTAGGCAATCCTATGCCCTCGCTTATTCTCGCTTTTTTGACGATCATCAAGTCCATACATTTTGGGCGATCATAAGCCCTCACCCATTCGGGCGATCATTCTGATTTTTCAAAAAGTTGGCAAACATGTTTATCGTCGATTCATGCATTTCATTAAGCTCGCCTCATCCTTTAGGAGAGTATCCTAATTTCTTTGCTCACTTAGTTGGCGAGTAGTTGGATAATCACGTTCGCCCCTCGTGTTTCATCTACTCATGTTACATATGCATAACACAGCAATTTATGTTCAGCCATTAACGTCCCCAACCAGTAAGAAATTTAGCCATGTTAACTTGCTACATACTTTCATGCCAAGTAATATACCTACACATCTCCTACTTAGCATATCATTATTATAAACCAAGGATTAAATACATACAACGTTGGCTGGAAATTCCTTTACCTTTGTTTAATGGAACCAGTACAGCTCAAAGTTGTTGTTGTTTCCTCCCTCATCAGTCCTTCATTTCTTGGTTTCTTGGATGGTTTGAGGGTGAAGGAAAGATGTATAAAGGAGTGTTAAGTGAATTGATAGCAAGAAGGTGAAATCTTGCAACTTAAACGTGAGATAGGCGGCAAAACAAAGTAGAATTTAACAGCAACAGCGTCGGGCATGAAGAGGAAACATGTTGGAGTTCTTGGTTTCACTTAGTAAGATATATATATTCTATCATCAAAGCCTCGTAGCTTCTTATCATTTTCTTCTTCATTACGTTGTCTGATGGTTCATTCAATGGTGAAGAAAATAGCAGCCAAAAGGTAAGTGGTGGGGTGCACATTTTTCTGCTCCCATTAAATGATGAAGAAAACCGCAGCCAACAAGAACGACGTACAGTGATTTTGTCCATCCCGTTTTTCTTGACTTATTTGCACATTTGTCTTATTCCTCGTCTAATTAAAACACATCTCATATTGACTTAAATTTCTCTCTTCTCATTTCGTCCAACACAGCCGACTTTCTCTCAAATCAGAAGTGGCGTGTAGTAGCAATTTTATGCTGCCCATTGACTTATTCTTCATCCTTTTTTACATACATCTCCACCAATCAAAATAATTTATAATTATGGTGTACAGTGTAATAAATTCGGGTCTCATAATGAACCACTATGGTATAATGGTTTTATTTTCTAAGGGATCGTTTGGTATCGTTTCCTGTTTTCTGTTTTTGAAAATTCTGTTTTTGTTTTGTTTTCAATTTCTAAAAACAGAAAACATATTTGTTTAATATTGTTACATTTTGAAAACAAATATTTAAACTGATTCAGATATAATAATTCAATTCACAAAATAAAATTTTAAAAATTAAATAAAAAATATATTTATTAAATAATAATATGTAGATAATATTAAATAATATTATTTTATATTATTTAATACTAATATTAAATATTTTTATTTAATCGTATAAAAATTTAATAGAATTTAAACAATATTATAGTTAAATATAATATTAAATAAAATAATATTATTTAATTTAATTGTAATAATCATAAATTATATTTAATAATAATTTTTATTTAATTGTAATAATAATATTACATTATTAAATAAAATATTTAACTAATTAATTTATAATAAATTATATAGTTATTAAAATGTATTATATTTAATATAAATAATATTATTTAATGTTAAGTATTTACTTATTTAATAATATTAAATTATTTAATAGTAGTAGTGATATATTTTAAATTTAAGATAGAATATAATATTAAATAATAATATTGTTTGGTAAAATAAAAATTAATTATATTGGATAATAATATTAATTATTAACATATCAAAATTATAATAAATGATATTATTTAAAATATATAATATATTCAATAAATTATTATAAAAATTTAAATTAAATAATATTATAATATTATAGTTCAATGTAATTTATATTTAATTGCTTTTTATGTTTTTAAATTTTTTATATTAAAATAATATATTAATTTTAAAATATTAATTAATTAATATTTTATATTAATATTTACTATTATTTTATTTAAAAAACTAATTAATTTTAGTTATATTTTTATTATAAAACTATTAATATTATATTAATATATAAACTCTGTTCATTTACTTATGAATAGTAACAGAAATGAAAACATGTTTCCAAAAAGGCTTAATAGCCAAATACATCCCCAACGTTTACCACAATATGCAATTAAGTCCTCAACGTATAATTGCATGGAAATAAGGACATTACGTTTAATTTTCAGCATATTAAACCTAAACGTTATAAAATAATAGAATTAAGGATATAGCCGTTAACAACTGTGATTTCCGTTTGTTTTGCTGACGTGGCATGCCACGTGTCATGCTGACGTGGATTATAATGCCACGTGTCGTGCGGACATGGCATAATATTGCCACGTGTCATGCTGACGTGGATATAAGTTAAATTTTCTTTTTTTTCAAGGTTTAATACCCAAATACATCCCCAACGTTTATCAAAATATGCAATTAAGCCCTCAACCTATAATTGCATAGAAATAGGGACACTAAGTTTCATTTTCAGCATGTTAAATCTAAAAGTTATAAAATAATAGAATTAAGGATGCCTAGGTGGCATGCCACCTCAACGTTGGCATGGATTATAATGCCAAGTGGACCAGTGACGTGGCATAATATTGCCACGTGTCATGCTGACGTGGATATAAGTTAAATTTTCTCTTTTTTTTTCAAAATAAACATTTGTTAAAAGTTCATTTCTTTTCAAACTTACATTTTCATAGTTTCATTTTTTTAATTACATATTTTTTAAAAATTACATATTTTTCATAATTTCATTTTTTAAAATTACATTTTTTTTCATAATTTCATTTTTTAAATTACATTTTTTTCATCATTTTTTTAAGAAGACATGGATATAAGTTAAATTTTCTCTTTTTTCAAAATTTCATTTTTTTTCAAAATAAACATTTGTTAAAAGTTCATTTCTTTTCAAATTTACATTTTTCATAATTTCATTTTTTTAATTACATATTTTTTAAAAATTACATTTTTTTCATAACTTCATTTTTTAAAATTACATTTTTTCATAATTTCATTTTTTTAAATTAAATTTTTTTATCATTTCATTTTTTAATAATTACATTTTTTCCATCATTTCATTTTTTTATTGTACAATACCAATATTAGTACAAAAATGTATGTAGTATTCAACCAAAAATACTGAAACGATGAGAAAGAAAGAATTAGTATAGTAGAAAAAAATAAAGAAAAGAACCATACCACATGCATTTTTGTACTAATTTTGGTATTGTACAGAAGAAAAAAATGTAATTCTTAAAAAAATGAAATGATGAAAAAATGTAATTTAAAAAAAATGAAATTATGAAAAAAATGTAATTTTAAAAAATGAAGTTATGAAAAAAATGTAATTTTTAAAAATATGTAATTAAAAAAATTAAACTATGAAAAATGTAAGTCTGAAAAGAAATAAACTTTTAAAAAATGTTTATTTTGAAAAAAAAACTTATATCCACGTCAGCATGACACATGGCAATATTATGCCACGTCACTGGTCCACCTGGCATTATAATCAATGCCAACGTTGAGGTGGCATGCCACTTGGGCAAGAAAAACGGACATCACAGCTATTTAACGACTATATCCTTAATTCTATTATTTTATAATTTTTAGATTTAACATGCTGAAAATGAAACTTAGTGTCCCTATTTCTATGCAATTATAGGTTGAGGGCTTAATTGCATATTTTGATAAACGTTGGGGATGTATTTGGGTAATAAACCTTGAAAAAAAAAGAAAATTTAACTTATATCCACGTCAGCATGACACGTGGCAATATTATGCCATGTCAGCATGACACGTGGCATTATAATCCACGTCAGCATGACACGTGGCATGCCACGTAAGCAAAACAAACGGAAATCACAGTTTTTAACGGCTATATCCTTAATTCTATTATTTTATAACGTTTAGGTTTAAAATGCTGAAAATTAAACGTAATGTCCTTATTTCCATGCAATTATACGTTGAGGACTTAATTGCATATTGTGGTAAACGTTGGAGATGTATTTGGCTATTAAGCCTTCCAAAAACAATGAAAACAAAAAATTTTTGTTTCCAATAATTTTGAAAATTTTTGTTTTTGTTTTTTTTTTTTGAAAACGGAAACATGTTACTAAATATGTTTCCTGTTTCTATTTTAAAAAAAACTGAAAATAAAAATAAAAATTAAAAATTAAAAACGATGCCAAACAACCTTAAATTAGATTTCTAATTATTTCCAGTTTCAACGTAGGCACATAATAGCTCGGATTCTTGGTGGGAAATGGATATTTTCGGCTAAACATTCTTTTAAAATATACTGCGCATTTTAGCAATGTGGCCCGTATCTGCAAAACTTTTAACAGAATAATTCACCAAAAAAAAAAAACTTTAAACAGAATACAATAACTATTTTATTCCACCAAAATAAAATTACTATTTTAAACAAAATTAAAAAAATGGAATTTGAGTCGAAAACCAACAAAGGGCAGGACAATCCAAGCACGTGACCTGACCTGTCAAAAAACATAAAAAAAAATCTTTAATTTTCTGGCTTTAGCTTTTGAGTTTTGTGCATCGACACAAGACATCCTATCAAAATCCCACGCATCTCTTCAGTCCAATCACCGAATTTTTTACAATCCCTCTAAAAAGAATCCAAAATTCATATATAAAAAATATATATTTATATATATATATTTAAAGTATTGTACTTGAAATAAAATTTTATTTTCACTGCTTTTAAACAAGAAAAAAGAGAACGCTGGAAAAAAACAGTGGTCTTTGTTGCGGTGTCTGCATCGTATTCGTGTCGACTTTGGCCTTTTGCTTTGGTCTCTGCTTGTTTGGTTTTTTCTTTCTTTCTTCGATCATTTTGCTTTGGGTTTTAAAGGGAATTAAAAAGGTGAAAGCGAAAAAGAAAAAGAAAAGTTGCTAAAAGATAATGGTAGTGGAATCAATAGTGCAGAGCAAGGAAGAGCTAAAAACCAAGAGCAAAACCACATGGAATTTGTGGGGATTAACCAAAGCATATAGAAATCAAACACCAGCATTCTCAGATCTCTAGGATCTCAGAATTTTAGGAAAAAAATGGCTGCTTGTTTCTCGAGAAAATTCTCCTTTATTACTTCTTTGTCTTAGCTCATTTGGTGCTCATTCTACTACTTGCCTGTTGATTCATCTTTTCTCCATCTGGGCTTCTGTTATTCGCAAGATAAAGGTCTTTTTAGCACTTGGGTATTGATCAAGGAGCAGTTTGACTTTGTTTTTAAAGTGAGAAGGATAAAAGAAGAAATAAAAAGGAAGTTTCTTTAAAGGGAAATGGTGGGTTCAGCTAATGTGGTTCTTATTCTGAAAAGGCATTTTTTGCTTGGATAAGGCGAGTATAGAGACTTTAGCTTCATGTGAAGGATGGTTGGTCATGGTTGTGCTGATCAGAGGGTATTGGGTTTTCAGAGAAAGTAGAGTTTGAATGAGCTGAGAGACTGTAGAGTTTTGACGGTATGGAAATAAAGAGTTTAATGCTGTTTCGACAGGGGTTACTGATTTTGGCATTCATGGGGATTTCCTGTGCTACTCTTTCTCCTACTGGCATAAACTATGAAGGTTAGTTTCTTTTGAAAGTTTCCCTTTTTCTACATCCAGTTTACTAGTGAAAAGTTTTGTCATCTGCCTGTGAACTTGAAATTCGAGGCTTTTTATTTTTATTTTTATTGTTCTGTTTGTTATTTCTCAAGTAGTGTAGTGGAATTCATTAATCAGTTTTCTTCTTTCTGTAGTGTTTCTTAAAATGATTGGTAGTTTTCAATTTCATGGATTCTTTTGTTTTTTTTCGAGTAAATGCTTTGATGGGCTGCAAGAATGTCTGGACGGCCCTGTGCTGAAATACCAGTATAACCACATAGTGACATTTGCTGTTTAAGTCTTCTGTAATTGGACAGTTTTGTCTTCGAAATCCTTGTTTTCGAGAGTTTTACCGCAAGTTGGCTTAATAAGAAGCGGTTTAATTCACTTATTTTTCCTCTTCATTTATGATGAATTTTTGAGCAGTGGTTGCTTTGATGGCCATTAAATCTAATCTACACGATCCGTATAATGTTCTGGAGAATTGGGATTCGAATTCTGTTGATCCATGTGGTTGGAGGATGGTTACTTGCACTCCAGATGGCTATGTTTCTGCTTTGTAAGTTTTCTTCTCTTCATAACTTGCATATCTTGTGACAGATACTGGTATTGGAAAATAACTGGGAAGGCCGTTTATTTTATTTTTGGTTCTTAGTAATAATGTAAATTCTTTATTTTTTTTTTCACTTGAACAGGGGACTTCCTAGTCAGAGCTTATCTGGGACCTTATCTCCATCCATTGGGAACCTTGGCAACTTGCAGTCAGTGTAAGTTATTGCCTCTGCAAACTGTAACTACAGTAGCATATAGTTTTAACTAATTTTAACAGATTTTAATCCATGTAATGTTGGGTTTTCCTCATATTGCAACCCTAAGGATTTGTTTGATAGGGAGGATGAAAAGAGGTGAAAATGGAAAGCTTGTTAATCTAATGGTTAGGTTTTATAATAACTTTCTTATTTCGTAGCATAATCATTAGATTAATAAATTTTCCATCCTCATCTTTTTTTTCCTTCCTACCAAACAAAGCCTAAGCTCTTGCATTTTCATTAAGTTATTACATTTGTTGTGTGTTTGTTTTGCTTGTAGGTTGCTACAGAATAATGCTATTTCAGGTCCAATTCCAGCCACCATTGGAAAGTTAGAGAAGCTTGAGACTCTTGATCTCTCCAACAATACTTTCAGTGGTGATATACCCACCTCCTTGGGAAACCTGAAAAACCTAAACTATTTGTAAGTTTCAAAACTTATACTCTGTTTGCTTCTTGAAATGCCTGTTGAGCTTCTTTCTAGTGGTTTTGTTTCTAAACAAGTTTTTTACGCTTGCTGGACATACCCAGGCGGTTAAACAACAATAGCCTTGCTGGAGCCTGCCCGGATTCTTTGTCAAACATTGGAGGTCTTACTCTTGTGTATGTATCTGAACTTCTGTACCGCATAATTGGATGTTCTTGGAAGGGCTATTTAAAGCCATAAATCTAGACAATATCTTGTTACATCATTCTGCATGTATTTCACTCAAGCCATTGTGTATAAAACCTGTAACAGGGACCTGTCTTACAATAATCTGAGTGGTTCCCTGCCAAAAATATCAGCAAGGACTTTCAAGTGAGCTAGTCTTTCCCTTGTTCTATAAATGCTTAGAATGCATGTTATTATGGTTTATTACTTATGGTTTCCTTTTTATTTTCAGAGTTATTGGCAATCCTTTAATTTGTGGACCTAAAGCGGGCAACAACTGTTCTGCTATCTTTCCCGAGCCCCTTTCTCTCCCACCAGATGGTCTAAAAGGTGACTATCACTGTGCTATATATACAGTTTGTTTTTAATATTTTGACATTATTCTTCTGCATTACAGTTTGATCACATGTTTGAATATATGGATCTTTGATTTCTTAGCTCAATCAGACTCTGGATCAAAAGGCCATCGGGTAGCTGTTGCTTTTGGTGCTAGCTTTGCTGCTGCTTTTATCGTCATACTGTTTATAGCATTACTTGTTTGGTGGCGATATAGACATAACCAGCAGATTTTCTTTGATGTTAATGGTTAACTTCTTAATCTTTCCTTATATTATTATTTATTTTAAATATTGTATTCTTTTCTGCAATGCTGTACTTTCATATAAGTTTTCTGCTTCCATAAATATGGAAAATTGGTGCCTAAAATGTTACATTAACATTCATAATCCGCAAGGGGTCCTAATTCTCATGTATATACTGCTGCCAGGAAATTATTGGTGCAGCTATGCTATGATTAATACCACCTGTCTTTAGCATGCAGAGGTGCAAAAGTTTCTTGGCATGTTGCATTGTCTTTCATTGAAAAAGTTTATAGTAGGGAAAAACACTTGTGTAAATGTTCTCATGCATTGTCCATATTTTCATGTTTTCTATGAAATCTCACTAAAATCAATAGAATATGTAGTCATATAGGTGATATTCTTTGCTTTATTTACAATGAAACATGTTTTTAGATAAAGTTATGATTTTCACTATGTGTTAAGCCATAGAAGTTCTCATAATTACTTTAATTTCAATGCTTTTGATGTACGCTGTGTCGTAGAAGAGTTATTTGCAGATATATGAAGTTAAAGCTTCATTATTTAAATTTTAAAGCACAATTGTGCACGTTGTATCATATCTTGTTGGATGCTTGATGAATAATTTTTTCCCCTTGTTTTCTTTCACTGTTATCCTCTAATTTTTAGATAAAGTTATGGTTTTCACCATGTGTTAAGCCATAGAAGTTCTCATAATTACTTTTATTTCAATGCTTTTGATGTACGCTGTGTCGTAGAAGAGTTATTTGCAGATATATGAAGTTAAAGCTTCAATATTTAAATTTTAAAGCACAATTGTGCACTTTGTATCATATCTTGTTGGATGCTTGATGAATAATTTTTCCCCTTATTTTCTTTCTCTGTTGTCCTCTAATTCCTCGCCCTTATGTGTTGAATGGCAGAACAATATGACCCAGAAGTATGCTTGGGCCATTTGAAAAGGTATACATTTAAGGAACTTAGGGCTGCTACTGATCATTTCAACTCAAAAAATATTCTTGGGAGAGGTGGATTTGGGATAGTGTACAAGGGATGCTTGAATGATGGCACTTTGGTGGCCGTTAAAAGGCTGAAGGACTGCAATATAGCTGGTGGTGAAATCCAATTTCAGACAGAAGTAGAGACAATAAGTTTAGCTGTCCATCGCAATCTTCTCAGGCTTTCTGGATTCTGCACAACTGAGAATGAAAGGCTCCTTGTTTACCCCTACATGCCAAATGGAAGTGTAGCGTCTAGACTGAGAGGTTAGTTTACTGAAGTTCAGTAGTAGTTATGATTCCTATTTTTTAAAGGATCTTCAAATATGCTATCATCAAAAGCTATGGCTGGCAGCATCAGGTCGTTGCTGTCACCTGCAGGACTGCTGTTTTTGAGTCATTACTCGTTAAAACAGCCACAAGTGCCATATTGCACCACTATAGTGCTTATTGAAACAGTACTTGTGCAAGATAGCTTTGGGCAGCATATAGATTTGGGTGATAATTAGCGCATCTTCGTTTTAACTCTGCCATAAGAGTTTGGTATGATCTTCACTGGGAAATAATTTTCAACTTCTTTGGATCTTGTGGGCTGTTATATATCAATATTCTAGTTGATCCCTGCACAACCAAAAATATCTCCTTAAATAGGTTCAGACTAAACAACATGATCATCCTATGGAGAAACATTGATCTCGAGTAATTTTTAGGGAATAGAATTCAAGAATCAACCTTGTAGCATAAAATGCTGTTGCATTCAACCACCGTGTAAATCATTTCTCCGGTACTTGTTAACAGTTTGAACCATATTGGTTTTTCTTTCTGCAATTATATTTTTTGTAAGAGTTATTCAATTTGGAAAGAAATGAAGATCTAAATCCTTAATTTTTAGTAACTATTTTAAGGAATAAATCTTGCTAAAATTTGGCATCTATACCATAATAACATATATATTTCTAATTTGGGGTTTCCTATCAGATCACATTCATGGTTGGCCAGCTCTAGACTGGGCAAGGCGGAAGAGTATAGCCTTAGGTACAGCTAGAGGGCTTGTATATTTGCATGAGCAGTGTGACCCAAAAATTATTCATCGTGACGTCAAAGCTGCCAACATATTGTTGGACGAAGACTTTGAAGCTGTTGTTGGAGATTTTGGGTTGGCAAAGCTTTTAGACCACCGAGATTCTCATGTTACTACAGCAGTTCGTGGTACTGTTGGTCACATTGCTCCCGAGTATTTATCAACAGGTCAGTCATCAGAGAAGACAGATGTATTTGGGTTTGGGATCCTACTCCTTGAGCTAATCACAGGTCAGAAGGCCTTGGATTTTGGACGAGCTGCAAACCAGAAGGGTGTAATGCTTGATTGGGTACACACTCTCTCTCTCTCTTTCTGTTTCCTTGCAGAGTTTTGTTAAAATGTACATTTTTGGTGCATAGAGGAATACATACAATTAAAAGATAAATTGATAGATTTCTTGTCATTTAAGAATGTTGCATGTGTAGTGCAGTTGATGCATTTAACTGCATAAATGACATCTATTATTTCCCTTGCTTTTTGTTCACTATACATTATCTTGTTCCTCGGAACATTGGAAGACCTTTAATTAAGGTGATTGTTAATCTCAGTCTTTGGATGAGATTCCATCCATGGACACTACTGAACTTTCTGTTTACCGTCTAAAGTTAAGGGGACTATACTTCCACATTTGTCTACCTCTACCACTTAGCATATATATATATATATATATATATATAGTAGGAATCCATTTACACATGTGTAAAACCAATTTATTTTACACAGTTTTATATCTTCATATAGGATTAATATTTTTGCAAACCAACCGTTGGATTTAACAACCTACTCATATTTATTATGTATGTAAATTTTTGAATCAATCTGCTATTTTTATCATTTTAATCGAGAATAGTATTTTTTTTCAATATATATAAACGATTGAAATTTTATTTTATGAAATAAATAGTTAGACGTATTCGATTAATTTAAAATTTGACATGCATGATCTATGTGAATAGAACATAAAATTTCAATGGTTGGATTAAAAAATTATAAATCATATAAAAAAATATGAAAGTGTGTAAAACTAAATTTGTTTTACACATGTGTAAATGGATTCCTCATCATATATATATTTACTGTAAAATTTTTTTCTCTTAATTGGTTGACTCTCTTACAGGTAAAGAAACTACATCAGGAAGGGAAACTAAGCCTGCTGGTGGATAAGGACCTAAAGGGCAATTTTGACGGAATTGAATTAGAAGAAATGGTTCAAGTTGCCCTTTTATGCACTCAATTCAATCCTTCCCACCGACCTAGGATGTCTGAAGTATTAAGGATGCTAGAAGGTGATGGTTTAGCTGAGAAATGGGAGGCCTCGCAAAAGGCTGAGACACCCAGGTTCAGATCATGTGATAACCCTCCACAGAGATACTCCGATTTTATTGAAGAATCTTCACTTGTGGTAGAAGCCATGGAGCTTTCTGGCCCTAGGTGACAAAATGTTTGCCTTAAGACTTTGTTGCCTACTCAATTGCAGAGCTGTGAAATGCGAAAAATATGTGATTGGGGTTGATAGTTGTTTAATGCTTGTATTCATCTGTAAAAAGGAAAAAAAAAATGAGGAAAGCCATGCATAAGCTTCATGTTCTTTACTAGAGAAGATTTGAGTCGGTTGAGCTTCTGTCAAGAAATTTTGGTAAAATATGTTGGAAATATATAGTATGTAGTTTCCGCTTCTGCACTTACTCTGGATCTTCCCGCCTCAATCAGATGCCTGCATTTTAAAATATTCAATTTAAGCATATTAAGAGTTAGTTTGGAGAGCGAAGATTTTATGAAACGGTTATAGCGAATATCATTTTTATATATTATTTTTATTTAAATAGTATTACGTAATCATATTATTAAAAAAAGTTAATTATTTATTATACATTGTATGTGATAATTAAATAATAAATATTTGTTTCAAGAGATTCATTAATGATTTTGAATAATAAATATTTGTTTCAAGAGATTCATTAATGATTTTGATAATAAATTATTGATTTTTTTTAATAATATGATTATGTGGTATGATTTGAATAGAAATATATGTTGATGTAGAATAACTGTTTTATATAATTTTTTTTTAGTTTGGATGGACGTTGAGATTAATAAGATTAATTTCGATAGATTTGAAAAGAATAAAACTATTATTAAAAATTTATACTTTAAAATAAAATAATTAAAAAAATTGAAATTAGGAATTTATATTTTAAAATAAAATAATCAAAAAAATTAAAATCAGAAGTAAAAGGATTTTTTTTTTTCATTTTTTGTCTTTAACTAAAAAGGGCTACCTCGCACTGATGTTTCAAACTGACCTTAGAGCATTGAAGTGTTACCAGTTTCGATTGGATTTTCTTTATATAGCCGCCTTACAATCCCTTATGGCATACCTCACAGTTTCGTCCGGTTGTTTACATCGCAAACACAATGGCACAATATTAATTTTCTGTTCCTCAGCTTTTCAAATAGCACTTTTATTCTCCACTAGATCACTTTCAGTTTTTTGTGGAACCTTTGCTTGCCAAATTTGTTTCCATCACTTACTTTCTTAACTACCGTCGTCTTAGTGTCGCAGCTGGTGTGGTTCTTCCTGCTCTCTTTGCTTCATGCTGAATACACTCCAGTTTTCTCTCCTGTCCAGATTATTTCATCAACTCTCTTCCTCCTGCTCAATGGGATTTTACAAATCATTTTTGCCGCCTCCTTATTGCAAGTGCTATTGATCAGATCATGGTTCCATGTGTTGGTTGAAGATGAAATTAGCTCAACCACTACTACATCATCTGCTAATGATGTATGTCCTAATAGGCCTTTAACAAATTCTTGGTCGAGAGCCATTTGTCATGCCATATTTGTATATATTATCCATTTGCAACCCTCCATCTGATTCCTTCCTTCAGAATATTCTTTGACATCTACATGCTACGCCGAGTGAGGGAAGTGTTAGAACGAAGATGAGCCTCTAGAAACGTGCTATAAAGGAAGATGCAATAACGATTTCTCATAATTGATTTCTTGTCTTGAACCTTGTTTATAACTCGGAGGCAAAAGGGCTGGTACTATCTTGAATGATACAAGCTTTTTTCATCTCAACAATACTCTTTTCAATTTCATCCTTCTGTTGGAATGTCAAACAGTTTACCATATGTTGTCAATAACTGTTGTAGCTCCTGTATTACACATTTGTTCACCTCTTGTTGCATGACCTCAAGTTTAGCAATGGCAGTCAAAAGCAAGGTGCAAGTCCCCTTCACAGTACTTGCAATTCTGGACATTTGCTTTCTATTAGCTAATTTCTCAGCTTCAACAACCATGCCTCTCAATGCCACCCACTCATTCTTTATAGCAAACAGTATAGTTAAAGCATTGAGGTCCCAAATTATAAGACCCAATTGTTGCAGCCATTGTATTTCCAATACTAGATCCAACCTCTAATAGGCAGCACTAAAAACTCAGTAACTTGTCGCAATCCTTGAGACTCCTAAGCAACAGCATTATAAGTTCTTCCACCAACGTTCTTTCACTATTAGCCATGGTCACCGTACACCCAGCCATAGGTTGAGTTTGGAACCCAAACTTCTTGATTAATGTGGAATCAATGAAGTTGTGAGTGCTGCCTGAGTCTACCAAAAATATAACTTCATTCTTGATTCTCCCCTTCATCCTTATTGTTTGGAAACCTGAGGTTCCCATCAAAGCATGTAAAGATATAACAGGCTGTGCTAAATCCATAGTATATTCGCTGGCAGGTTCATCTACTGACTCCTCACAGTCTACAAAATCTTTAGATTCAAGTGGTGTATCTCCTGGATCCTGTAACAGTAAATGGTACAATTGAGACCTCATACATTTATGTCCCAATGTATATTTGACTCCACACCACATACATAACCCGTTTTTCCTCCTTTCATCCTTTTCTTCTCTGGACGGGGCTTTGGATACTTTTTGTATAGTGTTTTCAAATCTGTTGAATTGAGGTTTGGTGTTATAGTTGACTTTAGATGGTGTAAAAGTGGAAAATGGTCCTTGAGGTGCAGGTAACTTATTTCTGGATGATACATAAGGCTGATTTGTGTTTGTGGACTGTGTTTGAGGTGATTTATAGGAAGCAAATGTTTTTTTTTTTTGTATTAAAGGCTAATGACTCTAACTGTTTGGCAAGGTTAAAAGCATGATTCAAAGATTGTGGATAGAAGAGTCCTACAGTCCTGGATATCTCAGGCTTAAGGTTTCCTATGAAAATACTTAAGGCATATTCATCAGTCAAGTCCAGCATATTCAACAGACTTTCAAATTCTTCAAAATGACATTCTACAGTATCAACATGCTTCAAAGTAGCAAACTCCAACATAGGATCAATATATTCACTCTTTACAAAACATTGGTTCCATTGAAGAGCTTGTCCATCAAGATGCATCATAATTGTCGACACATTATCATGCTCCCCAGTTTGATCAGCTTTGAAGAACTGCTCAAGCTTGAGCAATCAGCCTCTAAAATCGTCACTCTCAAATCTAGTACAATCAATCTTAGATCGTTTGGTCATAGACTTTGAAGGAGAGATCAAATCAATACTATCTTCCATTACTGAATCATTGCCTCTGTTTTCCTTATCGAGCTCCAGTGCCTCTTGCTTTTGATCCACAGATCCACCACTACTAGAGCCTAAAGTTCCTTTTGCTACATCCATCTTGCACATCAGCTGACTATTGGCTGAACTTGTTAAAGTCATTAACAAATGTTAAGCTACTAAAATAGTGTGAAATGCACTCTCCTGGCTAGTCTTGAAATTGTGATAGTTGAACTCTTCTTGATTGAAATGTATGCATCGTATTTCTGGACTGTATTAATAGGTAAGTGACCTAATGTCCATAATTTTATTATGGGTCTCACATGTGATATATTGCACTTGTGAAGTTCCAAATACCAGCTTCTTGCATGGAATTTTGAATATTTTCAGTGTACTTATGCATACAACTCTTTAACCCATTTTTTATCACTGATATCATCCAGACTGAGTTCAACTGAATTTTCTGGAGAGACTGAGAGGAAAGAGGCTAGTTTTCATTGGGGATTCCCTGGATAGGAACATGTGGAAGTCTATTGTGTGTATATTCCACCGCAGCGTCAAGAAAAAGAAAGAGTGAGTTTATGAAATTTCTGGAAGGAGTGATTTTATTTTATGTTCTCAGGTTTGAGGCAAGTATGTTGAGATCCATATGTTGTTGTTACGAAAGCTGTATTGTAAATGCATTTCTCAGTAGAACCTGTATTTGATGTCCTTATAGGATTATAATTGCTCGGTAGACTTTGTTGCTGCTCCATTTCCAATTAAAGGATCGTCCTTCAAGCGAGAAAATGGATCAATTGGGACACCAAGATAGGATTTGATGGATCCAGTAACTTCAATGTATCATGATGCTGATCTTAAGGTCTTTAATACAGGTCATTGGTGGACCCCTGAGAAAATTTTCAAAAGGTGAGTACAAGTTACTCTTTGTTGAGTACTTGCAAGTTGCTAAATTCAAAACCTCGTGTTTTGGTGTAACATGATTATTACGAGGCCATTAGCCTAGCCTTTATTAAAAGATCTTTTTCTTTGAAAAATTTCTTCTTAAAAAATAAAGAAAACAAACAAAGAGATATTGCTGCCAGCAAATAACGAAATTGTTTATAAAGTTGTTACTTTGTGATAACCGTGTATCACAAATGGCGGCATGATGTATATGCAATATCACTGTGCTCATCATCACTGAACACTCTGTTTTAACTTGGTTTGACTCTGATGGTTAGCTTTTTCTAGATAGCTAGTATGAAAAGCTCAACAGTATTCAAGTTTTGCACATTTCAGGCCAGAGAAAACCTGTGGTCGCGTTTTCCTAGATCATGTAAAATTGCACCCGACCGCTGGCTTCCTTGCCGTAGCATTTTCCTTGAATAAGGCCTTGGTTGTAGTAGCTGATGGTTAAACATGGCTTAGACTGCGGTATGGAAGCATGATATCTATTAGTTGGAAAAAAGGCTAATCAGCTAAACATTTGGCAAACATTATGAAATAAATATATGAAACAACTATACTTTGCCCGTGGAGTGAAAACTCAAGAGGGCCTTAAGCCTTCAATTCTGTCATTCCCCTTGCTTCTCCAGCTCTTACAATGTTCAAAAAGAAAAAAAAAACCAGCAAATTCCAATCAAGGTAGTATGAAAACAGTTACCCAGGAGTAGGTCTTCCCACCAGGCCCAGATTTATAAGATGATTCTGTTCATCAGTTGTTAAAATAGCCCATGCAAATTCATGCCAAAGTGTTTGATTTGTAATTATAAGCCTTCATGCAATTTCTCAAAGCCACTGGTCAAGTAACCCAATAGATTCAATCAAACATTCATGGTTCCTTGGATCTTCGCTAAAAACCAGCCTAAAAACCAGAAATGGAGCATGCCGTATGTGCCATAAAGAAATATCTAAGGAGTTTAAATGTGGTTGCAGGGGAGGCCAGTGGAACTCTGGAGGTAAATCCCACCAGAAAACGGAGCTCGTCTCTAATGAAACTTACTTGATAACGTACCTTCCAAAATGACAGCTGTAGAACATGCTCCTCGAAATACCAAACTCCAGTTATGTATCTCAACATAAGCAGGCTTACAGATTACTGGAAAGATGCATATCCTTCTATTTACATAAGAGAATATAAGACAGCGGAAGAAAGGAATGCTGCACTGAGAGTTCAAGGTTGCAGTCATTGGTGCTTGCCTGGAGTACCTGACATTTGGAACGAGCTGCTATATGCTTCATAAGGCTGGAAGGGGAATCTGAAGAAACGGGGCAATGTTTATATACAAAACTACAGGACCCAATTTGTCATTCTTTTAGAAATATCCTGTAACTTGTATGTATTCTAAGGTTTATCATGTTGAAAATAGCATATTGAGTTAACAAACAAAATTTGGCATAGCGGTTTGTAATCACTCCTTAGAAGGGCTTAAATACAAAGTTCGAATCTTCCATTCTCCCTTTGTGCCTACTTACTAATAAAAAAAGATATATATTGAGTTGGTGTTAAGAAGGCAAATGTAGAGTTGTTAATGATATCTACATTGACTTTTCAAGTTTGAAACGGTCTAGTTCTTTAATTCTTTTGCGTCTTGATCCGAACTACCTACTGCATTCACATTACCACTTGTACTTTTAGAGTCTTGAATTCTACCAGACTGCAGCTGGAAAGATAGATTTCAACCTCAAGTTTGAAGATTTTCTGGTGATAAGTACAGCTTTATAAATACTTCTTTTGTTCTAGTAATCTAAGAACTTGTTTATGCATTTTTTTTTGAAGTTTTAGAGCCTGATACAGAATACCCCTTTGCTTAGATGGCATAGAATACATCATTGCATTGTCTTCAGATAGTTCTATGCTTTTCAACCGTTTAATCAAGAAAGAAATAAAAAAGATTAAAAGGCAGAACTGAAACTGGCATTATAATACAAAAAATTTCTTGCATGAGGTCTTCCATGTTTTGAATTTTGAGTTCAAACATAATTTCTCTCTATTTGGAAAAAATGAAGTTCACATCAGGTCTTCCATGCCGCCACATTTCAGACAGAAAAGCTACATGCTTGCACGCATCTCGATTCATCTTTATTTCCTTCTTCTTAAGACTTCTCTCTGGGCTCTCTTTCTTCTGGAGCTGCACCAAACGCATGTTTCGTACAAGTTAAATTCATGAAGGGAAAGACAGATTTTAGTGGAAATCGGTAAATACTACTCTGTTTATTCTCTTCAATCATTGAATCATCATTTCCCTGTAGACTTCCTCCGTCAGATATAGAGCTTTGCTTTGCGTTTTTTCTTTTCTGTAGTTTAGATCCAAAAGTTTAGGAACTAAAATTAACGATTTTGGAATGATGGCACTAGTAAATATGCACGTGTTCTGTTCAACTAGCAAACTTTTTCAAAATCATGCATAAAGAAGAACTGAAAGAGAGACAGATGATCAAATTCTTATTCGATTCATCAGCAGCACCTGACTGCAAATTGCATAACAAGCGCACACACACAGCTGAGGGTGAGGTTCCGCTCTAAGCACTCAAGTTTTTATTACATTTCAACAACCATAAAAACAAAACAATACGAGAAAAGAAGACATATAGCCATAAAAGACCCATCGAGTCCATTGCCGTTCTGTGACTTGCCGGTTTGCCAGTGCATTAGCCAAGAGCCTCAGCTGGTTAGCTACTCTATAGGATCTTCCTCCATGAGCCCGGTGTTTACTGTTACCACAGCCATTGGCTAAGCACAGGCAAACAGTTTTGATTCTTGGAGGAGGGTGAGAAATCCCAAACTCCTATCCCCCCCAGGCTTTATGAAGAACCCATGGACGGATTCTTTTCTTGCCAAAACAATCCCATACCTATCAGTTTCAAGAAACTATAGGTTGGTTTTTATGTACTATATGATTTCAATGGGCTTCCATAAAAGCCAGCGGGGAGTTTGCCTCTTGCTTGTAGGCTTTAAATAGTTGAAGATTTGGGAAGTGGTGACCGGGAATGGAAGTTGATAACTCATCTGTTCATTATCTAAAGCAGCCCTTACCTTTTTCTTAAGTAATTCACCATGAAAAGTTGCTCCGTGGTTGGAAAGCTTTCAAATTTTTTGTGCTTTACTCTTATTGGATGACTATCTTACCCTTTACCTACCTATTGCAAATTTCTTGAGCAAATTATGTTGAATAACTCGATCTGAATCAGCTATTTTGAACCTTTTCTGGTCTCCAAGAGGCTTCCATATAGATTCTGGCAGATTCTAAAGGATTCGGCTGATAATGGCTTCAGTAGTAAAAGTAAAACAATAGTAATGATAATTCACATTGCTAGATCAATTATCAAGGATCTTTTGAAAATCTTGTGGCAATTAAGGCTATTAATGTAAACTAGTGAGAATGCTTTTCCTTTGGTGCATTACTTTGATAATTGGAGCGCCTGTCTTTTGTGTTGCATATGTATATCCACTAACTCATTCTCATCTACAAGCTTTTTCAACTCCATCCGTATCCTCCTAATTGCCCACTAATCCCATTTTGTGGCAGCCGAGCCATTTGCTTTTGTGAGCCATTGACATCTTAACTCGCGTACTGCTAAACCATCCAGTTGGGTTTTGTCCAACAATGAAATCATTGTTATCGTTTAAGATAGAAAAACAAATTATAACAAGTTTTGTGAGAAACCAAGATGGTTTTACTATTCAAAATTGATAAAATCAAAGAATTTGGATTATATTAATGTAAGGGACCCTAAGCCATCAAGTCCTAGCTAGCTTTCCACGCTGTTTCCATTAACTAGAAGCTGTTGCATCGTGTCATTGCCTAAGTGGTTATCTGTTTTGAAGTGGAAAAGTTTGGTTCATGGCTTGATATACGAAACACTGTGGTTTCTCTTTTAATTGTATCTTCAATTTTCCCTCGTAGATTTTATGCAAAAGGACAGTGACTCCCTCTCAGAAATGCACCCAATTATGGCGATTAGACCATCCACTCAAGCTTTAATTTTTATCTGCGTCGTTTTCTTTTATACTAACAAACAACCAACCGTCACTTTTTGTGTTTCTTTTAAAGCATCAACTTTGCCAGTATGTTCTTTTTTAATCTTTCTTGTTTGATCATGCAGTAGTTGATGCTAACATCACCGAGTATTAACCTGGTAAAATTAAGCACAATTGCAGTATTGAGATGGGCTTTGAACAATAGTTTTGGATCCATTATTTTGAAGGAAGAACACTTTGGGTAAGTCGGGAAAAAAGGTGGAAAAGATGAAGATTGAAGAGCTCGAACCAATTCTTTCAAATGAGTATGGGGTCATAATCAAACAGACTCTTTGGTGTTTTTTTTTTTTTTTACTTGCAATCATACTCATTGGTTAATGACTCCAGTTTTGCACATAAGGCTTTTCAGTTTAGTATGATCTGATTGAATTCAGGATAATTACTCTTGATTTTGGTCTTCGGGGTTATCATCATTATCATGATCCACTTTCTATTGGTCGTGGGAAACCTGTAGAAAACTTATAGCTACTTTGAATTAGTTTGATTCAAAATCAAAATCTGGGGCCCTGGATTTTCACAGCCAATGAAAGTTTAACAGCCTCTTCAAAATCTCAGCTCTCAGCTGCCAAAATGAACATGTTAAACATTATACCTGACTTTGGAATTTTTCGTTCATCCACTAGCATGTAATCCTAAGATGATTCATAAACCCTGTACTTCTCATCATAATTTGTCATGTACTTGGACATTTACCAACAAAGGTCATGTCAAAGCCGTAGTAAATCAGTTTATGATTGTTTTTAAGAGCGAGTTTTCCTGTATTGACTCTAGGCTTTGTCACCTTCTTACCGGGTTTGCCTGTAAAACTATTGAGATTTCATGTCAGGTGGATTGTTGGTTGAAGGCTCCGTTTGGATGCCGTTGGGCACCGGCGCAGGCCAATGGGGGAGATGAGGACAAAAATATAAAGGGTAAAATGATTTTTTTGCCCTTGCTTTTACTTTTTTTATTGAAAAGATATATATATATCTTTAAACGTTTTTTTCGTTATTTTTAATTTTACTACTCTTTCAAACTAACTCGAATTCGTGAGGGTTTAGTGCACTTTCATAAGAAAAGCCCGCACGGTGACCGGCTACACTCTTTCTTGATCCTGGGCCGGACTTGTGTTTAATCCAATCATCCAATCCGTATGCATGGGAAGACTGGGAGAAGCCTGCTGCTGCTGTTGAGAGCCTAAGGAGGAAGCCGAGGCCCATGATCTTTGACTTAATAATAATAATGAAGCACAAATCACAACACCCTTCTCCCTTTTAAGTATGAGATTATACTGCTACTAATTATTGAATCATATCTTTGGTTAGGTCTAAAGGTAATGGGATGATAGGGAACTTTGGGGTGATGGGAAACATCTACCAAATTTACAAGTTATTGCAGTTCCACTTTTGTCTCCCGGAATAATGCTGTTGAAAAAAGATGACTTTTCTCCCAAAAATGGGCAAGACAAATGGACAATCTTTGCCGCTTTTGACTGGAAACAGTCCTTTTCGAGCTTGTCTTCCACAGAAATATGGCTGCCGGGCTGCACTATTTTGCTTTCAATTTTTTCCACCTCTTTACTGTTTCTGCATGTTAGCATTATTAATCTTTCATTTTCATGATTTTACACAAAATTTCCAATGTTTGTTACGCTTCTCTTTTCTTCAAACCCTGTAATTATATGTAATTAGTGGGAAACATATACATGGATGCGATGTGGTTATATAGTTCTGTGCCATGTTCTGCCTTGTAGATTTTTGTAATTATTTGAAATTAGGGTTTCTTCTTTTTCATGCAAGTGAAAGTTGACTGTGTTTTAAATTACACAACAAAATGTACTCTTCTCACAGTTTACAATCTCATCCTCTTTTAGTAATATTATAGCATGAAGCCATTATTAACAAAAGATGTTCACATTTTCCTGTGACCATAGTTATTGGAGATTAAATTTTGTATTGCTTTCTAGCCGTCTGAGTTTGGCAATGCCTTCTCTTTGTTGACCGATCAATATTACTTTGCACGTTGCATTGAGGTAAAATTATAAAAGAAGTACTACTACCATACATAATTAAGTAATTGGAACAATATACATATATATAAATCTAACTGTTGATTTGCTAAAAAATCAATCTCACATGGAATTATAAAAAGCGTAAACAACTATAAGTGGATTCCTCTATAGAGAGAGATTAACTAAATGGAAAAGTGACAATAATGCAAAAGACAGAACCCCACATAATTAAAGAAAGAAAAACTAATCAAAGCAAATAAAAAAAATTAATAACTATTTTATTCCTTTGAGACTTTTGAGTATTCTCCTCAGTCGTCCCATGGTCAACTCATGTCATCCAATCTGCTTAAGCCATTAACCTAAATTCCAAAGTCATCAAGGAACATGAAAGTGATATCAGCATTTTTGCCCCCTCATTATGATGCGGTGCTTTAATTAGACAAATTCTCCAAAAGCTTAAAGCTTTAAAGGACAGCACTCAAACCTTCTCTCTCCAAAACCAAGCAAATGGGTTTATGCATTTACCTATGAAATTATCAAGAATGTGGGCGATTATATTCAATTTTTAGCCAATCGTTAGCTAACATGAAAATCATTTTAAAAAGATTGTAAACCGAGCATAACTATGGTATTAGATTAATTAAAATATCTTTAATCTCCAAAAAAAGTCAAACTTTACGTGGCTTAATGTTAATCGCCATTTTGCAGTTAATTAGAAGTCAAATAGCATAAAATGTTGG
Organism: Heritiera fomes; assembly: GCA_032173925.1. Taxonomy (NCBI): domain Eukaryota; kingdom Viridiplantae; phylum Streptophyta; class Magnoliopsida; order Malvales; family Malvaceae; genus Heritiera; species Heritiera fomes. The sequence goes on along the minus strand of JAPDPM010000009.1, from coordinate 11,175,454 downwards.
TCCCCAGACTCCAATTGTTAAGAGGGCCTGATCTGCTTAAAACGCACGTGTGTATCTTTTGAAAAGGACTTGGTCCATTTGGAGGTATGATCTTTTGACACATCTACTTCAGCTCACCCGTTGTTGGAGATGATTACTGATTACAAGATTAGCACCATTTGAGGATGTGGTATCATGAAGCTTTTGTAGATTAGTAGGAATTTTTAGTGCTTTGTCTTTGTAGTACAATAGAATTTCTTTAAATTAATAACTTTGTTAAATTAATAAAATTCACGATTTCGATTCAGGTTATTAAAAAAATTAATAAACTTATATATTGTAATAATTAGTAATTTCATTTTAAAACTTATTAGTGTAAAATTTTGGTCCAACTCTCGTATAAATTAATAATTTGATAAAAATATGAAATATATTATATAATATTCAAAAAAAATATTTCAAGATATATTTAAGGAGTTTATCAATAAAAATGAAATTTTAAGAAAATTAATGAATATAAAGCTATTGAAAGACTTCAATGAGTGTGAAAACTAAACAAATTACAAGATAAACTTTTAAATTAATAACTCTTTTAAATTAATATTTAGTGATGGATCCCAAAAATATTAATTTAAATGAGTTTTACTATAATAACAATCAAAATATGCTGATAAAATTATTTGCTCTCTCAACAATGAGGGTGTTATGCCCAACGTGTGTCCATGATTAACTTAACCTTTTTTTTTCATTAGGTAAAAAAAAAATTTAACTTCAAATTTTATTTTTCTTAAAAATGAGTAACAATAGCTAGACCATTTAACTTACTCTTCTCAAGAATTCATTTTTAGTTTCTTTTCTTTGTTTTATGTGACAACAATTAAGTTAAAGCCCATCCAATTTATTTATTTACTTATTTTTTGGTTTGGGGTACTAGGCAATTGTTCTTTCTAGTTTTTGAGTATTCATAAATTCATTTTACCTCATTAAAACAAAGGAATGACACAATTAAATTATGAGGTTAACGGTAACTATAGACATTGATTAAAGTTAATTAAAATATTATATATATTAAAGGATTTTTATTCTATTCATCACTAGTGGAGTTTTTAGCTTTATAAGCGAGCTTAGGATAATAATATATGTTCTTTAAAAATATTAAGAAAATAAAAAATAAATAAAATGAGACACGTGTTATCATCCTAATCTCGCTTGTAGAGTTAAAAAAATTTCATTGACCGTGAATAGGATAATAATCCTATATTTAATGCACTGCTTTCAACATATTTAATGCACAAATTTTATTTTCGTAAAGTATCAAATCTAGACAAAATGTTTCCATAATCTTATATTGCCTCATTTAAATTTTTTTATGAAAGAAAGGAGTCAAACAATCGTTGGAACTTGGAAAGCATAATAATTTCTCATTCCTCAACTTTTGTTTGTCTTTATTTAATTTGTACCGAGTTTAAAAAATAATTTTACTTTATGTTACATTAATTTTTTTTTTATGAAATTGATATACCAAATTCGTAATGTCAAAAAATAAAAATATAATTCAAAATAATTTTAGAATATGATACATGCAAAAATGGTTGAGCACAAGAGTTAAAGCTGCAGGCAATCTGAAATAGAGATGATGAACAAATCACGAGCCTCTTGATACTAGAACAGATTGTGTAAAGAAAGGATAAGAAAGAAAAGAGAGAGTTTGAAAGAAAAATTTTCTGTATTATTCATTTTCATGACCTTTCTGCCTATAACTATTTTATTTATACAACAATCCATGAAGATGATTGTTACACTATTCTGCTAACAAGATCAACTAACACCCATAACAGTTTCTAACTAACTAACTAACTTCCCTGCCTCATTTTAGTAACTTCCATCCAACTTAGCAGCTTCATCAGCTCATTATCATCTCTTACTATTTACCACATATCAATTCCCTTCCCCATCATATAAGCCCTATCCTCAAGGTTGTAATTTTGTAAACCACAAATCATACAGATACTCTTAATGGAACACATCCTACTATCAAAAATTTTTGATCATCTTTCTTGATTGCGTCTTGTTGGAGATAGGAGTGTTTATAAAGTCTGATATGAATTGCTACTTCTTCTTTCATAATTTTTGTAGCCATCCTTCTATAACAAACCTTTAGGTTCTTCAAACATTCTACATACTTGTCCAAAGATAGCAAGGACACATTTGTGGTGGAAATTGTTTTCTGTGAAGTCCACAATTCCATATTTTCCTCCTTTGATTCAACAACAACAAAAGTTTAATTAGGAGTCTTTTTCCACCTCATTGTGCTCCTCGAATATGTTTAAGGTATTTTGAGAAAGATTTGACAATGAAATTTGATCTAATGTAATGGTTTTGGGAATTTGAGTAAGGTTATAGAGTATAGAAGGTTCTTCAAGAATGGTGTAGGTAGGAATGCTAGGTAGTAAAGATGGGTTTTTAAGGGTGGATTCTTTGTGTGGTATGGGTTCTTTGTGAAGTGTGGGTTCTTGGTTTAATGTTCTCAAGGTAAATACTTGAAGATGAGCCAGTAGAAAAGCTTCGTGAAGAGTTTTTGGCATGAACATTTTGACATTCTTGTGTATAGGATCCTTGAGCCCATTTAAGAACAAATTGGTTGCATAGCTCTCACTTAATTCTACCTTTCTTAACAAAGTTAAAAAGTGATCATGGAATTCAACTATTGGAAAATTATTTCGAAGCAGCAAACTAAACTAGACGTCTGAGGCATGCAAACACTATTCTTAAGAATAATTTCGAGTAGAAACACGGTGCAACAGGTGTAGGCGACTACTCTCCTAGGATATAACAAACCTTACTTAATAATTTGCACTAACTATCAAGGGTGACAGGAACAACAAAATATTATAAAACTATAATCCAACAAAGTTGTGAAAAACAAAGAAGAAAAATAAGAAAGATAGAGATATGGAATGAGAAAAGATGAGAGGTGTGTTGGAATGAGAGGTGAAGATTGCTATTTATAGGTAAGAAAACATCAGTTACTTGGCCATTAAATCACAAAATAATGGAAATCCGTTACTAAACATTAAAATCATCAGTTACTACACATTTAAATTTAAAACATAAGTTACTAAGAATTTAAATCATATGTTACTAAACATTTGAATCCAACCATAACAGCCATGAAATCAATATTTAATTGTTGAATATAATCAGTTACTAAAGCTTTGAGAATATAATTTACCAAACATTTTGAAATACAATCCGTTTTGTTTAACAATCCCCCACATATTTCAAAATGGTTTAAAAATCATTAAAATCATATGTTGGGTTAAACTTTATTGAATGTAATGCATCAAAATTGGTGCCTTTTGGGCTATGAACAAATCTAGAGAGAATGAAATATAATGAAATATAATTCACAAAATTATTGGTGAAGATTGAAACTTCTATGAACCAGAAATTTTAATTGTGAATCATAATTTTCACCAATCACATTACACCCCCACAAATTTTGTTGTCCAACTCGATTTTGTACTAATAAGCCATGCATGTGCCTAGTTTATTCATGATTGCTCTCAAGAATTTGCCACAATTCTCATATAAGCAGCCTCATCCACACTTATATAAGTGATTCCATCAAGTGTATACTGCAAGTTAATATACCACCAATAATAGATACGAAATTCATTAAGAGCTTAGCTTATCCTCTCTTTGATTGCAGTCTTGCACATTCTAACCAAAAGGAGGGATAATCAATTTTAACACTGCATCACTAAATCAAGAAGTGACTTGTTTTTACCCATATGAACCAATTCATGAGATCGCCAATCACATAGGTTGGGTTACCATCCTTATTGATCTTCCTCAACTGGCTTATGTCACATTCCCCTTGATGAATCATGAATCAGTTTTCTTTCTAATGGTTTAGTTAGAGGATCAACCAAATTCACTTCTGACTTAACATAATCAATAGATATAATTTCATCTTTAAGCAACTGCTTTATCACATCATGTCTCAATCAAATATGTCTATTTTTAACATTGAAAGCTTTATTCTTTACGATTGCTATTGTTGCTTGGCAACCACAATACATAAACACAAAAGGTGTCAGTTTCATTCCCAATGAAATATTTGTTAAGAAGTTTCTTAACCACTCAGCCTTATTACCAACCAATTCTAAAGCTATAAACCATGACTTTATGGTGAATTTAGCTATTATTGTTTGTTTGGTTGATTTCTAAGATACAAGACCTCCACTAAAGGTGAACACGTATCCACTAGTGGATTTTGGTTTATCTGAATCTAAAATTCAGTTAACATCACTGTATCCTTCTAATACAACGAAAAATCCACTATATGAAATTTCATAGTTCATGGTACCTCTCATATATTTCATTACTCTGTTCAAGGCAGTCCAATGATCACAATTGAGATTTTGTGTATATCTGCTTAGTCTACAAATAGCATAAGCTATATCCAGTTGAGTATAATTTATTAAATGCATCAGACTCCTAATAATCTGAGCATACTCAGATTGAGCTACACTATCTCCTTTTTTTTTCATTAATTGGGTATTAGCATCACAAGGAGTACTTATAGGTGTTCCATCGAAGTCTCTTAACATAATGCTCTTGGGTAAGCATTAGGCTACCTTTACATCTTATGATTTTAACACCCAAAATAACATTAGCTTCTCGCAAATCCTTAATATCAAATTTAGAAGTTGAAAAACATTTAGTTTCATTCACAACATCAATGCATGTACCAAGAATAAGCGTGTCGTCAACATATAAACTAATAATTACAGATTCACTATTAACAGTTTTTGTGTACACACATTTATCTACTCCGATAGAGTAAAATCCATAATCAGCTAGAACTTTATCAAATTTATCATGACATTGTTTTGGTGCTTGTTTTAAACTGTATAAAGATTTAAGAAGTTAACAAACTTTATTCTTATTTCCAGGAAGAACATATCCCTCAGGTTGCACCATGTAAATTTCTCCTTCTAAATCACTATTTAGAAAAGTTGTTTTAAAATCCATTTGATGAACAACAAGTTTGTAAATGGAAGCTAAAGCAATTAAAACTCGAATAGATGAAATTATAGTTATTGGAGCAAAAGTATCAATATAATCAACATTTTCTTTTTGAGTAAAACCTTTTTGCGACTAACCCTACTTTATACTTAGCAATAGAACCATTAGGATTAAATTTCTTTTTAAAAATCCATTTACAACTAATTGGTTTTGCTTCCGTTGATAAATTAACTAATTTTCAAGTTTGATTTTGTAAAATAGAATCAATCTCATTTTATAGCTTCTTTCCAAAATTTACTATCTTTATAAGAAATTGCTTCTAAAAGGATCACTATCAACAAGATATGTATAAAAATCATTTCCAAAAGAATTTTCTTTTCTTGTCTTTTACTCTTTCTCAAATAATTACTTGACTTTTCAAAATCATTACTAAAATGTGCATGAGAAATTGAATCAGTTCTTAATGGAATAATATGCTTAAAAAAAATTCAACATTCTTTGTCTTAACAATAGTATTGGTATCAAGCACATCACTTTTTAATACAAGAAATATATATGTAGCACTATGCTCAGCATAACCAATAAACATACAATTAGAAGTCTTAGAGCCTAATTTCCTTTTTTTAGTGTCGGGAAGCATTACCTTAGCTAGGCACCCCTACACGTTCAAATATTTTAAGTTTGGAGAATAACCCTTCCATAATTCATAAGGTGTCTTACCAGTTTTCTTATAAGGAATTTTATTTTGAATATAACATACAAATAAATATAGCTTTACCCCATAAATTATTAAAAGCCTTAGAACTAACAAGCATAGTATTCATCATTTTTTTAATGTCCTATTTTTCCTTTCAGCTACACCATTAGACTCAAGAGAGTAAGGAGGGGTAGTTTTATGAATTATACCTTCCTTTTCATAAAAAAATATTAAGCAATACATATTCACCACCTCTATCTGATCTAACTCTTTTTATCTTTTGAATTGATTTTCTACCTCAGCTTTATATAAAAGAAACATATCAAAGGCTTTTTCTTATTATTATTATTATTATTATTATTATTATTATTATTATTATTATTATTATACCTCTTTTGGTGATATTGTTATTTGCCTTACACCAAATTGGCCTTGGTAGTAATCTCCTTTGCTTTGGCAGCCTTGATCTGCTTGTGTGTTTGTCTTCAATGATGATGTGGACAATCAGATCGACTAGCAACATTTGCTTGTTCTTGTGCTTAAGTTGTTGCTTGTAGTCATTCTATGATTCTGGAAGCTTTTCGATCAACAATCCTGCAATGAACTCTTCTTGCAAATTGATATTTTTTGTCTTCTTTTTCCTCCACCAGCTTGTGATATTCATTGGTTTGAGTCTTGATGTCTTTATCCTTTGACATTTCCCAATGATAATAGCTCCCAATCATGAACTTTTGTTTACCCACATCTTCAGCAGTGTACTTCACAGTCATTGAGTCCCATATTTGCTTTGCTTATTTGTAAGGACTGTAGACATCAACTAGTTCATTAGATAGTGTACCTATAATCGTATGTCTACATACCTTATTCATGTATCCATTGTTGTAGTTTGTCATCAGTTCGTTAGTGCAAACGCAACTTCATGTACATCAAGAATGGAGAAAACTCTCTCTTGCTGTCTTTTAAAGTTGTTGCCATCAAAAACTTCAATCTTTGATATGCCAAGAAATGGTTTGGCGTAGGACATTGTGGCCAGTGATGGAAGCGTTGATGGAACACTTGAGGAAGAAACATTCATGGTTGCAACAACGGTGGCGGCAATGTCAACAGCAGTGACGTTAGTTTGATTTTGAGAATCCATAGAAAATTATCCTTAAGATTGTTGGAAAATTATTTCAAAGTAGTAAACTGAACTAGACTTCTAAGTCATGCAAGCACTATCCTTAAGAATAGTTTTGCTCCTTGAAGTTGAAACTTAGTGCACCAAGTGCAGACGAAAACCCTCATAAGATAAAACAGACCTTGCTTAATTATTTGCACTAACTATCAGGGGTAAGAGGAACTACTAAATATTATAAAGCTATAACCCAGCAAAGTTGTGAAAAAAAAAGAAGAAAAATGAGAAAGCTAGAGATGTGGAATGAGAAAAAATGAGAGGTGTGTTGGAATGAGACGTGAAGATTGCAATTTAAAAGCAAGAAAACATCAGTTACTTGGCCATTAAATCACATAACAATAACAGTCTGTTACTAAACGTTAAAATCATCAGTTACTGAACATTTAAATTTAAATAGTAAGTTACTAAGCATTTAAATCATAGGTTACTAGACATTTGAATCAACCCATAACAGTCATTAAATAAATATTTAATTGTTAAATATAATGAGTTACTAAAGCATTAAGAATATCGATTACCAAACATTGTGAAATACAAACCGTTTTGTTTAACATCAACAACAGTACATGTTGGATTAAGGCTTAGCAATTTTGTAAAAGGCAATATTTCCTTTAACACTTTGAGAAATTCTTTAAGAAACTCATCCAAAGATTTCACCATTCTTGAAAAATCTTGAGATTCTACCATGGTTACTAAGATCGAGCTCTGATGCCCATTTGATACATGTAAAAATGGTTAAGCACAACAGTAAAAGTTGCAGACGATAACAGATCACGAGCCTCTTGATACTAGAACAGATTGTACAAAGAAAGGATAAGAAAGAAAAGAGAGAGTTTGAGAGAAAAACTTTCTATATTATTCATTTTCATAACCCTTTTGCCTATAACTATTGTATTTATACAACAATCCATGAAGATGATTGTTAGACTATTCTGGTAAAAGTATCAACTAACACCTATAACAGTTTCTAACCAACTAACTTCCCTGCCTCACTTTAGTAACTTCCATCCAACTTAGCAACTTCATTAGCTCACTGTCATCTCTTACTATATACCATGTATCAGAATATAAAAGAAAAAGAGAATCATGAGGTGCTAGAAAAAGAAAAGAGTACATAATTTTAAGACATTGCATAAAAGAAAAATTAATAAAAACATTTAGATAAAGTTAAAGAGAAACGATATGAAGTAGAAAGGTGACAAGTCTTGTTTGTTACTAAGATATAATTTAAGTAAAGAAAGTAGGTAATTTTAGCTTTCTCTAAAAAAATAGAAAATTAAAGAAAAGAAAATGGAAAGTAAGTTTGAAGGTAATCCTATTTCAGGCTTAGCTTCCCTTGTTGAATAAAATTAAGGGGAAAAAAAGAGAAAGCCTTGGAAAGCTGTTTTCCAAGATGTTTGTGTGTTGGGATGTTAATGAGATAGGTATCCGCTAATTTTGAGATATCCGAATCTGAACCCGATTATATTTTAGAATACCTGAACTCAATTAACTATCCAAATATTTTGATGTTTACTACTCGAACCCTATCCATTTAATATATGAAACACCCGTTAACTACCTGAACCCAATTAAATACCTGTTTATTAAGTCAAAGTTTAATTTTTAAATTTAAATTTAAAATCAATTTTAATGCATATTATTAAGAAAATTTAAATTAATAAATTTAAATTAACTTATAGAAATAAATAAATATTAAAAATCATTATTAAAATACTTAATAAATTAATTTAATTAAGTATTATATTAAAATTTATAAATAAAAATGTATATAATAATATTTAAAAAATATTATTTATAATCAGATTCATGTAGTAGGGTACCTTAAGGTTATTACTCGAGCCCTACTCGAACATGTGACGGGTAGTAAAATTACTAATTGAATTCTATTCGAACCCGATTATTGGATACACTAACCTTACTTAATCAGATCGAGTAGTATAAGGTACCCGTTTATAGAGTACTTATTTACATCCTTATGACAATGTGTGGTCAAATCAAGCATCACGAGAAACAAACAAACTTTCATTAAGATATTTATTTTTTGGTTTTAATTGAATTAATTCTTCAAATTGAAATTTAATTCAATTAATTGATTGATTATCGAATTATTTCGATTGATTAACAAAAAATAATTTTGATTTTCGATTTATTTGACGAATTAACCAAATTAATCAAAATTTTAACAATTTCAAAATAAAATTAAAATATATGAAATCTAAATATATATCTAATATTTGAAATTTAGATAATGCTTTAAGTTTAATTAGATTTAAACCTGAGCAATGCATGGTGAAATGTTTAATTTATAATATTTATAAATTTAAACAAAATTGCCAAAAAAAATTATTTTGAAAGTGTATATGTGAGAACCAATTATTTTGTACTATACACATGTATATATGTAATTATTAATTTATTTTGAATATATTCTATAAATTTTAAATAAATAGTAATGTGGGGTCCACTTGAAATTTTGAGCTCAAATGTATATATATGACTGAAGGAACAGTGTACGGATAGTGCAATAATGATATTATGAAAATTTGAGACCCAAAATACCTTATTTGTATTTTTCTGTGAAGTATGGCAAACAAATTGGAAAATAACGATTACATCCCGAGGGTATTTTCGTGAATTGTACCCAAACTAAAATGAATTGGGATGAAGTAAAAATACCATGATATTCTACATGAAAAGAAGGTTAAGACAGTGTCAAGAGATTTATCGAATCGGTGGTTAAATCGGAGAATTTTGCTGGCAGGTCGTAAGGGGTAAAATCGTAAGTTCACGCAATCGGTGTACAACGCGTCAACGAAACCACTTTTGTTCATCAAAATACATTTAATAAGAGTATTTGGTGATGGAATCCAAAAGTTTGGAGTGCAATTGCATAGTTTTTACGACTACGAAAGCTTAATGGCAAAATTGTCCGAAATTTACATAACTAGGGACATTTTCGTCATTTTGCCTATTTCTAGAAGGGTCTTTGTAACTCTATCTGCTGCTGGCCTGCACTATTCATTGTCTTCTCCAAAGCTCCCCACACCACCATAAGAGGATGAAAAGAAAAACTTTCATACCTTCCAAACTAGGCAAAATTTCAACAAACACATAACTAGGAAATTACTCTACTCTCTCTCCTCTATCTAACCATACCAATAGATCATAGAATAAAAAGGAAAATAAGGAGAAAGAAAGCCTCAAAGTTTTGGTCAAGGTATGCGTTCTACTATGTATTTTGTTTCTTTGAATTTCAATGGTGTAGGAAGATTAATTCAAGTGTGTAGAACATGTTTCTAGTATTAGAATTGATCAAATTGAACAAAATAAAATTTTGCCATACAATGGGGTATTTGGCCAATCTTGGAACTATAGGGAGTCATGGTGCTTCATGCATAAAATGGATGCTAAAATGAAGAATAAACATGGTAGAGTAAGAATATGCCATTAGATATTTGAATTTCCTCAAGGTGTGCAAGATCATGATCTCGGTCAACATAAGGGGACCCTTGTCCATGGTTGATTTTGATGGTTTTGAGGTGCCATTAGATTGTAGAAATTACAAGGAGTCTATCGGTGTGCTCGGATTATAATCCGACTTAAAACGGAGTTGTGTTTTAGTATCGGTAGAAAATATATTGCATAAACATTTGCAGTGTATAATGTGACAACAATTAAGCATGAAATGTAGTTTAAAAATAAGCATCAAGTGAGTTAATATTTTTGGTGAAATTATCTGCAGCCCGGGAGTATCGGTTTACGAGTGGTGCACTCGAAGAGATCGAATAAGTCAGACAGGTAAGGGATGCGTATGTGGATTGTAAGGATATTTCAAATGCATGATTTCAATGCAAATAATTTTATGAGAATGTTTTGAAAGTGAATTGCCTTGGAAAATGTGAAATATGTGGCTTTTGGCTGGAATTATACTGTGTTTGAATTGCAGGAAGGCTAGGGTATCTGCAGCTATTATTCTGCTGAAATTTCTTAGAAAATTTTCTAAAAATGTCATGAAATATTTTAGTACATATTTGAGTGATTTCCTAGCCTTGGAAATGAGATATTTAATATTTCTCATAAAACATAAATATACCGAAAAATATTATTTAAATATTCATGTTACCGAATTTAATGAATGTAAAGCTACTGGAAATTTCTCCTAAATGTTTTACAGTGTAAGAAATGGTTTCAAAAGGGAAATGTTGAGAAATGAATATTTTATAAATTATTTTCAGTAAATATTCATTATATGATAAATAAAACCTTTATAGACTGACTGAAGATTTTAACTATTTTTCTTGATTTCCATAAAGGTGATGCGACTGTGTGAATATTATTTTGAGACTAATAGGCCCTTTATCATGCTGATATGTGATATGTAATATATGAAGCTGTTGATATTGATTCTATCTTGAGCGTCTCGGTTGACACCTGATCAGTGTACGATTGAGGACAATTATAGACTATGGCCATAGATATCATGAGATGATTATTATACCCTACGAGAGTTGTAGCATGATATATCTGGGTGATGCCTTGGTCTCCACCATTTAATTTATATGTGATATTAAAGTGTTTTAATTAAATGGTGATATTAAATCACAAATGATTATCCATATGTTTTCAATGAAATGGATGATGATTTCTAAACAGTTTATTGTACTAAACTGAGTACAATACTGTTTATGAAATTTTTAGTGATATATGTGAAATGTGTTCACATGGGAATTGTGATTTATTAATCTAATATTCTTTTGATGATTTAATATGAATATTAGATTATTTGATTAAATACTTAAATTATGAAAGTATGGATTTGGAATTTGTTATGAAATGTTATGGAAAAGTGTGTTATTTCAATAATCAATACTTACTCCCTTTAGTAGCTTCTAGGTTCCGGGACAAAACGGGTATTTCAAAATGCCTTCCTTACTCCATCCGGATATCTAATCGACTATAGTATCCTTCCTTACGGTCCCTAGTGTACTTATAGGAAAATAAAAGATTTTATGGCATGTAGATTTCGTGATATCAAGATTTGCATACAATTCCTTTACTGAGCCATGTTTTTTTTAGAACCAGTTATTTTGTATTGTATATGTACTATTATTCATTTATTAATAAATAAATGAATTATTTCCAAATTAATTCTTAAAGTTGTAGACACCCTATTTTGTCCGGGGTTATTAATTTGTATAAATAATTAATTGGGTTGAGTGACATTGTATTTTAATTTAACAATTTAGAATTAGGCTAGAATTAAATTAGAATTTTTAGATTTAGAATTAACATTAATTAAAAAAAATTAAAATTAAAATAGGATTTAGGAATAAAAAAAAGAGAAAAGATAAAAAGAAATAAAAATAAAATTAATTTTAGGATAGGATAATTAGATTTTTTAGGATAATTATTTGGATTAATATTAAATTTGATAGAGTTAGATTAGGATTAATATAAGAAATAGATAAAATGTTAAAAATAGGAGATAATTAATAGAATAGGTAGAGTTGTATTAGGACTCAAATAAATTTTTTATTATAAAAAGGGGACTCTGGGAGGAATCAAGCACTCAACCCGATCACCATCGTTGCTGTTCTGTCAGCTCATTTTTCTGCCTGCCTCTTGCACCACTGTTGCAAGCCCAGTCACCGCACAGCTACTGCAGGTTGCCGACCCATCATGTGGATGTTTGCATGCCTCCATTTTTGTTGCTCTTGATGATTGTTGCAAGAAAATAGGAAAGCTTTGTGAAAATGCTTGAGGCACGCCACTTTTGAAATATTAAAGAAGAGCTATAGCAAAAGAACACGTGGAAAAGGGAAATATAAAGGAAAAGAAAAAAAAGCCAACAAGAGGTGAGGTTATTGCCCAGGTAAGTTTTTTTGTTTTATTATATTAATTGGTCAATAATTTAATAGGAGGGTTAGATAGTTAATTAATATTAGATTAATAATTTGTATATTAAAATACTAATGTTGCATGATTTAATTACTTTGATAACATTTGATTAATACATATTGAATAAACAATTTGTATGTTGATATGATTTGTTTAGTTTAATTTGTATGATATATTTTATATTTTGTATGTTTAGTATGATAGATGTTAAATAAATAAAATAGTATAAAAATAAAATAAATTAAAGGAAAAAGTGCAAATAAGAATAAAATAGAATAAAGATTGAATAAGAAAATAATAAAATTATATTAAGAAGATGAATGCAAATTATCCAATGATGAAATTCCAAGAAAGTCGAATGGTACTCCTTGGAAATTTCTAAGTGAGGAGTTTGCTCTAGACTGAACCAGATTGATGGAAGGTTTAGATTAAATTTTCAATACAATAATATGTGTTTATTTTCTAAAATAGAAATAAATAAAAATAATAATAATAAAGACAATTAAAATAAAATAGAAATAGGATATGGAAATAATTTGAATTAAAATATAAAATAGTAAATACGATTAAGACAATAAAAAATAAAAAATTAGTAAAGAATTGGGCATAGAGCCAAAATTAGGATTTTCATAATATATTCCGACGACGAAGCCTCTTTAAGCAAGTCAATCGGTACTACTTGAATACTCCTGAGGTGAGGGAATTTACTTATTGTCTGAACTAGATTGATGGAAGGATTTTAAGTAAATTTTCAATATTTTAAGCATATCGAAATTAAATTAAAGTAAATTTAGAATGACCTATTGGGTATAGAGTCAATATTAGGGTTGTCATAATGTATTTAAATGATCCGACGACGGAGCCTCTTCAAGCAAGTCAATCGGTACTACTTGAACACCCCTGAGGTGAGGAGATTTACTTATTGTCTGAACCAGATTGATGGAAGGATTTTAAGTAAATTTTCAATATATTAACCATATCGAAATTAACTCAAAATAAGGTAAATTTAGAATGACCTAAAGTAGTTGGTACCATTTTAGGATGGGCGTCGTGGGGGTGCTAATCTTTCCCCACGCGTAACCGTACTCCCGAACCCTAGATTCTTTGAACGTAGACCAAGCCTTATCTCTAGACAAGAATAGGTGACCAATCACACCTTAGGTTTGAATGGTTGGTGGCGACTTTTAGAATTTTAAAGTCTAGCGGTTAGGTTCACGGACCTAGACGTTATGACAGTTTGGCGACTCCGCTGGGGACATTAGAGAGTCAAGCCGACATATACTTTAGGTCATTAGAAATTTGCTTAGAAATAATGTTGATTTCATAATGCTTAATAATCATTTCATACGCACACACTTCACATGCATACATGCATAAGCCCTCAACCCGGGCTTTATCCTTGTTAGGAGGGAGAAAAGTACCTACGCCTTCGTGAGGTGGTAACCTCCGCATGGGCTGGCGAAAAACTCCCACTCAAATTGAACCTTTCCGCTTGTAACCTATAATGGGTGAGGATTGGGTGCCTTACTAGTCCTGTGTGGATGATAGTGAGGAACAATTTGGGAACCTTTAGACCTTGAATTATCCAAACCCAGCATGTAATGAAACATAAGGCTTAGCCTTAGGGTGGAACCATATTAGATTGGAGTGTAGACTCAAACCTAAGATAGGACACATGAAGGAATAAGTTTTACTTCCTCTTTTGTACATTGTTTTTACAAAAAAAAATTCAAAAAATATAGTTTTTCTTTCTTCCATTCTTCAAAATAAAAAAGTAAAAAAACAAAAAAAAAGAATTTGTCTGTATCATTAACTCATGCATAGTTGTGTTTGATTTTGCATCACATAACATATCATTCATGTAAGTTTGCACCTGTCTTATCATGAGAATGAACACACTTTTAATTGTTAGGAAAGATTACTAGACCTAAGGGCATTCCATGTGCATTCATTTTTGTGCATAAAAATATCACCACATGAAATAATTTCAACTTAATTGTGGCACTCAAGGTATCAAAATTGCATCCACTAGACGGTCCACCCTCCACAAATACCATACAAGATATCAAGCACGCATAATGGAAGAAGATCAAAATAGCAGGATAGAAAAGTTGGAAAGGGATAATGTAGAGATGAAGGGGCAATTGAGCGAAATTACTCAGTTGCTAAAAGCCATGATTAAAGGAAAGGAGAAGATGGGTAATCAAGATGAGTCTGTCCAAGAGACTCAACAAAGCATGCAAGACAATCTCGTTTTTGTTCCTGAAGGAAGTACTGTCAAAGCTCCAACGTCTCTACATATACAAGTTCAAAACCCAGTGGAGGTGCCAAATTTAGATGATCCCACAGAGTTAGAAAAGTTGAAGCATAAAAAAGAATATAGTGGTATTAAAGCTTAGCTGAACTTGATAGAGGAAAGACTAAGTGCCATGGAAGGATTTAACTATTTTGGACCCATTGATGCTGAAAGGTTGTGTTTGGTATCGGATGTCGCGCTTCCACCAAAATTCAAGGTGCCTGAATTTGAAAAGTTCGACGGAACATCGTGCCCAAAAGATCATCTCACCATGTACTGTAAGAAGATGGCGGCATATGCATGGGATGACAAGCTATTAATTCATGTTTTTCAAGACAGTTTGACTGGGTCAGCCGCTAAGTGGTACAACCAATTGGAAAGGAGCAAAGTTTCTTCTTGGTCTGAGTTGGCGAGAGCTTTTATAGCTCAATACAAACATGTGTCCGATGTAGCTCATGACCGCTTATCTCTCCAAGGTATGGAAAAGAAAAAAGATGAAAGCTTCAAAGAATATGCCCAACGATGGAGAGACGTGGCATCACTAGTTCAACCTCTTTTGACTGAGAAGGAAATCACCATGTTCTTTTTGAATACTCTCAAGGCTCCTTACTATGAGCGTATGCTTAGCAGTGTGACCAAGAATTTTGCAGACATGGTGTTGACAGGCAAAGCTATTGAAAATGCCTTTAAGAGTGGTAAGATTGAAGCATCTATGAATGATAGCAAGAGGAATGGGTTTTCAAAGAAGAAGGAAGAAGATGCACAAGCTGTCTCCAATAACTCACGTCGCTCTTATAACTCTTATTCACCTTCAGTGAATTACACTTATTCTCAACCCCACCCACAAACTTATCATCAGAATGCTTACCAACACATTTCCCATTCACAAGACCCCACTTTTTCACCTAATGACCAAAAGAATACTCGAGCTAGCCGAAATGTCACCATATACCCTATACCAATGACATACACAGAGTTGTTCCCACAGTTGGTAAGGGGTCACCTTATTGCCCCTATTTATGTAGAGCCCTTGAAGCCTCGCTACCCAAAGTGGTATGATCCTAACACAAAGTGTGCTTATCATAATGACAATGTTGGTCACTCTATTGAGAATTGTATGGGCTTGAAGAGGAAAGTCCAAGCACTTGTCAACACTGAAATTTTGAGTTTTGGGGCAAAGAATAACCCAAATATGAAGGATAATCCTCTGCAGATCACACAAGGGGTAGCCGTTAATGCTATGGAAGAAAGTGGATGATATTGATTGATTCACTAACTTGAAGATTATGGTTGTTTCTTTGTTTCTAATTTCATTCATCTTAGGACATTTCAATTTCTTAGGTAATATAGGAGTGCCTAAGCCCAAAAGGCATTAAGATTTTCTTTTATGTATTTGGCCAACTTTCATTTATTTTCATTTTCAATAAAGGATTAGTGCGATGCATATTTCTTAATTCCTCATTCCAATCTTGTTCTTTAATGCCAAACACCAATACCCATATTCTCTACATTGTTACCAAGCTTAAAAGTATCCAAATAAAGAACATGATAATGATGATAGCAATGAGTATAAAATTCAGTTCTGAAAGAGTTGCTTTGGTTAGTTGAATGGGTTTCCAATTTGCCAAGATTGTTCAAGCAAGAAGAGAATATAAGATATTTGTCTAAAATCTTCACCTATAGAATGTTACGAGTAAAGGTGAATCTCTACATGAAGTTCTAATGAGTTTGTCTCTGTTCAATAGATGACCTTTAATGAGAGTACTTGTATTGAGATGAGAAATGACCTTCTTTCACTATCTTTCAAGTGTGAGTAAAACTATCCATTGATTACCCCTTTTGAGCCTATTATATTCTTTTTGATATAACCCACCGAGAATCACCCTCCACACTGGGGGGCAAAGAGAATAGAAGATGAAAGATCAGTGGGGCAAAGAAAAAAAAACTTTTGTGAAAAAAAAAGGGAACGAAAAAGAAAAAGAGAATGAAGAAGGAAAAAGGGTTTGAATTAAGAAAATGAAAACCCTAGTCACATTTGAATAAAAAAGGAGAGAGAAAGCAAATTAGAATGGGGCAAAAGTCAAAATGCTTAAATGATTCATGAAAAATGATTCTTAGTTTGATGAACCCTGAAACACTTATTTTGGGCCTATCTTATCTTTTCTTTCATGAACCCTCACCTGAGCCTACATTACGTGCCTTAAAAGTCCATTTTGATCAAATATGAGTACTCCTATTGAAGAATCTTGTGTTGAATAAAGGCATACTTAGACTATGAGATGATGATCCTTTGGATGGAATTAGGACAAGCAGATCAAGATAAGTAAAAAGATTTCGTCTAGATGGAAGAAGTTGGATTCCAAAGACTCTCTTGGATCCATGTGAGCATTAAATTGGGTGAAGAAATATCTGATGTTGGGGCATGAATAAGAATGGAGAACAAATAAGAGAAGTTTCATCAAGGACAATGAAGTTGAAAATGAAAAGAAATAAATTAAAAAAAAAAGAGAAAAGAAAATGAAAAAGAAGAAAAAAAAAGAAAAAAAAAGGAAAAAAAAGAGAAAAAAATGAAAGGAGGATTCAAATCGAAAACTCAAAAAGGGCGGTTTGGATCAATAGAGTGCGTCTAAGTTGAAAACTTGAAAAGGCAGCTTAGATACCAGAAAAACTGGATGTCAATGATACAGGGGCAAGAGGATATTTTAATGAACTCAACATGATCAGATAAGGTGGACCTTTGAAGGGAATTTTGTATTCATTGATCAAAATTGTTTGAATTGTTTTTATTTGGATACTATTACCTAATCCTAAAAATTCTCACTTTTCATTCAAGCCTACTTTCCTTCTAAGCCTGACAATTTCTTGTTAAATCTTTCCAAATGTTGAATAATACCACTCTCTTCATTTCACTTATCATTTCTTTGCTATATCCTTACCTTGAGGGATTGAGAAATTGTGTTGCATTGATCTTGAAATTAGAATGGTAATGAATGTTTGCTTGGCAAAATATGTGAAAGACTCCTATATTATTTAGGAAAATAAAAGAAAAGGAAACTTGTGGATGAATAGAAATTGGAAATCAAGAAAAACCAATGAATAAGAAAGAATGAATGATGAGGTCTCAGTAAAGATTTTAATGAATAAATGAGTGACCAGATGAGAGGAAAGTAAAAAGAAGAATCAAGGGAGAAGATAAGATAAAGAGGGCATGAAGACAAGAGTTTCATTGGGCAAGAAAACAGAAGAAGGAAAATGAGGAAAGAAATAAGAAATAGAAGGACAAGAGGACAGATGAAAGAGAAGAATGCATGAGATGGATTGATAAAGAATAACCTTGTTGTTGCCACAATTGAGCTTGAAATGTTTTTCGAAAAAAACATTGCATGGATAGGGTAGATTGCATCATAGAGATAAAACAGATTGCTTGAATGACATTTCATGGATAAAACAGACTGCATTACATGGATAGAATTGATGGCATCAATAACATTGCATGGATAGACTATATTGCATGAATGATATTGCTTGAATAAGATAGCTTACATGAATGACATTGCATGGATAGAACAGGTTGCAATTGCATGGATAAGATAAATTTCCCAAGATTTCAAATTTTAACAAGACAAGAAATTTTAGAGGGGTTTCCTAAAATTTCAAAATTTAACAAGAAAAAAAAAGTTTTGGAGGAGTTTCCCAAAATTTCAAAATTTGACAAGAAGAAAATTTTAGAGGGGCTTCCTAAAATTCAAAATTTGACAAGAAAAGAAATTTTAGAGGAGTTTCCTAAAATTTCAAAATTAGACAAGAAAAGAAGTTTTGGAGGAGTTTCCCATAAATTTCAAAATTTGACAAGAAAAGGAATTTTAGAGGGGTTTCCTAAAATTTCAAAAATTAGATAAGAGAAGTTTTGGAGGAGTTTCCCAAAATTTCAAATTTTGGACAAGAAAAGGAGTTTTAGAGGGGTTTCCTAAAATTCCAAATTTTGATAAGATAAGAATTTTAGAGGGGGTTTCCTAAAATTTCAAAATTAGAAAGGAAAAGAAGTTTTGGAGGGGTTTCCCAAAATTTCAAAATTGAATAAGAAAAGGAATTTTAGAAGGGTTTCCTAAGATTCCAAATTTTGACAAGAAAAATTTTAGAGGAGTTTCTTAAAATTTTCAAAAGAAAAAAAATCAGAGCTTTTTAGGACAAGATTTTTAAAGTTTGACTGCCTGCCTGTTTAGGGGGAGCTTTTGGACAAGATTTTTAAAGTTTGACTGCCTGCCTGTTTAGGGGGAGCTTTTTGGACAAGATTTTAAAGTTTGACTGCCTGCCTGTTTAGGAGGAGCTTTTGGACAATATTTTTGAAGTTTGACTGCCTGCCTGTTTAGGAGGAGCTTTTGGACAAGATTTTTAAAGTTTGACTGCCTGCCTGTTTAGGAGGAGCTTTTGGACAAGATTTTAAAGTTTGACTGCCTACCTGTTTAGGAGGAGCATTTTGGACAAGATTTTAAAGTTTGACTGCCTGCCTGTTTAGGAGGAGCCTTTTAGACAAGATTTTAAATTTTGACTGCCTTTCTATTTAGAGGGAGCTTTTTGAAAAAAATAAAAAAAATTAAAGAAAGAGAGAAGTCAGACAAAATAGGTATCTATGTCTTTGTGCAATTACTGTTTCACAGCAAATACACAAAGAGGGGCAGCTGTAGACACCCTATTTTGTCCGGGGTTATTAATTTGTATAAATAATTAATTGGGTTGAGTGACATTGTATTTTAATTTAACAATTTAGAATTAGGCTAGAATTAAATTAGAATTTTTAGATTTAGAATTAACATTAATTAAAAAAAATTAAAATTAAAATAGGATTTAGGAATAAAAAAAAGAGAAAAGATAAAAAGAAATAAAAATATAATTAATTTTAGGATAGGATAATTAGATTTTTTTAGGATAATTATTTGGATTAATATTAAATTTGATAGAGTTAGATTAGGATTAATATAAGAAATAGATAAAATGTTAAAAATAGGAGATAATTAATAGAATAGGTAGAGTTGTATTAGGACTCAAATAAATTTTTTATTATAAAAAGGGGACTCTGGGAGGAATCAAGCACTCAACCTGATCACCATCGTTGCTGTTCTGTCAGCTCATTTTTCTGCCTGCCTCTTGCACCACTGTTGCAAGCCCAGTCACCGCACAGCTACTGCAGGTTGCCGACCCATCATGTGGATGTTTGCATGCCTCCGTGTTTGTTGCTCTTGATGTTTGTTGCAAGAAAATAGGAAAGCTTTGTGAAAATGCTTGAGGTACGCTACTTTGGAAATATTAAAGAAGAGCTATAGCAAGAGAACACGTGGAAAAGGGGACTATAAAGGAAAAGAAAAAAAAGCCAACAAGAGGTGAGGTTATTGCCCAGGTAAGTTTTTTTGTTTTATTATATTAATTGGTCAATAATTTAATAGGAGGGTTAGATAGTTAATTAATATTAGATTAATAATTTGTATATTAAAATACTAATGTTGCATGATTTAATTACTTTGATAACATTTGATTAATACATATTGAATAAACAATTTGTATGTTGATATGATTTGTTTAGTTTAATTTGTATGATATATTTTATATTTTGTATGTTTAGTATGATAGATGTTAAATAAATAAAATAGTATAAAAATAAAATAAATTAAAGGAAAAAATGCAAATAAGAATAAAATAGAATTAAGATTGAATAAGAAAATAATAAAATTATATTAAGAAGATGAATGCAAATTATCCAATGATGAAATTCCAAGAAAGTCGAATGGTACTCCTTGGAAATTTCTAAGTGAGGAGTTTGCTCTAGACTGAACCAGATTGATGGAAGGTTTAGAGTAAATTTTCAATACAATAATATGTGTTTATTTTCTAAAATAGAAATAAATAAAAATAATAATAATAAAGACAATTAAAATAAAATAGAAATAGGATATGGAAATAATTTGAATTAAAATATAAAATAGTAAATACAATTAAGACAATAAAAAATAGAAAATTAGTAAAGAATTGGGCATAGAGCCAAAATTAGGATTTTCATAATATATTTCGACGACGGAGCCTCTTTAAGCAAGTCAATCGGTACTACTTGAATACTCCCGAGGTGAGGGAATTTACTTATTGTCTGAACCAGATTGATGGAAGGATTTTAAGTAAATTTTCAATATTTTAAGCATATCGAAATTAAATTAAAGGAAATTTAGAATGACCTATTGGGTATAGAGTCAATATTAAGGTTGTCATAATGTATTTAAATGATTCGACGACGAAGCCTCTTTAAGCAAGTCAATCGGTACTACTTGAACACCCCTGAGGTGAGGAGATTTACTTATTGTCTAAACCAGATTGATGGAAGGATTTTAAGTAAATTTTCAATATATTAAGCATATCGAAATTAACTCAAAATAAGGTAAATTTAGAATGACCTAAAGTAGTTGGTACCATTTTAGGATGGGTGTCGTGGGGGTGCTAATCCTTCCCCACGCGTAACCGTACTCCCGAACCCTAGATTCTTTGAACGTTGACCAAGCCTTATCTCTAGACAAGAATAGGTGACCAATCACACCTTAGGTTTGAATGGTTGGTGGCGACTTCTAGAATTTTAAAGTCTAGCGGTTAGGTTCACGGACTTAGACGTTATGACAAAAGTATAAGTAAATCAAGAAGTGGGCCCCACTTAGAAATTTAAGCCTAGATGTAAATATGAAAGTGGAAATAGTGTATTCACAGTGTAATGAGGATGAGGAGAAAATTTTGGAGATCTGAAATGATATTATTTTCAATAATTGGAGTTGTTGGTAAACAATTTAACAAATGACGGTTACGTCCCGAAAATTTTTCGGGAAATTATACTCAAAATAAAATGAGTTGAGAAGGAGTAAGAATATCAAAATATTCTATATAAAAAATGAATTTAATAAAGTGACAGCAGATTTATCGAAATCTGTCACGACCCGAATGTCAATGACATCCACTTAACACTTACTAGATTTGCTTACGAAAATTTCGAACCAAATTTTTCTTTTTCTACTTACGGTTTGTATTCGGTGTTAGTGTAGTATCTAAATTCCGATCCTATCTTACTCATGTTATTTCTCGAGCTATGACACGTTTCTCAAAGAGGTTTTTCTTATGATTTTCGTCTTATTTTACTATTCCCAAAAGAAACAGATCGAAAACCTCCCCTTTGTATTTTATCAATTTCCCCAGGTATAATTCCCTGCACAAAACGCATTTCTAAATCACATAATACAACAGCTGGTGTTTCTCCACAATTTCATGCAATCACGTATTTCAAGATCTCGAGAGTTTAACCGTTACTAAGTTCGTATCTACCACATTTATACATAATTCAAAACATAATTTAAGACCTGGATCGGACTCGATAACCACCTAGACTCTCATAGTCATCTAATGCGATCCATAGTTACATCCCACATATTATCTTAGTACTGTGAAAGTTAACGTACATATAATTATCAAAATGATATACTATCAGTATACCTCAAAATACAAAATGCTAGCTCTGGAGAACGCAATGGGTACCACTACTAGGTACGATTTCCCAGGAGCCTACGCGAAGCCTGAGCCGGCTATCAACTCGTATGATCTGCAGTTGTTAAATTAAGGGGTGAGCAATCCACGGCTCAGTAAGTAGTTTAAATAAAACATACTAGGCTCATATCGTAAAACACGATCATACATGCTTGAGTTATTGTAAATTAGCATGTATGGGTTATACTAAGGTTTATTACCCTTTTCGTAAGTGTACACACGTCATAACTTACTCATATTTACTTTTCATCCTTAGTTACACCAGTCAACGTTCTTATTAAAAATATAATTATGTGTGGAAGCACGAATATTCAAGTAGCACATGTTCAATGACATATATAGACATAACTCAAATAATCGAAAGAAACGAACATTCAAGTAGCACATGTTCAAATGGCATATATAGATATCATTCAATAATCACATACATCATGTGTCATATGCCTAAGATCTATGTCATCCTTCAACATTCATCGCCTTCATGAATCACAATCACTTACTTACTTATAATCGCAATACCCTACGATTTCTCATATTTCGTCGAAACTTGTGTAGCACTTAGTTCCCGAAGGATTTTAGGGGTGTGACGAACCAGCACAATCGGCCATGGCAACCTCTCTGGGCCCATCAGACAACGATTGCCTAGCTTCATCACTCATCCGTACTGTCCTCTATGGCCCAAAGTCCACTCGAGGTTTTAGAGATTATGACGAACCAGCACAATCGGCCATGGCAACCTCTCTGGGCCCATCAGACAACGATTGCCTAGCTTCATCACTCATCCGTACTGTCCTCTATGGCCCAAAGTCCACTCGAGGTTTTAGAGATTATGACGAACCAGCAAAATCGGCCATGGCAACCTCTCTGGGCCCATCAGACAACGATTGCCTAGCTTCATCACTCATCCGTACTGTCCTCTATGGCCCAAAGTCCACTCGAGGTTTTAGAGATTATGACGAACCAGCACAATCGGCCATGGCAACCTCTCTGGGCCCATCAGACAACGATTGCCTAGCTTCATCACTCATCCGTACTGTCCTCTATGGCCCAAAGTCCACTCGAGGTTTTACTCGGTTAATGCCTTTAGCACATCGAAGCTCATGTAGCACGTAGTTCCCGAAGAATTTTAGAGGTGACTCCCACGGTTCGGAATTCGAGTCTTTACTCTTGGTACATAAAACTAGGTGCTAATTGAGGTCTATGGACTCAACATCGAGACGATATGTGTATTTGGTACTCAACTCACGTATTCATACCCAAGCATAACAATATGTTAACATGTTCAATGATCATGAGAGTGCCATAACACATAACACATTACACAATACACGACAAAGATCACCTTTTAAATAAGGGCATTTCACAGGCACATTATGTTCGGTTTAAAACTCTTGCATAATTATTCTAATTATCTTACCCGTAATGCTCAACCAATATCCTATATAATTTAATTAATTATTTAATAAGGATTCCTTCATCTCTTACGAGACGATGCTAGTAAGATTTATTTAACCCACTTACCTCGGTGCTTGGTAGGTTACCTTTCCTCGATCCTCAACTCAAGCTAAACTCCTACACCGCTCCAAATTCACTACAATTAAATCAAATGATGTTTCAATAACATGTCTTAATTATATTTTGATCATATATCAATTATATGTCTTAGGATCTAAACTATTCTAACTCATTTCTTGGTTCCACCTCTTAACAGCCCACTTATTGACTAACATTCTACCATTTATTAAAATCAGTCAACACAATTTATTAACATAACTAAGGGAGGCAAAATCTTACCTCTTGGAACCTTTAAACCGAACCACTCTTGTTCTTCACTTACACGCATGAACAACAGAATTTTTTTCTGCTTCATTAATTACGCCACTCATTCATGTAACAGCAGTATTTTACTCAGCTATTAACATTACCAATAATCAAGGATTTCTGTCCTAAGAAATTACTATACATTTTCCTTCCAGACCTTATCCTTACCTATCATCTACCCAACCAATAACATCATCAACCAACAATCAAGTGCATAAAACGTGGACTGGAGAGTTTCTTACCTGTCCTACGCCAACATTCAGCTGCAGGGGAACCTCTCTCATGCTGTTTTTGGTTGAGGTTTTTAGATTATTATAGAGCTATGGAGGTGGGGATCAATTTATGTGAAGGAGCCTAAGTCGAATTGTGATGAAACGATGGTGATTCAAGGCTGGAACATGGAGAACGGTGGAGGAAAGGAAGAACACAACGTGACTGATGCAGCCGAAATGGCTGAGGCGGTGCTACTCCAGCTGGAGAAATAAATGAATCAGCCTTGTTGCCCTGTTTTCATTGGCTCTAAATTGATTGTAATTATAAAATTTTCTGGTATGAATTATTTAAAGTCTAAAATGTCCTCTAATTTCAGCTAAATTACTCATTGTGCCACTGTACAGTAAAATTCTGTCCAGCCCATATTTTAATTACATTTTCATTTATTTAATTTACTTCTTAAGCCAAATTATGGCTTATTTGGTCCACTTTGACCACTTCATGAGAAAAGTATTTTTTTGCCCTTATACAACTTGAAAATTTTCAATTCTATCACACCTTTCTTTCGATATTTATAAAATATCAAAAATTTATTTATTTTAAAATTTATTATTCCGTACATGTACAGTACGAAATAACGAGTTCTCACAAAATCAGTGGTTAAATCAAAAATCTATGCGATTTACCTAGTAAGGGTAAAATCGTGATTTCACATTATCGGTGTGCCGCACGGCAATGAAACCAATTCCATTCATTAAAATACACTAAATGTGATTTATTGGTATTGGAATTATAATTTTTGGAGTTCATTTCCATGGTTTTTACGATTTTGGAAGCTAAATGGTAAAATCGTTAATATTGTAAGTAACAGGGGCATTATGGTAATTTGCCAAATTTTTAGAATTCTGCCTGCTATTATTTCTGATGGAAATTGTTAGTATTTATTATCTCCTCCAGCAGCCATTCACGCCATTAAGAAGAAAGCAAAGAAAAAGGAAAGAAAAGCTTGCATAAATAAAAAACTAGTAAAAATTTCACTACACTCATTTGACCAAATTTGTTCTTCTCCTTCTCCTCTTTCTAACCTTACCCATAGCTCATCAAATAAGTGCCAAAATAAGGAGACATGAGAACTCAAAGAATTGGCCAAGGTATGGATTTTTCTATCCTTAATGTTTCCTTTAATTTTAATGGTATAGGATGATAGATCCAAGCTTGCTTATCATGTTTCTAGCCATGGTTTTTGTTGAATTGGACAAAATAAAAATGGGCTATTTCAAGAGGGTTTCGGCCAAGAGAAGAACCTAAGGGAAATGTGTGTTTTTATGCACAAAAATTATGCCAAATCAATCACTAAGCATGGCCAAACATAAGTGTAAAGTTAGATTGTTGGAAACTCACCAAAATCACCACCTACACCATTCGGCCATAGTAAGGGGACTATGATCCATGGTTGATTTTTTTGATTTGAGGGTACATTTAGACTGTAGGAGTTACAAGGAGTCTGTTGGTATGCTCGGATTTAAAATCCGACACAAAACGAAAAAGTTATGTTATAATATCGATAGAATTTATACTGCAAAAATATTTGCAGTGTTTAATGAGGCCGCATTTAGATATGAACAATAGCTCAAAAATAAATACTTAATGAGCTAATAATTTTAATGGAATTAATTGCAGCCTGGGATTAGTGGATATCGTGTGGTGCATCCTGGAAGTCCATATACGCTATACAGGTAAGGGATGCATGTGTAAGCTGTAGCGATATTTCGAATGCATATATATTATGCATAAAATATTATGAGAATATTTTGAAATGAAATGCATGGAAATCCATGCAATTGAGGTTGTTTGTTGTATATAGAACTGTGTTTAATTTGCATGAGGGATAGGATAATAGTAGCCGTTATACTGCTGAAATTTCTAGAAATATTTTCTAAAAACATTAGAAAATATTTAATTACATGATTTAATGAATTCCTAGCCTTGAAAATGAGAAATTTATTATTTTTCATAAAATATGAATATACCGAAAAATATTATTTAAATACTCATGTTACCAATTTTACTGAAAAGGAGAATACATGATATTTCTCTTTCATGTTTTATAGCAGATGATATGTTTTATGAGATGAAGAGATGAAAAGTGAATATTTTATAAATTATTTTCATAATATTCACTTTAGGATTTAACAAAATCTTTTATGGAATAATTGAAGAATTATTGAATTTCTTTATTTCCATAAAGGTGATATGATTATGAAAATATTATTTTGAGACTAAAATGTCTCTACATGTGTTCCACAGAAAACAATATGTTTATGAAATTTTATTATTATTTATGAAAATTAAATATTTCCATTTTCCATAAATTATGAAAATTACCGAAAAATGATTTCCGGTATTCTTAAAAGTGAAATGTTTGAAAAGAAAACGTGAAAATACAAGTATATGTGTTTACGGTGAAATAAAATATTTATGAGATTTATTACTACAGTGTAATTATTTTATAACACTGTTTTCACCGTACAAGATACTATGATTTATACCTTTATGAATTTTCTGAAAGATATTATTGATTTTACTTAATTCCATAAAGGTAATGAGATTTCACATATACTGTTTTGAGACTAATAGGCCTCATATCATGCCGATATGTGATATGTGACATGTGATATGTATTTAGTCTCGGTTGACACCTGATCAGTGTTTGATGGAGGACTACCCTAGACTGTGGTCATATATCTGACATGACTATTATTGCCTTACGGGGGTACTTTTTCTCTAGCATGATATATTCTGGGTAATGCCTTAGTCTCCACTTTTATGAGATATGAAATGATATGTGATATGGAAAATGTGTTTAAATGGAAAAGTATATGAATATGTTTTTATGTGAAAAGGAAAAATGATGTCTAACAGTTTACTGTGCTACATGGAGCACTTTACTGTTATGATCGATATAGTGACATGTGAAATGGGTTAAACGAGAACTATGATTTATTTAGACTAATACTCTTTTTAAAGAATATATGAGTATTAGTTTATTTTATATAAATGCTTTATTTTATAAAAGCATTATTCTGAAAAAGATATGAAATGAAAGGGAAAATGATTTATCCCGATAAAAATATTTACTCTATATAGTCGCTTCTAGGTTCTGGGATAAGACAAGTATTTCAAAATACCTTCCTTACTCCATTCGGATCCCTAGCCGACTATAGTATCCTTCCTATGGGGGTTTTTTAGAGCACCTATAGGAAAATAAGGATTTTAATGCATATAGATTTCGAGATATCTAGTTTTGCATGTAATTCTCTTACTGAGCCGTAGTTTGCTCACCCTTTTATTTCAACATTTACAGTGTACTTCTAGTGACTGCGTGATTACAGCCAGGGATTTTTAGCTGCGCATATAATGCCTGGAGGCAGCGAGCTTATCTCCTGGAGGTATAATCATTTATTTATATGTTCAGACATATTTTACAGTACTACAGTGTTATAAATTAAATAGGGGATGTAAATGATAAATAAATTACAGTTTATTAAATAGTTACTGTATATGGGAAAAAAAGAAAGTAAGGCATCACAGACAATCCAACCATATAAATGTGTGGAAAAACGTGAAATAATGTAGTCACGAGATGTGACAGTTTTGCTCACTCCTTTATTTTCACCATCCACAGATTATTTTCGATGACTGCATGATTTGCCTATCCAAGGATTTCGACTGCACTTTGAGTACTTCGAGGCAGCTAGTGTAGATCCTGTTCGTATAATCATTTACTTTATACGTTCAGACTTATTTTACAATACTACTGTGTTGTAAATTTAAATAGGGGATGTAAACGATAAATGAATCATGACATGTAAAAGTAATTTACTTATGTAAATTAAAATGATTTACGATTTAATAGTGTTTACTGTTTAAAGAAAGTGGAAATAAAGGCATCATAGATAGCTCAACTGTATTAAATGTATGACATACTGTATATGTGGACTGTGATAGTACATGTTGAAAAATATATTAAAATTTTAATGCATATATAGAATACGCATAAAAAATCATTTGAATCTAAACACTAATTAAAATAATTATAATTTTGATTTAAAAATATTAATTATTAAATTAAATATTTACAATCTTAGAGAAGATAATTCTCAAGACATCAATCATTAATAGATTATTAACTTCAGGTGTTCGATACTTTATAACAGAAAAAATATCATCTTTAACTTACATACACAATATACAATCATAGGAATTGCTACAATATTTTATAGTCTGAAAACATATTAAAATTTTCATCTCTAATTTTTTTTTACAATTTAGGATCAAATAGAAATAAAGATGATTTTTGTTATAAATATTCATAAAAATTGTAAGAAAATAATAATAGCGTGTATATATATAAATATATTGAAATAACTCTTAAGAGCAGTAATACAATAATTATAATTGAAACAGAATAAGGCAGAAATACAAAAAAGAGTGAACCAAGGCTTATGTATCACACAGTTTTCTTAAAACAAATTCACCCTTGGGTGCTTGAGTAACTTAGGCATGTATCTCCCAAGATGCAACAGTAACCAAGTAGCAAAGGCGCACCACTGATCTATTTTTATGAACTTTCAAATGCCCAAACTCTATCACATTGAGAGTTCTAAAACTAGGAACTTGAAATAAAAACAAATTTGGAAAGAAATTAGAGAGAAGCTAGAGAATATGCTTTTGATTTTTGGTGCATAAAACAAATGAGAAGAGATCCCCTTTTATAGCTTTCATCTGAAAGCATTTTGGTCCTTCAACACTTTTTACTTGTTATATATTTCATTGACAGTTACACACTTTAATTTTAAACCATTAACGGTTACAAATCTAAAATATAATTCAAACAGTTTAATTTAATGGCAGTTATAGGTCTAATGGCAATTACAAATCCAATGACAATCACAAATCTAACAGCAATTTCAATGAGTATAAATGTTTCATACACTCATGTATATTTTTGAGTGTATAAACTTTTCGGTAATACAGAGTGAATTTCTACTCAAATTGTAATTTCTAAATGGTTATTAAATGACTCATTAAATGACCATTTTCCAACAATTCCCACATGTAAGAAAATTTTAAATAGGACAAGGAATAACAAGATGAAAGTTTTCACATCAAAATTTTTTGAATTGGTGATAAAGTTCATCAGTCGAAACTTACATATAAGATAGGTTGGTATTATCCTTTGAAACTTATCTTGTGAATGTGTTATTACTTTACTAATTGATCAGTAGTTGTGATGACTTTGAACTATTATATGTCACACAAGAATCTTTCCTGACATTTAAGTTCTCAATGTTATGTTCATTTTGGCCTTGAACATCTCTATGGTTCTGCAAGAGTTTCTAGAATATTGAACCCTATTAAATATCCCTTAGAAGCAACCCCTCTTCGCTTTCACATAGGTGGTTTCCTAATTAAGAGAAATTCGTATTACTCTGTTCGAATTTCCAACGTGTAAGAACCATTAAAAACATTACTGATCCTTTACCTTACGACATCACTGTTTTATCATAGGAATGGATAGGAGAGGATCTCCTCCTTAGTGATCTAATTAAGTTTATACAATTAGATTGTCCATTTGAACCTAGATCTTAGGATCTCCAGTCAACTAGGTTGGGTTTCCTTTGTATCAACTTACTCCATCACGGGCTTTAGTCTTATTCCCATCAATAACTTCTCAACTAATTCTCCATTTAACCCTATGGTCGGCAGATCCGCAACGTTATTCTTTGACTGCACATAACTAACATAGATAACCCCAGTTGAGAGTAGTTGTCTAATGGTGTAATGTCTACGACGTATGTTTCTAGACTTACTATTATACATATTGCTCTGTGCCTTTCCAATAGCAAATTAACTGTCATAATGTATACAACCCGCTGGCATAGGCTTTAGCCATCTTGGAATATCCTTTAAGATTTGATGAAGCCATTTAACCCTTTATGCACATTTGTCTAAAGCAAAGAACTCAGACTCCATAATGGATCTAACTATTACTAATTGTATTGATCATTTCTGTGATACTACTGCACCACTTAGTGTGAAATCATGGCAACTAGTTGACTTCAAATCTTTTGTATTAAATATGCTATTTGCATCACAATACCCTTCTAGTAAAGCTGAATATCTTGTAAAATGCAACTTATAACTACAAGGAAAATGTAAGTACCTTAGTATTCTTATTATTCCTTTCCAATGGTCAAGCCCTAGATTACTCGTGTATCTACTCAGTTTGCTAATTGCGTATGTTATGTCAGATATTGTATGACTTATTAAGTATATCGGACTTAATATTACTCTAGATTACTATACATGAGAAATACTCTCATCTTTATTTTTCGGATAAATGTTTCTATTGGTGTCTTAACCACACCACTATCATTCTTATTAAAATTTTCAAGAATTATGTCTACATAATGTGATTGACTTAGAATGAGTCCACTTAATATTCTAGAGATTTTTATTCCCAGCATAACATCTGCTAAACCCATATCTTTCATGTCAAATTTAGAATGCAATATATTTTTGGTAGATTTAATCATCTTATCATCACTTACCACAATGAATATGTCATCAATGTAAAGACACGATATGACAGCTATTTTCAGTGTCCTTGACATAGACACATTTGTCACATTTTTTGATTTTAAAACCGTTTGCCATCACAATATGGTCAAATTTTCATGCCATTATTTCGGTTCCTACTTGAATGCATAGCTTTTTAATTCAATTGTGTTAACTTAATATCATTTTCACCCCATTCTTCATCTCTTTTGATCATTTCGTTATCTCCTATTACTTTCTTTAGGATGTGAAGACCTCTCTAGCTATCACTCTACATACTTCATAATCATTGCAGTCTTCCAATAAGAATAATTCTCCCTGTTAAACAATAGAGGTCTTATGGTAGAGTGGCATTTTAAGGTTGATAGGTTTTTTATGTTGAAATGAGTCATTTCTAATGATTATTTATACTCTAATGTGATTAAATCTAATCTCCAGAGTCCTGATCGAATACTAGTTATTCGCTCACGACTAAATTAAGAGGGGGTGAACCAGTTTTTAGCTCTTTTTGCCTAAATGCTTCCTATCTTAAGTTCTTCTTACACTATTTACACAATATGCAAATAAAGAGTAGATAAAATAGTAGAGCAATAAGTAAAACAAGAGTGTAGGGAATAAAAGTTATACACAAATGATGCATAAAGGTTTGGCTTTTAGCCTACGCCACTATCTTAAGTCCTTCCCAAGGATTTCGACAAAATTCACTACTTGAAAATGGTTTACAAACTTTCTTCCTCTTACAGGTTCAAGAAGACAACCTTCATTTTTATCAAAAGCTCAAAGATAACCTTAACCACTCCCTTTTCACAAGCTCAAGCAGTAAACTTGCATCTTTCCTCTTTTAGGTATAGGGAAGCAGCCTCTACAAAAGCTCCCTTTTCTTGATTGAATGAGCAAATCTTTAATAACTTCTTTTTTAGGTTTAAAAAGCAAAACTTTAGTTTCCCCAAACCTCACTTACAAGATAAGCACTTAAGGGAACTCTCTTGTTTACAAATGGTGGAGTGGGTTAACAACTTTGGTCTCTAACACTTTGTTTACTTTTTATTTAATAAAATTTTTTATCTTGCATTTCTTATCCTAAATATTTAAAAAAAACAATTAAAAAAATAAAATAAATTATTTTAATTTAGTTTGTGAAATTTAAAAATTTATTGATAATAATAATAATAATAATAATAATAATAATATAACAAATGTAAGAAGCATACAAAAACAATTCCCTAACTTATAATAAACCCACCAAATTTTTCAACAAACAATGTTGTAGGCAAGGTTGTAAATTTTGTACCGAAGAGTGTTTCATTTTTTTCTTTTTACAATGAGATATATTAATATCGGTTATTTCGATATATTATTTCAGATTTTTCGGTTTAAATTAAAATATTTATAAACTTTTCATACATGTAATAATATTATTAATAATAAGTAAAATAAATATATAAAACATTTAAAATTGATAACGATAAGTATAAAATTAATAAAATTACTTGTACAACAAATAATAATTATTTTTAAAATTGTTAAATTTGTTAATGCATTTACTTAATTCATTATTTATTTATTGTTTTAATTCAATATCAAAACATATAATAAAACAAAAAAAATCAATTTTCTTTTAATTTTTAAGTACCAACCAAAATAGTAAATTTTACCGAAATTGATCGAAATCATCCAAAACTCAAAAAATCAACTAATATTACTCGATGCCAAAACTGGTACAAAAATCAATTCAAGTGTATCGGCTTTTATGAAAATTAACATGTACCGACCAGTACGATCGAAACCGAAACGGTATTAACAACTATTAGGGCCCGCTATTGAGATCCAACATTCCGTATTTGGAGATCTAACATCGCTAAAGTAGGATGCGAAGCAGCATATTATTGTCTTCACCAAAAATGAAAAGCAGCATATTATTGTCTTCACCAAAAATGAAAAGCAGCATATTATTGGTTGGGATTAATTAAGGGCTGAATATGCCATAGATCAAGGTTGTCGATCGGATCAGACAAGCAGAATCATGTCGGCCACCGTTTAAAGGCATAAGGCATTATGCAAACTGCCGCCACTCGTGGAATATTTGGACCAAATTTCCCTCTTGTTGTTTTAGCTGCCAAATAAAGAACAATACCCCTCCACAAATATTAAAATATTATATATATATATATATATATATATATATATATATATATAATATGGTAGTGGTTTCCAAATTGGTGTTCTCAAATCGCAAGTACATAATTACAATTACTTAGAATATTCCCATTTTAGGTAAATAATAAAATGTTAAATTTTTTTCGTTATGTATTTGAATCTAACTGATGTGTTTTTGTGAAGTTAATAAGATAAAAATAGTTATAGCATTTTTATTAATTAGGTTCTCATATTCTATCTTTCTCCCATCAATTAGTGAAGAAAGGGAAATTTATTGAAAGTGAAGTATGAGCAATATTTGATTAAATGGTAAAATGTAATTTTTATCCAACAGTCTGAGTTCCATTTTTTTTTTAATAAATAGAAGTGATGGAAACCTAAGTCCACATATATCTTATCTCAATTAGCTAGCAATATTATCATATACATACTTCTCTATTTATAGAATTACATCTTTACTTCTATTTGCTTACAGTGGATTAGGGGTTATCTTCTTGCTTTATTGGCTTTAACTTTACAGAGAAGTCTGCTTGTTAGGTTGATTTAATTAATTTCAAATCGAATTAATTTATTTGTTGTTTCATTAACTTAATCAAATTTCTAATTTCTAAATCAACCTAACAAACTTAAATTTGATTAATTAACCTAAATCTAAAATACATTGAAGTTAAATTATATTTCTCATGTTTGCTAAAAAAATTATCCACCAAAATATTAAGTTAAAAACTTTAACATTAAACCTTAAATATCATCTAAATTTCTAATATTAAATATGTTGTTGCACAAAACAACAATAAAAGTATACTGACGTCGATGTTCGTACTAAGTCTCCACGTGTCTCCAAGAAGCTTCTGTAAAACAATAAAAGTCAGAGGGACGCAGGGGTGGTTCCCTGCGTAGACACTCCGATGCTTAAGTCAATAGAAAATTCTTCAATCTTGAGAAGCGTAAAAGCCAGTAGTCAAAAATTAGCGAGTAAAATCATACCTGGGGCCTATTTATAGGCCAATATTACAGGAGGATAAGTCTGTATTCTGCTAAGAATTTGTGTCCCAATACAACACAAGTTCTTTAGGATCCAGAGGAAACCGAGGTCTGTCGTCAGCGATAGGCTCAATCATCCGGCACGTTTGTGGCGCCAGGGGTCTGTCGCTGTGCCACGTGTCGCGTTCACAACTGTGGCGACAGGCTAAGGGGTCTGTCGCCCGCGACAGGTTCGTGGCACGTGTCGACTCCAACTACAGGCGATAGGCTATGGAACCTGTCGCAACGACAGGTTCGTGCCACGTGTCGACATCCAACTATAGGCGATAGACTTTTACGTCTGTTGCCCAGCGACAGGTGTCTCTCGCGGCCATGCCTTCTGTCGCTGAAGGCCACGTGGCCCAGTGGTTTTCTGCCACGTGGTGGTCTCTGACAACATTGGGCTTGGCCCAATATAGATAAACTTTGTCATATCAAGTGCTCCCCACTCTCTTGTTGCATTTATGCAATCAAGAGAGTATAAATATGTGTCTTTGGGCCTTAGCCCACCATGAATAGTTTTCTTTGTTGTTTGTAACTTCTTGTATTTTTTGCAGGTGAAAAGAGCTCTGTTCTGCGACAGGTGTGATCTGGCGCGACGTTTAGCATTCTCTGTCGTGGCTTTTGGCATTCCCTGTCGCGGCTATATAAACCCCTGGAACCGGACGAGAGAGTGCATGAAAACCCTCTGAGCAGCCACCTGTCGCCCATTTTTCAACTCTCTCGCGAAAAGAGTCTGTCGCCGAATAGTCTTTTAGCTCTCACCCGGAGTCTCTCGCTTACATCGTGACAGTAAGTACATCTGTCGCCTTATTTATTTCCTTTCGCAAATAGATTTTGGTCTCCCGCAGGTACTTTCATTCTTCTGCATAGAGTTTTTAGGTCTCCCGCAGGTGTCTCGCTTGGTACTGTCGCCCAACTGGTCTGTCGTCTGTCGCCTTTAAGTCTGTCACTCGTAAAAGTTTATTCGCCTTTAGGTCTGTCGCCAAAAGGGTCTGCCTCGAGTTATTCCTTTCACCATGTCTTCACAACGTCAAGGTAAAACGCTTATGAAAGGTGGTGTTGTGTGTTCTTTGACAAGTGCAGACTTAGAGGATATTAGGGCGCGTTTCCCTCTTCCCTCGGGCTATGGCTATAGACTTCCAGTGCAAGGGGAGGTAACGCCCAACTCGGTTAGAAATGGTGTGGCCGTCCATAAGGCTTCTTTGTCTTTTGGTTTTCGCTTCCCTCTTCCGGAGTTTGGCGAAGCGTTTCTTAGATACAAAGACATCATCCCGTGCCAACTCCACCCCCATACATGGGCTCAACTGGTAGCGTTTTCCATAGTGTGTCACCACCTAGGTATTATTCCATCGGTTCCTCTCTTAAGCGCCTTTTTTAGAGTTCGTAGGTTGAAAGGGTTGATTACGTTTTCCTTTCAACGATTAACGGTCGACGAGTTTCCTAATAATAAGATCTTCTCGGATCTCCCCAATAAACTGCGCGGTTTTGAGAGCGAGTGGATCGTTGTTGAGATTCCCAGTAACCTGCGGATTCGCTCTAGATGGAACTGCGATACTTCTGACCACTCCCAGCGCTCGGACATGTTCAAAATAGGAATTTTAAGAGAACAATTTGGCGAGTCTATTCGGCGAATCTGTTCTACTGGGGAACGGAATTTATTCTCTCTTCTAACCCCGGAGAACATTGCCGCTGCAGGCTGGGGCGTAAGTAGGACCGTTCTTGAAGCTTCTGCTGCCCCGTCGAACTTGCCCACAACTCCTCGTTTATCCGATGCTGGCCCTAGTTAGCCATCCCCGGTCTTAGTAGCCGAAGCATCTACCCCTGTGGGCCGCCTTGTAGATGAGTCCTCTTCAGATTCGGAGGACGGGACCCCTGAGGCTGCGGGTACTAGTGGTTATTCAGGGGATGGCCCTGAGTGGGCTCAGGCTGACGCCTTTGGGAGTCCTTTTGTTGATTTTCCGTTGGATTCGAATCTGGATATTTTAGAGGATTTTGGTGGTTTTCTAGGTTTTCAATCCTTTTTTTTTATTTCTTGTGTGGTGTTTCGCTCGGTCGGCTAATCCTTTCTTTATATATTGTGTAGGCATGAACTTCTGAGATTTGATGCGTAGGAGGGATGCCAGTGCTGCTGCTGCTCGAGCGGCTACTCCTTCTCAGTCGCAAGTTAGAGCCCCATCTGGGCCAGCGCGTGCTCCTACTCCTCCTCCACCTTCTACTGGCGAATCCAGCCGCCCTACACAAGAGGCCGGGAGAAACAAACGGAAGAGGCCTCCTGTCCCTGATCGAGGTTCAGGCGATCGCGAGAGCTCCGAGTCCCAAAGGAGTGATCCAGTCCCTCAAGAAGGTGGCTCTCGTGTTGCTGAGGGCAGGTCGGCTCCCCGCCAGCCAAGGCGCAAATACAGGAAGAGGCTGATTGTTGAAGCCTCGATGCCCACAAGACCAGTCTTACCCAAGGTGGTAGACCCTACTGTGAGGCGTTATGTGATTGATAGTGGGGTCGTCGTTAGTGGGGACGATTTTCAGACCTATCCTGGAGTGAACGATAACGACAGCATCGAGGATGCCGGGATAGCGTCTCGTCTGGCTTGGAGCACCATTCTTCCTCGTGACGAGGCGGAGCTGTTTACAAACATCTCGGAGGCGAAGGATAATTCTGATTATCTCGCTATGAAGGTAAGAGTTTGGTAACTAATTTCCTCGTCTAAACTTCTTTTTTTTTTAAAAGATCTGTTGAGTTACTTTTGTTTTTTGTCTTATCAGTCAACTCAACAAATTGCGGCCGTCAATGCTCGGCACAGGGCTCTCAGGGAGCAAGCTGACAAAGAGATTCGCGAGCTTCGGGATCAGAAGATGGAGCTTTCAAACGAGGTTAACCAGCTTCGTCCTTATGTCAACAAGGTGGAGGAGGTAAACAAAAGGAACGCTGATCTTGAGCGAAAAAATGCTAATCTCGAGCGAAGGCTCCAAGAAGAGCAAGCGAAGGTGTCTTCCCTTCAAGGGTATCAAGAGGCTTATAATAAGGCCGTCGATGACCGGGGAGCAATGGAGAGGCAGCGAGATGAGGCTATTGAGGAGCTGCACAATGTACTGGATCGTCAAAGAGAAGCTCGAATCGAGGACGTTCGTGAATACCGCTTGTCCCAGCATTGTTTTGACAAGAAAGCGGCTTTCTCGACGGGGTTTATTAAATATGGTTTCTATTTGGCTCGCGCTTGGTTGAAGAGGCATCGGCCCAATGAGGCTTTTCCTGAATTGTTATTCACCGAGGAGGCTAAGTACTACGATGCTCCTTCTTGGACCAAGTATGAGCCCGACGCACAAAGTCCAGAGGCCTATTTAGCGGAAGGGACCGTAGATAATCTAGACAACCTTGAGGGTCCGTGGCCTCCTCGACAGCCACTACACATGCCTGAGTCTTCCGAAGCACTTGGTCAATCTGAGCCTTTGGCAGTGTGTGACGTCTCTGAGCCTATCGAGACAGGCGATCAGCCTGAGTCTATCGAAGCACTTATGGGGCTGGACAGCGACGAGCTCCGGATTTCAGATTCTGCTGCCGCTGATCCCGTGCCAGACTCTGCTGCCGTGGTTGGGCCTTCAAGTGGGCTTTCAAGTGACATTCCTGTTTCCGGGGTGGCTCCCTCGTCTTCTCGGGATCCTGGTTCTTTGACTCCTCCAGTTCCTGAGCCCCAAGCTTCTCGAGATGCTAGCGCCGATGTAGCGCCTTCCCAGTCGGCTGATTCGGTCATCGCCGTAGATTAGAGTTTTATAGTTTTTGTTTTGTTTGTTAATTTCGATGTATAGGTTCATTTTGAATGAAAAGTACCGTTTTCATTTTGTAGTTCTTTCTCCTTTTCTATGAATGCCCCCCCTTTTTTTTTCGTAACTTGTTGTATTGTTATATCGTGAGATTCTAACGAGCAGGATTAGATATTGAGCAATCATAAGCTATAAGGAGCAGCATTAGAGCGTCAATAATAAAATCCTTATTTAAAGCATTATAGATATAGATCAATCGCGGATTCAGTAAGCTTTAAAGAGCAGCATTAAAAGCGTTTAGAGATACCAATCGATCACAAAATCTAAAGAACACCATTAAAGCATTGTAGATATCGATCAATTGTGGATTCTCGACATAAGGCGTACCTTTATATCATGTTGCTCCCCGAGTTCAACTTTGAAATAGCGTTTATTTCTGTTCAAAGATGAACTTTCCTCGAATGTTGTACCCGTCCTGCGCCTTTTTCGCTTAGGGATTTTGTTGTTTGCCCGTTTCGCGCATTTTTCGCTTTGGGACTTCTAGTTTGCCCGTCTCGCGAATTTTTCGCTTAGGGACTTTTGGTTTGCCCATCTCGTGCGTTTTTTGCTTAGGGACTTTTGGTTTGCCCATCTCGCGCATTTTCGCTTAGGGACTTTTGGTTTGCCCATCTCGCGCATTTTTCGCTTAGGGACTTTTGGTTTGCCTATCTCGCGCATTTTTCGCTTAGGGACTTTTAGTTTACCCGTCTCGCGCATTTTTCGCTTAGGGACTTTTGGTTTGCCCATCTCGCGCATTTTTCGCTTAGGGACTTTTAGTTTGCCCATCTCGCGCATTTTTCGCTTAGGGACTTTTGGTTTGCCCATCTCGCGCATTTTTCGCTTAAGGACTTTTAGTTTGCCAGCTTCTGCTTCATTTTAATTCTTGTAACACACAATCTGTTCTCGATCATTGCATTAGAGGATATATGTAGAAAATGAATAGCTGGCTTTTATTCATGAATCAAATCATTAAAAGACAAAGTAACTAAGCAATAGATGGAAAAGTAAAGATGTGAATAATTAATAATCAGAGAAGAGAGAAAAATAGTACAATGTTTACTGCCAGTACAACTTAAGATGGTTAGCATTCCAAGTCTTCGAGATTTTCTTTCCTTGCAAGGTTTCCAAGGTGCATGTGCTAGGTCCGACCATCTTTCTGATTCTGTAGGGTCCTT
The DNA here is from genome assembly GCA_032173925.1 of Heritiera fomes. Classification (NCBI taxonomy): domain Eukaryota; kingdom Viridiplantae; phylum Streptophyta; class Magnoliopsida; order Malvales; family Malvaceae; genus Heritiera; species Heritiera fomes. Next base: position 11,135,999 of record JAPDPM010000009.1, on the reverse strand, counting down.
CCCAATTGGCGCGTAGCTTCCCATCCTCCTTGTGGACGTTTGTAATTGCCGACTTTCTCAATACCAGGTCTCCCTCTTGTAATTCTCTGTTCTTTACCCGTGCATTGTAATAAGTGGCTACCCTTTGTTGGTAAGCAGCCATTCTCATTTTTGTCTTGTCTCTCAGCTCGTTTATCAGATCTAGATTCTCCCTTAGTCCCTGGGAATTAAGTTCCTCAATGTAAGGGACCAATCTGGGTGACTCAGCTCCAACTTCCACCGGAATGAGGGCCTCAGTTCCATACACCAAATTGAACGGTGTTTCCCCTGTCGATACTTTACTTGTCGTCCTGTAGGCCCATAGGACACTCGGGAGCTCATCTACCCATGCTCCTTTCGCCTTATCTAGTCTGGTCTTCAACCCGTGCAGTATAGTTCGATTACTCACCTCTGCCTGCCTATTGGCCTGTGGGTAAGACACAGAAGATATTCTTAGGAGAATATTCAGGCCTTTACAGAAATCTCGGAAAGCATCACAGTCGAACTGCTTCCCATGGTCTGCATTTATCACACGAGGGATTCCGAACCGACAAATTATGTCTTTCCACACCATTGCTTCCACCTTCTTTTCAGAAATTGTAGCCAAAGGCTCAGCCTCTATCCACTTCGTGAAGTAATCCGTTGCCACAATTAAGTACTTCCTTTGTCCTGAGCCTAGGGGAAAAGGTCCCAGAATATCCAGTCCCCACTGTGCAAATGGAGTTGGTTGGAGAGTGCTCTGGAGGGCCGAAACCGGCGCAGTTGTTATAGGAGCGAATTTCTGACACTTTTCGCATTTTCTCACTTTGTCAGCGGCATCCTTCCTCAGTGTAGGCCAATAAAACCCCACACGCAATACTTTTGAAGCCAATGCACGAGCCCCTAAGTGTTCTCCGCATATTCCCTCATGGACCTCAGCTAGGGTGTACTCAGCTTGTTGGGGCCCTAGACATTTTAGCAAAGGCATTGTGAACCCCCGCTTATAGAGTTCCCCATTTACTACTATGAACCTGGCACTTTTTAATTTCAGCCTTCGAGCTTCGTTTCTATTAGTTGGAAGTATGTTCCCCAATATGTAGTCTTTGATCGGGACTCTCCAATCATCTCCGTTCTCGATATTGTACACACCTTCTTCTTCGATACTAGGCTTAGCGAGAGATTCCACTTTGACCATACCTCCTTTAACTCCTCTAGAAGAAGCCAACTTCGAAAGAGCATCTGCATGGATGTTCTCTGACCGATTTATCTGAGTTAATTGGAAGCGTTCAAACGACTGTGCCAATAATTGCACCTTTTGTAGATAAGGGATCAAAGCGGGTTCTCGTGCCTCATATTCACCCGAGAACTGGTTCACCACCAACTGTGAGTCACTATGAGCCATTAAGTTGCTGACTCCTAGTTTTTCAGCAAGTTTCATCCCAGCTATCAAGGCCTCGTACTCGGCTGTATTGTTCGAACTTGGAAAGTCGAAACGTAGGGAATACTCATAGGTTTCCCCTTCCGGTGAAGTTAGCACAATTCCAGCCCCACTGCCATCCATGTTACGAGCTCCATCCACAAACAATTTCCACCAGACTAAGTCTGTTTCATTACGGACTTCCCGGCCAGTGCATTCTACAATGAAATCTGCCAACGCCTGCCCTTTTATAGCTTGGCGAGGCTGAAAGTGTATGTCATACTCACTTAATTCAACAGCCCATTTAATCAGACGTCCGGAGTGATCTGGTTTCTGCAGTATTTGTCTCAATGGCTGATCCGTTAAGATGGTCACCGAGTGAGCTTGGAAGTAAGGTCGTAACTTCCGAGTGGCCATCACCAAGGATAAAACTATTCTTTCCGCTAAGGGGTATCTTGTCTCGGCATCTAGCAGGACTTTGCTTACATAATAGATTGGGCAGTCCTTGTCCCCTTCTTTTCTCAGTAGGACTGCACTTATGGCTTTCTCTCCTACACCGAGGTACATGAGGAGATGATCACCGGGCTGTGGCCGAGACAGTAGAGGCAACTCTTTCAAGTAGTCTTTCAGCCTTTCAAAGGCGTAATTACATTCTTCTGTCCACTTAAAGTCTTTTCCTGCCTTTATCGCCTTAAAAAATGGTAGACTCCTTTCTGCTGATTTGGACAAGAAGCGATTCAAGGCTGCTATCCTCCCTGTCAACCTTTGAACTTCTCGCACAGTATTGGGTGGCCTCATGTCCAAAATAGCTTGAACTTTCTCGGGATTAGCCTCTATCCCTCGATTTGTAATCATGAATCCCAAGAATTTCCCAGATCTCACCCCGAATGAGCATTTATTGGGATTCAACTTCATCTTGTATTCCTGCAACACACTGAACACTTTTGTCATTTTCTCAGCATGAGATTCTCCCTGTCGGCTTTTGATGATCATATCGTCAACATAAGCTTCCATGGTGTTACCCAACAAGTCTTGGAACACCTTATTTACCATGCGCTGGTAGGTCGCTCCCTTATTTTTTAAGCCGAATGGCATTACTCGATAGCAATATGTTCCACTATCGGTAATGAACGAAGTTTTCTCCTCATCATCGGGATGCATCATAATTTGGTGGTACCCCGAAAAGGCATCCAAGAAGCTAAGAAATTCGTACCCACAAGTTTCATCTACCAACTTGTCAATCCGAGGTAGTGGATACGAATCCTTTGGGCAAGCTTTATTCAGATCCGTAAAGTCCACACACATTCTCCATTTCTCGTTGGATTTCTTTACCATTACAACATTGGCGAACCACTCCGGGTAATTGACTTCTCTGACGAACCCTGCTTGCAATAACTTCGAAATTTCTTCATTTATTGCAAGTTGTCTTTTTGGAGCAAAATTCCTCTTCTTTTGTTTTATCGGCCTTGCTCCTGAGACTACGTTCAACTGATGGCAGACAACTCCAGGATCAATTCTGGGCATATCGGCTGTAGTCCATGCGAACACGTCACGATTCTCCTTCAAGCATCGGACTATTTCCTCCTTTATTTTTTCAGGCAACTGACTCCCCACATATACTACCTTCTTCTCATCTTCTTCATCTAATCAGATTGCCTCCATCTCCTCGTCAGGTTTTGGTTTAGGTGGTTCTTCGATCGTAAGGGTTTCCTTTCTCTGAATTCCCTCACATGTGGTAGACGCAACATTGCACGTTCTGGCTTTCCTTTGATCTCCCCTTACTTGTCCAACACCGCGGGGAGTAGGAAACTTCATCAGCAAATAGCAGGGATGGACCACCGCCCTCATGTCATTTAACAATGGCCGTCCGAGGATCATATTGTAGGCTGTAGAGGTTGATCTCACAACCATGAACAATGCTTGTCTGATGACATCTTTTGGGCTCTCCCCCAATGTAACAGGTAGCTGAATGGCGCCTGCTACCTTTACCTTTTCACCGAAAAAACCGTATAAGGGTGTGGGCACTGGTTTTAACCTGTCCTCCGATATGTTCATCTTCTCAAAGCAGTTCCAGTAGATTAAGTTCACCGAACTTCCATTATCGACCAAGATTCGGCCCACCGGATGCTTTGCCACCACTGCTGAGATCACCATCGGGTCATCATGAGGAACCACTATGTCCCCCCTATCGGTCGGTGTAAAAATGATGGGTTCCTCATCTTGTTTCTCCTCCATCACAGAGTTGATTTGGTGGGCCTGTCGGGCATAAGTTTTTCAAGACGAGGAAGATGTACCAGCTAATGATTCACCCCCGGATATCACGTTAATAGCTGGTCCTGTGGGCTCATTATCTTCCTCTCGATTTCTTCTTTCAATCCTTTCGTCATTACCTCTCCTTTCTCCTTCATTACGTCTCACAGGTCCCCTGTTTTCACCCCTTCTATCTCTGAAGTTGTTTCCTCGGTTCTGCGCGGGTTGGTTGTTTCTATCACTCCTCCATACGAAACGGTTTATTTTTCCCTCCCGTGCTAGCTTTTCTAGCTGATTCATCAACTCCCTACATTTTTCGGTCGTGTGCCCATGAGTTGAGTGGTAATCGCAATACGACCTCAAATCACGGCCCAGATTACCTGACGCCTTCTTCGGAGTCTGTATAAGACCTGTTCCTTCAATGGCTACTAACACTGAAGCCCGAGATTCAGTGAGTGGGGTGTAGGAAGTGTATTTCAGTGCAGGGGGTTTCTCAAACTTTCTCTGTTGGCTGGAAGATGCTTCAGTGACCTCTCTTCCTCATTTCCTTCCCTCTTTGGATTCTCCTGTTGCTACCATTTTCATTACTTCCTCCTGGGTTACATACTTATGTGCACGGGAAAGCAGATCTGAAATTGTAGTTGGCTGGTCTAGGGACAGGGATTCTTGCAACTTCTCAGACCTTGTTCCTTGTAGCATGGCTGCTACGGCTATACCAACTTACAGATCTCGCACCTCTAAAGTAGCATCTCTAAACCGATCTACGTAACTTTTCAATGACTCCTTAGCCCCTTGCTTAATAGTGAGCAAGTAGGTCGGTTCCTTCCTTCTCTGACTGTTCACCGCAAACGCCTTGAGAAACTCACTTCTGAGCTGGTCAAAAGAGATTATGGACCCTTCAGGCAGGTTATTAAACCACTTCATCGCATGTCCAGACAGAGTTAGGGAGAAGGCCCTGCACATTATTTCGTCTTCCCATCCATGTAGCAACATTAAGGCCTCGAAGTTTTGCATATGGTCGTAGGGGTCCATCTTTCCGGTGTATGCGGCCATCTGCGGCATTTTGAACTTTGGGGGCAGAGGTTTTTGCATGATGGCCGTGCAGAATGGTACTCTTCTCCTCTGGCTCTCTTCTACAGACACTAACTTCTTTTCTTCCAGCACTTGTTCTATCATTTTTTTCATGTCCATCGGAGGAGCGAGATGACTTCTAGCATGAGACGAGTCAGGTATGTCTTCAACTACTTCCTTGCCCTTTGCTTGAGGTGTGTTTGTTCGTACCATCTGTGTGCACCAAGTGGGGTCAAACTCCGAATCGGCAACCCAAGTGCTTTGATCTCCAGCACCGTTCTTTCCAGCACCTCCAATACCATGGTCTACATTAGTAGCATCCAAATTCGACAAGTCATGGTAGTGGGCGGTAGACCCTGTCGTCCTGTCACCCTTCTGTCGCCCAGACACCTACCGCCCTACATGTGGGGCCTGTCGCCTAACGCCTGTCGCAAGGTCTAGGCCTGTCGCAACCTCTGTCTCTCGCTGGGTTCCGGCGACGGGTCTCATATTCCCCTGTCCTGTCGCAGCCCTTTGAATATCATTCTCTTCCTCAGGGGGAGCCTCTTCCCGGCGATAGGGTCCTGTCGCTGCATCATCCTCCTGTCGCCCAAACACCTGCGGCCAGACCCCTTGATTTGCTCCTCCTACCAAGTTCTGTACGGCAGGCGGCAGATTCAATGTCGGGAGAATCCCTTGGAACAAATCCACCATGGCTCTCAGCGCCTGGGAAGTCTCTTCACTCTGTCGCCTCAGAGCTTCGAATTCTGCCGCCGACACAATAATTCTTTCTTCATCCCTGTTCACCTGGTTCCTCCGACGGATCTGTTGTTCAGGGGAACTCACGGAGTTTTCCTCACTCCCAGTCCTAGCATTTGTTGATCTCGTTCTCACCATCTAAGAAAATCTTGGTTGGCTTTTTACACGCTTCCCACAGACGGCGCTAATTGTTGTTGCACAAAACAACAATAAAAGTATACTGACGTCGATGTTCATACTAAGTCTCCACGTGTCTCCAAGAAGCTTCTGTAAAACAATAAAAGTCAGAGGGACGCAGGGGTGGTTCCCTGCGTAGACACTCCGATGCTTAAGTCAATAGAAAATTCTTCAATCTTGAGAAGCGTAAAAGCCAGTAGTCAAAAATTAGCGAGTAAAATCATACCTGGGGCCTATTTATAGGCCAATATTACAGGAGGATAAGTCTGTATTCTGCTAAGAATTTGTGTCCCAATACAACACAAGTTCTTAAGGATCCAGAGGAGACCGAGGTCTGTCGTCAGCGATAGGCTCAATCATCCGGCACGTTTGTGGCGCCAGGGGTCTGTCGCTGTGCCACGTGTCGCGTTCACAACTGTAGCGACAGGCTAAGGGGTCTGTCGCCCGCGACAGGTTTGTGGCACGTGTCGACTCCAACTACAGGCGATAGGCTATGGAACCTGTCGCAACGACAGGTTCGTGCCACGTGTCGACATCCAACTATAGGCGATAGACTTTTACGTCTGTCGCTCAGCGACAGGTGTCTCTCGCGGCCATGCCTTCTGTCGCCGAAGGCCACGTGGCCCAGTGGTTTTCTGCCACGTGGTGGTCTCTGACAACATTGGGCTTGGCCCAATATAGATAAACTTTGTCATATCAAAATATATTTTTAGATGAGAGTAACTTATATTAGAATCATTCTAAAAATTGAGTTTTTAGGTGCCAATAAATAATGCTACCTCAAATTTTTAAAGGATAATTATCCAATATACCGTAAGTGGAGTTTTTTTTTACTCTACAAGCGAGATTAAGATAATGACACATGTTCTATTATATTTATTTTTTTTATTTTCTTAATATTTTTAAAGGACGTGTTACATCATCTTAATACCACTTGTGATGAAAAAAAATTCTATTGATGATATATTGAATATTTGTCCTTATTTAAAGGGCATGTAATTAGTATAATAAATTCGTACTCATTAAATCAATTATCATTTACTCAATTAACTTGCATTAATTATTATGCTTGAAATTAACAATTGACTTATAAAAAATACGCAGTAAAAATTAAATATTATTTTGAAAAAATATATAAAAAGAAGACAAACAAACAATCTTGATTAAAAAAATTTTTCAATCCGAAGGGTTTGAAACTAACTTTTAAAATCACTTTTCAATTAAAATCAAAATTTTTGAAGAAATTGTAACAAAAAATGAATAAGAAGATAATTTGATAAAAATTATTAAAAAGAAGTGATAAAATAGAAATTTTTTATTAAATTAGTATAATAATGATTTTTTTGATATTTGAGAGTGTATAATACTAATCATATGTCTTTTAAATGTGATTATGTGTCAATTTTTTTAGTGCCTAAGATCTCACTTTTTAAGGTAATCCTAATATAATTTAAACTCTTTTTAAATTTCAAAAATTTTGTAATTTGTTTTTGGATTTTTTATATTTGGTTAAAATTTTGGTTAGTTCAATTTTTGAACTGAATTAATTGAAAACCAAAATTAATTATTTCAAAATTATTTTCATTAACCAATAATCAAAATAACCCATGAATCTAATAAATTCGGTTCAATCAATTAACTCAATTAAAACTGAAAAAAGCTTCTATTTACACCTTGTGAGTTACCAGACACACCCTAATGACTAAAAAAACCCTAAACCCTAAAATCTTCCTTCCAAAATTACTTCTCACATCCTAAAAAATTTAATATTTTTTCAAAAATATCATTGATCCAAAAAATTTTCTTTTTTTTTTGAATTTTTTTTTGGTAAGCTATAGCTCACCCAAAATGCTGCCTGGCAACACTTGAATGCTGCCAGGTAGCAAGCAAATGTTGCCTGATCAAGTGTTGAGCATTTTCCTAAAAATGATTTAAAAAATTATTAGTTTTATTAAATATTTTTTTGTCAATCTTTATTAAATATATAAAAAACTAAATAAAAATTTCAAAAAAACAATTATTTTCAATTTAAAAGGTCCCAGCAGTGGACTATCGAGACATTTTAAAGTCTCCCGATAGTCTACCACTAGGAGAAATAAAGGGCTCTCAACAGTTGATTACTGAGACCCTTAGAAGGTCCTGGCAATCAAGTGTCGAGAGCCCTTTGTTGCTCCCAACAATTCATTGCCGGGAATTTCAAAACTAAAATTTTAGGATAAAATAGATATTTTGTACAATGGTATTTTTGTAATAAAAAATTTTCATTAATTTAATATATGCCTAACACTCAATAAGATATGAATAGAACCTTTCGAAACTGAAATATAAGCACCTCTACAAATAAATTCTTTTCATTACGGTGGAAAGTGTAGGTGACACATATAAGAGTTCAAAAAAAAAAAGATGTTTACTATTTTTTAATTAAATTGAGAATATGAAGTTTCGAAACAAACTATTTTAACTAGAAGGCATGCGATGCGAGCAAACTATTGAACCAAATGTTTAAATGCAACATGTTTAATTTATTTTTATTAAAGAATAAAAATATTCAACATGAAACAACTATATACTTATTCTCTTTTGTAACCAAAAACATATAATATATATACTTATTCTCTTTTGCTAAAAAAAATCCTTTGCCTTGTAGTCATCATTCTCAAAAAATAAAGATTCAATTATTTTTATATAATAATATACTTTAATGTTCCAACTATAAATTATTTGAAGATTTGATTTACTTCATATTTTTAGATGAAAATGTGAGATTTGGTACGCAACTATTCAAACGTGAGGAAACATCAGTGCCAGATAATTTGGTACGACTTGCATAGCTTAAATGTGAATGTCGTGCATGTTAGTGCGGGAATTAATAGCTCTCATAGTAGCTTATTTAATTTTCACATGATGGTGTTGGGGTGGTTGGGTTATGAGTTAGGCACGAAATTACATTTACAGTATATTCATAATTGATCAATTTCACAGTTAAATCTTTCGTAATTTGCTCTATATCACACCATAAATATTTGAAGATCCTCCAGAATAATTTCCTTGGAGGCTTTGCCTGTTTCCAGAGTTATTTTCATTTTCCTTTCAAAATTGTTGGATCTTTCAAAATGCAAGTAATAGCAGCACATTTTCTTAGTTATCAATAAGTAGTTGAAAGAAATAAAAGTGAATTTTTTTTCAGATATTTGGACATGATATAAAGATTGGAGTTGTTGTAAAAAAAACTTTACTGTTTACCACTTTCGTCATGAACAAAATTAATTTTAGACCTTAAAACAGATTAAAATACTTGTGATTAAAAAAAACTGAAAATAATTTTCTAGAGAGAGAGCAGCACAGACCCTACTGTGTGTAGTCTTGTTATTCCTTGTTTCGTCCTTTCCTACCCTATTCTCCCAGTTTCATTATCGTCCTTTTTCATGAATGTTCACGATCACCAGTCCAGCTTTCTGGTGTTTTAGCTTGTTGGAGTCAGCTTCAGGTTTCAGCCCCGGGTATAAAAACCAAGGACATATTAAACTATTTGTTTCAGCGAATTAATTCATCAAGTTCTTAGTATGATGTGATCGAGGCTTGAGGCATTGAGAGTAATGCCAGATTTTGGATTTCAGAAAATCCGAAGAAAAGAGGATTCGATGATGAATTTAGAAGTATACAAATATTAAAGATTTCTCCCCGTGTTAGGGAAAGACACAAGGCTGGAAAGAAAAAGGGCAAAAGCGGGTTTGTATTATCAAAGGAAAAAAAAATCTTGGGCCTTGCTTATTTTGCCGGCTCCTTATTGATTATTGAAAAAAGGTAGCATTTTTCCCATGTGACCCGGTTCCGTACAATGGGCTGTTTCCTATTGGACCACACTAATCCCAACTCACCAAACCCTGTCCAGCTGAATTCTTCAAATGCGTGTGTATATATATAAATATGATTTAAATATGATAAATTGTTAGTGTATAATTTTTATATATTATTAAAACGTAAAAAATTGAAATTTCATTTATAACTACTTATGAGCAAATTGAAAATAATTTATTTGTATTTGCTTTTAAGAACTTTACATTTTTTTAGTTTGTATATTGATGAAGTATTAACTTTTGATGCATTGACAGTGTATATAAATTATATACTGTTAGTACATCATATATAAACCCATATAAAAATATGTTTATATATAGGTATATGCATGTATGTTATAGTGTATACAAGATCAGATATTTGGTGTACACTTAGAATGGTAAGCAGATACCAATTCAACCCAAGATAACCTCACTGGAAAGCCATCAATAAAATATTAAGGTATCTAGAAAGCACCGCAGATTATTCATTATGCTATCAAGGAAATGATTTGCATCTAATTGACCATATGAACACCAATTGAAGAGGAAATTTAGATGAAATAATCTGCCTCAAGCTATGATTTTTTATTGAATAATGGGGCAATGTCATGGAATACTAAAAAAACAAACTGTGTAACTCTTTCCAATGTATGTTGAATTTGTAGCATTTTCAACTATATTGCAAAAGATTGTTTGACTTAAGAGATTTTTTGAATCATATGAGATTTAATAAAGATGCATCAAACTCAGTATTAATAAATTGTAATAGTCAAGCAGCAATTGCATTTATTAAAGATCCCAAATGTCATTCAAAAACCAAACACATAAATACTAAGTACAATTTTGTTAAAGGCACGATTGCATAAAAAGAAGTCTACATGCAATACATATCTACGCATGATATGATTTGAGATCATTTACGAAGCCCACACCTAGAGATGTGAATAATGGTCACATTAGATCTTTAGGATTGCGTAGGCTTTGATATATATTGTTAAGATGTTCTTAATAAACAATTTATGATTAATTTTCCATGTTGTATTTGATGTTGACTAATTTTTATCTCAATTAATGCCCATAAAGTTTAGTACTTTGTTTTATGAAACACATGCACACACACATATTTGTTAAGAACAAAAACAATATCATGTTAAATGTATGTCGGACAAATAATTGACCTTCTCAAGTAATCACCTTTATAATTTAGTGCCACAAAGATGAGATTAGTTTTAAGTAATAAGAATTTCAGAGGTCAAGCTTAAAATGGAATTGCTTTGACAACGAGTCAAGATGAGGTAATATGATACTGAGATTTGTGACTGAAAGTGAATAATCCCACAATTCACTTTATCTATCTTTGTACGCTAGGTGGAAATCTTGTTGTTGTCTTTTAAAGAAACTAGAGTTGTGGACTCAATTTAGATGTCGAGTGTATCTGAACTATCACATGTATGATATTGAAATTATAATAAAGACATATGCTCCATGGGAAAAGAAAAGTAATACCATAGCATGTGTTTCCATACCACATATGCATTATTCGACCGATAAAGTTAATTGAAGAATTGGTCTTTGCTTCTAAGTTGAGTGAGACCTATGAGGTCAAAGAATCTCAAATTAGTACCCTTATAACTATTGATTGTTTCTTAAAGTTCCAGTTCAGTCAGCTATCTTGGAATGCTACTAGTGATTATGAATGATTCAATCTAATGGGACATATTTGGAGAGCAATTAAATTGAAACGGAGAGATTTTAGAAGAAAGAAAGACCATTTTGGGGTCATTTTTTGTTATTTCATTGGTCGACTAAGTATGTTTAAAGAAACTAGAGTTGTGGACTCAATTTAGATGTCGAGTGTATCTGAACTATCACATGTATGATATTGAAATTATAATAAAGACATATGCTCCATGGGAAAAGAAAAGTAATACCATAGCATGTGTTTCCATACCACATATGCATTATTCGACCGATAAAGTTAATTGAAGAATTGGTCTTTGCTTCTAAGTTGAGTGAGACCTATGAGGTCAAAGAATCTCAAATTAGTACCCTTATAACTATTGATTGTTTCTTAAAGTTCCAGTTCAATCAGCTATCTTGGAATGCTACTAGTGATTATGAATGATTCAATCTAATGGGACATATTTGGAGAGCAATTAAATTGAAACGGAGAGATTTTAGAAGAAAGAAAGACCATTTTGGGGTCATTTTTTGTTATTTCATTGGTCGACTAAATATGTTTAAATAATTAAACATAATTGTCAATACAAAAGTATATCATACAGTTTTATATAACAGAGATCATGAAAAACTTTAAATGTGATTGAATGGATCTAGGCAACTACATACTAACTCTACTTATATTTTTAGGTTGCTATATATACCTAACAATTGTATAGCAACGAGCTTTAGAGATGATAAAGTATGTTGGTCTTACAATCTATCTTCTTGTATTAACTTTACAACAAAAGGGATACGTTCTCTTTGATTATGAGAGTATTACACTCATTATGTGCCAGTGGGAGATGCGTAGTCTAGTCCACTGTCCAGCCATAATAAGTGGAATCGGATCTATAAACTCAAACTGCCATAGAATTTTTTTTTGTGTAAATCATAGGTATCTTCATTCGTTTTAACCATCTGAGACTAATCATGTTCGGGGTTTTATCACAGTTAAGGCTCCTCATCTCTCTCCAAAAGTGTGTTTAGTGAGAGTCGAATCCGAGAGCTCTTTTCACAAATTCAGTCTGCGTTACCAATTGAGTCATAACTCATGAGTACCATAGAAAGTTTTTCACCCATGTACAAAAATGCCTTTAGGTTTTTTCTTTTTTTCGAAAGATATAAAATGCTCAATCGAGTTTAATAAGGAATGATATTTTCCCCTTTTTTTTGGTCTAAACCATCCGATATCCCCACACTATTTTGGTATAAGACTAATCTGGATTCAAGCCGAGCAGGATCCAAAGGACAGCAAAGCTCTCCCTCAAGAGTTTTAACACAGCTGCATACCCAGGACTTGAATTCGAGACTTCTGGTTAAGCTAGAATAGCCTCCTGCCAACTGATCTACATGCTCTTGGATATATTTTCCCATATTTTTAACAATTAAGGCACACGACCAAGTAAAAAACAAAAAGAAGAAACAAAACTCTCAATCATTCTCTCTGCAATTTAGAGGAATCACGACCATATAAATTTGTACGATTTTAATTGTGACTTTATATTCAATCAATAAATCAAGCATACCATTTCATCCAAATTTGTTAGTACTTAAATTTTACAATTTATTATTCCAATTTCGCATGATGGATTATAAAATTGAATTGTTGTTGATATTTCAATTATGATCATTACGTTGTATGCCATATGTTATGTGATATGATTTCTAACCGTAGTAATTATGATATGTTCTTGATATCACAAATAACATATATTATGTTCTTGATATTTACTAATTACGATGTGATTAGTAAAGTATCACAAATTAAAAACTCACAAGGAGTATTTTAAATGTTATAGAAGAGGTTTTTTTTTTGTATGTTTAAATATATTAAATAAATATATTTAAATATATATTTTAAATCATTTAAAGAAAAAATAAATTACTGACAAAATCTGGAGTACAGACTGTATTATATATGCATAAAAGTAAGAACAAAATTCAGTGATAGCTAGCAGGAACAATTTTATATTTAATGTAGTCCTACAAATAAGATTACCCACAGAAAGTTGTGCATACCTTGTAATAGTACAAATTATACTACAATTTGTACTAGTACAAATTGTAGTATAATTTGACAGCAACATCCTATTTTGTTGGAGGAAAAACTAACAGCTTTTGGTCAAGTTTTAATTTTCTTGTTATACTTTTAATGTGAACTTTATCGTAGTTAGCAATTATTTTCTAGAGTAACGATAGGGTTCATAGCATTCAGACTAGACTATATAGGTATTTATATTTATCAACATAATTTACTTGTTCTACTTTTTAATTTTATAATAATTAGGACAATACTATGTTTTTCGTTCAAGGTAAACACAAGTTTATTGCCTCTAATCTTCACGTCACTCCCTCTTTTTGTTATTATAATACATTTTGGTTTTCGATGAGAATTTTGGTATGGAGTTTTACATGAATTACAGATAAACGATTTTTTTTGTTTAATTAAATGAAATTTAAGAAAATGAAATTACAATTTAAATTCAAATGGACTTACATTATATCTTCAATCTATTTATGGAATACTTGTAAGTTTTTTTTGTTCACAGGAGGTACAAAAATAGAAATTCGAACTTTGATCTTAATTATTTTTGAGGAAGATAACAACAATTAGATTAGGTTAAGCGTTGGTTTAAAGATATTGAATAATTATAGGTTTAATTAAATATAAACAAGTACTACTTTTAGTATTTTTTGTAAGATAACATTTCATTGTTATTATTGATAATAATTTATTACACACTATCTTCATTATAAAAAGTTTTAATTGTTTATAAAAAATAATTTAAATAAAAAGATTATTATCTCGTACATTAATAACAGAGTATTTTAATTTTATAAGTGGAGTTAAAAAATTGTTGCATGTTTTTTTTTTAATTTTTTTAAATATTTTTAAACATATATATTATCTTGTTAACTTCATTTATAAAATTTAAAAATTTTATTGACAGAATAAGATAATAATACTAACTAAAATAACTAGACCATGGTAATTAGGATTGATGTTCAATTCATTCAATACTAGTATTAGGATCAGCTTTTGCCATGCAATGCGGAAGAATGAAGGTTGTAATTGGAGGTTTCATTTGGTTCATTGAAAATACTTTTTGAAAAATGATTTTTATATTTTTTGGCATTTGGTTGGTAGAAAATTGATTGATCAATAGAAAATGATTTCTTGGTTAATGAAAAGTTAGGTCATTTTCTTGAAAATTGTCTTACGCTTTTAAAAAGGAAAAAAAATTTCCAAAAAATAGATGTCTATATGTAAGGTTATTTACCAAGTTCGTGAGTATAATTTTACTTAAGTTAGACTTTAGGTATAATTTTAAAATTTTGATTATAAAATTTGTTAAATTAATGAAAATATTTTTAATTTAATTAGATTAAAAGTTTTAAATATTAAAATATTAACATTAAAAATCTTTCAATATTTTAAGTTTAAATATTTTTTTTGTATATTATTAATCTTATATATTTTTAATATTTCATTAATAAACAATATTATATTATTATTTTAGTACTAATAAATACTAATTTAATAAATAATATATTTATTATTTTAATAATTTATTAATATTTTAGTTCGAGATTTAACGTTTTATATTTTATTTACAAATATATTTTTGTTAATATTTTATTGATAAATATAAATAAATAATACTTTTGTTATGATTTTAATAATAAATACTTTCAATATAAAATATAATGATTTAATAGTATAAATATTTTTAATATTCAAAACATATAAATATTAATATATTATTAATGTTATATATATTAAAATAGTAATAATACTTCGAATTTTTGAAAATATTAATATAAGTAATTATAAATAGTTTTATTTTAAATGTTTAATATTATAAAATTTTAAAACTAAATATATTCTTTTCAAAATATTATTATTTTTAATATTAATAAATTAATTAATAAATAATAAAGAAAATTTAATATTTTCTTAGTTATGTTAATATCATTAGAAAAAAGAAAACAGATTTATCAGAAAACAACCAAATAATAGAAAATATTTTTCATTGACTCATTCAAACAATGAAAAATTTTTGTTTTTCAAAAAATGTAAACATATTATAAAAATAATTTTTCGAAAGTCATTTTCAATAAGCCAAACCGAGTTGAAGAATGAAAAAGAAAAAAATGACAGAGATAAACGAAAAAATAAAAAAAAATTATATGTTCATGAGAATTTGATAAAAAAGAGAAGCATGGAAAACAATAGAAAAATATTGTTATTTTTTATTTTTAAATAATAAATTATTTTCAATTGAAAATTGATTAAAAAATAAATGGGATAGATTTATGTGTTTTTTAGTCCAATAGGAAGGCACCAACCTAACAAATTGTGTGTGTATAAATATATTTCGTATTATTGTATAAAATTATATTCTTATTGTGTAAAACACGAAAATTATTATATTAAAATTTGTGTCAACATATTAGACACAATATATATTTCAATTTTGCCAAATTCATAAATAGATTTTGCTAAATTTTAACTTGTATCATATTTGTTTTTATTTATATTGTTTCTATATCGTATCGTATTTAAAATTGTTACGCATGTTACCAAAACAACAAAAACACAAGAGTGAGAGGCAATTAAATCGCATGCACCGATGTTCTTGAGACGAGAGGCAAGCTAGAGGTGTGCATTCGGTAGGTTATCCAAAGAAACCAATCGAGATCGACACAAAATGATTATGTCGGGTCGATTTCGTCGGATCATTGAGTACATTTGTTATGTTTTCGGTGATTTATTGTATCTCGGACGATTTTTGAAAACAAAGTTACTAAATCAAACTGATCCAGATACCTTATACATTTTTACCATTACAAAAAATTGTTAACCATTGACTCAAGCCTTTCCTACCGCTCCCTAAAACTAAACTAGCCCTTCTCGAAACCCTAAATTTTTTTACTGCCTTGAGCTTCCCCTCACCCATCGCCGTGCCTCCCTTTGCCAATCTGCCTTTCTCAAGGCTCTCTCATCACTCTTGAGTCCTCGCCCCTCGGTCCTCTTTAAGGCCTGGATCTGTGTAGCAATGATGATTGATGTGCATATATATATGTAGGGGCATGGATCTCATTACAAAAATGGACCTAACGCTAAGAGGAACGTAGCCAACAACCATGCTAAGACTCCCACTATGTGCACTCGGTTGTAAGCGCAACATTGGTCACCCGAGAACAAGACCTCTCGAAGATTTCAAATCTCTCCAATCGTACTATAGAAGAAAACATGGAATTAAACCATTCATGTGTAGAAATTGTGAGAAGGCATTTGTAGTGAAAGAAGATCGGAGAATGGAGAACCGATGAGAATAATTGCAGAAAGATTTGATATTTCATTTGGGGGTTTGATTTCAAGCGCAACAGGTCTTTGAAAGATCACATCAAGGCTTTTGTCTTTAGTCATGGGGCAATTGGCATCGATTCTTTAGTTGAGGATGATGAAGATAAAAATTTGAGCTTGAATGTGAAATGAAATCTAGCATTTTTTTGGGTTATCTTTCTAGTTAGATTAAGTTGTTTATAACATATTTATCTTTATGGTTAGATTAAGTTTGGACATATGTATTATGATTTTAACACTGTTTCTGAAGTAAAAAAATACTTTATCAACTGTATATAAGATAATAATAATAATAAAATTATTATTATTATTATTATTTACAATTTTGATGACATTACTTGGTTGTAGGAGTGTAAACTGAATTTCCCAAGAAAATTGGCAGAACCAATGGAGAAAAGTCAGTTTTTTTGTCAATTTTAACTCCTTATTCGGTTGTTCGATCACTTTCTTTTTTTTATGATCGGTTAAGTCGATTTTTCATAAAATCAAATTGAGAAAACTGAATCCAACTGTTTACTCACCCCAAGGGAAGGTGTGCAGATGTCACTTGTAAAACACTTGACACTCCATATAACAAAGGTACAAAACGAGGGAGACATGGCCAATTTTCTCTTAACTATCTCCATAAACAATCTTTTTCTACTGAACCTTCATTCTCCGACACTTTCTTGTTCTCTTTTATGGTTTTTTTTCTCTCTTTTTCTCACAACCAAATTAGCTAATCTTCTCTTACCCCTTTTATCATTAACTAACTTGAGCATTAGATGTCGTATCGAAATAATACATTTGACCCTCACTGATGATACTTCTTACTTGCAGAGAACCTAACAAGAAACACTAATAATCTTGAACAGCTCTTCTTCACTACCTTCCAAAAGTTTCTTTACAAGTGTGTATATTTATAAGATCGCCTTAATTTTTTAAATTTGATTTGTTATCTAAATTTACTTATGATATAACGATAAAACAATATATTTTTTATTTCATTTCTTTTTATTTCTCCAACTCTATTAAGTAAGAAATTAAAAAAGTTATATATGTTTTTTTTAATTTTTTTCCTTCAGAGTATATCAACAAAAAAAATTCATTTTTTATTTTTCTTCCCCTTTTATTTTTTATCCAATCTCTAAAATAAAATAATATAAAAATATACTGAACAAAAGAACACAAGAGAAGGAAAATTCCGAATATGAATTATTAATTATTAATTTATTCTCAAATATTCTCCATATAATTTTGCCATAGAATAGGAAAGAAATATAGAATATTGCCATACAAAAAGTCATTTCTATATTGCAAGTGCTGTAAACAATTTAAATTAAAGAATAAAATAAAAAACAAAAAGTATAAAAAAAGGGAAAAACCAAGGACAGCTCTTCCCCTAACTTAGCTTAGCTTTTAACTTGAGCCTCAAAGCATAAGTCAGTGTTTTTCTACCCTGCTAAGAAAACACTCCCCAGCACCACTATCAGTTCTACTCTGGCGCTCCAATTCCAGTAGATCCAATCTTTCAGTTTTTCTTTCAAACTTCAAATAAGAAAAAGCTAATAATAACAAATACCCATATTATTTAATAATTATTCTAAGCCAAAACCCAAAAGTTCATGCTGTAGCTTTCTTCTGATACCAACCTGTTCACTTCTCTTATCGCGTTGCCTTCAACATATTTTTTTTGTTTTTCTCATTTTATTTTCTTGCTTTGTTAGTTTTTTTCACTGAGAGACGCTCACTTTCATGGATGAAATGTACGGTTTCCAGTCCACGGGAGAGTACGCTGACAAGGGCTTGATGTCACCGGAAAACCTGATCCTTCCTTCTGATTATCAAGCTTGGCTTTGTTCATCGGGTCGGGTTCCCATGTTTGGATCCGACGAGTTAATCTCAGCTGCCTCTGCCATATCCGAAGCTGCTTCTATCAACCCTGAAATTCAACGAGAAGCGGACATGTCAAGCGTGATCAAAGCCAAAATCGCTTCCCACCCTTCTTATCCACGTTTGCTTGAAGCTTACATTGATTGCCAGAAGGTGAAAAGAACTAAATATGATGCGGCTTTTAAATAATTTTAAGCCTTTTTTTCCTCTTCTCTTTAGTTTCATTAAATATGATGCCATATAACGGTGTGGATGCTATGTGCAGGAACTTCAAGATAAGATTAAAAAAAGGAAATGCTTTCGCTACAGTTGCTTCTGTTAGTTGTGTTTTAAATTTCCGCCTTAAATGAGAGTTTACTTTGGTTTTTTTGAAAGCTTTACACAAAGGTTTTCTGTTTCGAACAAGTCCTAGCTTGGGTACTTGAAGCTTTTTTTTTTCGACTGCGTATATTATGGAGAAAGTTTGTACTAGTTTCTTTTCATTTTCGAGATCCGACCCTTTTTCTTACCCTTCTAAAAAAACTTTCTTGCTTGATCAATTCCCATAATTTTATGGAAAATTTCAAATGGAATTCATCAAACAGACTGTATGCGGTCTGTTGGAATTTTCTTGGAGAAGAGTTTGTATAATCTCTTTTTCTTTTTCTATTCTAGGTTGGGGCACCTCCGGAGATAGCTAGTATATTAGATGAAATTCTGCGAGAGAACGATGTTAACAGTCGGGATATCGTTCCAACCTGCTTGGGTGCCGATCCTGAGCTCGACGAGTTCATGGTCTCTCTCTTTCCTAGCTTCTCTCCTTGCGCGCTTTTAAGTTTACTTTGTTTTTCTAGTTTCTAGTTTCATTGCTTATATATGATGGTCTGTGGTTGTTCAGGAAACTTACTGCGATATGTTGGTGAGATACAAATCTGATCTTTCAAGGCCTTTTGATGAGGCGACCACCTTTCTAAACAAGGTTGAAATGCAACTTCGAAATCTCTGCACGGGTGCCTCCATTCTAGGTCCTCCTGGTCAGTCACCTCCTCTCGCTCTTCCACAAATCTGAGTATTATTATACCTCAGTATTATTTCTTTTGAATTTTTTATTCTTTGTTTAATTTTTCGATTCTTGGTTTTTGTGCTTCCCAAATCTTATGTCTCTCTTTCCATACCTGCATTATCTGCTCCACTTACCGAAGAAATTTTACCCCAAAGAGCTGAAGAAACTAAAATCAATCTTTAAACCTCCCATGAATCAACCCTGCGACTAGCAGGTAATACTTGGGTATGTCGGTTCCTGCTGCATGATAGTATGGATCATGGAACCCACAAGAAGGCGACAGCCATTCCTTTCCTAGTCATAATCATAGATCTCTATCCTGTTCTGCAAAAGAACCCACTAATGGAGGGCAACAACAGTACTCGAGGAATAATCCAACGTTTCGAGTCTGTCAATAATAATAGTAGCACTAAAAGACAACAAAAAAACCCTAGAGATGAAATAGACCCGTCTTTGTTTAGTCGCCGCTCCTATCTTAAATTCCCGTTGTTGGGTTGTAATCTGAAAATTTTCTTTTCAAACGTTGTTTGGGAGGCTATGATTTCATATTCTTATATTTTCATTTGTTCTGTCCGGGAAGGGTAAACGTAGAAAATGGCAACTGTTGAGTAGTAGTGGAATACGGATTAATCCTCTCTCTCCAATTCAATTAGTGTCATCAGGGGCTTGCATTTGCCCGCTCATCTTTTCTTTCCTTTTCATGTTAGTTTCATTTTTATTTCTATTTTGTCTTCGTTTCGCTGTGTGTCAGAAAAATGAAGCCTGAAAGTAACACCTTTTGGGTTTTGAGATTCTGAATTGACGTTTCAGAGCTTAGTGATGCCGTGGGAAATAGTTGCTTGATAGTCTCAGCACAATGTTTGCCTCGATAATTTCCTTTTGTGAAGCTTAGATGATGAGAAAACCTACTTACAGCCTCTTAGAGTACAAAAGCCCAGGGCCAGCTGTTTGAGTTGATTGAATGTTTGGACTATTTAAAGTCAGTTTTTACCCAAGGGGTTTTCTTGTTCTTACTCTCCGGTTATGGAAATATATTGTCCTCATTAACCTTGTTATTTTGGTCCAAAAAGAGCGTTGCTTTGGTCAGATATGATACATGAGGATTCAGTCCAATGAGAATATATCTCCATCCTCCTGATAATAGTTACATGTTCCTTTTGAAAATGCATCTCCGGTTTGGTTGAGAACTGAGAAGTAAAGACCACAAGATTGACCATTGCTTAATTAACCTTTTGAAGTTTGATAAAAGCATGCTAAACCAAAATGTCCTACTAAATTTTTACTCAACATATTTCTGTAGGTACAGAATTGTGTACAAGAATCACTTAGTTTATGTATGCTGTTGTGTTTTAAACTATATACAATACTGTGGTCCTAGATAAACTTTATTCCAATATCAATAGGATTCCCATCTTAAGTTATCAGGTTACATGCAAGGCAATTAACAAATACTGTCTAGAATAAAAAGACATCAGATCATCATTTTATGTCTTACTACTGGGGATATGTTGACTCTTGGTTTTTCTGGTCTGTTGTCTGTATTAATATGAACATACTTACAGAAGAAATGGGCACCATTGTTACATGGACGAAGGATAGTGTGTTGGACGCAGATTTGTCATGTTTTTGACAATCTTTTATTTTGTGGATCCAAATGTCATACCATTATGGATGGTGAAATATCCAAGATGTGTTTGACATGCATAAAAAAAGTGGAGTTCATGTAACATAGACGGGCACTACTTAATGTGTATAGGATGGTATGATATTGTTACTAATTTTTGTTATGATTGATCTTATCATTATTGAGTTTTAAGCAACAAATTAACTTCATATGTTTGGTTAAAAATTTCATATTGATGCCTAAAATTAAGGACAAAAATGAGAGTTATATTGGTTAAAAAGCAAGAGCAATATGCTAAAATTTTATTCATTGCTTATACTCATGTATATATAATTGCTTCTGCTCATTGTATTGTGTTATCATATATCTTGTATGTTGCAATCTCTACCTGTTCTTAACAGTGTTTTTTTTCCTAAAAAAAAATCATTTTTTCAATCCAAGAGAGAGGGGGGGTCTTGGTGTATCAGTGGCTTAGTAATAATCTAATATTATATGCATTAGCTTATTACATATTTTTCAAAATAATGAAGGTAATTTTATGTGCCTTACTTTGATTTGATTCAGCATTCCTCGTACAGAGCTTCTGGTTGTATTATTTGTGTTGTGCATGTGTGGGCCTGTAATAACATGACAGAAAACTTGCTACTGATGTATGGTATTATATAGCCTGCTTTCAATCCACTTGTGTAAAATAAATGTTTTGCTTTACTTTAGTGGAATGATAATGGTCTGTAATGATGTCCAGTCTGGTTTTCTGAATGAGTTTCAAGTTCCAACAGAGCATAAATTATTATGCATATGGATGGTGGGTGGTGAAGAATTTTGGGATTTGTCTATGTACTGTCTGATTGGCTGATATGTGGCTAAAGTTATATTTTCTTTGACTATTAATATCTTCTTGGAAGTTGTTTTGGATAACTAACTTCTAAAAATATAAAACATAAACTAATTTAGTACATTTTTATGCCTGCAATTATCGCTGTCAACCATTTATTTGCATAAGAATCTGCTGAGATCACGTGAGTGTAGATCACGGTGGCTTTCTAAAAGGACTAGTATTGAGGTTTAATGACTTGCTAATTCTTTTCTTTCTTTGAGATCTAATATTTTACTGTGATCTGAGGTCGCTTTTTTGCCATCATGGCTGGAAATTAGATAGGCTTGAACAAATATCAGATTTTGATACTTCTTTTGCTTTAATAGTTTTTTTTTATAGAACTATAAAAATCTAACGCAAAAAAGCTGCTGATGTTTCCATTTGTTAAGGGAGGCTTGTGCATTTCGCATGTGTGTAGCAGCCTTAGAGTTCATATTTCATAGAGTGATGACTACTAAATAATAGTATTTTTGCATAAAGAATGGAAGTTGAAAAGGTTGTAAATCACTGCATTCTGGTTGTCGATAGTTGGCTACTATAATTGTTTGTGTTGGGAGTACAATATACCTTTTATGGTGTTATCATCATTCTAATCACTTCATTTGTTTTATTTTCTCTTCTGCTTTTGTGGTTGTGCTGGGTACTTAGTGTTGGAACTTATTAATTAACTTGCCTATCTACTGGCAAAAGGAAAAGAAAGAACTATGATTTGATACACATGCAACCATTGTCGTCTTTTATAGAGATCGACTTGGACATGTTATAAATTTGCATGCTTGGATTGTGTTAAAATGGCTTCCTGCAAGGCTTGCTTATGTTATAGGACCTCATGTTTGTCCAAGCATTTGTTATCTGCCGGTGTGTTATTAAATTGATCATCAAATCCTGTTTCTCCTTATTTATGGAATTATTTTCAGTTAGGAACAGTGACTGGGTTGTACTCACTAATAGATTAATCTTAGAAATAAACTAAAACATATATTCCTGCATTAATCTAAATACGGTAAATTCACTTTTTTTATTTCCTTTTTCTTGTAGAATTTCTGAAAGTGTATCTAGGGAAGTGCTTGTGCTTCTATACTTATTGTTAGTTAGACTTTTGTTCATCCTAACCATTCCCATGATCTAGGAGGACGACATGGATGTTGAGATGTCCATGGCTGGCATTTATATGTATTTCCTTCTCTTCATGATGGAAATACAGTGATATTTTGTTTTAGACATCATTCTAATGATAAAATTGCATAAACTTTTTTTTCCATGTTCTGCCTAACAGCTTTGAGGCTTAAAACTTTTGTTTGATGAGAGCTGCAAAATTGCTCCATGATATGTGTTATTAAGCACATCATCATCAAAGCTACTCAAAAACATTAAGTCATTAGTAACAGCTGCTCAAAGTAAATCTGTATGGTTTCAGCTTAAACTAATAAACGAAAACTAGGTTTTTCCTTCAAGTATTGTTTTCAAAATGCTGTTTTTCTGGTGCCAAGCCTGCATAGAACATTGGTGGCTTTAAGTTGATGTCACAGTTTCAGTTAATTGAAGGTCACGGGTGCAGTGTTTTATTATTAAAATGATGTTATTTTGTTAAATTTTGAATGTTTTGAGATCTTATATTTGAGTTGAGTTCTTTCACTTATAAATTTTAAGTTAAAGTACAGTTTTGTGGATTTAGGCTTATAGTTGTTATGAGTTTGTCACGTTATAGTTATGTCTGTATGTGATGGAAGCTTGTGGTGTTGTTTTTTTTTTTTTTTTAGTTTGTTAGGTGATAGTTTCGCCTGTAGGTGATGTGGAAGTTAGTTAAAGTAACATTATTCGACATCTATTTGATCTTAGATTTCATGTGATAATTTTAGATTTAAGTTAGATCTTTTCCGTCATAGTTAATAAATTTTAGGTTGAATGCATAACAATTATGTTATAATCTCCTTTCCTGCGTGAGTCATATATTTATATATCATCATCATCATCAGAGTTTTTATCCCAATAGATTGGGGTAGGTTAATGAACCAATATCTAAAATCATGTTAGATCGTCCATATGTATTCTCTGCCTCTATATATTTATATATATATATATATATTAATCTTAATTGGTTATTAAAATGTGACAAGAGGTTGGAAGGATTACGAAGTTCTCATGAATCAAGTCAGTTGCATTAAACCATATAGTATTAATTATGTATGCTTGTTCTTGATCTTCTGGTTCTCGTTTTCCATGATTAGTTAGGAGAAAGTATGCTAGTGAGATGGTTTGTATTTTGGGAGACTGGAGAGTAATCAAAGGGCCTTTTGACTTATAAATCTGCATGCACACACTAGTATTTAGTTGGTGTTGAGGGGTTGAAATCATTGACCTCCGAAAGGAAATAAGCTCCCTCTTAACTAGAAGAATCAAAGAGATATGCGGTCCCCTTCCTGGATTCCGTGGTCGTTGCATTTTCATATAAATAAATATATATATATTGTTTCTAGGAATGGTATGTTCATATAGCACATGGTTGATAGTTACAATAAATATTGTTGTCGTATTTAGTCTTGAATGCCCATTCGACTCTTAGGTAAGGTTGTCGCCAAGGAAATCCTGAAATCCTTAGTTCGGTAAGCATTGATCATCCCGAAGAAAAAGATTTTTGTGGGATCAGCAGCATGGCCAGCTGATAGCGACCAAAGCAATAAACTTTGCGTAGAGAAGAATTAAACATTTTTGTTATGTGAAAAAGACCCGATTTGATCGGGAGGTCGGAGTCACATGGACTCCCGCAGGTTGCGCTGTGAGGCCGTCAGGCTTTGTCATCGAAAAATCAGATGGTTAACTCGATTGTTCAACGCGCTCTCTCTCTCCACTCAACTCTGCTGCTCTCTGGTGCTTGTCATTCCTGTGTCCGCTTTTGTTAATGTGCATCACACGTGTCTGCGTGATAGCTGAGTACTGGGCTGCACGATGGGTCCCACTCTTACACTTCTTTTCCTTTCCTTTGGTTGGAGGAGGTTCTTTTTCTCTTTGCTCCTCTCATGGCCCAGGCTTTCGGCTTTTCTCCACTGTACACACTCTTCCTTCGCATGCCTGCAACTTCGACACCCTTCACAATCAAAGGGTTTAAAACCCACCAATAGTTTCTGCCAAATGGATATTTAAAACGTTTTATTTTTTTCATGATGCCAGATTGGAAAAAACGGAGTATAATAATGCATTAACATATAAGTAGCAACATATAGCAAAAGTGTAAAAAAAAATTAGTTGAGATGATAAGGATTGTTTCGATTATAAAATTTAAGTTAGATTTTTGTTTATAAAATTTAAGTTTGATTTTTGTTGTCAGTAATTTTTTTTGGTGGACGATACATGTCTGTGTCATCGTAATAATTGATTGTTGGGGGCTTACCTTTCGGGAATTGTGTAGTCTTAATAAACAATAAATATAGTTTCTTCTCTCTCACTTTCTTTGTTATTTTTGGAACTTCTTTCTTTCACTTTCTGGCATATGTGTTAATTGACAAGATGGCCGCACTGTCATGTCCACTCGGACTCAGAGTGTGAATGACAGCGGACGTAACCAGACTGGGTTTTTTCTTTCTGGTCACGATGTTGACTCTGCAAAGTCGGACAGTGTTCAGTTCTGACTTCTGAGTGAGCCCTCGCCATATAAGTGTATATTCACTGAGGATGCGGTGGTTATGGTGGGGGGTTTATTCAAGTCTTTATTTTGGGGTTGGGCCCCTCTGGCTGTGCTCTCGTCCTGCCTCTCTTCAGTCTCTGTTGTGTTCTTTGAGTTCCCTATAACGGTTAACGATCTGTATAAAATCTAGCCACGCAGTATAAGCTGATGAACTGGACGACTTCATCAAGGTGGAATGTTACTCTGGTTTTGGGGTTGGTTTGACAATAATATTGAAATCATTAAATTAGTTGAGAGAGGAATGTATGACAATTATTCTACGTCATCATATATCATTTTCGTTTAAATTGTGTTCATCATTTAATTATCACATGTGATGTGTAATAAATAATCAATTTTTTTTAATAATAAGATTACGTGATACAATTTGAATGGAAGTGATATATAATGATGTAGAGTAATTGTTTTATTCAATTTTTTTCTTAAATTAGTTCGGCTTAGAGAATGAGATGGGATAAAAAATTAGATTGAACCTTAGATTCATCATTGAATGCTCAAGTACGACTTAGTTTGACCTTTTAATTAGTTTGATATTTTATTTAAATAATATATTTTGTAAGTCTTGAAAATATTTTTGATGATATGTGCTATTAAAAAAATATTATTGTAATTTTAATTACTTTATATTTTTATTCAATTTAATTTAAGTGTTTGTTGTGTTTTAGATTTTGATATAGATTTTAATTTTTTAGCATTTTTTGTAAAAATTTATTTGAATTTTTTGCATTATACTTATTAATATTATGTGTGTTTTATACTTTTAGTTTTTATTTTAATGTTTTAAAACAAAATTGATTATGTTTGGCTGAGTTATTTGTTTTATATGTAATGGACTTGGAAAATTAAGTCCCAAAAATTAGGTCGGGTTTGCCTACGGTCCTGTAATACTCTATCTAAACTCAATTCGAATCCTATTCTCAATTCGAATATGATTCTATCCATGCCTCTATTTAGCTCAGTCTTTAAATCTATAGAAATATACTCTTATGGATGCATATGAGATGGTCAAGAAATAAATTTTTCAGTTCAGTTTTAAATCTATAGATATATATACTCGTGGATACATGTGAGATGGCCAAGAAATGAATTTTTGATAAAAATAAATTAAGATTTATATAAAATTCTTGATGAGATTGATTGTAAAGCAGTCGGTCATAAAGTGGTTCCCAAACTTCTTTTATCTTGTGATATTGATTGTGCAAATGGAGCTTTTGTCCTTGGTCCATTGAATCCAATTCTTAGAGATGAAATATTATTTGAAGTTTGTGTAGCAGTGGTTTTTTTAGACTTTCTGGTGGGATGCAAATCTTTATTCACACGGATGTACAAGGGGAAGAGATATTCGTACCTTGAATTTAATCTTTAAAGAGGAATTAACAACTGTTAGATTGAACTTATTGTTTGTTACAATGTAATCTTTATGCATATCTAGCTTGCCAATTGACATTGGCTAATGCATGGAAAGAATTTTAGTGCTACTAACATCTTGTTGCCTTCTGAACTTTGCACGGTTGAGAATGACCTAACTCTTGTTTTACGCATGCTTTATTTTTTTCATCTTTTCTTTTCTGGTCAGCTGAAAGCGCTGTATCATCGGACGAGGAAGATCTCAGCGGTAGGGAGGTAGATGCAGAAGAGGCTGAGCAGAGAAGTGAAGAGAGAGGACTCAAAGATCGGCTACTTCGTCAATTTGGCAGTCACATTAGCACCTTGAAGCTGGAGTTCTCAAAGAAGAAGAAGAAAGGAAAACTACCAAGAGAAGCAAGACAAACTTTGCTAGAGTGGTGGAATATTCACTACAAATGGCCATATCCAACGGTAAATTCTTCCCTTCCTAACTGGTTTTTACATTTATGAGTGCTTGTAAGTTATTATCTTTTATATTTTTGTTGCTCCTTCAGGAAGCTGATAAGATAGCATTGGCTGAATCAACGGGGCTAGACCAGAAGCAAATCAACAACTGGTTTATAAATCAGAGGAAGCGGCACTGGAAACCATCTGAAAGCATGCAATTCGCGGTTATGGGTAATCTGTCTGGACAATTCATTGCTGAGGACTGAGGGCAAGTTCATTCTCAAATGTATATCTAGATCATCTGTTACACTTTTAAATTAGCTTGTTCTGCCTTCCAATTCCATGTATATTTTGAATGCATATTTATTGGGGAGACTGAGATTGGGAAAAAATAATTGTAATTCATTCCATGTTCATCCATCGGTGATCCCAATTAAGTAGTTCGAAGATTTGGCTGATTTATTCAGCTTTATTTATTAATGTTCAGGACATTAATATATCCCAATCATATTAAAATGTTTGCATGGCAAATTGGGCTGAGAAACTTTACACTTTGAGGGCTCACGAATCATGATTAGGATAATCTAATACATATAGCTATCTATACGAGCACGAATTTATTTACACATGTGTAAAATAAATTTGTTTTACACAGTTTTATATCTTTATATAAGATTAATAATTTTGCATATCAACCGTTGGATTTAACAATGTACTCATATTTATTATGTATGTCAATTTTTGAATCAATCTGTTATTTCTATCATTTTAATCTAGAATAATATTTTTTTTAATATATATCACCGGTTGAAATTTTATTTTATAAAATAAATAGTTAGATATATTCGATTAATTTAAAATTTGACATGCATTTTGCATATAGCTATTTCAAACCTATTTTAGATTTTTTTATTTTTGTTTATATTTTTTGATTATAATTTTTTTTGGTTACATTTTTTTGATTATAATTTATCGTAACTAAATATAAATAAATAAATAAACAAACTTAAACCTGTCACACGAAATTGAGTCTGAAATATTTATTTGGACTTGAAACTTAATTTGGGCTTTTCAGTAATTTGGACGTTAGACTTTGATCCAAAGACTAGTAAATTCGCATACAACTAAAAATTAAAAATTCAATAAAGCCATTAGGTTCATTAAGTCTAATAGCTTGCTGAACCTTGTAAGCCCAATAATTCAGACAAAATACGATGTATACAAACTAATCAATACGGTATATAGCAACTAATCAAGGGTTCTTAATCAATTTCCCATATCAAAGTCATCTTTATAAAAAAGGAATGCTTTCTTCAGTACGTATTATCCAATTTCGCATAATGTCAATGTTCACAATACTGATATGATCCAAGCGAATTTCTATAATTACGGTTATGGGCAGAGCTATTAAGGGCTTAGTGGGGCTCAAGCCCTCGCTGATTCAAAATTATTTTAGAATTATGTATTATATAAATAAAATCTTTTACGCCATGTTAAATTTTATTTGAAAGAATTATTTTTCTGAACTCAGAATTATATTAATGATATGAGCTTTAGTATTAAGTTTTCAAGATTGAAATGCATTAATGATTTTGCTACAGGAAATGTTGAGAATAAAAAAGATAAATGTATCCATGATTTATTAGTTTATTTGTTGTTGACACAAGTATATATGTCACAACCCGAAAATCGTGACGTTCACTTGACACTTACATTTATTCCACATAGTAAAATTATGAAGTAGATTTTTCCTTTTTCGTTTTACGGTTTGTATTCGGCGTCAGTGTAGTCACTAAACCATTTTCATTCATTCTTTAATTCAATTATAATTTAAATTACTCTTTAAGATAGTGAAAGATCATTTATAGTCCATAACTTATTATTTCTTAAAAACAAATTGAAAATATCCCCTTTATATTTTGAGATTTTCCTAATTAACTATCTGCAAATCATCACAATGCAATAGAACAACATTTCTCACAGTCCGCATTATATTCACCAAATGTGTATCATCTCAACAGTCCTAATATCCACTACTAATTGCCACATAAACATCATATAATATCAGAATATTACATTAACTACTCATTATCCTAGTTTACATCCCATCCTACAGTACTGTATAAACATTGCCTAAAAAAATAAAAGCATATAGAGAAGAAATATTACTATACTAAGATATTCAACAATAAGACTTCCAGAGTCGAGACACTATCAAGTCACCAGAACCGTCCGACGTGTCCCTTGAATCAATCTAAAAAATAGTTCTTGTTTAATGAGTGAGGACGCTCAGTAAGTCATTTATATAAGTGCATAATTAAATTTATACTGATCTAATACAAATGCATGAAACCTTTAAGTAAAGATTCTCATGTCATATTCACTCTGTAATCGTTTATCAAGCAGCTTAGATCATGTCCTAAAGGTTTCCTAAGTGAGCAAGGGTTTAAGGTATCAATGAAAAAGTGTGTTTTTGAAATACCTCATTATACCCGTCCCGGCACCTATCTATCACATTGACCTTTGATCATAACTGATCAACCATTTTCAATCCTCTTGTCATTATTCCATAGTATGTCAATAATGAATCATACGTAACTCCGACATCATGTGTTATTAGTTTACACTCATATCAATCTCATGTTATATCATATCTTATATGAAAAATATGTTCAGATGCTATATTAAATCATGTCACTTTTCATCTAATAAGTACACTCTGTACTGTATCAAATCATATCACTTTCAATGTGGGGAAACATAATCACATGTAGTATTTAAGTCATGACACTTCTTCATATACATTTCTTGCTCATGTACAGTATAAGGTCAAGATATCTTTCATGAAGAAAGCATCTCGTTTTGTTATGATTCATTATGCAAACTTATGGAAGCTTTATTGTATAAAAACGACTATCATTTCAAATCATATTACACATACTTTTAGAGCATGTTTAAAACATGTAAAACTTTAATTCATTACATGTTCACTTTTAAGACACGTTAGAATATGAACAATTCGTAAATATAACTTGCACTTTTAAGGCATCTTTAAAAACATGTAATGTCTCAAAACATTTCATATTCACTTTTAAAGCAGGTCTAAAACATATACAGTCTCAAAACATTTCTCATATAATGTAAAAATCATGTCAAGTCTAGAGTTCATATCAAATAAAATCATACTCTACACAGCATATCATATTAGGTTTGAGACTAGGCTGAATCCCTAATACTCTATCAATAAAGACTTAACTTACTGTATCTAGTTGTGAAAATCATGTCATCATCCCCTGAAAACTAGGGCGCTATCTATGGCCATAGGCCTCATGTCGCTCAGTCCCACTGATCAGGTTTGACTGAGCCCTGTCCACGACTATTGTTGGCCAAGCATCTTTGCCTAATTAGTAATCTCCAATTAGACGGTTTCCACTATGCTTTATTAAATTAAACTCTCTTAGAGTGCCTATAGTCTCATAAAACATTTAAACCTTTCACTCTTCTTATGAAAATAGTGTAAAGTATGTAATACATTTCTTTAAGATCATTTACATGTATAAATACATACACTTATACTATATATTCAGTCTTTTCAAAACAATTCAAACATATAAAGTATTTATATAAGTATTGCATAAATAAATCCTTTCAGAATCTCAAGTTCTAAATAAGGCATGCTTAAAAGTGATGTAATTTAAAACCTGAGTTAAAAACAATTTACTATCATGCTCATGAAATATATCGATGCAATATCATTCGATATAGCACAAACTATAATCCCAATTCCTCATTTCCATCCTTTCGATTTCAACCGGATTATACCTAATAGATCAATTCAATATCCCCTATCGATACACAATATTCATTACTATTTCACAACATTTACCAATTAAATCGTTCACTTTTACTTGTAATATCAATACTAAAACCTCCACTACCAATGTGGGTCCTCTCAGTATTTCACATATAACCATATATTTCCTTAGCAACTTTAACAATAACATTACAATCATTCAAATATAATTGAACTCATTTACTATAAATTATTCAATCATTTCTTAAATTTGTCATCATACCATAGGCATATTATTCCTCATATATCACTAAGTCTCAACCTTTAATCATTATCATTACCACACAATCTAACTATATCTATACAATATAATTCTAAATCTGAATTATGTAAACGTCTTACTGACTCTTATGCTCGGGGCTCGTGAGTCGAGCCTAGCCCAGACTCGGTTTGTCACATTGGCATCATGCTTTGAGCTTAGCGTGCGTACATCGAGCTTTGCTACTTACGTGTTCATCGCTTTATCGTCACACTGCATAATTAAATATTATTAACTTGAGTTAGTATTAGTCATATGCATTTCAGATTAATTTTCATAAATTTAGAATTACATGATTCATTATTCCTTACCAATCCTTCGACACTAACCCAAGCTAAGGTACAAATTTTTTTTTTCTTTCCGTTCTTTCCTTTTCCTTTATTTTCTTTCTTTCTTTCTTTCTTTTCCTTTTCTTTACTTTCTCCCTTGGCTTGATCGGCTCAACCTTCTTTATTCCCCTTCCTTTCTTCTATTTCTTTGGTGCCTTGTTCTATGCCTTGACTCCGCCTAAACTCCAACCAATTTCAGCCTTGCTTCCACACATGTTTGCAGCCCACAAACTACCTCAAATGCCCTTTGTTTAGTGCCCAAAATATCTCTCGTACAGCCATTAAAAAAAGCGACTCCAACGCTGCAAGGCAACCCCCAAACTAGACCCCAACAATAACCTTTAATGTCAGTCCTCTTCCACTGCCTTGACTCAAAACCGAGCCCCAAAACAGCCTAAATCCCAGCCATTCCCAGTTATAGTTCTCACACCAAAGTTGCATGAAATTGCCACCTCATTAGCCCATATTCAGCCACAATTCAAGCTCAGTTCAGCCCTTTCAATTACCCTCTATGTGTGTCCTGTTTTTAGCTCCTATTTGGCACAGAAAAGAATAGATTTTGGCCAACTCAACCCCAAGAAGTCCATTTCGGTGCAGTTATTTTAGCACCCGTGTAAACTCATCCAAACTTCATTATTTTTTGCTTCAGTTCAACGCCTGCAAGCCTTTGTCCTGCCAATAGCCTCCACACGTGTACGTCACCAAAGCAGCACTGTCATCGAGCCTAAAATACCACTGTTCTTAGTCCTTGTTCCAGCCAAACTTCCCCTGTTCTTAAGCCTCAATAAAGCCTTCAACAACTGCTCCATCAACTGTTGTTCTGGCTCGGTATCTCCAACACTAATAGCCACCTAAACTCTGCACTTCAGAGTCCCAAAATCCAGTTTGCTCCTTCGTTGTTCGGCACCAGAACCAGCCCTGAAATTGGCCTTAAAGAACACTCGGTTCATAGCATCAACAGACCAGATTCAGACTATCGAAACACCATGAATTCCTCCTTGTTTTGATTTTTCTTCAATGCTGGTCTGCCCTGCTACAAAGCTCCCTTGCCTGTTTTCTGTTTAATCTTTCCCGATCGCCTAGCCTCAAGTTTCCTCTCATCTCTCTCGCCCTTCTCTTTTCTCTCATCCCTCACACTTTTCCTTTCCTGTTTCTTTTCTTTCTTAGTTTCAGATGAGAGGCAAAGAGTTGACAAGAGTTGGGGAGAAAGAAGAAAGGAGGAAAAGACGTGTGAGAGAGAATGGAGTATGGGTTAGGTATAGGTGTTTTGGGTGTGGGTGCTTTGTCAAGAGACAGAACACCATCATTTTTATTTATTATTATTTTTTTTAATTTAATTTTTTTCATTAATATTATGATTTATTATCATATATTTTTTTAAATAAAAATATTTCATTTTAAACTATCACATCTTAATTATCTATTAATATTTATATATAAAGTACATTTATATGTATTTATATATAGTATATTTTCTTCAATACTACCATATATATATATAAAATATTTTCTTCTAGCTAAGCATATTTATAATTCTTTTATTCTTTTAAATATAGTTGAAATTATATATGTATAATTACACTTATAACTATACTTATACAAACATATTTATATATGTATATTAATTAATTAATTAATTTATTTTGTATCACTTAATTGTTTATTATTATATATATTTATGTAC
This sequence comes from Heritiera fomes, assembly GCA_032173925.1. Classification (NCBI taxonomy): domain Eukaryota; kingdom Viridiplantae; phylum Streptophyta; class Magnoliopsida; order Malvales; family Malvaceae; genus Heritiera; species Heritiera fomes. The sequence continues at coordinate 11,102,401 of JAPDPM010000009.1, read as the reverse complement.
TTATGCATGCATGCATGCATGCACGTGGCAAGCAGTTGTTGGCACATGCATGTACGTAAATATATATTCATAGAATTTGCGTATTCCACTCATATCGATTTAAAGTACATCGCATGTACGACAATCTTTTACTTTAACGTCATCCACGACTTCTATTCTTGCAGATTTTGTTTCTATAGATTTGAACCATGATCTTACATTTGAAATCCCAAAATTGCATTATTGCATTATTTTCTCATACAATTGCAGGTTGAGTACACGATTGGTTTAAAAAAATTGCGATTATCACATCCTCCCCCCTTAAAAAAATTTGGTCCTCCAAATTTCTCCAAGTCGTCTAGAATAGGTAAGGCTACTTCTCTTTTATTAACTTATCATTTCTCATGCAGCTTCTTCCGAAGAGTGATGTTGCTAGAGCACTTTTACCAAGAGAATCATCTTGGATCTCAGTACCTTATCCTTTTGATTTAAATTCTATATTAGTTTCTCAATATACCTCAAGTCCTCCTTGGTTCCAAAGGTTCATACTCAATCGCGTGGGAGGGATTCAAATAGTACTTCCTAAGCATATACACGTGGAAGATGTTGTGCACACTCGATAACTCTGGAGGTAGCATTAGTCGATATGCTACGTCACCCACTCTTTCTAGTATCTCAGAAGGTCCAATGCATTGAGGACTCAACTTTCCTTTCTTACCAAACCTCATTATGTCCTTAGACATAAAGGTCTTCAAAAATACTTTACCTCTAATTCGAAACTCTAAGTGTTCTCTAATTATTGACATAACTCTTCTGTTTGCTTTGAGTTGTCCTTAATCGATCAACCTCACATTCTTTGAAGCTTCTTTTACTAGTTCTGTAGCACATATTTTGCTTTCATACCTTAAAAACTCATCATCATTGGTCTCATACTCTGAGTCTTAATTTGGTTATACTTTATTGAAAATGCTGTCTCGAGGACATCTTTCCTTTCACTTCTCAACTGAAGATACCTTAATCTCAAATCAATCTTATAAATTACTTGAGCACCCTTTAACTCATCCAATAAGTCATCAATTGTAGGTAATGATTATTTATTTTTAACTGTCACATGATTTAACTGCCTATAATCTATATACAGCCTTAAATAGTTGTCTATTTTTTCACCAATAATACTGGAGTCCTTAGGGTGTCACACTTGGCGTGTAAACCCCTTATCTAGCAACTCTCGCAGTTGCTCTTTTTTTTTTTTAAGCTCATCCCACATTGATCAACGTTATACCAACATATAAGGGTGTTTTCTTTATCACTCCATTTCATCTCAAAGTCCTATAAATTTCAATATCAAATTTTCATATTATCACTTATTCTAAAGGTCGTATCGTTCCCATATTAATTTCAGAGTTCATTACTCGATAAGCCCACCAAATTAGATGTATCTCATTAGTTGACACCTTGTGACCATTCGTCCTCTTATACTTTAAAAACTATCAACTGGGTCAAAGTCAATACGAGGACATGATGATCTCGAGTCCCTTATTTCATGCAGTATTAACTTCCACATCAATTTGTTATCTTGCACAACATACCCAATTAATCTACAATTTCCATTCAAAGACCCTATTCTATAAAATGTGTTCTTTTCAACTCTACTAGTGTGAAATCTGAAGAGTCTTGTAGGTATTAAATCCACATTGTTTAAAACCATAAGGTTCAATTTACTAAACTTTCAAAATTCACGTACTTCAAGTGATATATTTCAAAAGTTGAATAATTTACGATGTACATGTAATTTCCAAATCATATTCCTTCTAAATCATATGGTTTTTCAAAGTCCATACACTTTTAAAATATATCGAATCCAGTACATATTTCAAGTCCATAAAGAGACTAGGCAATTGTTTCTCTTGAGGTATATCAATAAAATTCACTCTTGCCACACATGGTGGATAAGTTTTAGTAAATTTCCTGCCACTTTCGTAGACAGGTCCAAGATATTATTAGTCCACTCTAATAGGCCCAATCAAACCTTATTTATTTAGGCTCATTCAGGATGCCCACTCAATTCAAAACCAAAACTTTGTATTTTGATATCACTTTCCAATCCCAATGGCTTTCAAAACAAGCCTAAATCTTGCATTCAATCAAATCTTATAACTTTAAAGTATAACAGGTTCATTGACATAAAGTCATTCAATCCTCTCTTTTCGTTTCACACTTGAGGCTTCTAAAGTAATATTCATCTAAGTCTAAACGTACTGCTTAAACTCCAAGCCATAGCATAGCCTCATTTTAGGCCAACTATGCCAGGTCACTCCACGATCATTTCCATCAAACAAAATTTTATACCATGTTCATAAGCTCTAATAAGTATACCATATCAATCTCCACAACCCAATATTCCATATAAGTTGTTGTGCCTTTTCTAATCTCGTCGCAAATCACAGTGCCTTATAGGCCGTTGTGTCACCTATTGAGGCTTCAAACCATCTACAACTTAGCGGTCTTCTTTACCTTACTATCATTTAATTTCTATACAAAAAAATAAGAACACATGCATTTAGAACAGTTTTCTACACTTACTGAGCACTTAATATTCAGGCATTTACAGTACAATGGGATGTAAACTATTTTAACTTATCTACATTGACACGTACTCGACAACGTTGCTTTGATACCATTAAATCTGTCACGTCCCTAAAAATCGTAACGTTCACTTGACATTTAGATTTATTCCACTTTGTAAAATTACGAAGTAGATTTTTCCTTTTTCATTTTACGGTTTGTATTCGACGTCAGTGTAGTCACTAAACCATTTTTATTCATTCTTTAATTCAATTATAATTTAAATTACTCTTTAAAGTAGGGAAAGATCATTTATAGTCCATAACTTACTATTTCTTAGAAACAGATTGAAAATTTCTCCCTTATATTTTGAGATTTCCCTAGTTAACTACCTGCAAATCAACATAATGCAATAGAACAACATTTCCCACAGTTCGCATTATATTCACCAAATGTGTATCATCTCAATAGTCCTAATATACACTGCTAATTGTCACATACAGATCATATATTAACAGAATATTACATTAACTACTCATTATTCTAGTTTACATCCCATCCTACAATACTGTACAAACATTGCCTGAAAAATAAAAGCATATAGGGAAGAAATATTAAAATACCAAGATATTCAATAATATGGACTTCCAGAGTCGAGACACTATCAAGTCACCAGAACCGTCCATCGTGTCCCTTGAATCAATCTGAAAAATAGTTCTCATTTAATGAATGAGAGCTCAGTAAGTCATTTATATAAGTGCAGAATTAGACTTATACTATTATAATAAAAATGCATGAAACCTTTAAGTAAAGATTCTCATGTCATATTCACTCTGTAATCGTTTATCAAGCAACTCAGATCATGTCCTAAAGGTTTTTTAAGTGAGCAAGGGTTTAAGGTATCAATGGAAAAAGGTGTTTTTGAAAAGCCTCATTATACCTGTCCTGGCACCTATCTATCACATTGACCTTTGATCATAACTGATCAACCATTTTCAATCCTCTTGTCATTATTCCATAGTATGTCATGCAACAATGAATCATACGTAACTCCGACATCATGTGTTATTAGTTTGCACTCATATCAATCTCATGTCGTATCATATCTCATATGAAAATTATGTTCAAACGCTATATTAAATCATGTCACTTTTCATCTAATAAGTACACTCTGTACTATATCAAATCATATCACTTTCAATGTGGAGAAACATAATCACATGTAGTATTTAAGTCATGACACTTCTTCATAAACATTTCTTGCTCATGTACAGTATAAGGTCAAGACATCTTTCATGCAAAAAGTATCTCGTTTATCATGATTCATTATGCAAACTTATGCAAGCTTTATTGTATAAAAACGACTACAATTTTAAATCATCTTACATATACTTTTAGAGCATGTTTAAAACATGTAAAACTTAATTCATTACATGTTCACTTTTAAGACATCTTAGAATATGAACAATTCGTAAATCATATAACTTGCACTTTTAAGGCATGTTTAAAAACATATAATGCCTCAAAACATTTCATATTCACTTTTAGAGCATGTCTAAAACATATACAGTCTCAAAACACTGCTCATATACTGCAAAAATTGTGTCAAGTCTAGAGTTCATATCAAATAAAATCATACTCTAAATAGTATATCATATTAGGTTTGAGACTAGGTTGAATCCCTAATACTCTATCAATAAAGACTTTAATCACTGTAACTAGTAGTGAAAATCATTTCTTCTTTCCCTGTAAACCAACTAGGACTATGTCCATAGATCTTATGTCGCTCAGTCCCACTGATCAAGTGTGACTGAGCCTTGTCCACGACTATTGTCGGACAAACATCTTTGCCTAATAAGTAATCTCCAATTAGGCGGTTTCCACTATGCTTTTTTGAATTAAACTCTCTTAAGGTGCCTATTGTCTCATAAAACATTTAAACCTTTCACTTTTCTTATGAAAATAGTGTAAAGTATGTAATACATTTCTTTAAGATCATTTACATGTATAAATACATACACTTACACCATATATTCAGTCTTTTCAAAACAATTCAAACATATAAAGTATTCATATAAGTATTGCATAAATAAATCCTTTCAAAATCTCAAGTTCTAAACAAAGCATGCTTAAAAACGATGTAATTTAAAACCTGGGTTAAAAACAATTTACTATCATGCTCATGAAATATATCGATGCAATATCATTCGATATAGCACAAACTATAATCCCAATTCCTCATTTCCATCCTTCCGATTTCAACCGAATTATACCCAATAGATTAATTCAATATCCCCTATCGATCCACAAATATTCATTACTATTTCACAACATTTAGCAATTAAGTTAATCACTTTTACTTTTAATATCAATACTAAAACCCCTACTACCGATGTGGGTCCTCTTAGTATTTCACATATAACCTTATATTTCCTTAGCAACTTTAACAATAACACTATAATTATTCAAATATAATTGAATTCATTCATTATAAATTATTCAATCATTTCTTCAATTTGTCATCATACCATAGTTATTTTATTCCTCACATATCACTAAGTCTCACCCTTTAATCATTATCATTACCATACAATCTAACTATATCTATACAATATAATTTTAAATCTGAATTGTATAAACATCTTACCGACTCTTATGCTCGGGGCTTGTGTGTCGAGCCTAGCTCAAACTCGGTTTGTCACATTGGCATCATGCTTTGAGCTTAGCGTACGTATACCGAGCTTTGCTACTTACGTGTTCGTCGCTTTATCGTCACATTGCATAATTAAATATTATTAACTTGACTTAGTATTAGTCATATGCATTTTAGATTAATTTTCATAAATTTAGAATTACATGATTCATTATTCCTTACCAATCCTTCGACACTAACCTAAGCCAAGGTACACATTTTTTTCTTTTCCTTTATTTTCTTTCTTTCTTTCTTTTCCTTTTCTTTACTTTCTCCCTTGGCTTGATCGGCTTAACCTTCTTTATTCCCTTTCCTTTCTTCTATTTCTTTGGTGCCTTGTTCTATGCCTTGACTCCGCCTAAACTCCAACCAATTTCAGTCTTGCTTCTACACCTGTTTGCAGCCCACAAACTACCTCAAACGCCCTTTTTTTAGTGCCTAAAATATCACTCATATAGCCTTTAAAAATAGCCACTCCAACGCTGCAAGGCAACCCCCAAACTAGAACCCAAAAATAACCTATAATGCCAGCCCTCTTCCACTACCTTGACTCATAACCAAACCCTAAAACTGGCTAAATCCCAGCCATTCCCAGCTATAGTTCTCAAACCAAAGTTGCATGAAATTGCCACCTCAATAGCCCATATTCAGCCACAATTCAAGCTCAGTTTAGCCCTTTAAATTACCCTCTATGTGTGTCCTATTTTAGCTCCCATTTGGCACCAAAAAGAATAGATTTTGGCCAACTCAGCCCCAAGAAGTCTATTTCGGTGCTGTTATTTTAGCACCCGTGTAAACTCATTCAAACTTCATTGTTGTCTACTTCAGTTCAACGCCTGCAAGCCCTTGTCCTGCCAACAGGCTCCACACGCGTGTATCACCAAAGTAGCACTATCACCGAGCCTAGAATACCACTGTTCTCAGTCCTTGTTCCAGCCAAACTTCCCCTGTTCTTATGCCTCAACAAAGCCCTCAACAACTGCTCCATCAACTGTTGTTTGGCTCGATATCTCCAGCACCAACGGCCACCTAAACTCTGCACTTCAGAGTCCTAAAATCCAGTTTACTCCTTCATTGTTCGTCACCGGAACCAGCCCTGAAATTGGCCTTAAAGAACAGCCAGTTCATAGCATCAACTGACTAGATTCAGGCCATCGAAACACCCCCAATTCCTCCTTGTTTTGATTCTTCTTCAATGCTGGTCTGCCCTGCTACGAAGCTCCCTTGCCTATTTTCTGTTTAAATCTTTCCTGATAGCCTAGCCTCAAGTTTCCTCTCATCTCTCTCGCCCTTCTCTTTTCGCTCATCCCTTGCACTTTTCCTTTCCTTTCCTGTTTCTTTTCTTTCTTAGTTTCAGATGAGAAGTAGAGAGTTGACAGGAGTTGGTGAGAAAGAAGAAAAGAGGAATAGACGTGTGACAGAGAATTGAGTATGGGTTGGGTATAGGTGTTTTGGGTGTGGGCACCATCATTTTTATTTATTATTATTTTTTGAATTTAAAATTTTTATTAATATTATGATTTATTATCATATATTTTTTTAAATAAAAATATTTCATTTTAAACTATCACATCTTAATTATCTATTAATATCTATATATAAAGTACATTTATATTTATCTATATATAGTATATTTTCTTCAATACTACCACATATATATAAAATATTTTCTTATAGCTAAACATATTTATAATTCTTTTATTCTTTTAAATATAGTTGAAATTATATATGTATAATTACACTTATAACTATACTTATACATACATAATTATATATGTATATTAATTAATTAATTTATTTTGCATCACTTAATTGTTTATTATATATATTTATGTACTTATGCATGCATGCACGCACGTGGCAAGCAGTTGTTGGCACATGCATGTACGTAAATATATAAATATTCATAAAATTTGCGTAGTCCACTCATATCGATTTAAAGTACATTGCATGTATGACAATCATTTACTTTCATGTCATTCACAACTGCTATTCCTGCAGATTTCGTTTTTATAGATTTGAACCATGATCTTACATTTGAAATTCCAAAATTGCGTTATTGCATTATTTTCTCTTACAATTACAAGTTGAGTACACGATTGGTTTAAAAAAATTGCAGTTAACACAATATATTGATTCTATTGATTGTCATTATCATAATACAAAAAATTCAATTTCAACAATAAACATCTTCAAAACTTATTTTATGTAATTGGATGGCAGATTAATTATTTAATGATAGATTAGTTATGTACATTAAAAAATACGTGTTTTCAAGTATATTGATATCGAAACTATTATGCAACATTTTCATAATAAAAACTTGCGTCAAGGACAATTGTAATTTTTTTAACAATTATGATTAAATACGAAAGTTTTATTCTTATAATTATCATTATTGTTGTTATTATTTTTATAATTTAAAATATTTGAATAATGCTCCCACTATGGTTAGTTTGGATGGATGGTGAGATTGATTTTGATGAAATTGAAAAAGAAAAAGATATTCATTCATCATCACCATTATCATCAGAGCCTTTATCCTAATATTAGGGTAGGCTATATGAACCAATATATGACCTCACGCTAAGTCGACAGCATGAACTTTCTTTTTCCACTCATTCTTATCTAAAGCAATGTGTTTTTCCAACTCCTGTTTCATTATATCTTTCCGGATTACTTCTTTCGAAGTCTTCCTCAATCTTCTCCTAGCCTTGACCCTTTTTACATCATTCATAACCTCTACTCTTTTAATTGCAGCATCCACAAGTCTACGTCATATATGTCTAAACTAATGTAAACGACTTTCACTCATCTTGTCTTTGATAGTTGCCACTCCAACTTCTTTGCGAATGTCCTCATTTCTCATTCTATTTTTTTTCGTATATCTACACATTCATCCTAGCGTTCGCATTTTTACTACACTTATCTTCTTTGTACGCAATCTTTTAGTTGCCCAACATTCGCTGCCATGAGTAATGTTGGTCTAATAGTTATCCTGTAAAACTTGCCTTTAACTATACAAGAATTCCTTTATCACACAACATACTTGTAGTGCTTTTCCACTTGCTCCATCCAGCTTGTATCCTATGGGTCACATCACCATTGATCTCTCTATCATCTGTACGATCGACCCTAAATATATAAAATGATCCTGCTTAAGATTGTCACCCTATCTAGCATCACTATGTTTTTGTCTTTCTTTTTTCTTAATAATAATAAAATGATCATTAAGGACATATATTTTTTGATAAAATAATAAAAAAAATACTTTTTTTTGTCTTTTTACTACTATTCATCCATTGATCACACTGCCCAATGATCAAACCCACCCTAAATGTAATGTTTAGTTTCGCATATTGATTACAACACAAATAAAATTTAAATAAGATTGAATGAAAAATAGATCTCTCTCAAAGTTATAAATTGTAAGGAAAAACACAAGGTTTAACCTACTTTGCCATCTCTTTTAAGATATTAGCTACATGTAGAAGGGGTAAATGGGCAAGTGAGATTGGGTTTGGGTTGGCTATTTTGGTTTAGATCATTTTAGGTTTGGCTTAGGCTGAGTTCAAGTTGAAGAAAAGTCAAGTCATTTCAGATTCAGATTCTTTTGAGTTCGATCAGGTTAGGGTTCAAGTTGTTGAAATTTTTAGTCAAATTGAATTGGTCGGGCAAATTTTTTGGGTTAGATTAATTTTTCCCACCTTTAGTGTGATAAGAAGATCAATTGGAATAATATTTTTAGGAATCACATGGTTAATTCTTCTTCTTTCATGACCTATAATATTAAATTCTATACTATTATAATTTTTTTTTTAAAATTTTCTCAGCTTTTCATGGGAGGCATTAAGTGTAGTTGATGCGACTTTTATGCTTAGTGACGGGTTGGTCATTACAATAATTTTAGATTAGCTCTTCCAAATTTTTATTTATGGTTAGATGCAGATGAATGTATCATAGAAATGAACGTTTAAGTTTGATTGGGTCCAAACAAACCCTCATATTATCAGAAAAAAATTATATTCTTAGTATAGTATAATAGTTTGAACATTAATTATGGCATTTAAGCCTTTACTATTAGTACTAAATTTAAATTTGAGTCATTTTGGGTTTGAGTTAATTTGAATTAAGATTAATTTTAGTTTGAGTTAATTTGGGTTTCGAATCAAGTCTAGTTTGGATTAAGTTTAAATTTGGATCAATGTGAGTTTGAATTAATTTGAGTTTGAGTTAGGTTGAGATTAAATCAATATAAATTCAAATCAATTCTGATTCATATTACGTTGAATTTGAATTGTTGACTTTTCTAGTTAAATCAAGTCAATTGAATTTAGGTTTAAATTAGTCGGACGGACTTTTCGAATGAGGCAATGAATCAATATAAATTCGAAACAATTTCGATTCATATTAGGTTGAATTTGAATTGTTGAATTTTCTAACTTAATCGAGTTAATTGAATTTAGGTTTAGATTAGGTGGGTGAACTTTTTGAATGAAGTAGTGAATCAATATAAATTCGAATCAATTCTGATTCATATTAGGTTGAATTTGATTTGTTGACTTTTTAACCTAAATCGAGTTAATTGAATTTAGATTTAAGTTAGTCGGACGAACTTTTCGAATGAGGCAGTTCGTGCCTTCTTGCTACGTGCAAGTGTAGATTATAGATCAAAAACCAAGCATAGGAGATGATGATGGGTAGCCCAAAATAGTAATGGGCTGGATTTCTTATTTTTCGCCGTATATTAATCAGTATGCTTAAAGAAAGGATAGATGCCAGAATTCAGAACTTCAACAAAGAAAATTTTCTCTTCAACTTCTGCTTCCATGCCTAGTTGATACCCAATTCCAATGTCGTCCAATTGGCTGCCCTAGCTAGCGTCAGGAGCTTTTTAACCGCATTGCTCCTGTTTACGAATATATAAGCCAACCTCCTTCTTTATCGCGCTTTTTTTTACAATTATTCTTTTTCTCGTCATTTTTGTTTTTTAGGTTGGATGAAATCGCAGTTAAATGATTTGCTGAGTTTCAGTCAGCATCGAATATGGAACCGCATGGGTATCCTGGAGTGGGTTGGTATTCAAAATTCTCTCTTTTTTGTGCTCTTTTGTTTCCTGGAATTTTAGTTTAAGTAGTAATGAAACAGGGCAAAAACGGGAGATTCCGTGTTGAATTTGTGCTGTGGAAGCGGGGCTTTAACGTTACTCTTGTCCGAGTGTTTGTTCTTACGGCAAAGTATGTTTTGATTATTACCATTGTTACTATTTACTAACATTTTGTGTTTTATGTAGCAAAAGAGAAATAATATCTGGGTTGGTAAATTTGTATGTAACTGGCCTTGATTTCTCAAAGGAGCAACTATCAATTGCTTCATCACGACAATATTTGTTATCAAAGGCTTGCTACAATGACATTGAGTGAGCGTCGGTAAAAAATGTTATTAACAAACTAGTAATTTTTATCTAATAACAAATGGTTAAGAAAAGGAAAATTCTCTTTCCATAATGTGGAGACCGTAGGTGAATCATTGCAAAGTTTTTTATAATTGCATATAAAATCATTATAAGTTTTGTTTTTGCTATGTAATGAGGGAATTCGATTTTGGAATTGGATCTAGATTGGTTGGAGGTGATGGACTTGATTTGCCATTTTCTAATGTTTACTTTGACGCAATTACTTTGGTTATGGGCTACATAATCGGGTTGATAAAAGTTGAGTCATTGAGGAGATGTTTTGAGTCTTAAAGCAAGGTCTATAGGCTATCGGTTAATTAGAATGTCCTGAATTTTGCTTTGCTTTTCAAGCTCAAGAGTGTCAATTCTCAACTCTGATAAAAGCATGTAGCCATTTACTGCCTTTTTTTTAGGTAGCCACAATTGTTGTGCTCAAGACTGTATGAACTAGTTACTCGTCAGCATATTTTCCTTCCATTCAAATGATGTCATATAATCATATTATTGAAAAAAAATCAATCATTTAGTACCAAAATCATTAATATGCCTTAAATGCAGAGTTTTCTAATGCCAAACATTATGAGATTGGTGGAGGCCTTATGGGAAACATATACCTTGTTCGTTGATGACTATGAATTTGCATACAATTTCTAAATGTAGACCTTATGCCTTGGGGACATAATATGGTTTTCCATGAATGTTGGTAAACTGAAACCTTATTATAATTTGTTAAAAAAAAATTCTTATTAATTATTATCTCTCTATATTATTGACAAATCAATAATAAACAATAATGCATTAGTTTTGCTTTGAAGTTCCCATATTTACTTTTTATATTCTTCTAAAGCTTACCTAATACGGATTAATTTATTTTGCAATTTGGGTACTTTGAAGCCTGAGAAAATAATTTTCTCCTGTTAATGTTAAAATAATCTGAGTGTTATAGATCAACAAAAATTTCATAGTAAGTGAATAGTTTTTGCACATTATACAATGTTATGCCACTTAGCTATTCTCATTTGATGTAGAATAGCTTGCTTAATGATTCTGATATCATTCTGTATTTTGTAGCCAACTATTCATTCGACTTAGTGCTTGCGATTGTTTGCTAACAAAGTGCCTACAACAAGATGCTTGCATGGAATTTTTTTGAAGCTTTTCCTTTAAAAGAACTGTGAGTGCTATCCCACCTTAGATATACTCTTTCACCTCAATCTGACTTCAATCATCTTGGGTAAAAGGAACTATGGGAAATAGTGGCAATTGAATCACTACCATATGCATTAAGGGGATAGCATTCGTTCTCACTTGTGTCATTGAATTCCATAGTCTTTTCATCCATAAAAGGAGGATTAGTTGGTGCAGGGAGGTCTTCTTCTTTCTTTGTTAGCATCTGTAGTACCTTAGACATTGATGGTCTTAGTGATGGAATCTCTTGGGTGCAAAGAAGTCCAATTTGCACTACTCTGAGTAGCTCATTCTTCATGTTGCTGTTATTGCTGTCATTGTTTAACATTAGATATGGGTAATAAATCTCCTCCACGGTCCCTAATTGAAAGTGTTTCCATACCTGTGCCACCAATGAAAACAAAAAAAAAAAACAATAAGAAACCCTTTTTCTCACAAGAAATTAGCTTTAGTAAAAGAGGTGGTTCATGCGGGAAAAGAAGGGTAGATAAAGGAGATGTCAGAAGCTTACAACTGTAATTAGGCTGTCAGAGTATTCTAGGTTGTCAGAATATTCTATGTCTTTGCTCCTGTTGTTTTGCTTCCCAGTAACAATCTCCAGTAAAAGCACTCCAAAACTATAGACATCCGCCTTCTCTGTTAACTGACCATGGGCTAGGTATTCTGGAGCCATATATCCTCTGTGGATTGTAAAAGTAGATATTACTTGTTGAAACATATTTAATTTGGACATTGTAAAACAAATTTTACTCTTCTAATGCTCATGCTCTTAAATCTGAATTTTCGTGAGTCTATCTGAGAAGCTTTTTGAACATGCTAAGTAGTGAATCATGTCTGAAACAAATAGAAAAAAGATGATGCTTACAGTGTTCCAGCAATGGCAGTGCTGATGTGGCTCTGATCTTCCTGGAAAGACCTTGCCAACCCAAAATCAGCAATTTTGGCATGGAGCCTTGAATCCAACAAGATATTGCTAGCTTTTATATCTCTATGAATGATTTTGGTCTTGGAGTTCTCATGAAGATAGACTAAACCTTCTGCGGTCCCAATAATAACACTATATCTCTTTTCCCAGTTAAGTACTTCACCTCTGCTGGGATCTGTTATGTTTTTGAAAGGGAAAAAACTGTTAGTATACAGTACGTATTAGCACAATTAAATTTTTTTTATTAAGTAATTGGTCTGACGATATATCTGTATCATTTTAAGCTTTAGCATCCATATTGGATGTAAAGTATTGGTATTTACCAAAGATGAAACGATCGAGGCTCTTGTTAGGAAGGAACTCATAGACAAGAAGACTTTCAGGTCCAGAACAGCTACATCCCAACAACCTAACTAGGCTTTTATGCTCCACACTGCTTATTATGTTGACTTCATTGTAGAAATCTGCTGCTCTGTGTTGATTGTTAAAGAAAAGCCTCTTGACAGCTATTTCTCTTCCATCAGGTAGAACTCCCTATAAACCACAAATATGCACTAACCTTAACACACTGGTTAAATGTGAAAGAGGAGCAGTAGACATTAGAGGAAAACTACCTTATAAACTGTCCCATATCCTCCTTGCCCAAGCTTGTTCTCATCGCTGAAGGATCCTGTAGCCTTCTCAAGCGTAGAGTACTTGAAATTTAGGTTTGTATCACGAAGGAGTTTCACTAACGTTTCTGCATTATTTGAACCTGGAATGCAGATATACTTTAGCCAAAAAGGCAGGGAAAACTATGTAACATCATGCTATTATTTAAACCAAAACTTGCCCCACCACAATTCCATCAATTGAAAATTCAGATAACTTTGGCTCACAACTAAAACATTTTCATCTCTTGATCCTTTTCCTTTTTTGTGCATGCAAAGTGTATTTTGACACCTAGTAAATAAACTATTTACCTCGTCTCTTCTCTATGTATTTGTGCTTCCATATATAAACTCCAATAGCTGCTGCGATCCCTAAAACAACTAGGGAACTGACAATCGAAACTACTATAATTATAATGGTTCCTGCAAGTTCATGAATGTAACAAATTCACAATCAGCTTAATTAGCTAACATTTAATGTGTGAGAGATGACAAGATGAAATTCTTTCACCTCTTGCAATTCCATTTCCTGATTCTTTATTGAGGAAATCCATGTCAGAGTATCTCATGAAGCAGCCAGTGTACAATGCCCGTCCCTCTGACCAAGGCAAGCACCCTAACATTGATGCGGATGCATTGTCCAAACATGCTTTACAAGAACTCATGTTCACTGTCTTCCAGCAATTAACCAAAACATAAGTCGTTTCATTTGTTCCTGAAACTGCCACCTGAGCCTTAGCGTAGCCTTCATTTTGTAGTGCAGCGGCAACTGCATGATTCATAGCCTGTCTTGTCGATTCTTGAAAATTTGATCCCTTACGGCTTGTATTCCCGCATACTGCCCAATCATTCGGTCCCATGAACTCCTCAAAGAAGCTGTAATTCTCAGATCTCATGAAACACCCATCAAGGAAAATGATGGCCTGGGTGTATGGATAGCATTGCGGAAGAACCGTGCGTGCCTCAGCATAGCACAATACACAGTCGAGCAGAGTTAGATCCCCATAACACTGAAATAAGGCAAAGTGAGCATCAGGCCCCGAGCCTGTAATTGCTGTTCCGAAACCTGAATCGCGCATCTGTCCACTAATTTTCTCCATTGAATCAACGACATTTGAAACAAAGAGAGTTCTATTGTGCTCCAGTTGGCTGCCGCATGTACGATTCAGTAATTGGGCTCTTGGATCTCCTCTTACTCTTTCAAGTAATGCTAGAGATCCGATAAGAGCCAAGAAAATATATTTAGTTGTTTCATCCATCTTCTCAAAGGTGAGTTTGGATTTTGGAGTGGCCGAATTTTCTTTGAGTTCTATTGCAAGGCTCATGAAAGTGGTTAAGTGTCATCAACTGTGAATTTATCAATGAATCAGAAAAGAAAATGAAATTATTTATGCGAATTCTAGTATCAATAAACTGTGTTTGATTCTGTCATGCGAGTATACCTTAAAAACGTATAAAACATATGAAATATGTTTAATTGTATACAAAAAAAACTAACACATATAAAGATACACATTTAATTCGATTTTTATATTTATTTTAATTGAATATAATACTATAAAGATTATCTCAACCATTTATTATAATAGTTATTTATATGCTATTAATTTTCATGAAATATATTTTATTAGTATAAAAATAAAGATTAAACAATGATTCTTAATTCATTTTTTATAATGCGCATGCTTGCCTAAATTATAAGTAAATTAAATTATAAAATGCCTGCTCAAATTATAAAATGCGCATGCATTTTATTTGTAATTTAAATTATAAGTAAATATACAAATTATTATAACAAAATATAAATATTACTGGCTTATTTTGTATATTTTATTCTAATTCACATAATAAATATTATGTATTAGATATTGAAAATAAAACATTGATTCCAAATAGCATGTATAACCTAAGAGATTATACAACGTATTTTATATCACATGATAAAGTATTATTTATTTATTTATTTATTTTACGTCTGAAATTAAAAACAACAAATTTATTTTAAATAACATGTATAATTATAAGACATTATAAAGGGCAAGAATATGATTGCAATTCTAATCGACCTTTATAAATAAGAGGTCAAATGGTTCTTAAATTTAATTAATTACTATCTTTTTGATTAAGACTTTGTTATACTTCTAACTTAAGCATCGAAGTGCGCATGTAAGATAGATCCTTATGTCTCTCTAATTTCTACTTTTTCTGCAGAGTTCTTGATAGACATGTGGACACAAATACCGAGATTCCTATGTTACAAAAATTTATTGTTGTAGACAGGTAACAACAATTCGTGCTATCTGTGTAAGTCTCGATATGAAAAGCTTTGTCATATATGATGGTTAGAACATGATCAACAGCAATGGAAGTGAATGAGGAGGAATGTTCAGTTAGCTCTCCTAATCGCCAAATGCATCAAGACACTCAAGTGCCAGAACTTAAACCTGTGACTACGGTTTCATTGGTGGAGTTCAAGGCTCTAAGGCAAAGAAATAAGGAGACTACATAGGCGTTCACAGTCCTGGTAGATTTTTTCCAAAGAGGCACTTCCGTAGATGAGTATGCCATTAGCCATTCAAAATATCGTAGGAGAAAGTCAGCTACAACAAACTAATAGGACAGACCCTAGGCACTAGACTGGTGTGTCAGATTAGTTTGGGAGACTAGGGGTGACAAACTGTGGGTGGTAGACCAGTTTGGTAGATCAAGGGCGATAGATCGATGTGGGAGACTAGATGCGCTAGACAGGTGAGGCAGATTGTGAGAGGCATACGGTAAGTGTAGACTTAAGGCCATAGTTTGGGGAGCATCAGTTTAAAGGCATGAGAGGTGTTGAGATGGTAAAATCGGATGAAGAACCATGTCAAACTACTGATGCTAGATATGTCAGGATCTTCGACTCAAAAACAGACTCAACCTAGAATCCAAATATGGAAGATGAGGAAGATAGGTAGGCTGGGAGGAGAAGGAGGTCGACTCCCTCTACCAGTCATAAGGGAAAAAGAGTTGTAAATTAAACATATTCATCTAATGTGAGAAATCAATATGTTTTCACGAATCAAGAAATAGCTGATGTCAAGAATATGGTTGAGATGATTCTAGAGGAGAAAAAGCTGGTGTCAGCTGGGGATAGCCAAGGCAGACGGATATAGTTTAGTGCCTTAATCATGTAGAGGCCTTTGTCCTGAAAATTCATAATGCCTCGGATGACAATATACGGGAAAGATTGACCAGTATGACCCTATGATTATCTTAAAATATTGTATTTAATTATTTTGAATTGATTTAAATTTTAAAAACTCAAATAATAAATTATTTTTATTTACATTTTTACTATACTTACATTTTATGTTTGAGACAATTATAAATAATCTTTTAAAACTATAGAAAATAGAGTTTTCAACAATAATTAATTTTATAAGATTAATTTAGAGTCATTTAAATTCAAATTTAAAAATAATTCAATTTCAAATGTGTAACATTAACCAATAATCTATTAATGACTAATGTAATAAGAATTGTTTTCATTAAAATAGTAGTTATTTAATTGATTAATTTATTTAATATTTAAGATTTATGATATTTAATTTTCTATTAGTTTTTAATTAATATTCAATTTCAAATTAGTTTTTAATTTGTGTATTTTATATATACATCAAGTTTTTTAATATATTATTCAATATGTATTTCAAAATAATTTTTTATAATTTTATTCTATTTTTTAAAAAATTTATTATAAATTAAAATTGTTACCATGCATTGCACGAGTTTAAATATAATATTTTAATAATTTAATATTATTTTAAATATTTAAAAATATCGACAAATAATTTCACTTTAAGTGTTTAATATTTTATAGGATAATTATTCTATACACTACTATAGGAGTTTTTTAACTTCACAAGTAGAGTTAGGATAATGATATATGTTTTATTTTTTATTTTTTTAATATTTTAAAGGATATCTGTTATTATCTTAATCCTGCTTGTGGAGTTAAAAAAACTCCACAGGCAGTGCATAGAATAATTATCCTATTTTATATAATATTTTAAAATGAAATACTATTATTATAATATAAATATTGTTTAAATATTATAATAAATTTTGGGATTAATATTTAGTACATTATCAGTGTAGTTTTTTGACTCTATAAGTAGAATTAGGATGATGACATATGTCCTTTAAGAATATTAAAGAAATAAAAAAGTAAATAAAATAAAAAATGTGTCATTAATCTTAATCTTGTTTGTGAAGTCAAAAAACTCCACTGACGGTGTATTGGATAATTATCTTAAATTTTAAAAATAAATAATTTTAATATTTTAAGGATTATTATCTTTTCATTGACAGTGGAGTTAAAAATTTTTTTTTGTTACAAAAAAAATATTTAATAACTGATGATGAGAGTGGGATTGTAAACGTAAATTTTATAATATGTTATAATTCATTTTTAACTACTCATTCAAAAAATTTGCCACATGTTCAATATTAAAAAAATAAAAAAATTAAATAAAAAGAAATAGGACATATGTTAATCTCTTCGGGCCACTTGTGGAGTTCTTACACTCCATTTTTAGTGAAGGAGATAATAATCCAAGTCAAATTTCTTTAAGCTTGCACTAACCATAAAATACGAGCAGAAATTAGTCTCATATTCAATGTGATATAAAAACACATCTTATTTTACAAAAAAAATATTTGAAAAAAAATAATTTTTGCATAAAAATATTTTTCATTAACTCTTTCAAACAAAAAAAAATTATTTTTCTAAAACATATAAATCTTTTTGGAAATTATTTTTGAGAAATCAGTTATGCCCAATAGTCTTTTTCTTTTTCCTTGAACCAATCGATTCCTTTAAAGTTTAAAGTATTAATGAACAAAACGAGAGAGCTTAACTAATGAAAAACTCTCCATCATTCAAACAGAACGACGCTGGAATTAGCTTAGTGTTGGACTTAAACTTTTTTTGTATGTTTCTTTAAAAGGTGAGGACTTTGTAACACTTTCAAATTTGAATCATAAAAAGTTAATTTTTCAACAAATTATGTTACGTCTGCAATTCTCCTTTCTGTCCTTCCAAAAAGTAAAACACAAAGTGTATATACCAAATCATCTAATACCCAGAAACTAAAAGGAAGACAATATCAGAAAACACCCAAAAGAAAGGATCTTACCTTAATTTATTTGCATCGACAAGCAGCTGATCTGAGTTGCAGAATAGAGCGGGAGGAAAGCAACTACTGTTTGCTGGATACAAAGATAATGCTAAGAGATTAAATAAATATTGGAGCAGAGTGGTGAGCCGTTATAGTGGAACAGAAGTCAAGATAAGGCTACTGGACGATTCGTCTGCTTCTGGCTTTAGAATTATTCAAAGCAAGCCTGCGCATTTAATAATTCGTTGGATGCAAGTCTTTCAATCGATGAGTCGATACGATTTCTGGAAACAAAGACGAAATGAATTGGAAAAACGCCGTAAGACTGCAGTTCCTGAAGCATAATTAATGTTTCTGTTGTTTGACTTGAATTTTGTTATTCCCGAATCTTCATAGAGCTCTTATTGGGTCGGGTCGAAGCGATTCCAAGTCAAATTATACCCGTTTCGGCCTAATTTTTTTTGGAAACGGTCTTAATCTATTAATAAAATGGATCTGTCTCGGATCGAAGTCATAGTAGGATTTTTAAGGAATTAGTCTGATTTGAGCTATTTTATTTTATTTTTTTATATATTTTTTAATTTAATTATTAATTCTAATAAAAATAATTTATGTAATATATTTTTATCTAATTTAATTAAAGTTATTATTATAAAATAATTATAATAATTTTAAAATTTTTTAATTTCTTTTGATAAAGTTAAACTTTTTTATTATATTTGAAATATAATTAAATGCAATTAAACTTACCATTTAAAAAAAAATTTCTAGTTTAGATTTTTAAATTTGTCATTTTGCATTTAAAATATTTATTCATTTTGTATCTTAAATGAGGCAAAGGTTGTTTATGGACGGTTTGATGTTGGCCCATCTCATGGGGATCAACATGTCAGCCAAGTGGACGCCGGGTCGAGCAAAATGACTATCAGCCAATTAAAACGTCTAGTGGAGAAGATTGCTTGGATTATTAGCCATTTACTGCCTTCTTTTTTTATTTAGCTAGCCAAAACTGTTGTGGAGTTCTTAATCTCTATTGAGATAATAATTTATATTTTAAATCAATATTTTTTTTATTTTAATAATTATGTCAATATCATTTGAAAAAAAAATTTCATTAACTCATTCAAACAATAAAAAATTTTATTTTTCTAAATCATGTAAATCTGTTTTAGAAAATAATTTTGAGAAATC
Organism: Heritiera fomes; assembly: GCA_032173925.1. NCBI lineage: Eukaryota > Viridiplantae > Streptophyta > Magnoliopsida > Malvales > Malvaceae > Heritiera > Heritiera fomes. The sequence continues at coordinate 11,082,597 of JAPDPM010000009.1, read as the reverse complement.
AATTCCTATGAAACAAATAGAACTTAAACTTTTTTTACAAGAACAAATATTTTTATTTCGACTTTATTGGTCATCTAAAATTTCTGATTATCAGGAATGTTGTACAATCAGATGCGATAATCATATAGCCGAAAATAAAATTTATGCCCACCAATCGATTCCTTAAAGTTTAAAGTATTAATTAAGAAAACGAGAGAGCTTAATTTAATGGAAAAGTTTCTATCATTTGCTGAAATAAGCTTAGAGTCTGACTTAAATTTTTTCAACAAATTATGTTATGTCTTTAACTCTACATTTGGTCTTTCTGAAAACTTAAAAACAAAGTAAATATATACCAAATCATCTAAGACCCAGAAACAAATATCAGAAGACCCCCAAAAGAAACGATGAGCAGCTGATCTGAGTGGCAGAAAAGAGAAGGATGATTTTTTCTTTTCTTTTTGGAAAGGAAAGGGGAAGCAGTTGAAACAAATGTAATACCAGGAGATTAGTTTTTTTTTTTTTTTTTGCTCTCAAATACTAAGAGATTTGTTCAATTTTCATATAATTTTGTAAAAAAATTTAATTCTTGTAATTTTTGTATCTAGTTACTATATTGTTTTTAAAATTATCAGATCTAATTTAATGGTTGTCACTTATTTGCACCTCCATTTTCATTTTAAAAGTATTTGTAGACACCTTATTTTGTCCGGAATCTTAATTTGTAAAAATAATTAATTGGATTGGGTGACATTGTATTTTAATTTAGAATTAGGCTACAATTAAGTTAGAATTTTTTAGATTTTAGAATTAACATTAATTAGTAAATTAAAATTAAAATAGGATTTAGGAATGATGATAAAAAAAAGAGAAGAGATAAGAAAAGAAAAGAAAATAAAATTAATTTTAGGATAGGATAATTAGATTTTTTAGGATAATTATTTAGATTAATATTAAAGTTGATAGAGTTAGATTAGGATTAACATAAAAATTAAATAGATAAAATATTAAAAATAAAAGATAATTAATAGAATAGGTTGAGTTGTATTAGGACTCTAACAAATTTATGACTATAAAAAGGGGTTAAACCCCATAATTGAAAGGGGGGAACAATTTTGAGAGAAAATAACAAAAAATATACAAGGCAGCAGTACCAGCGACGACAAGGAAGAACGAGGAATCAAGCTAAGGAAGGCAGACGAAGCAGTGCTGAGATCGAGTTAAAGGGGTTGCTTTTCGGCCATCAATTCCAAGAGCAAATCACGTAATTAGTCCACAAAGCTCAAACTATTTTACTTTGGCCAATCCAATTACAAGGTAAGTATTGTTCCTGCATTTTTATGATGCCACGTCTAGTATTTGTTATTAATGGTTAATCATTGAATTTGATACTTTAAGTTGCTTTTCTCATATTGTTCAAAAAAAAAGATTGCTTTTCTTATAATAAAGATAATTAAAACAATAAAATATAGGAGTTTAAAACTTAAAAAAATCAAGAATGATAAATAACAAAATAGGAAAAATAAATAAAGTTAAAATTTAATTAAATAAGACAACAAACTATAAATGAGTAAAAGTAAAAAATAGAAAAATAATTAAAAAAAATAAATAAATAAAAGTTATTAAGATAGATGTTTAATTAATAGATAATGGCATAATAAATGTTGAGGATAAGCTAGACCTTTCCGATGATGGAATCTTCGAGGCGATTACGAATGAGTAACACTCGAGGAATTCCTAGGTAAGAGAATTTTTTTAAGTCTATCCAGAATGATGGAAGATTTAAAAGGTATTTTCAAAAAATGAAGGTTAAAATGTATTCTCCAAATAATTAAAAAAGAATAACACGTAAAAAATCATAATTATAAAATATATATAATAAACATAATAGTAAAATTTTTAAGATAATAATAAATAATAAATAAATTATTAATTAATTCCGATGATGGAATCTTCAAGGCGATTGCGAATGAGTAACACTTGAAGAATTCTTAGGTGAGAAGGTCCTTCTAAGTTTATCCAGAACGATGGAAGACTTAGAAGGCATTTTCAAAATAAACAAATAATAAATAAAGATAAAAACATAATAAATAATAAAATTTATATTCTAATAAAGATAAAATAATAAATAATAAATAAAGTTAATAAATAATAAAATAATAATTCCGATGATGGAATCCTTAAGGTGATTGTGAATGAGTAACACTTGAGGAATTCCTAGGTGAGAGGGTTCTTCTAAGTTTATCCAGAATGATGGAAAATTTAGGAGATATTCTCAATATTAAATACCAAAAATCCTAAAAATATTAATAAATAATATATACAAAATAATATTTAAAATAAATAAATAAATAAAAATAATAAAAATAATTAAATAAAAATAATAATAAAGTTCTAAAACACTCCCGACGACGGAGCCTCTTCAAGGGAGTCGAATGGTACCCCTTGAATACTCTTGAGGTGAGAAGATTTTTGAGAGTTCATCCAGAATGATGGAGGATTCTTAAAAGAATTTTCAATATTTAAACAAAAAAAATTAAAAGACCACATAATTAAGACTAAGTTAAAATAACACAAGATTAAAATGGTACCAATTTTGGGCGTTGTAGGGGTGCTATAACCTTCCCTACACGTAAACGAACTCTCGAACCCAAAACTAAAAATGTAGACCAGTTTTTAAAGTCATTAGGTGGCCAATCACACCTAAGTTAAAAAAAAAGATTGGTGGCGACTCCATTTGTTTAATGTCTAGCGTCCTTACCCTAGGAAATGTTATGACAGCTTGACGACTCCGCTGGGGACAATTAAGAGAGTCGAGCCATAATTTAATCCTGTGTTATACTAAGTCTAAGTTTGGTGGTCTAAATTTGGAAAGTTTTGATGTTGTTTGATGCTCTTTTGTTGATTTCTTGAGTGCTTTGTGGAAATTAATAAGATGAAGTTCCTTCTCACACACCACACTTTGCATTTGCATGCATAAAGCTCTCAACCCGAGCTCAGTCCTTTCTAGGAGGGAGTAGAGTACCTACTACTCTCGTGAGGTGATAACCTCCGCATGGGCTAGCAAAATACTCCCACTCAAGTTGAACCTTTTCCGCTTGTAGCCTGTAATGGGTGAGGATTAGAGTGCCTTACTAGTCCAGAGTGGATGATAGTAAGGAACAATTTGGGAACCTTTAGCCCTTTTATCTAAAGCCATGCATATAATGAAATTAGGAAGACCAACTGTAAGATAGAGCCATATCAACCCATGCTATAGAAAGTACCCATTACTTAGGACACATTTTTGATCAAGTTTGTTTGATTTTGATTTCTACATGAGACACAAAAAGGGTACCATGTGTTCTTCACCAAAACATTTTCATGCATCAATCATCCATTATTATTACATGGCAACTTTTTACCATACCATCCCATTCATACACATGTAGCATCATCTCATTTTGCTCATTTTCAATCATTGTTTTCAAACAAAGCATTTTCAAACTTTTTGAAGCATCACCACATGAAAAATGATGAACTCTAATTGTGGTAATAAAGGTTCAAAGATAGCTCGAGCAAAAGTCTATTCATATCACACTTGTTATCAAGCTAGGGTTATGGAAGAAGAACAAAGCATTCACATGAAGAAGATAGAAAAAGCTCAAGAGGATATATGGGGGCAATTGGCCTAAATCATTGAGTTGTTGAAAATTTTGGGAGTAATAGAGTAAGTTGTAGTTAAAAAAAAAAGATTTGTCTTATAGGGGCATGAAGGGTTCTAGCCATGCGATTTTGAAGATTTATAAATTCTAGTTTTGTTTTTGCTTCTTTAAGTAATGCAAGATAGTTTTTGAAAGTGCTTAAGCCCATAAGCACAAGATAAAGTTTTATGTATGGGCTAACTTTTATTTATTCCCTTTTTAATAAAGCGACTAGTGTGATGCACTGTCATTTTCTCATTCTCTCTATTCATTTGCCATTTCCCACATACTCACATTTGCCTTTTATTCACAAGTATCCAAATAATGAACATGATGATAATGATGTCAATAAATCTAGAATTCAATTTTGAAAGAACTACTACTGTTGATGAATTACTAGTCTGCTAATGTTGTGAAAGCAAGAAAATGAAGGAAATGTTGTTTACCATCCGCACTTGATAGATGGTACAAGAAAGGCGAATCTCTTATAGAAGCTTCTAACAAGTTTGTCATTGTTCAATAAACAATTTTTAATGAGAGTATTTACATTTGAAATGATAAATGGCCTTCTTTCACTATTCTTCAAGCATGAGTAAAATTATCCTTTGATTACGCCTTTTGAGCTTATTATATTTTTTGTAATATAACCCACCAAGGATCACCCTCCACACTGGGGGCAACGAAGATGAAATAAAAAAATTTTGGGGGCACAAATGAAAGTGCTCATGATGAATCGAGGGGTAAAAAAAAAAGAGAAGAAGAAATAGCCTAGTTTTGTGAAGAAGCAAAGAAGAAGAAAAGAAAAAGAGTTTTGAATTCAAAAAAGAAAACCCAAGAAAGAAAAAAAAATAAGCAAGAAGAGAAATGAGTGAATTGAAAAGGGGCAAAATGCCTGAATGTTTTACTTGATAAAAGTGATCCCTTGGTTTATAAACCTTGAAACACATTTTGGGCCTGCTTTATCCCATTCTTTCATAAACCCTCACCTGAGCCTACATTACGTGCCTTTAAAAGCCCATTTTGATCAAATGTAAATGCTTAAATTGAAGAATCATGTATTGAATGAAGACATATTTGTATAATGAGATAATGATCCTTTGAAGGAAGTAGATCAAGTTGAATGAAGAAACCCATGACCTTTAAAAGATATCTTAGATCGAAATCAAGAATGCCTATTAGGGGCATGAATTTGGATTGAGCACTGAAGGTTGAAGTTTGTCAAAGCCAATGAATTTGAAAATGAAGAAAAAAAAGAAAAAATAAAAATATGAAAAAAAAGAAAAAGAGAAAAAAAAAGAGAGAAAAATAAAAAGAAAAAGGAGGATTCAAAATTGAAAACCCAAAAAGGGCAGTTTGAATCAAATAAGGGGCACCTAAGTTGAAAACCTGAAAAGGTGGCTTAGGAAAATATCATCATCAAAAAGTTTTGATACAAGGGCAAGACTGACAGACACTACATGAAAGAACATATCAATAAGAGTGGGCTTTTGGAAAGGAATTCTAGATTGACTTGATTGAAATTATCAGAATGTTTATTAAATGGATACTGAAAACCCTATTCCAAACAGACTATCCCATTGATTTTTCTTGATTTCATGTTCCTTTTCTAGAATGAATACCTATACCTCTCATGATCATTTTAAAGTTATTCCACCCTTGTAACAGATTGAGAATATGCATAAGTGCATTACATTGGTGGTCTAATTGGAAGGAAAATAAATAAATGTTGGTAACCTTTTTTGGGTAAAGTTTTGAAAAAAATATATTCTTTTGAGAAATCTTGCATTACTAAGAGAGAGAAAGAAACAACAATAAAAAATGATGGAAAATATAAACTTGAAAGCATGATGGCAAGTCTTCGAGCATAATTGGACCAAGATTCAATAGGAGATGAGATAAGAAGTGAAGATAGAAGATTTGAATAAGAAGAATCCAGCAGATATGTGGAATTTGAGAAAAATGAGATGAGCTTGAGAATCTTGTTACCACAATGGAGATTGCATTTACATACATTCATGGAGTAATTCAGGTAACATTCATAGCACTTAGGGCATTATGATGTTCATGATATTCATTACATTCATAACATACATCACATTTCACTATTGCATTTTGACATTGAACTATTTGTTAAGACATTAGGATAAGAAGTTCTGAATGATTAAAATTTTGAGGAAAAGAGAAAATATAAGAGATGGTAATTTGGAAAAAATGATGAGGTATGAGAAGATGATGAGAAAAATACTTTTTTGAAAAAACCTTAGATGAGAGCAGAGTCCAGTTTAGCTGGCACCTTAAAGAAGGATGAAGCCCAATATTGTTGGCATCAAAAATGAAAGTTAAGCCCAGTCAAACCCATGTAAACTGGCATTCTGAAATGAAATCTTTATTTTCAAAAGTCTCAAAGCCTCTGTTGAGAGGAGCTCTTTATTTTTCAAAAACTTTCAAAGCCTCTGTTGAGAGGAGCTCTTTATTTTCGAAAGTCTCAAAGCCTCTGTTGAGAGGAGCTCTTTATTTTTCAAAAAGTTTCAAAGCCTATGTTGAGAGGAGCTCTTTATTTTCGAAAGTCTCAAAGCCTCTATTGAGAGGAGCTCTTTATTTTCGAAAGTCTCAAAGCCTCTATTGAGAGGAGCTCTTTATTTTCAAAAGTCTCAATGCCTCTGTTGAGAGGAGCTCTTTATTTTCAAAAAGTCTCAATGCCTCTGTTGAGAGGAGCTCTTTATTTTCAAAAGTCTCAATGCCTCTGTTGAGAGGAGCTCTTTATTTTCAAAGTTTCAATGCCTCGGTGAGAGGAGCACAAGGTTATTTTCGAAAGTTCCAATGCCTCTGGTGAGAGGAGCACAAAGTTATTTTTCAAAGTTCCAATGCCTCTGGTGAGAAGAGCACAAAGTTATGTTTCGAAGTTCCAATGCCTCTGGTGAGAGGAGCACAAGGTTATGTTTCAAAGTTTCAACACCTCTGGTGAGAGGAGCACAAGGTTATGTTTCAAAGTCCTACAGCCTCTGGTGAGAGGAACTAAATGTGTCTTAAAAATTTTAAATATTTTGTAAAAAAGAAAAAAAACAAAAAAAGGAAAAAATAAAAATTCGGACAAAATAGTTGTCTAATTGTCTTTGCACAATTCCTGATTTTTAGAAAATGTGCAAAGAGGGGCAGCTGTAGACACCTTATTTTGTCCGGAATCTTAATTTGTAAAAATAATTAATTGGATTGGGTGACATTGTATTTTAATTTAGAATTAGGCTACAATTAAGTTAGAATTTTTTAGATTTTAGAATTAACATTAATTAGTAAATTAAAATTAAAATAGGATTTAAGAATGATGATAAAAAAAAGAGAAGAGATAAGAAAAGAAAAGAAAATAAAATTAATTTTAGGATAGGATAATTAGATTTTTTAGGATAATTATTTAGATTAATAAAGTTGATAGAGTTAGATTAGGATTAACATAAACATTAAATAGATAAAATATTAAAAATAAAAGATAATTAATAGAATAGGTTGAGTTGTATTAGGACTCTAACAAATTTATGACTATAAAAAGGGGTTAAACCCCATAACTGAAAGGGGGGAACAATTTTGAGAGAAAATAACAAAAAATATACAAGGCAGCAGTACCAGTGACGACAAGGAAGAACGAGGAATCAAGCTAAGGAAGGCAGACGAAGCAGTGCTAGGATTGAGTTAAAGAGGTTGCTTTTCGGCCATCAATTCTAAGAGCAAATCACGTAATTAGTCCACAAAGCTCAAACTATTTTACTTTGGCCAATCCAATTACAAGGTAAGTATTGTTCCTGCATTTTTATGATGCCACGTCTAGTATTTGTTATTAATGGTTAATCATTGAATTTGATACTTTAAGTTGCTTTTCTCATATTGTTAAAAAAAAAGATTGCTTTTCTTATAATAAAGATAATTAAAACAATAAAATATAGGAGTTTAAAACTTAAAAAAATCAAGAATGATAAATAACAAAATAGGAAAAATAAATAAAGTTAAAATTTAATTAAATAAGACAACAAACTATAAATGAGTAAAAGTAAAAAATAAAAAAATAATTAAAAAAAAATAAATAAAAGTTATTAAGATAGATGTTTAATTAATAGATAATGGCATAATAAATGTTGAGGATGAGCTAGACCTTTCCGATGATGGAATCTTCGAGGCGATTACGAATAAGTAACACTCGAGGAATTCCTAGGTAAGAGAATTTTTTTAAGTCTATCCAGAATGATGGAAGATTTAAAAGGTATTTTCAAAAAATGAAGGTTAAAATGTATTCTCCAAATAATTAAAAAAAGAATAACACGTAAAAAATCATAATTATAAAATATATATAATAAACATAATAGTAAAATTTTTAAGATAATAATAAATAATAAATAAATTATTAATTAATTCCGATGATGGAATCTTCAAGGCGATTGCGAATGAGTAACACTTGAAGAATTCTTAGGTGAGAAGGTCCTTCTAAATTTATCCAGAACGATGGAAGACTTAGAAGACATTTTCAAAATAAACAAATAATAAATAAAGATAAAAACATAATAAATAATAAAATTTATATTCTAATAAAGATAAAATAATAAATAATAAATAAAGTTAATAAATAATAAAATAATAATTCCGATGATGGAATCCTTAAGGTGATTGTGAATGAGTAACACTTGAGGAATTCTTAGGTGAGAGGGTTCTTCTAAGTTTATCCAGAATGATGGAAAATTTAGGAGATATTCTCAATATTAAATACCAAAAATCCTAAAAATATTAATAAATAATATATACAAAATAATATTTAAAATAAATAAATAAATAAAAATAATAAAAATAATTAAATAAAAATAATAATAAAGTTCTAAAACACTCCCGACGACGGAGCCTCTTCAAGGGAGTCGAATGGTACCCCTTGAATACTCTTGAGGTGAGAAGATTTTTGAGAGTTCATCCAGAATGATGGAGGATTCTTAAAAGAATTTTCAATATTTAAACAAAAAAATTAAAAGACCACATAATTAAGACTAAGTTAAAATAACACAAGATTAAAATGGTACCAATTTTGGGCGTTGTAGGGGTGCTATAACCTTCCCTACACGTAAACGAACTCTCGAACCCAAAACTAAAAATGTAGACCAGTTTTTAAAGTCATTAGGTGGCCAATCACACCTAAGTTAAAAAAAAAGATTGGTGGCGACTCCATTTGTTTAATGTCTAGCGTCCTTACCCTAGGAAACGTTATGACAGTATTATTTTACACTTTCATATTTTTATACCATTTATATCTTTTTAATCCGATTATTGAATTATTTATTTTATTCACATAGTTCATGTATGTTAAATTTTAAATTAATAAAAAATATCTAACTATTTTTTTTATAGAAAATGTCTACCTATTTGTTCTATAATAATAAAACTTTAACTGTTAATACAAAATGAAAAAGATGCTACTCTCAAATGCTAAATAAATAATTTTAATCCTAAGCTTAACAAAAATATTTCTATTTTATCACTTTTTTTTGGATATATTATTTTATTAAATTTTTATTTCTTCTTCTTTGATTTTTTTTGCCATAGTTTCTTGAAAACTAAGGTTTTAATAAGAGACTGGTTTAAAAAGTTAGTTTCAAACTCATTAGATTAAAAACATAATTGTTTTTATTTTATCAAGATTACTTGTTTGTCTTTTTTATATATTTTTAAGATAAAATTTTTTTTCTATCTATTTTTTGTAAGTCGATAATTCATTTTGATCATAATTAATGTGAGTTAATTGAGTTAATGATAATTGATTGAGTTTATGATACTAATTACATATCTTTCAAATAATATTGAGTTGTGTTATTCTAGTGATGCCTAAAAGTTTACTTTTTAGGGTGAACCTCATATAATAAGTTAGTCTCAACTTTGATCCCATAAACTTCTAACCTCGTATAATAAGTTAGTCTCAAAACTTTGATCCCATGGACTTCTAAAAATTTTTTATAACCTATAACAATTTAAAATCAAGGTCTATAGGCTAATGGTCAATTAGAATGTCCTAAATTTTGGCTTCGCTTTTCAGGTTCAAGAGTGTCAATTCTCCACTCCAGTAAAAGCATGTAGCCATTTACTGTCTCTTCTTTTTAGCTAGCCACAAATGTTGTGCCCAAAAAAATTGTATGAAACATTTACTCATTAACATATATCCCTTCCATTCAAATTATGTCACATAATAATATTATTGAAAAACAATTCAATCATTTCTTGCCAAAATCATCAATGCTTTAACTGCAATATTTTCTTATGCCAGACATTATGAGATTGGTGGAGGCCTCATGGGAATCATAGGATGATTATGACTTTGCAAACATTTTCTAAATGCAGACCGTATTACTCAGGGATGTAATATATAGTTCTTCCATGAATGTTGTTAAACCGAATCCTTATTATAATCTATCAGTACAATTGACAAATGAATAATAAATAATAATGCTTTAGTTTTGCTTTGTGGTTGCCATATCCTACTTTTTGTGTTCTTCTAAAGCTTACCTATATGGATTAATTTATTTTGTATCCTGGATACTTTGAAGCCTGAGAAACTAATTGGCCCTTATAAATGTTGAAAAAATCTATGGGTTATAAATCAACAAAAAATTTCATAGTAAGTGAATAGCTTTTGTATATTATACAATGTTATGCCACTTAGCTATTCTCATCTGATGTGGAATAGCTTGCATAGTTATTCTGATATCATTTTGTATTTTGTAGATAACTATTCATTCGACTCAGTTTTTTTTTGATAAGTCACAAATTTATTAGAATGACGAGAAGTTACAAACGTGTGGCCAAGAATTATAGTCCTGCTGCCAAACAAAAAATAATTACAACACATCAAAACCAGCAAACCACCTCCTAAAGAACACCAAATCACGATAGAAAGCAAAACAAATGACACCCTTGCAGAACAAAGACTAAACAAAATCCACTAAAAACATAGGACAGAAACAAGAGCCAGAATAAAATTGTCATGAAATCTCCAAGTGCAGCGCCCCTGATGTCGCCTCTGTGAAGTGAAACTGAAGAAGGATTCTTTAAAAAACAATCAAAACCAAAAGTTAATAACATGTCAAATACATTCACTCCACATGGATGAATCTACCACCAAGCCATGAACATGTCTTCCCTATTAACCCCTAACTTAGCAAGGAAATCAACCATCCCATTTGATTCTCTATAAATATTAACCAACTGTATATGCTGCAAATCCTCTCAAAAAGTATCGAGCTTCAAAAAAAACATCCCAAAGCCTCCATGTTCGAGTCTTGGTATCAAACACCAATCAACAGCAACTCTTGAATCTGACTCTATAGTCAAACCCCTATTGCCTTTCCAACCAATTTTAGAAAATACCTCCAACGCAAAGCAGATTGCCCAAACTTCAACAGCGTTTGAATCTTGCAAACCAATCGGTCTTGAGAACATAGCAACAATGAAACATTCCTCGTTACGCAGAATTCCCCGCTACACCCTGCTTGTAACATCCCTTTTTACCAAAATCTAGACTAACTTTTTCCTTTTTCACTTACTTGGTTGGGCTGTATGTAGTGTCACTAATCAATTCTTAAGCTAATATTATATTAGCTAAGTCAATGTCCTTTAGTTACCTTAGGTCCCAGTCACATTCTCTCACTAAGCATGCATTTATAATTTCGAATCATTCTACTTTGCTAAATATATCTCTACCGAAGTTGCATGCATTGCTATAAACCATAACTATATTCTATACTTCCTTTAATTACATCCCCTTACTTTAAAAGTACTGAAAATACAAGTCTGAATATAACAGATAATACTGTACATCACATACCTTAAAGGGAGACAAAAACCTCGAAGGACGTGTAAAATCCCTCGTACAAGCTCTTACTTCATGCTATCTGGAAGGTGGAGAGGGGGGTGAGCTTTTTCGAAACCCCAGTAAGAAATACACATAAAGAGACAGATACCATAAACTATATGAAAGTATCTGAAAACGATTAATAAGTTTTAAAACGTAAGGGATATTCCTGAAATAGAGAATTTTATTTGAAAAGGAATTCATGTATTTTGAAAATCAAATGTAAATCAAATCCGTATAACAAATCACTTAACACAGCCATGCTATGCAAATATGTAAACAATCATCTTCAGAAACCATATCGTATTTCAAATCAAATCATAAAAATCCATACCAAATCATTTTCAGATTTTGGAGTCCACTCATATCAATCCATATCATATCATTTTCAGATTTCAGAGTTCGAAAGTCAGATATTCAGAAATCATTCAGAAGTCAGAAAATAACAGAAAGTGGAGACATGGCAGTAACTCGGTATACATCAAGCAGCAAAGATATCCCATAAGGATAATAACAGATAGACGTATGGCCATAGTCCAAGTGGTTTATAGTGAACGCTGATCAGGTATCATCTGTGCCGCTGCAGATTGGATCAAAACACACAGCAACATAGCGCGTAGAATACATATCAGATACAAATACTGTAGGCCCCGAAGGTCACACTGCAGCCAGATACTATAAGCCCCGAAGGACACGCTGCAGCCAGATACTGCTGGATCAAAATATACAACAGTTCAGATACCACAAGATGACGATTAGCTAGTGACTCAAAACAAAAGTTTCATAGTTCAAAGTTCAAATCCGCAAGTCAAATCATACAGATATTGATAAAAGTTCATAAAGCAGATTATCGCATAAAATCAGAATTATTTTTCAAATATTTAAAAACTTAGTAATTTCCAATATATATAAACAAAATAGGTTTTAGTGCCATGATTTATAATAAATCCATAAAACAAAATTTAAGATAAAAAAGTCATAAGTCTTTAAAATCATACAATTTAATAAGCTTTCAACAAAAACTGAATTCTTTAGAAAATTCATGCTAATGCAAAGTTTCATAAATCTAAATCCGAAAGAGCATTTTCAAAACTCATAGAGGTTCCAAAACCAATTAAAATGCAAGGAATTCCAAAAATCCGAAAACATCATAATTTTCCATAAATATTTCTAAAACACTAAAGTTTGGTAATTTCCATAAAATAAAATTTAATTTAAAAATTCATGAATATGCTAAAAACATGCAATTGAATATTTTCAAGACTGAATTCCTTAAAAAAGTTTTATTCTTAAAAAGTTTCTTAGCTTTTTAGTTGAAATCGCAGAAATCAATATTCTTACGAAAATTCGATAGCATGACGGTATCAAATTTCTAAAGTCTCTTGCAAAGCATACGGAGTTCATAAAACACAATGCAAATTGATTTTAAAATCATTCTAGTATCTCCTATGTTCGTTATACATATCTCTTACCTAAAGGTGTAGAACACGTATAGCTATGGCACCCTTTTTCTTCTTGATTGCCTCTTTCCTTAGTCTTTAATTCAGTTTATTTAGTATCCCCTACCTTGTGTCCTCTCCTCCTACATTAAGGCACAAAATAAATAAAATTTATATTATTAAATCACCTTAAGGAAACTCATGTTTCAAATTCTCCTTCAAGAACTTTACCTTTGTAAAATCTCCCTTTGGTTGCCAAATGCTCCTCCACCTACTTAAATATTCTTTTCCCAATCAAACCTACATCAAAATAATTTTTTTTTCACTACTTTAATTCACCCTATATTTACCATTTAAAAATCTATAACAATTTAAATCCTTACCCTTGTAGCTAATCGAAAATTGAGAGCCCTTTTTCTAAAAGACTTGAGTCCCCATGATTTTGGGCCTGCTATAGGCTCCAAATTGATGCAGCCATTTCCTTGTTCTCAAAGCTTTACAACAACCAATTCAGCCCTTTATGGTTTACTTCTTAACAGCCCCTATTTTTGTCTTAAAAGCCACCTCAAATTTAGCCCTTTTCCACGTGGTTATGGCAGCCAAAATAAGAAACCTTTCCATGCAAATGAAACAGCCCCAACACAATATGAATCTGCCATAATTCAACCTTATATCAAAACCATTTGTTTCTTAAATAAACTTTCTAATTTAAACTTAATTTAAATTTAACATGGGCCACCTTACCTCTCGTTCAAACCATCATCTCCCTGGCTCACTTCCTTTCCCTTTTCTTTGTCCCATTTTCGAGCACAATGTTGCTATCCAAACTCAACACTAGCCTCTCGGTTAGACCAGCATGTATCTAGTTAGCTTCCACGTGATTTTGACAGCCCCAAAAACCAGCAAAGTTTGTCATGTTTTAGCTATTTATTCAGACCAAAATATCCCATGTTTGTACCCTTGAAGATTGAAGGAAATGCAGCTCCTTTAAGCTGCAGTAAAGTCGACAGAATAGCAGCTTCCAGCTGCCATGTACACCAAAATGGGAACACCTTGCAGCCCTCACTTCAGTTTTCAGCCTTCGATTTTCACTGAGAAACCTTGTCTCGGTCTTGTTTTTCAGCCCATAATTTTCTTTCTTCTTCATGTGTTCCTTCTTTAAGCTAAAACGATGGCTACCTCTCTTTCCTTTCTTTCCTTCCCTTCTACTAGAGTCAAAACTCTTTGTGTAAAATATGATTTTACACTACTGTAAACCCAAATTTCATAAAATTTGATAATGTAAATAAAGTAAATATTGCATATTTATTTTCACTTGGATGAAAAGCTCCTTAACTTGAGATGTGCATGGAAGAATGTGGTGTGATAATGTACGGGCGAGGACCTCGAACAGCTCAAAAATGGGCGAGCAAGGAAGGCTGTTCGCCAATGGGCAAGCATAATTGGCGAACAGAACGCCAATGTTGCTGGCGAGGGCAAGTAGTCTAGTTCGCCCAGGTTGGCGAGGGCTCCTGATCGCCCAGACGGATTGAGAAAAATTAAAAGTTAAATAAAAGTGAAATTTTATGGGAAAGCAGGGCAAACAAAGTCAATAACGTGTGGGAAGAAAAGAGTTCTAATTGATTTCTTTTACTACAATAGTCTCCTTAAAATTAATGCCAAGTATGAAAGCATTAAATGAAGTTTGAGTCAAAATGAAGAATTGAAAGCGAAATGGAAAATAGAAGAAGAGAATTAATGGCTAGAGGACAAAACAAAGAAAAGGATGGGTTGATAGCCAATAAACGTTGGCTAGAAGAGAAATGGACGACGAGAAGAGTAAACTAAGTAAAAAACGTGTATGAAAAAAAATGAGCTATTGTCGCCTTTTTGCTGCACTTTTCTACTCGTTTTAATGCCGTTCAGATGTTCTTTTGGTGCAATTTTCTTCATGAATTAATGCACTACAAGACGAGGTAATGATGAAGGAAGGGATAAGGAGTAGATGGTGAGTCCTGGTGGGACTAACATGCCTATATAAGGAGGCTTCAAGAGGAAAAACGATGGAAGCAAACTTCTCCTCCTTAAACAACCTTCTCGCCCAATCCTTTGTTTTCTGCAAGTTTAACTTTTCTTCCATTTCCTCACGTACAGGAGCCATGAAAACTCCATTCTTAATGAGCCAAACCTTTTTCTATTGTTGAAGAGTTGAGGAATAAGCAAAGTAAAGCTAAGTAAGGCAAGGAAAACACTCTGTTGTTGGAAGAGCAACTTAGTTAAGGTGAGTTCCATAAGCTCTATGGTTCTCTTGATATTCTATTCAATACTAGGTTTCTATGTGTTATAACGTAATAAACATAGATATAGCCTTGTTTTAGCTAAGTCATGTTAGAATATATATAAGAACTAGAACAAGGTGTAATTTGAATCGAGAGTAGACAATGAAAATACTGGAAATAATGATAATGGGCGAGCTAAAATCTGGAATGTAGAAGTAAGGGCGAGGACCAATGATCGCCAATGAGGCGAGTAGGGAAATGAGAACTCCCCAAGGTGTTGTTCAAGAGGGTGAGGTCGCCCAACACTAGCTTAATACATGGGTGAGCCCATCGCTGTGTAGAAAGCTGTGTGGCGAACTCACATGTATAAGGCATTGGGCGAGTAAAATTGGGCGAACTCTTAAATCTAAGAAAATGTCAGTCTGGCGAGCTGAATGTTGGGCGAGCTCCAATTAGATGAATAGAGTAATTCTGGGCGAGCTCATTTGGACGAGCTATTATCTCGCCAAAGTAATTGGAAATAGTTTTAGGAAAATTATTAGAAAATAAGATATTAATAGTTTCATAAATTATTTGCAGCCGGGAATTGGGAATTGCTATTGGCGAGCAGGAAGCAAGGCGAAGCAAGACTTCGTGAGATCAGGTAAGGAAGTAGTATATGAAGTGAATGCATGTCCTGTGGAGTACAAGTGTTAAGAAAATATTAGAAATGGTTTTGTTTTCTGACATGCATTTGTTTAAATAAAGTGTTGTGATTTGGGCGAGCTATAAAGCCGCCATATGTTGTCTTGTTGGGCGAACTAGTTAGGGAGGACGAGCCCAACCTTTTATAAAGTATTAACCTAAGAATTTTTATGAGAATCTAGGCGAGTGCCCTTGTTTTAAAGAGAAACCCAGGCAAGCCAAAGTTGGGCGACCCTTTTTAATATTGATTGGGCGAGCGACCCTTGCATTTAAATAATAGGCGGGCGATCTATTATTGATGAGCCAAACTTTTTGTTTTAAAAAAAAATATAGATGGCGGGCGAATAACACTTCGCCGCTTTGTTGAGTTAGTCATGGGCGAGCTGTGATGGGCGAGCTGACCATGGCGAAAACGTTTAAAGTTTATTTTCTTATACGAAAAATAAGATAGTTTAATATTTTCAAAAAAAGAAATATAAAACCTTTTTGGGCGAGTTGACCAGTGGGCGAGTTGACTAATGGGCGGGTTGACTATTGGCGAGCTGACTATGGGCGAACTAGCCATGGGCGAGCCAGTATACCTGTGCCTTTCTCATACGGAAAATGTTGAGATTGCGGGCTGTTTTATTATTGTATAAAACCTTTTGGAAATAAAATCATTTTGTGGAAATAATAGACCTTATGAAATAATTCCATAAAGGTTTTTCATGTGTTATAACTTGATTTTGAGACGTTAGGCCATGAGTTCATGCATTATTATTCATGTAGCTGCGTAACCTGCCTGGGGCGATGGCTCGGTCAATGGACCAATGAGTGCACCTCAGGGCGTCACAGGGCTGATGGACCCGTCAAGTCATCAGCGGTCTCGAGGTCACTTGGCAAGTGGACCCGAGGACCATCTATAGATTATGGCCATACATCTAGTGGAGATAGCCGTGAAGGGCGATGGCCTACGGGTGCACCCCAAAAGCGGATGATTTGTGTTCCTTGCATGATTTACATTGTTGCCTTGTCTCAATTAAATGATTTCTGAAAGGATCTGCTGAATCCTGTTTAAAGTAAATTATAATCATTATTTCCTAATGAGATAGATCGTTAGGATAATTAAGTGGTTTTGAGAATATAGTTTTTTTATAATTGTAAAGCAGCATATACCTTCTTTACTGAGCACGTTGTCGCTCACTCCTTATTTTTCCACTCCACAGATAACTGATTTGGACTAAGAGACTTACCTTCCTGAGATTTTTTATCGAAGGTATGTTGCATTCTTTTATATATTCAATGAAGTTGTACAGTACTACTTTAAATAGAAGGGAATGTATATACATCTTAAGGAAAAGACTTTAATAATTCATATTAGTTCGTGAAGTAAAAGTACAAATTTTAATAAAATAGCAGAAGTTGTTAAGCATCACAGACAGCCCAACCGGTAACATAACTGTAAGTTATGAGTAAGTATCGTGATATATAGTAGCTTGGGATGTTACACTTTGCTACTCTTCACTCTAGCACCCAATTAGCCCTCCATTTCCTCTTTAAATTTGACCTTCACCTCACATTACTTCCTACAAACTCAACTCTGTTTTCCAGCACCTAATTTACAGCTCAAAGTCCCCTTTTTTTTTCTCTTTGGTTTGTCGCCCCTGCACCTGAACCTTTCTCACCCAATGCTTCCCCTTCCTTGAGCCTTTACTATCGACACAACAAGAGGGAATCAGATGGTAACACAATGGTGAGGAAATGGTGGTTTCGGTGCAATAAGAGTCTAGAGAAAAAGATTAAAATGGTTGGCATTAAGATGATGATGATCATGGACAGTAGAAATGAAACTCAAGTGGCTGATGGGATGAGTTAGTGGAGTCACTATTCTGAAGCTTCCTCCATAAGCCACGCCCATTTCCCCATGTTTTCTTTATTTGTTAAATTAGTTTATTTATTTATTTTACCCCATATTTTACTGACTTGTTGTTTTATTTATTTAATCCACTTCATATTTAGTGGGTATATTCTATATAATCTAAATTCTTTTACTATCTTTTATTTGTGTCACAAATATTTCATACCTCATATGGTCATAAATTAATATTGTCAAATATTTTTTTAAATCCTAAAGTTCTTCATATTATTTAGCCTCCAAAATCCTTCATCCACAAATTAAATTATCCATAATTTATCATATTCCAATTTAATATTTCCTTGCCATGCTCATTCTCAATTTACCTTCTTAATCATCATATCTCCAAGTTAAATTTTTTATATACAAATTTGTCTCCAAATTACATTGCTTAATCCATCAAAATAATTAATTTGTAGTTATTACACTGCTGGTCTTGGATTACCTCTAGTAGACCCATCCACGTTAAATTTGAGAAAACCTGTTGTAGGCGGCAGCCATTGACTAAAAGGTCTACGAATATAGAACACATTAGAAGGGATGCACAAAGCAGGATCTGACCACCAAGAAGCTTTTGAGAAAACAATGTCCTCCCAAATCACTTTAATCCAATTATGAGATCTCATCTTAACCAAAAATAACAGCTCTTCAATTGACACAGCTTTATTGTCAAAAACCAAAAGCATTTCGTGATAATAACAAGGACCAAAATGCAGCTGAAACCAATGCAAGCCACCATGATTTTATCATACTAGTAAAAGCAATATCAAAACACATGAGCATAAACTCCCTAACGGTCTTAGGATGACACCAACATAAATTCCACATATTAAAAAATTTATACCAAAATGAGCACACCCAAGAAAAACCAAAAAGATCATGGTCTGAAGTCTCCACCACTAATTTGCACAATGAGCAGAGGCTTTAAGCATGAGAAAATGGGATACCTCTTTTCATCAAAAAACTTTTAGTAGGAATCCTGTCAACAACAACTAACCATAAAAAAATTGGACTTTTGGTGGCACCTTAATTGCCTAAAGCCTGCAAAAATCAAATAAAGAAATAGAGTTAATAAAAGAATTCACGAGGACTGATATCTTTTTGACAGAAAAGATACCAGTCAAATCATGCTCCCAAACAACTCTGTCAACTATAATAGGAAAGAAAACAATCTTCTCCACTTTAAAAACAACCTCCAGAAACAAATCCTCCTCCCAATCAAATAAATTTTTTCTAAAGAAATCCTTCCACTGATTATGATTAAAAGCATTATCCCTTGAATATTCAAACACCTTAGCAAATTGATTAAGAGCTAGAGAAAAAAGCCTTGGGTATAAGTCTTTAAAAGCATTGACACCAGACCATCTGTCCAACCAAAACAAAGTATTGGAACCATTTCCCACCAACCACTGACAAGCCTTTTTTCCAATAAATTTCTTAACTTGCTGAATAGATGATAAATTAATAATATCACCCCAAACCACTGACATCCTACTAGAGTTGTTAGCATATGGAAGCCAACTTTGAACATTATCACCATATTGAGCAATAACAATTTTTCTCCACAACGATTCTTTCTCTAACGCATATCTCCACCACCACTTCGCCAAAAAGAGCTTGATTTTTAACCTGAAGGTCTTGAATCCCAATCCCACCGAATCTCTTCAGTCTACAAACATTAACCCATTTAACCTTTGCAATTTTCTTTTGTAAATCAGTGCTGCCCCACGAAAAACATCTCCTAATGTGATCAATCTTCCTTATAACTCCCTTGGGCGCTTTAAAAATTGAAAGATAATAAATTGATAAACTAGATAAGAACAAATTAATCATAGTTATCCTTCCCCCAAATGAAAGAAGCTTCCTCTTCCAACTAGCCAACCTCTTTTGGATTCCATCAATAATTGATTTCCTAGGATTAGTACCGATAAGGATACCAAGATATTTAAATGGAAGACCCCTCTTAAACAACCAAATACGCTGATAACTTCCTCCACAACCGTATCATTAGCTCCAATAAGAATTAAGATAGATTTTCTAAAATTCAACCTCAAACCAGAAGCCAATTTGAAGCACTTAAGAATCTTCTTAACATTCACCATCCCTCCCACCTTGGCCTCCAAGAATAACACAATGTCATCCGCGAACTGTAGATGAGATCATGGTTTCAAATAGCGGCCGCATCTCGAAATAGCGGCCGCTATGTCGCGGTAGCAGCGGTGGCCGCTACCGCTATTGGACAAAAAGCGGGGGAGAAAGAAATTCACGTTAGTAACGGCCGCTATTGGCCGTTACAAAACACTGTAACGGAGGATAGCGGCGATAACGGGCCGTTATCGCCGCTATCCTCCGTTCTGTTCAACATTGAGTATAAAAAAAAATTCCTCAGCAGAGGAAAGAGGCAGAAATTGAAACTCTAAAAATCCTAATTTCTTATGATCAAAACAAACACTAACTTCACCAAATCACCATCTCCTCGAATCACCAACAACAATTAACAAAATTTCAACATCAAATCAAAACTTTAGTCTGTAAGTTCAAAACTTACAAAACTTTTAGTCTGTAACAAAGCAAATACCTAAGTTTAAAACTTTTAACCTTTGGAGTAGAATTAGATCTGTGAGGGGACTAGGTTTAGATTGGACAATCAGCAGCGGACTGGTGGGCAATTGGTGGCGTGGCCGTGGGCATCGGGTTGCTTGAGGCGCTATCCATTGTCGCAGCACTAGTAGCCTCTGTTTGTTGTCGGTTTGCAAGTGCGTTGGCTTCTTGATTTGTATAACATGGAGGGAGTGAATGAGGCAGTGATGATGAGCGATTGAGGGGTGGGGGATGGTTTTGGTTGGGATTGCATGAGTGAAAGTGAAAGGAATTTTGTGATTTGTGAATCGTGAGTGTGTGAAGGTGAGAGACAGAGTATCTTTAGGGAAAGTGATGAATTGGGTGGGTCAAGGTATGGGTATGGGTCGCTTGGCTGGAAACTTGGGTAGTTTTTTTTTTTTAGTTTTAATTGTTTACAAATTAATATTAGATAATGGTTTTTTTAAGTACTATTAGATAATATTGAATTTAGACTATTTAAGTAATTTTTCATTAAAATTTGTAATGTAATTAAATAGATGATATTAAATATTATTACAACTTAAGAAAAAAATATTGATAATTCGATAATATAAATGTGATTGTTTAAGTTAATTGATAGTGGCATATTAATATTAAATTTTTAATATAACAAAACATTATTGTAATTCAAGAGAATATTGATAATGTAAATGTAATTAATTAAATTATGTTTGAATATCTTATTATAATTTAAAAAATTATGAATAATTTTTTTACATAAATAATAGACTTAAAGTATCATAAATTATTGTAAAAATTATAAAATAAGACTTTAAATAATTATAATTAAGATTATTACATTTTATACACGATTGTGCGAAATTAAAAAAAATTCACGACCGCGATGACCGCAATGACCGCGATGGTCTCCGTTATGTCCGCAACCGCGATAAACGCAACGCGACCGAAAACGTGACCGCGACCGCAATTTGAATCCTTGGATGAGATATCGCCAAGCTAGATGAGAAACAAGAAATACCTTTGAAAAGCTGTAAAGTTTCGGCCTTCACCAACATCTGATGCAAAGCTTCTGTCACTAAAACAAAATGAAAAGGAGAACCTTGCCTTAAACAAAGTGCCTACGTAACATCCCGTTACCACATTTTTCACGTATTTCCATACAACTTAACCGGTTGGGCTGTCTGCGATGCCATTAACATTTAACAGTAACAGTGATAAATGATAAACATTTATCTATTAACTATGGAATATGAAATTTCTTTTTATTATTCCTTTCATCTGACATCCCCTATTAACCTTTATTTCATTAACATAGTACTGTATACATATGTCTGAAATGTAAAAGAGAAGAGACTGTACCTGTCACATTTAACGTGCCATGCCTCAGTGCTTTAAGCATAGCTATACCCATCTGAGAGCTAATTCTCTCAACTCCATGTACTTCTTATCTGTGGAGTTAAAAACAAAGGGGTGAGCGATTCATACGCTCAGTAAAGGAAACATATGCTGCTTTAAATAAAGCAAAACTATGTATATATCATAACTCATTTATTCTTTTCTTAACAATAACCTAGTAGAAAAGACAGTGGATACATAGTAAACACTATATATAGGATTTCAACAAATCCTTACAGTAAATAGAAATTGATAAGTTGAGACTAGGCAACAAATAAATCATGCTATCCCTTTGCGAGAACGGAATCTGCCGCTATTGGGGTGCACCCGTAGGCCATCGCCCCTCACGGCTATCTCAGATCTATGGTCATAATCTATAGTGGTCCTCGGGTCCACTTGCCAAGTGACCTCGAGACCGCTGATGACTTGGCGGGTCCATCAGCCCTGTGACGCCCTGAGGTGCACTCGTTGGTCCATCGACCGAGCCACCGCCCCAGGCGGGTCACGCAATAGTAATGCATGAACTAGAGGCCTAACGTCTCAAAATCCAATTATATCTCATGAAAAACCTTTAAGGAATTATTTCATAATGTCATCACTTTCTTTCCAAAAAGGTTTTAAAACAGCCCGCAATCTCACTGAATTCCGTGTGAGAAAGACACGGTTTAAACTGACTCGCCATGGCTAGTTCGCCCATGGTCAACTCACCCATTGGTCAACTCGCCCAAAAACATAATGAAAACAATTCATTTTTCGTTAAGAAAATTTGGAAAAACGAAACCTGTTCGCCATGATCGACTCGCCCGATATGGCTCGCCCATGACAGTTCGCCCAACGCGGAGAACCAGTGTTCGCCCGCCCTTTATGCTTTCAAAATCCGAAAACATACTGGCTCGCCCTCAGTGGCTCGCCCTGTAATCTATTCGCCAAAAGGTCTAAAATTTCTATTTTGGAAATGTTTAAAACGTCTATTTTTTCTTTAAGAAATTACTGTTTAAAACTGTTCGCCAGGGTCAGCTCGCCCATAGCTTTCATAACAAAAAGGGTCGCCCGCCCCTTTTTATAAGCAATTTGGCTCACCCGCCAATACCAAGAATTTGTATTTTCCATTTTTAAAATGTTAAAATGGCTAATTTTCCTCAAGAAAAATACCATCGAAAATCTCTTCGCCATGGTCACTCCAAAACAGGCTAACATATAGTCGTCCGCCAATTCTTTCTTATAAAACATTAAGTAAAACCGGCTCGCCTTTAATGGCTTGCCAACAACTTCCTAAACTTAGGGGTCGTCCGCCCCAAATAAAATGGAAAACGGTTCGCCCAACGTTGGCTTACCCATATTTTTCCTTAAAACAAGGGCACTCGTCCAGTTTCATAGAAGGACTCGCCCGTCTAAAACAATATAGCAAGTTTCGCTCGCCCGCCAATGCCATTTTGCCCAAATATCATAGGGACGGCTTTGTAGCCCGCCCAAAATCAAAGAAATTTATTAAAAACAATGCATGTCAGAAAACAAAGCATTTAGCTTAATATTTTCATAAAATTTACTCCACATGACATGCATCACTTCAAACACACTTCCCTTACCTGTTAGAAACGAAGTCTTGCTTCGCCCCGCTCTCTGTTCGCCCATAGCCATTCCCAATTATCGGCTGCAAATTATATATAAATTCTATTAATATTTTCTTTATATATTTTTCCATTACTTGGGCGAGACTTCAGGTAAATCTACCAGTTCGCCCACAGATATACTCGCCCAGTGCCTTACGCATTTGAGCTCGCCCATTATTTCACTTCACTAGAATTTGGCGATCTTGCCCATTTACACAGAATTTACCTTGGCGAGTTCCTCATTATCTACTCGCCTCACTGGCGATTACTAGATTTCAACATGGGGGATCACTGTAGTCGCCATTGTCGTTGCTTATTTCATTATTTTCCTTGTTTTCATGTTCTCTAAGGATCTAACTAAAACAAGGTTGTGTTCTATGTTGTAAACATATAAGTCTACTCTTGAATATCAAGAACACATAAGAAATATGAAACTCACCTCTATCAACTGCACCTCCAGAACAGACTGCTTTCTGTCTCACGTTGGCCTCCTTTGCTTATTCTTTTAGCTCAACCAACTAAGAAGGAATGGTTTGCAAGCTGTTTTGCTTGTTTAGCCAGCTTAAGGGTGAAGCCTATTAGATCACCCATAGCAGAGCAATGGAAGAAACAGAACCTTACAGTTGCATAACCCTCGTAAGGAAAATGAATTTTGCTAAACAGATTTGCCTCAAGTGTTTCTTCTTATATAACCCTGCTCAACCAATCACTAGCTATCGCCTGTCCCTTATCTGCTTCCTTCATCAATGTTCACGTCCTTCATGCATTTAATGCATGAAGAAAATTTGCACTTACAAAGGGCGAGAAAGTCTTCCTTCCGCACTCTTTTTCTTCTGTTGCAGACTTTGTTTACCTCCTCAACCAATAAGGCTAATTCCCTTATTGACTTTAACCTTCTTTCATTTATTGTCCTCGACCGTATATCTCACAAAGTCAATCTTGGTTGCTAATGGTTCTGAAGCCATTTTCCTTGTCCACACAAGCTGATTCTCGGTCTCCACCTCATCTGTTTGCCACACTACACCAGTTCACCAGCCATTCTGTTGCCAGCGTATTACTCTACTCTCCCACTTGCAATTATATGGGAAACCAATAGTCTTCGCCACACACGGGCCATTACCATACAAATCAACTTAGCGAAGTCAACTATTCATCAAACAAAAAGGCAAACAAACAGCTTGCATCATCAACTCGCCACCATCAACTCGCCATACTTATTCCTTGGGCGATCAGGCAGCACGTCACATTGGGCGATCACCGGTTATGGCTCAACTCGCCCATCTTTCCACATATTGGCTCCGTTCTCATCTCAAGTTAAGGAGCTTTTCACCAAAATGTAAATCTTTATTTATTATTTACTTAATTTCCAATATCCATTTTATGAAATTTAGGTCTACAGTAGGGTAAAATCAGATCTTACAGCCTACAACAAGACGCTTGCGTGGAATTATTTTAAAGCTTTTCCCTTAAAAAAATTGATTGCTATCCTACCTCAGATATACTCTTTCACCTCAATCTGACTTCAAAAATCATCTTGGGTAAAAGGAACTATGGGAAATAGTGGCAATTGAATCATTACCATATGCATTGAGGGGATAGCATTCGTTCTCACTTTTGTCTTTGAATTACATAGTCTTTTCATCCATAAAAGGAGGATTAGTTGGTGCAGGGAGGTCTTCTTCTTTCCTTGTTAGCATCTGTAGTACCTTAGACATTAATGGTATTAGTGATGGAATCTCTTGGGTGCAAAGAAGTCCAATATGCACTACTCTGAGATGCTCATTCTTCACGTTGCTGCTATGGTTGTTATTAAATAACATTAGATGTGGGTCATAAATCTCCTCCACGGTCCCTAACTGAAAGTGTTTCCACACTTGTGTCACCAATGAAAACACAAATGAAAAAAAAAACTTATAAGAAACCCTTTTTTTCACTAGAAATCATCTTTAGTTAAAGTGGTGCTTCATGTGGGAAAGGAACAGAAGGGTAGATAAAGGAACTATCTGAAGCTTACAGCTGTAACTAAGCTGTCAGAATATTCTATGTCTTTGCTCTTGCTGTTTTGCTTCCCGGCAACAATCTCCAATAAAAGCACTCCAAAACTATAGACATACCTTCTCTGTTAACTAACCATAGACTAGGTATTCTGGAGCCATATATCTGCTGTGGATTGTAAAAGTAGATTTTACTTGTTGAAACATATTTGAAGTGGACATTGAAAAACAAATTTTACTCTTCTAGTGCTTATGCTCTTAAATCTGAATTTTCGTACGAGTCTATCTGAGAAGCTTTTTGAATATGCTAAACAGCGAATCATGCCTGAAGCAAATAGAAAGAAAATGATGCTTACAGTGTTCCAGTAATGGCAGTGCTGATGTGACTCAGATCTTCTTGGAAAGGCCTTGCCAAACCAAAATTAGCAATTTTGGTACGGAGCCTTGAATCCAACAAGATATTACTAGCTTTTATATCTTTATGAATGATTTTGGTTTTGGAGTTCTCGTGAAGATAGACTAAACCTTCTGCGGTCCCAATAATAATATTATATCTCTTTTCCCAGTTAAGTACTTCACCTCTGCTAGGATCTGTTATGTTTTTGAAAGGGAAAAAGCTGTTAGTGTACTATACATATCAACTTAATTAAACTGACTATATATATCAATATCATTTTAAGCTTCAGCATCCATATTGGATCTAAAGTATTGGTATTTACCGAAGATGAAACGATCAAGGCTCCTGTTAGGAAGGAACTCATAGACAAGAAGACTTTCAAGTCCAGAACAGCTACATCCCAATAACGTGACTAGGTTTTATGCTCCACACTGCTTATTATGTTCACTTCATTATAGAAATAAGCAACTCTTTTTCGATTGTTAAAGAAAAGCCTCTTGACAGCTATCTCTCTTCCATTAGCTAGAACTCCCTATGGATGACAAATAAATCTGATGCACTGACCTTAAAATACTGGTTGAATGCCAAAGAAGAGCAGTGGACATCAGAGGAAAACGACCTTGTAAACTATTCCATATCCTCCTTGTCTGAGCTTGTTTTCATCGCTGAATGATCTGATAGCCTTATCAAGTGTAGAGTACTTGAAATTTAGGTTTGTATCACGAAGGAGTTTCACCAACTTTTCTACATTATTTGAACCTGGAATGCAGAAACATTTTTGCCAAAAAGACATGAGAACTAGGTAACATCATGTTATTAAGCCATGACTTGCCTTACCACAATTCCATGATTGAATAATTCAGATAACTTTGGCTGACAACATAAACATTTTCATCTCTTATTCCTTTTTCTTTTTTGTGCATGGAAAGTGTACTTGAAACCTAGTAAATAAACTTTTTACCTTGCTCTTCTGTATGTATCTGAGCTTCCAAGTATAAACTCCAATAGCTGCTGTGATCGCTAAAACAACTAGGGAACTGACAATCGAAACTACTATAATTGTAATGGTTCCTACTAATTCATGAACGTAACAAATTCACAATCAGTTTAATTAACTAACATTCAATGCGTGATATACACAGGAAAGTATATAAAGAGACCACAATGTATTAAGTAGCTAACATTAATGTGTGAGAGATGGTAAGATGAAATTCTTTTACCTCTTGAAATTCCATTTCTTGATTCTTTATTGAGGAAATCCATGTTAGAGTACCTCATAAAGCAGCCAGTGTAGAGTGCCCGTCCCTCTGACCAAGGCAAGCACCCTAACATTGATGCAGATGCATTATCCAAACATGCTTTACAAGAACTCATATTCAATGTCTTCCAACAATTAACCAAATCATAAACCGACTCATTTGTTCTTGGAATTGCCACCTGAGCCTTAGCATAGGCTTCATTTTCCAATGCAACAGCAACTGCATGCTTCACAACTTGTTTTGCCAATTTATGAAAGTTTGATCCCTTTTGGCTTGTATTCCCACACACTGCCCTGTCATTCGGTCCCATGTATCCTTAAAGAAGTTATAATTACTTATGAAACACCTATCAAGGAAAACGTTGATCGCGTTGGATGGATAACATTGAGAAACAAGCGTGCGTGCCTCAGAATAGCACAACAAATAGTTAAGCAAAGATAGATCCCTATAACACTGAAAAAAGCCATAGTGAGTATCAGGCCCTGAGCCTGTAACTGCTGTTCCTAAACTTGAATTGCGCACCTGTTCAAAGATTTTCTCCATTGAAGCAACGACATTTGGAACAAAGATACTTCTATTGTGTATCAATCGGTTGCCGTATGTAATATTCACTATTTCGACTCTCCGATCTCCTTCTACACTTTTAAGTAATGCTAGAGATCCAATAAGAACCACGAAAACATATTGAGCTGTTTTATCCATTTTCTTAAAGGTGAGTTTGGATTTTGGAGTGACCGAATTATCTTCGAGTTCTATTGCAAGGCTGATGAAATTGGTTAAGTGTCATCAACTGTGAATTTATCAATGAATCTGAAAAGAAAATGAATTTATTTATGTAAATTTCAGTATCAATGAACTATGTTTAATTATGTAATACGAGCATATCTTTAAAACGTATAAAATATGTGAAATACGTTTAATTGTATAAAAAAAAATTCTAACACACATAAAGATACACATTTAACTCGGTTTTTAAATTTATTTATTTTTTGTGTAAACCACGAGGTGTGCTCGTACTACATCGGATATGAAATTAATCATTGCTCACATTATATGGCTAGTGCTGGCTAAAGAAAATTTAACCTAGTGAGGGGTTTTTATATTTATTTTAATTGAATATACAGTAAAACTACTATAAATTAATTTCCTCTAAATTAATAACCTCTTTAAATTAATTAAATATTATGGTCTCGACTTAGGCTAATGGAAAACTTAATAAAACCCTCTATCATAATAATTAATAATTTTACTTTGAAACTTAGTATAAAATTTCAGTTTCAATTATGTAAGATCTGATTTTACACTACTGTAGAGTCTAATTTCATAAAAGTGATAATGGAAATTAAATAAATAAAGAATATTGATTTCCACTTGGGTGAAAAGCTCCTTAAATTGAGTAGTGAATGGAGCAATTATGGTGAAATAATGCATGGGCGAGTATGCAGAATAGTTCGCCAATGATGGAGGAAGAAAGGACGTTCCCCAATGGGCGAGCAGATCGCCAAAGGTGATGGCGAGTTGAAAGATGGTGAGGGCGAATAGGTGTATTCGCCAACTAGTTATGTGAGGTAATCGCCGCTGTGACGAAGGATCCGATCGCCCAAGGAATGAGTAGGGCGAGTTGATTGGTTGCTTCTTTGGTTAGGCAAATAGGTAAGTTCGCCAAGTTACTTGCTTAAGATGATAGCCGAACTGGCGAGGACCTGTGATCGCCCATTGGATTGAGAAGGTTTTATGATAGCAAGTGGGCTAGTAGATAAAACATGGTGATCGCCAACAATGTAGGAGTAATCGCCAAATCTTAAGTTAGAATAAAAACAAAGTGGCGATGAGCACAGGTGTCATAACGTCTAGGTCCGTGAACCTAACCGCTAGACTTTAAAATTCTAGGAGTCGCCACCAACCATCCAAACCTAAGGTGTGATTGGTCACCTATTCTTGTCTAAAGATAAGGCTTGGTCTACGTTTAAAGAATTTAGGGTTCGGGAGTACGGTTACGTGCGGGGAATGATTAGCACCCCCACCACGCCCATCCTAAAATGGTACCAACTATTCTAGGTCATTCTAAATTTATCTTAATTTGAGTTAATTTCAATATGCTTAATATATTGAAAATTTACTTAAAATCCTTCCATCAATCTGGTTCAGACAATAAGTAAATCCCCTCACCTCAGGAGTATTCAAGTAGTACTAATTGACTTGCTCGAAGAGGCTCCGTCGTCGGATCATTTAAATACATTATGACAACCCTAATATTGACTCTATACCCAATAAATCCTTCTAAATTTAATTTAAATTAATTTCGATATGCTTAAAACATTGAAAATTTACTTAAAATCCTTCCATCAATCTGGTTCAGACAATAAGTAAATTCCCTCACCTCAGGAGTATTCAAGTAGTACCGATTGACTTGCTTGAAGAGGCTCCGTCGTCGGAATATATTATGAAAATCCTAATTTTGGCTCTATGCCCAATTCTTTACTAATTTTCTATTTTTTATTGTCTTAATCGTATTTACTATTTTATATTTTACTTCAAATTATTTCCATATCCTATTTCTATTTTTATTTTAATTGTCTTTATTATTATATTTTATTTATTTCTATAAACACATATTATTGTATTGAAAATTTACTCTAAACCTTCCATCAATCTGGTTCAGTCTAGAGCAAACTCCTCACCTAGAAATTTCCAAGGAGTACCATTCGACTTTCTTGAAATTTCATCATTGGATAATTTGCATTCATCTTCTTAATATAATTTTATTATTTCCTTATTCAATCTTTATTCTATTTTAGTCTTATTTGCATTTTTTCCTTTAATTTATTTTATTTTTATACTATTTTATTTATTTAACATCTATCATACTAAACATACAAAATATAAAATATATCATACGAATTAAACTAAACAAATCATATCAACATACAAATTGTTTATTCAATATGTATTAATCAAATGTTATCAAAGTAATTAAATCATGCAACATTAGTATTTTAATATACAAATTATTAATCTAATATTAATTAAATATCTAACCCTCCTATTAAATTATTGACCAATTAATATAATAAAACAAAAAAACTTACATGGGCAATAACCTCACCTCTTGTTGGCTTTTTTTTCTTTTTCTTTATATTCCCCTTTTCCACGTGTTCTCTTGCTATAGTTCTTCTTTAATATTTCCAAAGTGGTGTGCCTCAAGAATTTTCACAAAGCTTTCCTATTTTCTTGCAACAATCATCAAGAGCAACAAAAACGGAGGCATGCAAACATCCGCGTGATGGGTCGGCAACCTGCAGTAGCTGTGCGGTGACTGGGCTTGCAACGGTGGTGCGAGAGGCAGGCAGAAAAATGAGCTGACAGAACAGCAACGATGGTGATCGGGTTGAGTGCTTGATTTCCCCCAGAGTCCCCTTTTTATAATAAAAATTTATTTGAGTCCTAATACAACTTTACCTATTCTATTAATTATCTCATATTTTTAACATTTTATCTATTTCTTATATTAATCTTAATCTAACTATATCAAATTTAATATTAATCTAAATAATTATCCTAAAAAATCTAATTATCCTATCCCAAAATTATTTTTATTTTTATTTCTTTTTATCTTTTCTCTTTTTTTTATTATTCCTAAATCTTATTTTAATTTTAATTTTAATTTTTAAATTAATGCTAATTCTAAATCTAAAAATTCTAATTTAATTCTAGCCTAATTCTAAATTGTTAAATTAAAATACAATGTCACTCAACCCAATTAATTATTTATACAAATCAAGACCCCGGACAAAATAAGGTGTCTACAGCTGCCCCTCTTTGTGCATTTGCTGTGAAACAGTAATTACACAAAGACATAGACACGTATTTTGTCTGACTTCTCCTTTTTTTTAATTTTTTTTTTCAAAAAGCTCCCTCTAAACAGAAAGGCAGTCAAACTTTAAAATCTTGTCTAAAAAGCTCCCCCTAAACAGGCAGGCAGTTAAACTTTAAAATCTTGTCCAAAAGCTCCTCCTAAACAGGCAGGCAGTCAAACTTTAAAATCTTGTCCAAAAAGCTCCCCCTAAACAGGCAGGCAGTCAAACTTTAAAATCTTGTCCAAAAGCTCCCCCTAAACAAGCAGGCAGTCAAACTTTAAAATCTTGTCCAAAAGCTCCTCCTAAACAGGCAGGCAGTCAAACTTTAAAATCTTGTCCAAAAAAGCTCTGATTTTTTTTTGAAAATTTTAGGAAACTCCTCTAAATTTTTCTTGTCAAAATTTGGAATCTTAGGAAACCCCTCTAAAATTCCTTTTCTTATTCAATTTTGAAATTTTGGGAAACCCTTCCAAAACTTCTTTTCCTTTCTAATTTTGAAATTTTAGGAAACCCCCTCTAAAATTCTTATCTAATTTGGAATTTTAGGAAACCCCTCTAAAATTTTCTTTTTGTCAAATTTTGAAATTTTGGGAAACTCCTCCAAAACTTTTTTTCTTGTCAAATTTTGAAATTTTAGGAAACCCCTCTAAAATTTCTTTTTCTTGTCCAAAATTTGAAATCTTGGGAAACTCCTCCAAGACTTCTATCTTGTCTAATTTTTGAAATTTTAGGAAACCCCTCTAAAATTTCTTGTCTTGTTAAAATTTGAAATCTTGGGAAATTTATCTTATCCATGCAATTGCAACCTGTTCTATCCATGCAATGTCATTCATGTAAGCTATCTTATTCAAGCAATATTATTCATGCAATCTAGTCTATCCATGCAATGTTATTGATGCAATCAATTCTATCCATGTAATGCAGTCTGTTTTATCCATGAAATGTCATTCAAGCAATCTGTTTTATCTCTATGATGCAATCTACTCTATCCATGCAATGTTTTTTCGAAAAACATTTCAAGCTCAATTGTGGCAACAACAAGGTTATTCTGTATCAGTCCATCTCATGCATTCTTCTCTTTTATCTGTCCTCTTGTCCTTCTATTTCTTATTTCTTTCCTCATTTTCCTTCTTCCGTTTTTCTTGCCCAATGAAACTCTTGTCTTCATGCCCTCTTTATCTTATCTTATCTTCTCCCTTGATTCTTCTTTTTACTTTCCTCTATATCTGGTCACTCATTTATTCATTAAAATCTTTACTGAGACCTCATCATTCATTCTTTCTTATTCATTGGTTTTTCTTGATTTCCAATTTCCATTCATCCACAAGTTTCCTTTTCTTTCATTTATTTTGCCAAGCAAACATTCATTACCATTTTAATTTCAAGATCAATGCAACACAATTTCTCAATCCCTCAAGTAAGGATATAGCAAAGAAATGATAGGTGAAAAGAATAGTAGTATTCAATATCTGAAAGTATTATAAGGGGTAGCCAAGCTTGAAGGAAAAAGGCTAGAAAGGAAAAGCTAGAATTAACATGTTAAGTTTTAGGTAACAGTATCTAAATAACAAAAGTTCAAATGATTTTGGTCGACGAATACAAAATTCACTTCCAAATGTCTACTTTACCTGATCATGTTGAGTTTATCAAAACATCCTCTTACCCCAGTATCTTTGACATCTAGCTTTTCTCGTATCCAAGCTGCCTTTTCAGGTTTTCAACTTAGATGCACTCCATTGATCCAAACCGCCCTTTTTGGGTTTTCGATCTGAATCCTCCTTTCATTTTTTCTCTTTTTTTTCTTTTTTTTCTTCTTTTTTTCTTTCTTTTTTTTATTCATTTCTCTTCATTTTCAACTTCATTGTCCTTGATGAAACTTCTCTTATCTGTTCTCCATTCTGATTCATGCCCCAGCATCAGATATTTCTTGATCCAAGAGAGTCTTTGGAATCCCACTTCTTCCATCTAGACGAAATCTTTTTGCTTATCTTGATCCGCTTGTCCTAATTCCATCCAAAGGATCATCAACTCATAGTGTAAGTATGCTTTTATTCAACACATGATTCTTCAGTAGGAGTACTCATATTTGATCAAAATGGACTTTTAAGGCACGTAATGTAGGCTCAGGTGAGGGTTCATCAAAGAAAGGATAATATAGGCCCAAAATAAGTGTTTCAGGGTTCATCAAACCAAGAATCATTTTTCATGAAAGTATTAGGCATTTTGACTTTTGCCCCATTCTAATTTGCTTTCCCTCTCCTTTTTTATTCAAATGCAACTAGGGTTTTCACTTTCTTGATTCAAACCCTCTTTCCTTCTTCATCATCTTTTTCTTTTTTTGTTCTCTCTTTTTTTTTCACAAAAGGGTTTTTTCTTTGCCCCACTGATCTTTCATCTTCTATTCTCTTTGCCCCCCCAATGTGGAGGGTGATTCTTGGTGGGTTATATCAAAAAGAATATAATAGGCTCAAAAAGGGTAATCAATGGATAATTTTTCTCACGCTTGAAAGGTAGTGAAAGAAGGCCATTTCTCATCTCAATAAAAGTACTCACATTAAAGGTCATCGATTAAACAAAGACAAACTCATTAGAATTTCATGTAGAGATTCACCTTTAATCGTAACATTCTATAGGTGAAGATTTTAGACAAATATCTTCTATTCTCTTCTTGCTTGAATAATCTTGGCAAACTAGAAATCCATCCAACCAAACAAAGCAGTTCTTCCATAATTGAATTTTATACTCATTGCCATCATCATTATCATGTTCATTATTTGGATACTTTCAAGCTTGGTAACAATGTAAATCACGTGGGTATTGGTGTTATGCATAAAAGAGCAAGAATGGAATGAGGAATTGAGAAATATGCATCATGTTAATCTTTTATTGAAAAAGAAAACGAATGAAAGTTGGCCCAATACATAAAAGAATTCTTAATGCCTTTGGGCTTAGGCACTCCTATATTACCTAAGAAATGTTCTAAGATGAATGAAATTAGACACAAAGAAACAACCATTATCTTCAAATTCAGTGAATCAATCAATATCATCCACTTTCTTCCATAGCATCAACCGCTACCCTTTGTGTGATCTAGTAGAGGATTATCATTCACATTTGGATCATTCTTTGTCCCAAAACTCAAAATTTCAGCATTGACAAGTGCTTGGACTTTCCTCTTCAAGCCCATACAATTCTCAATAGAGTGTCCAACATTGTCATTATGATAAGCACACTTTGTATTAGGATCATACCACTTGGGGTAAGGTGGTTTCAAGGGTTCTATATAAATAGGGGCAATAAGATGACCTTCCACCAACTTTGGGAATAGCTTAGCATATGTCATGGGTATAGGGTCTATGGTAACATTTCGGCTAAGTCGGGTGTTCCTTTGGTCATTAGGTGGGAAAGTGGGGTTTGTTGAGGCTGTAGGAGTTTGTCGAGGGAAAACAGGTTTATATGTGTTTTGGGGATGAGTATGTGGGTAAGATGGGTAATAGGCGCAATTCATTGAAGGTGGGTAAGGGGTATAAAGGTGGCGTGAATTATTTGAGACAACTTGTGCATCTCCTTCCTTTTTCTTCAAGAATCCACCTTTCCTACTGTCATTCACAGGTGCTTCGATCTTACCGCTCTTGATGGCATTCTCAATGGCTTCACCAGTTAACACCATGTCCGCAAAGTTCTTAGTTACACTACTGAGCATACGCTCATAGTAAGGTGCCTTGAGAGTATTCAAAAAAAACATGGTGACTTCCTTTTCAAATAAAGGAGGTTGAACTTGCGACGCCAGATCTCTCCACTGTTGGGCATATTCTTTGAAGCTCTCGTCCTTCTTCTTTTCCATACCTTGGAGGGATAAGCGGTCAGGAGCTACATCAGACACATGTTTGTATTGAGCTATAAAAGCTCTTGCCAACTCAGACCAAGAGGAAACTTTGCTCCTTTCCAATTGGTTGTACCACTTAGCAACTGACCTAGTCAAGCTATCTTGAAAAACATGAATTAATAACTTGTCATCCCATGCATATGCTGCCATTTTCCTACAGCACATGGTGAGATGATCTTTTGGGCACGATGTTCCGTTGAACTTTTCAAATTCAGGTACGTTGAATTTTGGTGGAAGCACGACATTAGGTACCAAACACAACCTTTCAGCATCAACTGGTCCAAAATAGTCAACTCCTTCTACGGCACTTAGCCTTTCCTCTATCAAGCAGAGCTGAGCTTTAGTACCACTATATTCTTCTTTATGCTTCAAATTTTCTAATTCCGTGGGATCATCTAAATTTGGCACCTCCACTGGGTTTTGAACTTGCATCTGTAGAGGCGTTGGAGCTTTAGCAGTACTTCCTTCAGGAACAAAAATAGGGTTGTCTCGCACGTTTTGTTGAGCCTCTTGAACAAACTCATCTTGATTACCCATCTTCTCATTTCTTTTATTCAGGGCTTTTAACAACTGGGTAATTTCGCTCAATTGCCCCTTCATCTCTGCATTATCCCTTTCCAACTTTTCTATCCTGCTATTTTGATCCTCTTCCATTATGTGTGCTTGATATCTTGTATGGTATTTGTGGAGGGCAGATCGTCTAGTGGATGCAATTTTGATACCTTGTGCCACAATTTAGTTGAAATTATTTTCAATGTGATGATATGTTTATGCACAAAAATGAATGCACATGGAATGCCCTTAGGTCTAGCAATCTCTCCTAACAATTAAAAGTGTGTTCATTCTCATGATATGAAAAGTGCAAACTTACATGAATGATATGTTATGTGATGCAAAATCAAACACAATTATGCATGATTTAATGATAGCAAATTCACCTCTTTTTTTTGTCCTATTTTGGATTTGAGTCTAATACTTCAAGGGTTTTGTAAGGCTCTATCTAAGGTTTGGGCTTCTTAGGTTTTCCGATATGCAGGGCCTGGATCATTTAAAGTTCTAAAGGTTCCCAAATTGTTCCTCACTGTCATTCATACTGGACTAGTAAGGCACCCAATCCTCACCCATTATAGGCTACAAGCGGAAAGGTTCAATTTGAGTAGGAGTTTTTCGCCAGCCCATGCGGAGGTTATCACCTCACGAAGGGATAGGTACTTTTCTCTCGCCTAATAAGGATAGAGCCCGGGTTGAGGGTCTATGCATGTATGGATGTGAAGTGTGTGTGTATTAAATGATTATTAAGCATTATGAAATCAACATTATTTCTAAGCAAATTTCTAATGACCTAAAATATATGTTGGCCTGACTCTCTAATGTCTCCAGTGGAGTCGCCAAACTGTCATAATGTCTAGGTCCGTGAACCTAACCACTAGACTTTAAAATTCTAGGAGTCGCCACCAACCATCCAAACCTAAGGTGTGATTGGTCACCTATTCTTGTCTAAAGATAAGGCTTGGTCTATGTTCAAAGAATTTAGGGTTCGGCAGTACGGTTACGTGCGGGGAAGGATTAGCACCCCCACCACGCCCATCCTAAAATGGTACCAACTATTCTAGGTCATTCTAAATTTATCTTAATTTGAGTTAATTTCAATATGCTTAATATATTGAAAATTTATTTAAAATCCTTCCATCAATCTGGTTCAGACAATAAGTAAATCCCCTCACTTACGGAGTATTCAAGTAGTACCAATTGACTTGCTCGAAGAGGCTCCGTCGTCGGATCATTTAAATACATTATGACAACCCTAATATTGACTCTATACCCAATAAATCCTTCTAAATTTAATTTAAATTAATTTCGATATGCTTAAAACATTGAAAATTTACTTAAAATCCTTCCATCAATCTGGTTCAGACAATAAGTAAATTCCCTCACCTCAGGAGTATTCAAGTAGTACCGATTGACTTGCTTGAAGAGGCTCCGTCGTCGGAATATATTATGAAAATCCTAATTTTGGCTCTATGCCCAATTCTTTGCTAATTTTCTATTTTTTATTGTCTTAATCGTATTTACTATTTTATATTTTAATTCAAATTATTTCCATATCCTATTTCTATTTTTATTTTAATTGTCTTTATTATTATATTTTATTTATTTCTATAAACACATATTATTGTATTGAAAATTTACTCTAAACCTTCCATCAATCTGGTTCAGTCTAGAGCAAACTCCTCACCTAGAAATTTCCAAGGAGTACCATTCGACTTTCTTGAAATTTCATCATTGGATAATTTGCATTCATCTTCTTAATATAATTTTATTATTTCCTTATTCAATCCTTATTCTATTTTATTCTTATTTGCATTTTTTCCTTTAATTTATTTTATTTTTATACTATTTTATTTATTTAACATCTATCATACTAAACATACAAAATATAAAATATATCATACGAATTAAACTAAACAAATCATATCAACATACAAATTGTTTATTCAATATGTATTAATCAAATGTTATCAAAGTAATTAAATCATGCAACATTAGTATTTTAATATACAAATTATTAATCTAATATTAATTAAATATCTAACCCTCCTATTAAATTATTGACCAATTAATATAATAAAACAAAAAAACTTACATGGGCAATAACCTCACCTCTTGTTGGCTTTTTTTTCTTTTCCTTTATATTCCCCTTTTCCACGTGTTCTCTTGCTATAGCTCTTCTTTAATATTTCCAAAGTGGTGTGCCTCAAGAATTTTCACAAAGCTTTCCTATTTTCTTGCAACAATCATCAAGAGCAACAAAAACGGAGGCATGCAAACATCCGCGTGATGGGTCGGCAACCTGCAGTAGCTGTGCGGTGATTGGGCTTGCAACGGTGGTGCGAGAGGCAGGCAGAAAAATGAGCTGACAGAACAGCAACGATGGTGATCGGGTTGAGTGCTTGATTTCCCCCAGAGTCCCCTTTTTATAATAAAAATTTATTTGAGTCCTAATACAACTCTACCTATTCTATTAATTATCTCTTATTTTTAACATTTTATCTATTTCTTATATTAATCTTAATCTAACTATATCAAATTTAATATTAATCCAAATAATTATCCTAAAAAATCTAATTATCCTATCCCAAAATTATTTTTATTTTTATTTCTTTTTATCTTTTCTCTTTTTTTTTATTATTCCTAAATCTTATTTTAATTTTAATTTTAATTTTAATTTTTAAATTAATGCTAATTCTAAATCTAAAAATTCTAATTTAATTCTAGCCTAATTCTAAATTGTTAAATTAAAATACAATGTCACTCAACCCAATTAATTATTTATACAAATCAAGACCTCGGACAAAATAAGGTGTCTACAGCTGCCCCTCTTTGTGCATTTGCTGTGAAACAGTAATTACACAAAGACATAGACACGTATTTTGTCTGACTTCTCCTTTTTTTTAATTTTTTTTCAAAAAGCTCCCTCTAAACAGAAAGGCAGTCAAACTTTAAAATCTTGTCTAAAAAGCTTCCCCTAAACAGGCAGGCAGTTAAACTTTAAAATCTTGTCCAAAAGCTCCTCCTAAACAGGCAGGCAGTCAAACTTTAAAATCTTGTCCAAAAAGCTCCCCCTAAACAGGCAGTCAGTCAAACTTTAAAATCTTGTCCAAAAGCTCCTCCTAAACAGGCAGGCAGTCAAACTTTAAAATCTTGTCCAAAAAAGCTCTGATTTTTTTTTTGAAAATTTTAGGAAACTCCTCTAAATTTTTCTTGTCAAAATTTGGAATCTTAGGAAACCCCTCTAAAATTCCTTTTCTTATTCAATTTTGAAATTTTGGGAAACCCTTCCAAAACTTCTTTTCCTTTCTAATTTTGAAATTTTAGGAAACCCCCTCTAAAATTCTTATCTAATTTGGAATTTGGAATTTTAGGAAACCCCTCTAAAATTTTCTTTTTGTCAAATTTTGAAATTTTGGGAAACTCCTCCAAAACTTTTTTTCTTGTCAAATTTTGAAATTTTAGGAAACCCCTCTAAAATTTCTTTTTCTTGTCCAAAATTTGAAATCTTGGGAAACTCCTCCAAGACTTCTATCTTGTCTAATTTTTGAAATTTTAGGAAACCCCTCTAAAATTTCTTGTCTTGTTAAAATTTGAAATCTTGGGAAATTTATCTTATCCATGCAATTGCAACCTGTTCTATCCATGCAATGTCATTCATGTAAGCTATCTTATTCAAGCAATATTATTCATGCAATCTAGTCTATCCATGCAATGTTATTGATGCAATCAATTCTATCCATGTAATGCAGTCTGTTTTATCCATGAAATGTCATTCAAGCAATCTGTTTTATCTCTATGATGCAATCTACTCTATCCATGCAATGTTTTTTCGAAAAACATTTCAAGCTCAATTGTGGCAACAACAAGGTTATTCTGTATCAGTCCATCTCATGCATTCTTCTCTTTTATCTGTCCTCTTGTCCTTCTATTTCTTATTTCTTTCCTCATTTTCCTTCTTCCGTTTTTCTTGCCCAATGAAACTCTTGTCTTCATGCCCTCTTTATCTTATCTTATCTTCTCCCTTGATTCTTCTTTTTACTTTCCTCTATATCTGGTCACTCATTTATTCATTAAAATCTTTACTGAGACCTCATCATTCATTCTTTCTTATTCATTGGTTTTTCTTGATTTCCAATTTCCATTCATCCACAAGTTTCCTTTTCTTTCATTTATTTTGCCAAGCAAACATTCATTACCATTTTAATTTCAAGATCAATGTAACACAATTTCTCAATCCCTCAAGTAAGGATATAGCAAAGAAATGATAGGTGAAAAGAATAGTAGTATTCAATATCTGAAAGTATTATAAGGGGTAGCCAAGCTTGAAGGAAAAAGGCTAGAAAGGAAAAGCTAGAATTAACATGTTAAGTTTTAGGTAACAGTATCTAAATAACAAAAGTTCAAATGATTTTGGTCGACGAATACAAAATTCACTTCCAAATGTCTACTTTACCTGATCATGTTGAGTTTATCAAAACATCCTCTTACCCCAGTATCTTTGACATCTAGCTTTTCTCGTATCCAAGCTGCCTTTTCAGGTTTTCAACTTAGATGCACTCCATTGATCCAAACCGCCCTTTTTGGGTTTTCGATCTGAATCCTCCTTTCATTTTTTCTCTTTTTTTTCTTTTTTTTCTTCTTTTTTTCTTTCTTTTTTTTATTCATTTCTCTTCATTTTCAACTTCATTGTCCTTGATGAAACTTCTCTTATCTGTTCTCCATTCTGATTCATGCCCCAGCATCAGATATTTCTTGATCCAAGAGAGTCTTTGGAATCCCACTTCTTCCATCTAGACGAAATCTTTTTGCTTATCTTGATCCGCTTGTCCTAATTCCATCCAAAGGATCATCAACTCATAGTGTAAGTATGCTTTTATTCAACACATGATTCTTCAGAAGGAGTACTCATATTTGATCAAAATGGACTTTTAAGGCACGTAATGTAGGCTCAGGTGAGGGTTCATCAAAGAAAGGATAATATAGGCCCAAAATAAGTGTTT
Source organism: Heritiera fomes (assembly GCA_032173925.1). Lineage (NCBI taxonomy): Eukaryota > Viridiplantae > Streptophyta > Magnoliopsida > Malvales > Malvaceae > Heritiera > Heritiera fomes. Next base: position 11,042,257 of record JAPDPM010000009.1, on the reverse strand, counting down.
CAGGGTTCATCAAACCAAGAATCATTTTTCATAAAAGTATTAGGCATTTTGACTTTTGCCCCATTCTAATTTGCTTTCCCTCTCCTTTTTTATTCAAATGCAACTAGGGTTTTCACTTTCTTGATTCAAACCCTCTTTCCTTCTTCATCATCTTTTTCTTTTTTTGTTCTCTCTTTTTTTTTCACAAAAGGGTTTTTTCTTTGCCCCACTGATATTTCATCTTCTATTCTCTTTGCCCCCCCAATGTGGAGGGTGATTCTTGGTGGGTTATATCAAAAAGAATATAATAGGCTCAAAAAGGGTAATCAATGGATAATTTTTCTCACGCTTGAAAGGTAGTGAAAGAAGGCCATTTCTCATCTCAATAAAAGTACTCACATTAAAGGTCATCGATTAAACAAAGACAAACTCATTAGAATTTCATGTAGAGATTCACCTTTAATCGTAACATTCTATAGGTGAAGATTTTAGACAAATATCTTCTATTCTCTTCTTGCTTGAATAATCTTGGCAAACTAGAAATCCATCCAACCAAACAAAGCAGTTCTTCCATAATTGAATTTTATACTCATTGCCATCATCATTATCATGTTCATTATTTGGATACTTTCAAGCTTGGTAACAATGTAAATCACGTGGGTATTGGTGTTTTGCATAAAAGAGCAAGAATGGAATGAGGAATTGAGAAATATGCATCATGTTAATCTTTTATTGAAAAAGAAAACGAATGAAAGTTGGCCCAATACATAAAAGAATTCTTAATGCCTTTGGGCTTAGGCACTCCTATATTACCTAAGAAATGTTCTAAGATGAATGAAATTAGACACAAAGAAACAACCATTATCTTCAAATTTAGTGAATCAATCAATATCATCCACTTTCTTCCATAGCATCAACCGCTACCCTTTGTGTGATCTAGTAGAGGATTATCATTCACATTTGGATCATTCTTTGTCCCAAAACTCAAAATTTCAGCATTGACAAGTGCTTGGACTTTCCTCTTCAAGCCCATACAATTCTCAATAGAGTGTCCAACATTGTCATTATGATAAGCACACTTTGTATTAGGATCATACCACTTGGGGTAAGGAGGTTTCAAGGGTTCTATATAAATAGGGGCAATAAGATGACCTTCCACCAACTTTGGGAATGGCTTAGCATATGTCATGGGTATAGGGTCTATGGTAACATTTCGGCTAAGTCGGGTGTTCCTTTGGTCATTAGGTGGGAAAGTGGGGTTTGTTGAGGCTGTAGGAGTTTGTCGAGGGAAAACAGGTTTATATGTGTTTTGGGGATGAGTATGTGGGTAAGATGGGTAATAGGCGCAATTCATTGAAGGTGGGTAAGGGGTATAAAGGTGGCGTGAATTATTTGAGACAACTTGTGCATCTCCTTCCATTTTCTTCAAGAATCCACCTTTCCTACTGTCATTCACAGGTGCTTCGATCTTACCGCTCTTGATGGCATTCTCAATGGCTTCACCAGTTAACACCATGTCCGCAAAGTTCTTAGTTACACTACTGAGCATACGCTCATAGTAAGGTGCCTTGAGAATATTAAAAAAAAAACATGGTGACTTCCTTTTCAATTAAAGGAGGTTGAACTTGCGACGCCAGATCTCTCCACCGTTGGGCATATTCTTTGAAGCTCTCGTCCTTCTTCTTTTCCATACCTTGGAGGGATAAGCAGTCAGGAGCTACATCAGACACATGTTTGTATTGAGCTATAAAAGCTCTTGCCAACTCAGACCAAGAGGAAACTTTGCTCTTTTCCAATTGGTTGTACCACTTAGCAACTGACCTAGTCAAGCTATCTTGAAAAACATGAATTAATAGCTTGTCATCCCATGCATATGCTGCCATTTTCCTACAGTACATGGTGAGATGATCTTTTGGGCACGATGTTCCGTTGAACTTTTCAAATTCAAGTACCTTGAATTTTGGTGGAAGCACGACACTAGGTACCAAACACAACCTTTCAGCATCAACTGGTCCAAAATAATCAACTCCTTCTACGGCACTGAGCCTTTCCTCTATCAAGCTCAGCTGATCTTTAGTACCACTATATTCTTCTTTATGCTTCAACTTTTCTAATTCCGTGGGATCATCTAAATTTGGCACCTCCACTGGGTTTTGAACTTGCATCTGTAGAGGCGTTGGAGCTTTAGCAGTACTTCCTTCAGGAACAAAAATGGGGTTGTCTCGCACGTTTTGTTGAGCCTCTTGAACAAACTCATCTTGATTACCCATCTTCTCATTTCTTTTAATCAGGGCTTTTAACAACTGGGTAATTTCGCTCAATTGCCCCTTCATCTCTGCATTATCCCTTTCCAACTTTTCTATCCTGCTATTTTGATCATCTTCCATTTTGCGTGCTTGATATCTTGTATGGTATTTGTGGAGGGCAGATCGTCTAGTGGATGCAATTTTGATACCTTGTGCCACAATTTAGTTGAAATTATTTTCAATGTGATGATATGTTTATGCACAAAAATGAATGCACATGGAATGCCCTTAGGTCTAGCAGTCTCTCCTAACAATTAAAAGTGTGTTCATTCTCATGATAAGACAAGTGCAAACTTACATGAATGATATGTTATGTGATGCAAAATCAAACACAATTATGCATGATTTAATGATAGCAAATTCACCTCTTTTTTTTTGTCCTATTTTGGATTTGAGTCTAATACTTCAAAGGTTTTGTAAGGCTCTATCTAAGGTTTGGGCTTCTTAGGTTTTCCTATATGCAGGGCCTGGATCATTTAAAGTTCTAAAGGTTTCCAAATTGTTCCTCACTGTCATCCATACTGGACTAGTAAGGCACCCAATCCTCACCCATTATAGGCTACAAGCGGAAAGGTTCAATTTGAGTAGGAGTTTTTCGCCAGCCCATGCGGAGGTTATCACCTCACGAAGGCATAGGTACTTTTCTCCCTCCTAATAAGGATAGAGCCCGGGTTGAGGGTCTATGCATGTATGCATGTGAAGTGTGTGTGTATTAAATGATTATTAAGCATTATGAAATCAACATTATTTCTAAGCAAATTTCTAATGACCTAAAATATATGTTGGCCTGACTCTCTAATGTCTCCAGTGGAGTCGCCAAACTGTCATAATGTCTAGGTCCGTGAACCTAACCGCTAGACTTTAAAATTCTAGGAGTCGCCACCAACCATCCAAACCTAAGGTGTGATTGGTCACCTATTCTTGTCTAAAGATAAGGCTTGGTCTACGTTCAAAGAATTTAGGGTTCGGGAGTACGGTTACGTGCGGGGAAGGATTAGCACCCCCACCACGCCCATCCTAAAATGGTACCAACTATTCTAGGTCATTCTAAATTTATCTTAATTTGAGTTAATTTCAATATGCTTAATATATTGAAAATTTACTTAAAATCCTTCCATCAATCTGGTTCAGACAATAAGTAAATCCCCTCACCTCAGGAGTATTCAAGTAGTACCAATTGACTTGCTCGAAGAGGCTCCGTCGTCGGATCATTTAAATACATTATGACAACCCTAATATTGACTCTATACCCAATAAATCCTTCTAAATTTAATTTAAATTAATTTCGATATGCTTAAAACATTGAAAATTTACTTAAAATCCTTTCATCAATCTGGTTCAGACAATAAGTAAATTCCCTCACCTCAGGAGTATTCAAGTAGTACCGATTGACTTGCTTGAAGAGGCTCCATCGTTGGAATATATTATGAAAATCCTAATTTTGGCTCTATGCCCAATTCTTTACTAATTTTCTATTTTTTATTGTCTTAATCGTATTTACTATTTTATATTTTAATTCAAATTATTTCCATATCCTATTTCTATTTTTATTTTAATTGTCTTTATTATTATATTTCATTTATTTCTATAAATACATATTATTGTATTGAAAATTTACTCTAAACCTTCCATCAATCTGGTTCAGTCTAGAGCAAACTCCTCACCTAGAAATTTCCAAGGAGTACCATTCGACTTTCTTGAAATTTCATCATTGGATAATTTGCATTCATCTTCTTAATATAATTTTATTATTTCCTTATTCAATCTTTATTCTATTTTATTCTTGTTTGCATTTTTTCCTTTAATTTATTTTATTTTTATACTATTTTATTTATTTAACATCTATCATACTAAACATACAAAATATAAAATATATCATACGAATTAAACTAAACAAATCATATCAACATACAAATTGTTTATTCAATATGTATTAATCAAATGTTATCAAAGTAATTAAATCATGCAACATTAGTATTTTAATATACAAATTATTAATCTAATTTTAATTAAATATCTAACCCTCCTATTAAATTATTGACCAATTAATATAATAAAACAAAAAAACTTACCTGGGCAATAACCTCACCTCTTGTTGGCTTTTTTTTCTTTTCCTTTATATTCCCCTTTTCCACGTGTTTTCTTGCTATAGCTCTTCTTTAATATTTCCAAAGTGGTGTGCCTCAAGAATTTTCACAAAGCTTTCCTATTTTCTTGCAACAATCATCAAGAGCAACAAAAACGGAGGCATGCAAACATCCACTTGATGGGTCGGCAACTTGCAGTAGCTGTGCGGTGACTGGGCTTGCAACGGTGGTGCGAGAGGCAGGCAGAAAAATGAGCTGACAGAACAGCAACGATGGTGATCGGGTTGAGTGCTTGATTTCCCCCAGAGTCCCCTTTTTATAATAAAAATTTATTTGAGTCCTAATACAACTCTACCTATTCTATTAATTATCTCCTATTTTTAACATTTTATCTATTTCTTATATTAATCTTAATCTAACTATATGAAATTTAATATTAATCCAAATAATTATCCTAAAAAATCTAATTATCCTATCCCAAAATTATTTTTATTTTTATTTCTTTTTATCTTTTTTTTATTATTCCTAAATCTTATTTTAATTTTAATTTTAATTTTAATTTTTAAATTAATGCTAATTCTAAATCTAAAAATTCTAATTTAATTCTAGCCTAATTCTAAATTGTTAAATTAAAATACAATGTCACTCAACCCAATTAATTATTTATACAAATCAAGACCCCGGACAAAATAAGTTGTCTACAACAGGCAAGCTGTGAATGTTGGCGAACTGAAAGTGAGTCGATGAGCTGAGGTCTCAAGAATGATGGGGCGAACTCGAATCAACACTTGTGGACAAAATGAAAATAGATTCAAAACATGTGTGCAGCCAAAATTGACTTTGTAAGTCATATGGTTGAAGACAATTAATGGAGAAGATGTTAAATTCAGTAAGGAATTAACCTTATTGGTTGAGAAGTAAAACAAAGTCAATAGAAGCAGAAAATGGAGTGTGGAAGGAGGACTTTCACGCCACTTGTGCTGCAGTTTTTCTTCATGCATTAAATGCATGAAAGGCGTGAAAAATGATGAAAGAAACAGGATAAGGGACAGGCGATAGCTTTGGATTGGTTTAGCATGACTATATAAGAAGAAATGCTTGAGGAAAACAGATTTAGCAAACTTCATTCTCTTCACGAAAACCATCCTCCTGCAAATTTATGTTCTGACTTCATCCAGTTCTGCCATGCTTGATTTACTGAGCTTCATCCTTACGTTAGCTAAATAAGAAAATCTATTTGCTAAAAACTTTCCTCCATCGTTGATGAACTAAAGGAAGAAGCAAAGTGAGGCTAACAGGAGACAGAAAGAATTCTGTTCTGGAAGTGCAGTTGATTAAGGTGAGATTTAAATGGTTCTTGAGATTTAAGGATATATTTCTATGATTTCAAGTATGAGAAGCATGAGTATAGTCTTGCTTTTGATTTATTCTTGTTAGATCATAGAAATATAATAAATTCATATCTTGAATGTAGATGAAGAATAAAATGAAACTGGGTTAAAATAGTAGTAGAATGATGGGAAAATAATCGAGAATGAATAAGGAAAGTAATGGAAAAGGGTGTAAGAGTGATGAAAATGGCGACTATGGTGATCGCCCATGATTGAGTGTTAGTAATCGCCAATGAGGCGAGTAAAAAATAAAAACTTGCCAAAGTTGTTGTTCAAGTGGGCGAGGTCGCCCAACGCTTGTTTAATTCATGGGCAAGCTCATTTCTGAATAGAAATCAGTGTAGGGCGAACTCAAATGGATGTTCATGGGGCGAGTTGAACTGTGGGCGAACTCCCACATTTAAGCCAAATTAGGCCTGGCGAGTTGGATGTTGGGTGGGCTTTCAATTGTAAGCCATTTGATGAATGGCGAACTCATTTGGGTGAGCTTGTAAGAGTTTTGTTGGGCGAGTTAGTTGGTTCTCACCCAAATCTAAGAAATATATAAAAGAAGATAGTAATTGTTTTAATAATTATTTTGCAGCCGGGAATTATGAACTCGGTAAATGCGATCAAGAAGACAAGCAGGAAGCAAGGCTTCATTGAACCAGGTAAGGGAGATGTGTGTGAAATGAATGCATGTCCTGTGGAGTTAAGTTTTAGTGAAATTATTGAAAAATTGTTTTATTTCCTGACATGCATTGGTTTGATAAAGTGTTCTAATCTTGGACGAGTTACAAGCTGCCCTTAGGATATTAGTTTGGCGAATTGGCACAAGGCGGGCGAGCCATTTGGGTGAACCCTTTTATATTTTGGTTTGGGGCAGGCGACCCCTAAGTTGAGAAAGTTGTTGGCGAGCCAAAATGGGCGAGCCAGTGTTTTTGGTTTTAAATGTGGAGGGTGGCGGGCAATTACTTGTTCACCCTTAGAGTTTACCATGGGCGAGCCTGGCTGGCGAGCTGATCATGGCAAACAGATTTCAATGGTGTTTTCTTGAGGAAAAATGAGCCATTTTAATATCTTTGAAAATAGAAAATATAAACCCTTTCGGGTAAATTGACTAATGGACGAGTCACTGAGGGCGAGCCACTGTTGCTTTCTGATTTTAAAAGCAAAATTGGGCGGCGAACACAGGTTCTCTGTACTAGGCGAGCTGCCATGGGCGAGCCATATTGTGTGAGCTGACCATGGGCGAGCAGGTTTTAGAGGTTGAGATTTTGGAATGTTTTCAAGTTGTTTTGTAAACAGAAAGCCTAAACCTTTTTGGGAATTAAATCATTTGAGTAAATGATAATGTGGGTGAGATAATCCCTTAAAGGTTTTTCATAAGATATAAAAGTGAGTTTTGAGACTTTAGGCCCTGAGTTCATGCATTATTATTTATGTTGTTGCATGACCCGCCTGGGGCGGTGGTTCGGTCGATGGACCAACGAGTGCACCTCAGTGCGTCATAGGGCTGATGGACCCGCCAAGTCATCAGCGGTCTTGAGGTCACTTGGCAAGTGGACCCGAGGACCACCTATAGATTATGGCCATAGATCTAGTAGAGATAACCGTGAGGGGCGATGGCCTATGGGTGCACCCCAATAGCGGTAGATTCCGTTCTCGCAAGGGGGAGGGGGAACGATGATAGCATGAATTATTCGTAGGGTGATGCCTAGTCTCAACTTATTGATTTCTGTTTACTGAAAGGATTTATTGAATCATGTTTACTGTTTACTACATTTTAAAGTAAACTGTTTAGCCAGTGATTTGACTGGTGTATTGAAAGTGTTGGTAGCTATATCCACTATTTTACTATTTGATGTGATTTTTGGAAAACAAATAAATTGTGGAATATGGTTTAAGTTTTATAAAACAGTATATGTCTCCTTTACTGAGCGTATGAATTGCTCACCCCTTTGTTTTAACTCCACATATAAAAGACACGAAGTTAGAGAATTAGCTTAGATGGGTACAGCTACGTTTAAAGCGCTGAGGCATGTTATGTTAAACGTGACAGGTACAGTCTCTTCTCTGTTACATTCCAGACATATGTATACAGTACTACTTTATTGAAATAAAGATAATAGGGGATGTTAGATGTAAGGAATAATGAAAAGAATTTCATATTCCGTATTTGATAAATAAATGTCATTATTTATCACTATCATTGTAGAATGTCATTGGCATCGCAGACAGCCCAACAGGTAAAATTGTATGGAAATACGTGAAAAATGTGGTAACGGGATGTTACAAATTATCACATTAATTAATAATTTGATAAAAAATACAAAATATATTGCATAATATTCGAAAACTAGAAAGCAATCCAAGATGTTCATTTGAAAAAGACCACCATATATAAGATTTTCTATTTTAAGAATTAAAAAAATATAAAATATATAATGAGATTTTTATGAAATTAAAGGTTATAGAGTTATTAGAGGGATTTAAAGAATGTAAAAATTAAATAGACACGTTTTTTAAGATAGTAACAATTTACAAGATAAAACCCTTTAAATTAATAACCCCTTAAATTAATACTTAATGATGAGTCCCAAGAATGTTAATTTAGAGGGGTTTTACTGTAATCCTATAAAGATTATCTTAAACATTTATTATGATATTTATTTATATGCAACTAATTTTCATGAAACATATTTTAATAGTATAAAAATAAATATAATATGAAAATTCTTAATTCAATTTTTTTATAATGTTCATGCTTGCTTAAATTTAGTTTAGATGCATTTTATTTATAATTTGAATTATAAGGCACTATACAAATCATTATAACAAAATACAAATATTAATTATTTATTGTATTTATTTTATTCTAAATCATATAATAAAGATTATATATATTAGATATTAAATATAACACATTAGAACTTTACAAGAATTGACAAGTATAATTGAGTATGTTCAGAAAAAGTATTAAAAGTCCTTTCTGAGTAAGAGGTGTTCTTAGTTTTGTCTAGGTACAAGCATGGTTTTAAATTGCGATCGCGGCGGCGTTTTCGGTCGCGTTGCGTTTATCGCGATTGCTGACATAGCGGCGGTAATTGCGGTCATCGCGGTCGTGAATTTTTTTTTTTTAATTTCACACAATTCTATGTAAAGTGTAGTAATTGTAATTATAATCATATAAAGTCTTATTTTATAGTTTTTAAAGTAATTTATGATTACTCAAGTCTATTATTTATGTGAAAAAAGGTTATTTATAATTTTTTGAATTATAATAAAATTGAACTTTTTAAATGGAATTCACTACAAAAAATAGTGATAAAAGAAAACTCACAGACAACAAACATAATATACAACAAGACTACAATGCATAGCTCAGAATATTGCACATTTGGTTACTTATTTCATTAATTCATTTAATTTACTTACTTTAATAAGTAAAAATAATTTAAAATTGATTATATTTACATTATCAATTAACTTATTAAAAAATTAATCATGTTTGGTTGTATTAAAACTTTAATACGAATTTGCTATTATCAATTAACTTAAACCTAATAAAATATCAAATCAAATAATCAATGTTATTTTTCTTATAATAGTACTTAATATCATATATTTAATTACATTACAAATTTTACTAAAAAAAATTACATTACTAGTCTAAATTCAACATTACCTAAGATTACTTTAAAAAAAAACATTTTCTAATATTAATTTGTAAATAATTAAAACAAAAAGAAAAAAGAAATCCCACCCAAATTACCCAACCGGCCACACCCATCACCCATGACCCACCCAACTCACACTTCCTTAAATTCACTCAATCACTCATTCTCATGCATACACGATTCACAATTGTAGGTCACAAAATTCCTCACTTTCACTCATTCAGTCCCAAGCAAAAACACTGTCACACCCTTCAATCGCCTACCATCATGGCCTTACTCACTCCCTCCATGTTATGCGAATCAAGAACCCAGCCACTTGTAAGCTTGCAACCGACGGTCCGACACCACTTGGAGCCTGCGACAAGTTGACAACCGACAGAGACCACTGGTGCTACGACAACAAACAGTGCCTCAAGCGACCCACGATGCCCACGACCACGCCACCAGTCATCGCCACTCGACTGTCGACTACCTTACCCACACCCTGTCGTCGACACCCCTAACAGACTACAGAGGCCCCTGCCCCTTGCCCCTCACAGATCCCCTTTCTTTGATCCAAATCTAGACTCCAAAGGTTTGCTTGCTTATCAATTGTTGAGTTGTATACTTGTGTTGTTGCTGATCACTTCTGAGTTGATGTTGAAAATTCTGTTAATTGCTGTTGGTGATTTGGTGATATAATGATTCTATGAAGTTATGGTTTGTATTGATTGTGAGAAATTCGATTTCTATCTTTCCTTTGCTGAGTTTTTTTTCTTTACTTAATGTTGAAAGTAACGAAGGATAGCGGCGATAACGGACCGTTATTGCCGCTATCTTCTGTTACGGCATTTTGTAGCAGCCGCTATCGGTCATTTCGGGTGTGATCCGTACTCACACTTGCTATTTCTACAATAACGGTGGCGGCCATCGCCGCTACCGTGAGATAGCGGCCGCTATTTGAAACCCTGGGTACAAGTTCTATTACTCAAGATCCTTGATGATCTTTATGTGTTTTAGTCAGTTGTGATTCAAAGGATTGTGTTGCATAGTTCATTGTTTTTTCAGTTTATCACTGTGGGAACAAATCTAAAGGATGCGTAGAGAGGTTTTAGGCTAACAGATACGGAGAAAGAGGTGCTTAAAATAGAAAAAAATTGGAATAGATGATCAGGCTGAAGGCAGGAAATGGCTGATGGCAAAGCTCATCACCAGTAGAACTTTCAACAAAGAAGCAATGATAGGGACGTTGTGAGTGGTCTAGCGATTATCCAAAGTAGTAGAAGTCCTGGTGTTGGATTCAAATCTTTTCTTTTCAAATTTGCATCAGTAAATGATAAGCAGCAAGTGATGGATGAGTCACCCTGGGCTTTCGACAAGCAGCTAATCCTGTTCAAGCAATGTGAGGGTAAACTATCACTAGGGCATTATATCTTCACCCATGCAAGTTTTAAATCAGGGTGCATGGAGTTCCACTCAAATTGTTGTCTTCAGACGTGGTAGAAGACATTGGAAGGAGATTAGGGACAATCTAAAGGGTGGACATAGGATTTGGAAATAGTCACTAGGGTAGGTATATAAGAGCTAGGGTAGAGTTGGATGTTTCTAAGCCTTTAAGGAGATATATCATGGTACATGGGAATGAAGGCAAGAATGATATATGTTGCAAATTAACTTATGAAAGGTTACTTTTGTTTTGCTATAAGTGTGGTTGATTAGGTCATATAAATATTAAGTGTGAATTAAAAGTAGAGGGGAAAGAGGAATGAGAGAAAACATATAGGGATTGGTTAAAAGCTATAGGGATTGATAGAAGGGGTGGCTGTTGGATTTTAGGAGAAGGTAGGTTGTCTAGTAGCATCTGGATGGGTAGCATGTCTCATGGTGGATGGAGGTCTAACAAGAAAAAAAGTGAGCAAGGGTTTATGGCGAGGAACTGGCAATTAGCAAGGCGGACAATTGCGGTATAGGATGGTGATCGAATAAGCAAAATTCAAGGAGAAAATGGGGCCAATTTGGAAGTGGTTATTGCTGAAAATCTGGAATGTAGGAATAGTTTGAATTCAAATAGGGAGAAGGTTGATAACTCTTTTAGTTTAAAGAATATGGAGCCTTCGAACCATGCAATTGGGTTTAATAGCCATACAAACAACATAGACTATTTAGACATAGAGATAGGATCGGAGATTCAAGTTCATATTTTGAGTACAATCAGTGGAAACAAGATAGCAAACGAGGTAATGCCATTTGTACGTAAAGGAGTTGTCCAAAAAAAATGAAAGAGGAAAGCACGGGAGGTGGGATCTGATGGGTTAAGGATGTAGATGTATCAAATAAGAGGAAAATTGTTGAAGTTGAAATAGAGAATGATGGCAATGAAGCTCTAGGAAAGAGGGCAAACAAGGCGGTGATAAATGATTTGAAAGCGGTAGAGATTAAGCACTAGTCTCACTGATAGCCATGAGGTGGATAACATGCATGGAACTATCGTGGGCTTGATAACCCACCTGTAGTTCGTGCTCTAAAGGAGCTAGTGAAAGTTTAAGATCCCTTTGTAATGTTTTTGTGTGAGACAAAGCTACATGAAAGAAAATTAGGAAGAATTGTAAATGCTTGTGGCATGAAAATTCATACAAGGAAAGAGACTGATGGAAGTAGATGAGGTTTAATAATGATGTGGGATCAGGATATATGTTTGAAGTTAAGCAGTTTCTTGTCAAGACACATTGTTATGATCAAGACTGATGAAGATGAGGTTGATTAATGGTGATTAACAAGGTTCTATGGAATTCACGTTGCTTCACGGAGGGAAAAGCCATGGAGGATTATGTGAGACCTGATTTTATTACACTGTACATTATAATTTGTAAATTGTTGATAGTGAAAATAAATTATTTAATGGAATTAAATAAATAGTGAATATGGATTTCCACTCTCCATTTTAATGATTGGATTTATAATTTATAGTATGGTGTATAAAGGAAGAAAACAAATATGAAATTTTAGTATGAAAGGGATATTTCATGGCATGAAATACAAACAAATGTATTTATAAAGAGGAGAATTTTATTATTGGGATATAAATAGACATTTGACATTTTTGGAATACACATGAAAGAGAGGAATTTAAGTCAAGAAGTGTAACCAAAGTGTGGATGGTACGCCACTCTTCATGGTTGCCATAGATCGATTTTCAGCTGGAAAAAAAATTGGTTGAAAATCTTCCATAGTTTATATAATAAAAATGCTGAATAAATAGTATAAAAAGGGAGAAGAGTTAACAAATTTACATGAGGTAAAATCTTATTGGATGAAGTTTATAAGAAGAAGAGAAGGAAGTTAAGAAATGGTGCAGCAAAAGTGGACTTACACGCCATTTTCTGCTGCCATGGTGCCGTATCTGTCCAGCCATTTAAAGATTGTTGAAATACAAATTGTTATAGTATTAAAATGCAATAGATAGATTACTTAATGGAAGAGAAACTTTAAAGTCAACATGGGCATATTTTCTTTATTGATTGAAGTCTCCAAAAGAGGGTAGGAATAGTAAAAAACGTGCAGCAATTTGCCTTCCATAGCCGTTCCATTTGCTGCAGTTTTCTTCATGTTTTGATGCTAAATCAGACATGAAGTGATGGGGAAGAAAGCAAAATGTGCAGCAAATGGGATCACACGTAAACATGCTGTTGTAAGATGCCATACGGCTTGATGCAAGCTGAAAGGTATTTTTGTTCATGTTATAAAAGTCATAAACGGTAATTAAACGGAAGGGAATTGTTGATTGGAGAAATGGTGGACTTTATTGGCTGAAGTAGCCATCAAAAGGTAAGCCAAACAAGTCAATAACGTGTAGGAAAAAAAAAGAGTCCAACCGATTTCTTGTGTTGTGATTTTCTTCATGAATTAATACACTACAAGACAAGAAAATTGATGAGGGAAGAAGTTAAGGGAACATGCAGCAAAGGGGTATTGAGTAACATGAATATAAAGAGGAACCATAAGATCAAATACTCCAGCAATTCTCTTCTTTCTCTAGAATTATTCTGCTCCACGCCAACCTTGCTGTTGCAACTGGAGGTTTGACTGTTTTGCTCTCGTTATTCCAAGGAATTTTAGCAGAAAATTCATCCCCCTCGCTAGCTAACTACCTAACCTTCTTTGCTAAATTGTTCTTTCATCTCAAGACCATTTAAAAATAATGAGAGGAGGGGACTGACGTGGACCAGAAAATCACACTGCTCTAGTGTTGGGTGATTCGGTCAAGGTAAGCTAGTAAATCCTTATGGTTTTCTTAGTATTCCATGGTAAATATCTATGATCTAAAATAGGATAAATATGGATATAGCATGGTTCTTAAGTAAATCTTTTTAGAATGTGAAAATAGAACCAAATGGGATGTTAGTGTTGGTGAAAATAAATAAGAACCTTGCTGGAAATTATAGTTAAATGATAAGACATGGTTAAAGAAACATGACTAAGATGATTATAAAGTTTAAAATCATGAAAGTGGCTTTGAGAAGGTTTTGGCCATAGCTGAATTGGCCATGCTACCATACTGAATTTTATGGTTTGAGGTCAGAAATTGACTATAGAAATTGAAGGAGAAATATCGGTGAAATTGAAATTGAAAAAGGAACTAAAACGAGCAAGATTTGTTTTAGCACCAGTGTAATTTATACTGGTTATATACATGTTAAAATTTTAGTGGCTACATTTTATAAAACCTAGTGGCTTAAAATTAAGAGGAAAATTATTAATAATTTTTGACAAAATTATTTTGTAGCCGAAAATTATGAATTTCGGCAGACGCAATCGGGAAGCTCGGTTTCGTAAGACCAGGTAAGGGAGTAGTATTTGAAGTGAAATGCATGTTGTGAGACCCGATTTTATTACACTGTACATTATACTTGTGAATTATTGATAGTGAAATTTGATTATTAGTGGAATTAAATAAAGACTGAATGAATTTCCACTCTCAAATTGGAATTATTAAGATTATAAAGTATAGTATGGTGTATAAGAGATGAGACAAATATTGAATGATGAATATAAAGTATGGTATGAAATGAAGGAATGACGTGAAATCAAAAAATTTAGAATGGAAGCATTATTTTATGGTATTAAATATCAAAGATGGTAAGAAAAGTCAAGAAACATGGACTGCATGCCAAACAAAATTCTTATGTTGCATGTAGTGTTCAGTTAGTCATCAAAGAAGTGTGAACAAAGTTAAGAAAAGCCACAGCCGAAATTGTGGACTTTATCTCTGCCATGTGCGTGCTCAGCTAGAGAAAATTGGCTGAAACTGTAATCACATGTTTATAAAATAAGATGCCAAATTAATAATAAGAAGAAGAGGTAATTAATGTTAACATATGAGCCAATATGATTAGCTAAAGTAAGTAAAGACAGTCCACAAAATCATGCAGCAAAGTGGATCTCAACGCCACTTTTTCTGCTGCTGATGGTGCCGCACGGTTTCACTCAGTAAAGATAAGTGAAATGCAAACTTTTGTCTCATAAAATATAATATATATTACTTAAGAGAAGAGAATACATAAAATAAGGAAAAGAAGTCTTATTGGATGAACTATGAAATGGGAAGTGATGGAAGTCAACAAAGGTGCAGCAAAAGTGGACTTCCATGCCACTTTTGCTGTTGCTACATGTTCTCTTTTAGCCATTTAAAGGCTGATCAAATCTGCTTGTTAAGTGTAAATTAGACAAGAAATTAATTAAAGGTTGACATGGCTGGAATTTTATTTGTGGAAGCCTAAAACAAGACAAAAGAAAAAGGTTAATAGCATGTGGAAAGGAAGAGTCTACGCCACCTTGTGCTACAGTTTTCTTCATGCATTAAATAAATTTTAATGCAACAAATGATGAAGAAATATGAATTTTCTTAGTGTTAAATGGATAGAGATGGTGCAGCAAGAAGGGGACAACACGCCACTCCTTTGCTATCGTGGCTGTTGTTGCTCAGCTGAAGAAAAAAAAATAAATCAAATTTTATAGTAGAAAGAAATATGAGAGATACTTAAGGAAGAAGAGTCAACAAAGTTGACATGGGAACAACTTTGATGGCTAAAACGTACAAAATGAGAAGAGAACACAAGCAAACCGTGCAACCAAAGTGGACATTCACCCCACTTTTCTACTGCTGTTGGTTTCAGCCATTTAAAGACAATTAAAATTCCGGTTTTATAGTGTGAAAAGAACAAATAATACAAGTAAACAATAAGTAAACAAAGGGGAATTATTGATCTGGAGAGGTGGAAGAATTTATTGGTTGAAGTAGCCATCAAAGGTAGGCTAAACAAGTCAATAACGGGTAAGAAAAAAATGGCTCCAGCCAATTTATTTTGCTGCAGTTTTCTTCATGTCTTAAATGCACAATAAAACAAGGAAAGCATGAAGAAATGGATTAAGTGTACATGTAACTAAATCTTGATTGGTTGGCATATATTAATGCAGGTAGAAAAAATTGCTCCTCACCGTATTCTTGTTAGGTACCATTTTCTTCATCATTTAATGAGATAACAGACAAGGAAAATGATGAGGAAAATGATGGGAAGCTAAGTGGATTTGATAACAGGATAAATAGTCGTTCCTTCTGTTTCTTGCATGCTAATTAGCAAAATTACACCCTTTAGCTAGCTAACCAGTTAAGCCTTCCTTATCAATCTTACCTTCATCATTTAAACCATCAAAGAAACCAAGAGAAGAGGCTGACTTGAAACAAAAAGTATTCTATTTGGGGAGTAGTATCGATGTGGTCAAGCAAAGGTAATGAGTTTTTGTGTTGATTTATTTCTTATGATGATTTTTAATTGTCATAGCATGGATGGTATAGTCAAGATATGGAATTTAAATGGGTGTTTTGAATTATTCTAAATTTATGTTCTAGCTAAGAAAATGGTATAGAATACAAGTATGCCATTAGAAATTTATAAAATTGGATTAATAAAAATCTGCCAATTTTTGTGAATTTCGATGGTTTTATGAACTCATGGAAGACATGCATATTTTGGCATGTTAAAGGTAGGAAATAACAACTTGATATGAGACAAAAATGTTGGAGAGGTTAAAATGGAAAATGAAAGCAAAATCAAGAATTGGCAAAAAAAGAGGATCTTGGCCATGTTATTTGAGGCATGAATCAATGCTGAATTTTATAGTTTAATAATAGAAAATGAATATAGAAATTTAAAGAAGAAGACCGGTGAAATCAGAATCGAAAAGGGAACTAAATTGAAGAAGTTGAGATTTGGCACCAGTATAAATTATACTGGTTGTATTCATGACATGAAGTTGGTGGCTGCATTTTATGAATTTTAGTGGTTTAAAAATAAGAAGAAAATTGTTAATAATTTACGATAAAATTATTTTGCAGCCGAGAAGTACGATTTTGGTAGACGCAACCGGGAAGCTCAGTTTCGTAAGACCAGGTAAGGGAGGAGTATGTGAAGTGAAATACATGTCCTGTGGAGAAAAATGTTATAAAAATATTGAGAAAATGATTTGGTTTGAGACATGCATTAGTTTGATAAACTGTTTTCACAGACCATGATTTGGGTGAGCTATAAAGCCGACCCCTATGTTGTTTTCTGGGCAAGCCAAAGAAAGGCAAACCCTGTTTTAATAAAATCTGGGTGAGCCAAAGATAGGCAACCCCTTTGATTTAATTTTGGTCGAGCCAACAGTGGGCGATCCCTTGTTTTTTTAAAGAGAAATATTTTGTAGGCGACCCCCCAGTTCAACTCGGTGTGAGAGCCACAGTGGGTGATGTTAGTTCGTCACATGGGTGAATGAAAACATGTGAGTTCAATCCACTGCAGTGGGCAAGCCGTAATGGGCGAGCTGATAAGGGGCGCGCTAGTTTAACTTGTGTTTTTGTCACACGAAAAATAGTGAGATTACTGGCTGTTTTTACTGTGTTTTGTAAACAGAAAATATAATACCTTTTTGGAAAACGATCATTTTAAAGAAATGATGAAATGTGTGAAATATTCCTTAAAGGTTCTTTATGAGATATAAATTGATTTTTGAGACTTTAGGCCCCGAGTTTCATGCGTTACTATTCACGTGGCTGATTAGTGCCATAGATCTAGCTGTGTCCTAATGGGGATGCAAATTGGAGTTTTGGCCTAAGAGCACACTCTGAGAAAGCCGTGAGGGGCGATGGCCTATGGGTGCACCCCAAGGCGAACGACTTGTGTTCTTGGGGGAACGATGATAGCATGATTTATTTGTAGGGTGATGCTTAGTCTCAACTTGCTGATTTCTGTTTACTGAGAGGATTTACTGAATCCTATTTACTGTTTACTATATTATATCGTAAACTGTTTAGCCAGTGATTTGAATATTAAAGACGGTTCACTGTATCCATTGCTTTCCCTACTGGGTATGCTATTAGGGAAATATGAATTTTTGTGGTATATAGTTTTTGATTTATAAAGCAGCATACAACTCCTTTACTAAGCACGTTGTCGCTCACCTCCTTATTTTCACTCCACAATTTATTGATTTGGATTAAAAGGTTTACCTTCCAGAGTTATCGGCTGCTAGAGTCAGCAGATATAAGATATCAAAGGTACATTGTATTCTTTTATATATTTAGTAAAATTGTACAGTACTACTTTGATTAAAAAGGGATGTAGGTTATCTCAAAAATTATAAGGTATTCATAGTTCTATTTTAGTACTGAAATAAAAGTACCATTTATTTTCTTAAAGGGTTAATAGAGTGTTAAGCATCATAGACAGCCTAACCGGTAAAAAAGTGTGAATAAGAGTAAAATATGTGATTTAAATGTGATTCAAGATGTTACACATGTCCTGTGGAGAAAAATGTTATATAAATATTGAGAAAATAATTTGGTTTGTGACATACATTAGTTTGATAAACTGTTTTTAATTTGGGAAAGCTAGATAGGCGATCCCTTATTTTTAAAGAGAAATATTTTGTGGGCGACCTCTCCAGTTCAGCTCGGTGTGAGAGCTACAGTGGGCGATGTTTGTTCGCCACATGGGCGAATGAAAACATGCGAGCTCAATCCACTACGATGGGTGAGCTGTAATGGGCGAGTTGATAAGGGGCGAGCTAGTTTAACTTGTATTTTTCTCAAAAGAAAAATGGTGAAATTACTGGCTGTTTTTACTGTGTTTTGTAAATAGAAAATATAATACCTTTTTTTTTTTGGAAAACGATCATTTTAAAGAAATGATGAAATGTGTGAAATATTCCTTAAAGGTTCTTTATGAGATATAAATTGATTTTTGAGACTTTAGGCCCCGAGTTTTATGCGTTACTAATTACGTGGCTAATTGACCTGCCAAGTCATCAAAGGTCTCGAGGTCACCTGGCAAGTGTACCTTATAGATTATGGCCATAGATCTAGTTGTGTCCTAGTGGGGACACGAATTGGAGTTTTGGCATAAGGGCACACTCCGAGAAAGCCGTGAGGGGCGATGGCCTATGGGTGCACCCCAAAGTAGACGACTTATGTTCCTGTGGGAACTGATATCATGATTTAATTGTAGGGTGATGCCTAGTCTCAACTTCTTGAGTTCTGTTTACTGAACAGATTTATTGAATTCTATTTACTGTTTACTACATTATATTGTAAACTGTTTGGCCAGTAATTGAATATTAAAGACAGTTCATTATATCCACTGTTTTCCTACTGGGTATACTGTTAGGGAAAATAAAATATTTGTGGTATATAGTTTTTGATTTATAAAGCACCATACAACTCTTTTACTGAGCACGTTGTCGCTCACCCCTTCAATTTCCACTCCACAGGTTATTTGGATTAAGAGACTTACCTTCCAGAGTTATCGACTGCTTGGGTCAACAGATATTCGATATCGGAAGTATAAAGTTTTCTTTTATATATTCAGCAAATTTGTACAGTACTACTTTGATTAAAAGGGAATATAAATAATCTTAAAATAAATTGAATCTAATATTCATAATTTTGTTATAGTATTGTAAATGGAAGTACTATGAAATTCTTAAAGGGATAACAAGTTGTTAAGCATCACAGACAGCCCAACCGATGAATAAGCGAGATTTATAAGTAAATATTGTGTTATACTATGGATTGAGATGTTACAGATTATTAGGAGGCTAATTGCAAAAAATACTATGCTATGGCTTTGTATGGGTGACTATAATGAGATCTTGTAGAGTCATGAAAAAACAGGAGAAGTAAGGGGCAGAGAGCAATAAATGGCTAGTTTTAGAGAAGTTTTGGATGACAGTGGATTAGAAGAGTTGGGGTTTACTGGCACATGGTATACTTGCGAAAGAGGTCATATGGAGGAGACAATGATATGAGAAAGATTGGATAAGGGCTGTGTTAATAGAGGGTGGTAGAAAATTTTCCAAAGTTATGAAGTGGTTCACTTAGAATCTATAGTGTTAGATCATAAGGACTCAATGATATGTACTGAGATTATGCAAAGTAGATGACACAAGAAGAGAAGGAAAAGATTAATGTTTGAATCTTTTGGTCAAAGGAGGAAGATTGTATAGCTATAGTAAGGACCACATGGGTGGAAGATGTAGGAGAAGGAATTCAAAAAAGGGACAATTGGTGTTGGAAAGATTAAAGATGTGGCATGAAGAAAAATTTGGAGATTAGAAAAAACAAAAGGAGTTGTTAACCACGGCTTTGGACTAGTTTGGATGAGTAGTGAGATTGGCTCCAGTGAAAAAGATAAAATGACAATCAAGTAAAAATAAATAATAATAAAATATTTTTAAAAAAAGGCAAAAAATTAATTTTACATTCATTTCTTTTGTTGTCTTTTCAATTTTTTTTCCTTATTATCACTGTGCTCTACTGGTCTGGTGCGATGAGAACCAAATGGAGCTTTTGAATGGTTTAACCATGCTCTTTTAAGGATGCGTCAGTTAAAAGAGGAGCTAAATAGAATGTTAAAAAAGGAGGAGGTATTCTGGCAGCAAAGGTCAAGAGCCACATGGCTCAAGGAGGGCGACAAAAACACACGATTTTTCATGCACAGGCATCGCAGTGGAAACAATGTAATTTGATCAAAGGCCTGACAGATGTTAATGGAGAATGGTGTGAAGAGGAGGAAGAGATTTTTAGAATTGGTACTGACCATTTCAAAAATATTTTAAATCACAAGGATCAAATTCATTTGCAGAGATATTGGAAGTAGTAGAGCCTTGTGTTACAGTTGAGATGAGTGAACACTTGCTATCAGATTTCAAGGAGGAGGAGATCCATATGGCGATTGAGCACATACACCTTAAAAAAGCTCCAAGTCTTTGATAGTATGCTTGCACTTTTTTTTATCAAAAATATTAGTATTGTCAAACATGATGCAGTGAATTTTTGTTTGGAGTGTCTTAAGGAAGAGAGACAATTAGATGAGATTAATCAAATCAACATAGTACTTATCCCAAAAATTAAGGAACCTAGGAAAATTGAACAGTACAGACCCATTAGCCTATGCAAGGTTATGTGCAAAATTATATCAAAGGTCCTCGTTAATGGGTTGAAGTAGAGCTGGTTACGGGCCGGACTAGGTCGGTTTCGGGCCGGTTTTCACCGATTTCGGCCCTAACCAAAATAGAACCGGTCCGAACCGGTAGTAAACCGGTCCGGTATCTTTTATAAGAGGCGAACCGGCCCGGTTCGTTGGACCGGTTTGCCTCAAAACCGAACCAAACCGGTTTAAACCGGTTCGATCCATTTTGTTTTTGCTTTTTAAAATTTTTATTTTTAAAAATTTATATTAATTTATTTTAATATATATTAATATATTTTAATAATTTAATCTAATAAATTTATTTTTATAATAAATAATGTTAATAGTTTAATTTAACAATAATTTATTATAAAGTTATATTATAATTTATTTAATTAATGTAACAATAATGTAAAAATAAACTATTATAAAATTATCTAATAAAATTATTGTTATAATAAATTAAAGTTATATTATGAATATAATATTATGATAAAATGATATTTGATTCAAAATACAAATAATGATATTATGAATATTATTATTATATTCATTTTGCATATCTTTATTTATATTCATTTATTATATTCATTTTGCATTTAAAATAATTTATTATATTTGAAATATCATTTACTTAATATTTATTCATTTATTTAATATGTTTTTAAAGTATTAATTCATTTTATATTTTAAATATTTATTTATTTTAAACATAGATAAGTATAACATTAATTAATTTGGTATGTAATAATAATAATAATAATAATAATAATAATAATAACAACAACAACAACAACAACAACAACAACAAAATAAAAAAAAATAAAAAAAGGATTGATGGCCGTTGCCCATCAAAATGCAGAGGCAAGTCTGTGACTTGCCGACTTGCCTCTGCAGACTACAGTTGCACTGCAGTGCAACTGCAGTCAAAATAATTTTTTTTTATTTTTTTAACCAGATTGGTTCGAACCGATCCAAATCTGGGTCGGGCCCGGTGTAACAGTCCACACATATTGTAAATCACGTATTTTTATACATAATCCATGGTTGGGCTGTCTGTGATGCCATTAACATTCAACAGTGACAGTAATAAATGATAAACATTTATTTAACAAATACGGAATATGAAATTTTTTTCATTATTCCTTACATATGACATCCCCTGTTGTCCTTGTTTCAATAAAGTAGTACTGTATACATATGTCTGAAATGTAAAAGCGAAGTGATTGTACCTGTCATATTTAACATAATTTGCCCCCACGCTTTATATGTAGCTGTATCCATCTGGGAGATAATTCTCTAACTCTGTGTCTTTTTATCTGTGGAGTTAAAACAAAGGGGTGAGCGAACCACGCGCTCAGTAAAGGAGACGTATACTGCTTTAAATAAAGAAAAAACTATATACCACAAAGTATTTATTTTTCCTAAAATCATACCAAGTAAGAAAACAGTGGATATAGTAAACAGTCCTCTCAATACATCATTCAAATCACTGGCTAAATAGTTTACAATATAATGTAGTAAACAGTAAACAGGATTTAGTAAATCCTTTCAGTAAACAGAAATCAATAAGTTGAGATTAGGCAACAAATAAATCATGCTCTCGTTGTTCCCCCAAGAACACAAGTCATCCGCTTTTGGGGTGCACCCATAGGCCATCGCCCCTCACGGCTATCTCAACTAGATCTATGGCCATAATCTATAGGTGGTCCTCGGGTCCACTTGCCAAGTGACCTCGAGACCACTAATGACTTGGCGGGTTCATCAGCCCTGTGACGCCCTGAGGTGCACCCATAGGTCCATCGACCCGAGCCACCGCCCCAGGCAGGTCACGCAACAACATCAATAATAATGCATGAACTCAAGGCCTAAAGTCTCAAAAAATCACATTTATATCTCATGAAAACCTTTATGGAATTATCTCACCATATTATCATTTTCTCAAAATGATTTGATTTCCAAAAAGGTTTAGGCTTTCTTTTTACAAAACACCTTGACAACCTTTCAAAATCTCAACATTTAAAACCTGGTCGCCCATGGTTAGCTCGCCCAATATGGCTCGCCTATGGCAGCTCGCCCAGTGCAGAGAACTTGTGTTCGCCCGCCCAACTTTGCTTTTAAAATCAGAAAGTAAAACTGGCTTGCCCTCAGTGGCTCGCCCATTGCTTTCTTAACAAAGGGGGTCGCCCGCCCTAAAATATTATAAAAGCTTTGGCTCGCCCGCCAATACTAGTTTGCCAAATTATTATAAACGTTTGGCTCGCCCGCCATTAATTAAAACATGGGTCTTCGCCTAGAAGAACATAAAAAGGTTCGCCCACCTTGGCTCGCCCGCCTTTTACTAAAACAGGGTGTCACCAGCCCCAAAACAACTTAAAGGTTCACCTTCCATTGGCTCGCTCGCCCTTAACCAGTTCGCTCAGAAAACAAAATAGGTTTTGGTTATCTTGTAACTCGCCCAAATCAAAACAATTATCAATAAAATGCATGTCATAAACCAAGGCATTTTCTCAATATTTTCAAAAAATTTAACTCCATAGGACATGCATTCACTTCACACACATCTCCCTTACCTGGTTCAACGAAGCCTTGCTTCCTGCTCGCCTTCCAAATCGCATTCACAGAGTTCATAATTCTAGGCTGCAAAATAATTTATAATTTCTATTAATATTTCTTTTTCAACTATTTCCAACACTTTGGCGAGACTTAATATTCAACTACCTCACCCACAAGTATTCTTACTAGCTCGCCCGATCAAGCTCGCCATTCATCAAATGGCTTACACGTGGGAGCTCGCCCACAATCAACACGCCATGCCTTCATTAGCTTAAAAGTGGGAATTCGCCCACAATTCAACTCGCCCTCATATATTATCTTAAATGTGGGAGTTCACCCACAAGTCAGTTCGCCATTGCCTAATTGGCTTACAAGTGGAGTTCGCCCAACTTTTCAACTCACCATACCATTGCACGAGAGTTCGCCCTACAAGGCTTTTTATTTAAAGGTGGGCTCGCCAATGACTTAACAGGTGGCGACCTCGCCCACTATCACACTCCACATATTTAGCTCGCCCATTTACCATCCTTTCTACACTATTTCCATTTCTTTCCTTGTTCATGCTCTATTATTTTTCAGATTATACCTTGTTCTAGTTTCTGGCATATTCTAACAAAATTTAACTAAAACAAGGCTATATCTATGTTTATTTCTTTGTAAAACATAGAAATCTATCATCAAACACCAAGATAATATTAGAAATAAGGAAGCTCACCTTAACCAACTACACTTCCAGAACAGATTGCTTTCTGTCTCACGTTGGCCTTACTTTGCTTATTCCTTTAGCTCATCAAACTAAGGGGAAAGGTTTGCAAGCAGGTTTACTTGTTTAGCTAGCTTATGGATGAAGTTTAGTAGATCAAGCATGGCAGAAATGGAAGAAACCGAACACGAACTTGCAGCAACAAAGAATCGGTTTTCCATTCAATCTGCATATATATATATATATATAGCCATGCTATCCAATCCGAACCCATCACTTGGCCTTATCCCATTTTCTTTAATCATTTCACTTCTTATCATGCATTAAAAACCGAAGAAAAACTGCAGCAAAAGGGAACAGCTTATGGGAAGCTATCTTCTGCACGTTTTTTTTTTACTTACTTCACTTGCCATTAATTGTCTAAACCAACTGTCAGGAGAAGCCAATGGCGTGGAGTCCACAACCTCTTTTCTTAACTTATTATACCTTTTTTCTTATTCCTCAACCAATAAGGTTACTTCCTTTATTGACTTTATTCTTTCTTAATTTATTATCTTCAACCGTATGACTTACAAAGTCAATTTTGGCTGCAAAATGGTTTGAATCTATTTTCATTTTGTCCATGCTGATTCCAGTTCGCCTCTTCATCTGGAGACCTTCAGCTCGCCCACTAAATTTCAGTTCGCCAAATGTATTTCAATTCGCCAACCCAATAATTGGAAATTACAAGATAATTTCCTCTTCTTGGCTATTACATATAGGTTTGGTGATCACGGAAATTGTCACATTATTGGCGATCAACGGTTATTGTTCTACTCGCCATACTCACTCTTTGGCGATCATTACTTGGTTTATTTGGGTAATCATAGCCCTCTCCTCATTCGGCTATCACCTTAAACAACTAGCTGGCGAACTTATCTATTCGCCAAAGGCAATTAAGTCAACTCGCCATCGCCCTATGCACTTGTCTTATCTCGCTCGCCCATTGGCGAGCTATTCCACTTTAGTACTCGCCCATTGAGTATTTCACAGAATTGCTCCATTTACATCTCAAGTTAAGGAGCTTTTCATCCTCTTGAAAATTAATATTCATTATTTATTCAATTTCCATTATCAATTTTATGAAATTAGACTCTACAGTAGTGTAGAATCAGGTCTTACACTCGGTCCTTAATGGGCCGGGCCCTTAACGGGCCCGGTTCTAAATATTTAAAACCGGCCCAGCCCGGTAACATATCGGGCTAGGTCGATTTCGAACCAGTACTGTACCGGTTTGGATATTGGGCCGGATTGGCCCGATCCGATTTCGAACCGGGTCCAGCCAACCCGGCCCAATAAGCACCTCTAGGTTGAAGTCTGTTTTACCGCAGTGTATTAATATCACATAGAGTGCTTTTGTTTTTGGGAGATTAATTTCAAATAACGTTCTAGTGGCTTATGAAATGTCACACACAGTAAAAAAAAAAAAAGTCAAGAGGAAGAGAAATAGTTTTGCCCGTAAGTTAGATAAGAGTAAGGCATACGATCTTGTTGAGTGGAATTATTTGAGAGCTATGATGGGTAGGATATGTTTTCATCAAGGCCGGATAACTTTGGTTATGAGTTGTGTCACCTCTGTATCATATTCTATATTGATTAATGGTATGATTACAGAATCAATTCATCCAGAAAGGGGTCTTCGACAAGGAGATCCTCTTTCTCCTTACCTTTTCTTGATTTGTATTAAAGGCCTTTTACCTATGTTATCAGAGGTCAACCCAGAAGGGTTGTTGCAAGGAGTAAAAGCAAGCTGGAATGGGTCGAGAGGTTATGCACCTATTCTTTACTAATGATAGATTATTATTTGCTAGAGTCTTAGCTTTAAATTGACATATGTATTTTGAAATGACAAAAAGTTAAGTAATGTTAAATGTTTGATTCTATAGTGTAAATTTGTTTTATCAATAATATGATTTTCTCAAACCATCTTAAGTATATTTATCAATATAAAACCATGACTTAAATGATTATTCTTATTGGTCTTAATCTTTTACTAAATGATATAGAATACTTTCATTAAGTAATTTTCTTAAATAATTTAGAATATACTCAGAAAATTACTTAACAAGTTTGTGGACTAAGTTTTTATTTGAGAAATCAAGAAATATCTCTATAAAATTGAAAAAAATGTTTTGGGATGAATTAAAAACCAAAGCTTGCATCATTTTTAATTCGAAATAGCCTAGAAAAATGCAGAAACAAGATGAAGGATTGATCCCCCATGTTGAGGGATCCATCTCATAATGGCATAAAGCACCTACGGAGCAAAACGGAAGGGCAGGATCGATCCCTTATGGCATGGGATCAATCCCATAATGGCAGAATGCTTCATCAAGCTATCTAGAGCTATAGGATCGATCCCTTGAGGCTAAGGATCGATCCCCTACCACGAAAATAGTGTCCAACGGCTAGTTTTTGTGGTTTCAACAGGAAGAATTACATTAAATACTCCAAAAACCATCCTCGGTTGTTGGTGGACTATAAATACATGCATTTATGAAGATTAAAGAGAGAACAATCATTATTTCATCTTCCTCAACCTTTAAGCTAGCATTCAAAGCTCAGATCAATTCTTTTTTACTCATTGTACTTTATATTGTGTATTTCTACCTTTGAAAGGGTTTTCATTGTATAGAAATCACTCAAACTCATTTTTGTACTTCAAAGGGGAGTGTGATCTTGTGAGGCTATCTTGTGAGAGTTTAGGTAGCTTTACAAGGGAAGGGATTTACAAGGTTCTTCCTAAGCCCACTACAGGAAGTGTAAGAGGTCTCTCCACACCTTAACGTGGACTGTATTGATTCACAAAGAAGAGTGGAATCAACGCCTTGACAAGAGGATTAAGGAGAGAGGACGTAGGCAAGAGATTAGCCAAACCTCTATAAATTTTGTGTTTGCTTCTTCTCCCTTACTCTTTATTTACTGCATTTGTGAATTTATTGCATAAATTGCTTTATTTGTTAATTAAGGTTTTAAAACTCAAATTTAGTCTAAAAAACGATTCACCCCCTCTTGGTAGAGCTAACGATTGGTATCAGAGCCTGGACTCGAGATTGATTTGGAGTAATTTTCATCGAGTATAAACGATTTAGATGGCTTAAAACAGTGTAGCTACACCCTTAGTAGGAGAGGGGCACTCTATAGTTAGGCCACCACTCTTCAATGGTGAGAATTATGCATATTGGAAGACTAGAATGATGTTGTTCATTCAAGCTAATGATTATGAGGTGTGGAGAATTATTGTAAAAAGTTCCCTAGTTCCAATTAAGAAAGTTGGTAGGGAGAAAGTGCCAAAGAAAGAGGATGAATGGGATACAAATGATTATAGAATGGCACAATTGAATGTTAAGGCAATGCACACACTCTTTTGTGTACTAGGACCAAATGAATACAATAGAGTGTCATTGTGTGAGAATGCAAAAAAAATTTGGGATAAGTTAGCTATCACTTATGAGGGAACCACATAAGTTAAAAAGACTAAGGTAGGCATGCTCACTTCAAGATTATGAACTATTTAAAATAAAAAAAAATGAAGAATACATTAGTGACATGTTTACTAGGTTCATCGATATCATAAATGGTCTCAAATCATTAGGTAAGACTTATTCTAATGTTGAAATGGTTAAGAAGATCTTAAATAGCTTACCTAAATCATGGGAAGCTAAAGTTACTGCTATTGAGGAGTCAAAGGATCCCCATACATTGTCTTTATATGAACTAATGGGATCTCTACTTACTTATGAGATAAAGATCACGAGAAATCAAGAACCTCCAAAACAAGTTGGAGTTGCGTTGAAATCCACCACACATGAGGAATGCAAAGATGATCATAATGAAAGTGGTGATGATGATGATTTAGAGATGGCAATGTTTGCCTAGAGGTTTAACAAATTTATGAGAATGAGATCTAGTGGAAGTTCTAGGAGACCCCCTAGGAGAGATACTAGCAAGGTAGAAACTAGTAAGAAAGAAAAGGAAACCATTATTTGTAATGAATGTAAGAAACCTAGTCATTTTAAATTTGATTGTCCTTTGTATAGAAAACAAAATGAGAAGAAAACAAAGAAGGCAATGGTGGCTACATGAAGCGATAGTGATAGCTCTAATGAAGAAAATGTTGAGGATGAAGTGGCCAATCTTTGCTTTATGGCCATTAATGATGATAAGGTAAATTCTAACTCTCTTGATACTTATGAAAATATTTTTGATGAGTTACAAGATTTCTTTGATGACTTGGCTAGTGAAGTTGAAAATATGAATATAAAATATAAGAAAATGATTTCAAAATTAAGAAAGGAAAATGAAATGCTACTAAATTAGAATGTGAGAAGAAGTTAGAGAATGCCAATCTAGAAATTAACGAGTTAAATAAAAAGAACATTAATTTGCAAAATTCTTTTTCTAGATTCTATAAGGGTTAACAAAAACTTGATCGTATGTTAGAGACCCAAAGAGCATTCTTTGACAAAGAACGAGTAGGTTTTAATGCATCAAATAAGGAAACTCATCTCAAAAAGTTTCTTCATGAATGAAAAATCAATTTTGTGTTATTTATGCAATAAACTAGGACAGTCCTCACAGGCATGCACATCAAGGAAATCAACCTTTAGAGAAAAATTAGTTAAGAAAATTTGGGTACCCAAATATGTTGTAAATGAAAATGATGAATCCTTGAAAATGAAATGGATCCCTAAAGGATAAAAAATTATTAGCACTAACTTTCAAGGATTTAAGAAAATTTGGGTACCTAAGGCAAAAGTTTGATGTATTTGATTGTAGGAGGAAGAGCATTGCTACATGGCAAAGTCAAAGGAACATTGGTACCTTGATAATGGATGCTCAAGACACATGACCGGTGACAAGAGTCAATTCAAAAATCTAAAGCCTAAAAGTGGTGGAGAAGTCACATTTGGGGACTACTCCAAAGGGCAAAAGAAGGGATTGACTCCATTGGTAATTCTTCTTCTACTATTGAAAATGTGTTGTATGTTAGGGGATTAAAACATAACTTTCTTAGTATTAGTCAATTGTGTGATAGAGGTTTTAAGGTTGTTTTTGATGCTTTGTATTGCCATGTTGATGCTAAAGCCAACCAAATACTTTTCATTGGACATAGACAAGGAAATATTTATATTAGACATTTAGATGAACTAAATAACAAAAATGTATGCTTTATGGCCACCAAAGAAGATGAACCTTGGTTGTGGCATAGGAGATTAGGTCATGCTAGTATGCATGTCATAGTTGTAGGATTGCCCAAGCTTCAATTTGAAAATGATAAAGTGTGTGAAGCTTGTATAAGAGTAAAACGCAAGAAAGTGTCTTTCAAATCAAAGAAGTGTGTTTCCACCTCTAGATCACTCTAACTCTTCCACTTAGATCTTTTTGGACCAACTAGAACTACTAGCTTAAGTGAAAAAAACTATGGTTTTGTCATAGTTGATGACTATACTAGGTTCACTTGGGTGTTTTTCTTAAGTGTTGAAAATGAAGCCTTAAACAAATTCATTACTATTTCAAAACTTGTTCAAAATGAAAAAGGTTATTCAATTACTAGCATTAGAAATGATCATGGAAAAGAATTTGAAAATCTTGGCTTTGATGATTATTGCAATGAAAATGGAATTAGCCATAATTTTTCTTCTCCTAAAACACCTTAACAAAATGAGGTAGTTGAGAGAAGAAATAAAACCTTAGAGGAAATGGCTAGAACCATGCTTTGTGAAAACAATTTGCCAAAATATTTTTAGGCTGAAACTATTAATACTACATATTATCTTATAAATAGAGCTATCATTAGACCCATTTTAAAGAAAACACAACATGATATTTATTAAGGAAAAAAGGCCTAACATTAGCTATTTTCATCCTTTTGGATGCAAATGTTTTGTTTTAAATAATGGAAAATTATAATTTAGGAAAGTTTGATGCAAAAAGTGATGAAAATATTTTTCTTGGCTATTCATTAAATTCTAAGGCATATAGATTTTTCAACAAAAGAACACTTGTTGTAGAAAAGTCAATTCATGTGATTTTTTATGAGTCAAACCCCTCTAGTAGAACCAATCTTGATGATGATGTGAAAATATTTGATAAACCAATTATTGATTCATCTCAAGATAAAGATGTTAGGGAACAATTAAAAGATCTTGATATAAATAAAAAGGAGGAGTCATTAGATCAAGAAACAATTGAGAAAGAATCTAGATGTCTTAGTGTGAAAACCAATTTTATGATACTGTACATGTGAAAATACCTAATTATTAATTTAATTTTAGAATATTTTGGTAAATTTCAAGTAAATAGTGATGTGGACCCCACGTGGATTTTCGAGCCTAGATGTATATGTGACTGAGGAAATAGTGTACGGATGATGTAATAATGGTATTATGGAGGCTGGAGGCCAAAATACCTCATTTGCACTATTCTCGGAAATATGGTAAACAAATTGGACAATGATGATAATGTCTTGAGGGTATTTTCGTAAATTGCACTTAAACTAAAATGAATTGGGATGAAGTAAAAATACCATATTATTCTACATGAAAAGTAGTTTAAGATAGTATCAACGGATTTATCAAATTAGTGGTGAAATTGGAGAAATTCGTCGGCGGGTCACAGGGGTAAAATCTTAATTTCTCACTATTCGTGTACCGCTTGTCTACGAAACTACTTTTAATCATCAAATTTGTATAATATGATCATTTGGTACTGGAAACCAAAAATTTGGAGTGCGTTTACACCGTTTTACGACATAGAGAACTTAAGGGCAAAATCATCCGAAAATTTTATAATAAAGGGCATTTTGGTAATTTTGCCAAATTCCAAAATTCTCTTTATAATTCTGTCAGTAGCTGAGCTGCACTATTCATCCTCTTCTCTACCAAGTCTCATGCCATTGTTGAGAAGAAAAGAAAGAAAGAAAACTTCAAGCCTTTATAACTACTAATCTAGCCAGCATCTCAACAAAATTTCAAGTACAAAAACACTATACTCTCTCTCCTCTACATTTCTATACCAATATCTCATCTAATAAGCTACTATACAAGGAGAAAAGAAGAGGCCAAGCAAGGTAAGTTCACCATTCCTTATGTTTTTCTTAAATCCAATGGAATAGAATTAATCCTTTAAGCATGATAATCATGTCTATAACATTAGTTTTATTTAAATGTTGAAAAATCAAAATGTGCCATTGGAGGACCATTCGATCAACATGGGAGGATGGAGAATTCATGTGATTTCATGCTTAAAATGGGTGCCAAAATGATGGTTGAGCATAGTATAATAATATGGTAAAATTGGATTGTTGAAAGTCCATCAAAATCACCACCATCCATATTCTGCCTCATGAAGGGGAGTGTGTTTCATGGCTGTTCTTGATGATTTAAGGGTAGATTTAGACTGTAGCAATTACAAGGAGTCTGTCTGTATGCTCGGATTTAAAATCCGACGCAAAACGAGGAAGTTACGCTATACTACTGATAGAAATTATACCGCAAAAAATTTGCAGTGTCCAATGTGGTTGTATTATGATATGAGCGATAGCTTAAAAATAAGTATTTAATAAGCTAATAATTTTGGTGAAATTATCTGCAGCCCGAGAGTTAAGGTTTTAGAGTGGTGCTATCGGGAAGCGCGAATACCTCAGACATGTAAGGGACGCATGTGTAATTTGTAGGGATATCTTGAATGCATGATTTTCGGCTAGGCAACACACAAGGTATATCATGCTATAATAATGTCCCAAAAAGGGAGAAATAATAACACATGAGACTTATGACCATAGTTTATAGGGTCTACAGTATGCACTGATCAAGAGACAATTGGAACGCTGATAGTAGGATCAGTATCTATCAGCATAGTATAGCAACAGTAACACATGACACGTGAGCATGATACGAAGCCTAACAATCTCAAAACAGGGAACACACAGTAGAAAACACCATTTATGAAATCACTTCCATTGATAGTATCTTCAGTCAGTCCATAAATAAATATACTGAAAATATATATTCATTTTATGAATAAAATATTCACCATTAGTATTATTTCATGAAAATTTTCTATTTATTTATAGAACTATAATAAGCACATGCTGCACTTTTTACAAAATTAAAATTCCATAACAAGAATATTTAAATATTGTTTTCTGGTAATTAATCACATAATGCAATTCTAATAATTCACATGGAAATCACTTATAATTTTATTTATTTCTATCAGTGAAAAACATTAGAATTTATTTCTTAAAGATCCTAGAATTTTCGGTAGAATAACGGTTATTTTTAACCTAGCATTCCTGCACTGAAAACACACTTTATGAACTAGCCAATATCCACAATTTCACCAATTCCAATGCAATTCACTTCCAAATCATTTTATAAAAATCATGTGAACCAATTTATGCATTCATAATATCCCCACGGTTCACACACGCATCTCTTACTTGTCCGATTAAGTCGAACTTCCCAATAGCACCACACGCAAATCAATACTCTCGAGTTGCAAGATATTACACCAAACACCATTATTCACTATAATTGAATTTCTAATAAATTTTCCTTCATAACTTCTACTGCATTATTAGTAGAAAATAATTGACCGATATAATTTGTACCGGTATTAAAACCTAACTTCATCAAATTAACTCCGAATTTAAATCCAACTTCACCAACAGTCTCCTTATAATTTCTACAGTCTAATGGCATATTAAACTCATCAATTGCAGCCAAAAAATCCCATCCCCTTAGCTTGGCCGAAAATGGCATAATGAAATCCTTAAGCTTTTTCAACAATTTAACATGAAATTGATTGAGAATATCTAAGTTTATTTGACATGAGGATTTTAAGATGAAATATGTGATCTTAACTGTCTTGCGAAAACTATTGAGACATAGAGTGAATATGATACACTGAGAATTGATGGACTATAGGTGTGATATGTGTGAAATGTGAAAATGGGTCATAATAGATTTTGTGCTATGATAGTGTGACCTTGGTCACAGACCTGTAACCCTATTGTTTTGTGAATTCGTGGGGATATATATAAATTTGGATATAAGTATATATGTATATTAGATGTGTGATCCTAATCCGTGATGAAATATTGTGCAATATGATTTATTTGATAATATGGCTATGAAATGACCTTGTAATATTGATTGATATTGATAGATTGTTAGGAAATTATATTAGAGTATTATGTGATACTATTGGTAAGGTACTGTGGAATATGTTCGGATGTGATTTGGTTATGGAAATGATTACTGATGAAAATGTTTAAGAGATTATGAAATAACATTAGAATATTCTTAACACCTCAATAGTCTTGAGGAAAATTTGTAATGTGGATATTGATACGAATGTTGCTTGAATGTCTTTAACTATATACATACAAATATGAGTTTATATACAATATGATCATATTGGCTAATGACGGCATGGTAGCCCATAATGGTATTTGTGAATGTTTATTATCAGTATTAGCATATGAATCATTTTGGAACGAATAAACGATAGTGGCACTTAACACAATGCTTGGTAACCTATTTGGTGTGATTGAGATAATTAAGCGAGAGTAGCACCCCAAGCATGATGCATGGTGCCATATCACTGTGTTTTCAAAACTCATGTCTTGGCTTTAAGCATGTATAATATAATATTTGATTGATTGAAAGAACACATTGTTTTAAATGCATATGGTTGAGTAGACCTGGTAGTTTTTTGTTTTTTATTTGTTTTCGTGTTATATAAAATCGTATTCGTATCGTGTAAAACACTAAAATTTCGTGTTAAAATTCGTGTTGACACGAAAAATATAAAATCTTATTTTTAGCTTTTACCACATTCATATACAATTTTTACTTAATTTTAACTCGTGCCAACTTCGTGTCTTATATTCGTATTGTTTTTATGTCATGTAATCATGTCGTGTTTAAGATTGCCAGGTTTATGGTTGAGCTTTGAACCTATTGGAAAGAAATGAGTATGTGGCGTATTATATGTGCATAAATGTGTTTTAAAGAAACCATGACATAGTTTTCGTGATTTAGAAACTTTTGAATTTCAATACATGTGAATAGTTTGAAAATTCAACTTTTAGAACTTTTAGAAATTTAGAGTTTTATATTATAGCTAATACTTTAAGTCCATAAAGTACTATAGACACTTGTTCGACAATTGTCTGACAATTGTCATAGACAAGTCTCAGTCGCACCTGATTAATGCAACTGGGGTTTTTGAATTTATGGCCTTAGATAGCTCCTTAGTCCAGGAATGTTCAACACATTGATCAACTGCAATATGGTTAGATAAGGCTTTATTGATGAGTTCAATAGGATTCGACCATAAATCTTTTTGAATTCAATTTTGAATATAAGATTATTTGAATTGTATTTGAACAGTATGAAAGCCTTATTTTTGAACTTGATCACGTATGCTTTGTGAAAGGCTTGAGTGATGCAAAAGCCTTATTATTAGAACGTGATCAAGTATGATTTACTATCAATTTTGGATTTGTGTTTTCAAGCTGTACTGTACCATTGATTTCTAACTAGAGACAATAGTCCGAGTATTATTTTGTACCATTGATTTTGAACTCAAGACAATAGTCTAAGTATTACTTTGAACCATTGATTTCGAACTCTGGAAAATAGTTTGAGTATTATTTTAGATCTTTTGAACTATTGATTTGGAACTTGAGACAATAGTCCAAGTACCACTTTGAACCATTAATTTTAAACTTTGGACAATAGTTCGAGTATTGTTTTTTACCATGATTTTGAACTTGAGATAATAGTCTGAGTATTATTTTGAACCATTGTTTTCGAACTCTGGACAATAGTCCGAGTATTATTTTAGAACTTTTGAACTATTGATTTTGAACTCGAGATAATAGTTCGAGTATTATTTTGAACTATTGATTTCGAACTCTTTGCAAACTATTTGAGCTAAACTCTGCCACGATAGCTTTTGTGTGGGCAATCAAAGGCGGTAACTAGGTTTCGTAGTAGCCTTTATCCTCTGAACCTTTTGTTGTTTTTGATGTATACGATCTTTGTATATCGCTTGTTTACATGTACAGACTTTAATTGATTCACAGTACGTATTTTACTCAATAAGTTAGGGTGTAACTTAGGATCGTATTAGATAATTATATAGGTTCACATGATTATCGAACGCTATCTGGGATGTGATTATGTTTGGTTTACTGTATATTTTGTGGAATATGTAAATGTAATTGAGATGATTCTGGGATTGTGTGCAGTACATGAGGCATATATATTGTGGATTGTGGATTCTGTGCAAGTGATTAGCAAGGGAAAGTGATAAAATTTAAAAGGGAGGTTTTCGGCCCATTTCTTTGCTAGTTTAACATTTAAGTGAAATGATAGTTCACCTAGAGAGTTGAGTACATGCACTCACAAATTAAAGTTTAAGTTATCAAGGCTAGAGTATAATGGAAAGATTTGTTAAATTAGTTTAGTGATTGTATTGACACTGAATACAAACCTTAAATTGAAAAGGAAAAATTTAGTTAGTAAATTTGTAAGTTAGAATTTGTGTAAGTGCACAAGTGTACGTCACGGCTTTCAGGTCTTGACATTAGCTTACTAGGCTTCTAGCTCACTCTCCACTGTTCCTATCACAAGTTAAGCTGAGATAGTGTAGTTATTGATTACAGTATCCAGCTTTGCAAGATTTCAAGCTTTGAAGCTCTTGCAGTAATTGTTCAGTATATATTTTAAGTGCTTAAACATTTTATTTTCGAACAATTTTTGACAGTACTATAGGTCAGGATGTGTACTAGTTAAAAGTATACTTACCAAAATTATCGATATCGGGATTTAAGTGAATTTTTATTGCTTAACATGCCAAAACCAAGAAAATATTAGAATATTTGTAATTGTAGTATTGTTAAAAGGCCAAACAATTGTTTTTTTTTTTGCAGATTTTGGATAAGTCATAATTAAAGAGTGTACTAGAACAATGGACACTCGTATTATGAAATTTATGTTATTTGACTGGCGAATTGATTGACAGTATGAAATTGGTCATCAAGGAAAATTATCATTTTTACGTGAGAATTGTTTTGAGATGATTTTGTTTGATATTTTGAATGTTATTAAATGAGAACTTTAGGTAAATTGCCTTCAACCATATGAAGTAGCCAACTACCCAATATCAATTTATGACACTGCTCACATGACAAACCAATGTGAAAAAAAATAAAGAAAAAGTTAGCACAAATTTTAATATTTCACATAAGTTTAGAGCCTTGTCATGTCCTTTGCGGCGTGAAATACCTTCTTCCCCTAAGGCTTGTGCCTTATGTACATGTTCTTCATATATGAACGATTTAATGGTGTCCCATCTCATGGGGATCAAAATGTTAGCAAAGTGGAAGGTCAATTAAGCAAATGACTATCATCTAAGTGAAATTTTAAGTGGAGAAGATTTACTAGATTGTTGGCCTTGTGGTCTTAGATTGTTAGCCTTGTAGAATTGAACTTCTAACCTTGTCTCTAGGCCCAAAGAAAGTTCCTCTTTGTCGAGAAAGTTGGTTCATACAGCAAAGTATGTTTTTATTATTACCATTGTTACTATTTACTGATATTTTGTGT
This sequence comes from Heritiera fomes, assembly GCA_032173925.1. Classification (NCBI taxonomy): domain Eukaryota; kingdom Viridiplantae; phylum Streptophyta; class Magnoliopsida; order Malvales; family Malvaceae; genus Heritiera; species Heritiera fomes. The sequence continues at coordinate 11,005,431 of JAPDPM010000009.1, read as the reverse complement.
TTTATGTAGAAAAAATAGAAATAATATTTGGGTTGATAAATTTGTCTGCAACTGGCCTTGATTTCTCAAAGGAGCAACTATCGGTTGCTTTATTACGGTAATATTTGTCATCAAAGGCTTGTTACTATAATATTGAGTGGGTGCCGATAAAAGTTGTTGTTAACAAACTAGTAATTTTTATCTAACAACACGTTTAAGAAAATGAAAATTCTCTTTCCATACTATAGAGGTTGTAGGTGAATCATTGCAAAGTTTTTTATAATTACATCTAAAATCATTATAAGTTTTATTATTGTTATGTCATGAAGGAATTTGATTTTGAAATTAGATCTAGATAGGTTGAAGGTAATGGACTTGATTTGTCATTTTCTAATGGTTATTTTGATGCCATTACTTGGGTTATAGGCTGCATAATATGGTTGATAAATCTCAAACCATGGAGGAGATGTTTCAAGTTTTAAAACAATGTCTATGGGCTATAGTTACTCTTCCTTTTCTCTTGTTGATAGTTAGGTTTTCTTTTCTAATTAAATTGCAGCCATTGGTTAATTTTTTTTTGGTACAAAAGAGTAGGAAATTCTACTTAAATTGGTTAATTAGAATCTTCTATAATTTGCTTAGTTTTTTATGATCAAGAATGTCAATTCTTGACTCTAAAAAAAGCATGCAACCATTTATTACCTATTTTTTTTGTAGCCACAACTGTTAAGCCCTAAAAATTGCATAAAACAATTACCTTATGTTAGCATATATCCCTTTCATTCAAATCATGTCACATAATCACATTATTGGAAACAAGTTTAATCATTTATTACTTGAATCATTAATGTAGATGCACGATTTTCTTATACTAGATATTATGAGATTGGTGGAGGCCTCATGGGGAACATAGACCTTGTTCGTTGATAATTATGAATTTGCAAACATTTTCTAAATGCAGACCTTATGCCTTGGGCATATAATATGGTTTTTTCCATGAATGTTGTTAACTTGAATCCTTATTATAATCTATCTGATTGATAAATCAATAATAATTGTGAGAACCTCATTTTTCCAATAACCAATATACGTTATTTATTATGAAAATCAACAAGCGAAAGTTAATTACCAAAATTTCCAAAATACTAGTAGTGCCGATGGAAAATTGGACATAGGTTACATTAGGATTTCTACAATCTGGAGCGAAACTCTAGAGTACTGATATTTAGAGCGAAATAATGAGATGGTAAGAATATGCATCTCAAAATTCCTCCATTTGTGTATATTTTGGAAAACGTGCAACAAATTAAGAAATTATGATTGTACCCATAGGCCAAAAACACATTTGTAAATAATGGTCAATCTAGTTTGACTTTGGACCAACGTACTGTGATAATTAACCCCTCGTGTGAAAAAGTCTAACCCAATTCTAATCTATAGACTGAATCACACGAAAAAGTCAAAAACTACACAAATGAACAATTAGTGCTATTTTGATAATTTTACCATTTTGATGGTTATAACCCATTAATGTCAAAGTTTTGTCTATTTTATATTAAATATGTATATTTTGTATGGAAATAAAATATTTTAGAAATTACATTGAATATTTAAATGAATATCAAAATAGTGGGACATAAAGGGAATTTTTAAAATTATTAAGGTAAAATGGTAATTTGATGGAAAAGATATTATAAAAGCTTAAAAATTTCACCATCTTCATCATTCTTGGCTGGCCATGCATGGAAGGAGAGAGAAAGCTCGGTGTTTCACACTTTTAGAGAGAGAAAGCTTGTAAAACCCTAGAGTACAAGCCCCAAATTGAAAAACTCACTAAACGAAAGTTGTTACTCTCATCAAACTCTACCACATATCTTGGAATCAGCCTTTGAAAAGGCCATTTGAAGGGTGAAAACCCCCTAAAGGTTCGGCCATGGTGAAGGTAAGAGAGAGAATGCATGGTTTTCAATTCTTTCCATTCCATTTGATTATTCTTTGATGTTTAAGCATGTATAGAGCGTTAAATTGCAACAAGACAATGTGTATAAGGTCTTGAGGGTTTCTGCCAACATGGGTTTATAATGTTACCATGCTTAATTTTATGCAAAAATGGTGTAGAATTAATGTAGAGTAAGTGTAAAGCATGAACATAGCTTTAAATTGTTGAAATGAAGAGTGTGATGAGAGAAGGAGAATTCGGCCAAGTAAAAGGGAGGATGAAACCATGCTCAATTTGATAAATTAATAGTTAAAGAATATTGTAGAAATTTATATAAGACTGTTGGTGAAGTCAGAACTGAAAAAGGAGGTGTTTTGACAACAGTTGCAGTTGTAGGCACCAATATGAAGTAGACCGATTTTGTTGTTGTATTAGAAAATATGATAGATATTAAAGAGTCATACAATCTTTATAACTGAAGCACTAAAGTTTGATTGTATTTGAATACTGTTTTGTAGCCTAAAAGTGAGGATTATTAAGGGAAGATAGACCAATATATGCTGGTCTATAAATTCTGGTGCTGCTAAATCATGTTAGTGAACTGTGTTTGTGTGGTGAGGAATATATATATATATATATATAAAATGTAAAGATACCATGACTACATTAGAAATGGCTAAATGAAACTTAGCATAGTTGAATAGTGAAACTGTATTAAGATCAATTGACCGGACTGTGTGACTTGAACTAATTGACTGGACTGTGTGATTTGAAAAGAATGATTGAACTGAGTGATTGCTATTGTGACTGATTTGGCAATGAGGACTGGATTTGTGGCTATTTAACTGTGTTTTTAAATGCATGAGGGTTAGGATAGATAGAACTGTTACGCTGTCAAAATTTTGTAAATTGATCTTAATACCATAAACTGATAATGAGAAATTATTAGTGTAGGAAAGGATGATGGAAAAGAGTGATTAGTTAAATTGATGTTTTAGCTTATAGGTGTGTACGTAATTGTAACTCTGTTTTGGAAGGGATTATTGATGAATTCAATGCTTTTCATGAAACCAACAAGTTTTAGAATTATTGTTATATGTAAATAAAATATTTTGAACATTGTTTATTGTGCTAAGAATATTTTATACTATAAATGTTTTCATTGAACTTTAATGTTGTATATACAATAGTTGCTGATTTTAAAGATTTATGGACTGTCTGAAGAATTGTTTTGATTGTACATTGTTTAATATGAAGTGTTTTCGACGGGTTTATAAAATGTAACTTTGACAGTTTTGAGTGTTTGATTTAAATAAATGTTTTGAATGTTTGGAATTGACTAACGCTAGTTTACTGAAAGTTTGATTGTTCGATTGAAGTAATGTTTTGAATCTAACATGATTGTTTTGAATGGTATGTTTTGATCTCTAAACAATGTGATTTAAAACGCTAATGAACTATCTTTCCTGATTTTACGTATTAAAATGATATTTATTTTGTATCAAGTGAAATGATTTTAATTTATAGTTTTGTAACTATTTTAAGATGGAATTCTATAGATGGAGTGTGCATTGTGGGAGTTACCTCTAAAACCTATGGGACTAAGTGCTACATGGTATTACTCATCTTTAGGATCCATGGGATTTAAAATGAAACCTGATTCTCAAAACTTTATGTTTCAACTGTATTATTGTATTATGGTTTGAAAATATAAAGTATTGTTTATTGTTTTCATAAGAAACCGGTATATGTTTTGAGATGTTGGCTCCCCATAGTTGCCTTTCAATAATCATGCCGTATTGACTGAACTATATTGTACTATTTGCTGTTAGACCTTGAGCAAGTCTATTGCCACCTTTGTATCATCTGCTTAATGGTACTGTGGGGTGCCTTATTTGTTGTTGACCCCGAGCAAGTCTTCAATAGTCCTTAAGATGTCACTGGCTCCGTGACACTGGATGGACACCACTGTGACTATGGCCATATGTCTTATTGTTACTATTATTATTATCCCCTGTTGGACTACTGAAACCACATGATTCTATTGGGTGTTACTTCATCTCCATTAAACAGTTTACTGAACAATTTATTAAATTATTTGTTGAATGGTTTACTAAATTGTTTACTAAACCAATTGCTAAGCTGTTTACTAAATGGTTTACTGTACTGTTTACTAATGGGTTTATTGAACTATTTAACAACTGTTTACTGAATTGTTTACTGAAGGTTTTCTGAACTACTTACTGATTGGATTATTGAATTGACAACTTAACTTTTTACTAAATCGTTTATTGACTGGTTTATTGAACTGTTTACTGAATGACTTACTGAACGATTTGTTGAACTATTTATTGGAACTGTATACTGAACTATTTATTGAGTGCTTATAGAATGTACATATGTATGTGCTATTGATTTGACCGATTTTAAATTATCAATGATTGATAACGATTGTTTATTATACAATATTGTTATTGAAAGATTGAAAGGTTTTGATATTGATTTAATAGCCTGAATTCCTTTTCTGTAAAATTTTCATAAATTCCTTATATTCAGACTTAGGGATCGAGATAAGTGAGGTGCTCTAAAACATCTTTCTATACTTAGCCTGAGATGTTTAACCGATTATAGTACCCTTTCCTATAAAGTGCCCAAACACTGTATTTTAATAGTGATTGTAAGTGCATAAGCATGTTTTAGATACACGTATATAGTTGTGCATAATATCAGTTCTTTTATATATAATTCTTACTGAGTGTTAGCTTACCCCTCTTCCACTTTACATATTATTTGCAATAGTAGCTATCCTTGTTAAGAAGGGATTCTGATTGAATTCTTACGAAGTTTTGCTATTATACCTTGAAAGTATAATTAAATAGTTATCTTATTGTATTCAGACTTTATTGTATAGTACATTAGTATGTATAAGGATGTAAACTAAAGGAGTCTAAGTGTCAATTATAGTCCTTTGATATTGGATATTTATATAGTTGAGGCGGCTTATTCGAGTATAGTTAAGAAGCACTTTAACTTGATTTGATGTAATTGAGACGGAAATGTAAATAAAAGTAAATGCATACTATAAATGACTATACTAGGACCAATAAGAATGGTTGGATAATGATTTAGCTAAGTAAGTTTAGCTTAATATCGGAGTGATGACACTGAGCACAACCCAACCGATTAAATGAAAAAGAAACAAGTTAGTCCACATTTTAAGAAATTAGGATGTGTCATTTTAAAAAAATTTAATCCTTGTAACTTTTTGTATCTAGTCACTATATCATTTTTAAAATTATCAAATCTAATTTAACAATTGTCACTTATTTGCACCTCAATTTTCATTTTAAAAGTATTATTTTACACTTTCATATTTTTATAGCATTTATATTTTTTGAATCCAACTAGTAATTGTATGTTCTATTCACTTAGATCATGCATGTTAAATTTTAAATTAATAAAAAATATCTTTTTTTTTTTTACAGAAAATGTCTACCTATTTGTTCTATAATAATAAAATTTTAATCGTTAATAGAAACCGAAAAAGATGCTAAATAAATAACTTTAATCCTAAGCTTAACCAAAATATTTCTAATTTTAATCCTAAGCTTAACCAAAATATTTCTATCTTATCACTTTTTTTGGATATATTATTTTATTAAATTTTTATTTCTTCTTCTTTGATTTTTTTGCTATAGTTTCTCGAAAACTATGGTTTTAATAAGAGAGTGGTTTAAAAAGTTAGTTTCAAACTCAGTAGATTAAAAACATAATTGTTTTTATTTTATCAAGATTACTTGCTCGTCTTTTTTATATATTTTTAAGATAATATTTATTTTTTATCTATTTTTTGTAAGTCGATAATTCATTTTGTTCATAATTAATGTAAGTTAATTCAGTTAATGATAACTAATTGAGTTTATGATACTAATTACATACCTTTCAAATAATATGTGGTTGTGTTATTCTAGTGATGCCTAAAAGTTAACTTTTTAGGGTGAACCTCACATAATAAGTTAGTCTCAAAACTTTTATTGCATAAACTTTTAAAAATTTATTATAACCTATAACATTTTAAAATCAAGGTCTATATGCTAACGGTCAATTAGAATGCCCTAAATTTTTGCTTCGCTTTTCAGGTTCAAGAGTGTCAATTCTTGACTCTAGCAAAAGCATGCAGCCATTTACTGTCTTTATTTTAGCTAGCCACAAATGTTATGCCCAAAAAAATTGTATGAAACAGTTATTCATTAGCATATATCCCTTCCATTCAAATAATTTCACATAATAATATTATTGAAAAAAATTCAAGCATTTATTGCCAGAATTATCAATGCTTTAAATGCTAGGTTTTCTTATGCCAGACATTATGAGATTGTTGGAGGCCTCATGGGAATCATAGGATGATTATGAATTTGCAAACATTTTCTAAATGCAGACCATTATTACTCGGGGATATAATATAGGTTCTTCCATTAATGTTGTAAAACTGAATCCTTATTATAATCTATCAGTATGATTGACAAATCAATAATAAATAATAATGCTTTAGTTTTGCTTTGAGGTTGCCATATCTTACTTTTTGTGTTCTTCTAAAGCTTACCTATATGGATTTATTTATTTTGGAGAATGGATACTTTGAAGCCTGAGAACTAATCTGGCCCTGTAAATGTTGAGAATATCTGAGGGTTATAGATCAGCAAAAAATTTCATAACAAGTGAATAGTTTTTGTACATTATACAATGTTATGCCACTTGGCTATTCTCATCCGATGGGGAATAGCTTGCATAGTTATTCTGATCTCATTCTGTTTTTTGTAGATAACTATTCATTCGACTCAGTGCCTACGATTGTTTGCTAACAAAGTGACTACAACAAGATGCCTACGTGGAATTTTTTGAAGCTTTTCCCTTAAAAAAACTGTGAGTGCTGTCCTACCTCAGCTATACTCTTTCACCTCAATCTGACTTCAAAAATCATCTTGGGTAAAAGGAACTATGGGAAATAGTGGCAACTGAATCATTGCCATATGCATTGAGTGGATAGCATTCGTTCTCAATTGTGTCATTGAATTCCATAGTCTTTTCATCCATAAAAGGAGGATTAGCTGGTGCAGGGAGGTCTTCTTCTTTCCTTGTTAGCATCTGCAGTACCTTAAACATTGATGGTCTTAGTGATGGAATCTCTTGGGTGCAAAGAAGTCCAATATGTACTACTCTGAGAAGCTCAATCTTCACATTGCTGCTATGGTTGTTATTGTATAACATTAGATGTGGGTCATAAATCTCCTCCACGGTCCCTAACTGAAAGTGTTTCCACGCCTGTGCCACCAATGAGAAAAAAAATAATAAGAAACCCTTTTTCTCACAAGAAATCAGCTTTAGTTAAAGTGGAGCTTCATGTGGGAAAGGAACAGAAGGGTAGATAAAGGAGCTATCTGAAGCTTATATACAACTGTAACTAGGCTGTCAGAATATTCTCTGTCTTTGCTCTTGTTGTTTTCCTTCCCGGTAACAATCTCCAGTAAAAGCACTCCAAAACTGTAGACATCCGCCTTCTCTGTTAACTGACCATGGGCTAGGTATTCTGGAGCCATATATCCTCTGTGGATTGTGAAAGTAGATATTACTTGTTGACACATATTTGAATTGGAAATTGAAAAACAAATTTCACTCTTCTAACGCTCATGCTCTTAAATTTGAATTTTCATGTGAGTCTATCTGAGAAGGTTTTTGAATATGCTAAACACTGAATCATGCCTGAAATAAACAGAGAAGATGATGCTTACAGTGTTCCAGCAATGGCAGTGCTAATATGACTCTGATCTTCTAGAAAAGACCTTGCCAACCCAAAATCAGCAATTTTGGCACGGAGCCTTGAATCCAACAAGATATTGCTAGCTTTTATATCTCTGTGAATGATTTTGGTCTTGGAGTTCTCGTGAAGATAGACTAAACCTTCTGCGGTCCCAATAATAACATTATATCTCTTTTCCCAGTTAAGTACATCACTTTTGCTAGGATCTGTTATGTTAGTATACAATACATATCAGCTTAATTAAACTGACTATATATCAGTATCATTTTAAGCTTCAGCGTCCATATTGGATTTAAAGTATTGGTATTTACCGAAGATGAAACTATCAAGGCTCTTGTTAGGAAGGAACTCATAGACAAGAAGACTTTCAGGTCCAGAACAGCTACATCCCAACAACCTAACCAGGTTTTTATGCTCCACACTGCTTATAATGTTGACTTCATTGTAGAAATCTGCTGCTCTGTGTCGATTGTTAAGGAAAAGCCTCTTGACAGCTATCTCTCTTCCATCAGGTAGAACTCCCTAAAGTCCACAAATATATCACATGGACTGACCTTAACACATTGGTTAAATGCCAAAGAAGAGCAATAGACATCAGAGGAAAACTACCTTATAAACCGTCCCATATCCTCCTTGCCCAAGCTTGTTCTCATCGCTGAACGATCCTGTAGCCTTCTCAAGCGTAGAGTACTTGAAATTTAGGTTTGTATCACGAAGGAGTTTCACCAACTTTTCTCCATTATTTGAACCTGGAATGTAGATATACTTTAGCCAAAAAGACAAGGAAAACTAGGTAACATCATGCTATTATTTAAACCAAAATTTGCCTTACCACAATTCCATGTATTGAATAATTCAGGTAACTTTGGCTCACAACTAAAACATGTTCGTCTCTTATTCCTTTTCTTTTTTTGTGCATGTAAAGTGTATTTTGACACATTGTAAATAAACTATTTACCTCGTCTCTTCTCTATGTATCTGTGCTTCCAGATATAAACTCCAACAGCTACGGCGATCGCTAAAACAACCAGGGAACTGACAATCGAAACTACTATAATTATAATGGTTCCTGCAAGTTCATGAATGTGACAAATTCACAATCAGCTTAATTAGCTAACATTTAATCTGTGAGAGATGATAAGATGAAATTCTTTTACCTCTTGCAATTCCATTTCCTGATTCTTTATTGAGGAAATCCGTGTCAGAGTATCTCATGAAGCAACCAGTGTACAGTGCCCTTCCCTCTGACCAAGGCAAGCACCCTAACATTGATGCAGATGCTCTGTCCAAACATGCTTTACAAGAACTCACGTTCAATGTCCTCCAGCAATTAACCAAAACATTAGTTGACTCATTTGTTCCTGAAACTACCACCTGAGCCTTAGCATATCCTTCATTTTGCAGTGCAGCATTAATTGCAGAATTCACAGCCTGTCTCGTCGATTCTTGAAAATTTGATCCCTTACGGCTTGTATTCTTGCAGACTGCCCTGTCATTCGGTCCCATGAACTCCTTAAAGAAGCTATAATTCTCAGATCTCATGAAACACCCATCAAGGAAAATGAAGCCCCCGGTGAATGGATAACATTGAGGAATATATGAGTGTGCCTCAGCATAGCACTCTACACAGTCGGACAAAGATAGATCCCCATAACACTGAAAAAAGGCATAGTGAGTATCAGGCCCTGAACCTGTAACAGCTGTTCCGAAACCTGAATTGCGCATCTGGTCATTGATTTTCTCCATTGAAGCAACGAAATTTGAAACAAAGATACTTCTATTGTGCTCCAGTTGGTTGCCGCATGTAAAATTCAGTATTTGGGCTCTTGGATCTCCTCCTACTCTTTTAAGTAATGCCAGAGATCCGATAAGAGCCAAGAAAACATATATAGCTGTTTTATCCATCTTCCTAAAAGTGAGTTTGGATTTCGGAGTAGCCGGATTTTCTCTGAGTTCTATTGCAAGGCTCATGAAATTGGTTAAGTGTCATCAACTGTGAATTTGTCTATGAATTTGAAAAGAAAATGAAATTAATTATGCAAATTCCAGCATCAATGAACTGTGTTTAATTGTGTCATACGAGTACACCTTTAAAACGTATAAAACATGTGAAATATGTTTAATTGTGTATAAAATAAATACTAACACAGATAAAGATACACATTTAACTCAATTTTTATATTTACTTTAATTGAATATAATCCTATAAAAATTATCTTATCCATTTATTATGATACTTAATTTCCACGAAACATATTTTATTAGTACAAAAATATAAATAAAACGAAGATTCTTAGTTCATTTTTTTAATGCGCATGCTTGCTTAAATTTAGTTTAGATGCTTTTTATTTGTAATTTAAATTCTAAGGTAATATACAAATCATTATAACAAAATGCAAATATTAATGACTTATTTTATATATTTTTATATTATTCTAAATCACATAATAAAAATTATATATTAGATATTAAAAATAACACATTGATTCTAAATAACATGTATAACCTAAGAGATTGTGTAATGTATTTTGTATTACATGATAAAGCATCACTAATTTATTTTACGGACGAAATTAAAAACAACAAATTTATTTTAAATAACATTTATAATTAAAAGACATTATAATTTATGCTAAATCATATGCTTACTCATAAGAATTAAAAAATATATTTATATTTTAAATCATATTACAACTTATAAGAAATTATTACAAGTAGCACAATGTATATTAATTTTTTAAGTATTAATATATAATATATTTAAAAGACTATTTTTACTTTATATCAATGACCTACTTTATGTATTTTATTCTAAACCACACAACAAGAGTGTGAGATTCGTAATTTCTACTGTTCCTACATATTATTAGTGAAGATCGAAATAGTAGATGTCTTATAAGTGTTTAAATCTTGCTTGTTCTGTACGTATAAAAAGAAACTGAATAGTGGGCCTCACATAACTTCTGCTGTCTCAGTGAAGGTGAAACTTGATGGACTCATTATTTGGAGCCAAATGTAGTGGTGGTAAGGATCTGCATCTTAAACTCATTTGTTTATACATGTTTTGAAAAGTGTGTAAATAAATTAAAAAATAACGATTAAGTCCATAGGTCCCTAGAACTTTCGTGAATAACGATCAAACTGAATTGACCTTGGACCTATTATTAGTGATAGATAATTCTCCATGTAATAAAGTCTTAGGCCATGTGGACTGATAGATCAAATCATGCAAAAAAGTAGAAAATTATGTGATGTAACAATTAGGGGTATTTTGATAATTTCACCCAAATGAGCAGTCAAATCTCAACGAAGGCTTAACCAATGATTAGAGAATGTTAAATAGAAGTGTTTTATGATTGAATGAAATATTTTGAAGGTTAGACAGACTGTTTTCAATGAAGTCAATTGCTAAACGCAAAATTAGAAGATTTCTTTAAGTATAAGAGCATTTTAGTAATTTGTATATTATGATATTAATTTTTATAGAAATTTCCAGCCTTCTTCCTCCCATTTTTGGCAGCCATTACCTTCTCTCATTTTCCCCCATAGCCAAGCTTATTAAGAGAGAGAAAGTGCTTGAAACCTTAACAAAAACTTATAAAAACTAAAAGCTATCTTCACCAAAGTTGTTCAGTTTTCAGTGCTCTATTTTTTAGTACCAAAATTAAGTGCCAAAGTGGCCAAAATCCAAGAGTAGGTACTCCCTCAAGTTTCGACCAGGGTAAGAAAGAGAAGAGACTTGTGATTTTTCATGTTTTAAGGATTTAATACTATTTGTTTAAGGTGTTTGAACATGTGTTTTAGTATGAGTTGAAATAGAACCAAGAGAATTCTCTCTCTTAGGGTTATGGCCAATATCCTTCATGCATGAATGTGATGTGGTTGATGTGGAAATAATGTAGAGTTAATGTATAGTCAAGGTAAAACATGAATTTAGGCTTAAAAGTTGAAGAAATGAAGTAGAGAGTGAAGTTGAGGGATGAATTTCAAAATTTGAATAGCATTCTGTTTAGAAGCGGTCAATTGCCCTGAATAGCAACCAACTGCCCTGACACGGGATTCGAACACTTTCATCGTAACTGACTTAAAGCAGTCGACATCCTGAATAGTAGCCGACTGTCTCTGTAACTGACTTAAGTCAGTCGACTGCCAATTGCACTAGTCGACTGCTTTTAATCCAAAAGCATTCTGTTTGACAGCCAATCAATTGGCATTTGTACCAGTCGACTGCTTTTTACTCAGTAGCATTTTGTTTGAAAACCAGTCAATTGCTTATTATGTGGATAGTTTAGAAAGAAGAGATGTTGGAATCAGTTTATAATTACAAGAATAGTACAAATTTCATAATGGAAGTATTGAAGTTGACTGTATTTGAATATTGAATTGCAACTTTAAAGTCCTAGGAGAATACTGGTGCTAACTCGCTACACAGCGAGAATTTAACAGGTAAGGGATATATGTAAGAGACGTAAGGATACTATGGTGCTTTTGGAATGTTAAAAAAATGCTTTGATGGCACTGAACTTTGTGATTTGAGTTGAGAATTGAAAAACTGGATTTGTGGTTATAAACTACGTTTTCTTGCAGGGAGGTTAAGATAGGGATAGCTATTATACCACCAAAATTTCTAGAAATAGTATTGAATCGTTGAAATTATCATTGGTATGATTTGGAATAGAAAGTAAAGTGTAGGAATAATGAAATTTGATGGATAGCCTTCAGAAGCTACTTTATACACTTAGGTTTTACGACTTAATTTTCAACGGGATTTTTATTCGTTTTTATACGTTTTCTAATACGTGCATGTTTCCACATCATTATCATGTGAAAATAAAATATTTTTGGGCATCTGTTATTAATCTGAGAAGATTTGGCTAATTTTATTCTTCAGGTGTAATAAAATTATGATTTTATTGTTTTATGAATTGACTGAAGATTTAGTTATTAAAGTGATCTTTGTAAACATTTTAGAATTATTTTGTGAACTATTTTGAGACTGTTGGCTCCATAGCTACCTGTGGGCACATGCTTATATGAGTGTGTAATCGTATGATTGATTTCTGGGCTAATTGACCTTGATCCTGTCATCAGTGTCCCAGGTGGCGCCTGATCAGTGCCACTGAGGACATTATTTTGACTATGACTATATGTCCTATTGCATAAGTCTAATGGGTGATGCCTTGTCTCCATGATTTCAATTCAATATTGATTATGAATTTTTGAACTTTGGTTTGAATTATTTTAATATTGTTTGCGAAGCATTTAGAATTGACACTTTGATTTTAAATTATGAATTGCATTGTGGAAGCTATCTTCTAAATGTTTGCTGAATTTTGTGATTGATTTAATTTTTTCGAATTCCTTATAGTTGAAACTAGATTCCGGGATAAGTGAGGTGCTTCAAAGCATCCTTCTATACTCAACCTGATTATCTAATTCAACTATAGTATCATTTCCCACATATCGTGTCAAAGAAATTTTACAATCATCGTTTTCAATTTCAAGTGCATATTTTAAGATGCTTGCATATAGTTATGCATAGTATCAGTTCTATTATATATATTTCTTTCTGGGCATTAGCTCATCTCTTTTTTTTTTCCTCCTTCCAGATTATTTACAATAGATACCAACTTCCGTTTAGGAGGACTTTTGTTGTGGTATCCCTCAAGTGGACATAGTTTACCGATGAGGTATACAAATTTTCTTTATGCATTCAAACTATGTTGGTATAGTACTACTATATGTAGAATTGTATATGGGATGTAAATTAAGATTAATTTCATATATTTAAATTAAAAGATTTACCTTTTTGTATATATTTTTATAGGTGAAGACACTGCAGACAATCCAACCATAGATAAGTGAAATTTGTGAATAAGTACTGTTTTGACATGATCTCAAGGATTGACAAAGACATTATACAGAAACAACATATTTATTTTATATATTTTGTATATAACTTATGTTATAACTTGTAAGACATTATAATTATGAGAAGTAAAATAAATATATTTTTTTAGAGTATTAATAAATATTAATATATTTTAAAAAGGGTATTTTAACTTCTTCAACAATAAGCATTCGGTTCTCAAAAAGTTAGATTATCTTTTGAAATCTAATTACAATAAAAACACCATGAATTTTTAGACTTTTAGGTTCTTGTGTTTGATTTAATTGGAAGAGAAATAAAATCTTTGTGTATGATTGGAGAAATATAAGATTAACCAATGGCATATTTTTACTATATGTATTGTCCTTCGTTATATTATTATTTAGTTGATGTTAATAATGCCTGAAAAAAATTATATTTAAATATTAATTTATTTATTTAACATGCAAATTATTTATATATTTAGTATGTAAATTATTTCTTACTTTATTCATAATCAATAAATATTATTTATTTGTAAATTGTAACCCAAAAATAAATATTAAATATTATTATTGAATCAATTAAAAAAACCTATTATTATTGAATCGTTACCCAACCCCAATCATTATTTATTTGTTGATCTTAAACTTTAGCAAGGTTATTTAATAATAATAGTTAATATTTTTGTTAAATAGTATTACAGTAGAACTCTTCTAAATTAATTTTCTTTAAATTAATAATCTCTCTAAATTAATAAAGAAATCAAGGTGCTAACTTGAGCCATTATAGAAAATTAATAAACTCTTTTATCGTAATACTTAATAATTTTTTTTTTAAAATTCAATGTAAAATTTCAATCCCGACCATCTCATAAATTAATAAATTGATAAATATAAAAAACATAATACATAATATTCAAAAATTAACAAAGCACTTTGAGATGCTAATTTGTAGAAAGCTCATATTTAAGGTTTTTTTTTTTAATTTCAAAAACTAAAAAAAGTATAAGATATATTTGCAAGGACATTCTTAAGGAACTTATCAATCAAAATGAGACTTTTAGGGAAATTAAATGTCATAGTGCTATTAGAGAAGTTTAAAAAAAATGTTAAAATTAAATACACATTTTCTAAAACGTTTTATAAGTAAATCCTTTTAAATTAATAACCCTTCTATATTAATACTAAATAATGGGTCTCAAAAGTATTAATTTAGGTGTTCTACTATATTACATATTGTGTACTTCATATTAGTAATTAATACAAAATTATTTATTGAACTTTTTAAGAATTTATTTTATATATTAAATTATTATATAATTTTTAGTAAATTTAACATTTATTTTAGTATATAACAATATTATTTTAAAAATATTTTATATTGAAAGAGGTTTCATTTTATAGGATGATATTATTTTCATTTTAAAGTTGATAGACTACTAAATAGGTGTGATAACCCCAAATTCCGACATAGTGAATATAAATCAATATATTGAATTGGAGTAAATGGATTTTTATGAAATTTTTAGAAGAATTAAGAGAATTATAAAGTAGTAAATTAAATTGAAGTGCCACGAGGAAATTAAGAAATTAAATTTTAGTGTAAATGACAAGAATGTATGCTACTAAATAATAGGATTATCAATAAAATTAATACATACATATATCATATGTATGTATATAAATTTAATATAAGGAAAATATATGTGTACATATAAAAGAATAATAATGAGTGTATTTATATATATAAATCAAGTGTATACTTATGTATATGTATATAAACATATGTGTAGTGAATATATATTATATATATTAAAAAATATATATTATATACATGTTAAAAATATAATTATAAAAATATAACAAAATAATAATAAGAAAAATGAATATTAAAAAAAAAGGACAAAAAGTTAGTGGAGTTTGGCGAGAAATTTTCCTCCAAACCACGTGAGTCGACCAAAGCAGACCACTATGAATTAGTTGGCTTAAAACAGAGCCAAGTAATAAGAAAAGAAAAGAGAGACAAGTGACGAGAGAGAGATAGAATTAAAAGAAATAGAAAGGATTGAAGGAAACAAAAAGAAAAAAAAAATAGCGAGAAAAAGAAATGGGAAGCAAGGGAGAGGCTCGAGAGACAGAAGCTAGGAGTGAAGAGAAAATAGGAAAGAAATGGGGGAGGAAAAGTGAACCGAGAGAAAGATTTGGAGCTTGGCTGGCCGAAAGGTGTCGATTGCGGTTGTAGGAACAGGGAGGCAATGGCGTTTCAGTGGAGTTTCAGGGGCTGATCGCGGCTGTAGGAGCAGCGAGGCGGTGGCGTTCTAGTGGAGTTTTAGGGGCTGATTCGGGATCTCGGCAGAGGAAAGGAACAGGGCTCTCGGGTGGCTGTTTGGGCGTCTAACAGAGGAGAGATCTAGGGCTAGATGAGGCCAGAGAAACAGGGGCAGGCCTTGCTGTTGGAGGCCGACGATAGGGCTGAAGAGAGGTTGATGAAGTACGGTTTTCGTGGCTGAAACACAGCTAAGTGGGCTACTGTTTCAAGATGAAAACTGAGTGAAATGGTGGCTGTTTAAGGGGACTATTGAGATAAAAAGAAAGACTTTAGACAGCAAAGAGGATGATTTATAGGATTCAAGACGAGCTGTTCAATGCTGAAATGAGTTCTGAACCGAGTGAAAATGCAGAGGATTTCAAGTGGTTTTTGGGGCTGAAATGGTGCAAGGAAAAGAGTCTGTACAGTGGCTGTGTTGGCTGCTGTTTAGGCCAGAATAGGGCAGCAGTAGCAGGGGATTTTTGGAGGCATTTGGGTACTGGTTATTAAGGCTAGAAAGCGAATGAAAGTGGGCACCGATCAAGGCGGTACTGAGAGCCTAGTTGGGTGCTGAAATGTAGCCTGAGCATAGGCTGTTTTGGTGTCTAAAGCGGAGTCCTTTGGTGCGTGATTAAGGGTGAATCGAGGGAGAGGGAAGTTTGGCGTGGAGGAACAGCAAATGTGGTATATAGGGTGTTGAAAAGGAGTTGAAATTGAAAAGAAAATAAGAAAAAAATAGAACAAGTGTAGGGGAGTGAATTCAGCTCAGAGGTTTCAAGGGAATTCTTAGAGAAGGAAGATTTGAGAATTTTTCATATAATCTGCTTAAAGGAAGTTGGAAATTATGGAGGAAAGTCCTGGCAAGGGTTCTAACTAGGGAAAATTGTAAAGGGAGTAAGGGTGGCAAATTGGACAAGTAAGGTGTTGCTAAGCACTAAGCTTGGTGCTATAAAGGTAAGGAGAATGTTACTATGTATGGTTGGCCATATTTATACTATGCATTATATATATATATATATATGTGTATATATATATGTGTGTGTGTATATATATATATATATATATATATATATATATATATATATATATATATATATATATATAATCACATGACTTGAGAAATTTTGAATGTAGTTGAATTCGTTTTATTTAAATGCTTTGAATTATCAAAGTTATGAATGTACTATGTGGATGAGTCTATATATTAAAACATATGAATGAAGATAGTAAGAGGATAATTACTAAGTGTATGTGAATGCAATAATGCTATTTTATCTATATCAGATATATAAGTATTCAAAAATTATAAGTACTTAGAAATTGTGGATGGTGAGGATTAAAGGAGTAAATGCATACAGTGGCAATGTGATTGGTCTATATATATATATACACGCATATGTTTTAATATGATATGTGTAAGGGAACGTATGCTAAATGCTTGTTAGAGCCACTTTCTTCATGTATGTACAAGTTAAGTATATTCATATACTCATAGATATAGATGGATATATATAGAATTATCAATGATTAATGGAAATGTTTTAGGTAATTGCGGATGAAATGCTAAACGTAGGTAATGGTTTCGTAATAATGTTGCAGGCTCGAGTTACGTTATCATTTTTCTTCTATAGGCCTAACTCATATGTAAAAATATAAATATGCTTATATATGTATAATATAATATAAAAGTATGTTTTCTTTACATTTTCGTAACGAACACATAAAAATATATTTTCTCTATGTATTAATGGTGTATGAAGAATTGGTTTTGTACGCAGAATTTCGTTATGTTCGAATTTTAAAGTATGCTTGGATTGATCCTAAAGTGTATAATGTTTGAGATTGGGAATATGTTATATAGGTGTATAAGTATATTTGCTTGTTAGATTTAATGCATGTTAATCTAGTTTGTGATTGTGACATTGGGTAGTGTCCTACCTCTGTAATGCATTTTGAACCTCATGCATTTTCAAAACGTTGCTTGTCATCGAGACTCGCATGGTCGGGGAAATGTAGTACATGATTTTACAAAAGTGTTGAGTGGTTAAATAAGTAGAATTGTTATTGTCATGATGGCTTTGCCAAAATGAATTTATTCATTGAGATAAGGGTTTCAAAGCATGACTTTGTACGTTGAAGTTTTTAAATTACAAGTGTTTAAACGAACCATGTTTTAAGTATGCAAATCGTGTTTGTAAAAGCTATCTTTGAACAAGTTTTGACACATGAGACTAATGGCACCCTATATATTCATTGGGTGATCCTTGGTGTATATGTACGAGCTTTGGCTGTGTGATCAAGGAGTTTCTGTATATATGTAGGAAGGTGTATTGCCTAAGAGTGGCAACTGTGTGAATGTTGGATAGCTGTGTGAAAGTCCCATAACTGTGAATGTTGGACGGTTGTGTGAAAGTCCGATAGCTGTGTGAATGTTGGACGACTATGTGAAAGTCCAATAGTTGTGTGAATGTTGGAAGGCTGTGTGAAAGTCCAACAACTGTATGAAAGTTCGATAACTAGTCGAGACAGTTAACTCAGCTACTAGATGATCACTAGTACTGGGATGATTCATGATCCTGAATAGAGCTTTAGTATAGGACTATGACCACTTCTAGCTACAGTGAACGCTTTCGTAGAAAGCATCTTGGTTACATTTCCAAAAGCCTGATTATGTTGTTGAATTTCAAGAATGACATCTTGTCTCTTAACTAATACTTTTAAATGTGCATTTTAGATTTTTTTTAGGAAAAAGAATGGGTTTCTTCTTCCTCTTTCTATGGTAGCTCGATTTTGTAACTAAGTGAACACTGACATTATTTGAGGTTGTCTGCATAATGGTTTTATACTATATAAACGAATTTGATTCGAAATTTCACTGTTAATAGTAAATTGCTCTCAGTAAACAGATTTTGGTGGATTTTGTTAATGCATAACACATGCATAGTATAAACCTAGCATCTCTTAGTATCCATTTTCTTACTGGGCTTTAGCTCATCCCCTCTTTCTCTTCACAGATTATCAGATAGGCTCATATGCAAGTGTGGTGCACTAAAAGCTTGACGCACGGGCTACTGAGCGTTATTACTTTTGTGTTAAGGTATAAATTCTCTTATTACTTTTGTTTATATTCTAGACATTAAGAGTCTCTTTGAATACATAGTGTATAGGATTAGGATGTAAATATTAAGACTATCAAGAATTATATGTAATTGTGCCTTGTAATGAACAGTGACTCGACATTATATCTTGATGGAAATGTAATATTCTGAATAGTTTATTGGGATAATTTGTGTGCCATAGGTTGTGATAATACTATGTTGTGTGAGGAGGGATAATAGACATATAATATGGTAGAATTTTTCAGTTTCAAATTTAGCACATATTACATGGCAATTAAATGGGATCTTAGATAACTAGTCTTAAATAGTTAAAACGAGCAGTAATCTACTTGATAGGTAATAATTATACTAAGGAAGTGACAAATATAGTGAGTAAAAAAAAAATTTAACCTGAAAATCTCAACTCTTGAGAGCATTACAATAGGGCATATTTGTGGGTTTTTTTCTTTCATAATGGCCAATGAAAGCTAGTTCAATCATTACAACTGCTAAATTGTAAGCGAAGTTTATGGATTTGTCTTTTATGGAAGTTGAGAAATGTAAAATTTTTTTACATCTTTACATTATTAAGGCAATAATTTTTTTCCTTTTATATATATTTTTTTTCACAATGAATATATATATATATAGAAGAATTTTCTGAGTTTAAACATTTCACTTTTTTTGACTTTATATAAATCTAAAGCCAATGAACTAAAAATACATCAACAACATAAAAGCATCAACATGCAGATAAATGAGGGCAAAACAGTAAAAATAATAGCTTTCCTTTGGGAATCTAAGAAAACCTTTGGAGAAAGAGGGTATCAAATTCTCCAAATATTTTTTTAACAGTGTTAAAAATGCAAGATTCATGATACATAAGAAAGTAACGAAACCAAATTAAAGAATCATATATCCACAAATAAATATTCAGGCACAAAATTGTACTTTCAGTTAACCAAACACCATCTAATTAGTTACTAATCTAATAAATCTAATAGAGTTAAATATATACTGTATATTATCCTAATCTTAATAGTTTTTTTCCTTTATTTACTACTAGCAGTCGTTAGCATTATCATCTTCTCCCTGTTTCACCAAGGTCGTAAACCAACTTGAACCTCACCGGAGTTATGACTTATTTTTATTTATTTAAAAAATCATATTTGCATTTAAGATAATTTTTGGTTTAAATAGGTTACAAATAGATTAATATCTTGTTAATTGTGTCTAATGATTAATCACATCTAACCATGTTTTATATTATAATATTTAAATAGATTAATTTTAAAAATATTATTCGTGTTGTATCATGTGTTATATTTATAATGAATGTATCTTATTCGTATTTGGATTTAATTATTTGTTTGGTATATGCATTTTGATTATTAAAATTGTAACGTCTTATTCACGAAACACGAAAAGGATATATAAATTGTTATTTCTAGTAGTCTAATAACGAAAATGAGAAACACTAGAAGAGCAAAAAAATATTAATCAGTTTTAATAAACTAACTGCTTTTCCTTCATTGGGTGTTATCTTTTATTATCTTTTTGAAGTAGCACTTCTGGTTAAAAAATATCAAAAAATATTTAACATCAAAAGGAAAACTTTCGACTTTGGGTGTGTGTTTAATATTTTATTTTATTTTATTTTAATTAATAGGAGATACAAGAGAGAATGGAGGGAATTGAACTTTGAATTTAATCTCTCATAAAGAAAGATAATAACTATTAGATCAAGCCTTGATTGTTAATTGAACATTAGACCAATTGATCCAAAATAATGATTAAAAAAATATTTATCATTTGACCAACATTTTATTGAACTTTTAGTTAATTGATGTAGATATCCAATTTTATTTAATTAATGTCAAAATAAGATTAAATATTCAGATTATATCAATACTTTTTTTTCAAATATGATTTTTTAAACATTCTAATTATTAATTATTAAAGTTAAGCTAATTAATTGATCCATTATTCTCATTAAGTTAAGCTATAAGTATTGTTTTACAACAGATTGAATCCTTTTGAACATAACTTCATTTTTCGTTTTAAAGGGTAATTCAGTAAAAGACTACTAGCAATGTGTTCCATAATCTAGTAGGCGGGAAATAAATTACCTCGGTAATCTGTCTTCCCCCTAACCGAAGGCCTTCTAAATGCTTAAGGTTGCTATATAAGTCAACTCTTAATTTACTATTTATTTTTGCCCAAACTTCGAGTTTTGCTTTTAATCATAACAACAAAGTGTCACTAAAACCAAAGTTTAAAGTATTAATTAACAAATCGAGAGAGCTTAATTTAATGGAAAACTCTCTGCCGGAATTAGCTTAGTGTTTGACTTAAAATTTTTTTTATATGTTTCTTTAAAAAGTGAGGACTTGGCATCACTTTCAAATTTGAATCACAAAAATTAATATAAACGAATTCTGATGACATTTTTTCTGGATATGCAGCTGTGTTAAAACTCTTGAAGGAGAGTTTTGTCGTCTTTTGGGTCCTATCCGACTCGAATCCGGATTATTCCTATACCAAAAGTATGAGAATACCGGATGGTCTAAATAAAAAAAAAAGAATTCTGATGACATTTCAACAAATTATGTTATGTCTTCAATGAAAACTAAAAAACAAAGTACATATACCAAATCATCTAAGACACGGAAACTAAACGGGAGACAAATATCAGAAAACCCTCAAAAGAAAGGATCGTACCTTAATTTATCCGCAACGATGAGCAGCTGATCTGAGTTGCAGAAAAGAGAAGGAGCAAAGCAATTACTGTTTTCTGGAATATTTTTTTTTTCTTTTTGGAAACGAAAGAGAAAGCAGTTGATACAAATATAATACTAAGATTAGTTAAATATTGGAGCAGAAGTCAAGGTAAGGATTGGAAATGGACGATCTGTCTGCTTTTAGCTTTAGAATTCAAAGCAAGGCTGCGTGTTTGTTAGGTATTTGAATTCAAATCTTTCAACCAAGGAATTGAGAAGATTTCTAAGAAACATGGCGAAAAGAAATGGAAAAACTTGATAAGACTAGGCAGACTTTACGTTTCGGTTGTATGACGTAAATTTAACGATTCATGTATCTACCTTATGAATGGTTCATATTAAACAGTGTAAAATACAAAATATTTCTCGTCACAATTTGTGGGATACATCAAATATCAAATT
This sequence comes from Heritiera fomes, assembly GCA_032173925.1. Taxonomy (NCBI): domain Eukaryota; kingdom Viridiplantae; phylum Streptophyta; class Magnoliopsida; order Malvales; family Malvaceae; genus Heritiera; species Heritiera fomes. Next base: position 10,983,236 of record JAPDPM010000009.1, on the reverse strand, counting down.
GATTTTTAATTTTTTTAAATTTTATATAATTTTATAAGAAATTTAACCCATGTAATTTTCATATCTAGTTACAATATCATTTTTAAAATTATCAAATTTAATTTAACGGTTGTTGCTTATTTTCACCTCTACTTTCTTTTTAAAATTATTATTTTACACTTTTATATTTTTATACAATTTATATTTTTTGATTCCAACAGTTGAATTGTATGTTCTATTCATGTAGATCATGCATATGAAGACCCCTAATTCGATGTTTTAGATTTTAAATAAATAAATGAGTTTAAAGTAAATTAAGAGTTGAGGTGTATTTTTAGAATTTTGATTTGTTTGAAGTGGGGAAATCAAGAATTGAAGTTAGTGCTTTAGATGAGAATAAAAAAGTAAATGAAAATATATTTATATAATATTAAAATTATATAAATGAAAGTGTAATGAGACTATCATCATCATCATCAGAGCCTCTATCCCAAAAGATTGGGGTAGGCTATATAGATCAATATCTGAATTCACGTTAGATCGTCCATATGTATTCTCCTCCTCTACACATTCCTATCCAAGGCTACGTATTCATCCAACTTTAATATCCCATATCTTTCCAAATTACTTCCTTCCAAGTCTTTTTCAGTCTTTCTATAGTCTTAACCCTTCTCTCAATATTTATAGCCTTTATTCTACTAACTAGAACATTTACAAGTCTACATCGTACGTGTCTAAACCAACGTAAACGACTTTCACACATCTTGTCTTTAATAGGTACCACTCCAACTATCTTACGAATATCTTCATTTCTCATTCTATCCTTTTTTGTATATCCATATATCCACCATAACATTCACATTTATGTTACACATCTTTTGTATGTGTAGTCTCTTAGTCGCCCAACATTCACTACCATATAACAACGTTGGTCTAACAACTGTCTTATAAAACTTGCTTTTCAACCATATAGGAATTCGTTTATCACACAACACACTTGTAGCACTTTTCTGCTTACTCTATCCAGCCTAGATTTTATGAGTCACACACCATCACTCTCTTTATCCATTTGTATTACCGAGCCCAGATATCAAAAATAATTTTGCTTAGGTATAACCACCCCACCTAACGTCACTACATTTTGCTCTTCCACTATACTATCGACCATCGATCTCTCCTATGAGTCACTACATTTTCCTATGAGTCACATCACCATCAATCTCTCCATCTATCTGTACTATCGATCCTAAATATCGAAAATAATCCGCTTAGGTATTGCCACCATATCTGTCACTGCATTATGCTCTTCCACTTGGTTTGAATTGATTTACACTCCATGTATTCAGTCTTCACTTTGCTTAGTTTAAATCCTTTTCATTTTAATGGTTGTCTCCATAATTTCAACTTTGCATTAATCTCTGCTCTAGTTTCCACACATAGTGCAATATCAACTACAAATATCATACACCAAGGCACCTTATCTTGGATGGATTTTGTTAGTTTGTGCATAACTATCGCAAACAAGAATGGACTTAATGCTGACCCTTGGTGTAATCCCACTGTAATAGGAAACTCACTTGTTTGTCCTCCACATGTCGTCATATGTGTCATTGCATATCCATACATGTCCTTAATTAGTTCAATATATTTAAAAGGAATTCTTTTCTTCTATAAGGACCTCCATAGTACCTCCCTAGACATTTTGTCATATGCTTTCTCCAAATCTATAAAGGCCATATGGAGATCTTTACCTAGTACTTGAGAGCACTCCATAAGTTGTCTAAGCAAATATATTACCTCCATAGTTGATCAACCATCTATAAAACCAAATTGATTCTCCGATATCTCTACATTCTTTCTTAATCTGCATTCTATCACTCTCTCCTATAGTTTCATCATGTGGCTCATCAGTTTTATGCCTCGATAGTTAGCACAACTTTGAATATATCTATTGTTCTTATAAAGAGGTATCAAGATACTCTTCCTCCATTCCTCAAGCATTTTATTGGTGCACCAAATCTTATTTAAAAGATTTATCAACCACCTAACTCCTATATCTCCAAGGAATTCGCAAACTTCAATTGAAATGTCATCAGGTCCAACAGCTTTTCCAATCTTCACCCTAAATGGAAAATGATATATATATACCACCACCTCGAAGTGATGGAAATAGTAGATTTGTATGGATAATGAGGTGATTAAATTGATAATTATAGATTCAATGATGAAGTTAAATAATGAGAAGATCAAATTATAATTTGATTATGTTGTTATGGAATCTAAATTATCAAAAGAGTATAATTTCAGGTATATTTTAAGATTAAAGTGATAATGAATATACCATAAGAATAAAAAAGGTAATAAGAATATTACATGGAAAGACGATATGGAGAGGAAATAATTGTCTCTTGATTAAATTATGGTAAAAAAAAAGGGTAAATAGCAAAGTCTGCAAATGAGCTGCAGTATTTGATGTAATAAATATGAAAAGAGTATTTGAGATAATAATGAAGAATCTAAAAGGAGATATGATAATATGGAAGTGATTATAGACTGATAGTCTAATGAAATCACTTCTTGATTATCAAACTCTTAGATTCTTTAGTGTCATAGTCGAAATATGGTTAAAAGATGATGAGAATGTATGTGAAGTTCCAGTGAGCTCTATATGTGATGGGAATCTTTGAGTAGCTATATGTTATGGGAAATAACAAAAGGCTCTGAGATTCAAAATCTATTGACAGTACCGCTCCGTACATAATGTAAATATGTGAGCGTAGTATGGAAACGCTCGATGATATGTTGAGTGAGCGGATGCACGAGATGTGAAAGCTACTGGGACAATTACATACTAATGAATACAGTGTGAAAATGATAATTATTGAAATGTATCGACTTGGCACCAAATAAGAAAGATGGATGATGAACAATATGAATCATATGTGATACGAAAAGGAGTGGAAATGGATAACTCCCAAGTGATAAGAAAGTTAAGGGAGTATAAATATATGATGAGAAATGATATATATATATATGTTATAAAAGGCGATTTTGATCTTAAAGGTATACTGGCAGTATAATATGGAAGATGATCAAAAGGCCAAGAATGAATGGTACCACCTTTGACTAAAGTTAAATTCGGAGGACCAAATTTCTTAAGGTGGGGAGAATGTGATAACCGCAAATTTTCCATCTTTGGAAATTAATATTTAAGAAAATAGATAAGAGGAAATAAATAAATTAAAGTAAATAAATAAAATTTATTTACGAGATGGGAATATCGTTGAAATTTCGAAAAATGAGGAAGTGATGAATAAGGAAATTCGTGTGAAGGAAATTAAATGAAAATAAAAATAAAGTCGGAGTTATGGAAAATAAGGAAAGGAGGAATTTAATGTGGATAAATGGAAATCCAAATTAAATAAGAAATGAAAAGGAGAAATATAATTTGGATATGAAAAAATCCAAATTATAAGAAATACAAATGTGAGTAATTATATATTTATATAATTTTATTATATAAATATATTTTTAAATATATATATATATGTTTTATATAATTCCATATGTATATACATATAGATGAAATATATATATATATATATATTATTATTATTTTAAAGTTAAAGTGTAGGGATATATATATATATATATCTAATATAATAATTATAGATATAATTTTACAATTATAATTATATAAATATTGTAGTTATTTATGTGTATAATTATATAAAAGAATTATTTATATATATAATATAATACAAAAAAAAACTAAACTAAAACAGAAACGGGAAATTGGATCCCGTTTTTGTAGAAAAAATAAGGAGGGAGCCGTCGGTCGGAGCAGAGAAAGGAGGAGAGAGAGAAGGGCGACGACGATCGGCAAACCGAGGAGAGGAAGAGAAGGCGTCGGCGACGTGAGGAAAGGAGGCGGGTGACGTGAAGAAACGGAAAACAGAAGCGAAGGAAACGGAGGAAACCCGAGAAGAAAAAAAAATGAGAAAAGTGGAACGACGGTGCCGGCCCGTTCAGGCACCGCCACCGCCACCGCCACTCCCGACACCGGCGAAGCTCGACGAAGGTGAGAGGAACCACAGGCAAAGGAGAATCCGGCAGAGGAAGGAGAAAAGAGGAGAAAGGGGCCGAAACCCACAGACCCAGATCCGGCGCCGTCGCCGGTGATGGGAAGAAACAGAGACCAAATCCGATGTCCCGGCCACTCCGGCAAGCTATGGGAGACCTGAACCGGCGGTGATGCCGGCGGGAAGAGGCTGAACCGGCCAAACTGGCGGAAGGACACCAAACTGGTCTGAACCGGTTCGGCCAGAGAAAAGAGAAAAGAAAGAAAAAAAAAGAAAAAAAAGAAAAAGGAAAAATAAAAAAAAGGAGAAAAAGAAAAGAAAGAGAAAGGAAGAAAAAGAGAAAAAAGGTGAATTTCGGGAATTCGAAGATTATCGAAAATTTGAAACCCGAAAATTTACGGAAATTCGATAAGAAATTTCCGGAAATTAAATTTCAGAAAAATTTAATAAATTATGAAAAAATTCTAAAATTTAGAATTTTTATTTCCAGAAATTATTCTCGACGATTGAGATGAGGAATCAGGGGAAATGGAGTATGGGCGCGACCGATAAGAGGAAGTCGCCGACCCGGGAAAAAGGTGAGGGATGCATGTGCAGCACTGTAGAGATATTCAGTCTGCATGTTTTAATTTCAAAATATTTTATGAAAAATATTTTATGAAATTATTATGATGGATGATTGGTTGAAATCTGGAATGAAGCACTGGCTGGAAATTATAAATTGTATTTTCCGTGCAAGAGGCTAGCCAATCGGCAATCGTTATACTGCCGAAAAATTATCAAAAAATTCCCGAAAATTACTGGAAATCATAATTAATGATTTTATGTCACGAAAAATGATTTTCATTTATGAAAATCGAGAAAATAAATATTTTCATAAAAACATGAATAAAATGAAAGTGATTTTAGAATATTCATGTTTTCGAGAATGGTGATAATGAGATCACCTAAAATCCTCTTTGAGAATAGTGTAAATGAAATCATTGAAAATTCTCTTAATATGTAAATGATACGTAATACGAGATGAAAAATGAAAAGAAATAAAGTGAATATTTTTATATATATTTCTTAAATATTCACTAATTAGTTTTATAACCTTTACGGTTTTAAATTACGAAATTATATATATTTATATAAATTCCATAAAGCTTTATTAACGATGAAAAATACTGTTTTGAGACTAGTAGGCAACCTTATCATGCCGATATATGATATGTGACAATGTGATACGTGATATGTGATATGTAGTGCCCGCCAACACCTGATCAGTGATCCGTCGAGGACAATTATAGACTATGGCCATAGATCTGACATGATGATTTTATACCCTTCGGGGTCTATAGCATGATATGAGTAACGACCCAGTGGACGGGCTGGGCGTGCCTCAGTCTCCATAGATGATATGTTTTAAATAAAAAATGTTTTACAAGATATGTGATATGTGAAATGTAAATGTTTTACATGATATGTGATACGTGAAATGAAATGATTTACAGCATTTTACAAATGGTTATTTCAGTACTGTTTTTAGTACTATGAGATGATTTTCATATGACATGTAATATGTTTTCAAAAGTAAAAAGGAGGAAAGTAAATCTAATATTCTTATTTTAATTTTAAATTAAATATTAGATTTAAATGATTTCTATGTTATATGAAAAAGATTTAAATAGCTTATTTTGCTATTTAAAGTACGGTACTAATTATAAGAGTACAGTAAAACATGAAACGAGTTTTAAATGAAAAGGAAGATGATTTAACTAATATTCTTTTCAAAGAAAATATGAATATTAGTTATTTTATTTAAATGCTTTATTTCATAAAAGCATTATTTCGAAAAAGAATATGAAAATGTTACGAAATAAAAAGGAAAGGATTTGAATTTCAAAACAAGAATGGAAATTACTCTCTACAGTTGCTTCTAGGTTCCGGGACAAGATAGGTATTTCAAAATATCTACCTTACTCCATCCGGATCCCTAACCGACTGTAGTATCCTTCCTACATGCGACCCTACAGCCCTTTAGGAAAAATGAAAAAAAAAAGATTTTCAGTATATAGGAAGCTGAATATCAAGTATGCATGTAATTCCCTTACTGAGCCATGGTTTGCTCACCCCTTAATTTTAACATTTCAGGTTTTCGAAGACCGAGAGTTTAGCAAAAAAAGGATTTTTGACTGCGCATTTGGAGATGATGCGACAGGTCGATTTATTTAATAAGGTATGATCATTTATTTTCTGTATTTAGACATATTCACAGTACTACTTTCTTATGAAGTAAGTGTGAAGACCGAGAATTTTCTAAATAAATATAGGTATCCGGAAAAAAATTTAATTTGGACAAATTAAAATCCAAATTAAATAAGAAAATGGAGAAATAATTTTGGATATTTAGAAATCCAAAACTTAATAAGAAATAAAAATATTTTGATATATTTATATAATGATATTATATAAGTATACCTTGGATAAATATAAATATTATTTTGTGTTAAAAGTGTAAAAAGTATATATATAAATATATATTTTGATACAAAATATGTATTTAAATATATTATGAATAGTGTATATATATAATTATGGTGTATAATAATTATATATATTATAGTTATTAATTGTATATATAATAATAAATATATATTTTAAAAAAAAAAAGAAGAAGGAAGAGCAGTGGGAATCGGGGAACCCGATTCCCACATTTCTTTTTCTGTTAGCCAAAACAAAAGAGGAGACTAAAGAGAAAAGCGCCGGACGACGCCGGCCACCGGAGAAAGGAAGAAGCGGGAGGAGCGACGTCGTCGGCAAAGGAAGAAGCCGATGACGGTAGACCGAGGTGGAAAGAGAAAGAAGCGGTGCGAAAACAGAAGAGGAAACCGAAGGAAAAGAGAGGAAAAGAGAAGAGGAGATCGGCGGTGCCGGCCGATCCGGGCACCGCCACTCCCCCCACGAGACCGGCGGGGACCAGGGGAAGGTGAGAGGAGCCACCGACGAAGAGGAAACCGACGGAGGAAGGAGAAAAGAGGAAGAGAAGAGCCGCCAGTGTCGCTTCCAGATCCGGCGCCGTCGCCGGTGATGGGGCCAAACCGAGACCAGATCCGGCTTCGTGGCAACCTCGGCAAGCTGTGGAGTGGCCGAACCGCCGGAATGGGTGGCCGCCGGTGACCGAACCGGTCAACCAAAGTTAAACCGGCCAAGCCAAGCTTTGACCCGACCCGGTTTGACCCGACCCGACCCGGTTCAGGAAAAAAAAAAGAAAAAAAAGGAGAGAAAGAAAAAAAAAGAAGAAAAAGAAAAGAAAAAGAAAAAGGAAAAGGAAAAGGAAAAGGAAGAAAAAGAAGAAAAGAAAAGAAAAAGTAAAAAGGAAAAGGAAGAAGAAGAAGGAAGAAAAGGTAAGAAAAATTGAGGAAAAATAAATTATTGATGTTATTGAATAATTTATGGTTATATTGATGTAGTGCATTGATATTGAAATTGTAGTAAAACGAAAATGAGACGAATGGTGGAGTTCGGCAAGGCTCGGAAATCGGAAAGTACACTAAGCTTGGCGAATAGGTAAGATACTTTTATAAAGCATTAGTAGCTTTATATTGTATGTGGGAATTATGATTTTTTTATGATGCATTTATTTAATTGACTTTAAATGGAATTATGATTTTTATATGATGCATCAATTTAAATAGATTTGCTAAAAAATGCTAAGAGGACCCACAACTGATGGTGGGGGTCTTAGTAAGAGGTAAAATTGGTGAGAATCAACGGCTGCAAGTATAAATTGTGTTTCCCTTGCAGGAGGTTAGGGAAAATTAAGCCGTTATGCTGCCGAAATTTTTAGGAAAATAATTGAGGAAAAAGATTAAGTTTCTCACATAAATGGAATCTTGGAGATAATTATTGAAAATAAATATTGAAAGGATTTTATAGTATTACCGAAAGAGTTTGATATTGAAATCGATGAGAAGATAGATCGTTGAAAACGATAATGTGGTGAATTACATGGTTTAAAACCTTATAGAATCGATAAATCAAGTAATTTTAATATCACAAATGGTATCAAGTTGAGATTGAGGTGGAATTATTAATTAGACGGATCACGGATAAAAGTGATGATAATTATATGATGTAGCTTGGAAGAGAAGATCACAGTTGAAATTTCGATGGTCGAATGATTGGATTGTGAAGTTATTAACGGAGTAATGATTTCCAGAATTACCGAGTCCCGTTTCATGATTTTGAAATAATTTCGAAAGTGATAATATGGACAAATTCGAGAGATTGAAATGGAGATTTAATTACGACACAATCCGATCAATTATGGATTCAAAGAAATGAGTGATAAATATGTGAAAAGATGATTGTGCTTATAACCTTAGAATAGATCTTGAATAATAAGATCGACAGTTGCATAAGTTCGGATAAAATCATAAAGGCCACATGAAAATGGATTTGAGGATTTAAATACGATTTTGTTATAGTAAATGAAATTGAACCTCAAATCAAAAATGATAAACATGTATCAATAGATCAAATCATAAATGGATTTGATAAGTGACTATCGATTTTGTGATTCTGTTATCCTCGATGTCGATTTTGGAACAGATATTGAAGGATGATATTATTATTTGCATAAATTCGGTAACTTGATGACTATTTTAGAAATTGATGTTTAAATGCTTATCAAAACTTAGAGGATTCATACTAATGATGCGATCCTAATATTGATGATGAAGTGTATAAATGATCATAATAGTCAATGACGATCAAGAAAGGGTATTGAATACCGAATGGTCTGAATACCAAGTGATTCGATTTCCAAATGAATTGAGTACTGAGCAAATTGAATACGGAATTAGATGAATAGTGAATGAATTGTATAGTGATTTATTGGTTGACAGAAAGAAAGTCTTGAAATCGAATAATTGATGGTGATAAAGTTAAATGAATCGCTTTAGCGTATTTGATGGAAACATTACCGAAGTTGCATACTGAAATGTTTTACAGCATCGCATTTAAGCATGCCTTCTTGCAACTTGAAACATTTTAATAATGTTTATATGAATACTGAAAAGTATTGATTTGTTTTGAAATGAAAGTATATGGTAAATATATATATATATATTTTGATATATGAAGTCTCATACAGAATTTTACCATATGCCTTACATGATATTGAAAAGAAAGCTATAGATTTAAATGTTTTATGAGACTGTAGGCACCCTAAAAGAATTAAATTCAATAAAGCATAGTGGAAACCGCCTAATTGGAGCTTTGCTCATTAGGCAGATAGATATGCTTGTCCGACAATAGTCGTGGACAGGTCTCAGTCACGCCTGATCAGTGGGGCTGAGAGAGATGAGGTCTATGGCCATAGATAGCGCCCTAGTTGGTTTCCAGGGGACGATATGATTTTCACTGCTAGCTACAGTGATTTAAGTCTTTATTGATAGAGAGATGATAGGGATCTAGCCTAGTCTCTAACAAATATGATATGAAGTCTAGAGTATGATTTTTATTGATATGAACTCTAGACTTGACATGATTTATACTGTACATGAAACAGATTTGAAATGAAATATGTTTTGAAACAGTACATGTTTTAAACATGTTTTAAAAGTCCATAAGATATGAATTCGACACTATATGATTTATATGTGATTTTGTGTCGAACATGGCATGATATGCGGTCTAGAGTATAGTTTGATTTGATATGAACTCTAGACCTGATATGATTTACAGTAGATGATTTAAAAGTATATGATAAATGATTTCGACACTTACATGATTTATATACGATTTTGTGTCGAATTTGAAACGACATGCGGTTTAGAGTATAGATTGATTTGATATGAACTCTAAACCTGATATGATTTATAGTATATGAAAAATGTTTTAAAACCGCACATGTTTTAGACATGCTCCGAAAACGAATACATGAATTGAAATTGAATATGTTTATATTATGCCTTAAAGGCAAACTTTTGAAAATGCATATGTTGAGCATGTCCTAAAGTATATATGATATGATTTGAAATGATCGCGGTTTATACAGAAAAATTACATGAATTGCATATTAAACCCTAATATGACAATATGCTTAGTATATGAGAATTCCACGAGGAATGTCATGACTCGGTGGTAACGATATTTCATCTATATGAGGTCATGATATGTTATGAAACACGAATATAGAGATACACGAAGAGAATTATGACTGGGTACCACCGTGATTATGATCTACAATACGAGAATTGATAAGAGATGATATGAGAATTGATAAGAGATGATAGAATACAGAAATATGATTATGAAATGAAAAGTGATAATGAGATGTATCGATGAGAAAGGATTAACTGTAATTGCATCCTTGTAAGTATTAAGCATTGCAGTTTAAGACAGTTTAATCCTACTCTTGTATTTATATTAGTATCTTACTGAGCTGTGGTTTTGCTCACCCCACTAAATTTCATCTCTTTCAGATTATTGAAGTTAACGTCTGCCATGTGAGCTGCTCAGTGGGCATCGGAGACGGTGTATGAACTTGGTACTAGTTTTCTGAGTTATATGTTCTTTATAAAATACTTGTTTACATGTAAGACTTAAATTGATGCACAGTACATATTCTGTTTAACAAGTCGGGATGTAACTAAGAACCGTTTCCGTGTTTGTTTAATATTTAAATGGAATGACTATAAGTCACCTAGGTAGTATAGTAACTACACTGACACCGAATACAAACCTTAAAATGAAAAAGAAAAATTTAGTCCATAAATTTGTAGACTAAGAAAAGTATAAGAATCGAGTGAAAGTCGCGGTCTTCGGGTCGTGACAGTAAGATAGGGGATGTAATTCGTATTATAATTTAATATGAAATTGTTTAGATGTAAAGGAAAAGTAAAGTATCGCAGACAGCCCAAACATACAATATGTATAGAATAAGGAAAAAAAATAGGGTCACGGGCTGTGACAGATTTAATGGTATCAGAGCACGGTTGGCCTGATGTCTGTCGATACTTTGAAAAGAAAATGAGTTGAAAAGGTTAACATTTCCTGTAGTACTGTATAGTCTAAATACATGGAGAAAATAAATGATTGAAAATTGAATTAAGTGTTTAGAAGGGATTGAGCAATTTTGGAATAAGGAATGCTAAAAAGGGAAAATGGTTCAGGAATGTTACATGAATTGGTGATTTTATAGTCTAAATGAGGGTTGGTTCGGTAAGGAACAAAAATGTACTCGGTGAGTGAGGGCCCCACCAGTACTTTTATATCCGGATCGAACTGAGACCTAAAAGTGATGATATAAAGGAGGGGAATGTAGTATCATCACTAAATAGACCTTAAGATCACCAATTGAAGGTAATTTGAAGAGAGAGAAAATTTTTGGCCAAAAAATTACCAAAATACCCCTACCTCGAAATTTTACCGAGAGTCAAAATAGACTAACAAAAGTTGAAATTGATTGATTTGACAGAAAAATTGATGATGTAAAGCTCTATTTCATGCAAAATAATCCAATTATAGATTTTATTAGATTTTTCTATCAAAATCGAAGAAGCTCTTAAAATGCTGATATTGGTATGAGAAAGGGGTACTATCAGCAAATTGATAATAAGATCACTTATTTAAATGTATATGGAGGAAAAAGAAATAAATGTCAAAATGACGAAAATGCCCCTATGTTGGGTGATGTGCTGAATAGTGATGAAACCAAGTGATTTCAAATTCCTTAATGATAATGGAATTATTAATGGCATAAAGGATGTCATATGGATATATCAATCCCTAGTACTAATTCCACTTACACTTCGATTATGGACGCGAATTTTGTAAATGAAATTAAAGTTTACTATTATCACTGTTACTGTTAAGTGATTAAGGTATCGTAGACAATCCAACTGTTAATTATGTGTAAAAATGTGTGAATTACTGTATAATTGGACTATTACACATGTTTTGTAGGCATGACAGGGAACTGGTTGGTGGGCCTCACTAGATTCGAGTGCTTTGAAGGTGGTGAAACTCGATAGATATGATATTTGGAGTCAAATACTCAGATGGTAAGAATCTGCACCTCAAACTCATTTATTTAAACATGTTACGAAAAATGTGAAACAATTTCAAAAATGATGATTAAGTCCATAAGTCCAAAAAAACAATCATAAATAATGGTCAATTTAAGTTGACTTTTGATCAAATGATAGATCTAAGATACTCCTTATGTGAAGAAGTCCTATTCCATGTCAATAGGTCGATTGAATCACACGAAAAAGTAAAAAGCTACGCAATTTGATGGTTAAGGGTATTTTGGTAATTTCACCCAAATGATCAGTCAAATCTCAACAAAAGGTCAACCAATGATTAGAGCATGTTAAATAGAGGTTTTTTTATGAAGGAATACAATATTTTGAAGATTAGACTAATTATTTTTAACGAAGTCAAATCGTTAAAGGCAAAATGGTCATTTTAAATGTTTTAAGGGCAAAATGATAATTTGCACATTAAGATATTATTTAAAAGAAATTTCCAGACTTTCTTCTTCATATTTTTGGAAGCCATACTTCTCTTCTCATTTCCACCATTTTCATAAGCTTGAAGAGAGAGAAAGCTTTAAAAACCATAGCCAAACACTAACCCTATCTAATTTTCAGTACTCTATCTTTTGACACCAAAATCAAGTGTCAAAGTAGCCAAAATCTAGGTGTGGGATCTCCTTCAAGATTCAACCAACACCAAGGTGAGAGAAAGCCTGAGGTTTTTCATTGTTTTGTGATTGTATATTATGTGTTTAAGGTGTCTAGGCATGAATTTAAGCTTGGATTAAATTGAAACCATGAAATTCTCTCTCTTAGGGTTTCGGCCAACCTCTCTCTTGCATGAATGTGATGTTGTTTGATATAAAGATGATGTAGAATTGATGTAGATTAATCATAGAACATGAATTTTAGCTTAAATTGTTTAAATAAGACACGTAGGAGAAAGAAAAAGATTTGGCCAAATGAAGGAGACTATGAAATCATGCTTAATTCAATGTGTTTTAAGTCTTAAAATACTGTACGAATTAATATGAGACTGTAAACGCAATCAGAATCAAAAATGAAAGTGATTTGACTGTAGTTGCAGTGTTAGTACCGATATGAAGTAGACCGGTTTTGCAACTACAATAGACTATGCAGTAGGTCTAGTGGTGATGAATAATCTTTGTAATTTAAGTATGGTGATTTGACAGCATCTGTTATGTTTTTGCAGTTTTGGAGGTAAACATAAATACTGATGCTAAGCAGCATTTTTGTGTAATCTGAGAGGTAAGGGATGTATATAAAAGCATAAGGATATTGTGTTGTATTTGAAATGATGGATTTAATGTTGAAATGAATTTGGTTTAAGGTTTTGGGTTGAAAATTGTGAAACTGGATTTGGATATAAATTGCATTTTCGTGTAAGGGAGCTAGAGTAGCTAGTACTGTTATGCTGCCGAAATATCCTAAAAATTTTAGAATTATGTTTTGATATGATTTTGAAGATCAAAAATGAAATTAGATTGAGATTTAGATATTATTTGTAGAACATGCCTTATGTGCGCTTTGCTTTTGTAACTCAATTTTAGAAGGCAATTTAATCAGTTTTCGCTCATTTCATGATTTCTGCATGTTTTTGCATCTCTGTTGTTCATAAATAAAATATTTTGAACTTCAAATTCTAAACTGGAAATATTTGGTGAATTTTTATAAATTGATGGTCATAAATTCTATTTTGATTCCTTTACGGATTGATTAAAGATATAAACTAAGATTTGACTTCTTAAAATGATTTTGATTTAATTTATGAATTATTTTGAGACTGTTGACACCATGGCTACCTGCAAGTGCATACATATCCGTTTTGTTTTGTTTTGTTTTGATGTTGTTTGACATTGATCACGTAACTAGTACCCACAATTGTCACCTGATTAGTGCACTATGTGGACTTTTGACTATGTCTATAAGTCTTTATTATATTGCATGAGTTTATTGGGGGATATTTAGTCTCCATGATATTTCATTACTAGGGTGGTAAATCCTTAGCTAATGCAAATGCTCTAAGATGATTATTGTTTTTCTGATTTATCGAAATGAAAAATAAGTTTTGTTTTGATTTTTGTATCATTTTCTGAACATGTATGTTAAGTTTTGATTTTTAACTTCTGAATTGTTCTAAAATGACCTTTCTGATGAATGTCTAAATGATGTAATGTATAATTTGCAAATTATTATCTGATTTGATTATGGAATTATAAGAACTCCCTATAGTTGGAATTCGATGCTGGGATAAGTGAGACTCTTTAAAGCATCCTTCTATACTCAGCCTAACTACCTAACCAACTATAGTATACTTTTCGAATTACATACCTTTAGATATTCGACTTCTGTATTTCGGATAAAATGCATGTTTTATGATACTTACATGTAGTTATGCATAGCATTAGCTCTTATATATGTTTCTCACAGGGCATCAACTCACCCCCTTCTGTCTCACCTTCCAGAATATCTATAGTAAATAATTAATCTGCTAAGGAGATTTGGTATGGTATCCTTCAGATGACTATCACTGTCGATAGAGGCTTACTATTTTGTTTTGTATATTCTGACTCTGCATATGTACAGTGCTATGCGTATGTAACTAGACCTTGAGATGTAAACTAAATGTATAACAATTAAAGATTTCGTTTATGTATTTAGTATGTATGAACTTATATATTGTAGTTCTTGGGATCAGTAAAATATGTGACACTGCAGACAGCCCAACTAAATATGTGAAAAGTATAAGAAAATGATGTGGATATCTATATTTAGGATGTGACAAAATTAACATTGCATTTCGGCACGAGAACTTGCATAGCCAATACTAGAGCTGGTAGTGAAGGAAATGGTGGGTGCTATAGTGGTTGAATTGGTAGCGTTGGAGGCACTGGAAGGGCATTATCTTATGGAGGATGGGGTGGTGCCATAAGTGGTGTTGCCTATTGATTATTGGCATTGTTGTTCTAATTGGCTAGAAACTATGCAATTAACCATTCTAGCCTCAAAATACGCATGTTGAGACTTTTAGGTTGAGAAGGAAGGGCAAGTTCTAGAACTGGTTTCGATGATGGCTTCATAGATGCTTCTGTCCGTCTCCACCCTCGTCTTCGACTAGCAACCCTTCGCCTATAACTCATTCTACCAAAACAGATACAAAAGAGACTTTTTGAGTCATTTTAAACAATTATATATTGAGACCAGTATAGTACTTAAGGGATGTAAACTATTTCTAATCTAATAACACTCATAAACATCAGGCTAACCTTATTTTGATAGCCATTTCTATAACTTACCTTTTACCTAAAATACGAATTAACTTTTTCTTTTTCGTCATCACATTTTGGTTAGGCTGTTTGTTGTGTCATTCCTTTTCTTTTCATTTAATCACTTAAGCTAAAGGTAAACAATATCATTATATATATATATATATATTAATTACTAAACATATTACAATTAGTTTCCATTTCTATACATATAACCAAAACTAATTGTTTTACATCCTCAAGTACAATAAATATGTACAACAAGTTACCATACATGAAGTCTGAACATATAACTAGAGTACAATATACCTTGAGGGGTAACTAAAGTTTCGACTCTAGGGATACTGTCCCAAAAGCAAAGGAAACACAAAACTCTTCGTCCAACTCCTAGATGTCTATTTAAAGTAATATGGAAGGGAAAATAAGGGGGTGAGTTTATGCCTAGTAAGAAACATATATAAAATAGTAGATATTATGCAACTATATACAAGTATCCCAGCTAACTCTACAACAAAGTGTAAAACCGACGATGTTAATAATTCAGAAAGGAAATATTCAATAATCAATTAGGGATACCAGGCTGAGTATAGAAAGATATTTTATAGTACCTCACTTGTCTCGGTCTCTAGGTTTGAATATAGAGATTACATACGTAATTCTCAAAGAAGAAAATCATGTGTATAAACTAGGGTGCTATTCATCCAAAGTTCAATGAAAAATGCTATACATTATAAAATCATTCTCACATAAAACCAATAAACCATAAAACTCATTAAAGTCATAGAAGTAACAATAAGATGCATATGTCATTTAAACAATCTCATAGATACATTTCTTCACGTAAAAAGACTTCATTTCATTCATGGAAAAACACATAAAACATCTTTTGCCACTACATTTTATTTCTAAGAATAAATAAAACATTCCATCTCATTTCATTTTGTAAAACATTCAATAGCGATAGTTAACATCCTAGTAGAATAATGCCCATTAATTTTCCCGTGATGGATAGTTCATTAAGACTTATGGCCATAGTCAGGAGTCCACAGAATGCACTGATCAGGTAACTACTGTGGTGCTGATGACGTGATTAATGTCAAGTAGCCCATTTCATTAGTTTCATTCATTTGTATGATTACCAAACAGCAACTACAGGAACTAACAGTCTTAAAAACTTTCATTTATCATTTAGAAAGATTTATGTAAATAATTTCAACCAGTCAAATTTTCAATCAATGTATAAACATTTAAAGCAAATATTAATTACATGTCAACTATAAAATTTGGCAAATATTCTTAGTACGATAAACAAAGTTCAAAATATTTTTCATACATGTGACAATGAATCTAAAACATACAGGAAATCAAAAATGTGCAAAAATAGTTAAAAATCCCTTCAAAGACTAAACTACAAATTAATGCAATTTTAAAACCTAATATCCCACTCTCTCATTTCTTTCTTTTCTTCCTATTTAGTTATTCCAAAACGATTTGGCACTAATGGTGCATAAGAGTTTGATGTTATTTTACGAAATTTTGACAACATAACGGCAGTACCTAGCCTAACCTTCATGTATTTTAAACACAATTTATATCTCAGAATCAACTATTATTCCCAATGTAATATAGTTTCTCTTATGCTATTTTATATATATATATATATATATATATATATCCCTTACCACAATGCCAATAGTCTACAATAGAAATTCAAAGGCAACAAACCAGTAAGCCATTCGAGCTTTAACTTCCTTCACTCGAAGCTGCAAAAACAATATCAAAACATGTTTAAAACTCAACACTTCTTTTATAAAGGTTATTCTACACTTCAAGAACTTCCATAATTCCAAATACAATAGCAATTCCTATTTACTTCCTACAGAATGCCAAAACTACAACTATCGTCAAAACACTTCCTTTTTCTAATCTGACTTCACTAACAGTCTTATTATCATTAGTACAATATTCTAAGACTATTAAAGTAACAATTGAAACATGATAACCCCACTAACCAAGCTTGGCTGAAAAACATAACATCACCATTCACTAAGTTTTATTAAATTCCAACACCATGGCTAGCTTATTCATGATTTCTACATCATTTTTACACCACTTTCACATGTAGCCATACATCATCCTACATTAAACCCTCATGGCTGAAACTCTCCTAGCATGGTTCACTAAGTTTTGCTTCAATTTGAAGTTGTAAACAAACTTAAACATTAAGAACACATCAAAATCTATCATTTAAATTAAAGGAATAAACTTTCTCTTTCTCACCTGCGGTGACCAAAATCAATGGCGGCTATTTCATCAAGAATATTGCCACTTTAATACTTGATTTTGGTGTCAAAAGATAGAGCTCTGAATTTTATACAAGTTTGGTGAAGACTATTTTCAGTTTTAAGATAGTTAAGGTAGTGTTTTAAGGGTTTTCTCTCTCTTACTAAGCTTTGGCTATGGAGGAAAATGAGAGAAGAAGATGGCTGATGAGAAAGAAGAAAAAGGCTATTGGAAATTTCTAAAATAATGATATTTTATGGTGCAATTACCATTTTACCTTTAAAACATTAAAATATAACCATTTTGCCTTTAGAAATTTGACTTGTTGAAAACAATGATTCTAATCTTCAAAATATTTCATTTAGTCATAAAATACATCCACTCAACATGTTCTTATGGTTGCATAAGCTTTTGTTGAGATTTGACTTGTCAAATGGGCAAAATTATCAAAATACGCCTAATGTCAAATCGCGTAGTTTTTTACTTTTTCATGTAATTTAGTCAACCTATTGACATGGCCTAAGACTTCTTCACACGAGGATTATCTTATATCTATTAGTTGGTCAATGGTTAACTTCATTTGACTGTTATTTACGGAAGTTCGGTTGGCCTACAGACAGAATTGTCATTTTTAAATTTGTTGCAAGCCTTTCAAAACATGCATAAATAAATGAATTTGAGATGTAGGCTCTTACCATCTTGGTATTTGGCTCCAATTGTCAATGATATGAAATTCTATGCCTATCGGAGCAGTAAAGTTCCAAATGGGGCCTACCACTCATTTCTCTTTTATACCTACAATACATATAACATTGACTCACTATGAGATATATAATTCTTTTATACTCGTTTACAGTTATTTAGAGATAATAAGAAGTGTGAATCTCACACCCTTCGCACCTTAAGAAATTTGGTCCTCCAAATTTGAGTCAGGCTGCTGACGAAATATTTTAGGATAGTTTTCTTTAATCTAGCTCTCTAGTTCCAATGTCTCTTCTTCTTCAGAGTAGTACTGCCAGAGAACTTTAATTAGTGGAATAATCTTAGACCACAATACTTTGTCCTTCCTGTCCAGAATTTGTATTGGTTTCTCAACATAACTCGTGTCTTCTCTGATCTCCAGAGGTTGATGTTTAATGACATGACACGGATCTGGATGATACTTTCGAAGCATGGAAACATGGAAGATGTTATGCACACTAGCTATCTTTGGAGGTAATGCTAACCTGTACGCTACATCTTCCACTTGGTCTGAGATCTCGAACAGCCCGATAAATTGAAGACTCAATTTTCCCTTCTCGCCAAATCTCATGGTACCTTTCGATAAAGAAACTTTTAAGGATACAGAATTTGTAATTGAGAATTCTAACTATTTGCGTCGAGTATAAGCATAACTTTTTTAGCAGCTCTAAGCTGTCTTAAGTCTCTGACAAATCAACTTGACATCCTCAGAAGCCTGATTTAGTAGATTTGGAGCTAATAATTTATGATCACCCACTTCTTCCCAGCCAATAGGAGAATGACACCTTCTACCATAAAGAGCTTCATATGGTGCCATCTCAATGCCAAAATGATAGCTGTTGTTATAAGCAAATTCAGCTAACGGCAAATGATCATCCCATGAGCCTTTGAAATCTAAAGCATAAGCCCTTAGCATATCCTCAATCGTTTGAATGGTACGCTCAGACTGACCATCAGTTTGCGAATGGAAAGCCGTGCTAAAATTCAATCGAGATCCCATCGCTTCCTAAAAACGCTCCTAGAAAGGAGAGGTAAACCTGGAATCTCTATTGGAAGTGACACTCACTGGGACTCCATGCAGTCTAACTATCTGACGTACAAGTTTACCAAAGCATTAAGAGAAGTTGTAGATTTGATGGCAAGAAAG
This sequence comes from Heritiera fomes, assembly GCA_032173925.1. Lineage (NCBI taxonomy): Eukaryota > Viridiplantae > Streptophyta > Magnoliopsida > Malvales > Malvaceae > Heritiera > Heritiera fomes. The sequence goes on along the minus strand of JAPDPM010000009.1, from coordinate 10,963,687 downwards.
CGAGTAGATTTAGTAAACCGATCAATAATCACCCATATGGCATCATGATTTTTCTTGGTTTGGTGCAAACCCATAATAAAATCCATCATAATGTGCTCCCATTTCCACATAGGTATAGGTAGAGGCTGTAATAAACCTACTGGTTTCTGATGCTCTATCTTGACTTGTTGGCAAATGAGACATTTTGCCAAAAACTCTGCAATGTCATGCTTTATTCTAGACGACCAGTATGCCTTATGTAGATTATGATAATCTTTGTACTGCCTGGGTATAGAGTGTACTTCGATGCGTGAGCTTCAGTCAAAATCAAATCTTTTAACTCTTTGTTATCAAGAACACAAATACAGCTTCTGAACCTCAGAATGCCATCATTGCCAATCCCAAAATCTGACTGAACACCTGACTGAACTTGACTGGCAACTTCCACACAATAAGTATCCTCCCTTTGAACATTTATAATTCAACCCGTTAAGTTTGGCTCAATTCGTAAACTAGCCATTATACCATACCTCTTAGAAGGAGTGATATTCAAACTAAGGCTTGTAAATTGCTCCAGCAACTCATATTGTTTGAACCATCATATACAAGACCATTCCCAAATGTTTCCTGCTCAGAGCATCTGCCACCACATTAGCTTTTCCCAGGTGGTATAGGATCTCACAATCATAATCCTTTAGAAGCTTGAGCCATCTACGTTGTCTCATGTTTAATTCTCTCTAGGAAAATAGATACTTCAAACTCTTATGATTTGTGAATATCTGAAATTTCTCTCCATGGAGATAATGCCGCTAGATCTTCAAAACAAACACTATTATGGCTAATTCCAAAACATGAGTCGAGTAGTTTTTCTCATGGTCCTTCAGCTAATGAGAACCATGAGCTACCACTTTACCATGCTGAATGGGTACACAACCTAACCTCTGTACAGCGGCATCACTGTATATTGAGAAACCCCTCAAGCCACAGGGAATACTAAAGATTAGTGTGGTAGTCAGCCTACAGTTTAGCTCCTAAAACCTTCGCTTATAGGCATCATTCGATTCAAACTTTACATCTTTACATGTTAAGTGTGTTAGAGGAGCAGTTAATCTAGACAAACCCTTAACGAACCATCTATAGTGGTATACTTTACATAGTGGCAAACTTTACAACATAGCTAACAAAGGAAAAGAAGGTTATAGACCTAGCATAACAATCTAAGCTAACTTGATTCTCAGCTAAGCAATCCATTCCAAATATTACATCAAATCCATACATATTCAATAAGTTAGGTCAACTAATCTAGAGAAACCCTTGATGAACTATCTACAGTGGCAGACTTTATGTAGTGGTAAACTTTACAACATAGCTAATGAGGGAAGAAAAGGTTATAGATTTAGCATAACAATCTAAGCTAACTTGCTTCTCAGCTAACCAATTAATTCCTAATATTACATCAAATCCATACATATTCAATAAGATTAGGTCTACTACTAATTCCCTTTCTCCTACCCATAGCTTACAATTACGATACACTATATTTGTCATTTATAATTCTTTAAAAGGTGTGTCTATATCCTAAAGGTTTAGGTTCTATAAGTATTTTAGTAGCAAACATAGGAGACAAAAAAGAGTGGGTAGAACCTGGATCAAACAATGCAATGGCATCAATATCAAAAATAGAAATGTTACCCTTAATCATGTTTGTAGAGGTATCGGCAGTCTTCTTGTCAATATCATATACCCATCCCTAAGATACGATCTGCTTACCCTTGTCTGCCGTCATAGCTCATCTTATAGGCAATGTGGTCTTTACAAGCTCTGTCACCCTATTCCTGTTCTTTGAACAATCCTTAATTAGGTGGCCAAACTCGCCACATCCAAAACAAGCACCTATATTTCGGTAACATGGCCATCGCCATGAGCCTTTCCATATCATTCATAGTTAGTTGATGCACCTCTCTTAACACCAATAGAACTATTAGTCACTCCGGACTTAACTGCTTTACTCTCACCAATCTTGATCCCTAAAGCTTTCGCAGGTCCTTTATCTCTTTTGGCTTTCTTAGCAGCATACTTATGTATTATGACTTTTTCATCTAATCTACGCCTTATCTTCTCCTTACCCTTGCTCTTACCCCAGGCATTGAAGTCTGCCTGATGAAATCCATAATCTTGTTCACACAATTGAGCACGTCGGATGGCTTGGTCATATGTAGAGATGTCAAGAGGTGCTAATTTAGATTTGATAGCTCGCTTTAACCCCTCCATAAATTTGTGGACCTTGTGCTCTTCACTGTGCATAGTCACTAGGTTAAACTTGCTCAAAGTAGTAAACTTTGATTCATACTTATCCACTGTCATATTACCCTGAGTTAATTCCAAAAATTTTGCTTATAACCTCTTTTGGGCAGGGCGTGAAATATACTGTCTAACAAAAGCTTCAAAGAACACCTCCTAAGTTAGTACAGGATATGAGCTCTCATTATTATCTGTGTGGATTTCCACCAATGCTTAGCTTTATCCACTAAAAGAAAAGTAGCCAAGCCCACTTTCTCATTTTCTGAACATCCTATATATGCAAATAATTCCTCCACTGCATTTATCTAGTGTTCGAAAACTATCGGATCCTTCTCCCCTTTGAACTTTGACGAATTCGATTCTTAAACTGTCTCAGTAAATTATCATCACATTCCACCACGAGAACTTGCCTAGCTAGTACTAAAGCTGGCTATGGAGGAAATGGTTGCTGCTTTGGTGGTTGAACTGGTGGCAGTGGAGGCACCAGAGGGTCATTATCCTATGGTGGAGGAGGTAGCGCCATAGGTGGTATTGCTTGCAGATTATTAGCGTTGTTGTTCTGATTGGCTAGAAACTCTGCAATTAACCATTCTAGCCTTAAAATACGTGTGTTGGGACTTTGAAATTGAGGAGGAAGGTTAGGTTATGGAATTGGTTCTGGTGATGGCTTTGCAAATGGTTATACCCATCTCTACCCTCATCCTCGACCAGCACCCTTTCGCCCATAACTCATTCTACCAAACCCAATACAAAATAGATGTTTTGAGTCATTTTAAATAATTATATATTTAGACCAATACAGTACTCAAGGGATGTAAACTATTTCTAATCTAATGATACCGACAAACATCAAACTAACCTTGCTCTGATATCAACTTCTATAGCGTACCTTTTACCTAAAATATGAATTAACTTTTTCCTTTTCTTCATTACATTTCGGTTAAGCTGTTTGTCATATCATTCCTTTTCTTTTCATTTAATCACTTAAGCTAAAGGTAAATGATATCATTATATATATTAATTGCTAAACGTATTACAATTAGTTTCCATTTCTATGCATACAACCAAAAACTAATTGTTTTACATCCCCAAGTACAATGCATATGTACAACAAGTTACAGTACATGAAGTCTGAACATATAACTCAAGTACAATACACCTTGAGGGACAACTAAAGTTTCGCCTCAAGGGATATCATCCCAAAAGCGGGGGAAACACAAAACTCTTCGTCCAATTTGCAGATGTCTACTTAAAGTAATCTGAAAGGGAAAATAAAAGGGTGAGCTTATGTCCAGTAAGAAACATATACAAAAGAGTAGATATTAGGCAACTATATGCAAGTATCCTAGTTGACTCTATAACAAAGTGTAAAACTAACGACATTAATAATTCAGAAAGGAAGGATTCTATAATCGGTTAAGGATACCAAGTTGAGTATGGAAAGATACTTTAAACTAGCTCACTTGTCTCGGTCCCTAAGTCTGACTATAGAGATTACATACGTATTTCTCAAAGAAGATATTCATGTGCATAAACTAGGGTTCTATTCATCCAAATTTCAACGAAAAATGCTATACATTATAAAATCATTCTCATGCAAAACCAATAAACAATAAAACTCATTAAAGTCATAGAAGCAACAATAAGATGCAGTATTCCATTTAAACAATCTCATAAATACATTTCTTCACGTAAAAACACTTCATTTTATTCGTGGAAAAACATTTAAAACATCTCATGCCACTACATTTTATTTCGTAAAACATTCAATTGAGATAGTCAACATCCCTCAGTAGAATTATGCCCATTAATTTTCCTTTGAGGGATAGTTTATTAAGACTTATGGCCATAGTCAAGGGTCCATATAGTACACTGATCAAGTATTGTGGTGCTGAAGACGTGATTAGTGTCAAACATCCCATTTCATTCATCTCATTCATTTGCATGATTACCAAACGGCAACTACGGGAGCCAATAGTCTTAAAAACGTTCATTTATCATTTAGATACATTTACATAAATAATTTAAACCAATCAAATCTTTAGTTAGTCTATAAACATTTAAAGCAAACATTAATTACATGTCAAGTGTAAAAATTTGGCAAATATTCTCAGTACAATAAACAAAGTTCAAAATATTTTTCTTACGTGTGACCATGTATCTAAAACATGCAGGAAATCAAAAACATAACTAAACTACAAATTCATGTTGTTTTAAAACCCAATATCTCAATCTCTCATTTCTTTCATTTCTTCCTATTTAGTTATTCCAAAACGATTTGGTACTAATGGTGCATAAGAATTTGGTGTTTTTTACAAAAATTCGGCAACATAACAACATTAACTAGCCTAACCCTTTTGCATGATAAACACAATTTATATCTCACAACCAATTAATATTCCCAATGCAATATAGTATCTCCTACACTATTTTTTTAATATATACCCTTACCACGATGCCAATAGTCTCCAACAGAAATTCAAAGGCAGCAAACTAATAAGCTATTCAAGCTTTAGCTTCCTTCACTTAAAGCTGCAAAAACAATATCCAAACATGTTTAAAATTCAACACTTCTTTTATAAAGGTTATTCTACACTTCAAGAGCTTCCATAATTACTAATACAACAACAATTTTGATCTACTTCTTATCAGATGCCAAAACTACAACTATCATCTAAACACTTTCTTTTCTGAATCTGACTTTGCTAACAGTCGTATTATCATTAGTATAATATTCTAAGGCTATTAACGTAACAATTGAAACATGATAACCCCACTAACTAATCTTGGTCGAAAACATAATATCACAATTCACTAAGTTTTATTAAATTGCAAAACCATGGCCAGCTTATTCATGATTTCTACATCATTTTTACACCACTTTTGCATGTGGCCATGCATCATTCTGCACTAAACCCTCCTCATGGCCGAAATCCTCTTAGCATGGTTCACTAAGTTTTGTATCAATTTGAAGCCATAAGCAAGCTTAAACATCAAGAACACGTTAAAATCTATCATTTAAATTAAAGGAATAAACTTTCTCTTTCTTACGCACGGTGGTCGAAATTGATGGAGGCGGTTTCACCAAGAATACGGCCACTTTAATACTTGATTTTGGTGTCAAAAGATAGAGCTCTGAATTCTATACAAGTTTGGTGAAGACTATTTTCGGTTTTAAGGTAGTTAAGGTAGTGTTTTAAGGGTTTTCTCTCTCTTACTAAGCTTTGGCTATGAAGGAAAATGAGAGAAGAAGATGGCTAGCGAGAAAGAAGAAGAAGGCCACTAGAAATTTCTAAAATAATGATATTTTATGATACAAATTACCATTTTGCCCTTAAAACATTAAAATATGATCATTTTGCCCTTAGCGATTTAACTTCATTGAAAACAATCAATCTAATCTACAAAATATTTCATTTAGTCATAAAATACATCTACTCAACACGTTCATATGGTTAGATGAGCTTTGGTTGAGATTTGACTGGTCAAATAGGCCAAATTATAAAATACCCCTACATCAATTCGCATAGTTTTCTGCTTTTTCGTATGATTTAGTCGACCTATTGACATGGCATAGGACTTCTTCACACGTGGATTATCTTGCATCTGTTTGTTGGTAAAAAGTCAACTTTGTTTGACTGTTATTTATGGAAGTTTCGTCGGCCTATGGACAAAACTGTCATTTTTGAACTTGTTGCACACCTTTCAAAACATGCATAAATAAATGAATTTGAGATGTTGGCTTTTACCATCTTGGTGCTAAAAAGTCAACTTCATTTGACTGTTATTTACAGAAGTTTCGTCGGCCTATGAACAAAACCGTCATTTCTAAATTTGTTGCACACCTTTCAAAACATGTATAAATAAATGAATTTGAGAAGTTTGCTTTTACCATTTTGGTATTTGGCTCCGATTGTCAATGATATGAAATTATATGCCTATTGGAGCAGTAGAGGTCCAAATGGGGCCTACCACTTATTTCTCCTTTATACCTACAAAACATATAACATTTAACTCACTGTGAGATATCTAATTCTTTTATACTCCTTTACAGTTATTTAGAGAAAATAGAAAGTGTGAATTTCACAAGTTTACATTCCCAGATATGATTTTACCTAAAGAAGTACTATACATACATAGTCCAAATACATAAAGGAAAGTCGTATACCTCAACGGAAAATGAAAACCAATTAAGGGATACCCAAAAAAAAGTTCTCTGGAGTGAAGCAAAGAACTACTGCAATTAATCTGGAAGGAAAATAAAAGAGATGAGCTTACGCCCAGTAAGAAATATATATATAAGAGCTGATACTACGCATAACTATATGCAAGTATCTTACAACATGCTCTTTCACACAGAAAACAATGATCACATATTCTTTAGCACAATATAGGAAAATATACTATAGTGAATTAGATAACCAAGTTGAGTATAGAAAGATGTTATGAAGCACCTTTCTTGTCCGGTATCTAATTCCAACTGTAGGGAGTTCTCTAATGCTTATTTAGACATAAAGTTCAGTAGATATTCAAAAACAACTTCCATTATGCAATTCATAAATCATTCAAATAACTAGTTTCAAAACTCTCCATAAATAGTGTTATAATCAATTTTGGTTATTCGTATCAAGATCAGAAAACATATTAAATCAATAACCTGAAAACAGAAAATCTATAAAGTTTGGGAGTGCGCAGAATACTTGGAATTTGCCACCCCAATAAAAACTATACAGTGGGGACAAGGCATCACCTAATAGACTCATGCAGTAAGAGTAATAACGACATATGGCCATAGACAGAAATGGTCAACAGAGTACACAGGTCAGGTAATAGCTGTGGCACTGAAGACGTGATCAAGGTCTATCAGTAGCAGTAACCAGTAATAACAGTGATGAGAGCATGTGCCCGTAGGCAGCTAAGGGGCCAACAATCTCAAAACAGTTCATAAATCATTTCAAAAGGGTTTAAAGAGATCAATTCAGTAGTTAATTTCTTCAGACAGTCCATAAAGCATTAAAATTATATAATTATTATATTTAAAGAATAAAAATTTACCAAATATTCTCAGTAGAATGATCCATGTTCAAAATATTTTATTTATGTATAACGGTAACATATAAATATGAATATATCAAGAAATGAGAAAAAATTATTAAAAATTCCTTTAGAAACCAAGTTATAAAGTTTGCGTGCAAATAAGACATTTTGGAAACTATGAACCCAAATCACATTTTCCTTTCATTTTCTTTTTCAAAATAATGTAAATGATGATTTTGGAAGTTTAATACTCATTCTAGAAAATTTCGGCAACATAATGACTCTACCTATCCTACCCTCTTGCATGAAAACACAATTTATAATGTATAAGTCTAGTTTCATAATTCAACCAAATCATTACATTTAATCTCATAAAAATTCATTTCCATTATTTCCAATGCAACATAGTATCCCTATGCCTTCTAAATATATCTCTTACCTATCAAAATCCCCCTAAGTTGCTCGTTAGCACTAATATCTCCTTCTGACTTTCGAGCGGTAATTGATCACACAAACATAGTCAATTCACTTTACTTTACTTTAGTTACAAAGAATGTCTAACTCATTGAGACTTAGTATATTGTCTAGTGCAGCCTTAAATTCGATTAGTTTCACACCAATGCTAACACTGCAACTATGGTCAAAACACCTCCGTTTTCAGTTTCGATTTTGCCTACAGTCTTGTATTAGTTTATACATTATTCTAGAACCAAAAACACATTGAATTGAGCCCTCTTTCAACCTCCCCTTCACTTGATCGAATCATATTCTCTCTCCTATGCTTTTCATTTCTTCAATTCAAGCCTAAATTCATGTTCTACACAGGTTCTACATTAATTATACATCAAATTTACATCAACCAACATCATGATCATGCATGAAGGGTGGTGGCTGAACCCTAGGATGATGATTCTCTTGGTTTTAATTTAATTTAAGCTTAAATACATACCTAAACATCTTAAACGCATAGTGTAGAATCATGAAACCATGAAAAACACAGTCTTTTTCTCACTTACCACCTTAGCCCAAATGGAAGAAGGGCTTACACCTTGATTTTGGCCACTATGGCACTTGATTTTGGTAGTAGGAGGTAGAGTACTAAAAATTGAATAGCTTTGGTGAAGATAGTTTTCAGTTTCCGTGTCTTTTACAAGGTTTTTAGTGACTTTATCTCTTTTGAGTAAGCTTGGCTATAGAGGATGGAAAAAGAAAGAGTGGCTGCCGAAATGAAAAAGAAGAAGGCTAAAAAATTCTATAAAAATTGATATTTTATGGTGCAAATTACCAAAATGCTCTAATACTTTAACAAAATCTTTTAATTCTGCCCTTTACGATTAATTTTATTTTAAATAATCAATCTAATCTTCAAAATAATTCATTCAATCATAAAACACATCTATTTAACATGGTCTAATCATTGGCTGAGCTTTTGTTGGGGTTTGACTGGTCAAATGGGTCAAATTATCAAAATACCCTTAACTGTTGACTTGTGTAATTTTTTACTTTTTCGCACAATTTATATTCTTATAAATGTCAGTTAGTTAAAAGTCAACTTGGTTTTATTGTTATTCACGAAAATTCCAATGACTTGTGGACTTAACCATCATTTTTTAGATTGTTACATGCTTTTCAAAACATGCATAAATAAGTGAGTTTGAAGCGCAGGTTCTTACCATTATCATATTTGGCTCTAAATATCGAGTTCGCCAAGTTTCACCTCCATCGAGACACTAGAAGGGTAGTAAGGCCTACCTTCCAATTCCTCATTCTTACCTATAATTTAAATAGCATTCAAATAGTTGTGAGACATTTATTATTTTTAACTCCATGAATAATAATTAACAGTATTAAGAAATGCGGAATCTCACATCCTCCTCACTTTACGAAATTTGGTCCTCCAAAATTGATCAAACCTGTCCACTAATAGGCTTGGATACTTCTTTCTATCACGTATTGAATATCAAATATTTATACTATTTTCTTATATCCTAATTACATTTTGATTGGGTTGTCTATAGTGTCAACATAAATTTAAAAGTAATTAATTGTTTTCCCTTAAGTCATTATTTACCCAAGATCTAGATGCTTAAGCACTAAAAACAATATAGATCGCTATATAAGCTGAAAATTTCATTATGATCAATGTTCTACAATTAAATTTACATCCCAAGTAGTAATATGCATGAGTAGCATTGTATATATCTAGTCTGAACATATAAAAGATAAGTCGTATACCTTAACAGAAATTGAAGACCGCTTAAGGGATACCAAAATTGTAAGTTCTCTTAAGTAGGATAGGAATCTACTATCGACAATCTGGAAGGAAAATAAGGGGAGTGAGCTTACACCCAGTAAAAAAAATACATATACAAGAGCTGATACTATGTATAACTATATGCAATATCTAAAATCATGCTCTTTCACACAAAAAACATTAATCATTTGGGCACGACATCGAAAAAGATACTATAGTAGGTTGGATAATCAGGTTGAGTGCAGAAGGATGCTTTGAAGCACCCCACTTGTCCCAGCATCTAATTCCAACTATAAGGAATTTCAGCGTAATTACTGCAATCACACAGTTCAATAAACATTTCTTATAGCTTCCATTATGCCATTCATAAAACATCTAAATAATCAGTTCTAAAGTACTCCACAAACAACATAAAATCACTTTTAAACAAATAATACAAAAATTTCAAATCATAAAGTATATTCAACATATTTATATAAGAATAGAAATCCATAAAGTCTAGGAGTGTCTGGATTAACTAAGGATTTACCACCCCAATAAAATAACATAGTGGAGACTAGGTTGCACCTAATAGACTCATGCTATGTAGTAGACATATGGCCATAGTCAAAGGGCAACAATGTACACCAGCCAGGTGACAACTGTGGGAGCTGAAGACTGGGTTAAGGTCTAATAGCATCGAAATGGAATAGAAAAGCATGTACCTGCAAGTAGCTATGGGGCCAACAGTCTCAAAACAAATCATAAATCATTTCCAGATTGTTTACAGAGATCAATTGTCTTCAATCAATCCATAAAACAAAAAATTCAAAAAATATAAAAGATTTACCAAATATTCTTAGTTCAACAACTAATGTTCAAAATATTTTATTTGCGCACCATAGGATCATGAAAATCTGAATGTATCATGCTGAGTTTCAATTTTTGGTTTGCACATGTAGCATTTTGGAAGCTTTAACCCCAAAACATGTATTCACATTCTTTTCTCTTCTAAAACCATACCAAGTAATAAAATTGAGGATTTAAGTTCATTTAAGAAAATTTTAGCAGCATAACGGTGCCTTCTACCCTAACCTTCCTGTACAAAAATACAGCTTAAACTACAAGTCCAGTTTCACAATTTCAATTCAAGCAAACAATTTCAATCTTATGAAAGGTAGATTTTTATGAAATCAATGCAACACAGTATCCCAACGCTTCATACATATATCCCTTACCAGTTAAATTTTTGCGATGTCATCCATCAACACCAGTATCGTCTCCTAGCTTCATCATAAAAGCTATCAATCCACCATACTCTAGTTACAAAGAATATTTAATTCATTGAGACATAATACATTGTCTATTGCAGCTCTAAATTCGGTCTACTTCCTACCGGTACTAATACTGTAATTAACGTCAAAACACTTCGATTTTTAGTGACTATGCTAGCAGTCTTGTATAAATTTATACATTATTCTAGGACCCAAAACACATTGAATTAAGCTCTCTTCCTACCTCCCCTTCACTTGGCTATTTCTCATTCTCTCTCCTACACATGTGTTTTCTTCAATTTAAGTTTAAACTCTTGTTTAACACTCGCTCTACATCATTTCTACATTATTTTCTCATCAAGAAACATCATGTTCATGCACAAGGGACAATGGCTAAAACCCTAGGTGGATGTATTTCATGGTTTTAATTTGATTCAAGTTTAAATATATGTCTTAACATCTTAAACACATGGCATATAATCATAAAACCTTGAAAAACTTAAGCTTTTCCAAAATGCTTGCCTTGGCCGAATTCTTTGGAAAGCCTCTCACTATGCAAATGGCCACTTTAAGGCTTGATTTGAGTACCAAGTTGTATAGCACTAAAAATTAGACAGGGTCGATGAAAAAGTTTCTTGGTTTCGGTAAGTTTTTCTCTAAGTTTTGATGACTATCTCTCTTTACTAAGCTTTGGCTATGGAGAATTGAAGAAGAATAATGGTTGTTGAATTTGAGGAAAAACAAGCTGAAAAAATCTTTAAAAATTGACATTTTATTATGCAAATGACCAAAATGTCCTTATACTTAAGAAGTCTTCCAATTTTGCTCTTTGCGATTTAACTTTGTTGAAAACAATAAGTCTAACCTTCAAAATATTTCATTTAATCCTAAAACATATTTGTGTAGCATATTTTAATCATTGGTTAGGCTTTTGTTGAGATTTGACTAATCATTTAGGTGAAATTACCAAAATACCCCTAACAGTTGAATCAGGTAATTTTCCACTTTTACGCTTGATTTGTTCTATCACATGACCTAAAACTTTATTACATGAGATTTACTTACAATTGTCATTTGGTCCAAAGTCAACTCAGTTTGACCATTATTTATGAAAACTTCAACAACTTATGGACTTAATCATCATTTCCTAAATTATTTCATGTTTTTCGAAACATACATAAACAATTGAATTTGAGTTGTAGATTCTTACCATCACAATATTTGGTTCCAGAATTCCCATCTATCCACCTTTATCTGAACTCCAAAAATCCTGTGAGGCCTACCATTTGGATCACCCTTATACCTGCAAAGTAAATATCATTTGAATATGTATGAGATATCAAATACTTCTAACTTTACAGATAGTGGATTAACAGTTATAAGAAATATGTGTCACGGTTTGTATATACAGTAATTTAAACTTTTTCATACTTTTCCATACACGTGAACTGGTTGGGTTGTCTGCGATGTCTTTATTTCCCACTTTTAAATCAACAGTGAACAGCATTTATTGTAAATTACTTTAATTTACATAAGTCAAATATTTACAAAAATAGTATTTGTTTCCATCATATACATCCCTTGTTTAATACAATATTGAAGTACTGTAAAACAAAGTCTGAACATATAAAAGAAAATGAATATACCTCCAGGATCTACAACAACTGCCTCGGGGTGCTCAATACGCAACCGATAATCCTCAGATGATATATAACTCGATCACTGAAAATACTCTGGAAAGTTGAAAATAAAGGGGTGAGCAATCCACGGCTCAGTAAAGGAGTTGTATGCAATTCTGATATCTCGAAAACTATATGCAGCAAAATCCTTTAATTTCCCTATCGATATGCTAAGCACACTAAAAGGAAGGATACTATAGTCGGCTAAGGATCCAGATAGAGTAAGGAAGGTATTTTGAAATACCTGTCTTGTCCCGGAACCTAGAAGCGATTATAGGGAGTAGAAATTTAATTTAATGTGAAATTTAATCAATAATTCACCATGTATAAATATTTCACAAAATAAGTAAATAACTCATTAAATCATATAATTCATCACTTGAAAACAATTTGATTTCCACAATTGAAATTAACACTTTCACGCGTGTAACAGTAAAGTAAACTATTCAATACAGTAACAGTTCGGTGATAAAATACTTCAATAATCATTACCGTTCAGAAAATATCACAATAATTAGTAATAACACATGAAATAATAGTGGAGACCTGGCAACACCCTAATAATATCATGCTATAATCCCTTAGGGAACAGTAATAATAAACACGTGAGATCTATGACCATAGTCTATAAATGTTCTCGGTCATACATTGATCAGGTCTCAACCGAGACGTTGAAGACAAGATCGTGTCAACAGCTTCACACATGATACAGTAACACATTAACACATGAGCATGATATACGGCCTAACAGTCTCATAACAATGTTTACACAGTGATATTACTTTAATGGAAACCATTTAATCAAATAAAACTTCAATCAGTTCATAAAGGTAGGTCATAATAAAATAGTGAATATTATATTGAAATTAATTTATAAAATATTCACTATTCAACATTTTAATTTACAAACCACATATTCCACTATAAAACACTTGGGATGAATTTTCGATAATTTAACTTTTATCGAAATCAGTAGCATGAATATTTAATAAATGTTTTCAGTAAATTCACAATCTATGAAAAATAATAAATATTTCACTCTCGAGGCTAGGAAAATATTTCTCAATGCATTAAAATATTTCATGGCATTTTTAGGAATATTTCTAACAAATTCCGATAGCATAATAGCTGCTAGTACCCTAGCTCCTTGCAATTGCAAACACAGTTTAAAACAGCCACAATTCCACAAGATTCAAGGCAATTCACTTCCAAAATAATTTCATAAAATTATTAGTATGAAAAACATGAATTTGGGATATCCCTACAAATTACACACACGTCCCTTACCTGTCTTAGGTATTCGCTCTTCCCGATAGCACTACTCTAAAATCGTAACTCCTGAGTTGCAGATAATTTCATCAAAATTATTAGCTTATTAAATACTTATATTTTAAGCTATAGTTCATATCATAATGCAGCCACATTGGACACTACAAATTTTTTGCAGTATAATTTCTATCGATAGTATAACGTAACTTCTTCATTTTGCGTCAGATTTTAAATCAAAGCATACAAGAAGACTCCTTGTAATTCCTACAGTCTAAATCTACCCTTAATTCACCAAAATCAACCATGATTCAAGGTCCCCTTTGCCTTGGCCAAAACCTCCCTTGGCCATTTTTTGTTGTTTTTCAACTATTCAATCTCGCATTCATGTTTTGCCTTGCTTATCATTCATTTTAGTACCATTTTCATGCTTGAAACACAATAAACCACTAAGATTTCATGCATGGCCGAATAGTCCTCCAATGGCACATTTTGATTTTTCAACATTTAAATGAAACTAAGGTTATAAACATGATCACCATGCTTAATGGAGTAATTCTATACCATTAGAACTAAGGAAAGCATAAGGAATGGTAAGGTACCTTGCTTGGCCGAATAGTACTCCCCTTCTTTTCTCCTTATTTTTTGGTTTATTCAATGGGATATTGGTATAGAAATGTAGAGGAGAGAAAGAGGATTAATTTTGTTGAAGAAAGGTAGTTGAAGTTCTAGCTAGATAGTGAGATAAGAGACCTTGAAGTTTTCTTTCTTCTTTTCTTTTGGCTATGGCGTGTGACTTGTTAGAAGAGAAAATGAATAGTGCCAACTCTCAGCAAAAATAAAAATGTGAAAAATTCTGGAAATGGGCAAAATTACCAAAATGTCCTTAGTTATGAAAATTTTGAACAATTTTACCTTTATGGTTCCGCTGTCGTAAAAACCATGTAAACGCACTCCAAATTTTTGTATTCTAGTACCAAATGATCATATTAATTGTATCTTGATGATTGGAAGTGGTTTCGTCAATGCAAGGTGCATGGATAGTGAGAAATTACGATTTTACCCCTACAACCTACTTAAGAATTTTTTTGTTTTGGCGGCTGATTCAAGAAATCTATTGACACTGTGTTAAAGTACTTTTCGTGTAGAATATCATACTATTTTTACTTCATCCCAATTCATTTTAGTTTGAGTGAAATATATGAAAATACCCTCGGGACGTATTTGTCATTTTCCAATTTGTTTATCATTCTTCACCAAATGATACCAACAAGGTATTTTAACCTCCAAATTTCCATAATATCATTATTGCACCCTCCATACATTATTTTCATCAGTCATATCCATATCTGGGCATTAAAATCCAAGTGGGGCCCATATCACTATTCACTTGAAATTTACAAAATGATTTATTTATTAATTATTAATTACATATCTATACATGTACAGTACAAAATAATGAGTTCTCACAATATGGTTCTCACATTCTCCTCACTTTAGGAAATTTGGTCTTACAAATTTCATCAGACCTGTCTGAAGAATAGCTCTGGATAGTTCTCTTTCATTAGGATCTCCAACTCTTAGGGTGCCTCTTCTATTGTATGGTATTGCTAGAGAACCTTTACCAGAGGAATCGTCTTAAACTGTAATACCTTTTCCTTTTGATCCAAGATCCATACTGGTTTTTCCACATAGCTCATATCTTCCCTGATCTCCAATGGCTCATATTGTATTACATGAGACAAATCCGGATGATATTTCTGAAGCATCAATATGTGTAAGATATTATGTACACTGGATAGCTTTGGTGGTAAAGCCAACCAATATGCTACATTTTCCACTTGATCTAAGATTTCGAAAGGTTCAACATACCGAGGACTCAATTTTTCTTTCTTCCTAAATATCATAATACCCCTAGATGGTGAAACTTTTAGAAAAACTAAATCTCCCACTGAAAATTCCAATGGTTAGCATCTAACATCTGCATAACTTTACTGTCGACTCTAAGCAGTCCTTAATCTATCACAGATAAGCTAAACATATCTAAAAGCCTGCTCAACTAGATCGGAAGCGAATTTTTTTCTATAACCCACTTCTTCCTAGGCAAAAAGAGAGTAGCAACTTCTACCATACACTACTACATAAGGTGCCATGACGATATTGGAGTGAAAACTATTATTATATACAAATTCTGCCAATGAATGATGATGTCACATCCCAAGTATACTGTATTTTACCTTTTTTACACATTTTCACAACGCATGGATAGGTTGGCCTGTCTGCGATATCTTATTTTCCACATTTAATTCACCGAAAATACAATATCCGTAACTCAATATAGTTAACGAAAATAAATATTTACAATTTGTATTTTTAATCAACACTTACAGCCATTAATTTAATATAACACTGTAGTATCGTAAATTAGAAGTCTGAACATATAAAATAAAATAAATATACTTCCGGGATCTATAAATGCTGCCTTGGGATGCTCAATGTGCAGCCTCTAATCCTCCGATGATATACTCAACCGGTCACTGAAAATAATCTGGAGAGATAAAATATTAGAGTGAGCAAAACCACGGCTCGGTAAGAGATTTGTATGCAAATCTTGATACCTCGAAGACTATATGCAGTAAAATCTTTAAATTCCTATTTATGGCTAGCACACTATAAGGAAATGATACTATAGTCGGCCGGGAAATCTAGATGGAGCATGGAAGGTATTTTGAAATACCTATCTGTCCAGGAAACC
This sequence comes from Heritiera fomes, assembly GCA_032173925.1. Taxonomy (NCBI): domain Eukaryota; kingdom Viridiplantae; phylum Streptophyta; class Magnoliopsida; order Malvales; family Malvaceae; genus Heritiera; species Heritiera fomes. Next base: position 10,947,163 of record JAPDPM010000009.1, on the reverse strand, counting down.
CAGAGCGACTATAGGGAATAGGAATTTATTTAAATATAAAATTCATTAAAATCTTTACTGCATATAAAATATCATATGATTAAATAAACAATTTAGTAAATCATATGAACCACATTTGAAATTCAGTTTGATTTCCACCATTGAAATCAATCACTTTAAACACATGTAGCAGTAAAATACATTGTTCACATATTTCACAAATCAGTAATAAAACATCACAATAAACAGTATATTTCCACATATCTCACAAAATCCAATAATAACACGTGGAATAATAGTAGAGACCAGGCAACACCCTAATGATATCATGCTATAAGTCCTGTAGGGAATAATATGGTGCATGTAAGATCCCTGTAGGGACAGTAAATCATCATAAAGACTTATGGCCATAGTTTATAGGTGTACTCAGTCGTACACTGAGCTATGACAACTAGGACGCTGAAGATGGCTCAATGTCAACAACTTCACATATCACATATCACATATTACATGTCACATATCAGCATGATATGGGGCCTATCAGTCTCAAAACAATATATGTAAAATCTCATTACCTTTATGGAATTTAGTAAAATTAAGAGCATCTTTCAGAAAATCCATAAAGGTATAAATCACAGTATCTCGTACGGTGAAAACAATTTATAAGATAATCACACAGTAGAAACAAAATTTCATAACTGTTACTTTTCACCGTAGAACACATACACACGTGTTTCCATGCTTTCTTTTTAAAACATGAAATTCAAAGTTATTGGAAATTAATTCCAATATTTTCATGATTTATGGAAAAATAAAATATTTTATTTTCCAAATTTAATAATTTCGCCAACACATTTTCCACCATAAACACGTGTCTCAAAACAATATTTACACTGTGATAAAGCCTTTATGGAAATCATTACACGTGATAAAATTTATTTATCCCATAAAGGAAAATTATAAATAAAATAGTAAATATCATACTGACAATAATTATAAAATATTCACTATTCACCATTTCACTTCACCAATCACACATTTCAATGTAAAACACATGGGATGAATTTTCAATAATGACATCTTCACTGAAATCGGTGTCAAGAATATTTAATAAATATTTTTCGGTATAATAACCATTTATGAAAAATATTTAATTTATCCCTTTCGAGGCTAGGAAAAATATCAATAATGCACCAAAATATTTTCTAATATTTTTAGAAATATTTTAAATAAATTTCAACAGTATAATGGTTGCCCGAGTCCTAGCCTTCCTACACTTGCAAACACAGTTCACCAACCAGAAAACCACAGATTTCATGTAATTTGAAGCAAACCGATATTCCATACTTCGTATAAAATTCATAGCATGTAAATCATACATTCAGATATCCCTACAAATCTACACACACGTCTCTTACCTGTTTTTCGAGATCGCGCTATCTCGTGCACCACACAAACGTCAAACTTCTGACTGCAATTTAATTTCATCAAATCATTAGCTTAATTATCCTTTGATTTTAAGCTATGATTTATAAAAATTATAGATGTAAATAAGGCCTCATAGCTAAAAATGGCTACTTTTCATGCCATTTTTCTCTCTTTTCCACTATGGCCAAATGGCCTTTCTATAATTAAAATTTACTGTTTCAATTTCTTAGTCAATGTATTAAATATATAAGCTACCATCTAATTTGCATTTTTCCACCATTAAGAAATAAAATGCAATATTTTATTCCTTCCATTTCTTCCATAACCGGCAGCATACTCACTCACATTGACTATATCCATTTTCCAATTATGTGTATGGTTGTATTTTCTTCACTACCAGCCCATATTTTTTACACTTGCACTTAGCCATTCATCATCAATTTAACCCCTTTTTCCTTCTCATTTCCACGCCACTTTTCAGCCATTTTTATTGACTTTTATGCCAACATTCAGCCTATTCGGTCAACACATTACATAAGTCTTCATTTTTCTCATTTCCTGTTTCGGTTCCAGCCAGCCCTTTGTGTTCGGTTTCAGCCTTTCTTTTCTATTTTTCACACCATCAATGCACCACGTTTATGCTTCTTTGAAACGTCATGGCTAACCTTAACAGTATGGCTTCATATATATGTAATACTAATTTATTTTCATGTTAATTCTTTATTTTTTGCTCTCCACGTCAAATACATACACAGCAGAATTGTCTGCTTCATTTATTCACGCCACACACACACATAGCAACAATTCTTTGTTCAATCATTAACACCCTTTGATATTTCTTAACTTCTATGGCTAACCGACAACATGGTCCCATGTATATGGAATTTTTCTTTCCATGTTGAATCTTAGTTTCACGTCAGCCACGACATATTCACACACATACACAACCTTAGTTTTCAGTCTTTAATCCTATTTCTTCAAAGTTGATTTCACAACCGGACATCCAAGTGCACTCTAATAAGTTTCCCTCAAACAACAATTATATATACATCATCTACTAACCAACATCACCATAAACTAAAGATCTATTGCATGAACGTTAGCTAAAGGATTCTTTACCTGAATCACGCCATTGTCCAGCTGCAAGGGAACCTCTTTTGGGCGGTTTTTGGCTGAATTTCTTTGATGAATGGGCAGCTATGGAGGTGAGGATGAAGTTCTAAGAAGGAGCTTAGCTGCTTGCTTGATGAAAGGATGATGTTTCAGAGTTGGAGCAGGAGGACCGGTGGAGGAGAAGAAGAACAGAAAAGTGACTGAATGCAGAAAATGCTGAGGCGGTGCAACAAGGTTGAAGAAATAAATGAAGCTTGCTTGTTAGCTTATTTTAATTGGCCATAAATTAATTTTTATTAATAAAAATTCTAATTCCATTTATCTAAAGTCCAAAATACCCACTAAAGCCACCTTATTTACTCCCTTTGCCACTGCACAGTAATTTTCTATCCAGCCTATTTTTCATTTAATTTTTTTATTTATTTTATTTATTTCTTAAGCCAATTTAAATCAAAATTTGATCAACTTTGATCAGCCCTTGAGAAAAGCCAACTTTGCCCTTCTACAACTTTGAATTTTTCCATTCTATCCCCCCTTCATTTCGACATTTAGAAAAATATACAAAATTAATTTATTTATTTATTTAAAATTTATAACTCCATACATGTACAGTACAAAATAATGAGTTCTCACAGATGATCATCCCAAAAGCCTTTAAAGTCCAATACACAAGCTTTTAACATATCCTCGAGCGTCTGAATAGTGCGCTTGGACTACCCATTATATTGTGCATGGAAAGCTATGCTGAAATTTAGTCAAGACCCCATATCATCCTGAAATCGCTCCTAAAAATAAAAGGTGAATCGGGAATCTTTATCCGAGGTAATGCTCATTGGAACCCCATGTAGTTTGACAATTTTTTTGACATAAAGATCGGCTAAGGCACTTAAGGAATCTGTAGACTTAATAGCTAGAAAATAGGCAGATTTCGTCAATCTCTCAACAATTATTCAAATCGCATCATGATTCTTCTAGTCCTTTGCAAACCCATGGTGAAAACTATGGTGATATGCTCTCATTTCCGTATCGATATCAGTAGAGGCTGTAGCAATCCTGCTGATTTCTAATGCTCTACCTTTACCTGCTAACAAATGAGACATCTTGCAACAAACTTGATGATGTCACTCGTCATATTAGGCCACCAACACACTTTACATAGATTCTAATACATCTTGTTAATGTCATGATGCAAATGTACTTTGAGGTATGAGCCTCTGTCAAAATCAATTCTCTTAACTATTTGTCTTCGACAATACAAATTCTATCCCTGAACCTCAGAATACCATATGTGTTAATCACATACTCTGACTGAGCTCCCAACTAAATTTGATTGGCAATCTTAATACATTCAGTATTCTCCCTCTGAACATTTCTAATCTGATCTATCAAATCAAGCTAAATCCAAAAACTAGCTATCAAACCATATCTTTTAGAAGGAGTAACATTTAGACTGAGGCTCGCAAACTGTTCTAACAGATCATATTCCCAAACCATCATATAAAAGACCATACATAAGTGCTTTTTGCTCAAAGCATATGCCACCCCATTTGCTTTCCTTGGGTGGTACAATATCTTGCAGTCATAGTCCTTTAGTAGCTCCATCCACCTACGCTGCCTCATATTCAATTCACACTGAAAGAACAGATATTTAAGGCTTTTGTGGTCGGTATATACTTGGAACTTCTCACCATATAGATAATGCTACCAAAACTTCAAAGCAAACACCACAACAGCTAGTTCCAAGTCATGAGTGAGATAATTCTTCTCATGGTCCTTCAACTAACGAGAACCATAAGCAACCACTTTTCCATTCTATATCGGCACATAACTCAAACCCAATGATGAGACATAGCTATACACGAAAAAACCTCTTGAACCACTTGGAATAGTGAGGATCAGTGCTGTAGTCAATCTCTTTTTCAATTCTTGAAAATTGTGCTCACAAGTATTAGTCCATTCAAACTTGAAGTTCTTGTATGTGAGATGCATTAGTGGAGCAGCTAACCGAGAAAACCCTCAACAAATTAATGGCAATAACGAGCTAGACCCAGAAAGCTCCATATCTCAGTTACGACTTCGATCTCTCCCACTATATAATAGCTTCTATTTTAGACGGATCGATTAAAACCCCATCTTCAGAACCACATGACCCAGAAAAGCAATTTGATCTAGCTAGAATTCACACTTAATGAACTTAGCATAGAGCTTCTGGTCTTTGAGGGTTTGTAACACAATATAAAAGTGCTACTCATGTTCCTCCCAAGATTTGAAATATATTAGGATGTCATCAATAAATACAATGATAAACTTGTCCAGAAAAGGTTTAAAGACTTCATTCATCAAAATTATAAAAGGTTTAAAGACCATATCGGGTTCTGAATGCAATTTTAGGGACATCAGCCTCCTGAATTTTCAACTGATGATATCCTGATCTTTGATCAATCTTAGAAAACACTTGTGCACCCTTGAGCTAATCAAATAGATCACCAATCCTGGGCAAAAGATATTTATTCTTGATAGTAGCCTTGTTGAGCAATCAGTAATTAATAAAAAGTCACAGGCTACCATCCTTCTTTAGGACAAATAGTACCGGTGTGCCCTAAGGAGAAACACTAGGATGGATAAATCCCTGGCCCAACAACTCTTGGAACTGCTTCTTAAGCTCATTAAGCTCCATCAGTGCCAATCGATACGGAGGCTTGGATATAGGTTCAGTATCGGGAATCAAGTTGGTAGTAAATTCAATTTCATGATCTAGAGGAAGACCCAGTAATTCATTCGGAAAAATGTCAGGGAAATCCCTGATCACAGGAATCTTATGTAACTTTGAAAGTCTCTTTCTTATATCCTCTACATAGGCAACAAATCCTTCAATCATAATAACATTCAAAATTTTAATCTTGAAACAATTTCAGCAAAATCAATATTTATCACTAAACAAGAAGTTTTATAGTATACTTTTCAGGAGAAGAAAAGGTTACATACTTAGTGTAAGAATCTAAATTGACATAATTTATAGCTAACCAGTCCATTCCTAGGATGATATCAAAGTCATACATATTCAAAACAATCATGTTAGCTATTGTCTCCTTTTCTCCTATCCTTAACTTACAATTATGATACACTATATCAGTTATTTGTGATTCCCTAAAGTGCGTATTTATCTATAGTGAGTACCTTAAAGGTTCAAGCTCTAATGGTATTTTAGTAGAAAACATGGGAGACATAAAAGAATGCGTAGAAACTAGATCAATTAATACAAATGCATCAATATCAAAAATAGAAATTTTACCATTAATAACATCAGAAGACGTGTCAGCAAACTCTTTGTTGATGGCATATACTCTACCTTGAGTCACCACCTTCTTCTCCTTTTTTGTGACTGTAGTTTTTCTTAGTGGTGGCGATGTAGCATTTTCTAGTTCCTTAGCTACTAGTGCTACTGCTACTACTGCTGGCATTGTTTCCTTATCATTAGGGCAATCCTTAATCAAATGCCCTTTCTATCCACACTTAAAACATGCTCCCATCACCCAATAGTAGGGTTTATCACTGTGTGACCTCCTATATTGTTTACACCTGGTTGCAAACCCTTCTGTGGAGCAGTAAACCTCTCAGTCTTAGTTGACCTTACAGATTTATCTCCAGTAGACTTTTCCCCTATCACAATACCGATAGGCCTTTTTGTTGGCCTCCTATCAGGTCAATCATCAAAACCCCGTCTAACTTTTGTTTACCCTTATCTTTAACTTGGGCACCAAACTCCGCCTACTAGAACTCATAATTCTACTGGCATAACTGGGCTAGACAAAGAGCCTCATCATATGTAGATATATCAAATGGGGCCAAACTATTCCTAATAGAAGGTCTCAAACCAGCCATGAATCAGTCAATCTTATGTTCTTCACTTCTAAGTGTCTCTGGATCAAAACGACTGAGTGCAATGAACATAGATTCATATTGGTTAACCATCACACTCCTTTGATATAAATTCAAAAACTCTACCTTTAATTTTCTTTGAGCAGTATAGGGAATATATTGTCTATTATGTTGGCTCTATAACCTAACCGAAAGGGGGATGAGTCGATTTTTAGCTACTCTTAATTTCGTTTTGTGGTTCCTCTATATTCTCTAGCTTATATTGAAGTTTTCTAAGTTCTTTAGGCTACACAAGCATACAATTCAAATTCAATACAATAATCACAATATAATTCCAAGTAACTAAAAAGTATAAGATAAGAGAATTGTACGCAAGTGATTTATAGAGGTTCAGCCTACGTCCTCTACCTTGAGACACTCCAAAGGATTTTCTCCAAATCCACTAATCTTGAATTTTTACTACACTCCTTCTTTTTGTAGGCTCAAGAGTAACCTCCCTCTTTTTTAGGCTCAAGAGAAACTTATCCCCTCCTTTTTCCTTGCTCAAAGAGTAAACCTTATCTAACAAAATTTCACTTACAATAAAGCACTCAAGGGTTCACTCCCCTTTACAAATTGTGAATGGGTATGAGGATGTGTAATCAAAGAAAAAACCTCTAAATAAGCAGGTGATTATAGAAATTAAGCTCTGGAAGAAAAACTCTAAAGGATTTGTGGTATGCTATACAAGAATGATGTGAGTGATGGAAGATTTTGAATTTCTAGCTCTTGAAATCTTTGAGAGACTTGGAGAAGATGAAGAAAATTTGTCTCTGCCTTGTTTCCTACTTTTTCTTGACCTTCTAAGTCTCTATTTATAGTCCCTTTAAAGTTTAGAGGAGCCTAAACCGAATTTGCCCTTTAAATCTAACAAAAAATAGTTGTTGCAGTGCTTTCCCTAGTTAGGGGATCGATCCCTTAATGAGGGGATAGATCTTACACCACTTTCCACCTTCCAACAGCTTTCTGCCATGAAAAGATCGATCCATTCCCTTAGGGGATCGATCCTGTCCTTCATTTTGTGCTTCTTGGAGCTTTCTACCATTAGGGGATGGATCCTTCAACATAGAGGATCAATCCCTCATCCTTTTTCTACACTTTCCTGGGCTGTTTTGGGTTAAGAATGATGTGATCTTTGGTTTTAAGTCATCCTAAATCATTTTTCAATTTTATAGGAGTCTTTCTTGACTTTCTCAAATAAAAACCTAATCCAAAAACTTGTTAAGTAATTTTCTAAAATGTATTCTACATTTTCTTGAGAAAATTACTTAATGAAAATATTCAAAATCATTTTGTAAAAGATTAAGACCAATAAGAATAAGCAATTAACTCATGGTCTTATTTTTGATAAATGCACTTAAAATGGTTTGAGAAAATCATATAATTGATAAAGCGAATTTACAATATGAATCAAACATTTAAGATTACTTAAGTTTTTGTCATTTTAAAATACATATGTCAATTTAAAGCTAACATATTAAAAGCCTCCAAAAATATACCCCATATCACTACTAGATGCTTGGCTGTTGAAACTATCTTGGTCGACTTCCACCAGTACTCTGCATCACCCACCAATAAAAAGATAGCCAACCCTACTTTCTCGGTCTTTGTACAAGTCATGCAAGCAAACAGCTTCTCCACCTCATTCACCCAATTCTCTATAGCCATCAGATCCTTTTTGCCTTTGAACTTCGGTGGATCCAACTTCTTAAACTGCCAAAGAAGTGTCACATCACAACCTTTCTCTAATACTGGCCTCAATTATTATGGGACCTGAGGCTAAGGCTACGATAGAGGCTGTACCCGTTGTGGTTGTGGTGCTGGTGGAATATTTACTTGAGGCGGTGGAGGATGTGTTGTTTCCTATACTGGTGCTTTAGCATTAAAACTAGTAATAAAATATGTAGCTATTCGTTCCAACCTAGAAATACGTATATTGGGGTTTTTAGGCTGTGAAGGAAGAGTTAGCTCCGGCGTCAACTCTAGGGATTGCTTTGGGAGGGCTGAATACGTTAAAGGCGTCCCCTATCCTATATGGTACCCCTTTGCCTATTACTCATTCTATCAAAATAGAATACACAAAAATCATTTTCAGTCACACAATTCAATTACATATTCAGACAAGTACAGTACTACTTGGGATGTACGTCTTTTTAAATCCTAAGACACTAATAGACATCAGACCAACCTTACTCCAATACTCATCTTTACTGTCACGTACTAAATATCGAATAATTATATTGTTTTCTTATATCCTAATTACATTTTGGTTGGGCTATCTACAGTGTCAATATAAATTTAAAAGTAATTAATTGTTTTCCCTTAAGTCATCAGTTACTCGGTATCTAAATGCTCAAGTACTAAAAACAATATAGATCACTATATAAGCCAAAAATTTCATTGTGATCAATGTTCTACAATTAAATTCACATCCCAAGTACTAATATGCATATAAGTAGCACTATACATATCTAATCTAAACATATAAAAGATAACTTGTATACCTTAACAGAAAGTAAAGATTGCTTGAGAAATACAAAAATTGCAAGTCCTTCTAAGTAGAATAGGAATCTACTGTAAATAATCTAGAAGGAAAACAAGGGAAGGTGAGCTTACGCCCCGTAAGAAATGCATATGCAAAAGTTGATACTATGCATAACTGTATGCAGTATCTAAAATCATGCTCTTTCACACGGAAAACATTAATCATTTAGGCACAATATCGGAAAAGATACTGTAGGGGGTTAGATAACTAGGCCAAATACAGAAGAATGCTTTGAGGCACCTCACTTGTCCTGGCATTTAATTCCAACTATAGGGAATTTCAACATAATCAATGCAATCACACAGTTAAATAAACATTTCTTATAGCTTCCATTATGCCATTCATAAATCATTTAAATAATCAGTACTGAAGTACTCCGTAAATAGCATAAAATCACTTTCAAGCAGATAGTATAGAAATTTCAAATCATAAAGCATATTTAACATATTTGTATAAGAATAGAAATCCATAAAGTTTGGGAGTGCCTAGATTAGCTAATGATTTACCACCCAATAAAAGAACATAGTGGAGACCAGGCTACACCCAATAGACTCATGCTATATAGTAGACATATGGTCATAGTCAAGGGGCCGCAGTGTACACTAGCCAGGTGACAACTATGGGAGCTAAAGACTAGGCTAAGGTCTAATAGCATTGGAACGAAATGGAAAAGCATGTATCCGCAAGTAGCTATGGGGCCAACAGTCTCAAAACAAATCATAAACCATTTCCAGATTATTTAGGGAGATCAATTTAGTAATTCATATCTTAAGTCAATCCATAAAGCATTAAATTATGAAAATATAAAAAATTTATCAAATATTCTCAGTTCAACAACTAATGTTCAAAAGATTTTATTTGCACACAACAAGATCATTAAAACATGAATACATCATGAAACGTTATAAAAATTAGTAAAAATTCTTTCTAAAACTGAGTTTCAATTTTTGGTATGCACATGCAGCATTTTGGAAGCTTTAACCCTAAAACATGTATTCACATTCCTTTCACTTCTAAAACACACCAACTAATAAAATTGAGGATTTAAGTTCGTTTAAGAAAATTTTGGCAGCATAACAGTGCCTTCTACCCTAACCTTCCTACACAAAAATAAAGCTTAAACAACAAGTCCAGTTTCACAATTTCAATTCAAGCCAATAATTTCAATCTCATAAAAGGCAAATTTTTATCAAATCAATGCAACACAGTATCCCTATACTTCATACATATATCCTTTACCACTTAAATTTTCATAGTGCCATCCATTAGAACCAGTATCGTCTCCTGGCTTCTAAGCTGCAATTCACCACATAAAAGTGGTCAATCCACCATACTCTAGTTACAATGAATATCTAATTCATTGAGACCTAGTACATTGCCTATTGTAGCTCTAAATCCGATCTACTTCCTACTAGTGCTAACACTACAACTACCATCAAAACACCTCAGTTTTTGGTTTTAACTGTGCCAGCAGTCTCGTATGAATTTATATATCATTCTAAGACCCAAAACACATTGAATTGAGCTCTTTTCCTACCTCCCTTTCACTTGGCTGATTCTCATTCTCTCCTACAATTGTGTTTTCTTTAATTCAAGCTTAAATTCTTGTTCTACACTAGCTCTACATCATGTTCTCATCAAATGACATCATGTTCATGCACAAAGGATGGTGGCCACAACCTTAGGTGGATGAATTTCATGGTTTTAATTTGATTCAAGCTCAAATATATGTCTAAACACCTTAAACGCATGGCATATAATCATAAAACCTAGAAAAACTTCAGCTTTTCTAACATGCTTACCTTGGTTGAATTCTTTGGGAAGCCTCTAGTTATGCAACTGGCCACTTTAAGGCTTGATTTGGGTACAACATTGTAGAGCACTAAAAATTAGATAGGGTTGATGAAGAGATTTTTCGGTTTCGGTAAGTTTTTCTCTAAGTTTAGGTGACTTTTTCTCTCTTCACTAAGCTTTGGCTGTGGAGATTGAAGAAGAAAGAATGACTGCCAAATTTGAGGAAGAAGAAGCTGAAAAATTCTTTAAAAATTGATATTTTATTGTATGACCAAAATGCCCTTATAATTAAGGAATCTTTCAATTTTGCCCTTCGTTAATTAACTTTGTTGACAATAATTAGTCTAACCTTCAAAATATTTCTTTTAATCCTGAAACATATTTGTTTAGCATATTCAAACCATTTGTTAAGCTTTTGTTGAGGTTGGGCTAATCATTTGGGTGAAATTACCAAAATACCCCTAACCGTTGAATCGCATAATTTTCCACCTTTACACCTGATTTATTCTATCATTCCATGTGGCCTAAAACTTTATTACATGAGGATTTAATTACAACTATCAGTTGGTCCAAAGTTAACTCGGTTTGACCGTTATTTACGAAAATTTCAATGACCTATGGACTTAATCGTCATTTGCTAAATTGTTTCACGTTTTATGTAACATACATAAACAATTGAATTTGAGTTGTAGATCCTTACCATCACAGTACTTGGATCCAGAATTCCCATGTACCAAGTTCCACCTTCATCTGGGCTTTAACAATCTTGTAAGACCCATCATCCGGTTCACCTTCATACCCACAAAGTAAATATCATTTGAATAGGTATGAGATATCAAATACTTCTATCTTTGTGGATAGTGGATTAACAATAATAAGAAATATGGTTCTCACACTTTCATTAAGCTCTCTAATTCCCAAGTGGCCTCTTCTACTGTGTGGTATTGCCAGAAAATTGTCTTAGACCTTAACACTTTTTCTTTCTGATCTAAAATCTACACTAGTTTCTCCATGTAGCTCATATCTTCCCTGATCTTCAACAACTCATTTTGAATTACATGAGATGGATCTGGATGATATTTCTGTAGCATCATATCTGGAAAACATTATGTACATTGGATAGCTTTGGTGGTAAGGCTAACCGATATGCCATATTTCCCAGTTAATCTAAGATCTCGAAAGGTCTGATGTATCGAGAACTCAACTTACCTTTCTTTTCAAATCTCATGATACCCTTGGATGGTGAAACTTTTAGAAAAATTAAATCCTTTACAAAGAATTCCAAAGTTTAGCATCTGATATCTGTATAACTTTTATGCTGACTTTGAGCAGTCCTTAATCTATCACAGACAAGCTAAACATCTTTAGAAGCCTACTCAACCAGATTGAAAGCTAATATCTTTCTGTCACCCATTTCTTCCCATCCAATTGAAGAACGGCATCTCTTGCCATGCCGATACTGGAATGGTAATTGTAATTATAAGCAAATTCTACCAATGAAATATGATCTTCCCAAGAGCCTTTAAAATCCAGTGCACAAGCTCTCAACATATCCTCGAGCGTCTAAATTGTGCGCTCGAACTGACCATCATTCTACAGATGGAAAGCTGTACTGAAATTCAGTCGAGATCCCATAGCATCTTGAAAATGCTCCCATAAATGAAAGGTAAATCGAGAATCTCTATAAGAAGTACAGGATAATTGGTTAGGAGTGACTTGATACTTAAGGAAGTCAAGGGTTCAAGTCGCTCCGGACATGAATTGGAGTTGTGGCCAATTTTGCACACTCCGACAAACTCGTGTGGGGCAGTGGCCCTACGGTGTGCACTCCAAAGTGGACAATACGATTGAGTTGAGGCAAACCTGGGGCAAAGTGCCAAGGGGATGCCAGCTGACAACCTATTAAAATGGGTGGGCCTTGACAATAAAATGCGACAATTGGTTAGGAGTGACTTGACACTTGAGGAAGTCAGGGGTTCAAGTCACTCCAGATGTGAATTGAAGTTGTGGCCAATTTGGCACACTCCGACAAACCCGTGCGGGGCAGTGGCCCTAAGGGGTGCACTCCAGAGTGGACAATACAGTTGAGTCGAGGCAAACCTGAGGCAAAGTGCCAAGGGGATGTCAGCCGACAACCTATTGAAACAGGTGGCCCTTGACAATAAAACATGACAATTGGTTAGAAGTGACTTGACACTTGAGGAAGTCAGGGGTTCAAGTCGTTCCAGACACGAATTGGAGTTGTGGCCAATTTGGCACACTCCAACAAACCCATGCAGAGCGGTGGCCCTACGGGGTGCAGTCCAAAATGGACCATACAGTTGAGTAAAGGCAAACCTATGGCAAAGTGCTAAAGGGATGCCAACCGACAGCCTATTGAAACGGGCTGGGCCTTGACATAATATTCATTTTGATCATAATTAATATAAGTTAATTGAGCTAGTGATAATTAATTTTGTGATACTAATTACATACCTTTCAAATAATATGCTGTGGTATTATTCTAGTGGTACCTAAAAGCTAACTTTTTAGGGTGAACCTAATATAATTAGTTAGTCTAACAAATTTGATCCCATAAATCTTTAAAATTTTTTATAACCTATAATATTTTAATTTGTTTACTTAAATTTCTAAAATTAAAAATAAATAAACACTTTAAGCTTTCAATGAATGAATTCTATTAAGGATTACTATCTAATATACTATTAGTGGTGTTTTTAAACTCTACAAACGAGGTTAAGATAGTAACACATACCCCATATTATTATTATTATTATTATTATTATTATTATTATTATTATTATTATTATTATTATTATTATTATTATTATTATTATTATTATTATTATTATTGCCATCTTAATCTTGCTGGGGGAGTTTAAAAATTTCACTAACTGTGTATTAAATAATAATCCTTCTAATAAAGCATTTTTTTCGAGATATGTTCCCAAAATGTAATAAAAAATTTAAATAGGGTTTATATATAATGCATTAACAATATATAACGTCTATAAACTATCACTATAGTAGAGGTTGACATTTTATTAATGAGAAACCTTAAATATATGCCAAACCCTCAAAAATAAAGGATTTATATATGATACACTGACAGTGTATAACCTCTATACCATGTCAGTGCACAAGAGATTGACACCTCATTAATGAGCAAACTAAAAAAATGTCAAGCCTTTAAATAAATACAAATAAATTTTTTTTTTGCTCATAAGGACTTGGCATATTTTAAGTTTGCTTATTAGTGACCTATAGTGCAGTGATAATATAAAAAACTATAAACTATCAATGTATAACATATAAACTTGGTTTAAATATTTTAAATATAAAACACTTATCCCAAAACTATTTGATTTCTTAAATTCGCAAGTATTTTCTAAATGGACCTTATGCCTTGAGGATTAGGGGTGTAAACAATACATTGGTGCTCACAAGCTACTCAAACTCGACTCGAAGAAAACTTGAACTCTACTCTATTTTTGTCGAGTTAAGCATAAGCTCGAGCTACTCAAGCTATCGAGCAAGCTGAGTTCGAGCACCCAAATGCCTGGCTCGAGTGCTCACAAGCCTAATCTAGTATTTCTATTTTAATATATATTTATTATTTTAATAATAAAATTACAGTTATACCTTTAAAATTTATATATTGTAATCAAAACCCTAAATCTATATCCCAACTTTCTTTCGCTTGTAACAAAGTTCCTCCCTTCCTCTTTCATTCTCTCCCTAAATATCAATCTCATCCTAGTAAGAGCTGTTACCCCTTCTGGCAACCATAGTCACCCTTTTGGCATCTTTATTCTCGTCTCTCTGTTATGCCATCAACCTTCTCTTTCTTAGACTTGAAAAAACTTTTCTTCTAATGTCCCAGGTTTATAGATTTGGTTGACAGACCCTTTTCCTCTCTCTTGATTCCATCCCAGCAAAACTGCCATCTGCAAGGCTCTTCCATTTCATCAATGTCCACAGTTGCTCTTCGTAGCTTTATCTCTTCTTTTCCAGTCGAGCCCACCATCTACAACCATAGATTCGGAATTTTTTCTCTTCCAATAAACTGATTTTCTCTTTTTCTGGCCCCTAAAAAAAAACCATTTCTCTCATGAATTGTGTGTTTTTTTTTGCTGAGTTTCCATTTTTTTATTTTATTATTATTATTATTTGTTTTACCCTTTTTTGTTCTTTCTATTTTTTAATGTTTTATTGATTTTGCTTTGAAGATAAAATGGTATGCTTTGAATTGATATATTGTTTTTGCTTGGGGTTTCTTGTTTATGTATTGATTTATTGAGGAATCAAGGGTTTCTATTTGAATTGTTTTCAACCATAGGTTTTAGGCTTTCTTGGGAGAGGGTGTTTCGAATGAGAGAATTTCGAGTCTGAATGTAAATTAATTAAGATGAATGTTGTTTTCAGCTTGAAATCACATTGAATTTGAAGAATTTTGTTTCGTATTGGTTTTGGCTTCAATCTGCTGAAGGTTCTTGTGAAATTGTGCCTTGGTTGAAAAAAAGTTCAATTTTGGTTAAGCACAAGAATTGAGTTCGAGCAGCTCAAACGAGCTTAATTGAGTACGAGACTTGAGCTCGGATAATCAAGCCTAATCGAGCGAGCTCGAGTAGCTCGATTTCGATCTCAAGCCAAGCTCGAGCTCAAAAATTTAAGACTCAACCCAGCTCAAGTTGAGCACTAAGCATCGAGTTTTCGAGTCGAGCTCGAGCACTCTACTGTATTGGCTCTGCTTGATTACACCCCTCTCGGGGATATAATATTGTTTTTCCATGAATGTTAATGTTAAACTGAATCCTTACTATCATCTGCGTATAAGTTTGACAAATCAATAATAAATAATAATGCATTAGTTTTGCTTTGAAGTTTCTATACTTTTAAAGTTCTTCTGAATTTTACCTATATGGATTAATTTATTTTGTAGTCTGGTTACTTCGAAGCCCGAGAAATTAATCTATCCCTGTTAACGTTAAAATAATCTGAGGGTTATAGATCAACAAAAATTTCATAGTAAGTGAATAGTTTTTGTATATTATACAATGTAATGCCACTTAGCTCTTCTCATCTGATGTAGAATAGCTTGCCTAGCTATTCTGATATCATTCTGCCATTTTGTAGATAACTATTCATTCAACTTATTGCTTGTAATTGTTTGCGCATAAAGTGCCTACAACAAGATGCTTGATCTTGACCAAATTCTAAGGTGGAATTCTTTTGAAGCTTTTCCCTTATCAAAACTGCGAGTACTACTCGACCTCATATACACTTTTTCACCTCAATTTGACTTCAAAAATCATCTTGGGTAAAAGGAACTATGGGAAAAAGTGGCAACTGAATCATTACCAGATGCATGGAGGGGATAGCATTCGTTCTCACTTCTGTAATTGAATTCCATAGTCTTTTCATCCATAAAAGGAGGATTAGTTGGTGCAGGGAGGTCTTCTTCTTTCCTTGTTAGCATCTGCAGTACCTTAGACATTGATGGTCTTAGTGATGGGATCTCTTGGGTGCAAAGAAGTCCAATATGCACTACTCTAAGAAGCTCATTCTTCACATTGCTGCTATGGTTGTCATTATATAACATTACATGTGGGTCGTAAATCTTCTCCACGGTCCCTAATTGAAATTGTTTCCACGCCTGTGCCACCAATGAAAACACAAATGACAAACAAAAAACTTTTTAAAGTGGTGCTTCATGTGGGAAAAGAAGGGTACATAAAGGAGCTGTCTAAAGCTTACAACTGTAACTAGGCTGTCAGAATATTCTATGTCATTTCTCCTGTTGTTTTGCTTTCCAGTAACAATTTCCAGTAAAAGAACTCCAAAACTATAGACGTCCGCCTTCTCTGTTAACTGACCATGTGCTAGGCATTCCGGAGCCATATATCCTCTGTTGATCGTAAAAGTAGAAATTACTTGTTCAAACATATTTGAATTGGACATTGAAAAACAAATTTTACTCTTCCAATGCTCTTGCTCTTAAAACTGAATTTTCGTCTGAGCCTATCTGAGATGCTTTTTTGAATTTGCTATACAGTGGATCATGCCTAGAGCAGATAGAAAGAAGATGATGCTTACAGTGTTCCAGCAATGGCAGTGCTAATGTGACTCTGATCTTCCTGGAAAGACCTTGCCAACCCAAAATCAGCTATTTTGGCAAGGAACCTTGAATCCAACAAGATATTGCTAGCTTTGATATCTCTGTGAATGATTTTGGTCTTGGAGTTCTCGTGAAGGTAGACTAAACCTTCTGCGGTCCCAATAATAACATTATATCTCTTTTCCCAGTTAAGTACTCCACCTCTGCTGGGATCTGTTTTGTTTTGGAAAGGGAAAAAGCTATTAGTATGCAATACGGATCAGCTCAATTAAACTGACTAAATATCAGTATCATTTTAAGCTTTAGCATCCATATTGGATGTAAAGTATTGGTATTTACCAAAAATGAAACGATCAAGGCTCTTGTTAGGAAGGAACTCATAGACAAGAAGACTTTCAGGTCTAGAACAGCTACATCCCAGCAACCGAACCAGGTTTTTATGCTCCACACTACTTATTATGTTGACTTCATTGTAGAAAGCTGCTGCTCTGTGTCGATTGTTAAAGAAAAGCCTCTTGACAGCTATCTCTCTTCCGTCAGGTAGAACTCCCTATAGACCACAAATAAATCACATGCACTGACCTTAACACACTAGTTAAATGCCAAAGAAGAGCAGTAGACATCGGAGGAAAACTACCTTATAAACTGTCCCATATCCTCCTTGCCCAAGCTTGTTCTCATCGCTGAACGATCTTGTAGCCTTCTCAAGTGTAGAGTACTTGAAATTTAGGTTTGTATCACGAAGGAGTTTCACCAACTTTTCTGCATTATTTGAACCTGAAATGCAGATTTACTTTAGCCAAAAAGACAGGGAAAACTAGAAAATATCATGTTATTATTTAAAGCAAAACTTGCCTCACCACAATTCCATGCATTGAATAATTCAGATAACTTTGGCTGACAACTAAAACATTTTCATCTCTTGTTCCTTTTATTTTTATTTTTTTTTTTGTGCATTCAAAGTGTATTTTGACACCTAGTAAGTAAACTTTTTACCTCGTTTCTTCTGTATGTATCTGTGGTTCCAGATATAAACTCCAATAACTGCTCCGATCCCTAAAACAACGAAGGAACTGACAATTGAAACGACTATAAGTATAGTGGTTCCTGCAAATTCAAGAATGTAACAAATTCACAATCATCATAATTAACTAACATTCAATGTGTGACATACACAGGAAATTATATTAAGAAACCATAGCATATTACTTAAGTAACGTTTAGTGTGTGACAGATGACAAGATGAAATTCTTTTACCTCTTGAAATTCCATTTTTTGGTTCTTTATTGAGGAAATCCGTGTCAGAGTACCTCATGAAGCAGCCATTGTAGAGTGCCCGTCCTTCTGACCAAGGCAAGCACCCCAACAATGATGAAGATGCATTGTCTAAACATGCTTTACAAGAACTCACATTCAATGTCTTCCAGCAATTAACCAAAACATAAGCCGACTCATTTGTTCTTGGAACTGCCACCCGAGCCTTAGCGTAGCCTCCATTTTCCAATGCAGCAGCAATTGCATGCGTCACAGCTTGTTTTGCTGATTCGTGAAAATTTGATCCCTTTTGGCTTTTATTCCCACACAGTGCCTTGTCATTCGGTCCCATGTACTCCTCAAAGAAGTTATAATTCTTGGATTTCATGATACACCCATCAAGGAAAATGGTAATCGCGTTGAATGGATAGCATTGAGGAAGAACCGTGCGTGCCTGAGCGTAGCACAACGCACAGTCAAGCGAAGATAGATCCCCATAACACTGAAAAAAGCCATAGTGAATATCAAGCTCCGAGCCTGTAACTGCTTTTCCAAAACCTGAATTGCGCATTTGTTCACTGATTTTCTCCATTGAACCAACGATATTTTGAGTAAAGATACTTGTATTGTGTCTCACTTGGTTGCCGCATGTAATATCCACTATTTGGACTCTCGGATCTCCTTCTACACTTTTGAGTAATGCCAGAGAACCGATAAGAACCAAGAAAACATATTGAGCTGTTTTATCCATTTTTCTAAGCGTAAGTTTGGATTTTGGAGTGGCCGAATTATCTCCAAGTTCTATTGCAAGGCTCATGAAATTGGTTAAGTGTCATCAACTGTGAATTTATCAATGAATCTGAAAAGAAAATGAAATTATTTATGTAAATTCCAATATCAATAAACTGTGTTTAATTGTGTCACATGAGAGTACCTTTAAAATATAAAGCATGTGAAATATGTTGTATATAAAAAATACTAAGACAGATAAACATATGCATTTAACTCGATTTTTATGTTTATTTTAATTGAATATAATCTTATAAGATTATCTTAACCATTTATCATGATACTTATTCATATGCAACTAATTTTCATGAAACATATTTTATTAGTATAAGATGAAATGAAAATTTTTAATTCATTCTTTTGTATAATGCGCATGCTTGCTTAAATTTAGTTTTAGATGTTTTTTTATTTGTGATTTGAATTATAAGGCAATATACAAATCATTGTAACAAAATACAAATATTAATTACTTTTTGTATATAATTTATTCTATATCACATAATAAAGATTATATAATGGATATTAAGTATAAAACATTGATTCTAAATAACATGTATAACCTAAGAGATTATATAATGTAATTTATATCACATGACAAAGTATTATTAATTTATTTTACGTTTGAAATTAAGAACAAAAAATTTATTTTAAATAACATGTATAATTCTAGGATATTATAATTTATTCTAAATCATATGCATACTCATAAGAATTAAAAAATATATAATTATTTTAAATCTTATTATAACTTATAAGAAATTATTACGAGTAACATAATATATATATATATATTAATTTTTAAGTATTAATATATAATATATTTCAAAGACTATTTTGATTTTATATTAATCATTATGATAAGATAAACAAATCAATGACCTATTTTATATATTTTATTCTAAACCACACAACAAGTGATTATACAGAAATAGCACATTTGTTTTATATATTTTGTATATAACTTATGTTATAACTTATAAGACTTTATTAGAAGTAAAATAACATATATATTTTTTTAGAGTATTAATAAGTATTAATATAGTTAAAAAAGGGCTATTTTAACTTTTTTAAAAATTAATTTAAGGCATTTGGTTCACAAATAGTTAGATTATCTTTCGGAATCTAATTATGCTAAAAACATTATGAATTTTCAGAATTTTAGATTTTTGCATTTGATTTAATTGGAAGAAAAATAAGATTTTGGTATCCAATTGAGGAAATGTAAGAGAAATTGAAGACATATTTTTACTATATTAATTGTCCTTAGTTATATTATTAGTTAGTTGATATTAATAATACACAAAAGAAAATTATATTTAAATGTTTTTTTATTTAACATGCAAATTATTTATTTATTTATTTAATATGTAAATTATTTATTACCTTATTTATAATCAATAAATATTATGCATTTGTAAAATGTCACTTACAAGTAAATATTAACTATGATTATTGAATCGTTATCCAAACCCAATCATTATTTATTTGTAGATTTTAAACTTTAGCATTATCATCTAATAATAATAGTTAATATTGTTGTTAAATGGTACCACAGTTTTTGGTCATTTAGTAGAAGGTGGAATCCAAATTGGCCCCTAATGTTTCTCATTTTTACCGTTAGACTGATACTTTCAACTCTTTTTTTTTGCCCAAACTCCGAGTTTTGCATTTAATCATAACAGAAAAGTGTTACTGAAAACCTGTAGGCACATTCTCCTTCCCCCAATTTCCGAGCTTTTTACTAGAGTAAAAAGAGTTATGTCCTTCGTTTGGTGCCAGGCTGTTAGTTAAGCACTCGACTGAGATCTTTTCTTAGTTTTTGTTTTTTATATTTGAAATTTTTGTTTTGCTTGTTTTCAGAAATTAGAAAATACAAAATATATTTAGTTAATATTGTTATATATTGAAAATAAATATTTAAATTATTTCACATATAAAATTTAATTCATAAAATAAATTTTAAAACATAAAAACAAAAATAATAATGCATTTATTACATAAAATTGTATTATTTAAATAATATTATTTATAACAATAAATAATATTGTTTTATACTTTTTAATAGTAATATTAAATATACTCAAAATCATATTAGAATTTAATATAAATTTAATAATATTACAATTAAGTTAATATTAAAATTAATACTAAATAAAGTTGTTTGATATTAAATTTTATTAGAGAATAAAGAAATTTCGTAAGCTATACATTAAATAACAATATGAATTAATAAATTATAAATTACATTCAATAATATTATTAAATTTTCTTGTAATATTATAAAATTATTAGATAGTATATATTCAACTAATTTATTTATAAAAAAATTTATAAAATTATAAAAGCATATTACTACAAAGTAATATTTAATATTAAATATTCATTTATTTAATAATATTACTAGTGATATATTATAAATTTAATTGAAAAATAATATATATTAAATAATATTTGTTTACTAATTTAATAGTTAATACTTTATTATAGTACTTAATAACATTAATGAGTAAGTTATTAGAATTATCCCTAGTATATTAAATAACATTATATATTTTCAATTAAATATTATTAAAATATTATAATTTTCATGTAATTTATATTTAATTATTTTTTGAAACTTTCAAATTTTATATATTTAATTAAATAAATAATTTTATTTTTAATTAAATAGCATTTTATATTAAATTTAATATAATTTTCATTTACAAATAATTAATTTTATTTATAATTTTACTATAAAAATATATAATTATATTAATACAAAAATAATATTTACTTACTAATGAATAGTGCCCAAAATGAAAGCATTTTCCAAAAACAATGAAAAAAAAACCCTACTTCCAACAATTTTGGAAAAAAATTTTTGTTTTCATTTTTTTTAAACAAAAACCATTATCAAACATGTGTTTTTTTTTATAGAGAAAGCATTTAGCCGGTTTTGTTGGTTCAGTTTTGAAATTTCGTAAATTTCATAACCGACTTCACTTGATTAATCGACCGAACCAAATCAAATTAAAGTGACTAAATGAAATACCCAAAATCGATTTAAATTGGCCAGTTCAATCGGTTATTTTAGTTTTAACTATTGCATTATATATTATATAAAATAAATGATATATTACATTATATAATTTTAAAATATTATTTAAGTTATGTTGTATTTATATTATATATAAAACTATATTTTAAATATAAATTAATAGGGATGGTTAACTCGATTAATTTGGATATCAGTTTTTAAAACCGATAATCGATCGTATTAACTAGCTAAGTTGACCGAATAAACTAAATTTTGATCGAAACTGAATTAACTAAACCAAATTGACTAAATTTGATCGATTTTGATCATTTAAATTGATTTGAACTGATCGAATCGAATTAATTGAATTCAGCTTATTCAATTAGTTAAATTGGTTTTAATTGACTTTTGGTTACCTTATTTTTTGTTGTTTTTTAGAAAAACTCAAAATAAAACAAAAATAGAAAAACAAAAAAAAAATCAAAAATATAAAAACGATGCCAAAACAATCACTAAGCAAATAAATGTCTTTATTTTCGCTCGCTCATAAACAAAATTAAAATTGAACCAAGGAGAAGGAAATGAGAAATAGGTTGTCTTAAATTCTCTTTTTAGTACTAGTACGTATATATGTATGTGTGTGTATATATGTACATATATATATATATATGACTAGGGATCTACTTACATATGTGTAAAATAAATTTATTTTACACAGTTTTATATCTTCATATAGGATTAATATTTTTGCAAAGCAACCGTTAGATTTAACAACTTACTCATATTTATTATGTATGTAAATTTTTGAATCAATCTGCTATTTCTATCATTTTAATCGAGAATACTATTTTTTTCAATATATATGAACGGTTGAAATTTTATTTTACGAAATATATAGTTAGACATATTCGATATTTGAACATAAAATATAAAATTCAACGGTCGGATTAAAAAAATTATAAATCATATAAAAAGATATGAAAGCGTGTAAAACTAAATATATTTTACACATGTATAACTGGATCCCTCCTATATATATATATATATATATATATATATATATATATATATATATATATATATATATATATATATATATATATAAGAAAGTAGAGAAAGAAGCAAAAACCTCAAAAAATATGAAAGTCCAACAACTAGGGAGAGAGAAGAAAAGAGACAATGCTTGAATGCATAGAAGTGAAATGAGAACAAAGAAGATTTTTTAAGTTGAACAACACAATGTGACAAACGGAAAGAAGGGAAAAAAAAAAAGCAAAAGAGAAAAAGCTTTAGAGAGAGAGAGAGAAAAAATGGGATTAAGGTAAAAAGTTGTTGGAAATTTTCAAAATAGTGAACAATAATTGATTAAAAATTATATTTAATCAATAGAATAAGAAACTAGATACATTTATTCAATAAATAGTTTCTTTTTCAAAGAATTACATATTCTTTGAAAAGGTGTTCTTTCACTTGTGAATGGTTGAAAAACATAACCATTAGATTCCAAAATTTGTTATTATATTAAATAATTGTGTTTGTTGGATCAAACAATACAAGTTAAAAATCACAACATTTGGTTGTAAAGACGCAACTTTTGAATTAGATATTTATAAATAAAGATGTTAAGGTTCATTTTGAGATACACCAAGAGTCATAAGAATTATGATATACTCTCTTTCCTCTCATTTTGAAACTAAAGTTAAATCTCTTAGACATTATTTGTTGTAGAAAAATAGTGATTAAGACAAGATATTTTTGTATTTGTCAAAGGTATTTAGTGATTTAATTTCAGTAATGCAAATTAATTTTACACAAGCTTCTTTGTATCATAGAGATATTTGATAAAACCCTTATTGCAAAGTACAATTTGTGGAGGCAAAATAATCCTAAGGAACATGGCATTATAGCAATACACCTAGAAGCCATTTTTGTAGTTGTTCGTGATTACCAAAGAGTTCAAAGTTCAAAGTGATTCAAAGTAGTTAAGCAAACTCAAGGTCATCTTTATATCCACCAAGGAGGTTCATACTAAAAGCAATGTTTTTTGAACAACAATATTAGGAATTTTTATGGCTACCATGAAGATAGATTCCTTGAGAGAGATGGCTACCAACTTTCAATTTTGAAAAAATTTGCTGGAAGGAATTTCCTAAGGTGGCACTAAAATATGTGGATTCTCCTTACCATACTCAATATTGCATACGTCATTACTACTCTAAAGTGTGAGGACCCTAATTTTCTTATATTTAATATAAGCTACAGAGCATAAAGAGAAAATTTATTGTTAAAATATTTAATGAAGTGTCTATTCAATAAGATTTAGAGAGGTACTCGGTGAAGGCCTCACAAGGATTTTTTTTGTCCAGATCGAAGTGAGACCCTAAAATAATGATATTAGAGGATGAAATTAGTGTAATTTTAAGTACAAAATAAGTGTATCATAAATATATTACGTGAGTAAAAATAACTCTTAGATTAAGTTGAGAAAAAATATAAAATAAATAAATAAAATACAATATTGATGTAATTGCTAATATTCATTAATTATGGAATTAAGAGAAATAATGAATAAAGATAGACTGTAAAATTAAAATTGAAAAAAATACGATTTATTGTAATTATACTTTAGTAATATGTAATAAGAAATAAAAATAAATTAATTATAGGAATTAATAAAATAGAAGATAGGAAATTAAAAAGAAATTACTAAGATTATAGTATAGAAATTGGAATATAATTTGAGAAAGAATAAAATCTAATAGTAATTATGTTTTAAACACTTAATAAAAAATAAAGTAAGTTAACTATTGAAATTAACAAAAATATATATAAAATAAATATCAATTAAAATCTAAAAAAAAAGAAGACGAAGAAGAAAAAAAAAAGAAAAAAAGAAAATATCGCAGCAAGCTTCTCGCGGAAGCTTGCTGCCCTGCAGATCCATTAAGAACAGAAAAAGAAAAGAAACAAAGAGAAAAAAAAGGAGGGAATTTAATTCGCTGTCTTGGTGGCATAATTTAATTGGATTTCATGTGAATAAAGGGGGACCCATTTCAGCCAAAAATCTGTCTTCTTCAGCAACTTGGAAACCGACTTATTCCCCTGTTTTACTGCTGCATCGTTGCAGCCTAAAATTCCTAAGATTTCTTAACGTTTTCCTTTCATCTTGTCCATTAATTCACCATGTTTCATTACCAAAACAATAATCATCCTTCATTAAACCCATTCCCCACCTTAAGAACATTTAAAACTCAGAATTAGAAGGTGTACGTGAAGCAACAAAACCGGTTTTGGGAAGTTTGTACAGTCGGCAATGGTGAAAGGTGAGGTGGGTGATGTTTTGGTTCATTCTAGTTATAGTATTCCTTTGTTTCATGCATGGATGATATTATTTCAACTTTAAATTGAATTAGATATGAGTGTAGAGGTGCAGAACAAAATCTGTCATTAAAGGAAAATAAAGAAATTGTTATGATTTTAATGTTTGTTGGCTGGAAATTTGTAATAGATCCTGACAGAAACTTGATGGAAGCTTGCTTGAGTGATGATGTTGCAAAATCAGCGAAAGTAACGTGACTCTGTGTGTGTCTCGGCCAAGCAAAGAATGACGTTGGTGATGATTGTTTGTATGAACTGATGTATGTTTGATAGAGAATTAGTAGAAAGGATGAATAAAAATTGTTGGAGGCTTGAATTGAATTGATGATTTTTGGCAAAACAGCAAAGTGGCAATAAAACATGGTGAATGACGTGAATAGGGGGCCATTTGGTTTTGAGAATTGGCTGAATGTTGATGATGATAATTGAGGAGTTAAAGGTGTTTGATGAAAAGTATAGGTGAAATAGAAGATGTCTATAAATTGAGTTGAAAAAAATAAGTGAAATTAATAAGGAAGGATTGATAGTAAACTGTCGGCCCTGGTTTTGGGAAAGCCAATCTGTGCAGCCATGAAGGGGATAAAAGAAATTGATGCAATTTTATGAATGGTAATTATAGAATAAACATAATAATGAATTAAGATCAATTATAAAACTAAAAATAGCAAATGAAATTATATATATATATATATATATATATTTACATATCAAGTAAAATTCATGAATGGCAATTTGTATATAAAGAGAAATATATGAAATGGGAGATTAGGAGAAAAGAATATGATGCTAAAATAGTTATGTTTTAGTATTTAAAGGGGCAATCAAATATGAATAAATAGCATTATGAAATAAGAAATGAGAAAATGATAACTATTAGGCAAATGAAATTTACAGCCAAGGTATAAATCATGAAGTGATTATGTTAAACCTTTTAATTTAATAAGTAAAGAATGGTATTTAAATGGTGACAAAACTATGGATAAGATCTTAAGGCATAAAAGTAAGCAGAAAATTGAGTATGGGATAAGAATTGAGAGAAAGAATGAATTTTGGACATAGGAACTTATTGACCAAGCTTTCAAGATTAGTTTTCATATCAAAATTTTATGGGTAAAGAATAATGAATTAGGATTAATAAAGATTATTGGTGAAACTAATAAATAGAAAAAGAATAAGAATATGACAAATATGAAATTTGTCAAGACTTAATGCATGAGTTTTTTTATGTAAAATTTTATAATTTAATAATTAGTGAATAAAATATATAGGTTAATTAAATTATTAGTGAGATTGAATTTGAACAAAGAGTGAATTTTTGGATAAATAGGAAAATTGTTAATCATATTTTATAATATTAATAATGAATTTAATGGATTATGAGTTAGGAGCAATATAACCATAAAACTTATTAGTAAAATTAGAATTGGAAAATAATAAGTGAAAATCCAAGAATAGAAATTTGACTATAATGAAAATATTACATGATATTGGTGGAGAAAATTAAAAGAAAAGAATATAATTTAATTGGAATAACAGTGTAATGAGTAATAGAAAACAAAATAAATTGATAGTAAAAAAATTAATAAAATGAAATTAAATTTGATATGAATAAATGATGGAATTAATATCAATAATGAATAAGGATTAATTATAAAATTTGAATTGGGAAATAATAAATATAAGAAATAATTAAAGACCATAGAATTTTAATGAAATTAAAATTAGAAAAAATAAATCAATGTAATTATAGTTACATTTTGGAAATTAATAAGGAACAAAATAAGATTTCTATCGAAAGTGACTATACAGAAGATAAAAGGTAATAGAATAATTATTAGAAATTGGAATATGAAATAATTGGTGAAAGAGATTTTAATTTAATTGTTGAAATATTAAAGTAGTTCGTAGGAAATTAAATAAGTAAATTATTGAAATTTATAAATATAAGGTAAGGATTTATAGAATATTTATTTTAATAATATATGAAATTTCAAATTGAAATTATTGGTGACATGAAAATTTAAGAAAAAATGGAATTTGGTTGAAATTATATTTTTGGCATTTAGTACGAAATGAAATAAGTTAGTAATTGAGAATGATAAATAGAAATTAGAAATTATGGAATATTTATTAGAATCATAATATAGAATTTTAAATATATTTGGAATTGTTCTGCAGTGCTAGGAAATAGAAAGATAAAGAGACGTAATCAATGCTACTGAATTTTATATTGCAATGAAATAGAGGTAAGAGACACATATAGAAGTTGCATAGAAATCAATTACATGAATGGTTACATGGATTGATTTTACAAGAATTGGTTTATATGAACTGATTGCATGAAATGGTTTACATGAATTGAATTATATGACATGATTCACACGAATTGCATCACATGAAAGGATTTACATAAATTGATTTACAAGAAATGAGTTACATGAATTGTTTTACATAAAATGTTTTACATGTTTTGAAATTACATGAAATGTTTTACATGAATTGAATTTCATGAGAAGATTTACATGAATTGAATCTCATGAGACGATTTACATGAATTGATTTATATGAAATGATATACGATTATATGAAGTGATTTTTACGAGATTGATGTCTCCCTGATGATCTTGCATACGAGATATTGATGACTAGGTTGGGAGACGTCCCAGACCTTCCTTTTTACATGATATGACTGTCGGAATTATGGTTAAATCCACAGGTTTCCACAGTGAGCACCTAACTAGTGCGATCTATGACAGGACAGTGGCCATTGTTACGAGATATGTGATCGTCCCTACGGGGATACGAGATTGTGCATGATTCTCTGGGAGATTATTTTCTATCGATATGTGATATTTGACAAGTGATTGATTTACCGAATGATTTGATTGAAAAGTGACGAAAGAAACGATACGAGTTTTACAGTATATGTTTTCTCGATACAAATGCTTTTATCATATTTTAATGATTTTACGAGAAATATTTTATAGCGTTAACTGAAATACGAGATGCATTTATTTCCTTTTTATGATTTTAAAAGAATTGCTATACTACATTAAACACGAAATTCTCATGATTTTGAAAAAAAGTTCCATAGTATTTTATTAAAAGATAATAATGTTACATTAAATAAGTTTATTTTGTTTAACTACATATAGTGTAACTTTTATATATGTTTATTACTGGGCTTTTCCCAAAACTCACCCACCTCTCATCATTCCAGATAGCTCATAGAGTGCATGACTACTGCTGTGTTAGGTTAGTTGAAGAAAACTTCTAGAAGTATGAAGTATCAAGTAACCAGGTATTTTAGAAATTTTATACTTATATTCAAACTAGTAAATGCACAGCAGTTATATTTGTAATGAGATGTCAATAATGTATTGTTGAGTTATATGATGTATATGAATGGTAGGATGTAAATTTCATATGAATAGTAAATTATAGAAATTATAAATATATTATTATAGAATTTAGTCTGAATTTATTACTGCTTAATTATAGATTAAATAATTTTAATAGTATGAAGGTTTAACCGAAATGGAAATCATACAGTCAATTTACATTGACACCGAATACAAACCAAATGATATCAAATAAATGAAAGAGAAAGATTGAAGTAAAAAGGAAAAATTTAGTTCGGAGTTTTCTAATTTCAAATGTTACATGAAGCCAAAAGAGAAAAAAGATGAAACAAGTGAGGAAACTTATCAAAGATAGAAATGGGAAAACAATGACTACACCTGTAGTGGTTGCATTTTGAACGATATGTTTGATTCCCTATTTCATACATATACAGAAATGGAAAAACGAAGACTACACCTGTAGAGGTTGCATTTTGAATGGTATGTCTAATTCTCTATTGATACTGTAGACACTTAATTTTGTCTGAAATAATAAATCTATTTAATCATACGTTTGAATTTGTAAAAATAAAAAATAAAAAAAAGAAGGAAAAGAAAATCAGTATTAAAAAAATAATAATAATAAAATAAATAAATAATTAATAATAAATAATTAAAAATAAAAAGATTGAGTTTGCCAGCCTTGAGGTTGCCAGTTCGCCCATTGGTGTTCGCCAGCCTTGTGGTCGCTGGAGCCCTGCTGTCTCACCAACTTCACTGACATCGACTGTGTAAAGCAATCATAATCTCTTCATCTTAGAGATTTGATCCGCTTTTGTTGACTAAGGAATTCATAAAAAGCTGCTCGAGGTAAAGAAAAAAGAAAGAAAGAACAATGTCAACAACACTGGTGTGAGGCTGTCAGACAGCCACCCTAAGCTTAGTTCTGCTATCCTCGTCGACCTCTAGATAAACCTCATTTGGAGTGAAAGTCTCCTGAAAATTAATTTGCTCCGATTTTATTGACTAAAAGTTGCTCGGAAAAGATGAAGAAGAAAGGAAGATCAGTTCCAAGATCCTCTGCAACTCTACATTCACATGAAAAAACCAAGATTTTCAAGCAAGCATTTAAGAATGCTCAGAAAAAAAAAACCAACTGAACAATGGAAACTAGTTGAACAATGGATTATAATCCCTGGTTTCAAAGATTTCGTCTGATTTTCTTTGACTAAGAATGCTTATAAATAGTCTAAAGGAGATCAGAGATGGACACAGGGGAAAGAACACAGAAACACAGAAAAACGGAGAGACAGAGAGAAAATAAAGAAAGATATACAGAGACAAGAAAATATTGAGAGAGACAGAGAAAAAGAGAGAACTCGACAACAAAAATCTCAATTTCAGTTCTGGTGTGATTGGGATGGTGACTGGAGCAGCATAGAGGAAGTGTGGACGACGGTGAGTAGTACCCTCGTTTGTTACTGGGGAGAAGAAGGTGTGGTAGCAAGAGGCGACCTTTGTTGAACTAGCGGCGAGGAAAATTGAAATGCGAGCTCGATAAAACTTACACGAGTCAAACACTGTAAGTATACTCTACATTCTTCATTTAAGAAATTTTAAATAAATCCTGTGTCTAGCTAAATATACCTCACCCAAATCTTATTCGCCATCCTTGCGGGCGAGCTCTCTACACTAGTTCAATTGTATGGGTGAACTCACTATGCATCAGTCCACATGTATAGGCGATCTATAATGGTCAGGCGATCCTGTTAGGAGCTAGTTCAATTTTTTTATGTGGGAGCTATCATGGGTAGGCGATCTAACTACAGTAGTTGACAATCTCACTATGCGTTAGTCCACGTATATGGTGAACTATGTGGGCGGGTGATCTCATCATGCGTCCAACTGTATGGCGCAAGGCTTACTAAGTGGCGAGCTCTCCATGTTCTACTTGTATAGGGCGAGCTCTTATAGGTAACTTGTGTTTGGTGAGCCGTTTCACGGGCGAGCTATTAGGAAGAGAGTTGTTTCGAGCGAGCTAGTAAATTAAAAATTAATCTTTAATAAAAAAATAATAATAATTTTCCAAATTTCCCGATAGAGTTCTCACAAGCAAGTTGACTTACACATGGCAAGCTGTAAAAGGGGCGAGCTCTCATGCGTAAGTCGGCTTATTAGTGGCGAGCTGTTAAATGGCGAGCTCTGGTACATAAGTTATTTTTATGAGCAAACTGTTTCAGGCGAGTTAGTAAATTGAAAATAAATTAATAATTTAAAAAATAAAAATAATTTTTCAAATTTCACCAAAGTGTTGGAAAATTTGGAACAAAATTAATAATTTCAATTCTTTACATTAGATCAAAGTGTTGAAGGATGTTGAGAAAATCTTCACAAAAATTAACTTTTTAGGGGCGAGCTGTTAAGTTACAAAATTTTTTTAAGAGGCGAGCTCTTATGTATAAATTTGTGCCAGCAAGTTGAGGCGTGGCGAGAAGTTTGACATCTCGTGCATGGCGAGCTGTTTTGGGCGAATTAGTCTTTAATTAAAAAAAGATTTTTTCAAATTTCACCAAAGTGTTGGAAAATTTGGAACAAAAATTAATAATTTCAATTCTCTACATTCGATCAAAGTGTTGAAGGATGTAGGGAAATTTTTCAAAAACTTATAAAAAGAATTTGTCTAATTCAAAAATAAATTATTTTTTTAAGAAAATGATAATAATGAATAATCTTTTAATAAAATGTATATTTTCTTGGATAATAGTAGTAAATGAAAACTTAACCGATGCTGAAATTTTAGAATTTCGCAAGTATGTGATATTTAGAAAATTCTTAGGTGAGAAGATTTTTCTTCTAAATTTGACCAAAGTGTTGGAAAATTTAGGGAAAATAATTTCAATATTAAAGATTTTCATTATAATTTTGATAAATTTCACAAGAGAATTAAAAACATAATATATTAGACCGACGACGAAGCCTCTTCACAAGGATGAGTGTGTCATGTGAATACTTTGGAGGTAACAAATTTTCCTTGGGAACTCGATCAAAGTGTTGGAGAATATCTTAAGGAAAATAATAAAAAGAAAATTTAATTGAGAATAAAAGACCATTTAAATCAAGATTGCTAAAGATAAAACATGATTAATTGGTACCATCCATTGGATGGGCGTTGTGGGGGTGCTAATACCTTCCTCACACGTAACCGTACTCCCGAACCCAAATTCTGGAACATATAGCAATGCACTTATCCTTAGTTTTAAATAGGTGACCAATCACACCTAGGTTAAAATTAATTGGTGGCGACTCCATAACCTTACGTTTAGCGATTAGATCCCCGGATAAAAATCGTTACAACAGCTTGGCGACTCCGCTGGGGACCCGAGAGTCGAACCATTAATTAATCATGTGATATTTCAAGTCTTGGTTTAATGGTCTTAATTGGTGTTTAAATTCTTTAAGTTCGAAATAATGTTGTTTGCTTTTGAATTTTATTAATTGTGTTATTTTTATACTTGGTATATTATCGTTCATGAATTGTTGGGGCATCTAAGATGAGGGTTATATGTTGGTATGTTCCTTCACACACACAACACGTGCATTTACATGCATAAGCTCTAAGTCCCGAGCTCTATCCTCTTTAGGAGGGAGTGAGTAGCTACATTCTCGTGAGGTAGTAACCTCCGCATGGACTAGCGAATAACTCCCACTCAAATTGAATCCTTTCCGTTTGTAGCCTGTTATGGGTGAGGATTGGAGTGCCTTACTAGTCCTCTGTGGACATTACTAAGGAGCAATTTGGGAACCTTTAGACACTTTAAATCCTAAACCCAGCATATAGTGAACTTAAAGCACTAACCATAAAATAGAGTCTTACCCAGCTTATTTTGTAGAAAACCTAAAGTTAGGGGCACATGAAGGAACACTTTGATATAGCACCTTTTTATGAGAATAATAAATTGAAAATGATAAAAATTAGAAACAAAATTATATAAAAATTGAAATTAAAAATGAATTTTCAAATAAAAACATCCTTTATTAAATTCAATTTCATTTCTCTTTCTTCATCTAAAATTCAAAAAAAAATCATTTGTCATCTTCATTTGAACATTGCATCATTACATTCACATTACATAACATGGAGAGCAAATATCTTATTTTTGGGCTAAAAGGAGTCGAGGACATGGGAGATCAATTAGAAGCACGAATAATTGCTTTGGAGAATAATCAAGAAGAATTGGGACTTGAGATGCGAGAGATGAAGGAGCAGCTTGCAAAAATAATGAAAATGGTAGAAAGTCTGGGAAAGGCTAAAGTGGTTCATCCTCAGGGATCTTTGTCACTTCCAACTTAGTCACATGTTGAATCATTGACATATGAAGACCAATTGAATATTTATGAGACTGCCTGTCAGGATGATGTTGACATTGTTAATAGTCCAAGTGAAGATCCAGCTGTTAAAGATGTACGGAAAAAGATAGAAAGGTGGATGGATTATCTTGATGACCTTACGCC
Organism: Heritiera fomes; assembly: GCA_032173925.1. Classification (NCBI taxonomy): domain Eukaryota; kingdom Viridiplantae; phylum Streptophyta; class Magnoliopsida; order Malvales; family Malvaceae; genus Heritiera; species Heritiera fomes. The sequence continues at coordinate 10,913,975 of JAPDPM010000009.1, read as the reverse complement.
TAAAACAGAACCTTATATTCCTTCAGAACCTACACCAATACAGCCGCAACCTAATTCTCATTTTCACCCTAATCTCATTCGGCCACCTACTCAAACATTTGGAACAGGGTTTCACAATTTTACACAGCCTCCATATTTCAGTCCTTATTTTAGTCAATACCCTCGTCTTGCTCACATTCGACCATTTCCTCAGCCAGCCCCTGGAGCCCACACATTTGCAATGCCATCAAGTGCCTCAGTTAAAAATCAAGTTGTCCAAAAACAACCCAAGAAGAAAAAACGTACTGAGATCATCCCTATTCCTATCACATATGGAGAGCTTTACCCTCACTTACTTCAAATGAGTCTTGTTGCTCCTAAATTTTTGAACCCTTTAGTGCCTCCATACCCAGAATGGTATGATCTGAATGCAAGATGTGACTATCATGCAGGAAATATTGGGCATTCTATTGAAAATTGTAATGCTTTCAAGTATAAGGTGCAATCACTCATGGATGCAAAGTTGTTCAATATAGAAAAGGTCATTGGTCAGAAAATCTGAGAAGATCGATAAGGGTTAGAGTATGAGAAATGAGGATTTTGCTGGGTAATTTTCTTTAAGGCATTGGGATGGTACAAAGTACTTTTTGAATCTTGTAAATATTTTTCGTATAAATGGAGTTTAATTGATCTTACTTGCATGTCACATTTCATATATGCATCGTCTTTCATAAATAAACAACAAATAAATAATAAAAAAATTACAAAAAAAATACAAAAAAGTTTTTATTTACTTTCATTTATCATGACATTGCAAGCATGGCTTCTAACTTGGGGTTATAATAGAGATAGCTTGGGTACCAAAGGGTTTTAGATAACTCATTCGAGATTTGGATAATGGAAGAAGCGGAAGCAGTTCGAATAGAAAGGATGGAAAAGACCCAGAATGAGATGAAAGAACAATTGGCGCAAATGATAGATTTGTTAAATAGGTTAGACAATGGAAAAAGAATAATGGGAGAAATGGGAGAAATGGCCACCCAAGAGGGGCACCAATCACAAAACAACCCCATTTTTTAGGCTCAAACATCTCAGAGGCCACAAACACTACCCCTCGAAGGCTATATAGGCCCTAATATGCCAACTGCAGTTGGTTATGGTCAAGTCCAAGGGCATGTAGTGCATACTACAAAGAAGCAGCGAGTGGAAGAGGACTTGGGTTCCCAACAAAAGATAAATCTCATAGAAGAAAGGCTTCGAGTCATTGAGGGAATAGATTTTCGAGGATCGTTAGATGCAAATGGTCTTTGCTTAGTACCAGACATAGTAATTCCACCTAATTTCAAGGCACCAAAATTTGAAAAGTATGATGGGACAACATGCCCTAGAACTCATATTATCATGTACTGTAGGAAGATGGCTGCTTACACACGTGATGACAATCTGCTGATTCATGTTTTCCAAGATAGCCTCAAAGGTTTTGCTGTAAGATGGTATACTCAACTAGAGAGGGACCATATTCATTCATGGGAAGAATTAGCAAGGGCATTCATCATCCAATATAGGCATCTTGTGGATCTAGCCCCAGATCATTTATCTTTACAAACCATGGAGAAGAAAGCTACTGAAGGCTTTAGGGAATATGCCCATAGATGGAAGAATGTTGCTACCCAGGTCCAGCCTCCCCTCATAGAAAAAGAGACTGCAGCTCTGTTTCTTAGCACCCTTCAGGCACTATACTATGACAAGATGATCGGGAATGTTACTAAGAATTTTGCTGACATGGTAGCCTCCGAAGAGATGATTTAGAACGCAATCAAGAGAGGCAAGATCAAGATAGGCAAGATCAAGATAGGTGACATTGCTGATAACAAGCCAGAAAGAATGGAATACGAAGTGCAAGCTGTGACATTTGAGGGGCAATTTCCCAGAAACTCCACTCCACTTCAACCTTATTTGCCATTATACCATCCAACCTTGAACAATGTTTCCTGTGATCCTTATCTTTATTCACCAATCTCACAACCATGATTCCAAGCAAACTCTTAATCCCCAGTAATTGCTCACTCACTTACCTTTATGACTAATCCTATAGCTTGACCTGTCCAACAACTAGTGAACAATAAAAAGAGACCAAGGAGCAATCAAGGAAAAATTCCTATCTCAATTTCTGATCTCTTGTTGTTTTTGGTAAAAAACCAATATCTGACCCCTGAGAACAGCACCAAACCCATTGGCTAAGAGCTATGATCCAAATAGCAAATGTGACTATCACATGGGGGCAATTGGGCATTCAACAGAAAAATGCAGGCAGTTGAAGGAAAGGATTGAGGAGCTTATCAATGGGGGAATCTTAACTCAAGAACTTATGGATAAGTGAAAGTCCACTTTGATGCTAAGTTAGGTCATGATGAGGAACTAGATTGGAAGAAACTGAAATGTCAAGATTTTAGAGTTTGTGTTTTGTTGGAAAATGCTTTGTCATTTCCTTTGGTCTAGGTGACAGTTGTATGAGCACAACTTTTTGCATAATTTATTTTCCAGTGGCATATGACAAGAATGTTTCTTTTCTTCACATTAGTGATAAAAATGATTCTAAGAAAATTGGTGATTACTATCAAAGGTGAACGTCTTAAATCATTCCAGGATCACATCTCAATAAAACCTAAGTCACTCGAGAGCCAAAAAGCTTAAATTGGGGCATAAGATTTTGAAAGTCTGATTGACCATGACAGGGCTTCATTGTTAATGATTTTCAAAGAAATGATCGACTTGCAAAAACTTTTGAAATTTTTTGGAAATCAATGACAATCTTAAAGATTCTGGATAGTGGTGGTTTGATATTTGCCAAGATCATTTTGAAATACATTTCCACCCAGATTCATATACAAATCCTAAACTCTTCAATCCTGTACTCCCGAGATGCCTTTCACCCATGTTTTTGAAAAAAAAAAGAACCCAAGTTGAGGATTGTCCATTAATGTCCATCTGCACAACACCATTAGGTTGCGCATCACCTTTTCCTTAGATGAATATTTTGTCTGTGAAGTTAAGTTCTGTCATATTGAAATGTTGCACTTCAAAAAAAAGCAAAAAAAAAAGAAGATGAAATTGATTGTGACACCATGCACTTGTGATATTCAGATGATTTCAAAAGTCAAAAGAAAAACTTACCCTAAGAACTACTTTTTGATGAAGCATCTTAATTTGAAATGACGAATGGCCATCTTTCATCTTCCCTTCACAAATATGAAAATGATCCATTTGCTACCCCTTTGAGCTTGATAATTTCTAAATAAACCTTAACCAAGGATCACCCTTCACATTGAGGGGCATGTGTAGAAAGGATTCCTCCAAAGAACATGAATGATTCAACTCTTCTATTTGGTCAAATAAGGTTTACTGTGGGGCAAATTAGATATAAAATCTGGGATGAGAATAAAAGAAAAAAACACAAAAAAAAAGAAAGAAGAAGGAATACAAGGAAAAGTACAAAAAGAAAAGAGTTTCAAAGAATGAAAAGGATAAATGTTCATATGAGAAGAAATGATCCTTGGTTTGATTAACCTTTAAGCACATGTTTTGGGCCTGTTTATCCATTCTTTCAAAACCCTGAACCATGGCCTACATTACGTACTTAAAAGTCCATTTTGATCAAATATGGGTGCTTGCATCAAAGAGCTCTTCTTTGGAAAATTCTCACTATTATCTAGTTTAAATGAAATCTGAATTCTTAAATGCATGGTAGAACAAACAAAAAAACAAAAAAAAAGAGAAAAGAAAACAAAAGAAAGAGTGGAGCTCTAGGGTGAAAACCCGAAAAAGGCAGTCTAGAGCAAATAATAAACTCTCAATGAAACCAAGTCAAGTAGGACACGAATCGAAAATATGGAAAGAGAACCAATAATCCCTGGGAAACCCCCAAGATGCTTAAGGATTCTGATGTCTCTTGATTGCCCAACATTTTTCTGAAAAAGTTAGACCTTTCTTCTTGTACATACCATTCCTAAACAAAAAAGACCCCAGTTGTTCATATTTGATCTTGGCATTTATAGTATGCCATTATTCGAGAATTTAAGAGATTGTCAAACCAAATTGTAAATTTTTTTAAAAAAAAACTTTTTTTTGAAAAAAAAAGAGGAAGAAAGAGAAAGGATGGTATTTTCAGAAAATTATTTTGAGCCAAGGAACTATTGGTTTTTGGATAAGTGGTAAAGTATTCTCCAAACAAAACATCCTGGTGGCTAAACTTTCAATTGTCCAGTTGAAAAGATCCGGATAGGATTTATCTCACTCATCTTAAAAAGTAATTACTAATTTTCCGAAAGGATCAAGTATCACATGTGAAATTTGGATTCATTTCCCTCCTGGAAAATAGTTATAAGGAAAATTTTTAGTGCTTTTCATCAAAATGGTATGATGAAAGTGCAAAAACTTTACAGAGATAGAAAATAGAAAGGAGCTTTTATGATCATGTTGGGGCAAAGAAGATAAAAAAAAAACAAAGGATGTGCCTCTTTGACAAGATAAGAAAGAGTTTCAAAGTTAGAAAATGTATAGGATTGAGTGTCATGCATACATGCATACATACACAATATCATATAGCATCAGCATTGGAAGTAAGTTTTTCAAGTTGAAGGCTTGATAACATCCAATTAAGATTTTAAAGGTTATGCAACCTTTTTCAAAATAAGAAAGTCAAGTTTACTCATGATAAAGAAATATTTAAATCCAGTTTAATTAGTACCATGTTTATGAGTCTAATTAAAATTGAAACAAGATTTTCAAAAGATAAAATATTCTAAGTCCTCCGAGTAATATTCTAAGTCCTCCGGGCACAATTTCAGGTCCTTTAACCAAATTCCAAGCCCTTTGGGCAATATTCTAAGTCCTCCGAGCACAATTCTAAGACCTCCGGGCACAAATTTTAAGCCCCTAGGGCATCAATTTTAAGACCTCCGGGCAATATTCTAAGTCCTCCGGGCATAATTTCAGGTCCTTTGACCAAATTCCAAGCCCTTTGAGCAAATAATCTAAGTCCTCCGGGCAAAATTTTCAAGTCCTCCGAACACAAAATTAAGACCTCCGGGCATAAATGATAAGTCCTCCAAGCACCAAGTATAAGACATGGGCAAAATTTTCAAGTTTTCTAGGCACAAATTTAAGACCTCTGGGCATAAATGATAAGTCCTCCTGGCACCAAGTATAAGACCTCTAGGCAAAAATTTCAAGTCCTTCAGGCACAATTCCAAGACCACTGAGCACAAAATTTCAAGTCCTTCGGGCACAAAATTTCAAGTCCTCCGGGCACAATTCCAAGACCTCCGAGCACAAAATTCAAGTCCTCCAGACAAAATTCCTAAGTCCTCCGGGCACAAAGTATAAGACCTCTGGGCAAAATTTCAAAGTCCTCCGAGCACAAATTTAAATTTCTAAGTCCTCCGAGCATCAATTTGAAGACCTCCGGGCACAAACTTTAAGACCTCAGGTCATAATCTTAAGATATCCAGTTTATTTTCAAAAGTCGTGAGCCTCTTGAAAGAGAGGAGCCCAGTTTATTTTCAAAGGTCGTGAGCCTCTTGAAAAAGAGGAGCCCAGTTTATTTTTAAAAGTCGTGAGCCTCTTGAAAGAGAGGAGCCCAGTTTATTTTTCAAAGTCGTGAGCCTCTTGAAAGAGAGGAGCCTAGTTTATTTTCAAAAGTCGTGAGCCTCTTGAAAGAGAGGAGCCTAGTTTATTTTCAAAAGTCGTGAGCCTCTTGAAAGAGAGGAGCCCAGTTTATTTTCCAAAAGTCGTGAGCCTCTTGAAAGAGAGAAGCTCAGTTTATTTTCCAAAAGTCGTGAGCCTCTTGAAAAAGAGGAGCCCAGTTTATTTTTCAAAGTCGTGAGCCTCTTGAAAGAGAGGAGCCCAATTTATTTTCCAAAAGTAGTGAGCCTTTTGAAAGAGAGGAGCCCAGTTTATTTTCCAAAAGTCGTGAGCCTCTTGAAAGAGAGGAGCCCAGTTTATTTTTCAAAGTCGTGAGCCTTTCGAAAGAGAGGAGCCTAGTTTATTTATTTATTTTTTTAAGTCATTCGCCTCTTGAGAGAGGAGCTAAATTAAAGTGAAGAGCTTTTTGGTAAGAAGAAGATTGTTAAACTTAAAGAAAAGAGAAGTAGGCCATGAGTCGGACAAAATTGTTGTCTATTTTCTTTGCCCTATTCTTGATTCTCAGCAATGCGCAAAGAGGGGCAGCTGTAGACACTTAATTTTGTCCAGAATAATAAATCTATTTAATCATACGTTTGAATTTGTGAAAATAAAAAATAAAAAAAAGAAGGAAAAGAAAAATCAGTATTAAAAAAATAATAATAATAAAATAAATAAAAAAATTAATAATAAATAATTAAAAATAAAAAGATTGAGTTCGCCAGCCTTGAGGTTGCCAGTTCACCCATTGGTGTTCGCCAACCTTGTGGTCGCTGGAGCCTTGCTGTCTCACCAACTTCACTGACACTGACTGTGTAAAGCAATCATAATCTCTTCATCTTAGAGATTTGATCCGCTTTTGTTGACTAAGGAATTCATAAAAAGTTGCTCGAGGTAAAGAAAAAAGAAAGAAAGAACAATGTCAACAACACTGGTGTGAGGGCTGTCAGACAGCCAACCTAAGCTTAGTTCTGCTATCCTCGTCGACCTCTAGACAAACCTCATTTGGAGTGAAAGTCTCTTGAAAATTAATTTGCTCCGATTTTATTGACTAAAAGTTGCTCGGAAAAGATGAAGAAGAAAGGAAGATCGGTTCCAAGATCCTCTGCAACTCTATATTCACATGAAAAAACCAAGAATTTCAAGCAAGCATTTAAGAATGCTCAGAAAAAAAAAACCAGCTGAACAATGGAAACCAGCGGAACAATGGATTATAATCCCTGGTTTCAAAGATTTCGTCTGATTTTCTTTGACTAAGAATGCTTATAAATAGTCTAAAGGAGATCAGAGATGGACACAGGGGAAAGAACACAGAAACACAGAGGAGAAACACAGAAAAACGGAGAGACAAAGAGAAAAGAAAGAAAGATATACAGAGACAAGAAAATATTGAGAGAGACAGAGAAAAAGAGAGAACTTGACAGCAAAAATCTCAATTTCAGTTCTGGTGTGATTGGGATGATGACTGGAGCAGCATAGAGGAAGTGTGGACGACGGTGAGCAGTACCCTCGTTTGTTACTGGGGAGAAGAAGGTGTGGTAACAAGAGGTGACCTTTCTTGAACTAGCGGCGAGGAAAATTGAAAGGCGAGCTCGATAAAACTTACACGAGTCAAACACTGTAAGTATACTCTACATTCTTCATTTAAGAAAATTTTAAATAAATCTTGTGTCTAGCTAAATATACCTCGCCCAAATCTTATTCGCCATCCTTGCGGGCGAGCTCTCTACACTAGTTCAATTGTATGGGTGAACTCACTACGCATCAGTCCACATGTATGGGCGATCTATAGTGGTCAGGCGATCCTGTTAGGAGCTAGTTCAATTTTTTTATGTAGGAGCTATCATGGGCAGGCGATCTAACTACAGTAGTTGACAATCTCACTATGCGTTAGTCCACGTATATGGCGAACTATGTGGGCGGGTGATCTCATCATGCGTCCAACTATATGGCGCAAGGCTTATTGAGTGGCGAGCTCTCCATGTTCTACTTTTATAGGGCGAGCTCTTATAGGTAACTTCTATTTGGCGAGCCGTTTCACGGGCGAGCTATTAGGAAGAGAGTTGTTTTGGGCGAGCTAGTAAATTAAAAATAAATTTTTAATAAAAAAAAAAATAATTTTCCAAATTTCCCGATAGAGTTCTCACAAGCAAGTTGACTTACACATGGCAAGCTGTAAAAGGGGCGAGCTCTCATGCGTAAGTCGGCTTATTAGTGGCGAGCTGTTAAATGGCGAGCTCTGGTACATAAGTTATTTTTATGAGCGAACTGTTTCAGGCAAGTTAGTAAATTGAAAATAAATTAATAATTATAAAAAATAAAAATAATTTTTCAAATTTCACCAAAGTGTTGGAAAATTTGGAACAAAATTAATAATTTCAATTCTTTACATTCGATCAAAGTGTTGAAGGATGTTGAGAAAATCTTCACAAAAATTAACTTTTTAGGGGCGAGCTGTTAAGTTACAAAATTTTTTTAAGGGGCGAGCTCTTATGTATAAATTTGTGCCAGCAAGTTGAGGCGTGGTGAGAAGTTTGACATCTCATGCATGGCGAGCTGTTCTGGGTAAATTAGTCTTTAATTAAAAAAAGATTTTTTCAAATTTCACCAAAGTGTTGGAAAATTTGGAACAAAAATTAATAATTTCAATTCTCTACATTCGATCAAAGTGTTGAAGGATGTAAGGAAATTTTTCAAAAACTTATAAAAAGAATTTGTCTAATTCAAAAATAAATTATTTTTTTAAGAAAATGATAATAATGAATAATCTTTTAATAAAATGTGTATTTTCTTGGATAATAGTAGTAAATGAAAACTTAACCGATGCTGAAATTTTAGAATTTCGCAAGTATGCGATATTTAGAAAATTCTTAGGTGAGAAGATTTTTCTTCTAAATTTGACCAAAGTGTTGGAAAATTTAGGGAAAATAATTTCAATATTAAAGATTTTCATTATAATTTTGATAAATTTCACAAGAGAATTAGAAACATAATATATTAAACCGATGACGGAGCCTCTTCACAAGGATGAGTGTGTCCTGTGAATACTCTTGAGGTAACAAATTTTCCTTGGGAATTCGATCAAAGTGTTGGAGAATATCCTAAGGAAAATAATAAAAAGAAAATTTAATTGAGAATAAAAGACCATTTAAATCAAGATTGCTAAAGATAAAACATGATTAATTGGTACCGTCCATTGGACGGGCGTTGTGGGGGTGCTAATACCTTCCTCACACGTAACCGTACTCCCGAACCCAAATTCTGGAACATAGATCAATGCACTTATCCTTAGTTTTAAATAGGTGACCAATCACACCTAGGTTAAAATTGATTGGTGGCAACTCCATAACCTTACGTCTAGCGATTAGATCCCCAGACAAAAATCGTTACGACAGATACATGTATCACAATTACTATAGCAAAAGAATTGTGGAATCAGTTAGATGTAAGATATATGGCAAAAAATGCAACTAGCAAAAAGTTTCTAGTGACAATTTGGAATTCTTTCAAAATGAATGAATTTAGACTTGTCATGAAACAATTTACTGAGATTGAAATCATACTAAACAAGTTCAACCAAAATAATATGTCTATGGATGAATAAATCATTGTATCTTCTATCATTGATAAACTCCCATAAACATGAAAAGATATCAAGAGAACCTTGAAACACAAAAAAGAAGATATATCTCTTGAGTACTTTACAAGCTATCTTTAGATAGAGGAACAATATTGCAAGGATAATGAGAAAGAAAAAGAGACTAACATCTCTAAGGTCCAAGTGGTGGAGGATGTTCATCCCAACATGAAATCCACAAAGAGTAAGGAGCATTCCATCAAAAGTTAAAAATTTAAGAAGAAATGTGCATGTTTCCATTGTGGAAAATAAGGGCACTTTAAGAAGGATTACTATATCTTCAAAAAGAAGAAAGGTGCATCCATGGTAACCAAGGACAACATTGTTGCTATAATTTCTAATATCAATGTCATTGAAGACAAGATAGCACGGTGGATTGATTCTGGTGCTACAAGGCATGAGTGCACAAAAAAAGCCACGTTCAAAAGTTTCCAAGTTGAAGTGGAAAGCAATGGGCTCTATATGTGAAATTCTTCAACATTTGAAATTAAAGGCAAGGGGACCATAGATTTAAATTTTACTTCTAGAAAGATATTAACTTCAACTAATGTTTATTATGTTCCAGAAGTCAGGAAAAATCTTGTGTCTGTAAGTTTGCTTAACAAATCTGGTTTCAAGTTAGTGTTTGAAAGGGATAAATTTATATTATCTAAGGCTGAAATCTTTGTTGGGAAGGTTATACCAATAAATGCATGTTTAAACTTAATGTATCTTCTATCAATAATAAGATGAATGATTCTATTTACATAGTTGACTCTTTTGATTTATAGCATAGTCGATTAGGTCATGTGCATTATGACAGAATGATTAATATGTCTAAATCAAACTTGCTTTCTTCCATAAATACAAGTGATGGAAAATGTAGAACTTGCATACTTATAAAGATAACAAGAAAATCATTTCCTAAGGTGCAAAAAGTTCTAAATTGCTTGAATTAGTGTATAGTGATGTAGGTGATTTGCATGGAACCCCATTTATAGAAGGAAAGAAATGTTATGTTACTTTTATTGATGATTTTTTTAGGTTTTTCTATGTTTATTAGATGCATTCCAAGGATAAAGTATTAGAAAATTTTAAAATTTAGAAGAATGAAGTAGAATTGCATTGTGAGGCTAGGTTAAAACCTTGAGAATGAATAAGGGAGGTGAATACTTTAATCCATCATATTTTGAGTCTTTTGGAGTTGTACATGAAATAACCCCACCATATATTCCATAATCTAAAGATGTAGTTGAAAGGAAAAATAGATCACTAATTGAAATGGTTAATGCCACTATGTCCTATTCTGGTTTAGGACAATATTTTTGGGGTGAGGCACTGTTAATTGCATGTCATATTCAAAATAGAGTTCTTAACAAAATGAACAAAGTTACCCCACGAGTTATGGAAAAAAGGAAAGCCCAATTTAAACTTTTCTTAAGGTATGGGGTTGTAGAACAATAATAAAAGTCTGTAAACCTAAAAGAAAGGGGAGTTGACTACATCTTTATTGGTTATGCATAAAACAATACGGCTTACAAGTTTTTGGTTATTAAAACAAATGATTCAATTTCTATTAATATAGTTATTGTATCGAAAAATGCCATGTTTGATGAAGGAAGATTTCATTTAATTCCTCTTCCTAAAGACATTGCTCAAAGTAGTTCAAAAGAACTTGAGAATGATTCTTCCAAATTTCAATAAAAAGAAAGCCTTGCACCTAGAGTTAGTAAAAGAGCAAGAAGAGCTAATACTTACGGATCGTATTTTTACATGTTTTTTGTTGAAAGAACAAGGGAAAATATAGGTAATCATATGGAATCCGATCCTACGACATTTGAAGAGGCTATCGTCATCATCATCAGAGCCTTTATCCCAAGAGATTGAGGGCTACATGAACCAATATTTGAACTTACGCTAGATCGTCCATATGAATTCTCTTCCTCCACACATTCCCATCTAAGGCAATATGTTCATCCAACTCTAATGCCTCCATATTTTTCCAATTTACTTCCTTCCAAGTCTTTTTCGGTCTTCTTCTAGTCTTACCCTAACTCTCAGCATTCATACCCTTTAATCTCCTAACTAGAGCATCTACAGGTCTACGTCATACGTGTCCAAACTAACGTAAGCAACTTTCGATAGATATCACTCTCACCATCTTACGGATATCTTTATTTCTCATCTATCTTTTCTTGTATATCAATACATCCATCACAACATTCGCATTTTTGTTATACTCATCTTTTGTGTATCCACACATCTTTTGTGTATTCATATATCTATCGCAACATTCGCATTTCTGCTACACTTATCTTTTATGTATGTAATCTTTTAATCGCCCAACATTCACTACCGTATAGTAATATTGGTCTAGCAAATATCCTATAAAACTTGCCTTTAAACCAAATAAGAATTCTTTTACACACAACACACATGCAGCACTTCTCCATCTACTCCGTCCAGCCTGGATCCTATGGATCACATTAACATCAATCTCTCTATTCATCTGTACTATCGACCTCAGGTATAGAAAATGGTCTCGCTTAGTAATGCCATCCCACCTAACGTCACTACATTAAGCTTTTCCACTTAGTTTGAACTGAATTTACGCTCTATGTATTCAGTCTTCACTCTACTTAGTTTGAACCCTCTTGATTCTAACGTCTGTCTCTATAATTCCAACTTTGCATTGATCTCCACTTTAGTTTCAGCACATAGGACAATATCATCTGCAAACATCATACACCAAAGCACTGTATCCTAGATGGATTTTGTCAATTCATCCATAACTACTGCAAAAAAGAGTGGATTTAACGCTAACCCTTGGTGTAATCCCATTGTGATTGGAAACTCACTTGTTTGCCCTTCACATATCTTTACATGTGTCATTGCATCTTTATACATGTCCCCAATTAGTTCAATATATTTCAAAGAAACTTTTTTCTTCATTAAGGACCACCTTAGTATCTCTCTAGGCACTTTATTATATGCTTTGTATAAATTTATAAAGACCATATGGAGATCTTTACACGGTACTCGAGAATGCTTTATAAGTTTTTTAGGTAAATGTATTGCCTCCATAGTTGATCATCTGAGCATAAAACCAAATTGATTCTCTAATATCTCTACATTCTTTCTTAATCTCCGTTCTATCACCCTCTCTTATAAATTCATCGTATGACCCATCAGTTTTATGCCTCGATAATTGGCACAACTTTGAATATTTCCTTTATTTGTATAAAGAGGTATCAAGACACTCTTTCTCCATTCCTTAAGCATTTTGTTAAAGTGTCAAATCTTATTAAAAATATTTGTCAACTATCTAACTCCTACATATCCAAGACATTTCCAAGACAACTTCAATTGTAATGTCATTAGGTCCAACAGCTTTTTCAGTCTTCATCCTCGTTATTGCCTCTTTTACCTCAATCTCTCTGATTTTATGCATAAAGCATCGATTCAAATCTTCAAGAAATGTTAAGATATCATTCAAATTTTGATTTTGTCCATCATTAAATAATTTGTTAGAATAATCATGCCATCTTTCCTTAATGTCATTGTCCTTGACAAGAGCTCCTTGATACTCATCCTTAATACATTTCACGACTCTTACGTGACAACTCCTCCTTTTTGTTGCTTGCGCCAATCTGTATATATTTTTCTCTCCCTTCTTTTTGTCCAACTTGTCACAAATTTCTTTCACAACCTTCGCTTTAACTTTTGCCACCGCCTTCTTTGCCTTCTTTATAGCTAACTTATATTTTGTAAAACTCTCTTTTGTGTTGTTATTCTTCAAAGCCTTGTAATACTCTCATTTAGTCTTTATAGTGTCTTTTACTACTGCAATCCACCATGTTGCATCCTTTCCAGTTGGCACTCTTTCCATTTGATACTCCTAGTGTCTCATTGCCCACCTCTTGAATGCATATTGCTATCTTGTTCCATAGTATATTTGGGTCCTTTTCTGTTGTCCAATCCTCTTTTTGAATATAACTATCTTTACATATTACATGACAATCTTCTTTTAGCTTTCACTATTGAATCCTTTCAGTTCCTTTTTTATGGTTCCTTCAATGTCATCTATGAATCCTCATATCTAAGACTAGTAGTCTATGTTGCATGGTAACACTCTCACCTGGAATAACCTTACAGTCTAGACATCTAGTCTATCCTTACTGCTAGTTAAAAAGAAATCTATCTGATTTGCTCTCGGTCCACTTCTAAAGGTTATAAGGTCAAATTTCCTCTTCCAAAATAATATGCTTACTAAGGTTAGGGCATGGGATAAAGCAAAATCTAGGATAACGTCCCTACCTTCGTTTCTTACGCCATAACTAAAACCCCTATGTACTCTCTAAAAAACCTCTCTATTTGTGCTTACATGTCCATCTAAGTCGCCACCAATAAAAAGCTTTTCTCCTAAAGGCACTTTTGGTACTAACTTATCTAAATCTTCCCAAAACTGTCATTTACTAACCTCATTAAGTCTTATCTAGGATGCATACACGCTAATGACATTTAGCACCTCTTCTCCTAGAACTAGCTTAACCAAAATAATCATATCCCCTTGTCTTCTAACTTGTACAACATCCTTATGATACTCTTTATCTATGAGGATGCCTACGCCATTTTAGTCTCTATCTTTCCCTATATACCAAAGCTTATATTGCCTAAATGTTATCTCCTTAGCCTTTTCCCTAACCTATTTGGTCTCCTAAAGACATAAGATGTTAATCCTCCTCTTACTTATAACTTCACAAATCTCAACTAACTTACTTCTAAGTGTACTTATATTCCAAGATCCTAACCTAAGCCTATGATTATAGACAAACTTCTTTACCCTCTCCCGTCCATTGTGGTGTGAGAACCTTTGCTTATTTAACACCACATTCAGGTGTCGATGTGGTGCATCGCTTCCGAGCGACGGCTTAGCAACCCTTGCCTACCTTTCACTATAGCCAAGCTCCGATATAACTTGTTGCTAAGTAGGGGATGCCCCAAAGATGTTTTGATATTGGTTCATTTCATGAGGCTATAAAATCTTAAAATGTAGCTTTTTGGAAGGAAGACATAAACGATGAAATGGATTGAATTATGGGAAACAACACATAGATCTTAGTAGATTTACCTCCAGGTTACAAACCAATAGGTTAGAAGTGGATTTTCAAAAGGAAATGAAAGTGCATGGTACTATAGACAAATTTAAGGCTAGCCTTGTTACTAAGAGATTTATACAAAAAGCATGAAATTGATTATTTTGATACATATACACTTGTGGGAAGAATTGCTATAATAAGAATGCTTATACACAAATTGAAAATTCACTAAATGGATGAAAAATTGCATTCTTAAATGGTAAATTGGATGAGGAGGTATATATGGAACAACCATTGTGATTCCAGGACAAGAAATGAAGGTGTGTAAATTAATTAAGTTTTTGTATGAACTTAAGCAAGCCCCTAAGAAATAGCATCAAAAATTTGATAAGATAGTTCTAGAAAACGAATTTATTATTAATGAATCTGATAAATGTGTTTATAATAACTTCGAAAATGGTAAAGGTGTCATCATTATTTATATATGGATGACATGTTGATTTTTGGTATGAATTTAGAACAAGTGGAAAGTAGCAAGAATAATTTTTTGTCCAATAACTTTACCATGAAAAATATGGATGTTGCAGATGTGATTTTGGATATAAGGGTTGATAGAATATATAATAATTTGATCTTATTGCATTCACATTACGTTGAGAAAATTCTCAAAAGATTTAATTCTTTTGATTGTGCAACGGTTGGAACATCTTATGATCCTAATTTGAAATTAACTTCAAATAAGAAAATGCTTATTGCATAACTTGAATAGGCAAGAGTTATTAGTTGTTTGATGTATGCTATGACATGCACGAGAGTAGATATAGCTTTTACAGTTGACAAGCTTAGTATATATACTAGCAACCCAAGTAATTTGCATTGGAATGCCATTTCTAGAGTATTAAAATAATTGAAGAAAACCATTGACTATGGCATTATTTATAGTGGTGAAACTTCAACTTTAGAAGGATACATCAATGCAAGTTGTATTATCAACATGGAGGATTATGCATCCACAAGTGGATGGATATTCATGTTTGCTGGGTGTGCAATTGCTTAGGGATCTGAGAAACAAATATGCATAACATATTCTACTATGGCTTCGAAATTTGTGGAATTAGCTTCGGCAAGTAAGGAAGCTGAATGGTTAAAAACTTGTTTCATGAGATTCTTTTATGGCCAGAACCAATGTCACTTATCTCAATTCGGTGTAAGAGTGAAGCAACACTATCAAAGGCTTATAACTGAGTTTATAAAAGGAAGTCTAGATATATTGGTGTAAGACATAGTTGTGTTAGATAACTTATTTTGAACGCAGTGATCACCATAAAATTTGTCAAGTTAATTGAATACTTGGTGGATCTATTAACAAAAGAACTTAGAAAGAGAAGTTGTGTTTAAGACTTAGGGGATGGAACTTAAGCTCATTAACTTAGTCACACATGATGAAACAGCAACTCAACGCTTAATTGGACATTAAATCATGAGCTTTAATGAGTCTAATTACATCATGTGAATGTGACTGCAAACACTTATTTTAAATAATCATCTCTAAGTGATAAAGTGCTTGAAATCGTATGATAAATGGGGAGGCTAAGTTCTTACTCTTAATGGACACATAACATGTAAATGTAGTGTTGGAATTGCTTATATGGTTGCATTCTTGATGGAGTTCACCTATATGCGTGGAAGTGGTGCCACTTCTAAGAGCTAAGGGCTTTGCTCTTAAGCACTCATGAATAGAAACAAGACACATGGCCATTAAATGTGTTGAGCTTTTGCCAAATGACTCTTGACGAGTTTTTTGAAGTTTAATGTGTGAATTTGTGTATGACTAATCATTATAGAACCACTGGTTCAAAGAACTAGTTCTACCATGTCCTTCTGCTTAACTCAATAGCACTTTTTTCACTAAGGTGAAAGTTTTAAATCAGGATTGATACCTTCATTTATGCGTAAGGATTCTTTAAGTATCAAATTTGTTCTATTTTGAAAATGGTAGGAGATTGTTAGATATTTTCAAAATATTGAAAGATGATTGATTAAATATTATATTTAATCAATGGAATAAGAAACTAGTTACATTTATTCAATGAATAGTTTCTTTTTCAAAGAATTATATATTTTTTGAAAAGGTGTTCTTTCACTTGTGAATAGTTGAAAAACTAAACTATTGGATTCCAAAAGTTGTTATTATATTAAATAATTGAGTTTATTGTATCAAATAACACAACTAAAAGATCACAATATTTGGTTGTAAGGATGTAACTCTTGGATTGGATTTCTATAAATACAGATGTCAAGGTTCATTTTGAGATACACCAAGAATCATAAGAATTCTGATATTCTCTTTTCCCTCTCATTCTCAAACTAGAGTTAAATCTCTTTGACATTTTTTGTTGTAGAAAATAGTGACTAAGGTGCTATTTGTTAAACTATTAAAAACTTTCAATTCGTTGAAAATCAAAATTTTCAATGATTTAATATTTTCAATATGTTTGATAGTGTATTTTAAAATCAACTTAAAAGAAAATTTTCAATAAAAAAATTGAATAAGATAAGTAGATAAACACATACTTATCACTTTATCTTGAAAATTTTCGGCTACTTTATCAATAAAAATAAAATGAATTGGACTATTTTATCTTAAAAAATTTACATAATTATCTATTCATTTATCAAGTTATGTGCAAACACCAACCAGACTCAACATTATATTATTATCTCATCAAGTTTATGTACATACTTAACATTTCTCCACCACTATTCTTTTACTATTTGAGGATAATTTGAAACTTTTATTTGTAATGCTTTTTTAATCTAAGCATGGTTCGGGTTTTGATTTCAAAAAAAGTTAATTTATCATATTTAAATATTATTTTATTTTTTAAAATTTATGATGTTTTTGAATTTAATAGTTATATATTTTTTTCTCGTATTTTATACTTATATTATAAAATAGAATACATTAATAAAAACTTGATTTTATTTGAAATAATATATGAAAATAAGGGTAAAAATGTAAAATAATAAAATTTCAAAATTCAACATTTATTGTTATCAAACAATATATTTATATTCAACATTTAATTTTTAGCGAAATACCAAACAATTTTTATAATTCAAATTCAATACTTATTAAATTTAGCACTTAATTTTTTAGTTTATTAAACATCACCTAAGACTATATACTTTTGAACTTGTCAAGAGTATTTAGCGATTTAATTTCAGTAGTGCAAAGTGATTTTAAATAAGAGTTTCGTTGTATCCTAGGGATATTCGATAAAACCTCTGTTGCATATCGTAATTGGTGGGGTAAAATAATCTTAAGGAATGTGGTATTATACTAACACGTTTAGAAGCTATTTCTACACTTGTTCGTGATTACCAAATAGATTATAAGGTGATTTAAAGCACTCAAGCAAACCAAAGTTCATCTCCATATCTATCAAAGAAGTTCAATACCAAAGGCAATATTTTTTCAACAACAAAAGCATCATACTATCGAATTTGAAGAGAATAAAAAGGTGGAGGAAGTAATAGGAAAGTAAGATAGATCGAAGCTTCATTTGTTTCACATAAAATGATTTTTAAATTTTTCTTGCAATTTTGTTGTTTTTTGACAAAAAAAATTGATTGATGAATAAAAAAAGACTTGATAGTCAATTAAAAATAAAATTTTTTTTTAAAATTGTCTTATCCTCTTTAAAAGGAAATGATAATTTTCTCAAAACATTATTTATGTGTACGGCCATTTACTAAACGTGGAAATATAGTACTGCATGATGCAAACCTTAAGCATGATATTTTGGGCTCGGGTTTAATTTGACCCGACATGAAATATTATTATGTTAATAAATTTTTTATTTAATTTTAATTAAAAATATTAAAATATTGGCATTAAAAGTTTTTCTAGGATTTTAATTTTAAATATTTTTGTTTTGTTTTCTTAAAAATAAACATATGTTAATAACAAATAGTATTTCAATAATATAATAATAAATAATTATATAGTAAGTAATATTTTAATTATTTTCATAACTAATGTTATTTAATATTATTTTAATAATATGAATATTTTTAATCATTTCTTAATATTTTCAGCTTAAAATATATTATTTTATATTTTATTAACAAACGTATTTGTGTTGTTATTTTTATTTTGACATTATTGGTAATCTAACATTTTTTATTATCAAGAATGTTGTACAATCAAATGCGGTAATCAAACAGCCGAAAATAAAATTATGCCCAATATTCTTTTCTTTTTTTTTCCCTTGATCCAATCGATTCCTTAAAGTTTAAAGTATTAATTAACAAATCGAGAGAGCTTAATTTAATGGAAAACTCTCTGCCGGAATTAGCTTAGTGTTTGACTTAAAATTTTTTTTATATGTTTCTTTAAAAAGTGAGGACTTGGCATCACTTTCAAATTTGAATCACAAAAATTAATATAAACGAATTCTGATGACATTTTTCCTGGGTATGCAGCTGTGTTAAAATTTTTGAGGGAGTGTTTTATCGTCTTTTGGGTCCTACCCGACTCGAATCCGAATTAATCATATACTATGAGAATATCGGATGGTCTAAATAAAAAAAAAAGAATTCTGATGACAATTCAACAAATTATGTTATGCATATAATTCTCCTTTTTGTCTTCCTGACAACTAAAAAACAAAGTACATATACCAAATCATCAAGACCCAGAAAATAAAAGGGAGACAAATATCAGAAAACCCCAAAAAGAAAGGATCGTACCTTAATTTATCCGCAACGATGAGCAGCTGATCTGAGTTGCAGAAAAGAGGAGGAGCAAAGCAATTACTGTTTTCTGCAATATTCTTTTTTTCTTTTTGGAAACGAAAGAGAAAGCAGTTAATACTAAGAGATTAGTTAAATATTGGAGCTGAAATCAAGGTGAGGATTGGAAATGAATTATCTCTCTGCTTTTGGCTTTAGAATTCAAAGCAAGCCTGCGTGTTTGTTTTTTAGTTGGATGCTTTCAACCAAGGAATCGAAAAGATTTCTAAGAAACAAGACAAAAAGAAATGGAAAAACGTGGTAAGACTATCGCATTTCTACACGAAGCAGAATTTATGTTTAGATTGCTTGACTTGACGTCTTGACTTATGAATGGTTTATATTAAACAATATAAAATATAAAAATATTTCACATCTCACAATTCATTGGACAAGTCAAATATCAAATTGATAATTTTTTTTTTCAATTTTCATATAGTTTTTTAAAATTTTAATCCATACAATTTTCATATCTAGTCATTATATCGTGTTTAAAATTATCAAATCTAATGTAATGATTGTCGCTTATTTGCAACTCTATTTTCATTTTAAAATTATTATTTTACACTTGCATATTTTTATACAATTTATATTTTTTGAATCTGACCGTTGAATTGTATGTACCATTGACGTAAATCATACATGTTAAATTTCAAATTAATAAAAAGATATCTAACTATTTGTTCAATAATAATAAAAATTTTTTTTGAAAAGGTACATCTTATTCAAAGTTATAATCATAATTAGATATTACATTCGATGAACAGGTAAATACAATAACAATATTTAACAAACTAACTAAACAATAAAAAACTAAACAAATCTCACATTTAATGAGACTCGAACTTGAGAGTTCAAAGTCTCAAGACTTCTTCCTTGCCATCAAGCCAAAACCTCATTGGCAATAATAATAAAAAAATTTTGACCGTTAATACAACTTGAAAAGGACGCTGGTCTCAATTGCTAAATAAATAATTTTAATCTTAAACTAACCAACATATTTCTCTTTTGTAACATTTTTTGAATAAATTATTTTATTAAATTTTTATTTCTTCTTCTTTTTTTTGCTATAGTTTTTTGAAAACTATGGTTTTAATATGAGAGTGGTTTTAAAAGTTAGTTTCGAACTCATTAGATTAAAAATATAATTGTTTTTATTTTATCAAGATTACTTGTTTGACTTTTTACATATTTTTAAGATAATATTCATTTTTTATCATTTTTTGTAAATCAATTATTCATTTTAATCATAATTAAAGTAAGTTAATTGAGTTAATGATAATTGATTGAGTTTATGATACTAATTACATAACTTTTGCTAATAACCTCTTGATCGAGTAGTTAAAAATGAGTTGTGACATTTTATAAGACTTAAGTTTAAATCCAAACATCCTCATCCTCAATTCTTTAATTTTTTTAACAAAAAAAAAACTTTCAAATAATATGTGATGGTATTATTCTAGGGGTGCCTAAAAGCTAACTTTTTAGGGTGAACCTAATATAATTAGTTAGTCTCAAAAATTTGATCTCATAAATTTTTAAAATTTTGTTATAACCTATAACAGTTTAAAAATTTTTTACTTAAATTCCTAAAATCAAAGATAAATAAACACTTTAAGCTTTCGACAAATGAATTCTATTAAGAATTATTATTTGATATATTGTCAGTGTAGTTTTCATACTCTAAAAATGGGATTAAGATGATAATAATGTATAGAAACTATAAATTATTAATGCATCATATATAAACCCAATTTAAATATTTTAAATATAATAACACTTATCCAAAAGCTATTTGATTTCTTAAATTTGCAAACATTTTCTAAATGGACCTTATGCCTTGGGGATATAATATTGTTTTTCCATGAATGTTGTGGAACTGAATCCTTATTTTAATCTGTGTACATGATTGACAAATCAAAAATAAATAATAATGCAGCAGTTTTGCTTTGAAGTTCCCATATTTACTTTTTATGTTCTTCTAAACTTTACCTATATGTGTTAATTTATTTTGTAGTCTGGGAACTTCGAAGTCTGAGAAATTAATCTACCCCTGTTAATGTTAAAATAATCTGAGGGTTATAGATCAACAAAAATTTCATAGTAAGTAGTTTTTGTACACTATACAATATTGTGCCACTTAGCTATTCTCATCTGATGTAGAATAGCTTGCTTGCTATTCTGATATCATTATGCATTTTGTAGATAACTATTCATTCGACTCAGTGCTTGCGAATGTTTGCTCACAAAGTGCCTGCAACAAGATGCTTGATCCTGACCAAATTCTAAAGTGGAATTCTTTTGAAGCTTTCTAGCTATCAAAACTGCGAGTACTATCCTACCTCAGATATACTCTTTCACCTCAATCTGACTTCAAAAATCATCTTGGGTAAAAGGAACTATGGGAAACAGTGGCAACTGAATCAGAACCAGATGCATTGAGGGGATAGCATTCGTTCTCACTTGTGTCATTGAATTCCATAGTCTTTTCATCCATAAAAGGAGGATTTGTTGGTGCAGGGAGGTCTTCTTCTTTCTTTGTTAGCATCAGTAATACCTTAGACATTGATGGTCTTAGCGATGGAATCTCTTGGGTGCAAAGAAGTCCAATATGCACGGTTCTAAGAAGCTCATTCTTCACGTTGCTGCTATGGTTGATATTATACAACATTAGATGCGGGTCATAAATCTCCTCCATGGTTCCCAACTGAAAGTGTTTCCATGCCTGTGCCACCGATGAAAACACAGAAGGAAAAAAAATTATAAGAAACCCTTTTTCTCATAAGAAATCAGCTTTAGTTAAAGTGGTGCTTCACGTGGGAAAGGAACAAAAGGGTAGATAAAGGAGCTGTCTGAAGCTTACAATTATAACTAGGCTATCAGAATATTCTATGTCTTTGCTCCTGTTGTTCTGCTTCCCGGTAACAATCTCCAGTAAAAGCACTCCAAAACTATAGACATCTACCTTCTCTGTTAACTGGCCATGGGCTAGGTATTCTGGAGCCATATATCCTCTGTGGATTGTAAAAGTAGATATTACTTGTTGAAACATATTTGAAGTGGACATTGAAAAACATATTTTACTCTTCTAATGCTCATGCTCTTATATCTGAATTTTCATGTGAGTCTACCTGAGAAGCTTTTTGAATATGCTAAACAATGAATCATGCATGAAACAAACAGAAAGAAGATGATGCTTACAGTGTTCCAGCAATGGCGGTGCTGATGTGACTCTGATCTTCCTGGAAAGACCTTGCCAACCCAAAATCAGCAATTTTGGCACGGAGCCTTGAATCCAACAAGATATTGCTAGCTTTTATATCTCTGTGAATGATTTTGGTCTTGGAGTTCTCGTGAAGATAGACTAAACCTTCTGCGGTCCCAATAATAATATTATATCTCTTTTCCCAATTAAGTACTTCACCTCTGCTGGGATCTGTTATGTTTTTGAAATGGAAAAAGTTGTTAGTATACAATACGTATCAGCTTAATTAAACTGACTATATATCAGTATCATTCTAAGCTTCAGCATCCATATTGCATGTAAAGTATTGGTATTTACTGAAGATGAAACGATCAAGGCTCTTGTTAGGAAGGAACTCATAGACAAGAAGACTTTCAGGTCCAGAACAGCTACATCCCAACAACCTAACCAGGTTTTGATGCTCAACACTGCTTATTATGTTCACTTCATTATAGAAATCTGCTGCTCTATGTCGATTGTTGAAGAAAAGCCTCTTGACAGCTATCTCTCTTCCATCAGGTAGAACTCCCTATAGACGACAAATAAATCAGACACATGACACACTGGTTAAATGCCAAAGAAGAGCAATGGACATCAGAGGAAAACTACCTTATAAACTGTCCCATATCCTCCTTGTCCGAGCTTGTTCTCATCGCTGAACGATCCCGTAGCCTTCTCAAGTGTAGAGTACTTGAAATTTAGGTTTGTATCCCGAAGGAGTTTCACCAACTTTTCTGCATTATTTGAACCTGGAATGCAGAAACATTTTAGCCAAAAAGACAGGGAGAACTAGGTAACATCATGTTATTAAACCAAAACTTGCCTCACCACAATTCCATTGAATAATTTGGATAACTTTGGCTGACAACTAAAACATTTTCATCTCTCACTCCTTTTCTTTTTTGCATGAAAAGTGTATTTTGAAACCTAGTAATCAACTTTTTACCTCGTCTCTTCTGTTGTATGTATCTATGCTTCCAGATATAAGCTCCGATAGCTGTTGCGACCGCTAAAGCAACTAGGGAACTGACAATAGAAACTACTATAATTATAACGGTTCCTGCAAATTCATGAATGAAACAAATTCAAAATCAGCTCAAACTAACATTCAATGTGTGACATACACAGGAAAGTACATAAAGAAACCACAATATATTAATTAGCTGACGTATAATATGTGAGAGATGATAAGAAGAAATTCTTTTACCTCTTGAAACTCCATTTCCTGATTCTTTGTTGAGAAAATCCGTGTCAGAGTACCTCATGAAGCAGCCAGTGTGAAGCGCCCGTCCCTCTGACCAAGGCAAGCACCCTAACATTGATGCAGATGCATTGTCCAAACATGCTTTACAAGAACTCATGTTCAATGTCTTCCAGCAATTAACCAAAACATAAGTCGTCTCATTTGTTCCTGAAATTGCCACTTGACCCTTAGCGTAGCCTTCATTTCCCAATGCAGCGGTAACTGCAGAATTCACAGCCTGTCTTGTCGATTCTTGAAAATTTGATCCCTTGCGGCTTGTATTCCCACAGACTGCCCTGTCATTCGGCCCCTTGTACTCCTCAAAGAAGCTATAATTGTCAGATCTCATGAAGCATCCATCAAGGAAAATGCTGCCTCCGGTGAATGGATAGCATTGAGGAAGAATCGTACGTGCCTCAGCATAGCACAATACACAGTCGAGCAAAGATAGATCCCCATAACACTGAGAAAGGCCATAGTTAGCATCAGGCCCCGTACCTGTAACTGCTATTCCAAAACCTGAAGCACGCATCTGGTCACTGATGTTCTCCATAGAAAGAATAAAATTAGGAACAAAGATACTTGAATTGTGCTCCTGTACGGTGCCACATGTAAGATTCAATACTTGGGCTCTCGGATCTGCTTCTACTCCTTTAAGTGATGCTAGAGACCCGATTAGAACCAATAAAACACACTGAACTGTTTTATCCATTTTCCTTAAGATGGGTTTGGATTTCGGACCGCCAAATTATCTCCAAGTTCTCTTGCAAACCTCAAGAAATTGGTTAAGTTTCAAAAACTGTGAATTTATCAACGAACCTGAAAACAAAATGAAATTGGTTACGCAAATTCCATCATTTTGTCCCGCTTGAAATGCCGAAAAGGAAAAATAAAATACAAGTAGAAAATAGTAAATTCAACTGGTTCCAAGAATTATCATTTCTTGTGATAGAAACTTCCAAGAGGATGGAAACTATGAACCGAAGCGGTTAGTGTTGAAATTTGTGGCACCGTCTTTCAAGGCTCTGCACATTTCCACATCCCCAAGTCAAAAGGGCAACTCTTGAATTCGCACTAGCCATTGCCAGTCGTTGCACCAAACACGAGTTTTCATGGTTTCACATTTAACAAGAGCTGGAAAATGATTAAATTAATTGAAAGGGGCCAAGGACATCCTTATCCACGGTTGTGAGATCAGTCTTGCTCACATATACATTTGGCATTTGACAATTGACATTACAACCATCTTTACCTTTACAGCAACAAAAATATGGATAGTTGCTGTATTTTAAATGTTCCTAGCATTTTAGTCAAAGAAATCGACATGAGAGCTCAAGAACAAGAATATGACAATGGCCCACCTTGAAAACTCGATTAAATTACTAATTAATGAAATACAGGTAGGATTAGGATTTAATAGTCAGATCTATAATCACCTATCATAATTAATGTAAAACTATCTATACCATCTAGATTCTTACAATCTACTACTACTGCTAGCTAGCATTTTTTTCTCCTAAATTTTCTGTATTTCGCTAAAGCTTTTGTATCTTGTGGAAGTAGTGTCGGCGTCAGAATTAATGCATTTCTAGCGGAAAAACGCGTATCAACATTAATAATCGAGGGAGAATGCAGGACCCACTAAACGGCCAAGTGGCGCAGACACGCTTTCATTACGACACGTTGCAGTACATTGTTGGAGAAATGACTATGTAAAATAATTTAACAATGAAGATTGAGAGGCCAAATCATGGTGAGCCAGATAAGCCTGGAAGGGAAATGTTTTTACCAGTTTAAACATCTGGGGAGCGGTTGCTTCAGAGAAATCGGATTGCCTTTTGTATTCTAATTCTCCATGCAAGATTACCGAGCTCATTCTAGTTAATCTTACTTTCCTACGTTCAGTTTGTCTGAGTGGAATATAAAATTCATGTATGTGGGGAGAGGAATGTAAGGTTACTTATTATAATCTTATAGATACAGTAATTAATCTCATCCAAACTAATTCGACCAACCATATAAATGAAACCTAATAATTGTGACAGTGAGATTAGAATAAATATTTTTCTTTTTGGTTATAGAGATTAGAATAAATATTGAATATGCATTTGAATGCAAACACAACAATAAAAATATAATGAAATGAGAAATAACAATTAAAGATATAAGAATATTAAATTTATAACATATTTTATATTCACTGTTACAGCAATTAATCTCATCCATACTAATTTTACCATCCAGACAAATGAAACCTAGTGGTGGTGAAATTAGAATATATAGTGTATGCATTTGGCACAAACGTAATGATGACATTGAATTGAAGTATAATGAAACGAGAAAAAACAATTAAGGATATAAGATTAAAATTTATATATAATGAAATTTATAATATGTTTTATATTTTATATAAATTAATAAAATAATTAAAATTATTTTATATCAATAAATATTTTTCAATAAATTAATAACATTAAATATTTTAAATTAATTTTACAAATATTTTAATTTTATTTATTTAAGATCTTAATTAATATGTAGTATCGCATTATATTTACTTAGAATTTTAAGCGATACAAATATAAAATTAGATATTGCAAAATTTTAAGTAATAATTAGATATTGTAAATACAAAATAATAATTTATATATAAATCTACATATATCAATTAAAAATTTCAAAATAAAAAAAATAAAACATTAAAAGAGTGAAGTGAAAGAATTAATAAAATTAAATAATTTAACAATGTTAATTAAAAATTTTAAAAAAATAAAAAATACTTTCAAAGATAAAAGAAAAATATTAAAAATATCCATAGTTATACTTATTGGAGGAGGCGAGATCCAAACTAAACCTTAATTTCATCTCCTATGGCTATTGTGTTTTCGAAAAAAAAACTATAAAGCCAAAATAATGAAGGCCCAATAACTATAAAAAAAAAAAAAAGAGAGAGAGAGAAAGAGAAAGGAGCATAGACAATATTTGAATTGGTGAAAGTGAAATGAGAACAAGAGATATCATCAGAGACGAGAGACGAGAGAATGGAGAACAAGACAACGCGGCAGCCATAAAGAAAGAAGAAAGTCAAGAGAATGCTCATAAGAACAAGCAACCCCCTCTTTTTCTCTTTTAAACAACCCAAGCCTCGTTTGATTCCAATAAAAATAATGAGTGCCAGATTTGAATACGATAAAAAAGTCGAGCAAGAAATAGGTTTGACATGTAATTTGCTTGATGCTGAAGGATAAAATAGCTTGAAAGATGAAACTTACATTTTTTAAGGATAAACTAACAAAAAAATAAGAGGAGGGTTTTAAATAAACTTGTTTAAGGATCGAGTTATTCGTCCAAATCTAAAAGTTTTTTCAAAATTTGATCAAATTTAAATAAAAATATAAGATACATTTAACAAATTTGGATAAAAATTTTAGGTTCCTTTAAAAAATGGGGTAGGCTTGAGTTTGACTCTTCGAAACTTGAGCTCGATCTAACATAGCATGAAATATAAATAAAATTAATTTTTTTAAAAATTATCTACTAAGGATATTATAATTATATATATAAAACATTATTGATTAACAAACACGATTATATATATTTAATATAAAAATTGATATGCAAATTTTAACAAATCTAATTAAATTTCAAAGGGATTAAAAGAATAAAAAATAAATAAACAAAAATTAAAATAATAAAAAATAAATAAAATAATATTTGATCAAGTCGAATCGAGGACTTGCAATATAAAAAAAAATTGTACTAAAATTTTTTATCAAATTGTTAGACCGAACTGATTTAAACTTGCACATAAATTATTATTATTATTATTATTATTATTATGATTATGGAACTTAAGTCCAACCGGAACCCGACCCAAACCTACCAGAACACCCGTACTTTCAAATTCCCCCAACTTTTTTCGACACTATTGACATTCTCTCGTTTCTGATGATAAAAAATATAGTAGAACTGAATGTGATTATCGGTAATATTACGCCCAGTGTTTTGAACCAAACGCCTTAAAGTTATAAAGCAGTAATCAACAAAAAAGAGAAAGCTTAATTAATTTCATGGAAAACTCTCCGCCATTCAAACAATACGATGCTGGAATTAGCTTACACTATGTTTGGATAAACATTAGTAAAGAATAAAATAAAAAAAAATGAATGTAAACTAGAGAAAAGAAGAGAAAAGTAAAAGGTATATGTACTCTTTGTTTGGATAGCTAAAATTAATAAAGGAAAGGAAAAGAAAGTAATCCTAACAACTCTTGTTTAGTTAAACAATGAAAAAGAAAAGAAATGATTAATTGTAATGTTTTTTTTCAATTATAATCCTTTTTGTTTTAAATTTTATAAGATAATAAAATTAAATTTGACATTCTATATGTTATAATTTTTTTCAAATTTTCTTTCATTTTCCTTTATCTCAAATTGAGGTTTTAAAAAAACTAAGTAAGTCAAAGAAAAGCAAGGGTGATTACTCCCCTCTCTTTTCTTTCTCTAACTAAAAAATTTTTCCAAACAAAAAAAATTTACAACTTTCCTCTATTTTACTTTGTTTTCGTTTCTTTTCTCCTCCCTACTCTCAATCCAAACGTAGGCTTAGAGTTTGACTTAATTTGTTGTATGTTTCTTTACGAAGTGAGGGCTCTGTAACACTTTCAATCACAAGATAATTTACATGAACTGATGAAATCTCAGCAAATCATGTTATGTCTACAATTCTCTTTCTTTGCCTTTCAAAGAAACTAAAAAGAAGCACATAACATCAAATTCGGTTAAGACCCAGAAACTAAAAGAGAGACTAATATCAGAAAACCCCAAAACGAAAGGATCTTACCTTAATTTATCTGCAAGGATGAGCGGTTGATCTGAGTCGCTGAAAAGAGGCGGAGCAAAGCAATTACTGTTTGCTGGATTGTTTTTGTTTTTCCTTTCTGGAAGCGAAAGAGAAAGCAGTTGATACAAATATAATACAAAGAAATAAGTTAAATAATGGAGCAGGGTGGTTAAAGCGCCACACAAGTCAATGTAATGGTTGGAACTGAACAATCTCTGCTTTTGGCTTTAGAATTCAAAGCAAGCCTGCGCTGCGCATTTGTTAATCGGTGAGATGCCAAGTTTTTCAAAAGATTACTAATAAACAAAGTAAAAAATAAATGGAAACGCGGCAAGTAATTGAATTATTGAATTTTGTAACAAAAAAAAAAGAATTATTGAATTTCTTATTAACCCGTGTTTGCGTTTCGGTCGTTTGACGTTCGTCGGCTACTGGCAGCTGTATTTCCTAATTTCCTTTTAAAATTACTCTTCTACCCTTTTAGCCTAATACCACATCGTAGATTTCTGAAGTGATGTATCACATTGCACATTTCATTATGCATTGAGTATTCAGGACGTTAACCTATTCTATACATAGATAGATATACTTTAGTAAGAAAAAAACTTTAATTTAATAATTGAATTTCATAACATGTGTTATTGTATAGCTGAATCATTATACTAGAAAGTTTATTTCATTTTCACCATTTTCTTTTTTATTTACAAAGTGGAACCTTAATGAATTATCAAATTCTTTGTTTGAAAAGATTTTTAGTCGAAATCATCCAGTATCTTAACATCATTTTGGTATAAGATTAATCCGAATTTTAGCTGGATAAAACCCAAAAGGCGGCAAAGTTCTCCCTCAAAAGTTTTAACACAGCTGCATACCCAAGGTTGGAACTCGAGACCACTAGTTAAGCTAGAACAGTCCCCTGCCAGTTGATCTACATGCTCTTGGGTGTTTGAAAAGTTTTTCATTCTTATGCAGAAAAATCATAGTTAATATGGATGCATAGTGCAAACTTAATATGGATGCATAGTGCAAACGGTAAGTAACAAAAAAATAAGCAAATTTTTTGGCTAAAAAAAGCGATTATATTGATTGAAAAACAACATGAGTCCAACTTGATCAGGTATTTCATATTTGATTATTAAAAAATTGAAAATTTCAATTTCAATTTTAAGAATCTATACATTATATTTTAAGAAAAGTTATGAAATTATAAATGAACCTCAACACGAATGTAAAAAATTGAGACCATAAGTTTTTAAAAATTTTAAAACTTTTTTCCTAAGAAAAGAAATATGCAATTTATGCTCTCAATCATAGTTTTATGAATATTATGAATATGAGATTAAAACTTAGCTAGATAAACAAATTAGGTTTTGTTCTTTCTGATCATATTATAATAGTTGAGTCTCCTCTATGTTAGGCTTGAGCCATGAGGCCAACAAGATAGGCCCACAACCCATGGGTAGCAAATTCCGAATAGGTTCTTTGCTTTAGGGTATCTTATACAGTGATCTTTGGGGAATTGAATAGATTTTTAGTGCTTTTTAAATGTGTCAGGCGTTGGAATATTTTTTAAAACCATTTTTTCATTGATAAAGTATGGAAAAAGGGATAGAAGATGCTTGGCGTTTCCTTACTCTAATAGAAGATGAGAAAGATACTATTAAGATTAATGAGATATCAAAAAGTAAGGATATGGAGGAAGGGAAAAATTTTTTGCAGGCAAAGTTACTCATTAAATGCTCTTTTAACAAAGAGGCTATGCTAGATAAGTTGTGAATGGTATGGAGACTTTCTAAAGAGGCAGATGTTATTATGCTAGATGCAAACTTATTCATGTTCAAGTTTACAATAGAAAAAGACAAGTAAAGAAGATTGGAAGGATTACCATGGTTGATTGATAAACACCTTATCATGTTTTCATGCATATGATGAGGAGCTCCGGCATTCAGAGTACATGTTTGATAAGCTAGTTTTTGGGTCCAGGTATATAAACACCTTTTGAACATGATGAACCAAAAGGTAATAGAAAGATTAGGGGAGAAAATAAGGAAGTATTCAAGGGCTAACAGTATTATAATACATTCAAGCTAGGGAAGATATATAAGAATAAGAGTAGAGATGGATGTAACAAAACCATTACGACATGTAGTTAACTCGTCGAGAATGGGGGAAGAATGGATATATGGGGGAGACGTAGTTATAAGAGGATGTTTACAATTTGTGGGTTGATAGGACATTCATAAGCTAAATGTGATGTAGATGAAAACAGACAGCCAGATAGTAATAAGATAGAACAATATGAGGAGTGGTTGCCAGCTCCACAAAATAGCAAAAGAGGGTACTTCCATGCAGTCGATCATTGGGGTAATTGAAGCATTGCAAGATAAACAAAGAAGATAACCATGTAGCTCACGAGTCGATGATGTAGAGTAGCATAACAGAGAATCCAAAGCTATATCTTGAGAGCAACGAGAATTTAGGAGAATATCAAGGAGCTGAGAGTAACTGCAAAAGGTCTTATGTGATTCTCATAGATATGGATACTTCCAAGAATTTGAGCCAATGATAGAAAAACAAAACAATAATATTGGTGAAAATCAAGAAATTTTACTTCTAAGATAGAGGTCAACTAAAAGGGAACAGAAGGAGATCGATGGGGCTATAATCATACACACAAGAAATGTGGGTCAACTGGTTAAGGTAGATATTAACGTTGATGTGAACGTTTATAGGATGGAAGACATGGAAAAAAAGATGATATGGTAGAAATTGGTATGATAATTGATGAAGAGGTGAAAGTCCAATGTCAAGGGAAGCATACATTGAAAAGAAAAAAATAGAATGATTAGGTAGAAGCTGGAAACTAAATGGGGGTGTATGCCAAATGGAAATAAAATTAAGAATGTTTCTATATAGAGGTAATAGAAGAAATGTTGTTGTAAAAGAGGAGAAAGGAAGGCATATTGCATGGTAACACTACAAAAAAAAGGAGCTTTTAGAGGCGCTTTTCTGGCGGCAGTTTTAAAAACCGCTAGCAATTTCTCTTTTTCAAATGCTTTTCTCGGTGTAAAAACAAGCGCTGTTGGTTACCATGCTTTAGACAACACTACGGGTCTATGACCCAACTCCTTTACTCTTCTCCTCGCCTAATTGGAATATTTTCATTTTTCTCCGTAGCTAACTGCTTTACGAGACCCAACCCCTTTACTCTTCTCATTGCCTAATCTGAATATTTTCTCCTTAGCTAGCTGCTCTATGAATTCATTTTTCTTTATCTCAAATCAAATTTCCCCTAATCTGGAAACCAAACCCTAGCTTTTCCTCTCAAATCTCACATTCTTCTCTTCTTTCCATCAATCATCTCAGCTCTACCAACCCTTGCCTCTCGTTCGTTAGTCGAGAAACACTCTTAATTAGTGAAAATTTGGGACGTTGAAAGGGAGGCAAGGGATTGGGGAAGGGAGGAGCCAAGAGGCATGGGAAGGTGCTCCGGGATAACATTTAGAGCATTACAAGGCTGATGATTTGAAGGTTGGCTTGTAGAGGATACTTGTGGTGTCCTCAACATCCGATTGCGGGAAATGCCTCCACATCATTGGTCGATATCACTCTTGTTCAAAACCAGTGACATCACCATCTCTGCTCACTCTTGTTCAATGGTAATAGACTGATCAATAGTCGATCTCATTCTACTAATTTCCTCATCGCTCTCGTATTGACTCTTTATGTTTCATCAGCTCCAAATCTCAGGTCATTAGGTTGTAGGTTTATGTTTTCAATAGGTTACAAATAGAGTTATCGAAACATAAACTCTACTAGTTTCATCAGCTCCAAATCTCAGGTCACTGTTCAAATCTCTACTTCATTAGTTCCAAATCTCAGGTTTTTTTTTAACTATAATTTTTTTTAAATATTCTTTCATATTCTCTTTGATTTGTAAGTTATTACTTGATTGAGTGATTGCTTTCTCTTTTAATGTTTGCTTCAATTTGAATCGGAAGGACTCTTTAGACAATATCTCACAGCTAATGACCCTTAAACTCAAGTTTGCAATGAAAACAAATCTGCTATTTTGACAAATACAACTATATAGATTAGAGTTCTTGAGAATGTTATTGACTCAGTTTATGGGGAGAATGGTTGCAATCAAGCTCGCTTAAAAGAGGTAACACTTCTTTTAATTTATGTTATTTTTGGTTGATTTTTATTTTTTTTATAAATTTATTAGTTCTAACATCCACCTTAATTTAGCGAACTTACATTTTTAATCTTACTTTTATTTGTTAACTTTATGTTTGTTAACTACTGGTTTAGCTTAAATAGAACTACATGAATATAGTATCTATGTATATGGCTTATAAGGTGTAAAAATGGGAATCTGTTGATAAGCTTTGACAGTTTACCTATTTTATCTAATTCTTTAACTCCTAGTTAATCTTTATTACCTAAAGATTTTGCTTGTCACCTATAAGTTGGCTGTACATCTGTTCATCATTTGATTTTGCGTGCTTGTTTTGTTTTGCCTACTTGAAGTAATTTTGCCTGTTTCTAGGATTTGGTTTGCTTGACTACAGTATGTTTCCAAAACTGGGTAAATAATCAGAAATTTTCTTCAATTCAGATTGTAAGGATCGGATAGACTGAGGAAAGGATGGTGTCTGTGAACAAGAGATTTGACTAAGCTGGTCACAGTGTTGCTACTTTGGTATTTTTTTTATCTCCTTTGGTCGCTTATACTCAAGAACAATAGAATGAAGACAGTATAGAATTTCTTTGTAGCCATGAAAAGATTCTTTTTTATTTGAAAATCTTGTTTTAATATTAGTATGTGTACAGTCAATGTTTACTGAAATTTGATAGTGCTACAGCTACAGATCTTTTCTAAAATGTAAGATGCAATTGCAGAATATAAATGTCTAAGTCAAAGTTGCTTAAATCAGTTAGCTGAACAATCAATTGACCTCAGATATCTGGGCCTTTGTTAATCCAATTGACTTCACAATACCCCTGATGTAGCCGCCAAAGGCTACTTTATGCTGAAAACTGAAAGTTTTGTGTGTGTGTGTGTGTGTGTGTGTGTGTGTGTAAATATATGTTTCTAAGAAGTTTATGTTAATGCCTCTAACCCTTTGTTGCAGATGCTTCGAATTAAGGATTCAAAAGTTAGTCTTGTTTTTTTACTTTTGTGTATTGGATATGTCCTAAGTAACACTTTAGTTTTCTGTTTTTTGGTTTTGTTTTTAATTTAATAAAGCCTGTTGGTTATTTGCTATCTTTTGTTTTCCTAGTATGATTAATTAGTTGGCTATTTATTGATGAATCGAGGCTTTTTCTTTTTGGCTGAAATATCTTTAAAGTACATGTTTTTGCTATAAAAATGCTTACTTTTTTCCAGTTTTGCTGTTTTTGTTGATTGGCCATTTGCTTAAAGTTAACATTTTTGTTGTGAAGATAATCTTCTTATTCTTTTTTGCAGTTTTTTGTTGATGACCATTTGCACACCATTTTATGTTTGAATGGTAGCTTTTGCTTGGTGATCAGAGTTCATTACCAGATTTTGCTTGGCATTTCTATTGTTCGGCTAATCACAAAGAATTGTAATACCTTAGTTTTCTGAAATCCTTTATTTATAAAATTGAAGATCTAACATGATCCTTTTCTTTTCTTTTGATCAGTGCTTGTTCACTTTGAAGGCTGGAATAGAATCACCATTGCAAATTATTAGAGTGATCTTGATTGAGCAGGTAATTTGTACTGTATACATGATGAGTTTCATCTCAACAGATTAAAGAAGCTGGTGCCAATTTTGTAATTTTAAATCAAAGTTGCTTGACTTGATTATCTTGTTGTGTAGGTGTAAGGAGTCTGGCATATAGGTCTCTAAAGACTCTTTTAAGAAAGATATAGAGTAGTTGAATAGAGTAAATTATTCTTCTGGCCTGGATCCATTGCCTGGAATTTTATCACTGGTATCAGGACCAGGCTTTTGCAAAGCCCAAACCGATTGCACTATTGTTCTTTGCTGGAATCATGGCAACTTTGTTGCATTCTAATTCTAAACGTTTGTATTCCTGGATCCATTTCTTCCCAACTCTTTCGTTCTACTGTTTTCTCTTTCCTTTGGCATAGAGTGGATCATAAGGCTCTTTTTTATAGCATGGTGATAGTAGTTAAGTGGTTTCATTCTCTCTTATTGTAGGTTTCAGACGCATCTAGTTCGTTTGGGTCACTACGTGCAAATACTTAAGTGAAGATGGAAGCTTCAAGGATAATTGGTATACAATTTAGCTAGAAATTTTATGCTTGTATTAGACTTCTAGGAAGTTTAGAAAACTTTGTGGCTGTTGTGATTGGTTCTTAAGGATATTATTGGTTACTTTGTGAAGTTAATTGTTGCTTTAAGGATGTTAATTAGTATTTTGATAACTTTTTGGTTATAAACACTTTGAATTGAACTTTGAACGAATGAAAGTCACAATTCTTAGGAAATTGTTAATGCATGTGAGTGTTACAATGCAAATAATTCTAGATTTCTCTTTTTATTAGTGCAATAATGTGACGTCCCCGTCACTTCATCTTATCACTTATCTTTTTCCTTCTTTATTTAGATTTAGTTCATCCAGTGTCATTCTTCCTTTATTCTTAAGCTAATTATCTGATAGCTCATAAAATTTTATTCAATTTCAATAAAACAGACTAATGATACATGTATATATGTATCATCCGTTTCCACAGGATCTCATACATCATCCTAACTTAAATCTCTGACATCTTATATACAATAATGTTAGTTGTACTGTACCATAGCTGAATTACAACCTACTTTGCATAATTACATAAGTATACCTTTTATACTACTTGGGAAGCGTCTTTCGAAGGTAAACTTTCAAGATCCACTCGTAGGCTCTTCTATCGAGAGTGAGGGATTACTTCAGATAATCTGTATGAAAAATGTTCGTAAAAGGGTGAGTTTACGCTCAGTAAGAAAAATATGTAAAAGAGCGTACTATGCCTCTATATGCATTTTTCCTACTTGGCTCTATAATGTCATGTAAAGCATTATAAAGCATGCATCATAAACATCTTTCATGCATTGTTTGCAACCATGCATATTTATTTCAAATGACATGGAAACCATACTTTGTATGCTTTTTTTAAAATATAGCATACATATAAAACATGCATCATCTTCTATCTTTAAAACATACTTTACATGCTTTTATAACATAGCATGTTTCATATGCTTCTTCAAAACATACTTCATATACTTCTTCCAAATATCATTTACATACATATATACTTCCTTTAAAACATCTTATACTTCTTGAAATCATAAATCATATACTTCTTTTTGAAACTTCTTATACAAGTATACCAAGTACTTTCGATTTCTTTATTTCTTTGAAATCTTATATACATATAATTTTTTATAACTTAAAAACTATTTGTACTTTTATGGAGTTATGCACTGCATCATCATCATCATCATGTGGCGTACCTCGTAAGGCCAGGAATCCTCCCTTAGCCTAACATGAAATATAAACAGATTGGCCAACTGCAGGTGGCTACAGTTAACACTAGTCAGGTGTCCTTCTGTAGCGATTGAGGCCTGACTTATGGTTCCTCAGCCCATATCATACATTACATCATTTCAGGACTTGATCAGAGCCCCTACTATAAACATGAAAGTGCATAATCTCAAAACATATGCCATATAGCTTCTCACCATGACATTTCACACTTTCTGAAAATAGGTTTGAAAACCTCTTTTTAAAACAGGGCAGTCAACTGGTCTCATAGGACAGTCTGCTGTTGCTTCATACTTTCATTTATTGAAACTATTTTCATTTAAAATTCCAATATTTTCATCTTTGAAAACATATAAGGGCAGTCGACTGGTCCATATAGCAGTCGACTGGTTTTCAAACAGAATGCTTCTTAGCAAATAGCAGTAGACTGGTCATATAGCAGTCGACTGGTTTTTGAAACAGAATGCTTCTTAAGAAATAGCAGTCGACTGGTCCATATAGCAGTCGACTGTTTTTGAAACAGAATGCTTCTGGAAAATTAGCAGTCGACTGGTCTCATAGGCAGTCGACTGGTTTTGAAACAGAATGCATTTTGGAAAATAGCAGTCGACTGTCCCATATAGCAATCAACTGGTTTGAAACAGAATGCTTCTGGGTAAATAGCAGTCGACTGGTTTACATAGCAGTCGACTGGTTTGCATCGGTTTTCAGAAAACGGCGTTTTGGTTGTCTCTAGGCAGTCGACTTCCCTTTATGGCAGTCGGCTGCCCTTAGCCTAATTGGTATTAGGAGACAAGTCCGAAAATGCATCTTTTCCTGCACAAAATCAACTGATGCTTCTCTCCAAACCACATAAAAACATCATAAAACATGCGGACATAGCCGCCTTACGTCCGTTACATAAATTTCTTACCTTAATTCCTTCGGAAACGCGAAATCACTTGGAGCGTAACCCTAGATTTCACTCCTTCAAATCTGAAATCATCATACCAAATCAAACCTTAAATTAAACAACATACACATATCATATCAACTCCATACAACTCCATATCATGAACGAAATTGAACAAATCATCTTCTTCTCTTACCTTTTGCTAGTGACCAAAATCTCAAACTTTGAGATCTCCTTCAATACTTGGATTCAATCTACCAAACTTCGAATAACACTTAGTCTAGTGACTATGATCGTTTTTCGTTCAACTAGCTAAAAGGATCGATAGAGGAATAAGGTAGCTTGTCAAGGTAGCTATGGAAGGAGACTTGGAAGCTTGGATGGAACGAGAGGGAGAGCGCTGGAAGGACTGGCGTAGGTGATGGCTGATAAGGATGATGAGTCATGCTATGTCATTAATTGCTCCTTTATCCTATCATCATCTCAGCCATTAACCCTCTTCTTGACCCTTTGACCCATTAATTCTCTTCTTCCCTTATCATATCAGCCACATCTCATTACACCAATTAAAATCTGATATACATTTGATCATCATCAAATTATGAAATCTGATAATTGTTTCATCTTCCTCCAATTAAATTACTTCATCTTAACCCTTAACCTTTGACCATCCCTATTTGACCATTCACTTAATTGGTCTCCTTTCTTCCATATAACAATTGCCTTTACTTACACTTAATTTCTGATATTTAATTGTACAAAATCTTACATTTATTTTATCATACTATAAGCATTCTCATAATATAAAAATCTACTTCTTTGACTATTTGACATTCAACTTTCTTATTTCTTCCATACATCATGTATACATCATTCATACATTAAACTTCATATTCATTTAATCATATCAGATTGAAATACTTTACAAACATAGAGGAATTACATGAAAATTGGGGATTTCACATCTTTCCCACCTTAGAAAATTTGGTCCTCCAAATTCGAATCAAGTCATGTCTCAAATAGTTCCGGATACTCTTCTTTCATCAGGCTATTTAGCTTCATATTGTCTTTTCCATAATGTGGTATTGTCAATAATCTTTAACTAATGGAATCAACATAGACTTCTATACCTTATCTTTTCCGTCCAAATCCCAAATGGCTTTTTCACATGACTTATGTCTTTCTGAACTTCTAAGGTTTCATCTTTTATGACATAAGATGAATTCTGGATTATACTTTCGAAGTATTGACATATACAAACATTACGTATCCTCAATAGCTCTGGAGGTAATATCAATTTATTGGTGATATCTCCAATTTGATCTAAGACTTCAATTGGATCGATATAACGAGGGCTCAACTTACCTCGTCGACTAATTCTTATAATTCCTTTGGATGGAGAACTTTCAATTTACTGAGTCTCCAACCAAAACATCAATTAGTCTTTGTCAAGCATTTGTATAACCTTTTTGTCTATTCTGAGCTATCTTAAGTCTAGGACCACTCACTTAACCTCTTCAGATGCTTGGTCGACTAAATCAAAAGCTAATAACTTTCACTTGCTTACTTCTTCCCACCAATTCAGAGATTGACACTTTCTATTCTTCTAACATTTCATACAGTGTCATCCGGATACTTATATAATAGCTATTATCACAAGTATACTCAGTCAATGGCAGATGGTCATCCCATGAGCATTTAAAATACATAGCACCAGCTCTTTACATATCCTCGAGCGTCTAAATCATGTGTT
The DNA here is from genome assembly GCA_032173925.1 of Heritiera fomes. Classification (NCBI taxonomy): domain Eukaryota; kingdom Viridiplantae; phylum Streptophyta; class Magnoliopsida; order Malvales; family Malvaceae; genus Heritiera; species Heritiera fomes. Next base: position 10,875,299 of record JAPDPM010000009.1, on the reverse strand, counting down.
CGGACTACTCATTAGTCTGCGGATAAAAAAACTGTGCAAAATTTTCAACTGAGATCCCATGGTTCCTTGCTAATCTCCTTAAAATGAGAAGTGAACCTGAAATCTCTACCATATAAAATGCTCATTGGAACTCCATGTAGTCTAACACTTCTTTCACCTACATTTTGCCAACTCACTAAGTGTATCTGTAGACTTCATGGGCAGGAAGTGGGCTGACTTAGCAGATCTGTTCATCAATTCTGGCCTAACCATTATACTAGCCATCATTCCAAATTTACCTTGAAGGCATAATATTTAGCTTAAGACTTGTAAATTGCTCAAGTACATCATACTTTCTTATCATCGTACAAACTATTATTACTTCATGCTTTCAGCTTAGAGCGTTTACCACCACAATGGTTTTCCCTAGGTGATCTAATTTCACCTTCACAATCCTTTGAAAACTCGAGTCATCTCTTCTATCTTAATTAGAATTATAGCCATAATTTATTCACAATGGCTATCTATAATTTCTTACTTTTGCTCTCTAAATACCCATATATTGATCACATTTTAAACTATTAGCATAGTTCTTTTAATTCATATCCAAAATATTTTCTTCCTATAGCATCAAACATGCCAATGAATGAATGTCCTCATTTCCCTATGGTACTCTAGGGATCAACCAGGAAGGATACTATAGTCGGCTAGGGATTCGGATGGAGTAAGGAAGGTACTTTGAAATACCTGTCTTGTTCCGAAACCTAGAAGCGACTATAGGGAATAACTACCGTTGTTGAGACAATCCATCTCTCATATTAATTCATATTCTTTTCAGAGTAATGCTTTCATAGAATAAAACATTTAAGTAAAGTCGACTAGTAAAAGTCAATCATCATTCTTATTTAAACTCCTTTCACACATCACTATATATCATAAAACTTTATACCAAAGAGTACTTCAGAATTCCAACTATCATTTCTGATCAATTATGGTTTTTCATTTAGTTCGGGACTTTTCTTTACTATCTCAACATCGTAAGCAAAAACCCTTCATATAACCATACATACCTTCTATTAACTTCATTTACAATGAGTCAGATAATACCACATACTTTTACATTAGACATCTTCAACATTTACATCATAATTAATAGGTGTCTTTCCCTTCTCTTCAGTAGTGGCTTTGTGTTGTGGTTGAGGGGTCTCCTCAGATTCCTCGGGTGTCCTCAAGTCCCTCTTGGAACAATTCCTGATCATATGTCCCTGTTCACCACATCTAAAACATGCACCACTTACCAACCGGCATGGCTGTGATCTGTGGAACTTTCTGCAATGTTCACACCTTTGTCTTGTACTCTTAGGTGAGCTAACGATACTACTAGCTGAATGTCGGGATCTCTCATCATAAATCTTAATCCCAGTAGCTCTTGGGGTCCCTATACCATAATCATCATAATACTCCCAATTTAATATATATTTCCATATAACCATTTAATTAAAACAATCATCATTTTCTTATACTTTACTTGCTTACCTATCGAAGCTCTGTCATATGGCTTACTTCTCCTAGATGGATATCTGTCACGGGAGGCTTTCCCTTTTAACTTCCGCTTCATCGGTCCTTTGCCTTTACTTTGGGCTCGGAAATCATCATAGTGAAACTCATAGTCCTGTTCACACAACTGATCCTTACGGACTGTCTCATTATAAGTAGTGATACCCATAGTACACAACTTGGATTTGATAGGAGACTTCAGTCCTTCTATAAATCTGTATATCTTATATCCTTCACTCCTGATGGTCTCTCGATCGAATCCGCTTAGAGAAATAAACTTCGACTCATATTGATTAACTGACATTGTCTCCTGAGTCAATTTCAAAAATTCCATCTTCAACCTAGTCTAATCGGTGCATGGGATGTACTGCTCAGTAAAAGCCTCTAAAAATCTATCCCACGTAACCTCAACATGTTGAGCCTCCAAAATGGCCCGAGTGGACTGCCACCAATACTCTGCATTGTCCACTAATAGATACGCAGCCAAACCCACCTTTTCCCTTTCGGAACATAGCATATACTCGAAGGATCTAGTGATCGCCTTCACCCAATTCACTGCGGTCAATGTGTCCTTATCCCCCTTAAACTTAGGCGGATCCAGCTTCTTATATTCCTTAATTAAGGTCATATTGCAATAAGCTGTGAGATCCCTCCTTTCAATAACTGGGACTGGTGGGGGTAACTCTATCTGTACTGGTGGTGGTTGTACTATAGGAATAGCGAATGGTACACTTGTGACCACATTTGGTAAGTTCGCCATAAACTGCGTAAACATAGTGGTCATATTCTCCACATGCTTCTCCATCTTCGCTAACCTAGTGTTCGGGCTATGCGATGGAGATGGTTGAGGAGACGAAACTGGGGGCTCTTCAGTGGGACCCCGTCCTCTTCCTCTACTCGTACCTCTTCTTCGTGAGCTCATATTGTAAATATAGTCATCACTGAGCTCTTTAGTATAACCATCAACAGTTATACTATGCATTTGTATTCAGACAAGTACAGTACAATTGTGGATATACTCTATTTCTAACTCATCGACACTGACAAACCTCAATCTAATTGCTCTGATACCACTCTGTGATGTCCTCATCACTTCATCTTATCACTTATCTTTTTTCTTCTTTATTTAGATTTAGTTCATCCAGTTTCATTCTTCCTTTATTCTTAAGCTAATTATCTGATAGCTCATAAAATTTTATTCAATTTCAATAAAACAGACTAATGATACATGTATATATGTATCATCCGTTTTCACAGGATCTCATACATCATCCTAACTTAAATCCCCGACATCTTATATACAATAATGTTAGTTGTACTGTACCATAGCTGAATTACAACTTACTTTGCATAATTACATAAGTATACCTTCTATACTACTTGGGAAGCGTCTTTCGAAGGTAAACTTTCAAGATCCACTCGTAAGCTCTTCTATCGAGAGCGAGCGATTACTTCAGATAGTCTGTATGAAAAATGTTCGTAAAAGAGTGAGTTTACGCTTAGTAAGAAAAATATGTAAAAGAGCGTACTATGCCTCTATATGCATTTTTCCTACTTGGCTCTATAATGTCATGTAAAGCATTATAAAGCATGCATCATAAACATCTTTCATGCATTGTTTGCAACCATGCATATTTATTTCAAATGACATGGAAACCATACTTTGTATGCTTCTTTTAAAATATAGCATACATATAAAACATGCATCATCTTCTATCTTTAAAACATACTTTACATGCTTTTATAACATAGCATGTTTCATATACTTCTTCAAAACATACTTCATGTACTTCTTCCAAATATCATTTACATACATATATACTTCCTTTAAAACATCTTATACTTCTTGAAATCATAAATCATATACTTCTTTTTAAAACTTCTTATACAAGTATACCAAGTACTTTCGATTTCTTTATTTCTTTGAAATCGTATATACATATAGTTTTTGATAACTTAAAAACTATTTGTACTTTTATGGAGTTATGCACTGCATCATCATCATCATCACGTGGCGTACCCCGTAGGGCCAGGAATCCTCCCTTAGCCTAACATGAAATATAAACAGATTGGCCAACTGCAGGTGGCTACAGTTAACACTAATCAGGTGTCCTTCTGTAGCGACTGAGGCCTGACTTATGGTTCCTCAGCCCATATCATACATTACATCATTTCAGGACTTGATCAGAGCCCCTACTATAAACATGAAAGTGCATAATCTCAAAACATATGCCATATAGCTTCTCGCCATGACATTTCACACTTTCTGAAAATAGGTTTGAAAACCTCTTTTCAAAACAGGGCAGTTGATTGGCCTCATAGGGCAGTCGGCTACTGCTTCATACTTTCATTTATCGAAATTATTTTCATTTAAAATTCTGATATTTTCATCTTTGAAAACATATAAGGGCAATCGATTGGTCCATATAGCAGTCGACTGGTTTTCAAACAGAATGCTTCTTAGCAAATAGCAGTCGACTGGTCATATAGCAGTCGACTGTTTTTGAAACAGAATGCTTCTGGAAAATTAGCAGTCGACTGGTCTCATAGGCAGTCGACTGGTTTTGAAACAAAATGTATTTTGGAAAATAGCAGTCGACTGTCCCATATAGCAGTCGACTGGTTTGAAATAGAATGCTTCTGGGTAAATAGCAGTCGACTGGCTTACATAGCAATCGACTGGTTTGCATCGGTTTTCGAAAAACGGCGTTTTGGTTGTCTCTAGGCAGTCGACTTCCCTTTATGGCAGTCGGCTGCCCCTAGCCTAATTGGTACTAGGAGACAAGTCCAAAAATGCATCTTTTCCTGCACAAAATCAACTGATGCTTCTCTCCAAACCACATAAAAACATCATAAAACATGCAGACATAGCCGTCTTACGTCCGTTACATAAATTTCTTACCTTAATTCCTTCGAAAACGCGAAATCACTTGGAGCGTAACCCTAGCTTTCACTCCTTCAAATCTAAAATCATCATACCAAATCAAACCTTAAATTAAACAACATACACATATCATATCAACTCCATACAACTCCATATCATGAACGAAATTGAACAAATCATCTTCTTCTCTTACCTTTTGCTAGTGACCAAAGTCTCAAACTTTGAGATCTCCTTCAATACTTGGATTCAACCTACCAAACTTCGGATATCACTTAGTCTAGTGACTATGATCGTTTTTCGTTCAACTAGCTAAAGGGATCGATGGAGGAATAAGGTAGCTTGTCAAGGTAGCTATGGAAGGAGACTTGAAAGCTTGGATGGAACGAGAGGAAGAGGGCTGGAAGGACTGGCGTAGGTGATGGTTGATAAGGATGATGAGTCATGCTATGTCATTAATTGCTCCTTTATCCTATCATCATCTCAGCCATTAACCCTCTTCTTGACCTTTTGACCCATTAATTCTCTTCTTCCCTTATCATATCAGCCACATCTCATTACACCAATTAAAATCTGATATACATTTGATCATCATCAAATTATATAATCTAATAATTGTTTCATCTTCCTCCAATTAAATTACTTCATCTTAACCCTAAACCTTTGACCATCCCTATTTGACCATTCACTTAATTGGTCTCATTTCTTCCATATAACACTTGCCTTTACTTACACTTAATTTCTGATATTTAATTGTACAAAATCTTACATTTATTTTATCATACTATAAGCATTGTCATAATATCAAAATCTACTTCTTTGACTATTTGACATTCAACTTTCTTATTTCTTCCATACATCATGCATACATCATTCATACATTAAACTTCATATTCATTTAATCATATTAGATTGAAATATTTTACAAACATAAAGGAATTATATGAAAATTGGGGATTTCACAAATAAACATGAATTAATATAGTTACCAAATGAGACGTGCTGCCAATGCCTCCATAGATATTGTTCTTGCATTAACAATTATTTTATTAACAAAAAATTGCATTACCAATTATTTTATTAACTTGCATTAAAAAAAATTTGAATTAAGAGTTCAAATCATTTTATTCAACTAGTAGTGAACAATGGCATTAATACAAATAATTAATCAAGCTTTTAAATTTAAAATACAATTCAATAAATAAAAAAATTTTAAATTTCAAATAAGACATTTACCGGCACTTAAAAGTGCAGGTAAAAGCTTTTAAATTTCAAATAAATTCAAATTTTTAATAGGATTTTTCTCGGCACTTTAAAGTGCTGGTAAAAGCCTTATGCTTTTAAAGGCATTTAAAAGCGCCGGAAAAAGTTATGCCCCAATTTCCCACACCTTTACCGACATTGGAGTACATCACCGCCGGCAAACCTTTACCGACATTCACCTGGTCGACTGTCAACCGGCGATTTGTTGACCGCCAGTAAAGTTTTTGCCGGTGTTTAATTGGCCTTTTACCGGCACTTATAAGTACCGGTAAAAGTGATTTGTCTTGTAGTGTAATAAGACACCTTTAGAAACGTTGGAGATTAGGCACCAGACTTACGGAGAGACATGAGATTTACTGCTCGGAATTGCTTTGGGTTTGAGAACTCATGAGCAATTCAAGCTCTTAAAGAGCTAATCTTTTTAAGTGAGACAAGATTATATGAAATGACATCAAAACGAATAATGAGGAATTATGGAATAAGAGCATGCTTTAGTTTTAGCTCTAATAGGAATAGTGGTGGTTTGGCAATGTTTTGAAAGGAAGGAATTAGGCTTAATTTAATGAGTTGTTCTAAAACTCATATTGATATGGCAATGGATGAAGGTGAAAAATGACCATTGGAGATTGATAGGTTTCTATAGATAGCCAAATATGAATTAAAGAGCAAAGACTTGGAGTTAGCTAAGGGGTTTGGCTAAATGAGATGATAAATTGTGGCTTTCCATAGGGTACTTTTAATGAGATTATATGGAACTATGAAAAGTCAGATATATGCTTGAGAAGTTAGATGGCTTTCTTTAGGGCAGCATTAGAGTATAGCTTATTAGATGATCTTGGATATTTGGGATCATGGTTTACGTGGGAGAGAGGATGTAAAGCAGCCACCAATGTTCTAGAGAGGCTAGATAAATTTTTGGCTTTGAAAATATGGAGGAATAGATTCCCTTTGTATGAGGTACAACATTTAGTAGCATTAGTTCAAGCCATATATCGATCATAATTACTCTAGATGGAATGAAAGAAGTTAGAGCAAGAAGAAAGAAGAAGCAATTTCATTTTGAGGAAATTTAGGACAAGGAGGACCTATGTAAAGGGATTGTGTGCAAGTTGTAGCAAGACAACAGAAGGGCACATATAATAGAGAAGCTTAAGGCATGAGAGAAAAGCTACATACATGGCACATCACAAACTTTCGTGCAATAAAGAGGAAGATAAAGTGCATCGTGATAGATTTAAAAAAGCTTCAGGACATACCTTCAGATTTCAGTATCTTGGAATAGGAATGTGCATTAAAGGAAGAATTGAATTTGCTATTAGAAAAAGAAGAAAATTTTTTGTTGCAGCGATATTAGGTAAACTAGTTAAGGCAAAGGAATAAGAATATGAGCTTTTTTCTTTGTCAAGCATTGCAAAGGAAAATGAAAAATATTATAAAAGGGCTTGAGGGTGGTACAAGACACTAGCATCAATCAGAGGAGGATACATAGGGAATTATTGTTGACTACTTCTAGAAACTATTTCAATCTCAAAATCCTAGTCATTTTGCTTATATCCTTGAGGCAGTTAAACCTTGTGTTTTGGCTGAGATCAGTAACCGCTTTCTGGTAGAATTTAAAGAGGGAGAGATTAAAGTGGTCATTAAGAAAATGCACCCCAGTAAAACACCAGGGCTGACAGGATGCTTGAACTATTTGACCAAAGGTATTAGCAAATAATGAGAGATAAGGTGATTTAATTATATCTAGATTGTTTAAATGGGTGTAAGACATTAGAAGACGAAAATAGAATCTATAATGTATTTATTCCAAAAATTAAAGACATGAGGAAAATAAAAAAAAATTGACCATAAGCTTATATAATATCTCATAAAAAATCATTACTAAAGTCCTAGTTAATAGGCTCAAACATACCCACGTATATAAGTGAGTCACAAAGTGCTTTTGTTTCGAGTAGGTTAATTATTGACAATGTATTAGTGGCCTTTGAACTATTACATGCACTTAAAAGAAAAATTTAGAACAAAAAGGTTCTTTTACCTAGAAGTTAGAGATGACGAAGGCATACGATCAAGTGGAGTGCGTTTTTATTAAAGGTATGATGCTTAGGGTCGGGTTTCACCCATATTGGATAAGGATTGTAATGAGATGTGTTACTTTTGTGTTGTATTCTATTGTGATATATGGTCATGTTACTAATTATTTTCATCTAGGAAGATGACTCCGACAAGAGTATCCTCTTTCACAATATTTATTTTTGATTTACAGTAAAGGATTATCAAAGCAAACTACAACAAAAAGGGTTAATTAAGGGTATGTAGACAAGTCGATGTGGACCCTGGGTCATTAAGCTTTTCTTTGCTAATGATAGCTTACTATTTTCTAGAGTAAATAAGAGCAAAAGCAAGAAGATGAAACACATGCTAAAAAGTTACAAGGAAAGATCGAGCCAAATGTTCAATTTCGACAAATTAGCTTTGTTCTTTAGTAGTATTGTGGGAGTATTACAATCAAATGAGGTTAAGAACACTTTTGACATCCAAGATACAATTAATCCTAAGAAATACTTTGGGTTGCCTATTATGGTAAGAAGCAATCGGAACAAAGGCTTAAGAGAATTAAAGGACATGATACAGGCAAGAGTGAAAATGTGGAGTACTAGGGTTTTGTTGAAAATAGTTGATTTTTGTTGATTGTTATAGATATTTTCTTTTAATTTTTGAATGTTATAATTTGTATAATAACATTAAATAAATTATAATAGATTACTATTTTCATAAGAAATTATTTGTTAATTATTGATATAAACAAAAAATAAAGCAGAAATTAAAGCCAAACAATTGATTTAAAAACGTTTTCCATAATGTAAAATGAATTGAAGGCATAAAACGTAGTTTATTCATATAAAAATAAACTACAGTTATTCATAATAGTCTATTATTTAGAAGAAAAGAAAATTAATGAATTTTTAAAAATGAAAATATAATTAATTGAACAAAGACTACGATTATATATTTAGAGGGTAATCTATCTTATAAACAAGAACTGCGTTTTTTTTATACATTTGTAGTTTTTTCTTGAAAAGAGAGTGTATAGTTTATTTGATCTATAAGAAAATAACAATTTTATCACTAAAGCGTAGTCTATTATACTGTTGAAGTTTTACAAAAGAAGAACCATCGTTTTTTCGTTAACCATAATCTAATGTTTAAAGATTAAACATCGAATAAGAAACATAGTCTATTGTCCCGATGAAAACTACATGTGAATAAACTACAGCTACAAAAACATTCTGTCTAGATAATTTTTTCTCCTAGCAGTCTTAAAAGCATACTTTCTCACATTGGCCTAGTTCAAGATTTGGGTACAATACTCGCGCGTATGTAGTAACAAACTGTATTTCTTGTTATATTGAATTTATTTTAAGATTTAGTGAGCACAATATTTAAATACAAGTGAGAGAATTTGTAACCACATGAAAATCATTAACTCAACTATAATTAAACAAGTAAAGGGTCGTTTGGCATTATTTTTTGTTTTCTATTTTATGTTTTCTGCTTTTGAAAATTCTGTTTTTGTTTTGTTTTGTTTTCAATTTCTGAAAACAGAAAACATGTTTGTTTAATACTATTACATTTTGAAAACAAATATATAAACTGATTCAAATATAATAATTCAATTCACAAAATAAGATTTTAAAAATTAAATAAAAAATAATATATTTATTAAATAATAATATGTAGATAATATTAAATAATATTATTTTATATTATTTAATATTAATATCAAATATTTTCATTTAATCATATAAAACTTTAATATAATTTAAATAAAATAATATTATTTAATTTAATTGTAATTAAATATAATATTAAATAAAATAATATTATTTAATTTAATTGTAATAATTATAAATTATATTTAATAATATTTTTTTATTTAATTGTAATAATAATATTACGTTGTTAAATAAAATATTTAGCTAATTAATTTATAATAAATTATATAGTTATTAAAATATATTATATTTAATATAAATAATATTATTTAATGTTAAGTATTTAATTATTTAATAATATTAAATTATTTAATAGTAGTAGTGATATATTTTAAATTTAAGGTAGAATATAGTATTAAATAATAATATTGTTTAGCAAAATAAAAATGAATTATATTAGATAATAATATTAATTATTAACATATCAAAATTATAATAAATGATATTATTTAAAATATATAATATATTCAATTAATTATTATAAAATTTAAATTAAATAATATTATAATATTATAGTTCAATGTAATTTATATTTAATTGCTTGTTACGTTTTCAACTTTTCTATATTAAAATAAATATATTAATTTTAAAATATTAATTAATTAAAAAATTTTAATATTATTTTATTTAAAAAATTAATTAATTTTATTTATATTTTTATTATAAAAAATATTAATATTATATTAATATATAAACTTTATTCACTTACTTATGAACAACAACTGAAATGAAAACATGTTTCCGAAAACAATGGAAACAAGATATTCTTGTTTTCAATAATTTTGAAAATTTTTGTTTTCGTTTTCGTTTTTCGAAAACAGAAACATGTTACCAAACATGTTTTCTATTTCTGTTAACAAAAACAGAAACATGTTACCAAACATGTTTTCTATTTCTGTTTCCAAAAACTGAAAACAAAAACAGAAAACAAAAACGATATCAAACAACCCCTAAATAATTAGATTCCCTTTTGCCATTAAATCAAGACCTCAATGACGTTTTGGGTGCTCTATTAGCTATGCTTAACAATTACTTTATTGATGACTTCAATTTTTATTGCAGAAATATATATTATGAAAATTATTTAAATTAGTTCATATAAATAAACTTCTTTATCTAAAACAAACTAAAGAAAAGCGTACTTGCTAGTTGCTAGTATGCATATTTTAAGTATTTAAAACTTCGATTCCGCCAAAAATGAAGTTCCACAGCCCTAAACAAATGCTTGACAACAATTGATAATGTATTTAACAAATTAACGATAAAACTCTTAAATGTTGATAAGGGCATTGCTCTAGAAGTCTTCTCAACGCTTTCCTTCGTGGGGTCCCGATTTCGAAGTCATCTTGAAATTTCTATAATTAGCTGAACTTTACCCGCCGCTCTATGCCAAAAAAGTCATTCAGTCCACATCGAAACATTCCAGAGTTGCGAATGTTCAATGTTGGCTTCGCATGCTTGGATAGGATTGTAGTCAATATGGCATCAAGTAAACAATAGTGCATGGTTTTGGCGTGGTTCAGGTCTTTTAGTCTTTTCTCAATGGGACAATTAATAATTGAACAGTGAATATAAGCCACTTCTTTATAGCAAAGGCTACATCAGCTAGTATTAAGAAGTAAACGTAAGCCCAATGGAGCAGAGAGATTTCAACTTTGAACAATTTGCATGGCATAAGGAGAGCTGTTTGTCGACTTGCAAAGTAAAATTACCTGGTTCACACGTCTTCAAATTACGTGAGAGGACTCTGTCGGAGAATGTTGCACAGTACGTAATTCCTCATGATTGGTTTGGAATACCAATTTACTGTGGCCGAATTGTCACCCATTGCACGCCTTCTTCAAGATGCAAGTCCAGTCACCCATTGCAAACGTTTCTAACATAAATTATTTAGAATATGGAAGAACCAACAAAATTGACATTTTCTTCACCCTAATAGTTAGAACTCTAGAACTCTTGAAATACTTTAGAATACATTTACTTTCAGGAAAAAAATGTAAGTAGAAAAAAAAGATCACCCATTGCACACGTTTCTAACATAAATTAGACGGTTAGAAGAACCAAAAAAAAATTGATATCTTCACCCCTAATAGTTATAATTCTAGAACTCTTAATATGCTTTAGAAGATCTTTATTCCTAGAGAAAAGGTAAGAAGAAAAAAAAACAATTAGGAAAGAAATTTGTTTTCAGAGGGGGATGATAATTACTAATTTCACTACTAAAAAAATTATAGACTACTATTATTAAAAAAAAAATAGACTATTCCTATTGAAACCGGCCGCAGTATAATATCTTTTTTTGGCCAAATCGTAGTTTAATATCTTTAATGATGATTTTTAATATTGTAAAAGTTTTCAGATTTCAAATAGTATAGAAACGTTCTGTACAATGATTTTATAACTATAATGTTATAGAAAAAGGTTAATGTCACATTTTCTTTTACTATAGGGATTTCTATAACGTGTAACCTAAACTAAAAAAAATCTCCAATGTGCTACTTTATCCATCCATCTGTTATATAATTTGGTACCACTACTAGAAATGGGCTTTTAGCCACGATTAAAGTTGTTGCAAAATATAAATTTATTATTGTTAAAACCTTTTCATAGCAACGTTTTAAGCCTTGCACCAATGTTTGTCATCTTGACAATATGTTGTTGCATGCTTTTTGACTCATTATACTTTATAGTAGTAAGCTTAGTCATTAAATTAATAGCGAATAACTTGTCCCTAGAACAGAATCTTTCTTTCACAAAATTTATATATTCCTTAGCATTCCCTGTTTGTGGAATTGTAGTTTTAATGGTGTTAGCAATTGTCATTCGTATAAACTTTAAGTATAAACTGTTGCTTCTTTCCCTTACAGCATTGTATGACTTCTCAACCTCACTATTTGTATTCTTAATAGCATCAAGTTTTCCTAAAAGAGAGCTAAATCGAGATTCAAAACTCCTAACTGGAAATCAACTTGTTCTCGCCATTCTGAGAAGTTCATGCTATTGAACACAACAACTGATGATGCATGTGAATTAATTGCATTGACTATAAAACATAATAAATAAAATTCACATTTAATTATAATGAATTCAGTAAAACAATAAATAAGATAAATACTAGTTTTTCTTTGGGTAGATACTACAATATACATGTATTAATAAACATAACATAAATAAAAATTAAATTTCCTTTGGGTAAATTTTACAATATATTTTCTTTAAATGAGTTAAATGTATGAACTTTAATGGGAAAATAATATTTAAAATTGAACATATCTTTTATATTTGGATAATTAACATATTCAATCAAAAGATTAATTTACCTCTCGAAATATCATTACACTACAGCAAAATTAACTTTTAGCAGCATATATTTAGCGATATTTTAAATAAAATCGCCATCAAATTTCGTGTTTTTAAACAAATCGCGGTGTTTTATCCAAAAAACGCCATTTAATTAAAAAAATTTTAACCAATTGCGGCGTTTCTCTGATAAAACACCATAATATTTAACAGATAACAACGTTTATTTCCTAAAAACGCCGCTATGTAATAAATATTTTAAATAATTTCTTTTTAGAAAATATAAGCAAGCTAGCGGCATTTTAGAAAACGCCACTAAGTTTTACACTTAACGGCGTTTTTCTCTGAAAAATGCCTCTATGTAAAAAAAATAAATCACCTGTTTTAACATTTTCTCCTTCCCGGTCGTCGATCCCAAATTCCTTCTCTCCAATTCTCAGCTCGCGTCTCTCTCTCTTCGATTCTCAAGCTCACGTCTGTCTCTCTCTCCAATTCTCAAGCTCACGTCTCTCTCTCCTTCCGATTCTCAAACTGCTCTTCCAGTTTCCTCTTTCTCCAGATCTGACTTCAAAGTTTCAGGTAATTTCAAAGCCTTAACCATAGATCTACGCTTCTTCTTTGCGTTTCAATGGTTTAGTGTTTCATTCACTAAGTTTAGCCGTCAATCGCTTCGTTCTAATAATTTTTTACTGTCTGATTTGATGTTTTTCTCTTTGGCTACTCATTTCTATGTTTCGACTGATCTGTTTGATGTTTTTGTTTTGGATGTGAAGTATAGAGCTAAAGGTTTTTGATTGCGACATTTTCCTTTTTTTTTTAATTGATTTGTTGAATGTGTTGATGTTGTAATAGTATTATTTTATTTTTTTAATAAGTTGAAATTTTTCATATGAGAAATTCAATTAAATTATAAGTTTTATGCTCAGCGAATGGATGGTGTTATATTCTTTAAAGAGTAATTTTGGGTTATGACTAGAGGTGGCAAAAGTTGACCCGACCCGAAAAATCCGCCCGATTAACCCGAATCCAAACCCGACCGATCCGATTTGACTAAAAAAGTCAACAATCCGAATCCAACCCGATCCAAATCCGAATTGATCCGAAACCAAATTTATCCGAATTTACATTGATCCAAACCCGACCGGATCCGAACCCGAATTTATCCAAACCCAAATTCATCCGAATTTAGATTAACCCAAACCCGAATTGATCCGACCCGAATTGATCCGACCCGAATTGATCCGAACCTGAAAATATTCAAACTTAAATTTGATATTATTAATAAATATTTAAATGTTAAAATTAAATATCAAAGTATTTTAATATAGTAAAAATATAATTTTTTTCAATAATATGAGTGTTATATTTTTTTTAATATAGTTTAATTTAAATATTCGCTTTTATATTGCATTCATTTGAACATAATGTATAATTATTTAATGGTTAATCTATAATAGAGTACAGAAGCTATATCATCTACACTAATGTCTTTAATTATTCTATAAAAAATCAAACTAAATTAAAGAGATATATAGTATTGTTTTATAATATTTAGTATGGATTATTAAATCACTTTGATTCAAAAGTTATTAATTATTGTAGATAATAAAAATAAAATGAAAAAAATGTAATTAATTTATGAATATTGGTAAATATATTATAAAAAAAACTATCATACACATTATTAAATATTTTGATTATTTCAATCCCAATTGTACTATAGGTCATGTAAGAAGATAATTTTATATTCATGAGTTTTGTAGTTCTTAGAAATATGGTTTCAGTTGATTTTTATATCAGATAAATTACATCAAGATGACCCAAGCTTAATCCAATAAATCTGTCAAATCGACCCGAATCCAAATCCGACCAACCCGAATTGACTAAAAAAGTCAACGACCCAAACCCGACCTTATCCGAACCCGAAATGATCCAAATCCGAAATAGACCGATTTTTCCTTGACCCAAACCCGACCTTATCCGAACCCGAAATGATCCAAACCCGAAATAGACCGATTTTTCCTTGACCCAAACCCGACCTTATCCAAACCCGAAATGATCCGAATCCAAAATGATCCGATTTTTTCTTAACCCGAAATGATCTGATCCAAAATGATCCAACCCAAACCCGATCCGACCCGCCCATTTGCCACATCTAGTTATGACTGAAGTAGATAAATCTTCATCGCTATAGTTGATTTGTAAATGACATGCGATAGTGTAGTTCTTGAGGAAGATTTGGAACGAAAATAGGGAGGGATGAGTTATCGAGGAATATGCAAGGACTTGGAGAAGATTTAGAAAGAATAAGTAAAAACCATGGTGTTTTAAATGGAAAAAAATGTTCATAAATACCTCAAAAATATGTAGTATTATTATCCTTCATGGCTAAGCAAAGGTGTGTTTATTGCTTCTTATTTGGGGGTTAAGCTTGAGGCCAAGCCCAAATGGTTTTAGATAGAAAGAATCTTGTTTGGAAAATTGGAAGTGGCATTCAAGCCTGGTATTTCTTTCCAGAAGTTAAAGGGGGTGTGAAGTCTAGGAATAACATTGCTGAAAACATTCTTAATTAAGAATTGTAATGGAAGTTTTGTAAATATCCTTGTTTTGCTTCTTTTACTTATACTGAACTATGTAGTTTAAAAATAGTTTAGTGGGATAATTTCAATTGATTTATGTTCATTCCATCTTCTCTTGCTCCCATCCCTTCCAACTTACTAAAATTGGATATAGATTTTTAACTTTTGCTATTTGTTTCTACCCTGCATGCATGATAGATCTCTAACTTCGAAAAGTCTTGCTTTGGATGGTTGCTTCATAACACTGTACAATGTTGAGTTAGAAAGAACTCACATAACTTTGTCTGAGTGTGTGAAACAAGAGGTGCCTACTACATGGGACCCTGCTGCCCTTGCTGAGTAAGTTCTTTACATAAAAGTTGGAAGCATTTCGGAGTTAAAAAATTTCCTTATGATTAGAGAAACATCAGATTCAATGTAGCTAGACATAGTTTTATGTTGAACTAAGCATTTTTAATCCAGTTCAGAGAAATACTCTGCGTCTGTTTTCAACACCTGAAGAGTAAAATCATGTTTGACACAGGGCACCATAGGTCTGCAAGCCATTGCTGCCATTTAGCATGTGTAAACCGCATGGAATTTGCATGGACGCTTAAACCAAATGCTCAGCCTAACATAGCCGCCGAGTGTAGTGAACAAGTCAACTCAAATATATGTTGAGATTTTTGACTGTGCCACTGCCATAGTCATTTCTTTGCTTACCTCGATTTTTATTGCTTTGACTGCCTTTATTTTTCTCTTTCACTGCCTCTATATATACAACTTGACATTACAACGTTTAGAATTGAATTACTAATTGTATTACTTTGCCTTTGATTTTTAGAGGAGATTGTAAGTGGAAGACAATTCTTGCTTGGAATTCCATATTAGTTTCAAGGATCTTGTTCTTGGTATGTATGATTGTCTTTTATTTTCTCTTTAAATTTCTTCTTGTTCATTTTTTCTTTTTTATTTGCTAGGTTGGTTCAGATTCTTTATTTTTAATTCAGTTTCTAAGAGCACATTGCAACTATATTCATTTGCATTATTGGATGAAATTCTTATATTTACAACGATCAGGAATTTTTTGGTTTTAAGTTTTGCATGTTAGTTAATATGTACTTGATGCTTTCTTCTTTTACCTACAAGTGAACTTGATTGCTAATGTAATGTTGCTCCATGATGTGTAAAATATTGTTTTGCATGTTGTTTATCTCTTATATTAAAGTCCTAATTCTTTCCTAAAGTCTTTTTATGTCAATCGGTTGTACCACTGTGGTGGAACACTGAGCAGGAGGATGCCTTTTTTTTATAATTTCTGCTTCTATTTTAGATAAAGAATTGATATCTCAAATCTGCACTGCTTGTTGATAACATTATTGAACTTTATTTATTTTTTTCATGTTTTATGTTTTGTCCTAACTTCTGGGACCAAAGTTAAAGCTTTTAGTTTTACATTGTTGGTACTTATTGTTGGTATTACATAACAAGTAATCGTAAGGTTGGAAAATATCGTGATACATGCCCAAACACAGATATGTTAACAGGTTGTGTGAACAAATCTGTGCTAGAACTTTGCAATGTGTTTTCTCCGTCCTCTTTTGGATTGGCTTTTGGTTTATGCTTCTTTTTTTCCTTTTTTTTTAAATATGTATCTATGATTCATTATTCTGATAATGATGTGCATGTTTTACTGCATGTGCACTGCAGAGCCGGGCAGACAGCCTTTGAACTTCGTTTGGATGCTCTTTTGTTTAGTGAATTTTAAGGTTAGGGTTCTCTATACTTGTAAAGTTTTAGCATATTTACACCTTTGTGTAACTCTGTCATTTTCATCTTAAACATTTTTAAGTTTTTGGGTTGCTAATGTTTCATTTTCATCTTAAACATTTTTAAGTTTCTGGGTTGCTAATATTTTTGTCAGATTCAATATTTTTTTGACTTTGTCTTGATGTGATCTGATATGATCTATGTGTTTCTTGTCTCTTATATTTCTGGGTTCATTTTCTTGAGAGAAAAAAAATCGTTTTTTATAGTAAGAGTTTTGAGGACATTTGGGATTTGAGGTTTTTATCCGTGTGAAAATTTTGTGGAGATTTGTGATTATTTCTGTGTTTTGAGAAATGGGTTTACCTTGAATTGGTTTTTAATTGAGAAAATTTTACATTTTTTTTCATTGACCTTTTTTTTGCTTGTTTTACTGCCAAAGTTGTTTCTGAGTTTTGTATTTCTGCTGCCTAGAAATTTAAAATTTAAGCTAATAAATCTAATAAATTTGGTTGTTTGTCGAGTTGATTGGACTTGCATGATCAACTTTTTACATTGAGCATCAAATACTTAGCCTAAAAAGTGTTGAGGATTATCCAAAAAAAAAAATGTTGAGGAAATGTTATCTGTAGATTGAGATTAATGATTGTTATATGGAAGCCAGGAATGCCAGTGTAGAGTATTAGGCATGCTTATAGTTACCTATTCTATAGCTCTGGAATGATACACCACGCTGTGATTGGGCCTCTGGAACTACAAAATAAAACTAATAAATATAAAAGATACCTTTCTTTTTTTGTATTTGTATTTCAAGCTAAGTATTTCATAACTAACAAATTTTGTATTTGTATGTTCTACAATGGTTCCCAACACTAACAAACATGTAGTTAATAAGTTTTGAGGATAGGGTTGATACTATTTTAAGTTATTTTGATTTAGTTACACATATGCTTTTTTAGGATAATGCTAATTCTAATAATTGTGCTTTCTTTACTGTTTTATGGTTGCAGAGTGGATGTTGTGGTTTTTGTTATAAGGGAACTTGTTAAAGAAAGAAAGGGCAACTTTTGGATGTAAAAGCTTGAGTATTCTGTAACCTTAATCTTTGTTCTTTCTTTCTTTTTTCTTATATATGCTTTCCTTAATTAGATGTTGAGAGATTCAAATGTTTAGGAAAGATTTATTTTTATATCAAATAGGAGACGTATTTTATATATAAATATATATATTTACATTTGTTTTGACAACTCTTAACATTGAAGGCAAAAGCTCATAGTTTCATCATTCCCTATTAATATTGTTTGTATAATTTTTTTCTACTAATATTGTATGTATAATGGATATGTGAAGCATGGTATAAGTTGTGTGGTTGGAAAGATTGTTATATGATTTGAAAAGTTATTAGTTTCATCATTACCATCAGGAAACTGTACCTCTGCAAAATGGAGGCCTACCTTATGTGTTGAAGATAATAAGTAACAAGTGTTGGATAGTTCCCAAACTTTTCTTGAACCCGTTGAGCAACAGCCATAAAAAAGTAAACTCAAAAAATGAAATACCGGGAAAGAGTAACAGCCATAAAAAAGTAAACGCAAAAAATGAAATAGCGGGAAAAGAGCAAAAAGTAAACGCAAAAAATGAAATATAAAAGTTAACGCAATGCAGACAAGAAAAGCCAAATAGCGAGAAAGCCTAACTTACTGGCGTTTTACAAAAGAAATACCGTTAAATTCGTGGTGTTTTAAAAGAAAACACTGCTAACTTGCGGCGAATATAAACGCCACTAATCGGTGTAAAACTGCCGCAAAGTTAGCGGCGTTTTTTTATAGAAAATGCCGCTATATTTTCCGACGCTTACAAAGCCGACGCATTTTGCGGCGTTTTTTGTTAGTGTCGCTACAGTTACCGGCATTTTTATAAATGCCGCTAAATAATGAAAAAAAAACTGCTAAAAGTACATTTTGCTGTAATGTTACTTTTGGATAAATTTATTAAGTTCTAGTAAATGAAAACTTAATTTTTAACTCATTATTTTTTAGATAAAAAACTTTAGGATCTAATTGTGTTGGCTCTATAGGCTATACAGATAGGGGGGTGAATCAGTTTTTACTAACCTTTGGTTTGTTTTTCGGTTCCTCTAAATTCTCTAGCTTAGAGTGATATTTTCTAAGTTCTCTAGACTACTCAAGCATGCAATATAAATTCAATTTAATAAGCACAATATAATTGCAAGTAAAGAGAGATGGGAAAGAGAGATTTACACAAGCGATTTATAGAGGTTCGGCAACTTGCCTACGTCCTCTACCTTGAGGCGCTCCCAAGGATTTTCCCCAAATTCATTATACTTGAATTTGTGTTACACTCCCTCTTTTTGCAGGCTCAAGAGAAACCTCTCTCTTTTTCTAGGTTCAAGAGAAACCTCTTCTCCTTCTTTTTCTAAGCTAAAGAGAAACCTCCCTCTTTTTCTTAGGCTAAACAAAAACCTCCCTCTTTTTCTTAGGCTAAAGAGAAACCTCCTCTTTTACAAGGAATGAATTGGTTTACAAGAAAAGTAATCAAAGAAGGCCTCTAGATAGGCAAGTGATTATAAAGATTAAGCACAAATAAAAGCCTATATAAGATTTGTGCTAAGCAATACAAGAAATAGGTGAATGATGGAAGATAAAGACTTTGTAGCTCTTGATTTGTTGTTGAGGCTTGAGGATTTGAGGAAAATGAGTATTGGAGTTGATTGAGTAGATCCTCTTGCTTCCTTTAGCTTCTAAGCCTATATTTATAGTCCCTTGGATGGTTTGTGGACGGTGGTTGGAGCCAAAACAGAAACTAGCTGTTGTATCTCACAGAAACTAGCCGTAGGGGACTTTCTGACATAAAGGGATCGATCCTTTTGCAAAAGGGATAGATCCCATGCTTCATTCTTGGCTTCCAGGGCATTCTGCTAAAAAGGGATCGATCCTTTTCCTTAGGGGATCGATCCCATGCTTCCAAAATGAGTTTTTCCTACACTTTTGGGTTAGAAATGATATGGCTTTTGATTTTAATTCAACCCAAAACGTTTACAAGCTTTAAGAGAGTTTTTCTTGACTTTCTCAAATGAAAATATTGTCCAAAAACTTATAAGTAATTTTCTAAACTTATGTTCAATAATTCTTGAGAAAATTACTTAATATTGAAAACCATTTTATAAAGTATTAAGACCCATATGAATATATCATTAAATTATGGTCTTAAAGTTTGATATGAACACTTAAAAATGGATTGAGAAAATCATGTGTGATAAGGCAAATTTACAATATGAATTAAAACATTAAAGCTTACTTAAGTTTTTGTCATTTCAAAATATATATGGCAATTTAAGGCTAACAAGCTCTCCCTTTTTGATATGACAAAACTTAATGTAAATTTGCTTTGAAAATTCTTTCGTAAAATACTCCCCCTCAAATAAAGCAGGATTTTATAAAGTTCTCCCTTAATATAAGTATGGGTTTTGAAAATGAATTTTCAAACAATTTCTCCCCCATTATCTCTCCCCCTTAATATCTCTCCTTTTTAATATCTATCTCTCCCCCTTTTTGTCATAGCAAAAAGTAGGAAAAATAATAAAAAAAAAATATGCTCCCCCTAAAATCATGGCTATGTGAGAAGAGATAAATATGCTCCATCCAACAAGAAATAGGTTAGTACATGGGACTCATAGCACAAATAAATAAGTCAATATCCACAAAGAGTATGAAATATTCATGCAAAGAATATGACTTATGATCCCATACCAATTGTTTATAAATAATTTCGCAAGAAGTTTTCAATTAGTAAGAAATTAAGCAAGCACCTAAGTATATCAATTGTTCTCTAAGTTCCAACTAAGGTGCATGGTAATACATCATGATTATGAGCTGAAATTAGATGACATATCATATACATGAGCTCGTAAATCATTTTCAAGCAAGAGTGTGCATAGAATTAAGATATATAGAAATTAATTACAAATTCTAGCACACAAGAGTTTCATGTAAAAATATCCTAAATGGATTCTTCTCTATTTGTCATTTCAAACTAAAGAGAACAAGAAGAATTGTCAATTTAAAGCTCATACCAATTGGCAATTTAGTTTTGGCTTACCAATTGTTGAAAATATGGTTGCCAATGATACTAATTGTTATTTCAATCTAAATACCAATTGTTACTAATGGTTGACTTAGACATTTTGCATGAATCCAATATCTATGTGTAGTGTGTTCATGTCAAGAAAATAATCATTCTAAATATGCAAGAACACAATCACACAAAATTATACCATATGGAAGATTCAAAAAATCGAGGTATTCAAGCAAACACATTTTCTCCCATGGCTTCAAGCACAAAAATCCTATGCTCATTTTCCAAGTCAAGTCCTTAGCCAATTATGAGCAAGGAAAGATTCAAAATTACCATTTTAATCAATTATGAGCCATATCCCTAGTTGATATCATCATTTAACGTTCTAGAGGGTATATGCTATTTTAACTAAAGTGGCTTAACATAAGTGAATCAATATTATCAAGCTAAAATATATTTTATCATTAGAATCCATAAACTATGAGTGAGGTTAAGCACATAATATCATGAAAGCAACTATTCTCATCTTATAGGCGTGATTATTGATTCAACTTAAGCAAACATGCATGTTCAACATCAAAACAATCAAGATTCAATGCATGTATATCAATTGTTGGTGTTGTCATTAAAGCTCAAGTTCTTCAATAATTTGACCATAAGGAAGATTTAAGTTCATAGATGATAAATTTTCATGCATTTGAACATTTAGGATTCATTTACCATTACCAATTGTTGAATTTATATTTAAAATCAATCCACTAGATGTGTAATCATCATGAAACCTAGTGTGGAATTGATAAATCAAGCTAAGAGACATAATCCTATAAGCATGCTTGACTAAGATGAACAAAAAATATGATAATAGTCATTATGCACAAGTTCATCAAATTCTCACATATATCCATAAATTCTTGAAATAATTCTCAAAATTATGTTTAAGCATTCATTGAAAGTATATTTCAAGATTATTTCAAGATTTATGCAATTCATGAATGTTTTCAACAAGAAGAACGATTTTGCACTTGAGAGTTCAATGAAAAATGATATTGATTGTTGAAACTGATACCATTTGTTGGAAATGATACAAATTGATGGAGTTGAGGCATGATATCAATGAAAAATGAATTTTCATAGTTTAAAGATCATCAAAAAGAAGTTAAAACAATGAATTTTAAGTTGAGAAGAAAGAAGATATCAAGAAAGTGAAAAATCCTTCTCAAATTTGGTTGAAAAAAGTGCAAAAAACCCATTTTGGCCTGGAGGGATCGATCCCTAGAGGAGGGGGATCGATCCCTTAACTCCAGAATGCAGATTTCCTACATTCTGCTCAAGGGGGATCGATCTTGCTTGTTGAGGGATCGATCCCTCATCCTGTTTCTGTAGTTTTTGACAGAAAATCCAACCTTTGAGGTGCCAAAACTTCGTTTTTGAATATTTTAAGTCCAAGTAATGGTTTAAACATTTGTGTAACATGATTTTGGACTTGTATGAATGAAAAACATGAATGAAAAACCATTTTACAAAAGATTTTGCAATTTTAGAAGAATTTACATAATAAAATGCATTTTTGGCCTCAAAGGAGGTCATTTTGAGAGTTAAACATATTTTGAGAAAACCAAAGCATTGGATACCACAAATATGTCAAAACAAACTTGTTCACATAGGTTTTAAGTACATATATCATTAAAGCATACATCTTGTGAACAACATGCCATAATTTCCAACATACAAGTTCTTCATTCTTGCTCATGACATGACATTTTGTATAAACGACATATTTGATCATTTGAGGCAAGTAAATACATTATCAACACATAGAAAACTTGCTCAAAATGCAGAAATCCAATAATCATTTCAAAATCATAAATCATGCCTTTCATCCAATGTATCAAGTACTATTCATCAAACATTCCAAGATCATTGTCATGCCTTTTTGTTCAATCATTCAACTCATAATGCATCAAGAATCATTAACCAAATTTCTCATCAAAGCACAAATAATCAAATAATAGTTTTAAGGAGTAAGGAATTAAGCTTACAAAACTCTTTTGCTTGAGGGTGCTTTGCCTTGAATTGTTGAATCCACCTTAGGCCTTTCTTGAAGGATTGTTGTGAACTTGCCAAGGATGGATCCTCAAGCTCTTCCTCTCTCTCATTAGCACAAGCAAATTCCAAGGGACGTGTAGAGCATTTGAACTCCATTGTTTCATTGTATTCCCATGCTCTAACACTCCTACAACAAACAAATTCAAGCATGCTTTGGTACCCAAATTTTCTTAGGTCCATGAGAGTTAGTATTAACAATTTTTGATCCCTTAAGGATCCATTTCAAACTCAAATCATCATTATTTATTGCGTGCTTTGGTACCCACATTTGTCTAACAACTCTTCCTCTAAATGTAGTTTTTCTATTTGTGCATGTTTGTGAGGTGTGGCCTATTCTATTGCAAAGTGAGCATGTGAGAGATAAATCATGCATATAATTTTTGCTCACTAGGAAATTCTTAAGATGAGTTTCTTTTTGTTTAGCATTATAGCATAACTCATCTTTGTCAAAGAAAGCTCTTTGGGTCTCTAACATATGATCCAGCTTTTGTTGACCCATATAAAACCTAGTAAATGAGTTATGCAAATTTGTATTCTTTTCATTCAACTCATTTAGTTCTAAGTTGGCCTATTCTAGTTTCTTTTCTAATTCTAGCTTAACATTGGTCAAGGTTTCCTTTTCTATTTTCAAATTAGCAATGATTTTCTTATATTTAGAATTCATGCATTGAAATTCATTTGCTAATTCATTAAAAGCATTTTGTAACTCATCAAATGTAAAATCATTATCTTCACTAGAACTAGAGCTAGCCTCATCGCCACTAATATCCATAAAGCATGAGTAGGCTACCTCATCATCTATGTTTTCCTTATCGGAGCTATCACTATCGCTCCATGCAGCCACAAATGCTTTCTTCCTAGGTCTCCTATCCTTTTCTTTCCTAAGTAAGGGGCAATCTAACTTAGTATGACCTTGTTCATTACACTCATAACACACTAAGGGGTCCTTTTCTCTTCTACTTGACTCCCCTCTTTGATGTCTCCTATTATTTTCTTTTTCTTTCATTCTCATGAACCTATTAAATCTTTTGGCAAACATTGCCATTTCCTTTTCTTCCTCATTTCCACTCTCATCACTATCATTTTCAATGATCTCATGAGTGGAAGACTTAAGTGCTACCCCTACTTTCTTTGAAGGCTCTTCATTTCTTTTCATTTTCATTTCATATGTAAGTAGGGAGCCCATAAGTTCATCTAGAAACAAGGTATTTGGATCCTTAGACTCTTCTATTGCGATTACCTTTGCCTCCCAAGATTTTGGCAAGCTATTCAAAGTTTTCTTTACCATTTCAACATTGGAATAAGTCTTGCCTAGAGCCTTAAGTCCATAAATTATATCATTAAACCTAGTGAACATTTCACTCATGGACTCATTTTCTTTCATTCTAAAAAGCTCATAATCATGTGTGAGCATTCCTACTTTGGTCTCTCTAACTTGATTTGTCCCTTCATGTGTGATGGCTAGTTTATTCCATATTTGTTTAGCATTCTCACATAAGGATACTCTATTATACTAATTGGGACCTAAAGCACAAAAGAGGGTGTGCATAGCCTTGGCATTCATTTGTGCCAATCTCATGTCATTTGTGTCCCACTCATCCTCACTCTTAGGGACAACTTTTCCATCTACTTTCTTCATGGGAATTCTAGGACCATTCACTATAATTCTCCACACTTCATAATCATTTGATTGTACAAATAACATCATTCTAGTTTTTCAATATGAATAATTCTCACTATTGAAGAGTGGAGGTCTAACTAATGATTGTCCCTCTTCTCCTAGGGGTGTGCCTACATTCAAGTGAGCCATTTAAGATCGTTTTGCTCGATAGAGGTTAGTCTAAATCAATCTCAAGCCCAAGCTCTGATACCAATTGTTGGCTCTATAGGCTATACCGAGAGGGGGGTGAATCGGTTTTTACTAACCTTAGGTTTGTTTTTCGGTTCCTCTAAATTCTCTAGCTTAGATTGATATTTTCTAAGTTCTCTAGACTACTCAAGCATGCAATATAAATTCAATTCAATAAGCACAATATAATTGCAAGTAAAGAGAGTAGGGAAAGAAAGATTTACATAAGCGATTTATAGAGGTTCGGCAACTTACCTACGTCCTCTACCTTGAGGCGCTCCCAAGGATTTTCCCCAAATTCACTATACTTGAATTTGTGTTACACTCCCTCTTTTTGCAAGCTCAAGAGAAACCTCTCTCTTTTTCTAGGCTCAAGAGAAATCTCTTCTCCCTCTTTTTCTAGGCTAAAGAGAAACCTCCCTGTTTTTCTTAGGCTAAAGAAAAACCTCTCTCTTTTTCTTAGGCTAAAGAGAAACCTCCCTTTTTAAAAGAAATGAATTGGTTTACAAGAGAAGTAATCAAAGAAGGCCTCTAAATAGGCAAGTGATTACAAAGATTAAGCACAAATAAAAGCATATTCAAGATTTGTGCTAAGCAATACAAGAAATAGGTGAATGATGGAAGATAGAGACTTTGTAGCTCTTGATTTGTTGTTGAGGCTTGACGATTTGAGGAAAACGAGTATTGGAGTTGATTGAGTAGATCCTCTTGCTTCCTTTAGCTTCTAAGCCTCTATTTATAGTCCCTTGGATGGTTTGTGGACGTTGGTTGGAGCCAAAACAGAAACTAGCCGTTGGGGACTTTCTGACATAAAGGGATCGATCTTTTTGCAAAAGGGATCTATCCCATGCTTCATTCTTGGCTTCCAGGGCATTCTGCCAAAAAGGGATCGATCCCTTTCCTTAAGGGATCGATCCCATGCTTCTAGAATAAGTTTTTCCTGCACTTTTGGGTTAGAAATGATATGGCTTTTGATTTTAATTCAACCCAAAACATTTATAAGCTTTAAAGGAGTTTTTCTTGACTTTCTCAAATGAAAATATTGTCCAAAAACTTATAAGTAATTTTCTAAACTTATGTTCAATAATTCTTAAGAAAATTACTTAATATTGAAAACCATTTTATAAAGTATTAAGACCCATATGAATATATCATTAAATCATGGTCTTAAAGTTTGATATGAACACTTAAAAATGGATTGAGAAAATCGTGTGTGATAAGGCAAATTTACAATATGAATTAAAACATTAAAGCTTACTTAAGTTTTTGTCATTTCAAAATATATATGGCAATTTAAAGCTAACAAATTGAATATTAATATATTTTTTAATATCATTAATTACGCTTTAAATTTTAATTTTTTAGTAAACATTTACAAATACAAATTTTTATATATTACTGAAACTCAATATATAGTAGTAGAACAATCATGAAATAATTATATAATATTTACTCAACGTTCATGTGATTACTCATAATAATTAACTACTTAAAATTAAACTTTTTTTGTTAAGTAACATGAATTTCTTTATGTTCATTCTATGGCCTGCTCCATAAAATTTATTGATAATTTAAATGGTTTTTAATGCAAAATACATGGACATAATTAACCCAATTATTATCTTAATTATCCTTTTTTTGTGACAATGAGAACCCAAGTGAATGGCTTGATATAGCTCTTGAGCGTGTATGTTTTCAAGTTAACAGTTCTTTACAATTACTCCTTCCATTAAGGTAAATGGAAAACAGGGAACAACCTCTAGGCAATAAACATAGAAAAGCTGTAAAGATTTTTCTGCCAGTTAATATTGCCTTGTACTTTACTTTTTCATTTACTTTCTGTTCACACTACTCCATTATTGTCATAGTTTATTTCTCATGCACTATTAATCATCATCATCATTAATCATCATCATTAATCATGGCTACCTATCATGACTCGAAGGCTGCGACTAAATACTTAACCTTGCATATGCGCAAAATTTTTTAGCTAATTTTTCGTTTTTTCTAACTTAACAGATTTGTCTTTATGTGTGTTGTATCAATATGAAGTTGTTAACTTCCTGCCTTATTTGGAGCTATTTGCTCAAGGTCTTAGCCTAGTCCCTGTACAGACACCATATTCTCTATACAATCCTAGATATCCACAACTAAATCAATTCCATAGATATCATTTTGATGACATTCATACCAACATCATTGTCATGCATCTTCTATGATTTTATTTGTATTTAACTCAATTCCATTCCACCGAAAACAAATCACATCATAAAGCATCACAATATTATAAAAACATACCATTGTCTTAGCTTACATCTTGACCTTTAGTACTGAATCAAAAATAACTTCAAACAATCAATACATACAAAAAGAATATATATATATATATACCAAAAAATATTTACCGAGGGCTCAGTAAGTCAAATATATAAGTGCAAAAGTAACTTTATATTGTGCTACATGCAATGCATGGATCCACAAGAATTCAATCATCAAATACTATTTCGAACACAATCATTGTATACTTATACAAATATCATCTCCTAAGGGACTTTAGCTTGGCACCTGTGGACGAAAGCAACCATGCTCTATTGCACAACCTAATATCAATCACAATATATATATATATATATATATCAATCATCCAATATCAATCCACATTGTATTCAATCCATACAATATCGATCCATATAACATTCATCCATATTCAATTTCAATCAACAGTTATCATTTTCTATCCTAATATCTTAACCCAACAGCATACACAACATGATCTCAAAGCTCATATGCAATGGTTATAAATAATGACAATACAAGTCTCAATGTACAAAACCGAATGCCTAAACAGTATGAAAACCATCATATAAAACATTGATGCTATCATAGGTTTCAAAATATATATCGAGACTTAAGTCATGCTTTTTTTTTGTTACAAAAACTTAAGTCATGCTTAAGCTTGAGTGAATGATGCAAGTTCGTCAAAACCAATCACCAAAGCTAAGACTGTCTCAGCTCAAGGTCCGATATACATAAACCAGTAACAAATATGGTTTTCAAATCAAAGCATGGTTACCAATCATGTCAAATCAATGCAGTGGAGATATGTAGGGATGGCAATGGGTACCTTATAAACAAATACCCAGCACTACCTAGGGATGTAACCGAACAGAACGTTTGACGAACTGTTCGTGAACTCGTTCGGTTTTTGTTTGTTTATGTTCGTTTATTAAGGTTAACAAACGAACACGAACAACATTTTAGTGTTCGTTTGTTAAACGAACCGAACATGAACAAAAGTATGGTTCGTTCGTTTTTGTTTGTGAACAAGCTCATTTATGTTCGTTTATTGTTCGTTCGTATAAAGTGTCATTGATTGTTTGTTTGTTATTCATTCATTGTTCGTTTGTTATTCGTTTATTGTTCGTTCATTTAAAGTGTCATTTGTTGTTCATTCATTTATGTTCGTTTATTGTTCATTTGTTATTTATTAAAATACTAAAATTACTTATATTATATAAGTTATATAATATATACCCTATTTTTAAGACATTAACCTAAAAAATTAGTACCTAATTTTTAAACATATTTATACAATATAACTTTGTTGGTTTAAAAAAATTAATAAAATATAACTATAAAATAATTATAAAATTAAATTAGTTAATTATACTTAAAATAATTTTTTTAAAATTTTAAACATAATGTATTGAAATAAAATTAGTAAAAGTCTCATAATAAGTTAAAATTTCATTCATATGATCTTATCTATTGACCATTTACATATATATATGTTACACATATGCGTGTATACACACACATATGTATACACACATATATATGATACTTTAATATATGTATATGTGTATAATATAAATTGTACTTAAAATAGTAATTATCAATTTTAATAAAACATTGTTGACTTAAGTTGTGCTGTATTTAAAATTTTGTATTAGATGATTTCAATTTGCATGTGAAATTTAATCTTTATGTAAGATTTTTAATATTTAATATTTAGTTTGTTTTTATGAATACTTGTTCATGAACATATGTTCACGAATGCGTTCGTTTATATGTTCGCAAACGTATTCGTCTACATGTTCGCAAACGCGTTCATCTACATGTTTGTGAACTGTTCGCGAACATTAACGAACAATCCTTACCAAACAAACAAACGAACACAAATGCACTCCTTAACGAACACGAACGACACTTAAAAAACAAACGAACAAACAAAAATATCAATTCGTTCGTTCGTGTTTGGTTCATTTATAGCCCTAGCACTACCCGACCCGATTAAGTAGGATTAGGGTATTATATAATTGAGTTTGAGTAAGGTTTGGGTAGTAGTTTTACTACTTGTCATGAGTTCGGGTAGTTATCTTAGGGTACCCTCCACTCGAACCCGATTATACATAATAATTGTGTAATATTATATTTATATTTTTATATATAAATTATTTATTAGTAATGCTATATTTAATTAAATTAATTCATTAAACATTATAATTATGATTTTTAATTTTAATTTTAATTTTAATTTTAATTTATTTTTATGAGTTAAATTAAATTTATTTAATTAATTTTTTTAAATAATTTATTAACAGGTATTTTGACGTGTTTGGATAGTTAAACAGATATTTTTTATGTTATAGGGTTAGGGTTTGGGTAACATAAATCAAAATAATCGGGTAGTTAATCGAATTCGGGTATTATAACAATTAATCGGGTTCAGATTCGGGTATCCCAAAATTAGCGGGTACCTAACCCGTTTACATTCTTAGAGATATGGAATAATCAATCAAAATATTGATTCATATCAAGTTATCAATCAATAAAGGTTTAATTCCACTATATCTATCAGTGGATTGAAAGGGCTCCAATGGAAAAGGACTATGACCATGGTATATTCTGATCTCATTGATCAGGTGAGGGTTTAGACATCTAACACATCCAAATAACCTTATCAAAACCACATCTGATAAGTCTACATGTATGCTTAGGAGCATCACTCACTCAAGCGTATCCATTTATACTTTGTTGATATCAATATACACGTGCTATAATCTCAAAACAATTTAGCAAATATTTTTAATTCAATCATTTAAGAAAATATGAAACCCTTTTTGTTTAGTTCATAAACCAATTGAACATGTATAAGTATGTATCATATTTTCTTTCAATCATGCTAAATTTTACAAAATCAAACATATTCATCTATGCATCACAAATCAATGCATTCTTAATAAAACCTATATTATGTAACTCGTGCATGCTCAAAGTCATGATTAAAACATGAGTCCAAATCCTGTGGTATGCACGTGCACAATGTAAATGCAGTCCTGCCATCATGCAATCTACTTTAATATCAATCATAGCACATGCCACCTCATATAATCAAACCTCGACTCAATAACCCAATATCCATAATAGCAGGCATGCACAAGGCACGTCCATTTGTCAGGATTCAATATCATAACCATCCAGTTCATATCACTATATCGATACTAAGACCCTCACCATCAACATGGGTCCTCTTAGTATCTCATGAATATTTAGATATTATAAAATCAAAAAATCATCTAAATATCAAAATAATGCACTATCGATAATATTAAATCCAAAACTTATCCACAATTAAAACCAAGATCATTGATCCTCTAGAATACCTTTATATACCTAAATTCCTCAATAATTTCTCAAAGTTCGATGCTTAACTATAAAATTTTTAAATGATATTAAACTTTTTTTATATTGTATATTCATTCAATTTAGCAATCTTACATGGCTTAGGCAATATAAATCTACTGCAGACTTATATACAAGCCTTACTGACTCCTATGCTTAGGTCTCGCATGTTGAGCTTAGCTCGGACTCGATTGTTGCCTTAATGTCATGCTACACTTTTAAACACGATTGTATCGAATTAGTACCAATTTACACAAGTTTATTTTTTCTAATTAAATTTTATAAACCGTGCCACCGCCAAGCTGTCTTACCGACTCAAAGTTTAGCATGCGTGCACTCCGATATTTACTAGATCTACGTTGATCGCCTTAGATCATCATGCCACACATCTAAACACCATTAAGATGGCTTAGTGTCGATCCAATAAAAATATAAGTATTTTATATAAAAATTTATACGGCATTTGCTTATGGATTTATCTTCCCACATTTTTTATACTCATTCTAGTGAGAATTAAATCCTTCGTCGGTTTTCAACTTAACAACCACAAAACCTTAAATTGTCCCCATACAGCCTTGTTTTCTTGGCCTTACACGACCTTGAATCACCACCTTAAGCCCCTAGGAAAATCACCCTTAACCGAACCTAGAGGCAACCTAAAACAGCCATGTACTACCCCTGTTTTCAACCTTAGTTGCTCAACCACCAAAACGACACCCAAACAGCCTTAAAAACCCTTTCCTGGCCAACCCTTCAACCTCCCGAAATTTCCCTATTCTCACGCAACTCTCAGCCTGAAATTGCACCGTCCAGTACTTGAAACCAGCACAAAAAAAGGCCTCTGTTTTCCCCTGTTTCAAACCTCACTATTCCAAAGCCAACTTCAGTTTTTCAGCCCATTTTCCCTCCCTTTTCATTGCCTAAGACAAGCCTTCAGCCCCTGCCTTTCGATCCCTACTCAGCCCCTATGCACCACTGCTCAGCCACTAGAAATCAACTCCTTAAAACGCCTAAAGACCACCCTTGGCCAGCCTCCCCGAAAACCCCTTGTTGCAACCCTGTTATAGCAGCTCGCCTCTGCTATGCTTCAGCCTTCCTCGCCCCTGGAAAGAGTCCTTCGCAGCCACCAGTCGCCCCCGCCTTACCCTGTTTCCAGCCATCATCTTCTTCTCTTCTTGCGTCGGGTCTCTCTTCCGTCACCGCTCCACTTCAGTTTCTTCTTTCGGTTTCTTAACTCCCCTCTCAAACTTCTTTCATTTCATTCTATCATTCCTTTATATGTATATATATATATATATATATATATATATATATATATATATATATATATATATATATATATATATATATATATATATATATATATATGTATTGACGATGGTATGGCAGAGGGTCTGCCTCTTGTTAGACCATCATTCCCCACCAAATCCCACTATAAATAAATATATTATATAATATTTATCTTTTATCTTTTAAATCAATATAATTATATGTTATACATTTCTTCTAACTCTTTTGTATTTAATTTCATGTATATATATACATATAGTTATTTTTCTACACTTATGTATATTAATATACATATACATATACATATATATATATATATATGATTCCTTTATTCTCACAAGTATAGCTATAATTATATATGTATGAATACACATTATCTATACTTATACATATATATATATGTATATTAATTAGTTTATTTATTCATATGTATCACTTGATCATTTATTATATATGTATGTGTATATTTATGTACATACGCATGCATGCACACTGCATGCATTGGTCGGCGACGCGTGTACATAACCTATATGTATAATTTGAGTACTCCTTCTATATCAATTTAAATACATCCTATATATGACTTACGCGTATGTTTCGCGTTATTTATGGCTTCTATTCTTGAAAACTTTATTTCTATACATTTGAACCATAATCATGCATTTGAAATCTCAAAATGATATTATTGCATTACATTAACTTATAATTACACGTTAAGTACATGACCCGCTTAAAAAAATTGCAATTCTTACACTACCATTAAAAATTGTTTTATATTAAACCATGCCTTTAAATCTGAATAGAAAGATCAAGTATATTAAAAAAGGCTAGCGATTAATGATTATGGCTACCAACATGTACTTAAGCAATTTCTCCATATAATCTTTAAAAAATAAGGCTCTAATCACTTCACTGTTTTATCAACCACTTTTATGCTTTTAATTCTTAATTTTCTAATTAATTTCTTAAAAAATTTTCTCTAAAATCATAAAACTCTATTATGGCAAAAGAATTCAAAAGAAGACATAGATCTTTCGTAAAATATACCTAGTTTAAAATAATCTTGCTTTGATGCATATGTAAACTTAATCACGTATATGAATTTGTCATAACACATTCCAGAACCTTTTAAAATTAGATATCTCATCCTTTAACATAATTTAATAATAGTATACATACATCTTTCTATTGTGGGTGTTAATAAAGTAGAAGATGCCATTATTGAAGTTCTCATAGCAATAAACAAATTTCTCTCTTATTTTGCTTTTTATGTTTACGGAGTAGATGGAATATCATACATTCTGAGGGAGAGGACTTGTTTACATATAACTCAATAACTGCTACTTCTATCTATGCTCATCATGTGGATAAATATGATTCCAAAAATTTAGGAATAGTGGTTAATTTTAAAATATATTAGAAAAAATATCAAATAAAATATGCAATATAGGTATCATTAGATTTGTAAAAATGTATAAATATTTTTAATAATATAAAAAATAAAGATATATATTAAATTTAAATAAAATAATATATTTTTTGTTTTTAACTTTATATTTAATAGTAGGTCATGTCTAATAAAGTAAGAAAGAGTAGAAGGAATTTTGAAAAACCATCTCTTTAAGTGGATTTTCAAAAGAAAATTTAAGCATTTTAAAATCATTTTTGAAATCTCTCCTGAATTTCTAAATTCTTCAAAAAATTTTGTCAGACAAGAAATTTGTATCTTAGACTTTTAAATATCTTGATTGAAATGAATTTTTTCCTTGAAATTCTTCATCCAAACACAACCTAAATAAATCACATTGATAAACATAAATTTATCTTATATTCACCTTATTACCATCACTGCTTTTGCATTCAAATATATATATTTCACAATTGATTTTATTCTTACCACTATAATACTTAATTTTATCGCCACAGTAATTAATCTCATTTCTATTACTATTTTTAATTTTACCGAAACTAATTCATTACCTATCATATAGTCGTTTTTTCCCTATATCTGTGGCCTACACCAATATTTTAGGCCTACGTACAAAGCACAGAATCACTTGAACAACTGCCTACATACTGCTCTCTCTGGTTAACCAGGGTATTATGAGATTAATTATATCATTATTACTTTCTTCGTGGAATTCAGAGTCACCCTTGAATCAATGATTATTAATTATTAAGCTAGTAGTTTTATGCATAAAAATGGATCCACCAAATATTCTGCAGCTAGAGAGGACCCTTGCCTGCTAAAAATTGTGAGAACCCTTAGGTATATATAAATTTATATTAAATAAATAAATTTACTTTTTCAAATTCAAATTCTTTAATTTTATTCATTTATATTTGGATTTTCAATTTATTTTTATGCATTGCAATTTAAGAGATGTTAAAATCATATTACTCTTTATTTAATTTTAGGATAATTATTACATACACTGATAGTGAAATTTTTTTACTCCACAAGCAGCGTTAAGATCGTAACACATGTCCTGTTTTATTTATTTTAATATTTTTATAAGACACATGTCATGATCTTAACGCTGCTTGTGGAGTAAAAAAACTCCACTGTCAGTGTATGTAATAATTATCCTTAATTTTATCCCCCGATCATTATTTTAAAATATTTTAAAATCGAAAGATTTATCACAATATATAAAATCATTTAATAAGAGTTAAATTAACTTTATAGCCTTCTCAAAAGACTGAAAATTTTCAATCAAATACCAAATATGTTTGTGCTTTTCTGTGGTATAAGGAAACTTAAAGGGGGCAGTGGAGGCTGAATGTTTTTTCCGTTCTTCATATAATTTGTCATTTTATTCACTAAATCTCTATTTCATGTTGTCTAGTAGTCTTTTTTCAAAATGGAAAAAAAATGGGAACCACTTGATCATTTAAAGTAAGAAAAAAAATCATAACTTTTAATCTCAAAGTTTCGCATACATACATACGTACATATATATATATATATATTTGTTTGAATAAAAAATTATATAGTTTAACAATTATTTATTAATACCTTTTTATTTCAGTTTTAAATTGTCCACAAAATTAAGAAAATT
This sequence comes from Heritiera fomes, assembly GCA_032173925.1. Lineage (NCBI taxonomy): Eukaryota > Viridiplantae > Streptophyta > Magnoliopsida > Malvales > Malvaceae > Heritiera > Heritiera fomes. Next base: position 10,840,131 of record JAPDPM010000009.1, on the reverse strand, counting down.
TTCGTAATTCATTGAAATATTGTGTAATTAGTAATTCTTTGGTATTTTTAAAGAATTTAATGTTTTTGAAGTAATATATATTTTTATTTTTATTTTTTAATTTTATGAGTTTATTCTTTTTTATTATTATAACACCATTTGCGCACGCACACGTATGTGTACATATATATATATATATATATATATATTATATACATACATACAAACACATATAGACACCCATATATGTGTGTGCATATATGACTGAATATGTTTATGAAATGAGAGAAAATATAATATTAATTGGTCTCTCCAAAATTAAATTTTAAGATTCACCACCAACAGTGATGCTGAAATTTTAATAATGGTTATATATTTGATGCGTGATAATGTATAGTATCTATATATTGTCATTCAATCATAAAATATCACTTTATTAATAAGTAAAGTTAAAAAAATATATAAAATCTTAAAAATAAATATGAATAAAAATTTTTAATTTGTTTCTAGGGATCTACTTAGATTTTAATTTTTCTTATTAATGACAAAACATTTTATTATGAGTTTATATATGATACACTACCAGTGTATAATTTTTATATATTGTCGATCACTTTATTAATAAGCAAAATTTAAAAGTGCATAAACTCTTAAAAATAAGTTTAAAAACTTCATTAATATTTTTTAGGGGTTTGCATATTTTGCAAGTTTACTCATTAACAAAAGTGATACTATGCGATTGACAAATAATATATGAAAACTATACATTATTAATACATAATATATATAAATTCTTACATTGTTATTGCATTAAATATAAACTCATATATCATATAAATAGTTCAAGTTTTTAAAGTTCTAATTTAATGCAAAAATGAATTGTCTCCAGCTGTCTGCCAGGATTCAGGCATTAACATCTTGACAAATTAACAAGAGGTTTAAACATGGTGCATGTATCTGTTGGGTGTATTCAGCGCGTTTTGTTTAATGAATGATGACAATATAACACACCTCAAAATATTCTATTTCAGATTTTCTTTTAAATATTAATCGAATAACGGAAGTTTTGAATTCAAGTAGGAAAGTGTAACGGAACCGCGATCACATGAAGCGTTTATGAGCTCCTCACGAGCTGTAACTTGCAGGCAGAGGCCTTTTTTTTTTCCTTGGGGGAAATTATCTTGCGTTGCTCCTTCAGAAAAACTAACCAGATAATTCTACTTTAATTGATAGTGCAATGCTCTTCTTTTTTTAATTTGAATTTGTATAATGGTCTAATTAACAAAGGTTAGAGACTGCCAACACAAACTTAGAACTTCCTTCACTATAATAACAACGGAGCGGAGAAAAAAGAAAAGATTAGGTTGGATCGTGACAAATAAACTAAAAGAATTAGTGATCTGCCATTTTTTTGAGGATGACTGTCAAAACAATGCAGACATAATATTATGAAATGAAAACTTCTTAAAATCATTGCATAAGCTTAAACCTATCCTCATTACAATGAAAATAAAGAGTGCATATTTAGCTTTCAACGTAGAGAATAGAGATCTCTTGTATAATTCTAGTATTTACACAGCACCTCGTTGATTACAAATAATATCAAGCCGCTCTATAAATAGTTTACAGAAAGAATGCACCTGTAAACAACATCGTTGATAAAACTTACATTACAGCGGCAAAAACTTGAGATAATTGATCTAAAACATTTTGCATCGCTTTTATGCCTCCAAATGAGTACAGTGTCACTAGAAATGGTTCACCTGATTGTGTCACCTCAGGATGTACACTGCTATCAGAGACAAAGAGTAATAAAGCGACTCCATCTTCGTGAATCCTGTGCAAAACATTATACAAGAAAGTGGTTCACACTAGGCTTGATCATACTTTGTGTAATACTATCCCCTGAAGACTGGCTGTAAGACTCGGGCTGAAAATTAAAGATTACAGATGAAATGGTTTGGCTAACTTCTGAGCTACTAGAATTCCAGAAAGGAGGCTGTGTTGGCCGAGGAACTTCATGAGTTTCATCAGTAAGCATTTGCACCACTGTAGACATCCATGGTCGCATTTCTGCAGAGGCTTGTACGCAGAGTAGGCCAATTTGAAGCAATCTAGAGGCTTTTTCTTGAACATTATCCTCTATAACAGGATCAACAGCTTCCCAGAGTTTACCCGCTTCAAAATAACTCCAAACCTTTCCAAAAAAAAAAAGAAAATTTGTGAGTTTAAGACGTGAAATTACAGAAGAAAGTGTCACTGTGCATTACTTATGAGATAAGCCCAGCGAAATGAATACCATGTGTAGGATAGAGATTGAATCTGGAGAGCAGCACTTGTTCCGCTTCCCACATATAACTTCAATAACAAGAACACCAAAACTGTAAACATCTGCCTTCTCAGTCAACTTGCCAAGGACAACATACTCCGGAGCCATGTAACCTCTACGGATGCAAATGTGTCAAACAAAAAAATGCTAGATGTTGAATAATGAAATACAATTGATAGAGTTTTCTAAGCCAAGAGCTAAGAAGTTGTCTAAACCACACAAACATCAAGGTAATTCTAATTGAAATAACAAAAATTGCTTTCTTGAACGTACAATGTGCCAGCAATGCCAGTGCTGATGTGAGATTTATCTTCTGGAAACAGTCTAGCAAGCCCAAAATCAGCAATTTTTGGTGTGAGGTCCTCATCAAGCAAAATATTACTAAGTTTTATGTCTCTGTGTATGATCCTCAACTTTGATTCCTCGTGCAGATAGGCCAAGCCCTCAGCTGTACCCAAGATGATCTTGTATCGCACCTCCCATCTTAGCGGCTCAGACTCATTTTTACCTGTATCAAATCCATCAACTTGTAAGTGAAAACGATGATTACAAGTAATAACAAATTTCACTAAATAAACCAACGCTCAACGATACTAACCGAAGAGGTAATCATGAAGGCTCTGGTTTGGCACGTATTCGTAAACAAGAAGGCTTTCTGGGCCTGTAATGCTGAATCCCAACAGCTTTACAAGATTTTTGTGATATAGGCCACTGATTAAGTTTACTTCATTGAAGAAATGATCCACCCATTGCCTTGTATTAAAAAAGAGCCTCTTTACTGCAACTACTTTCTCATTAGGCAAAGTTCCCTATTTGACGGAGAACACTTTAGCTTGAAAGTTCCTTGAATGAAGAAGTGATTATCTGCTAAGAAAACAAAAGAGTAAATAACAACATACTTTATACACAGAACCAGATGCTCCTTGCCCCAGCTTGTTGGAGTCGTTAAAGTAATTTGTAGCCTTTTCAAGAGATTCATATGAGAAATACAACTTGGACTCCTTCACCACGTGTAATAAAGCTCCGAGTTGCTGCCTCTCTATGCAAATCAAATCCAGGTAAATTTCACTTCTACTATCAAGATATAAACCATTCAAGATCATTAACAAGAAGGTTTAGATACCTCTCCGTTTCTTCACAAGCTTCTTATTCACTAGGCAAATGGCAGCTGCAATAATCAGTGTTAGAGCCACAGAGGAGAACGTTGTAGCCAGGATTATAGCTAATTTTCTGCGTCCTGATAACCATAGTAACAATATTGTGTCAATAATATATGTATGCAGAAAATTAAGAATCAATTTGACTAAGTCCAAAATAAAGGCACATTACTCTAGCTTCTTTTAGAGAAACTATTCTATTAACTTCAGAACTACCAGTCCAATGATGGAACCTTGTAATAAATTGCAGAGTCTATTTACATGAGAATATTCCAATTCAATTCCACATATTGGTTCACTTCTTATATAATGAATTCAATATAGAATTTGACTATGAAAAACTAGAAATGCAGAAAAGAAATTGAAAAGCAAATATTCCACAGGCTTAACATTCATAGCAGAACAATGAAAAGATTTGAAGCTAAGAACCAGAAACAAAAATCTTAACTCACCTCCATTCCCAACAACTGGGGGAGCAGTTGAATTGTAATAAAACTTCTCTGTTGAATATCTCAAGTAACAACCAGCATTCAACACCCTACCTTCTTCCTTAGGAAGACATGAACTAATCCTAGAAACCGCATTGGCCAAGCAACCTTCACAGGCACTCCCATTCACCAGTTCCCAACACTGAGCCAATCCAAAAACCGACATATTCCCTCTACTCACAGACCCCACAAGGAACCCATCATTCTTTGGTGCTTCCACACTGAAATTCCTCACCAACTGCATCACATTAGCTCTAAAAACTGTCTGGTTACTCGAAGCAACATCCTCGGTAGCACAAACAGTTCGGTCTTCTTCACTTAAACTTTCATTAAAGAAATTATAATCGTCGTACCTTAAATAACAACCATCATAGAAAAGTCTGCCTCCGCGTGTGCCAAACTGATAAGGGTTACATCTCAGGATCTGCGCTTTGCATTGAGCAAAGCAGATGTTACAATCGCTTTGATCAAGATCTTTCATGCACTCGCCGAAACCGTACACTTTGGTGTCACCAGTTCCATTTACAACAGCAGCGTACCTCTGCTGAACGATTAGTGCGGTAAACGAGTCCAAGACAGCTGCGAAGTTTGAGACAAAGGTTTGGAGCTCTGTCATTGAGGTGGTTCTATTGCTGCATACTAAAGCTGCCTCTTTAGCTCTTGGATCAGAAAGAGAAAGTTTTGCAAACAAAGAGAAGAAGAAGAAGAGGAGAAGAAAGAACGAAAACTGTTTCATTTCTTGACGGAAGTGCAAAACCCAAATCTCAAATTAGAAGAATTAAAAAGATTTAATGTTTTGGAACTTTTAGTTGGGCTTTTTTTTGTTTGGTTCTTTTGCAGAACCGCTTCTAAGAATGGGAAGAGAAACAGTAAAATTGGGATTGCAAGATGACAAAACACAACAAACCTTGAGATATCTCGATGGGTTCGTGGCAAAATTGCCATGGTAATCGAAAAACGCGTGACGCGTCCGATGGGAACCAGGAAACTGCAGGAACCGACTTTCTTGTTTCAGTTAAGGAACAGCTTTCAGTTGGTAGTAGGACAAGCTGTGTCAGAGGCTAGACTTGCGTGGCCTTTGGGATTTTGAGTCCTTGTTGACTTATAAGCAGGATGACGTTCGACACGCAAATTTCTGCTGCTTCCATTGGATATAATTTGTAGATGTCAACTTGTGGACTGCTGACATGTGTGAAAAGCTGGAAGTTTTCATGTAAAGTTGTCGTGATTGTGAGACAACTAAATATTTTTTATTTTATATGACAATTTTCTTTTAAATCGCTACTGCCGCATGTAAGTTGGAATGAGAACAAAAATAAGAAGTCCAAAATTGATTGGAATCATGATGCTCTGTTCACATTCAGGTTCACAGTTCTGTTGTATTTGATTCCAATAATAACAATAATTATTCATTTGATTGGTCTTCCACGGATGTTATAATTTGATCACATAGTCCGTAATCATGTGGTATAAAACACCAAGATTCTATGTTAAATGTAACCAAAAAAAAAAAGATTCTATGTTAAAATTGGAATCGATAAATTAAATAAAAATTTTTTAAGCTTTTTTGTCATATTAATAGTTATATATATGTTACTAAATTTTAACTATACTTTTGTTGAACGCAATAGGTCTCAAGCTCAAATAAAATAGAAGGGTTGGTGATAGTTTGGACAACTAATCACTCAAAACTCATCTAATTTTTTAGAGATGTATCATTATATGAAATTTGTTGGGGTGTCCCTTATTCAGTGACGCCCTGCATTGGGGCTTTCGTTGTAGTGAAAAAAGTGCAAAGGTCACTAGGTCATCGTCCAAAAGCGATAAGTCACATCAACACCTGAATGTGGTGTCAAGTAAGCAAAGGTTCTCATACTATAATGGACAAGAGTGGATAAAAAAGTTAGGAGACTTAGGAGACAAGGGAATATAATTATTTTGGTTAAGCGAATTTTAGGAGGTGAGGTTTTGACCATAATTAGCGCATATGCATCACAAATAGGAGTTGATTGTAACATCCCGAAGCTACTGTATATCATGATACTTACTCATAACTTACACTTAATTACCGGTTGGGCTGTCTGTGATGCTTAATAACTTCTACTACATTATTAAAGTCTCTTCCTTAAGATGTATATACATTCCCTTCTATTTAAAGTATTACTGTACAACTTTACTGAATATATAAAAGAATACAACATACCTTCGATTTCAAATCTCATGAAGGTAAGTCTCTTAGTCCAAATCAGTTATCTGTGGAGTGGAAAAATAAGGAGTGAGCGATAATGTGCTCAGTAAGGAAGGTGTATGCTGCTTTACAAATATAAAAACTATATTCTCAAAACCACTTAATTATCCTAACGATCAAACTCATTAGGAAACAATGAATATAGTTAACATTAAACAGGATTCAACAGATCCTTTCAAAAATCATTTAATTGAGACTAGGCAACAATTTAAATCATGCAAGGAACACAAGTCATTCGCTTTTGGGGTGCACCCGTAGGCCATCGCCCCTCACGGCTATCTCAAATAGATGTATAGCCATAATCTATAGATGGTCCTCGGGTCCACTTACCAAGTGACCTCAAGACCGCTGATAACTTGGCGAGTCAATCAGCCCTGTGACGCCCTGAGGTGCACTCGTTGGTCCATCGACCTGAGCCACCGCCCCAGGCAGGTCACGCAACTACCTGAATAATAATGCATGAACTCATGGCCTAACGTCTCAAAATCAAGTTATATCACATGAAAAACCTTTATGGAATTATTTCATAAAGTCTATCATTTCCACCAAACGATTTGATTTCCTAAAGGTTTTATAAAATAGTAAAACAGCTCGCAATCTCAACATTTTCCGTGTGAGAAGGGCACGGGTTAACTGGCTCGCCCATGGCTAGTTCGCCCATAGTCAGCTCGCCAACAGTCAACTCGCCCATTGGTCAACTCGCCCAATGGTCAACTCGCCACAAAAGGTTTCATATTTCTATTTTTGAAATATTAAAATAATTCATTTTTCGTTGAGAAAATACTTCTCAAACCTGTTCGCCATGATCAGCTCGCCCCTCAAGGCTCGCCCATGACTAACTCGACAAGGCTGCATTTTAATATTTGCCTGCCACTGAGCTTTTCAAAACAAAGAGTAATTTGGCTCGTCCATAACGGCTCGCCCTCCTTTTATTTAAAGTAAGGGTCACCCGCCCCAAATTAATATTAAAAAGGGTTCGCCCAACTTTGGCTTGTCCGGATTTTCTCTTTAAAACGAAGGCACTCGCCCGGGTTTTCATAAAGGTGAGCTCGCCACTTGGCTCGCCCAAGTTTCTACTTAGAACAAAGCTACTCGCCCCTCCCTAACCAGTTCGCCCAACAAAACAATATATAGCAGCTTTATAGCTCGCCCATGATCAAAACACTTTATCAACCGATGCATGTCAGAAAACAAAACAATTTCTAATATTTTCTTAACATTTTTACTCCACAGGACATGCATTTTCATCACATACTACTTCCTTACCTCGTCTAATGAAGCCTTTCTTCTCACCCGCCTTCCTCAATTCCCGTCTGCAAAATTTTATTAAACCATTAATGTTCCTTTTTCGAGCATTTCCCAAAACTATTTATATTTTCCTAATATTTGTGACACTTTGGCGAGACCCAGTTCGCCCTTCGCCACATAGCTCGCCATCCTTTAGTGGGCTTGCACGTGGAAGATTGCCTAATCCTACTCGCCACACACATTTGGCCACTTCGTGGGAGCTCGCCTAACATGGGAGCTCGCCCGACCAATCAACTTGCCATGCCTCTGCATGGGAGTTCGCCCGACACAACTGTTTGTTTATTGGCGGCTCGCCTATGTATGTAAACTTGCATGTGGCGACCTCGCCTACTTCTACATTCCAGATTTTAGCTCGCCCATTATCCTTATTTCCAGTATTCTCATTGTTTATTCCCTATTCAGACTACACCTTGTTCTAGTTTCTTATATATTCTTGCAAAATTTTAACCAAAACTAAGCTATATCTATGTTCATTACGTTATAAACATAGAAATATACCATCCTTTATCAAGATAACCATAGTAATATGGAAGCTCACCTCAACTGAGTTACACTTCCTGGAGCAGAGTGCTTTTCTGCCTTACTTAGCTTTAGTTTGCTTGTTCCTTAGCTCTTCAACATTGGAGGAAAGGTTTGGCTAATTAAAAATGAAGTTTTCATGGTTTATATACGAGAGAAACGGGAGGACTGCATGTGAACTTGCAGTGAAATTAGACTGGCAAGGAGTTTTTGGAGAAGATGAAATTGCTACGTTGGCTCTTCTTCTCACATATTCCTCCTTATATAGCCAAGTAAATCTTGTTAGAACCAACCACCTATTTCCTTATCCTGTTTTCTTCATCATTTCATGCATTAAAAACTGAAGAAACTGTAGCAAAAAGGAACGGTATAAAGTCTTTACTGAAATCCCATTTTTTGACTAATCTCACTTGCCATTTATTGCTTAGTCCCATTGTCAAGAGAAGCAAGTGGCGAGAAGTCTACTGCCGCCCCTTTCCTTGACTTTTCTATTTTCTTTTCTTCTCTTCTCTTCGCCCATTTCTCTTCCAGCCAACGTTTATTGGCTATCAACCCATCCTTTTCTTTGTTTTGTCCTTTAGCCATTAATTCTCTTCTCCTATTTTCCATTTCGTTTTCAATTCTTCACATTGACTCAAACTTCATTTAATGCTTTCATACCTTATATATTATCTTGACCTTTTATCAAATTAAGTCCCATATATTCCTTGTTACACTTAATATTTGTTTCTTTCTTTTATCAACCATATTATACATCATGACTTAAAATGCAAAGTAAAAATTCACATTCAATGATTCTTTAATTTTACTAAAAGAATTAATTTCCACTATCAATCATGTACAAATAGGGTATATAGTATAATAAAATTCGAGTCTTACATTTCTCCCCACCTTAAGAAATTTGGTCCTCCAAATTTAACTCGGGCCTATCACTAAAAAAGCTCTGGATATTTCTCACGCATAAGGCTCTCTAACTCCCAAGTAGCCTCCTCCTCGTTATGATACTGCCAGAGCACTTTAACCAAAGAAATCGTCTTAGATCGCAACACCTTATCCTTCCTATCCAAGATTCGTATCGGTTTCTCAACGTAACTCATATCCTCTCTGATCTCCAGTGACTCGTGTCGAATCACGTGAGAAGGATCTGGATGGTACTTTCTCAACATCGAGACATGGAACACGTTATGCACTCCTGACAACTCTGGTGGTAGTGCTAACCGGTATGCCACATCTCCCACGCGATCTAAGATCTTGTACGGCCCAATGTATCGAGGACTCAACTTTCCTCTCTTCCCGAATCTCATTATAGCCTTGGACGGTGAAACTTTTAAAAACACATAATCACCCGCTACAAACTCCAATGGTCGGCATCTAGTGTATGCATAACTCTTCTGCCGACTCTGAGCCGTTCTGAGCCTCTCACAAATCATCCGTACATCATGAGAAGCCTGCTCGACCAAATCGGGAGCTAACAGTTTACGATCTCCAACTTCTTCCCATGCTATTGGGGATATGCATCGTCTGCCATACAAGGCCTCATACGGTGCCATGCCGATACTCGTATGAAAACTATTATTATAAGCAAACTCTGCCATGGGTAAGTGATCATCCCATGAGCCTCTAAAATCCAATGCACACGCTCTCAACATATCCTCGAGCGTCTGTATAGTACGCTCGGACTGTCCATCAGTCTGTGGATGAAAAGCGGTGCTAAAACTCAGCTGGGATCCCATAGCCTCCTGAAATCTCTCCCAAAAATGAGAGGTGAAGCGAGAGTCCCTATCAGAGGTAATACTCACTAGGACACCATGTAACTTCACTATCTCCCTGACATATAATTCGGCCAAGGCACTAATTGAATCCGTAGATCTCATGGCTAAGAAATGAGCAGACTTAGTCAATCTGTCGACTATCACCTAAATAGCATCATACCCATTCTGGGTCCGTGGTAATCCCATAATAAAATCCATAGTTACATGCTCCCACTTCGACGTAGGAATCGATAATGGTCGAAGCATACTTGCCGACTTCTGATGCTCAATCTTAATCTGTTGGCATGTTAGACATCTAGTAACAAAATCTGCGATGTCCTTTTTCATCTTAGGCCACCAATACACTTTCCGAAGATTCTGGTACATCTTAGTACTACCCGGATGTAACGTGTATCTAGAGGTATGGGCCTCTGATAAAATCAAATCTCGAATCTGCTGATCACCGGGAACACATATCCGACCTCTAAACCTCAGTATCTCATCGGTGCCAATCTCAAAATCCAACTCATCTCCCATTTGAATCTGACTGGCCATCCCCATATAATAATCATCACTCCTCTGAGCTTCCTTGATTCAATTTCTTAAATCCGGCTCTATACGGAAACTAGCTGTAAACCCATACTGGTCAAAGGAAACAACTGTCAGACTGAGATTAGAGAACTGCTCTATCAACTCATGCTCCCTGATCATCATGTACGATACCATGCCAACATGCTTACGACTCAGTGCATCAGCTACTACATTAGCTTTACCTGGGTGATACAAAATATCACAATCATAATCTTTTAACAGTTCCATCCACAGTCTCTGCCTCAAATTCAACTCTTTTTGCGAGAATATATACTTCAGACTCTTATGGTCTGTTTATATTTGAAATTTCTCCTCGTACAAGTAATGTCGCCATATCTTCAGTGCAAACACCACTGCGGCTAGCTCCAAGTCATGTGTCGGTTAATTCCTCTCATGATCCTTCAACTGTCGAGAACCATAGGCTATAACCCGACCATGTTGCATGAGCACACATCCTAAACCTTGAACGGATGCATCAGTATACACCATAAATCCACCTGATCCGCTAGGAAGGGCTAATACGGGGGCACTGGTCAATCTCCTCTTAAGCTCGAGAAAACTACGCTCACACGCATCATTCCATTCAAACTTTACATCCTTACGTGTGAATCGTGTCAATGGAGCAGCAAGCCTAGAAAATCCCTCCACAAACCTGCGATAATATTCGGCAAGACCCAAGAAACTTCGTATCTAGGTAACTGTGTTAGGCCTCTCCCATTGAACAATGGCCTCTATCTTGGACGGATCAACTGACACCCTGTCCTTCGACACTACATGTCCGAGAAATATAATGTGGTCAAGCCAGAACTCGCATTTACTAAGCTTAGCATACAACTTTCGCTCTCTGAGGGTCTGTAAAACAATCTGCAAATGCTGCTCATGCTCCTCTGGAGTCTTAGAATAAATCAATATGTCATCTATAAATACTATGACAAATTATTCGGAAAAGGATGAAACACCTCATTCATCAAACTCATAAAAGCTGCAGGGGCATTTGTCAACCCAAAAGGCATCACTAGGAACTCATAGTGACCATATCGAGTCCGAAATGCTGTCTTATGCACATCTGACTCCTTAATATTCAATTGGTGATAGCCTGATCGAAAGTCTATCTTAGAAAACACCTGTGCACCCCTGAGCTGATCAAACAAACCATCAATCCGAGGTAGTGGATACTTATTCTTAACGGTAGCTCGATTCAAAATCCGATAATCTATACACAACCGGAGACTACCATCCTTTTTCCGAACAAATAGTACTGGAGCTCCCCACGGTGACACACTGGGACGTATAAATCCCTTATCTAATAACTCTTGGAGCTGCTTCTTGAGCTCATCTAACTCTGTCAGTGCCATCCGATATGGGGGTCTAGAAATTGGCTCCGTACCGGGTTCCAACTTGATCATAAACTCTGTCTCTCGATCTGGTGGTAACCTTGGTAATTCCTCTAGAAATACATCCGAGAAGTCCTTAACCACAGGAATCTCTTGGATCTTTAGATGCTTCTTCTCTACATCTTCCACACTAGCAATATATCCTTCATACACATTCATACACAACCACAGTTTCAGTACACATATCATTTCATAAATATACATACTTTTTTATTAATTTACAATAACTTTACAATGTACTTTTTGGGATGAGAGAAGGTAATAAACTTAGTATTACAATCCAAACTAACATGGTTTGCAGCTAACCAATCCATACCTAAAATGATATCAAAATCATATATATCCAACAAAATTAGGTTAGCTGTCATAACCTTCTCTCCTATAGTCAATTTACAATTCCGATATACAACATCCGTTCTCTGAAAATCATTAAAAGGAGTTTTCACTTGCAGAGTATACTCTAACAACTCCGACTCTATTGGGGTCCTATTGGCATATGCGGGAGATAAGAATGAATGGGTAGAACCCGGATCAATTAAGGCAATTACGGGAATATCAAAAAGATAAACCTTACCTTTAATCACATCGATAGAGGCGTCGACAGTCTCCTGATCTAACGCGTACACCCGACCCTGAGTCACAACCTTCTTACCCTTCTCTGCGGCTGTCGCCCGCCTAGGCTGTGAGGGTGTCGCTTTCTCTGGCTCACTTTGAGCTGTCGGGGTTGCTATCAGAGGTAATGCAGGAGGTCTAGTAGAAGCAGTCGACTCTCTAAGCATCGGGCAATTCTTTATAAAGTGCCCCGTCTGTCCACATCTAAAACATGCCCCAGACATTAAAGGACAAGGGCGCGATCCATGCGACCTTCCACAATGTCTACATAAGGGCGCAACACTTCTCTGAGTGGTGGTGGGGCCACTAGCAGGAGTAGAAACTGCTGGTCTATCAAATCTGCCCTCTGAAATCTGTATGCCCGTAGATCTAGTCTTCTTAAACTGCTCTCTACCCGGTCTGTCCTCCATGAACCTCTTAGTCTTTCCCTTTGCTTTACCTTTAGTTTTACCACTGAAATCGAGCTGGAACTGCTCATAATCTCTCTCACATAGCTGAGCCCGTTGAACTATCTCATCATAAGTCTGCATAACAAATGAGGCTAGCTTTATTCTGATGGATGGCCTCAAACTAGCTCTAAACCTCGAAATCTTATACCGAGTATTCGCACTAGTCTGTGGATCAAAACGGCTCAATGTAGTAAATTTGGCCTCATACTCATCCACTGACATGCTACCCTGAACTAAACCCATGAATTCCTGCTATAATTTTTCCTGAGCAGTATCAGGAATATACTGCCTCCTAAGAGCTTCCACAAACATATCCCAGGATAGATCCTGATGCTGAGCAAATAATACTGTCTGAGTGGCCTTCCACCAATGTCTCGCATCATCTGCCAACTGGAACACTGCTAGGCCTACTTTCTCTGTCTCTGAACATCTCATAATCTGAAGTAATCTATCAACCTCAATAATCCATTGTTCTGCTGCCAATGGATCCCTAATACCTTTAAACTTAGGTGGATCCAACTTTTTAAATGATTTCACCAATGCCACATTACAATAAGACTCCGCATTTCGAGGCGGCTGAATCAGTGGCTGTGGTGGAGCTACCGGTGGTGGAACAGGCTGAGGCTCAGGCACAACTGGTGCCGGCTGTGGCGGTACTGGCTCCTATACTGAGGCTGTGGGAGCTGTGACTCTCTCCCTCTCTGCCCTATCTACGGCTCTATCTGCCTGGTACATAGCCATAAAATTGGCTACTAATCTCTCTACTTGGTTCACACGAGCATCAATGCTCTCTAACTGTAGAGGGCGTGCAGGTCTTGGGACAGGTTCTGGTGTCTGTGGTTCCGGAGTCTGTGCCGCCCTACCTCGGCCTATGCCTCTCACTGAGCGCATCCTCCTTCTTCCACTCATATCTGTACCACAAAGATCATTTATCACTTATCATCAATACATCAATTATATATTCAAATTGTACAGTACTATAGGGAATGTATACCATTTACTTTACGCATCACTAAGCATCACTAAACATCCGACCAACCCTGCTCGGATGCCATTAAATTTGTAACATCCCAAAGCTACTGTATATCATGATACTTACTCATAACTTACACTTAATTACCGGTTGGGCTGTCTGTGATGCTTAATAACTTCTACTACATTATTAAAGTCTCTTCCTTAAGATGTATATACATTCCCTTCTATTTAAAGTAGTACTGTACAACTTTACTGAATATATAAAAGAATACAACATACCTTCGATTTCAAATCTCAGGAAGGTAAGTCTCTTAGTCCAAATCAGTTATCTGTGTAGTGGAAAAATAAGGAGTGAGCGATAACGTGCTCAGTAAGGAAGGTGTATGTTGCTTTACAAATATAAAAACTATATTCTCAAAACCACTTAATTATCCTAACGGTCAAACTCATTAGGAAACAATGAATATAGTTAACATTAAACAGGATTCAACAGATCCTTTCAAAAATCATTTAATTGAGACTAGGCAACAATTTAAATCATGCAAGTAACACAAGTTATCCGCTTTTGGGGTGCACCCGTAGGCGATCGCCCCTCACGGCTATCTCAAATAGATGTATGGCCATAATCTATAGATAGTCCTCGGGTCCACTTGCCAAGTGACCTCAAGACCGCTGATGACTTGGTGGGTCCATCAGCCCTGTGACGCCCTGAGGTGCACTCGTTGGTCCATCGACCTGAGCCACCGCCCCAGGCAGGTCACGCAACTACCTGAATAATAATGCATGAACTCATGGCCTAACGTCTCAAAATCAAGTTATATCACATGAAAAACCTTTATGGAATTATTTCATAAAGTCTATCATTTCCACCAAACGATTTGATTTCCAAAAGGTTTTATAAAATAGTAAAACAGCCCGCAATCTCAACATTTTCCGTGTGAGAAGGGCATGGGTTAACTGGCTCGCCCATGGCTAGTTCGCCCATAGTCAGCTCGCCAATAGTCAACTCGCTCATTGGTCAACTCACCCCAAAAGGTTTCATATTTCTATTTTTAAAAAATTAAAATAATTCATTTTTCGTTGAGAAAATACTCCTCAAACCTGTTCGCCATGATCAGCTCGCCCCTCAAGGCCCGCCCATGACTAACTCAACAAGGCTGCATTTTAATATTCACCCGCCACTGTGCTTTTCAAAACAAAGAGTAATTTGGCTCGTCCATAACGACTCGCCCGCCTTTTATTTGAAGTAAGGGTCGCCCGCCCCAAATTAATATTAAAAAGGGTTCGCCCAACTTTGGCTTGCCTGAATTTTCTCTTTAAAACGAAGGCACTCGCCCGGGTTTTCATAAAGGTGAGCTTGCCACTTGGATTGCCTTAGTTTCTACTTAGAACAAAGCTACTCGCCCCTCCCTAACCAGTTCGCCTAACAAAACAATAAATGGCGTATTTATAGCTCGCCCAAGATCAAAACACTTTATCAACCGATGCATGTCAGAAAACAAAACAATTTCTAATATTTTCTTAACATTTTTACTACACAGGACATGCATTTTCATCACATACTACTTCCTTATCTCGTCTGATGAAGCCTTGCTTCTCGCCCGCCTTCCTCAATTCCCGTCTGCAAAATTTTATTAAACCATTAATGTTCCTTTTTCGAGTATTTCCCAAAACTATTTATATTTTCCTAATATTTGTGACACTTTGGCGAGACCCAGTTCTCCCTTCGCCACATAGCTCGCCATCCTTTAGTGGGCTTGCACGTGGAAGATTGCCCAATCCTACTCGCCACACATATTTGGCCACTTCGTGGGAGCTCGCCCAACATGGGAGCTTGCCCGACCAATCAACTCGCCATGTCTCTGCATGGGAGTTCGCCCAACACAACTGTTTGTTTATTGGCAGCTCGCCTATGTATTAAACTTGCATGTGGCGACCTCGCCTACTTCTACATTCCAGATTTTAGCTCGCCCATTATCCTTATTTCCAGTATTCTCATTGTTTATTCCCTATTCAGACTACACCTTGTTCTAGTTTCTTATATATTCTTGCAAGATTTTAACCAAAACTAAGCTATATCTATGTTCATTACGTTATAAACATAGAAATATACCATCCTTTATCAAGATAACCATAGTAATATGGAAGCTCACCTCAACTGAGTTGCACTTCCTGGAGCAGAGTGCTTTTCTGCCTCACTTAGCTTTAGTTTGCTTGTTCCTTAGCTCTTCAACATTGGAGGAAAGGTTTGGCTAACTAAAAATGAAGTTTTCATGGTTTATATACGAGAGAAACGGGAGGACTGCATGTGAACTTGCAGTGAAATTAGAATGGCGAGGAGGAGAAGATAAAATTGCTACGTTGGCTCTTCTTCTCACATATTCCTCCTTATATAGCCAAGTAAATCTTGTTAGAACTAACCACCTGTTTCCTTATCCTATTTTCTTCATCATTTCATGCATTAAAAACTGAAGAAATTGCAACAAAAAGGAACGGTGTAAAGTCTTTACTGAAATCCCGTTTTTTGACTAATCTCACTTGCCATTTATTGCTTAGTCCCATTGTCAAGAGAAGCAAGTGGCGAGAAGTCCATTGCCGCCCCTTTCCTTGACTTTTCTATTTTCTTTTCTTCTCTTCTCTTCGCCCATTTCTCTTCCTGCCAACGTTTATTGGCTATCAACCCATCCTTTTCTTTGTTTTGTCATTTAGCCATTAATTCTCTTCTCCTATTTTCCATTTCGTTTTCAATTCTTCACATTGACTCAAACTTCATTTAATGCTTTCATACCTTATATACTATCTTGACCTTTTATCAAATTAAGTCCCATATATTCCTTGTTACACTTAATATTTGTTTCTTTCTTTTATCAACCATACTATACATCATGACTTAAAATGCAAAGTGGAAATTCACATTCAATGATTCTTTAATTTTACTAAAAGAATTAATTTTCACTATCAATCATGTACAAATAGGGTATATAGTATAATAAAATTCGAGTCTTACATTGATAATATTTGTAAACGACAGCTTTGGAAGGATTTAGGTAAGAGAGTATAAGAAGCGCATGCAAGAGAAAATTTTTTTATTGGTGGTGACCTTAATTGTCATGTAGGCGATAGTAGAGAGGGTTTTCAATGTGTACATGAAGATTTTATTTACGGTGTATGAAATGAGGATGGAAATGCTATCGTAGATTTTGCTTTCTCTTACGACCTACCCTAGTGAATGCACTATTTAGGAAGAGAGAACATCATTTTGCTTTCTCTTACGACCTACCCTAGTGAATGCACTATTTAGGAAGAGAGAACATCACCTTATAACCTCCAAGAGTGGATCAAGTGTAAGTCAAATAGATTTCTTTTTGACTAGGAGGAGGGATAAATGTAAATGTCTAGACTGTAAGGTCATCCCAGGTGAGAGTATTACCATGCAACATAAACTGCTAGTCCTAGACATGAAAATTCATAAACAACATCGAAAGAACCAACAAAAAAGAGCTACAAGGTTTCGATGGTGGAAGCTAAAAAAATAGTCATGCAACATATGTAGAAACAGTGGAATTTAGAAAGAAGACTGGACAACAGAGGATAACTTAAATACATTATGAAACAATATGGGAAAAAACATTTGGGATGTGGGCAAGGAGATACTAAGAGTACCAACTAGAAGAGCACCAACTAGAAAAGATGCAACATGGTGGGCTGAATTAGTTTAAGAAAGCTATAAAGACCAAGCAAGAATGTTACAAGAATTTAAAGAGGAACAACACCGAAGAGAGCTTCACAAAATACAAGTTAGCTAGGAAGGAAACAAAAAGTGAGGTGATAAAACCTTCAGTGAAGGTTGTAAAAGAGACTCATAACAAGTTGGACATAAAGGAGGAAAAGAAAGAGATATATAGATTGACACGAGCAATAGAGAGGAGGAGTCATGACCTAGGAGTTGTGAAATGTATCTAGGATGAACACCAATGAATTCTAATTAAAGACAATGATATTAAAGAAAGTTGGCATGATTATTTCAATAAACTATTTAATGACAGACAAAGCTAAAATTTGGACAATATCTCAGTGGCTTTCGAAGATTTGAACCAATGTTTTATGAATAGAATCAAAGAGATAAAGATAAAAAAAAAGGCACTCAAGACGATGAAGATAGGGAAAGCAATTAGACCTGACGACATTCTTGTTGAAGTTTGGAAATGCTTTTGAGATGTAGGAGTTAGGAGGTTAACAAATCTTTTTAATAAGATTTGGCACACTAATAAGATGCTCGACTAATGGAGGAAGAGTGCCTTAGTACCTCTTTATAAGAACAAGGGAGACATTCAGAGTTGTTCCAACTATTGAGGCATAAAACTAATGAGTCACATGATGAAATTGTAGGAAAGAGTGATAGAATGAAGATTAAGGAAAAAGGTAGAGAAATCGAAGAATTAATTTGATTTTATACCTAACTGATAATTTATGAAAGCGATACACTTGCTTAAACAACTTGAGAGAGTGTTCTTTAGTAAAAAGTAGAGATCTTTATCTGGTCTTTATAAACTTTGAGGAAACATTTGATAAAGTGCCTAATAAGGTGTTATGTTGGTCCTTAATAAGAAAAGAGTCCAATGAAATATATTGAAATAATTAAGGGCATTTATAGAGATGCAAGAACACATGTGAGGACATATAGAGGGCAAACAAATGAATTTTCTATCACAATAGGTCTACATCAAGGATCGATGTTAAGCCTATTCTTATAATTCTCTGTAGTAATGAACAAGCTGACAAAATTCACCAAGGATAATGTACCTTGGTGGATGATGTTTCCATATGATGTTGTTTTATGTGTTGAGACTAGAATAGAGGTTAATGTGAAGTTATAATTACGGAGACAAACATTAGAATCAATAGGATTTGGACTAAGCAAAGTAAAAACTAGATAGATGGAATGTAAATTCAGGTTAAACAAAGAGGAAGATCGAAGCATGGTGATGTTAGATAAGATGGCGATCCCTAAGCAGGATTATTTTAGGTATTTGGGATTGATTGTACTAATGGATGGAGAGATTGATGGTGATGTGACTCATAATATACAGGTTGGTTAGAGCAACTAGAGAAGTGCTACAGGTGTGTTGTTTGATAAAAAATTCCTATGCGGTTGAAAGACAAGTTTTATAGGATGATTGTTAGACCAACATTGCCCTATGGTAGTGAATGTTAGGCAACTAAAGATTGTATACACAGAAAATAAGTGTAGTAGAAATGTGAATACTATGATGGATGTGCAGACACACAAGAAAAGATAGAATGAAAAACAGGGACATTTGTAAAAAGATTGGAGTGACACTTATCGAAAACAATATGGGTGAAAGTCATTTACATTGGTTTTAACACATATGACGTAGACCTGTAGATACTCCAATAAGGAGAGAAGAGGTTATGAATAATGTAAAAAGGGTTAAGATTAGATGAAGGCTGAAAAAGACTTGAAATTATATTACAATTAAATAATTTTAAACAAATAAAACATATTTGTTACACTCAATATAATTATCCATAAAACAATTAGTAAATTAAACAAACTAGTAAAATAACAAAGTAACAAAAACTAATAAGAAATTGAACCAACCCCATTCATAATGGAGCTGAAGTTTAGGATTTAACGGTTTAATATCTATTTTTTATTTTTTTAGATCTTCTTTTTACCCTTGAAAGTTGAAAACAATGTCCCGTAAGAAAAATTACTGTTGAGTAAAATAAAGGATAATTGTTTCTATATTCGTAGCTTCCATGTATGATATGATAATATACGAGAATTAAAAAATAAAAATTGCCCATGCACCTCGTGGTAGGAGAAAACCAGAGACAAATCATCAGTACTGTTGGCTGTAGCTCAACACTCCCTGTTTGCCCATACCAAAATTAGGGTTCAAATGCTTTTCTTTTTTTGGCCTGAGTTCAAATGCTTGTTGGGTACCAATGTCAAAGCCAAATTTTTCAACCCCTTTTTATCCGCCGTCCCCACGCTCATTAAAGTGAGAACCATTTTCCTTGCGCTGCCTGCCTCATCATCAAGCCTCGGCCTTAGGAGTCCCTCATTTGATAACTGAACTGCTGTAACTTTCTTAATTCTTATACTTAAAATTTAAGACCAAGATTCAATTTAAAAATTAATTCACAATAAATAATTTTTATTATATTTGTATATTAAATTTTTTCTAATTTAATAGATGTGAGATTTATTTTTTTCACTATAATACTTCATTTCATGACCTTTTATGTGACATGAACTTACCTGTATAGACATAATTAACAAACCCATTGAGGCCAGGGGTTACTGAAGGAAAGCATTGTTTGATACCATGTTAAATTTTAAGATAAATTTTCAAGCTAAAATCAATTTGCAATAAATGAAAATATATACTTACCAATTTAGTGACAGATTTTAACATTTGATTTTAAAAGGATCAATTAAATATCATATTTTATCTCATTTTTTTCATAAACATACGCTGTCATGTATATGTGTGTGAATATATGTATATGTATATGTATATGTATATGTATATGTATATGTATGGTGCAGATAATATACTAATAATAAAAAGGAATAAACTGATAAAATTAATAACGCAGGCTGTCCTGGAGCACTTAAAGTAATGTAATTTTCATTTTGCTACTAAACAGACAAAATGTTGGTGCGAGAGCTGCCTCTCAGAGTGACCGCTCCGCTCAAGTGGCCAACTTTCATTTGTCTGCAACTTAAAAACCTAGGACGACGACGACCTAATCTCCAGTTATTCTCTATTTTAGAACATTTTACATCAAAAAGTTAGGAGTAACAGGCATTTCTGAGGTGGATACTTTTTGTTTTTCATTTAGTAATTTGTAAGATTCTTGTAGTCCGTTAAAAAAAGTTAGAGGTTCCTTCAAATGGGATAAAATAATATTTTGCATCAAATTCGTGAACTTTCTTGTAATTAACTTCTAACAGAAAGAAGAGTAGAATAGCACTATCCTTTCAGTGTGAGGGTGTGATTCCTCCATTATCAAATTAGCAAGGGGTGTCCAGATCATTATCCACTAGAAAAGTGTCCAATAAAAATATATAGTCTGGAGACAGATTAACAAAGTTATCCAGTCAAAAGATTATTCTAATTTAAAGTTCTTTCTTTATCTAACTCCCATTAATCCAAATAATGGATGACCTTATGTATGCACGCAGGTTAAATGAGGTGAGGGTGTGGGTGAGCTGCAACAAATAACAGTACTGATTATTTATCACTTAGAGTTAGTTTGGATAAGTGTTAGTTTGGATGGATAGTAAAATTAATTTCAGTGAAATTAAAAATAATGAAAAAATGTTTATAGATATACCTTTTTAATAAAAAAAATTGAAAATAGGAGCAGAAGGATAATATTACAAATTTTTTTTGTCTTTATCTTTCTCACTTGCCTGCGTCGGTATCCACCGGGCATCCTAACGGGCCTTATTGGTTTGTTCCCCATCCAATTACTGGCTTATCGAGCTGTGACTAATATTGATCCTTAGCACTATATCTACATTATCCACTATTTAGTTGAAAAGAATCAATTGCTACAATTAAAAAAAAAAAGAAAGGAAACTAAAACTAATAATTACATATTACACTAAATTTCACATACAAATTAAAAGTTAATTTTGATCAACAATATTTTGATAGAGTGATTAAAAAATTGTGACTTATTTAAAAATTTGGATTCAAATTCTCAATTTCAATTATTAAATATTTTCCTTAAAAAAAAATTTCTAGTTTTTGGCTTTCAATTTCCAATCCTAGTGGGAAGTAGGTCGTTTCATTTTTGTATCATTGGGATGACACGGGCATTAATTAACAAGTTCTCATTTAGGGTATACTTGCAAATTAGAACACAAAACGGGGCTATTTTTATAAAACTAGCTTCATATAAGCTGTCTTTTTAAGTACCTTTCCATGTTTCAAGCAGCTATGCCACCCGAGCAGCCTTAATAATCACTCGCTAAGAAAGCAAAGAGAAGATCGACACTAGCCATGAAGCGAGATAAGAGTTTATGTCTTCTAGCTTTCATGGCCCTAATGTTTCTTGCATTCATCACTTCTTCTATAACCTCTGTCGAGGGAAGAAAGCATCATGTCCAGAAAGGCAAGACTAAGCATCAAAAAGACAAGAACAGCAAAGACAATAGTACCGCTCCGGCCTCGAGCCCTGCACCAGCGCCTCTTCCTGGTTATGGCTCTTGTCCCAAAGGTTCTAACATCTTTGATGTTTTGTCGTTTGGAGCCAAGGGTGACGGAGTTTCTGATGATTCAAAGGTAAACTCAATGGTGCAAACTGCAAAATCTTTGTTGAGACTTGAGAGAGTGAGACAGTAATTTATTTTTGTAACTACACAATGTTCTAAAAGTTGTAATAATCCTTGAGAATGTCAAATAACAGGCGCTTCTAGCAGCATGGACAGCTGCCTGCAGAATGCCTGGGGCTACTGTAGAAATTCCCTCAGAATTCAAGTTTCTGATCAAGCCCATAACTCTTCAAGGTCCATGCATGCCTCACCTTGTTTTGCAGGTATATGCTTTCTCTTCTTTTTAGCTGATCTCCCTGACTCTCAAAACAGTATTTTACCTAAAAACGGCAAGAAGTATATTCTTTGTCATATTTTATTATTAATATCTCTTTACATTAAAATTTTATTAAAATGCACAATGCTCAAAGCTAATGCGAATGGAGTTAGCTCCGAACAGATAGATGGAGCCCTTTTAGCCCCCCCAGAAGTGGGTTCATGGTCAAAGTCCAGCTTGTTTCAATGGATAAACTTCAAATGGATTCATAATTTTACTATTCAAGGTTCTGGAGTTGTTGACGCTCAAGGCTCTCAGTGGTGGACTGCATCTGATCAGATTTATTACACTCAGGTTAGTTATATATCTACTTAATTACAATCTTATTAACAATTTAATTAGTTCCTCAATGGAATAGAAACTGAACCTCATCTCTTAAATGTATCTTTTGCAGAAGAAATTCAAGCACATTCCAAATTGGAAACCAACTGTGAGAGATCATTTTATAACTAATTATCTTCTTTTCAGTAAGCGTATTCCACTGATCACCACTGCATACCGTGATAAATTACAATTCTGATTTATGTCCATTACAGGCTTTAAGATTCTACTCAAGCTTCAATGTGACAGTTCGCGACATCAAGATCATAAACAGCCCTCAATGCCACCTAAAATTTGACAGCTCAGGCGGAATTAAAGTCAACAACATTACAATATCTTCTCCGGAGAGTAGTCCAAATACCGATGGTATTCATCTGCAAAACACCAGATTTGTAGAAATTCAGCATTCCAATATTAGCTGTGGTAAGCTCCAGAAGAAAATTTATAAGTCCCTTGAACAATATTTCATCTTAGAGTAATTAATTTCACTCGTAAAACAGTAGTTATATACTAGCTAGGGAAAACAGAAGTTGTACTCTTACGTATAGCCACTAAAAATAATGAGTTTGCGATAGTGCCTGGCACGTTAGGACTTTTTCAGTGCAAAAAAGTTATCTTATAGTGAAGAAACATTATTGGTTTGAAGACCCTTTAAACGGTATAATAACTGTCGCACAAAATTAACTTTCGAAACAGGCATGAACAAAAAGTAGACTCTAGCCTGTGGGGGGCCTCTAGGCATAGTTTATCGTTCCGAGGTTTAATAAACTTATTTAATTAATTATTGGGGTCTTTTTGGCAGGAGATGACTGTGTATCCATTCAAACGGGTTGCTCGAACGTTCATATACACCACATTAATTGCGGGCCTGGTCATGGGATTAGGTAAACTGAAATTCCATGTATGAAAGTTAAGGATGAGCTTTGGAAATGCTTGCTTATGCAAAATGGACTCGTTTTGATAATGTTGTAATGAAATCTGACGTTCCCTTATCAACGCAGTTTGGGAGGGCTGGGGAAAGACAAGAGTGCTGCATGTGTATCGGATATAGTTGTTGAGAAAATCTCATTGCTCAATACACTAGCTGGAGTTAGAATCAAGACCTGGCAGGTAAAATGTTTTGTTTTTGCATAAGGGTGTAATCGAATCGAGTCGAAATAATATAGTATCAGACTCGAATCTGGCTCCACTCGAAAGCTCAAGTTCGACTGAGTTTGATTTTTGAAGTTTAAACTCAATTCGACAATATACTCGAATAGCACAAACTTTATTCGATAGATTCTATTTGTTAATTTTTAGTTATATATTACAAGAATAAAATAGTAAATTAATAATAAAATATTAAAAATATATATTAAAAAAATTTGAAAAGACTCACAAATTGTTTGAACCGAGTATTAAGAAGGTCGAATTTAATTCGATTTATTAGTCAAATAACTCAAACTTGAGCTCAACTTAAAAATATCTAGATGCAAATAATGCTGCAAGCTGACTTTTTTTTCTTTAATTTCAGAGTACAATTCTGCTTTCACGAGGGCTTAACCTTTAAATTTTATGGAACAGGGTGGTATGGGAATTGTCAAGAACGTGTCATTTTCCAATATTCGAGTCTCCGACGTGAAGATTCCTGTAATAATCGACCAGTACTACTGTGACAAGAATGTTTGCAAGAATCAAACAGGGGCTGTGGCAATATCTGGTGTTAAATACGATCAAATTATCGGAACTTACTCGGTACAACCAGTTCATCTTGCTTGCAGTAATGACATCCCGTGCACCGACGTTGATCTTATCGGTATTCAATTGAAACCATCCTTTACATATGGAGGTTTCCATCAGGCGTTGTGCTGGAACACTTATGGGAAATCACAGGCCCCTTTGCTCCCTTCAAGCATAGACTCTTGCCTGAGAAGCGGTGGTGGCTCAGTCAAGAGAATAGCCAGATCTCGCGAGCATGTTTGTTTTAAGGTCGAATAGTCAGGTTCAATGTATTGGCTTCTTTTCATTTGTTCCCCGTTTTCTTGGTTTATATGCTACTTGACGCTTCCCTTCTACAAATTTTTACTGTAAGAAGGTGATACTCTTTAAAAATTTAATTTGCTTTGCAAAGTAATGTAATCTTGTTGGTATATAGATCATTATTCATCAATTATTGAAATGGAAAAACAAATTAAGTACAAATTAACGAGGAACGATAATATAATACTCACAATGGTGGCATTCGAATTTACAATGTGGGTTAAAAATTATTGTCACTTTCTCAAAATAATGAAATATGGAACAAATCCAAACAAAAAAAAATCAAACTTTTAACCTTTTAGATATGTAGAATTACCTAAATGAGCATCTTAACGAGCAAATTAGTGAGAGGTAACCAAAGAATCTAATATATAATTAAAACTAATTAATCCTGTATGCATTAAACATTTATGAGAAGTATAGATTTAAAAAAAATTAAATTCAAATAAAATTTGAAGATACGGTCAACATCTTCGTCATTATTATCATCATTAGAGCTTTTATTTCAATACTGGAGTAGACTATATAATCTAATATATGAACTCATGCTAAATCTTCAGTATGAATTCTCCTATACTCACCCCTATCTAAGCCAACCTTGATACTTTTTTGCATCATTCATGATATCCACTCTCTTAATTAGAGCATTCACAAGTTTACGTCATATGTATCTAGATCAATATAAACAATTTTCATCCATCTTGTTTTTTATAAGCGTCACTCCAATATTTTTACGAATTTTTTTATTTTTTATTTTATCTTTTCTTGTATATTTACACATCTATCATCAGTGGGGGTGCCAAGATTTCGGATTAGAGGGGGCCAAACCATTTGCATAAAAAAATTTAATCATTCAATAAAATCTGTTACTAGCTTAAATTTTTATTCAGCATCTAATATATTATTATTTTACCAAAAACATAAAAAATACATGTGAAACATGACATTCCATATATAAACATTTATAAATAAAAAAAATGAAGTATGAAAAGAAAAAATATATAATTATTGAAAACGGAGGAAAGACATATATTTTTATTTAAAACAATGCATGATTATTTTTGGTAAGAAAAAAATTATTTGAATTGAAAGTTTTAATAAATTTTATCTCAACAGAGAATAAAGATTAACTTTTATTCCATTTTATTTTGGAACCTTATTTTAACAATTTTCATTGTTTAAAAAAATATATATTTTTTTAAAATGGTGCAGTAATGTAAGACCTGATTCTACACTACTGTAGAGTCAAATTTCATAAATTAATAATGGAAATTAAATAAATAATGAATATTGATTTCTACTTGGATGAAAAGTTCCTTAACATGAGTTGTGAAAGAAGCAATTCGGTGAAATACTCGATGGGCGAGTATTACAGTGAACAGCTCGCCAATGGGCGAGCAAGACGATAATCGCCAATGCATGACGGCGAGTTGATGATGGCGAGTACTAATGAAAGAGCTCGCCCATTGGATAATCACCAATTGATGATTGCATTGGGCGAACAGGTGAGTTCGGCAGCTAGTTGTGTAAGGTGTTCGCCCGAATGGGCGAGGACTTGTGATCGCCCAAGAAATGAGTGTGGCGAGTAACATATAGAGGGGCAAATGATAGTCTAGCAGGAGAGTAAGGCAATAAGTACTCGCCAAGTTAATGTGATCGCCAATGGAAGATGACTAGTTGTAACTAACGGCCAAACTGGCGAATAGGTGAGTTCGCCAATGTGTGGCGTGAAACAGAGCAAGATTGGCGACTTGAGCAATACCTGGTGATCGCCCAAGGGGGCGAGGACGGGTGATCGCCCATATAATAGCAAGTGGGCGAGAAAAGCTATAAACTGTGATCGCCAAACCTCTATGTGATAGCCAAGGAAAGGATATTATTTCATAATGGCCAAATACAAAGTTGGCATCAAAACAAAGTGGCGACCTGGTGTAAGTAGAGGGCGAGCTGATAATTTGCTTAGTGTTGGCGAGTTGGAAACAATAAACCGTGCAGCCAAAGTTGACTTTTGTTGCTATTGTGATAAGGTTGAAGAAAAGTCTAACAAGGGATGAACTCTATTGGCTGAAGTAGTCATCAAAGGTTGGCAAACAAAGTCAATAACGTGTAGGAAGAAAAGAGTTCCAGTTGACTTCTTTTGTTGCAATGGTCTTCATGAATTAATGCAACAAATGATGCTTAGAAGAGAAGGAGAATGGAAGTCAACAAAGGTGCAGCAAAAGTGGACTTCATGACACTTTGCTACTGCTACACGTTGTTTCCTTCAATCTGTTAAAGGCTGGTCAATTCTGCATAAGACAAGAAATTAATTAAAGGCTAACATGGCTGGAAAGCTATTGGTGGAAATATAGAACAAAGTCATTAGAAGAAGAAAGAGGTGGGTGGAAGGAAGACTTTCTCGCCAACATGAACTGCAGCTTGTCTTCATGCATTTAAGGGATGTCTGACCCATGAAGTGAGGAAAGAAACAGAATAAAGGCCAAGTGATGAGTTTTGATTGGATGAGCATGGCTATATAAGTAGAAACACTTGAGGAAAACCCATTTAGCAAATTTCATTTCTTCACAAGAGCTATGCAACTGCAAGTTTATATTCTGATTTTCTCTCAATTCTACCATGCTCGATTTAATAAGAAAAACAGCTTGCAAAACCTTTCCTCCATAGTTGATGAGCTCAAGGAATAAGTAAAGTAAGGCTAACATGAGACAGACAGAGTTCTACTCTGGAAGTGCAGTTGATTAAGGTGAGATTTAATGGTTCTTGAGATTTAATGATATATTTCTATGATTTCAAGTTTGAGAAGCATGATTATAGTCTTGCTTTTGATTTATTCTTGATAGATCATAGAAATAGATTAAATTCGTATCTTGAAGTAGATGAAGAATAAAATGAAACTGGGTTAAAAAATTGTAGAAAGATGATGGGAAAACACTGGAAAAGTGATGAGAATGGCGACTATTGTGATCGCCCATGTTGAAATTTAGTGATCGCCAATTGGGCGAGTAGGCAATACGAACTCGCCAAGTCCACGAGGGCGAGGTCGCCCAACTTAGTTTAATTCATAGGCGAACTGATAAATGACGAGCTCAGTCATCATTGGCGAACTCAAACAGGGCGAAAAGGAACCCACATATTGTGAATTATGGGCGAACTCCCACATTTATCGATGTAGGACTGACGAGTTGAATGTTGGGCGAGCTCAAAACGTATTAATTTCAAGTAATGGCGGGCGAGCTCCCACTTGTAAGCCAATTGATGAATGGTCAGCTCTGTTGGGCGAGTAGTTATTTGATTTATCTCAGTCTTGCCAAGTGATATAAAATGAAAATATTAATAGTTTTAATAAACTATTTTGCAGCCGGGAATTATGAACTCGGTGAATGCGATTTGGAAGGCGAGCAGGAAGCAAGGCTTCGTTGAACGAGGTAAGGGAGATGTGTGTGAAGTAAAATGCATGTCTTGTGGAGTAAAAATATTATGAAAATATCGAGAAACTATTTTGGTTTATGACATGCATTTATTTAATAAATTATTTTGACTTGGGCGAGCTACAGAGATAGCCGACCCTTATGTTGTTTGTTGGGCGAACTGATTTTGGCGGGCGAGCCAAACGTTTATAATATTTTGGGCGAACTGGTTTTAACGGCGAGCCAAACGTTTATAATATTTTGGGCGAACTGTTATTGGCGGGCTAGCCAAACGTTTATAATATTTGGGCGAACCCTTTTAATGTGTTTTGGGGCGGGCGACCCTGTTTTCATGTAATGGGTGAGTTGACCATGGAGTGTTGCTTTTGGGTGAGTTGACCATGGCAACTCTATGATGGGCGAGCCGCTGGGGCAAGTCAGTTTTACTTGTGTTTAAAAGCAATGGTTGGCGGGCGACTACTTGTCACCCCACTTTCTAATTTACCATGGGCGAGCCACGATGGGCGAGCTCACCATGGCGAACAGATTTCTATTTACATTTTCTCAACAAAAAATGAGTTATTTTTAAGAGCTTTAAAAATGGAAAATATGAAACCCTTTGATGGGCGAGTTAACCAACTGGCGAGTTGACCATAGGCGAATTAGCCATGGCGAGCCAATTTAACCGGGTCTTTCTCACACGAAATTCAGTGAGATTGCGGGCTGTTTTTAAAACCTTTTTGGAAAGAAAATCATTTTGAGAAAATGATAAAATTATGAAGTAATTCCTTAAGGGTTTTTCATGAGATATGAAGTGATTTTGAGACTTTAAGCCCCTAGTTTCATGCATTATTATTTATATTGTTGCGTGACCCACCTGGGGCGGTGGCTTGGTCGATGGACCAACGAGTGCACCTCAGGGCGTCACAGGGCTGATGGACCCGCCAAGTCATCAACGGTCTCGAGGTCACTTGGCAAGTGGACCCGAGGACCACCTAGAGATTGTGGCTATAGATCTATTGTATCCCTTTTTGGGATAATTATTCCGTTCTCGCAAGGGGGAGGGGGAACGATGATAGCATGACTTATTTATAGGGTGATGCCTAGTCTCAACTTGTTGATTTCTATTTACTAAAAGGATTTGTTAAAATCCTATTTGCTGTTTAATCTATTTTATTGTAAACTGTTGAGAAAATGATTTGAACGACGTATTGAGAATACTGGTTGATATAACCACTGTTTTCCTAATTGACATGATTTTTGGAAAACAAATTTATTATGGTATATGGCTTTGGTTTTGTAAAGCAGCATATGTCCCCTTTACTGAGCGTATGAATCGCTCACCCTTTGTTTTAACTCCACAGATAAAAAGACACGGAGTTAGAGAATTAACTCAGATGGGTACAGCTACGTTTAAAGCGTTGAGGCATGTTATGTTAAACGTGACAGGTACAATATCTTCTCTTTTACATTCCAAACATATGTATACAGTACTACTTTATTGAAAAAAAGACAATAGGGGATGTCAGATGTAAAGAATAATAAAAAGAAATTTTATATTCCGTATTTGATAAATAAATATTATTATTGAAGAATGTTATTGGCATCGCAGACAGCCCAACCGGTAAAGTTGTATAGAAATTCGTGAAAAAAATGTGGTAACGGGATGTTACAAGTAAAAACCATTGATATAAGATTAATTAATCTATCAATGAGAAAATACACATTAATTTAATCATTCTTCACAATTACAAGTTTATCTAAAAAATTAATAATAAAAAACTTGAACTATATTAATTAATTGTTTCTTTCGAATTTTAAGTGATGTTTTGTTAACAATATTTATTTAGGATATAAAAAATAATTAAGTGAAGTTTAAATTTTTTATAGGACTGTAACAATTTAAAAAAATGCTTAACTTGTTTTTTTAATATATATCTAACATACAAAGTTTAAATTAATAATATCTATAAAATAATTTCATGAAAATTAAAATCAAATAATTTTTTCATTGTATAAAATGATATTAATATCCTTTGGAAATTTGTTTAAAATTTGATAGTTGATTTTTTTCTTAAAATTTAAGTTCATGTATTTATAAAGATTGACATTTTTTTTTAGGATTTATGAGGAGATGAGACATTGTGTTTTTTTTAGGGGACGAAGGTAAATTAAAATTTAAAATACATACATGTATAACAATACAAATAAAAAAATACCAAAAATGTTGGGGGGGTCATGGCCCTTTCTTGCTATAACGTGACTCCGCCACTGTCTATCGTAACATTCACATTTCTCGTATAACACATCATTAAAAAAAATAACAAATGATAGCTTGGAAATTAATCTATTTTGCCTATTTCATGATTAAAAAATCTCTTTCAGTGCTGAGGGAGAGGGAGATATCTGAGGTTGATAATTAATCTTCTTTTCTCCTTGAAAGAAAACAAAAGAAAGGCCAAATCCAAAATAGCTAGGTAGTAAAATGCCCAATTATTAGGGTTGTGGAAGCACAGGGGCTCCCATTTCTTGACAGGCAAAAAACTGTTTAGGTTCTAGCTAAAAAAGACCTGAGGCGCCTCAAACGACCCTTAGGCTTTCGGTCAACCAATGCAATAAAGCGAGGATGGGGGATTCTGGCTAGCTCCTGCCCTTATGGCCTAACCCTCAACTGGCTATTCTATTGTTAAGGTACAAATATTTTATCCAGATGTTATATATATTAAAAATAAAATTATCTCCAAGGCCAAAAAGGGAAAAAAAAACACTCAATTTGTTTTTTTAGCATTAGGGATGTATACACAAATAAATAAACACAGGAACAATATAAAAAGAATAAATGAGGTAATCGAAAAAAAAAATTTGATGGAGTCATGCATGTCAAATAATGAAAATTCCTTTTCCTTTTTACCAATTAATTCCTTAATATTGTCCTATTTTGATACTTAAATTTGACAACAATTACTTAATATGAATATATAGTGCCAAATTTCAGACTGAAAAGTAATATATCTATTCGAGCTGTATATACACAAATGAAAACAAATTGATCAAAGGGTGACAAAAACATATTTCTCTTGCCCTAATACAAAGCCACAAGCTAGAGATCAAGACAAGAGATCCTCAGCCTAAGGGCTTAATTAACCAAATTCCCTAATAGCGGTAAGAAGTTATTCAAACATCAAAATCAAACTCAACATGCATTAACAAAAATCATTTTTATTTCCTTCTTTCGTCCTTACAAAGGCGGATAATGGGATGGCTTTTTGAGTTAATTGGGAGGATGTTGCTCACAGAAAAGGTCCTATGGCGGTGATGGGGTGGGGCGTGCACCGTCCAATAACCCATTCTTTTTTTAGAATCCCATTGCACGCGGGGCCGGGCCTCGAACCAGAAAGGGAAATAATTAAAACGTGGGTCCTTTATGCTTATTTCTCAATCATTCTCTAGGCTGAGGCTTGGCAATTGATAATGATATTGGGATTAAGGATTTTCTGTTAAAATCTTAATTGTGCAGTGAATCCAATTGTGAAATTAATATACTTAAATATGCTAGTTGAAACATGTGAAAAGAAGTAAGAACATTGTATTGTGATATCTTCAATATTTTTGGTCCCTTTTCAATTTAAAAAGTATTCAAGTTCGTTTTGATATGTTGGTTTTTTTTCTGATAATATAATATAAAATAAATTATCTCATATATCATCAATGAATATTTAAAAATTTCTAACAAAATCATAAAATTATCACATATTTTTTATTCAAATATATTAAAATAATTCATAAATGAATATGATAAATAAAAATAATACATTATCATAATTTGATTTCGTTTGTGAAACTTAAAAAATTTCTTAATAATGTATAGAATGGTGATATTATAAGTAACCTAAGTTTTAACTCTAGCCAAGATTTGAATTTTTACCTTAGAACATCAACCCTCCAAAAGGGGACATGAGTTGCTTGTAAACTTACTTTTATTATGCAATTAAATCATGACTTTACATAATCTTAATTCTAATCCTAATTCTCAAGGTCTTAGAACAGATCGATTTTCACAATGACTTAATTAGAATAACATTAGATATATACCCGCACGATGTTACGGTATATTTTTATTTTGTAATTTTTAAAGTTAGTAAAATTGATTATTAGATGCAAGTTGTTGATCATAAAAAATATTTATTTCCTTCATATTGTTTAGTACAAAAGAGAAACATGTTTATTAAGGAAATAGTTTATATATCAAACAAAATGTCCAAAAATAATTTTTTGAAAAATTTGGATAAGCTTGGATCAAAGAAAAATACACACTACTTAAGTTAAATAATATGACAAATAGATAATTTGTGCTAAAAACAAACAAATTAAGATAACGATGCAACAACAATAAAAAGTATAAGCACCAAAATATATATACGGCACAGTGGTTTAAACAATTTAACAAAGAGGTAAGAAAAATTAGCTAAGAATGCTTTGTTCATATTATTAATCAAGTGAAAAGTTTTAAACTCATCTGTAAGTATTTTTATTTTAAAAATAATTAATTGAACTATATATATTTACTCCAAAGTACAATATGTAAAGTAAAAGTATTTTTTTTAGAAAAGTTAGAGGTAAAAAAAATCATTTCATATAATTTTTTTCATTTGAAAGCAAAATATATGTGAGTAGAAGAAGCAAATAGATAAAAATATAAAGCAATACTACAAAACAATAATAGAATACTGGATTAAAAAGAGTTAAAGAGCAATGTAAAAAAAACATATTGAGGACTTAACTAAAAAAAAGTTGTTGAGAAAAAAAATAAAAGGACTTAACTAAAAAATATTTCTTGAGAAAAAAAACAAAAGGACTTAAGTAAAAAAAACAAAAGTTGTTGAGGGAAAAAAAGGACATGTGTCAAGCTTAGGGAGAGGAGGAGACAAAATAGTATATAGTATAGATATGCCTTGATTCATGATGAAAATTTTTGAAGAAACTCTTGAGAAAAACTTATTCATCTCACTTGATCTATTATGGTTTTGTTCTTTTGTGTGTGTGTGTTTCATTTTTTAGTGGAGAGAAAATCACCAACCTTAGGGTAGTGGAGAGGAGGAGTTTTTTATTTTTATTGAAGGAAACTAATAGACACACTTTCATTAAGTGTGTAGTTACAGTAACCATCAATCTCTCTTCAATATTGACCTATATATAGACTTATATGGTCCATTGAATATCAAACAATATCCTATGAATAATAATAAAATGTGACGTCCTCGTCACTAACCAAATAGCAACTAATTTACTTCAAATAACAAATAAATCGACTAGTTTATCCGATGTCAATAAAATGTGACGTCCTCGTCACTAACCAAATAGCAACTAATTTACTTCAAATAACAAATAAATCGACTAGTTTATCCGATGTCAATCTCCCTTACTCTTATGCTTTGGGCATTTCTATCAGAGTATAATATTCATTTTCACATGCATAAAATTTTTCATTTATAAACATGTGCCATATACATCAGGATCTCAAATATTCATACACCCTAATCCCCAACATATACAAAACTGTAGTATTGTACTGTACATTAGCCGAAGTAACGGCCGACTAAATATACCTTCAAAGGATAAGTAGGAAGCGTGTCTCGAAGGTATCTCAAAAATCCCAAAATGAGCTCCTCTATCCGTAGTGGAATTACTTCAAGTAATCTGTATGAAAAATAGTTGTAAAAGAGTGAGTTTACGCTCAGTAAGAAACTTATGTAAGAGAGCGTACTATATCACTATATGTAGTTTTCCTGCTTGGCTCTATAATGTCATGTAAAATCATTATAAAGCATATTTCGTATATTTCTTTCGCAAATATCAAATACAAGTAAATCATGTTTTCAAATATTTCCACGGACCTCAAATCACGTGAAATCAAATAGGCAATTATAATTATTTTCAAATAGATGGGAGACAATTTATATCCAACAGAATCATGCACCAAGTAATTTCTCATCATGGATACCGCAAATATATCTCGTAAGGGATAATCCAGAGAGATAATGGATACAGCAAATATATCCCATAAGGGATAATCCAATATGAGGATCTCATGAGGATACCGCAAATATATCCCGTAAGGGATAATCTAGAGAGATAATGGATACAACAAATATATCCCATAAGGGATAATCCAATATAAGGATCTCATGAGGATACCGCAAATATATCCCATAAGGGATAATCCTGAGAGATATCAAATAAATGGCGTACCCACGTATGGGCCAGGGATCCTCCCCAAAGCCGAATCAAATAAAAGACTCATGGCCATTGTCTATAGCCCACAGTTTCACTAGTCAGGTGCCGTACTGCGAGTCTGAGGGCTAGACTAGAGCTCTTCAGTCAAATACAAGTAACAAATAATATGCATGCTCTTTTGAGAGATTCATAGTCTCCAAAACCTTATTCATATAGGTTTTAAACAAGTATGAATATACTTTCTTAAAACAGGTTCTCAAAACCTTTCTTTCAAATAGGCAGTCGACTGGTCATATATAGCAGTCGACTGCTACCCCATGTTTTGTCTTATTGAATTTCTTTCCCTTTTTGAAATTCAATTATTATATTTTTCAAAATACAAATAGGGCAGTCGACTGGTCCCAAATGGCAGTCGACTAGCTTTGAAACAAAATGTTTCCCGAGAATTAGCAGTCGACTGGCCCCCTTGGCAGTCGGCTGGTTTTGAAACAGAATGCTTTTGGACAAATGGCAGTCGATTGGCTCCCCTGGCAGTCGACTGGTTTGAAACAGAATGGTTTCTGGAAAATGGCAGTCGATTGGCTCCCATGGTAGTCGACTGGTTTGAGTCGGTTTTCAAAAAATAGCGTTTTAGATGTCTCTAGGCAGTCGGCTGCTACTTAAGGCAGTCGGCTGCTCCTAGCCTAATTTGTACTAGGAAACAAGTCCAAAAATGTCATTTTCCTGCAAAGAAACAGCTGGTACTTCTCTCCAATTCACATCAAAACATGATAAAACATGCGGACATAGTCACCCTACGTCCGTTACATAAATTCCTTACCTCAATTAGCAATTAATCCACAAGTTGGTTGCACCAACACTTGTCCTTTTTCTTTACTCTTCAAGCTGTAAACATCATAACAATTAAAAACTCAATAAACCTACTATATCAACTTCATACAATTCCAAACCATCAAAATATCAACATAAAACCTTCTAATTTGCTTACCTTTGCAATTCACCAAATCTTTGGATTTCTAGATCTCTTTACTCACTTGGATTCACTGTCTCATGTTAAAGGTATAGGTTAGGCTATCGAAAAGGATAGTTTTTCATTCAACGAGCTAGATGAATCGATGGTTAGATAAGGGGTTTGTCAAGGTGAGAATTTGAACACTTAGAGGAAAATATGGAAGCAACGAGAGGGAGAGGGAGATGGGCTGGTGTCGTGGGGTGCAAGAGATGATGATGATGAGTTATGCTATGGTATTTAATGCCCCCTTTAATGCATGCTCTTCTCAGCCATTAAGTCCCCCTTTTGACCATTTGACTCATTTGATCATCAATTAATCTTCTTCTCTTTTCTTCCCATGACTTATCCATTTAACTACCAATGAAATTTCTGATTTAATTTCTTGTCTCATCCTCCATTTATTTTCCTGATATCACCTTATTTCTTTGATAATTTTACTTTCAATTCTCTTCATTTTCATACATATTCCATACATCATTTAAAATTTCAGAAATTCATCTTTATTCCATTAATTCAAGTTGGAAAACTGTACAAGTATGAAAAATTTCAAAAAATTAGGGATTTCACATTCTCCCCACCTTAGAGAATTTGGTCCTCCAAATTCAAGTAAGGTTATGTCTTAAACAATTCCGGATATTTCTCTCTCATCAAATTCTCTAGTTCCCAAGTAGCTTCTTCTGTAGTATGGTGTTGCCAAAGAACTTTCACTAAAGGGATCGTCTTTGATCTCAACACCTTATCTTTCCTATCCAAAATCCGAATCGGTTTCTCCACATAACTCATGTCATCTCGAATCTCCAAAGTTTCATATTCAATGACATGAGATGGATCTGGATTATACTTCCGAAGCATTGATACATGAAAGACATTATGCACTCCCGATAACTCCGGAGGTAGTGCCAACCTATAGGCCACCTCTCCAACATATCTAGGATCTCAAATGGTCCGATGTAGCGAGGACTTAGCTTGCCTCGTCGGCCAAATCTTATGATCCCTTTGGATGGAGAGACTTTCAAAAACACATAGTCTCCAACCAAAAACTCAAGTGGCCTTCGTCGAACATCTGCATAGCTCTTTTGTCGACTCTGAGCTGTCTTAAGTCTTTGACAAATCAGTTTAACATCCTCAGACGCTTGCTCGACTAATTCTGGAGTCAATAACCTACGCTCGCCCACTTCTTCCCACCCAATCAGTGATCGACACCGTCTTCCATACAAAGCCTCGTATGGTGCCATCCCGATGCTTGCATGATAGCTATTATTATAAGAAAACTCAGCCAATGGCAGATGGTCGTCCCATGAGCCTTTAAAATCCAAAGCACATGCTCTCAACATATCCTCGAGTGTCTGAATAGTGCGCTCGGACTGTCCATCAGTCTGCGGATGAAAAGCTGTGCTAAAATTCAGCTGAGATCCCATGGCTTCCTGAAAATGTTCCCAAAAGTGAGAAGTAAACCTGGAATCTCTATCCGATGTGATGCTCACTGGAACACCGTGTAATCTAATGACTTCTCTCACGTATAAGTCTGCCAAAGCGCTAAGTGTATCTGTAGACTTCATAGGTAGGAAGTGAGCTGACTTCGTCAATCTATCCACTATCACCCAAATACCATCATGATTCCTCTTGGTTCTGGGCAATCCCATAATAAAGTCCATCGTAATGTGTTCCCATTTCCACATAGGTATAGGCAGAAGGTGCAGTAATCCCGCTAGCTTTTGGTGCTCTACCTTGACCTGTTGACATGTGAGACATTTTGCTACAAAATCTGCTATGTCTCTCTTCATGCCCTTCCACCAATATACCTTGCGAAGATTGTGATACATCTTCGTATTTCCTGGATGTAACGTGTACTTGGTGGCATGTGCTTCAATCAAGATCAACTTCTTCAATTCGTCATCATTAGGAACACATATACGACCTCTAAACCTCAAAATTCCATCACTACCGAGACTGAACTCTGAGATCATACCTGACTGCATCTGACTCATAGCCTCAATGCATCTATCATCTTCCTTTTGAGCACTTCGAATTCTGTCCATCAAATTTGGTTCAATCCTCAAACTAGCCACCAAATTGCTCATTAGGCATAACGTTAAGGTTGAGGCTTGTGATTGCTCAATTAGTTCATGCTCTTTTATCATCATATAAGACACCATACTTACATGCTTCCGGCTCAGAGCATCCGCCACCACATTGGCTTTCCCCGGGTGGTATAAGATCTCATAATCATAATCCTTTAGTAGCTCGAGCCATCTTCTTTGCCTCATTTTTAATTCCTTCTGGGAGAATAAGTATTTCAGACTTTTATAATCCGTAAAAATCTGAAATTTCTCACCATATAGGTAATGCCTCCATATCTTTAGAGCAAATACTACTGCAGCTAACTCCAAGTCATGAGTCGGGTAGTTCTTCTCATGGTCCTTCATTTGTCTGGAACCATAGGCTACTACCTTACCATGCTGCATTAACACGCATCCCAAACCTTGCCCTGAGGCATCACTATACACCGTAAATCCACATGAACCGCTAGGGATGGTAAGAATTGGTGCAGTCGTTAGCCTGCGTTTCAACTCTTGGAAACTACACTCACAGTCTTCATTCCACTCATACTTCATTTCCTTGCGCGTCAAGCGCGTCAATGGAGCAGCTAGCTTTGAGAAACCCTCTACAAACCTCCTATAGTAGCCAGCTAAACCCAAGAAACTCCTAAGCTCCGTCACAGTCTTCGGTCTTTCCCATTGAACCACCGCTTCAATCTACGACGGATCAACTGAGACTCCATCTTTACTGATTACATGACCTAAGAAGGAGATCTGATTCAACCAGAAATCACATTTACTTAGCTTGGCATATAGTCCTCTATCTCTGAGGGTCTCCAAAACAATCCTCAAATGCTGCTCATGCTCTTCCTGTGACCTCGAGTACACCAAGATGTCATCGATGAAGACAATGACAAACTGGTCCAAGTATTGCTTAAATACATCATTCATCAAATTCATGAATGCTGCGGGTGCATTGGTTAACCCAAACGGCATCACCAAGAATTCATAATGGCCATACCGTGTCCTGAACACAGTCTTAGGGATATCTTCATCTCGAATCTTCAACTGATGATATCTCGATCTCAAGTCTATCTTGGAGAAGACTTGTGCATCCTTTAGCTGATCAAAGAGGTCATCTATCCTGGGAAGAGGATACTTATTCTTGATTGTCACTTTATTCAACCACCGGTAGTCAATGCACAACCTCATACTACCGTCCTTCTTCTTGACAAAAAGCACAGGAGCACCCCAAGGGGATACGCTGGGTCGTATGAATCCCTTGTCTAGCAACTCCTGAAGCTGCTTCTTAAGTTCTTCCAATTCTACCAAAGCCATCCGGTAGGGAGCTCTTGATATAGGCTCAGTCCCCGGCACCAATTCGATCTTGAACTCTACTTCCCTATCCGAAGGAAGTCCTGGAAGATCGTCCGGAAATACTTCGGAAAATTCCTTAACTACTGGAATTTCGTGAAGTGTGGGACGTTTCTGATCTACGTCCACCACGTGTGCTACAAACCCTTCACATCACAAATATGTTCTATCAATTAAATCTCAATTAAACCAAACAAGTAATTATGCTTTTGCATTACATATTTGCAAAATTTACAACATAGCTAACGGGAGAGGAGAAAATCACACTCTTAGCATGACAATCTATCATCACATGATTTTCAGCTAATCAATCCATTCCTAATATAACATCAAATCCAGACATATTTAATAGGATTAGGTCAGCTATCGACTCTCTTTCTCCTACCCGTAGCTTACAATTATGATACACTATGTCCGTCATTTGGGATTCCCTAAATGGAGTAATTATTTGTAGCAATCCTCCTAACTGCTCAGGCTCAATATTTAATCTCCTAATAGCCATAGGGGAAATAAAAGAGTGCGTAGAGCCTGGATCAAATAAAGCAAGGACATATGTATCATTAAGGTAAATCTTACCCTGAATCATCTTCGATGAAGCATCAGCGGACTCCTTGTCAATGGCAAATACCCTTCCCTGAGTCACTGGTGTCTTTCCTTTCTCTGCCGCTGTGGCTTTACGCTGGGGTTGTGTGGTCTTAGATTGTGGTTGAGGGGTCTTTTCTGACTCTTCAGGTGCCCTTTGATTTATCTTGGGACAATCTTTAATTCTATGTCCCTGTTCACCACACCAATAGCATGCCCCACTCGCCAACCAGCAAGGCTGTGCTCCATGAAATTTCCCGCATTGCACACACCTCGGTATCATACTCCTCGGTGAGCTAGCGGTACTACCAACTGGATGTTGTGATCTTTCATCACCTATTTTGATCCCGGTGGATCTAGGAGTTCCTGTATCATAATCACCATAACTCCTAGTTAACATAATTCCATATAATTATTCAATTAAGACACTTTATTTTCGTATAATGGACTTGCTTACCTATCGAGGCTTTATCATAAGGCCTATTCCTCCTAAATGGATATCCCTCGAGGCCTTCTCATCTGACTTCCGCTTCATAGGTTCTTTACCCTTATTCCTTGCTCGGAAGTCTGCCTGATGAAACTCATAGTCCTGCTCACATAGTTGAGCCTTACGGACTGCCTCTCCATAGGTAGTGATATCCAATGGATATAACTTAGACCTAATGGAAGGTCTCAATCCCTCCATGAATCTGTAGGTCTTATGATCCTCTCTTCTCAGTACTTCAGGATCAAATCTGCTCAGTGTAATGAACTTCGACTCATATTGGCTAACCGTCATACTTCCCTGAGTCAAGTTCAAAAACTCAACCTGTAACCTCCTCTGAGCAGTACGTGGGACATATTGTTCATTAAAAGCTTCCACAAATCTATCCCACGTCACTTCAGTATGCTTAGCCTCTAATACTGTCTGAGTAGCCTGCCACCATGGTTCGGCCTCATCCACTAGCAAGTAGGCGGCCAATCCTACTTTTTCTTTCTCTGTGCAAACCAAGTACCCAAATGCCTTGGTAACCGCTTTCATCCAATTTTTCGAGGCCAATGAGTCACTGTCCCCCTTGAACTTTGGCGGATTCAGCTTCTTAAACTCCTTTATCAGTGCCACACTGCAGTAAGCTGTAAGATCTCGCCTCTCATTAGCTGGGACTGGTGGAGGTTGTACCACCGGAGTAGGAGGTACTGTAGGGGTAACTGCCGGTGCATTAACGGCCACGTCCGGAAATTTAGCTATAAACTGGTTGAACATTGCGGCCATATTTTCCATATGTTTCTCCATTTTAGCTAGCCTCGTATTCGGGCTATGCGGTGGAGATGGAGGAGAAGACTGTGTTGGGGGCGGGTCATCACGACCCCGTCCTCGTCCTCGTCTAGTACCCCTCCTTCGAGTACTCATTCTGTTAAGATCATGATCAAATAACATCATTTAGTATAACCTTAAGCCGTTATACTACTTAAAATCAAGTAAGCTAGTACAGTACATTGGGGAATTACTCTAATTTTAGCTTATTGACATCGACAAACTTCAGTCGAATCTGCTCTGATACTAATCTGTGACGTCCTCGTCACTAACCAAATAGCAACTAATTTACTTCAAATAACAAATAAATCGACTAGTTTATCCGATGTCAATCTCCCTTACTCTTATGCTTTAGGCATTTCTATCAGAGTATAATATTCATTTTCACATGCATAAAATTTTTCTTTTATAAACATGTGCCATATACATCAGGATCTCAAATATTCATACACCCTAATCCCCAACATATACAAAACTGTAGTATTGTACTGTACATTAGCCGAAGTAACGGCCGACTAAATATATCTTCAAAGGATAAGTAGGAAGCGTGCCTCGAAGGTATCTCAAAAATCCCAAAATGAGCTCCTCTATCCGAAGCAGAATTACTTCAAGTAATCTGTATGAAAAATAGTTGTGAAAGAGTGAGTTTACGCTCAGTAAGAAACTTATGTAAAAGAGCGTACTATATCACTATATGCAGTTTTCCTGCTTGGCTCTATAATGTCATGTAAAATCATTATAAAGCATATTTCGTATATTTCTTTCGCAAATATCAAATACAAGTAAATCATGTTTTCAAATATTTCCACGGACCTCAAATCACGTGAAACCAAATAGGCAATTATAATTATTTTCAAATAGATGGGAGACAATTTATATCCAATAGAATCATGCACCAAGTAATTTCTCATCATGGATACCGCAAATATATCCCGTAAGGGATAATCCAGAGAGATAATGGATACAGCAAATATATCCCATAAGGGATAATCCAATATGAGGATCTCATGAGGATACCGCAAATATATCCCGTAAGGGATAATCCAGAGAGATAATGGATACAGCAAATATATCCCATAAGGGATAATCCAATATGAGGATCTCATAAGGATACCGCAAATATATCCCATAAGGGATAATCCTGAGAGATATCAAATAAATGGCGTACCCACGTATGGGCCAGGAATCCTCCCCAAAGTCGAATCAAATAAAAGACTCATGGCCATTGTCTATAGCCCACAGTTTCACTAGTCAGGTGTCGTACTGCGGGTTTGAGGGCTGGACTAGAGCTCCTCAGTCAAATACAAGTAACAAATAATGTGCATGCTCTTTTGAGAGATTTATAGTCTCCAAAACCTTATTCATATAGGTTTTAAACAAGTATGAATATCCTTTCTTAAAACAGGTTCTCAAAACCTTTCTTTCAAATAGGCAGTCGACTGGTCATATATAGCAGTCGACTGCTACCCCATGTTTTGCCTTATTGAATTTCTTTCCCTTTTTGAAATTCAATTATTATATTTTTCAAAATACAAATAGGGCAGTCGACTGGTCCCAAATGGTAGTCGACTGGCTTTGAAACAGAATGTTTCCCGAGAATTAGCAGTCGACTGGCCCCCTTGGCAGTCGGCTGGTTTTGAAACAGAATGCTTCTGGACAAATGGCAGTCGACTGGCTCCCCTGGCAGTCGACTGGTTTGAAACAGAATGGTTTCAGGAAAATGGCAGTCGACTGGCTCCCATGGTAGTCGACTGGTTTGAGTCGGTTTTCGAAAAACGACGTTTTAGATGTCTCTAGGCAGTCGGCTGCTACTTAAGGCAGTCGGCTGCTCCTAGCC
The DNA here is from genome assembly GCA_032173925.1 of Heritiera fomes. NCBI lineage: Eukaryota > Viridiplantae > Streptophyta > Magnoliopsida > Malvales > Malvaceae > Heritiera > Heritiera fomes. Next base: position 10,797,579 of record JAPDPM010000009.1, on the reverse strand, counting down.
TAATTTGTACTAGGAAACAAGTCCAAAAATGTCATTTTCCTGCAAAGAAACAGTTGGTACTTCTCTCCAATTCACATCAAAACATGATAAAACATGCGGACATAGTCACCCTACTTCCGTTACATAAATTCCTTACCTCAATTAGCAATTAATCCACAAGTTGGTTGCACCAACACTTGTCCTTTTTCTTTACTCTTCAAGCTGTAAACATCATAACAACTAAAAACTCAATAAACCTACTATATCAACTTCATACAATCCCAAACCATCAAAATATCAACATAAAACCTTCTAATTTGCTTACCTTTGCAATTCACCAAATCTTTGGATTTCTAGATCTCTTTACTCACTTGGATTCACTGTCTCATGTTAAAGGTATAGGTTAGGCTATCGAAAAGGATAGTTTTTCATTCAATGAGCTAGATGAATCGATGGTTAGATAAGGGGTTTGTCAAGGTGAGAATTTGAACACTTAAGAGGAAAATATGGAAGCAACGAGAGGGAGAGGGAGATGAGTTGGTGTCGTGGGGTGCAAGAGATGATGATGATGAGTCATGCTATGGCATTTAATGCCCCCTTTAATGCATGCTCTTCTCAGCCATTAAGTCCCCCTTTTGACCATTTGACTCATTTGATCATCAATTAATCTTCTTCTCTTTTCTTCCCATGACTTATCCATTTAACTACCAATGAAATTTCTGATTTAATTTCTTGTCTCATCCTCCATTTATTTTCCTGATATCACCTTATTTCTTTGATAATTTTACTTTCAATTCTCTTCATTTTCATACATATTCCATACATCATTTAAAATTTCAGAAATTCATCTTTATTCCATTAATTCAAGTTAGAAAACTGTACAAGTATGGAAAATTTCAGAAAATTGGGATTTCACATAAAACATAATGCACAAAATATAAATTGAATCATTTCTTAAATTGATCAAATCACAAATTATTATTAAGCAAAAACATATAAGAATTATAGTGGTTGTATGCCATTAGTTCGACATCTTATATGTATCACGATATTAATTTTATACTCAACATTACAATAATGAGAGATACCTTTATGGTCTAAACAATAATGCCTTCGTCAAAGACAAACTTAATAATATTCACATAATTCATTCATACGCAAACACACATAAATATATTAAAATAGGATGCATTAATATATAAAAAAAAACAATACTTAGAAGAGCTCAGAGTGTTTAATATAGAAAATCATAAAACATTAACATAATTTTAATAATGCTCATTCTTTCAACATATTCATTAAATGTCTCTTGTGGCAACCTATTTGTTAACGAATCTACAATCATAAGATTGGTGCTAATGTGCTCAATAAACGCTCTTTGTTTTTGAACTTCTTCTTTAACAATAAAGTATTTCAACTCTATGTGTTTTGCACCCTTTGAATACTTTTCATTTTTAGAAAAGAAGATTGTTGCGACAATATCACAATAAATTTTTAGCAGTTTGACAATAGTATCGATAATTCTAAGTCTTGAAATAAAGTTTCGCAACTATAAACTATGAATAGTGGCCTCAAATCATGCCATAAATTCAACTTTTATAGTGGTTGTAGCAATTACAGATTGCTTTGTACTTTTCCATGAGATAGCTCTTCCAACTAAATGATAAAAACAACCAAATGTGGGTTTTATGATATCCACATATCCAGCAAAATCTGAATCTCCTATCACCTTGATGGTATCTCTCATGAGTGAGCATGCAATTTTTTGTTCCTTGCAAGTATCTTAGATAAAGGTGTAAAATGGATCAAAGTCCGCGGAGCAGTCCGTTAGACCTACGGACTTTCCTAAGACTAGATTTTTATTCTTAGATCCATTTAAAATGAGCCTAGACAAGCTTGATTCAACAGATCGACAAATGCATGAATCAGTCTAGATAGACACAGATCGAGGGTCATCACTAGTTGTAAATTGGTCCACAGACCATGGTACTCCCTTATATCCATCCCATCTCAACCAACCTAACCTAATTACCCAAGCCTAGGGTAGCTTGCCTAGGCCGAACGTTTCCTCTTATCTTTCACATGTTTACCCTTACAAATTTGCTAGTGGCTAGTATTGAAAAAATCGACAACCACTTCTCATCATCGTTAATAGCATCTAGTAACCATACAACATTTCAACCATGTAAAATCCTTATCTTCTTATTTTTCTTTTTTCCAACTCTCTGGAAGAAACTCAAACTCCAGCATCATAAATAGTTTTCTAGTAGGAAATGGATTTCATAATTTAATTTCTTTTCTTTATTTTCAACAATATGACAAAAGAATATGTACCAGTGGGTTAGAAAAATTCTAGTACTCAGCTTTTAGAAGAACTGGAAGCACTAAGTCAATCCCTTTACCAATCCTACACATCCACCACTTAAAGAACTACTTCCCTTGCTCTTCCTTGTACTTCAGTTCCATCTATTAATGAGGTCACCAAAGCTAAATTTGAAGATAAGTCAAGTACTAGACACCTGTCTAAGCGTATGTCCTTGTCACCTTGGCATTCCAAGCCAAAACCTAATAAGGAAAATGATAAAAAGGATCAAGCCAGGAGATCAAATCATCCAAATTATATAAATAAATTAAATAAAAAATGGGCTGGCCTGTGGACCAGTCTAGTCTACAATAGGACCTAATTAGACTTATTGTCCATGGTCTACATAAAAAAAGGCCTAAACGAACTAAGCTCATTTAGGCCCGTATCTGCACAAACCAAGCTTGATTCAGTTTGATCTACTCATTTTATATTCCTAATCTTAGAACTTTCTTTGCAAGTTTTAAGGGATCTAATCCTAGATTACTCTGATATCTACCAAGCATTCCAATAATGAATTGATGTTTTGCCTAGTACAAGTTTGGGCATACATCAAGCTTCCAATAAAAGATGCATAAGGAATTAATTCTATTTGTTTGCATTCGAATTCATTCTTTGTATATTTCATAAGACTAAATTTGACCTATTTCTGAATTTAAATAATACTTGTAGAGCACTTTTCCATCCTGAAATTCTCTAGAACTTTATTAATATATGCTTTTTGAGACAATCCTAATAAACCTTGTGGTTTATCATGAGATATTTCAATTGCAATCACATAAAATGCCTCACTTATATTCAAAGTTCTTGGAAAGAAATTGCATGGTCTTATATAATAAGGTAAGATCATTAGTAGCAAGCAAGATGTCATCATCATACAGAATAAGAAATATAAACTTTTTTTCCATTGAAATTTAGATATATACACCAACCAACGATGTTTTCCTTAAATCCGAAAGAAATGATAGTATCATTAAGCTTAAGATACCACTGTTAGAAAGTTTGTTTAAGTACATATATTGATTTCCTAAGTTTACACTTCCTTTAACTGAAAAACCCTCATGTTTTGTGAGAACCTCATTTTTCCAATAACCAATATAAGTTATTCATTATGGAAATTGAGAAGCGAAAGCTAATCGTTAAGATTTCTATATAGTGGTTATGCTAGAGAAAATTGGATGTGAGGCACACAGGAATTTCTAAGACTTGGAATGACCACAATAGAGTAGATTATTGATACTTGGGAATTGATTTACCCATGGTATGAAACTCGTCTTGATTGGAGTTTAATTTGAAGTATCGAAGAGAACTATCGTAAATGTTGTGCTTCGTAAGCATTGGGGAAAAATCATGATGCGGGTCCCACTGGGATTCTACAATCCAGATAGGGATGAAACTCTAGAGTATTGATATTTAGAGTGAAATAATGAGATGTTAAGAATCTACATCTCAAAATTCCTCCGTTTGTGCATGTTTTGAGAAATGTGCAACAAATTCAAAATTGACAATTGTGTCCATATACCAAAAATTTGTGAAAATCGATTAACGTAGTTTGTCTTTTGACCCATAAGCTGTCATAGATGAATCCTCATGTGAAGATGTCTCACATAGTTTTAACTTGTAAATTGAATCACGTGAAAATGATAAAAATAACACAAATGAATAATTAGGGTCATTTTGGTAATTTTGCCAAAATGACCTGTCAAACCTTGATAAAAGTCAATGTTTTGACTGAATTATATCAAATAGATATATTTAGCATTGAAATAAAAACAGTTTGAAGTTTAATTGAATATTTAAATGAATATTAAAATAGTTGGGACATAAAGAGAATTTTTAAAATTGTGAGGGCAAAATGGTAAATTGGTCAAAAATATATTATAAAGGTAAAAATTCATCATCTTCCCCATGTGTTGGCTAACCGTGTGATGAAGGAGAGAGAAAGTCTCATGTCTTCATTGTTTTTAGAGAGAGAAAACATGTAAAACCCTAATGTAACCACTCCAAACCCAAAAGTGACCTAAAAGAAAGTTATTCAACTCGATGAGCTCTACAACATATTGTGGTATGGTGTGTTGGAGTGACCATTTGGAGAGTGAAAAGCAAGCTCAAAGTTTTGGCCAAGAGAAGGTAAGAGAAAGAAAATTCGGTTTTGATTTAATCGGATATATGTGATAGTTTTGAGACTGTAGAGCATGAATATGAAGTCTAATATGAAAACTATGTTTGAAATTGATCTCTGCAGCTCTGAAACAAATTAGGCACCTAGGCTTGCTCATTGAAGATTGGTGCTAAAGAGACTATTGTCACGTAATCGCGATTGTTTGGTAAGGAATATGTCTAAAGGAACGTAGGGATATCATGTTTGCATTGAGTTATGGTTGAATTATGGTATATTAAACTGTGTTTGATTTTACAGGAGGTTTTGAAAATGGGTTTTAACTCCTAGATAGTATTTTGTTTAGGAGCAGTTGATTGCCCAAGGGAGTAGTTAACTGCTCAGACATAGGATTTTGGTGTTTTTAATGTAACTGACTTAAAATAGCCGACTACCTTAGAGACCAATCGACTGCCTCTTATCCAAAAACTTACTATCTAAAAAAAGTCAACTGCCCTGAAGGCCAGCAAATTGCTTTTTTCCAAAAGCTTTATGTTTGAAAATCAGTCGACTATTCGTTGTATGGTTAGTTTTAAATATAATGAATGTTTAATTTGAAAAATTAAAGAAATGTATGGTAGTCAATTGTCCTAAGTTAGAATTATTTTGGTTTGAGAAAGTGTTAGGCAAAGTAATAATTTAAATAAGTTAATGTATTTTAAAAGGTTTTAATATCTATTGATCATTTTTGAATCGCTAGATTTTGATAGTGAATTATGATTTTTAAAATGTATCTTTAGATCGTAATGATTGGTATTGATTTAAAGGTATACGTTTTGAATGTGTTGAATGGTGTACATGATTGAAAAGTTATGAAACGTACTGAAAGATTTTAAAGTATAGCATTTGCAAATGAAGTTTATCTAAACAATAGAATAGATTTTAGAGTTTGAAGGATTGAAACAGTTAATTGCTATTGAATGATAGGAAATGTTTTGAGATTGGTTAATGATCATATAAGCTTAATGATTGGACGTTATGAATCGTATCGAAAGTATTGGATTTAGAACTATAAGAACGGTATATAATTGAAAATGAAATGATAATGTATAGGCATGTGTCAATCATGCACACTTGCATCGCTCATATGCATAACTATTGTTTTAATAATTTTCAATTGTAATATGTAATGGATTTAAAGTGCCTTGCTTAATGTTTTAATTGCATTGAATGAAAGTATAGTTTTGAATGTTTTGAAAATCAAAAGAATATGAAATGTTTTGAAGTTTAAATGAAATGTTTTGGCTTTATATTGAATGAAATGTTCGATAAAAGATGAATGTTTTAACATGTATGCTACGGTTTGAGAGTTATATTGTGGGAGCCACCTTTAGAGTCTTAAAAGACCTATGTGCTACACGAGTTCCTTTGAGATCGTAAAAGTCACCTTTAGGATTTCAAGGGAACTAAGTGCTATATAATGTACGTCACAGTTAGAATCCGTGGAATGGTAAAATGAAACTTGGTTCTCTAAAAGTTTATATTTCGACTATGTTATTGTTTAATGTTTGAAAGCATGAAATATTATTTTATTATTTTCGTGGGAATCAAGTAAATATTTTGAGATTGTTAGCTCCCACAATTGCCTTTGGGTAATCAGGCTTATATAATTTAATGTTTGTTGTTAACCCTGAGCAAGTCTTCAACGGTCTGCAAGATGTCACTAGCTTCGTGACAGTGGATGGACACCCCTATGACTATGGTCATATGTCTTAACATTATTTCCATTTGAGAACCTAATGTTGCATAATTCTATTGGGATGTTGATTGTCTCCATCGAATGTTTATTTGAAATAAAATGAAATGTTTCTATCAAATGTTTTATTGGAATGAAATGAAATGTTTCTATCGAATGTTATATTGAAATGAAATGAAATGTAATGAAATATTTCTATTGAATCTTATCTATTGAAATGAAATGCTTTACTACAAAGAAATGTATTTATGTTATGGTTTTCTTGTTGAAAGAAAAGATTTTTCGAACTATTATTGATATAATATTATCGCTTATTGCTACATAATGATTTAATGACTGTCTTCGATGAATGATTTTATATGATATGATTATCATTTGAATGTACATTGTCTAATGAATGATATCGTTGTAATTCTTATCAACTGGAATTGAAATTGTTTATCGGATTTTATCGTTTTGATAGTTACTGATTTGAAAGTTAGATTTATGGATTTGAAATAAAATGTTAATCATTTACATTGTCATGATTTTTGAAAGTATTATATTGAAATTTCATTGTTTTGAAAATGCATGAATTCAATTTCTGCAAGTTCACTGATTGCTTTATATTGCATCGTATTGAATTACAATTATTCAAATGAAATGTTTTTAATGCCAATGAATGTACTGAGCTTATGATTTTATTGTTTGAAAAAAAAGATTTTTCCAAACTGTTTATTGATACGACTTTATCGTTTATTACTGCATAATGATTTAATGATAATTGTCTTTATACTATATTGCATTGTTACGATTATAAAAATATTGAAACTCTGGTTTAAACGCATGAATTCAATTTCTGTAAGTTTACTTAGGTTCACTATCATTGGACCTAAAGACCGGGACAAATGAGGTGCTGCAAAGCTTCCTTCTCTACTCAACTTGGTATCCCTAACCAATTATAGCAATTCCTTCCTTCTGAGTCCTATGTTATGGTTATTGATAGTAAATGTAAATATAAGAAATATAGTTAGGATACATGCATGTTAGTTGCATAGTATCTATTCCTTCCAAGTATTAGGTCTAATGTTATTGATGGTAAACTATCATTGTAGGAACATATGTAAGATATGTGCATATATTTAGAATGGTATTTGCTCTTTTATATATATATATATATATATATATATATATATATATATATATATTTCTTGCTGGGCTTAAAGCTCACCCCCTTCTTTCACCTCACAGATAATCTGCAATAGTAGCTGTTTTGTTAAGAGAGATTCTAATCAAATCCCTTCAAGACTTTAGCATTGTACTATGGAGGTATAATCATATAGTTACTTTATGTATTCAGACTTTATTGTACAATATCTTAGTGTATCAAAGGGATGTAAAGTATAGGAGTTTGAATGTCAAAGATAGTCATTTGATATAGAATGAATGCATGCTAGGTTAACAGTTCGACACGTGATATTTATATAGTTTAAGGTTGTTTATTTAACTTTAGTTATGAAGTAATCATACTTGATATAAATGAAAGGAGAATGTAATGGAAAGTAAACGTGTACTGTAAATTATTGAACTGGGACCAATTTGAATAATTGGATATTGATCTAGCTAAGTAATTTGCTATAAAATGAATGCATACTGAGGTTAACAGTTCGACACATGATATTTATATAGTTTGAGGTTGTTTATTTAAGTATAGTTATGAAGTAATCGTATTTGACTTGAAGTAAATGAAAGGAGAATGTAACAAAAAAGTAAACGTGTACCGTGAATGATTGTATTGGGATTAATATGAATAATTAGATATTGATCTAGCTAAGTAAGTTTTAGTTTAATATTGAATTGATGACATTGAGTACAGCACAACCAAATGAATGAAAAAGAAAATTTTGGCCCTAGTTTTGTCCGTGACACATTTGCCTATGTAAACCTCTTATTTTAATTTTTCATTAAAAAATTATATTCAAATCCATTTGATATGTAGCTCTAGGTCATAGTGAGCCACTATTTCAATAATAATTCAAAATAAATCATTTTTAGAAATTGGAAAAAAGAACTCTTTATAGTCAACGTTGTTTTCCTGAGTAAAACCTTTGGCAATAAGTCTAGCTTTATATTATTCGATATTGCCATTTGAGTCATGCTCAATCTTAAAGACCAATTTACACTCAAATATTTTACAACCTTCAAGCAATTCAACAATATCTTAGACTTTATTTTAATCCATTGATTTCAGCTCTTTTTTCATAGCAACTAACCATTTAGTTGAATTAGTACTTTCTGTGGCTTGCGAGACCGAAACTAGATTTTCATCAATTCTTAAGTCAAAATTTGACTCTAGTAGATAAACCACATAATCATAAAAAATAACAGATCTCTTTTTCCTTTGAGACCTTTATGCTACATAATGTGATTCATCCACTACAAGTTCATATGGTAACAATTTCATTATGGAGTGTTTGGTCATTTATTTGTTATTCTTGTGAGTTGTCAAACTATTGAACAACAATATAAACAACAACTTGAGAAGAAGTTATAGGTAAAGGAATTGGCACCCTAACTTCTTATATTTCCACTTTACGTGGTTCTACTTCCCATTAATTTCATCATTTTTAATGAACCTAGCATTTCCAATTTCGATATTGTTGTACTATGGCTAGGAAAATAAAATCTATACCATTTAGATTTTTCTAGATAACCAATGAAAAGCCACTGATTGTTCTTAAGTCCAATTTCTTGTAGATTATAAATTCCTACTTACGTTGGAAAACCCAAAACAAGAAGATGTCTTAAACTGAGTTTTCTTCTTGTCCATAATTCAAAAGGAATCCTTCGAATTGCCTTACGCGAAACCCTTGTAACAAATACATAGTAGTTTTCAAAGTATTTATCCACAAGGATAAGGGTAAAGAAAAATAGTTCAACATACTCTTAACTATATCAATTAAAGTACGAATACGCCTTTCTACAACACCATTGTGTTGTGGTGTATCTGGCATTATGGATTGAGCACATATGCCATGCTTTTCAACAATTTGGCAAATGGACCAAGACATTTCCAGTTTCATCATAACTTTCATAGTATTCACCACCTTTATTAGATCTGACAACTTTTACCTTCTTGTTTAATTGTATTTCAACCTTGTTAATAAACACTTTTAAGACATTTGCTAATTGAGATTTTTCATGCAACTAGTAGACATAGCCATAAAATGAAAAATCAATCAATGAAGGTGATAAAATACTTTTGTTCCACCAATAGATGGAACATCAAAAGGTCTACATATATCAGTGCATATAATTTCAAGGAGTTGTGTGCTTCTTATGGATACTTTCTTAATTGTGTGTTTTATATGTTTTCCTTTAATATAATCTACATAAAAACCAGGATTAATAAAATCCATATCTAGAAGGATTTCATTCTTTATCAATTTTTATATTAGGTCTTTACATATACGACCTAAACGTTTATGCCACATGTAAGCTGAACTTTCATTCACTAAACAGTTCAAACATTATAACGCAATGTCAAAAAATATCTCAACAAAAAGGTTGTCAAGTTTTGATTTGTAAAAACCATCACAAAAAACATTGAAACCAATAAAATGATTATACTTAGATAAACCGAAACATCCATTTCAAAGCTTAAAAGAGAATCAAGTTGTGTCACGTTTAGATAAAGAAACTAAATTTCGAGAGAGAAGAGAACATAAAGAGTTTGAAAAACATATAAATGATGTCTACTATCTAAAATCAGATGATAGATTCTAATATGCTGAAGCTTTAACTCTATATCCCATAAAAACAAACTTTTCATTTGAAGTTACGGTTTGGAATGTAAAAATCCCTACATCATATTTGAAACATGTGTAGTAACACTACAATCAATCCACCAAATATTATAAGGAATTTCTATCAAATTTGAGTCAAAACATACGAAAGCACTAGGTAAACGTGTTTCATTAATTGGTGCATTTACTTTTAACCCTTAAACTTTTTTAATTGCAATTGGGTCAACCTTTTCATTAAACTATTTAATTAGAGGTAAGACCCAAATTATAATTAAGGTTAATAAACCTCAACTTAATTAGACTTTTTTAATTAAGTCTAATAATCTTTTTTAATTATAATTTAGCCCAATAACTTAATTAAAACCCTTTTAATTAAGTTTACCTAATTGAACTTATTTAATTAAACCCAGTTATAATCTTATCCAATAAGTCCAAATGGGAAAGACCAATCCATTTTAATCCATTAGCTACTCTTTTTGTGTGCAACTCATTACGTTCCTAGCATCATGGCAATGAACTTGAATAGTAATTCAAATTTATAGATCAAATTGGGCATCTAGCAATATCGTATGACCACCCAAATATTAGAGAGTTTAAAAGTGATTCTTAACTCAAGCCTTCCATTTATAGCCTTTTAGTGTAATTAATATCCTTCCATCAACTATATCTCAAATAATAGATAAGCATGGTGCAATGTCTACTTATTTAATTCCTCATTTTAGTTCTTATAACTTTAGAATTTAACTTTAATATTGAATCTAAGTAAAATCATGGTCATGGATTTAACCAAGTCAATTTCAAGTCAAGAACAATGAGATTCATCTTTCATGACATTATTCCATACTGTTAATAAAGTTAAGATAATTAACATGTCTCATAGCTATTTATATACCTTATGTTTCATAGGTATAACGACGACTTGGTGCACATTGATCAGGTGACAACTGGGATGGCAGATGACGTGATCAGGATGAATCAACAAACAGTACAATTAGAAATCAGGACAAGTGAGGTGCTTTAAAGCATCCTTCTGTACTCAACATGATTACCTAACAGATTATAGTATCTTTCCGACAAAATGTCCATTATTTTATTATTAGGATGTTTTAAAAATAGTTGCATATAGCTATATATAGTATCAACTCTGTTATATATATTTCTTACTGGGCATAAGCTCACCCCCTCTTTTCTTCCTCCAGATTATTTGCAATAACCCGTTCAATTAAGGAAGTTGAGTGGTTTTGTTATCCCTCAAGCGGTTACTTCAAGACTGTAGAGGTATACTTTTTTGTTTTTATATGTTCAGACATTGTATATAAAGTACTGCTATATGTAAACAATTAAGAGGGATGTAAAAAGTATCGTAGTATATTATATGAATGGTTGTTGTTTACATTTATATTTTATAAATAAAGACGGTTTCTTATAGATAAAAGTTAGTCATTGATAAAGCAACTGAGAGAAGATATTATAGATAGCCCAACCAAATATTAAAATTGAATGAGTTGTTAGTATAAAATGTCTATATCGGAACGTGACAAGAACAATCGAGATATATTCCCTAATTCACTTGAGGTAAAGGATCTTCTCTGAACCACTCATCTACCTTTATGTGCTTCAGGCTACACCCAAAAGCACCCTGATTAGGCATTTGGTTGACCAAATCTGTAGAGCTAAAATCAAAGTGTGACATTCCACATATAAGATGCCATAATACAATTCAACCTTAGTGAAAGATTCAGTGTTGCTCGTGTAAATCATCATTAGAGGTCAAGCACTTGAACGACTTCGGTTTGGCTATAACAGAGTCGAGATGTGTGTGGAATCAACTTGGATCAAGATTCTTGCATTACAAAATTCAAGAATAAAGATAAAAATTTTAAACCCCATGTTTGCTTGATATATCATGAAATCAATTCCTATTCTTTAATATCAAGTTGATCTTACGTATGGTTTGGTGTTTGTTTGTTTATTTTCGCTGCATTGCTATGCCTTATAATATGATTATGTTAACATGAGGTAAAGCATGATAAGGTGACAATCCTTCAATGACTTCTATGTTAATTTTTTAAGTAGTGCTGTGATTATTACATGTAAAGATGATGATTGGATATACTTGGATCAGGAAGTTAACTATAAAGTTGATAGGATTATCAATAAGAAGCCAAATGTTTTGCTAAGGAAACATTTGCTTATATATGGAATGTTTACTTTAATACATATAAACTATAGCAAGAATTAATTACTATAAAGAGGATGTTTATTGCATTAATATCAATTTTAAAAATTGATGTTAATTCATTAAAGGATGTAAATTCACATGATTTTAAAATAGTAAATTAGATAAGAAGAGATGTATATGAATAACCTAAAAGGTTATTGATTCCATGAAAAGAATTAAGGTGTGTAAAGTAGCTAAGTTCTTGAATGAACTTAACAAGATCTTAAGCAATGGCATGATAATTTAATAAGATAATTTTAGCTTATGATTGTTTCTATAGTAAGTTCAACTATGAAGATGACATGTTAATTTTGGTATAATCAATAATAAATTAAATAAACTAAAGAGTCTTTGTTTAGCATTGTTACTATAAAAGACATACATGTTGTATATTTGATTTTGGAATAATAGATCAAAGAATTGCAAGTGAATTTTCCCAGTTACACTATATTAGAAAGGTTTTAAAAAGAATTTATTATTTTAGTTGTGCAATGGATATAACATTATATGAGATATGTTAGTTACACAATGGAAAATACAAAAGTAATTATGTACTTTGTGTCTGCTATGACATGTAGCAGGGTATTAAGTTTTGTGATTGGTAAAGTTTGGTAGATATACAAATGTCCCAACATAAATTGTATTGGGATTGTCTTAATATATTTAAGACAATATAATATGACATTGTATATCACAATCCTTCAATAATAGAAGGATAAATCTATGTAATTTGGTTACTAACACGGCATTAAAATGAGTCCATAAATGAATTGCTTACCATGATTGGTGGGGGTGGTGTTTCTTAGTATTTAAAGAAACAAAATGTATTCTACTATTTTGCGAATTTTATATCATTGAATGACAAATAAGGATTTATGTAAAGTTTTAGTTTCTTTAAGGCCTAAGCCAATGTTATATAAATTTATTTTGATAGTGAAGTTATATTATCAAGGACTAAAAGCCAAGTACATTGGAATCTAGACACATTGGTTAAAGCATAACTATGTATTTGACAAAGGGTGCATACCATATATTTTGTCAAGAAAAGTAATTCACAAATCCTTCAACAAAAGAAATTTAAAGGAAATGATGTCTAAAATTTTCATACGGGTTGGGACTTGTAACGGTCTGAGTGTACATTTTTACACAATATTTACTAGTATTTCACATATTTTTACCAGTTGGGCTGCCTGTGATGCCTTTAACACTTGATCATTAACAGTAATAAATAGTAAACATTTATTCAATAAATTTGGAATATAAAATTTTTTACAATATTCTATACACTTTACATCCCCTGTTTCTATTTTACAATAATGTAGTATTGTATACAAGTGTTTGAATATATAAAAGAAGTAACTGTACTTTTAAATTTCAATGCTCTTTGTCCCAGTGGGCTACTTGCAGCTATATTTATCCGAGGAAGCCATCAAATAATCCTCGTAACTAATTTGAAAAATTTGAAAGTAAGGGGTGAGCGAACCACATGCTCAGTAAAGGAGTCGTATGCTGCTTGATATAATGAAAACTATATGCCGTAAAACATTTATTTCCTACAGTGTACTAAGCACAATAAAGGAAGGATACTATAGTTGGCTGAGAAATCCATATGAAGTATGAAAGGTATTTTGGAATACCTGTCTTGTTCCGGAAACTCAGAGCGACTATAGAGAGTAATTTGTAAATTGTTTTTTATAAAACAATTTAATTACCCATTTTTCCATAATCATAAACGGAATAAACCATTTATTTTCCTTCCTTTCAGTACAGTTCAAAACAAGCGCAGTACAGTGGTAAAACAGTAGTTACAGTAAACAGTCTTTTCAGTACAGTAGTTTATAAATATCCAAATCACTAGATAATAGTTAAATAATTATTTCTATTTTAGAAATAATTTCCAAGGAATTCTTTCTCGATAACAGTAAGTTTCCTTCCAGTTCAGTAAATAGTATTTCGTACAATTCAGTTCAGTAAACAGTAATCAATAGGTTTCAGTTCAGTAAACCATAATTAGTAGTTACCAATTCAATAAACAATAATCTGTAGCTTTCAGTTCAGTAAACAGTAATCAGTAGCTACCAGTTCAATAAATAGTAATCAGTAGTTTTCAATTCAGTAAACAGTAATCAGTAGCTACCAGTTCAGTAAATAGTATTCTGTACAATTTAGTTCAGTAAACAGTAATCAGTAGGTTTCAGTTCAGTAAACCGTAATCAGTAGTTACCAATTCATTAAACAGTAATCCGTAGCTTTTAGGTCAGTAAACAGTAATCAGTAGCTACCAGTTCAATAAACAGTAAGTTGAGACTAGGCATCACCCTACATGGTATCATGCTCTAATCGTCCACAGGGACACAATAATCGTTCCCAAAGGAACACAGTAACAATATATAGTTAGATCCATGGCCATAATCTATAGATGGTCCTTAGTATACACTTGCCAGGTGACTCTGGGACCACTGATGACTGGCGGGTCAATCAGCCACGTGACAGTAACAGTATAATAGTAAAGCATGAATCTCGGGGCCTAAAGTCTCAAAATCAATTTATTTCTCAAAAATACCTTTAAGGAACATTTTGAAAATTTCATTATTTATTTAAAGAATTAATTTCCAAAAAGGTATTTTATTCTCCATTTTCATGTACAGTAAATCCATCAATAAATATTCATATATCAAGTGAGAATATAAATAAATATTCATTTGAATATTTAATATCATATAAAATAAATCAAGTTCTCACTTTAATAAAAATATATATAACATGAATATTTAAATTTTTCATAACTTTCTCATAGATTCCAACTTATGGAAAATTGGTGGAAATTATATTCAAAATTTTCCATTTAAATCATTTCATGCTTTTAAAATATTTTGGAATGTTTTAGGAATTTATTCCAACAGCATAGCTGCTGCAGATTCCTAACCTCCTGCACACATATCGCAGTATATGAACCAGCTTATCAACCACAATTTTGGATGTTTTCAAACCAAATCATGCATCCAATATTCTCATAAAATTTAGCTCGAAAAAATATGTAATTCATTATATCACTACAACTCACATACTCTCCCCTTACCAGTCTTATGACACCGATTGTCCCGGCTACGGTAACCGAACTCCGTCAATTCGGGCTGCAAAATAATTTTATCAAAATTTATTAATATTTTTCCTCTAATTTTAAGCCACTAATATTGATAAAATGCAGCCACTAATGTCATATGATAAGCACAACCAATATAAATTATATTGGTGCTAAAATTCAACTTCCTCATTTTTGTTCCTTTTTCGGTCTTATTTTCACCAATCCTTCTCTTTTAATTTCTATGATTATTTTCTATCAAAATCCCTAATTTTCAGCATTAATTCATGTGAAAAATCAAGTCAATTCTTTGGCCATTTCATTGACTTTTCCATCTTTTTTCAATTTTCTTGTTTCCATTTGGTTCTTTATAGTTCACGTGTATATCCCTTGACTTCTACTTGCATGAAACCACAATTTCCTTTATCCTTTCATGCCAATTGAACCTTCCATAATTTACCAATTTTTGGATTCTTCATCCTTTCAAGTTTTCAAGCTTCCTTTTCATTTTATTTATATTCTAAAATTCATTTCTTATCATTCTCATAAAATTTCCAGCCTAATTCCCTTCTTGTTCTTCATTTACATCAACATCTCAACTTATGTTAATTCCATGATTTAATAGGATTTAACTAAAATTAATACTAGAATCATGCTTCTAATGTTTAGAACCATAGAAATATATCCTTAAATATCAACAAAACCATGGAAATCATTGGAACTTACCTTAACCGAATGATGTACTCCAAAACAAAACAAGTTTCTGTTTCAAGTCAGCCCCTAGTTTCTTATTTCTTTGATGGTTTAAATGATGGAGGGAAGGTGGATGATAATGGTTAAGAGGTTAGCTATCAAAGTATGATTTTTGCTGAATTTTTTCCTTCGAAAATCGGTAGCCAAAACAGAACACCAAAATCCTTCAAAGCTGGCTCTCGTAGACAGCAGAAACTCGGTGAGAAGATGATGGAAATTGCTAAGTTTTGCTTGAATTGAGTCTTCTTTTTATTAAAGGTAACCAATAGCACTTTCCCACTTAACTTCCTATCCATTTCTTTCATAATTCCTTGTCTCATTAGCATTAAAATTTTGAAAACTTTGGCAGCAAGGAACGGATGGAATGGTTCCTTGTTGCTGTCCCGTTTTTGACCAAGCTCACTTCTCCTTTTTGTTTTACCTCAGCCAATAAATTTTTCTCACCTAGTAAACCTTAAATGCTCTATCTTTTAAGCAATAGTTCAACAGCCTTTAAAAAGGGCTGACCAGGAATGTCCCATAACAGCAGAAAGTGGCGTGGAAGTCCACTTTTGCTGCACCATTTCTTGACTTCTTTCTCTTCCCATTGTATATTCCATCCAATAAAATTTTAGTCATTATTTTATATGTTAACTTCTCTTTATTGTATATTATTAATTTGGCATTTTATTGTATAAAATTCATAGTCAAGAACTCAATAAAAGTCTCCAGCTGGCCATGCATAATGGCAAATAAAAAAGCTTACCGGCCACACTTGGCTGCATTTTCTTGACTTTTCTTAGCCTCTTTTGCTAGCTATTTCATCCAATAAAATTTAACTTCATGTTATATTGTTAACTCCCCTTCCTTCTATATTATTCCTATTGCCTTCTTATCATTCTTTAGCAAATTTCTAGCCATGCACTTCACGGCAGCAAGGGTGACGTGCAGTACATATTTTTTGCACACTTTGCTGACTCCTCTTGCTTACTTTTAGTATATATTTCAGCCAATAAAATTCCACCATATTCCTATTTAATAAAGTCCTCTTTATCTATCATTATCATCCATTTTTACATCATAAAATCGGAAAAAATTTTGTGTTCAGCCGTGCATCATGACAACCACAAATTGGATGCAAGGTTTGGACTTAATTTTTCTCCTCCTTTAATATCTCATCAAATAAAAATAATTCACATTTACAATAAAGTATATATTTATTGGTATTTTTATACCATAAAATATCACTTTCATTCAAAAATTTTCTGATTTCTTTTTCTTCTCTTATTATATGCTCTTTAATTCGTCATTTCATATTTGTTTCAACTTTATACACTATACTATAATTTATGAATCCAATAATTCCAAATTGAGAGTGGAAATTCATTCA
Source organism: Heritiera fomes (assembly GCA_032173925.1). Classification (NCBI taxonomy): domain Eukaryota; kingdom Viridiplantae; phylum Streptophyta; class Magnoliopsida; order Malvales; family Malvaceae; genus Heritiera; species Heritiera fomes. The sequence goes on along the minus strand of JAPDPM010000009.1, from coordinate 10,780,174 downwards.
ATCTTTATTTAAATTCCATTAAATAATTTAATTCCACTATCAATAATTTACAAGGTATAGTGTACAGTGTAATAAAATCGGGTCTCATAGGACTAAAGCCCATTAACTTTAGTCACACATGGTGGAACCTCAATTCAACGCTTATTGTACATTAACTCTTGAGTTTAATGAGTTCAAGTACATCATTTTAATGTGATTGCAAGCACTTAAATGTAGAATCACATCTCGAGGTTAACAAGTGCTTGAAATAGTCTGATAAAGGGGAAGTTGAGTTATTACTCTTAATGAACCTATAACACGTAAGCATAGTGCTATGGAGTTCACTTATATGAATGGAAGTGATGTCATTTCTAGGAGCGAAGGATTTGGCCTCAAGCACTGTCACATCCCGTTACCACATTATTTCACGTTTTTACACACATTTTATATTGTTGGGTTGTCTGCGATGCTTTACTTTCCACTTTAATTCATTGAAAACACAATATTTGTAATTTCATAAAAGTAACGGAATTACATATTTACAAATTGTATTTGTAAACAATACTTACATCCCTTTATTAATACAATGTTGTAATACTGTAAATCAAAAGTCTGAACATATAAAATAAAATAATTATACCTCCGGAATAAATTTAGTTGTCACATTCACCCAGATGTGCAGCCAAGATCCTCGAATGCAAGATCTCGTAATCACTGAAAATCTGAAATGTTAAAATAGGGGGGGTGAACAAACCACGGCTCAGTAAAGGAATTATATGTAACTCTTGATATCCAGATATCTATATGCTATCAAAACCTTTTTCCTATTCCTATAAGTACACTAGGTCCATATAGAAAGAATACTACAGTCGGCTAGGGATCCGGATGAAATACAGAAGGTATTTTGAAATACCTGTCTTATCCCGGAACCTAGAAGCAACTGTAGGGAGTAATTAATTTCGTGGAAATCAATTCCTTTTCCTTTTAATTTCATATATCCTTTTCATTTATTGCTTTTATGAAACAAAGCATTTAAATAACAAATATTCATATATTCTTCAAGAAGAATATTAGTTTAAATCATCATCATCCTCATTTAAACTCATTTTATATTTTATTGTACAAATCATAATTAGTACAGTACTATAGATAGCAAAATAAACTATTGAAAACATTTCCATATAACATTTACATCATTTAAATCTAATATTCAATTTCAATTTATAATAAGAATATTAGATTTATAACCTCCTCTTTTCTTTTTGAAAACGTATCACATATTCATGTCACATAAAATCTAATATTCTTATTAAAATCTGTAACAGTCTGAGTGTACATTTTTACAAGCACTCATGAGTTGATAAAAGAAACATTGCTAGTATTAGTGTCTAAGTTCTATCCAAATGACTTTTGACAAGTTTTTGAAATCTTATGTGAGGATTAGTCATTGTTTAATCATATAGAACCATTGGTTTAAAGGCTTAGTTCCACCATGTCATTTTAATTAACCAAAAGTATTTTTTTTCTCTAAGGTGATGATCTATTTCAAAAATTATACTTGCATTTTATGCATATGAATTCCTTAAGTATCGAAATTGCTTTATATTGAAAATGGTGAGGGATTTTTGAAATTTTTTTCAAAATAGTGAAAGAATGATTGATTAAATGTCATGTTTAATCAATGGAATAATAAACTAGTACAAAATACAGATACAATTATTCAATGAATAGTTTCTTCTTCAAAGAGCTACATATTTTTTGAAATTATGTTCTTTTACTTGTGAATGGTTAAAAATCATAACTATTGGTTTCCAGAAGTTGTAATTTTATTAAAAATATTTGTTTGTTTAATTAAACAACACAATTGAAAGATCACAATATTGAGTTGAGTTATACAACTCTGGGATTGGATTTCTATAAATTGAGATGTTAATGTTCATTTTGAACACACTTGAAAAAACAAAAGAATATCAAATTTGTGATATTGTCCATCTTCTCTCTTATTCTCAAAAGTAGAAACAAGTTTATCAGACATCGTTTACTACAAAAAATAGTGGCAAGACAAGATACTTTCGTAGTTGTCAATGTTGTTGAATGATTTGATTTCTGTTTGGTTCAAGAAAAAAATGGGGACAGGATGGGTTGACCCACTCCTTGGGTAGGGCTTCAGGTTTTTAGTCCTTCCTAGATCGGGATGCCCACCACACCAAAGAGCCATGGTGCGACTCGAACCCAGGTATGAGGCCAACGGCACCGAGCGCTTACCACTGAACCCACTCTTTGGGGGCGAATGATTTGATTTCATAAGTGCAATATGATTTTAAATGGTGGCTTTATTATATCCTAAGACTATTCCACACATTTCTATTGCTAATCGTAATTGATTGGGGTGAAATAAGTCTAAGGTGGCATTTGTAACATGCCTTGAAGTCATTTTTATATTTGTTCATTCTTCATCAAAGTTCAACAAGAAGTTCAAAATCTAAAATAATAGAAGTACTCAAAGAAAAACAAGTTCATCATCAATCATCAAACAGCTCCACCCAAATAAACATGTACATATCTACAATGATTCACTTGCCGTATAATGAAAACTCAAAAGAAACGGTGTATGTTAAGTTCTGGTCTAAGGACATCTTGTCAAAAGAGAAATGATTCACTTGCCGTATAATGAAAACTCAAAAGAGACGGTGTATGTTAAGTTCTGGTCTGAGCACATCTTGTCAAAAGAGGAAAAATGAACAACAAAAAGGAAAAGAAAGGAAAGAAAAGGTAAAAAATATTTTCTTAATTTTACAGGAATGAATACTTGAATAACATGAGTTGTGTATGTTAAGTTCTGGTCTAAGGACATCTTGTCAAAAGAGGAAAAAGGAACAGTAAAAAGGGAAAGAAAAGGTAAAAAAATAATTTCTTAATTTTACAGGAATGAATACTTGAATAACATGAGTTTCCGGCCACAAAGCAAAGCAGCTTTAGTTGTTCTGCAATATATTTGTTCAAGCAGCTTTACCTCTTTAAACTAGCATCTTTCTTTCTTTCTTTCTTTTTTTTTTTTTGACAAAAACTAGCATATTTCAACATAAGCTTTAATGATAATTTTCATTTGCTTGATTTTTATTATTTTTTAAAAATAAATAACAAATAATAAAATTATCAATCAAATGAGATTTTGAAACTCAATTGAAGGGCTTAATTATAACATTCCAAAATGAACCCAAAAAGAAAAATCTAGAAATGAACGTGTACCATGTTTCTCATGATAAAGAAAAGTAACCTTATCACAAACTATTGGCCGAAAGAGATAAAGATTACTTGTCTTTTACTCTTCTCCAATCTTCTTCAATGATTTCATGTGGCTTTTAGCATCCATCGTTGATTTTCTTCTTTCTTTTTTTTTTTTTTATGTATATTCCCTAGATCGATCCCTTTCGTTATCTTTAGACATCCATGTTGCAAGCATTTTCATTGTACTCCTCCAAGTTGGATGATATTTATTTTTCTATTTTGGAATTATGTTAAGGCCATGTTTCGGGTTGAAATTTATTACTTGCCATTCCAAGCCAATACAAACACGTTTTGGCAAAGTGGGAAGATACTTGGGTTTTGGAACCGACCTCCAATCTCTATCTTATTATTATATTCTTATACAAATGGATCTTAGATATTACTTTCAAAGAAAAAAAGGATCTCAGATATTATATTTTATTTATAAAAATAAAAGTTGTATATATAAATTAATAAGAATCCTATAAAAATCTTGGATCTATCAGCCAGTACAGGCACAGCTGCGTGCATCAAAAATTTAGAAGTTTTACTTAAAATACGTTAAATTAAAATAATGATGCTCTCAAACAAGTTGAGATCGTTCATGTGCACGCAACCTCTTCATGAGCTTTGGTATTTTCCTCCTTTCTTTTCTTTCTTTCATGCTTGGATTTTTTTTTTCTCTCTCAATCTAGATTAATAGTAATCTTATCTTATCGGCTCAATCTTTAGTCTTTGTTTTAATGATTAGAATTTCACTTAATTCAAGTTACTTAATATGAATAAATTTATTATTTAAAAAATGAATAAATCTATCTCGGTGTTTCTAGTATTTATCTTAAAAATAGTTTGTATTAATAGTTTTATTTTAAATAAAATAAATATTATTTGATATAATAATTTAACAAGTATAGCTTAATCTATAATGTAAAATTCACAAATTCATATTGATTTAGACGTTATTTCATTCGGATATTGAAATTAGCCAAACATCTACATTTAAATTAGATGATTAAATAAGACAATGTTTTTTTGTCGTCAAATTATAACAAAAAACTCGATTTGCATTTTATCTTTTATTTTGATCTTTTTTATCCTTCATCTTTTATTTTAGATTAATTTAAGTACATTTTAACAAAAAAGCAATAAAATTGCCATGTAAGCTACATCAAAAACTATATCATCAAAAATTTACATGATAATGATATGGTATAAAACTATGTGGTAATAATAATGTGGCATTTGATGTGATACAAAATATTATGTAGCAATGATGTGATATCAAAAAATTTATGTAATAATGATGTGATATAAAAATTTACGTGACAATATACTGTGAAATTTAATTTGATTTATTTGATAAATTTATTATTTTTGTTGTTAAAATATGAATAAATTATCCAAAATAAACAATAAAGTAACAAAATAACATTTGTTTTAGAAAAAAATCAAAATAACTAAAATAAAAACTAAGAACCAAACATATAATTATGCCATTATGATTTAATTAGGAGGTATTTTTTTGAATTATTATTTTATATACTGACAATAAAATTATTTTAGTTTCACAATTAAAATTAAAAGTATCACATGTCTTTTTTTAATTAATTTTTATATTGTCTAATATTTCCTAAAAGAATTGCATCTTCTTTTTAATTTCTGAGTTAAAAAAACCTCTACCGTAATTGTATCGTATAATAATAAATTTTTTTTACTACAAAAAGAAAATGAATTAGTTATTTCCTTAAAAACCGGTTTAATTTTAGATAACCTTGAAAAGAGATTAGAGAAATACCAAAAGAGAAAGGGTAAATCTTGAAATTCGGCCCAAAAGTAAGGGGCGATTAAAGACCGATAATTAAAATAGCGTAAGTTCACGGACCCCACGCGTTCCCTCCCCTTCCCCATATAGCACGTGACATACACCAAATCCCTACATTTACTACGTGTCTGTTTCAGAACCTGCCACGCGTCCATAGATGATGACAAATCGCCACACGGAACTGACTGGAGTCTGGTTCCAGATTCTAATAATTTTGGTGGTTTCAACTCATCGGAGCTAAACCCCATCATAACCCATACTCTCAATTGAATTACTCAATTTGCTAAATACAAAAAAAAAAAGGTATATTCACTCCATTTCGCCGTCTTGATTTCCAACTCTTTCAAGGTAATTATTCACATATTCATTCTCAACGCTTTATCATTCTTAAAAATCTTTGCTATCCAAAATTATACTTACGTATTGTATCTTCTTTTTTGTTTGTTTGCGAAATTATGGAAGAATTGTTATGTTTAATGATAATTCATTTCTTTTCTTTCTTGGAGCTTGCCTTCGGTTTTCCTTCGTTCAGTTGCCGACAGGTGTTAGGATCCTGTCCGTTTGAATTTCTTTCATCCGGAAAAATACGATAATAAAGTAACTGTTGAAATTCTTCAGGGATACGAAGTCTTGTCAAAGAAGATGAGTAATAGCCTTGGCCATAATTTGATGCAGCAGCATTTCCTCCGTCCCACGGTATTAGAGCATCAAAGCAAACTCAAAAATTCTTCTGGCGTCCCTACGAATTCCTTCTGTGCCACTGCTTCCCTGAGTCAATCACAAGCTCAGCCACGCAAGTATAAAGTATCCACAAAATTTTATGGTAACGGTATTACTGAGAGGAAACAGAAATTAGCCATGGAGAGCCGACGGGCTGTTAAGTTCATCCCTCAAGCCGTGCTAGCCACTGATCCGGCTTCTGAGGTAACAATCGTTTGCTTTCTTATGCTTTCTGTTTTTAAATTTTAGAAATTTGCGAGGAAATTACGGTTCTTATTTTGTTAAAGAATGGATATATAAATGAGATTATATTCTAGCTGTTTTGATTCTTTTTAATTTTTCTTTTCTGTAATTTGAATTTTCCATAGTCAAAGTTTGCTTCCTATGATATCAAGTGCTTACCTTCCAGACTTCCGGTAGATTTTTAAGAACTTTTGTTGTTGACAGTCCTCTTTCTGTTTTTCCAGTTTCTTGATTGACCTTTGTCAAAGTTGTGTGATTATTCCCATGAAAGTAAGACTGGCAAGTCGTAAGGATAAAATCCCGCCTCTCTCTTTATTTCTTCCAAATATTCTGTGGATTTGGATATATATACATCCACATAGAGAGTTTCCTCGGGCCAAATCTTCCGTCATATTTTAAACCTTTTTTTTTTTTTTGTGGCTTATTGAGAAGATTAACTTTGTTTTATTTTTTGTGTTTTTGCTTTTTCTGACATAAAACAAAATATCATTTTGCTAAAGAATGTACTGTATTATAGTTTGTTTTTATTTTAGTTTCGTTAATCCCTCAATTGAGTTTAGTTCACGTTTTTTCTTTTTTTCAAATTTGAAGATTAGGGATTCTTTCACTGGATCACTCCCTAAACTCTTGAAATCTAGGATCAACTTATTGCAACCGTGAAGGCATAGAGAACATCTGTGTTATCTCCCTTAGTGGTGTTGACCATGAATTGCATAAAACAAGTATATACGCAAAAGAAGTTTATTGGATAAGTATTTACTTTTAACTATCTCAGATGTCTAAATCGGGCTTCCCTGTTTACTTGTAGATCCTTTTTTAAAATATTATTTGTTCCTTTCCAGCGTGGAGGTGCATAAAGAAGCATCTATAATCTTTTTTGAAGCAAACCAACCATATTTGAGTTGATTTCCTTTTTCAGAAACTTGCATGTGTTAATAGCTTCATTGGCACTCAGTTGTGTTGTTTTATTTATCATTAAAATTTTAACCAATTCTTATTTTGCTGCAGCATCTCGGAAAATTCAACATCGATGGGAATATTGAATTGCAGGTAATTATGGCTTGTTGTTAAATACTTTGTTCCAATATGTATACACTGTCTGAGCCACTGGTTGGATTGACCTTAGTTTGGTATTTATTGCTCCTTTGGGTCTTATACTGAGATTGACCCCTTTTTTTTTTTTTCGGTAATTGAGCAGGTTGATGCTAGTGCTTCTGCTCCAGGGTCTACTACACAAGTAAATTTTAGAATCATGTATGGTAGTGACTCTTTGTTCTTACACTGGGGTGTGATACGTGATAGAAATGAGTAAGTTCACTTACCAGTTGGTGATTTATGTTAACATTACATTTGACTTTAATTTTTAAGTGTGGACTTTGGTTCCATTATTACAGTTTGAGAAACTCTGTTCCTTCTTTAGTTATTTATTTATTTTTATAGAAAGTGGATGCTTCCTTCACGTCAACCAAAAGGGACTAAAAACTACAAGAATAGAGCCCTAAGAACTCCATTCGTGAAGGTTAGAAACATCACAAAAAGTTCACTTTCGACTGATCCTAATTAACAAATAGTTGTTTATTTTGTCTACACATTGCTTTTCTGTAGTCTGGCTCCGGTTCATATTTAAAGTTAGAAATTGATGACCACCGGATACAAGCTATCGAGTTTCTTATATTTGATGAAGCCCAAAATAAATGGCAAGTATCCATTGATTTTATTTTTACTACATTCATAGCTCTTACAAAAGCTATGTAAAATGAATTTGCTATTTTTCTCTCTCCCTTGTTTCCCATTTGCAGGATAAAAAATAATGGTCAAAATTTTCATGTAAAGTTACCCCGAAGGGAAACATTGATGTCAAACAATTCAATTCCTGAAGATCTTGTTCAGATTCAAGCATATTTGAGGTGGGAGCGAAAGGGTAAACAAATGTATACTCCTGAGCAGGAGAAGGTAAGTAATAAGTTAAATAATAATACAGTTTCTTGTTTGTATTGTTATAGTTAAGTTTTGCATTTCAGTTTGTTCCTTTTTTTTTTTGTCCTTTGTTCTTGTTCCATTTGTTCTTATCCTTTTGTGTGATAGCAGATTAATGATGTTTGGTATTCTCTTGGATATTTAACTTTCCTATTCCCTCATTAATTAGTTCATGGAAATAGGTTTCAGGGATTATTATTTGCTTTCTCTATTCGAAGTGTTAATGTTCCTTGTTTTGTGGAATTAATTGACACTTAAAACTAATTTTTCTTCATGTGCTAGATAAGGAGCTCCATTGATGTGCTTTTAGCAAACTATTTTTTCAAGGAGTGAAGCAATTTATTCTGCAATGTCTGATAAAATTTGAAGTCATGCCCCTGTGGTTATCAAATAGTTTTGGGTGCAATACATTAGTTTCAAACTCTTTGTTTAAGAATTGAAGAAATGTTCTGCGTTCTTGCTGTTATTTCATTTTAGACTTTTCAATTACCAGTGGAGCAATCTTAAGTGAAAAGCAGGATTGTCATTTATTAATGCATTTATCCAAATCATGAATTATAGCTTTCTTTCCTCTAAATCTCCCAAGAAGTAAGAAATGGTACTATTATTTGTGGATTTTGTGCAATTTCTTTGCTCGTATCAGATAACTTTCCCTTATCATAGGAGGAATATGAAGCAGCTCGTGCTGAGCTATTGGAGGAAATAGCCAGGGGTGCTTCTCTGGACGATATTCGAGCAAAACTAACAAAAAGAAATGGACAAGAATATAAGGAGACTTCTATCCAAGAGACAGAGAACAAGATACCTGATGATCTTGTCCAAATACAAGCCTATATACGATGGGAGAAAGCGGGGAAGCCTAATTATTCCCCAGACCAACAGCTTGTAATTTTCTAATCACTTTCTAACTGGATTTAAGAGTCTTTTTTGTTTTTTTGAATTCATTTATCAAAGACAATTGGACTAAGTGATTGCTCATTTATTTTTAAAATATCAATGAGGCTTTCGGTTATTGTATGTATTAAATACTGACTCAAGTAGTGTTTCAATAATTAGAGGGAATTTGAGGAAGCAAGGAAAGACTTGCAATCTGAACTAAAGAAAGGTGTATCTCTAGATGAAATTCGAAAGAAGGTTACTAAAGGAGAGATAGAGACTAAGGTTTCAAAGCAACTGCAGAGCAAAGGAAATTTCATTATTGAACGAATTCTGCGCAAGGAGAGAGACTTGATGCAGCTTATTAATAAGCATGCGGTAAAATCTGTGGTGGAAAGTATATCTGTTGAACCAAAATTGTTGACAGCAGTTGAACACTTTGCAAAGGAAAAGGAACTGGATGGCAGCGCTGTTATGAACAAGATAATTTACAAACTCGGTGAGAGGGAGCTTTTGGTAAGATAACAAGTGTTTCTTTGATTCTGCCTTCTCTCTTTAAGGGTGTTCACTTGCAAAAAATTTTAAAGCTTTGACTCATTCCAAATATTCCAGGTACTTGTAACCAAACCTGCTGGTAAGATAAAGATTCACCTATTTACCGATTTTGAAGAACCACTTACCCTTCACTGGGCTTTATCCAAAATGGCTGGAGAGTGGCTGGTAAGATCCCTTAAACTTTTACAGTCCTCAGGAAGTCATTGGACTCGGGGATTGAATCACTATTTCTTTCGTATGAATCTGAGACTGCTTTATGTTAACATTTTTCAGCCACCACCTCCCAATGTTCTCCCTCGTGGTTCAGTTTCTTTAGATCGAGCTGCTGAATCAAAATTTTCGACAACTTCTTCTGCTGGTCTTCCTAAACAGGTTTACTAAATAGATTTCAATCTTATCACGTGTTCCTTAGCATGAAGTCCAATAATACTCATAAGTTAGATTTATTGTGATTCAATATATAATAAGATACACAAAACTGCCCTCATATTCATACCGTGAACTCGTCTGCAGGTGCAATGCATTGAGATGGAGATTGAGGATGGTAATTTTAGAGGAATGCCATTTGTTCTTCTTTCTGGTGGGAAATGGATAAAAAATAATGGCTCTGATTTCTATGTGGAGTTCAGCCAGAGACTCAAGCAAGCTCAAAAGGTTGTTTCTCATTGGTGATTTCAACCAGGAAACTTCAGGGTCTCTCTTACGTATTTTGCTTTTCAGTTTGAAGTGCCTTAATGTATGATTTAACTGGATTTTTCTTTAAAAAACAAGGATGCTGGTGATGGAAAGGGTACTTCAAAGGCTTTGTTGGATAGAATAGCAAAGATGGAGAGTGAGGCGCAAAAGTCTTTTATGCACCGGTCAGTGAACTTTTGGGCCTTAAAGACTTCATTTGGTTGTCAACTGTATCTCATTTTATGATACTGCAGCGTTAATTATTAGGATTTTTGATATCTTGTAGCATGCAATATTACTATAATATCTGTTTAGCTTCTGGAAGTCTACAATTAAAAGTTCTAAGATTCCATGCCATTTGGAGTTGTCTTTCCTCTCTTAGCAAATGCAGATAATTTGTCCATCTTATGGGCATATTATTGATAAAGCTAGTTAATCAAAATCAAATAAAAGCAATTTAATGTCTTCCTTTCAGTCTTGATTTTTTGTTTCTCAAACATCATGCTTTAGGCGTTTCTTTTTGGAACCAACCTTACATAGAATCTGTAGGGCCTACACAATATCCAAGATGTAATGTGTTTTAGGAAATTTAGACTTGAACATAGTTTCCTTAATTTTTTCCTTACCTTTAATATCATTAAAAATTAGAAATCTGTTCAATTTGGTTGCAAAGCTTATCCAGGTTCTTCAAATGTAATTGAATTGCAATAGTTACTGCAAATGCGCATTTCCCTTAACTATCCCCCGACTCCCCAAAAGGATCTTGCTTAAAACTGTTAGCTGGTTCTTGATTATTAGGTTCTCTCTCTCTTGCTAAAAGCAAGATCATTGTTTCTTTCAAATTTAGTTCAAATTGTGATATCTTGCCTTACTGGTTACCTAAGACATTGGCAGGACATATCACTGTACTGGTGATAGTGGAACAATAGAAAAAAGAGGCATAGAAAGAAAGATTTGCAAAGCATATTGTTTTCTTCCTTACTGTGATGGTCAATATTCTTAAAATGGGTGCAAACCTTTCTTTTTTTTTAATGAAGCCAGTTAAAGTTCTAAAATCTTTGAATCTCTCTTAATGTACTTATATTTTACTTGACATGTGATCTTGCAGAGTTCTTTTTTTTTTTTTTGAATAGAGTGATCTTGCAGAGTTTTATGTGCTGTTAATTATGTTCAGTTGTTCATTGTTCTTCAAGGAATAAGTCTTGCTGTTTCCCTTTCTTAGGTTTAATATTGCTTCAGACTTAATGGATCAAGCCAAAGATACTGGTGAATTGGGCCTTGCTGGGATCCTAGTGTGGATGAGGTTTATGGCTACAAGGCAGCTCATATGGAACAAAAACTACAATGTGAAACCACGGTACAGATTAGATGTGGCCTGAGTTTATTAGTGGTCAACCTTTAGTACGAATTCTTTGCTATCATGCATGATGCTTGTATGAATGCAAATGTGGTTGTTATTTTTATTTTGTGCAGCGAGATAAGTAGAGCACAGGATAGACTCACTGACTTGCTCCAGAGTATCTACACCTCTCATCCACAGCATCGGGAGCTTTTGCGAATGATTGTGTCTACTGTTGGTCGTGGAGGTGAAGGGGATGTGGGACAGAGAATTAGGGATGAAATACTGGTCATCCAGGTGAATCTTGAAGAACAGGTTACTTTCTTTTCCACTCTTTTTTTTTTATTTACTTGACCCACTGTCTATTTTTTTCAGAGAAAGAATGATTGCAAGGGAGGAATGATGGAGGAATGGCACCAGAAGTTACATAACAATACCAGTCCAGATGATGTTGTAATCTGTCAGGTATCAGATTTTGAATTTAGTGAAAAATTGTAAGTAGTTTCCATCAGCTAACAGAACATGTGCTTGCAGGCATTGATTGATTATGTCAAAAGTGACTTTGACATCAGTGTCTACTGGAAGACTCTAAACGAGAATGGAATAACAAAGGAGCGCCTTTTAAGTTATGACCGTGCTATCCATTCTGAGCCAAGTTTTAGGAGAGATCAGAAGGATGGTCTTTTGCGTGATCTTGGACATTATATGAGAACCTTGAAGGTCTTTTGCTTATACCTTTGTGGTTGTATTGATTAAAATGTTCCTGATTTGTCATCAACACCTTATGTGTGAACAGGCTATTATATAGACATCCATTCACACATTGGTTCTAAGCACCATCATTCTGTTATTTAGCTGTATTTTTATCTCATTATCATCGAGACTTCTGTTTTCGCTTTTGAGGCTCGTGTTTATGTTCCATCTGTTCTCTGCTTATGCTGAATTAATTTTCTTCAATTTCTTTACTTTGGCTTATATTCTCTATAATTTCTATTCTAATTGTGATTTATGTATAGGCGGTTCATTCAGGTGCAGATCTTGAGTCTGCTATTTCAATTTGCATGGGCTACAAAGCAGAGGTAATATTAGAATTAGGGTGAAATTGCCTGGTCAAAGAATTATTGTCAGCATTTGACAAGAGCTTTGTTTGTGTTCAGGGTGAAGGTTTCATGGTTGGGGTGCAAATAAATCCTGTAGCTGGCTTGCCATCAGGATTTCCAGTAAGTTTAACTGTATCTTCCGTTTTTTTTCAAATGTTCTCTGGTTGATTTTTTTTTTTAAGTTGATTATATATTTGAGATACACAATTAACAGGAATTGCTTCGGTTTGTCCTTGGACACATTGAAGACAGAAATGTAGAAGCCCTGCTTGAGGTGTGTGACTTTTGATTGGAAATCTGTAATCAATATGTCTATATTTTCTCCGTGTACCTTGAGGCCTGTGAAGAGCTTTCAACCTGCTTGAGTCTCTTTCAACCTTCCTTTTGCAGGGTTTGCTTGAGGCCCGTGAAGAGCTTCGACCATTGTTGTTGAAGTCTAGCGATCGTCTGAAGGATCTGTTGTTTTTAGACATTGCCCTTGATTCTACTGTTAGGACAGCTATTGAAAGAGGCTATGAGGAACTGAATAATGCTGGACCAGAGGTAAACATGTTGTCTTCACCAAATCCTATGTACGACACATTTAGTATTTCTGTGCAAAGCTCTTTACTGCTTCGTATCTATATTGTAATGATGGTGGAAGATTTTAGTTACATCTATGATATACATCAATTCCTGATTAGACTTCTTGTGCATCTTGCAGAAAATCATGTATTTCATCACTCTTGTTCTAGAGAACCTTGCACTTTCATCAGATGATAATGAGGATCTGGTCTATTGCTTGAAGGTAAAATACTTTTTGTCATAGATAATTATGATGGTTCTTATTTCTTAAGGTCATTTACTAAGTCAATCTTCCTTCTTCCTGTGACTAATGGTCAGATGCACCGTTGAGATATTAATTACTAGCATATTAAAGTGCATGATTGCCTCCCTTATGTGCTTTGCAAAAAGAGAAAATTTTGAGATCTTGATGAAAATGCTTCTATTATGGCATGTTATCAAACAAACATTTCTCTATGTGTTTCATGGACAAAACTGTTCTTCATTACTTATGCAGGGATGGAATCAGGCCATAAGCATGTGCAAGAGTCAAAGTGCTCACTGGGCACTGTATGCAAAATCAGTACTTGACAGAACTCGCCTTGCACTGGCTAGCAAGGCTGAGTGGTACCAGCGTATTTTGCAACCATCAGCAGTATATCTTGGTTCATTGCTTGGAGTAGACCAGTGGGCCGTATGTTACTAATTGTTTTAAGTCTCAAACTTGGTCACTATTAATTTTCTGCTGTTGATTTTGATCTCGTTACCCAAAATGGAAAGATAAAGTACATTAGCTGAATTTTCTTCCAGATCAACATATTTACTGAGGAAATTATCCGTGCTGGATCAGCTGCAAGTTTATCCTCACTTGTTAATCGACTTGATCCTGTTCTTCGGGAGACTGCTCATCTTGGCAGGTTGGTATTATTATTATGAATAATTATTCCATATACCGCCGGATGAATTTTTTTACTCCACAAGCGGGGTTAGGATCATGACACATGTTCTATTTTATTTATTTATTTTTTTAATATTTTTATAGGACGTGTTATGATCCTAGCACTGCTAGTGGAGTAAAAAAACTTCACCGGTGATGTATGGAATAATTATCCTATTATCATTGCCCTGCTAACTAACTCATAATTTAGAAAATATTGGCAGTGAAACAAATTCTTATGTAATCATATCTAGGCTCAATTCATTTATGCTATGTTTAGAAAGATGAATTTGAGAGTGGATTTGGATTACATTTGCTATGTAAATGGTGAGAATGAAATGCACATACTACGCGCAAATTAGTTAAGATTTAGTATGGTAATATATGTGAACGGTATAGAAAAAGATGAATTTCAAATTCACAAATACCTATAGGCATTTCTAATTCATAACTATATAGGCATCCAGCAAATCCATGAATTTGAAAAATAATCGTGTAGGTTATATTTAATTTTGCATTATCACACAATTTACTCTTAACTTTGAAATCCAAATCTTTTCTTGGAAATCCAAATCCTTTCTTGTAAATCCAATCACCAAATGCAACCTTAAGGAGACTTGGAATAGGATTAAAGAAATATCAGCCTGTCATTTACTGGAGCTTACTAATGCAACTTTTCCTGTTCTGCAACAGTTGGCAAGTTATTAGTCCAGTTGAAGTTGTTGGATATGTTGATGTCGTAGATGGGCTGCTTGCTGTACAGAATAAATCTTATGATCGGCCTACCATATTAGTGGCAAAAAGTGTAAAAGGAGAGGAAGAAATTCCAGATGGTACAGTTGCTGTGTTGACACCTGACATGCCAGACGTTTTATCACATGTTTCTGTACGAGCAAGAAACTGCAAGGTGATTACCTGGTGTATTGAGATTTCTCAATGCTGATAATTGACTGTGTATTAAGATGGGCGTTATATCACCTGCAGGTTTGCTTTGCTACATGCTTTGATCCTAATATTCTAGCTGACATTCAAGCAAAGAAAGGGAAATTATTGCGTCTAAAACCTTCGCCTGCTGATGTGGTTTATAGGTACTGCTATCTCTAACTTAATACTGAATATGTCTAATACAAGATGTATCACAAGGTGAAATTAAACAAGTGCTTTTAATACATCATGTACCATGAGGTGAAATTAAAAAAAAAAACCCCTTGTATTCATATAAGCAAAAGTAATTTGATTCTCTCTCTTTCATGCATTAATTAGTGAGGTGAAGGAAGGTAAGCTAGCTGATTCAAGTAACTTGAAGGAAGATGGTCCATCATCTATTACTTTGGTCAGAAAGCAGTTTGGTGGTAAATATGCCATATCGGCAGAGGAGTTTACACCTGAAATGGTTAGACTTGCAAAATCAGATTCACCTACAAAACTTTATTTTCTTCTTTCTTTCTTAGCCTACAGAGTAATATTGAACTTTTTAAAGCTTTTCGCATGCTATAGCTCAGAACTATGTTTATGGATCATGAATGCCTAATTTATGCATGGGGACATATTTTTGCTTGTAGGTTGGTGCTAAATCACGCAATATCTCATATCTAAAGGGAAAAGTACCATCTTGGGTTGGGATTCCTACATCAGTTGCCCTTCCATTCGGAGTGTTTGAGAAGGTTCTTGCAGATAAAGTAAACAAGGTTATTTCTTGTTCTGAACTTCAATAATGTCGCTCCTGTTTCCTTATTGCATTTTAGCCGCAATCTGTTTACAATACCTCATTCAGGGTTTAGTTTTCCATTTTGTTAAGTAGCTTTGTAAACTGACATTGGTATCAAATCAAGCTCCTGGGTTTTTAGTGTCATGTGAGCAAAAGAGATTTTCTGAAGCAGAGTTCACAAGTAAACCGGTGATATATAAGTTAAATTGAAAACATTTCTCAAAAGCTTCTAAATATTATTTCCTTTACTTATTAAAATTATAAGAGAAAAAATCAAGTAGGGCAGATATTTCCTTTACTTTGTCTTCAGATTGAGGTGTGAAATTCCTTAGAGCACTTAGTGCCTCTAGTTTAAGTATATTAATAACTTCAAAACAATTGGTATAAAAGATTAATACTAATGGTAATACTAATACTAAAACTAAAACTAAAACTAATACTAATACTAATAATGATAATAATAATAATAATAATAATAATAATAATCCATTTACTGCTGCTTTCCAAAATAATGATAGTAATAATAATAAATTTACTATGGGAAAATATGTTCACGTATGTCAATATGCATTTAGGGTCCTCTGCTTTACTTGTCAATATAGCCCTGTTTTTGACAAGTTATCTCCTATTCTCTCCCCTTTAATTCTCAGGAAGTGAATGAGAAATTGAAAATATTGAAAAAAAAGTTAGGAGGAGATTTTGGTGCACTCGGTGAAATTCGTCAGACTGTTTTACAGCTCTCAGCGCCACCCCAGTTGGTATGTATTTTGCCTATTGCTTAAGATGTTTCTTCTGCTAAGCTTTCATTCCCAGTTTGATAGCATCATTTGAAGCAGTTATGATCGCATAAAACTTGTTTTTGTGGAGTTATAAGGAATGTTTTCGGTTGTTCAAATCCTCTATTTGACCAAGAAAAATCTCCCTTCTCCGTCTCTATTACCTATATTTCCACTTGCATCAGAATTTTTTTAAAGAATTTTATGTCTTCCTATCTTGATAATATGTAAGGAATTGATAGCACTTGAATCTGAGATTGTTTTGGGAGCCCGTTAGTCAGATTTATTTCAATTTCTTATTACCTTTAGGTGCAAGAGCTGAAGACAAAGATGAAGAGTTCTGGAATGCCTTGGCCTGGAGATGAAGGTGAACAGAGGTGGGAGCAAGCATGGACTGCTATAAAGAAGGTATATCAATATATCCTGAATGGAGAAGAGCATATCTCCCAATTTTATTTCTACATCTTGCCACTTTATTTGAATAGTTTCTATTAAATAATTTTACTCCATTAACTGCAATTTTAGGATCAGGACTAGCAATATCATTACAATATCTTTACATTACCTTTAAAGTTTTATCAACGTTTCTAGGCTAGCATGGTGTGTGCTAAACAGGCACCAACTCCTCAATTCTTACTAACCGCTATATTCTATGGATTTATTTTCACTCACATCACCCTGAAAATGAATTAATTCTTGTAATAGTATGGGTGTATCTAGCCTATTTTATTTCATTAAAAATAAACTACCTTGATTTCCTCAATTATTCTTGTTTTTGCAACCAAAGGGCTGAAAGTAGCAGGAGTGTTGTTAGGCAGTCATATTATGCAGTTGATCTAATTTCTTTTCCCAGTATTTTCGTCTCCACTTTTGGCGCCAGGAGATGCTTTTCAAACCATAAACTAACTATAGTATGGATCAGAATTAGAAATATTTGTGCACTATTTGGATCTTGGAAGAAGTGAGGAAAACTTTGGAAGGAAAATATTAAGATAAAGAACAAAAAAAGGAAAACCTTTTACTTTTCTTATGAATTATGTTCTTTTTCTTTTATATTTTGTTAAAAAATATCCAGACAAGAGGATACCTTTTTCTTTTCTGCTTTTCTTTTTTCTTCCAATTTATTTTTTCTAAATTCTCTAAGATCCAAACACACATTTCATTTTGCATTCAACAACATTATCTTTTTACTGGTAACTTTGCCTTTCAAAATTTATTCCTATATTTACATAATTTTAAATTTAAGTGTTTTGCAGACTTTCAGTTATAGGCTTCTATTTTGATTTATGGCATTGATTATTTATTACATGCATTCAATCCAGGTTTGGGCTTCGAAATGGAATGAGAGAGCATATTTCAGCACCCGGAAAGCCAAACTGGACCATGACTATCTCTGTATGGCTGTCCTGGTTCAAGAAATAATCAATGCTGATTATGCGTTTGTTATTCATACTAATAATCCATCTTCAGGTGACTCATCAGAGATCTATGCTGAGGTATGTATCTCCGTTTTTCATCTTTTGTCATGCTCTTGTGTAAATTTTTTCACCTTGTGAAAAAAAAATATTATTTGCACTCTTTTGACAAAGGTGGTGAAGGGACTTGGAGAAACTCTTGTTGGAGCTTACCCAGGTCGTGCTCTGAGTTTTGTTTCCAAGAAAAACAATCTCAATTCTCCTCAGGTAAAATATGCCTGCAGATTTAGTGGAGCTTTTACTTAAATTGGATACTGAAGCATGACAAGTCTGATGTTGATATTGTTTATGCTATTAACAAAGTAATGCAGAATAAAAGAATTCAGTACAATGCCTTTTATCATATTTATTGACACAAAATTAGATTTGATCACAAATTAACAAAATAACGCATAGTTAAATGTCAGTGCAATGCTTGTTATCATAATTGTTGACGTATAAGTAGATTTGATCACAAAGCCGCTATCGTCTTTACTGATGATTTCCATAATATTTCAGGTATTGGGATATCCAAGCAAACTAATTGGTCTCTTTATAAGGCATTCCATTATCTTCAGATCTGATTCAAATGGTGAAGATCTAGAAGGTTATGCGGGTGCTGGCCTTTATGATAGGTAATCTCCTAGTCTAGTACTTTGGTTATTGGCCCCCTTAGCTTTATTCTTTTTTACCGCATAACCATTGTTTATAAATTTCCTAGTCGAAATCTCAAGAATTTCATTCTTCTGTCATATGGTTTTGTCCTTGATTTTTTTTTGGTCAATATGATGATGATGATGATGATGATCTATGCTCATTAATACAATTCTTTTTGTGCAGTGTACCCATGGATGAAGAAGAGAAAATTGTGCTGGATTACTCATCTGACCCTTTGATAAATGATGGCAATTTTCAACAATCAATCCTTTCTAGCATTGCTCGGGCAGGAAATGCTATCGAGGAACTATATGGATCACCACAAGACATCGAAGGTGTCATAAAGGATGGGAAGCTCTATGTTGTCCAGACAAGGCCCCAGATGTGATTATACTCTTTCTGTGGACTATAATTATTCTTTTGGCAGTGTTTTTGTCTATGCCAAGGTTGTAAAATGAGAAAAAGAATATGGAAGAGCAACTGAAGAAAAAAGATGCAGGAAAAATAAAAAATAAAGAGGAAGTTTAAAATCATAATGCGGAAAGAAGACGATGAAACCACAGAATTAAAAGCTCCTATGCAATAATGTTAAGATTTGCCCAAGGTGGCCTCTTCAGTGCTTGCGAGAAAGAAATTTATGTATTTACCGCATTCTGTGCTCAGTTCGAACATTGCGTTACTAGATTTAATAATTTGTAGTGGTAGATTACGCCCGGACATTGTTATGTATATGTGCATGCCAATTGTTACCAATTTGCTTCATTTTGGTGAGAATGTCTTGTGAGGTCATCGCTTGAAAAAGAATAAAAATGTAAAGGAAAGAAGCTTCCTATAATCAGATTACAACTATCGTCAGCAGTATTAAACTTAAATTGGTAGTGTTATAATGGCCATTTCCAAATGTTCAAGATGCTCTGATGAGAATGATTGGGAAATCGAAATGAAGGAATAAGTTGATTTGTAAATGCAAATTTTAATTTTATACATTTCCCGAACTTTATTTGTCGTCTCAAAAATCAACCTGAAACATGTCAATATATATATATATATATATATATATGTAACAGAGAGCTTTACTGGAAGGTTTTAGACATTTATGTGACATGCTTTTCATACAGATTTGGTACCTCTATTAAGAAACATAGGAAGTTGACCGTGTATGTTTGCTGTTAAGAGTATTTGACTTCGACAATCCGATTATGTCCAATATTGGGTAAAAGCAAACCTCACTGAGCACTTCATTTACCAAAATCTTTTAGACAGCAACGTGATCAAAACATGTTTGGATTTTCTCACACAAATGCACTAGATATTGCTGCGGTGAAACAAACCAACTCTTATTATGGCTAGACTGGACAGCCCTCTGCGGTGAAACCTGACACATCCAAATCCAACCACACCTCGTTTATGCGCCCTGTGGGATGTTTTGAAGCATTGTACTGGGCAATGCTGTAGTTATAGTGGTTTTCCACTGCCTGATTTAATCTTTGCAAATGTTTACGAAGTCTAGAAACCAGAGCATCCTTTTCTTTCTCGATGTTGTCGTCCCTGGCATATCCAGGAAACTTTCTCACAGCAATACAGTGACTCTCCCACTTGTCCAACCGCAAATTCAGTTCAGCGTAGGGCTGTGGAGGGGACGCCTTATCATATTTTGAAGGAATATAATACCTTACGATATATGCAGTCCCCTGGGGTGATGGATTGATGCTGGTTACTACTGGAGCAGTCATCATAAACTGGGTGGAGTTGAGGTTAGCCCCATGAATATACTGATACAACCTGAAGCAAGCAATTAATACAAGGAATAAATAAGGTCAGAATTTAAACTTTAATACCACATTCAGTAGGGAAAAGTTTCTTGTAATGAATTAAAGAAAGAAATGAAGTTTGTTTTGCGGTATGAAACCTGTGAAAGCCATCTTTGGTGGAATTCTGAAAGGAAGTCCCATGGACAAGAGCAGACATCCAGGACATTTCTTCGTACAATCTTATTTCAAAATCAGACTCTAAGTCTACCACCCTGTATTCTGGAGATTCCGGAGTGTAGGTTGAGAGTACCAAACACTTCCCACCTAGATAACTCACTGCTGCTGTCATTGTCACTATCAAGAGAAACAGCTTTTCCATTTTTTGGTTCTTCTTCTTGATGCTGAACAAGTAAACGAGAGTGCCTTGGCTCTGGCTTATATAACTGACAGAATATCACATGGAATGCCAGTTTTATACTCTTCATGCTTGTTATTTCACATTAAACATAACTGCACTGTCGCTAAGTCTCCATTATTAACTGGCTTTTTCTGTTTCGCACTTCCATCATATATATATATATATATATATATATATATATATATATATATATATATTAGATGAATCATTATATGAAGTCCGTTGGGACGTCAGCATATGACAATTTATCTTAAGATTATATATAAGTTCATATAGCCTTTCTTAGTATTGGGATAAAGACTATGATGATGAAGATTGCTCACTGAAAATGAAGATGTCATCATCATCGAGCTTTTATCCCAAGAGATTGGGGTAGGCTACATGAACCAATATCTGAATTCATGTTAGATCGTCCATATGTACTCTCCTCCTCTATATATTCCTATCTAAGGCTATTTGTTCATCTAACTCTAAAACCTTCATATCTTTCCAAACTACTTCCTTCCAAGTCTTTTTCAATCTTCCTCTAGTCTTAACGCTTCTCTCAACATCTATAGCCTTTATTCTCCTAACTGGAGTATCTACAGGTCTACGTCTTACGTGTCCAAACTAATGTAAACGATTTTCACACATCTTGTCTTCGATAGGTACCACTCCAATCATCTTACGAATATCTTCATTTCTCATTCTATCCTTTCTTATATATTCACGTATCTACCGCAACATTCGCATTTTTGTTACATTCATCTTTTGTGTATGTAGCCTTTTAGTCGCCCAACATTCACTACCGTATAACAATGTTAGTCTAACAACTGTTCTATAAAACTTGCTTTTCAACCATATAGGAATTCTTTTATCGCACAACACACTTGTAGCATTTCTCCACTTACTCCATCCAGCTTGGATCTTATAGGTCACATCACCATCAATCTCTCCATCTATCTGTACTATCGATCCCAGATATCGAAAATAGTCCCACTTAGGTATCATCACCCCATCTAATGTCACTACATTATGCTCTTCCACTCGGTTAGAGCTGAATTTACACTCCATGTATTCAGTCTTCACTCTGCTTAGTTTAAATCCTTTTAATTCCAACGTTTGTCTCCATAATTTCAACTTTGCATTTATCTCCGCTCTAGTTTTTGCACATAGGACAATATCATCTGCAAACATCATACACCAAGGCACCTTATCCTGGATGGATTTTGTCCGTTCGTCCATAACTACCGCAAACAAGAATGGACTCAACGTTGACCATTGGTGTAATCCCACCGTGATAGGAAACTCACTTGTTTGCCCCCCACTTGTCTTCACATGTGTCCTTGCATCTCTATGCATGTCTTTAATTCGTTCAATATATTCCAAAGGAACTCTTTTCTTCATTAATGATCACCATAGTACCTCCTTAGGCACTTTATCATATGCTTTCTCCAAATCTATAAATACCATATGGAGATCTTTACCCAGTACTCGAGAGCGCTCCATAAGTTGTCTAAGTAAATATATTGCCTCCATAGTTGATCGACCTGGCATAAAACCAAATTGATTCTCCGATATCTCTACATTCTTTCTTAATCTCCGTTCTATCACTCTCTCTTATAGTTTTATCGTGTGACTCATCAATTTTATGCCTTGGTACGCAACTTTGAATATCTCCCTTGTTCTTATATAGAGGTATCAAGACACTTTTCCTCCATTCCTCCAGCATTTTGTTAGTGTGCCAAATCTTATTAAATAGATTTGTCAACCACCTAACTCCTACATCTCCAAGGCATTTCCGAACTTCAATTGGGATGTCATCAAGTCCAACAGCTTTTTCGTTCTTCATCATCTTTAGTGCCTCTTTTACATCTGTCTCTTTGATTCTGCTCATAAAGCATCGATTTAAATCCTTGCGAGGCACCGAGATATTATCCAAAACTTTATTTTGTCTATCATTAAATAATTTGTCAAAATAATCACGCCATCCGTCCTTAATGTCATTGTCTTTAACGAGAGTTCTTTGATGTTCATCCTTAATACATTTCGCTACTCCTAGGTCGGGTCTCCTCCTTTCTCTTACTCGCGTCAATCTGTATATCTTTTTCTCTCCCTCCTTTATGTTCAACTTGTCGTAAATCTCTCTCGCAACCTTCATCTTAGCTTCTGCCACAGCCTTCTTTGCCTGAATATCTCCCTTGTTCTTATATAGAGGTATCAAGACACTCTTCTTCTATTCCTCCGGCATTTTTTAGTGTGCCAAATCTTATTAAACAGATTTGTCAACCACCCAACTCCTACATCTCCAAGGCATTTCCAAACTTCAATTAGGATGTCATCAGGTACAACATCTTTTTCATTCTTCATCATCTTTAGTGCCTCTTTTACCTCTGTCTCTTTGATTCTGTGCATCAAGCATTGATTTAAATCCTAGATAGGCACCAAGATATTATCCAAAACTTTATTTTGTCTATCATTAAATAATTTGTTAAAATAATCACGCCATCTGTCCTTAATGTCATTGTCTTTAACAAGAGTTCTTTGATGTTCATCCTTAATACATTTCACTACTTCTAGGTCGCGTCTCCTCCTTTCTCTTGCTCCCGTCAATTTGTATATCTTTTTCTCTCCCTCCTTTGTGTTCAACTTGTCGTAAATCTCTCTCGCAACCTTCGTCTTAGCTTTTACCACAGCCTTCTTTGCTTGAATATCTCCTTTGTTCTTATATAGAGGTATCAAGACGCTCTTCCTCCATTCCTTCGGCGTTTTGTTAGTGCACCAAATCTTATTAAACATATTTGTCAACCACCTAACTCCTACATCTCCAAGGCATTTCCAAACTTCAATTAGGATGTCATCAGGTCCAACAGCTTTTTCGTTCTTCATCATCTTTATTGCCTCTTTTACCTCTATCTCTTTGATTCTGCGCATAAAGCATCGATTTAAATCCTAGAGAGGCATCGAGATATTATCCAAAACTTTATTTTGTCTATCATTAAATAATTTGTTAAAATAATCATGACATCTGTCCTTAATGTCATTGTCTTTAACGAGAGTTCTTTGATGCTCATCCTTAATACATTTCACTACTCCTAGGTCTCGTCTCCTTCTTTCTCTTGCTTGCATCAATCTGTATATCTTTTTCTCTCCCTCCTTTGTGTTCAACTTGTTGTAAATCTCTCTCGCAACCTTCGTCTTAGCTTCTGCCACAGCCTTCTTTGCCTCCTTTTTAGCTAACTTATATTCCGTAAAACTCTCTTCTGTATTGTTCTTCTTCAAAGCCTGGTAACACTCTCACTTAGTCTTTATAGCGTCTTTTACTGTTGCAGTCCACCATGTTCTGTCATTTCTAGTCGACACTCTTCCGTTTGATACTCCTAATGTCTCTTTGCCTACCTCCCGAATGCATTTTGCCATCTTATTCCATATTACGTTTGGGTTCTATTATGTTGTCCTATCCTCTTTTTGAATCCAACTATCTCTACATGTTGTATGATAATCTTTTTTTAGCTTCCACCATCGAATCCTTTCAGTTCCTTTTTGTTTGTTCCTTTAATGTCGTCTATCTATCTTCATATCTAGTACTAGGAGTCTATGTTGTGCAGTAACACTCTCACCTAGGATAACCTTACAATCCAAACATCCATGTCTATCCCTACTCTTAGTTAAAAAGAAATCTATTTGACTTGCTCTTGGTCCACTTCTAAAGGTTATAAGATGAGAATCTCTCTTATTAAACAGTGTGTTTACTAGGATTAGGTCATAACATAAAGCAAAATCTAAGATAGCATCCCCACCCTTGTTTCTTACACCATAGCTAAAACCCTCATGTACGCTCTCAAAACCCTCTCTACTTGTACCTACATGTCCATTAAGGTCGTCGCCAATAAAAAGGTTTTCTCCTAAAGGCACTTTTTGTACTACATTATCTAAATCCTCCAAAAACTGTCGTTTACTAACCTCATCAAGTCCTATATGGGGTGCATACATGTTAATAACATTCAACACCTGTTCTCCTAAAACTAGCTTTAACCAAAATAGTCCTATCCCCTTGTCTCCTAATCTGTACAACATCCTTATGATACTCTTTATCTATAATGATACCTATTCCATTTCGATCTCTATCTTTCCTTGTGTACTGAAGCTTATATTGCTAGGGTGCTATCTCCTTAGCCTTTTCACCCACCCATTTGGTCTCTTGAAGACACAAGATGTTAACCCTTCTTCTACTCATAACCTCACAAATCTCAGCTAACTTACCACTCAGCGTACCTATATTCCAAGATCCTAACCTAAGCTTATGGTTATGGTTATGGACTAACTTCTTTACCCACTCTCGTTCATTGTGGTGTGAGAACCTTTGCCTATTTAACACTATATCCAGGCGTCGATGTGACGCGTTGTTACCAGGCGACGACCTAGCAACCCTTGCCCACTTTTCACTACACCCGAGCTCCGATGTAGCGCATCGCTGAGTAGGGGATGCCCCAATGATGTTCTGATATTGGTTTATTTCATGAGATTAGACTAATTTTTAGAGCTGGTTGTCCAAACCTACTGCCATCCTCTTTCTTTATTCGGGCTCGAGATTAGTTGCGTTAACTCACACAGGCAAAGTTATTGAAAATAAAGATGTACCGACAAAATTTAGATTTGGGCAATTAGTACTTATAACACCTTTAATTAATAAGCCTTTAGCCAAAAGCAAATTCGCAGAATGAATAGGATTATTTGTTAGAAAAATGATTCTTTAAGTATTGATCATTCTAATATGATTTTACATCAGGAAATATCTCTTTCTCTTAATAACTGATGCTAAGCCACCCCTTTCCCATTTACCAGAATTAAAATAAAAATATCTGATGGAAAATCTTAGTCTTATAAAATATCAGAAACAATCATTTACCGCTATTAATTTTTATTTTGATGAGACTATAATATTTGGTGTAGGTGCAACCATGCAGCTGATTCATTCGTACACCGAATAATATACAGGCCACAATGATAAGGTGACATCTGAGTCACTGCAGAAAACACGAAGGTTTTTTTTTTTTTTTTAAAGACTCGGAGCATAAAGCAAATGGTAAGATATATAACAAATTATATTTATTGTTCTTGTCATGTTGAAGAAAATCTCTGTATTGACAGTGACACTTCGTCATCCAAGCATCATCGTCCTAAGAAGTGACCAAGTCACTCACAAAATCTGCAATATAGCGAAGGCACCTGGAACCTGGAACTCTTCAAATTAGACACCTGAAAGAAGGCAGACAGGAGAATCAAGTTCTGATTTATGACCATTAATCAAAGCATAAGTGGTCTCAGGCTAATTTATTTAACTTTATCAATTTATGCCCCACTTTGTAAAAACAAAAGCAATGGAGCAAATTTTAGTCAATCTCTAATCATTGAGTGTACTAATTCATTTATAATCATAATTGGCATCTGCAATCCCCAAGTTGAGCCGGTTGATAAGCCGTTTTTAGAAATGTTACTGGGAAACAAAAACAGATAAAAACCCAGAATTGGTTATGATCCACCGAAATATTATGCGCGTGGATGAGTAGAAGGGATCAGCAGACGAAAGATCCAGTCAAAAAGAAAAAAAAAACACGGTATTCATAAAACTAGCAGCGAAAGTGCTTTATAATCTAGTAATTAATTTAAGTTATCTTCAATTAGTGGGTGCTTAGATAAATGGAGAGAAATAAGAGTAGAGAAAGAGCTACGTGCAATTAGAATATGTGTCTATCAGTGAGATCGAAGATAAACCCTGATCCGAGGGTGAATTAGCAAAATGCCATTTGTCGTGAGGATAACAATGTATATAACTTCCGCATTCACTTTCTAATATATATATATATATATATATATATATATATATATATATATATATATATATTGTATATGATGCATTGATAATGTATAATTTTTATACACTGTCAATGCATCAGAGATTGACACCTCATCAATTGACAAATTAAAAAATATGCCAAACTCTTAAAAGTAAATATAAATAATTTTTTTTAATTTGCTCATAAACGCCTATTGATAAGATGTCAACATCTAGTGCATTAACAATGTATAGAGGCTATATACTGTTAATGCATCACATATAAATCCATATATATATAACCAATCATTTACAGGAGAGTCTCTCGTTTATCAAACAATATTAAAGGGAGAGTCTCAAATGCATAATGATTAAAACTTCTAATGAAAATGTAAATTTAAAAAATATTTATGAATTGGGTTTGATTGAAATTTATTGGCTTTACATAAAATATTAAAAGATTAAAAACAAGCTTGAGTCGAACTTGAGCTGATTTTTTAAACCTAATTTTTTTAACAAAATTGAATTACATACAATGCATGAGTTTAAACCCATTCAAGCTGTCCAAACACTTTTAAATTTTAAAAAATAAAATATAAAACATAAAAAATATAATAATTAATAACTATAACACAATAATTCAAATAAATTTTTACAAGAAGATTACAAAAAACATGAAAATCTAAATCAAAGACCAATGCAAGTTCAAATTAAATTACTTACAAAAATATTAAATAATTTAAAAATATATTAATATATTTTTCAATAGCTTTTTTACTTGACAAATTTTTATTTTTTTTCATTTACAGAAATACAATACATATTTTAATCAAATAGCAAATTAATTAAGATATAAAAATAGTAAAAAAGCATAATTATTGGAATGGACTTGGTTAGATTTAGAGTTTAAATGGTGAGCTCAAACCAATTCCAATATCCAAATCCAAAACCTATTTAATGGAGTTAATATTTTTGTTTAAAAGTCACCCAAAAATCGAATCAAGCTTCAAACTTGAATAGGTAGCCAACCCATGAACAAATTTAGTTGAGATCCAACTAATAAAAATATTATATAATTTGAAAATCCCAACTCCCAAGACTAATACACAACTCAATAAATCAATAATGTCAAAAAATAATTAATTCAAAAAAATAAATCAAACGAAAGATAAAAGCTACATTTGGATTGCACTAGACCTCCGATCCAATGCAATTCAACCGCTTTTTTACTCCAAACGCTTTGATTGGTACATTTGGATGATATATCCGTACGGTGAGGAAGGATTAAATTTTACATTTTTCCCCTTTTTTCAAATTCTTTTTAATTTTATTAATTGTTTATTTTCTTTTCAAAGTTTAAAAAATTCTTTATTCATTTAATATATTTAAGAATAACTTTTAAATATTTAATAACTAATTTATTTTTTGATATAAAATAATTTTAGGAATTTTTAATTTATTAAAATATATTATTTGGTATAAAATAATTTTAAATTGTTCATTAATTTTACAATTATCAAATACATATTATAAATTTTATAATATACAATTTTTAATTTAATGTCCTTAATAATCATTTTGTTTCTTTTCTACATACTTCACCTCACCTCCATTGCTACATTTGCATCCAAACACATATAATATTATTGATTTTAATCTCATTGTTATAGTATCCAATTTCACTGCTACATCAAGATTAAAAAGAAAAGTAAATAACATGAAGATATACATAAAAAAGCCTTATAAATAACAATAAAATTTAAGAGTATTCAGACAAAATTTTTTATTGGTAATATCCATAATTATTTCGATAAAATAATTACTAACGAAAATTACTTGTGGAATTTTCATTGGTAATATGTGAGACTCGAAAATTCCCTAAGCTCAGATTAAGCAATTTAATTGTAATTATTGGAGTTTAAATGGATTAAAGAGAAATTTGAGTCAATTACCAAGTTCAAATTATTATTTAATTTTGTAATTGGTGACTAATTAATCTAATTAATTTAATTAGTAGGAATGTGGACCAAATTGAAAAGAAAAGAAGGACCAAATCTCACAAAGCATGAAATATAGGATTCACCTACTTTGTAGTTAGGAAGTTACCATAGCTTTGAAATTATGTCCACCTCCCTTTAAACCTATCAAGAGGCTACAAGTGGAGGCCATGGGGCAAGATTCTCCACCATGGTTGCCCACTAACATCAACATGCACATCTTGTTTTCCTTTTCAGTTTCTAAACCACCATTTGAAAAATAAGAAGGAAAAGGGAGAAAACCTTGAAGAAGGCTTGGAGGCATTCAACCAAAGCGAGATTAAGGTATGGAAATCTAGTTTTCTTTTAAGTTTCAAGAGGAAATGTAGTATATCAACATGGTATTGTGAATTACTAACAAATATGGCCACTTTGCATGAAGGCGTTGTTAGGCCAAGCTTAGGGAGAGAAAGTATTTGATCCATTTTTGTGAAATAAGGTATAAAATTTTCATGATCTTGATCTACTGTGATATTGTGTAATGCTTTGTATGATTGATTTTGAGGTTTGGATAGTGAAAGTGAGGTGTTAGCTTTAAATTGACAAGTATTTTGAAAATGACAAAACTCAAGTAAGCTTAAAAATGATTTTTATACCAGTAAATTTGCTTTGAATGAACTCAATGATTGAAATTATTTTAACAAAGTCTTGGATTGCGATTGCAATTGAAAAGTCAGTAAATACTATTAGGAAAGTGTTAGAAGGTTTTGCACTGACTTAGAATCACAAAAGCCATAAACTTTGCAGCAAATTAAGTGCAGGAAAGTGTACTGGAAAAAAGGGATTGATCCCTACTATAGAGGGATCGATCCCAAAGTGACAGAATGCTTTGAGCCATCCGGGAAAGAGTTGGAAAGCATTCTGGAGAAAAAGAATCGATCCTTTTGAAAAGGGATCGATCCCTTTGCACGAGACCTGACTCTAACAGCTAGTTTTTGAGGGTTTCAACTGGAGGATATGCATTAAATGCTTCACCAACCGTTCTAATCGTTTGATGGGTTATAAATAGAAGCATTTATGAAGTTTGGAGGTAGACCAAGCATTTAAAAATCTTCAAGCCTCAAGAGAGAAAATCAAATCTGAAAATCTTCATTGTGTAACTCCTTTTGTTGGATTTCTTATTGTTCCTCACCCATTTACCAAAAATTTTGTTATTCAAAGGGGTGAGCTTTCCTTGTAAGGTCTGCTATTGTAGAGTGTGGGTAGTAATACAAGGGGAGAGGCTTAGAAGGAGATTTCTAAGTTATCAAGAAACATTGTAAGAGGTCTTGCCACACCTTCAAGTGGTTTGTAAGGATTCTCAAGGAAGAGCTGAATCAAAAACCTTGACAAGAGGTTCAAAGAGAGAGGACGTAGGCAAGAGACTGGCCAAACCTCTATAAACTGTGTTTGCTTCTCTTTCCTTTACTCTTTTTACTACATTTATCTCATTGTTGTTTATTTAGTTTTAATTGGGCATTAAGAGTTAGGAAAATTAAAAATAAGTAGAAAAACCGATTCACCCCCCTCTCGGTAGAGCCAATAATTGGTATCAGAGCTTGGGCTCGAGATTGAGTTAGATTAACATCTATCGGGTAAAACGATCACTAATGGCTTAAACTAGTATATCTACACCTTTGGTAGGAGAGGGACACTCTACGGTTAGACCTCCACTCTTTAATGGTGAAAACTATGCTTATTGGAAGACTAGAATGATGCTATTTATTCAAGCCAATGATTATGAAGTATGGAGGATTATTGTTAAAGGTCCCCTTATCCCTATTAAGAAAGTAGATGGGACGGATGTGCCTAAGAAAGAAGATGAGTGGGATACTAATGATATTAGAATGACACAATTTAATACTAAGGCAATGCACACACTATTTTGTGAATTAGGACCGAATGAATATAATCGAGTTTCACAATGTGAGAATGCTAAACAAGTTTGGGCTCGCCATCACATATGAGGGAACTACACAAGTCAAAGAAACAAAAGTAGGCATGCTCACCTAAGACTATGAATTGTTTAGAATGAAGAGTGATGAGTCAATTAGTGACATGTTTACTAGGTTTACGGACATAATAAATGGTCTTAAAGCCTTAGACAAGACCTACTCTAATGCAGAAATGGTGAAAAAGGTTCTCAATAGCTTACCTAAATCATGGGAAGCAAAAGTCACTGCTATTGAGGAATCCAAGGATCCTCATACACTTTCATTAGATGAACTTATGGGATCTTTACTTACTTATGAGATGAAAATTAAGAGAAATCAAGATCCCCCAAAGAAAGTTGGAGTAGCTCTAAAGTCCACCACAATTGAGGAATCAAAGGACGATCATGATGAAAGTGGTGCTGATGAGGATTTAGAAATGGCTATGTTCGCTAAGAGATTCAACAAATTCATGAGGATGAGAGCTAGTGGAAACTCTAGGTGACCTCCTAGGAGAGAGTTCAATAGAGGAGAAACTAGTAGGAAAGAAAAGGACCAAATTATTTGTTATGAATGCAAAAAACTTGGTCATATTAAATTTGATTGTCCTCTTTATAGAAAGCAAAATGAGAAGAAACCAAAGAAGAAGGCAATGGTGGCTACATGGAGTGATAGTGATTGCTCCGATGAAGAGAATGTGGAAGATGAAGTAGCCAACCTTTGTTTTATTTCTTTTGAAGATGAGAAGGTAACATCTAACTCATTAGATTCTAATGAATACACTTTTGATGAATTGCAAGATGCATTTGATGAGTTAGCAAATGAATTTGAACGCATGAATTTGAAATATAAGAAAATAATCTCTAAGTTGAAAAAGGAAAATGAAATGCTTATAAATATTAAATTAGAATGTGATAAGAAATTAGAAAATGCAAATCTAGAAATAGAAAAATTAAATAAAAAGAACTCTAATTTGCAAAACTCATTTTCTAGATTTTATATGGGTCAACAAAAACTTGATCATATGTTAGAGACCCAAAGAGCATTCTTTGATAGAGAATGGTTAGGCTATAATGCATCAAACAAAGAAACTCATCTAAAAAATTTCCTAGTTAAAGATAGAAACTTTGTTTTGTGCACATTATGTAATAAACTAGGACATTCTTCACAAGCATGCACCTCTAGGAAGACCTTGATTAAAGGAAAAATGGCTATCAAGATTTGGGTGCCCAAACATGTTTTAAATTTAGTGATGAGTCCTTAAAAATGAAATGGATCCCTAAATGATCAAAACTTATTAGTACTAACTCTCAAGGATCCAAGAAAATTTGGGTACCTAAGATGAAAGCTTGATGTGTTTGTATGTAGGAGGAAAAGTATTGCTACAAGGCTAAGTCCAAGGAGCATTGGTACCTTGATAGTGGATGCTCAAGACACATGACGGGTGACAAGAGCTAATTCAAGTTCTTAAAGCATAAGAGTGGTGGAGAAGTCACATTTGGAGACAACTCCAAAGGACAAATTGAAAGAATTGGCTCCATTGGTAACTTTTCCTCAACTATTGAGAATGTTAGAGGCTTAAAACATAATTTGCTTAGTATTAGTCAATTGTGTGATAAGGGATTTAAAGTTGTGTTTGATGATTTGTGTTGCAATGTTGTTAATGCCAAAACTAATCAAATTGTTTTTTATTGGATATAGACAAGGAAATATTTATATTGTGGATTTAAATGAACTTAATAGCAAAAATGTATGTTTTATGGCCACTAGAGAAGATGAACCTTGGTTATGGCATAGAAGACTAGGCCATGCTAGCATGCATGTTTTGTCTAAATTAGCCAAAAGAGACCTAGTAGTAGGATTACCTAAGCTTCAATTTGAAAATGATAAAGTTTGTGAGGCATGTGTAAGAGGAAAACATAAAAGAATTTCGTTTAAACCTAAGAAGTGTGTCACTACCTCTAGGTCACTTCAACTTCTTCACTTAGATCTCTTTGGACCAACTAGGACAACTAGTTTAGGAGGTAAACATTATGGATTTGTGATAGTTGATGATTACACTAGGTTTACTTGGGTGTTCTTTTTAAGTGTTAAAAATGAAGCCTTAGACAAATTCACTATTTTCTCAAAACTTGTTCAAAATGAAAAAGGTTACTCTATTACTAGTATTAGGAGTGATCATGGAAAAGAATTTGAAAATCTTGGTTTTGATACATTTTGCAATGAAAGTGGTATAAGTCATAATTTTTCAGCTCTTAGAACTCCTCAACAAAATGGGGTAGTTGAAAGGAGAAATAGAACCTTAGAAGAAATGGCTAGAACCATGCTTTGTGAAAATAACTTACCTAAATATTTTTGGGCTGAAGCAGTAAACACTTCTTGCTATGTTATAAATAGAGCTATGGTAAGGCTTATTTTAAAGAAAACTCCTTATGAGCTTTATAAAGGAGAAAGGCCTAACATAAGCTATTTTCACCCATTTGGATGTAAATGTTTTGTTTTGAACAATGGTAAGGATAACCTAGGAAAATTTGATGCAAAAAGTGATGAAGGTATTTTTCTTGGTTATTCTTTAAGTTCTAAGGCTTATAGAGTTTTCAATAAAAGAACACTTGTAGTAGAAGAGTCAATGCATGTAATCTTTGATGAATCAAATATCTCTAGTAGAACCAATCTTGATGATGAAGTAGAGATATTTGATGAACCTATAGTTGATCCATCCCAAGATAAGGATGTTAGGGAACAATCAGAAGATCTTAAAAATGAGGAGTCCATGGAACAAGAAATACTTGAGAAAGAATCTAGGTGTCCTAGAGAACTTGGATATGTGAAGGATAATGATATTGTTGGAGATCCAAACATTAGAGTTAGAACTAGGTCAACCTATAGAAACATATGTCAACATGTAGCCTTTGTGTCACAATTTGAGCCAAAGAATGTGGGTGAGGCCATGAAAGATGAAAATTGGATTATGGCCATGCAAGAGGAATTAAATCAATTTGAGAGAAGCAAAGTGTGGACATTAGTGGAAAGACCTAAAGATTATCCCATCATTAAAACCAAATGGATATTCAAAAATAAGATGGATGAGAATAGCATTATTGTTAGAAACAAGGCTTGGTTAGTAGCTCAAGGATATAGACAAGAAGAAGGGATAGACTATGATGAAACCTATGCTCCGATAGCTAGATTAGAAGCCATTAGGATGCTACTTGCTTTTGCATGCTATAAGGATTTAAGTTATATCAAATGGATGTAAAAAATGCTTTCTTAAATGGTTATATAAATGAAGAGGTTTATGTTGAGCAACCTCCCGGTTTTGAAAATCCAAAGTTTTCTAACCATGTTTTCAAACTATCAAAAGCCTTTTATGGATTAAAACAAGCTCCTAGAGCTTGGTATGAAAGACTTTCAAAGTTCTTAATCGAAAAAGGTATTACAAGAGGAAAGATAGACACAACCTTGTTCATTCAATCTAAGGGTAGTGACTTATTAGTGGTTCAAATTTATGTAGATGATATCATTTTTGGATCTACAAATGAGTCATTGTGTAAAAATTTCTCAAAGTTAATGCAAGGTGAATTTGAAATGAGTATGATGGGAGAGTTAACTTTCTTTCTAAGACTTCAAGTTAAACAATGCAAAGAAGGTATTTTCATAAATCAAGCTAAGTACACTAAAGATTTGCTCAAAAGATTTGGAATGGATGAGTCTAAACCTTATTCTACACCTATGAGCACAAATATCAAGCTTGATAAGGATGAAGGAGGAAAGTGTGTAGACACTAAACTATATAGGTCTATGATTGGCTCATTGCTATATTTAATTGCTGGTAGATCCAATATTATGTTTAGTGTATGCTTGTGTGCTAGATTTCAGTCATCTCCTAGAGAATCACACCTACAAGCAGTAAAAAGAATCCTTAGATACCTCAAAGACACCTCTTCCTTAGGACTTTGGTATCCTAAAGATTCTACACTTGATCTCCATGCTTATTCCGATGCGGATTTTGGTGGATGCAAAGTGGATAGGAAAAGCACATCAGGAACATGTCAATTCTTAGGAAGTAGGCTTATTTCATGGTTCTCTAAGAAACAAAATAGTGTAGCTCAATCTACAACCGAGGCTGAATATATAGCTTCTGGAAGTTGCGTTGCTCAAGTTTTGTGGATTAAACAACAAATGAGAGACTATGGAATAGAAATGAATTAAGTTCCCATCAAGTGGGACAACACTAGTGCTATCAACCTTACAAAAAATCCCATCCAACACTCTAGAACCAAGCACATTGAGATTAGACATCATTTTATACAAGATCATGTGCAAAAAGGGAATATTATTCTAGAGTATGTAGATACATTGCACCAATTAGCTGATATCTTCACCAAACCCTTGGACAAAGAGAGATTTTGCATTCTAAGAGGTGAATTAGGTATTCTGAATGCTCCTTGAACTGATTTGAAGTTGAATGAATGGCTTAAGTTGGTTTGTGATGATTGCAAGACAGAAATTTGAAGAATATAATTACCACTTGCAACTCATGACCTTAACTTACCATGTTACTGTTCATGTTCCTAGCTTTTTGAGATTGATTTGTTGAATTTTGTGTGTTTTGATCATGTTAAACTTTCTTTATTAGCCATAACCCATTTCTAATGGTTAAGACACTATCATAGCCATGGTCATTTATTGTTTCTGCATACTTATGCCATTTTCTGCACTTTTCTGCACTTTTTCTTCAGTTTTTCAACTCATCTCATGCATCTCAAGTGGCACCAACCAAATTTTGATCTTACGATATTAAAAATGCATAAGTTTCATTGTTTTCAAATCATTTTTATGCATCACAAATGAGGCAAGTGACTGAGAAGACAATTCTTCCCAAATAGGATTGATTTCCAAGTCCGTCGGGCCAAAAATCTGGGTGATGGAAAGCATTTTGCCTAAAAGGGATTGATCCC
This sequence comes from Heritiera fomes, assembly GCA_032173925.1. Lineage (NCBI taxonomy): Eukaryota > Viridiplantae > Streptophyta > Magnoliopsida > Malvales > Malvaceae > Heritiera > Heritiera fomes. The sequence continues at coordinate 10,744,655 of JAPDPM010000009.1, read as the reverse complement.
TCTACAATAGGGGATCGATCCCCTCGTACCAGAATGTACTTCGCGCTACATTTTAAACGTCGGCCCCCCACTTCTTTCTCACTATTCACATTCCTCTTCACTCCCAACGCCTTTCACCATTTCCTCTCACCCAAATCCTCTTGATCTTACTCATTTCTTCACCAAATCGCTTCATTCTTTCGCCAATCTTCCTCATTTCTTTCTCTTTTTGATTTCCCCTCCTCGTTTTCTGACAAAACTTCCTCTTTTCTTCTCTTCTTTCTTCTGTCACACCATGGTTACTATTCACTCAACATTTCAATTGTAAGTTTTTATCACATTTTTCATTCAATTTTTCTTGCATTTCTAGTTTATTTCATCCTGTCTTGACTACCCATTTGCATATCTTGTATAGATTTCCTTTCCATCTAGGTTTTCGCTTCATTTGGCACTTGTCTCTTTTCTAGGTTTCTACTTAGACTATTTGTAGTTGTTCATCCGTATTTCCTTATCATATTTGTTATATGCATCTTGGGTTGTAGCTCTCCGCTGTTGGTTCGATCGTATCTTTACCACTTACTCATCCATAGTTCACCACAATTGTGCCCACTACCTGTTCGATAAAAGTCCTCAACAAAATCTCCTATCTTTTTCCTACTCCATATGGCTCCTAAATATAAACATACTACTCAAAAACGCAAAACCAGTGCTCCCTCCTCCTCCTTCTCCATACCAACCACCTTTAATAGATGCTTTCGCCATGCCAATGAGAAAATCAAATTTCTAGCGAACTTTGCAAATATGCCCATTAAGCATTGGCGTTCTATTGATTTCAATTTCCTCGAATCAATTAATTTTCCTTACCTCGCCAAGTTTAATGAATATCATTGGACCCGGTTCCTCAAAATCAACACTCTGGTCCCTCCAAACATCATTCGCGCCTTTTTTTCCAATGCCGACATCATCTATGATCCAAATGATGAATGTACGGTCGTAGGAATTCGATCTTATGTCATGGGCAAAAATATTAAAATGACCACGCAATCCCTCTCCCTTGCCTTTATACTTCCTGACGATGGTTCTACCTATGAAAATGTCGACGTCCCTTTATGTTTCCCGTTACCGATAATCGTGTAAGTGACCTTCTTGTCTTTGCACGCCTCCTCCATATCATTATCTCCTGGAATCTCCGCTCTCTTGGCACCCGATATTCTCACCTTCGCAAACTTGATCGTTTTTGGCTCCATCATATTCATGAACCCGATGGCGATCAACCAGACCTCCTACACTTTATCCTTCATGATTGGGTGAAGATTGTTCGTGGCAAGGTCCACACCATTGTCTTTCCTCAGCCTCTCACCTTTTACTTACTCTCTGAAGGCGTTGACTGCTCATGTGAGGTCGGTATACTTCCAGATCCCAGCACCACAATCAATCTCTCCACTCTCCATAACCTGGGGTGGTATCAATGTCAAGTGAGTGACACATTCGAATGGGTCAAGAGTCATGGACCGCCTGCATCTCTCGAACATGCCCCGGCACCAGTCGGAGAAGAAGGTGCTGACACAGCCGACGCACCTGCAGTAGCCACATCCTTTGCCCCTTTCGGCTCCACGTCAGCCTCTCTCGACCAGATCATGCATATGCTTCAAAACTTTTAGCATGACGTGGGTCAGCGGCTTGATCACATCGAGGCCACCCAAGCTACCCTGTTCGATGAAATTCAGGATGTCCGCATGCAACACGAAGATTTTGTTGAGCAATATCACAAGACCTTTCCAAGGCGTTGATCCTCTTCTTTGTGGCATGCGTCTCTTCTAGCTAGTTATGTTTTCTAGTTGTTTCTTGAGACTTTTGCTAGTGTGTTTATGCTATCTAAGTTTTATGTTAATGACTATGACTTGTTCTGACATTACTTTTGCTTTAATGCCATTGGGTTGATCTTTGTTTCTCTTTATCTCATTGTCAATGCTCATGCTTATTGTGCTTATTATTGGTATCCCATTGTTGCTTTAACTTGACCTATACCACTAACCATTTCTCCATGTTCTTTGTTCTGTTTGTTCTTATTTATTCCTTTGCTATGACAAAAAAGGGGAGAATTAATGTAGTAAACTTATATTAAATTGAGGGGGAGCAATGCTTTTCAAAAAATTAAGTAACCTCAATTTTCAAACATAAAAGCAAATTTACCTTAAGTTTTGTCATATCAAAAAGGGGGAGATTGTTAGCTTTAAATTGACAAGGATTTTGAAAATGACAAAACTCAAGTAAGCTTAAAAATGATTTTTATACCAGTAAATTTACTTTGAATGAACTCAATGATTGAAATTATTTTAACAAAGTCTTGGATTGCAATTTCAATTGAAAAAGTCAGTAAATACTCTTAGAAAAGTGTTAGAAGGTTTTGAACTGACTTAGAATCACAAAAGCCATAAACTTTGCAGCAAATTAAGTGCAGAAAAGTGTACTGGATAAAAGGGATCGATCCCTACTGTAGAGGGATCGATCCCAAAGTGACAGAATGCTTCGAGCCATCCGGGAAAGAGTTGGAAAGCGTTCTGGAGAAAAAAGATCGATCCTTTTTGAAAAGGGATCGATCCCTTTGCATAAGACCTGACTCCAAAGGCTAGTGTTTGAGGGTTTCAACGGGAGGATTTGCATTAAATGATTCACCAACCGTTCCAATCGTTTGGTGGGTTATAAATAGAAGCATTTATGAAGTTTGGAGGTAGAACAAGCACTCAAAAATCTTCAAGCCTCAAGAGAGAAAATCAAATTTGAAAATCTTCATTGTGTAACTCCTTTTGTGAGATTTCTTGTTGTTCCTCACCCATTTATTGAAAATTCTATTATTCAAAGGGGTGAGCTTTCCTTGTAAGGTCTGCTATTGTAGAGTGTAGGTAGTAATACAAGGGGAGAGGTTTATAAGGAGATTTCTAAGTTCTCAAGAAACATTGTAAGAGGTCTTGCCACACCTTCAAGTGGTTTGTAAGGATTCTCAAGGAAGAGCTGAATCAAAACCTTGACAAGAGGTTCAAGAAGAGAGGACGTAGGTAAGAGATTGGCCGAACCTCTATAAACCTGTGTTTGCTTCTCTTTCCCTTACTCTTTTTACTGCACTTATCTCATTGTTGTTTATTTAGTTTTAATTGTGCATTAAGAGTTAGGAAAATTAAAAATAAGTAGAAAAACCGATTCACCCCCCTCTCGGTAGAGCCAACATGAGGATTTTGGTATTTTAGGGCATTTTAGGGTTAGGTTTAATTTTGAAAAATCTAGGTGATGATTGTGACATATAATGGATGTTGTGGTGTGATCAATAACGTAGTAAGAGGTTGAATTTAGGGTTAGAAAACCTTGGAAGGAAATTTACCCAATTTAGGGTTTGGTGAAGCCAGGTTCGACCAACATCTAGAAGTTGGGACTATGATGTTGATTTTTGTAATTAAAAATATAATTAAGCTTAATTAAAGGTTTGTAGGTAGGGTTTGAGAGTCAAAAGGTTGAATTTTTAGTTTAAGGTTTGACTTTTTGTAAGAAAGGTTGAGTTGAGGTAATTTAGGATTTAGAGTGAGTTTTGAACGTCCCAATGATAAAAAAGAGGTTTAGTAAGCTTTTGGCAAAGTCAACTTAGAGATTGATTGGGTCAAACTTTTAGAGTTTGACATTAATCGAGGATTGACTTTGACTAAAATGTCAAATGAGGTTTAACCAAAAGAGGAGACTAAGATATTAATTAAATTAAGTCAAATGTGAAATAGATTGGTCAAAACTATTAAATTTGGGGCTTGACTTTTTTAGATAAGAGTTGACTTTGATTGCACATTAATCGAGGTGTTTCCTTATGAATACGAAGTATAAGATTAGTAAAATTTTCTAAGACATAGTAAGTACTCTAATCAAGCCTTTTTAGTTTTCTATTAGTATCGTAAAGTATGTGTTTTGTGAAATTGTGAAAAATGTGTTTATGGCTGTTTTTATGCAAAATGTGTTTATAACTCGCTTTATAAGCGTTTTGAGATTGTGATATATTTTCGAAAAATGCTTTGAAACATGATTTTATTGTGCATGTGATTGGCCTATATATTTATATTGAATTGACTTTGATATGTGCTTGGTATAAATGTGACGATCCTTGCTGAATTTTTGTACCTGTGTTTTGTAAAATTATGGGTCCCTATGGGGGTTGTGTCTTGATTTGGAGATTTAGGAACTATATTAGCACTATGTAGGATTTGTAACCTATGATTGGGATACATCCCATGAAGGTATGAGGACCGAATGTCTAATGACATCGATAGAAATGAGGATTGACTGAGGCATCAGCAAGTGGTGGGATACTCAATCCTAATGCACGAATATGAGACCCATCTAGTATGCTGTCGTAACGTCTAGGTCCGTGAACCTAACCGCTAGACTTTAAAATTCTAGGAGTCGCCACCAACCATCCAAACCTAAGGTGTGATTGGTCACCTATTCTTGTCTAAAGATAAGGCTTGGTCTACGTTCAAAGAATCTAGGGTTCGGGAGTACGGTTACGTGCGGGGAAGGATTAGCACCCCAACAACGCCCATCCTAAAATGGTACCAACTATTCTAGGTCATTCTAAATTTATCTTAATTTGAGTTAATTTCAATGCGCTTAATATATTGAAAATTTACTTAAAATCCTTCCATCAATCTGGTTCAGACAATAAGTAAATCCCTTCACCTCAAGAGTATTCAAGTAGTACCAATTGACTTGCTCGAAGAGGCTCCATCGTCGGATCATTTAAATACATTATGACAACCCTAATATTGACTCTATACCCAATAAATCCTTCTAAATTTAATTTAATTGATTTCGATATGCTTAAAATATTGAAAATTTACTTAAAATCCTTCCATCAATCTGGTTCAGACAATAAGTAAATCTCCTCATCTCAGGAGTATTCAAGTAGTACCAATTGACTTGCTTGAAGAGGCTCCGTCGTCGGAATATATTATGAAAATCCTATTTTTTGGCCCTATACCCAATCCTTACTAATTTTCTATTTTATTTTAAATGTGTCTATTATTTTTTGAATTCATGTTACTTCAATATCCTATTTCTATTTTTATTTTAATTGTCTTTATTATTATATTTTATTTATTTTTATTTTAGAAAAAGAACACATATTATTGTATTGAAAATTTACTCTAAACCTTCCATCAATCTGGTTCAGTCTAGAGCAAACTCCTCACCTAGAAATTTCCAAGGAGTACCATTCGACTTTCTTGGAATTTCATCATCGGATAATTTGCATTTATCTTCTTAATTTTATTATTTCCTTATTCAATCTTCATTCTCTTTTATTCTTATTTGCATTTTTTAATTTAATTTATTATTCTATTATTCTATTTGTCTAATGTCATACTAAACATATAAAACAGAAAATATATCATACAAATATCATACAAAAAAACATATCAACACACAAATTATTTATTCAACACATATTAATCAAATATTATCAAAATAATTAAATCATGCAAAGTAAATCAATTCATATTATACAAGTCATGCAAATAAATCCACAATTAACCAATTCATATTAAACCATTCAATTGTTATTAAATTAATTAACTAAGGTAAATTATTTTTAATCACAAATCAAATTATCATGCCAATTATTTAAACCAATTTTTATCCTTATTATAAATTATCCTATACAATTAGAACAATTACATCAAGTCAAATATTAGTGTCAAATGGTTAATATATTAAATGTTTACCAAGTTAATGTTATATAAATTATTAATTTATTCATTAGCTTTAGATATACAACCATATATACATACCTGCACGTGCCTCCCTTTTCTTGTCTTTCTTTTCTTTATTCCTCCACGTTTCTTTCTCCCTGTCTTGCTTAGCTATTGCTCCTCAACACTACAGCAGTTTCCAGTGCAAACTCCCTTGTAGTAAATAGAAGCAGCTTTGATGAAGAACTGTGGTTCCTTGCAGCACCGTGGGAGAGCAGCTGGTGCGGCGTTGGCGTCAGGCAGCAAACAACAGCAGTAACGGTGTCTCCCAACAGCAGCAGCGGCAGTTGAAGATGACGTGATGGTGTGGTTCTTCCTCACATTTCTGTTTGCAGGTTGCTCAATCAGTGGAGACGCACCCAATAACAGGGGATGGAATGGCAACAGCAAGTCTTAGAGGTGTTGCCACAGATAGCCTTGAACGGTGGTAGCGCAAAACATGCAGCAAAGGGCAAGAGCGCAGCAGTGATTTGTTGATATAGCAGGGAATGACTTGGTAAGGTAGAAATTGGTGCAATGGCGTGAAAGCTTGATGCACTAGTGTTGAAGAGGAACAAGCTACGGGGAGAGGCGAGATAGAGTGGCCAGACAATAAGGAGGCAACAACTGTACCAAGCAAGGCAAAGGGCAACTCTGTTTGGCTATGGCAACAATCTTGGCGCGAGAAGCTATCCGTGACAACAGTGGTCTGGTAAAAAAAATGGTGCTGGAGAGGGTGCTGTTTGTGGATGAAAATGGTGAGGGTATGGGTGTAAGACAAAGGAGGTGTGATTCGGGAAGAGGGTGATTAGTAGCAAGACGTGGGATAAGAGAGAGCTTTGGTGAGGATAATGGACAAAGGCTGAGGGTGGCTTTTGAAGATGGTGATGGCATCCGATGATGATAATGGCTTAGTGCAAAAATGATCCCCCCCTCCCATAGAATAGCAGTATCCTCCTTTTATAATCACAAGGAGTTAGAGTTTTAATTTAATTAGGTGACAATTAGTCTTTATCTCCCCTTTTTTGTTTATTTTATTTATTAATTCCTATACTAATCTAACTCTACTAATTTAATTTTAATCTAATAACAACTCTCCTATTAATAAATTCTAATAATTATCCTAAAAAATCTAATAATCTAATCCTAAAATTAATTTTTATTTTATTTTCTTATTTCATTTTTTCTTTTTTTGTTATTCCTTTTTTTATTCCTAAATCCTATTTTAATTTTAATTTCCTAATTAATGTTAATTCTAAATCTAAAAATCCTAATTAAAATACAATGTCACTTAACTTTACTAATTATTTTTTTACAAGTTAAGACCCCGGACAAAATACGGTGTCTACATATGCATATTACTATTTTGTGTCTTCCTTAGTGGAATATGTTGCCAGAGTGTTTGTGTGACATTAGTAACATTTGACCAGTGATTAGGATGGATGTATATGTTCTATGAGGGTATGAGGATCGTTGTCCATGCAATAACATGTAATTGTGGCCTACCACTATTGTTTTAGGAGTCTACTTGCCTTCTTACCTACTTTGGCAGGATTTTAGTTTTCGTATGTGATATATATTGCAAAAATTGTTAAGAAACTTACAACTTAAACAACTCCAATTTCTTCCCTAATTTTAGTTGGCCTTAATGAATCTAAATAATATGTTACACCATCCTAAAGGTCGATGACTTGAATATATAATTTATTTATATAATAAATATAATATTGTAAACATATATCAAGTAAATATTACAAATAAATAAGTTGATACATCATTTTTTTTAGAAAAATAACTTAGGTAAACTAACTCGAGATTATAAAGAGCTAAAAATAATTATCTCTTAATTGCTAACTCTAACACAACTTTCAAATTATTTGCTTAGACTTTTGCATTGCCATGGACATGTGAGATCCATGAAGGCTAAAATAAAAGCAAGCTTCTTCATTAACTTTTTTTCCTTTATTTTATTGCGAAGTAGAATGGAATGACAAGTTAGAGTAATAATATATAATTAGTTTCATGGAACATAATAAGATATATATATATATATATATTTATACATATATATTTAATGAATGGGAAATCAGACAATTGGATGTAAAAAAAGCGTTTTTACATGGAACATTATCTTAACTTGTTTATGGAACAACCACTTGGATTTCAAGATACAACCTATTCATGTTTGTCATTTAAAAATAGCATTGTATGGTTTTTGTCAAGCTCCTTCTGCCTGGTTTGATTATTTTTGTCATTTTCTTCTTTCAATTGGTTTTTCTTATTGCTTCGCTAATTCCTCTCCTTTTATTCAACAAAATACATAAGGTACAATTTTATTATTGGTATGTGTAGATGATATTATAATCACCAGTAGAAATTCTAGTTTTTTGGATAGCTTTGTTGCAAAACTTGGTGCCACATTTTCTATGAAAGATCTTGGCTACATATATTATTTTCTTGGTGTAGAGCTGCATCGGATCTCTCAAGGGATTTTCCTCAATCAAGCAAAATATGCAATTGAGTTACTTGAGAAAGTGGAAATGATTGATTGCAAGCCAATATCCACCCTTATGGTTGCAAAGCCTCAAAAATTTCTGAAGTGTTATTTCACAATGCTCATCATTACCATAGAATTTTTAGCAGCTTATAGTACTTAACATTTACAAGCCAAACATCATTTATAGTGTCAATTATGTTTGCAATTCATGCATTCTCTTACAAAATTTCACTTCTAGCTTGTTAAAAGAATCTTACATTATGTTTAAGGAAGTATTATCCCCTGGTATTCAATTTCTCTCTAATACTACACTTGATTTTTTTGCCTTTTTTATGCTAATTGGGCTTGTTGTCCACTTATTAGGCGATCAACTTCTGGATATTGTAGCTTTTTTTGTGGAAATTGCGATTCTTGAAGTTTAAGAGAAACAATCAACCTACAGTAGCTTGCTCTAGTGTAGAAGCAAAGCATTGCACTTTGGCTTCCACTATCGCTGAACTTACTTGTATTTCTTTAATTCTTCGAGATTGGTCTTTACATGAAACAACTAGCAACTCTCTTGTGTGACAATATGTCAACGCTTCATATGACTCTCAATCCTATTTTTCATGCTCAAACAGAATATATTGTGATTATTATCTCTTTGGACTTGAGAAAGTGGCATTGGGCTCACTCATAACCTGACTTGTTTATTCAAGTAATTAAGTGGTAGACATTTTTATTAAACCTCTTTCTCAAGCTTGTTTTGAGGAATTGTATGTCAAACTTGGACTATGGAACCATGTCTAGTTTGAGGGGGAGTGAAGGAAAAATTTCTCTGCCCATCATCCTTGCTTAATTAAATCAAGAAAAAAGGTATGTAAAAAGGAAACAAAGCATACAACAAAATAGTCAAGATAAACAACAACCAACGATTAGCAAAATTATTGGAGCAATGGTATCCTAAAGATACTCATGATAGATCTCACATCCCTTGACTATTAAGTTTGTTTACAGAAAGGTTGTAAAATATCGACCTTATTGTAAAGTTATGAGATATCATGAGATAATAAATATCTCATGAGAAATTGAATAAACTTTGAAAGTTAAATAAATATATTAATAATGGTGTGACAAATCACAGGTAAACTTAAATTTAATTAAACATAATGTAGATTACATTTCTATCCTTTTAAAAGGTAATACAAATATTTAAATTACATTTTTAACCATTCATAAAAAAGTAAAATTACAATTTTATCCCTTTAAAATATGAAACCATATTATCTAATTGCCCAGAAAATTTAAGGCAATCAAATGCCCGTGTATGGTAGTCAACTAACCTAGTTATTTTACTGGACAAATTGCTTCTGGCATATAGGTAGTTAAGTGCCTTTAGTTGACTGCCATATTTAAGCAAAGTCATTCTGTCTAGAAAAAAACCGAGTCAATCGACTGCCATACATGGGCATTCGATTGCCTTAATAATTTTAGAATTGTTTTACGCTTATTGTCGTAAATTTTACAATTAATTATTGTTTATTTAAACTGTTTATAGTGTTTTTATAATTATTTACATAAAATTTATGCTAAATTACATTAATTTTATAGTTAATTATTATGAAATTTAATATTGATCTAATAAAATTTAGGATGAATCTCATATATTTTATGACAAATGTTATAAAGTTTACAATGAATATAATAAATTTTATGTTGAATGTCATAAAATTTACGATAATCAAATAAATTTTACGATAAATCTTATAGATTTTAGGATGAATCTTATAGATTTTACAATGAATCTTATAGATTTTACGATAAATCTCATAAATTTTACGATGAATCTAGTAAATTTTACAATGAATCTAATAAATTTTACGATGAATCTCATAAATTTTACGATGATTCTATTAGTTTTAAGTTAATTCTAATAACTTTATACTTATTCTCGTATGTTCACAGTAAATATAATTGTGAAATCCCCAATTTCCATGTATTCCTCCATGCATGTAAAGTATTTCAATTCAATATGATTAAATGAATATGAAGTTTAATGTATGAATGATGTATGCATGATGTATAGAAGAAATAAGAAAGTTAAATGTCAATTAGTCAAATAAATTATGTTGATATCAAAAAAATATTAAGAGTATGAGAGAAGAAATTAAATCAAAAATTTATTGGAGATTAAATGGATGAGTCATATGGAAGAGGAATTAAATGGACAAATGGTCTTGAGTCAAAAGGATAAAGTTGGCTGAGATGATTAAAGGGATAGAGGTGCATTTAATGCATGTTGCATGACTCACCAGCCCCATTAGCCATCACCCCTACGCCAGCCCTATTCCAGCCCTCTCCCTCTCGTTCCATCTCCAAGCTTCTAAGTTCCATTTCAAATTTCCTTGATAAGCTGCCTTAATTCTCCAGCAATTCATTAAGTTTATTAGATGAAAAACGATCCTTGTCACTAGACTAAGAGATATCCAAAGTTTGGTGGATTGATTCCAAGCATTGGAAGAGATCTCAAGGTTTGAGATTTTGGTCTCTAGTGAAGGTAAGAGAAGAAGATGATTTAGTCAATTTGATTCATGGTTTGGAGTTGTTTTGAGTTAGTATGATATATGTATGATGATGGTTTAAAGGTTTAAATTGATTTGATGTTACATCTTTGAAGGAGTGAAAGCTAGGGTTGACGCATCAAGTGATCTTGCGTTCTCGGAGGAATCGAGGTAAGAAATTTATGTAACGGACGTAAGGCGGCTATGTCCGCATGTTTTATGATGTTTGTTTGTGGTTTGGGAAGAAACACCAGCTGATTTCATGCAGGAAAAATGACATTTTCGGACTTGTCTCGTAGTGCCAATTAGGCTAGGAGCAGCCGACTGCCTTAAAAAGAAGTCGACTGCTTAGAGACAACCAAAATGCCGTTTTTCAAAAATCGACTCAAACCAGTTGACTGCTATGTAAGCCAGTCGACTGCTATTTACCCAGAAGCATTCTGTTTCAAACCAATCGACTGCTATATAGACCAATCGACTGCTATTTGCCAAAATGCATTCTGTTTCAAAACCAGCCGACTGCCTTATGAGACTAGTCGACTGCTAATTTTCCAGAAGCATTCTGTTTCAAAAACAGTCGACTACTATATGGACCAGTCGACTGCTATTTATTAAGAAGCATTCTGTTTGAAAACCAGTCGACTGTTATATGCACCAGTCGACTGCCCCCATGTATTTTCCGAAATGAAAATAATTTTGAGAAATGAAGTCATGAGGCAGCCGCCGACCGCCCTGTGAGGCCAGTCGATTGCCATGTATGAAAAAGAGATTTCAAAGGTTATTTGATTTAAACACAAAGTGTTTTCTGAAAAAGTATATTATAAATGTTTTGAGACTATGGATTGCGTGATGATTATGCATTTCTGATGGCTGAGAGACTCTAATCAAATCCTCAGTAATATGTATGTTAAGCAAGGAACCCTAGTTCGGTCCTCAAGACCATAAGTGACACATGACTAGTGCTCATTGTGGCATTATTAAGGCAAGAGAGAATCCCTGACCTCTACATGGTATACCAATGTACTAATGCATGATTAGAGTCATATAAATGGGTATAAAGGATTTATATGACGATACAATCGCTTAAATAATTGTACATAGTCTCCATCCTATTTCAAAGGATAAACGATGTCTGTTTTAAAGTAAAGAAGTATGATGTATGTTTTCAAGTAAAGAAGTATCATGTATGTTTTCAAGTAAAGAAGTATGATGTATGTTTTCAAGTATGTTATGAAGTATGATGTTTTAAAGAAAGAAGTACAATGTATGTTTCAAGAATATGATGCATGTTTTACATGTATGCTGTTTTAAGAAGCATACAAAGTATGTTTGCCATGTCATTGAAAATAAATATGCATGATTGCAAACAATGCATGAAAGATGTTTATGATGCATGCTTTATAATGCTTTACATGACATTGTAGAGCCAAGTAGGAAAAATGCATATAGAGGCATAGTACGCTCTTTTACATATTTTTCTTACTGAGCGTAAACTCACCCTTTTACGACCATTTTTCCTACAGATTACCTGAAGTGAGCCTCGCTCCGATTAGAGGAGCTTGTTTTGGAAAGATTGCAGTGCACCTTCTCGATACGCTTCCCAATTATCATAGAAGGTATACTTATATGTTCATATATATATATAGTAAATTGTAATTCAGCTACGGTACAGTACAAGTAGCAATTATGTATATAGGATGTCTGGGGATGTAAGATAAGATGATGTATGAGATCCTGTGAAAATGGAATGGTATTTATATATATCATTTTTATGCTTATGGAAATTGAATAAAATTTTATGAGCTATTAGATAATTAGCTTAAGAATAAAGGAAGAATGACACTGGATGAACTAAATCTAAATAAAGAAGGAAAAAGATAAGTGATAAGATGAAGTGACGGGGACATCACAGAGTGGTATCAGAGCAGTTTAGATTGAGGTTTGTCAGTGTCAAGAAGTTAGAAATAGAGTATATCCCTAATTGTACTGTACTTGTCTGAATACAAATGCATAGTATAACTGTTTATGGTTATACTAAAGAGCTCAATGATGATTATATTTACAGTATGAGCTCACGAAGAAGAGGTACAAGTAGAGGAAGAGGACGGGGTCGCACTGAAGAGCCCCCAGTTTCATCTCCTCATCCATCTCCACCGCATAGCCCGAATACTCGGCTAGCTAAAATGGAGAAGCATATGGAGAACATGGCCACGATGTTCACCCAGTTTATGTCTAACTTCTCGCATGTGGCCACAAGTACCCCCGCAGCGACACCTGCTATTCCTCCTACAGAAGTAACCCCACCAGCCCCAACTACGGAAAGGCGGGATTCTAGAGCCGATTGTAGTGTGGCCCTAATAAAAGAATTTAAGAAGTTGGATCCGCCCAAGTTCAAGGGGGAAAGAGATCTGCTGACCGCAGAGAACTGGATGAAAGCGGTCTTGAAATCCTTCGAGTACATGCCCTGCTCCGAAAGGAAGAAAGTAGGCTTGGCTGCCTATTTACTGATTGACGATGCCGAATATTGGTGGCAAGCTACTCGGACCGTGTTAGAGGCCCGATATGATGAAGTCACGTGGAATAAATTTGTGGAGGCTTTTAATGAACAATACATCCCACGCACGGATCAGAATAGACTGAAGATTGAGTTTCTAAGCTTAACTCAAGGTACAATGACAGTGAATCAGTATGAATCTAAGTTCACCACCTTGAGTAGATTCGATCCAGAGGTCCGGAGAGATGAAGGGCATAAAATCTACAGGTTCATCGAGGGATTGAAGTCCCCGATTAGATCTAAACTGTATTTGATGGATGTCACCACCTATGGAGAAGCTGTCCGTAAGGCTCAGTTGTGTGAGCAGGACTATGATCTACATCATGCTGATTTCCGAGCCAAGGGTAAAGGCAAAGAACCGATGAAGTGAAAGTCGGATGAGAAAGCTCAGAGTGATAGGTATCCATATCGGAGAAGTAGAAGATCTGAAGGAGTTTCTATAGGTACTCCTAAAGCTACTGGGATCAAGATAAGCGATGAGCGATCCCGATACCCAGCAGGAAGTATCGCTAGCTCACCGAAGAGTACGATACAAAGATGTGAGCAATACGGGAAGTTTCACGGATCACAGCCATGTCACTTGGCGAGTGGCGCTTGCTTTAGATGTGGGGAGAAAGGGCACATGATTAGAGACTGCCCTCAGAGAGACCAAAGAATACCCGAGGAATATGACAAGACCCCTAAATCGCAACCTAAGGCCACTATTGCCGAGAAGGGAAAGAAAGCTGTGACTCAAGGACGAGTGTTTGCCATCGATGAAGAATCTGCCGATGCCTCGTCCAAAGTGATTAAAGGTAAAATTTACCTATTTGATATAAGTGTTACTGCATTATTTGATCCAGGCTCCACGCATTCATTTATGTCTCCTAAAATTGTTATGAAAATGCCTGTTGAGCCTGAGACTTTAGAACACTTATTAAAGATAAGCACACCCCTTAAGGAATCACAAATGACCGAGTTAGTGTATAGAAACTGCAAACTACGGGTAGAAGAAAGAGAATCAATAGCTGACCTAATCCTAGTAAATATGTACGGATTTGATGTTATTTTGGGTATGGATTGGTTAGCTAATAATCATGTTATATTAGACTGTCATGCAAAAAGTGTAACCTTCTCTTCACCCATTAGATATGTTGTAAATTTTGCAAGTAATTAATATGAAGTATGTTTGGTTTTTGATTTAAATTCATATAAGAGTAATGAAAAGCATGTGTGGTTGTATGAAGGATTTATTGCTTATGTGGAGGACGTAGATCAGAAACGTCCCGGACTCAAGGATATTCCTGTGGTCCAAGATTTCCCCGAGGTATTTTCAGATGATCTTCCAGGACTTCCATCGGATAGGGAAGTGGAGTTTATGATTGATTTGGTGCCGAGGACTGAGCCCATTTCAAGAGCTCCCTACCGGATGGCTTTGGTAGAATTAGAAGAGTTGAAGAAGCAGCTTCAGGAGTTGCTAGACAAGGGATTCATACGACCTTGCGTATCCCCTTGGGGTGCTCCTGTGCTTTTTGTCAAGAAGAAGGACGGTAGTATGAGGTTGTGCATCGACTACCGGGGGTTGAACAAAGTGACGATTAAGAATAAGTATCATCTTCCCAGAATAGACGACCTCTTTGATCAGCTAAAGGGTGCGCAAGTTTTTTCCAAGATAGACTTGAGATCGGGATATCATCAGTTGAAGATTCGGAACGAAGATATCCCTAAGACTGCATTTAGGACACGGTATGGTCACTATGAGTTCTTAGTGATACCGTTTGGTCTGACCAATGCACCTGCAGCCTTCATGAATCTGATGAATGACGTGTTTAAGCAGTACTTAGACCAGTTTGTCATTGTCTTCATCGATGACATATTGGTGTACTCAAGGTCATGGGAAGAGCATGAGCAGCATTTGAAGATAGTTTTGCAAACCCTTAAGGATAGAGGATTGTATACGAAGCTAAGTAAGTGTGAATTTTGGTTGAATCAAATCTCCTTTTTAGGTCATGTTATCAATAAAGATGGGGTCTCGGTCGATCCATCAAAGATTGAAGCGGTGGTTCAATGAGAAAGACCGAAGACTGTGACGGAGGTTAGGAGTTTCTTGGGTCTAGTTGGCTACTATAGAAGATTTGTGGAGGGTTTCTCGAAGCTATCTGCTCCATTGACGCACTTGACGTGCAAAGAGGTGAAGTATGAGTGGAATGAAGCCTGTGAGTGTAGCTTCCAAGAGTTGAAGCGTAGGCTAATGATTGCACCGATCCTTACCATCCCTAGTGGTTCAGGTGGATTTGCAGTGTATAGCGATGCCTCAGGGCAAGGTTTGGGATGTGTATTAATGCAGCATGGTAAGGTAGTAGCCTATGGTTCTAGACAGCTAAAGGACCATGAGAAGAACTACCCGACTCATGATTTGGAGTTAGCTGCAGCAGTGTTTGCCCTGAAGATATGGAGGCATTACTTGTATGGTGAGAAATTTCAGATTTTTCCAGATCATAAAAGTCTGAAATACTTGTTTTCTCAAAAGGAGTTGAATATGAGGCAAAGAAGATGGCTCGAGCTTCTAAAAGACTATGATTGTGAGATTTTGTACCACCCGAGGAAAGCTAATGTGGTGGCGGATGCTCTGAGCCGGAAGCATGTAAGTATGGTAGCCTATATGATGATCAAAGAACACGAACTGATTGAACAGTTTGCAAGCCTCAACCCTAATGTTTTGCCTAATGAGCAATTGGGAATGATGGCTAGTTTGAGGATTGAGCCAGATTTGATGGATAAAATCCGAAGTGCTCAAAAGGAAGATGATAGATGCATTGAGGCTATGAATCAGATACAGTTAGGTATGACCTCAGAATTTTATATTAGTAGTAATGGAATTTTGAGGTTTAAGAGACGTATATGTGTTCCACGTGATGATGAATTGAAGAAGTTGATCTTGACTGAAGCACATGCCACTAAATACACATTGCATCCAGGAAGTACGAAGATGTATCATAATCTTCGCAAGGTGTATTGGTGGAATGGCATGAAGAGAGACATAGCTGATTTTGTGGCGAAATGTCTCACATGTCAACAGGTTAAGGTGGAGCACCAAAAGCCCGCAGGATTACTGCATCCTCTGCCTATACCTATGTGGAAGTGGGAACACATTACGATGGACTTTATAATGGGATTGCCTAGAACCAAGAGGAATCAAACGGTATTTGGGTGATCGTAGTTAAATTGACAAAGTCAGCTCACTTCCTGCCTATGAAGTCAACAGATACGCTCAATGCTTTGGCAGATATGTATGTAAGAGATGTTGTAAGACTACACGGTGTTCCAGTAAGCATCACTTCTGATAGAGATTCCAGGTTTACTTCCCATTTCTGGGAGCATTTTCAGGAAGCCATGGGATCTAAGCTGAATTTCAGCACAGCTTTTCATCTGCAGACTGATGGACAGTCCGAGCGTACGATTCAGACGCTCGAGGATATGTTGAGGGCTTGTGCTATGGACTTTAAAGGCTCCTGGGATGACCATCTGCCATTGATTGAGTTTGCCTATAATAATAGTTATCATGCAAGTATCGGAATGGCACCATATGAAGCTTTATATAGAAGAAGGTGTCGATCTCCGATTGGGTGGGAAGAAGTGGGCGAACGTAAGTTGTTGGCTCCAGATTTAGTCGAGCAAGCCTCAGAAGATGTTAAGTTGATTTGTCAAAGGCTTAAGACAGCTCAAAGTAGACAAAAGAGCTATGCGGATGCTCGACGGAGACCACTCGAGTTTATGGTTGGAGATTTTGTGTTCTTAAAAGTTTCTCCATCCAAAGGAATTATGAGATTTGGCCGACGAGGTAAGTTAAGTCCTCGCTACATTGGTCCATTTGAAGTCTTAGATTGAGTAGGTGATGTTGCATATAGATTGGCATTGCCTCCGGAGCTATCGGGAGTGCATAATGTGTTTCATGTATCGATGCTTCGGAAATATAATCCGGATCCATCTCATGTCATTGAGTATGAGCCCCTAGAGATAAGGGAAGATATGAGTTATGTAGAGAAGCCGATTCAGATTTTGGACATAAAAGACAAAGTATTGAGGTTTAAGATAATCCCATTAGTGAAAGTTCTCTGGCAATACCATACGACAGAAGAAGCTACATGGGAGTTAGAGAGCTTAATGAAAGAAAGATATCCAGAGCTGTTTACATGATAAACTAATGCAAATTTGGAGGACCAAATTTTCTAAGGTGGGGAGGATGTGAAATCCCCAATTTCCATGTATTCCTCCATGCATGTAAAGTATTTCAATTCAATATGATTAAATGAATATGAAGTTTAATGTATGAATGATGTATGCATGATGTATAGAAGAAATAATAAAGTTAAATGTCAATTAGTCAAATAAATTATGTTGATATCAGAAAAGTATTAAGAGTATGAGACAAGAAATTAAATCAAAAATTTATTGGAGATTAAATGGATGAGTCATATGGAAGAGGAATTAAATGGACAAATGGTTTTGAGTCAAATGGATAAAGTTGGCTGAGATGATTAAAGGGATAGAGGTGCATTTAATGCATGTTGCATGACTCACCAGCCCCATCAGCCATCACCCCTACGCCAGCCCTCTTCCAGCCCTCTCCCTCTAGTTCCATCTCCAAGCTTCTAAGTTCCATTTCAAATTTCCTTGATAAGCCGCCTTAATTCTCCAGCAATTCATTAAGTTCATTAGACGAAAAATGATCCTTGTCACTAGACTAAGAGATATCCAAAGCTTGGTGGATTGATTCCAAGTATTGGAAGAGATCTCAAGGTTTGAGATTTTGGTCTCTAGTGAAGGTAAGAGAAGAAGATGATTTAGTCAATTTGGTTCATGGTTTGGAGTTGTTTTGAGTTAGTATGATATATGTATGATGATGGTTTAAAGGTTTAAATTGATTTGATGTTACAACTCCAAACCATGTATGATATATGTATTGGAAGAGATCTCAAGGTTTAAGATTTTGGTCTCTAGTGAAGGTAAGAGAAGAAGATGATTTAGTCAATTTGGTTCATGGTTTAGAGTTGTTTTGAGTTAGTATGATATATGTATGATGATGGTTTAAAGGTTTAAATTGATTTGATGTTACAGCTTTGAAGGAGTGAAAGCTAGGGTTGACGCATCAAGTGATCTTGCGTTCTCGGAGGAATCGAGGTAAGAAATTTATGTAACGGACGTAAGGCGGCTATGTCCGCATGTTTTATGATGTTTGTTTGTGGTTTGGGAAGAAACACCAGCTGATTTCATGCAGGAAAAATGACATTTTCGGACTTGTCTCGTAGTGCCAATTAGGCTAGGAGCAGCCGACTGCCTTAAAGAGAAGTCGACTGCTTAGAGACAACCAAAACGCCGTTTTTCGAAAATTGACTCAAACCAGTCAACTGCTATGTAAGCCAGTTGACTGCTATTTACCCAGAAGTATTCTGTTTCAAACCAGTCGACTGCTATTTGCCAAAATGCATTCTGTTTCAAAAACAGTCGACTACTATATGGACCAGTCGACTGCTATTTATTAAGAAGCATTCTGTTTGAAAACTGGTCGACTGCTATATGGACCAGTCGACTGCCCCCATGTATTTTTCGAAATGAAAATAATTTTGAGAAATGAAGTCATGAGGCAGCCGCCGACCGCCCTGTGAGGCCAGTCGACTGCCATGTAGGGAAAAGAGCTTTCAAAGCTTATTTGATTTAAACACAAAGTGTTTTCTGAAAAAGTATATTATAAATGTTTTGAGACTATGGACTGCGTGATGATTATGCATTTCTGATGGCTGAGAGGCTCTGATCAAGTCCTCAGTAATATGTATGTTAAGCGAGGAACCCTAGTCCGGTCCGCAAGACCATAAGTGACACCTAACTAGTGCTCACTGTGGTATTATTAAGGCAGGAGAGAATCCCTGACCTCTACATGGTACACCAATGTACTAATGCATGATTAGAGTCATATAAATGGGTATAAAGGATTTATATGATGATACAATCGCTTAAATAATTGTACATAGTCTCCATCCTATTTCAAAGGATAAACGATGTATGTTTTAAAGTAAAGAAGTATGATGTATGTTTTAAAGTAAAGAAGTATGATGTATGTTTTAAAGTATGTTATGAAGTATGATGTTTTAAAGAAAGAAGTACAATGTATGTTTCAAGAATATGATGCACGTTTTACATGTATGCTGTTTTAAGAAGCATATAAAGTATGTTTGCCATGTCATTGAAAATAAATATGCATGATTGCAAACAATGCATGAAAGATGTTTATGATGCATGCTTTATAATGCTTTAAATGACATTGTAGAGCCAAGTAGGAAAAATGCATATAGAGGCATAGTACGCTCTTTTACATATTTTTCTTACTGAGCGTAAACTCACCCTTTTACGACCATTTTTCCTACAGATTACCTGAAGTGAGCCTCGCTCCGATTAGAGGAGCTTGTTTTGGAAAGATTGCAGTGTACCTTCTCGATACGCTTCCCAATTATCATAGAAGGTATACTTATATGTTCATATATATATATATATGTAGTAAATTGTAATTCAGCTACAGTACAGTACAAGTAGCAATTATGTATATAGGATGTCTGGGGATGTAAGATAAGATGATGTATGAGATCCTGTGGAAATGGAATGGTATTTATATATATCATTTTTATGCTTATGGAAATTGAATAAAATTTTATGAGCTATCAGATAATTAGCTTAAGAATAAAGGAAGAATGACACTGGATGAACTAAATCTAAATAAAGAAGGAAAAAGATAAGTGATAAGATGAAGTGACGGGGACGTCACAATAATAATTTCATGATTAATAATCATAATTTTCCAATTATTATTATTATCAACTTCATGCTAATTGGATTAATTTAACGCTTAATTATCATTGTTTTAATGCTTACTCTAGTGTTTTTATTCTTAATTTAATGTAATTATCATAGTTTCATGTTTAATAATAATAATTTGACGTGTAATAAAAAAAATAACATTTAGCATAATAATTTTACAATGAATCTCTTAATTTTTATGATTAATTATCATGTTTTATGTTTATCCTAATGTTTTTATGCTTATTCATATCAATTTTACGATGATTATAAAGAATTGATTAATTCTTCATTTTATCTTAAATTTTCATTTATTTATGTGAGTACTTGCATGCTCAATAACAATATTCGACTGCCCATGTAATAAAAATAAATAGAAACTTAAATTCACAAAGGCAGTCAACTACTTTTAAAAAGCAATTGACTACCACTTGCCTATATAACCCTTATTTTGATTTTTACTAGACTACTCATACTGAAACAAAGTATATTTAACCCTATAGGAGACTTTAACTTCCCAAATTGAATTTTCTTTCCACTAAATCCTTATGATTGACATCTTGCTAATCCTACAAAGTCGCCTAGTTGACATTAAACTAAATGATCCCTCTGTACATGAGAAAAACAACATAAATAAAATTACATGAATATAAAAATAGGAAAAAGGGAAAATATGGATTTCAAAGCTAATGGCATGGAAATATTATATACTAAAAAACTTATGATGAATCTTATAAATTTTACAGTTAGTAGTCATATTTATATGCTTATTCTAGTGTATTTACACTAATTCTCATTCATTTTACGATTAATCTCACAAACTTTATGGTTAGTTATCATAATTTTTATATTTCTTCTAGAGTTTTTATGTTTATTCTCATTCATTTTACAATGAATATAATAAAATTCACAATAAATCTTATAAATTTTATGATGAGTCTAATAAATTTTATGATTAATCTTATAAATTTTACAACAAGTCTAATAAATTTTACAATGAATGTCATAAATTTTACAAGTAATGTCATAAATTTTATGATCAATGTCATAAATTTTATGATGAGCCTAATAAATTTTACAAGTAATATCATAAATTTTACAATAAATGTTATAAATTTTACAATTATTATAATCATTTTTACAGTTAATTATTATACTTATTCTTATGTTTTCACACTTATTATTATAAATTTTATAATGATTCTCATCATTTTTACAGTTAATTATTATATTTTTTATGTTTATTTTTGTATATTTATTCTTATTTTTACCAATTTTATGATAAATATCATAGTGTGAATTTTATTTTAGTGGGAAGTCACTTCTCGAAAATGACATTTGACTGCCCTAGTAAAAGTTTAGGACAGAATCTTTCTAGAATAAGGGCAGACAACTACTGGTAAAAGGGCAGACGACTACCATAACCTAGAAAAATTTTGTTTAAAAGTTAAACTAAGGCAGTTGATTGTCCTTATTTTGCAACTAGTTTGAGTTGACCATCCTTATTTTGCTACTAATTTTAGGACGACACAAGTTGCTTTGAGGAGAACGATTGAGAGTTCGAAGTATGGACAACCTCACTCATTAGGAAAGCAATTTCTTGTATAACCAAGATTTTTTTTTTACTTTAGATGTCTGTCACGACCCGTGACCACATTTTTCATCTTCTTATACACAACTTAACCGGTTGGGCTGTCTGCGATACTTCACTTGTACTGAGTGTTAAACAATTTTACATAATATTGTTTATATTATACACATCCCCTATCGTAATTTATCAGATAAGTAGTACTGTTGACATGTCCAAATACAGAGAATAAATGATCATACCTCAAATAAACAGTCGGTCTGACACATTGTCCTTCGTGTACAGCCAGGATCCACAATCCACTGAACTCACATTCATCAAAACCTGAAATGTTGAAAATTAAGGGGTGAGCAAAACCACGGCTCAGTAAGAGAATTATATGCCTCACTTGATACTCAGCTCCCTATATGCTGAAATTTTTTTTTTTCCTATGGGCCCTAGGCTCGCATGTAGGAAGGATACTACAGTCGGCTAGGGATCCGAATAGAGTAAGGTAGGTATTTTAGAATACCATACTTGTTACGGAACCTAGAAGCAACTGTAGAGAGAAATTTTCATTTCGTTTTGAATTAATCAATCCTCTTCCTTTTTCGAAACTTCCATAATTTTTTCATATTCTTTTCAAAATAATGCTTCTACGAAACAAAGCATTTAAATGAAATAATTAATATTCGTATATTCCTTGGAAAGAATATTAGTTAAATCATCATCTTATTTCCTTAAAACTCATTTCATGTTTTAATGTACTCTTTTAATTAGTACGTACTTTAAAAAGCAAAATAAGCTATTAAAATCTATTTCATTCTTAAGTTCACAAGGCATCATTCTTTCTATTAGTATGATTAAGTGTGAAAGAAACGAACTTATTGTAAGGACCGGGAGTGCCTAGATCTCTGTTAACCAGGGATTTACCACCCCAGTGCCTTACTCATCCGATATATCACACACATCATATGTCATATGCACTAGATCTATTTCATCCTTTGACATTTGTCGAATTCACGAATCACAATCACTTACTTATCATCACAATATCCTACAGAATTTCTTACTAACTCATCAGAACTCGTGTAGCACTTAGTTCCCGAAGGACTCTAGAGGTAGCTCCCACGGTACAGTCGTCGAGTCTCTGCTCGGTTTGGCCTTTACTAAAACATCAGAACACGTGTAGCACTTAGTTCCCGAAGGACTCTAGAGGTGGCTCCCACGATTCAATCATCGAGTCTCTGCTCGGTATGGCCTGTACTGAAACATCAGAACACGTGTAGCACTTAGTTCCCGAAGGACTCTAGAGGTGGCTCCCACGGTTCAATCATCGAGTCTCTGCTCGATATGGCCTGTACTGAAATATCAGAACACGTGTAGCACTTAGTTCCCGAAGGACTCTAGAGGTGGCTCCCACGGTTCAATCATCGAGTCTCTGCTCGGTATGGCCTGTACTGAAACATCAGAACACGTGTAGCACTTAGTTCCCGAAGGACTCTAGAGGTGGCTCCCACGGTTCAATCATCGAGTCTCTGCTCGGTCTGGCCTTTTCCGTTTGACATATTCCATGTCATGTAAAATATTTCCATTTAACATGTCACCTATCATTTATGGATTCTAAGATAGACGTTAATCTTGTCGTACTATAAACCCCGGAGGGTAAAGGACTAAACCGGTCAAATCTATGACCATAATCTATATTGTCCTCGGTGGATCACAGATCAGGTGTCAACCGGGACTAAACATGTCACATATCATGCATCAGCATGATAAGAATACCAACCAGTCTCAAAACCGTATTTTTCATCATAAAATACACCTTTATGAAATTTATATAATTATATAATTCCATGATTTAAAACCATAAGGGTTATAATCCTTTAGTGAATACTGATAAAAATATTCATAAAAATATTCACTATATTTCACTTCATCTTTCGTCACGTAATTCGTGTAATTTATCTATTCCGAGAATTTTCGGTGATTTCATTATCACCATTCTCGAATACATGAATATTCTAAAGTTTCATCTCATTATATTCATATTTTATGAAATTTAGAAATTTCCTCATGTCTCGTGATTTACTATCGAAATTCGGAAATAAATCATTTAATATGATTTTATAAAGTTTTTTCTGAAATTTTCGGCAGCATAACGGCTGCCGATTTACTAACCTCCTACACGAAAAATACAGTTTAAAATCTTTCAGCCAGTACTTCTTCCCAAATTATTTTCAGCAAATCATGCATCATAATAATTTTCATAAAATAATTGCATAAAATATTTCAATTAAATTATACAGACTGAGTATCCTTACAGTGCTGCACATGCATCCCTTACCTTTTTCCGGGTCGGCGACTTCCGCTTATCGATCGCGCCCGCACTCCATTTCTCCCGATTCCTTATCCCGATTGCTGAAAATAATTTCTGGAATTAAAATTCTAATTTTTAGAATTTTTTTATAATTTATTTAATTTTTCTAAAAATTACTTCTCCGGAAAATTTCTTACCGAATTTTCGTAAAACCCGGGTTGTCGAATTTCCGGGAATTTTCAAATTCCCGAAATTCTCCTTTTCCTCTTTTTCTTCCTTTTTCCTCTTTTTCTTTTCTTTCTTTCTTTTCTTTTTTTTCTTTTTCTTTTTCCTTTTTCTTTTCTTTTTCTTTTCTTTTTTCTTCTTCCTTTCCGGGTCAGACCGGTCCAGCTCCTTTCCTCGCAGGTTCCTCGCCGGCAGCCGGTTCTCCGACGGTTCAGGCATCCCTCAGCTGGCTGGCTGCGCGACGAACTTGCCGGTGCCCTCCGTTTGCCCTGGATCGACGGCACAGCGGCAGATCGAGGTGGCTTTGCCTCGGTTTCTTCTTCCTCTTCGCCGGCGTTCCTCCGACGTCCATTGCATCTCCGGTGGCCTCCATCGGTTCCCTCTTCTTCCGTCAATGCTTCGGCTGTGATGGCGACGGTCGGTTTGGCCGGCAACCGCCAGATCTGGTTTCCCTTCTTCTCGGCTTTCGCCGTGATTTCACTTCTGTTTTCCTTCTTCCTTCCGCCGCCGGTGGTTTCCATGCCTTCTTCTTTGGCCGGCGACGCATCCCCTTCCTTTTCCCTCGCCGACGGTGGCAGCTCCGCCACCGTCGGCCTCACGTGGGGGGGGGGGATCGGGTTTGCTTCCCGATCCTGCCTTTCTCTTTTTTTTTTTTTGGGTTATTTCTATTTCCCTTTTTAGTATATGTCATACTATATACTTTATATTATATAACATATTTTATACATATATTATTTCATATATAATATAATACAATATATATTATATACAAAATACATATTGTACATTACAAAATACATGTCTAGTATATATGTGTATATTTATATATATATATATATATATATATATATACTTAAAATTAAGTAACATTTATATATATAAATTATATAAATGCTATAATAAAATATTTATACATATAAACTTTAATATAAAATAATATTTACATTTTCTATATATGTATGTATATATATATATATATATATATATATATATATATATATACATAAAATATTATGTTTATATACATATGTATTATTTAAATTCATAGCATAGTATATATTTCCATATATAGACCAATGTATATTAAAATATACTATATAGTATTTTAATACATACGTATTTGTATAAAATACATTTATAAAATTTATAATTATATAACATACTTTATTTTATTTATTTTATTTATTTTATTTTTCATTTTCCTTATTTAATTTGGATTTTAATTTATCCAAATTAATTCTTTTTCCTCTCTATTATTTTTTTATTTCACTTCCAATTTAGTTTCCTTTATACGAATTTTTCGATTCTTTCACTTCCTCGATTCTCGAGATTTTCACCAATATCCCGTTCTCGCAAATTTTATTTATTTCCTCTTATTTAATTTCTCCGATATTTATTTTCAATATTTAAAATTTCCAATAGATGGAAAAATTTACGGTTATCACATCCTCCCCACCATAAGAAATTCGGTCCTCCGAATTTAACTTAAGTCCAAAGGTGGTATATGCCGTATACTTACGACTTCTGATCTCTAGTTCATCCTCCAAGTAATACTGCCAGTACACTTCACCATCAAGAGTGCTTTAGACCACTACATGCTGTCTTTCATCATATACGTCTATACTCCCGTAAGTTCATTTCTCAAATCGGGAGTTATTCACTTTTACTCTTTTCATATAAGAGCCATACATAATAATTTTTCATATTACAGCCGATCTATGCTGTTCATCATCCATTCTTCTCACTTAGTGCCGAGTCGACAAAATATGGTACTATCATGTACTCATATTGATCAATTATATGTAAGTGTCCCAGTAGCTTTCACATCTCATGCACATGCTCTCTCAATATCATGGAGCGTTTACATCTCACGCTCATATATATGAATATATATCAGTATGGAGCGGTGTTATCAATATACTTGGGATCTCAAAGCCTTTGGCTATCTCTCATTTGCATATGGCAACACAGAGACTCCCATCACATGTAAGGCTCACTGGAACTGTACATACACATTCACACCGTTTAACACTTATACTTCGACTAAGGCACTAGAGAATCTAGATGTCTGATAATAGAAAGTGATTCTATTTAGATCATCAGTCTTTAATCACTTCCATATTATCATTTCTCTTTTGGACTCTTTATTGTCCACAATGTTCATTTTCACACTTATTCCATCAATGCTGCATCTCATTTGCCGATTTTACTATTAATCATCTCTTACAATAATTAAATGATGAGACAATTAATCATCTCTTACAATAATTAAATGATGAGACAATCATTTTCTCTCCATGTCTCTTTTCATGTAGTATGGTCATTACATCTCTTACGCTTATGGTATATTCAATATCATTTAAATTTTAGGATATAACCAGGAATATACTCTTTTCATAATTTAGATTCTGTGATTGAATCCTCGAATTATCCATTTAAGCACCACATTATTTATACAATTCCACCATCTCTATCATTTCGAGGTGGTTATATGTACAAATATTTTACTGGCAGTAAACATATCAATTATCTTACTCCTTGGAGTATCATTACTTTCACTTATCAGTTCTAGCTTTGATTTTACATCTTGCCACAGTTATGTGATAACCAACACCATTCACTTTCAGTCTTAACTGCGGGAACTGTTTCATATTGATGTTCCCTTTTCATCATGTCATTTATTTCCTTATTTCACTTTCATTTTCATTTTCATATTTTTACTCTCATTCCTTTTTATCGGTTTTCTCGATTGGTATGGTACTATACAGCTAAGATTTTTTAAAATCTTGCATACCATCTTTTTCTTTACACTATCCATCTACCGACTTTAATTTCTTTAATTAGATCTCCTCTATAGAGCAGCCAGTCTCATCACTCTTTTATAGGCTGACAATAGTATTTAGCTGTACTCATTACTTTCGTATCTCAATCATTATCTTTATATCATAGACAGGTTCACTGTCATCCTGTCGTTTCGAGATTTTTATATCTCAAGAAGAGATACTATCTAGCCAAATTTCTTAGTTGCAAATCTTAGCACAATCCCATAGCCTTTAAGAGTTTAAGGATCATATCACAATGCTGCTCATGTTCCATTTATACTTTGGACTCTATCAGTATTTCATCCATTTACTCATGTAAGAATGCCTCATTCTTCAGGCTTATATACTTTACAAGGCAACTCATTACCCTTGTAACGTCAATAGGAACTCGTAAAATTCACTTCGAGTTCAAATCATCATCTTATGGACACCAACCTTCAATCTTTTATCTAAGGACGCTTTATACAGCAGCTAGTCTTATTTACTCCTCACGTATCTCTAATCAGATCAATAAAACGTCTATTTTCACGTAGATTAATACTTGTTTTTCACTAGAACTTTATTAATGATAGGAAATTAATACCTCTTTTTTTTATCTACATCTCAATATCATTTGTATTTCTCTCATTTACACTTATATAGATAATTCCATTATTCTCAATTTTTTTCATTATCTGTATTTTCGTCATCCAGACCTTTACACGTGAAATTTCATTATTCACATATTTTTCAGAGTTATTTTCTTAAGCTTTTCGGATTCTTTCTACATCCTCCGATATAAACTTAGAATTTAACTTCATATTCAAAATCGAGTCAATGTTATCTCGATTCCTCTAATTTATATAACTTTGGAAGTTTTATCGGAAATCAAATCTGATACTTTCTTTAATCGTACCTTTCTTATCATCTTGTGACCATCGTTCTTTAACTTTTCATCTGATGATGCCTTTTACAAAGATTGCTCTTATAAGCTCCTTGTACATCTCCGATTAAATCATATTTAAGGCATCACTTCCATATAGATATTTATTTGTTCTTCATACGAACTTTAGTGTATAATAAAAATGTTAATAT
Organism: Heritiera fomes; assembly: GCA_032173925.1. Lineage (NCBI taxonomy): Eukaryota > Viridiplantae > Streptophyta > Magnoliopsida > Malvales > Malvaceae > Heritiera > Heritiera fomes. The sequence goes on along the minus strand of JAPDPM010000009.1, from coordinate 10,716,487 downwards.
ATCATTTAATTCATCCTTAAATCGTGTCATTTGTATTTCCATCCTCTACATCGATAAATGTGAATTTCATCATCCACAATATTTTCCAAAAATTCTTTTCTTAAGCTTGTTGGATTTCTTCCATATTCTTCGATACAAGCTTAAGAATAAATTTCATATCCACGATCGAATCAACATTAACCTGATTTCTCAATCTATGTTACTTTGGAATTTATTGGGATTCTCAACCGACAGTTTCTTTAACCACACTTCTTTTATCATTTTGGACCTTCATCATTGTTTCCCATCATTTCACAGTGTAGTTTAAAGGCAGAGACATTCCATATTCAAATCATTTTGATACATACTCTTCCTTGATTTCATTACCTAGTCATACTTTACAGCGTTACGAATCTCGTTCTGGTAAGCTGTATCAATTACAATGATTCTCAACACACTTCACAGCTACCCATTTCAATTCCGTTATTCACTTAAAAACCATTTCCATTTACTGAATTCAGGCTTAGTTCCCTTGAGTATATTCTCCATGAGGTTTGAACCTTGGCACCCCTTACGTACCTAGTTCCTTACACTCGTGTTACCATTGAGATACTTATAAGGGCCTCGCCCGTTCATATCGACCATCGACGAGCATCCCCTAGGCGATCCTTTCGCCTCATGTTTATCTTTACTAGTGAGTCGACGATGAGATAGTTCGCCTATATCTCACAACACATGATCCACTACGGGTCGCCCGCCATTGGGTCGCCCATCACAGTTCTATCTCAAGGGTTCTGAAGAACTTAGGTTAGCGGTCATCTTCTTTTTATCACTTGACTGTTCTTATAATTATCCTCTAATTCATAGTACTCCAAACAGTACCTCATTCTGTAGCACATATTCCAAGATACGTCGGTTCTATGTACGATTATCTGTTTGATACCTCAAAGAAATGAAAACGTACAGAACCATAAGTAATCACACCAGTATGTATTTCATTATCTGTACTTTTCACCTCATCAGTCAATTCTTGTAATCATTTCACTTTTCATAGTATTTAACGATCCCATTCAATACACTCTTAATTTTTCGACCCTTACAGTCAATAACCGGGTCAAACATCTGATGACATTCCACTACACTCTTTGGATCGTATCATACCGTTTTATTGTGAAGCCCCGAATTTACCGTTTCTTTCAGGGATTTACCGAGCCACTTCACTCATCCGTACTCGTTTTATTGTGAAGCCCAGAATTTACCACTATGGCCCAAAGTCCACTCGTGGGGGGCCCTGGCCGCCTCACTCAACCGTACTGTTATCCCCTATGGCCCACAGTCCACTCGGGGTTTTTCTTTCGGGTCCGTCATTTAAGTGTTAGTGGAATCAGTAATAGGGATCGTTAGATTCATATGACATCTTCTATGCCATTAATAATTCCATTACTATCAATGGATTCCAATTCAGCTCGATTTTTAACACTATTCCGAACATCGCTCAATATACGGGCATTTTCGTCATTTCGACATTTATTTCTATCTCCTCAATATCCATTTAAATCAATGAACTAATCATCTATATGTTGATAGTATCCTTTCTGATACTTATAACAGCAATTTAGATCTCATTCGATTTTTCGACAGAGAAGTTCACTAAAATCCACAATGGGATTATTTTGCTTGTAATTCAGCTTTATATCTTTGATTTCTCTGTCAAATCGATCAATTTCAACTTCTGGTGATCTATTTTGACTCCCGATAAAATTTTATGGGTAGGGGTATTTTGGTTATTTTTGGCTAAAAATTTTCTCTCTCTTCAAATTACCCTCAATCGGTGATCTTAAAGTCTATTTAATGATGATATTTCATTCCCCTACTTCATACCATCACTTTCAGGTCTCAGTTCGGTTCGGACAGAAAAGTACTGGTGGGGCCCTCACCGAGTCCATTTCTGTTCCTTACCGAACGGGCCTTTATTTAAACTAGAAGAATCACCAATAATTCTGTAATTTCTGAGCCTATTTTCTTCTTTAACATTCTCAGTTTATTCTTTCTCACTCCCTTTAAATCATTTTACTCCATTTACAATCATTTATTTTCTCTATGTATTCAGACGACACAGTACTACCGGGGATGTTTAACTCTTTTCCTTCCAAAAGTATCCACAGACATCAGGCCAACCATTGCTCTGATACCATTAAATCTGTCACGACCCGTGACCACATTTTTCATCTTCTTATACACAACTTAACCGGTTGGGCTGTGTGCGATACTTCACTTGTACTGACTGTTAAACATTTTACATAATATTGTTTATATTATACACATCCCCTATCGTAATTTATCAGATAAGTAGTACTGTTGACATGTCCAAATACAGAGAATAAATGATCATACCTCAAATAAACAATCGGTCTGACACATTGTCCTTCGTGTACAGCCAGGATCCACAATCCACTGAACTCACATTCATCAAAACCTGAAATGTTGAAAATTAAGGGGTGAGCAAAACCACGGCTCAGTAAGAGAATTATATGCCTCACTTGATACTCAGCTCCCTATATGCTGAAAATCTTTTTTTTTCCTATGGGCTCTAGGCTCGCATGTAGGAAGGATACTACAGTCGGCTAGGGATCCGAATAGAGTAAGGTAGGTATTTTAGAATACCATACTTGTTACGGAACCTAGAAGCAACTGTAGAGAGAAATTTTCATTTCGTTTTGAATTAATCAATCCTCTTCCTTTTTCGAAACTTCCATAATTTTTTCATATTCTTTTCAAAATAATGCTTCTACGAAACAAAGCATTTAAATGAAATAATTAATATTCGTATATTCCTTGGAAAGAATATTAGTTAAATCATCATCTTATTTCTTTAAAACTCATTTCATGTTTTAATGTACTCTTTTAATTAGTACGTACTTTAAAAAGCAAAATAAGCTATTAAAATCTATTTCATTCTTAAGTTCACAAGGCATCATTCTTTTTATTAGTATGATTAAGTGTGAAAGAAACGAACTTATTGTAAGGACCGGGAGTGCCTAGATCTCTGTTAACCAGGGATTTACCACCCCAGTGCCTTACTCATCCGATATATCACACACATCACATGTCATATGCACTAGATCTATTTCATCCTTTGACATTTGTCGAATTCACGAATCACAATCACTTACTTATCATCACAATATCCTACAGAATTTCTTACTAACTCATCAGAACTCGTGTAGCACTTAGTTCCCGAAGGACTCTAGAGGTGGCTCCCACGGTACAGTCGTCGAGTCTCTGCTCGGTTTGGCCTTTACTAAAACATCGGAACACGTGTAGCACTTAGTTCCCGAAGGACTCTAGAGGTGGCTCCCACGGTTCAATCATCGAGTCTCTGCTCGGTATGGCCTGTACTGAAACATCAGAACACGTGTAGCACTTAGTTCCCGAAGGACTCTAGAGGTGGCTCCCACGGTTCAATCATCGAGTCTCTGCTCGGTATGGCCTGTACTGAAACATCAGAACACCTGTAGCACTTAGTTCCTGGAGGACTCTAGAGGTGGCTCCCACGGTTCAATCATCGAGTTTCTGCTCGGTATGGCCAGTACTGAAACATCAGAACACGTGTTGCACTTAGTTCCCAAAGGACTCTAGAGGTGGCTCCCACGGTTCAATCATCGAGTCTCTGCTCGGTCTGGCCTTTTCCGTTTGACATATTCCATGTCATGTAAAATATTTCCCTTTTTAACATGTCACCTATCATTTATGGATTCTAAGATAGACGTTAATCTTGTCATACTATAAACCCCGGAGGGTAAAGGACTAAACTGGTCAAATCTATGACCATAATCTATATTGTCCTCGGTGGATCACGGATCAGGTGTCGACCAGGACTAAACATGTCACATATCATGCATTAGCATGATAAGAATACCAACCAGTCTCAAAACCGTATTTTTCATCATAAAATACACCTTTATGGAATTTATATAATTATATAATTCCATGATTTAAAACCATAAGGGTTATAATCCTTTAGTGAATACTGATAAAAATATTCATAAAAATATTCACTATATTTCACTTCATCTTTCGTCTCGTAATTCGTGTAATTTATCTATTCCGAGAATTTTCGGTGATTTCATTATCACCATTCTCGAATACATGAATATTCTAAAGTTCCATCTCATTATATTCATATTTTATGAAATTTAGAAATTTCCTCATGTCTCCTGATTTACTATCGAAATTCGAAAATAAATCATTTAATATGATTTTATAAAGTTTTTTCTAAAATTTTCGGCAGCATAACGGCTGCCGATTTACTAACCTCCTGCACGGAAAATACAGTTTAAAATCTTTCAGCCAGTACTTCTTCCCAAATTATTTTCAGCAAATCATGCATCATAATAATTTTCATAAAACAATTGCATAAAAAATTTCAATTAAATTATGCAGACTGAGTATCCTTACAGTGCTGCACATGCATCCCTTACCTTTTTCCGGGTCGGCGACTTCCGCTTATCGATCGCGCCCGCACTCCATTTCTCCCGATTCCTTATCCCAATTGCTGAAAATAATTTCTGGAATTAAAATTCTAATTTTTAGAATTTTTTCATAATTTATTTAATTTTTCTGAAAATTACTTCTCCGGAAAATTTCTTACCGAATTTTCGTAAATCCCGGGTTGTCGAATTTTCGGGAATTTTCCAAATTCCTGAAATTCTCCTTTTCCTCTTTTTCTTCCTTTTTCCTCTTTTTCTTTTCTTTCTTTCTTTTCTTTTTTTTCTTTTTCTTTTTCTTTTTCCTTTTTCTTTTCTTTTTCTTTTCTTTTTTCTTCTTCCTTTCCCGGTCAGACCGGTCCAGCTCCTTTCCTCGCCGGTTCCCCGCCGGCGGCCGGTTTTCCTGCGGTTCAGGCATCCCTCAGTTGGCTGGCTGTGCGACGAACTTGCCGGTGCCCTCCGTTTGCCCTGGATCGACGGCACAGCGGCGGATCGAGGCGGTTTTGCCTCGGTTTCTTCTTCCTCTTCGCCGGCGTTCCTCCGCCGTCCATTGCACCTCCGGTGGCCTCCATCGGTTCCCTCTTCTTCCGTCGATGCTTCGACTGTGATGGCGGCGGCCGGTTTGGCCGGCAACCGCCAGATTTGGTTTCCCTTCTTCTCGGCTTCCGCCGTGATTTCGCTTCTGTTTTCCTTCTTCCTTCCGCCGCCGGTGGTTTCCATGCCTTCTTCTTTGGCCGGCGACGCATCCCCTTCCTTTTCCCTCACCGGCGGTGGCAGCTACGCCACCGTCAGCCTCACGTGGGGGGGGATCTGGTTTGCTTCCCGATCCTGCCTTTCTCTTTTTTTTTTGGGTTATTTCTATTTCCCTTTTTAGTATATGCCATACTATATACTTTATATTATATAACATATTTTATACATATATTATTTCATATATAATATAATACAATATATATTATATACAAAATACATATTGTACATTACAAAAATACATGTCTAGTATATATGTGTATATTTATATATATATATATATACTTAAAATTAAGTAACATTTATATATATAAATTATATAAATGCTATAATAAAATATTTATACATATAATTCGACGCCTTAACATACTCCTTCTTTGTCAAAGAATGCTCTTTGGGTCTCTAGCATGTGATCAAGTTTTTGTTGACCTATATAAAATCTAGAAAAGGAGTTATGCAAATTAATGTTCTTTTTATTTAACTCATCTATTTCTAGATTGGCATTTTCTAACTTCTTTTCACATTCTAATTTAGTATTCATAAACATTTCATTTTCTATTTTCAATTTTGAAATCATTATCTTATATTTTATATTCATGTTTTAAAATTCACTAGCTAAATCATCAAAGGCATCTTGCAACTCATCAAAAGTAGTATCAAGTGAGTTGGAGTTTACCTTATCATCATCAATAGCCATAAAGCAAAGATTGGCCACTACATCTTCAACATTTTTCTCATCGGAACAATTACTATCGCTCCATGTGGCCAACATTGCATTCTTCTTTGGTTTCTTCTCACTTTGTTTTCTATAAAAAGGACAATCAAATTTAATGTAACCATGTTTCTTGCATTCATAACAAATAATGGGTTCTTTTTCTTTCCTACTAGTTTCTCCCTTGCTAGAGTCTTTCCTAGGAAGTCTCCTAGAATTTCTACTCGTTCCCATTCTCATGAATTTATTAAACCTTTTAGCAAACATAGCTATCCTAATATCCTCATCATCACCACTTTCATCATTATCTTCCTTACATTCCTTATGTGTGGTGGATTTTAATGCAAGTCCAACTTTCTTAGGAGTTTCTTGATTTCTTTTGGTTTTCATTTCATAAGTAAGAAGAAATCCCATGAGTTCATCTAAAAATAGTGTATGTGAATCCTTTGACTCCTCAATAGTAGTTACTTTAGCTTCCTATGATTTAGGTAAGCTATTAAGGATCTTCTTTACCATTTCAACATTAGAGTATGTCTTGCCTAATAACTTGAGACTATTTATGATATCAGTGAACCTAGTAAATATGTCACTAATAGTTTATTCATTTTTCATTTTGAATAGTTTATAATCTTGAGTGAGCATGCTTACTTTAGTCTCCTTAACTTGAGTTGTTCCCTCATGAGTTTATCCTAAATTTGTTTTGCATTCTCACACAATGACATTATTGTATTCATTAGGCCTTAGTACACAATAGAGTGTGTGCATTGCCTTCACATTTAATTGTGTCATTCTAAAGTCATTTGTATCCTACTCATCCACTTTCTTTGTGTCACATCCCGTGACCACATTTTTCACGTTTTTTTATACAACTTATCCTGTTAGGCTGTCTGTGATACTTTACTTTTCATATTCATTTAACTATTAAATATAAAATTAGTAATATCAATTACATCCCCTATCTTAATTCTCAAGAAAGTAGCACTGAAAGTAAGTCTAAATACAGAAAATAAATGATCATACCTCATATTATAAATCAAACTGTCGCAATGTCTCCAAATGCGTAGCTCAAAATCCTCAGATGTCAAATCTCACAGTCACCGAAAATCTGAAATGTTAAAATTGGGGAGTGAGCAAACCACAGCTCAGTAAGAGAGTTATATGCAACACTTGATATTCAGCTACCTATATGTTGAAAATAATTTTTCACTTTCTTTAAATCTTCCTAGAGGCTCTAGGCTCACATGTAGGAAGGATACTACAGTTGACTAGGGATCCGGATGGAGCAAGGCAGGTATTTTAGAATACCTGTCTTGTCCCGGAATCTAGAAGCAACTGTAAAGAGTAATCGTTTTCTTTTGATATTCAAATTCCAGTAAAACATTAAATATTCACGTAATAAAACACTTAAGTAAATAACTAAGGAATTAATGTTCCTTTCACAAATACTCATTTCTACACTTGTAAAACACTGTATAATATTTAGTTTAACACGTAATATATCAAAAGCTCAGTAGGTGTAGATAATTTCGTACCAGCAAAAGTTCAGTGAAAAGTACAATCATCAGTATAGTATCATGGAGACTATGCAACACCCTATATATATCATGCTATAATATCATCCCAAATAGGGGAAACACATGAGATCTATGGCTATAGTCTATAGGGTCGATAGTGTGCACTGATCAAGTGTCCACTGGGACGCTGATAATAGGATTAGTATCTATCAGCACTAACACGTGACACTTGAGCATGATATGAGGCCTAATAGTCTCAAAATAGTAAACACGTGATATAAACCCCATTTATGAAATCAATTTCACTGAATATAAGTTCAATCAATCCATAAATATTCATAAGGAAAATATTTTCATCTTATAAATAACAATTTATAAAATATTCATACTGGGGTAATCATTCCCAAAAATGCTCTAAATATTATAAAATAGTATAAATCACATTTTCCATACAGTGAAAATAGTTTGTAAAATAATCACTGTAAAATATAAAAGGTCATAACTGTCCCTTTTCACCGTAAAACATATACGCACATTTTTCCGTGCTTTCTATCGAAAACATGATTTTCAAAGTTATCGGAATTCAAATCAATTATTTTTATGATTTATGAAAAATTAAAACATTTATTTTCCAAATCAACACTCTCGTCCCATGTTTTCTCTATAAACACATGCGAAGACCTTTTAGTATCAAAACACTGTTTTCCACCTTTAATTACCTTTATGGAATTTTCTATAAACACTTATTTTCACAATTGAACCCATAAAGGTTATTTATAAATTCAATTGAATATTTGGAGAAATATTATTAAAATATTCACTTTGGTCCTTTTCATTTTTTCACCTCGTTTTACGTGAAATATCACCTATCGGGATAAATTTAGGTGATTTCCTTTTTCACCATTCTCAAAAACATGAATATTTTAAAATTAATTATCAATATATTCATGTTTTATGAAAACTAATTAATTTCTCGATTTTCGTGTTGTAAATCGTTTCTCGTGATGAAAAATCATTTATTATGATTTTCGATAATTTTTCCAATAATTTTCAGCAGTATAACGGCTGCCAATTGGCTAGCCTCCTGCACGGAAAATACAGTTTAAATATCAACCGGTAAATCACCACAATTTTCTAACCAATCATTATCAATAGCATTTATAAAAATTAAATGCATAATTTAAAACATGTGTGCCAAATATCCTTACAGGCTACAAATGTCTCCCTTACCTTTCTCGGGTCAGTGACTGCCTCTCAAAGGTTGCGCTCATGTTCACCTCTCCCAATCCATCGTCTCGATCATCGAGAGACATTTTCTGGAATCCAAAGTCTACATTTTAGAATTTTTCATAATTTATTAAAATAAATCACTCGAAACTAATTTCCGAAATTCTTACCGAATTTTTGTAATTTCTGAGTTTCCGAGTTTCCTGGGATTTCCCATAATTTTCGAATTCTCGAAAATTTTTTCAATTCCCAAAATTCTTTTTCTCTCTCTTTCTTCTTTTTCCTCCTTTCTTTTTCTCTTTTTCTTTTCTTTTGCTTTTCTTTTCTTTTTCTTTTCTTTTTTCCTTTTCTGGTCGGACCGGTTCAGACCAGTCAGATCTCCTCTTCACCAGTTCTTCTCTGGCGGCCGGTTCTTCTGCAGTTTGGTGGCTCCTCAGCTGACCGACGCCATGGCGAAGCTGGATCTGGCCTTCGTTCATCCCAGATTGACGGCACGGTAGTGGATCGAGTCGGTCTAGGTTCAGTCTCTTCTCCTCCTCCGTTCGTCCTTCCTCCGTCGTTTTTCTTCACCGCCAGTGGCTTCTCTACCTTCCTCTCGCCTCCGCCGAGGTAGACGTTGGGGTGGCGATGCCTGGATCGACCGGCACGCCGTTTCCTTCCTCCTTCCTCCTTCCTCTTCGGCTTTTTTCGCCAGTTTCTCCTTCGATTTTCTTTCTTTCCCACCGTTTCTTTTCCTCTTCTGGTCACCAACATCTTCTCCTCTCTTCACCGGCGCCGTCTCCTCCCCTCTCTCCCTCACTTGGCCGGCTGACGGTGGTCAGCTGGCAGAATCGGGATGCTTCTCGATTTCTTTCCTTCTTTTCTTTTTATTTTTATTCTTTATTTATTTTATTTACATATAAATAAATGTATACTATATATTATACATATAATATATATTATATATATATAATTGTACTATATATATTATATATATAAAAAATATATATTGTGTATTAACAAAAAGATATATATATCTAATATATTTATATGTATTAAAGTTACATATTTTTAGTATAAGTATATTTATATACTGTAAAGTTACATAACATTTATATATAATTATATAAATGATATAATAATACGATATATATTGTATTTATAATATATATATATATGTATAACTTCAATGTGAATTTATATTTACCTTTTTCAAATATGTATATACTTATATATACATACGATATTATATTTATATACATATGTATTATTTAAATTTGTAAAATAGTATATATATATATATATACCACGGCATAATAATATATACTATGCATCACATTTAAATACATATGTATTTGTATAAAAATACATTTATATAATATATAATTATATAAATATATTTCATACTCTTTCCTCCTTTTCTTATTTAGTTTGGATTTTAACTTAACCAAATTAAATTTTCTTCTCTTCATTATTTTCCATACTTCATTCTTATTTCCAAATTTAAGTGTCCTTCACTCAATTTCCGATTTCGTCACTTCCTCAATTCTCGAAATTTTCACCAGTATTCCGATCTTATAATTACATTTATTTACTTCCACAATATTTTCATATACGTTATTTAATTTATTTATTTCACTAAATTTCAAATATTAATGATTTCCAATTAAATGAAAAATTTACGGTTATCACACTTTGGAACATCTTCCACATCAACTTTCTTAATTGGAATTAAAGGACCTTTTACAATTATTCTCCAAACTTCATAATCATTAACTTGAATGAACAATATCATTCTAGACTTTCAATATGCATAGTTTTCACCATTAAAGAGTGGTGGTCTAACTGTAGAGTGTCCCTCTCCTACTAAGGGTGTAGCTATACTAGTTTAAGCCATCTAGATCGTTTATAATCGATGAATGCTAATCAAAATCAATCTCGAGCCCAACTTCTGATACCAATTGTTGGCTCATTGAGAGGCGGTGAATCAGTTTTTGAACTAAATTCTAGATTTTAAAGCTTAACAAGCTATTTTAACAAATTGCACAATAAATTCACAAAAATAGTAAATAAAGAATAAGGAAGAAAATGCAAACATAAGATTTATAGAGGTTCGACCAATTTCTTGCCTATGTCCTCTCTCCTTGATCTTTTTGTCAAGGTGTTGATTCCACTCTTTTTTAAGATTCAGTATAAACTACTTCAAGGTGTGGTAAGACCTCTAACACTTCTTTTTGTAGGCTTGAAAAGAAACCTTTTGAACCCTTACTAGAATAACTACCCAATCACTCACAAAATGAACCTTACTAGGTTACTCTTCCCTTTAGTATAAAGGGGTGATTTGTGGAGAAAGGTTGAATACAAAATAAGCCTCTTGTAGGTTGGATTTTACAAGATGAAATAGCAATGTGATTGAAAAAGATTGAATTTGAGCATTTTAATGCTTGCTTGAAGATAGAAAAGGATGAATAGTACTTATTCTTCTCTTTAAGCTCATAAATACTTGTATTTATAGTCCACCTAGAGTTGAGGATGATTGTTGGAGTATTTAATGCAAAGTTTCCCGTTGAAACCCTAAAAAACTAGCCGTTTGGCACATTTTGCGTGGTAGGGGATCAATCCTACAGCTTCCGACAACTTTCTTTGAGGTTTTGCTATCTTGGGATCAATCCTCTAGGTGTAGGGATCAATCCTCTTAGTCTTAACTTGCCTTTAGGACCTTTCTGCCATTCAGGGATTGATCTATTGAAGGGGGAATTGATCCTTTCATTCAAAATCTGAATTTTCTAGGCAATTTTAAGTTGAAATACATGTAATCTTTGGTCCCAATCATTTTTCAATTTCATGTAAGTATTTCTAACTTCGACGAGTGAAAATTTAATCCAAACATTTATTAAATAATTTTCTCAAGATTTTAATCAATTAGTTCAATAGAAAATTACTTAATCTCATATTTATCAAGTGCATTATAATAAAACAATTTCAATATACACCTGCATGTGATATTGTTGTAAAAGCTTTTTTGCAAATTTACATATAATTATTAAGCATTTAATTGTGTTTAAGTTTTTGTCATTTCAAAATATTTAATTATCATTTTAAAGCTAACAAAACCCTATTGGCTGAATTTCATGGATGGTGATTCAAGTGCTTTTATTTCAATTTAACATCATACACATGCTTAAACGTTGAAGAACGGTCGTTTGGAATTAACAGAATTGAAAACTAAACACTCATTCTCTTACCTCCATAGTGGCCGAAACTTTGAGAGCCTTTTTCACCCTTCAAATGGCCTTTCCAATCGCTAGTTTGGAGGTATTTGATAAAGCTTGAGGAGTGGAACAACTTTCGTTTAGTATGTTTTTCGGTTTGGGCTTGTATACTAGGGTTTTATAAGTTACTCTCTCTAAAACTTAAGAAAATATGAGATTTTCTCACTCTAGATCACCATGGCTAGCCATAAAGAAGAAGAAGAAGATTTTTATGGCTTTTAATAATATCTTATGGGCCAAATGACCAGTTTACCCTTAACAATTTTAAAAATTTCCTTTATGTCCTAACAATTTCAATATTCAATTAAATATTCAGTTTAATTTCAAACCATTTTCATTTTATCTATTTGATATAATCTAGTCAAAACATCAAATTTTATTGGGGTTTGACTAGTCATTTTAGTGAAATTATCAAAACACTCCTGATTATTCATTCGTGGTATTTTTAACATTTTCATGTGATTTAGTCTAGAGTTGGAATCATGTAAGACTTTTTCACATGAGGATTCATCTATGCCTATCAATTGGTCATAAATCAAATTAGATTAACCGTTATTTACAGAAGTTTTCTCAGCCTATAGACGTAACTATCATTTTCAAAATTATTACACGCTTTTCAAAACATGCGCAAACGAAAAAATTTTGAGATGCATATTCTTGCCATCTTAGTGTTTCACTTCAAATATATCATTACTCTAATGTTTCATTTTGAACTGGATAGTAAAAGTCCTTGTGGGGCTCACATTGGGTACTTTTCCGATCCTTACCAAATAGATCCTCTATTTGAAATCTTAGCAATCAACTCTTACTTTTCAATTTGTACATGTAAAACCTGATTCTACCATACTGTACAAGATATTTATAATTATTTGATTATTAAAATAAAGTTTATTTGGTGAAATTAAGTAAATTGGGTTTGTGGGCTCCACCTTGAATTTTACTGTTTTATTAAGGATATAAATGAAATATGGTATTCAGAAGGTGAAATAAATATTAAATAAATATTTGGAGGCATAAATATAATTTTTGGATTTTTTTGGATGTTAAATTAAGGATTGAGAATTGTGAAGATAAAAATATTATGAGGCTTGAATGACCAATCGACAGTGGTTCGATTTTAATTTTGATCGGAGTATCTAAATGATAAATCGTAAAATTCTTTGGAAAGTTAACTTAAGTATCTTTCCAAACATATAGGCCTCATATTCTAGTTCCTCATAGATTAATACTAGAAATTTTGTAAAATTACTCCATGAGCAGTAGATTCTACCAATAGACTCAACCGACCTATCGATAAAGAATCATCCATAGCGGTTGGTAGGAAACTCCGATTAAAGTGAATCAAAATCCATTAGAAAGTTAACTTAAATACCTTTTTACCCATATAAGGCCCATATTTTAATTCATTATAGATTAACCACAATAAATTTCTACATTCACATCACATGTATGGAGTTTAGCATTGAGCAATCAGTAAAGAATTAAACATAACTTTTGATACGAACTCCAAATGAGGTGATTCAAATTGCGTTGGAAAGTTAACTCGAAGACCTCTCTGGTGATATATGGCTCATATTTTATTCATTATGGATTGATCTCGGTGAATTTTTAAAGTTGGTTGTAAGTGCAGTGAGTGATCAGAAAATTCTCAGCGTGTACGCCACTTCCTTTTTGGCTGTTGTTGTGCTATACGTTGAGATGTAAATTATGGTATAAAAATGAGATAAATAATAGAAATAAAGAGGAGATTATTGATGATCAAAAAGGCTAAAATTTTATTAGCTTAAATAGCTACCAAAGGAGACAAAGAAAAATCAAGAAGTATGCAGCCAAGGAAGATGTACAAGACGCCAAAAATTTCTGCTGCATTTGCTGCACTTGGCTGGAGAAAATTTAAAGGAAAGGAAAAGTAAATTTAATAAATAAAATAAAAGTGTAAAATAATAACACAAAAAGGAAAAGTCAACAATTTAACATGAAGTTAAATGGTATTGGCTGAAGTATATGGAATAAAAAAGAAAGAAAGCCAAGAAATAAGAAAGTCAAGAAATAGTACAGCAAAGTGGACTTCAACGCCACTACATGTGCTGCTGTTGTACCATTTCTGATCAGTCATTCAAAGGCTGATAAAATGTAATTTTATAGTATAAAATGTAAAGAAAAAGAAAGAGAAGTTTCTTCCATAATTTTCATTGGCTGGAACACACAAGAGAAGAGGAAATTGAGACAAAAACCGTGCAGCCAACAAGGAATCTTCACGCCACTTCTTGTGTTGCACGGTTAATTCGATTGAAGGAGCTGGAAAAGCAAATCTCTATTGAGTAAAATACAATATATATATTACTTAAAAGAAGAGATAAATTAATATTTAACATGTGCTTACTTTTGTTTGCTGAAGTATAAAGCAAAAGAATGGAAGTCAAAGACGTGTAGAACACATGAACTCCACGCCACTCTTTTGCTGCAAATTTTCTTCACCATTTAATGCAATTTAAGACAAAGAAATGATGAAAGAAAATAGATAAGGTGTTAGGTGGTTAATTAGCATTGGTTGTCTTGGATAAAAGAAGACTAAATGGAAATTTAACTTCAGCAAATTCTTTCTTCCATACCGAACTCCCCTGCTGCTCCACGGTTTCTAGTTTTGCTGCTCAAGTTTGGTTCTGTTTGTAGCCGTTTCTTCCATAATTTCTTAACAAAATTTCATCTTCATGCTATTTGATCATTAAACCCTCTCCATAGACCTTATATCCACCTTAAGAACATCAAAAGACCAAGAAAGGAGGGCTGACTAGAGAAGAAACAAAACAGAATAGGATGTTGCTGGTTCGGTTGAGGTGAGGAGATTTAATGTCTTATTGTTTTAATTAAATTTAAAGCTATATTCTAGCCTAGTATAAGGTGTAAATAAGGTTTATGAAGTTTGTTTTACATGAGGTAGGCTAGATCAAAACTTACCATGGATAAGGATGTTCGGTTGGCATGAGATTGAATGAAATCTTGTGTTGTCATGCAAGAAAACAATAGGAAATGATCAAGTAAGTAAGGAATTAAAGGTTGAAACAATAAATCATGGTGAAAGATTGAAAATCAAAATTTGGTAAATGAAGAGAGGGGTTCGGTTTGGACACGAAAGTAGTAAATATATGGCTATATGCAGAAAATGGTAAGGAAAGGCTCACGTATACATGGAAGAGTAATGGAAATATTAGAAGAGACAAAAAATCATGAAAATGGCCATAAGAGGGTTCGGCCCTGATTTTGTTTAAGTATGGAATATGCTGAATTTTTATGATTAATAGTAGAAAATAATCATAGAAATTAAAAGAGAAGGATTGGTGAAATTAAAAACCGAAAAAGGAACTAAAATATGGAAGTTGAGTTTTGGTACCAATATAATTTATACTGGTTACACTTATGTTATGATAATAGTGGCCGCATTTTATGAATACTAGTGGCTTAAAAATAAGAAGAAAAATATTAATAAGTTTTGATAAATTATTTTTGCAGCCCAAGTTGACGGATTTCGGTTAGCGTAACTGGGAAGCTCGACTTCATAAGATTGTTAAGGGGGGAGTGTGTGAGTTGTAGTGATATAATGAATTGCATGTTTTCTTGAGCTAAATTTTATGAGATTATTGGATGCATGATTTGGTTTGAAAACATGCAAAATCTGTGGTTGAAAAGCTGGTTTATATACTGTGACTGTGTGCAGGAGGTTAGGAATCCGCAGTTGTTATGATGTCGGAAATTTTGCAAAAATATTCTAAAATATTTCAAA
Source organism: Heritiera fomes (assembly GCA_032173925.1). Classification (NCBI taxonomy): domain Eukaryota; kingdom Viridiplantae; phylum Streptophyta; class Magnoliopsida; order Malvales; family Malvaceae; genus Heritiera; species Heritiera fomes. The sequence continues at coordinate 10,700,786 of JAPDPM010000009.1, read as the reverse complement.
ATATTTTAGAAGCATGAAATGATTTAAATGGAAAATTTTGAATATAATTTCCACCAATTTTCCATAAATTGAAATTTTGAGAAAGTTATGAGAAATTAAATATTCATGTTTTATATTTTTATTAAAGTGAGAAATTGATTTGTTTTATATGATATTAAATATTCAAATTGAATATTTATTTACTTTCTCACTTGATACATGAATATTTACTGATAGATTTACTGTATGCGAAAATAAGGAATAAAATACCTTTTTGGAAAATAATTCTTCAAATAAATGATTTAATTCATTTGATTTCCTTAAAGGTATTTTTATGAGAAAATGAATGATTTTATACCGTTATGGAATTAAGTGATGATTTTATTTATTTTATAAATTCCATAAAGGTGATGATATATGAAAATGTGAGAGCCTTATGGATAAACATGAAATATTTCAAATTACTTTGAATAAGATCCATAAAGGCTATGGTACGATTTTTATACTGCTTTGAGACTTAGGCCCCGAGTTTCATGCATCATACTATTACTGTTACTGTCACGTGGCTGATTGACCCGCCAATCATCAGCGTCCCGGATGTCACCTGACAAGTGTACACCGAAGACACCCTATAGATCATGGCCATAGATCTCATTGTATACTGTTACTGTGTCCCTTCGGGGATGATTACTGTGTCCCTTAGTAGACGATGATAGCATGATTTAATTGTAGGGTGATGCCTAGTCTCAACTTACTGATTACTGTTGACTGAAAGGATTTACTAAATCATGTTTTACTGTACTGCACTGTGACTTACTGTTTACTGAACTGAACCATATCAAAATATTGTTTTACTGTACTAGTATGTGAAGACCAAGAATTTTCTAAATAAATATAAGGTATCCAAAAAATTTAATTTGGACAAATTGAAATCCAAATTAAATAAGAAATAAAAAGGAAAATTAAATTTGGAAATAAGAAATGAAGGAGGAAATTTAATTTGGATAAATGGAAATCCAAATTAAATAAGAATGAAAGTAAAGAAAATAATTTTGGATATTTAGAAATCTAAAACTTAATAAGAAATAAAAATATGTAATTTTATATATTTATATAAGGTTATTATATAAATATATTTTTAAATAAATATATATATTCATATATATATGAAATATATGCACATATCGTACGTTGAAAATACTCTTTGATACCATAAAATGAATACGTATGTATTTTATTATACATTTACGTATATATATGATATACATATATAAAATATATATATGTATAATATTTTAAAATAAAGTGTGTATATATATATATATTTTTATATGAAATATGTATTTACATATATAAATATATATATATTAAAAAAAAAAAAAGGAAGGAAGAGCAGTGGGAATCGGGGAACCCGATTCCCACATTTCTTTTCTGTTAGCCAAAAAAACAAAACAGGAGACTAAAGAGAAAAGCGCCGGACGACGCCGGCCACCGGAGAAAGGAAGAAGCGGGAGGAGCGACGTCGTCGGCAAAGGAAGAAGCCGATGACGGTAGACCGAGGCGGAACGAGAAAGAAGCGGTGCGAAAACAGAAGAGGAAACCGAAGGAAAAGAGAGGAAAAGAGAAGAGGAGATCGGCGGTGCCGGCCGATCCGGGCACCGTCACTCCCCCCACGAGACCGGCGGGGACCAGGGGAAGGTGAGAGGAGCCACCGACGAAGAGGAAACCGGCGGAGGAAGGAGAAAAGAGGAAGAGAAGAGCCGCCAGTGTCGCTTCCAGATCCGGCGCCGTCGCCGGTGATGGGGCCAAACCGAGACCAGATCCGGCTTCGTGGCAACCTCGGCAAGCTGTGGAGTGGCCGAACCGCCGGAATGGGTGGCCGCCGGTGACCGAACCGGTCAGCCAAAGTTGAACCGGCCAAGCCAAGCTTTGACCCGACCCGGTTTGACCCGACCCGACCCGGTTTGACCCGACCCGACCCGGTTCAGGAAAAAAAAAAGAAAAAAAAAAGAAAGAAAAAAAAAGAAGAAGAAAAAGAAAAGAAAAAGGAAAAAGGAAAAGGAAGAAGAAGAAGGAAGAAAAGGTAAGAAAAATTGAGGAAAAATAAATTATTGATGTTATTGAATAAGTTATGGTTATATTGATGTAGTGCATTAATATTGAAAATTGTAGCAAAACGGAAATGAGACGAATGGTGGAGTTCGGCAAGGCTCGAAAATCGGAAAGTGCGCTAAGCTTTGGCGAACAAGTAAGATACTTTTATAAAGCATTAGTAGCTTTATATTGTATGTGGGAATTATGATTTTTTTATGATGCATTTATTTAATTGACTTTGAATGGAATTATGATTTTTATATGATGCATCAATTTAAATAGATTTGCAAAAAAAAAAAATGCTAAGAGGACCCACAACTGATGGTGGGGGTCTTAGTAAGAGGTAAAATTGGTGAGAATCAACGGCTGCAAGTATAAATTGTGTTTCCCTTGCAGGAGGTTAGGGAAAATTAAGCCGTTATGCTGCCGAAATTTTTAGGAAAATAATTGAGGAAAAAGATTAAGTTTCTCACATAAATGGAATCTTGGAGATAATTATTGAAAATAAATATTGAAAGGATTTTATAGTATTACCGAAAGAGTTTGATATTGAAATCGATGAGAAGATAGATCGTTAAAAACGATAATGTGGTGAATTACATGGTTTAAAACCTTATAGAATCGATAAATCAAGTAATTTTAATATCACAAATGGTATCAAGTTGAGATTGAGGTGGAATTATTAATTAGACGGATCACGGATAAAAGTGATGATAATTATATGATGTAGCTTGGAAGAGAAGATCACAGTTGAAATTTCGATGGTCGAATGATTGGATTGTGAAGTTATTAACGGAGTAATGATCTCCAGAATTACCGAGTCCGGTTTCATGATTTTGAAATAATTTCGAAAGTGATAATATGGACAAATTCGAGAGATTGAAATGGAGATTTAATTACGACACAATCCGATCAATTATAGATTCAAAGAAATGAGTGATAAATATGTGAAAAGATGATTGTGCTTATAACCTTAGAATAGATCTTGAATAATAAGATCGACAATTGCATAAGTTCGGATAAAATCATAAAGGCCACATGAAAATGGATTTGAGGATTTAGATACGATTTTGTGATAGTAAATGAAATTGAACCTCAAATCAAAAAATGATAAACATGTATCAATAGATCAAATCATAAATGGATTTGATAAGTGACTATCGATTTTGTGATTCTGTTATCCTCGATGTCGATTCTGGAACAGATATTGAAGGATGATATTATTATTTGCATAAATTCGGTAACTTGATGACTATTTTAGAAATTGATGTTTAAATGCTTATCAAAACTTAGAGGATTCATACTAATGATGCGATCCTAATAATGATGATGAAGTGTATAAATGATTATAATAGTCAATGACGATCAAGAAAGGGTATTGAATACCGAATGGTCTGAATACCAAGTGATTCGATTTCCAAATGAATTGAGTACTGAGCAAATTGAATACTGAATTAGATGAATAGTGAATGAATTGTATAGTGATTTATTGGTTGAAAGAAAGAAAGTCTTGAAATCGAATAATTGATGGTGATAAAGTTAAATGAATCGCTTTAGCGTATTTGATGGAAACATTACCGAAGTTGCATACTGAAATGTTTTACAGCATCGCATTTAAGCATGCCTTCTTGCAACTTGAAACATTTTAATAATGTTTATATGAATACTGAAAAGTATTGATTTGTTTTGAAATGAAAGTATATGGTAAATATATATATATATATATTTTGATATATGAAGTCTCATACAGAATTTTACCATATGCCTTACATGATATTGAAAAGAAAGCTATAGATTTAAATGTTTTATGAGACTGTAGGCACCCTAAAAGAATTAAATTCAATAAAGCATAGTGGAAACCGCCTAATTGGAGCTTTGCTCATTAGGCAGATAGATATGCTTGTCCGACAATAGTCGTGGACAGGTCTCAGTCACGCCTAATCAGTGGGGCTGAGAGAGATGAGGTCTATGGCCATAGATAGCGCCCTAGTTGGTTTCCAGGGGACGATATGATTTTCACTGCTAGCTACAGTGATTTAAGTCTTTATTGATAGAGAGATGATAGGGATCTAGCCTAGTCTCTAACAAATATGATATGAAGTCTAGAGTATGATTTTTATTGATATGAACTCTAGACTTGACATGATTTATACTGTACATGAAACAGATTTGAAATGAAATATGTTTTGAAACAGTACATGTTTTTAAACATGTTTTAAAAGTCCATAAGATATGAATTCGACACTATATGATTTATATGTGATTTTGTGTCGAACATGGCATGATATGCGGTCTAGAGTATAGTTTGATTTGATATGAACTCTAGACCTGATATGATTTATAGTAGATGATTTAAAAGTATATGATAAATGATTTCGACACTTACATGATTTATATACGATTTTGTGTCGAATTTGAAACGACATGCGGTTTAGAGTATAGATTGATTTGATATGAACTCTAAACCTGATATGATTTATAGTATATGAAAAATGTTTTAAAACCGCACATGTTTTAGACATGCTCCGAAAACGAATACATGAATTGAAATTGAATATGTTTATATTATGCCTTAAAGGCAAACTTTTGAAAATGCATATATTGAGCATGTCCTAAAGTATATATGATATGATTTGAAATGATCGCGGTTTATACAGAAAAATTACATGAATTGCATATTAAACCCTAATATGACAATATGCTTAGTATATGAGAATTCCATGAGGAATGTCATGACTCGGTGGTAACGATATTTCATCTATATGAGGTCATGATATGTTATGAAACACGAATATAGAGATACACGAAGAGAATTATGACTGGGTACCACCGTGATTATGATCTACAATACGAGAATTGATAAGAGATGATATGAGAATTGATAAGAGATGATATGAGAATTGATAAGAGATGATAGAATACAGAAATATGATTATGAAATGAAAAGTGATAATGAGATGTATCGATGAGAAAGGATTAACTGTAATTGCATCCTTGTAAGTATTAAGCATTGCAGTTTAAGACAGTTTAATCCTACTCTTGTATTTATATTAGTATCTTACTGAGCCGTGGTTTTGCTCACCCCACTAAATTTCATCTCTTTCAGATTATTGAAGTTAACGTCTGCCATGTGAGCTGCTCAGTGGGCATCGGAGACGGTGTGTGAACTTGGTACTAGTTTTCTGAGTTATATGTTCTTTATAAAATACTTGTTTACATGTAAGACTTAAATTGATGCACAGTACATATTCTGTTTAACAAGTCGGGATGTAACTAAGAACCGTTTCCGTGTTTGTTTAATATTTAAATGGAATGACTATAAGTCACCTAGGTAGTATAGTAACTACACTGACACCGAATACAAACCTTAAAATGAAAAAGAAAAATTTAGTCCATAAATTTGTAGACTAAGAAAAGTATGAGTATAAAGGAAAGTCGTGGCTTTCGGGTCGTGACATAGTAGCTACTGATTTCTGTTTACTGAACTAGTAGCTATTGATTTCTGTTTACTGAACTGAAATCTACTGATTTCTAATTACTGAACTGAATTATACGAAATGTTGTTTACTGAACTGAAAGGAAATTTACTGTTATCGAGAAATAATACTTTGAAGATTATTTCTAAAATAGAAATAATTACTAAACTGTTATCCAGAGATTTGGATATTTATAAGCTACTGTACTGAAAAGACTGTTTACCGTAACTACTGTTTTACCCCTATACTGTCACGTGTTTTGAACTGTTATTGAAGTGGTGGAAATTGAATGATTTATTCCATTTAGATTTATGGAAAAATGAATATTTTCTAGCATATAGATTTCATTATATCAAGCAGCATACGACTCCTTTACTGAGCACGTGGTTCGCTCACCCCTTACTTTCAAACTTTCCAGATTAATCACAAGGATTTTTGATGGCTTCCTCAATTAAATATAACTACGAGTAGCCTACTGGGACAAAGAGCATTGAAATTTAAGGTACAGTCACTTCTCTTATATATTCAGACACTTGTATACAATTCTACGTTATTGTAAAATAGAAACAGGGGATGTAAAGTGTATGGAATATTGTAAAAATTTTTATATTCCATATTTATTGAATAAATGTTCATCACTTATTACTGTTAAGGATCAAGTGTTAAAGGCATCACAGACAGCCCAACCGATAAAGATGTGTAAAATATGAGTAATTATTATGTAATAATGTACACTCAAACTGTTACAGTACAGTCTTTAACTTATATTGGGTATTGGGAAAACAGAGTTCTTACATTTTGTAATCTCTATTTGAGCTTTAGATCGATTTCTTCTGTTCGTGTCTTTAAAGAGGTTAATCATTTTGCGGATTATCTTGTAAAATTAGGAGGTCTTTGAAACTTAAATTTTGAGGCTTGGTTGTAATTTTTCTTGAAATCAATTTAATATAATCTCTTCAATTTCCAAAAAAAAAAAAGAGGTTGTGTAAAAAAATAATAATAGAAAATAAAGCTATTGGAAATTATAAACAGCTTAAATTAGTAATACACTACTATATTTTGATTAATATTTATTATATTATCTACTAAAAAATATTTATTATATAATGATAATTTTAAAAACTAGTTTAACAAGTTACCAAGTTTGTGGGTTTTTTTATTTTTAAAATTTAATCGATGGTTCAGATTAAATATTACTTATCTAAAAGCTATAGTTCATTGACCCTACAATAATATCAATTTTTGTAAACATACTATAAAAGTCCCCCTTGACTATTGTATAATATTCAAAATTCATATTTTGTATTTAATTATTTGTTAACGTTTCCAAATCTACTAAGGAAACTTCTTTCTGTACTATAATTTTTTCTCTATATAAAGGAGGGACAAGTTCTTAAAGACTCACTCAACAACTTGGTGAAAACCTACATATGTTAATGGGCCAGTTTGGACTAGTTCTAGGCCGAATTCAATCGGTTCCAACCCACAAGCATCGAAAATCGGTTTAAACTAGTTGACGAACTGGTCTGGGCCGGACCGGTTCATAGTTATAACTATTATGAACCTGTTCTGCTTGATAGTCCAATTCATCATAAACCTGGTCGATCCGAGCCGAACAGGGCAGCCCTGGTTTTTTCTAATTTATTTAAAATTTTTTATTAATATATTTATTTTAAAATTTTATTTATTAATATATTAATTCGAAATAAATATTTATTAATATATTTTTTTGATTTAACCTAATAAATGTATTTCTATAATAACCTATGTTAATAGTAATTATAAATTTATAATATATAAAGTTATTATAATTTATTTAATTAAAGTAATTGTAATTTAAAAGTCATTATAAAATTATCTAATAATTAACAATATAATAATAAATAATGATATTATGATATTATGAAAAAGTTATTATAACTTATTTAATAAAGCTATTAGTTTAAAAAAATTATAATACTTCTAAAATTTTTTTAATTTTATTAAACTTATTTAGTTATTTATTACATTTGAAATATAATTATACTTATCGTTAAAATATAAGTAAACTTATCATTTTGCATTTAAAATATTTATTCATTTATTTAGTATGATTTTAAAATATTCATTCATTTTGTATTTTAAATATTTATTTATTTTTTAAACATAGTAATAGTATAAGTATAACATTAATTAATTTAGTATTTAAAAATAATAACAAATGCAAATAATAAAGGAGAAAAAGGAGAGAGTAGGAGACTAAAGATTTTTTACGTAGAAAACCCCTTCAAAAGTTAGAAGGGTAAAACCACGGGATCGTAGTCAATAAAAATATTTACTATGATTGCACTTATTTACAATTTTACATAAAATTTACAAAAAAAAAATTTAGATTATTATCTATTCCTCATAATTTATACATATTGCCCTCGAAGTTTCTTTCTCTTCCTCTGAATTATTATCGGCAAATTCATTGGCCATTCCAAGTTCGATATTGTAGGATTCTACGTCAAACCAATCTTTAAGACATGTTAACATGCATAATGAATCTGGATTAAGAGTGGTTCGATGGTCTCCAATAATTGTTCCACATGTCGAATATGTAGATTTTGAAGCAACAAAAGAAACTTAGATCACAAAAACATCTCGAGCCATTGAAGCTAAAATTGGAAATTATCTTTGATTTTCTTTCCACATTGGAGAAGATCAAAGTTTTCGCCTATAGAAAGTCTTGACTTAAGAAAAATCATATCTCATTGAAGTTAGAACTTCGTCAAGTTGTTGATGATCCAGATCTGTCGGCATTTCCTTTTAGCTTCATTCTCTTCTTTGTTGCTTCCTTAATTGCGTTCAAAATGCCTTTTCCTTTGCTGTTGCCACCACTCTCAGTTTATTCGTACGATTCTTCTTATCTTTGGTTGAAATTGAACTGCTCCTCCCTTTCTACTTCATAAATATTAAACAATTCTCGAAAAAGATTATTAATTGAGGACTTTCGGCCCTCAATAGAATCAAGACCAAGAAATTCTTTGTAACAAAAAAAAATCTCCATATTTACCTGCCATTGACTAGGATCTAGTAATGTTGCAATATAATAAATAGGAATTATCTTCCAATATTTTTAAAATTTTTCTTCAGTATCATATACAAAAAATGATAAAGTTTCATGATCCCTAAATTTTGAAAATTTATCAAACATTGTATAAATAATAGGAACAAAGTAAGGTGTAATTGGATAAAGTTAAGTTGAAAATCTTTCGGTTGCGTCTTTAAAAGTATATAATATATCAACACAACATTCAATAAAAATCCAATCTTCATTATAAAGTGAAAAATACGGGTTACTCGTATAATTGTTATAAAAAGGAGTAATAAGTTTTTTATAAGATAAAATAGAAGAAAGTAAATGATAAAGTGAGTTCCACCTTGTTTCCCCAAAAAGTAGAAACGCTTTAACAGATATATTATTTGCTGGACAAAGTTGCTTCCATTAACGTTTATTATTTGGGGTGTGGATCCATTTTGCTAACATTTTAATTTTATCAATTGGACCTATGCTACTAGTACTACCACTACTAGCAGCACTAAAACCACTTTGAACACACAAATTTGTAATATGGCATACACATCTAGCATGAAAAAATACACATTGCATAATTGGGTTAAAACTTTTAATTAACATAGGAATAGTTGCGACATTACTTGAAGCATTATCTACAGTAATAGCAAAAACTTTATTATTTTCAAGTCCATACAATTTACAAACTTTAGTACTATATTTATGAATAGTATATCAATTATGTGCTTCTTCTATTATATCTAAAGATAAAATTCGTTTTTGCATGCACTAATTTTCATCTACCCAATGACAAGTTATAATAAGATAACTTATACCGTTAGTACTAGTTCATATATCACTAGTTAAACTAACCCTACATGAAATATTACTAAGTTTATCAATTAAAGCTTACCTATTTTCTTTAAACATATGCATACAATCTTTTTTTAATGTATCTCTGAAAACAGATTTATATGCAGGTTTAAATACTAACAAACAAATTCTAAATATCCTACTTTTTCACAAATTGTGAATGGTTGTTCAATCCTAACTACAAATCTAACTAAACCACGTCTAGCTTGAACATTATCAAAATTAAATTTTTTTCCACCATCATGTATATTTCAGTAATTTCATTTTCTTCAACATTTGGATAATTTTATGTGCACCAAATAAATGTCTTTTATACGTACCGCCACCACCTCCACCGAAGCTATAAGTGTAAACGCCTTTACCCAATTTACATATGGCACAATATTCATCCGTCGTGCCTTCTTTTACTACAATGTTGAAATACTCCCATACCTTGCTCGTTTTTTTTTAGTAATCTTCGTTTTTGTCGGTCTTGGATGTAGCAGCAGTGGTGGCAGCTAATGATTGTGTTTGAATACACCATCACAACTAGTAGTACAATCTATCAGTGGTGCTGAAGGAAGCTCCTCCTCTTCCGAATGAATATCGGGTCCAATTTCATTGAATAATTCATCATCCAAATTAGGGATTTCAATAGAACCAAAAGGGTGAGAAATGAAACATAAACGATAAAAGAAATTTGACATTTTTATATTTTTTGAAAATAAATATATTTTAAAATTTGAAAAAAAAAATAGATGTAGGATATATATTGGAAGTTGGAACTTGGAAGTTGAAAGAAAAATTTGTAAAATTGTAAAACAAAAAGAAAAATGAATTTTAGAGAGAAAAATGATAATATTATAAATTTAGAGTAAGAGAATTTGAGTGAATTTGAGAAAGCTTGAGTGAGTATTGAAAGAGTATGAGTAAGTATTGAGAGAGCTTGAGTGTTGAGATTTGAGAGAAAATGAGAGAAAATGTAATGAAAAAATGAAGGAAATGAATAGGTATTTATAGAAAAAATATTGAATTTAAAAAATTAAAAAACTAAAAATGGATGGCAAGGCTGCTGCAACCATAGCCTGCCACTGCGTAGGCCTACGCAATGGCAGGCTTTATTTTTAAAAAATTTTGAATCCAGACCAGTTCAACCCAGAACCAATCCTTATTGGGTCGAGCTCTTATCGGGCTCGATTTTGAATTTTTTGAATCAGTGAATCAGATTCTAGTTATTGGGCTGAATTGACCTGGTCCAATTTCGAGCTGGACGGGGCCAACTTGGCCCATTAACCAGCCCAGAGAACTTATATTTTTTATTTTCTTAAAAATTCTTCATATGTATGTACACATGGATAATTGGGCTTTCGGGTGAATGTAGTGATCAATGAGTTAGAAGTAGTAGGCTTGAACTAGCTCTCATTGTTGGACTACACTGACCCGGCCCCGCTCTCTTCGAATGAACTGCAGTCACACTCGGTCCTCTAAACCATCCAAGAAACCGACCTCCAGTCGGTTCAAAGCAGACAGAATGATTCCTTGGGCCAAGCTGGGTTTCTTCTAAAGATTTCAAGGAGACCTCTATCTGTCCCATTATCTGGCCCAACTGATTGATCACAATCAAGGTCAGCATATCGAAATTGGCTGGTTACTCATCTGGCATTCAGGCCTAAGAGTGAATTGGTAATAATTGATTTGGAACAAGAACAGGAATCAGGCTGCATCCCAATGACAAGAAGAGAATGAGCTAAGCAAGATTTTTTAACACGTCAGGCTTAGACGACTGCTATGATCAAGCTGCATGTGCAATTAATGTTTGACGAAGCTGATATGGATGACCGGTGAGCATGATTAAATGCCATTATGGGTCGTCCCCGTAACAAAGCGACGTTAAGAAACTGGCATTCAGATCCTGTACTTGGTTGTACCAACATCATCATGAATCATGATCCACACGGTGATGATGGATTAGCAAATATGGTCCATGAGATGATGCCTCAAGCATGCCTCATATCCAAAGAAATTAAACAATGAAAAAAGATTAATTTGTATCGAAATCTTTCTTTGCCCCAACAATTTCCGCCCTCCCAAATCATGTTTTGCTCAGGCAATAAATAAGCATTTTGGACAAGAGAGCGACATCTTTCAAAGGGAATGTCTGTTTGTAAACCCTTTTGAGGGTTTTATTTCTACGTTGATATTGCTACGAAAGCTGGCCATGCTCCCTCGGACAAAATCATTGCTCAACATTTGGTGTTTCATGCTTGAAATCCTTTTGCGATTCCTCTTTTTCTACCTTTCAAGAGCTTTTTGCATTAAAAATTATATTCTACACAAATATAGAGGGAGAGAGAATCAAATGAACCGTATCATATAGAAGTATTGAGATACAGTGTCTTTGAATTGATTATTTAATAAACTTTATATAACTACCACTCTTCCTCATGATTCTATTCTCTTCTTTTCATGAGGGAGTCCAAGTGGAATTCACTTTACTGTTATTCCAGGTCCTATTCTAAAGCTCGATTCTTTGATGCTTTTCTTTTTAGTAAAAATGTTAACGTACCAATTTTTTTTCAAAAAAGAAAAATCTTGGATTTTTTGCCCCTTTATTTATTTGTTTTTGCTTTATGCTTTGATTGTTTCTGCGAAGATTGAGCAAAAGAATTTGAGAACTACAAAAACCATTAAAGTTCCATTTTAATTTGAGAAAAATTCTAATTTTTTGTTGTTTTTTTCCTTCTCTTTTGGACCTTCTTAGAGATAGAAAAGCATTGTCGAAGGAATAAAGTTCATTTTTTAAGCCATTATCCCTTATCTTACAAGCTCAGTTATCCTGTTTAAGTGGGATCGAATAATTATATATGTCAAAGTTGTGAAGGTTTCTTTTAGGATTTAATTTGAAATGAAAGATCGGCTGGCTGACCAAAACTTTGCCATCCCATCTTATAAGTCAAGAAATTACAACAATGTCATCATTACAAAGCCCCGTTGTAATCCTTGAAGACAGCATTTAGTCAGCCAACAGCCCACTAAATTATGGAGTTGAACCTTACATTCACTTTCACATTCGATGGTCATTAAGCCCTCGAGGCTTCCAGGATTAGACTTTCGTCTTTAATTGGTTCTTTTTGGGGTTTCAAAGAAAGTAGTCCTGTTCTTCTTGTCTCTAAATGTAAGCCGCTGCAGTGCAAAGTCTTTGGTCAACTGGCTTCTAAAACCACCGGACAAAAGTTCTTTGAATTCTGGAATCTCACTATTAAACAGTTTATTTTAATAAAATTTGTTTTAGACAGTAAAACAAATAAAAATATTAGTGATTATAAAAATAAATCTTGAATTTTGGTTTAAGTGGTCGTATATTTATTAATAAAAAAAATCTGTAAGTTCTTATGAAACTCAAATTTTAATAAAAAATTAAACGCAACATTTTTTCCTTTGTACACCCATTTTTCTTTGCGTTTGAACAGTAATATATGAGGAAAATAGGGTGCAAAGAGAAAAGAATTGGATTCATTCAGAAATTCTCATTTCAATATCTATAATTTTTTTTCAGATTAAAGACTCGTTATAAAAAAAATCACATAAAATATAGTCTTTGGTCTATTGGATCTCAGCTTTTAAGTAGGAGCAGGACCCATCTGGCTATATGGACTTGTGATCAAGAACATGTTTTTAATGGCTGGGGCTGCCGACAGTGTCCAACAGCTAAAGGGCAATTGCCAGATCAATATGTACTGATTTTACATTATTAATAAAGAAAATGAAATATCGAAAATGGAGCAAAGCAAAAAAATTATTTTGAAGTGACTGACCTTACATGTCATTCCTCATCTAGAGTCAATGCAAACCCAATAAAACAGGCACTGAAATGTCAAAAAAGGGGACCTTTGGCTTCCACTCTGAAATGTCTATAAAATTGTAGAATGTGGACCTTACGTGAATACTTAGCCATTCTTCTTTTCATTTATGCCTTGAAAGCAAGCCCTTCATCTTCAACATGGTGACACTATGATTGTATCTTGGCATTAATTTTCTTAAAAATTCAACGCTAGAGATATAACTATTCATGAACAGAAATTAATGCAGCTGCTCAGTACCTTCAATTTTCAATTTCAGAAATTTCTGCTATTTATTAGTATATTAGAATTACAAAATGAAAAATGCTTTAATAATTTTACATTTATTATTGTATGTTTACGATACGTCTAATATATTTTAAATTTATGGACACTAAATTTATACTTTTTGCCCCCAACTCTAAGTTTATACTTATTTGCATGTGTTTTACCCTTATTAGCATGTGTTTACATCTATTAACACTAAATTTATGCTTTTTCTTATATGCTTACGACACTTCTAACATATTTTACTTCTATTAAAATTATGTTTATGTTTATTCTCATTTGTTTAGGATACTTATAATATATTTTACATTTGTTGACATTAAATTTACACTTACTATCATGTGTCAATTGGTATAACCATATGAAAATAAGTGTAAAATTAGTATCAATAAACTTTATTTTAAAAATATGCTAAGATAGCTAACTCACTTTTTTGAACATTTGACTAATGAGTCTAAATTTTAGAAAATTTGAAAATTTTATGCTTTATTTTACTAAAATTTTATGGAAAACAGTAGACTATCCTATAAAATTTTACAGTAAGACAAATTTTTTTTGTGTAAACTGTAGATAACTTCATCCGTTTTAACTAGAGGTGTTAAAAAGGCTGGGTGGCCCATGGCATGACACGATTCGACATGGTATGGATCGTGCTTGGCACGACTCATACTTAAATGAGCAGGTTGGGCGAAGTACGATATAAATATGTGTGTCATGCTGGGCTAAAGGTTTTCAAGCACATGAATTGGCATGACACGACCCATGAAGGGCTAGTGCTAGCACGTAGCACGTGGGTTAGCACGGCACGACACGCAAGCCCATGTGCCGTATTATATTGGCCCATTTATATAAATAAAATTATATTTAATAAATCCAATTATGCAGTATTTCAATTATTGATATATAAATTTATAATATTTTTATTTTGAATATAAAATGTATGATATGTCACATTTTTTATATATAACTTTTTATTAAATACACTTCTAATAAAAACTCATCAAAAAATATATTATTAAAGATTATTTTATTTAAAGATTGGTTAAATGTAGAAGGTGGAACACTAGATAAACCATATTATCTAAGTGAATAATCAGGTGAAGAGAATGAAAAATAAAATAATAATCTTTTGTGTTTTATAGTCTTGTATTTGTGTATGTATATGTGTGTGTATCTGTATTTTTAAATATTAGGATTGTAAATTTCAAAGGAGAACGTTGGTGCAATGGTAAATATTGTTCCTTTGTGACTTGGAGATCACTAGTTCAAGGCAAAATGCTCTCTTAATGTAGAGGGAAGGTTGTATACAATGATCCTCCCTAAACCTTACAAAGTGGAAGCTTTTTGGTTATGTACAATGACTCTCTCCAAACCCCACAAAGTGGAGCTTTTTTCATCGTGTTGCTCTTTCTTTTAAGATTGTAAATTTCGATATCTTTATTAAGTAGATTTTATTATGTTTTCTCTTGGACATAGACATTTTACCTTTTAGGATTGTAAATTTCAATATTTTTATTTAATATATATTATATTATGTTTTCTTGTGGATAGAGGCATTTTGCCAAAGTGAATTATGTGTCTTTTTATTTTATTTTTATTTATCTTGCATGTTATTTAAATTAATAAATAAAAACTTTAAAAATAATAAAAAATGTAAAAATTTATTAATGAACCGTGCTTGGCACGATAAGGCACGAAAAATAATGCTGGGCTTGGCCCAGCACAACCCATTAGTGCTATGGGTCATGTGCCATACTGGGCCACGTCCTTAAATTTCATGGATCGTGCCAGCACGACCCATTAAAAAATAGCGCTGTGCCAATACGAATCTATTAATACATGGACTAATATTTAAATGAGTTGTGCCAGCCCAGCACGGCCCTTTTGACACCTCTAGTTTTAGTGATTTGAGACTAATATGTCATCTGCTTTAACGGTCTGAGACTAATCTGTTTTAGAGTAAGACAAAATTTACTTTACTGCAAAAGTAACCTATTTATTCTAGATTTAATTCTAAATCATTAATGTAATCACTTAAAAAACATGACCAATTAAATTAATTGGCAATTTAAAACCTTCAAAGCTTTGACACTACAAAACATTTTTAGATCTTATTAAACCATGTCCTTAACTTCTTCATTGAAAGCAAAAACCAGTAAAACTAAGTATACAACTGCAACTATGATGACTAGACATCTAGTATTTCAAGAATAATATTCTGAATATCCAAATCAGGAACAATCTCTTAGTTAATTTGGCAAATTGGGTTTCTTTATGGTCATCTTTTTGAAGTTTCAAAGAATTTCAGGTTCAGATTTTCCTTCTCTGAAGATGTCGAAAAGGGGAACACTGAATTTTAGTGTAAAGATTACATCACATGGTTTACAACAAAATCAACATCAGCCTCTTCTCCCTCGAAAGAGGCAATTATATATTCATTTGCAGCAGTAACGACGGTTGGATCGAGAGAAAAGAGTTTAGTATCTTTTAAGCAAAACTTCGAATTTGAATATCGTAAACGAAGAAAACAATATTGGGAGAATTTTTCTGTTTGGGGTCCAATAATAACTCAACTCCAAATTAGTAGGGATTCAAAGTGATATTCGAATATTGAAAGATTTCGAAAAAAAAAATCTCACTTTAAATTTTCATTAGTGTCCTCAATTTCAAAAGAAGAAACCCAACCATTTTCTCGAAAGATCTCTGCTTTAGTTTGAAGCACATTACTGTTAGTTCCTGTCAGCATGTGACCCGTGCCATTAAGGAAACAGCACAAAGTCTAGATTCCTGTCATGTGACCTTTATTCTTTTTATTTTATTTTATTTTATTTTATTTTACATATTACTGTCTAACAGTCTCATTGATTTATTCTTTTTCATCGGAAATGGAATTGATCATCACTTCAAAAATTATGTTTGCCATGCATATACAAGGCATGCATGAAAATCTAATATGGACCTATATGCTAATTAATAAAAAATGTCAACTTCACCCAAAAGTTGTGGCTCAGTTGACAAAGTAGGTTAAGTTTGTGGGAAAAGTTCTTAAGTTCGACTCCCACTAAACATATTTTTGGAAAGGGGTGAAGAGCCTTAATTGTGACTAAACCTCGAACAGGATTAATCTCAGACTGTTAAAATATATGAAAATACTTGTAATTTACACAAAAAAAATGTCAACTTCCATTTCCACTTAGATAAAACAAAGGTTTACCATATTATACATATTGGGAGTTGGGACACAGCGTGCTATGTTTTGTTTCAGGTTTTCCTCTTTTGTGTGTAGTTTCTTTTCCAAAATTAATTCTATTCGATCTACCTACCTATAATAATTGTATTCATCTAATTAGTTATTTTTTTTGGCCCAATAATATTCATCTAATTATTACTACAAGTTAATGTTTATAGAAAAATAATTATCATGTGCATGATGTGCCCCCATCAAAAAAACATCTGCAGATTGCTTTAGCAGCATTTGAGTGCCAACTTTCTATGGATTTTGACATGGTTAGCTTCTTGTGTTTTGATCCCATATTACACTGATTAATTCTTCCATTATTATGTTGACTTTAATTTGCAGGCTCTTGGTCAATTAATCAACCTCCAAATGAAACTCATTTTGAGAGATGGGTCCATACAAAATGCATTGAAGATCAACATATTAATTTCTTTCTTTTTTTTTTTTTAGCCCGGGGGTGGGGGGCAAAGAAATGTGCAAAAAGATAATTGTAAATTGAAACTATTTCGTAAAATTAATGTGGCCAAGTATCTAATATTTTAATAAAATATATTTAAATAAATAATTGCTAAAATCCTATTAGTTTGATTTGAAAAGTGGTAGCTACTAGCTAGTTTTATAAAAGATAAATGCACCTTGATGGGATATAACTTTTTAATTAGAACTCTATTAAAATTGATTCTTTCTTCATCATATGACAATTCCGTATCTTCTTGAAAGAAATTACGAAAAAAAAAAAAGAAAGAGAAATTCAGTTTTTTCATTGCTTGACTACTGATAGCCTTCTTCAATTTAAGATTCTTCATGGAGCAATTTACACTTATTAGTTTTTTATTTTAGTGGAAAATCATTAAATTTGAAGATAGTTTAATTGAGAATAATGATTTATACAGTAATGAAGTTTTGCATAATATTATTAAAATTTCTTATAAGGGGTATTAGAGTGAGATTTAAGAATTAATGATTTTTCATTAAGTGTTAATTATCTCTTACTCTTCCTTTTTCTTTTCCAAATTTATTTGGTTAGAATCCTATAACATAAAATACTAATCGTGGTTTAATTTTGTGTGATTGTTGAATGCACTTTGAATTAACCACTAATGCTAAGTGGTTAGATCGGTTAACCGAATTAACAGTAAACACCCCGTCCATTACTATCAAAATCAAATATTATTTTTTGAGTTGGTAGCCATGAGGATGATGTAGTAAGATGTTTTTTATTGGAAAAAGAAAATGGTGAGATGTCTTTTACATGAAACATAGTATGTTTATGGATAACCAAAGCCTAAACGTTAAGTTTATGTTTATTCTTTGGGTTTAGATGCTGAATCGTTTAGGTTGACTATATTAGTTAGCTTCTAATTAATTCACATGTTTCATATTCATTTTTTTCTAGCCTTAGTTTTGGTTTGGTGTTAAATGTGGTACTAATGTGAATAAGGCATAAATTATTCTATTTTTCTGCCCATATTCTTGGTGCTTAATATTCTGGTGAGCTTAGAAAGAAGTAAGAAATTTTATAACAAGATTGACCTTATTGTAAGGTTAATATATTTTATATTAATTTTACAATAAGATCGAATTTATTGTAAGCTTAACTTATTTTATACACAGGTTAAATTCACGGTTAAACAAGAAGTTGGATCGGATCACATGTTCTATTATGGGCTACCCAACCCGGCCCGCATTTAAAATATTTTTATTTGAATGTAAAATGTCATCATCGAGAGCCTTTAAGCTGTGCAAACATGGTTCCATGGGTTGGCTGTTATTAGTCCCAACTCGATAGATATTTCCTCAATAGATTTTGAAGATTTGTTGAGAAATTCTTTAAATGAATCTACACATATTAATTAATTTACAGTACACTTTATCTGATGTGTTTAGTCTATTTAAAAGTGATCAAATAAGTTTAAGTTATTGGACTTTAGGGCACTTATTTAGTATGAGTTTTGCAATTTGTAAAAACCCAATATTTTATTTTATTTTCATTATAGGCCAAAATAAGATAAAATAAAATATACTACATGTACAAATAGGTTATAGTTCCTAATCTAAATATAAGGTAATTCTCATTCGCAAATCTCATCATTGAGTGAGATACAGATCTTTCAAAAGTTTAGATGTGGAAGACTCTAACCCCAGGAAATTAATTTCAATAGATTCAGGTACGCTTCTGTATTAATCTTTTCTTAATGATTGAACATGAGACCCTATATGTATTTATCTTTATGATTTTCCTACAAGTGGTATCAAGAGTGTATTCACGTTTGATAATTGAGAATAAAAATTTTTATTTAAAACCTTAGGGCTTTTAGTCCCTATAAAATAAAAATTAAAATCGTGTAAACAATTTTATGAATTTTGTTTCATGATTCAAGTAATTTATTCTTTAAGTTTTTTAAATCCTAAATTAAATATTCAACCAAAACAAATATGTTTTGTATGTTTTGATTCAAATTGTTGAATGTTTACTATTTCTTGTGACTTATATGGTTGAAACAAAGTTACAACTTTGGCAATTTTTTTGTTTTTGTTGAAAGAAATCAAGAAAAGGGATAAAGGTTCTTTCATGGAGTATTCTTGAAATTTTTGATCAAATTAAACACCAATCATTGATGTTTTGATTGATTTTTTACATGGGTTTCGTAGAAAAACATTTTACTTTCATCATTGTGTGTTTAATTTTGAATTCGAGAAAGAAAAGGGGTTAAAAGACCCAAAAGGAGCATGAATAGATCTAAACGAGTCTAACCTGGCTGGAGGTAGAAGAAAGGGATCCTGCGTGGGATCCCTTCCCCCAAGTTCATAGGTGGCGCATGGGGCCCACACACCACGCTCCGGTGGCCGAATGGCTACTAGTTTTTTCAAAATAGTATTAAATGTTATTTCCTAATTTTTGGGTATTTTTATGGAATTTTTTTAAACTTTTAAATATTTATTATTTAATATTCTTGATAATTTTAGAAATTTGATGTATTATGCACATATGTTTTATATTTTATTTCATGATATTACAAATTGATTGGTAGTACTTATTCTCCCTCATAATGTGAATATATTTGTGTACTCTAATGTTTTGTATATGTGCATAATGTGTTAAAAATAAAGTTCAAAATAAATTAAATTAATATAAAATGCCACTAAAGTGACCTCTTTTATGTTAATTTATTTATTTTGAAAATTACGGTTGTCATTTAAGAATTTAAATGACTATGTTTTTAATCCCTGAGGAAAATAATCGGCCCAAAAGAAAGTTATTTTTTAGCCAGATTACAAACACAATAAAATATTAAATATATGGTAAAATTAATTTTTTTACTATGCATGTAATATGTCGATCCAAAAAAAGACATGTTGTTGGCAGGATTTTGTTATCAATATTTACT
The DNA here is from genome assembly GCA_032173925.1 of Heritiera fomes. Taxonomy (NCBI): domain Eukaryota; kingdom Viridiplantae; phylum Streptophyta; class Magnoliopsida; order Malvales; family Malvaceae; genus Heritiera; species Heritiera fomes. The sequence goes on along the minus strand of JAPDPM010000009.1, from coordinate 10,680,594 downwards.
AATTAAGTTTAAGAATACCGCTTACAAACCGAAATTTTCGTCCAAAGAGTAAATTTCAATGTGGTGCTTGGTATCTTATATGGCCTAAAATTATTGTTTATTAATTGTGAGCTTCTTATTTTTTATTTTCTGCTTTCAGTTAATGCTTCTTCTGTATGTGCCAATTTGAATAATATTTTATTGCTTAACGGCACTAACTTTAAAAAATGGAAAGGGCATATTACTATTGTACTTAGGTGTTTGGATATAGACTATGCGATCAAGTCTAACAAACCTCCTACCCTTGCTCATAATATTACATCTATGAAAAGGGTACTTTATGAGAAATGGGAGCGTTTAAGTCGCATGAGTCTAATGATCATGAAGCACTCAATTCTAGATGCCATCAAGGCGTAATGCCTAGGAAGAAAATGATAAGGGTTTCCTACAGCAAATTGCAAACAGATTCGCTGCCAATGAAAAGTTCGAAACAAGCACCATCCTGTCTATGCTTGTTTCAATGCAATGTCTAATCTTGTTACAAGACTAAAGGCACTAAAGTTAGAGTTATCTGAGGACATTCTCGTGCACTTGGTCTTAATATTTCTTCTTGTATCATTCAGTCTTTTTAAGATAAGTTATGATATTCAAAAGTAGAAATGGACTCTTAATGAGCTCATTGCTCAGTGTGTGCAAGATGAAGAGAGGTTGAAACAAGAGAAGATAGAAAGTGTTCACTTAGCATCTTCTTCCAATGATAATGCTGCCAACAAAAAATAGAAAAGGAACACAAGAAAAGGTACTGCCAATACTGAAACTTCACAGCCTAAAGGGCAGTAGAAACAGGATAAGGTAATTACCTGTTTCTTTTGTCATAAAGATAGTCATGTGAAGAAAGATTGTTCCAAGTATGAAAATGGCTTGCCAAAAAGGGTAATCTTCTAAATTTTGTTTGTTCTAAAGTTCATTTAGTTTTAGTACCTAATCACACTTGGTGGATAGATACGGGTGCAACTACACACATAAGTGTGACAATGCAGGGTTGTCTAAGGAGCAAAAAGTCAATTGATACTAAAAGATTCATCTATGTAGAAAATAGCGAAAAGGTTTCTGTTGAAGCTGTTTGTCTATTAAGATTAAAGTTAGAATCTGATTGCTATTTAGATTTGAATGAGACTTTTTATGAACCGTTATTTTGACAAAATTTGATTTCTGTTTCTTATTTGGACAAATCCGAATATTCTTATTCATTTGAAAATGAAAAGTTTAGTCTTTTTCAGTTTTTAAATCTTATTATTATAGGTTCTTTAGTTTATAATCTATATAAATTGGATCTTCATGCCTCACACATGAATAAATCCTTGCATATAAGTAATTGTGATATAAAGCACAAATTAATTAATGAGAATTCTTCCATATTATGGCACAGGCGTTTAGCACATATTTCTTAACAAAGAATAAAGAGACTTGTGTCAAATGGAATTCTCGATTCCCTTGATTTTTCAGATTTCAAAATCTGTGTTGAATGTATTAAGGGAAAACAAACAAATATCAAGAAAACTGGTGCTAACAACAGTTTAAATGTCTTGAATTTAATTCATACTAATATTCGTGGTCCATTCCCTACAGCCTCTTAGAATGGTTAACAATATTTTATTATTTTCATAGACAATTATTCTCATTATGGGTACTTATATTTGATTCATAAGAAGTCTCAATCATTGCACATTTTCAAGACTTTTAAAGTTGAAGTTGAAAATCAACTCAGTAGAAAAATTAAAGCCATTAAATTTGACCATGGTAGTAAATATTATGGTAAATATGATGGCTCAAGTGAACAACGTCCAGAACCTTTTGCAAGATATTAGCAGAATGTGACATCGTTCCTCAATATACCATGCCAAGGACTCCTAGTCAAAATGGTGTAGCTGAGAGACCTAATTGGACCCTAAAGGATATAGCTAGAAGTATGATTTGTCATTTTGCTTTACCAGAGTCACTTTGGGGAAAAGCCTTAAAGACTGCAATGTATATTCTTAATTGAGTTCCAAGCAAAGCAGTTGCTAAAACCCCATATGAGTTATGGACAGGAAAGAAGCGTATTAGGCATTTATATATTGGAGCTGTCCAGCTGAGGTTAGGCCATACAAGCCTAATGAAAGGAAATTAGACTTAAGAACAATAAGGTGCTACTTTGTTAGATACTCATAAAGATAGAGGGATTTCATGTTTTATGATTCCTCAAATAATTCTTTTTTGAAACTGAGAATGCTAAGTTTATTGAGGATGTTGAATATAATGAGAGTGCCAAACTTAGGAGCTTTGTTTTTGAGGAAGAATATGTTACTTTTTGTACAATTACAATTGAAAATGATCATATCAGAAAATTATATCTGATATTATTCAGGATGCAAATCAGGATTATCAAGACATTCTTAAGTTACCTACTACTCATATTAAAGAGCCTACTCCTATTCAATTGGAGAAGTAACAACAACCTCAATTGGAATTGCCATTAAGGAGATCCTTTAAAGAGAGGAGATTGGCGATTCTAGGTGATTATATCGTATATCTCCAAGAACATGAGTTTGATATAGGATTGGAAGATGATCCAAAATTTATTAGTTAAGCCAAACAAAGTGTTTCACTCTTATAAATGGATTGAAGCCATGAAAGATGAGATGAAATCAATGGAGGATAATGACGTTTGGGATCTTGTCGACTTGCCTGAAGGAGTGAAATCGATTGGTTGTAAATGGATTTTCAAAACCAAGCAGGATTGGAAAGGCAATGTTAAAAGAAATAAAGCACATCTAGTTGCCAAAGGTTTCACTCAAAAGGAAGGCATTGATTATAAAGAGACTTTCTCTCCGTTTTCATCGAAAGACTCTTTTAGAATCATTATGGCACTCATACCTCATTATTATTTGAATCTACATCAGATGGATGTAAAAACAGCTTTTCTCAATAGTGACATTGAAGAAACAATTTATATGGTGCTCGAAACATCTGGTGTACAAATTAAAGAAATCCATCTATGATTTAAAGCAAGCATTCCGTCAATCGTATCGAAAACTTGATCAAGTGATCACCTCTTTTGGTTTTAAGGAGGACATTATTGATCAATGTATTTATCATAAGATTAGTGGGAGCAAGTTTATTCTTCTAGTATTATATATCAATGACATCCTGCTGGCAAGCAACGATATAGGCCTATTACATTACACCAAGAGATTTCTTTCGAATAAATTTCAGATAAAGGATCTTGGGAATGCATCTTTTATGTTCGGCATATAGATACATTAAGATCATTCTTGAGGTATACTTGGCTTATCACAAAAAACATATATCGATAAGGTGTTTAGCAAATCTGACATGAAAAATTATTTATCAGGAGACACACCTATTGCTAAAGGTGATAAATTCAGTTTACTTCAATGCCTAAGAAATAAGATTGAAAAAGAAGAGATGTAGAAGATTCCTTATGCGTCAGTAGTATGAAGTCTCATGTATGCTCAAGTTTGAACACTTCTGGATATTGTGTACATAGTTGGTATGCTTGGTAGATATTTAAGCAACTCCGGAATGAATCATTAGAAAGCAGTAAAGAGGGTTATGTTGTATCTACAAAAAACTACAGATTACATGCTCACATATCGAAGGTCAGATCATTTAGAGATCATTGGGTATTTGGACTTCAATTTTGCTGGTTACGTTGATAGCAAAAGATCTACTTATAGTTATGTTTTCATGTTAGCTAGAGGAGCTATATCTTGAAAGTGTAAAGCTGTCTTTCATAGCTTCTTCCACCATGAAAGCAGAGTTTATAGCTTGCTATGAGGCATTGAATCAGGCAATATGGTTGCAAAATTTTATTACTAGGCTATACATTATTGATGGTATTGAGAGACCATTGAAGATTTATTGTGATAATAAAGCTATAGAGTTATACTCTAACAACAACAGAAGCTTGTCAAAGTCAAAGCATATTGACATCAAGTTTTTTGTTTTTAAAGAGAGAGTTCAGAATCTTTAGATATCTATTGACTATATCAGTACAAACTCCACGATTGTGGATCCGTTTACTAAGGGTGTATCACCTAAGGTGTTTCATAAGCATGTAGCTCGTATGGGTGTGGTTCACTTTGATGATATGCTTGTATAGTGGGAGTTTGTTTTATTTATATTCATTTGTTATTAAGACATTTTTCTGATCAGACTAAAGTATTGTTATCATTGCTAAAACTCTAAAATAAAGTTTTATTATTTCAAATTGCGTTGAGCATAAAGTTTTTGAAAGTAGGACCAGTTGAAAATAGACATGTTTAAGGGATCACGTTGCATATAATTTCCATGATACACATCCATACTTCATCTATGTCGTTGAATATATTAATATACATAATCATTGGTGGGTCTAGTTATGAAATATATGTAACAAAGATCGTTTTGATCTTATGTTAGTATATTTGATGAACCAGATTGTTTAGAGATATTGCCTTGTGAAGATAGCAAGTTTAGAGTTCTTAAAGTTATTTTATAATGTACAATTATCAGGTGACATATGTGGCCCAAGTGGGAGATTGTTGAGAAATTCTTTAGGTGGGCTTACATAGATCAATTATTTGCACATTATAGGCTATTTGATGTGTTTAGTTCATTTAAAAGTGATTAAATAGAGTTTAAGTTATTGAAATTTAGGGCATCTCATTTAGTATGAGCTTTATAATGTGTGAAAACTCAATATTTTATTTTATTTTCATGGCAGGCCAAAATAAAATAAAATATACTACATGTATAAATAGGTTATAGTCCCCAGTCTGAATATAAGGTAATTCTCATTCTCAAATCTCATCATTGAATGAGATATAGATTTTCTTAAAGATTTAAACGTGAAAAACTCTAACCTCAAGAAATCAATTCCAATGGATTCATATACGTTTTCGTATTAATCTTTTCTTACAGTTATTAGTTCCAACTCAACAGATATTTCCTCAATAGATTTCCCAGATTTGTGGTTTGTCTCACTAACAGCACTTTTGTCCTAATTGGGATTTGGCCAAGCTCCACCAAATTCCACCGGTGATATGTTGTTACTTGTTATCAATTTTTTTTTTCGTTTGCTTGAGGCTTTATTGTTGGTTTGTCAGTTCTTTTTTTTATTTATTTCATTTGTCAGTTCTTCAAACATGTTGAAGTAAAAATATTTCTTTGCTGCCTCTTTTTCCTTAAGCTTCAGTGCTTTTAACACAAACTGCAATCCTTACATTACAGATTTTCTTACTGGAAGTATACTCAAAAGCTTGGAATAAAGAGATCCATGCCTTAAAATTAAATATTTAACCATACATGTATTTTAGTATATGTGAGTGAAGTTCATTTAATTATTAAATTAAAAAAATGAATTGAAATTGGAAAAATCAACCAAATAATTTTTTAACAAAAGTTAAAAAGTTTGAGTCATTAATCAATAAAATTGAATTGAAATCGGAAAACACAACCACGTAACTTTTTAACAAACGTGATAAAGTTTGAGTCATTAATCAATATTAAAATAGTTTTAAAAAGTAAAGTTTGTATGAAAAAAATCCGTAAAAAAAGATTATAATAATTTTTTAAAAAATCATGACATGTGTGAACCAACCCGACAATCCGACCCTATTTTGTTTGAGTCGGATCGTGTCGGATTGGTCCAAATAAAAGTAGGTTTGCCAGTTACATAATCCAGAGACTGAACTACTCGGATGGACTCTAAATCGAATCCAACCCAAAGAACCTAACGAAAGTTGCACCCTTACACAGGAGCAGGAAAACACCAATTTCACAGCAGCAATTAGCAAACAAATTAAAGTTGAGCCCCTAAACACAAGCACAAACGAGACATGCATATGTGGATTTCAATGAAATGAAATTGAGCATGCAACGCAGTGCATGGGTGTCTGCATAGGCATGCCGTAGCAGTGCACATAACCAAGTGCGCGTGCAGGCCAACACATTAAGAAATTGCTTCAGCCTCAGAAAACGACAGCTTTAAAATGTTGTTCCTACTTAACAGAAACAAAAGATAGAAAAAATCCCCTTTAGTTAAAATCTCAAACTAAAACCACGGACAGCGATGATTGATTGGTTTCTTTCTCCTATTTATGTTGACCGTCCATGAGTTGACCCACCAAATCTGCAACCCTCCATCTCCCGCACATTTTGACTACTGTAGTGTTGGCGACAGCTGATTATTTTTTTTTTTTGGGCTTAGATATGCGAAGAAGTCAAGTTACTCATGAGTTATTTAAGCTTGATTTTATAATTATTCAAGATTGGCTCGTTTATTTTCGAACCAAACTCGAACTATTTGAATAACGAGTCGAACCGAGTTCAAGTCTCTTAATATTAAACTCGAGCGACTTGCAAGTTTTATTTAACTTTTTTTAATATATATTTTTAATATATTATTATTAATTTACTATTTTACTTTCATAATATATAATTAAAAATTTATAAGTCGAAACTCTCAAATAAAACTTGAATGGTTTGAGTATTTTGTCAAATTAAACTTCAATAACCAAGTTTGATCAAGCTCGAATTTAATATTAAATCTTCTCCATTATATCTCTATTTGGCTTTAAATAATTTTAGGAAAATCAAAGTGAGTAAGCTTTAGTTTGCTAAATTATGATGGTTTGTTTGCGATAATAAAAACAGAGTAGCTGACACAGAACATCTAGGGAAGTGCGAAAGAGAACACCCTAAAGCAAAGAACTATGGAAACCCAGAGTCAAGTGTAATTCCTATCCGTCGTCAGACACCAAAGTAGAGAATAACAGAAACCAGTACTATTTTTCCCTATAAAATTAACACAAAAGCTAAAGTTTCAGTCCTTGTATTGGAGACTGGAAACACAACCTTCACCTCTCTCTCTCTCTCTCTCTCTCTCTCTCTCTCTCTCTCCAACATTCTTTTTTCAAAAATATTAAGATCCTAAGCACGATTTCATCACTACTGTATTTATATGACCATACCCACATGGGCAAAACTTTAAGAAAACTCAACCCCATTTCTATGTGTTTCTAATCAGGCAAATGCTTAGAAGTTCAAGCCAAGGTGTCAGGACATAAAAACCAAGACATTAGAAGCTGTGAGAGAAGAAGGAAGCCGAAGACAAAGAAGAAATGGAAGTCTTCTGTTTTATAAATTATTTTTTGTCATTCTCGGGTGTTTTCAAGAGCTTCGGAAATGGTGAGTGAGTGAAGTACTCAAGAAAGATTTCTTAGAATGGTGATCTTGTGTTGGATGGACTTGGTGGGAGCTTCATTTCCAAAGGAAATAACTATGAATGGATGGTGCCGTTTCGATCACAGAAGAAGACAATACCAATGTAAACAAATGGAAACCAATATAGCGCAAGAAACAACACGGGCAAATTTCTCGAACATGGCTTCTTGCTGTTGTAAGATCTCACCAATCATTCCCATTTTTGTACTCTTTCTTCTTGTTTGTTCTTCAATTTGTCCTGTCTATTCGTCGGAAACCGGCAATCTCCATGCAAAAAATCAAAGTTTCGGGCCAGAAGAAGAGCTACAGAAGCTGAAAATAATAAGAGAACGTCTCAACAAGATCAACAAGCCAGCAGTCAAGACAATTCAGGCAATTAATCTATTTTGCCTCAGTTGTTAGACATTGACTTCCAATCTCTGTTTTTGTTCTGTTTTCTCTAACAACCTTAGGCTGTCTTTTTGGTTTGCTGGTACAGAGTCCAGATGGCGATATTATAGATTGCGTTTTATTGCATCATCAACCAGCCTTTGATCATCCTCAATTAAAAGGACAAAAGCCATTGGTAATTATCAAAATTTACTAGCATGCATTTGTTTTTGGTTTTTATGATGAACACTGAAAACAAATGAATTTATGGAATTTAACATCTTTAATGACTCTTAAATTGTCAGGATCCACCAGAAAGGCCAAATGGTCATAACCCAAATGGGATGGCGGCAGAAGATTTTCAGCTGTGGAGCATGTCGGGTGAATCATGTCCGGAAGGAACAATTCCAATCAGAAAAACAACCGAACAAGACATGTTGAGGGCTAGTTCTGTTAGAAGATTTGGAAGGAAACCAAGAAGACATGTTAGAAGAGACTCAACTAGCAATGGCCATGAGGTAGGTGCCTTGACAAATATGCTTTAGAAAACAAAAATTAATCCTACAATTCTTTTACTATTTTTTCTTTGCTTTCTTTTGTCCTTTTTTTCTTCATTTTTGTCCCACAAAAGTTTGTAAAAACAGCATACAAATGATCAGCTAAGGCCATTCAAAATCAAAAGACACTAATATAAAGAAAGTAGTCAAAGTGAATAGCAAAACGAGGCTAGCCAATTGTCTCCTTTTCTTTGCCTACTTAATTAAAGATAACAACCTTATCGAAATTTGAAAAGAAAAGAGGAAGAGGATTCCAAAAAACTGCTTTTTCAAAAAAAAATGTATTTTCTATTACTTAATTAAAGATAACAACCTTATCTTTTACATGCTTCTCTTGCTTCCCTCTATTTTATTTTCGATTTTTTTCCCCTGGTTTTCTGTTGGTTTTTTCATTCCGTATTTCTTTAAACTTGACTGAAATGAGTGGGTAAAAAACTAACAGTTCATGAAATTCTAGTCATTTTCTATTTGGAACCTGAACTAAAAGCATGAAAAAGAAAGTAAAAGGTTTAACATGGCTCAAACCATGAAGCAAATAGCACAGCATGATCAATTTTGTACTAGTTGATCAAAATTCGATCAGTGAAATTCCCTACTTTCAGTAACTACAGACTTTCATGGTTCCCCTGGCTAACTGTATCAGACTTCACTTTGACACTTGGTTCAATGTAGAATAACATATTTTCATTGTTAAGTCATCTGCAATTCTCTGTTTCACCTGGCTGTCACAGCCTGCATTTAGAAATTTCTACTATTTTTTTGTCAGAATTAAACTTTTAAAAGTGAATTTAACAAAATTCATAGAAAATCTAATGGTATTGGGTTACAGCATGCAGTTGGGTATGTGACCGGAGATCAATATTATGGAGGAAAAGCAAGCATAAATGTGTGGGCACCTCGCGTCTCTAATCAATATGAATTCAGCTTATCACAACTGTGGGTCATCTCTGGTTCATTCGGCGACGATCTCAATACCATTGAAGCTGGCTGGCAGGCATGTAATTAATTACCCTTCATAACTATATTTTCGGCATTTTCAAAGAACATAGTCTTCCATACTATACCATTGGCAGCGTATTTAACAAAGAAATTATATAAAAATATTTTGCTAATGTAATTCTTATAGTCAAATCCTTTATACTCTAGATGTAAAAACGGCATTAAATATGGTTTCAAAGTATCTGTACACGTTATGACCGAAAAAAAAAGTATCTGTAGGCGTTGAATTCTAAGCACTCGCTAGTTTTCACATTTAAGGCAACTTTCACAACTCAACTACCTCTCATTTTCTTTGTAAGTTTAGTTATTTTTTTATATGAATCATAAAGTGTTTTTAGATTACATTATATATGAAACTAATCTTCGTTTACGTCACGTAGTTAGCATTAACTCAAAAAAATTTAACTGGATGAGGATTTGAATACGAAATTTCTCACTATCGGTCATTTTTACTCAAAAACGCAGTGAAATGTTAAACCACATAACCAATCCTTTAATTTTTTGTAGTTTAATTTTGTATATTGTAGCCATTGATGCTACATTAGCTAACAATCTTATTCATTTTGTTTTTTTATGCAGGTTAGCCCAGAGCTATATGGGGACAATTATCCTAGATTCTTTACATATTGGACCGTAAGTATGCTAAAATGATTTGCAAAGAACATAGCTTCCTCTTTTCTTTGCTTTATCAAGCTCTATCTTAAAGCGTAAGATACATGATTCGAAGTTTCAAAAGAAATTAATGATTCAGCATGATTTTTTGCAGACCGACGCATACCAAGCGACAGGCTGTTATAATTTGCTGTGCTCAGGATTTGTTCAAACTAATAATAGAATCGCAATTGGAGCTGCAATCTCCCCAACCTCATCATACAATGGCGGACAGTTTGATATTAGCCTCTTGGTTTGGAAGGTAAAAACACCAACTTGCATTTATTATAATTTCAGAAAAAAAAAAAAGCCCTTATTATTTGGTAAATTTATGCTTGCTTTCAACGCTTGGGCGACACACGTGCGTTGTGATTTTGCCTCCCTAGATTTGGTCGTGAATTCCCATGAACCCTGGTCCATTGGATCCTAATACTTTTTCTTGAATTAAGAAATTTTCATCAAAAAAATTTAAACCTCTCTTTGATAAGAAAGATGAAAAAGTAATTATAAAATATCATTAGTGATTGTGAAATATAATCAATTATTATTAGATTAAAAGCTTTTCATTATTTTTAATATCTTTAATTAGACCTGTTTACTATTTGGGATTAGTTCGACTTGGTCCACGTTCAAGATAAGGCAAGGTTTTTGAAGCTCAGCCTCGCTTGAAACATATATTTCATCTACTTTTAGTTTTAATTATAAAATATTAATAATGTTAAAATTTTCAATATTTTAATATATTTAAAAAATCGTAAGACCTATTAAATTCGAAAAGTCAAACTGAGCTTTGGATTAAAATTTTTAGAAGTTAATTGAGTTTGATTGATCTATAAACACTTCAACATTATATTTTCACTTGTCCTATGTGATAGACGGTGGATCGTTCACAAATTATACAGTATAACCGTATGAGTAATATACAACATAAAATTCCATTTGGCATCAAACAAAATCATTCATGAAAACTTTATTCGTGGCTAGCAATAAATTCGTGCACTACAATGGTGCGCTTACCCGCGTGCAGTGTTAACCCCGAAATGTCTGTAATTCCTTATTCCCTACTGCTTTTTTGCTTTGCAAGATTCTATTCTTTTCCAAGTAAAAGAGCTTCTTGGGTGCCCTGACTGACCCGTCTACTTTTTTCATTGTTTCCTGTTTGTTTGTTTGTTTTACAATCAACTTTGTGAAGAAGAGAATCATTCATTTTACCATGGAACTTCCTTTTCATAATTAACCTTTACTTTGAACATACTAATTAACCCAGCATGCATTGCACTTAATGAGTGCTAAAAGGATAAAAAACTTAACAGCTTTTAAACACTGTATTTGGTGTAGGATCCAAAGCATGGAAATTGGTGGCTGGAATTCGGATCGGGGATTCTGGTAGGATACTGGCCATCGTTTTTGTTTTCTCACCTAAGGGATCATGCAAGCATGGTACAATTCGGTGGAGAAATTGTGAATTCGAGGACCGATGGCTTTCACACCTCGACAGAAATGGGCAGTGGTCATTTTGCCGGGGAAGGCTTTGGAAAGGCCTCCTATTTCCGAAATCTGCAAGTTGTTGATTGGGATAATAACTTAATCCCATTGACAAATCTTCGGGTCCTGGCAGATCATCCCAACTGCTATGATATCCAAGGAGGGATTAATAGAGTTTGGGGGAACTATTTTTACTATGGAGGACCTGGAAGAAATGTGAGGTGTCCCTAAAGGGAAGGGTATAGGCTGGAATTTCCTCTTTTCTCTCTTGATATATAGTTTCTTCTTCTATACTTATTGGGTGATTTTGGGTTTGGGCCTTTGGGTTATTCTCATAGTAATCATTTTCCTTGTTAAATTGCTCTTTCTTTTCAACTAACAGATGTCCATTAATTATACTGTCTTTAGGGACTTTATGTAAATGTGGAAAACAAATGATGGAATATAATGAATACGGTATGGGTTGTGAACATTTTTCCTCTTTTCCCTCTGTTGTCCCGGCTGTGAAGATTTCAAGAATGCTCTCAAAGATTTAAGAACTGGGACATCATTTTCATTTTGGCAACTAAATGATTAAATAGAGCATTTAATCCCAATAAGGACCACTCGAATGGCCAGAGATCTAACCACTGTCTTAATTAGATGCAGTTACCAGCCTCATGCCTTCAACTCGATCAATGCTTCAGGGTCATTAACATGTCTCCATACAATTTTTTTCCAATGTCCTTTTGATGTTACGCTATGTTAGGAACTGATGTAAAGTTTTGGGACTACTAATGTTGGCAGCCATTTCCCAGCTTTATAAATATCTAGTTTATCAATAGCTAAGGCTTATGTGAGATAGCTGTTGTTATCCCTCCTTTAGGAGAAATTAAATTCAAGATTCGAATTGTCTTTCTTCTATTATTTCTTTTTATGAACTAAAGCTAAACACTTATTATTCCTCTTTAAAAGAAATTAGATCCAAAATTCAAATCTTCTTTTTCTTGTACTTCCCTATGAGCAAAAAAAAAGAATATTTCCATTGAAAAAAATTTAAGAACCAATATATAATATAGTAAAATAATTTGGGTCTATATAATTAATAAAAATTAAAAATTACATAAACAGTAGTTAAGAGAAAAAATATTATTAGTATATTTATACAGTAATTATTTTCATACTAAAACTAGCTTGATTTTACCAATTGTGAATGTAAGTACACAAATTTTTATGATATTTTTAGTACAAAATAAATTACGATCATATTCTATAACACATAAGAAACTAATTAATTACATCAAATAGATAAGCCAACCAAAAACGAACAATTATATACAAGTTAGATAAATGCAACATAAAATTGGACTAAACTCACATATGATAAGACTTACTCAAAGTTCCAATATCAGCTTATTCCCATTAAATCAAAGCTTCAATTGTAGTACATAGAGAACTCTTTTATGTTAATTTAATCGAATTATGCAAATAAATCATAATTTTACATAATCATAATTCCCAAGTTCTTCGAATAGAATGAATTTCATAATTGCTTCATTAAAAGAAAACATACCTTGTTCCATGATGAATTCTTGAAGATAATCTTAATGAATTCTTAATTTCTTAAAGATAATTTTGAGAAGAACTTTTTTCTCTCACTTAACCTCTTGTGCTCTTCAGTATATCATCTTGATGGAGAGAAAGATACTTTATATAGAGGTAGTGAGAGGAGGAGTCTTTTCGTGAAAAGCAACATATCTTTTCACATTTCCGTAAAACATTAATTTTGTCATATGGAATACACGTCCATCAAGTGTAAGCCTTATCAATTCAATGTATCTCTTAATATTTCAGTTATGATGATAATTAATTTATCATCTCATTTCATTTAAACGAAGAGTCACATTAATAAATGGGTCATTAAAATACTAACGTTTAACGAATAGTCACATTAATCACATAGGTCATTAATGGGTCATTAAAATATCTAACATTCTCCCACTTGGCCCAGCTTTAGGATTTAATAACATAATGCGCAAAATATTAAATCCTTCTGTAATTGGTCAAATCATAAATCATTATTGAGTAGAAACCAATACGAATCATAGCGGTTGTATGTCATTAACTCGACATAGTCCCTTCTATGTATCACGATATTAGATCTTACTCATCATTAATCGTAATAAAAGATACCATAACAATTCAACAATAATGTCTTTATCAAAGACAAATCCTGTTACAATTTACATAATTCAGTCATGTATATACAGTTAACATAAAGTAACAGGATGTATTAATATTTTAGAAACAACACTAAAAGAGCTCAGAGTGTCTATAAGAAGCATAATGTCAATAAGGGTTTTCAGTAATGCCCATCCTTTCGACATGTTCCTTAAATGTCTTAGGTGACAACCTTTTCGTTAATGGATCTGCAATCATAAAGTTGGTGCTAATGTGCTCAATTGACACTCTTTGTTTTTGAACTTCTTCTTTGACTGCAAAGTATTTCAATTCCATATGTTTAGCGTCCTTTGAATACTTGTCGTTTTTAGAAAAGAAGACTGCTGTAGAATTATCACAATAAATTTTCAGCGGCTTGGCAATACTGTCGACAATTCCAAGATCTGAAATAAAGTTTCGCAGCCATAAATCCTGAATAGTGGCCTCAAAGCATGCCACAAATTCAGCTTCCATAGTGGATGCAGCAATTACAGACTGCTTCGCACTCTTCCATGATATAGCTCCTCCAGCTAAAAGAAATAAATAACCAAATGTGGATTTTCTGGTATCCACACAACCTGCAAAATCTGAATCTGAATATCCAATCACTTCAAGATGATCAGATCTCCTGTAACTGAGCATGTGATCTTTCGTTCCTTGCAAGTATTTGAGAACTTTCTTTGCAGCTTTCCAGTGATCGATTCCAGGATTACTTTGATATCTATCAAGCATTCCAATAGCAAAACTGATGTCTGGCCTGGTACAAGTCTGGGCATACATGAAGCTGCCAACAATAGATGCATAAGGAATTTGTTCCATTTGTTTACATTCCAATTCGTTCTTTGGACATTACATAAGACTTAATTTGTCCCCTTACTGAATTGGAACGACACTTGCAGAGCACTTTTCCATCTTAAATCTCTCTAGAACTTTATTAATATATGCTTTCTGAGACAGCCCTAACAATCCTTGTGATCTGTCACGGAATATTTCTATTCCAATTACATAGGATGCCTCACCCATATCCTTCATTTCAAAGTTCCTAGAGAGAAATTTCCTGGTCTCATATAATAAACAAAGATCATTAGTAGCAAGCAAGATATCATCAACATACAGAATCAGAAATATAAACTTACTTCCACTTACCTTCAGATATATAAACCGATCAACAGTGTTTTCCTTAAATCCAAAGGAAAGAATAGTATCATTAAACTTAAGATCCATTGCCTGGAAGCTTGTTTAAGTCCATATATTGATTTCTTTAGTTTACACACCATATTTTCTTTTCCTTTAACTGAAAAACCCTCAGGTTGATCCATATAAACTTCTTCCTCTAAATTCCCATTTAGAAAAGCAGTTTTCACATCCATTTGGTGTAGCTCTAGATCATAATGAGCCATCAATGCCATAATAATTCTAAAAGAGTCCTTTTTCGAAACTGGAGAAAAGGTCTCTTTATAGTCAATGCCATCTTTCTGAGTGAAACTTTTGGCAACAAATCTAGCCTTGTATCGTTCAATATTGCCTTTTGAGTCACGCTTGGTCTTAAAGACCCACTTACACCCAACTCTTTTACAACCTTCAAGCAATGGAACAAGATCCCAAACTTCATTTTGATCCATTGATTTCAGTTCTTCTTTCATGGCATCTAACCATTCATTAGAATTAGCTGTGTCAATGGCTTGTGAAAACGAAACTGGGTCTGCATCAATTCCTAAGTCAAATTCTGACTCTTGTAGAAGAACTAGATAATCATGAGAAATAGCAGATCTTCTTTGTCTTTGAGATCTTCTTAATGCTATTTCATGTGGTTCATCTACTATAGGTTCATTGATATCAACTGCATTATGGAGTGTGTGATCATTTATTTGTTGTTCTTGTAAGTTGTTAATCGGTTCAACAACTAGAGGAACAACAACTTGAGAAGAAGTTATAGGTAAAGGAATTTGCATTCTAACTTCTTGAATTTCCACTTTACGTGGTTCAACACTCCCACTGATTTCACCATTTTCAATGAACCTAGCATTTCCAGTTTCAACAATTCTTGTACTATGGCTAGGACAATAAAATCTATACCCTTTAGATTTTTCTAAATAACCAAGGAAGAAACCACTGGTTGTTCTTGAATCCAGTTTCTTTTTATGTGGATTATAAATTCGAACTTCCGCCGGATAACCCCAAACATGAAGGTGCCTTAAACTAGGTTTCCTTCCTGTCCACAGTTCAAAAGGAGTTTTTGGAACTGCCTTACTAAGAACCCTATTTAATAAATACATGGCGGTATTTAAAGCTTACATCCACAAGGATAAGGGTAAAGATGAATAATTTAACATACTCCTAACCATATCCATTAAAGTACGATTATGCCTTTCTGCTACACCGTTTTGTTGTGGTGTTCCTGGCATTGTGTATTAAGCACAAATACCATGTCTTTCAAGGAATTTAGCAAATGGACCTGGGTTTTGTCCAGTTTCATCATACCTTCCATAATATTTACCACCTCTATCAGATCTGAGAATTTTCACCTTCTTATCTAGTTGTCTCTCAACCTCGTTAACAAACACCTCTAAGGCATTTACAGATTGAGATTTTTCATTCAACAAATAGACATAGCCATAACGTGAAAAATCGTAAATAAAGGTGATAAAATACTTTTCTCTACCAAAAGATGGAACATCAAAAGGTCCACAAATATCGGTGTGTATAAGTTCAAGGAGATGTGTGCTTCTTGTGGCTGTTTTCTTAATTGTGTGTTTTGTAAATTTTCCCTTAATACAATCCACACAAGTACCAAGATCAGTAAAATCCAATTCATGAAGGATTTCATTCTTTACCAATCTTTGTATTCTTTCTTTAGATATATGACCCAAACGTTTATGCCACAAGTAAGCTGAACTTTCATCCACTAAACCATGTTTAGTGCCAACATTATGATGCAAGGTCATTAGAGTTTCAGCAAAAAGGTTATCAAGCTTTAATTTGTATAAACCATCATAAAGAACACTATAACCAATAAGATGGCTATGTTTAAAAAGACTGAAACAACCATTTCCAAATTTAAAAGAGTATCTAACTATATCAAGTTTAGATAAAGAAACTAAATTTTGAGAAATTGAGGGAACATAAAAAGTTTCAAAAAGATTCAAATGATGTCCAGTATCTAAAATAAGATGATAAGTTCCAATGGCTTCAACTGGGGCTTTAACTCTATTTCCCATAAAAACAAACTTTTCATTTGGGCTTATGGTTTGGGTCGTAATGAATCTCTGCATCGTATTTGAAATGTGAGTGGTGCAACCAGAATCAATCCACCAAGTATTATAAGAAACTTCTACCAAATTTGATTCGAAACATACGAAAGTATTAAGTTTACCTTTCTTTTCGAACCAAGCTTTACGTTTCAGGCAGTCTTTCTGATAGTGTCCAGGCTTTCCACAGAAATGACACTTATCTTTCTTTTGTTCCTTGGTGATTTGGGCAGATGACGCAGTAAACTTTACTGGTCCTTTATTGCCCTTTCCATACTTCTTTCGTGGTTTACTTTTAGCTCCTTGATTGCCTATGAGATTAACAGAGTGAATTCCTTACTTCTTAAGTCTTGCCTCCTCCTTAATGAGCATAGATTGCAGCTCAGTCACATTCCATTTATCCTTGATGGTGTTATAATTGATTTGGAATGGACCATACTTAGAAGGCAAGGAGTTAATGATAAATTGCACAAGGAAACTTTCATTCACTTCCATTCTCATAGATCTTAATCTTGCTGCTATATTTGTCATTTCAGTGACATGTTCATGCATAGTATGAGAACCATCAAACTTCATGGTGGTTAACGTACCCATTAATGTCCCAGCAAGTGACTTATCCGCAGATTCGAATTGAGATATATCTTTCACAAACTTTAGGAATTCCTTAGCATTATCAGTGGCAGGAATTATTGTCTTAATGTTGTTTGCTATTGTCATCCGCATAAACATTAAGCTCAGTCTGTTCGATCTTTCCCAAGCTTTATGAAAAGATCTTTCTTCATGACTACTTGTGAAGACCGAGAACTTTCTAAATAAATATAAGGTATCCGAAAAATTTAATTTGGACAAATTGAAATCCAAATTTAAATAAGAAATGAAAAGGAAAATTAAATTGGAAATAAGAAATGAAGGAGGAAATTTAATTTGGATAAATGGAAATCCAAATTAAATAAGAAAATGGAGAAAATAATTTTGGATATTTAGAAATCCAAAACTTAATAAAAAAAAATATATATATATATATATTTTGATATATTTATATAATGATATTATATAAATATACCTTGGATAAATATAAATATTATTTTGTGATTAAAAAGTGTAAAAAGTATATATATAAATATATATATATATATATATTTTGATACAAAATATGTATTTAAATACATATTATAAATAGTGTATCTATATACATATATAATTATGGTGTAAATAATTATATATATATATTATAGTCATTATTATTATATATAATATTAAAAAAAAAAAAAAAAAAGAAAGAAGGAGAAGTGGGAATCGGGAAAACCGATTCCCACATTTCCTCTTCTGTTAACCAAAACAGAAGAGGAAAAAAACCCAAAGTGGATGCCGGACGACACCGGCCACCGGAAGGAAGAGGAGCGAAGGGGGGGCGTCGCCGGCGAGCCAAGGAGAAGAGAGAAGTGACCGGCGACGGCCCAAACGGAAAAGAGAAGAAACGGAAAACAGGGAGAGAAGCGAAGAAAACCGAGAAGAAATGGAAAAGGAGATCGGCGGTGCCGGCCGATCCGGGCACCGCCACTCCCCCCCACGAGACCGGCGGAGACCAGGGGAAGGTGAGAGGAGCCATCGACGAAGAGGAAACCGGCGGAGGAAGGAGAAAAGAGGAAGAGAAGAGCCGCCGGTGTCGCTTCCAGATCCGGCGCCGTCGCCGGTGATGGGGCCAAACCGAGACCAGATCCGACTTCGTGGCAACCTCGGCAAGCTGTTGGGTGGTCGAACCGCCGGAATGGGTGGCCGCCGGTGGGTGAACCGGCCAAGCAGAGGTGAACCCGACCAAACCGGCCTGAACCGGTCCGAACCGGTTCAGGCCAGGAAAAAAAAAAAAAAAACAGAAACAGAAAAGAAAAGAAAAGAAAGAAGAAAAGAAAAGAAAAGAAAAGAAAAGGAGAAAGAAAAGAAGGAAGGAGAAGAAGAAGGAAAGGAAAAAAAGAAAGGAAGAAAAAAAAATGTGGTAAGGAAAATTTAAGTCTTTTCGCTATATGTCTATTGGATTTATTGGAAATTTTTGGATTTATTTTCTAAATGAAAATATATGTTAATTTTTGAAATTGTAGCAAAAATGAAAATGAGACGAATGGTGAAATTCGGCAAGGCTCGAAAAATCGGAAAGTGCGCTAAGCTTGGCGAATAGGTAAGATACTTTTATAAAGCATTAGTAGCTTTATATTGTATGTGGGAATTATGATTTTATATATGATGCATTTATTTAATTGATTTTAAATGGAATTGTGATTTTTATATGATGCATCGATTTAAATTGATTTGCTAAAAATGCTAAGAGGACCCACAACTGATGGTGGGGGTCTTAGTAAGAGGTAAAATTGGTGAGAATCAACGGCTGCAAGTATAAATTGTGTTTCCCTTGCAGGAGGTTAGGGAAAATTAAGCCGTTATGCTGCCGAAATTCTTAGGAAAACGTTGAGGAAAAATATTTAAGTTCTCACGTAAATGGAATCTTGGAAATAATTATTGAAAAATATACATTTAAAGGACTTTATGATATTACTGGAGAAGTTTGATATTGAAATCGATGAAAAGATAGATCGTTGAAACACGATAATGTAATGAATTATATGGTTTAAACCTTAAGACTCGATAAATCCAGTGATGTTAATAGCACAAATGGTATCAAGTTGAGATTGAGGTGGAATTAATTATTAGACGGATCACTGATACAGTGATGATTATAGAAATGATAAATTCAAATGAATGGACCGTTTTAGTGGTATGATTGTGATATTGATGTTAAATAGATGTGAACTGAGATTTTTGCAATAATATGGATAGTCGCAAGACGACTTAAATGATTGAAACACTGTTGATAGTGGAAATTGGCAAATCCTTTTAAGTGGTAAATTGCCAATCAAAGAATTGAATTGAGGACGTTTTATAGATAATTCTAGCATGATATTACATTCTACAGACTATATGAAAAGTGAATTGAGGATTGTGATTTGATTTTTACGATAGTAAATGAAATTGAACCGCAAGTTGAGGATTCTGAATATGTACATATAGGTCAAACCATAAATGGATTTGATAAGCGATTATTGATCTTGTGGTTCTATAATCCTCGATGTCGACTCTGGAATAGATAACGAATGAGGATATTAATATTGCATAATTTCAGTATTTTGATGGCTATATAGTGACATGATATTTAAATATTTATGAATACTAAGAGGATTCATACAAGTGATGTGGTCTTAGTATTAATAGTGAAAGGTAGAAATGATTGGTATAGTTTATAGCTATTGAAAAAGGATATCGAATACTGAATGACTTGAATACCAAATGATCTGATTATTGAATAATCGGAGTACTGAATAAGTTGAAAACTGAATGAAATGAATATTGAATTGATTTGAACACTGATTTACTGATGTGTCAGAAGGATAGTTTGAAATCGAACGATTGATAGTGATAAAGTTAAATGAATTGTTTCACCGTATTAGAGGAAGGTATTACTTATATTGACATTTGAAGCTATTACTAAAATTACATACGGAGATGATTTCATAGCATCGCTTTTAAGCATAATCTGCTATAGTTCCAGATGTCATAATAGCATTTATATAAATGCTATAAAGTATAGATTAGCTTTAAAAATAAAGTATATGGTATATATACGTATTTTTATATACCAAACCTTTTAAAGAATTTCACCATATGCTTTACATGATTTTAAAACGAAAAGCTAAAGATTTAAATGTTTTATGAGACTGTAGGCACCCTAAAAGAATTAAATTCAATAAAGCATAGTGGAAACCGCCTAATTGGAGCTTTGCTCATTAGGCAGATATGCTTGTCCGACAATAGTCGTGGACAGGTCTCAGTCACGCCTGATCAGTGGGGCTGAGAGAGATGAGGTCTATGGCCATAGATAGCGCCCTAGTTGGTTTCCAGGGGACGATATGATTTTCACTGCTAGCTACAGTGATTTAAGTCTTTATTGATAGAGAGATGATAGGGATCTAGCCTAGTCTCTAACAAATATGATATGAAGTTTAGAGTATGATTTTTATTGATATGAACTCTAGACTTGACATGATTTATACTGTACATGAAACAGATTTGAAATGAAATATGTTTTGAAACAGTACATGTTTTAAACATGTTTTAAAAGCCCATGAGATATGAATTCGACACTATATGATTTATATGTGATTTTGTGTCGAACATGGCATGATATGCGGTCTAGAGTATAGTTTGATTTGATATGAACTCTAGACCTGATATGATTTACAGTAAATGATTTAAAAGTATATGATAAATGATTTCGACACTTACATGATTTATATACGATTTTGTGTCGAATTTGAAACGACATGCGGTTTAGAGTATAGATTGATTTGATATGAACTCTAAACCTGATATGATTTATAGTATATGAAAAATGTTTTAAAACCGCACATGTTTTAGACATGCTCTGAAAACGAATACATGAATTGAAATTGAATATGTTTCTATTATGCCTTAAAGGCAACTTTTGAAAATGCATATGTTGAGCATGTCTTAAAATACATATGATATGATTTGAAATGATCGCGGTTTATACAGAAAAATTACATGAATTGCATATTAAACCCTGATATGATAATATGCTTAGTATATGAGGATTCCATGAGGAATGTCATGACTCGGTGGTAACGATATTTCGTCTATATGGGGTCATGATATGTTATGAAACATGAATATAGAAATACACGAAGAGAATTATGACTGGGTACCACCGTGATCATGATCCACAATACGAGAATTGATAAGAGATGATAGAATACAGAAATATGATTATGAAGTGAAAAGTAAATATGAGAATTGATATGAGATGATAACATACCAAAGTATGATAATGAAATGAAAAGTGAAAATGAGAAGTGATAATGAGATGTATCGATGAGAAAGGATTAACTGTAATTGCATCATTGCAAGTTTAAGCCTTGCAGTTTAAGACAGTGTAATCCTACTTCTGTATTTATATTAGTATCTTACTGAGCCGTGGTTTTGCTCACCCCACTAAATTTCATCTCTTTCAGATTATTGAAGTTAACATCTGCCGTGTGAGCTGCTAGGTGGGCATCGGAGACGGTGTATGGACTTGGTACTAGTTTCCGGAGGTATATGTTACTTATAAATACTTGTTTACATGTAAGACTTAAATTGATGCACAGTACATATTCTGTTTAACAAGTCGGGATGTAACTAAGAACCGTTTCCGTGTTTGTTTAATATTTAAATGGAATGACTATAAGTCACCTAGGTAGTATAGTAACTACACTGACATCGAATACAAACCTTAAAATGGAAAAGAAAAAATTTAGTCCATAAATTTGTAGACTAAGAAAAGTATAAGAATCGAGTGAAAGTCGCGGTCGTCGGGTCGTGACAGATTTAATGGTATCAGAGCACGGTTTGTCTAGTACGTGTCAGTGTAGTTGAGGCAGTGATAGTGTTACATCCCATGTACTGTGTAGTGTCTACATGTAAACTTGTTGATTTTCAATCTGTACCAAGATTTGTCAGCTATGGGTATGGGTGATACCAGTCGACGGCCTATTGAAACGGACTGGAAACCGTTAATGAACGGCATCGATACGGTATAAAAGAATTGTGTATCACCTTAAAGGAATAGGATATGAATGATCGAGAATGATTGATTGTGGCAATTTATATCGAAGATAATGTAATGATGGTATAGAATATGATCGATATGTGTACTGAAAAGGGGTTGAAAGAGGTAAAGGAATTGCCATTGAAAATGATTGAACAAAAGTATATGGCTTAATTGAAAGTACAATCCCACCTTAATTATGAGGACTATTGGAAATTGAAACTATGATTTCGAGTTATAAGGGAGCACGAATATGAAACAGTTTTCGAATTTAAGACTGAAAGTGATTTCACTTTGGTTATCACATCGAGATGTAATAAGAATACTACATGAAAAGAGATATAGAGATAAGATGATTGATAAATGTTGCAATTATGGCAAGAGATGATTAACAGTAAAGTCTGCTTTGAGGTGCAGCTTTGATTTATCGATGTGACAATGAGTGTTGGGGGATAATACGAAACCCAAAAGAAATATGATATTATGGAAGTGAGTATAGACTGATTGATTAAATTGAATCACTTTTCCATTTTCAGACTTCTATATTTCTCTAATGCCTTAGTCGAAATATAAATATGAAACGGAGAGAATGTATGTGAAGTTCCAGTGAGCATTACATGTGATGGAATCTTGGATTGCCGTATGTCTATGGAAAATAGTAAAAGGCTTTGGGATTCCAAATTTATTGACGGCATCGCTCCATACTGATATGAAAATTCGAGCGTAATGTGGAAACGCTCGAAGATATGTTTAGAGAGCAGATGCACGAGATTTAAAAGCTACTGGGACAATTACATACTACTGATTAAATCGGTAAACGATAGTTACCAAATTGTATCGACTTGGCACCAAATGAGAGAAACGAATGATAAATGGTGTGAAACAGCTATTATATGAAGAGAGATGAAAGTGTTAACTCCCAAATTTATAAGAAGTTTTAAGGAGTATAAAAATATGGAGAAAAACGATATATAACAGTATAAAAAGCGAATCTAAATTTGAAAGTATGCTGGTAGCATCATTAAAGGATGATTGAAAGGACAAGAAAGATAAGAGTACAGGATAGCACCACTTTCTAAATCTAAGTTAAATTCGGAGGACCGAATTTCTTAAGGTGGGGAGAATGTGAAGACCGAGAACTTTCTAAATAAATATAAGGTATCCGAAAAATTTAATTTGGACAAATTGAAATCCAAATTTAAATAAGAAATGAAAAGGAAAATTAAATTGGAAATAAGAAATGAAGGAGGAAATTTAATTTGGATAAATGGAAATCCAAATTAAATAAGAAAATGGAGAAAATAATTTT
This sequence comes from Heritiera fomes, assembly GCA_032173925.1. Classification (NCBI taxonomy): domain Eukaryota; kingdom Viridiplantae; phylum Streptophyta; class Magnoliopsida; order Malvales; family Malvaceae; genus Heritiera; species Heritiera fomes. The sequence goes on along the minus strand of JAPDPM010000009.1, from coordinate 10,656,876 downwards.
GGATATTTAGAAATCCAAAACTTAATAAAAAAAAATATATATATATATATTTTGATATATTTATATAATGATATTATATAAATATACCTTGGATAAATATAAATATTATTTTGTGATTAAAAAGTGTAAAAAGTATATATATAAATATATATATATATTTTGATACAAAATATGTATTTAAATACATATTATAAATAGTGTATCTATATACATATATAATTATGGTGTAAATAATTATATATATATATTATAGTCATTATTATTATATATAATATTAAAAAAAAAAAAAAAAGAAAGAAGGAGAAGTGGGAATCGGGAAAACCGATTCCCACATTTCCTCTTCTGTTAACCAAAACAGAAGAGGAAAAAAACCCAAAGTGGATGCCGGACGACACCGGCCACCGGAAGGAAGAGGAGCGAAGGGGGGGCGTCGCCGGCGAGCCAAGGAGAAGAGAGAAGTGACCGGCGACGGCCCAAACGGAAAAGAGAAGAAACGGAAAACAGGGAGAGAAGCGAAGAAAACCGAGAAGAAATGGAAAAGGAGATCGGCGGTGCCGGCCGATCCGGGCACCGCCACTCCCCCCCACGAGACCGGCGGAGACCAGGGGAAGGTGAGAGGAGCCATCGACGAAGAGGAAACCGGCGGAGGAAGGAGAAAAGAGGAAGAGAAGAGCCGCCGGTGTCGCTTCCAGATCCGGCGCCGTCGCCGGTGATGGGGCCAAACCGAGACCAGATCCGACTTCGTGGCAACCTCGGCAAGCTGTTGGGTGGTCGAACCGCCGGAATGGGTGGCCGCCGGTGGGTGAACCGGCCAAGCAGAGGTGAACCCGACCAAACCGGCCTGAACCGGTCCGAACCGGTTCAGGCCAGGAAAAAAAAAAAAAAAACAGAAACAGAAAAGAAAAGAAAAGAAAGAAGAAAAGAAAAGAAAAGAAAAGAAAAGGAGAAAGAAAAGAAGGAAGGAGAAGAAGAAGGAAAGGAAAAAAAGAAAGGAAGAAAAAAAAATGTGGTAAGGAAAATTTAAGTCTTTTCGCTATATGTCTATTGGATTTATTGGAAATTTTTGGATTTATTTTCTAAATGAAAATATATGTTAATTTTTGAAATTGTAGCAAAAATGAAAATGAGACGAATGGTGAAATTCGGCAAGGCTCGAAAAATCGGAAAGTGCGCTAAGCTTGGCGAATAGGTAAGATACTTTTATAAAGCATTAGTAGCTTTATATTGTATGTGGGAATTATGATTTTATATATGATGCATTTATTTAATTGATTTTAAATGGAATTGTGATTTTTATATGATGCATCGATTTAAATTGATTTGCTAAAAATGCTAAGAGGACCCACAACTGATGGTGGGGGTCTTAGTAAGAGGTAAAATTGGTGAGAATCAACGGCTGCAAGTATAAATTGTGTTTCCCTTGCAGGAGGTTAGGGAAAATTAAGCCGTTATGCTGCCGAAATTCTTAGGAAAACGTTGAGGAAAAATATTTAAGTTCTCACGTAAATGGAATCTTGGAAATAATTATTGAAAAATATACATTTAAAGGACTTTATGATATTACTGGAGAAGTTTGATATTGAAATCGATGAAAAGATAGATCGTTGAAACACGATAATGTAATGAATTATATGGTTTAAACCTTAAGACTCGATAAATCCAGTGATGTTAATAGCACAAATGGTATCAAGTTGAGATTGAGGTGGAATTAATTATTAGACGGATCACTGATACAGTGATGATTATAGAAATGATAAATTCAAATGAATGGACCGTTTTAGTGGTATGATTGTGATATTGATGTTAAATAGATGTGAACTGAGATTTTTGCAATAATATGGATAGTCGCAAGACGACTTAAATGATTGAAACACTGTTGATAGTGGAAATTGGCAAATCCTTTTAAGTGGTAAATTGCCAATCAAAGAATTGAATTGAGGACGTTTTATAGATAATTCTAGCATGATATTACATTCTACAGACTATATGAAAAGTGAATTGAGGATTGTGATTTGATTTTTACGATAGTAAATGAAATTGAACCGCAAGTTGAGGATTCTGAATATGTACATATAGGTCAAACCATAAATGGATTTGATAAGCGATTATTGATCTTGTGGTTCTATAATCCTCGATGTCGACTCTGGAATAGATAACGAATGAGGATATTAATATTGCATAATTTCAGTATTTTGATGGCTATATAGTGACATGATATTTAAATATTTATGAATACTAAGAGGATTCATACAAGTGATGTGGTCTTAGTATTAATAGTGAAAGGTAGAAATGATTGGTATAGTTTATAGCTATTGAAAAAGGATATCGAATACTGAATGACTTGAATACCAAATGATCTGATTATTGAATAATCGGAGTACTGAATAAGTTGAAAACTGAATGAAATGAATATTGAATTGATTTGAACACTGATTTACTGATGTGTCAGAAGGATAGTTTGAAATCGAACGATTGATAGTGATAAAGTTAAATGAATTGTTTCACCGTATTAGAGGAAGGTATTACTTATATTGACATTTGAAGCTATTACTAAAATTACATACGGAGATGATTTCATAGCATCGCTTTTAAGCATAATCTGCTATAGTTCCAGATGTCATAATAGCATTTATATAAATGCTATAAAGTATAGATTAGCTTTAAAAATAAAGTATATGGTATATATACGTATTTTTATATACCAAACCTTTTAAAGAATTTCACCATATGCTTTACATGATTTTAAAACGAAAAGCTAAAGATTTAAATGTTTTATGAGACTGTAGGCACCCTAAAAGAATTAAATTCAATAAAGCATAGTGGAAACCGCCTAATTGGAGCTTTGCTCATTAGGCAGATATGCTTGTCCGACAATAGTCGTGGACAGGTCTCAGTCACGCCTGATCAGTGGGGCTGAGAGAGATGAGGTCTATGGCCATAGATAGCGCCCTAGTTGGTTTCCAGGGGACGATATGATTTTCACTGCTAGCTACAGTGATTTAAGTCTTTATTGATAGAGAGATGATAGGGATCTAGCCTAGTCTCTAACAAATATGATATGAAGTTTAGAGTATGATTTTTATTGATATGAACTCTAGACTTGACATGATTTATACTGTACATGAAACAGATTTGAAATGAAATATGTTTTGAAACAGTACATGTTTTAAACATGTTTTAAAAGCCCATGAGATATGAATTCGACACTATATGATTTATATGTGATTTTGTGTCGAACATGGCATGATATGCGGTCTAGAGTATAGTTTGATTTGATATGAACTCTAGACCTGATATGATTTACAGTAAATGATTTAAAAGTATATGATAAATGATTTCGACACTTACATGATTTATATACGATTTTGTGTCGAATTTGAAACGACATGCGGTTTAGAGTATAGATTGATTTGATATGAACTCTAAACCTGATATGATTTATAGTATATGAAAAATGTTTTAAAACCGCACATGTTTTAGACATGCTCTGAAAACGAATACATGAATTGAAATTGAATATGTTTCTATTATGCCTTAAAGGCAACTTTTGAAAATGCATATGTTGAGCATGTCTTAAAATACATATGATATGATTTGAAATGATCGCGGTTTATACAGAAAAATTACATGAATTGCATATTAAACCCTGATATGATAATATGCTTAGTATATGAGGATTCCATGAGGAATGTCATGACTCGGTGGTAACGATATTTCGTCTATATGGGGTCATGATATGTTATGAAACATGAATATAGAAATACACGAAGAGAATTATGACTGGGTACCACCGTGATCATGATCCACAATACGAGAATTGATAAGAGATGATAGAATACAGAAATATGATTATGAAGTGAAAAGTAAATATGAGAATTGATATGAGATGATAACATACCAAAGTATGATAATGAAATGAAAAGTGAAAATGAGAAGTGATAATGAGATGTATCGATGAGAAAGGATTAACTGTAATTGCATCATTGCAAGTTTAAGCCTTGCAGTTTAAGACAGTGTAATCCTACTTCTGTATTTATATTAGTATCTTACTGAGCCGTGGTTTTGCTCACCCCACTAAATTTCATCTCTTTCAGATTATTGAAGTTAACATCTGCCGTGTGAGCTGCTAGGTGGGCATCGGAGACGGTGTATGGACTTGGTACTAGTTTCCGGAGGTATATGTTACTTATAAATACTTGTTTACATGTAAGACTTAAATTGATGCACAGTACATATTCTGTTTAACAAGTCGGGATGTAACTAAGAACCGTTTCCGTGTTTGTTTAATATTTAAATGGAATGACTATAAGTCACCTAGGTAGTATAGTAACTACACTGACATCGAATACAAACCTTAAAATGGAAAAGAAAAAATTTAGTCCATAAATTTGTAGACTAAGAAAAGTATAAGAATCGAGTGAAAGTCGCGGTCGTCGGGTCGTGACACTACTAGAATCAGTAATAGCAGTGGGCTTATCACTTAGGAGTGCCAAATCAAGATCCAAAACACCTACATGAAATTGGATTTGTTCATACCACTCAATAAAATTAAGCACATTAAACTTTATAACAGACGAAGCTTGCGAATGAAAAGAAACAGAAGCAGATACTGCAAAGACATGAAATGCTCATACGCTAATGCCTTGAGTTACACTTAATACAGATATAAACATCGTATGTATGTATATCGAGATCTCCTTTGGGTGATACAACAACATACATATAAACCTATAATGATGCTAATATTTAACATAATTTGGTAATTAAATATATTACATTTAAACAAGTTTGCTATCTTTGGACAAACAAAACATATTTAAAGTAATAAACTAATTATCATCATAATGTTCATAAATTATAAGACAACTAATCAACATTTGGGCGATCCTGAAATGCCTTATAATTATGAATTTCAATTACTCATAATAATCTTATTATTTCTATTAATTAGCATCCTTAAGTTATGAGTAATTAAAAATGATTATTAATTTGATATTCATAAAACCTTAAAGTTTGGCCACTTTGGTGACTAACAAACTATCATAATTCATGAATATCATTTTATAGCATACTCAAACATTAAATCATAATGAGCAAATAAATAAATATTAAACTTTAATTATTTTTTTTAATAAACACTTATATGTAAAATTATATATAATATCGAAACTTTGCACAAATAGCAACGAACCTTTCAGAAAATAATCATACATTATTTGCTCAGCATTCACAAATTAATAACTTCCTTATATAAATGTCAAAAATATAATATCCACGATATTGACATTAAACATTACATAAAATAAAGTTATTAAATATTGCATGCTATCATTATCACATTATCATTCGTAATCATTACAATATCAATAAGATGTTGATCATAGTCATGACAATCAAACAATAACAAGATAATTTCATTATTTCTATTTTTCTGATTAGTTCTTAAATCATATAGTTATCGTTTAAGTAAAAAAATAATTCTTTAAGGAAAATCATTAGTTCTTTAACATCGCTCTGATACCACATGTTAATTTAATCGAATTATGCAAATAAATCATAATTTTACATAATCATAATTCTTAAGTTCTTCGAACAGAATGATTTTCATAATTGCTTCATTAAAAAAAAACATACCTTGTTCCATGATGAATTCTTGAAGATAATCTTAACGAATTCTTAAAGATAATTTTGAGAAGAACTTCTTTCTCTCACTTAACCTCTTGTGCTCTTCAGTATATCATCTTGATGGAGAGAAAGATACTTTATATAGAGGTAGTGAGAGGAGGAGTCTTTTTGTGAAAAGCAACATATCTTTTCACATTTCCGTAAAACATTAATTTTGTCATAATGGAATAAACGTCCGTCAAGTGTAACCACTACAAGAAAATTGATTTTCAGCGACGGAAATTTAGCTACGGAATTTTTCCGTCGCTGAAAAGTGGTATTAGCGACGGATTAGCGACGGAATTTATAATGAAATTAGCGACGGAATTAGCGACGGAAATTCGTCGGTAATTAGCGACGGAATATTTTCCGTCGCTAATTATGGCTGGAGGTGCTGTTCAATCGCGCCAAATATTACCGATGGAATTAGCGACAGAAATTTCTGTCGCTAAACCCAAAACTATGTAAGGAAATTAGCGACGGAATTTTTCCATCGCTAATTCCGTCACTAAAGGGCATTAGCAACGGAAAAATTTCGTCGCTAATTTCTTTGCATAATCACGTGAAAGAAAATGCAAGGAAATTAGCGACGGAATTTTTCCATCGCTAATGCCCTTTAGCGACGGAAAAATTCCGTCGCTAATTTCCTTACTTATTTTCTGAAGAGAAATTAGCGACGGAATTTTTCCGTCGCTAATTCCGTCGCTAAAGGGCATTAGCGACGGAATTAGCGACGGAAAAATTCCGTCGCTAATTTCTCTTCATATTTTTCACGGTGTAAGTGGAAAAATATGAAGAGAAATTAGCGACGGAATTTTTCCGTCGCTAATGCCCTTTAGCGACGGAAAAATTCCGTCGCTAATTTCTTTACATTTTCTCAAACAATATGAGGCGAAATTAGCGACAGAATTTTTCCGTCGCTAAAGGGCATTAGCGACGGAATTAGCGACGGAAAAATTCCGTCGCTAATTTCTCTTCATATTTTTTACGGTGTAAGTGGAAAAATATGAAGAGAAATTAGCAACGGAATTTTTCCGTCGCTAATTCCGTCGCTAATGCCCTTTAGCGACGGAATTAGCGACGGAAAAATTCCGTCGCTAATTTCCTTACATTTTCTCAAATAATATGAGTAGAAATTAGCGACGGAATTTTTCCGTCGCTAATTCCGTCGCTGATGCCTTAAATCAAAAAAATAAATAAATAAATAAATTTCTTTCATGAAGCATCAGTGACGGATTTTTTCCGTCGCTAATTCCGTCGCTAAAAAGCAACAGCGACAGAATTAGCTACGGAAAAAATCTGTCGCTGATGCCTTAAATCGAAAAAAATATAAATAAATGAATTTGTTCATTAAGCATCAGTGACGGATTTTTCCGTCGCTAAAAAGCAACAGCGACGGAATTAGCTACGGAAAAAATCCGTCGCTAATGCCTTAAATTCGAAAAAAAATTAAAAATTGTTTTTGAATTTTTCCCACCTAAGCTTTAGCGGGAAATATTTTGACATAGCATTAGCGACGGAATTTCCGTCGCTAATCCGTCGGTAATTCCGTCGGTAATTCCTCTGTTTGCGCGCCAAAGACTCTATATATTCTCATATTCTCTGTTTTCTCTCCTCTTCACTCCTCTCTATCTTCTTTTTTGTCCATCTTCTCGTTTTTTTCTTTGTTTTTCTTCTTTATCCCTCTTTCCTTTTACTTTTTTCCTTTTTTTTTTGTAAATTTACTCTATTTTTCTTTTATATTTATGTTGTCAATTTTTTTATATGATAAACTTTAATACTTATATTTTTGTTTTTTGTTTTTTACTTACAGATGATGCTGATGATACGATGAGGTGCTAGTGGTAGTGGTGATACTGATGTTGAAGATAATGTATTTTTGTTTTTTTTAGTTAATTTATTTTAAGATAATGTTTATGGATTTAAGTATAAATATTAGGTTTATTTTAAATGTTTCTCTTTCACTCTCTCTCTCTCTCTCTCTCTCTCATATATATATATATAAATAATTAATTTCAGAACATTTTTTTTGACAAAATTCATAGAAATTAGCAACAAAATCTGTTAAATAAGTGAAAAAACTCATCAAATTAGCGACGGAATTCATAACATTAGCGACGGAATTTCCGTCACTGATGCTCTTTAGTGACAGAATATTTATTGAATTAACAAAAATAACAAACTATCAGCGACAGAATTAGCGACGGAAATTCCGTCACTGATGCCTTTTAGCGACGGATTTTTTTATAAAATAAAATAATAATAAAACTATCAGCGACGGAAATTTTCGTCGCTGATGCCTTTTAGCGACGGATTTTTTTATAAAATAAAATAATAATAAAACTATCAGCGACGGAAATTTCCGTCGCTGATGCCTTTTAGCGACGGATTTTCATGTAAATTAAAAAACGAAATTATGTTTTTAGCGACGGAATTTTTCGTCACTAATGACATAAAATCCGTCGCTGATGTAAAAAAATTCCGTCGCTAATTAGCGACGGAATTACCGACGGAAATGAAGTTTTAGCGACGGAGTGAGCATCAGCGACATCGATTTTTCCAACAGAAAAATTTCCGTCGGTAATTCGTAGGTAATCCGTCGCTGAAGACCATCAGCGACAGAATTTAACTATCAGCGACGGAATTTTCCGTCGCTAATTCCATCGCTGAAAGTTCATTTTTTTGTAGTGAACCCTTATCAATTCAATGTATCTCTTAATATTTCATTTATGATGATAATTAATTTATCATCTCATTTCATTTAAACGAAGAGTCACATTAATACATGGGTCATTAAAATATCTAACGTTTAACGAATAGTCACATTAATCACATGGATCATTAATGGGTCATTAAAATATCTAACATTTAGTCATAAAAATAGTGAAAATTTTTATTTAAACCATTAGTAGATAACTTAATGAATAATTGTTTGATTACATGTATTGAAAAAAAAATCGATATGTTAGTGGTTATTTTCAAAATATGAAAAGTTTTCACTGCAATTGTAAAAAGATATCTCTCTGTCGAAAATTTTCTTTTGGATTTTTTTTTTGAAATATCATTTGGATTGTTATTCTCCATATTGATGATTGAGTAATTAAACTCCACTTGTGAGATTAAATGGTTACTATATATTTTTTTAATAATTGAATATTTTATTATTTTCTTAAATAAATCTCAATGGATATATGTTAACTCTTCAATCTCACTTATGAATTTTAAATTTTACTTATCATTTTCATTTTGCTATTTTTACTTAATTTTAGCAATGATATTGTAATTATTTAAAGATTTTGTATAAAAAATTTTTTATATACATAAGTTTGTGCATTTTAAAATATAATTTGCATTCTCTTTTTACACAATTTTTTTTATGGATTAAGAAATACAAAGTAATAGATGATTAGAAAAAAAAAAATCGAATGTTTGAGAAAATAAAAGATGATACAAATTTAAGAAATTCAACACAAAATAGATAAAAATGTAATGACAATAGTGTGCGTACATATATATATCTATATATATATATATATATATATATATATATATATATATATACCTTTTTAATATTACTGAATAATATTTCTGGTTACTTCCCTGTTAATCATGTTTATGCAACTCACTTATATGTACATTAAGCATTCCACTAGTACAAAGTGCTGATAATGGACGTTTATTACTAAATATTGTCAACGTAAAAGAAGTCATGATGAGAAGTAAAGCCTAATTAAAGCTTATAATAAATTATGCACTATTTCTTTGAAACACTTTGCCTTCGAATTATTAGTTTACAAAGAAAACTACAACCAGAAAAAATCATGGATCACTAAAATTAATTACCATCATCTCAAATCTCAATTTAACAAAAATTGACCTTTACTCAAACGTTTCTTTAATTCCTAGCGGCTAGAAAATAATTAACCTTTTAGAACCGAAATCTTCTCAACCATCGAAAGATACAAAATCACAAGTACAGCTAGAATTAATCGCATTTATATTTTACTTTATTAGGGTGCTTTCGGCTTTGGATGATGAATTAATCCTTCCCGCCGGCGACTACCGCAGCATGCGTATGTTATCTTAGCTATTAGGAAATTCCATGCATGCTTTACGCTATTATAGGGTAAAATTATCATTATCCTATGCGCCTTTTTATAAATTCTCTTTACATGTAATTTTTTAAACGATTAAGGTAATTCTCTATTTTGTACGAATTTAATTGTTTTCGAATAATTTTAAAGATATAATTTTTTACATCAATTTCATATATTCAAGATATTAAAGAGCTTCTTATACTACAAATTCGTTTTTTTGGCAAAAAAATTAATATCATTATTATTACTAGAATTAAATAAACTTTGTCATTTAATATTTCGCATATAATTGAACTGTGAATTTTATAATATATTAACTTTTCACTTAAAAATTAAAAGATAAAATTCAATTTAAAAACTTTCGCTTACAATAATTATATTCTACTTTTACGCATCATCCAAGCACATTTTTTTTATTTATTTTTTTTTTGGTTACAAGAGAAAGTATTTTTTTTTTACTTGTACTACGTACTTTACAAGCAAAATGCTTAAAAAAGTAAACATAAAATAATATAAATTTCTTCGTGTTTATAAACTAGGTAAAATAACATCTAACTTTAAATCCAAACTTGCTTGTTTTGCCATCATTGCCTAATTTTAGATATTTTCCATGCATTTAAATAAATTAACTAATGGCGATTTGCCAACTTGTCATTGCTAACATGGTCCCCCTTGTCCTATGAGATGATTTTTTTTCTTTTTTTTAATTTTGCTTAATGTGATTATTCCCTAACATGTTTGATGCAATAAGCATATTTTCTTAAATTTTCTTAAAGATGTAAGTCAAACTATTGGTGAGTTATTTGAATTTAATATGCTGATCACTTGAGTTTAATTCATTTATTTTTTAGTCAAACTTGAATTACTCAAGTAATAAGTTGAATTAAGTAATATTTGATTATAAATTTACTATTTTACTCTAATAATATGTGATAGAAAAAGAATAAATTAAGTTTATTAATTCGAGTTTGAACTTATCGAGTTGAGTTTGAACAATTTAAATATTTTATCAAATCAAGCTTGAACATCAAAAGTTAAACTTGATCAAGTTGAAACCAAATTTTAAATTTTCGAATTGAACTCAAATTTGACTGAATTATCATGATTCACTTGATTATATCCTTATTATGCATGAGTTGCAAATATACAGCAGGTCAAAAATAACAGCGGAATTATGATGCAACCAAAAGAATGATTTTACTTGAGATGCAAAGTTGTGGTACCATGTACGAGCATTCTTTCAAACCAAACTGCTCACTTGAACCACAAGCAAATACATATAATAGTAAAAAATATGCGATACACCAAAGCCGGATAGTTATGTTAAGCCGAGTTTGGCAAAGCTTTCAATTGCAGATTTGCAATCTTGTTGATGGATCATTGTTGCCGCTATGTGCTTCCCTCTTTAATTCAGCTTGCCAACCATCGCCAATATTGACGATGACTGTTTTATAAGCCGCAGGGTGATTACTGTTTTCAATTGAACCTCCTCAGAATTAGAATAAGTGGACTGGGGGAGCTCTAATGATATTGTACTATCTCTCACATAATGCTAGATTAGTGTATTTGATGTAATGGATATGATGGAATAAAAGGACAAAAGCCAACCATAGAATGGAAATGTGAAGAAACTTGAAACTGACTCTCTATCAGACACAGCAAGCCAATTGGACCACAGGACCACAGAACAGACAGGGCTTAACTTGGGTACAAGCGGCTAAAAATAGGAAGGTCGATGTTACTTGTCAGAGAACGAGAATATCTGTTTTCCTGATGTCCTGACCTTTCAATTTGATGATCTGAAAATGCCAACCGCTTGATTCTTATGGTATGGGCTATGAAGCTGTTTATGAAGTTTTGGGCTTAAAATCTACTTTAGCCCGCTCACTTTGTTTCACCAAGCAAAAGCAATGTTTAAGTCTGTTGGAATATTGAACCGAGTTGTCAATTTAAAGGCACGGCTTTCAAAAACTTTACTCATCCACTGGACAATTGAGATTCTAAGGAAGCCTTTGCTTTCTTGCGGCCCATTTGGTGGTCCAAGATAAAATTGAGCATCAAGGCATATGTGTACCAAATACATTCTCAACATTACCAACCAGGATAGGGATGAGAAACTTGTCCTACTTTTATATGATACAAGAGGAGTTTTAGAGCTTTGAAGACAAGAGGACATGGCAGCTTTTAATATCCTTGCTTCACTTAAGGGATCAAGACAACCTTTTACAGCCAGTTAGCCTTATAGGAGTGCCACAACACACCAATTGGCTGTGGTAACATAAGCATGCAATGCAATTGTGTAAACTCATTTATCTTATCTCGACTGAGCATGCAGTAACTGTCGGGTCATGGATTATAAGGTCTTCCGTAATGAAAGCCAAGGAGCTCAATGTGATAGAATTTGTAAGAAATAGAAAGTGCCACATAGGACGTCATTGAGGCACAACCATTTTGACAGCAACGTATATAACATAAGGCCCTGCTAGAGAATTCTTACCGGGGCTTAGATAGCTTCATTTGAATTTATGCCTGATCGGTCAACTATGGAGACAATACACTTGGTTTAAACAATTTGTGAAACATTCTCGAGTATAAGATAAATATCTTCATATAGTTTTATAGATTTAGAGAAAACATATAATAAAGTGCCTAATGAGGTGTTATATTGACTCTTGATGAAGAAAAGAATCCCTGTGAAATGTATTGAAATAATTAAAGACATGTATGAAAATGCAAAGGCACATATGAGGACATGTGGAGGGTAAACAAGCAAATTTCCTATCATAGTAAGACTATAATCAAAGGTTGGTGTTGAACCCATTCTTGCTCCCTATAGACATTAAGGACTTGACAAAATCCATTTAGGATAATGTGCCTTGATGTATGATTTTTTGCAAATGATAGTGTCTAGTGTGCTGAAACTAAAGCGGAAGTTAATGCGAAGTTTGAACTGTGGAGACAAACACGAGAATTGAGAAAATTCAGACTAAGCACAATGAAGACTAATACAACGAATGTAAATTCAGTTCACAAAAAAAAAAAATCAAAACATAGTGATGCTTGATGGGATAACGATCCCTAAGCGGAATCATTCAGATTCTTGGGATCAATTGTACAAATGGATGGAGGAATTAATAGTGATATGACCTACAGGATCAAAGCTAGCTGGAGCAAGTGAAGAAACGTTACAGGTGTATTGTGCAATAAAATAATTACTATATGGTTGAAAGACAAGTTTTACAAGACAATTGTTAGACCATCATTGCTTTATAGTAGTGAATGTTGGACGACTAAAAGGCTAATGCACAAAAGATAAGTGTAGCAAAAATATGAATGGTGTGATGGATGTCTGGATATACAAGCATAAATAGAATGAAAAATGATTACATTCTCAAATTGAGTACTTATCAATATCTAAGTGTTATTAATATGATATTAAGGGATGAAATCTTGGTGTAAGGTTTGCTTTGGAAGTGATAAGGAAGGAGAACGATACAAAATTTAGCAAAAAGATGATTTTTCAAAGTGAGGATCAAGCATTGACTCATGTGGATGAGCATGTATATAAATATATATTCAAAAAATTTAGAATATGTATATATATTTGAATATATATATATATATATATATATATATATATATATATAAATGAGTACCTATAGGTATGTCTCGAATAATAATAATGAGTTAGTCTTGTATTTGGTAGCAAATTGAGTTTAATTGTAATTCTATAGTATACGCTTTTAGTTTGTGATTAAGCATCGTACACATTTGTTAGTGTGATGGTGATAAATTGGTTTGTACTGACTAGGAGCAGTGTAGAGGCTTGAGTACGAATTTGGAAGCTTAGGAAATTTGCTAAATTGTGAGGTAAGTGGATTAAGTAAAGCCTGTTAGCACCATCTCGTAAGAATGGTTTAAATTTTATAAATATTTAAATTACTTTTTACTCTAAGTGATGTGAATACAGTGGTTTGACATTGAGGTAAGTAAGTTAAGAGCAAAGGTATAGTTAGTTTACAAATTCAGTTTATACTTGGGCGGGATTAAAACTTGTTATTTGCCTTTGTGTTGTGGCTAGTTAAGTGTGCATGTTAAATGAAGTGAATTGATGCATGTTTGCATTCATGTATAATATGTTTTGAGTCAAGTTATTTTATAACTATGTTTTTATAACGACTTGCCTTATGTTTTAAATTGTAAAGTCCCGGTTTGAACTGATCTTTGAAACAAATCGAAACTTTCGTATATTGGAAACTCAAAACTGGTTTAATAAGTATTTTGAAATTTGTGAAATCTAAGTGCTACATGAGAAATATGTTTTCAAATCCATTTTTGATTGCAAGCAAACACATTGACCTTCGGGTCACTATGAGCCTATCGAGCTTGCTCTAGATTCTATTACCTGTTTATCAAGCTTTGTGCCTAGGCCTAATGGTTAGTCATGATTTGACATAGGCAAAGTAAGTCCTATGTTCGAGTCATGGCGGACGCGTGCGTAAGGTGGACCTGTGTGGTCCCAGTGCAGTGGCATCGCCTTACAAAGCAGACAGTACAGTTGAGTAATGTGCCAGTGAGGGTCCCACGGGACTGCGAGCCTGGGCATTACAGAAATAGTTGTGTATTTTGCTAGTTATTTGCTGGGGGAATTGACTGTATATAAGTGGGAGGTTTTTGATCTTTTTCTTTTGCTAGTTTAATCTTGAATTAAATTATCGAGAAAGTACGTTGATTCGCTCTAGGAGTTAACAACTTAAATGGTAAAGTAAAGTTAAATTGAATTGAAAAAGGCAAAAATTGTTTAGCAATGACACTGACACTGAATACAAATCTTAAAGTGAAAAGAAAATTTTAGTTTGTAAATTTGAGAAACAGTGTGATTATTAAGTGTACATCGCGACCTTCGAGTCGTGACAATGACTAAGTTGCCCAGTATAATGCATGCATTACCGCTGAGAGCTTGTCCGAGAACTTACTCCTTTGAGTAAAATGGCTAAGCACCCACTACATATAAGCTTTTCTAGCCATCAGTAACTTAATCTAGGTGAGGTCTAACTCTTTGTATAAAAACCTGATAAGTTCAAAGAATCATGTTAATTAAAAGAACACTATAATAAAATTTGTTCAATTAAAAAGGTCACTCGCAAAAACAACCAAAATCAAAGAAAATAATGAAAGTAACCCTAACTTTACAAAACTTGAGATGAAATATTTATAGCCAATAGTGTTCCCGAAATCCCTTTTTGGAGATTTTCTAGTATAAAAGCTAATGTGCAACAACAAAAGTACCAAAAAAACCTCGAACCAAATGACATGCAACAAAAAATTACCTTCAAATCTTATAAAAAAAAGAGGTTAAACTAAACAAAGTTAAAAGAAAAAAAAAACCCTAAAATTTAAAATTAGCAAAAATAAAATTCAAAAAATTGAAAAAAGAGATTTTGGAAAGCAAACCTCCTTTGTGTAAGAATCAAATGAGGTAAGTGAAAAATGTCTGTCAAATATATAGAAATAAGTGACAATAAAAAATTATTAAGAATCAAAATAATAAAATAAAACATAGACTTTGGAAAATGGATTACACCACATATAAAAGGAAATAATTAATCATCTCTACTATAATTGTGTCATGGTGTTTCATCTATCATGAGAGTCAATCTAGAAATGAAAATGGTTTCCTATGAATTTTTTTGTTCAAAATGATGTTATGCTAAAAATGGTTTGTAGAGTAAACAACACCTCATGTAGGTTGCCAATAACTATAGCTAATGTTTTTGCATAACCATAGTTTTTGAGCTTTTTTTTTTAGTAGTGTATTGGTCTTTATATGTATAAAAGGATAAATAAATCTAGTTTCAAAAACTTCAAATGAATTATGATTTTACGTTTTGCAGCTCAAGATATGGTTAATGTAGTAAGTAGTGTACATATAGTTATTACTCCAAAAAGAATTATCTTGAGCATTCAAATGCTTATACTAAGGAATTCGAATAATTATATGTACAAAGCTCTAAAAAGATATGTATATTTTTTTTATAACTATATATACATCATAATATAAACATATGTATATTTGTTCCAAGAGATAAATCAGTATTAGGTATTCGAATTCTTATAGTAAGGCATTCGACTACCTATATGTGAAGCTATATATAAAAATGTGTATATTTTATAATAATTATATATAAAATTTGATATATAGTATATTTTCACATATTTATAGAACCATATAAACCTTCTTAATTTATTATAAAAGATTAACTAATTATACTTTAATAAAAAATTTAATTATTATATAAAAATAATCAATAATTATTATTTATTATTTATTAGTTAATTATTTATTATTAATAATTAATAAATACTAATTATTCTTAATTAATAATAAATATTTATTTAATTATCAATTTTCTAAATATTAAATTTTTTAATAATTAATTATTAATAATTAATACTTAATGTATAATTAATATTAATTAATTTTACAACATAAAATGAAAACAACGTATTTTGAAAATTAAGCATGATAAAAGCTAGATTAATAGTCACAAGAGTTATGCCCCGCTTCGCCGGCAAATTTTTTTTAATTTAAATAACATTAAAAAGTAATTTACTTAAATAATTTATTTAGGTTTTATTATATATACTTTAATATTAAAATAACTATTTTATTAATTATTAAAATTAAATATATAAAAATTAATAATTTATAAATTTCATGATACAAACACATTTATAAATGTAATTTATACGAATTTTTAAGAAATGTGTGTTTTATATGAATTTTCAAGCATTATTTAAATATTTAATATTCACCATATGAGTTAATCAATATCTTTGAAAATTGTTTTTATATCTTTAAAATTTATTAGGATGATTGATAAACATTAATAAAAAAATATTTTTAAAAATTATCTAACAGCAATCGTAAAAGCTTACCGTGTGATAGTCAAATAATCATTGGGATTTGTTTTTATTACAGCTAATAAATTTTTCGCTTTACGTAACTGAAATTGTAAGAATAATAATTTTACATCTGTCAGTGAAGATTTAATTAAAAAAATTAATCTAAACTCTTTTAATAAAAAATATCAGATCATTTTTTTGTTGTTTGTCTTCTTTCTTATTAAAAATATATTTATATTTTATTCTTGTATTTTATAGTGCAATATTTTTAAGTTTTTTAATCTATTTTTCATTTTTGAATTTACATGTAATTGAATGTTGTCACCGAAAAAAATTTGAACATTATTTTAAAAAAAAAAGAGTGTCTTGACCAAAAAAATTCAAAAGTAAAAAAATAAACACATCTTTTAATTGTATGCTTGAAAGAAAACATCTCACTTGTAGTCAACTCTTTTAAATTTTTTCTTTTTTATTACAGTTTAGAACCAATACTGATGTAACACTTGGCATTAAATTGCATGTTTAGGTCGAACAGTGCGGACTTGGAAGATTGGTTTATATATTAGTTATAGATTTTCATTTTCTTATCACTAATTTTTAATCTATTTATTGATTTTCTGGTATTTAACATCTCACATTATATCAACTAATAAATATTCCGGTCCAATACATCTTTACAAAGTATGATTGTCATTTAAAGTTGCGTGCACCCAAAGTTTGGAAGCTGTACAGTACAGCTTTCACGTGATCATCCATGGAGTAGGTTTCTTATTTTCTCAAATTATTTACCTTAGCTCTTCCAATCATTTTCTGTTTTCTTTTTTTTTATTCTTCAATCAAATAGGTTAATTCTTTCTCTTTATTTTATTTGCACTAAAATAGGTTAATTCTTTCATTCCTAATTAATAATAAAAAATATTATGGGGTTATTTAACTGATAATCTTAAAATGATTGACTATTAAAAATGGAAAATCTTTATTTCTCTTTAATTATTTAAAAGTTCTAGTTCCTTTGATCAATCAAACTTGCCTAGATTTTTCTGGAAATTGTCGGTACTCGGAAGCCTAAATTTCCATTGCTTTTTTTGTTTTTTTCATCCATTCAGTAGGTAGACTGCAGGGCAGACCATCTTAGGATCAATCACCATTCAAGTATATGATCTGATCTGATACAAAATCTAGCGGCTCCTCTAGTTTCTATCCTTCTTTCATTATCTTTGGATTGATAGGTTTTAGATCTTAAAGCATTTTTTTTAATCCTAAAGCAATTATGTCAACCTAAATGATACGGTACGATACTTTCATTAATTTTGTTAATAACCTTTTGATTTTTTTATTTAAATTAAAATTAAAAGCAGTATTCTATAAATATCTAAGAATTTTAAATTCAAGATTTAGACAACTACTAACACTTAATACAATACTAATATTTTTTTTTTGAAAGAGAAGAAATCAAACTCTTTTTAATACAAAACTATTTACATAAACCATAAAACCAAATATTCAAATATCATTTTGCGTGTAAAACTTATCTTGGGAGTACTTTGTTAATCTTAATATTCTATATAGTAAGTTGATATTTACATGACATTTTTTCATGCTGTAATTTCACTATCTTGCATATCTTATCTCGCCTTCGCTTTCCAATATACTAATTTGATGGTTAAATGGTTTTCAGAATAAAAGTTTTGAATCCACAATCATCTCTATCTTTTTTTCTCTTTTTTTTTTGTTACAATCATTTCTATCTTTGTAAGTCTTTGGTTGAGCACCAGCATGGATAATCACAATGGATTTAACATCAATAATTCGTCATATAGTTGAGTTTTAATAAATATAAAGTTAAAGAATCATATGCCTTGTAAGGAAAGCAACATATATATATATATATATAAATAAAATAATCTCACAAGTGTCATAAAGAAAAACAAAAACACCTAGACACAAACTTACATGTGTCATCACAAATGAGATCTTAGCACATGGGATCTTGCACCCTTGACCTCACCATTCTTTGCTGCTTGCCCCGAATAAGTACCATGCGATGATGGAAGTTTAAGAGAATACAAATATTCTTGCCATTATATCTAGCGTCAAAATCAAAGCGCACATGGCATCTATTATATGAATAGGATAAGATTATATACTCATTTAACATGTGTATTTTAGGCATTTACATTAAAGGTAAAATTTTAAAATTTTTATTATAACTTATAAAAGTTTTAATACTTTTCATTTAATTACACCAAAAAAAAACTCTTCATTTAAGTTTTTTAAATAAAAATAAATATGTAAACATATTATTTAAATACAAAATACTTTAAATGTATACCACACTGTTCGTGTATACCCCGCTGATGTTCTCTCAACTAATAAAATAATAATTTCTCCCCAAAAAACATGTGCCATCATTAACACTTAATAGCTATTAAGAGCAAGAATTTGTTCCCGTGGAGAATAAGAGATTGAGGAGACTTTAACAGCTTTGGTTGCTTGCCAAATGCAATCTTACCCTTTGGGAGCATTTGGTTCGAAGAGTGACATCAATGGGGAGAATTTAATTTTACTTAATGTGATTATCATGTTTGGTTCCATAACTTTCTCAAAGTGTTGAAAATGTTAAATTATTAAAGTACCTTTTGGTGGAAAGTTAGTTGATATTCGATTCCCACCTCTTTATGGATTATTAGGTTTCATAGAAAAATTAAATTTTTTTTCTAATTTTCCTTCATTAAATAATATTTCGAAACGATTTTATGTTTAAATGTTAGCAAAATTACAATCCAAATATCCCTATTTTTTTCTTCTTCTAATCTCAACAACTTAAACCCTCGAGACTTAACCATTCTCGTTTCAGCAACACCACACCTTTTGACCCAAGGCAATAACGAAGTTGATCGTCGCTTCCATTCTTCCCCAATTCTTTCCATTGATTTCAAATAAGATCATTGCCTTATTTCTCTCTTTTTTCCTCTTTCTTTCTGTTGTGCTTTCTACTTCACTTAATGCGCACTACTTCACTAAATGTTCTTGTTATTAACTAATAACCCAAGAAACGCTAGAGAGAAAAGCAAAAGAGACCAGAATAGGGAGAGAGGAATAAGAGGAAGAGAATTTGGACATACATGATTGGTTCTTGACATTTTTTACTCTAAACGGCATTGCTTCAAACTCATAGTGCCCTAGATCCTAAAGGCTGATTTAGGAATCTCTTCTTCCTTGGCTATAATCTTAGGGAATAGACTCATCTTATAGTTTTTCAAGAAACAAAATAGTGTAGCTCAATCCACAACCGAAGCTGAATATATTGCATCCGGAAGCTATTGATCTCAAGTATTATGGATTAAGCAACAAATGAGTGACTATGGAATAGAGATGAATCAAATTCCCATCAATTGTGATAATACTAGTGCTATTAATCTCATCAAAAATCCAATACAACACTCTAGAAATAAGCACATTGAAATAAGACATCATTTTATAAGAGATCATGTGCAAAAAGGTGATACTGTTCTGGAGTATATAGATAATTTGCATTAATTGGCTAATATTTTTATTAAACCTTTAGATAAAGAAAGATTTTGCACACTTAGAGGTGAACTTGGCCTAATAAATGCACTTTGAACTTGAATGTCATCTTTGTATTTTTGAATGAATGGTTTAAGTTGGTAATGATGGATGCAAGTTAGGAATTTAGAGAATATCTTAACTACTTGCCGATCACATACTTAACTTACCATATCTCTTTAAGAATTGTGATGAACTTTAGTCATTAAGATGATTTGATGAATTGTGTGCTTAACACTTATGTGATTATGTTCTAAATTTCTTGTTAAGTGTTTAACACTTATTTATTTTGAAAAAGGGAATAAATTTAGCAAAATCACCATGTTAACTCTTAAAAAGGCATTTCTCATACCAAAATTGTCACAAAACATACCAAAATGCATTTTTAATGATTTTACTAAGTGTTTTTGCCTTCTACATGTCATACAAGATGGTTTCAACTTGCTCAAATCCTGTTTTGATCTTAAAAAACTAAAAATGCATGATATCACTTGTTTTCAAAACATTTTTCTACAAAAAAATTGAGGCAAACAACTAAGGGATTGATTCCTAATGATATAGGATCGATTCCCTGGGTTTTTCTCGCCTAAAATATCAGGTTTAGCATTGAGGTATTGATCCTCTTTGTCATGGGATCGATCCCCTAGCTTCGCATTTTTCTAGTATGCTTTCTGGCTTGAAGGGATAGATCCCTTCATTAAAGGGATCAATCCCTTCATTAAAGGGATCAATCCCATCAATTTTAAACGCGCAATCAGGGTTTATAAAACCTGATTTTTCAAAATGTAAATTCATTTTCTTCTTCTTCCTCGTGTTTTCTTCCTAAAACCCACTTCTTTTTGACCTAAAATTTCAAACTCTTTCATTTCTCCATCAAACTTCATTATTTTTCTTGCATTCTTCATCATTTTCATCATACTTTCCAAATACATTTCATTTTCTTCCATATTTTCTCATCTTACGTCTTTCCAATTCATTTCCAAATCCATAAAACCCAATTTTTGCGTACAACTTCTAGCTCTCATATCTTTCAATCCATTTCATATTTCATAACACTTCCTTCATCGATCTTACTCACTTTAATCATCTCTATGCTGATCTGTTGATTGTGTGATCTAACTCCTCCCATAAACTCATCACCACTTCCCCAAAGTGGTGACCACCAACTGTTTGCTGAAATTCTTCAACCAACTTTTCCTTGTTTTCCACACTCCAAACTTACTCACAATGCCTCCTAGAGTAAAACATATAGCCAAGAAGCGCAAATCTATAGCTCCCTCCTCCTCTTCTTCATCCATACCTATAGCTTTCAATCAGAGTTTTCGCAATGCGGAAGAAAAAAACCGCTTCCATGAATACTTTGCCAATATGAAAATCAAATATTGGTAACCCATCAACTTCGCATTTCCAAAAAAAATTGAATTCTCTTACCTTGCTTGGTTCAAAGCCTTCAAGTGGATCACATTGCTTCACATCAATACTCTCGTTCCATGTAATATTATCCGAGCCTTTTTCTCAAATGCTGAACTCATCCATGATCCTAATGATCGAGGCAAAGTTGTTGGGATTAAGTCATTCATTATGGGATAGTCCATTGAAGTTACTCTAGACAAGACTTCTATAGCCTTTTGCATTCCCGACGAAGGCCTCACTTATGAAGATGAGAATGCTCTTTTAGACTTTCCAATAGTTGATGATCAAGTAGGTAATCTTCCTATCTTTACTCATGTACTTCACATCATTATTGTTGTAACAATTTTTGTCCGAGGATCTAATCGCTAGACGTTAAATTTTATGGATTCGCCACAAATCTTTGTTTACCTAGGTGTGATTGATCACCTATTTGACTAAGGATAAAGCTTAGTCTACATTCCGAAAATTAGGTTCGGGAGTACAGTTACGTGTGGGAAAGGTATTAGCACCCCCACAACGCCCGTCCAACGAACGGTACCAATTAATCACATGTTATCCTAAAAGGTCTTAACAAAAGTGGGTCTTTTAATATTTATTTTTTTATTTTTATTTTTTATTTATTACTTAAGTATTGAGAATTTTCTTAGATATTTTCCGACATTTTTGGTATTGTTTAAGAAATTCCATCCCCTTTTTCTTAATATTGTATTTTCATATTTTATTTTAATATTTTAAAATCTCTCCAACACTTTTGGTGAGATGAAAGTTCCTCACGTAGGAACCTTTTTTAGAAAATCATTATATAAAAATTCTTTTCAAGATTTTATAGTTAATTTTATTACTTAAGGATTTTATAGTTAATTTTATTTTCATATTTTATTTTAATATTTTAAATTATCTCCAACACTTTTGGTGAGATAAAGTTCCTCAATTAGGAACTTTTTTTAAAATTTATTATTTATCATTGTTGAACATTTTATTATAACCCAATGTATTTTTCGATCTCATATAATTATTTATCTTCGTATATTTTTAAATATTTTAACATTCTACCACACTTTGGTAAGATTTTAAGAAAACTCCCAACTTAGGAGTTTTATAAAAATCTATTTTTTAATTTATTTTTTTTTGTAGAAGTTTTTCTTTCATTTATCATTTTCAAATGTCATCGTCATCATCATCATCATCATCATCATTATTATTATTATTATTTAAAATTTTTATTTGTTTTAACGTGGACAGATAAAAGGTGTGCAACCAACAGTTCGCCACACGCAAGTCGACTTGGGCGCGAGAGATCGCCCGAAACAGTTAGCCACGCGCAAGTCAACTTGCCTCGAAACAGCTTGTCGCACACAAGTTAAGCCACGTACAAGAGCTCGCCATACAAAAGTGAACTTGTGTGTAACAAGCTCGCCTGCACAAAATGAAACTGTGCGCAAGAGCTCGCATATACAAAGTGAACTTACACGTAGCAAGCTCGCCCACACAACGGTGAACTCGTGCATAACAAGCTCGCTCGAGCAAAATGAAACCGCGCGCAAAAGCTTGCCTATACAAAGTGATCTTACACATAGCAAGCTTGCCCACGCAAATGAAACCGTGGTCAAGGGCTCGCCCATACAAAGTGAACTTACATGTAGCAAGCTCGCCCACGCAAAATGAAATCGTGCACAAAGAGCTCACCCATACAAAGGTGAACTTGCACGTAACAAGATCGCCCTCGCAAGAGGAAGGCAGATAAGATTTAAAAATGTTTTTTTAGTTAATAGATTTGTTTAGGAGAGGTAGGTTTAGCAAAACGTGGAGGTTTATTTAAAATTTCTTAAATGGAGAAAGTAGAGGATACTTACAGTATATGACTCGGGTAAGTTTTATTATCCTTTTCGCAGTTCAGTCACCACTGATCCAACCAAAGCTGCCTCTCACTACCACGCTTTCTTCTTTCCAAACGCACCAGAGCAACAGACGTGGGTACTGCTCACCGTCATCCACACATCCCTTTCACTGCTCCAGTTACCGTTCAAACCGCTCGTCGCTACCGATCACTGGTTCAGTCTCCAGTTGCTACTACCACCGAGTATCCCTAAGCTTATTCTTTCTTTTGTTTTGGAATTTTCTCTATCTTCCTCTGTGTTCTTTTCCCCGACCTCCTTCAGGCCATTTTATAGCCATTTTTAGTCAAGAAAAACGAATGAAATCTCTGAAGTTTAGATTTGCATAATCCATTGTAGATGACTTTTGAATCCATTAGTGTTTGATTTTTTGGGTGTTCTTAAATGCTGGAGAAAATTTGCTTGAAAATGTCGAGCCTATCGTGGAGGTAGAGGGCTATAGGGGAAGGTTCTTATGATATTAAAGCATTGATTTTCTTGAAACCGCCTCTTGTTTTCTTCTTCATCTCCCTCGAGCTGCTTTTAATATGCTTTTTTACTCAACAAAAATGAAACAAATCTTTGAGCAGAAGACTTTCAATCTCAAATGAAGTTTGTCAAGGAGTTGGTGGAGATGGTAGGGCTAAGTTTAGGGTGGCTGGCTGACAACCTTTTAGGCCAATGTTGACACCGGCATTGCTCTTTTCCTTTTTTTTTTTAATTTTTTTATTTCAATGTAAATTCAAAAATCACAATATAAAGACAATCCAAATATACTTTATTTCGGACAAAATTAGGTGTCTACAATTATTTCTTGGAACCTTCGTCTTTTAAGCACTAAGTACTCACAAGTTAGAAAACTTGATCGGTTCTACTTGATCCAAGTTAGAAAACTCTTCTAGCTTCATCAAATTCATTGTCCTACTACTAGAAAGCCTAATCTCATTCACTTTATCTTCCACAATTGGGTGAAGATTGTAGAAGGTGGTGCCAAGACAATTTTGTTTCCTCAGCTGCTAACATATTATCTACTTGAAAAGGGCATTGACTATTGATGTGAAGTCGGTGTTCTACCTGATCCTAGTACTATGATTAATCTAAGAACACTTCACAACCTTGGTTGGTATCAAAATGTACGAAGCGGCACAAGTGGATGGGAGAAGCGACATGCATATCATCCAATTGCAACTCCTGATCAGGCTCCCGTAAAGGAAGCTCATGATGCTCCTTTTTCATCCGCTCCATCAAGTTCAACTCTTGCTACACTTGACCAAATTATGCTAATGCTTCAACAATTTAACACAAATTAGCAAGCTTTTCAACAAGATGTTATGATGCGTTTCAACCAAATTGAAACGCATTTCACTTCTTTTGAAGAGCACTAATAGGCATTTTAGTCTAATTTCAACACCTTCCAAGATACTGTCAATTCTCAATTTGATCGCATGGAGGAGACTCAAACTGCTTTGTAATATGAAATTCAAGACATCGGGATGCAACAAGAAAAGTTCATAAAGCAATATCACAAGACCTTTCCCAAAAGGTCTTAAGATAAATATAACTAGGATGTTTAGTTTTTAAGATTCCATGAATGACTAGGATATCTAGTTTATCCTACTTATCTAGTGATTGTTTATTATTGTTTAGCACCTTTATTTTGTTTTTTGTATGACTACTTCTTTAAGGACTACTTATGCCTTTATGACTACTCTTGCTTATGTTTATGCTAGCTATTATCTTCATGAATATTGACTTAGTCTATCTAGATGACTCCATGAGATTATTGTCTATTGTTGCTTTAAATTGCCAATTCCTTGCAATTACTTATTCTGTTGTCACTAACTCCTTTGTTGCTTGATATGCATGCATTCATTAATAGGGAGTTTAATGTTTGCTATGACAAAAAGGTGGAGAAGTGGATAAATTTTATTATTAAAAACCATGCTTTAATTGAGGGAGAGTATTTTTTCAAAAATTATTTAAAGCAAATTTACCTTAAGTTTTGTCATATTAAGAAGGGAGAGATTGTTAGCTTTAAACTGACAATTAAATATTTTGAAATGACAAAAACTTAAGCACAATTAAATGCTTAATGTTTATATGTAAATTTGCATAAAGCTTTTACAATAATATCAAGTGCAAGTATATAGTGAAAATGTTTTATTACAATGCACGTGGAAAACATGAGACTAAGTAATTTTCCTTTGAACTAATTGATTAAAATTTTGAGAAAAATACTTAATAAATGTTTGGATCAAATTTTCACTTGACTAAGTTAACAAATACTTACATGAACTTGAGAAATGATTTGGGATAAAAAACTACACTTATTTCAACTCAAAATTGCCCAAAAAAGTCAAGTTTTGAATGAAAGGATCGATCCCTTCCTTCATGGGGTTGATCCCTGAATGGTAGAATGCTTGGAAAGGTGATCAGGACATGAGAGATCGATCCCTACCCTTAGAGGATTGATCCCAATAAGACAAAAACTCAAGGAATTTGTCCCGAAGTTGCAAGATCGATCCCTTTAACTTAAGGATAGATCCTATACCACGCGAAATGTGCCCAATGGCTAGTTTTTTAGGGTTTCAACGAGAAGCTTTGCATTAAATGCTCCAACAACCATCTTCAGCTCTTGAGGGTTTATAAATACAGACATTTATGAGGATTGAGGGAAAAACAAGTAGTATCTCATCTTCTTCAACCTTCAAGAAAGATTCAAAGCTGAAATCTACTCTTCTTCATACTCATTGTACATTATTTTGTGTATTTATACTTTTGAGAGGTCTTTCTACTGTACACAACCCACTTAAACTCAATTCTCTATTCTAAAGGGGAGTGCAATCTTGTAAGGCTATCTTGTGAGAGATTGGGTAGCTTCACAAGGGAAAAGTTTGAGGTTTCTTCCTAAGCCTACAAAAGGGAGTGTTAGACGTCTCTCCACACCTTGAAGTGGATTGTATTGAATCAGAAAGAAGAGTGAAATCAACACCTTGACAAGAGGATATAGGCAAGAGATTGGTCGAACCTCTATAAATCTTGTGTTTACATCTTCTTCTTATTCTTTATTTACTATTTTTGTTAATTTATTGTGCAATTTGTTTAATTAGCTTATTAAGCTTTAAAATTTAGAATTAAGGCCAAAAATTGTGAGCAAACAACGATCGACCTCGAATATAAAAAATGATCTTGCTTAGAGATCGCCTCCCCATCTAATGTCACTATGTTTTGATCTTCATCTTCGTTTAAACTGAATTTACATTCTATGTATTTAGTTTTCACTTTGTTTAGTTTAAGCTCCTTTGATTCTATCTTCTATCTCTACCATTTCAACTTTGCGTCAACCTTCGCTCTACTCTCAGTACTTAAAACAATATCATCTGCAAACAACATAAACCAAGGTACCTTACCTTGGATGGATTTTGTTAGTTTGTCTATTACTGCAGCGAATAAGAATTGATTTAACCTTGACCCCAGATGTAGTCTCAGTATGATGTGAAATTTGCTTATTTGCCTTCCACATGTCTTCACATGTGAATTTCCATATATGTCCTCAATTAGTTTCATATAATTCACAGTAACCTTTTTCTTTATTAAGACTACCATAACATCTCCTTAGCACTTCATCATATGTTTTCTCCAAGTTTATGAAGACCATATAAAGATCTTCACCCTAAACTCGAGAACATTCCATAAGTTGTCTACATAAGTGTCTCAACTCTATAGATGATCGTCCAAGAATAAAACCAAATTAATTCTCTGATATCTCTACAATTTTCATTAATTTCTGTTCTATCACTCTCTCCCATAATTTCATCGTGTGACTCATCAGTTTTATTCCTTGATAATTTGAGCAACTCTAAATATCTCCACTGTCGTTATAGACAGATACCAAAACACTTTTCTTCCATTCCTCAAGCATCTTGTTAGTGTGCAAATATTGTGAAAAAGATTCGTTAACCACCTAACTCCTCTTTTTCAAGGTGTTTCCAAACTTAAATGGGAATTTTGTCAAGCCAAACAGCTTTCATTATCTTCAGCTTCTTTAATACCTCATTTATTTCCATCTCTTTGATTATGGGCATAAAACATCGATTCAGATCCTCGAGAGACATCGAGATATTGTAAAAAATTTGACTCTATCTGTCATTGAATAGTTTGTCTAACTAATCTCTCCACCTTAATTTAATGTCATTGTCCTTAACAAGAGTCCTTTGGTATCTATCCTTGATACATTGCATGACTCCTAGGTCATAAATCCTCCTTTATCTTGCATATGCCAATCTTTATATCTCTTTCTCGTCTTCTTTGGTGTCTAAGTTGTCATTAATCTCTTTCACAATCTTCGCTTTAGCTTTTATCACCACCTTCTTTAAATGAAAAATTAGGGTGTATGGAAAAATTGTAAAGTGTATTTAACTACTATCTAATCAAAATTCTTTTCTACAAATATTTGTCTAATCAATACAATTACAAATTTTATTATTTGAGTTTTTTTCGGCAAGCATGTACTTTAAAATCTTTATTCCATGATGGAGGTAGTTTGAAACTTATTTACAAAAATAGGGCCACTTAAGCCACGTCATTTCCATATCATACTTTTATTCTTTTTTGTTTTTAATTTTCTACCTACAAATATAAAAATTATTTAAAATAAATTATCCTGAACTTATTAGAGTCTATATTCGTAAAGGAATAGAATTTTCTTTACTACAATATTCTTTTTAAGAAATTTCTTTTATCATATCATTTGTAAAGAAATTTCTTATTGAAGCCTCTCAACAAACAAATCTCATAAGAAACTCTACCTATGCTTTTTTGACGTTATTACGTAGCCTTCATCGATAAATGCTCTTAACTTTCTCTATCGATGAATGCTCTTAAGTTTCTCTAAGAAGACAACTCAAAATCAACCTTTTGTTGTGCAAAGATATATATCAAAGCTCAAATGTAAGAACTTCAGCTTTAAAGTAGTGTGTGACCTAGTATAACAACCAAGGTAATAAATTTTATAGGAACTTTATATTAACCTGTAGGGCTGAAGTGGGATTTATGTGCTATCTACTTTTTTATTGTATGTACTTACTAAGTGTTTGTAGTTATTCCTTAAAAAATATGTGTATTTGTTTTTCTTTTCCATATCTTTATTAGGTAGAGTTGATTTGCTGGACATTTCTTATAGAAGCTAATTTACCAAATTTCTCTTTCTATCGATAACATTACAAAGGCCTTAATAAAGAAGGGATATGAGGTGATGACTTCTGATGATGCAAGATGGTTTCTGTGCAATTATGTTTACTATCACTTCCTTCGCTTTGCAGAGCAGAATGGGTCCAAATCACTTTTTGTTCATGCCTTTCTTTTCTTGACCATAGATGAGGAGACCCAACTGAAATTTGCTGCTTCCTTATTGGAGGTACTTACTTCTCCATGCTAGTAACATACTATATCCGCTCATTCCAGGAATTAATACGTTTTTTTAAAAATTTCTTAGAACCTAATGTTAATATGTGAATAAATTCCAACTTGCTTATAATACCAAAATGAAGAATATCTACCTATACTTTTCAAAAATAATTAAGAAACACAACTTGTGGCCTATACTTATGTAATCATAGGGTTTTGGAGTGTAGTAAAATTAAGGAAAACATTTCTTATACCACAAAAGAATGACCTTATTAAAAATAGAAATATTAAGAGACATAACCTGGAATGAAAAAAGAAATGCAGGAGCCTATGTCAAGCTAATTGAGGAGGAGTTCTTCGAAATTGTTATTGCTATGTCTATGCCTTTTTATGGTCCTTAAGGAATCTTGGATTCATATGCTGCCTATGTTCTTGCTATTAAGCATGGAATTAGTAGGGACACACAGAACTCTAAGTACTATATTTTGATTTTTATGCCCCTTGGGATGCGATATAAATCTATTTCCTCTACAATGTCACCCTAAAAGGTCTTGAATGTTGTTTCTGTAATACACTTCTAGTTACTTGGGTAGTCATTACACTCTTTACTATGATCCTTATTCTATTTGTTAATGAAATGCCATTTTTTGTTTTACAAGGGATTGAAGAGTTAAGATGCCCCTAAGTCCAACAGTTAGTGCTTCTCAACAAACACCATTTAACTTAGGATATAGTCTTAGCAACAACATCCAGCTCACAGAGTCTTCCTTGTACCATCCACTAATAGCATTTCACATAGTTATTCCTCCAAATAGCTAGGGGCAAATGCAAATTGGCAGCAATGGCATGGGTTCCTTATGGTCCCCTCAAAGAAGTCAAATGCAACTGCAAAAAGGTCGGTCTAGATTATAGTATTCCAACTTTTGTTATCATATTCATCATTATTGCCTATATCTACTCTCCAACAAGTTTGGCAACTTGCTATGCCTTTTCGACATGATCTACTGGAGTTCATCTACATGATATGGATTGAAAGGAATGGTAGAACGTCCATGAAGAAACAAAGAGCAACGAATGAGATTGTCATTTGCGATAAAGAGACTATCATGTTGAGACTTGCAAATTTCATTAAGATTTCTTATAACTCAATAAAAAGGGATCTTTGCTATAAATTGGGACATGGTGAAAAAATATTTAAAATTTAAATTTTTTCTTTTAAGTTCCTTTGTTTGCTGCTATTGCGATGTTGAATTTGTAACAAGACTTCCCTGAGCTTTGTTGATTTTAATATAACATTTTCTTTGAAATAAACATATTTGCAGTTGAATCATGGAAAGTTGATAATTATGTATTTACTTCACTCTAAGCAAATTATGTCGAAACTAATGAAATAACAAATGGACTGAGATTCTCATAATATAATTAAAACATAAAACCAATAAATTAAAAACAAAATCATAAAACCTTTAATAAACTATGAATGAACAAATTATCTTAAAAGAGAAAAACAACATATTGACTCAACAAAATTACTTATGTATGCTGTTAGCTTTAAATTGCCATATATATTTTGAAATGACAAAAACTTAAGTAAGCTTTAATGTTTTAATTCATATTGTAAATTTGTCTTATCACAAATGATTTTCTCAATCCATTTTAAGTGTTCATATCAAACATTAAGACCATGGTTTAATCATATATTCTTATTGGCCTTAATACTTTATAAAATGGTTTTCAATATTAAGTAATTTTCTCAAGAATTATTGAACATAAGTTTAGAAAATTACTTATAAGTTTTTGGATAATATTTTCATTTGAGAAAGTCAAGAAAAACTCCCTTAAAGCTTATAAATGTTTTGGGTTATATTAAATTCAAGTCTACATCATTTCTAACCCAAAAAGTGCAGGAAAATGGCTCTCTGGAAGAAAAGGATCGATCCCATAGGGGAAGGGATCGATCCCTTTTTGGCAGAATGCCCTGGAAGCTTAAAATGAAGAAAAGGATTGATCCCTTTGGTAAAAGGATCGATCCCTTTAAGTCAGAAAGCCTCCAACGGCTAGTTTCTGTGAGATCCAACGGCTAGTTTCTGTTTTGGCTCCAACCAACGTCCACAAATCATCCAAGGGACTATAAATAGAGGTTTAGAAGCTAAAGGAAGTAAGAGGAACTACTCAGCAACTCCAAAATTCATTTTCCTCAAATCCACAAGCCTCAAACAACAAATCAAAAGCTACAAAGCCTTCATCATCTATTATTCTCTTATTCCTTGTAGTGCTTAGCACAAATCTTGTATAGGTTTTCATTGTGCTTAATTTCTGTAATCACTTGCCTACCTAGAGGCCTTTCTTTGATTACATTATTTGTAACCCATCATTCCTTGTAAGGGGAGGTTTCTCTTTAGCCTTAGAAAAAGAGGGAGGTTTCTCTTTAACCTTAGAAAAAGAGGGAGGTTTCTCTTGAGCCTTTAAAAAGAGGGATTGTAAAGACAAATTCAAGTATAGTAAATTTGGGAAAATCCTTGGGAGCATCTCAAGGTAGAGGACGTAGGCAAGGTAGCCAAACCTCTATAAATCGATTGTGTAAATCTCTCTTTCCCTACTCTCTTTACTTGCAATTATATTGTGCTTATTGAATTGAATTTATATTGCATGATTGAATAGTCTAGAGAACATAGAAAATATTCATATAGGCTAGAGAATTTAGAGAAACCGAAAAACGAGCTTAAGGTTAGTTAAGAACCGATTCACCCCCTCTCAATATTGCCTATAAGAGCCAACAATTGGTATCAGAGTTTGGGCTCGAGATTAATTTAGACTAACCTCTATCGAGCAAAACGATCATATATGGCTCTAGGTGGAAAATGATGAGTTATTGAATGCCAAGCTTGATTTTAAAAAGAAATTAGAAGAAGCAAATCTAGAAATTGATGAAGTAAATAAAAAGAACTTAAATTTGCATAATTCATTTTCTAGATTCTATATGGGTCAACAAAAATTACATCATATGCTTGAAACCCAAAGAGCTTTCTTTGATAAAGATGCGTTAGGATATAATGCAATACATAAAGAAACTCATCTTAAGAATTTCCTAGTGAGCAAAAATTCTATGCATGATACATCTCTCACATGCTCACTTTACAATAGGATAGGCCACTCTTCACAAGCATGCACATATAGAAAAACTACGTTTAGAGGAAAAGTAGTTAGGAAGACGTGGATCCCAAAGCATGCTGTAAATAATGAATTGTGCTTAAAATGGATCCTAAAAGGATCAAACATTGTTTGCACTAACTCTCATGGACCCAAGAAAATTTGGGTACCAAAACATGCATGAATGTGGTTGTTATAGGAGTGTTAGAGCATGGAGTTACAAAGAAACAATGGAGATTAAATGCTCAACACATCCTCATGGAGATTGCTTATGCCAATGAGAAAGAGGAAGAGCTTAAGAATCCATACTTGACAAGGTCACAACAATTCTTCAAAGAATGGCTTAAGGTGGATTCAACAATTCAAGGCAAAGCATTCTCAAGCAAAGGAGTTTTTGTAAGCTTAATTCTTTACTCCTTAAAACTTTTATTTGATTATTTGTGCTTTGATGAGAAATGTGGCTGATAATCTTTGTGAGTTGAATGAATAAAGAAAAGGCATGTTGAATGATTGTTGATTGGTTGATGGATGATTCTTGAGGCATTGGATTAATTGAATGAAAAGCATGTTTAGTTATTTTGAAATGATTATTGGATTTCTGCATTTTGAGCAAGTTTTCTATGTGTTGATAATGTGTTTACTTGCCTCAAATTGCCAAATAGGTCATATATGCAAAATGCCATGTCATATGCATTAATGAAGAACTTGTATGTTGGAAATCATGGCATAATGTTCACAAGTATGATGATTTGATGTTATATATGCTTAAAATCTATGTGAACAAGTTTGTTTTGGCATATTTGTGGTTTCTAATGCTTTGGTTTTGTCAAAATGTGCTTAACTCTCAAAATGACATCCTTTGAGACTAAAAATACATTTTATTGTGAAAATTCTTCCAAAACTGTAAAATCTTTTGTAAAATGGTTTTTCATTCATTCAAGTCCAAAATCATGTTTTACAAATGTTTAAACTGTTACTTAGACTTAAAATACTCAAAAACGAAGTTTTGGCACCTTAAAAGTTGGATTTTCTGTCAAAAAAACTGCAGATACAAGATGAGGGATCGATCCCTCAACAAGCAGGATCGATCTTCCCTTGAACAGAATGCAAAATCTGTATTCTGGAACTAAGGGATCGATCCCCCACCTCTTGGGATCGATTCTCCCAGGCCAGAAAAGGCTTTCCTGCATGTTTTCAACCGAAATTGAGAAGAACTTTTCATTGTTTTGATAC
Organism: Heritiera fomes; assembly: GCA_032173925.1. Taxonomy (NCBI): domain Eukaryota; kingdom Viridiplantae; phylum Streptophyta; class Magnoliopsida; order Malvales; family Malvaceae; genus Heritiera; species Heritiera fomes. The sequence continues at coordinate 10,623,566 of JAPDPM010000009.1, read as the reverse complement.
TTTCTCTCTTCTCAACTTAAAATTCAATATTTTAACTTCCTTTTGATGATATTTAGAATATGAAAAATCATTTTTCATTGATATCATGCCTCAATTCCATCAATTTGTATCATTTCCAACAAATGGTATCACTTTCAACAATCAATATCATTTTTCTTGATCTCACAAGTGCAAAATTAGTTTCTCATTGAAAATGGTCATGAATTGCATAAATCTTGAAATAATCTTGAAATATATTTTCAATGAATACTTAAACATAATTTTGAGATTTATTTCAATGATTTGTAAATATATTTAAGAAATTGATGAACTTGTGCATAATGAAAAGTCTTATTGTTGATTCATCTTAGTCAAGCATGCTTATAGGATTATGTCTCTTAGCTTGACTTATAAATTTCACACTAGGTTTCATGATAATTATACATCTAGTGGAAGAATAATTAAAACTTGACCTTAAGGATTGATTTCAAATGTAAATTCAACAATTGGTACAAGGTCATAATTTTCCTTGGCCTACAATGTGTGATGATAAATGGATCCTAAATGTTTAAATGCATGAAACTTTATCATCCATGTACTTAAATTTTTCTTATGGCCAAACTATTAAAGAACTTGAGCTTTAATGACAACACCAACAATTGATATACATGCATTGAATCTTGATTGTTTTGATGTTAAACATGCATGTTTACTTAAGTTGAATCAATAATCATGCTTAACCTCACTCATAGTTTATGGATTTTAATGATAAAATATATTTTAGCTTGATAAGATTGATTCACTTAGGTGAAGCCATTTTAGTTAAAATAGCATATACCCTCTAGAACGTTAAATGATGATAACAATTAGGGATATGGCTCTTAATTGATTAAAATGGTAATTTTGAATCTTTCCTTGCTTATAATTGGTTAAGGACTTGAATTGGAAAATGAGCATAGGATTTTTGTGCATGAAACCATGGAAGAAAATGTGCTTGCTTGAATACCTTGATTGCTTGAATCTTCCATATGGCATAAATTTGTGAATATGGATATGGATTAATACTCTATGATAGTGTGCTAATGATTAATTGATCCATATGCATATTTGATGATGTGTGATTGTGTTCTTGCATATTTAGAATGATTATTTTCTTGACATGAACACACTACACATAAATATTGGATTCATGCAAAATGCCTAAGTCAACCATTAGTAACAATTGGTATTTAGATTGAAATAACAATTAGTATCATTGGCAACCATATTTTCAACAATTGGTAAGCCAAAACTAAATTGCCAATTGCCATGAGCTTTAAATTGACAATTCTTCTCATGCTCTTTAGTTTGAAATGACAAATAGAGGAGAATTCTCTTAGGATATTTTTGCATGAAACTCTTGTGTGCTAGAATTTGAAGTTAATTGCTATATGTCTTGATTCTATACACACTCTTGCTTGAACGTGATTTATGAGCTCATGCATATGATATGTCATCTAATTTTAGCTCATAATCATGATGTCTTGCCATGCACCTTAGTTGGATTTAAGAGAACAATTGATGTACTTAGGTGCTTAATAGGATTGAAATAAGCAAGTCATAGAACATAGTAGAAAATTTATAAACAACTTGCTTAATCTCTTACCAATTGGAGACTTCTTGCAAAACTATTTTTAAACAATTGGCATGAGATCATAAGTCATATTCTTTGCATAAATTTTTCATACGCTTTGTGGATATTGACTTATTAATTTGTGCTATGAGTCCCATGTACTAACATGTTTCTTTTTGGATGGAGCATATTCTTTTATCTCTTCTCACATAGCCATGATTTTAGGGGGAGCATATGTTTCTTATTATTTTTCCTCCTTTTTGCTATGACAAAAAGGGGGAGAGATAGATATTGTCACGACCCGTGACCACATTTCTCATCTTCTTATACACAACTTAACCGGTTGGGCTGTCTGCGATACTTCACTTGTACTGACTGTTAAACAATTTTACATAATATTATTTATATTATACACATCCCCTATCGTAACTAATCAGATAAGTAGTACTATTGACGTGTCTAAATACAGAGAATAAATTATCATACCTCAAATAATCAGTCGATATGACACATTGTCCTTCATGTACAGCCAGGATCCATAATCCACTGAACTCACATTCATCAAAACCTGAAATGTTGAAACTTAAGGGGTGAGCAAAACCACGGCTCAGTAAGAGAATTATATGCCTCACTTGATACTCAGCTTCCTATATGCTGAAAATCTTTTTCATTTTTCCTATGGGCTCTAGGCTCGCATGTAGGAAGGATACTACAGTCGGCTAGGGATCCGATTAGAGTAAGGTAGGTATTTTAGAATACCATACTTGTTACGGAACCTAGAAGCAACTGTAGAGAGAAATTTTCATTTCGTTTTGAATTAATCAATCCTCTTCCTTTTTCAAAACTTCCATAATTTTTTTTCATATTCTTTTCAAAATAATGCTTCTACGAAACAAAGCATTTAAATGAAATAATTAATATTCGTATATTCCTTGGAAAGAATATTAGTTAAATCATCATCTTATTTCTTTAAAACTCATTTCATGTTTTAATGTACTCTTTTAATTAGTACCATACTTTAAAAAGCAAAATAAGCTATTAAAATCTATTTCATTCTTAAGTTCACAAGGCATCATTCTTTTTATTAGTATGATTAAGTGTGAAAGAAACGAACTTATTGTAAGGACCGGGAGTGCCTAGATCTCTGTTAACCAGGGATTTACTACCCCAGTGCCTTACTCATCCGATATATCACACACATCATATGTCATATGCACCAGATCTATTTCATCCTTTGACATTTGTCGAATTCATGAATCACAATCACTTACTTATCATCACAATATCCTACAAAATTTCTTACTAACTCATCAGAACTCGTGTAGCACTTAGTTCCCGAAGGACTCTAGAGGTGGCTCCCACAGTACAGTCGTCGAGTCTTTGCTCGGTTTGGCCTTTACTAAAACATCGGAACACGTGTAGCACTTAGTTCCCGAAGGACTCTAGAGGTGGCTCCCACGGTTCAATCATCGAGTCTCTGCTCGGTATGGCCTGTACTGAAACATCAGAACACGTGTAGCACTTAGTTCCCGAAGGACTCTAGAGGTGGCTCCCACGGTTCAATCATCGAGTCTCTGCTCGGTCTGGCCTGTACTGAAACATCAGAACACGTGTAGCACTTAGTTCCCGAAGGACTCAAGAGGTGGCTCCCACGGTTCAATCATCGAGTCTTTGCTTGGTTTGGCCTGTACTGAAACATCAGAACACGTGTAGCACTTAATTCCCGAAGGACTCTAGAGGTGGCTCCCACGGTTCAATCATCGAGTCTCTGCTCGGTCTGGCCTGTACTGAAACATCAGAACACGTGTAGCACTTAGTTCCCGAAGGACTCTAGAGGTGGCTCCCACTGTTCAATCATCGAGTCTCTGCTCGGTTTGGCCTTTATGCCATATGTACTTTCCACTATCTTATGAGATCTCATGTAGTACTTATGATCTAATATTTCATTTGAGACCATAGAAAGAATATTAGAATTATCATTTCTTCCTTTTGAAAACATATTACCTATCATTTATGGAGTCTAAGATAGACATCAATCTTATCATACTATATACCTCGGAGGGTAAGGAAGTACACCGGTCAAATCTATGACCATAACCTATATTGTCCTCGGTGGATCACTGATTAGACGTCGACCGGGACTAAACATATCACATATCATGCATCAGCATGATAAGAATACCAACCAGTCTCAAAACCGTAATTCTCATCATAAAATACACCTTTATGGAATTTATATAAATATATAATTCCATGATTTAAAACCATAAGGGTTAAAATCCTTTAGTGAATATTTATAAAAATAGTCGTAAGAATATTCACTATATTTCACTTCATCTTTCGTCTCGTATTTCGTGTAATTTATCTATTCCGAGAATTTTCGGTGATTTCATTATCACCATTCTCGAATACATGAATATTTTAAAATTCCATCTCATTTTATTCATGTTTTATGAAATTTAATAATTTCCTCATGTTTCGTGATTTACTATCGAAATTCGGAAATAAAATCATTTAATATGATTTTATAAAGTTTTCTAAAATTTTCGGCAGCATAACGGTTGCCGATTTACTAACCTCCTGCACGGAAAATACAGTTTAAAATCTTTCAGCCAGTACTTCTTCCCAAATTATTTTCAGCAAATCATGCATCATAATAATTTTCATAAAATAATTGCATAAAATATTTCAATTAAATTATGCAGACTGAGTATCCTTACAGTGCTGCACATGCATCCCTTACCTTTTTCCTGGTCGGCGAATTCCGCTTATCGATCGCGCCCGCACTCCATTTCTCCCGATTCCTTATCCCGATTGCTGAAAATAATTTCTGGAATTAAAATTCTAATTTTTTAGAATTTTTCATAATTTATTTAATTTTTTCTGAAAATTAAATCTTAGGAAGATTTCTTACCGAACATTGAAAAATCCCGGGCTGTTGAATTTCCGGGAATTTTCCGAATTCCCGAAATTCTTCTTTTTTCCTCTTTTTCCTCTTTTTCTTCCTTTTTCCTCTTTTTCTTTTCTTTCTTTCTTTTCTTTTTCTTTTTCTTTTTCTTTTTCCTTTTCCTTTTTCTTTTCTTTTTCTTTTCTTTTTTTCTTCTTCCTTTCCCGGTCAGACCGGTTCAGACCGGTCCAGAGCCCTTCCTCGCCGGTTCCTCACCGGCGGCCTGTTCTCCGGCGGTTCAGGCGTCCCTCAGCTGGCCGGCTGCACGACGAACTTGCCGGTGCCCTCCGTTTGCCCTGGATCGGCGGCACGGCGGCGGATCGAGGCGGTTTTGCCTCGGTTCTTCTTCCTCTTCGCCGGCTTTCCTCCGCCGTCCATTGCACCTCCGATGGCCTCCATCGGTTCCCTCTTCTTCCGTCGATGCTTCGGCTGTGATGGCGGCGGCCGGTTTGGCCGGCAACCGCCAGATCTGGTTTCTCCTCTTCTCGGCTTTCGCTGTGATTTCGCTTCTGTTTTCCTTCTTCCTTCCGCCGCCGGTGGTTTCCATGCCTTCTTCTTTGGCCGACGACGCATCCCCTTCCTTTTCCCTCGTCGACGGTGGCAGCTCCGCCACCGTCGGCCTCACGTGGGGGGTATCGGGTTTGCTTCCCGATCCTGCCTTTCTCTTTTTTTTTTTTTGTTTCTATTTTTGGGTTATTTCTATTTCCCTTTTTAGTGTATATCATACTATATAATATATACTTTATATTATATAACATATTTTATACATATAAACTTTAATATAAAATAATATTTACATTTTCTATATATGTTTGTATGTATATATATTTATATATACATAAAATATTATGTTTATATACATATGTATTATTTAAATTCATAAGATAGTATATATTTCTATATATAGACCAACGTATATTAAAATATACTATATAGTATTTTAATACATACGTATTTGTATAAAATACATTTATAAAATTTATAATTATATAACATACTTTATTTTATTTATTTTATTTTTCATTTTCCTTATTTAATTTGGCTTTTAATTAATCCAAATTAATTCTTTTTCCTCTATTATTTTTTTTATTTTTACTTCCAATTTAATTTCATTTATACGAATTTTTCGATTTCTCTCACTTCCTCGTTTCTCGAGATTTTCACCAATATCCCGTTTCTCGCAAATTTTATTTATTTACTTTTATTTATTTATTTCCTCTTATCTATTTTCTTTAATATTTATTTTCAATATTTATTATTTCCAATAATTGGAAAATTTACGGTTATCACATCCTCCCCACCTTAAGAAATTCGGTCCTCCGAATTTAACTTAAGTCCAAAGGGGGTATATGCCATATACTTACGACTTCTAACCTCTAGTTCATCCTCCAAGTAATACTGCCAGTACACTTTCATCATTAATAGTACTTTAGACCACTACATGCTGTCTTTCATCATATATGTCCATGCTCATGAAATTTCATTCTCTTAAATCGAGAGTTATTCACTTTTACTCTTTTCATATAAGAACCATACATAGTATTTTAATATTACAGCTGATCTATGCTGTTCATCATCCATTCTTCTCACTTAGTGCCGAGTCGATATAATTTGGTACTATTATGTACTCATGTCAATCAATTATATGTAAGTGTCCTAGTAGCTTTTACATCTCACGCACACGCTCTCTCAATATCATGGAGCGTTTACATCTCACGCTCATATATATAAATATATATCAGTATGGAGCGGCGCTAACAATATACTTGGGATCTCAAGGCCTTTTGCTATTTCTCATTAGCATATGGCAACTCAGAGACTCCCATCACATGTAAGGCTCACTGGAACTGTACATACACATTCACACCGTTTAACACTTATACTGCGACTAAGGCACTAGAGGATCTAGATGTCTGATAATGGAAGGTGATTCTATTGAGATCATCAGTATTTAATCACTTCCATATCATCGTTTCTCGTTTGGACTCTTTATTGTCCACAATATTCATTTTCACACCTATTCCATCAAGGCTGCATCTCATTTGCCGACTTTACTATAGATCATCTCTTACGATCATAATTCATGAGACTATCATCTTCTCTTCATGTAGTATGGTCTTTAAATCTCCAATTAAAATATATATATATATATGTATATATATATATATATATATGAAACGAGTATCCTGATTGGAAAAGTCCTCTGTTCAAGTCCAAGAGGTCCGAGGTTCGAAGCCTTCCCTTTTGATGTGATAATCAACACAAATCACCCTCAGTCTTAACTTCGGGAATTGTTTCATATTGATGTTCCCTTCTCATCATGCAGTTTATTTCCTTATTCCACTTTCACTTTCGTTTTCATATTCTTACTCTCATCCCTTTTTGTCGGTTTTTCTCAATTGATATGGTACTATACTGTTAAGATCTTTTAAAATCTTGCATACCATCTTTTTCTTTACACTATCCATCTACCGACTTTAATTTCTTTAATTAGATCTCCTCTATAGAGCAGCTAGTCTCATCACTCTTTTATAGGCTGATAATAGGATTTAGCTAGACTCATTACTTTCATATCTCAATCATTATCTGTATATCATAGACAGGTTCACTGTCATCCTGTCGTTTCGAGATTTTATATCTCAAGAAGAGATACTATCTAGCCAAATTTCTTAGTTGCTAATCTTAGCACAATTTCACAGCCTTTAAGAGTCTAAGGATCATATTACAATGCTGCTCATGTTCCATTTATACTTTAGACTCTATCAATATTTCAACTATTTACTCATGCAAGAATGCCTCATTCTTCAGGCTTATATACTTCACAAGGCAACTCATTACCCTTGTAACTTCAATAGGAACTCGTAAAATTCACTCCGAGTTCGAATCATTATCTTATGGACAGCAATCTTCAATCTTTTATCTAATGACGCTTTATACTGAGGCTAGTCTTATTTACTCCTCACGTATCTCTAATCAGATCAATAAAGCGTCTATTTTCACGTAGATGAATACTTGTTCTTCACCAGACTTCATCAATGATAGAAATTTAATATATCCTTTTTGATTCGTCTACAACTCAATATCATTTGTATTTCTCTCATTTACACCTATACAGATAACTCCATTATTCTCAATTTTTCATTATCAGTATTTTCGTCATCCAGACCTCTACACGTGAATTTCATTATTCACACCTTTTTCAGAGTTATTTTCTTAAGCTTTTCAGATTCTTTCTACATCCTCCGATATAAGCTTAGAATTTAACTTCATATTTAAAATCAAATCAGTGTTATCTCGATTCCTCTAATTTATATAACTTTGGAAGTTTTATCGGAAATCAAATCTGATACTTTCTTTAATCATACCTTTCTTATCATCTTGTGACCATCGTTCTTTAACTTTTCATCTAATGATGCCTTTTACAAAGATTGCTCTTATAAGCTCCTTGTACATCTCCGATTAAATCATATTTAAGGCATCACTTCCATATAGATATTTATTTGTTCTTCATACGAACTTTAGTGTATAATAAAAATGTTAATATATCATTTAATTCATCCTTAAATCATGTCATTTGTATTTCCATCCTCTACATCGATAAATGTGAATTTCATCATCCACAATATTTTCCAAAAATTCTTTTCTTAAGCTTGTTGGATTTCTTCCATATTCTTTGATACAAGCTTAAGAATAAATTTCATATCCACGATCAAATCAACATTAACCTGATTTCTCAATCTATGTTACTTTGGAATTTATTGGGATTCTCAACCGACAGTTTCTTTAACCACACTTCTTTTATCATTTTAGACCTTCATCATTGTTTCCCATCATTTCACAGTGTAGTTTAAAGGCAGAGACATTCCATATTCAAATCATTTTGATACATACTCTACCTTGATTTCATTACCTAGTCATACTTTACAGCGTTACGAATCTCGTTCTGGTAAGCTGTATCAATTACAATGATTCTCAACACACTTCACAGGTACCCGTTTCAATTCCGTTATTCACTTAAAAACCATTTCCATTTACTGAATTCAGGCTTAGTCCCCTTGAGTATATTCTCCATGAGGTTTGAACCTTGGCACCCCTTACGTACCTAGTTCCTTACACTCGTGTTACCATTGAGATACTTATAAGAGCCTCGCCCGTTCATATCGACCATCGACGAGCATTCCCTAGGCGATCCTTTCGCCTCAGGTTTACCCTTACTAGTGAGTCGGCGATGAGATAGTTTGTCCATATCTCACAACACATGATCCACTACGGGTCGCCCACCACAGTTCTGTCTCAAGGGTCCTGAAGAACTTAGGTTAGCGGTCATCTTCTTTTTATCACTTGACTGTTCTTATAATTATCATCTAATTCACAGTACTCCAAACAATACCTCATTCTGTAGCACATATTCCAAGATACGTCGATTCTATGTACGATTATCTGTTTGATACCTCAAAGAAATGAAAACGTACAGAACCATAAGTAATCACACCAGTATGTATTTCATTATCTGTACTTTTCACCTCATCAGTCAATTCTTGTAATCATTTCACTTTTCATAGTATTTAACGATCCCATTCAATACACTCTTAATTTTTCGACCCTTACAGTCAATAACCGGGTCAAACAACTGATGACATTCCACTACACTCTTTGGATCGCATCATACCGTTTTATTGTGAAGCCCCGGATTTACCGTTTCTTTCAAGGATTTACCGAGCCACTTCACTCATCCGTACTCGTTTTATTGTGAAGCCCAGGATTTACCACTATTGTCACGACCCGAAGACCGCGACTTTCACTTGATTCTTATACTTTTCTTAGTCTACAAATTTATGGACTAAATTTTTCTTTTTCATTTTAAGGTTTGTATTCGGTGTCAGTGTAGTTACTATACTATCTCGGTGACCTATAGTTATTCCATTTAAATATTTAACAACCACGGAAACGATTCTTAGTTACATCCCGACTTGTTAAACAGAATATGTACTGTGCTTCAATTTAAGTCTTACATGTAAACAAGTAATTTATAAGAAACATATACCTCAGAAGACTAGTACCAAGTCCATATACAGTCTCCGATGCCCACTGAGCAGCTCACATGGCAGATGTTAACTTCAATAATCTGAAAGAGATGAAATTTAGTGGGGTGAGCAGAACCACGGCTCAGTAAGATACTAATATAAATACAAGAGTAGGATTACACTGTCTTAATCTGCAATGCTCAAAACTTGCAAATTTGCAATCACAGTTAATCCTTTCTCATCGATAACATATCATTATCTCATTTCTTGTCATCTGTCTATCACTTATACTTTTAAAATTATCATCATAATCACTTTTCAGTCTTCTTGTCCTTACACTATAGTGCAACGCACAACAATCTGTCGTATCCAAATTGAATGTCATATACTATTAGTCTATATTTTCCTCTATCTCGGAGTACATCATGTCCAATTGAAGCACCATATCAATTCACTGTATATTTCATAATCGTACTCCTGTAATTTATCATCTCATATCACTTTTCCTTATAGAGAAATCATGATCACCACAGTGTAAGTTCACAATTCTCTTCATATCTATCATATGTCCATGTATCATATCATGTCATCGTCTAGATGAAATATCATTTATGTCGAGTCATGACATTTATCATGAAACTCGTGTACGAAGCATATTATCATGTCAAGGTTTAATATGCAATTATGTAACTTTACTGTATAAACCGCTATCTTTTCAAATCATATCATATATACTTTAGGACATGCTCAACATATGAATTTTCAATTCATTTCAAATTTGCTTTTAAGACATGATAGAAACATGTTCATTTTCAGTTCATGTATCCGTTTTCGGAGCATGTCTAAAACATGTGCGGTTTTAAAACATTTTTCATATACTATAAATCATATCAGGTTTAGAGTTCATATCAAATCAGTCTATACTCTAAACCGCATGTCATTTCAAATTCGACACAAAATCTTATATAAATCATGTAAGTGTCGAAATCATTTATCATATACTTTTAAAACATATTCTGTAAATCATATCAGGTCTAGAGTTCATATCAAATCAAACTATACTCTAGACCGCATATCATGCCATGTTCGACACAAAATTACGTATAAATCATATAAGTGTCGAAATCATATGTCATGGACTTTTAAAACATGTTTAAAACATGTACTGTTTCAAAACATATTTCATTTCAAATCTGTTTCATGTACAGTATAAATCATGTCAAGTCTAGAGTTCATATCAATAAAAATCATACTCTAGACTTCATATCATATCAATTAGAGACTAGGCTAGATCCCTATCATCTCTATCAATAAAGACTTAAATCACTGTAGCTAGCAGTGAATCATATCATCGTCCCCTGGAAACCAACTAGGGCGCTATCTATGGCCATAGACCTCATCTCTCTCAGCCCCACTGATCAGGCGTGACTGAGACCTGTCCACGACTATTGTCGGACAAACATATCTATCTGCCTAATGAGCAAAGCTCCAATTAGGCGGTTTCCACTATGCTTTATTGAATTTAATTCTCTTAGGGTGCCTACAGTCTCATAAAACATTTAAATCTATAGCTTTATTTTCAATATCATGTAAAGCATATGGTAAAATTCTGAATGATATTTCATATATCAAAATATATATATCTACCATATACTTTCATTTCAAAACAAATCAATACTTTTCAGTATTCATATAAACATTATTAAAATGTTTCAAGTTGCAAGAAAGCATGCTTAAATGCGATGCTGTAAAACATTTCAGTATGCAACTTCGATAATGTTTCCATCAAATACGCTAAAGCGATTCATTTAACTTTATCACCATCAATTATTCGATTTCAAGACTTTCTTTCTGTCAACCAATAAATCACTATACAATTCATTCACTATTCATCTAATTCAGTATTCAATTTGCTCAGTACTCAATTCATTTGGAAATCGAATCACTTGGTATTCAGACCATTCGGTATTCAATACCCTTTCTTGATCGTCATTGACTATTATAATCATTTATACACTTCATTATCAATATTAGGATCGCATCATTAGTGTGAATCCTCTAAGTTTTGATAAGCATTTAAACATCAATTTCTAAAATAGTCATCAAGTTACCGAATTTATGCAAATAATAATATCATCCTTCAATATCTGTTCCAGAATCGACATCGAGGATAACAGAATCACAAAATCGATAGTCACTTATCAAATCCATTTATGATTTGATCTATTGATACATGTTTATCATTTTCGATTTGAGGTTCAATTTCATTTACTATCACAAAATCGTATCTAAATCCTCAAATCCATTTTCATGTGGCCTTTATGATTTTATCCGAACTCATGCAATTGTCGATCTTATTATTCAAGATCTATTCTAAGGTTATAAGCACAATCATCTTTTCACATATTTATCACTCATTTCTTTGAATCCATAATTGATCGGATTGTGTCGTAATTAAATCTCCATTTCAATCTCTCGAATTTGTCCATATTATCACTTTCGAAATTATTTCAAAATCATGAAACCGGACTCGGTAAATTCTGGAAATCATTACTCCGTTAATAACTTCACAATCCAATCATTCGACCATCGAAATTTCAACTGTGATCTTCTCTTCCAAGCTACATCATATAATTATCATTACTTTTATCCGTGATCCGTCTAATTAATAATTCCACCTCAATCTCAACTTGATACCATTCGTGATATTAAAATTACTTGATTTATCGATTCTATAAGGTTTTAAACCATGTAATTCACCACATTATCGTTTCCAACGATCTATCTTCTCATCGATTTCAATATCAAACTCTTTCGATAATACTATAAAATCCTTTCAATATTTATTTTCTATAATTATCTCCAAGATTCCATTTATGTGAGAAACTTCATCTTTTTCCTCAATTATTTTCTTAAAATTTCGGCAGCATAACGGCTTAATTTTCCCTAACCTCCTGCAAGGGAAACACAATTTATACTTGCAGCCGTTGATTCTCACCAATTTTACCTCTTACTAAGACCCCCACCATCAGTTGTGGGTCCTCTTAGCATTTTTAGCAAATCAATTTAATTGAATGCATCATATATAAAAATCGAAATTCCCACATACAATATAAAGCTACTAATGCTTTATAAAAGTATCTTACCTGTTCGCCAAAGCTTAGCGCACTTTCCGATTTCCGAGCCTTGCCGAACTCCACCATTCGTCTCATTTTCGTTTTGCTACAATTTCACAAATTGACGTATATTTTCATTTAGAAAATAATCCAAGAATTTCTACTAAATTCCAAACATATAGCGAAAAAGGCTTTTAATTTTCCTTACCCATCTCTTCCTCTTCTTCTTCTTCCTTTTTCTTTTCCTTTTTCTTTTTCTTTTCTTTTCTTTTTCTTTTCTCTTTTTTTTTCTTTTCTTTTCTTCTTTTTCTTTTCTTTTCTTTTTTTTTTTTTCTGAACCGGGTCGGGTCGGGTTGACCGGGTTGGACCGGGTCAGGCGGGTCGGATCGGGTCGGACCGAGTCAGGCGGGTCGGATTGGGTCAGACCGGTTCAATCTTCTGCTGGCCGGTTCGGTCACCGGCGGCCACCCATTCCGGCGGTTCAGCCGCTCCACAGCTTGCCGAGGTTGCAGGGATACCGGATCTGGTCTCGGTTTCGCCAGCGACGGCGCCGGCGGTGGCGAATCTGGGCCGTGGGTTTCGACCTCTTTCTTCTCTGTTTCTTCCTTCCTCCGCCGTTTCCTTCGCCGTCGGTGGCTCCTCTCACATTCCCCTCACTCTTGCCGACGTCGAGGTTGCGGTGGCGGTGCCTGGATCCACCGGCACCGCCATTTTCCCCCTTTTCTTTTTTTTTCTCTTCGGTTTCACCGCTTCTCTCGATTCCGCTTCGCCTCTGTTTTCTTTTTTTTTTCACCGTCGACGTCGACGTCGGATGCCTCTCCTCGACTCGCCGGCGGCGTCGCTGCCACTTCCTCCTCCCCGCGCCGGCCGACTCTCCATTCTGTCTTTATTTGCTTCTCTTCTGTTTTAGTAAACATAAGGGAAGTGTGGGAATCGGGTTCCCCAATTCCCACTTCTGTTTTCTTTTTCTTTTTTTTTTTTTAATAATTATATTTATATATTATATATATAAATAATAACTATAATATATATAATTATTATACACCATAATTATATATATACACTATTCATAATATGTATTTAAATACATATTTTGTATCAAAATATATATTTATATATATACTTTTTACACTTTCAACACAAAATAATATTTATATTTATCCAAGGTATATTTATATAATATCATTATATAAATATATTAAAATATTTTTATTTCTTATTAAGTTTTTGGATTTCTAAATATCCAAAATTATTTCTCCATTTTCTTATTTAATTTGGATTTCCATTTATCCAAATTAAATTTCCTCCTTCATTTCTCATTTCCAATTTAATTTTTTTCCTTTTCATTTTTTTTATTTAATTTGGATTTCAATTTGTCTAAATTAAATTTTTCGGATACCTTATATTTATTTAGAAAATTCTCAGTCTTCACAACTATGGCCCAAAGTCCACTCATGGGGGGCCCTGGCCGCCTCACTCAACCGTACTGTTTTCCCCTATGGCCCACAGTCCACTCGGGGTTTTTCTTTCGCGTTCGTAATTTAAGTGTTAGTGGAATCAGTAATAGGGATCGTTAGATTCATATGACATCTTCTATGCCATTAATAATTCCATTACTATCAATGGATTCCAATTCAGCTCAGTTTTTAACACTATTTCGAACATCGCCCAATATAAGGGCATTTTCGTCATTTCGACATTTATTTCTTTCTCCTCAATAGGCATTCAAATCAATGATCTCATGATCTGTATGCTAATAGTATTCTTGCTGATACTTATACTAGCAATTTGGATCTCATTTGATTTTGATAGAGAAATTCACTAAAATCCACAATTGAATTATTTTACTTGTAATTCAGCTTTATATCATTAATTTCTCTGTCAAATTAGTCAATTCCAACTTCTGGTGATCTATTTTGACTCCCTGTAACATTTTGGGGTTAGGGGTATTTTGGTCATTTTTGGCTAAAAATTTTATCTCTCTTCAAATTACCCTCAATCGGTGATCTTAAAGTCTATTTAATGATGATATTTTATCCCCCTCTTTTATACCATCACTTTCAGGTCTCAGTTCAGTTCGGACAGAAAAGTACTGGTAGGGCCCTCACCGAGTCCATTTCTGTTCCTTACCGAATAGGCCTTCATTTAGATTAGAAGAATCACCAATTTTTCGGTAATTTCTGAGCCTATTTTCTTCTTTAACATTCTCAATTTATACTTTCTCACTCCCTTTAAATCATTTTACTCCATTACAATCATTTATTTTCTCTAAGTATTCAGACGACACAGTACTACCGGGAATGTTTAACTATTTTCCTTCCAAAAGTATCCACAGACATCAGGCCAACCAATGCTCTGATACCATTAAATCTGTCACGACCCATGACCACATTTCTCATCTTTTTATACACAACTTAACCGGTTGGGTTGTCTGCGATACTTCACTTGTATTGACTGTTAAACAATTTTACATAATATTGTTTATATTATACACATCCCCTATCGTAACTAATCAGATAAGTAGTACTATTGACGTGTCTAAATACAGAGAATAAATGATCATACCTCAAATAATCAGTCGGTATGACACATTGTCCTTCGTGTACAGCCAGGATCCATAATCCACTGAACTCACATTCGTCAAAACCTAAAATGTTGAAAATTAAGGGGTGAGCAAAACCACGGCTCAGTAAGAGAATTATATGCCTCACTTGATACTCAGCTTCCTATATGCTGAAAATCTTTTTCATTTTTCCTATGGGCTCTAGGCTCGCATGTAGGAAGAATACTACAGTCGGCTAGGGATCCGATTAGAGTAAAGTAGGTATTTTAGAATACCATACTTGTTACGGAACCTAGAAGCAACTGTAGAGAGAAATTTTCATTTCGTTTTGAATTAATCAATCCTCTTCCTTTTTCAAAACTTCCATAATTTTTTTTCATATTCTTTTCAAAATAATGCTTCTACGAAACAAAGCATTTAAATGAAATAATTAATATTCGTATATTCCTTGGAAAGAATATTAGTTAAATCATCATCTTATTTCTTTAAAACTCATTTCATGTTTTAATGTACTCTTTTAATTAGTACCGTACTTTAAAAAGCAAAATAAGCTATTAAAATCTATTTCATTCTTAAGTTCACAAGGCATCATTCTTTTTATTAGTATGATTAAGTGTGAAAGAAACGAACTTATTGTAAGGACCGGGAGTGCCTAGATCTCTGTTAACCAGGGATTTACTACCCCAGTGCCTTACTCATCCGATATATCACACACATCATATGTCATATGCACCAGATCTATTTCATCCTTTGACATTTGTCGAATTCACGAATCACAATCACTTACTTATCATCACAATATCCTACAGAATTTCTTACTAACTCATCAGAACTCCTGTAGCACTTAGTTCCCGAAGGACTCTAGAGGTGGCTCCCACGGTACAGTTGTCGAGTCTCTGCTCGGTTTGGCCTTTACTAAAACATCGGAACACGTGTAGCACTTAGTTCCCGAAGGACTCTAGAGGTGGCTCCCACGGTTCAATCATCGAGTCTCTGCTTGGTATGGCCTGTACTGAAACATCAGAACACGTGTAGCACTTAGTTCCCGAAGGACTCTAGAGGTGGCTCCCACGGTTCAATCATTGAGTCTCTGCTCGGTCTGGCCTGTACTGAAACATCAAAACACGTGTAGCACTTAGTTCTCGAAGGACTCTAAAGGTGGCTCCCACGGTTCAATCATCGAGTCTCTGCTCGGTATGGCCTGTACTGAAACATCAGAACACGTGTAGCACTTAATTCCCGAAGGACTCTAGAGGTGGCTGCCACGGTTCAATCATCGAGTCTCTGCTCGGTCTGGCCTGTACTGAAACATCAGAACACGTGTAGCACTTAGTTCCCGAAGGACTCTAGAGGTGGCTCCCACGGTTCAATCATCGAGTCTCTGCTCGGTTTGGCCTTTATGCCATATGTACTTTCCACTGTCTTATCAGATCTCATGTAGTACTTATGATCTAATATTTCATTTGAAACCATAGAAAGAATATTAGAATTATCATTTCTTCCTTTTGAAAACATATTACCTATCATTTATGGAGTCTAAGATAGACATCAATCTTATCATACTATATACCTCGGAGGGTAAGGAAGTACACCGGTCAAATCTATGACCATAACCTATATTGTCCTCGGTGGATCACTGATTAGACGTCGACCGGGACTAAACATATCACATATCATGCATCAGCATGATAAGAATACCAACCAGTCTCAAAACTGTAATTCTCATCATAAAATACACCTTTATGGAATTTATATAAATATATAATTCCATGATTTAAAACCATAAGGGTTAAAATCCTTTAGTGAATATTTATAAAAATAGTCGTAAGAATATTCACTATATTTCACTTCATCTTTCGTCTCGTATTTCGTGTAATTTATCTATTCCGAGAATTTTCGGTGATTTCATTATCACCATTCTCGAATACATGAATATTTTAAAATTCCATCTCATTTTATTCATGTTTTATGAAATTTAATAATTTCCTCATGTTTCGTGATTTACTATCGAAATTCGGAAATAAAATCATTTAATATGATTTTATAAAGTTTTCTAAAATTTTCGGCAGCATAACGGTTGCCGATTTACTAACCTCCTGCACGGAAAATACAGTTTAAAATCTTTCAGCCAGTACTTCTTCCCAAATTATTTTCAGCAAATCATGCATCATAATAATTTTCATAAAATAATTGCATAAAATATTTCAATTAAATTATGCAGACTGAGTATCCTTACAGTGCTGCACATGCATCCCTTACCTTTTTCCTGGTCGGCGAATTCCACTTATCGATCGCGCCCGCACTCCATTTCTCCCGATTCCTTATCCCGATTGCTGAAAATAATTTCTGGAATTAAAATTCTAATTTTTTAGAATTTTTCATAATTTATTTAATTTTTTCTGAAAATTAAATCTTAGGAAGATTTCTTACCGAACTTTGAAAAATCCCGGGCTGTCGAATTTCCGGGAATTTTCCGAATTCCCGAAATTCTTCTTTTTTCCTCTTTTTCCTCTTTTTCTTCCTTTTTCCTCTTTTTCTTTTCTTTCTTTCTTTTCTTTTTCTTTTTCTTTTTCTTTTTCTTTTTCCTTTTCCTTTTTCTTTTCTTTTTCTTTTCTTTTTTTCTTCTTCCTTTCCCGGTCAGACCGGTCCAGAGCCCTTCCTCGCCGGTTCCTCACCGGCGGCCTGTTCTCCGGCGGTTCAGGCGTCCCTCAGCTGGCCAGCTGCACGACAAACTTGCCGGTGCCCTCCGTTTGCCCTGGATCGGCGGCACGGCGGCGGATCGAGGCGGTTTTGCCTCGGTTCTTCTTCCTCTTCGCCGGCTTTCCTCCGCCGTCCATTGCACCTCCGGTGGCCTCCATCGGTTCCCTCTTCTTCCGTCGATGCTTCGGCTGTGATGGCGGCGGCCGGTTTGGCCGGCAACCGCCAGATCTGGTTTCTCCTCTTCTCGACTTCCGCCGTGATTTCGCTTCTGTTTTCCTTCTTCCTTCCGCCGCCGATGGTTTCCATGCCTTCTTCTTTGGCCGGCGACGCATCCCCTTCCTTTTCCCTCGTCGACGGTGGCAGCTCCGCCACCGTCGGCCTCACGTGGGGGGTATCGGGTTTGCTTCCCGATCCTGCCTTTCTCTTTTTTTTTTTTTGTTTCTATTTTTGGGTTATTTCTATTTCCCTTTTTAGTGTATATCATACTATATAATATATACTTTATATTATATAACATATTTTATACATATAAACTTTAATATAAAATAATATTTACATTTTCTATATATGTTTGTATGTATATATATTTATATATACATAAAATATTATGTTTATATACATATGTATTATTTAAATTCATAAGATAGTATATATTTCTATATATAGACCAACGTATATTAAAATATACTATATAGTATTTTAATACATACGTATTTGTATAAAATACATTTATAAAATTTATAATTATATAACATACTTTATTTTATTTATTTTATTTTTCATTTTCCTTATTTAATTTGGCTTTTAATTAATCCAAATTAATTCTTTTTCCTCTATTATTTTTTTTATTTTTACTTCCAATTTAATTTCATTTATACGAATTTTTCGATTTCTCTCACTTCCTCGTTTCTCGAGATTTTCACCAATATCCCGTTTCTCGCAAATTTTATTTATTTACTTTTATTTATTTATTTCCTCTTATCTATTTTCTTTAATATTTATTTTCAATATTTATTATTTCCAATAATTGGAAAATTTACGGTTATCACAGATATTTAAAAGGGAGAGACATTAAGGGGAAGGGATAATGGGGGAGAAATAGTTTGAAAATTTATTTTCAAAACCCATGCTTATATTAAGGGGGAGCTTTATCAAATCCTACTTTATTTGAGGGGGAGTATTTTATGAAAGAATTTTCAAAGCAAATTTACATTAAGTTTTGTCATATCAAAAAGGGGGAGATTGTTAGCTTTAAATTGCCATATATATTTTGAAATGACAAAAACTTAAGTAAGCTTTAATGTTTTAATTCATATTGTAAATTTGCCTTATCACAAATGATTTTCTCAATCCATTTTAATTGTTCATATCAAACATTAAGACCATGGTTTAATGATATATTCTTATTGGTCTTAATACTTTATAAAATGGTTTTCCATATTAAGTAATTTTCTCAAGAATTATTGAACATAAGTTTAGAGAATTACTTATAAGTTTTTGGACAATATTTTCATTTGAGAAAGTCAAGAAAAACTCCCTTAAAGCTTATAAATGTTTTGGGTTATATTAAATTCAAGTCTACATCATTTCTAACCCAAAAAGTGCAGGAAAATGGCTCTTTGGAAGAAAAGGATCAATCTCACAGGGGAAGGGATCAATCCCTTTTTGGCAGAATGCCCTGGAAGCTTAAAATGAAGAAAAGGATCGATCCCTTTGGTAAAAGGATCGATCCCTTTAAGTCAAAAAGTCCCCAACGGCTAGTTTCTGTTTTGGCTCCAACCAATGTCCACGAACCATCCAAGGGACTATAAATAGAGGTTTAGAAGCTAAAGGAAGTAAGAGGAACTACTCAGCAACTCCAAAACTCATTTTCCTCAAATCTACAAGCCTCAAACAACAAATCAAAAGCTACAAAGCCTTCATCATCTATCATTCTCTTATTCCTTGTAGTGCTTAGCACAAATCTTGTATATGTTTTCATTGTGCTTAATTTCTGTAATCACTTGCCTACCTAGAGGCCTTTCTTTGATTACATTATTTGTAACACATCATTCCTTAGAAAAAGAGGGAGGTTTCTCTTTAGCCTTAGAAAAAGAGGGAGGTTTCTCTTTAGCCTAGAAAAAAAAGAGAGGTTTCTCTTGAGCCTTTAAAAAGAGGGATTGTAAAGACAAATTCAAGTATAATGAATTTGGGAAAATCCTTGGGAGCGTCTCAAGGTAGAGGACGTAGGCAAGGTAGCCGAACGTCTATAAATCGATTGTGTAAATCTCTCTTTCCCTACTCTCTTTACTTGCAATTATATTGTGCTTATTGAATTGAATTTATATTGCATGATTGAATAGTCTAGAGAACATAGAAAATATTCATATAGCCTAGAGAATTTAGAGAAACCGAAAAACGAGCTTAAGGTTAGTTAAGAACCGATTCACCCCCCTCTTGGTATTACCTATAAGAGCCAACATATGCCATCAATAGTCACTGTCTCCACTATTTTTGGACAAAAATCTTCTTGAAATTCCAAGTAATCCTGCATAAATTTGAAAAAAAATGAATTTTAATCTTTTTCTTTCACCACTTCATATATGTAAATATATGTGCTTATACATATACGACTTTAGATTGGAGCTTGAAAGTATTACAAGCAAGGTGGAATAAGTATAGTAGATTAAAGTATTACAAGCAACATTTTAAAAATCTTATTAAAGCATGCATATTGACATATATTGAGTGTATCCATTGGCCGATTCCTTATTTTAATTTGTAGGTGCAGAATTGTGGATTCATAAAAAAAAATTTAAAAAGTACTCCATTAGCATTACTATAAAAAATAATATCTATGAAAAGCAAAATCCTAGAATCTATCGTAAAAAAATCACTACTATTTATATCATAATTCAACATTATAACTATAAAGTTAAAGACGCTTATCAAATGAGAATTTCTTGATGAAGGAAAGAAGAGATGTATTGACTACAATCTTTTTAAGGTTTACAAAGAAAATTGTGTTTAGGGTTTATAAGTGATTATAAGTTTGTAAAAGCATCTTTTAAATTATGTATTAAGTTCTAAAATTTTTATTTTTTAAAATTTAAATAATTTTTTAAAAAAATCTGACATGACATTGATACGACATTGAATACTCTTTTAAAGAAATAAGTTTAAAAGTAACCTCATTAGGGAACTAAAATTTTAAAGTATCTTCTTATGAGAAAAAATTGTTTTAAATAAAGGCATTTTAAATGCTTTTTTTATTGGACATTTTAAATGCTTTTATTTTGACATCTTTTAAGATTTTAATATTTTCTTGGCCAAGCGAATCTTGAAAATACACCAAATACAGTTTTTTAGTATAATATATTATTTTTCCATGTGTAATTGACATGACATTGATATGGCATTGAATACTCCTTTAAAGAAATAAATTTAAAAGTAACCTCATTAGGAAATTAAAATTTTAAAGTATCTTCTTATAGGAAAAAACTGTTTTAAATAGAGGCATTTTAAATTTTTTTTATTGGACATTTTAAATGCTTTTATTTTGACATCTTTTAAGATTTTAATATTTCTTGGCCAAGCGGATAGAGGTGGCAAATGGGTGGGTCGGATCGGGTTTTGGTTGGATCATTTTGGGTTAAGGAAAAATCGGATCATTTTGGATTCGGATCATTTCGGGTTCGGATAAGATCGAGTTTGGATCAAGATAAAATCGGTCTATTTCAGGTTTGGATCATTTCGGGTTCGGATAAGGTCGGGTTTGGGTCAAGAAAAAATCGGTTTATTTCGGGTTTGGATCATTTCGCGTTCGGATAAGATCGGGTTTGGGTCGTTGACTTTTTTAGTCAATTCGAGTTAATCGGATTTGGATTCGGGTTGGTCGGATTTGGATTCGGGTCGATTGGATAGATTTATTGGATTAAGCTTTGGTCATCTTGACATGATTTATCTAGTATGAAAATCAACTGAAACCATATTTCTAAAAAACAAAACTCATGAAAATAAAATTTTCTTCTTACATGACCTATAGTACAATTGGGATTGAAATAATCAAAATATTTAATAATCTGTATGATAGTTTTCTTTATAATATATTTACCAATATTCATAAATTAATTACATTTTTTTCATTTTATTTTTATTATCTACAATAATTAATAACTTTTGAATCAAAGTGATTTAATAATCCCTACTAAATATCATAAAACAGTACTATATATCTCTTTAATTTATTTTGATTTTTTATAGAATAATTGGAGACATTAGTGTAGATGATATAGCTTCTGTACTCTATTATAGATTAGCCATTAAATAATTATATATTAGGTTCAAATGAATGCAATGTAAAAGTGAATATTTAAATTTAATTAGATTAAAAAAATATATAACACTCATATTATTGAAAAAAAGTTATATTTTTACTATATTAAAATACTTTGATATTTAATTTTAACATTTAAATATTTATTGATAATATTAAATTTAAGTTTGTATCTTTTCAGGTTTGGGTAAATTTGGATTCGGATCAATTTGGATTCGGGTCAATTTGGGTTCAGATAAATTCGGATTCGGGTTAATCTAAATTCGGATGAATTTGGATTCGGATCAATTCGGGTTCGAATCTGGTCGGGTTCGGATCAATGTAAATTCGGATAAATTTGGTTTCAGATCAATTCGAATTCGGATCGAGTTAGATTGGGGTTGTTGACGTTTTTAATCAAATCGAATCAGTCAAGTTTGGATTCGAATTAATTAGACGAATTTTTCGGATCGAATCAACTTTTATCCCTTTTACAAGCGGATCTTGAAAATCCACCAAATACAGTTTTTTAGTATAATATATTATTTTTCCCTGTGTAATAATTTTTTCATTTTTATTAATAAAAAGAAGAAAAAGGCAGAAAGCACGTTAGATTGAGAAATAGATTAATTAATAATAAAAGCAACGCAGACAGAGACGGAACGTGATTCTGTCAACAACCTGATTCAATTATTGGAATTCCCGTATGTCAATAACCAACACCGCTACTGGTCTACCAAACGCGTCTTGACGCTACTTTTTATTTACGCGCTTTCAAGTTTCAAGTTCAACTCCATTAAATTCAATGTCAAAATGTTTGTCCCCTTTTATACGGAGCATATTACTATTATTGCTTAATATATAAATTATGTAATGAACAAATAAAATTTATATAAATTAGCTAATGAGACATTGACTTAGTGGCAAGGAGAAAGTCCTAAGACTTTGAGATCTCAGGTTCGAGTCTCATCAAGTGTGAGCTTGAGTTAGTCTAGTTTTTTACTAGTTTGTTTAGTTTGTTATAGTTATTTATTAGTTTACTTAGTTTGAGTAATGTGATTTTCATAGTTACCTGTTTATGGACTATAATATGCTTAATGTGATTGTAACTTCTAATGAAAATGTACTACTCAAAAAACAAATATATATATATATATATATATATATATATAAATTATGTATCTCAATATATATATGTAATCAAAATATATTACTACAACTGCTTAGTATTTAAACAAATCATAAATAATACTATAACAAAAAGATAATGCTAATGAGGCCTTGGCTTAGTGGCAAGAAGGAGGCCTTGAGATCCTTAATGAGTAAAGAGGTCTCAGATTCAAATCTAACCAAACGTGTGAGTTAAATATTAAAATACTGTTTTTGATAAAAAAAAAACAAAATGATAACGCTAAACCTGAGTATAAACTTAAAATAAAATATAAAAATATGTAATTAGTTGGCAGATCTTCAATTTTGTTGAATTTTTTTTACCAATATTAAAATCTGAGTATAATCCTAAAATAAAATATAGCAGTATATAATTATATTTAAAATATAATTTTGTTCATAAATAAAGAACAAAATGTAAAAGTTTATCCTAAAGAATATATACTAATAATATGTATTATTAAACAATAATAAAAACACCTTCGCAGTGTTATATGCTTCTTCGAGCACGCAATAAAAAGGACTATTAACATAATAAATTTATTATGTAAACAATAAGGTATACATTGTTTTGTTAACATTAACACAATGTAATTCCATTTGCATGCATGAAGAATTTTTACCATACGACTTTAAAAAACAAAGAAACAACAATAGGTTTAAATCGAAAAATGAGACAAAGGAACAAAAACATCAAAAATCATGAAAAAAAAGTAAAAGCATATAAATGAAAGTTTGTGGAACTGACATATTTTATTAAAATGTTTTGTTTTTTTTTTTTGAAATAAATGAAAGTGAAAAGGCATGCAAAATTATTTATATACAGCATGATCCCATAAATAATTTCAAAATATTTCAAATCTTAATGGGCTATTCTTCCATTTTTTGATATATTTCAAAATTTAATTACAATTTAATCTTGATTTTCAATGGATGATTTTATATATTTATAAAAATTTTTAAAATATCCCAAATCACTATGGTTTCTTATTTAATATTGATTTTACATCAACAATTCCAAAATATTTTAAATCCTAACTAGTTATTCTTCCATTTATTTTGATATGACATTAATTGTTAATTTTAAATGGACACTTTATCTATTTATAAAATAACTCAAAATATTCCACATCCCAATGGTTATTTATATTTAATCTTGATTTTAAATGAATAATCTTATCTATTTAATAATTCAAAAAAATAAATTTAAATTATCCTATCTGTTGCCAAAAGAAAATATCCAAGTAAACATTTATATTAGTACACCTTATTAAAGGATTCTATTCACATCTTATTAAATGTTAAATATACCCTAAATTAATGAATGTTTTTTACAAAAATATTCTTAATTAAAAATACAATTTTACACTTATTAAAAAAATTTTAATACTTCCGGATATAAATTTTTGAAAGAACAACTTACACTTCTACAGCATGCTGTTAAAGTGCTTAATTAACTTCTTGTCTACTAAACCCTACGGCAACATATTGCTGTGAAGTGTGGCCTGGCAAATAGGCCCCATGTATATGGGGTACATGAGCCCCATGGTGAGCATCAAACAATCCTGAACCAAATTCTTGCAACCAAACCAATACGAAAGAACCCGATTCAAATCCAGTAACAAGTACGAAAATCAAATACATCCACAATAAAACAAGTCAATGTTAGAAGCAAGAAGACGCGATAGTGCCCAGATTAAGAGGCTGAACAGTGAGGACTGTGACGGCGGTTACGACGAAGAAAGGAGGAGACTTTAGTCCTGTGTGAAACGAGCAAGAAAAGGTTTTAAAAAAAAAATTAGAAGAAAGTCGGCTACTGAACGGGCTAAAGTACGAATTTTTAGCATTGTCAAAATGGCTCAGTCCACTGTGACGGCGGTTACGACGAAGAAAGGAGGAGACTTTAGTCCTGTGTGAAACGAGCAAGAAAAGGTTTTAAAAAAAAAAAATAGAAGAAAGTCGGCTACTGAATGGGTTAAAGTATGAATTTTTAGCACTGTCAAAATGGACCAGCCTAAGCTAGCCCGAGCTGACCCTAACGGACCAAATCATAAATGAGTTGGATCAAAAAGCCCTTTTGGTTAAACGGATCTGAAAATGCAAGTTCATATTCGGCCCTAAGGGCTAACGGGCTTAAATGAGCCGGCCCGTATAAGAAATTAAAAAAATTAAATTTTATATTAAAATCCCATTTTTAGTAAATAAACAAAGTAAAATTTGAAATAAATATTAAACAAACATCAAATAAATTCACATTAAATCCATCAAATATTCAACATCATTTGAATATTACATATTAATAGTTTAACAAGAATAATATAAATTGTTTTAACAAACCTAGATACTGAAAAACATGTCTCAACAATATTAAAAATAAAAAATATGATAAATAGATCCATATCTATCCATCTCCTCCATAGTGTCAATCACATTCAATCAATTCTTTTTCAACTTTACCATTTACGAATTTAAATAAAGAACAATATAAGAACTCACAAGAATTAAACTTATGAATTGATTAAAAATTATCAACTAATTAATAACATTACTTTCAAAACCAAGAATCCAATTTCGGATGCAAATGAAAGTTTTCACGTTCTCATGATTTAGAGAATTTCAATACTTACTAACAACACAAAAATCAATACTAAAAAAACTCTCCGATGCTATTGTTGTTATTGGAATGCTCAAGATATCACAAGCTATATTTGCAAACTTTGAAAATCTTGGCTTATGATCTTTCTACCATTGCAGCACATTTAAAATTTCAATTATGCAACCCATAATCTTTAGCTCTTTCAAATAAAGATCTAATTGAGATTTTGATTCTTCTACTTGAATAGTTTCAAATCTTTTGAAACCCTATATCCTTGGACATTTCAAAATAAATTAATTGTCATTAAAAAAGAGAATTTTAAATAAAGTATATACTTAAAAAACAAAAATAAACTTACATCACTTAAAGCAAATGTATTCTTTCCCTTCAAACTAGCATGTGTAAGAGGTTGTAAGTCATTAGGTTAGTTTGAAGTAAATTAGCAATACTAAATAATATTAATTTTATATATTTTACTTTAATTAAAATGTTAAACATATAAATAATTAAAATAAAAATAAAATTTTAATATAATTAAAAATATTAAAAAATTAAACGGACCGACCCGTTTAAGCTCGGACTAAATCTATTTAGGCCTGGACCTGAATGGACCGGGTCAAAAAACTCTCTTACTTAAATAGGCTATAAAAATAAAATTCAAATCCTAAATAAATGGATCAAATTAGACCTGTCTAACAGATTTTGGTCCATTTTAACAGTACTGCGAATTTTGAAGTGAAACTAAAG
This sequence comes from Heritiera fomes, assembly GCA_032173925.1. NCBI lineage: Eukaryota > Viridiplantae > Streptophyta > Magnoliopsida > Malvales > Malvaceae > Heritiera > Heritiera fomes. The sequence goes on along the minus strand of JAPDPM010000009.1, from coordinate 10,596,818 downwards.
CTTAAAGGCCGTGAGGAAAGAATTTGCAAGCAAAAAGGTCAATATCAAGTAATACCCTGACAAATCACAAATCCTTTCACCCTCTTGTCTTATTTACATATATATATTTTGATTATTTTATTGTTTAGTGCCTTTTGTAGCTTGTATTTCACGTGTATTAGGCCATTTTGTAATCATGATGTTTTTTTTTGTTAAAGTTGATTTAGTTTTATTAATTTAAGCTTGAACGAAATTGTGCCCACGGCAACAAGCCTCGTGGCAACTTATTGTCGGGGGCCTTACTGTACCCCACGGCAACACGTAGCCGTAAGGCATTATTTTTGAATTTTTTTTTATAAATTCATAAACTTTAACTTAAAAAATTTCATAAAAATCTTTAATGCAATTATTTTTAATGCAATAAAATAGAGTTAAGGATTTGAAAAATAAACAAAGTTCATTGAAAATTATTGCTAAAACTTAAAGATTTGAAGGTTTTGTAAAAGTTTGGAAGAATGAAGATTGAGGTTTGGGTGTTAAAATGTGTTGGGTGGGTTTGAAGAGGATCGAGGGTATTTTAGGAATAATTTTAAAGTTTTTAGGGTGTGGATAGTGAAAATGAAGAGTGAGGTTTTGGGAATAGGTTTTTAAGTATTTAAGGTTGTGAATAGATTTTCTCCACCTTATTAGGTAACTTTGTATCATGTAGCGTATATTGATGTAAATTTAGGTTAATTTTATATTATTTTATAATTTTTATATAATTTATATTTTGTTGATCTGATTGTTATATTCATATAAATCATAAATGTCAAATTTCAAATTAACTAAAATGTTAAGTTATTTGTTCAATAGTAATATATTTTTAAACATTAATACATATATATATATATATTAAAAAAAACTATTCTCAATTGAAATTATAAGTATAACAAATCGGTTAAACCTTTATATACATGACGGACATAAGTAGATTGTTAAATTTAATGGTCAGTTTGTAAAAATATTAATGGTTAATAAAGTTATAAAGATGTAAAATAATTTATTTTGAACCGACGTAACTTGATATCTACCTATATACGTATACATATACATATAAAATTGGTACTACTTGTTTCTTATTTAGTAGAAATAGACTTGTCCATGGTGGGTTAGATTGGGTAGGTTTAGGCCTAGACAGGGTATAAAACACTACAAGCAAGTTTGAGCTTGGTTTAACCCAATTTTTGGAGCCTATCAATTTGTTCAAACTTGTATTTTACATATAACGATGAAACTATCACACTCTGATTACTAAAAATCGAAACTAACTTTTTCCATTTTCACTCAGTCGATTAGGCTGTGCTCAGTGTCTCACTCTGACATTACACTAAAACTTACTTAGCTATCTCAACATTCAATCGTTCAAATTGGTCATAGTACACTTAATTACTCTACACATTTGTTTTTCTATACAAATACCCAATAACAAAAACTATGATTAAGACTTAAATTTCTTAAGTTTATTGTTTACATCCGTTTACACACTAAAGTACTATAAAATAAATGTCTAAATACCATACTTGCAAGGTACAATATCGAAATCTCATAGGCATCCGATCGGAACCTTCTCTTAACAATTAACTATTTCTGAAAATAAATCTATAATATAGAAGGGGGTGAGCTTATGCCTAGTAGGAAATATATATATATATATAAAAGAACTGATACTCTGCAGACCTATATGCATATATTGAATACATGTTTCATAAATATACAGTCAGTGTTAAAAACAGTGTTTGGGCACTCTAACAGAAAGGATATTATAATCGATTAGGAGTACTAGGTTGAGTATGGAAGGATGCTTTAGAACACCTCACTTGTCCCGATCCTTAAATCCGATTATAACGAATCTATGAAAACTTTACAAAGGAGGAATTCATGCATTTTCGAAATTAGAGACATAATAGTTTAACGTTCGACCATTCATTTTCAAAACCATACTATGCAGATATCTTAAATCAGTCAGAAACCATACAGGTTTCAGAGTTCAACTAACATTCACTATTAGTACATTTTAAATAAGTTCCAAATCAGTATCAAAATCAATATCAAATTTCAATAATTCAGATTTAGTATTAAAAGCAACATCAAACCATTTCAGATTGAGAATTTAGAGTTTAAAAATCAGACAATTCCAGATAAATCAAAATTAGTGGATTACTCACTCAGAAACAGTCCAGTAAGTCCATCACTAACTCTCTCATTTAGAAAATTGTTCAGTAAATTGATCAGAAATCACTCACCTAGAACATAATTCAGAAAATCAATCAAAAAATCACATGCTCAGAAATTGTTCAGAAATCGATCACACAGAAAACTGTTTAATAAACAATTTAGAAATTAGTTCAATAAATGCTCAGTAAACAATTAATGAAGCAGTTCGGTTGACAGTTCAAATAGTCAATAAACGTTTCGGTAAGCTATTCAGTAAAACAGTCCAATAGGCATTCAATAAATGTTTCGATAACTAGTTCAGTAAAATAGTTCAATAGGAAACTCATAATTGGTTTAATAGATAGTTCGAACAATTAATTGACGATATAGTAAATGATCGGTAGTGATTCAGTGAACAGTTTAGTGATAATTCAGTAACCGATTAGTAATCAGTTAGTAAACAGTATCATAATATTTTCAGTAATCAGTACAGAGATCGAAAACCATATTTAACAAACAGACTGAAATCAGAAGTCAATAAAGTCTAGGAGTGCTTGGATTAGCCAGGGATTTACCACTCCAGTAAAACAGTATAGTGGAGACTAAGCTTCACCCAATAGACTCATGCAATATAAATATCCTAACAGGGAATAACAATGACATATGGCCATAGTCAAAAAGAGATCCACAGAGTACATGGGTCAACTGACAGTTGTGGTGCTGAAGACGTGACTAAGGTATATCAGCAACAGAACAAAACAGAACAGAAGAGCATGTACTCGCAAGTAGCTATGAGGCCAATAGTCTCAAAACAGTTACTTGATTCCTATGAAAAACAATAAAACATTCTTTATGCTTTCAAAATTGAATATAGTAATATACACACATTTTATTTTTAGTGCCTAAGAGTGCCTAGCACACATTTTATTTTTAGTGCCTGAGAGTGCCTAGATTGGCCAGGGATTTACCACCCCAGTAATCAAAATATAAGCTTTTGGAGTCAAGTTTCATTTGAAATCACACTATTCAAAAATCAATATATTTATTTCAATATGTTCAGTTAAAATCAAAACATTTAACTTCAGTCGAAAAATGGACACTTCTAGTAAAACAGTGTTAGTGAATTCAAAACATTCAAAGCATTTACTTCAATCAGACAATCGGAATATTAACTACAGTCAGACACTCAAAATATTAACATCAGTTAAACAATCAGAACTTGTTGTCAACAGAGTCAGTTGATTTAATACATTTACTTCTGTTAGTCATTCAAAATTCTTTCTAATACATTTCATAATTTTGTTAGAAAACATTTCACTTCTAACAGTATTTAAGTAAAACATATCTTCAGTCAGTTCATAAATTCACAAAATCAGAAACAATGTCAGTTCAAGGATAAGAAATTCGGCAAAAATTCTCAGTTCAATAACCAAGTTCAAAATATTTTATTTACTATAACAGTAATACGAAAAAGTGAATATAACTTGAAAAGCATGAAAATTAATAACAATTCCTTCAGAAACTGAGTTACAAATTCTGTATGAACTTATGACCTTTAGGAAAACTTTAACCCAAATCACATTTCCATTTCATTTCTATTTTCAAAACAATGTCAAATGATGATTTTGAAGACTTAGGTACATTTTAGGAAATTGCAGCAACATAACAGCATTACCTATCCTAACCTCCATACACGAAAACACAGTTTATAACCACAATTCTAGTTTCACATTTCAATCAAATCATCAACTTTAATATCATAAAAACTCATTTTCATCATTCCTAATGCAACATAGTATCCCTACACCTCTTACATATAAACCTTACTGCTCGATTTTTGCCGAATAGTTTGATAGCACCAATGTTCTCACCTTACTTCCGAGTTGCAAATAACTACATAAATACAACCAATTATTCACACTTCAGCTATAACAAGTTTATAACTTCTCATAATTTACTATATTGCCTACTACAGGTGCAAATCTGGTCTACTTCATACCGATGCCAACACTGCAACTATCGTCAAATCACCTCCATTTTTAGTTTTAACTGCACCAATAATCTTGTATTAATTTATACAATATCCTAGAATCCATTTTACATCAAATTGGACAGGGTTTCCCTATCCCCTTCACTTGGCTAAAATTGCCATGCTTGCCTATATACTCCGTTTCAATAATCTAAGGCTACAAACATGTTCTACTCACTTCGTACACTGATTTTACATCACTTTTGTATGAGGCAACACCATACTCATGCATGTACATGTTTGGCCGAAACCCTAAAGGAGTCTTCCAATCATTTTTGTTCCAATTTGAAGCTATACACATGCTTAAACATCAAGAACACATGACAATTTACCATTAAAATCAAAGAAAAATAAGCTTTCTCTCACCTACCTTAGTGGCCAAAACGGATGGAGATGATTCACCATGAAAACGGTCACTTTAACACTTGATTTTGGTAGTATGTTGTAGAGCTCAGAGAGTTGAACAAGTTTGGTGAAAGTAGTTTTTGGTTTTAAGGTCTGTTGCTAGAGTTTTTGTGAGCTTTCTCTCTTTAAACCCAAACTTTTAGAGTGAGAAGATGATGGTGGAGAGTGATGGATGGCAATGGAAGGAAGAATAAGAGAAAAAAAAATCTTTTTATTAATATCTTTAATGGTAAATTCCTAAAATGCCCTTATTACATATTAAAAATTTCAACTATGTCCCTATCTTCCTAATTTCTGTTTAAATGTTCAGTCAAACATCCAATTATTTTATTCGCTCATAAAATATATGTATTTAACATATTCTAATCATTGGTTTAGCTTTTTTTGGGGTTTAGTCATAAAGAAGGTTAAATTACCAAAATACCCTAACGATGCAATTGTGTAGTTTTTGGCTTTCCCGTGTGATTCAGTATTGAAGATGACATGGCATGAGACTCCTTCACACATAGATTTAGATTTATCTGTGACTATCATTTCGTTAAAAGTCAAATTGGTTTGACCATTATTCATTAAAGTTTTTTTTACCTATGAACTTAACCGACATTTTTGAATTTGTTGCATATTTTTTCAAAACATGTGTAAACGGAGGAATTTTGAAATGTATTTTCTTGCTATCTCAAAATTTCACTTCAAATATTATAACATTATGGTTGCATTTTGATCTAGACAGTAAAAGTCTTTATGGGGCCCACATTGTTTACTTTCTCGATCCTTACCAAATAGACCTTTTACTTAGAAATCATAGCAATCTACCCTCACTTTTTGAATTCTATACTCTTTAACTTATATTGGGTATGGGGAAAATGGAGTTCTCACATCCTCCCTTCCTTAAGAAATTTGATCCTCCAAATTCGATACAAATACTTTGATAGTTCAATGCCACTAACTATTCATATTGTTGCTATGCTTTATCACTTTTTCTATACAAAACAATCATCTCAATGTGATTTTCGGATGTCTTTCACAATTTATATTTAGATATGTACAGTACTTAAGGGATGTAAATTATTCTTAACTTACAGACACTGATGTACATCAGACCAACTTTGCTCTGATACTAACTTTTATCACGCTACGATTACTGAAAATCAAAACTAATTTTTTTTATTTTCACTCAGTCGGTTGGGCTGTGCTCAGTATCCTCACTCTGACATTACGCTAAAACTTACTTAGTTATCTCAACATTCAATCATTCAAATCGGTTTCAGTACACTTAATTACAATATGCATTTGTTTTTCTATATAAATACCTAATAACGAAAACTATGATTGACACTCAAATTTCTTCAGTTTATTGTTTACATCCTATTATACACTAAAGTACTATACAATAAATGTCTAAATACCATACTTGCAAGCTATAATAGCAAAACCTCGTAGGCATCTGATCAGAACATTCTCTTAACAATCAACTACGTTTGCAAATAAATCTATAATGTAGAAGGGGGTGAGCTTACACCCTGTAAGAAATATACATAAAGAATTGATACTATGTGTGCCTATAAGCATATATCGAAAACATGTTTCATAAATATACAGTCAGTGTTAAAAACATTGTTTGGGCACTCTAATAGAAAGGATACTATAATCGGTTAAAAGTACCAGGTTGATTATGGAAGGATGCTTTAGACTACCTCACTTGTCCCAATCCTTAAATCCGACTGTAGCAAATTAGAGACATAATAGTTTAATGTTCCGACATTCATTTTCAAAACCATACTATGCAGATATCTTAAATTAATCAAAAACCATGCAGATTTCAGAGTTTAACTAACATTCACTATCAGTACATGTCAAATACGTTTCAAATTAGTATCAAAATCAATATCGAATGTAAATAATTTAGATTTAGTATTAAAAGCAACATCAAACCATTTCAGATTGAGAATTTAGAGTTCAGAGATCAAAGATTCAGAAATCATATGATTCAAAAATCATACAATTCCAGATAAATCAGAATTAGTGGATCACTCACTCAGAATAGTCCAGTAAATTGATAAGTGACGCTCTCATTCAAAAAATTGTTTAGCAAATCGATCAGAAATCACTCACTCAAAACACAATTCAAAAAATCGAGCAAAAAATCACACGCTTAGAAAACTGTTCAGAAAATCGATTAGAAATCACTCACCTAGAGTATAATTCAGAAAATCACATGCTTAGAAAATTGTTCAAAAATTGACACATAGAAAACGATTCAATAAATAGTTCAAAAATTAGTTCAATAAGCGCTCAGTAAACAGTTAATGAATCAGTTCCGTTAACAGTTCAGACAGTCAGTAAAAGTTTTCGTAAGCCGTTTAGTAACAGTCCAGTACGCATTTAAAAAATGTTCCGATAAATAGTTCAGTAAATCAGTTCAGTAGGAAACTAATAATTCGTTCAATAGATAGTTCGGACAATCAGTTGACTATATAGTAAACGATCAGTAGTGATTCAAGAATAGTTCAGTGATAATTTAGTAACCGATCAGTAATAAATCAATAAACAGTATAATAATCTTTTCAGTAATCAATATAGAGATCGAAAACCATATTTAACAAACACATTGAAATCAGAAAACAATAAAGTCTAGGAGTGCTTGGATTAGCCAGGGATTTACCATTCTAGTAAAATAGTATAGTGGAGACTAAGTTTAACCAAATGGACTCATGCAATATAAATATCATAACAGGGAATAACAATGACATATGGCCATAGTCAAAAATGGATCCACAAAGTACATGGGTCAAGTGACAGCTATGGCACTGAAGACATGACTAAGGTTTATCAGCAATAGAACAAAACGAAACAAAAGAGCATGTACCTAGAAGTAGCTATGGGGCCAACAGTCTCAAAACAGTTACTTGAATCCCATGAAAAACAATAAAACATACTTTATGTTTTCAAAATTGAATATAGTAATATACACAGATTTTATTTTTAGTGCCTGGGAGTGCCTGGATTGGCTAGGGATTTACCATCTCAGTAATCAAAATATAAGCTTTTGGGAATCAAGTTTCATTTGAAATCATACTATTCAAAAATCAATATGTTTCTTTCAATACGTTTAGTTAAATTCAAAACATTTAACTTCAGTAAAAAAATAGACACTTCTAGTAAAACAATGTCAGTGAATTCAAAACATTCAAAGCATTTACTTCAATCAGACAATCAGAATTTTAACTTCAGTAAGACACTCAAAATATTAACTGTGAGAACCGTGTATTCAGATACTTTTCATGTAAGGACACTCAGACTGTTCATTTCCTGTGAATTTTGCAGATACGAGCCAATATGATGTGGTTGGCCCCATAGGTTCTACAGTGCCCGGATGGACATGAGACCGGGCAGATAATACACAAAGGGTCTAATAAATATCCGGTATGAATTTTGAGTCTAAATTTCCTCATTTAGATTATTTTTGAAGAGTATGAAAACAAATTAGGAAATGGCGTTTAAGTACATAGCTTGGTGGCATTTTCATAAATTGAGGTCAAAATAAATGGGAATTTAATCTAGTGATTAAAGAATGATATTCTACATGAAAATAAGTCCTGGGTTACGTGAATAGATAGACCGAATCGGTAGTCAAATTAGAATTCTATGCGATTTACCTGGTAACGGTATTTTTGTAATTTCACCTTCTCAGAAAGGTTAAACCCGAACCAAACCACCACCATTTATCAAAATACACTTAATATAAATTTTTGGTGATGGAAAATAAATTTTTGGAGTTCAATTGCCTAGTTATAAAAATTTCAGAAGAAAAAGACCGAAAAATCTATCATTAATGGCATTTTTGTTATTTTTAACATTTATAATATATCTCCAAGTATTTTTATATTTTTCCAGTTGTTGCCAGCACTGTTGCAGCTTCTTCTTCCTCTCATTCTCGTGACCCCATGGGAGACTAAAAGAAAAGAAAACAAAATCTTCCAAAAACATCAAATTCCAACCATAATTTCACTAAGCTATTTCTACCAAAGCTACTCTATTCATCTTCCTCTCTCTAAACATACCAATAGCCCTTTGATTAAGTGGCTAAATCAAGAGAAAACTAGCTCCTAAGATTTCGGCCAAGGTACCTATTTATTGTGTATTTATATTCTTTGAATTTTAATAGTTAATTTTAAGAGAATTAAGCTTCCTAAGCTTGTTTATGGTATTAGTTTAGGTTGAATTTAGCTAAATCATGCTCAACCATTAGAAGGGGTGTTTGGCCAAGGGAGGATTTCCATGAATTGCTATGGTTTGATGAATAAAAATAAGGTTATGGTGATGATTTAGCATGATTAAACAAGGTATAATAATAAAATTGTGGAAAAATCACAAAAATGGCAAGAAGCCATTTTCAGCCATGGTGAGATGGGAGGGTTTTGATGCTTCAAATTATGATGTTAGGGTGTTAAGAGACTGTAAAAATTATAAGAAGACCGATGGTGAAGTCGAAATTTGATTCGGAGTTGAATTGACGAAGTTAGGTTTAGCACCGGTGTGAATTATACCGGTAAAATAATTTCTACTGAAAATATGATAGAATTTAATGCAAGAAAAATTATTAGAATTTTAATTATGGTGAATAATGGTCTTGGGTGAATTTTATTGCAGCCCGAGAGAGGTGATTCGTATGTGGTGCTATCAGACGATTAGATTTCATCCTATAGGTAAGGGATGCGTGTGTGAACCGTAAGGATACTGTAAATGCATAGTTTATTTCACACTATTTTTATAAAATAATTTGGATATAAATTACCGTTGAAAGTGGTGAAATTTGGTGAATTGTGGCTATTGTTGAAATTATAAACTGTAATTTTCACGCAGGAGGCTAGGTTAGAAATAGCCGTTATTCTGCCGAAAATTATAGGAATATTTAGAAAATATTCCTAGAATTTTTCTAAAGTGGAATTTTGGGAAATTTCCATGAAATTCATTTAATTGCATAATTTATAGTTTACCGAAAAACTATATTTAAATATTCCTGTTAAGGAATTTTATTTATGTGAAAGTACCAGCATGTGATTTATACTATTCTATAAATATTTAGAACATTTTCTGGAACGATTACCACAGTATGAATATTTTATAAATTGTTATTCATAAGATGAAAATATTTTCCTTATGAATATTTATGAATTGATTGGACTTATATTCAGTGAAATTGATTTCATAAATGGTGTTTATATCACGTGTTTACTGTTTTGAGACTGTTAGGCCCCATTTCATGCTCACGTGTCACGTGTTAGTGTTGATAGATACTGATCCTATTATCAACGTCCCGGTGGACACCTGATCAGTGCACACTGTGGACCCCATAGACTATGGCCATAGATCTCATGTGTTATTATTTTCCCTATTCGGGATATTATTATAGTATGATATATTTAGGGTGTTGCCTGGTCTCCATGATATTGTACTAATGATTGTACCTTTCACTGAACCTTTAGCTGGTACTAAATTAATTTCAGCTACTAAGCTTTTGATATACTACGTGTTGAAATAAATATTATACAGTGTTTTACAAGTGTGGAAATGAATATATGTTGAAAGGAATATCAATTCCTTATTTATTTACATAAGTGTTTTATTATGCTAATATTTAATGTTTTACTTGGATTTGAATATCAAGAGAAAACAATTACTCCCTATAGTCGCTTCTAGGAATCGGGACACTACGGTATTCTAAAATACCTTCCATACTCTATCCGATATTCCTAGCCAACTATAGTATCCATCCTGTTTTGAGTTTAGTGAGCTATTAGGATGCAAATGTTTTTGGCATATAGATTTTATAGTATCAGATTTACATACAATTCTCTTACTGAGCGCATTAGCTCACCCCTTTATTTTCTCACTCCACAGACTATCTTCAGTGATTCCATTCCACGAATTTGGCTGCATTGTAGTTGACCCCGAGGCAGCACTTAGTGGATCCTGGAGGTAGCATTTCTTTTACATGTTTTCAGACATAGTTGTACAGTACTACATTTGTATAATTCATGTATCAGGGATGTAGAACACGTGTACTTACGGTATATATAGTGCAGTAATTATTCTCATCGACTACTGATTTAATTTAAGTATAATAGTAGTTACTTTTTTTCATAAGTGAGTGATAAAGGCATCGCAGACAGCCCAACCGTCACGTGTGGTGTTATAATGTGGTAAATACTGTACATTTTGGGATGTGACATTAACATCAGTCAAACAATCAGAACTTGTAGTCAATAAAGTCAATCGATTTAAGACATTTACTTCTGTTAGTCGCTCAAAATTCTTTCTAATACATTTCATAATTTTGTTAGAAAACATTTTACTTCTAACAGTATTCAAGTAAAACATATCTTCAATCAGTTCATAAATTCACAAAATCAGAAACAATGTTAATTCAAGGATAAGAAATTTGACAAAAATTTTTAGTTTAACTAAAGGAGTCCTACAATCATTTTTGTTCCAATTTGAAGCTGTACACATGCTTAAACATCAAGAACACATGACAATTTACCATTAAAATCAAAGAAAAATAAGCTTTCTCCCACCTACCTTAGCAGCCAAAATTGATGGGGATGATTCACCACGAAAATGGTCACTTTAACACTTGATTTTGGTAGTATGTTGTAGAATTTAGTGAGCTGAACAAGTTTAGTGAAGTCAGTTTTTGATTTTGAGGTTGTTTGCTAAGGTTTTTATGAGATTTCTCTCTCTAAACCCAAACTTTTAGAGCGAGAAGATGATGGTGGGGAGTGATGGACGACAATGGAAGGAAGAAGAAGAGAAAAATTCTTTTTATTTATATCTTTAATGGTAAATTAAATGCCCTTATTACATAATAAAAATTCCAACTATGTCCTTCTCTTGCTAATTTCTATTTAAATGTTCAGCTAAAGATCCAGTTATTTTATTCACTCATCAAATATATGTATTTAACACATTCTAATCATTAGTTAAACTTTTGTCAGGGTTTAGTTGGTAAAAAAGATAAAATTACCAAAATACCCCTAACAGTGTAATCTCGTAGTTTTTGGCTTTCGCGTGTGATTCAATCTTCAAGATGACATGGTATGAGACTCCTTTACACGTAAATTTATTTGTGATTGTTAGTTGGTTAAAAGTCAAATTGGTTTGACTATTATTCATTTAAGTTTTTCTGACCTATGAACTTAACTGTCATTTTCGAATTTGTTGCACGTTTTTTCAAAACACATGCAAACGAAGAAATTTTGAAATGCAAATTTTGCTATCTCAGTGTTTCACTTAAAATATTATTTCGCTAGTGTCGCAGTTCGATTTGGACAGTAAAAGTCCTTGTGGGGCCCACGTTGTGTACTTCCTCAATACTTACTAATTATTTAGAAATCTTAGCTATTAACCCTTACTTTTTCATTTCTACACTCTTTAACTTATATTGGGTATGGGAAAAATGGGGTTCTCACAGAAACCCAGAAATAAAGTATAAAAACATAAAAAATATATAATAATTAATAAGTATAGTACAATAAATTAAATAAATTCTTACAAAATACTAGAAAGCATGAAACTGTAATAATCATGATCACCATCATCTTCATCTCTAAAGCCTTTATCCTAATATTGGAGTAAGCTACATGAACCAATATATAGACTCACGCTAAATCATTAGCATGAATTCTCCTTATCCACTTATTCTTATCGAAGCTAATGTATTCCTCAAATTCTTGTTCTGCCATATTTTTACTAACGACTTCCTTTCTATTTCAATCATCCCCTAGTCTTGACCTTCTTTGTCGTCATTTATAACCTCCATTTTCTTAATTGACGAGAGTACACATTTATGTCGTATATGTCCAAACCAACATAAACAATATTCGCTCATCTTATTCTCATTAAGTACAGCTCCAACCTTCATGTAAATGTCTTCATTTCTTATTCTGCCCATTCTCATAGCACATCCACCACAACATTTGCATTTCTACTACACTCAACTTTTGTTAATGTATTCTTTTAATTACCCAACATTCACTACCATAAACAAATGTTGGTTAACAACTATCTTGTAGAGCTTGTTTTTCAACCATATAAGAATTACTTTATCGCACAATACACTTATAGCCAAGGATTTAAATTGCGATTGCAGTCACATTTTCGGTCGCGTCGCGTTTATCGCGGTTGTAGACGTAATGGATGCTATTGCATTCAATGCGTCATCGCGGCCGTGAATTTTTTAATTTTACATAATCTTAAAACATAATAATTATAATTATGAGCATAAAAACTCTTTTTTATGATTTTTAAAATAATTAATGACTCTCTATGATTTTTTATTTACATAAAAAAATTTATTTACCATATTTATTAATAATGCATCATTTCATTTATAAAAACAATCTTTTATAAAGACTCCTTTTAATAATTCAAAAAATTAAAACAATCATTATTAATTTTTATAAAAAAATTATCTTAAAGTATATATTTTTAGAAATTTTATTGATATGAATTAAAACTAAACAATATGTAAAGAAAAGATTAAAAAAATATATAAAAATCATATACAAACCAAGGTTTTAATGCTAAGGCCCAAAATCCCATATTTAATAAGCCTAAAATCTAAATTGCTTCTATTGATGGGCTAAAAGGTTAGAATATATACCATTGAAAGTCCAAATAAAGCCTCCCTAAACTTGTCCTTTCTCTCACGAACTACATCTTCTCTTCTTCCTTCCACACCCAAATTCCCATATCGAAGGCAGCCACCGCCACTACTTCTTTGATCACCTAGGTTCGAACACTGCACCTTTTCTTCTCCTCTCCCTTTTTCCTTTCTCTTCTTTTCTCAAGACATTCGAAAGCTTCATCCACTTCTCTTTTACTAATCTTGAATTGAAACTGACGGCTCTAAGTCAACTATCCTCAAATCATTTTTATTTGATCTTTACTTCTTTATTGAATTTGACTGTTTGAGGTTGAAAATCTACTGTTTAATAGATTGGGTTTTTATTTTTCTTTATTCTTCTAATTTTTTAGATTTGATTTTGGGGGAAAAAATGATTCACACTCAGTTTCAGTTAAATAGTGGTGGCGGACGACACTGAAACTGAGAAATAGCGACCGCAATACCGTTATTGCACCACTATTTGAATCCTTTCTTGTAGCACTTCTCCACTTGCTCAAGCTAGCCAAGTCCTACGGTTCATCATCACCAATCTCTCAATCCATCAGTAATATCGACTACAAATATCGAAAATGATTCCGCTTCGGGATTGCCTCCCCATTTAATTTCACTATGCGTTGATTTTTATCTTTGCTTGAATTGAATTTAAATTCTATTTATTCAAAATTCACTTAGACTAAACGCTCTTAATTCTACATCTGTTTCCGTAGTTCTAACTTTCCATTTACCTTCTTCCTAATCTCAATAATCAAGATAATATCATTTGTGAACATCATACACTAAGGTACCATTTCCATATAAGCTTCAAATATTAACTTCTCACAATAAATGCTTTGGTCAAATACTTTATGAGTTAATGGAAGCTAGGATACACAAGATATTATCCTCTAAAGTCACTCGATATGATGAATTCTCATCTTAACTATTTATTCATCTTTATATGCTTCAAGCTATAATCCAAAAGCACCTGTTTAGGCATTTAGCAATTGAAACCTATAAAGGTGAAATCAAAGCATGATGTTCCACATATAATATGACCTAGTATCTTAGGTTAAAGGATCACTTATATTATTGACACATGAGAGCATATCACATAGATAATCAAGTGACATCACCAAATGGAACTCCCACATCAAATCAGTTTAATAAACTTGTTCTCTAATAAGCAATGACATGCTATCCTCAAATATCACCATATTATAATCTATGAGACCGATTGTTTACTTCTTAACAAAGGAGACTTAGCATGTACCGATTTTTAAGCACTGTTAATGTCCTTTCTTAAATGTACAATGACCAAGAATAGTTTTTAGGAACTAAGTTTTGATGCATAAGGATTCTCATAATTGTAACTACATTACAAAACCCGTTTGAGGCTTATATTGCTCCATGGGTTTCACCTTTTGTTGCAATCAATAATTCTTATCATTATCAACTAAGATGGTGAAAAGAGACCTTTCATGACACTTCCCTAAGTGAACATGTTTCGTTTATAGTACAATGCCTCTCACCAAGTGAGTTGCCTTTAGGGTATACACTAACAATTGGTAGCATTAGTATTTATTAAATCAAAAAATGCTTAAACATTCAAATAGTACTTACTCAAGACAAAAACTAAAGAAACTTTTGACCTGGTTTTTCAAAATTCATAACTTATAAAAATATAAACTTATGCTATAGGTCATAAAATAAATTAAATATATTTTGACATTAAAACCAACACAAATTTTATAAAAACTTATCCATAGTGTTCATTTGAACAATTCAACCAATTAAATCACAATATACATGCATATTAATTTTGAGTTTAAGATTGAAGGCATGTATGATAAACCGCTTAAGAAATAGGCAACCGAAGTATCATGATAGAGATAACCTTAGAGGTTACCAAACCCTATCAATGAGTTTAGAGTAATTAATTTTCAAACAATTTCTTTGTAGTTCCTTGCTCCAACACATCTACAATAAGAACGTTTTATTTTCTCTTTGGCACCTGAATGGTTTTGGGTCTTTGAGTGTTAGTGTGCACAATTTTGGTACCCTTTGGGTATCCATTTCAATAATTTATCATTAGAATTAAGAGCATGCTTCAGTAGCCAAACTTTTCTAACTATTTTCCTCTAAACCTAGTTTTCTAATAGTGCATGCTTGTGATGAATGTCTCTTCCTATGACTCAAACTACAAGTAAGATAAGCATTATGTACATCACTTTTCTTTACAAGGATGTTCTTAAGAATTGTTTTTTTTTTTTTACATTCCTTGTAGCCTAGACCATCCTCATTGAAAAAGTCCTTTTGGGTTTTCAACATGTGGTATAGTTTTTGTTTGGCGATGTAGAGCCTAGAGAATGAATTGTGTCAGTTAATGTTCTTTTTAGCTAGGTCATTTACTTTAAAGTTTAAGCTTTCCACTTTACTCTTTAGCTCTAATTGTCCCAGTTAAAAATTCATTCTCCTTTTTTAGCTTAGACAATATCTTTCTATAATTAACATTCATGCATTCAAATTCATTTGCAAGTTCATTGAAAGCATTTTGTAACTCCTCAATAGTGTAGTCACTAGTATTACAAAAATTTAAAGTTGCCATGGAATCAACTAATGCCATAATACACAAATTTGCAACTTCATTTTCTACATTTTCTTTCTCATTGGAGCAATCACCATCGCTCTATGTGGCTATCATAATCTTCATCCTTGGTCTCTTATCATCTTTCTTTTTTGAGCATGGAACATTCACTCTTAATATGCCTCGGTCTCTAACAATCGTAACATATTATTGTTGACTCTAAATGGTATCTACGTGCAAGAATACATGATCTACAAGTGATACAAAGGTGAGTCAGGAATATCATCTCACAAGGATTAGTTAAATTATCCTAGCTAAGTAATGTACTAAGCCATCCTAGGTATATACAAAAAATTGTAATCACATTTTGTAAAAATTAAAACTTGTCATTAAAAAGCAATAAATTAAATGATAATAAAGTAAAACTATGAACTAAAAGGGAAGAAAAGAAATATTTACAAATATGGTTTGAAATAAAAAAAACACTTGGAAAATCAAAGAGTAAAAAATGTAAATACTAAAAATTTTGCGGTAAAGTGTAAATAACTAAAATATGAATAAGACAAAGAGGAAAAGGACGAAAAATTAAATGGGATTAAAATGCAATTCTAAAATCTAAATAAAAATAAGTGGAATTAAATAAAATTCGAAAGAAGTAAAATTAATGCATTGAAATTTAAAGACTAAATACATGAATGAAAATGAATTAACATAAATCATACTTAACCCTTAAAATACTAAACCTAAAATTAACCCCTATACTAACATTTCGTAACCAACTAACCACATCTAATGTTAATAACCAGCCTAAAATGTTACTTCTTAGAAGGAAAAATGCAAACTACACTTATATTTTTGGAATTTTGTAATATGAAATTTAATGAAAGCTTAATATGCATGAAACCTAAATGATATTAAGCTAACCCTAAAATGCATTTTTGGACCTTTAATGAATGATATTTAAATGATATAAGCAAAACCTAAGAATGGTACACAAATCTGGGATTGTCTAAGTAAAATCTAACACTAAAACAACTCATGAAAAACTAAAGGAAATGTCCAAGACATTTAGTTAAACACTAACTAAACTATGATTAATATTTGCAAGACCTTAAAGCTACTTAACACTAAATGAAAACATGATTTTAAAGGGCTGGACAGAAGCTAAAATAGATGAA
The DNA here is from genome assembly GCA_032173925.1 of Heritiera fomes. Taxonomy (NCBI): domain Eukaryota; kingdom Viridiplantae; phylum Streptophyta; class Magnoliopsida; order Malvales; family Malvaceae; genus Heritiera; species Heritiera fomes. Next base: position 10,579,779 of record JAPDPM010000009.1, on the reverse strand, counting down.
CAAAATATGATTTGAAAATCTGGAAATGGAAGTTTAAAATTGATTAAAAATTAAACAACTACAACTAAAAAGAAATTTAAGCAATCTAACCTTTAAAAACTATTTTATCGACATGAAACCTTAAGGGAATGGACTTGAAAATGAAAATAAACACGAAGAACATTTAAAACTAAACTAAGGTAGCAAGTAAAACCACACAATTAGCCATGAAAATGAACATGAGAGAATGTAAACTAAGCTTAAGCACAAGATTCACCAAGGTAGTTTTTCAACCTTTTCTATTTCTCATACTCATAAAGCTTATTCGAAATCATAAATGGAAAAGGAAAGTGAAAAGAAACTCAACTTCATTGCTGGAAATAGATGAAGAAAATGTTGCTTACAAGAAACTAAAGAGAAACGTAAAAGTTTTCTAAGAGAACTTAAAAAAAACACTTAAAATCAACAAGGAAATATAAAGGAAATTTAAGAAGCAAACGACAGTTGCCTAGAGCTATGGAAGTAACATAAAAGTAACATTAAACCTAAATCTACCCTAGCAACCAAGAAAAGCCTCTTTCCTTATAATGTTGCTTATAAATACTCCAAAATGGTGGTAATTTAGACTATGCATTATTGTTGACAAGGCACCCTTTGCCACTTGTCTTTATTTGATTATTTATATTTTGATGATTTTTTCAAGTCATTCCCTTGTCTAAATCAGCCCATGGACACCCCACACCTTTTAGCTTCTTCTACTTATCTTTTTGTCCACTTGTAAGTCTATATGGCAAAGGCATGTGCCTCCCATGAGCTTGCATGTTCTCTTCATGTGGTTGGCATGTGATCTTGGCCTTTAAGAAATGTATAAGGAGTTAATATATGGAGTCACATATGGATGGAGGGTGTGACACATAGGATGAGCCATCTTACTATTTTGGCTTCTAGAATTTTTGTCTTTTAGTGAGTTTAGCCCATTTCTTGCTCTTTATGGGCCCAAAATAACCTAAATGGTCGGATTTCAACTTAAATTTATTCATTTGCATAATTTGAGAAAATTAAACAAATTAGAGAGGTAATTAACAATTTTGCAAAAGGATTAAGCAAAAATTAAGGAAATTAAGCATGTAAATAGGTTTATTTTCATAAAGTTATCACATCTCCAAACTTGAGTTTTTGCTTGTCCTCAAGCAAAGAAGAGAAATTATCTAAGACATGCAAGAGGTGATAAGTACTAAATAGATTTATTCTCTTAAATATCCTCATAGAAAAAGTACAAATTTTGATCATAGAGATTCACAATCATTGCTAAAACACTAGGCATCATTCAATAGTAAATTCTAACCAAACTGGATTCCCCATATGTGTATGTGTTATGTCAAAATCACTTGAAAGTGTACATTATGGATCAAATTATGCATACAAAAAGATGTACGTCCAATTACAAGTTATCACTTTCATATATATTTTTTTCACTTCTTTCTCCACTAATGTAATCACCCTTAACTAGGAATTAATATGACTTTATTAAGCTTGTAATGTCTGGCTTGAGTTTAGGTATGACAAAGGACATTTTAGGATTAACAACCCTTAATCATGCATTACATTCTAGGTTATTTAATGTGTAGAGCTCTAAGTAATTCTCATAAACTTTTTTTTTCTTCTTTGCTATACATTATATATATGTACATATTTTATTTTTGTATTTTTCTCCTGTTCCTTTTTTTCTTTTCTTTTATCTTCTCTTTTTTATTTTTTTTACATGCTTTCAAGGTAAGCGATAGGAAAATTTATTTATGGTTAAGGAAATTACTATGCGGTTGTACACACAAAGAAAAGCTAATATGGCTTAAAGGGATGACCATGGATATGATATATACAAGGTTGGCTTAAAAGGCTCAAATGATCCAAGGATGGCCTAAGTCACTTCTCTAATCAAGTGTGATCTAATAATTTTGCCTCACGAGAAGATCAAACAAATTCTAGAATATGAAACACAAAATAAAATGATCAAATGCAATATTATGTCCATATAAGCGTTCTCTAATTATGCATAGCAATCCATGATCAAGACATACACATAAGATGAGGATATCACAATTAGAATCAAGACAAATTCAAGAATTTAACTTCATGCTCTCACATTAATCATGTTTCTCAACAAATGAAAATTAGTATCAATCATGGGTACTATCATAGAATCATGGAAAAATAACACGTTAAGCATAAAATCACCTCAAAAAAAAAACATTTTAAGCTCAATTTTTTATAAAGATTGAAAAATTTTATCAATTTTGCTCGAAAATTTTTGAAATAAGTTTAAATCAATCCCCTCCCCAAAACTTAAACTGCACAATGTTCTCAATGTGCAAGTAAATATAGAAATGAAGCACAAGTAAGACAACTTCCCTGATTTTCTAAAGATGATTATTGTAAAGCTCATTAAGGGTTCTGCTAACATGGGCACCTACGAAGGCAAAACAAAATATGCAAGCATAAAATAGAAAACAACTAAAACAAAAATAAAATACTGAAAACATAAAAAAATGAAGCAGAGCTAAGTTTATAGTCAGCAACATGACTCTTAACTACTCATCACCCTAATCAAGGTATACTAGTATGTGGTTTGCACAATTTTTCTTAAGCAATGGAAGTCTCCAGAGGGATGTGACTTTTTCAACAGGTGCTCAAAAAAGAGTAACATAATGTACTTGTATGAACCGCTTATTCACAACTTTTTCCTTAAAAAGATTGTACTAAAACCTTGGTGGATCACCATTCATTAACTTGTCCTTAACAGCCTTGCTCAAATCAAACACCCCATTAGACTTAACTTGATTATCAAACAACTTGTTCACATCTTCCTCCTATATCAAGTTTTTTCTGGAATCCAAATGCTAAGAAAGGTCTCCGAAAATGATAGGTGTGTCATTGTCCTGTTTTTTTAAAATCAAAAAGTCTACTAGGATTACAAATTTACCTACTTGAACTAGGACATTTTCAGCTCTATCATTTGGAAGTTCACCTAACCTTAACCTCTTGTAGACTAATAACGACATCAAATTGACATTGGACCCTAAGTCACATAAGGAATTAAGAAAGATCTGGTTACTAATAGAGCAAGGTCTGTGAAGCTGCCAATATCACTAAACTTGGCAATAATCTTATTTTCAATCAAAGAACCACACTTCTCAATAAATGCCACTGGTTCTGGTCTAAGGAGAGGCTCACTATGGCTAGGCTTTTGAAATCACTAAAGAAATGGAATGGGTGGCCTATACCTAATGATAGGTTAGGTAGTTTTAGGCTGTGTGGGTGTAGACTATGGAAGGTTGCTTTTTTTTTTCTTTTGTAATTCTTTCCTATACTTCCTTCGCTTTCTCATTTTCCTTTTCCTTTCTATCAGACACCATAACATCCTTTATATCGTCATCCCCAGCGATAATGCTACAATGCTCCTTGCCTAGGCCCTTAGGATTTGACAATGTATTACTAGGGAGGGTACCTTGTGGGCATTGACTAAGGGCACTAGCAATCTATCTTACAAGCACCTCTAAATTTTTAATGGAGGCTACTTGATTCTGAAGGATGATGGTAAACATTTCTTCAAAGGTAGGTTTCTTTTCATGCCTAAGAAAGCGTTGGGGGAGAAAAACACTCTTGTGCTGGCACTAATGCTAGAATGGTATTAAAAGCAGTAGGGCATAATGGTTTTGTCATGCTCTGAATCCTGAAAATCAAAACTAACTTTTTCAAATTTCACTCAATTGGTTAGTCTGTGCTCAATGTCCTCACTCTGACTTTATGCCAAAATTATTTAGCTAAAGCAACATTCAATTATTTATATTGGTCACAGTACACATAATCAGAGTACGCGTTTGTTTTTCTATATAAATAATCTATAACGAATGCCATAATTTACGTTCAAACTTCCTTAATTTATTGTTTACATCCTTTTATGCACTAAAGTACTATACAATAAATGTCTGAATACCATACTTGCAAGGTACGACATTGTAACCCCTATAGGCATCTTATTAGAATCTTCTCTCAACAAACAACTATTTCTGTAGATAAATCAGGAAGGTAGAGGGGGTGAGCTTGGGGAAGCCCAGTAAGAAATATATGTATAAAAGGATTAATACTATATACCTATATGCATGTTTCGAAAATATGGTTTGTAAATACAGTCAGTATTAAAACAATGATAGGGTAATCTATTGGAATAGATACTATAATCGATTAGGTAACTAGGCTGAGTATGAAAGGATACTTTAAAGCACCTCACTTGTTCTAATCCCTAAAGCCAATTATAGGGAATTTCTAAAAATTTTAGAAAAGAAATTCATACGTTATCAAGTCAATATTAAACTTTTTAATCCTTTAAACTATACAGTAAATGATCATTATCCAAGTCATTCATAAATTAAAATCAATAGAAAACGATAATATATTCAAGTATATTAGGTAAGAAATTAGTAAACAGTACAATGCATAATTCCTGTGATTAGTTCAATAAACGTTCAGTAAATCGGTTAATAACCCTTTCAATAAAAAGTTCAATAATTTATTTGGTTAACATTTCAGTAAAACGTTTAGTAAATTATCTAATAAAAGATTCAATAATACATATAGTAATTAATTTAGTATACAATTCGATAAAACTTTTAATAAATTATTACATAGTTTAGTAAAACATTCAACAAATAAATTAGTAAACAGTTCAGTGACCAATAAAATGGTTAGTTTAGTAAGCAAGTTAGAAAACATTTCAGCATGCAGTACAATAATCAATTCAGTTAAACAATCAGTAGACAGTTTAGTAATTAGTTTGATAGGTCAATCGGTAAACGTTTTATGAAACAATATAGTAACTAGTTTAGTAAATCACTCAGTAAACGTTCCAGAAAATAATCAGTGAACAGTTGGCAAACAGTTTAGACAAGTAGTAAACGTTTCAGTAAAACAATTTAGTAAATATTTCAGTAGAAAAATCAATAAGGGATTAAAAAGTTCAAACAGTCATTAGTCGAATCCATAAACAGTTCAGTTTACAGTCAGTAAACTATTCTATTTAGTAATGTTATTTAAACAGTCAGTAATGGTTTAGAAAACAGTTCAATAAACGATCAATAAACAATTTAGTAAACATTACTTTAATAGTTCAAAATTAATTCAATAACAGTTCGATCAACAGTTCTATATAGTTCAGTAAACAATTAAGTAAAATAGTACTGTGATAGTTTAGTAAACAAATCAGTAATCTATTTAGTAGACAGTTCAATAAACATTTTGACAAATCCATTCAGTAAACAATTCAATAAATAACCAGTAAACAATTAATAAATAGCTCAATAAATAGTACCGTCACTATTCAGTGGAGACTTAATAATAACCCATTATCATCGTGCAGTTTAGTATCCCAAGAAGAAAGTAAATAGTAACAATAATTAGTAACAGTAAGACATATGGCCATAGTCACAGTAATGTCCATTCAATGTCACAAAGCCAGTGACAATCCTGAAGACCGTTGAAGACTTGCTCATGTTCAATAACTAACAGTGCACCTCACAGTACCACTGAGCAGGTGATACAGAGGTGGCTGTAGACTTGCTCAAGGTCTAACAGCAACGTATTATCGGTGCCAACAGTCTCAAAACATTTACTCGGCTCCTAAGAAAACAATAAAAACTTTTTTTTATGTTTTTAAAGTATAATACAGTAATACAGTTCAAATATAATTTATGGGAACCAAGTTTTATTTTAAATCATATTGTTCAAATCAATATGTTTAAATTAAATTCAAAACATTTAAATTAATTGCTTTAGTTACAAAGAAAATATTTTTAATTCAAACAGTGTCAATTAATACAAAACAGTCAAAGCATACATTATATTTCAGTTAAACACTCAAGATATTTACTTCAGTTGGAAATCAAAGCATTTAATATTCAGAGTCAGCCAATCTTAAACTTTCACTTCAGTCAATTATTCAAACATTCAATAATATACTGCTCAACTAGTTAAGAAAACACTTAACTGTTATCAATTTTTGATTAAAACACATTTTAGTTAGTCCCTAAAATTAATAAAATCATCGATAAAATCTTTAATTTTCTGTTTAAGGTTTTAGGGTCATTTTTTGAAACTTCGGCAGCATAATGATATAATCTATCCTAACCCTCCTGCACTTAAAACACAGTTCAAAACCACAACTTTAGTTTCCCCAATATCATTCAACCACAGCACAACCATTCAGTTCAGTAATTCGTTTGAAATAATTCATTTCAGTCAATCAATCTTAAAATAGTTTCAAAGTTCGGCAATGCAAAATTTTCAGTAAATCAGTCTATCATATCAATGCAGTCACAGTATTCCTATGACTTATACATATCCCTTAGCTATTTCCTTCGCAAAATAAACTACCACTACAACTTTAGTAAGCAACAATAGATAAGCAATCACATATTCACATATTGTTTCCTTTGCACCACTTACTTTGGGGCTGCAAAACAATAGCAGAATACAGTCAAATTTCAATATTCCTTTTGTAAAGGACATTTTAGACTCTAAGGTTTCTCACATTTCCTAGTACAATAGCAAATATGGTCTATCTCATACCGGATGCCAAAATGACAACTACTGTCAAAACTCATCCTTTTTCAATTCTGACTTCATAGACAGTCCTATTATCATTAATACAATATTCTTTAACTATCAAATCATTGAATTAAGCATGAGCACTAGGCCGAAAACATAGCACATGCCAAAACTTGTCATTTTTCAATTCTAACACTATGGCTAGCCTCTACACATTCTGTACATCAGTATAAAACCATTAATACATGCAAATTACATGATTCCATAAACTTCCTCTCTTGGTTGAATTTCTCAAGCAACCTTACACTCAAATTTGTCTCAATTTAATCACACACACAGGCTATACTAACTCAGAACATCATAAATGCTAGACAAAATTAACAGAAAATGAGTTTCCTCTCACCTTTCACCATGGCCCAAAGTTGTATGATTCCAAAATCCTTTAATTTGGGCACTTTAAGGCATGATTTTGTTACCATCTTGTAGAGCATTGAAAATTAAACAGGGTTGGTGAGACAGTTTTCGGTTTGGAGGTCGTTTGACCTGGGTTTTGTGAGTTTTCTCTCTCTAAAGTAAATTTGTATAGTGAGAAAGGAATGGCAGCCATGGTGGATGGAAATGGAAGGAAAAATAAGGAAAAAAACCAAATTAAAAATATCTTTAGGAGCAAAATTACCAAAATGCCCTTCATTAATAACAAACTTTCCAATTTTGCCCTTACTTTTCCAATTTCCGTTTAACTACTCATTCTAACTTTCAAATATTTAATTCACTCATAAAATTAATCTATTTAACATATTCTATTAATTAGTAAAGGTTTTATAGGGGTTTGACTGGTAACAAAGGTGAAATTACCAAAACACCCTTAGCCGTAAAATTGCGTAGTTTTTCACTTTTTCGTGTGATTCAGTCTACCTATTGGCATGGTGTGGGACTTCTTCACATGAGAATTATCCCACTTCTGTTAGTTGGTCAAAAGTCAATTTCATTTAACTGTTCTGTCGGTCTATGGACAAAATTATCATTTTCGAATTTGTTTCATGCTTTTCAAAATATGATCAAACGAGGTGATTTTGAGATACGGATTCTTGCTATATCCATATTTCACCTCAAATATCTTCATTTTAGGGTCTCACTTCGATCTGGATAGAGAAAGTCCTGTGGGGCCACATCAAGTACTCCCTTAATCTTTAACGAACAGACCCTTTATTCACATATCTTAACAATCAATTCTCACTCTTCGATTTCTACACTCTTTTAACTTATATCGGATATGGGGAAAATGGGATTCTCACAAGTTTTACTTAAGAAGATCAACTTTGGCCTCATGAACAATTGGAATGGTTCCTCCACCCTGGATTATAAGCATTCAAGAAAGAATTGTTTTGCTTTCTAAGGGGCTAGGCAACAAAACTATCATATTCAACATTTATCTTACACTTATTAGAAGAGTGAGTGCTATCACATAAATCACAATTGAACTGCTAAGACTAGACTAAGGTTAAGCTAGGTTCCTAAAGTCTCCACCTTTTTAGTTAAGGCCTCTATTTGGGAAGGTAAAGCCAAGATTTCAATGGGTTCATAAACACCAGCTTGCTTTCTAGGCAGTTAATGCTTGGATGACCACTAATACTTATTGGTGGCCATTCTATCAAGCAAGTCAAAGGCATTATCATAGTCTTAGTTTGATGCGTCAAACCATTATAAAATATTTTCACTTGCAGCAGTTGAGGTAAACCATGGTGGGGACAGCATCTCAGTAAATCCTTATATCACTTTCGCACCTCGTACAATGACTCAAAGTCATGTTGCCTAAATGATTTAATGCCATTCCTAAGTTTGGTAATCTTATAAGGCGAAAAAAAAAAACTTAGCTACGACCTTTTGGGCATTTTTATCCTATGTGGTAATAGATTCAGGTGGAAAAGAGGTCAACCAACACTTAACTTTATCTTTATAGAGAATAAGAAAAGCTTAAGCCTAATGGCATCATTAGTAACACCATTGTGTTTAATTGTATCACAGATTTCCAAGAAGCTACCTAAATGGGCGTTAGGGCCATCATGGGGTAGGCCACTAAATTGCATTGAGGTTTGGATCATTTGGTTGACTATTAGCTTTACCTCCAAACTATTAGCTTGTATCATTGGCCTCCTAAACTTGGAATAGTATCTTTCTACCTTAGGTATCGAGTAATCACCTAGAGTCTTATAAGGTTGCTCGTTGTCCGTAATGGGATGATGAGAAGTAGAGTTATTAGATATGTCCCTTCTAGATGTCTTAAGAGTTTTCTCAATTTCTAGCTCAAAAGAAACTCAATTTTAATTTCTAGATTGATGTATTCATCATGAAAGATCGCATAACTAAAGGTAAAAAATAACTAAAGTCTACAAAAAATCTAACCTAAAAACTAACCAAGAAAATATTTACAAAAGCTAAGTATGTACATGGGTGAAGTATACCTAGGCTTGGTTGTTCTATTATCAAATATGGCTATGCCCAATCCTTGAAAATGGAGTTAAAAGCTAGTTGACTCTAAATGGTATCTATGTGTAAGTATACAGATCTACAAGTAAGACGGATGTGATTCTAAAATATTGTCTCATAAGGATTAGTGAAATTATCCTAGCTCAGTAATGTATTAAGTCATCCTAGGTATATTCAAATAACTGTAATCACATTTTGCAAAAATTAAAACATGTAACTAAAAGCAATAAATTAAATGATAATAAAGTAAAAATATGAACTAAAAGTGAAGAAACAAATACTTATAGAGATAGTTTTAATTAAAAAAATTGAAAAATAAAAATGGCAAAAATGTAAATACAAAAAATTTTAGGCCCAATAAAAAATCGGGTTGAGATTGGGCTTTACCTTTTAAAGCCCAAGCATGGTTCGGCCCGGCCCGAAAATATAACTAAAACGCTATTTTATAAATTTTATATTTATGAGCATTATTATATTTATAATTATATAATATATAAAATCATAAATTATAAAACATAAAGTCAATCTTACTGGTTTTATTATATTTATAATTACATAATTATAATATGTAATCATATGGGTCAAGTTGGGTCCGAGGTTGCATAATGAATGTTCAAAATGGGTTTGGACTTACAATGAGGCACAATCCTTCGGGCTTGGCCGAGCTCAACCTTATGAATAAACAGTCGATATCTTACATAGGCTGGGCCTGAACTCAACTCGACCCATGGACACCTCCAGTTGAGAGACATGAGGATAATGTTGAGTTAAAAGAAACTAATGTCAGAACCAAAAAAAGCAGGAGTTTTGAAAGGGCATATGACATATAAATAGAATTGTTTGTGTGCGTGTGTCTATATATATTCTAATAATAGTTTTATCAAAAGTTTTTTCATAATGTTGTGATCTTATCCATTAAAGTATTTTTTGTTGTTAAAATAAATAATATTAATATCTACTTAACATAAATTGTAAAACCAAATTAGTGTATAAAAGAAAACTAACATTTTCTTAAAAAAAACTAACATTTAAGATAATCATTATGGTAAATTCAAAAAAATATCCCTGGACCAAAAAAAAAAAAGAAAGATAAACATTATCCTTGATTATGCCATAATGCATTTCAAAAACTAGTCACTTTTACTATTCTTTCATTTTTTTCTTTTTCGTGCTGCATTTATTATTTAAAATTTATTTTTTTTACACATCATTTTTAAATTTCATAATCTATAATAGAATAATGTAATGTGTTTCATATTTAATATTTTCATTGCATCACAATTGTGAATTATTCAGGGGTTGTTTGGGATTGTTTTTGTTTTATGTTTTATGTTTTTGTTTTTCATGTTTTACAAAATTGAAGTAAAATTATGTTTGATAAATGTGTTTTTGTTTCCCAAAATGAAAATAAAACACAATGTTTTGGAAATAATAGAAAACACAAATTTGATGCTTTCATAATTTTGGAAACAAATTTGCTATTGTTACCGCACGATTATTGTTCATTCGTGTGGCTACAATAACTCATTTTAATAATTAAAAAACATAACCTTCTTCTACAATTGCAATTGGAGTTTTAACCACCTTCACCTACTTGTAGTTGTTTATAAAACTTGACAACAAAACATGTTATCTAAATATGTTTTCAAATTCAAAAAATTGAAAATAAAATAAAATAAAAATAAAACAAAACATAAAACATAAAACACACAACAATTCCAAATGACTCCTCAATTTTTTGGTCTGGTTGTTTGAAGAAAATTTCTGTAAAATTTTCATTAGAAGAATATTTATAGACAAAAATGCTTACTCTGTTGCATGTTATATTGTGAAGGAGAATAAATATCATAATTGAATAAATACGTTACTTTTCAAATAAAACGTTCATATATTGTGATTGTTGCATCTTTAATTAATACAATAAAATAAGTTGAATGAATAAGATAAATGACATAGCATTAAATATCACGAAGGCCGAGGGAAGGAAATTGAACTTTATATTAGACCTGACAATTTTAGGCACGACACGAAAATGATACGAATATAAGATATGAGGTGATACGAATTAAAATTAAGTAAAAATTATATATCAAAATTGTAAAAGCTAAAAATAAGTTAAAAATAAAATTTTATATTTTTCTTGTCAATATAAATTTTGACACAAAATTTTCGTATTTTACACGACACGAACACAATTTTATATGACACAAAAATAAATTAAAAACACGAATTACCAAATCTACTTTATACTAATACTTAAAAAGAAATGTACTTATTCTACGAAGTGAGTAATGCAATTATTTTTTGGCCAAAACGGGTGATGCAAATTGAATACCAAAAAAGAATTTATTGTGGTTTTTAAAATTTTATTATAATTTAATATTATTTTATTAATTTAAGAAATGGATATTTTAATATAAAAGTATACATTTGATTGTAAAAAATATTATTCTATTAAATTACTATTAAAAAATTTATAAACTTAAACATTTGTTACTCATGAAATATCAATAATTTTTTTTGATATTAAAATATAAAAAATCTTACATAGAATTATTTTTTAAAAATTACTTAAAAATAATAAAGAATAATAAAATCCACTTTTGATACTTAGAAATATTATATTATTGATAATATTATATCATGTTAAAATTATTTGTGATTTTAAACAAAAATGTTCACTTTTAAATCTAATGAAATATAATTAAATTATGATAAAACTTTGAGTATTTCAATTTTATTGATAATATAATATAGTATTTCAATTTTATCTAAAAAAAGATGATTAATAATGCAAAATTGATTTTTTTTTTGTGGCAAATGCAAAATTGATATTGAAATCATATATATTTTTACACATGTGAAAATGAGTGTGTGATTGATACATTCGTTAATGAGCGTCTGGTTGACGACGTCGACCAAATAAAAATACATAGTGAAAGAACACGACTTAAGAAACTGGATAGGGTGGTACAGTTGGCAGTTTGGCTTCACACGGAACCTTCCACCTCTGCTCCAGCACACCAATCCTATCTCTAGATGTTTTTTTTTTTACAACTAGACTCTAATAAAGAGAGCGTAGGGATGTAAATGGGTATATTATAAATAAGTATCCGATATTATTCGATTCGATTAAATAAGATTATGATAATTAATAATTAAGTTTGGACAGTAATTTTACTACTCATAATAGGTTTGGGTAATGATCTTAGGATACCTTACTATCCGAATTCAATTATAAATAATAATTTTTAAATATTATTATATATTTTTATTTATAAAATATTTATTATTAATATAATACTTATTAAATTAATTCATTAAGTATTTTAATTATGATTTTTAATATTAATTTGTTTTTAAGAATTAATTTAAATATATTAATTTAATTTTTCTTAAAATTAATTTTAAATTTAAAATTAAAAATTAAATTTTAACTTAATAAATAAGTATTTAACGGGTTCGAATAATTAAACGAATAATTTTTATATTAAATTGGTAAAATTCAAATAATAAAAATAAAAATAATAAAATATATAATACATTTAAATATTTTAAAATATAATCAAATTTAAATTTGAATATTTTAAATTTTACGTGCTGGGCTTGTTTACATCATTAAGAGGGCGGTGTTTTTCTTGTGCTTTTACTTTTATCAACAAAAACAGAGGCAGAGATTTCTGGATTTTCTTTGAAAGGAATGGTTACATACTTTCCGATAATTAGTTGGGTCCCACTTCCCTCCCTTGCTTGCCTTGAAAATGAGATTATATTATATACAATTTTGAGAGCGCGTGGCTGGGCATCTAGCGGTGAACTCAGAGCCACATGGCGTCAACCCAAACCAAAATTTCCATTTCCACCCCTGACAAAACGAATGAACAGTAAGGCTTCTCATGGGTCACGGGCTTATGTACGTTTGGAAACGAGGAATTTGTGGCAAACCATTTTCAAAGTTTGAATCCCGGAAGAAAGCAGTAATATAACAAAGAAAAATATTGGCAGCCTGTTTCATCTGCCCCTTCTATGGTAGTACCATATATCATAGAAGGGTTGTAGCTTTTCTTTTTTCTTTTTACTTTTTATTATTTATCTCATGCAGAGGAGAGCCTTCTATTTTTCTTTGAAGAAGCGGAAGAAGGAACAGGAGGCTCTGTGTTAGAATCTTTTTTCTTTTCTTTTTTGGGGTTTGAGAAGATGATAAGATGGTGGATTTCTGCTTTGCAATTAGTGGAGCTCTTTGTTAGCTCAATCATCCATTTGCTATATGGGTTTTACATATATAGCACGGCTGTGGCGGGGGACCTTTATCAGGGTTTCCATGAATGGTTTTTTAAGCCTAATGCAAGATTAGAGGTGAAAAGAGAAGATCCCAGTGGAACCAATGTTGATGATCTGCCTCCTATTGTATTAGTTCATGGCATTTTTGGATTTGGTAAAGGAGTATGTTGATCTTCTCCACACTCTTTATATTTATTCATTAATCTGGGTTTTTAGTTTTAAGCTTGATTTTTGGCCTGTTGTTGGCAGAAATTGGCAGGTTTATCATACTTTGCAGGGGCAGAGAAGAAAGATGAGAGGGTTCTTGTGCCTGATTTGGGATCTCTTACCAGCGTATACGATAGGTAGGCCGCTTATAGCAAAAGTGCTTGCCATTTAGGCTTGATTTTTCATCTTTACAAGGAATCTTGAGAGGGTTTTGGGGGTTTCAGGGCGCGTGAATTGTTCTATTATTTGAAAGGAGGGCAAGTTGATTATGGTGAAGAGCATAGCAAGGCTTCTGGGCACTCACAATTTGGACGAACTTATGAACAAGGCAAGCAGATATTTGTTCTATTATTGCTTTTTCTCTGTCTGTCCTCGTGATTGGCCTAATAAAGGGTTTACTTTGTTTATGTGATTTTGGGATGCAGGGCATTACCCAGAATGGGATGAAGATCATCCTATTCACTTTGTTGGCCATTCGGCTGGTGCTCAGGTTGTACGTGTTTTGCAGCAGATGCTTGCTGATAAGGTTAGTTCATTTCCCATTCAAATGTGGAGTCGTCTCTTATGGACGTTTTTCTCCTTCTGAGTCCTGATTATATGATTTTCTTTTTCCCCAGGCTTTCAAGGGGTATGAGAATACTTCTGAGAACTGGGTATTAAGCATTACAGCCTTATCCGGGGCTTTCAATGGGACTACAAGAACTTATTTAGATGGCATGCTGTATGTTCTTTTTAAACTAATCTTCTTTGGCTCAAAAGCTTTAATTAAATTGAAACTCTACAGTCTATGTTAAGTATGTAAATTTTGATATCCAATATATTGTGAATGAATGATACTATAGAATTTAGAATAATAGCAACTTATAGGTTAAAACTTGTCTTTCACTCAAAACTGTATTTCATTTCCATGGTGCTTTCCCATTGATATTCATACCATCTTCCTTGGATTTTGCTTCAGCTCAGCCATGTCAAGAGTTCCTGAATCTTGATTGCTGTGATTTCAGGCCAGAGGACGGGAGAACCATGAAACCTATATGTCTGCTGCAGCTGTGCCGCTTAGGAGTAATAATTTATGATTGGTTGGATATCCCCTGGCTTAAGGCCTACTATAATTTTGGGTTTGATCACTTTAACATGTCATGGAAAAAAGTGGGTCTTTGGGGTCTTGTTGACTGCCTCTTGGGGAATGCAGGGCCGTGTGCAACGGGAGATTGGATCCTTCCTGATCTTACAATTCAAGGGTCAATAAGACTGAACTGTCATCTACAAACCTTTACCAACACTTTCTATTTCAGCTATGCTACCAAGCGTACAAGGAAGATCCTGGGTGTCACAGTTCCTTCTGGCATTCTTAGTATACACCCTTTGCTTTTTATACGAGTACTACAAATGACTCAGTGGCGTCATCCTCCAGATGTTTCTCCTCCTTATAAAGGCTACAGGTGCGCTCCAAATAACTTATACAACAAGTTCTTGATGTATAAATCCTCTGGTTGCTTTAATTTGATTGTTCAAGGTCTTAAGTTTGAAAACATCTTAATATCTTTGAAGTGGTTCCTTAATAAATTCTTATATGATCAGACATAGGTGCTTGGACCAAATGTCCACTTGCTTAACAAAATGTTATGATATCATCAAGAGTACTGTGTAAAATCTTTGAACATTCAAAATATTGGCTTTCCTCAATGGATTGCTATATTTCAAATATTTAGAAATTTTCATTTTCATTTTTATCTGAAATTATCGTTTTTCAGATAAATTTTTGAAAAATGGTTCAAGCATGGAAGTTTTGGGAACTTTTAATTTGAATCAAGTCACAGCCTACGCGTGCCTCATAATAAAATATTTGCAGGGATGAGGATTGGCAGGACAATGATGGAGCACTTAACACGATCTCCATGACTCACCCTCGTCTCCCAATTGAACACCCCAGCTGTTTTGTTGCGAATGATTCTGAGTGCCAACCCTTGCAGCCTGGCATATGGTTAGTATTACTCCTTTCACTATCATTAAATAACTGGACTTACTACAACGGTAATATTGAGTTTGATTATAAATTTCAATTTTAAGATGGTTCTCTTTAACAACTTGCTTTGATCGGATGAGTGGTTCCCTCCTGATGAGAAAGGGTCCATCCTGTGTACTAATAATTGTTATTATGGAAATATAGTCTATTAACTTGCATTATTACAATGATGATTAAATCTATCAGAAAGTCGTATGTTCTTCATTGCTAATTATAAGTGTAAAGAATTTTGGCACGAAGTGCTTTTGGGGGATGATTTGAATTATTTTTTAAACCTGCCTAGAACCAATTGCATATCAAGCAGATGGGTTCTATTCCAGTATCCTTTTTTGAAAGAATTGTTAATACAACAAAGGCATTACTGAAACTTTCTTGTTTAATTTGCACCAAAAAAATTTTCTTGCTTAATCTTCTCATTAATTGTTATCAATGTCCAATCTTATGAAACGCTTGGTGAACTTATTATTTGCTATTCTAACATTGCTTGTTACTGTGTCTTGAAATCTGAGGTGTTCATTCTTTATTGCTAGTGTTACACATTAGAACAAAGAAAAATGTAAACGAACATGTAAATCCATAATAAGGTAGGATCATGAATTTTATTCATACAGAACCATTTTGCAGGAAATCATCTGATTACTATAGAAATTCTACAAGTGGCATTTAGAAAATTGCAATAGATTTATGATGATAATAAACCTATAGACAGATAATAGCTTTGCATTTGCACTGAAATTACTAGCTTCCTCCTTTGCATTGATAATTGCAGGTATTACAAGATTGTAGAGGCGGATCACATATTGTTCATTATAAATAGGGAAAGAGCAGGCGTCCAATTTGATCTGATATATGACAGCATTTTTGAGCGTTGCAGAAAACATGTTTTTAGAAAGACTCCACAAACTTTACCCAATCAAGCTCCAGAATAGTTATTCTCACACATTTGCTACAGTCTACGACTGGTACAGGAAATCATAGCAGCTCTAACCATGTTCCACCCCACAAATTCTCTTCTCATCTCTTTCATTTTTTTCACGTTTTCCACCTTCTTGGCCCTGCCCTAAATGTAATATTATTTCCTTTTCATTCCTCGTACCAATTCACTAGATTGTAGTTATGTGAGGGACATCAGAATCAATGTTTTATCTTACTGACTTTAGATGCTTTTTGGAAGACACTCTCATTCGCTTGGTTTTGTACGTTTTGTTTCTTTTATGCTGCGCCATTTTTTATCAAGTGTAAGTGAACTGCTGGGAATAAGGTCCTATGCATTTTTTTTTTAATCACAGACATTTTCATTTGTTTTACTTTCTAAGATTAATTTTGTTTGGGCTAAAAGCAATAAATAATAAAATCTTTTCAACAATGATGATTCCAAAGCGTTAGGTCCTGTGCTTGGAACTTGGGAGGTGGACTTAACAAAGTTTTATTCGCTCAAACATGCTAGAAACTTGTATAGAAATTTTTAACTAAATATGTATAAAGATGCATTAATGTTGAGATATAAATGTATAAAAGTGGGAAACTTTCATTTAGTTCATAAATCACTTCCATCCTAATATTTTTGGATTACTATAAAATGGATTTTCACAGTTTGAGGATTTAACAATTAGGACCACATCAAATAATTTTCAGTATAGCTAATTCTTGGTGACAGGAAAATTGGTTGTCTGGAATGGAGTATTTGTGACGTATTTTATCTTTCGAAATTCATAAAAGGGTGATCTCTGGTTTCTTTTGCCTCTCCACAAATATATATATATATATATATATATTTATATTATATTGCATTAGAAGGGGTGTTTTTCTAATGTTTTTGGGTAATTGGAGCAGAAACTGCTTGACTAATTATTACTGATATGACAAAGTTTATCTACATTGGATCAGGCTCAAGATTGTCAGGATTCACCACGCGGTAAGGAATCATTGGGCCACGTGGCCTTCAGCGACAGAGGCCACACCCTGCGACAGGACATCTGTCGCAGGCGATAGACTCCTGCGGCAATCACCTGTCACCCATCGTTTGACACGTGGCACTTTCACCTAGCTTCCGCAGCGATAGACTCCTACCGCCAACAACATGTTACACTTCTGAGTCTCTCGGCGGCGACAAGCTGCTGCTACTTCCGGAATTTAAGAAATCTATGTTATACTTGGAAATAAACTCCTAGTAAAAGGACAGAATCACCATCAGGTAATTAACCTAGAATATTCGCCTATAAATAGGCCCCAGGTATAATTCTATTCTCTAATTTTTTGACTACTGGCTTTTATGCTTCCCAATACTGAAGAACTTGTGGCTGATTTAAGCATCGGAGTGCTTACGCAGGGAACCACCCCTGTGTCCCTCTGACTTTTCTTGTTTTACAGAAGCTTATTGGAGACACGTGGAGACAGAGTACGAACAACACGTCAGCATACCTTTATTGCTATTTTGTGCAACAACAATTGGCGGCGTCTGTGGGAATCGTATAAAAAGCCAATCAAAACTTTTAAGATGGTGAGAACGAGATCGACAAACGTTAGAACTGGAAGTGATGAGAACTTCGTGAGTTCCCCTGAACAGCCAATTTGCCATAGGAATCAGGTGAACAGAGAAGATGAGAGAGTAACTATGTCTGCAGCAGAATTCAACGCTCTGAGGCGGCAGAGTGAAGAAACTATTCAGGCGCTGAGAGCCATGGTAGACCTGTTCAAGGGAGTCCTCCCGACATTGAGTCTGCCGCTTGCCATGCAGAATTTGGTGGGAGAAACAAGCCAAGGGGTCTCGCCGCTTGCGTTTAGGCAACAGAAGAATGCGACTGCTGTAGATCCCTCTCGGCGACAAGAGGATCCCCTCATAGAGGAGGATGATGTTCAGCAGGAGGCGACAAGACAGGGGAGTCGGAGGCTTGCCGTAGGTACCCAGCGAGAGGCCGATGAGGCGATAAATCTGGAACCTGCGGCAGGGGTGGTGCGACAGATGTCTGATGTTAGGCGACAGGTAACTGGTGTCAGGCGGCAGGTGTCTGGGCGACAGGGTGTCGTCCGAGCGGCAGGGTCTTTTGCCTACCACTGTGATTTGTCAAATTTTGCTGGTACCAACTTAGAACAAGGTATCGGAGGTGCTGGAAAGAACGGTGGCGATGACCAAAGCATATGGGGAGCCGGGTCGGAGTTTGACCCCACTTGGTGTACACAAATGGCATGAACAAGTGCACCTCAAGAAAGGGGTAAGGAAATAGTGGCCGAAAACCTGCCTGATTCGTCTCATGCCAAGAATCAACTTACTCCCTCGGTGGACATAAAGAAGATGATAGAACAGGTACTTGAGGAGAAAAAATTAGTGTCCGCAGAGGAGAGCCAGAGGAGAAGGGTACCATTTTGCACAGCCATACTGCAAAAACCCTAGCCTCCAAAATTCAAAATGCCACAGATGACCGCATACATTGGAAAGACAAACCCCTATGATCATATGCAGAACTATAAAGCGTCAATGTTACTACATGGATGGGAAGATGAGATAATGTGCAGGGCCTTTTCTCTAACCTTGTCCGGGCATGCGATGAAGTGGTTTAATAACCTGACTGAGGGGTCTATTGTCTCTTTTGACCAACTGCGAAGAGAGTTTCTTAAGGCGTTTGCGGTGAATAGTCAGAGAAGGAAAGAACCGACTTATTTGCTCACTCTTAAAGAAGGAGCTAAAGAGTCGTTAAAGAGTTATGTCGATCGTTTCAGAGACGCTACTCTAAAAGTGCGGGACCTACAAGTCGGTATAGCTGTGGCAGCCATGTTACAAGGAACAAGGTCTGAAAAGCTGCAGGAATCCCTGTCACTGGACTAGCCAACCACGATCTTAGACCTGCTTTCTCGAGTGAATAAATATGTCACCTAAGAAGAAGTGATGAAAATGGTGGGGAATGGAGAATCCAAGGAGGGAAGGAAAAGAGGAAGAAAAGTTCCTGAAGCATCCTCTAGTCAGCCAAGGAAGTTTGACAAAACCTCTACAACGAAATATACCACCTATACCTCACTTACTGAATCTCGAGCTTCGGTGTTAGCGGCTATTGAGGGATTAGGTCTTATACGGCCCCAAAGAAAACATCTGGGAATTTGGGCTGTGACACAAACTCGTACTGTAACTACCACTCAGCAGATAGGCATTCGACGGAAAAATGTAGGGAGTTAATGAATCAGCTAGAGAAGCTAACGCGTGATGGAAAAATAAATCGATTTGTGTGGAGAAGTGACAGGAGCAACTATCCTGTACGAAACAGAGGAAACTACTTTAGAGAACTTTAGAGACAGAAGAGGTGAAAACAGGGGAATTGTAAGGTGAAATGATGGTGACAGGAGAGAGAATGACAGGAGGACAGATAGAAGGAATAGATAGGAAGATAATGAACCCACAGGGCCAGCTATTAATGTGATATCCGGAGGTGAATCGTTAGCTGGTACATCTTCCTCGTCTTGGAAGTCTTATGCTCGGCAAGCTCACCAAATTAACTCAGTAATGGAGGAAAAGCAGGATGAAGAACCTATTACTTTTACGCCAGCTGATAGAGGAGATGTAATGATCCCTCATGATGACCCAATGGTGATTTCAGCAGTGATAGCAAAGCATCCAGTGAGTCGTATCCTAGTCGATAATGGGAGTTCGGTGAATTTGATATACTGGAGTTGCTTTGAGAAGATGAACATCTCGAATGATAGGCTGAAGCCAGTACCCACACCACTGTATGGCTTCTTAGGAGAAAAGGTGAAGGTGGAGGGTGCTGTTCATCTACCAGTGACATTGGGGGAAAGCCCAAAGTGTGTCATTCGTCAAGTGTTATTTATGGTGGTGAAGTCAACGTTAGTGGTGTATAACAAAAGAAAGGAGACCAAATGATATGAGAGCGGTGGTGCATCCCTGTTATTTGTTGATGAAATTCCAAACTCCCCATAGTGTCGGACAAGTGAGAGGAGACCAAAAGAAGGCTAGGACGTGTAATATCGCATCCACCACGTGTAAAAGGATTCAAAAGAAGGAAACCCTTACGATCGAAGAACCGCCTAAGCCAAAACCTGATGAGGAGATGGAGGCAGTTCAATTAGATGGAGAAGATGAAAAGAAGGTGGTATATGTGGGAAGCCAGTTGCTTGAGGGAGCAAAAGAGGAAATAATCCGATGTTTAAAGAAAAACATTGATGTATTCGCATGGACCCCAACTGATATGCCTGGGATTGACCCTGAAGTTGCTTGTCATCGGTTAAACATAGTCTCAGGGGCAAGGCCGATAAAGCAGAAGAAGAGAAATTTCGCTCTGGAGAGGCAACAGGCCATAGACGAAGAAATCTTAAAGTTGTCGCAGGCAAAGTTTATTAAAGAATTTAACTATCCAGAATGGTTGGCTAACGTTGTAATAGTAAAGAAAGCCAACGAAAAATGGAGAATGTGTGTGGACTTCACGGATTTGAACAAAGCTTGCCCTAAGGATTCGTATCCACTACCTCGAGTTGACAAGTTAGTAGATGAAACTTGTGGGTACGAATTGCTTAGTTTCTTAGATGCCTTTTCGGGATACCACCAGATCATGATGCATCCAGAAGACGAGAAGAAGACCTCGTTCATTACCGATAGTGGAACATATTGCTATCGAGTAATTCCATTCGGTTTGAAAAACGCAGGGGCAACCTACCAGCGCATGGTGAATAAGGTGTTCAAAGACTTGTTGGGCAACACCATAGAAGCTTATGTTGATGACATAATCATAAAGAGCCGAAGGGAAGAGTCGCATGCCGCGAAGATGACGAAGGTATTTAATGTGTTGCGGCAGTATGAGATGAAGTTAAACCCCAACAAATCCTCGTTCATTACCGATAGTGGAACATATTGCTATCGAGTAATGCCATTTGGTTTGAAAAACGCAGGGGCAACCTACCAACGTATGGTGAATAAGGTGTTCAAAGACTTGTTGGGCAACACCATGGAAGCTTATATCGATGACATGATCATAAAGAGTCGAAGGGAAGAGTCGCATGCCTAGAAGATGACGAAGGTATTTAATGTGTTGCGGTAGTATGAGATGAAGTTAAACCCCAACAAATGCTCATTCGGGGTAAGGTCTGAAAAGTTTTTAGGATTCATGATCACTAATCGGGGCATAGAAGCTAATCCCGAAAAAGTTCAAGCTATTCTGGACATGAGGCCACCCAATACTGTTAGAGAGGTTCAAAGGCTAACAGGAAGGATAGCAGCTTTGAATCGCTTCTTGTCCAAATCAGCTGAGAGGAGTCTACCATTCTTTAAGGCGATAAAGGCGGGAAAAAACTTCAAATGGACAGAAGAGTGCAATGATGCTTTTGAGAAGTTAAAGGACTACCTAAAAGAGTTGCCTCTATTATCTCGACCACAGCCTGGAGACCACCTCCTCATATATCTCGGTGTAGGAGAGAAAGCTGTAAGTGCAGTCCTACTAAGGAAACAGGGATTGTCCGATCTATTATGTAAGTAAGGTCTTGCTAGATGCTGAAACGAGGTACCCCTAGTCGAAAGAATAGTTCTATCCTTGGTGATAGCAACTCGAAAGTTACGACCTTACTTCCAGGCTCACTTAGTGACTGTCTTAACAGACCAGCCTTTAAGGCAAATACTGCAGAAACCAGAGCACTCTGGACGCCTGGCCAAATGGGCTATCAAGTTGAGTAAATATGACGTCTACTTCTAGCCTTGCCAAGCAATAAAAGGGCAGGTGCTGGTGGATTTCATTGTCGAATGTACAGGCCGGGGGGTTCTAGAAGAAACAGAGTTAGTCTGGTGGAAATTATTTGTGGATGGGGCTTGTAACATGGATGGTAGTGGAGCTAGAATTGTGCTAACTTCACCTGAAGGGGAAACCTATGAGTATTCCCTGTGTTTCAATTTCCCAAGCTCGAACAATATAGCTGAGTACGAGGCCTTAATAGCTGGGATGAAACTTGCGGAGAAACTAGAAGTTAGCAACTTAATGGCCCATAGCGATTCAAAATTGGTGGTCAATCAATTCTCAAGAGAATATGAAGCACGAGAGCCAGCTTTAGTCCTTTATATGCAGAAAGTGCAATTATTGCAAAATCATTTAAGAACTTTCAATTGACCCAGATAAACCGATCAAAGAACAGTCATGCAGATGCCTTCTCAAAGTTGGCTTCTTCGAGAGGAATCAAAGGCGGTATGGTCAAAGTGGAATCCCTCGCTAAGCCAAGTATCGAAGAAGAAGATATCTGCGATATCGAGATCGGAGGTGATTGGAGAAGCCCGATCAAAAACTATATATTGGAGGGCACACTCCCAACTGAAAAAGATGAAACCTAAAGGCTAAAGTTGCAAAGTGCCAGATTTACTGTGGTGAACGGAGAACTCTACAAACGTGGATTCAATATGCCCTTGTTAAAGTGTCTAGGGCCTCAACAGGCTGAGTACACCCTGGCTGAAGTCTATGAGGGGATATGTGGTGAACACTTAGAGGCTCGAGCCTTAGCCACGAAATATTGTGTGCGGGGTTTTATTGGCCTATATGAAGAAGGATGCCGCTGAAAAGGTACGAAAGTGCGAAAAATGCCAAAAGTTCGCCCCTATAGTCACTGCGCCAGTCTCGACCCTCTAGAGCACTCTTCAACCAACGCCATTTGCACAGTGGGGGCTAGACATCTTGGGACCCTTTCCCTTGGGCACAGGACAGAGGAAATATTTGCTTGTAGCAACAGACTACTTCATAAAGTGGATAGAGGCAGAGCCTTTTGCTACAATTTCTGAAAGAAAGGTGGAAGCAATGGTTTAGAGGGATGTCATTTGCCATTTTGGGATCACTCGTGTGCTTAATGCCGATCATGGGAAACAGTTCGATTGTGACGCATTCCGAACATTCTGTAAAGGCCTAAGCATTCAATTAAGAATCTCCTCTTTATCTTGCCCTCAAGCTAATGGGCAAGCCGAGGTGAGCAACCGAACTATACTGCATGGTTTGAACACCAGACTGGACAAGGCAAAGGGAGCATGGGTAGATGAGCTCCCAAGTATCCTATGGGCCTACAGAACGACAAGGTGTGGACAGGGGAAACACCGTACAATTTGGTGTATGGGACTGAAGCCCTCATCCTGATTGAAATTGGAGCTGAGTCATCTAATTGGTCCCTTATATCGAAGAACTTAACTTTCAGGGACTAAGAGAGAATCTAGACCTGATTGATGAGCTGAGAGACATGGCAAAAATGAGATTGGCTGCCTACCAGCAGAGGATAGCCACTTATTACAATGCACGAGTTAAGAGCAGAGAATTGCAAGAAGGAGACCTGATACTGAGAAAGCTGGCAATTACAAACGCCCATAAGGAGGATGAAAAACTCCGGGCTAATTGGGAAGGACCTTATAGATTCAGGAAGATGATCGGACCTAGCACATGCACCTTAGAAACCTTGCGAGGAAAGAAGATCTCGAAGACTTGGAACGCCAACCATCTCAAGCTGTACTGGTAGTAAAATATTGTACACTTTTATGATTCTTGTCTTTATTTTTCCATCTATTATTCTGTTACTTTGCAGATATTATTGTTTTGTGACTATCTGATTCCTGAATAAAGACCAGTTATTCGCTTTCTATATTATCTAATGCAATTTGTTAGACAGATTATGTGTTACAGGAATTGAAATGAGAATACGTGAGACGGGCAAAAATAAGTCCTTAAGCGAGAAAATACAAGACGGGCACAAAAAAGTCCCTAAGCGAAAAATGCATGAGACGGGCAAAAATAAGACCATAAGCAAGAAGATACAAGACGGGTACAAATAAGTCCCTAAGCGAAAAATGCGCAAGAAGGACAAAAATAAGACCCTAAGCGAGACAATAAAAAGTCCCTAAGCGAAAAATGCGCGAGACGGGCAAAAGAAAAAATTATTTTGTTACTTTATAGATATTATTGTTTTGTGATTATCTGATTCCTGAATAAAGACCAGTTATTCGCTTTCTATATTCTCTATTGCAATTTGTTAGATAGATTATAAGTTAACAGGAATTGAAATGAGAATACGTGAGACGGGCACAAATAAGTCTCTAAGCAAAATATGCGCGAGACGGACAAAAATAAGTTCCTAAGCGAGAAAATACAAGACGGGCACAAATAAGTCCCTAAGGGAAAAATGCGCGAGACAGGCAAAAATAAGACCCTAAGCAAGAAGATACAAGACGGGCACAAATAAGTTCCTAAGCGAAAAATGCACGAGACGGGCAAAAATAAGACCCTAAGCAAGAAGATACAAGACGGGCACAAATAAGTCCCTAAGCGAAAAATACGTGAGACGGGCAAAAATAAGACCATAAGCGAGACAATAAAAAGTCTTTAACGGGCACAAATAAGTCGCTAAGTGAAAAATACATGAGACTGGCAAAAATAAGACCCTAAGTGAGACAATAAAAAGTCCCTAAGCGAAAATGCGCGAGATTGGCAAAAACAAGACCTTAAGCGAGACAATAAAAAGTCCTTAAGTGAAAAATGCACGAGATGGGCAAATAAAAAGTTTCTAAGCAAAAAAAGTGCGAGACTGGCAAATCAAAAGTCCCTAAGTGAAAAAAGCGCGAGACGGGCAAGTCAAAAGTCCTTAGAGACGCAGAACATGAAGCATGTTACGAGGTACGTTCTAATGGGCAAGCCGAGGTGAGCAACCAAACTATACTGCATAGTTTGACGACCAAACTGGACAAGGCAAAGGGAGCATGGGTAGATGAGCTCCTAAGTGTCCTATGGGCCTATAGAATGACAAGTAAGGTGTCGATAGGGGAAACACCATACAATTTGGTGTATGGGACTGAAGCCCTCATCCCGATTGAAATTGGAGCTGAGTCATCTAGGTTTGTCCCTTACATCGAATAACTTAACTCTCAGGGACTAAGGGAGAATCTAGACCTGATTGATGAGCTGAAAGACATGGCAAAAATGAGATTGGCTACCTACCAGCAGAGGATAGCCACTTATTACAATGCACAAGTTAAGAGCAGAGAATTGCAAGAAGGAGACCTGAAACTGAGAAAGTCTGCAATTACAAACGCCTATAAGGAGGATGAAAAACTCCGGGCTAATTGGGAAGGACCTTATAGATTCAGGAAGATGATCGGACCTAGCACATGCACCTTAGAAACCTTACGAGGAAAGAAGATCTCGAAGACTTCGAACGCCAACCATCTCAAGCTGTATTGGCAGTAAAATATTGTACACTTTTATGATTCTTGTCTTTATTTTGCCATCTATTATTCTGTTACTTTGCAGATATTATTGTTTTGTGACTATCTGATTCCTGAATAAAGACCAGTTATTCGCTTTCTATATTATCTAATGCAATTTGTTAGACAGATTATGTGTTACAGGAATTGAAATGAGAATACGCGAGACAGGCAAAAATAAGTCCTTAAGCAAGAAAATACAAGACGGGCACAAATAAGTCCCTAAGCGAAAAATGCGTGAGACGAGCAAATATAAGACCCTAAACAAGAAGATACAAGACGGGCACAAATAAGTCCCTAAGCGAAAAATGGGCGAGACGGGCAAAAATAAGACCCGAAGCAAGAAGATACGAGACGGGCACAAATAAGTCCTTAAGCGAAAAATGCGCGAGACGAGAAAAAATAAGACCCTAAGCGAGACAATAAAAAGTCCCTAAGCGAAAATGCGCGAGATGGGCAAAAGTAAGACCTTAAGCGAGATAATAAAAAGTCCTTAAGCGAAAAATGCGCGAGACGAGCAAATAAAAAATCTCTAAGTGAAAAAAGCGCGAGACGGGCAAATCAAAAGTCCCTAAGTGAAAAAAGCGCGAGACGGGCAAATCAAAAGTCCTTAGAGACGCAGAACATGAAGCATGTTACGAGGTACGTTCTAATGGGCAAGCCGAGGTGAGCAACCGAACTATATTGCATGGTTTGAAGACCAGACTGGACAAGGCAAAGGGAGCATGGGTAGATAAGCTCCCAAGTGTCTTATGGGCCTACAGAAGGACAAGTAAGGTGTCGACAGGGGAAACACCATTCAATTTGGTGTATGGGACTGAAGCCCTCATCTCGGTTGAAATTGGAGCTGAGTCACCTAGGTTGGTCACTTACATCGAAGAACTTAACTCTCAAGGACTAAGGGAGAATCTAGACCTGATTGATGAGCTGAGAGACATGGCAAAAATGAGAATGGCTGCCTACCAGCAGAGGATAGCCACTTATTACAATGCACGAGTTAAGAGCAGAGAATTGCAAGAAGGAGACTTGGTACTGAGAAAGTCGGCAATTACAAACGCCCATAGGGAGGATGGAAAACTCCAGGCTAATTGGGAAGGACCTTGCAGAATCAGGAAGATGATCGGACCTAGCATATGCACCTTAAAAACCTTGTGAGGAAAGAAGATCTCGAAGACTTGGAATGCCAACCATCTCAAGCTGTACTGGTAGTAAAATATTGTACACTTTTATGATTCTTGTCTTTATTTTTCCATCTATTATTCTGTTACTTTACAGATATTATTGTTTTGTGATTATCTGATTCCTGAATAAAGACCAGTTATTCGCTTTCTATATTCTCTAATGCAATTTGTTAGACAAATTATGTGTTAACAGGAATTGAAATGAGAATACGCAGGCGGGCACAAATAAGTCCTTAAGCGAAAAATTGACAAGACGGGCAAAAATAAGTACCTAAGCGAGAAAATACAAGACGGGCACAAATAAGTCCCTAAGCGAAAAATGCGCGAGACGGACAAAAATAAGACCCTAAGCAAGAAGATACAAGACGGGCACAAATAAGTCCCTAAGTGAAAAATGCGCGAGATGGGCAAAAATAAGACCCTAAGCAAGAAGATACAAGACGGGCACAAATAAGTCCCTAAGCGAAAAATGCGAGAGACGTGCAAAAATAAGACCTTGAGCGAGACAATAAAAAGTCCCTAAGCGAAAAATGCGTGAGACAAGCAAATAAAAAGTCCCTAAGCGAATGCGCAAGACGAGCAAATCAAAAGTCACTAAGTGAAAAAAGCACGAGACGGGCAAATCAAAAGTCCTTAGAGATGCAGAACATGAAGCATGTTACGAGGTACGTTACAATATATATGTGCTGCAATTGGTTCAAAAATTATATATTTTGTGATTGGCTTATCAAATCTAACAATTGCTTTAGCGAAAAAAGCGTGAGATAGGCACAAATGCTCGAAAAAAAGTTCATCTTTGAACAGGAACAATAACACTGTCTCAAACCAAAACTTGGGGAGCAATATGGTGTAAAGGTACGCTTTATCCCACAAAAATAAAATTATTCGATATTTCTAATGCTTTAATGTTGTTCTTTAGAGTTTTATGATGTATTCATTCAAACAAAAGAAGAAAGAGCTACAAAAAGCAATTGTACTTCTTATTAAGAATGAATCTTTACATTAAGTTAACAAACAAAATGAAATACAAAATATCCTAATCTATGGTGAGGACCAAGTTAACCGGCTAAGAAGATGCTACATCAGCACTAAGGTCTCGAGGAGCCGGAGGATCCGGATCCGTAGGAGTTGAAGAAGTTGCCGAATGATCAAGATCGTGAGGAGCTAAAGAAGCTATCCTGGAAGAGGGAGCATCACCTAAAGGCCTAACCATAGCCGTAGAGTCTTGCATGGGGTTGACAGCAGCAGAATCAGAAAATTGGAGCTCATCGCCGTCTAAACCTAGCAGTGCCTCGATAGACTCAAGTTGATCGCCCGCCTCGATAGGTTTAGGCTCATTACGCGTCACTGCAAGCCTAGATGGGTCATGTGCCCCAGTAGGCTCAGGTCGACTGCGTGGCTGCCGAAGAGGCCACGGACCTTCAAGGTTGTCCAAGTTATTTATGGCTCCTACCTCTATATAGTCATCTGGACTTAGCGAGTCAGGTTCATATTTGGTCCAGGAGGGAGCTTCATAGAACTGGGCCTCATCGGTGAAAAGTAACTCAGGGAAAGACTCATTAGGTCGATGCTTCTCCAACCAAGAGTGGGCTAAGTAAAAGCCATACTTGATGAATCCCGTTGAGACAGGCGTTATTTATGGACGGCCTCAGCTCGGACCTCCTTTTGCCGATCTAACACACTCTGCAGCTCGTCGATGGCTTCATCCCGCTGCCTCCTTATGGCCTCCCGATCATTGACTTCCTTATTATAGGCCTCTTCATATCCCTGAAGGGAGGCTACTTTCGCTTGTTCTTCTATCAACCTCCGCTCTATATCCGTGTTCCTCTTAGTCAATTCCTTGACCTTGCCAGCATATGGACGAAGCTGAACAACCTCATTCTGAAGAGCCATTTTAGTCTCTCGAAGCTCACGAATCTCTTTGTCAACTTGCGCTCTAAGAGGCCTATGTCGTGCATTAACAGCCGTCGTTTGCTGAGCCGACTGACAAAGCAAAAAACAGAAGTAACTTAAAAACCCAACGAAAGAGGTTAAAAAAAAGGAATATAATTACCAAATAAGTGTGACGCTCCTACCTTCATCGCAAGATAGTTAGAATTATCCTCGGCTTTTGCAAGGTTTGGGAAAAGCCCCGCCTTGTCACGGGGAAGGATGGTGCTCCAGGCCAGACGAGACACTATCCCAGTCTCCTCAATGCTATCATTGTCGTTCACTCCGGGATAGGTCTGGAAGTCCTCTCCATCTACAACGACCCCACTATCAACTACGTAGCGCTTCACGGTAGGATTGGCTACCTTATGCAAGATTGGTCTCATAGGCATTGAGGCTTTAATGATCAACTTATTCCTATATTTACGCCTAGGTTGGCGAGGAGCCGACCTATCCTCGGTAGCACGGGAACCACCTTCTCGGTGGGCTGACTTAATCCTTTGCGACCCAGAACTTTCTTGATCGTCTGAGCTACGATCACGGATAAGGGGCCTCTTCCGCTTGTTTCTCCCGGCCTCTTGCATAGGATGACTAGGCCCGCTGGTAGCGGGAGAAGGAGGAGTAGAAGCACGAGGATGTCCGGAAGCGGAGGCTCCAACCGACTGCTATTGAGAAGAAGGAGCCTCTCTGGCAGAAGCATTGGCCTGCCGTCTGCATAGCATTATGAAAGTTCATATCTGCATAATATAAGGAGAAGTAATCAGCAAATCTAAATCCAAAATGCCATGCACACAAATATATAAAGTAAAGAAAAATAGAAACCTATAATATCACCAAGATCCTCTAAGTTATCCAAATTCGGATCTACTAGAAAGTCAACGAAAGGGCTTCCAAAGGCGTTGCCCTGAGTCCATTCAAGATCCTCCTCGAATAGACTACTGGCACTCGCAACCTCAGGTGTCTCGTCTCTCGAATCTGGAGAAGATTCGTCTACAAGGTAACCTAGAGGGTTAGAGGTCTCGACTCTAGGAACCCTGAGCGGTTGGCTAGGGCCAGCATCGGACACGCGCAAGCTAGTAGGGAGGTTAGATGGGGTATCAGAAGTCCCAGAAATAGCTCAGCTTACTCCCTAACCGGCTGCTGTAATATTCTCTAGGGTTAAAAGGGAAAATAAATTACGTTTTTCAGTAGAACAAATTCACCGTATAGGCTCACTAAAATGGTCCCTTAAGCATTCAACCCTAAATCTTTCCGAGCACTTCGAGTGGTCGCTGCTATCACGATTCCATGTAGTGCGAATTTGCAAATCACTTGGAATCTCGACAATGACCCACTCACTCTTAAAACTGTGCAGTTTATTAGGGAGGTCCGAAAAAATTTTGTTATTCGAAAACTCGTTAACCTTTAACCTCTGGAGAGAAAATGTTATCAGTCCTTTCAGACTACGGACTCTAAAAAAGGCACTCAAGATGGGGATAGTAGGAACGATACCTAAACTATGACACACCACTGAAAATCCTACTATTTGAGCCCAAGCATGCGGATGAAGTTGACAAGGAACTATATCTTTGTACCTAAGAAACTCTAGACCAAACTCCGGCAACAGAAAACGAAAATCGAAGAGTAAGGACGCTTTATGCACAGCTACGCCATTTCTAACTAGGTTAAGCGTGACCTCCCCACTGACTGGAAGTCTATAACGGTAACTGGAAGGAAGGGGAAAACGAGTGTTGAAATCCTCTAAGTCCGCATTCATCAATGTGCATTCAACATTGCCCCTTCTAAGTGATTTACCCGAACGTTGCGAAGACATGGTAAAAGAAACAATGGGTGACAGACCTATTGGGCGACAGACCTACTGGGCGAGAGGCTTAGCTTGCGAGAGACCTAAACTCTACACGGAAGACCAAGAC
Source organism: Heritiera fomes (assembly GCA_032173925.1). Taxonomy (NCBI): domain Eukaryota; kingdom Viridiplantae; phylum Streptophyta; class Magnoliopsida; order Malvales; family Malvaceae; genus Heritiera; species Heritiera fomes. The sequence continues at coordinate 10,548,963 of JAPDPM010000009.1, read as the reverse complement.
ACTTGTGGGAGATCTAAACTCTACGCGGAAGACCAAAACACCTGCGAGAGACCTAAAACTAGTTGCAAGAGGCGATATGTAAGGCGACAGGTGCATACTTACTGTCACTGCGGTAAGCGAGAAACTCCTGGTGTGAAAACGAAACACTCTTTTGGCGACAGACTCTTTCGGTGAGAAAGCTGAAATTACGATGACAGACTACTCCTCAAAGGTTTTTGTATGATCCTTTGTCGAACCCCAGCTATTTATATGCCGAACGTCGCGCCTGATCACATCTCCCATAGAGTAGAGCTCTTTCACCTGCAAAAAATATCAGAGAAAATCACAAAAAACAGAAAACTATTCACATTGGGCTAGGACCAAAGACACATATTTATACTTTCTTGGTTGGAGAAATCCAACAAGAGAGTAGAGAGCAATTGATATGATAAAGTCTATCTACATTGGACCAGGCCTAAGATTGTTAGGATTCACCACGAGGCAAGGAACCATTGGGCCATGTGACCTTCAGCGAAAGAGGCCACACCCTATGACAGGACATTTGTAGCAGGCGATAGACTCCCGCGGCAATCACCTGTCGCCCATCGTTTGACATGTGGTTCTTCCACCCGGCTTTCGCAACGACAGACTCCTACCACCAAGAACATGTTACACTTCTGAGTCTCTTGCCGGCAATAGGTTGCTGCTACTTCCAGAATTTAAGAAATCTGTGTTATACTTGGAAACAAACTCCTAGTAAAAGGACAGAATCACCCTTAGGTAATTAACCTAGAATATACGCCTATAAATAGGCCCCAGGTATAATTCTATTCTCTAATTTTTTGACTACTGGCTTTTACGCTTTCCAATACTGAAGAACTTGTGGCTGACTTAAGCATCAGAGTGCCTACGCAGGGAACCACCCCTGCGTCCCTCTGACTTTTCTTGTTTTACAGAAGCTTATTGGAGACACGTGGAGACAGAGTACGAACAACACATCAACATACCTTTATTATTGTTTTGTGCAACAACAATTACAATAATGGATCAATCTCCTTGGTTACTGAAGCTGGAAACCATAGCACCTGCATTGAATAAGATAAAATTGTGCTGGAAACAGATTGCACTGGCATAGCTCAACCAGTAAAAGACAACTAGTGAGCTTTCCATGATGCAAGTCAAGTTTTAATTTTATCTACCAAAGGTTGATAATCCGCTTTCTTTTAATTTTAGTTGAATATGGGAACACCCAAGTAATTCCCAAAACTAACAAAATGTTTCATTCCAGTAATCTCCTTCATAGCAGCAATCAAACCACGTGAAACATTACGGGAGGTAAAGAATTTTGATTTGCTTATATTAACTTTCTGACGATGTTACAAAAGGCTTCAAAACAATGCATAATAACAGGACATTGTTGGATAGTTGCCCTTTCAATTGGAAACAAGTCATTAGCAAAAAAGATATGTGACAGCATAGAACCACTACAGATTATAGATATTGGCTTCCAATCTCCGCCATTAACTGCCTGCTCAATAATATCTGATAGCTTTTGAGGACGTACTACAAAGAGGCAAGGGATAAAAGATCCCCTTGTTTAGGGCTTAATTTAGATGGATGGTGAAATTGATTTGGTGAGATTAAAAATAATGAAATGGCATTTAAAGACATTTTTTTAATAAAATATTAAAAAATAATAAAATCAAGGGCAGAAAGGTATCTTACCCTCCTGTTATGTTGTCCTTTTCCTCATTCACTAAACGCATTGGAGTTAAAAGCTCCGCCAAACTAAGCCTAAGTCCTTGGGAAAGCTTGAAGTTGGTTGTTGATTGCCCATTCCACAAAACATTCATTTCTGTTGATTTAATATAAAACATGATCAGTTGTATAAGGGAGTGGGGCAACCCCAAATCAAATAATACCCACTTAAGAAAGTCCTAACTGATATGATAATCTGCCTTCTCCAAATAGATCTTCATATAATTAAGTTGTCTTTCCTCCATTTTCTTTTACTCAAGGAATGAACTACCTCTTGAACAACTATAGTGTTGCTTGAGCTACATCTCTATGGAATAACGCTAGAGGTGGTGGCAAAAGCTAACTTGAGTTTGCAACTACCTGAGACCGAACCCAGACCAACTAGAATTGATCAAAAAAAGTCAAACGTCCTAATCCAAAAAGGCCCAAAACCAAAAAAACTCGAACTAAAAAAAAGCCAAACTTGACATACACCAAATCTGATACGATCCGGAACTGAAATTGATCCGATCCGAAACCCATAAAGAATCGAATTTATAACAAAAAACTCAAATTATAATTATATGATTATTATTTAAAATAAAATAAATAATTGATACACTTTTTAAATTAAAAAGTTTAAAATTTTGAAAACAATTATTATTTATTATACAATTATATCAATTATGTATCATCAACAAAATAAATATTAAATCTTTTTAATTCAATTATTAAATAAAATTAATTTAAAACACCATAATATATGAATATCAAATAATCTTTAATATTATACTTATTGTATTTATAATAATAAATATGTTATTAATTTAACATTTGATTTTATTATAAAAATCATTATATTATTTTATCATTTTTATTTCATAATAAAAATTTAATTTTACTACAATAATACACCGAGTATATAAAAAAACCATTATATAATTTCAATATTTATTTGAAACTTTGAATTGATATTTTGTGCAACACATTAAGAATATTATTAACAATATTAAGTTTAACCTATATTTTCTTAAAGTTTTAAGTATAGCAAAATATTAAATTTACTTGAAAATAAAAATCTAATCTTAAAATATTCCAATTTGGTATCTTATAACAATGATTTATATATTATATTATAATAATCTTTTAAGAATAAATTATGTAATCTCTTAATGTGTAAGTATTATTTTGATAGAAGTAATTATTTATTAAAAATAATTTATTTATTATCTATTAAATATAAAATTAAAGTGTGGATAAAAATAATATTTCTAATAGTAAATTAAAGTGCAATTTAATAATATACCATAATAGTATTATTGTGTAAGCGGTACTTTTGATAAAATTTTTTTTATACTTTATTAATATTATGATTAATCATATTTAAATAACTAGCATTATATTAATTAATTTAGTAATATCTACTATTTAACATTTTAATTAGATATTCGATCAATTGGTATATATCTAATGTTATTATGTTAAAGTGCACATAGAAAAATTAGTACTCATTTGGTATATAACTGTGTATAATATGATTATATTAAATGTTATTATTTCTTAATATAATGTGGATTGGTATATGTAACTTTTTTAATTTAATGTTCTAAATTTTTAATGAGATACTTGATTAATTAGTATGTACAAGTACGATTATATTTAGTTTAATAATATTAATATTCTGATTTATGTACAAACCAAAAACAAAATAAATATAAAAGTGAGATAATTAGTTAAACAATTATTCATAGTATTTTTTTAATGTGTACTAAAATTTTGTTCAACATTATAATTGAACAATTAGTTAACTAGTTATACAGTTAGATTTAATTTAATTACTAGTTATGTTGGTATTTAAAAAAAATAAATGTAAGAAAAATTCTTAAAAATTTTAAAATTTTATTAAAAATATAATATAACTATTAAATTAGCTAATAAAATAAAACAAAAAAAAATTATTGGACTAAGAGTGTCCAAATTCCAATGGCCCAACTTTGATAAAAAAAAATACAATGACCTAATAAGTTATTGTTAAGAGTATAAACTATTTATATAAAATGTTTAATTGTTTAATATTTAGGCTTAAAACCCAAATATATCCATCACGTTTGCCACAAAATGGGATTAAGCCCTCAACATTTAATTGTATGGAAATCAGTTTATTAAGTTTTATTTTAAGTAATTAAAACCTAAACTAAGTACATTTCTGTTAAATTCTTTAACTTTTGTCACTCTTGTAGAGTAATAAAACTTAACGACAGTTAGAAGGACTTAATGGAAATGTACTTAATTTTGTTATTTTGAAATATTTAGGATTGATTTTCATGTAATTAAACGTTGATGGTTTAATTCCACTTTTTAATAAGCGTGGAGAGTATATTTGGGTGCTAGAGAAAAGATTGTATGAAACGGTTACTCTACGTTAGTATATATCACTTTCATTCAAATCATACCACCTAATTACATTGTTGAAAAAAGTCAATCATTTATTACACATCAGATGTGATAATTAAATGGTGAATATTTACTTCAAGAGACTCATTAATGATTCTGATAATAAATGATTGACTTTTTTCAATAATATGATTATGTGGCATGATTTAAATGGACATGATATATGCTGACGTAAAAAAAACCGTTTTATACAATCCTTTCTCTGGGGTGCTAAGCCATTTATTTATAATTTGTTAGTTATTTATTTATATAACTAATACTTTTAGATTTTCACTTTCCTTTAGTTTTACTATATATATTTTGTTGGCTCACTTAAAAAATAAATTTTTATACAATTATTAATATATAATTATTGTCATAACATATTAAGTTCTAGAGAAACCTAATAGCTAGACACAAAATCTATGGAGTCGCCACCAACCATTTTACCTAGGTGTGATTGGTCACCTATTCAAACTATGGATAAGGATTGGTCTACATCTCAAATTTAGGATTTGGGAGTACGGTTACGCATGAGAAAGGATTAGCACCCTCACAATGCCTATCATAAAATGGTACCAACTAACTGTAGGTTATCTTAGATTTGCCTTAGTTAATCTTAAGTTCAATAATTAAATATTGGAAAATATTTCTAAGCATCCTCCATTAAGCTGGTGGGACAACTTAAAAAATTTTCTTCACATCAAGAGTATTTAAGTAGTATTATGCAACTTGCTTGAAGAGGCTCTGTTGTCGGATTCATTTTAATGTTTTATGAAAAATTCTAATTTTGACTTCTATCTAATCCATTCTTGCTATCTTATCATTTTTATTACTCTTATTGTTTTCTATTATTTTATTAATGTTTAATTTTAGTAATTTATTTCATTAGAGAATGAATATGAATTATTTTTCTCAAAAATTCTTTTTAGATCTTCCATTAAGCTGGTCAGATCTTGAAAGAAATTGCTTGACCTAAAGATTTCAAAAGTATTACTTAAGCATAATTCCTTTTGGAATCTTATCATCGGAATAATCAATAATCAATACTCAATCTCAATAATTATTATTATTAACTATTATCATCATATTTTATCATTTTATTATTATTATTATTATTATTGAATTATTAATATTTCTTTATATTTTATCTTTGTAAGTAATTATTTTAATTTTAGTTTTATAATACGTCTTATTTTATTTTTAGACTAAATATAAGCCATTAGTTATTGAAAATCTTCTTTAGATCATCCATTAAGTTGGTGAAGCCTTGAGAGAACTCTTTAACCTAGAAATTTTCAAAAAAATTACTTAAACGTAATTCTCTTGATATTTCATCATCGGTGTAATTCATATTCACATTCTTTATCATTTTAATATCTAATTTTGGTTATTTTATTTATTTCCTTCCTTGTTTTGTCACCTACAAATATTATTTTTATTATATTATTAAAAACCATTAATATCTTTTCTAATTTTGTAACTAATTGTTTTTATTGTAATTTTTTAATAAATTTATTTTTAAAATAAATATAAATTATTTGTTATTGGAAGCTCTATTTAGACCCTTCATTAAGCTGGTGAGACCTTAGATAGAATTTTCTCACCTAGAAATTTTCAAGAAAATTACTTAAGCGTAATTCTCTTGATATTTCATCATGGGATGATTCTATTTATTTTAATTTATTTATATTAAAATTTTATAGTTGCTTCACTCGTAAAACTAATTTTAATTTACCATTTAGTTTTGATTTTATAAATTTACTTTGTGTTATTAATAATTACAAACCTTATATGTTTAGATTTACTTCTAGAACATAGCACATAATTAAACCTTCCTCAAATATTTCAATTGCAAATAATTAAGTAAACAAGACAAAGACATTCCACATGACATACGTACAAGCAAACCACCAACTATCAATTTATTAGCCAAGTAAAACAAATCATTCAATAGCCAAGTAAACCATGGCACTATTCAATACCTTTTACAAATACGGTAAGTGATTAAAAGTAAATAGTTAAGTCAGGATACAAAACATAAAGATACGCCACATGTTATTTGCATCATCAATCCACTAGCCAGGTAGAATAATCAATTAGTAGCCAAATAAATTTATTAAGTTAGAAGCAAACAAGAAAAATGCAATAAAAGCAAGCATGCTAGCCAAGTCTTCTTCCTTTGTCTTTTTACCTTTTTCTCCAAATCTCTATTTTTCTCATATCTCACGTGCTTCTCTCTTCTTGTGGTCTCGTCTTCCTCTTTATTCACTACGTTTCTTGTCTTTCTCTCAGGGTATGGAAGGCAGAGCTGTGAAGGCCTTCGTAGGATAGGCTTGACTTGGTGTTATGAAGGTCTGGTAAGGTGACTTTTTCTCTTTTCTTGTCCGTCTCTTTCAGTGCAAGGTAGCAAGGAAGGCGCTGGTCCAAACAGCACGCCGTGGAAGATGGCAGTGGCGACTGAGGCACTCAGCAGTGATGGGAGCAATTTGGTTTAGTCAGTAGGTTTCTTTGCTTTTTTTTTTTTTGGTAAATTATCCGTGTGTCCCTTTTTCAATTGATTGCCTCCCTTTTATATTCCAATTTCTTGTGCGTTTGTTGAAGGTCAAAATTTTGGAAGTTCAAAAATCAAATAAAGATTCGATACTGATATTGATTTGATTTTAATGTAATAGCTTGATTTCGACAACAATTGAATTCTCTTCCAGATTTTCGAGTTTCAATAGTAAAAAATAGATTTTGTTTTCCATCTTTTATTTTTCAGAAAATCATTCCCAATCTGAACTTCCCTCATTCAATTTCTTTTTTATTTTGTGATTTTTTTTTGTATTTTCATTTTTCATTATTGTTTTTTAATTTTTAATTTTTTTCATTTTTTTGAATTATTTTATCGAAAATAAAAATAAAGAATAAAAATGTTAACCAAATCTAAATCACAAATCAAAAATAAAATCCAAAATAAAATATATATATAATATAGAAACTAATAAAAAATAATATCCAGAAAAAATAGTGTCTACAACTACCTCTCTTTGCACTTTGCTGTGAAACAGTAATGGTGCAAAGACATAGACAACCATTTTGTTCGAATGTAGGACCTATCAATGAATTCTTTGTAAAATATTATATTTCCTAGTCTTCTCTCTCATAAGGCTAAGGAATAAATGCAAAATGAAATTTCCTAATGTTCTCCTATGAAGATCGAGGAATAAATGCAAAATTGAAATTTTCTAATCTTCTTCTCCTATAAAGATTGAGGAATGAATGCAAAATGAAGTTTCCTAATCTCTTCTATCATAAAACTAAGAAAATGAATGCAGAATGAAATTTTCTAGTCTTTTCTATCATAAGACTAGAGAATGCAAAGTGAAATTTCCTAATATCTTCTATCATGGGACTAACGAATGAAATTTCCTAATCATAAGATTAAGGAATGCAAAAAAAAATTTTTTTTCCTAGTCTTTCCTATCATAAGACTAAGGAAATGAATGTAGAATGAGATTTCCTAATCTTTTCTATCACAAGATTAAGGAATGCAAAAACATGAATTTTCCTTGTCTTTCCTATCATAAGACTAAGGAAATGAATGTAGAATGAGATTTCCTAATCTTTTCTATCACAAGATTAAGGAATGCAAAAACATGAATTTTCCTTGTCTTTCCTATCATAAGACTAAGGAAATGAATGTAGAATGAGATTTCCTAATCCCTTCTATCACCAGATTAAGGAATGAAAGTGAAATTCCTAGTCTCTCCTCTCATAAAACTAAGGCATGCAAGATGAAATTTCCTAATTTCCCTTACCACAAGACTAAGGAATGCAAAAAATGAAATTTCCTAGTCTCTCTTATCATAAGACTAAGGAAATGAATGTAGAATGAGATTTCCTAATCCTTTCTATCACAAGATTAAGGAATGCAAAGTGAAATTCCTAGTCCCTCTTATCATAAGACTAAAGACTGAAATTTCCTAATCTTTTCTATAATAAGATTAAGGAATGTAAAATGAAATGTCCTAGTCTCTCCTATCAAAAGACTAAGGAAATGCATGTAGAATGAGATTTCCTAATCTTTTCTATCACAAGATTAATGAATGCAAAGTGAAATTCCTAGTCTTTCCTATCATAAGACTAAGGAATGCAAGATGAAATTTTCTAGTCTCTCATATCATAAGACTAAGGACTGTGAAATAAAATTTCCTAGTCTTTCCTATCATAAGACTAAGGAATGCAAAATGATCATGAAATAAAAGCTCCTCTCACCAGAGGTTATGAGACCTTTGAAAATAGAAGGCTCCTCTCAACAAAGGCAATGAGACTTTGAAAACAAAGAGCTCCTCTCAACAGAGGTTTTGAAACTTCTGAAACACAAAGAGCTCCTCTCAATAAAGGCAGTGAAACCTTTTGAAAAATAAAGAGCTCCTCTCAACAGAGGTAGTGAAACTTTGAACATAAAAGTTTCATTTCAGAATGCCAGTTAACATGGGTTTGACTGGGCTTAACTTTCATTTTGACTCAACAATATTAGGCTTCATCCTCCTCTAAGGTGCCAGCTAAACTAGACTTTGCTCTCATCTAAGGTTTTTTAAAAAAGTATTTTTCTCATCATCTTCTCATACCTCATCATTTTTTCAAATTACCATCTCTTATATTTTTGTCCTATACATTGTATTCTTACACTTTCTCTTTTCTTCAAAATTTTCATAATTTAAAACTTCTTATCCTAATGTCTTAACAAATAGTTCAATGTCAAAATGCAGTAATGAAATGTCATGCATGTCATGAATATAATGAATGCCTTGAATACCATGGATACTATGAATGTTATGCACATGTTAATGTCATGCCCCTTGAATTATTCCATGAATGTATGTAAATGCAATCTTAATTGTAGTAACAAGATTCTCATGCTCATCTCATTTTCCTCAAGTCCACTCAATTTGTTGGATTCTTCTTATTCAAATCTTCTATCTTCACTTCTCGTCCCATCTTCTGTTGAGTCTTGGTCCAATTATGCATGAAGACGTGCCATCATGCTTTCAAATTTATGTTTTCATCATTTTTTATTTTTGTTTCTTTCTCTCTCTTAGTAATGCAAGAGTTCTCAAAAAATATATTTTTTCAAAAATATACCCACAAAAGTTACCAACATTTATTTATTTTCCTTCCAACTCGACCGCCAATGTAATGCACTTATGCCTCTTCTCAATTTGTTATAGGGGTGGAATAAATTTAAAATAGTCATGAGAGATATAGGTATTCATATTTAGAAAAGGAACATGAAATCAAGAAAAATCAATGGGACAGTTTGTTTGGAATAGGGTTTTCAGTATCCATTTAATAAACATTTTGACAATTTCAATCAAGTCAATCTAAAATTCTTTTCCAAAAGTCCACCCTTATTAATATGTTCTTTCATGTAGTGTCTGCCAATCTTGCCCTTGTATCAAAACTTTTTGATGCTGATATTTTCCTAAGCCGCCTTCTCGAGTTTTCAATTTAGGTGTCCCTTCATTTGATTTAAACTGCCCTTTTCGAGTTTTCAATTTGAATCCTCCTTTTTCTTTTTAGTTTTTATTTTTTTTTAATTTTCTTCTTTCTTTTTTTCATTTTTTTTATTTTGCTTCCTTTTTCAACTTCATTGACTTTGATAAATTTTTGTGATAATCGGGAATTTTTCTATTTTTGGTATTAAATTACTCGAAAATTTAATTTTAATGCAAATAGATAAGCGAAAGTAAATAAATAAATTTATTTACGAGATGGGAAATTGTTGGAAATTCCCCAAAATTGATGAAGTGATGAATTTGAGGAAATTATTTTGGATATTAAGAAATCCAAAAATAAAAGAAATAAAAATATGTATATCATTATGCATTATATATATATATAAATATATATATGAAATATATATTATTTTAAATTAAAGTGTATAGATATATATATAAATTATAAATACAAAAAAAATATATATCTATGTATATGGAAATATAGTATATTTATACATATATAAATATAATTATATTTTGAATTATATATATTTATAAATATAAATATATATAAATAAATCAAATAAATAAATAAATAAAACAGAAAATGGGATCGGGATACCCGAGTCCGTTTCTCCTCTATTGTAACAGAGGAGAACCCAGCTGAGGCAACCGATCCAGCCGGCGGAAGAGAAGGAAGAGGAGGGAAAGAGAGGCATCACCGGTGAGACGAGGGGGAAGAGGAGAAGCGACCAGCGACGGCCCGAGGCGAAAAAGGGAAGAAACGAGGCGAAAACAGAAAGGAAAGGAGAAGAAAGAAAAGAGAAAAAGGGAATGGTGGTGTCGGCCGATTCGGGCACCGCCACTCTCGCTATCGGCGAAGGTCAACCAAGAGGAAAGGGGTAGCCGGTGGTAAAGAGGGAAAAGGAAAAGGAGGGAAAAAGAGGAGAAAGAGACCGAACCTACCGCTTCTAGATCTGCCACTGTCGTCGTCATCGATCTGGAAAAGGAGGCCAGAAACTGCTTTGCCGCCACCCCAGAAGCTTTGGAGGGGCTGAACTGGTAGTGATGGAGGCCGATGGTGGCCAAATCGACGGGATGAGGTGAATCGGCTGAACCGGTCTGAATCAGTCCGAACTGGTTCAGACCAAAAAAAGAAAAAGAAAGGAAAAGGAAAAAGAAAAGAAAAAGAAGAAAAGAGAAAAAGAAAAAGGAAAAAGAAAAAGAAGGAGGAATAAGAAGAAAAAAGGTAGGAAAAATTTATGAAATTTTTATAATTATTATTTTATTGAATAATTATGTAAAATTCTAAATTGAGTATGGAATTGAATTTGTAGAAAATCATACTCAGAGATTTGAGATGATGGAAATCGAGAGAAGAGGACTACAAGCGTGACGTAGTGAGGAAGTCGCTAACTCAGAACAGGTAAGGGAGGCATGTGTAATCTGTAAGGATATTTAGATTTTGCATGATTTAATTATGCATAATTTTATGAAAATATTGGTGAAATGATATGGTTACAAATTGTGGAAATTGGCTGGTTGTGAAATTATAAACTATCTATTTTGTTCAGGGAGGCTAGTCAATAGGCAGCGGTTATGCTGCCAAAAATTTTAGAAAATTATGAAAAATCATTATAAATGACTTTCTTATATGAAAAAATAATTTCCAACCACGGAAAATGAGGAAAATTATGATTTTTCATAAAACATGAATATAACAAATTTTATTTAAAAAATATTCATGTTATTGAAATTGGTGATAATGATATCACCGAAAATTCTCCCGATATGTGAACTATATATGATATGAAATGAAAGATGAAAAAGGGATAAAGTGAATATTTTATAAATGTTTTTCTTAAATATTCACTTGATTTATTATATAACCTTTATGGTTTTAATTATGAAATTATTTATTTCTATAAATTCCATAAAAGTAAATTTATGATAAAAAAACATTATTTTGAGACTAGTTGGCCCCTTTATCATGCTGATATGTGATATGTAGTCCTGGTCGACACCTGATCAGTGATCCACCAAGGACGATGATAGACTATGGCCATAGATCTGATATATTTATTTCTTTACCCTTCTGGGTTTATAACATGATACGATATGGGTGAATTCCTCAGTCTCCACTATGATATGTGATATGTTAAAAGTGATATGTTTTATATAATATGTGATATGTTCAAAACTGAAATGTCTTACATGATATGTGACATGTTACAAAGGAAATGTCTTATACGATATATGGAAAAATAAAAATGATTTACAGTACTTTCTACAGTGTTTATTACTATACTAAGTACGGTACTACATAATCATTTTTATAATATATGTGACATGAACATGTGATATGCTTTCAAAAAGGAAAAAGGAGATTATAAATATAATATTCGTATTATGATTTTAATTGAATATTAGATTTAAATATGTTTTCAAAGAGAAAAGAGGAGATTAAAAATCTAATATTCTTATTTAATTTTAAATTGAATATTAGATTTAAATGATGTAAATGTTATAAGGAAATGATTTTAATAGCTTATTTTGCTATTTAAAGTACTGTACTAATTATGATTATACAGTAAAATATGAAATAAGTTTAAATGAGGATGATTATGATTTAAACTAATATTCTTTTCAAAGAATATATGAATATTAGTCATTTTATTTAAATGCTTTATTTCATAAAAGCATTATTTTGAAAGGAATATGAAAATGATATGGAATAAAAAGGAAAAGGATTTGAATTACACGAAATAAATTATTCTCTACAGTTGCTTCTAGGTTTTGGGACAAGACAGGTATTTCAAAATACCTTTCGAACTCCATCCGGATCCCTAATCGACTGTAGTATCCTTCCTATATGAACCTAATGTACTTATAGGAATCCGAAAATGATTTTATAGCATATAGATATATGGATATCAAGAGTTACATATAACTCCTTTACTGAGTCGTGGTTTGCTCACTCCCTAATTTTAACATTTCAGATTTTCAGTGACTGCGAGATCTTGCATTCGAGGATCTCGGCTGCGCATCTGGATGATATGTGACTACTCAATTTATTTCGGAGGTACAATTATTTGATTTTATATGTTCAAAATTTTGATTTACAGTACTACAACATTGTATTAATAAGGGAATGTAAGTATTGTTTACAAATAAAATTTGTAATTATGTAATTCTGTAAATTTATAAGATTACGGATATTGTATTTTCAATGAATTAAAGTGAAAAGAAAAGCATCCCAGACAGCCCAACCATATAAGGTGTATAGAAAAATGTGTAAAAATTTGGTCATGGGCTGTGACAGATTTAATGATATCAGAACAAGGTTGGCCTAATGTTTGTCGATGCTCTTGGAACAAAACGAGTCGAAAAATATTAAAATCCCCTATAGTACTGTGTAGTCTGAATATATAAAGAAAATAAGTGATTGTAAAAGGGAATAAAAATTTCAAATGGTGTGGAAATTTATGAACTAAGGATGCTAAAGAGGGATAATGACCCTAGAATTTTACCTGAAATAGGTGATCTCATAATCTTAAATGAAGATCTGTTCGGTAAGAAACATAAAGGAACTTGGTGAGGGCCCCACCCAGGACTTTTATGTCCGGATCGAATTAGGACCTTGCAGTGATGATATGAAAAGTGGAATGAGATATCATCAGTAAATAGATCTTAAGATCACTTGTTGAATTATTTTGAAGAGAGAGAAATTTATGGAGAAATGACAAAAGTGTCCTTATATGGAAATTAATTCTTCTGAATCATAGTAGACCAATTGATATAAAATTGACTGATTTGACAGAGTGATTGATGGTGTAAGGATGCATTACATGCAAAATGATCTATTTATAAATCCCATCAAGATTTCTCTTTCTAAATCGGACAAGATCTTAAAATGATGATATAAGTGTGAGAAGGGATATCATCATCATATAGATAATAAGATCACCACTTTAAAGTTATATTGAAGAGAAAGAAATAAATTAACGAAATGATGAATATGTCCTTATATTGGATTAATTTCTGGATAGTGATGGACCAAATCGATCTTGAATTCCTTGATAATGGTGGAGCTAATGATAACATAAAGAATGTAACATATGTATAATGGTCCCTATTAATAATCCCACCTATCCTTAGATTATTAATGCGACCCAAAATGTTTATAATGGGAAGTCGCAGAATGATTGGCCTTGTTATTAATTCTTAAAGGGCATGAATTGAAAAGTGTACTGACGGAGTAATTAGTAAGGGATTGTGGGATACAATGAAAAGTGATAGAATTATTGAATGTGAATGAGAAAGTGATAGATATACTTAATGAAATCTATAACAGTACTGTCAATTTTGGTTTTATATATTCATTCTGTTTCTGAAGTATCAAATAGATATTTATAGAACCGAAATATTTTTAAACATGCTTTATAGAATGGTGTACTGTTTGGAGTATTATAAAATTGGAAAGTATGTATAAGAACTGTTAAGTGATTGTAAGAGCAAAGGAAGATGACAACTAACCTGAGTTATTAAATGGAAATGATTTCAAAGTGAATTATAGTAATGAATCGGGTATCTGTGAAATATGTTAGTTAAAGTGTTATACTTGATATAGCATACTAATTAAGATGAGTATATGCTGTGAAGTATGAGTAAAGAAGTGAATCAAGGTGGAGTATGTGTTAAAAAGAATTGAATGTTAAATGTTTGTGCCTTGAGGATATATAGTGAAATTGTTGGACATAGAGAAGAAATGTCCAAAACGGTACGAGATTGTGATTTAAAAAGTATCGGAGATTATTCCCGATAGATTTTCAGAGTAATATAGATTTGGAAGATCAGGTTAACATTGACTCGATTGTTGATAAGGAATCTATTTCTAAGCTTATATCGGAGACTATAAAAGGAGTCCGAAAAGCTTAAGAAACAACTCTAAAAATTTGTTGATGATTTATAAATAGTGTTCACTGATGAGATACCGATATAGTCTGAGGCACTAATGGAATATCAGCAGCATTTTGTATAACCCTACAGACTCTCAAAGATCGAGAACTATATGTTAAGCTTGGTAAATAGGAGATTTGGCTAGACTGTATCTCTTTCTGAGATATATGATATTGAATGACAGAGCGACCATGAATCTGTCTATGATTGAAAGATAGTGATTGAGATACGAAATTTACTGAGTCTAGCTAGATACTACTCCTAGTCTATAGAAGAGTTTAGGGGGCTAACTGCTCTACAGATATTATTTATAATTAAAGAAATTATGGTAGGTGGATGAATAAGTGTAAAGATAGTATTCAAAATGTTAAAAGATTTTAATAGTGGAGTACTGTACCACTTGAGAAAAAGTGACTGAAGTGACGAGAGTGAAAAGATGAAAATGTAATAAAAAGGTAAGTTACATGATGATTAGGGAACACGAATATGAAACAATTCCTAAATTTAAGACTAAAAGTGATTTCTTTTTTACTGTTACGTGGTTATGGCTAGATGGAAGATCGAGCCAAACTCGACAGATGAAATACAATGTGTGAAGACCAAGAATTTTCTAAATAAATATAAGGTATCCGAAAAATTTAATTTGGACAAAGTGAAATCCAAATTAAATAAGAAATAAAAAGGAAAATTAAATTTGGAAATAAGAAATGAAGGAGGAAATTTAATTTGGATAAATGGAAATCCAAATTAAATAAGAATGAAAGTGAAGAAAATAATTTTGGATGTTTAGAAATCCAAAACTTAATAAGAAATAAAAATATGTAATTTTATATATTTATATAAGGTTATTATATAAATATATTTTTAAATAAATATATATATATTCATATATATACATATGAAATATATGCACATATCGTACGTTGAAAATACTCTTTGATACCATAAAATGAATATGTATGTATTTTATTATACATTTACGTATATATATGATATACATATATAAAATATATATATGTATAATATTTTAAAATAAAGTGTGTGTATATATATATATATATATATTTTTATATGAAATAAATCTGTCACGACCCGAAGGCCGCGACTTTCCTTTATACTCATACTTTTCTTAGTCTACAAATTTATGGACTAAATTTTTCTTTTTCATTTTAAGGTTTGTATTCGGTGTCAGTGTAGTTACTATACTATCTAGGTGACTTATAGTTATTCCATTTAAATATTAAACAACCACGGAAACGATTCTTAGTTACATCCCGACTTGTTAAACAGAATATGTACTGTGTAGTGTCTACATGTAAACTTGTTGATTTTCAATCAATACCAAGATTAGTCAGCTATTGGTATGGGTGATACCAGTTGATGGCCTATTGAAAACAGGCTGAGCTTGGACATAAAGATGCCAATCGATGACCTATTGAAACGGACTGGAAACCGTTAATGAATGGTATCGATATGGTATAGAAGAATTGTGTATTATCTTAAAGGAATAGAATATGAATGATCGAGAATGATTGATTGTGGCAATTTATATGGAAGATAATGGAATGATTGTATAGAATATGATCGATATGTAAATTGAGAAGGATTGAAAGAGGTCAAGAAATAGCCAACGAAAAATGATCGAACCCAAACATATGGCTCGATTGAAAGTACAATCCCACTTTAATTATGAAGATTATTGGAAATTGAAAATATGATTTCGAGTTATAAGGGAACATGAATATGAAGCAGTTTTCGAATTTAAGATTGAAAGTGATTTCTCTTTGGTTATCACATCGAGATGTAATAAGGATACTACGTGGAAGGAGATATAGAGAGAAGATGATTGATAAATGTTACATTTATGGCAAGAGATGATTAACAGTAAAGTCTGCAATGAGGTGCAGCCTTGATTTATCAATGTGACAATGAGTGTTGTGGGATAATATGAAACCCAAAAGAAATATGATATTATGGAAGTGATTATAGACTAGTTGATCAAATTGAATCACTTTTCCATTTTCAAACTTCTAGATTTCTCTAATGCCTTAGTCGAAATATAAATATGAAACGAAGAGAAGGTATGTGAAGTTCCAGTGAGCATTACATATGATGGAATCTTGAATTGCCATATGTTATGGAAAATAGTAAAAGGCTTTGGGATTCCAAATTGATTGACGGCATCGCTCCATACTGATATGAAAATTCGAGCATAATGTGGAAACGCTCGAAGATATGTTAAGAGAGCGGATGCACGAGATTTAAAAAGCTACTGGGACAATTACATACTACTGATTAAATCGGTAAACGATAGTTACTAAACTATATCGACTTGGCATCAAATGAGAGAAACGAATGATAAATGGTGTGAAACAGCTATTATGTGAAAAGAGATAGAAAGTGACAACTCCCAAGGTGATAAGAAATTTTAAGAGGTATGAATATATGGTGGGAAATGATATATAACAGTATAAAAAGTGAATCTGAATTTGACAGTATGCTGGTAGCATCATTTAAAGGATGATTGAAAGGACAAGAAAGATAAGAGTACAGAACAGTACCACTTTCTAAATCTAAGTTAAATTCGGAGGACCGAATTTCTTAAGGTGGGGAGAATGTGAAGACCAAGAATTTTCTAAATAAATATAAGGTATCCGAAAAATTTAATTTGGACAAAGTGAAATCCAAATTAAATAAGAAATAAAAAGGAAAATTAAATTTGGAAATAAGAAATGAAGGAGGAAATTTAATTTGGATAAATGGAAATCCAAATTAAATAAGAATGAAAGTGAAGAAAATAATTTTGGATGTTTAGAAATCCAAAACTTAATAAGAAATAAAAATATGTAATTTTATATATTTATATAAGGTTATTATATAAATATATTTTTAAATAAATATATATATTCATATATATATATATGAAATATATGCACATATCGTACGTTGAAAATACTCTTTGATACCATAAAATGAATACGTATGTATTTTATTATACATTTACGTATATATATGATATACATATATAAAATATATATATGTATAATATTTTAAAATAAAGTGTGTGTATATATATATATATATATATATTTTTATATGAAATATGTATTTACATATATAAATATAAAATATAAAAAAAAAAAGAAAGAAAGAAACGGGCGGGAATCGGGATAACCCGATTCCCAGCCTTTCTCCTCTGTTTCAAAACAGAGGAGAAATAAAAGAGAAAACAAAGAGGGAAAGGAGAGCCGGCCGGTGCCGGGAGGAGGAAGAGATAACGCCGCCGCCGGTGAGCCGAGGAGAGGAAGCTGACGCCGGTGCCAACGGCGGGAAAGAAAAACGGAAAACAGAAGCGAAGAGGAAAACGAGAGAAGCGGGTGAAACCGAAGAGAAAAAGAAAAGGGGGAAACGGCGGTGCCGGTGGATCCAGGCACCGCCACCGCAACCTTGACGTCGGCAAGAGTGAGGGGAATGTGAGAGGAGCCACCGACGGCGAAGGAAACGGCGGAGGAAGGAAGAAACAGAGAAGAAAGAGGTCGAAACCCACGGCCCAGATTCGCCACCGCCGGCGCCGTCGCTGGCGAAACCGAGACCAGATCCGGTATCCCTGCAACCTCGGCAAGCTGTGGAGCGGCTGAACCGCCGGAGTGGCTGGCCGCCGGTGACCGAACCGGTCAAGCTAAGCTGAACCGGCCTGAACCGGTCCGAACCGGTTCAGGCCAGAAAAAAAAAACAGAACAGAAAAGAAAAGGAAGAAAAAAAAAGAAGAAAAGAAAAGAAAAGAAAAGGAGAAAGAAGGAAAGGAAGAAGAAAGGGAAAAAGGAAGAAAAAATGGTAAGGAAATTTAGAAAAAAATAAAATGATGGTATTTATTGAATAATTTATGGTTATATTGATGTAGTGCATTGATATTGAAATTGTAGTAAAACGGAAATGAGACGAATGGTGGAATTCGGCCAGGCTCGAAAAATCGGAAAGTGCGCTAAGCTTTGGCAAATAGGTAAGATACTTTTATAAAGCATTAGTAGCTTTATATTGTATGTGGGAATTATGATTTTATATATGATGCATTTATTTAATTGATTTTAAATGGAATTGTGATTTTTATATGATGCATCAATTTAAATTGATTTGCTAAAAATGCTAAGAGGACCCACAACTGTTGGTGGGGGTCTTAGTAAGAGGTAAAATTGATGAGAATCAACGGCTGCAAGTATAAATTGTGTTTCCCTTGCAGGAGGTTAGGGAAAATTAAGCCGTTATGCTACCGAAATTTTTAGGAAAATATTTGAGGAAAAAGATTAAGTTTCTTACATAAATGGAATCTTGGAGATAATTATTGGAAATAAATATTAAAAGGATTATATGGTATTACTGAAGAGTTTGATATTGAAATCGATGGGAAGATAGATTATTGAAAACGATGATGTGATGAATTATATGGTCTAAACATTATAGAATTGATAAATCAAGTGATTTTAATATCATAAATGGTATCAAGTTGAGATTGAGGTGAAATTATTTATTTGACAAATCACAGATAAAGGTGATGATAGTTATATGATACAACTTAAAAGAGAAAAAAAAATCGAAGTTGTGATTTAGATGGTCGAATGATAGAATTGCGGAATTATCAATCGAGTGACGATTATAGGATTGATAAATTCAAATAAATGGACCGTCTTAGTAGTATGAACTGAGATTTTTGCAATAATGTGGATAGTCGCAAGGTGACTTAAACGATTGAAACACTATTGATAGTGGAAATTGGCAAATTTGTTTTTAGTGGTAAATTGCCAATCAAAAAATTGAATTGAGGAGTTTTACAGATAATTCTAGCATGATATTACATTCTATAGGCCATATGAAAAGTGAATTGAGGATTGTGATATGATTTTTGATAGTGAATGAAATTGAACCGCAAGTCGAAAATTCTGAATATGTACCAATAGGTCAAACCATAAATGGATTTGATAAGCGATTATTGATCTTGTGGTTCTATGATCCTCGATGTCGACTCTGAAATAGATATCGAATGAGGATATTAGTAATTCATAATTTCAGTATCTTGATGGCTATATGGAAACATGATATTTAGATACACATAGATACTAAGAGGATTCACACTGATGATATGGTTCTAGTATCGATAATAAAATGTACAAATAATTATTATAGTCGATAATTATCGAAAAAGGATATTGAATACTGAATGGTTTGAATACCAAGTGATCTGATTATTGAACAATTAGAGTACTGAATAATTTGAATATTGAATGATTTGAAAATTGAATTACTGATTTTACAGAAAGAGAGTCTTGAAAGCGAATGATTGATGGTGATGAATGTAAATGAATTTCTCCACTATATTAGAGGAAAATATTACTGAAGTTGCATACTGAAATGTTTTATAGCATCGCAATTAAGCATGCCTTCTTGCAACTTGAAACATTTTAATAATGTTTATATGAATACTAAAAAGTATTGATTTGTTTTGAAATGAAAGTATATGGTATATATATATATTTTGATATATGAAGTCTCATACAGAATTTTACCATATGTTTTACATGATATTGAAAAGAAAGCTATAGATTTAAATGTTTTATGAGACTGTAGGCACCCTAAAAGAATGAAACTCAATAAAGCATAGTGGAAACCGCCTAATTGGAGCTTTGCTCATTAGGCAGAGAGATGCTTGTCCGACAATAGTCGTGGACAGGTCTCAGTCACGCCTGATCAGTGGGGCTGAGAGAGATGAGGTCTATGGCCATAGATAGCGCCCTAGTTGGTTTCCAGGGGACGATGATATGATTCACTGCTAGCTACAGTGATTTAAGTCTTTATTGATAGAGATGATAGGGATCTAGCCTAGTCTCTAATTGATATGATATGAAGTCTAGAGTATGATTTTATTGATATGAACTCTAGACTTGACATGATTTATACTGTACATGAAACAGATTTGAAATGAAATATGTTTTGAAACAGTACATGTTTTAAACATGTTTTAAAAGTCCATGAGATATGATTTCGACACTTATATGATTTATACGTAATTTTGTGTCGAACATGGCATGATATGCGGTCTAGAGTATAGTTTGATTTGATATGAACTCTAGACCTGATATAATTTACAGAATATGTTTTAAAAGTATATGATAAATGATTTCGACACTTACATGATTTATATAAGATTTTGTGTCGAATTTGAAATGACATGCGGTTTAGAGTATAGACTGATTTGATATGAACTCTAAACCTGATATGACTTATAGTATATGAAAAATGTTTTAAAACCGCACATGTTTTAGACATGCTCTGAAAATGAATACATGAATTGAAATTGAACATGTTTTTATCATGCCATAAAGGTAGACTTGAATGAATTGAAAATTCATACGTGGAGCATGTTCCAAAGTACATATGACACGATTAGAGATGATAGCGGTTTATACAGTAAAGTTACATAATTGCATATTAAACCTTGACATGATAATATGCTTCGTACACGAGTTTCATGATAAATGTCATGACTCGATTTAAATGATATTTCATCTAGACGATGACATGATATGATACATGAACATATGATAGATATGAAGAGAATTGTGAACTTACACTGTGGTGATCATGATTTCTCTATAAGGAAAAGTGATATGAGATGATAAATTATAGGAGTACGATTATGAAATATAAAGTGAATTGATATGGTGCTTCAATTGGACATGATGTACTCCGAGATAGAGGAAAATATAGACTAATAGTATATGACATTCAATTTGGATACGACAGATTGTTGTGCGATGCACTATAGTGTAAGGACAAGAAGACTGAAAAGTGATTATGATGATAATTTTAAAAGTATAAGTGATAGACAGATGATAAGAAATGAGATAATGATATGTTATCGATGAGAAAGGATTAACTGTGATTGCAAATTTGCAAGTTTTGAGCATTGCAGATTAAGACAGTGTAATTCTACTCTTGTATTTATATTAGTATCTTACTGAGCCGTGGTTTTGCTCACCCCACTAAATTTCATCTCTTTCAGATTATTGAAGTTAACATCTGCCATGTGAGCTGCTCAGTGGGCATCGGAGACTGTATATGGACTTGGTACTAGTCTTCTGAGGTATATGTTTCTTATAAATTACTTGTTTACATGTAAGACTTAAATTGAAGCACAGTACATATTCTGTTTAACAAGTCGGGATGTAACTAAGAATCGTTTCCGTGGTTGTTTAATATTTAAATGGAATAACTATAAGTCACCTAGATAGTATAGTAACTACACTGACACCGAATACAAACCTTAAAATGAAAAAGAAAAATTTAGTCCATAAATTTGTAGACTAAGAAAAGTATGAGTATAAAGGAAAGTCGCGGCCTTCGGGTCGTGACACAATGATACTCAAAGGAGTAAATAAATGATTTACATTGTTTACTGCCAGTCATGTAAATGGAAAAAATTATATATATATATATATATATATATCCACATTGGAATTGTGGAATTATATAGATAATGTGGTGACAAAATTGATAAATTGATTATTCAATTTCGAAATCTAAATGATGAAAAGATTACATTCTCAGGTATATTCTAAAACTTAAGTGATAATGAGTATACCATAAGAATAAGGGATGTAATGACAATACCGCATGAAAAGAGATATTGAGAGAAAATGATTACCAAACATCTCAATTACTGCAAGAGATGATTAATATTAAAGTCTGCAAATGAAGTGCAGCCTTGGTGAAATAAATGTGAAAAGGAGTATTATGGGATAATAAAGAATCCCAAAAGAAATATGATGTTATGGAAGTGATTATAGACTGATATCTTAAATTGAATCACTTTTCCATTATTAGACTCCTAGATTTCTCTAGTGCCATAGTAGAGATATGATTATGAAACGGTGAGAATGTATGTGAAGTTACAATGAGCGTTACATGTGATGGAATCTCTGATTTGCCATATGCTTATGAAAAATAGCAAAGGCTTTGGGATTCCAAATTTACTGATAGCACCGCTCTGCACTGATATGAATATTTGAGCGTAATATGGGAATGCTTAAAAATATATGGAGAGCGGATGCACTGATTTCAGAGCTACTGGGACAATTACATACTATTAATTAAATCGTTTAAATGATAGTTACCAAACTATATCGACTTGGCACTAAATGAGAAAACGGGTGATAAATAGTGTGAATCAGCTATTGTGCAAAAAGGAGTGGAGATCAATAACTCCCAAATTGATAAGAGACTTTAGGGAGTATAAATATATGGTGAAAGACGATATGTAGTGGACTAAAAGTGATCCTGATTTTGAAAATATGCTGGTAGTATTATTTAAAAGATGATCTAGAAGTCAGAAATGATAAGCATACAGAACGATACCACCTTTATACTTAAGTGAAATTCGGAGGACCAAATTTTCTTAAGGTGGAGAGGATGTGATAACCAGGAATTTTTCTATTTTTGGTATTAAATTACCCAAAAATTTAATTTTAATGCAAATAGATAAGCGAAAGTAAATAAATAAATAAATTTATTTACGAGATGGGAAATTGTTGGAAATTCCTGAAATTGATGAAGTGATGAATTTGAGGAAATTATTTTGGATATTAAGAAATCCAAAAATAAAAGAAATAAAAATATGTATATTATTATACATTTTGTATATATATAAATATATATATATGAAATATATATTATTTTAAATTAAAGTGTATAGATATATATATAAATTATAAATACAAAAAAATATATCTATGTATAAGGAAATATAGTATATTTATATATATAAATATAATTATATTTTGATTTATATATATTTATAAATATAAATATATATAAATAAATCAAATAAAAAAACAGAAAACGGGATTGGGATACCCAACCTCGTTTCTCCTTTGTTGTAACAGAGGAAAACCCAGCTGAGGCAGTCGACCTAGCCGATGGAAGAGAAGGAAGAGGAAGGAGAGAGAGGCGTCGTCGGCGAGACGATGGGGAAGAGAAGAAGCGGCCGACGACGGCCCGAGGCGAAAAAGCGAAGAAACGAGACAGAAACGAAAGGAAAGGAGAAGAAAGAAAGGAAAAAAGGAAAACGGCGGTGCCGGTCGATTCGGGCATTGTAACTGCCACTCTCGCCACCGGTGAAGGTCAACCAAGAGGAAAGGGGTAACCGACGGTGAAGGGGGAAAAGGAAAAGGAGGGAAAAAGAGGTGAAAGAGACTAAACCTATCGCTTCCAGATCTGTCGTCGTGGCCGTCGATCTGGAAAAGAAGGCCAGAAACAGCTTCGCCGCCACCCTAACAAGTTTTGGAGGGGCTGAACTGGTGGTGATGGAGGCCGATGGTGGCTAAACCAGTAGGATGAGATGAACTGACCGAACCGGTTCAGACCAGAAAAAGAAAAAGAAAAGGAAAAAGAAAAGAAAAAGAAGAAAAGAGAAAAAGAAAAAGGAAAAAGAAGAAGAAGGAGGAAGAAGAAGAAAAAGGGTAGGAAAAATTTATGGAATTTTTATAATTATTATTTTATTGAATAATTATGTAAAATTCTAAATTGAGTATGGAATTGAATTTGTAGAAAATCATACTTGGAGATTTGAGATGATGGAAATCGGGAGAAGAAGATTACGGGCGCGACGTAGTTAGGAAGTCGCTAACCCGGAATAGGTAAAGGAGGCATGTATAGCCTGTAAGGATTTTAGATTTTGCATGATTTAATTATGCATAATTTTATGAAAATATTGGTGAAATGATACAATTGCAAATTGTGGAAATTGGCTGGCTGTGAAATTATAAAATTTCTATTTTGTGCGGTGAGGCTAGTCAATAGGCAGCCGTTATGTTGCCGAAAATTTTAGAAAATTATGAAAAATCATTATAAATGACTTTCTTATATGAAGAAATAATTTACAACCACGAAAAATGAGGAAAATTATGATTTTTCATAAAACATTAATATAACGAATTTTTTTTAAAAAATATTCATGTAATTGAAATTGGTGATAATGAGATCACCAAAAATTCTCCTGATATGTGAACTATATATGATATGAAATGAAAGATGAAAAAAGGATAAAGATATTTTATAAATGTTTTTCTTAAATATTCACTTGATTTATTATATAACCTTTATAGTTTTAATTATGAAATTATTTATTTCTAGAAATTCCATAAAGGTAAATTTATGATGAAAAACATTGTTTTGAGACTAGTTGGCCCCTTTATCATGCTGATATGTGATATGTGATAGGTAGTCCTAGTCGGCACCTGATCAGTGATTCACCGAGGACGATGATAGACTATGGCCATAGATCTGATATATTTATTTCTTTACCCTTCTGGGTTTATAGCATGATACGATATGAGTGATTACCTCAGTCTACACTATGATATGTGATATGTTAAAAGTGAAATGTTTTATATGATATGTGATATGTTAAAAACTGAAATGTTTTATATGATATGTGACATGTTACAAAAGAAATGTCTTATACGATATGTGGAAAAATAAAAATGATTTACAGTACTTTTCTATAGTGTTTATTACTATACTGAGTACGGTACTACATAATCATTTTTATAATATATGTGACATGAGCATGTGATATGCTTTCAAAAAGGAAAAAGGAGATTATAATTCTAATATTCGTATTATGACTTTAAATTGAATATTAGATTTAAATTTGTTTTCAAAGAGAAAAGAGGAGATTAAAAATATAATAGTCTTATTTAATTTTAAATTGAATATTAGATTTAAATGATGTAAATTTTATAAGGAAATGATTTTAATAGCTTATTTTGCTATTTAAAATACTGTACTAATTATGATTGTACAGTAAAATATGAAATAAGTTTAAATAAGGATGATGATGATTTAAACTAATATTCTTTTCAAAGAATATATGAATATTTGTCATTTTATTTAAATGCTTTATTTTGTAAAAGCATTATTTTGAAAGGAATATGAAAATGATATGGAATAAAAAAAAAGAAAAGGATTTGAATTACACGAAATAAATTGCTCTCAACAGTTGTTTCTAGGTTCCGGGACAAGACAGGTATTTCAAAATACCTTTCGAACTTCATCCGGATCCCTAACCGACTATAGTATCCTTCCTATATGAACCTAGTGTACTTATAGGAATCCAAAAAAGATTTTACAGCATATAGATATATGGATATCAGGAGTTGCATATAACTCCTTTACTAAGCTGTGGTTTGCTCACTCCCCAATTTTAACATTTTAGATTTTCAGGAACTACGAGATGTTGCATTCAAGGATCTCGGCTGCGCATCTGGATGATATGTGACTGCTTGATTTATTTCGGAGGTACAATTATTTGATTTTATATGTTCAGATTTTTTATTTACAGTACTACAACATTGTATTAATAAGGGGATGTAAGTATTGTTTACAAATAAAATTTGTAATTATGTAATTTCGTAAATTTATAAAATTACGGATATTGTATTTTCAATGAATTAAGTGAAAAGAAAAGCATTGCAGACAGCCCAACCATATAAGATGTATAGAAAAATGTGTAAAAATGTGGTCACAGGCTATGACAATTTTAGCCTTCAGTGCTCAATCCAAATTAATGCCCCCTATTAGGCATTCTTGATTTTGATCCATGATATCTTCTAAAGCTCATGGGTTTCTTCATTTACTTGATCTACTTCTTTTATCTCCATCAAACCTTCAAAGGATCATTATCTCATTATACAAGTATATCTTCATTCAATACATAATTCTTCAATTTAAGCATTTACATTTGATCAAAATGGGCTTTTAAAGGCATGTAATGTCGGCTCGAGTAAGGGCTTATGAAAGAAAAGGATATAGTAAGCCCAAAATATTTTTCAAGGTTTATAAACCAAGGCATCACTTTTTATCAAGTAAAACATTCAGGCATTTTGCGCTTTTTTAATTCACTCATTTCTTTTCCTGCTTCTTTTTTTGTTTTTGTATTTAAACCTTTTTCTTTTCTTCTTCCTCTTTTTTTTTCTCAAAAATAGGCTATTTCTTCTTCGTCTTCTTTTTTCCCTCAATTTGTCATGAATACTTTCATCTTTGCTCTCAAAATTTCTTTATAAATGATTTTCATCTTCCTTGTCCCCAGAGTGGAGGGTGATCCTTAGTGGGTTACATTACAAAATATAATAACACCACTCTTTTGACCCTTTGCCTTTCTCTTTTAATAACACCACTTTTAACGCAAGATAAACTAGCTTAAAAAAATTTAAAATTGATTTATTAAATAAAAATAACTATAAAACAAAATAAAAATAATTGATATAACGTGATTCAGTTACAATATAACTTTGAAATTAAGTATGTGATATAAAGTTAATAGGTTTTCGTTTCTACTTCTCAATTAAATAAAGATTACGATGGTTTCTTTTTCTTTCTTTCTTTCTTTCTTTCTTTTTTGTTTTTCTGGGAACACTTTCTTTTAGTACATCATAAAATAATTTTTTTTTTAAATTTAGAACTAACATTCTAAAGTTAGAATAAGTGTAAAGCATTGTAAAAAATGATATAATGTGACTAAATCAATTTATAATCCATAGAATCAAATATATGATAAAGTTATTGTTTTCTTTCTTTCCTATCGAGTACAAATTTTCGAACCCCACTTTTAATATATAATACAGTATATTAATATATTAAGAATTAATATTGTAAATTGAAAATAAGTATAAAATAATATAAAAATTGATATAATATGATCCAATTAAAATATAATTTAAAAACATGATTGTTAGGGACTAGGAGTGCCTAGGTTAACCAGGGATTTGCTACCCTAGAACCACTGACTCACACGTACTGTCCTTTTTGGGTCAACCAACCCTCAAGGTTTTGTCAAACAATTGAATAGGAGGTATTCGACACTTGCTAAAAGTCAAGTGTACAAATCCCTCTAGACGCGAATTGGGTTGTTATCCCCCGACAAAACCTTGAGGGTTAGTTGACCTAAAGAAGACAATACGTGTGAATTACTGGTTCTGGAGTGGCAAATCCGTGGTCAACCTAAGCACTCCCAGTTCTTGACAATAAAACGTCATGCTCTGATTATTGAAAATCGAAACCAACTTTTAATATTTTCACTCAGTTAGTTGGGCAGTGCTCAATGTCATCACTATGACATTAAACTAAAACTTACTTAGCTAAATCAACATTCAACTATTCAGATTGGTCCCCATACAATCATTTACAGTACGTATTTATTCTTTTCTTATATTCCCATCTTAATTACATAAAGTTAAGTTAAAATACTTCTTAACTATACTCGAATAAACCACCTCACCTCTACCAATATCCAATATCAAAGATTATAATTGACACTTAAATTTCTTGACTTTATTATTTACATCTCTTTATACACTAAAGTACTTTACAATAAATGTCTAAATATAATAAAGTAACTGTACAATTATACCTACAAGGTACAATATCATAGCCTCGTAGGAGTTCGATTAGAATCCTTTCTTAACAATGACAGCAACCACTGCAAATAGTTTGTAATGTAAGGGGTAAGCTTGCACCTAAAAAGAAATATATATAAAAAAACTGAAACTATGCACATCTACATGCATATATCTAAAACATACTCGTGCACTTACAGTTATTATCAACTATAGTGTTTAAGCACTCTATCGGAAAGGATACTATAATCTGTTAGGAATACCAGGTTAAGTACAAAAAGGATGCTCTAGAACACCTCACTTGTCCTGATCCTTAAATCCAACTATAAGGGATCTATAAAAGATTTTATAGAGGAGTTCATGCATATAAAATCAATGTCAAAACCCTTTTTAATTCTTAGTGACAATAATATACAGTAACAATCATTATCAAACCTTTTATAATTTGTAATAGATCAAATCAATAGTACAAACTTTTATACATTCAGTAATCTTTTAGTAACCAGTTCAATATATCATTTCAGTAAATAGTTCAGTAAAATGCTCAACAAATCCTTCAATAAACTGCTCAATAAACCGATTAGTAAATGATTCAATAAACAATTCAACGATAAATTCAATAAACCAGTCAATAAATGATTTAGTAAACAGTTCAAACAATCAGTAAACGTTCAGTAAGTAGTTCAGTAAAACAATTCAGTAGACAATCAGTAAATGTTTCAATAAGCAGTTCAGTAAAACAGTTCAGTAGACAATCAGTAAATGTTTCAGTAAGTAGTTCAGTAAAACAATTTAGTAAACCATCAGTAAATGGTTTAGTGAACAGTTCATACAATCAGTGGACGTTCAGTAAACAATCAGTAACGATTTAGTAAACAGTTCAGTGGTTATGTCAGTAAACAGTCAATAAATGATCCAGTAAACAGTTCAGTAAATAGTCCTATGATAGTCAATAAACGGTTCAGTGAATAGTCAGTAAACAATTTAGTAAATAGTTCAATAGATGGTTCAATAAATAGTTCAGTAAACAATACTATAACAATTTAGTAAATAATTCAATAATTAGTTTGGTCAATAGTTCAGTATATAGTACTGTAATAGTTCAGTAAACAATTCAATAATCAGTTCGGTAAACAGTTCAATATATAGTACTATAATAGTTTAGTAAACAGTTCAGTAATTAGTTCAATGGAGACATGGCAACATCCTAATATAATCATGTAGTCTCAGTAGTCACAACAAGGAGTAAATAGTAACAACATGTGGCCACATTCAAAAAGGTATTCATCCAGTGTCACGGAGCCAATGACAATCCTGAGGACTGTTGAAGACTTGCTCATGGTCAATAGCAAACAGTACACCCCATAGTACCACGGAGCAGGTGGTACAAAAGTGGCTGTAGACCTGCTCAAGGTCTAACAGCAAACAGTACACTCACTCAGTATGGCATGATTACTCGAAGGTAACTACGAGGAGCCAATAGTCTCAAAACATTTACCTGATTTCCATGAAAACAACAAAATAGTACTTTATGTTTTCGAAATATAATACAGTAATTCGGTTAAAATATAAACTTTTGGGAACTAAGTTTCATTTTATAATCATACTGTTCAGAAATCAGTATATTTCATTCAATACGTTCCATCAAATCCAAAACATTCAAATCATTAACTTCAGTCGAAAATTAGATACTTTCAATAAAACAGTGTCACTTAATTCGAAACATTAAAGCATTAGCTTCTGTTAGATAAATGGAACTTTTAGTGAAACCCTTTTAGTTAGTTTACCATATTAAAATCATTTCTTCAGTCAAACACTTAAAACTTTAATTTTAGTCAGACAATCAAAATCCTCAATAAAATAGATTTAGTTAATCTAGAACATTCAAAACACTCACTTCAGTTAGACATTCAAAATTTCCTATAATATGTTTCATAAACTAGTTAGAACACTTTGTGTGAAACGATGTTCAATCAAAACATATCTTTAATTAGTCCATAAGTATATAAAATCAATATAAAAATATTATATAGTATAAAAATTTTCAACACAATATACAATGTTTAAAATATTTTTATTTACATATAATAGTAACTCTAAAACTTTTTGATTTTATGTAAATGATTGAAAATATTAGAAATCTCTTCCACAACAATGTTACAAATTCATGCACATCTATAAGCCTTAAGGTTTACTCAAGTAATCACTCTTTTTCTTCCACATTTCCTACTTTAATAGTCTCCTATTAGCAATTTAGGGTTTTAAGACCGTTTTACAAAATTTCAGCACCATAACAATACTATCTATCCTAACCCTCTTGCACTTAAAACACAGTTCCATAGCCACAATTTCAGTTTTTCAATCCCAATTCGGTTACAATATCAATCACTCAATTCATTCATTCTTTCCAAATCATACAGTCCAGTCAATAAGTTCAAGTTACACAGTCCAGACAATCGATCTCAATATAGTTTCATTATTCAATTATGCTAAATTTCATCTAGCCATTTTTAATGCAGCCATAGTATCTCTACGTTTTTTATATATATCCCTTACCAATTCTAATCATGGTGTACTATACACAATTAACTCCAGTAAGTAATGTAGATAAGTGAGCATATATTCACTTATCGTTTTCTTAACGCCACTTACTTCGAAGTTGCAAAATAATATCAAAACACAGTCAAATTTCAATATTCCTTTTACAAAGAACATTGTAGACTCTAAGAACTTTCACATTTCCTAATACAACAGTAAATCCAATCTACTTCCTATCAGACGCCAAAATTGCCAGTACAGTCAAAACACTTCCTTTTTCAAATCTAACTTCACCAACAGTCTTGTATTAATTTATACATTATTCTATGACCCAATTTGCATTAAATTGAGCATGGTTTCCCCATGCCTTCGTTTGGCTGAATATGCACTCCTTCTCTACACTTAGTATTCTGTAAATTTAACATCAAATTCATGCTCATCATGCTGTCTACATCATTTTTACATGAAGCCATGCATTGTTCATCATGAAACCCTCTTGGTTGAAATTCAAGAGTGAGGATTCAAGTGTTTTTGTTTCAATTTCACACCATAAACATGCTTAGACATCAAAGAATAGTCGTTTAAAATCGACAAAATTAAAAAAAAACAAAGTGATGAACAAAAAGTTATATTCTCGCAAGTGCACGAATCAAAATAGTATAGCGTGCATATACAAGAGTCGATCCCACAGAGATTTGCTAAATTTATTCAATTAAAATCTAACTACTTATGCTCCAAAAAAAATTATGAAAGCCAATAAAAAGAATTATCTAAGTATCTAATTAACTAATGAAATTAATTAACCAAAAATAAATAAATTAACCAATAGAGAAAAGCCTAGGAATTTGACTTCATCAATACATTGCAATTTTATGTCTTCAATCCTAAAAATCTCAATTCAATTCTAAGGTTCATTCTTCCTAATATATGATTACTCTATTTGATGGCAGCTATAATCAAGTATTTTTAATCATTAATTACCTATGATGTGTAGCATAATCAATGACTAAAAACCCATTAAGAATAGAAGAACATATAACAAGAACCAAATAAATATTCTAACTTGATGTATGCATCAAATATTTATTCAATCATTCAAGAGAGCTATACATGGCTTAGCATATGATGTGTACCCTTACCATGTATCAAAAAATCAATTAATTTATATTAAAGGTGGCCAATCAATAACACAAATCAAGAGATTGAATTAATCACAATGAATGATACTAGAATTAAGAATTGATCAATTAATCATAAAAACATAAAATATGCAAGTAGACTTAATCAAATTCTTAACAAAAAAATTAGTTCATGTTTAATTTAGCACACAACATCAAATTGATAAAAGAAATCATGCTTCAATTAAACAATAACTAATTAAATGTATATAATCTAATAAAGTAATATAATAAACATAAAATTAAAAACTCCCTTTTAAACAAAAGTCAATCTCCTGTACGAGAACCAAACAATAAAGAACTAGCAAAAGGTGGCATTTAATGTGCACAATAATCACGTCTTGCACACAATTGGCTATTGCCTTCAAGCCACAAACTAGCCAACAGTTCAGCAGCTGGCTCTTTTCTTGTGATAACCGTAAATTTTTTATTTATTGGAAATTATTAATATTAAAGAAAAGAGATGAGTTGAAATAAATAAATAAAATTGGGAGATCGAAATATTGTAGGAATTTCGAGAATTGAGGAAGTGATGAATAAGAAAATTCGTATGAAGGAAATTAAGTAAATCTTGAAAAATTTTGATTTGAAGAAATCAGAATTTGTTGGCGGCATGAAAAAGAGAATTAGGCAAAAGTAAATAAGCCAAATAAATGTTTAATAATTAAAGAAAAAGTAATTGAATAAGAGCTTTAAATGATGGCTGCTAATTCTCAGCCAACACATCCTTCCTTGCTTTATTTTTCAGTTCATCGTGATCCTCATCTTCAGCCATCATCACCGAAAGCTTTACTCTGTTTTGCAAACTGTGTGGTCTTCTGTGCATAGTAGAATCAACCATGATCTTCAGTAAATAAACCAAGTTCTTGAGGGAAAATAAACCTTGTATAGTAAGCTTCCAAAACCCTCAAAGAAGTCAGCTAAAAACATTACACAGAAGCTGAATCACGTGGCAAAAAAATTCTGTTCTGTTCAGGTAACATTCAATATCAGTTTTTTTAGTTTGTTATTCTTTAATTTAATTGGTGATGATCATGTATGAGCTGCTTATAGCTTGGTTTAGAAATAAAAAAACTTTGTATAAATGAAGCTTAGAGGTTTGACCATGAGGGTTCAAAGAAGAAAGATGATGTTGTTGAGATTTGTTACATGGATATGAAGGCCGAATATAAGCTGGAAAAATAGTCAGGAAATTTAGAAGAAAAACCATGACAAACAAAGTTGAAGAAAAATATATTCTGGTTGAAGAAGGTTTTGGGGTTAACTTTGAATGAGAGTTACGTGAGCTAAGGGAGAAAGAAGAAAAATGAATAAATAAAATAGGGTTTCAAATAGTCAACAATTGTGGCTGCAAAAGGAAGATCATCTGGGCTGTTGGTACAGCCGAAAACGAAGATGAATTGTTGGTTGAATTGTGCAGCCGAAAAAGTGGAAGAAAAGGTGAATGGGTGGCTGACTTTAAGATGACTTTTATGTGTGAATGTGGAAGATATTGGCAGCTTAAAATGTACTAGGTATGACCATATTTTAGAGACATAAACTGAAGCACGTGTGGACTATAAAACAGAAAAGAAGGTGGAGTCTCGGTTTGAACAATAAGTAGTAGAAAACAAAAAAAAAGAAATAAGAGAAACGTGTTAGGTTGATTTGACTAAAGGATAGACTAAAGCATGAATTTAATTAATATATAAATATATGTAAATATGCAATTTAAAAGAATAAACTACCTAATTCATGCAAGGCCATTCGGCCACAATAAGAAATAAAGGAAAGTGACGTGAAAGGGGAGAAAAATAGAAGAAGTGGCTGACAAAAAGGGGCTGAAAATATACAAGAATGAGATAAATATAAGAACAAGAAAAATAAAGGACAAAATGCCAAATAGGCTTAGTTATTGAGAAGACCATTCGGCCAAAGAAATAGACAAGAAAAGAGGCGTTAGTTAGTGGAGGAAATTTGAAGAATTAACAAAATGGATGATTGGAAAATGGCTAATGGTACCAAAACAGAAAAGTAAGTAAATGAAATATTTACTTATTCATAGTATATTTTAATACTCTAAATAAGGATAATAATAGTAAGATGTTAAATAAGTAAAGGAATTTTATATATAGTTACACCAAAAATTAATTATAGTACATTGTTATTTTGGCAGTTTATAATTCGATGGAATAAGAGCAATAGTGGTGCAATTTGAAACATCTCCTACAGTGTACTGAGGTAAGAGAGACATGTGCAACTTGTAAGGATATCGGCACACATATTTTAAATTATGCATTTAAATTTTATAAATGCAATTGATAGTGATTGGTTGAAAATTGTGGTGATTTATCGGTTTGGAATTGTGGTGATTTACCGGTTGAGATTTAAACTGTATTTTTGTGCAGGATGCTAGCCAATTGGCAGCCGTTATACTGTTGAAAATTATTGAAAAAAATTACCGAAAATCATAATAAATGATTTTTTATCACGAGAAACGATTTTCAACACGAAAATCGAGAAATCGATTAGTTTTCATAAAATATGAATATATTGATAATTAATTTTAAAATATTATCCACCTTGATTTTATTATTTGTACTATTCACTTTCTCAGTCATTTTCTGTATTCATTTCACTTTTCATAATAGTCAACGATCCCGTAATAATTCAATACACTCTGAATTTCCAGCCTTTACAGTCTATAACCAGGCCAATCATCTTATGACATTCCACTATACACTCATTGGATCGCATCGTGTAAAGCCCCGGCCCGTCCAATGTCCGCCTGTACATATCTATATCATCCTCTTTTGGCGAGCACACTGGCCCCCTCAAGGATCTATCGTGAGGCCCAGTCTGTTCACTAGGTCACTCACCATTCGCATCCATAAGCTACGTGTACGTGGAATCAGTAATAGGGATCGTTATATTCATATCATGGCCTTTATGCCATTTACAACTCCATTACTATCAATGGATTCCAATTCAGCTCGGTTTTATCACTGTTCTGAACATCGCCCAACATAGGGGCCTTTTCGTCATTTCGACATTTATTTATTTCTACTCAGTATATCTTTAAATCAAGGATCTTAGTATCTATGTGCTGATAGTACCTCTTCTCGTACTAATATCAGCAATTTGAGATCTTATTCGATTTCGACAGAGAAGTCCACTAGAATCCATAATTGGATTATTTTGCTTGTAATGCAGCTTTATATCATCAATTTCTCTGTCAAATCAATCAATTCCAACTTCTTTTGATCTATCTTGACTCCCGATAAAATTTTGGAGGTAGGGGTATTTTGGTCATTTTTGGTCAAAAATTTTCTCTCTTCAAATTACCCTCAATCGGTGATCTTAAAGTCTATTTAATGATGATACTTCATTCCCCTCCTTTATATCATCACTTTCAGGTTTTAGTTCGATCCGAACCGAAAAGTACTGGTGGGGCCCTCACCGAGTCCTTTCGGTTCCTTACCGAACAGGCCTTCATTTAGATTATAAGAATCACCAATTTTTTTCGGTAATTTCTGAGCCTATTATTTCTTTAACATTCTCAAATTATTCTTTCTCACTCCCTAATTTTAAAATATTCATGTTTTGAAAATGGTGAAAAAGGAAATCACCTAAATTTATCCCAATAGGTGATATTTCACATGAAACGAGGTGAAAAATGAAAAGGACCAAAGTGAATATTTTAATAATATTTCTTCAAATATTCACTTGATTTTATAAATAACCTTTATGGGTTCAATCATGAAAATAAGTGTTTATAAAAAATTTCATAAAGGTAATTAAAGGTGGAAAACAGTGTTTTGAGACTAAAAAGTCTCCACATGTGTTTACAGAGAAAATATGGGACGAGAGTGTTGATTTAGAAAATAAATATTTTAATTTTCCATAAATCATAAAAATGATTGATTTGAATCCCGATAACCTTGAAAATCATGTTTTCGAGTGAAAGCACGGAAAAGCGTGTGTATGTGTTTTATGATGAAAAAGGACAGTTATGACCTTTTATGTTTTACAGTGATTATTTTATAAACTGTTTTCACCGTATGGAAAATATGATTTATGATGTTTTATAATGTTTAGAATATTTTCTAGAATGATGACCCCAGTATGAATATTTTATAAATGTTATTCATAAGATGAAAATATTTTCCTTATGAATATTTGTGGATTGATTAAACTTATATTTAGTGAAAGTGATTTCATAAATGGGGTCTATATCACGTGTTTACTGTTTTGAGACTGTTGGGCCCCATATCATGCTCACGTGTCACGTGTTAGTGCTGATAGATACTGATCCTATTATCATCGTCCCAGTGGACACCTAATCAGTGCATACTGAGGACCCCATAGACTATAGCCATAGATCTCATGTGTTTCCCCTATTAGGGATGATATTATTATAGCATGATATATTTAGGGTGTTGCCTAGTCTCCATGATACTGTACTGATGATTGTACTTTTCATTGAACTTTTGCTGGTACTAAATTATCTACAGCTACTGAGCTTTTGATTTATCATGTGTTAAACTAAATATTTTACGATGTTTTACAAGTGTGGAAAAGAGTATTTGTGAAAGGAACATGAATTCCTTATTTATTTACTTAAGTATTTTATCACGTGAATATTTAATATTTTATTGGGATTTGAATATCAAAAGAAAATGATTACTCTCTACAGTTGCTTCTAGGTTCTGGGACAAGCCAGGTATTCTAAAATACCTGCCTTACTCCATCCGGATCCCTAGCCGACTGTAGTATCCTTCCTACATGTGAGCCTAGAGCCTCTAGGAAGATTTAAAGAAAGTGAAAAAATTATTTTCAGCATATAGATAGCTGAATATCAAGTGTTGCATATAACTCTCTTACTGAGCCGTGGTTTGCTCACCCCTTAATATTAACATTTCAGATTTTCAAGGACTAAGAGATCTAACTTCTGAGGATTTCGAGCTGCGCATTTGGACACACTGCGACAGCTTAATTTATAATATGAGGTATGATCATTTTTTTTCTGTATTTAGACTTACTTTCAGTACTACTTTCTTGAGAATCAAAATAAGGGATGTAATTGATAATATACATTTTATATTTAATAGTTAAATGAATATGAAAAGTGAAGTATCACAGACAGCCCAATCGGATAAGTTGTATATTTTACATGAAAAATGTGGTCACGGGATGTGACATTTCTCCTTCGATGAAACTGTAGCAAGCATAAAGACCAGCGTGCTCTGCGATGATGACAGCAGCAAGTCGCAGGAATGTAGCAGCTGAGGCGACTTGGAAAGTAGCAGTTGCGACAGCGAAGCAGCGCTCACACAACAGCTTGCGGATCTATTCAGCTCCAAAGCTCTCGATTCTTCGGGTTTTAAGAAGTTGCTCTGTAAAATAGAAAGAAACACAGCAAAAGAAAATACTCACTAAACAGCCCAATACTGATCCTCTCTTTCTCTTTGTTCTCTATTTTTTTTTCTTCTCAGTTTGCTCTGCCTTCCCTTTAATGCCGCCTCTTTCCTTTTATAATTTTTCTTTTAAGATTTTCAGGGTTTCTTCTTAGTCAAGAATAAATCTCAGCCCTTCATTCTTTTTTTAATCTTGTGGTCCCAAAAAAAATCCTTAAAACAAATCAGAATTTAATTACAACATTAGAAAGTCAAACAAAGTATATTTCAAAAATTTATTCCAATTACAAAATTTATTGTTTGATTTCATGCCATAATTTTCAAAATTAATTCTCAAATCACTTTCTCTAAATTAATTCACAAGATACATTAAACAATTAATTTTACACAAGAATATAGCAATAAATGTGATAATAAATAATAAAATAATATAACAAATATATTATTATCACAAAGTTTCCTCTCTTACCTACCATTGGGCAAAACTTCAAGGAGCTTTTTCACCTTTCAAATGGCCATTCTCATGGCTGATTCCAAGGTATGTGGTAGAGCTTGATGAGAAAAACAACTTTTGTTTAGTGTGTTTTTCGGTTTAGAGCTTATATACTGGGGTTTTATGACTTTCTCTCTCTAAAACCAAGCTTTCTCACACTTCCATTCATGGTGGCTGGCCAACAATAGAAGAAGAAGAGATATTTAAGCATTTTAAAATATCTTCCAAGCCAAAAGACCATTTTGCCCCAAAACAAATTTAAAAATTCTCATTATGTCCCCACTAATTCAATATTCAATAAAATATTTAGTTTAATTTCAAACTATTTTCATTTCATTGCCAAATATATCTATTTGTCATAATTTAGCCAAAACATTGATTTTTATCGGGGTTTGATCAGTCTTTTGGTGAAATTACTAAAATACCCCTGATTGTTCATTTACGTTATTTTCAGCGTTTTCATGTGATTCAGCCTACGGGTTGGAATCACGTAAGACTTCTTCACATGATGATTCACCTATGACTGTCAATTGGTCATAAACCAAATTAGATTGACCATTATTTATGAAAGTTTTCTCGACTTATGGATGTAACTGTCATTTTTTACCTTGTCGCACTCTTTTCAAAACATGCACAAACGAAGGAATTTTGAGATGTAGATTATTGTCATCTCAATGTTTTACTTCAAATATTATTACTCTAGAATCCCATTTCGATCTGAATAGTAAAAGTCTTTGTGAAGCTCACATTAGGTATTTCTCTAATCCCCACCAAACAGACTCTCTATTTAGAAATCTTAGTGATCAACTCTTGTTTTTCTATTTCTACACTTTTTAACTTATATTGGGTATTGGGAAAACGTGGTTCTCACAATGATTGTGATAAAGTTACTATTTTTTACCAATGGTTTGTTACATTTTTTTTTCCAACACCCCTTTTATTTAAAATAAAAGATTATATATCTGATTCATTCGTACACATAATTTAAATCAAGTACGTGATGAAGTTGTTATTTCCTTTATTTTCACTTCTCAATTGAATAAGTTTACATATCCGATTTCTTTTTATTTAACACTATTTTAATACATGATAATAAAGTAAATTAATAAATTTACAATTAACTTGGCAAAGTGAGAGTAAAACAATGTAAAAAAAAAATGAAACAGTACTTTTAAAATTAAGTACTAGGTAAAGTTTTTTTTTTCTTTTTCTACTTCACAACTGAGTAAGGTTGTTATATGTCAATTTTTCTTTCTTTTTAACAACACCACTTTTAACGCAAGATAAACTAGCTTAACAAGTTTAAAATTAATTGTCAAAAAAGAATAACTGTAGAACAATGTAAAATAATTGATATAACCTGATCAGTTATACTATAACTTTAAAATAATTTATGTGATATAAAATCTCAAGTTCAAATCTCACCAAATGTGAGTTCAAGTTAGTTTGTTTGTTATTTGTTTAGTTTGTTATTATCATTTGTATTAATCAAGTTACTAGTTCATGGAATGTAATATGCTGATTGTGATTATAACTTTGAACGAGAATGTACTACTCAGAAAAAAATTAAATAAGGTTACAACAGTTTTTTCTTTTTGTTTTTCTTTCAACACCCTTCTTTTAGTACATCATAAAGTAAACTTGTTAAATTTGGAATTAACTTTTAAGGTGAGAATTAAGTAAAACACAATGTAAAAAATTGATATGTGATTAAATCATTTTATAATTGAAGAATCAAGCATATGATAAAGTTATTGTTTCTTTTCTTTCTAGTCTTCAACTGAATAATGTTACACATCCTTTTTGTAACACCACTTTCAGTAAAATAAATTAATAAATTTAGAATTAATTTTGCAGGTGAGAATAAGTGTAAAATATTGTAAAAATTTTATATAATAATTTAAAATCAAATACATAATAAAGTTATTGCTTTTCTTTCTTTCTACTTGTCAATTGAATAAGATTACATATCCGATTTTTTTAGCACTATTTTAATACACTACTAGAAAATGTACTTTTAGCAACCATGATTTGCAACAACGAACAATGTCGTAGCAAAATGTAATTATATTTGCAATGATTTTTCATTGTCATTGCTTATTTGAGTTTTTTTTTTATACTTTACTTAACGATAGTTTTTATTGTTGTGAATTCATATCAAATTAACGACTAAAAAAAGTCGTTACGATATCTTTTTACATTTGTAATGACTTTTTATTGTCGTTTCCTTAAAAGTCTTTTAAAAAATTTATACAACAACTTAAACAATTGTTGCAATATATGTCATATTTATAACCACAAAAATATGTCGTTTCGAAATAATATTAGATTTTTAATGATTTTTTACAGCCGTTGTTAAATTAAAATTTTCTTAATATTTTATACGACAATCAAAATAATTGTTACGAAATTTCATTGTCAATATTATTGATAACACAATTTTCTCTTAAATTATATTATATTCACATGAAAAATGTGATTTTTAACACTTTTATCTATAGTACAAAATTAATATTTTTATCTATAGTATTTGAGAATTTAATATTTTTATTATCTTCAAAAATACTAGCATTGCAATTTTACTATATTTTTCTACACCTTATTTAGTCAAGAGCTAGCTTGTCCATTTTTGTTTTAGTTAATTATTTTAATTAAAAAAAATAAGAAAAAAATCAAAATCATAGTTTGCTTGAATTAAAACTACTACTTAGATTAAAACTCTTATTAATTAAAACTTTTACTATTTCTGGGACTAATCCCTATAAAAACAACTTTACTAATAGAAGCTTTCTTTTTTTTTTTCTAAATCACGATTTATTCAAAAGCAAATACGATATGGTGAACAAGTTGCCAAGACATGAAGTGTGGGTTGACGATATCGTTTATATTGCTAAGTCATTTCTGCCTTTGTCTTGCACTAGTACCCTGTGCAAAAGAGAGATATTTTTTTAAATTATAATTATTCCTTTTAATACATGTGGTTTTAAAAGATATTTTTATAATATATATAGTCAATATATAATATATTGTAATATATATTACTATAAGATATATAATATATTATATATTTTATATAATAATTTATTATAATTGTATATATAATATATATTTTATTCTGTTAATACATGTGGTTGCAAGATTACTAGAATATCTATATTATATATATATTATAATATATTATATATTTACACATAGAGATATAATTATAGGTAGAGATTTATATAGAGTTGAATAAAAAAGAGATATATATATATATATATGTCGTAACGATTTCGTCTGGGGACTCGATCGTTTGATAATTTTGAAAACATTTAAAAACAAAATGGAGTTGCTACCAATCTTTTTTGATTAGGTGTGATTGGTCACCTAAAAATATTTATCCTTTTAACAAAATCTCAAAATTAATTAAGTTTTATTAAAAAGATAATTTTTGGTCTGCGAAAACAAAGTTGGGTCCGGGAGTACGGTTACGCGTGGGAAAAGATTAGCACACCTACAACGCCCGTTTAAAAAACGGGACCATCTTAATCACGTGTTATCCTTTTTCTTTTAATAAAATGGTCTTAACTGACTATTTAAAAATAATTCCTATTTTATTGAACAATTTTATTTCTCTTTTCTCAAAATCATTTTTCTATATCTAAAAAAACAAAGAATAAAATTTTTTTGAAAGTGAATGTGAACCTTTTTTTGTTGAATAATTAAATCAAATATTCTAATACTTCTGGTAATATTTGAAATAACATCCTCACCTACAGAATTCTTAAGAATCGCTACTTGCGATTTCTATAGAGTCTCATCCTTGGAAGGGCTCACATTATTTGTATAATTGAATAAAAATTATTATATATATTTTAAAAATCTCATTCTTGAAAATAAGCACGAACCCATTTTATTGAAAAATTAAATCAAATACTCCAATACTTTTGGTAATATTTGAAATAATTTTCCTCACCTAGAGATTTCTTAAGAATCACTACTTGTGACTTTTATAAAGTCTCATCCTTGGTAGGACTCACGTTATTTTTGTAATTGATTATGGATGATATTAATGAAAGATATATGATGCACATAGATTTATAAAAAGAAATTTATATACTTTGATTTTCTTAATGAAACTCTCGATATTGAAGAATTTAGCTAAACATGTCAATACTCTGGTAACGTATAGTTAATTCTTCTCACCTAGAGATATTCGTAGAATCACTACTTGTGATTTCTACGATATCTCGTCATCGGAAGAATTCACTTATTTTGAAATTAACGTTTATGCATATGATGCAAGCATATAATATATGATGCACATGGATTTCTATTTCCTTATTTAACATATTTATTGTTTTTTTATTATTATTTGTTTTTATTTTAAGAATAAAAGCTCATGTATTGAAAAATCACACTAAATCTTCCAATACTTTTGGTAACATTTAGTATACTCTTCTCACCTAGGGATTAGTTAAGAAATCGCTACTTGTGAATTTCATAACGTCCCATCATAGGGAATTCACATTAATCAAATTTAAATTTCATTATTAATTTCCCTTTTTCTTTTAAAAAACTTATTTATTTTTATTTTTTAACAAAAAATTAAATTATTGAAAAATCGCATTAAATATTCCAATACTTTTGGTAACATTTAGATGGATTTCTCTCACCTAGGGATCAGTTAAGAAATCACTACTTGTGAATTTCATAACATCCCATCATCGAGATAAATATTTAATTAAATTTAAAACTTATTATTAATTTCTTTATCATGATTAAAAAAATTATTTATATTCATTTTCAAACACAATTTAAATTATTGAAAAATCACACTAAATACTCCAATAGGCTGGTAATATTTAGTGGATTCTTCTCACCTAGGGATTAGTTAGGAATCACTACTTGTGACTTCCGTAACATCTCATCATCGGATATTCATTTTAATTAAATTTAAAATTCATTATTTATTTCATTTATTTATTTATGTTTCTTTGTTTTAAGAAAAACTTGTTCATTTTCATTAAGGCTTCGAAATATAATCCTCTTATTATATATCGAACGATAAGAAAAATAACTATGCACTTTTCATAACTTTTTTTCCAATATACATTTTTCAATAATCTTGAAATTCCATTAATTAAAAAAAATCTTTTCTTTCATTTTCCAAAAATATTAAAATTATATTAATTAAAACTTTTAAAATTAAAAATGAAATTATAAGAATTAAGAATTAAACAAATAAACATGTAATAAAATAAATAAACAAGGAAATGATAATATACCCAAATTGTTTGGGTTTAAAACCCAAGGAATGTTTGGAAAGGGCCCAGCCCAGACGGTCTAATGGAGGCTTCAAGGATTGGGCTCGGTTGGGTCAGGCTACTGGACGGGTCGGGTCAGATCCAGTAGGAACGGGTCGAATGCTGGGTAGAGCAGGTTGGGCAGCAGATTTGGAGCCGGGTCGGTCGATAAGCGGGTCTTCCTCCCCCATGGGTCAGGGAATGCGGATCCTGGGTTAGATCCGAGTCACACGCGGGTCCCCTCTCTCTTTTTTTTTTCTCACACACATTATAAAAAGGCCAATTTTTTTTATTAACTCATTTTTAACCCTTTTTTACAAAAAAATCTCCAGAGCCTTCAAAGGCTCTCCCCTGTCAAGGCGCCGGCACCACCGTCAGACCGCCGTCCGCCATCGTACTCCGGCTTCCGACAAGTATTCCGAAATCGTAAAAATGCTCCCCTCGTCTTCCTCTAACCAGATCTAACTTTCGATTCACTCAAAAATAGTCCTAACCTCGTAGATCTGACAAAGACCGAAAAGATCTTTCCATTTTTTTTAGTTTCT
Source organism: Heritiera fomes (assembly GCA_032173925.1). Classification (NCBI taxonomy): domain Eukaryota; kingdom Viridiplantae; phylum Streptophyta; class Magnoliopsida; order Malvales; family Malvaceae; genus Heritiera; species Heritiera fomes. The sequence goes on along the minus strand of JAPDPM010000009.1, from coordinate 10,505,489 downwards.
ATTTTTTTTCGAATTTCTTGGATCTACTTGAGGTTGCTGTGTTGTTGTGGTTTTCTCTCCTTTTTTTTTGCAGGTGTTAGGGATTTGATTTTTAAGGTTTAGACTTTGGACCTAGGTCTTAGGGCTCTCGAGTTTGAGGTTTGTGTTTGGGGGTTCAATTTTTAATAGGGAGTTGGGTTTGGTGGTGATGCCTATATGCTTAGTAGTGGGCGTTGGTGGTGGTGAATGATGTTTTGGGGCGTTCGGCTTAGGGTATGGGATAAGGAAGTGTGTGGTGGTTTTGGTGGTGGCTCGCAGTGGGTATTGTTTGGCGGTCACTGTGGTTTTGGGTTGTGAAACGTGGGCGAGGGCAGGGGTGGAAAGGGTCGAGGTGGTTGAGCGAAGGTGAGGTGGCTGTTGGCCGAATGGTGTTTGTGGTGGTGGTGAATGGTGAAAATGGATTCTCTGTTTGGGGTTGTTTTAGTAGCAACGATGGTGGCTCAGGTTAGAAATTCCCAGCGATTGGTTGCCGGTTCCCCCCCCCCCCCCCCAAATAAAAAATTCCTGCATAAACCGTTTTTCATCCTTTTAAACAGACTCAGAAGCACTCTTTAATCTGGTTGTATGTGTTTAATCTCTAGGACTTTGGTGTTGTACATTGGTCACAAGTAGTAACTGGCGTGATGGTGCATGGGGAAGAGTATTGTGCAAGTGGTTGATGGATAGCAAAAGGGGAGAGGCTGGCAGGAATGGGTGATAGGAATTGGTGCCATGTACGGCACCAATTCTTTCCCCTTTTTTTTTGACTAAATATTAATTAAATTTATAAAAACCAAACTAAAAACATAAATAAAATAATAAAAAAAAGGTAAAAATAGGAATGAAAATAGAAAATTTGGGTTTTCAAACCCATGAAACATGACTCAACTTAAATTGGGACTTCTAAGCCTATAAGCCCAACTAAATTTACATGACTCAAATTTACACGAATTTTATCGAATTTTAAACTGCAAAGATATAACTTAATAAAATTTATGTCAATTTCATTCTATAAAATTTGATATTTAAATTTCCAAAATTATAAAGCCCAGACAAAATTAGGTGTTTACAGTTGCCCCTCTTTGCCCATTGCTGAGAATCAAGAATAGGGTAAAGACAATAGACAACAATTTTGTCCGACTCATGACCTAATCTTTTATTTTTGTTTTTTTTTTGAAAAAATGCTCCTTCTACAATAAAGTCATTGAAACTTTGAAATTTTTTTTTTGAAAAAGTGCTCCTCTTACAGCAGAGGCATTGAAACTTTAAATTCTTTCCTGGAATGTGCTCCTCTTGCAACAGAGGCAATGAAACTTTAAATTCTTCTTGAAATGTGCTCTTCTTGTAGCAGAGGCAATGAAACTTTAAATTTTTTCCTAGAATGTGCTCCTTTTGCAACAGAGGCAATGAAACTTTAAATTCTTTCCTGAAATGTGCTCCTCTTACAACAGAGGCAATGAAACTTTAAAATTTTTTTTTCTGGAATGTTCTCCTCTTGCAGCAGAGGCAATGAAACTTTAAATTCCTTCCTGAAATGTGCTCCTCTTACAACAGAGGCATTGAAACTTTAAATTTTTTTCTGGAATGTGCTCCTCTTGTAGCAGAGGCAATGAAACTTTAAATTCCTTTCTAAAATGTGCTTCTCTTACAATGAGGCAATGAAACTTTAAATTCTTAAAAATTTTGCCTAGAGAACTTGAGATTTGTGAAATTTCTACCTAGAAGACTTGAAAATTATGCCCAGAGGACTTAGAATTACTTGGAGAGTTTGAAGTTGGATTTGGAATTTTGCCCGGAGGACTTGAAACTGTGCCCAGAACACTTGAAATTTGTGCTTGGAGGACTTGGAAATCATTACCTACCTTGAAAATCACGCATCCACTTAATTAGGTTTAAAAATTTGGTGCCAGTTAAACTGGTCTTAAATTCTCTTCTTAAGTGCCAACTATACTGGGCTTAAAATCTCATCTAATTATATGCCGATTTCGCTGGGCTTAATACCACACAACGGTGCCAACTACATTGCGCTTAAACCTCATCTAGGTGCCAGCTACGTTGGGCTTAAATTTTCATCTTAGGTGCCAACTTTATTGGGCTGAAATATCATCTAGGTGCCAGCTACGTTGGGCTTAAATTTCATCTAGAGTGCCAACTTCACTTGGCTTAAAACCTCATCTAATTATGTGCCGATTTTGTTGGGCTTAATACCACACAACGGTGCCAACTACATCGGGATTAAACCTCATCTAGGTGCCAGCTACATTGGGCTTAAAGTCTCATCTTGGGTGTCAATTTCACTAGGCTTAAGACCTCACAATAGTGCTAGCTACATTGGGCTTAAAAATCTCATTTCCTAAGGTGCCAACTATGTTGGCCTTAAATTCTTATATTAGGTGCCAACTTTACTGGGCTTAAAATCTCATTTAATTATATGCCAATTTCGCTGGGCTTAACACCACACAACGGTGCCAACTACATCGGGCTTAAATTTCATCTAGCGTGCCAACTACGTCGGGCTTAAATTTTCATCTTGGGTGCCAACTTTACTGGGCTTAAATATAATCTAGGTGCCAATTACGTTGGGCTTAAATTTCATCTAGAGTGCCAACTTCATTGGGCTTAAAACCTCATATAATTATGTGCCAATTTTGTTGGGCTTAATACCACACAACGGTGCCAACTACATCGGGCTTAAACCTCATCTAAGTGCCAGCTACGTTGGGCTTAAATTTCATATCTTGGGTGCCAACTTTACTGGGCTTAAATCCCATTTAATTATATGCCGATTACGCTGGGCTTAATACCACACAACGATGCCAACTACATCGGGCTTAGACATCATCTAGGTGCCAACTACGTTAGGCTTAAATTCTCATCTTGAGTGTCAACTTTACTGGGCTTAGAAATCTCATCTCATTATATGCCGATTTCGCTGGGCTTAATACCACACAACGGTGCCAACTACATCGGGCTTAAACCTTATCTAGGTGCCAGCTTCATCTAGAGTGCCAACTTCACTAGGCTTAGAATTTTATCCAATATCAAGATTGCAATTATTTTTTGAAGATTCTTGATTCTGTCGTTTCCTTTATCAATTCTTTACTATCTCATTTCAAGTTTTTTCTTTTTTCAAATTCTCAAAATTTTGAAACTTTCCATTTTATCTCTTATATTCTCAAAATTCCATTAAACTCATCTCATTTTCTCTTTTTTGTTTGACTTTTGGTCTTCTTGTTTTTTCTTTCCTTTGTTCTCTAAAAAAAATTCTCTTTTTTTTTGCTTTTCAAGCTACATCTTCATATTCTTGTCATTTTCAAAAAGAAACTTGTTTATTATTTCTTTCCTCCTCTCTTTCACGCAAACTTTTCTTTTCCTTTTTTCAATTTTCATTTTCTTTTCTCATTCACAAAACTCCTGTCTTTCCTTTCTCTTTTTTTTTATCAACATTGACAAATGCAATGATTGATGATGCAAATGCAATTTTATTTCAATGAACGATCAGCTATTGTGATGCCAATGCAAACAACTTTTGTCCAAATGCAAATTCAAATGTCTCTTGAAAATGCCAATTTGCACTATAAAGATGCAAACACAATGATCCAAGAATTTTCTATTTGATCCCTTTGTCAGCAAAATTCTTTATTTCATGAAGTCCTATTCTTCTTCAAGAGTTGCCCTAATCATCACATTCCTTTTTACTATTATTTTGAAACACCATCAAAATTTTCCTTAATAAGAATTGCCCTAACAAGGCACGAGAAGTTCATTGCCCCACCATAATTATCAAATTTCTCTCTTATTTTTCATTCGAAATACTAAAAAAAAATTGAACAAAATTGCCCCAAAGAAATCACAAGGAGCTTATTATTTCCTGTAAAACACCCTTTTCATTTTTCATTTGAGGGATATAAATGATTTCATTATCCAAAAATGTTTATCCAATCAAAACCTTTTAATTTTACAAATTATTTCATACTCTGGTCAAAGGAAGTTGAACCTAAGACCCACAATTATACAATATATTTGACAGTCAACTCTCTTAAAAATTGGTGATCACGATCTGGATGCATATAGAGGAAAATGGTAATTTATTCTCATTAAATCGATTGAGGGGGTTTACACATCAAGGTTTTGGTTTGGCAAGGATAGTTGCCATTTTATGAGAAAAGGGATGGGTGTACCTTTGTGAAGACCGAGAAGTTTCTAAATAAATATAAGGTATACGAAAAATTTAATTTGGACAAATTGAAATCCAAATTAAATAAGAAATAAAAAGGAAAATTAAATTTGGAAATAAGAAATGATGGAGGAAATTTAATTTGGATAAATGGAAATCCAAATTAAATAAGAAAAAGGAGAAAATAATTGGATATTAAGAAAATCCAAAAATTTAAGGAATAAAAATGCAAGTATTTATATATTTATATAATTTTATTATATAAATATATTTTTAAATAAATTATATAGGTTTTATATAATTATATATATATATATATATATATATATATTATAGCTTATGATAAAAGTATATGAATATATGAGAAATATATATTATTTTTAAATTAAGTGTATAGATATTTATTTTAAACTATACACAAAAATATATATATATATTATATTAATAAATAGGTATATATATTAATTATTAATATAAAGAAAAATATATATTATTACAAAAAAAAAGAAAGGAGGGAATCGAGGGGGGTTTAAACCGATCCCCCCTTTCTTTGTTTCCTCTGTGTTACACAGAGGAGTAAGAAAGAAAAGAAATGTCGGTTGACATCGGCGATGCCAAAGGAAGAGAGATCGGGAAAGGAACCGCCGCCGGCAAGAAAGGAAAGGGCTGACGACGGGAAAGAAAAGGAAAGGAGAAAAGCGAACGGAAAACAAAAAAGAAAAAGAGAGAGGAGAAAAAGAGCCACAACAGTGTCGGCCGATCCAAGCACTGCCACTCCCCCCACGAGACCAGCGGAGACCAAGGGAAGGTGAGAGGAGCCACCGGCGAAGAGGAAATCGATGGAGGAAGGAGAAAAGAGGAAGGAAAGGAGCCGAGAGCCACGAACTCAAATCCGACGCCGTCGCCATTGCCGTCGCCGGTGATGGGGCGAAACGGAGACCAGATCCGGCATCCTCGCAACATCGGCCAACGATGGGAAGCGTGAACCGGCTGAATGGGTGGCCGTCAGTGACTGAACCGGCCAGCAAAAGCTGAACCGACCAACCCAACCCGACCTTACCCGGTTCAGAAAAGAAAAAGAAAGGAAAAGAAAAGAAAAAGAAGAAAAGAAAAGAAAGAGAAAGAAGGAGAAAGAAAAAGAAAAGAAAAAAAAGGAAAAGAAAAGAAAAAGGAAAAAAAGAAAAAGAAAAAGGAAAAGGAAAAGGAAGAAGAAGAAGAAGAAGAAATAGGTAAGGAAAATTAAAAGATTTCGCTACATTTCTATGAAATTTATTAGAAATTGTTGGATTATTTTCTAAATGAAAATATATATCAATTATTGAAATTGTAGCAACATGGAAATGAGACGAATGGTGGAGTTCGGCAAGGCTCGAAAATCGAAAAGTACGCTAAGCTTTGGCGAATAGGTAAGATACTTTTGTAAAGCATTAGTAGCATTATATTGTATGTGGGATTATGATTTTATATAATGCATTGATGGAACAATTTTTAACGGAATTGTGATTTTTTATATGATGCGTTAATTGAATTGATGTTAAAAATGCTAAGAGGACCCACAACTGATGGTAGGAGTCTTAGTAGAGACATAGGAATTGTGAGAATCAACGGCTGTGGTATAAATTGTGTTTTTCTTGCAGGAGGTTTAGTGAAAATTAAGCCGTTATGCTGTCTAAATTCCTAGGAAAACGTTGAGGAAAAAGATTTAAGTTTCTCAAGTAAATGGAATTTTGGAAATAATTATTGAAAAATAAACATTGAAAGGACTTTATGGTATTACCGGAAAAGTTTGATATTGAAATCGATGAGAAGATAAATCGTTAAACACGATAATGTGATGAATTATATGGTTTAAACCTTATAGAATCGATAAATCAAGTAAGTTTAATACCACAAATGGTATCAAGTTGAGATTAAGGTGGAATTATTTATTAGACGGATCACGGATAAAAGTGACGATGATTATATGATACAACTTAAAAGAGAAAAAAATCGAAGTTGTGATTTAGATGGTCGAATGATAGAATTGCGGAATTATCAATCGAGTGATGATTATGGAATTGATTGATTCAAATAAATGGACCGTCTTAGTGGTATGACTGAGATAATGATAATAAGAAAGTAGATTGTGATATCTTATGGACATTTGATAGAACATACGTTTACATAAAAATGTACTTGTACATATCGATGTTAAATAGATGTGAACTGAAATTTTTGCAATAATATGGATAGTCGCAAGGCGACTTAAATGATTGAAACATTGTTGATAGTGGAAATTGGCAAATTCTTTTAAGTGGGTAAATTGCCAATCAAAAATTGAATTAATGATATTTTATAGATAATTCTAGCATGATATTACATTCTACAGGCCATATGAAAAGTGAATTGAGGATTGTGATCTGATTTTATGATAGTGAATGAAATTGAACCGCAAGTCGAAAATTCTGAATATGTACCAATAGGTCAAACCATAAATGGATTTGATAAGCGATTATTGATCTTGTGGTTCTATGACCCTCGATGTCGACTCTGGAATAGATATCGAATGAGGATATGAGTATTGCATAATTTCATTATCATGATGGCTATATGGAAACACAGTATTTAAATTATCATAGATACTAAGAGGAATCACATTGATGATGTGGTTCTAGTATTGATAATGAAATGTACAAATGATTGTTATAGCCGATAATTATCGAAAAATGATATTGAATATCGAGTGGTTTGAATACCAAGTGTGACGACCAATATCATGTGGGGTCGGTCGCACTCAACCGTATTGTCCGCTTTGGGAGTATCATGTAGAGCCCCCTCACGGATTTCTTTCACGTCCTGGAGGGTTCGAACACTTGATCTCAATCAAATGTCAAACACCTCCAACCATTGGACCTATGGTAGGAGGTGAGGGTGTGAGGCCTCGAGCCGGCAAGAACGGAGGTGAGTGAAGGTAAGGCTGAGGTGAGGGCATTGCGACCGACGCCGTCGCTGTGGTGTGAGGTTGCCTGAGGTGACTGGTGAGGGGAGGTGAAAGGAAAGGAGGCGGCGGGTGGGTGAGGGTGATTGAGGAGAGGAAGAGGAGACCGAACTGAGTTGGGTGGGTTGGTAACTAGGTATGGATTGGACTGTGTGGTACAATGGGCTTTTTATTTATTTATTTTTTGGTATGGTTTTTATTTATTTTAAATACTTTCGTTTTAAAATTTTAATACGTTTTAATTAGTTTTTTTTATGGATATTTTAATTAGTTTTTTATTTTAAATATTTTTGTTTTAAGCTTTTAATATGTTTTAATATGTTTTAATTAGTGATAAAGAATTGATGAATCATGATAAAATATATTAAATAATGGGTAATTTTTTAATTATCATAAGTAATTTTTTAAATATGAATGTTTTATTATAATTCAAAAAATTATGAACAACTTTTTTTTCACATAAATAATAAACTTGAGGTATCATAAATTACTTTAAAAACTATAAAATAAGACTTTACATGATTATAATTACAATTACTACACTTTACATAGAATTATTCGAAATTAAAAAAAATTCACGACCGCGGTGACCGCAATGATCGCCACTATGTCCGCAACCATGATAAACGTAATGCGACCGCAATTTAAAACCATGACTATAACAATGTTGTAGTGAAAAAATTATTTGACAACAATAATATCAATTATTAATTTTTTATAAAATAAAAAAAATTAAAAGCAATAGAAATTGATTTTTAGCAATGATTACAGTCATTGTGAATAAAATTAGAAACAATATAAATGTGATTTTGTAATTATTTTTAACAACAAGTATAATCGTTGTGAATAAAATTAGAAAGGACAATTCTATCATTTCATTTTTATTTGTAGCAACGACTTTAGAGTTGTGAATAAAATATGAAGTGACAAAATTATCGTTTTGTATTTATGTATAGTAATGATTATAGTCGTTGCAAAACTAACTATTGTAACAATTAAAAAATTGTTGCTAAAAGCAATTACAACGAAATATATTCCGTTGCTAAAAATAGTATGGATAAAATATTAAGTCGTTGTTAAAAAAAATTTAATTAGTAATGAGAAAAAGTCGTTGCAATAAATATATTTTTGCAACAACTTATTATTCGATGAAAGTCGTTGCGTATACTTTTAATAACGGAATTTTACACAATGATCTTGCAACGAGCAACAACTAAAAGTCGTTGCAAAAAGGTTTTAGCAATGATAATTTTGCATTTTGCAATGACTTTAAGTGTTGCAAAAAACCCATTTTCTAGTATAATAAAGTAAATTATTGAAACAAAAAAAAAGGTAATAAAGTAAATTAATAAATTTAAAACTAAATTTGCAAACTGAGAGTTAAACAATGTAAAAAAAATAATACAATATTTTAAAATTAAGTGCGTGATAAAAAGTTATTGTTTCCTTTTTCCACTTTACAACTGAGTAAGGTTCGTTATATGGCAATTTTTCTTTCTTTTTTACCTACCAGTTTTAACACAAGATAAACTAAATGAATAAGTTTAAAATTGTTTATATTAAACAAGAATAACTATAAAACAATGTAAAATAATTGGCATAATGTGATTCAGTTATAGTATAACTTTAAAATAAAAGTACGTGATATAAAATTATTAATTTTTCTTTTCTACTTCTCAATTAAAAAAGATTACAACGGTTTTTCTTTCCTTTATTTTTTTCAACACTTCTTTTAGTACGTTATAAAGTAATTTATTAAACTTAGAATTAACTTTTTAGGATGAGAATAAGTATAAAACAATGTAAAAAATAGATATGATGTGAATAAATAATTTTATAATTGTAGAATCAAGTCCATGACAAAGTTATTATTTCTTTTCTTTCTACTTTTCAACTGAAGAGTGAAACCATTTACTACCCGTAAAAAGACGAGTACCTGTTGCAAATGAATCAACCCCGCTTGTTTTTTTCTGTTGATAGGTCAGATTCTCGGTTGATCAACGTTAGGAAACCCTACCAAAAATTGAGTCTTTCCCCTATATCCCAGTGCCTCAAGTGGAATCAGCAAATGTGGAAACTTATTGTATAGAAATAAGTTAAATAAGGATCCTTGCCCGATGTCTTCCCTGAAAGGACTGAGTGCACTACTAGGAGTAGGGTTTACCTATAAGAGTGAGACTAGGGAGCTCTTAAGAGTACGGTATGCGGGAACTCCTTTTTCTGCTTTCATAAGCTAATCACAAAGAAGTCTTGTTGGATTAGCGAGGTTCGTAGCCCTTTGACAGTTTCACTCTTGAGACATGGGAATTTCATACAAGTGGAAAATGCAACTAAGTAAAAGCGGGGGGCGATGTCTGGTGAGTAGATTTGGTAATTTATGTTTATAATTTATTTTTGTGTCATGTAAAATCGTGTTTATGTCGTGTAAAATACGAAAATTTTGTGTTAAAATTCGTATCGATTCAGAAAACTCAAAATGTTATTTTTAGCTTTTACCATATTCATATATTAATTTTATTTAATTTTAATCCCGTGTTATCTCGCATCATTTATTCGTATCATATTTGTATCTTGTATTCGTGTCGTGTCTGAAATTATCAGGTCTATGGATGAGCATATGAGTTACGTGGCTCTTGAACTAAAAAAAAGGTTTCGTGACTTTTCTTTTTTCTTTTTCATAACACCACTTTTAATAAAATAAATTAATAAATTTAGAATTAAATTTGCATGTGAGAATAAGTGTAAAATATTATAAAAAAATTATATAATAATTTTAAAATCAAAATGTGATAAAGTTATTGTTTCCTTTTTTTTCCTACTTCACAACCAAAGATGGTTTGTCACGTGTCATTTTTTCTTTCTCTTTTAATAACACCACTTTTAATGCAAAATAAACTAGATTAATAAATTTAAAATTGCTTTGTTAAATAAAAATAACTGTAAAACAATGTTTTTTTTTTAGCAATGGGTGATTCATTTATTTAAAGGATTATTATCCTATCCAATAATAGTAGAGTTTTTTAACTTTACAAGCGAAATTAGGATGATGATATGTGTCTTATTTTATTTATTTTTTATTTTTTTAATATTTTTAAAGAACACATATCATTATCTTAATATCGCTTATAGAGTTAATAAATTTTACTGGTGATGGATAGGATAATAATCTTTATTTAAATAATATTATAAAGGGTACAGCTGCATTTATCCTTTTAGATGGCAGCTTCCACAAAATGTGGATGTCCTTCCATCCCTACAATCTCTGATACAAGATACCTAGCATTTTTGGCTAAGAGATGAGCAACCATATTGCCAAACCGTTTTACATGTTGGATTGAGTAATAACTAAAGTTTAACAACATGGCTTTTGAAGTTTCAAGGACTGCTCCAGCTGCAGACAAATCTTCATGAGCATTAACGATCGTGTTAACGGCGGTTAGAGAATCACCTTCAATTTTCACATTGAAAAATCCTACCAATAAAGCAAAAGAGATAGCCTCTTATAAAGCAAGGCATTCAGCAACACATGGATGACAAAATCCTGCCTTATTTGTGGATAGGAGATCAAGAACATCTCCATGACAATCTGTTGCTGCTACTCCCACCCTAAGATAGTGATCTTCAGGGAATAAGATTGCATCAAAATTGATTTTAATGGACTTAGTAGATCTTGCAGGAAACCAACCTGGAGGTTATTGAATACGTGTACCAAGATAAATAGTTAATCGATTCACAGCCATGAATTCATCCAAATAAGATTGTGCATATGGGACAATAGAAGAAGGATCCAGCTAAGTATTCCTGGCATACCAAATTTTCCAGATGATGATTGAGAATAGAGGCAATTGGGATGAAATATCTTGATTAAGCATTAGAGTGAACCAATTAGAGAATGAAGAGGTTAGAGACTAGCCCTGAATATTGGAAATTTCAGACAAATTCCAGAGATGCAGCGAATAAACAATCTCGTAAGGCATGAATAGTAGTTTCAGGGTATTGGCCACACAACAAACATATCGGCTGGGCTGCCACTTTCCTTTTGTGAAGATTTACCATTATTGGTATAATGTATGTTCTGTAAACAACGTTGGAGAAGCAATTTAATTTTGTTTGGTGCACAGATCTTCCATATCTGTTTCCATGTTGATGCCATAGAGGATAAACTAGAGGAATCCCCTTGTAAACGACCATCATAAACTGTGGAAGGACCCAGCAAACTTCGGTATTTCAACATCATCAGGTAACTCGATCTGACAGAGTATATTTCATTAATAGAGTGATGCCAAACCAATTTGTCAGCTGAATTTAATCCAAGTAAAGGGATAGATAAAATTTCCTGAACATCAATATCTGAAAAGAGTTGGGGCAACAAACCCTCATTCCATTACCTTGTGTAGATATCAATTAAGCTAGACACAGATGGGTTACCGATGTTTGTTGGATTTGATATTGGTTTGAAAGACCAAGGTCTCAGTATCTAGGAGTCCTGCCAAACTGAAACTCCCATACCAGAACTAAAACACCACCTGACTCCTAGATTTAAAACAGTCCTTCCTTGGTATAAACTATTCCAAGTATATGAAGATTGGACTCCCATTTTGGCCTTAAGAAAAGAGCAAGAGGGGAAGTACTTGGTCTTCAAAACCTTATAACATAGGGAATCAGTATTCTGTAGAAGCCTCCAACCTCGTATTTCAAGTAGTGCCAAATTAAACGTGTCCAAGCATTTGAAACATAAACCACCCTGGCATTTTAGTAAGCACAACTGATTCCAGTTCAACCAATGCAAACCTGTAATTTTATCCCCATGCTGCCACTAAAATTTACAGATCATTTAGTTCAGTTCAATGCAGAAAGAAGATGGGATCTTAAAAACTGACATGGCATATGTAGGTATTGTTGGATTATGCCCTTAGAACCATTCATTAGATGATTGACTTTGGCATTTTTTATGTATCATGACATTTTATTTATCATAGTTCATTATTATATTTGTCTTATAACTGCGTAATATAATCTTATATGATAATGTCCTTAGAATAGTAATAACACACTATTCTTAAAATATCTCTAGTCAAGTATTATTGTGAATGAGGATAACAATGATACGATAAGACTAGTATGTGGTTGACTGATGACCATTGTCATGGATATAAGATATCAAGTCATCACATAGGTACATGTTAGAGAACTATGTACTGGATCGACCCTCCATGAGAATGCTACATGGATTGTTATATGAGTGTCATAAGCGATTCTCATAGTGATGATGGTGTATGTGATCCTTTAACTTGAGATCATCAGAGATCCCAACATAGAGAATTGCATACTTTAATGCTGCTAGATGTCATTCGTAACAGGATGGACTATAAAGGTAGTAATTGGGTATGCCTTGATCTATGTAGAGGGATGTTGAGTGATCAAGATAGGATTTATCCCTCTTATATAACAAGAGTGATGTCTTGGGCCCTTTGATAGAGTGAGACTAAGAAATGCATGGCCGTGCTCGAATAAGTCAATATGAGATATTGATTTTATTTGTTTAATTAGTCTACTCAGGAATCAAGAAACGCTGATTAGACTATACAAGTGTGACACATTCCATGACTTGTGTTTAATCGAGACATCAAAGGATAAAGGGATTAGACTACACGGTAACATCTATCACGAGTAAGGTTATGTCGAGTCATTGACATTCTCGTTACATGGGTAACAATGATGTGTTGCTAGATACCGCTCATTGCCTGTGACAATTTTGTCATTGCCATTGTTTTGAGAACCTATTGGGTCGCACACTTAGAACGGATCAATGAGGAGCTTAATTAATCCTATTCTGAATTGGATTAAGGATATATCTAATCCTATTCTGAATTGGATTAAGGATATATCTAATCCTATTCTAAGTGGGATTAGAGTTCTGTTTGGTAGTAAATTTTAGGGTAAAATTTACTGCCTATAAAAAGGAAGTTTTTCTAAAACAGAGCCGCACCTTTTAAAACAGAAAACAAAAATAAACATTCCTTTTAATCGAAGCTAGCAGTTCGGTTATAAGGAATCAAAACGCTCTTCAAGGCTTCTGATCGTGAGACGTTCAAGAGTCGTGAGATCCGTTCGTGTGGATACCATAGAGGCAGGAACGAAAAGTTGCTGCTTGTGACTCGACCAACGACAGAAAATTCAGAGAAAACGTTAGGTAAAATCTCGAAACCCCAATCAGGCAACTCTCCGAATCGATCTTGATGGAGGCCGAATGATTTAAATTCCGCTGCGTGTTGTTTCGGTTTCCTTCAGGTATGGCTTGGGCAACAGCTTTTATCATCACTTCCTTGCCAGCTTATGAGAGGAACTTTTCTTTCCAGCTTGAGATTTTCTTCCAAATTCTATCGTGAATAATGGCAAAAGCTCTCTTTTTTGAGCGACGCACCACATTTGGTAGACGAAGGTATGTCTCAATATCGTGGAGCTGTTGTATGCCAAATGTCGAAACAACAGCCGATCCCAAAGCTGCATCAGTATTCCTGCTAAGAACCAGACTAGATTTTGTAAAGTTAACCTGTTGGTCAGAAGTCAATACACAAGCATGTAAGATATCCTTTATTTTAGAACTTTCTTCCATGGAAGCTTTGAAAAACAAGATCGAATCATCTGTAAAGAATCATGAATTCACTGGAGGAGTAGATCTATAAATCTTGACTCCCATAATACTTCTTTGATCTTGAGCAGACTTCAAAGCCATAGATAAGCCCTCAGCATAAAGAACAAATAAGTATGGTGACAGAGGGTCGCCCAAATGTAAGCATCGACTTGGTGTAAAATGATCATACTGTTTGCCATATATAGTTGTTGAAAAGGAGACTAAACTGACACAATGCATGATTTTGTCCACAAATCTATTCGCAAAACCCAATCTTCTCATCAAAGAATCAAGGAACCTCCATTTAACTTTATCATATGCTTTACACATATCCAGTTTCAGTGCACAAAAACCATCTCGACCTATTCATTTATTCCGTATGCAATAGGCAGTGGGAAGTTATCAATAATCATACGACTAGGAATGAAGTAGTTTGGTTTTCAACGATCACCATTGGCAACAATAGTTTAAGTCTATTGGCTAAAGATTTGGCAGTAAGTTTGTATGGTACATTGCGAAGGCTTATGGGTCTAAATTGGGCCATTGTTTCTGGACTTTTAAACTTTGGCACAAGTATAAGAAAGGTGTAATTTATGGGTGAAATAGGCATATTTCCATTTAAGAATGACAGACAATAGGAAATGACATCACGTTAAACTAGATGCCATAATTTTTGGTAAAATAATAAAGATAGGCCATATGCCCCTGGAGGCTTGTTCGGTTGCATTTGGATAAGGACACCCTCAATTTCCTTAGTCGTATATAGTGCCAACAAACTCTAATTCATTTTTTAGGAGACTTTCGAGATAATCGAAGATAGCACACCATCCATATCGACAAGTGGAGAATTATGGAATAACTGTTGAAAATAATTAACTGCCACTTGGCCAATGTTGTCTTTAATATCTTGGCATACGCCATCTACATCTTTCAATCTAATTATGGGGTTAGTCTATCCACGGATCGAAGCCATTGCATGAAAGTACTTAGAGTTTTGATCTCTATTTTTTAGCCTAGATACTCAAGCTGTCTCCACATCGCCTCATCCTATGCCAACCATTCATTCAACTCCTTTTAAGCTTCTTCTCCTTAGCCACAGAATGTACATCAATCGAACAAGTTTGCAAGTGTAATAATTCTCTAGAGATTTGTGCTCTTTGGTTGAAATGTTCCCAAAAGAAAGCTTATTCCACTGTGATGGACTTTTTCGATTCAGTTTTAGTTTTTCAAGCAAGGTACACAGTCGAGAAGAGGAACCAGATGACCATGTCGAGATTACTTACTCCTCACAATTCGGAGAACGAAGCCACATCTTTTCAAACAGAATCATCTCTTACATCTTTGTCCATTGGAATCAGACCTCTATAGTGTAATGAGCATAATTGGATTATAGTCTAAGAATGTAGCAGATAAAGTGGATGCTTGATAGTTTGGAAATAAGGAACACCAATAAATATTGGCCAAGTAATGATCCAAATGAGGCTTGACAACATCTTGTTCATCTATCATTCTACCAGGTAAATTTTGGCCCATTTGAACCCAGATCATGAGACCATTGGCTGAGATTACTTTATGAAAGTCATGCATCTGTTTTGGAGATCTAAGCAATTTACCATACTTCTTAGTGTGAAATAAGATCTCATTGAAATCACCCCCACATAACCAAGGCAAGGAGCTCAATCTACTCAATCTTCAAAACAACTCCCATCCTGTATACCACATTTGGGTTTCCAGTTCCCCATAAAAACCTATGAATCTCCATTTTAATCCAGCCAATATTTCCTCCACTATGACATCTATATGGTTCCTGGAAAAAGATTGCAAGCTCACATGGATGTCATCATTCCAAAGGAGGATTAAGCCACCACTTCTACCTACACTAGTAACACAAAATACTGACGAAAAACTATATTGTAGTTTCAGCCTATGTGCTTGAGTATTCCACAATCGAGTTTCAGATAGGAAAACCAATGATGATTTTTCTATAAGAAAGAGGTTTCTGAGCCCTTGAACTGCTCATGGTCCTCCCAAACCATGACATTTCAGCAGATGATATTCATGGCTTTCGGTGGGGTAGGTCTCCCTCTACCATTATCATTACTTGATTTAAGCAGGTAGTCATCGTGAGGACGAGTCGAGCACTTTATTAGTGAATTGCAACACTTGGTCAATATTACTGGATGCAGTAGAGATAGTTCCCTCGACAAAGTGGCATGCTTACGTGGATTTCATCCGTTTGTACCCTGTGCTGCACTCACATTGCAATATAGACACATTAGTAGTGTTAATGGACTTACGCTTCATGAACATGGAGAATTCCATATGTTCAGTGGTAAGTTTCCAACAAGTCCTTGGTTTGGACTGGATTCTAGTTAGTCATGGGAGAGAAGTCGCACTAGACATCCATAAGGATCATGTATAATGTGGGAGACAATGGTAGGGCCACAAATAAAGGTATGGGAACACCAGGATGAAGGGTAATGTTGGACAACATGGGTCCTAGATTACTAGGATGGAATTGGAGTTGTTTTATGGGAGGCTATGAACCAAGATCAAGTGTATGGGAATAGTCAGAGGTAGGAATGGTGTCCTATTTTGGAATAGTAATGCTTTGGCTCATCTTAGGAATAGTCCTTGGAGATTTCTTAGGTAAAGGAGAGGCATATAACCAGTTACCATAATTCGACGGGTCTTTATTTTGAGGAAGAATGTCACTAGAGCAGTCGTAAAATACATGGCCAAGGAGACCACAAAAGTTGGGAAGTTGCTCCTATTTGAAATGAGCAAAGTACTTGGCATTGGAGACAGTATCTGTAACAAGCAAACCACATAATAATGGTTTATTAACATCCAAATTGACCTTGAGTCTCATAAAATGACCCCAACAACCATATTCATCACCTAAATCTAAATCATGTAAAGTACCAAATCGAGAGGCGATTAACTCTACCACTTCTTTTCTCATCATGGAGAGAGGGATGTCAGAAACTTGAACCCATATAGGTAAGCGGGTGAACACAAAATCTTTTGGACGTTTCTTGCCATCATAGTATTAGAGCAGTAAAGGCCATTTATCGAAAGTCCAAGGGCTACCTTCCAATACCCACACTTGGTCAGCATGACCAAAAAATTGAAATAAGAGCATATTGTCATCCAAGATACAAAAAAGGACACCTTTCGATGGTTTCCATAGTTGACGGAGTAGAGCAAACATCGTGTCATGGTTGAAAGGCCTTCTGGTAAGCAAAGTACCAACCAAGCAGAATTCACCAAAAGCATTTACCTATTGAGTTATTGTTGCTAGGATTTCCAAAGCATTACCTTCAGTATCAATAATTTTAAGTTTATTCCAATGCACCAAGAAGTGAGGAATCCATTTCCCTTAGACAAAGGAATCTATGTGACAGAGAAAGTAAGATACAAAGATTAGAAGCAAAATTTTAAGGAGATAAGAAAGGAAGGAGGAGGAGAACAGGAAGAAAACTTTTAAGGGCAGGTTGTTAGTAGGAGGAATACGGTGGCAACCGTTAAAACCACGTCGGTAACTGACTAGAAACACAAAACAACTGCCATGAGTCCCAATAACTAACTCAGGAGATCTTCTAAATATACTTCACTTTTTACTTTTTATACCCCAAAACCTTTGTAATAAACAGTAATTTGTTGAAGGAAAGTGGGGTATGAAGAGTAAAAAAAGGAGTTGATTTAGAAGTTCTCCTAACTCAGAGCAAAACAACAACTTTTTTTTCTCTTAATGAAATAAATTAACAAAGCTTTTTGTTTTTGTTATGCCTCTAACTGTAAAACAATGTAAAAAATAATCGATAGAACATGATTCAATTATAGTATAACTTTAACATAATGTGATATAAAATTAATAGTTTTTCTTTTCTACTTCTCAATTAAATAAGATTACGGTGGTTAACAACTAAAGTTTGGCATAGTGGTTGTTACTTCTCCTTTGGAGGGCTTAAGTTCAATGTTAGATTTTTCATTCTCCTCTTATACCTCCTAAAACAAAAAAAAAAAGTTATGGTGGTTTCTTTTTCTTTCTTTCTTTAATTTTTTCAACACTTTCTTTTAGTACATCATAAAATAATTTATTAAATTTAGAACTAACTTACTAAAGTTAGTGTGAGAGTAAAGCAGCAATAATAATAATAATAATAATAATAATAATGTGATTAAATCATTTTATAATCCATATAATCAAGTATATGATAAAGTTATTGTTTTCTTTCTTTTTTATTACGGTGTTATTTAAAGCTCTTTTAATATATAATAAAGTATATTAATATATTTAGAATTAATATTGTAATTGAAAATAAGTGTAAAATAATATCATGGTTGTGATGAAGTTACTATTTTTTACCGTGGTTTGTTACGCGTTTTTTTTCCAAAACCTCTTTTATTAAAAATAAAGTATGTGATAGAAAAAAAAAACATAATGCGATTCATTAGTATATGCAAATTAAATAAAGTGCGTGATAAAGTTATTATTTTCCTTTCATTCTACTTCTCAATTGAACATGATTACATATCGGATTTTTTTAACATTATTTTTAATACATGATAATAAAATAAATTAATAAATTTAGAACTAATTAACTCTGGGAAGTGAGAGTAAAACAATGTAAAAAAAAATGAAACAATACTTTTAAAATTAAGTACCATGTGATGTGGGTCAGATTAAAAATTATTGGGTTTTTCTATTAATCAAGCTGAAGAACATTGGGTCAAATGATAATTTAAGCCCAAGAGGAAAGAGGACTTAGAAAGCCCATAAAATCATCCATTAAATGACCATTTAAGTTGTGGGTCATAAAGGTAATTACGCTCAATCTAACTCCTATAAATAGGTCACAGGTATCATCTTTAAACCCTAAGCTCTATTTGCCTACTGAAACCCTGCCAAAAACCTTGTCTGACTTAAGCATCGGAGTGCGCGCGCAGGGGAAAGCCCCTGCGCCCCCTGATGATTTTCTTTTTTGTAGAGTTCATGGAGACACGTGAAGGAAGAAGACAAGGATCGACGTCAGCAAACGAATCATTGTTGTTTCGTGCAACAACAATTGGCGCCGTCTGTGGGAAACAAACAAAAAAGCCAAATACAAAAGATAATAAAAAAATGATCTATGGAAGACAGGGTATGTAAGCTGCGGCAGGATGCACAAGTTACGCGATAAGGTCTTAGGCGAGAGACTAGCTCTCGCGCATGAGACAAGCATTGGGCGAGAGACTGGCTATCACGCGTGACAGGCCTTTAGGCGATAGAGTGCATGGCGACAGCCTACCGTACGAGATATTACTGGCGATAGAGTACATACTACTGGTGACAGCTTTGCTTGTCTCTCGAAGATCTCTGGCGACAGAATACCAAGGAGTGGGCAATAGCCTTGGTGAGAGAGTGTCTTTCGGGGCGACAGGCCTTGAACAATATATGAGCTGTCGCACGCGACAGACCCTTAGCGACAGGCCTTGAACAATATATGGGCTATCGCATACGACAGACCCTTGGCGAGAAGGGAACTCCTTTGCATGGATGATTTGACGTCACAATGAATTCGGCATTGATGGCATGGAAATATTCAAAGCACAAACGCACAGCTAAAGCAGAGAAAAACCAATTGAGTAAGACAAATTGAAAAAGTAAAATAAGAAAAATCTTTAGTGATACAAACAAGAACAAACGTTGGAGTTCCAACTCTGCCAAACAATAAACATATGTTCTACAATGTTCCATGAAACTTTAAATAATAAATTTCCTCCCGTCGAGGCAGAATTTTATTGAACCTAATTCAAGCTCGTAAATGCTAAAGGCTGATATGGAAACTAGAATAGTATGCTAGCACTACAGGCAAACGTTTTCAGCGTCAACCAATACCGAGACAACAATTTGTCCACATTGCCATAAGCTCAATCCAACAACAAGGAAACGATCGTCTTCCCAAGAGCATGGCAGGATAAGTCCTCCACTGATAGGCTAGAAAAATTCTGCGCGGTAGCACCCAGAAACTTGCTGCTTCAAGGCCATCGTCACTAGCAACTTACCCTAAGCTTTGTGCTTTGGATTATACACAGCACAGCCACGTGTTACACCAGCCATCCATGCAAAAATTACCACTGCATCATTGCCGTTTTCACGGCCTCTGCCACTTACGCCTCCTATTATATTTTCACCACTGTTGCCTTGCACTGAAATCCCATTATCAAGCTGCTGTCCACCGAAGCTTCTCGTTCGGTCTCTCTATTGCCTTGCCGTTGCCACTCCCTTACTCACAAAAGTTGCTGTGTCATCCTCATCACCTAGAGTTTGTGGGGTGAGAGAGGCATGCCTATCTGCTGTACTGTCTTCAAACCTCACCACTGCATCGTCTTCACCCAAGCACGCTTCAGGCATCACCCATCCTCCTTGCAGCAGCAACCAGAATAATCAGTATGGCAAAACGTCAGAAAGCTACTATAACCAAAAGCTGCAAGGAGAAGCATCTACAACGTGGCGTCTATTTTACCATTTCCTGCATCGCCATTGTTACTCTATTTGTTAAGAGCTACGTGGGAAGGAAACAAATAATTGGAAAGAAAACACAGACTGAGGAAAAAGAAGGGATAGCTTCAATTCAAATTGATAGATGACGAATCTGCCCATGGCCTATTTCTTGATAAGCCTTGAGGTCATTTATCCATTCATTTTTTATACTACTATCAAAAAAAAGTGAAGAACTTCAAAATCATTTAACAGCCATGCACTTAAGTGTCGAAAGTTGGCAATATTCCATATCCATTCAAGAGCCGTTGCAAAGCCACCCATTGGAGCTAAAACCTCAGCCAAGAACAAAAAGTAAAATAGGCTTACGTAGCTTTACTCAGGTTTTGTTACACCAAGTGCCTTGCAAAATTTTCTCTTCCCATGGATCCTGAAAGGCTTGAATTCATGCCTTTAAAAAAAAAAGCTTTGAGGATTTGTAATCTTACCTAGCAAAGAACTCTGATTGCATGCGCTTGCGAGCTTCAGTGGGGAGCAATTCAGCCAGTGAAGCAACAGAGGAGGAGAAATGGGGTGTTGAAAATTGAGGATCTCGTCTTCTTCTGTTGACATAATGGATAAAGCACGAAGACATTTCAGCTTTTCCATAGCCCTGCACAGTTTCTTGCCATATTCCTTCCTCAGCTTTGTAATGCCTCGTATCCTCAACTGAAGCTTTAAACCCATATTGTTAGTGGAAGTAATCGTAAGACTCGAACTCATATCAGTAGACTAGAAGATGGCGGAGGCGTTGCAGCTGTAGGACCTCAACTGGCAAGTTGGTAGCTTGTTTAAGATCTAAGGTTTACAGCATCAACTGGAAACCTTGTTAGAGGTGTAGCTTGCATATCAAGCACTGCAAGTAGCTTAAAGCCTCCGGGAAACCATTTATGCAAGCTGGGATTTTCTTCCACCCCAAACATGAAGAGAGAACGCAGTTGAGAAACAACCTTGTTTTGTGGTACATTTTGCAGTGTATTGTGAATTGACAGGTGTCGAACTTTGTCGGGTCACGTTGCATTTTGTTCTTTTGCTATGACAGCAATGCTCTGTTCTCTGGACCCCAGTACGATGATCTCTCGTAGAAAGTCATGAAGGCGGCACAACTTCACTCTACCATCACAGGTTGGGCCTGCTACTTGGATCAAGTTTTTGTTTAGGAGCTCATTGAAGAAACCATAATCGACTGGCCTTTCGTGCGAGAGATGCATGCGGCAAAATAGTCTGTCGTGCGCGAAAGCCATGCGGCAGACAATTCCACGAGACAGATAGCTTGTCGCGGGTAAGGAGCATGCGACAGACTATTTCACGTGACAAAACAGTCCGTCGCGGGTAAGGTACATGCGACAGGCTATTTCACGAGACAGAACAGTCTGTTGTGCGGGTAAGGTGCATGCAAAGACTATTTCACGCGACAAAGCAGTCCGTCGCGGGTAAGGTTCATACGGTAGACTATTCACGTGAAAGAACGGTTTGTTGCACGCAAGGCTCATGCGACAAAGCAATTCGCGCAACCACAACTCACGCGGAAGGCCACTCTGGTGACGCAGTACTCAACCACATGACAGCCAAAATGGGTGAAAAAAAGCCATGCAGTAGACTTCTTGGCAAAAGGATGCCACGCTCATGTGTCAGCAAAAGTGGCAATCACATCTATCGTGGTAGGCTCGTTGGGCGAGAGGGTGCCTCGCCCATTCGACAGCTAAAGTGGCGAGAAAGGTCAACACGGCAGACTTCATGGCGAGAGTGCTGCTCGCCTGCATGACAGCTAAAGCGGGCGAGCAATGATCTCAACACACGACATCCCCTTTTAGGCGAGAAGAGTCTCCCGCAAGCAAACGGCGAGAGAGGGGCTTCCGCGCTTGTCATCCCCTTCGTCGAGAGAATGGCACACGCGGCAGGTGCCCCGGTAGAACAACGCATGCGTGCAAACAAAGCCTAACTAGAAATGGCAAGACCCTTTGGCGAGAGATAAACACGTCGCGCATGTAAGGGAGGTAGAGGTAGAGTGCCGCACAAAGAACACACGCAGGCATGAATGTGGCAAGCATGTTGCATCACAGGCCTTTACTGAGAGATTATGGCTCGCCTATCAACAACCAGAACAAGCAAGCACAGTTAAACACGACACGAGTTTTGACAAAAGAGTAAGCCACAATGGCGAGCACCGCACATACACGACAATCTTGGGTAGTAAAGAGATGATGACGAGCACGACTTGTAGAGTAAAAGATTGAAAAAACAGCTAATGTACGACAGGCACCACCACAATAGAAGGGCTCCTGCAACGATAGGTCAATTCGTCGTACGTAAGGCGGTAGTGAAAATACACGAGCATTGATCCCAAATTACATGCTGGCCCAATAAGTAAAAGGTAATGATGAGTACATTCGACAGGTCATATTACGATAAAGCAGTTCATCCTATGCAACAGCCATACAGGCTAGAAAAAGTCACACGGCAAGCATTCTAGGTAAGCAAATGACCCTTGTGAGCCCAGCCTTCCGCACACAAGGTGTGAAGCAATGCTGGTGAATACAGTGTCATGTGACGAACATAAGACCACTGCAGCAGACACTTTCGACAATTGAGTGGCATGTGGCGATTGCATGACCAACGCCACAGCCCAGCCTACACAACAAGGCTCGCTCGGTAAAGCACGTGTCAAGGCACGAGAAACGATCTAGATCGGTAAGCAAGGAACAGGCTGAAGGGTCTAGCAGAGGTGCGCGCACAATGCTAGATGAGCTCGCCCAGGAAAGGAAAAAATCGGATGAAGGGCTCGAAACGAGCGAACGTAAATCCAGGGGAGCTCTATTGGGCGAGCCCCAACCAAAGACCTCAAGGAACACGCTAGAACTTCAAATGCCCACTTGTGTTTGCCCAGATGTGTAAGAACATAGACAAGTGGCAAAAACCGGGCAAGGCACAAAAGGTCAGACAAGCTAATGGCCACCACGCGAGTACGGTTGTGAATGATGAGTAAGAATACAACCATCCTAAGACCCATGCAACCAAGCCCTTGTCAACCGATATAGGAACTCGCTTAGGAGAGAGAACTCTATGGGCAAGCCATTTTGGGTGACCAAAGAGAAAAAGGATTAGGCAACTCTGTACATCATCAAGCACAATGCTCGAGAAAAATTTCATCTTTGAACAGGAACGACAACACTGTTTCAAAGAAGAATTTGGAGAGCTATATGGTGTAAAGGTATGCTAAAAGTAAAAGGTATTGTGCCGCAAAAAAATGGAAAGACAAAAGAAGAGATAGAAAAAGCTGAAGCGACGACCAGTCACATATTTGGCGGCAGGTAGTGATCTCTGGCGGCAGAATACAAGAAGTGGGCTACAACCCTGCCTATCGCCCAAAAGTTCCCTGGTGATTGAGTACACGAAATGGGCAGAGCCCAGCATGTTGCCTGAAAGATCTCTACGAGAGGTGGCTCACGCGTGCAACAGCCAAAATGGTGAGAAAGAGGGACCACTATTGAAGATCTCACAAAGATGACACTTTTGAATAATCAGTTGCATGCAAGACGTTATGCTACAGAACAATCTGTCGCTCAAAAGGTGCTTGCTACACTGCAAATTTGCGTGACTACAAGCATGCAACAGGCACTCTGTCCCGAGCTAGCTCAAGGCCACACAACAGAGCAATTTGCACAACTATAGGCATGCGACATGACTTGAACATGGGCAACCTTATCTTCTTCATTGTCAAATTGAACTTCAAAGCCAAGAAGAGTGACAGGCCTTGTACAAGACAAGAGCTCCTGCACTATCTTCTTCATTGTCAAATTGAACTTCAAAGCCAAGAAGAGTGACAGGCCTTGTACAAGACAAGAGCTCCTGCACGCGACAGGCCTTAGGCAAGAGAGGAGCTCCCGCGCGTGACAGGCCCTGAGCGAGACATGGGCTCCTGCACGCAACAGGCCTTGAGCGAGACAAGGGCTCCCGCACGCAACAGGCCATGGGCAACAAGGTAACTCCCATGCGCAACAAGCCTTGGATGAGATAGGGCTCTCGCATGCGACAAGCTCCCCACTTTGATAAAATGACAGTGAAGAAAACTAGGTGAACACAGCACCCATAGGCATGATTCCCCCGTTAGCACAATGCAAGCGAACAAAGAACACCCGAGTCGTGCCTTTCGGCAATGGCTATCAATGCTGGCAAGCACGGAATCCAAACTACTGGTTCACCCTTTAGAAAAAACTTTGGCTAGCACATTTAAATTTGACGATCCAAATGCACGCCCAAGCGCGAGATCTGATCGGAATGATCTAGAATCTTATAGATCTGGTGTGCGCACTAATCTGACAGAATGTCCAAAAGCTTCCTTCGACCCATCTGTCGATCGTCTGACACATAAGCTTTCAAGAACTGCTCTAACAACCATCTAGAAGTGGCTTAAGAGCCACACACTTGGCCTATTGACAACCACACATGTGAAAAAGGGTTTTTCTATATAAAGGGTGTGTCAGCTTCGTGAGTCCTTTAAACAAGACAAGGATGTGCCAGCTTAGAGCGTCGAGATCAAAGCTGTGAGAACCAAACCTGTCGGATGAGAAGATGTTGCATCAGCACTAGGATCTTGGGGAGCCGAAGGAGCAATTTCAGAAATAGGAGCATCGTTCGAAGACCCAACCACACCTGCAGAGTCTGGCTAGGGATCAATAGCAGTAGATCAAAAAATTGGAGCTCGTCACGATATAACCCTTGCAGTGACTCGATAGGCTCGGGCTGATCGCCTGCCTCGACATGTTCAGGCTCATTACACACTTCGATAGGCCTAGGCTGGTCACAAACCTCAATAACCCCAGGCTGATTGCGCGGCTGTTGAGGAAGCCATAGACCTTCGAGATTATCCAGGTCATCCATGGCTCCATCCTCTAAATAATCGTCTAGACCTTGTGAGTCGGACTCATCCTTGGTCCTAGGAGGATGCCTCATTAGTATTGATATTGATAACAAGAAATGAGAACTAGTTACTGATGAGTTAGAAAAGCACGTGTGAGACATATGAGCGCAGCCAATTGCTTGGATGCAAGGTCAGTGAAGTCCCTTACACATTGTTATATTGTTCACCGACCAAGCAAGGACGTATAGGTGGTAGCAGATTTGAGGTGTCCAAAGGAGGCACTAGCCACTGTCCTATAAGGCAGCAAGCCAAGGAGAGCTTAGTTCGACATAGTCAGATCTAAAACAACTTGTGGTAAGCTCGCGAAGGTAGATTGCTGGTTCTTATGAGCAAAGAACCAAGGTGCGACTTAACGCACGATCCATGATTAACAGCCGAATGTCCAAGCAATTGCACTTTACAGACTCTACAAAGACAGAGACTTGAAACTGTACTAGCGGTAAAAACTTCTTGTTATTATTTTAACATTTGCTGAAATTATGTTCTTACTTGTTCTATTTGATTGGAAATACTACCTTATGAAACAAAAGGCTAGTTATTTTTATCTTTGTTATGATAATCCTTCATGTTTGATAAACATGTTGGAGGAATAGAAGAAGACGCGAGATGGGCACAAATAAGTCCCTAAGCGAAAAATACACGAGACGGGCAAAATAAGTCCCTAAGCGAGAAGATATACAAGACGGGCACAAATAAGTCTCTAAGCAAAAAATGCGCGAGACGGGCAAACAAAAAATCCCTAAGCGAAAAATGCGCGAGACGGGCAAACAAAAAGTCCCTAAGCGAAAAATGCGCGAGACGGGCAAATCAAAAGTCCCTAAGCGAAAAGTGCGCGAGACGGGCAAACAAAAAGTCCCTAAGCGAAAAATGCGCGAGACGGGCAAATCAAAAGTCCCTTAGTGAAAAGTGCGCGAGACGGGCAAACAAAAAGTCCCTAAGCGAAAAGTGAGCGAGACGGGCAAACAAAAAGTCCCTAAGCGAAAAGTGAGCGAGACGGGCAAACAAAAAGTCCCTAAACAAAAAATGCGCGAGACGGGCAAACAAAAAGTCCCTAAGCAAAAAATGCGCGAGACGGGCAAATCAAAAGTCCCTAAGTGAAAAGTGCGCGAGACGGGCAAACAAAAAGTCCCTAAAGCGAAAAGTGCGCGAGACGGGCAAACAAAAAATCCCTAAGAGAAAAATGTGCAAGATTGGCAAACCAAAAGTCCCTAAACACAGAAGGTGCGAGATGGGGCAAACAAAAGTCCCTAAGTGAAAAATGCGCGAGACGGGAAAAACAAAAAGTCCCTAAGCACAAAAGGGTGCGAGACAGGCAAAAATAAGTCCCTAAACGAGGTACATTACAATTTTTTCAGATTACATTTAACGTATTATATTCTAATAAGTCCTTAAGCGGATAGTACGCAAGACAGGACCAATACTCCAGTAAAAGTTCTTCTTTGGACACAAAAAGTCGCAAAGAAAAACTTGGGGAGTACATAGTATACAGGCTGTGAGGTATGTTACAAGGTATGCTAGAATTTTATCATATTTTATGTTGACATTTCGGATATAAACGATGTTATATTCTTATCAATTCTATAAAGTCCATAAGCACAAAACAGTGCGAGACAGGCAAATTCGAAAGTCCCTAAGCGAAAAATGCGCGAGACGGGCAAATGAAAAGTCTATAAGCACAAAAGGGTACGAGACAGGCAAACCAAAAGCCTGAAGCGAAAAATGCGCGATGTAGGCTACGCATGTACTTGAAGCAAAAAAGTGCGCGATGTTAGTCATGCATAAAGTGTAAGGGCTTGAAGCAAAAAAAAACAATGTGCGAAGTAAGCCACGTACTCAGAGATGCGCGATGTAGGCTACGCATGCACTTAAAGCGAAAAGTGCGTGATGTAAGTCATGCATGAAGTGCTTATGCTTGAAGCAGTAATTGAGCGGCATAAGCCACATATGTAAAAGAACTTGAAGCAAAAAGTGCACGAGGAAAGTCTGATCATTATGAAAACTAATACCAGATAAATGTGTAGTTGCCTCTGTAGATGAGTTTAAGAAAAAAAATGTGTTGATCAGTTTGTAAAAGACTAAGCTCTTTCACAAAAACTGGAGAGCACTCTAGATTAACATCTGCCTCAAGAGGAGCATCGATACTAATCGGCACCCAAGCATGTACGCCATGAGGTGCTATAATTATCTGAATCATCTTCGTCCGAGCCTGTGAGAACCCCGACCATCTCGGGTCGACGAAAAGGCTTTTAAGGGTTGGTATGATCAGATAGATCTTTATAAATGTCTATCCTCAGAAAAGGTTCCAAATTCTCAGCATCTGGATCAAGCTTCAACCAATCAGGAGCATGCAAAGCACAAATCGCATCTGATGAAACCAATTAAGAGCATATGCATCCTCTTATGGCATTTCTTGACGATGCACCCTCATGGCTTTAACTCAGATTTGGTTTTCTTCCTCTGGGCCAATAAAAGGCTTGGGTGGCTCTGCAATCTTGTAATTTCTTCTTACAGTTCTTGGTTTCGGTCAGCTAAGACATTAAATTTGAAAAGAAGGGTGGCATATTCCACTTGAGAAGCACTTAGCTCAGAAGAGGAAAACGTATCCCGGTAGTGTCCTAAAAAAGGCACTTGACAAAAGAAATGATAACACGATGTCGTTTCTGTTAAAAATAATGATGACGTCCCCTAGTTGAGCCCTCAAATGAAGATGAAAAAACTCTTGTGATAATCTCAGAAAGAGGGTAGCAAAAGAATTTGAAAAGCCCATTTTTTATACTCTTTCACAGGGTAAACACTGCGAAAGAGTGAGGAGCAATTGATGTGGGTCAGGTTAAAGATTACTGGGCTTTTCTATTAGTCAAGCTGAAGAACATTGTGTCAAATGATAATTTAAGCCCAAGAGGAAAGAGGACTCAGAAGGCCCATTAAATGACCATTTAAGTTGTGGGTCATAAAGGTAATTACGCTCAATCTAACTCTTATAAATAGGTCACAGGTATCATCTTTAAACCCTAAGCTCTATTTGCCTACTGAAACCCTGCCAAAAACCTTGTCTGACTTAAGCATCGGAGTGCGCGATCAGGGGAAAGCCCCTGCGCCCCTAATGATTTTCTTTCTTGTAGAGTTCATGGAGACACGTGGAGGAAGAAGACAAGGATCGACGTCAGCAAACGAATCATTGTTGTTTTGTGCAACAACACCATGTAAAGTTATTTTTTCCTTTTTCTACTTCACGATCGAGTGAGGTTTGTTATATGTCGATTTTTCTTTCTTTTTTAACAACAACGCAAGATAATCTAAATTAATAAGTTTAAAATTAGAGTTTGTATATGATGTACTAACAATGTATAATTTTTACATACTGTCAATGCATCAAAGGGTGACACCTCATCAATTGATAAAACAAAAAATATGTCAAACCCTTAAAAGTAAATATAAATAAATTTTTTTAATTTGCTCAAAAGGGCTTATTGATGAGATATCAATATCTGGTGCATTAACAGTGTATAGAAACTATACACTATCAGTGCATCAAATATAAATTTTTAAAATTAATTCTATTAATTAAGAATAACTATAAAAAAATGTAAAATAACTTATATAACATGATTCAGTTATAGAATAACTTTAAAATAAAGTATGTGATATAAAGTTAATAGTTTTTTCTTTTCTACTTCTCAATTAATTAAGGTTACAACTGTTTTTTCTTTCTTTCTTTTTTCCAACACTTTCTTTTAGTACATCGTAAAGTAAATTTGTTAAATTTAGAATTATAACATTTTAAGGTGAGAATTGAGTATAAAACAATGTAAAAAACTGATATAATGTGGTTAAATCTTATTATAATTGTAGAATCTAGCATATGATAAAGTTATTGTTTCTTTTCTTTCTAGTTTTCAATACATATCAATTTTTCGTAACACCACTTTCAGTAAACTAAATTAATAAATTTAGAATTAAGTTTGCAAGTGAAAATAAGTGTAAAATATTGTAAAAAAGTTTATATAATAATTTTAAAATCAAATATATGACAAAGTTATTGTTTACTTTCTTTCCTAGCTCACAAATGATTAAATATGGTTCATTATGTGTCATTTTTTTTCTTTTTTCTTTTAACAACACTTTTAACTCATGATAGACTAGATTAATAAATTTTAAAATTAATTTGTTAAATAAACATATGTGTAAAACAATGTAAAAAATAAATGATAAAACATGATTCAGTTATGGTAGAACTTTAAAAAGCATTACGTGATAAAAAGTTAATAGTTTTTTTTTCTACTTTTTAATTAAATAAGGTTAGGCTGGTTTCTTTTTCTCTTTTTTTTTTTTCGCAACAATTTGTTTTAGTAAATCATAAAATAATTTATTAAATTTAGAACTAACTTCCTAAAGTTAGAATAAGAGTAAAGCAATGCAAAAAAAAAAATGATATAATGTGATTAAATCATTTTAAATTTTGTAGAATCAAGTACATGATAAAGTTATTGTTTTCTTTTCCTTTCTACTACGTTTGATTTCTTTTAACACTGCTTTTAATATATAATAAATTGAATTAATATCTAATACACCGTCATTAAAATTTTTTACTCCAGAAGCAAGATTAAGATAATGACATATGTTTTTTAAAAATATTAAAAGATAAACAATAAATAAAATATATCATCATCTTAACCTTATTTGAAGAGTCAAAAAAATTTTAGTGACGATATATTAAATAATTATCTTAATAAATTATATTAATGTATTTAAAATTAATGTTGTAAATAAAAAATAAATGTAAAATAATATAAAATTGATATAATTTGATCCAATAAAATATAATTTAAAATCACGATTGTGATAGAGTTACTATTTTTTCCCTTCGAACGAGTGTTTGTAACGTGTTATTTTCCAATACCTTTTTTATTACAAAATGAGATAGATAAATTTAGACGTAATTTTGTATTATTCAAAGTCTACCACTACTTACTCTGTTGTTAGTTGAATAATACCACCATTTCAATTGCAATCATTCTCGGCACTTAAATATAATAATTACTTTATTTTAAAAAGCTAATAACTATGTAAGTGCATCATACAAACATGATATGCTTCTACACAATATGAAACATGTTCAATAAATAAAAGCGGAAACGACAAGATCTAACCTCCAGCCATTGCACTCTGTAACTTAGCTGTTGAAGCGATTTTCAAATCTGACGATAGGATTCTACACCTTCTTCGAGTCTTCCAAGCACTCAAAAACCTCACTAGATGGTGTGTTTTTCTAAGATTACGTACTTGGAGACCGGAAGGAGCCCTCTTTTATTACTAACGAGAGCATGCTAATTATGGCAATAAAATCATGTTTTAACCATCACAAAATCATGTTTTAATAGCCAAATATTGAGTTGAGATTCAGTGTGAAATTATGGACCATATCCGGATTTGGTCAACCAAATATTTATTTCCATAATAAGGAGATATACTAACATTCTCCCACTTGGTCCATATATTTCACTTATAGAAGAAACAAATCATATGAATCATGGCGACAGTTCCTCAAGTGGTGAGTATTATCTTCCATGTATTACTATGTAAAATGTTTCTAAATCAACCCATTTTTACTTAATGAATAAACCTTATGTTTATTCTCGGTCCAAACAACAAGGATATTTCTCAAATAAAACTTTAGTGTATACAAATCAAATGAGAAACATCATAGTATTAATAAGAGTTTCAATTATAATCAAAATGTGGGACCAAGTTCCATTCTCTCTACATGATCCTTAAATTTAAACGGTGGCATGCCCTTAGTCAAAGGATCAGCTAACATCAATTCAGTGCTAACGTGTTCAATGACCACTCTTTTATCTTTAACACGTTCTCTAATGGCTAAGTACTTAATGTCGATATGCTTACTTCGACTTCCACTCTTATTGTTCTTAGCCATGAATACCGCAGCTGAATTGTCACAATATATCCTCAATGGCTTAGATATGGAGTCAACAACTCTAAGCCCACTAATGAAACTCTTAAGCCGTACACCATGTGAGGTAGCCTCAAAACAGGAAACGAACTCGGCCTACATAGTGGAAGTGGCAGTCAGTGTCTGCTTAGCACTCTTCCATGAAACAGCTCCACCGGCAAGCATGAAGATATAATCGGATGTTGATTTCCGGGTATAAACACAACCAGCAAAGTCTGAGTTTGAGTAGCCAATCACCTCCAACTCATCAGTCCGTCTATACATAAGCATGTAATCCTTAGTGCCTTGAAGATATCTAAGCACCTTCTTCGCAGCTCTCCAGTGGTCCATCCCCGGGTCACTTTGATATCTACCCAACATTCCCACAGCAAAAGCAATATCAGGCCTGGTACAGACCTGTGCATACATAATGCTTCCAACAGCTGAGGCATATGGAATGTTCTTCATCTGTTCTCGCTCAATGTCATTTTTCGGGCACTGGTTCAAATTGAACCTGTCACCCTTCACAATGGGAGTTGGGCTTGGTGAACAATCTTTCATTCTGAATCTTTCCAAGACTTTATTGATATAGGCTTCTTGTGACAGACCTAATATACCTCTATGTCTATCTCTATGGATCTTAATGCCAATGACATAAGATGCATCACCCATATACTTCATATCAAAGTTCTTAAAAAGAAATTGTTTCACCTTACGTAGCATCCCCTTATCATTGGTTGCAAGCAGGATATCATCCACATATAGCACAAGGAAACAAATCTTGCTCCCACTGACCTTCCGGTATATACATTGATCCATGATGTTCTCAACGAAACCAAATGATAAGATGACTTTATGGAATTTTAAATACCATTAGCGGGAAGCTTGTTTCAACCCATATATGGACTTCTTGAGCTTACAGACCAAATGCTCACCATTACTAGAGGAAAAACTTTCAGTTTGTTTCATGTAAACCTCTTCCTCTAGATCACCATTGAGAAATGTCGTTTTCACATCCATTTGTTACAACTCTAAGTCAAAATGTGCAACAAGCGCCATTATGATGCGGAGAGAATCTTTCCTAGATACAGGAGAGAAGATCTCCTTGTAATCGATTCCCTCCTTTTGAGTGAATCCTTTGGCTACAAGTCTTGCCTTATAACGCTCAATGTTGCCTAATGAGTCAGTCTTGGTCTTAAAGACCCATTTACAGCCTATAGTCCTAGCCCCATTAGGCAATTCGACAAGATCCCATACTCTATTAGATGCCATCGAATCCATCTCATCCTTCATAGCATCGAACCAAAGTTTTGATTCTTTGTTATTCATGGCCTGTGAAAACGTCTCTGGATCATTAACGGGCCCAATATTGAAATCATACTCTTGTAGATACAAAATATAATCACTAGGAATAGCTGATTTCCTTTCTCTAGTAGACCATCTTAATGTTGGTTCAACATTCTCCGAAGGATCATGTTGTTCAACTGGTTGCTCACTCAATTCTGGTGTATCCAGAGGAGCCTCGTCTACTGGTAAGTTATCAGCTACTTGTGGATCTTCAACGATTGGTTGTTCAATGTCCAGTTGTGCTAAAGGGACATTGTTCATGATAACCAATCCTTGACTCGAGGTAGAGGGTTGATCTCTCACAGAAACTAGGTCTTGAGATTGATCGCTCCCACTAACTAAGTCATTTTCAAGAAACTTGGCATTCCTTGATTCCACAAATCTAGTACTATGAGATGGACAATAGAATCTGTAGCCTTTGGACCGTTCGGCATATCCGATGAAATACCCACTTATGGTCCTAGGATCCAGTTTCTTTTCTCTTGGGTTGTAAACTCTTATCTCAGAAGGACATCCCCAAACGTGCATATGACGCAAACTCGGTTTCCAACCTTTGAATAATTCAAAAGGCGTCTTTGGAACAGCCTTGGTCGAAACCCGGTTCAATATATACGCTGCTGTTTTAAGAACTTCAATTCACAAAGACTTAGGCAACTTCGAGTTGCTAAGCATACTACGCACCATTTCCATCAAAGTTCGGTTCCTTCTTTCTACAACACCATTATGATCTGGTGAACCAGGCATGGTATATTGGGCAACAATCCCATTATCTTGAAGGAACTTCGCAAATGGTCCAGGTGCTTGTCCATCTTCAGTGTATCTACCGTAATACTCCCCACCTCTATCAGTTCTTACTATCTTTATGGGTTTTCCACATTGTTTCTCTACTTCAGCCTTAAAGACTTTAAAGGTGTCTAATGCTTCGTTCTTGTTATGAAGCATGTAGAGATACATAAACCTCGAGTAATCATCAATAAAGGTGATGAAGTATTTCTGACCATATGCATCAATGTCTGGACAACATATGTCAGAATGTATAACCTCTAATATGGTTGAACTCCCATTGGCACCTTTCTTAGACTTGTTGGTTTGCTTACCCTTAATGCAATCCACACAAGTGTCGAAATCAGTAAAATCGAGAGTACTAAGTATTCCGTCATTTACCAATCTCTTAATTCTATTTATGGAGATATGACCTAATCTCCGGTGCCATAACGTGAAGGAGTCCTCATTCATAACACATCTTTTAGTGCCAGTTTGAATATGCAAGGCGTTATGAGTAGTGTCATTTTACAAATCGATAGAGAAAAGACCATCACATAAGGTACCATTCCCAACAATATCAGACTTAAAAATATATCAATACTGATTTATTTGAAAATTGAAAGGAATATCCATAAGGTACCAACCTAGAAACAGAGATTAAATTTCTCGAGAAACTAGGAATATAAAAGGTCTTTTCTAATTGCAAAACAAAGCCACTCCTAAGAACTAAAGTGCACGTTCCAACGCCTTCAACATGAGAGCACATCTTGTTTCCTGAATAGATGCTCTTTTTATTTCCCACTGACTTCCTTAGGTTTGTCATACCCTATAAGGAAGTCAAAATGTGAATTGTAGATCCAGAATCAATCCACCATGTGTTATGATTAACCTCAACCATATTTGATTCAAAACAAACATATGAGAGTGGATTACCTTTGTTAATAAGCCACTGCTGAAGCTTGGCACAGTCCTTCTTCATGTGTCCCTTCTTTTTAAAGAAGAAACATTTGGACTCTTTCTTAATGTCAGCTTGGGCAGGGATTTTCCCTTTTCCCTTGTTCTTGGCTAGATCTTTGGTCTTTCCTTGGCTTGCAAAAAATGCACTTTCACCCAATTCCATAAGCAGCCTTCCCTCCTATTGAACACACATGGTCATCAATTCATTGATGGTCCACTTATCCTTATGTGTGTTATAGGATATCTTGAATGGTCCGTACTGCTTTGGTAGAGTGTTCAATATGTAGTGCACAAGAAAAGACTCAGACATCTCCACCTCTAGCTTCTTGAGTTGGGCTGCTATATCTCTCATGGCCATTATGTGCTCACGCACTGCTTTGACATTGGTAAGCCTCAACGATGAGAACTTCATTTAGGGTGCTGGCCAACGCTTTGTCTGAAGTGACAAACTGATCATCTATGGCCTTTAGTAAGGTCTTAACGTCGGTATGCTGTTCGATTGAACCACGTATCCCAGCAGATATCTTTATCTTAATATACATGACACTAAGGCGATTGGATCGCTCCCAGCGTTCATGTAAAGCTACTTGAGCAGGAGTGCTGGTCTCAGTCAATACGAGCTCGTCTTTCCTTATAGCATAGTCTATATCCATGCACCCTAATTGGAGGAGAACTCTCTCCTTCCAAACCTTGTAGTTCTCTCCATCTTGCTCGAGAACTTCTAGGTTAATATTAGCTTGAGGAAACACTGCATATAGAAAAAAAAACATACTTATGTATCTAGAATTTTTTAGGCAAACTTAATTATGTCTACCATGTAAACATATTTTATTAATGAATCTCAGACATAAAACTTGCCTGTGGGCTAAAGTTCTAATTCTAATAGATTCATATCATAATGATAAAACTATCAAATTATATCATTTCCTAATTCCTGTGGGTAAATTAAGAAACTAATTTGATATTTTATCCTAATTAGTTATAAAATTATAATAAAAATTCCTGTGGGATAAAATTTACCATAACCTTATAACTAATTACAATTTATGTCTAATATCATTATGTGATTTTACAAAAATAATTTTACTTAATTAAGGTTGCTGTGGCTAAGCCCTAATTAAATAAATTATAAATCACTGAGACATATTGGTAAAATTCTAAGTTTATTCATATTTTAAAAATTGCAATTAAAGGTAATTTTAATTCCAAATAATATGAATAACTTAGTTACATGTGCTTCTAGTATAAAAAATAACAAAATTATACACATTCAAAATGAGCACATATATACATTCAAATCAAATTTTCATAACTTAATCATAATTTTATGATAATTTTCACAAAATTATTCAATTTAAAATTGCAGCATTTATAAAAATTTCAAATTTATGAAAAATCCTCATAAAATCCAAATAATGAGAAGTTTTCATAATTATATTAATTTTGTGAAAATAATCTAATTATTCATAAAATTATGAAAATTACAGAACTGAAAATTTGATAAAACTATCAAAAATATAACTATTTGGCCTAAATTAAATAATTTAAATTACTTAAAATTAAATAAATCCTTAAGGCCTAAAATAAACCAAATGGCCCTTTTATTTAATCCACATGGCCCAAATAATCTAGCCCAAATAAAAGAAAAAAAACCCATAAATTATATGGTCCAAAACTAATCAAAAGGGACCCAAACAATAGCCTAAACCCGAGGCCCAAAAGGGTTTCCTTTCTTTTCTCCTTTTTTTTTTAAACTGAATTGTAAGTCAACAGGCGCGGGCGCGTGCAGCACACGCACCCGTGTTACAACATCTGGCGCGTGGTTTTCACTCGCCAGCATAACGCCCACTCCCCATCGGGCGCGTGGATCTCACGCGCCCGGTTGGCACTTATCGGGCGCATGCAACGCGTCTTCTTCTTCGCCCGAACGGGCAGTTTGTAGATTTTTGGATCTTTTCGACCCGACCCGACATAAATCCCTTTAAACAGTCCCGTTTTTCATGTATTTTTCATCCCTAGAGCTTTACAACAATAGATCTAAACTATTTGAGCCAAAATCACATGAAAACAGAATAGGTTTCAAGAAATACGAGACCTAAAGTTTCAAAATATGGGTTTTTCATGCTTCTTTCTACAGATCTTCAACAAGGCAGAGGTTATACTATGGTTCTGATACCAAATGTAAGTGCATCATACAAACCTGACATGCTTCTACACAATATGAAACATGTTCAATAAATAAAAGCGGAAGTGACAAGATCTAACCTCCAGCCATTGCACTCTGTAACTTAGCTGTTGAAGCGATTTCCAAATCTGACGACAGGATTCTACACTTTATTCGAGTCTTCCAAACACTCAAAAACCTTACTAGATGGTGTGTTTTTCTAATATTAACGTAATTGGGGATCAGAAGGAGCCCTCTTTTATTACTAATGAGAGCATGCTAATTATGACAATAAAATCATATTTTAATCATCACAAAATTGTGTTTTAATAGCGAAATATTGAGTTGAGATTCAGTGTGAAATTATGGACCATATCCGGATTTAGTCAATCAAATATTTATTTCCATAATAAGGAGATATACTAACAAACTACTCCTAATAATGTCTGATTAGTTGTTTGAAAGATATAATATCACAACAAATATAACAACGAATTTTTCTATTCAAAATACTCATTTGTGACAAACATTTAGTTTTATAAGTTAAATTAATTTAATTGTGAAAGTTGTATGTGTTCACGAAAAAATTATGTTCAATCATTAATAAAAATTTATATTTGATCATCAATAGTTATCTTATGAAAAGAGGGGTTTTTTTTATTAAGTATATAATTTTTAAAATTATACTCTCATTAATTTTGTTGGAAAAGTTTTGAAGATTTATTTTATATATGGATAAGAAATCATAAATTTTGAGATAAATGATGTAGGCGAGTCAAAATCATTTTAATTTCTTATTATGAATATTTTCCTTTTTCATCTTCATTTTCATTCCTTATTTTGAAACAGTTTCTACAATTAAAAAGGAATTCTAGTTTTGATTCACCGAAGAATCTGATTTTCTTCGGCTAAGATTTGGGTTAGGACTTAGGTATACCAAATAGATAACTCTAGTCTCTCCCTATGGTAAGTGCAGCTTTAGATACTGTCATTAAGAATTTCGAGATTTTCTGCCTTTTAAGGCCTGTTTTTTTGTTTCATTCTCTTAAAAGAGAATCCGACTGTTTTGTGGAAATCCAAAATTAAGAATTAGGGTTCATGCACCTTTCATGCCCGCGTTTGTTCCCCCTATATATACACCATATCCACATTCCACAAGCACAAGCCTTTATAATATTTAGTTGCAGAGAAGTAATTTTAGAATCACCTTTACAGAAGCCAAGATGGTGGCCGGCATTGAGAATGCAGTTTCTGCTACCAAAACCGTCATTTCCTCCACCAAAAAGGCGCCCACTACTCTCTCCTCCGATGCTGTCATCAACTTTGCTCGGTTTGTTCATTGCCCGCGCTGCATTAATTTCTTTTGAAATCGCTGCGTGCCTTTTAATTCATTTCCTTTTTTTTTTACCTCTCTATGGGGGCGCCAATGTGACTGTTGCATTAATATTCCACTTTATTTAGTTATACTATTTACTAACACTACATTGCTGTTGCCTTATACATCCTACTTTGATCTATGCATGCAATCTGCAATGCAATGTAAGATAATAATTTGATACAATGGTGGAATTTCAACAGTGGCGACCCTACCATTTACGAGTCGTACTGGAGGAAGTTGAGGGACAGGTGTTCAATGGTGATTTCCGGCAATGACTTGATGAGTTATTTCAGCGACCCGGGAAACCTATGCTGGTTTTTGATGCCGGAGCTTGATCATGCCATTCGGAGAATGCATCGCGTGATCGGGAATGCAGTGGCTGACGATGATCGATTCATCGTGGTGGGGACTGGCTCGACGCAGCTCTTCCAGGCTCTGCTTTATGCTCTCTCTTCTCCTGATGAACATGAACCTATCAGTGTGGTGGCTGCCGCCCCATTCTACTCGGTAGGCCTCTGATTCAACCGTTGATTTTGGTTGACTTCAGAGATCTGACTTTTCTTTCTTTTTTTTTTTAACACTCCTCCTCCCCAGTTATTTCAAATCAATGTTTCCACTTCTTCTGTTGGATTTATTAGGCTCTTATCTTTTCACTGTGGCTGGTTCAGGGACGATCCACTGGCTCACGCCTTGCGGGTTTTCCATGTTTAATTCTCTGCAACAGAAACTTCTTCCAATAAAGCAATTGGTTCCACTTTTCAATGACATTGGGAAACGTTGCATTAGGGGTTGTCAAAGGGAATAGGCAAATTACTGTGACCAAAATGCGACAAAGACACAAACATGTTTTCTTGAATACATAGGATTTAGAAACAACCATCAAACATATGCATGTAGCAATATTGCTTTGGATCTCAGGGCGAACATGGTAACATGGGCATGTCTAGTTTCTCAAGCATGTGGCGGGTCAACCCCAGATTCTCCACGGTCTGGTTTCAAACTTTGTGAAACAGTCACCTTTGGCATTTATTAGTGATTGCAGCCAATCATATATAGTTTTTGGCGGAAAAGTTTGATAGCCTACTGAAGCATAAACATTTAAAATAAAATTTTGAGCAGTTTTTGAGATAGAAAAGCAGACATTTAGCATGTTACTCACAAATAAAATAATATTGTAAATGATCATTAACATGCTTTCTTTGATTTGCACATTCTAATGTGTTTTATGTCTCTAATTTCTTGAAAAGATTACCATGCAGGCTTGAAAGTTACCTATGTTTACTAAACTTTACCTTGGCTGCAGTCATATCCAGAGGAGACTGAGTTCCTGCGTTCAGGGCTGTACAAATGGGCAGGTGATGCATACTCCTTTGATAAAGATGGACCATACATAGAGGTGGTCACTTCACCCAACAACCCTGACGGTGCAACCCGAGAAGCTGTGGTGAATCGCAAGGGTGGCAAACTTATTCACGACCTGGCCTACTATTGGCCTCAATACACACCCATTACTGGTAGGGCTGACTACGATGTCATGCTTTTTACCTTCTCCAAAGCCACGGGACATGCTGGTTCTCGCATCGGGTAACAATGTCCTGCCGTTACATAATTAATGAAGAAAAATCTTGACCATTTAATTTATAAGTTATAACCTTTTTATTCTGCAGGTGGGCTATTGTTAAGGACAAAGAAGTTGCCTCCAAGATGGTCAAGTTCATAGAGCTGAGCAGCATTGGGGTATCCAAAGAGTCCCAACTCCGGGCTGCGAAGATTCTGGGAGTGATCAGCGAGGACTGCCAGAACTCTGGGCCGAACAAAGAAGAAAATTTCTTTGAATATGGACAGCGCCTCATGTTTGAAAGATGGGACAAGCTGCGGGAAGTGGTGAAACGCAATGAAGTTTTCAGTCTGCCTAAGTACTCGCAAGACTACTGCAACTTCAATGGCAAATACACTGATCCGTGCCCTGGTAATGCACCATAAAAAGTAATGGCAGGCATTATTTGCACGCTAATAAATAGAAATGGCAGGCATTATTTGCACACTAACTTCATTGATGAAACTTTTTCTTTTTGGTTTGTTTTTCTGATGCAGCCTTTGCATGGTTGAAAAGCAAAGACGGCTTGAACAGTGACAAGCTCTTGAGAGAACATAAAATAGTGACAAGGGGCGGAACGAATTTTGGCGTTGGGTCAAAGTATACCAGGATTAGCATGCTGAGTCCTGATGAGGAGTTTAACCTTTTATTGGAGAGGTTGTCAGCAATCAAAGGGACCACAAATGGAAACTATTAATCGCCAAAAGCCTTTGATCGTTGTTGGTGTGAATGCTGCTGAATAAACCACATGCTACGTGGAAATTGGAACACATAGATTTTGTCATTAGGAATTTATGTAAGGCCTTATGTTTAAGCTTTGAACAGTTGGTTCTATCTATTATAAGTTCACATTTTCGTTACTTATATTTAATTATAATGTGAATTTGTTACAAAATATATCCGTGATTGTACTTCAAAGGACAAAATGAAGTTAACGATCTCACTATAAGACAAATAAAACAAAGCTCCAAACTAATATCCGACTACTGGAACCTTTTAAAGATTACATGTCACATGAGCATGGCATTCAAGAGAGAAAAAGCAAGTCTAGTAAACTATTTTCCCTTCGACGGGAAGTCAGACACTTCAAGGGTCCTAGGAAATGTGCTTTCCAATGGTTTGGAATTAGAAGTTTAATCTCAGCCCAATAAATATGAAATTGGGAAGTAGTTGTGCGAGTTTCCAGATTTAGCAGAACCACAAAATTCTTTTCCAATGTGCTTTCCCATTCCCAATACATATAAATGCCTCCTGTAGAGTTGAATTAATTCCAATTTGGGGGAAAATTGAAGCTCGGAAGGAAGATGAACAGTGGCAAACCAATGAGGCAGTTGTAAGGCAGTCCAAAGATACAGATCTTGAAGCGGAGGTGGAGAAAATGTTCCCAATCTGGGGACAAATTTGATCTTACGATATATTCATGTTTCATCTCATCTGGCCCCACAGACAAAGGAGACTAGACATGCCATCTTTACCTAGTGGATGCAAATAACTCATTATCGTGATGTTCTAAGACATTTTATATATAATCAACAATTTGTTAGCGTGGGTGGTAAGCGGCACTCGTCCCTTAAGTAAGGTCAGGGTTCGAATTTTGACTTGTGTATGGAGTGTCAGTGTTGGGAGGAAGACAAACTTAATCAAATTTTGCTTCTCCCGACTCCGGAATAATCACCGAAAGTAAAAACCGGGAGGTTTCGACCAAAAAAAAATATTTTATTTATATATATATATATTATTTCGGGCAGATTCTAATATCATTAATTTAGTTTTCCAGTTATATTAGCTTTCATTGGCAGCTAACTTGTGCCTCCGGGGCGGTGGTAGAATTTTCATGCAGCAAACATGAAGATTCAAAAATCCCATTTTGAATTCTAATTTCAACTTCGCCTTTGAAGCCCTTCGCGTTAAGTTACTATTTACTTCCACTTTTTTAATAAAAAAAGAAAGATATCATACGCCCACCATAGAAACTTTCAAAATCTTGAGTATAGCTGACCTTCTATAGAGCTAGTAAAAAAGCCAATTGCTGAATACCAAACTTCTTGTATTGCGTCTGTTCCTGTTGTGAGATATTCTCCCTTTGTCCATTTTGAAAATCAAACATGACCTTCTTCATGATTGAGGTCTGCGACTTGTTTTTTTTTTTTAATCTGGTATGAATTCTAATTATTTGATTTGGATTTAGATGTAGCGAAGATTGTGAGCTGTGCTTTATTTGAAAACCGGTATGAATTTCCATAAATGATACAGTTATACTACCATGCATGGCCCAAGCCTTAAACCCAATGTATAAGATAAAACCTGACATTCTGTATAAGATTAAACCTGATAATCTACACAAAGAGGTCAAGTAAGTACTGACTCAAGACAATTCTCATTTTTATTGTATTTCTTATATTATTTCTACTTGGTACTGGGATACGGAACTGATTTGTGCATTTCAGCATGCTTTGAAACACCGATTTCGATGCCTCGCTAATCTCTTGTTTTTGTTTTTTGTTACAATAAAAATATTAAATAATAAAAAATAAATGTGTTTGGATTCGAATTCAAAATTTATAATATGTCATAATTCATCTTTAATCATTAAACTAAAAGATTTTTGGCCTTTTTTTTTCTGTACGTCTAATTTGTCAGCTATATTAAAAAATACTTGAATTCAAAATATTTTAGTTTCAATATTGCGTGCCGTTTTTTCTCTTCTTTTTTATTATTTTTTCCAACAACTTTTTTAGTACCAAATAAAGTATACTAGTAATTTTAGAACCGACTTTGTGAAATGATGATAAATGTAAAATAAAAAAGTAAAAAATGAACACAATGTGATTTAATATTGGTACATAAATTTTAAATCAAGTACATGATGAAGTTATTGTTTCCTTTTTTTTTCTATAAACTAGATTAATAAGTTTAAAATTAATTCTGTTAAATAAAAGTAACTGTAAAAAAATGTAAAGTAATTAATATAACGTGATTCAGTTATAGTATAATTTTAAAATAAAGTGCGAGATATAAAGTTAAATCGTTTTTTCTTTGCGACTTCTCAATTAAATAAGGTTACAATGGTTTTTTCTTTTTCTTATTTTTAATACTTCTTTTAGAAATTAATATCTAATACACCATCAGTAAATTTTTTTATTCTACAAGCAGAGTTAACATGATTACGCATTTCTTTTAAAAATATTAAGAAAATAAAAAATAAATAAGATAAGACATGTGTCATCATCTTAATTTTTTTTGTGTAGTCAAAAAACTCCCTTGATTATATAATGGATAATTATCCATTCTTTTAGTACATAATAAAATAATTATTAAATTTAGAATTAACTTTTTAAGGTGAGAATGAGCAAAAACAATGTAAAATTTTGATATAATGTAATTAAATCATCTTATAAGTTATAATTGTAGAATCAAATACATGATAAAGTTTTGTCCTTTTCTTTGTACTTCTCAATTGAATAGGTTACATATTCTTTTCCTTTTTTTTCATAACACCACATTTTGTAAAGTAAAATAATAAATTTAGAATTAACATCCTAGGTGAGAATAAGTGTAAAATATTTAAAAAATAATGTAATAATTTTAAAATCAAAGATGTCATCAAGTTCTTGTTTGCTTTTTTCGTACTTCACAATTGAATGTGGTTCGTTATGTGTCATTTCTTTCTTTCTCTTTTAACAGCACCACTTTTAACTAGATTAATAAATTTAAAATTAATTATGTTAAATAAGAAAAACTGTAAAACAAAGTAAAATAACTGATAGGCTTAATAGCCAAATAAGCCCTCAACTTTTAGCCTAAAATGAAATTCAGCCCTCAACATTTTATCGCGTGACATTCAATTCATAAACTTTTATTTTAATGGAAATAAACCCTCAACTTTCTAAAATTATGCAATTAAGTCTAAATATGTTAAATGACAGTAACTGCCGTTAGTATTGCACACGTGGCATGCCACGTGGCAGGCAACTAAGCTATCCACGTCAGCTTCACGTTAAATATACTAACGGCAGTTAGTGTCATTTAACAGATTTGGACTTAATTGCATAATTTTAGAAGGTTGAGGGTTTATTTTCATCGAAATAAAAGTTTATGGATTGAATGTCATGCAACAAAATGTTGAGGGCTGAATTCCATTTTAGGCTAAAGGTTGAAGGCTTATTTGGCTATTAAGCCTAACTGATATAACGTGATTCAGCTGTACTATAACTTTCAAATGAAATACAATGAAATATAGTTAATAGTTTTTCTTTTCTACTTCCCGATTAAATAAGGTTATAATTTTTTTTCTCTTTATTTTTTTCAACACTTCTTTAATTAGTACATCATAAAGTAATTTATTAAAATTAGAATTAAGTTTTTAAGATCAGAATAAGAATAAAACAATCTAAAATTTTGATATAATGTGATTAAATCATTTAATAATTCTAGAATCAAATACATGATAAAGTTATTTTTTCTTTTCTTTGTACTTCTCATCTAAATAAGGTTACATTTTTTTTTCGTAACACCACTTTTAGTGAAGTAAATTAAGAATTTAAAATTAACTTTGCAAGTGAGAATAAGTATAAAATATTGTAAAAAATTTATGTAATAATTTTAATATCAAAAGGTGATAAAGTTATTGTTTCCTTTTATCCTACTTCACACAATCGAATATGGTTCGCTACGTGTCATTTTTTTCTCTTTTAACGACATCACTTTTAACGCAACATAAACTAGATTAATAAGTTTAAAATTAATTCTAGAAGAGAGATCTAATTATACATGTATAAAATAAATTTAGTTTTACATATTTTTATATCTTTTTATCTAATTTATAATTTTTTAATCAGACCATTAAATTTTATGTTCTATTCATATAGATCATGCATTTCAAATTTCAAATTAATCGAATACGTCTAATTATATATTTCGTAAAATAAAATTTCAATCGTTGATATATATTGAAAAAAATACTATTTTCGATTAAAATGATAAAAATAGCAGATTGATTCAAAAATTTACATACATAACAAATATGAGTAGATTTTTAAATCCAACGGTTGGTTTGTAAAAATATTAATCCTATATGAAAATATAAAACTATGTAAAA
Source organism: Heritiera fomes (assembly GCA_032173925.1). Classification (NCBI taxonomy): domain Eukaryota; kingdom Viridiplantae; phylum Streptophyta; class Magnoliopsida; order Malvales; family Malvaceae; genus Heritiera; species Heritiera fomes. The sequence goes on along the minus strand of JAPDPM010000009.1, from coordinate 10,460,980 downwards.
TAAATTTATTTTACACATGTATAAGTGAATCCCTAATCTATTAAATAAGAATAACTATAAAACAACTTAAAGTAAATGATACAACGTGATTCAATTATAACATAACTTTAAAATAAAGTACATTAAGTAAAGTTAAAGTTTTTTGTTTTTTATACTTCTCAATTAAATAAGGTTACCGAGGCTTCTTTTCTTTTCTTTTTTTTTTCTTCATCTCTTCTGCTTCCAAGGACAAAGGAGATAAGACATGCCATCTTTCCCTAACGAGAACAACTAAACACACCCTAATTTTTTTTTCTCACACCTTATTTTACATTACATGGTTAATGTTTATTAAAGGAGAAAATGGGTGAAAAAAGAAAAAAATAGGGTGTGTTTAGATGGTCTCTTCCCTAACGGATGCAAATAACTCATTTTCATGATGTTCTAAGACATAAAATATATATAAATATATATATATATATTATTTTGGCCAAATTCTAAGACATTACTTTAGTTTCTTTTCTTTTTTTTGATCTGACATTACTTTAGTTTTCAAGTTATATTAGCTTTCACTAGCAGCTAGCTTGTGCCTCTAGAGTGGCAATGGAGTTCTCATGCAAAAAGCGTGAAGATTCAAAATCGTATTCTAAATTCTAATTTTGCCTTACCCTTGATGCCCTTCGTGTTAGGTTGCTATTTACTTCCACTTTCTTAAAAATAAAAAAAGATACGCGCACGATCGAAACTTTCAAATTCTTGAGTACATGACCCTTTATGGAGCTAGTATATCTCGGACCATCTTACACTTCCAATTGGCAATTTAAAAAATAGAAAACAAAATGCCAACTGTTGAATACAGAACTTGTTGTGCTGCATCTGTTTCTGTTGTGAGATAATATCTTTTTGTCCACTTTGAAGATCAAGCATGACCTTCATCATGATTGTAGTCTGCAAGCTAATTTTTTTTAACTGGTATGAATTCCCACTATTATATTTGGATTTAGATGTAGTCAAGATTGTGAACTGTGATTTATTTGAAAATTGGTATGAAATCCCATAAATGATATTATTTTACTTTATATAGGCCAAGTCCTAAGCCCAAGATATAGGATAAAACCTGATAGTCTAATTAAGCTAAGTTATATAAAGAGATCAATTAAGTATTAACTCAAGCCAATTCTCACTTTTACTTATCTCTTACATTATTTCTTCTTGGCATTGGGATACTGGATTGATTTGAGCTTTTGAACGCGCTTCAAAGCACCAACTCCAATGCTTTTTAACTTCTTTTTTCATTATAGGTCTAATTCCTGAGCTATGTTGAAAAACATCTCAACCAACAACATTTTACTTCAACAATTGGTGCGGTATATGAGAATCAAAATAAGCCATGAACTCATCACCATTTCAGTCTGAATTCAAAATATTCAACCTGAAAATGGGTTAGGTTTCTATTCCCTATAATTTCTTATGGTTTATTTAAGATATGTTGAAATGCTATACATAAAACCGATTCTTTAAATATTTTTCAAAATTCTTCTTGGTTCAACATCTGAAAAATATGAAGAGAAGCATGAAGCCCATTCTTGGTTTACAAAGAATATATTGCTACTTGAATTTGTCATTTTATGCATTATTTTGCTTCAAAGAAATACTTGGGCTTTATAGATTAACCCTTAAATATATAAAATATGGTCATTGATTGAACAAATCTCATTGAAATGTGAAGGATTTTTTAAAAGCCCCGTGAGAAACCCAAATGGGTTAATAGCTTGTTTTCTGGGTTGTTCTCAACTCATGTAAACCAAGAACATGAGGGAACATTCCAAAAACTTTCCTTCCAAAAATAAAAACAATTGACAACCATAGACTCCAAAGACAACCATTGACACCAAAGTAAACTTGCCAATTCGTGTATAAAATTTGTATTCATATCATGTAAAATCGTGTCTGATCATATAAAACACAAAAATTTTGTGTCAATTTCATTCGACACGCCAAACACAATTATTTTTTTTAGCTTTTATCATATTCACGTACACTTATCTTTGACATAAATTCTTTTATTATCTTGAACACCTCAAAAACTTATATAATCGTCCCTTCAAATTCACAATTCGCATCAATTTGGAGTACTAACTTATACATGAATATTAGAAAGCATGAATTGGCGATAGCCATCTCCCTCTTTTGCTATCTCATGACAAGTTACATTCTATGAGAAATATAGTTTATAAAGGCAAAATATCAACATTTAGTGTTTCTTGGTTATTGTTATCCCTTTTAGTATCATAATACAATGTGCTTATACTTTCATTATTTGTTAAGCTTGAATGCCTTATCTTCTTATCGCTATTTGTATTGGTTAAAATATACTTGATCATAAGTACATAATCCAGTATGTTCTATACGTTAGCAACCATGCAAGTTCAATAAGCATTGTTCTATACAGGCACTTTCAAATAAGCCTGCTCTACGCAGGCACCTTCAATAAAAGCCCTTTGCCAATGTAAGCATTCAAAAGCCCCTCACCAATGAAGGCACCCACAAGTAGAGCTCTTTACCAATGAAAGCACTCAAAAGCTCCTAACCAACAAAGGCACCTATAAGTAAAAGCTCTTCACTAAAGAAGGCACTTAGAAGCCTTTCGCCAACAAGGGCACCTAAAGTAAAAGCCTTTGCTAACGAAGGCACCCAAAAGCCCGTTACGAATGAGGGCACCTGGAAATAAAAGCCTTTTGCCAACGAAAGCACCTAAAATCCTTTTGCCAATAAGGGCACCAACAAGTAAAAGCCCTTTGCCAACAAAGGCACCTAAAAGCCCTTTTGCCAACGAGGGCACCTACAAGTAAAAATCTTTCACCAATGAAGGCACTTAAAAGCTCCTCACCAACATTAGAACTTAAGGGAAAACATAAACAATTGTAAGTTATCTAACAATATAAGTTATTATTCATTTTATTTACTTGTAATGATTACTTGTCATAGATATTTAGTATAAGCCCGCCAAACGAGTTACACCGAAGAGTGTTGCATATTATAAACCCTTCTTACCAAGAACTTTATCATAAGTCCTTCTATACGTAAGCACCTTCAACATAGGTCTTGGTTTGAATAGGCACCTTCAAATAAGCCTTGCTATGCACAAACACTTCTAATTGAACCTTACTCTATGTGGGTCATTCTATATAAGCCCTAATCTACGTAGGCACTCGACATAAATCCTACCCTACATAGGTACTCCAACAAAAGACATATGTTACTTAAGCACCTTGTGTTACGTGAGTATCAAATAAGTCTTGCACTATATGGGTGCCTACAAACAATGCCTACAATTTGCAGGCAAATTGTATCACGTAAGTGCTGCAACTTGCATGCCTAACATCTCTTAGTTGCCCAGGCAACCATACCAAGAAACTTTTTGTGCTCCCACTAAGACACAACTTAAGCCAGCTCAAGTTTCACAAACATTGTATTGCCCAGGCAAGCACTATAAGGCACATCATGCTCTACACACTACATATATTATGAGAACTCTACTCACCTTGAACAACCATCCTGTTCAATTGCTTTCAGGTGAACACTTTATGCTTGTACTCATGCATAAGGGGCAATTATTGGACCCAAAATATCCACTCTTAACCCATAAACCATCATCCCCAAACCAATAGCCCAACGTGAGCCCAATTCACCGGTTGTGATACTTGGCAACAAACTGTTCACAACGAATCACAACACCTACCAATAAGGAAATGACCTCTTGCCATTGAGAAATTAAAGCCTAGCAAAGTCAAAGCTTTGTTTTTAAGTAGGGGCACGTGATCTCAAACACATACACATTAGCCCTATAACTCATCGGCACCCTATCTCACGTAAGCTCACAACTTGCAAACACTTAGTATTACATAAGTCTTGCAACTTGCAGGCACCATGATAAAAGCCCCTCACTAATAAGGGAAATCTCATTAAGCATTTTTTTACACATATTAATGCAAGTCCTCATATCCAAGAAATCTCTTTTCTTTCTACTCCTTATATGCACCTCTACAAACATACATGTACACACTCAACCAAGCCCCACATCCCAGTAAACACTCTAACAAAGCCTTGCGTCAAGCAGGCACTTCAATAAAGCCCGACTTCAAGAAAGCACTTAAACAAAGCCCTTCTTTTGCAAGGTAATCTTACAAAATATCTCAGATGAATACAAGTACTAGTACAAATCTCTCTGTGCAAATATTTATCTTTCCTACACATACATATAAGCAAAGCCACATGCTCTATTAGGCAACCAACAAAGCCCTCAACCTTAGATGGCCTTCAGCAAAGCCCCGCCACTTAGTAAGAAATCAATAACAAGCCATATATTAATGGGCAATCAATGAAACCTTGTGTTCTTAAAGGCAATCGAGCCTCGTACCCTCTACACAAACACTCGATCACAAGTCTTATTCAAGCACTCTAGTAAAGCCCTACTTTATGCAGGCAGGCACCATAACAATTAGAACCCTAAAAATCCCCTTTCACCTCACAAGCATTTCTTCCAACTTAGGTCCAAAAATTCATCGACTTGAGAGGCAACCCAAAAATCTCATGCTTTTGTGCCCTAAGTTTCCTACTCACCAACAACAATTGGCTTGAGCTCACATATTTCTCTACTTGCCAAATCATTAGTCGAAGCTCAACTCGCTACTTCTTAGTAAGATCGAACCCATACAAGCCTTACATCTTCTAGGACTTTATACTACATGAGGTCGAGTACTTGTGAGTTGCAAACATGGTTCGCCACATCTTAGTTGGCTTGAGCCCTTGCACAAACCCAGCTCTTCACAAGCACCTTATACAACCTAACCCCACGACTTGGAGGCACTTAACATTGGATAAGCCCCCCTCTGATTTGGTAATAAATACTGCATAAGTCCTACAACCGGTGAGCAATCAATCTTAAATAAGCCCTACTAAAAGAAGGCCACAAAGAATGTAAAAGTCCCATTTTACATTGGCATTAAATTTCAGAAAGTCTCACAACTAAGTGGTTAAGGCTTTACTCGCCATATTGCAAATTAGCTCAAGCACAAGATACTTCTCACTACTCTCAGATGGTTTTGGTCCATAACTAGAATCTTAACTATACAAGGGCGTACTCTTTAACAAATGAGAGAAAATAAGATATTCATCAAGTCTTTTCACTCACCACTCTTGGTTAGTTCGAATCTATGTCTCTACTTACTCTTCTATAAGATCGTGAGCCTTAACCTCACAAAAGCACATCTTGCTTGTCGCTTTTCAACTAGTTTGAACTCGTTTTCATGCTTGTCCTAATGACTCATTCGAGTCCCTAATTCTACCTCCTTGTTCCATTCAAAACCAGTAACATTCTCTACCTCGGGGTCTAGATCCAATCACTCGATCCAACATTGGTAGCATTAATGTCCTCATCCAAAAGGACAACCACAAGCTCAACCGCCTCTAAGCTACAAACTCTTTATCATTAACAACTCTTGGTCATTGAAGTTTATACCTTTAAGGTCTAAACTAAGATACCACTCCATAATTAGAAAATTGACAAATTTCTTATAACCTTGCCCATAAGAGTCAACCTTGTCCATCAAATCCTCCTCAATCTCCCTCTAGGCATTCACCATTTATCTCGTTTGTGCAACCACTAAGGCCCCCTCTAGTTCCCTAATACAAGAAATAATCTCGAATACATCAAAGTATATATTCCAAGTAAACATCAAAGCCTTCGAGTGAATATCAAAGCCTTCAACCATCAACACAATTTGCACAAATTAAGTATGTGCATTACTTGTCGTCCACTCGCCACACCTTAGTTGGACTAAGCCAAAGTTATTTGCTCGACTCTATAGTAGGGTTAGAGTTTTATCTTATACAAAATCGACTATTTATTAACACTTTACTCACCACTTCTTAGCTAGTTTAAGACCAAGTCTTTATACTCATGGCCAAGGTTTCAAATAGCGGCCGCTATCTCGCGGTAGCGGCGGTGGCCGCCACCGCTATTGCGGATATAGCGGGTGTGAGTACGGCTCACACCCATAACGGCTAATAGCGGCCATTCTGAAACGGCTTAACGGACAATAGCGGTGATAGCGGTCCGTTATCACCGCTATCACCGTTACCTTTCAGACAGAAAAGAAAAGAAAAAAGACAGTTTCTGAAGCAGACAACAGACAAGAAGAATCAGATTCCTCAAGGACCTCAAGTACAACGCCAAAGCTTTCAAAGCTCAATCATCAACCCAAAAATTATTCAGATCCGTGACACAAAACAATTCACAAATTCATCAGATTCACAATTCACAGATTCAGATAAAACACCAATTCATCAGAGATCACATATTCACAGTCACAAGTCACAACAACTTCACAAGACTCATTCACAAGACTCATAGCCGAGAGTCACGAGACCACAGCCACAGACCACAACCCACCCGAACTCTGTCACACACCACGACGGCACAACCCACATTCACAACTCGCATCGCAAGTCACAAACAACACAACTCACATTCACAAGCAAACAGAGATAGACACTCACACAGCAAACAGAGACAGTCATTCACAGAGTCACAACTCACAGACAAACAACAAACACAACAACATAGCTAGATCTTCGAAAGGTAAGCAACTAACCATTTTAATTTTTTAACTTTGATCAGACAGAGGATGAGAAGGCGTGGGACAGTGGGTGATGGCGAGGGCGGTGTGGGTGTTTGAGTCTTTGAGAGGTTGAGATCAGATCAGATCAAAAGATTCAGATCTGGCGCCGAAAGGAAAGGAGGCTGAAAGGGTGAGGGCCGTGAGGCCATAGTAGGCTCCGGAGAGATAAGATGAGAGGCTGAAAGCCGAAAGAAAAGGAGGTGCCGCCGCCGGCTGCAGATGGACATGGCGGCTGGCGGCATGATCCGTGATAGAAGGAGAGGGAGAGACCAAGGGAGTCATGGTGAAAGTCGAAACGAAGCCGACGGAGAAGGAGGCGAGGTTGAGGCTGGCGTCGTGAGGCTGGCAACTGGCTGAGCCGCTGAGGTGAGGTCGTGCGTGAGGGGAGGTGAAAGGAAAAAAGAAAGGAGGCTAAGCCGCTAAGGTGAGGGGCTGAAGGAGTGATCTCGTGAGGCTGAGGGAGGCTGCCGGCTGCTTGTGACTGAGCCACTGAGAGGAGACTGAGGGTTGGGTCGGGACGGAAGGGAGATTGGGTTGGGGGAGTCGCGGGTAGTGAAGGGAAGAAGGAGAAGGAGTGAGGAGCCGGTTCATTTTTTTTTATTTTAAATGTGTAGTTTTTAATTTTTTTTTTGGTTAACAGTTTTTATTTTTATTTAGTAAATATAAATGTTGATTTTAAATTTTTTGTTAACTCATTTAATGAAGCATATTATTTTTTATTTTTATTTTCATCAATCATCATCACAACAATCAAAAAAAATTTTGTTTTAATATGTATTAATAGTGATGGGCTTTAAATTAAAAGTTTAGGAATGGAAAAATCATGATAAAAAAAATTAGGAAATGAGTAATTTGAATTTCAAAAAAAATTAGAGAAGGTTGAATTTAAATAATTAATTTAATTTTACAAATAAAATTTGTAGTGCAATTGAATGTATTGTACTAAATATTATTATAACTTAAGAAAAAAAATTAATATTGATAATTTGATGTTCATATATAAATATGATTGTTTAAGTTAATTGATTGTGGCAAATTAATATTAAATTTTTAATATAGTTGAACATTATTGTAATTCAAGAAAAATATTGATATTGTAAATGTAATGAATTAAATTATTATTACTTCTTAAATGGTTGAAAATGTGATTAATTAATAATTCAAATTCAAATTTTTTGTATAAAAAAATGTGATAACTCTATCTCATTTATTTATACTTATTTGTTTAACAGAAAATGTCAGGCATATCACAAAGTGAGGATTTTCCAAGTAAGGGACTAGAAGGTGCACCAAGTGATGATATCGGTTGGCATTTTGGAATCCCTGTACCAAATTCAAAAGAAAATGTGTCATGTAAACTTTGCGGGAAAATCGTAAGAGGAGGAATAACACGCTTCAAGGAGCATATAGCTCATAAGACCGGCAATGTTGCACCATGCCCCAATGTTACCGGTATGTTATAAATATTATGTTAATTTTTCAATAAAGATTATAAAATTACATTAACATGTACAACTAATTATTTTTATTTTTCTTAACTGTATTATTAAAAGGTACTGTTAGAGAAAGTATGATGAAACTCCTCCAAGAAAGTAAAAAAAAAAATTGATAACAAAAAGAGAAAAGATGAATTCATTTCTCAATTAAGAGGAGAGGAAGATTATGATTACGAAGGATTCATAGATGAAGATGCTGCTATGAGACAAGCCATGCGAGAAAGTGTTCAATCACAACGTGAATGGCATATGAGGCAAGAATTTAGGCAAAGAACTGGTGGTTTGAGTAATATTTATGAAGAGGGACGAAGCTCTCATGGCTCAGTTGCTGACTATTTTGATCAAAGAACAAGGAAATCCACTCCAAGTGACTCTGAATTTTCTTTAAGGGGAGCAGTACCTGAATTGGTTAGAAGCAAGAGTGTAAAGCAACCGAAGTTAAGTAATTCTTTTATGAAGACATTAAGAAAGAAGCTAGGTGAATCAGTATCTAAATTTTTGATATACGATCGACTTCCTTTTCATTTAGCAAACTCTCCATGGTTGCATAATTTAGTTTCTGTAGCAGCAGAAATTGGGCCAAATGTAAAGCTTCCAACACCTTATGAGGTTTCTGATGTATATTTGGAATCAGAGTATCAACAAGTCAAAGAATGGGTTGATGGATTAAAGGTTTACTGGAGTGAATTAGGTGCTACCTTAATGTGTGATGGGTGGACCAACAGCTTGAATCAAATGCATATAATAAATTTTCTAGTTTATTGTAGTAAAGGGACCATTTTTTGGAAATCTGTTGATGTCTCTAGTGTTCAGAGTAGAGATACTAAATTTTACTACAAATTACTAGATCAAGTTGTGGAAGAAATCAGAGAGCAATATATTGTTCAAATAGTTACCGACAATGAGGCAGCACTTAAGGCTGCTGGAAAAAAATTAATGTTGAAAAGAAAACATTTGTTTTGGACTGCCTGTGCAGCTCATTGCTTGGATTTATGCCTTGAAGATATTGGGAAGAAGCAAAGCGTGGAAAAAGTATTGGACGAGGCGAAGAAAGTCACTTGTTTCATATACAATCATATTTGGACAGTTGACTTAATGAAGAAATATACTCAAGGAAGGCAAATACTTCGTCCTGCTCTCACTCGATTTGCTACCCATTTCATCCAATTGCAAGAAATAACAAAGAATAAACAAGGTCTGAGAGAAATGTTCAATTCAAAGGTTAGCACTTAATAATTAGTACAATTATTTAAATCTAGTTTTTTTTATATATTGTTTAAATCTTAATTTAAAATATGCAGGAATTTAAAGAATCTAAATGGGGGCAACAAAAGTCGGGACCTGCTTATGAAGCAAAAAAAATTATTTTGGGAAAAGATTTTTGGAAAAAAGCAAGTGAAATAATAAAAGTTTATGAGCCTTTGGTAAAAGTATTGCGCCTTGTGGATAGTGATGAAAAACCAACAATGGGCTTTATTTATGAGGCAATGGATAGAGCTAAACGAGCAATTGCACAAGAATGTCGATTCGTCACTGAATATGAAAGGATTATCGACAATAGATGGACATTTATGCATTCTCACTTGCATTCAGCTGGTAAGTGACCTAAAAATGTGGATTGTAATTAAAATAACATTTTTATGTTATATGCCTAAATTGCTTATATATTTATTTTTTATTGCTTATTTTTTTTATTGTTATGAACTATGTTTAGGTTATTATCTTAATCCCCAATTTCAATATGGTGTGAAATCTTCGTCGGATGTGTTAATAGAAACAAGAGAAGGTATAAAAGCAGTGATAGAAAGACTAGAACCTTCTATGGATAATCAAATCCAGATGACTAATCAGGTTAGTGTTTACCACTATTTTATACTTGAAAATTTTACTTTATGTATCATAAATATAATTACCTTTTTGCATTTATTTAATAATTGTAATATTTTATCAATGTAGTTGTTTGTATTTCAAGATAAAAGAGAAACATTCGGTACGCCACAAGCACAGAGAGCTTGGAAGCAAATGAATCCAGGTAAATAATTAATTAAATAGTTTTAATTTCTTTAATATTATTTAATTATATTGGTATTAAATTTATTTTAAATTAATTTATGCAGCTGAATGGTGGATGATATATGGCACATGTGTTCCTGAATTGCAAAGAATAGCAATTAAAGTGCTTAGTCAGACAACTTCTGCATCTAATTGTGAAAGAAATTGGAGCACATTTAGCTATATACATACCAAGACAAGAAACAGGTTGAAATATGAAAGACTTCATAAGATGGTATACACTTATTACAATATGAGGCTAAGGATGAGACATCAAAAAAGGAGGAGTATTGATGAGATAAATGATAGTTTCAATCCTATTAGCCTAGATCATATATTTGAAGAAGATGATCCACTTTCAGAATGGCTACAAGAGAAAGAAAATCCTTTGTTAGATGGGCAAAACTCTGATTGGTTGCCTTCTGATAATTCTGATGATGAAATGAATGTTGAACAATCATATCAATCAGGAGAACAAAATCTGCCTCATTCAAGTACAAGCCGATCACCAACTCAGAGTGATGATGATGAGGGTTCAAGTCCAACTGGTAGTGATGGACCCGATGGTGATGGTAGTGGTGCTGATTATAGTGGTGGTGCAAATGAAAATAGGCCTTTTAGTCCACTTGGAGGAGAATTTGGGCTTGCTGCTACTGGTGGATTATTCCTTGATTTGTCAAAATATGGAGTACATCCATCTATTGAATCTAGTGGGGATAGAAGTAGAGATAGAGCTCGATCAAAGGGAAAAGCCAAGAAGCACCAACATGATACTTCTGGTTCTGGAGGCTCTTCATCTCGAAGATCAGCTTCTAGTAATGAATCATTTGGTAATCAAGGCTATTATCCATCAGGACCACCTTTATATTTTCAACCTCCTTATGGTTACTATCCACCTCCACAAGGTTATTATCCACCCCAGCCATATCCTAATTATCCTATGCCCTATTATCCCCAAATGTATCCACCACTACCCCAAATGTATCCACCACCCCAAATATATCCACCACCACCCCAAATGTATCAAGAACAAGGATATGGTTTGAATTCTGGACAAAGGTCACGAAGATCGAGTCGCCATGGTTCTGAAAGTGAAGAGGGAGAATTTGATGCTCCTCGTCATTCCACTATGTGGTAATCGGTAAGATTTAAAGTGCATTTTTTTAGTTTCCTTGAATTGAATTTTACAAGTTCTATTTGTTAATTATTAATATTCGTAGAAATTCATGTGGAAGAGAAAAAAAAAGAAAAATATTGACATAATTAATTTAGATGAAAAAAGATTTGACAAAATTTAGATGAAAAAATTCCCTAATACTTTAGATAAAAAATAATTAATGCTAATTAATTAGTAGATAATTATTTATCTCTATTTTGAATATTTGTTATTTTTTAATTATCATAAGTAATTTTTTAAATATGAATGTTTTATTATAATTGAAAAAATTATAAATAACCTTTTTTTTCACATAAATAATAGACTTGAGGTATTATATATTACTTTAAAAACTATAAAATAAGACTTTACATGATTATAATTAAAATTACTACACTTTATATAGAATTGTGCGAAATTAAAAAAAATTTACGACCGCGATGACCGCAATTACCGCCGCTATGTCCGCAATCGCGATAAACGCAACGCGACCGAAAACGCGGCCGCAACCGCGATTTAAAACCATGCTCATGGCATCTCATCTGGTTTAAGCCCAAGTTCATCTGCTCACTACATTTCAATTGGTTTGAGTCCAATCATCTACTCACCCCAATAGTTAGGCTAGAGCCTTATCACTTGCAGAATCAAAACATTAGCCAAATCTTGGGACTCACCACTTCCCAAAGCTTGAGTTCAAATATTTTCTCGCCTTTTTTGGTAAGGTAAGAGCTTTAGTTCTATAAATGCATATACTTCAACAAGCTGGAAATATTCACCAAGTCTTTAGGTTCGTTACTCCTTAAATGGCTTGAGTTCAACTTTCCCCCTCGCCACATCTCAAACTGTTTGAGCCCAAGTATCTTACTCGCACAAAAGGTTATAAGTGACTTCTTTCCAATTTTTGCATTATATGCATGCTAAACAAAAATGATCAAAGGTAAAAGTTTTCTAAAACTTAAACTGTTATTGATATATGATTTACATAAATCTTGAAGGTTTTTTACACTAGGGTCCAGACTCTAATACATTATCATTTCCTTATGAATCAAAGTCTCTTATAACCTCGATCAAACAGTGCACACATACCTCCTAGCCTAATCAAGGGAATACACAAACTACCCTCTCTTAACTCAATTTGATCAACATCACTTTTTGCCTCACTCGGCAAACACATAGACCACCCTTGAATAGGCATGCATATCACTTTTCGTCCAAGCTTCGCGAACAGACAAACCACGTTCCCATCAAAGCACACCTCACCTTTCGCCTCACCAGGTGAACACATAAGCCAAATGTGTAAATCACTTTAAACCCAAGCTCAACGAATAAGAAAATCGCTCCCTTTAAAGCACACCTCACCCCTTGCCTCACATGGCTAACACATAAGTTGTCCAAACATTCTTGGACATTGCATCTTACAGTCACTAAAGCAACCACTTTAAGATACATTACACACTCCACACGCTTATCCAAGTCTACCCCCCACTATCATAAGGGATATAGCTAATACGATTACTTAGCTAGTCTTCAAAAAACATATAAAGTAATTTGTGTGTATAAAACCAAATCACTAACACTTTGGTCACCAACATAATCAAGCTCTATATATCACTGACGTATTATAACTATAGAAAACATACTAAAAAAGCAAGTATTGCTTAAAGAAAGCAATAAATTCACAAGAGCTTAATCTCACAAAAACGATAGGCTTTTGGCAATTTGATAGACCAAAGTTTGCGTGCAGTTCTAATCACCAATGGAGATCTGACATTGTTAAGCCCAAACACAAAAAACTAGTTGACAATCTCATTTTTCAACTCTGAGTCTCATTAAAAAGGCCCAAAGGCAATTACTTTATAATCACCCTTATGCCTTGAAAGGCAATTGTTATACCAGATATGTCCCAAGCTTTAGACCCAAGATATAAGATAAAACCCAATAGATGTCCCAAGCTTTAGACCCAAGATATAAGATAAAACCCAATAGCCCAATTAAGGTGAAATACAGACTGAGGCCAAATATCAACTCAAACCAATTCTCATTTTTACCATATCTTCTATATAATGTCTTCTTGGCACTAGGATACTAAACTAGCTTGAGCATCGTAAAGCGCTTCAAAGCATCAACTTCAACATTCTTCTGACCTCGTGTTCTTCCTTGCAAGTCTGACTCGTAAGCTAATGTTGATGTAAGAGCTATAAAGACGGTCGAACTACGTTCACTTTAAAAGTCTTGTCCGTTTTCGAGAATGAAAATGCCTTCCTACACGATTTTATCTTTTGAAAAAAAATTAAAAAAAAAATCTCAACAAGAAAGAGATATATATATATATATATATATATCCTTGCTTATGAAGCACAATATATACTATTAGATGTTAGATTCTTTCTTCCCTCAACAGCAGCGATGCACACCACCAAGCAAATAAAGACAGGAGGAGACATTATATGCGTGTGTACATATATAATGATCAGGATTTTTCCAATTTTTTCGTGGATATAATCTCCTCGTGCGACTTTAAGGGTCAGGTGTAAACAATATTGGCCAATGGGTAAAACGACAATAACCAGCAAAGAATTTCCCAGTACCCTAGGCTGGCACATTCAAACAATTAATTAATTATTGACAAATGGAAAAGAGAATACCCAATATTCAATTTGTAGTTTGAGAAGGAAAAAAGGGTGATATAAGCGTTATTGTTGATCATAAACCCTTAAGACACCTATTAGATAAAACAATTATAATGCACAGACTACACTATGAAGCAGAAAGATTTTCACGACAAACCACTATTGCATGCTCTTCACGAGGCTGTCTTTCCACTAGCTTGTATTTTTTACGTCCCCAGAGATTCAAACTCATGAAAAACTCAGTGAATTGGAAATGTCAACATGAAGGGACGGCTATCAAATAAGTCTTAGTTCATACTCGCCAGCCATTGTTATGTATCGTACCCATGGAAGAGCATGGTAACCACTTTTCTCAATAATCTTCAAATAACGAACCTATAAAACCCCAACATGAGTTAGAAAAATTATAAAAGAAAAAAATCAAAATCAACACAACAAACCCTGGAAATTTCAGTAGGTTTAATCATTGTTTCAATTAGAAGCAAACTGAAACAAACAATAATATCATTCTGGCAATGCCTGCCCAGTGATCATTTTTTATACTTATATTGTATCTTATTGATGGTTTCCATGCAACCAGGTAGATGTGCACATAGTCATATAGTTGCATGGTTAGCATGTTTACCACAAGCAAGCAAAACTAGTATGCCTTGAATGAGACAGAAAATGTCTGATCCGCAGTTTATTTATGCTTCATACGCACAGCATCATGTTGGATTGCTATCCTCAATCCACCACCAATTAACAATTGATCACCATGTTGAATACCCCTAAATCTAGACATCTTATCACACTTCTTTATGGATATAATGGATCAACCATATTGATATTTGACCCAGTTTCAGGCTGGATAATTTGACTGAACTGCCTGTTATATGCTTTTAAAGTGGCCTACATGTTTCCCGTTATAATATATACTCACAACATCATTATTTCAAAGTAGGTAGCATTCTAAATTCTAGAGCACAAATTTCCATTCCTGGCAAAAATAAAAAGTATTTGTAGTAGAAGTTAAAAAAAGTTAATGTCCTCCCAAATTCAGATAGATACTCCAGTTCTTAACTGATGGAAGAGTGAGGAAGAGAGAAAAGGGGAGATTATGAAATGATTACATTTTTCTATGCCAAGAGCACAAGGAAGAACAGAAGACTCATGAAACAAAAACAATTGACATAAACCAAAGCAGAAAAAAAAAATAAAGCAATCAATTTTCTGAAGCATACCTGTATCCCAGAAACAGTAAAATACGGAATCTCAAACTTCACACGTATAGGAGCTTTTCTCTCTGGAGTTGCCTCTTCATCCGTTATACTAGGAAGACTAAACTCCGCTCTCAACATATACTCCTAATATTTTGAATCACAATTATAAGTACCATGGCCAGTCAGAGAACCTTTGATAAGTTTGGAGTTGGTAGATGATACCTTGCCACCAGGAAAAGATCTTATTTTCCACATTAATGCATCATTTTCAGGTGCATATGTTGCAGATCCCATTGACGTACGAACATTTGGACTGGAAGCATCAGCGGGCACAGGCACTGCAATCTCCACATTTGTGGCAGTGCTGTAAAAAACCATAATGGTCATGAGTGCTAGTAATCTAACAACCATAAGATAAGTGCTCACCTAGAGATCTGTGAAGTTAAATAAGCAAATAGTACATAGGAATATGGGGAAAAAAAACAAAAAGCCCAATACCTGCGCTCCTTGTACTGACTCCTGGCCTTTACCATAATCTCAACTCGGCTTCTTGAATGTTTTTCAACTTGAGCCTCCACCCAGATGAGAGGCTTTACCTGAACGCAGAAATAATCACCATCTTTAGTCTTCAAGAATAAGTAATTGGCAAAAGAAACAAGGGAGAGTGAAAAATCAGAAGCAAAAAGATCAACCTGAGTACTAAGTCTATATGTCATGAGATCAAAGGACCCATCGGGTGGTATGAAGGATATAGTTCGGTCATTTTCAAATCGGGCCAGACGTACACACCTAGGCCAAAGCATTAATGGGAGGGAAATTTGCAACATCAGACTTCTGTAGCTGTAGCACCCAAAGCTAGAAAAAAAATATAATAAGAGCCAGAATTCAAGTAGAAAAGAGAGTTAGTCTACATACTGATGAAACTTTATATCTTCCAAATCAATTGCCTTTCCCTTTGTAGCTCGACCTTGTGCCTCAAGCAATACTCTATCATTTAGACCCAGCTTACACTCAGGCATACCACTGAAACAGATAAATTGAAAAATAGATAAACAAATAAATGAATATCTCAAGAAAAGAACTTTCAAAATGAAAGGAACTTTTTGATGCCATAATTATCAAAAAGTATATACACATGATTGGCAAACAGAAGGTTTTGATGCCATAATTATCAAGACAATATCAATTGTTTGGAACAAGTGCATGAAGGATTGAGTTGCCTACTATAACATGAGATGACAGAACAGGCATTTATGAACATGCCAGAATTTTCAGAGCATTGATGACATGGCAAACAGAATTTTCAAATGAAGGTTTTCATCAACAAGGGAGAATAATAGAGATGGAAAGAAACCATTCTCACATCTAATTTTAGAATGCCTCATCCAGATTGCAGGAAGTTGTATACATGAATCCAAGTCTCATCATATCAGTTCTCTACCCCTCAATCAGCATCACCTTTTTCCCCATGAAATTCCAATAACACTAACACTTTATTTACCACTTGAAAACTACCAAGGTATTATCAAACATTCACCCTAAAGTGCAATATTTTTTGGAACATGGATTTTGCTACACTAGACACATCTTTTATATTGTCACTTTTTCAAACATACAATTAATCTATTCATAAAAATAAGCAAGTACACTATAAGTAAAGATAGAGTCTTGAGTTCAACTAAAACATACTCCCTAAGTTGAACCATATGTTTCTGACTTTCAGAAAACACACCTCAAATAAGTCCTCATCTTTAATGCCCCAACAACATCCGACCTAATTATTTGTCCATTGCTGTTGACAAGTATGTTCACATTTTCTACCACATCCAAAAAAACCTGCAATGAACAAATCTTCATAAGCTAGTGTCTCAAGACATCGATAAATAGATCAAAATAACTATAAAAAAAGCTTCCTACTTCATTCTTCTTGTAGTTTATCCCTTCACTCCTCCAAGAGACTGCATTTGTAACAGCCATTGGAGGCCTCTGTGTAGCTTCCATCCTATATGAATCAGTCTTTATAAATTCACTAAGTATTTTTGCTTCAGTATATTGAGGGTAGCCAAAATCCATAATCTCATCAAGTAACTCGTACTGGCAAAGGCATAACAAATACCAAATTATACTCTTTCAGTATAAAATGCATGCTAATACCATCCGACAACAGTAACAAGCAATGCCGGAAATATTTAACCTGAAAGAAAAAGTGTTTGATTTCCACATACCACTACAACGAAGTTATCCCTAAGTGATTCCTCTTCTAACTGCTCAAAATAATGCTTAAAGACCTGAAAGATTAATTCAGATCGATATAAAGAATCAAGATTATATACTTCGTTAAGAAAGTAGCAAATGTAACAACTCAACTCAATTGAAAAATTGATAAAAGGCCTGAAACTACAATTACCAAATTGCGCTTACATCAACTACACGATGCAGGAAGAAAAGAAGACTGGCTGCATTGCAATTCTGCCTCGTTGCTATCATCAAGTAGACGTTGCTGTGCTGTATAAACATGTACGTTACTCCATTATCGTACACAACTGGATCTTGTGACTGCGGATCCCCCTGAGAACCAAATCCAAAGCACGAAAATCAATAATAAGCTAACCACTTTGAGCGCTATCAAATAAAAAGCTGATTCGAAGTATAAATAGCCTAATTCGAACTTAAAAAAACAATAAAGCAATTAACATAAGAATATGATTTATCCTAAACCGGAAAATAAATAGTAAATTGAAATTCTGATATTATAAAGATGAACCTCTTTTTCTATAAGTTTGGTGAAAAAGCGCTCTGCCTGAGTGGCGGAGACGTCGCCACGGTAGTCACGCCACACCAGAACCCGGCCCTTTATATCTAGAAGGAATAGTGCCGATGCTGCCCCCGCCATTTCTTTTTTTTTTTTAGTCTTTTTTGTTGTTCCTACGAATCCCTAGTAATTATGCAGATCAGATCGGTGTGGTTAAAGGTTTTCTTAAGATCTGATTGAATCAGAGCCAGGAATTGATGCGAGGGGAAAGATCAAAACGAAGGAAGTGTAAAGCTGGGCTAGCTTGTTGAAGCTGAACCATAATTTGGGAATGTTCGTTACGATCTGCCCAGAGTGAATTGTTTTCCTTTCTATTTGAGATTTTAAATGGAAGAACGGTGACCTTCTGTGCCAAATGTTTATATTTTTTTCTTTTAGTCTAGACCATTCGGTATCCCTATACTTTTGGTATAGGATTAATTCAGATTCGAGCCGGGCAGGACCTAAAGGGCGGCAAAGCTCTCCTTCAAGAGTTTTAACACAGCTGTATACCCAGGGACTCGAACTCGAGACCTCTGATTAAGCTAGAACAGCCCCCTGCCAGCTGATCTACGTGCTCTTGGGTAAAATGTTTAGAATTTAGATCTTATGAAAACAGCACCGATTTACAATCCTTAACTTCTTTGAAAATTCACGGCTAACATATTAAAAAAATCTTTAATATCTATCAATTTATTTAAATAAGCTTTTATACCTTTATTTAGAGCTGACAAAAATTGACCCGACCAAAAAAATTTATCTAATTAACCCGAATCTAAATCCGACCATTTCGATTTGACTAAAAAAGTTAACCACCCAAATCAACCTGACCCGAATTTGAATTGATCCGAAACCAAATTTATCCAAATTTACATTGATCCAAACCCGACCGGATCCGAACCCGAATTGATCCGAACTCAAATTCATCCGAATTTAGATTAACCCGAACCCGAATTGATCCGAACTCGAATTGATCCGAACCCAAATTGACCCGAATCCAAATTAATTCAAATCAAAATTTATCCAAACATGAAAAGATTTAAACTTAAATTTAATATTATCAATAAATATTTAAATATTAAAATTAATTATCAAAGTATTTTAATATAGTAAAAATATAATTTTTTCAATAATATGAGTGTTATATTTTTTTTAATCTAGTTAAACTTAAATATTCACTTTTATATTACATTCATTTAAACTTAATGTATAATTATTTAATGGCTAATCTATAATAGAGTACAAAAGCTATATCATCTACACTTAGTATCTCCAATTATTCTATAAAAAATCAAGATAAATTAAATAGATATATGGTACTGAATTATGATATTTAGTAGGGATTATTAAATCACTTTGATTCATAAAGTTTATAATTATTATAGATAATAAAAATAAAATAAAAAAAATGTAATTAATTTATGAATATTAGTAAATATATTATAAAGAAAACTATCATACAGATTATTAAATGTATTGATTATTTCAATCTCGATTATACTATACGTTATGTAAGAAGAAAATTTTATTTTCATGAATTTTGTAATTCTTAGAAATATGGTTTCAGTTGATTTTCATACTAGATAAATCACATCGAGATGACCAAGACTTAACCCAATAAACATGTCCAATCGACTCGAATCCAATTTCAATCGACCCGAATCCAAATCTGACCAACTCGAATTGACTAAAAAAGGCAACGACCCAAACCTGATCTAATCCGAACCCAAATTGATCCGAATTCAAATTGATCTAAACCCGACCTTATCTGAATTTGAAAAGATTCGAATTCGAAATAGACCGATTTTTCCTTGACCCAAACCCGACCTTATCCGAACTCGAAATGATCCGAACCCGAAATGATCCGATTTTTCCTTAACCCAAAATGATCCAATCCAAAATGACTGTGATAACCAGATTTTTTTTCCTATTTTTGGTATTAATTACCCGAAAATAAATAAATAAATTCATTTATGAGATCGAAATATTGTCGGAATTCCCGGAAGTGATGAAGTTGAAGAAATTATTTTAAATAATTTTCGGATATTAAAAGATCTGAATATTAAAGAGATGGAAATGAGTAAAATTATTTTGGATAATAAGAAATCCAAAATTTAAGAAAAATAAAAGTTTGTATATATATAAATTAAAAATTATATTTATAAATAATTATTTATAAATATAATTAAAAAAAAGGAAAGAAATTGCAGCAAGCTTCTCGTGGAAGCTTGCTGCGTTAAATAGAAAAGGGGTCAGACCCGAAAAGCCAACAAAAAAAAAAGAGAAACGAAGGAGACGGGGAAGGATCGTCGCCGACCAAGAAGGAAGAAAGGAATGGCCGGCGACGGTGAAAGGCACTAAAGGAGGGAGAAAAGGAAACGGAAATGGAAAGGAGAACGGAAAAACGAAAAAAGCGCGAACCAAGAGGAAAAATAGAAAAGTGGAAACGGAGGTGCCGGCCCGTTCAGGCACTGCCACCGCCACAAGCACCACTGTCGAAGGGAGACGAACGTGAGAAGAGCCACCGGTGGTGAAGGAAACAGTGGAGGAAGGAAGAAACAGGGGAGAAAGCAGCCGATAGCCATGGACCCAGATCCGGCATCGTCGCCGGTGATGGGGCGAAACGGAGGCCAGATCCGGCATCCTCACGATGTCGGCCAGCTATGGGAGGCATAAACCGTTGGAGATGATGGCCGCTGGAGGGTGAACCGGGCGGCAAGGGGTGAACCGGTCGAACCGGTCTGAACTGATTCGGCAAAAAAAAACAGAAAAACAGAACAGAAAAGAAAAGGAAAGAAGAAAAGAAAAGAAAAGAAAAGGAGAAATAAAAGAAGGAAGAAGAAAAAGAAGGAAAAGAAAAAAAAAGAAAAGAAAGCAGAAAAGAGAAAGAAGAGAAGGAAAGGAAAAAAAAAGGAAGAAGAAGAAAGGAAGAAGAAAGAAAAGAAGAAGAAAAGAAAGAAATAGGTAAAAAAAATTAAAAGATTTCGCTATATTTTCTAAATGAAAATATGTGTTAATTATTGAAATTGTAGCAAAATGAAAATGAGACGAATGGTGGAGTTCGGCAAGGCTCGAAAATCGGAAGTGCGCTAAGCTTTGGCGAATAGGTAAGATACTTTTATAAAGCATTAGTAGCATTATATTGTATGTGAGATTTATGGTTTTTATATGATGCATTGAATTAATTGATGTTAAAATTGCTAAGAGGACCCACAACTGATGGTGGAGGTCTTAGTAGAGACGTAGGAATTGTGAGAATCAACGGTTGTGGTATAAATTGTGTTTCTTTTGCAGGAGGTTAGGGAAAATTAAGTCGTTATGCTGTCGAAATTTCTATGAAAATGTTTGAGGAAAAAGACTAAGCTTCTCATGTAAATGGAATCTTAGGAAGAATTATCATAAATAAGTTTGAAAGGATCTTATCGTGTCATGGAGAAATTGATTGTTGAAATTGATGAAAGGGGTAATGGATGAGCAAGATAACGCAAGGAATTTTGTTGAGAATCTTATAGAACTGATAATTCAAGTCATCGTAACATTTCAAGTTGATTATTAAGTTGAAAATGAGGAAGAATATCGGTTGGTTGGAGTATTGATGAAAGTAACAATGATTATATGATGTAGCTTGGAAGAGAAGATCGTAATTGAAATTTTGATGGTCAAGTAATTAAATTGTGAAACTATTAATGGATTAATGATTTTTCCATAATTTACTGAATTCGATTCTTGGTCTTGAAGCAATTCCGAAATATGAATACATGGACTATTTGAGAGATCGATGTTGAGATGATTTCACCGTACTACATCGTATTGCCAGATATATGTGAGATAATAAACGGATATACACTAGTGATATTGGTATTAGTAGCAATATTGTGGTACAAAATGGATAGTTATGATACTGAATCATAAACGAATGTATGATTTGTACATATATAACTTTATTGAAAGTGAGGTTGAATCACGACACAATCCGATTAATTATAGATCCAAACAAATGAGTGATAAAATATGCAGATACATGGTTTTTGCGTATAACCGTGAAATAGGCCTTGAATAATGAGATTAATAATCGCATAAGTTCGATATTAAATTATACAGGCCACATGGAAAATTGAATTGAGGATTGTGATCTAACTCTGTGATAGTGAATGAAATTGAAACTCAAGTCGGAAATTACGAACGTGCGTCAATAGGTCAAACCATAATTGGATTTGATAAGTGATTATTGATCAGATGGTTCTGTTATCTTCAATATCGACTCTGGAGTAGATATTGGATGACGATATTGGAAATTACATAATTTTTGTATCTTAATGCTTACACTGAAACATGATATCTAAATGCTCATAGAAACTAAGAGGATTTATACTAATGATGTGATCCTAATATTGATGATGAGATGTATAAATGATTATTACAGTCTGTTGGCTCTATAGGCTATACCGAAAGGGGGGTGAATCGATTTTTAACTAACCTTAAGTTCGTTTTTTGATTCTTCTAAATTCTCTAGCCTATATTGAAGTTTTCTAAGTTCTTTAGGCTACTCAAATATGCAATATAAATTCAATAAAATGAACACAAATATAATTGAAAATAAGTAAAGAGAGTAAGGATAGAGAAATTTACGCAAGTGATTTATAGAAGTTCTGCAACCTTGCCTACGTCCTCTACCTTGAGACGCTCTCAAGGATTTTCCCCAAATTCACTATCTTTGAATTTGTCTTTACAATCCCTCTTTTTCAAGGCTAAAGAGAAACCTCCCTCTTTTTCTAAGGCTAAAGAGAAACCTCCCTCTTTGTCTAAGACTAGAGAGAAACCTCCCTCTTTTTCTTAGGCTAAAGAGAAACCTCCCCTTTTACAAGGAATGAGTGTGTTTACAAATTGTGTAATCAAAGAAGGGCCTCTAGATAGGCAAGTGATTACAATGTTTAAGCACAAGGAAAAAGCCTATACAAGATTTGTGCTATTCTATACAAAGAATATGAGAATGATGGAAGATGAAGACTTGGTAGCTCTTGATTTGTTGTTGAGGTTTGAAGATTTGAGGAATAATGAGTATTGAAGTTGCTGAGTGGTTCCTCTTGTTTTCTTTAGCTTCTAAGCCTCTATTTATAGTCCCTTGGATGTATTCTAGCCGTTGGGTGAAGCCAAAACTCAAATATTACCGTTGTCTCACAGAAACTAGCCGTTACAAGCTATTTTCGGGCAAAGGGATCGATCCCTTCATTCCAGATTTGATTTTTCTGGGCTGAGGGACCTTTTCTTGCACCAAACTGCTTACTGCCACTAGGGGATCGATCCCTTCCCTTAGGGGATCGATCCCATGCCTCCAGAAAGCCTATTTCATGCACTTTTGGGTTAGAAATGATATGACCTTTGATCCTAATCCAACCCAAAACATTTTGACATTTTTGTGAGAGTTTTTCTTGACTTTCTCTGATGAAAACATGGTCCAAAAAATCATCAAGTGATTTTCTAAAATATTCAAAACATTTATAAAGTATTAAGACCAATAAGAATATGCATCATTAAATCATGGTCTTAATGTTTGATATAATCACTTGAAAATGGATTGAGAAAATCATGTGTGATAAGGCAAATTTATAATATGAATTAAAACATTAAAGCTTACTTAAGTTTTTGTCATTTCAAAATATATATGGTAATTTAAAGCTAACAATCTCTCCCTTTTTGATATAACAAAACTTAATGTAAATTTGCTTTGAAAATTCTTTAATAATATACTCCCCCTCAAATAAATCAGGATTTTGTAAAGCTCCCCCTTAATATAAGCATGAGTTTTGAAAATGAATTTTCAAACTATTTATCTCCCATTATCTCTCCCCCATTAATATCTCTCCCTTTTAATATCTATCTCTCCCCCTTTTTGTCATAGAAAAAGAAAGAAAAATAAAACATATGCTCCCCCTAAAATCATGGCTATATGAGAAGAGATAAATATACTCCATCCAACAAGAAACGTGTTAGTACATGGGACTCATAGCACAAATAAATAAGTCAATATCTACAAAGAGTATGAAATATTCATGCAAAGAATATGACTTATGATCCTATACCAATTGTTTATAAATAATTTCGGAAGAAGTTTCCAATTAGTAAAAGATTAAGCAAGCACCTAAGTATATCAATTGTTCTCTAAGGTCCAACTAAGGTGCATGGCAATACATCATGATTGTGAGCTAGAATTAGATGACATATCATATACATGAGCTTATAAATCATTTTCAAGAAAGAGTGTGCATAGAATTAAGACATATGGCAATTGACTACAAATTCTGGCACACAAGAGTTTCATGCAAAAATATCCTAGATGAATTCTTCTCTATTTGTCATTTCAAACTAATGATCACGAGAAGAATTGTCAATTTAAAGCTCATACCAATTGTCAATTAGTTTTGGCTTACCAATTGTTGAAAATATGGTTGCCAATGATACCAATGGTTATTTCAATCTAAATACCAATTGTTACTAATGGTTGACTTAGATATTTTGCATGAATCCAATATTTATGTGTAGTGTGTTCATGTCAAGAAAATAATCATTCTAAATATGCAAGAGCACAATCACACAAAATTATACCATATGGAAGATTCAAAAATAAAAGTATTCAAGAAAACACATTTTCTTCCATGATTTCAAGCATAAAAATCCTATGCTCATTTTCCAATTCAAGTTCTTAACCAATTATGAGCAAGGAAAGATTCAAAATTACCATTTTAATCAATTAAGAGCCATATCCCTAGTTGTTATCATCATTTAACGTTTTAGAAGGTATATGCTATTTTAACTAAAATGGCTTCACCTAAGTGAATCAATATTATCAAGCTAAAATATATATTTTATCATTAAAATCCATAAACTATGAGTAAGGTTAAGCACATAATATCATGAAAACAACTATTCTCATCTCATAGGCATGATTATTGATTCAACTTAAGTAAACATGCATGTTCAATATCAAAACAATCAAGATACAATGCATGTATATCAATTGTTGGTGTTGTCATTAAAGCCCAAGTTCTTTAATAATTTGGCCATAAGAAAAATTAAAGTACATGGATGATAAAGTTTAATGCATTTGAACATTTAGGATCCATTTACCATCACAAATTATAGGCCAATTACCAGTTGTTGAATTTACATTTGAAATCAATCCACTAGATGTATAATTATCATGAAACTTAGTGTGGAATAGATGAGTCAAGCTAAGAGATTTAATCCTATAAGCATGCTTGACTAAGATGAAAAAAGATATGATCAATAGTCATTATGCACAAGTTCATCAAATTCTCAAATATATACACAAATCATTGGAATAAATCTCAAAATTATGTTTAAGCATTCATTGAAAATATATTTCAGGATTATTTCAAGATTTATGTAATTCATGACCATCTTTAATGAGAAAACCGGTTTTACACTTGTGAGATCAATGAAAAATGAGATTGATTGTTGAAAGTGATACCATTGTTGGAAATAATACAAATTGATGGAGTTGAAGCATGATATCAATGAAAAATGAATTTTCATCTTTTAAAGATCATCAAGAAGAAGTTAAAACAATGAATTTTAAGTTGAGAAGAAAGAAGATATCAAGAAAGTGAAAAATCCTTCTCAAATTTGGTTGAAAAAAAAATGCAGAAAAGCCATTTTGGCTTAGGGGGGATCGATCCCTAGAGGAGGGGGATCGATCTCCTAACTCCAGAATGCAGATTTCCTGCATTCTGCTAAAGGGGGATCGATCTTGCTTGTTGAGGGATCGATCCCTCATCTTGTTTCTGCAGTTTTTGACAGAAAATCCATCTTTTGAGGTGCCAAAACTTCGTTTTTGAGTATTTTAAGTCAAAGTAAAGATTTAAACATTTGTAAAACATGATTTTGAACTTGTATGAATGAAAAATATGATTGAAAAACCATTTAACAATAGATTTTGCAATTTTGGAAGAATTTACACAATAAAATGCATTTTTGGCTTCAAAGGAGGTCATTTTGAGAGTTATACTTGTTTTGGCAAAACCAATGCATTGAATTACATAAATATGTCAAAACAAACTTGTTCACATAGGTTTTAAGCACATATATCATCAAAGCATATATCTTGTGAACAACATGCCATGATTTCCAACATACAAGTTCTTCATTATTGCTCATGATATGACATTTTGCATATATGACATATTTGACAGCTTTTGAGCAACTAAATATATTATCTAAACATATCAAACTTGCTCAAACTACAAAATTTCAATAATTTTTACAAAATCATCAAACATGCTTTTCATTCAATGTATCAAGAACTATTCATCAAACACTCAACAATCATTTATCATGTCTTTTGCTCAATCACAATGCATTAAAGATTATCAACCAAATTTTTCATCTAAGCACAAATAATAAAAACTTTAAGGAATAAGAAATTAAGATTACAATACTCCTTTGATAGAGAATGCTTTGCTTTGAATTGTTGAATCCACCTTGTGCCTTTCTTTGAAGAATTGTTGTAATCTTTGCGAAGGATGGATTCCCAAGCTCTTTTTCTTTCTCATTGGCACAAGCAAACTCCATGAGGATGTGTTCAGCAATTAAACTCCATTGTTCCATTGTATTCCCATGCTCTAACACTCCTACATCAAACACTTTCAAGTACGCTTTGGTACCCAAATTTTCTTGGGTCCATGAGAGTTAGTGCAAATAATTTTTGATCCTTTTGGGATCCATTTCAAGCACAATTCATCATTATTCATAGCATGCTTTGGCACCCATATTTTTCTAACAATTCTTCCTCTAAATTTGGTTTTTCTATATGTGCATGCTTGTGAAGAGTGTCCTATTCTATTGTAAAGTGAGCAATTTAGAGATGTATTATGCATGGAATTTTTGCTTACTAGAAAATTCTTAAGATGAGTTTCCTTTTGTATTTCATTATAGCCTAACCCATCTTTATCAAAGAAAGCTCTTTGGGTCTCAAGCATATGATCTAATTTTTGTTAACCCATATAGAACCTAGTAAATGAGTTATGCAAATTTAAGTTCTTTTTATTCAACTCATTTATCTCTAAGCTTGCTTCTTCTAATTTCTTCTCTAATTCTAGCTTAGCACTTAATAATATTTCATTCTCTATTTTTAATTTATCAATGATTTTCTTATATTTAGAATTCATGCATTGAAATTCATGCATTGAAATTCATTTGCTAAATCATTAAAGACATTTTGTAACTCATCAAATGTAAAATCATTATTTTCACTAGAGCTACTACTAGCCTCATCATCACTAATGGCCATAAAGCATGAGTAGGCTACCTCTTCATCTACATTTTCCTCATCGGAGCTATCACTTTCGCTCCATGCAGCCACGAATACTTTCTTCTTAGGCTTCCTATCCTTTTCCTTTTTAAGTAAGGGGCAATCTAACTTAGTATAACCCGGTTCATTGCACTCATAACACACTAAGGGGTCTTTTTCTCTCTTACTTGACTCTCCTCTCATTACCCCTCTTCTTTGATGTCTCCTATCATTCTCACTCTCTTTCATTCTCATGAACCTATTAAATCTTTTGGCAAACATTGCCACTTCCTTTTCTTCCTCATTTCCACTCTCATCACTATCATCTTCAATGACCTCATGAGTGGAAGACTTAAGTGCTACCCCTACTTTCTTTAAAGGCTCTTCATTTCTTTTTAATTTCATTTCATATGTAAGTAGGGAGCTCATAAGTTCATCTCGAGACAAGGTGTTAGGATCCTTAGATTCTTCTATAGCCGTCACCTTTGCCTCCCAAGATTTTGGCAAGCTATTCAAGATTTTCTTAACCATTTCTAGATTGGAATAGCTCTTGCCTAATGCCTTAAGTCTATTAATTACGTTATTGAACCTAGTGTACATTTCACTCATGGACTCATTTTCTTTCATTCTAAAAAGCTCAAAATCATGTGTGAGCATACCTACTTTAGTTTCTTTCACTTGATTGGTCCCTTCATGTGTGATGGCCAATTTGTCCCATATTTGCTTAGCATTTTCACATAAGGAGACTCTATTATACTCATTGGGACCTAAAGCACAACAAAAGGTGTGCATAGCCTTGGCATTCATTTGTGCCAATTTTATGTCATTTGTGTCCCACTCATCCTTACTCTGAGAGACATCTTTTCCATCTACTTTCTTCATGGGAATTCTAAGACCATTCATTATAATTCTCCACACTTCATAATCATTTGATTGTACAATTAACATCATTCTAGTTTTTCAATATGAATAATTCTCACTATTTAGGAGTAGAAGTCTAACTAATGATTGTCCCTCTTCTCCTAAGGGTGTGCCTACATTCAAGTGAGCCATTTAAGATCGTTTTGCTCGATAGAGGTTAGTCTAAATCAATCTCGAGCCCAATCTCTGATACCAACTGTTGGCTCTATAGGCTATACTGAGAGGGGGGTGAATCGGTTTTTAACTAACCTTAAATTCATTTTTCGATTCTTCTAAATTCTCTAACCTATATTGAAGTTTTCTAAGTTCTCTACGCTACTCAAATATGCAATATAAATTCAATACAATAAACACAAATATAATTGCAAATAAGTAACGAGAGTAAGGATGGAGAAATTTACGCAAGTGATTTATAGAGGTTCGGCAACCTTGCCTACGTCCTCTACCTTGAGACGTTCCCAAGGATTTTCCCCAAATTCACTATCCTTGAATTTGTCTTTACAATCCCTCTTTTTCAAGGCTAAAGAGAAACCTCTCTCTTTTTCTAGGCTCAAGAGAAACCTCCCTCTTTTTTTAAGGCTAAAGAGAAACCTCCATCTTTTTCTTAGGCTAAAGAGAAACCTCCTCTTTTACAAAGAATGAGTGTGTTTACAAATTGTATAAACAAAGAAGGGCCTCTAGATAGGCAAGTGATTACAATGTTTAAGTACAAAGAAAAGCCTATACAAGATTTGTGCTATTCTATACAAAGAATATGAGAATGATGGAAGATGAAGACTTTGTAACTCTTGATTTGTTGTTGAGGCTTGAAGATTTGAGGAATAATGAGTATTGAAGTTGTTGAGTGGTTCCTCTTATTTTCTTTAGCTTCTAAGCCTCTATTTATAGTCTCTTGGATGTATTCTAGCTATTGGGTGGAGCCAAAACTCGAATATTACCGTTGTCTCACAGAAACTAGCCATTACAGGCTATTTTCGGGCAAAGGGATCGATCCCTTCCCATAAGGGATCGATCCCTTCATTCCAGATTTGATTTTTCTGGGCTGAGGGACCTTTTCTTGCACCAAACTACTTACTGCCACTAGGGGATCGATCCCTTCCCTTAGGGGATCGATCCCATGCCTCCAGAAAGCCTATTTTTTGCACTTTAGGGTTAGAAATGATGTGACCTTTGATCCTAATCCAACCCAAAACATTTTGACATTTTTGTAGGAGTTTTTCTTGACTTTCTCTGATGAAAACATGGTCCAAAAAATCATCAAGTGATTTTCTAAAATATTCAAAACATTTATGAAGTATTAAGACCAATAAGAATATGCATCATTAAATCGTGATCTTAATGTTTGATATAATCACTTGAAAATGGATTGAGAAAATCATGTGTGATAAGGCAAATTTACTATATGAATTAAAACATTAAAGCTTACTTATGTTTTTGTCATTTCAAAATATATATATATGGCAATTTAAAGCTAACACAGTCAATGACGATTGAGAAGAGATATTGAATATCGAATGGTCTGAATACCAAGTGATTTGATTATAGAATGAATTGAATACTGGACAATTTGAATACTCAATGAATCGAATATTGAATGAGTTGAATACGGATATACTGATTTGACAAAAAGGAAGTTTCGAAGTCGAATGATTGATGGTGATAAAAATTGAATGAATTACTACACTGTATTAGATGAAATATGATTTATATTGATATTTGAAAATAGTATCGAATTTACCTATTATGTATGATCTGATTGAAATCAAAGGGATGGAAATGACAGAATTGAATTATAGTAAACGTTATAATTGAATGACATGGTTGATGAAAATGATAGTTCACTATTGAACTCGTTATTTAAATTGCATTGCATTAAAAATGCCTTGTTACAACTTGAAACATTTTAATAATGTTTATATGAATACTATAAAGTATTGATTTGTTTTGAAATGAAAGTATACGGTAGAGTTACAACTTGAAACATTTTAATAATGTTTATATGAATACTATAAAGTATTGATTTGTTTTGAAATGAAAGTATACGGTAGATATATATATTTTGATTTATGAAGCCTCATACAGAATTTTACCATATGCTTTACATGATATTGAAAAGAAAGCTAAAGATTTAAATGTTTTATGAGACTGTAGGCACCCTAAAAGAATTAAATTCAATAATGCATAGTGGAAACAACCTAATTGGAGCTTTGCTCATTAGGCAGAGATGCTTGTCCGACAATAGTCGTGGACAGGTCTCAGTCACGCTTGATTAGTGGGACTGAGAGAGATGAGGTCTATGGCCATAGATAGCGCCCTAGTTGGTTTCCAGGGGACTATGACATGATTTTCACTACTAGCTACAGTGATTTAAGTCTTTATTGATAGAGATGATAGGGATCTAGCCTAGTCTCTAACGGATATGATATGAAGTCTAGAGTATGATTTTATTGATATGAACTATAGACTTGACATGATTTATACAGTACATGAGACATGTTTGAAATAAAAAATATTTTGAAACAATACATGTCTTAAACATGTTTTAAAAGTACAGGTGATATGACCTCGACACTTATATAATTTATATACGATTTTGTGTCGAACTTGACATGATATGCGGTCTAGAGTATAGATTGATTTGATATGAACTCTAGACCTGATATGACTTACAGTATATGAAAAATGTTTTAAAACTGCACATGTTTTAGACATGCTCTGAAAACGAATACATGAATTGAAATTGAACATGTTTCTATCATGCCTTAAAGGTAAATTTGAAATGAATTAAAAATTCATATGTTGAGCATGTTCTAAAGTATATATGATATGATTTGAAATGATAGCGGTTTATACAGTAAAATTACATAAATTGCATATTAAACCCTGACATGATAATATGCTTAGTACATGAGAATTCCATGAGGAATGTCATGACTGGACGTTAATGATGTTTCATCTATACGATGACATGATATGATATGATATATGAACATAAGATTGATATGAAGAGAATTCTGATCTTATTCTATCATGATCATAAATTTGATAAGTCTCTAAAATATTCACTTTTTAGAGTATTTTATTGCATCAATTTTGTTTAAATTTTGGAATTTTTAATGTAATTTCTTCCCAATTTAATTAAATTGTTTTCATGTGTAGGAATTTCGAGAATAATGAAGAAATCAAGAAAATGACAAAAAAGTCAAGGAAAAATGATTGGATTTGGTGTTTAAACCCTCAACTTAACCTTATCCTTAAATCCCTAAACTTACCCAAACCCTAAACCCATTTCCCATCACCTCATCCCTAAATTAGTTTTAAACCATAAACCTTACCTAAACCAATTTTCTAAACCCTTAAAAAAAAGCCTTTAACCATTACCCCACCATAACCCACTTAAATATACCCCATTCTCACATAAAACCCAAACATTATTTAAGCCCATCTTAAATACCAAAACCCATAAGCCCTAAAATATTTCAAATCCAACCCACAAACCTTGACCTTTCTTCATGCAAGCCCAAAACACATTCTTTATTTAAGTGGGTTTTAACAAACACATGAAAGAAAGTCTAGCCCGTAGATGTAGCAGCCCAGATCTTTGAAGAAGCCCAAAAGAGCTCAAAAGAGAAGGCAACCCAAGACTTGAAGGGAACCTTACCTTTAACTACAATAGGAGAGCAGCCGTATGAAAAAAAAATGGTGGAGGAGGCTGGCGTGACACAGCCAAATCTCTCTTTTTTCATATCATTTGTCTTGGTTTCTTTGTTCTTTTGTTTTCTTTAATTTAGATTCTGTTTAAAGTTACAATGTTCTATTTAGATTTTCTAAAATGCTTTAGGATTCATGTAGAGATAATTTATAGAAAGTTTTCGAGACTGTTTTGTTCAACAAATTTGGTTTGACAGAAAAGTAAGTTCAAGTTTAGTTTTCATAGCTTTATGTTTCTTTACATATTTGCTTAAGTTTTACGATCTTTACTGATTATCGTTTTCTTTCATTGTTCTTAGTTCTTATTTAATTTAAGAGTTGATTTAAATTTAATCAATATAAGTTAAATTATTTCTGGGTTGTCATTTCATCACCATTTTGTTTTGCATCTTTTCTTTTCTTCCTTGGTTTCCTCTGTTTTTTCGATTCTACTCCGTTTCGATGTGCTGAGTTCATTTGTTGGCTACCACCTCTACTTGGGACAGAACTTGTGTGTGTCGTGCGTGACTATTTCCCTGGTGAAGCTGTGCATGGTAAAGAGCTGCAGCTTGGCGAGATGGCCGCTGGTATAGGCAGAATCGGTGCTGCATTGTTGCTAGTGGCGTTGCAAGTGGCTGAAGCGGTAGGCACAAGGGGGCTAGCTGGCATGAAGACAGGAGGCGTGGTTGGTTAGCAAGGAAGATTGGTTTGTGTGCAGTGATGTTTGGAGCAGGACGTGGCACGACAATGGAAAAGAGTGCTGAACAGAGTTTGGCTGCTTTTAATTTCTTCAATTTGCTATTTTCTCTTTTTACTGTGCACAATTAAAAATCTATAAGTTCACAAGTAGTTCATAGTTTATAGTTTAATATTCATTTAATTATTTTAGTGTTATAATAGATTAATTTATTAGGTTAGCTTAATTTATTAGTTTTAAAAGTTTTTACTTTATCTTCATTAATTAAATTTTACCTTTTAATTTTTTACTCTTTTTAAAATTAATTTTTTTTACTTGCAATTAAATTTTCATACTCTCCAATTTATTTTCTAATTTTAGTTTAAGTTTTATTTTAAATATTTTAGTAGTTAATTAACTTCAAGAAAGTGTTCATTTGTTTGAATAAATCTAGGTGTGATCTATTTTAGTACTTAGCTAAAGCAAAATCTAACTAATCCTCGTGGGAACGATACTTTACTCACTCTTTATTACTTGTCGCGACCCGTCACTTGCGGTATAGATTTTTAGACGCAACAAGTTTTTGGCGCCGTTGCCGGGGATTAGTCTAGGTTGTCTTTAGTTAATATTAAAATCAATCATGCCTAGGTTTAGTTCAAGCCTTTTCTTTTTCTTATTTTTGTAAATATTTCTTCCTCCTAATATTTTAATTCTGTTACTTTGCGAGGTACCATGACGGATTTGGCAGAGCCCAGAACCTTGAGAGACTATGTTATGCCTCGTGTGCCAATGATACATTCAAGCATTAGGAAGCCTGAAATCGAAGCTGACAACTTTGAGATTGAGCCGAACTTCATCCTAATAATCTTAAATTCAGTTCAATTTGGAGGTTTGCATAGTGAAGATCCATATTCTCATCTTGTCAAATTCTTGGAGATATGCGACTTGTGCAAGTACGAGGGCGTTTCTGATGACGCCATTCGATTGAGACTTCTCATTCTCACTTCGGGATAAGGCAAAGGGTTGGCTACGATCACTTCCTCATCATTCTATTTGTACGTGGGATGATTTGGCTCATAAGTTCTTAGCCAGATTCATTTCACTTGAGCATAAGCTAAAGATGAGAAATCAAATTTTATCCTTTGAGCAATATGACTCAGAGCCTTTCTGTGAAGCATGGGAAAGATTTAAGGACTTGATCCGAAGATGTCCTTCTCATGGATTACCCATGTGGCTACAAATTCAAACTTTTTATAATGGGTTGGGTGAATCATCGAGAGTAAGGATTGATGCGGTAGCAGATGAAGCTCTTATGGGGAAGTCTATTGAGGAAGCATATAAGTTGATAGATTTAATGGCTTCCAATGACTTCCAATGGCAGTATATAAGAGATACACCGGGGAAGATCATCTACAATCAAGAGCTTGATCTTATTGAGACTTGGACTTCTCCAAAAGCCACCTCACCTGAAAAAGTCTACCAAAGTCCTTTTATTTCCTGTGAGATATGTGAAGGGAGTCATGCTACTGAGAATTGTCCTATCAATCTGAGTTGGGTGAGTCATCCGAGCTATTCCTCGAGCGACTGTGAGAAGCTTTCATCACCTTCTTCGGAGCTTATAGAGACATGTGACCTTTCTCCTCAAGCTCCTTTGCAAGCACTACATCAAGAGGTGTTGAGTGAAGAAATTGAAAAGCCTATACCAGTCGAGCTTATTGAAATTGAAAGTGTGGTTGATGAAAAAGAAATGGAGAATAGTATGGGTGAGGAAGAAGTCCAAGAAGAAGGGCTTATGATTGAACTCCAAGTTTCAGAGGTTGACAAGAAACATCAAGAGGCATCCTTCATTGTTTCTTCATGGAACTTTCCACACGAACATGAAATGGGCTATATTTTAGAAGACTGTGGAGTTAAGTTCTGTGAAGCAAAGTATCTGACAGAGTCACCTTCGATGGTGGTGCACTATGTGCATCCATCAATTTTGAGACCATTCAAACCACCTTGAAGGATGACAGAGAGAGTCAAGCTGATGACTATAAATCAAGCGCTTCTGGGGAGGCAACCCCAACTTTTTAGTAGTTTATTAGTTGTTTCTTTCTTTGATTAGCTTAGTGTTAGTATTTCATAGCTTTAATTTCTTTTTCTTTCTATTTTGTAGGTTTGAGTCCAAGTTTAGGGGAGCAGTGAAGACACTTTGTGGGCATGCAGTGAGCTTCAACAGAAAATCTAGGGAAGTTTCTTTCTATCTTTTCTGAATTCTTGAATCACTTACACATTGAGGACAATGTGCACTTCAAGTTTGGGGGGAAGGAAATTTGACCTAAATTTTTTCAAAAATTCCAAAATTTTTCAAACTTTTTGGGCTTTAAATGTTTTGCCTTGAGATATATTGTGCTTGATTTGGTTATTTCGCATGTCCCTATGATTGAGATTATGATTGAGACTGATTTTAATCTTTGGAAAAGGATGATTATTGAGAAGCATGAGTTGAATTCTTGAACTTGCCTTGTTCTGATTATGATTTTTCCATCTTTATGCACTATGTCTTGATCATGGATTGGTATGCATGTTTAGAGAAGGATTATGTGAATATAGGATTGCATTTGTCTTTGAAGTTGTGAGCATATGCTAGAATTTGTTTGATCTCCCCTCGAGGCAAAATTTTTAGCACATGCTTAGTTAGGAAAATGATTTAGGCCATCCTTGGATCGTTTGAGCTTTTAAAGCTAACCTTGTGCATAATTGTCCTTAGTCACCCTTCTGTGCCAAACTAGCCTATCTCTATTTATACACCTACAAGTTAATTTCCTTGAGCCAAATAAATACACTTTCCTATCCCTTACCTCGAAAGCATGCGTTTTACTAGGATATATCATGAGCTATGTACATATTTTGGTAGATAGATAAGATATAAAAAAATTGAAAATAAAAAAATAGAAAAGAGAAAAAAATAGAAAAATAGAAAATTCAAAAAAAAAAAAGAAGAAAATGAATTGAAAAAAAAAAAGAAGCAAAAATAGAATAAAGTGTATAACCAAGTAAGAAGAAAATAGTTTGGGGGAGTTAATTGAAGCTCGAAACATAAAGATCCCAGAGTATAATACATGATTTGGGGTTGTTGAGCCTAAATTGTCTTTTATCATACCTTAACCCTAGCCTTACGTTACGAGCTTAATGAAGTCCTATTGATTCTTGATTGAGTATGGCTACATTAGTGGAGAGAGAAGTGAAAAGCAAACCTATGAGATTGTTCATGCTTTAGAGACTTTGCTTTTCATGCTTGCATAATCTCATCCGGATATGTATACTTTGGTATGTGATGGACATTTCACACACACACGGAGAATCTAATTAGGACTTACGCATGTGATTGGAGGAAACTCCATGTTGATTAATAATTATGATTTTTCCTTAGATTAGATGAGTACTCTTTCTATGAGGTGTATGTGGGGAATGAATCTATCAATTGCATGTTATCTCTTGCATGTTTTAAGATTGTTTTGCTTGAGGACAAGCAAAATATTAAGTTTGGGGGTGTGATAAGTCTCTAAAATATTCACTTTTTAGAGTATTTTATTGCATCAATTTTGTTTAGATTTTGGAATTTTTAATGTAATTTCTTCCCAATTTAATTAAATTGTTTTCATGTGTAGGAATTTCTCTTTTCTCTTTTCTGCTTTCACTTCATTTCCTCCTTTCTTCTTCCTTTCGTCGCCGGTCGCTTCTTCTCTTTCCCCTCGTCTCACCGACGACGTCTCTCTCTCCTCCTCTTCCCTTGGCCGACGGGGTCGGCTGGTCTCTTGGTTCTCCTCTGTTTGTAACAGAGGAGAAGAAAACGGGGGAATAGGGCATCCCGATTCCCGTTTTCTATTTCTTTTTTTATTTATATTTATAAATATATATATATATAAATACACTATAATTATATTTATATATGTCTATGGATATATAAATATGTATGAATATGCTCATTTTATTCCTTATAATTTGGATCTCTTATTATCGAAATTAAATTCTTCAAATTCATCATTTCATCACTTTCGGGAATTCCAACAGTATTCCTATTTTCGTAAATAATTTTATTTATTTACTTTCGCTTATCTATTTGCATTAAAATAAATTTTTTGGATAATTAATACCAAAAATAGAAAAATTCTTGGTTATCACAGATGCTATGATTTGAACATTAGACAACCATCTTTTAAAAATAGTTCTGTTTCTTTCGTTGAAAATGACTTCGAAAAAATAATTTTTGCATTTTATGGTGTTGATTGATAGAAAATTGATTGGTCAATGAAAAATGACTTCCTCGTCAATGAAAAATTAGGGTTTTTTTTTGGAAATTGTCATGCTTTTGAAAATGACAAAACATGTTATGGAAAAAATTGTTTATATGTAAAGTTATTTACCAAATTCGTGATTATAATGCTATTCAAGTTAGACTGTGAATATAATTATTTTTAACTTTGATTAACGCCACATAAAATATTATTATAATAATAGTTTTTATTTAACTAGTTAAAAAATTTTAAATATTAAAATCTTAACATAAAATGTGATAACCGCTAAAATTGTAAATTTAATATTAAAACAAATAAAATAAATTAAAGAAAATAAATGAAAATATATAAGAAATAGAAATATTTGGAAATTCAAATTCGATGAAGTGATGAAATGGAGAATTTGAAATTCGGAAATTTAATTTCGGATATTAAGAAATCTGAATTTAAAGATATAAAAAAGCATATATTTATATAATTATATAATAATATTATATAAATATACTTTTATATGTTTTTACATAAATAAATATGTATATATTAGTATTATACATATTGTAGTACATAAATAATATATATACATATATTAAATGTATATAGTACTTTAATTTAAAGTATATAACAAGATGTATATTATATGTAAAAATATATTTTTTTATGTACAATGTATATATATATATATATATATATATATATATATATAAAAGATATATTATAAATAAAATATGTAAATATAATAATAATAATAATAATAATAATAATAATATGATATTTATAAAAAAAAAGAAAGGGCTTAAGACAGAGACGGGAATAGGGACTCTTGTTTCTGTCGAAAAACAGAGGAAAAAGGGGGTGTCAACCCCGACGGCGGGATAAAGAGAGAGAGAGAGAGAGAGAGAGAGAGAGAGAGAGAGAGAGAGAGAGAGAGAGGGAAGAGACAGGCAAGTCGAGGGAGAGGAGGGCGAAAGCAACCGGCGGCCAGCGGAAAAGAAAAAAAAGAAGGGAAAGAAAGCGAAACGAACCAAAGAAGGAAAATAAAGGAAAGAAAAGAAAGAAGGAAGCGGTGGTGCCGGCCGATCCAGGCACCGTCGAACCCGCCACAACACCGACGGAGATAATGGGAGAGAAAATGAAGCCGGCAGTGGAGGGAAGAAAGGAAAAAGGAGGGAGAAAAGAGAGGAGAAGAGGCCGAAATCGACCATCCCAATCCGATGCTGTCGCCGGCGATGGGGGGAAAAGGAGGTCAGATTGGCGTCAGCACTACCTCAACAGGTTACGGGGTGGCCAAGCAGGCGTAGAACCAGCTGAACCGGCTGAACCGGTCCGAATCGGTTCAGACCAGGAAAAAAAAAGAAAAGAAAAAGAAAAGAAAAGAAGAGGAAGAAAAAGAAGAAAGAAAAAAAAAGAAAAGAGCAGAAGAAAAAGAAGAAAAAGAAAAGAGAAGAAAAAGAAGAAGAAAGGAAGAGAGAATGCGGTAGGAATTATGAGTATGTTTATTGTTATTAATTTACTTAATAGTTGTATAAATTTCAGAAATTTGATATGAATGTGGACTTGTAGAAAAGTATACTCGGAGTCGAGATGATGGAAAACCGGGAGAGGTGACTACAGGCGCGACGTAATAAGGAAGTCGCTAGCCCGGGACTGGTAAGAATATCTATGTTACACAATTTAATTATGCACGAATAATTATGGATATATTGTGGAAAACTATTTTGTCACGACCCGAAGACCGCGACTTTCCTTTAATACTTATACTTTTCTTAGTCTACAAATTTATGGACTAAATTTTTCTTTTTATTTTAAGGTTTGTATTCGGTGTCAGTGTAGTCACTATACTATTTAGGTGACCTATAGTTATTTCATTTAAATATTTAACAAACACGGAAACGGTTCTTAGTTACATCCCGACTTATTAAACCGAATATGTACTGTGCATCAATTTAAGTCTTACATGTAAACAAGTATTTTATAAGAAACATATACCTCAAAAGTTTAGTACCAAGTCCATATACCATCTCCGATGCCCACTGAGCAGCTCACATGGCAGATGTTAACTTCAATAATCTGAAAGAGATGAAATTTAGTGGGGTGAGCAAAACCACAGCTCAGTAAGATACTAATATAAATACAAGAGTAGGATTATACTGCCTTAAACTGCAATGCTTAAAACTTGCAAGGATGCAATTACAGTTAATCCTTTCTCATCGATACATCTCATTATCACTTCTCATTTTCACTTTTCATTTCATAATCATATTTTTGTATTCTATCTCTTATCAATTCTCATATCATCTCTTATCAATTCTCATATTGTGGATCATGATAACGGTGGTACGAAGTCATAATTCTCTTCATGTATTTCTATATTCCTGTTTCATATCATATCATGACATCATATAGATGAAATATCGTTACCACCGAGTCATGATGTTCCTCATATATTCTTCATGTTTAATTGAGATATCCTATCGAGTCACTTTACATTTAACAATCATATTCCCGTCTTATATCAATTCATATCACTTATCGTATGGGAATTTATGATCACGATAGAGTGAGATCAGAATTCTCTTCATATCAATCTCATGTTCATATATCATATCATCTCATGTCATCGTATAGATGAAACATCATTAACGTCGAGTCACGACATTCCTCATAGAATTCTCATGTGCTAAGCATATTATCATATCAGGGTTAACATGCAATTCATGTAATTTTTCTGTATAAACCGCTATCATTTCAAATCATATCATATATACTTTATGACATGCTCAACATATGGATTTCCAATTCATTTCAAATTTGTCTTTAAGGCATGATAGAAACATGTTCAATTTCAGTTCATGTATTCATTTTCGGAGCATGTCTAAAACATGTGCGGTTTTAAAACATTTTTCATATACTATAAATCATATCAGGTTTAGAGTTCATATCAAATCAGTCTATACTCTAAACCGCATATCATTTCAAATTCGACACAAAATCTTATATAAATCATGTAAGTGTCGAAATCATTTATCATATACTTTTAAAACATATTCTGTAAATCATATCAGGTCTAGAGTTCATATCAAATCAAACTCTACTCTAGACCACATATCATGCCATGTTCGACACAAAATCACATATAAATCATATAAGTGTCGAAATCATATCTCATGGACTTTTAAAACATGTACTGTTTCAAAACATATTTCATTTCAAATTTGTTTCATGTACAATATAAATCATGTCAAGTCTAGAGTTCATATCAATAAAATCATACTCTAGACTTCATATCATATCGGTTGAGACTAGGCTAGATCCCTATCATCTCTCTATCAATAAAGACTTAAATCACTGTAGCTAGCAGTGAAAATCATGTCATCGTCCCCTGGAAACCAACTAGGGCGCTATCTATGGCCATAGACCTCATCTCTCTCAGCCCCACTAATCAGGCGTGACTGAGACCTGTCCACGACTATTGTCGGACAAGCATATCTGCCTAATGAGCAAAGCTCCAATTAGGCGGTTTCCACTATGCTTTATTGAATTTAATTCTTTTAGGGTGCCTACAGTCTCATAAAACATTTAAATCTATAGCTTTATTTTCAATATCATGTAAAGCATATGGTAAAATTCTGTAGGATATTTCATATATCAAAATATATATATCTACCATATACTTTCATTTCAAAACAAATCAATACTTTTCAGTATTCATATAAACATTATTAAAATGTTTCAAGTTGCAAGAAAAGCATGCTTAAATGCGATGCTATAAAACATTTCAGTATGCAACTTTAGTATTATTTCCATCAAATACGCTGAAGCGATTCATTTAACTTTATCACCATCAGTTATTCGATTTCAGGACTTTCTTTCTATCAAACCAGTAAATCACTATTCAAATCATTCGGTATTCAATATCCTTTTTCGATAATTATCGACTATAATAATTAATTGTACTTTTATTATCGATACTAGAACCACATCATCAGTGTGAATCCTCTTAGTATCTATGAGCATCTAAATATCATGTTTCCATATAGCCATCAGGATACTGAAATTATGAAATACTAATATCCTCATTCGATATCTATTCCAGAGTCGACATCGAGGATCGTAGAACCACAAGATCAATAATCGCATATCAAATCCATTTATGGTTTGACCTATTGGTACATATTCAGAATTTTCGACTTGCGGTTTATTTTTCATTCACTATCATAAAAATCATATCGCAATCCTCAATTCACTTTTCATCTGGCCTGTAGAATGTAATATCATGTTAAAATTATCCATAAACGTCCTCAATTCAATTTTTGATTGGCAATTCACCACTTAAAAGAATTTGCCAATTTCCACTATCAACAGTATTTCAATCATTTAAGTCGCCTTGCGACTATCCATATTATTGCCAAAAATCTCAGTTCATACCACTAAGACGGTCCATTTATTTGAATTTATCAATCCTATAATCGTCACTCGATTGATAATTCCGCAATTCTATCATTCGACCATCTAAATCACAACTTCGATTTTTCTCTTTTAAGTTGTATCATATAATTATCATCACCTTTATCTGTGATCCGTCAAATAAATGATTTCACCTCAATCTCAACTTGATACCATTTGTGATATTCAAATTTACTTGATTTATCAATTCTATAAGGTTTAAACCATATAATTCATCACATTATCGTTTTCAACGATCTATCTTCTCATCGATTTCAATATCAAACTCTTTCGATAATACCATAAAATCCTTTCAATATTTATTTTCAATAATTATTTCCAAGATTCCATTTATGTGAGAAACTTAATCTTTTTCCTCAAATATTTTCCTAAAAATTTCGGCAGCATAACAGCTTAATTTTCCCTAACCTCCTGCAAGGGAAAGACAATTTATATCACAGCCGTTGATTCTCACAATTCCTACGTCTCTACTAAGACCCCCACCATCAGTTGTGGGTCCTCTTAGCATTTTTAATATCAATTAAATCAATGCATCATATATAAAAATATCACAATTCCATAAAAATCATTTCATCAATGCATCATATAAAAATATCATAATTCCCACATACAATATAAAGCTACTAATGCTTTATAAAAGTATCTTACCTATTCGCCAAGCTTAGCGCACTTTCTGATTTTTCGAGCCTTGTCGAACTCCGCCATTCGTCTCATTTTCGTTGTTGCTACAATTTCAATAATTAACACATATTTTCATTTAGAAAATAATCCATCAATTTCTAATAAATTCCATAAATTCAAAAGGAACAAAAATAAAGTCTTTCAGTTCCTTACCAATTCTTTTTCTTTTCTTTCCTTCCTTTTCTTCTCTTTCTTTTTCTTCTTCTTTCTCTTTCTTTTCTTTTCTTTTCCTTTCTTCTTTTCCTTTCTCTTTTTCCTTTCATATTTTTTTTTTCTGTTTTTTTTTTCTGGCCTGAACCGGTTCGGACCGGTTCAGGCCGGTTCACTTCTGCTGGCCGGTTCGGCCTCTTCCCGCCGGCATCACCGCCGGTTCGCACCTTCCACAGCTAGCCATGGTTGCAGGGAGGCCGGATCTGGTCTCGGTTTTTCCCCATCACCGGCGACGGCGCCGGATCTGGGTCCGTGGGTTTCGGCCCTTTTCTCCTCTGTTTCTTCCCTTCTTCGCCGTCGTTGGCCTCGCCGGTGGCCTCCTTCATCTTCCCTTCACCTCCACCGAGGTTCGGGTTGGGGTGGCGGTGCCTGGAACGGCCGGCACCGCGGATTCCCTCTTCTCTTTTCCTCCGATTTTTCTTCTCTGTTTCGTTCATTTTCGCTTCTGTTTCCGGCGCTTTCTCTTCCCTTTTCCGTCGCCGGTTGCCTTCCTCGCATCGCCGGCGGCTTCGCCTCCTTTTCTTCTTCCTTTCTTGGCCGGCCGACGGTGGCCGGCTTCCACACGGGAGGCAGAATCGGGAGTTCCCGATTCTGTTTCTTCCATTTTTTTTTAATATATTTCTTTTATATTTATATATATAACTATATATATAAATATACCATATTAATATATATATATATATATATAGATATAGATACATATTTTGTATTAATAATATATATATATATATATATATCTATACACTTTAAATTTAGTTTAATATATATATATTTCATACATATATATATTTATATACAAAAGCGTATAATAATAATATACATTTGTATTTATATAAAAACATATCAAAATATATTTATATAATCTAATTATATAAATATATAATATACGCATTTTATTTCATTTTATTTGGATTTCTTAATATCCAATTTTTTTTCCTTTTTCATTTCTTATTTAATTTGGATTTCCATTTTTCCAAATTAAATTTCCTCTCTTCATTATTTTCCATAATTTCAACCTTATCCTTATTTCCAATTTATCCAAATTTAAATTCCTCAATTTCCTCATTTCTTTAATTTCGGGAATTTCAACAATATTCCCATCTCGTAAATAAATTTTATTTATTTACTTTAATTTATTTATTTCCTCTTATCTATTTTCTTTAATATTAATTTCCAAAATAGAAAATTTGCGGTTATCACATATTTGGTTGGAAATTGTGGAGATTCACTGACTGTAAAAAAATTATAAACTGTCTATTTTGTGCAGGGAGATTAGTTAATAAACAGTCGTTATGCTGCCGAAAATTTTAGAAAAATTATGTAGAATTATTAAAAAAAATGATTTTATTACACGAGAAGTAATTTCCAACCACGGAAATGAGAAATTTAGTACTCTTCATAAGAACGTGAATATACTAAATTTTAAGAAAAAATATTCATGTTATGGAAATTGGTGATATCGAGATCGCCAAAATTTCTCCCGGTTTGTAAACTACATGTGAATTGAAAAGAAAGAAATGGAAGTAAGAAGAGAGAAGGAAAGAAATACACACACACACACACACACACACACACACACACACACACACACACACACACACACACAC
The DNA here is from genome assembly GCA_032173925.1 of Heritiera fomes. Classification (NCBI taxonomy): domain Eukaryota; kingdom Viridiplantae; phylum Streptophyta; class Magnoliopsida; order Malvales; family Malvaceae; genus Heritiera; species Heritiera fomes. The sequence goes on along the minus strand of JAPDPM010000009.1, from coordinate 10,417,155 downwards.
ATATATATACATGAATATGTAAGGTATGTCAAATGAATAAGCATATGTATGATATACATAATTATATATATGTAACCATAAAGGAAAAAACAAAAAGAATAAATAAGAAGAACAAGAGAAGGATTTATTAAATCCTTATATGAAAATTAGTAAGTAACTAAATGAGCCTAGTAATATATTCATGAAACTTTTATGAATATATTTAATTAATTCTCGACCGAGTTACAGTACGGTAATTGTAGGAAAGCTATAAAGCAGGGACCTCGTTGGCAATTGAGCGGCCACCATTAGCATAGCTAATCTCAAGGTGATTAGTTTAAGGAAGTGACACGATGTAAGACGATGATTCGAGTTGGGCGAAGCTCGACGCATGAAACACTAAGCTCAATGAGGTAAGACATTTATATAACTTAGCGTTAGAATTATATTGTATAGATATAGTTGAATTGTATGATAATTGTGGTAATTAAAGGTTTGAGGTTTAGTGACGCATAAGAAATGATATACCCATGGTAATATGGTAAATTGAGGAAATGACTCAATGATGTGGGTATTGTGAGTAAATGATCTAAAGAATAGATCTCGAATGAACTCCTTAACATTGAATGATTTTAGTGTTATAGTGGGAGTCGCTAAAGTAGTATGCGAATATACATGAAATACTAAGAAGACCAACATGAATGGATGAATCTTAGTTTTAACATTGAAAGTAAAGGTGATTTAGTTTGCAAATGCTGTGAAATGATATTATATGTTATTGGACAATAGAAAATTGTGGATGATTTATTAGATATGCTCCTGTTGAAATAGAATGGATTGAATCGAGGACTTTAAAATGAAATGTAAAATGATGACGAGTTAGGTATAGGTGCTAAGTCAAGATGTTTGAGGGTGATGATCTAAGAAAGAATTGGCATTATAGTTAGCACTATACCGAGTGATATTACCTTAATACATTTCATAAGCATGCCTCATTTCGATACTGTTTTAATTCTATTGTTTAATTTCATCGCTCTTATGCATGCCTCGTTTTATGCACAAGATTTGAAAACATTCATTTATTCAATACTTACATGAATGTTTTGAATGTTTAAATTGTTTTGAAAAGATTTAACATATAGTGTAATGTATGTATTCATATATATGTAAATGATCTTAAAGAAAAACGTGTTACATACTTTAGACTATTTTTACAAGAAAAGTGAAAGATTTAAATGTTTTATGAGACTGTAGGCACCCTAAAAGAATTAAATTCAATAAAGCATAGTGGAAACCGCCTAATTGGAGCTTTGCTCATTAGGCAGAGATGCTTGTCCGATAATAGTCGTGGACAGGTCTCAGTCACGCCTGATCAGTAGGGCTGAGAGAGATGAGGTCTATGGCCATAGATAGCGCCCTAGTTGGTTTCCAGGGGACGATGACATGATTTTCACTGCTAACTACAGTGATATAAGTCTTTATTGATAGAGTGATAGGGATCTAGCCTAGTCTCAACCAATATGATATGTAGTTTAGAGTATGCATTTAGATTGATATGAACTCTAAACTGATATGATTTTACAATATGTGAAATGTGTTTCGATATTTTATTCGATCACACATGATATGAAAAGAGAAATGTGCACGTTTTGATTGAGACGAAATGAAAAGACATGTTTTCATTTGATATGATATGAAAAGAAAAATGTGCACGTTTTGATTGAAACGAAATGAAAAGACATGTTTTCATTTGATATGATATGAAAAGAAAAATGTGCATGTTTTGATTGAAACGAAATGAAAAGACAGTTTTCATTTGATATGATATGAAAAAAAATGTGCACGTTTTGATTGAAACGAAATGAAAAGACATGTTTTGATTTGACATGATATGAAAAGAGAAATATGCACGTTTTATTTGAAACGATATGAAAAGTACATGTTTTGATTTCACGAAATGTGAAAAGAGAAATATGCATGCTTTGATCACACATGATATGAAAAGGGAAATGTGTATGCTTTCAATCATGTCTTAAAAATAAACGAGAGATGATTTGAGATTTGACATGATTTGAACGTGTTCTAAGAGTACACATGATATGATTTCAATATCACCTATGATTCATATACGACAATATGTTAAATGTAATGAAATGTGAGATGATAGTCGTTTTATACAGTAAAACTTGCATAAGTGATATGTGGAATCAGAATAGAACGATATACATTCTGCATGAAATATATTATGATCTTATGCGATACATTGAACATGAGATGTATAGGAAGAGGTATCATGACTTTTATACTATATGTGACTATATTTCTCTAAGTTGAAAATATTTCGACTTAATACAGTACAAAATGTACTTATTGATGAGAAGTGATATGGTCTAATAGTGTCTGAACAAAACTCCACATGAAATGACATGATATGATATGATATGGTATATTATGAAATAATGACAAAATATTGAAAATGGTTATGATATGGTATATTATGGAATAATGACAAAATATTGAAAATGGTTGATCGACTATGATTAAAGGTTAATGTATTAGATAAGTATCGGGATGAGTATAATGAGGTACTACAAAGAGACTCTCCCCTATTGATACCTTAAGCTCTTACACACCAAGAAACCTTTAGGACATGATTTGAGCCGTTTGATAAACGATCATAGAGTGAATATGACGTGAAAATCCTTAAAGGTTTCATGCATCGCATTAGGACAGTATAAGTCTAATTCTGCAATTATATAAATGACTTATTGAGTCGTGATTTTGCTTACCCCCTCAATTTCATATCTTTTCAGACTACTTGGGTTGAAACTTCACCAGGATGGTTTTTGAGTGGGACTCAGAGACGGTATCTAGGCTCGATACTTGTCCCTGTCCTCCGAAACTACTTGGTTGCTTTTGAGGTATGCACTCTTGGGCATACGCTTTTATTTTCAGGCAAATTTCTATATGGTACTATAGGATGGGATGTAAACTAAAATAATGAGTAATCGATATAATGTTTTAATGTTATAATGTTATATGATAAGTATGCGAGCATTAGTTATGGACAATAATTGATTTCTCCTCATCTTAAGGAGCAAATTTAAATCATAACTGAATTAAGAAATGAACGGAATTAGATAGTGACTACACTGACACCAAATACAAACTGTAAAATGAAAATGAAAAATTTAGTCCATAAATTTGTAGACTAAGAAAAAGTATGAGTATCAAGGGAATCATTGCGGCCTTCTGGTCGTGACAGATTTAATGATATCAGAGCAACGTTTGTCTAGTACGTGTCAGTGTAGGTACGTCATAATAGTTTACATCTCATAGTACTGTAAATGCCTGAATGTTAAGTGCTCAGTAAGTGCAGAATACTGTTCTAAATGCATGTGTTTTATATAGAAAGTAAATGATAACAAGGTTAAGAAGATCACCAAGGTGTGGATGGTCGTTAGCCTTAATAAGTGACACAATGGCTTATAAGGTATTATGGATTGCAACGAGATGAGAATAGACACAGTAGCCTATATTGAGCATTGAGTTGTGGAGATTGATATAGTATACTTATCACAACTTACGAATGAGGCTTGAAATTGTATTTAATAGAAATAATATTAGTAGAAATAATTATGGAGTGACCTCGCATAATTGGCCAAAACGAGATTATGCTATGGCCTGGAGTTTAAGCGATACGCTTAAACTCGGACAATTGTTACCTTATAAAGCCTCAAGTGTGAAACGAAAAGAGAAAATTTGAATGACGTTATGTCAATGAATTGGTAATACCTAAAGGGTATAAGAGTTGATCAAGTACAAGATCCTGACTGCCTTGAAGGCTATCGGGATCGGAAAGTGATGTGAAAACACAAGGTTTTAGATTTGAATTGAGTGGGCATTTTTAATGAACCAAAATAAATAGGATTTGATTGGGTCTATAAGAGTGAACCAGCAATATTTTTGGACCTATCTATGGAAGTGATAGGAAACTTATGAAAACTTGCCCACCATATGTAGCAAGAAGTGAACTTTACTGATGTACCTCCAAAGGAACAAATGGTTAGCATTCTTATAGATTCGAAGGATGTAGAAGATCTTATATAGCCTGATAAATGTATAGGCCTCGGAAAACTATGTGATATAAAACGTATATGAATTGGAGACTATATGGATTTCGAAGGTATTTGACTTTTGACACATCATTTGAACTACGTGAAATTTGAAAGTTCAATGAATTAAACCCTATGGTTTTGAAACAGTGTGGATTCAAAACCTGCAAGACTTTCCAGAATTCTCACTAATGGATTCGAAAAGAGCGAACGTTACAAAAGAGGGCTTGGAAAAAAAATTTGATGGACTTATCAAGTGTTGAAATTCGAAACTAATATGAGGATGGTACTCAAAGTAGTAAATAAATGATTTATATTTACTGCAAGTAATGTAAATGGAAAATGTCATATATATACCCACCTCAGAATGATAGAAATGGTGGAATTGTATGGATAATGTAATGACGAAAGTAATGACTGATTTTATCACCTGTGTATTTTAAATTATGGAAAGAGTATAAAGTCAGGTATATTATAAAACTTCGGTGATATTGAGTTTACCATAAAGATAAGAGATGTAGTGATAATATAGTATGAAAAGAGATGATTAACAGTAAGGTCCGCAATGAGGTGCAACTTTGATGAAATAAATGTGAACATAAGTATTATGGAGTAACGAAGAGTATAAAAGGGAGGTGATGATATAGAAGTGATTTAAGATTGATTGTTTAAAAAGGGAATTACTTTTCCATTACCAGACTCTTAGATTTTCTTGTGCCACAGTCGAAAAATGACTATGAAATGATGAGAAAGTATATGAAGTTCCAGTGACCGTTACAGGTGATAGGAGTCTCTAATTTTGCCATATGCTTATGGAAAACAACAAAGGGCCTTGAGATTCCAAAGCTACCGACAGCACCGCTTAGTACTGATGTAAGTATACGAGCGTAATACGTGAACGCTCCGTGATATTGAGAGAGCGTGTGCATGAGAATTGAGGGCTACTAGGACAATCACATACTACTGATTAAATCGGTAAACGATAGTTACCAAATTTTATCGACTTGGCACCAAATGAGAGAAATGGACGATAAATGGCATGAAACGACTATTATGTGAAAAGAGATGAAAGTGATAGCTCCCAAAGTGATAAGAATGTTTTAAGGATATAAATATATGGAGAAAAAATGAATGATGATATAAAATAGTGTGAAAAGACGGTTCTAATGTTGAAGATATGCTAACAATATCATTTAAGGATGATCGAAAGGATAAGAAATATAAGAGTACAGGATGGTTCCACCTGTTAATTTGAGTCAAATTCAAAGGACCGAATTTCTTAAGGTGGGGAGGATGTGATAACCGCTAAAATTGTAAATTTAATATTAAAACAAATAAAATAAATTAAAGAAAATAAATGAAAATATATAAGAAATAGAAATATTTGGAAATTCAAATTCGATGAAGTGATGAAATGGAGAATTTGGAATTTGGAAATTTAATTTTGGATATTAAGAAATCCGAATTTAAAGATATAAAAAGGCATATATTTATATAATTATATAATAATATTATATAAATATACTTTTATATGTTTTTACATAAATAAATATGTATATATTAGTATTATACATATTGTAGTACATAAATAATATATATATACAAATATTAAATGTATATAGTACTTTAATTTAAAGTATATAACAAGATGTATATTATATGTAAAAATATATTTTTTATGTACAATATATATATATATATCTATATAAGATATATTATAAATAAAATATGTAAATATAATAATAATAATATGATATTTATAAAAAAAAAGAAAGGGCTTAAGACAGAAACGGGAATAGGGACTCCCGTTTTTGTCGAAAAATAAAGGAAAAAGGTGGTGTCAACCCCGACGGTGAGAGAAAGAGAGAGAGAGAGAGAGAGGGAAGAGACCGGCGAGTTGAGGGAGAGGAGGACGGAAGCGATCAGCGGCCGGCGGAAAAAAAGAGAAAGAGGGGAAAGAAAGCGAAGCGAACCAGAGAAGGAAAAGAAAGGAAAGAAAAGAAAGAAGGAAGCGGCTGTGCCGGTCGATCCAAGCACCGTCGAACCCGCCACAACACCGGCGGAGATAAGGGGAGAGAAAAGGAAGCCGGCAGTGGAGGGAAGAAAGGAAAAAGGAGGGAGAAAAGAGAGGAGAAGAGGCCGAAACCCACCATCCCAGATCCGGTGCCGTCACCGGCGGTGGGGGGAAAAGGAGGTCAGATCTGGCATCAGCACTACCTCGACAAGCTACGGGGTGGCCAAGCCAGCGTAGAACCGGCCGGTAAGGTGCCAAATCAGTCGAATCGGCTGAACCGGTTCGAACCGGTTCAGACCAGGAAAAAAAAAGAAAAGAAAAAGAAAAGAAAAGAAGAGGAAGAAAAAGAAAAAAAGAAGAAAAAAAGGGAAAAGAGCAGAAGAAAAAGAAGAAAAAGAAAAGAGAAGAATAGGAAGAAAAAGAAGAAGAAAGGAAGAGAGAATGCGGTAGGAATTATGAGTATCTTTATTGTTATTAATTTATTTAATAGTTGTATAAATTTTAGAAATTTGATATGAATGTGGACTTGTAGAAAAGTATACTCAGAGTCGAGATGATGGAAAATTGGGAGAGGTGACTATGGGCACGACGTAATAAGGAAGTCGCTAGCCGGGGACTGGTAAGAATATTTATGTTACACAATTTAATTATGCACGAATAATTATGGATATATTGTGGAAAACTATTTGGTTGGAAATTGTAGAGATTCACTGACTTTAAAAAAAATTATAAACTGTCTGTTTTGTGCAGGGAGATTAGTTAATAAGCAGCCCTTATGCTGCCGAAAATTTTAGAAAAATTACGTAGAATCATTAAAAAAAATGATTTTATTACAGGAGAAGTAATTTCCAACCACGGAAATGAGAAATTTAGTACTCTTCATAAAAACGTGAATATATTGAATTTTAAGTAAAAATATTCATGTTATGGAAATTGGTGATATCGAGATCGCCAAAATTTCTCCTGGTTTGTAAACTACATGTGAATTGAAAAGAAAGAAATTGAAGAAAGAAGAGAGAAGGAAAGAAATACATACATACATATATATATATATATATATATATACATGAATATGTATGGTATGTCAAATGAATAAGCACATGTATGATATACATAATTATATATATATATATGTAACTATAAAGGAAAGAACAAAAAGAATAAATAAGAAGAACAAGAGAAGGATTTATTAAATCCTTATATGAAAATTAGTAAGTAAATAAATGAGCCTAGTAATATATTCATGAAGCTTTTATGAATATATTTAATTAATTCTCGACTGAGTTTCAGTACGGTAATTGTAGGAAAGCTATAAAGCGGGGACCTCGTTGGCGATTGAGCAGCCACCATTAGCATAGCTAATCTCAAGGTGATTAGTTTAAGGAAGTGACACGATGTAAGACGATGATTCGAGTTCCGCGAAGCTCGACGCATGAAACACTAAGCTCAATGAGGTAAGACATTTATATAATTCAGCGTTAGAATTATATTGTATAGATATAGTTGAATTGTATGATAATTGTAGTAATTAAAGGTTTGAGGTTTAGTGACGCATAAGAAATGATATACCCATTGTAATATGGTAAATTGAGGAAATGACTCAATGATATGGGTATTGTGAGTAAACGATCTACAGAATAGATCTCAAATGAACTCCTTAACATTGAATGATTTTAGTGTTATAGTGGGAGTCGTTAAAGTAATATGCGAATATACATGAAATACTAAGAAGACTGACATGAATGGATGAATCTTAGTTTTAGCATTGAAAGTAAAGGTGATTTAGTTTACAAATGCTGTGAAATGATATTATATGTTATTGGACAATAGAAAATTGTGGATGATTTATTAGATATGCTCCTGTTGAAATAGAATGGATTGAATCGAGGACTTTAAAATGAAATGTAAAATGATGACGAGTTAGGTATAGGTGCTAAGTCAAGATGTTTGAGGGTGATGATCTAAGGAAGAATTGGCATTATAGTTAGCACTATACCGAGTGATATTACCTTAATACATTTCATAAGCATGCCTCATTTCGATACTGTTTTAATTCTATTGTTTAATTTCATCGCTCTTATGCATGCCTCGTTTTATGCACAAGATTTGAAAACATTCATTTATTCAATACTTACATGAATGTTTTGAATGTTTAAATTGTTTTGAAAAGATTTAACATATAGTGTAATGTATGTATTCATATATATGTAAATGATCTTAAAGAAAAACGTGTTACATACTTTAGACTATTTTTACAAGAAAAGTGAAAGATTTAAATGTTTTATGAGACTGTAGGCACCCTAAAAGTATTAAATTCAATAAAGCATAGTGGAAACCGCCTAATTGGAGCTTTGCTCATTAGGCAGAGATGCTTGTCCAACAATAGTCGTGGACAGGTCTCAGTCACGCCTGATCAGTGGGGCTGAGAGAGATGAGGTCTATGGCCATAGATAGCGCTCTAGTTGGTTTTCAGGGGACGATGACATGATTTTCACTGCTAGCTACAGTGATATAAGTCTTTATTGATAGAGTGATAGGGATCTAGCCTAGTCTCAACCAATATGATATGTAGTTTAGAGTATGCTTTTAGATTGATATGAACTCTAAATTGATATGATTTTACAATATGTGAAATGTTTTTCAATATTTTATTCGATCACACATGATATGAAAAGAAAAATGTGCACGTTTTGATTGAAACGAAATGAAAAGACATGTTTTCATTTGATATGATATGAAAAGAAAAATGTGCACGTTTTAATTGAAACGAAATGAAAAGACATGTTTTCATTTGATATGATATGAAAAGAAAAATGTGCACGTTTTGATTGAAACGAAATGAAAAGACATGCTTTCATTTGATATGATATGAAAAGAAAAATGTGCACGTTTTGATTGAAAAGAAAAATGTGCACGTTTTGATTGAAAAGAAAAATGTGCACGTTTTAATTGAAACGAAATGAAAAGACATGTTTTCATTTGATATGATATGAAAAGAGAAATGTGCACGTTTTGATTGAAACGAAATGAAAAGACATGTTTTCATTTGATATGATATGAAAAAAAATGTGCACGTTTTGATTGAAACGAAATGAAAAGATATGTTTTGATTTGACATGATATGAAAAGAGAAATGTGCACGTTTTATTTGAAACGATATGAAAAGTACATGTTTTGATTTCACAAAATGTGAAAAGAGAAATATGCATGCTTTGATCACACATGATATGAAAAGGGAAATGTGTATGCTTTCAATCATGTCTTAAAAATAAACGAGAGATGATTTGAGATTTGACCTGATTTGAATGTGTTTTAAGAGTACACATGATATGATTTCAATATCACCTATGATTCATATACGACTATATGTTAAATGTAATGAAATGTGAGATGATAGTCGTTTTATACAGTAAAACTTGCATAAGTGATATGTGGAATCAGAATAGAACGATATACATTCTGCATGAAATATATTATGATCTTATGCGGTACATTGAACATGAGATGTATAGGAAGAGGTATCATGACTTTTATACTATATGTGACTATATTTCTCTAAGTTGAAAATATTACGACTTAATACAGTACAAAATGTACTTATTGATGAGAAGTGATATGGTCTAATAGTGTCTAAACAAAACTTCACATGAAATGAAATGACATGATATGATATGATATGGTATATTATAGAATAATGACAAAAGATTGAAAATGGTTGATCGACTATGATTAAAGGTTAATGTATCAAATAAGTATCGGGATGAGTATAATGAGGTACTACAAAGAGACTATCCCCTATTGATACCTTAAGCTCTTACACACCAAGAAACCTTTAGGACATGATCTAAGCCGTTTGATAAACGATCATAGAGTGAATATGACGTGAAAATCCTTAAAGGTTTCATGCATCGCATTAGGACAGTATAAGTCTAATTCTGCAATTATATAAATGACTTACTGAGCTGTGGTTTTGCTCACCCCCTCAATTTCATATCTTTTCAGACTACTTGGGTTGAAACTTCACCATGAGGGTTTTTGAGTGGGACTCGGAGACGGTATCTAGGCTCGATACTTGTCCCTGTCCTCCGAAACTACATAGTTGCTTTTGATGTGATAACCGTAAATTTTCTATTTATTGAAAATAAATAAATAAATAAATAAAATTGTAAGAATCGGAATATTGTGGAAATTCCGAGGATTGAGGAAGTGATAAATTGAGAAATTCGAGTGAAAGGAATTAAGTTGGAAATAAAAAAAGGAATAGAGGAAATTTAATTTGGATAAATGGAAATCCAAATTAAATAAGAAAATAAGAAATGAATATGATATATATTTATATAATTATATATTATATAAATATATTTTTTTATACAAATACATATGTACTTAAATGATATATAGTATATATTGTTATACATTGGCATATATATGAATATATACTATTTCATAAATTTAAATAGTACATATTTATATTTTATGTATATATAAATATATACATATATGAGAAAAATGTAAATATTACTTTACATTAAGGTTTAAATACATATATATTGTAAATACAATATATATATATATAAATGCTATTTAATTTAAAGTATATGAAAATATACATTTTTATGTATAAATATATATTATTATATATAATATATATTTATATAATATATAGTACAAGTACTATTTAATAAAGTAATATAATTATATTTATAATATAGTTATAATTATAATTAAATTAATTAAACAAAAAAAAGAAAAGGAGAAAGGAATCGGGAGGAGGACCCGACCCCCTTCCCCGACAGGCCGCCTGACCACTGTCGGCGACGAGAAAGAAAGAGAGGAGAGGAGAGACGCCGTCGCTGGCCAAAGAGGAAAGGAAGAAAGCTGCCGGCGGCGGAAGAAAGGAAGAAAACAGAAGGCGAAACCGGCGAACCGAGAAGGAAAGGAGAAGAGAAGAAACGGCGGTGCCGGCCGGTCTTGGCACCGCTACCACCACCCGAACCTCGACGGAGGTGAGGGGAAGGAGAAAAGAGCCATTGGTGAGGTCACCAACGGCGGAGGATGGCCGACGGAGGAGGAGAAGAAACCGAAGGTAAACTGAGTAGATCCGCCGCCGTGCCGTCGATTCATGACGAACGGAGGCCAGATCCGGCTTCGCCGTGGTGCCGGCCAGCTGTGGAGCCGCCGAACCGCCGGAGAACCGGCCACCGGAGAAGAACCGGTGGTGAGGGAGGTAGACCGGTCCGGCGGGAAAAGAAAGAAAAGGAAAAAAGAAAAAGAAAAAGAAAAAAAAAGAAAAGAAAAAGGAAAAAGAAAAAGAAAAGAAAAAGAGAAAAAGGAATTCCGGAAATTTGGAGAATTTTCGAGAATTCGAAATTACGGGAAATCTCGGGAATTACGAGAATCAGTAAGAAATCCCGAAACGTATTAAATTATTTAAATAATTTATTTATTTAAATAATTATGAAAAAAATTCTAAAATTTAGAATTTAATTTCCAGAAAATCCCTCGATGACCGAGCCGATGGAATCGGGCGAGGTGAACAGGAGCGCGACCTTCGAGAGGCAGTCGCCGACCCGAGAAAAGGTAAGGGAGATATGTGCCGCTTGTAAGGATATTCGGCCACATGTTTTAAATTATGCATTTAATTTATAAATGTAATTTATAATAATTAGTTTTGGAAATTGTGGTGATTTATTGGTTTCAAATTGTGATGAAATACCAGTTGAGAAATATAAACTGTATTTTCCGTGCAGGAGGCTAGCCAAATCGGCAGCCATTATACTGCCGAAAAATTATCGAAAAATTACTGAAATTTACCGAAAATCACTGAAAACCAAAATAAAAGATTTGATTTCACGTGAATCGATTTTCGGGTACGAAAATCTAGAAATTAAGTAAATTTCATAAAATATGAATATAATGAGATTTAATTTTAAAATATTCATGTTTTGAAAATGGTGAAAAAGGAAATCACCTAAATTTATTCCGATAGGTGATATTTCACGTGAAACTAGGTGAAAAATGAAAAGGACCAAAGTGAATATTTTAATAATATTTCTTCAAATATTCACTTGGTTTTATAAATAACTTTTATGGGTTTAATCGTGAAAATATGTATTTATAGAAAATTCCATAAAGGTAAATAAAAGGTGAAAAACAGTGTTTTGAGATTAAAAAGTCTCCGCATGTGTTTACAGAGAAAATATGGGACGAGAGTGTTGATTTGGAAAATAAATATTTTAATTTTCCATAAATCATAAAAATGATTGATTTGAATCCCGATAACTTTGAAAATCACGTTTTCAAGTGAAAGCACGAAAAAGCGTGCGTATATGTGTTACGGTGAAAAAGGACAGTTATGACCTTTTATATTTTACAGTGATTATTTTATAAACTGTTTTCACCGTATGGAAAATGTGATTTATACTTTCTATAATGTTTAAGACATTTTCGGGAATGATGACCCCAATATGAATATTTTATAAATGTTATTCATAAAATGAAAATATTTTCCTTTGAATATGTGTGGATTGATTAAACTTATAGTTATGAAAGTGATTTCATAAATGAGGTTTATATCATGTGTTTACTATTTTGAGACTGTTAGGCCCCATATCATGCTCACATGTCACGTGTTAGTGCTGATAGATACTGATCCTATTATCAGCGTCCTAGTGGACACCTGATCAGTGCACACTGAGGACCCCATAGACTATGGCCATAGATCTCATGTGTTTCCCCTATTTGGGATGATTTTATAGCATGATATATTTAGGGTGTTGCCTAGTCTCCATGATATTGTACTGATGATTGTACTTTTCACTGAACTTTTGCTGGTACTAAATTATTTACATCTACTGAGCTTTTGATATATTACGTGTTAAACTAAATATTTTACGGTGTTGTACAAGTGTGGAAAAGAGTATTTGTGAAAGGAACATGAATTCCTTATTTATTTACTTAAGTGTTTTATCACGTGAATATTTAATGTTTTACTGGGATTTAAATATCAAAAGAAAACAATTACTCTCTACAGTTGCTTCTAGGTTCCGGGACAAGCCAGGCATTCTAAAATACCTGCCTTACTCCATCCGGATCCCTAGCCGACTGTAGTATCCTTCCTACATATGAGCCTAGAGCCTCTAGGAAGATTTAAAGAAAGTGAAAAATTATTTTCAGCATATAGGTAGCTGAATATCAAGTGTTGCATATAACTCTCTTACTGAGCCGTGGTTTGCTCACTCCCCAATTTTAAACATTTCAGGTTTTTAGTGATTGTGAGATCCAATGGTTGTGGATTATGGCTACACATAAAGGACAATGTGATAGACCGACTGAGATATATGAGGTACGATCATTTATTTTCTGTATTTAGACATGTGTACAGTACTACTTACTTATAAAGTAAGATAGGGGATGTATATAATATTATTTATGTTATATGAAATTATGTAACATTTAATGAAAAGTAAAGTATCACAGACAGCCCAACCGAATAAGTTGTATAGAAATACGTGAAAAATGTGGTCACGAGATGTGACATTTGAGGTATGCACTCTTGGGCATACGCTTTTATTTTCAGGCAAATTTCTGTATGGTACTATAGGATGGGATGTAAACTAAAATAATGAGTAATCGATATAATGTTTTAATGTTATAATGTTATATGATAAGTATGCGAGGATTAGTTATAGACAATAATTGATTTCTCCTCATCTTAAGGAGCAAATTTAAATCATAACTGAATTAAGAAATGAACGAAATTAGATAGTAACTACACTGACACCGAATACAAACTGTAAAATGAAAAGGAAAAATTTAGTCCATAAATTTGTAGACTAAGAAAAAGTATGAGTATCAAGGGAATCATTGCGGCCTTCGGGTCGTGACATAAAAAATCTTTTAATATTTTAAAATTAAATATTTTTTTGTATATAATTAATCTTTAATATTTTTAATATATCAATAATAAACAACATTATATTATTTTTTAATAATAAAGAATAAATAATAGTTTAATTAATAAATATAATAATTGAATAATTTAATGAATAATATATTTCTTATTATAATAATTTGTTAAGATTTTAATTTAGCATATATTATTTTTATATTTAATTTACAAATAATTTTTTTATTAATATATTAATAGTAAATATAAATAAATAGTACTTTTTGATGATTTTAATAATAAATACTTTCAGTATACAACATAAATATTTTAATAGTATAAATATTTTTCAAAAACAAATGTTAATATATTATTAATATTTTATATACTTAAATAGCAATATCAATGTAAAGTTTTAAAAAATATTAATATAAGTACTAAAAATAATTTTCTTTTAAATGTTTAATAATATAATATTTTAATATTAATTATTTTTTAATATTTTAATTTAGCATATATTATTTTTATATTTAATTTACAAATAATTTTTTTATTAATAATTAATAGTAAATATAAATAAATAGTACTTTTTTATGATTTTAATAGTAAATACTTTCAGTATAAAACATAATTATTTTAATAGTATAAATATTTTTCAAAAAAAATATTAATATGTTATTAATATTTTATATACTTTAAATAGCAATATCAATGTAAAGTTTTAGAAATATTAATATAAGTAATAAAAAATAATTTTCTTTTAAATCTTTAATAATATAATATTTTAATATTAAATATTATTTTCAAAATATAATTATATTTTTAATATTAATAAATTAATTAATAAATAATAAATATTTTTTAATATTTCATTAATTATGTTAATATCATTTGAAAAAGAAAATAATTTTTTAAAAAAATAATAATAAAAAATTTTATTTATTCATCCAAACAAGAAAAAGTCTTTAATTTTTCAAAAATTGTAAACATTTTTCAATTCAAAAATTATTTTTAATAATGAAAATGAAATGTATTTTTACTCCACAATGGATAATTATTCTATACATCTCTAATAAAATATTTTTACTCCACAAGCAAAATTAAGATCATGACACATGCTTTATTTTATTTATCTTTTATTTTTTAAATGTTTTTATAGGATATGTGTTGCAATCTTAAGCTGTTTGTGGAGTCACAAAATTTCACTGACAATGTATAAAATAAATTTGGCTTATTGAATTTTGTTATAAATTTAATGTTTTAATTTATGCGATAATTACGTAAATAAGAAAAATGTAGTTTGCTCAATAAAATATCTATAACTATATATAAAAAAAATCCTTAAGGGATTCTTTGTTTGACATGTGTCATTTTTTTTGTTTTTTTAGTTGGCTTTGGTAGTTTTTTTATTTTATAAATTTATAATTAGTTTTAATTTTTATTCTTAACATTAAAATATTAAAAATAAATTCAATTATGTGGTAGCTTTTAGTTTTATATGTGATGTTTTTTAATTGAGATAAAAATATCTATTTGATAGGATGATATTTTGTGGATTTTATATGTGCTAACATATTCTCTATATTGATGTTTTATGCTTAAAAGAGCTTACTAATGTTTATTTCATGTTTTAGGCATTAAATATCAAAGTTGGAATTAAAAGGAGCTAAAAAGAGCAAAGTGCAGATTTTTCTATCCAGCCTGAAAGATTGACGTTTTTTTACCAATTTAACGACCTGATCTCAAGAAGTGGCCTTCATGGAAGTTGTAGAAGATTTCTCAAAGTTTCCAGAATGTACAAGATCGCAAAAATCGGAGTTCATTTGATTGGTCAAACGTCTGGATGAAATCAGTACGAAATTATGGGCAGAATAACGAGATTGAGAAGAAATTCCAATAAAGCAAGTTCAAGACCAGATTTTGTTAAGACAAAATAATTTCTTAATTTTATTATGTCTCAGATCTGTAATTAATTAATAAGAATAGACCTTAGGAATTGTACTTAGAAAATAATTGTAAAAAGATGATGAGATAAATGTAAGAATTTGACTAGTCAAATTATTTGTTTCCCAAGTAAACTCTTATATGAATCCCACATTGCTTAGAAAAGTCTTATTTTTAATTCTTATTTTGTTTTCTTTATTTAAATTAATATTTTTTGTGTGTTTTGTTTGCTAGTTTATAATCTTGATTAGTAATTCTAATTTTATATTATTAAAGATTACTTCTTTGATTGTTTCTTGCATGATATTTTATATAACTTGAATTTTATGATCTTGAATATGTCTAGTGAGTAGTTTTCTTATTCAGTTATGAGGTAAATTCATTGTTCTTGGGAAAAAGAATGTTGTAAGATTTTGAGCTTATAATATAATTGTTGATTCAGTATCCAATATTCTCTAAGCACATTTGCATGATTATTTGCTTGATTAGATAGTAGGGCCCACTATTTAATTTAATTAAATAATCTACTGCCAGATTAAAAACATAAGTCCATAATTGCTTATGGAGTTAATCACTAGGGATGGAGGAGAATTAAGGTTTAGATTAAATGAACCGAGCTTATGTGTTTGTTATCTAATGTCAACCCATATCTTTCTAGTTGTTAATGCTCCTACAACTTATATCTAGAAATCTAGTTCTAGGTAGGTTAAGTAGTTAGAGATTAGTTAAAGAGCTTGTTTTAACTAACGACTCAGTAAGGGAAGATGGTGTAACAGAGCTTGTTGTTATGCTACGGTTGACTATTTAATTGACAATAATATTTTGTAATCAATTATCTACATCTAAATCCAAGAATAATTAATTGCCTCGTAATTGAAGTTTGGTAATATTTGATATTTTCTAATTTATCTACTTGTTTATTTTTCTGATTATTTTCTTAAGTATTATAGTTTAATTGAAACCCCCTAACTCTCTTTTCTCTCTAAATAATAGTTAGGTATTTAATTTAAATAATTAACTTGAATAAAACAATCTCTATGGTATCAACCTTTGCTTGCCTTATCTATAGGTTTAAGTAAAGTAATTTATTATTGGTACCTACAACACTACTACTATTTTTAAAATTTTTTAATGTTAAAATACTAAATATACAAAAAAAAATAACTTACTATGAAGAGAAAAAATAGACAATGAAAAGTTCAAAAAAATTTAAAAAAAATTAAATCAAATATTCACAAATTTTTTATAAATAGTTATTATATTTTCCAAGTTAAAATAAAAAAAGTGAAAGATATGAAAAGCAGGGAGAGAACAAAATTTAAAATTCAAAGATTTTTTTTTAGGAACTAAACCAAATACCATTTAAAAAAATATTAAAAATATATATTAAGAGTTTTTAAAAATTCAAATCAAATACCTAAAAAAATTGGTTGGCAAAAATTAGAATAAAATAATAAAAATATTACAAATAATATAAAAATTCAAAAAATGATAAAATTATAGTATAAAGCAAAAAAATTTCAAAATATAATTTGTTAAAACTTAAACACAAATAAATATAAAAAATTATAAAAAATAAATCTACGAATAAAAACTTTCAAAGAAATTCTCTAAATATGAAAATTGAATGATATGAAAGAAAAAACAAATAAATAAATAAATTCAACTTAAACACTTAAAGACTACGATAAATAAAAATAAAAAGTGGTAGTGAGATTAGTTTATGTAAGACCCGATTTTATTACACTGTACACTATACTTGTGAATTATTGATAGTGAAATTTAAATTTTTAGTGGAATTTAAATAAAGAGGGAATGAAATTCCATTCTCAAGTTGGAATTTTTGGATTCATGAATTGTAGTATAGTGTATAAAGTTGAAACAAATATGGAAAGAGGAATTAAAGAGCATAGAATATGAAAAGAAAAAGAATCAAAAAAATTATGCATGGAAGAGTTATTCCATGGCATAAAATATCAACAAAAATAATTACAAGAGGAAAAAAACTATTTATTGGACAAGTGATAAAATTGTGATTGATGGAATATTAAAGAATGAATTGAGGAACGTTGAATAAAGGAAGAAAACCAATTAGAAAATTTAGAATGGAAATGATATCTTTCTACAATAATATGTAAATAAATAATATTTAAACGGAAGAACATTTCCATTTGGAAACATCGTTAATTTCCATCGGTTTGGACACACCTAAAAGGGTGAACTAAGTCAACAATTGTGTAGCCAAAAAATTTGACATTCACGTCATTCTTACTGCTGTCATGCCGTGTAGTTTCATTTAATTAGAGGCAATAGAAATGCAAAATTTTATGGTGTAAAAAGGCAATATAAAGGAAGTGAGGTTTAAAATTACATGTGACTAATTTTTATTGGTCAAAGCATATCAAAAAGAAGAGGAAACCAGCCAAAACCGAACAGCAAAAGAAGGCAGCAGAAAAAAAAGCCTTTGGACATTGGTGTGCTGTTCGGTTCAGGCAAGGAAAAGAAATTTTTGAAGGCAAATTTTATCACATAAAATACAATATGAATAAGGCTTAAAGGAAGAGGATTTTAACATTTTACAGGGGGTTATTTTTATTGGCTGGAGAATGCAAAAAGATGATGGAAATAAAGTCAAAAATGTGCAGCAGATTTTCTCTTCAGCCGTTCCTTTTTGGGCTGCTGTTTTCTTCACCCATTTAATGCTCAGTAAGAAAAGAAAATGATGAAGAGGAAAATAAAGTGTGAACTCTATGGTGTACAAATGCAACATACGATGCTTAGAGGAGAAGGAATGGAAAACAAGTCAAATAAAACGGTATAGCAACAACCATGTAGCAGAAAAGTGGCCTTCACGCCACTTAGTTGCTGATTTATGATGCATGAATGACAATTAAATGGAAGGGGATATTAAAGTCTAACACATGGTTGATGTTATTGGCTAAAGTACACATCAAAAGTAAACCAAATAAGTCAATGACATGTAAGAAAAATGAAGTTTCTGTCGTCCCCTTATGCTACAGTCTCTACCCGATTTAATGCTCCTTTAACTGCTCTTTTGCTGTAATTTTCTTTATGAATTAATGCACTACAGGACAAGAAAATGATGAGAAGGAGTTAAGGGAATTATAAGATTTTATATGGGATTAATTGTTATGAGTTGGAGATTACACAAGATGAGGGAACTGAGTCAAAGAAACATGCAGTAAAACTGTTTCCATAGCCGTTCCTTAGCTGCAGTTTTTTTTCACAATTTAATGCACTATAAGGCATGAAGTGATGAGGAAAAAGGGATAGGAAACTAGCTAACCATCTAACCCTTATTACTAAACCTTTCCTTCATCTCAAGACCATCAAAAAAAATCATGAGAGGAAGGACTGACGTGAACCAGAAAACTTTCTGTTGGAGCAGTATTTGTTTGGTTGAATAAAGGTAAGAGGGTTTTGATGACTTATTCATCTTTATGATGATGTTTATTGGTCATAGCATGGATAACATGTTAAGACATGAGATGGAAATGAATAAATAAGAGAGAAAAATGCCAAGGAAGTTTCGGACAGAGGAAGGAAGAAAAAAAAGGGGAATATCAATTTCTATTGATTTATGTTAATTCAAAGTTCTAAAGCTGTACATCTCCTATTTAATATTGGTGTTAAGTTATACTTTAGCAAAAATATGCTTTTTTTCATGGGTTTCGGTCAGCTTTAGAAATTAAGAAAGACATGCATTTTATTGCATGAAAATGATATAAAACCATAGCTTATGATGGAATGAAAAGGATGGAAATATTAGAATTCCATAAAGGAAACAAAATCATGAAAGTGTGCATTTAAGGGGTTTCGGCCATGACCTTTTTGGGCATGAAAATATGTTGAATTTTATGGTTAATGGTAGAAAATGATTATAGAAATCAAAAGAGGAATGTTGGTGAAATCGGAACCGAAAAAGGAGCTAAAACGGAAAAGTTCAGTTTTAGCACCAGTGTAATTTATACTGGTTATGCATGTGTTGTGTCATTAGTGGCTGCATTTTATGGAAGCTAGTGGCTTAAAATTAAGAGAAAAATATTAATAAATTTTGATAAAATTATTTTGTAGCCGGGAGTTACGAGTTTCGGTAAACACAACTAGGAAGCTCGACTTTGTAAGACCAGGTAAGGGAGTAGTATGTGAAGTAAAATGCATGTCCTGTGGAGTAAAATGTTATAAAAATATTGAGAAAATGATTTGGTTTGAGACATGTATTGGTATGATAAACTGTTTTCACAGACCATGATTTGGGCGAGCTATAAAGCTAACCCCTATGTTGTTTTCTAGGCAAGCCAAAGAAAGGCGACCCCTGTTTTAATAAAATCCGGGCGAGGCAAAGATAGGCGACCCATTTGATATAATTCTGGGTGAGCCAATAATGGGCGATCCCTTGTTTTTTTAAAAGAGAAATATTTTATGGGTGACCCCCTAGTTCAGCTCGGTGTGAGAGCCACGCTGGGCGATGTTAGTTCGCCGCATGGGCGAATGAAAACATACGAACTCAATCCACTGCGAGGGGCGAGCTGTAATGGGCGAACGGGTAAGGGGCGAGCCAGTTTAACTGTATTTTTTTCACACGAAAAATGGTGAGATTGCTGACTGTTTTTACTATGTTTTGTAAACAAAAAATATAATACCTTTTTGGAAAACGATCATTTTAAAGAAATGATGAAATGTGTGAAATATTCCTTAAAGGTTCTTTATGAGATATAAATTGATTTTTGAGACTTTAGGCCCCGAGTTTGATGCATTACTATTCACGTGACTGATTAGTGCCATAGATCTAGCTGTGTCCCAGTGGGGATGCGAATTGGAGTTTTGGCCTAAAGGCATACTCCGAGAAAGCCGTGAGGGGCGATGGCCTATGGGTGCACCCCAAAGCGGATGACTTGTGTTCCTGTGGGAACGATGATAGCATGATTTAATTGTAGGGTGATGCCTAGTCTCAAATTGCTGATTTCTGTTTACTGAGAGGAATACTGAATCCTATTTACTGTTTACTACATTATATTGTAAACTGTTTAGCCAGTGATTTGAATATTAAAGACTATTCACTATATCCACTGTTTTCCTATTGGGTATGCTGTTAGGGAAAATGAACGTTTTGTGGTATATAGTTTTTATTTTATAAAGCAACATACACCTTTTTTACTGAGCACGTTGTCGCTTACCCCTTATTTTCCACTCCACAAGGTGTTGATTTGGATTAAAAGGTTTACCTTCCAGAGTTATCGGATGCTAGAGTCAGCAGATATATGATATAGAAGGTACATTATATTCTTTTATATATTCAGTAAAATTGTACAATACTACTTTGAGTAAAAAGGGAATGTAGGTGATCTCAAGAATTATAAAGTATTCATATTTCTATTTTGGTACTGAAATGAAAGTACCATTTATTTCTGAAAGGGTTAATAGAATGGTAAGCATCACAGATAGCCCAACCGGTAAAAATATGTGAATAAGAGTAAAATATGTGATTTACTGTAGATTTGGGATGTTACAGTTTAATATAAATTTATCTTGAGACAAATAAATTAGGGTCAAACTGTATAAAAATTTAAATATTTTATAAGCTTTTTTTTTTATTTTGGTCTATTTAATTTTCTAAACTTGTATTAGATTTTTATTTTATTTTAAAAAATAAAAATAAAAAAATAAATAAGGTGATTAATTGATAAATTAAAAATTAATATTTTCATTTAATAAATCAATATTTTAAAAGTAATTATCTTGATTTATTATTTTTTAATATTATTTATAATATAAATATTTTTATTTCAATTTTCTTAAAAATTTTAAGGAAAAAATAAATTATACAATTATTTTAAAAAATAAATTATACAAATAATATTCTTTTAAAAAGAATAATTGTGTTATAATTGAAATTTGAAAGTATCATGCGTCAACTTTATTTTTTTTGTTCTATCTAATATAAGTCAAGAATTACAAATGTAAGTTCAATGTAGCTTCAAGGATGTAAACCTATGCTTGATTAATAACAATATAATACACACACTTTAATATTTTAATATCAATCCCTTAATAAACTGTTAAAATATATATACATACACACATCTATTTACTGTAGATGAAAAGACGTAATATGTATCTATTTTTTATTTAAAAATATTTTAAACAAAAAATAATATAATTTAGAATATTTTAAGGAAAAAATATGTTAGTATATGAAATTGCCTTTTTTTAAAATAAATTTGAGCAAAAAATTTTAAAATATATATACTCATTAATTAAAATCAAATATATGCATGTATATATGTGTGTGTCTATATATATATATTTAAAAAACTCCTCTTAAGAGTAATGTTTATTTCTATGCATTGAGTCAATGATGGAATATTTTTTGAAAATATTTTTTTAAATGAGCCGAATTTTGTTTCTTTAAGTTAAAATAAATCCTTGAGGGTATTTGAGTACCACATTTTTGGTACTCACACTTTCACTTTAATATAATTAGTTCAATAAAAAATTTAATTAGTTTAATTTTATTTTCTTTTCTTTTACAAACATGTTCACTTATTAATATATATTTTTAACTTTTATGTTAAATAATAAAAAAACAATAATTTAAAAAATCACCAAAAAATTATGAAAATTATTTTAAAATTTATAATGGCAAATTTAAAAATATTTTTTTAGTTTCATAAAGTCAACTTTACTAAAGTGTATGAAATTTTTTAAAATTTACTCCAAATAAAAAATAATTTCAAATGATTATAAAATAATTTATTTTTATTATTAAAATTAAAATTTTTTTAGTTTATTAGATAAATAAAATATCAATAAAAATAATAGTAAGAATATAATATAGGCTGAATGCTCAAATAAGGATCTAACGTTTTCGAAAATATTCGATTCAGGGTCTAAACTTTTATTTTGCTCAATTCAGGATAAAACGTTTTCGATTTTGTTCAATATAGGATTTTTTCACGGGATTGAGCCACACACGTCGTATACTAGCGTGAGCAAGTTAAAAAACAAAGGATTGAAAAAAAAAGCTTTTTAATCGTGAAAAAAACAAATAAATGAAGAAAATAATAAATAAAAAGCTTTTTTTAATCGTAATTAAAAAAATACAGAAATAATTGAAAAAAAAAGTAAAAACGGAAGAGGCGTCGTTTATGTGGGTTTTTTTTATCGGTTAGGGTTCTCCATCGACAGGTTCAAATCTTCCAAATATTTGCCAAAATCTTGAGGAATATTTGTTCGTGAGATACGATAATAGTGATTGCGAGGTACTCTGTTGCAAAACGAAGCAATTTAAGGGGAGTTTTCTTAGCGGAAATCGTCCATACGCCTAGCATGTCAGTTCTTTGAATTTGTTACTTTTTTTCTTTTTGGGGGTTGTTGAAATGCTCAAATAAGGTTCGGTTTATGTTTGAGATACACTAGTTTATTGAATTTTGTTATAAATTTAATGTTTTTATTGTTTAGGCTAACTAATTTCTTATTATTTGGTGCAGAGATGAGTTTTGAGCTGTGTACCATAAGGTTTCATTATGCAGGACAATTTATTGGTGAAGGTCCTAGTCTAAGATACATAAATGAGGTAGTTGAAGAACTGACAGTTGATCCGGATAAGGTTTGTTATTTTGATTTGTTGAGTGTTTGTGAATCTGTTGGGTTTATTAACATTAGAAGGATTTATTATTTAATGCCCGGAAAAACACTACATGATGGACTCAGGTTAGTTTGGGATGATAAAACAACACTTCATATGATAGGATGTATGACTAGTTAAGGCATTATAGATGTCTATATAGAACATGGTGTAGACGAGCTTGAAGTAATTCTTCATATATCAAGTCAAGAACCTAATGAGGCAGATAATGTGCTTGTTGAATCTGTGAATGGTGATTTAAAAGGGGCTGATAATGAGGCAAATAGGGCTGATAATGAGCCAAATAGGGTTGATAGTGAGGTAGACATAAATGCAGATAATGATGTTGATAGAGATTCTGTTCATAGTGAATATTTAAGTGGTAGTGAGGATGAAGAAGAGGTTGTGGGAGAAGGGACTGAGGGAAAGGAGGCTATGGGGGAAGAGGTTGAGGGAAAAGGGTTTAATGTTGAGAGAGGGTCTATGAATGAAGAAGTTGGTGAAGGGGCTGAGGCAAAAGGATATCATAGTGAGTATTTTGACTCTGATGAATATGGTGAGGATATTAGTGATGAGGAGGACATTGTGGATGATGTTACTAGGAGGAGAAGTCAGTTTCCAGTCTATGATCCTAACAGCAGCATACCCTATATTGAGTTAGGCATGTTGTTTGAAAATTCAAAACAGTTTAAGCATGCTGTGTCATTATTGGCTATCCATAGTAATAGAGCTATTGTTTGGGCTAAAAACCATAAGGATTTTGTGAGGAGTAAGTGTGCTCAACCTAACTGTCTTTGGGTGATATATGCATCTTTTAATAGAAGTTGCAATCATTTCAAGTGAAGACTTATAGGAATACTCATGATTGCAACAAGGTGTATACAAATCCAAGGATAAGTCAGGCCATTTTGGCTGAACTGTATACTGATAAGTTTATGAGAAACCCCTTCATGAAGGATTCAGATGTACAGGAGGCAGTTAGGAGTGATTATGGAACAGGTGTGAAAATTAGCATGGTTAGAAGGGCTAAGAAGTATGTGGCAGAGAAGGTGATAAGTAATTATAAGGAGCAGTTTGCACATTTGTGGGATTATGCAAATGTAATTAGAGAGACTAATCCTGGTAGCACAGTGAAGATGCAAGTACATAGACAGAATCTAGACTCTCAACCTACATTTGAGAGATATTAGATAAGCTTTAATGCATTGAAAACTAGTTTAGAAAATGGTTGTAGATGTTTTCTAGGACTAGATGGTTGTTTTCTAAAAATCTTAACAAAAGGGGAGTATTATGTGCTGTTGGCAGAGATGGGAACAATCAAATGTTTCCAGTTGCATGGGCACTTGTGGAAGTTGAATGTACATCTTCATGGAAATGGTTTATTGAACTTCTGAAGTCAGACATTAAACATCTTGGAAATGGAGTGGGCTAGACTATGATGACAGACCAGCAAAAGGTAAATTTTTTAACCTGTTCTCCTTAGTTATTTATTTAATAAAATAAATGATGTTGATATTATTATTTTTATGTAGGGCCTTGACACTGCAATTGATGAGTTGCTTCCAGCTGTTGAGCACAGATTTTGTGCTAGGAATGTTTATGTCAATTGGGCTAGTAGGGGACATAGGGGGTTTGGAAATAAAGAAATCCTTTTGGAAGATTGTTAAGTCCACCACTGTGAGGCAGTATGAGGAAAATTTGAATGAGTTAGCTAGAAAGAAACCTGCAGCAGCTGAAGACATATTAAGAATCCCACCTCAAAAATGGTGTAGAGCCTTCTTCAACACAGACTCTAGAATTGATTCGGTTGAGAATAATCTGTGTAAGGCTTTTAATGGGACATTGCTTGATGCAAGAAGGAAACCAATCATATCTTTGCTTGAAGACATTAGAAGGAATATGATGGCAAGGATTGTGAGAAAAAGGAAAGAGTGTAGTAAATGGAGAGGCAACCTTGGTCCAAACATTTGGAAGGTGATTGAAAAGAATTCTGAAATTGCTTCTGACTGTTTTCTTCTATTTAATGGGGATGCTGGTTATGAAGTTAAGCTGGGTCAGGATAGGTTTGTTGTAAATCTAGAACATAGGAGTTGTACATGTAGGAGGTTTGCACTGTCTGGTATCCCATGTGCACATGCCATATGTGCAATTAGAGACCGTAGGGAGAATGTTGAGGAGTATGTCTCTAGTTGGTACTATAAAGAGATATATATGTTAGCATATGGTAATGCACTTCAGCCCATGCCTAGACTTAAAGAATGGCCCAAATCCACTACAAAAGACCCAGTCAACCCACCTGAGTATAAGAAGATGCCAGGCAGGCCCAAATTAAATAAAAGAAAAGACCCAAATGAGCCCAATAAACAGAAAAGGCAAAAGGTAGTCGGTCAAGGAAGGGCATGATTATGACATGCACTTTCTGTCATAAAGAAGGGCATAACAAAAGAGGTTGTCCTGTAAAGGGTAACGAGGTAAATGCATTTGTCACTTCTATGTTTCATTAGAATATCATAATTAATTTTTTATGCAATTAAAGACTATAATTTTTTATGTTTGGAGAGAACTTTGACCAAGGTGACTATACTATAGTCAATGTGGAGTTATCTGAAAATGTTGAGGTAGGTTCTGTTGAAAGGGGGAGGGGAAGGGGAAGAAAGAAACAAAGAGTGGCTGATGCTTTGTACTCAGCCTCAGCCCCAGCCCCAGCCACTGCATCTGCCTCAGCCTCAGCATCTGCCTTAGCTGCTACCTGCATTACTTCAGCATCTGCCTCAGCATTTGGGTTATCTTTTGCTACTGCATCTGCATCTGCATCTATCTTTGGTAATGTTTCTGCACATGCACAAGTGCATCAAGTGCAAGGTAGAGATGCTGGCAGTTGTTTTGCAGATGGGGATGGAAGACTTTATGGCATGACTGGTGGAGGAAGTGGAAGTCCACTGTCTAAAAACAATCCAAGTAGAACCAGTGAAAGGAGGAGGGCCATTTCTGCCAACAGGCCTGCACTGGGAAAATGCTGGGAAAGGAAAACAAAAGAAATGGAGGATCTGCTTTTAAATGTGAGTATAATATGTTTTGGATTTTTATGTTCTGTTTTGACCTAAATGCTACCATATTTATATATATTTTTTATTAACAACCTGGGTTGTCAAGTCAGAAGGGTATCTCCATTAGTGGTCAGAAATCCAAGGGTAAGGGCAAAAGCAAAAGCAAAAGGCAAGCTACTGAAGACATAAGTGCATGTGCTACTCAAGAGAGTCAAAATGCAGGGAAAGGAAAACAAAAGAAGAGGAGGATCTGATTTTCTGTTTAATTTTCTATTTGATTCTGTTTCTGATGTGGAAAGGAAAACAGAATATGTTTTTGTTTTAGACAAATGTTAAAGAGCAATTTAGTATAAATGATGTTTAATGAATGTTATTTGCTCTTGAACTTCATGTTAACAAGCCTTATATTTTATGAAATGAAATTAGGTATTATTCATAAATATGTGAATTATTGTAAATTCAATTGCATTTCATGTTGACATAACAAATACATAAAAATCAACCTACTCTGATTTACACATTCATATAACAAAGTTGGCAAATAACATACACATTCATATAACATTAATCATCCTATGTACATTGACAAAAGCGTAAAAAAAATACATATCATTAGCTGAAAATTTACATCCTTAAACCAAGCATACAAATTTTCTCTTCTCTTTTGCCATTCAAAATAAACATAAACATGGCTAAAACAACACATACTAACAACATAATAAACATCACTTTCCATATATTGTAATCATCTTTTTCTTTGCATTTCAATGTTAAAATACTAAGCTCCCTCTTCAGCTGAAAATTTTCTTCAATAAGTTCACCTTCAATGTAATCCACAGCATTATTTTTTACTTCTGACAATCGCTTCTTCAATTTTTTGACTTGATCATACAACATCTTTTCTCTCTTCCTCAACTCATTGATGATCTCCCTTGCTCTATCACAAAATTTGGGATCATGCCATAAATGAAAACCACAAATTGTATCCTACATTCAAAATGAAAAAAATTTTATTTTTTTATACAAAATATATATGTTGTGTTATTCTCTAATATATGCAACATAATAACTTTCTAACATCCTTCAATTTCATCTTGCAACTAATATGAAAATTTGCAATATGAAAATTTTATTCTCTAATATATGCAACACAATAACTTTCTGCCATCCACATCCTTCAATTTCATCTTGCAACTAATAATATGCAACTAACATCTATATGAAAATTTGCAAACTACCGGGCACCGTGAGCATCCATAAAATCTTCTCCTTGGATTTGAGCTGGTCCATGAAGTCCACCTCCATGCCTTCAACTTGCAATGACAGAAAACTGTTTCCCCCTCATAATCAAATTTAACAGGGTAACTACTTCTAATTAGCTTAAATGATCTAACATCAAAACATCGATCTCTGGATAAACTGCAAAAATAAATTAAATCAAAACTAAATAGATAATATGACAAAATATTAAGTCAGTTGAATTAGAAATGCTAGATGAACTAGAAATGCTAATCAAACTAAATAAATAAATTAAATCAACAACATCTAATCAAACCTTGAACTGGAAATGCTAGATGAACTCATTGTAACACCAAAAACCAGATACCCTAAAACCAACTCCCCGATAACAAACTTAGCTACCAAGAACGAACTCAGCTACCCAAGCTTTTAAGTGTCGAATTTCAAAAAGAAAATGATTTTCGGGGTTTGCACAAACAAAAACAAATGAAAGATTTTAGGTTGAAATCTAAAAAAAATCAAGAGCTGAGC
Organism: Heritiera fomes; assembly: GCA_032173925.1. Classification (NCBI taxonomy): domain Eukaryota; kingdom Viridiplantae; phylum Streptophyta; class Magnoliopsida; order Malvales; family Malvaceae; genus Heritiera; species Heritiera fomes. Next base: position 10,388,750 of record JAPDPM010000009.1, on the reverse strand, counting down.
AGCAGAGATTGATTTTCGAGCAAGAAGAGAAGATAGAGAGAAGAAAGCTAAGCTAAGAAAAAAGCTAAGCAATTTTTTTAATTTTTATATTTTTGTATTATATTTCTTTTTAACGTAAAAGTAATTATTTTTTCTAAGCAAAAACGGTTTTTTATTCATAAAAAATATTAAATTTAACGCCGTTAGTATGATAACGGCGCGTGTGGCTCAATCCCGTGAAAAATCCTATATTGAACAAAATCGAAAACTTTTATCCTGGATTGAGCAAAATAAAAGTTTAGATCCTGAATCGAATATTTCCGAAAATGTTATATCCTTATTTGAGCATTCAGCTTATAATATAATATACTTTTTAATGATTACAATATATATAAAAATAAATCTTATTAAAAAATATTTATTTTAAATAATTAAAATAATTTGAGAGAATATCAATATTTTAAAAATAATTTATTTTAATTAAAATAATCAAACCAAAATCTCAAATTGAGTTATATGTATCCTTTAAAAAAAGGATAGTTATTAGATACATTATCGATGGAGTTTTTTTTACTCTACAAGTGAGGTTATAATCGTGGCATATGTTCAATTTTATTTATTATTTAATTTTAATATTTTTATAAAATATATATCATATTTTTAATTAAGTTTATGAACTAAAAAAATTCGACTAACTATATATATATGTAATAAGGATTTATATATGATGCACTGACAGTGTATAGTTTCTATACACTGTCAATGTACCAGAGGTTGACACCTCATCAATAGACCCTTATATGCAAATATAAATAACTTACTAGTTTATTACAAAAAGGTGAGAGTTGTAAAGAACTTTTTAAACATTGGCTTTCATCGATAACGTCACAACCCATGATGATTTTCCATTATTCCCATTTTTCTATTGTTCCCATTCCGATTTAAATAAGAATGCCGTCGATGCGCCAGCTAGCCACGCCCACTACGGAAGCACAACTTTCAATTCCCCGATTAGATAACCATCTTTCTTTCTTTCTATGAGTTGTAATTTGTTTAATTCTCCCTGTTTTTCCTCTCTTTGGAAGCTCCGTCTTAGCGTCCACCGGCTGCCAACCTTTGTCCAACTTTTTTCTCATTTCACAGAAGAACACTAAAAAAGCAACGGTCAAAAGACTAATCAAAAATCAAAATGCAAGCTCTGCTTACTCCAGAATTTTCTCTTTCTTTCTCTTCCATCAACATCAACTCTCGCAATCCCAATCCATGCCGAACTCGAACCTCGCTTCATTTCTTGAGGAGAGATGGCGGCCATCGTTTGATCGGACAAAAATCCCGTTCGACTGTCACGAGAGCTGTGTTGGACTCGGCAACCATCGAGCAGTTAGGGCTTGAAGAATCCGATATTAGAAACCCCGCGATTTCTTCCAGCTATAGAAATTCGAAATTGCCGAAACCCAACCAGACGGTGCTGGACGCTCAAGCTAGGGTTTGCACTGGACCTATGCAGACTAGACCGCTCTCCGAGGACCAGGCGTTTAAGGTTTTGGATACCATTTTAAGATCAGGTCAAATGTTCGTAACTCTCTTTGTCTCTTTTAACTAAAACTTTATTTTTTAAATATTTTCCCAGAACTTATATTATCTCAAGTTAGTGTACAAATTATTAAGTTTAATTAATTTTTCGAGTATGGTTGCTGTAGTAAGTGTTATTTGCATTTGTCAATTTATTTTATTTTTGAACTTGGGAACTTGCTTCGTAAGTGATTTATTAGAACGTGAAAATTTTCAATTCCAGTAGATATAGCTTGGTCAAATTTTATGCGCGATGATTTGAGAACTCTGTTGAAGATTGTGAATTACAAAGAAGTTAGTTTATTCTATGGCTGAAGTTAGTTGGGGTTTTTCTTTTTGTCTTTTTTGTTGTTTGTTGACAGTTAGGGGAGAACTAAAAGATGAAGAAGAAGTCTCAAAAGCACAGCTTGGGGCATTCTTCGCTGGAATGACAATCCGTGCAAATGCCTTTCCAGAAGCGACTCAATGGAGTGAAGGAGAAAGGCGTGCAATGAACATATTTTGGCCTCTTCTAGTGCGAGCACTACCTCCTGATGTGATCTTCATTGGTGATCCTGAAGGGTCTATAATGGGATTAGGAAGTTCGGTAGGGCCACAGTTTGTTGGGAATGGCACGAGTGAAATGAGATTGGTAGGTGCGCTTAGAGAAATTTTAGCAGGAGGTCACCTTGGATATGAGGAAGTCCAAGGTGTTCTGAGAGATGTTCTTCCATTGAAATTGGAAGATGGCAAATCCACTGAAGTAAGTGAATCGTTGTTTTCGGCATTCTTAATTGGTCAACGGATGAACAGGGAAACAGATCGTGAACTTAAAGCATACTGCCTTGCATTTGACGATGAACTCGGTATATTATTTACATATTTGCTTATTTATTTATTTTGAACTTTGCTCAGAATGCTGCATTGCAAGTGATTGAGTAATATCAACCGAATTTATTGTCTTCTGGTTAATCTTTTGAGTGATCATCAGGTCCTGCTCCAGTTGCTGAGGTTAGATCATTAACCCATTATGGTGAACCTTACGATGGAAACACACGATACTTTAGGAGCACGTTGTTTGTTGCTGCAGTTAGATCCTGTTACGGTGAATCTTCCTTGCTTCATGGTGTGGAATGGATGCCACCTAAGGTAAGTTCTTATTACACTTGTGGCATGTGAATCTTTTTATTTATAATGATTAATCGAGGAAACTAAAAGTAGGTGTTGATGTTGCAACTACTGCAGTTCATCTTCTAAAGACTAGTCCATGAAGTACAGCATCATTTTGCTGCTAGAAAATTATTCTGAATGTCAAAAATTAAACTGCCAACGCTTGTAACATTTTGCTTACTTATTGCTCATAATGTTTCATCGATCATAAGGAAGTCTTCCTTTTCTTAGGGGGGTGTAACTGAAGAACAAATGCTGAAGTTTATGGGAGCAAACACAAACTTATCCTTGCATCAAGCAAAGGATTTTATTGAGGTTGGCTTACACATTGTTCTCTCTCTCTCCTTTCCCCCTTCCTCTTTCGTTCTTCTCTTTCCATGTTGAAAACTTTCAAACTTGTTATTCCAGGATGAGGAGCTTGGTTTTGCGTACGTAAGTCAACAGGAAGCTCGTCCATCTCTGTATGGAATCTAACTGAATATATCTAATGTATTTCTTTTTCTCTGACATTTTTTTTGTTCCCCAGTGCAATTACAAAAGGGGAAGTAAAGGAAAAATAAGTTGAATTAAAAATGGATAAGGGTTCAATATACTTACTATTATTGTTTAAATCCAATTACAAGTTCAAACAAAGTGCTTCTCATGAAATCGGACTAAAACCATTTTGTACTTCTAATCAATATTTTTCGATCCATCTTTGCAACTGCCAAGCAAATCTTGTTTCTAATGATATCTTCTTCTTTTATGTTTTATGATGATTTGTAATGTGTTTAGAAACTTGGTACCTCATATGTTATGCTACAAAGGCCACTTTAATAAAGTCCTATATATGATCTTACCCCGGTTGAAAGTCTGGGCACCTAAGTCATTGATCTCATTAAGGTTGACTGTTCGTGGGTCATAATTCCTGATTTTTCTTCTCCAGCCTCCACATTTTGGATGCAATTATATACTTAATTTAAGAACTGTATTAACTAATTGTCGATTTAATGAAAGTTATTTTTTTTTATTTTGAAACATAACATTATCGAATTGAAAACTCTAATTTTTGGGTTTTCAGTGAAAGGTTTGACTGGATTTGATCTTCTACAGTATCATGGGTGTAACTGGGTATGTTTATTTCCTACAAATAAAATGAAGCATGTAAGAAGCTTTTATAATTTTCACAGATATTCATTGATTGGATTGAGGGAGCAAATAAAGAAACGCCCACCACTAGCAACAACTGAAAAGGTTCAGCAATTTATGAGGGTGAGCATATATATATATATATATATGGACAGCAATGTTAGTTATACATATGGATTTATATGTTGTGGTTGCTTCATCTAGCTAAAAGTTTGCATGGCAACTTGTGCAAAGAAATCTTATTCTGCACTACTTTTGTTGTATGCAAGTTTAAAACTTTACTATAGTGGACTGTTTTGCTTATTTCACAAAGGATGTTTTTTCTCTAACAGGCAAAGGGGAGGGAATCAATTGTTGCTGGATTTTATCACGAAGGTTATGAGGAGCCCTTGTTAATGCTTATGAAAAGAAGAGGTGTACATTCTGGTTTGGTAGTGAAGGTTGGAAATTTACCTTTATGCAACAAAAACAAAACAAACAAAGGCTTTTCCAACTACTTGGCTTTGGCCTTGTTTACAACATCACCTATATAATTTTGGCTAAATTTGAAAATCTTTTGGTTAAGGAGTATAAAATAACTTGGCATTTACCTTTTATGATTTTCAAGATACTTTGTAATTCAATTGAAAAATCAGCTAGTAATCTGAACAAAACACTTGATATGAGAGACTCTCTTATTTAAGGGCGAAGAAGGTGCCCTCTCAATGACAACTAGGTTGCGGTCAGCAAGCACATCAAAAGGACTTCCTGTGAACTATTGTTCAGGTTTTCGCTCTGTAGGCATGGAATCAGCTTGTGAAATGGATGGTTCGTATTTACTTGTGTCTTCTCTAATCCACTTTTTGAAAGCTGTAACTTATTTCTAGTCTGGTTTATCGTAAAGTTCTCTGGATATTTATAGAAATGAGATTATTAGCAGACTTTTTATGCATCCTTATATTAACAATGCAGGTGTATCGCGTCAGAGTTTCAGGCTTGAGGTTAATGCTATGGACTATGGTTTTGAACCAACTGATACTCCAAGAACTGATAGATCGGTAAAATTTTGAATATCCTTTGCTATATAATCTTGTTTGTTCTCTGCCAGTCCAGTTGTTCTGTCTGTTGAGTGATGCACTTGCTGGATGCTTCCAAATTCCCTTCCTATTAGCGTTGCAGCTTTATTTAATAGTAAAGTTGCAAGTGGAATTTTGAATTATGTTCTTTGTACTTCCAAACTGACAACCTATACAAGTTATAAATGCTGATTTAAAAAAAAAAAAAGGAAAGAAGAAAGAAATCGGCCTCCCCTTTCTTTTTATCTTCCAACCACCAATAGGGGGTAGTAGAAACTCTTCTTTCCCTTCGTCTTTTTATCTGTTATTTTTGAAGGGCAGTGACCATTTGACCGCGTTTACTGCAATACCAGGTATCAAAGAATATCGAGTTGGGCTTGGCAGCTCTTCATGGCCGAAAAGGGCCAGCATATGATCGAATTGTTTTAAATGCTGGAATTGTAGATCATTTACTAGGATGTGATGGTGCTGAAGACGTATCCGTAGCTCTGAGTAGAGCCAGAGAAGCCATTGACAGTGGTAAGGCTCTTAAGAAGTTCTTAAATTACATAAAGATGTCACACAAGGTAAAATGAATCAGTACGAAGCAATGCTTGCTTCCTTTGGATTTTTTGTAGATCAGTGTTGTAAAATTAGTAAAAGTTGTTAAAAGAGGAAAGAGAGAAGGCTGTCTTACAGATTTTCTTTTAATCGGTTTTTAATAGCAAGAATGATTTGTACCGTGTAAAATTAGTTCCAAAATCCATTGTCATTGATTAATTCTCTTTGAATCAGACTAATTTTTTATATACTGTCCTGAAAAGAAATTTCTTTTTTTTTTCCTTTTTTTTATGGGAAAATGTCAATATGGGTGATATCACTATGACACGACAAATTAAAAAAACAAAACACGAAAGTTATAAGAGTAAAAATTTGATAAAAGTTACATAAATGAAAATTAAAAAAAAATGATATTAGACGTAAAGTTCTTATATTTTACATCACATAAGTTTATATTTACTAATAATATATAAAACTTTGTACATACGAATAGCTGAGCTTAGTTCCGTACGTGTAAGATTGATTTGGTACAGAATCGGGCGGTTTTATCAATTGAACGAGCTGACAGTTTGGTTTCTCTAGCCAAACACTTTCTTATTCGTTGCTGGAACTTGGAAGGATTACAATTTGTCGTATTTTACCGGTTTCTTCTACCCTCAAAATGCATGTATGTAAGCCAAAGAAGGTGCTGATTCCAGTAAGCATGGCCCATCATTAAAATAGTCTAGGACAGCATTTATTCCGTCAATCAAAGCAAGAGTTGCTAAAAATTTTAATATGAACACCCTAGCTTGACAAATTCTGCTTCCCTAAAAGAGGTTCTGAATTCTGATCTAATTATTTTATATTTACAAATAACTTAAATTTACTCAAATGTAATGAATGATTTGTTAGCCAGTTGAAAGTGTTCTCATAACTGAAGAGCACCTGCTATGGAACCAGCGAGGCTAACAATTTCAAATGGAGGTTTGCTCATCACCTCTTTCACTGTCCGAGGGCATGAATCAGTAATCCAGAAATAGGTCAGTCCATTCTCAGGATGCCCTACATAAATTGAGAGTGCATCATTCAATGATTAAACTAAATGCAGAAACTGGAGAAAGCAGCAAACCCGCACTGATAGCAAATATTCAGACTCTTTCGTTACCCACTTGATAATATGAGATAGCATATAAATGCCATGCAACTCACTATATCATTAAAAATGTCAGGTAAATGGTAATGGTAATGGTAATTCTATAAGATACTAGGGTTATCACATGTTAATCAATAATAATTCAAGTTTACTTTATGGAAATTCGTTTTCTAAACACCTCCATAATATTTTGAGCTCAAGTATTCCTTAAGGTTACTGGTCAGGAATGTCAATGACAGACTGATATTTGAGAGAAGTCATTACTACAAAGCAATGCTTTTTTTTTTTTCTTTTCACCCTTTGTTATAATACACACACACACATATAGATGTTTATATGGTAAGAAATAATACTTCCAAAATGCTACAGTACAGGTGCGTACAGTACCTCCATTATCATGTTTAAAGCGTTGCCTAGGGAAAATACCATGTGTCACATAGGCACTTATTTTTGCTGCTCCACTGCCTGCTAATACTCTCTGAAAGACTTGGACATGATGAGATGTTTAGTATGGAATTATTCTTTAAAATCCATAAACAAAAAAGAGATTGAACAAAGGAGGTAAGATGTCAGCAAATGAACGCAGGAGTAGTCAAGAGGAAATCCTAGCTATGAGTAACGTACCTGGCATTCAATCAGAGTGCTGCCTGATTGAACCAAAACGTCAACAATCACAACATGGCGTCCTGCAGCTTCTCCCTCCTTGATGCGTGCAATTTGTTTGTCCCCTATCCAAACTTTATTACAAACAATCTGTTACCGGTTCAAGAAGGTTATGCCAGCATCCATATGCAGTAAAAAAATTTTTAAGCAGTGAGAATGAGAGAGATGCACAGTTTTACTAGATAAAGCTGAATAACCATCTAGATACAACTGTCAAGCAAAAGAAGACCACGGTCACATCCACACACACACAAAAAAAAAAGGGTCTTACGTAGCCCCTCCAAACATGGGGTGTCACTTATATAGGATTCTTCTAATCACATCAACTCAAAGAAAACTTCCAGATAATATCCATCCATATTATTTTAGCCCACTGAAACAAGAAAGAAAATCAGAGAACAAGTGGTAATGGAATGCTACCTCCACCTAAATGCTGTTTGTTATCCAAAATGAGCTAAAAACTGGATGTCACAAAGAACAACACACAGCACAGAAAACTGAACCATAACATTCAATCTTATGTATGGATATCCACGTTGTTATAACGGCAGATCAGAAACTTATTATGATAGAATCTTGAATCTCTCCATATTTAGATCTTGAGTTTACCACTAGCTTGACGCTAAAGATAGAAACAAGCACTCTTCAGCCATGTTAAACAAGAAAGGGCACATTCTAGGAAAATATGAACCCAAGATAATCTCCTCTTTTACAAGATTGAATGCTTGCCTTCAGAGGCCTGTCAACATATGTTTCAAATGTATAAAGATCACTTGGGCATGCTTTCTTGCATCTCCAACATGATTTTTCCTAAATGCGAAGATGCTGTTAGACAATGTGCTACTGTAAGTGGTTAAATCAATTAGTTCATGTTACAATCTAATCACTAATTTTCATCTTATTAGCATTAACGCTTAATAGTTAAAATGAAGAATACAAGGGCTAAAAACTTTAGAAGGATTAATTACTGCAAACAAACAATATAAGTGACTTCAAGAATGAAACAATGTAAGATAATAAGCACAACTATAAATGATACAGAGCATCCTTGTTTTCCATGCAGATGTATATACCGTAGGAGAATGTTGCAGCAGCTTATGAAATCTTTTCCACGCACCATCATCAGGAAATGCAATGGATATCTGAAAATTGAAGGAAATTACAGCAGAATATTAAAAATTAAAGTAGCTTGAACTTTGAAGTAAATTATCTTTTCAACATACAGATTAACCAGTACCATAACCAAAATTAATTTGAATGAAGAACAAAAAATCTCAAAGAAAATTGATTTGGTTCAACTAGTTGAACTATTAATTAAAGAATCGATAACCGAGAAGAAAGACAAAAGATTAACCATTTCTCAATTTGAGAACTTCAGAAGCGTAGAAATCATCACACCAGCGAGGCAGAGAACCATAAAATGTACCATTTTCATACTTTCATTACAAAATCATTCAAACAACATATAAAAACTCTGACAAAGAAAAGTAAAAGCATGGTACACGCAAATTACTGGTTAAGCAAGAGTAACTGCTGTTATGAAGGTTTTTTGAATTCTAGAAGTTGAGAAGGAAGAAGAAAAAAGAAAATGGATACAGAGGTAGTTACAGAGAGAGATAATTATGGAATATGGCCAATAATGAGCCATTCCTCTTTTATTTCTGTATTTATAGTCATAGCTAAGTCAGTCGTTGCTGACGTGTCAAAAGTAATAGTCTGACATAGAAAAACAATTAACAGAAAGGAAATCACAAGTAACAATTGAAGCGAACAAATTGCTTCCTATTTTTCCTTGCCTAGCAACTGTTGGAATCTGCGTGTATCAAATACCTCTCCCTCAAGAAAATCCTTGTCCTCAAGGATTAAAGTGAGGAAAGCGCTGTTGAAGCTGAGACCAATCTTCCCAAGTTGCATCCTCTGGAAATGAATCCAGTGAACCAAAACCTCTGTAGCAGCTTGACCTTGTCGTTTAACCATTCGACGATCTAAAACAGCCACTGGTTCCTTAACTAAAGTACTATCTTCATCCAACAAAGGTAACTGATGTTGCACAAGATGGGAACCAACATGTTTCTTCAACTGGGAAACATGGAAGACAGGATGAATCTTAGCACCCAAAGGCAACTCCAAATAGTAAGCCACAGAACCAACTCGATTTAGCACCTTGTAGGGACCATAAAACTTAGCAGCCAGTTTTAAACACAAACGGTTCACTACAGACTTCTGACGATAGGGTTGAAGCTTTACATAAACATAATCACCAATTGCAAAGCTTCGGTCAGATCTTCCCTTATCAACCTGCTGCTTCATGCGATTTTGTGCCCTTGACAAATGAAACTGAAGAATTTTGATTGCTGCCTCCTTAGCCTGAAGACTTCGATCCACTGCTTCCACAACAGAATCACCAGCAAAAAAAGAAAGATGGACAGGAGCAGATTGTCCATAAACAGCCTGGTAAGGTGTAGTTTGGATGGCAGAATGATAAGAAGTATTATACCACCACTCTGCCAAAGGAAGCCACTTCACCCAAGTCCTTGGAGCTTTACTAGCCATGCACCTCAGGTAAGTTTCAAGATACCTATTCACCACTTCAGTTTGACCATTAGATTGAGGATGGTAAGCTGAAGACATCTTCAATTCAGTAACTAACAGCGTGAATAACTCCTTCCAAAAGTGACTAACAAACACCTTATCACGATCAGTTACAATACTGTTAGGTGTACCATGTAACTTATAGACAGTATCAAGGAAAGCTTGGGCTACTGTAAGAGCAGTAAATGGGTGAGACAAAGGAATGAAATGAGCATACTTGCTCAATCGATCAACAACTACTATGATAGTATCTTTACCTCAAGATTTAGGCAATCGCTTGATGAAATCCATGGACAAATCAGTCCAAATTCGATTAGGAATAGGAAGTGGCTGCATAAATCCCGGAGAAGCAAAGGTATCATACTTGCAATGCTGACAAACTTCACAACTCCTTACAAACTGCCGAACCTCTTTTCTCATGCCCTTCCAATAGACAATGACAGAAAGTCTCTTGAGAGTGGCATCCATACCAGAATGACCCCCTACAACAAAACTATGGAAGTACTGAAGCAACTCTTGCCTCAAAGAAAGATCTGCCCCAACAACAAATCTACCTTTCCTCTTAAGCTGTCCATCGAACCAAGTGTATTTACCAGGCAAATTAGAATCAGCCTTGAGCTTATGGAGAATATGAATCAAATGCTCATCCTTAAGCCAAGACTGTGTAATCCTTTGTAACAAATCACTGATATAAACAGAAATAGCATGGCAAGATAATTGAGGTGCTCTAGACAATGCATCAGCAGCCCCATTTGAAGTTCCCTTCCTAAACAACACTTCAAAATCATATCCCATCATCTTTACTACCCAAAGCTGTTGAGCAGGTGTTGAAGTTTTCTGATCCAATAGAAATTTCAAACTGTCACAAATTGAAAGGAAAAATTGAGAGGAAAAACTTATTTCATTCATTGATTCAATAGAATATGTACAAGGATAAAAACAGTGGAAAGTGTTGATTTTCCACATCCTACTCCCCTAATTTTGGGTTTACCAAAAGAATAAACAAATCTCCTAGATTTCAGTGATTACACATAAAAACAGAAACTATACAAATTATAGTCATCTGTTTTCCATATATGGAAGATATTGAGATCAGTTTCCATATATAGAAGATACTGAATATTGTTAGCCTTATTTTTGTCACTCCCTCTCAAGCTGGTGAATAGACGTTGTCCATTCCTAGCTTGGAAACTAATGTTTGGAACAAAGGATTGCTAAGCCCTTTTGTAAGTACATCAGCTAGTTGAGAATTGGATGGAACATAGGGTGTGTAAATAAGACCACTATCAAGCTTCTCTTTAATAAAATGTCTATCCACTTCGATGTGTTTAGTCCGATCATGCTGTACAGGGTTGTGAGCAATACTAATCGTGGACTTGTTGTCACAATAGAGCCTCATAGGTCCTCCCCACTTAACTTTTAAGTCTTCTAAGATGATTTTCAGCCATAGCAACTCGCATACTCCCTGTGCCATTGCTCGGAACTCAGATTCTGCACTTGATCTAGCTACCACGTTCTGCTTCTTGCTCCTCCAAGTGACAAGGTTTCCTCCAACAAATGTACAATATCCAGTGGTAGATCTTCTGTCAACTATGGAGCTAGCATAGTCTGCATCAGTGTAGGCTTCAAGTTTAAGTCTATCACTCTTTCTAAACAGAATTCCCTTTCCTAGAGACCCCTTTAGATAGTGCAAGATCCTGTAGGCAGCCTGAAGGTGCACTTCTTTAGGGTTATGCATAAACTGACTCACCACACTCACTATGTAGGCTATATCAGGCCTTGTGTGTGATAGGTAGATGAGTTTGCCAACCAATCTTTGATACATTTCCTTGTCATTAGCCATGTCTTCTTCAGCCTCGCCAAGTTTGTGATTAGGGTCTATTGGTGTACTAGATGGTTTGCACGCCAACTTCCCTGTGTCCTTCAAAAGATCAGTGATGTACTTCTATTGTGACATGAAAATCCCTTTCCTTGAACGTGCTACCTCAATGCCCAAGAAGTATTTTAAGTTCTCTAGTTCTTTTATCTCAAACTCTTTTGCTAAAAGCTACCTTAGTTTCTGTCTTTCTTCCTGATCATTTCCTGTCACTATAATGTCATCAACATACACAATGAGTGCAGTAACTCCCTCTGAGCTCGAGTGTTTGATGAATAGTGTACGATCCCCTGGACTCTGTTTGTATCCCATGCCTACCATTGCTCTTGTAAACCTCCCAAACCAAGCTCTAGGCGACTGTTTTAAACCATACAGTGCCTTTTTTAATTTGCACACCTTGTTAGGGGCCATATTCTTATCATAACCAGGCGGAACCTCCATATATATTTCTTCGTCTAAGTCACCATGTAGGAAGGCATTTTTTACATCAAATTGATGTAAAGGCCAATCATATTTGACAGCAAGAGATAGCAAAATTCTCACAGTATTCATCTTTGCAACAAGAGCAAATGTCTCTTGATAATCTATCCCATATGTCTGTGTATATCCTTTGGCTACCAATCTTGCTTTATACCTTTCTAGAGTGCCATCTGCTTTGTACTTCATAGTGAATACCCATTTGCATCCAACTGGTCTTTTTCCTCTTGGCAAATCCACTACCTCCCAAGTGTTGTTCTTCTCCAAGGCCTGCATTTCTACATTCATAGCATTTTTCCAATTGTCACAGCTTAAAGCCTCAGATACTGTTTTGGGGATAGATACTGTGTTGAGGTTAGTGAGGAAGGCTTTATGACTTGGGGAACATTTTTGAAAAGACACAAAATGTGATATAGTATACCTTGGGTATTTTGTACATTCTCTTGTTCCCTTTCTAAGTGCAATGGGTAAATCAATATTGGATGAAAAATCAGTGGAAGAAATAGAAGGATTAGGCCATGTTACCTCATTTCCAGAATTAGAGTTTGATGTATGGACTTGCCTTGGTTCTGGAGCTAAATCTTTCCTTCTTGAGTACACTTGAGAGAACCGCTTGTCAGTAGTAGTCTCATTGCCTCCATCTGTTTGTTTTTCAAGCTGTGGGAAAGGTTCAATGTCTAATAATGGGTGAGGCTCAGTTTCTGATGGTGGAGAAGACTCGGCAGGTTGTTTTTCAAACTCAACAACAGGTTGTTTTTCAAACTCAGCAGCAGGTTTTTTATTTTCAGACTCAGCGGCAGATTGGTTCTCAAGGTTAGCAGTAATGGAAGTGTTTGGGAGAGACTTGGTTATGGGCAGATCAAGAAGGAAAAAATCCTTATCTTCCACGATTGTTGTCTCCCTCTGAAGATAAGGTTGAGGGAAATAAGATTCTGTTTCAGTAAAGGTGACATCTGCAGGAATAAAGAATTTTTTGGTGGGAGGGTGATAACATTTGTAGCCTTTTTTAGTTGAGGAGTACCCCACAAAGACGGTTTTAAGAGCTCTTGGATCTAACTTCCCTCTGTTTTGACTATGAATATGAACAAATGAGACACACCCAAATATCCTAGGGACAAGATGAATTGTTGTACTAAGATTTGGATAAAAATGAGATAAGACTTCCATAGGGCTCTCGGAGTTTAACACCTGAGTGGGTAATCGGTTTATAATATATGTGGCTGTAAGAACTACTTCTCCCCAATAGTTTTTTGGAACATTCTTTTGAAACAACAAGGCTCGGGTTGTGGAGAGAAGATGACCATTTTTTCTTTCTGCCACCCCATTTTGTTATGGAGTGTTAACACAGGATGACTCATGGATAATTCCCTCTTTTTGGAAAAATGGAGACAATGTTTGGTTGAAATAATCTCTGGCATTGTCTGACTGAAACCTTTTAATGCTAACCCCAAATTGATTTTTTACCACAGAATGAAAGATTGGTAGAATCTCATTGACTTCGGTTTTTGATTTGACTAAGAAAACCCATGTAACCCTAGTACAATCATCAATCAAAGATACAAACCATCGTGCCCCAGAAATATTTAAAATTGGAGATGGTCCCCAAATGTCACTATGAATTAAATCAAAGGGAATTGAGCTTCTTTTATTGCTAATAGGAAAAACAACACGTTTGTGTTTTACAAGTTCACAAGTCTCACAATTGAACATTTTAATATCTAATCCTTTGAACAAAGAGGGAAACATACGCTCAAGGGTTTTAAAGGAAGGATGACCGAGTCTAAGATGATGAAGCCAAACCATGCTTTTATTGGTTGAATGGTTCTCGGATAGGTAGGTTGTAGGTTGATCCCACTTGTTGACATTCGGCTTCTCAAGTTCCTCGAGATAGTAAAGACCACCTTTCTCCTTAGCACATCCAATCATCATTCCCGAATCCTGGTCCTAAAATAGACAATGAGTGGGAAAAAGTTACTTTACAATTCAAATCCCGAGAAAGTTTGGTGATGGAAATGAGATTTGTGGATAGTCTTGGAACATGAAGAACATCTTTAAGAATGAGTTTAGGGCTGATTTTAATATTTCCTATACCAGCTACTGTAGTTGGTGACCCATTTGCTGTGGAAATTTTTCGACTACTAGGGCAAGGAGAATAAGAACTGAAATTGTGAGCTGCATTTGTCATATGATCTATAGCTCTAGAATCAATGATCCAGGAGTTCTTAAAGGACTGATCTGAGACATTTAAACAGTGAGAAATTGGAAACCTACCTGATTGTGCCAATGAACAGGTACTTGACAGTTTATCAAGAGTAGCCAAGAGGTTTTTCAACTTCTCTATTTCCTCTTTGTTGAAATCCCTTGCATCTGAAGCCTTTTCTTCCTCCTGTTGTGATGAAGTTTGATGGGCTTGTCCTTGAGTTTTATGTTTTACACCCTTGTTTGGAAGCCTCCCATTCAATCTCCAACATTGCTCTCGGGTATGTCTTGGTTTCTTACAATAAGTGCACCATAGTTTGTCGCGGGTTTCTGCACTCTTGGAATCATTTTTTCCATTTTCACCATTTTGGTTTTCACCTTTTGTTCCCCGGTTTCCTCCATTAGTCAACATTGCTGATGCTTCAATCAATTTTGGTTCCAACATTACAGCTCGTCTACTTTCTTCAGCTAAGATAATTGAAATAACTTCGTTAAGTGAAGGTAAATTATCTTTGCCTAAAATTTGGACTCTAACCTGATCAAACTCAGCATTAAGACCTGCCAAAAAATCATACGTCTGGTCCTTCTAAATGAAGGCTTTCAGGGTTGCTGCATCATCACTGTTCTTCATCTCTATAACTCGATAATGATCCATCTCCTGCCATAATCCCTTTAGAAGGTTGGTGTACGCTGTAACTGTCTTACTCCCTTGTTTGGTTGAGGTTGTCTTGATCTTCAATTCATAAATCTGGGCTGCATCTTTAACTTTTGAGCAAGTTTGTCGAACTGAATCCCAGACATCCTTCACCGTGGGTAAGAACATGCAGGTATCACTAATTTCAGGAGCCATTGAGTTCCAAAGCCATGCCATAATCATAGAGTCCTGCTCATCCCATGTAGCATAATTCTGGTCTCCCTCCTTTGGCCCTGTTCCTAGGAGATGGCTGAGTTTTCCTTTTCCCTTAAGGATTGTGCGGACTAGTTGTGACCACTTCAGATAATTCCTTCCGTTGAGACGATAGGCAGCATTGATCTGTTGCAGCTCTCCAGGTGTTGGGATCACCGGTGCTTCGTCAATACTGTAGGAAGTGGCTTCAGTATGAGTGGTAGTGCTTGACATATTGTGGTGATTGAGTGGTGGGTATTGTGCAGCGATGAAGATGGTTAAAGAAACACCTAAAGCTCTGATGCCACGTCACAAATTGAAAGGAAAAATTGAGAGGAAAAACTTATTTCATTCATTGATTCAATAGAATATATACAAGGATAAAAACAGTGGAAAGTGTTGATTTTCCACATCCTACTCCCCTAATTTTGGGTTTACCAAAAAAATAAATAAATCTCCTAGATTTCAGTGATTACACATAAAAACAGAAACTATACAAATTGTAGTCATCTGTTTTCCATATATGGAAGATACTGAGATCAGTTTCCATATATAGAAGATACTGAATATTGTTAGCCTTATTTTTGTCACAAACTATGATGATCTGTCTTAATTTGAAACCTCCTACCTAATAGATAGGAATTCCACTTCTTCACAACAACAAGGATAGCCAACATTTCCTTCTCATATACAGACAAACTTTGATGCCTCATTGACAAAGCTTTACTAAAGAAAGCTATTGGTCTGCCTTGTTGGGACAATACAGCACCTATACCATGGATGGAAGCATTAGATTCAACAACAAACATAAGAGAAAGATCTGGAAGTGCCAAAACAGGGGCAGTAATCATGGCTTGCTTAAGCTTATCCCAAGCCTCTTGAGTTGAAGAAGTCCACTCAAAAGCATCCTTCTTGAGCAATGCAGTAAGAGGCTGAGCAAGAAGGCCATAATGTCGTACAAACCTCCTATAGTAACCTATCAATCCCAAAAATCCTCGAACCTCCTTAACTGATCTTGGATATGGCCAATCTTTAATACATTGAACCTTGTCCACATCCATAGCTACACCCTCTTCTGAAATAATGTGACCTAAATACTGCACTTGTTTAGAGCCAAAATCACATTTAGATGATTTCACAAACAACTAATGTTGGGCCAACAGTTGAAAAACCAACTCCAATTGCTTCAAGTGATCTAGCCAACTCTTAGAGTAGATGAGAATATCATCAAAAAATACCAAAACAAACTTCCTAAGATAAGGCTGAAAGATACTGTTCATGAGGTTCTAAAAAGTAGAAGGAGCATTAGTTAGCCCAAAGGGCATAACTAGGAACTCATAATGCCCTTCATGAGTTTTAAAGGCAGTCTTATGAATATCTCCTTCAGCCATTCTAATTTGTGATAACCAGATCTTAAATCTAGTTTAGAAAAGTAACATGAACCAGTCAACTCATCTAACAACTCTTCAGTCAATGGAATGGGAAACCTATCCTTGATAGTGACCTTATTCAATTGCCTGTAATCAATGCAAAACCTCCAAGACCCATCCTTTTTCTTGACTAATACCACAGGAGAAGCAAAAGCACTGTTACTGTCTCTAATGATACCAGCTTGCTTCATCTCAGCCACAATCTTCTCAATCTCATTCTTCTGTATGGCTAGATATCTGTAGGGCTTAACATTCACAGATTGTACACCTCCTTCCAAGGGAATCTTATGGTCTTGCAACCTCGCAGGTGGAAGACCCTTTGGAGTTTCAAACAAAACAGCATATTGTGTTAACAGTTGCTGTAATTCTTCAGGCAAAGCAGCAGCTGATTTGTTAAGGGATTCTCCTTGTAATTTGTTCAAAAGGGCGGTCAACAACAAGGTGCAAGTGCCCTTAGCTGATCCATTTATTTTATTCACTTGCTTCTTAGTAGCCATTTTCACATCACCAGCTACAATTCCCCTTACTGTTTCCTAGACATTTCCAATAGAAAAGGTCATAGTCAAGGCAGAAAAATCCCATATAATAGGGCCCAACTCCTTTAACCACTGTAGACCAAGTACCACATCACAGCCAAGTAAAGGCAATACCAAAAAATCAGTAGTTTGCTTCAGACCTGATGTTTCCCATTGGACTCCCTTACATCCTTCTTGCACTTTCATTTTATCACCATTGGCTACGATCACACTGGATCTTGTGACTGGTTGTGTGTTAAGTGCTAAATGCTTAACTAAAGACAACCCAATAAAGTTGTGTGTACTTCCAGAATTCACCAACAATATCACCTTAGCATTTTTAATAGTACCAGGAAGTCTCATAGTTTGAGAATCTGAAGTTCCAAAGAGAGCATGAAGAGAAATTACTGGCTGTACTTCTCCAACAAAATCTTCAAGCACAGATTCTTCCAACTTCTCCTCATAATCAATAAACTCTTCTACCACCTCAGTTGACTCCTTCATATCCTCAACAATCATTTGGTAAATTTGAGATCTAGTACATATGTGTCCAGGAATATATTTCTGGCCACACCACATGCATAAACCTTTCTTCCTCCTATCAACTCGTTCTTCTCTTGTAGGTAATCTGGTTTTCCTTGCCAAACATTGATAAGTTGGTAGACAATAGTGCGGAACACCGGCAACTCAGTTTCATGGACACCTACTCTATATACAATCAGATTAGAATGTTGGAGGAGGACGAAGAAAAAACCTCTTTTTTGACAAAAAAAGGGTTGTATTGTTACCGAGTCATGCCCTTTGTCGGAGCTACATATCAAAGGTTGGTAAATAGGATTTTCAAAGAATAGATCGGGTGAAGCATGGAGGTATACATCGATGACATGATCGTCAAAAGCTCTACCATGGAAGAGCATTTGCATGACCTGAAAGAAGAATTCTAGATTTTGAGAAAACACAAAATGAGACTCAATCCAGCTAAGTGCGCTTTTGGAGTCACCACAGGAAAGTTCTTGGGATTTTTGGGTAAACCAGAGAGGGATCAAGGCAAACACAAAGAAAGTTCTGGCTATCCTAGAAATGAAAGCGCCGACCTCCATTAAGGAAGTACAAAGGCTAACAGGAAGAGTAGCAGCTCTAAGCAGATTCACGTCCAGATCAGCGAATAGGTGCCTCCCATTTTTTAAAGTCTTAAAGGATGCCTGTATATTCCAATGGACGAAATAGTACTAGAAGGCTTTCTAAGAGCTAATGGTTTTCTTTTCCTCTCCGCCAATTTTATCAAACCCAAAACGGGAGAAACTTTGTTTATGTACTTAACGACCACGAATCAAGCGATGAGCTCGGCTTTGATAAGAGAGGAGTTGAGTACTCAAAGGCTAGTATATTTCGCAAGCAAGGTGTTGCAAGAAGCCGAACTGAACTACCAAAAAATTGAGAAGTTGGCCTACGCCTTGATATTTTCAGCAAGGAAGCTAAGGCCTTATTTTCAATCACACTTAATTGCAGTGTTAACCGACCATCCACTCAGACAGCTTTTGCAAAAACCTGAATTATCTTGGAGGCTGATCAAGTGGACTGTTGAGCTCAGTGAATTCAATTTGCAATTTAAGTTGAGGTCAGCACTTTAATCCCAAGTACTAGAGGACTTCATGGTTGAATGTATTACTGCAGAAAGGAAGGGGAAGGTGATAAGGAACAAATAGACAGAGAAAGAGTATGGAAACTCTATGTCAATGGATCAGCTAAAAACAGGGGGAACGGAGCCGGACTCATCCTGATCAGTCCAGAAGGGACAAAAATTCAATACGCCTTGATACTCAAATTCAAGGCATCAAATAATGAAGCTGAATACGAAGCCCTCTTCACCAACCATAAGTTGGCCAAAGAGCTAAAAGTGGAAGAGCTGCTAGTGCACAGCGACTCCCAACTAGTGGTAAACCAAGTTAGTGGAGAGTTCAAAGCAAGAGGGAAGACCATGATTAAATGTTTGGAAAAGGTCAAGGATTTTGGGTAACTTCAAAAAAAGTCAATAAAGCAAGTCCCGAAGATAGAAAACACCTTAGCCGATTCTTTGTCCAAATTAGCCATGG
This sequence comes from Heritiera fomes, assembly GCA_032173925.1. Taxonomy (NCBI): domain Eukaryota; kingdom Viridiplantae; phylum Streptophyta; class Magnoliopsida; order Malvales; family Malvaceae; genus Heritiera; species Heritiera fomes. The sequence goes on along the minus strand of JAPDPM010000009.1, from coordinate 10,369,461 downwards.
GGAACAAGACCAATTTGCCTGTGAAAGTTATTATAGAGGATGTAGAGCAAAGGAGCATTAACATGGGAGAGGAGGTCGGTTAGATCAAAGAAGAAATGGAGACTTGGATGACCCCTTTCATCAAATACCTTACCACGGGAGAAGTACTGGAGCACAAGAACCAAGCCAAAGTCCTACAATAGAAGGCCCCAAAATACACCAGCCTAGGAAGCAAATTATACTGAAGATCTTTTAGCTTGCCATACCTGAGACGCTTAGACCTGAAAGAAGCAAACTATGCCCTAAGAGAAGTACATGAAGGAATCTGTGGTAACCACTTTGGACCTAGGGCCCTTGCTCACAAAATCCTAAACAAGGATATTATTGGTCCACAATCTACACAGATGCAACAGAGTTAGTGAAAAAATGTGACAAGTGCCAAAGGTTCGCTCTAATCCAATACCTACCTTCCATTGATCTCACTTCAATTACAAGTCCTTGGCCATTCATGTAATGGGGAATGGACGTGCTTGGACCATTCCCGGTAGCCTTAGGGCAAAGGAAGTTCATTTTGGTAACTGTCAACTATTTCACCAAATGGATTGAGGCTAAGGCCCTGGCAACAAATACTAAGAAGTAGGTAGAAAACTTTTGCTGGAAAAACGTGATGTGCAAATTTGGACTACCAAAGGCCATTGTCACGGACAATGGAAAACAATTTGACAACCTGAAGTTTAGGAGCTAGTGCGAGGGGTTAGTTATTGACTTGCGATTCATCTCGGTAGCTCACCCATAAGCCAATGGACAAGCCGAAGCTGCCAATTGAGTGATTTTGGAAGTCTTAAAGAAAAAGCTTGATGAAGCAAAGGGAAACTGGGCAGAGGAGCTACCATGAGTCTTATGGGCGCTAAGGACAACCATAAAGGTCCTAACAGGTGAAATGCCAACTTGGCCTTTGGAACGGAAGCTGTTATGCCTGTGGAAATCGAGTTGCCTAGCCTAAGAGTGGCACTGGACATCAATGCAGGAAATGAGGAAGCCTTGAGAAACAACTTGGATTTGAAAAAAGAACAAAGGGATCGAGCCTTAATCACTATGGCCATCTATCAACAAAGGATGGCCAAATACCATAACAAAAGGGTCAGACCAAAAACCATAAAAAAAGGTAACCTCATCCTAAGAAAGGTTGAGGCCTCAAGAAAAGGCAAGGAAGGGGGAAAGTTAGCCCCTAACTAAGAAGGCTCGTATGTGGTAAAAGAAGTGGTGAGAATCAGAGCATTTAAACTATAGAACTTGAATGGGAAAGAAATGCCAAAGACATCGTGTACAGACAACTTGAAAAACTACTACCAATGAAGAACTCGAGGCTAAGATATCCGTACCCGAGCTATTTTGTGTAATCTCAACCTAACTTTTGTTCAAGATGTTAAGCCCAATATTACCTCGATCTGTTTGTATTAAATTATTGACCGAGCAATGAAAGAGATGTGAAAATTTTTGGCAATCTTGTTGAATAATTTGGAAAAATTATACATCCCAAGCAAAGCAATGATTAATCTGACTATCCTATGAAGTAGATATTAAAGTTAACCAAACAAGAATAAAGTCTTCCTTTAAACAAAAAGAGTACAAAGAAGGAGCTTAAATTCACATCATGAAAGCACAAAACAAACAACTCCTGAATAACATAAAAAAGAAAAAGAAAAAAAGGAAAAGATTAGTTCGTAGTAGCAGTCGAATCATCTTGCACCTTGGCATGCCCTTCCTCAACATCTGCCATGGTGGCTACAATAGCTTCAACATCAGCACCATCATCTTCGGCCACCTCGGGCTTATATTGGATTGTCTTTAGGTCATCAAGGAAGATCATCGAGAGATCCAAGTCAGGATAGACGTGACCTACCTCTTGGATTGCTAGTGCAAAAGCACAACGTTGGCCCTCTTAACAGTAGCATTGAACTCAGGGTTATTCTGAAAATTAGCCAGAGCTTCTTGAGCAGGTACTCGTCTAATCTCCTCCTTGCTTTCTTCAGCTCGAGCCACCTCATCCTTCAACTTCTTTACCTCGGATCTTAACTCAGCCACAAGAAGCTCGGCCTCACGCTCTTTAGCCTTGGTTTGCTCTAACTTCTTCTTCTCCAGTGAATGACTTTTCTTGCGATAGGAGCTATATTCTTTATGAAGCTTTTTAGCTTGCTCCTCAGCCTTCGTGGCATGTGCTAAAGCAAGCCAAGCATGGTGCAGACTCACATTGATGTTGATCGAGCAAGGAGAATTAACTTTCTCTTCATCTAAAATAACCACACATCATGTTCGTCATGTGGAAATAAAACAACCCAAAGATTTAAGTCAAGTAATAAGAAAACAGACAACCTGCAAGAGGAAACATGGACTTGGCTATTTTCTAAACAATTGAGGAGTTCTCGAAAGCACTATCGGTAGGAGTTAACTCTATGACAACTATACAGTAGTTGGGACCTCAGCCCTTGTCTTGTTCGTATCAGGAACCTACTCCTCTTCATGAGTCCTTTTTGGAGAAGGCTCGATGAGCTCAACAATCGTGGCCTTCCTTTTAAACTTGCTTGACTAACTTCGCATCGTGCGAGGCTGATGTGTGGGAGGCTGGCTAGACCCAACGACAGGTGCGAGCCGAGCTACTGGTTGGATGTAGTAAAAAATGCTAAACCTGCTAGCCATACCTACACCACCAAAACATAAGACTTAATCAACAATCCCACTAAAAAATGAACAAACAAAGAAACTATGTAAATGACCAGGTCTTCCTTCAGACTCGAGCTAATTCAAAACCTCAAGAGAAGTCAGGAGCTTAGCATTTAAAAGGACTATCCCATAATCTCTCAATTTATTGATCTCTTAGTAAGCCTTACGCTCCTCACCAATAATCTCACTCACCTCATCTGCACCCTCTCTCATTCAATCTCGGTCATTACTTACCTCGCACTCCCCAGGATTGATCAAACTAAAAAAATGGACTTTCTAGATTTTGTTTGATGAAGGAATATTATTGAATAATTTCTTACAAGGCCAAGCTATTACGTAATACTAGCTCTTTATCTACAAGGCTGACCTTTATTGAAAAGAAAGATTTAAACAATGCGATGGAAATAGGGAATTGCAAACCCTTACAAAGAATTATAAATCCAACGATATGACACCAACTGCTAGGAAGGAGTTGAGAAGGAGCTAAATCATAAAAGTTTAAGAATTCGACAATGAAGGGGTGAAGAGGAAACCTTAAACTCGATAGAACAGCATCTCGATAAACCCACAATCGAGATTTACCTCGATCTTGTGTAACCCTATCAGAATGACAAGAAGGATTTATCTGGAAGTCAGAGGAGATATACTGGACATCGCAGAGCTCAGCAAAATCCTTCCTCGTGAAAAAATTAAGGCAAACCTCAAGAAGGGCTCCCCCTTTTGAAGCCTTCAACATATCCAAGGAAGCCTTATGAGATGAGGCCATCCTAACTTGAACCTGACCAAGGTCTTGAATATGTACCCCGACCACATGAAGGCTTTCATTTAATGTCTGTTTCTCTTCAGCTGACATTGGTTGGAACCACTGCAACACTTTGGGCATTGGTGCTAATGGGACCTCAACAGGGCTAGTCGAGGCCACAGACACTAAGTCCTCAGACTCCCCAGCCAACTCGACCAATTCATCCCCACTATTTAAACCTAACCTAGCTTCAACTTCGTGGAGACTACGCAAACTATCCCCACTATGAGGGGAGACTATCTCTACCGAAGGGGAAGACATGAGAAAGAGGACTTACTTAAAAGCTCAGGGATGTAGGGACAACTTGAGAAAACAAAAAGCTGAGCTAGACTAGAGAAACGAATCTTGAAGACTGGAGAATGAAATGAGGAACGAAGACTCCATCATCCCCTTTTATAGGCAAACCATCAAAAGCTATGAGTCACCTAGGGAAGCACAAGCGATCGCCTAGGACCTATTGAAATGTTCACCTAAGGTCTACGAAGCAAAATCCACTCTTAGATGAAGTCGGGAGAATCAATAGACAATCCTCCTCGATGATCCCAATGAAGCCACGTCAAAGATTGTAGATCTAGGGAGGCAAAATTAAATGCTCGCCAACCTCCTCTCTGGAATTTCACCTTCCAGACCCTTCTTCAAATAATAACCTGAGCCGAGCTCTAAAACCAAGCTCAGTACATCATAATAATAATAATAATAATAATAATAATAATAATAATAATAATAATAATAATAATAATAATAATAACTGAACTCTATGGTTAGCTCGGCATTAGCATAAGAAATATCTCTAGGCCGAGCTTCAAGACTAATATGAGGGGGGAAGGAATGATGTAGGGTAAATATTGACTATGGGGCATTTTAGCCTTTCACCTCGGTAGTACAGATTTGTGAAGATAGTAGACGCGTGACTATGGTAGCATTGACCTTTTTGGAACCACCCTTAATACCTAGGCCAGCGTTTGACATGCTAAACCCTACTTAATGTCATCATTTACCTCGAGATGAAGGGTAGACCTTGGACTAAGCACGAGTGAAGGTTTTGGCACGAAGATGACTTAAAACCCTTGTGCTGATCTGTGCTACAGGTCAGCTCATCCTAAAACTACTATTTGACCATGTGTTCACCATACTGTCGAATCACGTGACTAGTCCTCGTCTATAAATATCCTTTATCTTCCCGAGGGAAGGGAACTTCTGAATCGCCTTCTCCATTTTATCCTTAGGTCCATCCTCACTATCAATAGGTTTCTTCATGAAACCTAGAAAATGGTGGCCAATTGCCAGTTGACCACCGCATCCAATTACCGGTCGACATTTGCCGACGAAGAAAAATCCTCAAAAAATCTTTAAAATTTTTTTTATCCCCTAAACACTCCTATCTTTTTAGATTTTCTCCAAATCCATGGACTTTCTCCAAATCCATGGATTTTCTTGATCTAAAAAGAAAGTGACGGTTCCAACACCTCCCCACAAGTTTTCATCTATTGGTCCAACCCGAAACAAGTTCATGTACCATCACCTTTCTTACTTCCCTTCCTTTTTCACCCGAAATACAAACCCCAAGACCCCTAAAAACACCTTGAAACCTAAATTTTGTTTTGTTGAAATTTTTCATAGATTTGGCATAATTCTAGTTAGTCAAGTGATGTTTGGTTAGTGAGAAAATATGACAATCTGGTTTTGTTTTGTTTTGCTAAATTGTTTCATAAATTTGGCATAATTTTTGTTAGCTAAGTGATGTTCAGTTAGTGATAAAATATGAGAAAATCTGGAAATGAATTAATGACTATCATGACCCTCACATTTTTTTTTGGTCGGCAACTTAAGATCTATACAAGTCCATTGTTCAAAGTACTAATTATCATTGCTTCAAAGATTTTTATCTAATTCATTACATATAATGAGGATTAATGTTTTTTTAAAATGCAATTTAATTTTGAGTTATGAAATATGCAACTATGCAGTATATGGAAATATAAGAAATTATTGAATACATCGTTAGGAAATCTTTTAGATTTTATAAATAGATTAATAAAGTAATATATTATTTAAGTTATGCTAATTAAAAAATGAAAAATATAGCAGTCTCTTAATTAAAAAATGAAACATATGACTCGTTTCGAAGAATAAATTACAAACTCTTTAAATATTGCATTCTGTTATTGTAAGTTTGGCCAAGTGAGTTGAAAACAATGTGCAATATGCTCCTTGACAACATCCACAACAATTATTACACCATAGAATAAAGAACAAGATTTAAAGGCTTTTCACTCCAATGATCATTGGTCCAAAATCCGAACCACGATTAAACAACATTTTCATCAACAATATTATAATCATTCTAAAACAAAAAAACAAAAATTGGCTCCCCAACATCAGCCATCTAGCTCCAATTTTTGTCACTATGCTAAATATAAACTAAATAATACCCAAATTTAAAAAAAAAAATGTGCAACATACTGCTACACGTTCATTATTTTTACATGCATGTTGACCAAATTACCCCTATCATTGTCATTGCTGAGATGGAAGAATTTCTAAAAGAATCAACTAAGAGCCACACCTAAACTTGGTGAAAGCGACGAATGTGAAATGAGTACAAAAATCATGAGTCCCCAAAGGTTTATTATCCACCAAGTGCTCACAGTTTGAAGCTACACCACACTTCTTCCATCAATTTTATCCATTTTGTCTATGATCTTAGAATAAAAGAGAAACTCCCCATTTTTCCAAATAATCCACTTACTTCAGTGGCTCTGCTATTGCCACTGCCATATTATACACACACACACACACACACATATATATATATATATATATATATATATATATATATATATATATATATATATTGCTTTTCCCCGACATGAAAACCCTCTGACACTGGCAACATAACAAACTATACATAAAATCTGTGCCTGGCCCTCGCTCTGCGCACCTTGGTTGGAATTTCAGTTCCAACTCCATTCACCCACGGTTAGCCTCGTTTGAGGAGTCTTCTCTAGTTTCCAGTTGAGTCACGAGCAACCTATTTGAATTTTCTGGTGATTCATGTTTAATCTAGTTTGCGTTCTGATTTTTTCTGCATTCTAGTTTGGCGTTGTTTTAAAGTTAACTATGTGATTTTATAGATAGAGATCAGTGGTTCTTTGACTATTTTCATTTCCTCAATGTTTTTCTCTGCCTGGGTTTTCAAGTCTTGTGGTTTGACTTCTTATTTAGTGACAGTTACATTGATCGCAAGAAACTCTGTTTGATGTTATGATTTTCCTTTTAAAGTTTTTAGTTAATGCATATATTCGTATTGGATGAGGTTTAAGCCGATTTTATAGTGATATATTTATGCATCTGATTGTTAATATATATATATATATATATATATATATATATATATATATATATATATATATATATATATAACGGTCAAATTATTTTGTCGATAGTAATTCACGTATTGATGCTGGAAAACAGACTAATAAAATACAAAATCAGAATGTTAAACCCGATTTGCTCTTCGCGGTTTTCTTACAGGTTGAGTACTCCATAGTTCGATAAGTTAACGAACTTGAACAGCATCATGGGTATCAAGGCATTAGACTATGAGACACTGAATGAAAATGTAAAGCAAGTTCAATATGCAGTCAGAGGCGAGCTGTATCTTCGAGCTTCTGAGCTTCAGAAGGAAGGGAAGAAGGTATATTTTGCTTGCTTTCTTCTTTTGAACATGTAGTTTGGCTTCTTATGCATCTCCTTGAACAATTAGTTGGCACAGAGGTTATTAAATTTTCAAAAAGAAACAAGGTGTGTGTATGTTAATTTGTGTAACTGCTCTAATTTTATTTCTGCAGATTATTTTCACAAATGTTGGCAACCCTCATGCTCTTGGACAGAAGCCACTGACTTTCCCTCGTCAGGTATATGTTCTATGTAGTTCAGTTTTTGTTTGTTGGAAATATTCTGTGTTGCTCATTCAGCTGTGAATAGTATGTATTAAACCAACAAACTGTGCTACTGCAGGTGGTTGCTCTGTGCCAAGCTCCATTTCTGCTAGATGATCCTAATGTAGGACTGATATTTCCCGCAGATGCGATTGCAAAAGCTAAACATTATCTTTCAATGACTTCCGGTGGTCTAGGTACATCATTGTGTTATTTAAAAAAAATATAACAATCAAACCACCTGAAACATGATCTACAACATAAATAATACTTGTTCCTTCACCATATATCTAGGCGCATATAGTGATTCTAGAGGTCTTCCTGGCATAAGGAAGGAGGTAGCTGAATTCATCGAAAGGCGTGACGGGTATCCTAGGTGATAATCTAGATGCTATCACTCATAATAGCACCCTTCTCACAAAAGAATTCTCATTTTTGGTTCCCAAGTTGTAAGCTTAGTGGTTAATTGCTTCTTTTACCATTGGCAGTGACCCAGAACTCATATTTCTTACTGATGGTGCCAGCAAAGCTGTAATGCAGATTTTGAATTGTATTATCCGTGGTCAAGGGGATGGGGTAACATATTTTCCTCATTCGTTTTGCTAAAACATGATTCTATCAACTATATCATCTTTTTTCACCATCCTAATTTAATTTCTTCTGGATTATAGTTTAGAGAATTACCAGGTTCCCAGTGCATAATGCTGATATGTATATTCTATTAAAAATTTTGCATTACCAGGTTTTGGTTCCTGTCCCACAGTATCCACTTTACTCAGCTACAATATCTCTCTTGGGTGGTTCTCTTGTTCCATACTACCTGGAAGAGACTGCAAACTGGGGGCTCGATGTTAATAATCTTCGCGAATCAGTTGCACAGGCTCGCTTTAATGGAATAACTGTTAGTATACTCTGTCTCTTGCTTGTCTGTGAAAGAATTTGAGTATGATCTGGAACTACACAAACATCACAATTGGGTGAATTGATGGATAACAAAGGCCTGAATAGGAATCATAAGCATATATAATTTGTTTGACTAAACTATCCCATTCTGCATGCTAAGCAGTTTCAGAACTTCAAAATTTGACCCAAATTTTTTTTCTAAACACATAAATGCTATTTGTTACATTTTTTTTTCCATTTGGATTTAATACTACAGTAGCTATCTTTATTTTGGCATGAACTACTCTTTCCCTGATACAGGCCACTACCAACTGAATCTCTTTTATGTTCGTATGTGGCCAGGTAAGAGCAATGGTAATCATTAACCCTGGCAACCCTACTGGCCAGTGTCTCAGTGAAGCTAATTTAAGAGAAATATTGAACTTCTGTTACCAAGAAAACTTAGTTTTACTTGGAGATGAGGTTTATCAACAGAATATATACCAGGATGAGCGCCCCTTTATCAGCTCTAGAAAGGTAGATGCTATTTTGCTGTTAGATCAAACTACATCTGAATCTTTGCATGGAGTTGTGAACTTTTTTTTTTGCATATTTTTCCTTGTACGACTGGAAGATTTTGATGGATATGGGGCCCCCCATAAGCAAGGAAGTCCAGCTTGTTTCTTTCCACACTGTGTCTAAAGGATATTGGGGTGAATGTGGGCAGCGAGGTGGATACTTTGAGATGACAAACATTCCTCCACGGGTTTGTGCCGTTTTACTTTGCCTAATGATTTTCATGTTCTTTACAGGGAGCCAAGAATTTCTCCCAAATGTAAAATATATGATGAAATGTAAAATAATTTTAGCACAATTGCTGTTGACTTTTCATGGTAAAATGAAATCCAAATGAATTATACACCATGGCTCAAAGGTCATGGGTCATATAGAAGAAGGTATTACGGGTAATTTTCCCTACTTTGATGGTTATTGTAAAACGGGTAAATATATTATGTTTCTTGCTATTTATAATCACAACTAAATTGCTTTAGCATATTGTTACATATTTACATTCGTACTTTCTTTCTTTTTTTTTTTTATCGTCTTCTGACTTGATGTAGGTTGGAAATCAAACGTAATCTGGATTCTTGAATTGATGCTCTCTTCTGCTTTTCTTTCTTGATTTTATATTACAGACAGTAGATGAGATCTACAAGATTGCATCAATATCACTCAGCCCAAATGTTCCTGCTCAGATATTTGTGAGTTGATTTCATCCTATTTTCTGTGAATTTGAGCAACTTTAATGTTTCTGTTCTAGTTAAGCTAGCAGTAAGATAACTAAGCTTCCTCTTCTCTTTACAGATGGGGTTGATGGTCAACCCACTCAAGCCTGGAGACATTTCATATGAGCAATATGTTAGGGAAAGGTATGCCTGCTAAGACAAAGTTTGCAAAGACTTTGATGCATTGAATCATAATTTTTCTTTCTGGTTAAATAAAAATGGAGGGCACATTTTTCAGCTTTCTCATGGTCATTTTGAATAGATGCCTTTTTAACCATCTAAATTTGGTGTTAAAATTACTGAAAGTAAGGTTTTCTAGTCATTAGTAATATTTTACACGGAAAAATTCATGAGTTGGTTTGAACTTGGGATGTTGATTTCCACTAAGAAATGAAAAGAAATTTTCTCCTTTAGCTTTAATTGAAAAAGCTGTTTAAAACTTGCAGCAAAGGAATCCTTGAATCACTGAGAAGAAGAGCAAGGATAATGACTGATGGGTTTAACAGCTGCAAAAATGTGGTTTGTAATTTCACTGAAGGTAAATAGTTGTTCTCAATTCTCAACTGGTAATTTGAAACCTTTTTTTTTTTGTGATTCTTCCTTAGTATTCTCTTGTTGGTAATCATACAGGTGCCATGTATTCTTTTCCCCAAATACGTTTGCCACCAAAAGCTTTAGAAGCTGCCAAAAAGGCAGGAAAAGTTCCAGATGTTTTCTATTGTCTCCAGTTGTTGGAAGCAACCGGCATCTCCACTGTCCCCGGCTCCGGATTTGGACAGAAAGAAGGGTACTTAAACATTCACTCATTTCTTAGAAATTTCATACTAATCTTCCCATGTTGTCCTATCGGAATGCTTCTTCTAAGATTACCCTTCTCAAGAAATTTTGTTCTTTAAACAACGTTTGTTTCTGTTTCCTTTGATCATTTTAGAAAACTTGCATGGATCACTCCTGCTTTTTATTTTGATAATACTTTTGTAAAACAACTATGTTTCTGTTTCTTAACAATTCAAGTGCCTGGCTAACAGTATGCTTTTCCTGAACAGGGTCTTCCACTTAAGGACAACAATTTTACCTGCGGAGGAAGACATGCCTGAAATCATGTCGAGTTTCAAGAAATTCAACGACGATTTCATGGAGCAATATGAAGATAATTGGAGTCACTCAAGGATGTGAAGGATGCTTTAGGTTCTTAATAACTGTATTATATTAATTGGCTATTGCAAGCCACTCCATACATCTGCCAACTTTACTCACGTTCTTATTTTACATGAGCTATAAACTTCATGCTATTGAAGACTATCCCTCTTTCTTTTTCTCTTATTTCGTCATCTTCCTAATTTTGTCTATAAAGTCAAAAAACTTTTACTGATGGTGTGTTAGAAAATTATCATATATATATATATATATATATATATATATATATATGAGTAGAGATTCACTTACACATGTGTAAAATAATTTTATTTTACACAGTTTTATATATTCGTATAGGATTAATATTTTTGCAAACCAACCGTGAGATTTAACAACCTACTCATATTTATTATGTATGTAAATTTTTGAATCAATCTACTATTTCTATCATTTTAATCGAGAGTAGTTTTTTTTTCAATATATATCAACAGTTGAAATTTTATTTTATAAAATAAATAGTTATACGTATTCGATTAATTTGAAATTTGACATGCATGATCTATGTGAATAAAACATAAAATTCAATAGTCGGATTAAAAAATTATAAATCATATAAAAAGATATGAAAGTGTATAAAACTAAATTTGTTTTACATATGTGTAATTGGATTCCTCCTATAAATATATATATATATATATATATATATATGAGTAGGGATCCACTTACACATGTGTAAAATAAATTTAGTTTTACACACTTTCATATCTTCATATAGAATTAAATTCAACAGTTGAAAATTTATTGTATAAAATAAATAGTTAGACGTATTCGATTAATTTGAAATTTGACATGCATGATCTATGTAAATAAAACATAAAATTCAATGGTCGGATAAAAAAATTATAAATCATATAAAAAGATATGAAAGTGTGTAAAACTAAATTTATTTTACACATGTGTAAATAGATCCCTCCTCTATATATTAATCCTATATGAAGATATAAAACTGTGTAAAACAAATTTGTTTTACGCATGTGTAAGTAGATCCCTCATTTTTAAAAGAAGGGATCTACTTACACATGTGTAAAATAAATTTAGTTTTACACACTTTCATATATTTTTATATGATTTATAATTTTTTAATCAAACCGTTGAATTTTATATTCTATTCACATAAATCATGCATGCCAAATTTCAAATTAATCGAATATGTCTAACTATATAGTTTGTAAAATAAAATTTTAACCGTTGATATATATTAAAAAAATACTATTCTCGATTAAAATGATAGAAATAGCGGATTGATTCAAAAATTTACATACATAATAAATATGAGTAGGTTGTTAAATCCAACGGTTGGTTTGCAAAAATATTAATTCTATATGAAGATATAAAACTGTGTAAAATAAATTTGTTTTACGCATGTGTAAGTAGATCCCTCATTTATATATATATATATATATTTATATAAATATAAAGATTTTGTTCCATCATTCTCTGGGGACAACTGGTTTTATTATTTATTGTTTTTTTTTAGCAAGCAAAAGGGGAAAATGTGATTTGTCAATATATTTACTGATTACTTGTTATAAATTGCACGTGTTCAGCTTCAATCACCAGGGATTTGATGTGGACTAAAATAGTAACATCATTGCATGCATCATCAATTGTCTCGCTGCAGACATACGTGATCTTCTTAACACATGATTGTCCTTTTATATTCTGTGAGATATATATGGGATAAACTTTGACCTTGTACTAATATTAGAGTTTTGGATAAATGAAAAGGATTTCCCTCTTTTTCTATTTCCATCACAAATATTTTTTAGGTACATAAATTAAAACCAAAAATAAATTCAATTATTATCTAATACATTACTTAAGAATTAAATCTACTTGAGTTAAAACAATTTAATACTTGGATCGAACTCAACCTGATTTTAAAATTTGAGGCTCGATGTTTGGTCTAAACTCGATTGAGTTTAGATTTTGAATTTTGAGCTCGACTCAATAAAATATTTGAGCTGCTCAATTTATCAATTTTCAATTATATATTATGAGGATGAAATGGTAAATTAATAATAAAATGTTAAAAATATATATTTAAAAAAGCTTGATTAAGCTCGTGAGCAGCTCAAACTTGGTATTAAGACATTCGAATTCAACTTAACTTGTTATTTAGGTAACTCAAATTCTACTAAAAAAGAACGAGTCAAATCAGAATAATCATTGAGTCGAATTCAAGTAGCTCATAAATAGTTTGAATCGTTTACATCCCTAACACTAATAGCGAAGTTTTTAGACTTCACAAACTAAATTAAACTGATGACACATATTATAATTTATTTTTTATTATTTTAATATTTCTTAAAGGATATGTATTGTTATCTTAATTTCGTTTGTAAAATCTAAAAATTTCACCGATAATGTATTAAATAATAACCATAAGTTAAATTTTTTTTTAAATGAAAGATAATATATGATTATATTTAGTCTCATTCCATGCCTATTCAAACATATATCAACCTCATTTATTATTTGATTTGACACTGAGAGAAAGACAATTTTTTTTAATTTTTATAGAATAGGGTCCACTTAATTCAAAATGTATGTTATATAAAATTTATTAAATTTAATTAATAAATTATTTAGAAAATTACATTTAATATTTATTTTTATTAAATTCTAAAAAATAATTAATTATATATTTTTTATTATATATCATCTTATTTCGTGTTTTTAAATATCAATTAAATATGTTCATGGGCTTTGAGACTTGTTAAATTTAGAGAGTTAGTTCAATTTTTAGTTGGTTTGGACAAAAATATTAAGTGTAATAAACGAGCCAGGCTCAAGCTTTATTTATGGAGACATAGGCTCAGTCCAAACAAATTAATATTAAATTTTTTTATATATTTACTAAATATAATATAATTTTATGTACTTAAAACATTGCTGATTGATAAACATTATATACATTTAATATGAAAATTGACATGTGAAGTTTGACAAACCAAATTAAACTTTAAAGGAAATAAAAGAATTACAAAAAAAAAACACAAAATTAAAATACAAAAAGTAAAAAAGGATCAAGCCAAACTCATGCTTGTGTAATAAAATTTAAAATGAACTTGGACTAATATTCAAGCTCAAATAATCTAATCGGGCCAAGCTTGGACTTGTATATAGTTCGTTAATATATAGTTTAGACCCCACCTGAACCTAGCTCAGCTCGATCCATAAACATCTCTAATACTAATTAATTTTTCCTAATAATCTTAAGTATTATCCGTACGTTATTTGTTAAAAAAATTCATAACTTTGAAAAGAGTTTTACTAACTAGTGCACTAACATGCATTAGGATGTGAATATTATTATAAGATTAATATATTAAAATTTTTTTCTATACATTATAATTATAACATTAATACTTTTTTTTTCATAAACGAGTTTGTTTTTATTCATTCAAAAACAGATTTGAAGAATCTTGCTTCAAAAATAGAATTACATGGGTACAGGTGCAATGAAAGTATAAAGGTTCTTTACTCTAGTGGAATAACAACCAATCCAAGCAATAGAGAACAATTTTTGTGTCCACTAATTACTTGAGGAATATAAAATCACTACCCCAAGCACAAAGGAGACTGGTTCATAGTATCAAAAACTACATCAACAAGAAGTAGATATGGTGACTCGTGTCTATAATTCATTTTCGTGTTATGTAAAATCATGTTCGTGTAATATAAAACACAAAAATTTTGTGTTAAAATTCGTATCGACACAAAAAACCAAAAACCTTAATTTTAGCATTTAACCTATTCATATATGATTTTTACTTAATTTTAGCTCGTGTCACTTCGTGTCTTTTATTCATATCCTTTTCGTGTCGTGTCACCGTGGCGTGTTTAAGATTGCTAGGTCTAACAAGAAGAGAGTGAATTAGGTTGGCAATTTTACAAAATAAGACTTCATTTGTTTCCACCCAATATGTTGTTTCTTTTTTTGTCTTGTCATAAGCACTTTCCCTTGAGTTTCTCCATAGTCCATAATAACTAGCAAAAAAAAATGTTTTCTTGTTTTCATTTGTGCTTGACATAATAAAAATTCATGAGATAGTAAATTCTCCCATAAGCTAACATTACATTTAGTTCTAAGACTGTGTGAGAACCCCACTTTCCCAATACCCTATATAAGTTCGAAAAGTAGGAGTTGATAGCTAAGAATTCTAAATAAAGGGTTTGTTTGGTAAAAAACGGGAAAGTATCCAATGTGGGCTCCATATGGACTTTTACTGTCCAGATCGAAATGAGACTCTAGACTAATGATATTTGAAGTGAAACATTGAGATGGCAAGAATTTACATCTCAAAATTCCCTCATTTGCTCATGTTTTGAAAAGTGTGCAACAAGTTCAAAAATAACGATTACATCCATATGCTGGGAAAACTTTTGTAAATAATAGTTTATCTAATTTGATTTATGACCAATTATCAGTCATAGGCGAATCCTCATGTGAAGAAGTCTTATGTGATTCCAACCATAGACTGAATCACATGAAAACACTAAAAATAACACAAATGAGTAATCAAGGGTATTTTGATAATTTCACCAAAATGGTTGGTCAAAACCTGATAAAAGTCAATGTTTTGGCTAAATTATGTCAAATAGATATATTTGGCATTGAAATGAAAATAGTTTGAAGTTAGACCGAATATTTAATCGAATATTAAAATAATGGGGACATAAAAAGAATTTTCAAAATTGTTGAAGGGCAAAATGGTAATTTGACTTAAAAGATATTATTAAAAGGCCAAAATATTATCATCTTCTTCAAAGTGGCTGGCCATGGAAGAAATGAGGAGAGAGAAAGTGATTTCATGGCTTTTAGAGAGAGAAAGTCACTAAAACACTAGCAAAAATACTTCAAAACCGAAAACTGTCTTTTGTGAACTTACTCAACTCTCTGATCCCTTCAACATACTACCAAAATCAAGTCTTGGAGTGGCCATTTTCATGGTGAGTCAACCCCCATCAATTTTGGCCAAGAAGGTTAGAGAGAGAAAGCTTAAATTCACGTGTTTTAATTACTCTAAGCTATGTGTTTAAGGTGTTTAAGCATGTATTTAAGCTTAAATTGAATTAAAACTATTAGAATCTTCACCTTTGAATTTTGGCCAACATGGGGTATGCATGAATATGATGTTGTTTAATGCAAAAACGATGTAGAATTAGTGTAGAGAACACGTATACGACCTTGAATTGTCGAAATGTGTGGTCATAGGTGGTGATTTTGGCCAAGTGAAGGACATGGTGAAACCATGTCTAATTCCATGTATATTGAGTCCTACGATACTGTATAAATTAATATAAGGCTGCTAGTGAAGTCAGAACTGAAAAAGGAAGTGTTTTAACTGTACTTGCAGTTTGGCATCTAGTATGAAGTGGACCAAATTTGCTGTTGTGTTAGGAAATATGGAAGGCCTTAGAGTCTAGAATATTCTTTGTAAAAGAAATGTTGAAATTCGACTGTGTTTTGATATTATTTTGCAGCTCCAAAGTAAGTGGCATTAAGGAAAACGATAAGCGAATATATACTCGCTTATTATCTATATTATTCACTAGAGTTGAAGTGGTGTATTGCACTATGATTGAAATTGGTAAGGGATTTATATATAGGACGTAGGGATACTATGACTGCAGTGGTATAATTGATTGATTGAATCTCTGCATTGAGATCAATTGACTAAACTAAGTGATTTGAAGTGATTTACTGAACTAAGTGATTGATACTGTGATTGATTGACATTGAGAAACTGGAATTGTGGTTTTTAAACTATGTTTTCATGTAGAAACGCTAGGATAGGTAGTATCGTTATGCTGCTGAAATTTTCTAAAATGAACTCAAATCCTTAAAATCATTATTGGGCATGATTTTAGTGATTAGAAGTGAAATGAAAGTGTGATCTGGTTAAGGTTTCCTAAAGGTCATAAATGTATATAGAATTTTCAACTCAGTTTTTGGGATTGTTTTTAATGATTTTCTCTACTTTCAAGATACCTATGGGTACTAGTGTCAATCTTATACGTAAATAAAATTCGAACACTAAATTCTAAAATGAGAATATTTGCCAAATTTTTATGATTCAATTGTCATTATTTTTGGTTTTACTAAGTTATGGATTGATTGAAAGTAAGTTTTGATTGAACTTTGTTAACACGAAGTGTTCCTGACTGGTTTATGGAATGAATTAACTAAAGTTTTGAACATTTGACTGAATGCTTTAGATTGACTAACTCTGTTTTATTGAGAATTTTGATTGTTTGACTGAATTTAAAGTTTTGATTGCCTGACTGAAATTAACGTTTTGAGTGTCTGATTGATGTAGATGTTTTAGATACTGTGAACTGACTAAAAGGGGTTTTGTCTCGCTCTGATTATCGAAATTCCATACTAAAATTTTCCTTTTTCACTCAGTTGATTGGACTGTTCTCAATGTCCTCACTCAAATATTGTACTGAAATTTATTGAGCTATACAACTTTTACTTTTCACATTGATCCCAATACAATCACTCATAATACATATTTATTATTCCTTACAATACCAAATCACATAGTTTATTGCTGACACTCAGATTTATTAAGTTTATTGTTTACATCCCTTTTACATACTAAAGTACCGTACAATAAATGTCTAAATACAACATAATAATTGTATATTTATACCTACTTGGTACAATCTTGTAACTTAGTAGAAATATGATCAAAATCCTTCTCACACCATCAATAATTTTTGCACACAAATTTGTAAGGTAAAGGGGGTGAGCTTTGGGAAGCTTAGTAAGAAACATATATAAAAGAACTGATACTATGCACACCTATATGCATATGTCAAAAACATATTTATAATTTATGATCGTTGTTAAAGCAGTGTTTGGGCACTTTATCGGAAGGGTACTATAACCGGTTAGGTAACCAGGCTGCATACAGAAGGATGCTTTAGAGCACTTCAGTTGTCCTGATCCCTAAATCTGACTATAGGGAAGTTTTGGAAACTTTTCAGAGAAGGAATTCATTTAAAAATATTTCAATTCTTTAGTAAACCATTGAGTAAAACATTTGTATAAGTCATGAAAGCAAAGAAATCCATTAAGATCAGTCACAGGAATTGAGTTACAATTTGATGCATACTATGGACTTATATGGAACTCAAATCAGTATTAACCTCCAAAATTCATTCAAAAATTTGGTCTTATGAATATAAGGTTCAAAATACGTTTTACGAAATTTTGGCAGTATAACAGCTATATCTGCCCCAACCTCCCTGCACAAAAATAGGTTCAAAAACTACAAATCCAGTTTCCCAATATTGATCAATCACAATTTCAATCAACAGTTTAGAAAATTGATTCAAATCACTCAATCCAGTCAATCGATCTCAAAATAGTTTCGATATTCAATAATGCAGAGTTTTCAAATCAATCGATCAATCATATCAATGCAATCACATTATCCCTACGTCTTTTATATATATATATATCCCTTACCTATTTCATTCAAAGCACAATATTCTGATCCATTTCTAGTAACAAATATGGATAAGCAAGCATATATTCGCTTATTATTTCCTTAGTGCCGCCTACTTCGAGACTGCAAAATAAAGTCAAAACATAGTCAAATTTCATTATTTCTTTTATAAAGAATATTTTAGACTCTAAGGTCCTTCATATTTCCTAATACACAACAAATCCGGTCTATTTCATACAGGATGCCAAATTGTAGTACAGTCAAAACACCTCTTTTTTCGGTTTTGACTTCACCAACAATCTTGTATTAATTTATATATTAATATAGAACCCAATTTACATTAAATTGAGCATGGTTTCGGTATCCTCTTCACTATGCAGAATATACCCTGTTTGGCTACACAACTCCTTTCAACAATTTAAGCTTGAATACGTGTTCTATAATTATTCTACAGTAATTCTACGTCATTTTCATATCAAACAACATCACATTCGTACTTAAAGGATAGTGACCAAAACCTAATGGGAATGATTCTCATGGTTTTAATTCAATTTAAGCTTAAACACATAGCTAAACATGTAGATCACATAATATAAACTCATAAAACCATGAAAACTAAACTTTCTCTCACCTATCCTTCATGACCAGATTTGATATGGGATGATTCACCATGATTTTGGCCACTTTAGGACTTGATTTTGGTGTCAAAAGATAGAGCACTAAAAAATAGACACGATTGGTGAAGATAATTTTCAGTTTGGAAGGTGTTTGACTAGTGTTTTTTAAGCTTTCACTCTCTTCCTTAAGGTTTGTTAATGGTGGAATGAAGAGGAGATGTGGGCTTCTAACTTTGGGGAAGAAAGATGCTGGAAATTTCATTTAAAATAATATCTTAATGTCAAAATTACCAAAATGCCCTTAAAACATTAAATTTTGACCATTTTGCCCTTAGTGATTTGACTTCGTTGAAAACAATTAGTCTAATCTTCAAAATATTCCATTTAATCATAAAACACATCTAATTAACATGATTTAGTCATTTGATAAGCTTTGGTTAAGGTTTAATTGGTAACAAAAGTGAAATTACCAAAATACCCCTAACCGTAAATCACGTAATTTTTCTTTTTTTCGCGTGATTCAGTCTACCATTTGAGTGGTATGGGACTTCTTCACATGAGGATTATTCCACTTTTTTTATTGGGTCAAAAGTCAACTTCGTTTAACTCTTATTCATGAAACTTTCGTTGGCTTATGTCCTTAATCGTTATTTTTGAAATTGTTTCACGCTTTTCAAAATATACTCAAACGATGTACCTTGAAATGAAAATTCTTGCTATATTTATATTTCACCTCAAATATCATTATTCTAGGGTCTCACTTCGATTTGGATAAAGAAAGTCTTAAGGGGCCCATACTGAGTACTTCTTTGAATCTTATCGAAATGACCCTTTTTATTTAGATATTTTAAAGATTAATGTTTTCTTTTCAATTCCTACACTCTTTAACTTATATTAGATATGGGGAAAACAGCGTTCTCACATCTTTCCCTCCTTAAAGAATTTGGTCCTCCAAATTCGACCAAAATGCTTCAGTAGCCCAATGCTATTATTCCTTCGTATCATTGCTATACTTTATCACTTTTCTTATATAGAACCATCATCTCACCATGTTTTCCAACCGTCATTCATAATTTTAAATTCAGACAAGTACAATACTTAAGGGATGTGAACTATTTCCAACTTACAAACACTGACGCACATCAACCCAACCTTGCTCTAATAGGTTTTACTGACATTATTTTACCGGAAATATTTACCTCCTAATCGAAGTTTATGAATTGAATATTTTGGACTTGATCGAATGTATTGAACGAAATAAATTGATTTCTGAACAAATGATTTGAAATGAAACTTGGTTCCTAAAAGCTTATATTTTAATTAATAGGGTGGCAAATCCTTGGCCACTCCAAGCACTCCAGGCACTGACAATAAAAAGTGTGTTCTATTACTGTATTCAGTTTTGAAAGCATAGAGTATGGTTTTATTGTTTTCATGTGAATCAAGTAAATGTTTAGAGACTGTTGGCCCTATAGGAGTCTTCGGGCTTATCATGCTATTCTGAGTAAGTGATCGAGTGTACTATTGTTGATTAACCTTAGCTACGTCTTCAGTGCCCACAAATGTCACCTGACTAGTGTACACTGTGGATCTTTTTTTGCTATGGACATATGTTGTTATTACTCCCTATTAGGATACTTACATTGCATGATCCTATCAGGTAATGCCTAGTCTCCATTGTACAGTTTTCTTGGGGTGGTAAATCCCTAATTAATCCAGGTACTTCTAGACTTTATTAACTTCTAATTTCAGAGTATTAGTTAAATATGTTTTCTGATCATTAACTGATTGTTTTCCGATCATTTTTTGATTGTTTACTAAAGTGCTTTTCGAGTGTATACTGATCTGTTTACTAAGTGTTCACCGACTACTTACTGATCATTTATTGAACTGTTTTCTAAAATGGCTGCTGACTATTTACTAAGTGTCTACTGAAGTGTGTACTAAGTGTTTATTGACTATTTACTGATCGGTTACTAAACTACTTACTAAATCATTTACTGAATGTTTACTAAACTATTTCATTGAACTATTTACTGAAATGTGTACTGATTGTCGAAATTGTTTACTGAAATGTTTATTGATTATTTGAACTGATTTCTGAATCTTTTACTAACTATTCACCGATCTGTTTATAAAACTAGTCACTAATCATTTTCTAAATTGTCCACTAAGTGATTTACTAAGTGTTTTATTGAATGGTTTACTAAACGATTTACTGAGCATTTTACTGTACAGTTCACTAAATCGTAGATCAAGTGGTTTATCGAATGTTTTATTGAATTGTCTACTAAGTAATTTTCTAAACATGTTACTAAACTAATTATAGAAACTGTATACTGAACAATTTATAAAGTGCTTTCTGAATGTATACACGCATACATCATCGTTTTCTACCGATTTTAAATTATAAATGATTTGATAACGATCGTTTACCGTGTAGTATTGCCATTGAAGGATTGAAAGGTTTTAATACTAATTTGATATGCATGAATTCCTTATCTGTAAAGCTTTCATAAATTCACTATAGTCGGATTTAAGGATCGGGCCAAGTGAGGTACTCTAAAACATCTTTTTGTACTCAGCCCGATACTTCTAACCGATTATGGTATCCTTTCTAATAGAATACTCAAACACTATTTTGATATTGATCATAAGTTATGAACATGTTTTCGATACATGCATATCAGTGTGCATAATATCAGTTCTTTTATATATATTTCTTATTGGGCATAAGCTCACCTCATTCCACCTTACAGATTTATGTGCAGTAATAACTGATTATAAGGGAAGGTTCTGATTGGATTCCTACAAGATTTCAATAGTATGCCTTGTAGGTATAATTGCATAATTACTTTATTGTATTCAGACATTTATTGTACAGTATTTTAGTACGTAAAGGGATGTAAACGTAAAGAATATGAATGTAAAAAAGTAGTATTTGATACTATATGCTTATACAGTTGAGATAAGACTGTAAATAAAAGTAATACGTATTGTAAATGACTGTAGTGGGACCAATTTGATTAGTTGAATATTAACTTAGCTAAGTAAGTTTTAACTTAATATTAGAGTAAGGACACTAAGCACAGCCCAACCGATTGAGATAAAATGGTAAAAGTTAGTTGTGATTTTCATTAATCGAAGCATTATAGATTGCCATCCAGAAGACAAGAACATACGTTAGGACAAGAAACTACAACTAGATCAGGTTGTGCCAATCAAACTTATCTTGCCTATGCCTTCCTCATTCAAAATAAAAGTAATGTTGTAAATCAATACTGGATTCCTCTATATCACACCTTCATTTTGGTGATGAGTGATATTATGGTTAAAGGCTTTCAATTTCAAATGTTTCTTCCAACTTGAACTCAATCTTTGGAGAATATAAGCATAACATGTCATGCCCAAAATTGTCAAATTTCGGACTAACTTTTTTTTTTTAACTTTACTTTTCTAATACAATCATTACCATTCACCTTCATTAACATTTGGTTTGTGTTCAGTGTTAGTGTAATTTATTCTTATTACTTTCATTTACTTTCAATCTCTATGCCATAAAATCATTTAACAGTGAATATCAAACATATCATCAAAGTGTCAACCGAAATACCTCAACATATAACTTTATAAATATCAACTTAATTAGAATATATCATACTAGTCCTTTGACACTCTTTGACACTATACTATACGATTTACATCCCAGACTTTGAATACATTAGCTATGCACATATTGTCTAAATATAAAAGCATGACAATTATCGTATACCTTATTACTCAATTCACTAGGCTTCTCATAGTTCTCTTTGATTAACCTTGAAGCAGCAACTACTGTGTATACTGATGAGAATCTACGAGGATGAGTGGGTGGTAAGCTTTAAGCCCAGTAAGAAACACATAAAAGAACAGATATCATGCTAACTATATGCAAGTGTCCTATAGATGTTTCTACGAGGATGCATGACAATCAATAACATTAGACATGGACTCAAAAGGAACGGTAACTATAATCGATTAGGGATATCGGGTTGAGTACAGAAGGATGCTTTAGAACACCTCACTTATCCTAGTCCCTAGGTTCGACTATAGGTGTTCTAAAGAGATTTACAAACTATGAATTCATGCTTTTCAATATTAGTGTCAGTGCAATTCATTGCTTTCAAAACCATAACAATGCAGTTTATTACTCTCAAAATCATTGCAATACAATTCGTTACTTTTCAAACCATAATAATATATTTCATTACTTACAAAATCATAATAGTACATCTTATAAGCATTTTAGTTCAAAACTTGACATTTCAAATTAATGATAGTTAAACGATAAAGAGTCTAATAATAATTTCAATTAAAATCAATAAAATCATTTAATACCATTCATTAGAATCATTCAAATCGATAACATTTTATATAAGACATAAAACATGGAGACTAGTAACCTCCCTGTAGAAATCGTGTGGTTTAAGGTTCCCAAGTGGGAAATAACATTAAGACATATGGGCATACTCACAATGGTGTCCATCCTGTGTCACAGAGCTAGTGACATCCTGCAGACTGCTGAAGACTTGCTCAAGGTCAACAGCAAACATTACACCTCATAATACCACGGAGCAAGTAATATCGAGGTGGCTGTAGACTTACTCAAGGTCTAATAGTGAAGATTACATTACATTAGCATGATTACCAGATAGGTAACTAAAGGAAGGTCCCACATCTTAAAACATTTACTTGATCTCCATAAACATTAAATATTATACTTTAAGAACATAGTATAAAATACATTCAGGACGTTTAAACAATTTCAGAACCAAGTTTCATTTACCATTCCATATATTCTAACGGTGAGGTATACTGAGTAACACTTAGCTCCTTTAGGATCCTAAAAGTGACTGTCACGGTCTCAGGGGACTCGTGTAGCCTGTAGGTCCCTTAGACTCTAGAGGTGGCTCCCACAACATAATTCTCAAATCTTAGAATACCATGTTCTAAAACATTTACAATAATCAATCCTTTATAAAACAATTCATTCAGTATAAAAACAATTATCATTACTATAAATTAAAACGTTTATATTCATTCAAACTTCAAAATCATCAAAACTATAAATTCATTCAAATTATATAAACATTAACAATACACTTTAAAACCAATATGCATTACAATTGAAAAACTATCAAAACCATAATTATGCACGTGAACATTACAATTATGCATGACTAGACGCATGCCTACGAACTATCATTTCATTTCATTTCTATATTGCTTCTTTAACTATCAAATCTAACAATTCAATATGATTCTTAAGTCCAATCATTTTCCTTTCCAAATTCATAAAACATTTGTAAAAACATTTCTTTTAATTTCGATAACAATTAAATCATTTCAATCCTTCACTTTCTAAAATCAACACTAAAATTTCGATAATTTTCAAATCGATAAACCAAATCAATATTTTCAAAACAAATACTTTTATAATCACTATAAAGTCTATCGTTATAGTACTCTCTTTTAAATTTACAAATCCTTTCTAAGCAATCCCTTTCTTTCTAAGGTCATTTTTCAAAATTTCAGCAGCATAACGGTACTATGTTTTAAAAACCATCGTGCAAGTCAAATGTAGTTGATATATTTTATTCAGCCCAAAACACAACACAATTCATACATATAAGCACAACCAGTTGATTTAAAGGCATTCACAATAACTCAATTTCAAAACTTTCTTCAATCAAGACAATAAACAATTAACCCCATCTTTTAAAACCTTAATTATACAGAAACATAATTCATTTATTCAAAACTTTAACAATTGGTTTCATTTACTTTCTTATAAAACCAAAATCATTTCAAATGCAATCATGATATAATCCTATGTCTTCTATTTATGTCCCTTATACAGTGTTACTGCCACTTGTACAGTCCAATTTGCAGCACCAAACTAGTATGCAAGCATATATTTACCTACCTACTCAACTTCACTCACACTACTTCAGAGCTACAGAAAACAGTTTAAACTCAATTAATTGTCCGTACTCCTTTTAACAAGTTGTCTCAATGGTAACATGAGTGTAAGGCTTGGGTACTTAAAGGTGCCAGAGTTCGAGCCTCAGCAAATGCGCTCAAGGCATTAATCCTAAGTTCTTCAGGAGCCTTGGGACAAAGTCATGAGGTGAGCGACTACCAAAGCGGACAATACGTGAATGGTGTGTGATTGGCGATAGCCCAACTCACACTGTCAAGGCAAACCTGGGGAGTGTGGGACTCCTAGGGGATGCTCGTCGACGGCCCACTGGAACGGGCAAGTCCTTGATGATGTTGTAAGAGTAAACCTGGGGCGTGTGGGACGCCAAGTGGATACTCGCCGATGGCCTGGTGAGACGGGCGAGGCTCTTACATATATAATTTCATCGCTATCTCAATATTAACAAATTATAACTCTAACTACACAGTATAATTTCACTACTACCTTATAGGAATATCTTACCTATTTTACCAATGCCTAGTGCTTTAGCAACTTCCAAGCTTAGATGTACTTTGCCACTTGTCTCTTTACCATTTTACTACAATTTCATAATTTTACATACACTTAGAGAAACAATCAAAATATATATAAATTTATCATCAATTTATTATTTCCTTTACCTCTTTTTAAACAAGGAAATTTGGAAATATCACTAAGCTTCACTTCTTTCTTTTTTTTCTTTTTCTTTTCTTTTTTTTTCTTTGGCCGAACCTGATCAAACTCGATTCAGCCCTTCCTTTGTCGATTTAGCCTTTATCTTCCCTGCCACCATTTGGTTTAGTCATGCCGGCAATAGCTAAGGTGGTTCGACGTTAGCTTTTCTTCTCTCTCTCTCTCTCTCTCTCTCTCTCTCTCTCTCTCTCCAGATCTATCTTCACCAGCAGCAGTGCACGGAACCAGGAGTGGCCGTGTGTGATAATGGCGCCGGCAGCCCTTCTTCCCCTTCTTTTCCTCTTTTGGCCATAAGCACCCCTTCCTCTTCCTCTTCCACTTTCTTTTCTTTTCTTCTCTCTCTGTCTACAATAGTTCTTCTTCCTTATTCAACATTGGTCCCTTTCTCTCCTTCGTCGGCGTCAACCCTCTCTTGGTCGACCTTGCTCCAATCTACCTCTCTCCTTTCTCTTTTCTTTTTTTTATTTACATTACATATATATTTTTATTAAATATATATAATATACATGTATATATATTATATATAAATATTATATTTAGAATCCTTTCAATATATATTTATATATTTTATTATTTATTATTTATATAATTTTCCAAGTTTATAATCTTTATTGTGTGTGTATATACACACACACATTTACTCATATGAATATAATTATACATATATATATATATATATATATGCTTATTTTCTTTATATATATTTATATATTTCTTTAACTTTAAATCATCTTTTTTAATTTAATTATCATTTAATTAAATAAATTCTCATACCTTTCAAGTACTCCGTATTAAATTATAAGAATATAAATAAATAGATTTGCTCACTAAGTTTAAAAAATCGCGATCGTCACATAACATCTTTTTTATTTCAACACATAAACTTGAATCCAAGCAACCCAAAGAGTAAGCTTGGGAAAACATCATCCAATGATTCCTAAGAATACAAGCTTTTCCTCCAAATAACCTTAGGACCCAAGCCTCCTTTTGAGCATATGGTTTGCCAACTAACTCAAGTACTATTTGCATTGCCTTCACTTTCTTTCCAAAGGAAAACAACACAAAGTTGTGTTACCTCCTTAATAATCTTTGCATGCAGTATAAAGTTCTGACACCAAAAGTTTTGCATGTTGATAAAAAACCAATTGAGTAAGTTGCAAAAGATCAACTTATGAGCAGGGAATTAAATTGCGATCATGATATTTTGATAGTGTCGTCTTTACTGTGATTGTGGACAAAACATATACCACTACGGTCATTGTGGTCATTAATTTTTTTAACTTTACCCAACTTATTATAAAATATAATTATAATGATTATGACTTTTAAAGTAATTTATAACACCTTATGTCTTTTATAATTGATTTAACATTTTTGTCATAAATTACTTTCAATTTATTATATAATAATTACTATCATTTTCAATTGTTATTTAATTACACAAAAAATAATAATAACTAATATAATACTAAAAAATTTAACTAGGCAAATACAAAAAAAACCATTATTAAGATTCAAATATAAAATCATAAACTAATAAATTATAAAATATTGGCCAAAAAAATATATTATAAAATAATATATATAATAATTTTAATTATATTCTTAAAATTACCCCTTGTTATCAAATCTTTTCTTTTAAAATCTCTCTATCTATATCATGTTAATCCTTTTTTTTTCAATTTTTTTTCTTGCCTAAAATTCCTCCTATTAAAACTTTTAAAATTTGTTCTTATCCAAAATTTTCCATTAAATTTAATAAAAACAAAATTAGACTCAATCCCAATCTATATCCCACTCCCCACCAAATTCAATTCATTTCATTTAACTTAAATCTCACTCCAAACCCAATTCTCATTTCCCATTGGTGAGTTCTTCATCAAACATCCACCCATTCCCTATTTTTCTCCCCTCCCTCATCCCATGTTCAAGCTCCTCATTCTTCCTCTCCCCTTCAGCCCTCCTTACTCTCTTATTTTGCTTGTCTCTCTCAATAACACCCATCCACCTAAGTGGTGCAAACCCCTAACAACAATGCAGCCAGGATGGCTCTCATGGCCATGGGGTCGCAATTTCACTCTCACATCTCACTAGTAGCACAGTTTTTGCAATAATTCAACAAAAATTTACTTTTAAGTTAAATAGCAATGCCTATATTCATTTAATTTGTTGTGCTTGATCTTGATTTAATATTTGAGTTTGATTAAGGTTGAATTTGGGCAAAAAAAGCTGACAGATATAGGGTATTTTTGTTTTCTTTTTTCTTTTCTATGGTGTAAGCCAGGCAATGAAATTTTCTTCTTGACAACAAAATAACGGTAATAACGCGTAGTTATTAACTTAAAAAAAAATACTAAAAATATCATTTATAAAATCCATTTGAAAAATATACTTTGTTTATGAATTCAAATTATTTTAAGTCAATCTGAATTTTTTATTTTTTTATAACTAAACTCAATCTAAATTCTTATTGGTCTTTAAAGACAAAGCACTCTTGTCTCAATTTTTTGTTCTTTCAAAAAGGCTTTAACTTCATGCCGAAAAAAGGAAAAGAAAAAACCTAGTTAAAGAAGGCTTTTACTAATAGTTTTAGTATGACAATTTCCAAATACACTTCCACTTTTAATTTTCACACTTTAACATTCTTGAAATAAAAATATCTTTGTACGAAAAGTTAATCTTATCCTAATAAACTTTTCAACGAAACACACTTCTTATAATATTCTTCTTCTCTATTATTTTTGCTTTGTTCTTCTCCAAACCCTAACATTTTTTTACTATACTTCTTCTCTCTAACTAAAAAAATATAAAAAATTTTGATAATTAAGTGAAAGTAGTTATTATGACAGCATAGAAGAATATGATAGCATGAATAGAAGAAGATAATATGATAGCATGAATAGAAGAAGATAAAGTAAGGTTCAAGAAAAAAATTTTGAGAAAAAAAATTAGAGGTTCGTTGCCCATGCAAGGCAGCTTGCGCTAGGAGCATTACCCAATGACTCAGCCTGTGCTAGGCATGCATGTCCAGTGCAATGTGGCTTATGCTAGGACATGCTTCATCCACAAGATAACTTGTGCAGGTTCCTGCTACCTACGCAAGGTAGCTTGTACCGACTCATCCTCTTCGCACAAAATAACTTGCATTGGTAGCGAAACCACTAAAAAAAATTCTTTTTCTTTACTTTTTTTCCTTAACAAGAACAAAAAAAAAATTTGAACCCTATACTCAAATTTTAACTACATATCAACAATAGGGAGAATTTGAAGAAGATGAAGCTGAAGAAGACGAAGGAAATAAATGAGTCTTACACTATGGATATATTTGTAATATTAGGGGATAAGTTTAGTATTTTTTGTGAAGTGCATTTAACATTATAGTGTAATTGTAGTGTAGAGATTAAAATTTAGGGTGTGTTTAAAAATTCTCTTTTAGTATTTAAGTTGAAAGGAAATATTAAAAACAACGAGGACAAAACTAGAAATCAATCATTGAAAATTTGCAAAAGAACAAGAAGAGAAAGTTTGGTGATCATTGATCCCCCATGTAGAGGTGGCAAAAACTAGCTTGATTCAAAAAACCAACACGACCAATCCAAACCGAAACATGATTGATCTGATTTAACTAAAAAAGTGAACAATCTTAACCAAACTCGACCTGAATTTGAATTAATTCAAACTTAAATTAATTCGAATTCAAATTGACCTGAACACGACCTTACTCGAACTTAAATTGATCTAGACCTAAATTAATCTGAATTTAGATTGACTCAAACCTGACTTGATTCAAACTTGTTTCAAACCCAATTTCATTTTACCTAAACTAACTTGAACCCAAAAGGACTCGAACTTAAATTTAAGACTAACAGTAAATATTTAAATGTCATAATTAATGATCAAATTATTATATTATGGTAAAAATGTAATGGCTTAACACATAAATATACCTTCCACATTTATCACAAAATAGAATTATACCCTCAACATTTGATTGCATGAAAATCAGTCCTAAATGTTTCAAAATAACAAAATTAAGGATATTTTCGTTAACTATCTCTAATGTCGTTAAATTTTATTATTGTGCAAGAATAATAGAAATTATAGAATTTAATAAAATGTTCTTAATTCTATTATTTTGAAATGTTTAGGACTGATTTTCATGCAATTAAACGTTAAGGACTTAATTTTATTTTGTGGTAAATGTGAAGGGCATAGTTGGGTATTAAGCTAAATGTAATTCATTTTCAATAATATAAGTGTTATATATTTTTTTAACCTAGTTAAACTTAATTAATGTTGACTTTTATATTGTATTTATTTGCATCTAATTAAAAATAAAATTCTAGAAGAGCTAACATAAAATTATTGAAATGACTAACCTATTATTGAGTATAGAAGTTACATCACCTACATTTAATAGCTCCAATAATTTTGTTAAAAAAACTAAGAGAAATTAAAGAGATGTATAATAATCTATTACAGTATTTAGTAGAGATTATTAAATCACTTAAAATGCCTAGACTTAACAATTATTATGGATAAGAGAAACAAATAAAAATTATGTAATTAATTTGTGAATATTGGTAAAGATATTATAAAAAAACTATCATACTGATTATTTAATATTTTGAATATTTAAATCCCAAGTTTATTATAGTTCATGCGAGAAGAAGAATTTATTTTCATAAGTTATATGATTCTTAAAAATATGGTTTCAATTCAATTTAGACCAAACTCATCACATTAAATGTGACAAAGGCTTAAATCGAAAAGCCAACCCACCTGACCGACCCAAACCCAAATCCTACCTATTTGATTTGACTAAAAAAGTCAACAACTCAAACCGACTTGACTCATACTCGAATTTACCCATACCCAAATTGATTTGGATTCAAACTAACTTGAACTTAATATGATCTGAACTCAAAATAGACTAAAATCTCCTTGATCCAAACTTAAAATAATTCAAATCTGAAATGATCTAATTTTTTTCTTAAGACAAAAATGATATAACCCAAAATAATCCGACCAAACCTGATCTTTTTTTTTTGGGTGGATAAAAGATTAGGAGCAAGGGAGGCTATCTCATCCCCAAGGTTAAGGCAAACTGTCAATCCATTTTGAAATTTACGGGTTCATTGAATTTTCATCTGTGAATTTTTCAAATTTACAAATTACTTATCAATAAAAAATTATGAAAATTCCAATCATGATATTTTGTATGAAAGTCCAAACCTTACTTGTGCCAACCATCGTTGGCAACCAAACGTGATCTGAAACCTGCATTTGTCACCCCTAAATTCCCATGTCTACCACCCCAAATTTGGCGCCAAAATCCAAGTCAAGACCGCAACCCTTTTTTAATTTATCTTTTTTCCTTCTAAGGCTGCCCGCGGTCACCTAGTTTCTCGGGCAACGTAAAGAAGCAGATGTGGTTGTTGTGTTTTTGGCGTTAATTTTTTTTATTATTTCTCTCTTGCTTATGTCACGAGTTTCCTCGGGTTCCCTTTTTTTCTTCCCTTTGATTGGTATAAACAGACCATTCAACGTTGCCTACTCCCAAAGTCCCAATTACTGCTTTGCTTTCACTTTCTGCCATTATTATCTTTTTATTTATATAAAGCCCTTTGCATTTAGCTGCAGCATTTCTCTTTCTCATATATTCCTTCACCCCTTCACTTTCTTTCTTTCTTGTTAACCAAAACCTATCTTCCTTTCCAACACTTTCCTTGTGGTTTCCTTTTGATTCTCTCTACAAAAAGAAAAGAAAGTGGAGGCAAAACAAAAAGAAAAGAAAAGTTCATCTTTAGTATTTCTTCTTTATTCCCTTAATCAGTTATTCCATTATTCCTTCCTACCTAGCTATAATTATAGTTGAAAGTTTTGGGTTCGGTTTTTGATCCAAGGATATGGGGGTTTCAGGGAAGCATCAAGTAGATGGAGGGTTATTAGAATCCGAAGGCAAAAAATGGGTTATTGCAGGGATTTCTTTACGAGCTCCATTAAAGCCTATATACACAAATTCGGTGGAGAAAGATAGAGAAAGTGATGACCAAGGAGACGAATCGTGTTCGACCACACCAACGGGAGAAGAAACTAGAATTCCAACGATATTCACATGTCCAAAAGCTCCAAGGAAACCAAAACCTTCTTTGAAGTGTAACTATGGAAGCGTTAGAGAGTTCTTTACTCCTCCGGATTTGGAGACTGTCTTCATACGCCATGTTAAAAGGGCTAACTAACTAAGATTCATCAACCCAAGCTTGGGGTAAAGCTTATCAGAAGCTTAGGCGTTTACATCCCACCTCTTGTCATATGCTCATCATTTTTTGTACTCATCCTTTTTTTTCCATTTCTTCTGTTTTAGGGTTCTTTTACTGATCAGTAGAAGTTTATGTACAGAAGAATTCATAAATAAATAACATGTAAATTTAGCTTCTTTGGGTCGTCTTTGTGCTTCACCTAACTGCCTCCTGAATGTGGTAAAATGCGGTGGTATCTTTTCTTTTTCCTTTCTATAGCTGTAGTATTAATTTCATTCTAGTTTCTGTGTTAAATCCATATAGCACGAAGAACTGAAATAGAACACTTTGTAAAGCATCCATTTTTGAGTCAAGTAAGGCTGAGGATCTGGGTTTTCTTGTTTTTAATATTCTCTTGCTGTTGCAGCTTTTTTTTTGTTTGAAATTAGAGTAGCTAGCTATAGAACTATTCATGCTCATGCGTGGAAGTGACACATGCAAGTCAACATCTAGCTAAGGTTACACAAAAAGTTGTCAAAGCCAAAGCCAAGGTAAATCCTTTTCAAAGGGTAAGCAAGATGCTGCACGGACTCTTCACACCAGCCGATTGACTACAAAACCATTAGCACATAGAGCCACTGCCGTTTCTGGGGGTCTCTGCCATCATACCGTCTATAGACTTTAAGCTTAGTTTTCACTGTCCCACAAACATGACCCCCCACCCACCTCGGACTCTTATGATAGTGGGAAGGTTCTTTGTAATGCTTTTGTGAATTGTGATAACCAAAAAATAAAAGGAGGGACAAAACACATGTGGGGAGACTTGGATTAGAATCCTATGCAGAGTTTGAACGGACCTTATTTAACTCTTCCAACCCCCCAAGTTCTGCACACCAATAATTGACATTGTCACTTGCATGCATCTGCGTTTCAAACAGTAAGTTCTGATTATTAAATTTGGATAATGAAAATGGAATGTTTAATGCCAAAAGTGAAAAAACAAAGAAAAGAAAATCAAAGTTAATCCATTTGTTTATAACTGAAGGACGGCGTAGTTAAACTAAAGTGACAAGGGGGACTTCACCTAATCTTGGAGTTCATTTTGTACATTAAACAAAGCTTTCTCGGGATCAGAGCTCTGAGATTGAAGTGATGACGTCTCAACACGTCTGACAAAGGCTGCGAATCTCCTGTGTCTCACTCTCTCTCTCTCCAGTGAAATCATTTTGGATTAGATTATTCACTCAACTCAACTCCCCCTACTTAGTGCTATTATTGGAGACCACATGGAGAGCTTATATTATATTTATGCGTTCCGAAATGTCGCCACCCCTTAGTGGCTAATTTGTCATTGAGTGTTATAACCAAAAAAAGAAAAAAATTTGTCATTGAGTGTTAACTTTTTTACTAGTTCTTTCCTCTTCCTGGGTCTGCTTTTCACTTGCATCATTGAAGGAGACAAGGAAGCAATGTGGTTATGGGGTAAATCATGAAGAATATGTTGAGAAGATAGATCAATTTACTTTGATACTTTTTTATTTCCAAAACTACATGAAATTATGCTCATATTAAAATTTGATCTAATGAGAGTTTGGCTCTAAGCACAGTATTTGATGCTATATATATCAATGTAGTTGTCAGAATTGCATTTAGTAAGGGAAAAATAAAGGAACATTAATGCAATCGATGATGAGGGAGTAGGTTACTGAAATCTCAGTGGCAGCTATACTACATAAGAGAGATCAGAGAGGGTGGAAGAGGCTTGTGAAATTTGAATCCATATGTCTACCGACATTATACATCGATCACGAGATATCCAACAGAACATACCGCAAATCTATATCCGAATTCAATTCCTTTGGCAATTCAAATCGTTACATAGCAAAGATTTTATAACCAAAAAGTAGTGAGAAGAAATAAAAGTAAAATTTTTATTTCAGTACTTGAATATGGTTTAAATTTTAAAAGTAATGTTGTAAAAAAAATTTTATCATTTATCACTTTTTATCTGACTAAAATTAATCTCTAAAACAAATAAAAATACTAGTGTAAAAAAAAAAAAACAAGATTTTATAGCGAGTGTACGAGTTACACTACTAGAAAATGAACCTTTAGCAACCAAAATTTGCAACGACTAAAAGAGTCGTAACAAAATCTCATGACATTTGTAACGACTTTTTATAGTCGTTGCTTAATTGATTTTTGTTATATTTTATGCAACGATATTTGTTGTTGTTGCAAATTATTATCAAATTAACAGCGATAATAAAAAGTTGTTACGATATCTTATTATATTTGCAACGACTTTTAATTATCGTTGTTTATTTGATTTTTTTATATTTTATACAACGACATTTATTGTTGTTGCTAATTTTTATCAAATTAACAACAATAAAAAAAGGCATTGTAAAAAAAGTCGTTGCGATATCTTATTATGTTTGCAACGACTTTTCATTGTCATTACTTAATTAACATTTTAAATATTTTATACAACTACAAAAAAAATTGTTACCACACACACACACACACACACACACACACACACACACATATATATCATATTCATTGCGAAAAAAAATCGTTTCGAAATCGTATTAGATTTGCAATGACTTTTCATAATTGTTATTAAATTATTGTAATTTAATTTTTACTTTGTATAATTTATAAAAATTAAAAATAAGAGAAATAAAAAATTAATTTCTTTAATTTTAACATTTAGGTTCATTTAATAATTAACCATTAATATTAGGATATAATGTTAAATGATTTATTTTGTGAAGTAATATTAATTAAGATTAATTAAAATAGGATGGACATTATGTAAGAGGTAATATTTGATTACGATTATTATTTAATTATATAATTTAATTATTAAATTAGGATAATCATAACTAGGATAATTTATTAAGATATTTGAGATAATTTGGGAAATAGGTTAATTTTAATTTTAATGACATAATTCTTAGGATTAGGATAGGATAAATTTTAAGATTATAATTAAGATGAGGATTATTATTAGATTTATTAGCTTTATTATTAACATTTATAAAAAAAATAAATCAGGATAAAATTGAAGGTGATTAAACAAATGAGATAATATATACTGTATGTAATACTGACTTTTTAAAAGAAATATTGTTCAATCTTCCTCAGTTTCTAATTTAACACTTTTTTAATCTCAAGTTTGTACTACAATATTATTAAATTATCATCATGTCCATATTACCGAATTGACAATCTTGCAGTGTAACGCCGGCCTAAACACTAGTTTTATTTAAATTATCTAACAAAATGCTTAATTTTAACACACAAGGAATTATTTCAAACGTAAAAAAATAATTGAAATTGAAGATTAATTAAAACTTTATAAATGTATATTATATTTTTAAAATTAACATTTTATAACAAAAATATGCAAAGTTAATTACCTTATGTATACAAATGTTGCAAAAATAAATTATAAATTTTTAAAGTATTAATAAGATGAACAAATAAAACAAAGAACATATATTATTCGATGATGACAATTTTAAATTACTAAATTATTATTTAGCTAGAATGCTTGTTTATTTAAATATTTGATTTTTAAAAGATAATTAAAAATTACTTTATTTTATTTTTACTCCTCATTCCTCAATTCTTTACTCAATAAAAATAGAGTTTACTCAAATTTTAAACAGACCCCACAGTCCCACATCCACTTCCTACACACCCCACACGTTCACTCCCTCTCTCCCCGTCTTGCTCTTTTTCACATTAACCCTAAATTCTACCCTCATCCTATCAGGCGGCCATCATTATCTTCCTCTTCTAATCTTCTCATTTCACTCTTTCCTACACTAAGCAGCAGAATCATGCCTAAGCAACGCACTAAGCAGCCTCCTCTTTCGTGCCTCTGCTCTCCCCTCTCGCTAGCCCCTGCCCCCTAGCAGTAGAATCATGGATCACAGATGACTCTCAATCGCCATACCCAGTTTTTGCAGATTGACTCGACACCCATTCAAGTTCAACATATTCAACAAATTAAAAAGGTAGTTTTCAGTTTTATAGTTGCTTATGATTGAGTCTGGAGGCAAAATGTGGTAGGAAATGGTGATGGTGAGTCTTGTTCTTCAGGAGGCGGCGGTTCCAGCGAAGGAAACTTGAGGTCTTAGGGTTAGACTTTGAGTGGGCTTGGGTTTGAAATGGTTGTTTAAGTTCTAATTGTTTGGTTTGACAATGTTGTTTAATGGTTCTCTATTACTGTTTGGGTGTTTGAGTTCTATTCTCTTTTTTGACTAATGGTTATGATGGGGATTTGCAGTATTTGACTTGTATTTGTTCATGTTGGTATTCATTATTTTGCTCTTACTTCTGCAGCAAAGAAGTATAAGTGCAAAAGCATCCTTGGAGTCAACATAGGTTCTGGTAAGATTCTAATAAAAGCCCAAATTTCATGAGAAGAAAGACATTTTGTCTGTGTTCACTTGCAATTTCGTAGGTAGATTTATTTCTTGCGATTTTTAATTATAATGACACTTTTTGTTTATTTGTTTTTCAGGTACGAAGGTTTACTCCAGTGTTATCAAAAATATGTATTTTAATTTTGTCTTTTTTTTGAAAGTTTATGAGACTCTTGTTGTATTGAATTGTAATTGGTGATAAATGTATTATCTTTCATTTAAATATTATATTTTATTTTTTTTAAAATAATTGTAAGAGTTCTTTTTATTTTTTATCATATTTAAATAAATGTGAAAGCAATATAAAATAAAAACAAAAAATTGGATTCATAATTAGTTTTCACGACCAGAAATAGTTGTAAAACAAATTAATTAAAAACGACAAAAAATGGTTTTCTAATTATTTTTAGTAACAACTATAATAGTAGTAAAATAAATTAGAAACGAGAGATAAGTGGTTTCGTATTTATCTGTTGCAACGATTATAGTCGTTGCTAAACTAATTATTACAACTATTAAAAAACTGTAGCTAAAAAGGAATTGTAACCAAATATATTCCGTTGCTAAAAAAAATATAGACAAAATATTAAGTCGTTGCTAAAATAATAATATATTAGCAACGGAAAAAAGTCGTTGCAACAAATATTTTTTTGCAACGACTTATTATTTGATGAAAGTCGTTGCATATACTTTTAACAACGGAATTATTTGCAACGACCTTGCAACGACTAAAAGTTGTTACCAAAAAGTTTTAGCAACAATAAATTTGCATTTTGCAACGACTTTAAACGTTGCGAAATGCTCATTTTCTAGTAGTGTTAGCAAGCTAATTAAATGTTTATAACTCGTCGTTTTTCCAATGGCAAGGCATGCAATGTGAATTCTTTGGCTTTGATGGGGCCATGAGCAATGCTGCAAGAATTCGGAGAGTGCGATGAGATAATTGGAAGGTGTACTTTGCAGCAAAGAACAAGTGCTTGGGTCAACTGAATTGGGATGACCCAACAAATCTAGTGGGATGTGCACGTAGTAAAAACATCATGTGGGGGAGACTGGAGGGTGTTGCATGGCAGCACGGCAAAGCCACCACCGTCAATTTTGACCAGTAAACAATATATGCGGTCAATGGTTATAGTTTTGAATTGAATTGAGTGGACCGCCCCTCCCTTTGGCCTGACTGATTATACAACGGGATCATCATGGAGTATTTACCTTCGCCGTTAGGGGTGCTCAAATTTTGATTTTAATCTAATTAATTGATCGATTCGAAATTTAAATCAATTAATAGATTGAATAACAAATTATTTTAATTGATTAAAATATTAATTTTAAAAAAATTTAGTTTTTTATTAATTTGGTTAATTAATCAAATTAATCAAAATATAAAAAAATTTAAAGATGTTTGTAATATTTGAAATTTAGATGATGTTTTAAATTTAATGTTGTTAGAGTTTTATCTTAATACTTTTGTATTTAAATGTTTTGTCAAATGATATTATTTAATTTATTTCAAATATGAAAAATTAATGGTTAACTTTAAATGTATTTTATTGTTTTAGTTAATTCAATTAATTAATCGTGTTTAATTCGATTCAATTAATTTTGAAATTAAAAATTTTGATTTAGCTAACGAAATAAAAATAAATTAATTCGATTAAATTTGATTTTGATCAATTTGATTTGAAATTAATCAATAAGATAGAATAAGCACCCCTAAAAGAATTAGAAATGATGGAAGATTTCAAATTCTGATTCCACCTATGATAACTTTCGGTACTATTTGTGTCTATGGTTTTAAATATACATGCAAAAACGTGACGTAAATATATGTATATATTATCTTATATTCGTTTATTATTACTTAAAAAACAAAAAAAGGTTTCAATTTTTTTTTGATGAAGGAATCAACGACGGAAATTTTCATAGCTAATTTTTTCGTTGAAAGGCATCAACTATGAAAATTTCCGTTACCGATACAAAACAAAAAAAATGTTTTTTTTATTTTTTTTTCAATTAAGACATTAGCGACGAAAATTTTCGTAACTAATTTCATAGCTTGAAAGCATCCGTTACGAAAATTTTCATCGCTAATACAAAACAAGAAAAAAGTTATTTATTTTTTCTTCAATTAAGAAATCAGTGACGAAAATTTATGTAACTAATTACGTTGTTAAAAGACATCAACTACGAAAATTTCTATTGCTAATTGTTCCATAAAATAAAATTAATCTTTTTTTTCATTAGTGACAGACTTATTCATTGCTGAAATCATCAACAACAAAAACATCCGTCGCTGATGCTTTCTCGATAACCGTTGTCACGATTACTTAGTCATGTCAGGAATGAGTTGGGGGCATTAATGACCTGACTTTTAATGACAAAATTTTTGTCGCTAATCCGACTAAAAATTTGTTGCTGAAGAGTTGGAATTTGTGCTGTCCCACACCTTTTATCTTTCTCGCTCGGCTTTCCCCCCACCCCCTCCATTTTCTTCTTTCTTTTCTTTCTTCCCTTCAAATCCTTGCCGTTGTTCATTATTTAGCCTCCTATCGACCTCCTTGCTGCTATCGCTATCCGCCCTTTTCTCTTCATTTTTTTTTCTTTCTTCTCCATTTCTCCTAAAACAACCACAAACTCATTTCTCATCCACCCTTATTTCTCCTACAAGCATCAACAACCACCATACTTTGACTCACCACTGTCAGCCTCCTCCCCCACATAGTGGTATAACCTTTTTTTTAAGTTAATATGTTATTTATTTTTGTTAGTAATGTTGTTAATTTTTTATAACTTATTAATATTTTATGTGTGTGTGTGTGTGTGTATTGTTGTTTTGTATTTGTATATGTTATTACTTTGTAAAGGAATATTTTTAGGAAATTCTTTAAATTTTTCTAAATGTATAAATTTATTTTTGTTAATTTTGAAATGTATAAATTTATTGTTGTAGATTTAATTTGGTTAACATATTTAGTTTTAATAATTTATTGTTGCTTGTGTGTGTATATAAACATAAATACATACATACTTACATATATATATATATATATATATATATATATATGATTGTATTAATAGATTGACTACTTTATTGTTATTAATTGGTTTAATGTTAGATATATATATATATATATTGTTGTATAAATATCACTCTTTATAAATATATTACTGATTTTAAATATATTTATATGTTGTTGTATTAATAGTTTTAATATAGAGTTTAATTAATGTTGTATGTATTGTAATTGTTATATTTTTTTATATTTTCTATTATATGAAAATAGTATTTAATATTTAATATATTTTTATATTATTGTTGGTTATTTAATATTAAAAAGGAGTGCTTCCGTGAATTGTGATCGTGAGGTAATAATTTAACTATTTTATATTGCATTAAATATAATGTAATAATTAGTTGTTGAATTAAGAAAATAGATTGAATTGATATCAAATTTTAAATTATGATTTAGAATTTTTTTGTAATTGAATTAGTTGGGATATTTGCTTTGATTATTATATTTTATTTATTTTTTGTAGTTATTTTATTGCTTTATAGATCTTTTATTAAGATCATATAATAGATAAAAGATAAAAGTTGGATGTACTGTCGGTTAAATAGTAATAGTTATATCATAAATGATTTTTTAAATGGAGTTGAAAAGTTAATTGGTTTTGTGTTTTCATATAAAAAAGTTTGTCAGTGGAAATAGAATAAAATGTCTTTGCACCAAATGTAAAAATAAACAGTTACCAACAAGTGGTTGGAAGAAGTGGAAATAGACTTCTTCCCTAGGTGCTGGGATAGGGTTCGAGTCCTGGAGTCCCCATTGTTGGGAAGGCTTTATCGTTTATCACTCTCGGCCCGAACAAGATTAATCTTAGACCATAAAACGGATAAGGATACTTGTGCTTACACAAAAAAAAAACAGTTTTTAAAAGGCAATAAGGTATGGGAACATCTTTTTTACAAAAGGTTTTATTAGTGACAATACTATTTGGGATAAACATAGTGAAGTTGTTGAAGGAAAGCAAAATCGATTGACCACAAAAGAAAGAATTGTTACAAAACATGCAAGTGGATCGACTTCTTTTCCTGTGCATGCACATTGGCTGGTCTGTAACTTTCCCATCAAATATGTTGTAGTTAAGATATATATTGTTTACAGCTAACTTAAATGTCTTAATGTTTGCCAACAACCTTTTGACCGAATGGTTAAGGATGAGTTGTGGCATGTTGTAAATCTTGAATTTGAATCCAAACACTCTCATCTCCAATTATTTAATATTTCCCTTGTAATAAAAAATAAATTTCTTAATGTTTTACTTGAAGAGGGAAACGTATAATCAGACACTTACATATAAAGAAGTTTTTGATGGAACCCACAAAATAAATGCTAGTAAAGGTGAATACGTGTACGATAGGTCCAAAGCTGTCAGTGTGCATATATTTAAAATTTTTTCTTCTTCTGTACATCAATTATTTAATTACCTCTTAAGTTTATATAATAATAAATTTTTTTTCTTGTAGGAAAGATATAATACTTCATTAGCTAAGAAGTATGGCGTGGATATCAGTAGTCAACTAAACTTTGATCTTGATGTTTGGTGTGATTTCAGTTGAGGAATGGAAACTACTCACACATATGTGTACGACTTTGAAAACTATTCACAAAGTAGAGATATATTTGAGTCATCCATTTCTTCTGCGAGTCCGATGTTCTTAGTTTCTCCATCCATTGTAAACCAAAATGAATGAATCAACAATATTTAAGAGAAACTTAATAAAGTCTTGCACTACAACAAGGAAATACACAAGTTTATGGCTCAGATGACTTAGGTGTGGGGGAGTAACCTAAGAGGCCCGTCAAATCTCAAAGCTGGACCTTCTTCACGAATCTTTGCTTTGTAAGACTTTTCAATCCTTTTATTTTTGTATGATTTAACAAGTTCATAGATGTTGACAGATTTTATGAATTTAAAGGATTTTAGCTATATTTTATGAATATGTACGAATCTTATAGTCATTTTAGATGTATGGATTTATATGTTTTAATTGTTTCCATATATATATATATATATATATATATATATATATATATATTCAATCATGAATTTAATGTTTTATGTATAGATTTAGGTATATTCCAGAAAAAGTTTGGAAAAAATTATTTAATTTATTATTTTGAAACAAAGTTCATATGAATTAGCAACAAAAAATTGTGAAATTTGCAACGGAATTCATCATACTAGCGACAAAATTCATCACACTAGCGACATAATCCATCACATTAGCAACGAAAATTTCGTCGCTGATACCCTTTGGCTACATCATGTAAATCATTGCATAAAATTTTATTTTTCGTAAATAAATCTTAACATTCCAAAATAATTTAATTAAGTAAAAATTTGTTAAATGACATTAAATACCGTTTGGACATCTTATTTGGTAACTGATGTGGATAACTTTGTGGGTTGTTCTGTAACATGTTTTATTTGTTATACAAATAGAAATTAGTATTATTTAACATATTTTAATTTTATTACATAATTTTAAAAGATTGAAGGTATATTTACAAAAAACATATGCATTCAGTAAAACATTTAGAGCTTAAATCTATTTTTTGCAAAATGTTACAAGCACATTGAGCTATTAAGCATTTTCTAGTAAAATAAATTGTCACGTGCCCACATTTTTTAGAGGTTGATTTGACACTTGTTTTTTATTATATTTGTAAAATTATAAAATTATAATTTAAGAATTGATAGGGTTGAGGAATGTTTGTTTTTTCATAGGATTTTTTTCTTAAATTTTTATTTTTTTAATATTTTAAATTAAAAATTTAGAATAAATTTTAAAACACTTGGCTTTTTGGCTTTTTCTTTCTTTAACGTTTATCAAAAGCAAGTTATCTTTTAAAGATTAAAAGGTTTTCAGAATATTTTTATCTTTTGCTTTAGGCACTTTTCTAATTTTTATTTTTTCTTTAAAGTTAAAAATAATATATTTATATAACTAAAAATTAAAGATAAGCCTTAAAAATTTAGAGGAATTATGGTTTTTGTGGTGTTGCCGTCAACGAATTGAGCTTTCTATTTTGTAATTGAAGCTTGAAAGCCACGCGGCAATAATTTTTTTAGTTTGGTAGAAGTTAAACACGGTTGAATTGAAGACATGCGTTTATTCCACGCAAATATAAAAAGAAACGTGGCACTGAAAATTAAACATGAATCTCGTAAAATGGTTTTTTGCTTGACACTTGTTTTTTTTTTTCCCCTTTATATTCTTAAAACTATCAAATCGTTTTTTTACAAATTAAAAAGTATTTAGGAATTTTTTAATTTGAACTTTTTTGTCTAATTTTTTATTATCAAATATTTTAAATTGCTTTATAATGATTTTTCGTACACATGTCGATTATACCTATATGACAAAAGAATTTCCTTTTGACGTTAATTTTTATTTTTATGGGCTACATTTGGACTTTTTTTTTGGTGAAAATGTTGATGAGATCTTGTTTTGTTATATTTTGTTTTGAATAGATAAATGAGATGAGATTTTCACTTCAGGTGCCACAATGCTCACACATTCAAATAATCCATTTTAAGCAAACAAGCAAGTAAAAAAAAATACAAGTAGTTTAATTTTAAGATAATTATTTAATGTACAGTCAATTGAGTGTTTTTATTTCACGAACGAGATCATGATAATAACACATGTTTTAGTTTATTTTTTTTAATATTTTTAAAGGATATGTGTCATTATCTTAACCACACTTGTGAAGTTAAACAAACTTCATTAACGATGTATTAGATATTAATCATTAGTTTTATTCTATTTTGTACATGTTGTTCAGTTCTTAGATGTATTCTTTAAACTTTTATTTAAATTGTA
Source organism: Heritiera fomes (assembly GCA_032173925.1). Taxonomy (NCBI): domain Eukaryota; kingdom Viridiplantae; phylum Streptophyta; class Magnoliopsida; order Malvales; family Malvaceae; genus Heritiera; species Heritiera fomes. The sequence continues at coordinate 10,326,300 of JAPDPM010000009.1, read as the reverse complement.
AAAGAATTAGATTTAATAATAAAAATGATTATTTGAAAAATCTCCAATGATGAAAATTATTTTAGAATTTATAGTAATAGATTTCAAAAGGTTTTTTTTTAAGTTGAAGAATCATATTGTCAATTAAAATTCTTATAATTTATTCCAATTAAAAAAATAATTCCAAATTATCATAAAAATAACAATTCATTATTATTTTAAAATTTAATTTTTTTTAGTTTGTTAGGTAAATGAAACAAAAATATAATGTAATGTAATATAATATAATATTTTTTAATAAATACAAAATATAATAATAAATTTTATTAAAACTATTATAAAATAATTCAAAAGAATATAGATATTTAGCAAATCTAATTATTTATTGTCAAAATTTGAACACAAATCTCAACATGAGGTGAATATATTCACTTAATTTTTAAAAATAATTTAATAATTAAATCTAAAAAACTAAAAAATATCTTTTTTAAATTTTTAGGTTGCGACTTTGTACGTGGATAATTTACTAGTATATAAAAGTTATCCTTTAATGCGTAATTGCCAGTCATATGGCGACCAATTTCCCCTTTTAAAAGTATTTTTTTTTAATTTATGATTAGTTTTACTTTTTATTAAAATTAAAATATTAAATAGAATTGTCGCCATGTGTTAGTTCTTAAATCCATATGTGATATATATTTTTTAATTAAAAATATTAATTTTTAAAATTTTTTCTTAATGTTAAAATAAAAAAATGAAAAATAAACTTGACGAGAGGACAGCCAAAGAGAATGAAAAATTTGAATAGAAAAATTTAGAAAGAATTAAATCAAATAGTCATAATTTTATTCTCATTTATTATATATATATATATATATATATATATGTGAATTCTTAATTTTAATTCAAGCAATAATAATAAATTTAGAATAAATAAAAATTGCATATAAATATAACACAGTCAAAATGGGTCCGGCCAAAAAGCCTTCTTCTTAAATGGGTTAGAAAACATAAACCCAAGCTCAACCCTAAGGGTTAACATGCTAAATGAATCGATCTGACACATATATTTAAAAAAAATTATAAATTTATATTAACATATTATTTTTTAGTAAATAAACGAAATAAAATTTTGAAATACACACAACACAAACATAATATAAATTTATATTAAATCCACAACTTGAACATCATATTAATTGTTTAACATCTATAGTACAGTAGAATCCCTCTAAATGAATACTTTTGGGATCTACCATTGATTATTAATTTAAAGGGATTATTAATTTAAAGGGTTTTACTTTGCATATTGTTATTGTATTAAAAAAATATGTCCTTTTAATTTCCACATTGTTTAAATCCCTCTAATAACTCTATAACCGTTAATTTCGTAAAAATTTCGTTGCAAATATATTTTCAATATATTTTATACTTTTGTAGTTCTTGAAATAAAAAATCTTAAATATGGTAGTCTTTTACAAATTATCTTGAAGTGCTTTCTAGTTCTTGAATATTATGTAATATATTTTGTATTTTTTAATTAAATTATAAATTTATACGTAATCCGGAATAATATTTTACATTAGGTTTTAAAACAAAATTATTAATTATTACGTTAGAAGGGTTTATTAATATTTTACATTAACCAGAGTCAAGACCATAATATTTTATTAATTTAGAAAGATTATTAATTCAGAGGAAATTATTTTAGAGGGGTTGTATAAATTGTCTTAATAAACTTAGAGACTAAAAAACATAACAAGTTCAACAATATTAGAAACCAAAAACATAATAAATGCAATAAAAATAACATAATAAATAGATTTTATGTTCATTGTCCTCCAAATTCATCATGTCATCATACTTCGATGATATTCAACTTATTTCTAACATCATCATCTACAAACTTAAATAAAATTCACAAAATTTAAACATATAAATTGATTATAAAATTGTCAACAAATTAATAACATTACTTTCAAAATCATGAATCCAATTTTGGGTACAAATGAAAGTTTTAACATTCTTATGATCTAAAGAACTTTGATATTTGTTTAGAACAAGGTAACTAATACTAAAAGAGCTTTTTGATATGAGAAGCACATTTCCTACTATTGTATCATAAGTTCTTGAAGTGAGGTATCTCATAGCTATTTCTGTATTTTGATTTTGTAGGTGTAATTGAGAATTTGGCATTTGAACCCCACTGAGACTTATATAGTTCGAATGGAGACGAAACTTCAACGTACAGATATTTGAGCAAAATAACATGATGGTAAGTTTTTGTAACTCAAAATCATTTGTTTTGGTCATTTTTGAAAAACATGCAATAAATTTAAAAATGATGATTAAGGACATAAGACGGAAGAATTTTTATGAATAACGGCCAAACCGAGTGGACTTTTGACCAATCAATAGAAGTATGATAATCTAAGTGTCATAAAGTTCTAGGTCATGCCATTAGATAAACTAAATCAAACGCGAAGAATAAAATCTACGCGATTGACTGGATAAGGTATTTTGGTAATTTTGCACCTTCAGTTAGTCAAACTTCAGTGAAACCTTGTCCAATGATTAGAATATGTCCAATACTCATATTCTATGATGAAATAAAATATTTAGAAGTTAAACTAACTGGTTAATAACGTTATTGAAGTGTGAAGGAAAAAAAGTCCAAATTCTTTAAGTATAAGGGCATTTTGGTAATTTGTCATTCAAAATATTATTTTTTAAGAATTTTCTGGTTTCTTCAAGCTTTGGCCAGCCATCATCTTCTCCATTTCTACCTCCACCATTTTTCAAAGCTTTAAGTGAGAAAACCCTTAAAACACTTACCAAAACACATCGAATTCAAAAATCGTCTTCACAAACCCTACTAAGTTTTCAGTGTCACGACCCGAAGGCCAATGACGTCCACTTGACACTTACTTTATTTCTTTTGAAAAATTACGAATCAATTTTTTTTCTACTTACGGTTTATATTCGGTGTTAGTGTAATATCTAAATCAAATCTTATCTTACTAATATTGTTTCATGAGCTATGTCACACTTCTCATGGTGATTTTTATGATTTTAGCCTTATTTTTACTATTCCAAAAGAAATGGGTCGAAAACCTCCCCCTTGTATTTTATCAATTTCCCTAGTAAAATTCCTGCATTTAAACACATTCCAATCTTCACAATATAGCCAGCTTTTGTTTCCCACAATTCACACAATCATGCATCTCATATTCCTCAAGAATGTAACCAGTAATAAATCCACATCTTGCAGTTTATACATAATTCAAAATATACATCTTAACCCGGATCGTACTCGATAATCACTTAGACTCACATAATAATCTAGTGCGATCCAAAACTACATCCCATATTCCTTCCTAGTACTGTGAAATTAAAGTTCGTATAATTATCAAAATGATATATAAGTAGTATACCTCAAAAACACAAAAGCTAGGCTCGGAGAACATAGACGAGTACCACTACTAGGTCCAGTTCCCGAGAGAGTTTATATAATGCCTGAGCTGGATATCCACCCGTATGATCTGTAGATGTTAAATTTAAGGGGTGAGCAAATCCACGGCTCAGTAATAACTTAAATAAGTACATACTAGGCTCAAATCGTAAAACACAATCATACATGCATGAACTCTATAAAATAGCATGTATGCATTATGTCAAGATTAGCTACTAATTTGTGTGTACAACAAATTTCATAATGTCATTCATGCTTTCCTTCATTTCTTTAATTCACACTATATATTCACACAATATCATTCTTTTTTACACTTTTTGTCGATATAGTTAAGTATGAAAAACACAACCAATTCAAATACCATATGGTTCTATAGCACAATGTAAGTAAAGTTCAATAATTATTTCAATTCTCAATCATATGCATAGTATTTATCCTATCTGATGATAGTTGTCACATTCATAGTTCACAATCGTTTATCCACTATCTCATTGGCATAGGATTTCTCATAATTCATCAGTATACATGTAGCACTTAGCTCTCAAAGGACTCTAGAGGTGGCTCCCATAGTTCACAAAGAAAGCTGCGTAGCACGTAGTTCCTTTGAGTTCTCTAGAGGTGGCTCACACGGTACAAAAGATCGAGTTTTACTCGGGTTTGCCTCTATGGCTTATGTTTTCAATTGGTTCATCGATACACATGTAGCACTTAGCTCTCGAAGGACTCTAGAGGTGGCTGCCACAGTTCACAAAGAAAGCTACGTAGCACGTAGTTCCTTTGAGTTCTCTAGAGGTGGCTCACACGGTGCAAAAGATTGAGTTTTACTCGGATGACCTCTATGGCTTATACTTTTCTAATGACTCACCGATACACGTGTAGCACTTAGCTCTCAAAGACTCTAGAGGTAACTCCCACAGTTCACAAAGAAAGCTGCGTAGCACATAGTTCCTTTGAGTTCTCTAGAGGTGGCTCACACGGTACAAAGGATCGAGTTTTACTCGGGTTGGCCTTTATGACACATACTTTCTAATGTTTCATCGGAACTCGTGTAGCACTTGGCTCTCAAAGGACTCTAGAGGTGGCTCCCACAGTTTCGAAGAATCTGCGTAGAACGTAGTTCCCTTGAGTTCTCTAGAGGTGGCTCACACGGTACAAAAGATCGAGTCTTTACTCGGGTTGCCTTTTTCCTAATTTTCGACAAACACGACTAGGTACTAATCGAGGTCCATGAATTCAACATTGTAAGTAGCATATATACTGCACATTATTTCACATATTCATTCTCAAGGTATCATAATACATCAGCATGCTCAATAAACATAAATAAACTATAACACATAGCACGCAAGTCACAACTAAGATTTCTCTGCAAACAAGTATTATTCACGATCACATCATGTCCAATTTATATCTTACCACACTTACTCTATTAGTCTTATCCGTAATGTCCCACCAAGTTTGATATGAATTTAAATAAGAATTTATTAAGATTTCTTTCATCTCTTACGAGATGACACTAGTAAAGCTTACTTAACCCACTTACCTCGAGGCTTAGTAATTATCCTCCTCGCGCTTCCGAGTCTGTATTCAAACCTCTACACCGTTCTGCTTCGCTACACATAATCCATTAACATTTTGATAAGTTTACATCATCGTGCTTAATCACGTACTTAAAATAAAGACCTTAAACACTATTAATTTCGAGTAACTATTAATTTAAAGCTACATTCTTATCGTCAATTACGACGCACCCATGGTACGAGTCCTTGTATACACATATATGTATGTTTTAAGCATCTTTGTGTTTATATCTATATGTATATTCTAATATATATATATATATATATATTATAGATATATATTTGTTAATCTATGCTCATCCCATTTTTTTTTTCTTTCTTCGTACAAATATACATTATGCATGAGCATATGTATTTATACATATATATATATATATATATATATCATTTCAATAATATGTCAACATGTTGATTTATCATGATATATATACATATATATATATATATATATATATATATTTATACGTCCATACCTCTATTATCATTCTCATCCTCTAGTATACCCATGTATCAACCGTCAACAATTTCTCATATTAACGTATATTTAGATGCGTATTTATACATATATATATATATATATATATATATACATTACCAGATTCATCTTTTATTATATATACACGACATGTAATTATATTTTTTATATATATATATATACATGTACTTAGATTTTAAACAAAACATTACAAAGCCTTACTTTACATTGAAAATCCTTTAAAGCATCCTTGTTAGCCTTTTGTAAAAATTTCAAAATCTAATCGTCAAGCAATAAATTTTACATTACTTCTAACTCAGTTCTCTATTCGGAAGTATAAGGCTTACTTCTTAATTCATCTTGTGCCATTTCCAATAATTTTCCAAACTTTGGTCCAAATCTAGCACATTAGGTAGGATAGTTTCCTGACCTCTGTTTCATTAAAATTTATATTACTAATTATAGGAATATGTAATTTGTACAAACCCAAAACCATATCAATCCTGACTCATTTACCTTTATGAAAATGTAAAGTTTGCAATCAAACTCCATCTGAATTATTTTCTAGGAATTTTTGAAGTTGACACTAGGTTGTTTGCATCTTGCAGTGAGTATCCTGCATTCATATGTACATAGCTTATGCTACATAATTCCAAATCCACAAATTACAAAATTAGATGAAAGCTAACTCATTTCCCTATCTAGAAATGTAAGGTTCATGATTTAATTCTTCCTAGATCAACATTAGCAATTTTCCAAAGTTGCACTATCTTCCAGTAGTATTCAGGCACAGTTTTACACTGACTTACTTGCACAAAATACTCCATATTTAATTATCAGCATATCCAATTGGTGCAAACTTAAAACCATAATAATCCTAACTCCACTACCTTTCTGGAAATGTAAGGCTTGAAACCTAACTCAATTTATGCTATTTTCTACAATTTTTCAAAGTTAAGACTGGAACTCACGTTTTTCTGACAGAGTACCCTGTACTCATTTGTACATATCTCAAGTTATAGAAATCCAAATCAAGAAATTCCAAAATTGACTTTCTCCTAACTTAAAAGACTATCCACCATAATTTTTCCAGAATTTCCTCCTTGTATAACAATTAAACTGAATATTTTAATTGCAACCCAAAACAAAACATAGATTCCAGATTTGAACATCAAGTTGAAATTTAATCAATCCTTCATCCATAGAGTGCCCATTTGATTCAATTTATCATAATTTCATTTTCATACTTAATAAATAAACATTGTAAAGTTAAAAGAATATCTCATTTACCCAAATTTTTCAGCAGCTCTTCTTTCTCTCCTTCAGTTTCGGCCTCCCCTTTTCTTCTTTCTTCTCCTTTTGGCCTCACTTTTCTTTTCTCTCTTTCTTTCTCAGCTGCACTTCTCTTTTTCCTTCTTTCCTTCTCCTTGCCGAGACTTCCTTCTCCTCTGTTTACCTTCTCTTTTCTTTTACTTTTCAAAGCTTCTTTTAGAAGCCAAAATGATGGTGCCGATGGAGATGTTAGTTGGGTTTGATGGGATGAAGTCCCATCAAACTCCACTAACCACCTATATTATTATTATATCCCAATTCAATTATTTAATATATATATATTCTATAATTAAATTACATGATTAATATATATATATGTAACTAATATACATGTAGTTATATATTTTTATTTGTTTTGTTGTAATTTCTATATATATATATATATATGAAATAAGTATATATATATCTATTTTAAGTATTACATATATATATATTTATTTATTTATACTATCTACATATGTATAAATATATTTTATGTCTAATATATTTTAAGTGGAGGTATGTATACATATGAATTCTTTATTTTATTTTGTTATATCACTTACATGTAATATGTATTTGTACCTATATCTTAAACATTAATATATATAATATCTACATACACACACACACACACATATATATATATATATATATATATATATATATACATATACATATTTTCACATTTTTATGTCTAATGCATTTTTAATGTAGGTAAGTGTACATATATATTTATATATATATATATATATATATATATATATATATATTCCTCCTTCCCTTTAAAGTTTATATATATATATATATACACACATTTAATACTGAATATGTATATATGTATATATATGTATTCCTTTTTATTTTATTTTAACTATTTTAATTTTCCAAGTATACTACATTTCCTTTAATATACTTGTGTCCTTGTTTCATTAAAACAAATATACTTATATACTATGGAATACATGTATCTCTTCACTCTCATACCTCTCTTGAACTCATTATTAGATTTTCTAATTTATCTCAAGGTGTTAATCCTTTATTGCTAAATTTACTATACTTGTAACTTCATTCTTATTACTTGAAATAACGAAAATTACAAGGTGCATCATAATACTTAATTTATTCTATGTCTCTTATTTATTCACTAACATGGTACAATGTCACATCTCGGAAAAGTAGAAGTTTTGGGCTAATTTTTTTTTTACTTGGGTTAATTTCTTACTTGGGTTGCATTCCTGCCAGTATCTCATCATACTTTTTAACCACAGAAACATCACAATATTTTTATAAAATATTTCATTCACATTATATTGATTTTTTTTCCAGGTAACACTTACATTTATACAATATCGATTACATCCCAAAAGTATTATTTATATACAAATATCTGTGCCATACCGGATGTCTGGTATTAAAATATGAGTATACCTTACGTAAGTACAAAAAAGTAGTCGGAGGAGAGACGTATCCCTCAGTCTACATCATATGCGCAACAGGCAAAGGGTTGATCACTGTAAATAATCTGGTAGAGTAGGGGGTGAGCTTTTTGGAAAGCCCCGTAAGAAATGCATTTAAAATGGTCATAGCATCTATATATGCAGAAAACAAATACCATAATAATGCATTGCATACTTTAAATCATTGTATGAATTCTTTAATGCATATATCTAAAATTCATACTTGTTTCAAACATACATCGTACTTTAGAAACTTTACATCATAATTAATAAAACTTATCATACAGTTCATGGAGACTAGGCAGAATCATATAGCCAGTATGCGGTCATGACATTTACTTCTTCCTCCGAAGAGGGAACGGAATACCTATGGCCATGGTATGGGCTGTAGACCTGATCAGAGTCGTACAGCGAACATATACATACACCACGAAGGACCAACATACCCACAAAGGATGTAAACATACACAATGTGGGCGAGGACATGCACGACGTGGCTAAACTTATGCCACAATGTGGCAAGCATGACAGGCAATAACACAAACTATAAGAAGGCCTTAGTCTCAAAACTTACTTACTTATGTAACATATTAAATCATGCAATTGATATAAAATAGTAAGGACCGGACGTGCCAGGGTCTAAGTTAGCCTAGGGTTTGCCACTCCGATACCTTTTCGGAAAACATATTTATTTCATGTCATACTTAAAACATTATGAAAAATATGCATAGAATTTATAAAATTAATTTAACAATTTAAAAGATCATAAAAATTAACTTTGGAATAAAATTCATACTTCAGGCATTTCTTTAAAATTTGCAATGAAAGTAAGGGATACCATCACAACTTTAAATTACATCCCTTACCTCAATACACTGTAGATCAATGCCTTATGTTGCACCCATGTGCTTCCTATCTCTCCGAATTATAAACTGCAAGGTAACAGTTTTACTGTAATTAATTTTCAGTATAACTTATAAAAATTTCCTTTGCTTATCTAGCTCCTTTTTATCTCATCATTATTTATAATATTAACATTTCCTATGATTTTCTCATAGGTAAATATTTTATTTGCTTTTCCTTTCTTGTTTTGGCATCATTAGCCTTTTTACTAAGTCAACATTTCCTCAAAGATTGCATGGCCGAATGTCCTCCTTAGATGACTAAGCTTATTTAGCTTATGTCTTATATTTTCTTCCATGATATTTATGTACTTTATCCATGTATATTTCCAGCCAATTTCCCCTATTTTCTGCTTTAAAATGCATTATTCCTCTTAGTCTATTTTTGTGGCTGAATGGCCTTGGTTAAATGTAGGTATCTTCTCCACTTAATATGTATATGTATCACTTATTTTCCATGTAGGTTAACTTAACCTCTATTGGTTCTTTTCATTTCCTTTATTTTCCTACCATTGTTGACCCCAAACCATGAACTTTCTTTCCCTTTTATTCTCTTCACGTTGGCTGCATGTAGGTTAGGAAATTTTATTCCTTTATAATGCATTTTTAGTTTAACTTCATAAATACTTCATCATGTCATTTAGTCAACCTAAAGCTAACTTTCTATTTCATTTTTTTTTCTTTCTTTCCTGTTGCTTACTGACCATGCGTGAACCTTCTTTCTTTTCTGTTTTCAGTTTACTTTGGCTCCCATTTGATCCCTACATCATGGTCACATCTAGTATGTCTTAGGTTACCAAAAAGTCTAGCATTCACATGTATAAGTCAAGGAATATCAATCTTTATTTCTCCCATTTGTTCCTTATTCTGATTATCTTTACCAGCCACAATTTCTTGTCTCCCACGTACAGCACCTCTACTTTAATTTATTCTATCTTTATAGCACTACCCTATATGTTATAATTTTAAGCTATTAATTTTGTTTTATTTTTACACTTAAAAGTCAACAAAAGTCAGCTCAATCACCCTTATTTTTCATCTTTTTCGGCTGCACCAACAGCCATATCTTTCACCTCCATTCTCGGTTGTACAAGTATAAATTCTATGTTCTTTCTTCCAGCCCTTTTTGTTGACTAAGATCACCTCTTTTCTTTTCTTTTATTCTCCCCTTAGCTCACGTAACTTCCTTCAAAGTTAAACTCCATCAAAACTTCTTCAACCAGCATTTATTTCCAGCATTTATTTCCTGCTTCATTGCTGTCCAAACCGGCCATACTTTCTTTCTTTCATATACGGCTGTTCAACAGCCCAATTTTTCTTCCATCAACCAGCCACCTTTGTTGACTACATCTAAAACATTTCTTTTCTCCTTCATGGTTCACGTAAGTCTCACCTAATTTTCACTCAAAACCCTTCCTCAACCGATCATGCAACTCAGTTAAATTTTCATTTTTATTTCCCTTACCTTTCACGTTTGTTTCATGTTTATGTTCATCATCAATTCCACATCAGTTTCCTTCTTTAAACATCATCTTCTTCCTATAAATTCTTACAACTTAACACTATGATTTTTTTTCTTACATATATGTTTACTTCAATCAAAGGTTATAACCAACATATTCTTGATCATTACATGCAAAAATCAAAGGACAAGAATCTTAAAAACTGAGTTGGACATTACCTGTATAAAGGAACAAATCTGTCCACGTGAATCCCTTGCTGTGTTGAAGGTTTTTATGCTAGCTTCTTTGAGGTTTTGGAAGCTTAATATCCAAGGTTTATTTTTCTTCAAAGGCTTAGTTTATTTACTAAAGGTTAGGAATGATTCTAGTATGCATAAAAGGCTACATGATTGCAAGAGAACAAAGCAAGCTTTCGGTGATGATAATGGCTGGGGAGGAGTTCACGATGGGAAGAGGATTATATAGCACAAAAATATATATTTGTTGGACTTTTTGCCAGCTTCATTAAAACCCTTCTTTAATGTTTATATCTTTTCTTTAGTTTAATGCTTCTTCTTCTCCAACCGGCTACACTCTTTTCTTTCATGCAGCCCACGTTTTCTGACTTTCCCATCTTTTCCTTGCTTTAGTTCTTTTCTTATCTTGTTATTGCTTACTCTTTGGTGCAGCAAAAATCAACATAAGTCAATGTTATGGTTTGGTCTTCGGTAAAGCAAGGAAATGAACCAAAGTCATTGTTATAGCTTCTGCCAACCTAGGACAAAAACGTGAGGAAGACTTTCTTGTGTCTTCCTTTATTGGTTACTTCATATTTTATTCTCTTGTTTTCCTATTATTCACTTGTCCAAACCGAAGTCATGCTTCCTTTTCTATTATATCTTAGGTTGTCAAAAGTCTAGTGTTCCCATGTATGAAGTCAAGAAAATTAACCTTTACTTCTATTAGCCATTTAGATCAACCGAAACTTCCTTTTCTTTCTTCTTATTCTTTCATTTCTCCATGCCGCCAACACTCTTCCATTTTGTCCAAATTAAAATTTGCAATATCCATTTAATTATTTATTCCATCCTTTATGTAATAATTTCCATACTTATATTTATTTCATCTAGAATTAAAATTCTCTATGTAAAAGACACTATTCTTATATATTTAATTCCTCAAAATATTATCAATAATTTCTTTATTGATAATTTGTTCATATACATGTACAACTATAGTATAAGAAAATGAGATCTCACATTCTCCTCACCTTATAAGAATTTGGTCCTCCAAATTCAAGCTGGTTCATTAAACAAATGCGGTACTTTTCTTTCATGAGGCTCTCTAGCTCCCACGTAGCTTCCTCTGTTGTATGGTGCTGCCAGAGAATCTTGACCAGTGGAATAGTTTTAGATCGAAGTACCCTTTCCTTTCTATCAAGGATCCGGATTGGCTGCTCAACATAGCTCATATCTCCCTGAATATCCAATGGTTGGTATTCAATAACATGGGAGGGATCCGGATTATACTTCCTCAACATAGAGACATGGAAGACGTTATGTATACCAGAAAGCTGTGGTGGTAAAGCTAACCGGTAAGCAACATCCCCAACTCTCTCCAATATCTCAAATGGACCAATGAAACGAGGACTTAATTTTCCTTTCTTTCCGAAGCGCATGACACCCTTGCTTGGAGATACTTTTACAAATACAGAGTCCCCAACTTGAAATTCAAGTGGCCATCTACGTACATCAGCATAACTTTTCTGTCTACTTTGGGCAATCTTGAGTCTATCACAAATAGTCCGAACACCCTTAGCTGCCTCTTCAACAAGATCAGGGGCTAAAATCTTACGATCACCCACTTCTTCCCAAGCCACTGGGGATCTACATTTCCTGCCATATAGAGCTTCGTATGGTGCCATTCCGATGCTGGCATGATAACTATTATTATAGGCAAACTCTGCGAGAGGCAAGTGGTCATCCCATGAACCCTTAAAATCTAGTGCACACGCCCTCAACATATCCTCTAAGGTCTGAATAGTCCGCTCGGACTGACCGTCTATCTGAGGATGGTAGGCGGTGCTCAAATGTAATTGAGATCCCATGGCTTCCTGAAAATGAGTCCAAAATCGAGAGGTAAACCTGGAATCTCTATCAGAAGTGATGCTCACGGGATCCCCATGTAATCGAGCAATCTCGCTAACATACAAGTCTGCCAATGTACTTAGTGAGTCTGTGCTCTTAATGGCAAGAAAGTGGGTACTCTTAGTCAATCTGTCCACAATAACCCAGATCGCATCATGACCTCTCCGGGTTCTCAGTAAGCCCATAATAAAATCCATCGTAATGTGTTCCCATTTCCAGGTAGGCACCGGCAAAGACTTAAGTAGTCCTGCTGGTTTTGGTGCTCAGCCTTTATCTGCTGACAAGTTAGACATTTGGCCACAATCTCTGCTACGTCTCGTTTCATACCAATCCACCAATACACCTTACGCAAATCATGGTACATCTTAGTACTGCATGGGTGCATAGTGTAACGAGAACAATGGGACTCTTTCAAAATCCTTTGTCTTAAGGTATCATCGTTCGGAACACATATACGGCCCTTAAATCTCAATAACCCATCATCACTGATCGTAAAATCTGACTGCAAGTCTTGCTCTGCTTGGCTAACCATGTCCAATAACCTTCGATCATTTTTTTTTGCCCTGACCGGATCTGATCTAAGATACTTGGCTCAATTTGAAGGCTAGCCATAAACCCGACATCTTTTGTTTCAACACTGACATTGAGCTCGGCGAACTGCTCCAACAATTCCCATTCTCTAACCATCATAACAGAAACCATACTTTTTCTGCTTAGAGCATCTACAACTACATTCGCCTTGCCCGGATGGTACAAAATCTCGCAGTCATAATCCTTAAGAAGCTCTATCCAACGTCTCTGCCTCATATTAAGTTCCTTCTGATCGAATAGATACTTCAAACTCTTATGGTAAGTGAAGATCTGAAACTTCTCACCATACAGATAATGCCGCCATATCTTTAAAGCAAAAACAACTGCGGCTAACTCTAAATCTTGCGTAGGGTAGTTGTGCTCATGGTCTCTAAGCTGGCGTGAACCATACGCGACTACTCTACCATGTTGCATTAGCACACAACCTAAACCCTGACTAGAAGCATCATTGTATACAACGAAGCCTCCAGATCCACTCGGAATGGTTAGGATTGGTGCTGTAGTTAATCTTTGTTTAAGCTCCTGAAAACACTGCTCACACTGACTTGACCATTCAAACGGAACTCCTTTACATGTAAGCTTAGTCAAAAGAGCTGCAATCCGAGAAAAACTCTCCACAAACCTCCAATAGTACCTTACCAATCCCAGAAAACTCTGAATCTCAGTCACTATCTTCGGTCTCTCCCATTGGAGTACTACCTCAACCTTGGACGGATCAACTGACACTCCGTCCTTGGATACCACATGGCCAAGGAAAGCTATCCGATCCAACCAAAATTCAAACTTACTAAGCTTCCTATAAAGCTGCTTATCTCGAAGAATCTGGAGCACAATCCTTAGATGCTGCTCGTGCTCCTCCCGAGACTTAGAATATACTAGAATATCATCTACAAAAACAATCACAAATTTATCCAGATACTCCCGAAACACATCATTCATCAAATTCATAAATGTGGCAGGGGCATTAGTCAAACCGAAAGGCATCACCAGAAACTCAAAATGGCCATATCGGGTTCTAAAGGCCGTCTTCGGTACATCTTCCTTCCTAATTCTCAACTGATGATAGCTTGATCTCAGATCAATCTTAGAAAACACCGAAGCCCCTTTCAGTTGATCGAACAAATCATCTATTCTTGGCAGGGGGTACTTATTCTTAATTGTAGCCTTGTTTAGTAACCTATAGTCGATGCATAACCGGAGACTACCATCTTTCTTTCTCACAAACAATATCGGAGCACCCCATGGAGATACGCTTGGTCTAATAAAACCCTTATGTTTTAATCAAAACTTTAACAGATATACACAATTTATAACCAAACAAGCACAGATACTTGGGATGTAATCTTATCCTAACTATCGACACTGACAGTACTAGACAACCCTTGCTCTGATACCAAGAAAGACTGTCACATCCCGGAAACGTATAAGTTTTGGGCTAATTTTTTTTTTACTTGGGTTAATTTCTTACTTGGGTTGCATTCCTGCCAGTGTCTCATCATACTTCTTCAACCACAGAAACATCACAATATTTTCATGAAATATGTAAGTAAGTTTTGAGACTAAGGCCTTCTTATAGTTTGTGTTATTGCCTGTCATGCTTGCCACATTGTGGCATAAGTTTAGCCACGTCGTGCATGTCCTCGCCCACATTGTGTATGTTTACATCCTTTGTGGGTATGTTGGTCCTTCGTGGTGTATGTATATGTTCGCTGTACGACTCTGATCAGGTCTACAGCCCATACCACGGCCATAGGTATTCCGTTCCCTCTTCGGAGGAAGAAGTAAATGTCATGACCGCATACTGGCTATATGATTCTGCCTAGTCTCCATGAACTGTATGATAAGTTTTATTAATTATGATGTAAAGTTTCTAAAGTATGATGTATGTTTGAAACAAGTATGAATTTTAGATATATGCATTAAAGAATTCATACAATGATTTAAAGTATGAAATGCATTATTATGGTATTTGTTTTCTGCATATATAGATGCTATGACCATTTTAAATGCATTTCTTATGGGGCTTTCCAAAAAGCTCACCCCCTACTCTACCAGATTATTTGCAGTGATCAACCCTTTGCCTGTTGCGCATATGATGTAGACTGAGGGATACGTCTCTCCTCCGACTACTTTTTTGTACTTACGTAAGGTATACTCATATTTTAATACCAGACATCCGGTATGGCACAGATATTTGTATATAAATAATACTTTTGGGATGTAATCGATATTGTATGAATGTAAGCGTTACCTGGAAAAAAAATCAATATAATGTGAATGAAATATTTTATAAAAATATTGTGATGTTTCTGTGGTTAAAAAGTATGATGAGATACTGGCAGGAATGCAACCCAAGTAAGAAATTAACCCAAGTAAAAAAAAAAATTAGCCCAAAACTTCTACGTTTCCGGGATGTGACAGTCTTTCTTGCCACTCCGATACCTTTTTCGGAAAACATATACTTAAATCATACAACTGATATAAAATAGTAAGGACCGGACGTGCCAGGGTCTAAGTTAGCCTGGGGTTTGCCACTCCGATGCCTTTTTCGGAAAAAACATATTTATCTCATGTCATACTTAAAACATTATGAAAAATATGCATAGAATTTATAAAATTAATTTAACAATTTAAAAGATCATAAAAATTAACTTTGGAATAAAATTCATACTTCAGGCATTTCTTAAAATTTGCAATGAAAGTAAGGGATACCATCACAACTTTAAATTACATCCCTTACCTCAATACACTGTAGATCAATGCCTTATGTTGCACCCATGTGCTTCCTATCTCTCCGAATTATAAACTGCAAGGTAACAGTTTTACTGTAATTAATTTTCAGTATAACTTATAAAAATTTCCTTTGCTTATCTAGCTCCTTTTTATCTCATCATTATTTATAATATTAACATTTCCTATGATTTTCTCATAGGTAAATATTTTATTTGCTTTTCCTTTCTTGTTTTGGCATCATTAGCCTTTTTACTAAGTCAACATTTCCTCAAAGATTGCATGGCCAAATGTCCTCCTTAGATGACTAAGCTTATTTAGCTTATGTCTTATATTTTCTTCTATGATATTTATGTACTTTATCCATGTATATTTCCAGCCAATTTCCCCTATTTTCTGCTTTAAAATGCATTATTCCTCTTAGTCTATTTTTGTGGCTGAATGGCCTTGGTTAAATGTAGGTATCTTCTCCACTTAATATGTATATGTATCACTTATTTTCCATGTAGGTTAACTTAACATCTATTGGTTCTTTTCATTTCCTTTATTTTCCTACCATTGTTGACCCCAAACCATGAACTTTCTTTCCCTTTTATTCTCTTCACGTTGGCTGCATGTAGGTTAGGAAATTTTATTCCTTTATAATGCATTTTTAGTTTAACTTCATAAATACTTTATCATGTCATTTAGTCAACCTAAAGCTAACTTTCTATTTCATTTTTTTTTCTTTCTTTCCTGTTGCTTACTGACCATGCGTGAACCTTCTTTCTTTTCTGTTTTCAGTTTACTTTGGCTCCCATTTGATCCCTACATCATGGTCACATCTAGTATGTCTTAGGTTACCAAAAAGTCTAGCATTCACATGTATAAGTCAAGGAATATCAATCTTTATTTCTCCCATTTGTTCCTTATTCTGATTATCTTTACCAGCCACAATTTCTTGTCTCCCACGTACAGCACCTCTACTTTAATTTATTCTATCTTTTCTTGATCACCATAGCACTACCCTATATGTTATAATTTTAAGCTATTAATTTTGTTTTATTTTTACACTTAAAAGTCAACAAAAGTCAGCTCAATCACCCTTATTTTTCATCTTTTTCGGCTGCACCAACAGCCATATCTTTCACCTCCATTCTCGGTTGTACAAGTATAAATTCTATGTTCTTTCTTCCAGCCCTTTTTGTTGACTAAGATCACCTCTCTTCTTTTCTTTTATTCTCCCCTTAGCTCACGTAACTTCCTTCAAAGTTAAACTCCATCAAAACTTCTTCAACCAGCATTTATTTCCAGCATTTATTTCCTGCTTCATTGCTGTCCAAACCGGCCATACTTTCTTTCTTTCATATACGGCTGTTCAACAACCCAATTTTTCTTCCATCAACCAGCCACCTTTGTTGACTACATCTAAAACATTTCTTTTCTCCTTCATGGTTCACGTAAGTCTCACCTAATTTTCACTCAAAACCCTTCCTCAACCGATCATGCAACTCAGTTAAATTTTCATTTTTATTTCCCTTACCTTTCACGTTTGTTTCATGTTTATGTTCATCATCAATTCCACATCAGTTTCCTTCTTTAAACATCATCTTCTTCCTATAAATTCTTACAACTTAACACTATGATTTTTTTTCTTACATATATGTTTACTTCAATCAAAGGTTATAACCAACATATTCTTGATCATTACATGCAAAAATCAAAGGACAAGAATCTTAAAAACTGAGTTGGACATTACCTGTATAAAGGAACAAATCTGTCCACGTGAATCCCTTGCTGTGTTGAAGGTTTTTATGCTAGCTTCTTTGAGGTTTTGGAAGCTTAATATCCAAGGTTTATTTTTCTTCAAAGGCTTAGTTTATTTACTAAAGGTTAGGAATGATTCTAGTATGCATAAAAGGCTACATGATTGCAAGAGAACAAAGCAAGCTTTCGGTGATGATAATGGCTGGGGAGGAGTTCACGATGGGAAGAGGATTATATAGCACAAAAATATATATTTGTTGGACTTTTTGCCAGCTTCATTAAAACCCTTCTTTAATGTTTATATCTTTTCTTTAGTTTAATGCTTCTTCTTCTCCAACCGGCTACACTCTTTTCTTTCATGCAGCCCACGTTTTCTGACTTTCCCATCTTTTCCTTGCTTTAGTTCTTTTCTTATCTTGTTATTGCTTACTCTTTGGTGCAGCAAAAATCAACATAAGTCAATGTTATGGTTTGGTCTTCGGTAAAGTAAGGAAATGAACCAAAGTCATTGTTATAGCTTGTCACATCCCGTTACCGTATTTTTCACCTTATTTTACACGATTCCTTCGGTTGGGCTGTCTGTGATACTTCACTTTTACTAACTGTTAAACAAATGTACAATACATTGTTTATATTATACACATCCCCTATCTTAATTAATCAGATAAGTAGTACTGCAGATATGTCTAAATACAGAAAATAAATAATCGTACCTCATATAAATCAGTCGATCTGTCACATTGTCCTTTGTGTACAGCCGTAATTCACAATCAATTGATCTCACAATCATTAAAACCTGAAATGTTTAAAATTAAGGGGTGAGCAAACCACGGCTCAGTAAGAGAGTTATATGTCACACTTGATATTCAGCTATCTATATGCTGAAAATATTTTTTTTTTCTTCACTTTCTTTAAAATCTTCCTAGCTGGCTCTAGGCACACATGTAGGAAGGATACTACAGTCGGCTAGGGATCCAAATAGAATAAGGTAGGTATTTTAGAATACCATACTTGTCCCGGAACCTAGAAGCAACTGTAGAGAATATCAATTTTGTTGTTTCAAAACGATATAATTTTCGTTTTTCCACAGAGTAAACCACTTGTTCCTTTCCACTTCGGTATACTTTAAAACCCTTGACAGTTCAGTAATAAAAACAGTGGTTTACTTCTCTTCTCTTCTCTTCAGTACAGTAAAAACAGTACAGTACAGTGATTTGCAAATATCAAATCATTGGATAATTACTTCTTCGATTTTCTTTATCTTAGAAATAATTCTTATGTTACTCTTTTAGAATAAACATTTATTTCTCTTTTCAAATCAATAACCGTATCGTACTAAAGCCTCATAAGAAATGCATTTAAAATAGTCATAGTATCGATATATGCAGAAAACAAATGCCATAATAATGCATTTCATACTTTAAATCATTGTATGAATTCTTTAATGCATATATCTAAAATTCATACTTGTTTCAAACATGCATCATACTTTAGAAACTTAACATCATAATTAATAAAACTTTTCATACAATTCATGGAGACTAGGCAAAATCATATAGCAAGTATGCGGTCATGACACTTACTTCTTCCTCCGAAGAGGGAACGGAATACCTATGGCCATGGTATGGGCTGTAGACCTGATCAGAGTCGTACAGCAAACATATACATACACCACGAAGGACCAACATACCCACAAAGGATGTAATCATACACAATGTGGGCGAGAACATGCACGACGTGGTTAAACTTATGCCACAATGTGGCAGACATGACAGGCAATAACATAAACTATAGGAAGGCCTTAGTCTCAAAACTTACTTACATACAATTGATATAAAATAGTAAGGATCGGGCGTGCCAGGGTCTAAGTTAACCTGGGGGGTGCCACTCCGATACCTTTTTCGGAAAACATATACTTAAATCATACAACTGATATAAAATAGTAAGGATCGGGCGTGCCAGGGTCTAAGTTAGCCTGGGGGGTGCCACTCCGATACCTTTTTCAGAAAACATACTTATAGCATTATTGAAAAATATACATAGAAATCATAAATTCGTTTAGCTAATTATCAAAAGACTATGGAATTTAATTTCAGAACGAAATTCATGCTTCAAACATTTCTTTATAAATTGCGATGAAGACAGTTTGAAAAATCATCACTGAACATGTAAAAGGGTAAAATTGTCTTTTTTCACCATAAAACATATATGCACGTTTTTCCATGCATTAAATTGAAAACATGATTTTATAATTATCGGAATTCAAATAAATTATTTTTATACTTTATGAAAATAAAATATTTATTTTCTAACTTTAAATTCTCATCTCAATGTTTTCTTTTAAAAACAAGTGTAGGGACCTTTAGTCTCGAAATCATAATTATTCATCCTTTCTTAACCTTTATGGACTATTCATAATTAATTATTTCCATAATTAAACCACAAAGGTTTTCTGTAAAATCAAGTGAATATTTAAGAATATTTGTAAAAATATTCACTTTAGTCTCTTTTTCATTTTCATTTCGTTTCACGTGAAATATCACCTATCAGAATAAATTTAGGTGATTTCCTTTTTCACCATTTTCAAAACATGAATATTTTAAAATTAATTATCAATATATTCATGTTTTATGAAAACTAATCGATTTCTCGATTTTCATGTTAGAAATCGTTTCACGTGAAATCAAATCTTTTATTTTGGTTTTCGGTGATTTTCGGTAAATTTCAGTAATTTTTTTCGATAATATTTCGGCATTATAACGGCTACCGATTTGGTTAGCCTCCTGCACGAAAATACAGTTTATATTTTCAACCGGTGTTTCATCACAATTTCATCCGATAAACCATCACACTATAAAACCGATAGTTATCAATAGCATTTATAAAATTAAATGCAATTTAAAAACATGGCCGAATATCCTTACAGGCGGCACATGTCTCCCTTACCTGTTTCGGATTGGCGACTGCCTCTTACCGGTCGCGCCCGTACTCCATCTGTTCCGATTCCTCATCTTGATCATCGAGAGAATTTTTCTGGAATTTAAATTCTAAAATTTAGAATTTTTCTACAATTATTTAAATAAATAAATTATTTAAATAATTTAGTACTTTTCGGGATTTCTTACCGATTCCCGAATTTCCCAGGATTTCCCGTAATTTCCGAATTCTCGGGAATTTTTCAAATTCCCGGAATTCCCTTTTTTTTTTCTCTCCTTTTCTTCTTTTTCTTCCTTCTTTCTTTTTCTCTTTTCTTTTCTTTTTCTTTTTCTTTTTCTTTTTTTTTCTTTTCTTTCTTTTTCTTTTTTCCTTGGTCTGACCGGTTCAGACCAGTCAGACCGGTCAACCTTCCTCCACTGCCGGTTCTCCTCCGGCGGCTGATTCTCCGGCGGTTCGGTGGCTCAGCAGCTGGCCGGCGTTGAGACGAAGCTGTCGGTGGCCTCAGCTCAGCCTGGATCGGCGGCACGGCGGCGGATCTACTCGGTTTACCTTCGGTCACTTCTCCTCCTCCGTCGGCCTTCCTCCGCCGTCGTTGGCCTCACCGGTGGCCTCCATCCCATTCCTCTCCTTCCACCGATGCTTCGGTTGTAGTGGCGGCGGCCAATTCCGCCGGCAACCGCCAGATCTAGTTTCGTTTTCTTCCTCGATTTTCCGTCGTTTCGCGTCGATTCCTTCTCCGTTTCGCTTCGCCGGCGTTTCCTCCGGCTTCCTCTTGCTTTGCCGGCGACGACTTTCTCTTCTCCTCTCTCCCTTTCCTTCTCCGGCGGCCGCTGACGGGGGCGATCTCGCCTGGGGAAGGCAGAATCGGGGTCTTCCCGATTCTGTTTCTCTTTTCTTTTTAGTTCCCTTTCTAAATTAAGTATATACTACATTATATACTATATATCATATATTATACATATAATATTTATCATATATTATACATATAATATTATTTCATGTATAATGTAATACAATATATATATATATATATTATATAAATTATATATATTGTACATTACAAAAATATATATCTAGTATATATATATGTATATTTATATACTTAAAATTAAATAACATTTATATAAATATTTATATAAATGTCATAATTCCATATATATTGTATTTACAATATATATACATTTAAACTTTAATGTAATTTAATATTTATATTTTCTCAAATATGTATATACTTACATATACATAAAATATCATACTTGAATACATATGTATTATTTAAATTTATCAAATAGTATATATATATTCTTATATATACCAATGTACCTTTAATATATACTATATACCATACAGTATTTAAACACATATGTATTTATATCAAAATACATTTATATAATTTGTAATTATATAACCATATTTTATTCTCATTTCTCATTTTCTTATTTAATTTGGATTTCCATTTATCCAAATTAAATTTCCCTATTCTTTATTTAATTTCCTTCACTTAAATTTCCAAATTTTATCACTTCCTCCATTCTCGGAATTTCCACAATATTCCGATTCTCACAATTTTATTTATTTACTTTAATTTATTTATTTCCTCTTATCTATTTTCTTTAATATTAATTTCTAATATTAATAATTTCCAATAAATGGAAAATTTGCGGTTATCACATAGCTTCTGCCAACCTAGGACAAAAACGTGAGGAAGACTTTCTTGTGTCTTCCTTTATTGGTTACTTCATATTTTATTCTCTTGTTTTCCTATTATTCACTTGTCCAAACCGAAGTCATGCTTCCTTTTCTATTATATCTTAGGTTGTCAAAAGTCTAGTGTTCCCATGTATGAAGTCAAGAAAATTAACCTTTACTTCTATTAGCCATTTAGATCAACCGAAACTTCCTTTTCTTTCTTCTTATTCTTTCATTTCTCCATGCCGCCAACACTCTTCCATTTTGTCCAAATTAAAATTTGCAATATCCATTTAATTATTTATTCCATCCTTTATGTAATAATTTCCATACTTATATTTATTTCATCTAGAATTAAAATTCTCTATGTAAAAGACACTATTCTTATATATTTAATTCCTCAAAATATTATCAATAATTTCTTTATTGATAATTTGTTCGTATACATGTACAATTATAGTATAAGAAAATGAGATCTCACATACAAAGCTTGTAGTTTTTACATTCAGTGCTCTTTAATTTGGCTCCAAATTCTCATCCAAAAGAGGCCAAAATCAAGGTGTAATCAGACCTGCAAGTTTAGGCCACCATAGGTACAAGGGAGAAAGATGAAATTTTCATGGTTTCATTACTTTATTCCTTATGATTTACATGTTTAGCTAAGTGTTTAAGCTTAATTTGAATTAAAATCATGCCAAACACACACCTAGGGCTTCAGCCATCATGCTCCATGTAAGATTGTGTGGTTGTTTGATGAATTATGGATGTAGAATTGATGTAGAACATATGTAGAGCATGAATACAAGCTTAAATTGTTGAAATAAATTGTGTAGACATGTGGGTACTATTTGCCAAGTGAAGGGCAACCATGAATTATGCTTAATTCAATGTGTTTTGGGTACTAAGAGAATGTATAAATTAATAGAAGACTACTGGTGCAATCGAAATCGAAAACGGAGTAGTTTTGGCACTAGTTGTAGTGTTAGCACCAGTATGAAATAGATCAGTTTTGCAACTGTAGTAGGCAATGTGATAGCTTTTAGGATGATAAATATTCTTTATGATAAAAGTGTATATGATTTGATTGTATCTATATACCATTCTGCAACTCGGAAGTGAGTGGTGCAATCTGGGTGCTATCGAGCAAATCAGTAGAAATCGAGTGGTAAGGAATTTGTATAGAAGATGTAGGGATACTATGTTTGCATATTGGTCTCGAAAATGAAATTATGGAAAGACTGGAATTGGATTTGTGAAACTATCATTGGGTTATAAACTTTGTTTTCTTGCAAGAATGTTAAGGTAAATTTAGCCGTTATGCTGCTAAAATTTCGTAAAACATACCTCAAATTTTATATTCTCGAAATTGGATCTTTGAAGTGTTTTGAATGGTTTTTAAGAGACCTAAT
This sequence comes from Heritiera fomes, assembly GCA_032173925.1. Taxonomy (NCBI): domain Eukaryota; kingdom Viridiplantae; phylum Streptophyta; class Magnoliopsida; order Malvales; family Malvaceae; genus Heritiera; species Heritiera fomes. Next base: position 10,302,430 of record JAPDPM010000009.1, on the reverse strand, counting down.
ATGAGTGGTGGCATTGATATTATATGTAAATAAAATATTTTGGACTCTGAATTATGGACTGAGATTATTTTATGAATATTTAATATTGAAATGCTATTATTCTGATTTTGATGATTTTATAAACCGGTTGATAATCTGTTTACTATTCTGAAAATGAAAATGTGTTTCTACTAAATTATAAATTGTTTTGAGACTGTTGGCCCCATAGTACCTTCGAGCTTAATCATGCATTCTAAGTGAGTGATTGTATGCTGTTAGACTTGCCAAGTCTTCAGCTCCTATAGTTATCACCTGGCAAGTGTACACTGTGGACCCTTTGATTATGGTCATATGTCGTTACTAATCCCTCTGGGATCTTTCTTATGCATGATACTACTGGGTGTAGCATAGTCTTTACTGTTCTACGACTAAACTGTTTTATAATATGTTCACTAAATCTGATCGTGAATATGGAAATCTGATCGATTGTTTTGAATTACTAAGTGTTTGACTTTTTGAATCTGATCGGTTGATTTGGTTTACCGATACTTTTGATCATTTAACTCTGATTATTTCTGATTTGAGTTTTGTATGGTTTTATGAATAATTAATTATATTTTTTGAATTATATATGAAATGTGGGATCGAAAACTGTACTTTGAAACAACTTATTTTACTAGCAACGAAATAACTCCCTATAGTGGATTTAGGGACCAGGACAAGTGAAGTACTCTAAAGCATCCTTCCATACTCAACCTATTACCTAAGCAGCTATAGTATCCATTCCTTTAGTGTGCCAAAATCTTATTTTAAATATGTTTTATAAGTGCATGTAGTCATGCATAGTATCAATGCTTTTATACGAATTCCTTACTGGGCTTTCCCCGAGCTCACCCCCCTCTTTTCTCTCCTAATTATTTGCAATAAGTTTTTGGGTATTTTGGAGGTCACTTTTGCCATATCCCTCATGCAGTAATTCAAGCACAGTAAAGGTATACACAATTTACTTTTTATATGTTCAGACTCTGTAATTACAGTATTACAATATGTAAAAAATGTACAGGGGATGTAAAAATATTTTGTAAACCAATTGTAAATATTTGTTTATGTATATCAGAGTTTTTGGATTTTGAGGTTGTGATTGTTTAATAAATTCTGAGTGTGTAATTGACAGACAGCCCAACCAAGTATAATTATGTGAAATGTGTGATATCTGGATCGTGACATTTGATGCTACCATAGTTATTGGAATGCTCAAGATATCACAAGCCATACTTGCGAGCTATGAAAATCTTAGCTTGTGATCTTTGCACTATAGCAACACATTTAAATCTTCAAATAATGCGACTCATAATCTTCAGTTTTTTCAAATAAAGATCCGATAAATTAATTGTCATTACAAAGAAAATTAAAATAAAAGTACAATAAAACCCCTCTAAATTAATACTCTTGGGATCCATCATTGAATATTAATTTAGAAGGGTTATTAATTTAAAGGATATTATCTTATGGATTGTAATTGTCTTAAAAAAGTGTTTGTTTAATTTTTATATTCTTTAAATCCCTCTAATAACTCTATAGCCTTTAATTTCATAAAAATCTACTTTCAAATATATTTTTTAATATATTTTATACTTTTTAATTCTTAAAAAAAAAAATCTTAAATATAGTAGTCTTTTACAAATTAACATCTTAGAGTGCGTTCTAGTAATTGAATACTATAATATATTTTTTATTTCTTATTAAATTATTAATTTATGTGATAATTGGGATTGAAATTTTACACTAAGTTTTAAGATAAAATTATTAATGGATTAATATTCAAGACACTGTCAATGGAGTTTTTTGACTCAATAAACAATGTTAGGATGATGACACATGTCCTTTAATGTGATAACCGTAAATTTTTCATTTATTGGACATAAATATTGGAGAAAATAAATATTAGAAATAAATAAATAAATAAAATTATGAGAACGAGATATTGGTGAAAATCTCGAGAATTGAGGAAGTGAAAGATCAAGAAATTCGTGTGAAGGAAAATAAAATTTGAATTATGGAAAATGTAAATATCAAATTACATTAAAGTTTGAATGTATATATATTATAAATACAATATATATATGGAATTATTACATTTATATAAATATTTATATAAATGTTATTTAATTTTTAAGTATGTAAATATATATATATATATATATATACTAGACATATATTTTGTAATATACAATATATATTTTATATATAATATATATTGTATTATATTATATATGAAATAATATATGTATAATATATAGTATATATTATATGTATAAAATATATGATATAGTATATAGTATATTAGATACTAAATATAGAAATAAGATAAAACAAAAACAGGGGGAAAAACAAAAGAGGAAAGGGAAGGATCGGGGAAGGATCCCGACCCTCCCAGCCAGACTCGTCGGTGGCGGAGCTGCCACCTCCGGCGAGGGAAAAAGGAAGGGATGTCGTCGCCGGCCAGAGAGGAAAGGAAGGAAACCACCGGCGGCGAAAGAAAAGAAAGAAACAGAGGCAGAAAACGTGACGGAAGCCAAAAGAGAGGAAAAAGAGAAACGGACGACGCCGGCCAAATCGGTGGCTGCCACTACAACCGAAGCTTCGCTGGAGGAAGAGGAAGACGTGGGAAGCCACCGGTGAGGCACGAAATGGCGGGGGAAGGCCGACGGAGGATGAGAAGAAACCGAGGCAAAACCGAGTAGATCCGCCGCCGTGCTGCCGATCCAGGCCGAGCTGAGGCCACCAGCAAGTTCGTCTCAACGCCGGCCAACTGTTGAGGCACCGAGCCGCCGGAGAACCGACCACCGGAGGAGAACCGACGGTGAGGAAGGTAGAGCCGATCTGACTGGTTTGAACCGGTCAGACCAAGAAAAAGAAAAAGAAAAAGAAAAAAGAAAAAGAAAAAGAAAAGAAAAGAAAAGAGAAAAAGAAGAAAAGGAAGAAAAAGAAGAAAGAGAAAAAGAAATTCTGGGAATTTGGAAAAATCTCGAGAATTTGAAAATTACAGGAAATCCCGGAAAATACGAGAATCGGTAAGAAATCCTGAAAAATATTAAATTATTTAAATTATTTATTTATTTAAATAATTATTGAAAAATTCTAAAATTTAAAATTTAATTTTCAAAAAATTTCCTCGATAACCGAGCCGATGGAATCGGGCGAGGTGAACACAGGCGTGACTTTCGAGAGGCAGTCGTCAACCCGAAACAGGTAAGGGAGACATGTGCCGCCTGTAAGGATATTCAACCACATGTTTTAAATTATGCATTTAATTTATAAATGCAATTTATAATGATTAGTTTTGAAAATTGTTGTGATTTATCGGTTTCAAATTGGGTGAAATACCAATTGAGAAATATAAACTGTATTTTTCGTGTAGAAGGCTAGCCAAATCGGCAGCCGTTATACTGCCGAAAAATTATCGAAAAATTACTGAAATTTACCTAAAATCACCTGAAACCATAATAAATGATTTGATTTCACGTGAAACGATTTTCAGGTACGAAAATCGAGAAATCAAGTAAATTTCATAAAACATGAATATAGTGATATTTAATTTTAAAATATTCATGTTTTCGTGTATAGTGAAAAGGAAATCACCGAAAATTCACCGGTAGGTGATATTTCACGTGAAACGAGATGAAAATAAAAAAGAGACCGAAGTGAATATTTTTATAAATATTCTTAAAAATTCACTTAATTTAATATAAAACCTTTATGGTTTTAATTGTGAGATAAATAATTATATAAATTCCATAAAGTTTAAGAAATGATGGAAAGCTATGATTTTGAGACTAGAAGTCTCTACACGTGTTTTTAGAAAGAAAAATGGTTGCAGAATTTATGAATTTGGAAACATAAATATTTTATTTTTCATAAATTATTGAAATACCATGTTTTCAAGTGAAAGCACAGAAAAGCGTGCATACACGTTTTACGGTGGAAAAAGGACAGTTTTGCCCTTTTATATGTTACATTGATGATTTTGCAAACTGTTTCACCATGAGGAAAACATGATTTATACCTTTATGAAATATTTTGAGAAATATTATTTAAATTATAAATTTCATAAAGGTGATGATTTTATTACATGTGAGCTTTATGGATATTTATGAAATATTTCGATTTAGTGTATTTAAAATCCATAAAGGCTATGGTACGGTTTATACTGTTTTGAGACTTAGGCCCCGAGTTTCATGCATAACACTTATACTGTTACTGTCACGTGGCTGATAGACCTGCTAGTCATCAGCGTCTCAGATGTCACCTGGTAAGTGTACACCGAGGACACCATATAGATCATGGCCATAGATCTCACTGTTATACTATTTTTGTGTCCTTTCGGGAATGATGATTACTGGTCCATTATTGGACGATGATAGCATGATTTAATTGTAGGGTGATGCCTAGTCTCACATACTGTTACTGTTTACTGAAAGGATTTACAGAATCCTATTTATTGTACTGTACTGTACTTTACTGTTTACTGTTCTGAACTACTGTTTACTGATTACTGTTACTAATGAAAAACTGTACCAAAACACTATTTACTGAACTGTACTGTTTACTAAAATGGTAGCCATTGATTACTGTTTTACTAAAGAAGAAGCTACCATTTACTGTTTACTGAACTGAAAGCTACCGTATACTATTTACTGAATGGGTAGCTACTACTTACTGTTATTGATTGAATCGTATCGATATACTGTTTTACTGAATACTGAATATACTGTTTTACTGAACTGTACGATACGGTTACTGATTTGAAAAGAGAAATAAATGTTTATTCTAAAAGAATAACATAAGAATTATTTCTAAGATAAAGATAATCGCAAAAGTACTTATCCAATGATTGGATATTTGTGAACCACTGTACTGTCACGTGTTTTACTGTACTGAAGAGAAGAGAAGTAAACCACTATCTTTATTACTGAACTGCCACGTGTTTTAAAGTATACTGGATTTGAAAAGAAATAGTGGTTTACTTCGTGGAAAAACGAAAAATTATATTGTTTTGAAAACAACGGATATAGTACTCTCTACAGTTGCTTCTAGGTTCCGGAACAAGTCAGGTATTTCAAAATACCTGTCTTACTCTATCTGAATCCTTAGCCGATTGTAGTATCCTTCTTACATGTGTACCTAGAGCCAGCTAGGAAGATTTTAAAGAAAATGAAAAAAATTATTTTCAGCATATAGATAGCAGAATATCAAGTGTGACATATAACTCTTACTGAGCCGTGGTTTGCTCACTCCCCAATTTTAACATTTCAGGTTTGGATGATGGTGAGATCTAATATTTGTGGATTACGGCTGCACATAATGGACAATGTGACATATCGACTAAGATATATGAGGTACGTTCATTTATTTTTTGTATTTAGACATGTCTAAAGTATTACATATTTGTAAATAAGATAGGGGATATGTATAACATTAACAATATTTTATTAAATTGTTTAACATCAAGTGTAAAGTGAAGTATCACAAACAGCGCAACCGGATAAATTGTGTAAAATAAGGTTTAAAAATGTGATAACGAGGGGTTACAGATTTAATGGTATCAGAGCATGGTTAGCCTGATGTTTGTGGATACTTTGGAAGGAAAAGTGTTAAACATCCCCGGTAGTACTGTGTTGTCTGAATACATAGAGAAAATAAATGATTGTGAATTAAGTAAAATGATTTAAAGTTAGTGATAAAGTGTAAATTGAGAATGTTAAAGAAGAAAATAATGAGCTCAGAAATTACCAGAGAATTGGTGATTCTTATAGTCTAAATGAAGGCCTGTTCGGTAAGGAACCGAAAGGATTCGGTGATGGCCCCACCAGTACTTTACGATCCGGATCGAACTGAGACCTGAAAATGATGGTATGAAGGAGGAGAATGACATATCATCATTAAATAGACTTTAAAATCACCGATTGAGGGTAATTTGAAGAGAGAGAAATTTTTTGGCCAAAATGACCAAAATACCCCTACCTCTAAAATTTTACTGGGAGTCAAAATAAACCAACAGAGGTTGGAATTGATTGATCTGACAGAGAAATTGATGATATAAAGCTGAATTACAAGTAAAATAATCCAATTATGGATTCTAGTGGACTTCTATGTTGAAATCGAATAAGACCTCAAAGTGCTGATATTAGTATGAGGAATAATACTATCAGCATATGGATAATAAGACCTCTGGTTTAAAGGTATACCGAGGAGAAAGAAATAAATGTCGAAATGACGAAAATGCCCCTATGTTAGGCGATGTTCGGAACAGTGATAAAACTGAGCTGAATTGAATCCATTGATAGTAATGGAGTTATAAATGGCATAGAGGATGTCATATGAATATAACGATCCCTATTACTGACTTCCACTTACACGTAGATTATGGATACGAATGGTGAGTGACCTAGTGAAAGGGCTGGGCATTCTCAAAGAGGACAGTACAGATGTGTACAGGCAAACGGCGGAGGGGCCGAGGCCTTATATGATGCGATCCAATAAAAGTGTCATCAGATGATTGGCCCGAATATTGACTGTAAGGGTCGAAATTAAGAGTGTATTGAACGGGATCGTTGAATACTATGGAAAGTGAAATGATTATAGGAATTGACTGATGAGGTGAATAGTATAGATAATGAAATACATATCAGTGTAGTTAATTACGGTTCTATATATTTTACTACTTTGAGGTATCAAACAGATAATCTTATATAGAACCGAAATATCTTGAAATATGTGTTACAGAATGAGGTACTGTGCGGAGTACTACGAATTGGAGAATATGTATAAGAATAGTAAAGTGATAAAGAAGAAGATGACAGCTAACCTAAGTTCTTCAGAACCCTTGAGACAGAACTGTGATGGGCGACCCAATGATGGGTGACCCGTAGTGGATCATGTGTTGTGAGATGCGGGCGAACAATGTTATCGTCGACTCACTAGTAAGGGTAAACCTGGGGCGAAAGGATCGCCTAGGGGATGCTCGCCGACGGCCGATTCGAATGGGCGGGACTCTTACAAGGAGCTTAATGATAACACGAGTGTAAGGAACTAGGTACGTAAGGGTGCCAGGTTCAAACCTCATGGATAATATGCTCAAGGGAGTTAAACCTGAATTTATTAAATGAACTTGATTCCAAAGTAAATTACAGTGATAATAAATTGGTTAGCTGTAACATGTGTTGATAACTGTTATACTTACTATAGCTTACTGGAATGAGATTCGTAAGGCTGTAAAGTATGAGTAAACAATGAAATCAAGGTAGAGTATGAGTCGAAATGAATGAATAGTAAATGTCTCTGCCTTGAAAATACACAATGTAAATGATAGGACATGAGGATGAAATGTCTAAATTAATAAGAAATGTGTGATTAAAGAAAGTATCGGATTTGATTTTCGATAGAACTTCCAGAGTTATATAAATTGGAGGAATCGAGATAACATTGACTCGATTTTGAATATGAAATCTGATTCTAAGCTTATATCGGAGAACGTAAGAAAATCTGAAAGCTTAAGAAATCCACTCTGGAAAATGTGAGAATAATGAAATGCATGTGTATAAGGTGTGATTGAGGGAAACACAGATAACGTAAATTGAGGATAAGAAAGTTATCTGTATAAGTGTAAGTGAGAGAAGCACAAATGACTTTAATAAGTAGATGAATTGACATAATATAGTAAATGGTTACTATGTAATAAAGTTTTGTGAAGAACAAATATTCATCTACATGATGAAATAGACGCTTTATGGATCTGATTCGATATGCATGCGGAGTTTATAAGACTAGCCTCGGTATAAAGCGTCCTTAGATAAAAGATGGGAGATTGATGTCCATAAGATGATGATTAGAACTCGAAGTGAATTTTACGAGTTCCTATTGAGATTACAAGGTTAATGATTTGCCTTGTGAGGTATATAAGCCTAAAGAATGAGGCATCCATACATGTGTAAATTGATGAAATACTGATAGAGTCTAAAGTATAAATGGAAAATGAGCAGCATTGTGGTATAACCCTTAAACTTTTAAAGACTGTGGAATTATGTTAAGATTGGTAACTAAGAGATTTGGCTAGATAGTATCTCCTCCTGAGATATATGATCTCGAGACGACAAGATGACAATGAACCTGTCTATGATATAGAGATAATGATTGAGATACGAGATTAATGAGTCTAGCTAGATACTACTGTCAGTCTATAAAAGAGTGATGAGACTAGCTGCTCTACTAATGTGATGTAATTAAAGAAAGAAATTTAAGTCGGTAAATGGATAAGTGTAAAGAAAAGATGGTATGCAAGATTTTAAAAGATCTTAGCAGTATAGTACCATACCAATTGAAAAAACCGATTAAAAGGATGAGAGTAAAAACATGAAAAGATAAAAGTGGAAATATGAAAACGAAAATGAAAGTGGAATAAGGAAATAAATTGCATGATGAGAAGGGAACATCAATATGAAACAGTTCCCAAGGTAAGACTAAAAATGATCTAATGTTGGTTATCACACGACAGTGGCTAGATGTAAAATCAAGCTAAATTTGACAAGTGAAAGTAACGATACTCAAAGGAGTAAAATGAATGACACGTGTTATTTTACTGCCAGTATATGAATGAAAAATGATTATACATATAACCATCGTAACATGATAGAAACGGTGGAAGTATATAGATGATGTGGTGATTAAATATATAAATTGAGGATTCAATTGTGGAATCTAAATTATGAAAAGAGATTTAAAGACCATACTACATGAAGAGAACATAATAGTCTCATGATTTATGATTGTAAGAGATGATCTATAGTAAAGTTTGCAATGAGATGCAGCCTTGATGAAATAAAAGAGAAAATGAATATTGGGGACAATAAAGAGTCCAAAAGAGAAATGATGATATGGAAGTGATTAAGGACTAATGATCTAAATAGAATCAATTTCCATTATCGGAATCCTCTATTCTCTAGTGCCTTAGTCGCAGTATGAGTGAGAAACAGTGATGTATATGTACAGTTCCAGTAAGCATTTCATGTGATGGGAGTCTCTGAGATGCCATATGCTTAATGAGAATAGCAAAAGGCTTCGCGATCCCAAGTGAACTGATAGCACCGCTCCATACTGATGTATACATATATGAGCATGAGATGTAAACGCTCCATGATGTTGAGAGAGCGTGTGCATGAGATGTCTAAGCTATTGGGACAATTACATATAACTGACTGACATATGTAATTAATAGTTTTAAACTATATCGACTTGGCATTAAGTGAGAAAAATGGATGTTGAACAGCATAAATCAGCTGTGATAGGAAAAATACTGTGTGTGGACTCTTATGTGAAAAGAGTATAAATGAATAACTCTCGATTTAAGAAATGAACTTCCAAGAGTATAGACATATATGTGATGAAAGACAGCATGTAGTGGTCTAAAGCAATCTTGAATGCTGAAAATGTACTGGCAGTATTACTTGGAGGATGATCTAGAGGTCAGAAGTCGTAAGTATACGACATATACCACATTTGGACTTAAGTTAAATTTAAAGGACCGAATTTCTTAAGGTGGGAAGAATGTGATAACCGTAAATTTTCCATTTATTGGAAATAAATATTGGAGAAAATAACTATTAAAAATAAATAAATAAAATTATGAGAACGGGATATTGGTGAAAATCCTGAGAATTGAGGAAGTGAAGGATCGAGAAATTCGTGTGAAGGAAAATACAATTTGAATTATGGAAAATGTAAATATCAAATTACATTAAAGTTTGAATGTATATATATTGTAAATACAATATATATATATATATGGAATTATTACATTTATATAAATATTTATATAAATGTTATTTAATTTTTAAGTATGTAAATATACATATATATATATACTAGACATATATTTTATACTATACAATATATATTTTATATATAATATATATTGTATTATATTATATATGAAATAATATATGTATAATATATAGTATATATTATATGTATAAAATATATGATATAGTATATAGTATATAGTATATTATATACTAAATATAGAAATAAGATAAAACAAAAAAAAGGGGAAAAACAAAAAAGGAAAGGGAAGGATCGGGGAAGGATCTTGACCCTCCCAACCAGACCCGTCGGTGGCGGAGCTGCCATCGCCGGCAAGGGAAAAAGGAAGGGATGTCATCGTCGGCGAAAGAGGAAAGGAAGGAAATCACCGGTGGCGGAAGAAAAGAAAGAAACAAAGGCAGAAAACGCGACAGAAGCCGAGAGAGAGGAAAAAGAGAAACGGACGGCGCCGGCCAAATCGGTGGCTGCCACTGCAACCGAAGCTTCGCCGGAGGAAGAGGAAGACGTGGGAAGCCATCGGTGAGGCGGGGAACAAAGGGGGAAGGCCGACGGAGGAGGAGAAGAAACCGAGGCAAAACCGAGTAGATCCGCCGCCGTGCTGCCGATCCAAGCCGAGCTGAGGCCACTGGCAAGTTCGTCTCAACGCCGGCCAGCTGCTAAGCCACCGAGCCGCTGGAGAACCGGCCACTAAAGGAGAACTGGCAGTGAGGAAGGTAGAGCTGGTCTGACTGGTTTGAACCGGTCAGACCAAGGAAAAAAAAGAAAAAGAAAAAGAAAAGAAAAAGGAAAAAGAAAAAGAAAAGAAAAGAAAAGAGAAAAAGAAGAAAAGGAAGAAAAAGGAGGAGAAAAAGAAATTCCGGGAATTTGGAAAATTCTCGAGAATTCAAAAATTACGACAAATCCAGGAAAATACGAGAATCGGTAAGAAATCTTGAAAAATATTAAATTATTTAAATTATTTATTTATTTAAATAATTATGGAAAAATTCCAAATTTAGAATTTAATTTCCAGAAAATTTTCTCGATAACTGAGCTGATGGAATCGGGCGAGGTGAGCACATGCGTTACCTTCGAGAGGCAGTTGTCAACCCGAAACAGGTAAGGGAGACATGTGCCGTCTGTAAGGATATTCGGCCATATGTTTTAAATTTTGCATTTAATTTATAAATGCAATTTATAATGATTAGTTTTGAAAATTGTTGTGATTTATCGGTTTCAAATTGGGGTGAAATACCAGTTGAGAAATATAAACTGTATTTTTCGTGCAAGAGGCTAGCCAAATCGGCAACCGCTATACTGCCAAAAAATTATCAAAAAATTACTGAAATTTACCGAAAATCACCGGAAACCATAATAAATGATTTGATTTCACGTGAAACGATTTTCAGGTACGAAAATCGAGAAATCAAGTAAATTTCGTAAAACATGAATATAGTGATATTTAATTTTAAAATATTCATGTTTTCGAGAATGGTGAAAAGGAAATCACCGAAAATTCACCAGTAGGTGATATTTCACGTGAAACGAGATGAAAATGAAAAAGAGACTGAAGTGAATATTTTTATAAATATTCTTAAATATTCACTTAATTTAATATAAAACCTTTATGGTTTTAATTGTGAGATAAATAATTATATAAATTCCATAAAGTTTAAGAAATGATGGAAAGCTATGATTTCGAGACTAGAAGTTTCTACACGTGTTTTTAGAAAGAAACATGGTTACGAGATTTATGAATTTGGAAAAATAAATATTTTATTTTTCATAAATTATTGAAAAACCATGTTTTCAAGTAAAAGCGCAGAAAAGCGTGCATACGAGTTTTACGGTGGAGAAAGGACAGTTTTACCCTTTTATATGTTACATTGATGATTTTGCAAACTGTTTCATCGTGAGGAAAACACGACTTATACCTTTATGAAATATTTTGAGAAATATTATTTAAATTATAAATTTCATAAAGGTGATGATTTTATTACATGTGAGCCTTATGGATATTTATGAAATATTTCAATTTACTGTATTTAAAATCCATAAAGGCTATGGTACGGTTTATACTGTTTTGAGACTTAGGCCCCGAGTTTTATGCATCACACTTATACTGTTACTGTCACGTGGCTAATAAACCTGCCAGTCATCAGCGTCCCGGATGTCACCTGGCAAGTGTACAACGAGGACACCATATAGATCATGGTCATAGATCTCACTGTTATACTGTTACTGTGTCCCTTCGGGGATGATGATTACTGGTCCATTATTGGACGATGATAGCATGATTTAATTGTAGGGTGATGCCTTGTCTCACATACTGTTACTGTTTACTGAAAGGATTTACAGAATCCTATTTATTGTACTATATTGTACTGTTTACTGTTCTGAACTACTGTTTACTGATTACTGTTACTGATAAAAAAACTGTACCAAAACACTGTTTACTGAACTGTACTGTTTACTGAAATGGTAGCCACTGATTACTGTTTTACTGAAGAAAAAGCTACCGTATACTATTTACTGAATGGGTAGCTACTGCTTATTGTTACTCATTAAACCGTATCGAGATACTATTTTACGGAATACTAAATATACTGTTTTACTGAACTGTACGATACAGTTACTGATTTGAAAAGAGAAATAAATGTTTATTCTAAAAGAATAAAATTAGAATTATTTCTAAGATAAAGATAATCGCAAAAGTACTTATCCAATGATTGGATATTTGCAAACCACTGTACTGTCACGTGTTTTACTGTACTGAAGAGAAGGGAAGTAAACCACTATCTTTATTATTGAACTGCCACGTGTTTTAAAGTATACTGGATATGAAAAGAAATAATGGTTTACTTCGTGGAAAAATGAAAAATTATATCGTTTTGAAAACAACGGAAATAGTACTCTCTACAGTTGCTTCTAGGTTCCGGAACAAGTCAGGTATTTCAAAATACCTACCTTACTCTATTTGGATCCCTAGCTGACTGTAGTATCCTTCCTACATGTGTGCCTAGAGCCAGCTAGGAAGATTTTAAAGAAAATGAAAAAAATTATTTTCAGCATATAGATAGCTGAATATCAAGTGTGACATGTAACTCTTACTAGGCCATGGTTTGCTCACTCCCCAATTTTAACATTTCAGGTTTGGATGATGGTGAGATCCAATATTTGTGGATTACGGCTGCACATAATGGACAATGTGACAGATCGACTAAGATATATGTGGTACGATCATTTATTTTCTGTATTTAGACATGTCTACAATACTACATATTTGTAAATAAGATAGGGGATGTGTATAACGCTAACACTATTTTATTAAATTGTTTAACATCAAGTGTAAAGTGAAGTATCACAAACAGCCCAACCGGATAAATTGTGTAAAATAAGGTTTAAAAATGTGGTAACGGATCGTTACATTTAAAAATATTAAAAAAATAAAAAATTAATAGAATAAGACATGTGTCATCGTTCTAACTCCGCTTATGGAGTCAAAAAAACTCTACTAGCATTATACTGGATAATTATCCATTTAATAATTATTACGATATAGGGATTTATTAAGTTTTTCCATTGACTCAAGTCGAGACCATGATTTTTTATTAATTTAAGGAGGTAATTAATTTAGAGGGGATTAATTTATAGGGGTTCTACTGTATCATCATCATCATCAAAGCCTTTATCCCAATAGATTGGGGTAGGCTATATGAACCAATATCTGAATTCACGTTAGATCGTCCATATATATTCTCCTCCTCCAAAGATTCCTATCCAAGGCCATTTGCTCATCCAACTCTAAAACCTCAATATCTTTCCAAACTACTTCCTTCCAAGTCTTTTTCGGTCTTCCTCTAGTCTTAACCCTTCTCTTAACATCCATAGCCTTTATTCTCCTAACTGAAACATCTACAGATTTACGTCTTACGTGTCCAAACTAACATAAATGATTTTCACACATCTTGTCTTCAATAGGTACCACTCTAACCATCTTACGAATATCTTCATTTCTCATTCTATCCTTTCTTGTATATCCACATATCCACCGCAACATTCGCATTACTATTACTCTCATCTTTTGTGTATGTAGCCTCTTAGTCACCCAATATTCACTACCATATAACAATGTTGGTCTAATAACTATCCTATAAAACTTGCCTTTCAACCATATAGGAATTCCTTTATTGCACAACACACATGTAGCACTTCTCCACTTACTCCATCCAGCCTAGATCTTATAGGTCACATCACCATCAATCTCTCTATCCATCTGTACTATCGATCCCAGATATCGAAAATGGTCCCTCTTAGGTATCGCCACCCCATCTAACGTCACTACATTATGCTCTTCCACTCGGTTAGAACTGAATTTACACTCCATGTATTCAGTCTTCATTCTGCTTAGTTTAAATCCTTTTTATTCCAACGTTTGTCTCCATAATTCCAACTTTGCATTAATCTCCGCTCTAGTTTCCTCATATAAGACAATATCATCTGTAAACATCATACACCAAGGCACCTCATCCTGGATGGATTTTCTCAGTTCGTCCATAACTACCGCAAACAAAAATGGACTCAACGCTGACCCTTGGTGTAATCTCACCATGATAGGAAACTCACTTGTTTGCCCCCCACCTATCCTCACATGTGTCCTTGCATCTCCATTCATGTCCTTAATTAGTTCAATATATTTCAAAGGAACCCTTTTCTTCATTAAAGACCACCATAGTACCTCCCTAGGCACTTTATCATATGCTTTCTCCAAATCTATAAAGACCATATGGAGATCTTTACCCAGTACTCAAAAGCACTTCATAAGTTGTCTAAGCAAATATATTGCCTCCATAGTTGATCAACCCGGCATAAAACCAAATTGATTCTCTGATATCTTTACGTTCTTTCTTAATCTCTGTTCTATCACTCTCTCCCATAGTTTCATCGTGTGACTCATCAATTTTATGCCTCGGTAGTTGGCGTAACTTTGAATATCTCCCTTGTTCTTATATAGAGGTATCAAGACACTTTTCCTCCATTCCTTCCGCATTTTGTTAGTGCGTCAAATCTTATTAAACAGATTTGCCAACCACCTAACTCCTATATCTCCAAGGCATTTCCAAACTTCAATTGAGATGTCATAAGGTCCAACAGCTTTTCCGTTCTTCATTATCTTTAGTGCCTCTTTTATCTCTGTCTCTTTGATATTACACATAAAGCACCGAATTAAATCCGTGAGAGGCACCGAGATATTATCCAAAACTTTATTTTGTACGTCATTAAATAATTTGTCAAAATAATCACGCCATCTGTCCTTAATGTCATTGTCTTTAACGAGCGTTCTTTGATGCTCATCCTTAATACATTTCATGACTCCTAGGTCGTGTTTCCTCCTTTCTCTTGCTCGTGCCAATCTGTATATCTTTTTCTCTCTCTCCTTTGTGTTCAACTTGTCTTAAATCTCTTTCGCAACCTTCATCTTAGCTTCTGCCACAACCTTCTTTGCCTCCTTTTTTGCTAACTTATATTCCGTAAAACTCTCTTCTGTATTGTTCTTCTTCAAAGCCTTGTAACACTCTCGCCTAGTCTTTATAGCGCCTTTTATTGCTGCAGTTCACCATGTTGCGTCCTTTCCAATCAGCACTCTTCCGTTTGATACTCCTAATGTCTCTTTGCCTACCTCCCGAATGTATTTTGCCATCTTATTCCACATTACATTTGGGTTCTCTTCTGTTGTCCAATCTTCTTTTTGAATCCAACTATCTCCACATGTTGTATGATAATCTTCTTTTAACTTCCACCATTGAATCCTTTCAGTTCCTTTTTGTTGGTTCCTTCGATGTCATCTATCTATCTTCATATCTAGGACTAGGAGTCTATGTTACGCAGTAACACTCACCTGGGATAACCTTACAATCCAAACATCTATGTCTATCCCTACTTCTAGTTAAAAGAAATCTATCTGACTTGCTCTTAGTCCACTTCTAAAGGTTATAAGATGATAATCTCTCTTCCTAAACAATGTGTTTACTAAGATTAGGTCATAAGATAAAGCAAAATCTAAGATAGCATCCCCACTCTCGTTTCTTACACCATAACTAAAACCCCCATGTACACTATCAAAACCCTCTCTACTTATACCTACATGTCTATTAAGGTCGCCGCCAATAAAAAAGTTATCTCTTAGAAGCACTTCTTGTACTACCTTATCCAAATCCTCCCAAAACTGTCGTTTACTAACCTTATCAAGTCCTATCTGGGGTGCAAACACGCTAATGACATTCAACACCTCTTCTCCTAGAACTAGCTTATTGAAAATAATCCTATCCCCTTGTCTCCTAACCTGTACAACATCCTTATGGTATTCTTTATCTATAATGATACCTACTCCATTTCGATCTCTATCTTTCCCTGTCTACCAAAGCTTATATTGCCAAGGTGCTATCTCCCTAGCCTTTACCCCAACCCATTTGGTCTCCTGAAGACATAAGATGTAAGCCCTTCTCCTACTCATAACCTCACAAATCTCAGCTAACTTACCACTAAGCGTACCTATATTCCAAGATCCTAACCTAAGCTTATGGTTATGGTTATGGACTAACTTCTTTACCCACGCCCATCCATTGTGGTGTGGGAACCTTTGCCTATTTAACATCACATCTAGGCATCGATGTGGAGCGTCGCTTCGTGGGCAATGGCCTAGCAACCCTTGCCCACTTTTCACTACACCCGGTTTCTGATGCAACGTGTCGTTGAGTAGGGGATGCTTCAACTATGTTATGATATTGGTTCATTTCATGAGATTGGACTAGTTTTTATGGCTGTTTGTTCAAACCTACTGCCACCCTCCTCTTTTACCTGGGCTTGGGACCGGCTGCGTTAACTCACACAGGTGGAGTTAGGGGTTCTATTGTATATACTTGAAAAAAAATGAACTTACATCACTTAAAGAAAATATGCTTTTTCTCTTCCAACTAGTGTGTGTAAGATATTGTGAGTCATTAGTGTGTGTAAGATTCATTAGAAGACTTGTTCAAATATAGAGTAAAAAAAAGGCCAAGCTTCTTCTTGACACATTTCAATTTTTCATAACAAGTTATTGGATCAAACTCATTGAAGTAAAATTTTATCATTTTGAATTTCATTCATGGACCAAGAATAGATCTAATAGAATAAAAATAAATTTTAAATATAATTAAAAAATTAAAAAGGTACCATAAAAAAAGGTTAAACAGATCGACTTATTTAAGTTCAGGTTAAGTCGATTTAGGCCTAAACCTAAATGGATCTGGCTTAAAAGTCCTTTCCCTAAATAGATTGCCAAAGTGAAGCACAAGCTCATATGAGCCAAGTCAAACCGATCAATGGGATTTGATCCATTTTGACAGTGTTATATGAACTATTAAACATATTTAGATAATTTTTTTATTTTACATTAAAAATATTATCATTTCAAATATATTTTTGATTAATTTTTATTTTTATCGAAAATGTGAAAAATCAAAATTTTTATAAGGAATATGCATATTTCTTATTAAATTAAAAACTTAAATAATTTATATTTTATCAAAAGAAATCTCAAGATTAGCTATGGTCATTTTCTAATATTAATTGGGTTATTATCTTATTCATTGTCAATGAAATTTTTTAACTTCACAAACTAAATTAAAATGATGACATATGTTTTTATATGTTTGATGTTATGAAAAAATCTAAACTCGAATAAGAAGTGTCATGTGTCGAATTGCTGTATTCCTAGTCAAGTAAGGGGTGACGTCACGCTATAAGCATTTGCTATAGATTTCTTTCATTAGTGTAAAATTTATTTTGTTTTTAAGTAAAAAAAAAACTCATGCTGCAAATGACGCTTTCAATGTGAGCTTGGCTCTCAGGAAAATACAACGGCGACACGAAGCAAATTTCAACAGTAAATTGAGACGTAGGGATTTTTGTTTCAAATTTTACCACTAAATATTGTGTGCAGAAACTATTCATATGGCACATTAATTAGCAACGAAATCAGTGATGAAAAATTTTGTAGTTGATTCATAAACAAAAAAAACCTATAATTTGAATTAGCAACAGAATTTTTCATCACTGATTCCGTAGCTAATGCTTAACAATAACGGAAAGCGATGGAACCAACAAAACAAAAAAGATTATTTAGTTTCTATTTTTTCTTTAGTTAAGGAATCAACAACGAAAATTTCCTTAGCTAATTTCGTAGCTGATGCCTTTTAGCAACGGAATTAGCTACGAAAAAATTCATCGCTGATACAAAACAAAAAAAGGTTTTTTATTTTTTTATTTTTTCTTCTATGAAGGAATCAATGATGAATCCGTAATTAAATCTGTCGCTGAAAGGCATCAGTTACGAAAATTTTCATTGTTGATTGTTTCATAAATTTAATAAAACACTTATTTTTTCTTTTTTTAAATAATTTATTTTTCTCTTTTTAATTCTCATTAGCGATGGATTTTTATGTTACTAAAAGCATCAATGATGACTCTGTATGGTTACTAGGCAAGTCAGGTGTGGCTGGGGGCATTAATGAAATAACTTTTAGTAATAGAATTTTTGTTGCTAATCCAACAAAAAATCCATCGCTAAAGAGTTGGAATTTGTGTCCCACCCCTTTTCTCTTTCTCACTCAGATTCCCACCCCTTTCCCTCCCAATTTCTTCTTTCTTTTCTTTCTTCCCTCAAAATCCTTGCCACCATTCACTGTTCAGCCACTGTTACTGTTCAACAGTCGATCAACCTCCTTGTTGTTGCTATCATCGACCTTTCTCTCTCTTCCGTTTTCTCTCTTCTCCATTTCTCCTAAAACCACCACAAACCCATTTCTCCTCCACCCTCTTTTCTCCTCCCAACATCAATAACCACCATATTTTGACTCACCATTGCCGGCCTCCTCCCCTATATAGTGGTATAATTTTTTTTTAAGTTAATATGTTATTTATTTTTGTTAGTAATGTTGTTAATTTTTTTAGCTTATTAATGTTGTATATATTTTGTTGTTATTTATTTGAATATGTTATTACGTTGTATAGGAATATTTATAGAAAATTCTTTATATTTTTTTAAACGTATAAATTTATTTTTTTAACTTTCAAATGTATAAATTTATTGTTGTAGATTTTACTTTGGTTAATATATTTAGAAATAATAATTTATTGTTGTTTGTGTGTGTATATAAATATATATTCATATGGTTGTATTAATAGATTGACAACTTTATTGTTATTAATTGGTTTTGTAACGCCATCGGAAGATAGGATTTTCGAGCTAACTTTTTTCTTTACTCATTATGTTTGTCAATTGCTCAATGTAATTATTACCTAACAAGTAGTTACTACTTGTTTAGTGTTTAAGACTGATTGTTTAAGATCCCATTAAAGTTTCCTCGTAATACGTGTCAAAAAAACGAAACTGAAAAATTTCGCCCTTAATTAGAACTATTATCCATCCTCATACAACAACACAATATCATTTCAACCTGTGGCATAATCAATATCTCACTATCCATTTAATACATTGCATATTCATTTAACAAAGTATCAAGAATATTTTCCATTAAAAGGCACAGTTTAATTACAATCTCGATATAATCCTAATACTTACATCCCCAAATCTTACACACTATGTGTGTACAAAAGAAACTAAGTGTCTACAATATAAACAAAAGAATAAGAGGTTATACCTCAACTCAAAAGTGTTCAACCTTGCAGTACAGCGAGCTCTCAGTGCACTGCACTTGTGCCCAAGTCTATCGAAAGAAAACTATGCGAAGAAAGAAGAGGTGAGCTAAAGCCCAGTAAGAGAAATATATGCCAAGTGATGTTAAGCACCTATTATATTATGTGCATAAAGATGCATGTTAAAACCAAGTGATAATGGTAAATAATGTACCTAATAAAAATCAGTGTACCAAAATCATTCGTAACACGTAATTCACATCGGACACCGAGGTCCACAATATATGTACAGTGTAAAATATACTCAACGATACAAGATTAGTTCGACCAAAAGCAAAACTTGAAATAGATGTAAAACCGAGATCTTGTAAGCTCAATTCAAATACATATTTCACTTGTTGAAAACATAACCATACCACAGTTTAAATACAAAATCTCAGAAACGTGGTATGTCCTTTCGTATAATACGGTAAAGTAACCAGGAAATGATAACATAATCGTGAAACTTTCACACGAGAACATTCACTGTGGCCAATAGTGGTTCTCTCATATAGGTGCCTATTGGCCATGCCGGTATAAACGATACCATAAAGGCATCTCACGATGTCACGAAAACATCTCACGATACCACGAAGGCATCTTACGATACCACAAAGGCATCTCACGATGTCACAAAGACATCTCACAATACCACAAAGGCATCTCACGATATCACAAAAACATCTCACGATACCACAAAGGCATCTCACGATTCCATAAAGGCATCTCACATATCAAAATCCGTACAAAGACTGATTTTCAAAACACCATTTTATCACCAAAGTATGTGTATCATTTAAAACAATGCATTTTGAAAACATCAAAATGATTAAACATGCTTGTAATATTTAACACTTAATCCCTACATGTGAAATCACTTTAGTAAAGCTGTCAGAGTAAACCCATTTCAACTCATATAAACAAGATTCGATACTTCAGTATAATAACCTTTTCGTAAAGCGTACGGATCTCGATGCAAAGTTTAATTTATGAAGTGCATGATGATAATGGCATTTACTACCAACATAGGCTAACCCTTATGAAGTACGCCTAGGGTAACCTCCAATCGAAAATTCGGCATTATAACAGCGTAATAAGAACTATCCCCAATATCCTATTAGTGCAAACCTCCTCAACCTACATTATCATCCAAGGTTCTCAATACACAATATGCAACATGTATACAAGTCCAATCTGATTCAACCATAGTCTAAGTTCCATCTCTAGCTTATGCAAAGATGAGTATCAACCAACACCCCCAATACATCTTTCTTATAATTTAGGAATATATATTTATTTAAATTTCAATGCATATAGCTTCCACTCAAAATATATGGATTTGAATTCAACTAGATATCAATAATTTATATTTATATTTATATATATATTTATACATATATTGACCAAGGTTATATATATAAATATATATTTCAATTAAATACTTATATATTTAACTAGGTATATATATTTTTAAATATATAATTATTTATATTTAAACATACATTACAATGCATGATTTCAACATAGCACAACAAGCATAACACAACTTGGATATTTCCCTTACCTATAAAATACCTCACTAGGATTTAGTACCCCCACCCTTGCACCTTGCACTTTAGCACTTCTTTGTATTTTATTTCTCTCTTAGGCCTACATCAAACCAGTATTATTATTATTTATTTATTTATTTTTAAAAAGTTAACATTTAAAGAATAATTGCAACAATGATCTTACCCTTTGAAAGCTTTCAACTAAACCCTTCCCTACTACTTGTTCCTCACTCTTTTAGAGCTTTTATTTGTTCAAGATGTAGTGATCCTATGTTCATACAAAACCTTAGTAATTAATCTACTATACACCAAAACAAACTCTTAAGCTAAAGAGCATTCTTACCCTAAATTCACCCTAAATTCCCAAGTGACCGAGACCTATAAAACCTGAGTGTGCTTCACCGTTTCAGTTAGTAACCACTGTTCCCTACCATCGGCCTCTCGGTTCCAGCTGCTGTCCCCATCATTTCCCTTGTTTGCATGTTAGTTACTGCTCTGCCTCACGCCTCTGCTTCAGCTAAATATGCCCCCTTGTTACAGCTCCACTTCTAACAAAGGAAGAGAAGTTAGCGCACTTCTTCTCTCCCTTCCTACTTCTCTTTTTTTTTTTTTCACTGTGTTTCACGTTGCTTCTGGCTCTACTGCTTCACAGAGTTGCTGCTCTGTTTCTTCTCCAAACAACCCTCCCTTCGAAACTTTTAAAAAAGACAAAATCCAGCAACTTACCCCTACTTTGATTCTCCTCTGCATCGCTCATTTCAGCTGCCATCATTTGTTTTCAGCATCTGATCAGACCATTTTGGCCCTCGATTTTGCACTGATTCATAGCAGCAAATTGCACTCTTTCTTTCTTAGTTCTTTTCCCTCAGCTGCAACTCATATTTCACCCCTGTTTTGAACCCCAACTTTCAGCCCTAAATGACGCTAATTTCTGCCCCCAACTCTGCGCCCCATGGCAACTTTGGCCACCCCAAATGTCACTGCTTCTAGCCATTCCCAATTCCTTTTCCTTCCTTTAGAGCCGACAATGGCAGCCCCTTTTCTTTCTTCACAAATTTCCTTTCTTTTCTTCTTTCTCAATGCAGCCCTCAGCCTTGAATTCTCTCCTTACTCGATAAATCAGCCCCCTGTTTTTGTGTGTGAAAGACTCCCACGTTAGTGGGAGTAGTTTTGAATACTATTCTCTTCCTCAAGAAGCCAATATGATATTTATTTATTTATTTCATTATTATTTTTTTATATCTATATTATACTAATATAAATGTAAGGTGTATTCTAATATATATGTAATGTATAATACATAAGCTCTAAATATATATATATATATATATATATATATATTTGTAGCTTTTTATATATTCATTTCATTTATTTTGTTATGTTAATTTTATGTGTAAGTATGTGCATATTTAATTGTATGTTACTAGTTATACATGATTATTATTTCCTATATGCGTTATTTCATTTCTCTTATTATTTGAGGAAATAATAATTAAACTCTTACTGGTACAGTAAGTTCATATTTTCGCTATTTACATAGAATCTCATGTAAGTTTGAGTTCACAACACTACCTTGCTAATTTAATTTAGATATCCTCGTTTACCCAGTAATTGATATATCACCAAAATTACACATGAAAGAATTTATTTAATTAAATTAATTTAATTTATTTAACTAGTAAATATTTTATCACCTTGCACCAAGTGAATAAATTCCTTTTCGACAAGATAGAGTTACTTGTAGCTTAGAGCTTGACTCAGTAGCGTTACCTCGAATTTCATGTCAACTAGTTTGCTTACTTTGCCTGTACGTTCGAGTCCCTACCAATATCCGAGTTGTTATTATCTGATTATAATATTATAATAATTTTAATTAAAGAATTAATTTAAGTAGGGTCGAAAAATGTAGGTTATCACAGGTTCAATGTTATATATTGTTATATTTATTATACTTTTCTTTATATATATTTACATTGTTTTTTTTAAATATATTTATATATTATTGTATTAATAGTTTTAATATGTAGTTTAATTAAGGTTGTATGTATTTTATTTTTGATATTTTCTATTAAATGAAAAAAGTATTTAATATTTAACATATTTTTTTATATTGTTGTAGGTTATTTAATATTTAAAAGGAGTGCTTCCATGGATTGTGATCATAAGGTAATATTTTAACAATTTCATATTACATTAAATATATTGTGTAATAATTAGTTGTTGAATTAAGAAAATAGATTGAATTGATATTAAAGTTTAAATTATGATTTAGAATTTTTTATTGTAATTGAATTGGCTGGGATATTTGCTTTGATTATTATATTTATTTATTTTGTATGGTTATTTTAGTTGATTTATAGATCTTTTATTAAGACTATGTAATGGATAAGGATAGGAGTTGGATGTATTGCCAATTAGATAGTAATAGTCATATTAGAAATGAGTTTTTAAATGGAGTTGAAAAGTTTATTGGTTTTTCATTTTCAAATAGGCAGTTTGCCAGTAAAAATAGAATAAAATGTCTTTACATCAAATGTAAAAATAGACAGTTTTTAGAAGGCGATAAGGTGTGGAAACATCTTTTTTACAAAAGTTTTATGGGTGGTTATACTATTTGGGATAAACATGGTGAAGTTGTTGAATTAAAGGAAAAACAATTGATTATAAAAGAAGGAACTGTTTCAAAACATATAGATGGATCAGTTCTTTTCTCGTGCATGCACATAGGTTGGCATGTAACTTTTTTCCATCATTTACGTGATATTCTAGTATATATATATATATATATATATATATATATATAAAATTTATAGCTAACTTAAATTTCTAAATGTTTTACTCGAAGAGGGAAAAGCATAATCGGACACCTATATATAAAGAAGTTTTTGACTGAATCCACAAAAAAAGATGCTAGCAAAGGTAATACATGGACATTAAGTCCAAAGCTGTCAGTATATGTATATTTAATATTTTTTCTTCTTCTGTACATCAATTATTTAATTACCTCTTAAGTTTATATAATAATATATATATTTTCTTGTAGGAAAAATATAATGCTTCATTGCCTAAGAAGTATGGTGCGGATATTTGCAGTCAACCAAACTTTGATCCTGATGTTTGGTGTGATTACATTGGAGGAATGGAAACTACGTGCACACACATATACGACTTTGGAAATAGTTCAGGAAGTAGAGATATATTTGGGTCATCTGCTTCTTCAGTGAGTCCGATGTTCTCGGTTTCCCCATCAACAGTAAACCAAAATGAACGAATCGACAATATTGAAGTGAAACTTAAAGAAGTCCTGCATTACAACAAGGAAGCTTAGATGACTCAGGTATAGGGGAGTAACTCAAGAGGCCCACCAAATTCCCAAGTTGGACCTTCTTCATGAATCTCTGTTTTGTGAGACTTTTTCCGTCCTTTTATTTTTGTATGATTTTACAATTTCATGGACATTGACAGATTTTATGGATTTCATGGATTTTAACTATGTTTTATGAATATGTATAAATCTTATAGATGTTTAAGATTTTTCATATTTATGGATTTAGATATTTTAAGTGTTTCCATATATATATATAGTCATGAATTTAGTTTCTTATGTATGGATTTATGTATATTCTAGAAAAATTCTAGAAAAAATTATTGAATTTATTATTTTGGAACGAAATTTATATGAATTAGCAACAAAAAAATTGTGAAATTAGTGTCAGAATTCATCTCATTAGTGATAGAAATCATCATATTAGTAACGAAAATTCCGTCGTTGATGCTGACAAAATTTTTTTAAGAAAATAAAAAATTTTATAAACTATTAGCGACGGAATTTCCTTTATTGATGTCTTTTAGTGACAAATTTTTTTATGAAAATTAAAAAAATTAATAAACTATTAGCTAAAAATATTTTTATGGAAATAAAAAAGAATTTAATAAACTAATAGTAGCGAGAAACCCATCGCTGATGTCTTTTTGCAACGAAATTTCCGTTATTGATTTTTTTAGCAATAGATTTTCATGTAAATTAAAAAAATGGAATTAAGTCTTTAGCGACGGAAATTTCGCCACTAATGACATAAATTCCCTAGCTTTAAAAAATTTCATCGCTAACTTGGCTATGGAATTACCGACGAAATTTTAATTTTTAGCCACTCAATCAAAAGATTGTTGGTAAAGTAGGCCTTTATTTTCAAACATGCTAAATGTGATATAGTATTAATGTTTGTGGAGTTATTTGAATTATGATTCAAACCTTCTAATTATAATACATAAATGTTATGAAATTATAGAAAGAACATAATGAGAGAGAGCAAGAAGAGAGATTTTCTCTTATTCTTCAAGTATGTTCTTCAACTATATTCAATACAAGGATGGTAAGTCTCTATTTATAGGCTTCACAAATACATCCGTTACTATTGCATTCAATATCGTAACAGCTATCCGTTACCATAATAATGGGGAAGTTATAAACTTAATAAAGAGGAAGTTACAAACTTAATTAAGGGGCAGATGAATAGTTT
This sequence comes from Heritiera fomes, assembly GCA_032173925.1. Taxonomy (NCBI): domain Eukaryota; kingdom Viridiplantae; phylum Streptophyta; class Magnoliopsida; order Malvales; family Malvaceae; genus Heritiera; species Heritiera fomes. The sequence goes on along the minus strand of JAPDPM010000009.1, from coordinate 10,276,785 downwards.
CTTATTCATGTACCAATATGAAGAGTATGGGAGATGAATGGACTCATTCATGTATCAATATGAAGAGTCATGGGAGATGAATGGACATCCATATTTATAATTATTCATAACACTCCCCCTTGGATGTCCATTACTAGAGAATATGCCTCATTAAAACCTTACTAGGAAAAACCCTATGGGACAAAAACCTAGTGAAGGAAAAAGAGTACATTATTCTTCAAAATACACATGAGACGCTGCCTCATTAAAAACCTTACCAGGAAAACCTAGTGGGACAAAACCATGGTTAAGGAAAAAAGAGTACAACGTGAATTTACTCCCCCTCATGATTATATCACTTGAGATCTCTGAGTCGACGCAATCCAACATTGTGAACTAACTTCTCAAATGTAGTTGTAGGAAGCACCTTTGTTAATAAATCTGCCAAATTTTCACTTGAACGAATTTGTTGAACATTTATATCACCATTCTTCTAAAAGTCATGAGTGAAAAAAAACTTCGGTGAAATGTGTTTTGTTTTATCACTTTTGATATATTGTTCCCTCAGTTAGGTGATGCATGCTGCATTATCCTCATGTAAGACCGTTGGTGCCTTTTTTCTTGAAGATAAACCATAAGCTCTTCGTATGTGCTGAATTACAAACACATTCACGACTAGCCTCATGTATTGCCAAAATTTCAGCATGATTAGAAGATGTGGCTGCTATAGTTTGTTTCATGGAACGCCATGAAATGGTGGTGCTACCACATGTGAATACATATTCAGTTTGTGATCGAGCATTATGAGGATCAGATAGGTACCCTACATCTACAAAACCAATCAAATCTGTTTTGGGTAGGTTAGAAAAATACAAACCCATATCCTTTGTACCTTATAGGTAACGAAGTACATGTTTAATCCCATTCCAATGCCTTCGGGTTGGACAAGAGCTATATCTCGCTAATAAGTTAACAGAGAATGATATATCAAGTCGTGTACGACTAGCGAGATACATTAGTGCTCCAACTGCACTCAAGGATGGTACTTTAGGACCAAGAATTCCCTCATCACTTTCCCGAGGTCGAAAAGGGTCTTTATTTACATCAAGAGACCTCACAACCATTGGGGTGCTCAACGAATGTGCTTTGTCCATATAAAATCGTTTTAGCACCTTTTCTATATAAGTTGTTTAATGCACAAGAATCCCGTCCTTTTAAATGTTTTATCTGTAACCCAAAATTTTGTCTTTCCAAGATCTTTCATCTCAAATTCTCTTTTCAAGTACTCTACTGCCTTTGAAATCTCTTCAGGAGTTCCAATGATATTCAGTTCATCAACATATACCGCAATAATAACAAACTCAAATCTAGACCTCTTTATAAAAATGCATGGGCAAACGGGATCATTCTTATATCCCTTTTTTAACAAATATTCACTAAGGCAGTTATACCACATGCGACCAGATTGTTTTAATCCATATAGAGATCTGTTTAATTTGATTGAGTAATATTCTTGAGAACTAGAATAACATGCTTCTGGCAGTTTAAATCCTTCTAGGACTTTCATATAAATGTCATTATCAAGTGGGCCATACAAATAGGCTGTAACGACATCCATTAGATGCAAGTCGAGTCCCTCTTTTATTGCCAGACTAATTAGAAATTGAAAAGTAATCACATCCACCACAGGAGAGTATGTCTCTTCATAATCAATACCAAGTCTTTGCGAAAAACCTTGTGCAACTAGACATGCTTTATGTCTTCACAATTTCACCTTTTTCATTTCGTTTTTGCACAAAGACCCATTTATACCGCACTGGTTTTACACCATCGGGTGTACGGACTACTGGTCCAAAAACATTTCTCTTTTCAAGAGATTTCAATTCTGCCTCAATTGCGTCTTTCCATTTTGGCTAATCATATCTATGCTTACATTCCTCAATAGACTTTGAGATCCTCGTCATCATTCATAAGATCTAGCGCTACATTGTATACAAAAACATCATCGACGTCGATTTTATTTCGGTTCCATATTTTTCTTGACATGACATAATTTATCGAGATCTCTTCATTTTCAGTAATTTTAGGTACCTGACTTTCTTTTGGAACTGTAATGTCAGTCATGTCTAGGGGCTCTTCTGTAGACTCTTCTGGAGTTACAATTTCCTCGACCTAGCCATCGTGAACCTTTGCTCCTTTTCTTTTTCGAGGATTCTTATCTTTGGAACCAACTGGTCTACCATGCTTCAGGCATGCTTTAGATTCATTGCAACAAAAGGTTGTCCTTCTAGGACATCAATTTTAATTGGAGCATTAACAGCTGGTATATGTGACTTTGTCACTCTCTTTAGGTCAGTAAATGCATCTGGCAATTGATTTGCTAAACTTTGTAAATGAATTATCTTTTGAACTTCTAGTTCGCATTATTTTGTACAAGGATCAAGATGAAACAATGATAATTCATTCCAACTTATCTCTTTTTCCAGCTGCCTATTTTCTCCCCCTAAGGTTGGGAAGACTGATTCATCAAAATGACAATCAGCAAATCTAGCTATAAATAAATACCCTGTTAATGGTTCTAAATATTTAATTATAGATGGGGATTCATATCCAACATATATTCCCAACCTCCTTTGAGGACCCATCTTAGTACATTGTGGTGGAGGAATTGGAACATATACAGCACATCTGAAAATTCTTAGATGGGAAATATTTGGTTCCTGACCAAAAACCAATTGTAAAGGGGAGGACATATGATAACTTGTTGGCCTGATGCGAATTAGTGCTGCCGCATGTAAAATAGCATGACCCCAAGCAAAAATTGGGAGTGTTTGATTTCATTAGTAATGGTCTTGCAATCAATTGAAGATGCTTAATAAATGATTCTGCAAGGCCATTTTGTGTATGAACATGTGCTACAGGATGTTCAACACTTATCCTAATAGACATACAATAATGATTGAAAGTTTGGGAAGTAAATTCACCAGCATTGTCAAGACAAATTGTCTTGATGGGATAATCTGGAAAATGTGCTCGTAATCTGATTAATTGAGCAAGTAACCTTGCAAATGCTAGGTAGCGAGTTAATAATAAAGATACATGTGACCACCTAGTTGATGCATCAATTAAAACCATAAAATATCTAAAAGGTCCAAATGGTGTATGTATTGGTCCACATATATCACCTTATATTCGTTCTAGAAAAGTAAGGAATTCAATTCCTATCTTAGCTGGTAATAGTCGAATAATTAACTTGCCTTGAGAACAAGCAGAGCATGGGAAATCTTTCGATTGAAGAATCTGTTGGCTCTTCAATGGATGTCCATATGAATTCTTAACTATTCTTCGCATCATTATCGATCCAGGATGGCCTAACCGGTCATGCCAAACAACAAAGTTATTGTGATCTGTAAGCTTCTGGTTAATGACCACATTTGTTTCAATTGTTTTAATTCTTGTGTAGTACAAACCGAAGGAAAATGCCAGTAATTTTTCTAATACAATTTTATTACCCAAGATTATACTCGTAATGTGAAGGTACTCAATGTCTCCTTCACTTGTTGTCTCAATATGATATCCATTTTGGTGGATATCCTTAAAATTCAATAAATTTCTTTGAGACTTGGGAGAGTATAATGCTTCATGAATTTCAAATTTTGTTCCTCCAGGCAAGAATATGTTAGCTCTTCCGAAGCCTTCTATCAATTTTGCACTACCCGATATAGTACTAACATTAGCCTCTTGCATTATTAAATAAGAAAAATATTTCTTATTCTTTAATATAGTATGTGTAGTGGCACTGTCTGCGAGACATATATCTCCACTACTCATTGCAAATCGAACCAGGAGAGTATCTATGTTCTTCATTGAAAATAAGAAATATGTAGAGTATTCAAGAAAGAATATCAAAATTGGAGGAGAGTAAAAGTGTGCTCGTACCTGCTTCCTATGTCTCTACACCTTTATATAGGTGTTTAAGTGGGCGGTTACACTCATTAAATGGGCAGTTACATAATTAAATATATAATTAAGTGAGCAGCAGTTACGACGGTTATGTAATTATTGGCAGTTACACTCATAAATAACCAAAACATAATGAAGCATCTAAACATGACAAATACTTAATAATTAGAATCCTATTAATAACAAGCATGTGTAAAATAAAGTCCAATATCATCTAAATGAGTGGCATCAACATAACCATAATCAAAATCATCATTTTCACAAACAAAATTTGTCTCATCTTTTCCATCACTATGTTCCCACTTCTGGTGGTATATGTGTTTTTAAAATGACCACCTTGATAATTACTATGTTCACGTCCACGTCCACGACCATGACTACTAGCATGACCTCTGTTTTTTCCATTATATGTTGTTGCATTCACTGTAGGGAATGGAGCAGATCCAGTTGGACGGGCCTCATGATTTTCATCAATAGCTCATTAGTTTGCTCAGCCACAAGGAGGCATGAAATCAGTTCAAAGTACTTCTTAAAACCTTTTTCATGATATTGCTACTGCAGGAGCATATTAGATGCATGAAAGGTGGAGAATGGTTTTTTTTTTCTAACATATCCTCATAAGTGATCTTTTCTCCACATGACTTTAATTGAGAACTGATTCTAAACATAGCTGAGTGATATTCACTTACAGATTTTAAATCTTGTAATCTCAGATTTGAGTAAGCAAATAAAACGTGCACAAGCATAGATAATTACGGAGGAGCTAGATAAAAATAGATTCACAACCGTAAAAAAAAAAAGATAGATAATTGTGGTTGATTAACGACCTTACTTGAATAGGATCTGCTCTATAGGCTAATACCTCTGTGTCCTTTAGCACAAAGGAGACAGGATCTCAAGTCTGGTTGATGAAGATCCTCAGTTGAGGCCTATTCTCCAAATCTCTCACGGGTTTTTAGAGTCTTGTGCTGATAACGTGTTATGAAATTATAGAAAGAACACAATGAGATAGAGCAAGAAGAGAGATTTTCTCTTATTCTTCATATGTTCTTCAACTATATTTAATACAAGGATGGTGAGCCTCTATCTATAGGCTTCACAAATACATCCGTTACTATTGCATTCAATATCATAACGGCTATCCGTTACCATAATAATAGGGAAGTTATAAACTTAATAAAAAGGAAGTTACAAACTTAATGAAGAGGAAGTTACAAACTTAATTAAGGGGTAGATGAATAGTTCCTTATTCATGTACCAATATGAAGAGTATGGGAGATGAATGGACTCATTCATGTATCAATATGAAGAGTCATAGGAGATGAATGAACATCCATATTTATAATTATTCATAACAATAAAGACTATTTATTAGAGATATAATAAATAAAAAATTGAATGAAAATAGTTTTTTTGTTCATAGGGATGTATGAAAAAAAGGCGAAGTTTAAATCTAATTTCTACTAAAATAGAATAATACTTATATCAAATCTTTTATAAACCATCTTACTGTACTTAAAAAAAATACAAAAGTATAAAGATCAAACTTGACTGAGAAGTGAGAACGAATGCAGCCACTCCATTTGCAATTAGCATTTAGGCTTCTGTTAAAAATTAAATAAAAAAAAGGATAACTTTCTTTCCAAATGTGAAAATTTTAAAACTATAAAAACTAAAGTTTAACTAAAGGTATTCACTTAAAAAAATAATTATAAAACTTAAACATACACTGAACGATTATAAAATTATAAGTGATGAATAAACTGATGATTACAAGCTATATAATTATTGACTAAAATTTTTAAATATATACCGAATCCTTGTTCCTTGTAATTACAATTAGAAGGTATAGTATTATGATATTTTACCTGTATTTATGCTCAAGCTTTTCCGCAAGATGAATTTTTTTTTTGAATAGTCACAAGATAAAATTTTTATATTTATTTCTAACTAACCAATTATACAAATATTTTTTTTGATTGCAAATATTTTTTATTCTATATTTTATAACGAAAAATAATTCCAATCCATTATATATGAAATGATTTAAAAAAAAAAAATCAATCCTAACCCAACGCAATACAGACATTTCTTGCAAGCCCACAGCCCAAATAAAACCTCTTGCAATGCCATATGCCCATATCCGAAACACCTTTCACCCGATCAAACAATTACCCAATAAGTACCCAGCCCTTCAGTTTTTCCCGAACTCACCACGTTGCGTGGCCGATTGTAGGCTTTGGCATCTTTTCCAACATAAAATTTTTGAAATTTTTTATGGTTAAATATCTAAATATATCCTTAAGTTTTTTCATAAAATGAATATCACCCTTTAACATTTTATTACATGCAAATCAATTCATAAAATTTTATTTTCTATAAATAAACTGTAACTTTTCAAAATAACGTAATTAAATTCAAATCTGTTAAATGACATTAACTGCTCTTTGGACATCTTACGTGGTAATTGATGTGGATAGCTTTGTAGATTGTTCCGTGGCATGCCACATTTGGTATACAAAAGGAAATTAATGTTATTTAATATATTTAAACTTAATTACGTAATTTTAAAAGATTAAAAGTTTATTTATAAAAAAAATTTTATGCATTCAATAAAACATTAAAAGTTTAGATATATTTTCTGCAAAATGTTACAAGCATATTTAGCTATTAAGCATTTTTTAGTAAAATAAATTGTCAAATGCCTGCATTTATTTATGATATGGCAAAGCCCATTCATGTTGGGCTAAAGCCCAAACACCAGAGAGTACGCCACGTGACGGAAGCTTATTGGACCACGTGGAATTCGGCGAGAGATAGTCCGAGACAGCATAGACCACTCTCGTCTGCGGCAGGGCCTCTATCGCCACAGAGACTTGAGGGCCTATCGCCAAGAGCCTGTCGGGCTGGACACGTGGCACGTGTTTTCCCGCGTGTGGCGACAGACTTCTCCCACTCTTATGTGTCGCATCACTTCTACAGCCTCCCGCCGAGCGACAGATCTATGCCTCCGTCTAAAATTGGTGATGTTTGTGTTGTATTCGGATACAAACTCTTCAAAAGACGGAATCACCCTCCAGGTAATTACTCTACGATATTTGCCTATAAATAGGTCGCATGTATTATTTTACTCCCTAATTTTTGACTACTAGCTTTTACGTTTCCCACTACCGAAGAACCTTCTACTGACTTAAGCATCAGAGTGCCTACACAGGGAACCACCCCCTATGTTCCTCTGACTTTTCTTGTTTTTACAGAAGCTTCCTAGAGACAAGTGGAGAGAAAAGACAGATATCGACGTCAGCAAGCATTTATTGTTGTTTTGAGCAACAACAATTGGCGTCGTCTATGGGAAACGTATTAAAAGCCAATCAGAACTTTTAAGATGGTGAGAACAAGATCGACCAATGTGAGAGCTGGAAGTGATGAAAACTCTGTGAGTTCTCCTGAACAGCCGATTCGCCAAAGAACCCAAGAGAACAAGGAAGAGGAGAAAACAACTGTAACCATGGTAGGATTTGAAACTCTGAGGCGATAAAGCGAGGAGATAACTCAGGCGCTCAAAGCCATGATGGACCTGTTTAAGGGAGTTCTTTCGCAATTGAATTTGCCGCCGGCAGTACAAAACCTCATAGGAGAGACGAGCGACGAGGTGCCGTAGTAGGCGGGTAGGCGGCAGACTAATCATGTGGCGACAAACCCCTCTCTGCCACAAGAAGGGCCCCATGCGGGAGATGGTCATAATCAGCATGATGCGACAGGATTTGGGTGTAGGAACCCTGTCGCACATTCTCCGCGTGAGTATGAGGCAGCGATAGAGTTTGGGCCCGCAACAGGTGTTAGGCGACAGAGTATCGGGCGACAGGGTGCTGAAGCTGCGGCAGGGTCTTCCTCCCATCACCTAGTGTATCGAATTTTGCTAGTACTAACTTAGAACATGGTGTTGGAGGTGCTGGAAAGAATGGTGGTGACGACCAAAACACTTGGGGAGCTGGGTTGGAGTTTGACTCCACCTAATGCATACAAACGACACGAGTAGATGCACCTCGAAAGAAGGGTAAGGAAATAGTGGTTGAAGACCTGCCTGCTTCGTCCCATGCTGAAAGGGATAGAAATCAACTCGCTCCCCTATGGACATGAAAAAAATGATAGAACAAGTGTTGGAAGAGAAGAAGTTGGTGTCCGCAGAAGAAAGCCAGAGGAGAAGAGTACCATTCTGCACCATTATCATGCAAAAACCGCTGCCTCCAAAGTTCAAAATGCCGCAAATGATCGCGTACACGGGGAAGACAAACCCCTACGACCATATGCAAACTATGAGGCCTTGATGTTGTTACATAGGTGGGAGGATGAGATAATATGCAGGGCCTTTTCGCTCACTTTGACCAGGCATGCGATGAAGTGGTTCAATAATTTGCCCAAGGGGTCTATTGTCTCTTTTGACCAGCTGCGAATCGAATTCCTTAAGGCATTTGCAGTGAATTGCCAGAGAAAAAAGGAACCAACTTATTTGCTCACCCTTAAACAAGGAGTCGTTGAAGAGTTATGTGGATCGGTTTAGAGACGCCACTCTGGAGGTACGAGATTTGCAAGTTGGTATAGCAGTAGCAGCCATGTTACAAGGAACAAGGTCTGAGAAATTGCAGAAGTCCCTGTCACTAGACCAGCCAACCACAATCTCAGACCTACTTTCTCGAGCAAATAAGTATATCACTCAAGAAGAGGTGATGAAAATGGTATTAATTGGGGAGCAGAGAGAAGTAAGGAAGCGAGGAAGAGAAGTCACTAAGGCACCTTCTAATTAGCCGAGAAAATCTGACAAAGCCCCTACACTGAAATACACCACTTACACCTCGCTCACTGAATCTCGGACTTCAATGTTGGCAACTATTGAGGGGTCAGGTCTCATACGGCTTCCAAAAAAGGCATCAGGAAACTTGGGCCGTGACTTGGACTCATACTGTGATTACCACTCGGCGCATGGGCATTCGACAGAGAAGTGTAGGGAGTTAATGAATCAGCTAGAGAAGTTGGCGCAGGAAGGAAAGATAAACAGATTTGTGTGGAGGAGTAATAGAAGCTACTATCTTGCGCATAACAGGGGGAATTACCCTAGGGATAGAAGAGATGAGAATAGGGGGAATGTGAGAAGAAATGAAGACACCAGGAGAAATGCTAACAGAAGGGTGGACAAAAGGAATCGGGACGAAGATAATGAGCCCACAGGGTCAACTATTAATGTGATATCTGGAGGAGAATCGTTAGCTGACGCATCCTCCTCGTTTCGAAAGTCCTATGCTCGGCAAGCTTATCAGGTCAATTCAGTGATGGAGGAAAGGTAGGAAGAGGAGCTTATTACCTTCACACTAGCCGACAAGGGAGATGTTACTATTTCTCATGATGATCCGATGATGATCTCAGCGGTTGTAGCAAAGCATCCAGTCAGTCAAATCCTAGTTGACAATGGAAGCTCAGTGAACTAATTTACTGGAACTGCTTTGAGAAAATGAATATCGCAGAGGATAGGCTAAATTCGGTGCTTACACCTTTATATGGATTCTCTGGAGAAAAGGTCAAAGTACTAGGGGCAGTTTAACTACCTGTCACATTGGGGGAGAAGACGAAAAGCGTTGTCCGTCAAGTACTATTCATGGTGGTAAAGTCAACATCAGTGGCTTATAATATGATACTCGGGCGACTGTTGCTGAATGACATGAGGGTAGTAGTACACCCTTACTATTTGTTAATGAAGTTCTCGACTCCTCACGGTGTTGGCCAAGTGAGGGGAGACCAAAGAAGAGCTAGAACGTGTTATATCGAGTCAACTACGTGCAAGGGAATTTAGAGAAAAGAAACCCTTACGATCGAAGAACCGCCTAAGCCAAAGCCTGACGAGGGGATGGAGGTAGTTCGATTAGATGATGAAGATGAAGAAAAGGTAGTGCATGTGGGAAGTCAACTCCCAGAGAAAACAAAGGAGGAAATAATTCGGTGCTTGAAGGAAAATGCTGATGTATTTGCATGGACCCTACCGATATGCCTGGAATTGACTCTAGAGTTGCTTGCCACCGGTTGAATGTAGTCCTAAGAGCCAAACCGGTTAAGCAGAAGAAGAGAAATTTTGCTCCTAAAAGGCAGTAGACCATAAATGAGGAGAACCATAAACTGTTACAAGCTGGGTTCATCAGAGAAGTCAATTACCCGAAGTGGTTGGCTAATGTGGTAATGGTAAAGAAGGCCAATGGAAAATGGAGGATGTGTGTGGATTTTACGAACTTGAACAAAGCCTGCCTTAAAGATTCATATTCGTTACCTCGAATTGACAAGTTAGTGGACGAGACCTGTGGATATGAACTGCTGAGTTTTCTGGATGCTTTTTTGGGGTACCACCAAATCATGATGCATCCAGATGATGAGGAGAAGACCTCATTCATTACCGATAGTGGAACATATTGTTATCGGGTAATGCCTTTCGGTCTGAAGAATGCGGGGGCAACATATCAACGCATGGTGAATAAGGTGTTCAAAAACTTATTAGAAAGCACCATGGAAGCGTATGTGGATGACATGATCATTAAAAGCCAAAAAGAAGAGTCATATGCCGAGAAAATATCGAAGGTATTTGAGGTGTTACGACAGTATACGATGAACTTGAACCCTAACAAATGCTCATTCGGAGTGACGAGAAAATTCTTAGGGTTCATGATTACTAATCGGGGAATAGAAGCTAAATTCGAGAAAGTTCAAGCCATTTTAGACATGAAGCCACCCAATACTGTTAGGGAAATTTAAAGGCTAACAGGGAAGATAGCAGCTTTAAATTGCTTTTTGTCCAAATCAACTGAAAGGAGTCTGTCGTTCTTTAAGGAAATAAAGGCGGGAAAGAATTTCAAATGGACAAAAGAGTGTAATGATGCCTTTGAGAAATTAAAAGACTACCTGAAAGAGTTACCACTATTGTCTCGACCACAACCTGGAGACCAACTCCTTATGTATCTCGGTGTAGGAGAGAAAGCTATAAGCACAGTCCTATCGAGGAAGGAAGGAGACAAGGACTGTCCAATCTACTATGTGAGCAAAGTCTTACTAGATGCCGAGACAAGGTACCCCCTAGTAGAGAAGATAGTTTTATCATTGGTGATGGCAACTCGAAAGTTACGACCGTACTTCCAAGCTCACTCGGTGACTGTCTTAACATATCAGCCTTTGAGTCAAATACTGCAGAAACCAGAACACTCAAGATGTCTAACCAAATAGACAATTGAGCTAAGTGAATACGACATACACTTTCAGCCCCGTCAAGTAATAAAGGGGCAAGCATTGGCAGATTTTATTGTAGAATGCATCGGCCGAGAAGCTGAAGAAGAAACAGAATTAGTTTGGTGGAAGTTATTTATAGATGGGGCTTGCAGTATGGATGATAGTGGAGCTAGAATTGTGCTAACTTCGCCTGAAGGGGAAACCTATGAGTATTCCCTATGCTTTGATTTTCCAAGCTCGAATAACATAGCTGAGTATGAAGCCTTGATAGCCGGAATGAAACTTGCCGAGAAGTTAGAAGTTAGCAACTTAATGGCTCAAAGTGATTCGCAGTTGGTGGTGAATCAGTTCCATGGCGAATATGAGGTGCGAGAGCCAGTCTTGGTACCTTACTTGCAGAAAGTCCAGCTATTAGCACGGTCGTTCAAGAACTTCTGGTTAACATAGATAAACCGGACCGAAAATAGTCATGTGAGTGCCTTTTCAAAATTAGCATCCTCTCGAAGAGTGAAAGGAGAAGTAGTGAAGGTCAAATGTTTGGCCAAACCGAGTACTGAAGAAGAGGAAGTATGTGAAGTAGAGATAGGGAGTGATTGAAGAAGCCCGATCAAAGACTACATTTTGGGAGGCAAACTCCTCACTGACAGAGATGAAGCTCGAAGGTTAAAATTGCAAAGTGCCAGGTTTACCATGGTAAATGGAGAGCTCTACAAGCGTGGGTTCACTATGCCCCTGCTAAAAATGCTTAGGGCCTCAACAAGCTGAATACACATTGGCTGAAGTTCACGAAGGGATATGTGGTGAACACTTAGGAGCTCAAGCCTTGGCCACAAAAATATTACATACGGGGTTTTATTGGCCTACATTGAAAAAAGATACCACTAAAAAGGTGCGAAGATGCAGAAAATGTCAAAAGTTCGCTCATATAGTTACTGTGCCAGTCTCAACCCTTCAAAGCACCCTTCAACCAGCATCATTCCTGCAGTGGGGGTTAGACATCTTGGGACCTTTTCCCTTGGGCACGGGCGAAAGGAAGTATTTACTGGTAGCCACAAACTACTTGACGAAGTGGATAGAAGTGGAGCCTTTGGCTACAATTTCTGAAAAAAAGGTGGAAGTGATGGTATGGAGAGATATTATCTGCCGCTTCGGAATCCCTCTAGTGCTAAATGTCGATCATGTGAAACAATTTGATTATGATGCATTTCGAGAATTTTGTAGAGGCTTGAGTATTCAGCTGAGGATATCGTCCGTATCCTACCCACAAGCTAATGGGCAGGCTAAAGTATGCAATCGAATAATACTGCATGGGTTGAAAACCAGGTTGGACAAGGCTAAGGGAGCGTGGGTGGATGAGATCCCAAGTGTCCTATGGGCCTACAGAACGACAAGTAAAGTATCGACGAGGGAAACACTATTTAATTTAGTGTATGGAATTGAGGCCCTCATCCCAGTTGAAATTGGAGCTGAATCACTTTGATTGGTCCCTTACGTTGAAGAATCTAACTCTTAGGGACTTAGGGAGAATCTTGATCTGATAGATGAGCTAAAGGACAAGGTGAAAATAAAATTGGCTGCTTACAAACAGTAGATAGTCGCTTATTACAATGCACGAGTTAAGAGCAGAGAATTGCAAGAATGAGACCTGGTACTAAGAAAGTCAGCCATCACAAATGCCCATAGAGAGGATGGTAAACTCCGAGCCAACTGGGAAGGACCTTACAGAATTAGAAGGATGATCGAACCCAACACATGTGCTTTGAAAACTTTACAAGAAAAAAAATCTCGAAGACTTGGAACGCCAATCATCTTAAGTTGCACTGGCAATGAAAACACTGTACTTTTTTAATGTTGTTGTTTTTATTTTTCCATCTATTATTCCATTGCTTCGCAGATATCATTGTTCAGTTATCATTTGATTTATGAATAAAGGCCAATTATTCATTTTCTAATGCAATATATTAGCTGGTATATGTGTTACAGGAATAAAAATGACTGAGGAAAAAGCTGGCCAAACATAAGTCCCTAAGCACAAAAGGGTGGAAGACGGGCAAACATAAGTCCCTAAGCACAAAAGAGTGCGAGATGGGCAACCCTAAAACGAGTTAAGAGCAGAGAATTGCAAGAAGGAGACCTGGTAGTGAGAAAGTCAGCCATCACAAATGCCCATAGAGAGGATGGTAAACTCCAAGCCAACTAGGAAGGACCTTACAGAATTAGAAGGATGATCGGACCCAGCACATGCGCTTTGGAAACTTTACAAGGAAAAAAGATCTCGAAGACTTAGAATGCCAATCATCTTAAGTTGCACTGGCAATGAAAACACTATACTTTTTTAATGTTGTTGTTTTCATTTTTTCCATCTATTATTCCATTGCTTCGCAGATATCATTGTTCAGTTATCATTTGATTTATGAATAAAGGCCAGTTATTCATTTTCTAATGCAATATATTAGCTGGTATATGTGTTACAGAAATAAAAATGACTGAGGAAAAAGTTGGCCAAACATAAGTCCCTAAGCACAAAAGGGTGCGAGACGTGCAAACATAAGTCCCTAAGCACAAAAGGGTGCGAGATGGACAAACATAAGTCCCTAAGCACAAATGGGTGCGAGACGGGCAAATACAAGTCCTTAAACGGAAAAAGTGCGAGATAGGCACAATGCTCAAGCAAAAAGTTCTTCTTCAGACAAGAAAAACAACGTTGTTTCAAAGAAAAACTTGGGGAGCAGTACCATATGAAAGATAAAAAGGTATGTTGTGTTGTGACTTTTGAAAGCACATAATTGCTTCTTCGATAAAATACTTTTGTGCTGCAGCATTTTGACATATTAACATTGTTATGGCTACAACATGCTAAAACTTGAATGGATATGATGATATAACATAGCATACGTACAAAGAAAAGAAGCAAAACACAAAAGGAAATTTTACTTTTCATTAAAAGTAAATGAATCGTTTCCAACTATGCACTGCTTGTACTAGTTACAATTGAGAGAAAAACAAAGTGAAAATAGAAAAAAATCCTAGCTAGTCTATTGAGACGATTGACTCGGCTAGTATAGAAGGCGTTATGTCAGCATTAGGATCTTGGGGAGCCGGAGGAGGCATTCCGAAAGAGGGAGCATCACTTGAAGGCTCAGCAACATCAACAGCAGTAGAGTCTGGCACTAGATCGACGGCAGTAGAATCAGAGAATTGGAGCTCGTCGCCATCTAACCCTTGCAATGCCTCGATAGGCTCAGGTTGGTCGCGTGCCTCAAAAAGTTCGGGCTAATTGTGCACCTTAACAGGCCTAAGCTGGTCACGTGCCTCAGTGGACCCAGGCTGACTATATGGCTGTCGAGGAGGTTATGAACCCTCGAGGTTATCTAGGTTGTCCACGGCCCCTTCCTCTAAGTAATCCTCCGAGCTTTGGGAGTCGGGCTCATACTTAGTCCAAGGAGGAGCATCATAGTACTAGGCCTTTTGTAAAAAGCAGCTCGGGGAAGGTCTCATTAGGCCTCTGCTTCTCTAACGAAGCATGAGCCAAGTAGAAGCCATACTTGACGAATCCTACCACAAAATCCTACTTCTTTTCAAAACAGTGTTGGGACAGGCGGTATTCATGAACGGCTTCGGCTTGGACCTCCCAGTGCTGATCTAGTACATTTTGCAGCTCATCGATGGCCTCATCATGTCATGATCTCATCACCTCAAAATCGTTTACCGCTTTATTGTAAGCCTTCTGGTACCTTTAGAGAGATACAACCTTGGCTTGTTCTTCTTTCAGCTTCTGATCAAGGTCTGTGTTCTGCTTCTTTAACTCTTCTACTGTGCTAGGATGTGGACAAAGATGATTAACCTCATTCTGAAGCTCCATGTACTTCTCTCGAAGCTCACGTAAATCTTTCTCAACCTGCTCCTTAAAAATCCTATGCCGCGCATTAACGGCCACCGCCTGTTGAGCCGCCTGACAAAACAAAAAGAAAATAACTCAAAAACCTGACAAAAGAAGTTAAAAAGAGCGTATCATTATCGAAGAAAGGCGACGCTTTCACCTTCATTATGAGGTAATTAGTTTTATTTTCAGCCTCTGGGAGGTTCTTGAAGAGTTCCTTCTCGTCGCGAGGAAGGATGGTACTCCAAGCTAGGCGAGAAGCTACCCCAGGCTCCTCGATGCTATCATTATCATTGACGCCAAGATAGTTCTGAAAGTATTCCCCGCCGACAACGACCCCCCCCTCGTCTACTTGATAATGCCTAAGGGTGGGATCGGCCATCTTAGGCAAAATTGGCTTCGCAGGCATCGAGTCTTCGATGATTAATCTCTTTCGGTATTTTCGACGAGGCCTGCGAGGAGCCGACCTATTCTCAATGGAACTAGGATCACCTTATCGGTGGGTGGACTCACTCCGTTGCAACCCTGACCTCTCATGATCATCCGAGCAACGATCATGGACAAGTTGCCTCTTTCACTTGCTTCTTTCGGCCTCTTGCGTAGGGTGATTAGGTTCGCCAATGGCCAGAGGAAGGGGAGTAGGAGCGCGAAGATGTCCAGAAGTCGATGCCTCAACCCGAGGCTGTTGTTGTTAAGGAGGAGGAGCCGCTCTGGCGGACATAGTATTATCCCTTCTACGTATAGCTGCTTGAAAGTTCATATCTGCATAACACAAGGAGAAGGAGTTAGTGAATCAAGTCTAAAAATACTGCACACACGTATGGAGAAATAAAGAGAATTGAAAACCTATAAAATCACCAAAATCCTCTAAGTTAGCCAGATTTTTGTCCAAAGGAAAGTCATGGAAAGGACTCCCAAAGGCGTCGCCTTGATTCCATTCGAGGTCTTCCTCGAATAAATCACCGGCACCCACGGCCCCAGGAGTTTCGTCCCCCAAGTCTGGAGAAGATTCATCTATAAGACGACCCACGGGGTTAGTTGTGTTAGTTGCAGGAACCGTAGGTGGATGGCTTGAACTAGAACTGGGAATATGCGAGCTTGAGGGGAGGTTCGATGGAGCAGCAGGGGTCTCAGGAATAACCTTGCTTACTCTCTAGCCGGCGGCTGTAATGTTCTCGGGGGTTAAAAGGGAGAACAAATTCCACTCCCCGGCTGAACATATATGCCTAATGGACTTGCCAAAATGAACCTTAAACTAGCCAAGTCGAACTTGTTTGAACGCTTCGAGTGGTCGCTAGTATCACGATTCCATCTAGCGCGGATTCTCAAATCACTTGGAATCTCAACAATGACCCACTCGCTCTCGAAATTGTGCAATTTATTAGGAAGGTTTGAGAAACTTTTATTGTGAAACCCGTCAACTTTAAACCTCTGAAGGGAAAATGTAGTTAGCCCTTTTAGCCCGCGAACTCTAAAAAGGGCACTCAAAAGGGGGATGGCAGGAACAATGCCTAAACTATGGCATACTACCGAAAATCCTACTAATTGAGTCCAGACATGAGGATGGAGTTGACATGGGACTATGTCTTTATACCTAAGAAATGCTAGACTAAACTCCAGTAATGGAAAACGAAAATCGAAGACTAAAGACACTTTATGTAAGGCTACGCCGCTTCTAACCAGGTCAGGTGAAAGCTCCCTATCGTTTGGAAGTCTATATTGATAACCGGATGGAAGGGGAAAGCGAGTATTGATTTCCTCTAAGTCTATGTTAGATAGCTTACACTCAACACCACCTCTTCTCAATGTCTTACCTACGCGTTGAGAAGACATGGTCGAGGGTTAAAAGTGAGATTTAATAAGTAACCAGGCAGCAGACCTGGGAGTTCGCAAGAAACCTGAGCTGCGAGAGACCTAAGGGTTTGCAAGAGATCCATGTGGCGAGAAACCTAAGTACGCGGGAGACCTAAGCTTTAGGCGAAAGACCTAAGTACACGGGAGACCTAAGCACTATGCGAAAGACTAAACTCGTGCAAGAGACTTAACGCAAGTGCGAGAGATAGAATATGAAGCGACAGGTCCACACTTACTGTGACAGTGATGAGCGAGAGGCTTCTGTGTGAGGGCGAGAGACTATGAGATGCGGCACACTACATTTGGCGAGAGAGTTAAAAACGTGCGGCAGAGTGCTGGCTCAGAGGTTTTCTTACTCAATTTCGTCGAACTAGTGCTGCTTATATAGCAGTGATAGGAAATACCAAACGTCGCGCCAGGTAACACCTCCCGCAGAACTGGACCTTTCTCACCTGCAAAAAATACTAGAAAAACAAACAAAAAAATCGAAAAAAGACCTTAATGTCCTGGATCCAAATATTTATACTCTCTTTATTGAAAAAATCCAACAAGAGAGTGGGGAGCAATTGATATGGCAAAGCCCATTCATTTTGGGCTAAAGCCTAAACACTAGAAAGTATGCCACGTGACGAAAGCTTATTGGACCACGTGGCATTCGGCGAGAGATAGTCTGAGACAACATAAACCCTTTCGTTTGTGGCAGGGCCTCTATCACCACGGAGACCCGAGGGTCTATCGCCCAGAACTTGTCGCGCTGGACACGTGGCATGTGTTTTCCCACGTGTGGCGACAGACTTCTCCCACTCTTATGTGTCGCATCACTTTTACAACCTCCCGCCGAGCGACAGATCTATGCCTTCGTCTGAAATTGGTGATGTTTGTGTTATATTCGGATACAAACTCTTCAAAAGACAGAATCACCCTCCAGGTAATTACTCTACGATATTTGCCTATAAATAGGCCGCAGGTATTATTTTACTCCCTAATTTTTGACTACTAGCTTTTACGCTTCCCAATACTAAAGAACCTTCTGCTGACTTAAGCATCGGAGTACCTACGCAGGGAACCACCACCTGCGTTCCTTTGACTTTTTTTGTTTTTACAGAAGCTTCCTAAAGACACGTGGAGAGAAAAGACAGATATCGACGTCAGCAAGCATTTATTATTGTTTTGAGCAACAATAATTTATAATCTATATATAAAAAGAATTACAATAAGGAGAGATTGATCTTACATCTGTTTTTTTTTTGTTTGCAAAATTATTAAATTATAATTTAAGAATTGAAAGGGTTGAGAGAATTTTTTTTCATAGGATTTTTTCTAAATTTTTATTTTTTGAATATTTTAAATTAAAAATAATATAATTTAGAATAAATTTTAAAACACTTGGCATTTTGGATTTTTCTCTAACGTTTATCAAAATCAAGTTGTCTTTTAAAGATTAAAAGGTTTTCAGAATATTTTTATTTTTGTTTTAGGCATTTTTCTAATTTTTTTTATTTTTTCTTTTCAAATTAAAAATAATATAATATATAACTAAACATTAAAGATAAGCCTTAGAAATTTAGAGAAATTAAGGTTTTATGGTTTTTGTGGCGTTGGCACGTCAACGAATTGAGCTTTCTATTTTGTAATGATTTCTTTTATTTTGTTTGAAGTTGAACACAGTTGTTGAATTGGAGACACTGCATGCAAATACTTAAAAATAAAAAAAAACGTGGCATTGAAAATTAAACATGAATCTCGTAAAAAGGTTTTTTGCTTGACACATGTTATTTTTTATGTTTTTTAATTATCAAATCAATTTTTTTAAAATTAAAAAGTAATTAGGATTTTTTTTACTTGAACTTTTTCGTTTAATCTTTTTTATTTTCAAATTTTAAATTAAAAGTAATATGCTTTCTAATGGTTTTTAATATACGTTTTGAATATACCTATATAATAAAAAAAATTTCTTTTATCAACATGTGGTTGGAAGAAATAGAAATGGACTTCTTCCCCATACATTGGAATATAATTTGAATCTTGAAATCATCATAATTCGAAGAGTTTTACAATTTATCACTCCCGACCCAAAAAGACTGTTTTTATTAAGCCAAAAAAAAAGAATTTCCTTTTGATGTTAGTGTTTCTGTAAATGAACCAAACAGGAACGAATGAACTAATGTCTCTATTTGTTCATTTGTTTTTTAATGTCGCTCGTATTTGTTAAAAAATTTAGATTTTACGTTCGGGTTCGTTCATTTGTTTGGTAAGGATTGTTATGTAAATTTCTGCGAACAAACTCATTCGTCCTAAACGAACGCATTCACGAACATATGAACAAATGAGTTCGTGAACAAGTGTTCATAAATCATTAAATAAACATGTTCACAAATACATGTTCATGAACAAGTGTCCATAAGAGCAAACTAAATATTAAATATTAAAAATCCTACATAAAGATTAAATCTCACATGCAAATTGAAATCATCTAACACGAAATCTTAAATACAACACAACTTAACTTAGCAATGCTTTATTAAAATTGATAATCATAAGTTTAAGTACAATTTGTATCATATACATATACATATATTAGTATACATATATTAAAGTATCATATATGTGTGTGTGTGTGTGTGTGTGTATACACACATATGTGTAACGTATATATAAATGATCAATGAATAAAAATGAGATCTTAACTTAGTATGAAACTGTCATTAATTTAATTTCAGTACATTATGTTTAAAATTTTAAAAAATATATTTTAAGCATAATTAACTAATTCAATTTTATAATTATTTTATTATTATATTTTATTAATTTTTTAAGCCAAAAAACAAAGTTGTGTTGTATAAATATGTTTAAAAATTAGGTACTATTTTTTTAGGTTAATGTCTTAAAAATAGGATATATATTATATAACTTATATAATATAAGTAATTTTAATATTTTAATAAATAAGAAACAAACAACAAATGACACTTTAAATGAACGAACAATAAACAAGCTTATTCGTAAACAAAAACGAACGAACCACACATCTATTCATGTTCGGTTTGTTTAATAAACAAACATTAAAATATAGTTAGTGTTCGTTTCTTAAGCTTAATAAACGAACATAAACGAATAGAAATCAAATGAATTCACAAACGGTTCATCAAACATTCTGTTCGTTTACACTTCTAATTTTTATAGGCTTCATTTGGATTTTTTTTTTTTTGGGTTAAAACATGGCTGAGATCTTACTTTTGTTATATTTTGTAATGAATAGATAAATGAGTTGAGATTTTGAAGTGCCACATTGCTCACTCTTTCAAGTAATCCATTTTAAGTAAACAAGCCCAATAAAAAAAAGTAGTTTAATTTTAGGATTGATTTTACTGAAGTTCTTAAAGTTTTACTATAATTCAACTTTAGTCGATTAGTTTGAAAAATGGACCTTTTAGTCCAAAATTATAAATATAACAGTTCAAAAAAATTTTTCTATTAAGTTACTATTAAAAAATCTATTAACTTAAACATTTGTTACTCATAAAATATTCATAATACCTTTCTTAGTATTAAAAAATAAAAATATTATATAGAATAATTTTTTTGGTGCAATAATTTTTTAAAAAATTACTTAAAAATAATAAATAGCAATAAGACTCATTGTTGATACTTGAAAATGTGATATTATTAATTCAAGTTTAGTAATTGATTGATATATGTTAAAATCATTTATGATTTTGAAGTAAAGTGTCCTTTTTCAAAATTAATATACAGGAGTTGAATTATAGTAAAACCTTGAGGATCTTAGTGGAAATTACCAAAAAAATACAAGTGGACATTAGTTTTGTGAGGACCCCAATTCTCATATAATTCCTTAAGTTAAGGATTAAAAGAGAAAGAATGAGTGAAGGTTAATGGCTCATATTTTCGAATAGTGGAGGTGTTGAAAGAAAGGGATGTGGAACCCACATGGGAATTGTTATGATCTAACATGGTTCTGAGAGAGTGGATTAGAAAGTATTTGAGGATTGATTTATTTATATTTCACAATAAGTCCAAATTGGGGATTTAATTTGAAATATCGAAATAAGCTATAGTTAATGTTATGCTTTACAAGTATAGCAAGAAATTGCAATATGGGCCCCATAGGATTATCCTTAACTCGAATGAGGACAGAAGTGACAAGATGTTAAACTTGGGCCCAAAATACATAACTGGTAAGAAGACCACTTTCCAAAATTCCTTCGTTTGAAACTACCTTGGTTTACGTGCAATAAATTCAAAAATGACAGTTTTGTTCATAGGCTGGTAGAACTTTCCTGAATAACAGTCAACCTAGTTTGACTTCTGACCCACAGCCTATCATAGATAAATCCTCGTGTAAAAAAGTTTCACATGAATCCAGTCCATGAATTGAATCTCGTGAAAATACTAAAAATAATGCGAATAAGTTCAAAAGCATTTGTTAAGAGGTATTTTGGTTATTTCACATTCTAAGGCCGTTCAAACAATATTCTTAGTCAATGTTTGACATAGTTTCACCTAAATAAATGAACTTTAACAAAAATAAAAGTAAAAATCAAATTTAAATATAATAAAACAATAACTAGGACATAAATGTAAATAATGAGATTTTAAAGGGACAAAATGGTCAATTCTCACCAACAGATATTTTAAGAGTAATAATGAGTTTTGGAAAAGTAACTAAGGCTATGTTTGGATTTTGGTAGGAGAATGGATTTTTGTAGTAATGGATTTGAGTAAAAACAAGCAAAGCCTAGTAATAAAGTAAAAAAAAGCAAGGGGTAAAATGGTAAATTCACAAGGAGCTGATATTTTAATATTAAAATAACATAAAATTAAGATATTTGAGCCTTTCTTCTACTTCATGGCCAGCACCCCCATGGTAGTCTTCTTTCTCTCATTTTTTCACTAAGTTTAAAGAGAAAACCCTTATTAAACCCCTCTTTCTCACCAAATCACTTAGTTCTCTAAATGAAAAATTATTCCTCATCACTAGCCCTCTCTAAATCCAGAATTTGGAGCCTTGAATTGGCTTTTACTTGGTGATTCAGCCCTCTAAAGTTGCTACCATTGTTGAAGGTGAGAAAGAAAGCTTGTAGCTTTTGATTTTAATGGCTGGATATGATTGTTTTACAGTTGTTTAACATGTTTATGGTTGTAATTTGAAACAAATCATTTTGTAGGAACATATTAAGATTGACCATAAGGGTTCTTAAGGGTTTACTATGAGAAAATATGGTTTCCATGCAAAAAGGATATTAAATTTGCAAAAAACAAAGTGAAGTGTGAATTCTGTTGAAATATTCTATTATGAGCTCTATGTTAAATTATTCAGTTTGGGGGTTTTATAATGAGATAAATTTTGAAAATATTATGGTAGATGCCTTATGAGTTAGGAGAAAGTTAGTTTTGGAATCACCTAATTTGGAGTTCTGTAGCTAAAGATATGTGCAAATGAATACAGGGCACTCTACCCAAAGAAAGTGAACCCAACATCCGAATTTGAAAAATTGTAGAAAATAAACCAAAATGAATTTGCTTACAATCAATACATTTCCAGAAAGTTAAATGAGATAGAAATAATATGATTTTGAGTTTGTACAATTTTGACAACCTTGCATTTAGATATGGATCAATTTGTGCATAGAGGTCAATAAACAGTCTGCCAAAATGCACTTCAAAATATAGTAGATTTGAGGAATTATTAAAAATGATTCAGTAATAATAAAATTGTGAAATATACCTTTCTAGATAGGGAATTAAATTAGGTTTTACATGATTTTAGATTCATAATTTGTTGATATCCCTATGATTACTAACATAATTTTTAGTGCATAAAGGTTAGGAAACCATCATGTAAAATGTGTCAGAATTGGACTGAATTTTGAAAACTTACTAGGAACAGCACAGGAGGAATTAGAAAATGTGTCATACACTTCTGAATAGGGAATTAAGTTAGGTTATATAAAAAATTGATGATACATTAATTGAAATCTAATTTTTTTAGATATGAACAAAATGGTACGAATAGGTTAAAAAGTTCTAACAAACGGTGAGCTGGTCATATAATGAAATGGTGAAACTTTGGTGTGCATGGTCGGATAAGATAATCAAATTGCCAGTGAGTATGAATTATAAGAATGTTTTGTATATAAATTTTAAAATTGAACTTGTATGAATGATTTTATGTAGCTCCAAAGTTAGAAGAGTGAAATGGAAAAGTAGGCAAATATATGCTTGCCTACAGCTTCAAGCTACAAAATAAACTGTACAACTAACATGGACACTGTATAGGTAAGGGATATATACATGAGACGTAGAGATACTATGAAACATGTGGATTGATAAAATGCCTTTTTATGATATTGGTTTTCATTGGATGGTTGAGAATGTGAAACTAAAATTGTGTATTATAAATTGTGTTTTTGTGCAGGGAGGTTAGGATAAATATAACCGTTATGCTGTCAAAATTTTCTAAAATGAACTTTGAACTCCTAACATCATCATTGGCATTATTTTGGAAATACGAAATGAGATGAAAAGTGTGAACTGGTTTAAAAGCTTTCGAAGGATTTATTTACATATGAATTTTGTAATTTAGTTTTTATGAGATTTTATTAATTCTACGTATTTCATGATGCATTCATGATTCCATATCATTGTGCTACACAAATAAAATATTTGGACATTTGTTATTGAATTGGGAATATTTGGTGAATTTTTATACTTCAAATGAAATGAATTTGTGACTTTAATGCTTTATGAACTGATTGAAGATATATTTTACTGAATTGATCTCTGTAAACATTTTGAAAAGTTTTGTGAAATGTGTTGAGATTGTTGGCCTCATAGCTACCTGCAGGTACATACTTTTCATTCCATTCTGATTGTTGTTGACTCTAGCCCAGTCATTTAGCTCCCATAGGTGTTACCTGGCTAGTACACACAGTGGTACCTTTGACTATAGCCATAAGTCTATAGCATAAGTCTATAGCATGAGTCTATTGGGTGAAGCCTAGTCTCCACTATTTTATTTATACTAGGTACTAGTAAATCCTTGGGTAACATAGATCTAGGCACTCCTAAATTTTATTAGTTTCTTATTTCATTATACATGTTAAATATGCTTTATGATTTGTAACCTCTACGTTATTTGTTTGAAAGTGATTTATATTGTTTATAGAGTATTTTAGAACTGATTTTCTAAATGTTTTATGAGATTGCACAAAAGAAGCTAATAAAAATGTTTTATATTACCATGTCTCCACCGCTTTCGATTTGTTTGAATTTATATGATTTCTAAAGCTTTTATATCTGAATTCTAAATTCTGAAATGATTATGTTTTATTTGAATTTTTTTAAGGATTTTTGAATCTCCGATATCTAAAATTTGGAACCAGAAATGTTTTAGTGTTGATAGTATGAATGTTATTAAACTCTGAAATCTGTATGCATTCTGACTGATTTAGCATTATACGAGTGATTGTTGAATATTTCAAATCTGCAAGTTTTCTAACTTACATTTGCATCGTACGATTTTAAAATGAAATTGTGAAAGTTACATTGTTTGACTCTGATTTTTGAAATGCATGAATTCCTTCTATGATATATTTTGCAGTTTGATCTATAGCCGAAATGTTAGGAAAGGATTATTATGCTATTTACTGACTAACCTCAGATTTGTTACTAACTTGTCATTGAACTGTTTTATAGAATGGTTACAAAAACATTTATTATTTAAACTGGTTATCAAGCCAATTTACCAACTATTTACTGAAAGTTTACTGAAATTGATCTTTGAACTATTTCTAAATGGTTTTTGGTGTGATCGATTTCTAAACAATTTTCCGAACATGTAATTTCTAATAAGTCTTTTGAAAGGTTTAAATTTTTCTAAGTGTGTGATTTTCTGACCAAATTCCTGAACTATGTTATGAATATGTGATTTCTGAACAGTTTTCTAAATATGTGATTTCTGAATAGCATTTTGAATGTGTGATTTTCGAACAGTCTTCTAAGTATGATCTTTGATCACTTTAAGAACTTTTCAGATGATGTGTTTTCTGAACTGTTTCTTGAAGAGTGTTTTGAGTGAGTTACTGAACAATTTTCAAACAGTTTGAACGATTTTCTAAATCAATTACTGTGTAACTTCTTGAACAACTTTCCGAATAATTTACTATATGAATGATATTTGATAGAATTATTGACAACCATTTAACATGTGTTTATTTGACATGTAATCAAGTGTTTCCCCATAAATTCCCTATAATCAGATTTGGGAACCGAGATAAGTGAGGTGCTCTAAAGCATCCTCTCATACTCAACTTGTTACTCCTAACTGATTATAGTATCCTTTCCGTTAGGGTGCCCAATACTGTTTTAATACTGACTGTATATATATTTTAAAATATGTGTTTTGACACATGCATGTAGGTTTGCATAGTATCGGTTCTTATAGATATGTTTCTTATTGGGCTTTATAGCTCACTTCCTTAGTCACCATCTCAGATAGTTCGTCAGTATATGTGGCGACCGCAACTTCTAGGTTAGTTGAAAAAGATTTCTAGAAGATTAATGTATAGTGTAAGCTGGTATATGATAAGTGTTATACTTTTGTATTTAGACAGTGTACGCACAGCCAGTGTATTTATAGTTTGGGATGTAAATTGTATAGTTTAATGTCAAAGAATATCAAAATGGAGCTATGGTATGTATTTGAATTGAGTTGATATAAATGGAAATATAAATTGTGATGTCATGACTTATATTCTGATCTTTTATTTATTAAGCATTGATTAATATTCTATGCTATTAAGATTTATTGGTAATTGAAAGTTATAAAGTGAACTTACATTGACACCGAATGTAAACTGAACAATGATGAATGTTTAAATGAGAACGATAGTATCGAAAAGAAAAAGTTAGTTTGAAATTTCACGTTTCCGGACGTGACAAGTTTCTAGAAGCAAAGTTAAAATATGATACATATAACATATTTTCTTTTATTTATTTTTTATTTTCTTAATATTTTTAAAAGACATGTGTTAATACATTGTCAGTAAAGTTTTTTTGACTTCCCAAGTAGAGTTAGGATTATTACACATGCCTTATTTTATTTATTTTCTTAATATTTTTAAAGAACATGTGTAATCATCCTAACTCTATTTGTGAAATAAAAAAACTCAACTGATGACATTTTGATATTAATTGTTTCATAAAAAACAATTCTTGATATTAGATGTGGTTATTTTCTAATCTTATATATAAATATATAAATGTATAAATATATATATATATATATATATTAACATATATGAAAGCCAAAGTAGCTAGCTCAAAATAAAACTCCTATGTGGATTATTTATAAATTTTACACTTGGCATTTATTCTACTAAAATAATAATTATTATTTTTAAAATTTCAAAAAAATAAAAATCTCTCCCTCTATATATATATATATATATATATATATATATATATATATATATATATATATATATATATATATTAAAAACACAAAATAAATTAATTATCTTTTTAAATCAGTTGTCTATTTCAATTTTTAAATAATAAACATTTATATCTATATATAGATTAAAATTAAATAAAAATAACATATTATTTATATTTTCGTACATTAATATTACAAAACACAAAATCTATATCTATTTTTTTTATCAATTAATTTTTTATATTTTAATATATATATATATATATATATATCCATTAAAATCACTATGGATAATGTAATATATAACATGCAATAATATAATAATATCTTACCCTTAATGATAACCATTAATTTTATTTTTATAATTTTTTAAACAAATATTTTTAATTAATAGTAATATGTAATCATTCTTTTTTTCACATTAATATTACACAACATAATATTAATATATATATATATATATATATATATATATATATATATATATACACACATATATATATACAACTTTTATCATTTAAATTTTTTTAATTATCTAAAAGGTCTATATTAAAATTTTTAATTTTCTCCATTTTTATTATATAAATTGCATGTAATCATTCATTTTTTTTCATCAATATTTAGTACTCATGGCTTTTAAGAGTCAAAAATTTAAATTTCTACTTTTTGTTAGATTATGTAAATGAGATTCTAGCATTGAATCTCATTGCACACCACATAAAAAATTAGTATCGGATGAGATTTCAATGTTTATTAATAGGATACCTCTATTGGAGACTAAAAATTTGGTTACAAAGGCACTATTCAAGGTATTAGATTAACAAATTTTTTTCAATTATAAAATATATAGCAACATAATTTTAAAATATAACTAATTTAGCATGTATTGTTATTTACTATTTTTGCATTTGTATATATATATATATATATATATATATATATATATATATATATATATATATATAGGGAAAATCCTTCAACAGTAAAGTAACTATCATAAAATTAAGTTGATACAACTTTTGGTTAGTATTATATGTCATGTGGGTGCAACAAAAACTGTTTGAAATTGATGAAAAATTTCATTGTTCCTCATGTAAAGTTGATGTCCTTAATCCAACTCTAAGGTAAATAATAATTATATTTACTAGATTTAAGACATTAAATAGAAATTATTCCATGATGATAATAAAAGCATTTGATAATTTTAATATATATATATATATATATAATTTAGTTGTAGCATTTTGCATATCTTATAGGTACAAGTTGAATGTTGAGCATTCGATGGTTCTAGAAAAGCAATGTTTGTACTTTTCAAGAAGCTAAGATTTTAATTAATAAAGATGTTGACCATATTTATAGAATTTTTCTTAAAGTATTGATTAGTTAACAATTATTTTAATATCGTCCAATATTCAATTTAATTTAATGATATGTCTATGAACATGATTCACGAAAATAGAGATTATAGAATTCGAGAGATATTTGAAGATTTCAGAAGTGAATTTTTTATGTTTGAAACAATAGCGACTAACTATAATATTGAGACCGAAAGTACTAAACTTATCGTGCCTAAAGTGTATCATTTTGATCATAAACTTGAATGTCAAAAATTATTGGAGCAGATATGTATACATTTATATAATATGACGATCTTTGTTATATTTTCATATAACATACGTTATAACTGAACATTAAATTGTAGATTAGTATTTTATTCATTTTTTTTATTTTATCTGTAGAATCTATTAGATCATTAAGTAAAGTGACACATCATTCAAAGATAGTAATAAATACTCAAGAATCATTTGCTATCACTTCAACTCAATAATAATTCATTGAAAAATCTCTATTTAAAAAAATTTGTACACGAGATTGATTTTAAGACAGGAAAATTTTCAATTTCTTCAAATAAAAAACATGATAAATTTTTTTCATACTATTTTTTTTGTTACATTCATATACTATTTTGATTCAATAAATTATAATATGAGTTTGATTTAACTTTTACAAAATTTACAGAATTTTATCCAGTATATAATTTTTTATATTTTTGTATTATAATATACAAATTTCAAATAAAAAATATTAAATTTGCATATGTTGTCTTTTTCATAAACATAATAATTTATATTATAAAGTTTTAAAAAATATATTATTAATGATTTTATTGTTAGATTAATGTAGTTTTTATATCGTACAAGTTTAAATCTAGTGTTGATTTATATGCGAATCGTTAGGAAAAATCTAAACGTCACCACGTGTCGAATTGTTGTATTCCTGATTAAGAAGGGGCGACGTCACGCTACAAGCGTTTGCCACCAGATTTCTTTTATTAGTTTAAATTTTATTTTGTTTTCAAGTAGAAAACTTACGCCGCAAACGAAGCTTTCAGTGTGAGCTCGGCTTTTAGGAAAGTACGGCGGCAACATGAAGCAACAAACATGGCCAGATCGATCCGACGGATTCCGATTCACTGCTTTTCTGTCGTCGAAGCCAAACGATAAAGAAGGGAAGGCCAAATTATCCAGGAGTTCCAAATTCAGTTCAAAACCGTCAATATCCCCGATCGACGGTTCTGATTTCTCGGCTCTCCCATTTGACATATTGGCGAAAATCGCGGCGTCGTTTAATTTTCCGAATCTTTTAGCGGCATCGCTGGTGTGCAGGTCATGGAGGGACGCGCTTCGGCCGTTGAGGGAAGCGATGGTGCTGCTGCGTTACGGGAAGCGATTCAAGCACGGTCGAGGCGGTGTTCGACGCAATTTGGAGAAAGCTCTCGACTCTTTCTTGAAAGGCGCTGCGCGTGGCTACACGCTTGCTATGGTCGATGCGGGGCTTATTTACTGGGAAAGGGGTCTAAAGGAAGAGGCAATCACTCTTTATCAGAAAGCCGCTGCTCTTGGCGACCCTGCTGGCCAGTGCAATCTTGGAATTTCATACTTGCACGGTATTTTAGTTGAAATCAATAAACTTTTTTCTCAAATCTTAGCTTATTATTTAATTTCATGTAGTTTAAAGTGAAAAATAATGATCTTGCAGCTCAACCACAAAATCATAAGCAAGCTGTAAAATGGTTGCATCAAGCTTCAATTGGGGGCCATGTACGAGCTCAGTACCAATTGGCGCTTTGCCTGCATCAAGGTCTGGGGGTGGATCGAAATCTTCAGGAAGCTGTACGGATTCTTTACTTACCCATTTTAATTGTATTTATAAAGTGAACTTTTCTGTATGAGAAATTTTGGGATCATAGCATTTGCTTTGTTACTTATTGATTCTCAGGCTAGATGGTATCTAAAAGCCGCTGAAGGTGGATATGTCCGGGCAATGTACAATGTTTCGCTTTGTTATACATTTGGGGAAGGTTTGTCACGCAGTCATAGACAATCAAGAAAATGGATGAAGAAGGCAGCTGATCGTGGTCATAGCAAAGCTCAATTTGAGCATGGACTTGCTCTATTTTCAGTATGTCACATTCTTATTTCTTTGTTTATGAGTATTAACAATTATTGGGAAATACCTATGAAGGAAAACAAAACGGGATCTTTCTTTGTTTGTGTGGGTTAGGTGGGTGTAGCAGTTGGTTAAGAGAAAGATAAACTTAGCCAAGCTTGTTCTTGAGAGAGTATGCTTGTTTTGTTTGTCTGATGGTTCTCTCCATTGTCAAGGGTATTTGTGTGTGTGCTAATAGTGCTGTATTTATGCAATCTAAGCTGATATGGATTCTGATGATAATACGTGGGCAGGAAGGGGAAATGATGAAAGCTGTAGTGTACCTTGAACTTGCTGCACGTTCCGGTGAAACGGCTGCAACTCATGTCAAAAATGTAATTCTTCAGCAACTCTCAGCTACTTCTCGTGACCATGCCCTGCTTCTTGCTGACAATTGGCGTGCTTTGCCTTCATCTCGCTGAGTATATCAAGGCTGCTTACTAAACTTCCTCTTATAATCCTGTAATTGCCTCTTCTGTTTGATTGTCCTCCTATGCTTGATGAATGATCGCTATAAATATATGGATGTGGTCACTGTTCCAGTCTCTTTAATCTTGTATTAACATTCTGTGCGAGTTTTTGTTATTTTTTGCTTGACCCGCCAAAAAGAAAATATATATATAAAAGAAAAGATTTCAACCTTTCAGGTTTTAGTACTAACATTAGAAGAAGTGAAATTCCTCTAAACCTACTTCTTTAACAGTGTGGGTATCTTACAATTACGTTTTTGCTTCAACTGTGTTAGTTCATCAGGTCAACAGTTTCAGTTGTCTGTATCTTCTAAAAGAGTCAAGCTAATGGCACTTGTATTTTGTTAATGACTTGCAAATGATAGGCATTTCTTTTCTTGTTTGAAGATTGACAAGTCATCCAACAGTTTCATTGGGAGAGGGGGTAAAAGGAAAAAGAGATTTTGGTTTTCTTTATGCTTTCCTATTCTTTTTCCTTGTGGGGGGTTTGAGAATGGAGAGGAAAGTGGATTTGAGGTGTCAAATACTTGGTATTTTTTATTATCAGCAAGCGGAAAACATGTCAAATGTTTAACTCTCTTTCTTCTTTGTTTTTTTTTCAACCATTTTTAATGCACTGTTGTCACACATGGATTGACAACTCTAAAGGTGATTTCGCTGCCTTGCGTTGATTGATGATAAGAACATTTGTGTTTTAGATTGCTACATCGGGACTTTGTGTTGGCTTTGCTACAAGATGCATTAGTGCAAAAAAATTTTGGTGTTGCCTTCTATTTGGTAAGGTTTTTTTTTTCGTTGGAGTTGGGGCAATGGCGATGTATCCGTTTGTTGGGCTAGCCTATATGGACTTGGAACTTGGAAGGGAGGGATGGCCACCTCCTCGAAGAACGATGATGATGAATTCTTCCTGATGCCTGTCCTTTCTAAGATCGTTAGATTAATGATGGTGAATTCTCTTTGGAAATTGGAATCTCATAAGAAGCCTTTTCAACGATGGAAGGAGTTGTTGGAAGCTACATCAATAAAAAATAATTTCATTTATATATTTTATACAATTTTACATTAATATTTTTTAAAATTAATTGTTAGATTTAACAATTCATTAATATTCATCTTGCATGCATGTTTTTGAATCGATAAGATTCATTTCGATTAAAAATAATATATTTTCAAATATGTATTAAAAGTTGATGTTTAATTATTATCAAATTCATAGTAGATATTTTTGATAAATTTGAAATCTAACGTGCATGATTACGTGAATAGAGCATAAAATTATTTTACATTAATATAAGTAAATTTCTCCTTGTATAAGCATGTTGACGCCTTTTGTCCACCTCTTTAAAATTTACTAATATTTTCCAAATTTCCCAAAGAAAACAAACAATTACCATAACATTTCCAAAACTCAATCAACTGAGGTACATTGGTGGTCCGAAACAATTCGGATTTAGGACAACCAAGTGGCTTATATAGTCCAAACGTGGAAGTCTCTTGCTTATGAAGATGAAGATGAAGATGAAGCAGAAACCCATAACATCAACCATAATTACTCTGGTAAAAAGAAAATAAAGGATTAAGAAGGAAACGAGATCTCTACTCACTAGTCACTACAGTCTCAGTAATAGCCGATCAGAAAAAGCAAGGCACCAAATATTGTTCTAGTCTCAGAACAACTCTGATCTGTGGAAAATGGAGTACTTCAAAAATTGGAAGCCACTTAACCCTAACTCTAGTGCATCAATTCCACTTAAAGAACTCTGTAGGCAATGATATAAGAAGTTCAGGATAGAGATACAATGCTAGATAAGACAGGAAAGAATTATTTAATTCAGTGCTCATATAAACAACTAAGAAAATATTCACAAACCATTTGACCACTAAAAAACCATTAAAGCAACAAAGGTATTTTGAGCAAGTTATAATAATTAATTAAGCAGAAACATGCCAACTTAGATGAAACTATTCTTTTTTTCTAACTGATCCAGATCAGTATATCAGTGTATGGCCTATTAGTTGTGCAGCTGTGCCTTCCAATCAGCCTGAAAACCAGAAGGATAACCCTAACAAAAAAATTGGGTGCATATTCCAGGTGCATACAGTTGCCTCTGAGGATGGACTCCACTGTGATAAAGGTTGAGTTGATATAAGGCTTTGGACACTAATTCCTTTAAATCAGGATGTTGTGCAACTGCTGTTCGGTCCGCCCCCTCAACGGCAGTCAAAACCCTAGCTTGTTCCAAAGCCTCAATATTACCAGCATGTATGGCGAGGTAGCAGAGCAGTACCACTCCGTGCAGCTGCGTCCTTTCACCACATCTAAGCAATCTCATCAAAGGTGGAACACCATTGAGATCAATTATCGACTTTGAATGAGCCATACAGAGAAAATTCTCAGGAGACGCAAATTTTTGCAGTGCAATGGCAGCTTCTGTTGCAACTTCTTGATCCTTACTACCAAGCTTTGTCACCAAAGGACAAATCACTCGAGTCTCCCTAGCTGGGAAAGTCCTGGCCAATGAACCAATTGATCTAATAGCAGGAATTTGCAATATAGAACTATCCAATTCATTGATCACCCTCAAAAGCTGATCAACAACAGCGTTAGCAGCAGGTGAATTTGTCTTAAAAGCTGCGCGTCTAAGATCAGAATTGGATTCAGCTGCAGCTGCGATCTCCATTATTGTCATCAAACAATTATACTGCAATTCACCTTCTTCCTTCTGCACCAAGTTAGCCAGGCAAAGCAGTCCTTTAGTCTCAGTTATCTTCCTACTATTTGAAACACTACCTTTGGCAAGCATCCACAAAGCTTCAGCACCATTAATTTTCAACTGAAGTTTCACTTCAGGGTTCTCATTTTCCCTGTCTTTCCTAGAATTTCCTCCCCTACTGCTCCCTTCCATATGCAAATTCGTATAAGAATTGGTATACGGTCTATGACTATAATTCCTCGAATTCGTGGAAGATTTTTTATCCATTTCTTTATTAATCTGAACTATAGAATGAATGATCTGCGTACCCAACTGTGTCCTAGAATCTTCCACAAATGTCTCAAACGACAACAAAGTCACCAACGGCCTAATCACATTCTCTCTGGCGAAATCATCTCGAGCCTCCGGATCATACTCTGCCATTTTCGCCACCAATTTCGCTACCGGAATTTGAACCTTCATTGGAGAGTCTCCCAACACTTGAACCACAACTGGAATCCCCATTTCATCGACAATACTCCTCACTCTTTCATGCTTGTTTGCTAAAACAACAAGCGCATTAGCCGCCGCAATTTGCGCTTCCGTTGAGGAGCTTTCTTTAAGAAGTTTTAGTAGAGGAGGGACGCCGCCTTCCTCGACGGTTATTTTTTTGTTTCGGTCATTGTCTTGAGCGAGGGAAGCGAGATTCTTAGCCGCTTCGATGCGATCGGTTAATCGGCCCATTTGGACAGTTGCGATGTAAGACCAAACCCAGGAAATAATCGGGTCGTTGCTGGCGATTGGAGGCAGGGAAAGGAAGATTCCAGTCGCGGTCCCGTTGTTTTCGGTGTCAAGGACTCCCATGAGCCACTTCATGTCGCCGATGGAAGCGTCTAGAAGGTTTAACTCCTTCCGGAAATCCGTGGCGCTCGTCATTCTCACGACTACGTGCAAGATGCTCTGGCGCTTGCACTTTCGTACTAAAGTGAGAGCTCGCTCTAGGTTCTTTGAAACCTCGGAGATTACCCGGCGAATTGGACGTTCATAGAGGGATTGAGCCGCGGCGGTGAAGCGCGCGAGAGTTCGAAGCATTTGGGAAAGCCGATCCACTTGCTTCCCAACCTGCCCGCAGTCGACTTTAAACGACTCGGCCTCATACGCCACCGAGCGAACTCGCTCCGCTAGCAAAATCGGATGGGACAGCTCATCCTCGATTCTCTTCTCCTCTGCCAATCCCGCCATTAAGTCAATCAGGTAAAAAAACAAAACGTTGATCT
This sequence comes from Heritiera fomes, assembly GCA_032173925.1. Taxonomy (NCBI): domain Eukaryota; kingdom Viridiplantae; phylum Streptophyta; class Magnoliopsida; order Malvales; family Malvaceae; genus Heritiera; species Heritiera fomes. Next base: position 10,242,460 of record JAPDPM010000009.1, on the reverse strand, counting down.
CTTGTATTCCAGGTTTTCTTGGTGAGTTCCGGGCAAGTAAAGTGTGAGTGAGCATGGGATGGGAGGATGTAGTGGTGAGTTAGGAAAGGACTGAGGTTGGAGCTGTGTTCATTCTTGACATGCCTGGCTTGTCTAGTCAGTCATCTTAGCTGCTCTGCCGCTGATGTTCGATTTGGAGTTTTGGGCTTGTTATAGGGAATTGTGTTTGTTTTACGTGGAAAAAGGGCGTGAGAAAAGAACTATCCAGGAAAAAGAGAAATAGACAAGGAAGAAAGAGACGAGAAGATGCGAGTCAAGTCATTCACATTTCCTGGTTGTTTTTTTTTTTTTTAATTTTTAATTTTTAATTTTTATCCAAACATTTCCTGGTCTTTGCTCAAGTAACCGTCAACTTCGACATAATTAAAAACTGGCTTTGTTGTGCACTTGCGTGGAACTTCAACGTAACGATCGGACTCCAGAGGAACGTCAACTGCAAGATTATTCCTTCTTTTTCATTTTACCAACTTTTTTTTTCTTATTTATTTTTAATCAATGGAAATAAGTTCATATAAGGACCCCTGAAGACATGAACAGTTCAAGGATCGATCCCTTACTTAAAGGGATCGATCCCCTCTACGCGAAAATTCTTTCAATGACTAGTTTTTGAGGATTTTAACAGGAAGATTTGCATTAAATACTCTAACATCAATCCCCAGCCTTGGGTGCAATATAAATACCAGCATTTAAGCGTTAAAAGGTAACAAGAAGCACTATTCATCATCTTCTAACTTCAAGCTGGCATCAAAAGCTCAAATTATATCTTCTTCAATCATATTACTCTTTATCTTGTATAATCCAACCTTCAAGAGGTTTACTTTGTATACAACCTTTCTCCCTAAGTTATTTATTTGTACTAAAGGGAAGAGTAACCTAGTGAGGTTCAATTTGTGAGTGATTGGATAGTCACTTTAGAAAGGGTTCAAAAATTTCTTTCTTAGCCATTAAAAAGGAAGTACAAGAGGTCTCACCATACCTTGAAGTAGTATATATTGGTTCACAAAAAGAGTGGAATCAATACCTTGACAAGAAGATTAAGGAGAGAGGACGTAGGTAAGAGATTGACTAAATCTCTATAAAAACTTGTATTTGCATCTTCTTCCTTACACTTTTTATTTACTCGTTTTTGAGAATTTATTGTGTCAATTGTGTAAGTTGATTGAAAAGCCTTTACAAATCAACTTTAGTCAAAAAACCGATTCAACTCTTCAAGATACCTTTATTGAAAAGCCTAATGAATTTGAGAGCATGAATATGAAATATAAGAAAATGATTTCAAAATTAAAAATGTAAAATGAAATGCTTGTAAATGCTAAGCTAGAGTGTGAAAAGAAATTGGAGAATGCTAATACAGAAATAAACGAGTTAAAAAAAAAATACTAATTTGCATAACTTATTCTCTAGATTCTATATAGGTCAATGAAAACTTAATCATATGTTAGAGACCTAAAGAACATTTTTTTATAAAGAATTATTAGGATTTAATGCAACAAACAAGGAAATTCACCTTAAGAATTTCCTAATTGCTAATAAGAATGTGCATGATAAGTCACTTTACTTGCTCTTTGTGTAACGAACTAAGACACTCATCAGAAGCATGCACTTTTAGGAAAACCACTTTTAGAGGTGAAGTTGTGAAGACAATGAGGGTGCCTAGGCATGTTCTAAATTCAAATGATTTGTCTTTGAAATTGATGTGGATCCTTAGAGGATCAAAGATTGTTAACACTAACTTTCAAGAACCCAAGAAAATTTGGGTGCTTAAAATCAAAGTTTAATGTTTGTGGCTATAGGAAGAAGAGCATTGCTTTAAGGCTAAATCAAAGGAGCATTAGTACCTTAATAGTGGATGCTCAAGGCATATAATTGGTGACAAGAGCCAATTTAAGATCCTAAAGCCTAAGAGTAGTGGAGAAGTCACATTTAGAAATAACTCCTGTAAGACCCCGGTTTTATAATATTGTACACCATGAATTGGTGAATTTTGATAGTGGAAATTAAAATGTTGATTTGCCACTTTGGTGAAAAGCTCCTTAACTTAGGATGTAAATGGAGCAATTTCTGGGAAACACTCTATGGGCGAGTATTATGATGGAACGGTTCGCCAATGGGCAAGCAGGGTAATTAGGATGATCGCTAATGGACGATGGCAAGTTGATGATGGCGAGTTTGATTTAACGGCCATATCAGCGAATAGGTAAGTTCGCCAAGTTTGTTAATTAAGATGATCGCCCGAATGAGCGAGGGCTATGATCGCCCAAATGATAGCCTAGTAGGCAAGTAAGGCAATAAGGTACTCGCCAAATTTAAATGCTAAATGTGATCGCCAACTTGCTGCATGAATCATAGCAAGGTAGGCGAGTAGAGTAATACCCGGGATCGCAAACAATTTAACTATGACAGTGATCGCCAATTCTCAATCTGATCGCCTAAGGGAAAGAAATCAGCTCATAATCGTCAATTCTCAAGATGGCATCAAGACAATGTGACGATGCCAATAATCAAGTAAATGCAAACGTGGATGCTCGAATTGGCAAGTTAAGGACTATTGGCAAGCTGAGAAGCTGGCGATCTGGATTAAAGAGGGCGAGCTGACACATCACGCAGCATTGGCGAGCTGGAAACAATAAATCAGAACCGTGCAGCCAAATTTGACTTTTGTTGCTATTGTGATACAAGGCTGAAGAAAAATCTAACAGATGATGAATTCTATTGGCTGAAGTAGCCATCAAAGGTAGGTAAACCAAGTCAATAACGTGTAGGAAGAAAAGAGTTCCAATCGATTTCTTTTGTTGCAATGTTCTTCATGAATTAATGCAACATATGATGCTTAGAGGAGAAGGAGAATGGAAGTCAACAAAGGTGCAGCAAAAGTAGACTTTCGTGACACTTTGCTACTGCTACAAGTTAGTTTCTTCAATCTGTTAAAGACTGATCATATCTGCTTGTTAAGTGTAAATTAGACAAGAAATTAATTAAAGGCTGACATGGCTGGAATTTTAGTTGTTGAAATATGAAACAAAGCCAATAGACGAAGCAAATGACGTGTGGAAGGGAGACTTCCTCGCCACCTTGAGCAGCAATTTTTCTACATGCATTAAATGAATTCTAATGCAACAAATGATGAAAGAAAACGGGATAAGAAACAGGTGGTAGGTTCTGATTGGATTAGCATGACTATATAAGAAGAAACACTTGAGGAAAACCGACTGAAGCAAACTTCATCCTTTAGTTAGCTAAACTTTTCTCCATCGTTGAAGAGCTAAGGAATGAGCAAAGTGAAGCTAAGTGAGGCAGAAAGCACTCTGTTTCTGGAAGTGCAACTCAGTCAAGGTGAGTTCCATATTGTTATGGTTCTCTTGATGTTCAATGGTAGATTTCTATGTTTTACAACGTAATAAACATAGATATAGCCTTGTTTTAGTTAAATCCTGTGAGGATATAAGAAACTAGAACAAGATGTGGTCTAAAAAATAATCAAGAATAAATAAGGAAAGTGCTGGAAACGGTGTAAAGGTGATGAGAAATAGGTGAGCTCAGCTTTTATAAGCGAGCTCAGCATATGTATGCGAGCTCAACTATTATGGGCGAGCTAAAGTATACCGAGTGTGGTATAGTGGGGGAGGTCGCCAAGAGTTAGTTCAATCCAAGGCGAGCCCACCTCTAAGGAAAAGGCCGTATAAGGCGAGCTCTCATGAATATGCAAGGCGAGCTCTCATGAATATGCAAGGCAAGCTCTCATGAATATGCATGGCGAGCTAATTTGTGGGCGAGCTCCCACGTGTAAGCCAATTAATGAATGGCGAGGTCTGTTGGGTGAGCTAGTAGATTAGTCTCAAGTCTCGCCAAAGTGCTGGAAATATTCGAAAAGAAAATATTAATAGTATTAATAATTCATTTTGTAGCCAGGAATTGAGAATTGACAAAGGCGAGCGAAAAGCTAGGCTTCGTAAGACCAGGTAAGGGAGTAGTATGTGAAGTAAAATGCATGTCCTGTGGAGTAAAATATTATGAAAATATTGGGAAAATGTTTTGGTTTATGACATGCATTAGTTTGAAAAATTGTTTTGCTTTAGGCGAGCTACAAAGCCGACCGCTTTGTGATGTTTTAGGTGAGCCAAAGATAGGCGACCCCTTTTATGATGTTTTAGGCGAGCGACCCCTGTTTTAACAAAATTTCGGGCGAGCCAAAAGAAAAATGACCCATGTTTTAATAAAAATGGGCGAGCTGACCATGGACTTGCCGCAATGGGCGAGTTGACCATGGGCAATGCCATAATGGGCGAACTGATTATTAGCGAGCTGTAACGGGTGAGCTGACCATGGGCAACGCCATAATGGGCGAACTGACCATGGGCAATGCCAAAATGGGCGAACTGATCATGGGCAAGCCGTAATGGGCGAACTGATCATTAGCGAGCTGTAACGGGCGAGCTGACCATGGGCAATGCCAGAATGGGCGAACTGACCATGGGCAATGCCAGAATGGGCGAACTAACCATGGGCGAGCCAGTTTAACCGTATTTTCTCACACGAAAAATGATGAGATATTGGGCTGTTTTACTATATTTTGTAAACAGAAAATATAAACCTTTTTGGAAAATAAATCATTTTGAGAAAATGACGAAATTGGTGAAATAATTCCTTAAAGGTGCTTTATGAGATGTAAAGTGATTTTGAGACTTTAGGCCCCGAGTTTCATGCGTTGCTTTTCACGTGGCTGATTTGTGCCACAGAGCTAGTTGTATCCCGGTGGGGATACGAATGGGAGTTTGGCCTAAGGGCACTCTTCGAGGAAGCCATGAGGGGCGATGGCCTACGGGTACACCCCAAAAGCGGACGACTTGTGTTCCTGGGGAACGATGATAGTATGATTTATTTGTAGGGTGATGCCTAGTGTTAACTTACTGATTTCTGTTTACTGAAAGGATTTACTGAATCTTGTTTGTTGTTTACTACATTATATTGTAAATTGTTTAACCAGTGATTTGAATGGTGTATTGAGGATACTATTTACTATAGCCACTGTTTTTCTACTTGGTATGATTTTAAGAATAAATACTTTGTGGCATATAGTTTTGCTTTATTTAAAGCAGCATACGTCTCCTTACTGAGCTCGTGGTTCGCTCACCCCATTGTTTTAACTCCACAGATAAAAGACACGGGGTTAGAGAATTAGCTCCCAAATGAATATAGCTACATATAAAGCGCTGGGGTAAACTATGTTAAATATGACGGGTACAGTCACTTCTCTTTTACGTTTCAGACATATGTATACAGTACTACTTTATTGAAACAAGGACAATAGGGGATGTCATACGTAAGAAACAATGAATCAAAATTCATATTTCGCATTTGTTAAATAAATGTTTATCATTTATTACTATCACTGTTGACTGTTAATGGCATCGCAGACAGCCCAACCGTGGATTATGTGTAAAAATACGTGATTTACAGTATGTGTGGACTGTTACATTTAATGGTATTAGAGCCTTGGTTGGTTTGATGTCCGTTGATGCCTTTAGAACAGAAAGTGTTGAAAAAGGTTAACATCCCCTGTAGTATTGTATAGTCTGAATGTATAGAGGAGTTAACTGACTGTAAATTAGGTTAAGTGTTTAAATGTGGTGAAAGTTGGTGAATTAAGGGTTACAAATAGGGACTGTAATCCGAGAATTTTACATGAGATATGCGATCTTATCATCATAATGTCAGGTCTATTCGGTAAGGTACAGTGAGGAACTCGGTGAGGGCCCCACCAGTACTTCTCTGTCTATATCGAACTAAGATCCTAAAATGATGATATTGAAATGCTTTCTCTGAGTCATAAATGACTAAATTGATTTTGAATAAATTGATGGTGAAATAGTATTTGATGGTGTAAAGGACATATTACATGTTTGATGATCCTTACTGTGAGCCCCACTTATATTTTGATGAGTAAGGCGACCCGAAGTATATACTATAAGAGGTCGCGAGATAGTTGGCCCTATTATGGATTTTAGGGTCTGAATTCAAGCAAAAATATGGGTTATATTGGTTAGGGATTATTGAATATTATGAAAAGATTACATTCTCAAGTATATCCTCCAAATAAGTGATATTACATGTACCGTAAGAGTCAAGGATGTAATGATAATACTATGTGAAAAGTGATATCAGGGAAAACTATTACCTAATGTCTCACTTATTGTAAATGATGATTAATAGTAAGGTCTGCCAATAAAGTGCAGCCAAGCTTCATTGCGAAATGATGGTTATGGGATAGTAAAGAATTCAGAAGAATCATGATGGTATAGAAGTGACTATGGATTGAATGACCAAATTGATTCACTTCTACATCATCAAGTTCATGATCTCTTGAGTGCCCTAGTTGATATATATCTATGAAATGGTGAAAATGTATGTGAAGTTCCAATGAGTGAGTACATGCGATATGGATTCCTGATTTGCCACATGCTTTGAGAGAATAGCAATAGGCTTTAGGATTCCAAATTTACTATTAGCATCGCTTCTGATTGATATAGATATCCGAGCGCATTATGTAGACGCTCCGGGATATATTGAGAGCGAGTGTGTCGCATTTAAGAGACTACTGGGACAATTACATACGATTGACTAAAACTGTCTAAATGATAGTCACTAAATTATTATCGACTTAGCACCGAATGAGATGATAAGTGATAGATAGTATGAATGAGTTACTGTGTAAAAAAAGAAGTGAAATTTGCTAACTCCCAAGGATAATGAAAGATTTCAGGGAGTATAAATTGATTTTAAGAGAAGAAGCCCGAGTTCTTCAGGACCCTTGAACCAAATCCGAGATGGGTGACCCCCGAGTTGGCCTATCGCCTAACAGCGGATAATATGTGGTGAGGTGTGGGCAAACTATGTGGTCGCCGACTCACTTGAAAGAGTAAACATGGGGTGCGGGAGAGCGCCAAAGGGTTGACCGTCAATGGCTTGAACAGTTCCAAAGGGTTGACCGTCAATGGCTTGAAGAGACGGGCAAGGCTCTTAAAGAAAATTTGGAGCATAAAGAGATACTAGTGGTCTCATCTTAGAGACGAGATTAATTAAAAGTTGAAAATGTGATAAGGAAAAAAAATACCTATATTGGTGGTACTTCCTAAACTAAGTGAAAATTGAATTACCCATAAAAGGGTATAATGCTATCTGGATATTTGTGGATATATTGACTAAGTCTGCTAATTTATTGGCTATGGAATTTATAGATTCAATTATTGCCTTAGCCGAATTCTATGTCAGGGAGATAGTGAGAGTACACAGTGTTCTAGTGAGCATTACATTTGACAGAGAGTCCCGCTTTGCATCTCAGGGTTGAGAGAGATTTCAAGAAGCTATGGGATCCTAATTGAGTTTAGCACCGTGTTTTATCCACAGACTGACGGACAGTCCGAGCGTACGATGTAGACGCTCGAGGATAGGTGTGAATGTGTGCATTTGATGTTAAAGGCTCCTGGGACGATCATCTACCCTGACAGAGTCGCTTATAATAATAGCTAACAAGCGATTATCGATATAGTACCTTACGAGGTTTATATGGCAGACGATATAGATCCACGATAGCATGGGAAAAGTGGGAAACCGTAAGTTGTTAGCTCTCCAAGCGGTTGAGCAGGTTATCGAGATGTACGGGAAATTATGTATTCTGAAGGTCTCACATTCTAAAGGTATTATGAAATTCAATAAGAAAGGAAAGCCGAGTCCTCAATACACCGGACCTTTCGAAATCTTAGATTATGTGAGAAGTATCCAGAAATTTTCAGTGATAGGTCCAAGTGAAATTTGGAAAACCAAATTTCTTAAGGTGGGGAGAAAATGTAAGACCCGATTTTATAATACTGTACACCATAAATTGGTGAATTTTGATAGTGGAAATTAAAATGTTGATTTGCCACTTTGGTGAAAAGCTCCTTAACTTAGGATGTAAATGGAGCAATTTCTGGGAAACACTCTATAGGCAAGTATTATGATGGAACGGTTTGCCAATGGGCGAGCAGGGTAATTAGGATGATCGCCAATGGACGATGGCAAGTTGATGATGGTGAGTTTGATTTAACGGCCATATCAGCGAATAGGTAAATTCGCCAAGTTTGTTAATTAAGATGATCGCCCGAATGAGCGATGGCTATGATCGCCCAAATGATAGCCTAGTAGGCAAGTAAGGCAATAAGGTACTCGCCAAATTTAAATGCTAAATGTGATCGCCAACTTGCTGCATGAATCATAGCAAGGTAGGTGAGTAGAGCAATACCTGGTGATTGCCAACAATTTAACTATGATAGTGATCGCCAATTCTCAATGTGATCGCCTAAGGAAAAGAAATCAGCTCATAATCGTCAATTCTCAAAATGGCATCAAGACAATGTGACGATGCGAATAATCAAGTAAATGCAAACGTGGATGCTCGAATTGGCAAGTTAAGGACTATTGGTGAACTGAGAAGCTGGCGATCTAGATTAAAAAGGGCGAACTGACACATCACGCAGCGTTGGCGAGCTGGAAACAATAAATCAAAACAGTGCAGCCAAATTTGACTTCTGTTGCTATTGTGATACAAGGCTGAAGAAAAATCTAACAGAGGATGAATTCTATTGGCTGAAGTAGCCATCAAAGGTAGGCAAACCAAGTCAATAACGTGTAGGAAGAAAAGAGTTTCAGTTGATTTCTTTTGCTGCAATGTTCTTCATGAATTAATGCAACATATGATGCTTAGAGGAGAAGGAGAATGGAAGTCAATAAAGGTGCAGCAAAAGTGGACTTTCATGATACTTTGCTACTGCTACACGTTAGTTTCTTCAATATGTTAAAGACTGATCATAACTGCTTGTTAAGTGTAAATTAGACAACAAATTAATTAAAGGCTGACATGGCTGGAATTTTAGTTGTTGAAATATGAAACAAAGCCAATAGAAGAAGCAAATGACGTGTGGAAGGGAGACTTCCTCGCCACCTTGAGCAGAAATTTTTGTTCATGCATTAAATGAATTCTAATGCAACAAATGATGAAAGAAAACGGGATAAGAAACAGGTGGTAGGTTCTGATTGGATTAGCATGGCTATATAAGAAGAAACACTTGAGGAAAACCGACTGAAGCAAACTTCATCCTTTAGTTAGCTAAACTTTTCTCCATCGTTGAAGAGTTAAGGAATAAGCAAAGTAAAGCTAAGTGAGGCAGAAAACACTCTGTTTTTGGAAGTGCAACTCAATCAAGGTGAGTTCCATATTGTTATGGTTCTTTTGATGTTCAATGGTAGATTTCTATGTTTTACAATGTAATAAACATAGATATAGCCTTGTTTTAGTTAAATCCTGTTAGGATATAAGAAACTAGAACAAGATGTGGTCTAGAAAATAATCGAGAATAAATAAGGAAAGTGTTGAAAACGGTGTAAAGGTGATGAGAAATAGGCAAGCTCAGCTTTTATAAGCGAGCTCAGCATTTGTAGGCGAGCTCAACTATTATGGGCGAGCTAAAGTATACCGAGTGTGGTATAGTGGGCGAGGTCGCCAAGAGTTAGTTCAATCCAAGGCAAGCCCACCTCTAAGTAAAAGGTCGTATAAGGCGAGCTCTCATGAATATGCATGGCGAGCTAATTTGTGGGCGAGCTCCCACGTGTAAGCCAATGAATGAATGGCAAGCTCTGTTGGGTGAGCTAGTAGATTAGTCTCAAGTCTCGCCAAAGTGCTGAAAATATTCAAAAAGAAAATATTAATAGTATTAATAATTCATTTTGCAGCCGGGAATTGAGAATTGACAAAGGCGAACGGGAAGCTAGGCTTCGTAAGACCAAGTAAGGGAGTAGTATGTGAAGTAAAATGCATGTCTTGTGGAGTAAAATATTATGAAAATATTGAGAAAATGTTTTGGTTTATGGCATGCATTAATTTGAAAAATTGTTTTGCTTTGGGCGAGCTACAAAGCCGATCGCTTTGTGATGTTTTGGGCGAGCCAAAGATACTGTTTACTATATCCATTATTTTCCTACTTGGTATGATTTTAAGAATAAATACTTTGTGGCATATAGTTTTGCTTTATTTAAAGCAGCATACGTCTTCTTTACTGAGAGCGTGGTTCGCTCACCCCTTTGTTTTAACTCCACAGATAAAAGACACGGGGTTAGAGAATTAGCTCCCAGATGAATATAGCTACATATAAAGTGCTTGGGTAAACCATGTTAAATATGACAGGTACAATCACTTCTCTTTTACGTTTCAGACATATGTATACAGTACTACTTTATTGAAACAAGGACAATAGGGGATGTCATATGTAAGGAATAATGAATCAAAATTCATATTTCGTATTTGTTAAATAAATGTTTATCATTTATTATTGTCACTATTGACTGTTAATGGCATCGCAAACAGCCCAACCGTGGATTATGTGTAAAAATATGTGATTTATAGTATGTGTGGACTGTTACAACTCCAAAGGCCAAATTGAAAGAATTGGCTCCATTGGTAACTCTTCTTTAACTATTGAAAATGTTTTGTATGATAAAGGTTTAAAACATAACTTGCTTAGCATTAGTCAACTTTGTGATAGGGGATTTAAAGTTGCTTTTGATAATTTGTGTTGCCATGTTGTTGATGCTAAAACCAGCCAAATACTTTTCATAGGACATAGACAAGGAAATATTTATATAGTACATCTACATGAACTTGATGGCAAAAATGTATGTTTTATGGCCACAAAAGAAGATGAACCTTGGTTGTAGCATAAGAGATTAGGTCATGCTAGCATGCACGTTTTACCTAAGCTAGTTAGAAGAGATCTAGTTGTAGGATTACTCAAGCTTCAATTTGAAAACAATCAAGTATATGAAGCATGTGTAAGAGGTAAGCACAAAAGAGTTTCATTTAAATCTAAGATGTGTGTTTTCACCTTAGGCCACTTTAACTTATTCATTTAGATCTCTTGAGATTAACTAGAACAACTGGCTTAGGAGTAAAACATTATGGATTTGTTATAGTAGATGACTTCACTATATTCACTTGGGTAAAGTGTCAAAAATAAAGCATTAGAAAAATTTACAATTTTTCAAAAAATAACTCAAAACGAAAAAGGTTATTCAATCACTAGCATTAGAAATGATCATGGAAAGGAATTTGAAAATCTTGGATTTGATGCATATTGTAATGATAATGGAATTAGCCATAATTTTCAGCTCTTAAAACACATCAACAAAATTGGGTAGTTTGAAAGGAGAAATAAAACTTTAGAGGAAATGGCTAGAACTATGCTCTGTGAAAATAATTTATCAAAATATTTTTAGGCTGAAGCTATTAACACTTCATGCCATGTGATAAATAGAGCTATGGTTAGGTTAATTTTAAAGAAAACACCAATATGAACTTAATAAGGGAAAAAGACCTAACATAAGCTATTTCCAAACTTTTGGTTGTAAATGTTTTGTTTTAAATAATGAAAAAGAAAATTTAGGAAAATTTGATGCAAAAAGTGATAAAGGTATTTTCCTAGGATATTAATTAAATTCTAAAGCATATAAAATTTTCAACAAAAGAACACTTATTGTAGAACAATCCATATGTGTGATCTCTGATGAGTCAAACTCTTTAGAAGTTTTAATCTTAAAGATGATGATGTGGAGATTTTTGGTGAACAATTAGTTGAACCAACCCAAGAAAAAAATGTTAGTAACCAATTAGGAGATCTTGATATAAATAAGAAAGAGGAGTCCTTCGATCAAAAAATAATTGAGAAAAAACCAAGATGTCAAAGAGAACTCAAGCATGTTAAAGATAATGACATTGTTAGTGATCCAAACCTTGGAGTTAAGACTAGATCATCTCTTAGAAACATTTGCCAACATGTTGCCTTTGTCTCTAAATTAGAACCTAAAAATGTGAATGAGGCATTAGAAGATGAAAATTGTATTATGGCCAGGCAAGAAGAATTGAATCAATTTGAGAGAAGTAAAGTTTGGAATCTTGTAGTAAGAGCTAGTGACCATCCAATCATTGGAACTAAGTGAATATTCAAAAATAAAATGGATAAAAACAGTGTGATAGTGAGAAACAAGGCAAGACTAGTGGCACAAAGTTATAGGCAAAAAAAAAAGAATAGATTATGATGAGACATATGCTCCGATAGTTAGATTATTAGAATGCTACTTGCCTTTGCATGTTTCAAGAATTTTAAACTTTATCAAAGGGATGTCAAAAGTACCTTTTTAAATGGTTTTATAAATAAAGAGGTTTGAGTCTTCTCTGCCTTAGGGTTTGTAGAAGTTCTCTTAGTCTTGTCTAGGTGCAAGTGAGTTACTGCCTTGGGATTATCTCGGCTGGATGGTCTTTGAGGCTTTGTGAGTTGTGTTTTAGTAGTGGTTCCGTTAGTTAGGTTTTTTTCTCAGTCACTAGACTGGAGAATGGAGGAGGGATTGGCAGATATGTGGAGGAATCTGAAACTTACTGAGGATGAACTGGATAGTTTTGATCTGGAAGTTGAAGGCATCGAAACACAGTCATCGGAAGATCAGAGATGGATGGTTGGTAAACTTTTCACTAGTAGACAGTTTAACAAAGAAGCAATGATGGGTACTCTACGTGTAGTGTGGAAGTTAGCCAAGGAAGTGAACATACTAGCACTGGAGGAAAACCTTTTTTTGTTCAAGTTTGCCTCCTTGGCAGACAGAAACCGTGTTATTGAAGGTTCCCCTTGGTCCTTTGACCAGCATATTCTTTTATTAAAAGAATATAGAGCAGAGTTACGCCCGGAGGAGTATGTCTTTACTGAAGCATTATTCTGGATCCGGATCTATGACCTTCCGCTGGGAATGAGAAACCAAACTTTTGCAACAAAACTGGGAGAAAAGATTGGTAGAGTGATAGAAGTGGACGCAAGTCTAGATGTGGGTGGATGGGCTCAATTCTTAAGAATAAGAGTGGCAGTTGATGTTACTAAACCTCTGCGGCGGGCGATCATAGTCGGGAAAAACGGTGTAAGGGGATGGATTAAATATGAAAGGCTGAGTATATTCTGCTATTGGTGTGGACGTTTAAGACATTGTGATGTTGATTGTGAAGATTTACACAAAGAGGATGGATATAAGGAACCTGTTTACCAATATGGAGACTGGTTACGAGCATCTCCTATAAAGAAACAGAAACAATTCGGTGGAAGATATGGGAGTAGCCAGGCAATGGGGAAGCAACCAAGATCGAAAAGTTCAGGCAAAGTGGCATCGGGATTTGGTGGAGATGACGAGGGGTCGATTCACTAAAGGAAAGACAGATTGCTTTGGAAAGTATCCTGGAAAAAGGAAAGCAATATTCGGAGGGAACAAACAAGAATAACGGAATTATTGGAAGTGCTGATCACAGATCCTTAAATTTAGTAGGAAAATCAGGGGGTAATGAAGGAAATGTTGGGAAGTCAAATCTGGTTAGTCCACCCGAGTGCTTACATGCAGACCAACTGAGAGGTGATACACGTGGGGAGCAGGTAATGACTGAGGATGTGCATGCAACCAATGGGAATCGAAATATTCATGCAGTGTACAATGTGGAAACACATTCCATTGTGAAGACACAAATACTCGACCAACCTCTCAATCACCAGCATGGGATCAACAACGAGAACACAGAGGATGCGGGTAGAGAGGGAGAAAAGGCTAGAGGTCAACAACGTGCTAAGTGGAAGAAAATGGCTCGTGAAATCAAGAAAAAGGAAGAGGATGAGTTGGTGTTATTAGGAAAGCGGAAACAACACAATTAGCTGATAGAGGTTGCTTTGATGGATATAGATTGTGAGCTGAAAAGAAGCAAGGGTCTCGAGGATTTAGATGGAAATTTCTCTGGAGTATCGGCGGAGACTGGAATCCAGTCCCGCCGAACCCATTGAAGTGCATAGCATGGAATTGCCGTGGGCTTGGGAACCCACGAGCAGTTCGAGCTCTTCAAAATCTTTTGAAGAGAGAAGGTCCTGATGTGTTTCTTAGCGAGACCAAACTAAAAGTCAGTAAGTTGGATGTGGTCCGCAGGAAATGCAACATGAGCTCAGTCTTCGGAGTTGCTGCTGTAGGTTCTAGTGGAGGTCTGGCTATCATGTGGAAAGAAGAGGTTGTTCTAAGCTTGAAAAGCTACTCAAAGAATCATATAGATATGGAGGTTACCGATGAGGAAAATAAGGAATGGCGTGTTACTGGTTTTTATGGAGAACCAAGGACCAATTTACGACATGTTTCTTGGACCTTGTTAAAGAGCTTATCTAAAGAGAGTCGAAAGCCTTGGCTGTGTTTGGGGGATTTCAATGAAATTCTTTGGGATACAGAGAAATCAGGTGGTGCGAACAGACCGATAGGACAAATGTTATTATTTAAAGAAGCGCTTGAGGAGTCGGGTCTACAGGATTTGGGTTATGAGGGAGCTTGCTTCACATGGCAGAGAGGGAATGATACAGAGAATTTAATTCGGGAACAGTTGGATAGAGCAGTAGGTAATAAGGAATGGATTGATCTTTTTCCATATTATAGCATAACTACGTTAACCAGCTCAGTTTCTGATCATCAACCTATTTTGGTGTCCACAAGGAGAAATCGAAGGATGAATAGAAGAAGGGCGAAAGGGCGGTTTTATTTTGAGGCGTTGTGGACACACGAGGAGGACTGTAAAAAAATTATAGAAGACAGCTGGCAGAGTAGCAGATGTGGGTCGGTGGTGGAAAAGATAGCCCATACAACAGAACGACTTCGAGAGTGGAACAGGAACTCTTTCAGGGGATGCCAGACTAAAATAGAAGGGTTGACGAAGGAGCTGAAAAACATATGAGAAGGAAGTCCAACCCGAGAAGCGATACAAGTCGAGGAGCGGGTTTGTAAGGATCTCAACAATCTACTTGCTAAGGAGGAAGATTATTGGCGTCAGAGATCACGAGTGACCTGGTTAAAGGAAGGGGACAGAAACACATCCTTCTTTCATGCCCATGCTACACAGAGAAGGAGACATAATTTTATACAGGGGCTGGAGAACGAGGATGGGCAATGGGTGGAGGAGGGAGAGATGCTAGAGTCTGTTATAATGGATTATTTTACAAAGCTCTTTAAGTCTCAAAGACCCTCTGGCGTTGATGAAATTCTCCAAGCAGTTGACAAACGCGTATCTAACGAGATGAATGAGTTTCTTCTTGCAGATTTTAAGCTGGAGGAGATCACAGTTGCCTTGAACCAAATGCATCCAAATAAAGCACCTGGCCCGGATGGTATGTCCCCTTTGTTTTTCCAAAAATTCTGGTCTGTAATAGGACCCGATGTCGCTAATTATTGTCTTTCTTTCCTTAATAGGGATAAATCTATTCAGGATATTAATGAGACAAATATTGTGCTTGTTCCTAAGTTGAGAGACCCCAAGTCAATGGCCAATTTTCGACCAATAAGCCTTTGTAATCTCCTTTATAAACTTATAGCTAAGACCATAGCTAATAGGCTCAAACAAATTCTCCCGGAGTGCATTAGTGAGCATCAAAGTGCATTTGTACCTGGTAGACTAATTTCTGATAATGTTCTGATAGCTTACGAAATAATGCATTCTCTCAAAAATAAAAAAAGAGGAAGAGAGGGACATATGGCTCTCAAATTGGACATGAGCAAAGCATATGATAGAGTAGAATGGCCTTTCCTTGTAGCTGTGATGAAGAAGCTAGGATTTAATGACCGGATAATCTCATTGATTATGAAATGTGTGACTACAGTTTCTTTCTCTGTTTTATTTAATGGCTCTTGCACTGATAAATTTTATCCAGAGCGAGGACTCAAACAAGGAGATCCTTTATCTCCATATCTGTTCTTATTATGCACAGAAGCATTCTCATCTCTTCTACACAAAGCATAAAAAGACAGAAAGATAACAGGTGCTAGAGCAAGTCGCAATGGCCCCCGAATTACTCACCTTTTTTTTGCGGATGATAGTTTTCTTTTTCTTAAAGCCAAACAAAGTGAATGCAATGTGGTGAGGAACATGTTAGTGCAATACGAAGAAAGTTCGGGACAAAAGATTAATCTGGACAAATCTTCTTTATTCTTTGGTGGTAATGTCATGACGCCAACTCGTGAAGCATTGCAACGGCACCTGGGTATTCAATCTACCTCAAGTCTAGAAAAGTATCTCGGGCTACCAATGTTGGTAGGAAGGACAAGGAAGCAAGCATTTAGGGAAATCACACAGAGAATGCAGAGAGCGGTGCAACAGTGGAGTAAAAAACTGCTATCACAAGGAGGAAGGGAAGTTTTTATCAAGTCGGTTCTCCAAGCAATACCAAGCTACGCTATGACAATGTTCCTCTTCCCCAAATGCTTATGTAATGAATTAAGTAGCATAGTAAGGAAATATTGGTGGAACTCCAAATCGCAAGGGAAAGGCATTAACTGGGTTGGGTGGAAAACATTATGTCTACCCAAAAAGGAAGGGGGTTTGGGCTTTAGAGATTTTGAGAAGTTCAATTTAGCACTGCTAGCAAAGCAAGGATGGCGTCTGCTGAAGCATCCGGAGTCTTTGGTGTTCAAGGTACTTAGCTCTAAATACTTTCCAAACACATCATTCCTGGAGTCTAAACTGGGCTCTAATCCGTCCTTAACATGGCAAAGTATTTGGAAGGCAAAGAAAGTTATCCAATAAGGTACCATTTGGAGAGTGGGAATGGGGAACCAAATTCGTATTTGGAAGGACATTTGGCTGCCGTCAAGGGCGCAGGCTACACCTACTGGAGAAGATCCTATATCAAAGGATGCGAAGGTTGAGATTTTGATTGACAACGAAACCAGGCGATGGAAAGATGAATTAATTGATGCCACTTTCACCAGGCAGGAAGCACGACTGATCAAAACCATACCTCTTAGCCGGCTCCTACAACCAGATGAAATGATATGGGGGCAGAAAATAATGGAGTCTTCTTAGTGCGCAGTGCGTACAAAACACTTTGCCAAAGAGATAGCCACGAAGGTGTGCAGAGTACTGTTGGTGACATATCACGAGATTGGAAGGCACTTTGGAAAGCTCAAGTCCCGACCAAGGTGAAAGTTTTCTGTTGGAGATTGAGGCACGGGGGTCTACCTGTTTTGTGGAATTTAAAGAAGAGAAATATAGCTGTAGATGTGATTTGCCCAAGATGCAAACAGCATGAGGAAACGGTAGAACACATTATCAGTGGCTGCGACAAATCTAAGGCTGTTTGGGAGAAACTTTCTTTAAACGGAGGTTGGGACCAGGTAGGAAGCAGGGAGAACAGGGACTGGTTTGTAACTTTAATGAATTTGAACGCTACAGGAAAGCTGGAGGAGCTAATGATTGCATGTTGGATTATGTGGCACTACCGAAATGCAGAAGTCATGGGGGGAGAACAGAGAAATCCAGAACAAATTGCCCTATTTGCAAAACGCTATCTACAAGAGTATATGGAGGCACAAACGAGGTCGGTACTTCAACCAACTGTCCAGACTCCAAGATGGAAAGCCCCACTTGATGGGTGGGTTAAAGCAAATTTTGATGGAGCGCTTAAGGAAACCGAAGAAGTTGGAGGCTTGGGAATGGTTATAAGGGATGTCAGGGGACATATACTGGCAGCTTTTTCAGTTCAGATTACCCATGTTATAGACCCAAGAGTGGTGGAGGTTAAAGCTGCATTGCTAGCACTAGAGAAATCGAGAGAGCTGGAATTTCATGCAGTTTTTCTTGAAGGGGACTCACTGGAGATTATCAAGGCTATTTCATCTGCAACAAGGAATCTGTCCAGCATAGGAAATCTTATTATGGAGGCTAGGGAGCTACAGAAGAGCTTTGTTTTTTTCAAAGCAGAACATACTAGGAGGGATTGTAATAGAGCAGCCCACACACTGGCAAGGCTTGCATTAAATACGAGTGTGAATGCCCACTGGATAGACGAATGTCCTGCTATAGCTGATATTATCACTGAGGAATATTGAATCTTTCTATCATTAATAAAACATCATTCCACTTTCAAAAAAAAAAATAAAGAGGTTTATGTAGAACAACTTCCTAGTTTTGAAAATCCAAAATTTCTAAATCATGTTTTTAAATTTCAAAAGCTCTATATGATTTAAAACAAGCTCCTAGAGCTTGGTATGAAAAACTTTATAAGTTTTTAATAAAAAAAAGGATTTTCAAGGCGCAAAGTAGATGTAACCTTATTTATTGAATCCAAGGCTTGTGACTTATTAGTAGTCCAAATTTATGTAGATATTATTTTTGGTTCTACAAATGAGTCCTTGTGCAAGCACTTCTCTTCATAAATGCAAGGTGAATTTGAAATAAGCATGATAGGAAAGCTCAAATTTTTTTTTGTGGCTCTAAGTAAAACAAAGTAAAGAAGGAATCTTCATAAATCAAGCTAAGTATACTAAGAACTTGCTTAAAAGATTTGGTATAGATGAGACCAAGCCTCAATCCACTCCAATGAGCACATCTATTAAGCCTGATAAAGATGAATGGGGTAAGTGTGTAGATACTAAACTTTATAGGTCTATGATAGGATCATTGCTTTATCTTACTGTTAGTAGACCCGATATAATGTTTAGTGTGTGCTTAGGTGCTAAGTTTCGACCATCTCCAAAAGAATCACACTAACAAGCGATTAAAAGAATCTTCAGATACCTTAGAGACACTTCTTCCTTAAGACTTTGGTATCTTAAAGACTTTACTTTTGTTCTTCATGCTTATTTGGATGCGAATTTTGGTGGGTGTAAGGTTGATTAAAAAAGCACAACTAGTACATGTCAATTCTTAAGGAATAGGCTCATTCTTGGTTCTTTAAGAAATAAAATAATGTAGCTTAATCCACCACCGAAGTGGAATATATTGCCTCTGGTAGTTGTTGTGCCCAAGTATTGTGGATTAAGTAACAAATGAGTGATATGGAATAGAAATGATCAAGATTCCCATTAAGTGTGACAATACTAGTGCCATAAATCTCATTAAGAATCCTATTCAACACTCTAGAACTAAGCACATTGAAATAAGGCATCATTTCATAAGTAATCATATGCAAAATGGTGATATAGTTATAGAATATGTGGATACTTTACATCAACTAGCTGATATTTTCACCAAACCTCTTAGTAGAGAAAGATTTTGCTTACTTAGGGGAGCACTTGGATTGATAAATGCTCCATGATAATAAATGCTACTTTAACTATCTCTTTAGTGCTAGTTTATGTTGGTAATTATGAGTACAAGTCAGGAATACAGTGCAAAATTTGAACCACATGCTTCATACTAACTAAACTTATCATTTAGTTTAAACTAAAGTTGCGTGGTAATTGATTTTGGTATGATATGATAATTTTCTTATATATAACTTATGTGATCAAGTGTATCTTTCTTGGATATTGTCCAATATTCATGTGTTTTGAAAAAATTGTACATATTTCTCAAAATGACCTCAAGTGTTATTAAAATTGTATTTTTCATTCAAAGATGTCCTAAAACAAATCAAAATGTGTTTCAAATGGTTTTCAACCTTGTTTTCACTTCTTACAAGTCATAAAACATGTTTTCAACTTGTTCACATCTTACCTTAGGCATAAAAGCCTAAAAATACATGATTTCACTCATTTTCAAAATATTTTTCTGTATAAAATTCAAGGCACATAAATGAGGGATTGATCCCTCATGATACATGATTGATTCCCTCGATTTTTTGTGCCAAAATTTTTAGGTTTAGTGTTGAGGGATTGATCCCCGACAACATTTTTCCTTTTGCTTGGAATGGATCGATCTCCTAATCATCAGGCGTGAATCTAGGTTGTTAAAAACTCAATTTTTTTCGAAAAACACTCTTTTTTGTTCTTCTTCGCCGTTTTGCTCTCAAAACCATTTCCTCACCCAAAATTCCAAACTCTTTCATTGCTTCACCAAATTTCATCATTCCTTCACCATTCTTCATCATTTTTAGTCTACTTTTTCTTCTCATCTTGATCTTTCCTTACATTTTCAAAACTCTTTCTTTTCTTGAGCTTTTTAACTCACCCAAAAACCCATTTTTTGTGCATTTTCATCATCATTTTTCTCTCAATCCACTCTTCATTTCATCAAACTTTCTTCATCAAACCTCTTCCTTATAACCTCTTCATGACTGTATTGTGTTGATTTAGTCCATTTCTTCCCATAATTCCACGCACACCTCTTCAAAGTCACCACTACCACCTGTTCAATAAAATTCTCAAACCAAACCTTTCCTTAAAATTTTCACATTTCTCAATTTCAACACTCTTTTTAATGCCTTCTAGAGAGAAACATGCAACAAAGAAACGTAAAGCAACCTCCTCCACTTCCACACCTATCACTTTCAGTCGAAGTTTCCACAATGCGAAAGAAAAGAATGGTTTCCATGAAAATTTAGCCAACATGAAAATCAAACACTGGAGGCCAATTAATTTCACTTTTCTAGAAGAAATTGAGTTTCCTTATCTTGCCAAATGCGAAGCTTTCAAATGGACTTCATTCCTTCGCATCAATACCCATGTCCCATGTAACATTATCTGTGCCTTTTTCTCAAATGCCAAACTCATTTATAATCCAAATGATTGATGCAAAATTGTTGGCATTATGTCCTTCATCATAGAACAGTTGATTGAGGTCACTCTCGAATCACTTTCCAAAGTGTTCCATATTCCTAACGAGGGCCTTACATATGAAGACGTAGAGGTTCCTTTCAAGTTTCCTCTCATTTACGAACGAGCAAGCGATCTTCCCATCTTTGCTCACCTACTTCACATTATCATTTCTAGGAATCATCGTCCCTTCGGCATAAAGTATTCTCAAGTTCGAAAACTTGATCGATTTTGGCTTTATAACATTCGTTCACCTGATGGTCACAAGCCCAATATTATTCATTTCATCTTCACCGATTGGGTAAAGATTGTTGAAGGTAGTGTCAAGATGATAGTCTTCCCTCAGCCATTAGCCTTTAATCTCCTTGTTAAGGGCATTGATTGCTCATGTGAAGTTACTATCCTACTCGAACCCAGCACCATGATCAACTTAGGGACAATGCATAATCTCGACTAGTATCAGAATGAGATCACTAGTGAATAGGAGAAGAGATATGGCCATCCTCCAGCTTAAGCTCTAGCTCAACATCCCGCAGTGGAAGCTCACGATGCTCTAGCATTCTCCACTCCATCAAGTTCTGCTCCTGCGCCTCACTTGACTAGATCATGCAACTACTTCAACACTTTGACTTTCGCTTCACAATGTTTAAAGCAAATCAACAGGCATTTCAGTAGGACGTCGACACGTGTTTTACTCAACTTGAGATATGTTTCACTACTCTTGCAAAGCACTAGCAAGCTTTTCAGTCAGATTTCAACAACTATTTCATCGCCTTTTAAGACAATGTCAACACCTGACTTGCCAACCTACAGGATATTCAGACCTCTTTGTTTGACGAGGTTCAAGATATTCGAATCCAACAGGAAGAGTTTATTGAGCAGTATCACAAGACCTTTTCGAAAAGGTCTTAGATGGTTATAACTTTCTTGTCTAGTTTTTAATTTTTAGGTCTTCATGGATATGTTTTGCACCTTAACTTCATTTTCTTATCCATGCTTTAGAAGTTAGATTTAGTACTTTGGCTATTTAGATGTTTATGACTTTATGAATGACTCTATGGATGACTATGCTTATTGACTTTATGGCTGTTTCTTGTACATTGTTACTTTAAATTGCCAATGACTAGCTATTTCTTAATTCATATGTTACTATGTCACTAACTCTTTTGCTGCTTATTATACATGCATTCATTAAGGGGGAGTTGAGTATTTGTTATGACAAAAAGGGGGAGAAGTTGGGTAACTTTTGTTAAATGAATTAAAAATCATGTTTTAATTAAAGAGGAGAATTTTGGAAAGAATTTTCAAAGAAAATTTACCTTAAGTTTTGTCATATCAAAAAAGAGGAGATTGTTAGCTTTAAATTGACAATTAAATATTTTAAAATGACAAAAACTTAAGCACAATTAAATGCTTCATGTATTTGTAAATTTGCATAAAACTTTCATGATTTTTACAACCATATCAAGTGCAAGTACATATTTAAATTGTAGATTTTAAATTTGGAAAAATACACTTAGAAAATATGGGATTAAGTAATATTTCATTTAACCCATTGAATATAATTTTTAGAAAATTACTTAATTATTTTTGGACTAACTCTTCATTTGACTAAATCAAGAAATATTTAAATAAAGTTAAAAAATGACCTGGGATGATTTAAAACCAAAGACTAGACATTTTTTTAACTTAAATATGCCCAAAATTTTCAGTTTATAAAGAGGAGATCAACCCCTTATCGTAAAGGGATCCATCCCTTGTTGGTAGAATATCCTTGAAGACATGAACAATTTAAGGGATCGATCCCCTCCACGCAAAAATTCTCCCAAAGGCTAGTTTTTGATGGTTTCAACAAGAAGATTTGCATTAAATGCTCCAACAATCGTCCTCAGCCTTGGGTGCTGCAGAAATACTAGCATTTAAGAGTTTAAAGGCAACAAGATGCATTATTCATCATCTTCTAACGTCAAGCTAGCATCAAAGCTCAAATTCTATTTTCTTCAATCACATTGCTCTTCATCTTGTATAATCCAACCTTCAAGAGGTTTACTTTGTATATAACCTTTCTCTCTAAATCACTTCTTTGTACTAAAGGAAAGAGTAACCTAGTAAGGTTTAATTTGTGAGTGATTGGGTAGTCATGTTAGAAAGGGTTCAAAGGTTTCTTTCTTAGCCATTAAAAAGGAAGTGTAAGATGTCTCACCATACCTTGAAGTAGTGTGCATTGGTTAACAAGAAGAGTGGAATCAACACCTTAACAAGAGGATTAAGGAGAGAGGACGTAAGCAAGAGATTGGTCAAACCTCTATAAAAACTTGTGTTTACATCTTCTTCCTTACACTTTTTATTTACTTGTTTTTGTGAATTTATTATGTTAATTGTGTAAGTTGATTGAAAAGCCTTTAGAAATCAACTTTAGTCGAAAAATCGATTCATTCCCCCTCTTGGTAGAGCCAACAATTATAAATAAAGCTTTTTTTATGTAACCATAGGTATCATCATCCGTTTTACAGTCTGAGACTAATACTGTTCAGGCCGAGAGTGAGAAATGGTAAGGCACTCCAAACTGTGGCGACTCCAAGATTCAAATCATATCCAAATGCTTGTGGAAAAGGTCCAGTTCCACTTCTTCCAACTACTTGTTGGTAAAGCTTTTTCTTTTAGACACCTAAAAATAGAGTTTTCAACTCTAATTAATATTTTAAGATTAACTTGGAGTCATTTCAATTCAATTTTTAAAAATAAATCAGTTACATAAATGAAATATTAACTAATAATCTACTAATGACTAATGTAGGAAGAATTGCTACCTTTAAGGTTGTACCTATTTAATTAATTTATTTATTTAATATTTAATAATTTTTATGTTTAATTTTTTCTATATTTTTTCTAATTGGTATTTGATTTCAAATTATTTTTTAATTTGTATTTTCTTGATACGCATCAAGTTTTTTTAACACATTATTCAACATATATTTCAAAATAAATTTTTTATTATTTTATTTTTAAAAAATTATTATAAATTAAAAATGTCATCGTATATGTACAAATTTAAATCTAATATCAATTTATGCGTTATAATTAAAATAGATAAAATCAATCAGTGCATCGCACGTTATACAAACACATTATCATTAGTTTCCAGTAAGTTACTGCTCTCTTGTACCTGTCCGTCACCTCTTTAGAACCAACTATCCAATATCTCTTCCATTTCAATAAGAAGATAACCTTAATTTAGATTCTTCAATCCATAAGATAAAATTTATAATTTAGATATATCATTTTTTTTAGTAGATTTTTTAACGATCCAAATACATCTCTTTTCTAAAATTTAAAAAAAAAACTTAAAATATAATTTATTAGATATATTTTAAAATTAATTTTAATAATAAAAATATCTTTTTAATTATTTCTCTACTTTGTTTTCTTGTTTTTCTATTTCAATTTTACAATTTTTTTTTAGTTTGAGTTTCACGAAAGAGCTTCAAAACTCATTAGAAGAATTTAAAAAATTTGTGTATGGCACATGACACATGATAGTTTTATTGACATAATAACAACTAATGAAAGTGTTAGAATGGAAGTTTGAGAAGTAAGCTTATTTGCTTAAACATTTACTTAATATTAATAGGCCAATTTAGAGTTCATTTAAAGTTACAATCATAATTAGATTATCACATTTGATGAATAGTAACTTGATAAATTGGTAAATATAATAACAATAACAAACCGTGCAAATAATAATAAACTAAACAAATCTCATATTTAGTAAGACTCGATCTAGGACCTCAAATTCTCAGAGCCTCTTCATTGCCGTTAAGTCAATGCCTCATCGACCACATTTATTTAGGGATCATTTGGTATCGTGTTTGTTTTCTGTTTTCTATTTTTATTTTCATTTTTTTTTTGGAAACAACAGTAGCAAACATGTTTAACAATTAATATTATTAAATAAGATTAAACAGAATATTATTAAATAAGTGAATACTTAACATTAGATTATTATATTAAATATAATATTTTAATAACTATATAAATTATTATAAATTAATTAGTTAAATTTATTATCTAATAATTTAATATTATTAAAATTAAATTAAATAATATTGTTAAATATAATTCATAATTATTGATTCATATTATTATTTAATATATAAATTTAGAATTTTACTAATTTGAATCAGTTTAAATACTTGTTTTCAATACATAACAGTTTTAATCAAACATGTCTTTTTGTTTTCAGAATTTAAAAACAAAAAAAAATTTCGAAAACAAGAAACAGAAAACAAGAAATAAGAAACGATCTCAAACGATTCCTTAGTAATAAATAGTATAGAAGAGTTAATGATACTTTAAGGATTTATATTCGATGTACTGACAGAATATAATCTTTATACACTGTCAATGCATTAGATGTTAACACCTTATCAATAATCTTTTATGAGCAAATTGAAAAAAATTATTTGTATTTATTTTTAAAAACTTATCATTTTTTTGTTTGCTTATTTATAAGTGTCAACATTTGGTGTATTGACAGTTGATCGTATATAAACTCATACTTTAATTAAGTGATTAAAAAAACCAACATTTTTAGGAAAACAAAAATCGTGTGACGCGTATAAACATTTGAATTGAAATCCAACCAATTCAAATAATAACAAAGGGTGAAAGATGCTTTTCCTCCGTCCAATCTTTTCCTTTTATGAAAACCCCAAGAAACCTAACTCAGCGTCAGCGGTTGACCAACCATGTATAAACAGAGAGATATTTGAAATCTCAATGGCAATCAAGACTTGTTAATTGTTGACCACGCAAGTTTATTTGAATTTGCCCGCCAGCTTAAGGGGAAAACCCTTTCTTTGATTATTTTCCAGGTTATTACGTTTCCAAGTAATGACCCACTCACTTTTCAATTAAATAAATTACGTTAAGCATTATTATTTTATTTATTATCGGTGAAGGTTTTTAATTTCATAAGTAAAATTAGAATGATGACATATATTTTTTAAAAATATTAAAAAAATAAAAAATAAATAACATAAAACACATATCATCATCTTAATCCTGTTTGTAAAATTAAAAAATTTTATTGACAATATATAAGATAATTTTTTTACATTAATTATTGTTAATGCACAGTAAAAACAATTGTCAGTATAAAATTTTCATTTTAGACTACCCTCCCCTCAGTGGGGATATCTCATGTTTCTCTGATTTTCAATTTTTTTTTATGTAAATTACAAGTTTTTTCATCCGTTTTAACGGTTTGAGATTAATCCTGTTTGGTTTAGTCACAATTAAGACTTTTCATCCCTCTCTAAAAATGTGTTTAGTGAAAGTCGAACCCAAAAACTCTTCCTACAAACTCAACTTGCCTTGTCAACTGAACCATAACTCTTGAGTTTCAATTTTTTTTTTAAAATGCTAATTTACTATCCTGTCAAATATCAATCAATCTATATTCCAATGACATCTGAAATTGAAGGCATCCATCCTCATACGCTGTATGGCATGGCATCAACATCACAGGCCTTTTTTTTTATTGTTTGTGTTTTATCAATTAATCTTCCAAAAACTGATGGTTTGTCTCCTTTGTCAGAGCATGCACCCCAACAGTCCAAATTTTATCAGGGAATCTATCGACCAAAATACTGCAATGAAACAATTTCACCCGCATTAAAGAAAATTTGAGTGACGACATCTTCATGGAGACAGACAACATAATCAGGCAACAATTCTATTATTCAGAGGTTCAAAGTAAATTATGATTTCGTAACACTAAATATAGATTACAAAGGCATCAGGGGCTGCTCAAATAATTTAATAAAACCTTTACCCCATACAAATACAATTAATGATACAAATGGCTCAATCATTTGATCTTTACTAAAGCCCCATTGAAGATCAATTCAGAGCTTAGCGATCACCCCGTTTTGCATAGGCTTTGTTGCAATGTCATTGTCCTTGAGCTCGATATCAGTTGCGCTTGGAGGAACATCGACTGCCGGTGAGCAATTAAAGAAACCGTGTGGCTGCATTTTAAATAACAAAGGGAAACTTTAAACATCATAGTATTTTCAAACCCAAACACACACCATATGCGCTATTGAAATCCACACCAAGACTGCTAAAGAGAAATGTGCTGAATCCCTTCTTTTAGCATTTCCAACGATAGTTGGATGAGCTCAAAAGCACAAATAATGGAAATGTGAGGCAGGCTATTCATTTATGCATTTTGTTTAACAGGCAAACCTATCAAGATAGCAAATGAATCTTCAAACTACTTGGTAAACAACTTTCTGAGTTCATCACCCAGAAAGTCTCTGTTTAAACTCATATGATCCCATCTTGTCAGTTACTAAAAACTAGTAAAACAAAAGCATTGAAGTCATATAAGCTGGAGAGCTCTAACTGCAATATCGTCAGTAAAATTATGAATTATCAGAAAAGAAAAAAAACAAATTTTAATATATTCTGCTTCCAAGTGAGGCAAAGAATGTGTGTTACTAGAATGAGCGTATACCATGAGCATAAAACCAATGCGTTCCACTGGCATGACAGGCCAGTCTTCCAGCCGAGGAACATGTGTCACTCCAAAGACATACCTGCACATAATTACACAATTAGATATCACAACAGATTGATTCATTCTAAAATATTGCCCTCTTTTGTGAAAGACAATGAGTTAATAGCAGATGATACACTGTTCTCTTTTTTTTTTCCTTTTATGGACAAGTCAGATGATAGACTTGTTATTTATATACCAAAGGCAAACACATATGATACATACCGAATGCCTGTGAATGCAAACAGATTTATTCGAAGTGATTTTATAGTTAAGTACAAACATAAATCATCACTATAGTCCTCAGATGCATCAGAAACTAACCACAAAACTATATCAGCTTCTTCCAAAGATCGATTCTGCTTGACCCAAGTATCTAATCCCTCCCCAACACGTGGATTTTGATTGGGAAACTCCCCTCCAGGATACATTTCATCGCGTGCATAGGGAGTGACCCAAAGATTATGTTTCAAGAAAGCAGCTCGTCTTAGGAATTTTGCCTCAGAGCCAGCCAGCGGCAAACAATTTGAACCAGGTACCAGTTTGAAACCTGTTAGCTGCCCAGTCCTGTTGACATTTCTTGTGTTTCTAATCTAAATTTGAAAATAGAAAGTGCAGTTGAGGAATCAATTTGTTGAGCTATACAGAACACGAGGCATCTTCCAAAACAGAAATAGATTGCCAAGAAATCACAGATTATTAACACCACCTCAATAAAATAACACAAAATTCCCAGAACTCTTTTAACATGCATAAACAAAAGAAAGGATAAATCAAGGCTAGAATCCAACAACCCACCCACCTTAAGGGAGCGCTTATGCATAATTTATGGTAGTGCAAGAACAAGGCATAATAGCTTAATACTACAGGATATAACTAGTTCGAAACATTGCTGATCTGATTTCAGAAACGATAAGGAACAAAAAGAAGCTATAAGTTGTAGGGATTAGTACCTCACCATCCACACAATATTCAGACAGTCCTTGTGGATTAAACACCACTCAAATGCATATCCTTGCAATTTAGACAAAGAAATGTGTGAAAAATTACTTACAATCCAGTGGCGTGCAGTCAATGGATTACAATCACGCATTGCTTGCAGTTCGGATCTGAGTAGTTCCTCTTCAGCATAGAATGCATTATTATGAACATTATCCTTCCCTGGTTCTTCAACTTTAAGATTCACCTCAACGACCTGTAATAATGTATATATATCTTAGTTTTTCAAGAACTTAGGTTAAATCACTCCTAGCCTTCTTGCTACAGGAGCAAACAACGATGAATAAAATCATTGTGATGATCAATGTTGACCTTTTTGCAAGTTTAAATTTAAGTTAGAATTGTCATGAACATGTTATATATGACAAAATTATGAACATGTTATATATGACAAAATTACAGAGAGCAACATCAGTATAATAAAGGAGTAATAACACAACTTACTTGATTAAATGTTTCACCAGGTTTACAATCAACAGCCATGTCCATCCGAGCCACAAAAAAGTGTTGATGAACAGGGGCATATAATCCAGGAGCGATGGTTGTGCCATATTTCCGTGTTTCACCAGGCTGCAATGCTCCTAAGCTGAGAATTCCAGTGAGTTTAACCTCAGCTTCAATTTTACCATCCTAAAACAAGCAACCATCATTGATTTTAAGTGACAAAACTTTCAAAAATGAGGGAAAAATTCATCATTTAATGCAGAAGCAGATTGCTACAGACCATTAAATAGAACAAAAAAAAAGATATATGACTAGTGTATAAGCATCTATCATTCCAAGACAACCCAATGTTTAAAAATTGAAAAGAAAAACACTAAAATAATCCTACTTTGCTAAGAACGAAGCATGTTATTGACCAAGGGCAGGCCTCACAGTTAGTTAAGAGGAATTAGGTTCTCAGAAGTCAGAAAAAAGACACTATAATAGCCAATTTATGGAAAGTAAGAAAACAAAATCCTTGCAGACACCAACTTACCTGGTAGAAATGCCAGAAGAAACCATACTCATAGTTAGCCACAGTACATATAAAAGACACTGTTAGCCTTCTTGACCGCCGGACTTCTGCTAAACCTGTTCTCCAATCTTGATGCTTCCATAAGATCCCATGATCCTCTTCATGTAAACAAACACAATTCTCAGTTGTTTCAACACCTCCAGTGAAATTTGTAAAATGAGCGTCAAAGTACTTGATATATCCCAAACAATCACAACCCTATAAGAGATAAGAGGCAAATCAGGAGAAATTTCAACTTAAATTAATCAAATGGGAGATCTAAATGAAACTCAACATTGAAACAAAAACCACAAAAGAAGTGCCAAACCTTCTTAAGAGAATGTGCATTTTTACCCAGCCCATCTTCTCCTGCATCAAATGCATTCTTCCTATAATGAGGATCATTTGGATCTCCATAAGGAACTACCATTTCAACAAAACTTAATCTATGGGCTACAGGCCTCCGACCACGATTACCATCAACATAAGCAACAGAATAGATTACAAGACCCTCCCTAGGAGTGAAACCAATTCGGAAATTCCACTGAAACCAAAATTTAAAAATAAGATATATTAATACAACATTTTGAACTGATAGAAGTTATAAATATAGTTTCACAAGCAAGCACCTTCTGCCATTCAATAAAATTCCCATTAACACGAAAACTGGGACCTTCAGGCTGAATGATTTGTAGTAGTTTCACATCACTCCGATCAACACCTCCTCGTGTTTCACCAGCAGTGTAATTTCTTAAAGGATCAGCAGGTGGAAGGGGAACAAGTTTACGGTCTTCAAATTCAATCACCACCATATTTTGCATGTCGACGAGGACATGAATTCCCTCAACTGGACGAGCATAACCATTTTCCATGGGGCAGTCACTCTCAGTTCTGCAGAAGATAAGTGGTTTAGCAAGTCTTCGGCTAGGTGCATCAGTATTGCTATGATATCCCACACACCTATAGTAAAAGGCAAGGCACGAAATGTAAAAGGGTAAGAAACTTGTACTGGAGACATGATTTTATAGAACACCCAAGTACAAGAATCTAACATTATCACTTACCAGGGATCAACCATAACAAGATCCATATCTTCAATGCCCCTCTTCTTCATTGCCTCTCGAAATGGAGGAAAGTCCTTAACAACAGCCTCACATTCAGCATATTCCATAGCATCCTATAATTTGGGAAGTAAGGACATTGATGACAAACATGCCATTTACAGATTTATCAGATATGCTGGGTGCAAAAACCATGATAGAGGGCAAACACAACACAGATTAACCAGTGATTAAACAAACACTGTCCAACCTATATAAATGACTAATAAAGTCTCCTATTGAAAGTTCTAAAAGCATTTTGTGGTCAGTGGACCTACTCCAATTTTGCTGAGTGAAACTTTAGTCTGCACCTACAGAATTTATGTTGATAGCCATGATCTTGTCATAAGAATATAATATCGTGTTTTAAAGTAGGGGTTTTACATATAGATCTTTATGAGAATTGCTATAAATTTCCAGTTGAATCAATGGAAGTCCTTTGAAAACTGAACTTTAAGGTTAGTTAGTGTAAATTATAGTCATTATCAATCAGCACCTATAAAAATATTTTTAGATTCTTAAAAAAGGAAAACAAATATTTACCATTGGAGGTTGAACATCTGGAACAACTTTTGATGAAATGACTTTGCCCCTATGGTGGCCTCCCCGAGTTGCAGCATGAACTTCTGACAACTGAACAATCCATATACTTGTCTCATTGGACCTTTTGTTGTAAACAACAAGTCTTGCTTGCCGTGGAGGAAGTTTACTAGGAATGACAGGTCCACCCTTTGTCCTCGGAATTAATGAAGGCTGGAAAGGGGGGAAAAAGTATGCATCTGCCAATGCAACAACATGCTTATGTGGTTCCACCAAAACCACTTCAATGAACCGCATGCTATCTCTCACCTAAAGAAAGAAAGAAAATATACATTTCATATCCTTCATAGATTAACAGTTTAAATTAATTTCGAAGTAAATTGATAACATCAATTCAAGTTAAACATAGCTTAAATTTTTTTTACCTCAGGGGTTGCTCCAGCTGCCCTCACAGTTGCCACTGCCACCGAGATTTCAGCAGCAGATAATGGATCCAAGGGATGGCTGGTTTGAGCCCTTGTCATGATTGAAATTCCTATGAAACAAAATCACCAATTTGCATAAGAAACATAAAATCAGAACAATTCCAGACGTTAGGATTAACAAGGAAACATTTTGGAATTTTGATATTATACACTAGTTCTCTTCAGCGATCAGTTTGAAGAAAAAAAAAAAGAACCCAAGTCAAAAGCGTCTTCAGATGCATTCAAATCCAACATCAAAGAAATATTATAAGAACAATTTATATTTAAAAAAAAAAGTATCAAGGAAGTGGAAGACAAATGAAAAACATCTTGTTTAATAGCAAAGAAAATGATTGTGAGGTGAAAGAAGAAGAATAGAAAAATCATCTCTCTGAAAGCAAAATTCTTATTTGGGACCCAAAAGGATAAAGACCTTTCTTTCATTGACTTCAACTAAACTACATAGCTTTCTTAAACAGAGCTTTCAATTTCCTGCAAACCGAAAACAAGTACAAACAAAAAACCAGGCAAATATATTGTAATATTGCATTCAATAACAAAGAAAAAGTGGGATTATCCAACTAATACTGAACAAAAAGAGAAGGCAATTATTTAGAACAGTACTGTTCAAAGTTTAAACCTTTGGTGGCAGTGGTCTTGGTAGCAGGAGGATCGGAGATGGGCTCAACAGGGTGGATCATGGTTGCCATGGAAGCAGTCTTGGGAATGGGATCCTCAGTCGGATCAGACCCAGAGCCGACAGTAAGACTCCAATTCTGCAAAATCTTTGCAGAGGAAGAAGAAGAAGAAGAAGAAGAGGTCTTCTTGTTGATATCGTCCTTGGCTTTGGGAATGCAACAAGGCGTCGCCTTTTCCTGAGTTGAGGCCATTGCAAAGGGTTAGCAAACTCACCGTATCCACCGTAGTAATTGTCACTGTAGTATTCTACTAACATACAGCAAATACTATGCCTCTGTTTTAGTGTTTTCAGTCTTCGATTCTGAGTTTCTAACCTTTCGCTTCAAGTCAAATGCCTTCTCTCTTTCCCGACCAAACCCGAATAGGAAATGAAAAGTGGATTTGTTTGCAGATGGGTTTTAGGACAAAAGAAGAAGGTTGATTGGATTACAAGTGAAAGACGAAAACAAAAGAGGTGGCTTTCTTTATGGTTGGGTTGGCATCAAAGTTTAAGTGGAAAAGGACACCTGACTATTTGAATACAAGGCATGTACTCCTTACTACAAGACAATGTGTGAGAAACAAAAAGGAGACTTAGCTGTACTATTTTGTTGATTCCTCTGCTTGTTTTATTGAATTAGATGTAAACCAACCCAATTTCGAACTAACAAAATAGTGTTTCTTCTGTTCGTTGGTTTATTTTTTAGTCTCTTTTGTGTTTGATTCACATTCGTTAAGAAATTTGATTTTTATATTTGAGCATAGTTCATTTATTTGATAGAATTTTTTAAATTTTCGTAAATAAACTCATTTGTTTTAAGGCTCCATCATTAAGAAAACGAGCTCGTTCCTGAATATGTTAAATTTTTTTTTTGCTCAAATTTTGAATATGTTAAATGAATATGTTTATAAACATGTAAACAAATATAATCACAATAAATTATTAAATAAACATGTCTACAAACACATGTTCACTAGTTTAATTTTATAATTATTTTATTATTATATTTTATTAATTTTTTAAGCCAATAAAGTTGTATTATATAAATATGTTTGAGAATTATGTACTAATTCTTTAGGTTAAAGTCTTAAAGATAGAGTATATATCATATAACTTATAAATATAAGGAATTTTGATATTTAAATAAATAACAAACGAACAATATACAAATAAAAAAATCACTTTAAATAAACAAATAATAAATGAATATAAATAAGTCTATTTGTGAACAAATACGAACGATCATATCTCAATTCATGTTCTGTTTGTTAATAAACAAACATTAAAATGTTGTTCGTTGTTATTTGTTAAGCTTAATAATTAAATAGAAACTGAACAGATTCACGAACTGTTTATCGAACGCTCTATTCATTTATATCCCTGTTCTTGATTGTAATTTGTAAAACAGTAAATAAATTCAAAACTAAATAAACTATAGAAATTTAGATTAAAAAAAGAGAATATAACAGCTAATATAAAAATAATGAAAGAAGGGTTCTATTCACAATCAAATAATTAAGCTTCATAACCTACTTTAATAATTTTTTCAAATACTACAATGTCCTTAAATAAACCCATTTTTAGCCTTTATTCTTACTTTATCTACTCATTTTCGAGGCTCTCAGAAATAAATTTTCGGAAGTAATTTGTGAGTCCTTGAAATGAATTTCCAAGCTATTATTTGAGCTTTTGAAAATTCACTTTTGGGAACCACTCTTAGCCCTCGAAAGTGCCACTTCTTCCTTATATAGGTTCTTCAAGTCTCTTGTATTCCTAATGTGCCTACCATTGGCAAACACAAAAACGTGGTCTTTGAGACTTGCTAAACTTGAACTGTATCGATATTTTTTTTTGTGTGTTGACACTTTAGAGAGAAATCATGCATAATAAAATATATTTGTATCGATACTTATCTTAACTATATTGGTACCAGAACAAACCATAAAGTTTTTGTTTCATGGTTATTGATGTGGACTAGGTCAATTATTATTAGGCTTTTTTATAAATCAAGTTGAAGACTATTGAGCCAAATGATAATATAAGCCCAAGAGGAAAGAGGACTCAGAAGACCCATAAATGATCCACTGCGTTATTATTTAAGCTATGGGGCTTAAAGGTAATTACACGCGAAATAACTCCTATAAATAGGTCACAGGTATCATTCTTAAAGCCTAAGCTCTATTTGCCTACTGAAACCCTGTCAAAACCCTGTTTGACTTAAGCATCGGAGTGCGCGCACAGGGGAAAACCCCTGCGCCCCCTGATGGTTTTCTCTCTTGCAGAATTTTTGAAGACAAACTAACATGAAGATCGAGGATTTGACGTTAGCAAACATTTATTGTTGTTTTTGGCAACAACAATTGGCGCCGTCTGTGGGAAACTAACAGAAAAGCCATAAAAATGGTGAAAGACGATCTGCGGAAGACAGGGTATGTAGGATGCGACAGGATGCACAGGTTACACAATAAGGTCTTGGGCGAGAGACTAGATCTTGCCCATAAGACAGGCACGAGTCGAGAGCGTAGCTCTAGCGCGCGACAAGCTTTCGGTGATAGAGTACATACTACTAGCGTCAGCCTTGCTTGTCACTCGAAGATCTCTGGTGATAGAGTACAAAGCAATTCGGCGATTGAGCGGCTTCCGCACGAGATAGCATTGGGCGAGAGAGTGGCTAGCCTGTCGCCCAAAAGCCAAAAAGCCTCACATGGCCTCTCGCCCAAAAGCCTCACATGGCCTCTCGCCCAAAAGCATCGCATGGTCTCTCGCCCAAAAAGCCTCACATAGTCTCTCGCCCAAAAAGCCTTACATAGTCTCTCGCCATTTTAACCTCCCATAGTCTCTCGCACAAAAGCCTACATCGCAGAGCTATCTCTCGCGCGCAGAAAATTCTTTTGGCGAGAGACCTCCTGTTTTCGCCTGGGGCGAGAGCTATCTCTCGCAACAAATAGGTCCTTGCGCGAGAGATCCCTCCTGCTAGCCTGGGCGAGAGCTATTCTCGCACGAAGAAAGGTCCTTGGCAAGAAACCCCCTCCGATTAGCCTGGGCGATAGCTATCTCTCGCGCAAATAGACCGCACTAGGCGAGAGGCTAACTCACGTGCAGGCAGCCCTTGGCGAAAGACCTTCTCTTGTTAGTATTGGGTGAGAACTTCTTTCTTGTTAGCATTTGGTGAGAGACTGCATGGGCGATAGCTAGCTATCGCACCCAACAGCAAGGGCGAGAACTGCATGGGCGATAGGATAGCTCTAGCACTTGACAGCGTGGGCGAGAACTCTATGGCGATAGACTAGCTCTCACACCAGACAGTGGCGGGCGAAAGCTGCATGGGCGATAGACTAGCCCTCGCACCAGACAACGTGGGCGAGAGAACATGGGCGACAGACCGGCTCTCTCACCTGACTGTATGGCGAGAGATTGCATGGGTGATCGACCTTTGGCGAAAGGGTGTCTATCACACCCGACAAGCTGGGCGAGAGATAGGTTTTTGCACCTAAAACCTTTTCGAGAGAAGAATGGCTTTCGGCGAGAGACATCACTGGCAAGAGACTAGCTCTCGACCAAGACAAAGTTTTGGCGAGAAAGTGGCTCTCGCATTCGTGAGCTTGGGCGAGAGCTTCATGGACAACAGCTAGCATTAATTACTTCACCAAAAGGTTACAATCAACAGAACTAAAATAAACAACCATGCAAGAACCAACCACTGCAGACAAGACAATTTAACTACTGCAACAACAGTTGGCATAAGTGTTAGTGGCAGAGTGAAGGAGAGATGCAAAATTCAACTATGTCTCCCCCCCCCCCATCGCCACCGGTCTACACTTGTTGCACGCACATGACAAACAACTTTGGCGATAGAATGCATTGATTAGCAACTGCCCAACCTGACACACTTAAGGTTCCAGGCTATAGAGTAGCACGCCTATGAGACAATATAGCCCAAAACACGTGAAGACAACTTTCAATATAGTGGCGGGCAAGCACAGTACTCGTGCTGTAGGACCTTGACGAGGTGGAGCAATAGGCAAACATAGATCGCACGTGGCAGGCTCCCTTGACGAGAGAGTGGCTTGCCTAATAGAGCAAAGTTGGCGAACACAGGGCGCCCGCGGCAAGAATCTTTAACGATAGATTCGCTTACTCAAAACGACAAAAACTTTGGCGATAGAGTGGCTCGCCCATGCATCAGCCAATGCAGGCAAGCACAAGACCACTGCAGCAGACACTCTCGGTGATTGAGTGGCATGTTGTGATTGTATAACCAACACCACAGCCCAGCCTCCGCAGCAAGGCTCACTTGGTAAAACATGTGCTAAGGCGCGAGAAGCGATCTAGATGGGCAAGCATGGAACAAGCTGAAGAGTTTAGCTGAGATACGCCCACGATGTTATATAAGCTTGCCTAGGAAAGGAAAAAGCTAGATGGAGAGCTCAAAACGAGCGACCGTAAGTCCAATGGAGCTTCATTGGGCAAGCCCCAATCAAAGACCTCAGGGAACGTACCAAAACTTCAAAGGCTAACTCGTGTTTGCCCAGGTACACATGAACATAGATAAGCAACGGAAATCAGGCAATGCACAAAAGGTCAGACGGGTTAGTGACTACCACACGAGTACGGATGTGAATGATGAGTAAGAATACAGCCATCCTAAGACCCAGGCAAGCAAGCCCTTATCAACCGATATAGGAACTCGCCTAGGAGAGAGAACTCTATGGGCGAGCCATTCAGAGTGACTAAATCGTGAAAAGATTAGGCAACTTTGTACACCATCAAACACAACGCTCGAGAAAAAGTTCATCTTTGAACAGGAATGACAACACTGTTTCAAAGAAGAACTCGGGGAGCTATATAGTGTAACGGTACGCTAAATACTGTAAAAGTAAAAGGTATTGTGCCGTAAAAAAATGGAAAAACAAAAGAAAAGAAAGAAAAAGTTGAGGCTATGACCAGTCACATATTTGGCGGCAGGCAATAATCTCTGGCGACAGAATACAAGAAGTGGGCTACAACCCTGCCTATCGCCCATAAGTTCCCTGGTGATTGAGTACACGGAATGGGCAGAGTCCAACCTGTTGCCTGAAAGATCTCTGGCGATAGAATACAAGGAATGGGCGACAGCAGTGTTTTCAATTCGGCGAGCACAGGCACGCACATAACTAATTTTGGCGACAAGGTTCCACGTGGCAGACTCTTTCTGCAAGAGGTGGCTCACGCGTGTGATAGCTAAAATGGCTAGAAAGGGGGACTACTATTGAAGATCTCACAAAGATGCCACTCTTTTGAATACTCAGTTGCATGCAAGGCGTTATGTGACAGAACAATCTGTCGCTCAAAAAGGGCTTGCTACACTGCAAATTTGCGCGACTACAAGCATGCAACAGGCACTCTGTCCCAAGCTAGCTCAAGGCCACGCGACAGAGCAGTTTGCACAACTATAGGCATGCGACACAACTAGAATATGGGCAACCTTATCTTCTTCATTGTGAAATTGAACTTCAAAGCCAAGAAGAGTGACAGGCCTTGTACAAGACAAGAGCTCCCGCACACGGCAAGCCTTGAGCTAGACAAGAGCTCCCGTGCGTGACAAGCCTTGAGCGAGACATGGTCTCCCGCATGCGACAGACCTTGGGCGACAGGGGAGCTCCCACAAGCGACAGGCCTTGGATGAGATAGGGGCTCTCGCATGCGATAAGCTCCCTACTTTGATAAAATGACAGCGAAGAAAATTAGGTGAACACAGCACCCATACGCAAAATTCCCCCGTTGGCACAATGCAGGCGAGCAAAGAACACCCGAGTCATCCCTTTCGGCAATGGCTAGCAACGCTAGAGAGCACGGAATCCAAACTACTAGTTCTCCCATTAAAAAAAAAACTTTGGCGAGCACATTTAAATTTGACGATCCAAGCGCACGCCCAAGTGCGGGATTTGAGCGGAACGATCTAGAATCTTCTAGACCTAGTCCGACCGAGTGTCCAAAAGCTTCCTTCGGCCCAAGAACTGCTCTAGCAATCTAGAAGTGGCTTAAGAGCCACACACTTGGACTATTGATAACCACACATGTGAAAGAGGGTTTATCTATATAAAGAGTGTGTCAGCTTCATGAGTCCTTTAAGCAAGACAAGGATGTGCTGGCTCAAGGTGTCGAGATCAAGGATGTGTCTCCTTTGTAAGCCCCTATACATAGCATTCTGGAGTATCAATACAGGTGAGTGCTTGGCACAACGGAAATTGCAAACACACTCAAGCAGGGACATCAGGGTGGTAACCAGATCTGAGGTACTCTCAAACGATGTTTTCAATTTTCTTGTCCACTCTAACAATTGTGATTGAATTAGGCAGGTGTCCGAGGTAGGCACTAGCCACTGTTGTGAAAGGCAGCAAGCCAAGAAGAGCTTGGTTCAATCGAAAACAACTTGTGGTAAGCTCGTGAAGATAGATTGCTGGTACCGAGGCACGACTTAGTGCATAATCCATGGTTGACAGCAAAACATCATAGCACTCGTACCTTACAGATTTTTCAAAGACAAAGACTTGGAATGGTACTGGTGGTAAACATTTGCTATTATTGTTTTAACATTTGCGACAATTATTCCACTTAATTAAAAATACTACATTATGAAACGAAAGGCCAGTTATTTTTATCTGTACTATGATAATCCTCCATGTTTGATAGACATGTTGCAGGAATAGAAGAAGACGCGAGACGGGCACAAATAAGTCCCTAAGCGAAAAATGCACGAGATAGGCACAAATAAGACCTTAAGCGTGAAGAAGACGCGAGAAGGGCAAAATAAGACCCCAAGCGGGCAAAATAAGACCCTAAGCGAGAAAAAGACGCGAGACGGGCACAAATAAGTCCCTAAGCGAAAAATACGCGAGATGGGCAAAAATAAGACCCTAAGCAAGAAAAAGACGCGAGACGGGCACAAATAAGTCCATAAGCAAAAAATGCGCAAGACGGGCACAAATAAGACCTTAAGCGTGAAGAAGACGCGAGATGGGCACAAATAAGTCCCTAAGCAAAAAATGCGCGAGACGGGCACAAATAAGACCTTAAGCGTGAAGAAGACGCGAGACGGGCACAAATAAGTCCTTAAGCGAAAAATGGGCTAGACGGGCACAAATAAGACCCTAAGCATGACGAAGATGCTATAAGGGCAAAATAAGACCCTAAGCATGACGAAGACGCTAGAAGGGCAAAATAAGACCCCAAGCGGGCAAAATAAGACCCTAAGCATGACGAAGACACTAGAAGGGCAAAATAAGACCCCAAACGGGCAAAATAAGACCCTAAGCATGACGAAGACGCGAGACAAGCACAAATAAGTCCCCAAGCGGGCAAAATAAGACCCTAAGCGAGAAAAAGACGCGAGACGGGCACAAATAAGTCCCTAAGCGAAAAATACGCGAGACGGGCAAAAATAAGACCCTAAGCAAGAAAAAGACGCGAGACGGGCACAAATAAGTCCCTAAGCGAAAAATGCGCGAGACGAGCAAAAATAAGACCCTAAGCGAGAAGATACAAGACGAGCAAAACAAAAAGTCCCTAAGCACAAAAGGGTGCGAGACGGGCAAAAATATCTCTAAACGAGGTACGTTACAATTTTATCATATTACATTTAACGCATTATGTTGGCATCTCGGATATAAACGATATTATATTCTAACAAGTCCTTAAGCGGATAGTATGCAAGACAGGACTAATACTCCAATAAAAATTCTTCTTTGGACACAAAAAGTTGCAAAGAAAAATTTGGGGAGCACAAAGTATGCAGGCTGTGAGGTATGGTATGAGGTACGTTACAATTTTATCATTGGATATGTACTACAATTGATTGACAAAGTGCATGCAAACGTTTTATATTGGCATTCCGAATATAAAAGCGATGTTATATCCTTATCAATTCTATAAAGTCCCTAAGCAAAAAATGGTGCGAGACTGGCAAATTCGAAAATCCCTAAGCAAAAAGTGTGCGAGATGGGCAAATGAAAAGTCCCTAAGCACAAAAGCGTGCGAGATGGGCAAACCAAAAGCCTGAAGCGAAAAATGTGCGATGTAGGCTATGCATTTACTTGAAGCAAAAAAGTGTGTGATGTAAGTCATGCATGACGTGCTTGAGCTTGAAGCAGTAATTGAGCGACATAAGCCCCATATGTAAAAGAACTTGAAGCAAAAAAGTGCACGAGGAAAGCCTGATTATTACGTGAGACTAATACAAGGTAAATGTATAGTTGCTTCAGTAGATGAGTTTAAAAATGGGCTGATCAGTTTGTAAAAGACTAAGCTCTTTCACAAAAAAACTGGGGAGCACTCTAGATTAACTTCTGCCTCAAAAGGAGCATCGATACTAACAGGCACCCAAGCATCTACGCCCTGAGGTGCTATAATTATCTAAATCATCTTCGTCCAAGCCTGTGAGAACCCCGACCATCTTGGGTCAACGAAAAGGCTCTTAAGAGCTGGTAAGATCAGATAGATCTTTATAAATGCCTGTTCTCAGAAAATGTTCCAAATCCTCAGTATCAGGATCAAGCTTCAACCAATCCGGAGCATGCCAAGCACAAACCGCATCTGATGAAACCAAAAGGCTTTGGTGGCTCCGCAATCCTGTAATTTCTCCTTATAACTCTTGGTTTCGGTCAGCTAAGACCTTGAATTTGAAAAAAAGGGTGGTATATTCCACTGGAGAAGCATTTAGCTCAGAGAAGAAAAAAGTATCCCGATAGTGTTCTAAAAAGACACTTTGACAAAAAAAATGATGACACGAAGTCGTTTCTGCTATGAATAATAATAAAGTTCACTAGTTAAGCCCTCAAGTGAAGATGAAAAGATTCTTGGAAGAGGGTAGCAAGAGAATTTGAAAAGCTCATTCTTTATATATTCTTTCACAAGGTAAACCTTGTAAAAGAGTGGGGAGCAATTGATGTGGACTAGGTCAATTATTACTGGGCTTTTCTATAAATCAAGTTGAAGACCATTGAGCCAAATGATAATATAAGCCCAAGAGGAAAGAGGACTCAGAAGGCCCATAAATGATCCACTGGGTTATTATTTAAGCTATGGGGCTTAAAGGTAATTACGCGCGAAATAACTCCTATAAATAGGTCACATGTATCATTCTTAAAGCCTAAGCTCTATTTGCCTACTGAAACCCTGTCTGACTTAAGCATCGGAGTGCGCGCGTAGGGGAAAACCCCTGCGCCCCCTGATGGTTTTTCTCTCTTGCAGAATTCTTGAAGATAAACTAACACGAAGATCGAGGATTTGATGTCAGCAAACATTTATTGTTGTTTTTGGCAACAACAGTTATGATAGGGTATTGATACTCATTAGTCCTGCTAATATTCAAACATATCGTATTAATACATATTCAAAGTATATCGGTACTTCTACTAGTTAAACACATGATATTGGCATAAATAGCAGGAAAATGTCTTTGATCAAATATGAAAAGATAAATTATGACTTTAAGATTATGCATATCCGAGTTATGATTTATCTTAGCATAAATATATACTATCCAAACAATTAATTCTTTCATGCTTATTAAAATTCCCACTAAATTTTTGAGTGAGGATAATTCATAACAAAAAGTCTCGTGTCTAAATTTTCACTAGGCCAATTCCCTTGGTCCAACACCAAACATGAAACACAAGTGGAGATTAGTCTCTATACAATGTGATATAGAGACAATTCTTGTTTACAGCAATATATATATATATATATATATATATATTCTTCTTGAGTTCATTATAAAATCATATCAAAATTCTAAAGTATTTCATAGTCAACATAACATTTTTACATCGTTACACCTTTTTGGTAATGGAATAAGGCCACAAGGTTATAAATTGAAAAAAAAAAAAAGGTTCACAAAGTTAATTTGGGAAATGCATATACCACAGGAGGTGTTTGTAGAGTTTGTCTAAATTTAATGTTGTTAAAGTTTTTAACTAAGTACTTTCGTATTTAACTATATTTTATTAAAGATACTATTTAATTTGTTTTAAATATGAGAAATTAATAATTAAACTTAAATATATTTTATTACTTCGATTAGTTCAGTTAATTAACCATATTAAATTCAGTACAATTAATTTTGAAATTAAAAAATTCTTTTAGATTATGTAAAGGCTCAACCTGTTTCAATTGGCCATCGGCTGGCATTCCCTTGGCACTTTGCCCTAGGTTTGTCTCAACTCAACTGTATTGTCCGCTTTGGAATGCATAGCATAGGGCCACCACTCCGCACGAGTTTGTTGAAGTGTGCCAAATTCGCCACAACTCCAATTCGTGTCCAGAGCGACTCGAACCCTTAACATCATTAAGAGTTAAGTCACTCCTAACCAATTGTCCTAGTACAATTCTAATAATTGGTAATTTTAATAATATTTAATATAATTTTAAGAGTCAAGTCACTCCTAACCCTTAATTACTATAATTTTAATAATATTTAATATATAATGGTAATTCTAATAACTTATTTAGTAGGTTTATCAGGTTTGAGTTTTTTTTAACTTTTTAAATTTAATCAATGGTTTAAATTACATATAGCTAATCTTAGGGTTATAATTTAATGACTTTAGGGGTCATTTGGTTTGCAGAATTTAAGATTACTTTTGGAAATCATTTGACGAAAAATTATTTTACTTGACGGATTCATGGGAATATTAGATTCTTGTGTTTGGTTGTATTTGTAGGAATATAAGATTTCTGTGTCTAGTTAAAAGAAAGTAAAATTACTTAATTACTTATTTTATTATAAAACCCTCCATATTATTAGTTGATGTAGAGTGAAAAACACTTGATATAAATTATATTTAAATTAATTACTTATTTATTTAAGGTACTCATTTATTTATTTAGTCCCTTTTTTTATAAGGTTTTTGTTATGTAAATTATTTTGATTTAACAAACTATTACTATATTAAATTGATTTTGATTAATCAAAAATCATAGGGTCCATCTTATTATTGGTCCATTTGATTTTAAATTCATTTTTCTCTTCATCAAAATAAGAAAAAAAACAATGGTTGTAATACTAGATAGGTTTAGGGGTAAAATGGAAACAAAATATAATTATTGGAGGGTAAAATAAGCAAAAAAAATATATTCCCCCGAAAAAAAATACCTCAAGATGAGGAGGGAATCATTTTCCTCCCTATTTTCCCCCTCTTTTGCACTGTTGGTAAAAAATTCAGCGAACCAAACATGGTAATCATTTGACGAAAAAAAAAAAAAATTCTTCCAGTAATCTAAAATTCCCCCAACCAAACAGCACCTTACAGTAAAATCAATTTTTATAAACTTACTATAGAATCTCTCGATTTATGGTGTCTTTTAGGATAAACTTACTATAGAATTTCCCAATTTATGGTGTCTTTTAGGATGAGCCCTATATTAGTTAATAATAAGTTATCTGATGTTGGGGGAAGTTATTAGTAAGATTTGAAGATGGATAAATTTTCAGGATTTCATGCGAAAGAAAATTGAAAAACTTTTAATATCGAAGAGATTGGTTGCATGATTATAAAGAGCTTTTTTTATCCAATTGTCCAAATTATGAAGATGGATAAATTTTCAGGATTTCATG
This sequence comes from Heritiera fomes, assembly GCA_032173925.1. Taxonomy (NCBI): domain Eukaryota; kingdom Viridiplantae; phylum Streptophyta; class Magnoliopsida; order Malvales; family Malvaceae; genus Heritiera; species Heritiera fomes. Next base: position 10,198,874 of record JAPDPM010000009.1, on the reverse strand, counting down.
CGAAAGAAAATTGAAAAACTTTCAATATCGAAGAGATTGGTTGCATGATTATAAAGAGCTTTTTTTGTCAAATTGTCCAAATTATGATTACTTAATGTGTTGTTATTATTATTAAATTCAAGCTCACGTTCAAATAATCAAGTTTGAGCATGAAAAACGAGTTTGGTAAATGAACTTAACCAAACGAGCTCAAATAGTTTGATTTTTATTTCGAGTCGAATTCAAATTCAAAAAATAAAACTCGACCAAATTCAACCCAAGTAACAAACAATGAGTTTTCAAGTCGAATACCGATTAGGCTCAATCATACCCCTAGTCACAACTATTTTCCAAAATAGATTGAATCACCACCAAATTCCAATGGTGCAAGAAAAAATGATGCTCTCTGCACCAAGCAAAAAACAATCCTCATGCCTTAATGCATTTATCCTACTAAAGAGCTGATGGCAATATTGCTAGAAAATAAAGTGAAGTGGTTTCTATCAAAGAAATCATTTTCAAAAGAATTTTGATCTACCTAGCTTTCAACTCTTGCGAACACCTTTCATGCTCAAAACACCGACTAAATAGTCGCTGAACAATGGCCATGTGAGTATCCATTAGTGCCTCCATTTTACAAATTGTCTATTCTTCCCCTTTTCACATCTCTGATAATCTCTTTACCATAACTTCTTACACAGGTATGACCCAAAGCGCAGCACATGTGCATTAGCACAACAGATAACACAAGGCACAAACCTTTACTCCAGCTAGACATATGCATCTGATACTAAATAAATTTAATGACAGATGACTAAAAGAGATACTTCATTTTGATCCATAACGGTAACTCATAAGATTGGGTTCTGCACGAAACATGGCTCAAGATAATGCATCTTATCACTAAATTTTATATCATCATTCTTCAACATAAAAGACAGCCATGTTTAGACCCACATAAGATTCATTAATTTCCACAAACCAAGTAAATACCAATGTTAAAAAAACTGAGCAGGTAAACTTACCAAATCCCTCACATATAACATATGCTCAATTGCATCAAGGGCTAATTAGTTTTTAACATAATTGCAAAAACAATTGTACGTGCATAACTAAATCGACGAAACTCAACAATGCAAAAGACAACAAAATAGACAACATTATTTCAAAATTAGCACCCATAATATATAATTGCGCAAAAATTCAGGATATTAAAATAAAATATCAATTCAGAATCTAAATCCAAACAAAATATAATAATAAAACACAAATGTCTTTCAGATCCAAAAGAAACAAAAACCCTAACCTAGGCGGTGAGCACAACAGCACCACCGGCCTCCTTAATCTTCTTCTCGGCAGTCTTGGAGACCAACTTAGCCTTAACCACGACAGGTTGATTCTCGGGCAACACACCTTTTCCCAGGACCTTAAAGTACCCGAACTGAGTAACGTCGATCATAGGAACGGCATCCTTGTTGGCTTTTGCTTTCGCGTCTTGCGGGACGAGAGACCAGAGCTTGTCGACGTTGACGATGGGGCAGTAGAACTTGTTGCGGAGCTTGTGGAAGTACCTCATACCGACCTTCCCAAAATACCCAGGGTGGTACTTGTCGAAAAGGATCCTGTGATGGTGCATGCCTCCAGCGTTTCCGCGACCTCCCGGGTGCTTGCGGTGCTTGCCTATACGACCGTGACCGGCGCTCACGTGGCCGCGCTTCTTGCGATGCTTCTTGAAGCGGGTTGTCATGTCTGGTAGGTGTGGATCCGGGAGAGCGGCGAAGGGTTAAGGGCGGCTGAGGGACCAGAAAATAAGATTAGGGTTTATAGGGATTTTATTGTGGTGGGAGGAAAATAGTGTGGGTCAGGGGAGATTTTTGTTTCCAGGTTTGCCCTCTAGGGTTTTGGGATTTTACGAATGTGGTAGGCGTAAATAAAGAGGACTTTTGGGTTTAACAGTACTTAAGGCTACTGGGCTTCAAGAAGGTAGACCTTTTTTTTGGTTACATCGAGAAGGTAGACCTTTTTTTTGGTTACATCAAGAAGGTAGACTGGATTGGGTCTAAGGATTGTGAGATTGATTAAAGGTTTGGTTGGGTCGTGTAGGTAAGTAAAATCGAGGTTAGAAATATAATGAGACCAAACTAATTAATAAATTTAATATTTTTTTTTTAGTAACTCTGTTTTAAAATTTATAAATTAATGAAGAAATATGTTATGAATTTAATAACAGTATATAAAATTTATATATTGGCGGTGCAATAAATATAAATCTCATAATTATTGTTACGAGCATAGTTACATTTGCACAAGGATTTTCCTTTTGATTGTACCTTAAAACTTCAAAGTAAAAAAATGAACCTTAAAACTAAGATTAGCTAAAGCAATCGACATTACAAGTTTTAGTTATGCAGCAAAAAGTGTTGGACCTTATAAAACTCAAAGTGAGTAATGAGTAGCATCCAACCTTATATTAATTATTATTGTGGAAAATGACAAACTTAAAGTAATAACATGGAAAGTGTTGAATCTTCGAAATTAAAAAGCAAGAAGTGAGACTTTTTGAAGTATTTTTATGAAGTTACCGGTCTTTTTCTCCTCAAGCCTTTTTAACTATTGGGCTTGGGCTCCTAGTAATGTGGTGTGCACGCACGCTATAATTTTTCATCAACAGCGGTCATTTGCAGCCTTAGTTTCCATGTCGTGTTGTTTAGGATTGCCAAATGGAAAAGGGTTTTTTTTTTTTTTTGTTTCAAGAAGGTTAGTTACCTGTTTAGTGACAGTTAAGCTTACGCCAGTCCTTGGAGCAAGTTCTTGGGATAAACTATGTATCTTCATGTTTTCGTAGTAAGCAATCATATTGTATGTTTTCGCTATGGAGTCATATACCTCAAATATGCTAGTAAATCATGAAGACATATCTTTGCTTCATACATACATTTATCATTTACAAGGTACAGTAAATAATTAAATGAACATATCATGATCCAACAATAACGATCACAGAAAATCTGTTCTGTATGATTCATCTTTGTAGAATAATGGCAGCTCCTACCAAGCCAAACCATAAAGTCAAAGCTACCCAAAATGCCCGGTTCTTCTCCAGTCCAACAGGAGGTCGCCACACCAGAAAATCCCCCAGAAAGTCTCTGGAGGAGGGAAGCTGATTGGTAGTTGACCCGCTACTCCCCCGATCCTTATACTTATCACTCCATGTTGCTGCATAGCTGAAAATTTTGAAATATTGCATATACTTGTCAAAAAGTTGTTCAACTCCAACTTACTACCTACCGAAGTTGATAATGGAATAAAAAATATATGCAAATATTCAGAGATGGGAAATAATATATGACTAGGCAAAAAGCTGAAACCAGAACTAAGCTGGTCAGAATACGCGCATCATTTGTAGCAAGTTGGTCTTAAAGTATGGGAAGATCTTACAAAGAAAGGACAAAAGAATTTTTAGACTTTCTAAGAGCCCGTAGACGTCCACAAAATGATAAAATGGTTAAGAATTTATTCCTGCTTCCAAATATCGTTATGTTCATGAAGCGGGTAAACTATGAAGTATGGACACGGATACCATAAGTCATGCAAGAATTGACAAAGCAAATTTTCGAAGACAGGATGATAATTGGCAAGAATAAGGTACAAGATATGGCTGCAAATAACACAAGTATGACTAGTATGACAGACGAGTTTTGAGGAATGAAGCAGGGATAGTATGTAGGATTGACTATTTGGAAGAGTTGGTTGAGGTAAGAACTAAAAAATAACCCGATCTTAATTAAAACAAAGAGTTTAAGGGTGTGCCTGATAAGGTGGAAAAGTGGAAAGATGGAAAGAAACGTGTAGAAAAGTGAGAAGAAAATAACTTTTGTTGGTGCTTAGTAGGAAGGAAAAGTGTGAAGAAAGAAAATGAGAAAGATTGCTATTTTCTTTCCTTATTAACAAATTCAAATCACTCCAATTGAAAAGATTAATAGAGAGAAAATAAGAATAGTGTGAGTCAAATATATATAATTACAAAATTATTCTTTATTTGTTTAATTTTATTTTGTTATCATAACTTATTAATAGTATTATAGTATATTAATATAATTTTATTTTCTTTTCTTCCATTTTTCAATTCTATTAAGCAATGGAAGATAAGAAAATTATATTTTTTTTTTCACATTTTTCATCCTTCCTACCAAGCACACCCAAGAAAAAAATTAATTTTTTCCATTTCTTCATTCTTTTCCTCCTCCCAATTTTCCTTCTTTTCCAAGCAAAGACTAAGAGATCAAAGTTAGAACTCTAGAGTTCACTTACTAGAATCCACATACTATTCTCAGAATTCAAGATATCTTGCCGGATAAACAGATGAGACTGGCTGTGGAATATAATAATATGTTCATTTGCTATATAGTTAAAAAAACAGAGTAACAAGTTCAGCTAGATGCAAAACGAGAACAATCAGCAAGGACTGCCCGTCAATCAACATAAACTTAGTGTCATTATGTCGATTGCTGCATTGTTTAATGCCATGTCCTTCATTAAAAAGGCTAAAGCAAATATACCTGTCGTAACTAGAACCAATCAGCGGTATAGTAACCATCTCTTCCTGGGATATCTTGAGTTTAGGTGCTTGCAAGATGTAGCGGAGCTCAGCAGCTTGCCGTCGAATGCTCACACTAGGATGCTTCTTCTCTAATTGCTGGTACAAAGCAATGCAATCCGCATGGCGATTCTTCGCCTCATAAGCCATAGCCAGCCATATTTGAATCTGAAATCCGCATATTAAAAAAGAAAAAAAAACCTCATTAGTCTTTGCCAAACATGGATTTGAATACAAAGCCAAGAAAATTCCTCAAAACATGCATTCTTGTCTTAATAGGGAATCAACCAACCTCACCGCCAAATAATGTTGGCCTGGGAATGATCGTCAGAGCACCTTCAAGAAACTCAATGGCCCGTCCATACATACCTTTTTCATAAGCCTTTTGGCCCAATTCGAACATCAATTGTGCCGTTGCTCTCCTCTCTGCCTGTTCCTTAGCCACCTGTTCTTGCATACAAAACTCAATTGAATTTCTTAGAAGGAAAAAGAAGTTGAAGATTAGTTTCTTTGCGTAGAAAGGGAAGAGAAACAACGCAAAACCTTTTCGAGCTCTTTTCTCACTCTCATCCTCTTTTCCTCTTCGGTTTCTTCTCGACCTTCGACTTCACTTTCCTCTGCTTCCGCTTTACTCTGCAACTCCTCCGCTTTCTTCTCCAACTCCCTCATCTCCTCAATTTCCTTAACCCTCTTCCTCATTTCCTTCTCCCAATCGTACTCCTCCTCTTCCTCATCCAATCCGTTGCCGTTCCCGTTCCCATCTTCGTCGCTGGACCCCCCGTCGAAATCCGCCGCCTTTACTTTCGAATTCGCTTTGCCACGAGCCACCGCTCGGTGAGGCCAATTCTCCCCGTCCGAGTACTCGAGTTGGCTCTTGTTGGAAGGAGAAGCGTGGAAGAAATGGAGGTCCCTCTTGGGTAAGTTCAAAACGACGTCGATTGCCAACGGACGGGATTTTCGGTCCGTTATAACGGTCCTCGCTGACGTCACGTCCAGTAACAACGCTAAATTTCCAAAAACCACAGCCATGGCTGGCATCCCAGGGAAAGAGTAGAATGGAAAAAGTGAGATATGGACTTTCAAGGCAACGAAGCCGCCGTGAGAGAAGATATTTTGAACGCTGTTATCTTAATGACAAAATTGCCCTTTCATTTGGCGTCAAAATATGATGAATGCTCGAGATAATTCGTGCGATCAACGAGGGTGATACCGTCAAAAGAATTTTAACGTGGCGCTACGTAGACGAGTGTCGTGTGTGGAGACTGTTCCAGCCTACAATTTGGCTCACGGAGGCGGGGAAGCTTGGTCCGTTCAAACACGTAATCGGAATAATCTCCAGAGGAGCAAATGAGCACTCCGCGCAACACCGTCGTTTTGTTTGGACGGATGTAACGGTGTGGAACTCAACTGAACGAAATCATCAGCTTCACAGAAAATGACTGTGGTTTCACGCGCAAGAATTTATGTACTTTCCCTTACTGCAGTCCAGTTTACTTCATTAAAAGTAATTTTTGAAAAAATAATTTTTTAAATTATTTATATTTTCAAAATACTAAATTTTTTTTATTAATTGGATTAGTCAATAAAAAGTATTTTGTATTGTTTGCTTATTCTGTGTAAAATCTGTTTTCTTTTTTAAATGATATTAACAATAACTAATAAAATATTAATTAATTTATTAATATATATTAAGAAGTAATTATATTTTAAAAATAATATATATTATAAAATTATAATATTTAATATTTAAAGGAAAACTATTTATTACTACTTCTATTAATATTTTTAAAATTTTGAAGTAATATTATTATTTTAATATATATAATATTAATGATATATTAATATAAAAATATTTGTAAATAAAATATAAAAACATTATATCTTAAATTAAAACATTAATAAATTATTTAAAATAATAATTATATTATTTATTAATAAAATAATAAAATTATATTATTTATTATTGAAATATTAAAAATATTTAAGATTAATTATATACAAAATAAAATATTTTAACTTAAAATATTGAATTAATTTTTTTTATCAAAAACGGTATTTTAACATTTAACTCACACGTTTGATGAGACTTGAACCTGAGACCTCTTTACTCATTAAGGCTCTCAGGGCCTCCTCCTTGCTACTAAGCCAAGGCTTCATTGGTGAATTATTTTTAATACTTTAATGTTTAAAATTATAATCTAATTAAATAAAAAACTATTATATAATAATATTTTATGTAGGTTTTTTTTTTGAATAATTATGTAGGGTTAAATTAAATCAAAGTTTAAAAAATTATATCCAATATCTAACTTGTGTAAAATTATACTTGTATAAAATTATATTTATGAACTTAGTAAATAATTTTACACAAAAACAATTATTTTTCAGAAAATATATTTTTCTTGTCAAAAGCATAAGACAATTCATACAAAAATAATCTAATTTTTTGATGATAAATTAATTTTCTGTGAAACCAAACATAAAAGAATATCAAAATTGTTTTTTGAGAGTCATTTTCAATTTATCAATCAAACCGTCATGTCCATCACGTTTTTTGTAAGACTAATAAAACGGCGGCGCTTCTCTTCGGTGCACGGGCTAGAAGCGAAAGATATTGAACATCTAGCTTTATCCCCGAACAAACTCCCTTCTTTACTCCGTCCAATGGCTCTTCCTCTTTGCTACAATGCAAAGTTACGGTATCCCAGCCTCGCTTTCCTTCTTTGTCTCATTGCAAACAACAGTTTCATTACATTTACCTTCGGAATCTCCGATTTTCCAAGAGTAGTAAAGTCTCGATTTGTTACAAGAGGATAAGCCATTGCTTTGCTCATTTAAAATTATCTTAGATAAACTGATTCTCAGTAGAGAAGAAACCAGAACATTTTGAGAAAGAGAATTATGTAGAAGATGTCAAGTTGCGTGAGAGAATCCGGAAATGGACTTATTTTCTTCAATCTGTGTTGCTTGGAGGGAGTTGGTGGAGCTTCTCTGATGATGTGGAGGTTAAATTGATGGCGAAACCGGCGATTGTTTGGATGGCATTTGTCAAATGTGGAAGTTGATTGGTAAAGATCGTTTGGTTATTTTCGTTGCTTTTTCACCCTGATTATGGCTGTCGTAAGTCCTATTTAACTGTGGTTGAAGGGGAGCTTTTTAGCTATTGTTTTGTTGTCATATTAACTGACTAGTCGATTATGATACGTGTCACTGCAGGAATCTGCAGGTCAAAATCTAGTATGATCAAATCTTGACTTCTTACAGTCAATACTAAAATAAATCTGATATCATGTTTCTTTTAGACTATAATTTCTACCCCAGTGACTTGTTGCTTATTAATGCTTTAAATGATTCACCATTACTAAAAAACCAAATCAATCTGGCAGTCTGTGATTTATCTAGTCAATGCAATGGAAGAATGCATTAAATCAAGCACTTGCTGCTTCATGAATGTAGAACTTTTTTTAGTATTTTTGTGGGAATTGAGCCTTTTTGAAGGAAAAGGTGCAGCCGCTGATTCTTTTTTCTTGAATTTTACTAGTATGCAAGGATGCACTAGCAATTGCGGAGGTTATTACTTCACAAAGGTATTGGTGTTTTACTTCCTCCTAAGAAGCACGGAGCTCGGGTATAGAGCTTTAGTTATGCACATGCAAGTGATAACATGTGAAGAAACAAATTGAATAATAAAAGTAACAAGGACATATTCCAAAAAACATCAAAATTTAGACCATTTAAAACAAAACCTAAGATAACATCAAGATCAATTATTGGCTTGACCCTCTATGTCTTCAATGGAGTCGTCAAATTATCATAACATATTAAGTTTTGGAAACCTAATAGCTAGATATAAATCAATGGAGTTGCCACCAATTATTCAAACAAAGGACAAAGATTGGTCTACGTCTCAAATTTAGGGTTTAGGGATACGGTTACATGTAAGGAAGGTGTTAGTACCCTCACAACGCCTATTCTAAAATGGTAATCTTGTGTTATTTTTAAAATAGTTTTAATTAAATGGTTTATTTTTCTATATGTTCTCTGTTTTGTTTCAAATATTTAAATATTGAAAATTTTCTAAGAAACTCTCCATTTTTTTGGTGGAATTTTTTAAAAATTTATCATCACCTCAAGAAATATCCAAGTAGTGTCAGTCGACTTACTTGGTGAGGCTTCACTGTCAAATTCATTAAATCTCTTATGAAAAATTCCTTATTTTATTTCCTAATTTTTAATTCTAATTTCTTATTTTATTTAATTTCTTTTGTTTTAATTAATTTAAATTTTATTTATTTTAGTTTATTGCGAACAAATTCTAATTATTTATATCGAAAATTTCTTTCAAGTCTTCCATCATTCTGAGAAGACTCAAAGAAAAACTCTCGTCTAAAAATTTTCAAATGTCAACCATTCGTGACATTTTGGAATTTTATGCTTGAAATAATTTTCCTTCATTCCCAATTAATTAGTATTCTATTATATATTATTATGGGAAAAGGAGATAGAGATAGGAAAGTGTGCTAATGAATCTGTTGAGTTTACTGAAAGCTATAGTGATAGCAGAGTCGTATCTGAAGGGGAAATAAGAGAAAGGGGGAGTAATTCTAGTATCCCTATTAAAAGAGGTTGGGCTATGGTGAACATAGAAGAGAATGGAGATGATAGGGGAAAAGCTAGGGTTGTGTTTACTGAGGAGGGAGTCTATAAGAAATTTGAGGGGATGAACAGATCAGTAGAATTAATGAGGAGAAATGGGGAAATAGAAGATAGAGGAGAAACTATTAGGAGTGAAGGAAATAGAAGGAGGAAAGTAGGTAGAAGGAGAAGGAGGATTAAGGGAGAAATTGTAGGGGAGAATGGGCTATGGGATGTCAGAATTGAGGAAAGAAAAGATTGGAATGAAGTAAATAATAGGAGTGATAGTTTGGAGATGAATGATAATGTTGGTTTGGGTGGCTGTACCAAAACAGCCACCAAGGGGCTATGAAGATGTTATCCTGGAACTGTCAAGGTTTAGGATCAGCCTTGACAGTTGAAGCTCTTTGGGAGCTGAAGAAAGTATATGATCCTGGGGTTGTGTTCTTGATGGAAACAAAAAATAAAGAAAAGAAGATGGAGGAGATAAGGAAGAAGATGAGATTTCCTGGGAAATGTTATGTTCTACCAGAAGGTATTAGTGGGGGTTTAGCGTTATGGTGGACAGAGGAACTACAAGTAAAAATCATGGGAACTTGTAAGAATCTGATTGATACAGAAATTTTTAATGGTGATAGAGGTATTGTTACTAGAATTTTCTGGATTTATGGTCCTACAGATTTTGAAGAAAGACAGGGGATTTGGAAGCTTATTGTAGAAAGATCAAGGGTTATTAAAGGCCCTTGGATGTGCATTGGGGATTTTAATGATATTCTATATCACTATGAGAAAGTAGGAGGGAAGCTTAGAGCTGAGAAAAAGATAAAGGGTTTCAGACAGATGATTGAGAGCTGTGAACTTATCGATATTCAATCTAAGGGGCAGCTATTTACATGGATAAATAAAAGGGAAGGGAAACTAATAAAGGAGAGGATTGATAGGGCCCTTGTAAATTTGTTTTGGCTAGAGGAGTTTCCAAAGACACAAGTGATTAATCTACCTATTATAGGGTCGGATCACTCACCTATTCTGGTAGATATAAACTTTGGTGAAAAAAAGTCTCCTAGGCTGTTCAAATTTGAAATAATGTGGACTGAGAAGGAAGAATGTGAACAGGTGATAAAAGAAGGTTGGAGTTCAAGGTTTGATGGATCCATTTCCTTTCAGCTAGTTCAGAAACTAAAGAAGTGTAAAAGACTACTGATTGAGTGGAGTAGGAAAGCTTTCCCTTATAATAGGAAAGCAATTGCAGAGCTGATGAATAAAGTGTTGGATTATGCCCTTAGAACCATTCATTAGATGATTGACTTTGGCATTTTTTTTATGTATCATGACATTTTATTTATCATAGTTCATTATTATATTTGTCTTATAACTGCGTAATATAATCTTATATAATAATGTCCTTAGAATAGTAATAACACACTATTCTTAAAGTATCCCTAGTCAAGTATTATTGTGAACAAGGATAACAATGATACGATAAGACTAGTATGTGGTTGACTGATGACCATTGTCATAGATATAGGATATCAAGTCATCACATAGGTACATGTTAGAGAACTATGTACTGGATCGACCCTCCATGAGAACGCTACATGGATTGTTATATGAATGTCATAAGCGATTCTCATAGTGATGATGGTGTATGTGATCCTTTGACTTGAGATCATCAGAGATCCCAACATAGAGAATTGCATACTTTAATGCTGCTAGATGTCATTCGTAACAGGATGGACTATAAAGGTAGTAATTGGGTATGCCTTGATCTATGTAGAGGGATGTTGAGTGATCAAGATTGGATTTATCCCTCTTATATAACAAGAGTGATGTCTTGGGCCCTTTGATAGAGTGAGACTAAGAAATGCATGGCCGTGCTCGAATAAGTCAATATGAGATATTGATTTTATTTGTTTAATTAGTCTACTCAGGAATCAAGAAACGCTGATTAGACTATACAAGTGTGACACATTCCATGACTTGTGTCTAATCAAGACATCATAGGATAAAGGGATTAGACTACACGGTAACATCTATCACGAGTAAGGTTATGTCGAGTCATTGACATTCTCGTTACATGGGTAGCAATGATGTGTTGCTAGTTACCGCTCATTGCCTGTGACAATTTTGTCATTGCCATTGTTTTGAGAACCTATTGGGTCGCACACTTAGAACGGATCAATGAGGAGCTTAATTAATCCTATTCTGAATTGGATTAAGGATATATCTAATCCTATTCTGAATTGGATTAAGGATATATCTAATCCTATTCTAAGTAGGATTAGAGTTCTGTTTGGCAGTAAATTTTAGGGTAAAATTTACTGCCTATAAAAAGGAAGTTTTTCTAAAACAGAGCCGCACCTTTTAAAACAGAAAAAAAAAACATTCCTTTTAATCGAAGCTAGCAGTTCGGTTATAAGGAATCAAAACCTCTTCAAGGCTTCTGATCGTGAGACGTTCAAGAGTCGTGAGATCCGTTCGTGTGGATACCATAGAGGCAGGAGCGAAAAGTTGCTGCTTGTGACTCGACCAACGACAGAAAATTCAGAGAAAACGTTAGGTAAAATCTCGAAACCCTAATCAGGCAACCCTCCGAATCGATCTTGGTGGAGGCCGAATGATTTAAATTCCGCTGCGTGTTGTTTCGGTTTCCTTCATAAAGTGGCTGAGTTACAAAATTCAGACATGAGTAATCAATGTTGTGAAAAGATTGAGAAGGTAGTGGATGAAATTAGAAGACTATGGGAATTCGAGGAGCAATATTGGTTCCAACGATCCAGAGTTAAGTGGTTGAAGGAGGGGGATAAAAATACCAAATTTTTTCACCTTAAAACAGTACAGAGAAGGAATCAAAACAAAATTTTAAGGTTGAAAATTACAGATGATGTGTGGATTGATAAAGAGGAGGATATACACAAGAAGTTTACTGATTTTTATAAGGAGTTATTCACTTCTAGTGGTAGAAGAGATTGGGGACAGATTTTAGAAGTTGTTCCAGAATGTATAGATGGAAGGTTAAACAGAATCTTGACAAATAATGTTGATGAGGAGGAAATAATGAGGGCTGTTTACCAATTAAGAGGCTTGAAAGCTCCGGGTCCCGATGGTTATAATGGGGTTTTTTATCAAAAATATTGGGAAGTAGTGAAGGATAGTGTTGTGAAAGCAGTAAGAAGCTTCTTCCATGGAGGGCATATGCTTAGAGAATTAAACAGAACTAGTGTGGTGTTGGTCCCAAAGGTGAAAAATCCAGAATTAATAGGCCAATATAGACCTATTAGTTGTTGTAATTTTTCCTATAAGATAATTGCTAAGGTTTTGGTGAACAGATTAAAACCTATCATGAGAGACTTGATCACTCAGAATCAGAGTGCATTTTTACAAAATAGGTAGATTCAGGACAATATAGTAGTGGCTAATGAAGTCTTCCATTATTTGAGGATAAAGAAGAAAGGGAGGAAGTATGACATGGCCATGAAGGTTGATATGAATAAGGCCTATGATAGGGTTGAATGGGATTTTCTGAAAGCTATTATGATTAAAATGGGTTTTAGCATGAAATGGATTGAATGGATTATGGAGTGTGTATCTTCTGTCTCCCACAAGGTTATTGTCAATGGGAAATTCTCTAGTACAATATTTCCATCTAGAGGTCTTAGGCAAGGAGATCCTCTATCTCCTTACCTTTTTTTGCTAGTCATTGATGTGTTGTCTAGGGCTATTAATAAAGCCATTGAGTCTAAAAAGTTAGTAGGTGTCAAACTAAGTAAGGATTGTCCAATTTTATCTCACATTTTTTTTGCAGATGACTCTCTAATTTTCTTAGCAGCGACAAAACAAAATTGTTTGGAGTTGAGCAGAATTTTGAAGGAATACTGTGAAGCTTCTGGGCAACTAATAAACTTCGAGAAATCCAGCATGGTTTTTAGCTCTAATGTTCCAGATCAGCTAAGGCAGGAGTTGGCAGGAAGATTTGGTATGGACGTTATTCAGAATCCAGGTTCTTATCTTGGCATTCCATCATGTTGGGGTAGGACTAAAATTGAGTCTATGAAGTTTATTAGAGATAGAGTAATTGATAGATTGAAAGCGTGGAAGCAAGGGTTGCTATCTCAAGGTGGAAGGGAGGTTTTAATCAAGGCAGTAGCTTGTGCTATTCCAGTATATACTATGCAATGTTTCAAGATTCCAGTGAAAATCTGTGATAAGGTAAATTCTGCTATGGCTAATTTTTGGTGGGGGCAGTAGAATGATGAAAAAAGGATCCATTGGGTGAGTTGGGATAATATGACTAGGAGAAAAGAAGAGGGTGGAATGGGATTCAGGGATTTAAGGGTTATGAATAGAGCTCTACTTGCAAAGCAGTGCTGGAGAATTCTAATGTACCCTGATGCTTTGTGGGCAAGAATCTTAAAGGGTATTTACTTCCCTCGGTGCTCTTTTTGGGATGCAAAGAAAGGGGCCAGAGCTTCTTGGGGATGGTCCAGCTTACTTGAAGGCAGAGAAGTACTGAAGGAGAATGTTAGATGGCAGGTGTTAGGAGGTGAAGAGGTTGACATTTAGAAGGATAACTGGTTCCCAGGTGGTCTATCTTTTGTTCCAACAGAGGAGGAAATGTTAAGATGGAATTTACCAAGAAAGGTTAGTGAGATTATTGATAGGGATGGGCGATGCTGGAAGCTAGATGCCATCAGCAGCGTAATTTCTTCTAGTGAAGAGGAAGCAATTAAAAGGCTTCAAATTTGTTGGAGTGGAGGTAAAGATAGAGTAATTTGGCCAAGTAATCCTAATGGTGAATATACAGTGAAGGCGGGATATCATATGTTACATGATAAAGGAAACTCTAGTGGGAATTGTAGACCATCTTCTTCATATGTTATAGACAAAGAAGTGTGGAAGATAATTTGGAAAATTCATGTTCCTACTAAGATACAATGTTTTATGTGGAAAACTTGCAAGGATGCAACAGCTAATGCTTGGAGCTTATGGAATAGGAAGGTTATTAGCAACCCCATTTGCCAGGTTTGTGGAAAGGAATCTGAAACTATTGAACATTCTTTGCTATTATGTTATTGAACTATGCTGGTTTGGTTTGGTTTAAATATTGGGTAGAAAGTTGACAGGGGACTGATTAGAACAATGGATAGTTGGATAAAAGGGTTGATAGATGATAAAGTACTAACTGTTGAGAATAAGGCAGAATTATCAATAGTCATAGCTCATGCTTTATGGGCTATTTGGAAGGAAAGATGTACTGTGGTGTATCAAAGAATAAAACCTAGACCATTGGAGGTGATTAGGAAAATCAATAAAGCTGTAGCTGAAAGCATGAGTTTGCTGAATAAATCTCATAATCAGAAGGAAAAGGAAAAGGTGGAAATGACTTGGCAGAAACCTCCATGTGATTGGTATAAAATAAATTGTGATGGGGCGTTTAGTGAGAAGAATAAAGAGGCTGGAATTGGGGTGATCATCAGAGATAGTAATGGTGAGTTGATTGGTGGAAAAGGTAAGACAATTGGGGTGGAGTCTTGTCTTGAAGCAGAAGCTATAGCAGTTAGGGAAGGTTTGTTCTTAGCAAAAGAGGTGCAGTTGAGGAAAGTAATAGTTGAGTCTGACTCAAAGCTTATGTGTGAGGAATTAAGGCAAAGAAATTATGGTCGACAATGGAGGATTGCTCCATTGATAAGAGATATAAATCTGGTGAGAAGAGATTTCATGGATTGCAGGTTTGAATGGGTTGGAAGGTCTGCAAATAGAGCAGCTGACTGGGTTGCAAAACAATTTAAAAGGAGATTATGCTTATCAAATTGGGTTATTCAACCCCCAATTTCCTTGGTTCATATTCTGAATAAAGATGGTCTTCCCTCTCCTCCAGACTAACTAATGATTGTATGCCAAATATTATGAGTTATGTGAATTTTAGATGTCTCAATATTAATGTTTGGTGCTTGGTGATGATGTATCATTTGATGTACTGACTGACTTTTCAATGAAATGAAGTTTCTTTTGATGGCCAAAAAAATATATATATTATTATATTTTATATTTTGAAAATAAATGTTGATTATTAATCTTAAACATTTTCCTTAAATATTCCAACGGTACAAGTTATGGGTAAGGAAGTGTAGTCTTTTAGGCCAAATCTTGGTTCAAGTCTTATGGTCAATACTCAAAGAAATTAATTTCTTTGAATGCATTAGGCTGATGTGAGGGGTGCACTCTTAAGATAGTCAAGGAAGTGATCAGTCTCTAATGATAAAAAAAACACAAATTATCTTACATATGAATTTTTTTATTTATTAATGTGTCAATATGTTCAAAATTAGACATTAGTATCATACAATTCATTTTTTTTACACCACTTAATAAAATCATGACAATTTTATTAAGTATGAAATCTCTTATAAATACACATATTATATACGATGTAAGATAGTAAAAAACTCACGCATATACAACACATATGTAAAAAAAAAAAAACAAATCCTTTATCTACACAAACACACATCTCACACAATGTCAGACATATGCTAGTATCATACAATTCATAGTACTGCTGACTACTGACTTACTAGTTCTCCTGCGTTGGAAATCAAAGACTCAACACACAAAAAAAATATCAGAAACAACAAACACACTGCTAGATGAGACCGCCACCGTCACGCTACCATCTCAACCACCACTCCGGCGGATCCCTACCTCCAATACTACCCTTAATACCACCACCAACCTCCACCGCCACCTCCCAGAGTAGGTGCACATGCCACCTCATTGCTCATGGTACTCCAATCAATTCCAGTACCAGCAACATCACAACCAATCTCACCTAACTCTGTCACCCCCTCATCCTCTTCCCCCTTTGCAATCGCCTTCCCAGTGGGGTCCACCTCATCACTCCGATCATTCTACTTATCCTCCAGCCTCTCCTCTTCCTTATCCTCCGCAACCCCATAACATAAATAGCCACTTCCCTCCAACTACTCCCCTTAGACAGTAAATGCCTCCTGCGCAAATTCTCCATTCTTTCCTTCACGTCAATCACATAATTTCCAATCCTTCAAACCTTTTTTTTCCCTAATTTTATTTCTTTTGTATAGTAAAATGCTGCTATTTGGTTCATCAAATGACTTTTTTCTTTCAACTCTATTTTCATTATCTAGGAATGGAGCAATTCAAATTGGTCTCATCAAGGTTGGTAATCAGATTATGTTGTTTCGTTCCCCTTAACATTTAGCTCTATCTTCATCTGTTTTAACAGAATTAGATGATTATTTCCATATATTTAGGCTTGTTCCTTTTACCTGTTAAATCTGAAATTTTCTTAAAGATTCTTGACCTGTAGGTACAGAGAGGAGATTTGTTAATTTGGTGCATATTA
This sequence comes from Heritiera fomes, assembly GCA_032173925.1. Classification (NCBI taxonomy): domain Eukaryota; kingdom Viridiplantae; phylum Streptophyta; class Magnoliopsida; order Malvales; family Malvaceae; genus Heritiera; species Heritiera fomes. The sequence continues at coordinate 10,182,282 of JAPDPM010000009.1, read as the reverse complement.
ATTTACCTACTTATACACCTACACTGAAGTTTAAAATTCCTGTCATATCTCTCTAATTCTAAATAAGAATAAATAGATAAGAATAGGTTGACATTTATTTTAGTGGACTTGTGCATGCATATAAATCCGCTTGTGTAGTTTTAACTCCACCATCAATGTATAATATAATAATCCTTTTATTAAATATTTTAACTGTGTAATTCAATGTTGACCTCCATGTATAAATAGAACACGACCAATCCTTACTCCTTAGTAGAATGTACCAACTGAAACCTAGAGTGACATGGCCATTTTCTAGTGGTTACTTAATGATTATCCATCGAGGTGTAAGTTGCTGATTGCAATATGTATGATGTAAACTTCTCTCTGCTCTGTTGCCTACACGAACTATGTGCCCATGGTAGTGAAAGTTAATCTAAACTATGCATGTCTTATTGTATGTTGTTGCTGATGTATTTGGCTTGCAATAATATTCTTGTGCCAGCCCACAACAATGTAGAAGATTGGGAAGCCAAAGCTAGTGAATGGGTAAACAACAGGGCTTCCTTGAAGGACCAGCCGGTACAATCACAAATTGCTCAGCTGGCAGGCCAGAAGAACAAAATCATTTTTGTGATCCATATTCTCAAGTTGTTGATTATCATTACATGGATGCTCAACTGTCATTGCCGACTTCTAGCTATCAGCAATTCCCTATTCCAGCAGCATCTCCTCATAGACCACCAATAACTTTTCCCTATGAGACTTTGTCTAACAGCTTTGGACCAACTTCATATATTCTTGATGGTCGTCTACCTTATGATGTTGGAGATGGAACTTCAACTCTGAATCCAAACAGTGGATTTCTTCACCAAGAAAGTTTGCGTACCAGTTCATCTGTTCATCAGCAGGAGGTACCTTATAATTATTCTTCTGTTTCAGGTAATAATTTCACTTAGTGAATTGAACTTGCTTGTGAAGCTTGTGCTGAAGAACTGCTTAATAGACCACATTTCCTACCCTATTCTATATTTTTTTAATACTTTTTGTACTTTTAAACTAGAAACTTTTAAGTAGGATAAACTCATTATGTGTAGAGTATGTCGCCTAACTAAAATGATAGTGTATATGATCTGAATGGGTCGTTTCCTAGTTATATAATTAAAAAAAACGATAAATTCAAATCTTAACTATAGAAATTATAATAATATATTTTTTAGTTAGAAAATTTTTGAAATATATTTATAAGAAAAAATTGTAAATTTAAATTATTATATTTACTTTAAAGAAGAATAATTTTGACCAAGAAAAAAATTATTTTATCATACTATTAATTTTACACATAGCGAATATGATAAAGGTATATAAAAATCATTCTATTTTACTTTTAATCGTTATACACTTCAAGCATAAAATATGATGATATAATCTAATCTAATCTAATCCAATCCAATCCTATCGATGATATTATACTATCTTATCTTACCCATAACACATCCTAACTATGTTGGAGATTATTGAATGACATTGAGTTTTAGGCACATGTACTGAAGTTTCATTTCTTGGCACCATCATTACTTTTTCACTTATTTTCCTAAAGTAGCAGGAGGTATAGCTTCTCCTTCTACAGATCTACCAGGTAACCAGAAGTGCCTGGAAATGGGAATTCACTAGTGGTACTTGTTGAACACAGTGGTGTTGAAAAGAATTTTGGAAGTGCTGTAAGGAGGTCAAAAAACAATAGTGACACTGCTATTAATAACAGTGCAAATAGGAACCATGAAAAGTCATTTTCTTCCGAAATGGTTTCCATAGATGAAAACAACTACAATAGTGGAAAACTACAAGATGGAAATAATAGTTCTGGGATAAATTATACTTTAGGAAAACGGGCGCTAAAGAAATCTGATTCTGATCTGCCTAACAAAGATACTGGTAAAAAATAAAAAAAAAATCTGAATCTCAAGGCAAGAAAACAAGAGTAAAATCGGATAAGAATGATCAACATGAGAATAGAAAGAGTTTTTTTTAAGAAAGACAGTGGTAGTCATAGGGAGTTAGAGGTCAGTAGGAGCAGGGAAGATGAGAAGGGAGATGACAATCATGTGAAAGAGGATGAGACGCTTCAAAAGCAAAAGAATGAAAAGCATAAATCTGGGAGAAGAGTTAAGGAATTTGATTCAAGAAAAAGATCCAAGCATCTTAATGCCAACGATGACAAGAAAGACATAGAAAGATCTCATAGAGCTAGTGCCAAAGAAGATGTTGACAGGAAAAGAGAACGGACAAAAGAAGAAGATAGATCAAGACATAAACGTGGAAGTGACTCATGCAGGCACAACAGAAGATGCTCCTCATCCATTGGCATTAGAGGCAAAAACAGCAAGGATAACTCTAGTGGTCATGCTAATGATTCAAGTGATGAAGCACCAGATGGTTCTAAAAGGTTCATCATTAAGGTCTAATGATAATTTATTCCTGTTGTCTTTTAATTGAGCTATTTACCTTCTAATTTTCTGTTGTGTATCACAGGAAGTTGCATTCAAGAAAAAAAAAACTCATCACCTTCACCTGTCAGGTCTAGAAGAAGGTAACTATATCAATGCTTGATAATTTCATTAATGTTTTTCTTTTATGCAGGGTATTTTTTGACATTCATCCTTGCGATCTTAGACTTTTAAAATTGGTTTGTTGGTCACATGGAAATACTGTCATAATAAATAAAATGAACTTAAATTAATTGCATCAAAAGGAATGAAGTTAAACTAAGAAATAAAATTGACCTGTTTCGAATGCTACTTGTGCTTAACAATGTAAATTTTAACTTTCATGGTGTGTTTATGATATATATGGCCACATCACTTTTTTCCTGGCTGCTTCTCTCTTTTTTGTCTCTTTTGTCACATATTGCTTCTTTTCGACTTTTTGTTAAAGTGGACAATGATATGTTAATCAGCAAAGGGTCGGGTTCCAAATCTTCAACTTTCTACGTTGTCTAGTTTATTTTATTTACAAACTTCTTTTGTAGGGGAAGGAGATCAAGATCGAGATCACCTGTTCGGCAATAGTGGTGATTGAAGCCAAATGTTTTATTTGGTTGATACATATTTACGAGCATATAAGACATTTCTGTTCTGGATATTTGTAGGTAGATGTTCCCTCAATCTGGAGATTTCTTAAAATCTGCTTTAGTCGAATCAAGAAAGGAGCATGTCCATTGTCAAGCTGATGCATGATGAAGAGGAGATTAAGATGGGTGCTTTGCAGGTTAGCTAAGAGGTCTCGGGTTGTACGTCTCAGGCATGATAATAATCCTTGCAAGATATTTTAAATAATTTCTATGTCCTAATCTTTCCCATTTTGTTGATCCTAGATATGTAATATGATTTCTTGTTATAACTTGTATCATTTCATGTAATTCAGTTTTTAGCCAGCAGTTGCTTTTTGTAATTTCAATTTTGGAGTATAATATGGCAAAATCAATCCAAGGTGTTTTCCATTTTTACCTTCTTCTTTTTTTAAAAGTTTTTTGTGTAATTTTTTACCTGAGTAAGATGAGAGTGCCATAATAACCCATCAATTCCAGCTCTAGACAGTGCCTATGCGTACAAAATTCTTTCACATTTACCCTAAGAGGGAAAATCGAAAAACGAGCCTTCCTTGAACACTGGAAAAGATGTATCAGATGATATTGTTGTACACTTATTGAAACAATTTTTTCACCGTGAGTCTGTGAAGCATTCTATGTTAACAAAGGATCAGAACAAGTTCATGGAAAGTTGAAATTGATTTGGTTATTAATTATGAACCTCTTAATATTTTCCTTGGGGATGATAAATTTTTTCTCTTCAAAAAAAAAATCATTTGCAATTTTTTTTTTGGTTACAAAATCATTTGCAAATTTGTTATAGATAAAGTTCTCAAATTTTGATCTTAAAGCAAGATTTTGACAATTAGGCATCCACCCTTCAAAGCGATAGAAAACAATTTTATGCATTCCTCAACATCACTTCCAATAGACTGTCATGCCTTCTAAACTAAAAGCAGCTCCATCATTTCTAATGGACTGTCATGCCTTTTATACTAAAAGGAGCTCCATCATTATTTCAAAAGGCTATGACAAAGATCTTTGTTCTTATACTTGATAGTGCATTAATCTACATTGATGATATTCTCCTCTTTTTTCCAAATGAACCCTCTCATACACACTTAAGTTTCAGTCCATCATGCTACAATATGGAATCATGTTGTCAAAAAAGAAGATGACAGTAAGAGTAACAGAAATTGATTTCTTTCGGATACATATCAAAGATGAACAATACATTCCAACAAGGTCTTGAGATAACTAATTCAGTAGTTTAACAGAAAGATTTGTTAATGTAATTCTTTTAAACTTTGCTGAATTATGCCAGTTACCAATATACCTTTATTGGCAAGAATCCGGTGATGTAGAATGGATTAGAGAGATATTTAATAATCCTTACTATCATAAATGACAAAGCTCATCCTCTTGACCTTTATGAAGTTTGGGAATGGATTGATCACTATTTATCCAGTTAGTTTTATTAAGACTTTCTACTTGAAAAAGAAAGATTATTTTCCTATTCCAGTCCAACATATGTATAATTACGTGTGCCAGTTTGTTTCAAGTTTCAAGTTTCAAGTTTATGTTCAAATTCGTAATATCCAACATGAAAAATCTTAGTACTTTATTTTCAAAAAGTGCGACTTGTTCTCAAGCTAATGTATTTGTTCATTTGCCCACAACAAGATGAAAACATTGCCATCAAGCACATCAACTCACATAAAGAGAAATTAGTAGATTGATTGTACCTTAGTGTATTATTGTACTATTTTGCACTATTACGTACTATTCCTTTAATTTTTTTTTATAAATTACAGGTATCTTTATCCATTTTAACGGTCTGAGTTTAATTTTTTAAGATTATATAATTTAGTTCTTTCTTCACGAAAGATCATCAATAATTTACACATCTCCCTTGTTAGAAATCTTTTGTGAAACGTAATATAAATTTTTACATTCTCTCTCTTGGTTATATTCTTCCTTCCATCTCTAGTATGAATCAAATTTCTGTTCTATATCATAGTTTGCAATTGACATAAGTTTATGTTCTGCAGTTGTTAGAATAATGGACCTTTTGCATTCCAAAGCTTGTGAAATTGTTAACAAATCATTGATCCATAGAGAAAGAAAAGTTTCTTTACCAAGAAATACTAAAGCAAGCTATCTTGGTGAAAGACATTGATCCATAAAAGTTAGGCTACTCGCTCGACATTTATGCTAAGACGATGCTTAAGTCTTGAGCACTCGTTAAATTACCTTGGTTTTATGCCTGATATGTGAAGTGCTTATGTTTGGTATCTTCTTATGAAGGCAACCAATCCTCCCTCTCTATCTTGTGTCTATTAAGGCCATCCTGGTACAAACAAGAATATCGTTTCGTCCATGAAAGCTTAATACTATTCTAATAGCCCTAAAGTGAATATAAGTGTAGCATTGCTCTATACACTATTTTAGAAATTCTGGAGGAATCTGACAAATAACAAAGTGCTATTAAGATCTTGCTGGGAGGATGCACTGCTTAAATTTTGACGCTTGAATATATTCTTCTGGGGTTTGAGTTCAGTGATTGTGTAAATTGTAATTCACAGAATCGCAGCAAAACCTTTTTACATTTTTCCTGAAATTGAACACGGTATGTCTACCCAAATTATTCTTTCCTTTGACGATATTTAAGAAATTGATTACAAAGTATGGCTGTAAGTCCTAAAAATGATGCATTCTGAAGCCCACAAACTCTTGCACCAGGCCTGATTCCTGAATTAATCGTCCAATTGGGAGGGGCCTACTGCTGCCAATCGGATTTTCAGGGGAAGCAAATGGAGTTTGACTTTCCAATGACGCAATACCTCTCATAGTCACATGTCATGTCCCCATGGCTTTACTTTTCCCCGCCTTGGTGCTGACAACCATGCTGCCTTAGTGCTTCCCTTGTGGACTTTGTTTGTTTCTCTTCCATTTATTTGCTTTCTTTTTCAGTTAAAGTTTCATTCCTCCAGTTTTTGTCCTTGTTCAAACCAAACTGATCGTTCCTTTATAACATCATAAATCAGTCAAAACCCACCTAAATCTGCATTTCATTATTCTGAAAACTTCTCTACAATGAAGGTCCATTCTTTTTCACATCAATGTTAATGATATTCTTCTCTGCATCAAATCAAGCTCTTAATATAATAACATATTTTTTTATTTCATTTTGGTTAATACAGGCGTTGCAGATTGGATTATGCTCAGTTTGGGCATATGGGATTCTCCTAATTGCTCTCTCCCTTTATGCTACGCAGAGGTTACCTCTCTCCAACAATCCAATTTTCGGTCATGGAAGTTCCAGCGACCTTGTCACTCCCAAAATCACTATTTTCACAGCGCCTACTCCGTTTACGGGTTCTTTAGGAACTAAACAAAGCCTAGCTATTCGGTCATGGCTTGCTTTATCTCCTCAAATCACAGTCGTTCTCTTTAGTCAACACCCTTCTGCTTCTTCTTTTGCCACTTCTTTTGGTTCCCGGGTTTTGGTGGATCCCGACATTGATTTCACGTAAGAAATTAATTTATCTTCCTTATTGGAATCCTTAATTCTTATTCATTGACCGCATTTTAGTTCTATCGTTTTTTTTTATATAGACAATGATACAAAAATGTTGTAAGTTTTAAACATGTTCAATGATTTTTTAGAGTTATCTTAATTGTTTTATCAGTGAATATGTGGCCATTTGATTTACTTTAATAAGAAGCTGTTCACAATTTCAATAGGTTTGTGCTCTGTGTTTGGATGATATAGGTTTCTTGGGGTTCCGTTTTTTCATTCCATGGTGGCAAGGTCACGGGCATTCCCATCTGACATATATGTTTTTATGGATTCGGAAACTAATCTCCTGCCTGACTTTGTTTTGGCATTGAATTATGTTCATGGACTTGATAGTGATTGGTTCCTTTTTGCTTCTCCACGAAATATATCAAATTTCCCGTTCTATCTGGATGAGGATGGGAAATATTGGCTAAAGGAAGATGGCAAAAGGATCAGAATTCATGAGGTAAGAAGGTACAGAATCCACATTGAAAATTGGTAATCGACTGGAGAAAGCTTTATTTGACATCATTGTCTATTGCTCCATTTCATCAGTTGCAGGATACACTCGGCTCAAGTTGGCAGTGGAATTGTTGTGAAGGAAGAATGATGATAGCGTGGAACAATGGGGAGCTGCCCTTACATCATGGAGTGCTTCCTCCGTTCCTGTATAGAAGGGGAGTTCACAACCACTGGCTCATTAACGAGGCATTGTCCAGTGGGTTAAGGTTTGTGTTTGATGCCAGTTGGGCCATCTCAACTTTTGCTCTGGATGATTCAAGGGATGGTTCTAATGGTTTGGTTAAGAGCTCCATTGTTTCAAATATCGAAAACGGAAGTTGGGAATATGATGGCAATTCCCATCTTGCAGCATTGTATGGATCATCATCTCTTCATGAAATTAATTATTCTGGGGTGACGAAACTTTTGAAATGTGATGGTCATTACCTTCTTATTAATACTAAAGAAGATATGCTTCATCCATATGCCTACAAAAGGATGAGCTTATGGAAAGGAGGCATCACAAAATGCTGGAGGTCGAAGAAAACTTTTGCTTGTGTTTCTGGAACTAAAAAGACACAGAACGGCATTTCAGGTTGCTTTTTGAAAGATCAATTGGTGCCTGCAAAAACATTGAAGTTTCCCTTTTCCTTAGAGTCACTCCTTTCTGTCACTGCAGACAAGGATAAGACAGTTGTGCTGACAGTTGCTGGATATAGTTACAAGGACATGTTAATGAGTTGGGTCTGCAGATTGAGGCGCCTCAGAATTACAAACTTTTTGGTTTGTGCACTTGATTCTGAGACCTATGAGTACTCCATAATGCAGGTATTTCCTCTTATTCTTCTAGTTCTTTTTAGTTTCAGTTTTCATTTTGATGTTTCAGCTGACTCTTCAGGTTATTCTTAGTTTGATACCACAACTTAGTCTTAGCCCAGGCAAGCAAAGTTTGGAATTAAATATGAATTTATGACGTGATTAATGTTGATTAAATGAAGTAATTGCTTGAAAACTCTTGCCTCTTCAAAAAATCTGTTATAGATTTTCCTCTGGGTGGGGATTGACCTTATAGGATGATTTACATATCTTGTTTGTTGTGGTTGTTCGCTTGTTTCCTCTCCTATACAATTGAATGAGTTTTTTCAAGTCCCAATGAATATTGAGATGTAATGGCATTTCTGAGTTCTTTAATTATGATGATTTACTTCCCTTGAAATCTGCTAGGAGTTCTTTTCTGAACTTTCTCCCTCAAAATTTTATGGCACCCTTTGCCTGTGTGTATCTTAATGAAGGATTCTGTTTTGTGCTAGGGCCTGCCTGTCTTCAGTGATCCATCAGCCCCAAGTAACATTAGCTTCAATGATTGTCACTTTGGAACAAAATGCTTTCAGAGAGTAACCAAGGTGAAATCCAGAATGGTTTTAAAGATACTGAAGCTAGGATACAATGTACTTTTGAGTGATGTGGATGTATACTGGTTTAGAAATCCATTGCCATTGCTTTCCTCTTTTGGTCCGGCCACTCTTGCAGCTCAGTCTGATGAATACAACCAAACAGGTGATTATAACCACAGCAATAATGCCAGACTAAGCAAATAACTGATCATTTCCATGGTCTAGAAATATGAACTACATGTACATAGAGGAAAAATTATTAGGTCAGGAGGAATAGAAGTATTGGCTCAAAGTGGTTAAACTTTTGAGTGATTTCTAATTCATAAATGTTATTCTTTTACCAAAAAAAAAACTATTTGTAGGTTACTTTCTGTATCTAGTGTCTGGTTTATGCAGAAAAACAGATATTATCTATTTCTTTGAATTGAATTCTAGATTGTGTTTAGTATAATGTCAACCTTTAGTCTGAATGAAAAAGACATCCTCACTTTTATCTAATATTTTTCCCTTGCAGGATCTATAAACTTACCTAGACGCTTGAACTCTGGCTTCTACTTTGCTCGTTGTGATGGTCCAACCATTTCTGCCTTTGAAAAGGTAGTGAGGCACGCTGCAACTTCTGGCCTATCTGAGCAACCAAGTTTCTATGACACATTATGTGGTGAAGCGGGTTCCAATTGTAAGGGTGATAATAGATGTGTGGAACCTGAGACAAATTTAACCATTTATTTCTTGGACCGAAACCTTTTCCCTAATGGTGCATACTTGGGGCTCTGGGAGAGAAAAAATGTGAAATCAGCCTGCAAGAAGCTGGGTTGTCTTGTTCTTCATAACAATTGGATTAGTGGAAGAATGAAGAAGCTGGAGCGTCAGGTATTATCAGGCCTATGGGACTATGATATTAGCACAAGGATGTGCTTGATATGCTCAGAGAATACATTGACTAGAAAATTTGAAACCTAGTTGGTGTGGTATTATTTTAACTTTATAGATAACTTTGGAATTCTTGTGCAAAAGAACAAAAGAAAATGTCATTGTTGCTTGTTTAAGGCCTCGGTTTCATCAATCCTTCTATGGGAAAAATACTAAACTATAGAAGCCGGCATGTAATACAAAATGCATCCAGAGGTAATGCAGAAGAATACTTACCTTAAAACAAAGATGGTTCTCCATTTCCTATGCAACAGACTATAATGAAACCTTTGGATCAGCTGCCTTCTAATCCCCAGCTATGCTGAAGAGGTTTGCTGCATTCTTAGGGTATGTCAGTCCTGACAACCATGATTCTGGATGCAAGATAGGTTTGAGTGGAGCTCCTATGTCAGTTGACTTGTCTTTACAATCAAGGGATATATCTGTGAGGATAGTTCATGCAGGTGGGCATCAGGAACTGTATCAAAATGCTGTTACTGTATCCTATCTGATGGAAAAATATCCAGGGATGTGTATCGCTCGTCCAGAAGTTTTTAAAAATCCTCATGAGTCCCTTTTATGGCCTGAAGATAGCCTGTTGCCCGGCCAGAAGTATTACATTATCCCATTCACTACAGTCCAAAAGCTGAAGCACAGACACCAGAAGGTTAAGGTTGAAGGAGCTGCTGAAGGCAAAGAAGATATGCCAGATGCGAGGATCACTTGGGATGAAAATGGAGAAAACTTGGAGGGATCTGTTTATTCAGCAAAAGAATTCTATGTTAACAAGCCTTCTGAGGTATCTAAAGTTCCAAAGGAGAGACGGTCAAAATATTCACTGCAAAAAGCTGTAAGGGTAAAGAAGCCTTTTGTACCCCCTCTCCCAAGGACAAGATTGTTGCGGGAACCAGGGTGGGAACCCAGCTTACCTTCTGTACAAGAACTTTCTTCATAACCCTTTTTCTATCTGGAGGTTTCTTTCTCTTCCTGTTCTGATATGTGATCATGCAAAAGAGTAATTTGCTAAATACGCCTGTCACTTTCTTGAGCTGTTCGGAGGATAAGTATATATTAACTTAAATAACTTGAAAACATTTAACTGTTCTTGTCATGTTTCTGTATCAGGGAACCTTTGCAGAAACATGCTGTTTTCATATTTTCCATTGTCATATTCTTCATTACGTATAGATTTATGCTTGAGATATCAGTCATTGATATTTCATGCAATGATTTGCCATAATTTCACATGCTTGATAAGATTATTGGGAAAACTTTCTTTTGCACCAGTTTGGTTCTGGTAAAGTGTGTTCTTTTAGTCACCCTTAGGTTAGATCGTCAGCTGCAGTTGATTTGGCTCTCAAGCAATTAGACCTTAGTGGTTTTGCCTGCTAGGGATATTCCGTTCACAATGCAATGATAAGCATTTAGAGTTGGCTCTACCAGCACCCTTTTATACCTTTTTTCAACTGCACCGAAGTAGTCAAGCCGGTGATAACTCCTATAGAGTTCAAATAGTGATGTTTTAGCATTTTCAACCAATTATTTTTAAGGATTAAATATTAACCATACTAATGCTTTGGCTCTTTATAGCTCTTGTAAAGCTAGCTTTTCTTGGCAGATGGGAGCGCTACTGCTGTGCTAATATATTGCTGCAATAACTCCTTCGGTCTACCTTGTGAATAATGAGAATATGAGGACCAAGAAAGGTGATATTACTACTATGCCTATGCGCATTCATGATAGTTGCGAGATATTATTATTATTATGCCATCAATAGTAAGTGAGCTTCACAAAGCAGAGTATTCCTCCAAACGAAAAGCTCGCATGTAGTTTTTGTCCTCTTTATAGCCAAAATATTTAGTGATTTCCAGTGGAAGGAAATCACACCGACTCAAGAAGGCATAGCAATTCTACAATTAATTTGACAAAAGATGAGTGATTGTAATTAATCACACACATCAAGCTGTTTAAATTTGTTGAATGGGTATCATAAAATATATGACAAAACCTTGGTTAAAATCCATGTGTAGACGACTGCAAGAGAAGCACCAACTGGAATTGTCACTGCCCAGGACGTCACAATCCCTCGCACCGTCTCTGCTCGGACGCTATTTAGTCCCCTCGCAAAGCCAACTCCCATGACTGCTCCCACCAAAGTATGGGTCGCTGAGATTGGCAATCCCAGCTTTGATGCAAAGAGAACGACGGAAGCTGCGGCAAACTCAGCTGCAAACCCTCTTGTTGGCGTCAGTTCTGTTATCTTCTTCCCAATCGTTGCTATCACTCGATACCCCCACATCATAAGCCCTGCTACAATTCCGAAACCTCCCCATGCCAGAACATCATTCGGAATAACGATTTCGGTTCCGCTGGCGCCTCCTTGAAGAATGGATAATGCAGCAGCCAGAGGACCTATTGCGTTGGAGACATCATTTCCGCCATGGGCAAATGACATGAAGCAAGCTGACAATACCTGCATGTATCCGAAGACACCATAAACTATTTCCAGTTGAGTGCCTTTGGGCCCTGCCACATCCGAGAGAAGCCCGAGATTTTTATTCTGAATAGAAAGGTTCTGTTGTGGCTCTGACTGTGACGAAGTGGATTTGGCAAGGAGATGACCAAGCTGTATTTTGATAATTTCGTAAACTAGGATTGCCCCAACTGCTCCACAGCCCAAAGCCTGCGCAAGAGCTATAGGAAAGCTCTTACTTATTGGAAAGGCTGCAAAAGAAATCCCCGTTACACCCACAAAAACCGCAATTGGTGCTGCCGCAGCTGCTGCTTGCCCGGGATTACGAGCACTGTAAACAAACTAAGAAAACAAGAAGACAGGTTGTAAGAACAACCGAACAAGGGGAATATCCTGACGATGGTTAATCCAAACTTAAAATGATGGAAAAGAAGTTTCCTAGTTGGTGTTTTCACATATTTCATATTAAGTACAATAAATAGTTAACCCACAACATACAATTGCATATGGTTTTATTTTTGTTCTGAAACTTTATGAAATTTAAACCTCCTCTTAAAGCAATATACCCCAGAAACAGGAAATTCCCTATATATGTAAACAGGAAGCTAGGCTAATTAATATTCCAATGAAAAAGAACATACCCTCCGGATGCATTTGTAGACTAGAAATGACATCATTGCTCCCATTATAGGCGAGATAACCCAGGATGAAGTTACCCTTGCCAATGAGCTCCAGAAAACAGCGCCAGCTCCCCCATAAACCAGGCCAAATCCAACCATTGATCCTACTATACAGTGCGTGGTGGAAACTGGCCAACCATAATATGATGCAACCTGGGTAATACATAAGTATCACATAATGAATTACTAGAAGCACTAGCAAGCAAATGTTAGGGGAGACAAAAGAGAAACTACTTAGTTAGAGGTTGCCTGTCAGGACATGTGTAGCTACAAGTATGTTTTCATTTAATCCAGAGTTCTTATGATTGCTGAAAACTTCTTATTACTTGCCTATCCACTACAGATGAATTCCATGACTCCAAATAAATTATGCTTAGAGCCTTCGATTACAATTTTTTTATAACAATATTATCAAATTGGGTTTAGTAGTTGAACTTTCTAAAGAATTGTTCCTCAGTATATTCTACTCATGTATCCTGGAAGGAGTTCTAGCCATAGCTCTCCTTTTGTCCCACTTGGATTTGCAATGAGCACTTCCATAAGATTGTTGATAAGTATAAGTGAGTTGACATTAATTGAACTCCAAGCCGAAGGAAAGTAACAATAGATAATTACGATGTCGATGCATACAAACTCTGCTCTGGCTTCTTTGTTTCTCCTTTGAGGACGCAATATAAAAATGGTTACGCCAACTGTCTTGATACTGTTATAAACCTTACGCCCTTTTAAAAGACTTAGTTGTTTGATTGTTTTATACAAAGACAAGGGGACGAAAAAATAATATAGAGTATCAGGCCACAAGACAGCAACCCAATGTAACTCGGATTATAGGAATCTAGCAGCCTAGTTGATGGTAGCAATCTTAACTTCTTAAAATTGTTTTCCCACTTAATATTTGAAGTGCATTGCCATGGGCACAGAGTGGCAACACAAACAAGTACTTTTTTTTGTGTAATTACATATATTTTTATCTATTTTACAATCTGAGATTAATCTTGTTTAAGCCGGAAATAATAAACGGTAAAACCCCCTAATAGTGACGACTCCAGAATTGAAACTATGTCTAAATACTTAGAGAAGAAGTCCACTTCTACTTCTTTCAACTACTTATTAGTTACAAAATTCCAGAAACAAGTACTTTGCAGATCTATCAATTCCCTTCAATTTTATTTCGATGAGGTTAGCTATTAAGGTAGACCTGGGTGTCCTTAGTTCACATTGCTAGCAATTTGTTTATGATCTTTCCATATTGGCATGTCTTCAACTACAAAAAACATAAGTCATAACCAGAACATGCTCTTTACTAACTGAATATTATGACACGATTTAGATTAATTAAGGAAACTAAAAATTTTCTAGCAAAAGTATGGAATTTAGAACAGATGAAGCTCAGGGAAAAGCACCTGCAACCAAGTACCAGCGGCTGCGAGAGAAGAGAGCAGTCCTGCAAAAAGCAGACTATCCTTCCCCTGAAAGACGTTAGCAACAAGAATTCCTTTCTGCATTGTACTGGTTACATGAGTTCCCATCAACAATGCTCCAGAGAACTCCAAAACCGCAGCCGTCAACACAGCCTGACGCAGGGTCAATGCACCTGATCCCACTGAAGTTCCCATGGCATTAGCCACATCATTGGCTCCAATATTCCAAGCCATGTAAAATCCAAATAAAAGCGTTATGTATGATAAAAACTTGGTCTTTAAGCTAATTCCTTGACCCAAAGACTTCATAAAAAATGGAACACTCAAAGCTGCAAACGCCATGAATATAGCGATAGCAGAAGCAGTTCTTGAAGATATGTGAAACGCTTGAGCCATTCCAGGCAGGTAATCTTCATTTGTTTTAGCGTCTTGTTGATGCGTTTCAAGTTGGATTCCTTGATCCTTGTGGTCTTTCTCACCTTCTGCCTCTGCAAAAGAAGAGATACTTGCAAAAGGGAGCGAGAGTTTAGAGTTCGTTAAGCTCAGAAAAGGCCTGGTTGGAACTAGAAAAGGCCTCAACAAAAGATTCTCTTTCTTGGGTAGTTGAGTTTCATTGTAACGGTATTTGGGGACATGTAAATGAGGATTCCGCGAAAGTAATGCTTCTGTGTTTCTGGCAGAAGGCAAACAAGAAAAGGGAGTCATGTCTGACAGAATAAGCAGACGCAGAGATGGTAAAGACAGGAAAAGAGAGAAGAGAAAATGGAGAGTATTATTCAGGTGAAATGTTGGCCATGGGATTTGGAAGAGAAAAGGAAGTAGGTGGTGGAGGCAGAAGAATGGAGTTTGGTGCATTTTTCTTTTGAGTGGAAAGGGCCGTGCGGAATTGGATTTGGCTACTTGCTTTGCTCGATTCAAATGAGTGGTGGGAAATGGCTTCTTGGACTGTCTCTCCCCTCCATACACGTTTTACATTCGTCCCAGGCCCACAATGTCTACTTGCATTCAGAAAAATTATAAGGGGCGAAAATTTTATACATGACTTTATCCAATGCCAAGATAATTACACCATCCATAATATTTATTTTATTTGGCTTTTCTCTTCTTTTTGTCAAAGCCTTAACAAAAAAAAACTAGCTTAACTCTTGCGGTTGTGCAATGCAGATGGCGAAATATTACCAACAATAGTATAAACTCGCGCGTTGTTGCAGATGAATTTTTTTTCAAATCTTATGTTTTGAAAAGATAATTCATCCATAAATACACTAATGGTAGTTGAAAAACAATATCAAAACATTAGTCATGAGGAAAGATATAAGTCATGAAAAAGGTGATATGTTATTAAAGACTTTGATTCAAACATTGATTAAAAAAACAAACTACGTTCACCTTACACAGTTGATAATATTAAGTCAATAAAAATTAGATCTTGATATACGTTAGTTGATAATTTTAGGTCTAATATGAAAATTTTAAAATTTAAAATGTAATTTAACTTAAATGTATTTTTGACACATCCCGATTTTCACTTAATCCTTACGAAAGCCTAAATTTGTGAGTTGATTTATATATATATATATATATATATATATATATATATAATATATATATATATATATCCCTTTATTTCGCTTATTCGTTTGTAGGTGATTGTGTAAGTCACAATTCGGTTTTAAGTGATCCTTTGATCACTAAGGTCCCATTTCTATTTCTCTATAATTGATTCAATTATGATATTCGTCTTAAGCCATCAAGCACAAGTAATTTTATATATACTTTATTATTGCACATATCAACACGAACACCATCTTGAACAAACATCAAACCATTTCATCCCGATAGTAAACTAACATAGCCTACATCCCAGACCCAATATACACAACCAAAAAAATATAAGTAAATATATTGTGCCATCCTCAATCTGTGTCTATCTAGTGTGCCAGAAGCCATATCCTTGAAACTGCACGTGGGAATCACTCCCGAGGGGCTTCTCGAGTCAAAAGCATCACGATAGTGATTGTCAATCTAAAAGGGAGGGAAAGAAGAGGGGAGTGAGTCATAAACTCACTAAGTAATTAGAGCAAGCAACTTAAAACATAATCTGCATCTTTCAATTCCAGTCTTATAAATCATTCATATTTGAAATTAGATATGTTGTACCGTAAATCATAAGAAACACAGTTTCATAAAACGATTTAAATCTTAGTTTTCAATCATGCATGAGCATGTAGTCATGTCAATAAACCAATCACTGTAAAACAGTTGGATAATTGTAAAACATATCGTACTGTAGATAAATCAAATCGATCTCTGTAAACAATCAGATCATCAATAAAACCAATTACAGTACTAAGAGATAAGGCATTACGTCTATACTTAAATCTCAGAACTAACAATCAATATGATCTACAGTAGCTAGCCATAGCAATCCTCCTAATAAGGGACACGCCTATGCATAGACCAATCAACCTTGGTTCATTGATCAGATGACACCGGGACCTACCCAATGTAATATACGGGACAAGTCAATCGTTCCCAAGAGCTAATCATCGAGACACAGTGCTTTAAGCAAGTCATAGATGCCCTATGTCATTCTCAAGGTGAGGTGCCCAAACGTCTCAATACCCTAGGTCTAAGTCAATGTATATTCAGTCGATCCAAAAATAGTATGCCCTAAGGTCTCAATACCTTAGGTCTAAAATAGTATCCATCAGTCAATCAGAAAATAGTCTCAATACCTTAGGTCTAAAAGAACACATCTAGTAGTCTAAGACTCATAAGGTATTAAACACAAATTTTGTAAATCAAAACGGAAAAATCTTGTTTTATAACCAAAGCTGGGCGTAGTTTTGAAATCTTTAAAATATCCTTTAAATCACAAAGTGGTGCATAAAAATAAAAAGGATTTGCGAGCCTTTGACATGCAAATGAAAACAATTTTAGAAGAAACAATCCATTAGCTAAGGGAAGTTCAGTAAGCAGCATATCAATGTGTGACATAAAATCAATTCAAAATTGATTTCAAACCAGTTTAGAGCAGTTGCTTAGGGGTTACTTATAGTACTTCCTTAGCTATTAAGTCTAATCCTCCCTGGCCTATCAAGTTTCATGCAAGCGAACCTTCGGCCAAACTCTAGTCTTTAGAATAGTCCTCTACATAGCACTTGGTAAATCAAATCAATTCATTTCTTCCAATTATATACTAACATTAAGAGTTGCATAATCCAATAAGAAGTGATACCAAGCAGTGTTTTGTGGACTATTCTAATACAAACTAGCATTATTCATTGCCTTTCTGTTCACTTGAACTTTTCATAATTTACTTAGTTCAATTCTGCATTTTTTATTTCTAACCTTATGTCCTTGTGCTGGCCTTAAGTGTAAATTTCAGAATCTGATTGCTAGGCCGTAATTTTTTTATATGACTCCTAAGTCGATTCCCTATTCAAAACTATAAGGTTCATTTTCTAATTCATTCTCTGCTATTTCCAGCAATTTTCTAAAGTTCTACCCAATTCTGGCACGTTAGGTAGGGTGATTTCCTAACCTTTGTGCACTAAAATTACATTACTAATTCTGGGAGTATCCAAAAATCATAATCCAAGACCATTTGAAACCTAATTCAATTTCATATTCAGAAAGGTAAATTTTACAATTTTAACATTTCTGAATCATTTTTAATAATTCCACAAAATTTCTCTGTTTTTAGGTGCATTCTAGTATAACTATCCACTAACTTCTATGCACATATTGGTTTATATCTAAATGCAGGTTTCTCCAAATTGTGCAAACTCAAAATCATATCAATCTTGATTCATTTACCTTTCTAGAAATGTAAGGCTTGCAGCCAAATTCAATCTAAGCTATTTTCTATGCATTTTTGAAGTTGACACTAAGCAGTGTATCCCCTGTAGTGAGTGCCCTACATTCATATATACATATCTTAAGCTACAGAATTCCAAATCCATAAATTTCAAAATTGTATGAAAACTAACTCATTTGCCTATTTAGAAATGTAAGGATCATAATTTAACTCTTCCTAGATCAATACCAACAAATTTACAAATTTTCACCATGCTCTAGCAGTTTTTAGGCATAGTGTTACACTGACCTATTTGCACAAAATACCTCATATCTAATTATAGGCATATCCAATTGGTGCAAACCCAAAACCCTAACAATCCTAACTTAATTATCTTTATGAAAATATAAGGCTTGTGACCTAACTCAATCTGAGCTATTTTCTACAAATTTTCGAAGTCAGAACTAGAATTCACCTTTTCTGGCATAGTGCCTTGTATTGTTTAATCTATAACTTTCTCTACAGAACTTCAAATCAGGTGATTCCAAAACTGATTTTCTCCTAACTTAAAAGACCATCTACATAATTTTTCTAGAATTTGTCTCATTGTAAGACCTCCAAACTGAACATTTTAACACTGAGTTCAGAATAGGACACAAACAGAATCATATATTATCACCAATTCATTCATAATTCATCCAAGCCACATTAATATTGTAGACAACAAATTTTGTCTGGGTCAACAACTAAGTCCAAATTGATCCGATTTAATTTAGTTTCAAAATTTGATCACTAATGAATCCAATTTCAATGAGATCACTTAAGTTAAGCTTGAAGTTCTTAGCCTAATTATGTTCACTACAGTCGGCCTTAGACATATTTAATGAGCAAACTCAATTCAAATTGGATCATTTTGTTTAGAATCAATTTGAATAATGTGGGGTTTAAGTTTTGGATGTCAAAATTTATTCCAATTTAGTAGAGCTATTTGCATTAAACAAAGTCAAGTTTCAAGATTAAAATGTCAAATTTGAAATCCTGGGCCATTTGGGCTCGAAAAGTCCAATTTAATCTAAGTTGGACCCAGTGGGCTTTATGAGCCTAAAGTTCAAATTGTCCATATCTTTTTCTATTGCATTTTTTTTCCATTTTGTTATTTTCTTAAGAAAATAAAATATAAAATATATATAAGGAAATTAACAAAAAAAATAGATACTGCCAGTGTCGTACAGTGGCTAGCAGTCACCAGCATAGGGTGGCTGGCAGCCGAAATCTTGCTACCAGCCCACTCTATTATTCCTCCCTATCCACTGCTTAGCTGCCAGACCAATCTTTAACCCCTAAATATCAGGAATTTGGTCCTTGTTAACCTGAAATGGAAACCAAATTTTGTTTAAAACAATAGAGACTAACACTAAACAAGGGGCCAGAATTCACAAGCGAAAAACCAGCAACTCCAGTCACCGTCAACCTCCAACCATTGCCACCTTCACCACTACCACTTGGCATCTATCACCAAAATGCAAACCCACGACATCAGCCTTCTCTCACATAACCCATCACAATAGAAACCCAAAACTCGAAAGCCTCATTGAAAAGCCACCGTGAACCATGATACCACCCTTGTTTTAGTCTCCACCACCTCACGACTCAACCCTTCACTCGAGCCACATCACAGCCCCTCCCTCTAGCACCAAAATCGTACCTTTCGACCTCACCCTTCACCACCGTAACTGCCATTCCCAGTCCATAACCAATCCCAAAATGATAAGATGAGTGTAAGGCTCAAGTAGTTAAGGGTACCAAGGTTCGAGCCTCAGAAAACGCGCTCAGGGGAATATATCTTGAGTTCTTCAAGCCCCTTGGGACAAAGCCGTGAGGTGAGCAACCGCCACAACAAACAATACGTAATGAGTGTGGGCGACCGCCAACCTCACAGTCAAGGCAAACTTGGGGCGAGGGCGCCTAGAGGATGCTCGCCGATGGCAGATAAACGGGCGAGGTCTTGATGAATTTTAAGGTCGCCGAGGGGGCCACCTCTTGATTCATACGGGAGCAAAGTGCCACTCGGGTCCTTACAAAAAAACGCGCATTTTTTGTAAGGAACCGAGTGGCACTTTGCTCTCGTAGGAATCAAGAGGTGGCCCCCTCGGTGACCTTAACATTCATCAAGGCCTCGTCCGTTTATCTGAAGTCGGTAAGCATCGCCTAGGCGCCTTCGCCCCAGGTTTGCCTTGACCTTGTGAGGTTGGCGGTTGCCCACACTCACTACGTATTGTCCACTTTGGCGGTCACCCACCTCACGGCTTTGTCCTAAGGGGCCTGAAGAACTCAGGATATATTCTCTTAAGCGCGTTTTTTGAGGCTCGAACCCTGATACCCTTAAGTACCTAAGCCTTACACTCATCATACCATTTTAATATAAAATTATGGATATGATAAGATTAGATTATATTATCCTATCTCATGTTTGGCATGTACAAAGATTAAAAATAGGATATGATGATTTTTTATATCTTTCACCATATTTGTTATGTGTAAAATTTAAAGTAGTATAAAATGATTTTTTAATACTCTTTTTTAAAATAACAAAATTTAAATTTACAGAGTTTTTGTTATAAATACAAATAAAAATAAAAAAATTAAATATTATTTATAATATTATAATTAATAGTCAAATTTATTAGTTGATTTTTTAATTAAAAAATTGCTTTTAAAAAATTTTTATTATGTTTTCAAAAAAATATTCTGTTATAAAATGAATTTTTATAAATAATTCTTTGTACTTTTTCACTTTTTTTCTTTTCTTTCCTTTTGTTTTATTTCTTTTATATGATTTAAATTTAAAATTGATTTTTTTATTGTAAATTAAATATATTTATTTTTAGAAAATTGAGTTTTTCTAGGACATAAGTTTATTTTTTTTAATTACATTAAAATTTTCAAAAGACAATTCTTAAATATTTTTCTTTATATTTATGGCTTCTTTATGTTCTTTATTTTTTTGTCAATTAGAAGGAAATATAGAAAACAAAAAAAAGAAGAAAAAATACAAGTTAAATTTAATAATTTAAATTTTATTAATTAAAAATATATAATTTCTAATAATTTTATGGTTAATAGTTATTTTTGTTTCTTTTTTGTGATAGTAAAAAAATTAAGAAAGAAAAAATAAAAAATTAAATGTAAAAAAAATAGTTAAAAAATATATTTTATAATAATTTTTATTTTGAGAATTTTCTAAAAAATTATTTTTAATTATTTCCAAAAAAATAATTTAAAAAAAAATTGTTCAAGAAAATATTATTTTATCAAAATTATAGCGTTTCTTGAAAAAAAACAAGAAAAAAAATAAAGAAAAAGAAGTGAAAAATGAAAAGAAGGAAAAATTTTGGATTAAATAAATAAATAAATATCTTTATTATTTTATAAAATGTTTAAGTTAATTTTTAAATAAAAATTTTAAGGATGGAATAAATAAAATATAAGTATTTATTTCTAATCCCATGTGATTAGAACTAATTCTTACTTTTTGGAGAAGATTAAATCATCCTATAATAAGAGGATGACTAATTCTCTTTGCAATCCAATCCTCCCCTTAAATTAATGTGTGCACCAAACATAAGATTGGATGATTATGATCTTATTCTAATCATCATCATATGGACTAAACATGACCTAAGGGTAGCAATGCAAGGATTCTCGAAAAACATGTTCCTAGGTTCCGATGGATTTGGCAAGGTATTTAATGGAATTCTTTTGAACAACAATGATTCAAAGCAAGGGCTAAAAGAGTTGACGGCAAAAATCTCAAGCACAATAGGCTCCAACATAAGAACTTAGTGCACATGCCAGTTTGGTGCAAGAAAGGCCATCAATTGATACTTGCCTATGATTACATGCTTAATAGCAGCCTCTTCAGATGGATCTTTGGCAAATCAAGAAATCACTTAAGCTGAGAAACGCGAATAAGGGTCCTCATTTATTGGGAAAAAATATCCCTCAAACCAAACACCCATAAAAAACGAAAGAAAACAAAAATAAACATAATAATTTTAATATGGTTTGACCCAACCAACTTGGCTTATAACCACCCAATCAAACTAATAACCAATCAAATAATTATAATTGTGCAATTTTAAGAAGCGAAAAATTGCAAACTCCTTAAAAACCCAAATGTGCAATTTTTAGAGAGAAAAATTACAAACTCTTAACAAAAATCCCAAAGCCTAACTACACTCTTTTAATAACCCAAACCTTAGCTATTCTATCGGTGTCTAGAACTCTTTGAGACATCTTACAAACCAAACCTAACATATTATTTATAAGAGAAGAGCCATTATAACTTCTTTTATACTTTCGATGTGGGATTCAAGACAAACTCCAAAAAATCCTCCTTTGATTTGAATCCCCAAACTCCTCAAACTACTCGATAACATGCAAACCATCTTCAAACTGAAGAATAACTCCATCATCATCATCTTCCTCCAATCATCATCATCAAACTCATCATGATCATCTTCTTCCAAATCATCATGGTCCTCATCATCTTCATCTTCATCTTCATAGCTTTTTTCCTTTCGCAAGATCACGAACCTTGAGCTCTGATACCACTTATTGGGAAAAAAATATCTCTCAAACTAAACACCTACAAAAACGGAAGAAAACAAAAATAAATACAATAATTTTAATGTGGTTTGGCCCAACCAAATTGGCTTATAACCACCCAATCGAACTAATAACCAATCAAATAATTACAACGGTATATTTTTAGAAAAGAAAAATTACAAACTTCTTATAAACCCAATCGTGCAATTTTTAGAGATAAAAATTGCAAACTCCTAACAAAGATCCTAAAGCCCAACTTCACCTTTTAATAGCTTAAACCCTTGCTAGTCTATCGGTGTCTAGAACTCTTTGAGACACCTTACAAATCAAGCCTGACATATTATTTATAAGGGAAGAGCCCTTATAACTTCTTCTATACTTTCGATATAAGATTCAAGACAAACCCCAACATCATTGATGTTGCTAAAAGCTTGAACAATTTGCATGAAGGATGGCACCAATTTAGAAAAGCCACCTTCTGGGAACTATTCAACTTCAACATTATAGTGCTTGAGCCAATTCATAGTGTTGCTTGGGAAGATAGATCAGAAATAATATTATCAAGCATTTCAAATCTCAGTCCCAGAACATGATATCGTTTCTAAGGTTATTATCTTGTATATATATTGTGTAGGCTTTTCAAACTATGTAAATTGATTAAAACAATTACTTACATCTATTCAAATATTTATTTATATCTAATGATTTTCTTTTCTACAGTTTTATGGAGGCATCTCAATTAACAGTAAAATTTATAAACTTATTAACCAAAAAAAATTCTAAAAATTATTCTAAAAATTTCATTCTCAATGCAAGTAAAATGATAAAATTATTAACAACCAAGGTTTCACCTAGTGGTTGTTATCCCTTATTATGAGAGATTAGGTCCAAAGTTCAGTTTCTCACTCCCCTCTTGTACTTCCTATGAACCAAAAAAATGATAAAATTATTCTTATTTTTTATTTGGATAATTATTTTTTTATTTGATGAAAGAAAGATTTAAATTCAATATTTTAAATACGAGATACACACTGATAAGAGTCTTACAAAAGGTCATTGGGCCTTGATATACTCGAACTAAAAGTCATTGGGCTTAAAGATAGATTGAATCTAAGAGAAAAAAAGACTCAAATGAATCATGAAAGATTCACTATGTGATTATTTAAGCTATGGGTCTTAATAGTAATTACGTACAAGATAACTTATATAAATAGGTGACAAGTATATTTTAATAACCTAAGCTCTATTTGCTTATTAAAACTCTGCCAAAATTCCTTTCTAACTTAAGCATCTCTTAGTAGAGTATTTAGAGTCATCAAAATTTATTGTTGTAAACGGGTAACAACACATACACTTATTAAATATAATGATATTTCATATTAATATTAAATAGTATAAAATAATAATATTTAATATCATAATTATTTAAATAATATAGTTTTATTTAATAAATGCATTGTTATTTTTATTTAATTTTTTAAACTTTTATTTGGTGAATTGAATTATTATATTTGAAAGAGTTTAAATTTTTGACTTCAACATCTAACAACATTTAATTCATTTGATAGTGTTATAATTTTATTGTGAATCAAATGATCAAACGCAATAATTCTTATTTTTATAATCAAGATTATTGTAAATGTCATCTTATCTCTAGTTTAGATATTTGAAGAATTTAGAAAACAAAATCCGGGTTTTTTTTTATGGAACAATGACACAGGCCATATGTTATTAAAAAAAAATTGACTCGTAGTTTTCATTAAAAGACATTTTTTTTATTAAATATTCATTAAAATTTATTAATAAATATGTTCATTTAAGTAGAAAAAAAGTTGCATTCAGCATATTACAATTTTTTTAATTCATAGGAAGGTATAATGAGAAAATGAAAAATTAAACTTTGAAATTAATTTAAAAAAAGATAATAATTACTAAATCAAACTTTGATTGTTATCTTACAATATAATTTATAATTAGTTTTTTTGGGAGCGTAATTAGAAGTGCCAAAATTGATAGATGGATAGATAATGCCATGACACAATCCAACCCATTAAGGCTAATGCCAACATGGCTCATATTGTTGCTATAGTATCTGCTGTAGTATCCAGCTGTGCTTGCCACGATCCTTATTAAAGTTTTGGACCTAATCAGGAATTCTTGGCCCATCGGATTCGGACGACATTGCCTATATGGGTCACGACCGGTAGATTTGATAACTTGTGTTTTTAATTTATTTTTATATTATATAAAATCGTATTTATATAGTGTAAAATATAAAAATTTTATATCAAAATTTTTGTTGACACGAAAAAGTATAAAATTTTATTTTGAGCTTATTTTTAGTTTTTACAATATTGATATATAATTTTTACTTAATTTTAATTCGTATCACTTTGTATCTTATATTCGTATCGTTTTCGTGTCGTATTTAAAATTGTCAAGTCAACGAATTGGCACGTGACACAGCAGGACACCCCTTTTTATTTTAGGATATTATGTAAATCAAATATCAAATTTTCCATTTTATTCTTTTTCATAATAAAAATTAGCTATTAAAAATGCAAGAAAAAGTATCAATCAAAGAAAAACTCATTTAACGTATAATGTATCAAGTCAGACTTGGCAACTCTTAATGGCCGAGTCATTAGCTACTGCGGTCAACCAAATAGAAATATGAATTATGCCGATTAGACTGCTTATAATTAAATAATTAAATACCCAACCTAATTAAATATATCTGAAAGGTAATTTTCGGAAGTTACTAATTTTTATCTCAAATATAAGGAATAAAAAGTTAAGAAACAAATTATACAAATTAAAATAACAAAAAAAATCAATTTTCCATCAAATTGATCGAATTGAATTGATTTATTTAAATTTAACTATTTTTTATTAGTAGAATTGAGTAGGTAGATTTGATTTTTTTTTTTAAGTAGGATGGATTAATTAGATTTTTTATTTTCAAATCAAATCAACAGAAAAAAAAATTCATTGTTCACATCAACACAAAATATATTTTTATTCATTTTGATTAGGCCAGCCCGACAGAGTATTCGTGGTCAATAACGTGTCATGTAGGGCGAACGCAACACGTTTATTTTGCCTCCACTGCATAATTGTAGAAGTGTTGGTGCACGTTAATAAGTGGTTGAAAAAAAGGTAAAACTGAATGTTTTTCATATATTTAAATATGATTTGAATTATGAAATTGTTATTATTAAAATAATTTTATAATTTATTATTTTTTATTTGAATAAAATTAATATTAACTTGTAAAATAAATGAAAATATTTATGATTAAAAATAACTGCCAGTGCGCAACATAGAACAAACACAATTCCAGTTTTGGGCTTAATATGGCAGTTTTAATTTAAAGTAAGCTCAGAAAGAGGTCCAAATAAAAACGCCCAAGAAGCGTAGTAGGCTGGTACACTAGCTTAAGCTTACGGATTGCGCCTATCAATGAACCTGATTTATTGAAGCGACTTCCGCCTAACTAAGAGCAGCTGGCAAAACCACCTGCTGCCCAGTCATGAAAGCCGTTATCATGTTCGATTTCTCTTTGAATTGAAAATTCTCTTTTTCCTGATTGTTTGGACCAAACACGTATGGCTGAGAAATGTACCTTGTTCATGCCAAACGCCACCCAGCTTGTGCCCAGGGCGGACGGTGAGTTTTTTTTTATCGTCACATTTATAATTTTATTTTTTTAATTTAAGCTTTAATATATAATATTTTTAAAAGTTAATATATAATGCACTGACAGTATATAACTTTTATACACTGTTAATCAATTATAAAATGACATATTATGTGTAAGTCTTTAAAATTAGATATTAATAAAATTTTTAAATTTATTTTCAAGGATCTGTGCACTTTTAAGCTTTGCTCATTATTAAAGTATTATCTTGTGATTGACTGATAATGTATAGAAACTATATATTGTCAATGCATCATATAAACTCTATCTTTAATTATAATTTTTTCACTCATTTTATCATCATCATTACTATTAAATTTAAATGCATCACTGTTTGATACCAATCTCACTGTTATTATTTTTTTTAAGCTTATCAAAATTAATTAAAATCAATTTCACCATCTATCTAAATTAATCTTAAACTTTCAATTTTAAACTGGCGGTGGCAGCCAGCCATTGTTAAGCGTGTTTGGCATCGACCTAGTGCATGATTGTTACACCTTTTTCTCATTTTTTTAACATACAAAGAACCAACGTGTAAGGTTTTTAATTAAAAAGGTTATATGGTTGCCTGATTCTTGGGCATCTGCCACATTAAAAACTATTCTGATCCGATTTTGTGCCGCTTCAACCAACTGCTTTACTAGGAAGAAAGTAAAGAATAAATACGCTACATGGTGTTCCTTAAAACGATTCCCCTAATTTGTTGTATGGCGGACAGTTCAAAACATTGTCAGAACAGAAAACTCGCCTAGAGTTTATTAATAAAAGACTTGAAAAAAAATTTTTTTGATCAAGACAGACTTGAAGATTTCAACATATACAAAAGTCTTGGGATCATTGCTTTATTTGTTGTTTTGTTTCACATTTTCAACCTTGATTTAATTTCCCCAAAGCCAAAAATAAATCAAAAGTCCATTTGAATGCAACAAGGAACCTTGGCAAAGACTTGGACTCATCACAAGTTTCGCCGAATCTAAAGAGCATGTTCTAGTTTCAAGCGGTCCACTCCGCCGACTTGCCCCACAATTTTAATAACTTTTTATTACCAATTCCCACGGCAAAAGGAAGCGTCCTCACACGTCTTATCCAATGATATTGTGCCACATCATAGCATTGACATGGGCCACTGCCAAAAATTCAACACTTTCCTAACGTGGCATCATACAAGTGGTCCTCCTTC
Organism: Heritiera fomes; assembly: GCA_032173925.1. Taxonomy (NCBI): domain Eukaryota; kingdom Viridiplantae; phylum Streptophyta; class Magnoliopsida; order Malvales; family Malvaceae; genus Heritiera; species Heritiera fomes. The sequence continues at coordinate 10,154,979 of JAPDPM010000009.1, read as the reverse complement.
TGGAGGGCTCCACTTTTGGCAGCCAGTCAATCCTTGCAACGAGTTGATTCTGTTTCTGTCTACGCCATTGCCATTCCCTTCTTCCATTCCAATTTCCATCCTATTGGCAAGAGGGTCAGAACTCAGAATTGCAAACGTTGAGTAGGACACTGTCCGCCGCCTCAAATGACTGAAACGCGGCAAGGCTAAGCAATGCGCAGCTCCAGATATTTAGATACTGAATTTCCCCTGGCCTTGGATCGTTTGGCAATTGGCATAGTGCATTTATTAATCTTTATGGAAATTATGTTATTTTCTCGTATGATATGCGTGCATTAAAATGTCATAGCGGTTACAATTAAGTTACAACGACTCTTTAGATTTCATTAAGGGTGCGTTTGGTTCACGGATTTTAAGATTATTCTCAAGAATTTTATTTTTTGTAATTGTTTAACCTCGTTTGGTTGGATAATTTTTCCCCTTATCAAGAATATTAAATTCCCAACAGTGTCAAAAAGAGAAAAAATAGAGTAGAAAACAATACCCTCTTTCCCTTAACGTATTTTTATTTTCTCTTGTGAATTCTTTTTTTGTTCTAATTTTATCCTTAACATCTTTTCATTTAGGTCAACTTTACACTTTACTATCAAAGGTATTACGTCTTAGATAATTATTTATATATTAAAATAAATAAACAAATAAACACCTTAAATACTTAAATAAGTAATTTAAATGTAATTATACCATTGGATTTGTTAAAAATTACAACCCTAAATAAAACACTTATTAAAAACCCTTTTTTAGGCCATTTAAAACTCTTTCTTAATTACAACATAATCATTAATTTTTTTAAATCTAAATATAGTTTACAAGTTTGCATGTATCAAAATCACATTTCTTAACTAAATTGGTATCAATAAATGTAATGTTCACTTAAATTTAAAGTGTCATTGTTTTTTTCTTATTTTGATGAATTGACATTTAAGAGAAAAATGAATTTAAAATCAAATGGACCAATAATAAGATGGACCCTATGATTTTTTATTAATCAAAATCAATTTAATATAGTAATAGTTTATTAAATCAAAATAATTTACATAACAAAAACCTTCAAAAAAAGGGTCCAAATAAATAAATAAATGAGTATCTTAAATAAATAAATAAGTAATTAATTTAAATATAATTTATATCAAATGTTATTCACTTTACATCAACTAATAATACGGAGGGTATTATAGTAAAATAAGTAATTAAGTAATCTTACTTTCCTTTAATCAAACACAGAAATCTTATATTCCCACCAATACAACTAAACACAAAAATCTAATATTCCCAGGAATCCGTCAAGTAAAATGATTTTTCGCTAAATGATTCTCAAAGATAATCCTAAATTCCACGAACCAAATGATTCCTAAGTTCATAATGAAGGAACCCCTATGGGTTAGTTTGCCTTTCCCATATTGGCTTGTCGGATCTCCTCTCCTCTAAATATTTTTTTTTGTTCTTCTTGAAACGGTAAACTTTAATTGTTTTCCTGAATTTATATTCCCTCTTGAGTTAGATTCTTAATTTTAGTTCTGTTGATGGCATTTGTAAAATAATTTATATACCTATAAATATTTGAAGTCGTCATAATGGAAAATTATACAGTAAGGTTATAAATTTTGATTTATTGTAAGATCAATATAAAAAACACATGATTAAACATACATCTAAAGTCATAGGCATAAAAAATGTCAGAAGTATTGTAAATTTTTGATAATTAACTTAAGGTTAATGTAAATGATATATGATTAAGCATAAATATAAAGTTATTTGGTGTAAAATATGTTAGAAGTATGTAAACATATAATAATTAATATAAACATACATTATAGCAAATTTATTATGTGTTTAAATCTATTAATACTAATATTTATATTAATAATCATATTTTTACGATACTTCTAACTATTTTATGCCTAATGACTCTAATTTTAAGCTTAATCATGTGTTTTTTATATTAACCTTACAGTAAGGTCAAAATTTGTGACCTTATTGTAAAAATTCTCGATTAGAATATGAATTCCAAAAAATTCAAGGTTTTTTTATCAACCATTGACACGAATTTTTATAAATTAATATTAGTTAATTGGCTGATCATCTGTTTTAATTTTATTAGATATTTTTACCTAATAAAATATTAGTACTTATATAAGTCTCAAGGATAAAATATGAAATAAATTCTTTGTAGATTTGATTAATTAGTATAAAGATCTATTTTTTTAGTCAAGTTTTTATGGATCAACCATGTACTGTATGTAAACCAGAAGTTCTCAGTGAGACCTATGGTATGTCCTGATCTTGGGCTGCGAAAGCCTCCCATCACAATCACCTAAACTTTTTCATACAAAAAAAAGTCTACAATTACTGTATGTCTCCAATGTGTACCTCTTCCATCATTATGTCAACCAAATAGAAAAAAAATCATTAATAAGCATTAAAATAATTGAAATAAAAAAAGAGAAAAATGATTATTGTTGTTGCACAAAACAACAATAAAGGTATGCTGACGTCGATGCTCGTACTTAATCTCCACGTGTCTCCAAGAAGTTTCTGTAAAACAAGAAAAGTCAGAGAGACGCAGGGGTGGTTCACTGCGTAGACACTCCGATGCTTAAGTCAGCAGAAAGTTCTTTAGTATTGGGAAGCGTAAAAGCCAGTAGTCAAAAAATTAGGGAATAAAATTGTACCTGGGGGCCTATTTATAGGCCAACATTCTAGGTTAATTGCTTAAGGATAAGTCCATCATCTTGCTGAGAGTTTGTGTCCCAATATAACACAAGTTCCTCAAAAACCGGGAGCATTCGGAGCCTGTCGCCTGCGAGAGACTCATACCACGTGGCACGTTGTGTCGTCAGGGATCTGTCGCTAACGGGAGCCGAAGCCATGCGCCACGTGTCGTCATATGACTGTAGGTGACGGACTGGGAATCTGTCACCCGGCGATAGGTATAATGAGAGCCATGTGTCGCGTTATGTTTGCAGGCGATAGAGGGTGAGTCTGTCGCCAAGCGATAGGTATGATCACACACTTTTACCTCTGTCGCCGAAGGCTACGTGGACCAGTGAGTCTGTCGCCCAGCGAAAGGTGTTATGAACGTTGCCTCTGTCGCCGAAGGCCACGTGGACCAGTGAGTGTCACCCAGCGACACGTGTTATGCACGTTACCTCTGTCGCCGAAGGCCACGTGGACCAGTGAGTCTTTGCCACGTGGTAATCTCTGATGCTATTGGGCCTGGCCCAACACGGGTAGACTTTGTCATATCAATTGCTCCCCACTCTCTTGTTATCCAACAAGAGAGTATAAATATGTGTTTTTGGGCCTTAGCCCACAGTGAATAGATCTCTTTGTTTTTTGCGATTTTTTCTGGTATTTTTTTGCAGGTGAAAAAATTCTACTCTGCGACAGGCGTGATCAGGCGCGACGTTTGGCATTCTCTGTCGCGGCTATATAAACTACTGGGACCCAACGAGAGAACGCACGAGAAACCTCTGAGCAGCCGTCTGTCGCCCATTTTTCAACTCTCTCGCCAAAATAGTCTTTTGCCTAAAAGAGTCTGTCGCTTTCTCGTCAGGATCTCTCGCTCATATCAGTGACAGTAAGTGCATATCTGTCGCATTATTTATCACCTTTTGCATTCAAAATTTGGCCTCCCGCAGGTGTTTTTAGTCTTCCGCGTAGAGGCTAGGTCTCCCACAGGTCTCTCGTACAGTAGGTCTGTCGCCCTAACAGGTCTATCGCCTATTAGGTCATTCCTTCGCCATGTCTTTGCTACGTCCGAATAAAACACTCAGAACCGGTGGTGTTCTGTGTTCTTTGACAAATGCTGACTTAAAGAATTTTAGGACTCATTTCCCTCTTCCGTCAGGTTATCGTTATAGACTTCCAGTCCAAGGGGAGGTTACACCCGACTTGGTTAGAAACGGTGTAGCCGTTCATAAGGCCTCTTTATCCTTCGGTTTTCGCTTCCCTCTTCCGGAGTTTGGTGAAGCGTTTCTTAGGTATAAGGACATCGTCCCGTGTCAACTCCATCCTCATGCGTGGGCCCAGTTGGTAGCGTTTTCCATAGTGTGTCGTCACTTGGGTATTGTCCCAATTGTTCCTCTTTTAAGCGCTTTTTTCAGAGTTCGTGGGTTAAAAGGGTTGATAACATTCTCTCTTCAATGGTTGAGGACCAACGAGTTTCCTAATAATAAAATTTTCTTGGATATTCCCAATAAATTGCGTGGCTTTGAGAGTGAGTGGGTCGTTGTCGAGATTCTAAGCGACCTACGGATCCATAAGAGATGGAATCGTGATACCTCCGACCACTCACAGCGCTCAGAAAGATTCAAAGCAGAAACTTTGAGAGACCAATTTGGTGAGCCTATTCAGCGGATCTGTTCTACCAGGGAGCGTAACTTATTCTCCCTTTTAACCCCGGAGAATATAGCCGCTGCCGGTTTGGGGGTAAGCAGGACCGTTGTTGGGACTTCCGCTACCCCATCTAACTTGCCTGTGACTCCACGTGTTTTTTATGCTAGTCCTAGTCAGCCATCTCCGGTAGTCGTAGCCGAAGCATCCGCCCCTGTAGGTCATCTTGTAGATGAATACTCTTCGGACTCGGAGGATGAGACCCTTGAGGCTGCGGGTACTAGTGATCAGTCAGAGGAGAATCCTGAGTGGGCTCAGGCCGATGCCTTTGGGAGTCCCTTCGTCGATTTCCCCTTGGATTCATCCTTGAATAGTTTAGAGGATATTGGTGGTTTTTTAGTTTTCTAATTTTGTCATGTTTATGAAGGCTAAAGATGGAAACAGTGGAGTTAAGAGGAGAATTAGAGAAAATATGGATCAATGTGAGCTGGGAATAGAGTTACAAAGCAAGCTGAACACTGAAGCTGGGAGCTGTGAGCTGAGCCATCAGCTGAAAGAATGAGGACAGAGAAGGATAAACAACTACCTGGGCTGAGTGAGCACTCACGTACTGATCCTTAGGAGAGGATATTGTTAACTGTCAGTGGTTCCTCATGACATGAGTAGCCGTTGGGTGCATGTAACAAACATGACAGTACCTATATAAAGAATTATCTCATGTACCTCATTTTTCTTATGAAAGGAATATACAAAAATTGCTTTTCCTCTGTTTTCTTCTCTTTCTCCTTCTTCTATTCTCTTCTTCTCTGCACCTTTTTGATATTTTTTGGTCTATACATTCTCATTTTTATTATCACTACCATTGGATTGTGACAGATTTGGCATCAGAGCAGTTCGAATCCACCATTGAAGCTGGGAAAGTTAAAAAAGCACAAGCAAATGGCTGATGGTACAAGGCTTAATACATTACAGGAGCAAGTTCAAACACTCCAGAATCAGTTGGAAGCTCTGAAAGCTTTTGAAAGCAATGTGCCAAGATGGTGGGAAGAGCAAAGGAGATGAATCGAGACTCAAATGGCAAAAAACCAAAGTTATCTCATTAAGATGTTTGAGTCTATTCTTCAGAGAGAAAATGATGTCCTACCTACTGAACCTGGAGGAAAGGCTACCTCGAGCAGCTTTCAACCCACCAACCTGCCACCAAGAAAGGAAGGTAAAAATCCTATCGAGATACCTGTGATTGATGAGCATGGTAAATATAGTTATAAGACTGATGAACCTGCCTTACTACCTAAAAATCAACCAAACAGTAACCTTCCATTACAGAACTATGAAACACAGACCAAAAATCCTTTAAGCCTAAGTGCCTTTTCTCCAAGACCAAAAATAGAGTTGCCTACCTTTGATGGTGAGAAACCTAGAAGCTGGCTTAGGAAATGCCAGAAGTATTTTACTATATTTGCTATAGATGAGCCCCATAGGTTGGAAATTGTTGCTATGTATTTGACTAGTAAGGCAGAGGTTTGGTTTGATGGTTATGTGATGCAAAAACCAAGCCTCACTTGGCAAGATTTTTCAGATGATTTATGTTTGAGGTTCTCTGATAGGACTTATGCTGATGTGGTTGAGGACTTCAATAAACTTGTTCAAAGATCATCTGTTGAAGATTATCAGGACAGATTTGAGGAGTTAAGGCCATATATGCTGCAGGTGAATCCTTCCTTGGATGAGGGATATTTTGTATCTAGTTTTATTAGTGGATTAAAGGAAGAAATTAAGACTAGAGTGAAGGTCAATGAGGCTTCTACCTTAGCTGCTGCCTATAGGCAGGCTAAGTTGCATGAACTCTTTCTTGAACTGGAAGGCAGAAAGTATAGGCAACTCTATAGGCCAAACCCAACTAACACCCAACCGAAAAGCACTTATACACCTTGGAACCGAACCTTAAACCTACTACTACCACTCAAATTTCCAACCCAAAACAAAACCTAATTGAACAGAGGAGAGCTCAAAATTTGTGTTTTAAATGTGGGGAAAAGTTCACTCCTGGACATATGTGTAAAAACAGATAGCTGAATACCCTTTATGGTGAAGAGTCCTTAGTAGAAACAACGGAACAAGTGGCTGAAATCATTGATACAGGGCAAGAATCAAATGGGGAGTTAGAGCAGTCGGAAGGGGAGTTGGAAATTTCAATTAATGCTTTAACAGGCAACTTAAGGCACAGTACATTAAGGATTCAAGGGCATGTGAAGGGCAAGCCAATTAGTGTCTTGGTTGATAGTGGAAGCACCCACAGCTTCATTACTCCCAGATGGGCTAAGGATGGGGTAGATCTGATGCAAACCAATCCTTTAACCATCACTGTGGCTAATGGAGAGAAGTTGTTTAGTACTGCCAAGTGTAGACAGCTTGAGTGGAACATGCAGGGTCATCTCTTCACTCATGATTTTCGAGTATTATCCCTAGGAGGAAGTGATATGGTGTTAGGGGTTGATTGGATGAGAAGGTACAGTCCACTAACCTTTGATTTTGATAAAATGTCCCTCATTTTTGGAAAAGATGGTCAAGAAGTGGTTTTAAAAAGAAGTCAGCAGCAAGCTAGTTTGAAACTAATCTCGGGCAACAAGTTACAGAAACTAGCTGGGAAGGATCAGGAATTAATTGGTGAATTTTGTATGATTAATGTGGATTGTGTTGACAAAAAGATTCCCACACAATTAGTGAATCTACTAGTTGAATACCAGGACATTTTTGCAGAACCCGAAGAATTTCCACCTCAGAAGAGTCAAGATTACTCCATTCCCTTGCTACCAAGTTCACAGCCTATTAATATAAGGCCCTACAGATTTCCCTACCATCAGAAGGCTGAAGTTGAGAAGCAAATATCAAGTATGCTATCTTCATCTATCATTCAAGCTAGCACAATTCCCTTTGCCTCACCTTGCTTGATGGTGAAGAAGAAAGATGGCACTTGGAGGCTTTGTGTGGACTACAGACAACTTAATGCCATGACAATAAAGAACAAATTTCCAATACCAGTGATAGAAGATCTCCTGGATGAGTTAAATGGGGCTGAATACTTTTCAAAAATTGATTTGAGGTCAGGTTATTGGCAGATTAGAGTGGATGAGAAGGACATTCCAAAAACAGCTTTTAGGACTCATCAAGGGCACTATGAATTCAAGGTAATGCCCTTTGGGCTCACTAATGCCCCAGCCACTTTTCAATCTTTAATGAATGATATATTTGCCCTTTACCTAAGGAAGTTTGTATTAGTTTTTTTTGATGATATTCTTGTCTATAGTCCTGATTTGAATAGTCATGCAGAACACTTACAAGTTGTTTTTATCCTACTGAGGTTACATAAGCTTTATGCCAAGAGAACAAAATGTTTCTTTGGCCAAAAACAGGTTGATTATCTTGGCTACCTTATATCAGCAGCAGGGGTAGCTACTGATCCAGAAAAGGTGGCAGCAATGATGAATTGGCCTCAACCAAAGAACCTGAAATCACTAAGAGGATTCCTTGGGTTAATAGGGTATTATAGGAAGTTTATCAAGGGGTATGGTTCTATTAGTATGCCCTTAACTAATATGTTGAAGAAGGATAGCTTTCAATGGACATCCGAGGCTGTGAGGCTTTTCAGTGGCTTAAATCAGCCATGAGTTCAGCATCGGTCCTAGCTCTACCTGATTTTGGCAAACCTTTCTGTTTAGAAATGGATGCCAGTAGCAAGGGTATTGGGGCTGTTTTATCTCAGGAAGGAAGACCTATAGCTTATCTCAACAAGGCTTTGGGCCCTAGACACATGGATTTGTCGATTTATGAAAAGGAGTATTTAGCTATCCTGATGGCAGTGGGAAAGTGGATCCACTACTTGGAGGGAGGTCAATTTGTTATAAAAACTGATCATGAGGCTCTAAAGCATCTTTTAGAGCAAAAGCTGACCACTGCCATACAAAAGAAAGGTTTGACAAAGCTGCTGGGTTTGAACTACACTATTCATTACAGAAAAGGCAAATCTAACTTGGTTGCTGATGCATTGTTGATGAACAAAAAAGTTATATTCTCGCAAGTGCACGAATCAAGGTAGTATAGCGTGCAAATACAAGAGTCGATCCCACAGAGATTTGCTAAATTTATTCAATTAAAATTTAACTACTTATGCCCAAAAAATTATGAAAGTGAAAGAAATTACCTAAGTATCTAATTAATTACTAAATTAACTAATCAACTTAATTAACCTAAACAAATCAAGAAATTAACCAATAGAGAAAAGCCTAGGAATTTGATTTCACCAATACATTGCAATTTTATGTCTTCAATCCTAAAAATCTCAATTCAATTCTAGGGTTCATTCTTCCAATATATGATTACTCTGTTTGATGGCAGCTATAATCAAGTATTTTTAATCATTAATTACCTATGATGTGTAGCATAATCAATGACTAAAAACCCATTAAGAATAGAAGAACATATAACAAGAACCAAATAAATATTCTAGCTTGATGTATGCATCAAATATTTATTCAATCATTCAAGAGAGCTATACATGGCTTAGCATATGATGTGTACCCTTACCATGTCTCAAACAATCAATTAATTTATATTAAAGGTGGCCAATCAATAACACAAATCAAAAGATTGAATTAATCACAATGAATGATACTAAAATTTAAGAATTGATCAATTAATCATTAAGACATAAAATATGCAAGTAGGCTCAATCAAATTCCTAGTAAAAAAATTAGTTCATATTTAATTTAGCATAAATCCACAAATTAAATTGGAAATTCATACTTTGAAATAAGCAATAAACTAATTTAAAACTAGAGTAATAATATAATTCAACAGAATTTAAACTAATAAATTAATAGCCCCCTCTTAAAACCAAATTCAAGGCAGTGTATCTGAAGCAAATGGTGAGCATTAATTAGGAGAAGACGTGAGCATGTGGACATCAGCAACTCAAACCAAATCTGCCTCAACAGCTCTAACAGTTCACGCCTCAGCTCTGTTTTGACAAAAAGCTCTCGGTTCCAGCTCTCCCGTGTGTACTGCTCTAGCAAACAATGATTGGTTATGTGTGGGCGGTAAGGTTCAGTTCACCACAACAGCTCTGTTTTTCTTGTTCTCTCCACGGTTTCAAACAGCAACTCCTCTGGTTTGCCGCCCTTTCCTCTATCAGTTCTCTCCTCGATGAAGCTGTAGCAAACACAAAGAACCAGCTGCTCTCTGCCGCCTCCTCTATTCTGCCCCTCACTGTCTCTTTTATAATTTTTTTTACTTTCCTAAAAAATTTCTAGGTTTCTTTTTAATCAAGCAATAAATCTCAACCCTTTATTTTATTTTAATCCTATGGTCCAAAAGTCTTTAAAACAATTTAGAATTTAATTACAACTTTAGAAAATCAAACAATGTATATTTCAAAAATTTATTCCAATCAAATAATTTATTGTTTGATTTCATGTCATAATTTTAAAAATTAATTCCCAAATCACTTTCTCTAAATTAATTCACAAAATACATTTAACAATTAATTTTACACAAGAATATAGCAATAAATGTGGTAATTAAAACATAAATAATATAACAAATATATTATTATCAATTGTCAAGGAATACTGAAGAGGAAGCTCAATATTATAGCCTACAGTCTACTACAATTATACCGAAATGGGTGCAAGACATTGAAGAGAGCTATAAGGAAGATGTAGTTGCACAAGAACAGATTACTTCATTGATAGTTCATTCCAATGAGAATTCTCATTACTCCTTCAGCCATGGTATTCTCAGGTATAAAGGGAAGGTTTATATAGGCAGTAATGGAGCGCTCAGAGATAAAATGCTGCAAATACTCCATGATTCACCACAAGGTGGGCACTCAGGCATCCAAGCTACCTACTATAGAATTAAGTCTTATTTCTACTAGCCTAAACTAAAACAGCAAGTGGTGGAGTATGTGAGTCAATGTGAAGTTTGACAAAGGAATAAAGATGAACATGTGGCTTACCCTGGTCTACTTCAGCCACTACCAATACCGAAGCAAGCCTGGGAAATTATAACTATGAATTTTATTGAGGGGTTACCCCTATCTAATGGTTACAGTTGCATCCTAGTAATCATAGACAAGTTTACTAAGTATTCACATTTTTTACCTCTCTCTCACCCATTTTTTGCAGCAGATGTTGCCAAGCTCTACCTAACCATATTCATAAGCTTCATGGTTCTCCAAAGACAGCTATTTCTGATAGGGATAAGGTGTTCACAAGCATGTTCTGGCAAGAGTTGATGAAGCTGTTGGGTACTCGAATTCAACTCAGCACAGCATATCATCCGGAAACAGATGGGCAATCTGAAAGACTAAACCAATGCTTGGAGCAGTACCTGTGTTGTATGTGTTTTATGAAACCAAAAGCTTGGTCTCATTGGTTACCCTTGGCTGAATGGTGGTATAACACCACCCACCACTCTGCTATTGGAATTACTCCATTTCAAGCCCTATATGGCTATGCCCCTCCCACTATGGTATGGGATGCCAGCTCTCATGCTAAGGTTGCTACTGTGGAAGAATTGCTCAAGGACAGGGAACAAATCAGTAGACTAATGGTTGATCAGTTAAAAAGGGCTCAAGATCGAATGAAGTTTTATACAGATAAGAAAAGAAGTGAGAGAGAATTTCAGATTGGTGATGAAGTTTACTTAAAGCTTCAGCCTTATAGGCAAACTTCAGTTGCTCTTAGAAAGAATCTTAAACTGTCTTCAAGATACTATGGACCCTACCCTGTTGTAGAGAAGGTTGGTTCAGTTTCCTATAAGTTACTACTGCCTCCAACATCAAAGATTCATCCAGTGTTTCATGTAAGCCTCTTGAAGAAGAAGATAAGAGCCACAGTAGTGCCCAGTATAGCACCACCAGAAGTAGGGATAGAAGGTCAACCATTGGTATATCCAGCTAGGGTACTTGACAAAAGGATGGTTAAGAGGAACAACCAGGTTGTAACCCAACTCTTAGTTGAATGGTGTAATTTAGGCCCTGACAATGCTACATGGGAAGACTATACAGTGCTACAGTCTCAATTCCCAAACTTTGATCCTTGGGGACAAGGATCCTCTGAAGGAGGGGGCAATGTCATGTTTATGAATGCTAAAGATGGAAACAGGGGAGTTAAGAGGAGAATTAGAGAAAATATGGATCAATGTGAGCTGGGAATAGAGTTACAAAGCAAGCTGAACACTGAAGCTGGGAGCTGAGCCATCAGCTGAAAGAATGAGGACAGAGAAGGATAAACAACTATATGGGCTGAGTGAGCACTCACGTACTGATCCTTAGGAGAGGATATTGTTAACTGTCAGTGGTCCCTCATGACATGAGTAGCCGTTGGGTGCATGTAACAAACATGACAGTACCCATATAAAGAATTATCCCATGTACCTCATTTTTCTTATGAAAGGAATATACAAAAATTGCTTCTCCTCTGTTTTCTTCTCTTTCTCCTTCTTCTATTCTCTTCTTCTCTGCACCTTTCTGATATTTTCTGGTCTATACATTCTCATTTTTATTATCACTACCACTGGATTGTGACAAATTTCCATCCCATTGGCAAGAGGGTCAGAACTCAGAATTGCAAACGTTGAGTAGGACCCTGTCCGCCGCCTCAAATGACTGAAACGCGGCAAGGCTAAGCAATGTGCACTCCAGATATTTAGATACTGAATTTCCCTTGGCCTTGGATCGTTTGGCAATTGGCATAGTGCATTTATTAATCTTTATGGAAATTATGTTATTTTCTGGTATGATATGCGTGCATTAAAATGTCATAGCGGTTACAATTAAGTTACAATGACTCTTTAGATTTCATTAAGGGTGCGTTTGGTTCACGGATTTTAAGATTATTCTCAATAATTTTATTTTTCGTAATTGTTTAATATCGTTTGATTGGATAATTTTTCCCCTTATCAAGAATCTTTGATTCCCAACAGTGTCAAAAAGAGAAAAAATAGAGTGGAAAACAATACCCTCTTTCCCTTAACGTATTTTATTTTCTCTTGTGAATTCTTTTTTTGTTCCACTTTTATCCTTTAACATCTTTTCATTTAGGTCAACTTTACGCTTTACTATCAAAGGTATTACGTCTTAGATAATTATTTATATATTAAAATAAATAAACAAATAAACACCTTAAATACTTAAATCAATAATTTAAATGTAATTATACCATTGGATTTGTTAAAAATTACAACCCTAAATAAAACACTTATTAAAAACCCTTTTTTTAGGCCATTAAAAACTCTTTCTTAATTACAACATAATCATTAATTTTATTAAATCTAAATATAGTTTACAAGTTTGCATGTATCAAAATCACATTTCTTAACTAAATTGGTATCAATAAATGTAATGTTCACTTAAATTTAAAGTGTCATTGTTTTTTTCTTATTTTGATGAATTGACATTTAAGAGAAAAATGAATTTAAAATCAATTGACCAATAATAAGATGGACCCTATAATTTTTTATTAATCAAAATCAATATAATATAGTAATAGTTTATTAAATCAAAATAATTTACATAACAAAAACCTTATAAAAAAAGGGTCCAAATAAATAAATAAATGAGTATCTTAAATAAATAAGTAATTAATTTAAATATAATTTATATCAAGTGTTATTCACTTTACATCAACTAATAATACGAAGAGTATTATAGTAAAATAAGTAACTAAGTAATCTTACTTTCCTTTAACCAAACACAGAAATCTTATATTCCCACCAATACAAACCAAACACAAGAATCTAATATTCCCATGAATCCGTCAAGTAAAATGATTTTTCGCTAAATGATTCCCAAAAGTAATCCTAGATTTCACGAACCAAATGATTCCTAAGTTCATAATGAAGGAACCCCTATGGGTTAGTTTGTCTTTCCCATATTGGCTTGTCGGATCTCCTCTCCTCTAAATATTTTTTTTGTTCTTCTTGAAACGGTAAACTTTAATTGTTTTCTTGAATTTATATTCCCTCTTGAGTTAGATTCTTAATTTTAGTTCTGTTGATGGCATTTGTAAAACAATTTATATACCTATAAATATTTGAAGTCGTCATAATGGAAAATTCTACAGTAAGGTTATAAATTTTTATTTATTGTAAGATTAATATAAAAAACACATGATTAAACATACATCTAAAGTCATAGGCATAAAAAATGTCAGAAGTATTGTAAATTCTTGATAATTAACTTAAGGTTAATGTAAATGATATATGACTAAGCATAAATATAAAGTTATTTGGTGTAAAATATGTTAGAAGTATGTAAACATATAATAATTAATATAAACATACATTATAGCAAAATTATTATGTGTTTAAATCTATTAATACTAATATTTATATTAATAATCATATTTTTACGATACTTCTAACTATTTTATGCCTAATGACTCTAATTTTAAGCTTAATCATGTGTTTTTTATATTGACCTTACAGTAAGGTCAAAATTTGTGACCTTATTGTAAAAATTCTCTATTAGAATATGAATTCCAAAAAATTCAAGGTTTTTTTATCAACCATTGACATGAATTTTTATAAATTAATATTAGTTAATTGGCTGATCATCTGTTTTAATTTTATTAGATATTTTTACCTAATAAAATATTAGTACTTATATAAGTGTCAAGGATAAAATATGAAATAAATTCTTTGTATATTTGATTAATTAGTATAAAGATCTATTTTTTTAGTCAAGTTTTTATGGATCAACCATGTACTGTATGTAAACCAGAAGTTCTCAGTGAGACCTATGGTATGTCCTGATCTTGGGCTGCGAAAGCCTCCCATCACAATCACCTAAACTTTTTCATACAAAAAAAAAAGTCTACAATTACTGTATGTCTCCAATGTGGACCTCTTCCATCATTATGTCAACCAAATAGAAAAAAAATCATTAATAAGCATTAAAATAATTGAAATAAAAAAGAGAAAAAATGATTATTGTTGTTGCACAAAACAACAATAAAGGTATGCTGACGTCGATGTTCGTACTTGGTCTCCACGTGTCTCCAAGAAGCTTCTGTAAAACAAGAAAAGTCAGAGAGACGCAGGGGTGGTTCCCTGCGTAGACACTCCAATGCTTAAGTCAGCAGAAAGTTCTTCAGTATTGGGAAGCGTAAAAGCCAGTAGCCAAAAAATTAGGGAATAAAATTGTATCTGGGGGCCTATTTATAGGCCAACATTCTAGGTTAATTGCTTAAGGATAAGTCCATCATCTTGCTGAGAGTTTGTGCCCCAATATAACACAAGTTCCTCGAAAATCAGGAGCATTCAGAGCCTGTCGCCTGCGAGAGACTCATACCACGTGGCACGTTGTGTCGTCAGGGATCTGTCGCTAACAGGAGTCGAAGCCATGCGCCACGTGTCGTCATATGACTGTAGGCGACGGACTGGGAATCTGTCGCCTGGTGATAGGTATAATGCGCGCCATATGTCGCGTTATGATTACAGGCGATAGAGGGTGAGTCTGTCGCCAAGCAACAGGTATGATCACGCACTTTTACCTCTGTCGCCGAAGGCCACGTGGACCAGTGAGTCTGTCGCCCAGTGATAGGTGTTATGCACGTTGCCTCTGTCGCCGAAGGCCACGTGGACCAGTGAGTCTTTGCCACGTGGTAATCTCTGATGCTATTGGGCCTGGCCCAACATGGGTAGACTTTGTCATATCAATTGCTTCCCACTCTCTTGTTGGATTTCTCCAACCAAGAGAGTATAAATAGGTGTTTTTGGGCCTTAGCCCACAGTGAATAGTTCTCTTTGTTTTTTACAATTTCTTCTGGTATTTTTTTACAAGTGAAAAAATTCTACTCTGCGACAGGCGTGATCAAGCGCCACGTTTGGCATTCCCTGTCGCGGCTATATAAACTACTAGGACGCAACGAGAGAACGCACGAGAAATCTCTGAGCAGCCGTCTGTCGCCCATTTTTCAGCTCTCTCGCCAAAATAGTCTTTCGCCTAAAAGAGTCTGTCGCTCTCTCGTCAGGATCTCTCGCTCATCTCAGTGACAGTAAGTGCATATCTGTCGCCTTATTTATCACCTTTCGCATTCAAATTTTGGCCTCCCGCAGGATTTTTTAGTCTTCCGCGTAGAGCCTAGGTCTCCCGCAGGTCTCTCGTACAGTAGGTATGTCGCCCTAACAGGTCTGTCGCCTATTAGGTCATTCATTCGCCATGTCTTTGCTACGTCCGGGCAAAACACTCAGAACCGGTGGTGTTCTGTGTTCTTTGACAAATGCTGACTTAGAGGATTTTAGGACTCGTTTCCCTCTTCCGTCAGGTTATCGTTATAGACTTCCAGTCCAAGGGGAGGCTACACCCGATTTGGTTAGAAATGGTGTAGCCGTTCATAAGGCCTCTTTATCCTTCGGTTTTCGCTTCCCTCTTCTGGAGTTTGGTGAAGCGTTTCTTAGGTATAAGGACATCATCTCGTGTCAACTCCATCCTCATGCGTGGGCCCAGTTGGTAGCGTTTTTCATAGTGTGTCGTCACTTGGGTATTGTCCCAACTGTTCCTCTTTTAAGCGCTTTTTTCAGAGTTCGTAGGTTAAAAGGGTTGATAACGTTTTCTCTTCAACGGTTAAGGACCGATGAGTTTCCTAATAATAAAATTTTCTTGGATCTTTCCAATAAACTGCGTGGCTTTGAGAGTGAGTGGGTCGTTTTCGAGATTTCAAGCGACTTACGGATCCGTAAGAGATGGAATCGTGATACCTCCGACCACTCGCAACGCTCAGAAAGATTCAAAGCAGAAACTTTGAGAGACCAATTTGGTGAGCCTATTCAACGGATCTGTTCTACCGGGGAGCGTAACTGATTCTCCCTTTTAACCCCGAAGAATATCGCCGCTGTCGGCTGGGGGGTAAGCAGGATCGTTGTTGGGACTTCCGCTGCCCCATCTAACTTGCCTGTGACTACACGCGTTTTTGATGCTAGTCCTAGTCAGCCATCTCCGGTAGTCGTAGCCGAAGCATCCGCCTCTGTAGGTCATCTTGTAGATGAATCCTCTTCGGACTCGGAGGATGAAACCACTGAGGTTGCGGGTACTAGTGATCAGTCAGAGGAGAATCCTGAGTGGGCTCGGGTCGATGCCTTTGGGAGTCCTTTCGTCGATTTCCCCTTGGATTCATCCTTGAATAGTTTAGAGGATATTGGTGGTTTTTTAGTTTTCTAATTTCCTTTTTACTTCTTGTATACGTGGGTGTGACGTTTTACTTGGTCAGCTAATTCCTTCTTATATTGTGCAGGTATGAACTTCCTGGAGTTTTTGCGTAGGAGGGATGCCAGTGATGCTGCTCGAGCGGCTCCTGCTTCTCAGTCGCAAGCTTGGGCTTCCTCATCTGGACCAGCTCGTACTCTCTCATCTGAACCAGCTCGTGCTCTCTCATCTGTACCAGCTCATGCTCCTACTGCCCCTCCTCTTGCCGCTGGTGTATCCAACCATCTTACACAGGAGGCCGGGAGAAATAAACGAAAGAGGCCTCTTGTCCCTGATTGTGGTTCGGACGACCGCGAGAGCTCTGAGTCCTAGAGGAGTGATTCAGCCCGTCAAAAGGGTGGATCTCGTGTTGTTGAGGATAGGTCTGTTCCTCGCCAACCTAGGCGCAAATACAGGAAAAGGTTAATTATTGAAGCCATAATGCTTACAAGACCAATTTTGCCTAAGGTGGCTGATCCGACTTTGAGGCGCTATCCAGTTGATAGCGGGGTCGTTGTAGGTGGAGAAGACTTCCAGACCTATCCCGGGGTGAATTACAACGATAGCATTGAGGATGCCGAGATAGCATCTCGTCTGGCTTGGAGCACTATTCTCCCTCACGACGAGGCGAGGCTTTTCACCAATCTGACTGAGACGGAGGATAATTCTGACTACCTCGCGATGAAGGTAAGCTTTGTGCTTGTTTGTTAATTAGCTTTTTCCTTTTTAGGCTTCTTCGTCAGGTTTGTTCAGTCTTCGTTTGTTTTTTGTCTTGTCAGACGACTCAGCAAATTGCGGCTGTTAATGCTCGACACAGGGCCCTTAGGGAGCAAGCCGACAAAGACATTCGTGAGCTTCGAGAGCAGAAAATGGAGCTTATGAACGAGGTTGTCCAGCTTCGCCCCTATCCCAAAAGGACGGAGGAGCTAAATAAAAAGAACGCTGATCTCGAGCGACGGAATGCTGATCTTGAGCGAAAGCTCCAAGAAGAGCAAGCGAATGTGGCTTCCCTTCAGGGGTACCAAGAAGCTTATAATAAGGCTATCAATGACCGAGGAGCCATGGAGAGACAACAAGATGAAGCCATTGAGGAGCTGCACAACGTATTGGACGGTCAGAGAGAGGTTCGGGCCGAGGCCATTCGTGAGTACCGCTTGTCCTAACATTGCTATGATAAGAAAGCAATGTTCGCGGCGGGATTCATCAAGTACGGTTTCTATTTGGCTCGTTCGTGGCTGGAGAAGCATCAGCCTAGCGAGACTTTTTCTAAGTTGCTCTTCACTGAGGAGGCCAAGTACTACGCAGCTCCTCCTTTGACCAAGTACGAGCCCGACTCGCAAGGTTCGGATGCCTATTTGGAGGAGGGTGTTGGAGACGAATTGGATAATCTTGAGGGCCCGTGGCCTCCTCGACAGCCACAACGTCAGCCTAAGTCTTCTGGCGCACGTGATCGAGTTGAACTTTCAACAATGTATGATGTTCATGAGACTATCGAAGCGGGCGATCAGCCTGAGTCTATCGAGGCACTTCTAGGGTTGGACAGCAATGAGTTCCAGATTTCTGATTCCACAGCTGTTGATCCTGTGCCAGACTCTGCAGCTGTGGTTGGGCTTTCAAGTGATGATCCTTCATCCGGGATGGCTCCTTCGGCTCCCCATGATCCTTGTGCTTTGGTTCCTCAAGTTCCTGATCCCCCGGTTATTAAGGGCTCCGGTGTCGAGGCGGCTTCTTCTCAGCCAGATGACTTAGTACTCAGTGTAGGTTAGGATTTTTTTTGTATTTTTTGTATCTTCTTCATGTCCACGGGGGGAGCGAGATGATTTCTAGCATGAGATGAATCAGGTAGGTCTTCAACTATCTCCTTGCCCTTTGCTTGAGGTGCGTTTGTTCGTACCATTTACATACACCAAGTGGGGTCAAACTCTGACCCGGCTCCCCAAGTGCTTTGATCTTCAACACCGTTCTTTCCAGCACCTTCGACACCATGTTCCAAGTTAGTACCAGCCAAATTTGACAAGTTATGGTGGTGGGCGGTAGACCCTGTCGCCTGGTCAACACCCTGCTACTCAGGCACCTGTTGTGTGACCCCTGTCGCAAAGCCTAGGCCTGCCGCTTCCTCAGTCTCTCGCGGGTTACCTGCGACAGGCCCTCTGCTCCCCTGTCCTGTCGCACCCTGATGAATGTCATGCTCTTCCACAGGGGGAACCTCTCGCCGGCGATAGAGGTCTGTCGCAGTCGTGTCCTCCTGTCATCCAAACACCTGCGGCGAGACACCTCCATTTATTGCTCCTACCAAGTTTTGCACAGCAGGCGACAGATCCAATGTCGGGAGAACTCCTTGGAACAGATCCACCATGGCTCGCAGCTCCTGGGTAGTTTCTTCACTCTGTCACCTCAGAGCCTCGAATTCTGCCGTCGACACAGTAATTCTTTCTTCTCCCTATTCACCTGGTTCGTCTGACGAATCTGTTGTTCAGGGGAGCTCACAGAGTTTTTCTCACTTCCGGCCCTTACGTTTGTCGATCTTGTTCTCACCATCTTAGAAATTTTCGATTGGCTTTTTATACGTTCCCATAGACGGCACCAATTGTTGGTGCACAAAACAACAATAAAGGTATGCTGATGTCGATGTTCGTATTTGGTCTCCACGTGTCTCCAAGAAGTTTCTGTAAAACAAGAAAAGTTAGAGGGACGCAGGGGTGGTTCTCTGCGTAGACACTCCGATGCTTAAGTCAGCAGAAAGTTCTTCAGTATTGGGAAGTGTAAAAGTCAGTAGTCAAAAAATTAGGGAATAAAATTGTACCTGGGGGCCTATTTATACGCCAACATTCTAGGTTAATTGCTTAAGGATAAGTCCATCATCTTGCTGAGAGTTTTTGTTCCAATATAACACAAGTTCCTCGAAAATCGGGAGCATTCGAAGCCTGTCGCCTGCGAGAGACTCATACCACGTGGCACGTTGTGTTGTTAGGGATCTGTCGCTAACGGGAGCCGAAGCCATGCGCCACGTGTCGTCATATGACTGTAGGCGACGGACTGGGAATCTGTCGCCCTGCGATAGGTATAATGCACGCCATGTGTCGCGTTATGATTGCAGGCGATAGAGGGTGAGTCTGTCGCCAAGCGACAGATATGATCACGCACTTTTACCTCTGTCGCTAAAGGCCACGTGGACCAGTGAGTTTGTCGCCCAGTGACAGGTGTTATGCACATTGCCTCTATTGCCGAAGGCCACGTGGACCAGTGAGTCTGTCGCCCAGTGACAGGTGTTATGTACGTTGCCTCTGTCGTCGAAGGCCACGTGGACCGGTGAGTCTTTGCCACGTGGTAATCTCTGATGCTATTGGGCCTGGCCCAACACAGGTAGACTTTGTCATATCAATTATATAAAACAATACATTAGTATATATTGTTTTAATTTAAATCAGGTTATATAATCATATAAAAAAAAACAACTATTAATTATTAAAATCATTAATGTTTTTATTAAAATAAATATTATAGATTATTTTTCTAATAATGTAATTATTTGACATAATTTAAATAAAAATGATATATACGGATGTGGATAATAAAATTGAATTCATTTTAATTTTAATTTTAATTTTAATTTTTTTAATCCAATGCAAGCTTAGTTAACTTAAATCTAGGTGCATACGACAAAAAAATAACAAAACCCATGCTTTTTTTCCACAAAAAAAAAGCCTGTATTTTTTACTTTTTATCACTTTCACTTTTTTTTCTCTTTCTTTTTTATTATATAAAACATTTTACTTTAGGTTCCAAATCATAAAAATATTGGAGCACTTTACATTTGGTTCCGAATAACAAAAATATTGAAGACCAACAAGTAATTAAAAGAAATGAAAGTCATTTTTTTTAGATATTTGGATAAAATTTAAATTTTAAAAACGTCATTGTTGAACAGATTTTACTATTTATAACTTTTGACTCAAAAAAATTTCAAACGAAAAAATAGATAAAGATTTATGTAATTATACTGAAAAAATTTGGAGGGCCCACGAAACTACTCATCAAACGGCAAAGGAAGACAACATCTAGATGCATCATGGGAGGTGTGGGTGCATGTCGGCCAAAGCTACGTTTACATCAAGATCCGACGTGCACCAAAGCCTGGCCACACCAAATGATTTGGTGCATATGACGCACATAGTATGTTTTCCACCACAGAACATGTTGTCCTCCACTCCAGTCGCCGTCCAAGGCCCAATTTGGTTATTAAGATTCCAAAATTACGAGTCAAGAAAACCTTTGGAAAAATTAAAGCTAGATTAACATTGGCTCCTTTTTTTTCGTTGACACGTGTGGCCTCACAGGGTTTTGAAAAAAAAAACAAAATCCCCCGCAAAACGACAACCGACTCTGGTCTCTCTACTACAATGAAGTATGAACCAATGTATTTGTATCGTCCTGGCAACTTGGTGTGATTGCGTGAAAAAACTCAGGCCTGTGTCACTCATCCAATTTGCAAGTGGCAAACTGATCCCATGCCACGTGTACACAGAATGTAAGGTCTGGTTTCTAGTTGCATATCCTATCCCATTCCCTAAGAAAGCTACAAAGGCAAAAATTAATTTGAGAGGGAAATACCATAACATGCAATGAATGAGCCATAGAGTAAACTTTACCAGTTTGATTTAATAATTATTTGAATTTTATTAGTTTATTTTTGAATTATATTCAAGTTAGAGTTATTTGAATAATAAGTCGAATCGAATTCAAGTATTTTAACGCTCAACTCAAGCAGTTAGTGAATTTAATCAAAATTTTTTAATATTTATAATTAATTTATTATTTTACTCTCATAATATATGATTGAAAATTGACAAATCGAATTTTTTCGAGTTGAGCTTGAACTCTCAAGTATTTTGTCGAATCGAGCTCATCTTCAAAAATCAAATTCGCTTGAATTTGAGTCAATCTTCAAACTTCGAATTTTTGAATCGAATCAAATTTCAATATGAGATTAAATCGTTTCAACTCGATTACACCTCTAATTATAACAACATAAAGTTGGAAAAATGGTAAGATCCAAAGACAAATTTTTGTGCATTTAATTTGTCTGCTGTATATGTTGAATGATGATTAAAGCTATGGCTATTTTGGGAGATAGAAACAGTTACAATGTAAATTGTCACTTCTTCTTTAGGGGGCGGTTTTATAATTTGGGGCCTACTGGTGCCCAAATGGCAATACTGAAAGGCCATATGTGTGGGGGATGAAGCAAAGAGAGGATAGTGCTGAGTGCATGATTCTCTCATCAAAAGGATAAGGAGATAAAGGTCGATATGCTCAGCACCTTTTGAAAATTATACAAAACGGATATATAATATAGTATTTTGGAGTGACAGGATATATATATATCATATTCATATGCGGCTTCTTTAGCTATAGCCTATAAGGGCATGGTATTAGTAGGACCCCGTATGGCTTGTCCAAAGGCTTCTCAATTTGTTCGGAAAATTGGCATGACATGATCATTGAAAGTGACAAGTAATAGAGATAAAGATTGTAAGCTTAAATCTCCCCAAGCTTATCCTTCAAGTACTCGTATTTTCTCCGAATTGCACTCCTTGGATTGTCGTAATTATGTATAGTTTCAGCCATCAGTCCATGTACCATTATAAAACGTTTATAGTTAATCAATATACCTAAATGGATAAGTTTAAAACCAAGAGGAGTTTTAGCTCAATACTACAACAATATATAGTCTATTCTTAATTATTAAGGATAATTTTCATTCAACAAAATTATAATGTCGAGTGATTTTTTTTTAAATCTGTTTGGAAGTATTAATCTGAAAGTTTGGGAAAGTCATGTTAGTTTTTATGCTATAAACTATTAGACATAATCTAATTTATTGTTTTCAATAATCAACACATAGCATTATAATAACGTGGATAAGCTTGGGGAAGTCATGTTAGTTTTTACGCTATAAACTATTAGACATAATCTAATTTATTGTTTTCAATAATCAACACATAGCATTATAATAACGTGGATTTTTTTAAAGTTAGCTCATGCTTGAAGATAATCATGGCTGTTCTTCACTTCCAGTTGTGTTGTCAATATATATAGAGAAGATTATTATCTCATTTATTGCCAATGAAATTAAAAAATTTCGCAAGCTAATTTTTTATGCGTCATGTATCTTTTTAAACAAAAAATCAAAGAATCAAAAAATTTTGAAAAGGACAAATGGTGCATAAGAATTTTTGCTTGGGGAGGTTTTTAATACCACTTATAATGGATGGAACAATAATCCATATATATATATATATATATATATATATATATATATATATATATATATATATATATATATATATATATATATACACACACACACACACACATGCATACAAATGTGGATTATTATCCAATACATTACTAGTGAAAATTTTAAATTTCGCAAGTGAGATTAAGATAATAACATACACTCTTGAGGAAATATTAAATAAATAAATAAATAAAATCAGATATGTATAATTTTTTTATAACTAGATATGTATCATTATGTTAACTCCGTTTGTGGAGTTTAATAACTCCACGGATCATATATTGGATAATATAAGAAGAGAATTAACACATTAAGACAAATTTTATTAATGTTCTAATTAAATACACTTACTACTATTAAGGTGTTATTTAAATTTTTTTTTTTACGTTCAATGAAATAATTAATTACCAAAAATGAATTAAATTATTAAAAGAAATATAATATTCCTTTTCTTGATGACTTGCTATGAAAATAATCTAAAGTCAAAATTCCATCCTTTCTGTTTAACTTCTCAAAATAATGTTTTATTTTTCAAATACAAAAATACTATTTTTTAATGTTTCCTTTCATTCAAATATTAACTGTTAAATGAATCCTTTAAAAAATAGAAATGGTAAAGAAGCAAATGTTGAATTTGAAAATTAAGGAGGAAGCAAAAAACTCTTGTTTGGAAAATTAATTAATCTATGCTTTTGTGAAAATGATAGTTGATGCCAAATGACCTAACTGCTGAAATTCTGCCATGGTTGCATGACAAGTGTTGTCGTATGTATCAAACTGGGAACTTCCGTCAGAATTACTTTGGAGAATTGATGGCTGATGATACACACAGTACAACTATGAGGAGGCATGCCAGCTTTGCAGATCCTGCGCGCTGCAAATCAAATCAAAATCTTCGCCATCTTTCCTCTTGGAACCTCATAGAAAATGAGTATCTCTAACTTAAAATGTTTGGATGTATTGGTAAGTAAGTATTATTTTATAAATTAATTTTAAAATTTAAATTTTGGGACCAATATTTATTGAAATTAAATTTTTTAAATGCATTAAGTTGATGTGAAAAAAAGTACTTAAAATCGCCTAAAAAAATAATAGTTTTAAGATACATATAAAGTAACCCGAAGATACATCGATTATAAGACAAAAAACAAAAAGGATATGAGTACATATCTTTCCGTAAAGAAATTGTTATATAAACCTAGGTTAGGCACAGAAAGAATTCCCCATAATGGACAATGACACAAGATTGGATAGAAGATTAAATATCACTTCAATTCAAACCGCTTAATAATTGTTTCCATTACAAACTATTCACTAGCTCAATTTTTTATTCAAAAATTTTAAAATTATAGGAATCAGGATCAATTTTATCATTGTATTATGAGTTATTAATGATTTTTGTTATCATATTTCAAGTTAATTGAATTTTACCATTATAATTTTTTAAAATTAAACATGAAATAAGAGAATTCATGAAAATTTATCATTTTTATTAATAAAAAATTTTGTGAAAATTTTCGGTTTTGTTAAAAATGAATGAAAATGAAAATGGAGTGAATTTTTTTTATATTAAATTACAATATATTGACAAATTTCACCTTAACCTAACAATTACATCTTCTTTATGGGATTAACTTGTATAAAAAATCTAGCTTGATAATGAAATTCTCCATTTAAAAGTGTGGATCGTGGAAGCAGTACGACCACAAAAACAGCAATCCGAATAAAATGGAGTGCAATGGCATACATACCACAGTGGAAGATTCTGATGATCAAGATTTAGCTTAGTACTTGTTATTTTTCTTAAGAGAGGTTAGGTCCAAGATTTTATTCCTCATCCCTTTATACTTCCTATAAATAAAAAAAATGGAAGATTTTGGAGTAAGATTAAAATTTTTGATCCTATTGTATGGTCAACGTGCACACATATGATCAGGAGTAAATTTAGTGTCAATAGATATAAAATATATCAGAAGTATAGTAAATACTTAAGCAGTTACGAATCTTGACCTCTGATTTTGGAGGGACCAACTACAAATTTAAAACTATATATATATTTTCATTTGAGTTGTGTCATTATGTTTTAGTATCAAGGGAATGCTAGGGGCAATCATTTTGACAATTATATTTCAGCACTTTCAATTTTATTAGGTCATTTTATTTTTTAGTTTTACGTGAAAACTAATTAACCATATGAGAAGTTGAAAAGCTAAAATATGTAGATGCTAAAAAAAAATACTTTTTAAGTAATTTGTAATAGTAAATAACAAGTCTTTACGTAAAATTAGAATGTAACGTATCCCAATAAGAAAAAGAGTGTTGAAATCTGACTGTAAAAGTGACTAACTCTAGTATTCCTCTTTAGTAACATAAAACACATATGCAAGTACCACACTAATAAGAAATAAAAAATTAAAATTATAAATTTTAATAATTCATAAAGAAAAGCATAAGGAAGTAAAATACATCAAATAAATAATTTTATTCAAAATTGTGGACAACAATCTTTTAATAAAAAATAAGTCTTCAAGAATTGAGTCTGAACTAAATGCTTGATCAGTAATATCTCTTTCGATGTTGACAACCAAGTTGTTTGCAAGAAAATCATCTTTCATCTTTTTTCTTAGTCTAGTTTTGATGATATTCATAGCTAAAAATGCTTGTTTATTAGTTGCAGTAGACACTAGAAGAGTTAAAATAAATCTAATCAATCTGTCATAATATATTTTTGTATTTTTTATTTTTCTGTCTTTGTCAAAACAAGGCACAACTCTGATAAAGAAGGCAAATTTTGCAGTTACATCATTGTGCATATCATACTCAAAATATTTCAATTGAAATTTCATATTAAATCTCTATTGCTCAATAGAATCAAGAGGATAATATTTTTTTTTGCAAGAGCAAATATATCTTTAACATGAGAGAGACAAAAGAAACACATCCTAATGAAGCCATCTTTATTAACAAATCTCAAAACAAAGAGCTATTTGTTCTCTTTTGGATTCATCAAGAGCCTTGTCAACAACAATGCAAAATTTTGAATCTCCAATATCTTCATGAATCTTGTTTCGTACTTTATTAGCAAGAACATGCAAAATCTCTTTAGTGGATTGAAAGTAAAATATACTTGATTTATTTAGGAGCATCTTCTAATACAACTTTTTTAACATCATCATTATAAGAGGCCAAAAGTTCATTCAACTCGAGAAAATTTTCTCGATTTTCTGAATCAGGTGTCTTATCATGACCTCTAAAAACACAGGCTTGGAATGCAAGCCATCGAACATCTATAGAACTCTTGACTCGTAACCTATTATTTAAAATTTGTTGTGAACTTTATGCACGCATTACTTTATCAATGTGCCCATATTGTTTCATCAAATCCACACAAGATCTCATGACATTATTAGGCGGAGATAAATAATTGTCTTCAATATGATTAAGAAAAGCACAATCCTTCCTAGCATTGAATTTTTTTCAATTTCTAAATCTTTTAATAGTGAATACATTCCAACTAGGTCATCTGTTTGATTTTATGTTAAAAAGATAAAGGGGTAAATCAGTCGCAACATCTTCAATTGGAGAATACTCAAGTCAAGAAGAAAATTGAGAAAACAAAGAATATTGAAATCGCCTAAGACGCTGTCGTAACGAATTTTGTTCGGGGACCTAATCGCTAGACATAAAGTTATGGAGTCGCCACCAATCAATTTTAACTTAAGTGTGATTGGCCACCTATTCAAAACTAAGAATAAGTACACTGATCTATGTTCCAAAATTTGGGTTCGGGAGTACGGTTTACGTGTGAGGAAGGTATTAGCACCCCCACAACACCCGTCCAATGGACGGTACCAATTAATCTGTTTTATCTTAAGCAATCTTAATTTAAATGGTTTTTCAAGATTTTTTTTATTATTTAATATTCAATTCTTAGGACATTCTCCAACACGTTGATCGAATTCCCAAGTAATTTTGCACCTCAAGAGTATTCACGGGACATACTTATCCTTGTGAAGAGGCTCCGTCGTCGGATTAATTAAATGTTTTATGAAAGGATTTAATTAAAACTTACTATTAAATTTCAAAATTTTTTTATTTTTTTATAAATAAAACTTTAATATTAAAATTATTTCCCTAAATTTTCCAACACTTTGGTCAAATTTAGAAGAAATATCTTCTCACCTAAGAATTTTCTAAATATCGCACACTCGCGAAATTCTAAGAAAATATACATTTTTATTAAAAGATTTTTCATTATTATTATTTTCTTAAAAAAATAATTTATTTTTGAATTAGACAAATTTCGTTTATAAGTTTTTGTGAAAAATTTCTCAACATCCTTCAACACTTTGATCGAATGTAGAGAATTGAAATTATTAATTTTTGTTCCAAATTTTCCAACATTTTGGTGAAATTTAAAAAAAATCATTTTAAATTAAAGATTTATTTTTAATACTAATTCGCCCAGAACAGTTCGCCATGCACGAGATGCCACCCTTTTCTAACTCGCCACACATCAACTTGCTGGCAAGAGCTCGCCCTCTTATAGCTCACCAAACACAAATCATTTTGTACAACTCGCCACACATCAACTTGCTGGCAAGAGCTCGCCTTCTTACATAAGAGCTCGCCCTTTATCAAATCAATCAAATTTTGTAACTTAACAGCTCGCCCCTAATAAGTTACTTTTTTGTTAAGATTTTCTCAACATCCTTTAACACTTTGATCGAATGTAAAGAATTGAAATTATTAATTTTGTTCCAAATTTTCCAACACTTTGGTGAAATTTAAAAAATTATTTTTATTTTTTATAATTATAGATTTATTTTCAATTTACTAGTTCGCCTGAAACAGTTTGCCTCGCACAAAATAACTTATGTACTAGAGCTCATTCCTTAACTGCTCGCCACTAATAAGCCGACTTACGCATGAAAGCTT
This sequence comes from Heritiera fomes, assembly GCA_032173925.1. Classification (NCBI taxonomy): domain Eukaryota; kingdom Viridiplantae; phylum Streptophyta; class Magnoliopsida; order Malvales; family Malvaceae; genus Heritiera; species Heritiera fomes. The sequence continues at coordinate 10,127,119 of JAPDPM010000009.1, read as the reverse complement.
GCCCCGAAACAACTTGCTACGTGCAGATCAATTTGCGAACTAGAGGTCGCCCCTTTACAGCTCGCCATGCGCAAGTCAACTCGCTCGTGAGAACTCTATCGGGAAGTTTTTAAAATTATTATTATTTTTTTTTTATTAAAGATTTACTTTTAATCAACTAGCTCGCCCGAAACAACTTTCTTCCTAATAGCTCACCCGTGAAACAGCTCGCCATGCACGGATTATCTACAAGAGCTCGGCCTATACAAGTAAAGCATGGAGAGCTCGCCTACTCAGTAGAGCTTGCGCCATATAATTGAATTGGCGCGTAGCGAGTTCGCCCATACAGTTGAATTAGTGTAGTGAGCTTGCCCGCAAGGATGGCGAATAAAATTTGGGCGAGGTATATTTAGCTAGACACGGGATTTATTTGAAATTTCTTAAATGAAGAAGGTAGAGTATGCTTACAATGTTCGGCTCGTGTAAGTTTTATCGAGCTCGCCTTTCAATTTTCTGGATTGGTCGCCCTAGTCCAACCAAAGTCGCCTCTCGCCACCACGCTTTCTTCTTCCCAGTAACAAATGTGGATACTGCTCACCGTCGTCTACGCATCCCCTTCACTGCTCCAGTCACCGTCCCAATCACACCAGAACTGAAATTGAGATTTTTGCTATTGAAGGTAGTTGAGTTCTCTCTTTCTCTCTGTCTCTCTCTCTTAATATTTTCTGTCTCTGTATATCTCTTTTTCTTTTCTCTCTGTCTCTCCCTTTTTCTGTGTTCTTCCCTCTGTGTTCATCTCTGTTCTTCTTTAGACTATTTATAAGCATTTTCAGTCAAAAAAAATCAGACGAAATCTTTGAAATCAAGGATTATAATCCATTGTTCCGCTGGTTTTTTCTGAGCATTCTTAAATGCTTGCTTGAAAATCTTGGTTTTTTCATGTGGATGTAGAGTTGCAGAGGATCTTGGAATCGATCTTCCTTTCTTCTTCATATTTTTCGAGCAATTTTTAGTCAATAAAATCGGAGCAAATTAATTTTTAGAAGACTTTTACTGCAAATGAGGTTTGTCTAGAGGTCGGCGAGGATAGCAGAGCTAAGCTTAGGGTGGCTGTCTGACAGCTTTCACGTCGGTGTTGTTGACATTATTCTTTCTTCCTTTTTTTTCTTTTCCTCGAGCAGCTTATGTATTCCTTAGTCAACAAAAGCGGATCAAATCTCTAAAGATGAAGAGATTGCATAATCGGTGTCAGTGAAGTTGGTGAGATAGCAGAGATCCGGTGACCTCAAGGCTGGCAAACAACAATCGGCGACCTCAACATTTTTTTATTATTTTTTATATTTTATATTTTTTATTATTAATTAATAATATTTTTTTTATTTTTTTATTTTTTATTTATTATTTTTTTAATACTGATTTTCTTTTCCTCTTTTTTTTTATTAACAAATTCAAACATATGATTAAATAGATTTATTATTCCGGACAAAATTAAGTGTCTACAGCTACCCCTCTTTGCGCATTGCTGAGAATCAGGAATAGGGCAAAGACAATAGACAACAATTTTGTCCGGTTTATGGCCTACTTCTCTTTAACAATCTTCTTCTTACCAAAAGCTCTTCACTTTAATTTGGCTCCTCTCTCAAGAGGCGAGTGACTTGGAAAAATAAACTAGGCTCCTCTCTTTCAAGAGGCTCACGACTTTTGAAAATAAACTGGGCTCCTCTCTTTCAAGAGGCTCACGACTTTTGAAAATAATCTGGGCTCCTCTCTTTCAAGAGGCTCATGACTTTGAAAAATAAACTGCCTGTTCGCAGAAAGTTCTTAATCAATAATAGTTCAGCTTTTTCCTATTAAAAGTATTTCTATGTTTGGCCAAATCCTACCCAGTATTGCAAATGTTCCCATAGAGATGAGGTCACAAATGAGAATGTGTTGCACAATTTTTGGGGATGTGTATGTAAAATGTGTATGCTTCTTAAAGGGATGTAACACCTATTATGAAATGACATGCATGTGAGTTTTAATTCAAAGTTTCGCTATCTCATGCCCCTTTTTCTTTCCCTTCTTTTACTTTTCATTATTCCATTAAGATAACCTTTGACCTTAATCCTTGTAGTTGCATTCATGCACTCTCAATCTATTATCATGCCAACTAGATCTAATCACTTAAATTATTCCATTGGTACTATCATACTTTGCCTCATTTACATCTCACTCCTGTTATTATTAAATCTCTTATAAGTAATTCGAAAAGTAAGTAGATCTTCTTATGCTTTCATAATTTTATGTACTATGAGACATACTGTAATTGTGAATTTCTTTCAAAAGATGGGTAAATGAAGATGGGTGTTAAGTTAAGACAACAAAAGAGAAATGGGTTCTTATTCAAATGGAAGGCAATTTAAACAGATACAATGAAATGGTTGATCAAAGTTTCACACGAGGATTCCCTTACAATAATTATTCTGATAATTGTGAATTAATCCAAAAACCTTCTTTTGACCTCATTGTCTAGCTGATGGCTTTAAGCTTCAGAGAATACCTCAGACTGGACTTTGCCCTTCTTTGCTCACGAGCATGTAAGATATTTGGCTACCAACCTCATACACCATTGCTTTTTTGTCTAAGTCGCCCTTTTTCGAGTTTTCAACTCAAACATTCCCATTTGGGTTCAAATCGCCCTTTTGGGTTTTCGCCTTGAACCCCTCCTTATATATATCTTTTTTTTAATGCATAATACTTCTTTACTGCATCAGCATTTATTGGATTGGGAAGGTCTCTTCCGTCCATTTCTGCCAAAATCAATGCTCCTCCTGAGAATGCTTTTCTTACTACAAAAGGGCCTTCCCAATTTGGAGTCCATTTGCCCCGTGGGTCAGGATTATTGGGTAGAATCTTTTTCAAAACTAAATCCCCTTCACAAAAATTTTGGGACGAACCTTCTTGTCATGTGCTCGCATCATCCTCTTCTGATACAATTGCCCATGACATAGCGCTTTGAGTCTTTTTTCCTCAATAAGGTTCAATTGCTCATACCGGGCTCGGACCCATTCAGCTTCATCCAATTCAACTTCCATAAGGACATGCAAAGAAGGAATTTCCACTTCAATAGGCAAAACTGCCTCCATCCCATATACTAATGAAAACGGGGTAGCTCCTGTAGATATGCGAACCGATGTACGGTAAGCATGCAAAGCAAAAGACAACTTCTCATGCCAATCCTTGTATGTATCTGTCATCTTTTGAATGATCTTCTTGAGATTTTTATTTGCAGCTTCGACAGCTCCATTCATTTTTGGACGATAAGGCGCCGAATTGTGATGCTTAATATGAAATTGGGCACATGCTTCTTCAATCAACTTATTGTTGAAATTCAGAGCATTGTCTGAAATGATCCTTTCTGGTAGCCCATACCGGCAAATTATCTCTTTCTTGAAAAACTTGCACACTACAGACTTTGTCACACTGGCATAAGATGCTGCTTCCACCCATTTCATGAAGTAATCAATCATTACCAAAATGAAGCGGTGTCCATTTGAAGCTTTAGGGGTAATTGGTCCAATCACATCCATTCCCTATGTAGAAAATGGCCAAGGAGTTGTCATGACCTGTAAGGATGTGGGAGGGGCATTTATCTTACTGGCATATATTTGGCATTTATGACAACTTCGAGCAAAGTTGATGCAATCACTTTCCATTGTCATCCAATAATATCCAGCCCTCATAATTTGTCGAGCCATCATGTGACCATTTGCATGAGATCCACAAACCCTTTCGTGAATTTCTTTGAGTATTCTTTTGGCCTCTATGGCATTCACGCATCTTAACAATACTTGATCTGTCCCTTTTTTGTACAAAATTTCACCATCAAGGAAGAATTCCATGGCCATTCTTCTCAAAGTCTTTTTGTCATTTTCTGATGCCCCTTCTGGATACTGGTGATGCTTTATGTATTGCAATATATCATGATACCATGGTTTCCCATCTATCTCTTCTTCTACATTTGAGCAGTGTGCTGGTGATCCATGTGTGCTCATCTTGATGGGACAAATTTTAGCGCATGTATTTACTTTGAACATTGCAGCCAAAGTAGCCAATGCGTCAGCCATTTGGTTTTCTTCTCGAGGCAAATGCTTAAAACAAATTTTCTTGAAATGTTTAACTAGATCGGTCACAAATTAACAATACTAGACCAATTTTGAATCTCTTGTTTCCCATTCACCTCGCAATTGATAAATTACTAAGGCTGAATCTCCATATACTTCCAGTACCTTAATACCTTTGTTGATTGCAGCTCGGAGCCCCATGATACAAGCCTCATATTCTGTCATATTATTAGTGCAGTCAAAATCCAATTTTGAAGTGAATGGACAACAATCTCCTTCATGGGATACTAAAACTGCCCCAACACCGTGCCCAAAAGCATTAGATGCCCCATCAAAGTACATTCTCCAAACAAGTTCTTCTGCGGAACCTTCAACATTTATTTGTGATATGGCCATTAAATCCTCATCAGGGAAATCAAAATCCATTGGTTCATACTTTTCTTCAGCTTGATCTGCGAGGAAATCAGCAATCGTACTACCTTTAATGGCCTTTTGAGTCATATAGACAATGTCATACTCGGAAAGCAACACTTGCCACCTTGCTATCTTCCCGGATAATGAAGGTTTCTCGAAGATATACTTAATAGGGTCCAATTTTGAAATTAGCCATGTGGTATGATAAAGCGTGTACTGTCTTAGTCTACGAGCTATCCAAGCCATAGCGCAACACATCTTCTCCAACGAAGAATATCTGGCTTCATAGTCAGTGAACTTCTTGCTCAAATAATAGATAGCCTGCTCTTTTCTCCCAGTTTCATCATGTTACCCCAGCACACATCCCATGAAATTTTCATGCACTGTTACATACAAGATGAGGGGTCTCCCTGGCACAGGTGGCACTAACACAGGAGGATTCAAAAGGTACTCTTTAACCTTATCAAATGCTATTTGGCATTCGTCATTCCATTCTCCTGGGTCTCATTTTCGGAGGAGTTTGAAGATTGGATCACACTTAGCAGTGAGTTGGGAGATAAAACGTGCGATGTAATTCAATCTTCCTAAGAATCCTCTTACTTCCTTTTGGGTACGAGGTGGTGATAAATTCTGGATGGCATGTATCTTATCAGGATCCACTTCTATACCTCGCTCACTGACTACAAATCCCAATAGCTTTCCTGATGTCACTCCGAAAGTACATTTAGCCAGGTTGAGCTTAAGTTGGAATTTTCTCAACCTTTCAAATAACCTTTTAAGGTTGGCAACATGATTTTCTTCTTTTTGGGACTTTGCGATCATATCATCAATATAGACTTCTATCTCCTTATGCATCATGTCATGAAACAAGGTTACCATGGCTCTCTGGTAAGTTGCACCGGCATTTTTCAACCCAAATGGCATGATCTTGTAACAAAATGTTTCCCACATAGTCACAAAAGTGGTCTTTTCCATATCTTCAGGAGCCATTTTGATTTGATTATAACCCGAGAAACCATCCATAAAAGAAAATAAAGAATGTCCAGCTGTGTTGTCGACTAGGGTATCAATATGTGGCAGGGGAAAATTGTCTTTTGGACTGGCCCTATTTAGATCATGATAATCCACACACATTCGCACCTTTCCATCTTTTTTAGGAACTGGAACAATGTTTGCTACCCATTCAGGATATTTTGCCACCTCTAAGAATCCCGCATCAAACTGCTTCTTGACTTCTTCTTTGATTTTTAGCAACATTTCAGGCTTCATTCTCCTCAACTTTTGCTGAATTGGCTTGCATTCTGGTCTTACTGGTAGCTTATGAACCACAATATCAGAATTCAGACCCGGCATGTCCTGATACGACCATGCGAACACATCGGCATACTCATGGAGTAAGCTTATCAGCCCTTTCCTTATGGACGATGATAGAAATGTGCCGATTTTAACCTCTTTTCTTACTTCGTCACTCCCCAAATTTAAGGTCTCAATGGGTTCTTGATGGGGTATAATTTGCTTTTCTTCTTGTTCCACCAGTCTTGTAAGTTCAGGAGGCAATGTATCATCATCAATACCCTCTTCTTCATTAAATTCACCAGCACAAACAGTTTTTTCAAAATCAGGTTTCGGAATATCATCACAATGGCCTTCATATTCATTGTTTGGGTACCTGCATATGGGGCAAAAGTTGGCAAAATGTAGATGGACTCGAATATGCATGGGCAGAAAAGATGCAAATGAAAGAATTCACATGGAAAAAGGTATGACAAAAGGCCAGATTTTATTGAAATAGAAATAGCCCTACATAAGAGACCTTGATACCCTTGGGCAGGGGAAATCAGGCTTTACTTATTGAATTACTTTGGCAGAGATTTAGTGATAACAGGAAGATCGATGTAATGCCAATTCCTCAATTGAAAGCCTGGCGGGCAAGGGCGCACTTCCGAACTTCTTGGGGCCTCTTCGTTATCTATGTTTACCATCTGGATAGACAAATTCTCGAATTCCTTAACAAGCTCATCCTTGTTAGCCTTTACCAGGTCCGGATAAATGTATCCCACATAATGAAAGACATCCTCTAGAGGAGGAAACACCATCGGCTCAGTTTCCTCATCGACCCCTTTAAGTTTAGCCATTCTTCTTTCCTTTTCTTCTCCAAAAACTTTCTCCTCTCTAGCCCATTTGGCTTGTAGCCAAGACCAAATCTATCATCCTTCACTTTTGCTGTCAAAGCTCGTTTTATCCCTTGCAAGTTCTTTCCTAATCCTGCTCCAGCATAACATCCTTTCCCAACAGTTTGTTGAATTCCCGATATTGTGGCGTTAGACAACTGTGGCATTGGTATCTTAGATCCTTCTCCTATTTATGTAGCATTTACAAATTCCAAGGACCTGAAAGAACATTCTGGTGCATTCTCATTCACCTCGATATATGGGGCAGTGGAGGAAACTGTAGCAATCATATCTTTTTCTCCAACTACACCTACCACTTTTCCATCTATTATAAATTTGACTATTTGGTGTAAAGTCGAGGGGACTGCTCCAGCTGAATGTATCCATGGACGCCCAAGAAGGCAATTATATGCAGGGTTAATGTCCATGACTTGAAATTCCACATTGTAGACACTAGGGCCAATTTGAATTGAAATTTCTATGGTCCCTGTTACTTCTCGATGTGTACCATCGAATGCTTTTACTACCATATGACTTTTCCTCATATGCGACTCATCCACAGGCAATTTGGACAGAGTTCATAGAGGCATAACATTTAGAGCTGAGCCATTGTCGATTAGGACTCTAGGTAGGATATAGTCTTTGCAAGTGGTAGTAATATGCAAGGCTTTGTAACTGCCTCTTCCATCAGGCGGAATCTCATCATCACTGAAGGATATAAAATTGTCTGCCACGATATTTCCAACAAGTCGATCTATCTTTTCTACTGACACATCATGATGTACATATGCTTGATTAAGCACTCGTAGTAGAGCTTCCCGGTGGGGTTCTGAATTCAGTAATAGAGAAAGTAGAGTGATGCGCGCTGGCGTACGATTCAACTGATCTACTATATTGAACTCACTGTGCTTGATGAATTTCAAGAACTTTGAAGCTTCTTTTTCAAACACCGGTTTGCTTCGTTGCTCCCTGAATTCTTTTTCTTCACCCTCAAAAGGGATTTCTCTATTACTTTCTTCGTCTTCTCCCTCTTTAGCCTTTCCTTTTTGAATTTTCTTCAACATTTCAGGTGTGTAACATCTCCCACTTCGGGTGATTCCTCCTGTGCCTGTTATATCCACTGCAGCTGTAGTGCTTGTTGTGGTGGCCAAAGGGATACTGACTGACCCTTTAGTAGTGATGTTGCAGTTATAGTTCCATGGGACTACTTGATTGTCCTTATATGAAAAAGGACTTGGAACCTCAATGGTTATCCTTGGCAATTGAAACTTTGGCTTTGAATCAATTATACGCTCATCTTTGTCCTCATAATAGATAGTCAATGGTTTTCACTGAACAGGACCTGTTTCTCTTCCGATGACATTAACTGATTCTATTTCCACTTCTTCGTAAAATTCTGCAATACCCTCATCCATCAAGCCTTGCACCTTTTGGCGAAACTCTTGACAATTTTGGATTTCATGCCCCACATTCTTGTGGAACTCACAAAACTTCCCCTCTTTAGGCATCTTTTCATCATCTACCTGGATTAGTTTTGCCTTGACCATTGCGTCGAACACCACCTTCATTGGCATTTTCACCTCATAAATGCTTTTCTTGACCCAACGATCCACCTCTTCAATTATGGCGTTTACTTTACCCTCGTCGTGATTCGGTAATGGGTTTTTGTTTACACTTGGTTCTCATTTTTTCCCAAAATTCAATATTCCTGCCTTAATAAGAGTCTGCATTTTGTGTTTTAAAGCAGTACAATTTTCTGTTGAATGGCCTGAAACCCCGTACTGATAATCACAATGGGTATTTGAGTCATACCATGCAGGGTAAGGAGGTTTAAGAGGTTCTATATAGACTGGTGCAAGGAAGTGGCTTTCGATTAAGTGAGGCAAAAGGTCTGTGTAGGTCATAGGGATTGGATCAAAATGTTGCCTATCTCGACTGGATTTTTGCCTTCTCTGATTGTCATCTAACTGGTTGGCAGGCGGAGGTCGTTGAGCTAATGTGGATGTGATTGGTGAATTGGGAGCTCTCAGCCAATAATTGGGGGTATATGTTGGTCTTGAAATTGATTGGTATGGGTATGGGCCTGCTGTGACATTGTTTGCAGGTGGGTAATAAGGTGGATAAATCGGGTAAGGAGAATAGAGGGTGGGGTTTCTAGGCGGTTGGCCTCCAACGGTCATAGTGTGGACGTCACCTTCTTTTCTTTTGAATGTTGCACCCTTCTTGGGTCCTCCACCATCAGGTACCTCTATCTTACCATTCTTTATGGCATTTTCTATCATTTCTCCAGAAATTACCATGTCAGCAAAACTTTTTGTGGCACTTCCAATCAACTTTCCATGATAGGGTTCCCGGAGGGTACTAACAAACAACATAGTTGTCTCTTTTTCAGTAATAGGTGGTTGCACTTGGGAAGCTACATCTCTCCATCGTCGGGTGTATTCTTTGAAAGGTTCATTGGCTCTTTTTTCCATATTTTGGAGTGTCATCCTATCGGGAGCTGTATCCACCACATGCTGGTACTGAGCCACAAAGGCCCTAGCGAGATCTTTCCATGAGTGGATATGGTTCCCATCTAATTGGACATACCACCTTGCAACGGATCCAGTAAGGCTGTCCTAAAAACAGTGGATCAACAACTTATCATTGTGAATATACCCCGCCATCTTTCGAACGAACATTGTGATGTGGGCTGATGGACATGTTGTTCCGTCATACTTTTCAAAGTCAGGAGTCTTAAATTTTTGGGGGAACACCAGGTCAGACACTAGGCTGAGTTCTTCTGCATCAATTCTACCAAATGTGTCCTTTCCTTCTACTACTCTAAGCCTTTCTTCTAGGAGGTCATATTTTTGTTCTATCCCCACTCCAGAACCAACTTCAGGAATTGCCTTTCTCAATTTTTCTTGCTCACTGGGGTCATCAAGATTTGGGACAAAAATAGGATCTGCAGGATTGCCTCCAGGGCCTGATCCCAGTTGCCTTTGATTAGATTGGCCCATTGGTGGGTTTACCCCACTAAAAGCATAAGGTCGACCATCTGTAGGATTGCCTCCAGGTCCTAATCCCAGTTGCCCTTGATTAGATTGGCCCATTGGTGGGTTTACCCCACTAAAAGCATAAGGCCGACCACCCTGGGGCGGCATCACTCGTTGGTAGCCTTCTTGGCCAGGTTGAACATGTGTTGGGGTAAATCCTGGAGGGTACAGTGGCTCTTCTTGCCCATTTCCTTGATTATTCACATCTTCTCTAGCTGTAGAAGTTTCCTCTATATTTTTGCCTTTGGTCATCCCTCTCATTAATTCCATCATTTCAACCGTTTGTTTCCTCATATCTTCTTGCGTCTCAACTATTTTCCCCTTCATTTCCTCTTGTGCTTTCTCCATTCTGTCTATCCTCATTTGTTGTTCGTTTTCCATATTCCTAGATTGTAGACGAGTGTTGTATGGATGATTAGCAATTCTCGCTGGTTGAGCTATCTTTACACCTTTATTACCCAAAACTTCTGGAATTAGGGCATGATTATTTTATTTTTAAACAAAGTCATTTATGCATGCTAATGTTTTACTAAAGAATGTATGAATGAATGAAATGGGGAAGTATTTGCCGCATAACTAACAAAAGGTTCTTTTATTAGACTTTTAGAAGTTATTTTACAACAAAAGTCCACACTACATCCATGAAAAGTCTAATCTCTAAGCCCTTGGTTTCCTCAAGAAGCTCATAACCTGCAGATATGGTCTTGTGCTTCATCTAGGAATTCTGACAAACGATGACCATGCTCAGTAATTGGACTTACTCCTGGCTTTAGCTCTCGCACCCTTTCCTCCATTTCCTCAGCTTTTCTAGCGGCCATGCTAATTTGCTCGAATAAATGCTTCAGATGCTGTTGTTGCAAAAAATGAGCACGTATCCATTCCTCGCGTTCATCAGCCAAGACTCGTAGGTCGTCAACTTCTTCTTGGAGTGTTATGACATGGCTTTGAGATTCTGATAGCATTTTTCCCATCGTTTGCATTTGCGCTTGCATATGGGCCCTTTCACTTTCAAGTTGCTTGTACTCAAGATTGTTTTGACTCTTTGCTTAGAGTTGTTCATTTTCCCTTTGTATACGACCTAATTCAGCAGTGGTGGATGAGATTATACTATTCATATCCTTTAATAGTGTCCTCCATTCATTGCACTCTTCTTGGATCCTCTTGCTCCAATGCTCTGAATTACTTTGCATCTCATGCTTGAGTCTTTTGTTTTCACATTCCAACTTGTTTTTCTCTTCCTGAAGTTTTCGCTTTGCCCTTTCTATCTCTATTACTGGATCTTGAAACACCGGTTTCAGGGGACAAGTGGGTATGCTCACTTGAGGAATGACCACATCCTTTCCTCACCTCGCATGCCACACGAAGTATTCTGGGGATGAAATATCATTACGACTCCCTCCATCCAACCTATTGGTATGCTTCCATGTTTGAATAGCTTTTGCAATCTTCATTGATGCATCGGCCTCTGTGTATGAGAACTCTATTTTATTAAGGCCGAAGGTTGCTGGGACAAACTGCTCATATCCAAACTGACGCCTCACCATGACAGGAGAGTAGCTAACTGCTCCCATAAACCCAAGAGAGGTACCCAGAATTCATCTCCACAACTATACAACACTGAATCAAACGGCATCCAAAGAGCTCTCCATATTATGCCACTACTAGTGAGGCTTCGGAAGAATGGTACCCATTCATCTCTAGTTTTTTGCTGAGGCCAACTATTCTCACAAAACTCCTTAATAGGGGCCCGAAAAGACATGAACGGCTTACAGAACTTGCCCCCGTTGCATTCAAAATGACTTTTTGCCCAAATAGTTAATAGTTGTGCACATCCAATGAAACGTCCTTCTCTTTTTCGTCGACAAAAACTTAAGGATCTGATAGTTTCAGCTAAGATTGTTGGGGTAGGATTGACATTATGTTTGACTTGCTCAAAGAAGTCTACTATAGCGACATCAATGCTACCTATGACCTTCGAGAATATCACCATACCATAGAGAGCTAAGGCAAACAATCTCATACCCTGGTCATCATCAAGATGCTTGCAGATGAAATCTCGTAAGAAAGTCCAAGGAAAACAAGTATCTTCTCCACCTTCTATGTGACTATGCAGAATCCTATGTTTTATGCGCTGTATAGAAATTTCCTTCTAAAAATAATTTTTGGTAGGCGAATGATGCTAAACAATGGTTGTGGATTAATTTGAATTTGAAAGACCTTGTTGTTGGAATAAATGTAGAATGGAGGATACTTTTTAACTTTGTGTGTTGGTTTATATGGAAATGGCAAAATAAAAGCCTCTTCGAAGAGGGTTTTATGTGGCTGACCAATGCTGCTGATGTTATCCTTAACTATATTAAGGAGTTTAATTTATACAATACAATATTTGAACGTGTTATACAAGAAAAAGTGCTTCATATTGCATGGCAAGCTCCTCAGCTTGATTTCATTAAAATAAATGTTGATGCTACAGTTTACTCGAATCTTGGTAACACAGCTGCTAGAGGTGTCTTGAGAGACCATGATGGTTGCTGGCTCTTTGGATTTGTAAGAAGACTGTGCTGGGGATCAATTCTCAGAGCCAAGTTATATGCTACTCTTATAGGTCTCTCGTGGCTTGGGATGCAGGGTTTAGGAAGGTGATTCTTGAATCAGACTCTCTTGTTGCTGTTCAGAAATGCATGAGTTCATTCAAAAGCAGAGATCCTATATCTGGTATTCTTCTAGCCATCAAAGAATTACTTCACAGAGAATGGGAAGTCTCCATCCATCATATTTATCGAGAAGCCAATAAGTGTGCAGATTTTATGGCTAATATTGCACACACAAGTAGGATTGATACTACAATTGTTAGTACTCCTCCCGAAGATATGATTAATTTGTTACTTGATGGTTGTAGAGGTATTGGCTGTAATCGTCTTCTCATAGATTAATAAAGCTTCATGCATATTAGCACCAAAAAAAAAGTTTAATTGGGAATTTTTTTTTTACATAGGAAGCAACTAAATGCTTAAGATAAACAGAGCCTCAAAAGGCCTTCATTACAACAATCTTCTGTTAATACGGTCTCCAAGCTTTCAGGAGGTTGAGTTAAAACTTCCATATCTGGCCAGTTGTGTGCTAAAGTTAGCAAGATGATTTGCACAATGGTTCGCTTCTCGATACACATGCATCATAGAGCATTCTCAGTCTCTGTTTACTAAAGCTTTGCAAGCTTGGATAAGTTTAATTAGGGTTTTAAGTTCACATAATTGTGACTTAATAGTTGTGACAACCCAATTGATTTTAGGCTTAATAGCCAAATATACACTCAATCTTTTGTATAAAATGGAAATAAATCCTCAATTTTTAATTTTACTGTATAAACCCCTAATCTTTCAAAATAATACAATTAAGTCTAAGTAAATTATAAATGTTTTCAGTAAAATAAAAAGGTTAAGGGCTTATAAGATCTTAACTTCTTATTTATTTTTAATTACATTATTTTGAAAGGTTGAAGTTTATTTATAGTCTAATAAAAGTTTATGTACTTTAACAATAAAATAAAAAATTGATGGCTCATATTCATTTTGTGCAAAAATCTATTAATACTAAATTTACATTTAATAATTTCTATTTTTTTGTACTTACAAGTATCCTTATCCGTTCAATAGTAGTGACTTCAAAGTTTAAATCATGTCTAAATGTTAAAAAAATTTCATTTCTATTTTTTTCAAACTCTCGTTGATTAATAATGTCTATTTAAATTTATCTAGCAGTGAAGTAAAACAGGCCAAGTTACTGTGGGTGAAAGTTGAAGATAAAGCTATCCAATTATATCCTGACATCTGTTAGGGTAAACAGGGCTAAGCATCTTAGTCTCCTCGACAATCAAAATTCAAAAATCAAAATCGTTTTCCGATTACGTGATTGAATATGACTGCAAAATGTGGGCCGACATACCTTGAACCATCTTACTCTATACACACATATGATATGGGTAGATAGATGCCGTTACAAATACTTAATTTTTTTTATTTTTTAATATTTTTAAAAGATATATATCATTATTCTATTTTACTTATGAAATCAAAAAATTTCACGATAATGTATAAGATATTAATTTTTTTTATTTTTTTATTTCTTGAATTTTTTGGATATTAATAAAAGAATAATTATTTTATACATAATCAGTGAAATTTTTTTACTTCACATGAGGTATTAGGATTATAACACATATTTTATAAAATATTAAAAAAATAAAATATGTATCATAATCTTAATTTCGTTTGTAAAATAAAAAATGTAAAATGAAAAAATTTTACGAACAATATATAAAATAATTATCTTTAATAAAAAGAGAAATTTGATGTTTTATGGATGACCACAGTCGTGAAAATTTCAGTCGAGGTAGTCATCACCAAAAAAAATAAAATAAAATTTATGCGGTTGGTAATAGAAAAAGAACTTTACCAATCATTCTTGGGGATTTTTTTACCTTAAAAAACACAATTCGTGTGGAGTTCAAAATTTTGTTATGAACGGAAAATCAGAGGCTCCCACCTCCATCTTTCACTCCTTCCGTTTAGTTGGCTTCATTCCTCAGGTTGTGGAAAAAATAAAATGCATAACTTGTCCTTCGGGATTAGACAAACTAAGCAATTTTAAGAGTTTTCACGTCATTCCAACTAAATAAAGTAAAAAAATTAAGAATTTAAAAAATAAAGAAAGTAAAAAAAGCTAAAAAAGGGATAAAGTTGATTTGATACAAGGGTGAATTGGATAAAAAATTTAAAATTTGATTTTTTTAATTTGTATTTAATAATAAGTCATACAAAAAAAGTCATGAGAAAAAAAATAAAAAGAGATTTGCAATAATTTTAGAATATTATCACTTAGATGTACATAGATATTAGGAGAAAATCTCTCACACTCTTAAAAATAGACCTAACAATTTTAGACACGATACGAATACAAGATACGAACACGACACGAATAAATGACACGAAATGACACGAAATGACACGAGGTTAAAATTAAGTAAAATTAATATATGAATGTGGTAAAAGCTAAAAATAACATTTTGAGTTTTCTATGTCGACACGAATTTTTGACACGAATACACGATACGAACACGATTTTACATGACACGAAAATGAATTTTTGACACGAATTGCCAGATCTACTTAAAAATGAATCTTGCGACCAGGCTTTAGTCAACTCCATTTGATGGAGGATGGTGAATATGTTTAAGCATATTTATTTTTAGTTACAAGATAAATATTAGATAATCAGATATAATGGTAAATTTTAAGTGTTATAATATATCAAATTTCTTCATTAATTATTCGGTCAAATAGGTATTGGCAATATGTTACGTTGTTACAAGTCCTACAATCACCCTTACTATAATTAAGATTTAGAGTACAGACGCTTAACAGTTCTTGCATTAAAAAAAAAAAAAACCTCTTGCAATCAAAATGATTTTTCATGATTTTAGTGAAACCTAAATAAAAACTCTTAAAAAGGTATTTTTACAATTTAATTGTAATTTTTGTGAATAAAATATTTTTATTATTTTCCTATATCTAATTTTTTATTATTTTATACATGTATTTTTTAAATATTTTAATTTATTACTTTTTTAGTGTATGCATAGGTATTTTAATTTATGTCAAGAGTGGTAAACGATAAAATTCTCCCAACAGTAAAGACTACAAACTAGAATCCTGTCCAAGTGCCTAAGAAAAAATCTATTTTTACTTTTTCTAATTACTTGTTGGTATTTTAATTTATCACATTACTTTTTCATTGCAATATCAATATTTAAAAATGTTAAATCATACTTTGTTAGTTTAATTTTTAACAAAAATTTTCTAAACCATTTTTAAGAAAATGCAAGCAACCTATTTCTAAATACTGTTAGGGTTTCAACTTAGACAAAGAATCAAATTATTTGGATTTTGAAGTAGTTTTGGTAATTTTAAAGGCCTACAATGATATTATATTAAAAAAGATATAAGTAAGAGAAACAAAAGTAATACAAATAAAAATTTATAAAAACGGTATGAATATAATAAAAAGATAAAAAATTATGTTTAATTTATAAATATAAATTTTATTATAAAAATTTTATATTTTACCTTATACAAACATGATAAAAATTACATACATTAATTACCATCCCAACCTCCAAATATAGGAAAAAGAAAAACCTCGAAACTTTACATTTGGAATTGGAATCTGTTGACGTTAGCTGGGTGGGGCCTTCTTCTCACCCAAGGAGAAGGAGGGAAAATAAACTCTATAAATAAGGTCTCGGGAGTTCCAAACCTAGGCTTGAAGACGCCCCTGCAAAAGCATCTTCCAGGCCTTCCTCCTCTTCCTCATTCGCTTCTTCCCCCTCTTCGAAAAGCTACCGCAACTCTTCTCCCTTCAACTCTCAAACCCAAACCTCCAAAAAGCATGGTCGGACCTAACCTCACCATCAAATTCCTCTGCAGTTACGGCGGGAAAATCCTCCCTCGTTACCCCGACGGTAAACTCCGTTATCAAGGTGGCGAAACCCGTGTCCTCGCCGTTCATCGCTCCATTTCCTTCTCCGGTCAGTATCCTTTTTTATTCTGTCATCTTCCAAGTTTTTTTTTCCTTTCTCTTTTTGTCTTTGCTTGGATTATTTGATTTGGTATGGCTTAGTCAAAGCTTTCTTTACAAAAAAAGAAACGTGTTAAGTTGAAAGTGGGTGTTATTTAAGTGCGGAGAAATGATCAAGAGTGAAATATATTACATGGTACAGAGCTGTCGTCGAAGATGGGAGAGATGTGTGGGACAGCGGTGAGTTTACGTTGCCAGTTGCCGACGGAGGATCTAGACGCTCTGGTTTCGATCACTTCCGATGAGGATCTCGCGAATCTCATCGAGGAATACGATCGCGTAGCGTCCCCACCGTCTTCTTTAAAGATCAGAGCTTTCCTTTCGCCGCCAAAATCCACCAAAAAACCAATTTCTCCTCCATCGCCGGCTTCGTCTTCAAAGTCATCATCTTCGTCCACTCCCAGGTTCCCCTGCATACGTCAGATCTCGGGGGCTCCCGTCGTTTTCCCACTTTACTCGGAGAAATCTGCGAGGAAGAGTATCCCTTACTACGGTTACCATGTTCATCATGGTAACTCCAGTCATATTTACCTTATTCATAACGGGAATCATTGGCAATAGCAGCAGTCCAAAAGAGATGAAGGATCATAATTTATTAACCCTGTTATGATCCTCTTGGCATTGGCGAAGAACAAGTAAAAGCATACTATCCATAGAAATAAAAAAAAAACAAAAAGAAAAAGAACCTAAGCTATATATATATATATATATATATATATATATATATATATATATATATATATATATATATATGATGTATTTGGATCTGTAAAAAGGACTGCTTTTGATGATGCGTGGTCATTAATGAATTTTCCACTCCAGTTTCGTTCTGGATCACCTCCCAAATAACCCAAATGTTTTTTTCTAATGGTGAGTTCTTTTTTTTTTTTTCTGGAATGTTTGTTGTCCAGTTCCATCCACACTTCATTGGTTTACAGCTCCTTTTTTTTCTTTTTCTTTTTTTAATTTTATTTCTTCAATTCTCCGTCCCGTTGAAGCTCCATTTGCGCGTAATCATTAAACGGCAGATGTTTTATGTCAGATTCCCGTATTGCGTGCCACGTTCCTTTCCGTTATCCTCAACATCTTCTCGTCTTTTGTTTAACGCGTCTGTCCCACCTGTGTGACGCTTTCACCAGCATTATATTCTTCTTTTTTCCTTGCGTTTTTTTCATTTCTCTAAATGTTCTGTTTTTGTTCTTTTTCGATTTCTATTTTGAGGGCTAATTTATACCGTTTGATTTTGTTTCATTGTCAGGTGAAGAAAGCTATTAAAGAAACGCCAAGGAGCCTTTGAATGATCTGAGTAGCAGTGGGCGGAATCTAATGTAAGTTGCCCTTTTACTACATTCTCCTCTCTGGTTTTCTTATTGCTTTCTTCGTAATCGTATATATTATTAGCATACTTATTTTCTATCTAAAATTTTCTATGCTTGTTTATTGTGGTTTTTTACACACTTTTTTTATGTCCACATATAAAATTCAATTGATGACTGATCATGATGTCTTTCAATTAGAAAGTTGGTCGACCAAATTAACCCAAAACCAACAACTGGTATTAGTCAAATATGGTAATGTTAGTTACTTGATTGAATATGGAAGAGATTCTTTGAATCTGCTCTGAGATGATGATGAATCATTTGAAGGGAAGTTCACGTCGTTTTCGTATTTCTGTGTGTTTACCACCTTCTAACGCATTCACAGATAAAGCAACTGTTTCCAGCACTAGATAATTATCGTTTTGCTAGAAATATCTTTTAGGTGCTGTTTGGTTGGGGAAATTTTTTTTTACCTGGAAATTTTTTTTCGTCAAATGATTCCCGTATTTGGTTGGAAGAATTGGATTTTGAGGGTAATTTTTTTATCAACAGTGTCAAATAGTGTCAAATTTGGGAAAAAAAATTCCCCTCTCCTTGAAGTATTTTTTTTTCGGGGGGAATTTAATTTTTTTGCCAATTTTACCTTCCAATAATTATATTTTGTTTCCATTTTACCGCTAAACTTATCTAATATTACAACCATGTTTTTTTCTTATTTTGATGAAGAGAAAAATGAATTTAAAATCAAATGGACCAATAATAAGATGGATCCTATGATTTTTGATTAATTAAAATCAATTTAATATAGTAATAGTTTGTTATATCAAAATAATTTACATAACAAAAACCTTATAAAAAAGGGCAAAATAAATAAATAAGTATATTAAATAAATAAATAAGTAATTAATTTAAATATAATTTATTTCAAGTGTTATTCATTCTACATCAACTAATAATATGAAGGGTATTATAGTAAAATAAATAATTTTACCCTCTTACTTTCCTTTAATCAAATACAGAAATCTTATATTTCCACCAATACAATCAAATACAAAAATTTAATATTCTCAGTAATTTGTTAAGTAAAATAATATTCTGATAATTTAATTTTTTCAGTAATCTTAAATTTTCCGAAAATGTTGAATAACATCTGCAGATGTACTAGTGCAAATTTCTTAGAGTTGAGCTGTTTTCCTAGCTGCTGGCCTGTAAATCGCTTCAATCATGTGGCCAGTAATCAAGATTATAGCTCCAAATACAGGGCTTTGATTTTGACATAGCATAAATACAAACTTATTAGAACCAGAGATCATGTTGAATCTTATATACAGTACTAAACACTGTATTGTAATTAGATTGGTTTGATATTTATTAGAATTAAATATGATTTGGTTATTTCTTCTGTTCGATGATTTGATATTTTGTTGCCGTTCATGATGTTATGGGCCATAGCTAACACTGATTTTCATTTTATGACCAGATTCGATTTGTTAATTGCAAAGGGGCAAAGCAATGGTTGCTTCAAAACCAAACAAAATTCCAAGTAGCTATAGCACTAAATTGTGGAAGCATAGGGGGACCATTGCAAGAATCAGATTAGTCCTTACCGGAATTTATTGAAAATGCATGGAGGGATCGAAAGCCATAAACCTGTCCCATTTGACAGCTGGTTTATATAAACTGAAGAAGGTCCGCGACAATAATTTTGTTGAAATAGGGAAAAGAAAGAAAATGAAAAGTGGAAAGCAAAAGAAAATGAGTTCCCTTCAATCCAAAACAAGGAAAAGGAAGATCTAAGGGCTGCTAAGTTACGAGTCTATGATTTTTGGTTCAAAGGAAGGCTCTCCACTCACGTATCATTCAAAAAGGAAGATTCCCTCTGCTGTCCCAAGCAATTTTGGAGAGATACGAAGGATATATTCACAATATTAAAACTGAATTAACAAAGACATTAAAGAGAGTTCAATGGATGTTATCTTCTGGGGATGATGATAAACAGATTTTAAGGTTATCCTACCCCACCATGTGCGATCTTTTCTATTGTTTATCATCCTAACATGAATATGATTAAAAAAGAATACTATATTAAAAGGATGCCAGCGGGAAAGACGGTATTTGGGAAAGTCTATTTTTTGACAATGAGGGGAGTGTTCTAGTGTATAATCCGGGTACTATCATGGATCCCACAGTGTATAAATTAGGGTTGTAAATGAACCGAGCACGAACGATTTAGTGCCGTTCGTATTCATTAAAAAATTTGATTTTTACGTTCGGATTTGTTCGTTTATTTAATAGAGATTGTTCGTTAAATGTTCACGAACAAGCTCCTTTTCCTAAATAAACGTTTTCGCGAACATATATAAACAAAAACATTTGTGAACATTTAAATGAACGTGTTTGCGAATAAGTGCTTATAAACTATTAAATAAACATATTCACGAACACATATTCATAAATAAGTGTTCATGAGAACAAATTAAATATTAAAAATGTTACATAAATTAAATCTTACATGTAAATTGAAATCATCCAACAGAAAATCTTAAATACAATACAAGTTAAGTCAACAATATTTTATTAAAATTGATTATTACAATTTTAAGTACAATTTGTATCATACATATACGTGTGTGTATACTCATATGTGTAATGTATATATGAATGGTCAATGGATAAGAATGAGATCTTAATTTATTATGAAACTCTTATTAATTTAATTTCAGTGCATTATGTTTAAAATTAAAAAAATAATTATTTTAAGCATAATTAACTAATTTAATTTTATAATTATTTTATTATTAAATTTTATTAATTTTTTAAGCCAACAAAGTTGTATTGTATAAATATGTTTAAGAAATAAGTACTAAATTTTTATGTTAATGTCTTAAAAATACGGTATATATTATATAACTTATATAATATAAGTAATTTTAGTATTTTAGTAAATAATAAACGAACAATAAACGAACGATAAATGAAAAACAAATAACATTTTAAATGAACGAGTTATCATAATCGAACAAACAACAAATGAACAACAAATGACACGTTAAATGAACAAACAATAAACGAATATAAATGAGTCTGTTTGCGAACAAAAACGAACGAACTACATCTCTATTTATGTTCGATTCATTTAATAAACAAATACTAAAATATTATTCGTGTTCGTTCATTAAGTTTAATAAACGAATATAAATAAACAGAAACCAAATGAATTCACGAACAGTTCGCCGAACGTTCTGTTGATTTACACCCCTATGTATAATCCGCGTTTGAGAGATGTGACTGAGGTCGCCATTGATGATATTGGAGCTGAAACCCTGGATTCGTGATAATGAGAAAAAGGCCAAGGTGTGTCCGCAGAAAAGCCTGGAAGGCTGGAACTGATGATTAAACTTGAGTGGCATTGTGGGTTTAAGTGTTTAACTATTTAGGATCCTTTTGAGTATGGAGGAAGAGACAAGGATGTTTGATCTGATGAATTATTATCGCAGAGTGGAGAAGCACTCTGCAAAATATTTAGTGTTAAAATGTGAAAAATATGTAGTGTTAGCAAAAATAAAAGAAAGAATATCATAATAATGGCTTTGAAGCGTGTAGAATTATACTTTTTTGAATGAATATTACTTTATACAAAAGTAAGTTATCTTAGGATATAATAATATCTCAAAATTCTGTGTAAAAGAATATATGTTCTAAGATAAAATTTGAAATGTCACAAATGAATGATTGTAATTGTTTATTGATTAACAATTATTCATTACACAAATAACTATTAGAATCTCTATTAAGAATTTAAAATAAAAAAATGTTTTTATTAAAATTTAAAAGAAAAATATTTTCTGAAAATATAAAAACCAATTTGGTAATACAAAGACCAAGAGCCTAAGCTTCCAAGTGCCCATCATTGATCTTGAGAAATTATTTTAAAGGTCCAAGCAAGTCCACAGACATTTTTTATCTTTAAACTATTCTATAAGTTTGATTTCTCCTTATAAAGATATTGATCACTTTTTCTACATGCCATGTGAGATTGAGTTCTCATTGCTTTTATATTACAAACTATTCTATATATGGAAGATTATTTAACTAAAAAAAGATAGACGGACATGGGTGTAAACGAACAGAACGTTTGACGAACCATTCGTGAACCCATTCGATTTTTGTTTGTTTATGTTCGTTTATTAAGCTTAATGAACGAACACGAACAATATTTTAGTGTTCATTTGTTAAACGAACCGAACATGAAAAGGTATGATTCGTTTGTTTTTGTTCATGAATAGGTTTGTCTATGTTAGTTTATTGTTCATTCATGTTCGTTTATTATTCGTACGCTTAAAGTATCATTTGTTGTTCGTTTATTTATGTTCGTTTATTGTTCATTTGTTTAAAGTATCATTTGTTATTCGTTTATTTATGTTCGTTTATAACTCGTTCATTCAAAGTATTATTTGTTATTCATTTGTTGTTCGTTTATTGTTTATTTGTTATTTATTAAAATACTAAAATTACTTATATAAGTTATATAATATATACCTTTTTTTAAGACATTAACCTAAAAAATTAGTACCTAATTTTTAAACATATTTATACAATATTACTTTGTTGGCTTAAAAAATTAACAAAATATAATAATAAAATAATTATAAAATTAAATTAGTTAATTATACTTAAAATAATTATTTTTTAAATTTTAAACATAATGCACTGAAATAAAATTAATAGAAAATAAGTTAAGATCTCATTCTTATGATTTTATCTATTGATCATTTACATACATACATACATATATATATATATATATATATATATATATACACATATGTGTGTACACACACACACATATATATGATACTTTAATATATGTATACCAATATATGTATATGATACAAATTGTACTTAAAATAGTAATTATTAATTTTAATAAAACAATGTTAACTTAAGTTGTGTTGTATTGAAGATTTTGTGTTAGATGATTTCAATTTGCATGTGAAATTTAATCTTTATGTAGGATTTTTAATTTTTAATATTTAGTTTGTTTTCATGAATACTTGTTCATGAACATATGTTCGTGAACGCCTTTGTTTACATATTCGCGAACGCATTCGTTTACATGTTCGCGAACTGTTCACAAACATTAAGGAACAATTCATACCAAACAAACGAACGAATACGAACTCATTCTTTAACGAACACGAACAATACTGAAAAATAAACGATTGAACGGAAACATTAGTTCGTTCGTTCGTGTTCGGTTTGTTTATAGCCCTAGACGGACAAGTATTTACATAAGAAAAATGAAAATCATATTTGAGTTATGGGATAACAAACAAACAAAGGAGGAGCTTATCTTATGTGATTTTTAGGATAAGAAAGCATTTTCTTTGTAAATAAAAAGTTATTGATGACATCATGTAATGTATGGAACAACTATAAATCCTATCTACATATAAAACAAGTCCTTGAATAGAAACACAAACTGAAATCCTTCTCTTGGGCCCTAGCACAAGAGAAAAGAAATTTACAAATGTTCATAAATTGGGCATGCCCAAACCTACTAATGTGCTAATAGCAATTGTGCATGTCAAAGCCCACTGAAGAGAGGATTCTATTAATAGTTTAAGACCCATTCATTCTCAGCCCAGCAAAGGATCATAAAATGCCAAGGATAGGAAGACTAGACAGCCTCCCAAAACCCGATCAACAACTGTGATGCACCTGACCTACACGTGTCCACAGAAGAGCGGGACTCGAAAATCCATTCTCAGTCATCACCAACCCGTCAAACACTCCCTTCTCAATGTCATTCTGGCACGTCGCCTCTGTTTTCTTGATCTTTCTCTTCTCTCTGCTTTCTTCGCCTTATTCTTCTACCAGAAATTAACAGCAGCTAAAATGGATCCTAATCTTACAAAGTTTCCGATTCTGTCTTATATACTCTCTCAACAAGATCCCTACGCTTACCCTTCACTCCCTGCTCAAACCCACCAGAATTTATTCGCTCGTTTCCCCCGACTGTCCGATTCTAGAATCTTTTCTTCAGTCTCCCAATCCATCCCCGCCACAGTCACTCAAACCCTCTTGCTCCTCCGCTCACTGGGGCCTCGACCCGACCCATCAACAGTCTCCTCCGCCCGCTCCAAGCTAACCCAGATACAAGAAACCCAATCGTCCTCAGAGGAGGCCGAGATGTACAAGGCGGTGCTCAGATTGGAAGAGATGCACGAGGATTACGATAGACAGTTGACGGAGGTGGAGGAGAATCTGGCTCGTGTTTACCGGTCGGCTGTGGAGGAAATGGGAGGTGAAGATGAAGTAAACGAGGAAGTTGTGATGATATTGAAAGAAGCTGAGAATAGGGTGGTTGAAAGAGTTGAGCTTTCTGGGAGACAGTTGAGGCTATTGCCCGAGGCTTTTGGAAAACTTAATGGTTTGGTTTATCTCCATCTTTCCCATAACCAGTTAGAGGTATTTTATACTTGTATTATTATTTTTTTTCTGTTGCCAAAATTGATTCCAATATTTGATCTTTTTCTGGAATTTAAATCAAATTATGAACATGAGAGTTTAAATGAAAAATTATAGTAGGTTCTTTATGTTCTTTTAATAACTCTTGTTTGAATTGATCAACTAAATTCTTTGATACTCTGGTTGGCAGTTGATTATTTCCTCTTCATTATTGAATTCAAAGTGCATTGCTCCTGTTGCAAAGATGAGGATATTGTTATTTATTTTGCATGAAAGACTACTACCTGTTTTATCTTAGAGAAAGTCGTCTGTTTTTTTTTTTTTTTTGTAGTTATGTGAATATGTTAATTGTTAGCAATGTGGGTAGATTCGTTATTTGCCCTCCTTGATTGAAGTGATGATGATCAGTAAATAACCTATAATTTTTTGTTAATGCAATAATTTCTGACAATATCTTTATTTTTGAATGTGTAGAACTCTTTATTTTAATAATATTTTGTGTTTTTGTGATTCGTGGGTGGGAACTAGGCCATTCCTGATTCAATTGGAGGGATAAAGAAACTTGAGGAGCTTGATGTGTCTTCCAACCTTTTGCAATATCTGCCTGACTCCATTGGATTGTTGCTTAATCTGAGGATCTTCAATGTGTCAGGAAATAAGCTAAATGCACTCCCTGAAAGCATTGCTCGATGCAGGTTTGTCACTATTTTTGTTTACAGTTCTTGTAGTGGTCTTGTTCTCCGCCTACTGTTTTTAGCAGCTCTTGTTCCTTTCCTTTCCTGCTCCTTTGCTCTTGGTTTTCTCTGAAGGATAAGTTCATCTCTCTTTTTCAGTTCACTGGTGGAGTTGGATGCAAGCTTTAACAACTTGACATGTCTGCCGTCAAACATTGGGTATGGACTTGTAAATCTTGAAAAGCTCTCAATCCAGCTGAATAAGATCCGCTTCCTGCCACCATCAATCTCCGAAATGAGGTCCTTGAGATATCTGGATGTTCATTTCAACGAGCTTCATGGCTTGCCACAAGTGATTGGGAGAATGACAAACCTTGAAGTCCTGAACCTGAGTAGTAACTTTAACAACTTCACGGACCTTCCTGAAACTATTAGTGATCTAATTAATCTCAGGGAGCTTGATCTTAGCAACAACCAAATCCGAGCTCTACCTGCTACATTTGCGCGCCTTGGAAAACTATCAAAGCTCAATTTGGACCAGAATCCACTCATAGTGCCTCCAATGGAGATAGCAAATAAGGGGGCTGATGCTGTCAAAGAGTTCATGTCAAAGAGGTGGCTCGAAATAATCGCAGAGGAGCAAAGGAGAACCAGTCTTGAAACAAGTAATCAGCAATCTCAAACTGGATGGTTGACATGGGGAACTTCATTGGTGAGTAACATTGTTTCCGGGGTTTCCCAAAGTGTTGGAGGATATATGACCGGGTCAAAGACTCCAAGGGATCCATTTCTGGATCAACAACTGTGATTTCTTGGTGGTCAGCTTAATTTTCTTGGATGCTGTGTGCTTGTTTCATGTATAGTTATTTCGAGAGCTTGTGGTCCTTTATAATGCAGCAGTTTTGCAACTACGAATAAGACTTGTTTACATGTGCACTGTAATAATGAGGATAACTTGTATTTCTCTACATACATATTCGAGGAAGCTGAATGGATGCTTTATGATTTGTATATAGTAGCTCTGGAATGTGGCTCCTCTGAGCTTCCAACCCCAAACGAGTTTGGCGTATAGGGTACTTGTCTTTTGACTCTGTCACTTTCTGTTGTGAAAACTATGTGAAATTTGTAAATTGAAGTGCTAAGGATGTATACGAAATGTGTGGGAAGACTGACTTTTAGGTTCTTAACCGAAGTAGGTGCATTAAAATTGCATTGCAGATTTGAATTTCTAAAAATTTACAAAAAATGAAGTTCCGGGGATAAAAAGATCCTTTCATTGTGGAACTGAACTTGACTGGATCCAATCTCATAAGCTTATGCAAATCCATGCTGAAGCCTAGGTAGGTGTGTTATCCAATACGAAAAAATTTGCAACGATCACCACAACGATTGACTAACTCGACGAACTGTACGTGGAGAACTTGAAGCTGATAGAACCTTTGCCATTCGTAGCCAGCATCAGCATCGTTACAGAAAGTTGGATTTAATGTTATGCTACAAGACTAAAGCCACTTGGTAATCGTGGCGTCAAAACTCAAGTTATTCCCTGTTTCTTGAAGTTCTTGCTTGTCAATACAGCTAGATCTAAAAACTGTTGAACAGATTGGTTCTGCTTCTGTGTTGAACTTCCTTGGTGGATATGAAGATGACCTTGAGTGTTCTTGAGTGCCTTGAATAACCTTGAATTTTGATCTCCTTGGTAATCACGAACAAATGCAGAAATGGCTTCTAGGCGTGCTGCTATAATGCCACTTTCCTTAGGATTATTTCGCCCCCACCAATTACGGCATGCAACAGGGGTTTATCGAATATCCCTAGGATACAAAGAAGCCCTTGTTTAAAATCACTTTGCACTAGTGAAATTAAACCACTAATTACCCTTGACAAGTACAAAAGTATCTTGTCTTAGTCACTATCTTCTGCAGCAAATAATGCTTAAGAAACTTATCTTTAGTTTGAGAGTGAGAGGGAAGAAAGAATATCAGAATTATTCTGGTATATTTTGATCATCATCTCAAGTATGAACTTGACATCTCTATTTATAGAGATTAATTCCAAGTGATGCAACCTTTAATCAAGTGATATGATTTTTCAATTGTGTTGTTTGATTCATCAAACACAATTGTTCAACAAGGTCCCAACCTTTGGAGACAAATGGTAATGTTGCTTAACCATTCAGAAGTTGAATAACATCTTTTGGATGAGCTTGTAACTCTTTAATCAAGAAACTATCTGTTGTATACACTTTTTCTACTGGACAGTCGGATGCCCGAAAATGGCAGTCGAATGCCCTAGTGTATTTTTAAAACAGTAAGCAAGTCCAGGTATGGCAGTCGACTGCTCTCTCATGGCAGTCGACTGCTCTAACATAAATCTTATACAGAAGCTTGATCGTATTATGGGCAGTTGACTGCCATATATGGGCAGTTGACTGCCCTATAAAGGCAGTCGACTGCTCCCCAAGGCAGTCGACTCCCTTCCCAAGGCATCCAACTGCCTTAGTGTAAATTTTATACAGAATGTTTTCTGCACAAGGGCAGTTGACTGCCCTACCAAGCTTCAATTAATCGAGTTTACTTCGATTTTCTTAACTCGGAACCTTACCAAGGCATTAGTTTCTTAATTCCATTGATTAAACTTTATATTTAATCAATAATTCATCCACTTTTTGAAAATATTCTAACAATCCCCCACCATTTTCAAAATAAAGTAAATCCGATACTTAAGGAATCCTTATGCATAAATGAAGGTATCAATCCTGATTTAAAACCTCCACTTTAGTGAACAAATGCTGTTGAGTTAATCAGAACGGCATGGTAGAACTAGTTCTTTGAACCAGCGGTTCTATACGATTAGTCATACATTAATTCACACATAAGACTTCAAAACTCGTCAAGAGTCATTTAGCAAAAGCTCGACACGTTTACTGGCCATGTGTCTTGTATCTATTCGTGAGTGCTTGAGAGCCAAGCCCTGAGCTCCTAGAAGCGGCACCACTTCCACTCATATAGGTGAACTCCATCAAGAATACAACCGTATAAGCATTCCAACACTATATTTACGTGTTATGGGTCCATTAAGAGTAAAAACTCAACCTCCTCCTTTAACATACAGTTTCAAGAACTTTATCACTTAGGAATGACTATTTAAAATAAGTACTTGCAGCCACATTCATATGATGTACTTGGACTCGTTAAAACTCAAGACTTAATGTCCAATTAAGCGTTGAGTTGAGGTTCCATCATGTGTGACTAAGTTAATGGGCTTGAGTCCCATCCCCTTGGAAGTCTTAGACACAACTTCTCTTGTAAGTCCTTTTGTCAATGGATCCGCCAAGTTTTCACTAGACTTGACAAAATTTATGGTGATCACCCCATCTAGAATAAGTTGTCTGACATAACTATGTCTTAGACCAATATGTCTAGACTTCCCATTGTAAACTTGGCTATAAGCCTTTGATAATGTTGCTTCACTATCACATCGAATTGAAATAGGCGACATTGGCTTTGGCCATAAAGGAACCTCATAAAGTAGATTTCTCAACCATTCAGCTTCCTTACTTGCCGAAGCTAATGCCACAAATTCTGAAGCCATAGTAGAATCTGTTATGCATGTTTGTTTCTTAGATCCCCAAGAAACTGCACCCCCACCAAACATGAATATCCATCCACTTGTGGATGAATAATCGTCCATGTTGGTGATCCAACTTGCATCTGTATATCCTTCTAAGACCGAAGGTTCACCACTATAAACAATGCCATAATCAATGGTTTTCTTCAAGTATTTTAATACTCTAGAAATGGCATTCCAATGCAAGTTACTAGGGTTGCTAGTATATCTACTAAGCTTGCCAACCGCAAAAGCTATATCCGGTCTTGTGCATGTCATAGCATACATCAAACAACCTATAACTCTTGCATATTCAAGTTGTGCAACTGGCATTTCCTTATTTGAAGTTAATTTCAAATTAGGATCATAAGGAGTTGCAACCGTTGCACTATCAAAATGATTAAATCTTTTGAGAATCTTCTCAACATAATGTGATTGAGATAAGATCAATTTATTATCCATTCTATGAATCCTTATACCCAAAATCACATCTGCAACACCCATATCTTTCATGGCAAAGTTATTTGACAAAAAATTCTTGGTACTTTCCACTTGTTCTAAGTCCGTACCAAAAATTAACATGTCATCAACATACAAACAAATGATGACACCTTTACCATTTTCAAACTTACTATAAACACATTTATCGGATTCATTAATAATAAATTCGTTTGCTAGAACAGCCTCATCAAATTTTTGATGCCATTGCTTAGGGGCTTGCTTAAGTCCATACAAAGACTTAATAAGTTTACACACTTTCTTTTCTTGTCCTGGAATCACAAACCCTTCAGGTTGTTCCATATACACCTCTTCATCCAATTCACCATTTAAGAATGCAGTTTTTACATCCATTTGGTAAATTTCCAATTTATATATAGAGGTCAATGCCATAAGCATTCTGATTGTAGCAATTCTTGCTACCGGTGCATATGTATCAAAATAATCGATTCCATGCTTTTGTGTAAATCCCTTAGCAACAAGTCTAGCTTTAAATTTGTCTATAGTACCATCCAGTTTCATTTTCTTTTTGAAAATCCACTTGCAACCTATTGGTTTGCAACCTGGAGGCAAATCTACTAAAATCCATGTATTATTTCCCATAATTGAATCCATCTCATCACTTATAGCTTCCTTCCAAAAAGCTATATCTTGAGACTTCATAGCCTCTTCAAATGTCCTAGGATCGGATTCCATATTGAAGCAATATTCAATATGATTATCTATATTTTCTCTTGTTCCTTCAACAAGAAACATGTGAAAATCTGACCCATAAGTTTTAGCTTTTCTAGCTCTTTTACTTACTCTAGGTACAAAGTTTTATTCTTCTTGAAATTTGGAAGAATCATTTTCAAGATCGTTTGAACTATTTTGAGCAATATCTTTTGCATGAGGAACTGAATTAAATCTTCATTCATCAAATAAGGCATCTTTCGATTCAATAACTGTATTAATTGAAATCGAATCATTTGGTTCAATGACCAAAAACCTATAAGCCTTACTATTTTGTGCATAACCAATAAATATGCACTCAACTCCCCTTTCACCTAATTTCTTTCTTTTAGGTTCAGGAACTTTAACTATTGCTCTACAACCCCATACCTTAAGATAACTTAAGTTGGGTTTCCTTTTCTTCCATAATTCATATGGGGTTACTTTGTTCCTTTTGCTTGGAACTTTATTTTGAATGTGACATGCAGTCAACATTGCCTCACCCCAAAAACCTTGTCCTAATCCGGAATAGGACGTCATGGCATTCACCATTTCAGTTAGTGATCTATTTTTCCTTTCAGCCACACCATTAGATTGAGGACTGTATGGTGGGGTTAGTTCATGTACAATTCCAACAGATTCAAAATATGATGGATCAAAGTATTCTCCTCCCCTATCAGTTCTCAAGGTTTTAATTCTAGTATCACAATGCAATTCTACTTCATTCTTATATGTTTTGAACTTTTCTAATGCTTCATTCTTAGAATGCATCAAATAAACATAGCAAAACCTAGAGAAATCATCAATAAAAGTAACATAGTATTTCTTTCCTCCTATATATGGGGTTCCATGCAAATCACCTACATCACTATGTACTAATTCAAGAAATTTAGAACTTCTTTCCACCTTAGGAAATGATTTCCTTGTTATCTTTGTAAGCATGCAAGTTTTACATTTTCTATCACTTGTTTTTATGAAAGGAATCAAGTTCGATTTAGACATGTTAATCATTCTAGCATAATGTACATGACCTAATCGACTATGCCATAAATCAAAAGAGTCAACCATATAAATAGAATCATTCATCTTATTATTGATGGAAGATATATTAAGTTTAAACATGCCTTCATTGGCATAACCCTTCCCAACAAAGATTCCACCCTTGGATAATATAAATTTATCCCCTTCAAACACTAACTTGAAACCAAATTTGTTGAGCAAACTTACAGACACAAGATTTTTCCTAACTTCTGGAACATAATAAACATTAGTTAAAGTTAATATCTTTCCAGAAGTAAAATTTAAATCTATTGTCCCTTTGCCTTTGATTTTAGTTGTTGAAGAATTCCCCATGTAGAGCACATTGCCTTCCTCTTCCTCTTGGAAAGTTTTGAACAGAGCTTTGTTTGTGCACACATGCTTTGTAGCACCGGAATCAATCCACCATGCTTCCTTGTCTTCAAGGACATTGATCTCAGAAATTACAGCAACAAAGTTGTCCTTGGTTGCCATGGATGCACCTTTCTTCTTTTTGAAGATGTAGCAGTCCTTCTTAAAGTGCCCTAGTTTTCCACAATGGAAACATGCACCCTTTTTCTTTTTGAATTTCTGACCTTTGATGGAATACTCCTTTTTCTTTGTGGATTTCTTGCTGGGTTGAACATCCTCCACCACATGGACCTTAGAGATGTTAGTCTCCTTTTCTTTTTCATTTTCCTTGCGATATTGTTCCTCTATCCGAAGATAGCTTGCAAGGTACTCAAGAGTTATATCTTCCTTTTTATGTTTCAAGGTCCTCTTGATATCTTTCCATGTTGATCGGAGTTTATCAATGATAGAAGATACAATAATTGATTCATCCATAGACATATTATATTGCTTGAATTTATTTAAGATGATTTCAATCTCAGCAAATTGATCCATGACAGATTTGGATTCATTCATTTTGAAAGAATTCCAACTTGTCACTAG
Organism: Heritiera fomes; assembly: GCA_032173925.1. NCBI lineage: Eukaryota > Viridiplantae > Streptophyta > Magnoliopsida > Malvales > Malvaceae > Heritiera > Heritiera fomes. The sequence continues at coordinate 10,095,525 of JAPDPM010000009.1, read as the reverse complement.
AAACTTTTTGCTAGTTGCATCTTCTGCCATGTACCTTGCATCTAACTTATCCCACAATTCTTTTGATGTAGTAACTATGATATATGTATCAAATAGGGAATCAGACATACCGTTTAAAATGCAACCCCTACAGGTGTAGTCATCGTTTTCCCATTTCTGTCTTTGATGAACTTCCTTACTTGATTCATTTTCTTTCTCTTTTGGCTTTGGAGTAGTGAGGACATATGCAATGTTGAGTGTGGTGAGGAGAATCCGCATCTTTTTTTGCCATCTTAGAAAATTCCCTCCATCAAATCTTTCCAATTTCTGAAAGTTGGTAACCATCTCTCTCAAGGAATCCATCTTCATTACAGCCAAATAATCCTAAGATTGTTGAACAGATTGGTTCTGCTTCTGTGTTGAACCTCCTTGGTGGATATGAAGATGACCTTGAGTGTTCTTGAGTGCCTTGAATAACCTTGAATTTTGATCTCCTTGGTAATCACGAACAAATGCAGAAATGACTTCTAGGCGTGCTGCTATAATGCCACTTTCCTTAGGATTATTTCGCCCCCACCAATTACGGCATGCAACAGGGGTTTATCGAATATCCTTAGGATACAAAGAAGCCCTTGTTTAAAATCACTTTGCACTAGTGAAATTAAACCACTAATTACCCTTGACAAGTACAAAAGTATCTTGTTTTAGTCACTATCTTCTGCAGCAAATAATGCTTAAGAAACTTATCTTTAGTTTGAGAGTGAGAGGGAAGAAAGAATATCAAAATTATTCTGGTATATTTTGATCATCATCTCAAGTATGAACTTGACATCTCTATTTATAGAGATTAATTCCAAGTGATGCAACCTTTAATCAAGTGATATGATTTTTCAATTGTGTTGTTTGATTCATCAAACACAATTGTTCAACAAGGTCCCAACCTTTGGAGACAAATGGTAATGTTGCTTAACCATTCAGAAGTTGAATAACATCTTTTGGATGAGCTTGTAACTCTTTAATCAAGAAACTATCCGTTGTATACACTTTTTATACTGGGCAGTCGGATGCCCGAAAATGACAGTCGAATGCCCTAGTGTATTTTTAAAACAGTAAGCAAGTCCAGGTATGGCAGTCGACTGCTCTCTCATGGCAGTCGACTGCTCTAACATAAATCTTATACAGAAGCTTGATCGTATTATGGGCAGTTGACTGCCATATAAAGGCAGTCGACTGCTCCCCAAGGCAGTCGACTCCCTTCCCAAGGCATCCAACTGCCTTAGTGTAAATTTTATACAGAATGTTTTCTGCACAAGGGCAGTTGACTGCCCTATATGGGCAGTTGACTGCCCTACCAAGCTTCAATTAATCGAGTTTACTTCGATTTTCTTAACCCGGAACCTTACCAAGGCATTAGTTTCTTAATTCCATTGATTAAACTTTATATTTAATCAATAATTCATCCACTTTTTGAAAATATTCTAACAAAAACTTCATTGCTAGACATTAAATTATGAAGTTGCTATTAATTTTTAAAGTGTGATTAGTCAATTATTCTACATTAAGAAATTGTTTTATACTTGAAAAATTTAGATTCGAGAGTTCATTTACGTGTGGAAAAAGACTAATACCTCTACAATTTTTGTCTAAATGTCGGCAAGTTATCAATTATTCTTTGGTTACAAAAGAGAATTAATAAAATAACAATACTAGTTTAATTTAAAGCCTCTAGGATAAGATATTCCTCATGCATTTGCAAGCAGTAACTGCCTGTCTCACCGGAGGATGTTGGGCATACATACTCATAATCCAACTGTGTTTCACATGTTGATTTGGCTAACTCATCTGTACATAAATTCCCTTCGCAATACACATGTTGGAAAATACAATTTCACTCTCTACCCTTTTATCACTAATGACACAACCTAGAAGATGAACAACAATGCCTGCCTTTTTTATCAACTCAATTACCACTTCTGCACCAACTTCACATTTCACAGGACTAAATCCTTCCTGCCATGCTAATAATAAATCAAACCTGACTGCCTGAAACCCAACAATTATATTTGGGACAAATACCTAATGGGCTCTAAAACCCACTATCCAGTTTCCTGTATTTGTCCTGATTAGTCCACTTGCTCCTGCTACCCTTAGGTTCCCCGTTTGAAGCACCATTGTATTTAGCTTCACTGCACTATCCTTTGGCATATACCAGGCTATCAACATAGAGTCCACTAGCATCTTCCCATGTTTTCTAAAAATCATAAAGTGAAAACAAAAATTTTATATCAAACATAGGACTCTAGAATTATATGAACTTGCTCTGACAACACATGTAAGATTTATATTTTAACAAATTTTATATCAAATAGAATTACAATGAATATTTAAAATAAATAAAACATAAAGCGTACTTCTTGCTTCCATATTTTTGCCCTTAATATTACACACACAAGAAACACAAAAAAAACTACACTTGGAGAACAGAGTCTTCCTCTCTTTCACTTTTAGCATTTAGCGACAGCTCTAATGAGGAGAACTATTGTAAACCTCTAGTGTGGAGAGGGGGATTCGACATCTATTATTTATTTACTAGTTAAGTCTACCCATCGTGGTCTCAACAACAGGCTTTACACTAATAATGCCATACAGGCCCAATCACATTATTATGATATACACATGAAGTAAATATAACTCATTGAATCACTTAAATAATTCAAGTTACTCAAAATTAAGCTACATACTTAATCTAATTATTATTAAAATAAAATTCTAATGGATGGAAGCCCAAAATAAATAAAATTCTTACTAGTTGATCATGTGAAAGGTAACATCAATCATACTAATGAATGAAGTTGTTGTTGAGGTACTAAGCGCAAGGGCAATTATTGACCAATTGTAGAGCTATCGAAAGTTCCACTCTCCTTTAATTTCAAGGTAGCGTTTGGTACATTACATGTAAAGTAATAACACTGCAAAGTGATTGTTGAGAATGTAATATTGCAGTATTTACTATGCCGTGTAAAGTTCTGTTTAAATTGCATAGAAAGTAATATTGCAGTGTTTGGTAAAGATTCACTTTGCTAGTAATGTAGTAACAAATTTCAAAAGTACCCTTAACTTTAAAAACAAATTTGATACAATGTAATTAATTAAAAATGTAATTATCATATGAAAAATGTGAATAATGTAAAATTATAATTATTGATAATGCTCATCATTTTTAATACCAAATTAGTGTACATTATTATTAATTTAAAATTTAATTATTGAATATTAAAATGTAAATGATGTAAAAAATGCACTAGACCATTTTTCTTCAATAGATCAACCTTAAATTGAAACAGTGAAAGCAATATTTAGATTTAATGTCCTCATTTTCCTCAAATGCAGATAGTTTTTTTTCTTTTTTTTTAATAAGAAGTTTAATAAGCAAGGTTAAATCAGAGAATGAAATCAGGTTGGTGGAACTTGATATTGGATCTTTCATGCTACATTGTTGGACCCCCTCTTGGACAATAGCTTCTTCCATTACTCCTTTGCCCTTGCTCAAGTTCTTTAATAATTCAGTTATTTGAGCCATTGCCCCCTTATCTCTTCTTGAGCCTTTTCCATTTTCTCAATATGGACACTTTGCTCTTCTTCCATGATCCTAGCTTGATAATGAGTCTGATATGAAAGGATCCTTTGCCCTTGCTCAAGTTCTTTAATAATTCAGTTATTTGAGCCATTGCCCCCTTATCTCTTCTTGAGCCTTTTCCATTTTCTCAATATGGACACTTTGCTCTTCTTCCATGATCCTAGCTTATTATTAATTTAAAATTTAATTATTGAATATTAAAATGTAAATGATGTAAAAAATGCACTAGACCATTTTTCTTCAATAGATCAACCTTAAATTGAAACAGTGAAAGCAATATTTAGATTTAATGTCCTCATTTTCCTCAAATGCAGATAGTTTTTTTTTCTTTTTTTTAATAAGAAGTTTAATAAGCAAGGTTAAATCAGAGAATGAAATCAGGTTGGTGGAACTTGATATTGGATCTTTCATGCTACATTATTGGACCCCCTCTTGGACAATAGCTTCTTCCATTACTCTTTTGCCCTTGCTCAAGTTCTTTAATAATTCAGTTATTTGAGCCATTGCCCCCTTATCTCTTCTTGAGCCTTTTCCATTTTCTCAATATGGACACTTTGCTCTTCTTCCATGATCCTAGCTTGATAATGAGTCTGATATGAAAGGACTTTTGTCGAGCTATCTTTGAACCTTTATTGCCACAATTAGAGTTCATCATTTTTCGTGTGGTGATGCTTGAAAAAGTTTGAAAATGCTTTGTTTAAAAACAATGACTGAAGATATACAAAACGAGATGATGCTACATGTGTATGAATGGAATGGTATGGTATAAAGTTGTCATATAACAATAATGGATGAGTGATGCATGGAAATGTTTTGGTGAAGAACATATGGTGCCCTCTTAGTGTCTCATGTATCAATCAAAATCAAACAAACTTGATCAAACATGTGTCTTATGTAATGAGTATTTTCTATAGCATGGGTTGACATGGATCTTTCATACAGTTGGTCTTCTTAAGTTTTTACATGCATGGGTTGAGTGATTTAAAGTTCTAAATGTTCCCAAATTGATCCTCATTGTTGTCCATAAAGAACTAGTAAGGCACTCAATTCTCACATATGATAGGCTACAAACGGAAATGTGTAATTTGAGTGGGAGTATTTTGCTAGCCATTATGGAGATATTACCTCACGAGAGCGTAGATATTATACCCCTTACTGAAAAGTATAAAGCCCAGGTCGAGGGCTAATGCATGCACATGCACGTGAAGTGTGTGTTGAAGGAGCATACTTATTAATGTCCTATTATTTTACCAAAATTAACACTCCTAAGGCAAACCTAAAATGACCTAAAACCAATCGTTGGCTTGTGTAAGATTTGATTCTACACTACTGTAGACTCTAAATTCATAAAATTGATAATGGAAATTAAATAGATAATGAACATTGATTTCCACTTGGGTGAAAAGCTCCTTATCATAAGATGAGAATGGAGCAATTTCGGTGAAATAATGTATGGGCGAGAATGTTGTTCAGCTCGCCAATGGGCGAGCAAGGTAGGACGTTCGCCAATGGGCGAGCAGATCGCCAATGGATGATGGCGAGCAGATCGCCAGGACGAATGTTGAGCTCGCCAAGTTATGGTGATTCGGGTGAGGGCTTCTGATCGCCCAGATGGATTGAGTAAATTGAAATGCGAAATAAAAAATTGCCAATTTGTGGGGAATCATAGCAATTGGCGAGTAGAGCAAAGCATGGTGATCGCCAACAATGAAAATTGCTATAATCGCCAAACCTCTATGTGATAGCCAAGGAAAGGATATTATTTCATAATGGCCAAATACTAAGTTGGCATCAAAACAAAGTGGCGACCTGGTGTAAGTAGAGGGCGAGCTGATAATTTGCTTAGTGTTGGCGAGTTGGAAACAATAAACCGTGCAGCCAAAGTTGACTTTTATTGCTATTGTGATAAGGTTGAAGAAAAGTCTAACAAGGGATGAACTCTATTGGCTGAAGTAGCCATCAAAGGTTGGCAAACAAAGTCAATAACGTGTAGGAAGAAAAGAGTTCCAGTTGACTTCTTTTGTTGCAATGGTTTTCATGAATTAATGCAACAAATGATGCTTAGAAGAGAAGGAGAATGGCAGTCAACAAAGGTGCAGCAAAAGTGGACTTCATGACACTTTGCTACTGCTACACGTTGTTTCCTTCAATCTGTTAAAGGTTGGTCAATTCTACATAAGACAAGAAATTAATTAAAGGCTGACATGGCTGGAAAGTTATTGGTGGAAATATAGAACAAAGTTATTAGAAGAAGAAAGAGGCGGGTGGAAGGAAGACTTTCTCGCCAACATGAACTGCAGCTTGTCTTCATGCATTTAAGGGATGTCTGACCCATGAAATGAGGAAAGAAACGGAATAAAGGCCAAGTGATGAGTTTTGATTGGATGAGCATGGCTATATAAGCAGAAACACTTGAGGAAAACCCATTTAGCAAATTTAATTTCTTCACAAGAGCTATGCAACTGCAAGTTTATGTTCTGACTTCATCCATTTCTACCATGCTTGATTTACTAAGCTTCATCCTTACGTTAGCTAAATAAGAAAATCTGCTTGCAAAACCTTTCCTCCATCATTGATAAGCTAAAGGAATAAGCAAAGTAAGGCTAACATGAGACAGAAAGAGTTCTGTTCTGGAAGTGTAGTTGATTAAGGTGAGATTTAATGGTTTTTGAGATTGAATGATATATTTCTATGATTTTGAGCATGAGGAGGATGATTATAGTCTCGTTTTTAATTTATTCTTGTTAGATCATAGAAATAGAATAAATTCATATCTTGAAGTAGATGAAGAATAAAATGAAACTGGGTTGAAATTGTAGTAGAATGGTGGGAAAATACTGGAAAAATGATAAGAATGGTGACCATGGTGATCGCCCATGTGAAAGTTAGTGATCGCCCATGTGAATGTTAGTAATCACCAATGAGGCGAGTAGGAAATAAAGAACTTGCCAAAGTTGTTGTTCAAGTGGGCGAGGTCGCCCAACATTAGATTAATTCATGGACGAGCCCATTTTTGAAATAGAAGCCGTATGACGAACACACATGCATAAGGTATTGGGCGAGTAGAATCGTGGGCGAGCTCCCACGTTTAAGCCATTTATTGAATGGCGAGTTCGGACGGGCGAGCTTGTTGGAGCTCTGTTGGGTGAGTAGTCGTTTGATTTATCTCAATCTCGCCAAGTGATATGAAATGAAAATATTAATAGAATTTATAAATTATTTGCAGCTGGGAATTATGAACTCGGTGAATGCGATTTGGAAGGCGAGAAGGAAGCAAGGCTTCGTTGAACCAGGTAAGGGAGATGTGTGTGAAGTGAATGCATGTCCTGTGGAGTAAATATTATGAAAATATCGATAAATGTTTTGTTTTATGACATGCATTAATTTGATAATTGTTTTGATTCGGGCGAGCTAAAAGCCGACCCCTATGTTGTTTTCTGGACGAATTGGTTTAAGGCGGACGAGCCTTGGCGGGTGAGCCCATTTGTGTTTATTTTGGGGCGAGTAAACCCTTTTTAATGTTTTGGGGCGGGCGACCCCCTTTTGTTAAGAAAGATATGGGTGAGCCAGTGTTTTGTTTTAAATGTAGAGTTTGGCGGGCGATTACTTGTTCACCCCTTAGAGTTTACTATGGGTGAGCCGGACTGGCTCGATGGTATTTTCTTGAGGAAAAATGAGCCATTTTAATATTTTTGAAAATAGAAAATATAAACCCTTTTGGGCGAATTGACTAATGGGCAAGCCACTAAGGGCGAGCCAGTTTTGCTTGTTGTTTTAAAAGCAAAGGTTGGCGGGCGAACACAAGTTCACTGCGCTGGGCGAGCTGCCATGGGCGAGCCATATTGGGAGAGTTGACCATGGGCGAGCAGGTTTTAAAGCTTGAGATTTTGAAAGGTTGTTAAGGTGTTTTGTAAACAGAAAGCCTAAACCTTTTTGGAAATCAAATCATTTTGAGAAAATGATAATATGGTGAGATAATTTCATAAAGGTTTTCATGAGATATAAAAGTGATTTTTGAGACTTTAGGCCTTGAGTTCATGCATTATTATTTATGTTGTTGCGTGACCCGCCTGGAGCGGTGGCTCGGTCGATGGACCAACGAGTGCATCTCAGGGCGTCACAGGGCTGATGGACCCGCCAAGTATCAGCGGTCTCGAGGTCACTTGGCAAGTGGACCCGAGGACCACCTATAGATTGTGGCCATAGATCTGAGATAGCCGTGAGGGACGGTGGCCTACGGGTGCACCCCAAAAGCAGACTTGTGTTCCTGGGAGAACAATGATAGCATGATTTATTTGTTGCCTAGTCTCAACTTATGGATTTCTGTTTACTGAAAGGATTTATGGAATCCTGTTTACTGTTTACTACATTTTAAAGTAAACTGTTTAGCCAGTGATTTGACTGGTGTATCGAAAGTATTGGTAACTATATCCACTGTTTTCTTATTTGATGTGATTTTTGGAAAACAAATAAATTGTGGAATAAGGTTTTGGTTTTTTAAATCAGCATATGTCTCATTTACTGAGCGTATGAATTGCTCACCCCTTTGTTTTGACTCCACAGAGAAAAAACACGAAGTTGAGAGAATTAGCTCCCATATGGATAGCTACATATCAAGCGTGGGGCAACTTATGTCAAATATGACAGGTATAGTTACTTCTCTTTTACATTTCAGACATATGTATGCAGTACTACTTTATTGAGATAAGATAATAGGGGATGTCAAATGTAAGGAATAATGAAAAGAAATTTCATATTCCATATTTGATAAATAAATATTATTATTTGTCACTATCATTGTAGAATGTTATTGGCATCGTAGACAGCACAACCGGTAAAGTTGTATAGAAATTCGTAAAAAAGCTAGTAATGGGATGTTACAGCTTGACTCTCTAAAGTCCTCAGTAGAGATGCCAAACTATCATAACATATTAAGTTTCGGAAAACCTAATAGCTAGACACAAAATCTATGGAGTCGCCACTAACCATTCTACCTAGGTGTGATTAGTCATATATTCAAACTAAGAACAAGGACTGGTCTACATCACAAATTTAGGGTACGGGAGTATGGTTATATGTGAGGAAGGATTAGCACCCCTACGACGCCCATCCTAAAATGGTACCAAGAAATTTTAGGTTATCTCAAATTTGCCTTAATTTAAATTTAGATAATTAAATATTGAAAAAATATTTCAAAGCATCCTCCATTAAATTGGTGGGACAACTTAAGAAATCTTCCTCACCTCAAGAGTATTCAAGTACTACTATGCGACTTGTTTGAAGAGGCTCCTCATCGGATTCATTTTAATGTTTTATGAAACATTCTAAGTTTGACTCCTTCTATCTAATTCATTCTTGCCATCTTTTCATTTTTATTATTTCTATTATTTTTTATTATTTTATTAATACTTAATTATTAATATATTATTTTTATTTATTTTATTAGCGAATGAATATGATTATTTTCTCAAAAATTCTTTTTAGATCTTCCATTAAATTGGTAAGATCTTGAAAGAAGTTGCTTTACCTAAAGATTTTCAAAGTATTACTTAAGCGTAACGCCCTTTGAAATCTTATATCGGAATAATCAATATTCAATTTCAATAATCCTATTTTATCATTTATTATTATTACTAATTATAGTTATTGAATTATTAATATTTCTTTATATTTATTATTTTATCTTTGTAACTAATTATTTTAATTTTAATTTTATAATACGTCTTATTTTATTTTTAGATTGAATATAAACCACTTGTTATCGAAAACTCTCTTTAAACCATTCATTAAGCTGGTGAGGCTTTGAGAGAACTTTCTAATCTAAAAATTTTCAAGAAAATTACTTAAGCGTAATTCTCTTGATATTTCATCATCAAAGTAATTGATACTCACTCTTTTGTGTTTTATTTATACTTATTTTTCTAAATTTTTATATATACTAAATTCATTTAATTTCCTATGTATTTAATAGTTCACTCGATTTCTATACTCGTTAAGTTTTAATTTCTACTTTAATGTAATAAGTAAAATAAACGACTAAATTTAACTTAACAAAATAATGAATAACCAATAAATATATAAATAAAGTAAATATATATAAATTTAACTTGGCTCAAATAAAATCAAAACTTGATGGAAGCATTATTAATGTGTCAGCCCACAAAATGTACTTAATATGTGTTCAGAGACAAACATATAGCCCACCATGATACTTAAGTAATAAGTAAAGTGGATGCATGAACAGACAAGTTCACAGAAGGCATTAAAAAACATGCCAGCGTAAACTCTTGACTTGTCAAAGAGTTATTGGATAATGGATAGCATGTCTACACTGCATTCTTACCTTTCTTTTTCTATTTCTCAGTAGTTAGAGGTGGTAAAAGTTGACTCAACTTAAAAAATTCGTTTAATTAACCCGAATTCAAATCTGATCGATCTGATTTGACCAAAAAAGTCAACAACCCAAATCTAACTCGATCCAAATCCCAACCCGAATTGATACGAACCCAAATTCATCTGAATTTAGATTAACTCGAACCCGAATTGATCTGAACCCAAATTGACTTGAATCCAAATTGATCCGAATCCAAATTTACCCAAACTTTAAAAGGTTCAAACTTAGATTTAATATTATCAATAAATATTTAAATGTTAAAATTAATTATCAAAGTATTTTAATATAGTAAAAATATAATTTTTTTCAATGATATGAGTGTTATATATTTTTTTAATCTAGTTAAACTTAAATATTCACTTTTATATTGCATTCATTTAAACTTAATGTATAATTATTTAATGGCTAATCTATAATAGAGTACAGAAGTTATATCATCTACACTTAATATCTCTAATTATTCTATAAAAAATCAAGATAAATTAAAGAGACATATGGTACTAATTTCTGATATTTAGTAGGGATTATTAAATCACTTTGATTCATAAAGTTATTAATTTTTATAGATAATAAAAATAAAATGAAAAAAATGTAATTAATTTATGAATATTGGTAAATATATTATAAAGAAAACTATCATATGAATTATTAAATATTTTGATTATTTCAATCTCAATTGTACTATAGATCATGTAAGGACAAAATTTTATTTTCATGAGTTTTGTAATTCTTAGAAATACGGTTTCAGTTGATTTTCATACCATATAAATCACATCGAGATAACCAAGGCTTAACCCAATAAACCTGTCCAATCGACCCGAAACCAAATCCGACCAATCCGAATTGACTAAAAAAGTCAACAACCCAAACCCGATCTAATCCGAACCTGAATTAATCCGAACCCAAATTGATCTGAATTCAAATTGATCCAAACTCGACCTTATCCGAATCCGAAATGATCCGAATCCGAAATAGACCGATTTTTCCTTGACACAAACCCGACCTTATCTGAACTCGAAATGATCCGAATCCGAAATGATCTAATTTTTTCTTAACCCAAAATAATCCAATCCAAAATGACCCAACTCAAACTCGATCCGATCCGCTCATTTTCCACCTCTATCAGTAGCTACTGCTTTGAAGCAGCAGCAAGCAGTGCGAGATGGTGTTAAGGCAGCGGCAAGATACAAGGAAGATGACTAACAAAGGTTGTGATGATGATAATCGGCTAGTGAGGAATGAACAGGGATGCCAAAATCGAATCTGCAGCAAAGATGCGACAAATAGCAAAATGGTAATGGCAGGGGTAGCGGTGGAGCCGTGAGCAATGGAAGCCCTCCTTTTTTCTTCCCCGTGCACTTTCTTCTTATAATATTCAAGAGCATATGATCCCCAAATCTCAAAGAACTCCTCTTTTAAGAAAATAATTTCTTTCCTTTGGTTTCATATTTTCGTAGATTTTTATTGATTTAAGGATAAGTCTAATTAAGAAAGTTCTTTCAAAGTCAACAATCGGATTTTCAAGACCCAGCTCTGTTTTCCTCTTTTTTTATTCTCAAATTTTACTTCTGATATATTTAATTCCTTGATTTGACTTAATTATCCTGATTTTTCTCTCCTAAAATTTTCCTAACAATTTCAATACTTTATTTCTTTAAATATTTTTTTAACTTCATAACTACTTTATAATTCGGATTTGCTTCTCCTAATTCAAACTTCCCTTATTTTCTTTTCTTCCTTTTTTATTTTTACATTTCATCTTTTAATTTTTTATTTTTTAATTTTTAATCAAATTTAAGAAACAAATAATTAAAACAACAAAATTTGAGCTTGAGGACCAATTAAAATCCAAAGGTTAGACCAAAGATTAATTTTAAGTCCAAAATCAAATGACAAGTTCAAAAATTGTAAAGAAAAAAAATTTCAGGTTTTCATTATCAAATTATAGAACTTGCAAGAAGGTCGATTAATTTCAGACTTAATGGGCCTAATTATAAATAAAAGATTCAGACAAAATAGGGTGTCTACACTAGGGATCCTCTACATAAATTTCCAATCTTTCTCTTTGTTCCCTTCAGCTTGTTTTGCTAAATGATAAGCAGAGTTGAGCTGAAATTGTCCTGATTGAGTGTGTTTCTATAACATCCTCTCCCCTTCCCTTAGTTTGGGTAGGAATCGCTTGAACTTGTTCTCTAATTTTGAAGGGAAGAAATTGATTAAGCAAATCAATATTCCAATTTCCATCATTTGTAACAATATTTTTAACCAATAAAATCTCTTCTTATAGCTGCCAAGGACCAAAAACAATATTTCCCAGTGGTCCAAGTCCAGTCCAATCATCTTTCCAAAAGAGGGTCTATTCCCCTGCATGAATAACCCATCTTCAACCTTTTTGAAGGAGACGTAGCCTTCTCTTGAGACCAAACCAAGTAGGAGATCACCCTTTCGCAATCATTTCACCATTTTTCACATACTTTGCCTTAAGAATATTAGTCCAAAGAGTATCATTTTTCCTTTAGAAATCTCCAACCCAACTTTGCCACATTGGCTTCGTTGAGTTTTTTCATTTGTTTAATTCCCAAACCTCCTTGGTCTTTAGGGAGGGTAACTGTAACCCATTTAACCATGTGATTTTCCTATGTTCATCTGATGACCCCCAAAGAAAATTTCTACTAAGCTGGTTAATATCCTCACAAGTCTTTTTCGGTAAAAGAGTTCCTTGCATGTCGTACATAGGAATTACATTAATCACAAAGTTAACAACGGTAGTTCTACAAGCAAAAGATAAAACTTTCGATTTCCACCCAGAAAGTTTTTTCTTAACTTTTCTCAATGAAATTAAACCTCCTATTTCTTCGTTTCCCTTTAATCGAGAAACCCAAATATTTACCCAATTCTTTTGTATATGCAATTCCCATGCTATTGCTCAAAGAGTTCTTTATTTCAATATCCACATTTTTTGAGAAGTAAATACTAGATTTTTTATGTTAATAACCTGTCCTGAGATAGAGCATAAATGATTAAGGACTCTAAACATAGCCTTACCCATTTTTTCCATTGCCTTCCCCATCAGAAGGAGATCATTAGCAAAGAATAGATGAGATAACAAAGGACCTCCTCTAGAAATCTTGAATGGCTCCCATCTTCTTTCCTCACATTCTTCCAACATTTTTCGAGATAGATACTCCATACATAAAATGAATATATAAGGTGACATACGATCCCCTTGTCTAATACCTTTGCTTGGTTGAACCTTAGAGCTTTTCTCTCCATTGGCAAGAATTGTCATGCTAATAGAGGAAATACAAGACATGATGAGTTGAATCCATGTAGTTGGAAACTTGGAAAAATTCAAGAACTTCTTGAATGAAGCTTCATTCCAACCTATCATAGGCCTTCTCAAGGTCTACTTGAACCATTATAAGACCTTGTTTACCCCTTTTTCTATTAAGACTATGAAAATCTCTTAGGCTATAATAACATTATCTTGTGCCCTTCTTCTTTTGATAAAACTAGCTTGAGTGGGGTTAATCTAATTGGAAAGGAAAGGTCTAATTCTATTCACCAGGATTTTGGTAATGATTTGTAAACAGTATTGTATAACCCACTAGGCATGAACTGGCTAATAGTTTCAGGATTCTCTTTTTTTGGAATCAAATAGATAAAACTAGCATTAATCTCTTCAGGAATCTTGTGAGAACCCCACTTTTTCAATACCTAATATTAGTTAAAGAGTGTAGAAATCGAGAAAACAAGAGTTGGTCACTCAAATTTCTAAATAAAGGGTCTGCTCGGTAAAGATTGGGGAAGTACCCACTGTGGGCCCCATAAAGATTTTACTATCCAGATCGAAATGAGACCCTAAAGAAATGATATTTGAAGTAAATACTGAGATATCAAGAATCTACATCTCAAAAGTCCCTTGTTTGGGCATGTTTTGAAGAGCGTGTAACAATTTGAAAATGACGATTGTCTATAGACAAAAAAATAATCATAAATAGCGGTTAATCTAAAAGACCAACTGACAGTCATAGATGAATATTCATTGAAGAAGTCTCATGTCATTTTAAATGGTAGACTGAATAACACAAAAAAGAGAAAAATTAGGCGATTGGACAATTAGGGCTATTTTGGTAATTTTGCCCTTTTGACTTGTCAAACCCTATCAAAGGCCTATATGATGATTAGAAAATGTTAAATAGATATGTTTTATGATTGAATGAAATATTTTGAAAGTTGAACTGATTGTTTAAAGGGAAATTGAAGTGTGAGGGGTAAAATGAAAATTTTGGAAAACATAAGGGCATTTTTGTAATTTGCCACTAAAGATATTACAAAAAGCCCAAAAATATCATCTTCTTCATAAGTTGACTAGCACCATGGGGGAAAGAGAGAGAAAGCTTGGTTTAGAGAGAAAAAGTGATAGAAGCCCTAGTGTGCAAGCCTCAAATTGAAAAACACCCTAAAGGAAAGTTATTCTATGCGATGAGCTCTATCACATACCTCCAAATCAGCCATGGAAAAGGCGATTTGAAGGGTGTAAAAGCCCCATGAAGTTTTGGCCAAGCTAAGGTAAGAGAGAAACTCTGTCTTCTAATTCTATCGATTCTAAATAACTATTTTGTGATGTTTAAGCATGTATATGGTGTTAAATTGAAACAAAAGCACTTGAATCATCATCCATGGATTTCAGACAAGGTGAGATTATAAGGGTACCATGCTCAATTTGATAAAGTAATGGTCCTAGAATACTATATAAATTAATATAAAGCTACTGGTGAAGTTCAGAACTAAAAAAGGAGGTGTTTTGACTGTACTTGCAATTTGGCATCTGATATAAAGTAGAATGGATTTACTGTTTTATTAGGAAATATGAAGGACCTTAGAATCTAGAATATTCTTTTGTAAAAGGAATATTGAAATTTGATTGTGTTTTGATATCGTTTTACAGCTCTGAAGTAAGTGGCATTAAGGAAAATGATAAGCGAATATATATGCTCGCTTATCTACAATTACTTACTGGAGTTGAAGTGGTAGACTTTATGGTGATTGAAATTGGTAAGGGATATATATAAGACGTAGAGATACTGTGGCTGCATTGGTATGATTGAAATCCTGCATTTCTGAACATTAAAACTATTTTAAGGTTGATCTACTGGACTGAATGATTTAAATTGATTTACTAAACTGAGTATTTGATATTGTGATTGATCTACCTTGGGAAATTAGAACTGTGATTTTTGAATTGTGTTTTAAGTACAAGAGGGTTAGGATAGATAGTATCACTATACTGCCGAAATTTCTTAAAACGACCTTAAAACCCTAAACTGTGAATAAGAAATTTTGTCATTGGTTTTATAGACTTATAAATTGACTGAAAATATGTTTTGATTGAACATTATTAGAAGTGTAATGTTTTTTAACGGGTTTATGAAATGCTTTATTGAAAGTTGTGAACAACTGACAAAAGTGAATGTTTTAGGTCGATTGACTCTGTTTTATTGAATGTCCTGATTGTTTGACTAAGGTAAATATTTTGAGTGTCTGACTGAAGTTAAAGTTCTTGTAGTCTAACTGAAGTAAATGCTTTGAATGTTTGGAATTCACTGATATTATTTTACTGAAAGTGTTCGTTTTGCGACTGAAGTTAAATATTTTGAATTTAACTAAATGTATTGAAAGAAATATATTGAATTTCGAACAGGGTGATTTTCAAATGAAACTTGGTTCCCAAAAGTTTATATTTTGATTATTGGGCTGGCAAATCCTTGGCCAATCTAGGCACTCCCAGGTACTAACAATAAAACATGCATTTGTATTACTATATTCAGTTTCGAAAGCGTAAAGTATTATTTTATTATTTTTCATGGGAATTGAGTAAATGTTTTGAGACTGTTGGCCTTATAGCTGCTTGCGGGTAATGCTCTTCTGTGTGTATGTGTGATCTGTTACTGATTGACCTTGGTCACGTCTTCAGCGCTACAGCGGTCACCTAACCTGTGTACTCTATGAACCCCTTTTTGACTATAACCATATGTCGTTATTACTTTCTGTTGGGATACTTATATTACATGAGTATATTGGGTGATACCTACTCTCCACTGTACAGTTTTCCTAGGGTGGTAAATCCCTGGCTAATCCAGGCACTCCAAACATTATTGATTTTGGATTTTAGTGGTTTGTTAAATATGTTTATTGATCGTTTATTGAACTGTTTTCTAAGTGTCTACTGATCTGTTTATTGAGTGCTCACCGATCGTATGATGATCGCAATTTTTCGAACTTAGTGAATCTATTTATTTAGACTCATATAATTAAAATGGAGGACTTGAGAGTTATGAGAATTAATTTAATTAAGCAACAATTAAATTTTAGAATTTAATCAAATTGAAAATGGAGTATTTAAAATTAAATGTGTGTGTATATATATATATATATATATATATATATATCAAGAAAATAAGTATTCATTATATATATGTATAAATATATTTATGTGAGCAAATATGTGTGTGTATATACACACAATAAAGATTATAAAATTGGAAAAATATATAAATAATAAATAATTGGATATATATATATATAAATATACATTGTAAGGATTTTATATATAATATTTATATATAAAATTCATGTATGTATAATATATATTTAATAAAAATGTATATATATACGTATTATATATAATATATAATAATAAAAATAAATAAATATTTATTCATAGCAAGCTTACAAAGGAAGCTTGCCGCGATTGTAGTCTGCAAGGTAGACTTAGCCAAAAAAAAGGAAAAAAAAAAGAAAAAGAAAAAGAAAGGAAG
Source organism: Heritiera fomes (assembly GCA_032173925.1). Lineage (NCBI taxonomy): Eukaryota > Viridiplantae > Streptophyta > Magnoliopsida > Malvales > Malvaceae > Heritiera > Heritiera fomes. Next base: position 10,078,694 of record JAPDPM010000009.1, on the reverse strand, counting down.
AGAATTGATCTGAGAAGGGAAGAAGAATCGAAATAGAGAGAGCACGATTCAAGATGAGTTGGCTAGCGAGAGAGAGAACCGATGATGGGGGAAGAGGAATGGAGAGGAAGAAGAAAAAGAGCTGCTCCTCGTCGCTGCCTTCAACCCCGCTTTTCCACTACAGCAAAATTAACTTTTAACGGCATATATTTAACGGCGTTTTAAATAAAATCGCCGCCAAGTTCCGTGTTTTTAATCAAGTAGCGGCATTTCATCCAAAAAAACGCCGTTTAATTAAAAAATTTTTGCCCAACTGCGACGTTTCCATGATAAAACACCATAAATTTAACAGATAGCAGCGTTTATTTCCTAGAAACGCTGCTATGTAATAAATATTTTAAATAATTGCTTTTTAGAAAATAAAGGCAAGTTAGCGTCATTTATAAACACCGCTAAGTTTTACACTTAACGGCGTTTTTCTCTGAAAAACGCCACTATGTTAAAAAATTAAATCACCTGTTTTAGCATTTTCTCCTTCCCGGTCGTCGATCCCAAATTCTCTCTCTCCAATTCTCAGCTTGCGTCTCTCTCTCTTTTCGATTCTCAAGCTCACATTCTTCTCTCTCTCTGATTTCAAGCTTGCGTCTCTCTCTCTTCGATTCTCAAGCTCACGTTTCTCTCTCTCTCTCCCTTCGATTCTGTTTCACTTGTTTTTTCTAAAATGTAGGGATTTTTCTCAATCATCCTCTGCTACTAACGTGTTTTTTCTAAATGTAGGGATGCTTTCGATTTAATTGTTGTCAGATTTTTATTTTCAGGTAATGCAGTTCGTTTGATTGATTTACTCATATATTTTCTCTGGTTATACTGAAAGGGAATTCCAGAGGGGATGAGATCGCGTGGTTTGCGGATAGGGATAAGATTGTGAGAAGCGAGTATAATCCAGCTACAACTTACACATTTGGTAATTGCCTAATCTCTTGTAGACTTTTAGTGTTGGAATTTATTGCTGATTTTTCCCCATAGTTTTGATTGTCTATTTCCGGAATTGTTGAATTTGTCTATTTGAAAGTATTCCATTTCCAATTAAATGGAGAAATATATTATTTTGCTGGGGGATTTGGAGGTGTTAGGTAATCAGAGTTTTTTTTTTGAATAGAGGTAATCAGAGTTTTATATATGAAGATTTACTAATTTTTGGTTAAAATGATTTAGCACATATATGATGTTTAAACCTAGCAATAAATGAGGATTTCGTATGAATATTGTTGGGTTTGCTTTTTACAGACAGAGTATTCAGACCTCATGCAACTTCTCAAGAGGTTTATGAAGTAGCTACTAAACCTGTAGTGAAGGCTGCAATGGAAGGTGTTAATGGTATGAAAATTGAGTTACTGCAACTTATATTGATTTCTTTCGGTTGTTTGCTAATTAAATTTTAACTAAAAATATCTAATGATTAATTGATTTGAATTGATTTATTGTCATGTTCTCAAACATGTTGCTTCGTTTCAATTTTGAATTTATGCTATATATTTAATTGAGGCTAATATTAGGTTGCTGGAATTATAGGAACTGTTTTTGCTTATGGTGTTACAAGCAGTGGGAAGACGCACACCATGCATGTAAGTCTAGTAGCCTATACTGGAGAAAAGTCTACTGGAGTTCTTTTATGACTTTGTGCTTATATTTGACAGTTACTCTACATGAACTTAGTTGCTTGAGGGCTTAATCCCGATTCCTAAATTGTGCTAAATTTATCTGTTCTGAAAGTTAGTAATCACGTGTGTAGCATGGTTAATGTTTCAGGAAAATGTTCATCAATCAGGACATCTTTACTAGTATAAGTAGTATAGAGACCAAACCATGTGTTCATATTAACTTCCAATTTCATACTCTGCATCTCTTATATACTCTGAAAAAGACAAAAGAAAAAGGAATTTTGTATTTGCATTTCAGTTTAATTTATTTTTACCAGTTAACTTCTATCCGAGGACGTTTTGTTGCATTAAAACTACAAAATCATTTGGCCCTTTATTGGCAAAAAGATTTTAGTAACATGCTTTTGAATAATTTTATTCATATTACTATCTCAATCCAATTAATATTAACAGCCCTGCATTATCATCCTGAGAATTATAGATATATTCTCCTTGCATTAAGTCTACAATTTCATTTGCTCAATCATGCCACTCAGGTATGTGCTTTAGGTATTCCTAATATTTATATGCCTTTTGGCCTTTTTATCACTTTTATTATGATGCTAGAAATCTTTTGCTATTGCATATTTAGGATGCAATTTCTTTTTGTATATGCTAGGAATCTGTGCAGACCAATTACAGTACTGCTGTTCGGATATTGCTACTAAATGTCATCTTTAGTTAGAAATTTGTATCCGGAAATGAACTTTATTAGAAACTATGTATTTCAAACCTTAACGGTTTGAAATATAAATGTCATATTTAGTTTATTTTTCTCTTTCACTCACTCTATATATACAGCTTGACATTACAACGTTTAGAATTGAATTACTGATTGTATTACTTTGCCTTTGATTTTTAGAGTAGATTGTAAGTGGAAGACAATTCTTGCTTGGAATTCCATATTAGTTTCAAGGATCTTGTTCTTGGTATGCATGACTATCGTTTATTTTCTCTTTAAATTTCTTCTTGTTTATTTTTTCCTTTTTTATTTGCTAGGTTGGTTCAGATTCTTTATTTTTTATTCAGTTTCTAATTGCACACTGCAACTATATTCATTTGCATTATTGGATGAAATTCTTGTATTTACTACGATTAGGAATTTTTTGGTCTTAAGTTTTGCATGTTAGTTAATATGTAGTTAATGTTTTCTTCTTTTACCTACAAGTGAACTTGATTGCTAATGTAATGTTGCTCCATGATGTGTAAAACATTGTTCTGAATTGTTTCGCATGTTAGTTAATTTGATTAAAAGCCATTTGAACCACTGTTAAAGTACTTGAAGTTGGCTCGACTCATCATTTAAGTAGCTCGAGCTGAGCTCAGCTAAAAAACTAAAGAGTCAAGCTCGAGTAACTCACGAGTACCTTGACTCATTTACACTCCTAATCTATAGCAAAAATAAATGCTATTGGCGTATAGTGTATAGACATCTAATTTTTTTTATTGGTGTATAATGTAGCAAGTTATAAATGGATAAGAGTTGGATGCAAAAGTCGAGGTTAAGTCAAGAGTACCAAGAGGGAGTAGAACGATTTCTTAATTTTGCATTTAAGAATGCAAGTGAGGATGATATGATACTATGTCCGTGTTTGAAGTGTGGTAATATCTCTTGGCATATGCGTGAAATTGTGTTCGAACATTTAATCTGTATAGGATTTCTCCCGGGATACATTAATTGGTATTTTCACGAAGAAGCTAGCCTTCTAGGTCACCATCAAGAGTTGCTCCAAGTGCAACTTCCCAAATTCAACGTGATCTTCCTATAAGACAAGATAACATGGAAGGCATGTTGCGTGATGCTTTTAACATCCAAAATTTGTCACCTTAAAACGAATGATTTCGGTGAACATGGTAGAGGTCTTGAGGACCAAGAACCTAGTAGAGAAGCATCAAAGTTTTATAAGTTGCTTGAGGATATGAATGAAGAACTTTATGAGGGATCAAAGCATTCAAGGTTGTCTTTTTGTGTGTGTATTTTTCACTTGAAATGCATGTGTGGGTGGACAGGAAACTCTTTAACCTTGTTTTTAGAGTTTATGAAAGAAATGTTTCCTTTTGCTAAAATCCCTGAATCTTGTAAGGATTGTAAGAAGATGATCAAGGATTTAGGTCTTGGATATGAGAAAATTCATAGTTGTTCGAACGATTGCATGTTGTATTGGGGCGACAAAAAAATCACCAATCTTGTTATGTGTGTGGCAATTCTCGTTGGTTAGACACAAGCCTCGAAGATGGCTTGAATGAGGATGATGGTGAGTTACATTTGAAAAAGAAACCTGCAAAGGTCTTGCGGTATTTTCCTTTAATACTAAGACTTTAAAGACTTTTCATGTCTTCCAAAACATCAGATTCTATGAGGTGGCATCATGAGGGGCAGACAAAGGCTTCTTGAGGCATCCTGCTGATTCTTTGGCATGGAAATCATTTAATTCCAAGTTTCCAGACTTTGTTTCTGATCCTCGAAATGTGAGGCTTGGACTTGCGTCTGACGGTTATAAATTATTTAAAATGATGAGTATTGCTTATAGTACTTGGCCAGTTGTTCTAATTCCTTACAATTTGCCACCATGGTTTTGCATGAAACAATCTTCTTTTATCTTGTCCATGATAATTCCTAGTGAAAAAGTCCCAAAAATGATATAGACATCTACTTACAAATTCCCATTGAAGAGCTAAAGAAGTTACGGGAAGGAGTTGAGACTTATGATGCCTCAAAGAAGGAAAACTTTTGTATACGTGCTGCTTTATTGTGGACCATTAATGATTTCCCCTGCCTATGCAAATCTATCAGGATGGAGCACCAAAGGTCGTCATGCTTGTCCTTGTTGTGCTGGACAGACATGTTCAAAGTGATTATATAATAATAAGAAGTTCTATTATATGGCCCATCGTCGGTGGTTACCTGAAAATCATCGATTTAGATTCCAAAAACATCTTTTTGATGGCACTGAGGAGCTTAGGAAAGCACCTACACTTCATCTTGGGTCCAATATCTTGTCAATGTTGAAAGATATCAATTTTACTAATGGAAAAAAAACATTCGAGTGGTACCAAATCAAGAAAAAGAGTGAGGGAGATGTTTGAAGGTGATCCTTCCATATTTGAAGTTGATGATGTTGATCCTCGAAGCGATGAGGATGAAGATGGCGAAGATGACCCTAATGAGGTTAAATTGTGGAAAAAATAGGAGCATTTTCTTTGAGTTGCCTTATTGGGAATATAATATATTGCGTCATAACCTTGACGTAATGCATATAGAGAAGAATGTTTGTGAGAATATTATCAGTACAATTCTTAATGTGGATAGAAGATCAAAGGACAACTTAAAGAGTCGGCTTGACTTAGTTGACATGGGAATTCGCATCGGACTTCATCCTGAAATGCTTCCTAATGGGAAATTATGGTTGCCGTTTGCTTGTTTTGGGATGTCTAAAAAAGAGAAAGATGTGTTTTGTAAGGTTTTGAAATGTGTGAAGGTCCCAGATGCTTATGCCTCAAATATATCAAGATGTGTTAATCTCAAGGAGCATAGACTTTACAGTTTAAAATCACATGATCACCACATATTGATGCATGTTTTACTTCCACTTGCCTTACGTTCATCAATGTCAAAGCAAGTAACTTCAGTGATAATTGAACTTAGTAACATATTCAAAGCTATTTGCTGCAAAGTTCTTAGAGCAGAGGAGCTTGAAAAACTTCAAGATCGAGCAGCGACAACTTTATGCCATTTGGAAAAAAATTTTTCCTCATAACTTCTTCACTATAATGGTGCATCTCGTTATTCACCTTCCATATGAAACAAAAGTTGGTGGGCCAGTGCATTATCAATGGATGTATCAAATTGAGAGGTATTAATGGCTTAAAAAGTTTGCATTTATCATTCTTTTTAGCGTACGAGGTATATATAACATTTTCTTAATCCTTAGGTTTTTAGGGAGATTAAAATCTTATTGTCGAAACAAACGATATCCGGAAGGTTCCATTGCTGAAGGATATTTGGCTGAGGAGTGTATGACATTTTGTTCAAGATACTTGGAAGATGTTGAAACAAGATTTAATCGCCCATCGAGGAATTTTGGGCTCCCTCATAGTGACTTTACTCACACGTATATGTTTGGAAGTTTTGGATAACCAATAGGTACAGTTGAAGTGGTGGACTTGGATGATAAATCTTGGGCACAAGCACATTGATATGTGCTTCTCCATCATGAGTCAATTGAATCATTACGCACGTAAGTTAATGTTCATTATTTAAGATATAATTGTTATGTTTTTTTTCTTATTTTAATACATCATGTTAATGCGTATAGTGAATTTAGAAACAACTTGAGAGCTCGTGCTCGTGCTCATTCTCGACGATTGAACCCTCGCGAGCTTGATAAGTTATTCATGGAGAATTTCCATGAATGGTTAGGCCAAATTGTAAGTAATGCAACTTTCATACTTAGTGTCGATGTATAGGGTATGAATATAATTAACAAAATATATTTCATTCAATATTGTAGGTATGGAGTGGCAAAGATATTAGTGAAGAAGTTAAGATACTTTCACAAGGCCCGAACAAGATTGTGAAAAGATACCGGGGTTTTATCATAAATGAATTTCGATTTCACACTAAATCTCGTGAGAGATATAGGAGATCACAAAATAGTAGAGTTGTTGTTACTTCTTCAACTACTAGTTATGCTAGTGCTAGATACACTAACCCTTTGGAAGGAAATGTCGATTACTATGGCATTATTAATGATATCATTGAGTTGGATTATTATGACAAGTGGATGATTGTCTTACTTCGATGTGATTGGGCTGATGTGACTAATGCCAGAGGTATTAAGAAAGATCATTTTGGATTTACAATGGTGAATTTTTCTAGAGTAATCCACACTGGACAACAAGTCGTTGATGAGCAATATGTTTTTCCTCTCAAGTGAAACAAGTCTTTTATTCTGAGGATCCCAAAGATGCGGGTTGGTTAGGTTGGTTAGTTGTTCTTTATAATACACCTAGAGACTTGTTTGATATGGGTGAAAAATCCATAGATGAAGTTGAACCCCAAATTAAATATTTGCCTTTTATCGATCAAAATTTGGATGAAAGTATCCCTGATGCTCAGTGGATCCGTGAAGATGATGAAGACATTTATGAACCATGATGGATGAGTGTGAATTCCTATAAGCTGAAAGACTTTCTATAAATTGCAACTTGAATTGCCACAGACTTGGTTTAATTTCAATTGCCACAAGCTGAAAGACCTTTTTTTTTTCTTTTTCTTTATTAGTGAATGGAGATTAATTTTTTATCTTAAAATTTAATGACTTCAAGTTAATTAAATGTGTACAATGTGTCTAATGTGTTAAATTAAACATTCTTTTGTTGATTAAAGGTTCAGTTTCTGTTATATACAAGTTTATGTAAACCTTATTCTACCTGCAGACAAGTTTTCAGGCCATACTATGTATTGCCTAAAGAAAATAAAAGGATTCTGCAATGGCCTCAATACAGCTAATTTCTTGGTAATGGTAGACAAGTTGAATGTTGTGAACGAACATGTCATCATCAAGCTGAATTTTTAAAGTATTAATTCTATTCCTTTCATGACTATTACTTTTGCTTTTCAGCTCTTTGTTCTTGTATTTTTATCTTTTATTCTCTCCTTTTCTTCCATTTTCTATTGTTTCTTTTGTTTTTGCTGGTGAACTGAAAATCTGGAATTTAATCGTTACTGCTTTATTGCTTTTTGCATTTAACTTCAATTTTTAAATCCAAATCTCATAGCTAAAAATATGGAAGTTAATCTTTCCTATTATGATGCAGATAAGTTAAAATGCCCAAAAGCAAACTAGTAGGCATCAATATTCGAAATATTGATGAGTTATAACCTACAGCTGAGACAAATGCACCCCCTGTAGTTGACACATGTATAGAAGATGATGGTATCCAGCCCAGTTCTACAGCTAATGTGAATACAGGTATTTTTAATATATTTATATTTAAATTGACTTCTGTTTTGATAAATCTTGCTAAATTGGAGTTTATGTTTGTATAGTTGGTAGAGATGGCAAACATAGAGTAAGAGGTTGGACAACATTAAGGGAATTATGGACACTACCTCCACAAGATAGGATACTTGTGAGTGGAAATAATATTGGGCAACCAATTGATGAAGAAACTAGGCTATTATCTGGATTTTTGGGAATGTTTGCCAGGAATGGAATGAAACTACCTCTTCATTATGCAACATGGCATAAAGTGCCGCAGAGAACAAAGGATGAAACTTTAAGCTTTATTGAGGTATTGTTATGACTTTTATTAAGTTAGTAAATTTTTTTTTATAGGTTGAATGTTTTATAGTCTATTTCCTTTTTGCAAGAAAGATTTATTCTTGAAAATATCTGTAGAAAGTACTTGTGTGATTCTTTGGGTAAAAAATGGAGAGATTATAAATGCTCTTTGAAAAAAAAATTATTTTGATCGAAATACGGATCCAAATGTGACTATGCAAAATGTGCCCCTCTGTGTTGTTAGGTGGCAATATGAAGCTTTAGTTGCATTTTAGTATTCAAAGGAAGGGGAGGTACTAATTTTATTTGTGTTAAGATATTGGTATTATTAATATAGGTGTTTCTATGAATTATTTTATTGATTATTTTTTTATATACTATTTTATATCATAGGAGCGAGAAAAAAGAGGGATTTCAAGTAGAAAGCACCAAAAGTATACTCATACGGGGTGGATCCAAAAGCTTCGCAAGAATTAGAAATGAACAAGTAAGAATTATTTTCTTTTTCCATTAACATATATGTTTTTAGCTATATAGGCTGATTGCTTACTTTGTTTATCCATTATTAGGAGAAAATACACGGTGGAAAAATTAGACATGTGGAGTTGTTTTGAATAACTCACACAAAGAAAGATGGATCTTATTTAAACGAAACATCTCAAAGAATTGTAGTAATTTTTTTATCTACTTATTTGAAAAATAATGTCATTTTCTAATATAATATGATGAATTTATTATGTTATTTAATTGATTTATGGGAGGCAACAAAAGAGAAGATGGTTAAGCTTGAAGCATTAGTTGATACTTTTGTTAGCCAGCAAGATTTGGAAGATCAAGCTTTCATTGAAGTTGTTGGAAAAGAGAGAAATGGATGAGTTCGAGGACTTGGGATGGGTCCCACACCTTCTGGTTATTATGGACACCAAGATCGTCAATTCTCTCAAAGTAACACACAACAAGAGGTTTTCACATTAAGAGAAAGATTACAAACTATGGAAGCACATGTTAAGGAATTGGCAAGTGAGAGAGAAACTCAGCAAGCTAAATTTCGGCAAATGCAAGAGCAGTTTTACCATATGATAAACCTTATGCAGCAACAAGTTCCGGAAACTTCATCAAATCAGCCACCGCAGGTATCAATACTCTAGACCTTTCATGCTGTACTACAAGAGCACATTTTATGCACTAACTTTGAGATCCAGATACTTAACATGTCAACCAAAACAATTAATCTAGGCCAGGAAGACAACAATCAGTAGTGATTATAGTGAACTACATGAGACAATACAATAAATCCTAAGATATGATGAAAATATCCAATACTAAAGATCAAGCCTGATAAAGCATAGCAAGCATGCAAAGCTAATCAATCCTTGTAAGATATCATAAACCGACAAGTTACTAATATGTACTATAGTACAAAATTAGCAAATAAAACTATTGAACCAAATGTCCAGCTGCAGACATGAATAATGCCATTGACTTGCATCTCAACCAAGACATAAAACTATTAAGAACTTAAATAGTTACCTCTTCTTTGTTCTGTTCATGCTGCAATTTGGTTCTTTGTCTTACAATCTTGTTCTCCTCTATTGTCTTCCGGAGCTTCTCACTCACAATACCAAAAGACTCTTCAAGAGCACTTTTTAGCTTTTGCTCTTTCGCAACCTTGTTCTTGTAAAAAATAAGCTGGTAGTTGTCCTCACTCATTTGCCTGATTTGCTTAACAACCATTTCTTGATAGGATCTCATCTCAAATTTCAGCCTTGATTTGCCTAATCAACAGATGAGTTATACAGGACATCAATTAACAGTAGAAATACTTATTTGTAAAGAAAATGATATAGAAAAATCTAAAGCATTTAAAGTTATGTTGCATTTTATCCCTGCATGCATATAGCCATCTTTTGTCGCAGAGAGAGAACCTTGAGAATGCTGGTTGAAGCTGTCCAGCTCTACCTTCGTAGCCATATAACCATAAAGTTGGCGCTTTCCACCTAGATAAAATAAGACCTAACGTTTTACCCACCTCAGTTCTAGGTCTTGTATTTTGCATTTCTGAGTTTGTAGGCTATAGTGTTGGACAAGATAGCATCTTTTTTTCTTTTCTTTGTCGTACAACTCCTTCCAATCAGTCTGTCTTGTAGTTAATTTGAGTTTGCTGGGTTTTCTTCTTATCTCAAGGTGGGGTGTGTATTTGGGTTTGGTCACTGTTTCTTGGATGAGTCTGCTTCATGTATTTAGATTTGGTTTAAAGGTGGGGCATTTACTTTGAATGTTATGTTGCTGGATAGCATTCATAATCTCCATGAACTGGTTCATTAATGGTGAATTTAAGGACTTAAAGGCTGGTCTCCTTGGTGAGAGTGGTAGCAAGATGTGGTTCAAATGGTGGGATAAAGTTTCAAGCTATAGCTTCAAGATCCAACATTACTACTACCAGTATATTGGTTCCAAGAGGGTTAGCAAAATTTGTTGGAGAAAGCTTTTGTTTTTATGGGTGGTTGGTTGGATAGTAGCTTCTATAAATATATTGTGATTTGTGTCTTGGTATGTATCTATGATTCATTATTCTGATAATGCTATGCGTGTTTTGCTGCATGTGCACTGTAGAGCCGGGTAGACAGCCTTTGAACTTTGTTTGGATGCTCTTTTTGTTTAGTGAATTTTAAGGTTAGGGTTCTCTATACTTGTAAAGTTTTAGCATATTTACACATTTGTGCTTTGAATTGCTCTACTAAGACTTTGTTTTTTGGCTTGAGTGAGGAATCCAAGCTTTGTTTCTTCTAGAAATGTTAATATTGTTCTAGTTTGGACTTGATCTTTGGTTACAGGAATTATGAAGAAAGCAAAGACTAGAAAATTCTGGTTTGTTAATTACCTATGTTTAAGTTTTAACCATGGTTGTTGAAGCAATCCTTGGTTTCTCTTCTTTAAGCTTTTATTTATCAAATTCAGTTGTTCATTATGGTTTTAAATTCCAATGAAAATTTTGATTTGCCTAGTAGTGAGATTCTTGTGTTAATAAGTTTTGATACTGTTTTAAGTTATTTTGATTTGCGTAGGAGTGAATGGTATATGAGATCTTTTGGCTTTAATTATTTTAGATTCTGTGTATGCATATATTTGAAATTTTCTTGACATGTATTTTCTTCTGAGATGTGTATTTGCAATGTCAAAGCTAGTTGTTTGAACTTTGTGCTGCAGGAATGTTGTTTCGTTTAGTGATGGAGTTCCAGACAAAAGCAAGAAATGCCTTGAATGATCCTATGCATAAGCATGGATCCTACAGCTAGAAATGCCTTGAATAACTATTTTGTAGTGCAGGTATGTTACTAATGTATGTTCTATAACGGTTCCTAACATAAAATTGTGCTTTAGTTACACATATGCTCTTCTAGGATAATGCTAATTCTAATAATTTTGTTTTCTTTACTATTTTGTGGTTGCATAGTGGATGTTATAAGGGAACTTGTTAAAGAAAGAAAGGAGAACTTTTGGATGTAAAAGCTTAAGAATTATGTAACCTTAATCTTTGTTCTTTCTTTCTTTTTTCTTATATATGTTTTCTTTAATTAGATGTTGAGAGATTCAAATGTTTAAGACAGATTTATTTTTATATCAAATAGGAGATGTATAAATTTAATTTTCATTACATTTATTTTGTATTATTCATGTCTTAATGTAATATTGTTTCATCATTCCTTTTTGTTCTTAATGTAAATACTATAAACACTTATTTTATAGTATTGTGTTGGTGAGGTCGGCTAAGCAGAGGCATGAAGCAAATTAATCGAATAATTAAAATTTTAAAAAAAAGCCTAACTTAGCGGCGTTTTTTCCCTAAAACGCTGCTAAATTTGCGACGTTTTTTTCTAAAAACGCTGCTAAATTTACGGCGTTTTTCCATAAAACACCGCTAAATTGCGACGACAAAAACACCGCTAATATGCACAAAATTTTTGCGAACTTAGCAGCACTTTTTTTAGAAAACGCCGCTATTTTTCCTAACACTAGCGAAGCCGGCATTTTTTACGGCGTTATCTGGCAATGCCACAATAGTTTAGCGGCATTTATAAACGCTGCTAAAGGATAAAAAACGCCACTAAAAGTCCATTTTGCTGTAGTGTTCGCTGCTACGTCAACGTTGCTCCTGCTCCCTCGCTGTTGTGTCAACGCCGTTCCTGCTCACTGCTACACTTGCTATCTCTAGTGAAGGCAGAACGGGTGCAAAAAAAAAGAGAAAAGAAGAGAACAAGAAAGGAGGAAAGAAAGAGAACCGAGAAGGTAGTGAAAGTACCAGTGAAGGTACTCACCACCTTGGCACTCCTGTTGCCGCTACTCACTACCATTCCTACTGCTACCAGTGAAGGTAGTGGCTGGCTGATTTGGGCTAAATTGGATCTACATCTACCCAAACCTGATCTAAATTGGTTCAACAGAAACAAAAATGAAAGAAAAAAAAGAAAAGAAAGAATAAAAGAAGACAGAAATGGAAGAAGGGTAAAGGATCTCATTTTATTTTATTTTTATTTATTTAGTAATATTTAAATAATTGTGAAACTTCCTAAGTGTGTGTATGGATTCGAGATTGTAGAGATATACAAGTGGTGACTTAAGCTTGCCCTAGCTGAAGAAAGATTAAATTGCAAGCTTTGACACTAGGGAAGACATTTATGTAAGATAGTTGTAGACTTAACTGTGTTAGTTTGATTGGTCTGACGTTTATAGATTAAAATTTAAAGTTTTGAAAGTGTGATTAAATAAGCTTATTAGTCATGAATGGATAATGATGTTGATGTGAAGGATTGAGACTAATAATGTGATGATTTATACTATAGTCATGATGTGATAATTATAAGTAGAAATTAGACTTATAATGTACAAGTACTTATGGAATTGTGATATTATAGAATGTTGTTAGAAATATTTAGGATGTACAATTTGATATAAAATGGGATTGAGAACAGTATTTAGATGATAATGTAACTGCTGACGAAGTTAGAGTCGAAAAAAAGAAATATTTTGATTGTAATTGCAGCTAAAGACATTGGCAGGAATTAGATCGGTTTTGCTATTGCGTTAGAAAATATGAAAGATCTTTTAGTGTATTACATTTTCCGTAAAAGGATTATGGACAATTAATTGAATTTAAACTATTTTCCGCAGCTCCGAAGTAGTTGGGTAGAAATGGATAAGTAGGCGAATATATGCTCACCTACTAGCTCGGTATTGCAAATTAGACTGTAAGAAAAGGGCATTAACACTGAATAGGTAAGGGATATATATAGAAGGCGTATGGATACTGTGTTGCATGTTTTTGATGAAATATGATTTTTATGAGATTGAATTGATGGTTCAATTGGAAATAAAAATTGAAATTGTGGTTATAAACTGTGTTTTCGTGCCGGGAGGTTAGGATAGTTAATACTGTTATGCTATCGAAATTTCTAAAAATGATCCTAAATTTTTGAAATCATCATTTGGCATTGTTTATGCAAGTAGGAGTGATATAAAGATAGGATTTTGTAGTAAGGTTTACAAAGGGTCATGAATGTGCATAGATTTTGGAACTCAGTTTTCGAAGTGATTTTAACTGATTTTCACATTTTTTGAGATATATGTGTTTTTTAGTAATATTCTTATACGTAAAAAAAATATTTTGAATACTGGTTATTGAACTGAGAATATTTAGTGAATTTTTATACTTCAAATGTAATGATTACTGATTTTAATGCTTTATGAACTAATTGAAGATATGATTTATTGAATTGATCTTTGTAAACAATTTTGATTTGGTTTATAAACTATTTTGAGACTGTTGGCCCTATAGTAGCCTTCGGGTATATCATGCTCTTCTGAGTGAGTGGACCGTTTGACCAGATCGTGTCATCAGTGATTTTAGCATCCACAATTATCACTTGGCCCGTGTACTCTATAGACTCTTTAGACTATGGGCATATGTCTTCTAAATCTTTTAATGCATGATTCTATTGGGTGTTGCTAGGTCTCTGGTGATACTGTTTACTGTATTGATTTCTAAATGTTTATTGAGTACATTTTATCAAATTGATTTTTGTATGGTTTATTGAATTGTTTACTGAATTGTATTATAGAACTGTCTACTGTATTGTTTTGTTGAACAGCTTACAGATTGTTTTTTTTTGAATTGATTAATGTTTTGATATTATTGTTTATTGTAAGGTATTGTTATTGAACATGTTTTCTAATTTCTGTATTGTTTACTGAAATTGATTTCGATATCGTTTACGGAGGGTTTTTTGGAACTTCTTATTAGTGTGATTTGTTTCTGCTTAATGAAAGTTATTTCTGTGAACTTCTTGAGCAGTGTAATCGAATACGTTTTAATGAACTCCCTATAGTTGGAATTAGATGCTGGGACAAGTGAGTTACTTTGAATTATCCTTCTGTATCAACCTGATTATCTAACCGATTATAGTATCCTTTTAGACATCGTGCCCCAAATTGTGCAATTTTTGTTTTATTGTGAAAGAGCATGTTTTTATAATACCCACATATAGAAACGCATGGTATCGACTCTTTTATATATATTTCTTACTGCGCATAAGCTCACTCTCTTTATTCATCCTCATAGCTTATCATCGTAGGCTCAATTGTTGTTATGGAAAGTTAGTCGAAGTATATTCTCAGAAGCCCACTATGTCGAACAAGAAGGCATAAGTTAGTTGTTATACTTTTGTATTCAAATAGTGTGTGTATAGTTAATGTATTTGTAGTATGGGATGTAAATCACACAGTGAAATGTAGTAAGTGTCAAGGAACTAGTATGATGTATTTTAATCTAGCTGATATATACATATATATATATATATGTATACATTAGGATATTTCGATTTACACTCTAATAATATGTTTGATATTTACCATTAAATGATTTAATGGTATAGAAATAGATAGTAAAGGAAAGGAATAGAATGAATTTTACATTGACATCGAATATAAACCAAATGACAACGAATTTGAATGATATTGATTGTAATTGAAAAATAAAAGTCCAAAGAAAAAGTTAGTTTGAAATTTCATGATTTCAGTCGTGATAGACCGTTTACTGATCGTTTACTGAACTGTTTTTTGAAACGCTTAATAACTATTTATTGAGTGTTTACTGAAGTGTGTACGGAGTGTTTACCAACTGTTTACTGATCGATTACTGAATTGATACTGCATAGTTTATTGACTTTTTGAACTAATTTCTGAATCGTTTACTAATTGTTCACCGATCTGTTTACCGAACTGTTCATTGATCATTTTTTGAACCGCTTACCGAGTGATTTATACAGTGTTTTACTGAACGGGTTACTGAATGATTTATTGAGCATATACTAAACTATTTACTGATTGTCTATTAAACTACTTATTGAACTGTTTACAGAATGGTTTTATTAAACTGATTACTGTACTGTTTCCTGATTTATTTATTGGACGAGCTACTACGTTGTTTATTGAATCGTTTATCGAGTGATTTATTGAATGTTTACTGAATTATTTATTGAGTGATCTACTGAACGTTTTATTGAATTGTTCATTAAGTGATTTATTGAATGTTTTACAGAATTGTTTACGGAGTACTTTATTAAACGTTTTACCAAACAGATTACAGAAATTGTACACTGAACTGTTTAGTGAGAGCTTACTAAATGTGCAAATGCATATATCATCGTTTTCTACTAATTTTGAATTATAAATTAATTGATAACGATAATTTACCATATAGTATTGTTATTGAAGGATCGAAAGGTTTTACATTGATTTTATTACGCATGAATTCCTTCTCTGTAAAGTTTTCACAAATTCCCTATAATCAAATTTAGAGATTGAAACAAGTGAGGTGCTCTAAAGCAGTCTTTTGTACTCAACCTGGTACCCTATTCGATTATAATATCTTTTTCGATAGAGTGCTAAACACTGTTTTAGATATTGACTGTAAGTTATAAACATGTTTTCGATACATGCATAGAGGTGTGCATAGTATCAGTGCTTTTATATATATATTTCTTACTGAGCATAATACCTCCTTCCACCTTATAGATTTATGTGCAGTAATAACTTATTGTAAAGGAAGGTTTTGATCGGATTTCGATGGTGTGCCTTGCAGGTATAATTGCACAATTACTTTGTTGTATTCAGATATTTATTGTACAGTACTTTAGTATGTAAAAGGATGTAAATGTAGAGAATTTGAATGTAAAAAGGTAGTCTTTGGTACTATATGCTTATATAGTTAAGATGAGACTGTAAATAAAAGTAATACATATTGTGAGTGATTGCACTGGGACCAATTGAAATAATTAGATATTGATTTAGCTAAGTAGATTTTAGCTTATCGTCAATGTGAGGACATTAAGCACAGTTCAACCGACTGAGTGAAAATGGAAAAAAGTTAGTTCCAATTTTCAGGAATCAAAGCGTGACAAATCCTGTACTATTCAAACACTTGTTTGACAAAATTAAAATTAGATTTCCCAACAATATCCAACATCTTTGGAAGAAGATAGGGTGGAGGCCATCAGAACTGGGAGCCTTGAGAGGTTTCATACTGAAGAGAGCTTTGTGAACTTCTCCCATCAGAACTTGATTGTAATTAATTCCCTTTCTTCTTCATCAAGAAAAGAACTAAATTGACTATTAAGCGAGGATACTCGATTGCCGCTCACAAAAGATGATGTATAAATTGCAACAAAATTATCCTCAATCAACTTCTTTATACTCCTTTCCTCAGTTATCCAATTCCCAATTGCATTTTTGAGCATCAAAATTTTATTATGTCATCTATGTTGGTGAAGGAAACCGAAAACAAACATGCAGCGGAATTTAAATCATTCAGTCTCCACCAGGATCGATTCGGAGGGTTGCCTGATTAGGGTTTCGAGATTTTACCTAACGTTTTCTTTGATTTCTGTCATTGGTCGAGTCACAAGCAACAACCTTTCGTTCCTGCCTCTATGGTATCCACACGAACGGATCTCACGACTCTTGAACGTCTCACGATCAGAAGCCTTAAGGAGCGTTTTTGATTCTTTATAACCGAACTGCTATCTTCGATTAAAAGAATACTTTTCTATTTTCTAATTGTTGTTATTGTGCGGCTATGTTTCAGAAAACATCCTTTATAGGTAGTAAATTTTACCCTAAAATTTACTGCCAAACAGAACTCTAATCCTACTTAGAATAGGATTAGTTATATCCCTAATCCAATTCAGAATAGGATTAGTTATATCCTTAATCCAATTCAGAATAGGATTAATTAAGCTCCTCATTGATCCATTCTAAGTGTGCGACCCAATAGGTTCTCAAAACAATGGCAATGACAAAGACAAAATTGTCACAGGCAATGAGCGGTATCTAGCAACACATCATTGCTACCCATGTAACGAGAATGTCAATGACTCGACATAACCTTACTCGTGATAGATGTTACCGTGTAGTCTAATCCCTTTATCCTTTGATGTCTTGATTAGACACAAGTCATGGAATGTGTCACACTTGTATAGTCTAATCAGTGTTTCTTGATTCCTGAGTAGACTAATTAAACAAATAAAATCAATATCTCATATTGACTTATTCGAGCACGGCCATGCATTTTTAGTCTCACTCTATCAAAGGGCCCAAGACATTACTCTTGTTATATAAGAGGGATAAATCCTATCTTGATCACTCAACATCCCTCTACATAGATCAAGGCATACCCAATTACTACCTTTATAGTCCATCCTGTTACGAATGACATCTAGCAGCATTAAAGTATGCAATTCTCTATGTTGGGATCTCTGATGATCTCAAGTCAAAGGATCACATACACCATCATCACTATGAGAATCGCTTATGACACTCATATAACAATCCATGTAGCGTTCTCATGGAGGGTCGATCCAGTACATAGTTCTCTAACATGTACCTATGTGATGACTTGATATCCTATATCCATGACAATGGTCATCAGTCAACCATATACTAGTCTTATCGTATCATTGTTATCCTTATTCATAATAATACTTGACTAGGGATATTTTAAGAATAGTGTGTTATTACTATTCTAAGGACATTATCATATAAGATTACATTACGCAGTTATAAGACAAATATAATAATGAACTATAAATAAAATGTCATAATACATAAAAATGCCAAAGTCAATCATCTAATGAATGGTTCTAAGGGCATAATCCAACAGTTGGATAGTGGTTAAATGATAAAATCTAATATTTCGATCTCCATCCTTTATTAAGGGTATAATTGAGCTGACCTGAGTCAAGCCGATATAGTAAAGTGCTCGAGCTTGAGCTCGATTCAAAAGCTTACTACTCGATACTCAGCTCGAACTCGATAAACTCTTTTCAATTATTTGTGCTTGATGTCATACTCGAACTCAAGCTCGATTCTCATGCTTGAACTCGAGCTCGAGCTCAAATTTATTTTAATATTGTGTATCAATTAAATATAATAAAATATAAATTTTTTTAATAATAATAATAACAATGCAACACCAACAATATTGAAAACTAAAAAAACTCTAAACTCAAACCTTGTTTAATTTTATTAGAAGATTCAAAAAAAAGCATCGAAAATGCTATACATATCATAAAATCTACATAAGAAAAATATATCTCAATACAAATTCACTCCACACAAGTCACCACACATACCACACACAATGCACATAGCCTTAAAAAACATCACAATTTGCCAAATATCTGTAATTTAGCATGAACCAAGAAGGTAGAGACACAACACTTTAAAACATGAATAATTACCTTTTGGATGGAAGTCCATCCAAAGACTGCAAACTAATGTTGAATGAAACTAAAAGAAAACCGACATTGAATAAAAAAAAATACCAGGCAATCCATCCATGATTGCAAACTAACATTGAATAAAACTAAAAGAAAACTAACGTTGAATAAAAAAAAACACTAGACAATGCTTCAGGAGTTTAGAATATGCATACAAAAAATGGATAAAAATAATAGGAACTAACATTAGGCAACCAAGAATAAAGAGATTTTGGCTTTGTAATCAACATGTGTAACTGCCATTTTGCTCAGTCTCAATCACAGCCTCGGGATTCTTTGAAAATATCTACTATTATACACAAATGTGATATTAATAGAAGAAAAAAATCAATAATTTTAATAAAAATTGAAAAAACAAAATAGGAGTGGAAGGTGTGCCAGATCTATTGTAGGTGCACTTGATATGCTACGGTAGGGGCTAGGTTTATTGGATCTGCTGCTGGAGGGGAATAGGCTTGCCGAATCTATTGTGGCTCATTAGGTCTGCTGTGGAAGAGAGGAAAAGAGGAGCTAGACAAACGGTGTAAAGGCGCCAAAGCTTGGGTACTAGGCTCATCGAATTTGCTGTGGTTGAGCCTAAACTTACCGGATCTACTGCAGGAAGGGCTAGGCTTGTCAGATCTGCTATGGGATGGGCTAGACTCATTGGAACTACTGTGGAAGAGAGGAAGAGGGGCTGGATGGTTGGTGTAGGGTGTCGGAGCTTTGGGGTATGCCGAACTTACGATAGATTCTAGTTGGGGTTAGGGCTCAGGTAGGGGTAATGTTTTGGGTTAGGTTAAAATATGGAGAAGTGAGTAAATGTGAAAGGGATATTAAGGAAATAAAAGTTTTTGTATCTTAGGGCAAATATGTAATTTTACATTAAAATAATAAAGCTTGATAATGCTCGCAAGCTATTTGAACTGGTATCTTAGTAGTTGAACTTGACTTGCTCGATAGCTCGAGCATGAGCCCGGCTTGACAAAAATCAAGTAAAATTTGAGTTTTTGTCGAGTTAAGCCCGAGTAGCTCGCGAGCACTAGTGTATTGTTTACACTCTTATCTTCTATCCAATTAATCCTAGGTTTTAATGCCCATATCTCTTCTTCAAGTTTAAGAATTTGTTGATATTCTTCAAGTAAAGATTCTTCAAGTTGTTGAAGCCATGAATTAATTGAGAAATCATGAGCTCTTTGGATTCTATCCAATTGTGCTCAAAGTCTTCTCTTTTTCCACATCGCATTACCAAAAACGTTTTTGTTCCATGGCATAATAAGTTCCCTAAATGTTTTTATTGTTGAAAGAAAACAATCTTGGGAGTCATTCCAAGTACTTCTCACCATATTGTTAAAATCAAGATGAGAGAATTAGATTGTCTCGAACCTAAGTGGTCTCTTACCAAATCTTGGGGTTTTAGGATTAGTATCTATAAGAATAGGGCTATGATCGGATTGCAACCTAATCAAATGAAAAACCATGGAATTTGGAAATCTCTCTTTCCAATCTCCATTAACCCAAGCCCAATCTAATCTTTCTCTAATAACCTGCCATAATGGTTGTTATTGGTGCATGTAAACCGATGATCAACAAACCCCATGTCTATTAATCCACATTCATTCATACAATCGTTATATATTTGAGCTTTGAATCGTTTGATGGGCCTTCCTCCCATTTTCTCTGATTCATCAATTAAGTTATTGAAATCACCAATTCTTCCCATAGTTTTCATCTAATAGCAAACCTAGGGCAAGCATAAATAGATGACCATTGAAGAATTTCCATCTTCACCTCTCTTGATTGCCAAAGGAGCCAAATATCACCTGAGAAACCTTTAGCATCGACTCGAAAGACATTGTCAAAGCCAAGAGACTGGCTCACTTGCTCTGCCTTCTCTCCATATATTCTCGTTTCCACAACAATTGCTACACTTGGATTATTAATCCGAATGAGTTCCATGAAGTTGCATTTGAATTTAGGATTTCCTGCTCTTCTTACGTTCCAAAATAAAACTCTCAATGGGAAAAAATCAGAGGGGGTTTGATTAAGGAACCACTAGCTAGCTTTGGAGATGCCCTTATCTCCCCTGTTGCCTTCTTGAAGATCACGTTTGGTCATTGGTGATGATGTGGAACGTAGACCGTTTAGTGATTCCCCTTGTTCACCATATCTTTCTGTGTTGGCCATAACATAATCCCTGATAATTGGCGGTGCCTATATCAGAAAAGCCTTTAAGTTGTTCTTCTCTAGCCATAGCTTCCTTACTGTATCCCAACTGGATCTGTGATAAGATATCCCTACCAGAGGAGGAAGAATAATTGCCTGACTCAACTATGGAACTTGAAGCTAATTTGTTATCGAGGATAGAAATGGTAAAGGGTCGGCAATAAGCATTTATGCATGTTTGCCTAAATTAGCGACGGAAACACCAACGAAATTTTTGTTTTACATTAGAATACTTTTGCTGACATCAAAATTAGCAACGGAATCAGTGAAGAAAATTTCGTTGCTAATTTTGATTGGCGACGGAATCTAAATTAGCAACGGAAAATTCGTTTGGTATGTTTAGTCAACTTGGAGCTATCATAAAAAGCACTATTCAAGTATAGCTTTTATAAAAGTACTGTTAAGGAAGTTAAATTAGCATTTGGCAAACCTAATATAAAAAAAACTATAGAATGTTGAAAACTATTCTATAAATTTTTGTATACTTTTAATAAATGATAAAAGTAAAACAATAAATTTTATTAAATTAAATTATAAGTTGTTAAGTTAAACAAATAAATAAAACAAAATAAAAATTTTGCTAATTTAAGTAAAAAATGAAATAGAAATAAAAATGATACAAAATAAATAAATAATTGTGAAATAATACGAATCTTCTTTTATAATTTTGTAAATTATTGAAAAACAAAGTGAAAATGCAAAAAAGTTTTAGCACTTGTTGGAAAAGTTTCAATATATAGCTTCACCAAAAAGCTTAAATTTACTTCATGCATAAGCTAAAATTTTTAAAATTTTGAAAGCCAAATGCCTAACTTTTGCATCTAAAATAGATAAACTCTTTCATACGTTAGACCAAACATGCACTTAGGGTATGAAATTTTAAAGGTTTTAAGAAGGGCTAAATCATAATAATTTTTGTTATGATGGTTGTAAAGAGAAACTCTAATTTTTGACCGGGTTGTGCTTAGTAATGGGTTACAAAGAGAAAGTTTTAGTGTGTGTAGAATTTCATTTTTTCCCTTATCCAGCTAAGAATTTAATTATTTATTATTTTAGAAAAATTCTAACCGCAACTTAAAATCTCCTCTTTACAATATATTACTGAAAACAACCCAACCAAAATATAAAATTTTTCTTTACAACTATTATAACCCAAATTAATTTCCTATTTAACCCTTATTAAAGTCTTTAAATTTTCATACCCCAAAATCACCACAACACCTAAAATTAGACAGTCGGCCATTGCGTCGACTGTTGCCTGCCACCGTTTGCAGTTTACTTAAAAAAAAAAATCAAAACAATCCTTCTGATTTCATTTTTTGTTTCTATCTAATTAGTTTTTCAAAAAATTATGTAGAAAGTCCTTAATCTAATGTCTAAGTTCTTGACTTCAATCTTAGATCCGCTACATTTTGGGCATTTTTGAAAGAAATTTATATTAAAAGTAGAAAAAGGAGGATATAATGAAAATTTTGAAACAAACTACCACTAGTGATTGGTGGCGATTTGTCTCTAAAAAACACCAAAATGTTGGATTTGATTCCCTTTTTCTTCCTATCTAATTAGTTTTTCAAAAAAAAAAAAACACTGAAAATCTTAGATCTAATATTTAAATTTACGACTTTAATATTAGATCTACTACGATTCAAGCATTTTTGGAAAAAACAGAATTTAGAAATGATAATACGAGGAAATGATGAAAATTTTGATATATTTTTAGAAGCAAATCGTTGTTGTCAAGCGACGATAAACTACAGTAGTGACCTGCGATCGATGTGAAGGCGACTTTCAAATTTTGGAAAGAGGATAGAGAAGAAATAAAAAAGAAAAAATAAATTTTTTGTTTGGAATAATTAAATAATTTTAATGAGGTTAATAAAGGTATTTTACAAAATTTTTGTACAAAAAAAAGTAAGAGAAAAAAGTCTCCACAGATGAAATAAGCTCTAACTGCTTATGTCAGTTTTTTGATCTGTATCTCTCTGTTTAGAGCTGTCAATTCTCGCACGGTTGCAAAAAATTTCCATGGAAACCAATACCTTTCTGTTGGCCAACGGCAGCACTCCTCTTGCTCTGACTCCCAACTATGTTCTTCCTCAAGACAAAAGACCAAATCTGTCCCAGGTATCCACTTTGGCCTCAATTCCAATCGTCGACTTGATGCAGCCATCTTCATTAGTTGTTGAGCAAATCTCCAAAGCTTGTGAGGAGTATGGCTTTTTCCAGATCATCAATCACGGGATACCCCAGGAATTATGTGACAGAATGATGGCTGCTATCACCGACTTCTTTGAATTGCCACCGGAAGAAAAGGCACCATTCTTTTCAACGGATCGCACCAAGCAAGTAAGGCTTTTCAATTACTTTGTCAAAGATGGAAGCCAAAACAAGGTTTCAATGTGGAGTGAATGCTTCTCTCACCCTTGGCATCCCTTGGATGAAATCCTCCATCTTTTACCACAAAACCCACCTCAATACCGGTTTGTCTTCTTCTGTATCTCCTGACTTTTTATATATAATATAATATTATAAACATCCACTTGTGCTTTCAATCCACTTTATATGCTTCGAATACTTGTGATTGTAATCTTAAACTGGGTGCAGAGATGCTGTTGCTGAATGTGCAAATGAGATTGGTGTTCTTATGAAAAGGCTATTGGGCTTGATATCTCAAGGACTCGGGTTGGAAATGGATTGTCTTGGAAAGAAGCTTGGTGAGAAGCCGAATCTTCGAGCACAGGGAAACTACTATCCGCCATGTCCAAACCCAGAGCTTACATTGGGGCTAAATGTTCATACTGATACTGGTGCCCTCACAATTGTTAGGCAATCAGAAGCAGTAACTGGACTCCAAATTATCAAAGATGGAAAATGGGTAGCTGTTGAATCCATTCCCAACGCATTTGTTATCAACCTGGGCGATCAGATTCAGGTACTCCATTTGTTTCACAAATTTTAAAAATTATGAACCAATGATGCATTTTACTTCAAATTTTCCATATCATGATGGGCTTAAATTAATAAATTTAGACAAGATTTGTGATAGTTCCAAGCACAAGGCAAGGTTAGGTAACCGACATTCCATTCCGCTTTTCTTTCTATCGCCACGTTCTTGGCTTCCGTTCTATTTCTTACAGTCAAAGCCTAAAGGCACGGTTTAGGACCATAAAAAAATATAAAATTTATTAGCTGCCAATTAATTAAATTTGCTTGCATTCTTCCCATGCATTAAAAAATATATATACTCTAGTTTGCGATCACATGTGATATATGGATTAAATTTATTTATTTAAATATATATATTTATACACAAAAAATTCGTATTATTATATATTTCTTTTTAAAAAAATTTATGATATGTATAAATAAGAAAATCGAACCTATAAATATATATTTATATTTATATCCAACTATCAAACTAACCATCATAAACTCGTATAAAAGGATAATGTCATAAAAAACTTACTCTTAATTCACTCCTTATTAGATATAAGTTCAAATTTTATCTTTTAAAATGGATTTTATATCATATAATACTATTTTCAAAACTCTGTGATGCTCGAAATTATATTAGTAAATCAATAAATTCATATATAATATAATTTTTATTTGAAACTTTATAATATAAGTTATAAGTTTATGAACAATCCAAAATTTTTATCTTTAATATTTTTTATTTGTATTTTGTATATTTCAATATAATAAAATAAGAAAATTATATATTGGGTATAATTATATAATTTTCGTCAAATTTAAATAAACTCATATTGTAATTTATTGAATCCAAGTAATCTATAAACAAAATTCAATTAATGTTTTTGATTTGAAAAAATTAAAAATTTCCTCATCTTAAAATTAATCTCATGTATAATTTTTTTAATTGGAGATTCTTCAATGAATTGTTGTTAGGCTGAAGAGGTAAGCAAATTATTATTGGTAATGATGTGTCATTTTACTTGATAATCTAATAGATTTTATAGATGGAAGAGAGGATATGGATAGAACAACAATCTACAATTTGATTAAAGTTTTAGTTATAATGCATATTATATAACTTTGAAACAAAGATAGTCATCTTATATAAATTTATGCATACTTGTTTCAATTATTTTTGACATTAGCATAGGTTTAAAACGATACACCTTAAACACTATAACTTACTACTGCTTGTCTCAAAATTGTACTTTGTTGTCTTCGTTTCGAACACAAAAGTTTGACTACTGAGATATTAGTTTGTCTTCCTAAATCTTAGTTATGGCTATATCCTTCAATGAAATTGAATATTGAACAATATTAAAATAACTGATAACTAATCAATACCTTAAAAGAAATTTAAAAAAGATTGTTAAAATCTTTATTAACTAATTACTTAATTACTGCGTTGAAAAATACAAACATCTCCTTTCTAGAATTATCAAATTCCTCAACATTTTCAACTTGTGCCTATGAGGTATACAAAATTCTACAATTAATTAAATTATATATTAACATTATAAA
The DNA here is from genome assembly GCA_032173925.1 of Heritiera fomes. Taxonomy (NCBI): domain Eukaryota; kingdom Viridiplantae; phylum Streptophyta; class Magnoliopsida; order Malvales; family Malvaceae; genus Heritiera; species Heritiera fomes. Next base: position 10,053,194 of record JAPDPM010000009.1, on the reverse strand, counting down.
GTGATTTTATTATCATCATGGAATAATATTTATCTACGCATTAAATATAATAAATATAATTAATATTTACCTTGGAGTTGGATTAGGGGCATCAACATTTTGAAGGAACATTAAAATTTTCCATTAACTTTAGATAGTTTCTTTATTGCACTTGCAATCACATGACATATAATAAAAGAGTTTTTAACAAGAATAGAATTGAGTGAAAAAAAAGCCTGAAGCCATCTATTGTAGTATGTGCTATATAGTACAAAGTAAGCTGATATGACAAACAAGCTAAATACAAGATAAAAACACAAGAAAAATATATAACATGCTAAAGATATACAAAACCCATTGATTAGGGATAAACTATAGTAGAGTGATTGGATATTGATCGTGAAAATCTTGATTTATTGAACTTTTGCTCTAATATCTCTATGATGCCCCCTTAAGATTGAGCTTTGGGAGAAGAGTTCAATCTTGCCCTAGGAGAAAGAAATTGTGTTCTTGGTAGTGGTTTGGTGAGGGCATGAACTAGTTGATCGAACGATGAGACATGGGCAACTCATAGAGGCCTAGTTTGAACTTAATCACGAATAAAGTGGAAATTTATGGCAACAAGCTTCATGTGAGAATGAAAGACAAGATTTGAACATAATTGTCTAGCTCTAACATATAGCACTGTCAAAACGGGTCGGCCCGGGCCAGGCCAGGGCCTAAATGGGCCGGGCCAAAAGCCCTTTTAGTTAAATGGGCCTAAAAATGCAAGCCCATATCCGGCCTTAAGGGCTAACGGGCCTAAATGGGTCGGCCAATATAAGAAATTAAAAAAATTAAATTTCATATTAAAATCCCATTTTTAGTAAATAAATAAAGTAAAATTTGAAATAAATATTAAAGAAATATTAAATAAATTCACATCAAATCCATCAAGTCTTCAACATCATTTGAACATTACATATTAATAGTTTAACAAGCATAATATAAATTGTTTTAACAAACCTAGATACTGAAAAACATGTCTCAACCATATTAAAAATAAAAAAATATGATAAATAGATCCATGTCCATCCATCTTATCCATAGTGTTAATCACATTCAATTAATTCTTTTTCAACTTTGCCATTTACAAATATAAATAAAGAACAATATAAGAACTCACAAGTATTAAACTTATGAATTGATTAAAAATTGTCAACTAATTAATAACATTACTTTCAAAACCAAGAATCTAATTTCGGATGCAAATGAAAGTTTTCACGTTCTCATAATTTATAGAACTCCAATACTTATTTAAAACACAAGAACCAATACTAAAAAAACTCTCTAATGCTATTGTTGTTATTGGAATGCTCAAGATATCACAAGCTATACTTGCAAGCTTTGGAAATGTTGGCTCATGATCTTTCTACCATTGTAGCACATTTAAATTTTCAATCATGTGACCCGTAATCCTTAGCTCTTCTAAATAAAGATCTAATTGAGATTTTGGTTTTTCCACTTGAATAGTTTCAAATCTTTTGAAAGCCTATATCCTTGGACATTTCAAAATAAATTAATTGTCATTACAAAAGAGAATTTAAAATAAAGTATATACTTAAAAAAAATGAACTTACATTACTTAAAGCAAATGTACTCTTTCCCTTCTAACTAGTATGTGTAAGAAGTCGTGAGTCATTATGTTGGTTTGAAGTAAATTATTAATACTAAATAGTATTAATTTTATATATTTTACTTTGATTAAAATGTTAAACATATAAATAATTAAAATAAAAATTAAATTTTAATATAATTAAAAATATTAAAAAAATTAAACGGGCCAGCTAATTTAAGCCTGGGCTAAATACATTTAGGCCCGAGCCTAAATTGGCCGAGCCAAAAAGCCCTATTTGTTAAATGGGCTACAAAAATGAAGTTCAAGCCCTAAATAAATAGGCCAGGCCGGGCCGGCCTAACGGGCCTTGGCCCATTTTGATAGTGCTACTAACATATTCATAGTAGATCATGGGTGATTGAGGTAGTTGAACATGGAGTTCAATCCAGAGAGTACATACCAGTTAGCTCGACAACTGTGGTTGATCGTGAATAAAGGGGGAAATCTATGGCGACAAGCTTTATGTGAGAATGATAGACAGGATTCAAACATAATCATGTAGTTCCAACATTGTTGTATTAGATCATGGGTGATTAGGGTAGTTAAACATGGAGTTTAGTTTGGAGAGTATGCATCAGACTCGGTGGTTGTAGTAGCAATGAGCTTATATTCATTTTTGTAAAAGAACAAGTTGTAGTACATTGCTTCTTAGAACTCTATGAAATGGGATTGTGAGCAAGATAAATAATGTGAGCATTAGTAGAGGAGAAATCATCCTTATTACCAACCTAATTCGCATTAGAAAAGGAATAAGGTGATAATGAAGAGTTTTGGTAGAGATAAATGCCATGATCGGAAGTACCACATAGATAGCACAAGAGGCGTTTTACAGCAAACTAGTGGTTAATGCTTGGACGATGCATAACTGAGATAATTTATTTATTGCAAAAGTAATGTTTGGTAGAGCAAAGGACAAGTATTGCAGGCTATCTACAATGGCTTTATATTCGATGGGGTTGGTGAGAACAGAGCCAAATTGTACCGTAAGTGGTGGATTGGTAGGAAAAGGAGTATTGATTTGATGTTTGTCATGTTGGTAGGAGCAAAAAAATCCAGAATGTACCGGCATTGAGAAAGAAAAATGCCATGTTTTTGTGCAATTACTTCTACACCAAGAAAATAAGCAAGAGGGCCAAGATCTTTAATGGAGAATAGTTGAGCAAGAGAGGTGATAGTTTGGTTGATCATATCATCATTGTTGCCTATAATGACGATGTTGTCAACATAAACAAGGAGATATAGACAATAACTACTAATTTTGAAGACAAAGAGAGATGCATTTGCACATGAGTTTCGAAAGCCGGAGGTAACAAGAAATTGGCAAAACTCACAATGCCAAGCATGGGGAGATTGATTAAGGTCGTATAGGATGGTTAAGATCAACAAACTCTTGTGGCTGAGCCATATAGACATCTTCAGTGAGATGCCTTTATAAGAAGGCATTATTGATGTCAAGTTGTTGGAGAGACCAACAACAACTTATGACAATGTTGAGAATAATGGGCATTAGGTAGGCTTAACTACTGGACTAAATGTATCATTGTAGTTGATATAGATCGTTGGTGAAATCTTTTAGCAACCAAGTAAGCTTTGAGCCTATCAATAAAACCATTAAAGTGTCATTTAGTTTAGAAAGTCCATTTTCATCCAACAATATTTTAGGCAAAGACAGAGTGGACTAACTTCTATGTCTTATTTCAAATAAGAGCATTGGGGATCTTTGAGGGCCTAGGTCATAATTGTAGGTTCAATGTCAGCAAGGATAGAAATTTAGGTAGTGAGATTAAGTTTTCGAATGGGTTTTTGAATAATATTTTTGGCTTTGGTGGTTGTAGGATGAGTGTTATGAGTTTGTGTTTTAGGTATGGATAATTGGATATCTAGTTGGTCAAGGTTTATGGTGGTAGCATGTGTTGAGTAAAAGAAGGTGGTGGGTTTTCGGAAGGTGGATTTGGAGGCATTGCGGTGTCCGAGGATGCATGTTAGGCAAATGGTGTCGACACGGCATTTAACAGTATAGAGAGAGGCTATTCATCAACTGGGTTAAAGAGTGACTAAGGCTTAGTGCTAGATAGAAGAACATGAATGACTGGAGGGAGATAAACATTTTGGAGCTAGAAAAAACATAACAAAGGTAGGCACTCTATGTGAGAGTATCTAACGAAGAGATAGGGTGTGGAATGAGTTTCAAGCTTGCGAGAAGAATAGGGTTGAAGTCAAGGGTAGCACAAACAACCAAAGACACCAAAGGTTGGAATAGTTAGGACGAGTGCAAAAAATGCATTCAAAAGGTAAGGAGAGATTTAAGGTTAGAGTGAAAATGCAAATATATAAGGTAGACAACAATGGTGAAGGCACAAGGCCAAAAGGTTAAAGGAATGAAAGCATAAGAGAAAAGGGTGAGAGTAGTTTCTACGATGTGAGAGTGATGTCTTTCAAAAAAATCATTATGTTTTGGTGTGTGGGGTGGAGTGGTTAGATAAGAAATGCCATAAGTGGCTAAGTAACAAGAAAGACTAATATATTCATCAGTATTGTTAGAATTTATTGTGCTGATTTTAGGGTTGAAGTAATCCACAATGGGTTTGAATTGTTTAAGGACATCATGGACACTTAATTTTTTGTTTAAGTGGATAAATCCAAATATATTTTGTATAGTGGTCAATAAAGATAACATAATATATTGGAGCCATCATGAAAGAGAACTTGGGATGTCTGCACATTAGAAAAAAGAATTTTTAGCGATTTGGATGAGGCAATAGAAGTAATAGAAAGTGGTAATTTGTGACTCTTATTGCACTAATAGGCATTACATGAAACATTAGACGAGATAGAAGGTGATGATTTTAATTATAATGAAAAGCAACATTCTTAAGAATAGGAAAAACTAGATGACCTAATCTATAGTGCCACTTGGACAAGCAATCTTGACATTGGAAAAGCAAGTAAAGGTGGTGTCACTGATAAGAATGCTGGCCATTAATACACTATCCTTTGCTTGGCTTGTCAAGAGGATTCCATCGATGTAGAGTTCTTTAATAAGAAAAGAAGTGGTAAGAATTCAATCGATACATTATTAGTGGAGCAACATTAGGAAATAGAAATTAAATCCATTTTCATGCTAGGGACATAAAAAACATAAAATAAGGTAAGGGTAATAGTAGGGGTAGCAAAGGAAGTGGAAATAGTATGAGTAATGTGTAGACCTGTGCCATCTCCAATAATAACATCGTCAGTACCAATGTATGGTGCATGAAGAGACAAGTTGCTTGAGTCGGCGATGACATGGAGAGAAGCACTATTGTTAAGGAGCCATGATGGAATGGTGGATGTTGCGTTGGGCACAACATAAGTCTTATGTTGTGGTGTGGATGACATTTCTATAAGACTAAGGTGAAACGAAGGGCACTACTGGCTGTATAACCTTTAATACCACATATCAGACAATGTCCAAGATATAGACGTAGTGGTGGTTGCTTATTTCAAGTTCGATTTGGCTCGGGTTGTGTATAAAGGCCCAATTGGTTGTGGAAAATTGGTGCCACCCAATGTTTGTGAAGTGAAAAGGTAACAATAGAGTGCTGATGAAATATTGGCACCAACAAGGTGTGCAGGGGATTGTGTTGTTGCGATGAGCTGGATTGGCAAAAATTGGAAAATACGAATCGTCAAGCTTCTTCTCTTGTAGATTTGCTTCAAAAGTGAGTAGCATTTCATGAAGTTCATTAAAGGTAAGAGGCATATCATTGGTCTTTGTAATCACTACCAAAGTCATCAATAATTTTTTTTGTGAGATCATCATTATCCATAGGTGTGCTAGGAAGCGCAAGCTCATTAGCTCAACTTTTTATGTATTGTAGAACATCAGTTATATTTTGAAAACTTTTGGTAAGGTTTTTGAGGTGGCCTTTGACTTGTTTGATGCATCCTCGAGATGGTTTGGCATAAGTGTTAGCAAGAATTGACCATGATTCACAAGAGATAATGGCTCAAGCAATGAAGGGTATGATTGCAGGAGAAAGTGAGCCAATGATAGCATTGAGGAGTTGATCTTGATGAATCGAGAAGGTGTAGGTTGGGTTGGGTTGAGTTGAGTCTTTTGATTTGTAGTGATAAAGAGGTGTGGGCCAAGATTTGGTATCATCAATGTAGGCAAAAAGATCATAGCTAATGAAGAGGGATTGAATTGGAGCTTTGATGAGGTATAATTGGTGGAAGTGAGTTTAAGAGGAATTTAGGCAAAAATGTTGATGTTGATTAGTGTTTGGTGTGCAATGTCTACACTTGGGATTATAGGATGAGAAATGCTTATGGTGAAAGAGTTCTTAGTAATGGTGGAAGTGCTTTAATTTCCATCATAAAAAAAAGATAAAAAGGAAAAAAGGATAAAAATAATGCTCGTTGGAGCTTTATTGACTTTGATACCATAGAGTAGTTTTTAATAAGATTGTAATTGAGTAAAGAAAGGCTTAAAGCCATTTGTTGTAATGTGTGATATTTATAGTACAAAGTAACTTTATAAGATAAGTAAGATAATACAAGATAAAAGCTAAAATACGAGATAAATACATAACATAAAAAAATAACATGATAAAAATATATAAAATGTCACGTACTGAAATCTCAAATATTCAACTAATTTTCAAATAATCAAACCACTTATGGCTGGGCTATCTGCAATGTCAATTTATGTTCAAAATAAAATTTATTATTTTTATACAAACCCAGGATTCGAAATTCAAACACATAGGTATAAATATAATTATTTACATCCCAAGTATTATATACATAATAGTACATTGTACAAAAAGGTTTGAATATATAAAAGAAAATTGTTGTATACCTCGACGAATTCAGGATGCTTGTCTAAGGGATACCAAAATCAGGTCCTTCAAAAAGCAGGCCCAAACTACTGTAGAAATCTAGGAGTGGGAAAAATAAAGGGGTGAGCTAATTGCTCAGTAAGAAATATAGATACGAAAGTTGATACAACGTATCCTATATACAATTTTAATAAACAAAATTTCATACGAAAAACATGAATTTATAATTTAAATCACTTGGGCACGATTTGCCGGAAGGATACTATAGTGGATTAGATAATTAGGTGAGTACAGAAGGATGCTTTGGAGCACCTCACGTGTCCCAACATCTAAGTCCAGTATAGGGAATTTTAGTAACACTTAATTAAATCACAAATTCAGTAAAATATCTAATAATGTGACAAACATTTCTTAAATCCTTCAAAATCTCAAGTTACTCCATAAACAATATTAAATCATATTGGTATCATTTCCAAACACATAATTCAAATAAATATAATTCACAAAACATATTATTCAAATCACAGAACATAAATAGCATATAAATCGAAATAAGAAATAAATCAAATCTGAGAGTGCCTAGATCCATGTTAATAAGGAATTTACCACCTCAGTATAGGTTTAGTGGAGACTAGGCTACACCTAATAAACTCATGCACTATAATAGATGCATGACCATAGTCAAGGAACCACAGTGTGTACATTAGCAAAGTATTACTTGTGTGAACTAAAGATTGGGCTAGAGTTTGTAGCATCGGAATGGAACAGAAATGCAAGTACTCGCAGGTAGCTTCAGGGCCAACTGTCTCAAAACATTTTATAAATATTTTCAGAGTTGTTTACGGAGATAAATTTAATAATTCATTCCTTAAATAAATTCATAATAATTTAATTTATGATTTCAATATATTTAAACGTAAAATAGCACAATATATTCTTAAAACAATATTAACACTCAGAATAATTTTTTTTAAATACCACAGAGTATATAAAAATATATAAGTATTAGAAAATGAATAAAACAGATAAAATATCATAAAATCTATTTAATAACCGAATTTGTGATTTAATATGCATTAATTCATATTTAGAATTTTAAACTTCAAACACCTAAAATCTTTTTCTTTCTTTCCTAAAATAGTATGCCAAATGGTGGATTTAAGGATTTAGGTTAGCTTAGGAAAATTTCGACAGTATAACAATTCGTTTTAACCTAGCCCCTGCATGAAAACACAGCTTCAAACCATAGTTTTCATTTTCCAATTCCCAACCAAAATATCAATTCCAATTCCATAAAAGGCAAAATTTATCAAAATCATGCAACGAGATAACCCTACGCTTCATATATATGTCCTTTATCTCTTAATTTTTTGATATCCAACTCGTTAGCACCAGTAGCAGCTTTTGATCTCGAGGCTGCAAATTACCATCCCAAACTCAGTACATTTTCCACACTTTAACTAAAAGAATATTTAACTAATTAAATACTAATATATTGTCTGTTGTAATTCTAAATTCAGTCTAATTTCTACCGGTGCTAAAACTATAGTCTCGAAATAATTTGTACATTATTTTAGGACCTAAATTACATTGAAATCAGCTCAAATTCTTCCTCCCTTTATGTTGTTCGAATAGCATTCTCTTCCTTCCTCTTGTATTTTCTTCCATTTATGCTTATTTAAGCTTGTTTTCATGCTTTTCATAATTTTTACATTATTTATACAATAATTCCTCATCAAAACATATCATACTCATGCAAAATGGATGTTGGCCGAAGCACCCATACCATCCAACACTTCACATTTCAACAATTTAGCTTAATTTCATGCTTTAAACTAATCCTTCATTCTTTCTACATCAATTCTACATGAATTACACATTGAATAACACCATATTCAAGCTTGGGTTATGAACCCTTAGGTACCCATTTTCATGATTCTAATTTGATTCAAACCAAAAGAAGCATGAAAACACTTTAAACACTTGATAATTAACTAGAAAACCATGAAAAAAGTTCAAGCTTTCTAAACTATGCAAATGGCCACTTTAGGCATTGATTTGGGTACTAAGAGAGAGAGCACAGAAAAATAAACAGGGTTTGTTAAGGAATTTTTTGGTTTCAGTTTATATTTTATTAGGTTTTGGAAGCTTTTATTCTCTCTCAAGGTTGGCTATGGTGGTGTAACAACCCGTTACCACATTTTTCACCTTATTTTGCACAATTTATCCGGTTGGGCTGTCTGTGATACTTCACTTTATTTCTTATGTTAAACAATTTCATAAAATATTGTTTATATTACATACATCCCCTATCTTACTTAATAAGCAAGTAGTACTGCATACATGTCTAAATACAGAAAATAAATGATTTTACCTCATATAAATCAGTCGGTCTGTTACATTGTCCTTTATGTGCAGCCGTAATCTACAACCATTGGATCTCACAATCATTAAAAACCTGAAATGTTTAAAATTAAGGGGTGAGCAAACCACGGCTCAGTAAGAGAGTTATATGTCACACTTGATATTCAGCTACCTATATGCTGAAAATATTTTTTTTCATTTTCTTTAAAATCTTCCTAGCTGGCGCTAGGCACACATGTAGGAAGGATACTATAGTCGGCCAGGGATCCAGATAGAGTAAGGCAGGTATTTTAAAATACCTGACTTGTTCCGGAACCTAGAAGCAACTATAGAGAGCACTATATCGATTGTTTTCAAAACGATATAATTTTCATTTTTCCACAGAGTAAACCACTTATCTCTTTTCACTTCAGTATACTTTAAAACACGTGGCAGTTCAGTAATAAAACAGTGGTTTACTTCTCTTCTCTTCAGTACAGTAAAAACACGTGACAGTATAGTGATTTGTAAATATCCAATCATTGGATAATTACTTCTTCGATTATTTCTATCTTAGAAATAATTCTTATGTTATTTGTTTAGAATAAACATTTATTTCTCTTTTCAAATCAGTAACCGTATTGTACAGTTTAGTAAAATAGTATATACAGTATTCAGTAAAACAGTATCTCAATACGGTTCAATCAGTAACAGTAAACAGTAGCTACCAATTCAGTAAATAGGATACGGTAGCTTTCAGTTCAGTAAACTGTAAATTGTAGCTTTCAGTTCAGTAAAACAATAATAAGTGGCTACCATTTCAGTGTACAGTACAGTTTTGTAAACAATGTTTTAGTATGGTTTTTCATCAGTAAACAATAAACAGTACAGTAAACAGGATTCCGTAAATCCTTTCAGTAAATAGTAAACAGTAAGTGAGACTAGGCATCACCCTACAATCAAATCATGCTATCTCGTCCACTAGGGACACAGTAACAGTAATGAGATCTATGGCCATGATCTATAATATGTCCTCGGTGTATGTTTGCTAGGCGACAATCCGGGACGTTGATGACTACCTGGTCAATCAGCCACGTGACAGTAACAGTATAGTATGATGCATGAAGCTCGGGGCCTAAGTCTCAAAACAGTATAAAAACCGTGCCTTAGCCTTTATGGATTTTAAACACCGTAAATCAAATATCCATAAGGCTCAAATGTAAATATAATCAGCTTTATGAAATTTATAAAATAAATAACATTTTTCAAATTATTTATAAAGGTATATATCATGTTTTTCATACGATGAAGACAGTTTGCAAAATCATCACTTAAAATATAAAAGGGCAAAACTGTCCTTTTTCCACCGTAAAACACATATGCACGCTTTTTTATGCATTCAATCGAAAACATGATTTTATAATTATCGGAATTCAAATAAATTATTTTTATAATTTAAGAAAATAAAATATTTATTTTCTAACTTTAAATTCCCATCGCCATGTTTTCTTCTAAAAACACGTGTAGAGACCTCTAGTCTCGAAATCATAGTTATTCATCATTTCTTAATCTTTTATGGATTTTTCATAATTAATTATTTCCATAATTAAAACCATAAAGGTTTTATATGAAATCAAATGAATATTTAAAAATATTTATAAAAATATTTACTTTAGTCTCTTTTTCATTTTCATCTCGTTTCACGTTAAATATCACCTACCAGGTGAATTTTCGGTGATTTCCTTTTCACCATTCTCGAAAACATGAATATTTTAAAATCAAATATCATTATATTCATGTTTTATGAAATTTACTTGATTTTTTGATTTTCGTACCTGAAAATCGTTTCACGTGAAATCAAATCATTTATTATGGTTTTCGGTGATTTTCGGTAAATTTCAGTAATTTTTTCGATAATTTTTTGGCAGTATAACGGCTGCCAATTTAGCTAGCCTCCTGCACGGAAAATACAGTTTATATTTCTCAACTGGTATTTCACCACAATTTCAAACCGATAAATCACCACAAATTTCAACTAATTAATGTCAATTGCATTTATAAATTTAAATGCATAATTTAAAACATGTGGCTGAATATCCTTACAGGTGGCACATGTCTTCCTTACTTGTTTCGAGTCGGCGACTGCCTCTCAAAGGTCGCGCTCGTGTTCACCTCGCCCGATTCCATCAGCTCGGTCATCGAGGGAATTTTCTGGAAATTTAATTCTAAAATTTAGAATTTTTTCATAATTATTTAAATAAATAAATTATTTAAATAATTTAACATTTTCCAAATTTTCTTGCCGAATCCTGTAATTCTCGGGATTTCCCGTAATTTTCAAATTCTCGAGAATTTTCCAAATTCTCGAAATTCCTTTTTCTCTTTCTGTTTCTTCTTTCTTTTTTCTCTTTTCTTTTCTTTTCTTTTTCCTTTTCCTTTTTCTTTTCTTTTTCTTTTTTCTTTTTCTTTTTTTCTTTTTCTTTTTCCTTTTCTTTCTTTCCAGCCGGACCGATCACCCCCATCACCGCCGGTTCTTCTCCGGTGGCAGGTTCTCCGGCGATTCGATGGCTCAGCAACTGGCCGGCGTTGAGACAAACTTACCGGTGGCCTCATCTCTGCCTAGATCGGCAACACGGCGGCGGATTTACTCGGTTTACCTTCGATTTCTTCTGCCTCTTTGCCAGCCCTCCTTCGCTGTTCTCCACCCCTCCGGTGGCCTCCCACGTCTTCCTCTTCCTCCGGCGAAGCTTCGGTTGTAGTGGCGGTGGCCAATTCGGCCGGTACCGTCGGTTCCCATTTTCCTTTTCTTCTTGATTTTCCATCGGTTTCCTTCGATTTTTCCTTCCTTTCTTTTGCCACCGGTGGCTTCATTCCTTTCCTCTTTGGCCGGCGACGACGTCTCTCCTCTTCTCTCTTCCTCACCATTGGCCGGCTGCCTCGGGAGGCAAAATCGAGCCTCTCCCAATTCTTCCTCTGCTCTCCTTTTTTTGTTTTCTTTATTTTACTTTCTATATTTAGTATATAATATACTATATACTATAACATATATTTTATACATATATTATTTCATATATAATATAATACAATATATATTATATATAAAATATATATTGTATATTACAAAATATATATCTAGTATATATATGTATGTATATTTATATATTTTAAATTAAATAACTTATATATATATATATTTTCAAACTTTAATGTAAATTACTATTTACATTTTTTATATATGTATATATATTTATATATACATAAAATGTTGTATCTATACATACGTATTATTTAAATTTGTAAAATAGTATACACATATATATATACCACTGTATATTACTATATACTATATATTATACAGTATTTAAATACGTATGTATTTATATAAAAGTACATTTATATAATATAAAATTATATAAATATATTTCATTTTCTTTTCCTCATTTTCTCATTTAATTTGGATTTCCATTTATCCAAATTAAATCTCCTCTTTCCATTATTTTTCATAATTCCAATTTTATTTTCCTTCACTCGTATTTTTCAATTTATCACTTCCTCAATTCTCGGGATTTTCACCAATATCCTGTTCTCACAATTTTATTTATTTATTTTCAATATTTATAATTTCCAATAAATGAAAAATTTACGGTTATCATAGGTGGACGACAAGAGGAGGAAGATTATGACCGGCCAAATGGTGGAGAAAAATGTAAAGAATTCTAAATTTAAATATCTTTCTTCCAAAATTACCAAAATACCCTTATAGTTAAATAAGCTTTCTAATTTTGCCCCTAAAGTTTGACTTAGTTGAAAATAGTCTGTCCAATCTCCAAAATATTTCATTTAATCATAAAGCATCTCTATTTAACTTGCTCTAATCATTGGTGGATCTTTTGTTAAGATTCAAGTGCTTATTTGGGTGAAAGTACCAAAATAACTCTAACCGTAAAATCGCTTTTATTTTATTTTTACAGCTGATTTATTTCATCAGTCTACATGTTCTAAAATTTTATTTCATAAGAAATTATCTATTTCAGACAGTTGGTCAAAAGTCAACTAAGTTTGACCGTTATTCGCAGATCTATGGACTAAACCGTTATTTCTCAAATTGTTGTACGTTTTTCGAAACATGCATAAGGAATTGAGTTTAAGGGTAGGATTCATATCATCATAGTTTTTCGGCCCTGAATATCATATCCATTAAGTTTCACCCCCATCAAAACCTTAAAAGATTATGGGGCCCACTTACTATTTTGCCCTTTATACCTAAAATATAAATAACATTATATTTATTAATTATAAAATTTTCAACATTCTTAATTAAATAATAAAAGTAAATAGTAATTAAATATACAGGGTCTTACATCCTCTCCACCTTGGGAAATTTGATCCTCCAAATTTGATCAGACCTGTCTGACAAACAATTTTAGATATTTGTCTTTCATCAGGCTCTATAACTCCCAGGTAGCTTCCTTTTCTGAATGATACTGCCAGAGAACCTTAACTAGAGGAATCGTCTTAGACTGTAACACTTTATCATTTCAATCCAAGATCCGAATCGATTTTTCCATGTAACTCATATCTTCTCGAATTTCCAACAGTTCGTACTGAATCTCGTGAGATGGATCTGGATGATACTTTCAGAGCATGGACACATGGAAAACATTATGTACACTGAAAAGCTTTGGTGGCAACGCTAACCGATATGCCATGTATCCCGCTTGGTCTAAAATCTCGAATGGTCTAATATATCGAGGACTCAATTTACCTTTCTTATTGAATCTCATGATTCCCCTCAGACGGTGAAACTTTTAGGAACATTGAATCTCCTACAGCAAACTCCAAAGGTTAGCATTTGACATCTGCATAACTTTTCTGCCGACTTTGAACAGTCTTCAATCGATCACATATTAATTGAACATCTTTAGAAGCCTGCTCAACCAAATTGAAAGCTAAAATTTTCTTGCCGCCCACTTCTTCCCATGCAATAAGGGAATGACATCTCTGACCATACAAAGCTTCATAAGGTGCCATGTCGATACTAGAATGATAATTGTTATTATAGGTAAATTCTACCGGTGGAAGATGATTATCTTAGGAGCCTTTAAAGTTTAATGCACAAACTCTCAACATATCCTCGAGCATTTGGATGGTGCACTCAGACTGACCATCAGTTTGTGGATGGAAAGCTGTGTTGAAGTTCAAACAAGACACCATAGCCTCCTGAAATATCTCCTAGAAATGAGAAGTAAATATGGAATCTCTATCAGAGGTAATGCTCACTGGAACTCCATTTAGTCTCATGATCTACCTGACATAAAGATCGGCTAGGGCACTCAGAGAATTTGTGGACTTAATAGCTAGAAAGTGGGCGAACTTCGTCAATCTGTCAACAATCACCTAGATCGCACCATGATTCCGTTTAGTCCTCGGTAAAACCATGATGAAATCCATGGTGATGTGCTCCTATTTCCACATCAGAATCTGCAGAGGCTGAAGTAATCCAACTAGTTTCTTATGCTCCACTTTTACTTGTTGACAGGTGAGACATCTTGCAACAAACCCAGCGATGTCTCTATTCATATTAGGCCACCAGTACACCTTACTTAAATTCTGATACATCTTCTTACTGCAAGGATGTAAGGTGTACTTAGAAGTATGAGCCTTTGCTAAGATCAACTCCTACAATTGTTTATTCTCGAGAATACAAATCCGGTTTTGGAACCTCATAATGCCCTTTATGCCAATCATATACTTGGACTGAATCCATAGTGCATCTGACTGGCAATCTCAATACAACCAGGATCCTCCATCTAAGCATTTTTCATTTGATCCATCAAGTCTGGTTCAATCTAGAAACTAGCCACTAACCCATATCTCTTAGAAGGAGTAACATCCAAACTAAGGCTCGCAAACTACTCTAACAGCTCATATTCTTAAACCATCATGTAAGAAATTATCCCCAAATGTTTCCTACTCAAGGCATCGGCTACTACATTCGGCTTTCCCGGGTGGTATAATATCTCGAAGTCGTAGTCCTTTAGTAGCTCCATCCATCTACACTGCCTCATGTTTAATTCACATTGCAAGAACAAATATTTCAATCTTTTATGGTTGATAAATACTTGAAATTTCCCACCATATAGATAGTGCTACCATATCTTCAAAGCAAATACCATAGTAGCAAGCTCCAAGTCATGAGCAAGATAATTCCTCTCGTGGTCCTTTAATTGGTGGGAACCATAAGTGACCACTTTTCCATACTACATTAGCACATAACCCAAACCTAGTCAGGAGGCATTACTATACACTGAAAATCATCCGAAACCACTCAGAATGGTAAGGATCGGTGCTAAAGTCAACCTCTGCTTCAACTCTTGGAAGCTGTGCTCACGAGTATCAGTCCACTCAAACTTTACACCATTGCGTGTGAGATGTGTCAAAGGAGCAGTTAGTCTGGAGAAACCCTCAACAAATCTCTGATAGTATCCGGCCAAACCTAAAAAACTCCAAATCTTGGTGACTATCTTCGGTCTTTCCAATTGTATTATAGCCTCGACTTTAGACGGATTAATTGACACCTTATCTTTGGATACCACATGCCCCAAAAAAGTGATCTGATCTAGCCATAATTCACATTTGTTGAACTTAGCATACAACTTTTTGTCTTTAAAGGTCTACAAAACAGTATACAGATGCTGTTCATGCTCTTCACGAGATCTAGAATATACCAGAATGTAATCGATAAAGACGATGACAAATTTATCCAAGTAAGGCTTAAAAACCCCATTCATCAAATTTATAAATGCTGTAGGGGCATTTGTTAACCCAAATGGCATAATTAGGAACTTGTAGTGGCCATACCGAGTTCTGAAGGCAGTTTTAGGGACATCACTCTTTCAAATGTTTAATTGATGATATCTTGATCTGAGATTAATCTTAGAAAATACATGGGCACCCTTGAGCTCATCAAATAAATCTTCAATCCAGGGAAGATGATATTTATTCTTGATAGTAGCCTTATTAAGCAATCGGTAATCGATATAAAGTTACAAGCTACCATCCTTCTTCCGAAAGAATAGGACTGTGCACCCCAAGGAGAGATGTTGGGACGGATGAAACCCATGTCTAATAACTCTTGGAGCTGCTTCTTGAGCTCATTTAACTCGACCAGTGCCATTCGATAAGGAGGCTTTGAAATA
Organism: Heritiera fomes; assembly: GCA_032173925.1. Lineage (NCBI taxonomy): Eukaryota > Viridiplantae > Streptophyta > Magnoliopsida > Malvales > Malvaceae > Heritiera > Heritiera fomes. The sequence goes on along the minus strand of JAPDPM010000009.1, from coordinate 10,037,193 downwards.
AGTTCAGTATCGAGTACTAAATCAATAGTGAACTCAATCTCCCAATTGGACGGAAGTCCCTGTAGTTTATTTGGAAACACATTTGAAAAATCCCTGACCATAGGAATCTTGTGTAACTCTGGACGTCTCTTCTCAACATCCTCCACATTCGCAATAAACCCTTCACAATCAAACATATTCTTAAGTTCTTAAATTCAAATTGAACTAATTTCAACAAAATATTTTAATTTCATTCCTACGTAGAGAGCTTTATAATATATTTTTTAGTTTGAGAGAACACTATATACTTAGTGTAACAATCTACACTAACATAATTCATAGCTAACCAATCCATCCCTAAAATTACATCAAAGTCGTACATATTCAACAAAACTAGGTTAGGTACGGTTTCTTTTTCTCCTATATTTAATTTACAATTTTGATACATAACATCAGTTGTTTGTGATTCTTTAAAAGGAGTAGTGATATGTAGTAATATGCTAAAGGTTTGGGTTTCACGAGTATTTTAGCAACAAATGCGAGTGAAATAAATGAATGAGTAGAACCAGAATCTATCAATGCAATTGTAGTTATATCAAAAATAAAAATCTAACCCGAATGACATCAGAGGAGGTCTCTACAGACTCTTTATTAAGGGCATAGACCCTGCCCTGAGTCACCGTCTGCTTCCCTTTCTCAGCGGTTGTCGCTCTCCTTGATACAGGCGGTGTCGTCTTCTCTTGTTCTTTAGTTGGGGTTGCTGGCACTAACTACTTGTCCTTAGGGCAACTCTGATCATATGACCTCGTTGTTCACACTTAAAACAGGCACCCATAGCCCAGTAACAGGGTTTGTCATCATGCGACTTACCACACTGCTTATATCTAGTCTCAAAGCCCCTTTGAGGAGTGGTAAATCTCCCAGAGCATATAGATTTGACAGATTTGTCTCTAGCAGCTCTCTCCCTAATCATAATACTCGTAGGCCTCCTAGCTAGCCTAGTATCACCTTTGTCACTGAAACCCCGTCAAGCCTTCTCTTTACCTTTGCTTTTAGCTCGAAAATCGAACTCTGCCTGTTGAGCCTCGCAATTCTGCTCACACAACTGGGCTCGGTGGACTGCTTCATCATAAGTAGAAATGTCGAACGAGGCCAGACTATTCCTGATGTATACTTTCAAACCAGATACAAACAGCTTGATCTTATGCTTTTCACTCCTGGCTATCTCTAGATTGAAACAGCTGAGAGCAGTGAATTTAAATTCAAACTGATCCACCATCATATTCCCTATTTCAGATTCATAAACTCAAACTTTAATTACATCTGTGCTGTGCCCGGGATGTACTACTTATAGAAAGCCTTTAAGAACACCCCCATGTCACTGGTGGGTATCTAGCTATCAAAACCGTCTTGGTGGACTTCCACTAATACTCAGCATCTCTCACCAGCAAGAAAGTAGCCAAACCTACCTTTTCAGTCTCGAAGTAGGTCATGTACTCAAACAGCTTTTCCACCTCATTAACCCACTCTTTAGCAGCCATCGGATCCTTCTCAATTTTGAACTTCAGCGGATCCAATTTCTTAAATTGCTGAATCAAACTCGTATCACAATCCCTAATAGGTACTTGCCTCTGCTGTTCTGGAATCTAAGGCTAAGGCTAAGGTTGGGGCTATACCGGCTGTGGCACAGGCTAAGGCACCGATTGAACATTTACTAGTGGAGGTGGAGGCTGTGCTGCTTTGGATGCCAGTGCTCCATTAAAACTGGCTATTAAGTCTACCACAACTCTTTCCAGCCTAGATATTCTCGTATTCGGACTCTCAAGCTATAGAGAGAGAGTTGGCTCAGGCATCGACTCTTGAGATGGCTTTGGGGAGGGTTGTACATGCCTAGGGTGTCCCCTACCCCGTGAGGTACCCCTTTGCCTTTTAGACATACTGCACCAACACAAAATACACAAAATCGGTTTTTAGTTACACAATTCAATTATTATTCAGACAAGTACAACACTCCTTGGGATGTATATTATTTCTGATCATAGGACACTGACAAACATCAGGCCAACCTCGCTTTAATACCAACTTAACTATCACGTACTGAAATCTCAAATATTTAACTAATTTTCACATAATCAAACCACTTACGGTTGGGCTGTTTGCAATGTCAACTTATATTCAAAATAAAATTTATTATTTTTATACAAACATAGGATTCGAAATTGAAACACATAGGTATAAATATAATTATTTACATCCCCAGTATTATATACATAATAATGCACTGTAAAAAAGGTTTGAATACGTAAAAAAACTATCATATACCTCGATGAATTTAGGATGCTCGCTTGAGGGATACCAAAAGCAAGTCCTCCAAAAGAAAACCCGAACTACTGTAGATAATCTGGGAGTGGGAAAAATAAATGGGTGAGCTAATTGCTCAATAAGAAATATATATATATATATATATGAAAGCTGATACAACGTATACTATATGCAATTTTAATAAAGAAAATTTCATACGAAAAACATGAATATATAATTTAAATCAAATGGGCACGATCTACTGGAAGGATATGATAGTGGATTAAAGAACCAGGTAAGTACAAAAGGATGCTTTGGAGCACCTCACTTGTCCCGACATGCAAGTCCACTATAAGGAATTTTAGTAGCACTTAATTAAATCAAAAGTGACAAACATTTCTTAAATCCTTCAAATTACAAGTGACTCCCTAAACAATATTAAATCATATTTGTACCATTTCCAAATAGATAATTCAAATAAATATAATTTATGAAACATATTATTCAAATCACAGAACATAAATAGCATATAAATCGAAATTGGAAATAAATCAAATCTGGAAGTGCCTGAATCTATATTAACCAGGGATTTACCACCCAAGTATAGGTTTAGTGGAGACTAGGCCACACCTAATAGACTCAGGCACTATAATAGACGTATGGCCATAGTTAAGGGGCCATAATGTGTACACTAGCCAGGTGTGTAACGACCCGTTACCATATTTTTCACCTTATTTTACACAATTTATCCGGTTGGGCTGTCTGTGATACTTCACTTTATTTTTTTATGTTAAACAATTTCATAAAATATTGTTTATATTACATACATCCCCTATCTTACTTAATAAGCAAGTAGTACTGCATACATGTCTAAATACATAAAATAAATGATCGTACCTCATATAAATCAGTCGGTCTGTCACATTATCCTTTGTGTACAGCCGTAATCCACAAATATTGGATCTCACCATCATTAAAACCTGAAATGTTTAAAATTAAGGGGTGAGCAAACCACGGCTCAGTAAGAGAGTTATATGTCACACTTGATATTCAGCTATCTATATGCTAAAAATATTTTTCATTCTCTTTAAAATCTTCCTAGCTGGCTCTAGGTTCACATGTATGAAGGATACTACAGTCGGTTAGGGATCCAGATAGAGTAAGGCAGGTATTTTATAATACTTGACTTGTTCCGAAACCTAGAAGCAACTGTAGAGAGTACTAAATTCATTTTTCTCAAAACGATATAATTTTCGTTTTTTCCCACAGAGTAAACCACTTATTTCTTTTCACTTCAGTATCCTTTAAAACACATGACAGTATAGTGATTTGTAAATATCCAATCATTGGATAAACACTTCTTTGATTATTTCTATCGTAGAAATAATTCTTATGTTATTCTTTTAGAATAAACATCTATTTCTCTTTTCAAATCAGTAACCGTATCGTACAGTTCAGTAAAACAATATATTCAGTATTCAGTAAAACAGTATCTCGATACGGTTCAGTTAGTAACAGTAAACAGTAGCTACCAATTCAGTAAATAGTATACGGTAGCTTTCCGTTCAGTAAACAGTAAATGGTAGCTTTCAGTTTAGTAAAACAGTAATCAATGGATACCATTTCAGTGCACAATACAGTTCTGTAAACACAGTACTTTGGTACGATTTTTCATCAGTAAACAGTAACCAGTGATCAGTACAGTAAATAGTACAGTACAGTAAATAGTACAGTACAGTAAATAGGATTCCGTAAATCCTTTCAATAAACAGAAATCAGTGTGTGAGACTAGGCATCACCATACACGTAAATCATGCTCTCATCGTTCCCTTAGGAACACAAGTCGTCTGCTTTTGGGGTGCACCCGTAGGCCATCGCCCCTCACGGCTATCTCGACTAGATCTATGGCCATAATCTATAGGTGGTCCTCGGGTCCACTTGCCAAGTGACCTCGAGACCGCTGATGACTTGGCAGGTCCATCAACCTTGTGACGCCTTGAGGTGCACCTTTTGGTTCATTGACCTAAGCCACCGCCCCAGGAGGGTCATGCAATTACATGAATAATAATGCATGAACTCAGGGCCTATAGTCTCAAAACAGTATAAACCGTACCATAGCCTTTATAGATTTTAAACACCGTAAATCAAATATCCATAAGGCTCACATGTAAACATAATCACTTTTATGAAATTTATAAAATAAATAACATTTTTCAAATTATTTCATAAAGGTATATATCATGTTTTTCATACGATGAAGACAGTTTGCAAAATCATCACTGAAAGTATAGAAGGGCAAAACTATCTTTTTCCACAGTAAAACACATATGCATGCTTTTCCGTGCATTCAATAGAAAACATGGTTTTATAATTACCGAAATTTTCAAACAAATCATTTTTATAATTTATGAAAATAAACTATTTATTTTCTAACTTTAAATTCCCATTACCATGTTTTCTTCTAAAAACACATGTAGAGACTTTTAGTTTCAAAATCGTAGTTTTTCTTCATTTCTTAACATTTATGGAATTTATATAATTATTTATTTCCATAATTAAAACCATAAAGGTTTTAGGTAAAATCAAGTGAATATTTAAGAATATTTATAAAAATATTCACTTCAGTCTCTTTTTCATTTTCATCTCGTTTCACGTGAAATATCACCTACCGGGTGAATTTTCGGTGATTTCCTTTTCACCATTCTCGAAAACATGAATATTTTAAAATTAAATATCACTATATTCATGTTTTATGAAATTTACTTAATTTCTCGATTTTTGTACTCAAAAATCAATTCACGTGAAATAAAATCTTTTATTTTTGTTTTCAATGATTTTCAGTAAATTTCAGCAATTTTTCGATAATTTTTCGGCAGTATAACGGCTGCCGATTTGGCTAGCCTCATGCACGGAAAATACAGTTTATATTTTTCAGCTGGTATTTCACCACAATTTGAAACCGATAAATCACCACAATTCTCAAAACTAATCATTATAAATTGCATTTATAAATTAAATGCATAATTTAAAACATGTGACCGAATATCTTTACAGGCGGCACATGTCTCCCTTACCTGTTTCGGGTTGGCGACTGCCTCTGGAAGGTCGCGCCCGTGTTCACCTCGCCCGATCCCATCGACTCGGTTATCGAGGAAATTTTCTGGAAATTAAATTCTAAAATTTAGAATTTTTTTCATAATTATTTAAATAAATAAATTATTTAAATAATTTAATACATTTCGAGATTTCTTACCGATTCCCGTAATTCTCGAGATTTCCCGTAATTTTCGAATTCTCGAAAATTTTTCAAATTCCCGAAATTCCTTTTTCCTCTTTTTCTTTCTTCCTTTTTTTCCTTTTTTTTCTTTTTTCTTTTTTCTTTTTTTCTTTTTCTTTCCTGGCCGGTTCAGACCAGTCAGACCGGCTCCACCCTCCTCACCGCTGGTTCTCCTCCGGTGGCCGGTTCTTCGGCGGTTCGGGGGCTCAGCAGCAGACCGGCGTCGAGGCGAAGCTACCGGTGGCCTCAGCTTGGCTTGGATCGGTGGCACGGCGGCGGATCTACTCAGTGTTCCCTCGGTCACTTCTCCTCCTCCATCGGCCTTCCTCTGCCTTTCCCAGCCTCTCCGGTGGCCTCCATCCCTTTCCTCTTCTTCCGGCAGTGCTTCGGCTATGGTGGCGGCAGTCGGTTTGGCTGGCAACGCCAGATCTGGTTTTCCTCTTTCTCTTTCGCCGGAATTTCCTCCTATTTCCTTTCTGATCTCCTTCGCCGGTTGTCCTCTTCCCTTCCTTTCTTCGTCGGAGACATCGTCTCTCCCTTCCTCTCTCTTTTCCCTCGCCGACGATGGCATCTCCGCCACCGTCAGCCTCACCTGGAGGGGGGGGGAATCGGGTTTGCTTCCCCGATTTCTCCTTTCCATTTTTGTTTTATTTCTTTCTATTTTTAGTATACATCATACTATATATTTTATACTATATACATATAATATATATACTATATATTACACATATAATATTATTTCATATATAATGTATAGTACAATATATATTATCTATAATATATATTGTATATTTCAAAATATATGTCTTGTATATATATATATATATGTATATTTATATTTTTTAAAATTAAATAACACTTATATAAACATTTATATAAATGTAATATATATATATATATATATATATATATTGTATTAACAATATATATACACTCAAACTTTAATGAAATTTAATATTTACATTTTCTCAAATATTTATATACTTACATATACATAAAATGTCATACTTGAATACATATGTATTATTTAAATTTATCAAATAGTATATATACTTATATATATACCACGGTATATTAATATATACAGTATACCATACGGTATTTAAATAAATATGTATTTATGTCAAATTACATTTATATAATTTGTAATTATATAAACATATTTTATTTTCATTTCTCATTTTCTTATTTAATTTGGATTTCCATTTATCCAAATTAAATTTCCCTACTTTCCTTATTTAATTTCCTTCACTTAATTTCTTTCACTCGAATTTCTCAATTCCGTCACTTCCTCCATTCTCGGAATTTCCACAATATTCTGATTCTCACAATTTTATTTATTTATTTCCACTGATTTATTTTCTCAAATATTTATTTCCAATATTTATAATTTCCAATTAAATGAAAAATTTACGGTTATCACATCCTCTCCGCCTTAAGAAATTCGATCCTCTGAATTTAGCTTAGTCCAAAGGTGGTATATGCCGTATACTTATGACTTTTGACCTCTAGGTCATCCTCCAAGTAATACTGCCAGTACACTTTCAACATCAAGAATACTTTAGACTACTACATGTTATTTTTTTTCATCACAAATATGTCTATACTCCCGTAAGTTCATTTCTCAAATCGGGAGTTATTCACTTTTACTCTTTTCACATGAGAGTCCATGCACAGTATTTTTTTTATATCATAGTTGTTCTATGCTGTTCATCATCCATTTTTCTCACTTAGTGCCAAGTTGATATAGTTTAAATCTATCAATTACATATGTCAGTCAGTTGTATGTAATTGTCCCAGTGGCTTATACATCTCATGCACACACTCTCTCAATATCATGGAGCGTTTACATCTCACGCTCATATACGTATATATCAGTATGGAGCGGTGCTATCAGTACACTTGGGATCTCAAGCCTTTTGCTATTTCTCATTAAGCATATGGCAACTCAAAGACTCCCATCACATGTAAAGCTCACTGGAACTGTACATACACATTCACACCATTTAACAATTATACTTCGATTACAGCACACTAGAGAATCTAAGAGTCTGATAATGGAAGGTGATTCTATTCAGATCATCAGTCTTTAATCACTTTCATATCATCATTTCTCTTTTGGACTCTTTATTGTCCACAATATTCATATTCACTTTTATTTCATCAAGACTGCATCTCACTTGCGGACTTTACTATTGATCATCTCTTACAATTATAAATCATGAGACAATCATATTCTCTCCATGTAGTATGGTCTTTAAATCTCTTTTCATAATTTAGATTCCACAATTGAATCCTCAATTTATATATTTAATCACCACATCATCTATATACTTCCACCGTTTCTATCATGTTACGGTGGTTATATGTATAATCATTTATCATTTATATACTGGCAGTAAACATATCAATTATCTTATTCCTTGGAGTATCATTAATTTCACTTATCAAATTTGGCTTGATTTCTTTCATCTTGCCACAGTTATGTGATAACCAACACTAATCACTTTCAGTCTTACCTTCGGGAACTGTTTCATATTGATGTTCCCTTCTCATTATGCAACTTATTTCCTTATTCCACTTTCATTTTCGTTTTCATGTTTCCATTTATTCATTTACCGACTTTAACTTCTTTCTTTAATTAGGTCTCATCTATAGAGCAGCTCGTCTCATCACTCTTTTATAGACTGGTAGTAGTATCTAGCTAGACTCATTACTTTCGCATCTCAATCATTATCTCTTTCTCATAGACAGGTTCACTGTCATCCTGTCGTCTCGAGATCATATATCTCAAGAGGAGATATTGTCTAGCCAAATCTCTTAGCTGCCAATCTTAGCATAATTCCACAGTCTTTAAGAGTTTAAGGATCATACCACAATGCTGCTCATATTCCATTTATACTTTAGACTCTATTAGCATTTCATCAATTTTACTCATGTAAGGATGCCTCATTCATTAGGCTTATATACCTCCACAGGAACTCGTAATTATTTATCGAGTTCTAATCATTATCTTATGACATCGGTCTCTGACTTTTATTTAATAATGCTTTATACAAAGGTAAATCTTATGAACTCCTCATGCATCTCAAATTAGATCAGTGAAGCGTCCATTTTCATGTAGATGAATACTTGTTCTTCACAAGAACTTTATTAATGATAGGAAATTAATACATCCTTTTTAATTCATCTATGTCTCAATATCATCAGTGCTTCTCTCATTTACACTTATACAGATAACTTCATTATCCTCAAATTTATGTTATCTGTATTTTTATCGTTCACACCTTTACACGTGAATTCCATTATCCACACATTTTCCAGAGTTATTTTCTTAAGCCTTTCGGATTCTTTCTATATTCTCTGATATAAGCTTGTAAGTAGATTTCATATCCACAATCGAGTCAATGTTAGCTCGATTTCTCCAGTCTATATAACTCTGAAAATCTTATTAGGAATCACATCCGATACTTTCTTTAATCACACATCTCTTATCATTTCGGACATCTCATCCTTATGCCCTGTCATTTTCACTGTGTATTCTCAAGGCAGAGACATTTACTATTCAAATCATTTTGATACACACTCTACCTTGATTTCATTATTCACTTATTTACAGTACTTCATACAGTACATCAAGTTGCAATGCATATCTCAAATGGTTCGGTTCTATAATTAAATATTCATTTAATACCTCAGAAACAGTATAAATGTATAGAACCTCAATCAACCGTACTGCTATGGATTTCATCAATTTTGTTTTCTGATCACTTTCTCAGTCATTTTCTGTAATTATTTCACTTTTCATAATATTCAACGATCCCGTTCAATATACTCTTAATTTCGACCCTTACAGTCAGTAACCGGGCCAATCATCTTATGAAATTCCACTATACACTCATTGGATCACATCGTGTAAGGCCCCGGCCCGTCCGCCGTTCGCCTATACATATCTATACCGTCTTCTTTTGGCGAGCACCCTAGCCCCTTCAAGGATTTATCGTGAGGCCTAGCTCGTTCACTAGGTCACTCACCATTCGCGTCCGTAATCTATGTGTAAGTGGAATCAATAATAGGGATTGTTATATTCATATGACATCCTTTATGCCATTTATAATTCCATTACTATTAATGGATTCCAATTCAGCTCGGTTTTATCATTGTTCCAAACTTCGCCCAACATAAGGGCATTTTCGTCTTTTTGACATTTATTTCTTTCTTCTCAGTATACATTGAAATCAATGACCTCATTCGATTTCGACAGAGAAGTTCACTAAAATCCACAATTGGATTATTTTACTTGTAATTCAGCTTTATATCATTAATTTCTCTGTCAAATCGATCAAATCCAACTTCTGTTGGTCTATTTTGACTCTCGATAAAATTTGGGAGATAAGGGTATTTTGGTCATTTTTCGTAAAAAATTTTCTCTCTTTAAATTACCCCCAATCGGTGATCTTAAAGTCTATTTAATGACGATATGTCACTCCCCTCCTTCATACCATCATTTTCAGGTCTCAATTCGATTTGGACCGTAAAGTACTGGTGGGGCCCTCACCGAGTCTTTTACTGGTCCTTACCGCACAGGCCTTCATTTAGATTATAAGAATCACCAATTTTTCGGTAATTTCTGAGCCTAATTTTCTCTTTAACATTCTCAATTTACAATTTTTCACTCCCTTTAAATCATTTTACTCAGTTTACAATCATTTATTTTCTCTATGTATTCAGACGATACAGTACTACCGAGGATGTTTAACACTTTTCTTCCAAAAGTATTCACAGACATCATGCCAACCTTGCTCTGATACCATTAAATCTGTAACTACCCGTTACCATATTTTTCACTTTATTTTACACAATTTATCCGGTTGGACTGTCTGTGATACTTCACTTTATTTTTTATGTTAAACAATTTCATAAAATATTGTTTATATTACATACATCCCCTATCTTACTTAATAAGCAAGTAGTACTGCATACATGTCTAAATACAGAAAATAAATGATCGTACCTCATATAAATCAGTCGGTCTGTCAATTGTCTTTTGTGTACAGCCGTAATCCACAAATATTGGATCTCACCATCATTAAAACCTGAAATGTTTAAAATTAAAGGGTGAGCAAACCATGGCTCAGTAAGAGCGTTATATGTCACACTTGATATTCAGCTATCTATATGCTGAAAATATTTTTCATTCTCTTTAAAATCTTCCTAGCTGGCTCTAGGCTCACATGTAGGAAGGATACTACAGTCGGCTAGGGATCAAGATAGAGTAAGGCAGGTATTTTATAATACCTGACTTGTTCCGAAACCTAAAAGCAACTGTAGAGAGTACTAAATCCATTTTTCTCAAAACGATATAATTTTCGTTTTTTCCCACAGAGTAAACCACTTATTTCTTTTCACTTCAATATCCTTTAAAACACATGACAGTATAGTGATTTGTAAATATCCAGTCATTGGATAAACACTTCTTTGATTATTTCTATCTTAGAAATAATTCTTATGTTATTCTTTTAGAATAAACATCTATTTCTCTTTTCAAATCAGTAACCGTATCGTACAGTTCAGTAAAACAATATATTCAGTATTCAGTAAAACAGTATCTCGATACGGTTCAGTTAGTAACAGTAAACAGTAGCTACCAATTCAGTAAATAGTATACGGTAGCTTTCCGTTCAGTAAACAGTAAATGGTAGCTTTCAATTTAGTAAAACAGTAATCAATGGCCACTATTTCAGTGCACAATACAGTTCTGTAAACCAGTATTTTGGTACGATTTTTCATCAGTAAACAGTAAACAGTAACCAGTGATCAGTAAAGTAAACAGTACAGTACAGTAAATAGGATTCCGTAAATCCTTTCAATAAACAAAAATCAGTGTGTGAGACTAGGCATCACCCTACACGTAAATCATGCTCTCATCGTTCCCTCAGGAACACAAGTCGTCCGCTTTTGGGGTGCACCCGTAGGCCATCGCCTCTCACGGTTATCTCGACTAGATCTATGGCCATAATCTATAGGTGGTCCTCGGGTTCACTTGCCAAGTGACCTCAAGACCGCTGATGACTTGGCGGGTCATCAGCCTTGTGACGCCCTGAGGTGCACCCGTTAGTCCATTGACCTGAGCCATCGCCCAAGGAGGGTCACGCAATTACATGAATAATAATGCATGAACTCAGGGCCTATAGTCTCAAAACAGTATAAACCGTACCATAGCCTTTATAGATTTTAAACACCGTAAATCAAATATCCATAAGGCTCACATGTAAACATAATCACCTTTATAAAATTTATAAAATAAATAACATTTTTCAAATTATTTCATAAAGGTATATATCATGTTTTTCATACGATGAAGACAGTTTGCAAAATCATCACTGAAAGTATAGAAGGGCAAAACTATCTTTTTCCACAGTAAAACACATATGCACGATTTTCCGTGCATTCAATAGAAAACATGGTTTTATAATTACCGAAATTTTCAAACAAATCATTTTTATAATTTATGAAAATAAATTATTTATTTTCTAACTTTAAATTCCCATTACCATGTTTTCTTCTAAAAACACATATAGAGACCTCTAGTCTCAAAATCATAGTTTTTCTTCATTTCCTAACATTTATGGAATTTATATAATTATTTATTTCCATAATTAAAACCATAAAGGTTTTATGTAAAATCAAGTGAATATTTAAGAATATTTATAAAAATATTTACTTCAGTCTCTTTTTCATTTTCATCTCGTTTCACGTGAAATATCACCTACCGGGTGAATTTTCGATGATTTCCTTTTCACCATTCTCAAAAACATGAATATTTTAAAATTAAATATCACTAAATTCATGTTTTATGAAATTTACTTAATTTCTCGATTTTTGTACTCAAAAATCAATTCACATGAAATCAAATCTTTTATTTTGGTTTTCAATGATTTTCGGTAAATTTCAGCAATTTTTCAATAATTTTTCGGCAGTATAACGGCTGCTGATTTGGCTAGCCTCCTGCACGGAAAATACAGTTTATATTTTTCAGCTGGTATTTCACCACAATTTGAAACTGATAAATCACCACAATTCTCAAAACTAATCATTATAAATTGCATTTATAAATTAAATGCATAATTTAAAACATGTGACCGAATATCCTTACAAGCGGCACATGTCTCCCTTACCTGTTTCGGGTCGGCGACTGCCTTTGGAAGGTCGCGCCCGTGTTCACCTCGCCCAATCCCATCGACTCGGTTATCGAGGAAATTTTCTGGAAATTAAATTCTAAAATTTAGAATTTTTTCATAATTATTTAAATAAATAAATTATTTAAATAATTTAATACTTTTCGGGATTTTTTACCGATTCCCGTAATTCTCGGGATTTCTCGTAATTTCTGAATTCTCGGAAATTTTTCAAATTCCCGAAATTCCTTTTTCCTCTTTTTCTTTCTTCCTTTTTTTTCCTTTTTTTCTTTTTTCTTTTTTCTTTTCTTTTTTTCTTTTCTTTTTTTCTTTTTCTTTCCTGGCCGGTTCAGACCAGTCAGACCGGCTCCACCCTCCTCACCACTAGTTCTCCTCCGGTTGCCGGTTCTTAGGCGGTTTAGGGGCTCAGCAGCTGACCGGCGTCGAGGCGAAGCTGCCGGTGGCCTCAGCTTGGCCTGGATCGGTGGCACGGCGGCGAATCTACTCGGTTTTGCCTCGGTCACTTCTCCTCCTCGATCGACCTTCCTCCGCCGTTCCCAGCCTCTCCGGTGGCCTCCATCCCTTTCCTCTTCTTCCGGTAGTGCTTCGGCTGTGGTGGCGGCGGCCGGTTTAGCCGGCAACGCCAAATCTGGTTTTCCTCTTTCTCTTTCGGTTTCGCCGAAATTTCCTCCTATTTCCTTTTCGATCTCCTTCGTCGGTCGTCCTCTTCCCTTCCTTTCTTCGTCGGAGACATCGTCTCTCCCTTCCTCTCTCTTTTCCCTCGCCGATGGTGGCATCTCCGCCACCGTCAACCTCACCTGGGGGGGGAGGGGAATCGGGTTTGCTTCCCCGATTTCTCCTTTCCATTTTTGTTTTATTTCTTTCTATTTTTAGTATACATCATACTATATATTTTATACTATATACATATAATATATATATACTATATATTACACATATAATATTATTTCATATATAATGTATAGTACAATATATATTATCTATAATATATATTGTATATTACAAAATATATGTCTTGTATATATATATATATATGTATATTTATATATTTCAAAATTAAATAACATTTATATAAACATTTATATAAATGTAATAATTCCATATATATATATATATTGTATTAACAATATATATACACTCAAACTTTAATGAAATTTAATATTTACATTTTCTCAAATATGTATATACTTACATATACATAAAATGTCATACTTGAATACATATGTATTATTTAAATTTATCAAATAGTATATATACTTATATATATACCACGGTATATTAATATATACAGTATACCATACGGTATTTAAATACATATGTATTTATGTCAAATTACATTTATATAATTTGTAATTATATAAACATATTTTATTTTCATTTCTCACTTTCTTATTTAATTTGGATTTCCATTTATCCAAATTAAATTTCCCTACCTTCCTTATTTAATTTCCTTCACTTAATTTCTTTCACTTGAATCCACCGTCAACCTCACCTGGGGGGGGGAGGGGAATCGGGTTTGCTTCCCCGATTTCTCCTTTCCATTTTTGTTTTATTTCTTTCTATTTTTAGTATACATCATACTATATATTTTATACTATATACATATAATATATATATACTATATATTACACATATAATATTATTTCATATATAATGTATAGTACAATATATATTATCTATAATATATATTGTATATTACAAAATATATGTCTTGTATATATATATATATGTATATTTATATATTTCAAAATTAAATAACATTTATATAAACATTTATATAAATGTAATAATTCCATATATATATATATATATATATATATTGTATTAACAATATATATACACTCAAACTTTAATGAAATTTAATATTTACATTTTCTCAAATATGTATATACTTACATATACATAAAATGTCATACTTGAATACATATGTATTATTTAAATTTATCAAATAGTATATATACTTATATATATACCACGGTATATTAATATATACAGTATACCATACGGTATTTAAATACATATGTATTTATGTCAAATTACATTTATATAATTTGTAATTATATAAACATATTTTATTTTCATTTCTCACTTTCTTATTTAATTTGGATTTCCATTTATCCAAATTAAATTTCCCTACCTTCCTTATTTAATTTCCTTCACTTAATTTCTTTCACTTGAATTTCTCAATTCCGTCACTTCCTCCATTCTCGGAATTTCCACAATATTCCGATTCTCACAATTTTATTTATTTATTTCCACTGATTTATTTTCTCCAATATTTATTTCCAATATTTATAATTTCCAATTAAATGGAAAATTTACGGTTATCACAAGGTGCCACATGTGGGAGCTAAAGACTGGGCTAAAGTCAATAGCATTAGAATGGAAAGGAAATGAATTTACCCGCAGGTAGCTACGGGACAAACTATTTTAAAACATTTCATAAATATTTTCAGAGTTGTTTACATAGATAATTTTGATAATTCATGCCTTAAATAAATTCATAATAATTAAATTTATAATTTCAGTATATTTAAACATAAAATAACACAATATATTCTTAAAACAATATTAACATTCAGAATAATTTATTTAAATACCATAGAGTATATAAAAACATATAAGTATCAGAAAATGGACAAAACATATAAAATATCATAAAATCTATTCAATAACCGAATTTGTGATTTAATATGCATTAATTCATATTTAGAAATTTAAAATTCAAACACCTAAAATCTTTTTCTTTCTTTTCTAAAATAGTATGCCAAATGGTTGATTTAAAGGGTTTAGGTTAGCTCAGGAAAATTTCGCAGCATAACAGTTCATTTTAACCTAACCCCTGCACGAAAACACAGCTTCAAACCATAGTTCTCATTTTCCAATTTCCAACCAAGATATCAATTCCAATTCCATAAAAGGAACAATTTATCAAAATCATGCAACGAGGTATCCCTACGCTTCATACATATATCCCTTACCTCTTAATTTCCCGGTATTCGACTCGTCAGCACTGGTAGCAACTTTTGACCTGGCTGTAAATTACCATCCCAAACTCGGCAAATTTACCACACTTTAATTAAAAGAATATTTTACTAAGTAAATACTAATATATTGTCTATTGTAATTCTAAATTTAGTATAATTTTTACCAATGCTAAAACTACAACTTGTGTTAAACACCTCTGTTTTCGATTTCGATTGTGGCTACAGTCTCAAAATAGTTTGTACATTTTTTTAGGACCTAAATTACATTGAAATCAGCTCAAATTCTTCCTCCCTTTATGTTGGCCAAATAACATTCTCTTCATTCCTCTTGTATTTTCTTCCATTTAAGCTTATTTAAGCTTATTTTCATGCTTTTCATAATTTTTTACATTATTTCTACACTAATTCCTCATCAAAAAATATCATATTCATGCAAAATGGATGTTGGCCGAAACACCCATACTATCCAACACTTCAGATTTCAACAATTTAGCTTAGTTTCATGCTTTAAACTAATCTTTCATAATTTCTACATCAATTCTACATGAATTACACATTGAATAACACCATATTCAAGCTTGGGTGAAGATGGCCGAAACCCTTGGGTACCCATTCTCATGATTCTTATTTAATTCAAACCAAAAGAAGCATGAAAATACCTTAAACACATGATAATTAACTAGAAAGCCATGAAAAAGTTCATGCTTTCTAAACTTCTCACCTTGGTCGAATTGCTTGGAGGAGCCTACACTATGCAAATAGCCACTCTAGGCCTTGATTTGGGTACCAAGAGAAAGAGCACAAAAAAATAGATAGGGTTTGTTAAGGAATTTTTCGGTTTTGGTTTATATTTTACTAGGTTTTAGAAGCTTTTATTCTCTCTCAAGGTTGGCTATGGTGGACGGAAAGAGGAGGAAGATAACGACCAGCCAAATGGTGGAGAAAAATTAGAGAATTCTAAATTTAAATATCTTTCTTACAAAATTACCAAAATACTCTTATACTTAAAGAAACTTTCTAATTTTGCCCTTAAAGTTTGACTCAGTTGAAAACAGTCTATCCAATCTCCAAAATATTTCATTTAATCATAAAACACCTTTATTTAACTTGCTCTAAGCATTGGTGGAGCTTTTGTTAATATTCGGGTGCTTATTTGGTCGAAATTACTAAAATAACCCTAACAATAAAATCGCGTAAAATTTTGTTTTTACACTTGATTTATTTCATCAGTCTACATGTTCTAAAATTTTATTTCATAAGTCTACATGTTTTGAAAGTTTTGTTTTTACACCTGATTTATTTCATCAGTCTACATGTTCTAAAATTTTATTTCAACTAGTTGGTTAAAAGTCTACTTGGTTTGACTGTTATTTGCAGAAATTTCGACAGCCTATGCACCAAATCATCATTTCTCAAATTGTTGCATATTTTTCGAAACATGCGTAAATAATTGAGTTTAAGGGTAGGATTCTTACCATCATAGTTTTTTGGCCTTGAATATCATATCCATCAAGTTTCACCTCCATCGGAGCCTTAAAGGATCAGTAGGGCCCACTTACTATTTCACCCTTTATACCTAAAATATAATTAACATTATATTTATTAATTATAAAATATTCAATATTCTTAATTAAATAATAATAGTAAATAGTAATTAAATATACAGGGTCTCACACAAAACATATTGATTAGGGATAAGCTATAATAGGGTGCTTTGGACATTGATCTTTATAATCTTAATCTGTTGAACTTTTTTTTTTATCTTCAACAAAAAATAATATCAACTTTTATGATAGTTACTTTATTAGAAAATGACTTTCCTTATATATAAGAAATCTTAAAATAATCAATAACAATGTACATTCTAAATCAGTTATCTTTAAAATTATGTTGCACTTCATTTTCATCATTGAAAAAAAAAATATCTTGCTCCAATACCCTACACAGTGGCATTGTGATATTACTTTAATCTTTGACAAAAGCATCCTATATAACATTAAAACCTGATTTGATAGTTATATGGTGTGTGATAAACACTATTAGAAAAAAAAGCTCATAGACTAAGTTTAAAAAATGTAATCTATGAAATAAGATTTCATTTTCCAAATGTATCCTATTTTGGCGTAGTCTTTTCTCAAGTAGTATAGACTACAATTCTTGAACGTAGTCTAATATAGAAATATAAACCACGTTTTAGGGAGAAACCATAGAGGTACTTATAGAAAATAGATTATGTTTTTAAATTTAAATGCAGTCTAAATTGTAAAATAAACTACTTGTTTAAATTATTTATAAATTTTGATTTATTTGAAAATAAATTGATCATTATATTAATAGACTATGTTATCGCAGACTAATGTTATTACATAAATCATAACAAATAACAAAATAACTAATATAAAATATTCTTATCTTACATTTTCATAACAATGAACTATCTTCAAAACTTCGGCACAACATTTTTGTTTTTTTCCTTTAACTTCATCTCTAGCAACCAAAATTTCTTTTGCAAAAGAACTCTTGTAATTGGTTTCTAGAGTCATTGTTGAAACCATCAATATTGCTGATGCCATTAGAGCTACAAAGCTTACAACCTTCGACCATAGTTTTTTTTATTTTACTTGAGATCAACTTTGGAATCGTTAAAGGGTTGGGCATGAAAGTTGACCTTTTAATGTGCTAGGTTTGAGGTGTTATTTAGCACACTTTTAGCAACCTTGCTAGCCAGCTAGCTTGAATCTTCAATGCTCGAGAACTCCCTCAAATAATTAAGGTTAGCATCCATTAACCCACTATGTTTATTTTGTGTTAAAGGCGTACATGCTAGGGTGTTAACAAATGCTGACCTCAATTATTTATAAGTGCTCTTAAGCATTGGAGGTTTAAGCTAGCTAGGATGTTAAAAGATAATTTTTAACTCTTTGCATAGAAACCTGATAAAGTCAAAGGATCGTGCCAGTTAAAGCACTATATATTAAAATTTGTTTAGTTAAAAAGGTCACTCACATAAGCAATAAAAATAAAAGAAAACAATGAAAAAGAATTCTAATCTCACAAAATCTCACAAAACTTGAGATGAAATATTTGCCGCCAATAGTGTTCATTGAAATCTTTCTGCAATAATTTAAACATTAATTTTCTAACCAAAAATTTAATGTGCAATAGCAAAGAAACGAATGATCTTCCAACCAGATGACTTGCAACTAAAAATATTGTTTAAATTGATAAAAAAGTGACAAACTAAACAAAATGATAAGAACAACAAAACCTTAAATTAGTAGAAAGTAAACCCTAGAAATTAGAAAAGAGGGTCTTTTGAAAAGTGAGCCTCCTTTATGTAGGAACTAGACGAGCTAAGCAAAAAATGTCCTTTGAATTTAGAGAAACAAATGGCAATTAATAAAACTGTAAAGAATAAAAATAATAAAGAAAAGATAACAAAAAATAAACTTGGAAAATGGGTTACACAATGTGATTTATTAATGGAAATGGTTAATCATCACTTCTATAGTGGTTTCGTGGTGCTTCATCTATTTTTAGAGTCGATCTAGAAATAAAAATGGTTTTCTATTGGTTTTTTTGTCCAAAATGAGGTTATACTAAAAATGGGTTGTAAAGTAAATAACACATAGGTTAGGTTATCATAATTTGATTAGGATAAAATTCAATATTGTTTTGAAGGCAATTGAAATTTCTCGTGCATAAGAAATGTCGCAAATAATAAAGGTTAGGATCATTTAACATCTTAGTTTGCTTTACCTTAACTCGTGGTTCCTAATTTTTACAAATCAACCAGATAAAATACTATTCAAACGAGAATTAGATGCACTGAAACAATGTCATAATATAAAAAATGTATATCTTGTATAGTATAATGAATACATTATCCTTGAGATCTAGTCTATTAATTTGACAACCTACATTTGTTCCAGTAAAATGGCAAAGTTAACCTGGGGTAGGTTAACTCTCTAATCAAAATGGTTTTATGTTGGAAAAAAGTAACGATGAGTGACAAAAAGAAGGAAAATGGTATCTTCAAAACGAGGGAAGGATTTGAAAAGTGAGTAGTGAACCATAAATTTGCTTATAAATCAAATAAAAATAGACAATGATAGTGGTTATAAAATAAAATCGTAGTATTTCATAATAGTAATTTAATTTTAAAAAACATCAAACAACTACGTTTAAAATAAAGATCTTAGTCTATTTCGAAATTACACTACGCTTAGGATAAATCCTGCTGCATTTGATTATTGTACGTGAATATTAAAAGACAAAACATCAAACACAAAAGACTATGTTTAAACTATAAATTGTAGTTAAATTTATTCAAACAGTAAAATGTTTTTCATAAATGACATTACATCAACTTTGCCTGAAACTAAAATTATTTTCAATGTAAATGAATATTGGCAGAAGAAATATCGAGCTACAAAAGATTACGTTTAAAACAATAACCGTAGTCATAAATAAAAATCATAGTTAAATTTATTCAATCAGTGTAATGATTTTTTTTATAAGTGACTTGCAGCAGTCTTACTTGAAACTGATATTATTTTCCAATGTATTTAAATCTTGGAAGATGAAACATTGAGCGGCTTTCAATGTATTTATTTAGATTTGAGCCTTGAGCCGTGAAAGACTATATTTGAAATAAAAAAAAACCATAGTCAATTTATATACTGTATTTGAATCTTAGAAGACAGAACATTGAGCATTGAGCAATAAAAAACTATGTTTGAAACTAAAATTGTAGTCTGTTTGAAAAAGGATAATTGATTTTCTTAAATTTAAACCTCTATAGGTTATTTTTCGACAATACAAACAATTGATTTTTTTTTAATTTTAAATTTTAACCTCTATAGGATTATTTTTAAGTGGATTGAGAAATTTTAGGGAAGCAGAGAAGTGAAGAAATTAGTATTTTAAATGAGTTGACGAAATTGAAGATATAGTGTTAGTTTTGTTTTAGGTGGATCATAACTTAGAAAAAGTTACATGTGATTTAAAGAGAATATCCACGCAAGTGTTTAATCAACACAGCTTATGAGGTTTGATTGTATGCTGTAATATAATGTGTGTATATGATGTATATGATTTGGTTTCCAAATTTTTGGTTCGGGTTTTCGTTTTCCATCCCAGCGGCTTAGATTTTGTTAATATGTGACAAATAGAAGGTTTACGATAGGGGCATGTGCATGTAGGTTCTGAGTAATGGAAGGTACAAGAGTGTGCACCACAGGGCAGTGACCAATAAAACCCAAAAGCGAGTATCAGTGGCAATGTTTTATGCTCCAAGCAAAGATGCCATTATTGGCCCCATTCAGGATTTGATTGACAAGCAACATCCTCCGGTATATAGGGAATATCATTACTCGGAGTTCCTCGAAGAATTCTTCAAGCAGGAAGGAACAAGGCGCATGGTGAAGGAAATTTTTGAGTTAAAGAATAAAAGGTAAAACCGTCCCATTGTTTATTGTTATATTTGAATGTCTTCAGAAACTAGCAGCCGTGTAATGGTTTAGAAATAATGGGTTCCATTAGCGTTAATTCCACTGGAGTAACTGATACAAGTCATAGGTGTTGTAATATTACTGACATGTATCACTGAAGAATGTTCGGGAACTTTCAATGTTCAAACTTAATCAAAACAAGACTGGTAAGAGATAATTGAATCAGAATCTTAGATTACCTCACCTTATAATATCATTAACTATTAGCCAGGTGTGAAGTGGACTTCTTCTCCGAGTATTTGGACATAGTTTGAATCCTGAAATTATCACTGTTAGGAGGCATTTACCGTTTACTACTCTTAACTTGAATAATATTACTTTCAGATCGAATGAAAATACTTGAGGTTAAAAAAAAAAAACCTATTGCGCGGATGTCGCCAAGAATAATCACTAGTTCTCCTTTCCTTAGTATGCACCGCAAAAACAAATGCAAGGAGAAAGATAATGGGATTCAGCCATATATAAACTAACGGCCCAAGGTGGGATTAAGCAGCATTATTCCATTACCAGTTCCTGGTGTATCATAGCAAATGGCCAATCCGAGGTGCCCCTTTTCAACATCCCGAAGGCGTAATTGAGAGCCGCCTTCGGCCAGAAGAACAAGCCTGTGTTGGCCTTGGCACGATAGCTGACATCTTTGATACAAACAGCTTTGAAAGAGGCAATCATGGAGGCTATCAGGGTAGGCTACGGGCACTTTGACACTGCCTCTCTGTACAGGGCCGAAAAGCCCTTTGGAGAAGCTTTTGCAGAAGCACTTAAACTTGGGCTTAACGCATCGGTAAGAACTATATATTCATCACTTCCAAGCTGTGGCGCACTGATCTGTAAAAGAAAAATCTAAATAAAGATGATAGGTGTGAGTTTTACAGTTTCATAGTTAATTTTAAATAAGTAATTTCTTGATGGCTATAAAATCCATCCACTTAATCAATGTTGGCCTTTAGTTTCTCGCCCTTGGCCCTCTTAATTATAGCGTAGGGCTGAACTAGAACATTCTAGTTTGGTTTTCTACTTAGGGTGGAAGTGGAGCATGTTCAAAGACGGATCTACGGAGTGGAAGTAGTTGCTCTCACTGAGATTAAAAATTCTTTGACATTATAATAAAAAAATCTCATAATTTCTAGAAATTTAAAGCTTTGTCTCACTCAAAATTCTTGTCATCATATTTGTCTTCGCTAAATTGACAAGATACTTTTTATTGTTTATATAGTAATTAAACATTTACATATTGGATGAGAGGCCATTTCAATGAAAATGTATATACATCCATATATATTAACTTTGTAGAATAACAAATAAAGTACTTTTACAGTTCATATAAATAACATATTAAATATAGTGTGATTTATTCAAAAAAAATAAAATAACTTTTTAACTAAGAGGAATTGATGTATTCAATCCTGTTTTCATTAAATATATGAATATAAACTTTTTTTATTCTTCATGTTATAATGAATAAGAAATGAATATTTGCTTACTAAAAGTAAATGATAAAATTAGATGTATCAATTTTTATTCTTTCACATATTATATTTATCTTTAAGAATTTTTATAAGTAGAATTTTATTAAATTAATATACATATACATATACATGTGTACACGTATATGTCTATATGTGTATTGGGGATGCAAATGGATATCCTATAAATGGGTACCTATACTACCCGACCTGATTAAGTAGGATTAAAGTAGTTAATAATTTCGTTATAGTAGTAATTTTACTACTTGTCATGGATTCAGGTAGGGTTCTGGTAGTGATAGTAAGGTAGCAGCTAATTATCATAATTTGATGAAATTTAATGCATTCTTGAAGGAATTCAAATTTCTTCTACACAAGAACTCTTGCAAATAATGAAGGATAGGATCTTTTAACATCTTAGCTTGCATCACCTTAAATTGTGGTTCCTAATTTTGTAATAACCACAATTTTAATCATATTGAATCCAAATATGACTATTGGAATAGAGTAGGATCCCCGAAACACGAATTTCTCGTTTTTAGTGTAGTGAGGCGAACTTTCATACGTGCAGATACATGGGCCCCATGGGAGCACACACCTACCTAGATATATTTGAATCATCATATAATTATAATATCTAGCCTTTGGTAAGCTATCCTATCAATTTAAATTACGATTTTGACCTTTTTTAGTAGAAGTGCAACAAATCGAAAAATGACAATTTTGTCCACAGGTCGCCGAGACAAGTGGTCAAAATTGAGACGTGAATTAACTTTAGGGGTCATGTTAAGTCATGTCAATGCCTCGAATTGTCATGTCTGACATTGTGTCAAAAATTTTAACAATTAGACCAAAATGGCCTAAATTGAGAATATTGAATTTACTGTTATGGGGCTCTATCTAAATCCTTTATGTTGGCATTGTTAGTGAAAGTATGAAGCATATGAAGCAAAAGAAGAAATGAGATATGTGTATGAATTATTTTTGAAATGATATAGTGCATTGAATGCATACTTGCTTAGGTTAGAATATGTAATTGTCATGTAAGCCTAAGCTTAGTGTAATCGTAATTGAAGTAAAGACGTGAAATGTGACGAGATGGCATATATGAAATGAGATGAATAAGTATATGTACTGTGACATGATATGAGTTTGAAATGCACCAATAATGGGGATATTATTGCTTTTCCTTTGCAGGCTGGGTATTACAATATTGTAACCCAGACCTAACGAAGTGAATTTTAGAATTTACTATCGTAATTGAAGAAGTTCATTGTAACGAACCATGTCTATTTGCATGAGAGGATTCATTCATAGCATGGTATAAGGGAGATTCCAAGCTTGCATGGCCTAACTTGGCATGTTTTAAAGCTTGAATCTCAAGTGAACCATGTTATAAAACTTATTGAACTTTAGCCATAATGTGCTTTTATTGAACATGTTGCTAATGTGCAAATATCATTGTTTTTTGGATAGAGCATATAATTGCATTTCAACTCCGTACTAACAGATTTCCAACAAGTATGAGAACAACTCATACTATTGTTTGAAAAGAAGTGAATTATGAAAGTTAAGGCCTTGCTAATGGATAATAATAGTTGGCCATAATTATACTAATACGGCCCCTGCAAACGGGGAACTATAATAGTTAGCATACACCCTGCTATTAGTATTACATACCGACCCTTATTATCGGGGAAGAATAGATAACATTGTACCCTTGTTATCATGTTTGAATAGATAACATACGAGACACTTGTTATTGGGTTATAATAGATAACATATATGCTTGCTAACAGGCTATAATAGTTAATATACTTTGCGTTGCTAACAGGTTGTAATAGTTAGTATATTGCACCTTGCTAATGGGCTATGATAGTTAGTATATTGTGTCTTGCTAATGGGTTATAATAGTTAGCATACTATGAGACCTTGTTGATGAGTTATAGCGGTCAACATACTTACGACGCCCTACTGATGGGTTATAGTAGTCAGTATATTTAGGAAACCCTTGTTGACGGGTTATAGTAGTCAGTGTGCTTATGAAACCTTTGTTGATAGGTTATAGTAGTTAGTATGCTTATGAAAACCTTGCTAATGGGTTACAATAGTTAGCAAATGATTATAAGAAAGAGAATATCAATATGACCCTCATCATGGGTTATAATAGTAACCATAATAAGTAATGAATTAACGAATCATGGTGTTAAAGAATAACCTATGATGTACGTGAAGTGATAAGTATGAGTTTCATAAGAATACGAGTTTATGATATAAAGTTACAAGTATATGAACTGTTACATGTATATGACATGAAGTACGAGTATAAAAATATGAGTATAAGCTACGAGTATGTGAAATAAGTATTTGTAGGTACTAGCAAGTGGTTGAAAAAAGTGGAAGTGGACTTCTTCCCTAGGTGCTTGGACAGGGTTCGAGTGCTAAAGTCCCCACTATTAGGAAGGCTTTACCGTTTACCACTTTCTGCCCAAACAAAATTAATCTCAAACTATAAAACGGATGAGGATACCTAAGCTTACACAAAAAAAAAAATAAGTATTTGTAGGTGACATGAAGTTATATGTATGTGAAATGTTTATGAGCATATGATTTGAAGTTATAAATATATGAAGTTATTTGACAAAAAATTGACTAATATGAAGAATTGCATCATGATAAAATGTGTTGTTTGATAAGTTCGAGAGTGCCCCCTTTTGCATGCATAATCTCGGTTTACTGTTCTTGCTTATGATGTGAAATTGCATGTGTTATGTGATTATGAGTAAAATTGTATTTAGTGATGTCAAGTATCTAGGAAAAAATTAGGTATTCTAAAATGCCTTCTATACCCGATCCCAAAAGATCTTGACAACGTTTAGTGCAATACTACTGTAATAGTCGGTATAAGAAGTATGGAAACTTTATCGAAGAAATTGTGATTGAATATGTAAACATTGAACTATTAATATGAACTGACTGAATTAAGGATATGAACTGTCTAAATTGTGAATACTATGCTTTTTTGTAAGCTGAGTTAGATCCAAATCTAGCTGTTGTTCTATTAAAATTTTAGTGAAAGTTATTGACTATTGAGTGATATGAATCTTTACTGAATTGTGTGCATGTAGAACAGTTTATCATTTGTTGTTATCTTCTATACTTGTGTGCTTATCTTATTGTTTATTTGATGGATTAGTTTTTTTAATTTAATGATAGAAATTCAGAATTAATTACATTTGTATTTTATATTTCGACTTATGAATTAAAATATTCTTTTTTTATTCTTTTTAATGCTAAATATAATGTTATTGTGTTGATTGATTACTATAAACATGTATGATTTATTATTATACAATTATAACTATAATTACCATATGTTTTCACATTTGATTAGTTTAGTTGATAATTTCAGAAAAAAGTTAATTAGTCATAACATTCCTTTATTATTTTCTCTGATATATTTAGAGGTGTCAAATGGGCCGTGCTGGGCTGGCATGACCCATTTAAATATTAGCCCATATGTTAATGGATCCGTGTTGGCACGATACTATTTTTTAATGGGCTGTGCTGGCACGGTTCATAAAATTTAAGGACGTGGCCCAACACAGCACATGGCTTATAGCACTAATGGGTCATGCTGAGCCAAGCCCAACATTATTTTTCGAGCCTTATCGTGCCAAACACGGCCCATTAATAAATTTTTACATTTTTATTATTTTTAAAGTTTTTTATTTATTAATTTAAATAACATGCAAGATAAATAAGAATAAAATAAAAAGACAAATAATTTACTTTGACAAAATGCCTATATCTACAAGAAAACATAATAATATATATTAAATAAAGATATTGAAATTTACAATCTTAAAAGGCAAAATGTTTATGTCCATGAGAAAACATAATAAAATCTACTTAATAAAGATCTCGAAATTTACAATCCTAAAAAAAAAGTAACACGATGAAAAACGCTCCACTTTGCGGGGTTTGGGAAGGGTCATTGTACACAATCAAAAGGCTTTTACTTTGCAAGGTTTAGGGAGGGTCATCGTATACAGTATTCCCTTTGCATTAAGAGAGTATTTTGCATTGAACTAGTGATCTCCAAGTCACAAAGGAACAATATTTACCATTAAACTAATGTTCTCCTTTGAAATTTACAATCCTAATATTTAAAAACACAGACACACACACATACACATACACATACACAAATAGAAGACTATAAAACACAAAAGATTATTATTTTACTTTTCATTCTCTTCACCTGATTATTCACTTATATAATATGGTTTATCTAGTGCTCCAGTTTCTACATTTAACCAATCTTTAAATAAAATAATTTTTAATAATTTATTTTTTGATTAGTTTTTATTAGAAGTGTATTCAATAAAAAGTTATATATAAAATATGTGACATATCATATATTTTATATTCAAAATGAAAATATTATAAATTTATATATTAATAATTGAAATACTACATAATTGGATTTATTAAATATAATTTTATTTATATAAATAGGCTAAAATGGCACGGCACATGGGCTTGCATGCTGTGCCGTGTTAACCCATGTGCTACGTGCTAGCACTGGTCCTTCATGGGCCATCCCATGCCAATTCATATGCCTAAAAACCCTTTAACCCAGCACGACATACATATGTATATCGTGCTTAGCTCAGCCTGCCCATTTAAGTATGAGTCATGTTAAACATGATTCATACTATGCCGAATCGTGTCATGCCATGGGCCGCCCATCCCTTTTGACAACTCTAGATATATTTCAGAACTCATCATTTTTTTTTAAATCAAAGAATAGTATGTGTGTGTATATATGTAGTACATTTTTGTGAGGAAAATAAATATAGGAAATTAAATTACATATATAAATATGTAGTAAATTAAATACTACCCCAAATAATTTTTTTAGATCTAGATAAAGTTTAGACCCGTCCTCGCCCTATGTATTGTCTTCAATATTTATCACAAGTATTTACTGTTACATAATCTTCACTGTGTTAATAAAAACTAAAGCGTCGATGAAGTTTTAATTTAGTGTTAAAGATAAAATTTAAAGATTTTGAGATTTCAAATTTAAATTTTATTGCGTATGAATTTAATTATACAATCTTTTGTATAATTTCAATGAATAAAGTTGGATGTTCGTAATACTTAATTACGCATATAACTTTTCATGTCAAGTATTTGAAAAAAAAAAATACACCAGAAGTATTTGAAAAAAAAAGCAAGGTCACTTTAATTCCATCATAAATGCATGCACGTGCAATCTTATCTGTCAAGCTTATTTTCCTGGTGTCTCTATATAAACACGCAGTTCATCGTCAAATTAAAACAAAGTTTCATTGAAGGCCACTATTTTTCCTCATCTTCATTCAAATTGGGCATTGAAATAGGCGCAGACAAATAAATGTGCTTCTACTATGAAAAAAAAAAATCAATTTGTAACATAGCTTTAATAAAAATAGATGGAAAGGACATATACAAGCCTATGGAAAACTAAAATAAGGATAGATTATAGTAAAGTAGTGTATGAATTGTTGAAGTTTTCAGACTTTTCACTTCTATTGATAATATTGACTTCCATTCGGATTCTATGTATTTTAAAGGATTTACCAATTTCCTACTCGGTACGTTGAAGTCTTCTGACCAGGTAAAATTTATTTGATGGATGATAATTATGAGCTTGTTTGATAAATAGAGAAATATTATTAGTAGTACTAAGTGCATGTTTGGTGCATGGAATAAAGATAAGATAAGATAAAATAATATTGTGTATAAGATAAGATTAGATGATAACATCTTATTTTATGTTTAGTGTGTACAATGATTAAGCATAAGATAGGATAATTTTTTATCCTTTACTATGTTTGTTATGTGCAAGATTAAAATTAGGATAGAATGATCTTTTTTTTATTTGACAAAATTTAAAGATAAAATAGAAAATTTATTAATAAAACTTTTATGAAACATATCATATCCTATGGATTAAAAATAATCTTTCACTTTTTTAAAGGATTAAGTTATCCTCTTGATATAAGATGACTTATCCTATCACTAATTTCATTCTTTTGTTTAAATGAATAACAAACATATGATACGACGATAATCATCTTATCTTTTAAATAATTTTATATGTCAAACATGGATTAAAAGTCTAAAACAGTAGCTGAACGTTAAGAAGTCAACGACGGAGAGCATGCAACAGCAAGGGCAGCCGCAACAGTGAAAGCAACAGTGCTCCTGTGTCTGTGTCTACGACTATGGCTACATCCCAAACATTAGAAACGATAGGATTTAATTAAATCAGCTTTAACTTCTGTAAGATTATAATTTATATGTAGTTTTTTTTTTCTTTCTTTTACGGTGAAAGTATTTTCAGCTCAACTTGCTAATCTTCTTTCGTGCAATTTTAAGGATGCATTGGTGCATTGAAAAAATTAATTTTTTTTTGATGTTGGTTTCAAAATTTAAATTTTGGATTGAACTTATAAAACTACACTTGTTTGTTTAAGTTTATTTATAATAATGTTAACTTATTTTATATATATTAATATTAAGTTTACGTTTATTTTTATATCTTTATATTTATTTTTATGTATTTATTTTTATTATCATATGTTTATGTTTTTTTGATTTAAATTTATATTTTTTATACATTTATATTTATTATTATGTATTTATATATATTAATATTAATTTTATACTTATTCTAATATGTTTATTATATTTTTTATATGAAGATAAGTATAAAATAAATACAAAATAAATCGATCTATCAATAAAATCGACCTCGTTATAAAATTTTTCGTCGTTTATGATATTAAAAGAAAAGGACTTTGGCAGAATGAAGATAAGGTTTGAGTATACGTGGCAGAGTCTGATCGTGGATTATAGGAGGCAAGTATTCTGACATTTTATCATTGTGATAGTAACGTGTCTTGCCCATTTCCTGTGTAAATCCGACATGGCATGAATTGTACTCGTCGGACTAGGCTATTAATCAGTTACTGAGTTTTTATTTTTATTTTTTTTATTTTTTTACAATTAGTAACTGCTTCTATTTTGATTGTTTTGATTTGATTTTTTTAGCTAAAACCTCTTTGATGTCCGAAGATTATTATGGGTTTCAATTAATCCGAAATTGAATTACGATCGGATTTGATATAAAAAAGTTCTTTCAATATTTTTTTTTATTCACAAAATTTGAACTCAAGATTTTACTTAAAAAATACTAAATTTTTTTCACTCGATCTAATAGACTTTAGTATTGTTTTATTTGATTTGATTTCATATTCTATATTCTGCAAGGAAATGCGAAGGATTATTACTTATGATGACATTAATTTGTTTATGTTTTTAGTGAGTTTTGCTAGAGTATATGTTGACAGATGAATATAATCTTACCTTCAGCCTTGTTAAGGAAAATAGAAATAGCCAGAAAGATTGTTTTTTAAATTAATGCTAGAAATTCATAATTAATTACATTTGTTATTTTGTATTTCGACTTATGAATTAAAATATTCCTTATTTATTTTTTTATTGCTAAATACAGTGTTACTGTAGTGATTGATCACGATTAATATGTATAATTATAACTGTAATTACCATGTGTTTTCGCATTGGATTAGTTTAGCTGATAATTCCATCATACAAGCATGCACATGCATTCCTATATGTGAAGCTCATTTTCGTGGTCTCTCTACATACACATACAGTTCATCGCCAAATTAAAACAAAGTTTCTTTGAAGACCACTATTTTCCTCATCTTCAATCAATTCGGGCATTGAGATAGGCGCAAACAAATAAACGTGTTTCCTGGGCCAGGATGCAGAATATAAATCCTGGGACTTCTTTACTTTTAATTTTAAAACACGTCGAGTCGTGGAGACCAATTTGTATCTTTATTGCCTAAGTTTAATGTATATATGCCAATGGCCCTTCTAATCTTTGAGTAGGTAAGTATATATATGATGACTTCTCAGCAGCGCCCTCAATGAAAGAATTTTATTGTTAAAAATCAATGTGTTTTCAAAACGGTAAAACTGGGGAAATAAGCGTAAATTTGTTTTGTGAAAGCAATTACGATCCAAACAATTAATTCTTATCATACCAAATGGGTGGGTTTTTATTTTTATTTGATCGTTTTTAAGAAAGAATTTCATGAATACTACAGTTAATCAAATTGGAACTTCTTATTATTATTATTATTATTATTATTATTATTATTATTATTATTATTATAGGAGTTAAAGGCATACTTTGCCGATTAATTATTTTATAAAGCAATAAAAAATAAAATATATAAAGCAGATGGTTATGAATATTAAGATGAAGAGTGGAATTAATTAATTTGTATTAATGTTAGGCATAAGGAGCTGACAGACAAGAACATTAAGGTTCAGAGAACGAAGGGGTCAGAATGTTAGCATGGATTCATGCATACAGTTGTGTTGGGGCTTCTGCTTTTGGATAAGGTTTTTGTAAAGGGATTGAATTTTTTCACAAGCTGGTGGGGGTTTAATACGCCTGCAGGCTTTTTGGTGAAAGGAGATTGCAGGTGGTATGGGGATACTTAATAATGTAAAAAAAAAAAAAAAAAGGGGGGGGGGGGGGGGGGGGGGGGGGGGGGGTTGGGTTTAGAGTGGGCTGGATTAGTTTAGGAGACAGCTTGGTCAGGACTCAGAACACGTCCGAGACAACTCTGAGTTAGCAGTGCCTAGTGTACATCCCTTATCAAGATATGCCTTAAAACACCAGCACTTATTCTCTCTAAATTAAATAATAAATATATCTGAACTATATTTGGTTCGCAATAAGAGCCTGAATAATAATTACTAATAGTTCCAAACCCCCTTTGCTTTTGCTGTTTTTGTATGTTTAGTTAAAGAGTCTTGTTTATTAATGTTTCAAATTTTAAATAATAAAAATATATCAATTAATGTCTATAATACAATATGCTAGATATTTTTATTGTTATTATGATGTGTAAGCAACTGTAGGGGCTGTAATGCGTAGTTGGGTAAGCATGATGTGTAACACTAATTCAAGCTTTCAAGAGAACATTAGGCCACCAATCTATTGATGACCACTTACGTTATTATCTTTTTGTGATCCAAAGATTTCAATAGCAGTTGTCACCAATGTCTGTTGGGCTGAGTGAAAAAAGCTCAATGTCCCTTAAGCAAAGTATCGGATTCGAGCTTTGTGAATGGATCCAATAAGCTTATGGTAAGAATTTAGAACCCAAATCTCCTAGATTATTTTTGGAAAGTGTGTCAACAATTTAGAAAATGACGATTAAGGACATAGCTCGGTTGAACTTTCGTTAATAATGGTCAAACTAAATTGACTTTTGACCTACTAGCTGAAGTATGATAATTTACGTATAAATAAGTCCTAGGCTATGTCAATAGATAGATCGAATTGGTGGTGAAATCGAAAATTTATGCGATTGGCTCGGTAGGGGTATTTTCATAATTTCACCTTTACTGTCAGTCAAACTTTAATAAAACCACCATCATTCATTAAAATATGTTTAATAATAATATGTTATAATTTAATAAAATATTTTAGAGTTAAGTTGACTAGTTAGAAAAATTATAGAAGTTTAAGGGCATAAATGTCCAAAATTCTCATAATCAAAGGCAAAATGGTCATTTAACCTTTTTAAGAAGCTTCTAAAAATTTCTTCACAACAGCAGCCGACCACTCCCACCTCTCTTCTTCAACCTCACGACACCACTTCCATAATTAACCTTGTGCTAAAACAAAAATCCAACAAAATCACCACTTAAATCACATTATTTCACCAAAATCCCTTCTACAAAGTTGTTCTACTCTTCATCCTCTACAAGCCCATAGCCAGAGCTTGTTGTAAAGTTGACAATATCAAGAGGAAAAAAGCTCCATGAAATTTGGTCAAGGTAAGACAAAATCATGCTTTTAATTCCATTAAGTTCTAATGTTAGAAAATGATTAGTCTAAGTGTAGGGAGCATGATTCTAGTTTTAAATTGGATCAAAACCCTCTCAAATGGCTCCCAAGGGTTTCGGCCATATGAAGAACTAAGGGATTTTTGTGTTTTGATGCATGAAATTTATGCCACATGAAAGGAAAACAATGAAGAAGCATGAAACTAAAGAGAAATTGTTGAGAAACCATGAATTTTGCCATATGTACCTTTCGGCCATGGCTATGGGAGGAGGTTTTGTTGCTCAATTTGATAAGTTTAGGGTGCCATGAGACTATATAAATTTAGAGGTGACTGTTGGTGAAGTCAGAATTAAAATTGAAGTTGTGTAGGCGAAGTTGTGTTTTAGTATCGGTGTAATTTAGACTTGTTTAATATTTTTTACTAGCAATGTGGTAGAATTTAGGGAAGAAAAATTTCTAAGAAATTGAATTATGGTGAATAATGGTGATTGGTATAATGTTTTGTAGCCCAGGAGTAAAGGAATATTGAGTGGTGCTATCGACAAGTTGTTAGAAAAACGACAGGTAAGGGATGGGTGTGTAAGTTGTAAGGATACTATGAATGCATGTTTCGTTTTAAATAAATTTTATGAAGTGATTTGGAAATCAATTGCTTTAGAATTAGTGAAATTGTGGATATTAGCTGGTTTATAAACTGTATTTTCAATGCAGGAGGGCAAGGTTAGAAACAATCGTTATACTATCGAAAATTCTAGAGAATTTTATGAAATTATATCTAATATTCCTAAATGTTAGAAATAAGTAAGTTTTTAAGTGATTTGCATGTGATTTATTAAAATTGCATAATTTTATTATTTATCAAAAAATAATATTTAAATATTCATGTTAATGAATTTTAATTACGTAAAGCTACTAGCATATGCTTATTACTGTTCTATAGATAAATAGAACATTTTTAGAAAAGAATATTAAAGTGTGAATATTTTGTGAATTTTTATTCCTGAACTAAATATATTTCAGTATATTTATTTATGGATTGATTGAAGATATTATCAGTGAAATTGATTTCATGAATGATGTTTCTACTGTATATGCACTATTTTGAGACTGTTAGGCCTCATATCATGCTCATGTGTCACGTGTACTGTTACTATTATTGTTGCTGATAGACCTGCCAAGTCTTCGAATTCCGTAGTTGTCACATGGCAAGTGTACACTGTGGACCCCACAAATTATGGCCATATGTCTCACGTGTTTACTGTTTCTCCCTTTTCGGAATCTTATTATAGAATGATATACCTTTGGTGTTGCCTGGTCTCTACTGTACTGTACTGTTTATTGGATTGACAATACTACTGGTACCAAAATGAATGTTTCAAATATTGATTGTACCGTGAAATTTAAAGGTGTTACTGTACTGTTTACTAGACTTCTATACTGAATTGTTTACTGAAGTGTTTTAATTAAAGTGTTGATATATCTTGTTTTATATATATTGAAAATACCATAAATTGTTTTCAAGTGATTTATATCAATTATACATGTCTTCTTCAACTGATTACTCCCTATAGTCACTTCTAGGGGTCCGGACACGACAGGTATTCTAAAATACCTCCCATACTCCATCCAGTTTCCTAGCCGACTATAGTATCCTTCCTGATTTATACCTTAGTGCATTGTTAGGAATTAATTGTTTTAAGCATATAGATTTCACAGTATCAGTCTTGCATACAATTCTCTTACTGAGCACGTTAGCTCACACTTTGTTTTCCACTCCACAGATTATCTGTAGTGATCGTTTTATATACCGTTTCATGGATTTTTGGTTACGCTTTAGTACCCTGAGGCAGCAGTGAGTGGATCCTAAAGGTATATCTTACTTCTTTTATATATTCAGACTTGTTATGTACAGTACTACAATTATATAATTCTTGTATAAGGGATGTAGAACATGTGAAAGATATTGTAAATAATATTTTTTTTGTACATATTTATATAAGTTATAAATAGAAATTTATTTTAAAGTGAATTACTGTTTAAACTGAGTGTGATAAAGGCATCGCAGACAGCCCAACCATTCTACTATGTGTGTGAAAATGGATAATTACTGTGAACTACGTACCATTACAACAAGGATACCTACGATTGTGCTACTAAGTAACCGGTATGAACCGGACTGTTCACTAAGTAAAAGCTCTTGATAAAACTGGTTAGGTGTCTGGGCGCGACCAAAGTACAAAAGAGT
Organism: Heritiera fomes; assembly: GCA_032173925.1. Classification (NCBI taxonomy): domain Eukaryota; kingdom Viridiplantae; phylum Streptophyta; class Magnoliopsida; order Malvales; family Malvaceae; genus Heritiera; species Heritiera fomes. The sequence continues at coordinate 10,002,277 of JAPDPM010000009.1, read as the reverse complement.
AAAAAGGAAAAAAGGCGTAAGTAAATATGGTAAAGCCTTTGGAATGAGCCTATTTATAGGCAAATGGGGCGTACTGGATTGTGCCATGTGTCACCATCTGGAGGAGTTTGGCTATGTAAGTAGAATTAGTATGTTTTCAAGCCATGAAACTAGGAAGACCAAAAGACTAGGCATGCAGTCTTTGCGCTAAGTTCATGCCTAACACTAGGTCCTCCTTTAGACCAAAATTAAGCAACAAATGTGGTTTTATCTTGTCAAGATTGTTTGAAGAGGACTTTCTCATATTGTCGTGATCGTCTCATTTGTGGTTGTTTGCCTTGTTGAGAAGGCTTTTGTCATTTCTTGTTGAGTCAACTCTACTGTTTATGAAATTGTGACACCTCCGAGCAAATTATGATGTCGCCTTTACATAACTCCCTTCTGTTTCTTACTTTTGATTGTACATCCCTTGTCGTGGGATCTAGGTTTGTTTGATGTGGGTTCTAACATGGCTAGGTTTTGATTTACCTTCGTTGACTGTTGTAGCTCATATTCTTGCGTACCTCGAGCACTTTCTTAATAACTTTCGCCTTTGAGGGCTTAGGTCCTAAGTGTGCCCTGAGTCCTAGGTTAATGGCTTCCACTCTTTGAGGACTTAGATTCCATGCTTGCCTTGAGCCCTAGCATAAATGCTTTTGCTCTTTAAGGATTTAGATTCCATGAGTGCTTCAAGCCCTAGCTTAATAGTTTTTGCTCTTTGAGGACTTAGATTCTATGTGTGCCTTGAGCCCTAGCATATTTACTTCTACTCTTCGTGGACTTAGATTCCATGCGTGCCTCAAGCCCTAGCATAGCTACTTTTGCTCCATGAGGACTTAGGCAAATTCTTGGTGCCTTTAGCTTTAGCCAAACCGCTTCTGTCTTATAGGCAAATTCTTCATCCCTTGATCTCTTGTATAATAGCTTTTGCTCTTTGAGGACTTAGAATAATTTTCGTCAAGGGGATGTTATGTCCTTGTCTTTTTCACACTTGAGCTTTATCATGTCAAAGTTGAGGTTTTCAAGATTGGTTGAGGGAATGTCACATCCTTGTCATCCATGGCCTTTAGCACTTAATGTGATTCGAATTTGGCTAAGGGAATGTTACCTCCTTACCTCTCAGGTACTCGCATTAGACATGTAGAAGAAGTCGGCCAAGGGAATGTTACATCTTTGCATTCCGCGAACTCGCATCAAACTTGCATGAGAAATTAGTCAAGGGAATGTTGCATCCTCACCTGTTGCGAACCTATATTAATCATGTAGAAGAAGTTCGCAAAGGGAATATTACACCCTCATCTCTCATGTAAAAGACATTGGCCAAGGGAATGTTATGTCCTTGCCATCCACAAACTTGAGCTATGCTCAACCATAGCTAAGGGAATGTTACATCTTTAACACTCGCAAAGTTGAGCTTATCACACTCAATCATGGCTAAAGGAATACTTCATTATTTCCATTCACCATATTGAGCTTGTCACGCTTATTTACACCTAGAGGAATGTCTATCCTTAGACTCTACGATTTCAAACCTTGGCCGTTAGAGGTTAATCACGTGTATTGCTAAGTTTTTCATGTTGACTTATGGCCAAGGATATGCTTGTTGTAATTTTCTAACAATTTCGAGCTCTTCATAGCTCTTTTAGCTTGTTCTTATTTTATGCAACCTTGAGCTTTTACTTTTTGCTGAAAGTAATCTATTCATCAATCTCTTATATAATTTGAGCCTTTTATTTTTCACTTACTCAACTTTTACTCACTAGAGTGCTCACTTGTTGTCTTTTGCAGGCTTAACCATGGCTATGGGAATGTCTCATCCTTGCCTTCCATGACCTTAACCTTTATAAGCTCACATTATGCATGGAGAAGCACTTATCTTGCTTATATTGCACATAAAATAGCACTTGTATTATAGTTCTTGTTCTCATTACTAATGATTTTACTATTTTACTTCTTCCTTGTCTGCCCCTCAAGTAATAAGAACAATGAATCACTTCTATGGTCGCATCTATGCTTAGCTTGTAGCAAGATATTCGTGCACTTTGTTGTGTTTCTTGTTGAAGTGCCATGCTGATATGAACAACATGTCGCACCTTTATGTGCTTTTTCTAATGGTCACTTCACATTTCAATGTGCTTTTTGTATGTCGAGAACTCCATCATACATCTTGTTGAAATAACCTTTGGCGCGTGTTTCTTTTTCCTTTTTTAGCTAAGCTCCTCATTGCATGCTTATGCTTTTGCTGTGCGTTACTCAATTAGCACTTAGCACATTTTAGCACATCTTTTTATTTGGAATCGTTTTCAAGTTCTTAAGTGCTGGGGATGAATAGTTATATGGCGAATCAAGTTAAATTTCATTTTGCGTGTCTCTACACCTTGCTCTTCCATGCGTGAGGATACGCATGGTTGCTTGCCTTTTAGCTAGTTGTGCTCTACATAACATGCCACTCTATACATTGTTTTGTAAGGCTTATCGATGCACAATCATGCATTTAGCCTATTTTGTCTTGATCTTGCTAATACACTGTATAGAGCTTTTTTGTGCTTTTGTTCCTCTTGCACGTCAAAGTGCATGTAAGCGTGCCTTTTGCTTGGTGATACTATGTACAACATGTTGCTAAGTATCAAGTTTTGGAAAGCTCATTGAAGCATGCTCATGTACTGTGATTGTTTCCTCTTGATAAGTGTTAGTGCTTCGTTTTTTCGAAGAGGTGGTCATATCCAATTTTTTGAGGTTTCATTCTTGTTTCTCACCTTGTGATTTCTTGCAAGGTGCTAAGTGTTCGAGCTTGAGTGCTTTGCCTTTGGGGGAGAGCCTCCTACTCACATCTTTCATACTCTTTTAGCCAAGTCTTGGCCTTTGTCGCATGTTGCAACTCTAAACATTAAACTTCTTGGTGAGTGCATTGTTTATCATTCATTTTTCCCACATTTCAAGTCATCAACTTGGTTTGATGTGTTAGTTTTTCATAATGAGTCTTTCTTTGAGCAAGCCTTGCATGTTTGTTTATTTGGCTATAATCAACTTGGCTTCTTTTCCGTGCATGATGAGCTTCGACTTGCATGAAGATCAAAGCATGCTCTTTCCTCTTGCTCATTCATTGTCATCATTTTGTTTGTGTATAACTCTCTCAAATAAAGCATCTCTTGTTGTTGAACAACCACCTTCAATGGATGATATAATTGTGTGCCCTCAAATGACTATTCCTAGGTGCTTCATGTTTTAGCCATTCTTGAAGTGACAAGCATTAATGTCATCTAGCATGGTCTTTTGAACTGACAATATCTCAAAATTTAGACCTTTTTGTCAAGTTTTTAGCTTCATTATGTCAGGGCGCAGTGTTTAGCTCGAGTTGCCTTTTCAACACTTAATCATTTTGACCATTTTGAGGTAGTAGGCAAGATCATTTGGACAAGGGTCTTTGATTGAGTGACCTTCCTTAATTTTTTTCCTTTCAATATTTATCTATTTTGGCTATCTTTGAGCAATAGGCAAGGCCTCTAATGAACAAAACCTTTTGTTCAAGAAACCTTGTAATACTTAATCATTTTGGCCAAAGCTTGAGTAATAACCATTGTTCTCTGATCAGGTAATTTGTCCCATACTCCAATATGGGAGGTAGATGAACAAGGCTTTTTGTTCAAATACCCCCCTCTTGACACTTAGCCATTTTGTCAATCTTGGTGTGATGGTTTTCGAAATGGATGAACAAAGCCCTTTATTCGGGCAGTGCTTCTACACTTAACCATTTTTCCAAGCTTGAATGATAAACGTCCTCCTTTTCCCTAACAAGCCCTTTTGTTCGAGTACTGCTTCCACACTTAGTCATTTTTAAAGCTTGAGTGGTTCATGCCTTCTTTTGGTCAAACAAGTCCTTTTTGTTTGGGTCGAGCTTCCACACTTCCATTTTCTAAGCTTAAGTGGTTCATGCCTTCTATTAGCCAAACAAATCTTCTTGTTTGGGTAATGTTCCATACTTAGACATTGTTTTAAGCTTGAATGGTTCATGCTCTTTGTGTTCGAACAAACTCTTTTCTTCAAATGGTGTTTCATACTTAGCTGTTTTTAAGCTTAGAAAACATACACTCCTTGTGCACGAACAAACCTTCTTGTTCGAATGATGCTTGACCATACTTAGTCATTTCTCCAAGGTTGAATTATAGAGAGGAACTACCTTGAGTATGACTCTCAACAAGAGCCCTAATTGTTACGGGGTCGAGAATAGTGTTTAAACATATAAAAACTAGGGTTTGCATGGTTTAGTAATGTGACCACATTCGTGAAGGTAGCTACAAGTGTGCTACTAAGTAATTATAGTGAACTGGACTATTCAATAAGTTCAAACTCTTAATGAGACTGGTCAGGTGTCTATGCGTGACTGGAGTACAAAAGAGTAAGAATGGAAAAAAAGGGGTAAACGAATATGGTAGAGCTTAGATAGGAATAAGAGCTAAAGGATCCACTTTCCTTGGAACAGAAGTTTATTTATAAGCAAGTAGGATGTATTAGATAGTGCCATGTGTCACCATCTAGATGGATCTAGCTGTATGAGTAGAATCAATTCATTTTCAAGTCATTAGATTGAGAAGACTAAGTGACTAAGTAAGATCTAGGCTAAGCCTATTCAGTCAAGTTAGGTGTTCAATCTCGAGGCTGACTCTACCCCTAATAGATATGCACTGACAAAATCTTTTGGTGGTAGTTATTAACAAAATATCGACGGTTTATTGAAAGTTTGAGGTTTTTTAATTTGGGAAATATATATAAATTTAACTAATTAACCAACGTGATTCCGTCTCCCTCTACCTTCCTTTCCCCCTCTGCTTTACCATTGTTCAGACATCATTTTGATGTGTGAGAACTCAAATTTATACAATTAAAATGAATATGAGGCTTATTGAACCCAAATTTATTGCCAAAGTCAAAATTTTCAGTTTTGGGTCCAATAAATCAAACTTTTGTATAGGCAGGTTCGAGGCCCACACATTAGTGCACACCCACCCAGATACATCTAAATTATCATATACTAATGATATTTGGTCTCAGATAAGCCAATTTCAGTTATCTGAAATTATATGAATTCAATTACAACTTATCTTGGAATACGTGAAACAAATTGAAAAATGATAATTTTCTCCGTAGGTCGCTAGATTAAGTGGTCAAAATCAAGATTGCATATTGACTTTAGAGGTTATTCTAGGTTATATTAAGGTGTCAAATTATTATGCCAGACCTTGAGTCAAAAAGTTTTACGATCGGACTGAAAAAGACCAAAAAAGGGAAAACCAAGCTAAAACCCTAATAAATGAAGCCAAACTTAGTCAACCTTTATACAACTGATATTTTCATAGGATATGCATTTAATATATGAATTTCTCACCTACGACATCTCTTGGACCAATTAGAAGGAAATTTAGTAGAATTTTATGAGATATTATAATTTAAAGTGGGAATTAAAGGATAAATATCTTATAAAGTCAAATGTTAAGATATAAGATATAAAAGTGCACCATGTTAATTTGCTAATGTGTACCCTCCCCTTGGTTGGATATTTCAAGCCAATGACCATTAAAAATATTTCTAAAGTGTTTGTGTGAGTAACTTTAGAGAAAAACGTGAGTTCTTTGGTTCCAATATAAAACCATCGCTTTTCTTCCTATTTTCTCCAATTTTATCTTAAATCTTTACTCCCAAATCGATCTACTATTCTTCCTTGATCACATATTTTCATTTGGAAACTTCAAACATCAAGACACAACTAGATCTACAACTTAGTGAAGCATTCAACCAAAATGTAGCTCAAGTACCTAGGCTTTGTTTTAACTTCCTAAATTAGTATATGATGTTTGAGACTTATATGGATATGTTTTATGCTTTTAGTTTAGAGCAAATCAATCCCGAAAGGCTTGGTGGATATTCGACCAGCCCAAGGTTCACATAGGTGAGCTTTGTTTCAAGCCTTGATTTTTGTATATGTCAATGTATATAAGGTGAGGATATGATTTATGAATTTGAATTGAAAATAGAAAGAAGATATCAGGGTGTTTAGTGTTCAGCCATCAGGGTTTCCATGGAAATTCATGCATGATTCATTGGGGTTTTAATGTATAACTTGTAGTTCATGTAATTAAGCATGATATAAGTGATTTGGAACATTGAATTGAATGAAATAGTATAGTATGAGATCATGGTAGTTTCAGCCAAATGAGGATTTTAATAGAATAGTGCTTAGTTCAATGGGATTCTATGGTATGCTATGTAATTTATGCTACTAAGTGTGAATATGCTAAGAAAATGAAGCTAATGTGAATGTTACACATGTGTACTCTCTTGGCATAAAGGAGTTCTATGCGTAACTAAGCTTAATTCTCATACAAAGTAAGGTGTAGTATGTGTACATTATGTGTATGCATAAGTATGATAAGTATGAGAAGAAGAATCATTGAAAAACTTAAGGATAAGTATTGGCCTGGTTGAAGGGCATAGAGAAATTTGTGTTTTTAATGTGTAATGATGTGATAATAGCTTATGGTGGTGAGTAATATGCTTGTGTATATGCTTTTAGTGAATTAAGACTTTTGGTGGTGTGGTGCACAAGTTTGCTAAGCTTAAACAAGTGACCATTAAGCCTTACTTGTGTTAAGTTAACTATGCAAGATGCATGTTAGCATCATATATATATTGTCTTGAACCTAACAATATGAATTTTAGAAAATAGAGTACAAAACATGAAAGTTTAGTATAGTAAACTATGTTAGGATTGCATATTACATTCTCGAGCATAGCATACTAGTGACATGATTTTAAAGCTTACATTGGCTTATACTTATTTGTATAAAAGCTTCAAAATCCTACTTGTAACATGTTATAAAATCTATTGAATATATTGAGTATATATGTGTTTTCAAGTAAGACATATATTTGCTTTACATTTACGTTGTTATTAGATTTCAAAACGGGTATAAGAACTATTTGCAGCTATGTTTTGAAGTATACTAAACTTATGACAATATACGAGTTTTCGGATAAAGAATACTTTGCTTTTATATACATTGTATTATCATACTTCAAAACACATCTCGATACTGCTTTACAATTTTTAAAGCACCCCACATCGATCTTAAAACCAATAGAGTAATACGGAAACAACCTGATTATCACATGCTCCTACGTAAGCGCTACGAGGCTTGTTAGACAACTAGTCATGATAGGTTCCAGTCTTAGCTAATCACTAGGAGTGGAGATGACGAGGATTTATGGCCATGAGCATGACAATGCTTACTAAATGGCTAGAATAAGAGATATGGATTTTTGGTCATAGGTAACACCCTAGTTTTCGGGTATAAAGAGGCTCACTAAATAGCCACAGTGAGATAAGAGATAAGTCTTTATTGGTTACTTGCAAGGGAACTGCCTAATTGATTTGATGAGTATAAGATTCCAAGCATTTATTTTATAAGAATACGAGTATTTGATTTGATGAGTACACGAGTACGAGCATTTGTTTTATATGAATATGAGTATTTGATTTGACATGTATAAGGTTACGAATATTTGCATTATAAGTACACAAGTATTTGATTTGACATGTATTTGAATTATAAGACTACAAGTATAAGATATAATTACGAGCATTTGATTTAATTATGAGTTATGACATGAATTACGAGCATTTAATACTATTTTTAAGCATTGGTTTTGATTGATTTGAAACATTGTTTTACTTAAAATCATAATTGCATCAGCTTAATTAACACTGCATTAATCATATCATTGAAATATTTCTTTGTTAAGACAGCCTAATGTGATGTTAAGTTAAGAGAATAATGAGATACTTCAAAATATCCTTTCATGAACTACCACGAAAGACCTTGACAATGTCATAGAGTTATAATGTCGGGTTAAATAAGGAAAAGTGATTATAAGTCAGTGATGGAATATTACGAGTTAACATCTACGAGTATTGAATATGATAAGTTTATCTAGTTGTTGCATTGCATGCATTTAGAACAATATACAATATGTTAATATCTTTTGCACTTGTAGGGTTACTTACTAGGCTTTTTAGCTCACTCCCACCTATTTCGCATCACAGGTTAAGCTAAGGTAGTGCAATACCATATCATTATATAACATTTTGTAAATTTCTACGAAGCTCTCATAGTAAGTATTCAATACAAGTTTTCAGTGTTTAAATGATGTCATTTTTTGACATTTTTTAACAGTACTATAGACTGGGATGTGTGTAAGTTAAAAGTGGGCTTAAATTGTAAAAAAGTGTCATTATTGGGATGTAAACGAGTTTTTATGAGAAACATGCCTAACCAATAAAAAAATAATGTATTGTTTGTTTGAAAAGTTTTTGAAGGGTCAAACGACCTTAATTCTTAATGAAACTTGAATATATTATAGATTACAAGATTTAGGTGTGAGATCCAGTTATTTTATACTGTATATGTACATTTATACGATTAATTGTCAATAAAAGAATTATTGATAATATTGTTCGTAATTAAATAAGGAGGAAAGATGTCTCTCACATGGAAAAATTTTTAAGTTAAATGAAATTATAAGTATGAAAAATGAAATACAAGGAAGGAATAAAAATCATAAAAGAAATTAGAAAATTAAATGCAATTTATTTTTCATAAAATTAAATGTCGGTTAAATTTATCAAAAAGGGATCAAATAATTAACCAAATAGATTAAAATAATGTTATAGCTTACAAAAATTATGATGTGAAAAATCAGAATTATTATGGTGGCATAAAAAGGAAAAATTAAACAAATAAAATAGGCAAAATACATTTTTATAATTATAGGAAAATGTTATTAATTAAATTAAATGTTGACCAATGGAATAAAGCCAACACATGCCACTTTCTCCTCTTAATTTCCAGCCATCGTGATCTTCATCTTCAGATCATCATCACTGAAAATTTGCTCCTCTGTTTTGGGTTCATCGTGTAGTCTTCCGTCCAAAGCAGAATTTCCATTTTCTTCAGCAAAACACTTACACTTCTTGAGGAAAATAAACCCTTACCTCACAAGCTTCCAAAACCCTCAAAAAAGTCAGCTCAAAACCCTCAAACGGAAGCAGAATCACGTGGCCAGATTTCTGTTCAGTACAGGTAAAGATTCAGCAGTAATTCTTGAGCTCTTTATTCTTTAATTTTTGGCTTTAAAGATCAAGATTATTATGTTTATAACTTTTATTTGAAATAATAGCATGCATAAGTTAAGTTAGGGTTTCGGTTGTGAGGGTTAGAAGAAGGAAGAGAGTGTTTGATGATGATGATACACGTGAGGAAAACAAGCTAAGTATAAAAACGTAGATGGACAGAATTTATATGATCAGTCAAGAAATGTCTGAACTTAGTTTGAAGCAGGGGTCTACGTGAATCATAGGAGAAAAGATGACCATGTGGAAAAAGGCTGCAAAGTTTGCACTTTGGGTCAAAAATTGTGGCTGATGGAAGAAATAGACTGGCTGCTATACAGCCGTACGTGGGAAAGAAAATGAGGAGGGTTTGGTTGACTTTGAGCGTGTGAAGGCTGAACTTTTGGCAGCTTAGAATGTACTAAGTGTGGTTATTATAGAGACTAATGGGAATCAAATGGACACTCTATGGAAGAAGAATTAATTTAATTTCAACTTGATGTTCAAATTTGGAATCTATGTTTTATTTTGGGTAGCAATTAAAATATTCAGTTTAATTGTTATACAAGGAAAACAATTCTGGAAAAATTATGGTGGATAGCCTTTTAAGTTAGGAGAAAGTCAGTTTTAGAATTTATTGATTTGGATTTCTATAACTTGAGATATGTACAAAGGAGTACAGGGTACTCTGTCAGAAAAACGTGAATTTCAGTCTTAACTTTGAAAAATTGTAGAAAATAGCCTAATTTGAGTTAGGTTTCAAGCCTTACATTTCCAGAAAGGTAGTGGAGTTAGGATTATTATGGTTTTAAGTTTGCACCAATTGGATATGCTGATAATTAAATATGGAGTATTTTGTGCAAGTAGATCAGTGTAACACTATGCCTGAATACTGCTGGAAGATAGTACAACTTTGGAAAATTGCTAATGTTGATCTAGGAAGAATTAAATCATGAACCTTACATTTCTAGATAGGGAATTGAGTTAGCTTTCATCTAGTTTTGGAATTTGTGGATTTGGAATTATGTAGCTTAAGCTATGTACATATGAATGCAGGATACTCACTGCAAGGTACAAACAACCTAGTGTCAACTTCAAAAATTCCTAGAAAATAATTCAGATGGAGTTTGTTTTCAAACTCTACATTTTCAGAAAGATAAATGAGTCAAGATTGATATGGTTTTGGGTTTGTACAAATTACATATCCCTATAATTAGTAATATAAATTTTAATGAACAGAGGACAGGAAACTATCCTACCTAAGGTGTCAGATTTAGACCAAAGTTTGGGAAAATTATTGAAAATGGCACAAGATGAATTAAGAAGTAAGCTTTATACTTCCGAATAGGGAATTGAGTTAGAAGTAATGTAAAACTTACGGCTTGACGATTAGATTCTGAAATTTTTACAAAAAGCTAACAAGGATGCTTTAAAGAGTTTTCAAGGTAAAGTAAGGCTTTGTAATGTTTTGTTTAAAGTCTAAGTACATATATATGTCTAAATGCATATGCTCATGCATAATGTATATTTGTACGAAGAAAGAAAAAATGGGATGAGCATAGATAAACAAATATATATATATCTATAATATATATATTGGAATATACATGTAGATATAAACACAAAGATGCTTAAAACATATATAAGGACTCGTTCCATGGGTACGTCGTAATTGACGATAAGAAGGTAGCTTTAGATTAATAGTTACTCGAAATTAATAGCGTTTAAAGTCTTTATTTTAAGTACGTGATTAAGCACGATGATGTAAACTTATCAAAATGTTAATGGATTGTGTGTAGCGAAGCGGAACGGTGTAGAGGCTTGAGTACAGACTCGGAAGCGCGAGGAGGATAATTACTAAGCCTCGAGGTAAGTGGGTTAATAAGCCTTGTTAGTATCATCTCGTAAAAGATGAATAAATACTTATTAAAATACTTATCTAAATTTACCTCAAGTTGGCGGAATACTATGGGTAAGACTATAAGAGTAAGTACGGTAAAATACAAATTGGACATAATGTGATCGTGAATAGTAGTTGTTAGAAAGGAAATCTTACTTATGACTTGCATGTTATGTGTTATAGTTTGGTTTTGGTTATTGAATGTATAATTTGTAAACTTTTTGGTGCTTGCATTTTGAGGAATGCATAGGAATTAATTAAGTCGCACCGAGGGAGCATGTTAGCATATTGTGATACCTTGAGAATGCATATGTGATTTGTGAGCGGTATGTACAGCTCTTAATGTTGAGTTCATGGACCTAAATTAGTAACTAGTCGTATTTGTCGAAAGCTAGGAAAAAGGCAACCCGAGTAGAACTCAACCCTTGTACCGTGTGAGCCACCTCTAGAGAACTCAAGGGACTTATGTGCTACATAGGTTTTTCGGAAACTATGGGAGCCACCTTTAGAATCCTTTGAGAGCTAAGTGCTACACGAGTTCTGATAAGATAGTAGAAAGTATGTGTCATAAAGGCCAACCCGAGTAAAGACTCGATCTTTGTACCGTGTGAGCCACCTTTAGAGAACTCAGGGGACCTACGTGCTACATAGGTTCCGATAAGATAGTAGAAAGTATGTGTCATAAAGGCCAACTTGAGTAAAGACTCGATCTTTGTACCGTGTGAGCCACCTCTAGAGAACTCAAGGGACTTACGTGCTACATAGGTTCTTCGGAAAGTATGGGAGCCACCTCTAGAATCCTTTGAGAGCTAAGTGCTACACGAATTCCGATAAGATAGTAGAAAGTATGTGTCATAAAGGCAACCCGAGTAAAGACTCGATCTTTGTACCGTGTGAGCCACCTCTAAAGAACTCAAGGGACCGACGTGCTACATAGGTTCTTCGAAAACTATGGGAGCCAACTTTAGAATCCTTTGAGAGCTAAGTGCTACACGTGTTTTGATGAAATATGAGGAATCATAGGTTATTGTGACAATAAATAAATAATTGTGATTTGTGAATATGATGAATATCAGTAGATGAATAGATCTTATGCATAAGACAAAGAATGTGTATAATCATTGAATTATACTTATATATGCCATAAAAACATGTGCTATTTGAATGTTTGTCTTCTTTCACACTTAACCATACTGATAAAAAGAATGATACTTTGTGAGTTTAAGAATGGAATAAAAGCATGAATAAGTTTATGAAATCTATGTACATACGAATTGGTAGCAAATCTTGATATAATGCATACATGCCAATTTATAGAACTCATGCATGTATGATCGTGTTTTACAATATGAGCCTAGTATGTACTTATTTAAACTACTTACTGAGCCGTGGATTTGCTCACTCCTTCAATTTAACATCTACAGATTATACGGGTTGATATCCAGCTCAGGCATTGTATCGGCTCTCGGAAACTGTACCTAGTTGTGGTACTTGTCTACGTTCTCCGGTCCTAGCTTTTGTGCTTTTGAGGTATACTAATTATATATCGTTTTGATAGTTATACAAACTTTAATTTCACAATACTAGGGAGAAATATGGAATGTAACTTTGGATTGCACTAGACTATTATGTAAGCCTATGTGATTATCGAGTACGATCCAAGATTATATATATATTTTTGAAGTATGTATAAAAATGCAAATGTGGAAATTCGAATGAAATGAATCTTGAGATTTATGAGATGCATGATTATGTGAATTGTGAGAAACAAAAGCTGGCTGTATTGTGAAGTTTAGAATGTATTTTAATGCAGGTGATTTTACTGAAAAAACTGATAAAATACAAGGGGGAGGTTTTCGACCCATTTTTTTTGGAATAGTGAAAATAAGGCTAAAACGATTTAAAATCATTTTGAGAAGTATGATATAGTTAGGGAAATAACATTATTAAGGCAAGATTTGAATTAGTTACTACACTAACATGGAATACAAACCGTAAATAGGAAAGAAATAGAAAAAGAAAAATTTGGTTCGTAATTTTTCAAAAGCGATAAGTATATGTCAAGTGGACATCATTGGCCTTTGGGTGGTGACATTATGAGTGCGATAAGTGATCAAGAACGGAATTTGACTGTGATTAATTGTTAAATCAGGCTACCATGTAAAATGTACCAACTCGGGAATTTTTTGATTTTACGCGGTATTTGTTTTATGGTGTTTTGAATATAAAATAATAGGATATTGAATTGGGACCTTGGGCACGTATTAGATGATTACTAACTGATAGTATGACATGAAACTACTCACATGACAAACCAACATAAAGAAAATAAAAAAAAAAGTTAGCCCAAAAATCAAGACTTCTACATAAATATAGTATAAGTGACTGAACTGTTACGTATTTCGGGATATAACATGATGTCGTTCCACCGTCACTAGTCAAACTTATAAAAAATTTACTACATTTTTAAATTTAAACATAATCTAATTTGTTTTATAAATTTTGACTTATTTAAAATAAATTGAGATTTTATATCAATAGACTATATTTCACTATAAATTATAAAAATAATTTCAAGTAAAACACTATGCATATTTAATAAACTGTGGTCTCTTTGAGTGGTGTAACCGTGGTATTTTATTGTGAAGTTAAATTATGATTGAAATAGTAACCAATTATTTAAGTATTTAATGTCATTACATAAGTCATAACAAAGTAACTATAAAAAATATTCTTATACCACATTTTCATAACAACTAACTCTCTTCAAAACTTCAGCACCAACTTTATATATATATATATATATATATATATATATATATATATATATATATATATAAAGATTGTTTTCCCACAATGAGAATAGTTCTACAGCTCTCTCCTTTGTTAGTTCTTTATTATAATTTTTTTCCAACAATAATTGAGATCAGAATCTGTTAACATCCTAGCTTGCATTCCCTTCATCTGTCATTTTACTCAAATGGGTAGGTTGTAAAATTATTGGACCAAGTTATCACAAGTAATGAATGTGGCATTGTTATTTAATAATTCTTTGTCTAGTCGATTTGTAAAATTAGGAACCAACGAGTTAGAATGATGTAAACTAGGGCGTTAATAGATCCTGACCTTTATTATTTATGAGAGTTCTTCCACGAAAGAAATTTTGAATGACTTCAACAATGTAATAAAGTTCATCATAATTTGATTATGATGAAATTCAATACTTTCTTGAAGCAATTCAAAATTTCATCTGCATAAGAACTCTAGCAAATAATGAAGCTTAAGATCTTTTAACATTTTAGTTTGCATCACCTTAAATGATGGTTCCTAATTTTTACAAACCGACTAGACAAAAGACTATTAAACAATAATGTTTCATTTCTAAAGTGAAATAAATGAATATAAACAATGCCATAATATAACATATGATCAATACCTTTACCTAGTATTATGCATGCTTTTCACTAAGAACTTGGTCATTTGATTTAACAATTTGCTCCTTTGGGTAAAATGGTAGAACACTCATTACGTATAATCTATTCAAACCATTCGCAACTTAATCAAGATGGGGTCTAACTCTTTGTATAGAAACCTGATATATTCATAGAATTGCATTAATTAAACACACTATTGTTAAATTTGTTTACTTAAGAAGGTTACTCAAATAAACAACCAAAATCAAATGAAATATTGAGAGAAAACACCCTAACCTCACAAAAATTGAGATGAAATAATTGCCACCAGTAGTGTTTCCTGAAATCCTTTTGCAATAGTTTAAACATTCATTTTTTTGGTATGAAAGCTAACGGGTAACTGCAAACAAACCAACGAACCTTTAACTTGATGATTTGAAAATAAAAATCTCCTTCAAATCTAAAAAAATGACAAACTAAACAAAATTAAAAAAACAACAAACTCTAAAACTAAAAATTAGCATAAATTAAACCCTAAAAAATCAAAAATAGGATTTTTTTACTCTCAACCTTTTTTGTGTAGAACCCAATTGAGATAAGCAAAAAACCTCATTCAAATTTATAAAAACAATTGACAAACATAAAATTTATAAAGAATCAAAGTGGTTAATTAACAGTACTATAACTAAATAAAAAAAATAAACCTTATAAATTTGAAAACGGGTTACATTGCGTGATTCATAAATGAAAATAGTCAATTAACAGTACGATAACTATTTCGTGGTGTTTCATCTGTTGCAGAAGTCAATCTAGAATTGAAAAATAGTTTTGTATTAGTTTTTTTCAAATGCGTTTTTGTTGAAAATGGTTTGTAGAGCTTGGAGTAGGTTATCATTTGATAAAAATGATTTTTTGTTCAAAATGAGGTGTGATAACCGTAAATTTTTCAATTATTGAAAATTTATATTAAAGCAAATAAATAAATAAAATTATGAGAACGGGATATTGGTGAAAATCCCGAGAATTGAGAAAGGAACGGATTAAGAAAATGGTGTGAAGGAAAATTAAATCGGAAATAAGTATAAGATGAGAAATTATGGAAAATAATGAAGAAAGGAAATTTAAATTTTGAATTATGGAAAACTGAAGAATGGAGAAAATTTAATTTAGATAAATGGAAATCCAAATTAAATAAGAAAATGAGAGAAGAACATAATATATGAATATGTATACAAAGGAAATACAAATTAGTACTTTATATTTTGTGTATAGATATATATATACATGATTTAAAATATAAATATATATATATACATATAAAATGTATATTGTAGTTAATTAAAATTATATGTAAATATATGTTGTAATATAATATATATCTATATAATATTATATAGTAGAATACTATATAATATAAGAAAAAAAAAGAAATAGAAAGAAAAAGAAGAGAAGGAATCGGGACAGAGCCCGATCCCTCCCCGAGTTGAGGCCGCCGGCGATGAGAAGAGAGAGGAAGGGAGATGTTGTAAGATCCGATTCTATACTACTGTAGGCTTTAATTTCATAAAATTGAAAATGGAAATTTAATGAATAACGAATATTGATTTCCACTTGGGTGGAAAAGCTCCTTTATTTGAGATATGAACGGAGCCATTTATGTGAAATACTCGATGGGCGAGTATTAAAATGGAAGAGCTCGCCAACGGGCGAACAAGGTTGATCGCCAATGGAGGATGAATAGTATCTAAAGGCCATACTGGCGAATAGATGAGTTCGCCAACGTGTGGCGTGAATCAGAGCAAGGTTGGCCTAATGTGACGAGGGATCTGATCGCCCAAGTGATGAGTATGGCGAGTTGATGACGGCGAGTTCATTATTTGCCTCTTCAGTTTGGCGAATAGGTAAGTTCGCCAAGTTTAGTTGCTTAAGATGATAGCCTGAATTGGACGAGGACTTGTGATCGCCAATCGGGATTGAGTGAGTTTATGATAGCTAATAGGCGAGTAGAACAATAAATGGTGATCGCCAAGCAAAGGAAATCAGCTTGTAAATCACCAAATATTATTGGCGAACTGAAATTGAAACAGAATGGGCGAGCTAAGGTTTCAGGTTGAAGAGGCGAACTAGAATCAACACTTGTGGAACAAAATGAAAATAGATTCAAACCATTTTGCAGCCACAATTGACTTTGTAAGTCATACGGTTGAAAACAATTAATGGAAAGGATGCTAAAGTCAATAAGGGAATTAACCTTATTGGTTGAGAAATAAAACAAAGTCAATAGCAGGAGAAAAAGGCGTGTGGAAGGAGGACTTTCACGCCACTTGAGCTGCAGTTTTTCTTCATGCATTAAATGCATGAAAGACGTGAAATAAATTAAGAAAATGGGATAAGGCCAAGTGATGAGTTCTGATTGGATAAGTATGGCTATATAAAAAGAAACATTTGAGAAAGATCGGCTTAGCAAACTTCATCTCCTTCCCGAAAGTTATGCAGCTGCAAGTTTATACTCTGATTTCCTCCCATTTCCACCCCTTAAGTTGGCTAAACAAGTAAACCAGCTTGCAAAACCTTTCCTCAATGGTTGATGAGCTAAAAGAATAAGCAAAGTAAGGCCAACATGATCAGAAAGTGTTCTTCTGTGCTGGAAGTGCAATTGATTAAGGTGAGATTTTGATTTAATGATTTCTTGAGATTGAATGATATATTTCTATGATTTCAAGTATGAGAAGCATGATTTTAGTGTTGCTTTTGATTAATTATTGTTAGATCATAGAAATAGAATAATTTCATAGCTTGAAGTAGATGAAGAATAAAATGAAACTGGGTTGCAATTGTAGTAGGAGGATGGGAAAATAATCGAGAATGAATAAGGAAAGTGATGGAAATGGTGTAAGAGTGATGAAAATGGCGACTATGGTGATCGCCCATGTTGAAAGTTAGTAATCTCCAATAAGGCGAGTAGGAAATAAGTAACTCGCTATATTAAAGTTCGTGTTCAAATGGGCAAGGTCGCCCAACACCAGTGAATCCATGGGCGAGCCTATTTCTAAGTAGAAAGTCACGTATGACGAACTCAAACAGGGCGAAAAGGAACCCACGTATTGTGAATTGTGGGCGAACTCCCACATTTATCGATGTAGGACTGGCGAGTTGAATGTTTGGCGAGCTCAAAAATGTATTAATGGTGAGTAATGGCGGGCGAGCTCCCACTTGTAAGCCAATTGATGAATGGCGAGCTCTGTTGGGCGAGTAGTCATTTGATTTATTTCAATCTCGCCAAGTGATATGAAATGAAAATATTAATAGAATTTATAAATTATTTACAGCCGAAAATTATGAACTCGGTGAATGCAATTTGGAAGGCGAGAAGGAAGCAAGGCTTCGTTGAACCAGGTAAGGGAGATGTGTGTGAAGTGAATGCATGTCCTGCGGAGTAAATATTATGAAAATATCAATAAATGTTTTGTTTTATGACATGCATTAATTTGATAGTTGTTTTGATTCGGGCGAGCTAAAAGTCGACCCCTATGTTGTTTTTTGGACGAATTGGTTTAAGGCGGACGAGCCTTGGCGGGTGAGCCCATTTGTGTTTATTTTGGGGCGAGTAAACTCTGTTTTAATAAAATGCAGGCGAGCCACCGATGTGCGAACCCTTTTTAATGTTTTGGGGCGGGCGACCCCCTTTTGTTAAGAAAGATATGGGCGAGCCGGTGTTTTGTTTTAAATGTAGAGGGTGGCGGGTGATTACTTGTTCACCACTTAGAGTTTACCATGGGCGAGCCGGGCTGGCGAGTTGACCATGGCGAA
This sequence comes from Heritiera fomes, assembly GCA_032173925.1. Lineage (NCBI taxonomy): Eukaryota > Viridiplantae > Streptophyta > Magnoliopsida > Malvales > Malvaceae > Heritiera > Heritiera fomes. The sequence goes on along the minus strand of JAPDPM010000009.1, from coordinate 9,983,973 downwards.
CAAATTTCGATGGTATTTTCTTAAGGAAAAATGAGTCATTTTAATATCTTCGAAAATAGAAAATATAAACCCTTTTGGGCAAATTGATTTATGGGCGAGCCACTGAGGGCGAGCCAGTTTTGCTTTCTGATTTTAAAAGCAAAGTTGGAGTTGGGCGGGCGAGCACAAGTTCTCCGCACTGGGCGAGCTGCCATGGGCGAGCCATATTGGGTGAGCTGACCATGGGCGAGCAGGTTTTAAAGGTTGAGATTTTGAAAGGTTGTTAAGGTGTTTTGTAAACAGAAAGCCTAAACTTTTTGGAAATCAAATCATTTTGAGAAAATGATAATATGGTGAGATAATTCCATAATGGTTTTCATGAGATATAAAAGTGATTTTTGAGACTTTAGGCCTTGAGTTCATGCATTATTATTTATGTTGTTGCGTGACCCGCCTGGGGCGGTGGCTCGATCGATGGACCAACGAGTGCACCTCAGAGCGTCACAGGGCTGATGGACCCGCCAAGTCATCAACGGTCTCGAGGTCACTTGGCAAGTGGACCCGATGACCACCTATAGATTATGGCCATAGATCTGAGATAGCCGTGAGGGGCGGTGGCCTACGGGTGCACCTCAAAAGCGGACTTGTGTTCCTAGGGAAACAATGATAACATGATTTAATTGATGCCTAGTCTCAACTTATTGATTTCTGTTTACTGAAAGGATTTATGGAATCCTGTTTACTGTTTACTACATTTTAAAGTAAACTGTTTAGCCAGTGATTTGACTGGTGTATCGAAATTGTTAGTACTATATCCACTGTTTTCCTATTTGATGTGATTTTTGGAAAACGAATAAATTGTGGAATATGGTTTTGGTTTTATAAAACAGCATATGTCTCCTTTACTGAGCGTATGAATCGCTCACTCTTTTGTTTTGCCTCCAAAGATAAAAGACACGAAGTTGAGAAAATTAGCTCCCATAAGGGTAGCTACATATCAAGCACGGGGGGAGGGGGGCAACTTATGTCAAATATGACAGGTATAGTCACTTATCTTTTACATTTCAGACATATGTATACAGTACTACTTTATTGAGACAAAGATAATAGGGAATGTCAGATGTAAGGAATAATGAAAAGAAATATTCATATTCCGTATTTGATAAATAAATATTATTATTTATCACTATCATTGTAGAATGTTATTGGCATCGCATACACCCCAACCGGTAAAGTTGTATAGAAATACGTGAAAAAGGTGGTAATGGGATGTTACAGATTTAATGGTATCAGAGCTTTGGTTGGTCGAATGTCTGATGATGCCTTTAGCACGGAAAGTGTTGAGAAATGTTAACATCCCCTGTAGTACTGTATAGTCTGAATGTATAGAGGAGTCAAGTGACTGTGAATTGAGTTAAGTGTTGAGATGTGATGAGAATCTGTGAATTAAGGGTTACAAATAGAGATTGTAATCCGGTAAATTTGCATAAGATAAGCGATCTTATCATCATAGTGTCAGATCTATTCGGTAAGGTATAGTGAGGAACTCGATGAGGGCCCCACCAGGACTTCTCTGTCCATATCGAACCAAGATCCTGAAATTATGATATTGAAATCAAAAGGGATAATATTAGTGTATAAGCCCTGAGATAGCACGTGTGGAGGTATATCGAAGAGAGCGAGAGAATTAAAGGGAAATTTATGAATATACCCCTATATTGACATGCTTTTTTCAAATCATAAATGACTAAATTGATTTAAAATAGTATTTGATGGTGAAATAGTATGAGTATTTGATGGTGTAAAGGATGATTCCTACTATGGACCCCACTGATATATTGACGAGTAGGGCGACCCGGAGTATATGCTATGAGAGGTCGCGAGATAGTTAGCCTGTTGTGGGTTTTAGGGTCTGAATTTAAAGTGAAAATGTGGGTTATATTGGTGAGAAATTATTGAATTTTATGAAAAGTGATGTACTTATAGAGTATGAACCAAAAGGTGAATTGTGTGATAATGATGTAAAATTGATGATGTTAATACTGGTTCTAAACACTCTTTATGATTTAGGAGAATAAATATTAGTAGTAACTTGACATTTGAGGAAGTCAAGTGTTCGAGTCATTACAGATGCGAAAGAAAACCTTGAGATGGGCGAGTTTGAGCACGGTTAGAAGGACCAGGCATCGAGGTGATCGCCAAAGAGGACAGTATGGATAAGTAGCGTTGTCACAGCAATCGTTGTCAGTGGGCCTAAAAAGGGGTTGCCATGACCGGTTGGGCTGGTCCATTACGATATCCATAGAATCGAAATATTGTAAAATACTTGTAAAATGACTTGAAAATGTATACATGTGTTTGGAGGATACATATTGATTTGGTTGGATGTAAATAACGAGACATCCAAGATGATATGAGTCTGTGAATTTGAAATTACATGATGAGATGAAATTCTAAATAAACTTTTGAAATAACGTGGATTCGAGAAATTGTTGACTCGATTCACAACATGGAATTTGTTTGTAATATCTTACCAGTGAATCAGAAGAACTTGAGAAATTACTTAAGAGATTAATGAGTAGAGAAATGAACTGTTTTGATATAATTGGTGAAAACGAAAAATTTTAATTCTATCGTTTTGAAAACAATGGGATTAGTACTCTCTATAATTGCTTCTAGGTTCCGGAACAAGTATGATATTCTAAAATACCTATCATATTCTAGCTGGATCCCTAGTCGACTGTAGTATCTTTCCTATATGTGTGCCTAGAGCCAACTAGGATGATTTTAAAGAGAATAAATATGTATATTGATATAGGCAATATTATTGAATAAGGTATGGAAGACCTTACTGTTAAGTCAGTGAATATGAGTTCTAATTGAACTATATACATTAGAGACATGAGGTCTCAACTGATTAAGTGGACATTAAAATTGTCTGAGTAAAAGATTTTACTACTTAAGTGAGATCAAAGTGTGGTTATTGGGGTATAAAATTTATGAGTTTTACCAGTATAGCATAAATGAATTGTTGAAGAGTTTGTGGAATTTGCTACCTTATTGATGCAGTACTTATTTGTGGAAAAAGTGAAAGTGAATGGGTATGTATGAATACAGTATCCGAAATGGTTACGAGATAGTAACGGTAAAGTACTATTTTAAGTGGGAAACTGACAGAGGTGATAAATGATATAGAATGGAAATATCTTAAGAGACAAGTCATATGATGACTAGGGAACACGAGTTATGAGGTAGTTCCCAAGTATAAGAATAAATGTGATTTCCTCTAATCATTATGTAGTTATGGCTGGGATTAATGACAAGCCAGAATTAAAAAGATGAAATTGTCATACTCAGAGGAGCAAATACAAGAAGTACTGCTAATCCTGAAAAAGGATATATATATGTGTGTGTGTGTGTGTGTGTGTGTGTGTGTGTGTGTGTGTGTGTGTGTGTGTGTGTGTGTGTGTGTGTGTGTGTATGTGTATGTACATATTGGGAATGTGAAATTGTATAAATAAAGTAGTGATGAAAATCTGAAAGATAATAAATTTAAGGAATTGATGTGAGAAAAAGTATAATTTCCAGTATATTCTCCAAGTAGTGACATTACATGTACTAGGAGAATAGAAGAGATAAAAATGATAACTTGATATAAGAGAAGTTATCGAGGGGAAAATGATTACCTGAGACGTAATCGGTGGTTAGTATTAAGGTCTGCAAAAGAAGGGCAGTTATAGTGTAACCATGAGGTTATAGAAGTGAATATGGATTGTGTAACCGAGTTAATTCACTTCATCATCATGTTTAAGATATCTTGAGTGCTATAGTCGATAAATTTTAGTGAAACAGTGAAAACGTATGTGGAGTTTCAGTGAGTGAATACTTGTGATGAGGATCCCTGATTTGCCACATGCTTTGAGTGAATAGCAAGAGGCTTCGGGATTCCAAATTTTATTGTCAGCACCGCCTCTAATTGATTTAGATATCTAAGCGCATTGTGTGGACGCTCCTGGATATATTGAGAGCGAGTGCGTTGTATTTAAGAGACTACTGGGACAATTGCATACGATTGATTAAAACTATCTAAATGATAGTCACCAAAATTATTATCGACTAAGCACTGAATGAGATAATAAGTGGTAAATAATATGAATGAGTTACTGTGTAAAAAAAGTGGAAATTGTTTACTCCCAAAGATGATAAAAGAGTTCAGGGAGTATGAATTGATTTTGAGAGAAGAAGCCCGAGTTCTTCAGGATCCTTGAATAAAATTCGGGATGGCGACCCATGAGATGGGATGATCTCTCAACACCGGATAACATATTGAGAGATGTGGGCGAACTAGGTGGTCGCCGACTCACTTGAAAGAGTAATCCTAGAGCGCGGGAGAGCGCCAAAGGGATGATTATTGATAGCCTGAAGAGACAGGCAGTACTCTTAAAGACAATAAGGAGTATAAAGAGATATTCGTGGTCTCAATTTAGAGACGAGATTAACTAAAAGTTAGAAATTGAAATGAGTAAAATGCCATCTGAATAGTTGTGGATATATTGACTGAGTCTGCTTATTCTTTTATTATGGAATTTATTGAGCTAATTTGTGCCTTGGTCGAGTTATATGTTAGGGAAATGGTGAGGATACACAGTATTCCAGTGAGCATTATATTTGATAGAGAGTCTCGCTTCGTATCTCAGTGTTGAGAGAGATTACAGGAAGCTATGGGATTCCGATTGAGTTTTTCACCGCAGATCATCCGCAGACTGAGAGACAGTCCGAGCGTATGATATAAACGCTCGAGGATATGGTGTGAGCTGGTGCAAGTGATTTTATAGGCTCCTGGGATAATCCTCTACCCTGGCAGAGTTTGTTTATGATAATGGCCAAAGGAGAGTATAGGCATAGCACTTGAAAAGGGTTTATTTATCAGACAATATGATCCACGATAGCATGACAAAATGGGAGACGGAGAATTATTTTCGACTTGGTCGAATAGACTTCTTGAGATATACAAGAGATTATGCATGTTAAGGTCCCACCATTGAGATGCATAATGAGAGGGAAATTGAGTTCCCGACGTATTAGATCTTTGGAAATCTCAGATCATGTGAAAGATGTGCACTACCTCCCGAGTTGTCATGAGTGCATAACGTGACCCATGTTTTGAGAATTGAGAAAGTACTATCCATATCCTTCTCACGTAATTCGACATGAGACCTAGAGATTAGAGAAGGCATGAGTTACGTTGAGAAATTGGTACGGATTTTGGATAGGATTAATCCTTTGATGGGATTCTCTGGCAGTATGAGGCTACTTGAGAATTTGAAAGTCTTATGCATAATAAATATCCAGAGCCTTCTCTCCGATAGGTCTGGTTGAAATTTGGAGGACCAAATTTCTTAAGGTGGGGAGAAAATGTAAGATCCGATTCTACACTACTGTATACTTTAATTTCATAAAATTGAAAATGGAAATTTAATGAATAACGAATATTGATTTCCACTTGGGTGGAAAAGCTCCTTTATTTAAGATATGAACGGAGCCATTTATGTGAAATACTCGATGGGTGAGTATTAAAATGGAAGAGCCATTTCATAGAGTTTGTTTATGATAATGGCCAAAGGAGAGTATAGGCATAACACTTGAAAAGGGTTTATTTAGCAGACAATATGATCCACGATAGCATGAGAAAATTAGAGACCGAGAATTATTTTTGACTTGGTCGAACAGACTTCCTGAGATATACAAGAGATTATGCATATTAAGGTCCCACCATTGAGATGCATAATGAGAGGGAAATTGAGTTCCCGACGTATTAGATCTTTGGAAATCTCAGATCATGTGAAAGATGTGCACTACCTCCCGAGTTGTCATGAGTGCATAACGTGACCCATGTTTTGAGAATTGAGAAAGTACTATCCATATCCTTCTCACGTAATTCGACATGAGACCTAGAGATTAGAGAAGACATGAGTTACGTTGAGAAATCGGTACGGATTTTGGATAGGATTAATCCTTTGATGGGATTCTCTGGCAGTATGAGGCTACTTGAGAATTTGAAAGCCTTATGCATAATAAATATCCAGAGCCTTCTCTCTGATAGGTCTGGTTGAAATTTGGAGGACCAAATTTCTTAAAGTGGGGAGAAAATGTAAGATCCGATTCTACATTATTGTAGACTCTAATTTCATAAAATTGAAAATGGAAATTTAATGAATAACGAATATTGATTTCCACTTGGGTGGAAAAGCTCCTTTATTTAAGATATGAACGGAGCCATTTATGTGAAATACTCGATGGGTGAGTATTAAAATGGAAAAGCCATTTCATAGAGTTTGTTTATGATAATTGCCAAAGTAGAGTATAGGCATAACACTTGAAAAGGGTTTATTTAGCAGACAATATGATCCACCATAGCATGAGAAAATGGGAGACTGAGAATTATTTTTGACTTGGTCGAACAGACTTCTTGAGATATACAAGAGATTATGCATATTAAGGTTCCACCATTGAGATGCATAATGAGAGGGAAATTGAGTTCACGACGTATTAGATCTTTGGAAATCTCAGATCATGTGAAAGATGTGCACTACCTCCCAAGTTGTCATGAGTGCATAACGTGACCCATGTTTTGAGAATTGAGAAAGTACTATCCATATCCTTCTCACGTAATTCGACATGAGACCTAGAGATTAGAGAAGGCATGAGTTACGTTGAGAAATCGGTACGGATTTTGGATAGGATTAATCCTTTGATGGGATTCTCTGGCAGTATGAGGCTACTTGAGAATTTGAAAGCCTTATGCATAATAAATATCCAGAGCCTTCTCTCTGATAGGTCTGGTTGAAATTTGGAGGACCAAATTTCTTAAAGTGGGGAGAAAATGTAAGATCCGATTCTACATTATTGTAGACTCTAATTTCATAAAATTGAAAATGGAAATTTAATGAATAACGAATATTGATTTCTACTTGGGTGGAAAAGCTCCTTTATTTAAGATATGAACGGAGCCATTTATGTGAAATACTCGATGGGTGAGTATTAAAATGGAAGAGCCATTTCATAGAGTTTGTTTATGATAATGGCCAAAGGAGAGTATAGGCATAACACTTGAAAAGGATTTATTTAGCAGACAATATGATCCACGATAGCATGAGAAAATGGGAGACCGAGAATTATTTTTGACTTGGTCGAACAGACTTCTTGAGATATACAAGAGATTATGCATATTAAGGTCCCACCATTGAGATGCATAATGAGAGGGAAATTGAGTTCCCGACGTATTAGATCTTTTGAAATCTCAGATCATGTGAAAGATGTGCACTACCTCCCGAGTTGTCATGAGTGCATAACGTGACCCATGTTTTGAGAATTGAGAAAGTACTATCCATATCCTTCTCACGTAATTCGACATGAGACCTAGAGATTAGAGAAGGCATGAGTTACGTTGAGAAATTGGTACGGATTTTGGATAGGATTAATCCTTTGATGGGATTCTCTGGCAGTATGAGGCTACTTGAGAATTTGAAAGTCTTATGCATAATAAATATCCAGAGCCTTCTCTCCGATAGGTCTGGTTGAAATTTGGAGGACCAAATTTCTTAAGGTGGGGAGAAAATGTAAGATCCGATTCTACACTACTGTATACTTTAATTTCATAAAATTGAAAATGGAAATTTAATGAATAACGAATATTGATTTCCACTTGGGTGGAAAAGCTCCTTTATTTAAGATATGAACGGAGCCATTTATGTGAAATACTCGATGGGTGAGTATTAAAATGGAAGAGCCATTTCATAGAGTTTGTTTATGATAATGGCCAAAGGAGAGTATAGGCATAACACTTGAAAAGGGTTTATTTAGCAGACAATATGATCCACGATAGCATGAGAAAATTAGAGACCGAGAATTATTTTTGACTTGGTCGAACAGACTTCCTGAGATATACAAGAGATTATGCATATTAAGGTCCCACCATTGAGATGCATAATGAGAGGGAAATTGAGTTCCCGACGTATTAGATCTTTGGAAATCTCAGATCATGTGAAAGATGTGCACTACCTCCCAAGTTGTCATGAGTGCATAACGTGACCCATGTTTTGAGAATTGAGAAAGTACTATCCATATCCTTCTCACGTAATTCGACATGAGACCTAGAGATTAGAGAAGGCATGAGTTACGTTGAGAAATCGGTACGGATTTTGGATAGGATTAATCCTTTGATGGGATTCTCTGGCAGTATGAGGCTACTTGAGAATTTGAAAGCCTTATGCATAATAAATATCCAGAGCCTTCTCTCTGATAGGTCTGGTTGAAATTTGGAGGACCAAATTTCTTAAAGTGGGGAGAAAATGTAAGATCCGATTCTACATTATTGTAGACTCTAATTTCATAAAATTGAAAATGGAAATTTAATGAATAACGAATATTGATTTCCACTTGGGTGGAAAAGCTCCTTTATTTAAGATATGAACGGAGCCATTTATGTGAAATACTCGATGGGTGAGTATTAAAATGGAAAAGCCATTTCATAGAGTTTGTTTATGATAATTGCCAAAGGAGAGTATAGGCATAACACTTGAAAAGGGTTTATTTAGCAGACAATATGATCCACCATAGCATGAGAAAATGGGAGACTGAGAATTATTTTTGACTTGGTCGAACAGACTTCTTGAGATATACAAGAGATTATGCATATTAAGGTTCCACCATTGAGATGCATAATGAGAGGGAAATTGAGTTCACGACGTATTAGATCTTTGGAAATCTCAGATCATGTGAAAGATGTGCACTACCTCCCAAGTTGTCATGAGTGCATAACGTGACCCATGTTTTGAGAATTGAGAAAGTACTATCCATATCCTTCTCACGTAATTCGACATGAGACCTAGAGATTAGAGAAGGCATGAGTTACGTTGAGAAATCGGTACGGATTTTGGATAGGATTAATCCTTTGATGGGATTCTCTGGCAGTATGAGGCTACTTGAGAATTTGAAAGCCTTATGCATAATAAATATCCAGAGCCTTCTCTCTGATAGGTCTGGTTGAAATTTGGAGGACCAAATTTCTTAAAGTGGGGAGAAAATGTAAGATCCGATTCTACATTATTGTAGACTCTAATTTCATAAAATTGAAAATGGAAATTTAATGAATAACGAATATTGATTTCTACTTGGGTGGAAAAGCTCCTTTATTTAAGATATGAACGGAGCCATTTATGTGAAATACTCGATGGGTGAGTATTAAAATGGAAGAGCCATTTCATAGAGTTTGTTTATGATAATGGCCAAAGGAGAGTATAGGCATAACACTTGAAAAGGATTTATTTAGCAGACAATATGATCCACGATAGCATGAGAAAATGGGAGACCGAGAATTATTTTTGACTTGGTCGAACAGACTTCTTGAGATATACAAGAGATTATGCATATTAAGGTCCCACCATTGAGATGCATAATGAGAGGGAAATTGAGTTCCCGACGTATTAGATCTTTTGAAATCTCAGATCATGTGAAAGATGTGCACTACCTCCCGAGTTGTCATGAGTGCATAACGTGACCCATGTTTTGAGAATTGAGAAAGTACTATCCATATCCTTCTCACGTAATTCGACATGAGACCTAGACATTAGAGAAGGCATGAGTTACGTTGAGAAATCGGTACGGATTTTGGATAGGATTAATCCTTTGATGGGATTCTCTGGCAGTATGAGGCTACATGAGAATTTGAAAGCCTTATGCATAATAAATATCCAGAGCCTTCTCTCTGATAGGTCTAGTTGAAATTTGGAGGATCAAATTTCTTAAGGTGGGGAGAAAATGTAAGATCCGATTGTACACTACTGTAGACTTTAATTTCATAAAATTAAAAATGGGAATTTAATGAATAACGAATATTGATTTCCACTTGGGTGGAAAAGCTCCTTTATTTAAGATATGAACGGAGCCATTTATGTGAAATACTCGATGGGTGAGTATTAAAATGGAAGAGCTCGCCAACGGGCGAACAAGGTTGATCGCCAATGGAGGATGAATAGTATCTAAAGGCCATACTGGCGACTAGATGAGTTCGCCAATGTGTGGCGTGAATCAAAGCAAGGTTGGCGAGTTCAGCCATACCTAGTGATCGCCCAATGTGACGAGGGATCTGATCGCCCAAGTGATGAGTATGGCGAGTTGATGATGGCGAGTTCATTGTTTGCCTCTTCGGTTTGGCGAATAGGTAAGTTCGCTAAGTTTAGTTGCTTAAAATGATAGCCTGTATTGGGCGAGGACTTGTGATCGCCCATCGGGATTGAGTGAGTTTATGATAGCTAATAGGCGAGTAGAACAATAAATAGTGATCGCCAAGCAAAGGAAATCAGCTCGTAAATCACCAAATATTGTTGGCGAACTAAAATTGAAACAGAATGGGCGAGCTGAGGTCTCAGGTTGAAGAGGCGAACTAGAATCAACACTTGTGAAACAAAATGAAAATAGATTCAAACCATTTTGCAGCCACAATTGACTTTGTAAGTCATACGGTTGAAAACAATTAATGGAGAGGATGCTAAAGTCAATAAGGAAATTAACCTTATTGGTTGAGAAATAAAACAAAGTCAATAGCAGGAGAAAAAGGCGTGTGAAAGGAGGACTTTCACGCCACTTGAGCTGCAGTTTTTCTTCATGCATTAAATGCATGAAAGACGTGAAATAAATGAAGGAAATGGGATAAGGCTAAGTGATGAGTTCTGATTGGATAAGTATGGCTATATAAGAAGAAACATTTGAGGAAGATCGGCTTAGCAAACTTCATCTCCTTCCCGAAAGTTATGCAGCTGCAAGTTTATACTCTGATTTCCTCCCATTTCCGCCCCTTAAGTTGGCTAAACAAGTAAACCAGCTTGCAAAACCTTTCCTCAATGGTTGATGAGCTAAAGGAATAAGCAAAGTAAGGCCAACATGAGACAGAAAGTGTTCCGTGCTGGAAGTGCAGTTGATTAAGGTGAGATTTTGATTTAATGATTTCTTGAGATTGAATGATATATTTCTATGATTTCAAGTATGAGAAGCACGATTTTAGTGTTGCTTTTGATTAATTATTTTTAGATCATAGAAATAGAATAATTTCATAGCTTGAAGTAGATGAAGAATAAAATGAAACTGGGTTGCAATTGTAGTAGGAGGATGGGAAAATAATCGAGAATGAATAAGGAAAGTGATGGAAATGGTGTAAGAGTGATGAAAATGGCGACTATGGTGATCGCCCATGTTGAAAGTTAGTAATCGCCAATGAGGCGAGTAGGAAATAAGTAACTCGCCATATTAAAGTTCGTGTTCAAATGAGCGAGGTCGCCCAACACCAGTGAATCCATGGGCGAGCCCACTTCTGAGTAGAAAGCCACGTATGGCGAACTCAAATAGGGCGAAAAGGAACCCACGTATTGTGAATTGTGGGAGAAAACCCACGTTTATCGATGTAGGACTGGCGAGTTGAATGTTGGGCGAGCTCAAAAATGTATTAATGGTGAGTAATGGCGGGCAAACTCCCAATTGTAAGCCAATTGATGAATGGCGAGCTCTGTTAGGCGAGCTAGTTAGAGCTCTGTTGGGCGAGTAGTCATTTGATTTATTTCAATCTAGCCAAGTGATATGAAATGAAATATTAATAGAATTTATAAATTATTTGCAGCCGGGAATTATGAACTCGGTGAATGCGATTTGGAAGGCGAGAAGGAAGCAAGGCTTCGTTAAACCAGGTAAGGGAGATGTGTGTGAAGTGAATGCATGTCTTGTGGAGTAAATATTATGAAAATATCAATAAATGTTTTGATTTATGACATACATTAATTTGATAATTGTTTTGATTCGGGTGAGCTAAAAGCCGACCCCTATGTTGTTTTCTGGACGAATTGGTTTAAGGCGGACGAGCCTTGGCAGGCGAGCCCATTTGTGTTTATTTTGGGGCGAGTAAACTCTGTTTTAATAAAATGCGGGCGAGCCACCGATGGGCGAATCCTTTTTAATGTTTTGGGGCAGGCGACCCCCTTTTGTTAAGAAAGATATGGGCGAGCCGGTGTTTTGTTTTAAATGTAGAGGGTGACGGGTGATTACTTGTTCACCACTTAGAGTTTACCATGGGCGAGCCGGGCGGCGAGCTGACCATGATGAACAGATTTCGATGGTATTTTCTTAAGGAAAAATGAGCCATTTTAATATCTTCGAAAATAGAAAATATAAACCCTTTTGGGCAAATTGATTTATGGGCGAGCCACTGAGGGCGAGCCAGTTTTGCTTTCTGATTTTAAAAGCAAAGTTGGAGTTGGGCGGGCGAACACAAGTTCTTCGCATTGGGCGAGCTGCCATGGGCGAGCCATATTGGGCGAGCTGACCATGGGCGAGCAGGTTTTAAAGGTTGAGATTTTGAAAGGTTGTTAAGGTGTTCTGTAAACAGAAAGCCTAAACCTTTTTGGAAATCAAATCATGTTGAGAAAATGATAATATGGTGAGATAATTCCATAAAGGTTTTCATGAGATATAAAAGTGATTTTTGAGACTTTAGGCCTTGAGTTCATGCATTATTATTTATGTTGTTGCGTGACCCGCCTGGGGCGGTGGCTCGATCGATGGACCAACGAGTGCACCTCAGGGCGTTACAGGGCTAATGGACCCGCCAAGTCATCAGCGGTCTTGAGGTCACTTGGCAAGTAGACCCGAGGACCACCTATAGATTATGGCCATAGATCTAAGATAGCCGTGAGGGGCGGTGGCCTACGAGTGCACCCCAAAAGCGGACTTGTGTTCCTAAGGAAACAATAATAGCATGATTTAATTGATGCCTAGTCTCAACTTATTGATTTCTATTTGCTGAAAGGATTTATGAAATCCTGTTTACTGTTTACTACATTTTAAAGTAAACTGTTTAGCCAGTGATTTGACTGGTGTATCGAAAGTGTTAGTACTATATCCACTGTTTTTCCTATTTGATGTGATTTTTGGAAAACAAATTAAATTGTGGAATATGGTTTTGGTTTTATAAAACAGCATATGTCTCCTTTTCTGAGCGTATGAATCGCTTACCTCTTTGTTTTGACTCCACAGATAAAAGACACGAAGTTGAGAAAATTAGCTCCCATAAGGGTAGCTACATATCAAGCACGGGGGGGGAGGGGGGAGGGGGGCAACTTATGTCAAATATGACAGGTATAGTCACTTTTCTTTTACATTTCAGACATATGTATACAATACTACTTTATTGAGACAAGAATAATAGGGGATGTCAGATGTAAGGAATAATGAAAAGAAATATTCATATTTCGTATTTGATAAATAAATATTATTATTTATCACTATCATTGTAGAATGTTATTGGCATCGCAGACAGCCCAATCGAGAAAGTTGTATAGAAATACGTGAAAAAGGTGGTAATGGGATGTTACAGTTGCCGGCGAAGTGAAGGGAGGAGGTCGGTGACGGAGATAAGACGTGAAACGAGTGGGAACCGAGAGAGAAAATCGGAAGAAAAGGAAAAATGGCAGACGGCGGTGCCGGTCGATTCGGCCACCGCCACTGCCACCGAAGCACCGCCAGAGGAAGAGGAAGAGGAAGGATGCCACCTGAGGCACCGTGAACAGCGGGGGAGGGCCGACGAAGAGGCGAAAGAAACCGAAGGAAAATCGACTCGATCTGCCACCGTGCCGTCGATCCAGGGCAAACGGAGGGTACCGGTAGCTTCGTCGTGGTGCCGGCCAGCTGAAGGGTGCCTGAACCGCCGGAGAACCGGCCGCCGGCAGGGAATCGGTGAGGAAGGAGGCAGACCGGTCTGACCAAAAAAGAAGAGGAAAAAGAAACAGAAAAAGAAAAAAGAAAAAGAAAAGAGGAAAAAGAAGAAAGAGGAAAAGAAAAAGAATTTTAAGAATTTGGAAAATTCTCGAGAATTCGAAAAATTCTCGAGAATTCAAAAATTATGGAAAATCTCTAGAATTACGGGAATCGGTAAGAAATCCCGGAAAGTGTTAAATTATTTAAATAAATTACTTATTTAAATAATTATGGAAAAATTCTAAACTTTAGAATTTTAATTTCCAGAAAATTTCCTCGATAACCTAGCCGATGGAATCAGGCGAGGCGAACACGGGCGCGACCTTCGAGAGGTAGTCGCCTACCCGAAAAAGGTAAGGGAGACATGTGCCGCCTGTAAGGATATTCGGCCACATGTTTTAAATTATGCATTTAATTTATAAATGCAATTTATAATGATTAGTTTTGAAAATTGTGCTGATTTATCGATTTCAAATTGTGGTGAAATACCAGTTGAGAAATATAAACTGTATTTTCCGTGCAGGAGGCTAGCCAAATCGGTAGCCATTATACTACCGAAAAATTATTGAAAAATTACTGAAATTTATCAAAAATCACCGAAAACCAAAATAAAATATTTGATTTCACGTGAATCGATTTTCGGGTACGAAAATCGAGAAATTAAGTAAATTTCATAAAACATGAATATAATGATATTTAATTTTAAAATATTCATGTTTTTGAGAATGGTGAAAAGGAAATCACCGAAAATTCACTCGGTAGGTGATATTTCACGTGAAACGAGATAAAAATGAAAAAGAGACCAAAGTTAATATTTTTATAAATATTCTTAAATATTCACTTGATTTAATATAAAACCTTTATGGTTTTAATTGTGAGATAAATAATTATATAAATTCCATAAAGGTTAAGAAATGATATAAAACTATGATTTCGAGACTAGAGGTCTCTACAGATGTTTTTAGAAAGAAACATGGTTACGGGATTTATGAATTTAGAAAAATAAATATTTTATTTTTCATAAATTATTGAAAAACCATGTTTTCAAGTGAAAGCACGAAAAAGCATGCATACGTGTTTTACGATAGAGAAAGGACAGTTTTGCCCTTTTATATGTTACATTGATGATTTTGCAAACTGTTTCACCGTGAGGAAAACACGATTTAGACTTTTATGAAATATTTTGAAAATATTATTTAAATTGTAAATTTCATAAAGGTGATGATTTTATTACATGTGAGCCTTATGGATATTTGTAAAATATTTTGATTTACTGTATTTAAAATCCATAAAGGCTATGGTACGGTTTATACTGTTTTGAGACTTAGGCCCCGAGTTTCATGCATCACACTTATACTGTTACTGTCACGTGGCTGATAGACCTGCCAGTCATCAGCGTCCCGGATGTCACTTGGCAAGTGTACACCGAGGACACCATGTAGATCATGGCCATAGATCTCACTATTATACTGTTATTGTGTCCCTTCGGGGATGATGATTACTGGTCCATTATTGGACGATGATAGCATGATTTAATTGTGGAGTGATGCCTAGTCTCACATACTGTTACTGTTTACTGAAAGGATTTACAAAATCCTATTTATTGTACTGTACTGTACTGTTTACTGTATTGAATTACTGTACTGATTACTGTTTACTGATGAAAAACCGTACCAAAACACTGTTTACTGAATTGTACTGTATATTGAAATGGTAGCCACTGATTACTGTTTTACTGAACTGAAAGCTACCATTTACTGTTTACTAAACTGAAAGCTACCGTATACTATTTACTGAATTGGTAGCTACTGTTTACTGTTACTTACTGAACCGTAACGAGATACTGTTTTACTAAATACTGAATATACTGTTTTACTGAACTGTACGATACGGTTACTAATTTGAAAAGAGAAATAAATGTTTATTCTAACAGAATAACATAAGAATTATTTCTAAGAAAGAAATAATCGAAGAAGTAACTATCCAATGATTGGATATTTACAAATAACTGTACTGTCACGTGTTTTATTGTACTGAGGAGGAGAGAAGTAAACCACTGTTTTACTACTAAACTGTCACATGTTTTAAAGTATACTGAATGTAAAAAGAAATAAGTGGTTTACTCTATGGAAAAACGAAAAGTTTATTGTTTTGAAAACAACGGAAATAGTACTCTCTACAGTTGCTTCTAGGTTTCGGAACAAGTCAGGTATTTCAAAATACCTGCCTTACTCTATCTGGATCCCTAGCCGACTGTAGTATCCTTCCTACATGTGTGCCTAGAGCCAGCTAGGAAGATTTTAAAGAAAATGAAAAAAATTATTTTCAGCATATAGATAGCTAAATATCAAGTGTGACATATAACTCTTTTACTGAGCCGTGGTTTGCTCACCCCTTAATTTTAAATATTTCGGGTTTTAAAGATTGTGGATCACGGCTGTACACAAAGGACAATGTGACAGACTGACTGATTTATATGAGGTACGATCATTTATTTTCTGTATTTAGACATGTCTACAGTACTACATATTTGTAAATAAGATAGGGGATGTGTATTAAGTTAACAATATTTTATTAAATTGTTTAACATCAAGTGTAAAGTGAAGTATCACAAACAGTCCAACCGGATAAATTGTGTAAAATAAGGTGAAAAATGTGGTAACGGGTCGTTACATGAGGTTACATTGAAAATAATTTTTTGTTGAGGAAAGTCAAATAAAGAGAAAAAATGGCATAATGAAGTAAGGATTTGAAGAGTGAAGAATAAACCCTAAATCTTCTTATAAACTACAATTATCATTTAAAATTGTAGTTTTTTTATAATAATAATTTAATATGAAAATATATAAAATGACTACTTTTAATGTAAAGACTATAGTCTATTTCAAAATTAGACTACGATTAGAATGAAAATCGATAGTCTTTGATTATTGTACATGAATCTTAGAAGATAATATATTAGACACTAAAGACTATGTTTAAAATCCTAAACCACGGTTAAATTTATTCAAACAAAGATAAGTGTATTATAAATGGCATTGCATCAACCTTGCCTAAAACTAAAATCATTTTCAATTTACTTAAATCTTAGACAAAGAAATATTAAGCTATAAAAGACTATGTTTAAAAACCTAAACCATAGTTTATTAATAAATAAAAACTACCTTATTCAAACAACAAAACATCTATTCATAAATGACATTGTAGCCTATTTTGAAACTGAAATGATTTTCAATTTACTTGAATTATGAAAGATGAAACATTGGGCCTGAAGCCACAAATAACTACATTTGAAACAAAAAATCATAATCTATTTTTATACTTTTAATATCTAAATACTACAGTTTGCTACAAAACACTATGAGTAAAAACCTAAACCCTAATATATTAATAAATAAAAACTATAGTTAAATTTATTTAAACAGTAAAATGTCTATTCATAAATGACGTTACAGCAACCTCGCCTAAAATTGAAATGATTGTCAAATGTATTTAAACCTTGGAAGATAAAACATTAACCCATGAGCCACAAAAGACTATATTTAAAATGAAAAATCGTAGCTTATTTTTATACTTTTAATATCTAAGGACTATAGTGTGTTGGAAATAATAGTTTTGTATAATTAAGTTTAAGTAAAGTGTGGCCTTTTAGTATCTTACACTAAGCTTTAGGGTATAAACATATTTAGAGCGCCTGAAATCTAAAAGTTTTAAAATTAAAAAAATTATAGTTAAAGATATTAGATTGTGTGCATTTTCAGTCGCCGTCATTAACATTTTTACATAACCGTAGTATATAAGGCTTTTTCTACTAGTGTTGTCCTTAGATTTTAATAGGTGAGCAATCACACCTTGGTAAAAAAATGGTTAATGACGACATCTTAGATTTGTGTCTAGTGATTTAGTTCTTAGAACTTAGCACATTATCACAAATATTATGTTAATTTGAATTTTTATTTAAAGGTTTTCATAAGTTAATTCAATAGAGAAGAAGGGTTTGAAATTGTATGCGATGAAAGACTACTCTAACATGTAATTTAAATCTTCTTAAAGCATTTGATTGTTAAAATTAATGGGTAGTGTATATTTTGCTTGCTTTCTTAAAAAACTAATATTCCAATTATCTCTTCTAAAATTAAACTATTTATTCTTTCACTTCATGTAGTTTTTAAAACTGATATATGTATTTCTGATAGTAATATCTAACACGTTAATTCTTTATATGATAAAGTTGTAATGACATGGGTAGCTAGTAAACTGTGATAACCCTATTTTTCTTATTTCGATATATGTTACAAAGTGTAGAGATTTAAAAGAAAATATTGATTGTTAAAATATTTAAATGAAGGGCATGTTCGATAGGGTTCAGGGAAGTACTTAACGCGAGCCTCACCAAGACTTTCTCTATCCAGATCGAAGTTAGACCCTAGAATGATGATATTTGAGGTTAAATATGAATATAGCGAGAATCTGTATCTCAAAATCACCTTGATTGAGTATATTTGAAGGGTGTGAAACAATTTCAAAAATAACGATTAAGGTCATAGGCTGAAAGAATTTTCGTAAATTACGGTCAAATTGATATGACTTTTGATCAGTTATCAGTGGTGAATAATTTTTCATATAACAAAGTTTTAGACCATGTGGACTGATAGAAGAAATCAAGCGCAAAAGCATAAAATTACATGATATTAGGGTTAGGGGTATTTTCATAATTTCGCAAAAATGACAAGTCAAACCCCAACGAAAGCTCATCTGACCATAAGAACATGTTAAATAGATGTATTTGGTAACTAAAAGAAATATTTTGGAGATTAGACTGATAGTTTTCAACAAAGTCAAACTATAAGGGCAAAATAATCCAAAAATTTCATAATTAAGCACAAAATGGTAATTTTGCCATCAAGACCAGAATTTTGTATCATCTTCCTACCCAATTTCAACCAGACTTCACTCTTTCTCAATAGCCACCATTTTTGTAAGCTTGAAGGGAGAGAAAGCTTGTGAAACTTTAACAGAATCACTCTAAAACAAAAAATTGTCTTCACCACCCTATCCAAAATTCAATGCTCTATTTTTTGACACCAAACTCAAGTCCTAAAGTGGCCAAAATCAAGATGAAACAGCTCCCACTAGATCTGGTCAAGAAGAAAGGTGGGTGAATTCTTAAAATTTTCACGATTTAATGGTTTTTAGCTATGTATTTAAGGTGTTTAAGCTTGTATTTAGGCTTGGATTGAATCAAAACCATGAAATTCTCTCTCTTAGAGTTTCGATCACTATTCATTCTTCAAGAACATGATATGTTTTGATGAGAATTTGATGAAGAAAATCATGCAGAAATTATGTAGAGTATGAAAATAAGCTTAATTAAGCTTAAATGGAAGAAACCACAAGAAAATGGATGATGATGCTATTCGGCCATGGCTAGGGAGACAAGATTTTGATGCCACTTAATGTGAAATTCATGTGGAAATGTAGTAGAAATTTAATGGAATAAAATTGAAATAAGTAATGTAGCTAAATTTGAAGAATTACCAAGTGTAAGGAAAAAGAGTGCATTTGGTCTTGAGAAGGGGAGGTTGAATTTGTGCTTATTTTAATGTGATTAACATCCTAAAATAATGTACAAATTATTCCGAGACTGTAGGCGTGATCGGAATAAAAAACGGAGGTGTTTAGCATAAGTTGTGATTTTAGCACGAGTATAATTTAAACTGAATTTTTAAGGTGCAATAGACTATGTGTTGGCATTTAATGGTGCTATCGGTGCTGATAAAGTGCATACCGATAAATTGAGGTAAGGGACATATATAGGAGACGTAAGGATATCATGTTTTGCATCGTGATTTGATTTCAGAAAACCTTGATATCTGAACTCTAAATTCTGAAATGATTTTGATTGATCTAGATTTGAATTACTTTTGAATTTATGATATTTGAACTTTGAAAATTTAAAATGGTTTTGATATTGAATATAATTCTGAATCTAATATTGGCTTTAATATTGACTGATATGAATTTAGAATTATTGAACGGTTTGACTCTGATTTCATACGCATGAATTCTTTCTCTGTTCGTTCACTCAAAATCTCTCTATAAATAAAGAGTTAGGGAACTGGGACAAGTGAGGTGCTCTAAAGCATCCTTCCAAATTCACCTAACTTCCTAACTTGCTATAGAGATTATCTATCCAATTTTCTGTAAATGTTTATTAGTTTTATTTCGGTACCTAGAATATAGGGTTAATATTTCAGTTAGTGATGGGTTTCGTACACGGAAGAATATTTAGTAATTGATGGGTTATAAGGATGATTATTTTAAATGAGTATGATTTTATTAAGGGATCTAAGAAATGCTTATTATTTGTGGATTTATGGAAAATGAACTGGCCTGTAGAGATATTGATTTGTTCTATTTGAAATTACCAAAGGTTCTGATTACAGAAACGTATTACTGCTGAAAATTTTTATAAATGGTTTGGAGTAAAAATATTATAAATTCCATAAAAATGTTGGATGTCAAGTTTAGTGTTGATTCTAAAAATATATTTTGAAGGTACTAGAATGGACTGATATTAATGAATATATGTTTAAGGAGTATAAGACTGACCTGTTGAAATATTTGGAGATATTTGACTCGTATCAAATTTGATATTGGAAAGTATGTGGTCGAATTTTGATAGAACGAATTTATAATTGGAAGTGTGTGATTAATTTTCATATATCGATTTGATAGTTTATGAAATGTATCAAAAAATTTGAGATCAACCCCATATGATGAGGTATGAATTGAAATGAATAAAAATCATATATTTTGATATTTTGATTTATGCATAAAGTATAGGTTTATATACATGTCAGTTTTTTATTATTTATGACCTCTAATTCATTAATAATTGCAATAATGATTTGTATTTGATTATTTTAAAAATTGGTCTGATGCCATCGTATGCATTCAGGTTTATGAAAGGTAATATTTATTGTTTTCGAATGTCATATTGAAACAATATTTCTAATTATTTGGATTTATCTGAATATACTGAATAAAATGTTTATTTTCGAAATAATACATCTTGAAATGAAAATTGATTCCCAAAACTTATATTTTGATTTCTGGGGTGGTAAATTCCTGGTTAACTTAGATCTAAGCACTCCCAGAATTTGAAACTAAAACGTGCGTTTATAATACTCTACTCGATTTTGAAAGACTTACTGAACTATTTTGTTTTCTTTTGGGAATCAAGTAAATGTGTGGTGACTGTTGGCCCCGTAGCTACCTACAAGTACATTCTTTCCATTTCGTTTCAAATACTATTAACTTTAGCCTAGTCATCTAGCTCCCATAGGTGTTACCTGGCTAGTATACACACTGTGGCCCCTTGGACTATTGGCCATATGTCCACCAGCATGAGTTTACTGAGTAAAGCCTAGTCTCCACTATTTTATTTATACTAGGGTGGTAAATCCTTGGCTAACTTAGATCCAGGCACTCCCAGACTTTATAAATATTTGATTTTAGTGTTTGATTTAAATATATTTTCTGATCTCTGTACCATTATTGAAAATAATTTATTTTATTAGTTTAAATGAAAGTTAATTTCTAGTGTTTATTAAACTTTGCGATTAAATAAGTATAAACAAATATCTGATTTCAATAATGATTTTGTTATTGATATTAGCATCCTTGGCATCAGACTTAAAATGATTCTTGCATATATTTACATAATAACATTTCTTTTATGTATATTCCTTACTTAGCTTTTCCCAAAGCTCGCCCCTCTTCTCTACCTTCTAGATTTATTTGCAAAGATAGTAGTCTGTTGAGGGAGTTTCTTGCTAAGATGCCTATGGGATTTTGATGTCGCACTTTGTAGGTATGGTATTCAGACATTTATTTACAGTATTTTAATATGCAAAAAGGGATGTAAATAGTAAATTGAAGAGTTATATAAATAAATTATGGTATTTGTTATAAAGTAATTATGTGAGAAAAACAATCTATACTCGAATTTTGTGTACTGGGACCTATATTAATAAATAAATATTGTTCTCGCTAAATACTTTTAGCATAAAGTTAGAATGAGGACAGTAGGCACTGCCCAACCAATTATGTGAAAATGAAAAAAGTCAGTCCCGATTTTCAAAAATCGGGGTGTGACATAAACTACTTGGGTTTTCTAATGCAAATGAAGTTGACGTGATAAAAAAAAATAGATGGAATAATGACAGTAGTTAATTGTCCTTTCATTTTGTGGTGTTTATGGAAGAATATAATAAGAATTGGTTACTTTTTTGTCTTTAGAAGAATCTCATAATGTTTCATCATTGAAATTCAAGATATCGCATGGCTACAAATGTAAGGGGTATTAAGATGGTTGGAATTTGGAAATAATCCTTTTTTGGTTGGTTCATAAAATTCTAGTTGTGATGATCGTAGGCTTCCAATGTAGGGATTTGCTTGTCGAACCATTTTTGTTCTTGATGGTACGATTGATTTTGGCTTACTAGCCAATATACCCTTAAACTTTTGCATAAAATGGAATTAAGCTCTCAATGTTTTATCGCATAGAAATCAGTCCATAAACTGTTATTTTATTGTAAATAAACCCTTAATCTTTTCAAAATAAAGCAATTCAGTTCAAATATGTTAAATGACACTAACTGCCATTAGAGCATTTTATGTGGAAGCTGACGTGAATTACTTAGTTGGTTGCCACGTGGCATGCCACGTGTGAAATACTAATGGAAATTAGTGCCATTTAACATATTTAATCTTAATTGCATGATTTTGAATGGGTGAGGGTTTATTTGTAGTAAAATAATAGTTTATGAACCGATTTTCATGCGACAAAAAATTGAGAGTTTAATTCTATTTTATACAAAAGTTTGAGAGTACATTTGGTTATTAAGCCATTGATTTTTTTTTCTACTTGGATTTCTATTCCTGGTATGAAAAAGAATTTTAGGATCTTCTTTGGTGTATTGTGGTAGTTTTGTGAAACTATGTTTCTTTCTTTACTAGTTGTTAGGTTTATAACACTTCAATTACTTTTTATATTTATATATATTTATATAATATCTTGTGTCCTATACTATGCACGAATTTTTGAAACCCTTTAATGAGTTTTGAAACTACTTAATGAAACTTGAAACAATTAAAAAAATGAAACTTGAGATTGAAATAGAAAAGTCGAAAAGTGGTTAAAGAAATATTAAACTATTAAAATTGTTTTTAAAAATATATTTAAATTATATTTTAAATTTTTTTTAAATTTAAAAAAGCAATTTATTTAGATTGTCAAAATCTATTTAAAAATTGTGTATCTAAATTATAAGTTTTATCTTATGAATTAAAAAAATCTAAATTAGGGTTGTCTTCCTATTGATATACGAATAATGTTATGGTGAGAGACATTGGGTAGGTTTTAAAGAGGTGCGATAGAGTGAGTAGTTGGTTTTAAAGAGATGTCCTATTTAGAAGAAAATCTAAATTAAATGGATAATAATAATAATAATAATAATAATAATAATAATAATAATAATAATAATAATAATATTATTATTATTATTATTATTATTATTATTATATTATTATTATTATTATTATTATTATTATCTATTTAATAACTCATTATCATCATCTTTAAAATTTTTATCCAAATAGATTAAATTAGGCTACATGAACCAATACATAAACTACTACTAAGTCAATAACATAAATTCTCCTCTTTCGCTTATTCTTATCTAAAGCAATGTATTCTTCCAACTCTTGTTTTGCCATATCTTTCCCAATGACTCTGTGCGAAGTTTTTTTTTTTTCAATCTTTCACTAGCCTTAAGCTTTTTTCATATTTCATAGCCTTCATTCTCCTAACTAAAGTATCCATAGGTCAACGTTGTATGCATCCAAACCAACATAAACAACTTTAACTCATCTTATTTTCTATAGGTAACTCTCCAACCTTTTTGTGAATATCTTCATTTCACTCTATCCTTTCTCCTATATTTGCACATCCACCACAACATTTGCATTTTTGCTATACTATCTTATGTGTATATAATCTCATAATTGCCTAACATTCACTCTCAATAGCAACGTTGGTCGAACAACTATCCTATAGAACTTACCTTTTAATCATATATGAATTCTTTTATCTCATAACACACCTATAGTGTTTCTCCACTTGCTTCAACTAGTTTGGATCTTATGAGTCATATTACCATCATTCTCCCCATCTATTTGTACGATCAACACCAAATATCGAAAATGATCCCTTTTATGTATCATTAACCCATCTAAAAAGTCACTATGTTTTAATCTTCTTTGTTTATTGAATTTACATTCCCTGTGTTCAATCTTCATTCTACTTTGTCCTACTGATTCTAACATAGTCTCCACAATTCCTACTTTAAGTTGACCTCCACTTTAGTCTCAGTAAAAAAGAAAATATCATCTAAAATATCATACACCTAGGCACTTTATCCTGAATGGATTTTGTCAGTTTATCCATTACTACAGCTAACAAGAATGCACATAACACCAACCCTAGGTGTAGTCCCACTTGATGGGAAATTCGCTTATTTGCCCTCCACATGTCCTCACATGTGTCCTTACATCTTCGTACATATCCTTAATTACTTCATTATATTTCATGGGAACTTTTTTCTTTATTAAGGACTCTCATAACACCTCTCTAGGCAATCTATCATACGTTTTCTCCAGTCTATAAAAACGTTATGAAGATCTTTACCTTGTACTCATTAACACTTCACAAGTTGTCGCATCCATAGTTGATTAGCCAAGCATAAAACCAAATTGATTCTTCAATATCTCTTTAGTCTTCCTTAATCTCTGTTCTACCACTCTCACTCTTATAGTTTCATCATATGACTCATCAGTTTTATTCTTCAGTAGTTGAGCAACTTTGAATATCTAACTTATTCTTGTATAGAGGTATCAAGACACTTTTCATCTATTCCTCAAGCATCTTGTTATTGTGCCAAATTTTGTTTAAAAAACATCTATTAAACACCTAACTCCTAAATCTCCAAGGTATTTCCCAACTTCAATTGGATGTTGTTAGGCCCAACAACTTTTTGTCTTCAGCATTTTTAGTGCCTCCTTTACCTCTATCTCTTTGATTTTACACATAAAGCATCAATTTAGATCCTCGAGTGACACTGAAATATCTTCCAAAATTTGACTTTGTCCATCATTAAATAGTTTGTTGAAATAATCACGCCATTTTTCTTTAATGTCATTGTCCTTAACGAGAGTTCTTTGGTACTTATCTTTGATACATTTCACAACTACTAGGCCGTTACATCTCTTTCACAACCTTCACTTTAGTTTCTGCCATCTCCTTCTTTGCCTCATTTCTGTCTATCCTATATTTTGTAAAGTTCTCTTGAGTGTTGTTCTTCTTCAATGTCTTGCAACAATCTTGTTTAGTCTTTATAGCTTCCTTAACTAATGCATTACACCATGTTGCATCCTTTCTAGCCAGTGCTCTTCCATTTGATACTTCAATATCTCATTTGCCTACCTCCTAAATACATTTTTTTCATCTTATTCCATAGTATATCTAGGTTTTTCCTTCTGTTGTCTAGTACTCTTTTTAGATCCAACTATCTCTATATAGTACATGACAATCTTTTTTGAGCTTCCACCATCAAATCCTCACAACTCTTTTCTACGCATTAGCCAACATAGAGCATGACAAAACCCTAACCATTTAAAGGGTGCCATGTGGCCCACACTTACGAAGCCATGTGGTAAACGACACATGGCAGATGTCCCATTGTGACACATTCCCATCGACAGAAACCCTCTCTCACTAACAGGGGAACAACCCCTCGCGGTAAGGAGCATCCTCCCATAATTGGGAGCACTCTCCTGCCAAGCGCAAAAGCATCCTCTTGCAAGGCACATGGAGGCCCTCACAGTTGATACAAACTTGAGGGTGATAAATGACCAAATTACCTTTTTTTCATAATGAAACATTATTTAATCATTCAATAATTACTACGATAATTGAGGTATTTACTTACGAAAGAACAGTTATAAATACGAGACAAGTATGAAATCCAAGACTAAGTTCTATTTTGGTTTACTAAGACTTTGTCAAACCTTTTTCTGACTTAAGCATCAGAGTGCTTATGTAGGGAAAAAAACCCCTGTGTCTGACTTTCTTTTCTTTGCAGAGTTCTTGGCAACACGTGGAGAAGACAATTAAGCAATTACGTCATCAACACATCATTATTGTTTAACGCAACAATAATTTTTGTTGTCTGTGAAAACAAGACAAAAACCCTGTTACTTAAGAAGATGGTGAGAACAAGATCAATGACAATGAGAAACAGAGACGAAGAAGATTCTATTAGTTCTCCCAATTGTCTTCCTCAAAGAGGGACTCAAGAAACCAGGGATGAGCCTATGGTGACAATACCTTTAGATGAGTTTGAAGCTCTGAAAAAATAAAGTGAGGAAACCTCTCAGGCATTGTGTACTATAGTAGACCTTTTCAAAAGAGCTCTCCCTCAATTAAGTTTGCCTTAAGCTATGCAAAATCTAGTTGGAGAAATGAATTAAGAGAGGCGAGTACGAGAAATGAGGCAAGAGGCGATAGGGTCACCCAGGCTGCTGTAGGTGGTGGCAGGGCTACCCAAGTTATAGCAGAAGGCCACAAGGTCACACAAGCTGCGACAAGTGGCGGCAAGGTCACCCAGACTACGGCAAGGTCACATAGGGTACGGTAGAGTGTGCTAGGGTTGCCTCGACGACAGGAAGAACCAGGGATTCTCATGTGGCAGAATTAGTAGAGATCAACCCAGGGTATAGAAAGCGCTGGAATCATGAGGTCTGGTGTACGAACATAGCCAAACAATGATAGAGAAAGTAGCTGGATGATGGACTCGAGAATGGATCCCACTTGGAACACTAGAATGATACGAGACAGTAGGGTTCAAAGAAAGTTTCTGCCAGTTTTGCATAATAAAGGAATGGAGGTCATTGATGATGGTCAGTCTGAATCATTTAGCACCGAAAAAAGGAAAAGTCGGCTCGTGCTTGTGGTAGATATGAAAAAAGTAGTGGAATAGATTCTAAAAGAGAAAAAGTTAGTATCGAATGAGGAAAGTCATAGGAGGCAAGTATCATTTAGTGCAACCATCATGAGTAAGCATTTACCCTTGAAATTCAAGATGCCACAAATGACTGTGTACAATGGAAAAAAGAACCCATATGATCATATGCAGAACTATGAAGCATTGATGCTTCTCTATGGATGGGAAGACAAGGTTATGTGTAAGGCTTTCTCACTTACCCTAACAAGTCATGTAATGAAATGGTTTAACGACCTAGCTGAAGGGTTAATTTCCTCCTTTGATCAACTAAGGAGTGAATTCCAAAAAGCCTTTGTGATTAAAAGTCAAAGAAAGAAAGACGCAGCACATTTACTCACACTTAAGTAGGAGAATAAAGAGTTATTGAAGAACTATATTAGCCGATTCCAAGACACTACCTTAAAAGTTTGAGACCTGCAAGTAGGTGTTGCGGTGGCTGCAATGTTACAAGGAACAATGTCTGAAAAGCTTCAGGAGTCTTTGTCACTAGATCAACCAATCACTATATCTGACTTGTTCTCTAGGGCAAATAAGTATGTCACACAGGAAGAAGTGATGAACATGGTTCACTTGGGGAATTCAGAGAAGGGAGAAAATGAAACCACTGATCGGGTACCTAATAGGTCAGCCAACCTGATAAAGCCCCTAAGCTGATGTATAGTCACTACACTCAATTTAATGAGCCACGAGTGTCGATCTTGGCTGCTATAGAAAGATTGGGTTTGATACAATTCCCGATAATGGTGGCAGGGAACCTAAGGAAGGATCTAAATTCGTATTGCAACATCAATGCAACTCATGGACATGCAATTGAAAAATGCAGAGGGCTAATGAATCAATTAGAGAAATTGCCTCGATAGGGTAAGATAGATAAGTTTATATGGAGAAGTGAAAGAACTCGCTATCTCGCGTGTAACAGGGTTGACAACAATACAACAGATAGGCAAAATAGGAATGGAAGAGGGCAATGAGAAATGATATCTTGAGGAGGAACAATGATAGAAGGGCCAGTCAGGGGAATCAAGAAGAAGACAATGAACTCACAGGGCATGCTATTAATGTCATTTCTAAAGAAGATTCGATAGCGAGAATCTTCTCCTCATCTCAGAACACTTATGCCAAACAAGCTTATCAAGTTTGTTTGACAATGAAAGAAAGAGAAGGGAAAGAACTTATCACATGCACACTTGCTAATCAAGGAGATGTCATGATTTCAGCAATTATTGCCAAACATCCCATTAGTCGGATTCTAGTAGATAACGGGAGCTTTGTAAATCTCATCTACTATAATTTCTTTGAAAAGATGAACATTTTAAAAGATAGATTGAAGTTAGTGCCCACACCTTTATATAGGTTCTCTATAGAAAAGGTGAAAGTTATCGAAGCAGTCTAATTACCTATTACTCTTGGTGAAAATCTAAAAAGTGTGACTCAACAACTGCTATTCATGGTAGTGAAATCAACCTCGGTGGCATACAACAATCTGAAACTCTATTTGCAATAGTTGGTTATTAGCACAATAAGATGTTGAGATTTATTATTTATGTTTATAAAAATATTTTTAAGGATTGTGGACCTTTGGCGTTATTCATGCAATAAACTACTGAAGATTATATACCTATTACTATGAGTACATGTACGCGAACTACTTTGAAGCATAAAAACAAGTCCCTAAGTAAAAAATGCACGAGATGGGCAACACAAAGGCTTGAAGTAAAAATTGTGAGAAGTAAACATTAAATGAAAAAAAAGTCTCTAAGCAAAAAATGCTCGAGATGGGCAACATAAAGGCTTAAAGCAAAAAATGCATGAGGTAAGCCTTAAACGAAATAAAAGTCCCTAAGTGAAATGCGTGAGATAGGCAACACAAAGGCCTGAAGCGAAAAATACGTAAGGTAAGCCTTAAACAAAATAAAAGTCCCTAAGCAAAAAATGCGTGAGATGGGCAACACAAAGGCTTGAAGCGAAAAATGCATGAAGTAAGAGTTAAAGTCCCTAAGCGAAAAATACACGAGATGGGCAACACAAAGGCTTAAAGCAAAAAATGCGCGAGGTAAGCCTTAAACGAAATAAAAGTCCCTAAGCAAAAAGTGTGCGAGATGGGCAACACAAAGGCTTGAAGCGAAAAATGTACAAAGTAAGCCTTAAAGTCCTTAAGCGAAAAATACACGAGATGGGCAATGTAAAGGCTTAGAGAGAAAAATGCGCGAAATAAGCCCTAAACAAAATAAAAGTCCCTAAGCTACAAATGCACAAGATGGGCAACACATAAGCTAAAAGTGAAAAATGCACAAAACAAGCCATGAATCAAAAAAAGGCTGTGAACCTAGTTTTTTCAAAGAGCATTCCCCCTTTGTAAAAAATTGGAGAGCACTATAGTCATACCCCTATTATAATCTTAGTTAGTTATACCCTTGTTATAATTACACGCAAAGAAATTACGAAAATACCAAAATCAAAAAGAGAATCAACATAAATTTGTATTAAGTAAAACGATGGAATTACAATTGCTTAGGCAAAACAATGAAAATATAACAAATGTAAAGCTACTCAGGAACATAAGTTTTAGAAGATGGACGAGCTTGCGAAACAGGGATAGGATGTGGAGCTAGGTTTGGGTCCACTGGGGCATCCACTTCAATTACCGGAACATCAATTGAGGAGCGTGCAGACTCAGTGATAGAAGAATTAAAAGTATGGCCAACCACTATTATATCCATAAATTGGATATCCTCGCTATCCAACCCCTCGAGAGCTTCAATGGACTCAGGTAGACTGCGACGATAATGAGGCATCCAGGGACCACTGAAATTCGTAAGGTCAACTTGAGCTCATCTATCCAAATACACCTTAGCACCTTCGGAGTTCGACTTATATTTGGTTTAATTCAGAGCGTCATATAACTCGACCTCCTCAATAAATTGAAGCTCTAGGAATCTTTCACAAGCTCTTTTCAGCTCCAACCAAGAACGAGCTAGGTAAAAGTTGTACTTAACGAAGCCAACGAAATATAATTGCTTCTTCTCAAAACACTCCATAGATAGACTATATTCCTTTACTGATTTAGCGCAAATGCGATCATAATCGTCTTGTGAAACCCTATATTGGCTTCGCAACCTCGCAAGTTCATTCTCTAACTCTTTCTAGGGCTCAATCAAGCTTCGATTATTTGCAAGGACATTTTCACACTGAGCCCTTGTAGTTCGCAACTCATCATAGACCTGGTTAAAAGCCCCTTCAAACCGCTGCAAAGAAGCAGATTTTATCCTCTCCATATTAAAATCATTTTGGAGGTAAAATACTTGAAGCCTCAAATCTTCATTCTCCCTTTTCAGCTCTTCAACTCTATCTAAGAGCATTTGTTGTTGCTGAACCATACTCTTTAGGTCAAATTTCTCAGCCTTAAGTCACTGAAGCTCTTTATTAGCTTGATCCCGATAGACCTTGTGCTACACATTAACCGCCACTACTTGTTGGGCATATTAGAATCAAGAAAATCATAAGTAAAAGAGAAAATGTGAGAAATATAAGAGGAAAAAAGCTGAACATCTCACCTTCATAACAAGATAGTTGACTTGATCCTCCCCTCTGGGAAACCTTTGAACAACTCTTTCTCTTCATGAGGAAGGATAGTGCTCCATGCTAAACACATCCTCAATGGTATCATTATCATTAACACCCAGATAGGTCTAAAAATCATTGCCATCCACATTCTTGCCCCCGCCAATTGAGTAGCGTGTAAATGTTGTAGGCACAACCTTAGGTAATATAGGCCTATCCATCTATGCCTTTTCGATAAAGAGTCACTTTTGATTCTTTTGGAAAGGCTTTCGAGACATACGACCGCTCCTTAGAGAACTGACTCCCCTTGACACTCAAAGCTAGTGATGGAGCGATCACGGATAATGAGCCTCTTCTTCACCCTTTCAACTGCTCTGGTAGGACCACCCCATGAATAGTAGGTGAAGGAGGAGTGGGGTGCAAGAATGCCCTGAGGCGGGTACCTCAGAACGTGGCTGTTTTCAAGGGGGAGGCATAGCTAGGGGAGCCCTTGAAGCAGACTCAATAGCTTTCCTCTTATGGATTACATCTTGGAATGAACTTATGAATGCAAAGTGAAAATACGATGTCAATGAACCATGCAAAAAATGCTGCCACCATGCACAAAAAAGATAAAAGTTACCATCAGCAAAGCCTAAGTATGCATCCAAGTCATCTATATTAGCCAAGCTCTCATTTGTAGGAAGACCATAGAAGGGACTCCCAAAAGCATTATCCTTATCCCATTCTAAGTCTTCCTCGGAAGAATCACTTATGCCTTTTACCCCAGGGGACCCTTCTCTATCAAAATTCGAGTTCAAATGAAAATCACTGGCTAAGGTTCCTACAGGGTTTATAAGCTCTACAGGTGGGTCTATGGGTTCAACAAGATTTGAGGTCAAGTCATTGGAGGTGGAAGGAAGACTGACTAATGTAGATGGTAAATCTACATGAACTAATAGGGTAATTAAGAGAGACCTGTGATTCCCCAACCTACTGCTACTACATTTTCTAGGGAAAAGACAGAAAATAAATTACGCTCCCCTGAAGAGCATAGTTGATTGCTAGACTATTCATATTACACCCTGAAAAGAGAAAGGCGTAATCTACCCAAACGATTGAGCTTGCGCTAGTTCCACACAGTGGGAATACCTAAACCCTCGGTAACTATACAACCAACCACTCATTCTGGAATCTATGTAGTTTGTTAGGAAGATCACTAAAGAGCTTGTTACCAAAGTTTTTTTTTTCTGTAACTCTTTGAAGGGAATAAGAAGTCGCTCCTACCAACCCTCGGACTCTAAAAAAATGAGCTGAACAAATGAATGAAGGGAATGATGTTGTGACCATGGCACAATATAGTAAACCCCACCAATTAGGCCCATTCATGATGATGTAGCTGACATGGGACGATATTGTAATGTTTTAGGAAGTCAACCCCAAAATTAGAAAGCGGAAACCAATACCCAAAGTCGAAGGAAGCTCTATGAACAGCTACCTCACTACATACTAAGGAAGGGGATGTCTCATCATCACCCTGTAATCTATAAGAATAACCCTCAGGAAGAAGGTACGAGACCCTAATGACGTCTAAGTCTGTGGTAATAAGCTTAGAGTTTGGACCTACCCTAAATGGTTTACCAACACCATGAATAGCCATTGAAAAACTCTAAGGACCCTGGTTAACACTAAGAAAAGAAGAAAATACCTGAAAGACTACTCAAATGACCTTTGAAAAATAAGAAAAACGAAAGGGTACAAAAGCCCGTGACAGGAAGTAGTAAACTGCGATAGGGCGTCGTAGTCTGCTACAGGGTGAAACATAGTAGGTTACCTAGAGTAGAATGCAACGGTCTACGGTAGGGGTACACAACAGGGTGACTAAAGCTGTGTCAGGGTTACGCGAAAGGAAAGCTTCAGAGGATTTTGTAACGAACAAGACTATCCTACTCACTTATATACCTACAGTAGAGAATCCCAACAGCCACCGACGCCTGAAGACCAACAAACACCCTCTGGACTTCGAACAAGCCAAGCTACAAGAGAATATGAAAAGCCACCGATCCATGAAACTTAAAATGAAAATACTTGAATTGCCTTTATTTATACTATTTTATCAAGAAACCTAATAAAAGAGTGGGGAGCAATTGATATGTGCATTAGCCAACACGAAGCACGAAGAAACCCTCACCATTTAAAGGGTGCCATGTGGCCCACATGTACAAAGCCATATGGCAAATGACACGTGGCAGATGTCCTACTGTGACACTCTCTCATCGACGGAAGCCCTCTCTTACCGACGAAAGAGCACTCACCTGCCGATAGGGGAGCAACCTCTTGCAAGTAGAGCACTCTCCCACTAAGCACGGGAGCACCCTCTTATGGTTGGGAGCACTCTCCTGTAAAGCATGGGAGCATCCTCTCATGAGGCACGTAGAGGCCCTCACAGTTGACACAAACCTAAAGACAACGAAATGACCAAATTACCCCTTTTTATAATTAAACCCTATCTAATCACTCGGTAATTACTATGGTAATTGAGGTATTTACCTACTGAATGATAGCTATAAATACGAGTCAGGTATGTCATCCAAGACTAAGTTTTATTTTGGCTTACTAAGACTTCGTCAAACCTTTTTTTAACATAGGCATCGGAGTATTTACGCAAGTAAAAATCCTACGTCTCTCTGGCTTTCTTTTCCTTAAAGAGTTCTTGGTAACACGTGGAGAAGAGAATCAAGCAATTATGTCAACAACACATCATTATTGTTTAATGCAACAACAGGTTCCTTTAATGCCATTATGAATCATCATGTCTAAGACTAAAAGTTTATGTTGCATGGAAACATTCCAATTTGGAATAACTTTAGAGTCTAGACAACTACATCAATCTCTTCTCCTAGTAAAAAAAAAACACTAACTTGCATTTAAAACACTTTTAAGGTTATAAGTTGAGTTTCTTTCTGCCCAAATAGTATGTTCAATGAGGTTAGGTTGTAAATTTAATAACTAAAAATATATATTTAAATATCTCCTACATGTATTCAAAATAGCATGTCCACGTAACTTAACTTACTTTATTAGGTATGATGTATCCTATAAAATATATATAATTATCCAATATATTGTTAATGAAGTTTTTAGACTACTAACGGAGTTAAAATTGTTACAAATACCCACTTTAATTTTTAATTATTTTTTAATATTTTTACGAGCATATATATTGAATAATTATTCATATATTTGTGTATGCAAGAAAGATTTTTGGCCTATCAAAAAAAAATTCTACTTTCCATTTCATGGAGGATTTTAATCTTTAGGTAAAGCTTAATTGTTTGTTAAAGTAAAAGGATTATGCAATTTAATCATTAACAAAATTACAAAATTCATTATTTCTATTTTTTAAAATTCTTTTCACTTTAACCACTACGAGATGAAGATGTTGGCCGCACTTGAACCATTGCGTTAGAAAATTGTAAAGATGAGTGAAAGATTGTAACGATGTAGCCAGTTAGCTTGGTTGGATATTAAACTCCAGTTAGAAGCAATAATGGTACAATAGATGAAGACAGTTGTGGCGTTTGTCTGTTTGGCGTAGCTTTCCCCGAAGGGTTTATATCATTTTCTATTTTGATCCTTGTATCCTTGTTTATGCCCGGCAAAACAAACAAATGTAGCAAATATGCTAACAAAAGACAAGCAGCCTTGTAAAGGCTAAGCAATATACCAGTACTCTGAGCAATGCGATGATAAGTGTTACTACTGCAATCGCTGTCCATGAATGTCCTCTCAGACCTCTCTAGTCTCCATCCAATGTTCACCATGCCATGCCATGTGCATGCTCTCTCCATCACTGTGTCGCTCCCACAAATCTACAAATGCACACCCAGCTGCGCGCGAGACAGATAAGGAGACCACTCACATCTGCATTGCCACTTTTTTGACATACTGAAAAGTTTTCGGATTTCAGAGATTAGATGTTTCAGAATAACCGTGAAAGAAAAACCTAAAGAAGCATGTAATGTAAGAAAGGAGTTAATTACGACAATTCTCTTTTCTGAATTCCATGAGAGAGAGTGAGAGAGGGGGAATGCTTATATATGTGCGCGTGTGTGCTGCGGTGCCTAGCTAGCCAACTTGGTTATGGTTTCGAAAAAGCAAAAGGGCAAAAAAGCACGGGGAGCCGACAGGGCAATTTTGATACTGGTCTCATCGAAAGATTTTCTAGCTCGCCAAACAGTGCGATGGAGAGACAAGTAGGGTAAGCAGCAAATTTAATACACTTAATCAAAGCTTTGATATGTCGTTAAAAGGACCCATGGCTGTGACTGGGCGTTTTCACTACATACTAATTGTCAGATTTTGTCATGAGAATTAAAGGTTGTTTGGCAGTGATAATTGACACGCGTTGCACATGATCCAGACGACCAGAGGAGGGGATTTCGTGATGTTTATTTATTCAATGGTATACATGTTGAGCTTTTCTAAGTGTTGTGGTGTACATGGCTAGGCTTTTATAGACCTGTAGCGTTGCCTGGGCTTTTTTGGATCTCGAAAAGGAGTGTGTGATCAGGGAGATATTACAGAAAAACAGAGTTTGTTCACTCTTGACTCCTTGGTCCGGATTAGGGTTTAAACTTTAAACTTGGAAGTTATGTCGGAATATTTTTTTAGATAAAATCAAGTACTTTTATTCATTATTAAGAAAAAAAAAAGAGAATTTTGTATCCACCAACAACTTTAGAATTAATGGCTTGTGCTGGCAAAAAAAACATAGGCATGACACGGACCCACCTCTCTCATTAGGTGAAGATCTTAATTTTCTGAAAAAGAGAATTGAATCGGGATATGCTCATTGTACAAACAAAAGAATTGATGATAGATATCAGTATTTGCAGTTCCGCAGGCCGAGACTTCCAACATTTGCCTTCTCCTAAACATATATCGCCCTTACTCATGATCAGAGGTGACTGTCATTGGCTTCGGTAACTTAGCATTGTGACAAACCGTTAAATCATGCTTAGAATAACTACAATATTGGCGTTTTGGTAATATATTTCGTCTAAAAAATGTGCTGATTTTAAGACATTTTCAACGTGGTAGTTGTTGTGGCCAGTAAATAGTATAAAGAAATAGTGACGGTAATAAATATAATAGGCATTTAAATTCCTTGGTAGAGCCCGGTCTGTAGGATTCCTTCTCATCTGCTGGCTGTAAAAAGCTGGTTGCTCTATTGATTCTATGTCCTCTGACAGAATCTCTTCTTGTCGTTAAAAATCTTGTGTCTAATTTTGTTCTGGTTGGCGTCTCCGCCCCTTCTTTAAAGCCCTCTCCCCCCTCCACCGTCATTTACTCTCTCCCTATAACCTGTAATATTTTTGCACTTTAATATGACAGGGAGAAACTACTAGTTTAATCACTTACATCAAGTGGCCGCTGGTTAAAATTGCAAATCCGATATCATAGTTCTTTACCAAAATGAAAATACCTCCTACTATCAGAAGTGCAGGGTCTTAATGCGTAGGCTTTAGAGTGTTATTCTACGATGTGAAAGCCTTAGATATCCGAATAAATTTGATAATTTTAAACACGTTACAACAACACAATAATACGATACGGATTAAAATTTAATAAAAAATTATATGAATATAGTAAAATTTAAAAAATACCTTTTGTTTAATGCATGGATACCATTTTTGAAGCAAAAATTTTGTGTTTTACATAAATTAATATAATTTCATATGACATAAATATAAATTTCATATATAAATTATCATGTTTAGATCGGATGTGATAATAACCTATATATTAATCAAAAATTAAAGAAAAGACAAGATCACAAAGAAAACAAATCTGGTTCCATAAAATTTGCATACTGAGGGTGTCTTTGATACGGCGGGACAGTACGGAGGAGTCGTCCTATAATTGTATCAATGGAATAAAAAATTAATGCTCTAAAAGAGACTGATCTTTTATTTGAGCAAAAGGAAAATTTGATTTTTTTCATGCGCCAAACTCAGTTTATGATTATAATACAGCTGCATAAATATTTTTGTTTTAATTTTTTAACATGATTATTTGTTGATTATGAATTCGTTTGGATACAAACAAAACCATGACACAATATGGTTATGAATTAGAAGTGGCAAATGGGCCGGTCAGATCGGGTTTGAGTTGGATCATTTTGAATTGGATCATTTTGGGTTAAGAAAAAATCGGATCATTTCGAATTCAGATAAGGTCGGGTTTGGGTCGTTAATTTTTTTAGTCAATTCGAGTTAGTTGCATTTGGATTCGAGTCGGTTAAATAGATTTATTAGATAAAGCTTTGGTTATCTTGATGTGATTTATCTGGTATGAAAATCAACTGAAACCGTATTTCTAAGAATTACAAAACTCATGAAAATAAAATTTTCTTCTTACATGACCTATAATACAATTGAGATTGAAATAATCAAAATATTTAATAATCTGTATGATAGTTTTCTTTATAATATATTTACCAATATTAATAAATTAATTACATTTTTCTCATTTTATTTTTATTATCTACAATAATTAATAACTTTTGAATCAAAGTGATTTAATAATCCCTACTAAATATCATAAAACAGTACTATATATCTTTTTAATTTATTTTGATTTTTTTATAGAATAATTGGATACATTAGTGTAGATGATATAGCTTCTGTACTTTATTATAGATTAGCCATTAAATAGTTATACATTAGGTTCAAATGAATGCAATATAAAAATGAATATTTAAATTTAACTAGATTAAAAAAATATATAACACTCATATTATTAAAAAAATTATATTTTTACTATATTAAAATACTTTGATATTTAATTTTAACATTTAAATATTTATTGATAATATTAAATTTAAGTTTGAATCTTTTCAGGTTTGGGTAAATTTGGATTCGGATCAATTTGGATTTGGGTCAATTTGGGTTCAAATCAATTCGGATTCGAATCAATTCGGGTTTGGGTTAATCTAAATTCAGATGAATTTGGGTTCGAATCAATTCGGGTTCAGATCCGGTCGGGTTTGGATTAATGTAAATTAAGATAAATTTGGTTTCGGATCAATTTGGATTCGGATCGGGTTCGATTTGGGTTATTGACTTTTTTAGTCAAATTGAATCGGTCGAGTTTGGATTCGGGTTAATTGGGCGAATTTTCGGGTCGGGTCAACTTTTGTCATCTCTAGTTATGATATATATTGGTCAAACATTGGTGATAATTTGTCTGGATGCCATGAGTGTGATTTCCTAGGAGCTTTCCCACCATGCTACATCTCATTCTTTGACTAAATCCCTAGTTAAACGTTCACCGTAATCATGCATGAATAATTATTTTATATATTGTTAATGAAGTTTTTAAATTTTAAAATAATGTAATTAAGTCTAAATCTATTATAAACTTTTAAAGTGAAATAAAATTTTAAGGGTTTATAAGACCTTAACCTCTTATTTATTTTACTTAATTGCGTTAATTTGAAAGGCTTGAAGTTTATTTATAGTACAATAAAAATTTATAGACTTTTACAATAAAATTAAAAGTTGAGAGCTTATATCCATTTTGTGAAAAAGGTTGAAGGTATATTTAGCTATTAAGCCATTTATTTCTTGAATCCTTATTTTTATTTCTTAATTTGCATTTTATTTATTTTGCATTGCAACTTCAAATTTATTATTCAATTATATATAATGTAAAATCAATAATAGAAATATAAATTAACCTCTAATTAATAACCAAATCTAAAAAACTTAGATATTACTTAATGCTTTAACGAATAATTTTTTATTTCCTAATTTAAATTAATGCATTTTATTTACTTTGTATTGCAACATCTAATTAATTCAGTTATATTTGATATAATAGTTTTTTTGTGTAAGCACAGGTTTCCTCATCCATTTTATGGTCTGAGATTAATCCTATTCAGGTTGAGAGTGTTAAACGGTAAAATTCTCCCAAAAATGGAGACTTCAGGACTCGAACCTAATATAAATTAACTTCTAATTAATACTAAATCTAAAAGACTTGGAAATTAATTGCTTAATACTTTATTTAGTGAATCCTTATTTTTATTTCCTAATTTACATTTTATTTACTTTGCATTGAAACATCTAATTAATTCAATTATATATGATGTAAAATCAATCATAGAACTATCAATTAACTTCTAAACAATAATTAAAACAAATTGTATATTAAAGTATTAGGTATTTCTAAAGTATACTAAAAAAAAAGATGATTTACAATCCCAAAAGTATAAGCCAGAACAAGATCGAATCTGGAGGTTGTTAACTTTGTTGCTCTATTCACAAACTTTATTTGGAATTGGCATAATGGCATGGAATTATCTCAAAATTCTTTTGGCTCAAACAAGGATAGATGCACCCACATGTTAATTAAAAACTTCTTTGTGTTTGTATAACATCTGGCAATGTCGAAATTTCTTTTGTTAAAATTTGTTAGATCAAAGAAGACAAAACTTGGAGCTATTGTTTTCTTTGCTATCCCCCTAAGCAAATAAATATAATACCATACACATATATAGCTTTGATTGCATTGCCTTTTTTGACTGCTAACTTCAACTAATGCAGTCCTGCCTCGGCTTTCTTTCTACTAAAATATTTGGCCATTCATTTCTTATATAATGCCTCTACATTCTCGGCATCTTTTAAAAAAAAAATTCTTACCTTCAATCCATACTGATGAAAAGCTAAGGTTATTTAATGAAACTTTCTCAAAAATATCATCGCCTTTTGAGACTTCGCTAAAAGCCTTACGACTCATGCTGACATTCAAAATCAGTAACTAAAATAGAAATCGCATGTCTAAGAATAAAAGACAAGATCACTAGTGGAAGAGATTCAATAATACTGTTACATAGCTTGATAGTTTTATTCTTAATGTTTAATTTTGAGAGTAACAAGGAAAAGAGCCAATATTGTTAGAAATAAAGAGAGAGAGAGAGAGAGAGAGAGAGAGAGAGAGAGAGAGAGAGAGAGAGAGAGAGAGAACAGAGTAAAAGTAATAGATGATAAATGTCTCTTCGAACTTTAGGCATTGTAGCATGCTAGTGTGAAATGTTGCAGTAGTAATTTGATCTTTTCAATATTATAGGTACATGAATCTAATTCGGATGATGAAGCATCGTACAGAAAAGATTACGTTTAAAAATCTAAATCATAGTCCATGAATAAATAAAAATTGCAGTTTAATTTATTGAAACAACAAAATATTGTTCATAAATGACGTTACAGCAACTTTTACCTGAGATTAATGATTTTCAATGTACATAAATTTTCAAATTTTGGAGACGAAAAATTGAATCACAAAAAACTACGTTTGAATAAAAAATCATAATCTATATAATAGGACCACATTTAATAAGAAAAATAAGTCTTAGTTATACAATTAATAATATCAAGTACATATAAATTTTTAACTAAATTTTCATTTGTATAATTTTATACTTTTTTATCATTTTCATGTAATATTATTGTGATATATCTAAAATTAACGGCACCAATCAAAAGTTAGCCAAAGGCGCAAAAAAGTGTTCCAAAAAAACAAGCGGAAGTTGGGTTGCACCTATGAAAAATATTTTTTAAGGCGAGCCATGCAATCTAAGATTAGCTGGTCCCTTCTCCCCAGAACGAAGGGTGTGCCACAAAAGCTGACACATCTAAGTTATATATACCATATAAAAATGACATTATTTATCTATACAGTTATTCAAGTTTAAATTTAATGTTCCTAATTACTAACAAACACAGGACAGCTGATTCATGATAAATATGCATCAGCATCACTGCATCAGACAAGTAGTTATTTGTGTGGATGGGTAGTCATGAATGTCGGCCTTAATTTATGATAACAATTTCGAGTCTTCATAAAGTTTTCCACTACCATACATACATATAGTCCAAACTTAATTCTGATACAGGCTAAGATGAGGGTGTGATCATGTTGAAATAAACAATTATCTTTCCATAGTATAAAAAAAAATTATCTTTTCATATTTTGGACTTGTTGATAACAACTTTTATATCTAATTTATGTGATGCCCCTATATTTAAACTGAGAAATTTTCAGGTATATTCAGATAATCTAATATGATATTTTCATAATAAATGTTAATTAATTTATTAAAATTTTAAGGTTATTTCAATTTTAAAATATTTATGTTTTTACATTCATTTTTCATTTTCTTTTGTTATATTTTAACATGTATTGAAAACTATTAAATGAAGAATTATATAATTTTTTATTTTAGTAAAATATAATTAGAATAATTTTTTTTCTTAATTTTCATGCAAAATCAAAAATGAAATTCATATATATATATAGAGAGAGAGAGAGAGAGAGAGAGAGAGAGAGAGAGAGAGAGAGAGGCTAATTATGTCAACGTCATTTTCTCTAGTCAAGGTCAGCACGTCACGGAGTTAAGCACCTAAACTATGTGTTTCGATCCTCAATTTTTAGTTGGTATAATCTAAAACATTACATACAAAACTAGTAGCTATAAATGAATTGGTACAATTTAATTTATAAAGACGTTAATTTCATTTTTTTTTTCTTTTATTACGATGCATATGTAAGTCAATGACTTTTTTCTAAAGAAAACAATGATTTTAAACTCTAAAACCACTTGACTTGAAAGAATTCTAGGATTTCTAGTGAGTGCTAATTATATTATATTATACTTTTTGATATGGGTTATGAAAAGCCGGCTCCAATATTAATTTGTATATTGTAAACCAAAAAAATATATTAATTTGTATTTTAAAGGATGATTGATATTATATCAAAGATGTAGTTGATAAAAAAGTTTTATCGTTTATAATTTTTGATTTAAATAAAATTAATTTTATACAATAAAATAAATTAAAATACATATAATTAAAAAAATGTAATTAATGAAATATTAAAGAGCAAGTGGAAAGGAAGTAAGAGAAACAAGAAATATTATATTCTCTTCATTCATATTAAACAAAATAGTTCATGAAGAAAACCAAAAAATAAAAGAAGGATGGGATAATGGACAGCTTCCTTCCTTTTTCTGACTCAAGAGGTACAAATTAGACAGCAACTTTAGTCTCTAACAGAAGCTAAAAACACTGGTTCCTCACTTAAAGACCCTACTAAACCCTACGTGAGACAAGTCCATGTGCTCATAAATCCTTGGTTTTCAAACCCTAACACCAAGCAAAGCAGAGCATCCTTGAAAAACCAATTATTTGCAAAGATATGTCAACGGAAAACCATCTCAAAAAGGAGAAAAGAAAATAACAAAGACCAAAGCGGGAGGAACAACTTCTGAGAGCCGCCAGTGTAATCATTCAGAATGACAATCACAAGAACCAGAGTAAAAAGCTCTTCAACTTCCCAGAAAAAATTCTTTTTTAAAGAAATTTGAACAACTAAGCAGCGCCTATCTTCTTGCCCAAAAATCTTCATTCTTTATTACATGTTAGATGGAGACATGAAGATGCAGACCCTTAAAAAGAAGTGCATTTACTTACTTATAATTTTCAAGAAAAAATAAAAGGGGAAAGCTTTTAAAAGAAACTTATAGTTACTACAATATCATTGAAATCTTCAATCCACATCAATCAAAACTAAAACGTCAACCCCATATCCTTGTCTTCTTCTTTTTTTCTTCCAGTCCTTCATTGCTCTCGGAAATAGCTGAAGGCAATTACTCTGCATTCTTCAATTGAGTTCTTAGCTGGCGGAGGCAGATATCCGATTATTTATTCTTTTTTTTTAGATAGAAATCAAACAAGTGAACAATTTTCAATGTTGACAGGAAGCATGCAAAGATAATTATTGCCCACACTTTTAATAATTTGAAAACAAATTCTTGACTTAGCATACTCTTAAAGAAAACAAAAAGAGAGAAATAAAGTGAAATATATCGATCAAAATTTAAAACAATATATGTTTTTGCTTGGTCTGATAAAAATTGGCTTAAAAGATGAAGATAATAACATCATGAAAAAAAAAGTCTTCCTGGCAAGAGGGTGGTCCGTAATTCGTACAATGTAGTCTAGGGGAAGCGTACCGAGATATTTATGACTATTTTTCTCTTTCGAAAAGAAAATAAAATCTTCCTAAAGCTGCCTCGAGAGAGCAAAGGCATTTTTGAAGGACAAGAAAACATTAGTTCTCGCTTCTCATGCACAATCTGCGAGGCGGCATTCTTAACTAAAAGAGTAAATAATATGATATTCCTAATCTTTGAATTTTGAATCAAATTTTATTTTGGTTTCAAAATTTTTAAAAAAATTAATTAAATTTGTTCAAAATTTTATAACTTAAATTCTTGCCTTTGTAAAATCATGTAATTTGACAATAAAAATCACCTAATATCACGTGATGACTCTGTGCCACATTTGCCGTCATTTGATTGCTAAATATTTTTTTTAAAAAGAAATCATTTCATTCTTTTTTTTCTTCCATCTTCCTCCTTGCCAAGTTGAGACCGGCGAGGCTGGATCTCCCATATTCGGTTTGCTTGATAGATTAAAAAAAATAAAAAAAAATTAAAGAAAATTTATTGACCTAATGGTCCAATTACATAAATAGGAAACTAGTTATAACAAATTTTTGTTGGCAAATAATTATTTATTGAGCCATTTAAAAGTTAACATTTGAGTGGAAATTTACTTTGTATTAGTGAAAAGTTTATACACTGAAAAAGATACATGCATGGGTGAATGAAATTTTGATACACATTATAACTACCATTAGTTAGATTAAATTGTTTGAATTAAATTTCAAATTATAATTGTTAGTGGTTTAAATTTAAAATGTGTAGCTGTCTTTAGAACAAAGGCTGATTAAGTTTTTCATTTTAATTCAAAAATTTTGAAGGATAAAATGCCCTTGGTGAAGGCCATAAAAGGAGACATCGTCTAATTTGTTTTACATACCACAAATCAAAAGCATACTTTCTAGTTTTTCTCTCTAATTTGTTCTTTCTTCAACCTCCTAATTTTAGGATTCTCAATGTGATAGAGTTTAGGTATTTGAAAGTTCGATTGAAGTAAATTGATGGTGTGACTTCTTTGCTACTTGGTTAACGTTGTATCTTGGGAGACAGATACCTAAGTTATTCAAACAACCATGGTGAGAGGGCAAATATGTTTCAAGGAAACTATGTGACACACAGGTATTGGTTCACTCTATTTGTATTTCTACCTTATTCTGTTTTAGTTATAAATATTGTATTATTATTTTGAAGATTTATTTTAGTATATATATAAATGTTATTATTATTTTCCTACCATCTTAAAACAGATTTTAGTGTGGTGTTGAACTTTGAATTATGCTATGTTATACACAGGTATTGGTTCACTCTATTTGTATTTCTACCTTATTATATTTTAATTTTAAATATTGTATTATTATTTTGAAGATTTATTTCAGTATATATATAAATGCTATTATTATTTTCCTACCATCATAAAATAGATTTTAGGTGTGGTGTTGAACTCTGAATTATTACTATTAATTAGTTTTGTTTAAGGAGACTAGTTTTAAAGTGGGACCGCCTGTGACCCCTCTATCCTATCTCAAGAACTTCTGTTGAGTAGAATTTAGTTGATCAACATCCTAGTTGGGTAAGGGAAATAATGAAAGTGTTGTAATTATTTTGATATATATTGTTATTATAAAATTTGATAGATAATTGATTGTGATTTTCAGAAGTGGAAATTGAAACTAATGTTGAGACCTCTCCTATTGCAGATCAAGTTTCAATCCCTACTATGTTGGTAACTATGAACCATAAAGAGAAATCAGAGAAGTTTAACGGTTTAAACTTCAAAAAGTGGAAGTAGAAAATGTTGTTCTATTTGACCATCTTGAATCTTGTGAGATTCCTAACTAAGGATGCTCTTACACTTAATGAGGATAGCATTATTTCAAGTGATCAATGTTGTAGATGCTTGGAAACATTTTTACATTTTTGTGTCAAAAATAAAATGAATGGGTTGTTAGATTCTTTGTACAATTTGTATAATATAAAGAAAACAACTAAAGAGTAATAACTAAAGAGTAATAAGAGTCTTTGGATTATAAAAATAAGATTGAGGATGCTGGGACCAAAAAGTTTGTGGTTGGTTGCTTCCTAGATTATAAGATGGATGATTTTAATACAGTGACTGTTTAAGTTGAAGAGATCCAAATGATTTTACACGAGATTCATGCTAAGAGGGATGAATTTGAGTGAAACTTTCCAAGTTGCTACTATTATTAAGAAGTTTCCTCTTGCATGAAAGGATTTCGAGAATTACCTTGGCACAAGTGAAAGGAAATGAATATTGAAGAACTAATTTTTAAACTTTGAATTGAAGAAGACAACAAAGGTTCTAAAATGAAAGGGGTTAATCTCACATATGGCAAAGGCAAAT
Source organism: Heritiera fomes (assembly GCA_032173925.1). Taxonomy (NCBI): domain Eukaryota; kingdom Viridiplantae; phylum Streptophyta; class Magnoliopsida; order Malvales; family Malvaceae; genus Heritiera; species Heritiera fomes. The sequence goes on along the minus strand of JAPDPM010000009.1, from coordinate 9,939,092 downwards.
TTGGTGGAGCATGACTTTAGAGCCAAAAAGAAGAAAAAGTCTAACAACAATGGAAAGGTGGAATTTCTAAGAAGCTCACGCAGTTTCGAGGAAAATATTTTAATTATAACAAAATCGGTCACAAAGCATCTGATTGTAGGTTTTCTAAGAAGAATAGAAACAAAAAGGCAAACATGGTGAACTATATCACTCAAGATGTGTCAAACATAAGCCTTTTTGTTGTTGTTTCTAAAGTGAACCTTATTAGGTTCAATCCGACAAAATGGTGGATTGATACTAGAGCAACCTGCTCATTACTTTCAAACCAATCGAAAATAAGGAGAAGTATTCATGGAAAGTTTCACTACCTCAAAGATTGAAGGTCGAGTTAAAATGGTACTAAAGATGACATTTGAAAAAGAGTTGACTCTGAACGATGTATTGTATGTGTTGAAAATCCACAAAAACCTTGTATCAAGTTCACTGTTGAACAAATAGGGATTACATATGTATTTGAGTTAAACAAAGTTGTTTTGTCTAAGAATGTTAGGACAGGTTCTTTATCCAATGGGCTTTTTAAGCTAAATGTAACCACGATTAAACCAAGCATCAATAAAGTTAGCTCTTTGCTTATTTTCTTGAGTCTTCTAATCTATGATATGGTAGATTAGGACATGCTAATTATGATACTTTGCGTAAATTAATTAACGTGAATCACACACCCACTTTTCATAATAATCTTAAACATAAGTTTAATACTTGTGTTTAGGCAAAGCTGACAAGGTCATCATTCCAAACAGTTGAACGAAAGACCAAGCCCTTGGATTTAATTCACAGTGATATTTTTTTATTTAAAATTTCTATGAACAAGGGGTGACAATAAGTATTTTATTAGTTTTGTCAATGATAGCACAAAATACTGTTATGTGTATTTCTTAAAAAGTGAGAACAAATCTTTGGAGAAATTTGCTCTTTATGAAAATAAAGTTGAGAATCAACAACTACTAGAAAAAACCCATAGACTACAATTAAAAAGTGTAGTCTAAGACAAAAGACAATGTTTTGCTAACATGCGTAATATTTTCTCAAGTATCAAAAACTATTATTTTTTCTTGCGTGGATTAGAGTATGTTATTACATTGTATAAACTATGATATTAGACTACGGTTATAATCATGTTACACCCTATGAGATTAGACTACGACTAGGGAAAAACTGTAATGCTTTCATCTATTGAATTAGACTACGTTTTTTGATTTGAAATCATGATTTTTTTTTGTTATATACCAATAACTAACAAATAGTTATCAAACGAAAATATTTATAAATTATTCACCTATTTAATTTCATTAATCTAATTATAACAAGAAAAAATATATTCAAAACAATCAGTAAAAATCAAATTTCATCAACTATGTCATTAAACAACTCTGATAATAATAACATTACTTGATCAAATATCACATTTTTATATTAGTAACTATTTTAAACATAGATTTATATTGTGTAAATTTAAAATAGTGTAGACATTCTCCCTTAACCTCAATCTATTGGAATAAAGGCTTTGTTGATGTAAACATTTTCTCTTAAACTTAATCACCAGGAGGCAATAACCAAAAGTTCTAGCTAGCGTCAATTCAGACATAAACCTGGTCAATATGTAGATAAAGATTAATAGCATTACTTCAACAACAATTAAATTTCAAATATAATCAAATAGAGCATAAAACTTTTTAGGGAAATAAGTAACAAGATATCCAATAATATGAATCATGAATAGGACTAGATCAATTTAATTAATGAAACTGTGTACCTGTTAGGGTGATGTTTGTCGATGGCTGAAAATGCTTATTGTCAAATTTAAGGGAGGAAGATCACGATTTAATTCATTATAATAGGCGAGTTATTAATCATATTTATATTATATATTATAATACTGTTTATATGCATCTACTTCTATTTATTTGACACATGATTATTAAGGATTTTGTCTGTTCGATTATTATAAGAAGTAACTTGAATTTAAGATTCTAGTCAAACATCAACCCATACCCGATCTCTAATATCTAAAGGAGTTCTTTATGGAAACATCTTGAATGTTGCAATGAATTTATAGAAGTTCATAGTAATTTGTTGATTACATGATTAATGCCAATAATTTCATAGCAGCATTTGAAATTTCTTTTACACAAGAACTCCTAGAGGTAATATAGATCGATTTTGGGTTGATTTTTTACTATAACCTCAAATCCAAGTTACTTTTAGAAAAATTGAGAAGACAAAAAACCCTAATAATCATGTGCCAAATAAAAAGAAGTAAATGCATATAAACAACATCATAACATATAATACAAATATTATTAATACTTCGCTTACTATAGATGAACTAAACACCGATATTCTTTCATTAATTTCACTAGCAACAACTATGTTATTGTATACTACGATGTCATTTGTGCATGATTTTGGTTTTTTTTTTTTGGCAAATCATTGATATCGACTTTTGGTTGAACTGGATTTTCTAGGAAAGAACTTGCATTTATGAACTTAAACTTGACCTTCATTATTTATAAGTTATCTTGTATTAGAAACAATGTGAATTCCTCCATAAATCTATTAAAATTCTTATAATTTTTTATTACATGAATACCAATAGGTCTATGAGTTCGTCGAGATGTCTTGGATACAAGATGTCTGAAAAATAATAAAAGTCAAGTTTGGGTTCATAAATCCAAATTCCTTTTTAAGCGCCGGATTCAATCAAAAGACCATAATTATCATTTGCCAATGAAAATCATAACCATGTATAGTCAAAACAAAAATGTGATTCTTTGTGTAGAAAGCTATAGCCCATAAAAGAATTATCAAATACCATTACATACAATAAATACATTGCCATAATTTAACATTATCTCAATTTAAAAAAAAAAAAAAACAACCACAGCATAGAGCTGAATCTTCTCTATAGGAAATGGATGAGAGAGCAAACAAACAGTTTTCTTTTTCAAATCTACAATAAGTCCAACAAAATTTTGAAGAAAGTTGGGACGGATTTTAGATTGTGAGTACTTTTTTATTATGCTTGTGATTTTTTTTTTGGATTTAAGTTAGCAGTGATAATCACAGCTAAAGAATCCACAATCAACCAAATTTTGTGTTTTAATTAATTTTTTTGATATCCACTTCTGTTACGTGTCATGTCAACTAACACTCGTACATGCCACCTACGTAGCGTGCTAATATTTATAGTCAAAGTAGAAGATTTTCACATTCCAAAATATTGAAATGGTACTAGTTTTTATTAATTAAAGATCTAATTCAAAATTTTACTTAAAGATCATAATATAATTTAATCCAAAATTTAAGAACAACAAGACGTATTAATTCAAAATAAATGATAATTGTATGAACAAAAAAAATAAATGATAATTGTACTTCTATTAAGTAATAAAATAAAATCCTTTTTAAAACGGGAACAAATAATTAATATTTACTAAAATAATTAAAATTCTCTAATTTGTGGACGGTTGGCCCCGTCAGCGTGGAAGATTTTATTTATTAGAATTTTGGTAGAATTATTCCTCTAATTTGAAACCTTATTTTCTGAAATTTTGTTTTTGTAAAAAAAATTGCATGAATAAAAAAAAGAGAGTAAGTTATAATAGGATCATCTTAAAAAATGAAATTTTAGGCAACACTAAAGGAATGCCACTTCATATTATTTGAAAGACATGTAATTAGTATTATAAATTCATTCTCATCAAATTATTTATCATCAACTCAATGAACAATTGAGTTATAAAAAAAATACATAGTAAAAATTAAATATTATCTTGAAAAAATATTTAAAAAAACAAACAATCTCGATAAAAAACAATTTTATTATCAATTTAAAAAGGTTTGAAATTAACTTTTATAGCCACTTTTCAATTAAAATAAAAAATCTCCTAGAAACTGTAACAAATAAATAACATTCAAGGAAGAAGAAAAAAAATATCCAAGAAAGTGATAGAATAGAAATTTTTTTTATTAAATTTAGGATAAAATAATTTATTTAGTATTTAAGGGTGTATAGTAATCATATGTCTTTTAAAAATGATTACAGTAAAATCTCTCTATATTAATACTGTTGAACTCATCATTGAATACTAATTTAAGGGACTTAATTATTAATTTAAAGGGCCTTGTGAATTATTATTTTGTCTTAAAAATGTGTTTTTTAATTTTTATATTCATCAAACTCATCCAATAATTTTATATCATTTAATTTTCTTAAAATCTCATTTTAATTGATTAACTCATTAAAAATGTGCTTACAAATATATTGTACAATATTTAGGACTCTTCTATTTCTTGAAATAAAAAATTTCAGACATGGCAATATTCTGCAAATTCTTATCAAGAAATACTTTTTAGTTCTTAAATATTAGGTAATATATTTTGTATTTTTAACAAATTATTAATTTATACGGGAGTAAACCAAATGATTTAGTAATTTTCTATATTGTCTTCGCTCTAAATTATAATTTTTTATTAATTTAGAGAGGGTATTAATTTAAAAGATATTAATTTACAAAATTCTTATGTACATAGGTTAGTTTTTTTTTTTAAATTGTTAACTAAAATTTCACTTTTTAAGTTGATTTTAATATAATTTAAACTAAAAAAAAAATGCAAGAATAAAATCGGTCATTTTCTACAGCTCTCACCCTTCCCACTATTTATTCACTATAAATCCAAGCGTATGTTGCTATGCTCCAACACAATCCACATTCCAGGTGCCAAGCCCCAGAGCCAAAGTTCTGACCCCAGAAACCCCCAGAGAAAGTTCTTTTTTTTTTTCTCGTTGCCTTTGATTCCGTGGTATTTCTCAGCTGAATCTCAAGATATACCGAATGGAAGAAGCTTTTAGGAGACTAAATGGCATCACCCGTGTGCCTGAGCCTGACCCACGAGATTCCGTCACCGACAATCCTAAGAAGTGCGCCGTCTCAACCACAACGGCCACCACCGTTACCGCCAGCACCCCGACAACAAACAAGAGGTCTCTCAAAGAAAATGGTGGCCCTGGTGGGACCATGAGGTACCGAGGGGTCCGACGCAGGCCGTGGGGTCGTTACGCTGCTGAGATACGAGACCCACAGTCTAAGGAGAGGCGGTGGCTTGGCACTTTCGACACGGCCGAGGAGGCCGCTTGCGCCTATGACTGTGCGGCTCGAGCTATGCGTGGAATCAAGGCTCGAACCAACTTCGTTTACCCTGCGACCGAGCCTCACTCCGCCAACGACCATTTTCTTCCTCCGTTCAACTTCTCCAAGCAGTCACAGCCATCCGTCGGGGATCTTAACAGCACTCGCCAGCAGTTCGAGCACTCTTCACATTGGCCATCGTTTGCTAACCCTCATGTGGGGGACTTCTCTGGAGGGGCTGCTCCTCAAAGAAATGCTTCTCTGAACATGCTTTTATTGCGTGACCTCTTGAATCCGTCTTCAAATTCATCTCTCCACGCGCCTCCTCAGTCTCTAGTTGACCAGTTTCCATTCATCAATGGAACACCTTCTGCTTCTTCTTCTACATTATCTTCTACTATCTCAGCTCCAAGCGTTTTGCCTGGTGGTACCCTTTTGAAGTACTCGACCAACACTACTACTCTACGGGCAAGCGACAACATCACTGGTTCTTTCATTGGCTCTGCTATGACTCTTCCTCTCGAGGGAAACAATTCAAGTCTTACCACTGGTGTGCCTGCCATGCCAAATTGTCAAGCTGATGATATGGAATTCTTTCCACAGGAGCCTTCTGATTCTGGCTTGTTGCAGGAGATAATTCAAGGGTTCCTGCCAAAGCCCCCCTCAAAGAAATCAGATGATGATTGTACTAGAATCTCAAACTGCTCTCAAGATTCTATTCGTCCTCCGGTAACTGAAATGTCATTGAGTCAGTCTCTGAATGGGTTGAAGGAGATTAAAAACGAGCATTTAGGTTTTTATGTTGATTATCATCAGGGGATTCCTCAGCAGTTCGAGAGTTTCAATGGAATTACAGGTTCTCAAGTGGTGCCATACGGTAATGACATACCAGTGAACCATATACCGCTGGGTCAAGATTGCATGTTGGATGATTTCTTTCCGTACCCAGATTTCATGGGTACCTTAGCAGCTAGGGTTCAAAATGCTTGAGCCCATCAGAATGCTAGTTGAAACCCTAGCATGAGGTGAAAATCAACAAACCAAGTGCTCCTCTTTTGTCAACGCATGAACTAGATGATGAGTTTAGGGCTTTTACTGTCAAGTTCAAGTCATTGGGTACTTTGGTGGAAATTAAAAACATCATGTTACAAATTAGAAGCTTAATTTATATAGTCATATGATATGATAATCATATTTTCCAGTCGTTACTAGTTTTATAACATGCAATGTTAATCCCTCGACAACTATATGTAATCTTCTTTTCTTTCCTTTTCTTTGATTTACATATATGTACTCTGCTTTAGCATTTGAATTGAAATAATAAAAAAGATGATAAAAAAAAAAGTTAAGTGTTTCCTCTTTAGTGGAAGCAAAGTCCTGAGGCATGATGTTTTTCAATCTGGTTGATAGCTTAATTTGCGTTGACCTTGGAGCTCAAAAGGCTGTATTTGTCCGGCTTTTGGGTTCTACGTTCTCGTTTAAACAATTAAAAGGCATTGGTTAAGGATCTGTGTGGATATTCTTTTCTTTTGTTTCCTCCTGAGTTTCGCAAACCGAAGCATCAAAATCAAAAGTATAACCTAAAAAAGGCTAATGAGAAACCTTCTTTTTCCTTTGTAAAGTCGTATGTCCAGTGAAAGAATAATCTCAGGAATAATAAGACAATGGGAAGGCCCTGGAGATACTGATCCTGCTCTTTTCCTACGGCCGGTTCATTTTCCGATCCAATGGCTCCATCAAGAAATTCTGTTAATGAAACATTGATTAAATTAAATATAAAAATAAATATTTCACAATATACTATAATTTTTAAACAAATAAATATTTTCTTACCATTTATTAATAATTAAATTTTATGTGAATGGTTACAAGTCGTTAACAGTGCTACATAATTTCTTTTTCATTTTTTTTCTTGCGCTAATAAAAATATTAGAAAATAATATTAGAATATCAATGAAACAATTTTTTTTTTAAAAAAATGAGATTACATTTGAGAAATTCTATTCATACTTCACTTTTATTGTGTTTTATTGTGTTGATGCATGTGACTTACTGTGTTAATCCATTCGATCACATTTGCATGGTCTTGAGTTTGATTGCACACTTTTGTTGTTTTCTCTATACTGCATTAAATATAAATACTTTCACATTATCTTTGATCTCACATATTTACTCATCCTTAAACGATATAATGAGATATTTGCTTGTGTTGAATGCTTCATCAGCTTTGGACATTGCTTTCTGATTATGTGTTGATCTTTCCTAATGCCCCCTGTTCATAAGCTGATATGATTCATAAGCTATGTGATGACATAATATCTATTTTATGCCTTATCTTCTAAACATGTCATTCATAAAGTCTTGTTCTTGAAATTACTCCGAAAACCCTTATCATAGTTAGTACTTTGAAATCTTTTACTTTTTTAATATGACAAAAAATGGGAGACAAGGAGAGAGATGAATTAATCAACCCACATGCAAAATCACAATAATACTTGAATTTAGGGGGAGAAATGATTTTGCAAATGTTCAAAATTAAATATCAAATTGAGTGGGGTTTGAGAAATTAAAATTAATTCACCTTAAGTTTTATCATATCAAAAAAGAAAAGATTGTCAACTTTGAAATATTTAGGATTTTGATATGACTTGTCAGAAACTTAAGAAGAATATAATTTTAATCATAAGCATAATTTGTATTAAAGCCCTATTGAAATAGAGCATTTAGAATCATACTACATGATTAAAGTGGAATGAATTGTCAAAAATGCTATTGCACGAATTATTAAATGATCCATGCATGTTTGATGATTTATCTTAAAAGTATGCCAATATTGTATGCTTATTGATCATAGTATTGATACATTTTTTACATGTATTGATATCTTTTATTTAAATCTTGTTGGAGGGTCTGATGGATGTAATGATAGCCCATTGTTACCATGAAATAAAAGCTTCAAGTTCTATGTTGGTATCAATACGAATGGGTTTTCTATTGATACACATTTGTTTAAGTGTGCATAATTTTCTCTTGAAGTATCAATACGTAAAAGGAACGCATCGATACCCTTAAGTCTACTTGCACTAAACAGTTGAAAATCTCAGTTTGTTAATGGGAAGAAAATCAAATATACCTCACAAACGACTAAGAACTTAAAAGAAGCTATAAAAGGAAAAAGCTAGGAGTTCAAATGTAGAGAGCTAAAGTTTCATATAATTTGTTATACTCATTTCAAAGCTTCATTCAAGAAGAAAAAAGAGAAAAGATAAAGTTTTCATGATATCAATCTTTTGTCTCATTTGTAATTCCTTCCTAGTGCCAAAATTGTATTCATCCTACATTGTAGAGGTCTTAAGAATACACTTTGTAAACCCATCCTGTCATTGTAAGTAAAGAAAGCTTGCTTTGATAGAAAAAATCTAGAACATTGTGTCTGTATTCCCGACAAAAACTGATCCATCAATGTAATCAGTAATCAGGGTAGAGATGCTTCCTTCCATACTTTAATTTTTATTTTTTGTTTTCATTTATCATTATATCTTTTCTTTTAACGAGTCCTTGATAAATATAATCTTGGTCTTCCCCAGTTTACTAGTAATGCTTGGGGAAGAATATTTGATTATTTATTGTCATAACGATTTTCGTCCGGGGACTCGATCGCTAGACGATTTTGAAAAAAACACAGAAAAGAGGAGTCGCCACCAATCTTTTTTTGACTAGGTGTGATTGGTCACTTAAAATTATTTATCTTTTTAATAAAATCTTAAAATTAATTAAGTTTTATCAAAAAAAATAATTTTTGGTCTGCGAAAACAAAGTTAGGGTTCGGGAGTTCGGTTACGCGTGGGGAAGGATTAGCACCCCCACAACGCCCGTTAGAAAACGGTACCACTTAATCATGTATTATCTTTTGATCTTAATAAAATGGTCTTAATTAAACATTTAAAAAGAAATTCATTTATTTTGAAATCAATTTTTTATTTGCTTATTATTTGAAATATTAAAATTTATTTTTATTTATGCTAAATTTATTTTTTTTATTTGAAATAAATGAGAATCTTTTGTATTGAAAATTATTTCGAAGTACCGCAATACTTTTGGTAGCATTTCAGATAATTTCCTCACCTAGAGATTTCTTAAGAATCGCTACTTGCGATTTCTATAGAATCCCATCCTCGGGAGATTCACACTTATATTGAAATTTCATGGATGCAAATGATGCAATCAAAATACAGATGATGCACATGAGAAATCCATTATTCATTTATACTTATATTATTATTTTGTAATTTATTTATATTTATAAGATCTTGTTTTAATTGAAAAATCATACTAAATATTCCAATACGCCAGTAACATTTAGCATATTTCTCTCACCTAGAGATCAGTTAGGAATCACTTCTTGTGAATTCCGTAACATCTCATCATCGGAACATTATTTATATCTTATTTATTTTTAATTTGTTTTACTCTTTATTTTGAAGTCTTGTTCATTTGTTTGTTTAAAATATTTATTTATTTATTATTTTAGTGTTAGCTTATTTCATATAAGTTGATTATATTAGAGATCTTAATATCGAACTAAAATTATTTGAATACTTCAATACGCTGGTAATACTCAAATATTTTATTTCGACCCTAAGGATAATCAAAGAATCACTACTTGTGATTTCTAAGGAATCCTATCATCGGGGATCTTTTTTATATTTAAGATGTGTATTTACATTTATTTATTTATTTATTTTGATTCCTAAATTTTTACTTATTTAAAAGTTTTTATTTCTATTCACTTACTATTTTCTTGTATTTACCTATTTTTTATATTATTATTTTTATTACCATTTTTATATTTATTTATTTTTTTATGCTAAGACATCTTATTAATATTTTCTTTATATCGGAATAAAATCATTTGAATGTCCCAATACGCTGGTGACATTAAAGATTTTATTTCGATCCTAAGGATTGTCAAAGAATCGCTACTTGCGATTTCTAAGGAATCCTATCATCTGAAATTTAAAATTTGTTATTAAAATTTATATTTAAATTTATTTATTTTAAGTTTATATTTATCTACTTTTTACCCTTTTTTATTTATTTTATTATTTTTTTTATATTTATAAGAAACTTTGATATTGAGATAAACAAATTAGATATTCCAATACGCTGGTAACATCTAATGAATTTTCTCGATCCTAAAGATTATCGAAAAATCACTACTTATGATTTATTCGAAATCTTATCATCGGAAATCCAAATTTATTATTTGTATTTATCTTTTCATTTATTTTTTTATTATTTTTTATATTACTTTATTTGTTACTTTTTTTTTAAAAGCTCTCTTAATAACAAAAAATTACGTATGTGAAATTTTAACGTACTTAAAATACAAAGACAACTCTTTTTGCAATCTCTTTTCTAAAGAAATATATTTTTATGTAAATTCTTTTATCCAACCTAAAACTAAGTGCATGGATATGTACAAACAATGATGCATATAAATAAAATATATATAAACTTGTCAACTTGTGTTATTTCCGTTTCTTTTTTATCATCACTGTTATTGCATGAAACAGAGCCTACAAAGCATGAGGCAAAGAGTATACCTTGGCAAGATCTTTGTCTTTCTTCTCCACGCAGATTGCCCTCTCCCTGGCTTAGTAGAAGACAGCAAGCAACGATGATGATGGCAGTAGGCGTAGATGACACTGAGTTGTAGAGCAAGGGTCGCGGTACAGCGGAGAAGCACAGGACAGGCGGCAGGTTTGTATCCCTTCTTTCACGACTCCAAGAAGAACCGTAGCACTGCAGTAATGTCGTAATAGTAGGACTAGCGACAGTAGGGGCGAGATGCAGCAAGCTATGGTGAGTGATGAAGATGGCTCTGGTTTGGCGCAAGGAAGAGATGATAATGTAGGTGGCTCGGGTGAGGATGATGACTGTGATGATGGTGGTGCGAGGTAGGGCGGCAGTGGTGTGCGAGGGGCTGAATGTTGTAGGGAAGGGCTAGGCACAAGCCACGGCAGGGCAGCAATGGAGGTGAAGATGATGATGTTGTGGGCTGTGTCGGCGTTGGGAAGCAGGAGCAGTCCGTAACAGAAACATGAACTTGCAGCAGACCGTGGATGAGATGTGGTTGTCCTTAGTATGGTGGAAACTTAGCAGTGATGATGATGGATGGTGAACCAAGGCTTGAAGAGGTTGGGACAGCCAAGAGAAGGCTGCTCTGCCATGTAGACACCCCAAATGTGCAGGAAGCCAAGTTGAAGATGATAAACCGTGGCTATCCCCTGGCTAAGAGCAGTGGCCCCCGTTTTTTTATGGTCTTTTCCAAGGTTTTCTAGGGTTCTCCCCCCTCTTTTCTGTGTCTAAAACCTTACCCTTTTATAACCATGTAGTCCCTCTTTATTTAGGGAAGAAAAATCTTGATTTTAATGTGTTGATCCCGTGATTAGGGAATTTCTATTTTGTCATTTATTTTTTTATTTGACCTATCTTTTTATTCCTTTTTCATTGTATTATTTTTGGTAATTTATTTTCAGCTTTTATTGCATTTAATTATTTCCTTTTTTTGCATGATTTATCTTCCTTTTATTTACTTATTCTTATTTGGTCTAAATCTCTTAAGTCAACCTTGGCTTAAATTTGCATGATGCATGGGCATTTAATTTATTTTTTTTATTATTTTTTATTTTTTTTGCTTGTTTTTTTTTCAATTTTTTTAATTAAAGTTCTTCGGACAAAATTCGGTGTCTACATTTATAGATGTGGGTAAAGGGATTAGGAGCCCTTTGTAAATGACTTGATTTATTTCAAATTGAAAAAACACAATGGGAAGTACAATTTGCATAGCCACATGCCTAAATAGGGCTCCACTAGTCTCCTTGCAAATGCTTATGTTGTCTCTACTCACTTTTTTGTCATATTTCTAAAAGAGGGAAAACTATGGTGTTTCAAAGTAACTTGGTCTCTACCTAGTCCTTTTGTTAAACCCCTAATCCTATCCCATTCAAGCCTTTCTTATGTAACTACTTTGCTTATTTTGACCTAAAAAATGAAGAGTTGTTCACTAATTCTGACATTAGGTGATACTGTTTTCTCAAAAGGCTCGTAGAGGATGTAGGAGTAAGGTCTTAAAATCCATGGGCGTTTGGGAGGTAAACCTTAATTCCATCTTTTGATTTGTATTATTATTAGGGATAGTGTGAGATATAGTGCTTCTAGGCTAGCTACTAGTTTACATGTGGAGTTAATAGGTTAAATATGCATAATTATCTTATCTTACATTTGTTGTACAAATAAAAAATACTAGTAATTTCTTCATAAGACTTACCCCAACTCAAAAAATCTAAAGAAAAATTCCCTATGAGCTGCCAAGACCTACTCTAAAGAAACAATCCATGGGGCTTTTTTTTCGACCTAAAAATATTTGGGCTTTGATGAGACCCCTGCACCATCTTTATACACATCCCTATTCCTTCAATGTCACCAACAATTCATGGTGGCATTAAAGTCGAAAGTGGTAGGAAAAGGGTCATTTCTAGAAGGTCTACTAGTAGAGGTTTTCTTATTTAGCCTAGCATTCAATAAGCATAAGCTAATGCAGACACTGGTCTTGGAAGTAGCTCAGGTTTGGTATTTTGGTCATGATGTATTGCATTACACCAATAACACCTTCCAGTGGGCATCAAGTTCTATTCTTATAACTGTTATCAAGTTGGTAAAGAAATTTAACAGAATGACAATCCTGAAATCTAATGTTTTTATTGCTCTTAAGGTTTGTTAGCTTATTTTAGTACATTACTAATTGTAGGTTGCTATTTGATTTGATATTTTAGTTTGTTGTTTGCAAACTCTTGTAATTAGTATAGCAGTCTACTAGTAGGCCTTTGGCTTAATCTACAACCTACAAGTGATGGAAGGAGGTGCTAACAATTGGTAATCAGTTATGGTAGAGAAGGAAGGCATCATTAAGAGTTTCCAAGAAAACGAGGTTACCAAGGATGGCAAGATTGTGCAACTGAAGACCTAACTAAGCCAATATATGTAAAATCTGAATTTTATTATACTGTATAACGTATGTGTACATTTTTTACAGTGGAAATGAATTATTTTAGTAAAATCAAAGAATAACTGAATGTGAATTTCCACTTTTCATTTTATGTTATAATGTACATATGGTGTATAAAGAGTAGATGGGATTTAATCATTTAAGAAAAGTATGAAAGCATTAAATGAGAAGAGTAATGAATATAGGACAAAATGAAGAAAAGGATGAGATGTTAGCCAATCAACGTTGGCTGGAAGAGATGTTGGCGTGGAGAAGGGAAGAAAAGAAAAGAAAAAAGTCAAGGAAAGGGGCGGCAAAGTACTTCTCGCCAATTGCCTCTCCTGACAAGGGGATTAAGCAATAAATGGCAAGTGAAATTTGTCAAAAAGCAAGGAAGAAACGGACTGCAACGGGAAGCTTACTGCCGTTCCTTTTGTCACCAAATTCTCTGGGTTTTAATTGCATGAAAGACGTGCAATGATAACAGATAACAGGATAAGGAAACAGGTGGTTGCTTCTAACAGGTTATATTGGGCTATATAAGGAGAGTTCATGAGGAAAGATCGATGGAAGCAAACTTCATTTCCCTCAGAATCATTTTTGCCCATTCTATTTCTCTACGAATTCATCTTTCATTCCTCCGTTTTTTCTCATAAATGAGCCATACAATTTCATCTTTTAGTTAGCCAAACCCTTCTAAAGTGTTGAAGAGCTAAGGAACAAGAGAAGTAAAGCTAAGAAAGGCAAGAAAGCATTCTGTTGTTGGAAGAGCAGCTCAGTAAAGGTGAGTTTCATAGCTTTTATAGTTCTCTTGATATTTAATCATAGATATAGCCTGGTTGTAGTTGAATATTGTTGAATATATAAAGAAATTAGATGGAAATGAATAAGAAAAACAATAGGCGAGCAAGGAGTATTCGCCCGAAAAGTGAGGCGAGTACACTGCAATACATGACTAGGCGAGAACATATTCGCCAATAGCTACAGGATAATCAGAAGGTGGAAGTAAGGGCGAGGACAAATGATCGCCAATGAGGCGAATAGGTAATTGAGAACTCGCCAAAGTGTTGTTCAAGGGAGGCGAGGTGGCCAGGCATTATCCAATTCACGGGCGAGGCCATTTATGAATGAAAAGCCACGAATGGCGAATTGAATTGATAAGCATGGCGAGTTTAGCTTCCATGTTGGGCGAACTCCCATTAATGAGCCGCTAATGGATAGCGAGCTATGTTAGGCGAATGGCGAGCTGTTACCTCGCCAAAGTGGTTGAAAATAGTTTTAGAAATAAATTGCTAAGAAAAGAAAATATTAATGAAATTAAAAATTTTACTTGCAGACGGGAATTGAGGAAGGCGGGCGAGAGGCAAAGCTGTATCAGACGAGGTAAGGAAGTAGTATGTGATGCAAATGCATGTCCTGTGGAGTAAAAATGTTAAGAAAATATTAGAAATTGTTTTATTTCTGACATGCATTGGTTGATAAATTGTTTTGGTTTCGGGCGAGCTACAAATCGCCATATGTTGTTTTGATGAACGAGCTACTGAGGGCGGGCGATTAGTTTTGTTCTAAGTTTAAACTCATGCTAGCCAAGTGGCGAGTTCTACTTTATGAGAACCTGGCGAGAGCCTTTGTTTTAAAAGTTGGCAGAACTTTTTATGTCGTATGGGCGGGCGACTCTTGTTTTAAGTGTAAGGCGAGCGAACTGTTATCAGCCAGCCATACCTTTGTCTTGAAAAGCTATGAGGCGGGCGACTAATAATTCGCCGCCTTGGCAAATTGACCAGTGGGTGAACTGATTTATGAATTTTTCTCAACGAAAAATAAATAAATAAATAAATAAATTTTCAATTAATATTTTGGAAAAAATAGAAAATGTGAAACTTTTTGGGCGAATAGACCCTTGGGCGAGTAGACTCTTGGGCGAGTAGACCCTTGGGCGAATTGGCCAATAGGCGAGCTGACCCTGGGCGAACTAGCCGTGGGCGAACCAACTCCAAAACGTGCCTTTCTCTCACAGAGACTGTTGAAATTGAGGGTTGTTTTAATATTTATAAAACCTTTTGGAAAACCAAATCATTTTATGAAAATGATACATATGATAACTTGATTTTGAGACATTAGGCCATGAGTTCATGCATTATCATTCATGTACTTTGCGTGACCCAGCTAGGGCGATGGCTCGGGTCAAATAGACCAACGAGTGCACCCTAGGGCGTCACAAGGCTGATGGACCTGCCAAGTCTTCAGCGGTCTCGAGGTCACTTGGCAAGTGGACCCGAGAACCACCTACAGATTATGGCTATACATCTAGATGAGATAGCCGTGAGGGGCGATGGCCTACGGGTACACCTCAAAAGCGGAGGATTTGTATTCTTTGCATGATTTAAATTATTGCCTAGTCTCAATTAAATGATTTATGAAAGGATTGGGTGAATCCTGTTTCATGTTAATTATATTTGTTGTTTCCTAATGAGTTTGATCGTTAGGATAATTACATGGTTTTGAGATTTTAGCTTTTATTTTATAAAGCAGCATACACCTTCCTTACTGAGCACATTGTCGCTCACTCCTTATTTTTCCACTCCACAGATTGTTGAGTTAGGGCAAAGAGAATTACCTTCCCAAGATTTACTATCGAAGGTATGTTGTATTCTTTTATATATTCAGTAAAATGGTACAGTACTACTTTAAATAGAAGGGAATGTATAAACAATTGTAAGTAAATTAATTTAATAATTCATAACTTTATTCAAGTAGCGAGAGTTGTTAAGCATCACAGACAGCCCAACCGGTAATAAGTATAAGTTATAAGCAAGTAACATGTTATATAGTGAAATTGGGATGTTACAATATAGTGAGCAATTAAGCATGATACAAGGCAAACTTGATGAGGCACTTACTCAATAAAAAAAATAAAGGATTACAGGAGAGTTTAAACTAACTAAGGCATTGAAGCATGCTAAGACTGCTAAGGCTCAATCGGAGGAAAAATGCCAAGTTGTTAAGACAAAGATGATCGAGTATGCTTATGGAGTTTTTGGAAAGACTGGGTTAGTGTATAGAGAATCTGCTCTGTACATGATGTAGTTGGCATTGAGGCCTTTGGATCTCAAGGATTTTGACTGTTTAAAAATGAAGAAACCTTCGAACATTTCACAATTTTTTCATTTTGAGGGCCCCATTGTCCTGGAGGACCACCGTGCTATTAAGATTTTGAAATGACCTAAAAGTTGACAATTGGACCTCAAGCTGACAGCGTGGCTTGAAGGTTGACAAATGGCCTAAAGGCTTACAAAATGTTTCATTGAAGGTATTACCTTCAATGTCGTAAGGATTGTTTTCCCTTCCATGTTTGCAGTCTATATGCTTCGTGTCTAAAGGCTACAATTGCTTTATATGGGCATTTCCAATTAGGTGATAGTTTATTTATTTTGTTAGCTAGTTTGTTGCCTATTATAATTATACAAAACTAGATCGCTTACTTAGAATTGGCTATTTTTTACCCTTGAGTTGTAGTACCGAACCAGTTGCTAGGCTCGTACAACCATCCTAACTACTACACGATCTCTGGTTTTTTAAAGGAAATCTAGATTGGCGCATAGTGCCTCATCATTAATTTCTAATTTGATTTTTGCTGTTTTGGATGTAGGAACAACTACTTTAGTAGGAATAATAGCCTTGGTTCCAAATGCTAAGGAAAATGGAATTTCTCTTGTAAATGAACAATCTATCGTTCTAAATTCTCAAAGGATCCTCGATACTTTTACTGCCCATGCCCCATTAAAGTCATTGAGCTTCTTCTTTAGTGGCAATAAGATCTTTTTGTTCATTTCCAATGTTTGGCCATTGGTTTGAGGGTGTGCAACAAGCTATTAACAAGGGCTATATTGAAGCTTCGATGGAATTTGCGTAATTTATCCGTTTGGAACTAAGTGTCGATATATGCTACAATCACTTCTAGTAGTCCAAAAAGGCATATTATAGATTTTCATATGAAGTTCTCCACCACCTACTCAGTAATGGTGGCTAATGGCTCTACTTCCACCTATTTAGTGAAGTAATCGCATGCCACCACTATGAACTTCCCATAAGCGATGGCTATAGGGATTAGGGAAGGGTCCCAATATGTATATTCCTCACATGGCAAACGATAATAGGCTAAACAGCTGTTGTAATGCGTCAGCAGGTTGTCTTGACATATTTGAAAATTTCTAACATTTGTCACATCACTAGACTAGACTTACCACAACTTTCTTCATGGTGGGCTAATAGTAGCCTTATCTCAAAGCTTTCTATGCCAACGATTTGCCCCCTATGTGATTTCGTATACCATTTTGTGAATTTCTTGCAATACAAAATGTGCTTCACTTAGAGCAAAACATTTCAACAATAGGGAACTAAACCCTTTTTTGTACAACACATTTTCAATTAAGACAAACTTGACAGTCTTCTTTCTCCAAAAGTAGTGAACAACAAGTCAAAATGTGTAGCTCTACTGGCAAGGAAAATGGATATTGGGGTCATCCAAGTATGCTTATCGATTATCTCTATTACCTTGCTGTGGTTTTTGTGCCTAGGTTTTTTTTTGTTAAAGCAAGTTCGTTTTGTGATTAGGTATTTTTGAGGTTTTGCCATGGCTTTTTGTTAATCCATTCCACAGATACACCAATTGTTGATGACCATTTGGATGGAACAAATTCAAAGTAGGTAGGTTATATGATCCTAATAACGAAACCTGTTAAAGAGAAAGAACTGTAAAGAAAGCACCAAATTTTATACTCTAGGATGTGCCTCAATGTTGAAATCAATGATATGGTAATAGCAAAAAGAGGAGAGTATAAGAATGTAAATTGTAGTAAGCTTAGAGAGTATATCTATGTGCATATATTAGCCTCTTTATATAGTTTACTTGCTAGTAGTATTTGGGAATACTTGTGATTCTATAGTCATTTAGGATATTTTATTCAATGATAGTTATATTTTATTAGAGTTCCTTCTTATATGGTTTTATCCTTAGGTAAAAATTAACTGACTTGTATTTGGTCTAACAAGCCTAAAACGGATTGGTAGCCTTGGCTAGGTTGTTAAGCCTTGATATAGGCCAAAGGCCTAAGCTTAGGATCTTTTTAGCCTAGCTGAAGCTTTTATAAAAAGCACCATTCGAGTAGAGCTTTTAAAAGTGTTGTTAAGAGAAGTTAAATTAGCGTTTGGCAAACTTTATATAAAAGTGCTACATAATGTTGAAAAACAATTTAATAGAATTTTGTATATTTTTGATAAAAGTAAAAATAAAACAATAAACTTTATTAAATTAAATCACAAAAGTGAAACAATAAATAAAATAAAAATACTTTGCTAATTCTATGTACCGAAAGAAACTTTACTAATTAAAATAAAAAATATAAAAATTACACAAAATAAATAAATTAATGTAAAATCATATAATCCTCTTTATAATTTCGTAAATAATAGAGTAAAGTGAAAATGTAAAGTTTTTCACTAAATAACATATTATTAAAATTAGTACTTCTTAAAAAAAACTTTAATTTTTAGCTTTATCAAAAAGTTAAAATTTACTTCCCGCATAAGCTAAAAAATTTAAAATTTTGAGAGCTAAACGCCTAGTTTCTGCTTCTGTAATAAATAAGTTCTTCCATAAGTTAGGTCAAATATGCACTTAGTATTAGATCATAAAGCCTAAGTTTAATATAGTATAACACATATAACTATTATTTCATTGTAAAATAGGGATATATGAGTAAGGAAGCATGGAGGGAGGAAGTTTTTGGTTGTTCTTTTTTTTTTGTTTCTTTTTCCGATATAAAGGGAAAAAAATCACTCATTCTCTCAATTTAATTCAGTTAATTTCAAATCGAATAATTGAATTATATTATTTTTAATTTTATTAATCAAATTGAATTTATTAATTTCAAAAATCTAACCATATTTAATTTGAGTAATTTTTAAATTAATCAAATAATAAAATACATCTAAGTTAAACAATAATTTAAAGTTATAATATTTCATATATGAAGCAAAATATAAAATCATCCAATAAACTATTATACCAAAGTATTAAATTAAAAATTCTAAAAATATTAAACTTCAAATATCATTAGAACTCCAAATATTAAACATTTCTCTTTGATTTTCATGTATTTTTAGTTTTTTTTTTGAATTTTTTATGGGTTCAAATTTTGATTAGTTCAATTGAAAACCGAAATTTTTTCAAAAGCTTTTTCAATAATCAATCGAAATTCATTTGATGATCAACTATTAAAGCAAATTAAATCAATTTGATATATTAATTCAATTAATATAAAAATATGAACACCTATAAATTACAATAAACAAAGTCAAATTAACATTACTATTAGTATTAATAATTGAAGTAAATAAATAAATTTTGCTAGTAGCCAGGGAAAAGCACATGGTGATGGACCAAATTGACAGTTGCGGATTAATTTTACAGAAAGGCTATAGATCAAATTTCATTTAGATGGCTTTTTGGTGTTATGGGAGAGATAAATGTAGAAGGGTTGGCCAAGATGGCAAAACATTTATTCGGGGAATAAATTTGCTTCAAATTTATACACAATTGCCTCAGTAATATCATGAATAATATTCATTTATTGAGGGACCTTTTTGTGCTTATTTGTGTGTGCATCATTGCGGTATATGACATTGGACAGAAGATACCTGCCTAGGTTGTGTACACATCTGTCCACGTGTTTACTCTTGTATTAGAGACTTCCTACTTTTCTAGCTACATTGTTTTTTATTTTTATTTTTTATTTAACATTTTGAAATGTTGTTTTTGAGAATTCTTGCATGGTTTTAGCAAACTAAGTTTCTCTTTCAGGTCCAATGTGAATTCTTAAAGCAATTGATTCTCCCTCTCTCTCTCTCTCTCTCTCTCTCTCTCTCTTTTTGGTCGAAACCCTCCGATATCCACTTTCGGTGCCTATTCCGGAGTCGGGAGAAGCAGACCGTGGTTAGGCTTGTCCCCCTCCCAATACTGGCATTCCATACACAAGTCAGGATTCGAACCTTGGCCTTACTTAAGGGACGAGGGCCTCTTTCTCTCTTGTTATTGTCGTGCCATGACCAAGAGCTCCTAACCTTTTGTATGAGGAAGTAGATAATAGTTTAAAAACAAATATTAATGTTTCCTGGGTTTAGAGCCTCTGCATTTGTCAATCAGCTCAAAACGAAATTAAGTTGTTGATTACCTCACTCCAAAACTCCAAAAAAAAAAAACCTAATTCAAAATTAAATTGAAACATATATTGTATATATTGTATATCTGTGTATGTATAAAACACTTGTAAGATCTACTCAAAAAAATAATAAATAAAACACTTTAGATAGGCCTGTCCCGGGTTCTTACTATCAGATCAGGCTTAGGCTAAAAATTAAGCCTGAATAATAGGGCTCGATCGGGTTCATTAGGCTCGCTTAGTAGCCTCTTTAGGCTCGGGCTGAACTTGAGCCAACCTAATCCATGAGTAAATCTATTTACATAGGAAATATATATATATATATATATATATATATATATATATATATATATATATATATATATTATATATATATATAATTAGAGTGTTTGTTTGATTAATTTTTTTATTAATTAAAATTACTCGAATTATATTTTTTTTATTCTCATTAATCAAATGGAGTTTATAAATTTCAAAATGTTAACAAGTCGAATTTAATTTGGTTAATTTGATTAATTTATCAATTAACAAAATAATAAAATACATTTAAGTTAAATTACATTTTAAAATTTTCATATTTACAACAAATTAAATAAAATCAACCAACAAAATATTCAAATACCAAATTATTAAATAAAAAAACTCTAAAAATATTAAATGCAAAATATTATCCAAACTTCAAACATTAAACATATCTTTTAGTTTCAAATATTTTTAACATTATATTTGAATTTAATTTTTCGGTTATAATTTCAATCAAATTGATTAATTCAATTTTCGAACTGAATAAATCAAAAACCGAAATTCCTTTAAAATCATTTTTGTTCACCGATCGAAATTAATTCGACGATAAACCAATTCATCGAATTAATAAATCGATTTGATAAATTAATTCGGTTAAAATCAAATATTAACGCTCCTATATATAATCATTATCTTTAACTATGACTTGTTTTTTCTTGTGTTAAAATCTTTTTTCAGTCAGCCAAAAAATGGATTTATTATCATAGAAAACAAGATGTATAGTCATGGCTAGCAAAGAGAGCTATACATATGTATTGATTAAAACTAATTTTATATATGACTAGTAATTGTGTTAAGTAGACGTCTCATTAATGGGTGACATTTCACTATTTATTATTACTAGTAAATACTTTTAACCGAAATTCATTTTTCAAAGAGATGAGATTTATCATATGTATGTATCTTTATTGGAATAAAGACTTTGATAATGATGATGATGTATATATGTTTGTATGTATGTATATTTATTCTCATTTTATGAGAGAAGGGAGTGATGGATAAGTTAAAATAATCATTATCTTCCTATATATATATATATATATATATATATATATATATATATATATATAATATTATATATATATAAGATTTATATATGATGCACTGACAGTGTATAGTTTCTATACACTGTCAATGCACCAGAGGTTGACACCTCAACAATATGCCCTTATATGCAAATATAAATAAATTTTTTTAATTTGCTCATTAGCACCTATTGATGATGTGTCAACCTCTGATGCATTAACAGTGTATAGAAACTACACACTGTCAGTGCATTATATACAAACTCATATATATGTATATATATGTGAGAGAGAGAGAGAGAGAGAGAGAGAGAGTTACCCTTTTATTTTCCAAATTAACTATGAAGTAGTACTAATATATGTGTTCCATATCTCTGTTTTGAACCAAGGTTTTTTTTTTTTTTTAAAATAATAGTTAATATTGAATGGCATAGATAAGGTACAATATCCTATTTTCACACACATGCGTGTGTAGGACTGTAAACGAATTGAATATGAATGAATGAATTAATGCTTCTGTACGTTCGTTTATTTTTTAGTGCCGTTCATGTTCATTAAAGAGTGCGTTTGTGTTCGTTTACTTGTTTGATAGGAATTGTTCGTTAATTTTCGCGAACATGTAAACGAACACGTTCACAAATAAATGTTCATAAACCATTAAATAAACACGTCCACAAACACACATTCACGAATACATGTTCATGAACAAGTGTTCATGAGAACAAATTAAGTATTAAATATTAAAAATCTTACATAAAGATTAGATCCTACATGCAAATTGAAATCATTTAACACAAAATCTCAAATACAACTTAAGTTAGCAATGTTTTATTAAAATTGATAATTAAATTTTATGTACAATTTGTATTATACATATATACATATACTGATATGCATATATTAAAGTATCATATATGTGTGTGTGTGTGTGTGTGTGTGTGTGTGTGTGTGTGTGTACACATATGTGTAATGTATATATAAATAGTCAATGGATAAGAATGAGATCTTAACTTATTATGAAACTCTTATTAATTTAATTTTAGTACATTATGTTTAAATTTTTTTAAAAAAATAATTATTTTAACCATAATTAACTAATTCAATTTTATAATTATTTTATTATTATATTTTATTAATTTTTTAAGCCAACAAAGTTGTATTGTATATATATGTTTAATAATTAGGTACTAATTTTTAGGTTAAGGTCTTAAAAATAGGGCATATATTATATAACTTATATAATACAAGTGATTTTAGTATTTTGATAAATAATAAACAAAAAATAAATGAACAACAAACGAATAACAAACGAACAATAAATAACACTTTAAATGAACGAGTTATAAATGAACGAGTTATAAACGAACATAAACGAACGAACAACAAATGATACTTTGAATGAACGAACAACAAATGATACTTTAAATGAACGAACAATAAACGAACATAAACGAACAATAAACGAACATAAACGAACCTGTTTGCGAAAAAAGCGAATAAATCGTACCTCTGTTCATATTCGATTCATTTAATAAACGAACACTAAAATATTGTTCGTGTTCGTTCGTTAAACTTAAACAATGAACATAAATTAATAGAAACCGAACGGATTCACGAACGGTTCGTCAAATGTTCTATTTGTTTGCAACCCTATGTGTGTATGTGTGTGTGTGTATATATATGTATGTATGAGTACGGATCCACTTACAACGATATAAAACTATTTTGTTTTACACCATTTCATATCTCTTTGTACGATTTAAATTTTTTTAATCTGACCGTTGAATATTATATTCTATTCAAATAGATTATGTGTACAAAATTTCAAGTTAATTGAAAATATTTAACTATTAATTTGATAATACTAAAATTTCAAACAGAAATATACATTGAAAAATTTGTTATTCTCAATCGAAAATGATAGTGATATTAGATAGACTCGAAATTTTATATGCATAATAAATATGAGTAGGTTGTTCAATCTAACGGTTAGTTTGTAAAAATATTAATCTTACATAAAGTTATTAAAATGATATAAAACAAAATTATATTATATTGATGTAAGTAGATCATTTCTATATATATTCATTCAAATCATATTTTTTGGTTATATGATTATAAAAAATTACTCATTTATTACAAACTGATCATCATCTTCAATAATTTTTTTATGTTTGCAAAACTACTGGAAAACAATAAACAGAATAAAGTACTTCATAAAACCATTGAACGTGCATTTCTCTATTCTTAGTTTCCTTTAAACTGCAAAGTTGCACTGAATAAATTTGTTTTAGTTGTAAGAGCTATTATGCCATTGAGAAAACAGACTTACTAATTTGCCCATGCATGAAATAATTAGTTGACATAAAAGAAGTCGTCTCTCGACATGCATGCGGCACTTTAATGAACGGTGTTGGGTGCACAGCGGTAGCCAGCTGTGCGAGGGTTTTGTCACTCGGCTTTGTCATTATCTGCTTAACTATAAAGGTCTGCTCCTTAAATAAGGATTTAATATTAAAGTACTCTTTTCCAATGGTTCATAATGGGGATCAACGAGGCCCCGGACCATTTTTAGCAGTAGATCATCGAGGAGGGGTACAGACAGATATATACGTTAACAAAAGGTTATGACTGTTGTGAGTCTATTAAATGATAAAATCTTTTCTTCCAAGCTTTAATAATAATTCAGTTTCTTTATAATCTCGTGATCATCCGTAATGCCACTCATAATCAGTATTCCTTTGAGATTCATTGTGGAAATATGAAGTTACGAGTACGCACACGTTATATGTATTGTTTTCCATGAAATTCATGATTACCTCGTAAACTAAAAAAAACTGCAAAAAAAGAAATTAAGATAGGATAATTATCTAACACATTATTAATAAAAATTTTTATTTTACATGTGAGATTATAATAATTATATGTCTTATTTTATTTATTTTTTATTTTTTAATATTAAAAAGACATGTATAATAATCTTAACTTAACTTATGAAATAAAAAAAATTTACTAATAATGTATTGAATATTAATCCACTAAAACATAGTTTTGTAAATGTGAAAATTACTCATTCGCCCTTAGATTTGGTAAAAATAAAAGAAACACTCGCAAGCACTACATAAGATAGACCGCTGTAGTAGAGTAATGGTTTGCCATTATTATTACTGCTTAAAAAGCTGATCAGATCAAACGCTTTGTTCAGTGAAAGGGAAACATCTAGGGTTAAGTAACGGTATATCCAATCCAATGTAACCATCCAGCTATTCCAGGCTACAAGTTGGAGGGGTGACAAAGAATAGTAATTGAAACTGAAAAACTTGCTCGCTAATATTATGAAATACGTATTGTTTTGTGCACATTTGATTTTCACGAAATTAAAAAAAATTTAATTTTTAATATATTTTATATTAAGTTTTTTATAAATTTAATGTATCATAATTTTTAATGTTAAAAATATAAATAAAAATTTATTTTAAAAATTATATATTTTTGAGACAGTGAAGAAAACGAACGGAGGAAATAGCACATACAAATTAAACAAAGGAAGTCGGAAAAGTGCCTAAGAAATAATGGCAAAAAGTTGGTCTAGGAAGTAGCTTGGATCGGCCAAGCCAAGTATTAAAATGGCGCTGTAAAGACAGGACCGAACTTGTCCCAACCCCATCCAAGTACTGTTGGTACGTTTACACTGCCACAACAACAACTTTAAGACTTTTACCGACATCTTTTTTTTTTTAATCAAAATCTTTTACCGACATGTTATTAATAAATTTAACAACCCAGAATTTTGCAATAAAAGTTAACATAATCAATAGTTTAATAATTCTTTCATCCCAAATTCGATGTTGAATATATTTAAAAAATATTGCAGCATATATCTCTAGAGATCTTTATAGTTATATGCTAGGATGCAACCCGTTACTATTTTAAAGTCACAAAATATTTATTTTATTGTAATATTATAAGATCTCAGAGATTTACAATATCTTATGAGAACTTGAAAAAATAACAAAAGTTCAAAAAGTATGTAAATAATTATTTAACAGGCTAAGAGCAATGGGTAGACTTTAATGTAATGAAGTATACTATAAATTATATTTTTATCATTTAAAAAGACAACAAAATATTTAAATTATATTTTTATCCATTCATAAAACAACTAAAATTATATTTTTATCCTTTTCAAAATATGAAAACAAATTATCAAATATATTAAATTCCATAGTTTTTTTTGCCTTAAATCATATATTGCAATAAGAGCAGTCCATGCTAGTTTAAAGAAGGAAAAATAAGGAGAGAATTTTTTAGAGAGAGTAATCAGGGTTTATCTACCCATAAAATGGGCATTTATAGCCCAAATAGCTTAGGACAGTTAATGCCCGTGTATGGTGTTTAAAATTTTTAATGCTCGAGTGCTTCTAATCTTGCATTAGGCAGTCAATTGCCCTTGTACATGGCTGGTTGTTCTTGTTAGAAAAAAATTTAGTGTTCTCTATGGAATCCTATCACTCTGAAATTAATATAGTTACCATCGCTAGATTTACGGCTTAAGCAAGAGATAGGGTATTCAAATTTGATGCAGAAGTTGAATACAACAACTATCAAAAAATTTTAATGAGTTTAATTAATAAGTATACGAATCAGCTTTAACAGAATTAAGTGTATAAGAAAATTTTGTGTAAATGCGACCATATATAATTGATCGAATTGTATGTAAGAGATGAAACTTGTTCTTTGACTACTCCCTCCTCTTTAGTTTTCACTTTCCACGTAATTTCAATATCGATGTTCAACGGATCAATGAAGTAAAAGTATGGCTAAAATATTAAAAAAGTTCTTAAAATTATCACTTTATTCAAGTAAGTGATTATACTTTTAGTTCATTCAAATAAATCTCTAGAATATAATTTGTATTCAAATAAATCCTTAAAATTTAATTTAAGTATTGAAATAAACCCTTAATTCTTACTTTGTACTTAAATGAATCTTTATCGTAAATCAATTTTTTATAAAAGTGAACATTCGATTGATTTTTCAAATGAGTTTTAAAACCTGACTTTTTACATAAAAAATTGATTATATATAATATATTATATTATATTTAATTATTATATTATGTTTGATATATTTAAAAGATATTGGTTAATTCAGTTAATTTGATTCTTAAATTTTAGACATCAACTTAATTGAATAAACAAATTTAGAAAATTTATTTGAATTCGAAATTGATTTAATTGAACCAAATTAGCGGAATTTTAATCGGTTAAATTGATTTAACTCTATTTTTACTCACATGTATATTTCATTTGAAATAATAGCTTACTTGAATACAAATTTAAACTTAGAGACTCATATGAATGCAATAAAAGTAAAAAAAAATTATTTAAATAGAATGATAAACAAAATTTTTTTTAATATTTTAGACAAAAAAAAAACTATTTGTGAAATTAATATATATTTTGAATGAAAGCTCTCTGGGTTTAGTTGACCCCGTTTAGCATCATTTACATGTCCCGCAGCTGCGCCTACGTACCTATCGCTAGGTACTGTGTCTATATCAATAGAGTGTATTTAGTTCAAAATTGTAATTGCAAAAGCCTGATTCATGGTTAATTAATTAGCATTTTTAACTACACCTGTTAGGCTGTTTACATACACACGCACACATACCCACATTCATATAAAATAAAAAAAATATATGATATACATATTTTAATTAACTTTTACATACAAAAAAGCTCAAAATTTAAAATTAGTTATGTGAGCATACATATTAAATAAAAGAAATTTCTGCTTATGAATATTAAATTATTAATCGAGGTGGTCAGTAGTCACAATGTTTTTAGTTAATAACATCATATATATATATATATATATATTTATATTTCAAAAAACGATAGTAACACGTGATACTATTTTTTTAACTTTTCATCTTTATTCTCTTTATTTTTAGTTTTTTAATGATCCATAGCAACTTTTATTTTCATTTTTTTAACGCTCCATAACAATTATTAATTCAAATTTTCACTAAATCAGTATTAATATTCAAATTTTAAGTATGATCTAATTATCTATTTTAAACAAATTAATATTTTTTAAATCTTTGTTATTCAAATCTTTATCAAATTATCTATTTTAAATAACTAATATTTTTCAAATATTTGTTATTCAAATTTTAAACATTATTTACTTATCTTATCAAATTATCTACTAATTATTTATTTTAAACAAATTAATATTCTTTAAATTTTGTTATACGATTCTTTATCTAATTATATATTTTAAATAATATCTATTATAAATAACTTAATATATTCTTTATCAAATTATATATTTTAAATAATATTTATTTTAAATAATTTAATATTTTTCAAATATTTGTTATTCAATATTCAAATCTTTATCAAATTATCTATTTTAAATAACTTAATACTTTTTAGATATTTGTTATTCAAATTTTAAACATTATTTACTTATCATATCAAATTATCTACTAATAATCTATTTTAAACAAAGGATTATTATCATATCCACTGTCAGTGGAGTTTTTTAACTCCACAAGCGAGGTTAGGATGATGACATGTGTCTTTTAAAAATATTAAGAAAATAAAAAATAAATAAAATGGGACACATGTTATCATCCTAACTCCGCTTGTGGAATTAGAAAACTCCACTGACAGTGTATAGGATAATTTTCCTTAAACAAATTAATATTTTTTAAATTTTGTTATTCAAATCTTTATCAAATTATCTATTTTAAAAAAATGTCTATTTTAAATAAGTTAATATTTTTCAAATATTTTTTATTCAAATTTTAAACATTATTTACTTATCCTACCAAATTATCTATTTTAAAAAAATTAATAAATTAATTTAATAAATCAAAATAGTAAACTCCTTAATTTTCAACAACCTAATCCGTATTTAAAATGTGGTTTGCGGTTAATGTTAGTGATCAACAGTTCAAGTTTATGTTAATATATTGAAAAAAGTAAGTTGACCAAAAAATAAAATTAATTGAAATAAATAAAATAAATAATAAATTAAACTTTCTAAATTCTGTATTATCTAATTAATTTAAATAACTTAATATTTTTCAAATACTTGTTATTCAATATTCAAATCTTTATCAAATTATTTATTTTAAATAATTTAATATTTTTAAGATATTTATTATTCAAATATTAAACATTATTTGCTTATCTTATCAAATTATCAAATTATCTATTTTAAACAAATTAATTTTCTTTAAATTTTGTTATTCGATTCTTTATCAAATTATATATTTTAAATAATATCAATTTTAAATAACTTAATATTTTTCAAATATTTGTTATTCAATATTCAAATCTTTATCAAATTATCTATTTTAAATAACATAATATTTTTTAGATATTTGTTATTCAAATTTAAACATTTTTTACTTATCCTATCAAATTATCTACTAATTATCTATTTTAAACAAATTAATATTCTTTAAATTTTGTTATTCAAATCTTTATCAAATTATCTATTTTAAATAATATCTATTTTAAATAAGTTAACATTTTTCAAATATTTGTTATTCAAATTTTAAACATTATTTACTTATCCTATCAAATTATCTACTAATTAACTATTTTAAACAAATTAATAAATTAATTTAATAAATCAGAATAGTGAACTCCTTAATTTTCAACAACCTAATTTGTATTTGAAATGTGGTTTGCAGTTGAAGTTAGTGATCAGCAGTTCAAGTTCAATTGGAAGTGGTGGAAATGACAATACATTGAAGAAAGTAAGTTGATGAAAAAAATAAAATTAAATTGAAATTAATAAAATATATAATAAATTAAACTTTCTAAATTCTACATTACCTAATTAATTTCAATAACTTAATCTTTTTCAAATATTTGTTATTCAATATTCAAATCTTTATCAAATTATCTATTTTAAATAACTTAATATTTTTTAGATATTTGTTATTCGAATTTTAAACATTATTTACTTATTCGATCAAATTATCTACTAATTATCTATTTTAAATAAATTAATATTCTTTAAATTTTTGTATTCAATTCTTATCAAATTATCTATATTAAATAATATCTATTTTAAATAACTTAATATTTTTCAAATATTTGTTATTCAAATTTTGAACATTGTTTACTTATCCTATCAAATTATTTACTAATCATCTTTTTTAAACAAATTAATAAATTAATTTTTTTTGTTCATAAGAGGTACAAGAGAAGAGTGAAAAATTAAACTTTGGACTTAATCCCTCCTAAAGAGGGATAACAACCACTAAAAATTTAAAATCGTGAACTCCTTAATTTTCAACAATCTAATCTGTATTTGAAATGTGATTTGTGTTTGAAGTTAGTGATCAACAGTTCAAGTTCAGTTGGAAGTGATGGAAAATGACAATACATTGAAAAAGTAAGTTGACAAAAAAATAAAATTAATTAAAGTTAATAAAACAAATAATAAATTAAACTTTCTAAATTCTGTATTATTTGATTAATTTAAATAAAATTTTATCTAAAATAATAATCTATTAATATTCTCCAAAAAAAAATTATCTCAAACTGTTATTCTAGAAACCAATTCATAACTCTCATAGTTATGAACGGATTCATTTTGTTTACTTAGTTATAATTGGAACCATTTTACCATGTGTTTGAATTGGTACATATAAATGGTAAGGTATCATAAATAATGAAGATTGACTTGAACATATAAATAATTAAATAATATTAATTTACCTGTCAATATATATTAAAATAAGTAAAATTAATCCATGCATTGCATGGGATGCCACTGGTTGGCATATATTACATTAAATATACTATTTTCGATAACTTGGGCTCTACTGCTTGGGTCTTATTTGGGCTCAGAAACAGAAGAACTTGAGTTCTCATTTCACAGTGCTTTTTCTCTGATCCACTTTCCTGCCCTGACTTTAAAGTTTCAAGAAAAAAACTGGCTCACTTGATTATTTTTCCCCACAATCCTTTTATATAAATATATATATATATATATATATATAGATATATATTTATAATATTACAGAATACAAGTTTACCAAATATGGTAAGTGACATTGAACAGCTACCTAGACATCCTCATTTGATGCCACGTAAAACATTTAAAATTAATTAATTTTTATCTTTCATTTCTTTAAAAACTATCTTTTATCTCTTACATTTTAAATAAAATTTTTTTAAATCAACTTTTAATAATATAAATATTTCTTTGACAATTTCTCCACTAAATCCCCTAAGTTTGTCATTTTTTTTAGATACAATTTCATGTTTCAATATATTTTTTTTTAAATTTTGGATTTCATTAAAAGTTCTTAAAACTTATTAAAAGTTTTAAAAACTCTGTGCACCGGGTGAGGGACAAATTTTGAATATATTTTTGAATGAATAAAGTACATAAGAGATTCCAAAAATTGCTGAATTTGTTGATGGGCCATCTATAAATAAGGCCTATACTACATTCGACCTATAATTTGGACCACAAAGTAAAGTCCATTGACAATCCAAGTCAAAGATTGAACTTTATCTCTAAAAAAAAATGTTAATGACTCAGCCTGGTGATACTAGTTAAGGTTATATTTAAAAAATAAATCTATATTTAATGGCCAATGAGGTCTTCGTTCAGTGACAAAGAGGAAGCCCTGAGATCCTTAATGAAGAAAGAGGTTTTAGGTTCAAGTTTTACCAAATATGTGAATTAAATGTTAAAATATCATTTCTGATTAAAAAAAATCTATATTTAACGAAATTTTTTATTAAGTTGGCTAAAAGTAATACTTTAAATGTAAAATAGTTTTAACTAACCTTAGACTGTGTCTAACCGGACTCATTTGCATGTACATCCATAAATACGAATATTTAAAGTCTACGGAATCATGGGAAAATTAACATATTTACACAAATACTTTGCCAGCTTCAAAATTAAAATAACAACACAATACCATCCTGTCTATATACTTGAGTTAAAGTCTATAAATTTGAGCCGATGAGGCCTTGGCTTGATGACAAGGAGGAAATCTTGAGATTTTGAAGTCTCAGGTTTGAGTCTCACTAAATGTGAGATTTGTTTAGTTTGTTATTGTTTACTTAATTTGTTAAATATTGTTATTGTATTTACCAGTTCATCAAATTATCCGATTATAATTGTAACTTTGAATGAGATGTACCCTTTCAAAAAAAATCTATAAATTTGACATGAAAATTAAAATATTTATCTAAATCCCCTCGTATCTATATAATCGCCTGTTCGAGTCAAAGGCAACGTTATCAACGTGTACGCCTTCATAATGAGACTAAAATTATGATTCACTACATAAAAAATAAATAAAATATAATAAAATAATTATGAAGCTTGTTTGCATGCCATTATTTTCAAAATAATCATCCACATAATCATATCTTAGGCCCTTTTAAAGAAGTTGACATGGTGCATGTCTGGACATCATCACTCATCAAAACTCTAATCACCAAATTGTTCGATGTAATTGCAATGAATCAGCAACGTCTAACAACGTTTGATATCTTAATTTGATGTCGGTCAAAAAGACTGTAAAAGAAGATGAAAAATCTGAGGATGATGATGGCCACAGATATCCTTGTCTATTTAAATCTATGTAGTACTATTAATATATTCCAAATATATATAATTTACTTCCCCGGCTATGATAAAATGCTGATGGTCATTATCATCCTAAGTAGCATGTATAGTTGATTATAGAATAGAACGTGGCAAAATAAATTAAGGGTTTATGATTTTTTCAATAGTCAATGTTAGGAGGGTTGACTGGGATTTCAAGCCCCAGCCGACCAACAATTTTATATATTTTCATTTCATTTGAAAAAACTGCAAGCAAAAGGCGAATGCAACCTGTTCAGGGATACAATACAATACTCACAAATTAATGTATAGTATTAGCAGTGTCATAAATGCAAATTGTGGAAGGAAGTGATAAGCTAGCAAGGATTGATGCACCCCAGAATGTCTGCCATGATAACCGAGGGGCCGCCTTCCCCATCACGGGATTTTTGGGAGGGCCTCATGATTCAGATGCGTGCCTCAAGATTTTTTTTTCTTATGGAGTGGTTGAAGCATTGCCATTAAGAAAGTGATTATTTTAGGTGGGAGATTAATGGATTTGATTATGAATCTCGTGACAGGAAAAGAAAGATTTTAGACGGATATAGCAAAAGCTTCATAACTTTTCTTATTTTTAACCATGTACAGCCAATTGTATCTCTTTTTGTTCTTCTTCTGCATTTCAAAGCTCCCTGTGACTCTAAACGATTGTGAATCATCTGTTAAATTTCAGGTCATTTAAGACCTTGTTATTAGAGGTGCCAAGTCTATATTTTTCTATCTTCACTTGGAACTGGTTTTCCTTTAAATATATACTGTGTACATAATAATCATGTAGTATTTCATGGCTTACTTTTCATGCATGTTGAAGCACTAAGATATTGCTAAGCGTTGAAACTTGCCAGGAGAAGAAGGCTAGCTAGAATGGACAGTGGGCAGATGTCAAAGAAGGATCCGAAGGTGGAGATTCCATCAGAGACTGAAATAATATCCGGTGGTGTTGAGTCTAATGCGGCAGCCACATCAGGGCAAGGTGCGTCTGGACTTAGCAGGCAGCCGAGTGTTACAAAGACAAATTGTCTGTGCTCTCCGACCACACATGCTGGTTCATTCCGCTGCAGGCTTCATCGGGCCCCAAGTCTCCAGCGGACCAAAAGCATTGACTCTCAATCCGCATCCCTTCCGGATTCTACATCTAAGCCAAATTCTGCCACTGCCACAGCTGAATGATCTAGAAGTAGTGCAGAAGTATGGAACTTCAATTATTCTCATTGTATATATATATATATCAGTATATCGTGTGTGTTATTCACTTGTTTGTAGGTGCATTAACTATTCACTTTGGTTTCTTACTGAAGTTGTCAGTCATCTGCTTGTCATGATTAGGTCATGCCTGCTTGAGACATGTATAAACTTGATTCCAGGTTTCATCAATTAACATAATCTTAAGTTGGTGAGATTGAATTTCTAGGCTAATTAAATACACAATTTCAATGGCAAAGCATTAATATATCAAGTCATCTACTCGGCTTAGGAAATCGGACTAAAAAGCATTTTTCTTATTCATTAACCAAGATATGATAGCCAGAACAGTACATATGCAGGCCATCTCCTCTCATTTCTCTTGAATGAAATATTGATTTTCTTAGGCACAAGGTAGTATAAATTAATTATAATGTCTGCTAATCTCCTTGGCTTTTCCTAAACTTGTTAAAGATATTTATCTGATAAACGGTTGTTTGTTATGTTACATGGATTTGGGATAGGATGGCGGACAAGGGTAGGCCAGGTTATGTTTTTGATAAATTTTACATTAATTTCGAGGATTATAAAGCGTCTATGTGATTAACTAAATGCTCAAGAAGTGTCGTGTAAGACACAAATACATAAAGATTAAAGCGAAGAATCGTGACATAGGTTGTCTGAGGATCGGTCCAACAGTATCAGCTTAACAGTGAATAATTTGGCTTGGTTCGAGTGAGGTGAAGAGAGAAAATAAAAGGAATGGAGCCCATGGCACCTGATCTTAATAGTGTCTGCTGGTGGATGGCACCAAAATTTATTGGAGCTGATGCGGATGATATCTGAACCACCACCAAGCAAGACAGATGGGCACTCATGCGATGGTACAGGCGCTCTGACATATTGGATAAAGCTGCTCAACCTGATTCAATTAAGATGTATGTCTCGCGCTCGACTATTTTGAAAAACGTTTAAAAATAAAAAAGAGTCGCCACCAATCTTTTTTGACTAGGTGTGATTGGCCACCTAAAATATTTATCTTTTTAACAAAATCTCAAAATTAATTAAATTTTATTAAAAAGATAATTTTTGGTCTGCGAAAACAAAACTTGGGTTAGGAGATACGGTTACGCGTGATGAAGGATTAGCACCCCCACGACGACCGTTAAAAAACGATACCATAATAATCATGTGTTATCCTTTGGTTTTAATAAAATGGTCTTAACTTAATATTTAAAAATAATTCCTATTTTTATTGCAATCAATTTTATTCTTTTTAATTTTTGAAACATTTAAGTTTTATTATTTTTTATTTGAAATAAGTGAAAATCTTTTGTATTGAAAATTATTCCGAAGTACCCCAATACTCTGGTAGCATTTCGGATAATTTTCTCACCTAGAGATTTCTTAAAAATCACTACTTGTGAGTTCTATAGAATCTCATCATCAGAAGATTTACACTCGTTTCAAAAATTATTATGAATGCATATGATGCAAACATTTAATAAATGATGCAAATGAATTCTTTGATTTTTTATATAAATATTTCCTTATTTATTTTAAATAAAAATTCTTATTATTGAAAAATTGCACTAAGTATCCCAATACTCTGGTAACACTTAGTGAACTCTTCTCACCTAGGGATCAGTCAAGAAATCACTACTTGTGAGTCTCATGACATCCCATCCTCGGAAAAATATTTAATTAAATTTAATTTTTATTATAAATTTCCTTTTTGGATTTTCTTTTAAAAACTTATTTATTTTTATTTTTAATAAAAAATTCAATTATTGAAAAATCATACTAAATATCTCAATACTCTGGTAACATTTAGCACGACTCTTCTCACCTAGGGATCAGTCAAGAAATCACTACTTGTGAGTTTCATGACATCCCATCATCGGGCCATTTCATTTATTTTAGAATTTTGATTTTTTGATTTATTGTCTTGATTCCTTTGATTATTTCCTTTTATTAAAATTCCATTATTACCTATTTAATTAATTTAATTACCACTCTTTACCTTTAGAAACTTTACTATTATTAATTTTGTTAATTTAATTATTTTGCATTTATGTATTTCTAAAATCCCTTTTTTGTTAATTTGCCTCAATTGTTTCCATTACCGTTTTTTTTGTTTTCATTAATCTTCATTTAATTAATATTTCTCTAAATATTCTTTATTTGTCAAAACTCATCATTGTATATATATTTTAAACAATAAATAAGCATGAAATTAGATATTGAGAAATAATACCGAATATCCCAATACTCTGGTAAAGTTCGATATAATTCCTCTCATCTAAAGTTTTTCGAAGAATCGCTACTTGCGAGTTCTATTAAGACTTATCATCGAGATTTCATACTTATTTTATTTCATTTATTTATTTATTTATTTTACTATTGTTCTTTATTTATTATTATTATTTCTCTTTATTTATTTATATTTATTTTTTTAGCTTCTTAAAATATTCTTTTATGGTAAATTGTTTAATAAGAAAGTCATAAAGAAACTATATGATTATATATTTTATTTACACATTTTTTATTTCTTATGTACATCTCAAAATTATATATATTTCTTAGCTTACTAAAAAGATTTTAATAGTAAATTGTTTAAAAAAATATATTTATTATTATATTCATAAAAACAACTATATGGTTAAATGTATTTTATATACCTATTTTATGTGATTTTATTTACATATGTAATATATTTTTTTTTATATTTACTTTATGTACCTTATCTATATTTTATTAAATCTTAAAGAATTTTATAAATAAATTTTTATTTTTTGTGTTATGCAAATATATTAAAAATACATAAAATAATATATTTAACAGAATAAATAAATAAATACTAAATAAGTGGAAAAAAAATATACCAAAACGGATTGGGCCTGAAAACCCAAAGAAAACCTTCCAACCGGCCCAGAAAGACAGGCCCAGAGCCAAGCCCATGGTAGGGCCCAAGCTTGCCAAGGGAACGGGCCGAAGCGGGTCGGGGTGCGCGGGTCGAACGTTGTACGCCGGTCACGTGAACGGGTTGCGAGCGGGTCGGCTCGTGGATCGCAAAGGCGGGTTGCGCGGACTTCGGGTCGGGTCGGGGCGGCGCGCGAATCTCTGGCTCTCCAAAACGATGCGTTTCGATGTTCTATAAATAGCCCATTTTTTTTCTCGCTTCATTTCAACCGGCTTTTTTCCAAAAAATCCCAAAAACCCTCTGAAAAATTCTCTCAGCCCCTAGCCTCGCAGGGTGACTTCCGTCGCGTCGGCCGCCATGCACCGTCGTACGTCGGTCACCGGAGGTCTCCTCGAAGCCCAAAAATCACTCCACTCCTCCCCCTCTACTCCGATCCGAGCTCCGTTTAGCCTAAAAATCCTCCAAACTCCCAGATCTAGCTTTCCCGAATGCCATTTTCACCTTTTTTTTTTAATTTTTTTTTGTGTTTGTTTTTTAATGTGGTTGTGATTTCTGGTTGCTGTTGTTTGGTTCGCTTTCTTTTTTTTTTTGCAGGTGATGGGGATTTAGATCTTAGATCTAGGGTCTGGGGTTTTCGGGATCTGGGGTCCTAAGGGGTTTGGGGTTTTCGTGGCTTTGGTGTGTGGAGGCTTTGTGATGGTGATGATAGTGATGATGGTGGTGTGGGGTGGTTAGGCGATGGTGAATGGTGAATGGGAACTGAGATGTCTTTTAGGTAGGAAAGGAGTCTCGGTGGCAAGACTGGAATAGAGAGGGTCGTTGTTTAGTGGTTTCGGTGGCAGTGAATGGCGCAGGGATGGAGGCTTAAGGTCTCGGTTCTCTCTGCCAGAAGGAGCCCCCAAAACAAATCTTTTTGTTTGGGTCCCTTTTAAACAGATTTCAGAATACTCTTTTATCCAGGGTTTCAAAATTAATCCTTAGGCCTTTGTTATTGTTTCTGGTTATCAAAGCATTGGTCAGAGATGGGATGGTTTTCTTGGGAAGATGAATCTGGGTGGCAGTCGAGACCTAGGGGGAAGGACTGGAATCACCGGCGGCTGGGGCAGTGGGTGACAGACAAAAACAACAAAACAACAATAATAATAATAATAATAATAATTATTATTATAATAATAATGATAATAATAATAATAATGATAATAATAATAATAATAATAATAATAATAATAATAATAATAATAATAATAATAATAATAATAGAAATATAAAATATATATAACAATAATAACAGTAAAAATAAAGAAAATAACATAAGTATATTAATAAAAGTAACAAATAATGATAATAATAATAACAGTAATAATAATAAAAATAATAATATTAATATTAGAAAAGATGATAATAATAAAATGAATAATAATATGAATAATAACAAAATAAATAAGAAAAAATAAAAATAATAAAACTAATAATAATAGTAATATGAATAATAACAAAATAAGAAAAACGAAAATAAAAATAATAAAAAAAAATAATAAGAACAAAATTTGTCAAAATAATTTGTAAAATCCGGACAAAATTAAGTGTCTATAGCTGCCCCTTTTTGCTCAATGCTGAGGATCAGGAATAGAGCAAAGATAATAGACAACAATTTTGTCCAACTCAAGACCTAATCCTTTTTTTTCTTCTTCTTCCTCTTCTTCTTCTCTTTTTTCCTTTTTTTTCTTCATTTTCTTTCTCTTTTTTTCTTTTTCTTTTTTTTTGGGTGTTCCTCTTACAATAGAGGTAGTGAAATTTTAAAATTCCTCCTGAAAAGTTCCTCTTGCAATAGAGGCGATGAAACTTTAAATTCTTTTTTCTGAAATGTGCTCCTCTTGCTGCAAAGGCGATGAAACTTTAAATTTTTTTTCTGAAATGTGCTTCTCTTGCAGCAGAGGCGATGAAACTTTAAATTCTTCCTGGAAATGTGCTCCTCTTGTAACAGAGGCGATGAAACTTTAAATTCTTTTTCTGGAATGTGCTCCTCTTGCAGCAGAGGCGATGAAACCTTAAATTCTTCCTGGAAATGTGCTCCTCTTGTAGCAGAGGCGATGAAACTTTAAATTAATAGTTTTTTTTTGTTGTTTTTTGTTTTTCTTCTTCTTTTTTTCTTTTTTTGAATTTCTTTTTTTTGCATTTTCTTATTTTTGAATTTTTTCCTTTTTTTTTAAAAAATATATACACATAAATATATACATACTTAACAATATTCTCTTACTAAAGGCTCTTCACTTTAACATTAATCAACGACTTTAAGAATGCATCCAAAGAACTTCGAAACCATACTCAAATAACTTAGAATTTGCACCTGAAAGACTTGAGATTTGTGCCCGGAGGACTTGGGATTGTTGCCCGGAGGTCTTAAGATTTGTGCTCGGAAGACTTAAATTTTGAAATTTGTGCCCGGAGGACTTGAAATTTATGCCCGGAGGACTTGAAATTTTGTGCACGGAGGACTTGAAATTTATGCCCGGAGGTCTTAGAATTGTGCCCGGATGACTTGAGATTTATGCCCGGAGGACTTGAAATTTTGTAATTTGTGCCCGGAGGACTTGGAGATTTTGCTCGAAAGACTTAAACTTTGAAATTTGTGCCCGGAGGTCTTGTGATTGGTGCCCAGAGGTCTTGAAATTTTATGCCCAGAGGTCTTGAGATTGTGCCCGGAGGTCTTATAATTTGTGCCCGGAGGACTTAAGATTTGTGCCTGGAGGTCTTAGAATTGTGCCCGGAGGACTTGAGATTTATGCCCGGAGGTCTTGCGATTGGTGCCCAGAGGTCTTGGAATTGGATTTGAAATTTTTGAAAATCATTCTTCAACTTTAATTAAACATAACACTAATCAAACTGGATTCGAAAATCTCTTTATCATGAATAAACTTGACATTTCTTGTTTTGAAAAAAAGTTGCATAACCTTCAAAATTTTGATTGGATGATGTCGAGCCTTTAGCTTGAGAAACGTGTTTAAATCTCAAAATTTTACACAAAGACTTTCAATGTTGATGATGTATGATATTGTATGTATGCATGTATGCATGGCACTCAATCCTGTACATTCTCTAACTTTGAAACTCTATCTTGTCAAAGAGGAACATCATTTGTCTTTTGTATTTTCTTTGCCCCAACATGATCATGAAAGTTTCCCATTTCTGTAGAGTTCTTGTACCTCATCATGGTCTGTTGACGAAAAGCGCTAAAAATTTTCACATAACTATTTTCCAGGGGGAATGAATCCAAATTCCACAAGTGATACTTGATCCTTGCGAAAAATTAGTGATTATTTTTCAAGATAAATGACATAAATCCTATTCGGATCTTTTCAACTGAACAATTGAAAGTTTGGTGCACCAGGATGTTTTGTTTGAGGAATACTTTGCCACTTATCCAAAAAACAAAAAAACAATGGTTTCCTTCAAAATACCATCACTTTTCTTTCTTTCTTCTTTGTTTTTTGCTTTTTGAACAAAATTTTGAATGAGAAAGGAAACAAAATATTTAACTTGGTTTGACAATCTCTTAAATTTTCGAATACTGACGTTCTACAGATGCCAAGATGAGATATGAATGACTGAAGTCTTTTTTGTTTAGGAAGAGTATGTACAAGAAGCAAGGTTCAAACTTCCTCAGGAAAATGTTGGGCAATCAAGTGACATTCCAATCTTTAGGCATCTCGAGGGTTTCCAAGGATTAATGGTTCTTTCAAGTGACTTCAGAATCTTTGGATATCTCGAGGGTTTCCAGGTATTGTTGGTTCTTTTCCATGTTTTCAATTCGTGTAACTGCTTGACTGGGTTGCACTAAGAGTTCATTGTTTACTCTAGACTGCCCTTTTCGGGTTTTCACCCTAGAGCTCCACTCTTTCTTTTCTCTTTCTCTTTTTTTTTTCGATTGTTCCACCATGCATTCAAGAATTCAGATTTCATTCAAACCAGATAACGGCAAGAATTTTCCAAAGAAAAGCTCTTCGATACAAACATCCATATTTGATCAAAATGGACTTTTAAGTACGTAATGTAGGCCATAGTTTAGGGTTTTGAAAAAAATAGATAAATAGGCCCAAAATGTTGTTTAAGGGTGATCAATCCAAGGATCATTTCTTCTGATATGGATGTCTATCAATTTCCTTCTTCGAAGCACCTTTCTCTTTATACTTTTCCATGTATCTCTTCCTCTTTCTTTTTTCTTTTTTATTTTTTCTTTCTTTGTTCATTCCTTGAAAGTATCTTTCTTTGTGTACTTTCACATGTATCTTTTCTTCTTTCTCTTTCTTTTTTTCATCATTTTTTTCATTTTTTCTTTTTTCATTGATTCATGTCCAAATTTTCAAATCTAATTTGCCCCTAAATTATCCCACATAGTAAATCTTATTTGATCAAAAACAAAAGTTGAATCATTCATCTTCTTCGAAGAGATACTTTCTGCACATGCCCCCCAGTGTGGAGGGTGATCCTTGGAGGAGGTTTATTATGAAAGAATTTATCAGGCTTAAAAGGGGCAGCAAAAAGATAATGTTTATATTTGCGAATGGAATGCGAAAGACGGCCATTCGTCATCTCAAATTAAGATGCTTCTATTGAAAAACAATTCTTAGGATAAGTTTTTCTTTTGGATTTCGAAATCATCTGAATATCATGTTTGCATGGTGTCACGATCCATTTTATTTTTTTTCTTTTTTCTTCTCTTTTTTTTATTTTTTTTCTTTTTTTTTTTTTTTGATTTCCTTGTAAAGCGATACTTTAATATGACAGAATTTGACCTCACACACCGAAAATTCATTTAAGGAAAGAGGGGATGCGCGACTCAAGGTATTATACAGATGGACAATAGTGAAAAATCCTCAATTTTGGCTTTCTCTCTTTTTTTTTCTATTCTTTTTTTTGTTTATCTTGCCCTAAAACATGAGCGAAAAGGCATCTCGGGAGTACAAGATTGAAGAATTCGAGATTTGTACAAGAATTTAGATGGAAATGTATCTCACAATGATCTTGCCACATGTTTGACCGCCATTATCCAGAATCTTTGAGATCGTCATTGATTTCCAGAAAATTCTCAAAAAGTTTTGCAAATCGATTATTTCTTGAAAATCGTTAATAGTAAAGCCCTATCATGGTCAAAGTGAAAACAAAATCGAACTTTCAAAAATTTATGCCCCAATTTAGCCTTTTGGCTCTGAGTAACTTAGGTTTCGCTGAGACATGATCCGGGAATGATTTACGACATTCATCTTTGACAGTAATCACCGATTTTCTTATAATCATTTTATCATTATTGTGAAGAAAAGAAACATTCTTGTCATATGCCACTGGAAAATAAATTATGCAAAAAGTTGTGCTCGTACAATTGTCACCTAGGCCAACGAAAATGACAAGCATTTTTCTAACAAAATACAGACTTCAGAATCTCAAAAACATTCGTTTTCCTCCAGACTGATCTGCCAAACTGCCATGATTTTACACCAAAGTGGACTTCCACTGTTCCATAAGTTCTTGAGTCAAGATTCCACCATTGATGAGCTCTTTAACCCTTTCCTTCAACTGTCTGTATTTTCCTGTTAAATGCCCAATTGCCCCCATGTGATAGTCACATTTGCTATTCGGATCATAGCTCTTGGCCAATGGGTTTGGGGTTGTTCTCAAAGGTAAAGGGGTCAAATATTGGTTTTTCACTAGAAAGGGCAAGAGATCAGAAATTGAGATGGGAATTTTTCCTTGGTTGCTTCTCGATCTTTTTCTGTTGTTTATTGGTTGTTGGACAGGTCGAGCTCTAGGATTAGTCCCAAAGATAGTTGAGTGAGCAATTACTGGGGAGTAAGAGTTTGCTTGGAATCCTGGTTGTGGGATTGGTGAATAAAGATAAGGATCACGGGAAACATTGTTCAAGGTTAGATGGTATGATGGGTACGGCAAATAGGGATGATGCGAAGTGGAGTTTTTGGGAAATTGCCCCTCAAATGTTGCAGCTTGCACTTCTTCTTCCATTCTTTCTGACTTGTTATCAGCAATGCCATCTATCTTGATCTTGCCCCTCTTAACTGTATTCTCAATCATCTCTCCGGAGGCTACCATGTCAGCAAAATTCTTAGTAACACTCCCAATCATCCTATCATAATATGGTGCCTGGAGGGTACTAAGAAACAGCGCTGCAGTCTTTTTTTCGGTGAGAGGAGGCCGGACTTGAGTGGCAACATTCTTCCACTCTGGGCATATTCTCTAAAGCCTTTAGTAGCTTTCTTCTCCATGGTTTGCAAAGATAAACGATCTGGGGCCAGATCCACAATATGCTTATATTGGGTGACGAATGCCCTTGCCAAATCTTCCCATGAGTGAACATCGCCCCTGCCCAACTGTGTATACCACCTAGCAGCATATCCTTTAAGGCTATCTTAGAAAACATGGATCAACAGTTTGTCATCTTGCACATGTGCTGCCATCTTTCGACAGTATATAGTGATATGGGCTTTCGGGCATGTAGTCCCATCGTACTTCTCAAATTCTGGGGCTTTGAACTTTAAAGGAATGATCACACCAGGTACTAGAGATAATCTAGTTGCATCTAAAGATCCATGAAAATCCACTCCTTCAACAATTCGAAGCCTTTCTTCTATAATCTCTATCTTTCGTCGGGAACATGAACCTTCTTTCACTTGTGGCATCCCTTGATCTTTGTGACTATCCAAATTGCCAATATGAGTTGGTTCGAGGGGGTTCATTGTAGGAGTCTCATGCACTTGAAACCGACTAGGGTCGACTAAAGATGGCATATTAGGGCATACATAATCTTTGGTGGGCATTGCTTGTGGCTCTTGAGACGTTTGGGTTTCTCGTGAGCCATTGTTAATTGGACAAAAAGAATCCTCAGCATTTCGCAACTGATGCTCCTCTTGAGTAGCTAGTCCTCCCATCGTTTCTTTTCCATTATTCCACCTTTCCAATAAAGCTGCCATATGTGATAATTGTTCTCTTATCTCTTGCTGTGCTTTTTCCATCCTTTCCATTCGAATCATCTCTGTTTCTTCCATGGTCCAAAACCCTCTCTAAAGCTTTTCGATGTTCGAGCCACTTGACACCTAATCCAACAGAACCCTGAATTAAATGTCATGCTTGCCATGTTAATATGAAGCTTTCATTGTATTGAAATTGTATATCTACATGTAAAAGAAGTTTCAATCTTGTTATTATTTTACAATATCACAAATCACCCACCAAAAGAAAGAAAAAATATTATAAACTGAAAATTTTTGATCATTTGTTTTTTTGTTTTTGAAACAGTTATTGTTAGCCTTATTATTCTTCTGTCAAAATCGTATTATGCACATATGAATGAAGTGAATGCAAACTTATAAAACCTTGTAACATTCATATTCACATAGGAATTGTTTACATAAAGGAATTGTTACAAGATTCAAAAAAAATTCCTTACTAAACCCCTTACTATTCTAATGCCCCGAACATTCAAAACCTTCAAAAAGAAATTTCCCCACAACAGCTATCCCTTTCACCCTCTAAACTCTAATCAAGCATGGCAAATTCTTGGCT
The DNA here is from genome assembly GCA_032173925.1 of Heritiera fomes. Classification (NCBI taxonomy): domain Eukaryota; kingdom Viridiplantae; phylum Streptophyta; class Magnoliopsida; order Malvales; family Malvaceae; genus Heritiera; species Heritiera fomes. The sequence continues at coordinate 9,894,984 of JAPDPM010000009.1, read as the reverse complement.
GACCACTTCCCCTATATCGAGCAATTTTGCGTCAATCAATCCCTTCACCTTATACTTGAAAGCCTTACAATCTTCGATGGAATGCCCAATATTTCCTGCGTGGTACTCACATCTTGCATTTGCGTTGTACCATATTGGGTACGGAGGCTCCAAGGGTTTTAAGAATACAGGGGCAATAAGGTGTCTTTCAAGCAGATAGGGGAAAAGTTTGCCATATGTTATGGGTAAAGGGTCAAGCTGCGTGCGCTTCATCTTCTTGGATTGTTTTTGGCCAAGAGTTTGATTTTTAACTTGAGCAGGTGGTGGCGCCAAAGCTAGGGCGTTAGGGATTTGCTGAAAAGGTGGTCGAATAGAATTGGCATGAGCATATAGGTTCATAGACGAACAGATATGTAAAGGTTGGGCGAGACTAGGAGATCCTGTTCCAAAAGCTTGAACATGAGGTTGAAAAGTAGGTTGAGGATAAAAGTTTGGCCGTGGACCAATTCGGGGAGGTCGAACAAAAGTAGGTCCTGTTTGGAGTGCTTGGATAGGTGGCTGATGAAGATTAGGGTTTTGTAATGGCCTACTTGGTATGGATTGTTTGAGGCCATAAGGTTCAGCTTTAGTTGTAAGGCCCTTAAGTTCATCCATTACCCTTTTCACCCTTTTCATAGCCTCTTCTACCACGGGGTCATCGTCTGGACAGTTGAGAGCATCGGAGTTTCCCTGGCTAGCCATTTCATGAAGAGTCGATTGGTCTCCACTGGCTGATGATTCAACGTGTAGTTGTCTTGGAAATGACGATGAGCCTTGAGGATGAACCACTTTAGTCTCTCCAAAGCTTTCAAGCATCTTTATTATCTTACCTAGCTTCCCCTTTATCTCCCGTATATTCATGTCCAAACTCCTCTTGATTATTCTCTAAAGCAGTAAGTCTAGCTTCTAATTGATCTCCCATGCTTCTGACCTCCTTTAACCTAAAAAGATAAATGCCCTCCTTATTATGTGATGTAATGAGATATGCCATGCTAAAATTTAAGAAAAAAAGAATCAAAATTTTCTCTTATTTAAGTTCAATGAATAAATTCTTTTCTCTTTTTTTTAGAGTTTGATGATTTCCCTTTTTTCTTTTAAAAAATAGATTTTCTTTTCGCTTTCTCTATTTTTATTTACAAGAAAAAAAATCTTATTTTCACACCATAATTTATTTTCTTTAACTTCCCTTTTTATTTTTTTTGAAGAAATGTGAGAATGTAAAAAATTTTATGTCTATGCATAAGTTCCAAAAAAATGTATATTTTTTTTGTGGTATTAGAGAATGAAGGTATATTTTCCTGTTATTTTTAGACAACAAGGAAAAATCGAGTAAATCTTTGTTTTATTCTTTAAAATTGTAAAATTATGAAATTTTATTTGAGAATAACATAAAAAAAATATATATCTTGATTTTATGAAAATACGAGTTTGAAAAATGATTAGAGTTATGATATGAAGAAAATAGTAAAAATGTTCCCTCATGTGTCCTAATCTTAGGATAATTTCTGAGAAAATTGGACATGGCTCTAGCTAGGATCGGCTTCTCAGGTTCCTTTACATGCTGGGTTGGGTCTCTAAAAGGTCAAAAGGTTCTCAAATTATACCTTACTGTCATCCACACTGGACTAGTAAGATTTAATTTGAGTGGGAGTATTTCGATTGCCATTGCGGAGGTGATTACCTCACGAGAGCAAAGGTACTCTACTCCTTCCTAAGAAGGACGGAACTCGGGTATAGAGCTCATGTGATGCAAATGCAAGTGCAAGTGTGTGTATGAGGGAATACATCAAACATTTATCATACCATAACCCTTATCCTAGATGCCCCATAATTTATTAGCAATAATATATACAAGATAAAGAATGCCATAAAATAAACATAATAACTTATTCACACAAATGCAACAAATTAATTATTTAAAATTAAAGAAATTAAATTTAAATATTAATTAAGACCTTTAAATTAAAACTTAGGATAACACATGATTAATAAATGGCTTGACCCTCAAAAAGCGTCCTTAGTGGAGTCGCCAAGCTGTCGTAACGGCTTCGCGCTCGACGATTTTGAAAAACGTTTAAAAACAAAAAGGAGTCGCCACCAATCTTTTTTGACTAGGTGTGATTGGCCACCTAAAATATTTAACTTTTTAACAAAATCTCAAAATTAATTAAGTTTTATTAAAAAGATAATTTTTGGTCTGCGAAAACAAAACTTGGGTTCGGGGGTACGGTTATGCGTGGGGAAGGATTAGCACCCCCACGGTGCCCGTTAAAAAACGGTACCATAATAATCATATGTTATCCTTTGGTTTTAATAAAATGGTCTTAACTTAATATTTAAAAATAATTCCTATTTTTATTGCAATCAATTTTATTCTTTTTAATTTTTGAAACATTTAAGTTTTATTATTTTTATTTGAAATAAGTGAAAATCTTTTGTATTGAAAATTATTCCGAAGTACCCCAATACTCTGGTAGCATTTCGGATAATTTCCTCACCTAGAGATTTCTTAAGAATCACTACTTGTGAGTTCTATAGAATCTCATCATCAGAATATTCGCACTCGTTTCAAAAATTATTATGAATGCATATGATGCAAACATTTAATAAATGATGCAAATGAATTCTTTGATTTTTTATATAAATATTTCCTTATTTATTTTAAATAAAAATTCTTATTATTGAAAAATTGCACTAAGTATCCCAAAACTCTGGTAACACTTAGTCAACTCTTCTCACCTAGGGATCAGTCAAGAAATCACTACTTGTGAGTCTCATGACATCCCATCCTCGGAAAAATATTTAATTAAATTTAATTTTTATTATAAATTTCCTTTTTGGATTTTCTTTTAAAAACTTATTTATTTTTATTTTTAATAAAAAATTCAATTATTGAAAAATCATACTAAATATCCCAATACTCTGGTAACATTTAGCACGACTCTTCTCACCTAGGGATCAATCAAGAAATCACTACTTGTGAGTTTCATGACATCCCATCATCGGGCCATTTCATTTATTTTAGAATTTTGATTTTTTGATTTATTGTATTGATTCCTTTACTTATTTCCTTTTATTAAAATTCCATTATTACCTATTTAATTAATTTAATTACCACTCTTTACCTTTAGAAACTTTACTATTATTAATTTTGTTAATTTAATTATTTTGCATTTATGTATTTCTAAAATCCCTTTTTTGTTAATTTGCCTCAATTGTTTCCATTACCCTTTTTTTGTTTTCATTAATCTTCATTTAATTAATATTTCTCTAAATATTCTTTATTTGTCAAAACTCATCATTGTATATATATATATATTAAACAATAAATAAGCATGAAATTGGATATTGAGAAATAATATCGAATATCCCAATACTCTGGTAACGTTCGATATAATTCCTCTCATCTAAAGTTTTTCGAAGAATCGCTACTTGCGAGTTCTACGAAGACTTATCATCGAGATTTCATACTTATTTTATTTCATTTATTTATTTATTTTACTATTGTTCTTTATTTATTATTATTATTTCTCTTTATTTATTTATATTTATTTATTTTAGCTTCTTAAAATATTCTTTTATGGTAAATTGTTTAATAAGAAAGTCATAAAGAAACTATATGATTATATATATTTTATTTACACATTTTTTATTTCTTATGTACATCTCAAAATTATATATATTTCTTAGCTTACTAAAAAGATTTTAATAGTAAATTGTTTTAAAAAATATATTTATTATTATATTCATAAAAACAACTATATGGTTATATGTATTTTATATACCTATTTTATGTGATTTTATTTACATATGTAATATATATTTTTTATATTTACTTTATGTACCTTATATATATTTTATTAAATCTTAAAGAATTTTATAAATAAATTTTTATTTTTTGTGTTATGCAAATATATTAAAAATACATAAAATAATATATTTAACAGAATAAATAAATAAATACTAAATAAGTGGAAAAAAATATACCAAAACGGATTGGGCCTGAAAACCCAAAGAAAACCTTCCAACCGGCCCAGAAAAACAGGCCCAGAACCAAGCCCACGGTAGGGCCCAAGCTTGCCAAGGGAACGGGCCGAAGCGGGTCGCGGTGCGCGGGTCGGACGCTGTACGTGGGTCACGTGAACGGGTTGCGAGCGGGTCGACTCGCGGATCGCAAAGGCGGGTTGCACGGACTTCGAGTCGGGTCGGGGAGGCGCGCAGATCTCTGGCTCTCCAAAACGGTGCGTTTCGATGTTCTATAAATAGCCCATTTTTTTCTCGCTTCATTTCAACCGGCTTTTTTCCAAAAAATCCCAAAAACCCTCTGAAAAATTCTCTCAGCCCCTAGCCTCGCCGGGTGACTTCCGTCGCGTCGGCCACCGTGCGCAGTCGTACGTCGGTCACCAGAGGTCTCCTTGAAGCCCAAAAATCACTCCACTCCTCCCCCTCTACTCCGATCCGAGCTCCGTTTAGCCTAAAAATCCTCCAAACTCCCTAATCTAGCTTTCCCGAATGCCATTTTCACCTTTTTGTTTTTTTTTTAATTTTTTTTGTTTGTTTTTGAATGTGGTTGTGATTTCTAGTTGCTGTTGTTTGGTTCGCTTTCTTTTTTCTTTTTTTGCAGGTGATGGGGATTTAGATCTTAGATCTAGGGTCTGGGGTTTTCGGGATCTGGGGTCCTAAGGGGTTTGGGGTTTTCGTGGCTTTGGTGTGTGGAGGCTTTGTTATGGTGATGATAGTGATGATGGTGGTGTGGGGTGGTTAGGTGATGGTGAATGGTGAATGGTGAATGGGAACTGAGATGTCTTTTAGGTAGGAAAGGAGTCTCGGTGGCAAGACTGGAATAGGGAGGGTCGTTGTTCGGTGGTTTCGGTGGCAGTGAATGGCGCAGGGATGGAGGCTTAAGGTCTCGGTTCTCTCTGCCAGAAGGAGCCCCCAAAAAAAATCTTTCTGTTTGGGTCCCTTTTAAACAGATTTCAGAATACTCTTTTATCCAGGGTTTCAGAATTAATCCTTAGGCCTTTGTTATTGTTTCCGGTTATCAAAGCATTGGTCAGAGATGGGATGGTTTGCTTGGGAAGTTGAATCTGGGTGGCAGCCGAGACCTAGGGGGAAGGACTGGAATTGCCGGCGGCTGGGGCAGTGGGTGACAGACAAAAGCAACAAAACAATAATAATAATAATAATAATAATAATAATAATAATAATAATAATAATAATAATAATAATAATAATAATAATATATATAACAATAATAACAGTAAAAATAAAGAAAATAACATAAGTATATTAATAAAAGTAACAAATAATGATAATAATAATAAAAATAATAATATTAATATTAGAAAAGATGATAATAATAAAATGAATAATAATATGAATAATAACAAAATAAATAAGAAAAAATAAAAATAATAAAACTAATAATAATAGTAATATGAATAATAACAAAATAAGAAAAACGAAAATAAAAATAATAAAAAATAATAATAAGAACAAAATTTGTCAAAATAATTTGTAAAATCCGGACTAAATTAGGTGTCTACAATGTACATACCTTAAAACCCCCACCTGCGATGTAGCGAAGCAGCAACATCTTTAAACCCCCATGTTTTCGCCAAAGTGGATTATTCCAAGGTCCCACAGCAGAAATTTCACAGATTTAGCAGTTGATGAGCGCGGTTAATTACATATACTCAAGAATTACTCAAAAGGAACTTGCACTATAAATAGTAATGTAAACGGAGCGAGTATTCGTCAATTTCGAGGTATCCAATCCTAACCTCATTTAAGATTGACGGAACCCGAACCCTATATAAAAACCCGATTAAGTTTTAAATGTACTATCCGAATCCTATCCTATTAATTTTTATACTATCCGTTTATTACCCGAACCCGTTTAAATACTTGTTTATACTTTCAAACTTTTTGATAACTCGATTATTAACCCGAACCCAAACCCAAAACCAAAATATTTCTAAATTAGTTTATTTTTTTAATTAAAAACATAGAATTAAAAAACATACAAGTACCATTACAATTCAACAAACCATAATAGTTCAAGAAACAATTTAACTGCATAGAAATATGCTTATGCAACTACAAACAAACATAATTTAATAAAAAAACAAACATATTTGGAATCATTCAATCATGACATCTTCATTCTTTATCATCATTAAACATGCAACTTGAATGCATAGTTGAATTCTTATCATTCTCATCAACAGTCTCAATATTTCCGCTTGTCTCTATTTTTTTAAAGACTTGTAAATAATTTAAAAAAGAAAGTAAACTCATTAAAAGTTAAAAAAAATTCACATTATCTATTATATTCACTTGCTTATTCCATTTAAAAGTAATAGTTAATTTAACAGCAAGTATATTCAATATAATGACAATTTATTTAGCAGCAAATATCTTCAACATAACGACAGATCACTTAGCAAATATCTTCAACACATTCACAATCTATTTAGCAGTAAATATCTTCAATACAGTTAGTTCATTTACCAACAAATATCAATAAATTCCAAGACAAACAAAGTTCATTATCAACAAGTATTTTCATATCAACAAGTATTTTCAACACATCGACTAAAAATCTCAGATTTGGCATATTTACTTACAGAGCAAATGATGTGTTGTTGGATTCGAAGAGGAGCTGTCGTTGGAGGGAGAGAAAGATGTTGTTGCTGTCGCTAGATCTGAAGGACACCATCGCTGGAGAGTAAGGACTATAGCCGTTGCCACTGCTAGAGAGAGGAAGGACTGCTGCCACCGCTAGATCTAAGCTTGCCTCCTGCTGCGATGAGAACCATCGTGCGAGAGATGGTCACAGTGACGACAGCCGTCGCGTCTGAGCCGAGAGATAGTTACGCCAGCGCCATTAGTGGGTATCGGGTCTCACTGGAAAGCACAGTGGGCAGTGTTTAGGGATTTTTGCTTTAGGGTTTGCGGAATGAAAACTAAGACTAAAGAGAGTAAGAGACTAAGAAGAGAGGGCCGACTGCTCTTAGGATTTTTGTTAGGTTTTTTCTTTTTTTGACATTTTTTTACTTTTAATTATTTTATGAAAAACAAAATATTATAGTCTATAGTCTATTGTATTAGTTTATGGTATAGTTATACACATAAATATTTTTATATATTATGCGTTTTTTTAATTGATGAGTTGCGCCAACTACCGAGGCATAAAATTGATGAGTCACAAGATGAAACTATGGGAGAGAGTGATAGAACGGAGATTAAGAAAGAATGTAGAGATATCGGAGAATCAATTTGGTTTTATGCCGGGTCGATCAACTATGGAGGCAATATATTTGCTTAGACAACTTATGGAGCGCTTTTGAGTAATGGGTAAAGATCTTTATATGGTCTTTATAGATTTGGAGAAAGCATATGATAAAGTGCCTAGGGAGGTACTCTGGTGGTCCTTAATGAAGAAAAGAGTTCCTTTGAAATATATTAAACTAATTAAAGACATGTATAGAGGCGCAAGTACACATGTGAGGACAGGTGGGGGGCAAACAAGTGAGTTTCCTATCACGGTGGGATTACACCAAGGGTCAGCGTTGAGTCCATTCTTGTTTGCGGTAGTTATGGACGAATTGACAAAATCCATCCAGGATAAGGTGCCTTGGTGTATGATGTTTGCAGATGATATTGTCCTATGTGCGGAAACTAGAGCGGAGATCAATACAAAGTTGGAATTATGGAGACAAATGTTGGAATCAAAAGGATTTAAACTAAGCAAAGTAAAGACTGAATCATGGAGTGTAAATTCAGTTCAACCGACTGGAAGAGCATGATGTAGTGAAGTTAGATGGGGTGGCGATACCTAAGTGGGATCATTTTCAATACTTGGGATCAATAATACAGATGGATGGAGAGATTGATGGTGATGTGACCTATAGGATCCAAGCTGGATGGAGTAAGTGGAGAAGTGCTACAGGTGTGTTGTGCGATAAAGGAATTCCTACATGGTTGAAAGGCAAGTTTTATAAGACAGTTGTTAGACCAACATTGTTATATGGTAGTGAATGTTGGGCGACTAAGAGGCTACATATGCAAAAGATGAGTGTAACAGAAATGAGAATGTTATGATGAATATGTGGATATACAAGAAAGGATAGAATGAGAAATGATGATATTCGTAAGATGATTGGAGTGGTACCTATCAAAGACAAAATGTGTGAAAATCGTTTACGTTTGTTTGGACATGTAAGACGTAGACCTGTAGATGCTCCAGTTAGGAGAATAGAGACTATATATGTTGAGAGAAGGGTTAAGACTAGAGGAAGACCGAAAAAGACTTGGAAGGAAGTAGTTTGGAAAGACGTGGAGGTTTTAGAATTAGATGAGCAAATGGCCTTGAATAGGAATCTATGGAGGCAGAGAATACATATGGACGATCTAACGTGATTTTAGATATTGGTTCATATAGCCTACCCTAATCTATTGGGATAAAGGCTCTGATGATGATGATGAGTTTTTTTAATAAATTATTTCCATATCTTTTTTAATTAGAGTTTATCTAACTTATTATGAGTGTGCAGCAATAATAGATTAACTTATCATAAAATTTTTATAAATTTTATATCAATACCTTATATTTATAAAAATAATTAACTAATTTAATTTCACATGTTGGACTAATTTTTTTCTAAAATAGTCTTAACTCTCAAGGATAATTGATAAATTTATAATAACAAAATGTTATATCCATCAATATGATCCATTTGATATTTTACATGGATCATTTGATTTAAAGTTGCATGCTATTCAACTCTTAGCTTAGCGTAAAATTTTTTCAATTTCAATCTATTATCATAGATTAAAAGTAATGTTGTATATCTAATTTCAACCATTTGATTTATTAGGATGTATTCATGTAATCTAGATTAATTTTATCAATGATCATAATATTAACAGAATGGATTGATGTAGTCATAGACCATAAATTGATAATTACAATTTTAATTATAATTTGTATCATATACATATACTACAATATCATGTATGTAAATGGTCAATGTGTAAGAATTGCATCTTAGCTATTTATAAATCATTATTAATTTAATTTTAGAGCTTTATGATTACTTTAAATACTTATTATCTTAAGCATAATTACCTAATTTAATTTCATATATGTTTCATATTATCTTAAGCATAATTACCTAATTTAATTTCATATATGTTTCATATTATCTTAAGCATAATTTATGATTACTTTAAATACTTATTATCTTAAGCATAATTAACTAATTTAATTTCATATATGTTTCATTAATTTTTTGAGTCAACAATGTTTCATTAAAATTGATAATTGCAATTTAGATACAATTTGTATCATATACATATACTATAGTATAATATATGTCAATGGTCAATGTGTAAAAATTGCATCTTTATTAATTATGAAACTTTTATTATTTTAATTAGAGTGCCATGTTATCTTAAGCATAATTAACTAATTTAAATTCACAATTAATTTATTATTATCTTTCATTAAATTTTTTAGTCAACAATATTTTAGTAAAATTGAAAATTCCAATTTAAATACAATTGGTATCAAATACATATATTACAGTATCATATATATATCAATGGTGAATGGGTAAGAATTGCATCTTAATTAATTATAAAACTTTAATTATTTTAATTAGATTGTTATGTTATCTTAAGCATAATTAACTAATTTAATTTCACAATTAATTATTATTATTATTATTATTATTATTATTATTATCTTTCATTAAATTTTTTAGTCAACAATATTTTATTAAAATTAAAAATTACAATTTTAAGTACAATTTCTGATATATAAGTATACTATAATATCATAAAAGCAAATGGTGAATATGTATGAATTGCATTTTAACTAATTATGAAACTTTTATTAATTTAATTTCAATGTCTTATGCTTAAAATTAAAAAAAAACTTATTATCTTAAGTATAATTAATTAATTTAATTTCATAATTATTTTTATTATGCTTTATTATTATTTTTAGGCTCACAAAATTTTATTGTATAAATATTTTTCTAACACATTATGTGAAATACAAAATGTGGCTCACTTGGCCAATCTTTTGCTTGGAGACTTGAGGACAAGGGTTTAAGTCTTCCCAACAACATATTTTGCTAAAATCCATAAACGGGTATTGGGTTTGGGTTCCCTAACCCAATTATGCTAAACGGATTCGGGTTTTGGGTATTCTAAAGGTACTACTTGAACCTTACCCGAACCGTCATGGATAGTAAAAGAACTATCCTAACCCAATTAAAGCCCAATTAACGGGTACCCGACTCCAATCTAAAAGGGACGGGTAATTTCGGCTACCTGTTTAAGACAAATCCGTTTACATTTGGGAAAATTAAAATAAATAAATAAACTAGAATTGAACACCATGGTATCCGTGATTTTTTGCTACCAAAGGTCCTTGACAAATGAAGAGGATTTTTGTGACAAAAATTGGAGAAAGCTAAAATATCACGAACAGTCATTGCAGCTCTAACGTGAAAATGGAAGGACATTATTATTGAGGAAAGCTATGATGAAGATGAAGAATAAAATGATTGATAGAACAACTACAACCAACCTGACTATGATGTAGTAATGCTCTATAATAGAATCTACGTTGAAAATTTAAGCCTAATCTATGGCAAGAGAGGGACATCCGAATCAGCATGCAACTAATCTCAATAGTTGTAACCAAAAAAAAAAAACTAATCTCAATAGTACAGTCATGGGAATCATGTTTAACAGATTTGCTGTTTTTAATTCTCTGTAGTATATACAGAACAAGAGTTAAGTCACTTTTTTTTTGGTTTTATAAAAGGAAAAATGCATAATCAAATCCTTAAGTAATAATCAAGGCGGTTCATTTAGTTACAGGAGCGCGTGAATGCTTTCCTGAACATGAACTCAGTGTCAGAGAAATACTATTAGGTTGCTTTTCTGTTGCTTAATTTGGTTAGGTTTATTAACTCAAAGATGCGATAGCTTTTCACTTTCCGTTAAGGTTTTTAAAGTCTGTTACAGGGGATTTTGGACTCGTGAACATTTTTGCAGGAGTACACTTGTATATACGGGATTATGATTAACTGAATTATCTGCCTGGCAAAACATAAGCAAGGTAATCAGTTCTATTAACGAAAAAAAATATGACAATTCGTGTTTATAATTTATGTTCTTATAATGTAAAATCATATTTGTATTATGTAAAACAAGAAAATTTCGTATAAAAACAAAAAAAAACTTTATTTTTAGTTTTTATCATATTCATATTTGCTTAATTTTAGTTCGTATTATCTTCGTATCTTTTATTAATATTGTTTTCATATCATATTTAAGATTGTTTGATCTAAAAAAAACAAGATTTCTTAGTCCCTGGGTTAGGTTTCTTGCTTTAGTGTGATCATGATCGAAATAGTAGTTTGTTGCCCAATATCAATTATTTCAAGAGACCCATGATGGAACAAGTGAATTTAACGTTTTGCCATTTCTCTTTACATTGATCCCTAATTTTGTATTGATATTATGAGTAGTTATTTTATTGTTTTCAGATTTTTTATATATATTTTGTTAATCCACGTTAGTTTGTCAACGGGTTTTGGGTTTTTTTTTTTGTGATAAAATGGAATTCATACAACAAAGAAAAACAAATTACATCCTAATAGTTCTGGGGAACACAGTTCCATAAAGTCAGCAACAAGACTTCTTAAACAAATAGGAGATTCATCATGATAGACAAAAGGACTATCAATGTCAGCTCTCATTTTTGCGAGCAAATCAGCACAAGCATTGGCTTCCCTGAAGCTATGCTGGATCTTCATGTTCTCCAGCCATCCCATGAGTTCTCTACGATCATCAATAATAGGCCAATAAGTATGTGTAGGAGGGACATGATCACAAACATTCTTGATCACAACTTCAGAAGCTACTTCAACAATTAGGTTTTTAAAACCGAGGTTGTTTGCCATCCAAAGACCATTGTGAATTCCCCATAATTCGTGCAGACACTTGTGGCCTCTCCAAGCTTTCTCAAGTAGCCACCAATCCAATTTCCATGATGATTTCTGAATATGCCCCCTGGTTTGACCTCCCCTGGATTTCCTTTAACCGAACCATCCGATTTAAGTTTGATAATGTCTATCGGGGGTGGTTTCTATCCAACATTAATCTCAATAATCTGTTTATTTTTCTTGTCAAGTCCCATAATAGCCCAGAGCTCCTTAACATTATCAAGCAACCTCGAGAGCTAGCAGTTACTTGTCTCAGCAATACCATTGAAAATCAGATTATTCCTAAGGAGCCAAAATGACCAAATAGCCATAGAAAACAAAGTTTTCCATGGGACATTGTGAACAAAGGAGAGAACACTAGTAGAGCAATTAGTAAAAATCAAGTCCTCAAGGTCAGCATTAAAAGAATTAAGAACATTGTGAGGTATATCAAGCATTTGCCACATGTTTCGAACAACAAGAGAGTCACGAAGGCAGTGGAGAGGAGTTTCCTCCTTAGTATTACATCTTGGGCAGAAAGGGGTCAATTGTAGACCTCTTCTAGCAAAGATCGACTCGTGGGAATCTTATGGTGGCTGCATTACCAAACAAAGTGTTTAACTTTGGGTGGAGATTTAATTTTCCAAATTTGCTTCCAATTTCTACAATTGTAATTCAAAGAATTAAAAGTCATTTTATAAGCAAACTTCAGAGAGAAACAGCCCAAGGGATTTCCTTTCCAAGAAATACTGTCATTATCATTTCCAAAAACTTGGATAGGGATAGCGATGAGTTTTTTTTATATCCCAAGGAATTTCAGCGCTAAGGCTGCTGAAATCCCAAGTTCCATTGTCTCCAGCCATATCTCTCACCTCAACATGTTGATCTTGAGGAAGCCATAGACCATGAATGAAAGAGTTTAACACACCAAAACTAGTCCAGTCATCTCCCCAGAAAAATGCTTGGTTACCAAATTTAATGTTCCATTTCATGCCTTTTCTGATAACATCAGCCCTTTTTCTCATACCTGCCCATATACTAGAGCAATTTTTTGTTTTAAGTTCTCCGTTCCTAACATATTTGAATTTCAAGACATTAACCCATGTGCTGTTGGTTTTTGTTAAGAAATTCCAGCCCATCTTGGCCATATTAGCAACATTGATCTTCCTAATGTCTCTAACACCAAGTCCACCTTCTTCTTTTGGAAGAGTAACCTTCTCCCAATTTATCATGTGCATCTTCTTTCTTTCCTCAGTTGAACCCCACAAAAAGTTACTATAGATCTTGTTAATCTCTTAGCAAGTGGTCATTGGGAGACAAGTTCCCTGCATATAATACATTAGAATAGCACCTAGAACCAATTTAACCCTTTTGGCAAAAGAAAGGAGTTTAGATTTCCATCCTGAGATCTTGTTATTAATCTTGTCAATAATGAACTTGTAGTTTGAAGCTCTTATATTCTTTCCAATTGGGAATCAAAGATACTTACCAAGATCATCCGTGTAATTCATTCCCAACAATTGGCTAAAACATTCTTTCTTGGCATTTTTAACATTAGGGGAAAACATGATTGAAGACTTAGAAAAATTAATGAACTATCTTGAAGCTTGATAGAATTCTCTAAGCACTTTCATCATAGAATCACAACATTCCTCTGAGGCTCTACTCATAAGCATAAGATCATCAGCATAGAAGAGGTGGGAAATTTTTGGCCCCCCTCTAGCCAATTGAATAGGTTTTCATCTTCCTTCCTCACATTCTTCAAAAATTTTTAAGTATAGGTATTCCAGACACATTATGAAGATGTAAGTCGAAAGTAGATCCCTTACCGAATACCCCTTGAAGGAATGAGCTTAGAACTTTGCTCACCATTAATCAGCACTGTCATAGTTGAAGAAAAAACACACGACATGATAAGCTTAATCCATTCTTGAGGAAAGTTAAAGAATAGAAGCATCTTACGAATGAAGCTCCATTCTAACTTATCGTAAGCTTTCTCAAGATCAATCTTAGCCACCATGAGTCTTTGTTTTCCTTTCTTTTTCTTGAAAGTGTGGATCACCTCTTGTGCCATGATGACATTGTCTTAGGCCCGCCTCCTAGTAATGAAGCTAGCTTGAAAGGGATGAATACATCTCGAGAGGAAAGGCCTAATCCAATTGATAATAAATTTTAAGATAACTTTGTAAAAGGTGTTGCAAAGGCTAATAGGTCGAAATTGATTAATTGTTTCAGGACTGGGGACCTTTAGAATGAGACAGATGAAGCAGTCATTGACTCTCTCCAGGTTTTGGAAACAATTGAAAACCTTAAAAATGAATTCGAAAACCAGGTGTTTAACAATATCCCAACATTTTTGATAGAACACCGGATAAAGACCATCTGGTCATGTCAAAAACTGCTTTAAAATTTTCCCTATATGTAATGGGAGCAAGAATAGCCTCTCAATCATGATCGAACATAGGATTTGCAAATATGCTCACTACCATCTCATTAATCACACTCTTTTCCATAGAAGAACAATATAAGGCATCAAAATGATTTGAGATTAAAAATTTGATCTCATCCGCATTACTAGTACAGTTACCCACACCATCACCAGGATTAAGGATTTTATTCCTTCTTCTATGTTGAAGAGTGCAGGTGTGGTAGAATAGAGTATTTCTATCTAGGGGTGTTCATTCGGTTAAATGATTTCGGTTAACCGACTGACCGAATTGATTTTGGTTAAATGGTCGGCCACCGAAATAATTTCGATCGATTAACGAAAGTGATTTTTAAAAAGTTCGGTTATCGGTTAATTCGATTCGAAAGGTGAAATTAACCGATTAACCGAATTAACTGAATTAACCGATAAATATTATTTGCTTCCATGCATGTTGAGCACCATGTTCCTTATAAGATTCTAATGTATTAACAAGTGAGTCTGACTTGAGATTGCAAATGCAATATGTTTTGGTGTTATAATCGTGTTATAATGATTGTAACTTGTACATGGAACATGTTAATTGTTGAGTGCAGGACTGGAATTGATCTTATAATGGTTAAATTGATTGTAAATGAGTCTATTTTGGTGCTATAATGGTGTTTTGTTCAAGAGCTAGAACTGTTTTGGCGTGAAAGGAAGAGGGTTTTATATAATTTCGGTTAATCGATTAATTAACCGATTAACCGAACTTTATTTCGGTTTGGTTAATATGAAATTACAAACTTCGGTTCGGTTAACGAAAATGAAAATACAAATTTCGGTTAAAGTCGAAAATGCAAATTTCGGTTCGAAAATTAACCGACCGACTGTTTGACCGCCACTATTTCTATCTCCATCGCTAATCCACTCGACTTTAGCCTTAAGAGCCCATAATTCCTCTTCTAACTTGAGGATGTTTTGATATTCCTTTTCTAAACTTTCTTCAAGATTCTCAAGCCAAGTGCGTGGGTTAGCGATGGGTGCCTTTTAAGCCCCTTTAAGTCTAGCTCTTAACCTCTTCTACTTGTGGAAAATATTTCCAAAAACATTTTTATTCCAGATGGAAATATTTTCCTTAAATCTTTCTGTGGCTTCAATAATTTGATGATGGGCCATCTTCCACGAGTTTTTAACAACTTGTTTGAACTCTATGTGGGAAAGCCATAAAGTTTCAACTCTAAATGGTTTAGTTCCAAAGTAAGGCTCATCAGGATGAGTGTTGAGGAGAAGTAGGTTGCGATCCGAGCCAATTTTTGTCAAATGGAAAACCTTAGCTTACAGGAATAGCCTTCTCCATTCACTATATGCCCAAGCTCTATCAATACGTTGTCTGATAACTTGACTGAAATGGTCCTTATTTGTCCAAGTATATTGTTGTGAAAGTCTTACAAACCATGGCCCTCCATCCATGACTCTGTGAAAGTCTTCAATGTTGTGGAACCTGAATAGGAAGTAATCAAGAACAAGGTCAATGCAATCCATCCCTCCTATCGGTTTTCATTAAGCTTTAACTCTGGGTAGCAAAAAATTGTAGCCAACATTCTTTCCAAAGGTTTTGACAATAATCGCATTTCTCTAATGTTTATGAATTCTGTTTTTTTCTTCCTTAGATAAAAGGATCGTTGGGATATCATCGTTTTCTTCCATTCCATGGTCCGATTCTGCATCAAGAAAGGACGGATAATCAATGAAAGAAATAGTAGACTTATCTTGAGAACCCATGAGTTGATCTTTATAAGAAAACCCAATCTATTGAGCCTCTTGAACATCTCGATTAACTTCCTTAAAAAACCGTTCTTTGTTCATTTGACACTCTTCTTTTTGAGATCCTCTTCATCAACACAGATAGGATCATTTTGAGTTTTCGACTTGCATACTTTAGAGCATTTTCTTCAGAGTATTTGTTTCAACATAGATAGGATCAATTTTTTTTTCTACCTCTTGTGGCGATAAGCAAAAAGTGGTAGAAAGAAAAAAAGATGAGAAAAACAAATGGTCAGTTTTTTTAGTTTTGGAAAAAAAGCATGGTTTTTTTTTTATGTTTTCTGAAGAATTTGATTGTTGTTAATTTTTGGTTCGATCTCATTTGCTTTTTAATAATTTTGATTCTATCTATGCTTCTCAATCTTGAAAAAAAGAGTTTAAATAAATTGAAAAGATAAAAAAAATAATTGAGATGATTGACAAAATAAGATATAAGGAGAGGGAAAAAAAGAAGCTCGATAGATGAGATTGAAAGAAAGTTTGACGATAAATGATTTGTCATGTCTGGAAACATGAACTTTCGAACCAACTTTTTCTTTTTAAAATACCTATTCACATTCGATCAATTACAATTATATGGTTTGCATTCGGTATCAGTGTAAGTTCACTCTATAACTTTCGATATCTATTAATCTTTATACCATTATAATAATTTATTCACGAATATTAGATATGAAATCAGAGTATAAACCACAATATAAAATTTATACTTTTATTAATATCACCTTATTACAAGTACATTTCAACTAGTTCTTTAATATTCTTTGACCTTACGCTATATAATTTACATCCCATATTATAAATACAGTTGCTATGCATACACATGTCTGAATATAAAAGCATAACACTTAAAATATATTTGTTCACTTGATCGCTCAAATTTCTAGAAATTTCTTTATTCAACCTTATAGTAGCAGTTACCAAGTGTACTGATTGGCTATCTGATATTGTGACATCCGATTTTCGATAAAAATATTCACATAATTGGTATCAAAGTAAGATTAGTCTGATGTTTGTCAGTGTCATTATGCTAAAATTGATTACATCCTCGAGTACTGTACTTGTCTGAATATATATTTAGGGTATAACTGTTGAAAGTTATACTAAATTTTGTTTGAATTGTTGTGGTATTGGCAGAATGAGTAATCGTCAAAAGGGTACTAGTAAAGGACGTGGACGGAGATGAGTCGTACTGTCTCCAGAGCCTATTCCTCCTCCATCTCCAACGGGTAGCCCTAACACCCGATTGTCTAAAATTGAGCGGGGTATTGAGGCAATGACCACGATGTTTACTTAGTTTATGTCATAAATGGCCTCAAATGCACCACCTGTACCACCAGCCCCACCAGCTCCTCCTCCACCAGAACCTGCTCCTCAGATGCCTCTTGTTCCTCCAGTACAGGCCCCACCCATACAGCCCGAGGTTCCACAGCCAACCCAGCCTCCCGTCTGACAGGATCCCCAGGGTTACTGTAGTTCAGCTTTGTTAAAGGAGTTTCAAAAGTTTGATCCTCCCAAGTTTAAGGGGGATAAGGATCCTTTAGCTACAGAAAATTGGGTGGAGTCAGTCATTTGGTTGTTTCAGTACATGACATGTTCAGAACGAGAGAAAGTAGGCTTGGCAACCTATTTATTAGTGGACGATGCGAAGCATTGGTGGCTGTCCACTAAGACTATTCTTGAGCCTAGACATGCCGAGATTACGTGGGATTCATTTTTGGAGTCTTTTTAATCAACAGTATATTCCACGTACTGCTAGCAGAAACTGAAGATGGAGTTTATAAACTTGGCTCAAGGTAGCATGTTTGTTGATCAATACGAGTCTAAGTTTATTACGCTGAGCAGATTTGATCCAGAGGTATTACGGAGTGAGCAACACAAGATTTTCAGGTTTATGGAGGGTTTGAGACCATCCATTCGGTCTAAGCTCTATCCGTTAGACATCAGTACCTATACAAAGGTAGTCCGTAAGGCTCAGTTATGTGAGCAGGACTATGAGTTCCATCAGACAGATTTCCTAGCTAAGGGTAAGGCTAAGTATAAGGGGAAGCGAAAATCAAATGATAGAGCCTCAAGTGACCAATTTTCAGTTAAGAAGGGGAGGAGAGATGATTGGACTCCCAGGCCTACAGGGATCAGAATTTCAGAGGACAGATCTCAATCCTCAGCTGGTAGTACCGTGGGCTCACCGAAGAGTATTATGAAGCCATGTGAGCGTTGTGGAAAATTCCACGGTACCCAGCCTTGCCATTTATCGACAGGAGCTTGTTTTGGTTATGGTAGGAAAGGGCACCTAGTAAAGGATTGTCCTAAAGCTAGACCGAAGGTGCCAGAAGGATCAAAGAAGACAGCTCCTACTCAGCGTAAGGCCACGGCTGTAGAGAAAGGGAAGAAAGCCGTGACACAGGGTCGGGTATTTGCTATAGATAGGGAGTCTGCCGATCCCACCTCCACCAAAGTGATTAAAGGTACTATTTATCTTTTTGATAAAAGTGTCACGACATTATTTGATTCGGGTTCAACTCATTCTTTTGTATCCTCCATGATTGCTATGCATATGACTGTTAAACCCGAACCTCTAGGACACTTATTACAGATAAATACACCTTTTAGGGAATCACATATGACGGATATTGTATATCGAAACTATAAGCTACGGGTAGGAGAGAGGGAATCGATAGCCGATTTAATTTTGCTTAATATGTATGGGTTTGATATTATATTAGGCATGGATTGGCTAGCTAAGAACCATGTTATCTTAGATTGTTATGCTAAAATTGTGACCTTCTCTTCTCCCGTTAGCTATATTGTAAATTTTGCTAGTACTTAATGTAAGAAATTATTTATTTATCGAATTACCAAAAAGGGAATTTAATGGAATTGTTTGATGTATGAAGGATTTATAGCCTATGTGGTGGACGTAGAACAAACACGTCCAGAGCTTCATGAAATTTCGGTAGCCAGAGAATTCCCTGATGTATTTCCGAAAGATCTTCCAGGGCTTCCACCAGATAGGGAAATTGAGTTTACGATAGGTTTGGTGCCAGGGACAGAACCTATTTCCAGACCTCCCTATCGAATGGCAATTGTGGAGCTCGAGGAACTTTAAAAAGCAGCTTCAGGAGTTACTAGATAAGGGGTTTATACGACCCAGCGTATCCCCGTGGGGTGCTCTTATGCTATTTGTTTGGAAGAAGGATGGTAGTTTAAGGCTGTGTATCGACTACCGATGGTTGAATAGGGTGACTATTAAAAATAAGTATCCTCTTCCCAGGATCGATAATCTTTTTGATCAGCTTCAGGGAGCATAGGTCTTTTCCAAGATAGACTTGAGATCGAGATATAATCAGCTAAAGATCCGGAGTGAGGATGTCCCTAAGACGGCATTTAGGACTCGATATGGTCATTATGAATTTTTGGTTATGCCGTTTGGTCTCACTAATGCCCCTACAGCATTTATGAATTTAATGAATGATGTATTCAAGCAGTATTTGGATCAGTTTGTGATTGTTTTTATTGATGATATTTTGGTATACTCTAGATCTAGGGAAAAGCATGAGCAGCATCTGTGGATTGTTTTACAGACCCTCAGGGAACGGAATTTATATGCTAAGTTGAGTAAGTGTGATTTCTGGCTGGACCAAATTTCTTTCTTATGGCATATTGTCAGGAAGGATGGGATTTCGGTTGATCCAGCTAAGATTGAGGCTGTGATGCAATGGAAGAGGCCGAAGACAGTGACTGAGATCAGAAGTTTCTTAGGTCTAGCCGGTTACTATCGGAGGTTCGTTGAGGGTTTTTCCAGATTGGCTGCTCCATTGACGTGTTTAACGCGCAAAGATGTAAGGTTTGAGTGGAATGACGCTTGCGAATGCAGTTTTCAGGAGCTTAAGTGCAGGCTAACCACAGCACCCATCCTCACCATTCCTGATGGTTCAGAGGGTTTCTCTGTATACAGTGATGCCTCCGCACAGGGATTGGGCTGTGTGTTGATGCAGAATGGTAAGGTTATTGCTTATGGTTCCCGCCAGTTAAAAGACCATGAGAAGAACTATCTAACGCACAATATGGAGTTGGCTGTAGTTGTATTTGCATTAAAAATTTGGCGGCACTATTTGTATGGACAAAAGTTTCAGGTATTTACAGATCATAAGAGCCTGAAATATCTTTTCTCACAGCGGGAACTTAATATGAGACAGCGGAAGTGGCTCGAGCTTCTGAAGGATTATGATTGTGATATTTTGTACCACCCGGGAAAGACCAATGTGGTGGCAGATGCTCTGAGCAAGAAGCATATGGGAATGGTGTCTTATATGATGGTCCGAGAGTATGAGTTGCTGGAGCAATTTGCAAGCCTTAGTTTAAATATCACGCCTTCTGAGCATTATGGTATAGTTGCTAGTCTAATGATTGAGCTAGAATTGATTAGTAGAATCAGAGTTGTTCAGGAGCAAGATACTCGGTGTATTGAGGCAGCTAGTCAAGCTCAAACAGGTGAATTATCAGATTTTGTTATTGGCAGTGATGGTGTCTTGAGGTTTAAAGGCTGAATATGTGTTCCCGATGATAAGGAGCTGAAGAAGTTGATTTTGATAGAAACTCACTCCACTAAATACACTTTGCATCCGGGTAATACTAAAATGTATCATAATCTACACAAAGTGTATTGGTGGCTTGGCATGAAACGGGACATAGCAGAGTTTGTGGTAAAATGTCTTACATGCCAGCAGGTTAAGGTAAAGCATCAGCGACCAGCCGGTTTGTTATAGCCTCTGCCTATACCTATGTGGAAATGGGAACACATCATTATGGATTTTGTTGTGGGATTACCTCGGACCAGACGGGGTCATGACAGCATATGGGTGATAGCTGATCGGTTGACTAAGTCTGCCCACTTCTTGCCTATTAAGTCCACAGATTCACTCAGTGCTTTGGCAGATCTATATGTTAAGGAGATTGTAAGGTTGCACGGTGTTCCAATGAGCATCACATCGGATAGAGATTCCAGGTCTACTTCTCATTTTTGGGAACAATTCCAAATAGCTCTGGGATCTCAGTTGAATTTCAGCACGGCTTTTCATCCGCAGACTGATGGTCAATCCGAGCGCACCATCCAAACGCTTGAGGATATGTTGAGAGCCTGTGCTTTGGATTTTAAGGGCTCCTGGGACGATCATCTGCCATTAGCTGAATTTGCCTACAATAATAGTTATCAGGCAAGTATTGGGATGGCACCGTATGAAGCTTTGTATGGTAGAAGGTGCCGATCACCGATAGGTTGGGAAGAAGTGGGAGAACGAAAGCTGTTGGCTCCAGATTTAGTCGAGTAGGCTTCTGAGGATGTTAAGTTGATTTGTTAGAGACTTAAGACAGCTCAGAGCGGACAGAAAAGTTATGCAAATCAGAGGCGTAGACCACTAGAATTTGCTGTGGGTGATTCGGTGTTCTTAAAGGTTTCCCCATCAAAAGGTATTATGAGGTTTGCTAAGAAGGGTAAATTGAGTCCTCGTTATATCGGGCCATTTGAGATTTTGGACCGTGTGGGAGATGTGGCATACAAGTTAGCTTTACCACCACAGTTAGCTGGAGTGCACAATGTCTTCCATGTATCGATGCTCAGGAGATATTATCCGGATTCATCTCATGTCATTGAATATGAACCTTTGGAGATTCGGGAGGACATGAGTTATGTAGGGAAGCCTATCTGGATTCTTGATAGAAAAGAGAGAGTGTTAAGGTCCAAAACAATTCCATTGGTTAAAGTTCTCTGGCAGTACCGTACTACAGAGGAAGCGACATGGGAGCTATAGAACTTGATGAGAGAAAGGTATCCGGAGTTGTTCGAGTAATTGGCCGATTCAAATTTGGAGGACCAAATTTTTTTAAAGGTGGGGAGGATGTGAAATCCCTAATTTTCTATTTTTAGTACACCTACTTAATCCGATAAGTTAGAATATTAAGTTTAATCGTTACAATTTATTCGCATGAATTTTGTAGGTGTTGGGAAAATGGCTAAGTGGGCCCCACAACATAAGCTATAATCTGAATGAGTTCAGAAGCGCCAAAATATGAAAGTCGGATTTGAAATACTTAAAAGATAAGAAGACTATTCATTGAAATAGTATTGGAATAGAATTGGAATTTATGAAATTGTAAAAGGTATTTAAGTTATTTTACATGAGACCTTGGTCAAATTTTATATTGAGTCAATAATTGACTTAATTTGACTAGAATAAAAATAATCTACTAACAATACTCAACAAAATCTGGAATTAAAAATAAATACTAAAGTATTAAGTGGATAAATTAGGAATAGGTGGAAATTAATAGGGAATTTGTAATTTTAAAAATATTGGATAGATTTTTATTGAATAAACTAATATAAAATAAGACTTTTGTGACCCATTTACTCATCTTCTCCCAGTCGACTTGCTCTGTTCTGTTTCTCCATTTCCACGCCAAGCTTCTCATCAATCTACCTTGTGAAATCATCTCCTACTCTCATCAAAACAAAAATCTAACTTCATAAAACTTGTTTCTCTCTTCATGGGCTGTTGAGAGTTGGTATTGTTGAGGGCTGAAACAGAGTATTGGACAGAAATTTCATTGCTGCAGTTTCGGTTTGCTTGGAGGTAAGGGAAAAAATGTTGTTTTCCTTAAGCTTGAGCCTTGTTTTGGTATTGTTCTAAGTACGTATGATGTAGTATAGACTTGAAATTGCATAAAACATTTTGTGAGGGATGATAAGAGTCTTGGACATGAAGGATTTAAAGAGGAGTCCACGTGATTAACTCTATGAATAAAGGGGAAATAGGTGTTAGGGGTAAGTATGCATGGCCATGACGTGAATAGGAACAAAACAATGAGTTTAACAAATTGGGTAGGTTCGGTCAAGCTAGAAATGGAGGCAATATGGTGGAATTTTGATGCAAGGAAATTATGGAATTAATGTTTGATATGGATTAAAAAGAAATATAGAATTAAAGTTGGAAAATGGTTAAGGAAAACATGAGGATGCTCATGGTTTGGAAGGATGGGACTAAAATTCCATTGATTTTATAAAATTTAAGGTTATAAGAATATTTAAAATAATGCATGAAGCCTATAAAGGAAATTACAATGGAAATATATATATTTATATATATTGGAGAATGAAGGGAAGCAATTAGCCAAGCTTCCATTAATATGCTTCATGCTACTTTTTCTAAGGTTTATAGTTAAACATAAAGTATAATTTAAAGGAATTAATATTATTTTTGCAGCTTTCAATCCAAAGGAATAAAGTTAAAAAAGTGGTGCAATTGAATTCCATACGGCACAGTAAATAAGGTAAGGAATATATATAGAGGTTGTTAGGAAGATACTGTGCTTGCATGGGAAATTGGTGGATTTGGAAATTATATATTGTGAATTTTATGCAAGGGGTTAGGATAGACTTAATTGTCATTCCATCGTAATTATAGAAAAATTCCTTCCTTAAATCTACCAACTAAATATGTTTAAATTTAAAGTTTATGGCAAGTGAAATATGTTCTAAAGATTATTTCAATTATTTAGAACATATATTTAATTTTATTGATTTTCCTTTATAAAGAATATTTACTTCTATTATTATGGATTGATTGAAAATCATTTATTAAATGATTATATTTAGTTATTGATTTTACCGATATTTGAATTTAATTGAATTTTGAGATTGTTGCTCCATGATGACCATGCATTTACCGATACCGAATTACATGTTATTGATTGTGAGACACTAGGGCAAGTCTGCAGTCCCACAGTTGTCATATGCCTAATGTACACTGTGGATCATTAAGCAATGACCATTGTTACCGATAGGAATAGCTTAGGGATGGATTCCTGGGCCAACTTGGGTACGCTTGATTCCTATACCGACTACCGAAACTGTTTATGTATGAGTCTCTTGGGTGTTGACCGTCTCTACCGACTGATATGAATTACTGATTTACCGACTTACCGTTACCAATTTATTATATGAATTAATTATTTCTATTGAATTACCGAAATTAAGTATATTATATGATTTTTAAATTGCATATAGTAGCATAGTATTACACTTCTATATATATCTCCTTAATGAGCGTAAACTCACCCCTTAAATTTCATCCCAGAATATTTGCAGTGACCTTCCGCTCATACTAGAGGAGCACGATTTTTGGACTCTATAGTATTTCTTTCGAGACTGGTTGTTTATCCAGTGAAGGTATATTGTATTTTCTATATATCTCAGACTTATCTGGTACAGTACTAATGTGTTGAATCGAGGCGAATCTTTGGCACTTGTCGCTACTTTTTTTCCAGGTCGGTAGCATCCTTATGTATTGTGGGCTAGAAGTAACCTTACCTCAGAATCTTGTATGTAAGAGATCTCGAGCCGAGGTGATTTCCTTAAATTCCCTCATGCACTTCTCTAAACACCTCAAATACGGCAAGCTAAAGGATCTTCTATACATCTTGCCACTGATAAGGGTGTACTTGGTGCCTTCCTTTCCAAGGCTCGAGCATGATTTTTGTCACTTGGTAGTTTGCCTGTAATTAGGTACTTAATGAAAGGGCTCATCCACAATTCCTCTTCTTCCCCTGTCTAAATCACTTTTTTTCTTCGCATATGCTTTTCTGCTCTAACTCTTCCACAATGATTCCCAATCTAGATTCTGAGTTAGAATTTGTGGCCAATTTTGATAGGGAGTTTACCATGACATTTTCTGACCTGGATATTTGCTTTATTTGGCTTGCTTTAAAGTTTTTCATCAGTAACTTGACTTTTTCCCAATACTTCATCATAATCTTTCCTTTAGCTTCAAATTCCCCATTTTTTGATTTACTACCAACTGAGAGTCGTTGTACACTGTTAAAGACTCCACTTTCAATTCTTTAGCCAGCTTTAACTCGGTGATGAGTGCTTCATACTCGACCTCATTATTGGATGCCTTGAATTTGAACCTTAGGTCGTATTAGATTTTTATGTTTTTTTGGGTTGATCAAAATAAGATCAGCTCCGCTCTTTTTACTGTTAGTTGATCTATCGACCTGCAGCTTCCATGTGCCCTGTTTGCTCAATCCTTCTTCCTCTTCCTTTTTTTTCGGAGGTAGTTGTACATTCCACGATGAAATCCGTATCACTTGGGACTTAATGGTTGACTTGGGATGGATGTGTATGTCATACTCGCTGAGCTCCACTACTTATTTGATCAGTCTTCCTGACAACTCATGTTTTTGGAGAACCTATTTAAAGGGTTAGTCGATTAGAATGGTAACTGAATGTGATTGGAAGTATGGTTTGAGCTTTCTAGCCGAGGTGATCGAGGCATACACTAACTTCTCAATTCTCTAGTAATTTAGCTCGGCTCCTTGTAGCACTTTGCTAGTGAAGTACATTGGTCTCTGAATTCCCAATTCTTCTCGTATCAAAATTAAACTGACTACTTGGTCTATTACTGCTTTATATATGTATAACATCTCCCCTACCCGAGGTTTTGACAAAATCAAAAGGGAAGAGAGGAATTCCTTGAGTTCTTTGAAGGTTTTTTGACATTGCTTGGTCCATTTAAATTCTCGAGGATTCTTTAGAGTTTTAAAAGATGGGAGGCATTTGTCTGTTGACCTGGACATAAATTTGCTTAGAGTCATTATCCTTCCCGTGAGCCTTTGTACTTCTTTGATTAAGGTTGGCGACTCCATTTCCAGCACAGCTTGGATCTTTTCAGGATTAGCCTCAATCCCCTTTTGATTAATCATAAAGCCAAGGAATTCTCCCAATGTGACTCCGAATGCGCATTTTGCGGGGTTAAGTCTCATATTATGCCTTTTCAAGATTTTAAACGCTTCTTCCAAGTCTCACAAGTGGGCTTCCATGGTTAGGCTTTGACAATCATATCATCTGCATACACCTCCATTCTTTTCCCGATATGGTCTTTGAAGATCTTATTTACTAATCTTTGATACATGGCTCATACATTCTTCAAACCGAAAGACATGACCTTGTAGCAATACAGTTCCTTCTAGGTTACGTACGATGTCATTTCCTTGTCTTCCTCCAACATTCTGATCTGATTGTACTCGGAATATGCATCCATAAAGTGCAGTAACCCGTGCTCTACACTATTGTCAACCAACCTATGAATATTTGGTAACGGGAAGCTATCCTTACAGCAAGCCATATTTAGGTCGGTGAAGTCTACACACATTCTCCACTCTCTATTCTGCTTCTTTACCATCACTACATTTGCCAACCATTCTGGATAGTAGGTTTCCTTGATGAAGCCTGCGCTCAAAAGTTTAGACACTTCCTCATTGATCGCTTCTTGCCTTTCTGGTGCGAAGCACCTCTTCCTTTATCGTACGAGTCTAGCTTTTACATAGATATTAAGTTGATGAACCATTACTTCGCATTCTACTCCGAGCATGTCTTTTGGCTGCCATACAAACAGTTGGCATTCCTCCTTATTATTCATACAAGATCTTTTTTTCCTGGATTTTTTAGCCAATCCTCATAAGCTTGGTTGGGTGTAACGACCCGTTACCACATTTTTCACGTATTTTATAGAACTTTTCCGGTTGGGCTGTCTGTGATGCCATTAACATTCTACAGTGAAGTAATAAATGATAAACATTTATTTAACAAATACGGAATATGAAATTTTTTTCATATTTCCTTACATCTGACATCCCTTATTGTCTTTATTTCAATAAAGTAGCACTGTACACATATGTCTGAAACGTAAAAGAGAAGTGGTTGTACTTGTCATATTTGACATAGTTTGCCCCAGCACTTTAAATGTAGCTATATCCATCTGGAAGCTAATTCTCTAATTCCGTGTCTTTTTATCTGTGGAGTTAAAACAAAAGGGGTGAGCGAACTACGCGCTCAGTAAAGGAGACGTATGCTGCTTTAAAAAAAGCAAAACTATATGCCACAAAGTATTTATTTTTTCTAAAATCATACCAAGTAGCAAAACAGTGGATATAGTAAGCAATGCTCTCAATACACCATTCCAATTATTGGTTAAACAATTTACATTAAAAATGTAGTAAACAATAAATAGGATTCAGTAAATCCCCTCAGTAAACAGAATCAATAAGTTGAGACTAGGCATCACCCTATAAATAAATCATGCTCTCATCATTCCCTACCCCTTTCCAGGAACACAAGTCGTCCGCTTTTGGGGTGCACCTGTAGGCCATCGTCCCTCACGGCTATCTCGGCTAGATCTATGGCCATAATCTATAGGTGGTCCTCGGGTCCATTTGCCAAGTGACCTCGAGACCTCTGATGACTTGGTAGTTCCATCAGCCTTGTGACGCCCTGTGGTGCACCCGTTGGTTTATCGTCCCGAGCCATCGCCCCAGGCGGGTCACTCAGTTACGTGAATATTAATGCATGAACTCGGGGCCTAAAGTCTCAAAAATCACTTTATATCTCATAACTAACCTTTAAGGAATATTTCATAATTTCATCATTTTCTCAAAATGATTTGCTTTCCAAAAAGGTTTATATATTTTTTGTTTATAAACATAATAAAAATAGCCCACATTTCGTGTGAGAAAAATACCAAATAAATCAGCTCGCCCATGGTCAACTCGCCCATGGCGGCTCGCCCATGGTCAGCTCGCCCATAGCGGTGAACTAGTGTTCGCCCGCCAACATTAGCTTTTAAAAACAATTTAAACTGGCTCGCCCATGGTCAACTCTCCCTTCTGGCTTGCCCATGGCCAGTTCGCTCACTATGACTTGTTCATGACCAGTTCGCCTATTGTCACAAAAAAAAGGATCGTCTATTTTTGGCTCGCCCAGATTTTTATTAAAACAGGGTTGTTTGCCCAAAACAACATAAAAGGGTTCGCTCACTTTGGCTCGCCCAAATTTCAATTAAAACAGGGTCGTTCGCCCAAAATAACATAAAAGGGTTCGCCCACTTTGGCTTGCCCACTCTTTATCAATTCGCTCAAAATCAAACATAGGGGTTTGCTTTATAGCTCGCCCAAAATCAAAACAATTTATCAACTAATGCATGTCATAAACCAAAACAATTTCTCAATATTTTCATAATATTTTTACTCCACAGGACATGCATTTACTTCACATACAACTCCCTTACCTGGTCTTACGAAGCCTAGCTTTCTGCTCGCCTTCTCGATCGCTTTTACCGAATCCTTAATTCCCGGATGCAAAATAATTTATTAAAACTATTAATATTTTCTTTTTATATATTTCCATCACTTGGGCGAGACTTGAGACAAATCAACTAGCTCGCCCACAGAATTCCTACTAACTCGCCCAATAGAGCTCTTACTAGCTCGCTCAACCGAGCTCGCCATTCATCAAATGGCTTACACGTGGGAGCTCGCCCAACCTTACTCGCCATTCTCATATTGGCTTATTTGTGGGAGCTCGCCCAACAATCAACTCGCCATGCCTATACATGTGAGTTCGCCATACGTGGCTTTCTATTCAGAGT
The DNA here is from genome assembly GCA_032173925.1 of Heritiera fomes. Taxonomy (NCBI): domain Eukaryota; kingdom Viridiplantae; phylum Streptophyta; class Magnoliopsida; order Malvales; family Malvaceae; genus Heritiera; species Heritiera fomes. The sequence continues at coordinate 9,866,245 of JAPDPM010000009.1, read as the reverse complement.
TGGGTTCGCCTGTGAATTAAACTAGCGTTGGGCGACCTCGCCCACTTGGACAAGTACTTTCAACTTGGCGAGTTCTTTATTTGTTACTCTCCTCATTGGCGATCACTAACATTCAACATGGGCGATCACAATAGTCGTCATTCTCGTCACTTTTCAGTATTTTCTTTATTTATTTTTGTCTATTTCCAAGACTACATCTTGTTTCTAGTTTTCATATTCTCTAAGGATTTAACTAAAAACAAGGCTGCATCTATGTTTATTACTTTGTAAAACATAGAAATCTACCATTGAATATCAAGAGAATCATAGAAATATGGAACTCACCTTAACCAACTGCACTTCCAGAACAGATCACTTTCGGTCTTACGTTGGCTTCCTTTTGCTTATTCCTTTAGCTCATCAAACGATGGAGGAAAGGTTTTGCAAGCAGGTTTACTTGTTTAGCCAACTTAAGGATAAAGTTTAGTAGATCAAGCATGACAGAAATGGAAGGAACAGAACATAAACTTGCAGTAGGATAGTTTTCGTGAAGAAGATGGAGTTTGCTATGTCGGTTTTCCTCAAGTGTTTCTTCTTATATAGCCATGCTAATCCAATCAGAATCTATCACTTGGCCTTTATTCCGCTTCTTTCATCATTTCACGTCTTAACATACATTAATTAGATGAAAGAGACAGCTAGGTTTAATTTTTCTACCCTCATTAATGGATAAAGACACCTGTGGCCAACGAAACAGCCTGCCAATCTTTTCTATACCGTTTCTTGACTTATTTGCCTTCTTTGTTTTTATTCCTCAACCAATAAAGATAAGTTCTTTATTGACTTTAATATCCTCTCTTAATTTTCTTCAGCAGTGTGGCGTACAAAGTCAATTTTTACTGCAATGGTTTTGAATTTATTTCCCCAGATTGCCAGCTTTTATTTCCATTTTGTCCACACGTGCTGATTCCAGTTCGCCTACTCAACTTGAGACCTCAGCTCGCCATTCAATTTCAGCTCGCCAACTTAAGATTTGGCGATTACTGGCGGATTTGCTTTTCTTGGCGAGCACATTGAGATTTGGTGAGTACCTATTGCCTTGCTCGCCTACTAGGCTATCATTTGCCCCTCTATATGGGAGATCACATTACTCGCCATACTCACTCTTTGGGCGATCAGAGCCCTCGTCTCATTCGGGCGATTATCTTAATCAACATAACTTGGCGAACTTACCTATTCGCCAAGAAGGCAATTCAATCAACTCGCCTTCATCAAACTCATCATCAACCATTGGCGATCGTCCTATCTTGCTCGCCCATTGGCGAGCTGTTCCACTATAGTACTCACCCATAGAGTGTTTCACAGAAATTGCTCCATTCACATCCTAAGTTAAGGAGCTTTTCACCCAAGTGGAAATCAACATTCATTATTTATTTAATTTCCATTATCAAATTTTATAAAATCAGGGTCTACAGTAATGTAGAATCAGGTCTTACATTGGGTCAGCTACATCAAAGGGGATATTGATAAGTTCGTTGCCGATTCTAGTCGGTTTAGGTTGATCTTTGGCCTTTGGTCAAGTATCTCTATAGTGAATGTTTCACTACCTTTCCCCTTTACCTTCAACGCTGTCATGTAGCACTTTCGGGCCATGATCTAATCTCCTCGGGCCTCACCTATTCCTTGTGGGGTTGGAAACTTTATGTTTAGGTGTGGAGCAGACCCAGTTATTCTCATCATCATTTGACTAGGTTGGCCCAAGATGGCGTTGTATGTTCAAGGGATCTTGACTACCATGAAATCTACCATTGCAATGGCGGTCCTCAACTCAATACCCAAAGTGAGTGGGAGAGTGATGGTACCCAGTACTGGGACTTGTTCATTTTTTAATTCGACAAGTGGTACTGGGTATGGTCTTAGTCTGTCTTCAGTGATTTCCATGTTCTTCATGGCTTTACAGTATAGCATGTCGCTAGCGTTCCCATTATCAAAATAGAGTCTCCTTACCACATGATTGTAGATGATCGCACTAACTACTATGGCATCATCATAGGGAAATTCGATGCCCTCTAGATCTTCTGTGGAGAAAGATATTAGCTCATCTTTCCACAACCTCGATTTCTTTACCCTAGAGTCTATCATTATTATGGTAGCTTGGTCCATCTTCTTTCTCGTCGAGGTTGGTGCACCACCAATAATGACACTGATTATGCCTGTTGTGGGTTAGTTGTTCACCTCTTCTCATTTTCTCTCTCCCAATTGGTCATGTCTTCTATCTCTTTCGTTTTTTTCATTTGTGGCCCCGGGTTTGATGTAATTGGTGCCAGGCCGACCATTGTAGTTTCTTTGCTGGTATCCTCCTTCTGGAATTCCTTTTTGGTGTCATTTAGAATGAATCTTTTCAGATGACCTCTTCTCATGAGATTTTTTATTTCATTCATAAGGTCGGTGCATTCTTTGGTAGAGTGACCGTGGTCTCAGTGAAATGTGCACCTCTTATATCTGGACCCTTACGGATTAGGTTTCATCGATCTTGGCCATTTCAATTGGGGATCCTTTCAATTTGCATCAAGATTCTTTCCCTCATCATGTTTAAAAGAGTGTAAGCATCGTAGCCCTTTCTCTTAAGACTCCTTTTGGTCGAGTACCCACTTAATCTCTTAAATCTTTTTTCCCTTTTGGTCCCTTTCGACCTCTTGTCCCCTTTTTTTGTGGCTTATATGCTCATCTTTCTCCTCTTCCTTGTCAAGTTTAGTGAACATAGTTTCATCGACGCTGATGTATTTCTCAGCCCTATGTAAGAGCTCAAGTAAGGTTTTAGGAGGATCCAACGAAAGGGAGAGTTTGAAGTGAAACTCATTGTTTGTGAGGCCATTCATTAAGCCCACCACTGCTACAAATTGCTCTAGGTCCTTGACCTAGAGAGTTAAGCATTGAACCTCATCAAATATTCCCTCAGTGACTCCTCGAGCTTTTGTTTGATCGCCATCAAGTTGAAGGGTCATTTTTTTTTTGCTCACTGGCTGTTGATGAAGTGGGTGAGGAAAGAATGACCGAGCTCTTTGAATAAGCTTATGGACTGAGGAGTTAAGCTAGAATACCATGCTTGAGTTGCTCCTTTAAGCATGGCAAAAAATGCTTTGCACATTAATGGGTCATTTACTCCCTATATAGACATGTTAGCACAAAAAAGCTCTAGGTGATAGAAGGGATCAGATGTACCGTCGTATGCTTCGATGAGGAGCATTCGAAAACCCGACAAGGGTGTGGCACAGTTGATTTCCTTGGAGAACGGCAAGTTTTCTAGCAATCTCAATTCCTCCATGTGGACTTGGCTTTATCTGCATTTGTCTTTCCATCGATTCCATTCTTGCCTCCAAACGGTCGTGAGCTCATTCTTCAGTCAAGGGGGTGGATGAAGAGGTGTTTTGTGGCTCCTTTCGTGAGTTGGTGGGCCACCCCTATTGAGCTCTGGGTTTAGATTTTGTTTTCATAATTTCTGGTGTAGAAGAAGAACTAGCATTTGCCTCCTCTGCTAGAGGCAAAGATTCTGGAGACGGAGGAGGTTAGCCGGTATCATTTCTTAACGGTTGTCTTTGGGTCGATGAGGGAGTGAGGAAATCTTGGACCAGTTTGGTGAGGTTTTGCAATTGCTGGGATAGTTGTTTGAACTTCTCCGCTGTAGGTGGGAGATGTCGGTCAGGCTGGTCATCGTGGGTGGTGTTTGGGCTAACCAGTGCCGCGGGTTCTTCTTCTCCGCCGCGGGTTCTTCTTCTCCGTTGCTCTTCTCCTTGGTGCCATTCTCAACAATAGATAAAAGCAAACCCCCTACCTAGCACGCCAAAAATGTTGGTGTTGAGAATGGTCACGAAGACAAATTGGTGGAAAGGAAGAGAAATATGTGGTCAGTTTCTTTTTCTTCTAGATGGTGGAGGCATGTATAAAGAGGAGACCGAGATCTGACGTATGAATCCTAACTAGCGGGCTTTATCTTGCTGGAAAAGACGTGGTCATGAATCAGTTAGGAAGTTTTTGGTCATCTTCGTGCCAGAAGGCCCTTCACATGTGCTTAGTCCCAAGGTGTGCTCTTGGTCCCAAGGTGGACGATGACAGTAGAAAGGAAACGTCAGCACGTTAAGCACTAACTTAGGCGCGTTAGGCAATCAACGCGTTAAGCGCTAACTTAGGCACATCAGGCAATGATGACGAGGGTAATGTTAACATGGTTATGTGTCCAACACGAACTTCAAGTAATGAATCGTGAACCTAGGTAAAAGATTGAAATGTCCTCATTCCAAATTACTTCTCATCAAATTTCTTGTTAGTTTTATTGTGTATGTGAAGTTACTATCCCCCTTCCTAAAATTGAACAATTCATTTAGAGTTGTTGTCACCAAAAAGCCCCAACATGTTTTATTCTTCATGGGAGGGGGAATGAATTTGTCTCCATTATGCCCCAAAAGCAACGATTATGTGGAAACCATTAGCCACAATCTTCGTGATTTTCAATTTGTTAAAGAGTTGTAGCAAGCTCTATGTTTCCCCCAAGATTTATACATTCTTTTAACACAGACTTTGATTGTTGGATCTTGACCAACTGCAAAACCAATACATTTTATAATACTTTCAGGGTACCTTGGAATGTTATATTTCCATTTGCTGTCTGGCTTATCTAGATAAGTAGAAATTTATTGATCTTTGAAGGATGCTCTGCATCCATTAGCAGCTAGGTCACTAAACTTGTGATGATGACTAAGGAATTTTGGGCTATGGCGGGGTCAGGTAAGAAATCAAAGAAGGGGTCCATAGCTAATATTGGCTAGAATCCTCCTCCTCCTCCTAACATAATTAAGCTTAGCACCGATGGATCTGTTGGAGGTAACCTAGGATTACCTGGGATCTTTAGGGATCATACAAGGGCTTAGAGCCTTGGCGTTCCTACCAATGTTTGTGCAAAACTTTAGGGAATTTGCAATGGATTACAACTTGTTCTGAGATTCGAATCCAAAAACCTTTTGGTGAAAGTGGACTCTAAAATTGCCCTAAGGTATGTGATGGAAGGTGTTTCTCATTCCCATACTTATTATCCTGTTGGGGCTGATTGTAGGTCTCTAATGCAATAGCTAGGTAACGAGAAGATCTCGCACATTTTCAGGGAGGCAAATGCTTGCGCAGATGCCCTTGCTAAACTTGGCACTACAATGGAAATTGCTTCTAATTTTTTTGACATTCCTCCTGCCTCTGTGAGGCTTCATGTTCTATTTGACTCCATGGGAGTTATGTTTCCCAGAATGTTTAGGATTTAGTTTCTTTTGATTTATGTTATGTTCCTTTCTCTTAAAAAAAATACTATCCCTTTGTAACAACTTTAAAAAGATTTAGACAGATAAAATATTAAAAATCAAAATAAAGTATCTAAAATTTTCCCCGAAGAATTTCAAGGAAGTATAAATCTAAATCTTTGCCAATGCCAACGCACATTTCTATATAATTTTGGAATAAAGATACTCAATTCAGCTCAAAACAAAGATGTAAGACAAAGAAATTCCAAATAAAACAGCATTGCATCCTGTCAGACAGAAGAAATACCAAGACTTAATCTTGATAACAGGTGAGGATCCAGGGAGTTGCAACTAAGTGACAAAGACAGGTGTTCCAGATTCATAGACCAACACAGCGATATTGGCCCCACTATAAGTCATTTACAACCAGGAGTCCCAGTCCGGTTCAAAAAAATGAGATTCACCGAAGAGAATTTCCTGTCTCATGAAGATCTTGATTCTTATTATTTTAGGTTACATCAACAATGCACATTGAGATTCTTTGTTTCTCAGCTAAAATTACTAGGCATTTGCTCGAAGGACCAAAAAAAGGAAAGAAGAGAGTATATGTTACCCTTAAAATTACCATCCCCAACTTGGGAATAAACAAAATTCACTCAATTCTTTTCACCGGCACTTCTGTTGATTGACAACAACTTGCTGAACATCTTTTTGGGTCTCGTAGGTAGAGCGCAGAAGGCCTTGAACTTGGAAGGTCTTCCCATTGCATCAGGGTTCATATCATTTTCATCCAAATCATCGTCTTCAGCTAGCTTCATCCTTAACGTTGAAATTCTGGACTTCGGTGATTTAAGGCCTGAGACGCTCCATTGGTCATCTGCTGGAATGCTAGTAGTGGTGCTTAAAGGCCCTGGAGGCTTTGACGGATCAATGTTATGAGAGGCTAAAAGTGCCTTGATGTTGCCAGGGAGCTCAGTAACTTTGCCTCCAGCTGTGGCAGCTCGAGCTTGCTCGAAGAAGAGAACTTGTACCACTACTCTAAGAGGAAGTTTTTCATTCTGAGCAGCATGCATGCAGGCCTCTACGGAGAGTTTTTTGCAGTCCAAAATCCGGCACAACTTTTTTCTTTCGCTCTTGTTTAGGTCTGGATGCGCCTGGATATTCAAACACAAGAACTACAGTAATTTTCTCCTTCATATTAGCACTAATGACTTAGTAATTTAATGCCACTTTTTTTCTGAATGTCGGTATAGATTCGGTAACATATTTGAGATGATTGCAATTAGCAATTAAGCACTTCCACCGTGAAAATCAAGGAAATGCTATTCATATCTTGACCTAAGACAACTCTGTAAATGTCAACAAAGGGAACATTTGAATTTCAGCCCGCACGAGCACTTAGTCAGCAGAACGTAAAATCATTTTTGCTAAATTTGTTAGGTCAGCCTAATCCTAACTGCCAGTTAATCAAGAACATGGAAAGGTTATTAAGTCAAGAGAGTTGGTTATCTACTGAAATTGGTGACCAACATCCTGAAATGTAATGCTGGAATATTGCAAAAATTCATCACAAGTGTGAATTTGGTAAACCAGTTTTATTTACCTTGAGATAAATGTCAATAGCTCGGTAGAGATCATCATGGTCAAGCCGAGAGAAATCCGGAATTGTCTCAGCTATGGCAATGAATTTTGACAGAGGTAAATTTATGTCTCTGCCAATCTCCTGAAGATACCCATCCACAATTTTGGCTACTTTCAATTTGGCGGTGTGTGATGCTGAAGAAGACCGCCTACTTTCCTGAAACTCATAATCAATATTCTCGGCTGAACGGGACCTTCTTCTTCTTTCAAAACCCAGCTTGGATCTTGGAGGGCTAGTTGGAGGACTCTGTCCTTGTAACATGAATTGCTCCAAAATGCTCAGGACTATGTCTACATCGTAGAGGGTGTCGCTTGAGTCTGATAGACAGGGTATTAACAAATCACTCACTCTTGCTTCCTCTAACTGAAGTGCCACTCTCCTAGCCAATTCCATCTTTGAAGAAGACGAAGCATTAAGAATGTTGGCTGCTTTCAGGAGTTTAAGCAGAAAACTGCAAGAAACAGCTCCTTTCTCTGACGGAAGTAAGCTCACTATTGATTCCAACAGCAGCCTGTGCTTTGAAGTAACCTCGCAATCTGAGTCCGAATCCGAGTCAGATGCTGCCCCTTTGTTAGCTTTTACTTTTCTGGATATGTTAGGTAGCCAACGAGATGCATAAATTTGCAATGCTTCGCCAATGAGATTAGAGGGTATTTTTCCACCGGATTTAATCGCTATCATTGTTCTCCAGTAGAGGTCTATGCCCAACTCAGCCATGTCCTCAGCCCACCATCCTTTGGCGGTTGATTTGTGCCTCTGGCTCTCTGCTCCATTGCAAGATACATCATCCGTAATCCTTCTCGAATGACTATGCGACAAGCTCACCTTTGAGGGGTGCGTTAAAACTTTTGACGCAATTGCTTCTATGCATCTGCTCGTAATCCCGAGGTCTTCCGACCATAAAGGATAGGCTTTGGTGCTCTGCAGCGTCACAATGGAGTCTTTCCATCCATGTAGGATGCAGGAATTGAAGAAAACTTCCAGTTTGTAAATCAAGTTCCCCTTCTCAACATCCTCTGTCATCTGCAAATATTCGGCTGCGCATCGTGTAGCTACAATGTTATACGCGCTGAGAGTGATTGTGATGCCATAACAGAACTTCGCACAGAGCTCAAACGCCTCAATTCCGCCAGGGAAATCTGGTAATTGGATAATTTTGTGTTGTGATGTTTCAGGGGATTCAGAGCACATCCTCTGCAGCCGCAAACACTTTGACAACAGAGGAAACTGCATGGAGAATGAATTTGCAAGATTCAGAACATATTTCAATTGAATTGCAAAAATTACAGGAATTAGTCTCGCGAAATTTTACCTTGTGAAGCAGATATCTACAGCCTTTCACTTGAATTATAAGGTCACTAGAGACTTCAGAAGAGACAGACCTGCGTCAAGAAAAGAAATCCATGGTATCTTACTTAAGAAAAAAATCTAGCCAAAACTTATCTCTGTCTTTAATCGGTCACAAGAATCATACCTCACAGCCTCGGCAGTGTAGAAGGTGTCAGGCCGAGATCCGAGTTTCATAAACTTCATGACTAAATTTTGTGGTGTTTTCTTCTTCACTTGGCTTTGTGTATTCACCAGATACAACTTAACATGATGGAAACTAATGAACTTCTGCGCATGCCTGATAACAGAAGCCTCCCTTTTGGTGCACCAAAAGTCTTAAAAAGTTCCTTCTCCAACAGCAAGCAAAAATGGTACTCCGAACAACAGAAAAGACTAGACTAGACCACCCATTTCCTGCACGAAAATTTCCCAACTAAGCAACCCCCAACTAGAAACCAAAACAAAAAAATAGACCTCAAGCTCCAGAAAGTTTCTAAATAGCAAATAAAACAAATAAACTGTGAAAAAAATACAGGTTTACGGAAGGTACTAGAGAGGTTATCCTAGACGAATGGATTACCAGGAGTTTTTGTTGTGGGTGTAATACTCGAGTTTTATATATAGAATTTTTTTATATGTAGCACAAAATAGACAAGTGACAGAAACCCAGAAGATCAAGTAATCCAAAGTCCTAAGTCCTTTCAGTCAAATTCTATACCCCATCTGATTTGGACTTGCAAAACAAAGAATCAAAGCCATTGCAATTCTATCAAGATCAAGTATTCTAAAACTCTCACCGCGTCAATGAACCCAAACGCAAGTGAAAAAAGTACACAGCAGCTCTCTCCAAATAGCATACATGAATGTTATGTTCAATACGTTACTCTAATTAGAAAGACACTCAGAGTCGAATAAACAATTTTTTGAGACAATAACCTGAAATCTAACGCTTTTGGTACTCTACACAAACAGCAACTGCCAATCATTCATCGGAAAATTCAACCAGAAGTATATGAAAAAGCTTATTATTGCGTCTGAATATATATATATATATATATATATATTTAATAGTTTTGTAAAATCGTAAAGAATATATGGTTTCAAGCCTCAGGCTTCAAAGGGATTATGCCATGAGTCCTATGACCATGCCAGCGTGCGATGAGAAAGGCAGCCCACGTGCTTAACCTGCGCCCACTTGTGCTCCTCTCTCTCATCATTGCTACACCCATTTTTAATTTTTCACCTGTACCCCCAGCATTATTTTAGTCAAACGCTAGTTTATACGCAACATCGTACGCCTCACCATTCCCATTTACTATTTTTTTTAAGTAAAAAAAAAGGAATATCAGAATAAAATGTAAAAAATTATTACGAAGATTTCTGTAATTTATATTGTCTGCTTTACAAAACAATATTATTGTTATTATTATTATTATAAAGAGCAAAATAAGGTAAAGGGAGAGCCTAAAAAAAGATGGATAGGATATGTGTATCGCTATCATAGTTGCCTTTAGCCAATCCTCACCTACGGCTTTGCGCTTTGCAAATTATATTTTATAAATGGGGCTGCAGCTGAACGTCTGCAAATGCCCTTGAGGTTTCACTAGAATATCACCAACAACCCTTTCCTCCAATTTAAGCCTAATGGTCCAATGATCATGAAATGCAATAGATTATTGGTGTGAAATGAAAGAAACAGTAGTTTAAGATAGAGTGATGTTAGTATGAGGTAAGGAAAGTGTTTTTCCGTCGTAAAGAGATTCGTTAATGAAATTTGCTAACTTGGCAGTTGAAGGTCAGCTTCAGACTTGATTTTGCATTGGATTCTTACAGGCCATTACTTTTTATTGCTTTGCAGTCTTTTGGGTTCTTCTTTTTTAAGTATCTTCTTTTTTCTTACGGCTGAGATTGACAGGAATGTGGGTTGAGATGATTGCAGGAGTAACGCAAGAATGATGAGTAATATATCCATAGTTTCCTAAAAAGATGAATTTATATATAATATATTGATAGTTTATAATTTTTATATATTGTTAATATATCAAAAGTTAGTATTTTATCTATAAATAAATTAAAAATATGTTAAGTTTTTAAAAATAAATTTAACTAAAATTTTTTTAATTTGGTTATAAAAACTTATTGATAAAATATTAATCTCTTGCTTATTAATAGTATATAGAATCTATACATTATCAATGCATTTTATATAAATCCTACAAAGATTATGCGTATAAAGTTTTTCCTTCACTTCATCAAAATATTAAGTTAGGTAACCCCACAGCATCCCTGTTTTAAGCTCTAGCTAGCTAGACTTTTCACAGCTCGAATGGGTGCGATTTATGTAAACAAACCATTAAAAATAAGTGCTTTTCTAGATTATGCATTAATTTTTTTTAATTTATTCAAACATTTTGCCTTCATTTAATTAAAACAAGAAGCGAGAAAAGCGCAAACAGGTAGAAATTGCAAGGAAAATCCCGAAGCTGTCAAAAGCACGGAGCACTCATTCCTCGGCCATAAGCTCCACTCCAGGTTACTTTTCAACCAAATAAACAAAACAAAAAGGAAATGCTTTTCATGATCATCTGATTTAGTTCAAGATGTTTTAAGGGACTTTCTTCTGCTGCTATACATGCATGAAATGAAAAAGAAAAGCCGTAGGTTACTGCGTTACTCCAATTGAAATAAAAAAATATCACTGACCCTTCAGGAGAGATCTTGGTACGATTGGATTTCACTTGATTTTCAGGCGAGCCAATCAATAAATAGGATAGAAATGTAACGTTCAACAACTTGATTTTGTCAGAGAGTGGTATTGTCCAATTGTTGTCTACCCAAATGTTGTGCCTTTCTGGGGCATGATCACAAGTGGGATTAAGACTCAGTCCCCGTTTAGGCTCGATCACTGTCCACAAAAGACCGAGACCCGGGCTTCGTCTTGGCTCGATCGATGCCAACCGCAAGCCCGGCAACTTTGGCTCTCCTGATATTTTCCGGGTGAGCTAAGGATAATTTGTGAAATTTAAGTGGCGTTGGATACAGGTAAAGTCTTTGTGGGCATAAATTGATGTCAATCCTACGTGGGAAAGAAGGGTGATCCACAAATGCTGTGACAGTCCTTATCTGTGCTACCCAACAGGGCGGCCAACCGACAAGCCCTCCTTTAGTAGGGCCATCTGGGGCCCATCGGGTGGGACCCTTGTAGTTGTCCCCCACTCTCTCAATTGGACCCAAGAGGTTGAATTTTGCAGCTGTTGCCCTTTGTTGGCCTCTCGCATGTTCACAAGGCCAGTTAAGTCGCATAAAAAAATTTGGATCCTCATTAAATTCTCGTTGAAAATCGAAATTCTATGAATAAAGGAGTGATTTAAAACACTCACACTTCATTGCAGAAGAAGACTGGACTAAATGAAGGAGATGCGCACTGTTAATCTTATAATTGGCGGGCAGAAGGTGACGCTCATGGGGGATCCCCTTAATACATCACTGTTCCGTTTGTTTTGATTTATTGATAAGTAATGCAAAATCACCATTTGCAGCAAACTGCTATTGAGTTTGATATTTACTTTAACAACAAATAAATTAATAGCACAAGGGCTGAAAGAGAAGCCTGAAACATTGAAATGACTCAGCGATTAGGCCAGTTTGGTCAGGGTTGCATCCGACAATCAAATTAAATTCAGTCTAGTAAGCTTTAAAGCAATTGTCTGGCTTGGTAATTATGTAGTGAGCAAATGTTACAGGCTCGTGTTATCACTGCCTGTTAGATATAACCCCTTTTAAGGGCTTGGAATTTTGCACGCATTAGATTAAATGCACACGCACAAGTCACAACCCGAAGATATCTGTGCCAGATTTGATGCATTGCAGGCTTGGCTGGCCGGTTGGTATCTTTTTGTGTTCGAGACTTGTGAATTGTATCCATCAGAGTTACAGGGGATCTGATCTCGACTCTCTTCCCCTTAGTGCCACTAGCCCCTGGCCCTGCATGGAGCAAAGTCACTTTCAGCTTTTCCAATGTGGTGCCCTGCTCATTTACTTGTTGGGCTTCTGTGTTTCTAATTAATTCAGGCTAAAACTTGAATATCTCTTCTTAAAAGGATTACCCCATTCTTAAGAGGGCTTATCTTCCTGATCAAAAAAAATGAATCCAGGCTTGGCGAAAAATACCAACATTGAAAAGGGAAAAAGTTCCAACTCAAACACATCTTATACGTAACTCAACTACTTGTTCAATCACTAACAAGTGGTTGGAAGAAGTAAAAATAAACTTTTTCTCATGCATTTGAACATAATTAGAATTTTGAAATCGTCGCTATTGAAAAAGTTTTACAATTTATTACTCTCGATCCGGATAGGATTAATTTCATACCTTAAAATGAATAAAAATACTTAATAGTTACACGAAAAAAACTGTGTCCAGCCATTAGTTGGTAGTACAAAACCATCGGTGAACTTGCAAATTCGAGGAGATATAATTAACAGGTTTTTATGTAAGGGAACATGAGACTTTTGTTACGAATAGTTGTTTGATATGTATCTACCATCTAGTGAAACATCGTATCAAACCAGAATCACTCATCAGTTTGAACAAATCTCATCATAACTATGTTTTGAAAATGAAAATCACTTTTGACAATATTCGACGAGATATTCGATTAACATCTTCGAGGCTGTATTCAGTTGAATGTTCTTGACCACTAGAAAGATGCACATGGTTAAAACTTGATTGTATCAGTAACTGGTCTAAATCTGTTAAAGGCTGAGATTCGATTACTTGGTGCCTTGTATTAGGAAAAGTTTGTTTGTAGGGCCCAAAGGCAGCTCTGACCAAGTCTATCTAATGATTGAGTTAGTCGAGTATTTTAGGAGAAAACCCACAGAATTTGGCTATAATAAGAGAGCTTATGTCCCAAACAAAAGGCAACGTACCTTACCTATAAAGCACAGTAGAGAATCAATTTCAGTAAATACTAATTTCTTTAGTTCTTTTCATCTTTCCACCACTTCTTCGAGGTCAAGAAGCGCCCTGTCTAGTGATGAGCTCGGCCTACCTCATCATTAATTAATTCCCTGTCTAGTTTTGCATTATGGCAAATCTCTGTCATGATCATTAACCATATGCTCAAACAAAATGGTGGCCTTGGTACAGCAGATGTCTTATGTTTAGTCAAAATATACGATTACCATCTCTGAGTACTGTCGCTAATGTCCAACATTAGGTGGACTATGGACAAGGGCTAGTCAATAACAAAAGCATTTTAAAGCTTGAAAATCACAGTTGCAGTTGTTAAACGATGGGATTTAGCTACTCTTTTCCTCCAAGTAACCCACCTTATTCCTGTGTTTGTCAAAGATTCGCGTGCAACGCGTGGCAAGGGGAGGATATGTGTGACACCACAAATAGATTTCAGCTTTACCTTATTCTTGACCGTGAAAGACCCCCCAAGAGAAAAAATATATATAGTTTTTTTTTAGTATGAATGATTAGTAGTGCCAACAGAGATAAATTGAGTTGATAAAGGTTGTCCACTTTGTTTGTAAATCTTAGATTCGACTTCCACTACTAACAATCTTCCTTCATAGTCGATTCATAAATCTAATATAAATCCTTACTAAAATTTTTTGTATGCCCTGACCTTAAACTGAAAAAGCTTCCTCCCACCTAAACTTTTGTTCAAAAAAATGATTAGTAGTAATCCAATCATCAAACTGCCCCCATTTCGATCAAGGTCCTGGTATAATTTGAAAGACTATATGCATACCAAAACACTATCATACCTTTTCACTGTTTGGTGGGCTAGACATTCAAGCTTTTTGCTGTTTGGGTAGCAGAATAGATGATTCATCCAGCTAAGAATTGCCATTACCCCTGTTCGTCAATTGAAAATTCGATCCTTGACTGACGGCTGAGGCAGCAAAAAACAATGCCTTGTTGCCTTTGTTTCTGCTGACCTTAAACTGAAAAAGCTTCCTCCCACCTAAACTTTTGTTCAAAAAAAATGATTAGTAGTAATCCAATCATCAAACTGCCCCCATTTCGATCAAGGTCCTGGTATAATTTGAAAGACTATATGCATACCAAAACTCTATCATACCTTTTCACTGTTTGGTGGGCTAGACATTCAAGCTTTTTGCTGTTTGGGTAGCAGAATAGATGATTCATCCAGCTAAGAATTGCCATTACCCCTGTTTGTCAATTGAAAATTCGATCCTTGACTGACGGCTGAGGGAGCAAAAAACAATGCCTTGTTGCCTTTGTTTCTGCTGCCAATAATTTAAATGTCCAATTACTAACTCATCATCTTTAAAAGTCTAAAGTTTTACACAGACTTGAAAAGTCGGTAGCTGCATAGATTGAGAAAATAAAAAAGAAAGAACTAAAAGCAAGGAGGCTGCCAGCTGGGGTTCTAAACTACTAAACTCCAAAGACAGGCAAAGCAAAGGCAAACTTGCTTCTTCTGCTCGTCACCTTTTCATGGCTGCCTGAAAAACCCAAAGTCCCATGTTTTTGTTGTTGTATCCTTGGTGTTTACAATTCTGAATACAAACACAGTAAATTGGTCCTGACCCATCTTTTAATTTGCTCGTGTGAATTCATATCAACTTTACTAAAGGGGTGGGGATAAAATGTTGAGATGAAACAAAAAGCAGTGACCTTTTTCTCTGTTCTTGCGTTGGATTAATTAACATCAAATCAAAATGAGATCAACAATACGTGCCATTCGACTTTGGTTTGTGTTTGAATCTTTGAAATTGAAAGCTTCTCTCTCTCTCTCTCTCTCTCTCTCTCTCTCTCTCTCTCGGTTTTGTTTTCAATCATTGCATTATTCATAAGCAAAATCCTTGGTAAGTAGTTAGAAATTTAAATAGAAAAAGGAAGAAAAAGGGTGTCCAAATTGGGTGAAAGGGGGGGTAGAAGTTGCGATACAAATGTCACATTTTCAATAGATGCTTGGTCCATCTATATCTTAGACATTGCCTAGCTATTTTTGTCTTCAGAAAGTAAGATATTGATAAATTTTCATATATCACCATTGAGAGGGCTTAATAATTTATCACTTCGGAATTTAAAAAAATTTATTTTAGATAGTAAAATGAATGAGAATATTTGTGATTACACAAAAAAAATAAAATTTCATATTGTAATACATAGGGATTGTTATACAACACATTATTAGTGAAGTTATAAAATTTTACAAGAAGGACTAAGATAGGATATATATCTGTTTTATTTTTAATATTTTTAAAGAGTATATATCATCATCTTAACTTTGTTTTTATAATTTAAAAATTTTACCTACAATATATAGAAAAATAATCCTATATATATTGCATTTACTTTTTGATTAGAGTAGATAGAGAATAAATAATAGTTTTATATAAACCAGACCAGCAGACACACGAGGGAATTGGAAATGACAATATATAATTTTTCCCTTTGGACTATCACTAGTTAAAGACAAGGAATTTGGTTATGAGATAGGCGTTTTGCTAGACTAGAGTCTAGAGTGTAAGTTTATTACTTTAAGTTTTGATAGTTATAACTTATTATTGGTTGCAATGGAGAAAATTTCAATTCCTATTGGTTGCAGTGAAGTTTTAAATCTAACGTTGTTATTTACATTTTAGTCCTACAATTTTTAAAAATTTTCAAAGTATAGGCAATGAGTATAACAAATCAATCTCATAAAGTAGACGTTAAGGGAGTTTCTTCTGGCAGCTAATTACAAATACTAGTAATATACAAGAATGTAGTTCATTACTTCATATTTTAAGGTCATTCTTTTATAATCTAACCATATTATTATTATTATTATTGTCGTCATCGTCTTCCTCTCTCATTTTAATGTGAGATTTTTTTTAAGTTTTGTGCACAATTAAAATGAGAAGAAAAGTCTTCTAATAAGTAGTAATTCTTGGAGTTCTACGTGATTTCTGGAGTCTTTTAATAAAGAAAGGCATGCACTTAATAAAGTTTTCTCAATTTTTTTTTTAAAGACACACTACCAGCGTTGCCAAGGTAGTAGAAAACAATGGAAATTCTAATCCCAATGCTAAGTAAAGAGCTTTTCATACGCAAAGCATTAAACCACAAGCACAAAAGGGGAATAATGGTAATGATTAGGTCCAAATCCAATCCATATTGTGATCAGCACCAATCCAAAGATCAAATTGAATAAAGGAAAGAAAGGATTTGGAATATATGGGCAAATACATTTGTTTTTCTCATTCTTAAGGTAAGGTTGCCTTTTTGGGATATGGTTTTATCTGATTTACATACCACATCATTAACCTTGAATTTTGACACTTTATGTGAGTCTCATTGGGCCACCTAGCAATTCCTCCACTCTCTTTGGCGAAGTGCCAAGTTACCCACAGTTTTTATCCTTGGGAAAGGGAAGCTACCTACCTGCTGTTTTAGTCTGACTTCCTAGAAAATTCCTTCTTATCTCTTCCACTTGGGTAAAAGAATTCTAAGGATTAGATTTAACTTTAAGCACTTCTCGTTGATTCTATGTTGTTAGAGGCATTGTGGGACTACCCATTTGCTCCCAAAAGCAAAAAGATTTCAATGATCATTTGATTGAAGAGAGATTGGTTATGTCTATCAACACTGAACATGTTAATTAATGTCACTTTTCTTTAAACAAAAGCTACTTTTGATAATTAATCTTAGATAAAATACAAGTTATCAAGTTTAGGCCACTTTAATTAGGTTAGAAACAAATCCCAACTGTCAAGATTTCCAATTTTTTCCTTCTAAGTTATCATCATGTCTTCCAATTAGTTTACTGGTAAATTTGTTTTGTTCAACCGAAGAGTAAACCCTATGAGATGGTTCCAATATGATATTTTACCGAAAAGCTTTTGAACCAATTTGTTTTGCTGAAAATAGACCTAAGGGTATTGATGAGATTAATTGAGGACGAGGAAGAGATGAGAGAGATAGGTAAGTGATAATGGGTAATTGGTCAACGAGGGCAATTCAGTCTTTCATCTCGGCCAGACAAAGAGAAGACCTGTCAGAGAATGACGTGATCTTGGTTATCACAACTCAATGTTAACCTCGGACGAAGGTCTCAGGGTCAGCGCCTGACACGCTGACCCTAATACGCTATCTAGTGCTTGAGTCGGCTTCTGATGCGCCGACCAGGCCTGCCTCGTCACCATCTCGGTACTCAACGCACCTCGAGGAAGCTGTAGGCGGGAAACTTGACCTCGGCTGTTTCGCCAACCTATACCACGAGCTGGCAGGGCAGAATCAATCCTATCCGGTTGCAATCTGACGAGTCCGAATCAGCCTATCCAGGTCATCCTTCCTTACGCCCACGTCATCTTAGGGCTTCCTCGACCTATAAATAGGGCCCGGATCTCCGAACAAAGGCCAAGCAACCAACTCTAAAAGAAATTCTGCCACAATCCACCTCGAAATCCATCCTCGACTTCGACATTTGGCACGCCAGGTAGGGGGACCTTTACCAACCCCATCGTTGATGTCCAGGATGGCACCCAGAAGAAGAACGGCAGAGGAAGAGGAACCGGCTGCTCCTGCAAGCCCAGACGCCATTCAAGATGACCAACAAGGGAGACGGCCACCACCAACGGCAGAGCAATTCGAGCAACTCACCCAACAGTTAAGGGACCTAACTGAGCTGGTCCAAGCACACCTTCTCACACCTTCTCCCCCAACCCAACGACCACCGCCCAGAAACGACTCCGAGCAACCGTTACCCTCTCCACCATCCCAACCACAGGGAGGAGACGCCAGCGACAGCTCTTCCTCCGTACCAAAAGTCGCGGAGAAAAGCAAACACAAAACCCCGCAAAGCCATTCCACGAAAAACCCGCATAGAACCATCTCAGCGGCACCCACAGCGGAGGATAAAACTCGCGACCAACTGGAAGCCAGGATGGAAGCCGTAGAACGACAGATTCAAGACAAGGCACAAGTCCATATGGACGAGCTTCGATTGCTTGAAACCTCACCATTCTCAGAAGAAATCAAGCGAGCTCAACCGCCACTGGGATTTAGGATGCCTGTGATCAAGGCGTATGACGGTACATCGGACCCTTTTGACCATTTAGAACTTTTCCGTGCTAATATGTCAATACAGGGTGCAGATGACTCTTTAATGTGCAAGGCATTCTTGGCGACCTTAAAGGGTGCAGCTCGTTCCTGGTACTCAGGGCTAACTCCACGATCGATACGCTCGTTCAAAGAGCTGGGGCACTCCTTCCTGACTCACTTCGTCAGTAGCCACCGAGCTAAGAAGACAACTCTCAGCTTAATGGCGGTCAAGCAAAAGCCTGAAGAGTCCCTAAGAGAATATGTCACGAGGTTCAATGCCGAAGCTTTGCAAGTGAAGGACTTAGAACAGTTCGTGGCGGTGGCCGGCCTAATGAATGGTCTCACGGACGAGGAATTCCACTTCAAGTTCTCCCTCTCATTAGATCCCCCAAAGACTTTGCCCGACCTCTTACAACGGGCTGAAAAATACATCAACGCCGAAGAAACGATGACCACTCGGCTAAACAACGAAGAAAACAAAGGAGAATTCAGAAGCTACAAGAAAAGGGGGAGAGAGGTCGAGAGAGACCAAGGGGGAAAAAGGCCAAACCGGCCTGGAGGGTATCCGATCAGAAGAAGCCCAGAAAAGAAGGGCTATGACACTTACACTCCCTTGAACACAACGAGGGAAAGAATATTGATGCAGATAGAATCGGACCCCGAGCTAACATGGCCAAGGCCAATGAAGCCAAACCCCCAAAGGCCCAAAAACAAGAGGTGTGCATTCCACCGAGACCACGGCCACTCTACCGAGGAATGCACCGACCTCATGAATGAAATAGAAAACCTAGTGAGAAGAGGTCGGCTGAAAAGATTCGTGTTCGGCGACACGACACGAGACATCAGCCAAAGAAGGTACCCTCAAGGGAACCGTCGTGTCTATGACGGCCGACCTAGACAAAGAGCGGGCAGAGTCCCGAACAACTTCAACGGAAGAGATGCGAGGCGTGACCAATCAGAAAGAAAGGCCAACGAAGAACGGGCCAACCGACCTACAGCAGGAATAATCAACGTCATCAACGGTGGAACAACAAGCTCAGCCAGAAAAAAAAGCAGACCGAGCTATAAACCCAATAGTCGGATCTCTAGCCAAGAGACTGAAGTCTTGGAGGGACGAGCTCATCTCTTTTTCCACAACCGACCTCGACGGTATCGAGTTCCCTCACGACGATGCTATTGTCGTCAGCGCTGTTATTTACAACCATGTGGTAAGAAGGATCTACATCGACAACGGGAGTGCCAGCGATGTCTTGTACTACGAGGCAATGAAAAACATGAGAATCGCTGAAGACAGACTAAGACCCTATCCGGTACCTCTCGTCGGGTTTGGAAACGAGAAAGTCCCCGTACTGGGAACGATAACCCTCCCACTGACTCTAGGCACGGAACCAAGGACAGCAACGGCCATGGTGGAATTCATGGTGGTAAAAATCCCGTCGGCTTACAATGCGATCTTGAGAAGACCTAGTCAAATGAAGCTTGGGGTAGTCGCATCAGTGCCACACCTAAAGTTAAAATTCCCAACACCAAACGGGATAGGTGAAGTCCGAGGAGAACAAACGTTAGCTCGGAAATGCTACTTGACAGCCCAGAAGGTGAAAAAGCAGGGCAACGAAACCCTAGCAATTGAAATCCCAAATCAGAGGCCCGAGCTAGATTTAAGCCGACCTGAACCAGCTGATGAGTTGATCAACATCCCTTTCGATGACGAAAGTCCAGACAAATCCATGTCGATAAGCTCCAAGCTCGAAGAGAGGAAGAACTTATTCAGCTAATCAGAAGAAACGCCGACCTTTTCGCATGGAAAGCAGGGGACATGCCCGGTATATGTCCTGAGGACATGGTTCACCGCCTCAACGTTGACCCGGAAGCAAAATCGGTCAGACAGAAGAAAAGGTGCTTCGCCGCGAAAAGGCAGGAAGCCATAAACGAAGAAGTATCCAAGCTCTTGGAAGCAGGGTTCATTAGGGAAGCGTATTATCCGGAATGGCTCGCAAACGTTGTGATGGTAAGGAAGCATAATGGCAAATGGAGGATGTGCGTAGACTTTACCGACCTGAACAAAGCATGCCCAAAGGATAGCTTCCCCCTGCCCAGCATAGACAGACTTGTAGACAATAACGCGAAGCAAGGATTACTTAGCTTCATGGATGCCTACTCTGGGTATAACCAGATCAAAATGTTGGAAGAGGACGAGGAAAAAACGTCCTTCGTGACAGAAAGAGGACTATACTTCTATCGAGTCATGCCTTTTGGCTTGAAAAATGCAGGCGCGACCTACCAGAGATTGGTGAACAAGATTTTCAAGAAACAGATCGGGCAAAGCATGGAAGTATATGTCGACAATATGATCGTCAAAAGCCCCACCATAGAAGTACACCTACGAGATCTTGAGGAAGCATTCCAGACCCTGAGAAAGCACAATATGAGACTCAATCCAGCGAAATGCACTTTTGGTGTCACCTCGGGAAAATTCCTGGGATTCATGGTAAATCAGAGAGGAATTGAGACAAACCCCGAAAAAGTACAGGCCATAATGGAAATGAAGGCGCCGACCTCCATAAAGGAAGTGCAAAGGTTAACAGGGAGAATAGCCGCACTGAACAGATTCATGTCCAGATCGGCGGACAGATGCCTCCCGTTCTTTAAAACCCTGAAGGATGCAAGGAAATTTCAATAGACCGAGCAATGCCAGAAAGCCTTCGAGGAACTGAAGGTTTCCTCTCCTCCCCACCAGTTCTGTCACGACCGAGGAATGGAGAAACTCTATACCTCTACCTAGCGGCTACGGAGCAGGCCGTGAGCTTAGTCCTGGTTAAGGAAGAATCCGACGTGCAAAGACCGTTGTATTTTACAAGCAAAGTGCTGCAAGGGGCCGAGTTAAATTACCAAAAAATCGAGAAATTAGCCTATGCTCTGGTAATCTCGGCAAGAAAGCTAAGGCCTTACTTTCAGGCTCACTCGATTATAGTGCTGATCGACCAGCCACTACGGCAGCTCCTGCAAAAGCCCGAGCTGTCGGGAAGACTAATCAAATGGACTGTGGAAATCAGCGAGTTTGACCTGCAATTCAAACCTAGATCGGCCATCAAATCCCAGGTATTGGCTGATTTTCGTGGTGGAGTGCATCACCACCGAAAACCAAGAAGAAGGTGACAAGGAAGATACACATAGACGAGGAACATGGAAACTTTATGTTGACGGGTCGGCAAATAACAAAGGAAGTGGAGCCGGGCTCATCCTGCTCAGCCCCGAAGGAATAAGGATTCAATACGCTTTAAGATTCAACTTCAAAGCGTCAAACAACGAAGCTGAATATGAGGCCCTACTCACCGGTCTCAAACTGGCCAAGGAACTAAAGGTAGATGAGCTGCTCGTGCACAGTGACTCCCAGCTAGTGGTTAACCAGGTCAGCGGGGAATTCGAAGCAAATGATAAGGTCATGGCCAGATATTTGGAAAGGGTTCGGAGCCTCTTGGGGAGCTTCAAAATCTGTGAGATTAAAAGAATCCCGAGGTCAGAAAATGCCTTGGCTGACTCCCTATCCAAGTTAGCTACTGGAGGGAAAACCGATCTGGCGAAACATGTCACTATAGAGGATGTAGCTCAGAAAAGTATCAACGATGAAGAACAGGTCGGACAAATTCTGGAAGAAACAGAAACATGGATGACCCCTCTTGTCAAATACCTTACCACGGGGGAACTGCCAGAAGATAGGAACCACGCTAGAGTAATGCGGCGCAAGGCCCCGAGATACACCCTCCTGAAAGGAAAGCTGTACAGAAGATCTTTCAGTATGCCGTACTTAAAATGCCTGGACCCAGCCGAGGCAAATTACGCCCTGAGGGAAATCCATGAGGGAATATGTGGAAACCACCTCGGACCCCGAGCCATTGCACATAAAGTCCTCAGGCAAGGGTCTTACTGGCCCACGATCCATAAGGACGCTACAGAATTGGTGAAAAAATGTGACAAATGTCAGAGGTTCGCCCCAATACAGCACCTGCCTTCTACTGACCTTACTTCAATTACTAGCCCATGGCCCTTCATGTTGTGGGGAATGGACGTGCTCGGGCCATTTCCAGTAGCCTCGGGGCAGAGGAAATTCGTTCTGGTAGTTGTGGACTACTTCACTAAATGGGTAGAGGCTGAAGCATTAGCAACAACAACTGAAAAGCAAGTGGAGAACTTTTGCTGGAAGAACTTAGTCTGCAGATTCGGACTTCCAAGGGCTATCATCACAGAAAATGGGAAGCAATTTGACAATCCAAGATTCAAAGGATGGTGCAAGGACTTAGGCCGGTAGCCCATCCTCAAGCCAACGGACAAGCCGAGTCTACCAATCGAGTTATTCTAGAAGCCTTGAAGAAAAAACTAGATGAAGCAAAGGGAAGCTGGCCAGACGAGCTGCCTGGAGTTCTATGGGCACTTCGGACAACCACGAAGGTCCCCACAGGAGAAACCCCATTCAACTTGGCTTTGGGGACTGAAGTCGTAGTTCCCGTGGAAATCGGTTTGCCAAGTCTAAGGGTAGAACTGGACATCGAGGCAGGGAATGAGGAAGCTTTGAGGAACAACCTAGATCTAACCGAGGAACAGAGGGACCGAGCTTTAATCACTATGGCTGCGTATCAGCAGAAAGTAGCTAGCTATCACAACAGAAAGGTCCGACCTAAGACTATTAAAAGGGGTGACCTCGTCCTTCGAAAGACCGAAGCCTCGGGGAGAGACAGAGTAGGAGGAAAGCTGGCCCCCAACTGGGAAGGACAGTACTTGGTCAAGGAAGTTATAGGAAAGGGAGCATTCAAGTTGCAAGATTTGGACGGGAAGGAAGTGCCGAGGACCTGGAATGCGAAAAACTTGAAAAAATATTACCAGTGAAATAACCTCGGCCTCCCCCTTTTTTTAGCTCGGCACATCTAAACAGTGTGCTCACTTTTGACCATCATTTTGCCCCGTATCAGTTCGGTACATCCGATGCACTATTACTTTCCTCTTGTATTGTTCCTTTGATCTTGTATAAGTCCGACCCAAATAGCTCGGCACATTTGAGTAGGATGCAACTTTTGTTAATTCAGAACTAAGTCCGACCTTATTAGCTCGGCACATTTGATCACAATACAAGTCTGAGCCCTTGAGCTCCGCTTTTGCTTTAAATCCAATTATTGCTAAAAGCAAACAAATGTTCATTAAAATTTCCGAAGCAAACTGATGTTCATTACAAATACATTCTAAGGCAAAATAAAACCATCCCAAAGCAAACAGATGTTCATTACAAGAAAAAGTCTTAACATATTAAACGAAAAATCAATCTCTTGCAGCGTCATCCTGCACATCAGGCTCCCCCTCATCATCAGCCATGATGGCCACCGTAGCTTTGGCATCCCCACCTTCGTCTTCTGCCACCTCGGCCTCAGCCACCTCGACCTCATAAGTAATGGTCTTGAGGTCATCAATGGACACCATGGATAAATCCAGATTGGGATAAACGTGGGCAACCTCTTGAACAGCCAACGCGAAGGCACCCCTCACACCCTCAGCATTGGCCCTCTTTGCCGCAGCCTGGAACTGAGGAGTATTCTCGAAACTAGCCAAGGCATCCTGGGCTACCGTCCTTTTGATTTCCTCCTCCCTTTCTCTCACTCGAGCCAGCTCGACCTTTAGGTCCTCCACCTCGGTCTTCATCCCTGCCACAAGAAGCTCGGATTCACGAACCTTAGCCTCTGTCTCCTCCAATTTCTTCGTTAGAGAATGAGACTTCTCTCGATAGGAGCTGTAATCCTTATGAAGCTTCTTGGCCTGCTCCTCAACCCTGGTAGCATGAGCCAAGGCAAGCCACGCGTGGTGTAAACTCGCGCTGGCATTGACCGAGCAGGGAGAATTCATCTTGTCTTTGTATGGGAAATGAGTAAACAAACAAATAATTAACTCCCAGAAACACAAGTAAAAATTCACATAGAAACAAAGTGAAAGCACCTGCTGGGGGAAGCATCGATCGAGCCACCTTTCGAGCCACCGAAGCACTCTCGAACGCACTGTCTTTCGGAGCCAAATCAATGCCAAGGTGCATGGTCTTGGGCGCAGCAATCTACCCCTCTTGCGCTGAAGGAACCTCTAGGACTTCACGGCTCCATTTCGGGGAAGGCTCCCTCACCTCGGCTGCCGCAGCCTTCCTCTTGCCCTTCGAGCCACCACCTCGACCTTGCTTTGGAGGTGCAGCAGTGGACTGAACTGCTCCCATAGCCTGTGGAGCCCGAGGAGCGGGCTGAATATAATCAAACACGTTGAACCGACCTGCCATACCTATGATAGAGAAAAACAAAAAAATAGCTTTCTGGTCAAGAACGCACTCTGGAAAAATCGAAATATGAAAGGAGAATTAGCATGAGTTACCCGGACCTCCAGGTGACCCGAGGAGATCCAACACGTCGGGCGAAGTCAAGAGCTTAGCGTCTAGAAGAAACCTACCATAGTCTCTCAATTTATTAATTTCATTGTAAGCTCTAAGCTCCTCACCATGAATCTCCTCAACCTCGTCGGCCCCCTCTCTCATCGGACCTCGGTTATTACTTACCTCCCACTCTCGAGGGCTTATTAGACTAAAGAAATGTACTTTCCAAATTTTATAAGAAAAAGGAATATTAGTAAAAAGCTTCTTACGAGGACAAGCTGTCACGTAATACCAGCTCTTATCTACAAGGATGACCTTTATCGAAGAAAAAGACTTGAACAACCTCACGAATAAAGGAAATTGCATCCCCTCACAAAGGACAATGAATCGGTCACGTGACGCCAGCTATTAGGTAACAACTGGGAAGGAGCAAGATCGTAAAAATTTAGAAGTTCGACGACAAAAGGATGAAGGGGAAACCTAAGGCCAGAAAGGACGACCTCCCTATAAATCCACAATCGGTTACCACCTCGGTCCTCGATCACTCTGTCAGCACACCGAGGAGGATCGATAGAAAACTCATGAGAAATGTGCCGATCCTTTTTTAGCTCAGCAAATGCTACCCTAGTAAACAAATTAGGACAGACCTCGGGCAAAGCTCCCCCCTTTAACGCCCTCATAACGTCTAGAGAATCCGTGTGGGTAGAAGGACCCCTAGTCAGAACGGGAACCCGTTCCTCTATGTGTACACCCGAGGCACGAAGACTCTCATCTAGTGCTCGTTTCTCCTCGGGTGACATTGGCTCTAACCACCGTAACCCCTTTGTAGAAAGCCCTACCGGAAGCTCGGGTGAGATTGAAGACGCAGAGGCCACAGACGCCAAATCCTCAGCAGCCTCTGCCCTACCAGCCTCACTGGCTAAATCGAGCCTATCCCCAAGTTCCCGCATGAATTCGGAACTATCCTGACTTGGGGGACTAACTATTTCCACGGAAGAAGACATTGGAAGAAAGGAAGGAAAGACTTACCTAACAAGCTCAGGTTGGTTGGGACACACTGGAAAGAGCGGAGAAGCGAAACAGGAACCAAGGAAACGAACCACTAGAGGCGCACAAATGAATGAGGAGGAAGCCGAAACCCGCTTTTTAAAGAGGAGTTCAGGAAGACCATGAGTCGCCTAGGGAACAGCAGTAGACCTACCGCCGACCTATGCTCAAAATAGGGCCCTCTGATCCATCACGGACTGCACGTACCCACGCAATCCAACGACCGAAATAAGATTGCTAAAAATACGTGTGTCAGGTATTAATGACAAAGATCTTTTCGAGCTGACCTTCTTCAAACCAAAACACGCAACGATAAATGTGGGACGAATCCCGAGACAGATGAAACTCGATCACCTGCCCCACTATTTGACACACGCCGACCTGAATCGTTCCTTTCGAAAACCCTGAAATTTAAGACCGACCTCACAACGTCCACCTCAGTACGCCGAGACCGACCTCACAACGCCCACCTCAGTACGCCGAGCCTCAAGACTGACTTTTGGGGGGACTGAATGATAATGGGTAATTGGTCAACGAGGGTAATTCAGTCTTTCACCTCGGCCAGACAAAAAGAAGACCTGTCAGAGAATGACGTGACCTTGGTTATCACGACTCAATGTTAACCTCGGACGAAGGTCCCAGGGTCAGCGCCTGACACGCTGACCCTAATACGCTATCTAGTGCTTGAGTCGGCTTCTGATGCGCCGACCAGGCCTGCCTCGTCGCCACCTCAGTACTCAACGCACCTAGGGGAAGCTGTAGGCGGGAAACTTGACCTCGGCTGTTTCGCCAACCTATACCACGAGCTGGCAGGGCAGAACCAATCCTATCCGGTTGCAATCTGACGAGTCCGAATCAGCCTGTCCAGGTCATCCTTCCTTACGCCCACGTCATCTTAGGGCTTCCTCGGCCTATAAATAGGGCCCGGATCTCCGAACAAAGGCCAAGCAACCAACTCTAAAAGAAACTCTGCCACAATCCACCCCGAAATCCATCCTCGACTTCGACAGTAAGAGCTTCAGATTGTTTGGGAAGGTGAAAATAAGGCAAAATGGTAACTTAGCCTCCCTTGATGAATGAGAGATTGTCTTTTATGTAAAGGTTGATCTGGCGTGGCCATCTTTAATTACGTAGTCTCATAAGCCACATCCACCATACGTGGCAAGGCAGAATTGGCCGACCTGTCACTTTGTCAAGTTCACAAGCCAATCTGGTATGACATGATTTTTTTGATCAACCTGTGATGATTTTTTTCTTAAGATAGTTCTTTGATGCATGCTTGATGTGCTCATCCTTGACAAGGCAAGTTAACGTTGGACACACTGAAGACGCTACATGTTAGTTTCAGGTGATGTGGTGTCGTCTTGACTGTTGTCTTATTTGAGGTGAAAGACAAAAATACTCTTAGGTCCCAATACAGTCTATCACAATTCGTGGAGCAGATTCTTGCTTTAATTAAGGCAATTGAATTCCATCCATGCTCCTCTTTCATTCCGTATGACAAAGTTCCCCTCTCTGACTCTTTTTCACCACAAATCTAGTCTGTCCAAATCAAATACCGAGGGTCTGGTTTCTGAAAGTCTGGAGGAAACAAGTCAATCAGAATTGGGCTCCAAATTTGAGCCGATGACCAGAAAAGTAGGCGACATAACCACCTTCTTTAGCAAGAGCATGCATTGCTAAATTGTTTGCATATATAGAGAGAGAAGAGCAAACAAGTCTAAGACAAAGCCCAAACAACAACAGCACAGAGTTGGTTATACAGCTAAACAACACCCACACCACACGTGAAGATTGTCACTGAAAATTCTTTTACAGTTTCAAATATTAAGCTTTTGTTTGTGTCGGAGAAAGCCCAAGGAAGAGCCACCATGGCCAGTTGGCAAGGGAACATTGACAAAACCATTCTACCAAACGGTTTGATAGCACACGTGCATTCTTGCCAAGTACAGCCTCCGTTTGTCTCTAGTAACGCCAAGCCATGAATCCACTTTACATTTGCTTGCTACGTGTGAGAGAATCCATGAACCGACTCCACTGCTTCAAAGGCTAGCGAGCTGTAGATTCCGCAATCTTTAGGTTACTACAGTTGTATCTGATGCTGATAGTGTTTTCTAAGAAAAAGAAATAAGGTTTTGTCATTTGTTTTGGGGAATTCTATTTATCCACCAATATTTCAACAATATCAGCAACAACGTTGCACATCTATACAAAACAAATAAAGCTGGCCAACCTTTTTATAATGCGAAGAAATTCTACTGCATAATACATAACGAAATTTCTATAATTTAAGTTCTGTTTGGTTCGCGTAAAATAATTTTAACAAAATTATTCATGAAAATTTAATTTTTTGGAAAAATTAATATTTTTTATTGTTTGATTGATATGCTGAAAAATATTTTTTGCTGTTTGTTGTTTTAATCCAATATAGATTAGGTTGAGTTTCAATGAGAGTTTGGAAATTATCTTCTCTTTTTGAAAATGGGAAAACAATTTTCCAAAATCGTTAAAGATTTTTCATTGACTGAATTTTATTTTTCATTAATCAAAAATGTTTTACGTGTACCAAACACTAGAAAATGTAAAAAATATTTTCGAGAAAATGAAATACGCTACTCATGAAAAATAAGAAAAACTCAACTAAAAGTCAATAAGACTTTGGGTTAATATTTCATATTTGAGTTTCACCAAGTGTAATTTACTAATTTAGTTAGTTATAAATATTTATTAATTTACTTAATTTAAGTAAAATAAGTTTTAAAATTATCGATTCAGAAAATATAATATATTTATTGTTATAATAATTTTTAATAAAAATGTACTTAGAAGAAAAAACCCTCAGCTTAATGATGAAAGACTTGGACTTATTGTCTCATTAATGGGCTGTGGCTATCAAAAAGAAAAATTTGTAGTAAGGAAAATTTGTCTAATGGGTCTTCTTAACCAACCCACGTAAGATTTTTATGGGCCAAAAGGATTTGATCGGAACTGAAGAAATTACAGGAGAGAAGAAAGGCTTGAGAACGGTTGGGTCAAGTTGGTGCAAATTCTCAGTCGGGATGGGTTGCCTGCCTCTCTTCGATTTAGGCTTCATGGGTTTTACTAGCAGGTGTGAGTTAGGGGTGTAATCGAGCCGAGCCAAGCCGATACAACAAGGTGCTCGAGCTCAAGCTCGACTATGAAATCCGGTGCTCGATACTTGGCTCGGGCTCAATCAAGTCGTATTTTTTGAACTCGAGCTCGACTCGAGATCGAAAACGAGCTACTCGAGCTCGCTCGATTAAGCTCAACTATTCGAACTCAATTCTCATGCTCGACTGTTCGAGCTCGAACTCGATCATAAGCTCGAGCTCGAATTTATTTTATATACATAAAAATATTATTAATTAACAACAACAAAATATAATAAATTTTAATAATAATATCAATACCACATCAACAATAATGAAAACCTTACAATAAAAAAAGTAACTTACACAACAACATTAATCTATCTAGAAAATTATAACATCTTACATAATTTCGAAATCATAAGTTAAACAATATATATAAATATATATATATATATATATATATATATATATATATATATATATATATAAAGCAACAACACATCCTTTACTAGCTTTAACAACTGATCCATCATCAAATCCACTTGATCCATCATCAAATTCATTATTAGCTCCAGCAAACATGTACACGACACACCACCTGTAGAGTAGCCAACAAGATCAAAAAGAATATCAAATCCAAGGCAATCCCAATCACATCTACCCAACAACTAGCAATCCATCCAAGTTTTAGTAAAGTTGAAGAATTAGTCTTTGAATCTGAATTTGAATCTAAAGCCTTCTGTGTTGAGGTTCAATCTAGAACAAAATGTGACATAAATGTTGATTTACTTTTTATACAGTGTACCATGACCAAGAGCAAGATAAAGTGCATAGCAGTGATGATAAACAGCCCTTGCCACAGCAGAAACAACACCAGAACAAGAAAAAGAAAAAAGAATCAGCCATAGAAAGTAATCACAGAAGATGATTAACAGTCAATCATGACTCATGAGCACCCCGATAAACAAACATAGTTTTATCATCAACACATCAGCAAAGGATTCCAACAACATAGTATTATTATTATTATTATTATTATTATTATTATTATTATTATTATTATTATTATTATTATTATTATTATACATTGATTTTGAGAATAATTTAGCTTTTTTTTTGTTCTTTTTACATGTTTAAGGCATGAAACATTTTGGATAAAAGTTTTTTTTTATTATAATTGATGAATATTCATTACCAATATTGCGAGAATCCTGGAAATTAGACCACGCAGACAACATCTTGAGCTAGTCTCAAGGGAACTCAAGAAATCCATCTATTACAAAAGCAAAGGAAATTCAGGAAATCTAAAAATTCATTAAAGAATATGCACATGCACTCACTTTCCTATACTCACGCATGTGAAAGAGAGGGAGATTGCAATATTTTACCAGTTCAAGCTCTTATTATTCTTCTTGCCTTAAAACCCAGAAAGAAATAATCCCAAAATTTCTCTCTGCCTTTCCCATGAAACCAAAAATTCTAGCAACCTTCCTTCTATTTTCTGCAAAAAAAAAAAAGGAAAATCATTACAAATTTTAACAAAAAATAAATTTCACAGTTTGCAACGGAAAAATATTTCACAAGAAATATATTACATGCAAAAGAGAAAACAAAAAACAAAAAAAAAACAAAAGCTTTACCACAGAAAAAAATTTCAAAAAATCTAATCCTGTCGGTGACAG
Source organism: Heritiera fomes (assembly GCA_032173925.1). Lineage (NCBI taxonomy): Eukaryota > Viridiplantae > Streptophyta > Magnoliopsida > Malvales > Malvaceae > Heritiera > Heritiera fomes. The sequence goes on along the minus strand of JAPDPM010000009.1, from coordinate 9,835,708 downwards.
AATGAGGGTCAAGCACACTTGCTAGTAGCTACTGCCTACGTGCGTAAGTTGGGTGAGTGGGTGTGGGTGATTGAAGGAGAGGTGCGCTGCCACGTGCGTGAAGGTGGAGATGGTAGCGACTCCATGAGGCCAACCGAGAGGACTTACTACGGCCAAGGAGAAGCCAGATCTAAGGGCTGACGGTGTCGTCCGTGCTAGATCTTAAGGCTGAGTGTCTCACCAGCGCAAGATCTGAGGGCCCAAGGTCTCGCCAGCGCCAGATCTGTGGAAGATGATCCTCGACAATCGGCACTGGTTCATCGTCCTCGTGTGGCACCAGATCTGGCATGGATGGTACTCTTCTGTTGAGGCGAAGCCGGATCTGAAGACGAAAGCATCGCCGGAGCTGAGGGAGGTGGTGTCGCCAGTAATCAGTGGGGAGATGGGCGGAGCAAGCGGAGGGGTGCACCGTCTGGTTTAGAGAATTTAAAGTGACTGAACTAAATGGGAAGAGTCGAAAGGAAAAGAAAAAATGTACAGCTTAATAGGGTTTTCTAATTTATGTTATAATTAAAATTTTATAATATTATAATAAAATATATATTAAAATATTAAATACTCGATTAGGCTCGCGAGCTACTCGAGCCGAATACCATATTACTCGAACTTGACTCGCTCGACAGCTCGAGTAGCTCAAACTAGAGCTCGGCTCGAGAAAAATCGAGTCGAATTCGAGTTTTTTTTGAGTCGAGCCCGAGTAGCTTGCGAGTACCAGTGTATCGTTTACACCTCTAGTGTGTGTAGACACCAAATTTTGTCCGGATTATATAGGTAGTTGACTTGATTCTCATTTTGGTCATAAAAATTTGATTGTTCATTTATTTGACTTAATTAAACTTGAGGTCACTAACTCGAAGTAATTTGATGAAAAAGTTTTAAATTTGAGTTCGAATTAGTTTGCCCAATTGAAAAATTAAATTTTACTTGTGAAAGTTCAATCTATTTCAAGGTCCAAAGGATAAAAGTCCTGGCCTGAAGAGGCCCAAAATTAATTTAGAATGGGAAGCCTTTGGACTCATCAAAACCAAACCCGATCATGAGCAAGAGAGGGCATGGGCTTAGCAAGCCCGATTCCAATTCAAGTAGCTACTTTGGAGGTCCAATTTCAAGTTTCTTTATTAGTATTATTATTATTTGTTTTTATTTATCTTTCAATTAGTTTTTTTTTTAAAAAAAATATAGAAAACTTAAAATAAAAAGTAGGTTGTTGGTGCCTTACACGGCACCAGCTATTGCTTACTGTCAGAGTAGGCTGCTCGCTATTAGCCAACCTAACGTCAACCCACAGCCTCAATAGTCAACAAAAAAAAGGTTGGCCTAAGATTGTAACCCCGGAAAATCAGGGATCTCACCTGCATTAACCCAAAAAAAAAATGGAAAAGAAATTCTTCTTAAAAGGACTACGGAGGCAACCAAGCAAGGGAGGGCATTCACTCTTTTCTTTCTTCTCGACAACAGGGGCTTCTCTCCTCTCGGTATTCCAGTTCTCGTTCAGCTAAAACAGAACCAACACAGCCACTGCCATCAGTTGCCATCGCTATTTTCAACCCCCCTCCACCAGTGAGAGTCAAAAAAACTGAGGGCCACCATTCTTGCCGCTACCATTGCCTACTATCCGAACAACCACTGTCTCTCAACCTCACGCACTCACCACCAACAAATCAAACAACCAACACTTAGACGACCTTTTGACTGTACCCGGGCATAAACTCATTTCCACCCCACCTCAGTTTCAAGAAAACCCATAAGCCACATTCCTCCCTAATCAACCGAAAAAAAAATAAACAGCTACGCCCACAATCAGTAGAATCAATCCACAACAAAAAAAGAGTTCAAACACTTTTACTTCAAAAATCACAAATAAAATGGAAAGGAGTGGAGATCTCTGTCGTTTTTTTTTTCTCTGGGCTTTGGTTTGGAGCTTTGAAGATCTCAAGCTAGTGTGGGTTCAGAAAAAAAAAAAAGGAAGCGAAGGAGGAGAAGGCAACTGTCGGCCGGGGCTATGGAAGTAATGGAGGGAATGAACGACGTTGGCAGAATGGAGGGAATGAACGGCGTTGGCAGATAGGTAGTGCTAAACAGGTCGACTTGGAGAAAAGAATGGAGAAGTTGATTTGAAAAACTAAAAGGTAAAAGAAAGTGTTGAAGGTTTAGTCGGCTTGAGGATCGAAAACAAGAAACCGTACTGGTTTATTTTCTTACTTTCTACTTATTTATTGTGCCTTTATTATTTGTTTTATTAGTTATTTTTTTCATTCATTAATTGTGCTTTGACTTTTACTTGCTAAGTAACCAAAATATAAAAAGCTTTTGTCAAAAAAAAAGTTAAAAATGATTATTTAAATGTTTTGTGTTTGTACGTATGGCTTGGTGGTGTAGTGCATTGATGAGGTATTTTTTATTGTTTATTTTAGTTGCTTCCTACTTGATCTATTTACTTTATTTGCTTTAGTGTATAGTGATCGTTGAGTTGAATAGTTAAGGGTTTATGGGAATGCTACCTGAATGTGTAATATGTTTTGTGATTTATATGTGAATTTATTCCTTGATAACTTCTTTTAAAATGCTTATTAATCATTTGTCCTGCTTATAAAATAATATGCATCAAATAAAATTCATAATTATAAAAATAATAAAATCTCATAAATTGATTAATAAATTTAGAGAATTAAATATCTTCCGATGATGGGATGTCATGAAACTCACAAGTAGTGATTTCTTGACTGATCCCTAGGTGAGAAGAGTCATACTAAATGTTACCAGAGTATTGGGATATTTAGTATGATTTTTCAATAATTTAAATTTTTATTAAAAACAAAAATAAATAAGTTTTTAAAAAAATAGAAAAAGGGAAATTAATAATAAACTCCGATGATGGGATGTCATGAAACTCACAAGTAGTGATTTCTTGACTGATCTCTAGGTGAGAAGAGTCGTACTAAATGTTACCAGAGTATTGAGATATTTAGTATGATTTTTTAAAAATTTAATTTGTTTTATTAAAAATAAAAATAGATAAGTTTTTAAAGGAAAATAAAAAAGAAATCAATAATAAAATTTAAATTTTAATGAAATTCTTCCGAGGATGGGATGTCATGAGACTCACAAGTAGTGATTTCTTGACTGATCCCGAGGTGAGAAGAGTCGTACTAAATGTTACCAGAGTATTGGGATATTTAGTATGATTTTTCAAAAATTTAATTTGTTTTATTAAAAATAAAAATAGATAAGTTTTTAAAGGAAAATAAAAAAGAAATCAATAATAAAATTTAAATTTAAATGAAATTCTTCCGAGGATGGGATGTCATAAAACTCACAAGTAGTGATTTCTTGACTGATCCCGAGGTGAGAGGAGTTAGCTAAATGTTACCAGAGTATTGGGATATTTAGCCAAATTTCTCAATATCAAGAGTTTTATTAATAAAATCAAAATAAATAAATTTCTTTTAAGTTTCATGTGCATCATTTATTAACTATTTACATCATATGCATTCATAATAATTTTTGAAACGAGTGTGAATCTTCTGATGATGAGATTCTATAGAACTCACAAGTAGTGATTCTTAAGAAATCTCTAGGTGAGGAAATTATCCGAAATGCTACCAGAGTATTGGGGTACTTCGGAATAATTTTCAATACAAAAGATTTTCACTTATTTCAAATAAAAAAATAAAACTTAAATGTTTCAAAATTAAAAAAAATAAAATTGATTGGAATAAAATAGGAATTAATTTTAAATATCAATTCAAGACCATTTCACTAAAATCAAGGGATAACACATGATTATTATGGTACCGTTTTTCAACGGGCGTCGTGGGGGTGCTAATCCTTCCCCACGCGTAACCGTACCCCCGAACCCGATTTTTGTTTTCGCAGACCAAAAATTTGTCTTTTTAATAAAACTTAATTAATTTTGAGATTTTGTTAAAAAGATAAATATTTTTAGGTGGCCAATCACCCCTAGTCAAAAAAGATTGGTGGCAACTCCCATTTGTTTTTTTAAAATGTTTTCAAAATCGTCGAGCGCGAAGCCGTTACGACAGCTTGGCGACTCCACTGGGGACGCTTTTTGAGGGTCAAGCCATTTATTAATCATGTGTTATCCTAAGTTTTAATTTAAAGGTCTTAATTAATATTTAAATTTTGTTTCTTTAATTTTAAATGATTTGTTGCATTTGTGTGAATAAGTTATTATGTTTATTTTATGGCATTCTTTATCTTGTATATATTATTGTTAATAAATTATTGGGACATTGTAGGATAAGGGTTACGGTTTGATAAAAGTTCCCTCATACACATTTGCACTTGCATTTGCATAACATGAGCTCTATACCCGGGTTCTGTCCTTCTTAGGAGGGAGTAGAGTACCTTTGGTCTAGTGAGGTAATCACCTCCGCAATGGCAAGCGAAATACTTCCACTCAAATTAAATCTTACTAGTCCAGTGTGGATGACAGTGAGATATAATTTGGGAACCTTTAGATCTTCATATCCCAACCCAGCATGTAAAAGGCCTTAAGAAGCCGAGCCTTAGATAGAGCCATGCCCGATTTTTGTAGAAATCATCCCGAGATTAGGACACATGAGGGAACATTTTTATTATTTTCTTTTCATATCATAACTCTATTGATTTTTTTTTAATTCATGTTCTCAAAAGAATCAAAAAATATTTGTTTTCAAGTAAAATTTCACATTTTTACAATTTTATAGAATAAAACAAAGATTTATTCGTTTTACCTTTTTGTCAAAATAACAAGAAAACATCCATTCATTCTTTAATAATATTTGAAAAATAACAATAATGTTCTTTATTTCTTTTAAACCAATGCATAGACATTAAAAAGAAAGAAGAATTTTGATGAGAAAATAAAAGGTAAGTGCATTGTCACATTCTTTTAAAAATAGATTAAATTAAAGAAAATAAATTGTGGTGAAAATAAGATTTTTTTTAAAATAAAAGAGAAAAAGATTAAAAAAAAAAGAAAATTTATTCTTAAAAAAAAGGGAGGAAAAATCATCAAATTCTAAAATAAAAAAAGAAAGAAAGAAAGAATTCATTGAATTTAAATGAGAAAAAATTTTTGATTCTTTTATTCTTAAATTTTAGCATGACATATTTCATTACATTAATGCATTCACATCACATAATAAGGAAAGTATTTGTCTTTTTGGAATAAAAGAGGTCAAAGATATGGGAGATCAATTAGAAAGCTAGACTATTTTGGAGAATAATCGAGAGAAGTTTGGACGTGATATACGAGAGATGAAGGGAAAGCTAGCTAAGATAATGCAGATGCCTGAAAGTTTTGGAGAGGCTAAATTGATTCATTCTCAAGGATCATTGTTGTTTCCAGAACGACTACATGTTGAATCATTAGCAAATGGACACCAATTGACTTGTCATATAAGGAGAAAGGACTGATTGATGCAAAGTCCTCGATATAAGGGAGGTGGCTACAAAACTTTTTATAGGTTTGCATTAACTTCATTCATATGTGCACAACATGATTTTGACAGAAAATAATAAGGCTAACAATAACTGTTTCCTTAAAGAAAAAAATATAAAGAAAAAAAAAGAGAGAAAGAAAAATAGTGGATCAAAACAAAGGAATGGATAAATGACAATTTTCAGTTTATAATTTCCCTTTTTGCTTTTTTAGTATACAGCTTGTGATACTCTGAAATAACAACAAGGTTGAATTTTCTTTTTATTTCATAATTTCCATACAATAAAAGCATCATACTAGCATGGCAAGCATGACATCTAATTTTAGTTTGTGACAGATTTGGTGGAAAGATAGCTTGATCATTGGAAAACTTTGAAGATAGTTTTGGACCATGGAAGAGACAGAAATGACTCGGATGGAAAGGATGGAAAGAGCTCAACAAGAGATGAGAGAGCAACTGTCACAGATGGCAGGTTTGTGGGAGAAACTGAACAATGAAAAAATGGGAGAATTAGCTACTCAAGAGGGGCATCAGTTGTGAAATGTCGAGAATTCTTTTTGTCCAATTAACAACGGCTCACGAGAAACCCAATCATCTCAAGAGCCACAAGTAATGCCCACCGAGGGTTATGTGTGCCCTAATATGCTGTCTGCAGTCGACCCTAGTCAATTTCAAGTGCACGCAACTCCCACCATGAACCCCTTCGAACCAATTCATGTTGCTAATTTGGACAGTCATAAAGAGCAAGGGATGCCACAAGTGGAAGGAGGCTCAAATTCTCGGCAAAAGATAGAGCTTATAGAAGAAAGGCTTCGAATTGTTGAAGGAATGGATTTTCATGGATCTTTAGATGCTGCCGGATTATGCTTAGTGCCTGGTGTGGTCATTCCTTCAAGGTTTAAAGCTCCAAAATTTGAGAAATATGATGGGACCACTTGTCCAAAGGCCGATATCACTATGTATTGTAGAAAGATGGCAGCGCATGTGCATGATGACAAGCTGTTGATCCATGTTTTCCAAGACAGCCTTAAAGGATCTGCTGCTAGGTGGTATACATAACTGGGCAGGGGCGATATTCATTCATGGGAAGATTTGGCAAGGGCATTTGTCGCCCAATATAAGCATATTGTGGATTCGGCCCCAGATCGTTTATCTTTGCAAACTATGGAGAAGAAAGCTACTGAAGGCTTTAGAGAATATGCCCAGAGATGGAAGAATGTTGCCACCCAGGTCCAGCCTCCTCTCACGGAAAAAGAGACTACAACTCTGTTTCTTAGTACCCTCCAGGCACCATATTATAATAGAATGATTGGGAATGTTACGAAGAATTTTGCTGACATGGTGGCCTCCGGAGAGATGATTGAGAATGCAATCAAGAGGGGCAAGATCAAGATAGATGACATTGCTGATAACAAGTCAGAAAGAAGGGAAGAAGAAGTACAAGTTACAACATTTGAGGAACAATTTCCCAAAAATTCCATTCCACATAATCCTTATTTGTCTCACCCATCATATGGTCCAACCTTGAATAATGCCTCTTATGATTCTTATCCTTTCTTACCAATCCCGCAACCAGGATTTCCAACAAACTCTTGTTCTCCAACGATTTTTCATGCGCCCATCTTTATACCCAGGCCAGTAGCTCAACCTCCTCAACAATCAATAAATAGCAGAAAAAGATCGAGAAGCAATCAAGGAAAAATCCCAATTCCAATCTCTGATCTTTTGCCCTTTTTGATTAAAAAACCAATATTTGACCCCTATACCTTTGAGAACAGCACCAAACCCGTTGACCAAGAGTTATGACCCGAACAGTAAATGTGACTATCACATGGGGGCAATTGGGCATGTAACAGAAAAATGCAGACAGTTGAAGGAAAGGATTGAAGAGCTCATCAAGGGTGGAATATTGACTCAAGAACTCATGGAACAGTGGAAGTCCACTTTGGTGTAAAATCATGGCATTTTGGCATATCAATCTGGAGGAAAACGGAGATTTTGAGATTTTGAAGTCTGTATTTTGTCGGAAAAATGCTTGTCGTTCTCGTTGGCCTAGGGGACAATTGTATGAGCACAACTTTTTGCATAATTTATTTTCCAATGGCATATGACAAGAATGTTTCTTTTCTTCACAATAATGATAACTGATTATAAGAAAATCGGTGATTACGGTCAAAGATGAACGTCTTAAATCATTTTTGGATCATGTCTCCATAAAATCTAAGACAGTCGAGAGCTAAAAAGCTAAATTGGGGCATAAAATTCTGAAAGTTCTATTTTGTTTTCACTTTGACCATGATAGGGCTTTACTGTTAATGATTTTCAAGAAATAACCGATTTGCAAAACTTTTTGAAATTTTTTGGAAATCAATGACAATCTCGAAGATTTTGGATAATGACGGTCAAATATGTGACAAGATCATTTTGAAATACCTTTCCACCTAGATTCTTGTACAAATCCCAAATTCTTCAACCCTGTATTCCCGATATGCCTTTTCGCCCATGTTTTGGGGCAAGAAAACAAAAAAAGAAGCAAGCAAAAAAAAAAGAGAGAGAACCAAAGCTGAGGATTTTTCATTGTTGTCCATTTGTATAATACCTTGAGTCACGCATCACCTTTTTCCTTAAATAAATTTTCGGTGTGTGAGGTCAACTTCTGTCATACTAAAGGGGTGCATTACAAGAAAATCAAAAAAAAAAAAGAAGAGGAAGAAAAATGAAATTGATCGTGACATCATGCAAACATGATATTCAGAGGATTTCAAATGCCAAGGGAAAAACTTATCCTAAGAATTGCTTTTCAATAGAAGTATCTTAATTTGAGATGACGAATGGCCGTCTTTCATATTCCATTCACAAATATAAATATTATCCTGTTGCTACCCTTTTTGAGCCTGATAATTTCTTTCATAATAAACCTCCTCCAAGGATCACCCTCCACACTGGGGGGCATGTGCAGAAAATATCTCTTCAAGGAAAATGAATGATTCAACTTTTGTTTTTGATCAAATCAGATTAACTATTGTTGTGGGACAATTTGGGGCAAATCGTTTTTGAAATCTTAGACATGAATCAATGAAGAAAGAAAAAAGAAGAAAAAGAAAGAGAAAAGAGGAGGGATACATGTGAAAGTACACAAAGAAAGATGCTTCAAAGGATGGATAGGATGTTGAAAAAGAAAAAAAGAGTTGAAAAAAAAAAGAAAAAAAGAAGAAAAAGAAAGAAAGAAAAGGAGAAGAAGAAGGAGAAGAGATACATGGAAAATTGAAAAAAGAAAGGTGCTTCGAAGAGTGAAAATGATGGACAACCATAAGAGAAGAAATGATCCTTGGATTGATCACCTTCAAACACATTTTGGGCCTATTTATCCATTCTTTCAGAACCCTGAACCATGGCCTACATTACGTACTTAAAAGTCCATTTTGATCAAATATGGATGCTTGTATCGAAGAGCTCTTCTTTGGAAGATTCTCGCCATTATTTGGTCTGAATGAAATTTGAGTTCTTGAATGCATGGTGGAACAATCAATAAAAAAAAAAGAAAACAAAAGAAAGAATGAAGCTCTAGGGTGAAAACCCGAAAAGGGCAGTCTAGAGCGAACAATGAACTTTTCATGCAACCAAGTCAAGCAGTAACATGAACTGAAAATGTGGAAAAAGAATTAACAAGCCTTGAGAGACCCTCGAAATATCCAAAGATTTTGATGTCATTTGATCGCTGACATTTTTTGAAAAAGTTTGAACCTTTCTTCTTGTAAATACTCTCCCTGAACAGGAAAGACCTCAGTCATTTGTATCTTATCTTGGCATTTGTGGAACGCCATTATTCGAGAATTTAAGAGATTGTCAAACCAAGTTGTAAATATTTTGTTTCTCTTCTCATTCAGAATTTTGTTTAAAACAAACAAAAAAGATGGAGAAAAAGTGGTGGTATTTTAAGAAAGCTATTTTAAGCTAAGTCAGGAATCATTGTTTTTTTTTTTTTTGTATAAATGGCAAAGTATGCCCCAAACAAAGAGCATTATGGCCACCAAACTTTCAATTGTCTAGTTGAAAAGATCCGAATAGGGTTTATGTCATTCATCTTGAAAAGTAATCACTAATCTTTCGAAAGGATCAGGTATCACTTGTGAAATTTAGATTCATTTCTCCTGGAAAATAGTTATGAGGAAAATTTAGTGCTATTAGTCAAAAGGTTGTGATGAGAATGCAAGAACTCTGCAAAAATGGAAACTAGGAAGGAGCTTTCATGGTCATGTTGGGGGCAAAGAAGATAAAAAAAAAGGCAAATGATGTACCTCTTTGGCAAGATAGGAAAAAGATCTAAAGTTAGAGAATGTACAGGATCGAGTGTCATGCATACATGCATATATACACAATATCATACAGCATCAACATTGAAAGTTTTTGTGCAAAATTTTGAGATTAAAACATGTTTCTCAAGCTGAAGACTCAACACCATTCAATCAAGATTTCCAGGGTTATGAAACCCTTTCCAAGAAAAAAAGAGAAAAAGAGAAGAAAGAAGAGAAAAGAGAAGAAGAGAAGAGAAGAGAAAAAGAGAGAAGAGAGAAAAAAAAAAGAGAAAAGAGAGAAAGAAAAGAGAAGAGAAAAAGAGAGAGAGAAAAGAGAAGAAAGAAGAAAAAAAAGGGGAAAAAAGAGGGGCAAGTTTGCTCATGATGAAGAAAATTTCAAATCCAGTTTTCCCGGTGCCATGTTTAATCAAGATTAAAGATTAATTTTCAGAAGATAACCAAATCATAAGTCCTCCGGGCACAAATCTCAAGTCCTCCGGGCAAAATTTTAAAGTTTCATCGCCTCTGCTGCAAGAGGAGCACATTTCAGAAAATGGAGGACTAAATTTTAAAGTTTTATCGCCTCTGTTGCAAGAGGAGCACATTTCAGAAAAAGCATTTAAGTCCTCCGGGCACAAATCATAAGTCCTCCGGGCACAAATCACAAGTCCTCCGGGCAAAATTTTAAAGTTTCATCGCCTCTGCTACAAGAAGAGCACTTTTCAAAAAAAGCATTTAAGTCCTCCGGGCACAAATCTCAAGACCTCCGGGCACAAATCTCAAGACCTCCGGGCACAACTCTTAAGACCTCCGGGCACAAATCACAAGTCCTTCGGGCAAAATGTTAAAGTTTCATCGCCTCTGCTGCAAGAGGAGCACTTTTCAAAAAAAGCATTTAAGTCCTCCGGGCACAAATAATAAGTCCTCCGGGCACAAATCTCAAGTCCTCCGGGCAAAATTTTAAAGTTTCATCGCCTCTGCTGCAAGAGGAGCACATTTCAGAAAAAAAAAAGATTTTAAAGTTTCATTACCTCTGCTGCAAGAGGAGCACATTTCAGAAAGGAATTTAAAGTTTCATTGCCTCTGTTGCAAGAGGAGCACATTTTCAAAAAGGAATTTAAAGTTGCATTGCCTCTACTGCAAGAGGAGCTTTCTCGAAAAAAAAGAAAAAAAAACAAATTTAAATTTAAAGTTTCACTGCCTCTGCTGCAAGAGGAGCTTTCTCAGAAAAGAATTTTAAAGTTTCATTGCCTCTGCTGCAAGAGGAGCTTTCCCAGAAAAGAATTTTAAAGTTTCATCGCCTCTGCTGCAAGAGGAGCACTTTTTCAGAAAAAGAATTTAAAGTTTCATCGCCTCTGCTGGAAGAGGAGCACACTTCAAAAAAAAAAAATTTAAAGTTTCAATGCCTCTGCTGCAAGAGGAGCACTTTTCAGAAAAGGAATTAAAGTCCTCCGGGCACAAATCATAAGTCCTCCGGGCACAAATCATAAGTACTCCGAGCACAAATCTCAAGTCCTTCGGGCAAAATTTTTAAAGTTTCAATGCCTCTGCTGCAAGAGGAGCACTTTCCAGAAAAAGAATTCAAGTCCTCCGGGCACAAATCATAAGACCTCTGGGTACCAATTCTAAGTCCTCCGGGCAAAATTTTTAAAGTTTCATTGCCTCTGCTGCAAGAGGAGCACTTTTCAGAAAAAGAATTTAAGTCCTCCGGGCAAAATTTTTAAAGTTTCAATGCCTCTGCTGCAAGAGGAGCATATTTCCAGAAAAAGAATTTTTAAAGTCTCATCGCCTCTGCTGCAAGAGGAGCATATTTCCAGAAAAAGAATTTTTAAAGTTTCATTGCCTCTGCTGCAAGAGGAGCTTTCGCAAAAAAAAAAAAAGAAGGGAAATTTAAAGTTTCATCGCCTCTGCTGCAAGAGGAGCACATTTTCAAGAAAAAAGTTTAAAGTTTCATTGCCTCTGCTGCAAGAGGAGCTTTCGCAAAAAAAAAAAGAAGGGAAATTTAAAGTTTCATCGCCTTTGCTGCAAGAGGAGCACATTTTCAAGAAAAAAGTTTAAAGTTTCATTGCCTTTGCTGCAAGAGGAGCTTTCGCAAAAAAAAAAAAAAGGGAAATTTAAAATTTCATCGCCTCTGCTGCAAGAGGAGCACATTTTCAAGAAAAAAGTTTAAAGTTTCATTGCCTCTGCTACAAGAGGAGCTTTCGCAAAAAAAAAAAAAAGAGATTGGGTCATAAGCCGAACAAAATTGTTGTCTTTTGTCTTTGCTCTATTCTTGATTCTCAGCAATGAGCAAAGAGGGGCAACTGTAGACACCAAATTTTGTCCGGATCATATAGGTAGTTTGCTTTATTCTTGATTCTCAGCAATGAGCAAAGAGGGGCAGCTGTAGACACCAAATTTTGTCCGGATTATATAGGTAGTTGACTTGATTCTCATTTTGGTCATAAAAATTTGATTGTTCATTTATTTGACTTAATTAAACTTGAGGTCACTAACTCGAAGTAATTTGATGAAAAAGTTTTAAATTTGTGTTCGAATTAGTTTGCCCAATTGAAAAATTAAATTTTACTTGTGAAAGTTCAATCTATTTCAAGGTCCAAAGGATAAAAGTCCTAGCCTGAAGAGGCCCAAAATTAATTTAGAATGGGAAGCCTTTGGACTCATCAAAACCAAACCCGATCATGAGCAAGAGAGGGCAAGGGCTTAGCAAGCCCGATTCCAATTCAAGTAGCTACTTTGGAGGTCCAATTTCAAGTTTCTTTATTAGTATTATTATTATTTGTTTTTATTTATCTTTCAATTAGTTTTTTTTTAAAAAAAAAGACAAAAAAATATAGAAAACTTAAAATAAAAAGTAGGTTGTTGGTGCCTTACACGGCACCAGCTATTGCTTTTTGTCAGAGTAGGCTGCTCGCTATTAGCCAACCTAACGTCAACCCACGGCCTCAATAGTCAACAAAAAAAAGGCTGGCCTAAGATTGTAACCCCGGAAAATCAGGGATCTCACCTGCATTAACCCAAAAAAAAAAATGGAAAAGAAATTCTTCTTAAAAGGACTACGGAGGCAACCAAGCAAGGGAGGGCATTCACTCTTTTCTTTCTTCTCGACAACAGGGGCTTCTCTCCTCTCGGTATTCCAGTTCTCGTTCAGCTAAAACAGAACCAACACAGCCACTGCCATCAGTTGCCATCGCTATTTTCAACCCCCCTCCACCAGTGAGAGTCAAAAAAACTGAGGGCCACCATTCTTGCCGCTACCATTGCCTACTATCCGAACAACCACTGTCTCTTAACCTCACGCACTCACCACCAACAAATCAAACAACCAACACTTAGACGACCTTTTGACTGTACCCGGGCATAAACTCATTTCCACCCCACCTCAGTTTCAAGAAAACCCATAAGCCACATTCCTTCCTAATCAACCGAAAAAAAAATAAACAGCTACGCCCACAATCAGTAGAATCAATCCACAACAAAAAAAGAGTTCAAACACTTTTACTTCAAAAATCACAAATAAAATGGAAAGGAGTGGAGATCTCTGTCGTTTTTTTTTTCTCTGGGCTTTGGTTTGGAGCTTTGAAGATCTCAAGCTAGTGTGGGTTCAGAAAAAAAAAAAAGGAAGCGAAGGAGGAGAAGGCAACTGTCGGCCGGGGCTATGGAAGTAATGGAGGGAATGAACGACGTTGGCAGAATGGAGGGAATGAACGGCGTTGGCAGATAGGTAGTGCTAAACAGGTCGACTTGGAGAAAAGAATGGAGAAGTTGATTTGAAAAACTAAAAGGTAAAAGAAAGTGTTGAAGGTTTAGTCGGCTTGAGGATCGAAAACAAGAAACCGTACTGGTTTATTTTCTTACTTTCTACTTATTTATTGTGCCTTTATTATTTGTTTTATTAGTTATTTTTTTCATTCATTAATTGTGCTTTGACTTTTACTTGCTAAGTAACCAAAATATAAAAAGCTTTTGTCAAAAAAAAAGTTAAAAATGATTATTTAAATGTTTTGTGTTTGTACGTATGGCTTGGTGGTGTAGTGCATTGATGAGGTATTTTTTATTGTTTATTTTAGTTGCTTCCTACTTGATCTATTTACTTTATTTGCTTTAGTGTATAGTGATCGTTGAGTTGAATAGTTAAGGGTTTATGGGAATGCTACCTGAATGTGTAATATGTTTTGTGATTTATATGTGAATTTATTCCTTGATAACTTCTTTTAAAATGCTTATTAATCATTTGTCCTGCTTATAAAATAATATGCATCAAATAAAATTCATAATTATAAAAATAATAAAATCTCATAAATTGATTAATAAATTTAGAGAATTAAATATCTTCCGATGATGGGATGTCATGAAACTCACAAGTAGTGATTTCTTGACTGATCCCTAGGTGAGAAGAGTCATACTAAATGTTACCAGAGTATTGGGATATTTAGTATGATTTTTCAATAATTTAAATTTTTATTAAAAACAAAAATAAATAAGTTTTTAAAAAAATAGAAAAAGGGAAATTAATAATAAACTCCGATGATGGGATGTCATGAAACTCACAAGTAGTGATTTCTTGACTGATCTCTAGGTGAGAAGAGTCGTACTAAATGTTAGTATGATTTTTCAAAAATTTAATTTGTTTTATTAAAAATAAAAATAGATAAGTTTTTAAAGGAAAATAAAAAAGAAATCAATAATAAAATTTAAATTTAAATGAAATTCTTCCGAGGATGGGATGTCATGAGACTCACAAGTAGTGATTTCTTGACTGATCCCGAGGTGAGAAGAGTCGTACTAAATGTTACCAAAGTATTGGGATATTTAGTATGATTTTTCAAAAATTTAATTTGTTTTATTAAAAATAAAAATAGATAAGTTTTTAAAGGAAAATAAAAAAGAAATCAATAATAAAATTTAAATTTAAATGAAATTCTTCCGAGGATGGGATGTCATAAGACTCACAAGTAGTGATTTCTTGACTGATCCCGAGGTGAGAGGAGTTAGCTAAATGTTACCAGAGTATTGGGATATTTAGCCAAATTTCTCAATATCAAGAGTTTTATTAATAAAATCAAAATAAATAAATTTCTTTTAAGTTTCATGTGCATCATTTATTAACTGTTTGCATCATATGCATTCATAATAATTTTTGAAACGAGTGTGAATCTTCTGATGATGAGATTTTATAGAACTCACAAGTAGTGATTCTTAAGAAATCTCTAGGTGAGGAAATTATCCGAAATGCTACCAGAGTATTGGGGTACTTCGGAATAATTTTCAATACAAAAGATTTTCACTTATTTCAAATAAAAAAATAAAACTTAAATGTTTCAAAATTAAAAAAAATAAAATTGATTGGAATAAAATAGGAATTAATTTTAAATATCAATTCAAGACCATTTCACTAAAATCAAGGGATAACACATGATTATTATGGTACCGTTTTTCAACGGGCGTCGTGGGGGTGCTAATCCTTCCCCACGCGTAACCGTACCCCCGAACCCGATTTTTGTTTTCGCAGACCAAAAATTTGTCTTTTTAATAAAACTTAATTAATTTTGAGATTTTGTTAAAAAGATAAATATTTTCAGGTGGCCAATCACACCTAGTCAAAAAAGATTGGTGGCGACTCTCATTTGTTTTTTTAAAATGTTTTCAAAATCGTCGAGCGCGAAGCCGTTACGACAGTGTGAGTTATAGAGGGACTGATTTATGTGCTCCTCTTTTACTCCCCTGTATTCTGTCATGATTCTCATGAACTTGAACATGTTTTTCTCGCCTCTTGCTCTGTTCTTCCTTATTAATTTATTTTTAAAATAAAAATCTCTGCCTTGATGAACAGCCATATCATTTGAACCAATCCTCAATGTCTAAATATAGGAGAAAATTTCTTTTTGTTAAAAAAGAATTTTCATTTTAACGTTACTACTTGTAAATTGTTCTTATACAACATGGAAATAGGTTGATTATCTTGTTACAATAGTTTATTGTCAATCAACAATAAAATATCATATCATTAACTATCAAACTTAAAAAAATACAAATCTTTAAAAATAAATGTTTAATAGTCAAATATACTCTCAAACTTTTGCATAAAATGGAATTAAACTTTCAATATTTTATATGTAAAAATCAATCTATAAACTTTTATTTTACTGTAAATAAACCCTCAACTTTTCAAATTATACAATTCATTTCAACATGTTAAATGATACTGTCTTTTGGACATTTTACGTGAAAGCTGATGTGGATTGCAATACTAATGAAATTTAGTGTCATTTAACAGATTTAGAATTAATTACATAATTTTGAAAAGTTAAGGATTTATTTATAGTAAAATAAAAGTTTGTAGACTGATTTTCATGTAAAAAAACATTAAGAGCTTATATCCATTTTGTGTAAAAGATTGAGGGTATATTTAGTTATTAAACTAAAAATAAATTATAAACTTTATTGATATTTATTTCTAAAAATTTAGATATTTTTTAATTTGACTCATCAATAAGATGGCATTTCAAGGTTACCAAATATAAACCCGAGTTAAAAAAAAAATTCGGTTATAATGTTTCCACTTCAGAGAGAGATAAATCACTAGTAGCATCTAGCAAGTATGTAGTAAATCATTAGAAAGAGGGTGGACGGATGGGTTTAGCCTTCAGAAACTATGACGAGGTTTTTCCTTCAGGCCCATAAAAACTAGTTAGCTGAACGGCCCAATGGGGAATTTGATCGGCCCTCCTTATGAGTGATAAGCTATAATACTTGTTGAAATCTGAATATGTTTTCGTTTCTTTAATTATGAAATTAGTCTATATACATTTCTTCCTCTAAATTTTCTACACTTTAATGACCAACAGAAAACTTTCTAGATAATCCAAAAGATTGGCTCAGTAGTATATAATCCTACTTAAGCTCCTAAATAAGAATGATTCATAACGAGAGATCTCGTATTCTAAGTTTATAATATAAAAAAAGATTTTCAAGAAGAAAGGGTAGTTGTGCTACTAATTTTCTAGAGCTCATAAATTTTGCTGTCAATTGTTTGTTTCAGTAAACAACCGTACCAGCCCCATATGTGCTAAGCATTTCATCAAACACACTCTTCGCCATATTAATGCCTCCCTTTTAAGCAAAATCGACAAAAGATTGTTGAATGAAAATTGATTTTGACCAAAAAAAATTATAGATTACTTTCATAGTTTTACTTTTATTTCGTTATTTTATATACTGAAAATTTAGTATGTCGAAAATTCGATCTGCCACCATAACAATGGCAATGAGCTGCGAGAATCTCTAAATTAGTATTGCGTATTTTATTGGTCAAGCTGCATTTCGTGTTCTTGCAGCAAATCCGCCAATCACAGCTGTTTAGGTTTGCGCGATTATATTAAAACAAAAACAAGAAGGAAATGCTTGCTCGATTATGTCAACAACATTAAATATTAGCTATAGCCATGGCTTACTGGCTTTGCATTCCTTAAACATATCGAACCGACCATCTTATGTGTTTGTTTCATGATTTTGATTTCTTAGGCTTAGTTTGGAGATGCGGTTGATTCCAACAGAAAAAACAAAACAAAACAAAAAATAACAAAAGACAACAAAAAAAAACACATAATTTTCTATGATTTTGTGAATTATTGAAGAGTAACGTTTTTTTTTTTTAGTAGTATATTCTCATTAAAGTTACAATCACAATCAGCATATTACATTCTTTGAACTGATCATTTGATAAATTGGTAAATACAAATGATAATAACAAACTAAATAAATAACAAATAAACTAACTTGAACTTACATTCAATGAAACTCGAACCTGAAACCTCAAAGTTTCAAGGCCTCTTTCTTACCATTAAGCGAAGGCCTCATTAGCTATTGAAGAGTAACGTTAAATACTAAAATTAGCCCTTTTTAAATAAATTTTGATTTATATCCCTACCAAAAAGCTCAAATCTGCTTCCTTTGCAAGTTAAAAATTTTAAAATCTTGAGTTTGAAAGCACATTTAACTTCTGTTTTTATAATAGATAATATCTTCAATAAATTGAACCAAATATGCACTTAATCATATTTCGGCTTGCGCTTTTTTTTTTACATTTGGGTACACATGCAAATCTATTAATCAGCCATTCATCTTGTAACTGAGGGGCGTGTTAAAATTTAAATAATAATAGTTTTAAGATTGAATCACTTAAAACATTAAGGATTTCTCTTCGTTGAATTACAACCTAAACCTATTAAAAGTCTCTTCTTAGTCGGTCCCTTTCGCCCCCGCGTGTTGCCTTTGGTTAAGCATGTTAGATCACTGTTCGCAAGTCCATCTTGTGGAAAACGCATCTCTCCATCTTTTCCTTTCCTGCCTTGTAGCTTAAGCTCCAAGTATTGCTTCACCATTAACTATTCTTCCTCCTTTAATAAAATAGAAAGATGCTAATTAGAAATTAAGACTGTCAAAAATCTCAAAGCACGTGACATGTTCTTCAAAAGCTAAGCAATTTATAGAACCATTTGGCCTTTTGTCTCTTTCTGAGTTCTTCCACAGCCCCAACCACCTTACGCACGTTTCAGCCCCTGCCCTCCCTCTCCTAATTATCAATTTTATTATATGATATCATAATTAAATATTGAGAAATATTATTCCATGTGGACTGTTTCAGGCTGTGAACATTTGTTTCTTCCTCGGGGTTTCCGAGAAATCCTGGAGCCGCTAACTTCAGCTGGCCAAAAGCCAAACAGAAAGGTTAAGAGAGGTGAAGAAACTTATAAACTTAAAAGGGCAGATGACTTAATTTCGATGTTGTTTAATGAAGTCTTGTTTTTTGTCATTTAGGCTAGGGGATTGAGAGACTCGATGCATTAGGCACATTTTCGAGCTGCCATGCCCATCAGGGCTTTGGTGTAATTAAACAAGGATAATGTCATGAATTGATGCCAACTGAAACTAAATGGAGAAAGCAAGAAAACAAACCAGAACAATTAGGAGAATACGAGGTTATGCGATGGAATAATTACTCGGAAACTCAACATTTTCTGGCTTCTTATGTTCAATCTCTTACAACGGAGTTGACTGAGACATGTGTAAAAGGTCGTGCCGACCCACTTCCAAATGGATGATAATTGGTGAGAATACAAATTCCAAACACCACCATCACACGTCTTAGTCTACAGAATATATAAAAGACTCGCACCCACACACCATTGATTAGCCTTGAAGCACGTATGAATAGAAACAGTGGCTGGTAATGTCAACAAATTATTGCTCAATTCACATTGTCACTGATTCAAGGACGTCTCCCCTGGAATTGCCAACATGTGGCGGATATTGGCCAATGTGCGTAGTTTAAAACGGGTGAACTACGTAAATTTCATATGTTTATATTAAAGAACACTAATTTTTTTAGTTTTAAAATATTAATTTTTTTTTCTATTTGTAAATTCAAAAATCATAAACACTAAATTCTACATCTTAAATTCAAAAAATCATAAAGTATAAATTTTAACCCTTAAATTTTAAACTTCAAATAAAAAAATTGATATTGTGAAACTTAAAAAAAAAATTAATGTTATTTTAATACAAATAAAAAAATATTTATGTATTTTACCCGGTTTAAAATGAGCAGCGAACAAAGATGTTTGAGAAAGCAAAATCGGCCCAATAAAGGAGCAAGTTGACTCGTACTCGAAGAATTGGAAGTCATTCCACTCTAGTCTACTTAATATCACCGTGGTTAAACCAAAAGGTGATGTCGTGATGTATCACCCCCTCTTGGGCAGGGGCGGAGGGGTGATACATCACAGTATATAAGAATGTTTGAATTTTATTTGTTTTATGTTTTATAAAACATATTTTATATTTTATAAAATTTTATTTGTTTTATGTTTGATGAATTGATTTTATTATAAGAATGTTTGAAATTGAGAAAAAAATGTATTTATTAATTTATTTGTTATTGACATTAGCATTGTTTCTATCGATTATCATTATCACAGTAAATAATGCATTATTAACAATGAATACATTGAACACTTATTTGTGTAATTGAATGATTGAATGATAGATTAATTGTGTACATTGAAAAATATGTGTTCCAAAATATTAATAACCAAACTATTGTGCATTGTTTTTAAAATATAAAATTATATCAAAGACAATTAAAAACTTTTTAACAATTATGATTAAATAAATTAAACGAAGCCTCCACTGAACAAATTTTCTAGCTCCGCCACTGAACAAATTGTATAATTATAATTATAATAATAATAATAATAATAATAATAATAATAATAATCCATTGTAAACATCAACAATTCTTCTCTATAAAATATCTTCTCTTTGTTTTTTTTTTTGGAGAGTGAATGTAACGAATTCAACTCTTCGAATGCATACATTTAATGCATGTTTAGCCTAACTTATAAAAGATATTATCTACTTTATAAGCAGAAACCAGATGTTTGGCTTTCAAATTTTTAAAAATTTTAATTTATGCAAGAAGCAGATTTGAGTTTTTTGATAAAGTTATAAATTGAAGCTTTTTCAAGAAGTGCTATTATTAATAATATGTATTTAGTGAAATTTTTTTATTTTCACTTTGTTTTTCAATAATTTACAAAATTATAAAAGAAGATTCATATTATTTTACAATAATTTATTTATTTTGTGCCATTTTTATATTTATTTCATTTGTTTAATTTTAATTAACAAAAATTATTATTTAATTTTATTTTTTTCACTTAAAAACTTGTGATTTAATTTAATAAAGTTTATTATTTTATTTTTTCGTTTATCAAAAATATACAAAAATTTTAATAAATAGTTTCCAACATTCTACAGTACTTTTATAATTGGTTTGCCAAACACTAATTTAATTTTTCTTAATAGCACTTTTAAAAATGTTATAATCAAACAGTATTTTTTACAATAATTTCAGTTAAGTCAAACAGACCCTTAACGTTAAATGAAATTGAAAATATTTTTTGTCATGAAGTGGTGGAACCGTCATTCCTTAGTTTGTTGAACGTCTAAAACAATTAATGATGGTTACTAATTAAATGTCCATCCATTGGAAAAAAGAATCATACCTTTTGAATTGAAGATTCCTTACCCAAAATCATGATGCATAAATGAATTATTTGGTAGAATATGATTAATAATGAAAACAATTTTTGTAACCAAAAAACAAAAGAGAACAATTTGGCAGCATCTTACACCAAATTGGGCGATGATACTTGATAAGATTTCCAATTTCAACACTTTCTATCTCTGTCTTATTCTCAAACTGATTTTTTTTTATAAAAAAAATTAATGTAAACGGATAGATAATTAGGAATAAACAAAGATAATGATTGACCCGAATTCCATGCCGCGTGATCCATTTTGTTTTCTAAAGACCGTTGATATCGTGAAGCCTACGAAGAAAAAAAAAATTAAACAGGAAACTTTCTCCATTCTCAAAAAGGTTGGTTGATTATCGAATTGACATTAGTGGCCTCTTAAGAAACAGTCTCTGTCAGCCTGAATGGCTCGGAAGAAAAAGTAGCTGGGAAGTGGTTTTTCCCTTTTTTTTTTCTTTTTCCAGACTTGCTTCCGCGTTGGTGGCCTTTTAATGAGTCAAGCAAGACTCGAGGCAGCAAGTACAGCGTGCCATTCGGCAAGAAGGCTTGTTACACTGAGTTTACCAAGTCTGCTTTGGACCATTGACTTGATGATGGTTGGTATTTGAAGTTATGGCTTTTTCGACTTGACTTTTCACTTGTTTAGGTGAGTGTTATGAACACACATTTATTCTTTCTTCGCCAAAAAATTGGGAATTCTGCCCCTCTCATTTCATTCTTTCTTTCTTTTCCTTTTTTACTAGAAAGTATATACATTTATTAACCAAGGAAAATAAAGAAAAGAAAAAAAAAGTGAAAGACAGTAAGGTCTTTTTTTTTTGTTTATTTTTCTTGCTCGTACAAAATATGAAAAAAAAGGAATAAAGTTATAAATTAAATGATTTGTTGTAGTAGAAAGAGTTTTTTTTTATACCATTAAATCGTAGATTAGTCCTCTTGACATAAATTTATCTATTTTTTTCTTTTTCTTTTTTTACCCAAGTAAAGAAAGAAAGTATCTATATATATTATTAGTAATTGATTTATATATGATGCACTGACAATGTATATATATTATTAATGCACTAAATGTTGATACCTCATCAATAAGCTCTTTATGAGGAAATTGAAAAAAATTATTTATATTTATTTTTAAGGGCCTGACATATTTTTTAATTTGCTAATTGATTAAATGTCAATATCTGATGCATTGACAATATATAAAAATTATATACTGGCAATATATCATATACAAACCTTTTAAAAATTGGGTTAGAAGCATGTCCAATTTTTGTTTGGATCTAAGTCTATCTTCCAATGATTTTAAATATACACTTTTTTCACATTGATCTGGTACGTTTAAAATTTTATTCTTAGAGTCAAAAAAATTAATCGAAAAAAGAAAAAAATTGAATTGACGTAGATAACCTCTGGTCTTGTTTTTCTACAAAATTTATATAAGATATTTTCTCACGTTGATTTGACACATTTAAGATTTTATTTTTGAAGTTAAAAACATATATGGACTGATTGGTAGAGATATAGGGAAAAAAAGAGAAAAGGGGAAATTTTGATGTGGTTAGCCTTGGCTCATGTTTTTTCCTAAATAATAATAATAATAATAATAATTGGTTCAGTTGATTGGTGTAGCTACTTGTAGATCAAATAAAATATAAAAATCAATATGACTTAAATTGATGAGTGGGTAAAGAAAATAAAAAATACTTCTAGGCAATGGATTTATTTTTCTTGGGTTTATTTTTCTTGCTTGTA
Source organism: Heritiera fomes (assembly GCA_032173925.1). Lineage (NCBI taxonomy): Eukaryota > Viridiplantae > Streptophyta > Magnoliopsida > Malvales > Malvaceae > Heritiera > Heritiera fomes. Next base: position 9,813,073 of record JAPDPM010000009.1, on the reverse strand, counting down.
CAAAATGTGAAAAAAAAAAGAATAACGTTATAAATTAAATGATTATTGAAGTAGAAAGAGTATTCTTTATCCTTTTAAATAGTAGATTAGTCCTTCGACATAAATTTATCTATTTTTTCTTATTCTTTTTTACCCAAGTAAAGAAAGAAAGTATCTATATATTTTTAGTAATTCGGTTAGAGGCATACCCAATTTTTATTTGGATCTGATTCTATCTTCCAATGATTTTAAATATACATTTTCTCACAATAATTCTACGCATTTAAGATTTTACTGTTAAAGTAAAAAATATAAAAAAAAACATTAATGGTGATTGGTGGAGAAAAAAATAAAAGAGATAAAGAGAAAAAATTGATGTGGATGGCCCCAGCTCCTATTTTTTTCTACAAAATTTATATCTTAGATAGATATTTTCTCTTGTTGATTCCATGCATTAAAGATTTTACCTTTAAAGTAAAAAAAAACAGATTAATGGTGATAGGTGAAGAAAAAGAAAAAAGTAATAAGGGAAAGAATTGAGGTGGATGGCATCGGCTCATTTTTTTCAAAAAACATTATATAATAATAATAATAATAATATAGCATTTGCTTTAATCGATTGGTGTAGCAACTTATAGATCAAATAAAAAAAATAAAAATCAATATGACTTAAATTGATGGGTGGGTAAAGAAAATAAAAAAATACTTCTTGGCCATGGATTTGAAATTACAACAGAATTTAATTGCTTTGTTTTATTATTGTTAATTACTAAACTACTTACTTTTATTAGCATTTATTATTAGTGTCTCCGGTAAAGAAGATTTTGGATTTAATTTTTTTGTAAAAAGGGATAATAATCTTTAAATCAAATTTTGATTGTTTGATGTCGTCAATATCTCATGAGTTGTTTTTGATGAATTTTACGTTTCAACAAGTGTTGAAGTTCAAATTGTTGGAGTATTTTTATATTAGTTGTGGAAGGAGTTAGGTGTATCTTTATAAGTGTGAGAGAAAGCCTCATTTTTTGAGTTAATTTTTAAGATGAGAAGGGCCAATAACACCCAATATTGGTATCAGAATCCAAGTTACTAACATCTTTTCTTCTGTTCCGAGTAATAAAAAAGACTTCTCTTGTTCTCCAAGGCCCAATGATTGAAGGAACTGATTGTTGAGGTTCCCAACATTTTTCGGTGTTCACGATTCCGGATAAAAAAGTGCTCCCTTAAGACCCGATGTATGAAGGGAGAGATTGTTGGGATATTTTCATATCGATTGTGGAAGAAACTAGGTGTATGTTTATAAGTGTGAGGGAAAACCTCACCTTTTGAGCTAATTTTTGGTGTGCAAAGGCCAATAACACCCACTACAAATTGTGGAGTGCTTGCATTGGAAAGTCATCAACTAGCCTTCGCCATGGCAATCATTAACATTCGAGCAGAGCAAATTAGAGAGCCGAGCAAAGAGTAAATAACACATCTGAAATTTAAATTTTGAGACCTATATTATTTCTGTTATATTTTCAAAATTCATTTGTTAGTTTTATATTTTTAAATTATAATGTTTTGGTTCTTATGTTAATATTAATATCAATTAAAACATTAAGTGTCAGCATGTCAAGTAGAATATTTTATTTTATAAAATAAAAATATTTTTGAAATTGAAGAAAAAAGCTCAACTATTTTTATTACATTTTTTAGATAATTCAAAAAATCTTTGTTCTCTTTCCATTCTCTCCGATTCATCGTTCTTCAAATCAACGGTTTCTTAAACTAGGTTTCGAAAGCTGCTCGTTGTTCCCATCGTCGACTGCCCTTTGTCTATATTGGAATTTCACTTATTTCATCTAAAGGCTCATCTTCAGTCTCTCTTTCACCCTAAATAAACTTTTTACTTCTGTAAATCTTAGAAAAAAAATAGTTGATTTGAATCCCTTCCTTTATTTCATATCTTAAAACCCCTCGAAACCGTAGGTTCCTCTTTCTCTGTTTTTTTTTTGTGTGTGTGTTTTTTTTATCTCTTTCGAGTTATCTTGGCCATATTTGGGCTTCTTTAATATATATATATATATATATATATATATATATATATTGCATGTGTTGATCTACTTATTTGTGAAGATAAAGGTTTTATTTTGCAAAGCTTGATGCTTCTGAGCCTTGATTGCTTGAGTGAAAATGTTTTATGCCAAGTAAAATATAAAATTTGAAATTGTTGTTGCCAAAAACAACAATAAATATTTGCTGATGTCGGATCCTCGATCTTCACGTTAGTTTGTCTTCAAGAATTCTGCAAGAGAGAAGACCATCAGGGGGCGCAGGGGTTTTCCCCTGCGCGCGCACTCCGATACTTAAGTCAGACAGGGTTTTATTAGACAAATAGAGCTTAGGGTTTAAAGATGATACCTGTGACCTATTTATAGGAGTTAGATTGCGCGTAATTACCTTTATGGCCCACAGCTTAAATGGTCATTTATGGGCCTTCTGAGTCCTCTTTCCTCTTGGGCTTAGATTATCATTTTGCTCAATGGTCTTCAACTTGACTTATAGAAAAGCCCAGTAATAATTGACCTAGTCCACATCAATTGCTCCCCACTCTTTTACAAGGTTTATCTTGTGAAAGAGTATATAAAAAAATGGGCTTTTCAAATTCTTTTGCTGCCCTCTTTCTGGGATTATCACAAGAATCTTTTCATCTTCACTTGAGAGCTTAACTAGTGAACTTCATTATTATTTGTAGCAGAAACGACTTCGTGTCATCATTTCTTTTGTCAAGTGCCTTCTATTAGCCAAGAGGAAGAAAACTGAATCTGGGTTAAAGCCATGAGGGCACATCGTCAAGAAGTGCCATAAGCGGATGCATATGTTCTTATCTGGTTTCATCAGATGTGGTTTGTACTCTGCATGCTCTTGATTGGTTGAAGCTCGATCCAGATGCTGAGAATTTTGAACCTTTTCTGAGGATAGGCACTTGTGAAGATTTATCTGATCTTACCAGCTCTTAGAAGCCTTTTGGTTGACTCGAGATGGTCGAGGTTCTCACAAGCTTGGACGAAGATTTAGATAATCCAGAGACTAATTTTCTTAAGGATTAAACTCTTGACATTATAGCACCTTGGGACGCATATGCATGGGTGCCTATTAGTTTCGATACTCCTTTTAATGCAGAAGTTAATCTATAGTGCTCCCAGCTCTTCTTATGAAGCACTTACATCTAAAGAAGAATTCGTACTTGGGTATCACATTTATCCATACACTTTATTGCTTGAGGATTTCACAATTTGCCCCTCTCGCGCATTTTTCGCTTAGGGACTTTTAGAATTGATAAGACTATAACATTATTTATATCCGAAATACCAACATAAAATGTTAAATGTAATTTGTCAACCAATTGCAGCACATATCCAATGATAAATTGTGACATACCTCGTTTAGAGACTTATTTTTGCCCGTCTTGCACCCTTTTGTGCTTAGGGACTTTTGATTTGCCCGTCTCGCGCATTTTTCGCTTAGGGACTTTTGTTTGCCAGTCTCGCGCACTTTTCGCTTAGGGACTTTTTGTTTGCTCGTCTCGCGCACTTTTCGCTTAGGGACTTTTGATTTGCCCGTCTCGCGCACTTTTCGCTTAAGGACTTTTTGTTTGCCCGTCTCGCGCACTTTTCGCTTAGAGACTTATTTGTGCCCGTCTCGCGTCTTCTTCACGCTTAAGGTCTTATTTGTGCCCGTCTCGCGTCTTCTTCACGCTTAAGGTCTTATTTGTGCCCGTCTCGCGCATTTTTCGCTTAGGGACTTATTTGTGCCCGTCTCGCGTCTTCTTCTATTCCTGCAACATGTCTAACAAACATGGTGGATTATCATAGTACAGATAAAAATAACTGGCCTTTCGTTTCATAATGTAGTATTTTCAATTAAGTGGAATAATTGCAGCAAATGTTAAAACAATAATAGCAAATGTTTACCACCAGTACCATTCCAAGTCTTTGTCTTTGAAAAATCTGTAAGGTACGAGTGCTGTGATGTTTTGCTGTCAACCATGGATTGTGCACCGAGTCGTGCCTCGGTACCATCAATCTATCTTCACAAGCTTACCACAAGTTGTTTTCGATTGAACCAAGCTTTTCCTGGCTTGCTGCCTTTCACGACAGTGGCTAGTGCCTATCTCGGACACCTGCCTAATTCAATCACAATTGTTAGAGTGGACAAGAAAATTGAAAACATCGTTTGAGAGTACCTCAGATCTGGTTACCACCCTTATGTCCCTGCTTGAGTGTGTTTCCAATTTCCGTTGTGCTAAGCACTCACTTGTATTAATACTCCAGAATGCTATGTATAGGGGCTTACAAAAGAGACATATCCTTGATCTCGAAACCTTGAGCCGGCACATCCTTGTCTTGCTTAAAGGACTCATGAAGCCGACACACTTTTTATATAGATAAGCCCTCTTTCACATGTATAGTTATCAATAGTCTAAGTGTGTGGCTCTTAAGCCACTTCTAGATTGCTAGAGCAGTTCTTGGGTCGAAGGAAGCTTTTGGACACTCGGTCGGACTAGGTCTAGAAGATTCTAGATTGTTCCGCTCAAATCCCGCACTTGGGCTTGCCCAGACATCGCCTGCATTGTGCTAACGGGGGAATTTTGTGTATGGGTGCTGTGTTCACCTAATTTTCTTCGCTATCATTTTATCAAAGTAGGGAGCTTATCGCATGCGAGAGCCCATATCTCATCCAAGGCCTTTCGCTCGTGGGAGCTCCCCTGTCACCCAAGGTCTGTCGCATGCGGGAGACCATGTCTCGCTAAAGGCTTGTCACCCATGGGAGCTCTTGTCTAGCTCACGGCCTGTCACTCTTCTTGGCTTTGAAGTTCAATTTCACAACGAAGAAGATAAGGTTGCCCATGTTCTAGTCGTGTCGCATGCCTATAGTGGTGCAAGCTGCTTTGTCGCGTGACCTTGAGCTAGCTTGGGACAGAGTACCTGTTGCATGCTTGTAGTTGCGCAAATTTGCAGTGTAGCAAGCACCTTTCGAGCGACAGATTGTTCTATCACATAACGTCTTGAATTCAACTGAATATTCAAAAGAGTGGCATCTTTGTGAGATCTTCAATAGTGGTCCCTCTTTTTCGCCATTTTGGCATTTGCATGCGTACGCCACCTCTCACAGAAAGAGTCTACCATGTGGAACCTTGTCGCCAAAATTTGTCATGTGCGTGCCTGTGCTCGCTGAATTAAGGACATGGTTGTCGCCCATTCCTTGTACTCTGCCGCCAGAGATCTTTCAGGCGACAAGCTAGGCTCTACCCATTTCGTGTATTCAATCACCAGGGAACTTTTGGGCGATAGGTAGGGCTGTAGCCTACTTCTTGTATTCTGCCGCCAGAGATCACTAGCTGCCGCTAAACATGTGACTGGTCGTAGCCCCAGCCTTTTTTTTTTTTACTCTACGGGCCGTGGTTGCCATCGTCTCTTTACTACCCAAGACTGTCGTGTATGTGCAGTGCTAGCTATTGTGGCTTACTCCTTTGTCAAAACTTGCTCCATGTTTAATTGTGCTTGTATGTTTTGGCTATCGATAGGCGAGCCACAATCACTCATCAAAGGCCTGCGATGCAACATGCGTGGCACATTCACGCCTGCGCGTGTTCTTGGTGCAGCACCCTACCTCCCTTGCATGCGCGAGTTGTTATCTCTCGCCAAAGAGTCCTGCCATACGATCTCACGCCCATGCTGTCAGGTGCGAGAGCTGGTCTATCGCCCGTGCGTCTCTCGCCATGCTATCTGGTGCGAGATCTGGTCTATCGCCCATTCTGTCATGAGCGAGAACTAGTTTCTCACTATGAAGTCTCTCGCTCATGCTATCAGGTGCGAGAGCTGGTCTATCGCCCGTGCGTCTCTCGCCATGCTGTCTGGTGCGAGATTTGGTCTATCGCCCATGAAGTTCTCTCCAAGGGATGTCTCTCACGCAGTGCTACAAAGGAGATCTCCTCTCGCCAAGGGCCTGTCTGGCGCGATAGCTAGTCTATCGCCAGTGCCAATATGAGGTCTCTCGCCAATGGAATGTCCAGCACGAGAGCTACCTCTCGCCAGTACTAAGGAGATCTCTCGCCAATGGATGTCTCTCGCGCAATGCTACACAGGAGATCTCCTCTCGCCAAAGCCTGCCTGGCGCGGTAGCTGGTCTATCGCATATGCCAACACGAGGTCTCTCGCCAATGGAATGTGTGGAGCTACCTCTCGCCAGTACTAAGGATGTCTCTCGCCAATGGATGTCTCTCGCGCAATGCTACACAGGAGATCTCCTCTCGCCAAAGCCTGCCTGGCGCGGTAGCTGGTCTATCGCCAATGCCAACACGAGGTCTCTCGCCAATGGAATGTGTGGAGCTACCTTTCGCCAGTTCTAAGGATGTCTCTCGCCAATGGATTTCTCTCGCGCAATGCTACACAGGAGATCTCCTCTTGCCAAAGTAAATAATCTTTTACTAAATGTTCACAACCATGGAAAGTGCAACTCTCTGCACACTATTTTGCTAGCCAAAAGAATGCCCAAATATGCTTCACATGGATCTTTAAGCGTGGCCTGCGATTGGAATGATTAACAGAAACTCCAACAGATTGAAGCGAGGGACAAGCAAAATAACGGGCTGAATATTGGCTTTTGGATTTAGCCCAATATAAATGAGGGTTGAAATATTGAGAGCTTGAAACCCAATTGACCTTTAAAACAACAACAAATATTCTGAAACTCTTCTGAAAACTTTGACAAAGGTTGCTGCTGGGTATTACCGCCGTTCCAACTCAGTCCAAGATAGCTACCAATAGCCAATCCCAGACTTTCCTCTTTACGTTGCCACAGTAAGCTGCACCGCCACTGCCTGTGCTTCTACTGTCCATCGGTGTCGCTAGATCCCAGCTCTGCTTACGATGGATGTCGCCTGTGTGTTGCCGTGGGTGTTGCTGTAATCTGAAATTCCTCTCTACAAGCTTTTGTTTGCCGTATGACTTTGTTTTCTTGATGTTTGCTACTCTTTAATTATGAATTTTTTCTCCGAATTATTCCCCATTGCAAGCGGTTGGAAAGTGCAACTCTCTGCGCATTAATTGGAATGATGGCAAAGCTTTTTGTTTTTTCCTTTCTTTTTACAGAATGGCGTCCTTTAAAGCTTTATCACAAAGCTTATTAATTGCCACCTTTTTTCATTATAGCTTGTCAGGCTCCCCACTAATGAATAAAACAATTCAATATATAAAATTACTACAATTTGATGAACCCTCGTTTTTTTTTGGATGTGGGTTGCAAAGGGGCATTAAATGAGGGAGCAGAGGCTGTTAGGAGAACACGTTAAGAGAAGCTCTCTCGCCCAATGTCTATCTCTCTCGTCAAGCCTGTCGCCCAAGGTCTGTCCCGAGAGCCACTCTCTCGCCCATAATCTTTCGTACAGCAGGGCTGTCGCTAGTTGCATACATTCTACCGCAAAAGCCTGTCGCGTGCGATAGGTAGTCTCTCGCCCAATGTCTATCTCTCTCGTCAAGCCCGTCGCCCAAGGTTTGTCCCAAGAGCTGCACTCTCACCCATAATCTTTCGTACGGCAGGGCTGTCGCTAGTTGCATACACTCTACCGCAAGGCCTATCGCGTGCGAGAGTCAGTCTCTCGCCTAATACCTGTCTCATGTGCGAGATCCAGTCTCTCACCCAAGACCTTATCGTGTAACCTATGCACCCCGCCGCAGCCTACATACCTTATCTTTCGCAGATCATCTTTTCACCATCTTTTGTATTTGACTTTTTTGTTTGTTTCCCACAGACGGCGCCAATTGTTGTTGCCAAAAACGACAATAAATATTTGCTGATGTCGGATCCTCGATCTTCACGTTAGTTTGTCTTCAAGAATTCTGCAAGAGAGAAGACCATCAGGGGGCGCAAGGGTTTTTCCCTGCGCGCGCACTCCGATGCTTAAGTCAGACAGGGTTTTATTAGGCAAATAGAGCTTAGGGTTTAAAGATGATACCTGTGACCTATTTATAGGAGTTAGATTGCTCGTAATTACCTTTATGGCCCACAGCTTAAATGGTCATTTATGGGCCTTCTGAGTCCTCTTTCCTCTTGGGCTTAGATTATCATTTTGCTCAATGGTCTTCAACTTGACTTATAGAAAAGCCCAGTAATAAATTCTCAGCATCTGGATCGAGCTTCAACCAATCAAGAGCATGCAGAGTACAAACCACATCTGATGAAACCAGATAAGAACATATGCATCCGCTTATGGCACTTCTTGACGATGTGCCCTCATGGCTTTAACCCAGATTCGGTTTTCTTCCTCTTGGCTAATAGAAGGCACTTGACAAAAGAAATGATGACACGAAGTCGTTTTTGCTACAAATAATAATGAAGTTCACTAGTTAAGCCCTCAAGTGAAGATGAAAAGATTCTTGTGATAATCCCAGAAAGCGGGCAGCAAAAGAATTTGAAAAGCCCATTCTTTATATACTCTTTCACAAGATAAACCTTGTAAAAAAGTGGGGAGCAATTGATGTGGACTAGGTCAATTATTACTGGGCTTTTCTATAAGTCAAGTTGAAGACCATTGAGCAAAATGATAATCTAAGCCCAAGAGGAAAGAGGATTCAGAAGGCCCATAAATGACCATTTAAGCTGTGGGCCATAAAGGTAATTACGCGCAATCTAACTCCTATAAATAGGTCACAGGTATCATCTTTAAATCCTAAGCTCTATTTGCCTAATAAAACTCTGTCTGACTTAAGCATCGGAGTGCGCGTGCAGGGGAAAACCCTTGCGCCCCCTGATGGTCTTCTCTCTTGCAGAATTCTTGAAGACAAACTAACGTGAAGATCGAGGATCCGACATCAGCAAATATTTATTGTTGTTTTTGGCAACAACAAAAATATTACCAACAGCTTCTTAATCAAATGATTAAAAAAGAGTTGTAACATATTTTAAAATTTGATTTGATGGAAAAATAAGAATCTTATTTTTAGTTTATGTTCATATATTAATCAAATTTCTTTTTTATGTGTTGTTTCAATTAATCATGTAGTTTTTGAATATCTGAAAGAAAAAAAGGAAAAAATAAACATGGCAAATCTCAATGAAGAATTATCCAAGAAGACTGCCATTTTTGGTCTTAAAGTGTGGGAGGTTACTCGGATTGCTGCTGCATTATTTATCATAACCATTTTTTTCTTATGTCACTTTGTTTAAATTTCCGGAACAAACCAAGAGCTAGAAATAAGCTTCCTCTCTATCCTAATTCCTAAGTCCAGCTGTTTCTAAGGAACTTGAAATTAAGTTGGAGTCGAGCAATTATCAATCAATGATTTTGTTTCTTATCCCTTCTTTGGCCGGCATGAAACAAAGAAAAAAAAACAAAAATTCAAGTAATTAAATTTTAGATAATTATCAAATATACTGTTAATAAAATTTTTAAATTACATAAAAATAATTAAGATATTAACACAAATTCTTTTAAGATGATATCAATGAAATTATCTGACACACGTAATTTGACAGATGTTTATCACGCGTTTTCAACCGAATTTTAATGAATGAGTTAGTGAAAATACTAATAGGATAACAATGTTTTTATAATATTAGAAGTGTAAGAACCAACAAATAATTTTTTAAAATATGAAAACAAAAATGATATTTGATTCAAAATTTAAAAACTACCGATGCTATTTACTAAGAAAGGAGAAAATTTTGAGTAATTATGCACAAAACAATTTTCGATAGAACAAACATCCATTGTACAAATTCATGGAACATAAAATACTTGGTCTCATATATTTTATGTTTCAATTAAGAAGAGAAATAAAAAAAAAAAGATAACAATCACTTTAGCAAAACAAATAAAATAGGAAGAAGGTAATACCTAATAGGCATTCTATGAGCATTAATTGCCAATTTTTTTGGCCAAGAAAAAAATTATCAAGTTGGATAAGGTTGAAGCCAATTTAAAATTTGTACAAAAAAATTATTTAAACAAATAATATAGGAAATGAAGATAATACAAACTTGAACAATTTTTATACATTTTATAGATTAACCTCATTAGACTGCTTTAATACAAACTCTATAAAAAAATAAAAATTTGCAATTGAATATAAAACATAAGGACTCGGATAAAGAAAATGAAAAATAAAAGGAATAATAATCTTGAAAGAGAATATTATTTACTGAACAAAAAAAGAAAGAGAATATTATTCACCAAAAAAAAATATTGTTTTGGATAATAATAAAATATAGGTAAGTATCTCGAAATAAAATTTCAATAATTAAAGCATGTGCAACTCAGCCCAGAGTGAGGGTGGGGGTGGGACTGGGAAGGAAGATCACCGGACGGACACCCTCATGGTAGGACCCACACTGCTCTTTTGATAAAAATATCTACAAATTCATCATTTAAAAATTTCAATGTTTTTAGTCTTCGGTCTGACCCGATTCCCATCTAAAAAGCCCAAACCCGTAGAGGGGGTTCATTAAAGACCTGGCTCAAGCCAACAAGTGAGAGCCACGTGTCTCCGGGCTAAAACGGGAAAAAAAAAACTGGAATTAGTAAAATCGACAACCAATTACAAAACCTGAAACGACACGTCACACGCAAAAACATGAAAACAAATGACTTGGGAAGAGGTTTGGACTTTCTGAGCCAGTCAATTCCAATGCGTGGGGATGGCCGACCCGGCCCAATAACCCTTTTAATTTCACATTCCCTAAACTACCCTCGCCTGATACGTATGACTTGGCCACCCACGATTACGAAGAAAAAATCCGAAGGGTGAAATAGTAAACGCCAAGAAAATTAGAAGAAGCCTATTTAAAGGATTGATGGAATTGGAGCAGTGGGGTAGAAGACAAGGAAAAACGGCTCTCTTTTTTTTTCCTCTTCCATTGGGTATTAGTCCTTTACACCTGCCAGCCATTGACAGAGAGGCACCAGCTCTTTATTTATTTTTTGCATTAAACGTACCATTTAAGCTCGATATTTCCGTTAATTGATTTTAGGAGAGTCTCTCTTTTGGGCCTTTTGGCTTTTCCTGTTTGAAGAGAGAGATTATAGATATATAACCGTTAGAAGAAGAAAGAGGTAGCCGGAGATCGAGAGAGTTTCTGAAAACTGATCTGTCCGGATTTTTCAGCACTAAGCTACGAGATTTTTTTTCTCTTTGTTGGGTTTTCTTTTAATTTTCTAAAAAAATGTGGTGGATGATGAATGAAGGAGGGGGGCATTACTGTTCTAAAAAGACTGATGACATCTGTGGAGATGTTTGTGGCCAGGTACTTTACTATTTTCATCCCTTTTGCTTTGTCTAAAAGATTTAATTCTTGGGTATTAAATCTTTCATGGGAATGTGAAGGATGTTAATGGGGTTGGAATTTTTTGGATCTTAGATTAAATTTTTTATCTGCAAGTTAGCTTCTAGGTATTGCCTGTTAATCTCATTGTTTGGGTTTGGATTAAGTTTCTGAACAAATGTCTGCTTTTGATTTGGGGATTGAGAGTTAGTGCTGATTTGTAGCTTATCGATCTGAAATTTTTAGATGTAACTATTTGTTTGAGTTTCTTAGATTATAAAGTATATTTAATAAAATTTAGTAATCATTAACCCAAAGCCTTAAAATTGGTTGCGAGAGATGTGATGTACAAAGCTACTTAATAAGTAATTTGGGAACTTAATTTACAAAACTTTGGCTTGCTTTTAAGTTTTAAGCCCTGGGGAAACTGGCTGGAAAGTCGTCGAGTTGATACTTTTCAGAGGAAGCTACTTTTAAGCAAATGTTGTTTTGCTTTTTATCTTCTATCATACTTTTCTAAGAATCTTAAAGGGCATTTCAATTCGCATATGAGCTGCATATATTCCATTGCTTTTCCAAGCTTCCCCTTCTAAATTATGACATTTATGGGGGTAGGAGTGAAGGATGGTCACTTTCCCTGCTAGATTGATAATATTCTTTGACATTTCTCGAGTGCCTTGTTTTGAATATTACCTTGCATCGTATATACTAATAAATTTGGTTGGTATTAACGTAGTATTTTCTCTATGCTACAGGATTCAAGCCGGCTGAGCATGTCAAGAATTCGCTGCATACTACGTGGCATTGATTTGAAGACTTATATTTTCCTGTTTGTACTGGTTCCAACATGCATATTTGGTATATATGTTCATGGGCAGAAGATTTCATACTTCCTGCGACCACTATGGGAATCGCCGCCCAAACCTTTCCATGATAGGCCACATTATTATCATGAGAATGTGTCAATGGAGAAGCTCTGCAAACTTCATGGTTGGGGAATTCGTGAATTTCCAAGACGGGTTTATGATGCAGTTTTGTTTAGTAATGAGGTGGATATTCTTACCATACGATGGCAAGAGTTGTACCCTTACATTACACAATTTGTTCTTCTCGAGTCTAATTCAACATTTACGGGAATTCCAAAGCCTATGGTTTTTGCTAGCCATCGAGATCAATTCAAATTTGTTGAGCCCCGATTGACTTATGGGACAATTGGGGGAAGGTTTAAGAAAGGAGAAAACCCATTTGTTGAGGAGGCTCTGCAGCGAGTAGCATTAGACCAGCTTCTCAAAATAGCAGGAATCACTGATGATGACTTGTTGATTATGTCAGATATTGATGAGATACCAAGCAGACATACTATCAACCTCCTGAGGTGGTGTGATGACATACCTCAAGTTCTCCATCTTCGGCTGAAGAATTATCTTTATTCTTTCGAGTTTCTTTTGGATAATAACAGCTGGAGGGCATCGGTCCATAGGTATCAGACGGGTAAAACAAGGTATGCACATTATCGCCAGACAGATGAGATTTTGGCCGATGCAGGGTGGCACTGCAGTTTTTGCTTCCGCCACATCAGCGAGTTCATATTTAAGATGAAAGCTTACAGCCATAATGATAGGGTGAGGTTCTCTCATTTCTTGAACCCGAAAAGAGTTCAGAGAGTAATTTGCAAGGGTGCTGATTTATTTGACATGCTTCCTGAGGAGTACACATTCAAGGAAATAATCGGGAAAATGGGACCTATTCCTCATTCCTTCTCAGCTGTTCATCTTCCTTCATATCTTCTGGAGAACTCAGATAAATATAAATTTCTTTTACCTGGAAATTGTTTGAGAGAAAGTGGGTGAATCTTCTAATAAGTTACAGATGTTTGTATCTGTAAACGCTAGTCAGAGCCTCGGAGGTGCTAGTGTGACTCCCCATGAAGGTTTCAACTTAACAATTAATGAACTCTGGTGTGTCACTGAGCAGCCTTCTCATCCAGCTAAATTTTTTTCCAGTTCCTTGGGAAAATGATTGAAGAGTTGGATAAATGCTTGGAAATTCTAGGTTTGTATATAAAATTTTATTAATTTGAAATTTACTTGGTGGAGGATATTTCATTCACCGAGCGACTATCTTCCTGTTTTGGGAACAGCTTGGCTGTTGGCGGGTGCATGTGTATTAGTTTGAGGTTCGTCGATTTCCCTATGTTAGGAAGTTTTGTTTTAAGACAATTTATTCATACATGTTTTACTGAATTCCTTAATTGTTACCCTTGATTGGTTTACTGATTGTTTGTTGATGACAAAGCTTATTTCATTAGGTCTTCATCAAAGTATCTTTTATAAAAATCAAAAAGATAAAATATATAATTGCCAGAGGTTCTAAAGACCTAGGAAATTTAATACCCATTTCAGCATAAAGTAAAAATTAAAAAAACCAGCAGCTTCTAATCTTCCCTTCTGACTAAGGTAATCAGTTGCTATATCGACCTCTCCATGGCAATGTGGAAGCTTAGTTAGAACGAAACTAGCGTCAAAAAGACCTTCACTCAGTGATAAGAGGACCAAAATGAGAATGGTCAGCATCTCTATGCTCTAAAATTTCAGAAGCTTGCTGAATAATGGAATGGGAAATGCTAGCCGCAATCGTTCCAACCATCACATTTCAACACTCCAGGCTTCAAAAAGCCACATCACTTCAAATTCTAAGTATAAAACCGGTCACCGAATGCTATGGGTGCTTTATCTTTTTTGCTGTAATTTGTGATTATAAGTTACCGATTCTCAATTAAAACTTAAAGTGACGTGGCTTTTCCAAATCTCTAGTATTGAAAGGCAATACTTTGGTGTAGTTGCCCTTAGCATTTCCCGAATGGAATAAGATAGAACACATAGATCAAGAACACCTTCCATTAACCATAAGTCAAAATAGCACTCCAATATTTTATCTGCAACTAGAATGCAACCCGTGCTTTGCTGCGGGGTCTGTCGATAATTTGATGCAAAAAATTTATATATTCAAAATAATATGACAAATAATACAATGTTAATAACAAAAATGCATGTATATATAATATCCATAAAAAATTTCATTTGGAAGAAAAATGAAATTTTATTATCCAAGCAAAACAGCATCATAAGTCTAGTTGATCTTTGAAAAGTATATCTGCCATAATTTGCATCAAGTAAAACAAATTGCTAAGCCTGTTTGAAAAGCCCTTGTTCTATCTCAATAATGTTAATGTGAAGCCAAAATGACATGCTTGTCCAATTAATAGCCAGTTTTTTGGCTAAAAATGTTTGAAAAATGTTTATCAGCATTTAGCGACAACTATAAATTCAAACTTTTGAAAAGGAAAAAGCACATGATAAGGAATAAGTTTTTGGTTGTTCAATAACACCAAAAAAAGAATCCTTGTTACAGTCACTGAATCAAATATCATAAATGGATCTTGGAAAATGCTTAAAAAAAGTAAAATTATCAAGTTTTCTAGCAAACCAAGTTAGCTTTGTTCAAACATTTTAGTCATTTATATATCATAAATTTAAGCTATCCATGTGTCTAAATGATCGGGTTTGAGAATTTAACATCGAAGGCATAAAAATTCACAACAAAAGGAGGCAAAATCACAAAAATTCTATGACAATTTAACGTTAAAACTTAAACTATCCATTTTGAAGGGGGTGAGCGATGATTTATGTCTGAATTTGAAGGAATAGCAGGGAGATAATGCAAGAAAGCGTTCTAATAGGATGCATCAGAGTCCAAAGTAGCAAAAGGATTATGTGACTGTGCTACTGGGCTGGAGGGATCCAGCATCATCGTCGACCTAAAGCTTAAGCTAGAGATTCATTTGTTTCCATGTTTTTGAATAACTGAAATTTAGTTTGTAGTTATAGAAGTTCCAGAGTTAGTTACTTTCTTTTTTTTGTTCAGACAGAGTTAGTTACTTTCGGTTAGTTGTAACAAAGGAAAAGGACAAGTGTCATTTGATAAATGGTTTTTGTATTTTTTTTAAAACCAATTAATGCGAAGGAGAATAACAAACTGGATTCTTGATTCTTTTCATATTCTTCTCTTAATTTCTAGAGTTGTAGTTCGAAGAAGAAAACTGAAAAACAGGAACAACCTGAGGTGTGCTGCGATCGTACTGTCTTTAAGGATTATTTCACTAATAGGTGTAATCTCCTAAGATTCAACAGGTTCTTCTGGAATGACCAGGAAGCAGGAACAACTAAGAAGAATAAAATGGATTTTAACTCAGCAATAGAAGAGAATAGGAGAAGTAGCGAAGTGAAGTAGTGCTTTGGAAGCCTTCTGTAGCACTGTATTTATAGGAAAAAATATGAATGTTAGGTAACATTTAGAAAATCATAATAAAATCAAAATAAAATATAATCAGAATAAAAATAAAATCAGGATAAAATCTGAATAAAATCAATATTTAAAATCTAAATCTGATAGTATTTGATTGAAGTAACGTTAAAAAAAAAATTTATGGAGCTTATAGAATTTTGGATAAGGTAAAACGCAAGTCTCCATATAAGGATTAAATATTGAGAATAATAATTAAATAAAAAGGTAAAAACTGGGCTTGGACTTTTCTATGTCTCATGCAGGGGGCAAATCGTCAAATTTCAACTGTGAATGGGCTTTCGGCCCATTTCTCGTGTGCGCGGAAGGCTCTCCTTCTTACTTGCCCTTTACAAGCCCATACAACAATGTTGATATATAAAGCCTTTTGAAACCATTTATCTAAGCAACGTGGGACAAAAGTCTTTTAGAAATATAAACTTATCCAACAATCCCTCACATATTTCAAAACGACTTTTGAAAGAGAAAAAGAAAATATTTTGCTGGGTTAATTTAATTATAAGTATAATGCTTCGTATCTGGTGTCTTTTGGACTTGAACCAGACCTAGAATAATAAAACTTATTTTACTGAGTAATTGGTGAAGGTTTTAGCTTCTTGAACCAATAACTCATTGTTGTAAAATAGAAGTCTTATTAATCACACTATACTTTCATAATTCTTTGCTGTTCAATGCTGTTTTGCGCTAATAGGCTATGTGCATGCCTAGTAATTTCATGAGTGCTTTAGAAATTATGCCACAATTTCATCGAAGCAACCCCACTCCATACTCACATAGGTGTTTTCATCAAGTGTATACTGCAATGATATACACTACCCATAAGGGCTATGAAAAATATTAAGGGCTTTAGCTCATTCTCTCAAATTCATACAATCTAGCACTTACACACATCATAGGAAGGGAAATTTTTTTAGTGCTAGCAGGATCAATAGTGACTTTTTATTACCCATTGAACCTTATTCATGGGATCTCTAATCACAAAGGTTGGGTTATCATCACCATTAATCTCGAATTGGCTTAAGTCTCATTCCCCTCAATGTTTTAAATATTAACTTTCTCCCTAATGGTTGTATCAGAAGATCGGCCAAATTTACTTCTGACTTCACATAATCAATTGATATAATAACATCTTTCAGCAACTGCTTAATCATATCATGTCTCAAATGTATGTGTCTATTTTTACCACTGAAAGTTTTGTTCTTTGCAATGGCTATTGCCGCCTGGCAATTTTAATGCATAGACACAGAAGATGCTGGTTTTAAACCCAACAGAATATTATCTAAGAGTCAGCCTCATTAGTAGCCAATTTTAGAGCTATGAATTTCAATTCCATAGTGGATTTAGCTATAATAGTCAGTTTGGTTGATTTCCATACAACAACACCCCCACTAAGGGTAAAAACATAACCATTAGTGGATTTTGTCTCATCTAAATCTAAAATCCAGTTAGCATCATTGTATCCTTCCAATACAACGAGAAATCCATTATATAAAATACCGTAGTTTATGGTAGCTCTCAAATATCTTAGTAGTTTGACTAATGCACGCCAATGATCATGACTGGGATTGTAAGTGTATCTATTTAGCCTACACACAACGTAAGCTATGTCAGGACGTGTGAAGTTCATTAAATGCATTAAACTTCCAATGATTTGTGCATATTCAGATTGATCCACAGGATCTTCTTGATTTTTCTTTAATTGAATACTAGAATCATAAGGGGTACTCACAGGTTTATCATCAAAGTGTCCACACTTCTTAAGAAGTTTTTCCACATAATTCTTTTGTGATAGCATAATACTATCATTCATCCTTATGCTTTAACACCCAAAATAACATTTGCTTCACCCATATCTTTCATATCAAATTTTGAAGCAAGAAAACTCTTAGTTTTATGCACAATATCAAGAGTTGTACCAAAAATAAGCATATCATCCACATTCAAGCATATATTACACAATCACCATCCACAAGTTTAGTGTAAACACATTTATCAACTTCAACAGAAGAAAAGCCATCACATAACAAAACTTGGTCATATTTCTCATGCCATTGTTTAGGTGCTTGTTTAAGGCCATATAAAGATTTTAACAATTTACAAACTTTATTTTCTTGTCTAGAAATCACATAGCCTTCAGGTTGCACCATATAAATCTCTTCATCCAAATCGTTATTTAAAAAAGCAGTTTTAACATCCATTTGGTGAATAAAAAGTTTATGAATTAAAGCTAAAGCAATCAAAACTCGAATAAAAGCAATTCTTGTTACAGGAGCAAAGGTATCAAAAAAATCAATATTTTGTTTTTAAATAAAAACTTTAGCAACCAATCTAGCTTTGTGTTTATCAATAGAACCATCAGGATTGTATTTTCTTTTGAAAATCCACTTACAACCAATGGGTTTTGCTCTTGGAGGTAAATCAACTAAAACCCAAGTTTTATTTTGATTAATAGAATCAATTTCAGTTTTTATAACTTCTTTCCAAAAAGGTGCATCAGGGGAAGAAATAGCTTCAAAAAAAGTAACAAGGTCATTTTCAACAAGATATGTATAAAAATCATTTCCAAAAGAGTTTCCTTTTCTTTGCCTTTTACTTCTTCTCAAATCCTCAACATTATTTTCAACTTCTTTTTAAACCACAGGAAATGAGAAATATTTTTAGATTTTAATGGATAAATATGTTCAAAGAATTCAGCATTTCTAGTTTCAATAATAGTATTACAATCAAGCACATCACTTTTCAACACAAGAAACCTATAGGTTGCACTATGTTCAGCATAACCAATAAACATGCAATTAGAAGTTTTAGCACCTATTTTCCTTTTCTTAGGATTAGGGAGCATTACCTTAGCAAGACACCCCCACACTTTCAAATATTTAAGATTAGGTAAATAGCCTTTCCATAATTCATAAAGTGTCTTACCAGTTTTCTTGTGAGAAATCCTATTTGTAAGTGACATGCAGGTAAGATTGCTTCACCCCAAAGATTATCAGGTGCACCACTGCTAACAAGTAAAGCATTCATCATTTCTTTTAAGGTCTTATTTTTCCTTTCTACTACTCCATTAGATTCTGGTGAATAAGAAGGAGTTATTTTGTGAATGATTCCTTCTTTTTTGCTAAATTCATTAAGCAAAGTATATTCACCACCTCTATCTGATCTAACTCTTTTAATCTTTTTATTTAATTGATTTTCTACTTTAGTTTTATATGCTTAGAACATGTCAAAGGCTTCATCTTTATGTCTAAGAAAATGAACTTTAGTTTATTTAGAATAATCATCAATGAAAGTTACATAATACTTTTTACCTCCTCTAGTCATGGTTTGTCTTAAGTCTCCTAAATCAATATGAACTAGGCTTAATAATTTAGTTTCCCTTTGAACAGATGTGCAGGGTTTCTTTGTTATTTTAGTTTTAGCACATATTTCACATTTATCAAATTCCGCCTTATTAATATTGGAAATTAATCCAATAAATTGCATTTTATTAAGATGTTAATATTTACATGTCTTAATCTAGCATGCCACAAATCAACGGAGTCAATCAAGTAAGCAGAAGATGATGCATTCTTATTTAAAATTTCAGAAACATTGAGTATTAAAAGTCACTTATTATAATAACCTTTTCCAACTAGCACATTATTCTTGTTATAACAATTTGATCAGATTCAAATGACACTTTAACCCCCAGCCTTTCCTAATAAGCCACAAAAATTAAATTTGCTTTAATGTTAGGCACATGTAATACATGATTCAAAGCAAAGGTATTGCCAGATGTGAGCTTAAGAAGAACTTTTCCTTTTCTAAGAACATTTGTAGATCTAGAATCTCTAAGATAAACTTGTTCTTCTCCATCCCCCATAGAATTGTAGGAAGTAAAGGCATCTTTGTTAACACAAATATACCTGGTAGCACCAGAGTCTACCACCCATTCTTTCACATTGGCCACAAGATTGGCTTAAGAAATGACTGCAGCAATAATGTCATCTCCTTCAACCGTGTTGGCTTTTGGCTTAAGAGGTTTGTCATTTCTCACTCTCTTTCTACATTGAGGAGCATGATGACCTGGCTTTCCACAAACAAAACAGTTGCCTTTTTTCTTAAAGGAAGGGTTAGAAACTTTAGGCTTGTAATCAGGTTTCTTATTATCGTACCTCTTATTGTTGAATTTTTCTTGCACCAAGTTGGCCTTTGAGGTTATCTCTTTTGCTTTGGCAGCCTTGAGTTCCCTTTGATTAGTGTCTTCAATAATGATGTGAGTGATCAAATCTGCCAAAGAAAGTTGTTTGTGCTTGTGTTTCAATTGTTGCTTGTAATCCTTCCAAGATTCAGGCAGTTTTTTAATCAAGAAACCAGCAACAAATTATTCTTGCAGATTAATATTTTCAACTCTCAAATCTTCCAACGGCTAATGATACTCATTAATTTGCACTTTGATATCTTTTTCATCCATCATCTCCTACCTATAGAAATTGCCTATTGCGAACTTTTGCTTGCCAACATCCTCAGCAGTGTATTTGAGGTTCATAGAGTCCCAAATTTGTTTAGCTTCCTTGTAAGAACAGTAGACATCGAAGAGATCATTAGAAAGAGTACTAATAATTGGATGTCTACAAACCTTATTAGCATACGTCCAAAATTCCAATTTTTTGGCATCTGTAGTTTGATCAGGCTTTGGATCTGTTAAAGCAGTAGCTACTCTATGCATATCAAGCATTAAGAAAATACGTTCTTGCCATCTTTTGTAGTTTTGGTCGTTGAAGATTTCAATCTTACTGATGTCTGGAAAGGGCTTGGCATAGTGCATGGACATAACAGGGGGAGCACCAACAGGCATGGAAGGACCGACGTTAGCAACAATAGGAGGACCGGTATTGATAGCAGGAGGACTAGCGTTAGCAGCAATAGGAGGACCAACATTGGTAGTAAGAGGATTGTAATTTGCAGCAACAACGTTGTTGTTGGCATTTTCTACTAATGAAAATATAATCCTTAAGATTGTTATAGCTCGAAGAAGAAAATTGAAAACAGGAACAACCTGAGGCGTGTTGTGATCGCACTGTCCTTAAGGATTATTTCACCAGTAGGTATAATCCCCCAAGATTCAACAGGCTCTTCTGGAATGACCACGAAGCACGAACAGTTAAGAAGAATAAAATGGATTTTAACCCAGCAATAGAAGAGAGTAGGAGAAGTAGCGAAGTGAAGAAGTAGTGCACTGGAAGCTTTCTGTAGCACTGTATTTATAGGCAAAAATATGAACGATAGGTAACGTTTAGAAAATCAAAATAAAATATAGGTTGAGAATAAGGCTGAGTTGAGAGAACAGCGTAGAGAAGATTTGAGAGAGTTTCTAAGTTAGCTAATATGCCAAAAGTCCTCTTTCAAGAAAAACAAGAACTCCTATAAATAGGTATGGAGAATGAGAGTTACATATCTTTGATATTAATAACACAATAATGAGAATTGGTAGTTACAAAACATTAATGCTTTGTCTAATAGGAGTTATATTTTACGAGAAGGTGTTCTAAAAGAAATAGGAAAGAGCACTTAAACTTTAGAGAAACGTTAAGACAAGAACTCTTAACTATCTCCGTATCTGATCCACCAAGCCAAACTCTCCAAGACATCCCAATAGTGAAGTTAACTTAAGAACCCTGCCCTATTTCGGAGTTATCTTCACTTTTTCTTGAAATTGCTATTCTATAAATGAGTTATTCTGAGAATAAGTTGTTCTGTGAAAAGTTGTTCCCTAACGAGTTGCTCTGAGAAGAGCTGTCCTGAGAAAAGCTATTCTAAGAAGAGCTATTATGTAAATGAGCTCTTCTAAGAATAGGTAATAGGTTCTTCTGATAAGATGTTGTTCTTGTGAAGGAGCTCTTTTGAGAAGAAGTTATTCTTGTGAAGTAGTCATTTTAAGAAGAGGTTTCCTTTCACTATAGTATGAAACAAATATTAGTTTCCAAAATTAAGTATCTACATTTTGCCTCCTGCATGGGAATTCTTAGTTTAAGAAGTTCTCATGCCCTCTTTGTAAAAATAATAATTTTATTAAAACTTATTGTCTTACATTGAAATTGTTTAAGTTAGACTCATTATTGTCCCTGTATGAAATTTAATGATGAATGAAATTTTCTTAGCCAAATAATTGTTTGGCATAAAAATTTTTTTAGTAGAATAATTTTGTTAGGCAGTATAGTTGCTTGATGGAATAGTTGCTCGTGTTGTGTTGCCCCCTGCATAGAAATTTTTTAAGAGAAGAAATATTCTATGCATAAATTACGACAAATGAGATGTTATTCTAAAAAAATTGAGAGCAAGTGAGAATAATTTAGAAGTAGTGTTTCTTTAAAATTTTGTAAATAAGTAAGAAAAACATTTTTCTAAAATTTTAGGAACAAGTGAGAATAGCTTTTCTATAAAATTTTGAGAATGAGTAAGAAGAGTGTCTCTTGAAAGTTTCGGCAATAAATAAGAAAAGCGTTTCCCTAAAAATTTTAAGAATAGATAATAATAGCATTTCTTTAAAATTTTGGAAACAGGTAATGAGTGTTTTCCTAAAATTTTTGGAACAAGTAAAAAGCTTTTCCTTAAAATTTTTTTTGGAATAGGTAGAAGTGTTCGCTAAAATTTTAAGAACAGGTAAGGAGAGTTTTCCTAAAATTTTGGGAACAAGTAAGAAGCTTTTACTTGAAATTTTGAGAATAGTTAGAAATTTTTCCTTGATATTTTGGGAACAGGTAAGGAGTGTCTCCCAAAAATTTTGGGAACAAGTAAGAGCATTTCCCTAAAATTTTGGGAACAGTAAAGAGTGTTTCCTTAAACTTTTGAGAACAGGTAGGAACATTTCCCTAATATTTTAGGAACATGTAAGAAGTTTTTTTTTTTAAAAATTTTGGGAACATCTAAGAGCATTTTTCTAAAATTTTGGGAATAGCTAAGGAAAGCATTTCCCTAAAATTTTTCCTTAGCGTTTTCCTAAAATTTGGGGAATAGGTAAGAAGAGCGTTTTTTCTAAATTTTGGGAAGAAGTTATTCCCTAAAATTTTGGAACAAGTAAGAAGACATATTTCTCTAAAATTTTGAGAATAAGTAAAAAACAATCCCATAAGGAAAGAAGTGAGAAGCTGTCACTATTATATATCTTTTACATATTTTTTAGCAACAAGTTGACTTGTTTCTATAAAAAATTCTTGAGAACAAGGGAATATCTTGTTTCAGGAGCAACCTCTAATTATTTTATTTTATTTTTTTTTAGCAAGCTGCCTTGTTCATTACATTGCCTTAAGCATGGGAATGTTAATATAGAGGAACTACTTGTACATAGGAGTGCCAATCTTGGTACAGCCTTGCATCCGAGCCTCAAGCTTTAACTATAAGTTAAAGCTTGTTTACTTTATTTTATATATATATATATATATATATATATATATATATATATATATATATATATATATATATTTATGTAAAACGTAAACTACAATTTGAAATGCATGCTTATAAATTTAAGAATTCAATAGATATAAATATTTTGATATAAATTTAGAAGCATGTTGAATTGTTTGAATTTGGGAAATCCATTATCCACGTGTTTTCAATTTGGAAATAGTTTTTCAGTAAGAATTATTGCTACAGTTCCAAATTCTGAAAAGAGGAGATTATGTGTAAATACAAATTTATTTAAATTTCCTTTTAAAAGATTATGTAAATAAAAAGAAAGGAAATATTTATAATTAAATCTCTTATGAACAAAAAAAAAAGAAACATTTATAATTAAAAGAAGATTTGATTCTAAATATTTTCATTAAAATCTTGATACTCTAAATCTTATAAATATGAAAAGTTTTTCTTGAAAATTTTCTTATATCAAGAGCCAAAGAGCAATAGTTTTTTTTTCGTTGTTTCAGTAAAAAAAAGGAAGTGTTATTAATAATTTTTTTTTAAACAAACATATGTTCAACGAAACCAATTTTTTATCTATGTTTTGCTTTTTTTAATCATATATATTTATTTATCATTCAAGATTTTTTTTACAATAGCTAAATTTAATTTTAAAAAAGTTTTAGTAAAATTTTTTTAATAAACTATAACCTGCACGCTTGCACATAGGTGCACGTAGAACCTGTGTGCAAGTGTTACCTGAACGCAGACTGCGTTCAGGCGCACGCCTGCAGGTGCATGCAACACTTGCGTTTAGACCTGGTAATTCGTGATAAAAATTCATTTTCGTATCATGTAAAATCATGTTCGTGTCGTGTTCGTGTCAAAAATTCGTATCAACACAGAAAAGTCAAAATGTTATTTTTAGCTTTTACCACATTCATATTAATTTTACTTAATTTTAACCCCATGTCATCTCGTGTCACCTCGTGTCATTTATTCGTGTCGTGTTCGTGTTCGTGTCGTGTATTCATATTGTGTCTAAGATTGCCAGGTCTACTTGCGTGCATTACTTGCACACAGGTGTGTTCTACACGCAATAGTGCGTAGGTGTTAAAAAATACATTTTTTTAATAATGAGGACAACAATATTTTTTTAATAGCTTATTATTTTTATTATTTATTTTTTTATGTATATATATTTCCATGGATATTCGTACTTATCTGAGTTGTGTTTTTGATTTCTTGTAGATATTCTCCAATGACGAAGGTTTAATATGGCCAACCTTCTCTTGCTGCTTGAGCTCCTATGAAAAAAAGAAAAACTTTCTAATATTTTTTTCTTCTGAAGATTCTAATATTTATGCTCCCGTTGACAAGAAAATGCGTCTTCGTATTGGAAAAAGGCATACACTTCCTTCTGTTCCTGAGAATTGGTCAAATCAGATCATTAAGGAAGGAGGAGAGTATTGTTTATGGAAAGAAGCTCATGGTAGACAAATTGCTTCTTATCTTGATCCCTTAGTTGGCCATTTCTAGCTAAGTATTAGTCTTGAAGCATCAACTTTCAAAACTCATATTCCAGGCGAGTCTATTCTGAAATTTATGTTTGAACAAAGAGAATTCCCACTATCTTTATCTAAGTTTGGTTCTAATTCTCAACCTATTCAAGGTTGGGAAGATTGAGTGAATATAATAATGAAGAATCCTGCTCAAGTAAAGGTTCTATCTTCAGTGGGAGTACTTGATGCTATACTGGTTTTCTCGAAACTTTGTATTCGTAGAAAAGGAAGAGTGGATGTATGGCGTGCTATTTTTGCAAGGTGGAGTACTTTTTCTCATACTATGATTACTGCTTAGGGAGAATTTACTTTTACACTTGAGGATGTACACGTTCTGCTTGAACTTTCTTGTCTTGGGAGACATAATGTTTGCTCCATCAAATTGTCTGAAGAAGAAGAGAAGACTTGTAGTTTCTTCTGTGACTTGCTCAAACATCAAAAAGAGAAATCTAAGGTTGTTCGTTTCTCTAATTGAATTGGTTTATTTTTTTTTTTCATAAATTCAAACTTAGAAAAGGTGAAAGTAATTTTACTGATCTTCCAAATTCCGAACATGAGTTAGAAGCACTACTGATGATATGGTTAGCCAAGCATGTCTTCCCAGGATGTCCAGATGAGGGTATTAGTCCAGCTCTTATTCCAATAGCTATTTGAAATTGCTAAAGGTATGCGTTTTTCTCTAACTCCTTTCTATTTGGGTTCTCTTTATAAAAGATTGGATTTATGTTCTTCCAAGAGTGAAGAATCAACTGCTCGGTATAGGATTCTTACGTACATTGATGTTTCTTTCATTCAAATGTGTTTGTGGGAAAGGTTTAGTACTTGTTCTATTATACCTAATCAAAGTCCTCAGCCTATAACTTCTTCTGGTCCTCTCTTTAAGAATAATTATAGAGTTTGGGCTTGGCATAATTAGAGTGCGAGAGGATGCGCTCTTGAGGTGTTGGATGTGATCAGGGAATTCACTTGGCGTCCTCACTTGCGTAATAAGAATTGGTATGGTAATCCAGATTCCCATTATGGTGTTCAGAATCAACCTCGATCTTCTTCATTAAGTAAGGAAGAGATTGAGTTTTACTTGTGGATTAATCCTTTCATCTTACCTTCTATGATAAAGAGTACTTATACAGGTTTGGATAGAGATTCTCGTTCTATTGAAGTATACTCAATGTGTAGAGTTGCTCATCAATTTGAATATAATCAAATGATTCCACTTGCTCCTTTTAGTCCTTTGGATGAAGACTTCTCTTCTTGTGTTTCTGAATTTCTTTTTGATGAGGTTCAGAAGAGGCGTAAAGATATCAAACTCTGGGTTGTACAAGCTTTTGACAGGTGTAACTATTATAGTTCAAGGTGGCTAGCTTATTAAGGTAAGTGTATTTTTTATTGGAAAGCTTTTTGTATACCTCTTCTTGATCTTAGAGAACGTCTTACCCTTGTTGATATTACTTAAAGTGACATATCATTGCGCTTAATCCCTTCATGTTCAAGAAGAAAGGGAAAAGAATGCATTGATCAGAGAGATACGGAGTCTACTGGTATCGCTACTTCACGTACTAGACATGGAAAAGTAAGTTGTTCTTGTTCTTCCTTATTATTTCTTTTGATGTCATCTTCTCATTTTCTTTCTCTTTTTATGTAGGGTAAATCAATTCATAAGGAACAATTTGTTAATGATTAAATCAATTCATAAGGAACAATTTGTTAATGATGATGAGACGTCCTGTGATGATGATGACAAGTCTGGTGATGAGCACTCTATGAATTTTAATGAGTCTGATGATGATGAATTTTACTTCTCTATTTGACATAAATGCTAATGATTTGTTTAATGGAATTAAGGAAGATATTTAGAGTGATGAGTTGCTATCTTGGAAGATATTGTACCTAATGCTCAACATGTTCCCAATATTGATCTTGCTCTAAATGTTGAGCCTGTTCCAAGTATTGAACCTGTTCAGACTGATAATGCTATTCTTGTTTCCAATACTGAACATGTTCCTGCTGTTCCTATTTCCAATACTGAACCTGTTTCGAGTGCTTAACTTGTTCAAACTGACACTGCTGGTCCTATAGTTGTTCTTGACATTGCTTCTTTCCCCTAATGTCAGGGAATAGGGAAGCTACTAGTACCTTTGATACTTTTGGAACTTTTTCTGGAAATGTAACAGCTAGAGTTGATTTTCATAGTTTTTTGTTCAATCTTAGTATGTGAAGCATTTAGAGATCATCTATCAGAAAGAGGGTGAATTTTGGGATTCTTGTATTTTCCAAAGTGAAGATTTTATTTCTTACACACTGGATGGGTTAGGAAAAGCCTTGCTGATTGCTAATGTTCCGGTGTCTTCTATTTTTCAGAAAAATTACAGTTGATGTTGCGACATATGGATGATGCGATAAAGGCTAGTTTTAGGCTTGATTGTATTGACATTTGTATTTTCAAAGCCAAAGCTTTCCTTTCTATTGGTGTTGAGAAGAATAAAGTAGAAGAATAGTTAAAAACAATAGAAGTGAAGATTACCTCACTGAAGAATCATCAAACTAAGTTGCAATAGAAGTTAGATTCTTTTCAGAGTTCAGTAGCAATAATTCTTCACTTTGAAGCTATGTAGCTAATTAGATATTTGTTTTCTTTTGTTGCATTTCTATTTCGATATTTTCTTTGTTTTGGTGTTTATTTTAATCTTTTGCAATAATATTAATACTTTCATTCCTCTATTTATCAATAGCAAATCTTGCTATGCTTTTCTTTCTTCAAGAAAATTATATGTTCATGTATGCGACTGTCGACCCTAAAAGGTATCTACACGCAAGTGCACGTGGTCTTCAAGTAATACGGAGGTGAGTCCGGAAATATCGTCCCAGGAAGACTGGTGTTGCGAAGCTTAGCTAAATACCAGATACTATTACCTATGATATATCTATTACCTATGATATATCTTAGCAAATTATGAAATTAGTTGAATGTGTGATCTACAAAAGCTAATAAAATAAGATAAAATAAATATAAATACTAAAATAAAATAAAGGAAAATGAAATTAAAAATAAAATAAGAAATACTTATAGTGAAGATGATCAAAATAAAATAACTATAAAAGAAAGGAAACAAAATTTTAAGTTAGTAAACTATAAGGATAAAAAAATGTAATTTCTAAAAAAAATGCAAATAATGAAAATATGTATTAAATTCCTAATGTGAAACTAATAATGAAAAAAACTAATTAAAAATCAATTAAAAACTAATTTAAGAAAGAAAATGATGTATGAATTTCCTAAAACTAATTTAAACCCCAAAAATCCTAAATGAAACCTTAATCAACCCTAACCTTAACTGCACTCTAATGCATGAATTAAACCCCTATACTTATGCACTTAATAACTGAAACAGTAACTAAAATGCATCTAAAACAGCCCCTAAACTTTACTAAAACAGTCTACTAAAATTATTAAATGAAAATGTAACTCAAACCTAAATTAATGCATCTAAATGATTTAGAAACTAATCCAAACTTTTCCTAACTAAAGACCTATATGAATACTGACCTAAGACATATAAAACTACCCTAAAACAGCACCTAAATGTATGGAATTAATGGAGCAACAAAATCTGGACAGCAAGCAAATTTAATGCTAAATGAACCTAAAAATGCAACTAAATGCTCATGTAAATTAACCAAACTTGTCCTATACTTAAATCACTATCTAAATGCACTTAAAATGGCCTAACTTAATGTGACTTGACCTAAACAACTTCCAAAGCAGCAGCTAAAAAAATCTGGACAGAACACTTATAATGCAAGGATGCCTAACATGGAACTAATGCCAAAAATGTTATG
This sequence comes from Heritiera fomes, assembly GCA_032173925.1. NCBI lineage: Eukaryota > Viridiplantae > Streptophyta > Magnoliopsida > Malvales > Malvaceae > Heritiera > Heritiera fomes. Next base: position 9,784,649 of record JAPDPM010000009.1, on the reverse strand, counting down.
CAAATGCTATGGAAATGGCATGAAAATGTAACTTCAGGTAGCCTAAAAAATTATCTAATGAATGTATGGTCCTAATATGATCTAATACTACCTAAATGCACCTTAAGATGTCATAAAACAATAGTCAAAAAAAAAAAATGTAAACAGCCCATAAAAACTGATCAGGAAAAACAGTGTTCTAATATAACTATGTCTAAGAAAATGCAATGGAACCTAATCTAAATGAAGTCCTAAAATTCCAAAATTAAAATATAACCTAAATATGACCCTAAGACACATAAATGGACCTTAAAATGAAGCAAATACAGACCTAAAAAATTGCTATAAAAAACGTCACTTTGTTGGACAGATTTAAAAAAATGCATGAAACACCTAAACTAATGCCTAGAACATGCATCAAACACTTACTAAACCCTAACCTAATTGCATGAAATTAATACCAACCAATATAAAACTTAAACGACACTGAAAAGGACCAAAAACAGAACCTAAAGGGACCCTAAAACTGAACCACACAGCAGCTACAAAGTGAAGAACCAAAACAGTCACAAGTAATGCCTAAGCTAACCTATCCTACTTTGATCATTTTTTTGTATTTTTGTTTTGCAAGATATTTAAAAACTGTTTTAACCCAATAAACTAGACTCCTAACTCAGTGGAATAAAAATAAAAATAAATCATTTTAAAGTTTAAAAACGGAAAATAAAAATACCTACTATAGACTAGCCTAAAATAAGACCAACTTCCTACGTATCCTATTTTAAACATTTTTTTGTTGTATTTTTGTTTTAAAAGATTTTTAAAAACTGCTTTAACCTATTAAACTAGACCCCTAAAACAGTAGAATAAAAATACTAAAAAATCAATTAGACGTTTAAAAGCAGAAGATAAAAATTGCAAAAGGATGCTATGGACCAAGCTCCCTCACAAGAGCTATGGAGGTAGTTTTTCAACCTCTTAAGCTCCCATGATCATGGGACTCAATCATGAACCAAAATACAGAAAAAGAAAGAGTAGAAGATGAATATAGCTGCTGGAAATTTAAAGAAACAAAAAGCTTAAGTAAAGAGTGCAAGAATGTAGTAAAGAGTAAAGGAAAACATCATGAAAACTTGTATTTAACTTGCAAAAATGTAAAGAACATTAAGGAAATAAAAATGGTGGCTGCTCTAAACTTGTAAAGACAAAAATCTGCTGGAAAAGTAAATCTAAGAAACCCTAGGCAGCCCCCCTTAGGTTAGGTCTCATAAAGTTGCTTATATAGTCACTTAACCTAGGTATACAATGGTAATTCCTATCCTAGATGAGTTGGCATTAATTGCCACTTGTCTTCATGTCTGTGGCTCTTCAAAGTAGATATTTCCATGTCATTTAAGTACTCACATCAGCCATGGACATCTCATCCCTTCTAGCACATTCCTTTTTGTCTTCTAATCCACATAAGCATGCAAGGTGGCAAGGGCATGTGTCCTCCATGTGTTGGCATGTGTCTTTTGTTCTTATCTACTAAGAGTGAGTAGGATGATGACATGTGGCATGCTAGATGTCAAAAGATGAGAAAGAAAATGAAGAGTCATGCTCCCTTGTCTTGTAGTGGTCCAGTCTCCTTTCTTGCTCATTTTCAGTCTATTTTTTTACCGAAAAGACTGAAATTCATCTAGAATTTGTTTTTCTGCACAATATGAGGAATTTAATAAAATTAGGGGAATAATTAATAAAATCATGGAGGATTTAAATAATTATTAATCAATAAAATACTAAAATAACTCTATTTTCATAGAGTTATCAGCGACCAAGGATAACCTTTCTCAACTTTACATCAAGGAGAGATTATCTCTCAACTCGATATATAGGAGATTGATTCAATCTTTTTAGAAAAGCATATAGCTACAATCATTTTATAATAATTCTTAGCCAAGTATGAGCGATAAGCTGAGGCTAGATTGCAAGTAATGAAATATAGCCAAAACATGAGCGATGAAGCTGTAGCTATTGGTGAAATACACTTCTCATATATTAAACTTCATTACAAAGAGAAGTAGAAGCAATGAACTTGACTTATTATTGAATAACATAAACTTGACAAAAGTGTTGAAGTATAAGTCTCAAACATGGAATTTTTTGATGTATTGAAAGTTGATGGGTGCTATGATAGCATTTTTCTTTGGATTCATCAACTTACAATAGGCACAATCGTTTACTTCATGTACAATTTATGGACCTGCCCACATTAGACTGAATTTAGAGGTTGTAGTTCCCTTTCTAATGTGTTCTGTAGCACGACGTACCAAATCACCTTCTTCAAAATTTCTTCTCTTCACCAATTTGTCATAAGATCTACTCAATCTCCTATGGTAAACTAATAAATTCTTCTTCACCTTATCTCTCATTTCTTCTAATGCTTCTAGTTCTACCATCTGCAAAACATCATTATTCAGTTCAGCATCCAAAGTTAACCTTGCAAAAGGAACTAGTATTTCAGCTGGAAGGATAGCTTCTGTTCTATATACTAGTGAAAAAGGAGTTGCTTTCGTTGGTCTACGCTTTGAAGTTCTATAAGCCCATAATGCCACTGGAAGAGCCTCACACCCTAACTTTGGTTCTTCATGAACTATTCTACTAAGTATCTTTAGCAACGTCTTGTTGGTGGCTTCAGCTTGACCATTTCCCTTTGAAAAATAAAGAAAAGACTTCACATGATCAACATCAGAAAGTACAAGCAATTCTCTCACATTGGAATTGATAAATGGAGTTCCATTATCTAAGAAAATTATTTTGAGTATCCCAAAATGGAAAATGATATTCTCTTTGATGAAATTCGCTACTGCTAGTCCTGTTGCATTCTTTAAGGGAATAGCTTTTACACATTTTGTGAAACACTCCATTGCTACTAATATCCATGTGTAGCCTTTGGAAGGTGGACTTATAGGACCAATTAAATCAAATGCCAAAGTATGAAAAGGCCATGGAGTTGTTATGCTATGTAGTTCCACAGCTAGAGCATGTATAGCATTGCTATGAACTTGGCAAGGGTATCACTTCTTTGCATGATTCATAGCATCTGCTTCCATAGTAGGCCAGTAATACCTAATATCTAAGAGCTTGTGATAAAGCTTCCTACCTCCTTCATGTTCTCCAGTACACCTACCATGTACTTCTTCCAACAAAGGATGCATATTAGCTGGAGAAACACATTTCAATGGTTTTCCTGAAAATGAGACTTGGAATAGGTCATCTATATTCATAAAAAACTTTGAACTCTTCTATTCAACTGTCTTGCATCATGATAATTGCTTGGAAGAACCCTATTCTTCAGAAAATCAATATAAGCCTACGCCAATTGCCGGCACTTCCAATAAAATTACATTCTTTGATATCTAAAGGTTCAAAACACTTATTGCAAGATTTTTGAATTTGCAAAGCATCCTTAAACATGGTTGGCCAAAAGTATACAGCTCTTTGAAGTAAGTGATGTAATGGAGGTCCCTGTTCACCACACTATTGCTCATGTGCTACACTCAATCTTTCTTAAGTTTCATGCTTAGAAACACATCTTACTAATACTCCATTAGCACTTCTATGGTATAAAATACCCTGGATTAAGAGGAAGCATTTCAGATCCGAAATACTAGCAGAAGTAGGTTGCTTAATGATGATGAACGACAATCTTCATCTTCTTCACATTCAAGAAATTGAAATAACTCACTAATTGTACATGGTAAAGTTCTTCTGACAACTGACATAGAGATACTTTCATTCTCTTCTAGAATCTGAATTTTGGAAGCTAAGGTAGCAAGTGCATTTGCATACTAATTTGTAGATCTTGGGCTTTGTTCACATCTCACATTTTGAAACTTCTTCCAAAAAGCTTGAACTAGTATTCTGTAAGAAGTTAACATCTGTTCTTTCAAAGCAAATTCACCATTAGCTTGCTTAATTATAAGATTAGAATCTCCATGAATACAAAAATTATTAACTCCAATGGAATTAGCTATGAACAAACCCAAAAATAACTGCCTCATACTCAGCTTGATTATTGGTGCAGGGAAAATTCAATTTGAAGGCAAAAGAGATAGGTTCTCTACTTGATTCTAAGGAGTTTAACTCCAAACCAAGAATCAAGGAGTATCCTTTTTTTTTTTGACTCTTTATCCAAGGAGATGTTGTTTCTACTCAAATGAGAGGAGGTTAAGTCTAAACTCTCTATCAAGGAATCAACTTCTCTACTTGATGGAATCAAAACTAAGCCAACACCTCCTTCAAAAGTCGTGGAAGAACCATCAAAATATAAATTCCATTCCCTTTCTTATATATTCACTGAACAAACTTCTTCATGAATTTCATTTGGAATAGAATAATATACTTCCTCTTCTTGATGGGATGAAAAATGTGCTAACAAATTTGAAAGCGCTTGAGATTTGAGAGCTTTTGGCTGAACAACTAATATATCAAACTCTCCAAGCAAAAGAAGCTACTTTGCTATTCTTCCTGATAAAGCTGGTCTAGAAAGCAAATATTTGACAGGATCTGACTTAGTCACCACCACAAGTTTATGAACCAAGAAGTAGTGATGCAACTTCTGAGTAGCAAAGACCAATGCAAGACAGTGTTTCTCCATTGGTGAATAATTTAACTCACTCCCATCTAAAAAAATCTACTCAAGTAATACATAAGTCGTTCTTGCTCTTCCACTTCTTGTACTAACAAAGCACCAATAGAATAAGAAGTAAAAGTTAGATATGATATCATTAGCTAATCTTTCAATAGCATAGTCATGGTTGCTGGAGAAGTCAAGATTCTTTTTATCTTATGAAACCATTCTTCTTCTTTACTGCAACAATATTGGCTAACCAAGTAGAATGGTGTATTGGCTTGATAAACCCAACTTTGAGAAGTTTATTGATTTCATCCTTAATCTGATTTTCAATATCATGACGAAACACACGAGCATGTTGCTTCACTGGTTTACTTCCAGGAGCAATATGCAATTCATGTGTAACCAAATTCTCATCTAGTTCAGGCATCTGTTCATAAGTCTAAGCATAAACATCTTGAAATTCTTTCAAGAGTTTGAATTAATATAATTCTTTGTTCACTTGAAAGGTTTTTACTAATGAAGAGTGGCTTTGTTATTTCTCCTTCTTCTTTGGCTATATTAATCTCTTCCAACTCATCACCTTGTGGCTTAGGCTGATCTTGAAGTTGTTCTGGTGCAGGCTCAATCTTTTCTTTCTCCTTTTCATGCACCTCTACTTAAGAACAAGTTAATTGCTCATCGGGAGGCTTCCATTGTACGGGGTCAAGAGAAAGCTTTTCTCCAAACCCCTCGTCCCATCATTAGCAATAGATAGTTTTTCTATCTTCACAAGTATAAGAACTCACTAAGTAGCCTGTCTTTTCTCTTTTTCATCTCTATTCTCAAAAGCATTTCCACGTCTTCTTTTTCCACCTCGAATTTTTTTCTTCTTCTCACTAATGTTATTTTCCTTTACAAAGAGCTCTTCCCATCTTGGAAGTGGAACACTATAGGTCTTACAATAGATGTTTCTCCGTCCTTTGCTGTATCTTCAAAAAAAATATTCCTAAGCATAATTCACCTTATTCCGCTCAAATGGAGTCTTTATAACTGAAATGAAAATTTCCTTCCCCTTCCAATAACCCTTAATGCACTGATGGCGAGAAGATGGGATGATGTTGTAAGTATGCAAGAACTTTCTTCCTATAAGAACATGATAAGCCACATGAGCATCAATAATATGAAAGCAAGTTTGATCTTGAATTGGTCCCATCTTGAAATTCACCGCCACTTGTCCTAATGTTGGGATCTCCTTATTGTCAGAGGAAAAGATTGTTATGGGACGTTGTAATCAGTATTGATTGCCTTCAAAGTAGACAAAGGCATGAGATTCATTGAAGATCCATCATTAATGAATGTTCTTTTGATAAGACATCCATTAATAACAGTCTCCACGTAAAGCGACTTATTGTGATAAGGATAAGAAGTGCACATATTTGACTTCGTAAAAACTATAGCATTCTCATATCCCCTTGCCATTTTTCCCATAGGCTGTCCTACCATGTTACACTCTCCATATTGTTGTCCTCCTATTCTGACTAGAGCAACAACATCTTCCTTTTTCGATTCTTCTAAAAATCTAAGTAGATCAAAGAAATGCCTGATATTAAGAGTTTTTATAAGTGAATTTGCAATTGAAGAAGTCACCATACTATTTGCCTGTGCTCCTTCAAATTGGGTAGTTGAAGGAAAAGGATTATCATGATGAATAATAGCATTCACACGTCCTCTAGGACTTTGATGAGCCGGAAATGGATTATTCTGAACTCTATTGTTGCCAATTAACACTTCTCTTGCTTGTACTCTCTTATGAAATAACCTTCTCATATTCTTACATTCTAAAAGTGGATGGCCAACTATTTGATGATAGTCACAATACCTTGGGTTAGGCTTCTTTTCTACAGTTGGTGGTTGTAGAACATAAGGCAAGTTGATATTCCCATCTCTGATCCATTCTTGAAGAAGTGCTTTCACTTTATGCAATGAAATGAGAATGGTAAAGAATCAGCATCATTATCTTGCCTTCCTCTTGGATCTTCTCTTCTAGGGCACATATTAAGACTAGGAGGGCCTCTTCTTTCTCTTCCTCTTCCTTGAATAGCATTCACTGTAGGAGTATTTCTTCTAGTGAAACAATTAACTCCCTTTTGTCTCAGAACAGTGTTATTAGTTCTTCTTTTAGCTTCAACTAATGTAACAAAGGTTAGGAGTGGTATGTTCTCCAAATGCACCCTATAATCATCAAACATCCCCTTAACAAAAACTTTGACTAACTTTTTTTTGTCATGAGAGTCTTGAATATCTAACACTCTTTCTCTGAAGTGCTGAATATACTTCATGAGATCTTTACGTGACTTCTGATGCTCTCTCCCCAGATCAATAAGAGTAACCTTTTATTGAGTAGAGAAGAACTTTTCTCTAAACATCCTACACATTTGACTCCAAGATTAGAAAACCATGAGTAATATTGACATGCCAAGTGTATGCCTTTTCAGTGAGAAACTTAGAAAACTTTTTTTAATTTTAAATCATTATCCAATCCTACTACACCATGAGTCTCCAGAAACTTCAAAACATGCTCACAAGCATCACTAATCTTACCATTGAATTGTTTAAACTTAAGACTAGTGTAATCCTTAGGATATGGCTTAGCAACCACACTAGCAGGGTAGGGCAACTTGAGATCAAATTTGGAAAAACTCAAACTTTTGTTCTTCTCTTCCAGCGACCTTTCTTCTTATGTCACAAAGCCTTGAGTTGTGGTTGAAGGAAGAGTCACAATAGAGGTTCCAGTAGTAGTGGTGTTATTCGCACCCAGTAGCAGAGCTAAAGATTTTATTCACCAGGGGCTTGATTCAAATATAATAAATTATAAAAAAATAATAAAAACAATAATAATGATAAGTAGACAAAAATCTAAAATTTTCATATCCAATCATAATAATTAAAAATTTTACAATTGTCCTTGACACGGTTTCATATTTTGAAAACGTTGCACAATAGCTTTGTTATCAATACTTTTGAACACATCTTTTTCAATGTACACAACTAAACTATCATTCAACCATTGATCTCCCATTCGATTACGCAAACGAGTCTTCATGATGTTCATTGCAGAAAATGCTCTCTCTACAGTGGCAGTGGCAACTAGTAGAATCGATGCTAGTATCAACAACAAATAAACTAAATGATACACTTTATCCTTTCCAGTTTCAACCATTATTACAGCAAGCTCGTCAATTCCTTTCAATTTTGAAAACTCAATGCTAGGTCGCATATCAATAATATAACTTTGAAGTTGAACTTCAAGTGCTAAAAGTTCCACTAGAGAAAATTCTTTCGGATAAAATTTAGCAAAATTCAACAACTTTTGTTTATCAAAAGAAGCAAATATGTCATTTAGACTTAAACATGCCAAACAAAGTAGCAATTCGGTGTTTGCCTCATTGAAACGATTGTTTAATTGTTGAAGTTGTATATCCAAAACAGTGTAGAATAGCTCAACTTTGTAGTGATGCTTATTTGTGACCTTGGGAGCTTTACGTTGTGATCTAACCCATGGAATGAACATATCATCCATGCTTGGAACATCGATAAGATAATCGTGACAAAAAGAAGAGACTTGAGCAAACAAAGATTCTCATCCACTATACCTCATAACTTGCAATTTCTGCTTACACACTCCAACTAATTTCATTGCATTCACAATATCTTGATCTTTCCTTTGAAGTGTTTGTGACAATTCATTTGTCAACCCAAGTATCTCTTTCATAAAAAATAGACTAAATAGAAAATCAAATAAGGACATGAACCATAACAAATATTTCGATTGAAATCTTTGCTCACTAGAGTTTGACAAATCTTTGGTAACCACTTCAAACAAATCAATTAAGGATGGAAACAAAGAGATTATGCTCAATAACGTACCATAATGTGAGGCCCAACGTGTATCACCAAAACGCTTCAAATTACTCTCTTGATTTTAGCCTTGTCCACTTGAAAATTCACCATTATCTAATTTTTCAGTAATGAAATCATAATGTTTTTCTCGAAGAATATCACATCGTTTTGGTGATGCCCCAACCATATTAACCACATTAGCAACCATATTAAAAAATGAATTGATCTCATCATGTTTTTTTTACCATAGCCACAATCGCTAAGTGCAGTTGATGTGCAAAACAATGAATAAAGTATGCACATTTATTCTCCCTCAAAATGAGTGTTTTAAGACCATTCAATTCTCCTTGCATATTACTAGCTCCATCATAACCCTATTCACGCACTGTAGACATACTTAATCCATGCAAAGAAAGTAAGTTATCAAGAGCTTTCTTTAATGAGAGAGAAGTGATACTATTAACATGTTTAATAGCTATAAACCATTCAATTACATGCCCTTTCTTATTCACATAACGAAACACAATAGCCATTTGCGCTTTCGAAGATATGTCACGAGATTCATCAATCAAAATAGAAAAAAAGGCATCACTGATTTCCCTAATAATTGTATTAGTAGTTTTAATGGAACATGCATTCACAATATCTTTTTGAATATCATGCAAAGTCAATTTCAAATTTTTAAGAGCATTCGCCAAAGTAACCACTTTTATACTTTCATTATGATCACTAAGAAATTCTAAAAGCCGAAGAAAGTTACCTGAATTACTTGAATTCTTATAGTCATCATGACCTCAAAATGAAAGTCCTTGCTCTAAAAGAAATCATACACAATCAATAGATGTGATCAAGCGAGTCTGATATTCCTTTCAAGCTACATCAGAATGTTTGTCAAAAAATGTCTGAACATGTTGCTCTTGCTTCAATAAAGCTGTAAAATCCGAATTTTATTATACTGTATACCGTATGTGTACATTATTGATAGTGGAAATAAATTCTTTTAGTGGAATTAAAGATATAATTGAATGTGATTTCCACTTTTTATTTTATGTTATAATGTACATATGGTGTATAAAGAATAGATGGGATTTAATTATTTAATTAAGGTATGAAAACATTTACTGAAGAGTAATGACTATAGGACAAAATGAAGAAAAGAATATAAAGATAGCCAATCAACGTTGGCTGGAAGAGAAATGGCGTGGAGAAGGGAAGAAAAGAAAAGAGAAAAGTCAAGGAAAGGGGGGGCAGAGGACTTCTCGCCAATTGCTTCTCCTGACAAGGGGAATAAGCAATAAATGGCAAGTGAAATTTGTCAAAAAGGAAGGAAGAAACGGACTGCAACGGGAAGTTTACCACCGTTCCTTTTGTCACCAATTTCTCTGGGTTTTAATTGCATGAAAGACGTGCAATGATAACAGATAACAGGATAAGGAAACAGGTGGTTGGTTCTAACAGGTTTTATTGGGCTATATAAGGAGGGACATGAGAGAAGAAGAACCAACGTAGCAATTTCATCTTCTCCAGAAAACTCCTCGCCAGTTCACTTCCACTGCAAGATCACATGCAGTCCTCCCGTTTCATTCATATATAAGCCATAAAAACTTCATTTTAAGTTAGCCAAACCTTTCCTCACCGTTGAAGAGCTAAGGAACAAGCAAAACAAAGCTAAGTGAGGCAGAAAAGCACTCTGCTCCAAGAAGTGCAACTTAGTTGAGGTGAGCTTCCATATTTCTAAGGTTATCTTGATAAATGATGGTATACTTCTATAATGAATATAGATATAGCCTGGTTGTGGTTAAATATTGTGGGAGTATATAAGAAATCAGATGGAAATGATTAAGAAAAACAATAGGCAAGCAAGGAGTATTCGCTCGAAGGGTGTGGCGAGTACAATACAAGATATAACTAGGCGAGAACATGTTCGCCACAGGTTGTGGGATAATATGGAATGTAGAAGTAAGGCGAGAACCAATGATCACCAATAAGGCGAGTAGGAAATAGAGAACTCGCCAAAGTGTTGTTCAAGAGGACGAGATAGCCAAGGGCTATCCAATTCATGGGCGAGCCCAATTATGAATGAAAAGCTACGAGTGGCGAACTGAATTGATGAGCATGGCGAGTTGAGCTCCCACATTAGGCGAACTCCCATGAATAAGCCGCTAATGAAGGGCGAGCTCAGTTGGGCGAGCGGTTATTTCGCCAAATTAGTTGAAACGAGTTTTAGAAAATTATTAAAAAAGAAAATATTAATAGAATTAATATTTTACTTTGCAGACGGGAATTGAGGAAGGCGGGCGAGAAGCAAGGCTGCAATAGACAAGGTAAGGAAGTGGTATGTGATGAAAATGCATGTCCTGTGGAGTAAAAGTGTTAAGAAAATATTAGAAATTGTTTTGTTTTTCTGACATGCATTGAATTATAAAATGTTTTGACCCTGGCGAGCTACAAAGTCGCCATATGTTGTTTTGTTGAACGAGCTACTTAGGGCGGACGAGTAGCTTTGTTCTACGTTGAAATTCGTGCTAGCCAAGTGGCGAGCTCTCCTTTATGAGAACCTGGGCGAGTGCCTTTGTTTTAAAATTTGAGAAAACTTTTATGTTGTATAGGCGGGCGACCCTTTTCTAAAATTAAAGGCGGGCGAGCTATTAATTGAAAATAAGAGTTTGAAAGTCCTATTTTGTTTTCACTTTGATCATGACAGGGTTTCATTGTAAATAATTTTCAAAGAAATAGCTGTCGTAACGGCTTCGCGCTCGACGATTTTGAAAAAATATTTAAAAAAACAAATAGGAGTCGCCACCAATCTTTTTTGACTAGGTGTGATTGGCTACCTGAAAATATTTATCCTTTTTTACAAAATCTCAAAATTAATTAAGTTTTACTAAAAAGACAAATTTTTGGTCTGCGAAAACAAAATTTGGGTTCGGGGGTACTGTTACGCGTGGGGAAGGATTAGCACCCCCCACGACGCCCATTAAAAAACGGTACCACAATAATCATGTGTTATCCTTTTTGTTTTAATAAAATAGTCTCAATTTAATATTTAAAATTAATTCCTTTTTTATTTCATTTTTGAAGCATTTTATTATTTATCAAAATTATTTTTCCAAATTTTTTAAAAAAAGGTTAGATTTTATTTATCGAAAATGAATGTGAACCCTTTTGTATTGAATAATTAAATCGAATACTCCAATACTTTTGGCAGCATTTGAAATAATTTTCCTCACCTAGGGATCAGTCAAGAAATCACTACTTGTGAGTCTCATGACATCCCATCCTCGGAAGATTCACACTCGCTTCAAAAATTATTATAAATGCATATGATGCAAACAGTTAATAAATGATGCAAATGAATTCTTTGATTTTTTATATAAATATTTTCTTATTTATTTTAAATAAAAATTCTTATTATTGAAAAATTGCACTAAGTATCCCAATACTCTGGTAACACTTAGTGAACTCTTCTCACCTAGGGGGATCAGTCAAGAAATCACTACTTGTGAGTCTCATGACATCCCATCCTCGGAAAAATATTTAATTAAATTTAATTTTTATTATAAATTTCCTTTTTGGATTTTCTTTTAAAAACTTATTTATTTTTATTTTTAATAAAAAAATAAATTATTGAAAAATCATACTAAATATCTCAATACTCTGGTAACATTTAGCACGACTCTTCTCACCTAGGGATCGGTCAAGAAATCACTACTTGTGAGTCTCATGACATCCCATCCTCGGAAAAATTTCATTTATTTTTAATTAATATTTATTCTATTTTATTATTTTTTACCTAAACAATTATTTCCATAAAACAAGTGAATGAAATAAATGAAAAAAAGAATTGTACCCTCTTCGGGCGAAGTCCTTGAGCGGGCGAGTAAGTGGGCTTCCTTCTCTACGGGCGGGCGAGTTCGTGAATGGGCTAGCTCTCTTGCGGGCGAGCTCCTTGAATGGCCTAACTTCTTGACAGGCGAGCTAGCTCACAAGTATTCCCCTCTTCTTCAGGCGACGATCTCACAACTTCTTCCCTCTGGCGGGGTGGGCGAGCTCATAAATCTTTGCAATTTTTGGCTAGTGGCGCGAGCTCTTCCTTTTCCTCGGGCGGGCAAGCTCACAGATCTTCGCAATTTTGGCAGGCGAGCGAACTCGCTGAGTGGGCTACTTCTTTGGGCGGGCGAGCGGACTCATGGATCCTATTCTTTCCTCGGTCGAGCGAACAAGCACCCGGGCGAGCACGCGGATCTTGGTTGGGTCCAATGGGAACAACACGCGGATCCTTCCTTTTTCTCAGCGGGCGAGCGAACTCATGAATTGACAAGTGTGCTCGCGTACTCGGCTTTTCTCTGGTGGGCTAGCTCCTGAACCTTTCCTCTGGGGTGAGCGAACATTCAGGCTAGCGCACGGGGTCTTCCTTTCCTCGGGCGAGCACGCGGATCTTGGTCAGGTCAAGTGCGCACGCGGATCCCTTTTTATTCTTCTTTTTTTCTCAGTTACAAAAGGGAACCCCTTTTTTCTTAAAACTCGTTTTTTATCAGATTTCACGCCCAAAAACTCAAAACCCAAAATCTTCTCATTCCCTCCTTCGCCAGATGAATACCAGCCATCGTGCGCCGGTTGCTAGTGACTATCCGTAACCTTAGAAACACTCCCCTTACCTCCCTCTTTTCAGATCTAACCTCTATTTAGCCCAAATATCACTCCAACCTCTCAAATCTATTTTTCCCGAAAGACTTTTCCCTTTTTTTTGTTGTATTTTCTCGGTTTTTGGGTTGATGATTTTGGATCTGGTTGTGGTTTTCTTTGTGGTTGCTGTGGTTTGGTTTGCTTTCTCGTTTCTTTTTGCAGGTTGGTGGAGATTTGGGTCTGAGATTAGGCTCGGGATTCTCGGTTCTGGGGGTTTCCAGATCTGGGTTAGTGGGATTGGTTTCGTTGATGGTGATGATGATGATTTGATTGACGGTTGATGTTCGGTGATGGTGGTTTGGTGATAATGGTGGTGCGTGGCTGTGTAGTTGGTTGGAGGGTCGAGGTTGTGGTGTTTCTGTGGTGATAGTGGTGTCTCGGTGGTGGTTGAACGGTTGACAATATTGATTCACGATGACAAGCTGAGGCTGTGTTGGGGCTGTTTTGGTTGAATGGGGACTGGCCGGCCGAGAGGAAAGAAGCCACAATCCCCTTGTTGTCGAGAAGGCAGGAAAGAGTGAATGACCCCCTTTTTGATTGTGACCGGATGCGGGTTTTTAGAGGGGAAATGGTATGGGGCTTTGAAGCTTGGGTATGGCGAGGAGGGTGACAAACGAGACAACTGAGGGGAAGGGCTATGGGTGGTTGGCAGACTAGCTGGCCGGCGATGGGATGGCCTGGGAAGTAGGGTTGATTGGACACTAAACAAAAAATAATAATAATAAAGATAAAAATAAAAATAAAAATATTAACAAAACAAATAATAGTAAAATAAAAATAAAAATAAAAATAATAAAAATAATAATAATAATAATAATAATAATAATAATAATAATAATAGAATGAGACAAAATTAGGTGTCAACAAGAAATTGTTTTGTTTTTCTGACATGCATTGAATTATAAAATGTTTTGACCCTGGCGAGCTACAAAGTCGCCATATGTTGTTTTGTTGAACGAGCTACTTAGGGCGGACGAGTAGCTTTGTTCTAAGTTGAAATTCATGCTAGCCAAGTGGCGAGCTCTCCTTTATGAGAACTTGGGCGAGTGCCTTTGTTTTAAAATTTGAGAAAACTTTTATGTTGTATGGGCGGGCGACCCTTTCCTAAAATTAAAGGTGGGCGAGCTATTAATTGATGAGCCAAACCCTGTCTGAAAAAGCTAAGTGGCGGGCGATTACTAATTCGCCGCCTTGGCGAATTGACCAGTGGGTGAACTGATTTATGAGTATTTTCTGAATGTAAATTAAATAAATAAATAAATAAATTTTGAATTAATATTTTTGAAAAATAGAAAATGTGAAACTTTTTGGGAAAGTAGACCCTCGGGCGAGTTGACTCTCGGGCGAGTTAACCATTAGGGGAGTTGAGCATTGGGCGAGTTGGCCAATGGGCGAGCTGACCCTGGGCGAACTAGCCAGGGGCGAACCAGCTCCAAACGTGCCTTTCTCTCACAGAAACTGTTGAATTTGAGGGTTGTTTTACTAGTCATAAAACCTTTTGGAAAACCAAATCATTTTATGGAAATGATACATATGATAATTTGATTTTGAGACATTAGGCCATGAGTTCATGCATTATCATTCATATACTTTGCGTGACCCATCTAGGGCGATGGCTCGGGTCAAATAGACCAACGAGTGCACCCTAGGGCGTCACAGGGCTGATGGACCTGCCAAATCCTCAGCGGTCTCGAGGTCACTTGGCAAGTGGACCCGAGGACCACCTACAGATTATGGCCATACATCTAGATGAGATAGCCGTGAGGGGCGATGGCCTACGGGTGCACCCCAAAAGCGGATGACTTATATTCCTTGCATGATTTAAATTGTTGCCTAGTCTCAATTAAATGAATTCTGAAAGGATCAAATTAAATCCTATTTAATTTTAACTATATTTATTATTTCCTAATGAGTTTGATCGTTAGGATAATTAAGGGGTTTTGAGAATATAGTTTTATATTTGTAAAACAGCATACACCTTCCTTACTGAGCACATTGTCGCTCACTCCTTATTTTTCCACTCCACAGATAACTGATTTAGCTAAGAGACTTACCTTCCTGAGATTTGATATTGAAGGTATGTTATATTCCTTTATATTCAGCAAAGTTGTACAGTACTACTTTAATTAGGAAGGGAATGTATATACATCTCAAGGAAGATACCTTATTAATTTATATTTACATAATAATGTAGTAAAAGTTGTTAAGCATCACAGACAGCCCAACTGGTAATTAAGTGTAAGTTATGAATATGTATCATGATAGATAGTAGCTTTGGGATGTTACAGATTTAATGGTATCAGAGCAGGGTTGGTCGGATGTCTAGTGATGCTTAAAGTAAACAATATACATTTCCTATAGTACTGTAAAGTCTGAATATATAATTGATATGTTAATGGTAAGTGATAAATGATTTCTGTGGTACAGATATGAGTGGAAGAAGGAGAATGCGCTCAGTGAGAGGTATAGGCCGAGGTAGGGCGGCACAGACCCCGGAACCACAGACACCGAAACCTGCCCCAAGACCTCCACGTCCTATACAGCTAGAGAGCATTGATAACCGTGTAACTCAGGTGGAGAGGTTAATAGCAGATTGCATGGCTATGTATCAGGCGGATAGAGCCGCTGATAGGGCAGAGAGGGAGAGAGCTACAGCTCCTACAGCCCCAGTAGAGGCATCAATTGTGCCTGAGCCTGAGCCTATTCCACCACCAGCACCTCAGCCACCGGTAGCTCCACCACAGCCACTGATTCAGCAGCCACGAAATGCGAAGTCTTACTGTAATGTGGCATTGGTGAAATCCTTTAAGAAGTTGGATCCATCGAAGTTTAAAGGTACTAGGGATCCATTGGTGGCAGAGCAGTGGGTTATAGAGATTGATAGATTACTCGAGATTATGAGATGTTCGGAGACAGAGAAAGTAGGCTTAGCAGTGTTCCAGTTGGCAGATAATGCGAGACATTGGTGGAAGGCCACCCAGACAGTATTATTTGCTCAGCATCAGGATCTGTCTTGGGACATTTTTGTGGAAGCTTTTAGGAGGCAATATATCCCTGACACTGCTCAGGAAAAATTACAGCAGGAATTCATGGGTTTCGTTCAGGGTAGCATGTCAGTGGACGAGTATGAGGCCAAATTTACTATCTTGAGCCGTTTTGATCCACAGGCTAGTGAGAACACCCGGTATAAGATCTCGAGGTTTAGAGCTGGTTTGAGGCCATCTATCAGAGTAAAGCTAGCCCCATTTGTTATACAGACTTATGATGAGATAGTTCAACGGGCTCAGCTATGTGAGAGAGATTATGAGTAGTTCCAGCTCGATTTCAGTGGCAAAACTAAAGGTAAAGCAAAGGGAAAGACTAAGAGGTTCATGGAGGACAGACCGGGTAGAGAGCAGTCTAAGAAGACTAGATCTACGGGCATACAGATTTCTGAGGGCAAATTTGATAGACCAGCAGTTTCTACTCCTGCTTGTGGCCCCACCACTACTCAGAGAAGTGTTGCGCCCTTATGTAGACATTGTGGAAGGTCGCATGGATCGCGCCCTTGTCCTTTAATGTCTGGGGTATGTTTTAGATGTGGACAGACGGGGCACTTTATAAAGAATTGCCCGATGCTCAGAGAGTCGACTGCTTCTACTAGGCCTCCTGCAGCACCTCAGATAGCGGCCTCGGCAACTCAGAGTGAGCCAGAGAAAGCGACACCCTCACAGCCTAGGCGGGCGACAGCCGCAGAGAAGGGTAAAAAGGTTGTGACTCAGGGTCAGGTGTACGCATTAGATCAGGAGACTGCAGACGCCTCTATAGATGTGATTAAAGGTAAGGTTTATCTTTTTGATATCCCCGTAATTGCCTTAATTGATCCGGGTTCTACCCATTCATTCTTATCGCCTGCATATGCCAACAGGACCCCAGTAGAGCAGGAGTTGTTAAAGTATATTTTGCAAGTGAAAACTCCTTTTAATGAATTCCAGAGGACGTATATTATATATAGAAATTGTAAATTGACTATAGGAGAGAAGGTTGTGACATCTAACCTAATTTTGTTGGATATATATGATTTTGATATCATTTTAGGTATGGATTGGTTGGCTGCAAACCATGTTAGTTTGGATTGTAATACTAAGTTTATTACCTTCTCTCATCCCGAAAAGTACATTGTAAAGTTATTGTAAATTAATAAAAAGTATGTGAATTTATGTTATGAGATGATATGTGTACTGAAATTGTGATTGTGTATGAATGTTTATGAAGGATATGTTGCTAGTGTGGAGGATGTTGAGAGGAAGCATCCAAAGATCCAAGAGATTCCTGTAGTTAAGGACTTCTCGGATGTATTTCCAGAAGACTTACCAGGGTTACCACCAGATCGAGAGACGGAGTTTATGATCGAGTTGGTACCCGGTACGGAGCCGATTTCTAGACCCCCATATAGGATGGCATTGACAGAGTTAGATGAGCTCAAGAAGCAGCTTCAAGAGTTATTAGATAAGGGATTTATACGTCCCAGTGTGTCACCGTGGGGAGCTCCAGTACTATTTGTTCGGAAGAAGGATGGTAGTCTCCGGTTGTGTATAGATTATCGGATGTTGAATCGGGCTACCGTTAAGAATAAGTATCCACTACCTCGAATTGATGATCTGTTTGATCAGCTCAGGAGTGCACAGGTGTTTTCCAAAATAGACCTACGGTCAGACTATCATCAGTTGAAAATTAAGGAGTTGGATGTGCATAAGACAGCCTTTCAGACTCGCTATGGCCACTATGAGTTTCTAGTGATGCCTTTTGGGTTGACAAATGCCCCTGCAGCTTTTATGAGTTTGATGAACGAGGTATTTCATCCATTTTTGGATAAGTTTGTCATAGTATTTATAGATGACATTCTGATTTATTCTAAGATTCCAAAGGAGCACGAGCAGCATTTACAGATTGTTCTACAGACCCTCAGAGAGCGAAAGTTGTATGCTAAACTTAGTAAATGCGAGTTCTGGCTTGACCATATTATATTTCTCGGACATGTAGTGTCAAAGGACGGGGTGTCAGTTGATCCGTCCAAGATAGAGGCCATTGTACAGTGGGAAAGGCCAACACAGTTACCGAGATACGGAGTTTTCTGGGTCTTACCGGGTACTATTGCAGATTTGTGGAGGGATTTTCTAGACTTGCTGCTCCATTGACACGACTCACACGGAAGGATGTGAAATTTGAGTGTAATGATGTGTGTGAGCGTAGTTTTGGTGAGCTTAAGAGGAGATTGACTAGTGCCCCCGTATTAGCCCTTCCTAGCGGATCAGGTGGATTTATGGTGTATACTGATGCATCCACTCAAGGTTTAGGGTGTGTGCTCATGCAACATGGTCGGGTTATAGCCTATGGTTCTTGACAGTTGAAGGATCATGAGAGGAATTACCCGACACATGACTTGGAGCTAGCCGCGGTAGTGTTTGCACTGAAGATATGGCGACATTACTTGTACGGGGAGAAATTTCCGATATACACATACCATAAGAGTCTGAAGTATATATTCTCACAGAAAGAGTTGAATTTGAGACAGCGACGGTGGATGGAACTGTTAAAGGACTATGATTGTGAGATTTTGTATCACCCAGGTAAAGCTAATGTAGTAGCTGATGCACTGAGCCGTAAGCATGTTGGCATGATATCGTACATGATGATCAGGGAGCATGAGTTGATAGAGCAATTCTCTAACCTCAATCTGACAGTTGTTTCCTCTGACCAGTATGGATTTACGGCTAGTTTCCGTATAGAGCCGGATTTGATGGATCGAATCAGGGAAAATCAGAGGAGGGATGATTATTGTATCGGGATTGCCAGTCAGATTCAGATGGGAATTATGTTAGACTTTGAGATTGGCACAGACGGGATACTGAGGTTTAGAGGTCGGATATGTGTTCCCGATGATCGACAGCTTAGAGACTTGATTTTATCAGAGGCCCATACCTCTAGATACACGTTACATCCGGGTAGTACTAAGATGTATTAGAATCTCCGGAAAGTGTATTGGTGGCCTAAGATGAAGAAAGACATCGTTGAGTTTGTTGCTAGATGTTTAACATGCCAACAGATTAAGATTGAGCATCAGAAGCCGGCGGGTATGCTTCGACCATTATCGATTCCTATGTGGAAATGGGAGCATGTTACTATGGATTTTATTATGGGATTACCACGGACCCGGAAGGGGTATGATGCTATTTGGGTGATAGTCGACAGATTGACTAAGTCTGCTCATTTCTTAGCCATGAGATCTACAGACTCAGTTAGTGCCTTAGCCGAGTTGTATGTCAGGGAGATAGTGAAGTTACATGGTGTTCCAGTGAGTATTACCTCTGATAGGGACTCTCGCTTCACCTCTCATTTTTGGGAGAGATTTCAGGAAGCTATGGGATCCCAGTTGAGTTTTAGCACCGCTTTTCATCCACAGACTGATGGGCAGTCTGAGCGTACGATACAGACGCTCAAGGATATGTTGAGAGCGTGTGCATTGGATTTTAGAGGCTCATGGGACGATCACTTACCCCTGGCAGAGTTTGCATATAATAATAGTTTTCATACGTGTATCGGCATGGCACCGTATGAGGCCTTATATGGCAGACGATGCAGATCCCTGATAGCATGGGAAGAAGTGGGAGACCGTAAATTATTAACTCCGGATTTGGTCGAGTAGGCTTCTTGTGATGTACGGATAATTTGTGAGAGGCTTCGAACGACTCAGAGTCGGCAGAAGAGTTATGCAGATACTAGACGCCGACCATTGGAGTTTGTAGCGGGTGATTATGTGTTTTTAAAGATTTCACCGTCCAAGGGTATAATGAGATTCGGGAAGAGAGGAAAGTTGAGTCCTCGGTATATTGGGCCTTATGAGATCTTAGATCGTGTGGGAGATGTGGCATATCGGTTAGCACTACCACCAGACTTGTCAGGTGTGCATAACGTATTCCATGTCTCGATGTTGAGAAAATATCATCCAGATCCTTCTCACGTGATTCGACACGAGCCACTGGAAATCAGAGAGGATATGAGTTACATTGAGAAACCGATACGGATTCTGGATAGGAAAGATAAGGTGTTGCGATCTAAGACGATTCCTTTGGTTAAAGTGCTTTGGCAGTATCATAACGAGGAGGAGGCTACTTGGGAGTTAGAGAGCCTTATACGTGAGAAATATCCAGAGCTCTTTCAGTGACAGGTCCAAGCTAAATTTGGAGGACCAAATTTCTTAAGGTGGGGAGAAATGTAAAATCCGAATTTTATTATACTGTATACCTTATGTGTACATTATTGATAGTGGAAATAAATTCTTTTAGTGGAACTAAAGATATAATTGAATGTGATTTCCACTTTTTATTTTATGTTATAATGTACATATGGTGTATAAAGAATATATGAGATTTAATTATTTAATTAAGGTATGAAAACATTTAATGAAGAGTAATGACTATAGGACAAAATGAAGAAAAGAATATAAAGATAGCCAATCAACGTTGGCTGGAAGAGAAATGGCGTGGAGAAGGGAAGAAAAGAAAAGAGAAAAGTCAAGGAAAGGGGGCGGCAGAGGACTTCTCGCCAATTGCTTCTCCTGACAAGGGGAATAAGCAATAAATGGCAAGTGAAATTTGTCAAAAAGGAAGGAAGAAACGAACTGCAACGGGAAGTTTACCACCGTTCCTTTTGTCACCAATTTCTCTGGGTTTTAATTGCATGAAAGACGTGCAATGATAACAGATAACAGGATAAGGAAACAGGTGGTTGGTTCTAACAGGTTTTATTGGGCTATATAAGGAGGGACATGAGAGAAGAAGAACCAACGTAGCAATTTCATCTTCTCCAGAAAACTCCTCGCCAGTTCACTTCCATTGCAAGATCACATGCAGTCCTCCCGTTTCATTCGTATATAAGCCATAAAAACTTCATTTTAAGTTAGCCAAACCTTTCCTCACCGTTGAAGAGCTAAGGAACAAGCAAAACAAAGCTAAGTGAGGCAGAAAAGCACTCTGCTCCAGGAAGTGCAACTCAGTTGAGGTGAGCTTCCATATTTCTAAGGTTATCTTGATAAATGATGGTATACTTCTATAATGAACATAGATATAGCCTGGTTGTGGTTAAATATTGTGGGAGTATATAAGAAATCAGATGGAAATGATTAAGAAAAACAATAGGCGAGCAAGGAGTATTCGCCCGAAGGGTGTGGCGAGTACAATACAAGATATAACTAGGCGAGAACATGTTCGCCACAGGTTGTGGGATAATATGGAATGTGGAAGTAAGGCGATAACCAATGATCGCCAATAAGGCGAGTAGGAAATAGAGAACTCGCCAAAGTGTTGTTCAAGAGGATGAGATAGCCAAGGGCTATCCAATTCATGGGCGAGCCCAATTATGAATGAAAAGCCACGAATGGCGAACTGAATTGATGAGCATGGCGAGTTGAGCTCCCACGTTGGGCGAACTCCCATGAATAAGCCGCTAATGAAGGGCGAGCTCAGTTGGGCGAGCGGTTATTTCGCCAAATTAGTTGAAACGAGTTTTAGAAAATTATTAGAAAAGAAAATATTAATAGAATTAATGTTTTACTTTGCAGACGGGAATTGAGGAAGGCGGGCGAGAAGCAAGGCTGCAATAGACAAGGCAAGGAAGTGGTATGTGATGAAAATGCATGTCCTGTGGAGTAAAAGTGTTAAGAAAATATTAGAAATTGTTTTGTTTTTCTGACATGCATTGAATTATAAAATGTTTTGACCCTGGTGAGCTACAAAGTCGCCATATGTTGTTTTGTTGAACAAGCTACTTAGGGCGGACGAGTAGCTTTATTCTAAGTTGAAATTCGTGCTAGCCAAGTGGCGAGCTCTCCTTTATGAGAACCTGGGCGAGTGCCTTTGTTTTAAAATTTGAGAAAACTTTTATGTTGTATGGGCGGGCGACCCTTTCCTAAAATTAAAGGCGGGCGAGCTATTAATTGATGAGCCAAACCCTGTCTGAAAAAGCTAAGTGACGGGCGATTACTAATTCTCCACCTTGGCGAATTGACCAGTGGGCGAACTGATTTATGAGTATTTTCTGAAATTAAATTAAATAAATAAATAAATAAATTTTGAATTAATATTTTTGAAAAATAGAAAATGTGAAACTTTTTGGGAAAGTAGACCCTTGGGCGAGTTGACTCTCGGGCGAGTTGACCATTAGGGGAGTTGAGCATTGGACGAGTTGGCCAATGGGCGAGCTGACCCTGGGCGAACTAGCCATGGGCGAACCAGCTCCAAACGTGCCTTTCTCTCACAGAAACTGTTGAATTTGAGGGTTGTTTTACTAGTCATAAAACCTTTTGGAAAACCAAATCATTTTATGGAAATGATACATATGATAATTTGATTTTGAGACATTAGGCCATGAGTTCATGCATTATCATTCATATACTTTGTGTGACCCATCTAGGGCGATGGCTCGGGTCAAATAGACCAACGAGTGCACCATAGGGCGTCACAGGGCTGATGGACCTGCCAAATCCTCAGCGGTCTCGAGGTCACTTGGCAAGTGGACCCGAGGACCACCTACAGATTATGGCCATACATCTAGATGAGATAGCCGTGAGGGGCGATGGCCTACGGGTGCACCCCAAAAGCGGATGACTTATATTCCTTGCATGATTTAAATTGTTGCCTAGTCTCAATTAAATGAATTCTGAAAGGATCAAATTAAATCCTATTTAATTTTAACTATATTTATTATTTCCTAATGAGTTTGATCGCTAGGATAATTAAGGGGTTTTGAGAATATAGTTTTATATTTGTAAAACAGCATACACCTTCCTTACTGAGCACATTGTTGCTCACTCCTTATTTTTCCACTCCACAGATAACTGATTTGGCTAAGAGACTTACCTTCCTGAGATTTGATATTGAAGGTATGTTATATTCCTTTATATTCAGCAAAGTTGTACAGTACTACTTTAATTAGGAAGGGAATGTATATACATCTCAAGGAAGATACCTTATTAATTTATATTTACATAATAATGTAGTAAAAGTTGTTAAGCATCATAGACAGCCCAACCGGTAATTAAGTGTAAGTTATGAATATGTATCATGATAGACAGTAGCTTTGGGATGTTACAAAAGCATTATACTTATTCACAGCATCGGCCTGAGCACTATTATGGTCTCTAGCATGATCACCCAATCTTTCAGGTTTCTTTCAATTTATAAATCCTGTTCCAGTATATGCATCACCTCCACCTTGTTTACCATTATTCAATTTAAAGAGATAACAATAAAGACAAAACGCAGCTTCTTTTGATATACTGTATTCCAACCAATTTTTGTATTGACTAAACCAAGCGGGATTGAATCGTCTCATTTGTTTTCCAAACTTCTTGCATTCCAAGTCGTGATCTTTAGGTTAGCAAGGGCCCCTTTGTGCATATGCTCTTCTAATTTCATCTCGAATGTCAGGATGATAATCAGAAATTGGAGGTTGTAAACCAGGATCTATGGAAAGATCGGATACAGCAAACTCTACTTTTCTTTTCTTTGAACCCTCATCATCCATATATGAAGGTGTTGCTTTTGATAATTTTATCAAATATTTCTCCATCACCAAGATTCAATAAAAACTCACTTAAAAACTCAAATATTCAATATACACTGTTGCAAAGCTTTATGTGCCACCCCACCCAAAAAAAAAAAAAAGCATTATATGCCGCTGTTTATCACTTTACCATGTATATAATCAAATAGAAAAAAGTTTTGAAGCCGACAGTTTCAACAACCCTAGTATTTTTTTTATTTCAATATCTTTAAAATAAATTTATTATATATACTTTTTATTTTAATATCTTTAAAATAAATATATTATATATATGTTATTTATTGACTACTGTACGGTAAAAATAAAATAGTAAAGCTGTAACTCAAAAGTTAAAAAAATAATAAAACTCAAAGACTCAAAAATCACAAATTTAAGCCCAGTGGGGGCTAAACAAACTTTAAAATATATAACAATATATTTATTATTCACCAAACATCAATGAAAGAACCTAAAATTTTAGGCTCAATGGGGGCTTAAGCCCTCACTGGGCCCCATGCACCTCCGTCCATATTCACACCAATGTTTTCAACACCTCCAAGACCAGGTGCATCAATTGAGTTTCCCCTGTTGTTGTTCTCATTCCCAACAGTGGCAAGAATGACAGATTGAACTTGAGAAGTTGTGGCATTGGGAGATAGTGTCTTCCAACTTTTGCATTCTTTCTTAAGAAGCTTGGATCATCTTCATCAACTCTTGAATGTACGCTGGGCCCTGAACATCCTGATTTCCAATAGAGCTCTCCATGTTTTTCGGTAAAGTGAAGATTGAAGATATTCTACACAATGCAATCGCTCCTTCCCAGTGGAGTCGCCAAAATGTAAATGAGTTCTTTGCTGTAGAAAGGAAACATTGCAAACCAATAGAACGCGATGTGCCAAGAGGCGGTGAAGAGGAAGACTAGAGCAGACTCTGAAGAATGAGTGCAGCAGCAAGTGGCAGTAGAAGGCTGAGCAAGGCTGAGAATAAGGTTGAGTTGAGAGAACAACGTAGAGAAAATTTGAGAGAGTTTCTAAGTTAGCTAATTTGCCAAAAGTCCTCTTTCGAGGAGAACAAGAACTCATATTGTGAGAACCACGATTTTCTTCAACCAATAATGTACTCAATGTATAACCTTAAGTGATTATAATGAAAATTTTAAGATTTCAACTATAAGATCATGTCTCGTATTTATAAAAACAAAGTCTTCGAGAGTAACGTGAAGCGTAAGCTAATACAATATATGTAATGGATGTTAAATGTTACAAAAAGGAGTTGCAATTATATGAATATGTATATATATATATATATATATATATATTTATATATATATATATATATATTATACACATAAGGCAAACAAAAAGTACACAATGTACATACATGCATATATACGTACGTACACGTGCATACATGCATGCAACGTACATATGCATGTATATAAACGCATATATAAATAATAAATATATATGTATATGCATAAATAGAAATAAATTAAAATACATATAAATAAATACATAAGAGTACAGTGTGTATATACATACTTATATTTATATACATAAGAATAGGTGATGATATATATATATATATATATATATATTTAAATGTGTATATGAGTGAAAGGTATATATAGATATATATGTATATACCAATATAAAAATATATACTTATATGTATATTGGGCTTAAATATATACGAATATGGAATTATATATATTAGATTTATGCAAGAATAAATATAAGTGTAAAAAAATAATAAAAAATAAATAAATAGATAAATAAAATTAATGTAAATATATGTAGATATATTTGCATATATATATATATATATTTGTTTAGTAAGTGATGACATAAATGAAAAATAAATATGTGAATACATTTTATATATTAGATATATATACTAAAATGAAAAATATATAAATAAGTATATATATAAAAAAAAGAGAAGGAAAACGTATATTTAATAAAATATAGTATATATATATATATATATATATATATATATATATTATTTAAGTTGGTTCGGTGGGAAAAGAGAAACATTTCCCACCAAACCCGATGCTTAGGTCTGCCAAGGCAGACCTATATGGTACTACATAAAAGCAATATATTAGAGAAAAGTAAAGAAGAGAATGAAAAGGGAAACAGACACGGGAGAGGGCATGGAAAATAAGTTGTGTTTTGTTGGAAAAGAAAGAAAGGATGGAAAGGAAATAAGAGTGAACCGGTGAGAAGGGAGAGAGCTGGACGAGAGAAAGAAAGGAATAGAGTTAGGGCAAGGCTGTTGAAAAGAGAATGACTAATTCTACCCATTTTTTTGCTCTGCATACTCCATCACACTTTAAATGAACAGTAATACAATGAAGTAAATGGGGTAGGAAGAGTAAAAACTGGAGTATGCATAGCAGCTCTCGTTGAAAAGGAGAGGAAGCCGAAAACACTAGATCAAGGCAGCAGAGGTGCAGATCGGGGGCCAAAAACAGGGAACTTTCGGGTGATCCGGACAGAGCACATTTAAAGGTGTTGAAACAGTGCTAAAATGAACTGAAAATAAGGTCTTTAACGGGCTAGAAATCACGAAAGTGGGGAAGAAAGAATGTCGAAGGAAAATGGTGTAGCTCTCGCAGTTGCCATTCTCTCCTTCTGCTTCGCATCATTCCATCTCGTTTCCACCTCATCCGCCGCTGCAGTAACTGATCAGAGTAGCGTGAAGCAAAGGTGAAAACAAAGGAGTTTGGTAAGCTTTTGAGTGGCATTTTGAGGCTGGAATTTGAAGCCAAAGAAAAGGTAGCTGGCGTGCAGTGAAAGGAGTGGTTTTCGGGCTGTACACAAGCTTGAAAAAATGCTGGGTTCGGTGGCTTTAAGGTTGGCTAAGTGTGGCAGAAAGAGGGCTCCATTCTCAGCTAAAGTAAGGCAAGACAGAAGCTTCCTATCAGCTGAACCAAGAAGTGTAAAACCTGGAACCGTAGGACGTGGGGGCTGCCAAGGGAAGGAGAATGGAACCTCATTATGCTAAATTGAACAGAGAAATAGGAAGCTAGCGAAGAAGTTATTTTTGGCTGAAATTGGGGATGGGTTTGGACAGTGAAAGACAAATGCAATTAAGGTAGTGAAAAGAAGAAAGACTTGGCAATTGGACAGCAACTAGAGGGTAAGAATCCCTAAGCCTAGTACCAAGTAATTCTTGTATGTATGCATTAATTATATGATAAGAATCAAAGATGCATCTATATATGTATGATATCATTAAAATATACATACACACACAAAGAAGATGTGATGAATATTATTAGATGAAAATAAATAAATAAATAAATAAATAAATAAATATATGTATCATCCATAAAAATAAATATCAATTGTGGGATATTCAAACAAATGTACCTAAGCATAATTTATATGCTAAGAAAATAAATGGATTAATTTAGATATAAGTACAAGTATAATTATATAATTTGCTTGAAGTATAATTATAATTATATAAATATACAATTATATATATCAAAGAGAATATGTAGCAATTACTAAATCAATAATGCATTAATGAAACAAATACAAATATTAAATGATGATGTGCATGAGTAGCATGAGAAAGACTTTAATTTCTATGTAGATTTAAATGATAAATAGATTGTTATGTAAGGTTGAGTAATACATATGTGTGTGTGTGTGTGTATATATATATATATATATATATATATATATATATATATATATATATATTCAAGAAAGGCTAGAAAAAAAAATATAGATATATATATATATCTATATCTAAGCCGCAAAAAGGAAAGCTTAAAAGAGATAAGAAAATATACCTAGGTTAAAATGAGTGTAGTAGAAAATGAAAATGGTGATGTGAATATATATACGTATAAATACACTTATAAATCTACATTAATATGAGAAATATTGTCGACGGTTGGTACATAGGTATACTAGAGGATGAGAATGATAATAGAGGTATGGACACACACACACACACACACACACACACACATATATATATCATGATAAAGCAACATGTTGACATATCATTTAAAATGATACATATATATATATATGTATAAATACATATGCTCATACATAATGTATATTTATACGAAGGAAGAAAAAAAAAGAAGAAATGAGCATAGGTAAATAAATATATATATCTATAATATATACATATTGGAAAATATACATATGGATATAAACACTAAATGCTTAAACATATATATATATATATATATATATATATATATAAGGACTCGTATCATGGGTACGTCGTAATTGACGATGAGGAGGCAGCTTTAGATCAATAGTTAACCGAAATTAATAGTGTTTTTCTATGGTCCTTATTTTAAGTACGTAATTAAGCACGTTGATGTAAACTTATTGAAATGTTAATGGGTTATCTGTAGCGAAATAGAACGGTGTAGAGGTTGAGTACAGACTCGGAAGCGCTAGGAGGATATTTACTAAGCCTCAAGGTAAGTGGGTTAAATAAATCTTACTAGTATCATCTCGTAAGAGATGAAAGAATCCTCATTAAATAATTAATTAAATTTATATAGGATATTGGTTGGAAATTACGGGCAAGACAAATAGAATAAGTATGGTAAGATTTTTAAATCGAACATAATGTGCCTGTGAAATGTGCTTATTTGAAAAGTGATTTTTGTTGTGAATGGTGTAATGTGTTATGTGTTATGGCTCTCTTATGATTATTGAACATGTTAACATATTGTTATGCTTTGAGTATGGACATGTGATTTGAGTACTAAATATACATATCGCTTCCGATGTTGAGTCAATGGACCCTAATCAGCACCTAGTTATATTTGTCGAAAGCTAGGAAAACTAAAGGCCCAACCGAGCAAAGACTCGAATTCCGAACAGTGGGAGCCACCTCTAGAGTCCTTCGGGAACTAAGTGCTACACGAGTTTCGATGTACTAAAGGCCCAACCGAGCAAAGACTCGAATTCCGAACCGTGGGAGCCACCTCTAGAGTCCTTCGGGAATTAAGTGCTACACGAGTTTCGATGTACTAAAGGAGCAAAGACTCGAATTTCGAACCGTGGGAGCCACCTCTAGAGTCTTTCGGGAACTAAGTGCTACACGAGTTTCGATGTACTAAAGGCCCAACCGAGCAAAGACTCGAATTCCGAACCGTGGGAGCCACCTCTAGAGTCCTTCGGGAACTAAGTGTTACACGAGTTTCAATGTACTAAAGGCCCAACCGAGCAAAGACTCGAGTTCTGAAACGTGGGAGCCACCTCTAGAATCCTTCGGGAACTAAGTGTTACACGAGTTCCAACGAAATATAAAAGTCATAGGATATTGTGATGATAAGTGATTGTGATTCGTGAATGTGACGAATGTCGAAGGATGAAACAGATCTGAGGCATATGACATACAACGTGTGTGATTATTGGATTGTGTTTGTACATGTCATTTGAATATATGCTACTTAAATGTTTGTTTCTTTCGATTATTGGATTATGTTATATATGCCATTTGAACATGTGCGACTTGAACGTTCGTTTCTTTCGATTATTGGAATTATATTATATATGCCATTTGAATATGTACTACTTGAATGTTCGCTCTTCCACACTTAATTATACTGATAAAGAGAATGATATCTTGTGAAATCAAGGATGAAATGTAAGCATGAACAAGTTTATTACATTTGTGCACTTACGGAATGATAATAAACCTTAGTATAATCCATACATGCTAATTTACAATAACTCAAGCATGTATGATCGTGTTTTACGATATGAGCCTAGTATGTTTTATTTACACTACTTACTAAGCCGTGGATTGCTCACCCCTTAATTTAACAACTGCAGATCATACAAGTTGATAGCCGGCTCAGGCTTCGCGTAGGCTCTCGGGAAACCGTACCTAGTAGTGGTACTCCTTTGTGTTCTCCGGAGCTAGCATTTTGTATTTTGAGGTATACTGCTAGTATATTATTTTGATAATCATGTGTACGTTAAATTTCACAGTACTAGGAAAGTATACGGGATGTAACCTTGGATTGCACTAGATGATTATGTGAGTCTAGGTGGTTATCAAGTCCGATCCTGGTCCAAATGTATGTTTTAAACTATATATAGATGAAGTGATATAAGTGAACTTAGTAATGACTCAACTCTTGAGATCCTTGAAATACATGATTGCATGAAACTGTGGAGAAACACCAGCTGGTTGTGTTATGTGAATTGAAATGTGTTTAGTGCAGGAAATTCTACCTGGGGAAATTGATAAAATACAAAGGGGAGGTTTTCGACCTGTTTCTTTTGGGAATAGTAAAATAAGACGATAATCATAAGAAAAACCTCCTTGAGAAACGTGACATAGCTCGAGAAATAATATGAGTAAGATAGGATTGGATTTAGATATTACACTAACACTGAATACAAACCGTAAGTAGAGAAAGAAAAATTTGGTTCGAAATTTTCATAAGAAATCAAGTAAGTGTTAAGCGGACGTCATTGGCCTTCGGGTTGTGACACATATATATAGGTGTGAAGAATGGGAGTTACATATCTTTGGTATTAATAACACAATAATGAGAATTGACAGTTACAAAATATCAATGCTTTGTCTAATGGGGGTTATGTTTTGGGAGAAGGTGTTTTAGAAGAAATAGGAAAGAGCACTCATACTTTAGAGACAGGTTAAGAGAAGAACTCTTAATTATCTCTATATCTGATCCACCAAGCTAAACTCTTTAGGATATTCCAATAGTGAAGTTAACTCAAGAACCCTGCCCTATTATGGAGTTATCTTCACTTCTTCTTGAAAGTGCTATTCTATAAATGAGTTATTCTGAGAACAGGTTATTTTGTGAAGAGTTGTTCTGAGATGAGCTGCTTTGAGAAGAGCTGTTCTGAGAAGAGCTATTATGCAAATGTGCTCTTCTAAGAAGAGATAATAAGCTCTTCTAATAAGATGTTGTTCTTGTGAAGGAGCTTTTCTGAGAATAAGTTATTATTGTGAAGTAGTCACTTTAAGAAGAGGTTGTCTTTCACTATAATATGAAACAATTATTAGTTTCCAAAATCAAGTATCTACAGTTCTCTAAGGTTAATTTTCCTCTAATTGATTTGCAAATCTATAGCAAGTTACAGGCGTAGCTTATCCCATTGCTTTGCTTTCAAAATTTTGACTTTCTTTTTTTTTTAATACTACTACACGTGTTTATGAAATGAAGGTATCTTTCCACCAACAAGTTTATTAACCGTCAGTGCCCTTGTTACAAGATATTAAATAACTAGCTAGGATTATAATATGTTGCCCGACTTGTTCTAGTTGTTAAAAATATGAGAATCATTTTAGCATAGGCAATCAAAACCTGCTTTTCAAATTTACGTGGTACCTTTTGTATATTTTTAAAATGTTCAAATAATGGATGAGCTTGTTATCATACCACTAAGGGAGCAAGAAATCATTGTGTCGAAATTTTCATTGGTTTCATATCCTGAAGTTCTGTCTAAATCAAACTCTAACAAGTAAACAACCAGGAAAACTTCCACGCCTAACTTCCTTATGCCACTAAACCAATTATTAATGGGGAAGAGGAATCAGAACTCAGAATTTGATTTCCATGGTCGGCGTAGTGATAGATAAATTGATAAGAAAAGCTTTTTATGCTAAAAGAATTATTCTTCCACGAGTAGTGCCTGCCATTTCCTAGGCTCTGGCCACGTTCGTGATTATCCTTGGTGCTGATTTTGAATATGCGTGTTGGGAATAATTATAAAAGCCAGAATTGCTTTTGGAATTCGTTAGTCCTTTTCTGTTTTCTCAATTTGGAAATATTTGACCATTTGTCCTGTTTCTTCTTCACTTTCTTCATTGCAATTTCTTCAGTCCGCAAAGTTGGCTGCTTTTATTAGATAAGATGGTGACAAAAGGAAGGGAATTAGATTCCATCTCATCTTTGGAATTCCATCTCATCTCTGGAACAACAATTTTGGACTATAAATTGCAACTGACAACCCCAGTGACCCAAATCAAAAAACTTGATATCAATTTTCTGAGCCTATCCCTGACCCAAAGCGTCAACAAACGTGACTAGGATGTCGTACGCTAACCCCAAGCACCATGGCAAGCACCACCATGGCAAGCACCATGCCAAGCACCCTAGGGTCAGCTGGGGGAATACCCCGTATGAGTACCAGGTTTATGCTACAACAATGGAGCCAATGCAACATCAATCATACCGTACATGGGAGTATCCCGATTCTTCTGATTTTACATTCAACAAGAGTTATGAGAAGCAGCGTATTCTTGATGCCCCGAGGGCTCAAATGATAAAATGTGAGTATTATCCTCAACTTGTCAATACTACTCAAAATAATCAGGTTGAGGAAGATGTTAACAGAGAAGCTGAGGACTTCATTAGGCTTGAGCACAAGAAGTTCGCACGATCGAATACGTCCATGAAGAGTGGCTGAGAAGAAGAGTCAAAACACCTGCAATCAATAAGCTCTTCGGATTACAGAGCATTAGTTATGATCAGATTTTAAATCTCATGTGTGCTGGTGAATTCTATGTCAAATAAAACAAGCACTTGTGCTTTAGATCATGCGTCTAATAAACTGTTGAATCGGAGTTTGAGGCTTTGAACACCATGGCAAAGCATGTGCTTTATCTAGATCCAAAGTATGTAATCGGGATTCCTATTGATAAGAACTTGACATAAAGGTCCCCAAATTAATTTTCCCCTGCTCCAAACTACTTACAATTTATTTGGCAGTTCTCGTTTTCTTTCTTTTCCCAAATCTATCTAATAAACTTTGTGGGGTGAACAAAAATATACATGCGAAGTGAAGCAAGACTCCTTTTCCTGCAATATACCAAATTTCCTGCCAGTACTGCTTTAAAGCTTACAGATGCTTTAACTTATTCACAGCGCCAAGATATTTTCTGCCCCAGTAACCAAGAATGACTATTCGTATTAATTAATATGAGCGTTGGAAGCTTCAATCAATTTGTTCAAGTATCTTTATTTATAGATCTCTGTGGTTGTTCGAATTGAACTCAAGATTTTATGGCTATGCTTAGAGCATGACAGATTTCGATATTCAATCGGATAATAAACTTTCCTAAAATTTAAAACCAATCTTTAGATGCTCGAGGCGTAGAATCCAGAAACCAACCAAGTGTCCTCACCCAATCCACTTGAGCAGCTTTTGGGTCCAGGTAAATATGTGATTTTCATGTTCTTGTTATTTAATTAGACCTAATTCTGCGAGCAATAATGAGATGACTTTGGTCCTTACCTCTGTTACCTGTTGTGGATCCGTTCCAGGCCTGGTGATCTTCTGGCAAGGTTCCAAAACTTTTCCAGGCTACTCTAACGCGATTCTAAAAATTTAGGCAGATATAAGCCTTTTTTCTGACTTTTTTCATTAGAATATAATGTAAAAGACAATTATGAACATGCTCGTTATTAAGCCAGAGAACCTTGCACTATGTAAAAGTTACTTTGTAGAAAAGCATGACCACTCAATTTTGCAGCCGCAGGTAATAACATCTTTCTTTTTCTCATAAAAGTTCAAAAATTCTTCAATGCCTTCATTCTATTATTATTATTATTATTATTATTATTATAGTGTTGTGGTATATGTACGTACACAATATACACACGCAGAAGAGAGCAAAAGAAAGAGACGGTTAAGCTGCAGAAATTTCCCTAGCTAGCCTAATTTTTTGCTCAAAAATGAACCCGGAAGGGAGAAAAGAAAATAAAGGAAAAAAAAAAGAGTAAATCGGATATAATTGAGAAAAACATGTATTTCTATGATCTATATAGCTAATTTAGACCCCTCCTATTCTAGAGAATAGATCGACAGAGAGGGCATGTACTGTGCTTATTATCAAACCATTTCTCTAAGCAACCTTTGTGGAAGAAATGCTTGCAAGACAACTCACTCACCTCCTCATCTGCTTCAAACCCACATAAACACACACAACACTCCAACGTGTTAGCGCCACTCCGATCCCCACCGCCACTGCTGCTGCCACTGCAACTATCGCTTGTACCTGCAGCTGAACCCTCGCAGCTCTCGTGGCACAAAGACTTGAACTGGGTTATTGATATCCTTCTCTCCCTTGCATTCATAACCTCTTCTAGGTAGCCATCTGAGTCATCAATATCTAAATTTGAATGAGTACTACTGCTCCCAGCTGCACCCACCGCTTGGAGTAAAGCCCTCACCATGTTTTTCAACAAAGCCACTGACAGAATTGTGTTCATTACAAGCAGTGGAAGTACCCCTTCAGCAGCACTAGGGAAGTTAGACAGTCCCATTTTTTTTCCTTTCCCGCAAACCCACTTTAATTCTCTTCTAAAATTCTGGATAAGGGATAAGCTAACAAGGAAGAGTTAACTTCCAGCAGGGGAGACAAACCAAGGGAAGCAGCGACAAACTGCCTCCACATGACAAAGGTTGTCTGTGCCAACGTAAAACCAACTTGGGCTGGAGTTTGGATGATAAAATCTTTGGGCTAATGCTAACCACTAGTGTCCTAACCCTGGTTCACAAACGTAACCGGGGGTGGGCTCATCAGGCACACGTGGCGACACGTGTAGGGTTTGTAAAAGACTGGTGATGTGCGAACTGCGGACTGCTGCTGGGCGTTTTCAATGGTTAGAAAAGGTCAAAAAAGACTGGAACTGGTCGAGTGAGAAGGGTAAAGTGTGAGAGGCCACGTGTCCTGTAAAATTTGCTTGGGCCAACCAGGTGGGAGCTTGCGGCAAGGTGTGGGGTTACCCTTCAGTTTGGAGGCACGAAGTGTCTTGATTTGTAAGGCAATAAACTAATCGAATTCGAATAAACAAATTGATATTATGTTCATTCATTTGTTTTTTTTTTATCGTTTGTGTTCGTTAAAAAATTTAATTTTTATGTTTGTATTCATTTATTTGTTTAGTAGGAATTTGCTCATGAATAAATTTATTCGTCTTAAACGAACGCGTTAATGAACATATAAACGAACACTTTCATGAATATTTAAATGAATGCGTTCGCGAACAAATATTCATAAACTATTAAACAAATACATTCACAACCACATATTCATAAATAAGTATTCATGAGAACAAATTAAATATTAAATATTAAATATTAAAAATCCGACATAAAGATTAAATTTTACGTGTAAATTAAAATCATCCAACACGAAATTTTAAATACAACACAACTTAAGTAAGCAATATTTTATTAAAATTGATAATTACAATTTTAAGTATAATTTGTATCATATACATATATATATTGGTGTATATATATATATATATTAAAATATCATATATATATATATATATATATGTGTGTGTGTGTGTGTGTGTGTGTGTGTGTGTGTGTGTGTGTGTGTGTTTGTGTTTATACTCATATGTAGTGTACATATAAATGGTTAGCAAATAAGAATGAGATCTTAACTTATTATGAAACTCTTATTAATTTAGTTTCAGTACATTATATTTAAAATTTAAAAAAAATAATTATTTTAGACATATTTAATAAATTCAATTATATAATTATTTTATTATTATATTTTATTAATTTTTTAAGCCAACAAAGTTGTATTGTATAAATATGTTTAAGAATTGGTACTAAATTTTTAGGTTAATGTCTTAAAAACATATATATATATATATATATATATATATATGTATGTATATATATATATATATATATATATATATATATATATATATTATATAACTTATATAATATAAGTAATTTTAGTATTTTAGTAGATAACGAACGAACAATAAACGAACAACAATTAATACTTTAAATGAACGAGTTATAAATAAACATAAACAAACGAACAACAAATGATACTTTAAATGAACAAACAATAAATAAATATAGATGAGCCTGTTAGCAAACGAAAATGAACAAACTACACTTTTGTTCATGTTCGGTTCATTTAGTAAACGAACACTAAAATGTTGTTCATGTTCTTTCGTTCGTTAAGCTTGATAAATAAATAGAAACGAACAGAAACCAAACCGATTCACAAACGGTTTCTCAAACGTTCTATTTATTTACACCTCTATTGATTTCTGAATGTCGCTTAAATTTATGTCAACTCCTCAATCATTATCTTCATTAATTTTTCTTTATCTAATATATATACACACATATGTGTGTGTGTGTGTATATATATATATATATATATATATATATATATATTATATTTCAGAAAATATAAAAAATCATAAGTAAGTCATGTAAGCGCTTACGTAGATAATTTTTAAATTGAACACTATCTATTTGAATAACCACCCATTATCTATATTTACAAAATAGGAAGTAGTGCAACAAATGGAAAGCTCGTTAAAGAACCAACACTATCTAATCTAATTTTGAAACCGTTCCTCATCTTATTCAAACGTGAACACTATCTATTTAAAATTTTATTCAAACTTTAAATAAACAACATATCCATTTATTTTTCTTCTATGCTTTTTTCTCTCACATTCAATCCACTATTTCAAAAAATTCAATTTTTAATAGTTTTTTATTTATGGAATCTTTTTCAATTAGTTCTCAATCTTCTTCTTCAATGGTACACTAAGTCTTCATTTTTTTATATTTTCCCTCTCTTCATTGAAATTTCTTTTTTTATTTGTTTATAAACAGGGAGTCATGAAGGTGATAAGCAAAATAATGACAAATTTAACTATATAGTAATTGGTTTTTTTTTCAATTTTTTTAATTATATGTGAATGGGATAAATTTATTGATTTTATTATCCTTTCAAATTTATTTTTTTAGACCTCGCCATCTACCACCATGAATCCCTTTCAATTAATTTTCAATCTTCTTCTTCAATTGTATAGTAAGTATTTTTTTTTCAATTTTTTTAGTTTTATAATTTTTAATTTTATAAATGATGTAACCTTTTTTTTTTTATGGTTTCACTCTCTTCCATTAATTTTTTTATTTGTCTGTAAACAATTGTACAATTATTGTTTTTTCAAAATTTTTTAGTTTTATATATTTTTTAATATGTGGATGGGTAAACTTATTTATTTATTTATTTGCGTTTTCAAATTATTAAAATTACTAGAAGTGTTGGGGAAAATGCACTCAAAATGATGAGTGGTTGAACCTCTTTACCAAATCCATCGAGCCTTATGAGGGATTTTTTTAATCATATTATGAGGGTTTTTTGTTCTTAATATTTTTTGTATTTTTTCTGATTAAAATAATTAAATTATTAAGCATAAATTTTTTAAAAAAAGTATGTGAATGGTACAAATTATATTTATATATAAACTCAAAAAGTGAAGGGATGTTGAGCTTTCTTGGAACATTACTAATGATAAAGCCGAAAATTTAATTTAGTTGAGGCTTAATTCAAACATATTAAATAAAAAAAATAATAATAAAATTAATAATGATAATAGTAATACTGATAATATAAAAATAACCTTCCATATCTAGTCTTAATTGTTAAAATTTTAAAATTGATTTTGACGTATTTCATATTTTAAAAACCTTGCAAAATAATTTTATTATCAATATTTTTGAACAAATCTCTTTCAATTTACACCACTAAGCTATCATTAAACTATTTGTTATCTCTCATTTGAATACGTAAATAGTCTTCAAAATATTCATTACTGAAAACATAGCATCAGCAATTAATAGAATCTTGTCAATAACAAATAAATTAATAAACACATTTTATTATTTTTGGTTTCAGCTATTCTTATTATAACTAGCAAAATTATTAATTCCTTTCAACCTTGAAACTTAATGATAAGACACATATTTATAATATAATTTTGAAACTAAACTTCAAATATAATTTTTTAAAAAAAAATCAGATAAAATTTAATAAAATCCAATAAATTTTATTTATCTATCATATAATTATATATTTTCTTTTAAAAGCCAGTAGGGGCTAGAGCCTCCTACTAGCCCTCATAGAGCTCCCCTAGGGATGTAAATGGGTAGTAGTTAAACAAGTACCCAGAACTACCCGACCTGATTAAGTCGGGTTCGGGTATCCAATAATCGGGTGTTAATTGGATTAGGATAATGAAATTACTACTCGTGTCTAGTTCGGGTAGTGCCCTTTGGATACCTTAAACAGAAACCCGATTGGCTTTTATAAATATAAAGTATTTAAATTAAATTTATAAAAAATTTATAATAAGTTAATATAATATTTTTACACATTCATAAATCATAATTAGTTAACTAACCTCAAATTAAAAAGGATATAAAAATAATTTAATTAAAAAAATAAACTCATAATACTTTTGGGTTTGGGTTAATAATCGAGTTTATCAAAAAGCTTGATTGTATAAACGAGTACTTAAATGGGGTTCGGGTAATAAACGGGTAGAATGAAAATTATTAGGGTAGGGTTCGAGTAATATATGTAAAAATTAATCAGGTAATTATAGCGTTCAGATTCCTTTATTCTTAAATGGATTCGGGTTTAGGTACCTTCAAATTAATAGGTACCTACCCCATTTACAATCCTAGGCTCCCTCCCTTCCAGTTGTTAGTTACTAAATTGGGTGAAACTCTTGAAACACAATAAGCTTTGCAAAAAAATTTACAATGTGTTATAATCGTGAGATTCTAATGCATCGAGTTTTATTCCTAAAAATATTTTCAGTTATTATATTGTCAAAAAAAAAGAATATTGACAATGTAAAAATAGGCACATATTAAGTTTTCTTACTTGGAAGTATGCAATTAATTTCATGAATTTAAGTATAAGAGATATTTGTATACTTCTTAGAGAATTCATTGAATATGATATGACTTGAAAATTTCATTTAGTAGTATTACTCAAGTGTCTATGAAAATATGCTCATGTAACAATTATGTAAGCAATCTTCATGCTTGAGACACCAAGTTATCTTATATATAAATTGTTATATTTTGATTTCATTCAAATGGGTTTCGATACCAAATGACTATAAAGATGCTTTTAGATGAAACTTTTGGATATAACATGAACCATACAAAGATGAATTTCACAATCCAAATATCACACATTTTACATAATTATACTTGGTTAGGTTGTCTGTCAAGTACCCACTCAAAATTTATTAAACATTCACAACCTCAAAATTACATAAACAAATATTTAAATTAAGTTTACAAAATATGTTTGTATCCCCTGTACAATATTTACATACTGTAGTACTGTAATTTTAGAGTCTGAACATATAAAAAGTAAATTATGTATACCTCTACGGTGCCTGGAATACTGCCTGAGGGATACGACAAAAGTGACCTCCATATGCTAAAAATCTACTACAAATAATCTGGAAAGAAAAGAAGGTTGAGCTCGAGGAATGCCCAGTAAGAAATACGTATAAAAGATACTATGCATGACTACATGCATTATACAACATATTTAAAATAAGATTTTGGCACACTCAAGAAATAGATACTATAGCCGGGTTAGGTAACTAGGTTGAGTATGGAAGGATGTTTTAGAGCACCTCACTTATCCCAGTCCCTAAATCCAACTATAAGGAGTAATTTCATTACCGATAAAATAAGTAATTCAGAAGTACAGTTTCCGATCCCACATCCCATATATAAATCAAAAAAATATAAATAATTATTCATAAAATCATGTGGAACTCAAATAAGAAACAATCAGAGTTAAACGATCAGAAGTATCGGAAAACCAAATCAATCGATCAGATTCAGAAAAATCAAACGCTCAGTAATTCAAAACAATCGATTAGGGTTCCATATTCGCGATCAGATTCAAAGAACACATTATAAAATAGTTCAATCGTAGAATAGTGGAGACTAGGCTACACCCAGTAGTATCATGCATAAAAAGATCCCAAAGGAATCAGTAATGACATATGACCATAATCAAAAGGTCCATGGTGTACACTTACCATGTGACAACTACAGTAGCTAAAGACTTGGCAAGTCTAACAACATACAATCACTCACTCAAAATGCATGATTAAAGCCCGAAGGTACTATGGGGCTAACAATCTCAAAACAGTTTACAATTGAGTAAAAACACATTTTCATATTCATAATAGTAAATAGATTATTAAACGGGTTATAAAATCATCAAAATCGGAATAATAACAGTTCAATAATAAATATTCATAAAATATTCTCAGTCCATAATTTAGAGTTCAAAATATTTTTTTTACATATAATACCAATGACATCACTCGTATAAAACACAAAATCAGAGAAAGCTATCAAAATCAAACTCAGAAACTGAGTTATAAATCTAATGCTCCTAGTTGCTAAATGAGATTTAAATCGATTCTGTTTCCTAAAATCTACTCAAACTATTTCAAATTTCACTCTTTTAAAACCTAGGGATCAAAACACGTTTAATGACATTTCAACAGCATAATAGCTAAGTTTGCCCTAACCTTCTTGCACGAGATATACAGTTTATAACCCAATGGTAGTTCCACAAATCCAATTCAAATCACTCTGAAATCATTCCAAAATTTCATTTTTGAAACAATATGCAATCATAGTATCCGTACATCTTCCACACATATTCCTTACCTTTTAGTTTCTACCGAAAAGCTAAATAGCACCCAGATTGCACCACTCACTTCCGAGCTACAAAATTTGATACGGATATAATCAAATCATTACACTTCCATAAAAAGAATATTTAATATCCTAAGAACTATCTCATTACCTACCGCAATTGCAAAACTGATTTATTTCATACCGGTGCTAACACTGCAACTAGTGTCAAAACTACTCTGTTTTCGATTCTTATTTCACCGGTAGTCTTCTACAAATTTATATATTCTCTTAGTACCCAAAACACATTGAATTAAGCACAATTCATGGCTGCCTTTTACTTGGCTGAATGGTACTAGTTGGCTTACACAATTTATTTATGCAATTTAAGCTTGTATTCATACTCTACACATGTTCTACATCAATTCTACATCCATAATTCATATAAAAAGAACCACACAATCTTACATGGAGCATGATGGCTAAAACCCTTGGTGTGTGTTTGACATGGATTTAATTCAAATGAAGCTTAAACACTTAGCTAAACATGTAAATCACCTGGTATAAAGCATTAAGCCATGAAAAACAAAGCTTTCTCCCTTTTACCTATGGTGACTGAAACTTGCAGGTTGCCTTACACCCTAATTTTGGCCTCTTTTGGATGAGAGTTTGGTGCCAAATTGAAGAGCATTGAATTCTACATAGGTTTGGTGAAGGTGTTTTTCAGTTTCGGAGTGATTTAATATGTGTTTCAAGGTTTTTCTCTCACTTAGTGAGCTTGGCTATGGTGGAATTAAGAAAAGACGAAGGGAGGTCGGTTTAGGGAGGAAGACAACCAAAAATTCTTTAAAAAAATATTTTAATGGAAAATTATCAAAATGCCCTTATACTTAATGACTTCAGACAATTTTGCCCTTCGCACTTCCATAACGTTATTAACCAGTCAATTTAACTTCTAAATATTTTATTTTATCATAAAATGTGAGTATTGTACATATTCTAACCATCGGATAA
Source organism: Heritiera fomes (assembly GCA_032173925.1). Classification (NCBI taxonomy): domain Eukaryota; kingdom Viridiplantae; phylum Streptophyta; class Magnoliopsida; order Malvales; family Malvaceae; genus Heritiera; species Heritiera fomes. The sequence goes on along the minus strand of JAPDPM010000009.1, from coordinate 9,743,384 downwards.
GGTTTCACTAAGGTTTGACTGACCAAAGGAAAAAATTACTAAAATACCTCTATCATGTCAATCACGTAGATTTTATTCTTCGCATGTGCTTTAGTCTCTCTAATGGCATGGCATAGAACTTTATCACACATAGATTATCATACTTCTATTGGTTGGTCAAAAGTCCACTAGGTTTGGCCGTTATTCACAAAAATTCTTTTAGCCTATGTCTTTAATCATCATTTTCAAATTTATTGCATGTTTTTCAAAAATGACCAAAACAGATGATTTTGAGTTACAGAAACTTACCATCATATTATTTTACTCCAAATATCAGTACTGTGAAATTTCGTGTCCATCTGGACTATGTAAGTCTCAATGGGACCCATAGCTTGAATCAATTACACCTACAAAATCCCATGAACAAAAATGGTTATAAGATACTTTATTTCATTGGATATAGTACAGTATTAGGAACTGTGGATCTCACATGAATAATTGATTAAGAGAGAATTCATCACATTGAGTGATTTAAAAGGACATATCTTACATGTTCTTGACTTAATATTTAACTTAAAGAAGTTTGTCGTCATGATATAATGATACAAGAGATCCATTTTTCAGCTAGTTTTTCTTAAATGTCTAAAGAAAACTATTTCTAGCATTTAAAGCCATGATTGATAACCTATATGAAACCTTAGTTCTATTGTCACTAAATGCCATGCCAAGTCCAAAATCATTTCCCTTACTTCTTACCTTTCATTTTGCAATTGAAAAACATTGAAAAACCTAGAATACATCCCAAAACCAAAGCCCTAAGTGCACTATTATTGTCTTCATTGCAAGCAACCTTAATCCAACCACAAGCCTTCTCAAGATCCCTCACTCATCCCTTTTCCATCTCTTTTTTCACCAAAATCATCCTAAAAAAAACAACTCAAGAAGCTTGCCTCATTGATTTTTCTTTATTACAATGTTTTATACTGCTCTTTCCTTTTTTTTCCTTCAGCTACTTTTTTCTCTTATTATTATTTTTATTATTATTATTATTATTATTATTATTATTATTATTATTATTATTATGCTTTCTTTCTCCTTTTTTTTATGTTTTTGCTATGTGATTTTTGTGTTATTTTGTGGTTGTGTATGTTGTGCTATTGTATATACTAGGGAAAAATTATGTTGCTTCCTCATTAGAGAATGAGGCTTGTTGGATTTGTAGCTAGATTTTTGCTTTATGTTGTTTGTTTTGTTTTTTTTTATTGTGTATTGGTTGAAAGAAAATTAATTGAGATTGATTGTGATGGTTTTGAATTGATAGTGGTTGTAGATTTTTTTTTAATGATTTATTAGAAAAATCTTTTTTCTGTGAATGGCTTTGATTTTTTTAATGATTTTACTTACAATTTTATTTTCAAAGAGAAGAAATAGTATAAAAGCTAATTATTTAAAAGTTAATATATGATTGTGTGGTTATATGGATGTTTGAAGACTATGATTTAACTAATAAATATGAAATGATATGAATATGGGTACGATGACGTGTTGATGGATTATGGTGAGATATAATTAGAGTTGATAATATGTTGATAATAGAAGTTGAAATATTGATGAGAGGCAGTTGGAGCATTGAGAATTATTTGTAGAATGAATATAGTGATTATGGACTATGTTTGATTATTGGTACGAATGTCCATGAAATGCTTTGGTAGTATTGTTAAAAAATGAAATGAATATTGATTTTAATGTGATGGAATATCTGAGAATACTGCTGGATATTATTAAATGTTCTTAGATATGAGTTGAACACTTTTATGGAATATTGATGGTATGAAAAAGTTGGATTGAAGAGTTAATTGAATTGTGATTGATGATGATGATGATATATTTACTGTGTGAACCTATTGCATAATGAGGTTATAATAGCCCATGTGGTGCATGTATATATTTGATTATACGATGTTATGTTTTTGAGTTGATTGAGATAGAATGTGATGATGGTATTTAGTATAATGTGGACACCATGTTGGTGTGGTTGAGGTAGATGATTTAAAAAGGTAATTGCTATTAGGGTTAATGCCATAATTGTGAATTGATTGAGCTGGTTGAATGATGTTGTATTGACACATTTCATGATCACCATAATAATACATTCTAAACTCAGGTTTTTTTTACATTGGCTTTAAGCATACATAGCATAAGACTTGAGTGTTGAAATTGATGCATCAATTTAATACATATACAAACAGTTTGCATTATTGAATAATTTTGAAAAGAAAATAGCATATGATATGAACACATATGTGTAAGTGACTTTGAAATAAAAGAACGATATAGCTTACATGATTTCTAAATCCTTGATTTTAAAAGTTATAAACAAGTGTTTTATGAGACTATAGGCACTTTAAGATATTCAAACTCAATAAAGTATAGTGGAAGCTGCTTAATTAGAGTTTACTCATTAGGTAGATATGCTTGTCTGACAATAGTCGTCGATAGGACTTAGTTCACACCGATTAGTGGGATCGAAAGATATGAGGTTTATGAACATAGGTTGCATCGTAATTGGTTTCCCTGGGACAATGACATGTTACTCATTGTTAGCTACAATCGAATAAGTCTTTATTAATAGAGTGTTAGAGATTTAGCCAAATCTCGTACCATAAGCTGAATGTTGTCTAGAGTATAATTTTACATGATATTGAACTCTAGACATGATACTGTTTTTTTGGCATATGTGATATGCTTTAATATTGTACACGCTTTGAACACGCTTTTAAATTATATGTGATATGACTTTGAGATTGTACAAGTTTTATACACCGTTACATACCAAACGTGACGTGATTTTGAAACTGTAAACATTTGTACAACTGCACTTTCATACATTTACATATTAAACCACGACATGATTATGCATCTTGCACTGATGCATGATATTTAGTGAGACAAGGATATTGGTATTGGAATATGTCTTGATTAATAAGATAGGAATGTCTAGGGGATAGACAAGTGTCCAGGATCAAGGATAATAAGGTGCTTTTAAGTATGCTCCCATTGATACCCCAAAAACCCTGACCCACCTAGAGTCCCCAAGACATGATTGAAGGGATTAGACATGATTGTAGGATTCAGGCATTTACATTTAGAAAATCCTATTTCTTCACTTATATAAATAACTTACCGAACCTTCACTCACTAAATTCTTTTGAATTCCTCTCTACAGATTGAGCTTTGAGTTGGGGAGTATTTCAGATCTATCTAAAATATAGTTTAGTCCCAACTATCTGAGGCACTACTTTTTGGATATTTTTGGTATACAAATATTTTCTTATTGTATACGACTTAATTTCCAAGCAGCTTTTGTAAAGTACTATAGAATGAGATGTAAACTAGACTAATGAACAGTTTCTAGACTATTCAGATGTTTGTTGATATGGAATTAAAATATTCTCGTTGAATACGAATTTCATCGATAAAATGTTTTGAAGTAAATAGGGTTATTTAAGTTTGTTTTTATGGATGAGAATATAGAGATATAAAATGTGCATTCATTGTGGAAATTTTAAGACCTTATAGAGAATTAAATTGTATTCAGGTGCTTAAACTGGAACCTTGAGCTAAGAGCTTAAAGTAGAGCAAATAGTTAACTGCTTTAGACATTACTACATCACAAGTTGACAAACCAAATTAAAAAGTGAAAGATTACCCGACATTTTTGGATATCCGTATTAGTTAAGTGATAAGTAGCAGCTTTCGGATCATGATATTTGTCGCTCTACCGAAAGGGGGGGTGAATCAATTTTTCTACTAATTTTTGGTTTTTCTAAGAGCTTAATGCACAAATAAATTAAATAAAGCAATAATGAAATAAATGCAGTAAATAAGGAAGGGAAAGAGAAGCAAACACAGATTTTATAGAGGTTCAGCCAATCTCTTGCCTATGTCCTCTCTCCTTGATCCTCTTGTCAAGGGATTGATTCCACTCTTCTTTGTGAATGCTTATAAATCACTTCAAGATGTTATGAGACCTCTTACAATTTCTCTTAAAAGCTTAGAAATAACCTTCTAAGTTTATCCCCTTGTAATGCTACCCTCACTTTTACAAGAACAGCCTTACAAGGCTAGGACACTCCTTTGAATATCGAAAATTTAAGTAAGTGGGTGATGAGCAAGGTGAAATATCATAAATGGAATTATAAAGAATGAATTTTTCAACTTGGATTTCTTTCTTGAAGCTTTGAGAGTTTCTAAGTGCTTGTTCTACCTCCAAACTTCATAAATGCCTCTATTTATAGTCCACCAACTGCTTGGGACAATTGTTGAAGCATTTAATGCAAAACTTCCCATTAAAACCCTCAAAAAGTAGTCGCTGGGCATTGTTCTCGTGAAAAAGGATCGACATTTGCCATATGGGATCGATCCCTAACTTTTAGAATGCCTTCCAGCCTATTCTACCAAATGAGAAAACCTTTCTGCCATCTAAGGATCGATCTCTCTACAGGGGGATCGATCCCTCAAGCTCTACCTGCATATTTTGTGAGCTATTTTGGGATGGTTTGATGGCTTTTGTGATTTCAAGTCAATTCGAAATATTCTAACACTTTTATAAGAGTATTCCGTGACTTTCTCAATTGAAATCTAAGTCTAAAACTTTGTTTAAAAGATTTTCTATCATTGAGTCCATTTTAAGAAAATTTACATTATAGAGAAAATGTTTAGCCTTACTTAAGTTTTTGTCATTTTAAAATATTTGTCAATTTAAAGCTAACAATCTCCCCCTTTTTTGATATGACAAAACTTAAGGTAAATTTGCTTATATTTTTGAAAAACAAGTTTGCTTGTATTTTGAAAAATGCTACTCCCCCTCAAGATTTACTCCCCCTTAATATAAGCCTGAAAATTTATAGAAATTTACCACAATAATTCTCCCTCTTTTTTTCATAGCAAAAACTATAACAAAGACTAGAGATATACTCCCCCTTAAAAGGAAAAATAAACATCATGGAGAAATGGTCATAGGCATAAGTCAATTTAAAGCAACAAAGGCAGAAGCATAAACCATTCCAATGGCATAAACAGAAACATAGACCAAGTCAATGTCGTAAACATAATTATAAGGCATGCCATAGAAAGAGAAAGGTCTAAGATTCTACAAACAGAACACACCAGTCCATACAACTAAGAAAAGTCTAAGACACCACAAACACGCTAATAAGCATAAAGTTTGAAATCAGAAAATCATAATACGCTAAAAGATTCTAGCTAACACCGCCTAGGAAATGTCAAGTGATACTGCTCAACGAAGTCCTCGTGCTGCATGCGAATATCTTAGACTTCATCAAATGACGCAGCTTGTGTCTCCTCTATATTGTCAAGACAAGCATCGAGGTGATCAAAATGCTGAGTGGCAGTCTGCTGGAAATTTTGAAGTGTTAGCATGATCTGGTCTAGAAAGGCCGAGGTGGATCTCGATAGTGCGGAAGAAGAAGGTGCGGCAGGGGCTTTCTCTTCAATATCATGCGTAGGAGATGCTGGCTGACCATGACTCTTTTCCCATACTAAATCATCACCTCGCTGGCATAAATACCATCCAAGGTTGTGCATAGTAGCGAGATTGATGGTGGTACTGGGATCAGGAAGGACACCGGATTCACACGAGCAGTTTATGCCTCGGTCAAGCAAGTAATAAGCCAAGGGTTGAGGGAAAACGATGGACTTGACTCCACCCCGAACAACTTTTACCCAATCATGAAGGATGAAGTGAAGAATGTTGGGTTGATGACCATCAGGTGAATGTATATGATGAAGCCAAAATCTATCGAGCTTACAAACTTGAGAGTATTTTGTGCCAAAGGGACGAAGATTCCATGAGATAATGATGTGTAAGAGGCATGCAAAGATCGGAAGATCATTAGCATGCTCATCAGTAACGACGAACTCCAAAGGAACCTCTGGAGTCTCAAAAGTAAGTTCGCCTTCAAGAATGCGGAAAGCATTGGAGAGTGATCGTTGGGTGACCTCGATATGCTTTCCCATGACGAATGATCGAATCCCTACTACTTTGCATGGATCGTTGGGACTCATGATCAGTTCGGCGTTGGAAAAGAACGCTCAAACAATGTTGCAAGGCACCGAAGTGTTGATTTTCAAAAAATCTGTCCAGTGAAAGGCATCGAATTTTGCTAAGTATGGAAACGCAATTGATCCGAGAAATCCAAAATCAATGGGCCCTAATGTTTGATGGGCATGTTGGCAAATTTTTCATGAAATCAGTTTTTCTCGTCCACATTTCAAAAGCAGCGATTGAAGGCAGTTGGAACGGAAGAGGAGGAAAAGGCACATGCTTTTCGTTTTTGAGTGGTGTGTTTAAGTTTAGGAGCCATTTTGAGTGAGGTTTGAATATGAGAAATGGAGTAAAGTTCTCTGAGGAATTTCGTCGAACAAGTGATGGGCACAAGTTTGATTGAGTGTGGATGAGTGTATGGGGGAATGAGAGGGTAACCAACAGCACAGAATCACATAGCAATACATAAGCAACAACTTTGATGAAGAAATGATGCTGAAATATTAAATGGATTCTAAGTTATGAACGCTAGAAGTTAGACAAAAATATGGGTTTTATGTGAATTGAAAAGTGAAATGGAACGACAATATATGCAAGAGATGGAAATGGGTTTACAAAATATGATGAAATAAACGAAAAATGCAAGAAAATATATGGAAATTAATGAAGAAACACTTACAATCGGAATGTTGGGCGTGAATAGTGATGAACACAAGGGAGAAGAAGGAAAATCAAAAAGGATGAGGTTTTGGTACGAAAGGATGATGAGAAGTGAGAGAGATGGAGAAATAATGAAAAATGGTGAAGAAATGAAGTGATTTGGTGGAGAAATGAGTGAGATCTTGAAGTTTTGGTGTAAGGAACTGGTGAAAGGGGGTTTCTGTGAAGAGGAAGGTGAATAGTGTTGAAATTAGAGGGAGGCCAACACTTTTAAGAACCCACGAAATGTGTTCTGGCCCGAGTGGATCAATCCCCCAAGGAAGGGATCAATCCATTCCAGGTAGAACCTAAAATTCTCTAAATCTGGATCCATGGGTCGATCCCATGTCGAAGGAGATCAATCCCTCATGGTTAAAAGCCCAGAATTTTGGCCTGAACAACCTGGGAATCAATTTTATTTCATGAGAAATTGATCCATCAGTCAATTGCCTTAATTTTGATGCAGAAAAATGATTTGAAAACATGTAAAAGTATGCATTTTCTGTATTTTAAAAACAAAATCAGATTTGAGTAACTGGAAGAGCATGTCGTTTGACTTGAGTAAGGCAAAAACATGTGAAAAAGTGTTAAAAATCATTTTGCTGTGATTTTGAAAGGGTTTTAAACATGAGACGTGAATCTGAACTAATGGAGATGAATGGTTAGGGATTAACATGATCAAGCATACACATTTTAATCATTCATTCTAAGAACTAAGAAAATTTTGGCAAGTTAAGGCCATGAATTGCAAGTGATCAGTGCATTTTCTAAATTCCTGACTTGCATTCATCACAGCCAACTTAGACCATTCATTCAAAGTCACAAGGAAATCAATTCAGTTCAATGAGCATTCATGAGACCTTGTTCACCTCTAAGTGTGCAAAATCTCTCCTTATCCAAGGGTTTTGTAAAGATATCAACCAATTGGTGCAAGATATCTATATACTTTAGAACAATATCACCTTTTTGCATATGATCTTTGATAAAATGGTGTCTTATTTCAATTTACTTAGTTCTAGAGTGTTGTATGAGATTTTTGGTAAGGTTGATGGCACTAGTATTATCACATTTGATAGGAACTTGATTCATTTCTATTCCATAGTCACTCATTTGTTGTTTAACCCACAATACTTGAACACAACAACTTTTGGAAGCAATATATTCAGCTTCAGTTGTGGATTGAGCTACATTGTTTTGTTTCTTAGAAGACCATGAAATGACTCTATTTCCTAAGAATTGACAAGTTCCAGATGTGCTTTTCCTATCAACTTTGCAACCACCAAAATTCGTATCGGAATAAGCATGGAGAGCAAAAGTAGAATCTTTAGGATACCAAAGTCCTAAGGAAGAAGTGTCTTTAAGGCATCTAAGGATTATTTTTACAGCTTGTAAGTGTGATTCTTTAGGAGATGACTGAAATCTAGCACATAAGCATACACTAAACGTTATATTAGGTCTACTAGCAGTGAGATATAGCAATGAACCAATCATAGACCTATATAGTTTAGTGTCTACACATTTTTCTCTTTCATCTTTATCAAGCTTGATATTTGTGCTCATTGGAGTGAAATAAGGTTTAGACTCATCCATTCCAGACCTCTTGAGCAGGTCCTTAGTATACTTAGTTTGATTTATAAAAATACCTTCTTTATATTATTTAACTTGAAGTCTTAGAAAGAAGGTTAGCTCTCCCATCATGCTCATTTCAAATTCACCTTGCATTAATTTGGAGAAATTTTACATAATGACTCATTCGTAGATCTATAAATGATATCATCTATATAAATTTGAACTATTAATAAGTCACTACCCTTAGATTGGATGAACAAGGTTGTATCTACTTTGCCTCTTGCAAAACCATTTTCAATCAAAAATTTTGAAAGTCTTTTATACCAAGCTCTAGGAGCTTGTTTTAATCCATACAAGGCTTTTGATAGCTTGAAAACATGGTTAGGAAACTTAGGATTTTCAAAACCAGGAGGTTGTTCAACATAAACCTCTTCATTTATGTAACCATTTAAGAAAGCACTTTTAACACCCATTTGATATAGTTTGAAATCTTTGTAGCATGCAAAGGCAAGTAGCATCCTAATGGTTTCTAATCTAGCTACTGGAGCATAGGTTTCATTATAATCTATTCCTTATTCTTGCCTATATTCTTGTGCCACTAAACTAGCTTTGTTTCTAACTATTATAATATTCTCATCCATTTTATTCTTGAATACCCATTTAGTTCCAATAATTGGATGATCCTTAGGTCTTTCCACTAGTGTCCATACTTTGCTTCTTTCAAATTGATTTAATTCTTCTTGCATAGCCATAATCCAATTTTCATCTTTTAAAGCCTCATGCACATTCTTTGGTTCAAATTATGACACAAAAGCTACATGTTGACATATGTTTTCTATAGGTTGACCTAGTTCTAACACCAATATTTGGATCTTCAACAATATCATTATTCTTCACATAACCAAGTTCTCTAGGACATCTTTATTCTTTCTCAATTATTTCTTGTTTCAATAACTCCTAATTTTTATTTATATCAAGATCTTCTAATTGTTCCCTAGCATCTTTATCTTGAGATGGATCAATTATAGGTTCATCAAATATTTCTACTTCATCATCAAGATTGATTCTACTAGAGGTATTTGACTCATCAAAAATCACATGAATTGATTCTTCTACAACAAGTGTTCTTTTATTGAAAACTATATATGTCTTAGAATTTGAAGAATAACCAAGAAAAATGCCTTCATCACTTTTTGCATCAAATTTTCTTAAGTTATCTTTTCCATTATTCAAAACAAAACATTTGCAACCAAATGAATGAAAATAGCTTATGTTAGGCCTTTTTCCTTTATAAAGCTCATAGGGAGTTTTCTTTAAAATAGGCCTAACGATAGCTCTATTTATAACATAACATGCAGTGTTTATAGCTTCAGCCTAAAAATATTTTGTAAATTGTTTTCACAAAGCATGGTTCTAGCCATTTCTTCTAAGGTTCTATTTCTCCTTTCAACTACCCCATTTTGTTGAGGAGTTCTAGGAGCTGAAAAGTTATGGCTAATACCATTTTCATTACAATATGTATCAAAACCAAAATTTTCAAATTCTTTTCCATGATCACTCCTAATGCTAGTAATAGAGTAACCTTTTTCATTTTGAACAAGTTTTGAAAAGATAACGAATTTCTCTAAGGCTTCATTTTTCACACTTAAAAAGAACACCCAAGTGAACCTAATGTAGTCATCAACTATGACAAAACCATAGTGTTTTCCTCCTAAACTAGTGGTTCTAGTTGGTCCAAAAAGATCTAAGTGAAGGAGTTGAAGTAACCTAGACGTTGTAACACATTTTTTAGATTTAAATGATATTCTCTTGTGTTTTCCTCTTACACAAGCCTCACAAACTTTATCATTTTCAAATTAAAGTTTAGGTAAACCTACCACTAAGTCTCTTTTGGCTAATTTAGATAAAACATGCTTGCTATCATGACCTGGTCTTCTATGCCATAACCAAGGTTCATCTTCTCTAGTGGCCATAAAGCATACATTTTTTATATTTAGCTTATCTAAATTAACAATGTAAATATTTCCTTGTCTATGTCCAATAAAAAGAATTTGATTAGTTTATCTTCTGGCTAATTTAGATAAAACATGCATGTTAGCATGACCTAGTCTTATATGCCATAACCAAGGTTCATCTTCTCTAGTGGCCATAAAGCATACATTTTTGCTATTTAGCTTATCTAAATTAACAATGTAAATGTTTCCTTGTCTATGTCCAATAAAAATAATTTGATTAGTTTTAGCATTAACAACATTACAACACAAAGCATCAAATACAACTTTAAAACCCTTATCACACAATTGACTAATACTAAGCAAATTATGTTTTAAACCTTTAATATACAAAACATTTTCAATAGTTGAGGAGGAGTTACCAATGGAGCCAAATCCTTCAATTTGTCCTTTGGAGTTGCCTCCAAACGTGATTTCTCCACCATTTTTAGGCTTTAAGAACTTGAATTGGCTCTTGTCACCGGTCATGTGTCTTGAGCATCCACTATTAAGATACCAATGCTCCTTGGACTTAGCCTTGTAGCAATGCTTTTCCTCCTACATACAAATACATCAAACTTTTATCTTAGGTACCCAAATTTTCTTGGGTCCTTGTGAGTTAGTACTAATAATTTTTTATCCTTTACAGATCCATTTCATTCTTAATGACTCATTACTTGAATTTAAAACATGCTTTGGTACCTAAATTTTAACAGCTATTTTTCCTCTAATAATGGTCTTCCTAGATGTGCATGCTTGTGTAGAGTGTCCTAGTTTATTACATGAGATACACAATACAAATTTTCTATCTTTAACAAGAAAATTTTTAAGATGAGTTTCTTTGTTTGATGCATTGTAGCCTACTCCTTCTCTATCAAATAATGCTCATTGGGTCTCTAGCATATGATCAAGTTTTTGTTGATCCATGTAAAATCTAGAAAATGAATTTTGCAAATTAATGTTCTTTTTACTTAACTCTTCTATTTCTAGATTTGCATTTTCTAATTTCTTCTCACCATCTAACTTAAAATTCATAAGCATCTCATTTTCCTTTTTCAATTTTGAAATCATTTTCTTATATTTCATATTCGTGCACTCAAACTCGTTTGCTAACTCATCAAATGCATCTTGCAATTCATCAAATGTGTATTCATTACTGTCAAATGAGTTAGACTTTACCTTTTCATCTTCAATGGCCATAAAGCAAAGGTTGGTTACTTCATCTTCTACATTTTCTTCATTGGAGCAGTCACTATCCCTCCATGTAGCCATCATTGCCTTCTTCTTTGGTTTCTTCTCATTTTATTTTCTATAAAAAGGACAATCAAATTTAATGTGACCAGGTTTTTTACATTCATAACAAATGATTTGATCCTTTTCTTTCCTACTTGTCTCTTCTTTATTAAAGTCTCTCCTAGGGGGGTCTCCTAGAGTTTCCACTAGTTCTCATCCTCATGAATTTATTAAACCTCTTTGCAAACATGGCCATCTCTAAATCCTCATCATCACCACTTTCATTATGATCATCTTTATATTACTCATTTGTGGTGGAGTTTAATGCTACTCCAACTTTCTTAGGGGGGTTTTGATTCCTTTTGATTTTTATATCATAGGTGAGTAGAGATCCCATGAGTTCATCTAGAGAAAGAGTATGGGGATCCTTAGATTTCTCAATAGCAGTAACTTTAGCTTCCCATGATTTAGGCAAGCTATTTAGAATCTTCTTCACCATTTCGACATTGGAATATGTTTTTCCTAAGGACTTGAGATCATTTATTATATCAGTAAATCTAGTAAACATGTCACTAATAGATTCATCACTCTTCATTTTAAATAGCTCATAATCTTAAGTGAGCATGCCTACTTTAGTTTCTTTAACTTGTGTGGTTCCCTCATGAGTAATTACTAGTTTATCTCAAATTTGTTTAGCATTCTCACATTGTGATACTCTATTGTACTCATTTGGTCCTAATGCATAAAATAGTGCGTGCATTACCTTAGCATTTAATTATGTCATTCTAAAATCGTTTGTGTCTCATTCATCCTCTTTCTTTGGCACAACCTCCTCATCTACTTTCTTAATAGGAACTAAGGGACCTTTAACTATAATTCTCCACACTTCATAGTCATTAGCTTGAATAAATAACATCATCCTAGTCTTCCAATATGCATAATTTTCACCATTGAAGAGTGGTGGCCTAACTGTAGAGTGTCCCTCTCCTACCAAAGGTGTAGATACACTAGTTTGAGCCATCTAGATCGCTTCTACTCAAAGGAAGTTACTCCTAATTGACTCTCGAGTCCAAGCTCTGATATCAATTGTTGGCTCTACCGAGATGGGGGGTGAATCGATTTTTCTACTAATTTTTGGTTTTTCTAAGAGCTTAATGCACAAATAAAATAAAATAAAGCAATAATGAAATAAATGAATAAGGAAGGGAAAGAGAAGCAAATACAAATTTTATAGAGGTTCGGCCAATCTCTTGCCTACGTCCTCTCTCCTTGATCCTCTTGTCAATGGATTGATTCCACTCTTCTTTGTGAATGCTTACAAACCACTTCAAGGTGTGGTAAGACCTCTTACAATTTCTCTTGAAGGCTTAGAAATAACCTTCTAAGTCTATCCCCTTGTAATGCTACCCTCACTCTTACAAGAACAACCTTACAAGGCTAGCACACCCTTTTGAATATCAGAAATTTAAGTGAGTGGGTGATGAGCAAGGTGAAATATCACAAATGGAATTACAAAGAATGAATTTTTCAGCTTGGATTTCTTTCTTGAAGCTTTGAGAGTTTCTGAGTGCTTGTTCTACCTCTAAACTTTATAAATGCTTTTATTTATAGTCCACCAACTGCTTGGGACGGTTGTTGAAGCATTTAATGCAAAATTTCCCATTAAAACCCTCAAACAGTAGCCGTTGGGCACTGTTCTCATGAAAAAGGATCGATCCTTTGCCATAAGGGATCGATCCCTAACTTCCAGAATGCCTTCTAACCTATTCTACCAAATGAGAAAACCTTTCTGCCATCTAGGGATCGATCCCTCAAGCTCTACCTGCATATTTTGTGAGCTATTTTGGGATGGTTTGATGGCTTTTGTAATTTTAAGTCAGTTCGAAATATTCTAATACTTTTTACAAGAGTATTTCCTAACTTTTTCAATTGAAATCTAAGTCTAAAACTTTGTTTAAAAGATTTTCTATCATTGCGTCTACTTTAAGCAAATTTACATTATAGAGAAAATGTTTAGCCTTACTTAAATTTTTGTCATTTCAAAATATTTGTCAATTTAAAGCTAACAATATTAAATATTCAAAAAATTATAGGAAGAATTATTTCAAAATCATCTTACTTGATCCAATTTTTGTGTTGATTTTAGGTTAAAATAACAAAAAAGCCCATGAATTTTACTACTTTACCCGTATAAACTCTCCTACTTTTATTCCATCTCAATAAATCTTTAACTTTTAATTTACAGCCAAATAAGCTCTTAACATTTAATTTGTTTCCAAAAAAGCCCTTAACTTTTAATTTATATGTAAATAACCCCTTGACATAAATAAATCTTTTGTTTGAAATAAGGAATTATGTTAGTACAAATCAAAAGACAAGAGTCTATTTGGGTACAACAAAATTATAGAAGCTTACTTAAGAAAAGTGAAATGATTTTTGGGTTTTTTTTTTAATATTTTAGCCTTGATTTTATTTGTTTTTATTTCTAATTAACAAGCTATCTATTTATTTTATTTTATTTTATTTATTTACTTAAAATTTATGATTTATGTAATAAAGTTCAGAACTTTTTTTACCTACAATTTTAAAAAATAGTATCAAATAATTTTCAATATTTACAACATTTTGTATTAAATTTGTTATTATTTTAAATTTTTTACTACACTTTTAAAATAAAATCTACTCAAACAACATTACTTACATAAGCTTAATCCGAATCAAACAATTTCAAAAAGATATTAAGACTGCTTGGTAAGAATCAAAGAAGAAAAGAGATAAAAAAAATTATATATATATATATATATCTAATTAATAAGTTAGAAAATAAAAAATTGACCATAAAATCTAATCATTAATTTTAACGAAACTTTCATTTTACTTCATTCATTCTTCTTACCTAACAAAGACTAAATAAAATTCCTCCATTCATTACCCAAAAGGAAATGCAAGTCCTTCATTATTATTATATTTATGAAACTTTTAAAATTTATTTCTTCAAACACTTTGGAGTCCATTTCAATTACCTTTAATGTAATATTTATATGTTCATATTAAAAATGATCAAGTAAAATTATCAACTATTACCTTAAATATAAAATTATTACTATAAATAATAAATCAACTAAAACATCATATTAGCAAAACTTTTTTTTAAATTAAAAATCAGCCTACCACTTCCATGTGAATTTCTACAGTAAGGTCACAAATTTTGACCTTACTGTAAGGTCAACATAAAAGTCATATTGTTAAATGTAAATTTAGAGTCATTAGACGTATAATATATTAAAAGTATTGTAAAAAATATTATTATCAAAGTAAACATTAGTGTCAATAGCCTTAAACACATCATAATTTTTCTATAATGAATGTTTATGTTAATTATCATGTGTTTACATACTTTTAAAATATTTTAGACCTAATAACTTTAAATTTATGCTTAATTATGTATTGTTTATATTAACCTTAAGTTAATTATCAAGTTTTTCCGATACTTTTAACATATTTTGCATATAATGATTTTAAATTTACGTGTAATCATATGTTTTTATGTAAACTTTACAATAAAGTTCAAAATTTATGATCTTCTGTTCCATGATTTATGTTTAGCTGGTTCATTGGCGCAAGGCAATTATGAACAAGTTTGCCTTACAGCTACTCAACTTGAAAAAGTAAGAAAAAGAAACTTTTCGCCCCAACAGGAAAGCGCATCTATTCTCCCTTTTACTTTATTTCCCCAGCAGAAACACGTGGGTGAATTATTTTGGACCGAGGGGGCAGAGGGAGGTCCCAGGAATTCTATGAGTAGTTATAACATCGATGGAAATGAGATTGGAACTTGTTTAAGAAGTTTGCGCTACCAGTCAAAGCTATGGTCCCTTTAAGATCACACAGCCATGTGATTCTGAAGTGAGCCAGCCCCATTAGCATCCACACATCTTTATCTTAATATCTTCAATTACACGGCGTGCATCTAAGAAGTCTCCATTTTTTGAAGCATCGTTTATGCCAATAGGCAACAATGCGGAAAGAGAAAGAAAATAACGTTTCACAACACAGCTGACAGCAATACATCGTGCGACACTGACAGCGGTACTTTTCTCTGGCGAAAACAAAATTGACTGATTATGCTTAATTTCAACCTTTGATAAGAAGGAAGGTTAAAGGTGCAATTAAATTGAATTGAGATAATTCAATGTTAAATTCAAATTTGATTTGAAAATTCAAAATTTAATTCAAATATAATTAAATTTAATTTTTAAAATTTGAAATTGTTTATACGAAGTATTTAAATTATTCAAACTCGACTCAATAGATTTGATTTATAAATTTTTTTAATTAAAAATTTGTCAATTATCAATCATATATTATGAAAATAAAATAACAAATTAATTACTACTATCTTTTATATATATATATATAAATATATATATATATATATATATATATATATATATATATCCAAAACTCAATCAATTTTGTAAATAGTTTAAAATAAGTATTAAAATATTCGAATTAAATTTAATTCGTTACTTGAATAATTCAAACTCAAATTAGATTCAAAAATAAAAAAAAATCAAATTCAAATAGTTATGAACTCAAACTCAAATTAAATCAAATTAAAATAGCTCATAAGATTGACTCACACGCTCAAGGAAGACCAGAGATAAACAAACCTTGCAAATGTAGGCCATGAAGGGGAAGTTTCATTATGGAATTTAATAGAGTATTATTGTCATCTGAGGACGAAAAAGTAGTGATTATTAGCAAACAATGATTTACAAATACAATGTTGGATGCCACAAATTTTATGTGGATAAGGAAAAAAAAATTCTGTATATGGTCAGCTTTGTCTAGTATATGCTGTTGTCTCTTAATGAGATGTAGAATTTATCTCCTTGAAGTATGCTTTCTCCGCCCTTGAAAACCGCTTTTGAAATATAGTCCATTCCTTTTTACATCTCTCTCTTACCTGTCACCAGTCCATTAGTAATAAAAATTAATTTTAAGTGACAGTTAACAAGCTCTTTAGGAAGAATGGTGGAGAGAAAAGGAGGGATAAGGAAGGAATGTTTTAAACATAGTGCATACCCCTTGCCATGGTGCCTTCCCATCTTGTGCTTCTCCCTACCAAATGCAAATTAATTTTAGTGCTTCATTCAAGTATGTAAAGAAAAAGAAGAAAGTTCTCATTTACCTGGTTCCCAAGAGAGGGAACAGATTGATGAACAATCCACTGAGAATCTACAACGCCTATCTTCTCATGGGCGGGCTGTTTTCGAGAGATAAATCCATATTTGGTAAAAGAGATTTAGTTAATTACACCAATAACTGAATAAGGAATTCCTTTGAAATGAGTTGGGGGAACAAAACACATTAAAGAGAGATTCGAAAGAGAAGAAAAAAAAAAGAGAGCAAGAAACAGGATGATGCTTGCCTCTACACATTTTCTGAGGGCAAAATCAAGACCCCAACCATGAACCAAGTCATTCTGCAAATTGTCCAACAAAAATAATAAAATAAGTCAAGAAAACAACTGGAAATGCAGCAATGTTGAAATGAAGTTGTAAACCCTCAATACCTGAATCATATGCCATACACACCGCCATGCATTTCGTGAGAACACAGGAGCCATTATCTCAACAAACCTATATTTATGAAGAAAAATAGAATACTAATATTCACTAAACCTATGGAGAATTAAGACCCCGTAATAAACAATAATGCTTGAAGCTATACATACGCTGCACAAGGAGGAAGATGTGGATGATTGCACCTGCCCGGTTTCTCTTCTGTTTCTCTGAATCAAAATCGGGAAATGAATAAATTATTTATCATTCAATGAATTAATCTGAATTCAAGGATTCCTGATATATTTGTGCCACTATTCTTACTTGTGAACTTCACGATCACCTCTTCTCTTTGTCATTTGCCAGGTTAACCCTTTATTTGGCTCCAGACCAGGCTGTGAAATCTCCAGTCCATGCTTCCTCACCATTTTAATGTAACTGAAGAATGAAATAAGTAAAGCATCATTTTTTGTAATTTTCTTTTAAAAAGGAATTGGGTTAAACTTGAACAAGGTATTTTTAAGAAGTCCCACAATGTCCAACACTCACTTTTCTGCATTGAAATGCTCAACGCCCAAGTCCTCATCCCAGATAAATATGTAGTCATATGGTGCCACAATGTCAGGGTGCAAAAACCGCTTGGCATACCACCTGGGTAAAAAAATTGAGTTAAATCTTTAAAAATTGTAAGCAACAGAAATAATTAGTCAGTGCATTCAATCCTGCCAGCAAAAGCAGGACTTGGATTTGTGAATCTATATTCTAAATAAAACTGCTTACCATTTAGTCTGCCTCCGAACACTCACATGTATTGCCTGCTTTGACCACCCAAACTCATCCCATTCAGTTGTTCGACCGTCATAATGAAAGAGAAGGATAGTAAAGTTCCCTGAAAACTGTTGGGAGCACGGTTTTTTGTCACAAGTTACAATGTGCATCACAAAAACACACAAGCATGCAGAAAACTCCGTCTGCACCTGAGCTCCAGCCTAACTTGCATAAATGCCTCCGTGCAGGCACACACAAGGATGCACATTCACACACGCAATGCACATGTGTTTGTGTGTGTGCATGTAGAGAGAGAGAGAGAGAGAGAGAGAGAGAGAGAGAGAGAGAGAGAGTTATACCTTTTTAACTGCTGCATCAATATTCTTTCGTTGATCATAACCAACAGTAAATGTGACAAGATACTTTGGCGTGCTAGTCAAGTCCTGTAGATGCCAATATTGTCAAAAAGACAATGAGGGTAAAAGAAAGTCTCGCAATACGTTTTATTCTTATCTGGATATGATTCTTTGTTAAATCTATGGACTGGTACAAGTAATAAAGGTTTTTATCACATGAATTAACATTTGCCTTTCCAAGATCCTGCCAATGTTAGGCATCTTGAAAAGGTTCTATGCTGAAGGACCCAAAGATGCAGATAGTTTTACCCTATAGCACAAGATCCTTGCTTTCTTGACAGTAATTCACTAATTCCTTTTTCCTTCTTTCTAGGCTAGATGGAAGAGAATAATTTCATATATCCAAGTTAACTCGTTCAAGATACCAAGATATTTTACTACCAATCCCCACACCCCCCCCCCCCCCCCCCCCCCCCCCCACCCCCCCTTTATTCATGGGCACTGATATCATTATGTGTTACACATTTAACACTTCAACATATAGTCTATTGCTTCAATTATAATTTAGTGTATGCCTGGAGCAAGAAGAAGCTTTGTATAAAGAGATGTTTCTAACAACTCCAAAGCAATTTTTCCTTTATTAAAATTTATTCAATTAAAACCAAAGTAATTAATATTCATATACCAGAGCTAAACATATTCATGCATCCATTAGAAAGTTGAAAGAAATCCAGGGTTCAAAATATGTAGCATACTCAAAACGTCCAAGAAAACGAACCTCACTAGGTTTGCCCCACAATCTACGTAAGTACAAGTCTGACTCAGCTCTAACAATTCCTGGTGGTAGCCTTTCAGCACCTCGAGGATTTGATGGGACCCAAATCTGCGTCATGTCATAAAGGAAGCACAAAAAACATGACATATTAGACTAGCACTATACTATTCAGGTCCTACAAAATCATCTAACACAAAAATCACATCATTTAGGAACATGGTGATACTACAAGATGATTTCAAATGATACATTCACATATGCCAGCAATAAAATAAAGCAATGTCTACCATACCACCACATAACACAGACATAATTCACGCATGGGGTATTGATGCGTCCTTATATAGATGATACATGCACAAATGCATTCACATACAATAACATGCTAGGCTAAGAATAGAGCAATGAGACAACATCTTTCTTATTTGTCTAGGTGTTCTATTCAGTTTCCCAGCTGTATAATCATATTCTATAAGTATACCAAGAGAACATCTATGAAGTACTATGAGAACTATTGGGTTTAATCATTAGTAGCCCAAAAGGATGAGTGACAGAGTAAGAAACAGATGGCATAAAATGAAATAGAAAATATCCCTGTATACAGGAGCTTGATTGGCATGTGGACCACATTATTTCCTTGTTTTCCCAAGGAAAACCTTCCAATCCCTCTTCAACATATGCCTAATGCCTCTAATGCAAGCAAAACAGCTAGACATAAAATAGGAGTCCAGAAAATAAAAGCGCAGGAAGAAACTATCCGCTTAATTCCACTCACCCCTCAGAAAACACAAATTTGGAAAACAGTAACACAAGAAAAGACTAGTCAGGCTATTGAAATTTTACAGAGCAAAAGCTAGGCAAAAAGCCTGACACCTACTTTGACAAACTATAGATTATTTCCAGAACATTTTTCCACAAGTTTGATTTACTCATATGAAACTTAATCGAAATTAAGCATTTAAGAGAATTGGTTCAAATGATGCTAGCAAAACCTCTATCTCAAGAAATTGTAGAAATGCTGAGGTTAGAACATGAGATGTACCTTCTTTGATGTGACATTAACAGAGCTGCCATTATTACCAATTGGAGGCAGCACATTGGTTGAACCGGAGTGGCCTGACATTCTGTGCTCAGTGTATTTGAAATCAATGGTAGTGAGAATGCTGGATGGCAGATTGAGCTGCCAAATTCAGACATAATATAAAAGTTCCATTATTGAGATAAAAAAATCATTATTAAATAGACGCATAATGATGAATATAAGGTTTGTCTACCTTTATTAATGACAAAGTTGGGAAAGATAATCCTATCAAGAAGCCAAAAACTATTCCAACAAATGTTGTTACAATAAGCCGCATGTTCTCGTTTGGCTTTCTACTAGCTGTACTGCAGTCACCAAGATGGAATAAAAGTTAAATTACTTCCATATCTGAGTAACCTTTTCTACACATACACAGATAGTATGAAGTTTATTCTTTCTAAAGAAGAGGCCATCATAAGCTGTGAACCTGCGTACAAAGATCCCCATTCTATTTAACTTGTCTGACTGTACATACACAACAAAACTCTGGGCAATTCAGATTGCAAGAGCCCTTGAGCATTATTTAGCAAGCATTTAGTTGCCAATTCTCCAAAAAACAAAGAGATACCTCTCAGCATAAAGACCTGATTTGACCAAAATATTGTATTAAAATGATGAAGCAAAACAATAGTAACAGATAAAGTAAATTAAGAAAGATGTATACTAATAAGAACTGAGAATTAAACACCAAGTTTGTACAACTTAACTCTAACCTGATATCCCAGTTCAATCAAATTTACCAGTTCATACAGAAAGCAGAGAAAAACAGACAAGCTAATTAGACCCTTCTATACTTGCTCTAAGGATTATATATACTAAGTACCACCCAAGAACCTCTTCCCCATAACCCTCACCTAGTAACTCCACAAACAAGCAACCATATGCTACCCACAAAAACCAGACAAACACCAAATCCTATATTCAATAACTCTATAATCATGTAAACATGTGCCTTATTTTTTAAACAAGAACCTAAAATCCTAAAACTGTTGAATTCAAAAAATTAAAAAGGCTGCAATACAGAGAATTTCTAGTTAAGATCAACAACCGTGATTGCTTAGGTTGAAAGATACAGAAGAAAATGACCAATAACATAAACCTGACCAAACTGTTAGCTCAAAATAAGCTCTTATTCCCATAATCTTTTTTCGTTTCAACCACTTTTCGTCTAATTTAATATCAATAAACTTGAGACAACCACGAAATCTAAAAAAGAACGAAAGAAAGAAAAAAAAAAGAAACTGAAATATTAAAACAAGGAACAAGGATTCAAATATAGTTAACAGTTTAAGCAAGTTTAAATAATTGAATGCTCATATCGGTTGAAGCTGAGACGAAGATTTCTGGGGAGCCAAACCAAAAACGAGGCTTTAAATGAACTTAAAGAAAGAAAGAAACTACAAACATTTACTTACCTGAACGGAAAGATGACTGCAAACAACTGAGCAAGATCTGGTGGAAATGAAACTGAATTTAAAAAGAACTCTTAATCACGAGAAAATCACCTTTCACTGAAAACCTACGTAAATGATTTGATGCTTTCTCTGAGAGAGCTAACTTCGTAATCGCCTTTCTAACCGGAAATTGATAGAAAACGTGGAGGAAAAAAGACTTGAAAGTTGAAACTGAACGATGAATTTCAATTTCCCGGGAAAAAATTCAAAAAAAAAAAATTCTCTCCTCTCGTTTTCCTTGATAAACAAATGCTAAGGTCGTGTGATTTTATAAGAGCAAAAAAGAAGGATGCATATAATTGAGTTCTGTTTTCAGATAGAAGATAGAATTTTTATGGTTAATTTTATTTAATTTCGTTGGGTGAATCGAGGGGTATGATCTTGATTTGACGTCTAAAGCAAGATGCCTTAGCTGCACGGCTGCACCAGCAACACTTCCTCGTGCTTACCTGTTTTTAACTGTTTTGAATTCTCATTCCTCGTTCGGTTTAATGCTTAATTTAATACTCAATTTTTAATTCGATATTCACTTCATAACTAAATTGTTTTTTTCACTGGAGGTTAAGGTAGAGGGAAAAATCAAATTTTGAACCTAAAATCTCTTATCAATAGATAATAATCATTAGGTTAAGTTTTAATTATTAACTAAATTGTTAATTTGTACAAGAGAGGGTTAAACACAGAGTTTTGATTTATTATTAATATATAAATCATATTCATTGTTGTTCAATTGTATCATAATACATCATTAATTAATAAATTTAATATATATTTTTTAAAAAATTATGGATTGATAAAGTGATGTATTATGATTCATTAATGTGCATGAGGATTTATACATTAAGAGTGCATGTGCATCAAATATAACAAATAAAAACATTTTATGATGGAATGACAACGATAAAATGCACACGATTATATCTCGTAATTTATATACATAATTTGTATTTATGTTATGTAAAATTATGTTTATATAATAAAAAAATACCAAAATATTTATATTAAATTTTATGTTGGCACATAAAATTAAAAACATCATGTCTACTTTTTTTTTCACCAGTAAATAAAAAGTAAACATTAGGACTACTTTTTTCATAAGTAAATAATAAGTAGTTAGTACTCACCAAGTAAAATTTTTTTGACCAGCACGAGTGAAGATTAGTTTCATATTTAATATGATACAAGACATCTTGTAATTAAAAAAAACGCAATAACTTTTGAAAACATTTTTTTTGTTTGCTTTTAAAATAATAGGAAGGAAAAATGGTAACACAAGGAATTTGAGTCTTTTCAATTATAAAGAGTTTGTTTTATACTTCTCACCCTCTTTCTTCATGTCTATCATTGAGTTGCTTAATTTTTAAAATGCCAATTATTAAAAATAACAATTTTTTTATCTTATATGAATATATAAAAGTTAAATTTTTTAATTAAAAAAAATAATATCACCTAGATAGTTTAATTTTTAACATTTGAACATTTTTATACCAAATGAATATTCTCAAAAAGAAATATGAACTATTAGCTTTAAATTGATATATGTATTTTGAAATAACAAAAACTTAAGTAAGCTTTAATGTTTCATTCATATTGTAAATTTGTTTTATCACACATGATTCTCTCAAACCATGACCATAATTTAATTATATATTCTTATTGGTCTTAATACTTTACAAAATGAGTTTGAATATTTTCATCAAAGTAATTTTCTCAAGAATATATTGAACACAAGTTTAGAAAATTACTTAATAAGTTTTTGACTAAGTCTTCACTTGAGAAAGTTAAGAAAAACTCCCATAAAACTCATAAATGTTTTTGGGTAAATTAAAACCAAGAATCACATCATTTCTAACCCAAAATGCCCCAAAAAAGTGCAAGTTTAAGATAAGGGATCGATCCCCCATGTTGAGGGATCCATCTCCGAGTGGCAGAATGCTCCAGAAAGCAAAATTAAAGCATGGGATCGATCCCCTAAGGGAGGGGATCGATCCCTTCATGGCAGAATGCCTTGGAGGTGTGGAATGAAGCGTAGGATCGATCCCCTAGGGCATAAGATCGATCACATATCTCGAAAAAGCACTCCAACAGCTAGTTTTTGTGAGATACAATGATAACTTTCGATTTTGGCTCCACCCAACTTCAAGAATACATCCAAGGGACTATAAATAGAGGCTTGGAAGCTTAAGAAAGTAAGAGGAACAGTTGAGCATCAATATTCTTCATCTTCTCCATTTTCCTTAAGTCTTAACAATATTTCAAGTGCTAAAATTCTTAATATTCTATCATTCTCATCTTTCTTGTATAAACTAGCACAAATATTGTATAGGCTTTTCTTTGTGCTTAACCTTTGTAATCATTTGCCTATCTAGAGGTATCTCTTTGATTACACAAACTAGAAAACTCATTCACAATTTGTAAAAGGGAGTGAACCCTTGAGTGCTTCATTGTAAGTGAGGATTGGGTAAAAGGTTTTCTCCTTGAGCCATAAAAGGGAGAGGTTGTAAGATTTCCTTCTTAAGCCTGGAAAAAGAAGGGGAAAGGTTTTCTCCTTGAGCCCAGAAAAAGGAGAGGTGTAAAGGTTTCTCTTGAGCCTTGAAAAAGAGAGAGGTTTCTCTTGGGCCTACGAAAAAGAGGGATTGTAAAGACAAATTCAAGTTAGTGAATTTGGGGAAATCCTTGGGAGCGTCTCAAGGTGGAGGACATAGGCAAGGTTGTTGAACCTCTATAAATCACTTGTGTACATTTCTCTTTCTCTTCTCTCTTTATTTAATTGCAATTATATTTGTGCTTATTGTATTGAATTTGGATTGCACGCTTGCATAGCCTAAAGAACTCAGAAAACATTAATATAGGCTAGTGAATTTAGAAGAACTGAAAAACAAACTTAAGGTTAGTTAAAAACTGATTCACCCCCCTCTCGGTATTGTTATAGAGCCAACATGAACTTTTCAAAACAAAAACACAAAATATGCTAAAAAGTATTTTATACAAAGATAATTGCTTTGTATAAAGTTTACTAAGTAGACCTGCTCAATGGCCGAGCTATTTGCCTAAGCTCGAAAACCCGCTTTATATTTGATCGAGTTTAGACAAAAATATGAAACGTATTTACAGGTTTGGGCAAAATTTTTAGGCTTGATCAAAAAATGGGCTGAGTTCGAGTTTAACTCTTCAAAACCTGAGCTCGGCTCAACCTAGCTTGAACATAAATAAAATTAAAGTTTTTTAAAAATATATTTACTAAGTATATTGTAATTATATGTACATAAAATATTATTGATTAACAAACATGATTATATATATTTAATATGAAAATTAACCTGCAAATTTTGACAAATCAAATTAAACTTCAAAGGGACTAAAAGAATAAAAAATAAATAAATAAAAATTAAAATACTAAAAAATAAATAAAATAATATTTGACCGGGCTCAAGCTTGCAATATAAAATAAAAAAAGGACTGGACTAAAAGTCAGGCTTGAATTTTCAGGTTGGGCTTGGGTTTATTATAAGCCATTATTATATGCCTTGGCCCGAAATCGAGCTGAGCCCGCTCATAATCAAGTCTAAATTGTTGAGGTGTATTAATGCAATTATTTTTTTTTTGAAATTTAAACTTTTATGATCAATGAAAGTTTACAAGCAAGCATTAAAGTCAGAAGTGCGATGTACTCCTGACTTAGCAAGAGAGTCAGCAAAGTAATTTGCTTCTCTAAGAGTATGAACAAATGAGACCTCACCCAAGCAAGAAAAGAGATTACAAAGTTTGTTGATCAGATTATTATATTTCCATGGACAATCGAGAACCTTGTTCACCCAAGAAATAACCACTTTAGAATCACTCTCAATGATTAATTTTGGGAGAGGATTAATCTTAGCTTTGATAATGAGAGCAAGAGCTTCCATTACTGCGAGCAATTCGGCTAAATTGGAGTCTGCTATTCCAACATTCTTTGAGAACATTAAGATTACCTGCCCCAAGTGGTTGCGAATAACCCCTCCAATACCAGCCAATCCTGGCTTTCCCAATGCAGAACCGTCGACATTAATTTTCCAAGCATCTTTGGGAGGAGGAGTCCAGAAGATGTTGCGTCTGACTATCTTTTGCTGAGGTGAGATGGTAATGTTGTGAATATTAGAGGATAACATGAGCCAATCAAGATCTAGAAATTTAGCTTTTAACCATCATTCAAGTCTGAAAAAGATAATATGGCACACATACTCAATCGAATGAACATTGTTATTGAAGATCCTTTCGTTCCTAGAAAGCCATAGAGACCAAATAATAGCATAGAACAATGTAGACCAGATAACCGATTGATTCTTGTTGATGATCATGAAAGGCCAGCATTGGAAGAGAGTTTGCAAGTTGCCCGGAATGACCCAATGTATTTCCTAAACCCTGCAACAATGACTCCAAATTTGCCAAGAGAACCGACAATGTAGGAGAAGATGATCTATAGACTCAAAATCTGAACAAAAAGCACACTTGTCTTCTTGATTATTTAAGCAACCTCTTTTTTTTAGAACATCC
Source organism: Heritiera fomes (assembly GCA_032173925.1). NCBI lineage: Eukaryota > Viridiplantae > Streptophyta > Magnoliopsida > Malvales > Malvaceae > Heritiera > Heritiera fomes. The sequence goes on along the minus strand of JAPDPM010000009.1, from coordinate 9,717,312 downwards.
ATAACAGGAATGGCACCTTTAAGAGCTCTCCAACAGAAAAGTTCAATCTTAGGAGGAGCGATACCTTTTCAAACATAGCTTTCAATTGGCGATTCACTTGACGTTGCTTTATCCATTTCCTGTCTGAATGATTTGGTTTTGAAGATACCATTAGTGTCATGTGTCCACACCAGCTTATCCATAGTGAAGGGTGATAAAGTAACAGAATTTAGCAACTTAAATAAGTCGTTCCACAAGTCCATTTCACGATCAAGGAGTCTTCTTCTTAATGGAATGATCCATTCCCAGGAATATCCATCCCATTTGCCATGATCATAGATTGCTCCATCCTTTAATTCTGCTAAGGCATAGAGACGCGGAAAAGCTTCCTTAAGAGGTAGTCCTTGAATCCAAGTGTCACTCCAGAATTTTATGTGCTTGCCATTTCCTGCACAAAACAAAAAACTAGATTTTATAAAGTTAGTGTTCTCACCCTCCTTCCAGTTATCTTGAATGTCTCTCCAAATTCTAGAGATCGATCTTGATGGACAGTGCATAGGCCACATGTTCTAGGCAGGGAGATGATACTTATTACAAATAACATTTTTCCATATTGACTCCCCTTCTCTACTAAACCTCCACGGCCATTTAAGTAACAAAGCCTGATTGTGATTTGAGAGATTAATAATTCCTAATCCCCCTTCCCTACGTTTTTTCATAGAATCCACCACTTCATTAGCAATCAAGTAGCTGTCAAGAACTTGTCTTCCCTCCACAAAAGCCGATTGTGAACTATTAATAAGACTAGACATAACCTTCTTTAATCTGTTTGTAAGAACTTTTGCAAGTATTTTATAAATACTCCCAATTAAAGAGATAGGGCAGAAGTCATTAAGAGTTTCAGTGCATTGCTTCTTTGCCATAAGAGCAATGAAGGAGCAGTTAATACCGAAAGGAATCTTACCATTACTGTGGAAATCCTGCATAAACTCCATGATATCAGATTTGAGAAGATCCCATTTTCTCTTGATAAAAGTGAAGTTGAACCCATCCGGTCCAGGAGATTCATCACCATTACAACTTTGAACAACTTCATAAATTTCCTCGAGAGAGAAAGGAAGATCCAAGGCTTCAGCTTGCACGTTGTTCAGCTTATTGAAATCTGAAGAACAGAATCTGAAAAATGGTTTAAAGTCAAAGCTAAAGTGAGTTTTAAAAAGTGTTTCTACAGCACTTTTAATCTCCTTAGGAGTGGTTAAAGTTTTGCCCCTATCTTTGATGTGACCTAAAAAGTTATTCCTCCAACGACTGTTTGCTATGCAATGAAAAAAAGCAATGTTTTTATCTCCTTCTTGGGTCCACTTCAGTTTGGCTTTTTGACACCAAGTCCTTTCCTCAATACGATGAAGATTCCAGAGGCTTCTCTTTTTTAACGCAATTTGATTCAAAATCGAGTCATCTGAAGGTTTAGACTCCAAGTCCTTTTCAAGCTGGCAAATTTCTTGAGTCAAAGAGTTGATATTATTTGACACACAGTTTTTTTGATAGCCTTTCCAATTCCTGATGTCATTCTTCAGTAATTTCAATTTTGAATAGAGTCTATAAACAGGAAAGCCACTGACTTTATAGTTATTCCAATTTCTAGCAATCATCACATTGAATTCCTTGTCCTCTATCGAATGGTTGAATAATTTAAATAGCTTTGGTCCCCAATCAAAATCATCAATCCCCAGGCAAACAGGAACATGGTCAGATATTGAACAATCAACACACCATTGGTTAATTGTAGAAAAAACAGAAGTCAAATTCGGTGTAAGAAGGAAGCGATCAAGTCTACTCATAGCCTTCCCTCCTCGCCATGTAAATTTCCTCCCCACAAGAGGGAGATCCATTAGGTTGGAGCCATCCATAAAATCAGAGAAATCTTTCTTGGATCTCGCACTATTTGAAACACCCTGCCTTTCATCTTCGTTTAGCACTGCATTGAAATCGCCCCTATAACACCATAGTTCAGAATCATTATTCTTTATACTTGCTAGTTCTTTCCACAAAACATTCCTTTCATCCACATTATTGGGAGCATAGACATTAATGATGTTTACATTTAGAGAATTGTTTTGAAAGCGCCCTTTAATCCAAATAAACCTTTCCCTGATATTAAGTGACAAAAGACTGAAAAAATCTTATCTCCATATACAGATAAGACCACCGCTGTGCCATTTGCCTCCTTAAACACAAAAGAAGGCTCAATTCTTCCCCAAAGTTGCCTGATTTTTTTGTCATTCACCTCTGCCAACTTAGATTCTTGAATCAACACCAAAGAAGGTTTTTCTTTGGTCAAGAACTTATGGAGAGCAAACTTCTTATCTCTTGAGCCTAACCCTCTAACATTAAAGGTAAGTAGTTTCATTGATAATAAAAAATAGACCCAAAAAGAGAACAAAGAAAGAGTCAGAGTAAGATTTCCTCCACTTGCCTCTCCTCTTCAAATTCCATGATCCTCTCAATTATTTCATCTTCAGCTGCATTCGGAGTAAGCCCCAACAATTTTGCAACTTCAATTTTCTCTCTAGCCTCCCTTCTTATTGCTCTATTTCTACTTCGAATATCATCATCAGTTAACACCGCCTCTTGCAAAATTATTTGTTTCAGTTCATCATTCTTCATAGACTTCTTTCCTTTCTTCTTGATTTTCCGGCCTTGACAGTTTTGATCACTGGGTAACTTCTTTTTTATCTCCCTCCTACTGTTAAGACTTGGTTCAATCCTGACACATTTTTTCCTTTCTATTTTCTTCTCTGAGGAAGTGGTTGTGTTGTCCTCCTTTTCTGTAAACTCCTTTTCGAATAACTCTGGCGTGTTTTCTTGAGGTGCACCTTTAAACGACTCCTTTTCCAAAAGTTCTTGATCTAAAGCAGCCTTGTTCTCCTTCTCCATTTGTTTGGAAATAGGCCCGGAATGATTGCCAAAATCAAGAAGATCCATATCTATAAATTTCTCCCTAATTTCATCTTGAGATGTATTTGGGCTTGCATTATAACCCAAATCGGAAAGAACACTTGAACCGGCCCACTGCTCTTTGTACAACAGCCTCCTGTCAGTCTCCTGGTCATGATTCAAAACATTTCTTTTAAGGAGAGTTTCCACGTTTCCCATGGTATCATGAAAGCTGTGCAATTTTGAATTTGGCTGCGGGTTGGTGTCTTTTTCTGCAGGAATTTCATTTCCCAGAAATTGCTCATTAATGCTCTGACTACCTGTCACTCCAAGCCATCTCAGAGACGGTTCCCCTTCTTCTTGAGCATTTTCTGGCTCCTTCCTTTTTTCTCCTGTCTTCTCCTAATTGATTCTCACATTATCGTCGGAGTCTTGATTGTCACCTTGATTAAATTGATCCTCCATTCTTTCAACATCTTCAGAGGAGGAGATAGAAGGACTAAGACTCTTCGGACTTTCTTTGTTTATGGACTTAACGTAAGGATTCTAGAAAAAGTCAGGGCCCTCTTCTATTTTTAAATAAATTATGAATAACCTTCCTTCCAAGGAAACTGGGATACTTTCTGGGATGAGAACGTCCTTCTTTATTAAAGACAAGACTCTGGCAAAATCAAGTCTTTTTTTCCTTTTTGTGTTGTCATCAATGGAAATGTATTCTCCCCAACGATCACCAATAAATTTGAAAAAGGAAGCGTTCCAAGCATGCAGAGGCAGATTTTCAATTTTAATCCAAACAAATTTATCCTCACTAATTAAGTCTGGTTTCCATGGCTTTACCTAGTAGAACCATTCTGAGAGCCAAACCTTCCCGTCTTCTAACATCCCGATCATATCTTCACTTGATTCAAAAGTGAGTAAAACCCAACTACCGCCCATCAGTGTAATTGTAAAATCCAATACGCCCTTTTGAAGAATACGATTTTGAAGAGCCTGAATAGAGTGAGGATTCTTTACTTTTGCCACAGCCGACCTAACAAGCCAGGATAAATCCAAGTCGTCTTCTTTGAGACAAATAACTTCCTCTCCGTTTGAGTTCTGCTTTTTGGAGGAGTCTCCCTCATATTTCTCAATAACTTTAGAGTTTGCAACTGGCATTTTAACCACCTCTGCATAAGACCATTTCCCAGCTTTCCTCGTAGCTCCTGTTGTCTCTCCATCACCCGAATGAACCGACACTTTCAACTTATTATCAATACGATTATCCAACCTCTTCCTACTATACCTGTTATCCCAGTCGTATTTTGCCAAGTTAACATTGAGTCTCCAACCATACCAAGTTGCACCATCTAACGCTCTTATAACAGAAAGAGCTTCTCTTAGATCCTTGAATCTGAAAAAACCAAATTTACTCCTTCGACGATTGCTCCAATTAAGAGGGATGTAGAAATCCATTATACGGCCATATTTCATCAGAAGATCTCTAAGGTCAGCTTCCTTACCCAAAGGGTTGATGTTGCAATTATATGTTCTTATACTTACTCGTTTAAATTAAAATTTAAAACATTAAATTTTTTTCAATTAAAAGATAATTTTTTACATCTTTTCTTTGAATTCGGATATCATACTAGATTGAAATCAATGTGATGATTTTAATTTATAATAGTTTTTTAAAAAATAATAAAGTTGTAAAAATTATTTTGAAATACATGTTTCATCATGTGTTATAAATCTTGATGCATATATAGAATACGCAAAATAGAAAAAATTGAAATCAAATGATAATTAGAAAAATCATAGGAAAAATTAAATATAACAAATCCTAAATATTAAATGAATAAATTAAATAGATACAATCATAAACACAACTCACAGCAATTGATAAAAAATAAACAAATTTTTTTGAGATGTTTGAACAAATAAACAAAATGGAGTCAATGTAAACAAAAAGAAAGAAATGACATTGTTAAATAAAAAAAATCTAAAAAATGAATGTAATGAAAATTGAAAAAAGAAGACATGAAAGTTGAATTCAATACTAAAATATATAGATTTAAATGTAAAAAAAAATAACAACAGATATATATTTATTGAAATAAATCTTCAAGAATCATAATACAACAATTAAATTGAAACAGAATAAGTCAGAAATACAAACAGAGTGAACTGAGAAATATGTATCACATAGTTTCCTTAAAAAAGATTCGCCCTTTCGCAGTGGGAGCTTGGGTAATTTAGATGTCTATCTCCCAGAATACAACGGTAACCAAGTATAAAGGTGCACTACCTATCTATTTCAATCGAACTTTCAAAAGCATAAACTTTGTCACATTGAAAGTCCTAAAAATAAGAGTTTGAAGCAAAAACAAACTTGAGAGAGAAATTAGAGAGAAGCTTTTGATTTTTTTTTATTTGTAAAACAAATTAGAGGAGTCCTTCAAAATTTTAAATTGATTTGAAGAATTAATTTAATTTATTTCATTGATAGTTACACATTTTAAATTTAAAACTATTAGCAGTTACAAATTTGGAATTTAATTCAACAATTTAATCCAATGGTAGTTACAAATCCAATGGCAATTACAGTAGATATCAATTTTTCATTCACTCATTTATCTTTTTGAATGTATAAACTTTTCACAAACACAAAATTAATTCCTAGTCAAATTGAAACTTCTATGTAGTTATTAAATGGTTCATTAATGACCATTTTCCAATAATCCCCACATGAATGAAAAATTGAAAGAGGACACATAATAACAAAACAAAAGTTTTGACATCAAAAGTTTTTGACATGGTGATAGAATTCAATAATCGAAATCTACATAGGATAGATAGGTATTATCCTTTGAACCTTCCCCTATGAATGTATGTTTACTTTATAAGTTGTTCAGTGGTTGTGAGGACTTTAAACTATTCTGCCATTCATGTAAATGATGACATACGTCACACAAGAATCTTTCCTGACAATATTTAGTTCCACTATTTGTTCATTTTGGCCTTGAACATCTGCTTGGTTTTGCAAGAGTTTTTAGAATATTGAGCCTTATTCAATATCCCTTAAAAGTAGTCCCTCTTCACTTTCACATATGTGGTTTCTTTATTAAAAGTAATCTATATTACTCTGCTCGGATCTTCAATGCATAATAACCATTAAACGCATTGCTTATCCTTTACCTTATGACATCATTGTTTTATCATAAGAATGGATTGGAGGATGTCCTCCTTAATGATCTAATTAAGCTTATACAAGTTGTCCCTTTGAACCTAGATCTTGGGATCTCTAGTTAGCTAGGTTGGGTTTCGTTTATATAACTTGCTCTAGCATGGGCTTTAGTCCTATTTCACTAGATAATTTCTCAACTAACTCTCTATTTAACCTTTTAGTTAGCAAATTTGTGATGTTATTCTTTAACTTCACATAATCAACCCCAATTGAGAGTAGTTGTCAATGAAGTTATGTCTACGACGTATGTGTCTAGACTAACCATTATACATACTATTTTGTACTTTTTTAATAGCAAATTGACTATCACAATGTATACAAACTGCTGGCACGAGTTTTAGCCATCTTGGAATATCCTCTAAGAATTGACAAAGCCAACTCAACCTCCTCTCCACATTTGTCCAAAGCAGTGAACTCAAATTCCATAGTAGATCTAGCTATTACTATTTGTTTTGAGGATTTTCATGATGTTGTTACACCACCTAGAGTGAAAACATAACCACTGGTTGACTTCAAATCTTTCATATCAAATATCCAATTTACATCATAGTACCCTTCCAGTACAGCTGGATATCTTGCATAATGCAGCCCATAACTACGAGTAAAAAGTAAGTACCTTAGAACTCTTTATTATTCATTTCTAGTGGTCAACCCCTAGATTACTCGTGTATCTACTCAATTTACTAATTACATAAGCTATGTCAGGTCTTGCAGGACTCATTAAGTACATTAGACTTTCTATTACTCTAGAGTACTCTACTTGAGAAACACTTTCACCTTTATTCTTGAATAAATGCTGACTTACATCTAGTAGTGTCTTAACCATGTTGGTATCATTCTTATTAAAATTTTCTAGAATTCTATAAACATAATGTGATTGACTTAAAATGAGTCCACTAGATGTTCTAAAGATTTTTATTCTCAGTATAGTATCTACTAGACCCATGTCTTTCATGTCAAATTTAGAATTCAACATATTCTTGGTAGAATTGATCATCTTATCACCACTACCCACAATGAACATGTCATCAACATAAAGACACAATATGACATAGCCATTTTTAGTGTCCTTGACATGGACACATTTGTCACACTAGTTGACTTTAAACCAATTTGCCATCACAATGTGGTCAAATTTTTCATGCCATTCTTTTGGTGCCTACTTTAATCCATATAAAGACTTCACCAATTTACAGACTTTCTTTTCTTATCCTGGGATGAAAAAAAGCTCAAGCTATTCCATATAGATTTTTTCATCTTAATCCCCATTTAGAAAAGCTATCTTTACATCTATTTGATGCACTTCAAAATTGTGCTAAGCTACAATCGTAAGTATCATCCCAATGAAGCTTATCTTGTCACAAGAGAATACGCATCAAAATAATCAAGGCCTTCTCGTTACTTGTAACCTTTAATTACAGGTCTTGCCCTATACTTGTTAATTGATCCATTATTTTTCATTTTCCTCTTAAAAATCCATTTAGATCCTAGAGGTTTACATCTTAGAAAAAGATCCACTAACTCCCAAGTATGATTTGGCATGATAGACTCAATTTCACTATTAATGGCCTCTTTCTACAAAGGACCTTCTGAAGAATTTATAGCTTCTTTGTAACTTTAAGGATTGTTTTCTAGCAAAAAAGTTAGAAAATCTAGACCAAAAGATTTTTTGTCCTTACTCTTTTGCTACGTCTTGGCTCAACCTCAACATCATCATTTTGTTCATGGTTATAATTTTAACTATCCTTATTGATAACCTCGTAAGTTCATTTAAATGAATTTGATGCCTCTTTGGATCTATAAGAAAATACACTTTTAAATAATTATGCATTTCTAGATTCTGTTATTGTGTTTTGTGTATGTCACGTATTTCTAAATCATACAAAAGAAATAGTTAGGCATTACTACTATATGCATATCCAATAAAAATGCAATCAATTGTTTTTGGACCTATTTTCACCTTCTTTGGTGTAGGTACAACCACTTTGACAAGACATCCCCACCGTTAACAATGTTTGTAAGAAGGTCTCCTGCATTTCCATAATTCATATGGAGTCCTTTATTCATTCTTGCAAAGTATCTTATTTAAAGATAATTGCTTGACAAAATGACTTGTCCCCACATGTTCTGAGACAACTTAGAACTTATGAGCATCGCATTCATCATTCTTCATTTTTATAGAGAATAAATTTCTCTAAAGCTTCGTGCTTGCTTTTTAACAAATACACATAACAATATTTAATGCTATCATCAACAAAAGTAATAAAATACTAATTTTCACACTTTGTTTATACAAATTTTAAATCACAAATATCTCTGTGAATTAATCCAAGGATTCGATCTTCCTTTCAACAATTTGGAATGATGACTTTGTCAGTTTTGCCTCAACACAAGTTTCACACTTATTTTTAGAATTAATTTAAAATTTGGGTATATGATTCATGTTAATCAATTTACGCAAAGTATCTCAATTAACATGTTCTAATCTGTCATGCCATAGATTAGAAGATTCAAGTAAATAAGCAAAAGAGCTAACTTTATCAATGCTTGGTTTAATCATGGTTACGTTTAGCGTCAAAAGCCCATTGGATGCATAACCCTTACAAACATGCATTCCAGTCTTAGACAAAACAACTTTGTCTAACTCAAATACCAAACAAAATCCATGTTTGTTCAATAGTTAACTTGATAAAAAGTTTTTGTGAATTTTCGGCACATACAATACATTATTTAGAGTCATCTCTTTCCTAGATGTCATCTTTAGTACCATTTTAAATATTATCTAATTTAAAAATAATTAAATTATTATATATGGTATCTAATCCATTTAAAATATAAAATTTACTATCTAATACATTTAAAACAATTAAAATTATAAGCATATTTTTTCAAAAAATTATAGTATGTGAATACTATAAATTTTTATATGTATATATACATATTTAAATAAAATTAAACTGTCCATCTGAGTTTACAAACTAGAAATAAAATAAAGTAATATCTAAAGACCATGAAAATGTGATAATGTTGTTGAGAAGTGATCTAATGTGACGCTAGATTTTGTACTAAGAAAAAGACCGGCTGAACTTTGATCTTTGAAGGTGTTGAGTTGACAAGCTTAATTCATTATAAACAAAAAAAAAAAAGATTTGTTCATTTATTCGTCTTACAAAATTGAAACATGAGCCGACCTAAGGAAAAGGAAAATAATGGAATCCAATTGAATTGATACAATAAAAATTTTCAAATTTACTATTTAAAATTTAATTCAAATTCAATCAAATTTTAATATTTTAACTCCAACTCAATTTATAATAAAAATTAAACTACTTGAACTCATTAAATTTCAAGCTTGCTAGATTCCGAATGCTAAATTGGAGAACCTTGCCTGTAATAGTTAGGTTAGCTTCGGTTGGCTCGAGGATTCAGCTTGTTGGTGAAGGAGAAATCGAGGGGTTTGGTGTCATGAGTGGAATAATAATGCTTGCAAAATGCAAGGCTTCCATCCGATGGCTTGCAAGTTGCAACCGAGAGAAACTTTTAATTATGAAACGTGTTTGACGTGCTTTGTTGTCCGCCCACTAAAAACACAAATGTGGTGGGTTTCGGCTCACCATCGCTTGCGCCTTGGTCTCATGCATGTTTTGTTGATGGCGATAGATCTGCTTAAATTTAATTAATGCAAATTTTCCGTCTTCTTCTTCCTTCCTGTTTCTATTATTTTAGGATTTTGTATTTGCTTGCAAGAAATATTGCAAGCATGTCACATCCACTTTGTTTAATCATTTTCTTAGTACCATATATTTTACAGGAATTGATGTTTTGATAAGTCAATAAACATTTTTTTTCTTTATCAATGATATACATGTGTGTGTCAAAATCTTAGAAGAAATTATAGATATGTATTTTTTAAAGAAGGTGAGCAAACTGTTTCGACATCTTCCTTAACTTGTGGTTGTCTGAATATTTGTAGTGTGGGAAATTTGACACAGACCCAGACCCAGACTGAACCAAATCTAAATTAGGCATATCAAATTTGAAAAAATAACTGTAATTTATTGCTGTATATATTTTTTAATTACAAATATTCTTATTCATTTTACGGTTTAAGAATAATTTTGTTTGGATCGAAAGTGATAAACACTAAAATTTTCTCAGCAATGATAATTATAAGATTCGAATAATGTCTAAATATTTAGAGATAAAATCTATTTTTACTTTTTCTAACGGTATTATTGATGTCCTTTAAAGTTTGTACCAGGAAAAAAAATATAGCCCTTTATTTTGAATTTAGTAATAAAAGCCCTAAAAGTTCCAATCCAGTGTATCGCTCATTTTTTTTACTTTACAAAAAAAAATTAAATAATTAGAGGTATGAATATTTAGATTCGAACTCAAAACTTATAATATACCATAACTCATCTTTAGCTATTAGATCAAGTGATTGTTGGCAGTATATTGCTCATTTGGCACTTGTAAGAAAGAGCTTAAGCAGGCGGGCCAGTCCACTATCAGCCATGGCAGAAAAGTGTGAAGCGTGGAAAATAAAATGGTCATAGTTGAAATCCTGCCTTTTTTGACATTTGGTTGTCTAAATGACATTTGCAACACAATTAATGAAGTTTATTTCATTTTTCTATGGGACTTCCACGAGGCCTAAATGCTCAATAGTTATATTTTTCTTCTCTTCTTCGTCACTATGAAATACCGTAAAGGAGTTCAATCAAGAACATAGCAACCCACTTTCCTGTTATGCCTCTCGAGCAAGGTTGTTTGTGTTGGAGGTGAAAAACTCGTAGCCTATGTTACTTTAGAAAAGATTAAGTTAGAATATGTTATAGTTACAAAAACATTATATTATGTCATAGACTATGTTTTTAAACATAATCTTATGGTAACAATTTTTTTATCAAATGATTAAGAATGAGTTTCAAATACAAACAACTTATTTCTATTCCCAAATATTTACTATTTTCATTGCAACAAAAAAACCCTTAGTTTATGAGCTTTTTCTAATAATGAAGTATTTAATGAGTTCGGATAATTAAGATGCATTTTTTTATTATATGAATAGGATTTTTTATTCAAATACTTTGAAAGTAATCAAATTCAAATACAAGTACTTCAACTATAAAAGGTAATTGGTAGCGGTCCCTAATTGAAATCAAAGCAGGAAGATTTGAAACTTGAAAGAGTGAGCCTAAATTTGCATTCTATTTTTCCGTACTTAATACTTCTATTCAAAAGCTTAGCTTAAGTCGCCATTCACCAATTCCATATTTGGAACGTTTCCCTCCCAACTCTCCACCAAGAAAGGATTCAAAATTTTGACCATATCCTCCCAACTGTTCTAAGTTTATTCCTTTCACCTCCACCCCTAGCTGCCTTCATATCCCCGAACTTTGACTCCTTTGCCCATATCGCCACTTCCTCTTCTCTTTATAGTCGTTGCACTCTCCTTTCTGATAACCCCAGACAGGCAAACGCCAACAGCGATGATAAGCAACGCTTCAGTTTCATCACAGCTTGACGGGCAACCAGAAAAAGAACCGCCCCCACGAGCTTCACTTTCTTCTTTCAAATTTTCTCCAACGACCCCTCTTGTTTCTTGCTCTTTGAAACGGAAAAGACCGCCTAAGATTAAGATCCCAAATGTCTTGCAAGAAATCCAAGCCAAAAGCCTCGAACTTAGAGATGTTACCCCTCAAGACGACGCCGTTTTCTTCAGCGGGTTGGGTGTGGGTGTTTTCTCTGTGAAAGGAAAGAAGAAGTTCATGGAAGATGCGCACAAGATCGTCTCTTGTTTGCATGGAAACTCAAACAAAGTATCTGTAAATGGCTTGTTTTTGTTTTATTGTAAAATTTTGCATCTTTTCGCTTTTACATTGAGCTTCAATGAGCAAAATTTGGGTCTTTTTTTTTTGTTGGTGATTTGTAGGCATTTTTTGGCGTTTATGATGGACATGGAGGGAAGAACGCTGCTGAGTTTGTTGCCGAAAACTTGCACAACAATATTTTTGAAATGTTGAAGAAAGCTAAAGGAAATGAGGGGAAGAAGGAGGCAGTTAAGGCTGGTTTGGCTATCTGAGCCTGAAACAAAAATTTTTCAGTTGACACCAGATATGGAGTTCCTTGTTTTGGCTTCTGATGGTCTTTGGCAGGAGGTAAGAAAAGAAAAGAAAAGAAAAGTTTATTTAATAGAAAAAAGAAGACTTATTACGTGATGGTTGAATTTGATCAGGTTAGCAGCCAGGAAGCGGTTGATGTTGTGACACGACTATTGGCTGGAAGAAGAGTGGTGGGTGTCTCTTCAGGTCTTTGTAAAGATGACGATGAGGATTATGGCTGTGTGAATGTAAGTCCTTCATCAAAGATACGAAGAGTTTCACTGGTTAGGCAACAGAAAGAGTCGTGTCCGTCACCAAGATACAAGAACATTGATAATGAAGATGATTTTGTTTGTGAAAATGGAAGTCCACGATCGAAGTTACGCAGAATTTCTTTGGTCAAGCGGATACGCATGAAGCCTGGGTCTCCTACTCAAGAAAACAACAGCTTCAAGAAGAGACCATCTTCTGCAGGGATTATGGCTGCTTGCAAGGAGCTGGTGAGCCTCGCTGTGAGCAGAGGTAGCTTAGATGATATCACCATCATGATTATTGATTTAAATCACTTCAAATGTAACACTTAATCTTGCTAATCATAGCTGCTTTTTCTTACTAGTTATCATTATCATTCGCGTTTTTTAAAGATTAGGCGTTTTGCAAACCACTTTCATGTCTATAAACATTGTGCGACACCAGATTTAGCGAACGCATTGGTGTGCCTGTACATATTGACAACCAGATAGCAACACGCCATCTTCGCAGCCTGGAAATTTTATAGGATAGGACAATCTCTTAGTGAGTGTTGCTTTTCATCCTTACAAAGGGCAAAAACAGAACCCAAGGAATCAGATTCCATAATAATTTTCTGAATTTTCAGATTTCCAGCCGGCAGCAATCCCTTCATAGCAAATAGAGAAACTGAAACATACGTCATTCCCAATTTCCCAATCCATAAAACTTAAACGATTTTTTTTTGAAGATTTCTTCAAAAAAAATAAAATAAAACTTAAAGGATTGAAATTGAATAAATTAACAAACATTCCCTTAGCAGGATTGAACAAGAGAAGCCATTGACACTCATTCTTAAACATGAGTGATGAGACAGTTGGGTTGCAATTCGACCGGCTATAGATTGAGGGTACAGTAAAGAACATGATCTGGAATATTCAAAAGGATATGAAAACATTGATTTATAAAAAAAAAAAAGGTGTAATTAAACAGGTAAACCAAAATGAATGTGCATAGGCAAGAATAGTGATGGAATCACAGCACCTCCAGTGCGGTGGATTTCACCACAAAAAAAAAAAATACTACAGACAAAAAAAATATGCAAAATTATTTCAATCAAGTTGAGCCTAAAATGAGTAAACTGAATCCAACAAAATATCTGAGTAGTAGCATACGTGTCTGAATTCTGAAACTCTTAGCTTTTAAGTGTTCCTCATCCAGAAAGATCAATGATCTACATAAACAGAAAAAAAAAAGGTTACAATATATAATTATTAAATTTTTTATACGTTAAGTCCTAGATAGAACCTGTTACTGTTTAATAAGAAATTGATTATTTGAAATAGAAATAATTTTAATAATTTTATAAACAAAAAGTATATATTATAAATTTTATTATATATCAATTTTAATATAATATCTTTAATAGTTTTCTTTTCGCAACACTTCTCTTTACTGCTACCATTTAAATTGCATCCAAGTATATCTTATAACTACTTTAAATATTATCGTTGTAGTACTCAATTTTACTACTATAATAATTAATCTTATCACAAGTGATATTTTCAATATCACTTAAATCAATTTTATTATCGTCTATATTGACTCGAAAAACTAATTACATTGGTACATTTAAAAAAGTATGTGGTTTGGCTTGATTCAAAAATCGATAACTAATCACTTTATATATATTGCCAGGCCTGGAATGGATCTTCCACCAAGGCCTTTCTCAATCATTGGATCTGTGGTTCCCGGTTATGAGTTTGTTGCACACAACTTAAGCCTAATGTAACATGCTTAATCTTTGAGGGACAATCTCCAAGGTCATTCTAAATCATGGAAGGATTTACTCTCTTTAGATAAATAGAAAATAATGTTAAGAAAGTTAATGAATTAAATGCTTCAGTCCTATAACATTGCACAAATGCACGTGTACATACACAGACACACATATATCATAGATATCTTTCACATTGTGATCCTTTGTAAAAAACACCTATCACGTTCAGAATCATAGCAACCTAATTTGAGGGTCTACAAAGAAACGAATTTCTATGCCAAAAAAAGAAAAAGAAAAATCCTAATCACTCAGCATGACAAATTTACAAACCTGAATTTTATTTTCAAGGCCTTCAATATGCTGCACAGCCAAGTCAAGCATGTCTGCGTAGCCCATTTGCTGCAAGAAGATTTTAAATATATGTTATCTACATCGAAAATAACATATATATACATTGGTAATGGATCCCTTACACAATAACCTGAAAACCATAAGTAAACAATCTTTGTTAAGGAAATGAATGATTCGAAGCAACCTAAATATAAACTCAATCCGAGGACCAGTATAGAAAAATGTGATTACCCTATCCATTTTATGTACAAGCTCTAGTAGTTTCATAAGCTTCCCACTTATTATTGTTCTTCTCCCCTCTAGATATACATTAAGTTTAATATTGCTCAACATGATTGATCATTCCTTAAGGAAAGAAACATGTAATACACTATGCTTATGCATCTTAATAGCCAACTGTTAGCTTATGGTGCGTAATGCATGTATCTTCTTCAGGGCATTAATAAAAGCAAATGCTAATGAGCATTATCAATTAATCTTACCATCATCTTTACGATATAAGGGCACAATAAGATGTTCTATTACTATTAGACTAGCTCATCTATTCCTAGAGAAGCAATAAGTAGATGTGCAGATCATGTTCTTGAGATCATGTTCTTGAGCTTATTAGCTGCTCTCTTATGCTTAATCGTAATTGTCACTGATCCACAAAGGAGCAGAATTGCAGAAATTACCATGTATGTGCAGGCATGAGGGCTTTAAGCTCTAGTGTATGCAATGAGGAATATTGCTTACACCATGTATCAAGTCCCTTGCTAGCTATCTTTCTTTCTTGAATATCATGGTACCTTCTATTTCTTAACATTTCTGCCATTGATCTTCAAGACCACAAATACAGTAATATATTTCATGTGCATATCAAATAAAATTCCATCCCAAAAGGCAAGGAAAAGAGAGAAAAAGGAAAAGACAATGAATATCCAATTGTGATTCTTCCATATTGTATTATGCCTAACAATGTCAAAAGTTTTGTTCTTGAAAGCAAGGTTAGAAATGAATGAATTATGGGATTCATGAATCCAACAAGTGCTTGGCTAACAGCAACACAACTTCAACATCATGCAAACTTATGTGCAAGGCATATAAGAAAGACATTGAACTTTCTGAGACAGAAAATGAAGTTTGATGGAACTGATCATTTGAAAGGCAATAGATTGGCCATATGAAACTTCATTAACATCTGCAATTATCTTATGAATAGGAAATTTGATTGCTAATAAGTTATAGCAATCTATCACTAGTAATTACATCTCTTGAACTTTAAATTACGTTTTCAGCAATGCTTCGAGGGTGAGTGGCACAGCCATGCTTGGCTCGGATTTTACAGGGCACAGAATGTTCAGGAAAATGTAGCAATTTCAGGATAAATCCTAATTTTAACAACCTTGGTTCACATTTTATAAGACAAAAGAATGAATATCACCAGAAAAAAACAAGGAGTTGCAAAGGAGAAATACTGGAATATCACACCTTGTAATCAAATCGTCTCTACTTTCTGTAACAACAAGCAGTACAACAAGTTGAAGAAATAATCAAGAGCATTTGTTGCACAAATAAGATCTCCTCAAAACCAACTATAGACTTATGAAATTCAAAATTCACATACAATAATTCAACATAAAATGTGCATCACCTACCAATATGCAACACAAGGAAAGAAAAAAAAATAGGATTTGTATTTCCCATGAATCCATTCCAAAGACAGCAGTAACTAATTGAATTCAAAGCATTTCGATGGTTACTACTAGAGTTAACACTATCAAACTTTCTCGTTCACTTCAGAGATTTGAGAAATCATGCCAAAGTGGTTACTGGGAAAAAGTGAAACATGGAGTATAATATTTCTTTCATTCATAATGTTAAATCCCTAAAATGAAAATAGACATGAACAACCATTGTAGTTTCCAAGAACTTGAACTAATAACAGCAGTATAAATGATTATGAAGAAACTAATTCACATTTTCAAAGTGACCATCTTCACACATGCTGTGAAACATTTCAAAACAAGATTGATCCATTACATCTCAAGACGATATCAACAAATAAGGTGGTAGTGCATAAATCTGCAGAAAAGCCCTTATCAACCATTTCGTTAAGAAGTTGTAGCGCCTTTGAGGTATAGCTATTTTGAAGAAACCCCTGGATCCTTATATTATAAGAACATCTAATTGGCAAACAATTATTATCTCCCATGGTCCTAAATAACAGGTATGCTTCATTTGGCAATCCCTCTTTACACAATCCATTGATAATTACAGTATATGTGTAAACATCAGGGTTTAAACCTTTGATAGGGAGTCCATTAAACAATTCCATTGCAACTTACACTGACAGTTCTTAGACAACGTTTTGATTTGGGTAGCAATGGTAGTTAAAGAACAAGAGTGAAAACAAGAAAGGGTGTTTTTACTATGAAGAATTGAAGGAAGAATTAAGGAAGAAAGATGAAGAGAAACAGAAGAATTAAGCTTACCCATGGCTTGAAGTGACGAAATGGAAGAGCTGAGCTTCAAACAAAACCACAAATGGCAGCAGGAGAAGAGCCACAGGTTTTTAGTTTGTGTTTGTTTGGGCAGTGCAAGGCTTAATTTTTTAAGAGAAGCAAGTTTTGTGTTCAGATTTGTATGGAATTTTTGTGTGCAGGTGTTCGCTTTTTGTTGTTATTTTTTTAAAAAAATTATGATGTGATATTTTTATTAGATGTTTAAAATTTCCTTTTTTTTATTCTAATAATTAATTCAGCAAAATCATACATGCTACAAGTATGTAAATACTTAACAATTAACATAAAAATATATTATAATAAAATTATCATGTATTTAAATTTATTGACACTCATGTTTACATTGATAATTATATTTTTACGATATTTTTAATATATTTTATGTCTAATAACTTTAAATCTATGTTTAAAAACATGTTTTTTATGTTTACCTTTTAGTAAAATCAAAATTGTGACCGTTCTGTAAAAATTCTTCAATAGACACCTTTAATAGTTTGCACAGTAAGTCATCCACGTGCAAGTGCAACGTATATGTAAAAAAATATGATCTTAAAATAGAGAATAAAATTTATGCTCATGAAATCAGATGATTTGTTAACAATGTTATAAGTTGTTAACACTAATCTTAGTTTTCCATTATTATCATATTGATATTGGCAAGTAAAAAAATCACAAAGAAGAAGCAACAGTTAGAGAGGAATAATAAAGCATATGAATTTGTTGCATTACTATAAACACTGAACATCAATTGGATTCTTCATCACCATCTAATATAAATAGGCCAAAGCATAGGATACGTGAGACACACTGAATCTAACGAGAAAGGAATGGGAAACTGAATTATAATTTTGGATTTAACAATTTCATTTTCCAATGCATTAATATACATTTCCGAGTTCTATACCTCTATTTTTGCATTATCAAGCATTTCCTCACCTTCAAAATTCGGGAGATGAGACTAGACTAGTGCTCATCTACTTAAACCTGGTTACCAAAACGGATGATACTTTTCATCATGAACATGAGCAAACAGCACAACACCAGCAGCTTAGTAGCAACAGGGCTATGCAGCCCAACAAACACCAGCAACCTAGTAGCGGCAGCACTGGTAGCAGATGTATGCAGCGGCTCAGCAAACACCATGATACATCAGCAGTATGCATCATAAGATCATTAGAAGGAAGCAGGATCAAATGTCTCAATTTTATAATAGTGTAATTAATTAAAGTTAGCTACAGTTAGTTAAGAACAGAAAAAGCTTATATAAACAATGTAAAGTTCTCTTTTCATTATCCGATTCAATATACAAAGTTTATTCACACAAAATTCTCTCTTTCATTCAAGAACAAGAATTGTGGGAATAATTTATCTTCATACTAATTATTTTCCTGGCTAGGTAGGCAAACTCTAAATTGAACAAATTCAAGGATCAGCCGGTTCTATTTGAAATAATGAATGTGGTTGGCTGAGAATGCAACACTGTACATAGAATCCAACCAGCAAGTTGTGTAAATATATGCTTCTTAATAGTCTGTTAGAGGATATCAAGTGGGGCTTCAGTGAATTACTCTTCAAACTAAAATTGGGCGAGTCCTTGTATTTGTCTTTTATAATGCCAAAATGCTTGGTTAACTTTGGGAATCAATGCAGGATATAGTTAGTGGCACTTCCTGTGTCACAGCATTTATTGAAGGCGAGGACATTGTTATTTCAAACTTAGGAGATTGCAGGGCTGTCTTGGGTAGAGGAGGAGGAGTAGCTGAAGCCCTTACAACAGATCATAAAGCAGAGCAAGAGGATGAAAGAAAAAGAATTGAGATTAAGGTGCCATTTTAAAACATAAAATTCTCATCCAACCGGACATATAATCTTAAGTTAGGACTTAGGAACTAATGTGGTTCTGACTCTTTCTATTGACATTGGATCATAGGGAGGATATGTTGAGTTTCACCGAGGAGCTTAGAGAGTTCATGGGGTACTCTCTGTGTCTTGAAGTATTAGAGATGCCCATCTGAAGGACTGGGTACTAGCTGAGCCTGACACCAAAGTTTTTCAGTTGACACCAGATATGGATTTCCTTGTTTTGGCTTCTGATGGTCTTTGGCAAGAGGTAAGGAAAGAAAAGAAAAGAAATGTTTGTTCAATAGAAAAAAGAAGATTTATTACGTGATTGTTGAATGTGATCAGGTTAGCAGCCAGGAAGCGGTTGATGTTGTGACACGACTATTGGCTAGAAAAAGACTGGTGGGTGCCTCTGCAGGTCTTTGTAAAGATAACGATGAGGATTATGGCTGTGTGAATACAAGTCCTTCGTCAAAGATACGGAGAGTTTCATTGGTTAAGCAACAGAAAGAGTCATGTCCGTCACCAAGATACAAGAACATTGATAGCGGGAAAAATATTGAAGATGATCTAGTTTGTGAAAATGGAAGTCCACCGTCAAAGCTACGCAGAATTTCCTTGGTCAAGCGGATAAGCATGAAGCCTGAGTCTCCTCGTCAAGAAAACACCAGCTTTAACAAGAGACCGTCTTCCGTTGGTCTTATGCCTGCTTGCAAGGAGCTGGTGAGCCTTGCTGTGAGCAGAGGTAGTTTAGATGATATCACCGTTCATGATATATATCACATATGGATTTAAGAACTGCCACATGGCGACAATTCTATTTAATATTTTAATTTTAATAAAAAGTAAAACTAATCATAAATTAAAAAAATAAAAAATACTTTTAAAAGGGGAAATTGGTCGCCATATGACTGCCAATTACGCATTAAAGGATAATTTTTATAGATAATTATTACATATACTGATAGTGAAGTTTTTTTTACTCCACAAGCAGCGTTAAGATCGTGACACATGTTCTATTTTATTTATTTTAATATTTTTATAAGATACATGTCATAATCTTAACGTTATTTATGGAGTAAAAAAATTCCACTGTCAATGTATGTAATAATTATCCCTTTATTTTAATTTATCATCAGCAGCAGCAGCAGAATTAGCAAACGTATAGGCGTACCTTGTACCCATTGACTACCATATAGCAACACGCCATCTTCGCTGCCCGGAAATTTGTGAGGATAGGACAATCTTTTAGTGAGTGTTGCTTTTCTTCCTTACAAAGTTACAAAGTGCAAAAACAGAACTCAAGGAATCAGATTCCATAATAATTTTCTGAATTTTCAGTTTTCCAGCCTGCAGCTATCCCTTCATAGCAAATAGAGTAACTGAAACATACGTCATTCCCAATTTCCCAAACCATAAAACTTTAAAAAATTGAATAAATTAACAAACATTCCCTTAGCAGGATTGCACAAGATAAGCCATTGACACTCATTCTTAAACACGAGTGATGAGACTGTCGGGTTGCAATCCGACCGGCTATAGACTGAGGATTCCATTAACGTACAGTAAAGAACATGATCTGAATATTCAAAAAGACATCAAAACATTGATTTATAAAAAAAAATGGTGCAATTTGACAGGCAAACTAAAGTGAAAATGCACATAGAAAAGAATAATAATGGAAGTGGATGTACAGTATAGCCGAGTGTGGAGATTTTTCCTTTCCAGGAGAAGTTCGAACTTGAGTGGGCCATTAAAGGCAATAGAAGCAACGACATAGTTGATGAGTGATGAGACAGGAGGTCAGAAGCTGGACTGCTGTTTAAAAGTAAGAAGCCAAAGCAGAGACTCTATGCTAGGACAAGCCTAAGTCCTAAGCGGCTAAGCTCCAAATCCTACGTCAATCAAGTTGGGCCTAAACCGGAAGATAAAATTGAATCCAACAAAATATCTTAGTAGTATTGTACGTGTCTGAATTCTGAAACTCTTAACTCTGAGTGACCTTATCCTGAAAGATCAATGATCCACTTAAGCTTTTGAATTTCTTCACGTTACTTAAACAAATTTTTTGTTTTTTATTTCACTTAAATAAACCCTTATCTTATCATTTATATTCAGATAATATCTTATATCGACAAAATTGTCACATTTATCTTTATCATTGTGACTTTAACTAATGGTAGGCCGATAACCATTGGTCAATAGGTATCTTTTGCAGATTTGAATGAGGTTTCTTTTATGATGAAATTGATTTAAAAGAAAAACCATGTCAATTGAGTGCAAAAGATAGTTCAGGAATATATTTAATATTTTAACAAAAAAATAAATTAATATTTTAACAAAAAAAATAAATTAATGCCTCTACAAGAATTGAACAGATACCTTTGGAAACTTGAATGAATGAATCATAACAAAAATAATGTTTTATTTCTTTATTTTATTATTTTAAAAATTTTAATTTACATAAAGTTTATATATAAACTATTATTTTTTAAGTAAAATATATAATTTTTAAATTTCTCTTACTTAAGTCATAAATATAACGTTACAGTTTAATAAGAAAATTATTATTTGATATAAAATTTTTTTAATTATTATTATTAATTTTATAAATAAAAAGTATATACATGTTATAAATTTCATTATATATCAATTTAGTTTTAATGTCCTTAACCATTTTCTTTTTTTTTGGTTACAAAATAAATAAATAACCGTTTTCTTTTCACTGAAATTTTTTCTGTCATCATTTAAGTTGTATCCAAATATATCTTATCACTACTTTAAATATTATCATTACATTACTCAATTTTATTACTATTATAATAACTAATCTTATTGTAAACACTATTTTTAATATTATCGGAAACCTATGTTATCATCGTCTAATTTGACTTGCTTAAGTGGTTTGGCTAGATTTAAAAATCGATAACTAATCACTTTTTTAAAATAATAATTATTTTATGTATTGTCAGTAAAATTTTTTTATCATATTTCAAATAATATTAAAATCATAACATATATTTTATTAAATAATAAATAAAATAAAATATATATCATGATTTTAATTTTATTTATAAAATAAAAAAATTTTATTGATAATATATAAAATAATTATCCTTTTTAAAAAATCACCACTTATTTGATAACCTTATCAGTTTTCTCATCCGGTACTACATTTTCGCGTAGGCTTCAGTCTTCATTACGCAGGAAAAGGAGCTTGTCTGCTTTTTTGCTGCACGAAAAGTACTTGTAATTTTCTCCAGATAAAATACTCATCATATATTGAACCCAAGCTACTTTGAAGAGGGCCAGAGAAAAGGTGAGCTTGTTGAAAACAGTAAGAAACGGGAGAAAAAAGACTAACCTTTGCATTCGGGTTGATTGATTATTAAGATGTGCTTCTCTCTTCTCTCTCCCCCTCCCTTTCTCTCATATCTTACAAGGTGACAATCATTAATCAATCCTCTGGCTCCATATCTATAAGCCAAATCTCATTAGTGAGATCTTGAGCCAATTCTCTTATACTTTTTTGTAAACCAAATAACCAATCAGTCTTCCTTGATCAGATCGCTTTCGAGATTAGTCATGCATGATTCAATAGGAATTCCTGCCTGCTTTTCATCTAGTGATCAGAGGCCAGCTGATGAACCAGCCAGCGTAGGCAGATCAGGCCAGAGCGTTATTATGTCAGTGTATCGAACAAAGCTTGCTGGTCAGTGTCGCTTGATTACTGTTACATGGTGTAGGAATTTGTTACTACACGGCCTATCTATTTCTGTTCAAGGAACTGATGGCGACGAGCATTACAGGTGCAAAGTTGAGCTGAAGCCATGGTGTTTCTGGAGAAAACAAGGCTCCAAGCATTTTACTGTTGATGGTAGGACTGTTGAGGTGGTTTGGGACCTCAAGACAGCAAAATTCAACGGCGAGACCGAGCCGCGGTCAAATTACTACGTTGCAATCGTCTGTGAAGATGAGGTTGTGTTACTTCTGGGTGATCAAAAGAAAGACGCTTATAGAAAGACAGGTTGCAGGCCATCTCTTACTGAACCCATGTTAGTCTCCAGGAGGGAACATGTATTTGGTAAGAGGAAGTTCTCAACGAGGGGTAAGTTTAATGACAAGGGAACCTTTCATGATATCTCAGTCGAATGCAACAATATTATCAGCAGCAATATCAGCTCTGATGGGTTTGATCCAGTGTTGGAAATAAGAGTAGATGGAAAACTAGCTATTCAGATTAAGCATCTTCACTGGAAGTTTAGAGGCAATGAATCTATTAGTGTGGGCAAAAATGGAGTAGAAGTTTTTTGGGATGTTCATGATTGGCTCTTTGGTTCAGGTCCAAGGCATGGTCTTTTCATATTTAACCCAATTCCATCATCTTCTCTATCAGCATCATCATCAGCTCCATCATCCCCTTCATCATCATCATTTTTATCGATGCCTCTGTCGAATCAGGAACTGAATTCTGCATCCGGTGATCATTATGAGAATGCAACGGGTTCCTCCAGGTTCTGCTTATTTCTCTATGCCTGGAAGGTAGAATGAGAATTGTACAGTGCCTGGCGCATGCAAACGAGTGGTTTCTTGATACATCATCATTAGTATATCATCATCATCATCATCAGTCATGCATAATTCCCTTTGAATCAAAGGCCGGTCATCCTGATGAAGCTCCCAGCAAATTAATAGAGAGAAGCGAGGGATTAGGCTTCGGCTACCAACACAAGGGCCCAAACAAAGCTGGAAGACAGTCATTGTTGGACAGGATTGGACAGGCCAGATTGGACGACCTTGGAAGTTTTCTAATAATACTCCAATCTCCGATACCAATCAAGACTTTTCAATTGTTTTTTAATGTAGTTATACAGATATATTTAAAAATCTTTTGTGTGTGTCAACAGAGGGTCAACAGTGTTCATAATGATGTATGAATCTGGCAAAAGCAGCTGATATGCGGGATGATATTACATGCAGTTGATGGCGATGGGATCACCAATTGCCAGAGCCCGTGTATACGCATGCGTGTACTGCAAATTGAGGCTGCGCGCGGTTGCCCTTTTGTTAATGGATGTAGTGGCTTTACATGTGATTTATGGTTACAAATTGGGAAGTTAACAAGGTAAGTAGATCATGATCATGTTGACTGTTGAGTATATTCACATGTCCATGTGTCTATGTCATGTATGTATTACGCGTGTGAACATGCACGCGGCTTCAAATTCTGCACATCAGCACATGCACATGTGGATGTGGTTGATCAATTGAGAAGCAGAAACAAATGGAAAGGATGAAGGAGAGTTCTAGGTGGCCCATTACAGGTTTGCTTGTCACACGCGCCATTCTAATTCTGAGTGGACTAAGAACCTTGCTATTTTTGGGCCTGATGGTGGACCAGGCACCTAAAGTTAGGTTCTTTCTTCTAGCCAGAAATTAGGAAGGCCCAATTACGAGCCTCTTGATTCCTAGCATACAGCGTAAGAAAAAGCTGTCTGTTCTCTTTTCGAAAAGTTTCTTTTGAATGACGGAAAGCATAGTACACAGGAGAAAGATTTTTAGTGAATGAGTGGTCCATAATATGACAGGCCATTTTCAATCTAATTAGTTGATCTAAAAATGCGCCATTAGCCTCAGCATGCCACCTTTCTATCTAATCTGCAATCAATTCTTTTCAAGTATTTTCCAACGAGTCCAACTAACCACGTCCTAAATTTTTTTTCACATATCCTATTTTACGCTATATGATACTGTTTATTGGAGGCAAAAAATGGGTGGGTGAAGAAAAAAATAGGGTGTGGTTAGTTGAGCTCTTTCCAACGCGTCAGCACCAATTGATAATAGGGTACCCTCGAATATTACAAATCAGTAGAAGGCAAAGGAGATGCTCAAGGAATTGGTCTGCTGGTTAGGATTTGCACGGGCTTCTGCCCCATGTCCCCAGCAGCATAGGTGTAGCTACAGGTGTCCCTAATATAGTTGTAAGTTGTAATTACAAATTTTATCATCTGTTTTTTTATTTGTAATTAATTATATTTATATCAGAAGTGATTAAAAATAAAATCTTATAACGACTTCAAAATTTAAATTATGTTCAAATACGTGAGAAAAAAATCTATTTTCATATTTTTTAATTACTTGTTAGTTTCTCTCTCTAATATCTAGGTATTTAGTTCGAACACCATGTGCCTGCATTTTAGGATGTGGAGATAGGATATCTACCTTCTTCTGGCAAGTGTAGGATGTCATAATAATTTGGTGTATTCTTTGTCCTAGTAATCAACTTATCCTTTTTCAAAAATAGTTACTCACCTTCATGTTGATAAGTTTTGTGGTAAATTGCATTTGAAAGTCGATGTCCTTTAATATTACTGAGATCAAATTTTCAACTAAATCAATAAACATAGTTCTTGTTCTTTTGTGAAACGAATATCCTAGGAGAATGATGTCAAGTGAAGCAGTGGACTATCTTGTCACAAGCCATTCTCAATGGAATCGGTGGGTCTGAAATGGAGCCGTGGGCGATTTGTTCAAATATCCACTTGTTAGCTGCCCGTCAATTGAGTTTCATCCCAGAAATCCAAACTGACAGGAATACTACTCTTTCCTCTGTCAAAACAGATAGCATTAATTGGCAGGAAGGCATGTCTTAATTAAACACAACTTTAAGAAAGGACGAAAAATCTTAAGTGTAATAAAGTTTCAAAAAAGATTAAATTAATTTTAGATAGTTAAAATGAATGAAAATATTTATTGTTTACACAAAAAAATTAAAGATTTATATATGATGCACGATAATGTATAATTTTTATACACTATCAATACATTAGAGGTTGACACCTCATTAATATGCCCTTATATGCAAATATAAATAAATTTTTTTAATTTGTCCATAAGGGTCTATTGATGAGGTGTCAACTTCTGATGTATTGATAGTGTATAAAAACTATACACTGTCAGTGCATCATATACAAACTCAAAAATTAAAATACTATGCTTTCCTAGCATTTTTTTTTTTTAATTTTGTGCTTATTTTATAATTAAAGATTGATTCTTTAATCACCTGACTTAATTTAAATGATTCATTTATCCGAAGAGAATTCTTGAAATATAAAAGTTCATTTTCCAGCATTTATATATTCTCCTCTAATTTTTATGAACTTTATCTTTTTCACTGCTGTTATGCTAAAGAATAAAGATATAATTACCAAGGTGATCATTTTATAATCCATAATCATAAAGAAGAATTCAAAATTAAAAAAAAAAGGAAAAAAAAAACAACTTAAGCATGGCATTCCTTGCTGATTACATAAAAAGAAAAAAAAGTTAAAATGTAAAAAGAGTTCACTTCCCCTTCCTAGTTCCTATGACAGGCCATATTTAATGGAATCGGAGGGTCTGAATATGAACCATCAACAATACGTTCAAATATATAGCGGTTAGCTGCTTCGCTAAAGTGTATTCCGTCCCAATTTACGTGAGCCGAAGGATCTTTGCATGATGCCCCCACTAACACTTCCTTCCTATTTCTATAAATCTTTCCTCCACAGCCCAAGTTCTTGTTGTAATTGTACATTCCACCATGGCCGCAGCATGCTCTCAGCGGTTGATTGAACCCTGCATTTTCATATAATCCCTTGTCAATCTATCAACTTTGGCTTTTGAATCAAACTTTTACTAGTAATTCAAGAGAATTTCGAGTGGACTCACCATGCTTTCTTCCTTGGCTAACTAGAGAGAATTTCACCGAGTAAACATCAACGTATGTGATTGCAGCATTTGGTAAGTCTTTGCGCAACCGTTCCACAGCCTTTTTCAATCCATGGTTGAAAAATTGTGCCACTTCATTAAATGGAGAGGCACAGCCATATTTATCAATCTGGCCTGCTAAGACCGGGATACGGTCCAAGATGTATGGAAGACACCCCACAGGACCTGTATTGTGTATCCAAAAGTATCTGCCCCCTTGGCTGTATATATACTGCCAACATACAAATTACAAAATAATAACCAATGCTTAATAATATTTGAATTAGCGGTGAATGCATGTGTTTCTTATAATTAAAAAACGAGTTTAAATTCAAAGGATAAATATTCAGAAATTAATCAGTCGGTTTGTCTTTCTAGCTTTTTAGACCCTAGTTATAGTCCAAACTGCTTAAGTAATTGTTAATTTACGGAGTAATTAAGCAGAGACCGAATCAAAGATTAATCATATGCTGACTAATTTTTGTTTTTGGAAATTTAAAATATATTGATATTAAAAAGTCACATTACAGTCACAGTATCAAATCGAAATCACAATGAACCCCAATTTGATAAGAATAACAATAAATAAATTTGCTTTCCCAAATACATGGATAAAATTAGAAACTTCGGAACCCGAATAAAGATAATAATTTGTTGAGAAAATTGTTGTATTTCCAAGGACTATTAAAAACTTGTAGTCGCTTGAAGAAGAAAAGGAAATTCCCAAGTACTATCAAAAACTTGTAGTCGCTTGAAGAAGAAAAGGAAATTTGATCATGAATAAGTGATTTATGCTAAAACAACTCTAAAATTTGCCTGCTGTCATCATGAACAATATTGGAAGGTTCAGGGTTTCAAGATTTTATCCAAATGTACAAAAAAAATGGAAAAAAAATGCTGATGTACCATTTCAGGAGAACATTAATTAATATTAGATGTTTGCACTGCATTAATGCCCTTCTTGATAATTTTTTGTTATAGGGAAACAAGAATTTAGCTGAGATGCAAAAAAGAACCTATGAAGTCAAACACAAGGCGGCCATCGGAGTAGCGGCCGGCGGGGCCATTAAAGTAAGACTCTCCATTAGGAGGGGGAGCCTGGCCAAATGCTGCTGAAAAGCCTCCAGTGTCGGAGTTTGAGTCACCAAAGTTGAATATTGCAGGAAAGTGGCATGCCTTTCTAGCAACCACAAAGGAAGGAGTAAGGTTCACTATGGAGATAGCGAAGACAGTGACAACTAAAATGGAGGATATATCAGAAGCCATGACTAGACTGTAAGTACATCAAACAAGCTTAACATGCTTCTACACAATATGAAACATGTTAAATAAATAAAAGCGGAAGCGACAGGATCTAACATCCAGCCATTGCACTCTATAACTTTGCTGTTGAAGCGATTTTCGAATCTGACGACAGGATTCTTACACTTTTCAAGTCTTCCAAGTACTCAAAAACCTCACTAGATGGTGTGTTTTTATGAGATTAACGTACTTGGGAACCGGAAGGGGACCGAAAGGAGTCCTCTTTTATTACTAACAAG
The DNA here is from genome assembly GCA_032173925.1 of Heritiera fomes. NCBI lineage: Eukaryota > Viridiplantae > Streptophyta > Magnoliopsida > Malvales > Malvaceae > Heritiera > Heritiera fomes. The sequence goes on along the minus strand of JAPDPM010000009.1, from coordinate 9,689,071 downwards.
AGCCTGCTAATTATGGCAATAAAATCACGTTTTAATCATCACAAAATCGTGTTTTAATAACCAAATATTGAGTTGAGATTCAGTGTGAAATTATGGACCATATTCGGAATTGGTCAACCAAATATTTATTTCCATAATAAGGAGATATACTAACATTCTCCCACTTGGTCCATATATTTCACTTATAGAAGAAACAAATCACATGAATCATGGCGACAGTTCCTCAAGTGGTGAGTATTATCTTCCATGTATTACTATGTAAAATGTTTCTAAATCAACCCATTTTTACTTAATGAATAAACCTTATGTTTATTCTCGGTCCAAACAACAAGGATATTTCTCAAATAAAACTTTAGTGTATACAAATCAAATGAGAAACATCATAGTATTAATAAGAGTTTCAATTACAATCAAAATGTGGGACCAAGTCCCATTCTCTCTACATGATCCTTAAATTTAAACGGTGGCATACCCTTAGTCAAAAGATCAGCTAACATTAATCCAGTGCTAACGTGTTCAATAACCACTCTTTTATCTCTAACACGTTCTCTAGTGGCTAAGTACTTGATGTCGATATGCTTACTTAGACTTCCACTCTTATTGTTCTTAGCCATGAATACCGCAGCTGAATTGTCACAATATATCCTCAATGGCTTAGATATGGAGTCAACAACTCTAAGCCCACCAATGAAACTCTTAAGCCATACACCATGTGAGGTAGCCTCAAAACAGGAAACGAACTCGGCCTCCATAGTAGAAGTGGCAGTCAGTGTCTGCTTAGCACTCTTCCATGAAACAGCTCCACCGGCAAGCATGAAGATGTAACCAGATGTTGATTTCTGGGTATCAACACAGCCAGCAAAGTCTGAGTCTGAGTAGGCAATCACTTCCAACTTATCGGTCCGTCTATACATAAGCATGTAATCCTCAGTGCCTTGAAGATATCTAAGCACCTTCTTCGTAACTCTCCAGTGGTCCATCCCCGGGTCACTTTGATATCTACCCAACATTCCCACAGCAAAAGCAATATCAGGCATGGTACAGACCTGTGCATACATAATGCTTCCAATAGCTGAGGCATATGGAATGTTTTTCATCTGTTCCCGCTCAAGATCATTTTTCCGGCACTGGCTCAAATTGAACCTGTCACACTTCACAATGGGAGCTGGGCTTGGTGAACAATCTTTCATTCTGAATCTTTCCAAGACTTTATTGATATAGGCTTCTTGTGACAGACCTAATATACCTCTATATATGTCTCTATGGATCTTAATGCCAATGACATAAGATGCATCGCCCATATCCTTCATATCAAAGTTCTCAGAAAGAAATTGTTTCACCTCACGTAGCATCCCCTTATCATTGGTTGCAAGCAGAATATCATCCACATATAGCACAAGGAAACAAATCTTGCTCCCACTGACCTTCTGGTATATACACTGATCCATGATGTTCTCAACGAAACCAAATGATGAGATGACTTCATGGAATTTTAAATACCATTGGCGGGAAGCTTGTTTCAACCCATATATGGACTTCTTGAGCTTACAGACCAAATGCTCACCATTACTAGAAGAAAAACCTTCAGGTTGTTTCATGTAAACCTCTTCCTCTAGATCACCATTGAGAAATGCCGTTTTCACATCCGTTTGTTGCAACTCTAAGTCAAAATGTGCAACAAGCGCCATTATGATGCGGAGAGAATCTTTCTTAGATACAGGAGAGAAGGTTTCCTTGTAATCGATTCCTTCCTTTTGAATGAATATTTTGGCTACGAGTCTTGCCTTATAACGCTCAATGTTGCCTAATGAGTCAGTCTTGGTCTTAAAGACCCATTTACAGCCTATAGCCCTGGCCCCATTAGGCAACTCGACAAGATCCCATACTCCATTAGATGCCATCAAATCCATCTCATCCTTCATAGCATCGAACCAAAGTTTTGATTCTTTGCTATTCATGGCTTGTGAAAACGTCTCTAGATCATTAACGGGCCCAATATTGAAATCATACTCTTGTAGATACACAATATAATCACTAAGAATAGCTGATTTCCTTTCCCTAGTAGACCTTCTTAATGTTGGTTCAACATTCTCCGAAGGATCATGTTGTTCAACTGGTTGCTCACTCAATTCTGGTGTATCCAGAGGAGCCTCATCTACTGGTAAGTTATCAGCTACTTGTGGATCTTCAACGATTGGTTGTTCAATGTCTAGTTGTACTGAAGGGACATTGTTCATGATAACCAATCCTTGACTCGAGGTAGAGGGTTGATCTCTCACAGAAACTAGGTCTTGAGATTGATCGCTCCCACTAACTAAGTCATTTTCAAGAAACTTAGCGTTCCTTGATTCCACAAATCTAGTACTATGAGATGGACAATAGAATCTGTAACCTTTGGACCGTTCCGCATATCCGATGAAATACCCACTTATGGTCCTAGGATCCAGTTTCTTTTCCTTTGGGTTGTAAACTCTTATCTCAGAAGGACATCCCCAAACACACATATGACACAAACTCGGTTTCCAACCTTTAAATAATTCAAAAGGCGTCTTTGGAACAACCCTGGTCGAAACCCGGTTCAATATATATGCTGCTGTTTTAAGAGCTTCAATCCACAAAGACTTAGGCAACTTCGAGTTGCTAAGCATACTACGCACCATTTCCATCAAAGTTCGGTTCCTTCTTTCTGCAACACCATTCTGATCCGGTGAACCAGGCATGGTATATTGGGCAACAATCCCATTTTCTTGAAGGAACTTCGCAAATGGTCCAGGTGCTTGTCCATCTTCAGTGTATCTACCGTAATACTCCCCACCTCTATCAGTTCTTACTATCTTTATGGGTTTTCCACATTGTTTCTCTACTTCAGCCTTAAAGACTTTAAAGGTGTTTAATGCTTCGTTCTTATTATGAAGCATGTAGAGATACATAAACCTCGAGTAATCATCAATAAAGGTGATGAAGTATTTCTGACCATATGTATCAATGTCTAGATAACATATGTCAGAATGTATGATCTCTAATATGGTTGAACTTTTATTGGCACCTTTCTTAGACTTGTTGGTTTGCTTACCCTTAATACAATCCACACAAGTGTTGAAATCAGTAAAATCGAGAGTACTAAGTATTCCGTCATTTACCAATCTCTTAATTCTATTTATGGAGATATGACCTAATCTCCGATGCCATAACGTGGAGGAGTCCTCATTCGTAACACATATTTTAGTGCCAGTTTGAACATGCAAGGCGTTATGAGCAGTGTCATTTTGCAAATCAATAGAGAAAAGACCATCACATAAGGTATCATTCCCAACACTATCAAACTTAAAATATATCAATACTGATTTATTTGAAAATTGAAAGGAATATCCATACGGTACCAGCCTAGAAACAGAGATTAAATTTCTCGAGAAACTAGGAATATAAAAGGTCTTTTTCAATTGCAAAACAAACCACTCCTAAGAACTAAAGTGCATGTTCCAACGCCTTCAACACGTGAGCGCATCTTGTTTCCTGAATAGATGCTCTCCTCATTTCCCACTGGCTTCCTTAGGTTTGTCATACCCTGTAAGGAAGTCGAAATGTGAATTGTAGATCCAGAATCAATCCACCATGTGTTATGATTAACCTCAACCATATTTGATTCAAAACAAACATATGGGAGTGGATTACCTTTCTTAATGAGCCACTGCTGAAGCTTGGCACAGTCCTTCTTCATGTGTCCCTTCTTTTTACAGAAGAAACACTTGGACTGTTTCTTAATGTCAGCTTGGGTAGGAATTTTCCCTTTTCCCTTTTCCCTTTCCCCTTGTTCTTGGCTCGATCCTTGGTCTTTCCTTGGCTTGCAAAAAATGCACTTTCACCCGATTCCATAAGCAGCCTTCCTTCCTTTTGAACACACATGGTCATCAATTCATTGATGGTCCACTTATCCTTATGTGTGTTATAAGATATCTGGAATGGTTCGTACTGCTTTGGTAGAGTGTTCAATATGTAGTGCACAAGAAAAGACTAAGACATCTCCACCTCTAGCTTCTTGAGTTGGCCGTTATATCTCTCATGGCCATTATGTGCTCGCACACTCCTTTGACATTGGTGAGCCTCATCGATGAGAACTTCATTATTAGGGTGCTGGCCAACGCTTTGTCTGAAGTGACAAACTGATCATCTATGGCCTTTAGTAAGGTCCTAATGTCGGTATGCTGTTCGACTGAACCACGTATCCTAGCAGATATATTTGTCTTAATATACATGACACTAAGGCGATTGGATCGCTCCCAGTGTTCATGTAAAGCTACTTGAGTAGGAGTACTGGTCTCAGTCAATACGGGCTCGTCTTTCCTTATAGCATAGTCTATATCCATGCACCCTAATTGGAGGAGAACTCTCTCCTTCCAAACCTTGTAGTTCTCTCCATCCAGTTCGGGAACTTCTAAGTTAATATTAGCCTGATGAAACATTGCATATAGAAAAACAACATGCTTATGTATCTAGAATTTTTTGAGGCAAACTTAATTATGTCTACCAATGTAAACATATTTTATTAATGAACCTCAGACATAAAACTTGCCTGTGGGCTAAAGTTCTAATTCTAATAGATTCATATCATAATGATAAAATTATCAAATTATATCATTTCCTAATTCCTATGGGTAAATTAAGAAACTAATTTGATATCTTATCCCAATTAGTTGCAAAATTATAATAAAAATTCCTGTGGGATAAAATTTAGGCTTAATAGCCAAATAAGCTCTTAACCTTTAACCCAAAATGGAATTCAGCCCTCAACGTTTTATCGCGTGAAATTCAGTCCATAAACTTTTATTTCAATGGAAATAAACCCTCAACCTTTTAAAATCATGCAATTAAGTCCAAATCTGTTAAATGACACTAACTGCCGTTAGTATTGCACACGTGGCATTCCACGTGGCAGCCAACTAAGCTATCCACGTCAGCTTTCACGTTAGATATACTAACGGTAGTTAGTGTCATTTAACAGATTTGGACTTAATTGCATGATTTTAAAAAGTTGAGGGTTTATTTGGCTATTAAGCCTAAAATTTATTATAATCTTATAACTAATTACAATTTATGCCTAATATCATTATGTGATTTTACAAATATAATTTTTCTTAATTAAGGTTGCTGTGGCTAAGCCCTAATTAAATAAATTATTAATCACTTAGACATATTGAAAAAATTCTAAGTTTATTCATATTTTAAAAATTGCAATTATCATAAAGCAACTTTAATTCCAAATAATATGAATAACTTAGCTACATGTGCTTTTAGTATAAAAATAACAAAATTATACATATTCAAAATGAGCACATATACACATTCAAATCAAATTTTCATAATTTAATCATAATTTTATGATAATTTTCACAAAATTATTCAATTTAAAATTACAGCATTTATAAAAATTCCAAATTTATGAAAAATCCTCATAAAATCCAAAATAATGAGAAGTTTTCATAATTATATTAATTTTGTGAAAATAATCCAATTATTCATAAAATTATGAAAATTACAGAACTGAAAATTTGATCCTGCAGCTAAAGCATTGGAATTGTTTCTACAAGACCTTTGTGATCATACGCATGAGATAACACTTAAGAGAGGAGCAAAGACAATGAATTCATTGCATTTGTAAGTGAAGAATTAACATAATTCTTTGTTTCATCCGATGTCTGTTTTCTACTTGAGGATTCGATATTCTTTCTGCATTTATTTAAGTTATCATACACATGAATGCTGTTTGCCCATTTTTGTGTCACATTTCCTGATTATCTGTATGTGCACTAGTTATATAGATAGCAACAATATAAAATCATTCCACATTAAATGCCTTTGATTCTTTTTGGAGTTTTACTTTAGATTTGACACTAGGCTTTTGTAAAAGTATTAATAGTTTAGTACTATACTTTTATAACTTATTCTTACTTTCATTTCGTATCTCTTGCCTAAATAAAAAGCTCAACACTAATTGATTTGGCGTGCGAAAGAAAATAGGGAGAGAGAAAGAAGAGAAGGCAATAGAGAAAAAAGAGAGTCAAACAAAGTGAAGGAAAAGAGAAAGAGGAGAAAGGGGAAAGAAAATAAATCCAATACCACCAATTTTCTGGCTGTTGGGGTATTTTTGTGATGAAAGTTGACCTCTGATTTATTTGGATGCTGTCTGTTCTTCTTTAATTTTTCTTTACCCTCTTAATACAGAATATGAAGATTGGTGCAGTCACTTCTTTGTATCTACTTTGTTTCATCTTGCGCATAGTGAAATAACCAGGATTTTCTGGCTGTTGGGGTATTTTTGTGATGAAAGTTGACCTCTGATTTATTTGGATGCTGCCTGTTCTTCTTTAATTTTTTTTTACCCTCTTAATACAGAATATGAAGATTGGTGCAGTCACTTCTTTGTATCTACTTTGTTGCATCTTACGCATAGTGAAAATCAAGGATTTGGCAAACACCATTGCTGCAGCTTTTTTATATCCGCTAGAGGCCTTTGTTGCAAATTGTGAAGCTAAACTCAATGGTAAAGAATATTTTATTGAATTTTTTTTGGCTGTTAAAACGGCAAAGTTTTGCATTCATCGATTGTTGAGTCAGTGCTTGAACTCTCATTGATTGCAGTTCAACGGCTCAATACTTTGGTTGGTTCTCGTCAAAGGATAGGTATGAGAACTGTGATCAATCCAGCAGTCATGAAGAAATTTGGTTCATTCATTAATCATTTTATGTTCTATACATATCATTGTTACTTCTCTTTTGTTTTATGTGATGTAAAGGAATTATTCTGTAATTTACATTTTGCACGGAACTTGTAAGGCTATGCTTAATGATTTCTTGATATAATGATAAGCCTTGAGACTTTCTATTTTTCTATTTCAAAAGGAAAACTTTATAAGAATTGTGGGAAGGTAATTTCTCATTAATTTGTTATTTTATTAAGTTCCGATATTTGGTAATTGTAGATACTAGATACAATATGAAGACATAATACAAAAATGATATGAAAAAGGTTACCATTTGGGATTTTAACAAAAATTCAATAAATATAAAAATTTTAAATTTTAAATAGGATTTTTACCGGCACTTTAAAAGCTTTTAAATTTAAATTAAAATTCAATAAATACAAAAATTTTAAATTTTAAATAGGACTTTTACCGGGACTTTAAAGTGCCGGTAAAAGCTTTTAAATTTAAATTAAAAGTCAATAAATATAAAAATTTTAAATTTTAAATAGAACTTTTACCGACACTTTAAAGTGCCAGTAAAAGCTTTTTACTTTTAACGGCTTTTAAAAGCGCCGGGAAAAATTATGTCGGAATTTGCAAAACTTGTACCGGCATCGGAGTACATGACCGTCGAGAAATCTTTACAGGCATTCACCTAGCCGGCGGTTAGCCGGCGGTCAACAAACCGCCGGTAAAGTTTTTACCAACGGTTGATATGTCTTTTACCGACACTTATAAAGTAAATTATCTTGTAGCGCAGTCTCCCTGATTCATGAACTTGTAAGCAGAAATAAGTTCCCTTGACCACCAAAGTCTTTTGGGCTAAGTAACTCCAAGCTGCAGAGTCAGTGCAGGGTCCCAAGCTCAATGACTTTATGTAGTTTGGTTTCCGTAGCACACAAAGCCCCGTTGAGGGATGGAAGATCAATTTATGTAGTTTGGTTTCCGTAGTACTCGTCTAATCCAATGACCCCTTCTCTCAGATAATAACGCCCAACCAGTGTCCACAAGGCCCAATCCAAGTTGAGTTCAGCTGCCACAGCTAAGAAACAATTCAAGTACCAATTGTCATCGACACTTATTCCTCTTTGATCCACCCCAAACTCGCTCACGAACAATGGATATCCTTGATCCAACAAAAACCCCGATGTTGTCATCATGTATTTCGTCAGTTTGCCACATACCTGGTTCGGGTCGCCAGTTACCCATATTGAAGAACTATACCAATGTACCTCAAATACTAGTTTCCCAGTAAACGTTAGATTTGCTGGTCGATTCCGTATAAATGACAGGTCTGTTTCATAACCCAATCCAGAAAGAATAACGAGAACATCAGGGTTGGCTGAGTGCACTTCTTCAGCCCCTTTCTGCATGTACCTAAAAAAATTCATCAACAAAACTGCAATGAGTCTCCCATTCTTTTTTACCTTGTGGTTCTCTATTTTGCTAGAACATAAACATTTTACCTGTACCAATCATCAAGGTTCTGTTTGGGGCCTCTGAGCTCATTTCTCAAGCTCATGCCAACCACATTGGTGAAACCATTGAATAGGGTGGCCATCCGAGTCAGGCCTGTGATCCATTGATCAGGGTTCAAGTACAGGTCACCGAAGAAACCATTGCCATCAAAATCACTACAGCACCAGCCGGGATTGCTTATGTGATTGTCAAGTAAGACCATTACATTATTTTCCCCAAGGCTAGTGACCACTGCCTCAAATTGAATTCCTCCAATAAAAAATTGTTTTATTAATACAAGAAACAAAGACTGAAATATAAAAAAGATGAAAAAAATTTAGAGTTTCGAAGTTATATATGGTCGAACCAATGTTAACAAACACATTTATTTTTTAAAAATTTGTTATTGTTATTATTATTCTTTTGTTAAAAAAATAAATTTTTTATTGCTACAAATTTATTTTATATATATAAGATTCTGAAAACAATTTTTTAAAGGGTTAATTTTTTTTCCTTTTTTTCAAAATTCTCTTTCTTTTCTTTTTTCAAAAAGTGCAAACTTTCTTTTTATTATTTGAAAAAATTATATAAAAACGTATTTTTGATCAAAGTCGAAATAAGAATCATTGGTCATTCCTCCTTTTTATTCTTATTTCTTCTCCCTTTAATGTTATTTCAAAAGTTTTAACAAAAATCATAAAGGAGATGGATAGTTCTAGTTTAATATCAAAATAAATTATATTATTTTTTAAGTATCTTATTAAAAATTATAGTAACAAAATTTAAAAAATTTTAATAAAATTACATCATTATTTCTAAAAAATAAATGACAAAAAAATTGTGATATTTTTTTATAGGAAAACACAAGTATAATTCTAATTGTAATTATCATCGTTTTTTACTAAACCTTTCTCGTTAAACTATATCATTATGATTTATGAATAATAATATGCTACTACAAATGTGATATTTTTTTTATAGGAAAACACAAGTATAATTCTAATTGTAATTATCATCGTCTTTTGCTAAACCTTTCTCATTAAACTACATCATTATGATTTAGGAATAATAGTACGATGCTATAAGTGGGCCACCTCAGAAAAGAAAAGGTCAAGATGATGGAGCAAGAAAGAAAGAAAGAAACAAAACCTTTATCATATCTCCCCTCTTCTGAACGACTTCAGAAGAGGGGAGATATGATAAAGACAAAAAAAAAAAAAAAGAAAGAAAGAAAGCCTTTATCATATGTCCCCTCTTTTGAAGTAAACTTTGTTTCTTTCTTTCTTTCTTGCTCCATCATCGAGATGGAGCAGGAAAGAAAGAAAGAAACAAAGCCTTTATCATATCTCCCCTCTTATGAAGTCAAATCAAAAGAGGAGAGATATGATAAAAGCTTTGTTTTTCTCTTTCTTTCTTTCTTTCTTTCTTTCTTTCTTGCTCCATCATCTTGACATTTTTTTTCCTGAGGCGGCCCACTTGTAGCATCATATTATTATTCCTAATGATATAGTTTAATGAGAAAGGTTACTTGTGTTTTCCTATAAAAAAAATATCACAATTTTTTTGTTTATTTATTTTTTAGAAATAATGATGTAATTTTATTTAAAATTTTTTAATTTTGTAACTATAATTTTTTAATAAGATAAAATTAATAATAAAAAATTCTTAAAAAATAATACAATATATTTTGATATTAAACTAGAACTATCCATCTCCTTTATGATTTTTGTTAAAACTTTTGAAATGACATTAAAAGGAGAAGAAATAAGAGAAAAAAGAGGAATGACAAATGACCTTATTAGTTAATTAGGAAAATGCTTCAGAAATTCACTTTTGACTATCACTTTTTGTTTCTTTCTTTCTTCCTTGCTCCATCTAATGGAGCAAGGAAGAAAGAAAGAAAGAAACAAAACCTTTGTCATATCTCCCCTCTTCTGAAGTCAAATCAGAAGAGGGGAGATATGATAAAGGCAAAGGCTTTTTTTTTTCTCTTTCTTTCTTTCTTGCTCCATCATCTTGACCTTTTTTTTTCTGAGGCAACGCACTTGTAGCATCATATTATTATTCCTAAATCATAATGATATAGTTTAATGAGAAAGGTTTAGCAAAAGACGATGATAATTACAATTAGAATTATACTTGTGTTTTCCTATAAAAAAAAATATCACAATTTTTTTGTTTATTTGTTTTTTAGAAATAATGATGTAATTTTATTTAAAATTTTTAAATTTTGTCACTATAATTTTTTTAATAACATAAAATGATGATAAAAAATTCTTAAAAAATAATACAATATGTTTTGATATTAAACTAGAACTGTCCATCTCCTTTATGATTTTTGTTAAAACTTTTGAAATGACATTAAAGGGAGAAGAAATAAGAGAAAAAGGAGGAATGACAGATGATTTTATTAGTTAATTAGGGAAATGCTATAGACATTCACTTTTGACTATCACTTTTAATACTCTTACTTTTATTAGGCCACATCACTTCTTAGTTTTATGTGAAAATAAGTTACTATTGTCAGAACTAAAAAGCTAGAGTATGTAGATGCTTCGGTTCGACCCCCCACTAAACATACATTTGGAGAGAGGTGAAGAGCTTTAACTGTGACGAAATCTTGAACAAAATTAGTCTTAAACCGTTAAAACAAATAAGGATACCTGTGATTTACATAAAATAATACTTTTCAAGTAACCTGTAATTATAAGTAACTGATCTTTATGTAAAATTAAAAAGTGATGTGCTCTAATAAAAATAAAAGTGTTAAAAATGATTGTAAAAAATTAACCATTCTTAGCATTTTTCTAATTAATTAAAATGATCCCACTATCGGTGTGATTGCCAAGTATTATGATTGAATTGAAAGAAGACCGAAGATACCGACCTTCGAAGAATGAAATGGGAATGCTGCCAATTGAAAAATGTAGCATATACCATTGGTAGGTTTTCTTGTCTTCTGCCATGAATATTTTATTTTTCAGTTGATGAAATGTCGTATAACATACTAAACGAATAAATGTGAAGCAAATTAGATTAAAGTCATATATTAAACTCATAGAAATATTTGACTGAGATAATGTACAAACTGTTAGCATTTGAATAATTTTAGACTAATTTGAATAAACAGTGAAATTAATTCTTGTAAAATTAAAAAAATGAAAATAGATAATTTTTAATAAAATAATAATAATAAATTAATATCAAAACTGAAAGATTAATTTTACTCTCATTTTTTGTTTTTTCTATTTTTTTCATTCCAATGCAGTGACAACCGAATTAAACCTTTACAAATGTTCCAAATATGTTTTTCGTGCTTGAAAATTTCTAATTGGCCGCCGAGCTCTGCCAAAAAGTTGTGAAACCCTACTTGACAAAGATTTGTGGGCCCCAAGACTGCGGACACCCAAGTGTACCACCAGAGTTGCATTATTGCTGACATTAGAGAGATCCTAAACAGGTCTTGGAATGTGAACATTCGCCGTGCTTATTGGGAGAGCAACTTCTGTGCCGACAAATTAGTCAAGCTAGCATCCGATCTGGATATTAACTTCTTGAATATGCCACAAAGCCTACAGGATTTGATAGATGCGGGTGCGTGAGGAGTTTCTTTCCCACGGGGTTTTTCTTTTTTTTTTTTTTGTTACATTCCCACGGGGTTTTGTAGTCTTAGTTATCACTCTTTTTATTTTCTCTTGTAACGAAAAAAAAAGAATTTGTGGGCCCAAACGGAAATTCTCTGGACAAAACGCTTATAACGACCTCCAAGCACCTTGAGAACGACCTGTTTGTGGGCCCAAATGTGAATACTCTAGACACATCCTCGGAGCTTTAGCCAAGTTATCGTGCAGCCTTAGGTTTAATTTGAATTTTCGGTGCAATATTGGTGAGATAGGTACAATAAAGAATCAAGTTAAAAGTAATTTTATTTATTATTTATTATTTTAAATTTTAATATATAATATTTATATTGTCAATTTATCACTCTTCTTATTGTCATCTAAGGCTGTAAACGAATTGAACATGAACAAACGAATTGATGCCTCTGTTCGTTTGTTTGTTTTTTAGTGCCGTTCATGTTCGTTAAGGAGTGTGTTCGTGTTCGTTTGTTTGTCTAATAGGAATTGTTCCTTAATGTTTGCGAATAATTCACGAACATGAAAACAAACGCGTTCGCGAACACATAAACAAACGCGTTCGCGAACATATAAACAAACGCATTCACGAACATATAAACAAACGCATTCACGAATACATGTTCATGAACAAGTATTTATGAGAACAAAGTAAATATTAAATATTAAAAATCTTACATAAATATTAAATCCCACTTGCTAATTGAATCATCTAATAGAAAATTTTAAATATAACACAACTTAAGTCAAACAATGTTTTATTAAAATTGATAATTACTATTTTAAGTATAATTTGTATCATACACATATACATCTATTGGTATACATATATTAATGTATCATATATATATATATATATGTAAATGGTCAATATATAAGATCATAAGAATAAGATCTTAACTTATTATGAGACTTTTATAAATTTTATCTCAGTACATTATGTTTAAAATTTTTAAAAAAATAATTATTTTAAGTATAATTAACTAATTTAATTTTATAATTATTTTATAATTATTTTATTATTATATTTTATTAATTTTTAAGCCAACAAAGTTATATTGTATAAATATGTTTAAAAATTAGGTACTAATTTTTTAAGTTAATGTCTTAAAAATAGGGTATATATTATATAACTTATATAATATAAGTAATTTTAGTATTTTAATAAATAACAAACGAACAATTAACGAACAACAAACGAACAATAAATAACACTATAAATGAACGAGTTATAAACAAACTACAAACGAACAATAAATGACACTTTAAACAAACAAACAACAAATGATACTTTAAACAAACAAGCATAAACGAATGAACGAACAACAAATAATATTTTAAATGAACGAACAATAAACAAACATAAACGAGCCTGTTCACGAACAGAAACGAACCATAACTCTGTTCATGTTCGGTTCGTTTAACAAACGAATACTAAAATGTTATTTGTGTTTGTTCGTTAAGCTTAATAAACGAACAGAAACCGAACAGATTTACAAACGATTCGTCAAACGTTTTGTTCGTATATACTCATGTTGCCATCGCTACAATTAAATTCATACGCATTACTATTTAACATCAATTTCATCGTCACTACTATTTTTAATTTCACCAAGTTAATTAAAACCTAGCACATCATTTATCCAAACTATCTTTTAAGCAGAAAATTTACGTCCATCCGCCCAAAATTTGGCATGATCTCGCCCATCAGGCGTAGAAGAAAGGATCGGAGAGGCACCTATGACCTACCTTAAGTGGGTTCCATTCTAAGTGCAAAGGATCGTGGCTAGTTAGAGACAAACCCAGCCCCTGACACGTTGATTGCGGTGTAGAAAACCATGCCTGACATGTTTCCCTGAACCGCACTACCTCATAAAGCAGAGGGCTAAATGATCAAAGTCTAAAAGTAGTTGTTGGATATTGCTTGAGCATTGCGTCAGCAGCATCTATCGTCTATATATTCAGCTTGGACCATGAGCTCGTCCTCTCCTACTAACACCAAAATTTTCCGACAGCCTTTGTCCACCAGCCACCATGGTTCAATCCAAAAAACTCTTCTCAAAGTCACTGACTAAAACTGACATCAACAAGAGGACGGCGATTCCGGCAAAAATCCTTTCTTCCCTGCCAGATTTCAATGGAAGCCATGCCCTGACAATTCGCCTTAGGTGTGGGACAGGGGAGTGGCCGGTTGCCTGCACCATTCGCAAAAAAGGGTACAAGAAACCTGTTTTCTCCAGTGGATGGAGAAAAATTGTTGTTTGCAACAACTTTGATGTTGGCGACGAACTCACGCTGTTCAAAGTGAAAGATGAAGCGGGCTCTTTCCACTATGAGGTTCAAGTGGAGAAGCCAGCCAGACCGTCGGGTGGTCTTCGTCCTGCTCCTTTCCTTCTCGAACATGAACCACCAGTCAACTCGTACTGTATGACCAATGAACAGAGAGAGATAAAATTCTTTGCTCTCGCTGAGGATTCTGCAATGGCCTATGGCACAAGTCAGGCTGTTGGTTACGCATCTTACAAGAGTCGTACTGAAAGGCCTAACTCGGACTTGATTCTGGGACTGCCTACTCCATACAAGGGAGAAGTGAGTTTAGATTTGACTTTGGCTTCGCCCGTTGTAGATGGAGGACACGAGACCAAAGCGAGCCAGAATAGCAGTCCTGAAGAGAAAGCTATTGAAACAGCAGTACTAGAGCTTCCCAAGCCTGATCTGATGGGGTCGAGGGCAGAGTCTATGTAAAGACATGAATGCCGCTGAATGACTTTCATTTCGTTTTGAAGGTTTTCGGTGCATTAAAATGTGGAAAAAGCTGCATAAGTAATAGTATTATAGTTGTGTGCTTATATTGTATCTTTTGGGCATTGGATGGTTTACTTTGTGCTTTTCTTAGTTCTGCTTATGCATCAGATAATAATATTAATTATACGCCTGTACTTTTGCTTATGCATCATTTAATAATATTAATTATACGCCTGTACTTTATGTCTCTTTTAATCTTACTTTCGAAAATGATTCATTATTTAGATTTGATTTAATCGGGCGTAGAGCCCCTTATAAATTAAAGACTTGTTTTTTCGTCTTCCTCACGCCAAGGCCTTTGTGCGCCTTGTTGACCTGCGCCTTTTCTGCGTCCAAATACCAGTTCGTCGGCCGGCAAAATTCAAACTTTTAAAAGAAAAAGTGGAGTGAAAATGAGCTAGTTTCAAGATATTTTAAAATGGTTCAAGGAACCATCTGGAAATATTGATGCGAAGTTAGTGACATTAAAAGAAAACGTGGAGTTACTTGGATGCAGTTTCTGATTGAGAGATTTTAATCGGGGGAGATTAGAGATAACAGGGTGTTTGGAGGTTTTTGGGTGTGCCCTTAAACTTAGGAATTTATATGCGGAGATGTAATAAACAAAGTTTTTTTTTTGGTTACATGTAATAAACAAAGTTACGACTGAAAGAGGGGATTAAGGATTTTTTTTTCCATTGCGTTCTGTATTATTCAGAGTTGGATGGAAATCCTTTCTTGGTCCTGCTGATAATAGGGTGTGGGTTTTGATGCTAAAAGATATTAAGAAGCTGGCATTTTGACTTGAACTAGTACAAAACCCGCCCGTGAGATCAAATTTTTCTTAATTCAGAAAATAGTTCAATCTTTTACTATTTGATGTCTTTTGTCTAACACATATGATAAGTACCTTTTATAATTCTAACATTAAATGCATCCTATGAACTAAAAAGTACTACACCAACTTAAGAACATGAAAGGAAAAGCCAAGGGATAAAGAAGGCAACTTATATCCATAGCGATATAATTATGTAGTAGCATCGTGTATAGCAACAACTTTGTTTAACAGAGGACTATACTAACATCCACAAAAATAATAGTTTTGTATGTTCCACTTCACATGAGCTTGGACTACAATCATAAACTAATTACATCAGTATATAGGTAAGTGAGAACCAAATAGAAAGATATTCATAGCAAAAAAAAAAAAAGAAAGATATTAAGGTAAAATTAGATAGACGTAATAAGAGAAAAACCGTTACTTCATATCATTTCATGACAAGGAATCTGATCATTCTCATGCTCATCTTGGATACTTCTGAGAGGTATGTATAGACATCAAAAGGGAAGTTCATACCTCCTAGGACTTGCCTGTATTTTGTATTTTAGACATCTTCAAAGAAATGAAGGCTAAAACAAAAAATGGGATTTTATAATAAAATATACTGACACAGAGAATGTTTTCCCATCAAATTTAAAGCAGTCCACACCTATCCTATGATTCATTATACCTCTTCAAATCACCAAATTAAGGTTATGCACTTATCTGGCTTTTTGCATAAAGATTAATTACAGCATCCATTCAACCTAAAAATGAACACTTGAGTTATTCCATACACTGTCAAAGGATAATTATTCCATACACTGTCAATAGAATATTTTTATTTCACAAGTAGGATCGTGACACGTCTTATTTTATTTATTTTTTATTTTTTTAATATTTTTATAAGACACGTGTCACAATCCTAACACCACTTGTGGAATAAAAATATTTCACTGACAGTGTATGGAATAATTAATTATTCCATACACTATCAGTGGAATATTTTTATTCCACAAGCAGTGTTTGGATCGTGTCACATCTTATTTTATTTATTTTTTATTTTTTTAATATTTTTATAAGACACGTGTCACAATCCTAATACCACTTATGGAATAAAAATATTTCATTGACAGTATATGGAATAATTATCTTTTTTCAAGGATAATTATTCCATACACTGTAAGTGGAATATTTTTATTCGACAAGTAATGTTACGATCGTGACACATGTCTTATTTTATTTATTTTTTATTTTTTTAATATTTTTATAAGACATGTGTCACAATCCTAACACCACTTGTGGAATAAAAATATTTCACTGACAGTGTATGGAATAATTAATTATTCCATACACTATCAGTGGAATATTTTTATTCCACAAGCAGTGTTTGGATCGTGTCACATCTTATTTTATTTATTTTTTATTTTTTTAATATTTTTATAAGACACGTGTCACAATCCTAATACCACTTATGGAATAAAAATATTTCATTGACAGTGTATGGAATAATTATCTTTTTTCAAGGATAATTATTCCATACACTGTAAGTGGAATATTTTTATTCGACAAGTAATGTTACGATCGTGACACATGTCTTATTTTATTTATTTTTTATTTTTTAATATTTTTATAGGACACGTGTCACCATCCTAACACCATTTGTGGAATAAAAATATTCCATTGACAATGTATGGAATAATTATCCTTTTTTCAAAGGATAATTATTCCATACACTATCAGTAGAATATTTTTATTCCACAAGCAATGTTAGGATCATGACACATGTCTTATTTTATTTATTTTTTATTTTTTAAATATTTTTATAGGACACGTATTACAACCCTAACACCACTTGTGGAATAAAAATATTCCACTGACAGTGTATGGAATAATTTTCCTTTTTCAAATAGCATAAACAGTTGATTCTGTATGATACAAAAAAACGCATATAAAAAAGACTTCCCATTCTAAAACAGATCAAAGAAAGAGTTATATCTTCAGTAAGAAAAGCATAGAATCACATTGTGTAAAGCGCTGCAATGAAGAATATCATACAACTCAACAGGCTTGCAATATACTAAGAGATTCTCTACAGTTTTATCTTACTCCAAATGCAAGCATGACTGGGACTTTAGTATGCTAACAAAGAGCTACATATAGTTTTCTTGAAATATAACTGGGACTTTAACACAAAACTATAACAACGTTCTAATAGAAATGTAGTTGAGGTCTAATAAATGTATTTATAGCTGCTAAGAGAGGGGATGGTCAATGTTCATTGTATATGTGTTTCGAGGTTTCTATATACGATCAAGTAAAGAATCACATAATCTGTGGATTTTCCAGCCAAATTATAAGAACAATGTTTTGTACATTTTGCAATAAATTTTACTTGCATGTACAAAAAACAATTTAGTTGTAGTAACATGTTTCTTTTAAAACGTTTATTAAGGGGAAAAATTACTAATGGCCTAATTGTGCAAGTTCACTAACTCTTTACTTCTTTTACTGACTATAGTTGGTCTAAACCCTAAACCAATTTGCAATAAGAAAGGGAAAAGAATTTTTTTTTTAATCTCCTTTCATGTGCAAGACATCATCAATCTTAATATACTTCTTATTAATCAAACATTTGAGCCAAAAGCTCTGTAATTTCTGTTAAAACCACAATTTTGGTACTCAACCACAAACTTTGACATCAATTTAAAAAAGTATGATTTGATTGAGAAAAATAACTTTTACAAATGGTTTTAAAATTACAAATTATCAGTAGCATTTTCAATATCACAATTATCCCAAGCCCTTGCCAACCTAGAATATGAAATCAAGTTTAATGAAACAGGCATTACCTTGCTATGAACAAATTTGGAAAGCTCAACATGACTTCGATTATCTACTTTTTTTTAGAAATAAGCAAAACCCATAAGCAATAAAGAAAGGAATAAATGAATAGAACTTCTTTTGATTGAAACAAATGGAATAAAGAATAGAAAAGTTAATTCTTAAAATGATACCACAATAAAATAGGGATAAAAAAACAAACCACTACAGGGGAAACTTCAGTTTCATTACTTATGTCAACATCTTCAATTTTAGCTGCAAAATCCTAATCAGTACTCAGTCTCTTAGAAGCCTCTCTAGGAACAATGCCAGTATCTATCGCTTTTGCATAATGGATTTGCTATGTTTTTTCTTTGGTGCTTCAACCTATTTATTAAAGACAGCAAGCATTCTCAAATTTCAATTTAAATAAGAATAATTCCCAAATCAATTGTTTACACAACAGAAATGAAACTAACATAACTAATCTCATTGAGGTAAATCGCTTCCGGAGGGTTAAATGTGTGTCCTGTCAATTATCATATAAAATAATTTGGTCATGGAACTTCATAGAAGCTAAGGAGATAAGACAATGGCAAAGAGAATGAAGTTGAACTTAGAAGAATCTAAGAATGATGACACATCTCAAAGTTCAAGAAAGTTCAAATCATGAATTCTGCTTATTATAATTTAAAATTAAGAAATAAACTCAAAGTTTATATGATACTCCAAAATCAAATAACTACGAAGTTGCAACACATACTTAAAGGAGGAACTAGTGAAAATTTTTACCATCAATCTGCAAATCACCAATCATAAAGTTAATTTAGAATTTTGAGATGTTCTGGATAGATGAGAATTATTGCCTTTGTTTGATACCATCATATATGGTAAATCAATGAATGAACAAAAAAATATAAACTTTTTGAATAAGAACAAAAAATGTAGTAACTTGTAGATCTAAAGCATCCAAGATGTTGAAGCTAGCATGCAATTGGAAAAGAAAAATGAAAAAGGAACCAAATTAGAACCAAATTCAACTCCAACATTAAACAAAAAATCAAACCACCCAAAATTGAACCAAATTCAACTCTAATATAAAACAAAAACAATAAAAAAAGAAAGGAGGAAAGAAAGACAAAAATTTGATGATAAACCAAAATCCATTGTGATGCTTTCACATTTTTTTTCTCTTTGTGTTACGCAATTTTGTAACCAGGAAAATTAAACAAGGAAAGGAGATGTAAAGGCAATCAATGCCATTTTTTGTAACTCTTACCATCTAGGTGGAAATGTAAAGGCAATTTCCGTTGCAATTTAAAAATCAAATTCTCAATATATATCACTTATTTGATCAAATATTATATTTTATTAACATATAATCTTTTACTGCAATGACGTTGTAATGAAATGCAAATAATAACAGATTATATAACCTTTTTGATTCAACATACACTCCAAAAGGTTCATGGTTCTTTAAAGAGAATGATTAAGAATTAATAATAATACTTTGAATTGGTCATCAATGATAAACAACAAACAATTCAATATCATGATTATAACTAATAAATGCATTAAACATTTTAAACGGAAGTGTAATGATAATATTACTTGTTATTTATGTATTGATTGACAAACAGATGAAACATAGTAAGCAAGTTTAAAAACTAAGATTCATTGCTGACTTAAATGCCAAGGCATGCTTTGACAAATTTAGTAACTTGAGCAAGATCTAAATTCACAACAAAATTAATATATCTGATGTTAAACACAAATTTTTTTTTTTTAAAAAAGTGAGAACTTTTTTATACTTACTTGCAGGTGGAGTGGCAAAATTTGAAGGAAATCCACGAAAGAGAACCAAAAAAAAGAAAGTAAAATCTACCTGTTTCTAAGCTCAACATGAAAAACAAAGAAGAAGAAGAAAATTTGTTCAATCATGATTTCATTCTTTGCAAAGCTAGCATTAGTCTAATTCTAGTTATTGTTGCCATTTTGTTAAAATCCACTTGCCTTTGATATAATTGTTTCCATCAAATACAGAAAGGAAACTCGACCATTTGTCTACAAACTTCGAAGGTAAGATTGCTTTAATTTTTTTGGTAATTATGACCGCTAAAAATGTCTTTATGTTTTACTTGTAATGTTCTAATAGCTAGTCTTCCCTTTTTGTTTTTACTCTCCACTTTGTGGCAGCTACCGTATGCTTTGGGGGTGGATAGAAACTTAGCATCTACTAATATGGAATTAATTTTTTTATGTTCGTTAGATTTCTTTTCTTTGGAAAAAAGATTCCGAAAATGTATTTGTTTAGGTTCCTTCTTTTGATGGGGTTGAAAATTAGCAATGTTTTTGATAAATGCCTATAGCAATGATGACTCGAGAGAGCTTTCTCTCCCACATTTTCTGATCTTCATCATGTAGCCAAGTGTGCAAATCATAATATTTTAAGCATCAATCAAACACATTTTAGTAAGAACAACCCTTAAAGTTATAGTCTAAAGCAAAATCACAAATACTTTAAACGACATAAGCCTACATTTCAGCAAAAAAGATACTTTGAATGTATATTTTGCAAAGCATGAATAAAATTAATAAAATAATAGAATTTTTGATGAGTAATCAAATATATCTAAGAAACCAGAAATAATGTACCTTGGCTTTACGTGTCACATCCCAAGTACATAGTATTTTACACTCTTTACACATTTTCACCATACATGAACATGTTGGGCTGTCTGCGATATCCTAATTTCCATATTTAATTCATTGAAAACACTATTTTTGTAATTTAATATAGTTAACGGAAATAAATATTTACAAATTACATTTTTAATCAACACTTACATCCCTTAATTTAATATAACACTGTAGTACTGTAAATCAAAAGTTTGAAAATATAAAATAAAATAATTATACCTCCGGGATCTATAAGCGCTGCCTCGGGGTGCTCAATACACAGCCTCTAGTCCTCGAATGATATACCTCAAATGGTCATTGAAAATAATCTGGAGAGATAAATTATTGGAGTGAGCAAAACCACAGCTCATAAGAGATTTGTATGCAAATCTTGGTACCTCGAAGACTATATGCAGTAAAATCTTTTGATTCCTATGTATAAGCTGGCACACTACTAGGGAAATGATACTATAGTCGACTGAAAAATCCAGATGGAGCATGGAAGGTATTTTGAAATACTTGTCTTGTCCTGAAAACCCAAAGCGACTATAGGGAGAAAGAATTTAATTAAATATAAAATTCATTAAAATCTTTACTGCATATAAAATGTCATATGATTAAATAAACAATTTACTAAATCATATGAACCACATTTGAAATTCATTTTGTTTTCCACCGTTGCAAACAATCACTTTAAACACACGTAGCAGTAAAATACACTTTTCACATATTTCACAAATCAGTGATAAAACATCATAATAAATAGTATATTTCCACGTTTCTCTTCAAATCCAAACACGTAGAATAATAGTGGAGACCAGGCAACACCCTAATGATATCATTATATAAGTCCCGTAGGGAATAATAGGGTACACGTGAGATCCCTGTAGGGACAATATAATAAACACATGAGATCTATGGCTATAGTCTATAAGTGTCCTCGGTCGTACACAGAGCGGGTGACGCCGGGACCACTGAAGACGGCTCAATGTCAACAGCAAAACACATGAGAAGGTACACATGAATACGTGAGCATGATATGGGGCTTAATAGTCTCAAAACAATATATGTGAAATCTCGTTACCTTTATGGAATTAAGTAAAATCAATAACTTCTTTCAGAAAATCTATAAAGGTATAAATCATAGTATCGTACGGTGAAAACAGTTTATAAAATAATTTCACTGTGAAATAAAATTCTCATAACAATACCTTTTCACCGTAGTACACATATACACATGTTTCCACACTTTCCTTTTTAACATTTGAAATTCAAAATTATCGGAAATCAATTTCCAATATTTTCATAATTTATGAAAAAATAAAACTATTTATTTTTCAAATTTAATAATAATTTCACTAACACATTTCACGCTATAAAACACGTGCAGAGACATTTTAGTCTCAAAACAATAATTTCACAGTGATGAAGCCTTTAAGGAAATCATTACACGTAATGGAATTTATTTTATCCATAAAGGAAAACCATAAATAGAATAGTGAATATCATCCTGAAAATAATTATAAAATATTAACTATTCACCATTTCATTTCACCAATCGCACCTTTCACTATAAAACACGTGGGATGAATTTTTAGTAGTGAAACCTTTACCGAAATCGGTATCATAAATATTTAATCACTACTTTTCAGTAATTCCACCATTTCTGAAAAATGTTTAATTCATACCTTTCGAGGCTAGGAAAATATCAGTAATGCACCAAAATACTTACTAACATTTTTAGAAATATTTTGAATAAATTTCGGCAGTATAATGACTGCCCGAATCCTAGCCCCCTGGACTTATAAACACAGTTCACCAACCAGAAAACCACAGATTTCATGTAATTAGAGACAAACCAATATTCCATAGTTCGTATAAAAGTCATAGCATGTAAATCATACATTCGGATATCCCTATAAATCTACACACGTGTCTCTTACCTATTTATCGAGATCGCGCCATCTCATGCTCCACACGAACATCGAACTTCTGACTGCAATTTAATTCACCAAGACCATTTTTAGCTTTAATTTTTCATTTATTTCTTAAGCAAATTACTCAAATTTTGATCAACTTTGACTAACCTTTGAAAAAAGTCAACTTTACCCTTATACAACTTCGAATTTTTCGATTTTATCCCACCTTAATTTCGATATTTTGAAAATATCAAAATTGTATTTACTTATTTATTTATTTAAAATTTATTATTCTGTATATGTACAGTACAAAATAGCGAGTTCTCACATTCTCCCCACCTTAAGAAATTCGATCCTCCGAATTTCATTCGAACCACTCACTGGAATAGCTCTGGATACTTTACCCTCATTAGACTTTCTAATTTCCATGTAGCCTCTTCTTCGGGGGTACTGCTAGAGCACTTTCGCTAGAGGAATTGTCTTAGATCGCAACATTTTATCTTTCCGATAGAGCACTTTCGCTAGAGGAATTGTCTTAGATCGCAACATTTTATCTTTCCGATCTAGAATCTGGACAGATCACTCCCTGTAACTCATATCTTCACGTATCTTTAAGGGTTCATATCGAATTATGTGGGATGGATCTAGATGGTATTTTCAAAGCATTGAAACATGGAATACATTGTGCACCCCTGATAACTCGAGTGGTAGTGCCAATCGGTACGCCATGTTCCCTACACGATCCAAGATCTCAAATGGTCTAATGTAACGAGGACTCAGTTTCTGTTCCTGCCAAATCTCATAATGCCTTTAGATGGGGAAACTTTTAAAAATACGTAATCACTTGGTGAGAACTCAAGTGGTCGGCATTTCATGTCCGCGTAGCTCTTTTGCTGACGCTGTGCTATACGGAGTCTCTCACATATCAACTGTACATCCTGTGAGGCTCGCTCTACCAATTCGGGAGCTAATAACTTTCGATCTGCCACTTCTGACCATGCGATCAGAGATCTACATCGTCTACCATATAATGCCTCGTATGATGCCATGCTGATGTTAGTCTGTTAACTGTTATTATATGCAAACTTGGCTAACCGCAAATGATTGTCCCAAGAGCCTTTAAAATCCAACGCACATGCTCGTAACATATCCTTGAGCATCTGTATCATTTGCTCGAACTGCTCATCAGTCTGAGGATGATAGGCTGTGCTAAAATTCAACCAAAATCCCTCCTGAGATCTCTCCCAAATATGGGATGTAAACCGGGAATCCCTATATGATGTAATGCTCACTGGAACTTCGTGTAGCTTCACTATTTCCCGTACATACAAATTGGCAAGGACAATAAAAAACCAAGTATCTGAGTTGATTATTATCGGGAACACAATCTCTGTCTCGGAACCTCTGAATCCCGTTGGTGGCAATTTCATAATCGATTTGTACTTCTACCTATACCTAACTAGCAATCGATATACAGTAATCACCTGTCCTCTGAGCTTCTATGATTTGACTTATCAAGTCTAGCTCGATTCTGAAGCTATTAGTAAACCTATAACTCTCAGAGGATGCCATACTAATGCTGAGTTTCGAGAATTGCTCTAGTAGTTCATGTTCCCTGACCATCATATATGACACCCTTGCTACATGCTTTCGGCTCAGAGTGTCTGTTTACTCAAACTTCACATCCTTTCACACATGACATACACATTCACTTTTATTATTGCTTATCATAAAACTTTACAATATATATCTTGGGTTGGGAGAAGGTTACAAATTTAGTGTAACAATCTATAGTTACATGGTTTGCAGCTAACCAGTCCATATCTAGTATCACATCAAATCATATATCACTACTAAAATTAGGTTAGCTATAGTTTCCTTCTCACCTACTCTTATCTTATAGTTTTTATATACATAGTAATCTGAGATTCTTTAAAAAGAATATTTACATGTATTATATACCCTAACTGCTCCGGCTCTACTGAAACCCTTTAATGAAGTTTGCGGATGCATCAGCAGTCTCCTGATCTAATGCATACACCCGTCCTTGAGTCATGGGCTTCCTACCCTTCTCCGCTACTGTTGCCCGTTTAGGCTGAGAGGGTGTCGCTCTCTCCGATTTTGTCTGAGCTGCTGGTGCCGGAGTCAGTAATGTAAGTACTGGGACTGGTGTGGTAGATGCAGCTGCCTCTCTGAGCATGGGGCAGTCTCTCACCTAACATCCTGCTTGCCCGCATCTAAAACAAGCCTTGGTCGACATGTGGCAAGGTTGGGTACCATGCTACCGTCCACATCGCTCACATCTGGCTGTTGTACCTCTCAGCACAGAAGCAGGACTAGTAGTAGTGAGGGCTGGAGCAGTCGATCTTGTGGATCGCCCTTTTGAGATCTGAGTACCAGATGATCTAGCTCTCTTAGGCTGCTCTCTACCAGATCTGTCATCAGTACCTCTTTTTGCTTTACCTTTACCCTTACCCTTACCGATGGACTTTGCATGATACCCGTTAATATCTTGCTTACAAAGCTATGCATGTTGAACCACCTCATCATATGTCTATATATCGAAAGGAGTCAACTTAGACCGAATAGACGGTCTTAACCCAGCCTTACACCTATCAATCTTATGTCGCTCGTCAATCTTAATTAGTGGATTAAATCTACTAAGTGTAGTAAATCGAGACTCATACTGGTCCACTGACATGTTCCACTGAGTCAAATCCATAAACTCCTACTGAAGCTTCTTCTATGTAGTATCGGGGATATATTGATGGCGGAAAGCCTTAATAAAACTGTTCCATGTAATCATTAGGTGCTGGGCAAAGAGTACCATCTGAGTGGACTTCCACCAGTGTTTCGCATCATCACTCTTTTGGAACACCGCTAGTCCGATTCACTCTGTATCAGAATATCTCATGTACTTAAATAGTTTCTCCACAGCTATAATCCACTGCTTCGCCACCAATGAATCTCTCTCACCCCTAAACCTCAATGGATTTAGCTTAGTGGACTGCCGTACTAAGGTCACATCATAGTAAGATTCAACCTCGCATGGCAGCTGTGTTGGTAGTAGTGGAATAGACTAAGCCTGTGGTACTGACTGTACTAGAGTTAGTGGAGGTAGTGCAACAGATGGAACAATTGGAGCTACAGGTGGAGCGACTAGAGTTGCACACTCTCTTTCTACCTAGTCGGCAGCTCTATCAGTATGATACATGGCGATAAATCAGCCAACATGCACTCCCTTATGGACATCCAGGTATCTCGACTCTCGGGCTGCAAAGTGTGAGCCGGTCATAGGGCGGGCTTCGATCTAGGTTCTAGCGTCTGAGGCTCCGGAATCTGCTCCGTCTTACCTTGGCCTCTACCCTTGTATGCATGAGTTATCCGTCGTCCACTCATATCTACACCACGCCACGATTTTTCGAATTTTGGTTAGTGACCATCTATATTGTAAGATCCCAAATCCACAGTATAATATAATATTCAATTACAAATCATACTTACTTACCGGTTGGGCTGTCTGTGATGCTTACCACTCTAACACTTTAATGAGAATGATTAATTTTATTTGTTATTCTAACTATGGAAATATGAATTATCAAATTGTTTCCTTAAGATATAGATATACATTCCCTTCTATCTAAAGTAGTACTGTACCTTTTCCCTGAATATATAAAAGAATACAATGTACCTTCGATGTCAAATTTCTGGAAGGTAATCCTCTTAGTCCCAAAATTTATAATCTGTGGAGTGGAAAAATAAGGAGTTAGCGACAATGTGCTCAGTAAGGAAGGTGTATGCTGTTTTATGAAATAACAGTTATATTCCCAAAACAAGTTATTTATCTTAACAATCACACCTATTAGTAAAACAATGAGTATTATTAACATTAACAGGATTCAATAGACCCTTTCAGTAAACAGAAATCAATAAGTTGAGACTAGGCAATAACTAAATCATGCTCTGTTCCCCCAGGAACATAAGTCGTCCGCTTTTGGGGTGCACCCGTAGGCCAACGCCTCTCACGGCTATCTCAACTAGATCAATGGCCATAATCTACAAGTGGTCCTCGGGTACACTTGCCATGTAATCTTGAGACCGCATATGACTTGACGGGTCCATTAGCCTTGTGACGCCCTGAGGTGCACTCGTTGATCCATTGACCTGAGCCACCGCCCCAGGTGGGTCACGCAATTACATGAATAATAAAGCATGAACTCAGAGCCTAAAGTCTCAAAAATCACTTTTATAACTCATAAAACCTTTATGGAATTATTTTACCATTATTATCATTTTCTCAAAATGATTTGATTTCCAAAAGGTTTCATAAAATAGTAAAACAGTCCGCAATCTCAACATTTTCCGTGTGAGAAAGGTACGGTTAAGCTGGCTCGCCCATGGCTAGTTCGCCCATAGTCAACTCGCCCATTGGTCCACTCGCCCAAAAAAAATGTTTCATATTTCTATTTTCAACATATTTAAAATAATTCATTTTTTTTGTTGAGAAAATGTTAATACAAATCTGTTCGCCATGGTCAGCTTGCCTAGTACGGCTCGCCCATGGTCAACTTGCCTAGTACGGCTCGCCCATGGTCAACTTGAAAAGGGGTGAACAAGTGTTCGCCCGCCACTCCTTATTTTTTAAAACGTTAAATAAAACTGGCTCGCCCTCATGAGCTCGCCCACCATTTTATTGACAAAAGGTAGTTGCCCGCCTAAATGTATTTATAAAAGGGTTCGCCCATCTGTGGCTTGCTCGGATTCTATTTAAAAAAAGGTCACTCGCCCCACTTTCATAGAAGAGATCGCCCGCCCAAAACAACATTAAAAGGTTTGGCTCGCCCGCCCATACTGGTTTGTCCAACATCAGAAAAGGAGGGCTCGCCCAATATCAAATAAATTTCTCAAACAATGCATGTCATAAACCAAAACGATTTCTCAATATTTTCTTAAAATTTAAACTCCACAGGACATGCATTCACTTCACATACATCTCCCTTACCTGACCTACCGAAGCCTTGCTTCCTACTCGCCGTTCACAATTCCCGTATGCAAAATAATTCATTAAAACTATTAATATTCCTTTTTTCGAATATTTTCTAAAATTATTTATATTTCTTTCCAATCCTTATGACACTTTGGCGAGACCGAGATCGCCATTAGCCTAACATAACTTGCCATCAGTCAGTGGCAGACGCGTGGAAGTTCGTCCTATCCTACTCGCCATTCATTTGTTGGTTACTCATGGGAGCCCGCCCAACATGGGAGCTCGCCCCACTTCACTCAGCTCGCCATGCTCATTAATTTTAGTTCGCCACTTGCCCTCGCCTATTCGGGACTGTCTCATTATCCAAGGAGTTGGCGAACATGCTTGTCGCCAGCTTATGCATCTCTTGAGCTTGCCTCAATCTTTGGGCGAGTACTCACCTATTTGGCAAACAAATTCTGTTCGCCCGTCGTGTTTCCTTACTCGTTCTTGGTTATTTTTCCATCTAATTTCTTATATATTCAACCATATTTAACTACAACCAGGCTATATCTATGTTTATTACGTTGTAAAACATAGAAATCTAACATTAAATATCAAGAGAACCATAGAAATATGGAACTCACCTTAACTTAATTGCACTTCCAGAACAAAGTGCTTTTCTGCCTCACTTAACTTTACTTCTCTTGTTCCTTAGCTCTTCAACACTGTAGAATCGGTTTGGCTAACTAAAGGATGAATTTTCATGGCTCTTATATGAGAAAACGAAGGAAAGAAGGATAAACTTGCAGAGCAACAGAATAGGGGAGAAGAATACTGCAGGAAATGAATTTGGCTAAGTGGGTTTTTCTCATGTCTTCCTCCTTATATAGCCCTTCAATTCCACTTAAAACACCTCCTGTCCTTATCCCATTCTCTTTTCACTTTTTCACGTTGTCCATGCATTAAAAGCTTGTAGAAAAACTGCAGCACATGGAACGGCTATGGAAAGAATTCTCTGCACACTTTTGACTAATTTTCTCCTCTTTTCTCTTCTCCTTCTCCTCCACGCCACTTCCAGCAGCCACTATTATTGACTTGCTCCTCTTTGCCATTAAATGTCTCACCCAATTTGTACAGAAAGCAAGGTGGCGTGTAGTCCACTTATAGCTTCTTACATTGACTTTTCTCTCTTCCTCTCCACGCCACTTCTCTTCCTCTCCACGCCAAGCCACTTCCAGCCACTATCATTGACTTTCATCTCATTCTTTTCTTTTGTCTTGTAGTATATTAATTCCTGAAGAATTTCTCAACACAAGAATTCGGCTGGCCCTTGTTTGTCCTATTGCCATTAATCCCTTTCACACTTTCATTTAATGCCTTCATATGTTGCATTAATTTCATGAAGACTATTGTAGTAAAAGAAGTCAACTGGAACTCTTTTCTTCCTACACGTTATTGACTTTGTTTGCCAACTCAATATTTGGAATTTACGAGATGATTTCCTTTCTTGGCTATCACATAAAGGTTTGGTGATCCCAGAATTTGTCATATTGTTGGCAATCACCTTGTATTGTTCTACTCGCCACATTGCCATGATTTCCCACAAATTTTCACTTTTATTTAGCTTTTAATTTCTCTCAATCCGTATGTGCGATCAGGAGCCCTCGCCTCATTTGGGCGAACTCCCTATTTGCCCTCGACACCATCATTGGCGGTCTGTTCGCCAATTTACCTCGCCCATTGGCGATTAGCCAATGGGCGAGCTGTTCGACGTCCTAACCCAGACATTATTTCACCGACATTCTTCCATGCACATCTCAAATTAAGGAGTTTTTCATCCAAGTGAAACTCAATATTCAATATTTACTTCATTTATATTCTCAAATTTTATTAAGTTTGGGTCTACAGTAGTGTAGAATCAGATTTTACATATATATCCAAACTCTACAGTACTATGGGGATGTAATCACTTTATTTTTTCACTTTACTTTATTACAAAGATATCGATAGACATCAGGCCAATCTCGCTCTGATACCATTAAAACTGTCACATCCCATGTACATAGTATTTTACACTCTTTACACATTTTCACCACACATGAACTGGTTGGGCTGTCTGCGATATCCTAATTTTCACATTTAATTCACTAAAAACATGATTTTCGTAATTTAATATAGTTAACAGAAATAAATATTTACAAATTATATTTTTAATCAACACTTACATCCCCTAATTTAATATAACACTGTAGTACTGTAAATTAAAAGTTTGAAAATATAAAATAAAATAATTATAGCTTCGGGATCTATAAGCGCTGTCTCGGGGTGCTCAATACGCAACCTCTAGTCCTCGGATGATATACCTCAAATGGTCATTGAAAATAATTTGGAGAGATAAATTATTGGAGTGAGCAAAACCACAGCTTAGTAAGAGGTTTTTATATAAATCTTTATACCTCGAAGACTATATGCCGTAAAATCTTTTGATTCCTATGTATAAGCTGGCACACTACCAGAGAAATGATACTATAGTCGGTCAGAAAATCCATATGGAGTATGGAAGGTATTTTGAAATACATATCTTGTCCCGAAAACCCAGAGCGACTATAGGGAGAAAGAATTTATTTAAATATAAAATTCATTAAAATCTTTACTGCATATAAAATGTCATATGATTAAATAAACAATTTAGTAAATTATATGAACCACATTTGAAATTCAGTTTGTTTTCCACCGTTGAAAACAATCACTTTAAACACATGTAGTGTAACATCCCGTTACCACATCTTGCACGTATTTCTATACAACCTTACCGGTTGGGCTGTCTGCGATGCCATTAACATTCAACAGTGACCGTAATAAATGATAGACATTTATTTATCAAATGCTGAATACGAAAATTCTTTTCATGATTTCTTACATCCAACATCCCCTATTGATTTATTTCACTAAAGTAGTACTGTATACTTATGTCTGAAATGTAAAAGAGAAGAGACTGTACCTGTCATATTTAACATCCATCTTGGAGCTACTTCTCTAACTCCGTGTCTTTTATCTGTGGAGTTAAAACAAAGGGGTGAGCGATTCATACGCTCAGTAAAGGAGACATATGCTGCTTTATAAAAATAAAGACTATATACCACCAAATATTTGTTTTCCTAAAATCATACCGATAGGAAATAGTGGTTATAGTAAACAATACTCTCAATACATCATTCCAATTATTTTCTCAACAGTTTACAATAAAATGAATTAAGCAGCAGATAGGATTTAACAAATCCTTTCAGTAAACAGAAATCAACAGGTTGAGACTAGGCATCACCCTACGAATAATTCATGCTATCATCGTTCCCCCTCCCCCTTGCGAGAACGGAATCTACCGCTATTGGGTTGCACCCGTAGGCCATCGCCCCTCACGGCTAACTCAGCAAGATCTATGGCCATAATCTATATGTGGTCCTCGGGTCCACTTGCCAAGTGACCTCGAAACCGCTGATGACTTGGGGGGTCCATCAGCCCTGTGACGCCCTGAGGTGCACTTGTTGGTCCATCGACCGAGCCACCGCCCCAGGTGGGTCACGCGACTACATGAATAATAATGCATGAATTTAGGGCCTAAAGTCTCAAAAATCACTTTTATATCTCATGAAAACCCTTTATGGAAATTATCTCTCCTTATTATCATTTTCTCAAAATGATTTGATTTTCCAAAAGGTTTAAGCTTCTGTTTACAAAACACCTCGACAACCTTTCAAAATATCAACCTTTAAAACCTGCTCGCCCATGGTCTGCTCACCAAATATGGTTCGCCCATGGCAGCTCGCCCAATGCGGTGAACTTGTGTTCGCCCGCCAACCTTGCTTTTAAAACAATAAGCAAAACTGGCTCGCACTCAGTGGCTCTCCCATTCGTCAATTCGCCCAAAAGGGTTTATATTTTATATTTTCAAAGATATTAAAATGGCTCATCTTTCATTGAGAAAAATACCCACAAATCAGTTCGCCATGGTCAGCTCGCCCAATATGGCTCGCCCATGACCAGTTCGCCCACTACGGCGTTGCCATGATCAGTTCGCCCAACTGCGACACTTCCATGGTCAACTCGCCCAATGGGAACTACCATGGTCAACTCGCTAGTTTTATAAAACATGGGTCACCCGCCCAAAACTTATTAAAAGGGCTTGGCTCGCCCGCCAATACCAATTCGCCCAACATAAAAATACAAGGGCTCGCCCGCCCTGTACTAGTTTGCCAATCATAATATAAGGGCCGGCCTTTATCTCGCCCAAATCCAAAATAATTATCAAAATAATGCATGTCATAAAACAAAACAATTTCTCAATAATTTCTATGAAATTTACTCCACAGGACATGCATTCACTTCACACATATCTCCCTTACCTAGTTCAAAGAAGCCTTGCTTCCTTCTCGCCTTCCAAATCGTATTTACCGAGTTCATAATTCCCGGTTGCAAATAATTTATAAATTCTATTAATATTTTCATTTCATATCACTTGGCGAGATTGCGATAAATAAAATGACTATTCGTCCAACAGAGCTCTAACTAGCTCGCCCGACCGATTTCGCCATTCATCAAATGGCTTACATGTGGGAGATCGCCCGCCATTACTCACCCAATCTTTTACAACTGAGTTCGCCCGACAAGACTTTTAAGTCTAAGGTGGGCTCGCCAATGACTAACATATGACGTCCTCGCCCACAATTACACTTCTACACTATTCCTGTTTCTTTCCTTGTTTTCATATTCTCTACGGATCTAACTCAAAACAAGGCTGCATCTATGTTTATTACTTTGTAAAACATAGAAATCTATCATCAAACACCAAGATAATCATAGAAATAAGGAAGCTCACCTTAACCATTTGCACTTCCAGAATAGATTGTTTTCTGTCTCATGTTGGCCTCCTTTTGCTTATTCCTTCAGCTCATCAACTATGGAGGAAAGGTTTTATAAGCAGTTTAGGTGTTTAGCCATCCTAAAAGTGAAGTTTTGTAAATCGAGCATGGTAGAAATGAGAGAAAATCAGAACATAACCATTGTAGTTGCATAGCTCTCGGGAGGAAGATGAAGTTTGCTAAGTCGGTCTTCCTCAATTGTTTCTCCTTATATAGCCATGCTATCCAATCAGAATTCATCACTTGGCCTTATCCCTTCTTCTTGCATTTATTTCACGTCTTTCATGCATTTAATGCATGAAGAAAACTGAAACTTAGCCTGGCGTGAAAGTCTCCCTTCCACACTTCTTTTTCTGCTATTGACTTTGATTTACTCCTCAACCAATAAGTATAATTCCTTTATTGACTTTACACCATCTCTATTAATTGTCTCCAACCGTATGGCGTCCAAAGTCAATTTTTGCTGCACGGTTCTGATTCATTATTTCATTTTGTCCGTGCTAATATCAGTTCGCCTAGTCAACTTGAGCCCTCAGCTCGCCAACACAATTTCGGTTTGCCAACCATTCAGCTTGCCAGCTTTATCTTGGCAATTACAAGAAATTCCTTCTTCTTGGCAATCACATTGAGATTTAGCGAGTGGCAGTTGACTTTCTCGCCAACTAGGCTATTCTTTGCCTCTCTGTATGGCGATCACAAGTTCTCGCCCATTTGGGCGATCACTAGGTATGGCTCAACTCGCTATCCTTGTTCTGATTCACCTCACACATTGGCGAACACACCTATTCGCCCACGCCCTTGCCCAACTCGCCATCACCATTGGAGATCACACCATTACCTTGCTCGCCCATTGGCGAGCCGTTTCTTCGTGGTACTCACCCGTCGAGTATTTCACAGAAATTGCTCCCTTTTCATCCTAAGTTAAGGAGCATTTCACTTAAGTGAAATCAATATTCATTATTTATTTAATTTTTCAATATCAATTTCATGAAATTAGAGTCTACATCAGTGTAAAATTGGATCTTACATGTAGCAATAAAATACACTATCATAACGATTTTGATCGAGGACTTGACCGCTCGACGAATTTTGAAAACATTTAAAAACAAAGGGAGTCGCCACCAATCTTTTTTGACTAGGTGTGATTGGTCACCTAAAAATATTTGTATTTTTAACAAAATCTCAAAATTAATTAAGTTTTATTAAAAAGACAATTTTTGGTTCACGAAAACAAGATTTAGGTTCAGGGGTACGATTACGTGTGAGAAAGGATTAACACCCTCACAACGCCTGTTAGAAAACGGTACCATCCTAAC
Organism: Heritiera fomes; assembly: GCA_032173925.1. NCBI lineage: Eukaryota > Viridiplantae > Streptophyta > Magnoliopsida > Malvales > Malvaceae > Heritiera > Heritiera fomes. Next base: position 9,655,012 of record JAPDPM010000009.1, on the reverse strand, counting down.
CACGTGGTATCCCTTGATTTTAATAAAATAGTCTTGACTTAAAACTAATTTGCTTATTTCAAAGAATTTTGTATGATTGCTTAAATTTCACATTTTTTTGAAAATAAACATGAACCCTTTTTATTGAAAAATTAAATCAAATACTCCAATACTTTTGGTAATATTTGAAATAATTTTCCTCACCTAGAGATTTCTTAAGAATCACTACTTGTGATTTCTATAGAATCTCATCCTCGGTGGGACTCAGGTTATTTGTATAATTGAATAAAAATTATTATATATTTAAAGAAAATCTCATTTTTGAAAATGAACATGAACCCTTTTTATTGAAAAGTTAAATCAAATACTCCAATACTTTTGGTAATATTTGAAATAACTTTCCTCATCTAGAGATTTCTTAAGAATCGCTACGTGTGACTTCTATAGAATCTCATCCTCGGTAGGACTCACGTTATTTGCATAATTAATTATAGATGCATATAATATTGATGTAAGAAGTATGATGCATATGGATTTATAAAAGAACTTTTATATTTTGATTTTTTTTATGAAACTCTCAATATTGAAAAATTTAACTAAATATCCCAATACTCTAGTAACATTTATTAATTCCTCTCACCTAGAGATGTTAGAAGAATCACTACTTGTGACTTCTACGATATCTCATCATCGAAAGAATTTCATTTATTTTGAAATTAATATCTATGCTTATGATGCAAGCATATAGTACATGATGCATATGGATTTATAAAAAGAAATTTATATTTTGATTTTCTTAATGAAACTCTCAATATTGAAAAATTTATCTAAATATCCTAATACTCTAGTAACATTTAGTTAATTCTTCTAAGCTAGAGATATTCGAAGAATCACTGCTTGTGACTTCTACGATATTTCATCATCGAAAGAATTTCATTTATTTCGAAATTAATATTTATGCATATGATGCATGTCGTAACGGTTTCGCGCTCGACAATTTTGAAAACATTTAAAAACAATGGGAGTCGCCACCAATCTTTTTTGACTAGGTGTGATTGGTCACTTAAAAACATTTATCTTTTTAACAAAATCTCAAAATTAATTAAGTTTTATTAAAAAGATAATTTGGGTCTGCGAAAAAAAGATTGGGTTCGGGAGTACGGTTACGTGTGGAGAAGGATTAGCACCCCCACAACGCCCATTTAAAAACGGTACCATCTTAATCGTGTGTTATCCCTTTTGTTTTAATAAAATGGTTTTAACTTAATAATTAAAAATAATTCCTATTTTATTGAAATCAATTTTATTCTTTTTATTCAAAGTCATTTTTTATCTGTAAAAATCATTTTGTTTTATTTAACAAAATTAAATTTTATTTTTCAAAAATGAATGTGAACCTTTTTGTATTGAAAAATTAAATCAAATACTCCAATACTTTTGGTAATATTTGAAATAATTTTCCTCACCTACAGATTTCTTAAGAATAACTACTTGTGACTTATATGGAATCTCATCCTCGGAAGATTCACATTTGCTTCAAAAATTATTATCGTGAATTCATATGATGCAAACTGATAAAAAAATGATGCATATGGATTTATAATAAAAAGAACTTTATATATTTTGATTTTCCTAATGAAACTCTTGATATTGAAAAATTTAGCTAAATATCCCAATACTCTAGTAACATTTAGTTAATTCCTTTCACCTAGGGATCAGTCAAGAAATCACTACTTGTGAGTTTCATGACATCCCATCATCGGACATTTATTTAATTAAATTTAAATTTTCTTATTTATTTGTTTATTTTTTCTTTTTTTAATTTAAAAAATAAATTATTTATTTTCATTTTTAACAAAAATTTAAATTATTGAAAAATCATACTAAATATCCCAATACTCTGATAACATTTAGTAGACTCTTCTCACCTAGGGATCAGTTAAGAAATCACTACTTGTGAGTTTCATAACATCCCATCATCGGACATATTTCATTTATTTAAATTTAACTTTCATTATTTATTTATTTATCTTTGTTTTTTATTAAAAATAATAATTATAAATAAATTATTTATTTTCATTTTTAATAAAAATTTAAATTATTGAAAAATCATACTAAATATCCCAATACTTTGGTAACATTTAGTACGACTCTTCTTACCTAGGGATCACTCAAGAAATCACTACTTGTGAGTTTCATAACATCTCATCATCGGATTAATTTTTAATTAAATCTTTAAAATCATTATTTAATTCGTAAAGCAAGTCACAATTTTTTTTGCAATTTAATCTTACAATATTTATTTTATAAACCTTACAACTGCAACCTTACAACAAAATAATTTCTTTCAAATCATGACAAACAAATAAGATATTACCAATGTGCACGTCCACGTAAGGAAGTAAACACACAAGTGTAGGCAAGTAACTAATTAAATATATAACCAAACTATTAAAAAAAGTAACCAAGCTAATTCACAAAAGCAAATCTAATAAATTCACTGCTAAGCAATAAATACAATCAATTCCAACCAAAAGCAATTCAGATATTTGCAAATCAAATATATTCTAAAGCAATAAAAAATGCAAATAAATCCTTTACCACCAATTCTTTTCTTGTCTCTTTATTTCTTCGTCAGCTCCAAATTGCAAAGTAGCGTCGGTCGTTCCTCTCAACTTCATCCCGCGGTTCAGACCATCTTAAGCACTAACCCAGTCACCGTTTTTTTTTCATCAGAACTTGGGCCGTATCCATCGCGAATCGTCATCTGGGTTGCTTCTTCACTATTCTGTTTAGCCCCTCCCCTGGTACCGCTCAGACACCGGTTGCTCAGGCTACCTTTAGAGACACCAAACACTGGTTCTCCCTTTCCTTTTTTCAAACCCGAGCCTTCCTCCTCGCAGGTCTTTCTCTCCTCGCAGGATAGCATATCGGTCAGCAGCCAACTAGCATTCATTCAGCCACCATCTCCCATTCCAGTCATCGTGTATGGTCTTCGATCAACAACCTTAAGCCGCAAGCCTTAGCCTGTAGCCTCACGCTGTTACAATTCGAGCTTCTAAAAATTTTTGAAGTTTATTGGTGTTCGATAGGCATTAACTTGAGTAGAGGATGTGTTTTGGACTTCGGCTCGGTTGGTAGGTCAAATGGTTTAGGGATGAAGTGGTGTTGGCGTTGGATGATGGTTATTGACAGTGGTGGTTTGGTATTTTAGTGGTGGTCATGGTGAGGTTTGGCAACAGTTGGTGACTGAAGATGGTGAGGTGTTTTTTTTAAGTCGGTTTTAAGGGAGGGTAGGGGTGTGATGTTGGTGCTTGCAAGCTTGGTCTTGGAAGTGGGAAGGGAATGGCTCGTTGGCTGTTTACAGATGAGGAAGGTGATGGGTAGTGATGGTCATGGTGGAGAGACTCCGGAGAGAAAGAAGAAAAGAGCCAATGGCCGCATCCCCTTTAGTCTCGTTTTTTATTTTTGTTTTTAAGAATCATCCTACTTCCCTCTTGTGACAACACTGACCATATCCCTATTATTCAGGGGATATAATATGTGGCAGTTGGAAATTGGGACGTGCACTGCTCGAAAAAAAGGATAGGGTAGCTGGCAATGGATAGAGGATAGGAGTTAGTGCCGCCAGTTTGGTGTTTTTCTTCTTTTTTTTAATATTATTTATATTTTTTATTAATTAATTTAGAAGATTATTGAAAAAAGAAAATTAAAAATAATAAAATATAATCAATAATCAACAAAAAGACATGATCCATTTGGAGCTGGGCTTTTAAGCTCACATATTATACCAAACTTTGGATTGGACCTAATCAATTAAGTCCAAATTTAAAATTAATAAATATGAAATTAAATTCAATCACTTATCCATTGAATTCTAAAACAAATTTAATCCAGCTTAATAACAAAAATGTCCAGCAAATTTAACGAACTTCAAAACTCGATTATTACTGAATTTACCATAATAAAATTTACGAACCCGAATAAAATTAGGTGTCTACAATGCAAACATACATGATGCACATGGATTCATATTTCCTTATTTAACATATTATTATTTTTTTTAAATATTATTTGTTTTTTATTTTAGAAAATAAAAGCTCATGTATTGAAAAATCACACTAAATATTCCAATACCTTTGGTAATATTTAACAGACTCTTCTCACCTAGGGATCAACTAGGAATCACTATTTGTGACTTTCGTAGCATCCCATCATCGGATATTAGCTTTTACCTTTTATGAATGATTAGATTATTTCATATTCATTAACTTTTACTTTTATTTAGATTTATTAACTTAATTCCTTTTATTATTTTTTTATATTTTATTTTATTTGTTATATTATTTGTTTTTATTTTAGAAAATAAAAGCTCATGTATTAAAAAATCACACTAAATATTTCAATACTTTTTGTAACATTTAGCAGACTTTTTCTCACCTAAGGATCAGCTAGGAATCACTACTTGTGACTTCTGTAGTATCCCATCATCGGCCATTAGCTTTTACCTTTTGTGAATAATTAGATTATTTCATATTCATTAACTTTTATTTTTATTTAGATTTATTAACTTAATTCCTTTTATTATTTTTTTTATATTTTATTTTATTTTTTTATATTATTTTTTTTATTTTAGAGAATAAAAGCTCATGTATTGAAAACTCACACTAAATATTCCAATACTTTTGGTAGCATTTAGCAGACTCTTCTCACCTAGGGATCAGCTAGGAATCACTACTTGTGACTTCCATTGTGGCTTCCGTAGCATCCCATCATCGACCATTAGCTTTTACCTTTTGTGAATAATTAGATTATTTCATATTCATTAACTTTTATTTTTATTTAGATTTATTAACTTAATTCCTTCGACCATTGCCTTTTATTAAGATTCTATTATCATTTATTTAGTTAATTTAATCACTATTCTTTAACTTTTGAAACTTTACTAGTATCAATTTTTATTGGTTTAATTATTTTGTGTTTATATATTTCTAAAATCCCCTTTTTAATTAATTTCTTCCAACTATCTCCATTACCTATTTTGTTTTTATTAATCGTTATTTAATTAGTATTTTTCTTACTCTTCATTTAATTAATATTTTTCTAAATATTCCTTTTTTGTCATTACAAAATATGCCATTATATGCATATATATATATATATTTATTTATTTATTATTTTTTTAAAAAATAAGCATGATTTTGAATATTGTGAAATTATATCGAATATCCCAATACTTTGGTAACATTCGATAAATTCTTCTCAGCTAAAGTTTTTCAAAGAATCGCTACTTGCGACTTCTACGAAAACTCATCATCGGGATTTCATGCTTATTTTATTTTATTTTATTTATTTATTATTATTTTTTATTTTATTATTATTATTAATTTTTTAATTAATTTTTTTTAAGCTTCCTAAGATACACACTCTTTTTTTATTGTCTAATAAGAATTTTATTTTATTTCAAAAACTATATGGTTATATATGTATTATATATATTTATTTCTACATTTTATATAACTATATACATTTTTAAAACTATATATATTTCCTATATTTATTTACTTATACATTTTATTTATTTATATGTATATATCGTAAAACTATATATTTATTGTTAAAACTAATTCCATGATTAAACTTAAAGTTATTATAGATCTCAAAGAATTTCATATATAAATAAATATTCATTTCTGTTATGAAAATATCTTAAAAACACACAAAATAAATTATTTAATAAAGTAAATAAATAAATACTAAATAAATAAATAAAGGAGGAAAAAATATACCCAAACAGATTGGGCTTGGAACCCAAATGAATCCTTCAAAATAGCCTAAAATCAAGCCCAAACGATAGGGCCCAAATCTGCTAGTGAGAGCGGGTCGCGAGTGGGAGGTGGAGCTGAGTCGCGCTGATCTTGGATCTGGGTCGGGTCAACGTGCGAGTCAGCGCACGGGTCGGCCCCAAAACACAACATTTTGCTGCCCTATAAAAGCCCCATTTTTTTGGCTGTTCTTCATTTCCACCAATTCCCTCCAAAAAAACTTCTAAAATCCCAAAAATTCTCTCAACCCCCTTAGCCTTGCTGAATGCAACCGGCCACCGTGCACCGCCATGCGCCGTCGCACTTCGATCGCCGATGGTCTCCCCGAAAACTTAAAAACACTCTATTCATTCTCCTCTACTCCGATCTAGCCTTCGTTTCACCAAAAAAATCCCTAACCCCATAGATCTAAGCTAACCGAAACCATCTTCCCCTTTTCTCCCCTTTTTTTTGTATGTTAATGGTTTGTGAAGTACTTGAGGTTGCTGTTGTTTGGTTTGTTTCTTTTTTTTTGCAGGTGGTAAGGGTTTAGATCTTAGATCTAGGATTTGGGATCCTTGGGTTCCAGATTTGGTTTTCTATTTTCTTTTTTTTTTCGTGGTTTTTTGGTTCCTAGGGTTTTGGTTGGTTTTTGTTTGGGATTGTTTAAAGTAGGCTGGGATCGGTGACAAGTAATGGTCTTGATGATTTTTGGTTGAATGTGGCAGTTGGTATTCGGGTAATGGGGGGGAGGGGTCGAACGGTGTTTGTGGTGGTGTTTGGTGATAGCTTGATGGTGGTGGTAGTGGTGGTTTAAAATCTCGATGATGAGGCTAAGGCAAGGAGGGTGGTGGTGTTTGGTGGTTTCGATCGATTTTCAGTGTTCCAGTGTCTCCGTTCTCTCTGAAAAAAAAGAAAAAAAAGGTCATTCTGCTTGGGTTCTCTTAAACAGATTTAGAAACACCCTTTGGTCTAGCATTTCAGAATTAACCCTAGGTTCTTGCTATTGTCTCCCTGTTATCAAAGGCAATGGTCGGGGATGGGATTGACAGCATGAAGAAGATGAATTTTGGTGACACCCGAGACCTAGGGAGAGGGGCTCAGGCACCGGTGGCTAGTGGCACCAATTTTGGCCTAACAATGTACAACCGACAATGGGAAGGTCTCTTCCCATTAAATATGATGTACAATAAAACAAATAATAATAATAATAATAATAATAATAATAATAATAATAATAATAATAATAATAATAATAATAAAAACAGATAATATGTATAAATAATAATAATAATAAAACCGATAATAATGATAAAAACAAAAAAAATAACAATAAAAGTAATAATAATAGTAATAATAATAAAACAGATAATAATAATAATAATAATAATAACAAATAAAAATAATACAAATAATAACAATAAAAAATAATGATAATAAAAATAAATAGATAAATAAAAAATAAAATAAAAATAAAATCAAATTCAGCCTATTTTAATGGGGCTTGAAGCCCAATGTTTTAATTTGAACTTTGAAAACTCAATTAAATTTATTACAATGCTTGTGGCCCAATATATTGGGTTTGGACCATATCCATTTCTAACAAAAATAATTGTATTTAAATGTAAAATTATCGATTTGGACAAAATTGGGTATCTACATACACTGTTCACATAGTTTACAAATCAGTGATAAAACATCACAATAAACAGTATATTTCCACGTTTCTCATCAAATCCAAACACGTGGAATAATAGTGGAGACTAGACAACACCCTAATGATATCATGCTATAAGTCCCGTAGGGAATAACAAGATACACGTGAGATCCCTGTAGGGACAATATAATAAATACATGAGATCTATGCCCATAATTAGAGATGGCAAAAGTTGACCCGACCCGAAAAATCCGTCCAATCAACTCGAATCCAAACCCAACCGATCCGATTTGACTAAAAAAGTCAATAACCCAAATCCAACCCGATACGAATCCGAATTGATCCGAAACCAAATTTATCCGAATTCACATTGATCCAAACCCGATCGGATCCGAACCCGAATTTATCCGAATCCAAATTCATCCGAATTTAGATTGATCCGAACCCGAATTGATCCGAAACCGAATTGATCTGAATCCGAATTGACCCGAATCCAAATTTATCCGAATCCAAATTTACCCAAACCTGAAAAGATTCAAACTTAAATTTAATGTTATCAATAAATATTTAAATGTTAAAATTAATTACCAAAGTATTTTAATATAGTAAAAATATAATTTTTTTCAATAATATGAGTGTTATATATATTTTTTAATCTAGTTAAACTTAAATATTCACTTTTATATTGCATTCATTTGAACCTAATGTATAATTATTTAATGGCTAATCTATAATAGAGTACAGAAGCTATATCACCTACACTTAATGTCTCCAATTATTTTATAAAAATCAAGATAAATTAAAGAGATATATAGTATTGTTTTATGATATTTAGTAGGGATTATTAAATCACTTTGATTCATAAAGTTATTAGTTATTATACAAAATAAAAATAAAATGAAAAAATGTAATTAATTTATGAATATTAGTAAATATATTATAAAGAAAACTATCATACAGATTATTAAATATTTTGATTATTTCAATCCCAATAGTACTATAGGTCATGTAAGAAAAAATTTTATTTTCATGAATTTTGTAATTCTTAGAAATATGGTTTTAATTGATTTTTATACTAGATAAATCACATCGAGATGACTAATGCTTAACATAATAAACATGTCCAATCGACCCAAATCCAAATCCAACCGACCCGAATCCAAATCCGACCAACCCGAATTGACTAAAAAAGTCAACAACCCAAACCCGATCTAATCCGAACCCGATTGATCTGAACCCAAATTGATCTGAATTCAAATTGATTCAAACTCGACCTTATCCGAATTCGAAATGATCTGAACCCGAAATAGATCGATTTTTCCTTGACCCAAACCCGACTTTATCCGAACCCGAAATGACTCGATTTTTCATTAACCTAAAATGATCCGATCCAAAATAACCCAACCCAAACTCGATCCGACCCGTCCATTTGCCTCGATCGTACACTGAGCAAGTGACGCCGGGACCACCGAAGAGGGCTCAATGTCAACAGCACAACACATGAGAAGGTACATATGAACATGTGAGCATGATATGGGGCCTAATAGTCTCAAAACAATATATGTGAAATCTTGTTGCCTTTATGGAATTAAGTAAAATCAATAACACCTTTCAGAAAATCCATAAAGATATAAATCACAGTATCGTACGGTGAAAATAGTTTATAAAATAATTTCACTGTGAAATAAAATTCTCATAATTGTACTTTTCATATAGTACACATATACACATGTTTCCATACTTTCCTTTTTAACATCCGAAATTCAAAATTATTGGAAATCAATTTCCAATATTTTCATAATTTATGGAAAAATAAAACTATTTATTTTCCAAATTTAATAATAATTTCACCAACACATTTCACGCTATAAAACACATGCAGAGGCATTTTAGTCTCAAAACAATAATTTCACAGTGATGAAGCCTTTATGGAAATCATTACACGTGATGGAATTTATTTTATCCATAAAGGAAAACCATAAATAGAATAGTGAATATCATCCTGAAAATAATTATAAAATATTCACTATTCACCATTTCACTTCACCAATAGCACCTTTCACTATAAAACACGTGGGATGAATTTTCAGTGGTGAAACCTTTACCGAAATCGGTATCATAAATATTTAATCACTACTTTTTGGTAATTCCACCATTTATGAAAAATATTTAATTCATCCCTTTCGAGGCTAGGAAAATATCAATAATGCACCAAAATACTTTTTAACATTTTTAGAAATATTTTGAATAAATTTCGGCAGGTTAACGACTGCCCGAATCCTAGCCCCCTGCACTTATAAACACAGTTCACCAACTAGAAAACCACATATTTCATGTAATTGGAGGCAAACCAATATTCCATAGTTCGTATAAAAGTCATAGCACGTAAATCATGCATTCGAATATCCCTAAAAATCTACACACGTGTCTCTTACCTATTTATCGAAATCGTGCCATCTTGTGCTCCACATGAACGTCGAACTTTCAACTGCAATTTAATTCACCAAAACCATTTTTAGCTTTAATTTTTCATTTATTTCATTTATTTCTTAAGCCAAATTACACAAAATTTGATCAAATTTGACCAACCTTTGAGAAAAGTCAACTTTACCCTTGTACAACTTCGAATATTTCGATTCTATCCCACCTTAATTTCGATATTTTGAAAATATCAAAATTGTATTTACTTATTTATTTATTTAAAATTTATTATTCCGTACATGTACAGTACAAAATAACGAGTTCTCACATTATGACTTCATCCTCTTCTTCCCATCCATCTGTGGTTTCCCCATCATCATGAGTTGTTTCATATGCAAAAATCAAGTTCACAATAGCCAAGTTTAAGACAAAGAGCTTTGATAAAAAAAACTTGGAGTCTAAAGTAGATAAACAATACCAAAGAAACAAAGGAATAAAAGAGCTTTGATAAAAAACTTGGAGTCTAAAGCAGATAAACAATACCAAAGAAACAAAGGAATAGAGATGACTTCATCCTCTTCCCACCTATATGTGGTTTCTCTATCATCTTCAGTTGTTTCATCTACAAAAGCCAACTTCACAATAACCAGGTTTTTTTATAGAGAACTTTGATCAAACACTTGGAGTCTAAAGCATAAAAGTAGTACTAAAGAAACTGTAAGACCTGATTCTACACTACTGTAGACCCTAATTTCATAAAATTTGATAATGGAAATTAAATAAATAATGAATGTTGATTTTCACTTGGGTGAAAAGCTCCTTAACTTGGGATGTGAATGGAGCAATTTCTGTGAAACACTCTATAGCTGAGTACTATAATGGAACGGCTCGCCAATGGGCAAGCAAGGGGATGATCGCCAATGGGCAAGCAAGGGGATGATCGCCAATGCATGATGGCGAGTTGGTTTAATTGCCTGTTCGGCGAATAGGTAAGTTTGCCAAGTTATTGGATTAAGATGATCGCCCGAATGGGGCGAGGGCTTGTGATCGCCCATATGATTAAGTAAATTATAAGCAAAGGAAATCAGCTCGTAATTACCCAATCTTAAGTTGGCATGAAGACAAAGTGGAGATGCCCAGGTGCAAGCATAGGCAAACCTAAGAATATTGGCAAATTGAATTAGAGTGGACGAGTTGATGTCTCAAGATGAGGAGGCGAACTGGAATCAGCACGTGTAGACAAAATGGAAATAAAAGCTGAAGATATGGGGAAATAAATTCAAACCATTGCAGCAAAAATTGACTTTGTACGCCACATGGCTGAAGAAAATTAAGAGAGATATTAAAGTCAATAAAGAACTTATCCTTATCGGTTGAGGAATAAAACAAAGAAGGTAAATAAGTTAAGAAATGGTACAGAAAAGAATGGCAGGATGTTTCTTTGGCCACAGGTGTCTTCATCCATTAATGAGGGTAGAAAAATTGACCCTAGCTGTCTCTTTCATCTAATTAATGCATGTTAAGACGTGAAATGATGAAAGAAGAGGAATAAAGGCCAAGTGATAGGTTCTGATTGGATTAGGATGGCTATATAAGAAGAAAAACTTGAGGAAAACCGACTTAGCAAACTCCATCTTCTTCACGAAAACTATTCTACTGCAAGTTTATGTTCTGTTCCTTCCATTTCTGCCATGCTTGATCTACTAAACTTCATCCTTAAGTTGACTAAACAAGTAAACCTGCTTGCAAAACCTTTCCTCCATCGTTTGATGAGCTAAAGGAATAAGCAAAGTAAGCGAACGTGAGACAGAAAGTGTTCTGTTCTGGAAGTGCAGTTGATTAAGGTGAGATTTAATGGTTTCTTGAGATTGAATGATATATTTCTATGATTTCGAGCATGAGAAGCATGATTATAGTCTTACTTTTGATTTATTATTGTTAGATCATAGAAATAGAATAAAGTCATATCTTGAAGTAGATGAAGAATAAAATGAAACTGGGTTGAAATTGTGTAGGATGACGGAAAATTATTAAAGGAAACTAGAACAAGATGTAGTCTAGAAAATAATTGAGAATAAGGAAAGTAATGAAAATGGTATAAAATGATGATAAATGGGCGAGGTCAGCTATCATGGGCGAGCTAAATAATATGGATTGTGGTAGTGGCAAGGTCGCCACATGTTAGTTTAAACCATAGACGAGCCCACCTCTGAATAAAAAGACGTGTATGGCGAACTCACGTGCATAGGCAATGGCGAGTTGAATTGTGGCGAACTCCCACGAATAAGCCAATAGATTAATGGTGAGTAATGTTGGGCGAGCTCCCACGTGTAAGCCATTTGATGAATGACGAGCTCAGTTGACTGAGCTAGTAAGAGCTTTATTGGGCAAGCTAGTAGGATCTCTGTGGGCGAGCTAGTTGATTTGTCTCAAGTCTCACCCAAGTGATGGAAATATATAAAAAGAAAATATTAATAGTTTTAATAAATTATTTTGCAGCCGGGAATTAAGGATTTAGTAAAAGCGATCAGGAAGGCAAGCACGAAGCTAGGCTTCATAATACCAGGTAAGGGAGTTGTATGTGAGGTAAAATGCATGTGCTGTGGAGTAAAAATATTATGAAAATATTGAGAAACTATTTTGGTTTATAACATGCATTTATTTGATAAATTATTTTGACTTGGGCGAGCTACAAAGATAGCTGACCCCTATGTTGTTTGCTGGGCGAACTAGTAAAAGGGCGGGCGAGCTAATGTGGGCGAACCCTTTTATGTTGTTTTGGGGCGAACGACCCCTGTTTTAAGAAAATGCGGGCGAGCCAAAGTGGGCGGACTCTTTTTATGATGTTTGGGGGTGAGCGACCCTGTTTTAAAAAAAATCCAAGCGATCCAAAAATAGGCGATCCCTTTTTGTGACAATAGGCGAACTGGTCATGAACAAGCCATAATGGGCGAACTGGCCATGGGCAAGCCAGAAGGGGCGAGTTGACCATGGGCGAGTTGGCTATGGGCGAGTTGACCATAGGTGAGCCGCTATGGGTGAGCCAGTTTAAATTGTTTTTAAAAGCTAATGTTGGCGAGCGAACACTAGTTCACCGATATGGGTGAGCTGACCATGGGCGAGTTGACCATGGGCGAACTGATTTATTTGGTATTTTCTCACACGAAAAATGGGCTATTTTAATATCTTGGTAAACAGAGAATATAAAACCTTTTTGGGGCAAATTGACTATGGGCGAGTTGACCATGGGCGAACTAGCCATGGGCAAGCCAGTTTAACACATGCCTTTCTCACACGAAAAATGGTGCAATTACGGGCTGTTTTTACTATTTTAGATAAGACCTTTTTGGAAAATAAATCATTTTGAGAAAATGATGAATTTGGTGAAATAATTCCTTAAAGGTGCTTTATGAGATATAATTTGATTTTAAGACTTTAGGCCCCTAGTTTCATGCATTATGATTTGCAAGGCTGATGGACCCGCCAAGTCATTAGCGGTCTCGAGGTCACTTGGCAAGTGGACCCGAGGACCACCTATAGATTATGGCCATAGATTTAGCCGAGATAGCCGTGAGAGGTGATGGCCTAAGGGTGCACCCCAAAAGCGGACGACTTGTGTTCCTGGAAAGGGGTAGGGAACAATGAGAGCATGATTTATTTATAGGGTGATGCCTAGTCTCAACTTATTGATTTTAGTTTACTGAGGGTATTTACTAAATCCTATTTACTGTTTACTATATTTTAAATTAAATTGTTTAACCAATGATTGGAATGGTGTATTGAGAGTATTGTTTACTATATCCACTATTTTCCTACTTGATATGATTTTAGGAAAAATAAATACTTTGTGGCATATAGTTTTGCTTTCTTTAAAGTGGCATATAGTTTTGCTTTCTTTAAAGCAGCATATGTCTCCTTTACTGAGCGCGTGATTCGCTCACCCCTTTGTTTTAACTCCGCAGCTAAAAAGACATGGAGTTAGAAGATTATATCCCAAATGGATATAGCTACATATAAAGCGCTTGGGCAACTTATGTTAAATATGACAGGTACAACCATTTCTCTTTTACATTTCAGACATAAGTATACAGTACTACTTTATTGAAATAAGGACAATAGGGGATGTCAGATATAAGGAATCGTGAAAAAAAATTTCATATTCTGTATTTGTTCAATAAATGTTTATAATTTATTACTATCACTGTAGAATGTTAATGGCATCACAGACAGGACAACCGAAAAAGTTGTATAGAAATAAGTAAAAAATGTGGTAACGGGTTGTTACAGATTTAATGGTATCAGAGCTTTGTTTGGCCTGATGTCTGTTATTACTTTTAGAACGGAAAATGTTGAAAAAAGTTATCATCCCCTGTAGTACTGTATAGTCTGAATGTATAGAGGAGTCAAGTGACTGTGAATTGAGTTAAGTATTTAAATGTGGTGAAAGTTGATGAATTAAGGGTTACAAATAGAGATTGTAATTCGAAAATTTTACATGAGATAGGCGATCTTATCCTCATAATGTCAGGTTTATTCGGTAAGGTACAGTGAGGAACTCGGTGAGGGCCCCACCAGGACTTATCTGTCCATATTGAACTAAGATCCTGAAATGATGATATTGAAATGCTTTCTCTAAGTCATAAGTGACAAAATTGATTTAAAATAGATTGATGGTGAAATAGTATTTGATCTTATAAAGGGCATATTACATGTTTGATGACCCTACTGTGAGCCCCATTTATATTTTGATGAGCAAGGCGACCCGGAGTATATATTATGAGAGGTCGTGAGATAGTCGGCCCTGTTGTGGATTTTAGAGTCTGAATTAAAGTGAAAATATGGGTTATATTGGTTAGGGATTATTGAATATTATGAAAAGTGATATACTTATAGAGTGTGAACCAAAAAGGTGAATTGTGTGATCAATGATTTAAAATCGATGATGTTAATACTGGTTCTATATACTCCTTATGTTTTTAGGAGAATAAATACAATATTCATAGAACCGAAATATTGTGAAATAAATGTGAAGTGACTTGAAAATTTATACATATGTGTTTGAAGGATACATAGTGGATTTGTTTGATGTAAATAACGACACATCCAAGACGATATGAGTTTGTGAATTAGAAATTACAGGATGATATTCTAAGTAAACTTTTGGAGTAATGTGGATTTGAGAGATTGTTGACTCGATTCACAACATGGAATCCGTTTGTAAGCCCTTACCAGAGAATCAGAAGAACTTGAGAAATTACTCAAGAGATTGATGAGTAGAGAAATCAACTGTTTTGGTATAATTGGTGAAAACGAAAATTATATCGTTTTGAAAACAACGGGATTAGTACTCTCTACAGTTGCTTCTAGGTTCCGGAACAAGTATGGTATTCTAAAATACCTACCTTATTCTATCTGGATCCCTAGCCGATTGTAGTATCCTTCCTACATGTGAGCTTAGAGCCAGCTAGGAAGATTTTAAAGAGAATGAATATGTGTATTGATATAAGCAATATCGTTGAATAATGCTACAAACTTCTAGGAATGGAAAACCTTACTGTTATGTCAGTGAACATGAGTTCTAATTGAACTACGTACATTAGAGACGTGAGGTCTCAAAATGATTAAGTGGACATTGAAATCGTCTGAGTAAAGGATCTTATTATTTAAGTGAGATTAAAGTGTGGTTATTGAGGTATAAAATTTATGAGGTTTACCCGTATGACATAAAAGAATTGTTGAGGAGTTTGTTGAATTCGTTATCTTACTGATGTGATACACACTTGTGAGAAAGTGAAAGTGAATGGGTATGTATGAGTATAGTATTCGAAATGGTTATAAGATTGTAACAGTAAAGTACTATATTAAGTGGGAAAACGACTGTGGTGATGAATATGAAAGAATGAAAATGTCTTAAGAGGCAAGTCATATAATGACTAGGGAACACGAGTTATGAGGTAGTTCCTAAGTATAAGAATAAATGTGATTTCGTCTGATCATCATGTGGTTATGGCTGGAATTAATGAACAACCAGATTTGGATAGATGAAATTGTTATACTCAGAGAAGCAGATACCAGAAGTATTGCTAATCCTAAAAAAGGATATACATACGAGTATATATATATATACATATTAGAACTGTGAAATTGTATAAGTAAAGTGGTGACGAAATCTGAATGATAATAAATTCAATTTCAGAAATTGATTGTGAAGAAATTATACTTTAAAATATGTTCTTTAAATAAGTGATATTACATGTACCAGGAGAATAAGAGATAAAGTGATAACTCGATGTAAAAGAAGTTATTGAGAAAAATGATTACCTAAGACGTAATCGATGGCTAGTATTAAGGTCTGCAAAAGAAGGGCAGTCCTAGTTTAACCATGAAACAATCATTGTGGGATGGTAGAGAATCCGAAAGAACCGTGAGGTTATAGTAGTAACTATGGATTGAGTAACCAAATTAATTCACTTCTTCATCATCAGGTTTTAAGATGTCTTGAGTGCCTTAGTTGATAAATATCGGTGACACAATGGAAAGGTATGTGAAGTTCCAGTGAGTGAGCACATGTGATAGGGATCCCTGATTTGCCACATGCTTTGAGGGAATAGCAAGAGGCTTTGAGATTCCAAATTTTACTGTCAATACCGCCTCTGATTGATATAGATATCCGAGCACATTGTGTGGACGCTCTGGGATATATTGAGAGCGAGTGCGTCGTATTTCAGAGACTACTGGGACAATTACATACAATTGATTAAAACTATCTAAATGATAGTCACTAAATTATTATCGACTTAGCACCGAATGAGATGATAAGTGATAAATAGTATGAATGCGTTACTGTGTAAAAAGAAGTGAAAATTTGTTAACTCCTAAGGATGATAAAAGATTTCAGGGAGTATAAATTGATTTTGAGAGAAAAAGCTCGAGTTCTTCAGGATCCTTGAACAAAATCCGAGATGGGCGACCCACGAGTTGGGCGATCGCCCAACAATGATGTGAGGTGTGGGCGAACTATGTGGTCGCTGGCTCACTTTAAAGAGTAAACTTGGGGCGCGGGAGAGCGCCAAAGGGATGACTGTCGAGGGCCTGAAGAGACGGGCAGGACTCTTAAAGACAATATGGAGCATAAAGAGATACTCGTGGTCTCATCTTACATACGAGAGTAACTGAAAGTTAGAAAATTGATAAGGAATAAAAATACCTGTATTGATGGTACTTCCTAAAGCAAGTGAAAATTGAATTACCCACAAAAGGGTATAGTGCTATTTGGATAATTGTGGCTAAATTGATTGAGTCTGCTTATCTCTTGGAATTATTGATTTAATTAGTGCCTTGGCCGAGTTATGGGTCAGCGAAATGGTGAGGATATACAGTGTTCCAGTGAGCATTATATCTGACAGGGAGTCCCGCTTCGTATCTCAGTGTTGAGAGAGATTACAGGAAGCTATGGGTCCCGATTGAGTTTTGCACCGCAGTTCATCCGCAGACTGAGGGACAATCTGAGCATATGATATAGACGCTCGAGGATATGGTGTGAGCGCGTGTGCAATTGATTTTATAGGCTTCTTGGATAATCCTCAACCCTGACAGAGTTTGCTTCTGATAATGGCCAAAGGAGAGTATAGGCATAGCACCTTGAAGGGTTTATTTAGCAGACGATATAATCCATGATAGCATGAGAAAATAGGAGACCGAGAATTATTTTTGACTTGGTCGAATAGACTTTTTCAGATATACAAGAGATTATGTATATTAAGGTCTCACCATTTAGAGGCATAATAAGAAGGAAATTGAGTCCTCGACGCATTGGATTGTTGGAGATCTTAGATCGTGTGGGAGATGTGCACTACCTCCAAAGTTGTCAAGAGTGCATAACATATTCCATGTCTCGATGTGGAGAAAGTACCATCCAGATCCTTCTCATGTGATTCGACATGAGCCATTGGAGATCAGAGAGGACATGAGTTACGTTGAGAAACCGGTACGGATTGTGGATAGGAAGGATAAAGTGTTGTGATCTAAGATTAATCCTTTGATTGGATGCTCTGGCAGTAGGAGGCTACTTGAGAGTTAGATAGCCTTATACGTGAGAAGCATCCAGAGCTCTTTCAGTGATAGGTACATATAAAATTTGGAGGACCAAATTTCTTAAAGTGGGGAGAAAATGTAAGACCTGATTTGATAATGGTAATTAAATAAATAATGAATCTTGATTTCCACTTGGGTGAAAAGCTCCTTAACTAGGGATGTGAATAGAGCAATTTCTGTGAAACACTCTATGGGCGAGTACTATAATGGAACGGCTCGCCAATGGGCAAGCAAGGGGATGATCGCCAATGCATGATGGCAAGTTGATGATGGCGAGTTGGTTTAATTGCCTGTTTGGCGAATAGGTAAGTTCGCCAAGTTATTGGATTAAGATGATCGCTCGAATGGGGCGAGGGCTTGTGATCGCACATATGATTGAGTAAATTATAAGGAAAGGAAATCAGCTCGTAATCGCCCAATCTTAAGTTGACATGAATACAAAGTGGCGATGCCCAGGTGCAAGCATAGGCGAACCTAAGAATATTGGCAAATTGAATTAGAGTGGGTGAGCTGATGTCTCAAGATGAGGAGGCGAACTGGAATCAGCACGTGTGGACAAAATGGAAATAAAAGCTGACGATATGGGGAAATAAATTCAAACCATTGCAGCAAAAATTGACTTTGTACACCACACGGCTGAAGAAAATTAAGAGGGGATATTAAAGTTAATAAAGAACTTATCATTATTAGTTGAGGAATAAAACAAAGAAGGCAAATAAGTCAAGAAACGGTATAGAAAAGAATGGCAGGTTGTTTCTTTGGCCACAAGTGTCTTCATCTATTAATGAGGGTAGAAAAATTGACCCTAGTTGTCTCTTTCATCTAATTAATGCATGTTAAGACATAAAATGATGAAAGAAGCGGAATAAAGGCCAAGTGATAGGTTCTGATTGGATTAGCATGGCTATATAAGAAGAAACACTTGAGGAAAACCGACTTAGGAAACTCCATCTTCTTCACGAAAACTATTCTACTGCAAGTTTATGTTCTATTCCTTCCATTCTGCTATGCTTGATCTACTAAACTTCATCCTTAAGTTGACTAAACAAGTAAACCTGCTTGCAAAACCTTTCCTCCATCGTTTGATGAGCTAAAGGAATAAGCAAAGTAAGCGAACGTGAGACAGAAAGTGTTCTGTTTTGGAAGTGCAGTTGATTAAGGTGAGATTTAATGGTTTCTTGAGATTGAATGATATATTTCTATGATTTCGAGCATGAGAAGCATGATTATAGTCTTGCTTTTGATTTATTCTTGTTAGATCATAGAAATGGAATAAAGTCATATCTTGAAGTAGATGAAGAATAAAATGAAATTGGGTTGAAATTGTAGTAGGATGATGGAAAATTATTAAAGGAAACTAGAACAAGATGTAGTCTGGAAAATAATTGAGAATGAATAAGGAATGTAATGGAAATGGTATAAAATGATGATAAATGAGCAAGGTCAACCATCATGGGCGAGCTAAATAATATGGATTGTGATAGTGGCGAGGTCGCCACATGTTAGTTTAAACCATAGGCGAGCCCACCTCTGAATAAAAAGATGTGTATGGCGAACTCACATGCATAGGCAATGGTGAGTTGAATTATGGCGAACTCCCACGAATAAGCCAATAGATTAATGGCGAGTAATGTTAGGCGAGCTCCCACGTGTAAGCCATTTGATGAATGGCGAGCTAGTAGGATCTCTGTGGGCGAGCTAGTAAGAGCTCTATTGGGCGAGCTAGTAGGATCTTTGTGGGCGAGCTAGTTGATTTGTCTCAAGTCTCGCCCAAGTTATGGAAATATATAAAAAGAAAATATTAATAGTTTTAATAAATTATTTTGCAGCCGGGAATTAAGGATTAGGTAAAAGCGATCGGGAAGGCGAGCAGGAAGCTAGGCTTCGTAATACCAGGTAAAGGAGTTTTATGTGAGATAAAATGCATGTCCTGTGGAGTAAAAATATTATGAAAATTTGAGAAACTATTTTGGTTTATGAAATGCATTTATTTGTTAAATTAATTTGACTTGGGCAAGCTACAAAGATAGCCGATCCCTATGTTGTTTGCTGGGTGAACTGGTAAAAGGGCAGGCGAGCCAATGTGGGCGAACCCTTTTAAGTTGTTTTGGGGCGAACGACCCCTGTTTTAAGAAAATACGGGTGAGCCAAAGTGGGAGAACTCTTTTTATGATGTTTGGGGGCGAGCGACCTTGTTTTAATAAAAATCCGGGCGAGCCAAAAATAGGCAATCCCATTTTGTGGCAATGGGCGAACTGGCCATGAACAAGCCATAATGGGCGAACTGGCCATGAACAAGCCATAATGGGCGAACTGGCCATGGGCAAGCCAAAAGGGGTGAGTTGACCATGGGCGAGTTGGTTATGGGCGAGTTGACCATGGGTGAGCCGCTAATGGGCGAGCCAGTTTAAATTGTTTTTAAAAGCTAATGTTGGCGAGCGAACACTAGTTCACCGCTATGGGTGAGCTGACCATGGGCGAGCCGCTATGGGCGAGTTGACCATGGGCGAGCTGATTTATTTGGTATTTTCTCACACGAAAAATGGGCTGTTTTTAATATCTTTGTAAACAGAAAATATAAAACCTTTTGGGTGCGAATTGACTATGGGCGAGTTGACCATGGGCGAACTAGCCATGAGCGAGTTAGTTTAACCCATGCCTTTCTCACACGAAAAATGGTGAGATTGCGGGCTGTTTTTACTATTTTATATAAGACCTTTTTGGAAAATAAATCATTTTGAGAAAATGATGAATTTGGTGAAATAATTCCTTAAAGGTGCTTTATGAGATATAATTTGATTTTGAGACTTTAGGCCCCTAATTTCATGCATTATGATTTGCGAGGCTGGTGGACCCGCCAAGTCATCAGCGGTCTCGAGGTCACTTGGCAAGTGGACCCGAGGACCACTTATAGATTATGGCCATAGATCTAGCCGAAATAGCCGTGAGGGGCGATGGCCTACGGGTGCACCCCAAAAGCGGACAACTTGTGTTCCTGGAAAGGGGTAGGGGACGATAAGAGCATGATTTATTTATAAGGTGATGCCTAGTCTCAACTTATTGATTTCTATTTACTGAGGGGATTTATTGAATCCTATATACTATTTACTACATTTTAATGTAAATTGTTGAACCAATGATTGGAATGGTGTATTGAGAGTATTGTTTACTATATCCACTGTTTTCCTACTTGGTATGATTTTAGGAAAAATAAATACTTTGTGGCATATAGTTTTGCTTTTTTTAAAGCAGCATACGTCTCCTTTACTGAGCGCATGATTCGCTCACCCCTTTGTTTTAATTCCACAGATAAAAAGACACAGAATTATAGGATTATATCCCAAATGGATATAGCAACATATTGTGAAGACCGAGAATTTTCTAAATAAATATAAGGTATCCGAAAAATTTAATTTGGACAAATTGAAATCCAAATTAAATAAGAAATGAAAAGGAAAATTAAATTGGAAATAAGAAATGAAGGAGGAAATTTAATTTGGATAAATGGAAATCCAAATTAATTAAGAAAATGGAGAAAATAATTTTGGATATTTAGAAATCCAAAAGTAATAAGAAACCAAAATATTTTGATATATTTATATAATGATATTATATAAATATACCTTGGATAAATATAAATATTATTTTGTGTTAAAAGTGTAAAAAGTATATATATAAATATATATTTTGATATAAAATATGTATTTAAATACATATTATGAATAGTGTATATATAATTATGGTGTATAATAATTATATATATATATTATAGTTATTATTATTATATGTAATAATAAATATTAAAAAAAAAGAAAAAAATGAAAATAAAAAACTGGCGGGAATCGGGATACCCGATTCCCACCCATTTTTCCTCCTCTGTTTACAACAGAGGAGGGATTTCCAAAAGAAGGACCGGCCCCTTGCCGGCTGAGAGAGGAGGAGGAAGGAGAAAGGGGCGTCGCCGGCGAGACGAGGGGGAGAAGGAGAAGCGACCTGCGGCGGCCCGAAGCGGAAAAAAGAAAGAGAAAAACGGTGCGAAACGAAGCGAAAAATCGAAAGGAAGAAAGGAAGGGAGATCGGCGGTGCCGGCCGATCCAGGCACTGCCACTGCCACCAACGCCACCGGCGAGGGCCAACGAAGGAGAGGGAGGCCACCGACGGTGAAGGAAACGGCGGAGGAAGGAAGAAATGGAGGAGAAAGGAGCTGAAACCCACACTTCCAGATCCGACGCCGTCACCGGTGATGGGGCCAAACCGAGACCAGATCCGACTTCGTGGCAACCTCGGCAAGCTGTTGGGTGGCCGAACCGCCGGTGACCGAACCGGTCAGCCAAAGTTGAACCGGCCAAGCCAAGCTCTGAACCGGCCCGACCCGACCCGACCCGACCCGACCCGACCTGAACCGGTTCAGGGAAAAAAAAAGAAGAAAAAAAAAGAAAGAAAGGAAAAAGAAGAAAAAGAAAAGAAAAAGAAAAAGGAAAAGGAAAAGGAAAAGGAAGAAGAAGAAGAAAGAAAAGGTAAGAAAAATTGAGGAAAAATAAATTATTGATGTTATTGAATAATTTATGGTTATATTGATGTAGTGCATTAATATTGAAATTGTAGCAAAACGGAAATGAGACGAATGGTGGAGTTCGACAAGGCTCAAAAATCGAAAAGTGCGCTAAGCTTTGGCGAATAGGTAAGATACTTTTATAAAGCATTAGTAACATCATATTGTATGTGGGATTTTATGATTCTTATATGATGCATAGATGGAATGAATTTAAATGGAATTGTGAAAATTTTTATATGATTTATAGATTGAATTGATGTTAAAAATGCTAAGAGGACCCACAACTGATGGTGGGGGTCTTAGTAAGAGATAAAGAAAATGTGAGAAACAACGGTTGCAATTATAAACTGTTTTCCGTGCAGGAGGCTTAGTAAAAATTAAGCCATTATGCTGTCGAAATTTTTAGGAAAAAGATTAAGTTTCTCACATAAATGGAATCTTGGAGATAATTATTGGAAATAAATATTAAAAGGATTATATGGTATTACTGAAGAGTTTGATATTTAAATCGATGGGAAGATAGATCATTGAAAACGATAATGTGATGAATTATATGGTCTAAACCTTATAGAATTGATAAATCAAGTGATTTTAATATCATAAATGGTATCAAGTTGAGATTGAGGTGAAATTATTTATTTGACGAATCACAGATAAAGGCGATGATAATTATATGATACAACTTAAAAGAGAAAAAAATCGAAGTTGTGATTTAGATGGTCGAATGATAGAATTGCGGAATTATCAATCGAGTGACGATTATAGGATTGATAAATTCAAATAAATGGACCGTCTTAGTGGTATGAACTGAGATTTTTGGCAATAATATGGATAGTCGCAAGGCGACTTAAATGATTGAAATACTGTTGATAGTGGAAATTGGCAAATTCTTTTAAGTGGTGAATTGCCAATCAAAAATTGAATTGAGGACGTTTATGGATAATTTTAACATGATATTACATTCTACAGGCTAGATGAAAAGTGAATTGAGGATTGTGATATGATTTTTATGATAGTGAATGAAAAATGAACCGCAAGTCGAAAATTCTGAATATGTACCAATAGGTCAAACCATAAATGGATTTGATATGCGATTATTGATCTTGTGGTTCTACGATCCTCGATGTCGACTCTGGAATAGATATCGAATGAGGATATTAGTATTTCATAATTTCAGTATCCTGATGGCTATATGGAAACATGATATTTGATGCTCATAGATGCTAAGAGGATTCACACTGATGATGTGGTTCTAGTATCGGTAATAAGAGTACAATTGATTATTATAGTCGATAATTATCGAAAAAGGATATTGAATACCGAATGGTTTGAATACCAAGTGATCTGGTTATTAAATAATTAGAGTATTGAGCAATCTGAATACTGAATAAAATGAATCTTGAATGATTTGAATAGTGATTTACTGATTGGACAGAAAGAAAGTCTTGAAATCGAATAACTGATGGTGATAAAGTTAAATGAATCGCTTCAGCGTATTTGATGGAAATAATACCGAAGTTGCATACTGAAATGTTTTATAGCATCGCATTTAAGCATGCTTTCTTGCAACTTGAAACATTTTAATAATGTTTATATGAATACTGAAAAGTATTGATTTGTTTTGAAATGAAAGTATATGGTAGATATATATATATATTTTGATATATGAAATATCATACAAAATTTTACCATATGCTTTACATGATATTGAAAATAAAGCTATAGATTTAAATGTTTTATGAGACTGTAGGCACCCTAAGAGAATTAAATTCAATAAAGCATAGTGGAAACCGCCTAATTGGAGCTTTGCTCATTAGGCAGATATGCTTGTCCGACAATAGTCGTGGACAGGTCTCAGTCACGCCTGATCAGTGGGGCTGAGAGAGATGAGGTCTATGGCCATAGATAGCGCCCTAGTTGGTTTCCAAGGGACGATGATATGATTTCACTGCTAGCTACAGTGATTTAAGTCTTTATTGATAGAGATGATAGGGATCTAGCCTAGTCTCTAATTGATATGATATGAAGTCTAGAGTATGATTTTATTGATATGAACTCTAGACTTGACATGATTTATACTGTACATGAAACAGATTTGAAATGAAATATGTTTTGAAACAGTACATGTTTTAAACATGTTTTAAAAGTCCATGAGATATGATTTCGACACTTATATGATTTATATGTAATTTTGTGTCGAACATGGCATGATATGCGGTCTAGAGTATAGTTTGATTTGATATGAACTCTAGACCTGATATGATTTACAGTATATGTTTTAAAAGTATATGATAAATGATTTCGACATTGTTATGATTTATATACGATTTCGTGTCGAATTTAAAATGATATGCGGTCTAGAGTATAAATCGATTTGAAATGAACTCTAGACCTGATATGACTTACAGCATATGAAAAAATGTTTTAAAACCGCACATGTTTTAGACATGCTCCGAAAACGAATACATGAACTGAAATTGAACATGTTTCTATCATGCCTTAAAGGCAAATTTGAAATGAATTGAAAATCCATATATTGAGCATGTCCTAAAGTATATATGATAAGATCTGAGATGATAGCGGTTTATACAGAAAAATTACATGAATTGCATATTAAACCCTGACATGATAATATGCTTAACACATGAGAATTCCATGAGAAATGTCGTGACTCGACGTTAATGATGTTTTATCTATACGATGACATGAGATGATATGATATATGAACATGAGATTGATATGAAGAGAATTCTGATCTCACTCTATCGTGATCATAAATTCCCAGATGATAAGTGATATGAATTGATGTAATACGGGAATATGATTGTTAAATGTAAAGTGAATTCGATAGGATGTCTACATTAAACATGGAGAATATATGAAGAGTATCATGACTCGGTGGTAACGATATTTCATCGATATGATGTAATGATATGATATGAAACAGGAATATAGAAATACACGAAGAGAATTATGACTTCGAACCACCGTGATCATGATCCACAATAGGAGAAATGATAAGAGATGATATGAGAATTGATAAGAGATGATAGAATACAGAAATATAATTATGAAATGAAAAGTAAATATGAGAATTGATATGGGATGATAGCATACCAAAATATGATTATGAAATGAGAAGTGAAAATGAGAAGTGATAATGAGAGGTATCGATGAGAAATGATTAACTGTAATTGCATCCTTACAAGTTTTAAGCATTGCAGTTTAAGACAGTGTAATCCTACTCTTGTATTTATATTAGTATCTTACTGAGCCGTGGTTTTGCTCACCCCACTAAATTTCATCTCTTTCAGATTATTGAAGTTAACATCTGCCATGTGAGCTGCTCAGTGGGCATCGGAGACTGTATATGGACTTGGTACTAGTCTTCTGAGGTATATGTTTCTTATAAATTACTTGTTTACATGTAAGACTTAAATTGAAGCACAGTACATATTCTGTTTAACAAGTCGGGATGTAACTAAGAACCGTTTCCGTGGTTGTTAAATATTTAAATGAAATGACTATAAGTCACCTAAATAGTATATTAACTACACTGACACCGAATACAAACCTTAAAATGAAAAAGAAAAATTTAGTCCATAAATTTGTAGACTAAGAAAAGTATAAGAATCAAGTGAAAGTTGCGGTCTTCGGGTCGTGACACATATAAAGCGTTGGGGCAACTTATGTTAAATATGGCAGGTACAACAATTTCTCTTTTACATTTCAGACATAAGTATACAGTACTACTTTATTGAAATAAGGACAATAAGGGATGTCAGATGTAAGGAATAGTGAAAAAAATTCATATTCCGTATTTGTTAAATAAATGTTTATCATTTATTACTATCACTGTAGAATATTAGTGGTATCACAGACAGCCCAACCGGAAAAGTTGTATAGAAATAAGTAAACAATGTGATAACGGGTCGTTACAGAAACAAAGGAATAGAGATATATAAAGATGTGGGTCTTCTTCTTCTTGCAAGTTTTTGTGTTTGTTGTGGTATAAGTGGTGCTGCTTAATAGACGGTGAGTAAAGGAAGAAGAGGAAATGGAGAACTGACCCATTGGTGCTTTGGATTCAAGAAAATTTTGGATCGAAGCATCGGTGAGCACAACCAATGATGCCAATTTCACCACTTTAATTTTTTTTTGATAATCATATAGGACAAATATTCACTATACACACAGAAACATAAATTGCTTTTTTATGAAATTTTATATAAAAATAGAAATTATTAAATCAAACGAAAAGAAAATGAAAACAAAAAGAAAAAGCCCATTACATTTGAAAATTGGTGGCGGCCAGGTGCTCGAAGCAAAATCCTTTTGGAACCTGTTTAAGACGACAAAAAAAAGGAAAAGAATGAAATGAGAAAAGCAATCAGGTTAATGAATCTGACAAACAAAAGAAATGGGTTTTTATAAAATTTTGAAATTTATAGTAGAAATAGATCAAAAGAGAAACTACATTGGGGGAAGTAAAGTGTAGAAAAATGAAGGTTCTTTTCACTCTTTTTTTGTGCTTTGATCCAAAAAAAAATGGCTTTAGGGAAGGGCACTGATCCAACAAGAAGTGAAAATTGTGTCAATAGCTAAGGGGGGAAGACTGGAAGAGGACCAAGCCCAAGTGGGTTTTTTTGGGAAGGAAAGAAACACTTGGAGTAGGGATAGGGCATATCGAAGCAGAGCCCCTAGCTCAAAAAGGAATGGAAACTCCAATCTAACCCAGCAAAGCAAACTTTCTTTCTTCCTTCCTTTAGCAAAACATGAAAAGAATGAAGCTTGAAGGGCAGGAGGCAGTAAAAAGAGAGTGAGTGACGTGGCTACATAAAATACCGAATTTTTCTACAACTTCTATTATACTAGGTAATACCCGCTCATTGATGTGGTATAAGCAAAAAGCTAATATGTTTAAGCAGATGTACAAGGAAGAGTAAAAAAAAAAGGAAAAACAAAGAGTTGATGGATGTGTTAGTCTAATAGAGGTTGGGTTAAACGTAATAAGCCATATGGGCAAAAAGGAACCATCCATATGTTCAAACTGATAAAATGAGAGAACGCTAGAAACAGAGAGTTTATGTTCATATGATATAAGCTCTATGGAGCACAATAAGGAGGACAAACAAAAAGTTACAAAAGCATGCTCAAACGGTAGGAGTAGAGTTGATAGGATAGCAAACAAAGTTATGTATTTTGGAAAATACCACAAGAGAAGACTAATGTGTTGCATAGGTAGATCATTTGAAATGGCAAATATAAGATGTTAAAGGTTTTTTTAACATTAGAAAAAGGTGAAAGTAAGAGTCAAGCAAGTATTCATGTACATTAATATATGAAGAAGTGCAGGGAAAAAGAAAGAGTTTGTATGCATGTTCATTTTAAACAATCTACATTAGATGTAGCAAGCAAAGCCTTCAAAAAAAAGTTTTCAACAATCATCCAGAAGTGAAACAACAAGAAAAGTTACATATATCAATGTCATCCTGGAAAAGAATACAAGATAGCAATAAACTAAGAACAATAAAAATCAGAAGAAAAAAAAGGGTAAAAACAGTTTTTGGGTTCGTAAAAGCGTATATTAGCTTTATAAGCATTTAAGTTTATGAAAATCTTTATACTTCATACATATCTTTGATTTGTTTTGAGTAATTGAGTGTAGGGTATAGCATATTGATTTGTATGTAATTTGTTATTGAGTTTCAATACCTGGTTGTTGATGTGAGAATTATCTGTTAAAACATGAATAATCAAGAACAAAACGTGGCATCTTGAAAAGAATAGAAATAGCACAACCCCTAAATCAGAACTAAGAAATGAGATTATCTTCCTAAGACATTTGAAACAAATATGAATATGCAAAGACTTAAGATAAATGTAAATTCCTTCCGGTTTAAACTATTCCTCGTATGAAAGAATATTAACATTCTAGAAGGATGATACTTGTATTTTTCTTTCATAACAAATAAAGATGAAAAGAAAACCAAAATGAACTTTCCACCAACTTTTTCCAATAATGGAAAAGGAATATATTTCCCCTTACAATACTCCCAATTTTGGTTACACGTATCTTATAATGTAAAATTGTCAAAAACCCCAGCCAAAAATCAAATAGATCATATTGAATGAATTCAAGATTTTTTTTTTTTACAATCTACTAAAAGAACTTTGAAACATTCATGGTATGAACTTGTACTCTTACAGGAATTAGATAAGTTTCTTTTTTTTTATTCATAGGAGGTACAATGGGAAGAATTGAGGGAATCAAACCTAAACCTAATCCCTCTTAAAGAGGGTTAACAACCACTAGACCAAGCCTTGTTTGTTAGCTTCTTTACACATTTCTTAGCTCATGACTTCCATGAAATGTATTAGTTTAGTGTTACTTGGTTTAAGTGATAGAATTTAAAAGGCCAAATAACTTAAAACCTAAAGGAATAGCAAGTGGTTGTTTAAAACTTAAGATATCTATGTGCTAACATAACAATGAGGAGGAACTTGAATTATAAGGATGAAGATGCTAAAATACACAAAAAATTCAGCTAACTAAACTGTCAGAATAATAACTTTCCTGCTTTAAAATATGGATAAATTAACTCATAGGAAAAAGAGGTAGCTAACATCAACAGAAAGAAATGAGAGAAGTCCAAAAATACACCATTGCCAATTAATTAATTTTGAAATGTTTAACTGTACTACTAAAAATCAATCCTTTTAGATTTTTTATGGTATGTGTTAAGCTTCTAGCATGGCTCTCAGATGTGAAAAATTGTATTTCCATATATACTGTAAAATGTAAGTCATTCGTGACCGATATGGAATCAGTCCAAGGTAGATTTTTTTTTTAATGAAAAAGCCAATCTGCTTTGGTTGAGGCAATATACTCTCACCACACAACATGAGCAGTACTAATGACATGGTTGGTTTATCTTCTAGGCATTGTTGCAAACATAAAAAAGCTACATTGATGCATCTTAACACTTCAAAAACATTGTAAGTGTCGCCTGATGCATTGTTAATTAGCTTCAATGGCCTCTCATCTATCCACAATCTACATGCTTGAAAAGTTAGAACCACAAATGATATTATTGTTTATAACAGGACAAATAAATTGTTATAGCTTAGTCTTTGCGTTTTACATGTCCAAGAGATCATGGTCATGCTTTGGGTTGGAACACTCCTTGTTTCTCTTCGTTATTATTTTTTCTAGAACCAAAACTCCAAAGCTGAAAATGTCTTTTGCCCCAACCAAGCTAAGCCAGATCAAAGTTAAACAAATTTAAAACACTTAGATTGTCTTCTTATTCATGAAATCATATCATTAAAACTAAACACATTTTCTGAAAATAGTAAAACGGATGAAAAAATGACAGTTTTATAGAACTTCCTTTTTTTGTATAGGAGAACAAAGCAATCTCTTTAGTCTTACTTCTACAGGATTCAAATTTGTCAGTAAAACTGAAACTAACAAAAGAACTAACATTGTAAGTTCTTAAAACAGAAAAGGGGAAAGAAAAAGTTACAAATTTCAGAACTTACTCTGCAAAAGAACAAAGGCTACCTCTTTGTTCTTATTTCTATATCATT
Organism: Heritiera fomes; assembly: GCA_032173925.1. NCBI lineage: Eukaryota > Viridiplantae > Streptophyta > Magnoliopsida > Malvales > Malvaceae > Heritiera > Heritiera fomes. Next base: position 9,624,909 of record JAPDPM010000009.1, on the reverse strand, counting down.
GAAATTTATCAGCAAAACTAAAATCAACATATTCAACACAGATCATTTAAACCTTGACAAGAATGTTCAAATTCATGAATGGAGATAAAATATCAAAGTAGTGATATAATGAATAAGCAATTAATTTATATAATCAACCTAAAGTCAAATAGCTTATTCAAACCTTTGTTGCATGTACAACTATCTTCTTTCAAAAATATGTAAAATGTAGTCAATGATTGAGAATACTATTGACGCAAATCTAACCTTCAAAGCTTTAATTTGAATGTTCTAATGAATCTATATATTGTCCTAATAAAATTTGTAAGAGACATGTCATAAACAATTTTAAATTGCAAAATGTGCCTCAATAGCAAACTATATCATTTACAAAAATTGATGAAAAAGAAAAGGAAAAATGCAAGTAGGAAAGAAAAGGTCTTCGCTATATGTTTTGCATTATTTAGAATTTCATTAGCAAAGTTCATCTCTAAAGTTATTTTCATTCTTCTTTTCTAATATTAAGTTCATTATAGCTGGCAAACTATATCATGAACAAAGCAAAAGTGGAAGTTAATCATCAAAACTATAGAGGACATGCAGAGCTTGACAGCCTCAATGAAGCTAGATGCACTTTAGAAATTCTGGTCTTGATAAGAGGATAAAAAGAGCAAGTGGGTATAGCAATTCCTAAAATTCATAGCCCCAGAGAAGCACTTGAACAACAATTTGAACTGCTTCTGGAGGATGGAAGTCAATACGAATATGCACATAAGAACAGGGCGCCAGAGCTTTTGCCTACATCCATCATGGCTACCAATTCTAGAGTGGACTTGCCGCCATATCAAGCTCTCGAGAAAATTGAAATTGAGAATGGTGGTTCATCACAGTGTGAATCCTCACAAACTACCTAAAGAAGTTCGATTTTATATATAGATATATATATATATATATATATATATCATTCCTTAGTGGATACATTCATGATAATAGAAGGAAAGAAGATAGCTAAATATACACACACACACACACAAATATACATATACATATATATAAGTAGACCTTATAGTTAATGCTCATGCTTTCCAAAGATTATGTGCTTTGTCATGATCCACTAAAGATTGTTCCTCCAACCACAATTATGGAATTTAAAACTCAAAAGTAATGAATATAGTAAACACTTAACATTCAACATACTAATTATGAAACGACATATCTAGCATCCTCAGCATTGTAAAATGAGAAAGATACCACTTTGTACACTCACTATTCAAGTAAAAATATACAATAGCGTAAACAATATGAATGCATTACAATTAAGTTAAAACATCCATTTAATATGAACCCTTCTTTTTCTTTCTGCCCATTTCTCTTACATTGCTAGCAAACAAAGATTAATATGAAGCTCTTACACCTCTACGCTAATCCAAACAAGCTAAGAGTGCCACCAGTGTGAAGCATCACCATAGGTAACGTGTGTTGCCATCTCTTAAGGTATAATCAGGATCCATAAGAATACTATTTGTTGTAAAATGTAAATAAAAAAATTAAAATCTTAAGATTATGCAAATTATTCATGAACTTCTACTTACAAATAACCTAAAACTTAAATTAAAATTTATTTTAACCTATTTACCTAACTCACTTAAAATCTAAATAATAATTTAAACAATTCAACTTACTAAATTAAACTAATAAACTATATTAAATTAGTAATAACTATCATAATGCTAAAGTATTCACAAAACTAATGTAGTAAAAAAAAACTCTTTAAAAACTATAAACTACTTAAGAACTGCTAATTAAAACCATGAAAATGGTAAACAAACAAACTAAATTGAAACCCTTGAAGAACTTCTTGCCACCATGCTTTCCACGAAGTTCCTTCTTCAGCCATGTCCTGCTATAGCTACCTTCAGTCCAGCACATGTCATATCCATCTCAACACAAGTAATGCCACACTTCACAGCAAAGGAATCCCAGCAAGGCCTTAGACATTTATTATAAAAAAATAACTTTTTTATCAGATTAATCAAAAACTTTAAAAATGAAGAAAGAAGCCATCTGCAGTAAATTGAAGTTATGTTTGACCTGTCTATGGCCAATAATAACCTCATATAATTCAGATCTGGTCTTGCCAACAACTTTCCGCTTTCCTTCTGCATGAGGTGAAAGATTTTCATCACATGAAAGAGAAACAATAAAAAATTTTAATTGTATAGAACATGGGAGTTTTTTACTAAAAAAAAAATTACCTATCTCTTTGTATCTCCCAAAGTACATAAATACATATAATTGAAACCTTAAAACAAAAACTACCCGCTATCAAATGAACACAATTAAAGAAAACCCATCTTACATAATCAAATGATAATCCAAAAAAAAAATAACTATTTTCAATAAAAAAATATTCAAAATATTTTGAAAAGAAAATCCACAGATTTATTTTATCGATAATGAAGTTCCAAATTCATTATTCCATATCCATAACAAAAACCAACTCAATAATAATCCAATCCCAAAAAAAAAAATGGTTCATCTTTGCATCTAAATCATAAAAGTTCTTAGTTCTTCTGATAAATTGGAAGCTTCCCTCTGGTTTCAATATCTATGTGCGAACTTCTTGTTTTCTTTGTAATTTTGGGCGTACATGTACGTTCCGACGAGAGGGCGAGGAGGAGAGTAGCACTAATCGAATTTTTAGACACCTTGTGGGAGATCTTGCCGGGCAGATCCTTCCCTAGCCCACTCATTATCTTCTGCTCAAACGGCGACAAGCATATGCCACCGCCCTCATCCTCATCTGCTGCTTCCCCATTTCCTTCCTTGACTCTTTTCTTCCTTCACTCATGACCTAATGCCCAAACTATCTCATTGAAACTCTAATCAAAAGATAGGTACACCTCTAATTTAGGGTTCTAGTAATCCAAAGAAGATTAACAGGAAGCATAGGCTGAGGATAGCAAAAGGGGCTTGGGGTCGAGTGAGGAAGAAATCGGGCCTGTGTAAACGTGTGAAAGAGAAAACAAAAAAAAAATCAGCAGCAGAAGGAAAACAACTTTAGTTTAAGAAATTTTCAATTTTGATCAATAATTTTTTTTCGTAATAAAATTACTTTGTTTGATTACCATTTTTTTTCACATCAATCATCTAATATTTTTAATAGGAAAATAGGAGGAATCATATTATCTCTATCTCTTGCAGTACGTTTGGATAAAAAATTTTAAAATTTTGAAGAATTTCAAAATTCAAGCATTTCAAAATTCATCAATTTGAAATACTAACATTTGTAATTGTATTATTTAGATAAATATTTTTTAGAAAGAATTTTGGACTACTAAAATTTGATAAAATAAAAAAATAATTATAAAATAAAAATAATGATAAAAAATATAAGAAAAAAAATATAAAATAAAATATACAATATGGATATCATTATATTTGTAAAAATACATAGTTATTATTAATAATATGAAAAAAAAATATATATATATATATGTTATGTTAAAATAAAATAATATTTCTTTTTTTGGTTTTTTATTTAATTGTGAGAATATGTAATGAAGTAGAGGTAGTTTTAGAGGAATTTTGAAAAACCACCTATTTAGGTGAGTTTTCAAGAAGGAATTTGAAAATCTCAAATTCTCTTTTGAAATTTCTTCAAAATTTTGAAATTTTTTAAATATTTTTGACAAAACAAGGAAATTGGGTTTTAGACATTCAATTTAAATATCTTGATTGAAAAAAAATCTCTCCTTGAAATTTCTTATCCAAACACACTCTTGAGGTATTTTAGAATTCAAATTTTATTCTCACTTAATTATGTTTTTTGACCACATTATTCTTTTTAATCACTTAAAATTACAAAATAAAGGTGTTTTATTATTTCACAATCTTACATGCCTCTTACACTGTTGAGTAATATTTCCAACTCAACTATTAAATGTTATTTAAATATTATTTACTTGTTAAATAAATAAATTACATATTAAAGAATATAAATAAGCCATTTATATGTTAAATAAATAAATAATTTAAATGTTAAGTAAATTGATATATAATTTACATGTTAAATAAACAAACAATTTACATGTTAAATAAAAATATACATGTTAAATAAATAATGTTAAATACATAAACAAATTATACATGATTTTCTTCAATATTGAACAGTTCTAATAACAATTATATTTTAATTTGATTTAACATAAATGATAAAAAAAATTATTTAAGTATAACTTTTTAAATATTATTTACATGTTAAAATAAATAAATTACATATTTTTTTGAGTAGTACATTTTCATTAGAAGTTACAATTACAATCAGCATATTACATTCTATGAACAGGTAACTATGAAAATCACATAACTCAAACTAGGTAAACTAGTAAATAACTATAACAAACTAAACAAACTAGTAAATAACTAGACTAACTCAAACTCACACTTGATGAGACTCGAAGCTGAGACCTCAAAGTCTCAGGAATACTAAATAATTTAATATGTTAAATAAATAAGTAATTTAACTATAAAGTTTTGTCATGACTTATTCACTTGACACAACTATTAATATATAAGGGCAATATAGTAAAATATACATTAGGTAATTTTACATTCCCCTAACCAAACACAAAATATTTATTTTCCTTCCAATCAAACCAAATCCAAGAATTTAATATTCAAAAGATTTCCAGATGTATAGTGTTTTGTCCTTAATCAAATTCTCTAAAGGAATTTAATTTTCTGTAAACCAAATGTCTCCTGAAAGAAAAAGAAAAAAAAATCGACAAACAAGCACAGTGACAACCAATGAATGGTAAAACAAGTTTAACGGAAAAGAGAAGAGCGTGGCCGCTTGAGGTGTCGAGAAAGACACCAACTTTTAAGTGTATTGATTGATGGATTGATGATCGATTGGAGATCTTTGGTTTTTTAATAGCTTTTTAAAGAAGTTTTGAGGTGTTGATGGCTTATTCTTTGGATGAGAGATTTGTTGGTTTGATTAAAGTTAGAGATGTTTGGAATGGTGAATGTGAGATTTGGTGGTTGGTTGTACTTTGATGAATGATGAGTCTGATTTAATTGGAATTGTTGAATTGTTGAAATGGTGAATATTGTGTTTTTGGCAGTACCTGTTTCCTTGTATTGCGGGGGGTAACTCTCATGGGATTGGCTGCGTAGAGAGGCTATCAAGGCTTGGTGTGTTAGGAGAGCTGAGGTATTTTTGTGATGAGGTGATAATGCTCTAAAATCTTTGGCGTTGGCTGTAGCTGTCTTTGGATGGCTCTGTGCACTTTTTAGATTGTCTCAGGTTTGTACCGTGTCGTTGTGAGTGAACGGTTTGTTGCAGTGGCAGAGTAAGAAAACTTATTTAGTGGGGACTTCATTTAAGTATATTAAATTATTGAAGAAATAACAATAATGTAATAGTGATAATAAAAATAAAATTTTTGTATCTAATAATTGTTAAAAAAATTTCAATTACATTTGATATGATTTTATATTTTGAAAATGAGACATAATAGTTTTGTTATCAATGCTTTAGAATACATATTTTTCAAAATACATAACCAAACTATCATTGGATTACGCAAACAAGTAAAATATTTATTGTTGAAAATGCATTATCTACTATGACAGTCACAATCGATAGAATTAATGTTAACGTCAACAATAAATAAACTAATGGATACACTTTATTCTCTTCCATCTTAAACATTCTTATAGTAAAATTCTTTTTTTTTTCAACTTTGAAAACTCATTTCCAGTGTAAGTAAAATTATACTTCCATCTATCAAACATTTCACTGAAAAAATTTGAATAAAATTTTATAAAACATAAAAATTTTATTTATATAAATTTAATTTTTTTTATTTGGGCCAATGGCTCCGCCCCTGATTAATATTGCATTGCGATTTGGACTGAAGGTTCTTAAAATTATGCTACCATGTGTTTCTTTGTAGAGAAATGTGATTTGGTTAATTTATTTCAAGGAAAATGGCTAACACTTCCCAAATTTAGCATGCAGTGCAAACCAGAGACTGATCATGTCCAACTCAGCTTCAACGGGACAGATCAAATTTTTATGGCTTAATACTCAAATACGTCATCCATATTTGTCACAAAATAGAATTAAGTTCTCAACATTTAATTGCATGAAAATCAACCTAAACGCTTCAAAATAATTAAATTAAGGATATTTTCGTTAAATCCTTTAATTTCCATTACCCCTACACAGTAATAAAACTTAACGGTGTTAGAGGGAATTAACGAAAATGTCCTTAATTTAATTATTTTAAAACATTTAGGGCTGATTTTTATATAATTAAACGTTAGAACTTAATTCCATTTTTGTGGCAAACGTAAGGGACATATTTAGGTATTAAGCCAATTTTTATTAAATAATCAAATTGAATCATTCCCTAAGAAGATTAATTCAATGGTAAGTAGATAACATTCTCAGAAGCATGAAACTCAGAATTTGATGCAAAATCAAATAAAAATGTACCGTTTCATACAAACAGACAAGAGTAGAAATAAAGCATGATTTGAATTAAAATACTAAATGTAAACGTATTACATTCAATATATATTGTATATGGCCTAAGATTATAATGTTAATGTTTCAAGGCATTAAACGGCTACATATAATATTATAACCTCCAAAACAGTAAAGGTTAAAGCTTTTCTAACATTAAAACTTACACAAAGAAGGAAAGCGGCAACTTATACATAAATATAATGTTAAAGCTTTTAAATTTGTAATATTTATTATTTTAAATGTTATATTTGTTTTGTTATTAGAATTACAGTTACAACACTAACCTAGTCTCATATTTTATATATTTTTTATATTATGTCTCTAAAAAGTAGTTCTAATTCTTTAGCTAAATAAATTACGCAAATTCAATGGATTATACAAATTAAAGTTAATGAACATATAAAATCATATTAATAAACCAAAATAAATTTTTGGGTTAATAGTATAAATACCCCCTGAATTATAATGATTAATTCAATGTGATACATCTGCTGAACAAAATTTAATGTTCCGTTTATTGATGTGGTATGTACCTAACGCTAACTTCATTTGTTGAGTCAGATGATGTGAATAGTAGACCAATAGGAGGATGGCATATGAAAAAACATGTTGCATGCCATTGAGTGATGATGTGGATCGCCACATGTCATGCTAAAAAATAAAAATATGTATCTTTTATTTTTTTTCCTTTCTCCCCTCCCTCCATTATGGCCGGATCCGGCCGTGGCCGACCAAATTTGACCAAACAAGGCTAGATCTAAAATCGACTTCGTTGGTCGACTTCCAAAACGGCCAAAAACATTCTAAATAGATCAAGATCTGGCCATGAAAATCTATGTGCTAACCAGTTTTACACATATTTTTACCACTCACACTACTAGAAAATGAACCTTTAGCAACCAAAATTTGCAACGACTAAAAGAGTCGTAACAAAATCTCATGACATTTGTAACGACTTTTTATAGTCGTTGCTTAATTGATTTTTGTTATATTTTATGCAACGATATTTGTTGTTGTTGCAAATTATTATCAAATTAACAGCGATAATAAAAAGTTGTTACGATATCTTATTATATTTGCAACGACTTTTAATTATCGTTGTTTATTTGATTTTTTTATATTTTATACAACGACATTTATTGTTGTTGCTAATTTTTATCAAATTAACAACAATAAAAAAAGGCATTGTAAAAAAAGTCGTTGCGATATCTTATTATGTTTGCAACGACTTTTCATTGTCATTACTTAATTAACATTTTAAATATTTTATACAACTACAAAAAAAATTGTTACCACACACACACACACACACACACACACACACATATATATCATATTCATTGCGAAAAAAAATCGTTTCGAAATCGTATTAGATTTGCAATGACTTTTCATAATTGTTATTAAATTATTGTAATTTAATTTTTACTTTGTATAATTTATAAAAATTAAAAATAAGAGAAATAAAAAATTAATTTCTTTAATTTTAACATTTAGGTTCATTTAATAATTAACCATTAATATTAGGATATAATGTTAAATGATTTATTTTGTGAAGTAATATTAATTAAGATTAATTAAAATAGGATGGACATTATGTAAGAGGTAATATTTGATTACGATTATTATTTAATTATATAATTTAATTATTAAATTAGGATAATCATAACTAGGATAATTTATTAAGATATTTGAGATAATTTGGGAAATAGGTTAATTTTAATTTTAATGACATAATTCTTAGGATTAGGATAGGATAAATTTTAAGATTATAATTAAGATGAGGATTATTATTAGATTTATTAGCTTTATTATTAACATTTATAAAAAAAATAAATCAGGATAAAATTGAAGGTGATTAAACAAATGAGATAATATATACTGTATGTAATACTGACTTTTTAAAAGAAATATTGTTCAATCTTCCTCAGTTTCTAATTTAACACTTTTTTAATCTCAAGTTTGTACTACAATATTATTAAATTATCATCATGTCCATATTACCGAATTGACAATCTTGCAGTGTAACGCCGGCCTAAACACTAGTTTTATTTAAATTATCTAACAAAATGCTTAATTTTAACACACAAGGAATTATTTCAAACGTAAAAAAATAATTGAAATTGAAGATTAATTAAAACTTTATAAATGTATATTATATTTTTAAAATTAACATTTTATAACAAAAATATGCAAAGTTAATTACCTTATGTATACAAATGTTGCAAAAATAAATTATAAATTTTTAAAGTATTAATAAGATGAACAAATAAAACAAAGAACATATATTATTCGATGATGACAATTTTAAATTACTAAATTATTATTTAGCTAGAATGCTTGTTTATTTAAATATTTGATTTTTAAAAGATAATTAAAAATTACTTTATTTTATTTTTACTCCTCATTCCTCAATTCTTTACTCAATAAAAATAGAGTTTACTCAAATTTTAAACAGACCCCACAGTCCCACATCCACTTCCTACACACCCCACACGTTCACTCCCTCTCTCCCCGTCTTGCTCTTTTTCACATTAACCCTAAATTCTACCCTCATCCTATCAGGCGGCCATCATTATCTTCCTCTTCTAATCTTCTCATTTCACTCTTTCCTACACTAAGCAGCAGAATCATGCCTAAGCAACGCACTAAGCAGCCTCCTCTTTCGTGCCTCTGCTCTCCCCTCTCGCTAGCCCCTGCCCCCTAGCAGTAGAATCATGGATCACAGATGACTCTCAATCGCCATACCCAGTTTTTGCAGATTGACTCGACACCCATTCAAGTTCAACATATTCAACAAATTAAAAAGGTAGTTTTCAGTTTTATAGTTGCTTATGATTGAGTCTGGAGGCAAAATGTGGTAGGAAATGGTGATGGTGAGTCTTGTTCTTCAGGAGGCGGCGGTTCCAGCGAAGGAAACTTGAGGTCTTAGGGTTAGACTTTGAGTGGGCTTGGGTTTGAAATGGTTGTTTAAGTTCTAATTGTTTGGTTTGACAATGTTGTTTAATGGTTCTCTATTACTGTTTGGGTGTTTGAGTTCTATTCTCTTTTTTGACTAATGGTTATGATGGGGATTTGCAGTATTTGACTTGTATTTGTTCATGTTGGTATTCATTATTTTGCTCTTACTTCTGCAGCAAAGAAGTATAAGTGCAAAAGCATCCTTGGAGTCAACATAGGTTCTGGTAAGATTCTAATAAAAGCCCAAATTTCATGAGAAGAAAGACATTTTGTCTGTGTTCACTTGCAATTTCGTAGGTAGATTTATTTCTTGCGATTTTTAATTATAATGACACTTTTTGTTTATTTGTTTTTCAGGTACGAAGGTTTACTCCAGTGTTATCAAAAATATGTATTTTAATTTTGTCTTTTTTTTGAAAGTTTATGAGACTCTTGTTGTATTGAATTGTAATTGGTGATAAATGTATTATCTTTCATTTAAATATTATATTTTATTTTTTTTAAAATAATTGTAAGAGTTCTTTTTATTTTTTATCATATTTAAATAAATGTGAAAGCAATATAAAATAAAAACAAAAAATTGGATTCATAATTAGTTTTCACGACCAGAAATAGTTGTAAAACAAATTAATTAAAAACGACAAAAAATGGTTTTCTAATTATTTTTAGTAACAACTATAATAGTAGTAAAATAAATTAGAAACGAGAGATAAGTGGTTTCGTATTTATCTGTTGCAACGATTATAGTCGTTGCTAAACTAATTATTACAACTATTAAAAAACTGTAGCTAAAAAGGAATTGTAACCAAATATATTCCGTTGCTAAAAAAAATATAGACAAAATATTAAGTCGTTGCTAAAATAATAATATATTAGCAACGGAAAAAAGTCGTTGCAACAAATATTTTTTTGCAACGACTTATTATTTGATGAAAGTCGTTGCATATACTTTTAACAACGGAATTATTTGCAACGACCTTGCAACGACTAAAAGTTGTTACCAAAAAGTTTTAGCAACAATAAATTTGCATTTTGCAACGACTTTAAACGTTGCGAAATGCTCATTTTCTAGTAGTGTCATGAAAATAAGAAGTATAAAATTAATTCTAGAGTTTATAATTGTTCAGTAAAACCACAATTTTCTCTTATTAATTTATGGTAGTCCATGTGATTGGTAAGCTTTACTTTGATTTTCTAGAATAAAATTGCTACATATATTTCCAAATATAAATTAATTGAAACTTAACTTGACAATTTATTTCAAATACACTATCAATGAAGTTTTTTTTTTTTTTTTACATATGAAGCAAGATATTGCTTTAACTCAAACAAAACCTAGATCGGCTTATACCAATAATGTCATCTTCTAAAAGTTTATTCAGCTCCACTGGTAGTTGACTTAAGTGAGTCAAGTCAGAAGGAGTGTGCATGGGCTGCCAAGAAGTCTGCACAAGTGTTTCCCTCACGGTAAACATGTTGTATGTCACAAATCCAATCTCTGCCAAGTAGTTCTTTGCAAGACCACAATAAAGCAAGATAAAGGGTCTCGTTCTTGCAAAGCTTGAGTGATCTTGGTAACTGCAAATAAAGAATCTGACTCAATGACCACCTTACGGAAACCAAGGTTCCATGCTGATATTAGGCCAAAGTATACAGCATAGACTTCAGCTCAAGCAATCGAACCCCATCCAAATTTTCCTGTAAAACCAAAGATTCACTTTCCCTGATGAGCCCGACCAATACCTCCGACTACTGACCATCCAGGATCATGCTTCACCGATGCATCAACATTGAGCTTCAGAACCCCTTCATCTGGCTTAAGCCATGCTATGTATTTCATCTGTTTTACCTAGGTAACTGGATTTGCTAACTGAGTACCTTTGATGTCTTCCACATATTTCAGAATTCTTTGTTGACCATTCACAGGCCAAGAAAATCCTTGTTCAAAAATAGATTTATTCCTCCAATTCCATATATGCCAACAAATCACAGCAAATAGAGAAGCCTAGTCAGTGATCCCCATCACTACACCAAATTGCTTGCTGAGGTTAGTTAGCAACCAATCTTTTAAGTGTAAGATTATTAAACAGATAAAGATTTGCAGTTTGCACCACAAACCCATTGAGTCTAAAGTTGTGACGTGGGACAATCTCTTAGTGCGTGTAAAATAGTTTCTGTGTGAAATCCACATCTCGAGCACGTGATGTCTCCCACCATTTTTCTCTTAAAACAAACTTCTTTGTATAAAAGTCTGTTATGTGTAAGAAGCCAAATAAATTGTTGAACTCTGAGTAGGACATGTAGTTTCCATACTGTATGCCACGAGAAATTAGAGTCAATATTCTCCGAAATAGGAGAGTATGCAGACTTCACTGTGAAGTCACCCGAGGAAGAGGCCATCCAGTATGTTTCATCTTGCACCGTAGAGAGGGAAGGTAGTAGATTAATTTGGTTTATCACATCCCTGGGTATTGTATTCATCTTACTCCAATCCTAGCTACCATCATTGAGTTGGAGATCACACACTTTCCACCTTGAACATTCTTGTGTAACAGACTGAGGACAAACTTCAGCAATAGTTTTTGGACCCAACCATTTATCGTGCCAAAATGACGTATTTCTGCCATTGCCAACAATTTTCCCACAACCTTTAGCAACAACATCTCTACTAGATATGATACTCCTCCATGTGGATGGCGCAATTCTCAATGGCTGAGCTTTCAAGAATGTATTTCCTTTTAAATATTTTGCCTGTAGAACCCGAGCCCAAAGACCCATATCCCCCACTTCGAGTTTCCATCCCAGCTTCAATTCCAATGCTTCATTCATATTAGCGGTTTTTCGAATCCCCAATCCTCCAACAGCTTTAGAAGTACACACTATGTCCCACTTAAGCAAATGAGGGCGACGTCTAGTGCTTGTTGAGCCCCAAAGAAAGTCACAATTAAGCCTGTCAATTTCATCAGATACCGTAGCTTATAGTTTGGCTGTTTGCATAGTGTATGTAGCTATAGTGCTCGTGACAAATTTAATTAAAGTAGATCGCCCTACCATAGACAAACTTTGCACTTTCCAGGCTACTAATCTACTTTGAACTTTATCTAAAAGTGGCTGAAAATCAACTCTCTTAGCCCTCCTACTAGGAATGGGTACACCAAGATATCTACCAAAATTCTCATTGTGAGACATATTAGTGATCACAAAAATATTGATAAGTACATTAAGCTGAACACTGCAAGATGTTTTTAAATTTCACAAGTAGATTAAAATAGTAATATATGCCTTTAAAATCTAAAAATTCCATTTACGATAAATTAGATAATAATCTATCATTTAAGTACTTAGTATTTTTATTAATTTGGCAAGTGGTAGTATAATTTCTAGTTTTTGTTTCTTACCAAAAAAAAAGATTAAAAATGGTTTATTTTCTTGATGTCTTTATTTATAGAGTAATATATAGCAAAAACGTATGTAACAAAAAAAAAACATAGCAAAAACGTACAAAATGCTTCGTAAAGGTTAAATCGAGGGGGGTCGTGCGTCGGCGCTGATGAACATCTGCACCCCAGCGGCACATACATAGCAACGCTATCAATGAAATAGTTATTTCCCGAGACCAGACTGATCGTAGTATTCCCCGAATCATACACTTTGGCTCCGTTATTAACAGTACATGAATCGAACCCTGCTTCATTCACCAGCGCCACATTGAACTTCTTGGGATCGTACAGGAAAACTACACCACAACCAACAATCACAAGTTTTCGTCTTCATTTATTACTCTTCCATATATGTACAGAAGAATTACAGTATTTAAAGCCATTAATATATTGCATGCAGACCGAGTAAATAGCTGGCATAGAAGTTTTTGAATACAGTCTAGCTCTGCCTGTTTCTGGCCAAGCCCCAACCATCAAGATCTCCACTAGATAGGTTGTGCAGTGAATTAAATTCCTCGAATGGAAGCAGCAAGAAATATAGCAAAGCTAGGGATAGGATTGAGCTGCCACTAATTGCCTTTCTCATTTTCAGATTCTCTAGTGAAATACTTTGCTACCAATATTAATCTGGAGAAAACAAAGAGAAGATCGAGAGAAGACCAGTTTGACGAAACTAAGCAACCATGAGAATCAAGGAAACGCTTTTTATAGAGGCTGGATGGAGACAATTAAAAACAATGACATGTAGCTTTAATTGTTTTTTTTGGAAATAAAACAATGTTACATGGAAACAATTAATCTTTTCTCTCTCTTTCAATCTCTAAAGGTAATGTTTTTTATTAGAGTTGGTTATTGGGCGGGGTTGGCCTGACTCGGTTTGTAACAAAATTGGGTCAAACGGCCCAATAACCGAACCGGTATTGTACCGGTTCGGAACCGACCTAGTCCGGTATGTTACTGGGTTGAGTCGATTCTTATTAATTGGAACCGAGCCCGCTAAGGGTCCGGCCCATTAAGGACCGGGACCGGACAGAACCGGATTGGTTCCGGTTGAACCTGTTCGGTTCAAAAAAACAAAAAAAAAATAAATGAAGGCTGCCACTGCGCATCATTCAGAGAGGCAAGTCACAGAAATGCCCGTTGCCTATCAATCCTTTTTTTTTATTTTTTTTATTTTTTTCCTATAAATACCTCTATTTTATCTTTTATTTTTCTTTATATTTCTTCTATATTTTCTCTCAAATCTACTATCTACTTTCATCTACTCTTATTCTCTTCACTCTCATACTCTCTCAATATTCACTCAAACTCTCTCAAATTCACTAAAATTCCCTTATTCCAAATTTATAATATCATCATTTCCTTTCTAAATTTCATTTTTCTTTTTATTTTATAATTTTACAAATTTTATTTTTAATTTTCAAGTTTCAATTTCCAAATTCTAATATATTATATATATCCCTTATTCCAAATTTATAATATCATCATTTTTTTTCTAAATTTCATTTTTCTTTTTATTTTATAATTTTACAAATTTTACTTTTAATTTTTAAGTTTCAATTTCCAAATTCCAATATATTATATATATCATACATCTATTTTTAAAATTTTTAACATATATTTATTTTCAAAAAAATATAAAAATGTAAAATTTCTTTCGTCGTTCATGCTCTGTTTCTCGACCTTTTGGTTCGAAATTCTTAATTTGGGTGATGAATCATTTAATGAAATTGAACCCGATATTCATCTGGAGGAGGAGCTTCCTTTGGCACCACCATCGTTTGGTCATGGTCGTGGAGGAGGTCATGCTCAAACACAATCATCAGCTGCCATCACTGCTGCTACATCATCAAAACCGAAGTTTAGTCGAAAAAAAACAAGCAGGGTGTAAGATCCGATTCTACCTACTGTAGAGTCTAATTTCATAAATTAATAGTGGAAATTAAATAAATAATGAATATTGATTTCCACTTGAATGAAAAGTTTCTTCACTTGAATTGCGAAAAAAGGCAATTTCGGTGAAATACCCAATGGGCGAGCAAGATGAAAATCGCCAATTATGATGACGAGGGCGAGCAGATGAGTTCGCCCAAATGTTGCCAAGGCTCTTGATCGCCCATGTAGATTGAGGAAATTAAAATGTTAATAAGAGTGAAAAATTGTGGGAAATTATAGCAAGATGACAATCGCCATAGGTGATGGCGAGTTGGACTAGGGCGTGGGCGAATAGGTGTGAGGTGAATCAGAACTGTGCAGCAAAAATGGACTTTGTGAGATATACGGTCGAGGACAATAAATGAAGAAAGAATAAAGTCAATAAAGGAAATAACGTCATTGGTAGGGGAATAAGACAAATGGTGTAATAAGTCAAGAAAAGTGGCTGTGGACTTCACGCCATTGGCCTCTCGGTTTGGACAATTAATGGCAAGTGAAGTAAGTCAAAATATGCAGAGGAAGGCTTCTCATAGCCGTTGCTTTTGGTGCAGTTTTTCTTCATGCATTAAATAAATGAAAGACGTAAAATAAATGAAGGAAATGGGATAAGGCCAAGTGATGAGTTTTGATTGGATAGCATGACTATATAACAAGAAACGTTTGAGGAAACCGATTTAGCCATATTCATCTTCTTCACGAGAGCTATACAACTGCCAATTTATGTTCTTTTTTTTTTTGTGCAAAGCCAATTTATGTTCTGATTCCTCTCATTTCTACCATGTCTGATTTACTATATTTCATCCATCAGTTGGCTAAACATGTAAACCACCTTGCAAACCTTTCCTCCTTAGTTGGATGAGCTAAAAGAATAAGCAAAGGAAGGCCAACATGAGATGGAAAGCAATCTGTTCTGGAAGTGCAGTTGATTGAGGTGAGTTTCATATTTCAGAGGTGTTCTTGATATTCAATGGTAGACTTAGATGTTTACAACATAGAACACAACCTTGTTTTAGTTAGATCTTTAGAGAATATGGAAACAAGGAAAATAATGGAATAAGTGACGACAATGGCGACTACAGTGATCGCCCATGTTGTAAACTAGTAATCGCCAATGAGGCGAATAAATAATGAGGAACTCGCCAAGGTAAAGCATGTGTTCAAGGGACGAGAACGCCCAATTCTAGTGAAGTGAATTAATGGGCGAGCTCACTCGCATAAGGCATTGGGCGAGAAGAAATGTAGGCGAACTCCCACAACTTCAAGCCAATGTAGTCTTGGCGAGTTGAATGTTGGGCGAGCTAATTGGAGCTCTGTTGGGCGAGTAGTCATTTGATTTATCTCAATCTCGCCAAATGTTATGAAATGAAAATATTAATGGCATTTATATATTATTTGCAGCCGATAATTGGGAATGGCTATTGGCGAGCAGGAAGCAGGGCGAAGCAAGGCTTCGTTAAACCAGGTAAGGGAGATGTGTGTGAAGTGATGCATGTCCTGTGGAGTAGATTTTATGAAAACATTAAGTTAAATGTTTTGTTTTCTGACATGCATTGTTTGAGAAATTTAATTGATATTGGGCGAGCTACTAAGCCGACCCTTATGTTATTTCGGGGCGAATTAGTAAAACGGCGGGCGAGCCAATAAGGCGAGCTCTCTTTTATGAGATTTTATATCTTGGGTGAGTAGCCTTGTTTTAAGTAGAAATCCGGGCGAGCCAATGTGGCAAACTCTTTTAATAGTGTTTTGGGGCGGGCGACCCCTTGTTTAAGAAAGTTAAGGGCGAGCCACTGAGGGCGAGCCAGTTTTACTTGTTGTTGTTAAGAGCAAGGGTTGGCGGGCGAATACTTGTCACCCCATTTTTGAGTGACCATGGGCGAGCCATTCTGGGCGAACGGTTTTTAAAGTGTAATTTCTTAAACGAAAAATGAATTATTTTTAATAATTTCGAAAACAGAAAATATAAAGCCTTTTGGGCGAATAGATTACAGGGCGAGCCACTGAGGGCGAGCCAGTTTTGCTTTCTGTTTTCAAAAGCAAGTGTTGGCGGGCGAACACAAGTTCACCGCACTGGGCGAGCTGCCATGGGCGAACCAATTAGGTGAGCAGACCATGGGCGAGCAGTTTTAAAGGTTGATATTTTTGAAAGGTTGTCGAGGTGTTTTGTAAACAGAAGCCTAAACCTTTTTGGAAAATCAAATCATTTTGAGGAAATGATAATGTGGGTGAGATAAGCCCTTAAAGGTTGTCATGAGATATGAAAATGATCTTGAGACTTTAAGCCCTGAATTCATGCATTATTATTCATATAGTTGCGTGACCTACCTGGGGCGGTGGCTCGGTCAATGGACCAATGAGTGCACCTCAGGGCGTTACAGGGCTGATGGACCCGCCAAGTCATCAGCGGTCTCGAGGTCACTTGGCAAGTGGACCCGAGGACCACCTATAGATTATGGCCATAGATCTGAGATAGTCGTGAGGGGCGATGGCCTACGGGTGCACCCCAATAACGGCAGATTCTGTTCTCGCAAGGGGGAGGGGGAACGATGATAGCATGATTTATTTGTCGCCTAGTCTCAACTTACCAATTTCTGTTTACTGATAAGATTTATTGAATCTTATGTATTGTTTACTGCATTTTAAAGTAAACTGTTTAACCAGTGATTTAAGTGGTGAAATAAGAGAGTTGTTTACTATATATCCATGTTCTTTTCTACTGAGTTATTATAAGAAAAGAATAAATGTGTTGCGATATATAGTTTTGCTTTAATTAAAGCAGCATATGTTTCCTTTGCTGAGCGTATGAATCGCTCACCCATTTGTTTTTAACTCTAGAGATAAAAGACAAGGAGTTAGAGAGTTAGCTCTCAGACGGATCTAACTATGTTAAAGCACTGAGGCATGTTATGCTAAACGTGACAGGTACAGTCTCTTCTCTTTTACATTTCGGACATAAGTATACAGTACTACTTTAGTGAAATGAGTCAATAGGGGATGTTGGATATGAGAAATTCAGTTTAGTGAAATGAGTCAATAGGGGATGTTGGATATGAGAAATTCAGAAAAGAATTTTTATATTCTGAATTTGATAAATAAATATTTATCAATTATTACGGTCACTGTTGAATGTTAATGGCATCGCAGACAGCCCAACCGGTAAAGATTGATGGAAATACGTAAAAAAATGTGGTAACGGGATGTTACACAGGGTATGGGAGTATTTCGACATTGTAGCAAAAGAAGATGAGACGAATAAATATTGTGCTATCTGTAAATTGTGCAAAGGCGTTTACTCTTATAACTCCGGTGGAGGTGGTGGCGGTACAGGTACATATAAAAGACATTTAATTACTATACATAAAATTAATCCTGATGCCGAAGAAAATGAAATTTTAGAAGGTAAACAATCTCAAATTAATACACAAGATGGTGGAAAAAATTTTAGTTTTGATAATGTTCAAGCTAGACGTGGTTTAGTTGGATTTGTAGTTAGGACTGAATAACCATTCACAATTTGTGAAAAAACAGGATATTTAGAATTTGTTTGTAAATATTTACAACCTGCATATAAATCTGTTTCTAGACATACATTAAAAAGAGATTGCATGGATATGTTTAAAGAATATAGACAAGCTTTAATTGATAAACTTAGTAATATTTCATCTAGGGTTAGTTTAACTAGTGATATATTGTAACATCCCAAATCCACAGTATAACGTAATATTCACTTATAAATCACACTTACTTACCGGTTGGGCTGTCTGTGATGCTTAATAACTCCTAACACTTAAATTTGAATTAATACTCTTATTCCTCATACTAATATGAAAATATGAATTATTAAATTCTTTCCTTAAGATGTATATACATTCCTTTGAATTTAGTACTGTACAACTTTACTGAATATATAAAAGAAAATAATGTACCTTCGTTATCAGATTTCTGGAAGGTAATTCCCTTAGTCTGAAATCAATAATCTGTGGAGTGAAAAATAAGGAGTGAGCGACAACGTGCTCAGTAAGGAAAGTGTATGCTGCTTATAAAACTATATCCTCCAAATACATTTATTTTTTTTCTCCCCCAGTAACTCAGTAAGGAAAAAATGGATATAGTAAACAGTAAACAGGATTCAATAGATCCTTTCAGTAAACAGAAATCAATGAGTTGAGACTAGGCAACAAACAAATCATGCTCTCATTGTTCCTCCAGGAACACAAGTTGTCTGCTTTTGGGGTGCACCCGTAGGCCATCGGCCCTCACGGCTATCTCGGCTAGATCTATGGCCATAATCTATAGGTGGTCTTCGGGTCCACTTGCCAAGTGACATCGAGACCGCTGATGACTTGGCGGGTCAATCAGCCTTGTGACGCCCTGTGGTGCACCCGTGGGTCTATTGACCTGAGCCATCGCCCCCAGTGGGTCACTCAGTTACGTGAATAATAATGCATGAACTAAGGGCCTAAAGTCTCAAAAATTAAATCATATTTCATTAAAAACCTTTATGGAATTATTTCACTCATATTATCATTTCCTCAAAATGATTTAATTTTCCAAAAAGGTGTTAGGCTTTCTGTTTACAAAAGGCAATTAAAAACAGATCATTTTTTGTGTGAGAAAAATACCAAGTAAATCAGCTCGCCCAGTACGGCTCGCCCATGGTCAGCTGGCCCAGTACGGCTCGCCCATGGTCAACTCGCCTAGTGCGGTGAACTAGTGTTCGCCTGCCAACCTTAGCTTTTAAAACAATTTAAACTGGCTCGCCCATGTCAGTTCGCCCATTCTGGCATTTCCATAGTCAGTTTGCCCATTAGGCTGTTCCCATGGTCAACTCGCACAATGCGGCACTATCATGGTCAACTCGCCCAGTGAGGTCAACTCGTCCCGTTTATTAAAAACATATTTTATTTTTCTTTGGCTCACCCATAATTTTCTCAACAAAGGGGTTGCCCGCCCCAAAACATTAAAAAAGGGTTCGCCCATCTGTGGCTCGCCCGGATTTTATTAAAACAGGGTTGCTCACCCAAAATAACATAAAAGGGTTCGCCCACTTTGGCTTACCCGCCTTTTATCAATTCGCCCAAATCAACGTAGGGTTCTGCTTTATAGCTCGCCCAAGGTCAAAACCATTTATCAAATAATGCATGTCATAAACCAAAGCATTTTCTCAATAATCTCCATAAAATTTAACTCCACAGGACATGCATTCACTTCACACATATCTCCCTTACCTGGTATTACAAAGCCTTACTTCTTAGTCGCCTTTATCAATTCCCAATTTCCAGCTGCAAAATAATTTATTAAAACTATTAATATTTTCTTTTTGAATATTTTCTAAAACTATTAATTTTTTCTAACAAAATGGGCGAGAGTTGTGACTACTCTACAGCTCGCCATTCGCCCAACAGAGCTCGCCATTGACTATGGGCTTACACGTGGAAGCTTGCCCAATATTACTCGCCATTTATTGGCTTATTCGTGGGAGTTCGCCCAACATTGGAGCTCACCTGACAATTCAACTCGCTATGCTCTTGCATCTCAATTCGCCATTCGTGGCTTTTTATTCAAATGTGGGCTCACCCCATGAATTGAACTAACACTTGGCGACCTCGCCCACTTAGACAAGGACTTTCAACTTGGCGAGTTCTTTATTTCCTACTCGCCTCATTGGCGATCACTAACATTCCACATGGGCGATCACAATAGTCGCCCTTCTCGCCCATTTGGGCAGTCACAATTTCCATTTATTTTGGGGCGATCATACGCCCTCGCCCATTCGGGCGATCAGTCTGACTGTCCAAAAATGTTGGGGAACCGGTATATCGCCAATTCATGCATCACATTAAGGTCGCCTCAACCCTTGGGCGAGTATCCCAATGCTCACCTGCTTGGTGAGAAGTTGGCTAATCAAGTTCGCCCACCATGATTTATCTATCACGTTACATATGCATAATACAGCAGCTTATGTTCAACCATAAACGTCTCCAACCAGTAAGCAATATAGCCATGTTAACTTACTATACACTTTCATGCCCAGTAATCTACCTAGCATGTCATCACTATAACCCAAGGATTAAATACATACAACGTTGGCTGGAAATTCCTTTACCTTGGTTTAATCGAACTAGCACAACTCCAAGTTGTTCTTGTTTCCTCCCTCATCAGTCCTTCCTTTCTTGGTTTCTTGGATGGTTTAAGATGAAAGGGAGATTTAGCAAAAGGGGTTAGGTAGTTAGCTAACTAGGGAAATGAATTTTATACCAAGACTCCTTGGAAAACAAGAGCAAAGCAATCAGCTTCCAGCTACCTCTTTATATACAGGTTACTCAACACCCCTTTTGCTGCATGTTCACCTTAGCTTCTTCCCTCATCACTTCTCTTGTCTTGTAGTGTGTTAATGCATGAAAAAAATCACCCCACAAGAAATCGGCTAACTCTCTTTTCTTCCTACACGTTATTGACTATTTAGTATTTTCCTTGTTGACTTTGTTAACCCTTCTTCCTCAAGCATCTCTTATTTTGTCTTTATGCTATTAAATCTTAATCTTCCATCCTTAACAAACATGAGGAAAGAAAAGTGTATTAGTGGTAAAGGTATGGTTCTTGGCGTGTTGTCCACAACTCCTTGACTTTTCTTACCACTTCATACCATTTCAACCAATCACCATTAATCTCATGTGAAACCATTTAATTTATCATCTTTGGAATATTTTACTACCAACTAAAATTGATTAGTCTTGCCATGGAAAGGAAGTGGTTTGTACTCCACTTTGTAGCCACCTTTCTTGACTTCCCTTCATCCTTCCTTTTGACACTTCAACCAATAAGGTTTTTTTTATCCATGAACTTCATTTTATTTCTTTTGCATTCTTTCCAATCGAATGTTCACACCATATTGTAAAATAAAATTACAACAAATCCATAATGTAAAGTGAGATTTCATATTCAACATTGATTTAATTCCACTAAATAATTTAATTCTATTATCCATCATTTACAATAGGCTATACAGTATAATAAAATCGGGTCTCACAATTCTCCCCTCCTTAAGAAATTTGGTCTTCCAAATTTCACTCGGATCTGTCACTGAAGGAGCTCTGGATATCTCTCACGCATAAGGCTTTCTAACTCCCAAGTAGCCTCCTCCTCGTTATGATACTACCAGAGCACTTTAACCAAAGGAATCATCTTAGATCGCAATACTTTATCCTTCCTATCCAAGATCCGTATCAGTTTCTCAACGTAACTCATGTCCTCTCTGATCTCTAGTGGCTCATGTCGAATTACGTGAGAAAGATATGGATGGTACTTTCTCAACATCGAGACATGGAATACGTTATGCACTCCTAACAACTCTGGTGGTAGTGCTAATCGATATGCCACATCTCTCACACGATCTAAGATCTCATAAGGCCCAATGTATTGGGGGCTCAATTTTCCTTTCTTCCCGAATCTCATTATACCTTTGGAGGGTGAGACCTTTAAAAATACAAAATCACCCGCTACAAACTCTAATGGTCGGCGTCTGGTATCTGCATAACTCTTCTGCCGACTCTAAGCCATTCTGAGCCTTTCACAAATTATCCGTACATCACAGGAAGCCTGTTCGACCAGATCGGGAGGTAGTAATTTACGATCTCCCACTTCTTCCTATGCTATCGGGGATCTGCATCGTCTGCCATACAAGGCCTCATAAGGTGCCATGCCAGTGCTCGTATGAAAGCTATTATTATAAGCAAATTCTGCCAGGGGTAAGTGATCATCCCATGAGCCCCTAAAATCCAATGCACACGCTCTTAACATATCCTCGAGCATATGTATCGTACGCTCGGACTGTCCATCAGTCTGTGGATGAAAAGCGGTGCTAAAATTCAACTGGGATCCCATTGCCTCCTGAAATCTCTCCCAAAAATGAGGGGTGAAGTGGGAGTCCCTATCAAAGGTGATACTCACTGGAACACCATGTAACCTCACTATCTCCCTGACATATAAATTGGCTAAGGCACTAACTGAATCTGTAGATCTCATGGCCAAGAAATGAGCAGACTTAGTCAATCTATCTACTATCACCCAAATAGCATCATACCTCTTCCGGGTTCGTGGTAATCCCATAATAAAATCTATAGTAACATGCTCTCATTTCCACATAAGAATCGATAATGGTCGAAACATACCTGTAGGCTCTGATGTTCAATTTTAATCTGCTGGCATGTTAGACATCTAGCAACAAAATCAGCGATGTCCTTTTTCATCTTCGGCCACCAATACACTCTCCGAAGATTCTGGTACATCTTAGTACTACCCGAATGTAACGTGTATCTAGAAGTATGTGCCTCTGATAAAATTAAATCTCTTATCTGCTGATCATTGGGAACACATATCCTGCCTCTAAACCTCAGTATTCCATCGGTACCAATCTCAAAATTTGACATAACTCTCATTTGAATCTGATTGGCTATCCCGACGCAATAATCGTCACTCCTCTGAGCTTCTCTAATCCGATTCATCAAATCCAGCTCTATACGGAAACTAGTCATAAATCCATACTAGTAAGAGGAAATAACTGTCAGACTGAGGCTCGAGAACTGCTCTATCAATTCGTGCTCTCTGATCATCATGTAAGATACCATGCCAACATGCTTACGGCTCAGTGCATCTGCTACTACATTAGCTTTACCTGGGTGATACAAAATCTCACAATCATAATCCTTTAACAGTTCCATCCACCGTCGCTGCCTCAAGTTTAACTCTCGTTGTGAGAATATATACTTCAGACTCTTATGGTCTGTATATATCTAAAATTTCTCCCCGTACAAGTAATGCCACCATATCTTTAGTGCAAACACTACTGCGGCTAATTCTAAATCATGTGTTGAGTAATTCCTCTCATGATCCTTCAATTGTCGAGAACCATAGGTTATAACCTGATCGTGCTGCATGAGCACACACCCTAAACCTTGATCGGATGCATCGGTATACACCATAAATCCACCTGATCCGCTAGGAAGGGCTAATACGGGGGCACTAGTCAATCTCCTCTTAAGCTAAAGAAAACTACGCTCACACGCATCATTCCACTCAAACTTTACATCTTTACGTGTGAGTCGTGTCAATGGAGCAGCAAGTCTAGAAAATCCCTCCACAAACTTGTGATAATATCCGGCAAGACCTAAGAAACTCCGTATCTCGGTAACCGTGTTAGGCTTTTCCCACTGAACAATGGCCTCTATCTTGGACGGATCAACTGATACCCCGTTCTTCGACACTACATGTCTTAGAAATAAAATATGGTCAAGCTAGAACTCACACTTACTAAGCTTAGCATACAATTTTTGGTCTCTGAGGGTCTGTAAAACAATCTGCAAATGCTGCTCGTGCTCCTCCGGAGTCTTAAAATAAATCAAAATGTCATCTATAAATACTATGACAAACTTATCCAAAAATGGATGAAACACCTCATTCATCAAACTCATAAAAGCTGCAGGGGCATTTGTCAACCCAAAAGACATTACCAAGAACTCATAGTGACCATAGCTAGTTCGAAATGCTGTCTTATGCACATCCGACTCCTTAATTTTTAACTGGTGCTAGCTCAATCGGAGATCTATTTTGGAAAATACTTGTGCACCCCTGAGTTGATCAAATAAGTCATCGATCCTAGGTAGTGGATACTTATTCTTAACGGTAGCCCAATTCAACACCCGATAGTCTATACACAACCTGAGACTACCATCCTTCTTCCGAACAAATAATACTGGAGCTCCCCATGGTGACACACTGGGACGTATAAATCCCTTATCTAATAACTCTTGGAGCTGCTTCTTAAGTTCATCCAACTCAGTCAGTGCCATCCGATATGGGGGTTTAGAAATCGGCTCTGTACCGGGTACCAACTCGATCATAAACTCTGTCTCTCGATCCGGTAGTAACCTTGGTACATCCTCTGGAAATACATCTGAGAAGTCCTTGACCACAGGAATCTCTTGGATTTCTGGATGTTTCTTCTCTACATCCTCCACACTAGCAATATACCCTTCATAAACATTCATACGCAACCACAATGTCAGTACACAAGTCATCTCACAACCATAAATTCACATACTTTTTTATTAATTTATAATAACTTTACAATGTATTTTTCGGGATGAGAGAAGGTAATAAACTTAGTATTACAATCCAAACTAACATGGTTCGCAGCTAACCAATCCATGCCCAAAATGATATCAAAATCATTTATGTTCAACAAAATTAGGTTAGCTGTAGAAACCTTCTCTCCTATAGTCAATTTACAATTCCTATATACAATATCCGTCCTCTGGAAATCTTTAAAAGGGGTATTCACTTGCAAAGTATACCCTAACAACTCCGGCTCTACTGGGGTCCTGTTAGCACATGTAGGCGATAAGAACGAATGGGTAGAACTCGGATCAAATAAGGCAAGTACGGGGATATCAAAGAGATAAACCTTACCCTTAATCACATCAATAGAGGCATCGACAATCTCCTGATTCATCGCGTACACCCGACCCTAAGTTACAACCTTCTTACTCTTCTTTGCGACTGTTGCCCGCCTAGGCTGTGAGGGTGTCGCTTTCTCTAACTCACTCTGAGCTGCCGGGGCCGCTATCTGAGGTATTGTAGGAGGAAAAGTAAAAGCAGCTGACTCTCTGAGCATGGGGCAATTCTTGATAAAGTGCCCCGTCTGTCTACATTTAAAACATGCCCTAGACATTAAAGGACAAGGGCGTGACCCATGTGACCTTCCACAATGTCTACATAAAGGCGTAACACTTCTTTGAGTAGTGGTGGGGCCACTAGCAGGAGTAGAGACTGCTGGTCTATTTAATCTGCCTTCTGAAATCTGTATACCCGTAGGTCTACTCCTCTTATGCTGCTCTCTACCTGATCTGTCCTCCATAAACCTTTTAACTTTTCCCTTTACTTTACCTTTATTCTTACTACTGAAATCGAGTTGGAACTGCTCATAATCCCTTTCACATAGCTGAGCCCGTCGAACTATCTCATCATAGGTCGAAATATCAAATGGGGTTAGCTTCATTATGATAGATGGCCTCAAACCAGCCCTAAACCTCGAAATCTTATATTTGGTATTCGCACTCGTCTGTGGATCAAAACGACTCAATGTAGTAAATTTGGCCTCATAGTCGTCCATTGACATGCTACTCTGAACTAAATCCATGAATTCCTACTGTAATTTTTCCTAGGCAGTGTCAAGAATAAACTGCCTTCGAAAAGCATCCACAAAAATATCCCATGACAGATCCTGATGCTGAGCAAATAATACGGTCTGAGTGGCTTTCCACTAATGTCTCGCATCATCTGCCAACTGGAACACTACTAGGCCTACCTTTTCCGTCTCTGAACATCTCATAATCTTAAGTAATCTCTCAACCTCAATAATCCACTGTTCTGCTACCAATGGATCCCTAGATCCCTTAAATTTCGGCGGATCTAACTTTTTAAATGATTTCACCAGTGCCACATCACAATAAGATTCCGCATCTCGAGGCGGCTAAATCAATGGCTGTGGTGGAGCTACCCATGGCTGAGGTGCCGGTAGTGGAATAGGCTGAGGCTCGGGTATATCTAGTGCCAGTTGTGGCGGTGCTGGCACCTCAAATGGAGCTGTAGGAGCTGCGACTCTCTCTCTCTGCCCTATCTGCAGCTCTATTCGATTGGTACATCGCTATAAAATCGACTGCTAACCTCTCTACTTGGCTCACACGAGTATCAATGCTCTCCAGCTGTATAGGACATGGAGGTCTTGAGGCAGTTTCCGGTGTCTGTGGCTCTGGAATCTGTGTTGCCCTTCCTCGACCTATATCTCTAACTGAGTGCGTCACCCTTCTTCTTCCACTCATATCTGTACCACAGGGATCATTTATCACTTATCATTAATATATCAATTATATATTCAGATTATACAGTACTACAGGGAATGTTTACTATTCACTTTTCGTTTTAAGCATCACTAGACATCCGACCAACCCTGCTCTGATACCATTAAATCTATAACATCCCAAATCCACAGTATAACGTAATATTCACTTATAAATCACACTTACTTACCAGTTAGGCTGTCTGTGATGCTTAATAACTCCTAACACTTAAATTTGAATTAATACTCTTATTCCTCATACTAATATGAAAATATGAATTATTAAATTCTTTCCTTAAGATGTATATACATTCCCTTAAATTTAGTACTGTACAATTTTACTGAATATATAAAAGAAAATAATATACCTTCGATATTAGATTTCTGGAAGGTAATTCCCTTAGTCCGAAATCAATAATCTGTGGAGTGAAAAATAAGGAGTGAGCGACAATATGCTCAGTAAGAAAAGTGTACGCTGCTTATAAAACTATATCCTCCAAATACGTTTATTTTTTTTCTCCCCTAGTAACTCAGTGAGGAAACAATGGATATAGTAAACAGTAAACAGGATTCAATAGATCCTTTCAGTAAACAGAAATTAATAAGTTGAGACTAGGCAACAAACAAATCATGCTCTCATTGTTCCTCCAGGAACACAAATCGTCCACTTTTGGGGTGCACCCGTAGGCCATCGCCCCTCACGGCTATCTCGGCTAGATATATGGCCATAATCTATAGGTGGTCCTCGAGTCCACTTGCTAAGTGATCTCGAGACCGCTGATTACTTGATGGGTTAATCAGCCTTGTGACGCCCTGGGGTGCACCCGTGGGTCCATCGACCCGAGCCATTGCCCTCGGCGGGTTACTCAATTACGTGAATAATATTGCATGAACTCAGGGCCTAAAGTCTCAAAAATCAACTCATATTTCATGAAAAACCTTTATGGAATTATTTCATCCATATTATCTTTTCCTCAAAATGATTTAATTTTCCAAAAAGGTGTTAGGCTTTCTGTTTACAAAAGGCAATTAAAAACAACCCATTTTTCGTATGAGAAAAATACAAAGTAAATCAGCTTGCCCATGGTCAGCTCGCCTAATACGGCTCACCCATGGTCAACTCACCAAGTGCGGTGAACTAGTGTTCGCCCGCCAACCTTAGCTTTTAAAACAATTTAAACTGGCTCACGCATAGTGGCTCGCCCATGTCAGTTCGCCCATTCTGGCATTGCCATGGTTAGTTCACCCATTAGGCTGTTCCCATGGTCAACTAGCCTAATGCGGCACTACCATGGTCAACTCGCCCAGTGAGGTCAACTCGCCCAGTGAGGTCAACTCGCCCCGTTTATTAAAAACATATTTTATTTTTCTTTGGCTCACCCATAATTTTCTCAACGGTCGCCCGCCCCAAAACATTATAAAAGGGTTCGCCCATCTGTGACTCACCCGGATTTTATTAAAATAAGGTTGCTCGCTCAAAATAACATAAAAGGGTTAGCCCACTTTGGCTCGCCCGCCTTTTATCAATTCGCCTAAATCAACGTAGGGGTTTGCTTTATAGCTCGCCCAAGGTCAAAACCATTTATCAAATAATGCATGTCATAAACCAAAGCATTTTCTCAATAATTTCCATAAAATTTAACTCCATAGGACATGCATTCACTTCACACACATCTCCCTTACCTGGTATTATGAAGCCTTGCTTCCTGGTTGCCTTTATCAATTCCCAATTCCCGGGTGCAAAATAATTTATTAAAACTTGAAAAATATTTTCTGAAGGAATATGTAATTCTTCAATTCACATAATGAGTATGTACAGGGATTTAAATAGAGGTTTCTGAAGATCCTACAATTTTAGGAAACTAAAAACATAGAATCCCATATAATAGGGAGACTAAAATAGGAAACAAATCAGGAAAAATAACACTACTCAAATAAATAAGGAAACAGAATAATTCTAAATCTTCAAATATTTCAACACTCCCCCTCAAGCTGGGCTGAAGATATCAATCATGCCAAGCTTGGAGTTTAATGAATCAAAGACCCTTCTTGGTAAGGCTTTGGTGAGAATATCAGCAACTTGGAGACTTGTAGGTGTGTACTGCACTTCTATGATTCCTGATTCAATCTTCTCTTTAATGAAGTGTCGATCAAT
The DNA here is from genome assembly GCA_032173925.1 of Heritiera fomes. NCBI lineage: Eukaryota > Viridiplantae > Streptophyta > Magnoliopsida > Malvales > Malvaceae > Heritiera > Heritiera fomes. Next base: position 9,596,008 of record JAPDPM010000009.1, on the reverse strand, counting down.
CTCAACATGTTTCATCCTGTCGTGATGTACAGGATTCTTTGCAATGCTTATGGTGGATTGATTATCACAGTATATCTTCATAGGTTCTTCACTAGTGATGTGAAGTTCACTAAGAAGCCTTCTTAACCATATCCCTTCACAAATACCATGAGCCATTGCTCGGAATTCAGCCTCTGCGCTGCTTCTAGATACTACACTTTGCTTCTTGCTCCTCCAAGTAACTAGGTTACCCCAAACATAAGTACAATATCCAGAAGTAGATCTCCGATCACTAATAGAGCCTGCCCAATCTGCATCACAGAATACTTCAACTTCTCTTAATGGAGATCTTTTAAAGAACAATCCCTTGCCTGGAGAGAACTTGAGGTATTTGAGGATTCGGTACACTGCTTCCATGTGTTCTTCATTTGGCTTGTTCATGAATTGACTAACCACACTAACAGCAAACCCAATATCTGGTCGAGTATGGGACAAGTATATAAGTTTACCAACTAACCTTTTGTACCTTTCTTTATCGACTGGTCCACAATCTTTCTTTGCTCCAAGCATTCCAGTTTCCTCAAGAAGATCTAGGACATATTTCCGTTGTGAGACTGAAATGCCTTTCTTTGATCTAGCCACTTCCATGCCCAGGAAGTATCTAAGGTTCCCAAGATCCTTGATCTCAAACTCTTTAGCCAGCTGTTGTTTAAGACTAGTCATTTCTTCAACATCATTTCCAGTCACAATAATGTCGTCAACATAAACAATAAGAATGACAATTTTATCCTGAGGAGAATGCTTCACAAATAGAGTGTGGTCAGCTTGACATTGATAATAACCATACCTCTTGACTGCCTTCGTGAACCGATCAAACCAGGCCATATAATAGGGAGACTAAAATAGGAAACAAATCAGGAAAAATAACACTACTCAAATAAATAAGGAAACAGAATAATTCTAAATCTTCAAATATTTTAACAAAACTATTAATATTTTCTTTTCGAATATTTTCTAAAACTATTAATATTTTCTAACAAAATGGGCGAGTGTCATAACGTATTAAGTTTTAGGGAAACCTAGTCAGTAGACAAAAAATCTATGGAGTCGCCACCAACCATTCTATTAGGTGTGATTGGTCACCTATTCAAACTAAGGATAAGGCTTGGTCTACGTTCAAAAATACTAGAGTTCGGGAGTACGGTTACGTATAGGGAAGGATTAGCACCCATACAACGCCCATCCTAAAATGGTACCAACTATTTTTAGGTTATCTTTACAATTTGCCTTGTGTTTATATTAGTTTCGATATGCTTATATATTGGAAATATTTCTAAGATTTTTCCATCAATTTGACTCCAATGTTAAAAATCTCCTCACCGCAAGATGTTCAAGGAGTCTCAATTGACTTTCTTGAACTCCATCGTCGGATCAATTAAATAATTTATGAAAATCTTATTCTTTTTAACTTTGGCTCTAATTTCGACTCCATATTAATCTCTATATTTTTTTAATCTTATTTCATATTATATTTATCTATATATTTTATTTATTTATTTCATTTATTTAGAGAATAAATATAAATCATGGCTTATTAAAGATTTTCTTAAAAGCGTCTCATCAATTTGGCTTGGCTTAAATGAAATCTTTTCACCTAGAAATTTTCAAAGAGTCTCAATTGACTTTTTTGAAATTTCATCATTGTCATAATTCATATTTTTTATTTCCTATAATTTTTATTGTTAGCTATTTAGTTCATTTATTTATTCACTTATCTAATTTTATTTAAATTTCTTTAACTTTAATCTTGACTTATCTTTATTTTATTTATTTCATTTATTTATATTTATTTAATAAACATGAATTATATTTTATCGAAAACTCTTTCAAAAGTATCCTATCAATTTGGCTCAACATAAGAAAAAATCATCTCACCTAGAAATACCCAATGAGTCTCAATTGACTTTCTTGGAATTTCATCATCGGTATAATTCACATTTATTTCTTTATTATCTAATCTTATTAATTACTAATTATTTTCAATCTAAGCTATTTCATTTTATTTATTTAATTTCTCATTTAATTTATGTTCTCGTATTTATAATTATTTATCTATATATATTTATATTTTATTCATATTTAATTTACTTAGAATAAACATGGATTATAATTTATTGAAAATTCTTTCAAAAGTATTCTATCGATTTGGCTCAACTTAAGAAAGAATTTTCTCACCTAGACATTTTTAAGATGTCTCAATTGACTTTCTCAAAATGTCATCATTGGTATAATCTATATTTATCTTTTAATAATTAATTAATATTTTTAAACCACTTTTATTTACAAAATAATTTTAATTTATAAATGTTAATCTATTCTAATTTATTTGTTCTAACCTATTATTCAATTAGCAAATTCCATTCTAAACAAATAACAAACAAATGTAATTAATTAGTTACTTAAATTAGACAAATTTAATAGATATAATAATGATATCAACTTTTATAAAGGATGGCATCATGATTAAAAAAAATAAATGAGTATATAAAAGTGCTATGCACGTGAATGACAAAGAATGAACTATGAAAAAATTAAAAAAAAAAGTCAATAGCATATCAAATGAATGTCAGGGCCCTTACCTTTCTCTTGCAATTTTTTGCAATTTCTTTTCTCTTTATTTTTTTCCATCTCCACGTGCAACAATCTTTCACTTTCCTTTGCTATCTTCTCATTCTTTCCATTCTTTCACGTAGCCCTCTCCATTTGAGTTTCTTACTCGTTACAACACAGTGGCCCACGTTTTATTCAATCTTGACGACTCCACGTCTGCTCAAGTTTTGGTTCGCAACAGCAACTTCTGGTTTGTCTTGGTTATTCCAGCAAGTTCACTGCTTATTTTGCTTCCAACGGCTCCTGCTTTCGATTTCAACTAAATCCAATAGCCAGGTTCGGCTATTCAAAAGTTCAGCTTCAGCGGTTCTTTGTTCTCCAGTTCACGCGATTGCAATTTTCTTGTCAATAACAAACAATTGCGATGGGCAAGAGGCTTGATGGTGCAGGGCTGCAACGATGCGAGGATGATGCAGTATTGTGGGGAAACTCACGTGACTGTAGTGAAGATTGTTGAACAGAGGGGAACGATAGTAGTCTTGCTGGGGAAAGCAAGACCCGAAGCTTGGACGTGGTGGCTACGGGCTGTAGCGAGGATGACAGAGGCGAACGCAGCTGGCAGCGATGGAGTACAATACAGGAAGAGCAAAACGGTGGTGGCAGGCGAAGTGGACAGCAACCAGTGCGACAGCAGCAATGTTGGGTGCAATGTGCAGTAGTGGAGACGAGAAAACGCAGCGAAACGGTGGCAGGGAGAATGCGCACGGCAAGCAGAAGCAACGACAATGGACAATCTTTTATTTTTGGATCCTCTCCCTTCTCTTTTGGATACCCCCCCTCCTCTCTTTTCACTTCGTCTGCTTTATCTTGTCCTCTAAGGTTTTCTAGGGTTTTCTTTCTTTTCCGTGTGTTGTGCCCTTTTATTTAATATTTTTACTTTTCTTGGTACAAGTATTAAACCAATTTTATTTTCTTTCCATTCATGCACAAATTTGAGTTTGACTTGTATCTTCATTGATTCCCACTTGATTCACTCATTGATTTTGATTTTCTTTCTAAAATTTTCAAATTTTTGACTTTGCCTTTGTTTTAAGATTCTGATTTTTTTTTCAAGCTTCCCTTCTTTGATCACTTTATTTTTGTTATTTTATTTTTTTATTTTTCTATTTTCTTTTCATTTTTTAATAATAAATAAGATAGTAATACAAAAATTAGATTCATCTTCTAATTATCAAACCTAATAGGCCTAATAACATTAAAAGACCCCGGACAAAATGGGGTGTCTACGGCGAGAGTTGTGACTACTCTACAGCTCGCCATTCGCCCAATAGAGCTCGCCATTCACTATAGGCTTACACGTGGAAGCTCGCCCAACATTACTCGCCATTTATTGGCTTATTCGTGGGAGTTCGCCCAACATGGGAGCTCGCCCGACAATTCAACTCGCTATGCCCTTGCATCTCAATTCGCCATTCGTGGCTTTTTATTCAAAGGTGGGCTCGCCCCATGATTGAACTAACACTTGGCGACCTCGCCCACTTAGACAAGGACTTTCAACTTGGCGAGTTCTTTATTTCCTCCTCGCCTCATTGGCGATCACTAACATTCTACATGGGCGATCACAATAGTCGCCCTTCTCGCCCATTTGGGCGGTCACAATTTCCATTTATTTTGGGGGGATCATACGCCCTCGCCCATTCGGGCAATTAGTCTGACTATCCAAAAATGTTGGCGAACCGATATATCGCCAATTCATGCATCACATTAAGCTCGCCTCAACCCTTGGGCGAGTATCCCAATGCTCGCCTGCTTGGCGAGAAGTTGGCTAATCACGTTCACCCACCGTGATTTATCTATCACGTTACATATGCATAATACAACAACTTATGTTCAACCATAACGTCTCCAACCAGTAAGCAATATAGCCATGTTAACTTACTATACACTTTCATGCCCAGTAATCTACCTAGCATGTCATCACTATAACCCAAGGATTAAATACACACAACGTTGGCTAGAAATTCCTTTACCTTGGTTTAACCGAACCAGCACAACTCCAAGTTGTTGTTGTTTCCTCCCTCATCAGTCCTTCCTTTCTTGGTTTCTTGGATGGTTTGAGTTGAAAGGGAGATTTAGCAAAGGGAGTTAGGTAGTTAGCTAACTAGGGAAATGAATTTTATACCAAGACTCCTTGGAAAACAAGAGCAAAGCAATCAGCTTCCAGCTACCTCTTTATATACAGGTTGCTCAACACCCCTTTTGCTGCATGTTCACCTTAGCTTCTTCCCTCATCACTTCTCTTGTCTTGTAGTGTGTTAATGCATGAAAAAAATCACCCCACAAGAAATCAGCTAACTCTCTTTTCTTCCTACACGTTATTGACTATTTAATATTTTCCTTGTTGACTTTGTTAACCCTTTTTCCTCAAGCATATCTTATTTTGTCTTTATGCTATTAAATCTTAATCTTCCAACCTTAACAAACATGAGGAAAGAAATGTGTATTAGTGGTAAATGTATGGTTCTTGGCGTGTTGTCCACAACTCCTTGACTTTTCTTACCATTTCATACCATTTCAACCAATCACCATTAATCTCATGTGAAACTATTTAATTTATCATATTTGGAATATTTTACTACCAACTAAAATTGATTAGTCTTGCCATGGAAAGGAAGTGGCGTGTACTCCACTTTGTAGCCACCTTTCTTGACTTTCCTTCATCCTTCCTTTTCACACATCAACCAATAAGGTTTCTTTTATCCATGAACTTCATTTTATTTCTTTTGCATTCTTTCCAACTGAATGTTCACACCATATTGTAAAATAAAATTACAACAATTCCATAATGTAAAGTGAGATTTCATATTCAACATTGATTTAATTCCATTAAATAATTTAATTCTGTTATCCATCATTTACACAATAGGCTATACAATATAATAAAATCGGGTCTCACATATATGGACTAGTACTAATGGTATAAGTTATCTTGTTATAACTTTCATTGGATAGATGAAGATTGGTCCATGCAAAAACGAATTTTATCTTTAGATGTAATAGAAGAAGCACATAATTCATATACTATTCATAAATATATTATTAAAGTTTTTAAATTATATGGACTAGAAAATAATAGAGTTTTTGCTATTACTTTTGATAATGCTTCGAGTAATACTACAGCTATTCCTCATTTAATTAAAAGTTTAAACCCTATTATGCAAGGCATATTTTTTCGTGCAAGATGTGCATGTCATATTATAAATTTATGCGTTCAAAGTGGTTTTAGTTCTAGTGGTACTGGTAGTGGCATAGGTCCAATTGATAAAATTAAAATTTTATCAAAATGGATTCGCACACCAAGTAATAAACGTGAATGAAAGCAAATTTCTATAACAAATAATATACCTATTAAAGCGTTTCCACTTCCCGTGAAAACAAGATGGAATTCACTTCATCGTTTGCTTTCTTCTATTTTACCTTATAAAGAACTTGTTACTCCTTTTTATAACAATTATACAAGTAGCACACATTTAGTACATTTTGAAGAAGATTGGATTTTTATTGAATATTGTGTTGATTTATTATCTACTTTTAAAGATGCAACCGAAAGATTTTCAACTCAATTTTATCCAAATACACCGTATTTTGTTCCTATTATTTATACAATGTTTGAAAAATTTGTAAAATTTAGGAATCATGAAACTTTAAGTTCTTTTGTATATGATATGGAGGAAAAATTTAAAAAATATTGGGAAATAATTCCTCCTATTTATTGTATTGCAACTTTACTAGATCCTAGTCAAGGTGAGGTAAATATAGAGATTTTTTTTATTGTTATAAAAAATTTCTTGATCTTGATTCTATTGAGGATCGAAAGTCCTCAATTAACAATCTTTTTCAAGAATTGTTTAATGTTTATGAAGCAGAAAGGGAGCAATTTAACTTTAACCGAGGAGAAGAAGATTCATACGAAGAAACTGAGAGTAACAAAAAAGGAAAAGGAATTTTAAACGCAATTAAGGAAGCAGCAAAGAAGAGAATGAAGCTAAAAGGAAAAGCTAGCGGATCGGGATCAACAACTCGACGAAGTTCTAGCTTCAATGAGCTAGGATTTTTCTTAAGTCAAGATTTTTCTGTAGATGAAAACTTTGATCTTCTCCAATGGTGGAAAGAAAACTAAAAACAATTTCCAATTTTAGCTTCCATGGCTCGAGATGTTTTTGTAATGCAAGTTTCTTCTGTTGCTTCGGAATCCGCATTCTCGACGTGTGGAAGAATTATTGGATACCATTGAACCACTATTAATCCGGATTCATTGTGCATGTTAACATGACTTAAAGATTGGTTTGATGCGGAATCGTGCAATATCGAATTTGGAATGGCCAATAAATTTGCTGATAATAATTCAGAAGATGAGGAAGAAATTTCCAAGGCAATCTGTATAAATTATGAAAAGTAGAGAACAATCTTTTTTTTTTGTAAATTGTATGTAAAATTGTAAATAAGTTTAGTCATAGTAAATATTTTTATGGACTACGATTCCGTGGTTTTTACCCTTCTAACTTTTGAAGGGGTTTTTTAAGTAAAAAATCTTTGGTCTCCTACTCTCTCCTTTTTCTCCTTTATTATTTTTATTTTTATTTTTATTATTATTATTATTATTATTATTATTATTATTACTACTACTATAGACCAAATTAATTAATGTTATACTTATCTATGTTTAAAATAAATAAATATTTAAAATACAAAATGAATGAATATTTTAAAAACATATTAAATAAATGAATAAATAAATAAATGAATAAATATTAAGTAAGCGATATTTCAAATATAATAAATTATTTTAAATGCAAAATGAATATAATAAATGAATATAAATAATTATATGCAAAATTATATTGCAAAATGAATATAATAATAAATTAATAATATTCATAATATCATTATTTGTGTTTTCTCCTTTTTCTCCTTTATTATTATTATTATTATTATTATTATTATTATTATTATTATTATTATTATTACATACCAAATTAATGTTATACTTATCTATGTTTAAAATAAATAAATATTTGAAATACAAAATGAATAAATATTTTAAAAACATATTAAATAAATGAATAAATAAATGAATGAATAAATATTAAGTAAATGATATTTCAAATATAATAAATTATTTTAAATGCAAAATGAATATAATAAATGAATATATAAATAATGATATGCAAAATGATATTGCAAAATGAATATAATAATAAATTAATAATATTCATAATATCATTATTTGTATTTTGAATCAAATATCATTTTATCATAATAACTTTATTATAATATTATATTCATAATATAACTTTATTTTATTATAACAATAATTTTATTAGATAATTTTATAGTAATTTATTTTTACATTATTGTTACATTAATTAAATAAATTATAATATAACTTTATAATAAATTATTGTTAAATTAAACTATTAACATTATTTATTATAAAAATAAATTTATTAGATTAAATTATTAAAATTTATTAATATATATTAAAATAAATTAATATAAATTTTAAACAATAAAAATTTTAAATGTAAAAAAAAAAAAATGGACCGAACCGGTTTAAACCGATTTGGTCCGGTTTTTGGGCGAACCGGTCCAACGAATTGGACCTGTTTGCCTCTTAATAACATGCGAACCGGACCGGCCCGGACCGGTTCTCTACCGGTTCAGACAGGTTTTCATTTTCCAAGGGCCGGAACTAGTGAAAACCAATCCGGTCCGGGCCGTAACCATGTCTACTTTTTATAAAGGCGGAAGATATCAAAATTTGCTTGATAAGAAAGATGGAAAAAGATGAAAATGAAAAATTTATTAATCTAATGATTAAATTACAAAAAAAAATGATTATAAAACCTAACTATAGAGTATCAAATTTTCCATTTCACCTTCCTACCAAACAAAATCTAAACAATGACATGTAGCTTTCAGTTTTTTTTTTTAAATAAAATAATGTTATATGGAAACAATTAATCTTCTCTCTCTATATACATATACTAATCAATCTTTTCTATACAGATAACACCATAATGGTAATTTAAAAAAATTACAAGAAAATCTAACATATATATATATATATATATATATATATATATATAATATTACAGAATCCATACACAGCCGCAATTTTTTTTGCTTATGTAGAGCTTCCATGTTCAGTCTATATTTATGATACATAAGAGACATTTTAAAAATATTGATGTGCAGCGACTGTAGTTTTTTATAACAGTTTTTTTTCTCCAACTCTGGCACTCTCCTTCAATAGCTAACTTCCCTCATTTATTTAAATTTATATTATCTATTATTTAAACACTAGTTTATGTATATCAATACAGTCAGTTTTAACAAAATTTGTATAACTATAAAAAAGAAAAAATCACAGTTAAATTGTCAGTTTTTAAATATACTCTTATCAGTCATCAATTTAAGATAACCATTTTTTCTCTCTCCACAATTTACTTTAATTAAATCATTAATTCACTAATTACTAATAGTGGTTGAAAGAAGTGAAAATGAATTTTTTTTTCTCACGCATTTAGATATGATTTGAATCTTGAAATCGTTATTATTCAAAAAATTTTACTGTGGCTCAAATAAAATTAGAGCTAGTTTGGATAAACGGTGCGATTGGCTCCGGCTAGATTAAAAAAAAATGACCACCGTTGGTATAAGTTTTATATTAAAATATTTAAAAATATAAATAAAAAAATAATTTTACATGATTTTTTTTTGTCTTTTGCAATTTTTATTTTGTCTTTCCTGGCTTCACTGGACTGGCTCGGTGACATCCAAGCGAAGCCTTAGTCAAAAACAGTAAGATGGATGAATATATATAGTTAAAAAAAGCATTAATTAACTAATGGTTAGTTTTTTAAATAACTAACTAAGCACTAATTCTCTCTCCTTTAGTTTTGTCTCTCTTTCTCGTTCTAATTTTCTCCCTTTCGTGAATCTAATTTTAGCATTTTAAAGCAGATGTTGCTCCTCTTTTTTTTTTTGTTTCAATTTCATTTCCTTCTTACGCATAAATCACTTCTAATATCAATAAATTGAAGCTTTGAGGAAACCTATGCGGGTAAATTTCTTTTTCCATGTCTTCTTTTCCTTTTTTTTTTTGCTAAGTGTGTCTTCTTTTCCATTATTTTATCTACCTATTTGTGAAGTTACTAATAAGCAAATCAGAAAAAAAGGCTTTTTATCCAAATTATAGTTTATTTTCTCAAGTTAAATTGGAGGATTTATTGCATACAGTTTGTTAAAACTAATAACGGTGAATATAATGCTCAATTATAGCTAAGTCAGATCACAGACTTCGACCTGGTTTTGTCTCAACCAATGTTTTAAATAGCGGCGGCCATATTGCGATAGCGGCGGTGGCCGCCACCGCTATTGAAGAAATCATGGATGTGATTGTGAATCACATCTGTAATGGCCAATAACGGCCGTTACAAAACGCTGTAACGGTGGATAACGACGATAACGGTCCGTTATCGCCGCTGTCCACCGTTTCCATTCACTAAATTAGAGTATAAAAAAACAAAAAAAAAACAAAAATCAGAACTTTATATAACAGCAAATTTAAAATTTTTACTTTTCATTTTAGAACTTAGATCTAGATAAGAGAATGAGAGAAAGGGATTTGTGAAGGGACCTGTGACTGTGAGGACTGAGGGGCGAGCATGATGGCGAGGGTGAAGGGCCTTGAGGGCTGAGGCAGAGTGGGCGGAGTGGGTAGGTAGCAGTGGCGCGGTGCAGTGTGGGACCGTGGGTGGGTGACTGAGCCGTGGGTAGGCAGTGGCGCAGTGCACGGCGTGGCCATGGGCGGCTGTCCGCTGTCGAAGAACTGGTGGGCGGTGGCTCTTGACTAGAATCGTGAGATGTGACTGAGGACGTGAGGTGAGGGAGGGACTGAGGGCCGATGGGTGGGAGGGGATGTTAGCAAATTAGGTGGCTTTTCACTGAATGGGTCTTCTCCACCCTCAATCGGCTTCCCTTGTGGTTCCAAACTTCCTATTTTAGTCGATCCCTAGGGCCAGTTTGATAGACTAAAAAAAGGAGAGTGCAAAGCATAGGCAAGAGGGCCTATAGACATACAGGCAAAAGCAAGATAAGGAAACGACTATTTATGTTCAATGCTCGGGAAAGGCACATTCTGCTGCTTAGTAAAGAAAGTCAATGCGAGTTGTATTTGCCCTATTTAAAATTGAAATATCCTTCTTTTAATCCGGCTGGAATATAGCCTTTTTTTATTACCAGTATTTAGCCCTATACAATTCTAGCATTGGGTTTATTTTTTTTAAATATATATTTTTCTTTTTAGTGGAAAATACATGTTTTTTTAATATGTGGTAGTTTGCGATGGATTTTAAACTTTTAAGAATTTTTTTGGATAATATTAAATGTTTAAGAATTAATATTAGTCATGAATCATGATAAAAAATTATTAGGTAATCTGAATTTTAAAAAAATAGATAATGTTGAATTTAGATTATTAATTTAATTTTTTAAAGTAAATTTTGTAGTGTAAGTAAATATATGGTATTAAATATTTTATTGGTTATATATGGTATTCTATTTTCAATGTTTGTTATTCTTCAATTATCATAAGTAATTTTGTAAATATGAATTTTTTATTATAATTCAAAAAATTATGAATAATCATTTTTTTCACTTAAATAATAGACTTGAGATATCATAAATTACTTTAAAAACTATAAAATAAGACTTTACATGATTATAATTACAATTATTACACTTTATATAGGATTGTGCGAAATTAAAAAAAATTCACGACTGCGATGACCGAAATGACCGTAATTACTACCGTTATATCCGCAACCGAGATAAACGTAACGCGATAGAAAACGTGGCTGCGATCGCAATTTAAAACAATGGTCTCAACGACTATCTGCATATGTAGTGCTATGCAGCAAAAAACGAAAACTGTCTGAAATTTTGAATTGCCTGGTTGTTGATAATCAGTCATTGGTCTAACTGAAATTGAATTACACCTTATCACGGTGTTCAAGTATCTTTCCTGTTACAAAATCTTTACCAAGTAAGGGTATATGTGAGAGTGTGATCCCTGGTATAGTTACACCTTTTCATTAGTAGACTGTGATTAAAGAAGGCCGTACCAGTTTTTACTTCTGCTGCTTTCTAGCTACCAAGGATATGTTCAAGCTGCTTTGGTGCTTGGTGTAGCGGATGTGACTGGACCACATTTGCAAACGTTGAGTTGAGTTAAACTTCTGTGATATGTTTCTTATTTTTACCATTGTACTGTTCCACTTCTTTGCGTTGACCTGCATTATCATACAGATCTATCCTCCTTGATCTACGGACACTGTCATTTGTAACTATTTCTCTTTTTGCTGTGGCTATTTTCGAGTCAAAATACCGTGAAGGTGTAACTGTAGGTTCTTGTGTATTTAGCATGATATTGTGGTGACATTCGTTTCAATTCATTAAATTGCACTGGGATTCATCAATAAAAAATTTACTTGCTTTTGCCTAAATAAAATGGTAGGTTTGTCAAAACTGCTCTCCTGGAGAGCTCTAGAACATGGTTCTTAATCTTTAATCAAGATACTTGAAATTTCTTACTTTTGATACACTATTATGTTTTAATAATTTGTCTGGGCAGAAAGAAGAAGGAATAAATTTGGTATGCGAGGCTATTTGTGCTGGCATTTTCAATGATTTGGGCAGTGGGAGAAACGTTGATGTTGGTGTCACAATAAAGGTTTGTTGTCTTCCTGCATTCTTGTAGAGTAGAAATTTTTGGTTCTGTTGATATTTTCTTGGCTTCTTCCTTTTAGTTTTCTAACTCTAATACAATATTTGCTTGTATAGGGGCACAAGGAATACCTACGAAACTATCAAGTCCCAAATTATCGTGCAAATATCAGTTAAATAGGATTTACATGTCCTAAGAAGACTAGTAAGTAATGTCATTCATCAAAAGTTGTTTATTGCTTTGTAATTATTACTCACGTCCTTAGTGACTTTAATAGAGAGGTATCCTTAAGCGATGATACATACAATGTTCACTAATTTTTGGCATACAAAGTTTAGGCATCCTTGTTGACAAAGATCACACCATTAAAGGAAAGACTAAAAGTAATAGAAGATGGAGATGCGATGGAAGAATACTACAGTACTGAACTGCATTTGGTGATTCAAACAGGCTGGTTCATAATCCAATTGTTGTTCATTCATCATATGTTCGTTTAGAATTACAACATTACAGTAATTCTGTTTACATGCATCATAAATTTATTGAAAATTACAGTAGACTAAGGATATTGGTTTTTGTTCTTAGCATGTGGAATTACTATTAAGGGACAACGACAACCAATCCTATTTTTGCCTTTCAGCTTCAATTTACCCTGTACCAAGTGAAATACAAGAATAATTTCAACTGTTTTACTGACAATATGACAGTAAAAGGTTGCTCCTTTGTGACTTGGAGGCTGTAGGTTCAAGCGGAAATAATCTTTTTGTTAATGCAAGAGAAAGACTGTGTATATATGACCTTATTAGACCTCACAATGTGAGATTTTTATTTTCTGGATTGCCTTTTTTTTATTGACAATATAAACTGAATTTTGAGAGACTAACATAATTTCTTTTAATGTCTATGCATTTTAGAAAAAATGAATCTGAGCCGATGCCTGGTAGAACAGTGGAAGAGCATATTGAAACATTTCTCGCAACTTCAGCAAGCTATGTGTGGCCTAGTAATGTTTTTGGAGTTTGTATGTATGTCCTTTAGCATAGGGTTAATTGCATATATCTCTTGATTTAGACTAAACTTGCTTGGAATGTTTAATTGTAACCCTTGCCTATTTGCTTCACTGGCAAATTGCTTTTATTTCAAGCCATCTAAAAGGTTCCAGAAATAACATCTTTATAGGTAACTCTAGGAAGGAGTTGAAATTTATGAAAGATTTTTTTGCCCACTAATTCTCCTTGTGCTGTCCACAAGTTTAAACCACTGGCTCCCGGGGTCGCATGTATTATCTGTATTTAAGCATTTGCAACTGTTTGTAACAATAGTGTTGGTGGATTCAACATCCAGGCAAATGGATGTACCATTTTTGAGCTTAGATGACAGATGCAACTTGGAATCGGCTATCATTTCCCATTTTGAATTAGACTCGCTGCAGATGATACCAAGTTTTGCCAGCCTTCCTGATTCATGAGCTTGTAAGCAGAAACAAGTTCCCTTGACCACCAAAGTCTTTTGGGCTGAGTAATGCCAAGCTGCAGAGTCAGTACAGGGTCCCAAGCTCAATGACTTAGCCAATGATTTCCTTAGCACACAAAGCCCCGTGGAAGGATGGAAGATCACCTTATGCAGTGTGGTTTCTGATAGGCCTGGCCCTGCATGCCATTGAGGAAGAAATAAACAGTGGGCTTGAAGACACCGTACGAACAATAAGGAAAAATAAAGTTTGCTTACCCCGGAAAGGAGACTGGAGGGCAGAAATTTTCTCTAGGAAGCTGGAATTCCTGATTCCAGAACAATTCCAATTCAAGATTCCATAGTACTCGTCTAATCCAATGACCCCTTCTCTCAGATAATAACTCCCAACCAGTGTCCACAAGGCCCAATCCAAGTCGAGTTCAGCTGCCACAGCTAAGAAACAATTCAAGTACCTATTGTCATCGACACTTATTCCTCTTTGATCCACCCCAAACTCGCTCACGAACAATGGATATCCTTGATCCAACAAAAACCCCGATGTCGTCATCATGTATTCCGTCAGTTTGCCACATACCTGGTTTGGGTTCCCAGTTCCCCATGCCTTTCCATTTGAAAAACTATACCAATGCACCTCAAATACTAGTTTCCCAGTAAACGTTAGATTTGCTGGTCGATTTCGTATAAATGACAGGTCTGTGTCATAACCCAATCCAGAAAGAATAACGAGAACATCAGGGTTGGCTGAGTGCACTGCTTCAGCCCCTTTCTGCATGTACCTAAAAAAATTCATCAACAAAACTGCAATGAGTCTCCCGTTCTTTTTTACCTAGTGATTCTGTATTTTGCTAGGACATAAACATTTTACCTGTACCAATCATTTATGTTCTGTTTGGGGCCTCTAAGCTCATTTCTCAAGCTCATACCAACCACATTGGTGAAACCATTGAATAGGGTGGCCATCCGAGTCAGGCCTCCGATCCATTGATCAGGGTTCAAGTACAAGTCACCGAAGAAACCATTGCCATCAAAATTACTACAGCACCAACCGGGGTTGCTTATGTGATTGTCAAGTATGACCATTACATTATTTTCCCCAAGGCTAGTGATCACTGCCTGAAATTGAATTCCTCCAATAAAAAATTGTTTATTAATACAAGAAACAAAGACTGAGGTGTAAAAAGAAGGAAAAAATTTAGAGTTTTTGAAGTTAAATACGGTCAAACCAATGTTAACAATCACATTTATTTTTTAAAATTTGTTATTGTTATTACCATTCTTTTGTAAATAAATAAATTTTTTATTGTTACAAATTTATTTTTTTTATATAAAATTTTGAAAATGATTTTTGAAAGGGTAAATTTTTTCCTTTTTTTTTTAAATTCTCTTTCTTTCTTTCTTTTTTTTTTTTTAAAAGTACAAACCTTCTTTCTTCTTATTTCTTCTCCCTTTACTGTTATTTCAAGAGTTTTAACAAAAACTATAAAAGAGATGGACAGTCCTAGTTTAATATCAAAATTTATTGTATTATTTTTTAAGAATTTTTTATTATCAATTCTATTTTATTAAAAAATTATAGTTACAAAATTTAAAAATTTTGAATAAAATTACATCATTATTTCTAAAAAATAAATAAACAAAAAAATTATGATATTTTTTATAGGAAAACACAAGTATAATTCTAATCGTAATTATCATCGTTTTTTTACTAAACCTTTCTCATTAAACTATATCATTATGATTTATGAATAATAATATGCTACTACAAGTGGGCCGCCTCATACAAGAAAAAGTAAAGATGATGGCGAAAGACAGAAAGAAAGAAAGAAGGAAGATATGATAAAGATTTAAGGTAATTGCCATCAATTTCTAGGTGAGTTGGATAGCCTAAGTCCTTAACCAATGCCATAAAGAGCCATTGTTTCCAATGTTAGAGTTTGTTTGAGTGGGGTCTGCAAAAAGGTTTCACTTTGGTAAATTTTCTTCTTAAATTTCTTGGTTTTTTTTTCCTTATTTGATTTTTATGGGGAAAAAACAAGGATAGAAACTTTCATACCTGGTAAGCTTCTATGAGGGAAACATCAATGATGGAGGGGTTGTTGGTCTGGATGCCATCAATGGATTCAAGCAGACCAAGTCTTTGAAAGGATTGTCTAACAGTGAGAGAGGCCAAAGAGTCATTGGTGGCCAAGAAAAGTGGCCAAGTGAACCTAACGCAATTAAACCCCATTGACACAATCCGTTTAGCGATCATCTCCATAGGCTGCTTGCTGAGCCCTTCCGCAACAACTGGTTCAAGGTGCGACACCCAGTTTACGCATGCTAACTTCACCCGCTGCCCTTTCTCGTCGACTATCCAACGCGAATTCGTCGAGAGAGGAAGAGACATGGCTGGCTTAGCATGTTGAATAATGATGGGAAAGATCAGTAGGAAGAGAGGGAGGATAGACAAGGAAGCGAACCTCCCCATGGTTTCGATTTTTTGTTTTGAATGGGAAGAGTTGCATTAATGTCTTATTTATATAGTAGTCTATCCTTCTCAAAAATGAAAGCAAACACCAATCATGCATTCCCTTTGGTAAACTTCTATATATACAATTTTCATGATATAAAAACACAAAAGGGAGACTTTGGCTTAATGTCAAGGAAAGGGTCTTAGAACTTCAAAACTTGAATTAGTTTGATTATTTACTAGTTTAGTTAGTTATAATTATTTAATAGTTTATTTTTTTGAATAAGGTGATTTTTATAATTATTCGTTCATGAAATGTAATACATTTACTATGATTCTAACTCTAATGAAAATGTACTACTAAAAAAAACACGAGGCATAACACATTCTTTATTTTTGTGAATATTGATTTGCAAACTTGATCATTGGATCATTTGCATTACCTAAAAATCAATTCAAGTTTTGTGGGTATTCTTTATTGAGTGATTGGTATTCATTTTCTTTTCTTTTTATGTTGGCCATGGAAAGTGATATTGTGATAGGTATTATGAACCAAAAAAAAGTGTGATAGGTAATGTTACTATTTATCTATTTATTTTTAACAGTTTTCACAAACAAGCATTCAAGTTTAAAAAAAATATTGATTTTCCTTTTAAGAGAAATGTATTTAGATGTTAATTATAATAATAGTAATCCATATGAGTTTATATGGGTGTTCTTTATTGAGTAATTTTCTTTATTGAGTAATATAGATATTCTTTTTCTTTTCTTTTTATGTTGGCCGTGGAAACTGATCGGTATGGTTACTATTTATCTATTTATTCTTAACCGTTTTCACAAACAATCATTCAAGTTAATTATATAGAGATTGATTTTCCTTTTAAGAGAATGTATTAAGATGTTATTATAATGGTAATCTCTATGTGTATATAAATATTATACATCATCAATAAATCATAAAAAATTTATGAATTAATGAATGCATTTGTTATGATTTATTGACAATATATTTAATTCGTACACTAGCAATGCATCAAAGATAAATCCAAATTATATATACATCTATCAAGATGTATTATTAGCGCCAATCACTGCAACCAAAAAAAAAAGCGCCAATCACAATATATTAATTAATATAGTGGTAATTATTTCCTTCCCTTGAATTTTTATATAGCCCTAATTTTGGTATATGCTGGCAAACCTCACAATGTAACTAATCAACAAAACAACTGGTAAGAATACATAAAAGTTGCGAAAAGGATTATAAGCTCCATAATAATTCTGGGCCATGCATAATTAATTAAGGCAATATGAAAATGGTGGCTAAGATACTAAATCTTTAAATTATCACAAAATTTTTTAAATATTAACCATGTTAGGCTCATGAATCTTAATGTCAAACATGTAAAGATGACTGTAACCAAAAAAAAAAAAAACATGTAAAGATGACATGACGAAATTGTTGTTTAACCATAATTCTTTTTTTGTTTTGGCCAAAGTTTAACAATAATTTGGAAAACAAGTTTTTCTACTCATTCAGTTTTGCTACATAATATATATATATACACAGACATATATATATATATATATATATATACATAAATATATATATTTATATATATATATATATATATATATATATATATAAATATGACTGTATAGTGTATATGCGTGCAAAAAAATATCAATCAACTAATCAACGATTATTAAAATCAAGTCATACGTGTGATACTTTTTAGTTAACGTAAAGGATTTCTCTTGATATAATACATATATTATGAGTTTATCTAAGTACAATAGAAGAATAAAAAATTATTTCTTAACAAAATAAAAGTTCTAGAGTTTATTTAAATTTTTTACAGAAAAAAAATTCAAATCTTGATTTTTCAAATTATGAAAAATATATACATGTACCAATTAGAGTATTAGCCAAATAAATGCTCATGTGCACCTTGTTTTAGACTTGATTTAAGTTGTGGTATAGTACATAACAATATTCTGAAAATTGCTGTTAAACATGTGAACAAGCTCAACCATGAGTTAAGAGTTTTATCAATTTAGGCAACCCTATATGGTGCCATGCACATCGCTAAGATGATACTTCCAATAAAGGAAAGAAAGAAAAGAATGGCTGATAAACGAGTGTTTCATTAATAGGTTGGTTTCTCTTCACCATTGAGCATGTCCTGTTCAACCATTTACTCTGTTGCAGTTGGTAACACGCTAGGTAATTGTATACATATAGTTTGCTCATATTTTCGAAAGAGATCGGTAATTAAAGCCTAAACAGAATCAAAATGACAACTTTTGCAACCAAAGACAATGACATACAACAAATTTCATCGATGACGCATAAAATCACCAAAATTTACTTTTTCGTCGCCAATTATATTTTATGATGAAAAATTTGATCTCATGACATTCTTCACGTTTACACTATCCTTAAAAGCTAAGCGTGACAATATCATAATTTTATTACTTATGTATGATTCTGGTGTGACAATAACATAAAATATTATTTTATTATTACTTTTTTGTGATATCCGATTGGGTCATAAATTTATACAAAAATTCATTATTAAACAC
The DNA here is from genome assembly GCA_032173925.1 of Heritiera fomes. NCBI lineage: Eukaryota > Viridiplantae > Streptophyta > Magnoliopsida > Malvales > Malvaceae > Heritiera > Heritiera fomes. The sequence goes on along the minus strand of JAPDPM010000009.1, from coordinate 9,577,121 downwards.
CAATATCGTCACAAAATATATGATACAATTTTATATATTGGTGATGAAATATTAAATCTTCACACTATAAGTGACATATTGTCATCATCGAAGATAATACAGAAATGTCACAAATATTCTTCAATGTCACTAAAGATAGTTATAAATTTAATTTTAGGTACGAAATATCAAATCATCAAACTATAAGCGATATAAATTATTATCACCATGATAATAAGGTAAAATCATAAAAAATTTCTCAATACCACTAAGGATAGTTATAGAATTAATTTTATGAGACAAAATATCAAATCATTACACTATAAATGACATAAATTATTGTCACCTATGATAATAAAACAACATTATAAAAGTTCCCACATAACCCTAAAGATAATTAAAAATATAATTTTAGGTGATGACATGTTAAATTTGTGTCAACTAAATTCATCACCAAATACAATAGTATTTTCGTCACTAAGACTTATATTTTTAAATGTAGATCATGAAACTATAATCATCATTCAAATAAATTTTAAGTAACGTGTATACATATTTTTTTCAAAAATTATAATTGCATCACAAATATTTTTTTAAATGTCAAATATTTATATATCTCTTTTAAAATTGTGACAAAATATTTAATGTCACAACAGTATTGCGTCACATTTTTTAAAGATAAATAATATTCATATTTTTTCTCAAATAATCAAATATAAATAATATTGTTCATGCAAAATCTTATTTAATAAGTGTTGTAAAATAAATAATTGAAACATTTGCATTGGTTCTTGCCATAACATATTAAGATTTAGAAAACCTAATAGTTAGATACAAATTATAGAAGCGCTACCAACCATTCAAATCTAGTCGTGTATCTATTCAAACTAAGGATAATGATTGGTATACGTTTCAAATTTAGGGTTCATGGGTATGGTTACGTGTGAAGAAGTTGTTAGTACCCTACAACACCCATCTTAAAATGGTACATAATTAATCTTGTGTTATCTTTAAAAGGTTTTAATTAAATGGTTTTTTATTTTATTCTAGATAATTAAATATTAAAAATTTTCTAAAAAAAACTCCCTATCATTCTGAAGGAATTTCTTAAAAATTTATCCTCACCTCAAGAGTATCCAAATACTATCATTGACTTGCTTAAAGAGGTTCTGTCGTCAAATTCATTAAAATTCTTATGAGAACATTCCTAATTTTATTCTAACCTTAAGCTAAATATTGATTTTAATTTTAACTTTTTAGTTCACTTTAATTCTCCTAATTTTATTTATTTTGAAGTTAATTTACTTTAATTTATTTTAATTTGAGAAACAAATTTAGATTACCAATATTGAAAAATTTTCTTTGTCTTCCATTATTCTAGCGAGACTTCAAGAAAAATTCTCACCTAATGACTTCCACATGTCAACCATTTTTGGCTTTTTGGACTCTCATCATTGAAATAATCTAAACCCTAAACCCTAATGATCAGCTAAAACTGAAACTTGTCATGACTAGTTGTCTGACAAGCCTCAAAGTGCCCATATAAGAGTATGTGATACTCAAGTTGTTTCCATATTGCTTTATTGGTTAAAGGAGGAACTCCTGTATTACTTAGGTCTTTTAGGATTCTAGAAGTGACTTCTATGGCCCAAAAGGTATCCATATAGCACGTAGGCCCTTTAAGATTCTAAAAGTGGCTCCCACGATCCAAGAATACTCATGATCCAAGAATATTCTAAAGGCGATTGATCTAGATTTTATAGGCTGTGGGTTAGGCTTAGATTTAGGAATTTTGAGGCATTTTTTGGAGAAACCACGATCGGAAATGGAAAGAAAAGGTCGAAAGGAGCTTGGAGGTGAAGTTTGGGAGCAAACCATTGTTGGCGAGTAGTGGCTGGTGACGATGTCTGGCGGCTTGTACAGTGGTCGATTACTAGAATCTAGGCAGCCTTGAAGCTGCGGCCATGGAAGAAGAGAGAAGGAGAAAATGGTGAAAGTGAGAGAGAGAGAAAAAAAAATAAAAAGAAAAGGAAAGAGCTAAGGAAGGAAATATGAAAAGAATAAAAAAAATAAAAAAGTAAGTGGGTTGTGGGCCCCACTTGATAGGAAAGATGAAGAATTGGAAAAGAAGTTGGTGGCAAAATTAGTGTGAGCCCCACATATAAAAAAGAAATAAAGAATGAATAAAAGAAATGAAATAGGCTTTGAGTTTGATCAGTTTAGGTGGATATTTTGGAGGAAATTTTTTATGGGCTCTTATGAATATATTGGGTATGAGGAATTTTTTTGGGCATTATTGGGCTTAAGTGGGAATCACAAGAAAAATTGACAAATTATCACTCAAAGCTCGTGCACTCGAGTGACTTACACTTCGACTCAAATTTGACTCGTTTCAATTGGCTTGGAGTTGGTAAATTTTTAATCTTTTTATTCAAATTTATTATTATTATTTAATTTTTAATTTCTTAGAGCATGCATAGATTTATTTTAAAATTGTGATTAAGTAGTATGTTTAATTTCCTTGCATTTTATTTGATCATGGAAATTTAAAAAATTTTGAAAGTAAATGAATTTTCGATGACGAGATGTTACAAAAATTAGAAGTAGTGATTCCTAACTGATCCCTAGGTAAGAAGAATCCACTAAATATTATTAGCTTATTGAAGTATTTAGTGCGATTTTTCAATAATTTCAAATTTTATTATAAATGAAAATGATTAATGTTTTTTTAAATCAAAACAAAGAAAAATTAATAATGAAATTTAAATTTAATTAAATGAATTTCTAATGATGGGATGTTATAGAAATCATAAGTAGTGATTCATAACTGATCTGTAGGTGAGTTAAGTTCGCTAAATATTACTAGCGTATTGGAGTATTTAGTGCGATTTTTCACTAATTTAAATTTTTTATTAAAAACGAAAATAAAATAAGGTTAAAAATTTAAGTAAACAATTGTCTGATGATGAGATGTTACGGAATTCACAAGTAGTGATTCCTAACTAAACTTTAGTTGAGAAAGATTTGCTAAATATTACCAATGTTTTGGAATACTTAGTGTAATTTTTCAAAAATGTGGATTTTAAAAAAAATAAAAAATGAATATGTTTTTAAATCAAAACAAAGAAAAGTTAATAATGAAATTTAAATTTAATTAAATGAATGTCTGATGGTAAGATATTACAAAAATCACATGTAGTAATTTCTAGCTGATATTTAGGTGAGAGGAGTCTATCGTAACGGCTTCGCGCTCGACGATTTTGAAAACGACTAAAAATAAAAGGGAGTCGCCACCAATCTTTTTTGACTAGGTGTGATTGGCCACCTAAAAATGTTTATCTTTTTAACAAAATCTCAAAATTAATTAAGTTTTATTAAAAAGACAAATTTTTGGTCTGCGAAAACAAAATTTGGGTTCGGGGGTACGATTACGCGTGGAGAAGGATTAGCACCCCCACGACGCTCGTTAAAAAAAAGGTACCATAATAATCATGTGTTATCCTTTAATTTTGATAAAATGGTCTTGAATTAACATTTAAACATAATTCTTATTTTATTGCAATCTTTTTATTCAAAACCATTTTTGTTTGTAAATTTATTTTGTTTTATTTTAAAAAAGTTGAATTTTATTTTCCAAAAGTGAATGTGAACCTTTTTGTATTGAAAAATTAAATCAAATATCCCAATACTCTGGTAACATTTGAAATAATTTTCCTCACCTAAAGATTTCTTAAGAATCACTACTTGTGAGTTCTATAGAATCTCATCGTCGGAAGATTCACACTCGCTTCAAAAAATTATTATGAATGCAGATGATGCAAACAGATAATGAATTATGCAAATGAATTTTTTTAATTTTTATTTTTATTTCTTTATTTTATTTTAAATAAAAATTTTTATTATTGAAAAATTGCGCTAAGTATCCCAATACTCTGGTAACACTTAGTGAATCTTCTCACCTAGGGATCAGTCAAGAAATCACTACTTGTGAGTTTCATGACATCCCATCATCGGACAAATTTAATTTAATTTTATTATTATTTTTTCTTCTTTTCTATTTAAAAAAATAAATTATTTTTATTTTTAAAAACTTATTTATTTTTATTTTTTTAATAAAAATTTAAATTATTGAAAAAATCATACTAAATATCCCAATACTCTAGTAACATTTAGTACGACTCTTCTCACCTAGGGATCAGTCAAGAAATCACTACTTGTAAGTTTCATAACATCCCATCATCGGACAAATATTTAATTGAATTTAAATTTCATTAATTTCCTTTTTCTTTGTTTTTTTATATATATAATTTTTTATACATTTTCTAATCAATAATAATTAATGAAAATACAAGTAAAAGAAAATTTTCCAAAAACTTTTATTTTATAACATGCATTAATAATAATAATAATAATAATAATAATAATAATAATAATAATAATAATAATAATAATAACAACAACCCTAACAAAAACAATAACAATGATATTAATAAAACACCACAATAATAATAATAACAACAATAAAACACAAATAATAATAATAATAATAATAATAATAATAATAATAATAATAATAATAATAATATAATTTTTTTAATTTCTAATTTTTTAAATTTTTTTAAAATTTTTTTATTTTTAATTTTCTAATTAATAATTTAAAAAAAAACAAATAAACACTAAAATAAACAAGAAAAGGAAAAATTTTTACCAAAATAGATTTGGGCTAGGAGCCCAAAGAGACCCCCTTCAAGTGGCCCAAAAGGACAGCCCAAAACTTAAATGCTGGACTGGGTCGGACGCGGGTCGCTGGATGTTTCCGAGTCGAGCAGGCGGATCGGGTCGGATCGCCTGGGCACGCGGGTCTTCCTTTCTCTTCGGGTTGGGCGCGGATCCTGGACTCGGGTTGGGTCTAGGCGCGGGTCTCCCCTTTTTTTTTTGCGCTATAAAAGCTTTCTTTTTTTTAGTTCTTCATTTTCTTGTTTTCTTCCCAAAAAAAAATTCCTCAACCCTCTCTCCTTCCCCCGATTCTCGGCTGGGCGATTTCCAGCTGCCGTCCACCGCCGCCGGCCGCCGTCGCCGGTGGCCAAAATGAAAAAAGCTTCCTCTTTTCCGAGTCCTCACTGCCTCCTCTTTTCGATTCCAAGCTCCGTTTCACCAAAAAAATCGCCCTAGCCCCCAGATCTGAGCTTGACCGAAACCTTTCCCCCTTTTTTTCGATTTTTTTTGTTTTTCTCTTCTGGTTGATGATTTCGGTTGTGGTTTTGGTTTGTTTGGTTTGTTTCTTCTTTTTTTTTGCAGGTGGGTGTTTGGGTTAGGAGGTTTTGGGGTTTCGGTTTTTGTCGTGGGTTTGGGTTTTCGGATTTTGGGATTCGGTTTTTGGGTTTGTGTGTGCGTGTGTTTGGGTTTCGGGTAGTGGTTTCTGGTGAGCCGAGGATCTCAGGTGATGAGGATGAAATTAAGGGCTCCGGTGGTGGCTGGCTTGGTTACTAGAGGTCTCGGGTTTGGTGGTTTGGTGAGGGTTGGTGATTTCGTTGGTGATGAGTGGTGACTGGTGTTGATGGTGGCTGGATGGGTAGGCTCAGGTAACTTAATGATGGTGTCTAGGCAGTGGGGTTTCGGTGGTGAGGTGGGTTCGAGGTTTGGCTCGGGTGGTGAAGGAAAAAAAATGGTGATGGTGCGGTTCCCCCCGGTGAGTCAGGTTGGGTGAGGATGATGCTCGGGTGTGGGAGAGAGCTTGGGTCTCGGGTAGCTTGGCTGTGGCAATGGAGCTTGGGATCCTCTCGGCGGTTGCTTGGGGTCGAATGGTTGAGGTCATTTTTGGCTAGAGGGTTTTCTGTTCGGGGTTTCGGGTAAAATGGGGAGAGCTTCCAGCTTCCAGTCTCCTCGTTGCTGGTTGAAGGAGGGATTTTTGTAGAAAGGGGACTGGTATAGATGGGATCGGGTAGAGTAGCTGGTGGTGGCAGCCGACGATGGGATGGTCTGGGAAGTAGGGGACCGACGGGGATGGGACAGCATGATGGACTGATTGGACAATAAGCAAAGAAAATGAAAATAAAATAAAAATAAAAACATAAAAACATAAAAACTAATAATAATAATAATAATATAAAACTAATAATAATAACAACATAAATAATAATAAAAACAAATACAAATATATAATAATAATAATAATAATAATAATATGAGACAAAATTAGGTGTCAACAGCTGCTCCTCTTTGCTCATTGCTGAGAATCAGGAATAGAGCGAAGACAAAAGACACTAATTTTGTCCGACTTATGATCTGATCTCTTCTTTTTTTCTTTCTTTCTTCTTTTTTCTTCTTTTTTTTCTTTTTTTTTCTCTTTCTTTTTTTTTCTTTTTTTTCCTCTTTTTTTTGTATGCGCTCCTCTTGCAGCAGAGGCGATGAAACTTTAAATTTAAATCATCCATTTTTTTTGTTTTTTTTCTTTTTTTTAAATGTGCTCCTCTTGCAGTAGAGGCGATGAAACTTTAATTTCTTGTTTGTTTGTTTTGTTTTTTTTTTGTTTTTTTGTTTTGTTTTTTTTTCAAGAAAGCTCCTCTTGCAGCAGAGGCAGTGAAACTTTAATTACTTTTTTTTTCTGAGAATGTGCTCCTCTTGCAGCAGAGGCAATGAAACTTTAAAAATCTTTTTCTGAAATGTGCTCCTCTTGCAGCAGAGGCAATGAAACTTTAAAAAATTTTCTGAAATGTGCTCCTCTCGCAGCAGAGGCAATGAAACTTTAATTTCTTTCTGAAATGTGCTCCTCTTGCAGCAGAGGCGATGAAACTTTAAAAATCCTTTTTCTAAAATGGGCTCCTCTTGCAGCAGAGGCAATGAAACTTTAAATTCCTTTTCTGAAATGTGCTCCTCTTGCAGCAGAGGCAATGAAACTTTAAAAATCCTTTTTTTGAAATGTGCTCCTCTTGCAGCAGAGGCGATGAAACTTTAAAAATCCTTTTTCTGAAATGGGCTCCTCTTGCAGCAGAAGCAATGAAACTTTAAATTCCTTTTCTGAAATGTGCTCCTCTTGCAGCAGAGGCAATGAAACTTTAAAAATCCTTTTTTCTAAAATGTGCTACTCTTGCAGCAGAGGCAATGAAACTTTAAAAATTCTTTTTCTGAAATGGGCTCCTCTTGCAGCAGAGGCGATGAAACTTTAAATTCCTTTTCTGAAATGTGCTCCTCTTGCAGCAGAGGCAATGAAACTTTAAAAATCCTTTTTCTGAAATGTGCTCCTCTTACAGCAGAGGCAATGAAACTTTAAAAATCCTTTTTCTGAAATGGGCTCCTCTTGCAGCAGAGGCAATGAAACTTTAAATTCTTTTCTGAAAATGTGCTCCTCTTGTAGCAGAGGCAATGAAACTTTAAAAATTTTGCCCGGAGGACTTAGAATTTGTGCTCGGAGGCCTTGAGATTTATGCCCGGAGGTCTTATGATTTGTGCCTGAAAGACTTGGAATTGGATTTGAAATTTTGCCTGGAGGACTTAGAATTATACTTGAAGAGTTAAACTTTGTGCCCGGAGGCCTTGAGATTTATGCCCGGAGGACTTAAAATTTGTGGAAAGTGCTCCTCTTACAGCAGAGGCATTGAAACTTTAAAAATCTTTTTTTTGAAAATGTGCTCCTCTTGCAGCAGAGGCGATGAAACTTTAAATTCTTTTCTTTTTTCCTTTTTTTCTTTCTTTTCTTTTCTCTATTTTTCTTCTCTCTATTTTTCTTCTCTTTTCTTTCTCTTTTTTTCTTTTTTCTTCTCTTCTCTCTTCTTTCTTTCTCTTTTCTTTTCTCTTCTTTTTCTTCCTTCTCTTTTCTCTTCTTTTTCCCTCTTTTTTTCTTTCTCCCTTCTTTTTTCTCTTCTTTTCTCTCTTCTTTCTTTCTCTCTTCTCTGTTTTTTCTTTTTCTTTGGAATAGGTTGCATAACCTTTAAAATCTTGATTGAATGGTGTTGAGTTTTTAGCTTGAGAAACATGTTTTAATCTCAAAATTTTTACACAAAAATTTTCAATGTTGATGCTATATGATATTGTGTATGTATGCATGTATGCATGACACTCAATCCTGTATATTCTCTAACTTTAGATCTTTTTTCTATCTTGCCAAAGAGGTACATCATTTGCCTTTTTTATCTTCTTTGCCCCCAACATGACCATGAAAGCTCCTTCCTATTTTCCATTTTTGCAGAGTTCTTACATTCTCATCATAGCCTTTTGACTAATAGCACTAAATTTTCCTCATAACTATTTTCCAGGAGAAATGAATCTAAATTTCACAAGTGATACCTGATCCTTTCGAAAGATTAGTGATTACTTTTCAAGATGAATGACATAAACCCTATTCGGATCTTTTCAACTAGACAATTGAAAGTTTGGTGGCCATGATTCTCTTTGTTTGGGGCATACTTTGCCATTTATACAAAAAAAAACAATGATTCCTTACTTAGCTTAAAATAGCTTTCTTAAAATACCACCACTTTTTCTCCATCTTTTTTGTTTGTTTTAAACAAAATTCTGAATGAGAAGAGAAATAAAATATTTACAACTTGGTTTGACAATCTCTTAAATTCTCGAATAATGGCATTCCACAAATGCCAAGATAAGATACAAATGACTGAGGTCTTTCCTGTTTAGGGAGAGTATTTACAAGAAGAAAGGTTCAAACTTTTTCAAAAAATGTCAGCGATCAAATGACATCAAAATCTTTGGATATTTCGAGGGTCTCTCAAGGCTTGTTAATTCTTTTTCCACATTTTCAGTTCATGTCACTGCTTGACTTGGTTGCATGAAAAGTTCATTGTTCGCTTTAGACTGCCCTTTTCGGGTTTTCACCCTAGAACCTCATTCTTTCTTTTGTTTTCTTTTCTTTTCTCTTTTTTTCTTTTTTTTCATTTTTTTGTTTGATTGATTGTTCCACCATGCATTCAAGAATTCAAATTTCATTCAAACCAAATAATGACGAGAATCTTCCAAAGAAGAGCTCTTCGATACAAGCATCCATATTTGAATAAAATGGACTTTTAAGTACGTAATGTAGGCCATGGTTCAGGGTTTTGAAAGAAAGGATAAATATGTGTTAGAAGGTGGTCAATCCAAGGATCATTTCTTCTCACATAGATGTATATCATTTTCACTCTTCGAAGCACCTTTCTTTTTCTAATTTCCATGTATCTCTTCTCCTTCTTCTCCCTTTTTCTCTCTTTTTTTTTAATCTTTTTCATTCTTTGAATCACCTTTCTTTGTGTACTTTCACATGTATCCTTTCTTCTCTCTCTTTTTTCATTTTTTCCTTTTCCATTGATTTATGTCCAAGATTTCAAAAACAATTTGCCCTAAATTGTCCCACCACATAGTTAATCTTATTTGATCAAGTACAGAAGTTGAATCATTCATCTTCTTTGAAGAGATATTTTTCGTGCATGCCCTCCCAGTGTAGAGGGTGATCCTTGGAGGAGGTTTATTATGAAAGAAATTATCAGGCTCAAAAGGGGTAGCAACAGGATAATATTTATATTTGTGAATGGAATATGAAAGACGGCCATTCGTCATCTCAAATTAAGATACTTCTATTGAAAAGCAATTCTTAGGATAAGTTTTTCCCTTGGCATTTGAAATCCTCTGAATATCATGTTTGCATGATGTCACGATCAATTTCATTTTTCTTTCTTCTTTTTTTCTTTTCTCTTTTTTTTGTTGTTTTTTTTGTAATACAACACTTTAATATGACAGAGCTTGACCTCACAGACCACATCGTCATTTAAGGAAACAAGTGATGCACAGCTCGAGGTATTACGCAGATGGACATTGATGTGAAAATCCTCGACTTTGGTTCTCTTTTTTTTTCTTTCTTTCTCTCTTCTTTTTTTTATCTTGCCCCAAAACATGGGCATAAGGCATCTAGGGAATACATGATTGAAGAATTTGAGATTTGTACAAGAATCTAGGTGGAAAGGTGTTTCAAAATGATCTTGCCACATATTTGACCGCCATTATCCAAAATCTTCGAGATTGTCATTGATTTCCAAAAAATTTCAAAAAGTTTTGCAAATCGGTTATTTCTTGAAAATCATTAACAGTAAAGCCCTATCATGGTCAAAGTGAAAACGAAATAGAACTTTCAAAATTTTATGCCCCAATTTAGCTCTTTAGCTCTCGACTGTCTTAGATTTTATGGAGACATGATCCAAAAATGATTTAAGACGTTCATCTTTGACCGTAATCACCGATTTTCTTATAATCAGTTATCATTATTGTGAAGAAAAGAAACATTCTTGTCATATGCCACTGGAAAATAAATTATGCAAAAAGTTGTGCTCATACAATTGTCACCTAGGCCAATGAGAACGACAAGCATTTTTTCGACAAAATACAGACTTCAAAATCTCAAAATCTTCGTTTTCCTCCAGATTGATCTGCCAAAATGCCATGATTTTACACCAAAGTGGACTTCCATTGTTCCATGAGTTCTTGAGTCAAGATTCCACCCTTGATGAGCTCTTCAATCCTTTCCTTCAACTGTCTGCATTTTTCTGTTGCATGCCCAATTGCCCCCATGTGATAGTCACATTTACTGTTCGGGTCATAGCTCTTGGTCAACGGGTTTGGTGCTGTTCTCAAAGGTATAGGGGTCAAATATTGGTTTTTTATCAAAAAGGGCAAAAGATCAGAGATTGGAATTAGGATTTTTCCTTGATTGCTTCTCGATCTTTTTCTGCTGTTTATTGATTGTTGAGGAGGTTGAGCTACTGGCCTGGGTATGAAGATAGGCGCATGAAAAATTGTTGGAGAACAAGAGTTTGTTGCAAATCCTGGTTGCAGGATTGGTAAGAAAGGATAAGAATCATAAGAGGCATTATTCAAGGTTGGACCATATGATGGGTGAGACAAATAAGGATTATGTGGAATGGAATTTTTGGGAAATTGTTCCTCAAATGTTGCAACTTGTACTTCTTCCCTTCTTTCTGACTTGTTATCAGCAATGTCATCTATCTTGATCTTGCCCCTCTTGATTGCATTCTCAATCATCTCTCCGGAGGCCACCATGTCAGCAAAATTCTTTGTAACATTCCCAATCATTCTATTATAATATGGTGCCTGGAGGGTACTAAGAAACAGAGTTGCAGTCTCTTTTTCCGTGAGGGGAGGCTAGACCTGGGTGGCAACATTCTTCCATCTCTGGGCATATTCTCTAAAGCCTTCAGTAGCTTTCTTCTCCATAGTTTGCAAAGATAAACGATCTGGGGCTGAATCCACAATATGCTTATATTGGGCGATAAATGCCCTTGCCAAATCCTCCCATGAGTGAACATTGCCCCTGCCCAATTGAGTATACCACCTAGCAGCAGATTCTTTAAGGCTATCTTGGAAAACATGGATCAACAACTTGTCATTATGCACATGCGCTGCCATTTTTCTGCAGTACATAGTGATATGGGCCTTTGGACAGGTGGTTCCATCATATTTCTCAAATTCTGGAGCTTTAAATTTTAAAGGAATGACCACACCAGGTACTAAGCATAATCCGGCAGCATCTAAAGATCCATGAAAATCCTTTCCTTCAACAATCCGAAGACTTTCCTCTATAAGCTCTATCTTTTGTCGAGAATTTAAGCCTTCTTTCACTTGCGACATCCCTGGCTCATTGCGACTATCGAAATTGGCAACCTGAATTGGTTCGAGGGGGTTCATGGTGGGAATTGCATGTGCTTGAAATTGACTAGGGTCGACTGCAGACGGCATATTAGGGCACACATAACCCTCGGTGGGCATTGCTTGTGGCTCTTGAGTTAATTGGGTTTCTCGTGAGCCCATGTTAACTAGACAAAAAGTATTTCGTAACCGATGCCCCTCTTGATTAGCTAATTGTCCCATATTTCCATTGTTCAGCTTCTCCAACAAACCTGCCATCTGTGACAATTGCTCTCTCATCTCTTGTTGAGCTTTTTCCATTCTTTCCATTCGACTCATTTCTGTCTCTTCCATGGTCCAAGACTATTTCCAAAATTTTCCAATGTTCTAGCCACTTGGCACCTAATCTGTCATAACCTCGAATTAGATGTCATGCTTGTCATGCTAACATGAAGCTTTTATTGTATGGAAATTGTGAAATAAATAAAAAGAAAATTCAATCTTGTTATTATTTCAGAATGTCACAAGCTGTATACTAAAAAAAAGCAAAAAGGAAAATTATAAACTGAAAATTGTCGTTTGACCATTCCTTTGTTTTGATCCACTATTTTTCTTTCTCTTTTTTTCATTATATATTTTTTTATTTTTTCTTTAAGGAAACAGTTATTGTTAGCCTTATTATTTTCTGTCAAAATCATGTTATGCACATATGAATGAAGTGAATGCAAACCTATAAAAAGTTTTGTAGCCACCTCCCTTATATCGAGGACTTTGCATCAATCAGTCCTTTCTCCTTATATGACAAGTCAATTGGTCTCCATTTGCTAATGATTCAACATGTAGTCGTTCTGGAAACAACAACGATCCTTGAGAATGAACCAATTTAGCCTCTCCAAAACTTTCAAGCATCTGCATTATCCTAGCTAGCTTTCCCTTCATCTCTCGTATATCACGTCCAAACTCCTCTCGATTATTCTCCAAAATAGTCTAGCTTTCTTAATTAATCTCCCATATCTTTGACCTATTTTACTCCAAAAAGACAAATATCTTCCTTATTATGTGATGTGAATGCATTAATGTAATGAGATATGCTATGCTAAAACTTAAGAATAAAAGAATCAAAATTTTTTCTCATTTAAATTCAATGAATTCTTTTTTTTTATTTTGAATTTTGGTGATTTCTCTTTTTTTTTTGTAAAGAATAAACTTTTCTTTTTCTCCTTTTTTATAAAAAAAATCTTATTTTCACACCACAATTTATTATCTTTAATTTCCCTTTTTATTTAATTTATTTTTAAAGGAATGTGACAATGCACTTACCTTTTATTTTCTCATCAAAATTCCTCTTTCTTTTTAATGTCTATGCATTAGTTTAAAAGAAATAAAAAAACATTATTGTTATTTTCCAAATATTATTAAAAAATGAATGGATGTTTTCATGTTATTTTTGACAAAGGATAGAAACCGAATAAGTCTTTGTTTTATTCTATAAAATTGTAAAAATGTGAAATTTTATTTGAAAACAAATATCTTTTGATTTTATGAGAGCATGAATTTGAAAAATCGTTAGGGTTATGATATAAAGAGAAAAGTAGTAAAATGTTCCCTCATGTGTCCTAATTTCAGGATAATTTCTACAAAAATTGGACATGGCTCTAGTTAGGATTGGCTTCTTAGGGCCTTTTACATGCTGGGTTGGGATATGAAGATCTAAAGGTTCTCAAATTATACCTCACTGTCGTCCACACTGGACCAGTAAGATTTAATTTGAGTGGGAGTATTTCGATTGCCATTGCGGAGGTGATTACCTCACGAGAGCAAAGGTACTCTACTCCCTCCTAAGAAGAACAGAACTCGGGTATAAAGCTCATGTGATGCAAATGCAAGTGCAAGTGTGTGTATGAGGGAACTTTTATCAAACCATAACCCTTATTCTACCCCAACAATTTATTAAGAATAATATATACAAATAAAGAATGCTATAAAATAAACATAATAACTTATTCACACAAATGCAACAAATTATTTAAAATTAAAGAAATTAAATTTAAATATTAATTAAGACCTTTAAATTAAAACTTAGGATAACACATGATTAATAAATGACTTGACCCTCAAAAAGCGTCCCCAGCGGAGTCGCCAAGCTGTCGTAACGGCTTCGCGCTCGACGATTTTGAAAACGACTAAAAATAAAAGGGAGTCGCCACCAATCTTTTTTGACTAGGTGTGATTGGCCACCTAAAAATGTTTATCTTTTTAACAAAATCTCAAAATTAATTAAGTTTTATTAAAAAGACAAATTTTTGGTCTGCAAAAACAAAATTTGGGTTCGGGGGTACAGTTACGCGTGGGGAAGGATTAACACCCCCACGACGCCCGTTAAAAAAAGGGTACCATAATAATCATGTGTTATCCTTTAATTTTGATAAAATGGTCTTGAATTAACATTTAAACATAATTCTTATTTTATTGCAATCTTTTTATTCAAAACCATTTTTGTTTGTAAATTTATTTTGTTTTATTTTAAAAAAGTTGAATTTTATTTTCCAAAAGTGAATGTGAACCTTTTTGTATTGAAAAATTAAATCAAATATCCCAATACTCTGGTAACATTTGAAATAATTTTCCTCACCTAAAGATTTCTTAAGAATCACTACTTGTGAGTTCTATAGAATCTCATCGTCGGAAGATTCACACTCGCTTCAAAAAATTATTATGAATGCAGATGATGCAAACAGATAATGAATTATGCAAATGAATTTTTTTAATTTTTATTTTTATTTCTTTATTTTATTTTAAATAAAAATTTTTATTATTGAAAAATTGCGCTAAGTATCCCAATACTCTGGTAACACTTAGTGAATCTTCTCACCTAGGGATCAGTCAAGAAATCACTACTTGTGAGTTTCATGACATCCCATCATCGGACAAATTTAATTTAATTTAATTATTATTTTTTCTTCTTTTCTATTTAAAAAAATAAATTATTTTTATTTTTAAAAACTTATTTATTTTTATTTTTTTAATAAAAATTTAAATTATTGAAAAAATCATACTAAATATCCCAATACTCTAGTAACATTTAGTACGACTCTTCTCACCTAGGGATCAATCAAGAAATCACTACCTGTAAGTTTCATAACATCTCATCATCGGACAAATATTTAATTGAATTTAAATTTCATTAATTTCCTTTTTCTTTGTTTTTTTTATATATAATTTTTTATACATTTTCTAATCAATAATAATTAATGAAAATACAAGTAAAAGAAAATTTTCCAAAAACTTTTATTTTATAACATGCATTAATAATAATAATAATAATAATAATAATAATAATAATAATAATAATAATAATAATAATAATAACAACAACCCTAACAAAAACAATAACAATGATATTAATAAAACACCACAATAATAATAATAACAACAATAAAACACAAATAATAATAATAATAATAATAATAATAATAATAATAATAATAATAATAATAATAATAATAATAATAATAATATAATTTTTTTAATTTTTAAAATTTTTTTATTTTTAATTTTCTAATTAATATTTTTTAAAAAAAAAAACAAATAAACACTAAAATAAACAAGAAAAGGAAAAATTTTTACCAAAATAGATTTGGGCTAGGAGCCCAAAGAAACCCCCTTCAAGTGGCCCAAAAGGACAGCCCAAAACTTAAATGCTGGATTGGGCCGGACGCGGGTCGCTGGATGTTTCCGAGTCGGGCAGGCGGATCGGGTCGGATCGCCTGGGCACGCGGGTCTTCCTTTCTCTTCGGGTTGGGCGCGGATCCTGGACCTGGGTCGAGTCCAGGCGCGGGTCTCCCCTTTTTTTTTGTGCTATAAAAGCTTTCTTTTTTTTTTAGTTCTTCATTTTCTTGTTTTCTTCCCAAAAAAAAATTCCTCAACCCTCTCTCCTTCCCCCGATTCCCGGCCGGGCGATTTCCGGCCGCCGTCGCCGGTGGCCAAAATGAAAAAAGCTTCCTCTTTTCCGAGTCCTCACTACCTCCTCTTTTCGATTCCAAGCTCCGTTTCACCAAAAAAATCGCCCTAGCCCCCAGATCTGAGCTTGACCGAAACCTTTCCCCCCTTTTTTCGATTTTTTTTGTTTTTCTCGTCTGGTTGATGATTTCGGTTGTGGTTTTGGTTTGTTTGGCTTGTTTCTTCTTTTTTTTTGCAGGTTGGTGTTTGGGTTAGGAGGTTTTGGGGTTTCGGTTTCTGTCGTGGGTTTGGGTTTTCGGATTTTGGGATTCGATTTTTGGGTTTGTGTGTGCGTGTGTTTGGGGTTTCGGGTAGTGGTTTCTGGTGAGCCGAGGATCTCAGGTGATGAGGATGAAATTAAGGGCTCCGGTGGTGGCTGGCTTGGTTACCAGAGGTCTCGGGTTTGGTGGTTTGGTGAGGGTTGGTGATTTCGTTGGTGAGAGTGGTGACTGGTGTTGATGGTGGCTGGATGGGTAGGCTCAGGTAACTTAATGATGGTGTCTAGGCAGTGGGGTTTCGGTGGTGAGGTGGGTTCAAGGTTTGGCTCGGGTGGTGAAGGAAAAAAAATGGTAATGGTGCGGTTCCCCCCGGTGAGTCAGGTTGGGTGAGGATGATGCTCGGGTGTGGGAGAGAGCTTGGGTCTCGGGTAGCTTGGCTGTGGCAATGGAGCTTGGGATCCTGTTGGTGGTTGCTTGGGGTCGAATGGTTGAGGTCATTTTTGGCTTGAGGGTTTTCTGTTCGGTGTTTCGCGTAAAATGGGGAGAGCTTCCAGCTTCCGGTCTCCTCGTTGCTGGTTGAAGGAGGGATTTTTGTAGAAAGGGGACTGGTATAGATGGGATCGGGTAGAGTAGCTGGTGGTGGCAGCCGACGATGGGATGGTCTGGGAAGTAGGGGACCGGCGGGGATGGGACAGCATGATGGACTGATTGGACAATAAGCAAAGAAAATGAAAATAAAATAAAAATAAAAACATAAAAACTAATAATAATAATAATAATATAAAACTAATAATAATAACATAAATAATAATAAAAACAAATACAAATATATAATAATAATAATAATAATAATAATAATAATAATAATAATAATAATAATAAGAGATAAAATTAGGTGTCAACAGAGTCTACTAAATATTACCAAATTATTGGAATATTTAGTACAATTATTCAATAATGCGAATTTTCATTTAAAATAAATAAATTGGGTTTTGTGGAAAAATTATAATAAAAGTAAAAGTTGTATGTGCATCATGTGTTATATATTTTCACCAAATGCATCCATTTTAATTTTGAAAATTGTCTGATGATGAAATGTTACGAAAATCACAAGTAGTAATTCATAACTGATCTTTAAGTGAGAAGAATACACTAAATGTTACCAAAGTATTGAAATAGTTAGTGTAATTTTTCAATAACATATTTTGTTTTAATATAAATGTGTAAAGTTTTTTTAAAAAGGAAAATAATAATAAAAAATTTCATATGCATCATTCCATCACATGCATTCATATTTAATTACAAAAATTGAGTATGAATCTTCCGAAGATAAGATTTTATAAAAATCACAAGTAGTGATTCTTAAGAAATCTCTAGATAAGAAAATTATTCGAAATGCTACCAGAATATTGGAGTACTTCGATATAATTTTTCAATCCTCATTTATTTTAAAAAATAAATAATTAAAGTTATTTTTAAATGATTTTTTTACAAAAAATAAAAATGATTTAAGAAAATGAATTTAATTTTAATAAAAAGGAAATTATTTTTAAATGTTGAATTAAGACCATTTCGTTAAAATTAAAGGATAACACGTGATTAAGACGATACCATTTTTAAACGGGCATTGTGGGGGTGTTAATCCTTTCCCGCGCGTAACTAAACTCCAAAACCTATTTTTGTTTTTGCACACCCCAAAATTATCTTTTAAATAAAACTTAAATATTTTTAAGACTTTTTTGAAAAGACAAGATTTTTAGGTGGCTAATCACACAAAAAAAATATTGGTAGCAATTCCCTATTTTTTAATGTTTTCAAGATTGTTGAGTGGTTGAGTTTGTCACGTCCTAAAGTATCAAATATTTAACTAATATCGCATAATAAAACATTTACGGTTGGGCTGTCTGTAGTGTTAATTTATATTCAAAATGGAATTTATTTATTTTTATACAAATCTAGGATTCGAAATCCAAAGACATAAACAAAAATCTAATTATTTGCATCCCAAGTATAATGTATATAAAAATAGCACTATACAAAAGTCTGAATACATAAAAGTAAAACTATTGTATACCTCGACGAATTATGATAGTCACCTAAGGAATATCGAAATCAGGTCCTCCAGAAACAGACCCAATCTATTACAAATAATCTGGTAGTAGAAAAATAAATGGGTGAGCTAATTGCTTAGTAAGAAATATATATATATATATCTCTGTGTGTGTGTGTGTGTGTGTGAAAGCTGATACAATGTACCCTATTTGCAATTTAATAAACAGATTTTCATACAAAATCATGAGTTTATAATTTTTGTCATAACGTATTAAGTTTTGGGAAAACGTAATAGCTAGACACAAAAACTAAGGAGTCGCTACCAATCATTTTAACCTAGGTGTGATTGGTAACCTATTCAAAGTAAGGATAATGCTTGGTCTACGTTAAAAGTTCTAAGTTCAGGAGTACGGTTACGTGTGAGGAAGGATTAGCACCCTCACAACGCCCATCCTAAAATGGTACCAAATAATCTAAGGTTATCTTAATTTTACCTTTTTTCTTTAATTTTGATATAATTAAATATTGAAAAATCTTTTAAGCTTCCTCCATCAAGCTGGTTGGATAACCTAAAAGTTTTTCTTACCTCAGGAGTATTCAAGTAGGACCAATCGCCTTTCTTGAAGAGGCTCCGTCGTCGGATGCGGGTTGGCATGCGGGTCAACACACGGATCTTGGCTGCTCCAAACGACGTCGTTCCACGCCTGGTATTTAAAACGTATTTTCGAATTTTTTGGATAGATTTCCACTTTCTAGAAAAAAAATTCCAAATCCTCTCTGCTCAGACGATTCCCGGTGACCGAAAACTACAAACAGTCGCCGGAAAACTCAAAAATCCCAGATTTCGACGAACCCCTCCACCGTACGCCACTAATCACCAGATCTACACCTATACATGCCCAAAAATCCTCGCCGACACTCCCACACATCAAATCAATAGATCCCGATTACTCAAACCCTCCAGAAATCCACAGATCTAAGTCCTAAAAATCAAAAACCTACACTGCCTCAACTCGAAAACCCTCGACTATCCCACCTCTGCTTGTTTTTTTTTTTGTTTTTGTGATTGTGGTTATTTTTTTGGTTGTGGTCACTGTTGTCTTTTTTTTCTCCCTATGATTTTTTTGTGTAGTTGTCGTCTCCTCCCGATTGTGATTGATGTCCCCTTTTATTAATGTTAGATGTTAGTGTTTTGGAAGGTCAGAAATCAGATCTCAGGTCCGATTGTGATATGGTCTTTAATGTTTGATTCTGTTTTTGGTCTTGATTTTCATGCAGATTCGAGATTTACGTGACTTGCCAATTCTTTCCTTTTGTGTTTCTGGCGGCTAGGTTTGATTTAGGGCAAGGGTTTCAGATTAGGGCTTGGGGCTCTGTTTGGGGTTTGGGGTTTCGATGAGGGTTTAAGGTTTCGGTGAGGGTTTGGTGTTTCAGTGAGGGTTTAGGGTTTCGGCAAGGGTTTTAATTTGGGGTTTCCTTTTTTAGCTTTTTTTTGGGTTTTTTTGTTAAAAATAATAAATGTACAAATAATACAATAAGAAAAGAAAAGAAAGAAAAAAAAGATAAGAAAAAGATAAAATAAAAGAAAATAACATAAAATAAGATATAAATAATAATAAAAGTAATAACAAAAATGATAATAGTAATAAAAATAAAAAATAAAATAAAATAAAATAAAATAAAATAATAAAAAAAAATAAAAAAATAAAAATAAAACACCAAGAAAAATTGAAAAATAAAATAAAACAAAATAAAATAAAAACAAAAGCAGACAAAAAAATAAAAAAACAAAATAAATAAAAAAAATAAAAAAATAAAATTAACAAAATAAAACCAATTATTCAAACATGGGTTCAATCCCTTTTAAATTTTTAGAATACACGTCAAGTGACTCGAGATTCATAATTCCGTTCTATTTAGTTTCGGACAACAATTGGTGTCTACAGCTGCCCCTTTTTGCACATTGCTGAGTATCAGGAATAGGGCAAAGACTTTAGTCACTGATTTTATCTTTTCTGTGAAAAATGCTACTCCAAATAGCGAGATCATTAAGATTTCAAATTTTCTTATCCTCGACGTGCTCTTTTGGTTAAGAAAACCCTAAAACCCTTTTTTTTAATCTTTCACCTAAAGTGCTCCTTGAACTAGGAAGGTCCTGAGGCTTTTTTAGAAGTTTTCATCTTTAAAATGCTCCGTCGACTAGGAAGGCCTTGAAACTTTAAAATTTCCCATCTAAAATGCTCCTTCGACTAGGAAGGCCCTGACACTTTAAATTTTCTCATCTCTTAAATGCTCCTTCGACTAAGAAGGCCGTGAAACTTTAAATTTCTCATCTCCAAAATGCTCCTTCGACTAGGAAGACCCTGAAACTTTAAATTTCTCATCTCCAAAATGCTCCTTCGACTAGAAAGGCCCTGAAACTTTAAATTTACTCATCTCCAAAATGCTCCTTCGGCTAGGAAGGCCCTGAAACTTTAAATTTTCTCATCTCTTAAATGCTCCTTTGGCTAGGAAGGCCTTGAAACTTTAAATTTCTCATCTCCAGAATGCTCCTTCGACTAGGAAGGCCCTGAAACTTTAAAATTTCTTATCTCCAAAATGCTCCTTCGATTAGAAAGGCCCTGAAACTTTAAATTTCTCATCTCTTAAATGCTCCTTCGACTAAGAAGGCCCTGAAACTTTAAATTTCTCATCTCCAAAATGCTCCTTCGACTAGGAAGGTCCTGAAACTTTAAATTTCTCATCTCCAAAATGCTCCTTCGACTAGGAAGGCCCTGAAACTTTAAATTTTCTCATCTCTTAAATGCTCCTTCGACTAGGAAGGCCTTGAAACTTTTAAATTTCTCATCTCTAAAATGCTCCTTCGACTAAGAAGGCCCTGAAACTTTAAATTTCTCATCTCCAAAATGTTCCTTCGACTAGGAAGGCCCTGAAATTTTAAATTTTCTTATCTTTAAAAACGCTCAATTATCTTATAAATTATACTCGGAGGTTTTAGTGAATCATGTCCGGAGGTCTTACAAGTTGTACTCAGAGGTTCTAATGAATCATGCCCAAAGGTCTTATAGATTGTACCCGGAGGTTCTAATGAATCATGCCCAGAGGTCTTAGAGATTGTACCCAGAGGTTTTACATATTATACTCGGAGGCCTTATAAATTGTACCCGGAGGCTTTGATCTTATCTCATCATTTCAATTCTATCTTCTAGATCATCTTATCATTCCAGTTTCTTCTTTTTGTTTTTTTCTATCACATTTTTTTCATCTCATCACATCTTTCAATCCCTTTTTCATTATCTCATCATATCCATACCTTTTTAGTTTCCTCTTCCTTTCCAAATTTTTAACATTTTTGTTTCAAAACTTCATAACTTTTTCGTCACATCTTATTCCTAATCCTTCTCACATTTTTTATTTTCTTTTTCTTCTTTTTTTTTTAAAAATTTTTTTTTCAAAATTTTAGTAATCTAATCTTTCAAAACTTTTTATCCTATTGTCTTAACAAACAGTTCAAAAAAAAATTTTTGGAGTAGAAATGCATATAATGAAATGTCATGCATGTCATGAATGCAATGCGAATGATAAATAATGCCTTACCAAGTCACATCATCAATCTACCATATTCCTTTCTTCAAAAATTTGTCATCCTTTAATCTTCTCTTTGCCTTATCATTCAATCTTTCAAAGCCTCATCATTCCTCTTTCTTCAAATTTAGCAATCTTAAAATCAGTTGCCCCATCATCATCGTTCATTCTGTCTTCTTCTTGCCCCACAATTCTTCTTTCTTTAAATTTAGCAATCATCACTCATTCAGTCTTCCCATTGCTCCATCATCGTCATTCATTTAGTTTTCATCTTGCCCCACAATTCTTCTTTTTTTAAATTTAGCAATCATCACTCGTTCAGTTTTCCCATTGCCCCATCATCATCATTCATTTAGTTTTCTTCTTGCCCCACAATTCTTATCAAATTAAAATTCATCTATCCAAATCATAACAGCAAAATCATGCCAAACTATTCACAAGAACACTTCACCACTTCTCATATCTTCAAGAAAATTCATGCTCTCATAACAACCAAAGATTGCCCCAAGAATAGTCTTAAAAACACCATTACCACACTTGATTTCTTTAAAACAAGAACTTGCCCCCATAAAATCACAAAACTCTCATTTTCCACTTCTTCAAGTTCCTTTTTGAAAATAGGAAATTGCCTCACATAATAATTTTCCAAGGTAAAAACATTTGACCTTTAAATCTCTTAAAAATTGGTGATTACTATTGAGAACAAATAGAACGAGTTACGACTTGGTGTAGCTGAATAAATGTATTGATTTGGTGCATCAAGGATGTTTGGTTATCAAGAAAGGTTCTATTGATCAATGTCTCTTCATCCAGGCTCACAAATGAGATAAATTCCTTGAAAATCAAAATTCCTTTTGTAAAAATAACTTTCACAAAACACAATCCATTTCAGCATTCTCTTAATTTGTTGATATGTGGACTTTAACAAATGTCAAGACTAGCTATGATGGCTCAAATTTCTAGGCAAGGATTCAAATCTCAAATCAAATTTTCAAGGTGATGGTTTTTTGAATTTTTCAAAAGGTCTTAACTGAAAGCATTATTCCTCTGGTTTTTCTTCTTTCTTGTTATTGCCTTAGTATAGTCCCAAACAATGGCCTTGAGTTGTTTCAAATTTGCTCTAGACTGCCCTTTCTTGGGTTTTCACCCTAGAGCTTCATTTTCTTTTTTTCTTCTTTTTTTCTTTTTTTATTGATTATTCTACCATGCATTCGAGAATTCAAATTTCATTGCAAACCAAATAATGATGATGGTTTCTCAAAGAAAAGCTTTTCAATACAAGCATCCCTATTTGATCAAAATGGACTTTTAAGCACGTAACGCAGGCCGAGGTTTAGGGTTTTCAAAGAATGGATAAGTAGGCCCAAAATAAGTGTTTTCAAGGTTTATCGAACCAAGGATCATTTCTTCAATTGTGAACATCTGTCCTTCCCACTCTTCGAAGCATTTTTCTTTTCTTTTCCAACATTTTATTCTCATTCATTTCTCTTTTTTTTTTCACATCTACCTTTTCATTTTTTTTAATTTCTTGTTTTTTTCATATTGATTTCCATCTTCACATATCCCTCTTCTCACATTTGCCCCTTAACATAGGGCATCATTTTCTTGCATTTGACATAAGACCAATCACCAATGTTTCTAAAACTCCTCTTATGTATTTGCCTCTCCAATGTGGAGGGTGATCCTTGGTGAAGGTTCATTTAGAAAGAAATCAATAGGTTCAAGAGGGGTAACAAAGGGATGATTTCATTTTAGTAATAGGAATATAAAAGATGGCCATTTTTCATATCAAATATTGACACTTCTATTGAAAACCAATCCTTAAGATGAAAATTTTATTTTGCTTTTGAAATCGTTTGAATATCCCCCATGCATGGTTTCACAATCAATTTTTCTTTTCTTTTCTTCTTTTGTTTTTTCACTTCCTTTTTTCTTCACTTCTTTTTTTTTTCACAACTCATGCCCAGAATGTATCAACTCAACTTTATGAAGGCCTTATGCAACAATTTTCATTATCATGGTTTAAAATAGGAAAAAGGATATCAATCAAATTAAGAATGGCAATTAAAAGATGTTGAGGTTATCAAAAACTTGGCTCTTTTAATTATTTTGCCTCAAGATATAGCAAAAGATGGTTTGAGTTAAAAAGTTCAAGTTATGAGAAAGAATTTTGGGTTGATGTGTTTGGGACTCTTAGCTTGGCCTTAACATCTATCAAATTTTCAAATACAAAGTCCTTAAGAGAATGCTTCATGAATTGGTCCTTCAAAACAATTCAAAAGTTTTGTAAATTCATCAATCATTTCATTGCTCATTGCTTTAATGAAGATCATTGACTTCAAAAGTGCACCATGGTAAGTAAAAATGAATGGATTTCAAGCTTGTGTTTCTTTATGGATTCCAAGTTTTCACTGAATCGGAAAGTATAGTGGAAATGTAATGACTAGGTCTATTCATTCTCAATAAAAATCACTAATGTTTTCAAAATTATTTTATTTCATCTACTTGGAAAGAAAAATATGGAAAGCTTTCAAAACAACTTGATGAAAATTTCAAGAATCCTGAGAACATCTCACATCCACAAATTATATATAGGAAACTTGGCCTATGGAGGAGCAGACTTCCATTGTTCAATAAGCTCTTGAGTCAAGGCACCACTACTGATGAGTTCTTCAACATTTTCCTTCAATTGCCTACAGTTTTCTGTTGAATGCCCAATTGCCTTTGGTGCAGGCCAAGTTTTCTCATAGAATTCTTTTATCAGGACTAACTGAGATAAGTTTCTCTAAACTTTTCTTCGTTACCTCCAAGGTGACTTTTCATCCAAATGTATAACCATGGTGTACATCCGATGAAACGTCCTTCTTTCTTGCGACGACAAAAATTTAAAGACCTAAAAGTCTCAGACAAGATAACTGGGGCCACGTTCACCTCATGATCAAGCTGCTCAACAAATCCACCATTGTAATCTCAATGTGTCCTAAGAATTTAGGGAACACGGCCTAAGAATTTAGGGAACACGGCCATATCATACACAGCTAATGCCATTATGCTCATATGTTGTTCTTTCGTTAGCTGCTTCTGAAGACAACTTTGTAGAAAACTCCATGGTACATAAGTGGTCTCTCCTTTCTGTCTTGTGTGATGATCAATTTCTTGAATACTATGGCCACTCATGGAGGACAATTTCTTACGATATCCCGATTTTCTTTTCTTCCAATAGATTTTGGTGGGATTTTTTAACTCACGACGGAGCAAGAGTGAACACTTCTCTATGGTTGGCATCAAATCGGCCTTATTGAAGACAAAGCATCTGTAAGACAGGTCCCAAAATTGCACCATGGCCTTTATCAAATCCAAGTCCACTTCCACTGACAATAGTAGCATCAAGTGCCCATATTTTTTCTAAAATTCTGTCTTCTTTTCTTCACCCCATGCCTTCCAAATTCCATTCTCACGTTAGGCCTTTTCGGATCGTTCTTTCACTATGTGGGCTGGTTCCTCTTGCGATAATTTCTCCATGGATGCAAATGGACTTAACCTATTCAATTTGTTATGAAACAGAAAAAAAAAGAAAAATGCAAGGAATGAGAATATGCATTATGTTTTTTTTGTGTTTTTTTTCTCTTTGGTTTATTATTTTTGTATTTATTTTTTTTTTCATATTTTTCTTGTATGAGATGATGGTCATTCTTTGTGTCCTAATATAGGCTTCAATTCTAAAGCTCTAGCTTACGAGTGGGTATCATAAGTTCACTATATGCTTGGCTTGGATAGATGGATTACTAAAGGTTCCCAGACTGTTCCCTACTATCATCCACGTGGACTAGTAAGGCACCCCAATCCTCACCCATTATAGGCTTCAAACTGAAAGGGTTCAACCTGAGTGGGAGTATTTCACTGGCCTATGTGGAGCTTACCACCTCACGAAGGCAAAGCTACTTTACTTCCTCTTAAAATGGTAAGCCCGGGTCGAGGGCTAATGCATGCACATGTAAGTGGAGTGTGTGTATTTAAATGTCTTATGAAATTTAAAGTTTTTAGGCAAGATTTTGATAACCTTAGACTTCCTAATGGCCTGACTCTCTAAATGTCCCCAGTGGAGTCGCCAAACTGTCATAACGTATTAAGTTTTGGGAAAACGTAATAGCTAGACACAAAAACTAAAGAGTCACCACCAATCATTTTAACCTAGGTGTGATTGGTCACCTATTCAAAGTAAGGATAAGGCTTGGTCTACGTTAAAAGTTCTAAGTTTGGGAGTACGGTTACGTGTGAGGAAGGATTAGCACCCTCACAATGCCCATCCTAAAATGGTACCAAATAATCTAAGGTTATCTTAATTTTGCCTTTTTTCTTTAATTTCGATATAATTAAATATTGAAAAATCTTTTAAGCTTCCTCCATCAAGTTGGTTGGATAACCTAAAAGTTTTTCTCACCTCAGGAGTATTCAAGTAGGACCAATCGCCTTTCTTGAAGAGGCTCCGTCGTCGGATGCGGGTTGGCACGCGGGTCAACACGCGGATCTTGGCTGCTCCAAACGACGTCGTTCCATGCCTGGTATTTAAACCTATTTTCGAATTTTTTGGATAGATTTCCACTTTCCAGAAAAAAATTCCAAATCCTCTCTGCTCAGACGATTCCCGGTGATCGAAAACTACAAACGGTCGCCGAAAAACTCAAAAATCCCAGATTCCGACGGACCCCTCCACCGTACACCACTAATCACCAGATCTACACCTATACATGCCCATAAATCCTCGCCGACACTCCCACACACCAGATCAATAGATCCCGATTACTCAAAGCCTCCAGAAATCCACAAATCTAACTCCTAAAAATCAAAAACCTACACTGCCTCAACTCAAAAACCCTCGACTATCCCCCCCTCTGCTTGTTTTTTTTGTTTTTGTGGTTGCGGTTATTTTTTTGGTTGTGGTCACTGTTGTCTTTTTTTTTCTCTCTGTGATTTTTTTGTATAGCTGTTGTCTCCTCCCGATTGTGATTGATGTCCCCTTTTATTAATGTTAGATGTTAGTGTTTTAGAAGGTTAGAAATCAGATCTCAGGTCCGATTGTGATATGGTCTTTAATGCTTGATTTTGTTTTTGGTCTTGATTTTCATGCAGATTCAAGATTTACGTGACTTACCAATTCTTTCCTTTTGTGTTTTTGGCGGCTAGGTTGGATTTAGGGCTAGGGCTTCAGATTAGGGCTTGGGGCTCTGTTTGGGGTTTCGATGATGGTTTAGGGTTTCGGTGAGGGTTTGGTGTTTCAGTAAGGGTTTAGAGTTTCGGTGAGGGTTTCAATTTGGGGTTTCCTTTTTTAGCTTTTTTTGGGTTTTTTTGTTAAAAATAATAAATGTACAAATAATACAATAAGAAAAGAAAAGAAAGAAAAAAAGATAAGAAAAAGATAAAATAAAAGAAAATAACATAAAATAAGATATAAATAATAATAAAAGTAATAACAAAAATGATAATAGTAATAGAAATAAAAAATAAAATAAAATAAAAATAAATAAAAATAAAATAAAATAAAAAAAATAAAAAAATAAAAATAAAACACCAAGGAAAATTGAAAAATAAAATAAAACAAAATAAAATAAAAAACAAAAGCAGACAAATAAATAAAAAAACAAAATAAATAAAAAAAATAAAAAAAATAAAATTAACAAAATAAAACCAATTATTCAAACATGGGTTCAATCCCTTTTCAGTTTTTAGAATACACGTCAAGTGACTCGAGATTCATAATTCCGTACTATTTAGTTCCGGACAAAAATTGGTGTCTACAATTTTAAAATCAGATGGGCATGATCTAACAGGAAGGATACTACAGTGAATTAGATAACCATGTGAGTATGGGAGAATACTTTGAAGTACCTTATGTTTCTTGGCATCCAAGTTCACTATAGGGAATTTAATGCTATTTAGTTAAATCACAAATTCAAATATATATCTCATATTTTGATAAACAATACTTACATACATTAGAATTCTGAAACATTATAAATTATATTTATATCATTTTCTAACAATTATTTCAAATAAGTAATTTCACAAAACATATTAAACAAATCATAAAGCATTGAAAATGAATAAATCGAAATTAGAAGCATATCAAATCTGGGAGTGCCTGGATCTAAGTTAACCAGGGATTTACCAACCTGGTATAATTTTAGTAGAGACTAGGCTACACCCAATAGACACATACACTATAATATACCTATGGCCATAGTCAAAGGGCTACAGTGTGAACTGTCACATCTTGAAATTCCAATTTTCCATACAATTTTACATCTTACTTACCGTCGATTGGGCTGTCTATAGTGCCATCACTAATAACTTAATTTATAATTCATATTTATTTTCAATATTAATCCCAGGAACAATTTATTTTCATTTACCATAAACACATATATGTACATCTCATAAATTTCCGTACTATATTTTTCATTTGATTTACATCCCATGTCTAAAAACATATAACAAAATTACTGTACATAAAGTTCAAACATATAAATATAAAATCGTATACCTCTATGGAAATCTCATGTCCGCCCAAGGGATACCAAAATAACAGTCCGCCTGCTTAAATGTTGAGAGATCACTGAAAATAATCTGAAAGGAGAAAGAGGGGGTAAGCTAATGCCCAGTAAGAGAATCGTATACAAGAACGAATACTATGTATCCTATATGCAAAAAATTATTTAATTCCTAACAGTTCACTATAGGACATTTAGGGAAGGATACTATAGCTAGCTAGGTAACCAGATAGAGTATGGGAGGTACTTTGAAGTACCTATCATATTCTGGTCCCTAGATGCGACTATAGGGATTTCAATAAATTCTTAGCAATTTCAGTAAACATGCATTGTTCAGTAAACCATAATAAACAATGTTTAACAATAGCTTTCAAATTTCAAGTAAACAATATGAAACGTTTCTCCGTAAACTCTATAAAAATCATTCAGTAATAGTAAACATATTCTGAAAAACATAATCAACCATCATAAAGGATTTTATACCTTAAAATCCATAATATATATCTTTTTCCTAAAAGTGCCTGAAATGTCCAAGAATTTGCCACCTTAGACAAAATAGTGGAGACAGGGCATCACCTACTAGACTCATGCAAGGGGACATTAGCCATAATCTAAGGTCGTTTGCAAATAAACACGGGGCCAGGTGTCACCTGAGGACACTGAATGATGGGATCAAGATCACTCAGCTATGGTAATAATAAGTGCATTTGCTCGTAAGCAGCTATGGGGCCAACAGTCTCAAAACAATGTATAAAACAATTCATAGTAGTATATGGAGATATATTCAATAACAATTGTCTTCAATCAATCCATAAATATATATTTAAGAAATATAAGTAGTTCAGAAATAAAAATTCATAAAATATTCATACTGTAACATCCAATTCTAAAATTGTTCTATTTATCTATAAAACAGTAATAAAAACATGCTAGTACCTTTACATGCCTAAAATTCGATAACATAAATACTTAAATATTGTTTTCAGTATATAATAAAAATTTGAATTTTTCATAAATTTAAGAAATTAACTTAATAATTCTTTCATTTTTAACATTTAAAGATACTAAAAGATATTTATATAAAATTCTTAGAAATTCGACAGTATAATGGCTACATTTAACCTAGCCTTCCTGCAGTGCAAACACAGTATATAAAACCAGCAACAATTCCCATTTCAACACCAATTCCAATATTTCAATTTCAAAAGATGCACATTTATTAAAAAATGCCCCATAGTATCCCTACATCTTCTACACTCATCCCTTACCTCTTAATTCACTTTCGTTTTGATCGTCAGTAGCAGTGTCCTTATTAAACTTCCGAGCTGCAGAACACTATATAAAAATAATTTAGCATTGTCCAATCACTACATTTTAACTTAAAATAATTTATTAATTTTCCATAACTTTTACATTGTTTATAATCACTTCCATTTTAATCTCTTTTACACTGGTGCTAATATTATAATTTCACCTACACAACTTCGATTTCAGTTTTGCTTTCGCCTACAGTCTCCTAATAATTTGTACAGTATTTTGAGAACCAAAATGCATCAAAATCAGCCATGAATCTACCTCCCCTTCCTTGGCCGAATTCCTCCAAAATTCCAAATAATTTGTTTTCTTCCTTTTTAAGCTTAAATTCTTCCTTAATATTTATTCTACATTATTTCTAGATAAATTTCTCATCAAATTACATCATCTCCAAGCATAATCCATCATGATCGAAACCCTAGGGAGGTTCTCTTCCTATTTCCAAGTTGATTCAAGCATCAATAATCGCCTAAACATGATAAACAACTAGTAGAAATCAAGAAAATCATGAAAATTCAACATTTCTTTAACTACTCCTTCTTGGCCGAATACTTTAAGAATTCTTACCTTGATTTTGGCTGATTTAGGTCTTGATTTTGGTGTAGGATGGTAGAGGACGATGAGGAGAATAATTTCAGTGAAGAGAGTTTTTAATTTTGATAGGGTTTTGGTGATGTTTTTCAAGTTTTCTCTCTCTTGGAATGTTTAGCAATGGAGGAAGAAGAGGAGCTGTTGGTTTCTGCCAAAAATTGGCCAAAAGAAGCTGGAAATTTCAGCTAAAAATGATATTTAATGGCGCAAATTCCTATTTTGCCATTATGTTTAAGTAAACTTTCGATTTCGCCCTTTTCGGTTCAACTTCAGTTTAAATTATCAGTCTAATCTCCAAAATATTTTATTTTATCATGAAAAATATCTATTTAACTTGCTCTAACTTGTGGTTGAGCTTTTGTTGAAGTTCGACTAACCGTTTGGGTAAAATTACTAAAATACCCCAACCATAAAATCGCATAAATTTCTACTTTTACGCAAATTTAATTCCATCAATCCACATGGCATAGAACCTTATTTTATGAGAAATTTTCTAGCATCGATAATGGTTTAAAGTCAACTCGATTTGTCAGTTATTTACGAAAATTCTATCGACCTATGGACTTAATTGTAATTTTCTAATTTGTTTGCACGCTTCTAAAAAATACACAAACAAACTAATTTAGTGCTAAATTTATTACCTCATTTATATTTAGCTCCAAATTTCATATCCTCCAAGTCTCAACTGCTCTAGAACACTAGAAGTCTTACGGGGCCTACCATCCGTTATCTCTTTATTTCTGCGAAAAACAGGTCATTCAGATAATTATATAATATCTATTAAATGTACGGATGGTAGATATATGAATATCAAATGAACACTAGCCAGGTGTCACCTGTGAGAGCTAAAGACTGGGCTTGAGTCAGTAACATCGAAACGAAATGGAAATGCACATATCCACAGGTAGCTACGGGGCCAATAGTCTCAAACATTTCAAAAATATTTTCAGAGTTGTTTATGGAGATTAATCTAATAAATCATGTCTCAAAGAATTTTATAAAATTAAATTCATGATATCAAATTCATCAAATCAATATATCTAAATAATAATTCACAAAATATATTCCCAAGACAATTTTCAACATTCAAAATAATTTATTTAAATATTATATTATATGAAAATATTTAAGCATTGAGACATTATATTTAATTCTTATAAAATATTAAAGCATATATTGAATTTGTGATTTAATTGAATAAATTCTTATTCAAGAACTAAGATCCAAATATTTAAAATAAATTTCTTTATTTTTAAACTTTATGCCAAAGGACTGTTTGGAAGGGTTAGGCTAATTTAGAAAAATTTCGGCAGCATAACGTTTTGTTTTAACCTAACCTTCCTGCACAAATCACAGTTTCAAACCACAATTTCCAGCTTCCAATTCCAATTCCAAAATATCAATTTCAATTCCACAAAAGGCAATTTTATCAAATCATGCAACGAAGTATTCCTAAGCTTCATATAAATATCTCTTACCTCTTAATTTGCCGGTATCGACCCTTCAGTACCGGTAGCACTTTTTGATTTCGTGGCTGCTGATTTCCATTTAGACTTGATAAATTCATTATGCTTTAATTAAAAGAATATTTAGCTAATTAATTTCTAATACTTTGTCTGTCAAAATTTCTAATTTCAATCTAATTTCTACCGGTGCAAAATCACAACTTATGCTAGACACCTCCGTTTTTTATTCCAATTGCGCCTACAGTCTCAAAAAAATTTGTACATTATTTTAGGACCCAAATTACATTAAGATAGGCATGAATCCATCCTCCCCTTATGTTGGCTAAATATGCTCCTCCATGAAACATGATTTATTTTTCCAATTTTGTTTAAATTCATACTTAATATAATTTCTACATAATTTTTACATCATCACCACATCAAAATTACATCACTCCGATTCATAAAACTCCATGTTGAAACCTCTAAGGAATGAGTCTCAAAGACTAAATTTGATTTAAGCCTAGATATCTATGTAAACACTTTAAACATAAGGGATTAAAGCTTAAAACCATAAAAACATACAAAATTCTTATGAATCTTACCTCGACCAAATTCTTTGGGAGAGCTTACAACCTTATTTTGGCCACTGTAGCAAGAGATATTGGTACCAAATTGTAGAGGAGACTGAGGAGAGCAAGTTTGGTTAAGACAATTTTTAGTTTTGGTGAGTTTTCGATGAAATTTTCAAGCTTTCTCTCTTCTCTTAAGCTCACATTAATGGAGGTTTAGAATGGTTCTGGTTGCTGCCTGAAAATGAACCAGGAAACTGCTGAAAATTGGCTAAAAATTGATATTTTATTGGCCAATTTACCATTTTACCCTTATACTTAAAGAAACTTTTCAATTTTGCCCCTAAAGTTTGACTTTATTGAAAGTAATTTATCCAACCTCTAAAATATTTTATTTAATCATAAATCACCTCTATTTAACTTACTCTAATGGTTGGTGGAGCTTTTGTTAGGGTTCGGTTACTGAGTTAGGTGAAATTACTGAAATACCCCTAATTATAAAATCACGTTAATTTCTACCGTTACACATAATTTATTTCATCAATCTACATGCTCTAAGACTTTGTTTCATGAAGAATTATTTATCATGGACAGTAGGTCAAAAATCCATTTAGTTTGACCGATATTAACCGAAATTCTGACGACTTATGGACTAAACTGTCATTTCTCAAATTGTTGCACATTTTTCAAAATATGCATAAATACTTGAATTCAGGGTTAAGATTCTTACCATCATAATTTTCGGCTTTGACTATCAAATTCATCAAGTTCCACCTCCATCGGGACCTTAAGAAATTAGTAGGGCCCACATACTATTTTGCCTTAATACCTAAAATATAAATAACAATTTATTAATTATCAATATTCAATAATCTTAGTTATATAAATAAAATTAGATAATGCTTTAAAATATGAGGTCTCACAGAGTCTTCGGACGAAATCGTTACAACAATCATTATAAATTATATTATTTTTAATTTAAAATATTAGAAAAGGTCCAAAGTAAATGCTAGAAATATTCTCAAATTTTTTTAATCTTAAATGGATAACTTGATCATTTGAGAAATATTAGAGGAAAAAAAACCAAAGTGTTGAGTATCTTAAAAATCATTCTAAATAAAATATATAAAAAGTAAAAAAATTAAAAAAAAAAGGTATCATTAAAACCTTTTAATTCTTAATGAATAATTTAATAATTTTATGACTATAAAAAAATAATCATCTTAAGAACCTTGGATGATTTTTTTCACCTAAAAGTTTGATTATGACATCAACCCATCATTATTTTTACTCCAATTTGTAATTGTTTGGATACTCCTTTTTCATAAAACAGTTTAATAATGTATCAACCCATTATTATTTTTACTTCATTACCCCATTTTGTAATTTTTTTGGACATATGTCAACATATGAATCCTTAGGGATTCTTTTTATATTAGGTTATAGCTTTTTAATTATCATGAATAGTTTTTAAAATATAAATAATTTATTACAATTTAGAAAAAATTAATTATAATTTTTTTTCAAGTTGGAGAGATATAAATTACTTTAAAAATTATAAAATAAAAGTTTTTGTGATTATAGTTGTAATTCACACATTTTATAGCAAATTGTGCGAAATAAAAAAAATTTACAACCACGATGATCGCAGTGACCGCAATGATTTATATTATGCACGCAATCACGATAAACACTACGCAACCAAAAATGTGACCGTGAGCACAATTTAAATCCCTGGTTTAACTCTATCATATTAGCTTCCTTAAAAGTTCCTTCAATAGAAGAAATGAAGAATGCAATGTTTTTATGCACCCCTATCTTTTTACTTCTGAGAAATTCCATTATGTATCAGTCTAGTGCTTCAAATTAAGTCCATCAAATCCAAAACATGTGCAGCTAAAGCTAGCAGGGTTGCAAGCCTAATGCAATGGTAGCTAGCTAGAACCGCATTTCACATTAATTTTCCTCTACATTAACTTTTATATACAACTAATAGTGTATTTTGATCTGGACTCAAGGTTCTCAAATTCAGGCTAGTATTTGTTTCTTTGTAGAGAAATGTGATTTGGTTTATTTTAAAGAAAATAGCAAACACTTTCCAAATTTAGCATGCAATGCAAACCACAAACTGTTCACGTCCAACTCAGCTTAAATAGGCACACTAAATTTTTATTAAATAATCAAGCTGAATGCATAATGTAATGATGTCAGGCGGGGTGACATTACTTTAGCAGAATTATTTTCTATTCCTGAGGTCGATAAATACAGATAGATGGAGGATTAATGGTGATATGACCCATAACATCCAGGTCGGATAAAGTAAGTAGAGAAGTGCTATAAGTATGTTGTGAGATAAAGGTTTTAATGATGATGATGATGATGATGATGATGATGATGAATCAAACTGAATCATTCCATAAGAAGAATTAAAATACAAAATGTAAACGTTCTTCATTCAATATATATAGTAAATGGCACAAGATTATAATGTTAATGTTTCGAAGCCATAAACGGCCGCATATAATATTATAAGCTCCAACGCGGTTAAGGTTAAAGCATTTCTAACATAAAAACTTACATAAAGAAGGAAAGCAGCAACTTATACATAAATATAACGTTAAGGCTTTTAAATTTATAATATTTAATATTTTAAATGTTATATTTGTTTTGTTATTAAAATTACAGTTACAACACTAACCTAATCTCATATTTATATATATATATATATTTTATATTATGTCTCTAAAACGTAGTCCTAATTCTTTAGCTAAATAAATCACGCGAATTAAATGGATTATACAAATTAAAATAATAATGAACATATAAAATTATATTAATAAACCAAAATAAATTATTGGGTTAATAGCATAAATGCCCCTTGAATCATAATGATTAATTCAATGTGATTCATCAACTGAACAAAATTTAATGTAGTTACCAACATTTCATTGCGTTTACTGATGTGATATGTAACATTCATTTCATTTGTTGAGTCAGTGAATAGTAGACCAATAAAAGGATGACATATGGAAAGACATATTGCATGTAGACCTGATAATTTGTGTTCATAATTCATTTTCGTATCATGTAAAATCATATTCGTGTCGTATAAAACACGAAAATTTCGTGTCAAAATTCGTGTCGACACGGAAAACTTAAAATATTATTTTTAGCTTTTACTACATTCATATATTAATTTTACTTAATTTTAATCTCGTGTCATCTCGTATCATTTATTCGTATCGTGTTCGTGTCGTGTATTCGTGTCGTGTCTGAGATTGCTAGGTCTAATTGCATGCCACTAGTGATAAACTGGATAGCCATATGTTATGCTAAAAAAATAAAAATATATTTTTTTTTCTCTTTTTTCCTTTTTTTTCCCCTTCTCCTCTCTCTCATGATCTCTAGCCCCTCCCTCCATCATGGCTGCCATGGCTAACATCGACTTGGTCGGTCGACTTCCAAAACAGCCAAAAACAATCTAAATAGGTCGAGATCTGGCCATAGAAATCTATGTGCTAACCACTTTTACACATTTTTTCCACTCATGAAAATAAGAAGTGCAAAATTAATTCTAGAGTTTGTAATTGTTCAGTAAAACCACATTATTCTCTTATTAATTTATGGTAGTCCATGTGATTGGTAAGCTTTAATTTGATTTTCTAGAATAAAATTACTACATTTATATATATATATATATATATATATAACAATTGAAACTTAGTAATTTATTTTGAATAATTATCAACGAAGTTTTTAAATTTCACAAATAAATTAAGATAATGACACATAACTTTTAAAAAATATTAAAATATAATTAAAATGGGATCTCTATTTGTAAAACCTAAAAACTTCATTTATAATGTATTAGATAATAATCCATCATTTAAGTACCTATATTTTTATTAATTCGGCAAGTGGTAGCATAATTTCTAGATTTTTTTAACAAAAAACAGAATTAAAAATGGTTTATTTTCTTGATGTCTCTTATTTATAGAGTAATATATAGCAAAAAGGTACAAAATGCTTCGGAAAAGATCAAATCGAGGGGGGTGGTGCGTCGGCCGTGATAAACATCTGCAACCCAGCGGCACATACATCAGCAACGCTATCAATGAAATAGTTATTTCCCGCAACAAGACTGATCGTGGTATTCCCTGAATCATACACTTTGGCTCCATCATTAACAGTACATGAATCGAACCCTGCTTCATTCACC
The DNA here is from genome assembly GCA_032173925.1 of Heritiera fomes. NCBI lineage: Eukaryota > Viridiplantae > Streptophyta > Magnoliopsida > Malvales > Malvaceae > Heritiera > Heritiera fomes. Next base: position 9,540,974 of record JAPDPM010000009.1, on the reverse strand, counting down.
ACCGCCACATTGTACTTCTTGGGATCGTATAGGAAAACTACACCACAACCAACAATCACAAGTTATTATCGTCATTTATTGCACTTCCATATATGTATAGAAGAATTAGAGTCAGTAATATATTGCATACATACCGAGTAAATCGCCGGCATAGAAGTTTTTGCGTACAGTCCAGCTCTGCATGTTTCTGGCCAAGCCCCAACCATCAAGATCTCCAACTAGATAGGTTGTGCAGTGAATTACCTCGAATGGGAGCAGCAAGAAAAATAGCAAAGCTGGGGATAGGATTGAGCAGCCACTAATTGCCTTTCTCATTTTCAGATTCTCTATTGAAATACTTTCCTATCAATATTAATCTGGAGAAAACAAAGAGAAGATCGAGAAAAGATGAGTGTTGCTGTCTTTGATGAAACTAAGCAACCATAAGAATTAAGGTAACGCTTTTTATAGAGGCCGGAGACAATTAAAAACGATGACCTGTAGCTTTAATTGTTTTTTTGGAAGTAAAACAATGTTACATGGAAACAATTAATCTTTTCCTCTCTCTCAATGTCTCAACGTAACGCTTTTTATAGAGGCTGAAGACATTTAAAAACAATGGTCTGTAGCTTTTAAGTGTTTATTTGAAATGGAAACAATTAATCTTCTCTCTTTGTATATATGCTAATCAATCTTTTCTAGATAGATAACACCAAAATGGTAATTTAAAATTTTACAAGGAAATCTAATTTATACATACATATCTAATCTAATATATATTATTGTGACGTCCTCGTCACTAACCAAATAACAACTAACTTTCATCTCAAATAACAAATAAATCGACTAGTTTATCCAATGTCAATCTCCCTTACTCTTATGCTTTAGGCATTTCTATCAGAGTATAATATTCATTTTCACATGCATAAAATTTTTCATTTATAAACATGTGCCATATACATCAGGATCTCAAATATTCATACACCCTAATCCCCAACATATACAAAACTGTAGTATTGTACTGTACATTAACCGAAGTAACGGCCGACTAAATATACCTTCAAAGGATAAATAGGAAGCGTGCTTCGAAGGTATCTCAAAAATCCCGAAATGAGCTCCTCTATCCGCAGCGGAATTACTTCAAGTAATCTGTATGAAAATAATTGTAAAGGGGTAAGTTTACGCTCAGTAAGAAACTCATGTAAAAGAGCGTATTACATCACTATATGCAGTTTTCCTGCTTGGCTCTATAATGTCATGTAAAATCATTATAAAGCATAGTACTTATATTTCTTCAATATATCAAAACAAGTAAATCATGCTTTCAAGTATTTCCACGGATCTCAAATCACGTGAAATCAAGTAGGCAAATACAAATATTTTCAAATAGATGGGAGACAATTTATATCCAATAGATTCATGCACCAAGTAATTCTCTTCGTGGATACAGCAAATATATCCTTTAAGGATAATCCAGAGAGATAATGGATACAGCAAATATATCCCATAAGGGATAATCCAATATGAGGATCTCATGAGGATACCGCAAATATATCCCATAAGGGATAATCCTGAGAGATATCAAATAAATGGCGTACCCACGTATGGGCCAGGGATCCTCTCCAAAGCCGAATCAAATAAAAGACTCATGGCCATTGTCTATATCCCACAGTTTCACTAGTCAGGTGCCGTACTGCGGATCTGAGGGCTGGACTAGAGCTCCTCAGTCAAATACAAGTAACAAATAATGTGCATGCTCTTTTGAGAGATTTATAGTCTCCAAAAAAAACCTTGTTCATATAGGTTTTAAACAAGTATGAATATCCTTTCTTAAAACAGGTTCTCAAAACCTTTCTTTTAAATAGGCAGTCAACTGGTCATATATGGCAGTCGACTACTACCCCATGTTTTGCCTTATTGAATTTCTTTCCCTTTTTGAAATTCAATTATTATATTTTTCAAAATACAAATAGGGCAGTCGACTGGCCCCAAATGGCAGTCGACTGGTTTTGAAACAGAATGTTTCTCGAGAATTAGCAGTCGATTGGCCCCCTTGGCAGTCGGCTGGTTTTGAAACAGAATGCTTCTGGACAAATAGCAGTCGACTGGCTCCCCCTGGCAGTCGACTGGTTTGAAACAAAATGATTTCTGGAAAATGGCAGTCGACTGGCTCCCATGGCAGTCGACTGGTTTACATCGATTTTCGAAAAACGGCGTTTTAGATGTCTCTAGGCAGTCGGCTGCTACTTAAGGCAGTCGGCTGCTCCTAGCCTAATTGGCACTAGGAGTAGGACCCAAATGGTACCCTTTTTCCTAAAATTAAAACAGCTGTACTTCTTTCCAAATCACATCAAAACATACTAAAACATGCGGACATAGTCACCCTACGTCCGTTACATAAATTCCTTACCTCAATTAGAAATTAATCCACAAGTTGGTTGCACCAACACTTGTCCTTTTTCCACTTCTTCAAGCTGTAAACATCATGGTAAATTTAAACTTCAATAAACCTATTCTACCAACTCCATACTATTTCAAACCATCAATAAAATTAACCAAAACCATTTCTTCTCTTACCTTTGTTATTCATCAATTCTTTGGATTTTGAGATCTACTTAACCACTTGGATTCAACCTTTCGTATTAAAGGTATAGGTTAAGCTATCGACAAGGATCATTTTTCGTTAAAGAAGTTTAACGAATCGATGGCATGAGATGGTGGTTTGTTAAGGTGAGAAGCTTGGACACTTAGAAGAAATTGGAAGCAACGAGAGGGAGAAGGAAGATGGGCTGGTGTCGTGGGGTGCAAGATGATGGTGAGTCATTAAGCCTCATTTAATGCATTAAATGCATTCTAATCTCCTCTCATCCTATCTCAGCCATTGACCATCCATTAACCCTTTTGACCATTGATTCTTTGACCCTTCAATTGCCTTAATTCCTCTCATGTCCCATACACCATATATATATATCAGAAAATTCCCATTTATTTCTTTAGTTCAAGTTGGAAAACTGTACAATTAAGGGAAAATTACAGAAAATTGGGGATTTCACATTCTCCCCACCTTAGAGAATTTGGTCCTCCAAATTCAAGTAAAGTTATGTTTTAAAACAATTCCGGGTATATCTCTCTCATCAAGTTCTCTAGTTCCCAAGTAGCTTCTTTTGTCGTATGGTACTGCCAGAGAACTTTAACCAGTGGAATTGTCTTAGGTCTTAACACCTTATCTTTTCTATCCAAAATCCGAATCGGTTTCTCCACATAATTCATGTCTTCTCGAATCTCTAAGGGTTCGTATTCAATGACATGAGATGGATCCGGATTATACTTCCGAAGCATCGATACATGAAAGACATTGTGTACTCCCGATAACTCCGGAGGTAGTGCCAACCTATAGGCCACATCTCCAACACGATCTAGGATCTCAAATGGTCCGATATAGCGAGGACTTAATTTACCTCGTCGGCCAAATCTCATAATCCCTTTGGATGGAGAGACTTTCAAAAACACATAATCTCCAACCAAAAACTCAAGTGGCCTCCGTCGAACATCTGTATAGCTCTTTTGTCGATTCTGAGCTGTCTTAAGTCTTTGACAAATCAATTTAACATTCTCAGAGGCTTGTTCGACTAAATCTAGAGTCAATAACTTGCGCTCGCCCACTTCTTCCCACCCAATCGGTGATCGACACTGTCTTCCATACAAAGCCTCGTATGGTGCCATCCCGATGCTTGCATGATAGCTATTATTATAAGCAAACTCAGCGAATGGCAGATGGTCGTCTCATGAGCCTTTAAAATCCAAAGCACATGCTCTCAACATATCCTCGAGCGTCTGAATAGTGCGCTCGGACTGCCCATCAGTCTGCGGATGAAAAGCTGTGCTAAAATTCAGTTGAGATCCCATGGCTTCCTGAAAATGTTCCCAAAAGTGAGAAGTAAACCTGGAATCTCTATCCGATGTGATGCTCACTGGAATACCGTGTAGTCTGACGACTTCTCTCACGTATAAGTCTGCCAAAGCGCTAAGTGTATCTGTAGACTTCATAGGTAGGAAATGAGCTGACTTCGTCAATCTATCCACTATCACCCAAATACCATCATGATTCCTCTTGGTTCTGGGCAATCCCATAATAAAGTCCATCGTAATGTGTTCCCATTTCCACATAGGTATAGGCAGAGGGTGCAGTAATCCCGCTGGCTTTTGGTGCTCTACCTTAACTTGTTGACATGTGAGACATTTCGCTACAAACTCAGCTATGTCTCTCTTCATGCCAGTCCACCAATACACCTGGCGAAGATTGTGATACATCTTCGTGCTTCCCGGGTGTAATGTGTACCTAGTGGAATGTGCTTCTGTTAGGATCAACTTCCTCAATTCATTATCCTTAGGAACACATATACGGTTATTAAACCTCAACATCTCATCCTTACCCATATGGAATTCTGAGGTCATACCTGATTGAATTTTCTCTATAGCCTCCATACACTGGACATCCTCTCTCTGAACAGCCCGAATTCTGTCCATCAATTCTGGCTCAATTCTCAAACTAGCCATCATACCACCTTGCTCAAGAGATGTAACACTTAAACTGAGGCTTACAAACTGCTCAATCAGTTCGTGTTCTTTTATCATCATATATGTTATCATACTTACATGTTTCCGGCTCAGAGCATCCGCCACCACATTGGCCTTCCCTGGGTGGTATATGATCTCACAATCATAATCCTTCAGAAGCTTTAGCCACCTTCTTTGCCTCATGTTCAACTCCTTCTGGGAGAACAAGTATTTCAGACTTTTATGATCCGTAAAAATCTGAAATTTCTCACCATATAAGTAATGTCTCCATATTTTCAGGGCAAATATTATTGCAGCTAACTCCAAGTCATGAGTCGGGTAGTTCTTCTCATGGTCCTTTAACTGTCTAGAACCATATGCCACTACCTTACCATGTTGCATTAACACACATCCCAAACCTTGCCCTGAGGCATCACTATACACCGCAAATCCACCTGAACCACTAGGGATGGTGAGAATTGGTGCAGTCGTTAACCTGCGCTTCAACTCTTGGAAACTTTGCTCACAAGCTTCATTCCATTCATACTTCACCTCTTTACGCGTCAGTCTCGTCAATGGAGCAGCTAGTTTCGAGAAACTCTCTACAAACGTTCTATAGTAGCCAGCTAAACCCAAGAAACTCCTAATCTCCGTTACCGTCTTCGGTCTTTCCCATTGGACCACCGCTTCAATCTTTGATGGATCAATTGAAACTCCATCTTTACTGATCACATGACCTAAAAAGGAGATTTGGTTTAACCAGAATTCACACTTATTTAGCTTGGCATACAATCCTCTATCTCTGAGGGTTTCCAAAACAATCCTCAAATGCCGCTCATGTTCTTCCCATGACCTCGAGTACACCAAGATGTCATCGATGAAAACAATGACAAACTGGTCCAAGTATTGCTTAAACATATCATTCATCAAGTTCATGAATGTTGCGGGTGCATTGGTTAACCCAAACGGCATCACCAAGAATTCATAATGGCCATACCGTGTCCTGAATGCAGTCTTAGGGATATCTTCATCTCGGATCTTCAACTGATGATATCCCGATCTCAAGTCTATCTTGGAAAAGACTTGTGCACCCTTTAGCTGATCAAAGAGGTCATCTATCCTGGGAAGAGGATACTTATTCTTGATTGTCACTTTATTCAACCACCGGTAGTCAATGCACAACCTCATACTACCGTCCTTCTTCTTGACAAAAAGCACAGGAGCACCCCAAGGGGATACGCTGGGTCGTATGAATCCCTTGTCTAGCAACTCCTGAAGCTGCTTCTTAAGTTCTTCCAATTCTACCAAAGCCATCCGGTAGGGAGCTCTTGATATAGGCTCAGTCCCCGGCACCAATTCTATAGTGAACTCTACTTCCCTATCCGGAGGAAGTCCTGGAAGATCATTCGGAAATACTTCGGAAAATTCCTTAACTACTGGAATTTCGTGAAGTGTGGGACGTTTCTGATCTACGTCTACCACGTGTGCTACAAACCCTTCACATCACAAATATGTTCTATCAATTAAATCTCAATTAAACCAAACAAGTAATTATGCTTTCGCATTACATATTTGCAAAATTTACAGCATAGCTAACGGGAGAGGAGAAAATCACACTCTTAGCATGACAATTTATCATCACATGATTTTCAGCTAACCAATCCATTCCTAATATAACATCAAATCCAGACATATTTAATAGGATTAGGTCAGCTATTGACTCTCTTTCTCCTACCCGTAGCTTACAATTACGATACACTATGTCCGTCATTTGGGATTCCCTAAATGGAGTAATTATTTGTAGCAATCCTCCTAACTGCTCAGGCTCAACATTTAATTTCCTAATAGCCATAGGGGAAATAAAAGAGTGCGTAGAGCCTGGATCAAATAAAGCAAGGACATATGTATCATTAAGGTAAATCTTATCCTGAATCATCTTTGATGAAGCATCAGCGGACTCTTTATCGATGGCAAATACCCTTCCCTGAGTCACTGGCGCTTTTCCTTTCTCTGCCGCTGTGGCTTTACGCTGGGGTTGTGTGGTCTTAGATTGTGGTTGAGGGGTCTTTTCTGACTCTTCGGGTGCCCTCTGATTTATCTTGGGACAATCTTTAATTCTATGTCCCTGTTCACCACACCAATAGCACGCCCCACTTGTCAACCGGCAAGGCTGTGTTCCATGAAATTTCCCGCATTGCACACACCTCGGCATCGTACTCCTCGGTGAGCTAGCGGTACTACCAACTGGATGTTGTGATCTTTCATCACCTATTTTGATCCCGGTGGATCTATGAGTTCCTGTGTCATAATCATCATAACTCCATATTTATCATAATTCCATATAACCATTAATGAAGAGAATATATTTTCTTATAATTGACTTGCTTACCTATTGAAGCTCTGTCATAAGGCTTATTCCTCCTAGATGGATATCTATCCCTCGAGGCCTTCTCATCGGACTTCCGCTTCATAGGTTCTTTACTCTTATTCCTTGCTCGGAAGTCTGCCTGATGAAACTCATAGTCCTGGTCACATAGTTGAGCCTTACGGACAGCCTCTCCATAAGTAGTGATATCCAACGGATATAACTTAGACCTAATGGAAGGTCTCAATCCCTCCATGAATCTGTAGGTCTTATGATCCTCTCTTCTCAGTACTTCAGGATCAAATCTACTCAGTGTAATGAACTTCGACTCATATTGGCTAACCGTCATACTTTCTTGAGTCAAGTTCAAAAACTCAACCTGTAACCTCCTCTGAGCAGTACGTGGGACATATTGTTCATTAAAAGCTTCCACAAATCTATCCCACGTCACCTCTGGATAGTTAGCTTCTAATACTGTCTGAGTAGCCTGCCACCATGGCTCGGCCTCATCCACTAGCAAATAAGCGGCTAATCCCACCTTCTCTTTCTCAGTACAAGCCATGTATCCGAATGACTTAGTGACCGCTTTCATCCAGTTCTTCGCGGCTACTGGATCACTGTCCCCTTTGAACTTTGGTTGATCCAGCTTCTTAAACTCCTTTATTAATGCCACACTGCAGTAAGCTGTAGGATCTCGCCTCTCATTAGCTGGAACTGGTGGGGGTTGTACCACAGAAGTAAGAGGTACTGTAGGGGTAACTGCCGGTGCACTAGCAGCCACGTCCGGAAATTTAGCCATAAACTGGGTGAACATTGCGGACATGTTTTCCATATGTTTCTCCATTTTAGCTAGCCTCGTATTCGGGCTATGCGGTGGAGATGGACGAGGAGACGGAACTGGGGGCTCTTCAGTGCGACCCCGTCCTCTTCCTCTTCTAGTACCCCTCCTTCGAGTACTCATTCTGTTAAGATTATGATCAAATAACAACATTTAGTATAACCTTAAGCCGTTATACTACTTAAAAATCAAGTAAGCTAGTACAGTACATTGGGGAATTACTCTAATTCTAGCTTATTGACATCGACAAACTTCAGTCAAATCTGCTCTGATACCAATCTGTGATGTCCTCGTCACTAACCAAATAACAACTAACTTTCATCTCAAATAACAAATAAATCGACTAGTTTATCCAATGTCAATCTCCCTTACTCTTATGCGTTAGGCATTTCTATCAGAGTATAATATTTATTTTCACATGCATAAAATTTTTCATTTATAAACATGTGCCATATACATCAGGATCTCAAATATTCATACACCCTAATCCCCAACATATACAAAACTGTAGTATTGTACTGTACATCAACCGAAGTAACAGCCGACTAAATATACCTTCAAAGGATAAATAGGAAGCGTGCTTCGAAGGTATCTCAAAAATCCCGAAATGAGCTTCTCTATCCGGAGCGGAATTACTTCAAGTAATCTGTATGAAAATAATTGTAAAGGGGTGAGTTTACGCTCAGTAAGAAACTCATGTAAAAGAGCGTACTACATCACTATATGCAGTTTTCCTGCTTGGCTCTATAATGTCATGTAAAATATTATAAAGCATAGTACTTATATTTCTTCAATATATCAAAACAAGTAAATCATGCTTTCAAGTATTTCCACGGATCTCAAATCACGTGAAATCAAGTAGGCAAATACAAATATTTTCAAATAGATGGGAGACAATTTATATCCGATAGATTCATGCACCAAGTAATTCTCTTCGTAGATACAGCAAATATATCCTTTAAGGATAATCCAGAGAGATAATGGATACAGCAAATATATCTCATAAGGGATAATCCAATATGAGGATCTCATGAGGATACCGCAAATATATCCCATAAGGGATAATCCTGAGAGATATCAAATAAATGGCGTACCCACGTATGGGCCAGGGATCCTCTCCAAAGCCGAATCAAATAAAAGACTCATGGCCATTGTCTATATCCCACAGTTTCACTAGTCAGGTGCCGTACTGCGGATCTGAGGGCTGGACTAGAGCTCCTCAGTCAAATACAAGTAACAAATAATGTGCATGCTCTTTTGAGAGATTTATAGTCTCCAAAAAAAACCTTGTTCATATAGATTTTAAACAAGTATGAATATCCTTTCTTAAAACAGGTTCTCAAAACCATTCTTTCAAATAGGCAGTCGACTGGTCATATATGGCAGTCGACTGCTACCCCATGTTTTGCCTTATTGAATTTCTTTCCCTTTTTGAAATTCAATTATTATATTTTTCAAAATACAAATAGGGCAGTCGACTGGCTCCCCCTGGCAGTCGACTGGCTCCCCCTGGCAGTCGACTGGTTTGAAACATAATGATTTCTGGAAAATGGAAGTCGACTGGCTCCCATGGCAGTCGACTGGTTTACATCGATTTTCGAAAAACGGTGTTTTAGATGTCTCTAGGCAGTCGGCTGCTACTTAAGGCAGTCGGCTGCTCCTAGCCTAATTGGCACTAGGAGTAGGACCCAAATGGTACCCTTTTTCCTGAAATTAAAACAACTGTATTTCTTTCCAAATCACATCAAAACATACTAAAACATGCGGACATAGTCACCCTACGTCCGTTACATAAATTCCTTACCTCAATTAGAAATTAATACACAAGTTGGTTGCACCAACACTTGTCCTTTTTCCACTTCTTCAAGCTGTAAATATCATGGTAAATTTAAACTTCAATAAACCTATTCTACCAACTCCATACTATTTCAAACCATCAATAAAATTAACCAAAACCATTTCTTCTCTTACCTTTGTTATTCACCAATTCTTTGGATTTTGAGATCTACTTAACCACTTGGATTCAACCTTTCGTATTAAAGGTATAGGTTAAGCTATCGACAAGGATCATTTTTCGTTAAAGAAGTTTAACGAATTGATGGCATGAGATGGTGGTTTGTTAAGGTGAGAAGCTTGGACACTTAGAGGAAATTGGAAGCAACGAAAGGGAGAAGGAAGATGGGCTGGTGTCGTGGGGTGCAAGATGATGGTGAGTCATTAAGCCTCATTTAATGCATTAAATGCATTCTAATCTCCTCTCATCCTATCTCAGCCATTGACCATCCAGTAACCCTTTTGACCATTGATTCTTTGACCCTTCAATTGCCTTAATTCCTCTCATGTCCCATACACCATGTATATATCAGAAAATTCCCATTTATTCCTTTAGTTCAAGTTGGAAAACTGTACAATTAAGGGAAAATTACAGAAAATTGGGGATTTCACAATTATATTCCATAACAACTGTCAATTCAAATCTCAACTAAACCAGTATTAATATTCAAATTTTAATTATGATCTAATTATTTATTTGAAACAAATTAATATTTTTTAAATCTTTGTTATTCAAATCTTTATTAAATTATCTATTTTAAATAGCTTAATATTTTTCAGATATTTGTTATTTAAATTTAAACTTTATTTACTTATCCTATCAAATTATCTAGTAATTATCTATTTTAAACAAATTAATATTCTTTAAATTTTGTTATTCAAATCTTTATCAAATTATGTATTTTATAAAATGTCTATTTTAAATAACTTAACATTTTTCAATTATTTTTTATGCAATATTCTATTTTAAATAATATCTGTTTTAAATAATTTAATATTTTTTTAATATTTGTTATTCAAAATTTAAACATTATTTGCTTATCCTATCAAATTATCAATTAATTATCTATTTTAAACAAATTAATAAATCATATATATATTATTTCAGAAAACATAAAAACCCCATAAGCAAGCCATGTAAACACCTATTTGAACGTGTTCTTTTTACGACATGTAGAATTAGGATACATAATTAGCTTTAATTGTCCTTTCCCTGAGGGTCTGTAGAACAATCTGCAAATGCTGCTCGTGCTCCTCTGGAGTCTTAGAATAAATCAGTATGTCATCTATAAATACTATAACAAACTTGTCCAGAAAAGGATGAAACACCTCATTCATCAAACTCATAAAAGCTTTAGGGGCATTTGTTAATCCAAAAGGCATCACCAAGAACTCATAATGACCATAACGAGTCTGAAATGATGTCTTATGCACGTCCGACTCCTTAATCTTCAACTGGTGATAGCCTGATCGAAGGTTTATCTTGGAAAACACCTATACACCCATGAGCTGATCAAACAGATCATCGATCCGAGGTAATGGATACTTATTCTTAATGGTAGCCCTATTCAACATTCGATAATATATACACAACCAGAGGCTACCATCCTTCTTCCGAACAAACAATACTGGAGCTCCCCACGGTGACACAATGGGACGTATAAATCCCTTATCTAATAACTCTTGGAGCTGCTTCTTGAGCTCATCTAACTCTGTCAGTGCCATCCTATATGGGGGTTTAGAAATCGGCTCCGTACCGGGTACCAACTCGATCATGAACTCTGTCTCTCGATCCGGTGGTAATCCTGGTAAATCCTTTAGAAATACATCCGAGAAGTCCCTAATCACAGGAATCTCTTGGATCTCTGGATGTTTCCTCTCTACATCCTCCACACTAGCAATATATCCTTCATAAACATTCATACACAACCACAATTTCAGTACACATCATTTCACAAACATATATTCACAAACATTTTATTAATTTACAATAATTTTACAATGTATTTTTCGGGATGAGAGAAGGTAATAAACTTAGTATTACAATCCAAACTAACATAGTTTGCAGCTAACCAATCCATACCTAAAATGATATCAAAATCATATATATCCAACAAAATTAGGTTAGCTGTCATAACCTTCTCTCCTATAGTCAATTTACAATTCCTATATATAATATCCGTCCTCTGGAAATCATTAAAAGGAGTTTTCACTTGCAAAGTATACTCTAACAACTCCGGCTCTACTGGGGTCCTGTTGGCATATGCAGGCGATAAGAATGAATGGGTAGAACCCGGATCAAATAAGGCAATTACGGGGATATCAAAAAGATAAACCTTACCTTTAATCACATCGATAGAGGCGTCGGCAGTCTCCTGATCCAAGGCATACACCCGACCCTGAGTCACAACCTTTCTACCCTTTTCTGCGGCTGTCGCCCGCCTAGGCTATGAGGGTGTCGCTTTCTTTGGTTCGCTATGAGCTGCTGGGGCCACTATCGGAGGTATTGCAGGAGGTCTAGTAGAAGCAGTTGACTCTTTGAGCATCGGGCAATTCTCGATAAAGTGTCGCGTCTGTCCACATCTAAAACATGCCCCAGACATTAAAAGACAAGGGCGTGACCCATGCGACATTCCACAATGTTTACATAAGGGCGCAACACTTCTCTGAGTAATGGTGGGGCCACTGGCAGGAGTAAAAACTACTGGTCTATCAAATCTACCCTCTGAAATCTGTACGCCCATAGATCTAGTCCTCTTAGACTGCTCTCTACCTGATCTGTCCTCCATAAACCTCTTAGCCTTTCCCTTTGTTTTGCCTTTACTCTTACTACTGAAATCGATCTGGAACTGCTCATAGTCCCGCTCACACAGCTGAGCCCGTTTAACTATCTCTTCATAAGTCTGTATATCAAATGGGGCTAGCTTCACTCTGATAGATGGCCTCAAACCAGCCCTAAACCTCGAAATCTTATATCTGGTATTCGCACTAGTCTGTGGATCAAAACGGCTCAATGTAGTAAATTTGGCCTCATACTCGGCCACTGTCATACTACTCTGAACTAAATCCATGAATTCCTGTTGTAATTTTTCTTGAGCAGTGTCGGGAATATACTGCCTCCGAAAAGCATCAACAAAAATGTCCCAGGACAATTCCTGATGCTAAGCAAATAAGACGGTCTTGGTGGCCTTCCACCAATGTCTCGCATCATCTGCCAACTGAAACACTGCTAGGCCTACCTTCTCCGTCTCTGAACATCTCATAATCTGAAGTAATCTATCAACCTCAATAACCCACTGCTCTGCCGCCAATGGATCCCTAGTACCTTTAAACTTAGGTGGATCCAATTTCTTAAATGATTTCACCAATGCCACATCACAATATGACTCCACATTTCTAAGTGGCTGAATTAATGGCTGTGGTGGAGCTACCTGTGGCTGAGGTGCTGGTGGTGGAATAGGCTGAGGCTTGGGTATATCCGGTGCCTGCTGTGGTGGGACTGGCACCTCTACTGGAGCTGCGGGAGCTGCAGCTCTCTCTCTGCTCTATCCGCAGCTCTATCTGCCTGGTACATAGCCATAAAATCGGCTACTAACCCTCTACTTGGTTCACATGAGCATCAATGCTTTCTAGCTGTAGAGGACGTGGAGGTCTTGGGGCAGGTTCCGATGTCTGTGGTTCTGGAATTTATGCCGCCCTACCTCGGCCTATACCTTTCACTGAGCGTATCCTCCTCCTTCCACTCATATCTGTATCACAGATATCATTTATCGCTTATCGTTAGTATATCAATTATATATTCAGACTATATAATACTACAAGGAATGTATACCATTTTCTTTTCATTTTAAGCATCACTAGACATCCGACCAACCCCGCTCTGATACCATTAAATCTGTAACATCTCAAATCCACAAAAATACATAATATTCACTTACTAATTACACTCACTTACCAGTTGGGCTGTCTGTGATGCTTATTAACTCCTATCACTTTTATAAGAATTATTAAATTATTTCCTTAAGATGTATATACATTCCCTTCAATTTAAAGTAGTACTGTACCATTTTACTGAATATATAAAAGGATACAACATACCTTCGATATCATATCTCTGGAAGGTAATTCGCTTAATCCAAGTTCAATAATCTGTGGAGTGGAAAATAGGGAGTGAGCGATAACGTGCTCAGTAAGGAAGGTGCATGTTGCTTTATAAACATAAAGATTATATTCCTAAAACATCTTATTTGTTCAATCACTCAAACCCATTTAATATTAAACAGGATCTCACAGATCCTTTCAGTAAACAGAAGTCAATAAATTGAGACTAGGCAGCAAACACATCATGCTCTCATTGTTCCTTCAGGAACACAAGTCATCCGCTTTTGGGATGCACCGGTAGGTCATCGCCCCTCACGGCTATCTCCACTAGATCTATGGCCATAATCTATAGATGGTCCTCGGGTCCACTTGCCAAGTGACCTCGAGACCGCCGATGACTTAGCGGGTCCATCAGCCTTGTGACACCCTGAGGTGCGCTCGTAGGTCCATCAACCCGAGCCACCGCCCCAGGTGGGTCACACAACTACATGAATAATATTGCATGAACTCAAGGCCTAAAGTTTCAAAATCACTTTTATATCTCATGAAAACCCTTTATGGAAATTATCTCTCCTTTATTATCATTTTCTCAAAATGATTTGATTCCTAAAAAGGTTTAGGTTTTCTGTTTACAAACACCTTGAAAACAGTCCGAAAACTCAATATTTAAAACCAACTCGCCCATGTCAGCTCGCCCATTGTGGCTCGCCCATGGCACCTCGCCCAGTGCGGTGAACTTGTGTTCGCTTGCCACACTTTTTAAAACAAAACACTGGCTCACTCATAACGGCTCACCAAACGACCAGTTCGCCCGTTATGGCAATTCCCATGGTCAATTCGTCCAACTATGGCATTTCCATGGTCAACTCGTCCGAAAGAATTTATATTTTCTGTTTTCAAAAATACTAAAATTAGCTAATTTATCGTTGAGAAAATGTAAATAGAAACCTGTTCGCCATGGTAAGTTCACCTAGTCCAGCTCGCCCATGGTCAATTGGAATAGGGTGAAAAAGTATTCGCCCGCCACTCCTTGCTTTTAAAACATTAAATAAAACTGGCTCGCCCATCATTTTCTCAACAAAAAGGAATCGCTCGCCCTAATGCATTTACAAAAGGGTTCGCCCATCTGTGGCTTGCCCAGATTCTATTTAAAACAATGTCACTCACCCAACTTTCATAGAAGGGCTCGCCAGTCTAAAATAACATAGTAGGTTTGGCTCACCCGCCAATACCAGTTCGTCCAAATATCATAGGGCCGGCTTTGTAGCCCGCCCAAAATCAAAGCAATTTATCAAAACAATGTATGTCATAAACCAAAACAGTTTCTCAGTAATTTCATAAATTTAACTCCACAGGACATGCATTCTTTTTCACACACATCTCCCTTACCTGGTCTCTTCAAAACTTAGCTTCCTGCTCGCCTTTATCAACTCTCACTTCTCAGCTGCAAAGTAAATAGTGATACCATTAATATTTTCTTTTCGAGTTATTTCCTAAAATGATTACTATTTTTCTTTTCAACTATTTGCGACACTTAAGCGAGATTTGAGATAGATCTACAGCTCGCCATTCGCCCAACAGAGCTCGCCAGTCGTCAATGGGCTTACACATGGAAGCTCGCCCAATCCTACTCACCATTCAGTTATTGGCTTATTCTGGGAGCTCACCCACAGTTCAATTCGCCATTCCTAGTGGTTTATCAGTTTGGAGCTCGCCCCACATTCTACTCGCCCTTCCTGTATTAGTGAGTTCGCCATTCTCACCTTTTGGGCGAGTATTGGTCCTTGCCTACTCTAACTGTCATTCTGATTATCCAAAGAGTTTGGTGAACACGTATGTCGCCAACTCATTCAACTCTCGAGCTTGCCTCAACTTTTGGGCGAGTACTTCTTGCTTGCCTGTTTGGCAAGCTGTTGGATAAGCCTGTTCACCCATTGTTTTTCTTAATCATTCTTGATTATTTTCCATCTAATTTCTTATATATTCCAACAATATTTAACTAAAACCAGGCTATTTTAAGAAAGGTTGAGTGACACAGTTCTTGCACTGCAGTTTCTCTCCCCCATGTTTTATTTCCTTTCTACACTTTTAGTTTTGACAAGTTTTTATTGTTTTCTTTATTTTCTACTTTATTTCAATCATTTAGTACCTTATATTTTGAACAATAACAATATAGTTTAGTTTTACAATCAAGTTTTATTCATTAATTGATTTAAATTGTTGATTTTCGTATTGCCATTTTTTGATTTATGTTTCTTTTTTTTTGCTTCATGTGAATTGCTGGATTGGCAAAGTTTTAGCCAGAGGTTGTTGTTATATATGTTGCGACTTCATGCTTCTTGTTGAGTTCTTGCTATTACATGGGTTGAAGGGTACTGAAGGTGGATGGTTGAATAGATGAAAGTGGTTGGCTGGAAGATATTCTATTTTATTTTGGTAATAATGTTATATTATCTATCTACATATATTAAAATAGATAAAATTAATTCATGCATTGGACGAGCACTACAAAAACAAAGCATTAGAGACGGAATTTGTGATAGAATTTTTGTCATAAATTTTCTAATTCTGTCACTGATTACAATTAGCGACGAATTTGAGACAAAATATTCCGTCTCAAATTCCGTCTCCAAATTTGAAGTGGCTAAAAGTCTTTTCGTTAGAAAGTCATTTTTTCCGTTGCAAATCCATTGCAAATTTGAGACGGATATTTGTGACCAAAATCTGTTTCTAAATCCATTTTTTTCTGCTAGAAAAAATATAATAAAAAAAATAAATTGTGGGTTATGTGTTGGTATGTTCCTTCACACACACAACACGTGCATTTGCATGCATAAGCTCTAAGTCCCAAGCTCTATCCTCTTTAGGAGGGAGTGAGTAGCTACATTCTCGGGAGGTAGTCGGGATGCCTTACTAGTCCACGTAGACGTCAGTGAGGAACAATTTGGGAACTTATTAGCCTAATGACAATACCTGAACTCAGCATATAGTGAATTTGCATGCATAATCACACACACAACACGTGTTGGGCGAGTGACCGGCAGTAGCAGTTTGGTTTGATACTGGAAAGGCACGGAAGGGAGAGACGGATCTGGCTTGGAGAGGTAATGGGGAGGCACGGGTAGGGGAGATCGAGGCGGTGGCAAGGCAAGCGTAAGGGAGAAGCGAGGTGAGGCGCGCAGGGCAGCTGGGCTAGACGTCGATGCCAAATGCGTGTGGGTAAGGCCAGCGACAGGAGTCAGGGTGAGGGTGTGAAGACCATGAACTTTTGAAAATAAATAGTAAATATTAGGAAATGAAAAAGAGAAATAAATTGGATATTAGGAAATCCAAAATTAAATAAAATAAGAATGCGTATAAAAATATATTTATATAATTAGATTATATAAATATGTTTACACATGTTTTTATTATTTTAAAGTGATGTGTATAGATATATATATATATGGGTTATATAAATATATATAATTAAAAGAAATAATTATATATATTATAATAAAAAATAGAAACAGGGGTCGAACTCGACCCCTGTTATTTTTCTTCTGTTTAAGGAAAAACAGAAGCCCAGCCGACCACTATCGGTGGCTACCGGAAGAGGAAGAGGAAAAAAAGGGCGTCGTCAGTGAGAGGAGAAGAAAAAGGGAAGTGACCGGCGACGGCCTAAACGGAAAAGAGAAGAAAACGGAAAACAGGAAGAGAAGCGAAAATTCGAGAAGAAAAGGAAGAGGAGATCGACGGTGCCGACCAATCCGGGCACCGCCACTCCCTTCACGAGACCGACGGAGACCAAGGGAAGGTGAGAGGAGCCACCGGCGAAGAGGAAACCGGCGGAGGAAGGAGAAAAGAGGAAGAGAAGAGCCGCCGATGTCACTTTCAGATCCGGCGCCGTCGTCGATGATGGGGCGAAACGGAGACCAGATCCGGCATCCTCGCAACGTCGGCCAACTGTGGGAAGCGTGAACCGACAGAATGGGTGGCCGTCGGTGGCCGAACCGGCCAGCAGAAGTCGAACCGGTCTGAACCAGTTTAAAACAGTCTGAACCGGTTCGAACCGGTTCAGACCAGAAAAGCCAAAAAAAAATAGGGAGAAAAAAAGGAAAGAAAGGAGAAAGAAAAGAAAAAGAGAAAGAAGAAAAGAAAAGAAAAATAGAAAGAGAAAGAAGGAGAAGGAAGAAGAAAGAAAAAATGGTAAGGAATAATTTATGGTTATATTGATGTAAGTGCATTGATATTGAAATTGTAGCAAAACAAAAATGAGACGAATGGTGGAGTTCGGCAAGGCTCGAAAGTCGAAGAGCGCGCTAAGCTGTGGTGAATAGGTAAGATACTTTTATAAAGCATTAGTAGCATTATATTGTATGAGGGATTATGATTTTATATAATGCATTGATGGAACAATTTTTAACGGAATTATGATTTTTTTATATGATGCATTAATTGAATTGATGTTAAAAATGTTAAGAGGACCCACAACTGATGGTGGGGGTCTTAGTAGAGACATAGGAATTGTGAGAATCAACGGCAATGGTACAAATTGTGATTTCCTTGCAAGAGGTTTAGTGAAAATTAAGTCGTTATGCTGCCGAAATTCCTAGGAAAACGTCGAGGAAAAAGATTTAAGTTTCTCAAGTAAATAGAATTTTGGAAATAATTATTGAAAAATAAACATTGAAAGGACTTTATGGTATTACCAAAAAAGTTTGATATTGAAATCGATGAGAAGATAGATCGTTGAACACGATAATGTGATGAATTATATGGTTTAAACCTTATAGAATCAATAAATCAAGTAAGTTTAATACCACAAATGGTATCAAGTTGAGATTGAGGTGGAATTATTTTTTAGATGGATCACGAATAAAAGTGACGATGATTATATGATACAACTTAAAAGAGAAAAAAATCGAAGTTGTGATTTAGATGGTTGAATGATAGAATTGCAGAATTATCAATCGAGTGATGATTATAGAATAATTGATGGTGATAAAGTTAAATGAATCGCTTCACTGTATTTGATGAAAATATTACCGAAGTTGGATACTGAAATGTTTTATAGTATCGCATTTAAGCATGCCTTCTTACAACTTGAAACATTATAATAATGTTTATATGAATACTGAAAAGTATTGATTTGTTTTGAAATGAAAGTATATGGTAGATATATATATTTTGATATATGAAGTCTCATACAAAATTTTACCATATGCTTTACATGATATTGAAAAGAAAGCTAAAGATTTAAATGTTTTATGAGACTGTAGACACCCTAAAAGAATTAAATTTAATAAAGCATAGTGGAAACCGCCTAATTGGAGCTTTGCTCATTAGGTAGAGATGCTTGTCTGACAATAGTAGTGGACAGGTCTCAGTCACGCCTGATCAATGGGGCTGAGAGAGATGAGGTCTATGGCCATAGATAGCGCCCTAGTTGGTTTCCAGGGGACGATGACATGATTTTCACTGCTAGCTACAGTGATTTAAGTCTTTATTGATAGAGATGATAGGGATCTAACCTAGTCTCTAACCGATATGATATGAAGTCTAGAGTATGATTTTATTGATATGAACTCTAGACTTGACATGATTTATACAGTACATGAGACATGTTTGAAATGAAAAATATTTTGAAATAGTACATGTCTTAAACATGTTTTAAAAGTACATGTGATATGATTTCGACACTTATATGATTTATATATGATTTTGTGTCGAACATGACATGATATGCGGTCTAGAGTGTAGTTGATTTGATATGAACTCTAGACCTGATATGACTTACAGTATATGAAAAATGTTTTGAATTGACATGATACGAAAAGACATGTTTTGAATTGACATGAAATGAAAAGAGAAATGTGCACGTTTTGATTTGAAATGATATGAAAAGACATGTTTTGAATTAACATGATATGAAAAGTGAAAAGACATGTTTTAAATTTACATGATATAAAAAGAGAGTTATGCATGCTTTCAACCTTAAATATGAAATGAATTGAAAATTCATATGTTGAGCATGTCCTGAAGTATATATGATATGATTTGAAATAATAGCGGTTCATACAGTGAAATTACATAAACTGTTTACTTAATCATGACATAATAGTATACTTCTTACATAAGATATGTCATGACTTTATATGGTACAAAAACATGAAAAGTATATGAGGAGTATCACGACTTGGTGGTAACGATATTTCATCTACATGATGTCATGATATGATATGATTTGATATGATACATGAATATAGAATATGCACGAAAAGAATTATGACTTCGTACCACCGTGATTGTAATCCTCCATATGGAAAGTGATACGAGATGATAGAATATAGGAGTACGATTATGAAACATAAATTGATTTGATACGATATTTCAATTGGACATGAGGTACTCCGAGATTGAGGAAAGTATAGACTAATAGTATATGACATACAAATTTGACACGACATATTGTTGTGCAATGCACTATAGTATAAGGATGAGAAGACTGAAAAAGTGATTATGATGATTTATTTAAAAGTATAAGTGATAGACAGATGACAAGAAATGAGATAATGATATGTTATCGATGAGAAAGGATTAACTGTAATTGCAAACTTGCAAGTTTTAAGCATTGCAGTTTAAGATAGTATAATCCTACTCTTGTATTTATATTAGTATCTTACTGAGCCGTGGTTTTGCTCACCCCACTAAATTTCATCTCTTTCAGACTATTGAAGTTAACATTTGCCATGTGAGCTGCTAAGTGGGTATCGGAGACGGTGTATGGACTTGATACTAGTCTTCTGAGGTATATGTTCCTTATAAAATACTTGTTTACATGTAAGACTTAAATTGATGCACAGTACATATTCTGTTTAACAAGTCAGGATGTAACTAAGAACCGTTTCCTTGTTAATTTAATATTTAAATGAAATGACTATAGGTCACCTAGATAGTATAGTAACTACACTGACACCGAATACAAACCTTAAAATGAAAAAGAAAAATTTAGTCCATAAATTTGTAGACTAAGAAAAGTATAAGTATTAAAGGAAAGTCGCGGCCTTCGGGTCGTGATAGAGGGAAAGTTGGGTGAGGAACTGAGGATGGCCGATTTTCCTTATTGTTTTTCCTTTTTTATTTAGCTAAGTATGATGCGATGGTGAAGTAAATATTTTTGCCAAGAAGAGTAATTATATGCGCGGGAATTGATGAAAAATTTTGAGACGGATTTGTGATAGCAAAATCCGTCTCAAAATTTTAATATATTTTTTATATAAATTTAATAATATTATTTCATTTAGAAGACAAAAAATTTACTATACTTTTTTACATTTAAATGATATTATTTATAATTTATATTTTCTAAAAATTATTATACAACATTAAACTAAAAAATATTATGATATTATATTTTATATTACTATATTAATTTATATTCTGTCTTCAAATTTTGAGACAGATTTTGCAACGAAAATTTCATCACAAAACTTTAGGATTTTTTTTAATTTTCCTAGGACATTTTGAGATGGAATTTTTTGTTGCAAAATCTGACAGAAAATTTCATCTCAAAACCTTAAATTTCTTTTTTTATTTTTTTTAAAGATTTTGAGATGGAATTTTCGTTGTAAATTCCGTCACAAAATCTTTGGATTTCCTTTTTTATATTTTGAGACAGAATTTCTGTCGCAAAATCCATCTCAAAATTTGAGACGGAATTTCATTTGCAAATTTTGTCTCAAAATTTTAACACGGAATTTGCGACAGAAATTCTATCTCAAAACATTTAGATTTTTTTTAATTTTTTTAGATTTTGGGACGAAATTTCCATCGCAAATTCCGTCTCAAAAATTTTGAGATAGAATTTGCGACTGAAATTTTAGTCTCAAAACCTTTAGATTTCTTTTTTTTATTTTTTTTTTAGATTTTGAGACAAAATTTTTGTTGCAAATTTCGTCTCAAAACCTTTACATTTCTTTTTTTTTTCTTAGATTTTGAGATGAAATTTTCGTTGTAAATTCCGTCTCAAAAATTCCGTCTCAAAAATTCCATCTCAAAACCTTTAGATTTTTTAATTATTTATTTAGATTTTGAGACGGAATTTGCAACGGAAATTCAGTCTCAAAATTTTTATATTTCTTTTTTTTATTATTATTATTTTAGATTTTGAGACAGAATTTGCAACAAAAATTTCGTCTGAAAACCCTAAAAAGACAATTTTCGTCTGCGAAAACAAAATTTGGGTTCGGGGGTACGGTTACGCGTGGGGAAGGATTAGCACCCCCACGACGCCCGTTAAAAAACGGTACCATAATAATCATGTGTTATCTTTTTGTTTTAATAAGATAGTCTTGGCTTTTGATTAGAGTATTTGCTTGAAAAATTGTTGTTATAAAGGGTTTCATTATGAAAATCAACATGAACACCATTTATTGAAAAATTAAACCAAATATCCCAATCCTCTGGTAACATTTGAAATAATCCCTCTCACCTAGGGATCAGTCAAGAAATCACTACTTGTGAGTCTCATGACATCCCATCCTCGGTGGTGCTCACGCTATTTTACAATTGATCGTATGCATGTAGTGTGTGACGCATATGAAAGTTAAAGAAATTTTATTTATTTTTTATTTTATTAATGAAACTCTTGATATTGAGAAATTTGGCTAAATATCCCAATACTCTGGTAACATTTAGCTAATACCTCTCACCTAGGGATCAGTCAAGAAATCACTACTTGTGAGTCTCATGACATCCCATCTTCGGAAGAATTCCATTTATTATTTTCCCTTATTTATGCACATGATGCTAACACATGATTTATGATACATATGGAATTATGAAAAGAATTTTATATTTTGATTTTTATTAATGAAACTCTTGATATTGAGAAATTTGGCTAAATATCCCAATACTCTGGTAACATTTAGCTAATTCCTCTCACCTAGGGATCAGTCAAGAAATCACTACTTGTGAGTCTCATGACATCCCATCCTCGGAAGAATTCCATTTATTTTCTTATTTATGCATTATTTGTTTACTTATTGTTTTCTATCAATACATTAAAATATATAGACAAATGAATGGACGATTAAAACGGAAAAAGGAAATATACCCTCCTCGGGCGGGCGAGCTCTTTGAGTGGGGGAACGAGTGGATGTTCTTTCTCCTCGGGTGGGCGAGCTCCTCAAGCGAGTGCGTGGACTTCCTTTTCTCAGGCGGGCGATCTCGTGAACGAGAGGGCGAACTCGTGAATCTTGCTTCTTTTGCACAGGCGGGCGAACTATTGGATGGGCGAGCTCTCTGACTTCTTTTTTCTTTGACGGGCGAGCTCTTGAGTGGGCTAGCTCCTTGGGCGGGTGAGCTCATGAAATGGTAGTTGAACTCACGCTTCTTTTCTACGGGTGAGCGAGCGCTCGGGCGAGCACTCGAAATCTTCCTTCTTTTCGAGCAGGCGAGCCCTCGGGCTAGTCCGCGGGATTTTCTCTATTCTCGGGCGGGCGAACGCGTGGATCTCGATCACTTAAAGTGGGAACAACACGCAGATCTGACTTTCCTTTCCACTGGTGGGCGAGCTAGCGGGTCGCACGGATTCCGGGCTGAGTCAGGGGCGACGCACGGATCCTTGGCTTCCTTTTTCACGGGTGGGCGAACTTGCGCGGATTTTGGTTAGGCCAAGTCCGCACGCGGGTCGCCTACTTACTCTTTGTTTCTCCTTAGCTATAAAAGGCAACCCTTTTTTTAAAAACTCGTTTTTCATTAGCTTTCACGCCCAAGAAACTCAAAATTCAAAATCTTCTCAGTCCCTCCTTCGCCAGACGACTACCAGCCGCCGTGCGCCTATTGCCAGTGACTATCCGTAACCTTAGAAACTCTCCCCTTACCTCCCTCTTTTCAGATCTAACCTCTTTTTAGACCAAATATCACTCCAAATTTTCAAATCTATTTTTTTCCGAAAGCCTTTTCCCCTTTTTTTGTTGTGTTTTCTCGATTTTTGGGTTGAAGGTTTTGGATCTGGTTGTGGTTTTCTTTGTGGTTGCTGTGGTTTGGTTTGCTTTCTCGTTTTTTTGTTTGCAGGTGATGGGGTCTTAGATGTTAGATCTAGGATTGTGGGATGTCTCAGTTCTGGGGGTCTCCAGATTTGGGTTAGTGGGATTGGTTTCGTTGATGGTGATGATGATGATTTGATTGACGGTTGATGTTTGGTGATGGTGGTTTTGTGATAATGGTGGTGCGTGGCTGTGTAGTTGGTTGGAGGGTCGAGGTTGTGGTGTTTCTGTGGTGATAGTGGTGTCTCGGTGGTGGTTGAATGGTTGACAATAGTGATTCACGATGACAAGCAGAGGCTGTGTTGGGGCTGTTTTGGTTGAGTGGGGACTGGCCGGCCGAGAGGAAAGAAGCCACAATCCCCTTGTTGTCGAGAAGGAAGGAAAGAGTGAATGACCCCCCCCCCCTTTTGATTGTGACCGGATGAGGGTTTTTAGAGGGGAAATGGTATGGGGCTTTGAAGCTTGGGTATGGCGAGGAGGGTGACAGACGAGACAACTGAGGGGAAGGGCTATGGGTGGTTGGCAGACTAGCTGGCCGGCGACGGGATGGCCTGGGAAGTAGGGTTGATTGGACACTAAACAAAAAATAATAATAATAAAGATAAAAATAAAAATAATAACAAAACAAATAATAGTAAAATAATAATAATAATAATAATAATAATAATAATAATAATAATAATAATAACAGAATAGGACAAAATTAGATGTCAACAGCTGCCCCTCTTTGCTCATTGCTGAGGATCAGGAATAGAGCAAAGATAATAGACACTAATTTTGTCCGGCTTATGATCTAATCTCTTTTTCTTTTTTCTTTCTTCCTTCTTTTTTTCTTCTTTTTTTCCTTTTTCTTTTTTTTCTTTCTTTTTTTTCCTTCTTTTTTTTTCTTTTTTTTTGTATGTGCTCCTCTTGCAGCAGAGGCGATGAAACTTTAAAGTTTTTTTTTTGAAATGCGCTCCTCTTGCAACAGAGGCGATGAAACTTTACAATTCTTCTTGAAATGTGCTCCTCTTGCAGCAGAGGCGATAAAACTTTAAATTCCTTTCCTGGAAATGTGCTCCTCTTGCAGCAGAGGCGATGAAACTTTAAATTTTTTCTGAAAATGTGTTCCTCTTGCAGCAGAGACATTGAAACTTTAAAATTTTGCCCGGAGGACTTGAGATTTGTGCCCGGAGGACTTATGATTTGTGCTCGGATGACTTAAATGCTTTTTCTGAAAAGTGCTCCTCTTGCAGCAGAGTCGATGAAACTTTAAAATTTTGCCCGGAGGACTTGAGATTTGTGCCCGGAGGACTTGAGATTTGTGCCCGGAGGACTTGAGATTTGTGCCCGGAGGACTTAGAATTTGTGCCCGGAGGTCTTAAATGCTTTTTCTGAAAAGTGCTCCTCTTGCAGCAGAGGCGATGAAACTTTAAATTTTTTCTGAAAATGTGCTCCTCTTGCAGCAGAGGCAATGAAACTTTTTTTAAAAAAATTTTTCCCAAGATGTGCTCCTCTTACAACAAAGGCGATGAAACTTTAAATTCTTTCCTGAAATGTGCTCCTCTTGCAGCAGAGGCGATGAAACTTTAAAATTCTTTTCTGAAATTGAGAGATTTCACATTTAAAAATTTGATTCGGAGATTCACATCCTAAATTTCAACTTAGAGATTCACATCCGAAAATTTGATTTTAAAGATTCACATCTAGAACTTTGATTCAGAGATTCACATCCGAAATTTTAAGTTGGAGATTGACATCCGAAAATTTGATTCGGAGATTCACATCCGAAATTTTCAACTTGGAATTCAGAGATTCACACCTGAAATTTGATTTGGAGATTCACACCCAATATTTTAACTTTGTTTTGGAAATTCACATCCAAATCGAATTTCCCTATCTTAAAATTCCTTATCTTGATTTTTCTTCAATTTTATCTTTAAATCTTATGTTTAATCTCATTTCAAATTTAATCTTGAACGTCCTCTTTAAAATATAGCCCTGAACCTTCTTTTTCTCCCCTTTTTTTTTAACCTTCTTATTCCTCTTTTTTTTTTCAACTTCAAGATCTTATTCTTCCAACCTCATATTTTAATCTTACATTTTCTTGACAAGGACACATTCAGGAACTCAATTTGAGGATTTGGATTGAAAATTCCAAACGTAAACTTTAATATAGAGATTCACATCTTAAATCCAGAAATTTTCATCTAAAATTTTAAGTTAGAGTTTCACATCCGAAATTTCAGAGATTCTCACCTGAAATTTTGAGTTGGAGTTTCACATCCAAATATTAGATTCGGAGATTCATATCCGAAAATTTGACTTAGGGATTCACACCCAATATTTTGATTCGGAGATTCACATCCGAAATTTTCAACTTGGAATTCAGAGATTCACACCTGAAATTTGATTTGGAGATTCAAACCCAAAAATTTGACTTAGGGATTCACACCCAAAATTTTAATTCGGAGATTCACATCCGAAATTTTACCTTGGAGGTTCACATCCAAAATTTTATTCGGAGATTCACACCCGAAATTTCAACCTTGATTTGGAGATTCACACCCAAAGATTTTAACTTGAAATTCAAAGATTCACACCTAAAATTTTCTGAATTTGAGATTCACATCCAAATATTCAGCTTCTTGATACATCATCCTTTTAAAACTCTTCACTTTGAAAATCTTACCATCTTATCCTGAAATTTCAAAATCCCGCTTCCTTTTTCTAGTGTTTTGCCTCTCTTTTTTGACCAAGACTGTACCAACTTTGTTACTTAAAGGTGAAATTTTCATTTGTTTTTTTTTAATGCATGTGATGAATGCAATGCAAATGTTGAGAAATAAGAAAAAGGGAAAGAGAAAGAAAAGGAAAAAATAAAAGAAATCGAAAGTTGCAGTAATAGGGTTCACAAGACCATCATTCTCGCCATTTTTGAATCTTTTCAAATCATCAGCTTCCGCACATCCCGTACATCCACTAATTTCACGAAACACCATTAATTCTTGTTCATTTTTCACCATTTGATCACATATTCATATTTCTTTGGCACACTTACAAACCTTCCCATGGTTCTCATCTTTTCCTTCTTTGCCCCGCATCATTTTTGACTTTCCTCTTTTGTAATGCATCGGGCTTTCACAAACATTGTCAATCACTTATTTATCGTCATTTCAATTTTATAATGAATGCAATGCCATCACATTTCTTTCAATAATCATGAGTATGCAGATTGGCCAAAAGTTGAAGGATGGACATTTATGAAGAAGTAAACAAGAACAAATTTAACTAAGAAAAATAGGCAATTTCCAGAGGCTAAGGAAGGTAACAATACTAAACGATGAATATTTAATCAATCTTGATAAACTAATCTAAGATTTTTCCCAAAATTCTATTTAATTGACATTCTAATCATTTTGGTTCCATTAGCTTTGCCCCCTACTTCATGAAATCTTCGAACAGTACTGGTTTCCCTTATAAAAGGCTATCTTCTCGAGATTTTAGCCAAATCTTCCATTCTTCTTTTGACTCAAATCGCCCTTTCGGGTTTTCAACTTGAGCCCCTTCTTATTCTCCTTCTTTTCTTTTCTCTTTTTTTCTTTTTTTTTTTTATTTTTCTTCTTTTTCATTTTTTCATCATTCATTTTTTTATACATTTTCATTCTTCTTCAAGGACCATATTTATTTATAATCAACACACCTATCGAGCTCAAAATAATGAACTTTAACATATCTAGGCTCAATATATAATTCCTTAACTCAAGCATTCAAATTCGATCAAAATGGACTTTTTAAGGTACGTAATGTAGGCCATGGTTCAGGGCTTTGAAAGAATGGATAAACAGGCCCAAAATACGTGTTTCAAGGGTTTCAAGCCATAGGATCATTTCTCATCATATTAAGAATTCTAGCATTCTACCCCATTCGTTGTTTACTCTTATTTGGTTTCTCGTTTCTCTTCCCATTCTTTTCATTCACTACCTTTTTCTTTTGATTCTCTCTTTTCCTCATTTTCATCATCATTCATTTCATTTTTTCAATTTCATTTTTTTGTTTGAGGAATTCAAGCGTAAAGATATCCTTTTTTTTATTTTCCCCTAAGATTTCTAATGACTTGAAATTTCTTCGTGGGCAAATCTCACTTCATTTTTCTCAATTTTACCCCCCAATGTGGAGGGTGATCCTTGGCGGGTTTCTTGAAAAAAACATATATAACTATAAGGCTCAAAAGGGGTGACGATGGATAATTTTTCTCATATGTGAAGGGTAAACCAAAGATAGCCATTTCTCATTTCAAACGTAAATACTCTTATCAAAGAATTATTTATTGAGCCATCACAACCTTATGAAAAATCTGCTTTCCTTGTGTACACTACATCGACTGATTTCAACATTCCTATCAATCATGGGGACAAAATTGTCAATACAGATAGAATTTTAAAGTTTTATCCCAGATTATTATCATAATCAACTTCATATTCATCATTTAACAACAAAATTGGGCAAAGTATGGTAGTTAATAAAAAAAAGGGTAAAATATAGGCAAATGTACAAAAAAAATAAGATTTCGAAGGGGAGAGAAAACCGTAATGAAAATGCATCAGTTACTCCGTTGAAATGACAAAAGATAAATGAAAGTCAATACACAAAAAGCGCTTTTCAGTTTATGAGCACTACAAAAAGAAACAACTTTATACCATCATGAATGACCAACCAAAAAGTCTTCTTTTGCAATCATACTGCAGCATGGTTAACCCGTTCCTTCTTTTGTCCCAAAATCCAACAAACCAGATCTAATCAAACTTTGCACCTTGGGCTTGAAAGCAGGGCAACTTTCTATCGAATGACCCATATTTCCACTATGATAGTCACATCGAGCATTTGGGTCATACCATTATGGATATGGAGGTTCGAAAGGCTTTAATTGAACTGGGGTAACAAGTTGGTTCTCAAGAAGGTATTGAAATACTTCAGTGTAGGACCAAGGAATCGGATCGATGTCGATCCTCCTCCGTTTGTTTCGAGATCCTCTTTGGTTACTTTGGGTAGGCATAGGTGTTTGGAGACCTATTTGCCAACTAGATTGAGGGATTGGCTGACGGGTATTCAGGCTTGAAGAGATATGATTTATGGTGGGGTAATGAGTTTGGTACATTGGATAAGGACAATATGGAGCAAAGTCTCCCACATGTTGCCCCTCATAATTCAGAGCATGAACATCTCCTCCATTCCCCGATGTATCACCTTTTCTTGCATTGATGGCATCGTCTCCTACAAGCTTGCCACTCTTGATTGCATTATCTATTATTTCACCAGAGATCACCATATCGGTAAAATTCTTTGTAGCATTTCCAACCATCATTTCATAAAATGGTGCTGGGAGTGTGTTGACAAACAGGATGGCGGTTTCCTTCTCTGTGAGGGGGGGTTGAACTTGGGCAGCTACATCCCTCCACCTTCGAGCATATTCTTTAAAGCTCTCCTCATGCTTCTTCATCATACCCTGTAAGGATAAGCGATCTGGTGCCAAATCTTCAATGTGCTTGTATTGAGAAATGAATGCCCGTGCCAATTCTTTCCATGAGCGGATATGAGCTCGATCTAGTTGGGTGTACCACCTGGCAGCTGATCCGGTTAGACTGTCTTGAAAAATATGCACCAATAATTCATCATTCTGAGCATAAGCAGCCATATTCTGACAGTACATCTTGATATGAATTGTCGGGCATTTGGTCCCATCATACTTTTCAAAATCTGGAACTTTGAACTTTGGTGGGATAACTACACCCGGTACCAAACAGAGCTTGCTCGCCTCCAGAGAACCATATGAATCCATCCCTTCGATAGCTCGTAACCTTTCTTCAAGGAGATCCAACTTCGTCTGAGGCTCTAAGTTCTCTTTCATTGTTGATACCCCCATCCTCAATTTCTCTTGTTCTTTAGGATCCTCTGAATCATGGACTGAGATTAGGTTTGATGGCTTCCTACCAGGGTTTGGAATGTCATGCCCCAAAAATGGCATATGCTGTGAAGTATGGACTTGGGGTGGAATGAGACTATGTGGATATGAACGTTCACCTTCTTGTACCCACCTTTCTTGAGTAGTTACTTCCCCTACTGGTTCTTTTCCTCTATTCATTTTAGTCATCATCTCCAGCATTACAGCCAATTGCCCCTTCATCTCTTCTTGCGCCTTTTCTATTTTCTCCATTCGGCTAGCTTGTCCTTCTTCCATGGTCTAAGCTTGTGAGAGTCCTGAATTGCTTTGTAATCTTTGATGGTCGAGAAGCCTTGAACCTTATTACCACAATTTTCTAATTAGAAAAATCTTATCTTATTTCTTTCAATTTTTTTTTTGGAACAAACGAATTTTTTTCTTTTTTTTTCTCGAAATATGAAGAGTATTAACATATTTACTGAAGTATAACAAGTCTATGATGTGAATTTTATGAAAATCATGTTATTTGTATATGTATGCAAATGACATGTATAATAGAAATCTATGAAATGGAACAACATTTCTTTTTCTTCTTCTTCTTTTTTTCTCTTTCTTTTTTTTTTCTCTCTTTTTTTTTTGTTAGTTTGCATAACTTTCTTGATTTTACATATTAGGTATTTAGGTCTTCACTTTAACCAAATCTTAAGGAGGAATAATTTCAATGAAAATAATCAATCAATAGCACATGTACACAAATTTGATAAAAAAAAAAATTAAAAGAATAAACAAATTCAAAATTGTAAAAGACTTAGTCTAGTTTCTCAAAGACTTATCTACGAAATGTGATGCAACAATGCAAAATGCATACCAAAGTTCAAACTGAAATTTGCCTCTTGTTTATTATATTCACTTATTAACTTAAGAGGTCAAGTCCGAAACAAGTAAGAGAAGTTGAAGAGTAATCTTAAACCATATCAAAATTGTTTCAAAAACTCTTCCTCTTCTTTTTTCCTTTGTTTTTTTTTTTAATTTTCTAAGAGAAAGAACATATTCTTCCTTTTTTTTTTATGAAATGCAATGTAAAATATTTAAGACATGACACAATAACAAGACATGATGAAGAACATGTTTATACAAAATGTAATTTATACACAATGCAATTGTAATAAAGATCAAATTTTGTTTTATTTCACATAACCCTCATGATTCTAAAATGAACATGACATGATTATCAATATATGTATACACAATGATGATGAAATGAGTTAAAATAATATATGTCCCTAACATGTTTGCGACAAGTGAATATTTGTATTCACAATACCTAGACACTAATCTTATTATTTCTTAATCCAACATGCACGAAAGATGGATTTCCTAACTAAACCTGAACATTTTTCTCAATCTTTCTAAAAATCATATTTCTTTTATCACCAAATAAAATTTTTTATTTTCCATTTTTATATTTTCAAAAAAATAAAATTCAAATTCCATATTCTATTCTTTTTTTTAAAAAAAATTGACTTTATTTCATTTTTATTCCAAATCAAATTATTTTTTTTGATTCTTTTCCAATAAATTCAAGGATAATTTTGTTTACATCCCTTTTTTTTATTATTCAACCAAGTGTTTTGCAATGAGATAATCATGAAAAGGAAAAAAAATTTTTTTTCTATTTTTATATTTTCATTAAAACTCCTATATAACCCAGAAATAAAAAATATTTTTCTTTATTTTTTTTTGTCAACTTATTCTTTAAAATTATTCAGAAAAAGAGATAAAAAATCAAAGAAAGATTTTGTTGACTCTATTTTACATTTATTTAGAAAAATGTCAACTCTCTTTTTTATTGCTTTATAAAGCGCATTTTTCTATTTATTCCCATTTTTATGTCTATATCTTTGAAAGAAATCCCTCTCCTCTTTTTATTCTCCAAGAAAAATCATTCTCATTATTTTGAAAGAAAAGTTTGTTTTATTGTTTTTCTCACACTTTCTTTTTTCACTAAAACCTAGATTTCTTTCTTTTTGTTCTACAAAATCTCTTTCCACAATTTTATTATTATTATCATTTTTAAAAAAAATCCTTTTTGAAAAACAAGAAAAATTTCTAAGACCTTAATTATGGACAATTCAAACAAAAATCCATAGTACCTTTATTATTGATACGAGAAAATGGGTCGAATTGTGTTCCCTCGTGTCCTAATTTTGGGATAATTTCTACAAAAATTGGACATGGCTCTACCTAAGGCTGGCCTCTTAGGTTTTTCTATATGCTGGGTTGGGATATAAAGATCTAAAAGTTTCCAAATTATACCTCACTATCGTCCACACTGGACTAGTAAGATTTAATTTGAGTGGGAGTATTTCACTTGCCATTGCGGAGGTGATTACCTTACGAGAGCAAAGGTACTCTACTCCCTCCTAAGAAGGACGGAACCCAGGTATAGAGCTCATGTTATGCAAATGCAAGTGCAAGTGTGTGTATGAGGGAACTTTTATCAAACCATAACCCTTATTCTACCCCAACAATTTATTAAGAGTAATATATACAAATAAAGAATGCTATAAAATAAACATAATAACTTATTCACACAAATGCAACAAATTATTTAAAATTAAAGAAATTAAATTTAAATATTAATTAAGACCTTTAAATTAAAACTTAGGATAACACATGATTAATAAATGGCTTGACCCTCAAAAAGCGTCCCCAGTGGAGTCGCCAAGCTGTCATAACGGCTTCGCGCTCGACGATTTCGAAAACATTTAAAAACGAATGGGAGTCGCCACCAATCTTTTTTGACTAGGTGTGATTGACCACCTAAAATATTTATCTTTTTAACAAAATTTCAAAATCAATTAAGTTTTATTAAAAAGACAATTTTGGCCTGCGAAAACAAAATTTGGGTTCGGGGGTACGGTTACGCGTGGGGAAGGATTAGCACCCCCACGACGCCCGTTAAAAAACGGTACCATAATAATCATGTGTTATCCTTTTGTTTTAATAAGATAGTCTTGGCTTTTGATTAGAGTATTTGCTTGAAAAATTGTTGTTATAAAGGGTTTCATTATGAAAATCAACATGAACACCATTTATTGAAAAATTAAACCAAATATCCCAATCCTCTTGTAACATTTGAAATAATCTCTCTCACCTGGGGATCAGTCAAGAAATCACTACTTGTGAGTCTTATGACATCCCATCCTCGGTGGTGCTCACGCTATTTTACAATTGATCGTATGCATGTAGTGTGTGACGCATATGAAACTTAAAGAAATTTTATTTATTTTTGATTTTATTAATGAAACTCTTGATATTGAGAAATTTGGCTAAATATCCCAATACTCTGGTAACATTTAGCTAATTCCTCTCACCTAGGGATCAGTCAAGAAATCACCACTTGTGAGTCTCATGACATCCCATCTTCGGAAGAATTCCATTTATTATTTTCCCTTATTTATGCACATGATGCTAACACATGATTTATGATACATATGGAATTATGAAAAGAATTTTATATTTTGATTTTTATTAATGAAACTCTTGATATTGAGAAATTTGGCTAAATATCCCAATACTCTGGTAACATTTAGCTAATTCCTCTCACCTAGAGATCAATCAAGAAATCACTACTTGTGAGTCTCATGACATCCCATCCTCGGAAGAATTCCATTTATTTTCTTATTTATGCATTATTTGTTTACTTATTGTTTTCTATCAATACATTAAAATATATAGACAAATGAATGGACGATTAAAACGGAAAAAGGAAATATACCCTCCTCGGGCGGGCGAGCTCTTTGAGTGGGTGAACGAGTGGATGTTCTTTCTCCTCGGGTGGGCGAGCTCCTCAAGCGAGTGCGTGGACTTCCTTTTCTCAGGCGGGCGATCTCGTGAACGAGAGGGCGAACTCGTGAATCTTGCTTCTTTTGCACAGGCGGGCGAACTATTGGATGGGCGAGCTCTCTGACTTCTTTTTTCTTTGACGGGCGAGCTCTTGAGTGGGCTAGCTCCTTGGGCGGGCGAGCTCGTGAAATGGTAGTTGAACTCACGCTTCTTTTCTACGGGTGAGCGAGCGCTCAAGCAAGCACTCGAAATCTTCCTTCTTTTCGAGCAGGCGAGCCCTCGGGCTAGTCCGCGGGATTTTCTCTATTCTCGGGCGGGCGAACGCGTGGATCTCGATCACTTAAAGTGGAAACAACACGCAGATCTGACTTTCCTTTCCACTGGTGGGCGAGCTCGCGGGTCGCACGGATTCCAGGCCGAGTCAGGGGCGACGCGCGGATCCTTGGCTTCCTTTTTTACGGGCGGGCGAACTTGCGCGGATTTCGGTTGGGCCAAGTCCGCACGCGGGTCGCCTACTTACTCTTCGTTTCTCCTTAGCTATAAAAGGCAACCCTTTTTTTTAAAAACCCGTTTTTCATCAGCTTTCACGCCCAAGAAACTCAAAATTTAAAATCTTCTCAGTCCCTCCTTCGCCAGACGACTACCAGCCGCCATGCGCCTATTGCCAGTGACTATCCGTAACCTTAGAAACTCTCCCCTTACCTCCCTCTTTTCAGATCTAACCTCTTTTTAGCCCAAATATCACTCCAAATTTTCAAATCTATTTTTTTCCGAAAGCCTTTTCCCCCTTTTTTTGTTGTGTTTTCTTAATTTTTGGGTCGAAGGTTTTGGATCTGGTTGTGGTTTTCTTTGTGGTTGCTGTGGTTTGGTTTGCTTTCTTGTTTTTTTGTTTGCAAGTGATGGGGTCTTAGATGTTAGATCTAGGATTGTGGGATGTCTCGGTTCTGGGGGTCTCCAAATTTGGGTTAGTGGGATTGGTTTCGTTGATGGTGATGATGATGATTTGATTGACGGTTGATGTTCGGTGATGGTGGTTTGGTGATAATGGTGGTGCGTGGCTGTGTAGTTGGTTGGAGGGTTGAGGTTGTGGTGTTTCTGTGGTGATAGTGGTGTCTCGGTGGTGGTTGAATGGTTGACAATAGTGATTCACGATGACAAGCAAAGGCTGTGTTGGGGCTGTTTTGGTTGAATGGGGACTGGCCGGCCGAGAGGAAAGAAGCCACAATCCCCTTGTTGTCGAGAAGGAAGGAAAGAGTGAATGACCCCCCCTTTTGATTGTGACCGGATGAGGGTTTTTAGAGGGGAAATGGTATGGGGCTTTGAAGCTTGGGTATGGCGAGGAGGGTGACAGACGAGACAACTGAGGGGAAGGGCTATGGGTGGTTGGCAGACTAGCTGGCCGGCGACGGGATGGCCTGGGAAGTAGGATTGATTGGACACTAAACAAAAAATAATAATAATAAAGATAAAAATAAAAATAATAACAAAACAAATAATAGTAAAATAAATAAAAATAAATATAATAATAATAATAATAATAATAATAACAGAATGGGATAAAATTAGGTGTCAACACCCCCTTCTGATTTGATTAAGCAAAGTGTCTTCCACTTAACCTAATTGACTCCTCTCCCTTGTGCTTTGGATTCCCACCAGTAATTCCTAATTATACTGCACATTTCATCGCATAGTGCTTTGGGGAAAAGAAAAATTGACATTGCATACCCCAGGATAGCTTAAAGAGCTAATTTGATAAAGACTTCCCTACCTCTTTGTGATAGTAATCTTCTATTCCAACGCTGCACCAGTTTTTGCATTTTCTGTGTAATCTCCCTCAAAGCTTGCTTTCGTTTCCTATCAATTAGCATTGGAAGTCCCAGATACTTTTCTGGGCTTGAAGTAGAGTGTATACCCAAATGTTGCTTTAAGGATTCACGGCTTGCTGATGAGACACTGCCTCTAAAGAATATCAAGGATTTGTCAAAATTGATTTTCTACCCCAAACATTCTTCGTGTTGCATAAGTATGCTTCTCACCTCCTCACATTCATTTTGTTTGGCCTTCAAAAACAATAGGCTATCATTTGCGAAAATAAATGGGTAACTCGAGGATCATTACGACTTGCCTTAGCTCCTAATATTCTGTCTTCCTCTTGTGCTTTGGTTAACAAGGATGAAAAAGCTTCTGTATACAATAAAAACAAGTATGGAGATAAAAGATCTCCTTGTCTGATTCCTCTTTTCGGATAAAATTTCTCTGTAAGTGAGCTAGTAAACAATACAGAAAAGGAGACAGACATTACATATTTCATGATCAGGGTAACCCATCTATTATTCAGTCCTAACTTCTCCATAAATGCTGCTAAGAATGGCCATTCTACCCTATAATAGGCCTTGCTCATATCAAGTTTAACTGCCATATGTCCCTCGCTTCCCTATTTTTTATTTTTTAGAGAGTGCATTATTTCATAGGCAACCAAAACATTGTCAAAAATTAATCTACCTGGAACAAATTCACTTTGATACTCACTAATACAATCAAGAAGAATATGTTTGAGCCTATTTGCAATAGTCTTAGCAATTATTTTGTAAAGAACATTAGAAAGACTTATTGGTCTAAAATTGGCCATAGATTTTGGGTTTTTTAGTTTTGGGATGAGAACAATGATTGTGTCATTTATATCCTCAATAGACTTATTTCCATTAAGAAAAGACAGGCAAAACTCAATCACATTAGGACCTATTGTGTGCCAATATTTTTGATAAAAAAGAGGTGACATACCATCAGGTCTAGGGGCTTTATTTGGGTGTACTTGGAATAAGGCTGTTTCGATCTCCTCCAACTTAAAATTTGCAAGAAGAAACTCATTCATCTCGTTAGATACTTGTTTGTCCACCGCCTGAAGGATCTCATCAAAGTTGGATGGTCTTTGAGACTGAAAGAGATTCTTAAAATAACCCACAATGACCCCCTCCAACTCCTCTTTTTCCTTCACCACACGTCCCTTCTCATCCTCTAGCCCAAAAATCTAATTAGTCCTTCTCCTCTATGTAGCTTAAGCATGAAAGGATGCCGTGTTCCTATCTCCTTCCTTTAGCCATGAGACTCAAGATCTCTGTCTGCAGTAATCTTCTTCTTTGGCCAACAAGTCATTGAGTTCCTTACAAACCTCTTCTTCATGTTTCAATAATTCACGTGATGGGCTTGTGGCCTTGACTTTTCCAAGCTCCTTTGTCAGGGCTTCTCTTTTATTGTGCACCCCTCTAAAACAGACTTTACTCCATTCTCGATGTCACAATCCGAAGGTCGTAACTTGCACTTGATACTTATACTTTTTCCTTCTTACAAATTTACTGACTAATTTTTTTTCTTTTCCTTTTACAGTTTGTTTTCGGTGTCAGTGTAGTCACTAAACTATTTCCATTCATTCTTTAATTCAATTATAATTTAAATTACTCTCTAAGATAGGGAAAGATCAATTACAGCTTATATCTTACTATTTCTTAGAAACAAATTTAAAATATCTCCCCTTATATTTTGAGATTTCCCTAGTTAATTACCTATGAATCATTACAATGCAACACAACAACATTCCCCACAATCCACATTATATTTTCCAAATAGGTATCATCTCAACATCCTTAATATCCATAACTAATCACCACGTATATATCATATAATATTATATTGACTACTCGTTATCCTAATTTACATCCCATCATATAGTACTGTACTAACATTGCCTGAAAATAAAAGCATATGGAGAAGAAATATTACTATACCAAGATATTCAACAACAATGACTTCAAGTGCTGAGACACTATCAAATCACCACAATTGTCCAATGTGTCCTTCAATCAATTTGAAAAATAATTCTCGTTTAATGAGTAAGGGCTCAATAAGTCATTTATATAAGTGCAGAATTAGACTTATACCGTTCTAATGCAAATGCATGAAACATTTAGGTAAAGATTCTCATATCATATTCACTCTGTAATCGTTTATTAAGCAGATCAGATCATGCCTAAAGGTTTCTAAGTATCAAAGGAAAAAGGGTATTTTGAAATACCTCATTATCCACGTCTCAGCACCTGTCTATCATATAAATCTCTAGTTATATCAGTTCAATCATTTTTCAATCCTTTTATCCTTATACCACAATATATCATGCAATAATGTATCATCTGTAATTCCGACATCAAATTATACTAAATCATTTCATATCAATCCTATGTCATATCGCATGTTATATTGAAACCATGATCAAATCAAGTCGTTTATCATTTAGAAATTATGCTCCCGCACGATATTAAATCATATCACTTTTCATGTAGAAAAACATGGTCACTTTTAGCATATAGTCATGACACTCATATAAATCTCGTGTTCATGTTTCAGTATAAGATCACCATTATGTCATGATTCAGTATGCAATCTTATGGAAGCTTTACTGTAAAAAAAACTGCTATCATTTTAAATTATATCATGTTTGTCATATAGTCATAAATGAAGCATATATATTCTCGAAATCATGTTACATATACTTTTAAAACACGTTCAAAATATGAAAAATCTCGTATCATTTCATGTTTACTTTTAAGACATGGTTTAAGCATGTACAATTCGTAAATCATATCACTTGTACTTTTAAAGCATGTTTAAAATATGTAATGTCTCAAAACATATCTCATATTCATCTTTTATAGCATGTCTAAAACATGTACAGTCTCAAACATTTCTCATATACTATAAAATAATCGTATCAAGTCTAGAGTTCATATCAAATAAAACCATACTCTAGACAGCGTATCATATCAAGTTTGAGATTAAGCTAAATCCCTAATACTCTATCAATAAAGACTTAGATCATTGTAGCTAGCAGTGAAAATCATGTCATCGTCCCTTGGAAACCAACTACGGTGCTATCTATGGCCATAGACCTCATGTCTCTCAACCCCACTGATCAGGCATGACTGAGCCCTGTCCATGACTATTATCGGACAAGCATCTCTGCCTAATGAGTAATCTCCAATTAGACGGTTTCCACTATGCTTTATTGAATTAAACTCTCTTAAGGTGTCTATAGTCTCATAAAATATTTAAACATTTCACTTTTCTTATGAAAATAGTGTAAAGTATGTAACACATTTCTTTAAAATCGTTTACAAATATAAATACATACACTTACACCATATACTCAATTTTTTCAAATCAATTTAAACATTGAAAAGTATTCCTATAAGTATTGTATGAATAAATCCTTTCAAAATCTCATGTTATAAGCAATGTATGCTTAAAGGCAATGCAACTAAACATATGAGTTTAAAACCGTATAGTATAATGCCCATGGAATGCATTCATGCAATGTCATTTCAATCTAGTGATACCTACAGGTCCAATATCACATTAAATCATTTAACCATAAATCGCATCAATATATACCTTTATCGATCTCAATGCTATACTTGCATTTCACTTCGTTTAATCCTAAATCCATGATATCATCCATTCACATATCATACATAAGTATTTAATTTGATATCCATTATTTTCCACAATATTAAATTTCATTCTTAGGCATTCATGCATGCTCAACTAGTAATTAATCGAGATTTACTATTACCACTTGATTCTACAGATAATCTTAATAGCTATAAATATTTCCTCATCGATTTGTGCAAGCGTAATTTATCCAATACCATTATATTACATCCTATCTATTATCTCGATTTATACTATATCATAACTACTAGCTAAGTCGAAATATCCAAGTAGTTGGATCCTCAAGAAACCACATATCAACCTATACAATATAACTCTACTTCTACGTTATATAAATGTCTTATCGACTCCTTTGTTCGAGGCTCGTGTGTCGAGCCTAGTTCAGCTTGGTTGTCACTTTAGCACCATGCTACACCTTGAAAAATGATCGTATTGAATTAAAGCCAGTTTACCAGATTTATTTCCAAACTTAATTTTACAGTATGTGGCACTACGGAGTCATCTTACTTATTAAAGTTCTACATGCGTGAATCCTGAGCTTCACACCCGTGCACTGACTCTTACACGTACACCAGGCTTGACACTTATATACCTTCAATTATCGACAATTTATTTAGTATAAACTTAATAAAATTAAAACTACAGATATTTTTAAACTTAAACGGTATTGGCTTACCTATAAACCCGAGCCAACGATTATATATATATGTATATATTTCTTTTCTTTCTTTTCTTTCTCTGCTAACCAAACCTCCCTTGGTCACTTCTCCAGCATTCGTTCGGCTCCAAATATAACCTTCCAAGCACCACTGTTCAGCCTTTAATCAACATGCTTCAACGCCTTAAAACAGTCCACAGTAGCCAACAGCTTGCATTCCCCTGTACACACCGCACCATCTCAGCCACCCAATCAACACATTTTCCAGCCCTCTGTAGACAACCATGATTAGCCTTCAACACAGCCATGTTTCAGCCTTGTTTAAATCCTTGAACTAAACCTTTAGGCTCAACGCCTAACACTGCATTTCAGCACCAAATTTCAGCCTCCCAGGTCACGTTTCGCAGCCCTTAAAAATCCAACCTGTACTTTATTGTTTTACAGCCTAAAAGCCATCTCCTTTGAGCCACTCAAAAACTTTGCCGAAAGTCCCCATACAGCAGGCACTTATAGCCTCACCAAGAGCTTCAACAGCAGCCTTCTTAACGCCTAAAAACTAGCCTCAACCATGACCAAAATGGCTTTTAAACCCCAGGCCAAAATCAGCCCAAGAAAGCCACTCAAAACATCCTTGAAATGTTGAGAGATTAGCCCCATTTACAGCCCTTTATTTTCGGCTGAGATCTCCTTACCTTTACTCAATGTTTCCCATTTGAAAGTACCTTGTTTTAGGTGAGAAAGAAAGCTTTAGAAGATTGGGAAAATGAAGCTCTTTCCAACCTTTCTTTTCCTATTTTTCTTCTTCTAGCCACGAACCTCACCATCGCCCTCTCTCTCCATGGCTCGCCATTCTCCCTTTTTGCTCGATCGCTTCTCCTCTACTTCAGCATTTTCTTTTCTGTTCTCTTCCTCACCCAGTAGCTAAACTCCTTGTCTTTCTCGGCTCTTTCCTTTGCTGCAGTTTTCTTGATCTTTCTCTTTTCTCCAGTGCTCTACTGCTTTCCTGTTTGCACCGAGAATGAGAGAAGGCTAGCAATCCCTTATGTTGGCCTATTTTCTGACCAGAAGAATAGAGTCAACAGCCCTTGTTGTTGCCCTGATTCACACCGAAAGGAAAACCCATGCTTTAGATTTTTCCTTGGTTCATTTTACTGTTGTCTTGCCTCACTTTCCTTCCCTTCCTCTCTCGATCCTTCGTCCTTTTCAATTCTCATCTCTCTTCTGTCTTTTCTCAGAGGCCAAAGGCCTCTGTTTTATATCTTTCAAATCTGCGTGGGAGCAGTTGCTGCCACATGTAGAGATGCTTATTGGGCCGGGTTGGCCCGACCCGGTTCGTAATCGGATCGGGTCAATCCGGCCCAATATCCGAACCGGTACTGTACCGGTTCGGAACCGGCCCGGCCCGTCATGTTAACGGGCTGGACCGGTTTTAATTATCTAAAACCGGGCCCGGTAAGGGCCCGGCCCGTTAAGAACCGGGCCCGTTAAGGGCCCGGTTCAAAATCGGACCGGTTCGAACCGGTCCGGTAAAAAAAAAAAAGAACTGCAGTTGCACTGCAGTTCCACTGCAGTGCAACTGCAGCGTGTTGCAGACTCGCAGAGGCTTGCCTCTGCGAGTCTGCCAAATGGCCGTTGCCCATCAATCTTGCTTTTCCTTTTTTTTATTTTAATTATATTAAAAAAAAATAAAAAGGGGCTAGGCTGCCACTGCGCACGCAGTGGCAGCCTAGCCCTTGTTGCAGAGTTGCAGTTGCACTGCAGTAGTGCAGTGCAACTGCAATATGTAGAGCAGAGGCTTGCCTCTGCTCTGTGTTTGATGGGCAACGGCCATTTTGGCCGTTGCCCATCAATCTTTTTTTTTTAATTTTTTTTTAATTTTTTATTCTAATTTTTTCCTATAAATACCTCTATAATCTTCTATTTTCATTTACATTTCTTCTATATTTTCTCTCAAATCTACTACCTATATTCATTTACTCTTATTCTCTTCACTCACATACTCTCTCAATATTCACTCAAACTCTCTCAAATTCACTTAAATTCCCTTATTCCAAATTTATAATATCATCATTTCCTTTCTAAATTTCATTTTTCTTTTTATTTTATAATTTTACAAATTTTTCTTTTAATTTTCAAATTCTAATATATTATATATATTCCTTATTCCAAATTTATAATATCATCATTTTCTTTATAAATTTCATTTTTCTTTTTATTTTATAATTTTGCAAATTTTACTTTTAATTTTCAAGTTTCAATTTTTAAATTTCAATATATTATCATACATCTATTTTTTAAATTTTTAACATATATTTATTTTCAAAAAAAATATAAAAATGTCAAATTTCTTTCGTCGTTCATGCTCTGTTTCTCGACCTTTTGGTTCCACTGAAATTCCTAATTTGGGTGACGAATCATTTAATGAAATCGAACCCGATATTCATCCGGAGGAGGAGCTTCCTTTGGCACCATCGTTTGGTCGTGGTCGTGGTCGTGGAGGAAGTCATGCTCAAACACAATCATCAGCTGCCACCACTGCTGCTACATCATCAAGACCGAAATTTAGTCGAAAAAAAACAAGCAGGGTATGGGAGTATTTCGACATTGTAGCAAAAGAAGGTGAGACGAATAAATATTGTGCCATCTGTAAATTGTGCAAAGGCGTTTACTCTTATAACTCTGGTGGAGGTGGTGGCGGTACAGGTACGTATAAAAGGCATTTAATTACTATACATAAAATTAATCCTGATGCCCAAGAAAATGAAATTTTAGAAGGTAAACAATCTCAAATTAATACGCATGATAGTGGAAAAAATTTTAATTTTGATAATGTTCAAGCTAGACGTGGTTTAGTTAGATTTGTAGTTAGAACTGAACAACCATTCACAATTTGTGAAAAAACAGGATATTTAGAATTTGTTTGTAAATATTTACAACCCGCATATAAATTTGTTTCTAGACATACATTAAAAAGAGATTGCATGGATATGTTTAAAGAATATAGACAAGCTTTAATTGATAAACTTAGTAATATTTCATCTAGGGTTAGTTTAACTAGTGATATATGGACTAGTACTAATGGTATAAGTTATCTTGTTATAACTTGTCATTGGATAGATGAAGATTGGTCTATGCAAAAACGAATTTTATCTTTAGATGTAATAGAAGAAGCACATAATTCATATACTATTCATAAATATATTACTAAAGTTTGTAAATTATATGGACTAGAAAATAATAAAGTTTTTGCTATTACTTTTGATAATGCTTCAAGTAATACTGCAGCTATTCCTCATTTAATTAAAAGTTTAAACCCTGTTATGCAAGGCATATTTTTTCATGCAAGATGTGCATGTCATATTATAAATTTATGTGTTCAAAGTGGTTTTAGTTCTAGTGGTACTGGTACTAGCATAGGTCCAATTGATAAAATTAAAATTTTAGCAAAATGGATTCGCACACCAAGTAATAAACGTGAATGGAAGCAAATTTGTATAACAAATAATATACCTGTTAAAGCATTTCCACTTCCCGTGGAAACAAGATGGAATTCACTTCATCGTTTGCTTTCTTCTATTTTACCTTATAAAGAACTTGTTACTCCTTTTTATAACAATTATACAAATAGCACACATTTAGTACTTTTTGAAGAAGATTGGACTTTTATTGAATATTGTGTTGATTTATTATCTACTTTTAAAGATGCAACCGAAAGATTTTCAACTCAATTTTATCCAACTACACCGTATTTTGTTCCTATTATCTACACAATGTTTGACAAATTTGTAAAATTTAGGAATCATGAAACTTTAAGTTCTTTTGTATATGATATGGAGGAAAAATTTAAAAAATATTGGGAAATAATTCCTCCTATTTATTGTATTGCAACTTTACTAGATC
This sequence comes from Heritiera fomes, assembly GCA_032173925.1. NCBI lineage: Eukaryota > Viridiplantae > Streptophyta > Magnoliopsida > Malvales > Malvaceae > Heritiera > Heritiera fomes. The sequence continues at coordinate 9,497,441 of JAPDPM010000009.1, read as the reverse complement.
CTAGTCAAGGTGAGGTAAAATAGAAATTTTTTTTGATTGTTATAAAGAATTTCTTGGTCTTGATTCTATTGAGGATCAAAAGTCCTCAATTAACAATCTTTTTCGAGAATTGTTTAGTGTTTATGAAACAGAAAGGGAGCAATTCAACTTTAATCGAGAAGAAGAAGATTCATACGAAGAAACCGAAAGTAGCAAAAAAGGAAAAGGAATTTTAAACGCAATTAAGGAAGCAGCAAAGAAGAGAATGAAGCTAAAAGGAAAAGCGAGCGGATCGGGATCGGGATCAACAACTCGACGGAGTTCTAGCTTCAATGAGCTAGGATTTTTCTTAAGTCAAGATTTTTCTATAGATGATAACTTTGATCTTCTCCAATGGTGGAAAGAAAACCAAAAACAATTTCCAGTTTTAGCTTCCATGGCCCGAGATGTTTTTGCGGTGCAAGTTTCTTCTGTTGCTTCGGAATCCGCATTCTCGACGTGTGGAAGAATTATTGGAGACCATCGAACCACTCTTAATCCGGATTCATTGTGCATGTTAACATGCCTTAAAGATTGGTTTGATGCGGAATCGCGCAATGTCGAACTTGGAATGGCCAATGAATTTGCTGATAATAATTCAGAAGAGGAGGAAGAAATTTCCAAGGCAATCCGTATAAATTATGAAGAGTAGAGAATAATTTTTTTTTTGTAAATTGTATGTAAAATTGTAAATAAGTTTAGTCATAGTGAATATTTTTATGGACTACGGTCCCGTGGTTTTTACCCTTCTAACTTTTGAAGGGGTTTTCCACGTAAAAAATCTTTGGTCTCCTACTCTCTCCTTTTTCTCCTTTGTTGTTGTTGTTGTTGTTATTATTATTATTATTACATACCAAATTAATTAATGTTATACTTATATATGTTTAAAATAAATAAATATTTAAAATACAAAATGAATTAATATTTTAAAAACATATTAAATAAATGAATAAATATTAAGTAAATGATATTTCAAATATAATAAATTATTTTAAATGCAAAATGAATATAAATAAAGATATGCAAAATGAATATAATAATAATATTCATAAAATCATTATTTGTATTTTGAATCAAATATCATTTTATCATAATATTATATTCATAATATAACTTTAATTTATTATAACAATAATTTTATTAGATAATTTTATAATAGTTTGTTTTTACATTATTGTTACATTAATTAAATAAATTATAATATAACTTATATTCTTATAATAAATTATTGTTAAATTAAACTATTAACATTATTTATTATAAAAATAAATTTACTACATTAAATTATTAAAATATATTAATATATATTAAAATAAATTAATATAATTTTTTTAAAAATAAAAATTAAAAAAAAAATGGACCGAACCGGTTTAAACCGGTTCGGTCCGGTTTTGAGGTGAACCGGTCCAACGAACCGGGCCGGTTCGCCTCTCATAATATATAGAACCGGTCCGAACCGGACCGGTTTAATACCGGTTCGGATCGGTTCTCGTGTGATTAGGGCCGGAACCGGTGAAAACCGGCCCGGAACCGGCCCGGTCCGGCCCGTAACCACCTCTAGCCACATGGTTGGCCTCCTTAGGAAGCCAACCAACAGTGATAATAATATTATATTATTTATTATATTTATTTTACAATAATATAATTATGTCTTGCATTTTCATGTATTAAATCAACGCGTGTGTGTATATATATATATATATATATATATATATATATATATATATATATATATATCACTATACTTTAAATATATATTTTTGTTTGTTATTTATTTATTTTATTCATTTATCTATTTATTAGATAGATGTATATTTTTACCTTCACATATATATAATATTTATTTTAATATAATTATATTCCTTATTAAATTAAATATATATACATATATATTTTTGTTCTTTTAATCAGCTAGTCTCTTTTATATATATATATATATATATATATATATGTGTGTGTGTGTATATATATATATGTACTTAGATTTGTAAGTGCATTTATATAACTTTTAATTTATTTAATTAATGTACAAATTATCTACTTATTTACTTTATTAATATATACATCTTAATACTTAAATTATTTAATTTTTTTATTTACTTATAATTAGATACGAAAAATTTACGATCTTCGAAAAATCTTGAGTAACATTTTTTATTTTTTCCAATACTGTACCTTTGTCACCTCTCCTCCCTTCATTCTGAACAATCTCTTTACACGCACCTTCTTTTGTCCACATTGCTTCGAAATAAAAGCAACTCTTCTGTCTGCGCTTGTTACCCTCTTTATTTCCAGTAGTATCCACCAGAACAGGATAGTGGTCAGACACTGAACTAGTTGTCGATGTCACCTTGTAAAGAGGAAACATGTCTGACCGCTCTTTATTTCCCACAGCCCTATCCAATCTCTCGCGGATTCTTGTCTCCACCTCTCGACCTTTCTGCCAGGTAAAACAATCGCCTTCGTATCCCAAGTAAAACAAGCCAGCATCCTCTAAAGCTTTCTTAAATACTGCAATTTGCCCCACTGGTCTAGGAGCACCTCCTGATTTTTCTGTGTCCCATAGAATCTCGGTGAAGTCGCCTAAACAAAGCCATGGTTTTAAGCTTTCTCTGGACAATCTTCTTAAGAGCGCCCATGACTCATGTCTAGAATTTGTGCTTGGTTCACCATAAAAACCAGTGATACACCATTCCTTGTTATGTTCATCCCGTATATCCATGTCAATGTGATTTGTTGAATAACTATTCAAACTTAATACCACCTCCTCCCTCCACATAATAGCTAATCCCCCCACTGCGTCCCTCTACATTGACACCAAAGACCGAATTCATGTTGCATTTCCTTCTAACCAGATCCAGCTTATTATTCTGTAATTTAGTTTCACTGAGAAACACAAAATGTAAACGTTTTACATTCAATATATATATTAAATGGCATAAGATTATAATGTTAATGTTTCAAAGGCATAAACGGCTACATAAAATATTATAACCTCCAAAGCCGGAAAGGTTAAAGCTTTTCTTAAAACTTATATAAAGAAGGAAAGCGGCAACTTATACGTAAATATAACGTTAAAGCTTTTAAATATATAATATTTATTATTTTAAATGTTAAATTTGTATTGTTATTAAAATTACAGTTACAACATTAACCTAATCTCATTTTTTTTATATTATGTCTCTAAAAAATAGTCCTAATTCTTTAGCTAAATAATTTACCCGAATTAAATGGATTATACAAATTAAAGTAATAATGAGCATAAAAAATCATATTAATAAACCAAAATAAATTATTAGGTAAACACCAATAGAATAGCTAGTGATTGGACAATTATAAAGGATATAGTTGGATTTTTTAAGTAGTTGGGCTTTGAGCTTTGTAAAGAGTTTGTAATTTTTTAAAAAAAAATTACACAATTGTAATTATTTGATTGATTATTAAATTAGTTGGGTGATTGTAGGCATATTAATTAGGTCAAATCACATTAAAAATTATTATGTTTGTTTTTGTTTTCTTCTATTTTTGTAAGTAGTTGGTTTGAGAGATATTTTTTTTTCAACAAAAACAACTCTCAAATTCATATATATTTGGATCGAATCACCCATCACATACAAATGAAATTGCCATCTTTACCAATCAATTTGATCAGAAATAAAAGAATAACTTAATTGACTTCAATAAAAAAAATAAGACACCAAAATAACTTTTTCTTTCATAATCCGAAGAACAAAATATCTTGTGCCTATGTATGTAGACACAGAGAAATTAGATGGTGGTGGCTGGAGCTGGGTGTTATGATCAGAAAGTTATTATCATATAGAATCTGCACTTATCTTAATTTGCCAATATGTACAGGTCACATTCGCTTAATCTGTGGAACATTAATGTTTAATTTCTGTTCTATTTTTGGGATTAGTCCAAATAAAGCATTGTAATCCAAGCTCTGCAAGTCAAATCCAGAATTATAAAACATTTATTAATTTTATCTATCGAAAAAAGGTGCTGAAAGCATTAATAGAAGAAGATGACGGCTGTCGACTGATCAAGAACGTATGTTTTTAACTGTATTTTGTACGTAAAATACATTAGACATGACATCCACAGCTGGCTGGCTACTGCTATTGCTTTTCCCCCAAATCACAATTATCATAGACCAAACTGACATGAAAAAAAAAAAAGAAGTTTGAAGAAAGAGAATGTTCTAAAATTCGTATTATATTGCAGGGTAGCAGTTGATAAAACTTGTTCTGATGACAAAACGTGTCTTCATTGTTAGTATATCTCTATAATTATGACAATAAAATCACGTTTTAACCATCATAAAATCGTGCTTTTAATAGCCAAATATTGAGTTGAGATTCACCTGAAATTATGGACCATATTCGGAATTGGTCAACCAAATATTTATTTCCATAATTATGGAGATATACTAACATTCTCCCACTTGGTCCATATATTTCACTTATAGAAGAAACAAATCACATGAATCATGGCGACAGTTCCTCTAATAGTGAGTATTATCTTCCATGTATTACTATGTAAAATGTTTCTAAATCAACTCATTTATACTTAATGAATAAACCTTATGTTTATTCTCGGTCCAAACAACAAGGATATTTCTCAAATAAACTTTAGTGTATACAAATCAAAAATGAGAAACATCATATTATTAATAAGAGTTTCAATTACAATCAAAATGTGGGACCAAGTCCCATTCTCTCTACATGATCCTTAAATTTAAACGGTGGCATGCCCTTAGTCAAAGGATCAGCTAACATCAATTCAGTGCTAACGTGTTCAATGATCACTCTTTTATCTCTAACACGTTCTCTAATGGATAAGTACTTAATGTCGATATGCTTACTTCGACTTCCACTCTTATTGTTCTTAGCCATGAATACCGCAGCTGAATTGTCACAATATATCCTCAATGGCTTATATATGGAGTCAACAACTCTAAGCCTACTAATGAAACTCTTAAGCCATACACCATGTGAGGTAGCCTCAAAACAGGAAACGAACTCGGCCTCTATAGTAGAAGTGGCAGTCAGTGTTTGCTTAGCACTCTTCCATGAAACAGCTCCACCGGCAAGCATGAAGATGTAACCGGATGTTGATTTCCGAGTATCAACACAGCCAGCAAAGTCTGAGTCTGAGTAGCCAATAACTTCCAACTCATCAGTCCGTCTATACATAAGCATGTAATCCTTAGCGCCTTGAAGATATCTAAGCACCTTCTTCGCAGCTCTCCAGTGGTCCATCCCCGGGTCACTTTAATATCTACCCAACATTCCCACAGCAAAAGCAATATCAGGCCTGGTACAGACCTGTGCATACATAATGCTTCCAACAGCTGAGGCATATGGAATGTTCTTCATTTGTTCCCGCTCAAGATCATTTTTCGGGCGCTGGTTCAAATTGAACCTGTCACCCTTCACAATGGGAGCTGGGCTTGGTGAACAATCTTTCTAAGACTTTATTGATATAGGCTTCTTGTGACAGACCTAATATACCTCTATGTCTGTCTCTATGGATCTTAATGCCAATGACATAAGATGCATCGCCCATATCCTTCATATCAAAGTTCTCAGAAAGAAATTGTTTCACCTCACGTAGCATCCCCTTATCATTGGTTGCAAGCAGAATATCATCCACATATAGCACAAGGAAACAAATCTTGCTCCCACTGACCTTCTGGTATATACACTGATCCATGATGTTCTCAACGAAACCAAATGATGAGATGACTTCATGGAATTTTAAATACCATTGGCGGGAAGCTTGTTTCAACCCATATATGGACTTCTTGAGCTTACAGACCAAATGCTCACCATTACTAGAGGAAAAACCTTCAGGTTGTTTCATGTAAACCTCTTCCTCTAGATCATCATTGAGAAATGCCGTTTTCACATCCATTTGTTACAACTCTAAGTCAAAATGTGCAACAAGTGCCATTATGATGCGGAGAGAATCTTTCTTAGATACAGGAGAGAAGGTCTCCTTGTAATCAATTCTCTCCTTTTGAGTGAATCCTTTGGCTACGAGTCTTGCCTTATAACGCTCAATGTTGCCTAATGAGTCAGTCTTGGTCTTAAAGACCCATTTACAGCCTATAGCTCTGGCCCCATTAGGCAACTCGACAAGATCCCATACTCCATTAGATGCCATTGAATCCATCTCATCCTTCATAGCATCGAACCAAAGTTTTGATTCTTTACTGTTCATGGCTTGTGAAAACGTCTCTGGATCATTAACGGGCCTAATATTGAAATCATACTCTTGTAGATACACAATATAATCACTAGGAATAGTTGATTTCCTTTCCCTAGTAGACCTTCTTAATGTTGGTTCAAGATTCTCCGAAGGATCATGTTGTTCAACTGGTTGCTCACTCAATTCTGGTGTATCCAGAGGAGCCTCGTCTACTGGTAAGTTATCAGCTACTTGTGGATCTTCAACGATTGGTTGTTCAATGTCCAGTTGTACTGAAGGGACATTGTTCATGATAACCAATCCTTAACTCGAGGTAGAGGGTTGATCTCTCACAGAAACTAGGTCTTGAGATTGATCGCTCCCACTAACTAAGTCATTTTCAAGAAACTTGACGTTACTTGATTCCACAAATCTAGTGCTATGAGATGGACAATAGAATCTGTAGCCTTTGGACCGTTCGGCATATTCGATGAAATACCCACTTATGGTCCTAGGATCCAGTTTCTTTTCCTGTGGGTTGTAAACTCTTATCTCAAAAGGGCATCCCCAAACGCGCATATGACGCAAACTCGGTTTCCAACCTTTGAATAATTCAAAAGGCGTTTTTGGAACAGCCTTGGTTGGAACCCGATTAAATATATACGCTGTCGTTTTAAGAGCTTCAATCTACAAGGACTTAGGCAACTTCGAGTTGCTAAGCATACTACGCACCATTTTCATCAAAGTTCGATTCCTTCTTTCTGCAACACCATTCTGATCCGGTGAACCAGGCAGGGTATAGTGGGCAACAATCCCATTTTCTTGAAGGAACTTCGAAAATGGTCCAGGTGCTTGTCCATCTTCAGTGTATCTACCGTAATACTCCCCACCTCTATCAGTTCTTACTATCTTTATGGGTTTTCCACATTGTTTCTCTACTTCAGCCTTAAAGACTTTAAAGGCGTCTAATGCTTCGTTCTTGTTATGAAGCATGTAGAGATACATAAACCTCGAGTAATTATCAATAAAGGTGATGAAGTATTTCTGACCATATGCATCAAAGTCTGGACAACATATGTCAGAATGTATGATCTCTAATATGGTTGAACTCCTATTGGCACCTTTCTTAGACTTGTTGGTTTGCTTAGCCTTAATGCAATCTACACAAGTGTCGAAATCAGTAAAATCGAGAGTACTAAGTATTCTATCATCTACCAATCTCTTAATTCTATTTATGGAGATATGACCTAATCTTCGGTGCCATAACGTGGAGGAGTCCTTATTCATAACACATCTTTTAGTGCCAGTTTGAACATGCAAGGCGTTATGAGCAGTGTCATTTTGCAAATCAATAGAGAAAAGACCATCACATAAGGTACCATTCCCAACAATATCAGACTTAAAATATATCAATATTGATTTATTTGAAAATTGAAAGGAATATCTATAAGGTACCAACCTAGAAACAGAGGTTAAATTTCTCGAGAAACTAGGAATATAAAAGGTCTTTTCTAATTGCAAAATAAAACCAATCCTAAGAACTAAAGTGCATGTTCCAACGCCTTCAACACGCGAGCGCATCTTATTTCCAGAATAGATGCTCTCCTCATTTCCCACTGGCTTCCTTAGGTTTGTTATACCCTGTAAGGAAGTCGAAATGTGAATGTGTTATGATTAACCTCAACCATATTTGATTCCAAACAAACATATGAGAGTGGATTACCTTTCTTAACGAGCCATTGCTGAAGCTTGGCACAATCCTTCTTCATGTGTCCCTTCTTTTTACAGAAGAAACACTTGGACTCTTTCTTAATGTCAGCTTGGGCAGGAATTTTCCATTTTCCCTTGTTTTTCGCTCGATCCTTGGTCTTTCCTTGGCTTGCAAAAAATGCACTTTCACCCGATTCCATAAGCAGCCTTCCCTCCTCTTGAACACACATGGTCATCAATTCATTGATGGTCCACTTATCCTTATGTGTGTTGTAGGATATCTTGAATGGTCCATACTGCTTTGGTAGAGTGTTCAATATATAGTGCACAAGAAAAGACTCAGACATCTCCACCTCTAACTTCTTGAGTTGGGCCGTTATATCTCTCATGGCCATTATGTGCTCGCGCACTCTTTTGACACTGGTGAGCCTCATCGATGAGAACTTCATTATCAAGGTGCTGGCCAACGCTTTGTCTGAAGTGACAAATTGATAATCTATGGCCTTCAGTAAGGTCCTAACGTTGGTATGCTGTTCGACTGAACCACATATCCCAGCAGATATCTTTGTCTTTATATACATGACACTAAGGCAATTGGATCGCTCCCAACGTTCATGTAAAGCTACTTCAGTAGGAGTGCTGGTCTCAGTCAATACGGGCTCATCTTTCCTTATAGCATAGTCTATATCCATGCACCCTAATTGGAGGAGAACTCTTTCCTTCCAAACCTTGTAGTTCTCTCCATCTAGCTCGGGAACTTCTAGGTTAATACTAGCCTGAGGAAACACTGCATATAGAAAATAAACATGCTTATGTATCTTGAATTTTTGAGGCAAACTTAAGTATGTCTACCAATGTAAACATATTTTATTAATGAATCTTAGATATAAAACTTGTCTGTGGGCTAAAGTTCTAATTCTAATAGATTCATATCATAATGATAAAACTATCAAATTATATCATTTCCTAATTCCTGTGGGTAAATTAAGAAACTAATTTGATATTTTATCCTAATTAGTTATAAAATTATAATAAAAATTCCTGTGGGATAAAATTTATTATAACCTTATAACTAATTACAATTTATGTCTAATATCATTATGTGATTTTACAAATATAATTATACTTAATTAAGGTTGTTGTGGCTAAGCCCTAATTAAATAAATTATAAATCACTTAGACATATTGGTAAAATTCTAAGTTTATTCATATTTAAAAATTGCAATTAACACAAGGCAATTTTAATTCCAAATAATATGAATAACTTAGCTACATGTGCTTCTAGTATAAAAATAACAAAATTGTACATATTCAAAATAAGCACATATGCACATTGAAATCAAATTTTCATAATTTAATCATAATTTTATGATAATTTTCACAAAATCATTCAATTTAAAATTACATCATTTATAAAAATTCCAAATTTATGAAAAATCCTCATAAAATCCAAAATAATGAGAAATTTTCATAATTATATTTAATTTTGTGAAAATGATTCAATTATTCATAAAATTATGAAAATTACAGAACTAAAAATTTGATATAAAACTATCAAAAATAATTATTTGGCCTAAATTAAATAATTTAAATTACTTAAATTAAATAAATCCTTAAGGCCTAAAATAAAACAAATGGCCTTTTTATTTAATCCACATGACCCAAATAATTAATTAAAATAGCCCAAAATAAATAAACCCAAAATATAGCCCAAATAGAGGCCCAAAACCGGATGGCCCATAGTTTTTTTTTGAACAATGTAACTGCACTGTTAACAGGCGGGCGCGTGAGACTCACGCGCCCGCATTTCTTCCTCTATTGGGCGTGTGTGACTCACGCGCCCGAGGCTTCTTCTTCACCCGAATGGGTGTTTTTGCAGAAATTTGGGTCTTTTGACCCGACCCAGCACAAAACCCTTCAAACAATCTCGTTTTTCATGTATTTTTCATCCCTAGAGCTTTAAAACAATAGATCTAAAATATTTGAACCAAAATCACATGAAAACAGAATGGGTTTCATGAAATCCGAGACTTAAAGTTTCAAAATATGGGTTTTTATGGCTTCTTTCTACAGATCTATAGCAAGACAGAGGTTAAACTACGGCTCTGATGCCAAATGTAAGTTCATCAAACAAGCCTAACATGCTTCTACACAATATGAAACATGTTAAACAAATTAAAATGCGGAAGCGACAGGATCTAACCTCCAGCCATTGCACTCTGTAACTCTGCTGTTAAAGCAATTGCCGAATCTGACAGTCTACTCTGTGTCGATCACAGACCTTCCAAATCTTCCAAGCACTCAAAACCTCACTAGATGGTGTTTGTGTTTTTGAGATTCACGTACTTGGGGACCGGAAGGAGCCCTCCTTAAATAGTAATGAGAGTGTGCTAATTATGGCAATAAAATCACGTTTTAACCATCATAAAATCGTGCTTTTAATAGCCAAATATTGAGTTGAGATTCACCGTGAAATTATGGACCATATCCGGAATTGGTCAACCAAATATTTATTTCCATAATTATGGAGTCCATAATTTCACGGTGAATCTCAACTCAATATTTGGCTATTAAAAGCACAATTTTATGATGGTTAAAACGTGATTGTATTGCCATAATTAGCACGCTCTCATTACTATTTAAGGAGGGCTCCTTCCGGTCCCCAAGTACGTGAATCTCAAAAACACAAACACCATTTAGTGAGGTTTTGAGTGCTTGGAAGATTTGGAAGGTCTGTAATCGACACAGAGTAGACTGTCAGATTCGGCAATTGCTTTAACAGCAGAGTTACAGAGTGCAATGACTGGATGTTAGATCCTGTCGCTTCCGCATTTTAATTTGTTTAACATGTTTCATATTGTGTAGAAGCATGTTAGACTTGTTTGATGAACTTACATTCATTACTTCTAAAATATCTTATCAGCCGCCATGAATGATCACGAATATGGTGTGGTGGAAGCAATAGCATTCTCACTGTGGTGTTTTCCTATGAACCCTTTCTATGAACTAAACCAACCCATTATCAGTTCCACAGAAGCGTCATTGCCTCAATTTTATTTTTGCTAAACCCCATGTTTTTTTTTAATAAAAGTTGACGTTATATATGCATCAGTCATACAGAAAACTTCCATGATTCATCCCACATTTTAATTCGGGGCATGTACCCTTTCTGACCCGGTAAGATCGTACATGTCTGTGAATGGAGAATGATTGAAACAGATATGGTTGACTTTAAAAAAAGTTAAATAATGGCGTTTGACTGTAAAGCTGCAAGTTGTAACTATCGTTGGCTACCCATTTGCAAATCAGAAGAGTGGAATAATTTTCTTTAGCAATGTGGTTTACAGTTGCTGTGGTAGACTTTAGTCGTACATTCGCCTTAAATCAGTGTAGATTTAGTCTAGGCTCATTTTCATTGCTTCAAACCAATGTGACAGATTCCTTTTTCCTATTATTGATCGGTGAACCAATGAAAATGAGCATCGATTTCAGAAGCTTCAGTTTGAATATACCTTAGAAAGCCCAAAATCAAATGGTTCCAAGAGCAGAGTTTTGAGTTTTTCCCCAGCTAAAATCCATCATTTGGCTGAAAGAAGAACAATAGGAGAACAAAGCTTGTCTAAGGGCTGAAAATTGTGAAAGAGTACCAATTGGCCGTGTTAAAAAGCTAGATTTTGATGTGACCATTCTTGATCATCCATTCAAGACCCAATGGTTGTTTTGTTTACATTCTTCAGAGTTCAGTAAGCCCACCCAAATGCGGCACACTTGTACGATCTACTCATCTTATTTAAATTTTATGTAAACAGTAAATCCATTTATAAAAAACAATGAAAAATGTAGATTTACAAATTTAAAGGCATTAATTAAATAAACAATTAAAGTATTATCTAAATATATATAAAACTATTAAAATAATCTAAGTATTATGTTAAAAACTTTAAAATAATTAAAATATTATCTAACTTAAAAATAATTAAAATATTATATGGCATCTACTCCATTTAAAAAATAAATTTAATTCACTAATACATCTAAACAATTAAAGTAATTAAGCAAATTTTTTTAAAAAATAAAGTGTGCGAATAATATGAATTTTATTTATACATACATTTTTAAATAAATTAAACCATGCATCGCACGGGTGGCAAACTAGTCTAATATATCTAATATATATTATAAAACAGAAAACATGCATATATATAGTTTTGCTGACATAGCAGCTTATGTGTCTATTCTATTTTAATGACACATAAGCTATATACTAAACAACAGATTTTGCTTTTCACTTCTTTAAACAGTTTTTATATAGTGGTGATGTATGTGAATAGTGGCTACATCTTTATCCAAAATTTAAAATTAGGTGGATAGTGGCCATGTCTTTATCCAGAATTTAAAATTAAATCAAATTTTTTATTGTCCCATGTTTCTATCAATATTTAAAGGATAATTATTTCATACACTGTCAGTGAAATATTTTTATTTCATAAGCGCAGTTAAGATCGTGACATGTGTCCTATTTTATTTATTTTTTATTTTTTAAATATTTTTATAGGACACGTGTCACGATCCTAACACCGCTTGTGGAATAAAAATATTCCACTGACAGTGTATAGAATAATTATCCATATTTAAAATAAGATTGTATATGATGCACTGACAGTGTATAGTTTCTATAAATTGTCAATGTATCAAAGTTTGACACCTCATCAATTGATAAATTAAAAAAATATGCCAAGCCCTTAAAAGTAAATATAAATAAATTTTTTAATTTGTTCATAAGAGCTTATTGATGAGCGTCAACCTCTAGTGCATTGACAGTGTATAGAAAGTATACACTGTCAATGCATTATATATAAATCCTTTAAAATAATAACAGTTTTCAAAATTTTTTGCTATTTAAATTCTGTTTAGATTATTTTCTTATTGCTATTTATCCAGATTAATTGCTTGATATCATTTTCCATATGTATCAATTTTTTTCTTCATAACTATTATTGTTCAATTTTTAATTTTTTTTCAAAATTGTGCACAATCATAAATGCATTCCACTTTACCGGCATAATTGCTTACTCTTAATAAAAAATATGAAATTTTATCCACTATCTAATTTAAATAAATTTATCTACTTTTAAATTTCTCATATTTATTTATCTTATGTTTTGAATTAGCCTACTCCAATATCTTAGAATCAAGACTTTGATGATGATGATTTATCTTATGTTTTGAATATTATAATTTTTTTAATTAAATATTTAATTTTTTTATGATTGGATATTTTGATTGTATTATATACATGTATTTTATATATTTTTTATATAAATTAAATAATATTATTTTATATACATTAAAAATAAAAAATCTAATATACATATTTATATGTATTATAAAACAGAAAACATACACATATGTATAGTTTTGCTGACATGGCAGCTTATGTGTCTTATTTTAATGACATCTAAGGTATATACTAAACAACAAATTTTACTTTTCACTTTCTTAAACAGTAGTTAAATATTAGTTTTTAAATAGTGGTGATATACGTGAATAGTGGCTATGTCTTTATCCAAAATTTAAAATTATGTGGATAGTGGCCATGCCTTTATCCAGAATTTAAAATTAACTCAAATCTTTTATTGTCTTACGTTTCTATCAATTTTTAAAATAATAACAGTTTTCCAAATTTTTGCTATTTAAATTCTATTCGAATTATTTTCTTATTACTATTTATCTAGATTAATTGCTTGATATCAATTTTCCATATGTATCATTTTTTTCTTCTTAATCGTTATTGTTTAGTTTTTAATTTTTTTCAAAATTGTGCATAATCATAACTGCACACCACTTTATTCGGCATAGTTGCTTACTCTTAATAAAAAATCTAAAATTATATCCATTATCTAATTTAAATAAATTTATCTACTTTTAAATTTCTCATATTTATTTATCTTATTTTTTTAATGTAAATCTATTATCTTTCTATACTTGAAACTTTAAGAAAATATAGTTTAAATTTAATTTTATTAATAATGTTCTTAATGGTTGCATAAAATATCAAATTCAAAGTTTCAAACAAATATTGAAATTATATAATATTTTTTATATATTTGATTTATTATTGTATTAAAATTAAAATTTCATTATAAAATAAAAATAATAAATGTTAAAATGATTTTTATAATAAACCCATATTTTAAATTAATAATATATTTATTATTATAAATACAATAAGTATAATATTAAAGATTATTTGATATCATATATTATGGTGTTTTAAATTAATTTTATTTAATAATTGTGATATGGCAAAGCCCACCTGCATTGGGCTGAGGCCTAAAAACCAGATAAGCCATCACGTGGCATGAATTTATTGGGCCACGTGGCATCCGGTGAGCGATAGTGCGGAAGCTCGAGACAGAATAAGGGAGAGACCCCTCTCGCCTGCGAGGGACTTTGTCGCCAGAAACAGAGTCCAATGGTCTACCGCATCATTGTCTATTGACGGATGCATGCCACATTGCTCATAACCTCCCGTGCTGGCGATAGACGTCTCCCACCGAAGTGTGTCGCATCCACTTGTGGTCTCCCGCTTGACGACGGACCTCTGCTACTCGAGTTTGACGAGTTAGAGTTGTAGTGGAACACGAACTCTTCTAAAATGACAAAATCACCTTCATGTGATTACTCTACAATAATGGTAATTTATTCACCTATAAATAGGTCACAAGTATTATTTTTACTCTCTAATTTTTGACTTTTTGCTTCTATGTTTCCCAATACTAAAAAACCTTTTACTGACTTAAGCATCAGAGTGCCTATGTAAGGAACCACCCCTTACGTTCCTCTGACTTTTCTTGTTTTACAAAAGCTTTTCGAAGACAAGTGGAAGGAGGAGACAGCCATTGACGTCAGCAATCATTTATTGTTGTTTCGAGTAACAACAATTGGTGCCGTCTATGAGAAACGAATTAAAAGCCAATCAAAACTTTTAGGATGGTGAGAATAAGATCAACTAATGTAAGAGATGGAAGTGATGAGAACTTCGTGAGTTCTCCTGAACAACCAATTCGCCAAAAAACACAGGTGAATAGGGAAGAAGAGAGAGTGACGGTGTCTGTGGCAGAATTCGAAGCTCTAAGGCGGTAGAGCGAGGAAACAACTCAAGCGTTGAGGGCTATGGTGGATCTATTCAAGGGAGTCCTCCCACAATTAAGTTTGTCGCAGGCCGTACAAAATATGGTATGGGAGACTAGCCAGGGGGTATTGCCACAGATGGTAGGGCGACAGGACACTCAACAAGCGGCAGACCCCTCGCTGAGACAGGAGACGCGTCTTGTGGGAGAGAATCACATTCGCTTGGATACGGTAGGATTAGGAAATCGGAGGCCTGTCGCAGGTTCACAGCGAGAGGCTAAAAAGGCGGTAGAACTAGAACTTGCGGTAGGGCTTAGGCGACAGGTGGTTGATGCTGGGTAACAGAGTGGTAAGGCTATGGTAGGGTCTTCTGCCCATTATCATAGTCTATCAAATTTTACGGGTACTGGCCTGGAACACGGTGTAGGAGGTGCTAGAAAGAATGGTGTTGGTGACGAAAGCACTTGGAGGGTCGGGTCGGAGTTTGACCCTACCTGAAACACACAAATGACGTGAGAGGTTGTGCCTCGAACTAAAGGAAAGGAAATATTGGTTGAAGACGTGCCTGATTCATCCCATGCTGAAAAGGAAAGAAATCAACTCGCTCTCCCTGTGGACATGAAAAAAATGGTAGAACAGGTGCTGGAAGAAAAAAAGCTGGTGTCAGCAGAGGAAAGCCATAAGAGAAAAGTACCATTCAGCTCAGTCGTCATGCAAAAACCACTACCCCCAAAATTTAAAATGCCGTAGATGACCGCATACACAGGGAAGACGGAACCCCACGATCACATGCAAAACTATGAGGCCTTGATGTTGCTACACGGATGGGTGGATGAGATAATGTGTAGGGCTTTTTCACTTACTCTAACTGGGCATGCGATGAAGTGGTTCAATAGTTCACCTGAGGGGTCCATTGCCTCCTTCGACCAATTGCGAAGCGAGTTCCTCAAGGCATTTGTTGTGAACAGCCAAAGGAAGAAGGAGCCAACTTATTTACTCACCCTTAAGCAAGGAGTTAACGAGTCGTTGAAGAGTTACGTGAATTGGTTTAGAAATGCCACCTTAGAAGTACGTGATTTGCAAGTGGGAGTAGCCGTGGCAGCCATGTTACAGGGAACCAAGTTTAAGAAGTTGCAGGAGTCCCTGTCATTAGACCAATCGACCACAATCTCGGACCTATTTTCTCGAGCAAATAAGTAAGGAAAGAAGCGAGGAAGAGAAATTTCTAGAGGATCCTCTAGCTAATCAAGTAAACATGAGAAGACTCCTGCATTGAAATACACCACCTATACCCCACTTACCGAATCTCGAGCTTCGGTGCTGGCAACTATTGAAGGATCAGGCCTCATACAACTTCCGAAGAGAAACCCTGGAAATCTGGGTCGAAACTTGGACGCATACTGTAACTATCACTCGGGGCATGGACATTCGACAAAAAAGTGTAAGGAGTTGATAAACCAGCTTGAGAGGCTGGCGCGGGAAGGAAAGATAAACCGATTTGTGTGGAGAAATGATAGAAACAACTATCCCGCGCGTAATAGAGGAAATTACCCTAGGAACAGAAGAGATGAGAACAGGAGGAATTTGAAGAGAAATGAATGCGATAGGAGAAATGATGATAGGAGGTTGGGTAGAAGGAATCAAGAGGAAGATAATGAGCCCACGGGGTCGAAAATCAATGTTATATCGGGGGAAGAATCGTTAGCCGATACTTCCTCCTCGTCACGAAAGTCCTATGCCCGGCATGCCAACCAAGTTAATTCAGTGATGGAAGAGAGGCAAGATGAGGAGCCCATCACCTTCACATCGGCAGACAGGGGAGATGTTATGGTTCCTCATGATGATCCAATGGTAATCTCAGCAGTTGTGGCAAAGCATCCAATCGGACGAATTCTAGTTGACAATGGGAGTTCGATGAACCTAATCTATTGGAACTACTTTGAAAAGATGAACATTTCGGAGGATAGGCTGAAGCCGGTGCCTACACTATTATATGGTTTCTCTGGTGAAAAGGTAAAGGTAGTAGGGGCGGTTCAATTACTTGTCACGTTAGAGGAGAGCCCGAAGAGTGTTGTTCGTTAGGTAACGTTCATGGTGGTGAAGTCAAGGTCGGTAACTTACAATATGATCTTTGGGCGACCATTATTGAACGACATGAGGGCAGTAGTACACCCTTGTTATTTGCTAATAAAGTTCTCGACTCCCCACGGTGTTGGTCAAGTGAAAGGAGAACAAAGAAGGGCTAGGACGTGTTATATCACGTCAACCACATGCAAGGGAATTCAGAGAAAAGAGACACTCACAATCAGAGAACCGCCTAAGCTGAAGCCTGATGAGGAGATGGAGGTAGTTCGATTAGGTGATGAAGATGAAGAAAAGGTGGTACACGTGGGAAGTCAGCTACCAGAAAAAACAAAGGAGGAAACAATCCGATACTTGAAGCAGAATGTTGATGTCTTTGCTTGGACTCCTGATAATATGCCTAGAATTGAACCTGAGGTTGCTTGCCACCGGTTAAATGTAGTCCTAGGAGCCAAACCGGTCAAGCAAAAGAAGAGAATTTTGCCCTAGAAAGGCAGCAGGTTATAGACGAGGAGATCCAGAAGCTATTGCAAGTGGGATTTATTAGAGAAGTTGATTACCCTGAATGGTTGGCTAACGTGGTGATAGTAAAGAAGGCCAATGGAAAATGAAGGATGTGTGTTGATTTTACGAACTTGAATGAAGCTTGCTGTAAGGATTCATATCCGTTACCTCAAATTGATAAATTGGTGGACGAAACTTGTGGATATGAACTACTGAGTTTTTTGGATGCTTTTTTAGGGTACCATCAAATTATGATGCACTCGGAAGATGAGGAGAAGACTTCTTTCATTACCGATAGCAGAACTTATTGCTATCGAGTAATGCCTTTCGGTCTGAAGAATGCGTGGGCTACATATCAGCGTATGGTAAACAATGTGTTCAAGGAATTGTTGGGTAACACCATGGAAGCATATGTGGATGACATGATCATCAAAAGCCGTAGAGAGGAATCACATGCCAAGAAAATGTCAGAGGTGTTCAAGGTGTTACGGCGATATAAGATGAAATTGAACCCCAACAAATGCTCGTTTGGAGTGAGGTCAGGAAAATTCTTGGGGTTCATGATCACCAATCGAGGAATAGAAGCCAATCCCAAAAAAGTTCAAGCCTTCTTAGATACGAAGCCACCCAACACTGTCAGAGAAGTCCAAAGGCTAACTAGGAGGATAGCATCCTTAAATCGTTTTTTGTCTAAATCGGTAGAAAGGAGTCTGCCATTCTTCAAGGTGATAAAGGCGGGAAAGAATTTTCAATGGACCGAAGAGTGTCAAGATGCTTTTGAGAAGTTGAAAGATTACCTAAAAGAGTTGCCACTGCTATCTCGACCCCAACCTGGAGATCAACTCTTTATGTACCTCGGTGTAGGAGAGAGGGCTGTGAGCACAATCCTATTAAGGAATGATGGAGATAAGGACTACCCAATCTACTATGTGAGCAAAGTTTTTCTAGATGCCAAGACGAGATATCCCCAAGTAGAAAAAGTAGCCTTATCGCCAGTAATGCAGCTCGAAAGCTAAGGCCATACTTTCAAGCTCACTCAGTTATTGTCCTAACTGACCAGCCTCGAAAGCAAATATTGCAGAAGCCAGAACACTCCAGACGGTTAACTAAATGGGCGGTTGAGCTTAGTGAGTATGACATACACTTCCAACCTCATCAAGCGATAAAAGGACAGGCATTAGCAAATTTTATTGTAAAATGCACTGGTCGAGAGGACCAATAGGTGTCAGAGCTAGTTTGTTGGAAGTTGTTTGTTGATAGAGCTCATAGTGTAGATGGTAGTGGAGTAGGAATTGTGTTGATTTTGCCCGAAGGAGAAATTTATGAGTATTCTCTGTGTTTTGACTTTCCAAGCTCGAATAATGTGACTGAGTACGAAGCTTTGAGAGCCGGAATGAAGCTGGCCGAGAAATTGGAAGTTAGCAACTGGATGGCTCATAGTGACTCACAGTTGGTTGTGAATCAGTTCCATGGTGAATATGAGGCACGGGAGCCGGTTTTAGTATCTTATTTGCAGAAAGTTTAGCTACTAGCACAATCATTTAGAAACTTTCGGTTAATCCAGACAAACCAGTCTGAGAATAGTTACGTAGATGCTCTTTCAAAGCTAGCATCCTCTAGGGGAATAAAAGGTGGAATAATAAAAGTGGAATGTTTAGCAAAGCCAAGCACAGAAGAAGACGAAGTCTGCGATGTTGAGATCGGTAGCGATTTGAGAAACCCGATCAAGGATTACATTTTGGAGGGAAATCTCCCCGAAGACAGTAACAAAGCTCGGAGGCTAAAATTACAAAGTGCCAAATTTACGATAGTAAATGGGGAGCTCTACAAACGTGGGTTTACTATGCCTTTGTTGAAATGCTTGGGCCCTGAACAAGCTGAATATGTGTTGGCTGAAGTTCACGAGGGCATATGTGGAGAACATTTAGGAGCTCGAGCATTAGTTGCGAAAATATTGCACACTGGGTTTTATTGGCCAACTCTGAAAAGAGATGCTATTAATAAGGTGCGAAAGTGTGAAAAATGCCAGAAATTTGCTCCCATAGCGTCTGCACCAGTATCTACCCTCTAGAGTACCCTTCAACCAATACTATTCGCACAATGGGGGCTCGACATTTTAGGACCCTTTCCTTTAGGCACGGGGCAAAGGAAGTACCTACTAGTAGCCACAGATTACTTCACAAAGTGGATAGAGGTAGAACCTTTGGCTACAATTTTTGAAAAAAAGGTGGAGGCAATGGTATGGAAAGATATCATCTACCGCTTTGGAATCCCTCGAGTATTAAATGCTGATCATAGGAAGCAATTCGATTGTGATGCGTTCCGAAAATTCTGCAAAGGCCTAAGCATCCAGCTAAGAATATCCTCTGTATCCTACCCACAAACGAATGGGCAGACTGAAGTGAGCAATCGAACGATACTGCATAGATTGAAAACTAGACTTGACAAAGCAAAGGGAGCATGGGTGGATGAGCTCCCTAATGTTCTTTGGGCATATAGAACAACCAGTAGGGTGTCAACAGGAGAAACGCCATTTAATCTTGTGTATGGAACTAAGGCCTTTATCCTAGTTGAGATTAGAGCTGAATCAATTAGGTTGACCCCTTATGTTTAAGAAATTAATTCCCAGAGACTAAGAGAGAACCTTGATCTGATAAATGAACTAAGGGACACAGTGAAGATGAAGTTGGTCGCCTACCAACAGCGGGTAGCCACTTACTATAATGCTTGAGTTAAAGGCAGAGAACTGCAAGAAGGAGCCCTAGTTCTAAGAAAGTCAGTCATTACAAATGCTAATAGGGAACATGGTAAGTTACGGGCTAATTGGAAAGGACCTTACAGAATCAGGAGTATGATCGGACCAGGAACATGCACTTTGGAGACTCTGCAAGGAAAAAAGATATCAAAAACTTGGAATGTCAATCATCTTAAGTTGTACTTGCAATAAGAACATTGTACCATTTATTTTATTATTCTTATCTTTCCTATCGTTATCTTATTACTTCACAGATATTATTGATTTATGAATAAAGGCCAGTGATTCATATTCTATACTTTCTGATACAACAATTTAATTTATAAATGTGTTACAGGAATAAACAGTAATAGAGGTGAAAAGCTGGCCAAAAATACAAAGTCCTTAAGCGAAAAATGCGTGAGACGGGCAAATAAAAGTCCCTAAGCACAAAAAGATGCGAGACGGGCAAACACAAAGTCCCTAAGCGAAAAATGCGCAAGACGGGCAAATAAAAGTCCCTAAGCACAAAAGGGTGCAAGACAGGCAAACACAAAGTCCCTAAGCGAAAAATGTGCAAGACAAGTAAATAAAAGTCCTTAAGAGAAAAATGCGCGAAATGGGCAAATAAAAGTCCTTTAGCACAAAAGGGTGTGAGATGGGCAAACACAATGTCCCTAAGCGAAAAATGCCTGAGACAGGCAAATAAAAGTCCCTAAGCATAAAAGGGTGAGAGACGGACAAACACAAAAAGTCCATAAGCGAAAAATGCGCGAAACGGGCAAATAAAAGTCCCTAAGCACAAAAGGGTGCGAGACGGGCAAATACACAGTCCCTAAGCACAAAAAGGCATGAGACGGGCAACTAGAAAGGCCCTAAGCACAAGAGGGTGCGAGACAGGAAAATACAAAGCCCTAAGAGAAGAATGCGTGAAAACTGGTGAACAGAACACATGATTCCTTAAGCGGATAACACGCGAGATAGGCACAATGCTCAAGTAAAAGTTCTTCTTTGAACAACAAGTAAAAGTTTCAAAAAAAACTTGGGGAGTGATATAGTATGATATAATATGGCAAAAGGTATGTTGTGAGGTATGTTAAGGCATGTCGAAAAGCATGTTACAAGTAACATTTTAGCATTTTATACAGCACTATGGTTAAGAAGGCATGTTGAAAAGCATGTTACAAGTAACATTTTAGCATGTTATACAACACTATAGTTAAGAAAATGCTAAAAATCCTAAATGAGTATGATTTCATTCATACGATAACATACTAATTATAGCTGTGTTTTGATTGCACCTCGCGTATGTTAACAATTTGTGTAACAAGCATAAAAAAGAAAACGCGCAAAAGAAATTGTAACTTTCATTGAATGGAAGTGAATTATTTACAACTACACATTATTTGAGTGGAAAACAAAATGAAAAGAAGAAAAACATGCTAATCAATCTACTGTGAGGATCAAGTCAATGGGAAGAGAAGGCGCTATGTCAGCATTATGATCTGGGGGAGCTGGACTGGCATTTAGATCTTCTGAAGGAGCCGCTTCGAATGGGGAAGGCCCCACAATATTAACAGCCACGAAGTCTAGCACAGGATTGATGACAGTAAAGTCAGAGAGTTGGAGCTCGTCGCCGTCTAATCCTAGCAATGCTTCGATAGGCTCAAGTTGGTCGCATCCCTCAACAAGCTAAGGCTGATTGTACGCCTCGACAGACCTGGGTTGATCACATGCCTCAGTGGATTCGGGTTGATTGCGTGGCCTTCGAGGGGGCCAGGGATCTTCAAGGTTGTCTAAGTCATCCATGACCCCTTCCTCTAAGTAATCCTTTAGATCTTTTGAGTTGGGCTCATACTTAGTCCAGGGAGGAGCATTATAATACTCGGCCTCTTCAGTAAAGAGCAGCTCAGGGAATGTCTCATTAGGTCTCTACTTCTCTAGCCAAGCGTGAGCCAAATAAAAGCCATGCTTGATAAATCTCACCGTGTAATCTTGCTTCTTTTTAAAGCAGTGTTGAGACAGGCGGTATTCATGAACAGCCTCGGCTCAAACCTCCCTTTACCGATCTAGCATATTTTGCAGTTCGTCGATAGCCTCGTCCCGTTGTAACCTCATGGCCTCAAAATCGTGCGTTGCTTTGTTGTAAGCCTCCTCGTACGTATGAAGAGATATAACCTTCATTTCTTCTTCTTTCAGCTCCAGTTCGAGATCAGTATTTTCCTTCCTCAACTTGTCTACTTTGCTAGGAAGTGGACTGAGTTGGCTAACCTCATTCTGAAGCCCCATGTACTTCTCTCGAAGGTCATGCAACTCTTTCTCAGCCCGTTCCCTAAGAGTCCAATGCTGCGTATTAATAGCCATCGTTTGCTGAGCAGCCTGGTGAAACAAAAAGAAAAAAATTTAAAAAACCGACAAAAGAAGTTAAAAGGTGTGTATCATTATCAAAGAAGGCTGACGCTTTCACCTTCAATATAAGGTAATCAACAGTGTCCTCAGCCTCGGGAAGACCTTTGAAAATTCCCTTCTCATAACGAAGAAGGATAATACTCCAAGCTAGGCGAGAAGCTACCCAAGGCTCCTCGATGCTATCATTATCATTAACATCGGGGTAGGTTTGAAAGTCGTCCCCATCGACAACCACGCCACCATCCACTCTATAGTGCCTAAGCGTAGGTGGCACCATCTTGGGCAAAATCGGCCTTGAAACCATCGCATCTTTGATGATCAGCCTTTTACGATACTTACGGAAAGGCTTGCGAGGAGCCGACCTATTCCCAACAACGTCAGAATCACCTTTTCGAGGAGCAGACTCACTCCGTTGAGACCCTGAGCTCTCGTGATAGTCTGAGCCATGATCACTGATGAGATGCCTCTTCCGCTTACTTCTTTTGACCTCTTACGTGAGGCAACTAGGCTCATCGATGGTCGAAGGAGAAGGAGTAGGAGCGCGAGGATGTTTTGATGTAGATGCCTCAACCTGAGGCTGCTTCCAAGGTAGAGGAGCTTTTGAGGGAACTTTAGAAGACACAGTGGTCTACCTCTTACGCATAGCAACTTGGAAGCTCATATCTGCCTAACACGAGAAGAAAGAGTTAGTGGATCAGGTTGAAAAGACTATGAACACGTATGCGAAGGTAAAGAGAATTATCATTGAAAACCTATAAAGTCACCAAAATCATCTAAGTTAGCCAAATTTGCATCCGATGGGAAGTCGTAGAAGGGACTCCTAAAGGCATCCCCTTGGTTCCATTCAAGATCTTCCTCGGATGAATCACCGGTATCCGCGACCACAGGTGTTTCATCCCTTGAGTCAGAAGAAGATTCATCTACAAGATGACTTACCAAGTTAGTTGGTTCGACTACGGGAACCGCGAGCGGATGGCTAGAACTAGAACCAGGTCTATGCGAGGTTGTGGGAAGGCTTGATGGAATAGTAGGAGTCTCAGGGGAAACTCTGGTTACTCCCCAACCGGCCACTGTAATGTTCTCGGGAGTTAAAAGAGAAAAAAGGTTCCGCTCCCCAGTAGAGCAAATGAGTTGTATAGGCTCACTAAAGTGGATCTTTAAAAATTAAACTTTTTAGAGCGATTTGAATGGTCGCTAGTATCACGGTTCCATCTAGTGCGAATTCTCAAATCGCTTGGGAATCTCAACAATGACCCACTCACTCTCGAAATTCGCAATTTATTAGGAAGATCAAAAAAAAATTTATTGGGAAACCCATCGACCTTCAACCTTTGGAGAGAAAATGTAATCAACCCTTTCAACCCACGAACTCTAAAAAAGGTACTTAGAAGGGGGATGGTGGGAACGATATCTAAACTATGGCATATTATTGAAAATCCTACTAATTGAGCCCATGCATGAGGATGGAGTTGACATGGGACTCTATCCTTATACCTAAGGAAAGCTAGAGCAAATTCGAGAAGAGGAAAGCGAAATCCAAAGATTGAGGACACTTTATGTACAGCTACGCCGCTCTTAACCAAATCATGCGAAAGTTTCCTATTAGTTGGAAGTCTATATTGGTAATCGGGAGGAAGGGAGAAACGAGTGTTGATTTTTTCTAAGTCTGTGTTTAACAACTTGCACTCAATACCACCCCTACTCAGTGTTTTAATAGCGCTTCGAGAGGATATTACTAAGGATTGACTAAGCAAGACAAATGAAAATGCGGGAGACTTAGACCTGTGGGAGACCAGACCTGCAGAAGACAAAAATGAAGCGACAGACTTACTTTTCGGTGATAGATCACGAGCGAGAGGTGTATGCGAGAAACTAAAAAAAGCTGCAAGAGGCTAAATGTGCGACAGACTGGTGTTGAAGGAGAGTTAATAGGAGTGGCAGAGTTCTGGTACAGAGGATTTCTTGCGCAATTCGTAGAATATCTACTATTTATATAGTGACGACAGAGAATACGAAACGTCGCGCACTTGGAACACCTCCTGCAGAGTTATGCCTTTCTACTTGCAAAAAATATCGAAAAATAACAAAAATTCAAGAAAAGACCAAAAAATCCTACATTGAGTATTTATATACACTCTTTATTGGAGAAAATCCAATAAGAGAGTGGGGAGCAATTGATATGGCAAAGCCCACTTGCACTGGGTTGAGGCCCAAAAACCAGAGAGGTCGCCACGTGGCATCTGATGAGAGATAGCGCAGAAGCTCGATACATAATTAGGGAGAGACCCCTCTCGCATGCGGAGGGACTTTGTCACTAGAAACAGAGTCCAATGGTCTACTGCATCGTAGTCTCTCGATGGACGCATGTGGCACTGCTCATAAGCTCCCGCGCTGGTGATAGACATCTCTCACCGAAGTGTGTCACATCCGCTTGTGGTCTCCCGCTCAGCGACAGATCTCTGCTACTCGAGTTTGATGAGTTAGAGTCATACTGGAACACGAACTCTTTTAAAATGATGAAATCACCCTCCACGTGATTACTTTACAATAATGGTAATTTATTCGCCTATAAATAGGCCACATATATTATTTTTACTCTCTAATTTTTGACTTCTTGCTTCTACGTTTCCCAATACTAAAGAACCTTTTGCTGACTTAAGCATCGAAGTGCCTACGTAGGGAATCACCACCTGTGTACCTCTGACTTTTCTTGTTTTACAGAGCTTTTCGAAGACACGTGGTAGGAGGAGAGAGCCATTGACATTAGCAATCATTTATTGTTGTTTCGAGCAACAACAAATTGAATTAAAAAGATTCAATATTTATTTTGCTGGTAATACATATTTGATATAATTGTATAATAAATAATAATTGCTTTCAAAATTTTAAATTTTTTAATTAAAATTTCTTTTTAAATAATAATCATATAATTATAATTAGAGTTTTTTTCAGGTTATTAATTTGGTTTTTTACGGGTTTCGAATCGGATTGGTCTCGATTTTGGATCATATTGGGTTCGGGTTATGTCAGGTTCGGGTTATGTCGGGTTCGAATTTTTTCGGTTTCGAGTTTTTTCAGTTTCAAGCTTTTTCGATTTCGGGCTTTTGACTTTTTTGATCAATTTGGGTTGGTCTAGGTTTGATTTCGGGCGGATTTGGGTGAGTTTTCGAGCTTGAGCCAACTTTTGCCATCTCTAGCTAATTCTTTTTCCTTTAGGTTTAGGTTTGTCTCACTTTCTTGCTATAATTTTCTTCGTTTTTATGAATCTAATTGTACCATTTTAAAGCAGATGTTGTTCCCTCTTTTCTTTTCGTTTCAATTTCATTTCCTTCTTATGCATAAATCACTTCTAATCTCAGTAAATCAATGCTTTGAGGAAACCTATACGGGTAAATTTCTTTTTCCATGTCTTCATTTCCATTATTTTATCTACCTATTTGTGAAGTTAATAATAAGCAAATAAAAAAAAGACTTTTTATCCAAATTATAATTTATTTTTTCAAGTTAAATTGGAGGATTTATTGCATAGAATTTGTTAAAACTAATAACGGTGAATATAATGCTCGATTATAGTTGAGTAGGATCATAGACTTCGACTTGGTTTTGTCTCAATGAATGTTTGTGTGATATTCATAAATCTACCATCAGTGCATTTAATAGATATTATATAATTATCTAGATAACTTGTTCCTCGCAGGAATAAAGAGATAATAGATGGTGGGCCCCACAGGACTTTCGATGTTTGGAGTAATTGAGACTTGGAGGACATGAAATTTGGAACTAAATATGGATAAGGTAAAAAACTCAACCCTAAATTTTGGGTTCGGGTTATGTCCGGTTCAGGTTATGTCAGGTTCAGATTTTTTCGGTTTTGAGTTTTTTCTTTTTCAAGCTTTTTCGATTTCGGGCTTTTGACTTTTTTGATCAATTTGGGTTGGTCTAGGTTTGATTTCGGGTGATTTGGGTGAGTTTTCTAGCTTGAGCCAACTTTTGCCACCTCTATCTAATTCTTTTTCCTTTAGGTTTAGGTTTGTCTCACTTTCTTACTATAATTTTCTTTGTTTTTATGAATCTAATTGTACCATTTTAAAGCAGATGTTGTTCCTTCTTTTCTTTTCGTTTCAATTTCATTTCCTTCTTACGCATAAATCACTTCTAATCTCAGTAAATCAATGCTTTGAGGAAACCTATGCGGGTAAATTTCTTTTTCCATGTCTTCATTTCCATTATTTTATCTACCTATTTATGAAGTTAATAATTAGCAAATCAGAAAAAAAAAAAAGACTTTTTACCCAAATTATAATTTATTTTTACCAACATTGGTTGGGATTGAGTGGTAAGGGACTCATTCCCCCTTAAGCATGACCCGGGTTCGAGTCATGCGTATGGAACAAATCATGCTGGGAGGGGCGCCCCACTTCTATGTGGCCTGACAGTTCCCCAACTCCGGAGTAGTTGTATAAAGCGGATAACGGGGGGTCAAAGACCAAAAAAAATTTATTTTTTCAAGTTAAATGGGAGGATTTATTGCATAGAATTTGTTAAAACTAATAACGATGAATATAATGCTCGATTATAGTTGAGTTGGATCATAGACTTCGACTTGGTTTTGTCTCAATGAATGTCTGTGTGATATTCATAAATCTACCATCAGTGCATTTAATAGATATTATATAATTATCTAGATAACCTATTCCTCGCAGGAATAAAGAGATAATGGATAGTGGGCCCTACACAACTTTCAATGTTCGGAGTAATTGAGACTTGGAGGACATGAAATTTGGAACTAAATATGGATAAGATAAAAAAGCTCAGCCCTAAATTAGTTTGTTTGTGCACTTTTGAGAAGCGTGCAAACAAATGAAAAAATTACGATTAAGTCTATAAGTCGATAGAATTTTCATAAATAATGGACAAACCGAGATGACTTTAGAATCGTTATTAGTGCTAGAAAATTTTACATAAAATGGGGTTATAGAGCATGTGGACTGATGGAATTAAATCTGTGTAAAAATAAAAATTTACGTGATTTTATGATAAGGGGTATTTTAGTAATTTCACCCAAACAATTAGTCGAACTTCTACAAAAGCTCAACCAGAAGTTAGAGCAAGTTAAATAGATATTTTTCATGATGAAATAAAATATTTTAGAGATTAGACTGATAGTTTAAACCAAAGTTGAACAAAAAAGGGTGAAATCAGAAATTTACTTGAACATAAGGGCATAATTGTAATTTTCACCATAAAATATTGTTTTTAGGTGAAATTTCCAGCAAATTCTTCAGCATTCTCAGTAGCGACCTGTGAAATCCCCAATTTCATGTAAATTTCCCATATTTGTATAGTATTTCAACTTAGAAGAATTAAATAAATATGAAATTATGAAATATGAATGATACATGGGACATGGATGGAATAAAAGGAATTGATGGTCAAATGATCAAGAGTCAAGAGGATGATGTGTAAAATGGGATGAAGATGCATTTAATGAGAATTTATGAGATGTTGATGAGTCATCTTCATCTCCAACAAGTGCCGGCAGCCATACTTGCTATCCTCCCAAAAATTCTCTAAGTTTTCCTTCCTACTTACCTTAACATACATCTATCTCCTTCCATCGAATCGTTAAGCTCACTTAACGAAAATCGCTCCTTGTCACTAGTTAAAGCTATAGTCGTAATATGAAAGGCTGAATCAAAAGAATTGAGAAGATCTAATTGTGGTTATTTTGGCTGTTGACTAAGGTAAGAGAAGAAGTGATTTCATTTAATTTTGTACATGGTTTAGAGTTATATTGAGTTGGTATAGCATGTTTATAAAGGTTTCTTAAAGGTTTAAATCATTATGATAATTGCAGCTTTGAAGAATCGAAAAGAAAGGTGTTGGTTTGCAACCAAGAGATTTCATTTTTCAGGCTAATTGAAGTAAGGAATATGTGTAACGGACGTAGGGAGACTATGTTCGTTTTGGTTGCATATTTGGTTTGAAATAAAAGCTATTTTAAGTGCAGGAGGTTTAAATTCTCGGTTTTACTCCTAGTTACAATTTGGCTAGGGGCAGCTGACTACCTTGAATGGCAGCAGATTGCCTAGAGACAGATGAAACGTAAACTTTTTTGAAATCGACTCAAACCAGTAGACTGCTTATATAGCAGTCGACTGCTATTTTCCAGAAAGTACTTTATTTCGACCCAGTCGACTGCCTTTTCTCAAAAAGTATTCTGTTTCAAAACCGGTCGACTGCCGATAGAACTAGTCGATCGCCTTGTTTTCAGAAGCATTCTGTTTGCGAAACCAGTCAACTGCTAGGGAGCCAGTCGACTACATTTTCTCAGAAAACATTCTGTTTGAAAATCAGTCGACTGCTATATTTGACCAGTCTACTTCCTTATTGGTTTTTCGAAAAATGAAATATTTGAATTTTAAAAGAAAAGAAATTAATAAATCGATATATGTCATAGCAGCCGACTGCCCTATTTGAAAAAGAGGTTTTAAAGCCTATTTTATATGAGTATATTTGTATTTGCAAAAAGCTATATGACAAATGTTTTGGAGGCTGTGGACTCCTTTGGTGATCATGCATATTACGTGTATTTGTACTTGGCTGAGGAACCTTAGTCCGGTCCTTAGTGCCACAGATGTCACCTGACTAGTGTTCACTGTGGTCTATAGACAATGGCCATATGTCTCTTATGTGTATTTGGCTTTGGGGAGGATCCTTGGCCAATACGTGGGTACACACTTATTTGACATCTCTCGAGATTATCCCTTACGGGATATATTTGTGGTATCCCTTATGAGATTTATTTGATGCATGATTCTATTTGAAGATAATTATCTCCCATCTATTTGAAAGTATGTGAAAGTATTTGAAGTTGTTTTTATTGTACATGTGATTTCACGTGATTTGAAATACGTGAAAGTATTTGAATATTTGCATATGTGATTCCAAATGAATTGAAAGTAACTGAAGTATTTGAAAGTATTTGAATTATTTGATTTTATGTGTATATGTTATTTGAAGAAAGTATATGATATATTGATGA
Organism: Heritiera fomes; assembly: GCA_032173925.1. NCBI lineage: Eukaryota > Viridiplantae > Streptophyta > Magnoliopsida > Malvales > Malvaceae > Heritiera > Heritiera fomes. The sequence goes on along the minus strand of JAPDPM010000009.1, from coordinate 9,467,610 downwards.
GTGTCGTCAGTCACCAAAAATAAATTTTCCTAACTCTACTATGTAGATAGTGGAGCAAGGGTCGAACCCACAGAGACTAAATTATTTAAGTTAATTATTAAATTAAAAATTTAATTTTAGGATTTAAGGAAGAAGATGAAAATTTTAGGGCTTTATAAGCTATGCCTAAAAATAGAGGAAACAAGAATTATTAAATATCAGAAACAAATAGCAAAAAGCTTCAGTTAGGAGGCAATTAATTATTCTTGGATTTTGATGTTGATAATTGATTACAAAATATTATTGTCAATTAAATAGTCAACCGTAGCATAACAACAAGCTCTGTTACACCATCTTTCCTTACTGAGTCGTTAGTTAAAACAAGCTCTTTAACTAATCTTTAACTACTTAACCTACATAGAACAAGCTCTCTAGATATAAGTTGTAGCAGCATTAACAACAAGAAAGATATGGGTTGACATTAGATAACAAACACATAAGCTCGGTTCATTTAATCTAAACCTTAATTCTCCTCCATCCCTAGTAATTAACTCCACAAGCAATTACGGACTTATGTTTTTAATCTGACGGTAGATTATTTAATTTAATTAAATAGTGTACACCCTATCTAATCAAACAAACAATCATTATAATGTGCTCAGAGAATCTTGGATATTTAATCAACAATTATATAATAGGTTCAAGAATCTCACAACATGCTTTTCCCAAGAATAATCAATTTACCTCATAACTGAATAAGAAAACTACTCACTAGTCATATTCAAGATCATAAAATTAAAGATTAGTATTATAAAGGAGACAATTATCATGCAATAAGCAATTAAACTATCAATCTTTAATAATATCAAACAAGAAATCTATAATCAAGATTATGATCTAATAAGATTCTAACAAAACAAGAAATCACAAAGTCTAAAAAAACAAGAAAGAAATTGTTAAAAAATGTAATAATAATAATAATAATAATAATAATAATAATAATAATAATAATAATAATAATAAGCAACTAATTAAAAATAAAGAAAAAATAAAATTTTTATTAAAAACCATAAAGAAAATCCTACAAGACTAAAAGAGGGATGGGAGGGATGTGAGGGCTCTTGTTTATGAGAGCCTTGTGCTCTTTATATAGGCCTAAGGAAGAGTTTAAAAGACTTTCCTAAGCAATGTGAGATTCAGATAAGAGTTTACTTGGAAAACAAGTAATTTGACTAGTCAAACTCTTATATTTATCTCATCATCTTTTACAATTATTTTCTAAGTAAAATTCCTAAGGCCTATTTTTATTAATTAATTACAGATCTAAGACATAATAAAATTAAGTAATTATCTTGTCTCAACAAAATCTGGTTTTGAACTTGCTTTGTTGGAATTTCTTTTCAATCTCGTTGTTTCTGCCCAGAATTTCATACTGATTTCGTCCAAATGTTTGACCTATCAAATGAACTCTGATTTTTGCGATCTTGTACATTCTGGAAACCTTGAGAAGTCCTCTACAACTTCCATGAAGGCCACTTCTTGAGATCAGGTCGCTAAATTGGTCAAAAACATCAATCTTTCAAGCTGGACAGAAAAATCTGCACTTTGCTCTTTTTAACTTCTTTTTATTCCAACTTTGATATTTAATACCTAAAACATAAAATATATATTAGTAAGCTCTTTTAGGCATAAAACATCAATATATAGAATATATTATCACACATAAAATTCACAAAATATCATCCTATCATATATGCTTTATAATGATTTTACATGACATTATAGAGCCAAGCAGGAAACCTGCATATAGTGGCATAGCACGCTCTTTTACATATGTTTCTTACTGAGCGTAAACTCACTCCTTTACAACATTTTTTTCATCCAGATTACTTAAGGTGTATCACAGCTCTTTATAGAAGAGCTTATTTGGATCGTAAAGCATTCCTTTGAGATACGCTTCCCAATTTTCCTTGAAGGTATACTCATTTGTTATGTACTCCAGACTATTGTACAGTACAGTGCTACAGTAATGTATAGTAGATCGTTTAGGGATATAGGATATGCAAGTTATGTAAGATCCTGATGTAATTGACTTATGTGTATATATGAAAAAATACATTTCATGTGAAAATTTTATATCATGTCATAAGTGATAAAGTATAAAGTATTAGAAGAAGAAAGGATGACATTGACAGACAGCCTAACCGCCTCTTATGTGAAAGAAAAAGTTAGGTGATATTTGTATATTTGGGTTGCGACACGACCAGCAGCCTTCTTCTTCCTCCATTGTTGAACATTCCAAGAGAGAGAAAGCTTGAAAAACTTAATCAAAACTTCACCAAAATCAAAAACACCCTTCACTAAAATTATTCTCCTTATCATTCTCTATCATCCTACACCAAAATCATCACCTAACTCAGCCAAAATCAAGTGGGGAAAAAATGTAAGACCTGATTCTACACTACTGTAGACCCTAATTTCATAAAATTGATAATGGAAATTAAATAAATAATGAATATTGATTTCCACTTGGGTGAAAAGCTCCTTAACTTGAGATGTAAAAGGAGCAATTTTGGTGAAACACTATGGGCGAGTACTATAATGGTATAGCTCGCCAATGGGCGAGCAAATCACCAATGGACGATGGCGTGGGCGAATAGGCGAGTTCGCCAGCTAGTTGTGTAAGGTGATAGCCCGAATGGGGCGAGGACTTGTGATTGCCCATATGGATTGAGTGAGTTATATGATAGCAAGTGGGCAAGTAGAGCAATACATGGTGATCGCCAACAATGTAACAATTGCTAAAATCGCCAAACCTCTATGTGATCGCTAAGAAAAGGAAATCATTTCGTAATGGCCAAATATTAAGTTAGCAACAAGACAAAGTGGTGATAACCATGTGCAAGCAGAGGCGAGCTTGAATATTTGCAAGCATAAGAATACTGGCGAGATGAAAGGTTGGCGAACTGAAATTGTGTTGGCAAGCTGATGCCTCAAGTTGACTAGGCGAACTGGAATCAGCACGTGACCATTGCAGCCAAAATTGACTTTGTAAGTCATACTATTGAAAACAATTAATAGAGAGGATGTTAAAGTTAATAAGGAACTTATCCTTATTGGTTGAGAAATAAAACAAAGTTAATAGCAGAAGAAAAAGGCGTGTGGAAGGGAGACTTTCACGCCACCTTGAGCCGCAGTTTTTCTTCATGCATTAAAGGAATGAAAGACGTGAAATGATGGAAGAAATAGGATAAGGGACAGGTGGTAGATTTTGATTTAAAAAGCATGGCTATATATATATATATATATATATATATATGAAGATTGAATGGAAAACCGATGCTATGTTGCTGCAAATTCATATTCTGTTCCTTCCATTTTCACCATGCTTGATTTACTAAACTTCACCCTTAAGTTGGCTAAACAAGTAAACCAACTTGCAAAACCTTTCCTCCATTGTTAGTGAGCTAAAGGAATAAGCAAAGTAAGGCCAACATGAGACAGAAAGTGTTCTGTTCTTGGAGGTGCAGTTGGTTAAGGTGAGTTTCCATATTCTACGATTATTTTGGTATTTGATGATATAGTTCGATGTTTTACAAAGTAATGAACATAGAAATAGCCTTGTTTTAGTTAAATCTTGCTAGAATATACCAGAAACTAGAACAAGGTATAGTCTGGAAAATAATTGAGCATGAACAAAGAAAGAAATGGAAATAGTGTAGAAATGATGATAAATGGGCGAGCTCAGCCATTATTGGCGAGCTAAATAATGTGGAGTGTGATCGTGGGCGAGGTCGCCACATGTTAAGTCATTGACGAGCCCACCTCAGAATAAAAAGCCATGTTGGGCGAACTCTATGCACTGGCATGGTGAGTTGAAAAGTTGGGTGAACTCCACTTGTAGGGCCATTGGGTAATGGCGAACTGACTTGTGGGCGAGCTCCCACATATAAGCCAATATGAATGGCGAGTTGAATTGTGGGCGAACTCCCACATTAAAGCCAATGTTTTGTGGCGAGTTGAGTTCTTGGCGAACTCCCACAATTTAAACAATATGAGAATGGCGAGAATGTTGGGCGAGCTCACACGTGTAAGCCATTTGATGAATGGTGAACTCGCTTGGGCGAGCTAGTAAGAGCTCTGTTGGGTGAGCTAGTTGATTTATCTCAAGTCTTGCCAAAGTACTGAAAATATTTGAAAAAAGGAAAATATTAATAGTTTTAATAAATTATTTTGCAGCCGGGAATTGGGAATGGCTATTGGCTAGCAGGAAGTAAGGCGAAGCAAGGCTTCGTTGGACCAGGTAAGGGAGACGTGTGTGGAATTAATGCATGTTCTGTGGAGTAAATTTCATGGAAATTATTGAGAAATTGTTTTGTTTTATGACATGCATTGTTTTGATAATGGTTTTGATTTGGGCGAGCTAAAAGTCGACCCTTATGTTATGATTGGGCGAACTGGTACAGGGCGGGTGAGCCCTTGTTTTTCTAATGTTGGGCTAACTGATATGGCGGGCGAGCCAAACCTTTTAGCATTTTGGGCAAAGAATCCTTTTATGTTCTTTTGGCAAGCAACCATGTTTTATTGAAATCCGGGCGAGCCAATGGATGGCGAACCCTTTTATTACACATTGAGCGAGTAACCCTCTTACAATGTTTGGGGTGGGCGATCCCCTTTAGTAAGAAAATTATGGGCGAGCCGAAATGGGCGAGCCAGTGTTTTTGTTTTAAATGCAGAGGGTGGCGGGCGAACACTAGTTCACCGCACTGACGAGTTGACCATGGGCGAGCCGAATGGGCGAGCTGACCATGGCGAACAGGTTTCACTTTTTCCAAAATTTTTCAACGGAAAATGAACTATTTTTAATATCTTTGAAAATAGAAAATATAAATCCTTTTGGGCGAGTTGACCAATGGGCGAGTTGACCATGAAATTGACATAGTTGGGCGAGTTGACCATAGGAAATGCCATAACAGGCGAACTGGTCGTCGGGCAAACCATTATGGGCGAGCCAGTGTTTTTGTTTTAAGTGCTATGGTTGGCGGGCGAACCACTAGTTCACCTCAACGGGCGAACTGATTTTGGGCAAGCTGACCCTGGCGAGCCAAGTTAACCCATATTTTTCATACGTAAATCGGTGAAAATAAAACAGAAATATGAAACCTTTTGGAAAACAAATCATTTTTTGAGAAAATGATAGAAATTATGAAATAATTCCATAAAGGTTTTTCATGAGATATAAAAGTGATTTTTGAGACTTTAGACCCTGAGTTCATCCATTATTATTCATGTAGTTGCGTGACCTACCTGGGGCGATGGCTCGGGTCGATGGACCAACGGGTGCACCTCAGGGAGTCACAGGGCTGATGGACCCGCCAAGTCATCAGCGGTCTCGAGGTCACTTGGCAAGTGGACCCAAGGACCACCTATAGATTATGGCCATAGATCTAGTTGAGATAGCCGTGAGGGGCGATGGCCTACGGGTGCACCCCAAAAGCGGATGACTTGTGTTCCTGGGGGAACAATGAGAGCATGATTTATTTGTTGCCTAGTCTCAACTTATTGAATTCTGTTTACTAAGAGGATTTATTGAATCCTATTTATTGTTTACTTCATTTTATTGTAAATAGTTGAGCCAATGATTTGAATGGTGTATTGAGAGTATCGTATACTATAACCACTGTTATCTTATTCGATGTGATTTTAGAAAAAATAAATACTTGGTGGCACATAGTTTTGGTTTCATAAAGCAGCATATGTCTCCTTTACGGAGCGCGTAGTTCGCTCACCCCTTTGTTTTAACTCCACAGATAAAAGCCACGGAGTTAGAGCGTTAGCTCCCAGATGGATATAGCTACATATAAATCGTTGAGGCAAATTATGTTAAACGTGACAGGTACAGTCTCTTCTCTTTTACATTTCAGACATAAGTATACAGTACTACTTTATTGAAATAAAGACAAAAGGGGATGTCAGATGTAAGGAATAGTAAAAGAAATTTTCTATTCCGTATTTGTTAAATAAATGTTTATCATTTGTTATGGTCACTGTTGAATGTTAATAGCATCGCAGACAGCCCAACCGAAAAAGTTGTATAGAAATACGTGAAGTGGTAACAGGATGTTACAGGTAAGAATCCTTGAAGCATTCGGCCAAGAGGGAGTAGGTAAGGAGATGGTGATTTTTCTTGATTTTCTAGTTTTCTACTAGTTGGTCATCATGTTAGTGATTATTCATGCATGAATCAACTTGGAACTAGGAAGAGAACCCCCCTAGGGTTTCGGTCAAGAATGATGGTGCATGAAGATGTTGAATTTTGATGACAAATTTATTTAGAATTAATATAGAATTAATATTTAGAAAGAATTTAAGCTTAAATTGGAAAAAAACAATTTGTTGGGATTTTTGGAGGAATTCGGCCAAGGAAGGGAAGGTAGATCCATGGCTGATTTTGATGCATTTAGGGTCTTAAAATATTGTACAAATTATTAGGAGACTATTAGTGAAAGCAAAACTGAAATCAGAGTTATGTAGGCAAAGTTACAATATTAGCAATGGTGTAAAAGGGATTGAAATGGAAGTAATTTTAGGCAATGTGATAATTATAGAAAATTAATAAATTATTTTAAGTTGAAATGTAGTGATTGGACAATGCTAAATTATTTTATATATGGTGTTTTGCAACTCGAAAGTCTAATAACGACAGTGGTGCTGACGATCAAAATGACAGTGAATTAAAAGGTAAGGGATGAGTGTAGAAAACGTAGGGATACTATGATGCATGACTTAATAACATGTGCATCTTGTGAAATTGAGTTATTGGAATTGGTGTTGAAATGGAAACTGTTGCCGATTTTGTATATTGTGTTTGTAATGCAAGAAGGCTAGGTGAAACACAGTTGTTATACTATCGAAATTTCTAAGAATTTTATATAAATATCTTTTAATATCCTTAAGTGTTAAAAATGAAAGAATTATTAAGTTAAATTCTCAAATTTATGGAAAATTCATATTTTTATTAAATACCGAAAAATAATATTTAAATATTAATGTTATCAAATTTTATGCACGTAAAGGTACCGTCATGTTTTATTTACTATTTTACAGATAAATAGAATGTTTTTAGAACTAGATGTTACAATATGAATATTTTATGAATTTTTATTTCTGAACTACTTATATTTCTTTAATATATATATTTATGAATTGATTGAAGATACCTATTATTGAATATATCTCTGTAAACTGCTTTGAACTGTTTTAAATACTATTTAGAGAATGTTGGCCCCATAGCTGTTTATAAGCACATGCACTTACTGTTATTGTTACCGTAGCTGAGTGATCCTGATCCCATCATTCAATTTCCTCACGTGACACCTGGCCCGTGTTCATCTGCGAACGATCTTAAACTATGGCCATATGTCCCTTTGCATGAGTCAATTGAGTGATGCCTTGTCTCCACTATTTTATCTGGGGTGGCAAATTCCCAGACATCTCGAGCACTCCCAATAAAAAGATATATATGTTATAGATTTTAAGATATAAAATTCTTTATGATGGTTGAATATGTTTTCAAAATATGTTTACTATTACTGAATGATTTTTTACAATTTGCAGAGAAATGTTTTATATTGTTTATTAGAAATTTGAAAGCTATTGATAAGCATTGTTTATTATGGTTTACTGAACGATGCACGTTTACTGGATTGCTAGAAATTTATTGAAATCCCTATAGTCGCATCTAGAGATCGAGACACGACAAGTACTTCAAAGTACCTCCCATATTCCATCTGGTTACCTAGCCGACTATAGTATCCTTCCCTAAAAGTCCTATAGTGAACTGTTACGAATTAAATGATTTTTATGCATATAAGATACATAGTATCAGTTCTTGTATACGATTCTCTTACTGGGCATTGGCTCATACCCCTCTTTCTCCTACAGATTATTTTCAGTGATCTCTCAGCATTTAAGAGGGAGGATTGTTATTCTGGTATCTTTCGGGCGAACGTGAGATTTCCATAGAGGTATACAGGTTTATATTTTATATGTTCGAACTTCATGTACAGTACTTTTGCTATATGTTTTAGACATGGGATGTAAATCAAATGAAAATGTGGTATGGGAATTTTATGAGATGTATATACATGTGTTTATAGTAAATGAAAATAAATTGTTCCTGGGGTTATGTTAAAAATAAATATGAATCTTAAATTAAATTATTAGTGATGACACTGCAGACAATCCAACCGACTGTAAATAAGATGTAAAATGGTATGAAAAACCTGTATTTCGGGACGTGACAGTCTGCATATGTAGTGCTATGCAGCATGTAGACACCCTATTTTGTCCGGGGTCTTAATTTGTATAAATAATTAATTGGGTTGGGTGACATTTATATTTTAATTTAACAATTTAGAATTAGGCTAGAATTAAATTAGAATTTTTTAGATTTAGAATTATCATTAATTAGGAATTTAAAATTAAAATAGGATTTGGGAATAATTAAAAAAAGAAAAAAGAAGAGAGATAAGAAAAGAAAATAAAATTAATTTTAGGATAGGATAATTAGGATAATTATTTGGATTAATATTAAATTTGGTAGAGTTAGATTATGATTAATATAAGAATAAATAAATAAAATGTAAAAAAAAAAGGAAAAAAGGAGATAATTATTAAAATAGGTATAGTTGTATTAGGACTCTAACAGATTTGTGGCTATAAAAAGGGATCAAGGCTCATGATTTGGGGACACACAATAAAATATACACAATCCAGCACTCAACCCGATCACTGCCGCTGCTGTTCTGTCAGCCCATTTTTCTGCCTGCCTCTCGCACCACTATTGCGAGCCCAGTCACCGCACAGCTACTGCAGGTTGCCGACCCATCACGTGGATGTTTGCACAGCCTCCGTTTGTGTTGCTCTTGATGATTGTTGCAAGAAAATAGGAAAGCTTTGTGAAAATGCTTGAGGCACGCCACTTTGGAAATATTAAAGAAGAGCTATAGCAAGAGAACACGTGGAAAAGGGAATATAAAGGAAAAGAAAAAAAGCCAACAAGAGGTGAGGTTATTGCCCAGGTAAGTTTTTGTTTTATTATATTAATTGGTCAATAATTTAATAGCAGGGTTTGATAGTTAATTAATATCGGATTAATAATTTGTATATTAAAATACTAATGTTGCATGATTTAATTACTTTGATAATATTTGATTAATACATATTGAATAAATAATTTGTATGTTGATATGATTTGTTTAGTTTACTTTTGTATGATATATTTTATATTTTGTATGTTTAGTATGATAGATATTAGATAAATAAAATAAAAAAAATAAATTAAATTAGAAAAAATGCAAATAAGAATAAATGGAATAAAGATTGAATAAGGAGATAACAAAATTAGTTATCAAAGATGAATATAGATTATGTCGAGGATGAAACTCCAAGAAAGTCAATTGGTACTCCTTGGATTTTCTAGGTGAGAGGATTCATCTTGAGTTGAGCCAGATTGATGGAATACTTGAGGAGAATTTTCAAGAAAACATAATTCATGTTCACTTTAAAGATATAATGAAATAAAATAAAATAACGAATCGAGAATAAAGAAATATAAAATAATATCATAATAAGGTAATGGGATGATAATAAAAGAAGTAAATGTGACATATGCCGATGATGAAATTCTAAGAAAGTCAATTAGTACTCCTTGGAATTTCTAGGTGAGAGGATTCTTCTTCGGTTGAGCCAGATTGATGGGATACTTAAGAAGAATTGTCAATAGCCCATATGTCATGTTTATTTTTAAAATATAAAATAATAGAATTAAAACAATACAGTAAGAAGAATAAGATTAGAAAATATTTAAAGATAAAAATTTCATAATATACTCAATCAATCCGACGATGGAGTTCAAGAAAGTCGATTGGTACTCCTTGAACATCTTGAGGTGAGGGGAGTTTCTAAGATTTGAGCCAGATTGATGGAATAGTCTTAGAAACTTTCTCAACATTTAATTATCGAAACTAATACAAACATAAAGGCAAATTTAGACTAAACTTAAAACTAAGTGGTACCATTTTAGAATGGGCGTTGTAGGGGTGCTAATCCTTCCCTACACGTAACCGTACTTTCGAACCCTAGATTCTTTGAACGTAGACCATGCCTTATCCTTAGACAAGAGTAGGTGACCAATCACACCTTAGGTTTGAATGGTTGGTGGCGACTCCTAGAATTTTAAAGTCTAGCGATTAGGTTCACGGACCTAGACGTTATGACAGATTGGCGACTCCACTGGGGACTTTTAGAGAGTCAGGCCAATAGGAAATTTTGTGATTATCTTGAATTTTTGATTAAATGTTTTTTTATCTTGTTTTGTTGTATATATTGCTTCTTATGTTATCTTTATTTGAGGGGCATTTAAAATGGAGTCTCGTTCCTTCACACACACACATCACTTGCATGAGCATGCATGAGCCTTCTACCCAGGCTTCGTCCTTTTTAGGAGGAAGTATAGTAACTACGCTCTCGTGAGGTGGTAACCTCCGCAATGGCTAGCGAAATACTTCCACTCAAATTGAACCTTTCCGTTTGTAGCCTGTGATGGGTGAGGATTGGGTGCCTTACTAGTCTTGTGTGGACAACAGTGAGGAACAATTTGGGAACCTTTAGACCTTGAATTATCTAAGCCTAGCATGTAATAAAACATAAGACCTAGCTTTAGGGTGGAACCATACTAGATTGAAATGTAGACTCAAACCCAAGATAGGACACATGAAGGAATAAGTTTTACTTCCTCCTTTTTACATTATTTTTCAACAAAAAAATTTCAAAAAATGTAGTTTTTCTTTCTTCCATTTTTCAAAAAAAAAACAAAAAAAAGAGTTTGTCTGTATCATTGAGTCATGCATAGTTGTGTTTGATTTTGCATCAGATAACATATCATTCATGTAAGTTTGCACCTGTCTTATCATGAGAATGAACACACTTTTAATTGTTAGGAGAGATCGCTAGACCTAAGGGCATTCCATGTGCATTCATTTTTGTGCATAAACATATCATCACATTGAAAATAATTTCAACTAAATTGTGGCACAAGGTATCAAAATTGCATCCACTAGACGATCTGCCCTCCACAGATATCATACAAGGTATCAAGCACGCATAATGGAAGAGGATCAAAATATTAGGATAGAAAAGTTGGAAAGGGAAAATGCAGAGATAAGGGGGTAATTGAGTGAAATTACCCAGTTGCTAAAAGCCATGATTAAAGGAAAGGAGAAGATGGGTAATCAAGAGGAGTCTATCCAAGAAGCTCAACAAAGCATGCGAGACAACCCTATTTTTGTTCCTGAAGGAAGTACTGTCAATGCTCCAACACCTCTACAGATACAAGTTCAAAACCCAGTGGAAGTGCCAAATCTAGATGATCCCACAAAGTTAGAAAAGTTGAAGCATAAAGAAGAACATAGTGGTACTAAAGCTCAGTTGAGCTTGATAGAAGAAAGACTAAGTGCTGTGGAAGGAGTTGACTATTTTGGACCTGTTGATGCCGAAAGGTTGTGTTTGGTACGTGGTGTTGTGCTTCCACCAAAATTCAAGGTGCCTGAATTTGAAAAGTTCAATGGAAGATCGTGCCCAAAAGATCATCTCACCATGTATTGTAGAAAGATGGCGGCATATCCATGAGATGACAAGCTATTAATTCATTTTTTTCAAGACAGCTTTACTGGGTCAACCGCTAAGTGGTACAACCAATTGGAAAGGAGCAAAGTTTCTTCTTAGTCTGAGTTGGCAAGAGCTTTTATAGCTCAATACAAACATGTGTTCGTTGTAGCTCCTGGCCGCTTATCTCTCCAAGGTATGGAAAAGAAGAAAGATGAGAGCTTCAAAGAATATGCTCAACGATGGAGAGACGTGGCATCACTAATTCAACCTCCCTTGACTGAGAAGGAAATCACCATGTTCTTTTTGAATACTCTCAAGGCTCCTTATTATGAGCGTATGCTTAGCAGTGTAACTAAGAACTTTGCAGACATGGTGTTAACCGGTGAAGCCATTGAGAATGCCATCAAGAGTGGTAAGATCGAAGCACCAGTGAATGATAGTAGGAAGGGTGGATTCTCGAAGAAGGAAGGAGATGCACAAGCTGTCTCAAATAATTCACGCCGCCTTTATACCCCTTACCCACCTTCAGTGAATTACGCCTACTCCCCATCTTACCCACAAACTCATCCCCAAAGCACATATCAACCTGTTTTCCCTTGACAAACTCCTACAGCCTCAACAAACCCCACTTTCCCACCTAATGACCAAAGGAACACCCGACTTAGCCGAAATGTTACCATAGACCCTATACCCATGACATATGCTGAGCTATTCCCAAAGTTGGTGGAAGGTCATCTTATTGCCCCTATTTATATAGAACTCTTGAAACCTACTTACCCAAAGTGGTATGATCCTAATGCAAAGTGTGCCTATCATAATGACAATGTTGGTCACTCTATTGAGAATTGTATGGGCTTGAAGAGGAAAGTCCAAGCACTTGTCAACACTGGAATTTTGAGTTTTGGGACAAATAATAACCCAAATATGAAGGATAATCCTCTGCAGATCACACAAGGGGTAGCGGTTAATGCTATGGAAGAAAGTAGATGATATTGATTGATTCACTAACTTGAAGATTATGGTTGTTTCTTTGTTTCTAATTTCATTCATCTTAGGACATTTCAATTTCTTAGGTAATATAGGAGTGCCTAAGCCTAAAAGGCATTAAGAATTCTTTTATGTATTGGGCCAGTTTTCATTTGTTTTCATTTTCAATAAAGGATTAGTGTGATGCATATTTCTTAATTCCTCATTCCAATCTTGTTCTTTAATGCCAAACACCAATGCCCATATTCTGTACATTGTTACCAAGCTTAAAAGTATCCAAATAATGAACATGATAATGATGATGGCAATGAGTATAAAATTCAGTTTTGAAAGAGTTGCTTTGGTTGGTTGAATGGGTTTCCAAGTTGCCAAGATTGTTCAAGTAAGAAGAGAATAGAAGATATTTGTCTAAAATCTTCACCTATAGAATGTTACGAGTAAAGGTGAATCTCTACATGAAATTCTAATGAGTTTGTCTTTGTTCAATAGATGACTTTTAATGAGAGTACTTGTAATGAGATGAGAAATGGCCTTGTTTCACTACCTTTCAAGTGTGAGTAAAATTATCCATTGATTACCCCTTTTGAGCCTATTATATTCTTTTTAATATAACCCACCAAGAATCACCCTCTACACTGGGGGGCAAAGAGAATGGAAAATGAAGGATTAGTGGGGCAAAGTGGAAAAAAAACATTTTGTGGAAAAAAAAGAACAAAAGAAAAAAAGAATGAAGAATGAAAGAGGGTTTGAATAAAGAAAGTGAAAACCCTAGTCACATTAAAATGAAAAAAGGAGAGAAAAAGCAAATGGGGGCAAAAGGCCTAAATGATTCGTGAAAAATGATTCTTGGTTTGATAAACCCTGAAACACTTATTTTAGGCCTATTTTATCCTTTCTTTCATAAACCCTCACCTGAGCCTATGTTACGTGCCTTAAAAGTCCATTTTGATCAAATATGAGTACTCCCATTGAAGAATCATGTGTTGAATAAAGGCATACTTACACTATGAGATGATGATCCTTTGGATGGAATTAGAAGAAGCAGATCAAGATAAACAAAGAGATCTAGTGTATATGGAAGTAATGGGATTCCAAAAATTGTCTTGAATCCATGAGAGCATTAAATTGTGTGAAGAAATATCTGCTGTTGGGGCATGTATTAGAATCAAGAACAAACAAAAGAAATTTCACGAAAAAAAAAGGAAAAGGAAAAGAAAAAAAAGAGATGAAAGGAGAATTCAGATCGAAAACCCAAAAAGGGCGGTTTGGATCAATGGAGTGCATCTAAGTTGAAAACCTGAAAGGCGACTTAGATACAAAAAAAGTTGGATGTCAATGATATTGGGGCAAAGAGGATGTTTTGATGAACTCAACATAATCAGATTAATGGACCTTTGAAGGGAATTTTGTATTCATTGATCAAAATTGTTTGAATTGTTTTTATTTGGATACTATTACCTAATCCTAAAAATTCTCACTTTTCATTCAAGCCTACTTTCCTTCTAAGCCTGACAATTTCTTGTTAAATCTTTCCAAATGTTGAATAATACCACTCTCTTCATTTCACTTATCATTTCTTTGCTATATCCTTACCTTGAGGGATTGAGAAATTGTGTTGCATTGATCTTGAAATTAGAATGGTAATGGATGTTTGCTTGGCAAAATATGTGAAAGACTCCTATATTATTTAGGAAAATGAAAGAAAAGGAAACTTGTGGATGAATGGAAATTGGAAATCAAGAAAAACCAATGAATAAGAAAGAATGAATAATGAGGTCTCAGTAAAGATTTTAATGAGTAAATGAGTGACCAGATAGAGAGGAAAGTAAAAAGGAGAATCAAGGGAGAAGATAAGATAAAGAGGGCATGAAGACAAGAGTTTCATTGGGCAAGAAAAACAGAAGAAGGAAAATGAGGAAAGAAATAAGAAATAGAACGACAAGAGGACAGATGTAAGAGAAGAATGCATGAGATGGATTGATAAAGAATAACCTTGTTGTTACCACAATTGAGCTTGAAATGTTTTTCGAAAAAACATTGCATGGATAGAGTAGATTGCATCATAGAGATAAAACAGATTGCTTGAATGACATTGCCTGGATAAAACAGACTGCATTACATGGATAGAATTGATTGCATCAATAACATTGTATGGATAGACTAGATTGCATGAATGATATTGCTTGAATAAGATAGCTTACATGAATGACATTGCATGGATAGAATAGGTTGCAATTGCATGGATAAGATAAATTTCCCAAGATTTCAAATTTTAACAAGGCAAGAAATTTTAGAGGGGTTTCCTAAAATTTCAAAAATTAGACAAGATAGAAGTCTTGGAGGAGTTTCCCAAGATTTCAAATTTTGGACAAGAAAAAGAAATTTTAAAGGGGTTTCCTAAAATTTCAAAATTTGACAAGAAAAAAAAGTTTTGGAGGAGTTTCCCAAAATTTCAAAATTTGACAAGAAGAAAATTTTAGAGGGGTTTCCTAAAATTCAAAATTTGACAAGAAAAGAAATTTTAGAGGAGTTTCCTAAAATTTCAAAATTAGACAAGAAAAGAAGTTTTGGAGGGGTTTCCCATAAATTTCAAAATTTGACAAGAAAAGGAATTTTAGAGGGGTTTCCTAAAATTTCAAAAAATTAGATAAGAGAAGTTTTGGAGGGGTTTCCTAAAATTTCAAATTTTGATAAGATAAGAATTTTAGAGGGCGTTTCCTAAAATTTCAAAATTAGAAAGGAAAAGAAGTTTTGGAGGGGTTTCCCAAAATTTCAAAATTGAATAAGAAAAGGAATTTTAGAGGGGTTTCCTAAGATTCCAAATTTTGACAAGAAAAATTTAGAGGAGTTTCCTAAAATTTTCAAAAAAAAATCAGATCTTTTTTGGACAAGATTTAAAGTTTGACTGTCTGCCTGTTTAGGAGGAGCTTTTGGACAAGATTTTAAAGTTTGACTGCCTGCCTGTTTAGGAGGTGCTATTAGACAAGATTTTTAAAGTTTGACTGCCAGCCTGTTTAGGAGGAGCTTTTAGACAAGATTTTAAAGTTTGACTGCCTGCCTGTTTAGAAGGAGCCTTTTGGACAAGATTTTTAAAGTTTGACTGCCTGCCTGTTTAGGGGGAGCTTTTCGGACAAGATTTTAAAGTTTGATTGCCTTTTTGTTTAGAGGGAGCTTTTTCAAAAAAATGATGAAAAAAAAAGAAAAAGAAGAAAGAAAGAAGAAGTCAGACAAAATAGGTGTCTATGTCTTTGTGCAATTACTGTTTCACGGCAAATGCACAAAGAGGGGCAGCTGTAGACACCCTATTTTGTCCGGGTCTTAATTTGTATAAATAATTAATTGGGTTGGGTGACATTTATATTTTAATTTAACAATTTAGAATTAGGCTAGAATTAAATTAGAATTTTTTAGATTTAGAATTATCATTAATTAGGAATTTAAAATTAAAATAGGATTTGGGAATAATTAAAAAAAGAAAAAAAGAAGAGAGATAAGAAAAGAAAATAAAATTAATTTTAGGATAGGATAATTAGGATAATTATTTGGATTAATATTAAATTTGGTAGAGTTAGATTATGATTAATATAAGAATAAATAAATAAAATGTAAAAAAAAAGGAAAAAAGGAGATAATTATTAAAATAGGTATAGTTGTATTAGGACTCTAACAGATTTGTGGCTATAAAAAGGGATCAAGGCTCATGATTTGGGGACACACAATAAAATATACACAATCCAGCACTCAACCCGATCACTACCGCTGCTATTCTGTCAGCTCATTTTTCTGCCTGCCTCTCGCACCACTATTGCGAGCCCAGTCACCGCACAGCTACTGCAGGTTGCCGACCCATCACGTGGATGTTTGCACAGCTTCCGTTTGTGTTGCTCTTGATGATTGTTGCAAGAAAATAGGAAAGCTTTGTGAAAATGCTTGAGGCACGCCACTTTGGAAATATTAAAGAAGAGCTATAGCAAGAGAACACGTGGAAAAGGGAATATAAAGGAAAAGAAAAAAAGCCAACAAGAGGTGAGGTTATTGCCCCGGTAAGTTTTTGTTTTATTATATTAATTGGTCAATAATTTAATAGCAGGGTTTGATAGTTAATTAATATCGGATTAATAATTTGTATATTAAAATACTAATGTTGCATGATTTAATTACTTTGATAATATTTGATTAATACATATTGAATAAATAATTTGTATGTTGATATGATTTGTTTAGTTTAATTTGTATGATATATTTTATATTTTGCATGTTTAGTATGATAGATATTAGATAAATAAAATAATAAAATAAATTAAATTAGAAAAAATGCAAATAAGAATAAATGGAATAAAGATTGAATAAGGAGATAACAAAATTAGTTATCAAAGATGAATATGGATTATGCCGAGGATGAAACTCCAAGAAAGTCAATTGGTACTCCTTGGATTTTCTAGGTGAGAGGATTCTTCTTGAGTTGAGCCAGATTGATGGAATACTTGAGGAGAATTTTCAAGAAAACATAATTAATGTTCACTTTAAAGATATAATGAAATAAAATAAAATAACGAATCGAGAATAAAGAAATATAAAATAATACCATAATAAGGTAATGTGATGATAATAAAAGAAGTAAATGTGACATATGCCGATGATGAAATTCTAAGAAAGTCAATTGGTACTCCTTGGAATTTCTAGGTGAGAGGATTCTTCTTCGGTTGAGCCAGATTGATGGGATACTTAAGAAGAATTGTCAATAGCCCATATGTCATGTTTATTTTTAAAATATAAAATAATAGAATTAAAACAATACAATAAGAAGAATAAGATTAGAAAATATTTAAAGATAAAAATTCCATAATATACTCAATCAATCCGACGATGGAGTTCAAGAAAGTCGATTGGTACTCCTTGAACATCTTGAGGTGAGGGGAGTTTCTAAGATTTGAGCCAGATTGATGGAATAGTCTTAGAAACTTTCTCAACATTTAATTATCGAAACTAATACAAACATAAAGGCAAATTTAGACTAAACTTAAAACTAAGTGGTACCATTTTAGAATGGGCGTTGTGGGGGTGCTAATCCTTCCCTACACGTAACCGTACTCCCGAACCCTAGATTCTTTGAACGTAGACCATGCCTTATCCTTAGACAAGAGTAGGTGACCAATCACACCTTAGGTTTGAATGTTGGTGGCGACTCCTAGAATTTTAAAGTCTAGCGGTTAGGTTCACGGATCTAGAAGTTATGACACAGCAAAATCAAAAAATGTCTGAAATTTTGAATTACCCTTTGTTGATAATCATTCATTTGTCTAACTGAAATTGAATCACACCTTATCACGGTGTTTAAGTACCTTTCCTGTTACAAAATCTTTACCAAGTAAGGGTATATGTGAGAGTGTGATCCCTGTATTTTTTTTTTTTTCATTAGTGGATTGTGATTAAACAAGGCCTTACCAGTTTTTACTTATGCTGCTGTCTAGCTACCAAGGATAGGTTCAAGCTGCTTTGCTGCTTGGTGTAGCGGATGTGATTGGACCACATTTGTAACTGTATAATTTCAACTGTAACTATAGGTTCTGGTTCTCTTTCTGTCATTTGTAACTATAGGTTCTTTTTTACCTTGTGGTTCTGTATTTTGCTAGAACATAAACATTTTTCCTGTACCAATCATTTATGTTCTGTTTGGGGCCTCTAAGCTCATTTCTCAAGCTCATACCAACCACATTGGTGAAACCATTGAATAGGGTGGCCATCCGAGTCAGGCCTAAGATCCATTGATCAGGGTTCAAGTACAGGTCACCGAAGAAACCATTGCCATCAAAATCACTACAGCACCAACCGGGATTGCTTATGTGATTGTCAAGTATGACCATTACATTATTTTCCCCAAGGCTAGTGATCACTGCCTGAAATTGAATTCCTCCAATAAAAAATTGTTTATTAATACAAGAAACAAAGACTGAGGTGTAAAATGAAGGAAAAAATTTAGAGTTTTTGAAGTTAAATACGGACAAACCAATGTTAACAATCACATTTATTTTTTAAAATTTGTTATTGTTATTACCATTCTTTTGTAAATAAATAAATTTTTTATTGTTACAAATTTATTTTTTTATATAAAATTTTTAAAATGATTTTTGAAAGGGTAAATTTTTTCCTTTTTTTTTTAAATTCTCTTTCTTTCTTTCTTTTTTTTTTATAAAAAAAGTACAAACCTTCTTTCTTCTTATTTCTTCTCCCTTTATTGTTATTTCAAGAGTTTTAACAAAAACTATAAAAGAGATGGACAGTCCTAGTTTAATATCAAAATTTATTGTATTATTTTTTAAGAATTTTTTATTATCAATTTTATTTTATTAAAAAATTATAGTTACAAAATTTAAAAATTTTGAATAAAATTACATCATTATTTCTAAAAAATAAATAAACAAAAAAATTATGATATATTTTTATAGGAAAACACAAGTATAATTCTAATCGTAATTATCATCGTTTTTTACTAAACCTTTCTCATTAAACTATATCATTATGATTTATGAATAATAATATGCTACTACAAGTGGGCCGCCTCATACAAGAAAAAGTAAAGATGATGGCGAAAGACAGAAAGAAAGAAAGAAGGAAGATATGATAAAGATTTAAGGTAATTGCTATCAATTTCTAGGTGAGTTGGATAGCCTAAGTCCTTAACCAATGCCATAAAGAGCCATTTTTTCCAATGTTAGAGTTTGTTTGAGTGGGGTCTGCAAAAAGGTTTCACTTTGTTAAATTTTCTTCTTAGTTTTCTTGGTTTTTTTTTCCTTATTTAATTTTTATGGGGAAAAAACAAGGATAGAAACTTTCATACCTGGTAAGCTTCTATGAGGGAAACATCAATGATGGAGGGGTTGTTGGTCTGGATGCCATCAATGGATTCAAGCAGACCAAGTCTTTGAAAGGATTGTCTAACAGTGAGAGAGGCCAAAGAGTCATTGGTGGCCAAGTGAACCTAACGCAATTAAACCCCATTGACACAATCCGTTTAGCGATCATCTCCATAGGCTGCTTGCTGAGCCCTTCCGCACCAATTGGTTCAAGGTGCGACACCCAGTTTACGCATGCTAACTTCACCCGCTGCCCTTTCTCGTCGACTATCCAACGCGAATTCGTCGAGAGAGAAGAGAAATGGCTGGCTTGGCATGTTGAATAATGATGGGAAAGATCAGTAGGAAGAGAGGGAGGATAGACAAGGAAGCGAACCTCCCCATGGTTTCGGTTTTTTGTTTTGAATGGGAAGAGTTGCATTAATGTCTTATTTATATAGTAGTCTATCCTTCTCAAAAATGAAAGCAAACACCAATCATGCATTCCCTTTGGTAAACTTCTATATATACAATTTTCATTATTTAAATACACAAAAGAGAGATTTTAGCTTAATGACAAGGAAAGGGTCTTAGAACTTCAAAACTTGAATTAGTTTGATTATTTACTAGTTTAGTTAGTTGTAGTTATTTAATAGTTTATTTTTTAAAATAAGGTGATTTTTATAATTATTCGTTCATAAAATGTAATACATTGATTATGATTCTAACTCTAATGAAAATGTACTACTAAAAAAACACAAGAGGCATAACACATTCTTTATTTTTGTGAATATTGATTTGCAAACTTGATCATTGGATCATTTGCATTACCTAAAAATCAATTCAAGTTTTGTGGGTATTCTTTATTGAGTGATTGGTATTCATTTTCTTTTCTTTTTATGTTGGCCATGGAAAGTGATATTGTGATAGGTATTATGAACCAAAAAAAAAGTGTGATAGGTAATGTTACTATTTATCTATTTATTTTTAACAGTTTTCACAAACAAGCATTCAAGTTAAAAAAAATTTTGATTTTCCTTTTAAGAGAAATATATTAAGATGTTAATTATAATAATAGTAATCTATATGAGTTTATATGGGTGTTCTTTATTGAGTAATTTTCTTTATTGAGTAATATAGATATTCTTTTTCTTTTCTTTTTATGTTGGCCATGGAAAGTGATCGGTATGGTTACTATTTATCTATTTATTCTTAACCGTTTTCACAAACAATCCTTCAAGCTAATTATATAGAGATTGATTTTCCTTTTAAGAGAATGTATTAAGATGTTATTATAATGGTAATCTCTATGAGTATATAAATATTATACATCATCAATAAATCATCAAAAATTTATGAATTAATGAATGCATTTGTTATGATTTATTGACAATATATTTGATTCGTACACTAGCAATGCATCAAAGATAAATCCAAACTATATATACATCTATCAAGATGTATTATTAGCGCCATTCACAATATATTAATTAATATAGTGGTAGTTATTTCCTTCCCTTGAATTTTTATATAGCTCTAATTTTGGTATATGCTGGCAAACCTCACAATGTAACTAATCAACTAAACAACTGGTAAGAATACATAAAAATTGCGAAAAGGATTGTAAGCTCCATAATAATTCTGGGCCATGCATAATTAATTAAGGCAATATGAAAATGGTGGCTAAGATACTAAATCTTTAAATTATCACAAAAATTTTTAAATATTGACCATGTTAGGCTCATGAACCTTAATGTCAAACATATAAAGATGACTGTAACCAAAAAAAAAAAATACATGTAAAGATGACATGACGAAATTGTTGTTTAACCATAATTCTTTTTTTGTTTTGGCCAAAGTTTAACAATAATTCGGAAAACAAATTTTTCTACTCATTCAGTTTTGCTACTAGCATTCTCATCTTAGAGATGAAGTTAACTAAAAGTTGAGATGGTGGTAAGGAAGAAAAATACCTATATTAGAGGTACTTCCAAAAGTGAGTGGAAATAACTGAATTAACCACAAAAGGGTATAGTGCTATCTGGATAGTTGTAGATATATGGAGTAAGTCTGCTTATTCCTTAATTATGGAATTTATTGAGTTAATTAGTGCCTTGGACGAGTTATATGTCAGGGAAATGGGAGGTTATACAGTCTTCCAGTGAGCATTACATTTGATAGGGAGTCCCGCTTCATATCTCAGTGCTGAGAGAGATTACAAGAAGCTATGGGATCCCGATTGAGTTTTGCACCGTAGTTCATCCGTAGACTGAAAGACAGTCCGAGCGTATGATATGAACGCTCGAGGATATGGTGTGAGCGTGTGCAGTTGCTTTTATAGGCTCCTGGAATAATCCTCTACCCTAACAGAGTTTGCTTATGATAATGGGCAAAGGAGAGTATAGGCATAGCACTTGAAAGGGTTTATTTAGCAGACGATATAATCCACAATAGCATGAGAAAATGGGAAACCGAGAACTATTCTCGACTTAGTCTAACAGAGTTCTTGAGATATACAAGAAATTGAGTATATAAGGTCTCACCAATTAGAAGCATAATGAGAGGGAAATTGAGTTCCCGACGCATTAGATCGTTGGAGATAGTGTGAGAGATGTGCACTACCTCCCGAGTTGTCAGGAGTGCATAACGTATTCCATGTCTCAATGATAAGGAAGTATTATTCATATGCTTCTCACGTGATTCGACATGAGTCCTAGAGATTAGAGAAGACATGAGTTACGTTGAGAAATCGGTACAGATTTTGGATAGGAAAGAAAAAGTATTGTGATAAAGTGTGGTGATCAAAGATTAATCCTTGATGGGATTCTCTGGCAGTACGAGGCTACTTGAGAATTTGAAAACCTCATGCATAATAATTATCCAGAGCTTTCACACTGATAGGTTTGGTTGAAATTTAGAGGACCAAATTTCTTAAGTTGGGAAGAAAATATAAGACCTGATTTTACACTACTGTAGAGTCTAATTTCATAAAATTGATAATGAAAATTAAATAAATATGAATGTTGATTTCCATGTGGGTGAAAGCTCCTTAACTTGGGAGGTGAATGGAGCAGTTTATGTGAAATACTCTATATGTAACAACTCGCCAATGGCCGAGCAAGGCAGGATGATCACCAATGGTTGATGGCGAGTTGACTTAATGGCGATATAGGCGAATAGGCGAGTTCGCCAAGTTGTTTGTAAGGTGATCATCGAGTGATGAGAGGGCAAAGATTGCCCAAATGAAGTAGCAGTGATCGCCAAATCTTAAGATGGCTTCAAGATAATGTGACGATGCCAATAATCGAATAAAGGCTAGTGTTGATGCTAGAATGGGCAAATTAAGGACTATTGGCGAGCTGTGCAGCTGGCGAACTGTACTAGAGGTGGCGAGCTGATACATTGCTCAGTTTTGGTGAGTTAAAAATAATAAATCAGAACCGTACAGCCAAAATTTGACTTTGTACGCCACATAGTTGAAGAAAATTAAGTGAGGATGCTAAAGTCAATAAATGAAGTAACCTTATTGGTTGAGGAATAAAATATAAGGGGTAATAAGTCAAGAAAAGAGGCTGTGGACTTCACGCCATTGGCTTCTCGGTTTAGACAATTAATGGCAAGTAAAGTAAGTCAAAATGTGCAGAGAATAGCTGCTCATAGTCGTTCCTTTGGCTGCAGTTTTTCTTCTGTCTTAAATGAATGAAAGACGTGAAATAAATGAAGGAAATGGGATAAGGCCAAGTGATGAGTTCTGATTGGATAGCATGGCTATATAAGAAGAAACATTTGAGGAAACCGACTTAGCCATATTCATCTTCTTCACGAGAGCTATGCAACTGCCAGTTTATGTTCTGATTTCTCTCATTTCTACCATGCTCGATTTACTAAACTTCAAACCTTAAGTTGGCTAAACCAGTAAACCTGCTTATAAAACCTTTCCTCCATAGTTGATGAGCTGAAGGAATAAGCAAAAGAAGGCCAACATGAGACAGAAAGCAATCTGTTCTGGAAGTGCAGTTGGCTAAGGTGAGCTTCCTTATTTCCACGATTATCTTGATGTTTGATGATAGATTTCTATGTTTTACAACGTAATAAACATAGATACAGTCTTGTTTTTAGTTAGATCCTTAGAGAATATGAAAACAAGGAAAATAATGGAATAAGTGACGAAAATGACGACTATTGTGATCGCCAATGATGAAAATTAGTAATCGCCAATGAGGCGAGTAGATAATAAAGAACTCGCCAAGGTAAAGTCTGTGTTCAAATGGGCGAGATCGCCCAACTCTAGTGAAATGAATTAATGGACGAGCTCAAATGCATAGGCATTGAGCGAGTACAATTTTGGGTGAACTGCCACATTCAAGCCAATGTTTGTCTGACGAGTTGGATGTTGGGCGAGCTCTAAATATATTAATGGCGAGAAATGGCGGGCGAACTCTCAATTGTAAGCCATTTGATGAATGGCGAGCTCGGTTGGGCGAGCTAGTTGGATAATAAGTCTCGCAAAGTGTTGAAAATAGTTGAAAAAGAAATATTAATAGAATTTATAAATTATTTTGCAACCGGGAATTATGAACTCGGTGAATGCGATTTGGAAGGCGAGCAGGAAGCAAGGCTTCGTTGAATCAAGTAAGGGAGATGTGTGTGAAGTAAAATGCATGTCCTGTGGAGTAGAAATATAATAAAAATATTAAGACATATTTCGGTTTATGACATGCATTGTTTGATAAATTGCTTTGGTATTGGGCGAGCTACTAAGCCGACCCTTATTATATTTCTGGACGAATTGGTATTGGCGGGTGAGCCAAACTTTTATAATACTTTGGGCGAACTAACCTTATAAGTTTTGGGGCGGGCGACCCCTGTTTAATAAAATTCGGGATTAGCCAATTAAGGGCGAACTCATTTTATGTTGTTTTGGGCGAAGATCCCTTTTTATGACAAATTGGGCGAGTTACCCTGTTTTAAATTAGAAATCCGGGCAAGCCAATGATGGGCGAACCCTTTTATTATAAATTGGGTGTACGACCCATGTTTTTTTATAAAATTGGGCAAGTTGACCATGGTAGTATCTCATTGGGCGACTTGACCATGGAAGTATTGCAATTGGGCGAACTGACCATGGCAATGCTATAGTGGGTGAGCCAGTGTTGCTTGGTGTTTTTAAAAGCAATGGTTGGCGGGCAAACACAAGTTCACCGCATTGGGCGAGCTTCCATGGGCGAACCATATTGGGTGAGCAGACCATCGACGAGCAGATTTTAAAGGTTGATATTTTTGAAATGTTGTCAACGTGTTTTGTAAACAGAAGCCTAAACCTTTTTGGAAAATCAAAATCATTTTGAGAAAATGATAATATGGGTGAGGTAATTCCATAAAGGTTTTCATGAGATATAAAAGTTATTTTTGAGACTATAGGCCCTGAGTTCATGCGTTACTATTGCGTGACCCACCTGGGGCGGTGACTCGGGTCGATGGACCACGGGTGCACCTCAGGGCGTCAAAGGGCTGATGGACCCGCCAAGTCATCAACGGTCTCGAGGTCACATGGCAAGTGGACCCGAGGACCACCTAGAGATTGTGGCCATAGATCTACCATATCTCTTTTTGGGATGATTATTCCGTTCTCACAAGGGGGAGGGGGAACGATGATAGCATGATGTATTTGTTGCCTAGTCTCAACTTACCAATTTCTATTTACTGAGAGGATTTGTTGAAATCCTATGTATTGTTTGCTACATTTTAAAGTAAACTGTTTAGCCAGTGATTTGAATGGTGTTTTGAGAGTACCGTTTACTATATCCACTATTTTCCTACTAGGTTTATGGTTAGGAAAAAAATAAATACTTTGTGGCATATAGTTTTGCTTTATAAAAAAAAGTAGCATATGTTTCCTTTTACTGAGCATATGAATCGCTCACCCCTTTGTTTTAACTCCACAAATAAAAGACACGGAGTTAGAGAATTAGCTCTCAGATGGGTATAGCTATGTTTAAAGCACTGAGGCGTGTTATGTTAAACGTGACAGGTACAGTCTATTCTCTTTTACATTTTAGACATAAGTATACAGTACTACTTTAGTGAAATAAGATAATAGGGGATGTTGGATGTAGGAAATCATGAAAAGAATTTTCATATTCAGTATTTGATCAATAAATGTTTATCATTTATTACGGTCACTGTCGAATGTTAATGGCATCGCAGACAGCCCAAACAGTAAAGTTGTACAAAAATATGTGCAAGATGTGGTAACGGGATGTTACACGAAATGTATGAAAGCTTTTACATCTCATTTACATCATGTTTTGAAGTATGTCAACGATATGACTTTATAGCATATTCATATGAGTTTTTGAATTGAGTATGCATCGCTTGCACCTCCTATTGATGTGAGACTTCAAAACATGAGATGATGATTAGTTTACAGACTTTTATGGCATCTCATTGTATTATGAGACTAACAGAGAACTATGGAACATGCCCGAGTAGTTGATACTCTTGTATGAGCAATATGAGGCTTGTCCGACATTGTCGTTGACAGGTTCCAATTCTGGCTGATCACTGGGATTAGAGATGACGAGGATCTATGGCCATAAGTAACACCTTAGTTCCGGTGTTGATAGCTACAGTAGGCTAAGACTTTATTAGTTGAATTATTGGGTTTGCCTAATAAGAAATGTTTTATGAACATGGCATATGAGATTACATGATATGTGATTGAACTTTACGAAGCATTGTTTTTATGATAACCATATTGTTTGACAAAACCGACTTTGCATCATTTAAATTGCATGACATCGGTTTTATCACAAAGACATTGTGATATTGAATTACATGGGATACGAAGTTTAAATGAGTTGTTAACATGCGATTTTATACGAAACACGTGTTGCATGCATTAGTGGTGTTATATCCTGTTTGTTACTATCTCTGCCCTTGTGTAGTGGCTTACTGAGCTTTTCCCCAAAAGCTCAACCCCTCATTCTCCTCCACAGGTTAAGCTGAGATAGCAACATTTGATCAGAGTCATTCCTCGTTTTGACATTTCAAGCTAGACGTCAGACCTCAGTTCATAGCTCGGTATATATGTTTACAATTCCTATGTACTTGGAATTTGATAATTTTGTATAGTAATGTAGTGTGAGTTGTGATAAGTATGAATATGTGATTATTTTCAAAAATCGAGTTAAAAAAGGGATGTAAATAAGTGTTGGTTGATTGTCGAGGTGAATAGTATTTTGCGTTGTGGTTTGAATTATAATGCAGGGGATTTTCCGTAGTTAAGCAGAAATACTGCCAAAATTTAGTCTTGGGAAATTTTAAGTTGTGAAATGAACTGGGACCTAAGGAAATCAACCTTGAACTGTGATCAATGTATAGTAAATCGAAATTAAAAAAGTAAGACTACTCGCTACACAAACCGTAGTTAAAGGAAAAGGAAAGAGTCAACTCCAAAATCCCTTCTTCCGCTAATTCGTTATTGAAAATGTCTCGTATTTTCGGGATGTGACATGCAAGGGGACATATAGCCATAATCTAAGGCCGTTCGCAGATAAACACGGGGCCAGGTGTCACCTGAGGACACTGAATGATGGGATTAGGATCACTCAGCTATAGTAACAGTAAGTGCATGTGCTCGTAAGTAGCTATGGGGCCAACAGTCTCAAAACAATGTATAAAACAATTCATAGTAGTATATGGAGATATATTCAATAACAGTTGTCTTCAATCAATCCATAAATATATATATTTAAGAAATATAAGTAGTTCAAAAATAAAAATTTATAAAATATTCATACTGTAACATCCAATTCTAAAAATGTTCTATTTATCTGTAAAACAGTAATAAAAATATGCTAGTACCTTTACATGCCTAAAATTTGATAACATAAATATTTAAATATTGTTTTCGGTATATAATAAAAATATGAATTTTCCATAAATTTAAAGAAATTAACTTAATAATTCTTTCATTTTTAACATTTGAAGATATTAAAAGATATTTATATAAAATTCTTAGAAATTCGACAGTATAATGGCTACATTTAACCTAGCCTTCCTGCAGTGCAAACACAGTATATAAAATCAGCAACAATTCCCATTTCAACACCAATTCCAATATTTCAATTTCAAAAGATGCACATTTTATTAAAAATGCACCATAGTATCCCTACGTCTTCTACACTCATCCCTTACCTCTTAATTCACTTTCGTTTTGATCGTCAATAGCAGTGTCCTTATTAAACTTTCAAGCTGCAAAACACTATATAAAAATAATTTAGCATTGTCCAATCACTACATTTTAACTTAAAATAATTTATTAATTTTCCATAACTTTTACATTGCCTATAATCACTTCCATTTTAATCTATTTTACACTGATGCTAATATTATAATTTCACCTACACAACTTCGATTTCAGTTCTGCTTTCGCCAACAGTCTCCTAATAATTTGTATAGTATTTTGAGAACCTAAATGCATCAAAATCAGCCATGAATCTACCTCCCCTTCCTTGGCCGAATTCCTCCAAAATTCCAAATAATTTGTTTTCTTCCTTTTTAAGCTTAAATTCTTTCTTAATATTTATTCTACATTATTTCTAGATAAATTTCTCATCAAATTACATCATCTCCATGCATAATCCATCATGATCGAAACCTTAGGGAGGTTCTCTTCCTAGTTCCAAGTTGATTCAAGCATCAATAATCGCCTAAACATGATAAACAACTAGTAGAAATCAAGAAAATCATGAAAATTCAACATTTCCTTAGCTACTCCCTCTTGGCCGAATGCTTTAAGAATTCTTACCCTGATTTTGGTTGATTTAGGTGATGATTTTGGTGTAGGATGATAGAGGATGATGAGGAGAATAATTTCGGTGAAGAGAGTTTTTAATTTTGATAGGGTTTTGGTGATGTTTTTCAAGCTTTCTCTCTCTTGGAATGTTTAGCAATGGAGGAAGAAGAGGAGCTATTGGTTTCTGCCGAAAATTGGCCAGAAAAAGCTAGAAATTTCAGCTAAAAATGATATTTAATGGCGCAAATTCCTATTTTGCCATTATGTTTAAGTAAACTTTCGATTTCGCCCTTTTCGGTTCAACTTCAGTTTAAACTATCAGTCTAATCTCCAAAATATTTTATTTTATCATGAAAAATATCTATTTAACTTGCTCTAACTTGTGGTTGAGCTTTTGTTGAAGTTCGACTAACCGTTTGGGTGAAATTACTAAAATACCCCAACCATAAAATCGCATAAATTTCTATTTTTACACAAATTTAATTCCATAAATCCACATGGCATAGAACCTTATTTTATGAGAAATTTTCTAGCATCGATAACGGTTTAAAGTCAACTCGATTTGTCAGTTATTTACGAAAATTCTATCGACCTATGGACTTAATTGTAATTTTCTAATTTGTTTACACGCTTCTCAAAAATGCATAAACAAACTAATTTAGGGCTAAATTTCTTACATCATCTATATTTAGCTCCAAATTTCATATCCTCCAAGTCTCAACTACTCCAGAATACCAAAAGTCTTACGGGGCCTACCATCCGTTATCTCTTTATTTCTGCGAAAAACAAGTCATTTAGATAATTATATAATATCTATTAAATGTACGGATAGTAGATATATGAATATCAAATGAACACTAGCCAGGTGTCACCTGTGAGAGCTAAAGATTGGGCTAGAGTCAGTAACATCGAAACGAAATGGAAATGGACGTATTCGCAAGTAGCTACAGGGCCAATAGTCTCAAAACATTTCAAAAAAATTTTCAGAGTTGTTTACGGAGATTAATCTAATAAATCATGTCTCAAAGAATTTTATAAAATTAAATTCATGATATCAAATTCATCAAATCAATATATCTAAATAACAATTCACAAAATATATTCCCAAGACAATTTTCAACATTCAAAATAATTTATTTAAATATTATATTATATGAAAATATTTAAGCATTGAGACATTATATTTAATTCTTATAAAATATTAAAGCATATATTGAATTTGTGATTTAATTGAATAAATTCTTATTCAAGAACTAAGATCCAAATATTTAAAATAAATTTCTTTATTTTTAAACTTTATGCCAAAGGACTGTTTGGAAGGGTTAGGCTAATTTAGAAAAATTTTGGCAGCATAACGTTTTGTTTTAACCTAGCCTTCCTACACAAATCACAGTTTCAAACCACAATTTCCAGCTTCCAATTCCAAAATATCAGTTTCAATTCCACAAAAGGCAATTTTATCAAATCATGCAACGAAGTACTCCTAAGCTTCATATAAATATCTCTTACCTCTTAATTTGCCAGTATCGACCCTTCAGTACCAGTAGCACTTTTTGATTTCGTGGCTGCTGATTTCCATTTAGACTTGATAAATTCATTATGCTTTAATTAAAAGAATATTTAACTAATTAATTTCTAATACTTTGTCTTTCAAAATTTCTAATTTCAATCTAATTCCTACCGGTGCAAAATTACAATTTATGCTAGACGCCTCCGTTTTTTCTTCCAATTGCGCCTACAATCTCAAAAAAATTTGTACATTATTTTAGCACCCAAATTACATTAAGATAGGCATTGTTGGCTCTACCGAGAGGGGGGGTGAATCGGTTTTTCTAGTTATTTCTAATTTTCCTAACTCTTAATGCACAATCAAAGTCAAATAAGCAACAATGAAACAAATGCAGTAAATAAGAGTAAGGGAAAGAGAAGCAAACACAAGTTTTATAGAGGTTCGGCCAATCTCTTGCCTACGTCCTCTCTCCTTGAACTCCTTGTCAAGGTTTTGATTCACCTCTTCCTTGAGAATGCTTACAAACCACTTGAAGGTGTGGCAAGACCTCTTACAATTTCTCTTGAGACTTTAGAAATCTCCTTCTATACCTCTACCCTTGTAGTATTCCCACACTCAACAATATCAGACCTTACAAGGATAGCTCACCCCTTTGAATATCAGATTTTTCAGTGAATGGGTGAAGAACACATAAAACAATCTCACAAAATGGAGTTACAACAAAGATTTTCAGATTTCAGTTTCTCTCTTGAAGCTTGAATACTTTGGAATGCTTGTTCTTTCTTCAAACTTCATAAATGCCTCTATTTATAACCCACCAAACGGATAGAACAGTTGGTGAAGCATTTAATGCAAATTTTCCCGTTGAAACCCTCAAAAACTAGCCGTTACTATCAGGTCTCGTGCAAAGGGATCGATCCTGCTACAGTGGGGATCGATCCCTTTTCTCCAGATTGCTTTGCAACTTTCTCCCGGATGATTCAAAAACCTTCTGCCACCATGGGATCGATCCCTCTACAGTAGGGATCGATCCCTTTTTGTCCAGTATACCTTCCTGCACTTAGTTGACTGCAAAGTTCAAGGCTTTTGTGATTTTAAGTTAGTTCAAAATCTTCTAACACTTTTCTAAGAGTATTTCTGACTTTTTGAGTTGAAATCGCAATCCAAAACTTTGTTAAAATAGTTTCAATCATTGAGTTCATTTAAAGCAAATTTACTTGTATAAAAATTATTTCTAAGCTTGCTTGAGTTTTGTCATTTTCAAAATACTTGTCAAGTTAAAGCTAACAATCTCCCCCTTTTTGATATGACAAAACTTAAGGTAAATTTGCTTATATGTTTTAAAATTGAGGTTACTTGATTTTTGAAAAATATTACTCCCCCTCAATATTTGCTCCCCCTCAATATTTGCTCCCCCTCAATTAATCTATTTACCACATCATATCTCCCCCTTTTTGTCATAGCAAAAGAATAGAAAGCATGGAGAGAAGTGGTTAGGGATAGAAATCAAGTTAAAGCAATAAAGATCAAAGCAACACTAGTATGGGGAAGGAAATAAAGAGAAATAAAGATCAACTCAATGTCACTAAAGCACAAGTAATGTCAGAACATGACATAGTCATTAACATATAAAACAACTAGAAGGCATAGCGAGCAAAGTCATTAACAGAGTCATAGACAGAGTCATTAACATAAAACAACTATAAAGCATAACGAGCAAAGTCATGAACATAGGTATGAACATAAAACAACTAGAAATCAGGACACATGTCACAACAAGGAGGATCAACGCCTTGGAAAGGTCTTGTGATATTGCTCAACGAAGTCCTCGTGTTGCATATGAACATCCTGAATTTCATCGAACAGGGCAGCTTGGGTGGCCTCGATGTGATCAAGTCGCTCACCCACGTCATGCTGAAGGTTTTGAAGCATATGCATGATCTGGTCAAGAGATGCTGATGAGGCGCCGGAAGGTGCATAAGATGTGGCTGCTGTAGGTGCGTCGGCTGCATCCGCTCCTTCTTCGCCATCTGGTGCCGGAGCATGTTCGGGAGACGTAGGGTGACCATGATCCTTGACCCATTCGAAGGTGTCACCCACTTGATGAAGATACCATCCCAAGTTATGGAGGGTGGTGAGATTGATGGTGGTGTTGGCAGCTGGAAGCGTACCGACCTCACATGAGTAGTCAACGCCTTCATGAAGTAAGTAAAACGCGAGAGGCTGAGGGAAGACAATGGAGTTGACCTTGCCACGAACAATCTTCACCCAGTCATGAAGGATAAAGTGTAGGAGGTCCGGGCGTTCGCCATCAGGTTCATGAATATGATGGAGCCAAAAATGATCAAGTTTACGAAGGTGAGAATATCGGGTGCTAAGAGGGCGGAGATTCCATGAAATGATGATATGGAGGAGACGTGCGAAGACAGGAAGGTCACTAGCACGATTATCGGTAACAGGAAATACCAAGGGTACTTCGAGATTTTCATAGATATCACCGTCGTCAGGAAGTCTGAAGGCAAAGGAGAGGGATTGCTTGGTCAGTTCAACATTTTTGCCCATGACAAAAGACTGAATCCCGACAACCTTACATTCATCATTTGGAGCATAGATGATTTTGGCATTGGAAAAGAAGGCGCGAATGATGTTCGCTGGGACCGGAGTATTGATTTTGAGGAATTGGGTCCAACCCCAGTCATTGAACTTGGCGAGGTAAGGAAAATGAACCGACTCGAGGAAGTCGAAATCAATAGGACGCCAATGCTTAATGGGCATATTGGCAAATTCGGTTAGAAATCTGGTTTTCTCATTAGCATGGCGAAAACAGCGGTTAAAGGCGGTTGGTGTGGATGATGAGGAAGAGGAAGGACGGGTTTTGCGTTTTGGAGCAGTGTGCTTAATCTTAGGAGCCATATGGAGAAGGAAAAAGAGAGGAAATTTCGTTGAGGACTTTTATCAAACTGTTGCGTCTAAAACCTATACCGCAAGTGCACGGGTCGCGACAAGTAATAAAGAGTGAGTAGAATATCGTTCCCACGAGGATTAGTTAGAATTGCTATAGCTAAGTACTAAAATTGATCATCCTAAGTTTATTCAAGCTAACTAAACCTTCTTAAATAGAATAAAATAAGATAAAATAAAATAAAACTAATTTGCAAATAATTAAAAAGCATGTAAATTAAAATGCAAATATTTAATTAGCAAAGAAACTAAAAATCATAAACTTGTTAATAAAAAAAATTAAAATGCATAAAAATAAAATAAAATAAAATAAATGCAAAATTAAATTGATGGTATGAATTAAGTTATCCAAGCATAAAAAAAAACCTACAGCTAATTCTACTTAAACTACAAAAAAAAAAACTAATAAATTAATGGACTAATAAACTAATTAATATCTAAACTATTATAACATAAAAAAATGCATTTAAACTATTAAATTAATAAAATAGTTAACACTTAGCCTATGTTTGGATTGAGAGTGGGGAAGGGAAAGGAAAGGAAAGCAAAGTAAAACAAAGGAAGGTTGTAAACCTTTCCTTTGTTTGGGAAGATTTTTAGCTAGGGAAAGGAAAGAGAGGGGGAGTGAGCACCCCTTGCTTTCCCTTGAGTTACTCTGTTTTTTTAAAACCCCAATTTGGGGTAAAGGGGAAGGAAAGAAAACTTGAAAAAAATTTTAACATATAGAATGTCAAATTTAACCTTATTATCTTATAAAATTTAAAACAAAAAGGGTTATAATTGAAAAAAAAGCATTACAATAAATCATTTTCTTTCCTTTCCATTGTTTAACCAAACAAGGATTGTTAGGATTACTTTCCTTTCCTTTCCTTTATTAATTTTAGCAATCCAAACAAGGGGTACATGTACCCTTTCCTTTCCTCTCCTTTCCTCTAGTTTACATTCCTTTCCTTTACTAATGTTTATCCAAACGTAGTGTTAAACTGATGAAACAGTAGCAGTAGCAAAAACCGTGGTCTTCAACATGCAATTTCCTTTTCCTTACAGCCACGCACATGCCACGTCCTGCTGCAACTCTGCTCATGCCATGCACGTCTGACCTCTGCACACACGCCAGCTCCTGCTTTGACCACGTCCCTTGCTTCAGCACGCTTCAGCTTGGCAACCAGCCCCTGTTTCGCACCGCTCCAGCCACTTCGCTCGTCTGGTACAGTCCCAACGACAGTAGCTACTCTCAACCAGAACAGAGCAGTTCATGCCACTGCTAACCACACCAGGCAGCAGCTGCTTCACGCGAGCAGCCTCTCAACAACCACGTCCAGTCACGAAGAACGCAGCAGACAAGCAACAAGGATAGCCAAAGCAGACCATTGCAAAGAAGAAAGTAATGTGCAGAAATAAAATTTAAAACAGAGTAGAAACGTAACCAAAAAAAAAAGAACAAAAGAAAACAGGGGAGAAGCTGACGAGCAAAAACCGTGGAGAACAATATTGTAGAAACCAGTAATGTTTTATGAACTCTAACCTAAATTAATTACTTTAAATCTAAGCTAAACAAGGTGCATAAGAGTGATTAAAAAAAACAGTGAAAGAAATCATGGAACATTAAGAAATTTAGAAGCAGAAATGAAACTCAACAAGATTAAACTTTCGGTAAACTCATTCTGTCAAACAAAATTTACTGAAAAGCTTGCTAAAACAATGTAAGCTATCTATAAATCCATCTAAAAAAAATTAAAAGGAAGTGCTTAACACAAGATTTAAACTTAAACAATAACAGAAACTACAGAACACTAAACTAAAAATAAAAAGTGCACAAGTCGTGGGAGATGGCCACTGTCACCAACCTCTTCCCTTCTTCAAGCTAGTTTACGGCTATAAAACCTACTGCCAAAGCTAAGAAAACAGTGAAAAAAAAAATTACAGCAACCATCCGAAAAAAAGAAGGGCAAAACAGTAATGAAAACCAAATGCCATAAAAAGAGGAAGACGAGCTCCTGTCACCAGCTATCTCCCTTCTTCTCTCTTCTCTTCTCTTGCGGCGGCTCCTCTTTTAATTAGGGTTGCTTCAAGGGCTTTTTGCCACTAACATCCACGGGCTGCCCCATCCATCCTCTTTGGCCAAGAATTCAAGTAACAATGCCGGTTTGGGTTTGGGTTTGGGTTTGACATGTAGTCCAATGAGCTTTGGGTGTAGGAGGTTTTTGGTAGCAAGTATAAGGTTAAAAAGGTTAAAAATAAAGGTTTTTTTTTTTTTTATGAAAGGCTTAAATGGTGTAGGGTTTTAAAGATGGGTTTAGGGGTATAATAATTATTATTATTATTTTTTATATTTTTAGGATTTAAAAAGACTAAGGCTTAGAGTTTGAAAGATGGATAAGTTTAGGGATTTAAGGTTATGGTTCGGGTTTAGGGCTCAAACACCAATTACGGGCATTCTTTCTTGATTTTCTTACCATTTTCTTGATTTTCTCATTATTCTCGAATTTCTTACGCATGAAGACAATTTAATTAAATTGGGAAGAAAATATATTAAAATTCCAAAAGTTAAGCAAAATTGATGCAATAAAATACTCTAAAACATGAATATTTTAGAGACTTATCACAAACAGGTGGTGTGCACAAGTTTGAGGAACTATGGATGAGTGTGTGGGAGAGATGTGATCTAACCAACAGCAGAGAGCCACAACGCAAGATGCATTGAACAATTATAACAATGAAATTCAGATGCAAAATGACAGATAGTCTAAGGATGAGCTTGAGAAAAATACAAGTGCCAAAAGAGTTGAAAACCTAGATGGAGAAGAAATTGATGCAAGATATGCACATGGGTAGGCAAGACATGATAAAAGAGACTAGAAATGCAAGAAAAATGTAATGAAAAATGTTAGAAAAACTTACATTTGAAATGTTGGGTGAATAGTAACCATGGTGTGGAAGAAGAAGGAAGAGAAGAAAATAGGAAATTTGGTCAGGAAATGAGTAGGGGAAATGAAAAAGAGAAAGAAATGAGGAAGATTGATGAAAGAATGAAGCGATTTGGTGAAGAAATGAGTGAGATCTAGAAATTTAGGATGAGAGAAAATGGGGAATGGCGTGGAGAGGGGAAGAAGAAAAGGGAATAGTGGGAAAGGAAAGAGGGGCCGACGCTTAAAATGACGCGGGAAGGCAAATCTGTCACGAGGGGATCGATCCCCACTGTAGAGGGATCGATCCCTTTTAGGCAGATTGCTCCCATCACCCAGAATTTTGGCCAGCAGACTGGGAAATCAATCCTATTGATGAAGAATTGTCTCCTCAGTCACTTGCCGCATTTGTGATGCATAAAAATGATTTAAAAACAATGAAACTTATGCATTTTTACCATCTTAAAATCAAAATTTGATTGTTTTTACTTGAGATGCAGGGAATGAGATGGAAAAACTGTAGAAAAAGTGCAAAAAACTGCATCAAAGTGCAGAAAATGGCATAAGTATGCAGAACCAATAGGTGGACATGGCTGTGATAGTGTCTTAACATTAGAAATGTGTTTTGGCGAATAAAAGAAGTGTAACATGAGCAAAACACACAGAATTCAACATTTCAATCTCAAGGAACTATGAACATGAACAGTAACTCAGTAAGTTAAGGTCATGAATTGCAAGGGTAATTATATTCTTCAAATTGCTGTCTTGCAATCATCACAAACCAACCATAAGACATTCATGCAACATCAAATTACTTCAAGGAGCATTCATAATGCCTAATTCACCTCTAAGAGTGCAAAATCTCTCCTTGTCCAAGGGCTTTGTGAAAATATCAGCTAATTGGTGCAAGGTGTCCACATACTCTAGAATTATGTCTCTTTTTTGCACATGATCTCGTATAAAATGATGTCTAATCTCAATGTGCTTGGTTCTAGAGTGTTGGATGGGATTTTTTGTAAGATTGATGGCACTAGTGTTGTCACACCTAATGGGAACTTGGTTCATTTCTATGCCATAGTCTCTCATTTGTTGCTTAATCCATAAAACTTGAGCACAGCAACTTCCGGAAGCTATATATTCAGCCTCAGTTGTGGATTGAGCTACACTATTTTGTTTCTTAGAAAACCATGAAATGAGCCTACTACCTAAGAATTGGCATGTTCCCGATGTGCTTTTCCTATCCACTTTGCATCCACCAAAATCTGC
This sequence comes from Heritiera fomes, assembly GCA_032173925.1. NCBI lineage: Eukaryota > Viridiplantae > Streptophyta > Magnoliopsida > Malvales > Malvaceae > Heritiera > Heritiera fomes. The sequence goes on along the minus strand of JAPDPM010000009.1, from coordinate 9,430,698 downwards.
ATCGGAATAGGCATGGAGATCAAGGGTAGAATCTTTAGGATACCAAAGTCCTAAGGAGGAAGTGTCTTTGAGGTATCTAAGGATTCTTTTTACTGCTTGTAGGTGTGATTCTCTAGGGGATGATTGAAATCTAGCACACAAGCATACACTAAACATTATATCGGGTCTACTAGCAGTTAAATAAAGCAATGAGCCAATCATAGACCTATATAGTTTAGTGTCTGCACATTTTCCTCCATCTTTATCAAGCTTAATATTTGTGCTCATAGGTGTAGAGAAAGGTTTAGATTCATCCATTCCAAATCTTTTGAGCAAATCTTTAGTGTACTTAGCTTGATTTATGAAAATACCTTCTTTACATTGTTTAACTTGAAGTCCTAGAAAGAAGGTCAATTCTCCCATCATACTCATCTCAAATTCACCTTGCATTAGCTTTGAAAAATTTTTGCACAATGACTCATTTGTAGAACCAAAAATGATATCATCTACATAAATTTGAACTACCAATAAGTCATGACCCTTAGATTGAATAAACAAGGTTGTGTCTACCTTTCCTCTTGTAAAACCTTTTTCGATTAAAAACTTTGAAAGTCTTTCATACCAAGCTCTAGGAGCTTGTTTTAATCCACATAAGGCTTTTGAAAGTTTGAAAACATGGTTAGGAAATTTTGGATTTTCAAAACCGGGAGGTTGCTCAACATAAACCTCTTCATTTATATAACCATTTAAGAAAGCACTTTTCACATCCATTTGATACAACTTAAAATCCTTATAGCATGCAAAAGCAAGTAGCATCCTAATGGCTTCTAATCTAGCTACCGGAGCATAGGTTTCATCATAGTCTATTCCTTCTTCTTGTCTATAACCTTGAGCCACTAACCTAGCCTTGTTTCTAACAATAATGCTATTTTCATCCATCTTATTCTTGAATATCCATTTGGTTCCAATGATGGGATAATCTTTAGGTCTTTCTACTAATGTCCACACTTTGCTTCTCTCAAATTGATTTAATTCTTCTTGCATGGCCATAATCCAATTTTCATCATTCAAGGCCTCATCCACTTTCTTTGGCTCAAATTGTGATACAAAGGCTACATGTTGACATATGTTTCTATAGGTTGACCTAGTCCTAACTCCAATGGTTGGATCTCCAACAATGTCATTATCTTTCACATATCCAAGTTCTCTAGGACACCTAGATTCCTTCTCAATAATTTCTTGTTCCATGGATTCCTCATTTTTGTTAATAGTAAGATCTTCTAATTGTTCCCTAACATCCTTATCTTGAGAAGGGTCAACTATAGGTTCATCAAAAATCTCTGCTTCATCCTCAAGATTGGTTCTACTAGAAATATTTGATTCATCAAAGATTACATGTAGTGACTCTTCTACAACAAGTGTTCTTTTATTGAAAACTCTATAAGCCTTAGAATTTAAAGAATAACCAAGAAAAATACCTTCATCACTTTTAGCATCAAACTTTCCTAGGTTATCTTTACCATTGTTTAAAAAAAAACATTTACATCCAAATGGGTGAAAATAACTTATGTTAGGCCTTTTTCCTTTGTAAAGCTCATATGGAGTTTTCTTTAAAATAGGCCTTACCATTGCTCTATTTATGACATAGCAAGAAGTATTTATTGCTTCAGCCCAAAAATATTTAGGTAAGTTGTTTTCACAAAGCATGGTTCTAGCCATTTCTTCTAAGATTCTATTTCTCCTTTCAACTACCCCATTTTGTTGAGGAGTTCTAGGAGCTGAAAAATTATGGCTAATGCCATTTTCATTGCAAAACATATCAAAACCAAGATTTTCAAATTCTTTTCCATGATCACTTCTAATACTTGAAATGGAATAACCTCTTTCATTTTGAACAAGTTTTGAGAAAACAATGAATTTATCTAAGGCCTCATTCTTCACACTTAAAAAGAACACCCAAGTGAACCTAGTGTAATCATCAACTATCACAAATCCATAGTGTTTACCTCCTAAGCTAGTTGTCCTAGTTGGTCCAAAGAGATCTAAGTGAAGAAGTTGAAGTGATCTAGAGGTAGTGACACACTTCTTAGATTTAAATGAATTTCTTTTGTGTTTTCCTCTTACACATGCTTCACAAACTTTATCATTTTCAAATTGAAGCTTAGGTAATCCTACAACTAGGTCTCTTTTGGCTAATTTAGATAAAACATGCATGCTGGCATGGCCTAGTCTTCTATGCCATAACCAAGGTTCATCTTCTCTAGTGGCCATAAAACATACATTTTTGCTATTAAGTTCATTTAAATCCACAATATAGATATTTCCTTGTCTATGTCCAATAAAAACAATTTGATTAGTTTTGGCATTAACAACATTGCAACACAAATCATCAAACATAACTTTAAATCCCTTATCACACAATTGACTAATACTAAGCAAATTATGTTTCAAGCCTCTAACATACAACACATTCTCAATAGTTGAGGAAGAGTTACCAATGGAGCCAATTCCTTCAATTTGTCCTTTGGAGTTGTCTCCAAATGTGACTTCTACACCACTTTTATGCTTTAGGAACTTGAATTGACTCTTGTCACCCGTCATGTGTCTTGAGCATCCACTATCAAGGTACCAATGCTCCTTGGACTTAGCCTTGTAGCAATACTCTTCCTCCTACAAACACATCAAGCTTTCATCTTAGGTACCCAAATTTTCTTGGGTCTTCGAGAGTTAGTACTTATAATTTTAGATCCTTTAGGGATCCATTTCATCTTTAATGACTCATCACTTGAATTTAAAACATGTTTAGGTACCCAAATCTTGACAGCCATTTTTCCTCTAATCATGGTCTTCCTAGAGGTGCATGCTTGTGAAGAGTGTCCTAGTTTATTACACAATGTGCATAAAACAAATTTTCTATCTTTAACTAGAAAGTTTTTAAGATGAGTCTCTTTGTTAGATGCATTATAACCTAACCCTTCTCTATCAAAGAATGCTCTTTGAGTCTCTAGCATTTGATCAAGTTTTTGTTGACCCATGTAAAATCTAGAAAAGGAGTTTTGCAAATTAATGTTCTTTCTATTTAATTCTTCTATTTCTAGATTTGCATTCTCTAATTTCTTTTCACATTCTAATTTAACATTCACAAGCATTTCATTCTCCTTTTTCAACTTAGAGATCATTTTTTTATATTTTAAATTCATGCATTCAAATTCATTGGCTAACTCATCAAATGCATCTTGCAATTCATCAAAAGTATATTCATTAGTATCTAACAAGTTAGAAGTTACCTTCTCATCTTCAAAAGCCATGAAACAAAGGTTGGCTACTACATCTTCCATATTCTCTTCATCGGAGCAATCACTATCACTCCAAGTAGCCACCATTGCCTTCTTCTTTTGTTTCTTCTCATTTTGCTTTCTATACAAAGGACAATCAAATTTAATATGACCAAGTTTTTTGCATTCATAACAAATGATTTGGTCCTTTTCTTTCCTACTAGTTTCTCCTCTATTAAAGTCTTTCCTAGGGGGTCTCCTAGAGTTACCACTAGTTCTCATCCTCATAAATTTATTAAACCTCTTAGCAAACATGGCCATTTCTAAGTCCTCATCATCACCACTCTCATCATGATCTTTTGATTCCTCAATAGTGCTGGATTTTAAAGCTACTCCAACTTTCTTAAGAGGATCTTGATTTCTCTTGATTTTCATCTCATAGGTGAGTAGTGATCCCATAAGTTCATCTAATGAGAGTGTATGAGGATCCTTGGATTCCTCAATAGCAGTGACTTTAGCCTCCCATGATTTAGGTAAGCTATTGAGTATCTTTTTCACCATTTCTACATTAGAATATGTCTTGCCTAAGGCTTTAAGACCATTTATAATGTCAGTAAACCTAGTAAACATGTCACTAATTGATTCATCATTCTTCATTTTAAACAATTCATAGTCTTGTGTGAGCATGCCTACTTTGGTTTCTTTGACTTGTGTGGTTCCCTCATGTGTGATAGCTAGTTTATCCCAAACTTGTTTAGCATTCTCACATTGTGACACTCGATTATACTCATTTGGTCCTAATGCACAAAAGAGTGTGTGCATTGCTTTAGCATTAAGTTGTGCCATCCTAATATCATTAGTATCCCATTCATCTTCTTTTTTAAGCACATCCGTCCCATCTACTTTCTTAATAGGGATAAGGGGACCTTTAACAATAATTCTCCATACTTCATAATCATTGACTTGAATAAATAGCATCATTCTAGTCTTCCAATAAGCATAGTTTTCACCATTAAAGAGTGGAGGTCTAACCGTAAAGTGTCCCTCTCCTACTAAGGGTGTAGACAAACTAGTTTGAGCCATTAGTGATCGTTTATACTCGATAGATGTTAATCTACGTCAATCTCGAGCCCAAGCTCTGATACCAATTGTTGGCTCTACCGAGAGGGGGGTGAATCGGTTTTTCTAGTTATTTCTAATTTTCCTAACTCTTAATGCACAATCAAAGTCAAATAAGCAACAATGAAACAAATGCAGTAAATAAGAGTAAGGGAAAGAGAAGCAAACACAAGTTTTATAGAGGTTCGGCCAATCTCTTGCCTACGTCCTCTCTCCTTGAACTCCTTGTCAAGGTTTTGATTCACCTCTTCCTTGAGAATGCTTACAAACCACTTGAAGGTGTGGCAAGACCTCTTACAATTTCTCTTGAGACTTATGAAATCTCCTTCTATACCTCTACCCTTGTAGTATTCCCACACTCAACAATATCAGACCTTACAAGGATAGCTCACCCCTTTGAATCAGATTTTTCAGTGAATGGGTGAAGAACACATAAAACAATCTCACAAAATGGAGTTACAACAAAGATTTTCAGATTTCAGTTTCTCTCTTGAAGCTTGAATACTTTGGAATGCTTGTTCTTTCTTCAAACTTCATAAATGCCTCTATTTATAACCCACCAAACGGATAGAACAATTGGTGAAGCATTTAATGCAAATTTTCCCGTTGAAACCCTCAAAAACTAGCCGTTACTGTTAGGTCTCGTGCAAAGGGATCGATCCTGCTACAATGGGGATCGATCCCTTTTCTCTGGATTGCTTTGCAACTTTCTCCCGGATGATTCAAAAACCTTTTGCCACCATGGGATCGATCCCTCTACAGTAGGGATCGATCCCTTTTTGTCCAGTACACCTTCCTGCACTTAGTTGACTGCAAAGTTCAAGGCTTTTGTGATTTTAAGTTAGTTCAAAATCTTCTAACACTTTTCTAAGAGTATTTCTGGCTTTTTGAGTTGAAATCGCAATCCAAAACTTTGTTAAAATAGTTTCAATCATTGAGTTCATTTAAAGCAAATTTACTTGTATAAAAATTATTTCTAAGCTTGCTTGAGTTTTGTCATTTTCAAAATACTTGTCAAGTTAAAGCTAACAGGCATGAATCCATCCTCCCCTTATGTTGGCTAAATATGCTCCTCCATGAAACATGATTTATTTTTCCAATTTTGTTTAAATTCATACTTAATATAATTTCTACATAATTTTTACATCATCACCACATCAAAATTACATCACTCCAATTCATAAAACTCCATGGTCGAAACCTCTAAGGAATGAGTCTCAAAGACTAAATTTGATTTAAGCCTAAATATCTACGTAAAAACTTTAAACATAAGGGATTAAAGCTTAAAACCATGAAAACATACAAAATTCTTATGAATCTTACCTTGACCAAATTCTTTGGGAGAGCTTACAACCTTATTTTGGCCACTGTAGCAAGAGATATTGGTACCAAATTGTAGAGGAGACTGAGGAGAGCAAGTTTGGCTAAGACAGTTTTTAGTTTCAGTGAGTTTTCGATGAAATTTTCAAGCTTTCTCTCTCCTCTTAAGCTCACGTTAGTGGAGGTTTAGAATGGTTCTGGTTGCTACCTAAAAATGAACCAGGAAACTGCTGAAAATTGGCTAAAAATTGATATTTTATTGGCCAATTTATCATTTTGCCCTTATACTTAAAGAAACTTTTCAATTTTGCCCCTAAAGTTTGACTTTATTGAAAGTAATCTATCCAACCTCCAAAATATTTTATTTAATCATAAATCACCTCTATTTAACTTACTCTAATGGTTGGTGGAGCTTTTGTTAGGGTTCGGTTACTGAGTTAGATAAAATTATTGAAATACCCCTAATTGTAAAATCATGTTAATTTCTACCGTTACACATAATTTATTTCATCAATCTACATGCTCTAAGACTTTGTTTCATGAAGAATTATTTATCATGGACAGTAGGTCAAAAATCCATTTAGTTTAACCGGTATTAACGGAAATTCTGACAGCTTATGAACTAAACTGTCATTTCTCAAATTGTTGCACATTTTTCAAAACATGCATAAATACTTGAATTCAGGGTTAAGATTCTTACCATCATAATTTTCGGCTTTGAATATCAAATTCATCAAGTTCCACCTCTATCGGGACCTTAAGAAATTAGTAGGGCTCACATACTATTTTGCCTTAATACCTAAAATTTAAACAACAATTTATTAATTATCAATATTCAATAATCTTAGTTATATAAATAAAATTAGATAATGCTTTAAAATATGAGGTCTCACAGAGTCTTCGAACGAAATCATTACGACAATCATTATAAATTATATTATTTTTAATTTAAAATATTAGAAAAGGTCCAAAGTAAATGCTAGAAATATTCTAAAATTTTTTTAATCTTAAATGGATAACTTGATCATTTGAGAAATATTAGAGAAAAAAAAACCAAAGTGTTGAGTATCTTAAAAATCATTCTAAATAAAATATATAAAAAGTAAAAAAAATTAAAAAAAAAAGGTATCATTAAAAGCTTTTAATTCTTAATGAATAATTTAATAATTTTAAGACTATAAAAAAATAATCATCTTAAGAACCTGGATGATTTTTTTCACCTAAAAGTTTGATTATGACATCAACACATCATTATTTTTACTCCAATTTGTAATTGTTTGGATACTCCTTTTTCATAAAACAGCTTAATAATGTATCAACCCATTATTATTTTTACTTCATTACCCCATTTTGTAATTTTTTTGGACATATGTCAACATGTGAATCCTTAGGGATTCTTTTTATATTAGGTTATAGCTTTTTAATTATCATGAATAGTTTTTAAAATATAAATAATTTATTACAATTTAGAAAAAATTAATTATAATTTTTTTCAAGTTGGAGAGATATAAATTACTTTAAAAATTATAAAATAAGAGTTTTTGTGATTATAGTTGTAATTCACACATTTTATAGCAAGTTGTGCGAAATAAAAAAAAATTCACAGCCACGATGATTGTGGTGACCACAATGATTTATGTTATGCACGCAATCACGATAAACACTACGCAATCAAAAATGTGACCGCGAGCACAATTTAAATCCCTGGTTTAACTCTATCATATTAGCTTCCTTAAAAGTTCCTTAAATAGAAGAAATGAAAAATGCAATGTTTTTATGCAACCCTATCTTTTTACTTCTGAGAAATTCCATTATGTATCAGTCTAGTGCTTCAAATTAAGTCCATCAAATCCAAAACATGTGCAGCTAAAGCTAGCAGGGTTGCAAGCCTAATGCAATGGTAGCTAGCTAGAACCGAATTTCACATTAATTTTCCTCTATATTAACTTTTATATACAACTAATAGTTTATTGTGATCTGGACTCAAGGTTCTCAAATTCAGGCTACTATTTGTTTCTTTGTAGAGAAATGTGATTTGGTTTATTTTAAAGAAAATGGCAAACACTTTCCAAATTTAGCATGCAATGCAAACCACAAAATGTTCACGTCCAACTCTAAATGGGCATACTAAATTTTTATTAAATAATCAAACTGAATGCATAATGTAATGATGTCAGGCGGGACGACATTACTTTAACGGAATTATTTTCGATACCTGAGGTCGATAAATACAGATAGATGGAGGATTAATGGTGACGTGACCTATAGCATCCAGGTCGGATATAATAAGTAGAAAAGTGCCATAGGTGTGTTGTGGGATAAAAGGTTCTAATGATGGTGATGATGATGAAGAATCAAACTGAATCATTCCATAAGAAGAATTAAAATACAAAATGTAAACGTTCTTCATTCAATATATATAGTAAATGGCACAAGATTACAATGTTAATGTTTCAAAGCCATAAACGGCCGCATATAATATTATAAGCTCCAACGCGGTTAAGGTTAAAGCATTTCTAACATAAAAACTTACATAAAGAAGGAAAGCAGCAACTTATACATAAATATAACGTTAAAGCTTTTAAATTTATAATATTTAATATTTTAAATGTTATATTTGTTTTGTTATTAAAATTACAGTTACAACACTAACCTAATTTCATATTTATATGTATATTTTTATATTATGTCTCTAAAACGTAGTCCTAATTCTTTAGCTAAATAAATCACGCGAATTAAATGGATTATACAAATTAAAATAATAATGAACATATAAAATTATATTAATAAACCAAAATAAATTATTGGGTTAATAGCATAAATGCCCCTTGAATCATAATGATTAATTCAATGTGATTCATCAACTGAACAAAATTTAATGTTGTTACCAACATTTCATTGCGTTTACTGATATGATATGTAACATTAATTTCATTTGTTGAGTCAGCGAATAGTAGACCAATAAAAGGATGACATATGGAAAGACATATTGCATGTAGACCTGACAATTCGTGTTCATAATTCGTTTTCGTGTCATGTAAAACCGTGTTCGTGTCGTGTAAAACACGAAGATTTCGTGTCAAAACAGAAAACTTAAAATGTTATTTTTAGCTTTTACCACATTCATATATTAATTTTACTTAATCTTAACCCCGTGTCATCTCGTGTCGTCTCGTGTCATTTATTCGTATCGTGTTCGTGTCGTGTATTCATGTCGAGTCTGAGATTGTCAGGTCTAATTGCATGCCACTAGTGATAAACTGGATGGCCACATGTTATGCTAAAAAAATAAAAAAAAATTTTTTCTCTTTTTTCCTTTTTTTCCCCTTCTCCTCTCTCTCAAGATCTCTAGCCCCTCCCTCCATCATGGCTGCCATGGCTAACATCGACTTGGTCGGTCGACTTCCAAAACGGCCAAAAACATTCTAAATAGATCGAGATCTGGCCATAGAAATCTATGTGCTAACCACTTTTACACATTTTTTCCACTCATGAAAATAAGAAGTGCAAAATTAATTCTAGAGTTTGTAATTGTTCAGTAAAACCACATTATTCTCTTATTAATTTATGGTAGTCCATGTGATTGGTAAGCTTTAATTTGATTTTCTAGAATAAAATTACTACATATATATATATATATATATATATATATATAACAATTGAAACTTAGTAATTTATTTCCAATAATTATCAACGAAGTTTTTAAATTTCACAAGTAAATTAAGATAATGACACATAATTTTTAAAAAATATTAAAATATAATTAAAGGGGTATCTCCATTTGTAAAATCTAAAAACTCCATTTATAATGTATTAGATAATAATCCATCATTTAAGTACTTAGTATTTTTATTAATTCGGCAAGTGGTAGCATAATTTCTAGATTTTTTTTAACAAAAAACAGAAATAAAAATGGTTTATTTTCTTGATGTCTCTTATTTATAGAGTAATATATAGCAAAAAGGTACAAAATGCTTCGGAAAAGATCATATCGAGGGGGGTGGTGCGTCGGCCGTGATAAACATCTGCAACCCAGCGGCACATACATCAGCAACGCTATCAATGAAATAGTTATTTCCCGCAACAAGACTGATCGTGGTATTGCCTGAATCATACACTTTGGCTCCATCATTAACAGTACATGAATCGAACCCTGCTTCATTCACCACCGCCACATTGTACTTCTTGGGATCGTATAGGAAAACTACACCACAACCAACAATCACAAGTTATTATCGTCATTTATTGCCCTTCCATATATGTATAGAAGAATTAAAGTCATTAATATATTGCATACATACCGAGTAAATCACCGGCATAGAAGTTTTTGCGTACAGTCCAGCTCTGCATGTTTCTGGCCAAGCCCCAACCATCAAGATCTCCAACTAGATAGGTTGTGCAGTGAATTACCTCGAATGGGAGCAGCAAGAAAAATAGCAAAGCTGGGGATAGGATTGAGCAGCCACTAATTGCCTTTCTCATTTTCAGATTCTCTATTGAAATACTTTCCTATCAATATTAATCTGGAGAAAACAAAGAGAAGATCGAGAAAAGATGAGTGTTGCTGTCTTTGATGAAACTAAGCAACCATAAGAATTAAGGTAACGCTTTTTATAGAGGCCGGAGACAATTAAAAACGATGACCTGTAGCTTTAATTGTTTTTTTGGAAGTAAAACAATGTTACATGGAAACAATTAATCTTTTCCTCTCTCAATGTCTCAACGTAACGCTTTTTATACAGGCCGGAGACAATTAAAAACGATGACCTGTAGCTTTTAAGTGTTTATTTGAAATGGAAACAATTAATCTTCTCTCTCTGTATATAATGCTAATCAATCTTTTCTAGATAGATAACACCAAAATGGTAATTTAAAAATTTACAAGGGAATCTAATTTATACATACATATCTAATCTAATATATATTATATTCCATAACAACTGTCAATTCAAATCTCAACTAAACTAGTATGAATATTCAAATTTAATTATGATCTAATTATTTATTTGAAACAAATTAATATTTTTTAAATTTTTGTTACTCAAATCTTTATCAAATTATTTATTTTAAATAGCTTAATATTTTTCAAATATTTGTTATTCAAATTTTAAACTTTATTTACTTATCCTATCAAATTATCTAGTAATTATCTATTTTAAAAAAATTAATATTCTTTAAATTTTGTTATTCAAATCTTTATCAAATTATGTATTTTATAAAATGTCTATTTTAAATAACTTAACATTTTTCAATTATTTTTTATTCAATATTCTATTTTAAATAATATCTGTTTTAAATAATTTAATATTTTTCTAATATTTGTTATTCAAAATTTAAACATTATTTGCTTATCCTATCAAATTATCAATTAATTATCTATTTTAAACAAATTAATAAATCATATATATATATATATTATTTCAGAAAACATAAAAACCCCATAAGCAAGCCATGTAAACACCTATGTAAACGTGTTCTTTTTACGACATGTAGAATTAGGATACATATAGGATTTATTAAAACTGAAATTAAATTAGTTTTTTTATTATTATATAACTAACCATTATCCACATCCTAAATAATAGAAAGTAGTCCAACGGTTTGAAACCACAAATATGTCAAAGGAGGTCATTTTGAGGAGGTCATTTTGAGAGTTAAGCATACTTTGACACAACTAAAGCATTAGAAATCACAAATATGTCAAAACAAACTTGTTCATATAGATTTTAAGCATATATAACATCAAATCATCATACTTGTGAACATTATGCCATGATTTCCAACATACACGTTCTTCATTAATGCACATGACATGTCATTTTGCATATATGACATATTTGGCAATTTGAGGCAAGTAAATACATTATCAACATATAGAAGACTTGCTCAAAATGCAGAAATCCAATAATCATTTCAAAATCATAAATCATGCTTTTCATTCAATGCATTAAGTACTATTCATCAAACATTCAAAGATCATTGTCATGCTTTTTTGTTCAATCATTTGACTCGCAATGCATCAAAAATCATTAACCAAATTTCTCATCAAAGCACAAATAATCAAATAATAGTTTTAAGGAGTAAGGAATTAAGCTTACAAAACTCCTTTGCTTGAGAGTGCTTTGCCTTGAATTGTTGAATCCACCTTAGGCCTTTCTTAAAGGATTGTTGTGACCTTGCCAAGGATGGATTTCCAAGCTCTTACTCTTTCTCATTGGCATAAGCAATCTCCATGGGGGGTGTGTAGAGCATTTGATCTCCATTGCTTCTTTGTATTCTCATGCTCTAACACTCCTACAACAATTTAAGCATGTTTTGGTACCCAAATTTTCTTGGGTCCATGAGAGTTAGTGCAAATAATTGTTGATCCTTTTGGGATCCATTTCAAGCACAAATCATCATTATTTATTGCATGCTTTGGCACCCACATTTTTCTAACAACTCTTCCTCTAAATGTAGTTTTTCTATAAGTGCATGCTTGTGAAGAGTGTCCTATTCTATTGCATAGTGAGCATGTGAGAGATGTATCATGCATAGAATTTTTGCTCACTAGGAAATTCTTAAGATGAGTTTCTTTATGTATTGCATTATATCCCAACCCATCTTTATCAAAGAAAGCTCTTTGGGTCTCAAGCATATGATCTAATTTTTGTTGACGCATATAAAACCTAGAAAATGAGTTATGCAAATATGTATTCTTTTCATTCAACTCATTTATCTCTAAGTTAGCCTCATCTAATTTCTTTTGAAATTCTAACGTAGCATTCAATAGCTCATCATTTTCCATTTTTAATTTTGTAATCATTTTCTTGTATTTGAGTTCATGCATTCAAATTCACTAGCTAGCTCGTCAAAGGCATTTTGTAAATCGTCATAGGAATGGTCATTACATTCACTAGAGCTATGTTTCTCCTTTTCATCCTTGATAGTCAAAGAGCTAGGATTTGCTAATTTATCTTTAATTTCTTCTAATTTCTTTTCTAGCTCCAATTTCACCTTGGTGAGTTCATCATTCTTTGAGCCTAGATCTTTTATTTTCTCCTCCAACTCAAACTTAGTATTTATCAAAATTTCATTCTCTTTTCTAAATTTATTTAACTTTTTGTTATATTTTGCATGCATTGATTTATATTCATCACTTAGCTCATTAAATGCATCTTGAAGCTCATCAAATGAATATTCTTCTAAAGTTTGTGAGCTATTCTCAAAATCATCACCAAGAGCCATTTAAGATCGTTTTGCTCGATAGAGGTTAGTCTAAATCAATCTCCCAAGCTCTAATACCAATTGTTGGTTCTTATAGGCAATACCGAGAGGGGGGGTGAATCGGTTTTTCACTAACCTTAGGTTCGTTTTTCGGTTCCTTTAAATTCTCTAGCCTATATTGATATTTTCTTTGTTCTCTAAGCTACTCAATTATGCAATATAAATTCAACACAATAAACACAAATATAATTGCAAATAAGTAAAGAGAGTAAGGATAGAGAAATGTACGCAAGTAATTTATAGAGGTTCGGCAACCTTGCCTACGTCCTCTACCTTGAGATGCTCCCAAGGATTTTCCCCAAATTTACTATCTTTGAATTTGTATTACACTCCCTCTTTTTCTAGGCTAAAGAGAAACCTCTCTCTTTTTCTAGGCTCAAGAGAAACCTCCCTCTTTTTCTTAGGCTAAAGAGAAACCTCCCTTTTTAAAAGGAATGAATTGGTTTACAATGGGTGTAATCAAAGAAGGCCTCTAAGTAGGCAAATGATTACAAAGATTAAGCACAAGGAAAAAGCCTATACAATATTTGTGCTATTCTATACAAGGAATATGAGAGTGATAAAAGATATTGAATTCTAGCTCTTAAACTCTTTGATTTGCTTGAAAAGATGAAGAAATTGAAGAATGATATGTCTTGGGTGCTCTCTCTACTTTCTTCAGCTTCCAAGCCTCTATTTATAGTCCATTGGATGTGTTCTAGACGTTGGTTGGAGCCAAAACTTGAATATGACCGTTGTGTCTCACAAAACTAGCCGTTACAGCACTTTTTCGTCGCGACGGATCGATCCCATGCCCAAAGGGATCGATCCCTTTAGTCCAGAAGCTTAATTCTTGGCTTGAGGGACCTTGGAAGTCATTCTGCCATAAAGAGATCGATCCCTTTTTTCAGGGGATCGATCCTTTTGATCAGGGGATCCATCCCTTCAGACAGGGGATCTATCCCTTTGATTAGGGGATCTATCCCTTCAGAAAGGGGATCCATCCCTTTGGAAAGGGGATCCATCCCTTACAATATTCATTTGCGTTTTCTAGGTCTTTAGGCATTAAAAACATTCTAAAACCAATTTTGAGTATTTTTAAATATGACATGATTTTGAAAACATGAATTTGAGTCCAAAAAATTTATCAAGTAATTTTCTTAAAATATATTCAATAATTTCATAAGAAAATTACTTAAACCAATAATTAAAAAATGTTTTCTAAATTGATTAAAGCCAATAAAGATAATCAATTAAATCATAGGTTTTTATTTGATAAAAGCACTTAATATGGCTTATGAAAATCATAATTGATGAAGCAAATTTACAATATGAATCAAACATTTAAGATTACTTAAGTTTTTGTTATTTCAAAATATATATGTCAATTTAAAGCTAACACCCTAAACAAACCTCATTTGGGAGTGAAAGTCTTCTGCAAATTAATGCTCTGAGATTTGCTCCGATTTTTATTGATTAAAATAACATATCAGAAGCTACTGAGAAAAGATGAAGAAGAAAAAGGGGGAGATCGGTTTCAAGAAGATCACTCTACATGGAAGAACCACAATTTTTCAAGCAAGCATTTAAGAATGCTCAAAAAAAAAAACCAACAGAACAATGGATTACAGTCCCTGGTTTCAAAGATTTCATCTGATTTTTTTGACTAAAAATGCCTATAAATAGTCTAGAGCATATCACAAAGGAACACACAGAGAAAAAAAGGATAGACGGAGAGAAAAGAAAGAGAGACATACAGAGACATACAGAGAGAGAGAGAGAGAGAGAGAGAGAGAGAGATAACAGAGATACAGAAACAAAAGAAAGAGTAAGCTCAGGGATACACTGCGATAGTTGCGAAGAGAGGCGACCTTGGTTGGATTAGCGGCGACCAAACTGGGAAGAGGAGAATCGAAAAGAAGAGGAGGATAAAATTTACCGAGTCGAATACTGTAAGTATATTCTGCTTTCTTCATTTAAGAAAATTCTAAATAAACCCCGTGTTTTGCTAAACCTACCACGTCCAAATAACTAAAAGACACTGTTAAATCTTATTCGCCGTCCATTTATGCGGGAGAGCTCGCTACTTTAGTTCAATTGTATAGGCGAGCTCTAGTGACTAGGCGAGCTCTAGTGACTGGCCAGTTCACTTGTATGGGCGATCTATAGCGATCAGGCGATCTTGCTAGGAGCTAGTTCACTTTGTATGTGTGAGCTATAATGGGCAGGCGAGCTCACTATGCTCTAGTTCACTTTAGTGGCGAGCTTTTGTGTGCGCTTCCCTTTCGCATGCGAGTTCTCACCTCAAGTAACTCGCGTGTGGCAAGCTGTTTCATGAGCGAGCTCTCGTGCACAAGTTGGCGAGCTGTTCCGTGGGCGAGCTCTCTTGCACAAGTTGACTTACGAGTGGCGAGCTATAAAAGGGCGAGCTCTTGCTAGCAGGTTGAGGCGTGGCGAGTTGGAAAAGGGTGACATCTCATGCATGGCGAGTTGTTCTGGGTGAATGTACACACCTAATTTTGTCAGAACAATTTCTCTAAATTAGAGAAAATCAAAAAATAAAAAAATGATAAAAAAAACAAATCAATTTTGGTCAAATCTTAAGTTGAAACCCCATACATCTCTGAAGGAGACCGAAACAAACACGCAGCGGAAATAAAACATTCGGCCTCCACCAGGATCGATTCGGAGGGTTGCCTGATTAGGGTTTCGAGATTTTACCTAACGTTTTCTCTGCTTTTTCTGTCTTTGGTCGAATCACAAGCAGCAACTTCTCGTTCCTGCCTCTATGGTATCCACACGAACGGATCTTACGACTCTTGAACGTCTCACGATCAGATGCCTTAAGGAGCGTTTTGATTCTTTTAACCGAACTGCTAGCTTCGATTAAAAGAATGTTTTGTTTTCTGTTTTTTTTAAAAAGTGCAGCTATGTTTTAGAAAAACATCCTTTTTATAGGCAGTAAATTTTACCCTAAAATTTACTGCCAAACAGAACTCTAATCCTACTTAGAATAGGATTAGTTATATCCCTAATCCAATTCAGAATAGGATTAGTTATATCCTTAATCCAATTCAGAATAGGATTAATTAAGCTCCTCATTGATCCGTTCTAAGTGTGCGACCCAATAGGTTCTCAAAACAATGGCAATGACAAAATTGTCATAGGCAATGAGCGGTATCTAGCAACATATCATTGCTACCCATGTAACGAGAATGTCAATGACTCGACATAACCTTACTCGTGATAGATGTTACCGTGTAGTCTAATCCCTTTATCCTTTGATGTCTTGATTAGACACAAGTCATGGAATGTGTCACACTTGTATAGTCTAATCAGCGTTTCTTGATTCCTGAGTAGACTAATTAAACAAATAAAATCAATATCTCATATTGACTTATTCGAGCACGGCCATGCATTTCTTAGTCTCACTCTATCAAAGGGCCCAAGACATCACTCTTGTTATATAAGAGGGATAAATTCTATCTTGATCACTCAACATCCCTCTACATAGATCAAGGCATACCCAATTACTACCTTTATAGTCCATCCTGTTACGAATGACATCTAGCAGCATTAAAGTATGCAATTCTCTATGTTGGGATCTGTGATGATCTCAAGTCAAAGGATCACATACACCATCATCACTATGAGAATCGCTTATGACACTCATATAACAATCCATGTAGCGTTCTCATGGAGGGTCGATCCAGTACATAGTTCTCTAACATGTACCTATGTGATGACTTGATATCCTATATCGATGAAAATGGTCATCAGTCAACCACATACTAGTCTTATCGTATCATTGTTATCCTTGTTCACAATAATACTTGACTAGGGATACTTTAAGAATAGTGTGTTATTACTATTCTAAGGACATTATTATATAAGATTATATTACGCAGTTATAAGACAAATATAATAATGAACTATAAATAAAAATGTTATGATACATAAAAATGCCAAAGTCAATCATCTAATGAATGGTTCTAAGGGCATAATCCAACAATCTCATGCAAACTCTAAAATTAAAAATTTCAAATTTGAAAATCTCATGTGAAACACATGCAAAATCACACCTTCAAAAGTTGACTAAATTTGATATTGTTGCCAAAAATAAAAGAAATTTGTTGCCATAAGAAAGATAGTAATAATAAAAGAAATAATCACAGTGAAATAAAATCTTTGAAGATTGATTACCAAAAATAAAAAAAATGAAATGGAAATAAATTTTAAAAAAAGGAAAGTCAAAGAAAATAAATGGAAGAATCCCATGATCATGGAATCAATAAAGGGCCTGTGATTTATTTTCCTTAAAAAAATATATTATGATAAAAAAGATATAAAAGAGGGAGCCACGGTTAACCTAGGGGAAAAAAGCTGGGAGGGGAAAAAACCCTAGAAAAACCCTAAGAAAAACGTTAGAAGAATCAGGGGGAAAAACCCTGCTGTTGGAGATCGTCCCTGGCTCCTTGTTGCTGCGCCACCATCTTCCTCCATCGTATCATCATTTTCATCTGCCTCTGCCGCTTCCATCACTACCATTGCTACATTGCATAACAAACATTTTTGTGCCTCCTGTTCTTCCTCGATCCACTGCAGTTTTGCTGTTATAAAACCTAACTGCATTGCTCAAGGCTCGACGGCTGTTCCTGTTCATAACCATTTTGCTGCACAAGCAAAGTTAGGAAAGGAGCCTTATTGTTTCCTCACCAACCGGAGATTATTCAGGCCACTTTTCTGCATTGCCATTTTGCTTCTGTTTGCACGCTTCTGCACCCAACCACTCCACTGATCACTCCTACACCATTCACAGTTCCAGCCTTGCATGCTTCTACGTTGTCCCCATCCAAACCCACAGCTGGCCACAAGTTTCTGCTGCTGCGTTGTTACTGCCATACGTGCCACCTTGTTGCCGTTTGTGCTTCACTTGTTGTCAATCTAAGTCACAGCCGCCCACATTCTGCACCACCAAGCTGAAGCAAGCTACTTCTCCTGTCTCAAACCATTACAAGTTGCTGCCTTGAAGCTGCTACGTGGACAAGAAACCACTTCTAGGAGACACAGAAAGAAAGAAAAGAAAGCATAAATAAAGAAACACAAAGCATAGTAAGGTAATGAAAAACTATAGCTGCTGTTATCACAGTAATTGACATGATATTGAAGTCATTTTTCTACTCCTTTTATAATGCTTTGCTTTAAGTTCACGTGTCTCTTAGTCTTTGATATTGAGTAATTATGGCGTTTGGGAGTGTGTATATATATATAATTTAATTGGTTCACATAATTTGACAACTTTATTCATTTTAGTTATTATTTAGTTTATTTAATTTATATGCTATTCCTTTTAGAATTATAGTTATTAATAGAAATTTAGTTGTAGGTTAGAAGATTAAAATTATGTAAGATGTTTTGTAAAAATATAATAAATATATAAATATATAAATATAAAAATAATAAGAATATGTTAATATTTTCCGACGATGGAACTCCGAGGGGATTGCGATCGAGTAATATTCTCGGAGATCTTGAGGTGAGGAGATCCTTTTTAAGTCTTACCAGCTTGATGGAAGATTTAAAAAGTCATTCCCGATATTTAAAAATCAAATTTATTAAAAAAATTGAAATAAGAACTAATTAAAATTAATTACAAACAAAAGGATTAGTAATCAAATTAGGAGTTAAAAGTCATAAAAATTTTTAATATATTTTAGATAGAATAAAATCATACAACTACAAATATTCCAACGACGGAATTCTAAAGGGACTGCGCTTGAGTAGTACTTTTAGATATCTTGAGGTGAGGAGAGTTCTTTTAAGTCTTGCCAGCTTGATGGAAGATTTAAAGGACATTTCCAAGATTTAATAAATTAAATTATAAAAATAAAAATTAAATTAGATTAGATTAAAAAATAGTAAATTAAAATTAAGTTTATTATAATAAAGAATAAAGATCAAGTTAATAAATTAGAATTAAAATTAGAAAATAATTAAAATAACTAGAAATTAAATTAAATTAAATATTTTAATAAATGTGAATCATTCCGATGATGGAATTTAAAGGAAATTGCGCTCGAGTAGTTTCTTTAAAAGCTCCTAAGGCGAGAAAGCTTCTTCAAGGTCTTACCAGCTTGATGGAAGGTCTTTAAGAAAATTTTCAATATCAAATAATTCATGTTTATTTAAACATATAAGAATATATATATTAAAAATAATAACAATAGAATAAGATAAAAAAATAGTATAAAATTAATAGAAATTGGATAGGAGTTAAAATAGGGTTTGCATAAGATATTTAAACAATCCGACGACGGAGCCTCTTCAAGAAAGGCGATTGGTCCTACTTGAATACTCTTGAGGTGAGAAAAACTTTTAGGTTATCCAACCAGCTTGATGGAGGAGACTTAAAAGTCAAAGGCAAAATTAAGATAATCTTAGATATTTTGGTATCATTTTAGGATGGGCGTTGTGAGGGTGCTAATCCTTCCTCACACGTAACCGTACTCCCGAACTTAGAACTCTTAATGTAGACCAAGCCTGATCCTTAGTTTGAATAGGTGACCAATCACACCTAGGTTAGAATGGTTGGTGGCGACTCCGTAGTTTTGTGTCTAGCTATTAGGTTTCTCGAAACTTTATACGTTAGGACAGCGAATTAGTGGATTAAGAAATAAATCTATGTACAAAATGATTTCTGTTTGGTGAGCTATAAAAGGGGAGCTCTTGCCAGCAAGTTGAGGCGTGGCGAGTTGAAAAAGGGTGACATCTGGTGCATGGCGAGTTGTTCTGGGCGAATTAGTGGATTAAAAAATAAATCTATGTACAAAATGATTTGTGTTAGGCGAGCAATAAAAGGGGAGCTCTTGCCAGCAAATTGAGGCGTGGCGAGTTAGAAAAGGGTGACATCTCGTGCATGGCGAGCTGTCCTGGGCGAATTAGTGGATTAAATAAAATAAATCTTTAATTAAAAATGATTTTTTCAAATTTCACCAAAGTGTTGGAAAATTTGGAACAAAAATTAATAACTTCAATTCTCTAC
Organism: Heritiera fomes; assembly: GCA_032173925.1. Classification (NCBI taxonomy): domain Eukaryota; kingdom Viridiplantae; phylum Streptophyta; class Magnoliopsida; order Malvales; family Malvaceae; genus Heritiera; species Heritiera fomes. The sequence goes on along the minus strand of JAPDPM010000009.1, from coordinate 9,410,718 downwards.
ATTCGATCAATGTGTTGAAGGATGTAAGGAAATTTTTCACAAAAACTTATAAAAGGAATTTGTCTAATTCAAAAATAAATTATTTTTAAAAAAATGATAATAATGAATAATTTTTTTAATAAAAATGTATAATTTCTTAGATAATAGAAGTAAAAGAAAATTAAACCGATGATGAAATTTTAGAATTTCGCGAGTATGCGATATTTAGAAAATTCTTAGGTGAAAAAATATTTCTTCTAAATTTGACCAAACTGTTGGAAATTTAGGGAAAATAATTTCAGTATTAAAGATTTTCATTCCAAGTTCAAGAGTAAATAAAATTATAATTTTGATGAATTTCACGAAAAAATTAAAAACATGATATATTAATCCGACGACGGAGCCTCTTCACGAAGACGAGTGTGTCCTGTGAATACTCTTGAGGTAACAAAATTTCCTTAGGAACTCAATCAAAGTGTTGGAGAATATCCTAAGAAAAATGACAATATAAATAATAAAAAGAAAATTTTAATTAAGCATAAAAGACTATTTAAATTAAAATTGCTAAAGATGAAACATGGTTAATTGGTACTGTCCATTGGACGGGCGTTGTGTGAGTGCTAATACCTTCCTCACACGTAACCGTACTCCCGAACCCAAATTTTGAAACGAAGATCAGTATACTTATTCTTAGTTTTGAATAGGTGGCCAATTACACCTAAGTTAAAATTGATTGGTGACGACTCCATAATTTTTAATGTCTAGCGATTAGATCACCGGACAAAAATCGTTACGACACTAAATTTTTATTAAATAATCAAACTGAATGCATAATATAGTGACATTAGGTGGAGTGGCGTTACTTTAGCGGAATTATTTTCAATACCTGGGATCGATAAATACTGATAGATAGAGGATTGATGGTGATGTGACCTATAAGATCCAGGTCAAATAGAGTAAGTAGAGAAATGCTATAGATGTGTTGTAGGATAAAGGTTCTAATGATGATGATGATGCTGATGAATCAAACTGAATCATTCCATAAGAAGAATTAAAATACAAAATGTAAACGTTCTTCATTCAATATATATAGTAAATGGCACAAGATTATAATGTTAATGTTTCAAAGCCATAAACGGCCGCATATCATATTATAACCTCCAACGCGGTTAAGGTTAAAGCATTTCTAACATAAAAACTTACATAAAGAAGGAAAGCAGCAACTTATACATAAATATAACGTTAAAGCTTTTAAATTTATTATATTTAATATTTTAAATGTTATATTTGTTTTGTTATTAAAATTACAGTTACAACACTAACCTAATCTCATATTTATATATATTTTTTTATATTGTGTCTCTAAAACGTAGTCCTAATTCTTTAGCTAAATAAAGCACGCGAATTAAATGGATTATACAAATTAAAATAATAATGAACATATAAAATCATATTAATAAACCAAAATAAATTATTAGGTTAATAGCATAAATGCCGCTTGAATCATAATGATTAATTCAATGTGATTCATCAACTGAGCAAAATATAATGTAGTTACCAACATTTCATTGCGTTATCTGATGTGATATGTAACATTAATTTCATTTGTTGAGTCAGTGAATACTAGACCAATAAAAGGATGACATATGGAAAGACATATTGCATGCCACCAGTGATAAACTGGATGGCCACATGTTATGCTAAAAAAATAAAAAAAAAAATTTTTTTCTCTTTTTTCCTTTTTTTTTTCCCCTTCTCCCCTCTCTTATGATCTCTAGCCTCTCCCTCCATCATGGCTGCCATGGCTAACATCGACTTGGTCGGTCGACTTCCAAAACGGCCAAAAACATTCTAAATAGATCGATATCTGGCCATAGAAATCTATGTGCTAACCACTTTTACACATTGTTTCCACTCATGAAAATAAGAAGTGCAAAATTTCTAGAGTTTGTAATTGTTCAGTAAAACCACATTATTCTCTTATTAATTTATGGTAGTCCATGTGATTGGTAAGCTTTAATTTGGTTTTCTAGAATAAAATTACTACATATATATATATATATATATATATATAACAATTGAAACTTAGTAATTTATTTCGAATAATTATTAATAAAATTTTTAAATTTCACAAGTAAATTAAAATAATAACACATAATTTTTAAAAAATATTAAAATATAATTAAAGTGGGATCTCTATTTATAAAATCTAAAAACTCCATTTATAATGTATTAGATACTAATCCATCATTTAAGTACCTAGTATTTTTATTAATTCGGCAAGTGGTGGCATAATGTCTAGATTTTTTTAACAAAAAACAGAATTTAAAATGGTTTATTTTCTTGATGTCTCTTATTTATAGAGTAATATATAGCAAAAAGGTACAAAATGCTTCGGAAAAGATCAAATCGAGGGGGGTGGTGCGTCGGCCGTGATAAACATCTGCAACCCAGCGGCACATACATCAGCAACGCTATCAATGAAATAGTTATTTCCCGCAACAAGACTGATCGTGGTATTGCCTGAATCATACACTTTGGCTCCATCATTAACAGTACATGAATCGAACCCTGCTTCATTCACCACCGCCACATTGTACTTCTTGGGATCGTATAGGAAAACTACACCACAACCAATAATCACAAGTTATTATCGTCATTTATTGCCCTTCCATATATGTATAGAAGAATTAAAGTCAGTAATATATCGCATACATACCGAGTAAATCGCCGGCATAGAAGTTTTTGCGTACAGTCCAGCTCTGCATGTTTCTGGCCAAGCCCCAACCATCAAGATCTCCAACTAGATAGGTTGTGCAGTGAATTACCTCGAATGGGAGCAGCAAGAAAAATAGCAAAGCTGGGGATAGGATTGAGCAGCCACTAATTGCCTTTCTCATTTTCAGATTCTCTATTGAAATGCTTTCCTACCAATATTAATCTGGAGAAAACAAAGAGAAGATCGAGAAAAGATGAGTGTTGCTGTCTTTGATGAAACTAAGCAACCATGAGAATTAAGGTAACGCTTTTTATAGAGGCCGGAGACAATTAAAAACGATGACCTGTAGCTTTAATTGTTTTTTGGGAAGTAAAACAATGTTACATGGAAACAATTAATCTTTTCCTCTCTCAATGTCTCAACGTAACGCTTTTTATACAGGCCGGAGACAATTAAAAACGATGACCTGTAGCTTTTAAGTGTTTATTTGAAATGGAAACAATTAATCTTCTCTCTCTGTATATATTCTAATCAATCTTTTCTAGATAGATAACACCAAAATGGTAATTTAAAAATTTACAAGGAAATCTAATTTATACATGCATATCTAATCTAATCTAATATATATTATATTTCAGAAAATATAACAATCTCATAAATAAGCTATGTAAGCGCTTACATGAACATTTTTTTCTCACGACACGTAAGATTAAGATACATGTAACATTTATTAAAATTGAAAATCAAATTATTTTTTTTGTAACCACCCATTATCCACACCAAAAAAAATAGGAAGTAATGCAAAGATTAAAAACTCACCAAAAACCAACTCAATCTACTCATTAAATAAATTTTAAAAATACTATTATCGGCTCATTATCCACACCCAAAAAAAACGAAGTAGTGGAGTGATAAAAAAGCTCACTAAAAAACTACTTGCAATCTATTTATTTAAATCAATCTTAAAAATTCTATCATCTGGTATTCTAAGTAGTACATATTTTACAGTTTTCTTTTTCACAATTTTTTCTCACAATCAATCCAACGTTTTAAAATTCAGTTTTTGCAATCTATTCATTTAAATCAATTTTAAAAATTCTATTATCTGGTATTCTAAGTAGTACATATTTTACAGTTTTCTTTTTCGCAATTTTTTCTCACAATCAATCCAACGTTTTAAAATTCAATTTTTAAACAGTTTCTTATCTTATTCAAATGCCGGTACTATTTACTCGTTTTATTTAAGTTTCATCTAAATAGCATGTCCATTCATCAAAAACAATGAGGAATGTAGATTTACAAATTTAAAGGCATTAATTAAATAAAACAATTAAAATATTATCTAAATATATTTAAAACTATTAAAATAATCTAAGTTATTATGTTAAAAACTTTAAAATAATTAAAATATCATGTAACTTAAAAGTAATTAAATTATTATATGGCATCTACTCCATTTAAAAAATAAATTAAATTCTCTAATATATCTAAAACAGTTAAAATAATTAAGCATAAATTTTTTTAAAAAAGTAAAGTGTGCGAATAATACGAATTTTTATTTATACATACATATTTAAATAAAATTAAACCATGCATCGTATGGGTGGCAAACTAGTCTAATATATATTATAAAGCAAAAACATACATACATGTATAGTTTTGCTGATGTAACATCCCAAAACCACATTATAACCTAATATTTACTTATAATTTACATTTACTTACCGGTTGGGCTGTCTGTGATGCTTAACAACTCTCTTTACTTTAATAAGAATTAGCACTCTTAACTCCTCGAAAATCATATAGAAATATGAATTATTAAATCCTTTCCTTAAGGTGTATACATTCTCTTCTATTTAAAGTAGTACTGTACCATTACTGAATATATAAAAGAGTAGAACATACCTTCGATATCAAATCTTCGGAAGGTAATTTTCTTAGTCCAAAATCTATAATCTATGGAGTGGAAAAATAAGGAGTGAGCGACAACATGCTCAGTAAGGAAGGTGTATGTTGCTTTATAAAACATACATCAAAACATTATATTTGTCCTTACGATCAAATCCACTAGGAAAATAATGAATATAGTTAACATTTAACAAGATTCAGTAGATCCTTTCAGTAAACAGAAATCAATAAGTTGAGACTAGGCATTCAAACAAATCATGCTCTCACAAGTCGTCCGCTTTTAGGGTGCACCCATAGGCCATCGCCCCTCACGGCTATCTCAACTAGATCTATGGCCATAATCTATAAGTGTTTCTCGGGTCCACTTGCCAAGTGACCTCGAGACCGCTGATGACTTGGCGGGTCCATCAGCCTTGTGACGCCCTGAGGTGTATCCGTTGGTCCATTGACCTGAGCCACCGCCCCAAGTGGGTCACGCAATTATATGAGTAATACTGCATGAACTCAGAGCCTAAAGTCTCAAAAAGAACTTTTTATATCTCATGAAAATCCTTATGGAATTATCTCAATCCATATTATCATTTTTTTCAAAATGATTTTGATTTCCAAAAGGTTTAGGCTTTCTGTTTACAAAACACCTTGAAAACAGTCCGAAATCTCAACATTTAAACCTCGTCACCCATGGTCAGCTCGCCCATGGCAACTTCCCCATAGCAGTGAACCAGTGTTCGCCCACCCACTTTTGCCTTTAAAAACAAGTAAAATTGGCTCGCCCATAACCAGTTCGCCCTCTCTGGCATTGCCATGGTCAGTTCGCCCAAATGCGATACTTCCTTGGTCACACGCCCAGTACATTAAAAACATATTTTCGAAGATAAAAATTAGTTCATTTTTCGTTGAGAAAAATTTGGAAGAGTGAACCTATTCGCCATAGTCAGCTCGCTAATCCGGCTCGCCCATAACACTCTAAACAAAGGGGTCGCCCGCCCCAGTACATAAAAAAAATCACTCGCCCAAGATATTATAAAAAAAGTTCCTCACCCAAAATTTCAGAAAAGATTTGGCTCGCTTGCCATTATTAGTTCGCCCAACAAATAACATAAGGTTGGTTTTGTAGCTCGCCCGCCCAAATTAGAGTAATTTATTAACCAAATGCATGTCATAAATCAAAATAATTTCTCAATAATTTTCATACAATTTTAACTCCACATGACATGCATTCACTTCACACACATCTCTTTACCTCGTCTGATGAAGCTTTGCTCTTCGCCCGCCTTATCAATTCTCACTTCCCGGTTGCAAAGTGAAATATTTATTCCATTAATATTTTCTTTTCGAATATTTTCTAAAACTATTAATATTTCTAAAACTTTGGCGAGATTCTGTGACTCTTCTACAGCTCGTCATTCGCCCAACTGAACTCGCCATTCGTTTATGGACTTACACGTTTGAGCTCGCCCGACCATTCAACTCACCATTTGTGGCTTTTTATTCAGTGTTGGGCTCGCCCATTAATTGAACTAACACTTGGCGATTTCTTTACTTCCTACTCGCCTCTTTGTTGATCATAAACATTCCTCATGGGCGATCGCTATAGTCGTCATTCTCGTCGTTTGGCGATCATCGGTCCTCGCCCATCCCAATTATCATTCTGATTAACCAAAGAGCTTGGCGAACACATATGTCACTGTAAGATCTGATTCTACACTACTGTAGACCCTAAATTCATAAAATTGAAAATGGAAATTAAATAAATAATGAACATTGATTTCCACTTGGTTGAAAAGCTCCTTATCATGAGATGAGAATGGAGCAATTTCAGTGAGATATTGTATGGGCGAGAATGTTGTTCAGCTCGCCAAAGGGCGACCAAGCTAGGGAGTTCGCCAATAGGTGAACGGATCGCCAATGAATGGTGGCGAGTGTGTTGTTGGCATGATGGTTTAATGGCTTGTTGGGCGAATAGTTAAGTTCGCCATGTCTATTGTTAGCATGATCGCCCGAATGGGCGAGGGCTTGTGATCGCCCATATGAATGATGTAAATTAAATAGATGAATGTGATCGCCAAGCCTATATGTGATCGCCAAGGGAAGGGAATCATCTTATATTTTCCAAATATTGAGTTGGCGAACTAAATTACATTTGGCGACATAAAATTAAGTTGGCGAGTTGATGACTCAAGATGAGGAGGCGAACTGGAATCATGCACGGACAAAACGAAAAGAGAATGAAACCATTTGGCAGCCAAAATTGACTTATAAGTCACACAGTTGAAGAGAATTAATGGAGAAGAGGTTGAAGTCAGTAAGGAACTTATACTTATTGGTTGAGAAACAAAACAAAGTCAATAGAAGCAGAAAAAAAGGAGTGTGGAAGAGAGACTTTCACGCCATTTGTGTTGCAGTTTTCTTCATGCATTAAATGCATGAAAGACATGAAATAAATGAAGGAAATGGGATAAGGCCAAGTGAGGGGCTCTGATTGGCTAGCATGACTATATAAGAGGAAATGCTTGAGGGAAATCCATTTAGCAAACTTCATCTTCCTCCTGAGAGCTATGCAACTGCAATGGTTATGTTCTGATTTTCTCTCATTTCTACCATGCCTGATTTACAAAACTTCACTTTTAGGTTGGCTAAATACATAAATTGCTTGCAAACCTTTCCTCCATAGTTGATAAGCTGAAGGAATAAGAAAAAGGAGGCCAACATGAGACAGAAAGCAATCTATTCTGGAAGTGCAGTTGGCTAAGGTGAGCTTCCTTATTTCCATGATTATCTGGGTGTTTGATGATAGATTTCTATGTTTCACAACATAATAAACATAGAATACAGTCTTGTTTTAGTTAGATCCTTAGAGAATATGAAAACAAGGAAAATAATGGAGTAAGTGACGGGAATGGCGACTACTGTGATCGCCCAAGTTGAAATTTAGTGATCGCCAATGGGCGAGTAGGCAATATAAACTCGCCATAGTTGTTGTTGAATGGGCAAGGTCGCCCAATTTAGTATAATTCATGGGCGAACTGATAAAGGACGGGCGAGCCCATCTCTGAGTTGAAAGCCGTATGGCGAACTCACATGCATGAAGCATTGGGCGAGTAGAAATGTGGGCAAACTCCCACATTTAAGTTAATGTAAACCTGGCGAGTTGAATATTGGGCGAGCTCACAAATATATGGCGAGTACTGGTGGGCGAGCTCCCACGTGTAAGCAATTTGGTGAATGGCGAGCTCGGTCGGGCGAACTATTTCGAGCTCCGTTGGGCGAGTAGTCATTTGTTTTATCTCAATCTCGCCAAGTAATATGAAATAAAAATATTAATAGAATTTATAAATTATTTGCAGCCAGGAATTATGAACTCGATGAATGCGATTTGGAAGGCGAGAAGGAAACAAGGCTTCGTTGGACCAGGTAAGGGAGATGTGTGTGATATGAATGCATGTCCTGTGGAGTAAATTTTATGAAAATATTGAGATAAATGTTTTGTTTTATGACATGCATTGTTTGAGAAATCTATTTTATATTGGGCGAGCTACTAAGCCGACCCTTGTGATAATTGTGTGCGAAATGGTATTGGCAGGCGAACCAAGTTTTTATGAATTTTTGGCGAAGAAGCCTTTTATGATATTTGGGCGAGTAACTTTGTTTAAATAAAACGGCGGGCGAGCCATTTTGGCGAACCCCTTGTTATTCTTTTGGGCAAGCCGCTAAGGGCGAGCAAGATTTCTGTATTAAAAAGCTAAGTGGCGGGTGAATACTATTTCCCGCACTGATGATTGACCATGGGCGAGCCAGATGGGCGAGCTAACCATGGCGAACAGGTTTCATGTTTCCAAAGTTTCTTAATTGAAAAATAAACTGATTTTCATACCTTTGAAAATAGAAATTATAAACCTCTTTTGGGCGATTTGACTATTGGGCGAGCCACTTAGGGCGAGCCAGATTTGCTTAATGTTTTAAAAAGCAATGGTTGGCGGGCGAACACAAGTTCACCGCATGGGCGAGCTGCCATGGGCTAACCAATTAGGTGAGCTGACCATGGGCGAGCAGGTTTTAAACGTTGAGATTTTGGAATGTTGTAAAGGTGTTTTGTAAACAGAAGCCTAAACCTTTTTGGAAAATCAAATCATTTTGAGAAAATGATAATATGGGTGAGATAATTCCATAAAGGTTTTTATGAGATATAAAAGTTAATTTTGAGACTTTAGGCCCTGAGTTCATGCATTATTATTTATGTTGTTGCGTGACCCACCTGGGGCGGTGGCTCGGTCAATGGACCAATGAGTGCACCTCAGGGCGTCACAGGGCTGATGGACCCGCCAAGTCATCAGCGGTCTCGAGGTCACTTGGCAAGTGGACCCGAGGACCACCTAGAGATTGTGGCCATAGATCTACTATATCCCTTTTTGGGATTATTATTCCGTTCTCGCAAGGGGGAGGGGGAACGATGATAGCATGAGGATGCCTAGTCTCAACTTGTTGATTTCTGTTTACTAAGATGATTTATTAAATCCTAATTACTGTTTACTACATTTTAAAGTAAACTGATTAGCCAGTGATTTGAATGCTGTTTTGAGTGTGTTGTTTACTATATCCAATGTTTTCCTATTTGATTTAATGGTATATAGTTTGGTTTTATAAAGCAGCATATGTTTCCTTTACTGAGCGTATAAATCGCTCACCCCTTTGTTTTAACTCCACAGATAAAAGACACGGAGTATAGAGAATTAGCTCTCAGATGGGTATAGCTATGTTTAAAAGCGCTGAGGCATGTTATGTTAAACGTGACAGGTACAGTCTCTTCTCTTTTACATTTCAGACATAAGTATACAGTACTACTTTAGCGAAAAAAATCAATAGGGGATGTTGGATGTAAGAAATCATGAAAAGAATTTTATATTCAGTATTTGATAAATAAATGGTTATCATTTATTACGGTCATTGTTGAGTGTTAATGGCATCGCAGACAGCCCAACCAGTAAAGTTGTATTGAAATACGTGCAAAAAGTGGTAACGAGATGTTACAGATTTAATGGTATCAGAGTCTGAGTTGGTCTGATGTCTGTTGATGCCTTTAGCATGGGAAGTGTTGAGAAAGATTAACATCCCCTATAATACTGTATAGTCTGAATGTATAGAGGAGTCAAATGACTGTGAATTGAGTTAAGTGTTGAAATATGGTGAAAGTTGATGAATTAAGGGTTACAAATAGAGATAGTAATCCAAAAAAAAATTTGCACGAGATAGTTGATCTTATCATCATAATGTCGGGTTTATTCGGTAAGGTACAGTGAGGAACTCGGTGAGGGCCCCACTAGGACTTCTCTGTCCATATCGAACTAAGATCCTAAAATGATGATATTGAAATGAAAAAGGGGTTAGTATTAGTGCATAAGCCCTAAGATCGCATGTTTGGAGGTATATCGAAGTGAGAAAATTAAAGGGAAATTTATGAACATTTGATGGTGTAAAGGATGATTCCTACTGTGGACCCCACAGAGATATTGATAAGTAGGGCGACCCAGAGCATAAGCTATGAGAGGTCGCAAGATAGTCAGCCTTGTTGTGAATTATAGGGTCTAAATTAAAGTGAAAATATGGGTTATATTGATGAGAGATTATTGAACATTGTGAAAAGTGATGTACTTATAGAGTGTGAACTAAAAGGTGAATTGTGCGAGAAATGATGTAGTTCTAAACACTCCTTATTTTGGGAGAATAAATATTAATAGTGAATTGACAATTAAAGAAGTCAAGTGTTTGAGTCATTGTGGATGCGAAAGAAAAACCTTGAGGTAGGCGAGCTCGAGCACGGTTGGAAGGACCGAGAGTCGAGGTGATAGCCAAAGAGGATAATATGGATAAGTAGCGTTGTCACAGCAATCGTTGTCGATGGACCCAGAAAGGGGGTTGCCATGGCCGGTTGGGCTGGTCCGTTACGATATCCATAGAACCGAGATATTATGAAATTTATGTGAAATACTCGACGGGAGAGAACTTTATTGGACAGCTCGGCAATGGGCATGCAAATCAATGATCGCCAATGGTGTGGGCAAGTTGGATGATGGCGAGGGCGAATATATGGGCTCGCCAATATAACATGAATTGCTCAAGTGGGCGAGGACTCTGACCGCCAAATAATTCTAGTTATGATCGCCCAAAGAGTATGACCAGTAATCCAGTAATCTGATTAACAAATTGTGGTATAAATCATAGCAAAGTGGCGAGAAGAGCGATCACCAACAATATGACATGAATCGAAGCAATGTGGCGAATAGAACAATATCTATAATCGCCAAGAAAATGAAATGTCTCGTATTTGCCAAGTTGGCATCAAGATTTAGTTGACAAGCTTAGAGGTTGGTGAATTGAAATAGAAATTGTTTGTAAACTCGTATCGGTGAATTAGTAGAGCTTAAGATATTACTCAAGAGATTGATGAGTAGAGAAATATAAACTGTTTTGGTATGATTGGCGAAAACGAAAATTATATCGTTTTGAAGAACAATTGGATTTGTACTCTCTACAGTTGCTTCTAGGTTCCGGAACAAGTATGGTATTCTAAAATACCTATCATATTCTATCTGGATCCCTAGCCGACTGTAGTATCCTTCCTATTTGTGTGCCTAGAGCCAACTAGGATGATTTTAAAGAGAATAAATATGTATATTAATATAGGTAATAGTATCGAATAAAGTATGGAAAACCTTACTGTTAAGTCAATAACTACGAGTTCCAACTGAACTATATGCATTAGAGACGGGAGGTCTCAAAGGATTAAGTGGAAATTGAAATTATCTGAGCAAAGGATCTTACTATGGAAGTGAGATTTGAAGTGTGGTTACTGGGGTATAGAATTTATGAAGTTTACCCGTATAACATAAATGAATTGTTGAAGAGGTTGTAGAATTTGCTACCTTATTGATGCAATACTTATTTGTGGAAAAAAAAGTAAGATTGAATGGGTATGTATGAATATAGTATTCGAACTGGTTACGAGATAGTAACAGTAAAGTACTATATTAAGTAGGAAAATGACAGAGGTGATAAATGATATAGAATGGAAATATCTTAAGAGACAAGTCATATGATGACTGGGGAACACGAGTGTTGAGGTAGTTCCCAAGTATAAGAATAAATGTGATTTTGTATGATCATCACGTGATTATGGCTGGAATTAATGACAAGCCAGAATTGGACGGATGAAATTGTCATACTCAAAGGAGCAGATACAAGAAGTACTGCTAATCCTGAAAAAGGATATACATATGTGTACATATGTATATATTGGGAATGTGAAATAGTATAAATAAAGTGATGATGAAAATCTGAAAGATAATAAATTTCAGAAATTGATGTGAGGAAAAGTAGATTCTCAAGTATATTCTCCAAGTAGTGACATTTCATGTACTAGGAGAATAGAAGAGATAAAAATGATAATTTGATAAAAGAGAAGTTATCGAGGTAAATGATTACCTAAGACATAATCGATGGTAAGTATTAATATCTGCAAAAGAAATGGCAGTTATAATTTAACCATGAAACAATCACTGTGGGATGGTAGAAAGTCCGAAGAATCATGAGGTTATAGTAGTAAGTATGGATTGAGTAACCAAATTATTTCACTTCTTCATCATCAGGTTTCGGGATATATTGAGTGCTTTAGTCGATATATATCAGTGAAACAGAGAGAACGAATGTGAAGTCCCAGTGAGTGGGTACTTGTGATAGGGATCTCTGATTTGCCACATGCTTTGAGAAGATAGCAAGAGGCTTTGGGATTCCTAAATTTTGCTGTTAGCACCGCCTCTGATTGATATAGATATCCGAGCGCATTGTGTGGACGCTCTGGGATATATTGAGAGCGAGTGCATTGTATTTAAGAGACTACTGGGACAATTGCATATGATTGATTAAAACTATCTAAATGATAGTCACTAAAATTATTATCGACTAAGCACTGAATGAGATGATAAGTGATAAATAGTCTGAATGAGTTACTGTGTAAAGGAAGTGAAAATTGTTAACTCCCAAGGATGATAAAAGATTTCAAGCAGTATAAAATGTTTGTGAGAGAAGAAGCCGAGATTCTTCAGGACTTTAAGCAAAATCCGGGATGGGTGACCCACAGGGGGCGATCGCCCAATAACGGATAGCATGTTGTGAGATATGGGCGAACTATGAAGTCGCCGACTCACTTGAAAGAGTAAACTTGGGGTGTAAAAGAGTGCAAAAGAGATGACTGTTAATGGCCTGAAAAGATGGGCAGGACTTTTAAAGATAATATAGAGTATAAAGGGATATTTGTGGTCTCATATTAGAGACGAGATTCACTAGAAGTTAAAAATGTGATAAGGAAGAAAGATACCTATATTGGTGGTACTTCCTATAGTAAGTGAAAATTGAAAAGAGTAAAATGCTATCTGCATAGTCGTGGATATATCGAGAAAGTCCGCTTATTCCTTGAGTATGGAATTCATTGAGCTAATTAATGCCTTGGCCGAGTTATATGTCAGGGAAATGGTGAGGTTATATAGTATTCCATGGAGCAATACGGTTGATAGGGAGTCCCGCTTCGTATCTCAGTGTTGAGAGAGATTACAGGAAGCTATGGGATCCCGTTTGAGTTTTGCACCGCAGTTTATCCGCAGACTGAGAAACAGTCTGAGCGTAAGATATGGACGCTCGAGGATATGGTGGGAGCGTATGCAGTTGATTTTATAGGCTCCTGGGATAATCCTTTACCCTGACGGAGTTTGCTAATGATAATGGCCAAAGGAGAGTATAGGCATAGCACTTGAAAAGGGTTTATTAAGCAGATGATATAATCCATGATAGCATGAGAAATTGGGAGACCGAAAATTATTTTCAACTTGGTCAAACAGATTTCTTGAGAGATACAAGAAATTATGTATATTAAGGTCTTACCATCGGGATGCATAAAGAGAGGGAAATTGAGTTTCCGATGCATTGGATCGTTAGAGATCTGGGATCGTGTGAGAAATGTGCACTACCTCCAAAGTTGTCAGGAGTGCATAATATATTTCAAGTCTTAATGATGAGAAAGTACTATCCATATCCTTCTCACGTGATTCGGCATGAGTCCTAGAGATTAGAGAGGACATGAGTTACGTTGAGAAACCGATACGGATTCTGGATAGGAAAGATTAAGTATAGTGATAAAGTGTTGTTAAAGTGCTCTGGCGGTAAAACACTAAGGTTATGGCGACTTGAGAATTAGAATGCCTTATAAGTAAGAAATATACAGACCTTTCACACTGATAGGTTCGGTTGAAATTTGGAGGACCAAATTTCTTAAGGTGGGGAGAAAATGTAAGATCTGATTCTACACTACTGTGGACCCTAAATTCATAAAATTGAAAATGGAAAGTAAATAAATAATGAACATTGATTTCCACTTGGTTGAAAAGCTCCTTATCATGAGATGAGAATGGAGCAATTTCGGTGAGATATTGTATGGGCGAGAATGTTGTTCAGCTCGCCAAAGGGCGACCAAGCTAGGGAGTTCACCAATAGGCGAATGGATCGCCAATGAATGGTGGCGAGTGTGTTGTTGGCATGATGGTTTAATGGCTTGTTGGGCGAATAGTTGAGTTCGCCATGTCTATTGTTAGCATGATCGCCCGAATGGGCGAGGGCTTGTGATCGCCCATATGAATGATGTAAATTAAATAGATGAATGTGATCGCCAAGCCTATATGTGATCGCCAAGGGAAGGGAATCATCTTATATTTTCCAAATATTGAGTTGGCGAACTGAATTACATTGGCGACATGAGATTAAGTTGGCGAGTTGATGACTCAAGATGAGGAGGCGAACTGGAATCATGCACGGACAAAACAAAAAGAGAATGAAACCATTTGGCAGCCAAAATTGACTTATAAGTCACACAGTTGAAGAGAATTAATGGAGAAGAGGTTGAAGTCAGTAAGGAACTTATACTTATTGGTTGAAAAACAAAACAAAGTCAATAGAACCAGAAAAAAAGGAGTGTGGAAGAGAGACTTTCACGCCATTTGTGTTGCAGTTTTCTTCATGCATTAAATGCATGAAAGACATGAAATAAATGAAGGAAATGGGATAAGGCCAAGTGAGGGGCTCTGATTGGCTAGCATGACTATATAAGAGGAAATGCTTGAGGGAAATCCATTTAGCAAACTTCATCTTCCTCTTGAAAGCTATGCAACTGCAATGGTTATGTTCTGATTTTCTCTCATTTCTATCATGCCTGATTTACAAAACTTCACTTTTAGGTTGGCTAAATACATAAACTGCTTGCAAACCTTTCCTCCATAGTTGATAAGCTGAAGGAATAAGAAAAAGGAGGCTAACATGAGACAGAAAGCAATCTATTCTGGAAGTGCAGTTGGCTAAGGTGAGCTTCCTTATTTCCATGATTATCTGGGTATTTGAGGATAGATTTCTATGTTTCACAACGTAATAAACATAGAATACAGTCTTGTTTTAGTTAGATCCTTAGAGAATATGAAAACAAGGAAAATAATGGAGTAAGTGACGGGAATGGCAACTACTGTGATCGCCCACGTTGAAATTTAGTGATCGCCAATGGGCGAGTAGGCAATATAAACTCGCCATAGTTGTTGTTGAATGGGCGAGGTCGCCCAATTTAGTATAATTCATGGGCGAACTGATAAAGGACGGGCGAGCCCATCTCTGAGTTGAAAGCCGTATGGCGAACTCACATGCATAAAGCATTGGGCGAGTAGAAATGTGGGCGAACTCCCGCATTTAAGTTAATGTAAACCTGACGAGTTGAATATTGGGCGAGCTCACAAATATATGGCGAGTACTGGCGGGCGAGCTCCCACGTGTAAGCAATTTGGTGAATGGCGAGCTTGGTCGGGCAAACTAGTTCGAGCTCTATTGGGCGAGTAGTCATTTGATTTATCTCAATCTCGCCAAGTAATATGAAATAAAAATATTAATAGAATTTATAAATTATTTGCAACTGGTAATTATGAACTCGGTGAATGCGATTTGGAAGGCGAGAAGGAAACAAGGCTTCGTTAGACCAGGTAAGGGAGATGTGTGTGATATGAATGCATGTCCTGTGGAGTAAATTTTATGAAAATATTGAGATAAATGTTTTGTTTTATGACATGCATTGTTTGAGAAATCCATTTTATATTGGGCGAGCTACTAAGCCGACCCTTGTGATAATTGTGTGCGAAATGGTATTGGCGGGCGAACCAAGTTTTTATGAATTTTTGGCGAAGAAGCCTTTTATGATATTTGGGCGAGTAACTTTGTTTAAATAAAACGGTAGGCGAGCCATTTGGTGAACCCCTTGTTATTCTTTTGGGCGAGCCGCTAAGGGCGAGCAAGGTTTCTGTATGGAAAAGCTAAGTGGTGGGAGAATACCATTTCCCGCACTGATGATTGACCATGGGCGAGCCAGATGGGCGAGCTGACCATGGCGAACAGGTTTCATGTTTCCAAAGTTTCTTAATTGAAAAATAAACTGATTTTCATACCTTTGAAAATAGAAATTATAAACCCCTTTTGGGCGATTTGACTATTGGGTGAGCCACTGAGGGCGAGCCAGATTTGCTTAATGTTTTAAAAAGCAATGGTTGGCGGGCGAACACAAGTTCACCGCATGGGCGAGCTGCCATGGGCGAACCGATTAGGTGAGCTGACCATGGGCGAGCAGGTTTTAAACGTTGAGATTTTGGAATGTTGTAAAGGTGTTTTGTAAACAGAAGCCTAAACCTTTTTGGAAAATCAAATCATTTTGAGAAAATGATAATATGGGTGAGATAATTCCATAAAGGTTTTTATGAGATATAAAAGTTAATTTTGAGACTTTAGGCCCTGAGTTCATGCATTATTATTTATGTTGATGCGTGACCCACCTGGGGCGGTGGCTTGGTCAATGGACCAATGAGTGCACCTCAGGGCATCACAGGGCTGATGGACCCGCCAAGTCATCAGCGGTCTCGAGGTCACTTGGCAAGTGGACCCGAGGACCACCTAGAGATTGTGGCCATAGATCTACTATATCCCTTTTTGGGATTATTATTCCGTTCTCGCAAGGGGGAGGGGGAACGATGATAGCATGAGGATACCTAGTCTCAACTTGTTGATTTCTGTTTACTAAGAGGATTTATTAAATCCTAATTACTGTTTACTACATTTTAAAGTAAACTGATTAGCTAGTGATTTGAATGCTGTTTTAAGTTTGTTGTTTACTATATCCAATGTTTTCCTATTTGATTTAATGGTATATAGTTTGGTTTTATAAAGCAGCATATGTTTCCTTTACTGAGCGTATGAATCGCTCACCCTTTTGTTTTAACTCTACAGATAAAAGACACGGAGTAGAGAGAATTAGATGTAAGATCCGATTCTACACTATTGTAGAGTCTAATTTCATAAAAGTGATAATGGAAATTAAATAAATAAAGAGTATTGATTTCCACTTGAGTGAAAAGCTCCTTATCATGAGATGAGAATGGAGCAATTTCGGTGAGATATTGTATGGGCAAGAATGTTGTTCAGCTCGCCAAAGGGCGACCGAGCTAGGGAGTTCACCAATAGGCGAACGGATTGCCAATGAATGGTGGTGAGTATGTTGTTGGCATGATGGTTTAATGGTTTGTTGGGCGAATAGTTGAGTTCGCCCTGTCTATTGTTAGCCTGATCGCCCGAATAGGCGAGGGCATGTGATCGCCCATATGAATGATGTAAATTAAATAGACGAATGTGATCGCCAAGCCTATATGTAATTGCCAAGGGAAGGGAATCATTTTATATTTTCCAAATATTGAGTTGGCGAACTGAATTACATTTGGCGACATGAGATTAAGATGGCGAGTTGATGACTCAAGATGAGGAGACAAACTGGAATCATGCACGGAGAAAACGAAAAGAGAATGAAACCATTTGGCAGCCAAAATTGACTTATAAGTCACATGGTTGAAAACAATTAATAGAGAAGATGTTGAAGTCAGTAAGGAATTAACCTTATTGGTTGAGAAGTAAAACAAGGTCAACAGAAGCAGAAAAAGGTGTGGGAAAGGGAGACTTCCACGCCACTTTGAGCTGCAGTTTTCTTCATGCCTTAAATGCATGATAGACGTGAAATAAATGCTGGAAATGAGATAAGACCAAGTAGTGAATTCTGATTGGATGGCACAGCTATAAAAGAAGAAACAATTGAGGATAACAGAGTTAGCCAACTCCAGTTTTTTTTACGAAAGCCATTTCTCTGTTTCTTCCATTTCTCTGCCATGTTCGATCTACTAAACTCCAACCTTAAGTTGGTTAAATACATAAACCAGCTTGCAAAGCTTTCCTTCTTAACTTGATGAGCTAAAAGAATAGGCAAAGGAAGGCCAACATGAGATGGAAAGCAATCTGTTCTGGAAGTGCAGTTGATTGAGGTGAGTTTCATATTTCTGAGGTGTTCTTCATATTCAATGGTAGACTTATATGTTTACAACATAGAACACAACCTTGTTTTAGTTAGATCTTTAGAGAATATGGAAACAAGGAAATTAATGGAATAAGTGACGGCAATGGCGACTACAGTGATCGCCCATGTTGAAAACTTGTAATCGCCAATGAGGCGAGTAGGTAATAAGGAACTCGCCAAGGTGAAGTTTGTGTTCAAAGGGCGAGAACGCCCAATTCTAGTGAAGTGAATTAATGGGCGAGCTCAAATGCAGAGGCTTTGGGCGAATAGGATTGTGGGTGAACTCCCACAATTAAGTCAATGTAGACCTCGTGAGTTGAATGTTGGGCGAGCTCACAAACCTACGGTGAGTAATGGCGGGCGAGCTACCACGTGGAAGCCATTTGGTGAATGGCGAGCTCGTCTGGGCGAACTAGTTGGAGCTCTATTGGGCGAGTAGTCATTTGATTTATTTCAATCTAGCCAAGTGATATGAAATGAAAATATTAATAGAATTTATAAATTATTTGCAACCGGGAATTATGAACTCGATGAATGCGATTTGGAAGGCGAGAAGGAAGCAAGGATTCGTTAAACCAGGTAAGGGAGATGTGTGTGAAGTGATGCATGTCCTGTGGAGTAAATTTTATGAAAACATTAAGTTAAATGTTTTGTTTTCTGACATGCATTGTTTGAGTAAGTTATTTGATAATTATTTTGATTCGGGCGAGCTAAAAGCCGACCCCTATGCTGTTTTCTAGATGAACTGATACAGGGCGGGCGAGCCCTTGTATTTTTATGTTGGGCGAATTGGTATTGGCGGGCGAGCCAAGCCCTTTTATAATTTTTATACACCCGTTTCTAGTTTTAAGGGCGAGCGAACCGTTTTTATAGGAAAGCTATGGGGCGAGCCAAATGGCGAGCTCTCTTTATGAGAACTGGGCGAGTGCCCTTGTTTTAAAGGGAAATCCGGGTAAGCCATAGTTGGGCGAACCTTTTTTAATGTGTTTGGGCGGGCGGCCCTTGTTTTAAATATAAGGCGGGCGAACCGCTATCAACGAGACATACTTCTGTTTTGAAAAGCTAAGTGGCGGGCGAATACTAATTCATCGTCTTGTCGAGTTGATTACTGGGCGAGCCACTAAGGACGAGCCAGTTTTGCTTTCAGATTTTAAAAGCAAGAGGGCGGGCGAACACAAGTTCTCCGCATTGGGCGAGCTGCCATGGGCGAGCCATATCAGGCGAGCTGACCATGGACGAGCAGATTTTAAAAGTTGAGATTTTAGAATGTTTTCAAGGTGTTTTGTAAACAGGAAGCCTAAACCTTTTTGGAAATTGAATCATTTTGAGAAAATGATAATATGGGTGAAATAATTCCATAAAGGTTTTGCATGAGATATGAAAGTGATTTTTGAGACTTTAGGCCCTGAATTCATGCATTATTATTCATGTAGTTGCGTGACCCGCCTGGGGCGGTGGCTCGGTCGATGGACCAATGAGTGCACCTCAGGGCGTCACAGGGCTGATGGACCCGCCAAGTCATCAGCGGTCTCGAGGTCACTTGGCAAGTGGACCCGAGGACCATCTACAGATTATGGCCATAGATCTGAGATAGCCGTGAGGGTCGATGGCCTACGGGTGCACCCCAAAAGCGGCAGATTCCGTTCTCGCAAGAGGGAGGGGGAACGAGGATAGCATGATTTATTTGTTGCCTAGTCTCAACTTACCAATTTCTATTTACTGTGAGGATTTGTTGAAATCCTATATAGTGTTTACTACATTTTAAGGTAAACTGTTAGCCAGTGATTTGAATAGTGTTTTAAGAGAGTTGTTTACTATATATCCATTGTCTTTTCTACTGGGTTATTATTAAGAAAAGAATAAATGTGTTGTGATATATAGTTTTGCTTTATTTAAAGCAACATATATTTCCTTTACTGAGCGTATGAATCTCTCACCCCTTTATTTTAACTCCACAGATAAGAAGTACACGAAGTTGAGAGAATTAGCTCTCAGATGGGTATAGCTATGCTTAAAACACTGAAGTATGGCACGTTAAATGTGACAGGTACAGTCTCTTCTATTTTACATTTCAGACATATGTATACAGTACTACCTTAGTGAAATAAAGATTAATAGGGGATGTCAGATAAAAGGGAAATGAAAAAAAATTTCATATTCCATAATAGATAAATGTTTATCATTTATCACTGTTATTGTTGAATGTTAATGGCATCACAGACAGCCTAACCGGTAAAGTTATATGGAAATACGTGAAAAATGTGGTAACGGGATGTTACAGATTTAATGGTATCAGAGCTTGGGTTGGTCTGATGTCTGTTGATGCCTTTAGCATAGAGAGTGTTGAGAAAGGTTAACATCCCCTGTAGTACTGTATAGTCTGAATGTATAGAGGAGTCAAATGACTGCAAATTGAGTTAAGTGGTGAAATATGGTGAAAGTTGATGAATTATGGGTTACAAATAGAGATAGTAATCCGGAAATTTTGCATGAGATAGGCGATCTTATCATCATAATGTTGGGTCGATTCGATAAGGTGCACTGAGGAACTCGATGAGGGCCCCACCAGGACTTTTCTGTCCATATCAAACTAAGATCTTGAAATGATGATATTGAGACGAAAAAGGGATAATATTAGCATATAAGCCCTAAGATTGCGTGTTTGGAGTTATATTGATGAGAGAGAAAATTAAAAGGGAATTTATGAATATACCCCTATATTGACATGTTTTCTTTTAAAGTCATAAGTGATTGAATGGATTTAAAATACAAATTGATGGTGAAATAGTATGTGGTGGTGTAAAGGATGATCTTTACTGTGGACCCCACTGATATATTGATAAGTAAGGCGACCCAGAGTACAAGCTATGAGAGGTCGCGAGATAGTCAGCCCTGTTGTGGATTTTGGGGTCTGAATTTAAAGTGAATTGTGTGAGAAATAATGTAAACTGGTTATATATACTCCTTATGAGAAGGGATATTAGTAGTAACTTGACATTTGAGGAAGTCAAGCGTTTGAGTCTGTGGCTGGGAAAGAAAACCTTGAGATGGGCGAACTCGAGCACGGTTGGAAGAACCGGGTATCGAGGTGATCGCCAAAGAGGACAGTATGGATGAGTAGCGTTGTCACAGCAATCGTTGTCGATGGGCCAAAAAAAAAGGGGATTGCCATGGCCGGTTGGGCTGGTCCGCTACGATATCTATAGAACCGTGATATTATGAGATTTATGAGAAATACTCGATGGGCGAGAACTACATTGGGATAGCTCGCCAATGGACGTGCAAATGCATGATCGCCAATGATGTGGGCGAATTAGATGATGGCGAGGACTTAAATGAGTCCGCCAATATAACATGAATTACTGAAGTGGGCGAGAATCCTGATCGCCCAAAGAGTATGGTGAGTAATCTGATCAACAAATTGTGGTGTAAATCATAATAATGTGGTGAGAAGAGCGATCGCCAATGATACGATATGAATCAAAGCAATGTGGCGAATAGAACAAAAGCTGTAATCGCCAAGAAAATGAAATGTCTCGTAATTGCTAGATGATACAGTTGGCCTCGAGATTTAGTTGACAAGCTTAGAGGTTGGTGAATTGAAATAGGAATCTGTTTATAAGCTCTTACCAGTGAATCAGTAGAGCTTGAGAAATTACTCAAGAGATTGATGAGTAAAGAATAAAACTAGTTTGTTATAACTGGTGAAAACGAAAATTTTATCGTTTTGAAAACAATAGGATTAGTACTCTCTACAGTTGCTTCTAGGTTCCGGAACAAGTATGATATTCTAAAATACCTATCATATTCTATCTGGATCCCTAGCCGACTATAGTATCCTTCCTATTTGTGTGCCTAGAGCCAACTAGGATGATTTTAAAAAAAAAAGAATAAACATGTATATTGATATCAGCAATATTATTGAATAAGGTATGGAAAACCTTATTTTTAAGTCAGTGATCATTGGTTTCTAATTGATATATATATATATATATATATATATATATATATATTAGAGACGTGAGGTCTCAACTGATTAAGTGGACATTAAAATTGTCTGAATAAAAGATTTTACTACTTAAGTGAGATTAAAGTGTGCTTATTGGGGTATAAAATTTATGAGTTTTACTCGTATAGCACGAATGAATTGTTGAAGAGTTCGTGGAATTTACTACCTTATTGATTCAATACCTATTGTGGAAAAAGTGAAAGTGAAAGTGTATGTATGAATACAATATTAGAAATGGTTACGAAATAGTAACAGTAAAGTACTATATTAAGTGGGAAAATAATTGTGGTGATGAATGTAAAAGAATGAAATTGTCTTGAGAAGACAAGTCATATGATGACTAGGGAACACAAGTTATGAGGTAGTTCCCAAGTATACGAATAAATGTGATATCCTCTGATCATTATGTAGTTATGGTTGGAATTAATGACAAGCCAGAATTAAAAAGATGAAATTGTCATACTCAGAGGAGCAGATACAAGAAGTACTGCTAATCCTGAAAAAGGATATACATATGTGTATATATGTACATATTGGGAATGTGAAATTGTATAAGTAAAGTGGTGATGAAATCTGAATGATAATAAATTTAAATTTCAGAAATTGATGTGAGGAAAAGTATATTCTCCAAGTAGTGATATTTCATGTACTAGGAGAATAAGAGATAGAATGATCACTTGAGATAAGAGAAGTGATCGAGGGGAAAATGATTACCTGAGACGTAATCGGTGGCTAATATTAAGGTCTGCAAAAGAAAAGCAGTCCTAGATTAATCATGAAATAATCACTGTGAGGTGGTGAAGAATCCGAAAGAACCATGATGTTATAGAAGTGATTATGGATTAAGTAAGCAAATTATTTCACTTCTTCATCATCAGGTTTTGGGATGTAATAAGTGCCTTAGTCGATATACATTGGTGAAACAGAGAGGACGTATGTGAAGTTCCAGTGAGTGGGTACTTGTGATAGGGATCCCTGATTCGCCGTATGCTTTGAGAGAATAACAAGAGGCTTTGGGATTCCAAATTTTTACTGTTAGCACCGCCTCAGATTGATATAGATATCCGAGTGCATTGTGTGGACGCTCTGGGATATATTGAGAGCGAGTGCATTGTATTTAAGAGACTACTGGGACAATTACATACAATTGATTGAAACTATCTAAATGATAGTCACCAAAATTATTATCGACTTAGCACCGAATGAGATGATAAGTGATAAATAGTATGAATGAGATATTGTATAAAAAGAAGTGAAAATTTGCTAACTCCCAAGGATGATAAAAGATTTCAGGGAGTATAAAATGCTTGTGAGAGAAGAAGTCGAGATTCTTCAGGACTTTGAGAAAATTTGGGATGGGCGACCCACGAGTGGGGTGATCGCTCAACATCGGATAACAGGTTGTGAGATGTGGGCGAACTAGGTGGTCGCCAACCCACTTGAGAGAATAATCCTAGAGCGCGGAAGAGCGCCAAAGGGATGATTACTGATGGCCTAAAGAGACGGGCAGTACTCTTAGAGACAATGAGGAATATAAAAAGATATTCGTGGTCTCATATTGGAGACGAGATTAAATAAGAGTTGAGAAGGTGATAAGGAAGAAAAAATACCTATATTAGAGGTACTTCCTATACTCAGTGAAAAATTGAAAAGAGTAAAATGCTATCTGGATAGTTGTGGATATATTGAGTAAGTCTGCTCATTCCTTGATTATGGAATTTGTTGAGCTAATTAATGCCTTGGCCGGATTATATGTCAGGGAAATGGTGAGGGTTACTGTAGCATTGTAGTTGATAGGGAGTCCCGCTTCATATCTCAGTGTTGAGAGAGATTACAGGAAGCTATGGGATCCCGATTGAGTTTCGCACCGCAGTTTATCCGCAGACTGAGAGACAGTCCAAGCGTATGAGATGGATGCTCGAGGATATGGTGTGAGCGTGTGCGATTAATTTTATAGGCTCCTGGGATAATCCTCTACCTTGGCAGAGTTTGTTGATAATAATGGCCACAAGAGAGTATAGGCATAACATTTGGACAAAAAAATTATTTAGCAGACGATATAATCCACGATAGCATGCGAAATGGGAGACCGAAAATTATTTTCAACTTGGTCGAACAGACTTCTTGAGATATACAAGAGGTTATGTATATTAAGGTCTCACTATTGGGATGCATAGTGAGAGGGAAATTGAGTTCCCAATGCATTGGATCGTTGGAGATCTTAGATCATGTGGAAGATGTGCACTACCTCCCGTGTTGTCAGAATTGCACAATGTATTCCATGTTTAAATAATGAGAAAGTACTATCCATATCCTTCTCACGTGATTCGAAATGAGTCCTAGAGATTAGAGAGGACAGGAATTACGTTGAGAAATCGGTACAGATTCTGGATAGGAAAGATAAATTGGAGTGATAAAGTGCTGTAATCTAAGATCATGTTATGGCTAAGGTGCTCTGATGGTATAATATTAAGGATAAGGCTACTTGAAAATTTAAAAGCCTTATGTATAAGAAGTATCCAGAATTTCTTCACTGATAGGTCCGGTTGAAATTTGGAGGATCAAATTTCTTAAGGTGGGGAGAAAATGTATGATCCGATTCTACACTACTGTAGAGTCTAATTTCATAAAAGTGATAATGGAAATTAAATAAATAAAGAGTATTGATTTCCACTTGGGTGAAAAGCTCCTTATCATGAGATGAGAATGGAGCAATTTCGGTGAGATATTGTATGGGCAAGAATGTTGTTCAGCTCGCCAAAGGGCAACCGAGCTAGGGAGTTCGCCAATAGGCGAACGGATTGCCAATGAATGGTGGCGAGTATGTTGTTGGCATGATGGTTTAATGGCTTGTTGGGCGAATAGTTGAGTTCGCCCTGTCTATTGTTAGCCTGATCGCCCGAATAGGCGAGGGCATGTGATCGCCCATATGAATGATGTAAATTAAATAGACGAATGTGATCGCCAAGCCTATATGTAATTGCCAAGGGAAGGGAATCATTTTATATTTTCCAAATATTGAGTTGGCGAACTGAATTACATTTGGTGACATGAGATTAAGATGGCGAGTTGATGACTCAAGATGAGGAGGCGAACTGGAATCATGCACGGACAAAACGAAAAGAGAATGAAACCATTTGGCAGCCAAAATTGACTTATAAGTCACATGGTTGAAAACAATTAATGGAGAAGATGTTGAAGTCAGTAAGGAATTAACCTTATTGGTTGAGAAGTAAAACAAGGTCAACAGAAGTAGAAAAAGGTGTGTGAAAGGGAGACTTCCACGCCACTTTGAGCTGTAGTTTTCTTCATGCCTTAAATGCATGATAGATGTGAAATAAATGCTGGAAATGAGATAAGACCAAATAGTGAATTCTGATTGGATGGCACAGCTATAAAAGAAGAAACAATTGAGGATAATAGAGTTAGCCAACTCCAGTTTTTTTTACGAAAGCCATTTCTCTGTTTCTTCCATTTCTCTGCCATGTTCGATCTACTAAACTCCAACCTTAAGTTGGTTAAATACATAAACTAGCTTGCAAAGCTTTCCTTCTTAACTTGATGAGCTAAAAGAATAGGCAAAGGAAGGCCAATATGAGATGGAAAGCAATCTGTTCTGGAAGTGCAGTTGATTGAGGTGAGTTTCATATTTCTGAGGTGTTCTTCATATTCAATGGTAGACTTATATGTTTACAACATAGAACACAACCTTGTTTTAGTTAGATCTTTAGAGAATATGGAAACAAGGAAATTAATGGAATAAGTGACGACAATGGCGACTACAGCGATCGCCCATGTTGAAAACTTGTAATCGCCAATGAGGCGAGTAGGTAATAAGGAACTCGCCAAGGTGAAGTTTGTGTTTAAAGGGCGAGAACGCCCAATTCTATTGAAGTGAATTAATGGGCGAGCTCAAATGCAGAGGCTTTGGGCGAATACGATTGTGGGCGAACTCCCACAATTAAGCCAATGTAGGCCTCGTGAGTTGAATGTTGGGCGAGCTCACAAACCTATGGTGAGTAATGGCGGGCGAGCTACCACGTGGAAGCCATTTGGTGAATAGCGAGCTCGTCTAGGCGAACTAGTTGGAGCTCTATTGGGCGAGTAGTCATTTGATTTATTTCAATCTAGCCAAGTGATATGAAATGAAAATATTAATAGAATTTATAAATTATTTGCAGCCGGGAATTATGAACTCGGTGAATGCGATTTGGAAGGCTAGAAGGAAGCAAGGATTCGTTAAACCAGGTAAGGGAGATGTGTGTGAAGTGATGCATGTCCTGTGGAGTAAATTTTATGAAAACATTAAGTTAAATGTTTTGTTTTCTGACATGCATTGTTTGAGGAAGTTATTTGATAATTATTTTGATTCGGGCGAGCTAAAAGCCGACCCCTATGCTGTTTTTTGGATGAACTGATACAGGGCGGGCAAGCCCTTGTATTTTTATGTTGGGCGAATTGGTATTGGAGGGCGAGCCAAGCCCTTTTATAATTTTTATACACCCGTTTCTAGTTTTAAGGGCGGGCGAACCGTTTTTATAGGAAAGTTATGGGGCGAGCCAAATGGCGAGCTCTCTTTATGAGAACTGGGCGAGTGTCCTTGTTTTAAAGGGAAATCCGGGTAAGCCATAGTTGGGCGAACCTTTTTTAATGTGTTTGGGCGGGCGGCCCTTGTTTTAAATATAAGGCGAGCGAACCGCTATCAACGAGACATACTTCTGTTTTGAAAAGCTAAGTGGCGGGCGAATACTAATTCACCGTCTTGTCGAGTTGATTACTGGGCGAGCCACTGAGGGCGAGCCAGTTTTGCTTTCAGATTTTAAAAGCAAGAGGGCGGGCGAACACAAGTTCTCCGCATTGGGCGAGCTGCCATGGGCGAGCCATATCAGGCGAGCTGACCATGGACGAGCAGATTTTAAAAGTTGAGATTTTAGAATGTTTTCAAGGTGTTTTGTAAATAGGAAGCCTAAAACTTTTTGGAAATTGAATCATTTTGAGAAAATGATAATATGGGTGAAATAATTCTATAAAGGTTTTTCATGAGATATGAAAGTGATTTTTGAGACTTTAGGCCCTGAATTCATGTATTATTATTCATGTCGTTGCGTGACCCGCCTGGGGCGGTGGCTCGGTCGATGGACCAATGAGTGCACCTCAGGGCGTCACAGGGCTGATGGACCCGCCAAGTCATCAGCGGTCTCGAGGTCACTTGGCAAGTGGACCCGAGGACCATCTATAGAT
This sequence comes from Heritiera fomes, assembly GCA_032173925.1. Lineage (NCBI taxonomy): Eukaryota > Viridiplantae > Streptophyta > Magnoliopsida > Malvales > Malvaceae > Heritiera > Heritiera fomes. The sequence continues at coordinate 9,383,400 of JAPDPM010000009.1, read as the reverse complement.
TATGGCCATAGATCTGAGATAGCTGTGAGGGTCGATGGCCTACAGGTGCACCCCAAAAGCGGCAGATTCCGTTCTCGCAAGGGGGAGGGGGAACGAGGATAGCATGATTTATTTGTTGCCTTGTCTCAACTTACCAATTTCTATTTACTGTGAGGATTTGTTGAAATCCTATATAGTGTTTACTACATTTTAAGGTAAACTGTTAGCCAGTGATTTGAATGGTGTTTTAAGAGAGTTGTTTACTATATATCCATTGTCTTTTCTACTGGGTTATTATTAAGAAAAGAATAAATGTGTTGTGATATATAGTTTTGCTTTATTTAAAGCAGCATATATTTCCTTTACTGAGCGTATGAATCGCTCACCCCTTTATTTTAACTCCACAGATAAGAAGTACACGAAGTTGAGAGAATTAGCTCTCAGATGGGTATAGCTATGCTTAAAGTACTGAGGTATGGCACGTTAAATGTGACAGGTACAATCTCTTCTCTTTTACATTTCAGACATATGTATACAATACTACCTTAGTGAAATAAAGATTAATAGGGGATGTCAGATAAAAGGGATAATGAAAAGAAATTTCATATTCCATAATAGATAAATGTTTATCATTTATCACTGTTATTGTTGAATGTTAATGGCATCGCAGACAGCCCAACCGGTAAAGTTGTATGGAAATACGTGAAAAATGTGGTAACGGGATGTTACATTAGCTCTCAGATGGGTATAGCTATGTTTAAAAGCGCTGAGGCATGTTATGTTAAACGTGACAAGTACAGTCTCTTCTCTTTTACATTTCAGACATAAGTAAACAGTACTACTTTAGCGAAAAAATCAATAGGGGATGTTGGATGTAAGAAATCATGAAAAGAATTTTCATATTCAGTATTTGATAAATAAATAGTTATCATTTATTACGGTCATTGTTGAGTGTTAATGGCATCGCAGACAGCCCAACCGGTAAAGTTGTATAGAAATACGTGCAAAAAGTGGTAACGGGATGTTACAGTCAAAAACTCATGCAACTCTTGAGCTCGCCTCCACCTTTGGGCGAGTACTCAACTGTTTGGCGAGCAGTTAAATAAGTCTGTTCACCGTTCGCTCATCGTACTTCCTTATTCATTCTTGATTATTTTCCATCTAATTTCTTATATCTTCAACAATATTTAACTAAAACCAAGCTATATCTATGTTCATTACATGGTAAAACATAGAAATCTAGCATTAAATATCAAGAGAACCATAGAAATATGGAACTCACCTTAACTAAGTTGCTTTTCCAATAACAGAGTGCTTTTCTGCCTCTTTTAGCTTTGTTTTACTTGTTCCTTAGCTCTTCAACGGTGAAGAAAAGGTTTAACTGACCAAAAGATGAAACTCCATGGTTCACTTAGGAAAGGAACGCTAGAAACGAAGTAGAATTTGCAACAAAACAGAATGGGCGAGTAACAATAATATGTTTTTTTTTCCTCAGGTATTCTTCTTATATAGCCCCTCAAATCCACTTAAAACTTACCACCTATTCTTATCTTGTTTCCTGTCATCATTTCACGTCTTTCATGCAATTAAAACCCAGAGATATTGGTGACAAAAGGAACGGTGGTGAGGCTTCCTGTTGCAGCCCGTTTCTTCCTTTTGGACTAAATTTTCTCTTCTCCTTTTTCTCTTCCTCTCCACGCCAACCCACTTCCAGCCAACATTTATTGGCTATCATCTCATTTTTTCTTTGTTTTGTCCTCTAGCCATTAATCCCCTTCATACCTTCATTTAATGCTTTCACACTATAAATACTATCTTCAACCCTTTTTATTCTAATTAAATCCTATCTATTTCTTGTTACACTTTGATATTTGTTTTTCTTTCTTTTATACACCATACTATACATCATAACTTAAAATGAAAAGTGGAAATTCATATTCAATTGTTTTCTTTAATTTTACTAAAACAATTTATTTCCACTATCAATCATGTTCAAGTATGGTATATAGTATAATAAAATTCTGGTCTTACAGTTGACATAGCAGCTTATGTGTCTATTCTATTTTAATGACACATAAGCTATATACTAAACAACAGATTTTGCTTTTCACTTCCTTAAACAATAGTTAAACATCAGTTTTTATAAAGTGGTGATGTACATGAATAGTGGCTATGCCTTTATCCAAAATTTAAAATTACATGGATAGTAGCCATGTTTTTATCTAGAATTTAAAATTAACTCAAATTTTTTATTGTCTCATGTTTCTATCAATTTTTAAAACTAGATTTAAACTCGTGCGATGCATGAATTAATTTTATTTATTTTAAATTTTATATGTAGTTAAACTAATAATTCATTATTTGAAAAAAAAATGAGTTTTGTCTCTTTGTAAAAAAGAAAACTATAAGAATTTAAGTAAAACAAAATTATTTTACATTTATTAGATTTAAAAAAAATAAAAATGCTTTAAGATTAGATTCTAAAATCTAATAAATATTATATAAATAATTTTAAATAGTTTAGATATCATATATTTTTAAAATAGATTAGATATTATAAAATTGTTTAATTTAAATAGTTAAAATTCAAATTTAATGGATAGATTTATTTAATAAAGCAGTAGGGGAGGATGCGGAGGTGATTAAAAATACGTAAATTTTGAAAAAATAGAGAGGTGATAAAAAAAATGCATTAAGATTAGTCTTATATATATATATATATATATATATATATATATATATATATATATATATATATATATATATATATATATATACACACACACACACATACATATATATATATACATACATATATATATATATGTACATATATATATATATGTGTGTGTGTGTGTGTGTGTGTATGTGTGTGTGTGTGTGTGTGTATATATATAAAATAGTTGACTCAAAGTAAAATTCTTATGTGAATTGTCTATAAGTTTGACATATTGCATTTATACTACTAAAACAATAATTTTTTTCAAAATTTCAAAAACGATAAAAATCTCTCCTTATATTTATATATTTATATATATATATATTAAAAATACAAAATAAATCAATTATCTTTTCAAATCAATTATCTATTTCAATTTTTAAATGATAAATATTTATATCTATCTATAAATTAAAATTAAAGAAAAATAACATATCATTTATCTCTCTATACATTAAGATTACAAAATATAATATCTATATCTATATTTTTTTATCAATTAACATATTTTTTCAATGATAAAATATGTAACAATATAATTTTAAAATATAATTCATCTAGCATGTCTATTATTGGTGACTATTTTTGTATTTGTGTTATACATATAGGGAAAATCTTTCACCAATAGAGTAACTATCATAAAATTAAATTGATACAACTTTTAGTTAGTATTATATATCATGTGAGTGCAATAAAAACAAATTGATGAAAATTTTCATTGTTTCTCATTTAATGTTGATGTCCCTAATCCAACTCTAATATAAATAATAATTATATTTACTATACTCATGGGTTGTAGCTTAGTTGGCAATGCAGGCTGAGTTTGTAGGAAGAGCTCTCTGGTTTGACCCTCACTAAACATACCTTTGGGGAGGGTTGAGGAGCCTTAACTATGACAAAGCCCAAGCAGGATTAGCCTCAAACCGTTAAAACGGATGAAGATATCTATGGTTTACACCAAAAAAATAATTTTATTTACTATATTTAAAACATTAAACATAAATTATTTTATGATGATAATAAAAGCATTTTATAATTTTAATATATGTAACTTAATTATAGCATTTTGTATATCTTATAGGTACAAGTTGAATGTTAAAGCATTTAATGGTTCTAGAAAAACGATGTTTATACTTTTCAATAAGCTAATAAATTAATTAATAAAGATGTTAATAGTATTTATGAAATTTTCCGTTAAAGTATTGATTAGCTAACAATTATTTTAATATAAGATATTCAATTTAATTTAATGATATATCTATGAACATATGCATATAGCAACATAATTTTAAAATATTACTGATCTAGCATGTCTATTGTTGTTGACTATTATGTATTTGTGTTATATATATATATATATATATATATATATATATGAAAAATCTTTCACCAGTAGAATAACTATCGTTGATATAACTTTTGATTGGTATTATATGTCATGTGAGTGCAACAAAAACAGTTTGATGAAAATTTTCATTGTTCCTCATGTAATGTTATATCCCTAATCCAACTCTAAGGTAAATAATAATTATATTTACTATATTTAAAACATTAAACATAAATTATTTCATGATGACAATAAAAGCATTTTATAATTTTAATATATATACACACACACAACTTAATTATAGCATTTTATATATCTTACATGTACAAATTGAATGTTAAGGCATTTAATGGTTTTAAAAATGCGATGTTTATACTTTTCAAGAAGCTAAGAATTTAATTAATAAAAATGTTGACAATATTTATGAAATTTTCCCTTAAACTACTGATCACTAACAATTATTTTAATATAGTCCAATCTTCAATTTAATTTAATGATATGTCTATGAACATGATTTAGGAAAATAAAAAATTATAGAATTCGAGAGATGTTCGATGATCTCAAGACTTAATTTTTTGTATTCGAAATAAGAGCGACAAAATATAATATTGAGAGGAAGTACTAAGATTACCGTGTCTAAAGTGTATCATTTTGATCATAAACTTGAATGTCAAAAATTATTGAAACTAGTATGTATACATTTATGTAATATGACTATCTTTGTCATATTTTCATATAACACATGTTATAACTAAATATTAAATGGCAAATTAGTATTTTATTCATATCTTTTATTTCACCTGTAAAATTTATTGGATTATCAAGAAAAGTGACACATCATTCAAAGACAGCAATGAACACTCAAGAATCATTTACTACCACTTCAGCAAAACAAAATTTCATTGAAGAATCTTTATTTAAAAAAATTTGAACACAAGATTGATTTTAAGACTAGGAAAATTGCAATTTCTTCAAATAAAAAACATTTTAAATTTTTTCATATACTATTTACATTCAATAAATTACAATATGAATTTGATTTACCTTTTACAAAATTTACATAATTATATCCTGTCACATCCTGTGACCACATTTTTCACGTATTTCTATACAACTTACCCGGTTAGGCTGTCTATGATACTTCACTTTTTCATTTACTATTAAACAATTTCGTATAAAATTATAATATGAATTACATCCCCCATCTTAATTCTCAAGAAAGTAGTACTGAAAGTAAGTCTAAATACAGAAAATAAATGATCGTACCTCATATTATAAATCAAGTTGTCGCAATGTCCCCAAATGCACAACCGAAATGCTCGTATGTCAGATCTCTTAGTCCTCGAAAGTCTGAAATGTTAATATTAGGGAGTGAGCAAACCATGGCTCAGTAAGATAGTTATATACAACACTTGATATTCAGCTACCTATATGCTGAAAATAATTTTTCACTTTCTTTAAATCTTCCTAGAGGCTCTAGGCTCACATGTAGGAAGGATACTATAGCCGGCTAGGGATCCGGATGGAGTAAGGCAGGTATTTTGAAATACCTGTCTTGTCTCGGAACCTAGAAGCAACTGTAGAAAGTACTATATAAATTGTTCTCAAAACGATTTAATATTCGTTTTCCATAGAGTAAACCATTTATTTCTCTTCACTTCAGTATGTTTTAAAACATGTGACAGTTCAATAGTAAAACAGTGGTTTAGGATAAATCATTTTGTAATTATTTCTATCTTCGAAATAATTTTCAATGTTATTCTTTTTAAATAAACATTAATTTCTCTTTAGTTCAGTAACCGTATCTTACAGTTTAGTAAAACAGTAATATTCAATACAATACCACTCGGTAAAACAGTATCTTGCAAATCAGTAAACAGTAAACAGTAGCTACCAATTGAGTAAACAGTATACGGTAGCTTTCAGTTCAGTATCATGGAGACCAGGCAACACCCTAAATGTATCATGCTATAATATCATCCCAAATAGGGGAAACACATGAGATCTATGGCCATAGTCTATGGGGTCCACAGTGTGCACTGATCAGGTGTCCACTGGGACGCTGATAATAGGATCAGTATCTATCAGCACTAACACGTGACACGTGAGCATGATATGGGGCCTAACAGTCTCAAAACAGTAAACACGTGATATAAACCCCATTTATGAAATCAATTTCACTGAATATAAGTTCAATCAATCCACAAATATTCATAAGGAAAATATTTTAATCTTATAAATAACAATTTATAAAATATTCATACTGGGGTCATCATTCCCGAAAATGTTCTAAACATTATAGAACAATATAAATCACATTTTCCATATAGTGAAAACAGTTTATAAAATAATCACTGTAAAATATAAAAGGTCATAACTGTCCCTTTTCACCGTAAAACATATACGCACGGTTTTCCGTGCTTTCTATCAAAAACATGATTTTCAAAGTTATCGGGATTCAAATCAATTATTTTTATGATTTATGAAAAATATTCATACTGGGGTCATCATTCCCGAAAATTTTCTAAACATTATAGAACAATATCACATTTTCCATATAGTGAAAACAGTTTATAAAATAATCACTGTAAAATATAAAAGGTCATAACTGTCCCTTTTCACCGTAAAACATATACGCACGGTTTTCCATGCTTTCTATCAAAAACATGATTTTCAAAGTTATCGGGATTCAAATCAATTATTTTTATGATTTATGAAAAATTAAAATATTTATTTTCCAAATCAACACACACCCATCCCGTGTTTTCTCTGTAAACACATGCGGAGATCTTTCAGTCTCAAAACACTGTTTTCCACCTTTAATTATCTTTATGAAATTTTCTATAAACACTTATTTTCACAATTGAACCTATAAAGGTTACTTATAAAATCAAGTGAATATTTGAAGAAATATTAGTAAAATATTCACTTTGGTCCTTTTCATTTTTCACATCGTTTCACGTGAAATATCACCTATTGGGACAAATTTAGGTGATTTCCTATTTCACCATTTTCAAAAACATTAATATTTTAAAATTAATTATCAGTATATTCATGTTTTATGAAAACTAATCGATTTCTCGATTTTCGTGGTTGAAAATCGTTTCTTGTAATGAAAAATCATTTACTATGATTTTCGGTAATTTTTTTCAATAATTTTCGGCAGTATAACGATTACCGATTGGCTAGCCTCCTGCACAAAAAATACAGTTTAAATCCCAACCGGTAAATCACCACAATTTTTCAAACCAATAATTATTAATAGCATTTATAAAAATTAAATGCATAATTTAAAACATGTGTGCCAAATATCCTTACAGGCTGCACATGTCTTCTTTACCTATCTCGGGTCGATGACTGCCTCTCGAAGGTCGCGCACGTGTTCACCTCGCCCGATTCCATCGGCTCGGTTATCAAGGGAATTTTCTGGAAATTAAAATTCCAAAATTTAGAATTTTTTAATAATTATTTAAATAAATAAATTATTTAAATAATTTAACACTTTCCGGGATTTCTTACCGATTCTCATAATTCTCGAAATTTCCGGTAATTTTCGAATTCTCAAGAATTTTTCCAAATTCTTAGAATTCCTTTTCTTTTCCTCTTTCTTCTTTTCCTCTTTTCTTTTCTTTTTCTTTTTCTTTTTCCTTTTTCTTTTCTTTTTTCTTCCTTTCTTTTCCTGGCCGGTTCAGGCCATTCAGACCGGTCGGATCCCCTCCATGGTCGGTTCTCCTCCGGAGGCCGATTCTCTGGCGGTTCGGTGGCCCCTCAGCTGGCCGGCACCACGGCGAGTCTGGATCTGGCCTCCGTTCATCCCGAATCGACGGCACGGCAGCGAATCAAGTCGGTTTTGGTTCGGTCTCTTCCACCTCTTCGCCGGCCCTCCTCCGCCTCTCCGGTGGCCTCCCACATCTTCCTCGTCCTTCAGCGAAGCTTCGGTGGCAGTGGCGATAGCCAATTTCGCTGGCACCACCAGATCCATTTTCCTCTTTTCTTCTCGGCTTCCGTTGGAATTCCTCCCTTCTCCGTTTCTGTTTTCCTTCCGCCGCCGGTCGATTCCTTCTCCTCTTCCCTTGCCGGTGACAGCCTCCATCATCTCTCTTTCTTTCTCGCTAACGACGGTAGCCGGCTCGCCAAGGAAGAAGAATCGAGATTTTCCCGATTCTTTTCTTCTGTTTTCTTCCCTTTTTGTTTTATTTAATTCATTTAATTATATATACATATATATACATAAATTATATATACATAATACATATAATATTATTATTATATATATTATAGTACTATATAACTATATTATATATATATATATGTAAAGATATATATATTTTATGTGTTATCAAAATACATATTTAGTATATATATATATATATATATATATATATATCTATTTGTTTAATTTAAATTACTTAACATTTATATATTTTATGTAAATGTAGTAATAATAATAATGATAATAATACAATATATATTGTATTTACAATATATATATATATATGTACAATTCAAATGTAAAATCATATTTACATTTTTTTTCAAATATGTATATACTCATATATACATATTATGTCATATTTAATACTTAGGTATTATTTAAATTTATACAATAGTATATATATCTATATATAGCTCTGTATATTAATATATACTATATAGTATATCAATACATATGTATTTGTATAAAAATACATTTATATAATTTAAAATTATATAAATATATTTCTCTTTTTTCTTCTTTAATTTGGATTCCCATTTATCCAAATTAAATCTCCTCTTTCCATTATTTTTCATAATTCCAATTTTATTTTCCTTCACTCGTATTTCTCGATTTATCACTTCTTCAATTTTCGAGATTTTCACCAATATCCTGTTCTCATAATTTTATTTATTTATTTATTTTCAATATTTATTTTCTCCAATATTTATTTCCAATAAACGAAAAATTACGGTTATCACATTCTCCCAACCTTAAGAAATTCGGTCCTCCGAATTTAACTTAAGTCACAAGGTGGTATATTCCGTATACTTACGACTTCTGACCTCTAGGTCATCCTCCAAGTAATACTGCCAATACACTTCCAACATCAAGATTACTTTTAGACCACTACATGTTTTTCATCATAAATGTCTATACTCTCGTAAGTTCATTTCTCAAATCGAGAGTTATTTATTTCCACTCTTTTCACATAGAGTCCATTCACACCAGTGTTTTACATTATAGCTAATTTATGCTATTCATCATCTATTTCTCTCACTTAGTGCCAAGTCGATAAAATTTGGGACTATCATGTACACATGTCAATCAGTTGTATGTAATTGTCCTAGCAGCTTTCACATCTCGTGCACTCGCTCTCTCAATATATTCTCAAGCGTCCACATATTACGCTCGAGCATTTTCATCAATACGGAGCGGTGCTATCAGTACATTTGGGATCTTAAAGCCTTTTGCTATGTCTCGTTAGCATATGGCAACTCAGAGACTCCCATCACATGTAATGCTCACTGGAACTGTACACATACATTTCCACTGTTTCACACTCACACTTCGACTAAGGCACTAGAGAATCTAGGAGTCCGATAGTGGAAAAGTGATTCTATTTAGACAATCAGTCTTTAATCACTTCCATATCATCATATCTCTTTTGAACTCTTTATTGTCCACAATATCCATTTTCATATTTATTCCATCAAGGCTGCATCTCATTGCAAAGTCTACTGTTAATCATCTCTTGCTCTTATGGTATATTCAACATCACTTAAATTTTAGAATATACTTGAGAATGTAATCTTCTCATAATTTAAATTTCACAGTAGAATATTGAAATCATTAATTTCGTCACCACATTATCCATATAATTCCACCATTTCTATCATTTCGAGGTGGTTATATGTATATATAAAACTTTTCTATTACATTACTGGCAGTAAAAGTTAAATCATTTATTTACTCCTTTGAGTATCATTTATTTTCACCTGTCAATTTGGCTCGATCTTCCATCTAACCATAATCATGTGATAACCAACGTGAAATCACTTTCAATCTTACTTTCGGGAACTGTTTCATATTTGTGTTCCCTTCTCATCATGTAACTTACTTTCTTATTTCATTTTCGTTTTCATATTTTCATCAATTTAGTCGGCTTTCTCAAGTGGTATGGTACTTTACTGTTAAAATCTTTTAACATTTTGCATACCATCTTTTCTTTACACTTATCCATTTACCGACTTTAATTTCTCTAATTATGTCTCATTAGTAGAGCAGCTAATCCCATCAGTCTTCTATAGATTGGTAACAATATCTAGCTAGACTCAGTAATTCCGTATCTCAATCATTATGTCACAATCATAGACAGATTCACTGTCATTCTGTCATCTCGAGATCATATATCCCAGAAAGAGATACTGTCTAGCCAAGTCTCTTATTCGCCAATCTTAACATAAGTCCACAGTCTCTGAGAGTTTAAAGGATTATATATCATAATGTTGCTCCTGTTCCATTTGTATCCTTAACTATTTCGATATGTCACTCCTTAGGTTTATATACCTCACAAGGTAATTCATTAACCTTGAAACCTCAATAGGAACTCGTAAAATTTCATCGAGTTCTAAACATTATTTCATGGACCTTAGTCTCCAACTTTTATCTAATGACGCTTTATACAGAGGCTAGTCTTATGAACTCCTCCTGTATCACTGATTAGATCAATAAAGCATCATTTTCATGTAGATGATCACCTGTTCTTCACAAGAACTTTATTAAATAATTAGAATTTAATATACCATTTTAATCTATCTACATAAAATAGTCATCTGTGCTTCTCTCATTTGCACTTATACAAATACTTCATTAACCTCAAATTACACTATCTGTATTTCCATCAAACACACCTATACAAGTGAATTTCATTATTCACACATTTTCCAAAGTAGTTGTAAAGCTTTCGAATTCTTTCTATGTTTCTAATATAGCTTAAAATTAGGTTTCCATATAACCAATCGAATTAATGTTAGTTCGATTTCTCCAATCTATATAACTTTGAAAGTTTATCTGAAATAACATCAGATACTGTTTAATCACTATACTTGTACCATTTTGGACAGATTATCTTTATGTCCTGTCATTTTCACTGTGTATCCTTAAGGCAAAGACAGTTAATATTCAAATCATTTTGAAATATTCTCCACCTTGATTTCATTATTTGTACTATTCACTTTCTCAGTCATTTTCCATAGTCATCTCACTTTTTATAATATCCAACGATCCCATAATAAACATCCAATTCAATACACTCTTAATTCGGCCCCTTACAATCAATAACTGGGCTAATCATCTTATGACATTCCATTATACACTTATGGGATCGCATCATGTAAGGCCTCGGCCCGTCCGCCGTCCTCTTTACACATCTGTACCGTCCTCTTTGGCAAGCCCACTGGCCCACCTCAAGGTTTTGTCATGAGGCCTAGCCCGTTCACTAGGTCACTCGCAATTCGCGTCCATAATCGAAGTGCAAGTGGAATCAGTAAGAGGGATCGTTATATTCATATTACATCCTCTATGCCTTTAATGACTCCATCACCATTAATGGATTCAAGATTAACTTGGTTTTATCACTGTTCCAAACTTCGTCCAACATAGGGGCATTTTTGTCATTTTGACATTTATTTCTTTCTCCTCAGTATACATTTAACCTAGTATCTTATCATCTATGTGCTGATAGTATCCTTTCTCATACTAATATCAGCAGTTTAATATCTTATTTGATTTCGACAGAGAAGTCCACTAAAATCTATAATTGCATTACTTTGCATGAAATGCAGCTTTACATCATCAATTACTCTGTCAAATCCATCAATTCCAACTTCTGTTGGTCTATTATGACTTCAGGTAAAATTTTTAGAAGTTGGGGTATTTTGGTCATTTTTTGCCAAAAATTTTCTCTCTCCTCAAAATACCTTCAATCAGTGATCTTAAAGTCTATTTAATGATGATATTTCATTCCTCGCCTTTATATTATCACTTTCAGGTCTCAATTCGATTTGGACAGAAAGTACTGGTGGGGCCCTCACCGAGTCCGTTTCTATTCCTTACCGAACCGACCTTCATTTAGATTATAAGATCACCATTTTCTAGTAATTTCTGAGCCTATTCCCTCTTTAACATTCTCAATTTATAAATTCTCACTCCCTTCAAATCATTTTACTCAATTTGCAATCATTTATTTTCTTTATGAATTTAGACTACACAATACTATAAGGGATGTTTAACATCTTTCAACATATTTCCTCTCCAAAGTATCGACAGACATCAGGCCAACCATGCTCTGATACCATTAAATCTGTCACATCTCGTAATCACATTTTTTACGTATTTCTATACAACTTACCCGGTTGGGCTGTCTATGATACTTCACTTTTTCATTTACTATTAAACAATTTCGTATAAAATTATAATATGAATTACATCTCCTATCTTAATTCTCAAGAAAGTAGTACTGAAAGTAAGTCTAAATACAGAAAATAAATGATCGTACCTCATATTATAAATCAAGTTATCGCAATGTCCCCAAATGCACAGCCGAAATGCTCGTATGTCAGATCTCTTAGTCCTCGAAAATCTGAAATGTTAATATTAGGGAGTGAGCAAACCACGGCTCAGTAAGAGAGTTATATGCAACATTTGATATTCAGCTACCTATATCTTGAAAATAACTTTTCACTTTCTTTAAATCTTCCTAGAGGCTTTAGGCTCACATGTAGGAAGGATACTACAGCCGGTTGGGGATCCGAAGGGAGTAAGGCAGGTATTTTGAAATACCTGTCTTGTCCCGGAACCTAGAAGCAACTGTAGAGAGTACTATATAAATTGTTCTCAAAACGATTTAATATTAGTTTTCCATAAAGTAAACCATTTATTTCTCTTCACTTCAGTATGTTTTAAAACACGTGACATTTCAGTAGTAAAACAGTGGTTTAGGATAAACAATTCTGTAATTATTTCTATCTTCGAAATAATTTTCAGTGTTATTCTTTTTAAATAAACATTAATTTCTCTTTAGTTCAGTAACCGTATCTTATAGTTTAGTAAAACAGTAATATTCAATACAGTACCACTAGGTAAAACAGTATCTTACGAATCAGTAAACAGTAGCTACCAATTCAGTAAATAGTATACGGTAGCTTTCAGTTCAGTATCATGGAGACCAGACAACACCCTAAATGTATCGTGCTATAATATCATCCCAAATAAGGGAAACACATGAGATCTATGGCCATAGTCTATGGGGTCCACAATGCGCACTGATCAGGTGTCCACTGGGACGCTGATAATAGGATCAATATCTATCAGCACTAACACGTGACACGTGAGCATGATATAGGACCTAACAGTCTCAAAATAGTAAACACGTGATATAAACCCCATTTATGAAATCAATTTCACTGAATATAAGTTCAATCAATCCACAAATATTCATAAGGAAAATATTTTCATCTTATGAATAACAATTTATAAAATATTCATACTGGGGTCATCATTCCTGAAAATGTTCTAAACATTATAGAACAGTATAAATCACATTTTCCATACAGTGAAAACAGTTTATAAAAAAATCACTGTAAAATATAAAAGGTCATAACTGTCCTTTTTCACCGTAAAACATATACGCACGCTTTTCCGTGATTTCTATCGAAAACATGATTTTCAAAGTTATCGGGATTCAAATCAATTATTTTTATGATTTATGAAAAATTAAAATATTTATTTTCCAAATCAACACTCCCATCCACTGTTTTCTCTGTAAACACATGCGGAGACCTTTTAGTCTCAAAACATTGTTTTCCACCTTTAATTACCTTTATGGAATTTTCTATAAACACTTATTTTCACAATTGAACCCATAAAGGTTATTTATAAAATCAAGTGAATATTTAAAGAAATATTAGTAAAATATTCACTTTGGTCCTTTTCATTTTTCACCTCGTTTCACGTGAAATATCACCTATTGGGATAAATTTAGGTGATTTCTTATTTCACCATTTTCAAAAACATGAATATTTTAAAATTATTTATCAGTATATTCATGTTTTATGAAAACTAATTGATTTCTCGACTTTTATAGTTGAAAATCGTTTCTCGTAATGAAAAATCATTTATTATGATTTTAGGTATTTTTTTTCAATAATTTTCGGCAATATAATGGCTGCCGATTGGCTAGCCTCCTGCACGGAAAATACAATTTAAATCTCAACCGGTAAATCACCACAATTTTTCTAACCAATCATTATTAATAGCATTTATAAAAATTAAATACATAATTTAAAACATGTGTGCCAAATATCCTTACAAGCTGTACATGTCTCCCTTACCTATCTCAGGTCGGCGACTACTTCTGGAAAGTCGCGCCCATGTTTACCTCGCTCGATTCCATCGGGTCGGTTATCAAGGGAATTTTCTGAAAATTAAAATTCTAAAATTTAGAATTTTTCCATAATTATTTAAATAAATAAATTATTTAAATAATTTAACACTTTTCGAGGTTTCTCACCGATTCTCGTAATTCTCGGGATTTCCCGTAATTTTCGAATTGTCGAAAATTTTTCCAAATTCCCGAAATTCCTTTTCTTTTCCTCTTTCTTCGTTTTCTCTTTTCTTTTCTTTTTCATTTTCTTTTTCCTTTTTCTTTTCTTTTTTCTTCCTTTCTTTTCCTGGCCGGTTCAGGCCATTCAGACCGGTCGGATCCCCTCCATAGTCGGTTCTCCTCCGGAGGCCGGTTCTCTGGCGGTTCGGTGGCCCCTCAGCTGGCCGGCACCACGGCGAGTCTGGATCTGGCCTCCGTTCATCCCGAATCGACGGCACGGCAGTGAATCAAGTCGGTTTTGGTTCGGTCTCTTCCACCTCTTCGTCGGCCCTCCTCCGCCTCTCCGGTGGCCTCCAACGCCTTCCTCTTCCTCCGACGAAGCTTCGGTGGCAGTGACGACAGCCAATTCCGCCGACACCACCAGATCCATTTTCCTCTTTTCTTCTCGGCTTCCGCCGGAATTCCTCCCTTCTCCGTTTCTATTTTCCTTCCGCCGCCGGTCGATTCCTTCTCCTCTTCCCTCGCCGGCGACAGCCTCTATCATCTTTCTTTCTTTCTCGCCAACGACGGTAGCCGGCTCGCCTGGGAAGAAGAATCGAGATTTTCCCGATTCTTTTCTTCTGTTTTCTTCCCTTTTTGTTTTATTTAATTCATTTAATTATATATACATATATATATATATATACATAAATTATATATACATAATACATATAATATTATTATTATATATATTATAGTACTATATAACTATATTATATATATTTTATGTATTTTCAAAATACATATTTAGTATATATATATATATATATATATATCTATTTGTTTAATTGAAATTACTTAACATTTATATATTTTATGTAAATGTAGTAATAATAATAATGATAATAATACAATATATATTGTATTTACAATATATATATATGTACAATTCAAATGTAAAATCATATTTACATTTCTTTTCAAATATGTATATACTCATATATACATATTATGTCATATTTAATACTTAGGTATTATTTTAATTTATACAATAGTATATATATCTATATATACCTTTGTATATTAATATATACTATATAGTATATCAATACATATGTATATGTATAAAAATACATTTATATAATTTATAATTATATAAATATATTTCTCTTTTTCTTATTTAATTTGGATTCTCATTTATCCAAATTAAATCTCCTCTTTCCATTATTTTTCATAATTCCAATTTTATTTTCCTTCACTCGTATTTCTCGATTTATCACTTCCTTAATTTTCAGGATTTTCACCAATATCCCGTTCTCATAATTTTATTTATTTATTTATTTCCAATATTTATTTTCTCTAATATTTATTTCCAATAAATGAAAAATTACGGTTATCACATATCCTATATATGATTTTTTTTTTCTATTACTGTATTGTAATATACAATTTCAAATAAAAAATATTAAATTTACATATTTTATTTTTTCATAAACATAATAATTTATATTATGAAGTTTCTAGAAAATGCATATTATTAATAACTTTATTGTTTGATTAATGTATCTCCGTGCATCGTACAAGTTTAAAACTAGTTTTAGATAAAATCTAATAAATATTATATAAATAATTTAAATAAATTAGACATTATATAATTTTTAAACAGATTAGATAATAAAATTGCTCAATTTAAATATTTAAAATTCAAATTAAATGACAGATTCATGATCATTTTTTTGGTTTAAAATTCAAACCTAAAAAAATCAATTATATAATTTGGTGTATTTTACATGTTGTGTAAATAACCTATCCACATAGGATTCCACCTGACTTAGTCTATCAAGTGTGCAAAATTTTTGAAATATTATATATATATATATATATATATATATATATATATATATATGAGAGAGAGAGAGAGAGAGAGAGAGAGAGAGAGAGAGAGAGAGAGAGAGAGAGATTTATTGATTAGTTTATTTTTTGTTCAAGTCATTAATTTTTTATATAAAATTTAATATTTAAACAAATACAATTCTTGTCTTGTATCAATTATTTCATAAAAAGAAGATAATACTTTTGATATTAAATTCGTTTAAATTACAATTCAATCAATTTTTAAAAAAAAATTTACAATGATTTGACAAATAAGACTACTCATCATTACACTAATCACGAGAGAAATGAACAATGTATTTTTCAATTTCCCCTTTCAATTTCTAAATGGAAAATTTTTTGTTTGATGATTTCCTTCAGTTTTACCTTTCAAATTTTAAAATGAAAAATATATTTGATGGCTTGTTTTTTAGAAAGAAGCAGAGAAACAAATAACGACTAAGTAGGAAATAAAGACCAATCTTAGATATTAACATTCAAAGCCATAATGTTTTTTCCTAAATACATTATGTCTAGAAATTTCAATGCATATTGAATTAAAACTTGACCATACAAATAAGTTGCATTCAAACATGGCGCACTGCCGTGAATAATTAGGGGGCATTCTATTAATGCCACAGTTATGCATTTTGGAGAAATAAAAACAAAAGCCTCTGTAACGCAGAACGTGTGGCATTTTAACTGGCAGCAAGCATGCGATAACTGACAAATCAAGAAAATTATAGATATAAGTACTGAAGGGACAGGCAAGGAAGCTGGAATTAGTTCTTGAAAAGTTCCAAACAATGTTTTTGGTCCAAGTTCCTGCTCCAAAACTTATCATAATACTCTGCATAAATAAAATCTCTGTATACGGCTGCATATTCTGTGAGAGGTCTTGCAAGGCTGATTAAATTGAGATTTCACTGCAAAACAACAATACCAGATGATCATTAACGGACAATCAATTATCTAAAGTAGAAGTGAGTTTTGTTAACAAAGACAACTCATTACACACTATTAACAAATCAAATAGATAAACAAAAATGAAAGAAAAAAATTATAATAAATGACTGACCATCCTACATAGAAACTACAATTATTGGATGCCCATTTGAGGACTTAATCCGGAAATCATTTCTTACATGGATCCTTGGACAAATTTGATTAACAGAATGATCAGTAAATCCAGCAATGACTTACAAATACCTGAAAAATTTTTATAAAAAAAAATTGAAAAAACAAAAGAATAAAGAATGAGCTTAAAATATGTAGTAATTAACAATAAATAAAATTGATCTTTGAACCCATATAAACGAATTCAAAAACCCGTCACATATATTGTAGAAGCAAGTATCAAAACATGCAAAAAAAAAAACTAAACTTAATTACAAAATTAAGAAATGAAATATAAATATAAATAAATATATATATATATATATATATATATATATATATATATATATATATATATATATAAGCATACTGAACAAAAATTACAACATGGAAAAATCTGCACATGCATACAATAAAATAAAATAAAGCAAAAGTTTCAAACTTGAATTTGTATGGAGTAAAACAACATTTGGCCTGGGCTTCAATTGATTTTAGACTTGGAAAGGAACTTTGCATGCAAAGCTGTAGCTTGTAGGAATGAATTCACAAAGGTGAAGAATTTAACTAAAAAACGTAAAGATATTATTCCATAATTATAGAACATTAATGAATAAGATGATAATGTTTGATTATCAACGCGCGGGCATGAATCTAGGCATTAAGTTGCTAGGATTTCGTGAAATATGTATTGAAAAAATGTAAGATTAATGTATATGAAAAAAAAATTATACCTGAAATCTAAATGAAGCCTTGTTTTTGCTGTTTGTGTTTTGCCAACTTACTTTGTTACATGTTTTTGTGGAGGAAGACCTGTAACAGGAAAAAGATGGTGAATTAGTTGTATGTATAAACTTACAGGGAAGATGTAATAAGAATTGAAAATGATAGTAAAATTTGCATTAATATATAAAAAAATAGTTTCATACATTAAATCAGAATGAAAGTCTGTTTCTGTTGTTTGTGCATTGCAAACCTGTGTTATGATAGTTTTGAGGAGAAAAACTTGGAATAGGAGAAAGATGGTGTCTTGACTGTATGTAAAAACTTAAGTGGAGGAGTTGAGAGTTGAAAATGGTAGAAAAATTTGCATTGAAACGTAATAAGTTTGGAGAATTTAAAAGTGGTAGATTTTAAAATGAGAAGATTTTTAGTTAATGAGAAGATAATTTAAATTTTAAAATGGATTAAAGTTGAGATTATTTTTTTAGAAAAGATTATGGTGAGATTATTTAAAAAAAATTTACTAAATATTGTGCGTCTCGAAAATCATAATCATAAGAGTCATTGTCATTAAGGATTGCATCATTTGGGTATTGATTAGCAAGTCCTCTTCTATGTCAAAAATGATTGCTCTTACTCGGTGCAAAAATCATGGAGATTGTCTTTGGAAGCTTTACTATCCTTTCCTGGAGATTAATTCTCTCGTAGGCAGATGTGATGTCTCAAGGAGCATGATTTTCAGAGAAGCAAACGGTATTGCCAACCTCTTGGCTAAAGCTGGTGTGGATCATTCTATTTGGCTGAAAGCACCAGTTTCTTGATTACAAGATTCCTTTTTCCATTTTCCTTTTTTCTTTGTCTTTTCTGCTTTGGTTTCTAGTGCTTTCTTGTTGGTGTTTCTGTTTTGTCGCTGCTGTGGCTATTTGTTCTGAATTTTGAACTCTGAAGATCTGTTTTAAATCTATTTAAAATGATCCTTGACTTACCAAAAAAAAAAGAGTTTAACTTTCAAAATTCATGCCAAATCCATACAATACAAATATCTTAAATGAATAAGAAAACCATGCAAATTTCCAAAAGTTCACTTAATTATATTCATATCATCTTAAACCAGTCAGAAAATATGTAGGCATGATATCCCACAATCTTGATTGCTTCAATATTATCTTCAGCAACACAACCTTGATCTAATGCCCTTCAACATTTAAAGAAGCATTTATGCAAGCATTGTGGTCCATTGTGTTTTTCGACATTGGCTCAAAAGTCTACAAAAACATAGGTAATAAGTTTTAGAATTGAGAGCTATGGCAATCGTCAAAGAAGGATCAATGGAAATGTGCTTAGAAATTCACCTCAAATGCCAAGAAAAGGGTATAGCTCTATGGATGGGATAGGATGAATGGATTCCTCCTTGAACCCTTGCTTTCCCTGTAGAACCCATTTCTGAGTATTGAAAATTTGGAACTTTGTCAAGCTCAATCGTCTTCCATCAACAATGGAAGAGTTTGATAAAAAAACTAGCTTGTGCATTAAGAGGATGGTAAAACGAGATCATGAAATGGCTTGATCTTCAGCCTCCACTATCAGTGGTTTTCTTGTGCTTTGGAAGCTTAGGGAGTTTTGATGCGCCCCAACTAAAGGAAATTGCAAGCGGGCTTAAGCGTAGCGAGTTCAGGTTCTTGTGGTCAGTGCGCAAGGCACCAGCAAAGGGCAAATTCGAGGTACCAAGTGAGTATAACAATTTGGATCACAGATGGATTCTTGGAGAGAATAAAAAAGAAAGGATTGATTTGTGGTCGTTGCCCTCAAGCGGACGTCCTGGCCCACGAAGCAGTTGCAGGGTTTGTGTCACATTGTGGGTGCAACTCTATCTTGGAGAGCTTGTGGAATGGGGTGCCAAATGCCAATTGCAACATGGCCAATCTATTCAGAACAGCAACTCAATGAATTTCAGATGGTGAAAGATTTGGGACTAGCAGTGGAGTTAAAATTGGACTATAGGATGGGCAATGGCGAGCTTGTGATGGCAGCTGAGATAGAAAAGTGGCCAAGTGAACCTAACGCAATAAAACCCCATTGACACAATCCGTTTGGCGATCATCTCCATAGGCTGCTTGCCAAGCCCTTCCGCAACAACTGGTTCAAGGCGCGACACCCAATTCACGCATGCTGACTTCACCCGCTGTCCTTTCTCGTCGACTATCCAACGCGAATTCGTCGAGAGAGGAAGAGACATGGCTGGCTTAGCATGTTGAATAATGATGGTGTTGTTGCCAAAAACAACAATAAATGTTTGCTGACGTCGGATCCTCGATCTTCGCGTTAGTCTGTCTCTAACGAATCTGCGAAATAGGAAAAGTCAGAGGGGCGCAGGGGTTTTCTCCTACGCGCGCACTCCGATGCTTAAGTCAGACAGGGTCTCAGTAGGCAAATAGAGCTTAGGGTTTAAAGATGCTACCTGTGACCTATTTATAGGAGTTAGATTGCGCGTAATTACCTTTATGACCCACAGCTTAAATGGTCATTTAATGGATCTTTTATGGGCCTTTTGAGTCCTCTTTCTTCTTGGTCTTATATTATCATTTGGTCCAATGTTCTTCAGCCTGACTTATAGAAAAGCCCAGTAATAATTGACCTAGTCCACATCAATTGCTCCCCACTCTTTTACAAGGTTTACCTTGTGAAAGAGTATATAAAGAATGGGCTTTTCAAATTCTTTTGCTGCCCTCTTCCTGGGATTATCACAAGAATCTTTTCATCTTTACTTGAGGGCTTAACTAGTGAACTTCATTATTATTTGTAGCAGAAACGACTTCGTGTCATCATTTCTTTTGTCAAGTACCTTCTATTAGCCAAGAAGAAGAAAACCGAATCTAGGTTAAGGCCATGAGGGCACATCGTCAAGAAGTGCCATAAGCAGATGCATATGTGGTTTGTACTTGGCATGCTCTTGATTGGTTGAAGCTCGATCCAGATGCTGAGAATTTGGAAACTTTTCTGAGGATAGGCATTTATAAAGATCTATCAGATCTTACCAGCCCTTAAGAGCCTTTTCGTCAACCCGAGATGGTCGGGGTTCTCACAGGCTCAGACAAAGATGATTCAGATAATTATAGCACCTCATGGCGTACATGCTTGGGTTCCGGTTAGTATCGATGCTCCTTTTGAGGCAGAAATTAATTTATGGTGCTCCCCAGCTCTTTTCATGAAGCACTTACATCTAAAGGAGAATACGTACTTGGGTATTGCATTTATCCGTACACTTTATTGATTAAGGATTTCACAATTTGCCCATCTCGCGCATTTTTCGCTTAAGGACTTTATAGAATTGCCCGTTTTGCTCATTTTCGCTTAGGGACTTTTAGAGAATTACCCATCTTGCGTATCTTTCGCATAGGGCCTTTATAGAAATGATAAGACTATAACATCGTTTTTATAACCGAAATGCCAACATAATACGTTAAATGCACTTTGTCAATTAATTGTAGCACATATCCAATGATAAAATTGTAACGTACCTCGTTTAGAGATTTATTTTTGCTCATCTCGCACCCTTTTATGCTTAGGGACTTTTTGTTTTGCCCATTTCCCACCTCCTGTGCTTAGGGACTTTTGATTTGCCTGTCTTGTATTTTCTCGCTTAGTGTCTTATTTTTGTCCGTCTCGCGCATTTTTCGCTTAGGGACTTATTTGTGCCCATCTTGCGTCTTCTTCTCGCTTAGGATCTTATTTGTGCCCGTCTCGCGTCTTCTTCTCGCTCAGGGTCTTATTTATGCCCGTTGTAGACACCTTATTTTGTCCGGGGTCTTGATTTGTATAAATAATTAATTGGGTTGAGTGACATTGTATTTTAATTTAACAATTTAGAATTAGGCTAGAATTAAATTAGAATTTTTAGATTTAGAATTAGCATTAATTTAAAAATTAAAATAAGATTTAGGAATAATAAAAAAAAGAGAAAAGATAAAAAGAAATAAAAATAAAAATAATTTTAGGATAGGATAATTAGATTTTTTAGGATAATTATTTGGATTAATATTAAATTTGATAGAGTTAGATTAAGATTAATATAAGAAATAGATAAAATGTTAAAAATAGGAGATAATTAATAGAATAGGTAGAGTTGTACTAGGACTCAAATAAATTTTTTATTATAAAAAGGGGACTCTGGGGGAATTAAGGACTCAACCCGATCACCATCGTTGCTGTTCTGTCAGCTCATTTTTCTACTTGCCTCTTGCACCACCGTTGCAAGCCCAGTCACCGCACAGCTACTGCAGGTTGCTGACCCATCACGTGGATGTTTGCACAGCCTCTGTTTGTGTTGCTCTTGATGATAAGGAAAGCTTTGTGAAAATGCTTGAGGCACGCCACTTTGGAAATATTAAAGAAGAGCTATAGCAAGAGAACACGTGGAAAAGGGGAATATAAAGGAAAAGAAAAAAAAGCCAACAAGAGGTGAGGTTATTGCCCAAGTAAGTTTTTTTGTTTTATTATATTAATTGGTCAATAATTTAATAGGAGGGTTAGATAGTTAATTAATATTAGATTAATAATTTGTATATTAAAATACTAATGTTGCATGATTTAATTACTTTGATAACATTTGATTAATACATATTGAATAAACAATTTGTATGTTGATATGATTTGTTTAGTTTAATTCGTATGATATATTTTATATTTTGTATGTTTAGTATGATAGATGTTAAATAAATAAAATAGTATAAAAATAAAATAAATTAAAGGAAAAAATGCAAATAAGAATAAAATAGAATAAAGATTGAATAAGGAGATAATAAAATTATATTAAAAAGAAGAATGCAAATTATCCAATGATGAAATTCCAAGAAAGTCGAATGGTACTCCTTGGAAATTTCTAGGTGAGGAGTTTGCTCTAGACTGAACCAGATTGATGGAAGGTTTAGAGTAAATTTTCAATACAATAATATGTGTTTATAGAAATAAATAAAATATAATAATAAAGACAATTAAAATAAAAATAGAAATAGGATATGGAAATAATTTGAATTAAAATATAAAATAGTAAATACGATTAAGACAATAAAAAATAGAAAATTAGTAAAGAATTGGGCATAGAGCCAAAATTAGGGTTGTCATAATGTATTTAAATGATCCGACGACGGAGCCTCTTCGAGCAAGTCAATTGGTACTACTTGAATACTCCTGAGGTGAGGGGATTTACTTATTGTCTGAACCAGATTGATGGAAGGATTTTAAGTAAATTTTCAATATTTTAAGCATGTCGAAATTAATCCAAATTAAAGTAAATTTAGAATGACCTATTGGGTATAGAGTCAATATTAGGATTTTCATAATGTATTTAAATGATCCGACGACGGAGCCTCTTCGAGCAAGTCAATTGGTACTACTTGAATACTCCTGAGGTGAGGGGATTTACTTATTGTCTGAACCAGATTGATGGAAGGATCTTAAGTAAATTTTCAATATATTAAGCATGTTGAAATTAACTCAAATTAAGAAAAATTTAGAATGACCTAGAATAGTTGGTACCATTTTAGGATGGGCGTTGTGGGGGTGCTAATCCTTCCCCACATGTAATCGTACTCCCGAACCTTAGATTCTTTGAACGTAGGCCAAGCCTTATCTCTAGACAAGAATAGGTGACCAATCACACCTTAGGTTTGGATGGTTGGTGGCGACTCCTAGAATTTTAAAGTCTAGCGGTTAGGTTCACGGACCTAGACGTTATGACACCCGTCTCGCGCATTTTTCGCTTATGGACTTATTTATGCCAGTCTCGCGCATTTTTCGCTTAGGGACTTATTTGTGGCCGTCTCGTGTCTTCTTCTCGCTTAGGGTCTTATTTGTGCCCGTCTCGCACATTTTTCGCTTAGGAACTTATTTGTGCCCGTCTCGCGTCTTCTTTTCGCTTAGGGTCTTATTTGTGCTCGTCTCGCGCATTTTTCGCTTAGGGACTTATTTGTGCCCGTCTCGCGTCTTCTTCTCGCTTAGGGTCTTATTTGTGCCCGTCTCGCGTCTTCTTCTTGCTTAGGGTCTTATTTGTGCCCGTCTCGCGCATTTTTCGCTTAGGGACTTATTTGTGCCCGTCTCGCGTCTTCTTCTTGCTTAAGGTCTTATTTGTGCCCGTCTCGCGCATTTATCGCTTAGGGACTTATTTGTGCCCGTCTCCCGTCTTCGGCCAGCTTCTATTTTTTTCTTCTTTTATTCCTACAGCATGTCTATCAAACATGGAGGATTATCATAGTACAGATAAAAATAACTGGCCTTTCGTTTCATGATGTAGTATTTTCAATTAAGTGGAATAAGTAACAATATAATTGCAGCAAATGTTAAAACAATAATAGCAAATGTTTACCACCAGTACCATTCTAAGTCTTTGTCTTTGAAAAATTTGTAAGGTATGAGTGCTGTGATGTTTTGCTGTCAACCATGGATTGTGCACTAAGTCGTGCCTCGGTACCAGCAATCTATCTTCACGAGCTTACCACAAGTTGTTTTTGATTGAACCAAGCTCCTCTTGGCTTGCTGCCTTTCACGACAGTGGCTAGTGCCTACCTCGGACACCTGCCTAATTCAATCACAATTGTTAGAGTGGACAAGAAAATTGAAAACATCGTATACGAGTACCTCAGATCCGATTACCACCCTTATGTCCCTACTTGAGTGTGTTTGTAATTTTCATTATGTCCCTGTCTTGCGTACTATCCGCTTAAGGACTTGTTAGAGTATAATATCGTTTATATCCAAGATGCTAACATAATATGTTAAATGTAATATGATAAAATTGTAACGTACCTCGTTTAGAGATATTTTTGCCCGTCTCACGCATTTTTCGCTTAGGGACTTTTTGTTTTGCCCGTCTCGCACCTCCTGTGCTTAGAGACTTTTGATTTACCTAGTTCGCGTATTTTTTGCTTAGGGACTATAGATTTTTCTCGAGTAGGGACTTATTTTTTCCCGTCTCGCGCATTTTTCGTTTAGGGACTTATTTGTGCCCGTCTCGCTTCTTCTTCTCGCTCAGGGTCTTATTTTTGCCTGTCTCGCGCATTTTTCGCTTAGGGACTTATTTGTGCCCGTCTCGCATCTTCTTCTCGCTCAGGGTCTTATTTTTGCCCGTCTCGCGCATTTTTCGCTTAGGGATTTATTTATGCCCGTCTCGCGTCTTCTTCTCGCTTAGGGTCTTATTTTTGCCCGTCTCGCGCATTTTTCGCTTAGGGACTTACTTGTGCCCGTCTCGCGTCTTCTTCTCGCTTAGGGTCTTATTTTTGCCCGTCTCGCGCATTTTTCGCTTAGGGACTTATTTGTGCCCGTCTTGTATCGTCTCGCTTATGGTCTTATTTTTGCCCGTCTCGCGCATTTTTCGCTTAGGGACTTATTTGTGCCCGTCTCGTGTCTTCTTCACGCTGAAGGTCTTATTTGTGCTCGTCTCACACATTTTTCGCTTAGAGACTTATTTGTGGCCGTCTCGTGTCTTCTTCACGCTTAAGGTCTTCTTTGTGCCCGTCTCGCGCATTTTTCGCTTAGGGACTTATTTTTGCCCGTCTCGCGTCTTCTTCTCGCTTAGGGTCTTATTTTTGCTCGTCTCGCGTCTTCTTCACGCTTAAGGTCTTATTTGTGCCCGTCTCGCGCATTTTTCGCTTAGGGACTTATTTGTGCCCGTCTCGCGTCTTCCTCTCGCTTAGGGTCTTATTTTTGCCCATCTCGCGCATTTTTCGCTTAGGGACTTATTTGTGCCCGTCTCGCGTCTTCTTCTTGCTTAGGGTCTTATTTTTACCCGTCTCACGCATTTTTCACTTAGGGACTTATTTGTGCCCGTCTCGCGTCTTCTTCACGCTTAAGGTCTTATTTGTGCCTGTCTCGCGCATTTTTCGCTTAGGGACTTATTTGTGCCCATCTCGCGTCTTCTTCACGCTTAAGGTCTTATTTGTGCCCGTCTTGCGCATTTTTCGCTTAGGGACTTATTTGTGCCCTTCTCGCATCTTCGGCCAGCTTCTATTTTTTCTTCTTCTATTTCTGCAATATGTCTATCAAACATGGAGGATTATCATAGCACAGATAAAAATAGTTGGCCTTTCATTTCATAATGTAGTATTTCCAATTAAATGGAGTAAGTAACAATATAATTGCAGCAAATGTTAAAATAATAATAGCAAAAGTTTACCACCAGTACTATTCTAAGTCTTTGTCTTTGAAAAATCTGTAAAGTACGAGTGCTAAGATGTTCTGCTATCGACCATTGATTGTGCACTAAGTCGTGCATCGATACCAGCAATTTACCTTTACAAGCTTACCACAAGTTTTCGATCCGACTATATCGAACCAAGCTCTCCCTGGCTTGCTATCTTACATGACAATGGCTAGTGCCTGCCTCAGACACCTGTCTAATTCAATCACAACTGTTATAGTGGATAAGAAAATAGAAAACATTGTATGAGAGTACTTCAAATCTGGTTACCACCCATATGTCCCTGCTTGAGTGTGTTTGCAATTTCTATTGTGCCGAGCACTCACTTGTATTGATACTCAAGAATGCTATGTATAGGGGCTTACAAGGGAAATACAGCCTTGATCTCGACACCCTAAGCTGGCACATCTTTGTCTCGCTTAAAGGGCTCATGAAGCTGACACACCCTTTATATAGACAAACTCTCTTTCACATGTGTGGTTGTCAATAGGTCAAATGTGTGGCTCTTAAGCCATTTCTAGATGGTTGTTAGAGTAGTTCTTGAAAGCTTCTGTGTCAGACGATCGACATAAGGGTTGAAAGAAGCTTTTTGACATTCTGTCGGATAAGTGCGCGCACCCAGTCTAGAAGATTCTAGATCATTCCGCTCAGATCCCGCACTTGGGCGTGCGCTTGGATCGTCAAATTTAAATGTGCTCACCAAAGTTTTTTCTAATAGGCGAACCAGTAGTTTGGATTCCATGCTCGCCAGCATTGATAGCCATGCCGAAAGGCATGACTCGGGTGTTCTTTGCTCGCTTGCATTGTGCTAATGAGGGAATCTTGCCTATGAGTGCTGTGTTCACCTAGTTTTCTTCACTGTCATTTTATCAAATTGGGGAGCTTGTCGTGTGCAAGAGCCCTATCTTATCCAAGGCTTGTTGCGCGTGGGAGCTACCCTATCGCCCAAGGCATGTCGCGTGTGGGAGCCATTGTCTCGCTCAAGGCCTGTCGCATGCGAGAGCCCATGTCTTGCTCACAGCCTGTCACGCACGGAAGCTCCTCTTTCGCCAAAGGCCTGTTGCGTGCGGGAGCTCTTGTCTTATACAAGACCTACCACTCTTCTTGGCTTTGAAGTTCAATTTGACAACGAAGAAGATAAGGTTGCCCATGTTCAAGTCGTGTCACATGCCTATAGTTGTGCAAACTGCTCTGTCACGTGGCCCTGAGCTAGCTTGGGACAGAGTGCCTGTTGCATGCTTGTAGTCACGCAAATTTGCAGTGTAACAAGCACCTTTCGAGCGACAGATTGTTCTGTAGCATAACGTCTTACATGCAATTGACTATTCAAAAGAGTGGCATCTTTGTGAGATCTTCAATAGTGGTCCCTTTTTCTCGCCATTTTGGCTGTCGCACGCGTGAGCCACCTCTCGCAGAAAGAGTCTGCCACGTGGAAACTTGTCACTAAAATTTGTTATGTGCGTGCCTGTGCTCACCGAATTAAGGACATGGTTGTCGCCCATTCCTTGTACTCTGCCGCCAGAGATCTTTCAGGCGACAGGCTGGGCTCTGCCCATTCCGTGTACTCAATCACCAGGAAACTTTTAGGCGATAGGCAGGGCTGTAGCCCACTTCTTGTTTTCTGCCGCTATAGATCACTACCTACTGCCAAATATGTGACTGGTCGTCGCCTCAGCTTTTTCTTTCTCTTCTTTTGTCTTTCCATTTTTTGCGGCACAATACCTTTTACTTTTACAGTATTTAGCGTACCTTTACACCACATAGCTCCCCAAATTCTTCTTTGAAACAGTGTTGTCATTCCTGTTCAAAGATGGACTTTTTCTCGAGCGTTGTGCTTGGTGATGTACAGAGTTGCCTAATCTTTTTTTTGCTTTAGCCACCCAAAATGGCTTGCCCATAGAGTTCTCTCTCTTAGGCGAGTTCCAATATCGGTTGACAAGGGCTTGCTTGCTTTGGTCTTAGGATGGCTATATTCTTACTCATCATTCATAACCGTACTCGCGTGGTGGCCACTAACTCGTCTGACCTTTTGTGCCCTGCCTGGTTTTTGCCGCTCATCTATGTTCTTACGCATCTGGGCGAACGCGAGCATGCATTTGGAGTTCTAGCGTGTTCCTTGAGGTCTTTGGTTGGGGCTTGCCCAATAGAGCTCTCCTGGATTTACGTTCACTCGTTTTGAGCCCTTCGTTCAATTTTTTCCTTTCCTGGGCGAGCTCATCTAGCATTGGGCACACACCTCTGCCAGACCCTTCGGCCTGTTCCTTACTTGCCCATCTAGATTGTTTCTTGTGCCTTGACACGTGCTTTACCAAGCGAGCCTTGTTGCGGAGGCTGGGCTGTGGTGTTGGTCATGCAATCGCCACATGCCACTCAATCGTCAAAAGTGTCTGCTGCAGTGGTCTTGTGTTCGTCACATGACACTGCATTCCTCAGCATTGCTTCACACCTTGTGTGCGAAAGGCTGGGCTCACGGGGGGTCATTCGCTCACCTAGAATGCTTGCCGTGTGACTTTTTCTCACCTGTATTGCTGTTGCATAAGACAAACTGCTTTATCGTAATATGACCTATCGAATGTACTCACCATTACCTTTTACTTACTGGGCCAGCATGGAACTTGGGATCAATGCTCTTGTATTTGCGCTACCGCCTTGCGTACGACGAATTGACTTGTCGTTGCAGGAGCCCTTCTGTCGCGGTGGTGCCTGTCGTACATTAGCTGTTTTTTCGATCTTTTACTCTTCAAGTCGTGCTCGTCATCATCTCTTTACTATCCAAGACTGCCGCGTATGTGCGGTGTTCATCCTTATGGCCTACTCTTTCGCCAAAACTCGTGTCGCGGTAACTGTGCTTACCTATTTTGGTTGTCGATAGGCGAGCCATAATCTCTAATTGAAGGCCTGCGATGCAACATGCTTGCCATATTCACGCCTGTGTGTGCTCTTTGTGCGGTACCTTACCTCCCTTGCATGCGTGAGTGGCTATCTCTCACCAAAGGGTCCTGCCGTATGCTCTTGCTCGCCCACATTCCGCTCCTGGTGCGAGCAAACGTAACAATCCTTTGCTCGCCATCGCCAAATAAGCATTTCTAGTTAGGCTTTGTTTACACGCATCAGTTGTTCTATCGGGGCACCTGCTGCGCGTATTTAAAATTTCACCCACACCAAAGTGGAGTTGGATAAGAACATCATAGCAAAAGCTTTTCTAGTAATTCTTGGTTCGAGCTTTGCCTATAGAGTTTTAGGCCCCGTTACTCAAGTTGGTTAGGAGTGCGGGCCCATCGGCCCAAGGTGATAAAAAATACAACCTCATCGATCCAAGATGGCGAGGATTATGGGCCTCGTCGACTCGAGATGGCCGAAAGTGTGAGCCACGTCATTTAAGGTAGCTAGAAGTGTAAACCCTGACAGCTTGAGGTGGTCGAAAGCATGGGCCCTTGTCGACCCATGGTAGTAGGGAGTGTGAAGCCCATCGACCCATAGTATTCGAATGCATGAGCCTTATTGACCGGAGGTAGTAGGGAGAGCGGTTCGAAGTGTAAGAGCCATAATGTTGTAACATTCTGTAGGAATACTTCAAATATAATTGAAGCCAATTAGCATCACAACAAATTTGTGTTGCTTGATGGCTTGTTACTTGTCAGTTGCGTTGGACAGCCCATGTTCGAGTCGAGTGCCGTGCAAATATTTTTGCATTATTTGCGCTTAATCACAAAATTATTTGCGCACAAAAGAAATCGAATACACAACCTTCTGATCTGGAGTCAAACGCGCTACCATTGCGCCACGGATCCACTTTGATGGTATGTTGGTATCGAGTATATTTTAGTAATCGCTCTGCTGCACATGCAAGGATAGATGATGCGCCGACAGGCTTTGTGCGAAAGGCTGTGTGAGGCTTTGTGCGACAGGCTATGTGAGGCTTGTGCGACAGCCTTGTGACGACAGGCTATGTGACGATAGGCTTGTGACGACAGCCTTGTGACGACAGGCTATGTGACGACAGGCCATGTGATGACAGGTCTTGTGACGACAGGCTTGTGCGAGAGCTTGTGACGACAGCCTTTGTGACGACAGGCTTATGACGAGAGCCTTTTGACGACAGGCTTTGTGACGATAGGTTTGTAACGACAGGCTTGTGATGACAGCCTTGTGACGACAGGCTATGTGACGACAAGCCATGTGACGACAGGCCTTGTGACGAAAGGCTTGTGCGAGAGCTTGTGACGACAGGCTTCTGATGATAGCCTTTGTAACGACAGGCCTTGTGATGACAGGCTATGTGACGACAGGCTTTGTGACGACAGGCCTTGTGACGACAGGCTATGTGACGACAGGCTATGTGACGACAGGCTATGTGACGACAGGCCATGTGACGACAGGCTTTTGACGACAGGCTTTGGACGACAGGCTTTGGACGACAGGCCTTGTGACGACAGGCTTGTGCGAGAGCTTGTGACGACAGCCTTTTGACGACAGGCCTTGTGACGACAGGCTTGTGGGAGAGGCTTATGACGACAGGCTTGTGACGACAGGCTTGTGACGACAGGCTTGTGACGACAGGCTTGTGACGACAGGCTATGTGACGACAGGCCATGTGACGACAGGCTTTTGACGACAGGCTTTGTGACGACAGGCTTGTGACGACAGCCTTTTGACGACAAGCCTTGTGACGAAAGGCTTGTGCGATAGGCTTATGACGACAAGCTTGTGACGACAGGTTAGCCACTCTCTCGCCCAATGCTATCTCGTGCGGAAGCCACTCTCTCGTCTAATTGCTTTT
Organism: Heritiera fomes; assembly: GCA_032173925.1. Taxonomy (NCBI): domain Eukaryota; kingdom Viridiplantae; phylum Streptophyta; class Magnoliopsida; order Malvales; family Malvaceae; genus Heritiera; species Heritiera fomes. The sequence goes on along the minus strand of JAPDPM010000009.1, from coordinate 9,352,137 downwards.
CGTTTGAGCCTCCTTCTAGCTTGTGACAGAGTGTCTGTCGCATGTATGTAGGCGAGTGAATTGCTCTGTCGCGTGAAACCTTCCGTGCGATAGTAGTCTATCACGTCTCTTCCGCACCCTTTCACAGACTTTTATATTTGGCTTTTTGCTCAAATTCTCATAGACGGCGCCAATTGTTGTTGTACAAAACAATAATGATTGATTGCTGACGTCGATATTGTCTTCTTTCTCCACGTGTCTCCAGAAAAGTTCTGCAAAATAGGAGAAGTCAGAGGGCACAGGGGTTTTTCCCTGCGCGCGCACTCCGATGCTTAAGTCAGACAGGGTTTCAGTAGGCAAATAGAGCTTAGAGTTAAAAATAATACCTGTGACCTATTTTATAGGAGTGATTTTGCGCGTAATTACCTTTAAGACCCACAGCTTAAATAATAACTCAGTGGATCTTTTATGGGCCTTCTGAGTCCTCTTTCCTCTTGGGCTTAAGTTATCATTCGGCTTAATTGTCTTCAACTTGACTTATAGAAAAGACTAGTAATAATTGACTGGCCTTTCGTTTCATGATGTAGTATTTTCAATTAAGTGGAATAAGTAACAATATAATTGCAGCAAATGTTAAAACAATAATAGCAAATGTTTACCACCAGTACCATTCCAAGTCTTTGTCTTTGAAAAATCTGTAAGGTATGAGTGTTGTGATGTTTTGCTGTCAACCATGGATTGTGCACTAAGTCATGCCTCGGTACCAGCAATCTGTCTTCACGAGCTTACCACAAGTTGTTTTCAATTGAACCAAGCTCTTCCTGGCTTGCTGCATTTCACGACAGTGGCTAGTGCCTACCTCGGACACCTGCCTAATTTAATCACAATTGTTAGAGTGGACAAGAAAATTGAAAACATCGTATGCGAGTACCTCAAATCCGGTTACCACCCTTATGTCCCTGCTTGAGTGTGTTTGCAATTTTCGTTATGCCAAGCACTCACTTATATTGATTCTCCAGAATGCTATGTATAGGGGTTTACAAAGGAGACATAGCCTTGATCTCGACACCCTAAGCTGGCACATCCTTGTCTTGCTTAAAGGACTCATGAAGCCGACACACTCTTTATATAGACAAACCCTCTTTCACATGTGTGGTTGTCAATATGCTAAGTGTGTGGCTCTTAAGCCACTTCTAGATGGTTGCTAGAGCAGTTCTTGAAAGCTTCTATGTCAAATGATCGACAGATGGGCCAAAGGAAGCTTTTAGACATTCTGTCGGATTAGTGCGGGCACTAGGTCTAGAAGATTCTAGATCATTTTGCTCAGATCTCGCACTTGGGCGTGCGCTTAGATCGTCAGTTTCAAATGTGCTCACCAAAGTTGTTTCTAATGGGCGAACCAGTAGTTTGGATTTCGTGCTTGCCAGCGTTGCTAGTCATTGCCGAAAGGCATGACTTGGGTGTTCTTTACTTGCCTGCATTGTGCTAACGGGAGAATCTTGTGTATGGGTGCTGTGTTCACCTAATTTTCTTCGCTGTCATTTTATCAAAGTGGGGAGCTTGTGGCGTGCGAGAGCTCTATCTCATCCAAGGCTTGTTGCGCGTGGGAGCTCCCCTGTCGCCCAAGGCCTATCGCGTGCGGGAACTCTTGTCTTGTACAAGGTCTGTCACTCTTCTTGGCTTCAATTTGGCAACGAATAAGATAAGGTTGCCCATGTTCTAGTCGTGTTGCATGCTTATAGTTGTGCAAACTGCTCTGTCGCGTGGCCTTGAGCTAGCTTGGGACAGAGTGTCTGTTGCATGCTTGTAGTCGCGCAAATTTGCAGTGTAGCAAACACCTTTCGATCAACAGATTGTTTTGTAGCATAACGTTTTGCATGCAACTGACTATTCAAAATAGTGGCATCTTTGTGAGATCTTCAATAGTGGTCCCTTTTTCTTGCCATTTTGGCTATCGCACGCGTGAGCTACCTCTCACAGAAAGAGTCTGCCACGTGGAACCTTGTCGCCAAAATTTGTCATGTGCATGCATGTGCTCGCTGAATTAAGGACATGGTTGTCGCCCATTCCTTGTACTCTGGCGCCAGAGATCTTTCAGGCGACAGGCTGGGCTCTACCCATTCCGTGTACTCAATCACCAGGGAACTTTTGGGCATTAGGCAGGGCTGTAGCCCACTTCTTGTATTCTGCCACTAGAGATCACTACCTGCCGCCAAATATGTGACTGGTCGTCGCCTCAGCTTTTTCTTTCTCTTCTTTTGTCTTTCCATTTTTTGCGGCACAATACCTTTTATTTTTACAGTATTTAGTGTACCTTTACACCATATAGCTCCCCAAGTTCTTCTTTAAAACAGTTTTGTCATTTCTGTTCAAAGATGAACTTTTTCTCGAGCGTTGTGCTTGATGATGTACAGAGTTGCCTAATCCTTTTTCGCTTTGGCCACCCAAAATGGCTTGCCCATAGAGTTCTCTCTCCTAGGTGAGTTCCTATATCGGTTGACAAGGGCTTGCTTACTTGCGTCTTAGGATGGCTGTATTCTTACTCATTATTCACAACCGTACTCTCGTGGTGGCCACTAGCTCGTCTGACCTTTTATGTCCTGCCCAGTTTTCGCTGCTCATCTATGTTCTTACACATCTAGGCGAACACGAGAGGGCATCTTAAGTTCTAGCGTGTTCCCTGACGTCTTTGGTTGGGGATCCCCCAATAGAGCTCTCCTGGACTTACGCTCGCTTGTTCTTAGTTCTTCGTCTAGCTCTTTCCTTTCCTGGGTGAGCTCATCTAGCGTTGTGTGCACACTTCTGCCAGACCCTCCGGCTTATTCCTTGCTTGCTGATCTAGATTGTTCCTCGCGCCTTAGTGCGTGCTTTACCGGTCGAGCCTTGCTGTGAAGGCTGGGCTGTGGCGTTGGTCCTGTAATCATCGTATGCCACTCAATTGTCAAAAGTGCCAGTGGTCTTGTGCTCGCCACATGACACTACACTCGTAAGCATTGCTTTATGCCTTGTGCGCAGGAGGCTAGGCTCACGGGAGCCATTCGCTTGTCTAGAATGCCTACAGTGTGACTTTTTCTCGCTCGCATGGTTGTCAAACCGCTTTATTGCGACATAACTTGTCGAATGTGCTCACCATTACCTTTGACCTATTGGCCTAGCGTACGACGGATTGATCTGTCGTGGCAGGAGCCCTTTTGTTGTGGAGGTGCCTGTCGTACATTAGCGGACTTGCGTTTTCTTCTCCTCTATGTCTTCGTTCAGCACCTTTAAGCTGGGCTTCATGCATTTTTGAGAGCTATGGATATGCAAGTCAGCAAACAAGTGGTGGTTTTGAGTTTGTTGCTGTCTACATTTTTGCTTTCTTTTTCATGCAGACGGTAGCAAACACATTTGCAATGAGAGGCCTCGCAATAGTGAAGAACCAAAGTGGGACAGCAAGATGATGATGGTGAATGGGAGCTTCGGTGATAAGTAGTGGTGCTTGGAGGATGCGATGATGGGGCGGTTATGGTGTCAGAGAAGAAAAGGCCAGTGGTTGGACTAAGCTGCTTTGTCGCATGCGGGAGGCTTCCTCGCCAACACCTATCGCACGCGAGATTCACACCTCTCACCCAAGCATGTCGGCGCTAAAGCAACCCCTTCTCGCCCAAGGAGATGTAGCGTGCTAGAGCTGTAGCGGGCGGGAGGCTGTCTCGCCAACACCCATCGCACGTGAGCTCCACACCTCTCGCCCAAGTCTGTTGGCGCGAAGCCACCCCTCTCGCCTAAGGAGATGTAGCGTGCTGGAGCTGAGGCGGGCGGGAGGCTTCCTCGCCAACACCTATCGCACGTGAGATCCACACCTCTCGCCCAAGCCTGTTGGCGCAATGCCACCCCTCTCGCCCAAGGAGATGTAGCGTACGGGAGCTGTAGCGGGCGGGAGGCTTCCTCGCCAACACCTATCGCACGCAAGATCCACACTTCTCGTTCAAGCCTGTTGGCGAGAAGCCACCCCTCTCGCCCAAGGAGATGTAGCGTATGGGAGCTGTCGAGGGCGGGAGGCTTCCTCGCCAACACCTATCGCACATAAGATCCACACCTCTCGCCCAAGCCTGTTGGCGCGAAGCCACCCCTCTCGCCTAAGGAGATGTAGCGTACGGGAGCTGTCGCGGGCGGGAGGCTTCCTCGCCAACACCTATCGTACGCGAGATCCACACCTCTCGCCCAAGCCTGTTGGCGCGAAGCCACCCCTCTCGCCCAAGGAGATGTAGCGTATGGGAGCTGTCGAGGGCGGGAGGCTTCCTCGCCAACACCTATCGCACGCGAGATCCACACCTCTCGCCCAAGCCTGTTGGCGAGAAGCCACCCCTCTCACCCAAGGAGATGTAGCGTATGGGAGCTGTCGCGGGCGGGAGGCTTCCTCGCCAACACCTATCGCACGTAAGATCCACACCTCTCGCCTAAGCCTGTTCGCCAAAGCCTGTTTGCGCGTGGGATGGCTATCGCCCGTGCTAGCAGAAAGAGGTCTATCTCGCCGACAGGCTTTGTGCGACAGGATAATCACCCTCTCGCCAAAGCTATCTTATGCGGAAGACACCATTTCGCCGGCAGGCTCCTCGCATATATTGTCCAAGGCCTGTCGCCAGGGGTCTGTCCTGCGTGAGAGATAGCTCTCGCCTGTGCTAAACAGGAGGAGGTCTCTCGTCGAGGGTCTGTCGCATATATCGTCCAAGCCTGTCGCCAAGGTCTATTTGGCGCGGGAGATGGCTATCGCTCGTGCTAGCAGAAAAGAGGTCTCTCGCCAAGGGTCTGTCGCACATATCATCCGCCTGTCGCCAGAGCCTATTTGCTCGAGAGCTAGCGTCTCACCCAGTATTGCCTTTCGCCCAATGTCATCGAATGCGAGAGCTATTCTCTCGCCATGCCAAAGTTTGTCGCATTTTGTGGCGCGCAAATGACTGTTGCATGCACCTTTCACGCGACAGACTATTCTGTCGCGTGAAACTTTGCGTGCGACAGACTATTTTGTCATGTAACTTGTGCACCCTGCCGCAGCCTACGTACCTGTCTTCCGCAGATTGTCTTTTCACCATCTATTGTTATGGCTTTGTTGTTTGTTCCCACAGACAGCGCCAATTGTTGTTGCCAAAAACAACAATAAATGTTTGCTGCCGTCAGATCCTCGATCTTCGTGTTAGTCTGACTCCAATGAATCTGCGAAATAAGAAAAGTCACCGATGCTTAAGTCAGACAGGGTCTCAGTAGGCAAATAGAGCTTAGGGTTTAAAGATGCTACCTGTGACCTATTTATAGGAGTTAGATTGCGCGTAATTACCTTTATGACCCACAGCTTAAATGGTCATTTAATGGATCTTTTATGGGCCTTTTGAGTCCTCTTTCTTCTTGGTCTTAGATTATCATTTGATCCAATGTTCTTCAGCCTGACTTATAGAAAAGCTCAATAATAATTGACCTAGTCCACATCAGATGGGAAAGATCAGTAGGAAGAGAGGGAGGATAGACAAGGAAGCGAACCTCCCCATGGTTTCGGTTTTTTGTTTTGAATGGGAAGGAGAGTTGCATTAATGTCTTATTTATATAGTAGTCTATCCTTCTCAAAAATGAAAGCAAACACCAATCATGCATTCCCTTTGGTAAACTTCGATATATACTTTTCATGATTTAAATACACAAAGGGTAAACTTCTATATATACTTTTCATGATGTAAATACACAAAAGGCTAATCGAGACTTTTGCTTAATGGCAAATAAAATGTCCTGGGATTTCAAAACTTGAGTTAATTTAATTATTTATCAGTTTAGTTAGTTATAATTTTTAATAGTTTATTTCTTTGAATAAAAGAACTTTTATAATTACCTATTTATAGAATGTAATACGTTGATTATAATTCTAACTTTAATGAAAATGTACTACTAAAAAAAACACAAGAGGCATAACACATTCTTTATTTTTCTTAAAATTGATTTGCATACTTGATCATTGGATCATTTGCATTACCTAAAAATCAATTCAAGTTTTGTGGGTATTCTTTATTGAGTGATAGGTATTCATTTTCTTTTCCTTTTATGTTGGCCATGGAAAGTGATACTGTGTAGGTATTAGGAACCAAAAAAAAAAAATACTGTGATAGGTATTGTTACTATTTATCTATTTATTTTTAACAGTTTTCACAAACAAGCATTCAAGTTAAAAAAAATATTGATTTTCCTTTAAAGAGAAATGTATTAAGATGTTATAATAATGGTAATCTATATGAGTTTATATGGGTATTCTTTTTTTTTTGTGTGACAAATATATGGGTATTCTTTATTGAGGAATATATAGATATTCTTTTCCTTTTCCTTTTATGTTGGCCATGGAAAGTGATCGGTATGGTTACTATTTATCTATTTATTCTTGACCGTTTTCACAAAAAATCATTCAAGTTAATTATATAGACATTGATTTCCTTTTAAGAGAAAATGTATTAAAATGTTATTATAATGGTAATCTCTATGAGTATATAAATATCATACATCATCAGTAAATCATCAAAACTTTATGAACTAATGAATACACTTGTTATAATTTATTGGCAATATATTTGATTTATACACTAACAATGCATCAAAGATAATCCAAATTATATATACATCTATCAAGATGTATCATTAACGCCATTCACAGTATATTAATTAATATAGTGGTAATTATTTCCTTCACTCGAATTTTTATATAGCTCTAATTTTGGTATATGCTCACAAACCTCACCATGTTACTAATCAACTAAACAAGTGGTAAGACTATATAAAAATTGGTAAAAAGATTATAAGCTCCATAATAATTCTGGAGCATGCATAATTAAGGCAACATGAAAATGGTGGCTAAGATACTAAATATTTAAATTATCACAAAATTTTTTAAATATTGACCATGTTAGGCTCATGAATCTTAATGTCAAACTTGTAAAGATGACATGACCAAATTGTTGTTTAACAATAATTCGGAAAAACAAATTTTTCTACTCATTCAGTTTTGCTACATAGATAAAAAAAATAAAAAAAATAAAAACACCATATAATGACTGTATAGTGTATATGCGTGCAAAAAAATATCAATCAACTAATCAACGATTATTAAAATCAAGTCATACATGTAATATTTTTTAGTTAACGTAAAGGATTTCTCTTGATATAATACATCTATTATGACTTTATCTAAGTACAATAGAAGAATAAAAAATTATTTCTAAACAAAATAAAAGTTCTAGAGTTTATTTAATTTTTTTTTTTGCAAAAAAAAATTCAAATCCTGATTTTTCGAATTATGAAAAATATATACACGTACCAATTAGAGTATTAGCCAAACAGATGCTTATATGCACCTTGTGTTAGACTTGATTTAAGTTGTGGTATGGTATATACCAATAATGTGAAGATTGCTGTTAAACACGTGGACAATCTCAACCATATGGCAAGAGTTTGATCCCTTTAGGCAACCCCATATGGTGCCATGCACACCGATGAGATAATACTTCCAATAAAGGAGAGAAAGAAAAGAATGGCTGATAGACGAGTGTTTCATTAATAGGTTGGTTTCTCTTCAGCGTTGAGCATCTCCTGTTCAACCATTTACTCTGTCGCAGTTGGTAACACGCTAGGTAAATGGATATATATATAGTTTGTGTTGGAGTTTGTTAAAACTTACCAAGTCACTAACACGAAATTGAAACGCAGTAAAACTGACTCGGATGAGGGTGAGAACTCAATCTTGCTATACCGTATTACCGCATTGTTGAAACCCAAGGCGTATGCTTCCCGTTGACTATCCTTGGACCTGAAACGGAGAGAAAACGAGAGAAAGTGAGAATGGGTAGTGAGAGAGAGAGAGAGAGAGAGGAGAGAGCTACTCTCATCCTTTTGCCCAAAGTTATGAAACTCAATAGGCCAGTCTCATATATATAGAGAGGTTGAGAGTAGGGACTTCCTCTTATGAGATTCATGTATAAACCCATCCCATTTATAGGTTTAATACATGTATACTATATATTTAATATAATTTAATATGGGTCATACTTTATACAAAATTATACTACTAATTAAATTTATATGATGTTAATTACTTACTAGTCCACATTAATAGAGTTAATTCAACATTCTCCCACTTGGACAGTTAATTAACGAAAACATCATATAAATATCAATATGTATTCATAAGCCCTCTAGATACATTTTACCGAAAGGGTACAAATGTATAGACTTACAAATATTTTTAACAACAATAAGCCTTTATAAGCCTCAGAATGCATCATACCAATAGGGTACAAATGCGCAAACTGTCACATCATACCATATAAACTAACTTTGATAGTTGGTGAATATTAATTTACAATATATAAATATTGTCTAATTTGGTTACTGTTTAGATGAACAGTGTGTAAAGGCATCACAAACAGCCTAATCATATAAAATGTGTGGAAAAACGTGAAATAATATAGTCACGGGATGTGACACAAACTCATAAAGACTTTAACAAAATAGTAGTATAAAGTGTGAAATGAAAATGATATGAAAACAAAATTAAATATCCATTTCTATTAGGTCCATGCATCAAAACCAAATGATGCACCACTTCAACAGAAGCACATGAGACCAATACAAAATGTTTCATCTAACAGAATGTCATATTCATCAGAATGCGCAAACAAAATATGCATATATGGCAAGTAGGAATCCATCCACATAGTCGCAACTGATTTCATTACACAGAGCTCCCACTAAATTAATACAGCAAATGGCTCTATATGCCTCAAACCAGTGCTATGTGGTTAAAGCACTTAAGCAGACAAACTCTTAGTTAACGAGAATGAACTCTTAAATTATGTGCTCTATAATCCAATAACAAACTGAATGATGATATCTAAACATTTGGAATGTGAGGAACTCCTAGCACTTTTGAGAGAGAAAGTAAGTGCTATAGCATTACCACAGTACATCTCCAGGACTTTGGAACGGCAAGCACAGAAACCAGTCCTAAGATTAAATTCTGCAGCCTAAATGGCCCATCATATAGCTTTGCAGCATGCTACATACTCAGCCTCCATAATCAAGGATGCTGTAAGTGTTTGTTTTACACTTTTCCAAAAAACAGCTCCTCTATATAACACAAAAGTGTAACTAAAATTGGTTTCATCATTTGGATATGTAATGACCCTTTATATAGAAAATGCGAACCAAAATTTTCCTTTTTCACTTGCTTAGTTGGGCTGTACGTAGTGTCACTAATCAATTTTTAAGCTAACTTTATATTAGCTACGTCAATATCCTTTAATTACTTTAGGTCCCAGTCAAATTCTCTCACTAAGCATACATTTACAATTTCAAATCATTCTACTTGACTAAATATATCTCCACTCAAGTTGCATGCATTGTTATAAACCATAAATATATCATATACTTCCTTTAATTACATCCCAAAACTCTAAAAGTACTGAAAATACAAGTCTGAATAGAAAAGAAAATATTGTACATCACATACCTTTAGGGTAGTACAAAAGCCTCGAAAGACTTGCTTAAACCCCACGTACAAAGCACCTACTGCAAATAATCTGGAAGGTGGAGAAGGGGGTGAGCTTTTTGGAAAGCCTAATAAGAAATATATATTTATATATATATATATATAAAAGAAACAGATACCGAATTTCTATATGCAAGTTTTGAAAATATTTATTAAAGCTCGAATACCGTATTTCATACCATTCGGAAATCAAATCATGCTTATGCAATGCATCAGAAAGCATTTCATTTAAGTCGAAACATAAACAACTGAATTCTGAACATAATTCAAAATATATGTACTTATCACATTTAGTTTCAATACGGATCATCGAGTCAAATTCTTATCTGTTTTAGAATTCAAATATCACATATTCGGAAATTATATACAAAGATAAGCACGGAAAAGCATATACATACTAAGCTTGAGACATATTAGTGACTAATAAATAATCATGCAGTTCAGATATTCTCATAAGGGAAAGTGCAAGTCGGAAAGACATATGCCATAGTCCAGAAGGGTCCACAGTGAGCATTAATCAGGTGTCAACTGGGCCCGCTGTGGACTGGATCAAGGTCACACTGCATTGCAAATAAATATTTATTGCGGACTAGATCAAGGTCACACAATAGCCAGAACAAATACCTACTAAGGACTGGATCAGGGTCACACAGTAGTCAGAAAATACTGCAATGACTTAGCTAGTCATGTCTCAAAATGTTTTATACATATATCTTTCGAAATCCGAAATAGTATTTTTCGAGCTTTAGGAAAGCTCATAACAGAATTCGTATACATTTCTTTCGAAAGCATATAAACCGTACATACTCATAATAACTTGAAAACAACATTATAGGTTGATAATTTTCTTGAGATTAATATCTCGGTTGAAAGTCTTATAAGCAAATTAAAGTCGTAAGATTTAACTGTTTTCAATATAAACCTATCGGATAATTTGTCATTTTCAAATGGTTGTTTAAGTTAAGCTTAAATCATAAAACCATTATTTTCATAAAAAATCCGACAGCGTAACGGCTTATATTTTCTTAAAACCCCCTGCAAAAAAATATAGTTTATATAACCACAAGGCAGTTGATTTTAAAATAGCATCCAATATCTCTTTTGTTTCGATATATATATCTTACCTCAATCAATCACAATCGTAACCAAATCAAGCAGTCAGCAGTCGATATCCAATACTTGAGCTTGTCTGTTTTCGGTTACCAACTCATGCCGAGACTGCAAAATAAATCATTTAAAACAAATTAATTTTCAAAATTACCTTGCATAATATTATAAGTCTTAGAGATCTCAAAATAATTCCTATATAATTTTTTTGATATCATCTCATCCCTAGTATTCATAAATTTCTTGTCAATCGACTATTGATCGTATCCACTTATATACATTATCGCATATACATATGTTTTTATATTTGTATCCAATTTAAATCTAGTATCAAAATTCATCCTTTTTTGTACACACATGGCCTATACTCATATATATATATATATATATATATATATATATATATATATATATATCCACATGTGTGTGTCTTACTAGTGCCAATACATGTTTTCACTTATGCCATGTATATATTTGTAATAATATCCTTGTAATCGTCACACCTACTTATATGAACACACACACAACTTTCATTCTCATCATCTCAATATCATGCACGTTCAATATATATATATATATATATATATATATATATATATATATATATTCTTAGGCTTTAACCAAAAATTACAAATCTTAATTCTTTACCTTTAAAATTCTTTAAACCCAAGGCCGCCCTTTGTTGTTTAATTATACTAAATTTCCTAGCAAGGCACTAGTTTTAGGCTCAAAGAAAGTTGTGGTTCATCACCTTTCCACATGCTCATTATTAGCTATATAAACTTATATGTGCATCTAAGATTTAGAAATCCAATATAAAGAATCTTACCCTTTTTTTTTAATCCATGTTGACCGAACCTTAACCCTGTTTTCCTTCACTCACGACGTTTCTTGATTCCGCAACAGCAAATGCATGTTTCGTACTTCAATTTTGTTCAGCCTTTGTTCTTCCTGTTTCAGCTACTTCCTTCCTACATTTCTGTCCTTGAAAAACCAAGAGAACCACCCCCTTCTTCAGCATTGAACAAGCACCCAAAATGCCATTTTAAGCCCTCTGTTTTCACGTCTCCTTTCCAGCCTCCTTTTACCCCTGTTTAACTTGGTTTCACGTGGGGAGAGCCTTGGTTTAGCTATGTGAGAAAGCTCCCTTCCAATGCTTGTCGATTCATCCTTTTCTTTTTGTCTTTTTGCTTCAATCCATTTCTTCTCCTCTCCATTTACTTACTGTTTTAGAACCTTAAACACAAAACATACCAGCCCCTAAGTTAGTGCCTATTTTAGCAATTCTCAACCTTGTTTGGCGTCATTGCTCAACCCTTGAACACCACTCACCATTCGATCCTCCTACATGCGTGTTGTTTAACCGAGAGGGAAAGGACAGCAGCCCCCATTTTGGACCAAAATGGCTTATTTTTAGCTTCCAAAAGCCACCCAAATAGTACCTTACTTAGCCTCAAAATATCACCGGTTTTAGCCATTAACCACCAGCCTTTTGTCCAGCACTATTTCAGCCTTCAAAGACACTCGAAATCAGCACCTAAAACCAGCCTAAAAACTCCCTTTGCACAGCCCCTGATCTACATTTAAACAGCCTTGCTACAGCCTTTCAAAGCAACAATGATCTCCCATTATTTCCACTGTATACAGCTTTGCTCCAGTAGCTCAACACCTTCTGTACAGTCTTTCTTTCAACGGTTCGGTGCCACTGTTTCAATCCCTAAATCAGCACCTTTCTCGCCTGTTAACAGAGCTTACACAACCTTCCTTAAACCTTGGCTATCGACACCAAAAAAGGTGAGCCAAATGGTGACACATTCGTGAGGTTTGAAGAAGTGATTCTCAACTCTAACAGAAAATGGAAGAAAAGAGGTGAAATAGATGCTGTCAAGATGATGATGACGATGGACAGTGATAATGGCAAGATTTGTTGCCGGTTGGGAAAGTGGGGTTAGATAGTGCTAAAGCTTCTTCAAGAAGCCACTCGTGTACTTCCATTTATATTTTATTCCTTTATTTATTTATTTATTTATTTATTTATTATTATTCTTAATCTTATACTGATATCTAATAAATATATTCTAAGTTATTTAAAATCATATACTACATGTTCTTGGTTTTATTTTCTATATTTATTAATTTATATTGTCTATTATCACTTAATTCATAAAGTTCTTAATTTAATTTAATTTCCAAAATCCTTCATTTATAATTTCCCATAGTCTAAATTCTCCATAATTTCTCATAGTCCAAATTAATAATTCCTTAAAATGCTTATTCTCAATTTACCTTCTTAATCCTCTTAGCTTCAAGCTAAATTCTCAATACATTAATTTATCTCTAAAATTACATTGTTTAATTTACTAAGAATAAATAATTTGCAGTTATTACAGGATAGCATACAAAATCAACATCAGAATATCTGACCAAACCCAGAATGTCATATTTGTTGATATCCAAATACTCTCTTTGCAGCTTCCAACTCTCTATTGCAGAATCGCTTAAGTATCTCCGAAATATACCTGTAACATACACAACATCAAAATGTGTATAAACTTGAGCATACAGTAATTACCCATAATCAGTCATACATAACACTCGACATGAGCTCTTTCATCATTATTTTGAGAACTTTGAGATTTTCACAATATGTCACTTTTCACAAAAGGACGCCTTAAATAGGAGAATAATATGCAGTAAACCTACTTAACACACACAATGTAGGTTTCTTGAGACCAACAAAGTATGCCTATAGATATGTCACGAGGAATCTCAATCCCTAAAACAAAATAAAGCCTCACTTTGATTCTTCATCCTAAAGTAACATGATGACATGAAATTTGTCTTATGCAAAAGGTCAGTGTCATATGCTGCTATTTGATATCATCAATTTAGAGCACAATAAACACATAACTACTTCTACTGACCTTGCAATGGAGCCATTTATCAACTAACAATGTTCTCCCCAAAGTGACAATCTTATTAAATTTTACATACTGCAATCTGGATGCTTTTTAATGTTCGTAAATGAATTACTCGAGTTCACAAACTGTATGTTCCATCTTAGGAACTTTAAAAATTTAGGTTGCTTCATTTAGACATTTTAATGTCCAAGATGTAGCTCCTAATCAAAATGAGCTACCAATTGCCATTATGATTCTAAAATAATCTTAAGTAGAAGAAAAAAAGAAGGTATTCATAAAACTAATTCCTTCTCTTTATTTAAAGCTTTGGCCAAATTTGGCTTTAAATCTTCTACCTGGTCTCTAAAGTCTCTTTTGGTCTATAATGATGTGACAACTAAAATAGATCCCATGCATCTTTATACAACATAGATGCTTACCCATCCAGCGTGGCAAATATCCAACTCCAAAAGTATTGATAAATAAAGCTTTGTGACAAATATCAAAATCAAAAGACACATAAATTTCATATTCATGTTCTTCTATAAGGTCACATGCAGGTTCAAAATATAGTATTGGGATCAACTGTTGATTCTTTTGATTGTAGCCTTTTACCATCAAAAGGTAACGCATGTATGGGATTGGCATAGCAATATGTACTTCATTAATGACTTTGTGGAGTTCACAACTCCCACCTCTAAGTCATCCTCTAAATAGATTGCATTGTCAGACTCAATGATTCTAGTATGATATGACGAAAAGTTAGAATCTAGAATCTTAATAACTAACAGAATAGCCGCTAATAGTTTTCTTGTCAAATTTTCTTGACTGTGGGTTATAGGCATTTGACTTACTATATAACCCCAAATATAGAAAGCGGCACAAACTCGGCTTCTTATCTAACTACAACTTAGCATGAATTTGGGAACTGATTTTATTTGGAGATCAATTTTGAATATGAGTTGCAGTTTTCATAATTTCACTCCACCTAAATTTCGAACATTTGGAGTGATCAACATAAATCGTACCAAATCAAAATGTATGAATAATTATTTCTACAATCTCATTCTGTTCTAATATTTCAAGCAGAGTATACTAGGTGTAAATAAATAATCTTGTAGCGCATTTATCCCAAAAATCGGTATATGATTTCACCTAGCTTCATTATACCGACCACAGTATTTATCACTTCATCTGATCATTGCCTTAAGCAGCTTAACTATTGTAAGCTATGCAATGGAATCAATCAGAATGCTTAAGGCCTATATAAGATCAAACCTCTCACTTTACATGACCTACATCAGAATGGTCTTTAGTGAAAATGATGAAATACTTATATCCACTAAAACTGAATGTGGAAATGATCTATAAATATCAGTATATATCAATTCCTACTCATCTTAATATCTGCTAATCGTATCCTTTGACATTAGCAGAAAGATTTCCTTAATGCAATCTCTACAGATGCCTCAAAAAAACCTTAACTCACGCTACAACTTGATAGATTTCTTATCTATTATACCATAATCAAAATTGGTAGTCACATCATTCATAATTGAAGAAAATTTGCTCAATATTAGGGTACAAGTCGATTATATATCCATCTCGCAAAATGTCAGGATTAATACACACGTTATTACTAAACAGAAATACTTTTCCATTATCAACAAATGAAAAGTATAAACTGACAGTAATTCTTAAATTTTTGCAAAATGTAATAACAATCTGGCTAATCATTATGTTTTCGACATGGATTTTAACTCTATAGCCCCAATTCACAATAATTTTCCCTTATTTGGTCTCCAGTTGCTTATGGCTTTATCAATAATAGCACCGGTATCCAACAGCCAATAGTTAAAGGGCATATCTCCCATATTAGAGCCAAAATAAAGGATAACACAATGCCTTTTCGCTCACATCTAGTTTAGAAGGACTCTTACAATCTACCCTCTTGTGCCCAAGTTTATGATAAAAGTGGCACACATTGATATTTAGAGTTGTTAATGGAACCAAAATGGGAAGTGGATTTGGCAAATTTCTTTCTCTAAAACAACCTTTTATTGAGACCTCTTAATAATATTTCCTCTAGCAGTAATATTGGCATATATTATCATAAGAGCCAAATGAGATCTATTAGCCTGAAAGATCCCCACTCCTAGATAACAATATCAATCTTTACATTAATATGCCATACTTCCGTCTGTCCATTAAGATACGCTGAATCAGATCTATGATCTTGAAAGATTTCTCACTCTCCACCCCAGAATGAAGTGGTTCACAATCTACCATACATGAATTAATCTTTTATTGCAACCTTCATCAATCTTTGCGAACTATTTCTTAATGGCCTCCATAAAAGCTTCTTGATTATCACTAATTGGAACACTTTCTCTGATATGCTTATTCATGGTATACCCTATATAATCAGAGAACTCTTATTTGAGTGTTCCTAAAATTCTATATTAATACTTTGTCCTCAAAGAGCTCACACTATTGGGTATAGAAGACGGATCGACTTTCGGGACTACTTCCTAGTTTAATATACCCCTAACCATAAAGAGCGATTCACACCATCTATTTAATTTGATCATGTTAGAGACTTGATATGTGATAGTTGCATTATTAATCAAAATTAATAGAGGATAGTGGAATAACTCAAACATTATTAAATTTATTCCACAATACGTTACAGAGGTTAAGACAAAACTGATTGAATATAAAGTTGAATGATCGCCCACCAACAAGGTAGGAAAATCATGTATATCCAAACCAGACTCCTCTCTGTCCTAAGCATTTCTCGAAGCAACTAGCAATCCGACAGGAGAGAATTGTCACTTCTAAAGATCTTAGCAAATTACGCAGTTATCACTATGCATGTGATAACCGCTAATTTTCTAAAATTAATATTAAATATTTGTTAATTTAATATCAAAACAAATAGAGAAGTTAAGTAAATAAATAAATTTAATTACGTAATAGGGAATATCGTTGAAATTCCCGAAATTGATGAAGTGAAGAAGTGGAGAAAAGTAATTTGGATAAATTGAGGAATTTAATTTGGATAAATGGAAATCCAAAAAAAAAAATGAAAAGGAGAAATATAATTTGGATATGAAGAAATCCAAATTATAAGAAATACAAATGTGAGTAATTATATATTTATATAATTTTATTATATAAATATATTTTTAAATATATATATGTTTTATATAATTACATATGTATTACATATATATGAAATATATATTATTTTAAAGTTGAAGTGTAGATATATATATATCTAATATAATAATTATAGATATAATTTTACAATTATAATTATATGAATATTGTAGTTATATATGTCAATAATTATATAAAAGAATCATTTATATATATATATATAATATAATACAAAAAAAGGAAACAGAAACGGGAAAATGGGATCTCGTTTCTATAGAAAACAGTGGAGAAGCTGACCCCGTCGGTGGTGTCGGAGGAGAAAGAGAGAAGGGAGGCCATCGTCGGTCGGCGAGCCAAGGAGAGGAGGAGACGACGGCGACGAAAAAGGAAAGAAACAAAATTGGAGACATAAGGGAATTCTGGCGGAAGCCGAGAGGAAAAAAGAAAAAGGATCTGGCGGTGCCAGTGGAATTGGCCACTGCCATTGCCACCGAAGCTTCGTCGGAGGAAGAGGAAGAGGTGGGAGGCCACCGGAGGCGCGGTGAATGGTGGAGGAGGGCCGGCGAAGAGGCGAAAGAAACCAAAGGTAAATCGACTCGATCCGCCGCCGTGCCGCCGATCTAGGCCTAACAGAGACCACTAGCAAACTCGCCGTGCCGTCGGCCAGCTGTGGAGCCACCGAACCGCCGGAGAACCGGCTGCCGACGAGGAACCGGCGATGAAGGGATCTGACCGGTCTGAACCGGTCTGACCAGGAAAAGGAAAAGAGGAAAAAGAGAAAAGAAAAGGAAAAAGAAAAAGAAAAAGAAAAGAAAAGAAAGAAAAGAAGAGAAAAAGAAAGAGAAGAAAGAAAAGAAAAGAAAAGAGAAAAAGAGAAATTTTCGAGATTCGGGAATTTCGAAAATTACGGGAGATCCCGAGAATTCCGAAACTCGGAAATTACGAAAATTCGGTAAAAATTCTGGAAAATGATTTCGAGTAAAAATTTAATAAATTAATTATGAAAATTCTAAAATTTAGAATTTTAATTTCCAGAAATTATTCTCGGCGACCGAGATGAGGAATCAGAAGAGATGGAGCACGGGAGCGACCGGTAAGAGGAAGTCGCCGACCCGAAAAAAGGTAAGGGATGCATGTGCAGCACTGTAAGGATATTCAGTCTGTATGATTTTAATTATGAAATATTTTATAAATTATTTCATGAAATTATTGCGATGAATGATTGGTTGAAAAATTGTGGTGAATTACCGATTGAGATTTTAAACTGTATTTTTCATGCAGGAGGCTAGCCAATCGGTAGCTGTTATACTGTCGAAAAATATCAAAATTATCGAAAAATTCTAGAAAATTTCATAAAATCATAATAAATGATTTTATTTCACGAAAAACGATTTTCAACCATGAAAATCAAGAAAATGAATATTTTCCACAAAAACATGAATAAAAAGAAGTGATTTTAAAATATTCATGTTTTCGAGAATGGTGATAATGAAATTACTGAAAATTCTCTTCGAGGATGGTGATAATGAAATCACCGAAACTTCTCTTGAAATGTAAATTTCACGAAATACGAGATGGAGAATGAAAAGAAATAAAGTGAATATTTAATATATATTTTTATAAATATTCACCAAATGGTTTTCTAACCTTTATGGTTTCAAAATTAAGAAATTATATATTTTTATAAATTCCATAAAGGTTATTGATGATGAAAAATATGATTTTGAAACTAGTTGGCATCCTATCATGCTGATATGTGATATGTGACATATGATATGTAATATGTATATGTAGTCCCGGCCGACACCTGATCAGTGATCCGCCGAGGACAATTATAAACTATGGCCATAGATCTGACATGATGATTTTATACCCTTCGGGGTCTATAGCATGATACGAGTAACAACCCAGTGGACGAGCTGGGTGTGCCTCAGTCTTCATATATGAAAATGTTTTATATGATATGTGATATGTGAAATGTAAATGTTTACATGATATGTGAAATGTAAATGTTTTACCTGGTATGTGACAAGTTAAATGAAATAGATTTACAGCATTTTACAAAATGCTTATTTCAGTACTGATTTTAGTACTACGAGATGATTTTCATATGACATGTGATATGAACATGTAATATGTTTTCAAAAGGAAAAAGACATTATAAGTCTAATATTCTTACTATGATTTTAAATTGAATATTAGACTATATGTGATATGAATATGTGATTTGTTTTAAAAAGGAAAGAGGAGGAAAATAAATCTAATATTCTTATTTTAAACTTTAAATTGAATATTAGATTTAAATGATTTATATGTTATATGAAAAGGAATTTATAGCTTATTTTGCTATTTAAAGTACTGTACTAATTATGATTGTACAGTAAAATATGAAATGAGTTTAAATGAGAATGATTATGATTTAACTAATATTCTTTTCAAAGAATATATGAATAATAGTTACTTTATTTAAATGCCTTATTTCATAAAAGTATTATTTTGAAAGGAATATGAAAATGATATGGAATAAAAAGGAAAAGGATTTAAATTTCAAACGAGAAGAAATTTATTACTCTCTACAATTGCTTCTAGGTTCCGGGACAAGATAGGTATTTCAAAATACCTACCTTACTCCATTGAGATCCCTAGCCGACTGTAGTATCATTCGTACATGCGAGCCTAGAGCCCATAGGAAAAATGAAAAAGTTTTTTAGCATATAGATAGCTGAATATCAAGTATGCATATAATTCCCTTACTGAACCGTGGTTTGCTCACCCCTTAATTTTAACATTTCAGGTTTTCAAAGACTAAGAGCCTGACACTTAAAGGATTTCGGTTGCGCATTTGGGGACGATTCGACAGCTTGATTTAATTAATAAGGTATGATCATTTATTTTCTGTATTTAGACTTATCGACAGTACTACTTTCTTATGAAGTAAAATTCGAGGATGTAATTCATATTATAATTTAATATGAAATTGTGTATGTGTAAAAGAAAAGTAAAGCATCGCAGACAGCCCAACCAAATAAGATGTATAGAAAAAGGTTAAAAATAGGGTCACAGGCTGTGACAATGCATTGCCTTATTATTATCTCTTTAAAATTATCAAAATAATTATCAGAAAATCTTCATGACCATTCTTGCGACAGGTAAGTACTAGTCAATCGGATTAATGATTTATAATTTTAAGAATATTCACATAATTAATTGACCAAAATTAACTACACCCAAAATATGCAATTCCTAAAGCATATGTAGTAATTTTAGGCCTATCATTAATTAATTAAATTAATTTCACATAAATGTGAATATTCAAATAATAAGGCAATTGCATTTTAGAGAGTTTATTTATTTAAATAAATTATTAACGGAATAGGTAGATCAAAATCCAGATAATTGGTTGAAATAAATAAAATGCCCAAATAATTTATGTAAACTTATTTAATTAGGTCAATTATTAATAATTTATGGGTATGGGTTTTTTTTTTTCGAAAATTAAGTGAATTATGAATTGAATGAGTAATTAAATTTTCAAAAATTACCCCAAAATTAATTCCTCTAAAAAAATCACTTATACCTCTTTTAATTTTGGGCTTAACAATTAATTATGGCCATTAAATAAAATTTGGCTTATAATCAAAATGACCCAAGAATTAATTAACCAAATGGTCCATAATTAATTAATCAAAATGATCCTTAAATCCATAATCCAAAATGGCTTATTAATTAATTATGCAAAATAGCCAATAATTAATCTAAATTTAATAGCCAAATAAAATTAATTAATTAATATGGCCCCTAAATTAATTAGAATGACCCTAAATTTAATTAATTTTAATTGCCCAAAATTAATTTAATACTAAATGGTCAATTAAAATAATTAAATAAATATTGCCCATAATGTAACAAATTTATTTGGCCTAAATTAATTATACTTTAAGGCCTAATTAAATAAAATGGCTCATAACAATTCCCAAAAGATGGTGGCCCAATAAAATACAAAAAAAAATGGCCCAATTTAAAAAAAAACAACCTAGCAAAAAAATTGGCCTAAAAAATTCAAACAAAACAGCCTAAAAATACCCAAAAATCGAGCCCAAAAAATAAAATTTGGTCCAAAACTAAACACAAAAAAGCCCCAAAAACCA
This sequence comes from Heritiera fomes, assembly GCA_032173925.1. NCBI lineage: Eukaryota > Viridiplantae > Streptophyta > Magnoliopsida > Malvales > Malvaceae > Heritiera > Heritiera fomes. The sequence goes on along the minus strand of JAPDPM010000009.1, from coordinate 9,331,288 downwards.
CAAAAAGGGCCTAGCAATAAATAACCCAAAGAAAAACAGGCCAAAAAAATTTTGTTATGGCAAGTACGTGCGACATATTGCCCTTTGTGACCCGTTTTGTTGTAAAACGGGTTGCAAAACCCGATCCGGTCGGAAACAGTCCCATTTTGCACCATTTTGGCTCGAAATAAAAGGGTTTTTCACCCAAAAACACTATACAAGAATAATCCGATCATTTTAAGCTCAAAAATGCCAAAAAATGAAATGGGTTTCAAAAATCCGAAAAAGAGAAAGCTTAAATAGGAGCTTTTATGGCTTCTCTCTCTCAAACAAGAATGGATAGTGACTCTTTGGGTGAGTGGGCTCTGATGCCAACTGTTGGAATTTGTTAAAACACACTAAGTCACTAACACGAAATTGAAATGCAATAAAACTGATCTGGATGCGGGTGAGAGCACAATCACGTTATACTGTATTATCGCGTTGTTGAAGCTCAAGTCGTATGCTTCCCGTTGACTGCCCTCAGACCTAAAACAGAGAGAAGGTGAGAATGGGTAGAGTGAGAGAGAGAGAGGAGAGGAGAGAGCTACTCTTATCCCTCTGCTGAAAGTTATGAAACTCAATAGGCCAACCTCATATATATAAAGGTTAAGAGTAGGGACCTTTACTTATGGGATCCATGTATAAACCCATCCCATTATAGGTTTAATACATGTATACTATATATTTAATATAATTTAATATGGGTCACACTTTATACAAAATTATACTGCTAATTAAATTTATATGATGTTAATTACACTTAACTAGTCTACATTAATAGAGTTAATTCAACAGTTTGTTCATATTTTCGAAAAAGATTGATAATTAAGGCCTAAACATAATCAAAATGACAAATTTTGCAACTAGAGATAGTGGCATACAACAAATTTCATCAATGACACATAAAATCACCAAAATTTACTTTTTCATCGCCAATTATATTTTAGGAAGAAAAATTTGATCTCATGACATTCTTCACGTTTACACTATCCTTATAAGTTAAACATGACAATATCATAATTTTATTACTTATGTATGATTCTAGTGTGACAAAAATATAAAACTTTCCCTTATTATTACTTTTTTGTGACATCCCATTGTGTCATAAATTTATACAAAAATTCATTATTAAACACCACTATCGTCACAAAATATATGATATAATTTTATATATTAGTGATGAAATATTAAATCGTCATACTATAAGTGACATATTATTATCACCTAAGATAATATGGAAACGTCACAAAATTTCTCCAATGTCACTAAAAATATTTATAAATTTAATTTTAGGTACGAAATATCAATTCATCAAACTATAAGTGATATAAATTATTATTGCCTATGATAATAAGGAAAAATCGAAAAAAATTTCTCAATACCACTAAGGATAGATATAGAATTAATTTTATGTGACAAAATATCAAATCATTACACTATAAATAACATAAATTATTGTCACCTATAATAGTAAAACAACATTATAAAAGTTCCCACATGTTCCTAAAGATAATTAAAAATTTAATTTTAGGTGAGGACATGTTAAATTTGTGTCAACTAAATTCAAATCCTAATTTTTCGAATTATGAAAAATATATACATGTACCAATTATAGTATTAGCCAAATATATGCTTATATACGTACACCTTTGTGTTAGACTTGATTTAAGTTGTGGTATAGTATATACCAATAATGTGAAAATTACTGTTAAACATGTGGACAAGCTCAACCATAAGGAAAAAGTTTAATCCCTTTAGGCAACCCTATATGGTGCCATGCATACCAATGAGATGATACTTCCAATAAAGGAAAGAAAAAAAAAAGAATGGCTGATAAACTAGTGTTTCATTAATAGGTTGGTTTCTCTTCAGTGTTGAGCATGACTTGTTCAATCATTTACTCTGTTGTAGTTGGTAACACGCTAGGTAATTGGATATATAGTTTGTTCATATTTTTGAAAGAGATCAGTAATTAAGGCCTAAACAAAATCAAAATGACTACTTTTGATCTCTTTAGGCAACCCTATATGGTGCCATGCACACCGATGAGATGATACTTCCAATAAAGGAAAGAAAGAAAAGAATGGTTGATAAACGAGTGTTTCATTAATAGGTTGGTTTCTCTTCAACATTGAGCATGTCCTGTTCAACCATTTACTTTGTTGTAGTTGTAACACGCTAAATAATTGGATATATAGTTTGTTCATATTTTCGAAAGAGATCGGTGATTAAGGCATAAACAGAATCAAAATGACTACTTTTGCAACCAGAGACAATGTGTCATGACCCGAAAGCCGCGACTTTTACTTAATACTTATATTCTTCTTAGCCTACAAATTTATGGACTAAATTTTTCTTTTTCATTTTAAGGTTTGTATTCGATGTCAGTGTAGTTACTACTTTACTTTCATTGATCCTCTATACAATAATTTATCACACTTCTAAGTTACATCCCGACTCGTTGAACAAAATACGTATTGTGTATTAATTAAAGTCTGTACATGTAAATAAGAGATTACAAAGAACGTATACCTCAAAGGCAATGAAGGGGATTCGCAAGATAATGGACAATGCCAAATCTATATACCGTCTCCGAAGGCCCACTTAAAATCTCTCATAGCAGATTGTAACTTCAATAATATGAAAAGAGATGAAATTTAGTAGGGTGAGCAAAACCACGGCTCAGTAAGATACTAATATAAATGCAATAGTAAGATTATACTGTCTTAAACCATAATACTTAGAACTTGCAAGTTTGCAATTACAGTTAATCCTTTTTCATCAATAACATCTCATTATTCATTTCTTGTCATCTGTCTATTATTTATACTTTTAAATAAATCCTCATTTTCACTTTTCAATTTTCTCATCCTTATACTATAGTGCATTGCACAACAATATGTCGTGTCCAATTTGAATGTCATATACTATTAGTCCATAACTTCCTCAATCTTAGAGTACATCATGTCTAATTGGGATATCATATTAAGTCACTTTATGTTTCATAGTCGTACTCATGTATTCTATCATCTCATATCACTTTTCATATAGAGAAATCATGATCACGGTGGTACGAAGTCATAATCCTCTTCATATAAATTCTATATTCATATATCATATCACATTATGACATCATGTAGATGAAATATCGTTACCACCAAGTCATAATACTCCTCATATATTCTTCATGTTTTTGTACCATATAAGTCATGACATATGTAAAAAAACATACTATTATGCCATGATTTAATAGACAGCTTATGTAATTTCACTATATGAATCGCTATCATTTCAAATCATATCATATTTACTTTAGAACATGCTCAACATATGAATTTTCAATTCATTTTATATTTAAGGTTGAAAGCATGCATGATTCTCTTTTTATATCATGTCTTTTCACTTTTCATATCATGTTAATTCAAAACATGTTTTTTCATATCATTTCAAATCAAAACGTGCACATTTCTCTTTTCATATCATGTCAATTCAAAACATGTCTTTTCATATCATTTCAATCAAAACGTGGACATTTCTCTTTCATATCATGTCAATTCAAAACATTTTTCATATACTGTAAGTCATATAAGGTCTAGAGTTTATATCAAATCAAACTATACTTTAGACCGCATATCTTGTCATGTTCAACACAAAATCATATATAAATCATATAAGTGTCGAAATCATATCACATGTACTTTTAAAACATGTTTAAGACATGTACTATTTCAAAATATTTTTCATTTCAAACATGTCTCATGTACTGTATAAATCATGTCAAGTCTAGAGTTTATATCAATAAAATCATACTCTAAACTTCATATCAGATCGGTTAGAGACTAGGCTAGATCCCTATCATCTCTATCAATAAAGACTTAAATCACTGTAGCCAGCAGTGAAAATCATGTCATCGTCCCCTGGAAATCAACTAGGGCGCTATCTATGGCCATAGACCTCATCTCTCTCAGCCTCACTGATCAGGCGTGACTGAGACCTATCCATGACTATTATCCAACAAGCATCTCTGCCTAATGAGCAAAGCTCCAATTAGGCGGTTTCCACTATGCTTTATTGAATTTAATTCTTTTAGGGTGCCTACAGTCTCATAAAACATTTAAATCTTTAGCTTTCTTTTCAATATCATGTAAAGCATATGGTAAAATTCTGTATGAGACTTCATATATCAAAATATATATATATCTACCATATACTTTCACTTCAAAACAAATCAATACTTTTCAATATTCATATAAACATCATTATAATGTTTCAAGTTGTAAGAAAGCATGCTTAAATGCGATGCTATAAAACATTTCAGTATGCAACTTCGGTAATATTTTCATCAAATACAGTGAAGCGATTCATTTAACTTTATCACCATCAATTATTTGATTTCAAGACTTTCTTTCTATCCAATCAGTAAATCACTATTCAAATCATTCAAGATTCATTTCATTCATATTCCGATTGTTCAGTACTCTAATTATTTAATAATCAGATCACTTGGTATTCAAACCATTCGGTATTCAATATCCTTTTTCGATAATTGTCAACTATAACAATCATTTATATATTTCATTATCGATACTAGAACCACATCATCAGTGTGAATCCTCTTAGTATCTATGAGCATTTAAATACCGTGTTTCCATATAGCCATCATGATACTGAAATTATGCAATACTAATATCCTCATTCGATATCTATTCCAGAGTCGACATCGAAGATCATAGAACCACAGGATCAATAATCACTTATCAAATCCATTTATGGTTTAACCCATTGGTACACATTCAAAATTTTTGACTTGCGGTTCAATTTCATTCACTATCATAAAATCAAATCACAATCCTCAATTCACTTTTTATATGGCCTGTAGAATGTAATATCATGCTAGAATTATCTATAAAACATCATCAATTCAATTTTTGATTGGCAATTTACCCACTTAAAAGAATTTGCCAATTTTCACTATCAACAGTGTTTCAATCATTTAAGTCGCCTTGCGACTATCCATATTATTACAAAAATCTCAGTTCACATCTATTTAACATCGATATTTATAAGTACATTTTTATGCAAACGTGTGTTCTATCAAATGTCCATAAGACATCACAATCTACTTTCTTATTATCATTATTTCAATCATACCACTAAGACGGTCCATTCATCATGTACTCCAATTTTCTTCAAGTCACTCAAATGTGAAAGAATATTTTTTTTCGAAACCTATTCCAAGGTTATAATCAAATCTGCATAATCACATGTTTGACGTCTATTTATTTGAATCTATTAATTCTATAATCATCACTCGATTAATAATTCCGCAATTCTATCATTCAACCATCTAAATCACAACTTCAATTTTTCTCTTTAAAGTTGTATCATATAATCATCGTCACTTTTATCCATGATCCTTATAATAAATAATTCCACCTCAATCACAACTTGATGCCATTTGTGGTATTAAACTTAGTTGATTTATCGATTCTATAAGGTTTAAACCATATAATTCATCACATTATCGTGTTCAACGATCTATCTTCTCATCGATTTCAATATCAAACTTTTCCAGTAATACCATAAAGTCCTTTCAATGTTTATTTTTCAATAATTATTTTCAAAATTCCATTTACTTGAGAAACTTAAATCTTTTTTCTCAACGTTTTCCTAAGAATTTTGACACCATAACGGCTTAATTTTCACTAAACCTCCTGCAAGGAAAACACAATTTATAGCCCAGCCGTTGATTTTCACAATTTCTATGTCTCTACTAAGACCCCTACCATCAGTTGTGGGTCCTCTCATCATTTTTAACATCAATTCAATCAATGCATCATATTAAAAAATATCATAATTCCATCAAAAATCATTCCATCAATGTATCATATAAAAATCATAATCCCACATACAATATAATGCTACTAATGCTTTATAAAAGTATCGTACCTATTCGCCAAAGCTTAGTGCATTTTTCGATTTTCGAGCCTTGCCGAACTCCACCATCCGTCTCATTTCCGTTTTGCTACAATTTCAATAATTGACACATATTTTCATTTAGAAAATAACCCAACAATTTCTAATAAATTTCATAAAAATATAGCAAAATCTTTTAATTTTCCTTACCCATTTCTTCTTCTTCTTCTTCTTCCTTTTCTTTTTCCTTTTTCTTTTTTTTTCTTTTCTTTTCTTCTTTTTCTTTTCTTTTTCTTTCTCCTTCTTTCTCTTTTTCTTTTCTTTTTTTTTTCCTTTCTTTCTTTTTCTTTTCTTTTTCTTTTCTGTACCGGGTCGGGTCAGGTTCAGGCCGATTCAACTTGGCTTGGTCGGTTCAATTTGGCTTGGCCAGTTCAGCCACCGGTAGCCACCATCTCTGGCGGTTTGGCCACTCCACAGCATCCCGCGGTTACCACGAGGCCGGATCTGGTCTCCATTTCCCCAGAGGCAGTGCCGACGATTGTGGATCTGGGAGGTGGTTTTCGGCCTTTCTCTTTTTCTTTCCTCCTCTCTTTTTCGTTTTCCTTCGCCGCCGGCCATCCTCACTTCTTCCTTGACCTTCCACCGTCGACATAGGTGGTGTGGCGGTGGCCAGATTGACGGCACCGCCACTTTTCCTCTTTCTCTTTTCCTTTCTTTCCTCTCAGCTTCCGCTTCATTTTCTTTTTCCTTTCACTTTTCTTTTCCACCAGTCGCTTCTGCCTTCCCCTTCCTTGGCTTGCCGGCCTCTCCTCTCTCTCTTTCTCTTTCTTTCCGCCGTCGGGGACTGCAGCTGTTTTCCTTCCTCTGTTTTGTAACAGAGGGGGAGAAATTTTTGGGAGGGAATCGAGTATCCCGATTCCCGCCCCTTTTTCCTTTTTTTTAATTTATATATATTTATATTTATAAATATATAAAAATACACTAATTATATTTATATGGATATAAATATACCCATTTTATTCCTTATTATTTTGGATCTCTTAATATCCAGAATAATTTCCCTCAATTCATCACTTCATCAATTTTCGAAATTCAATATATTCCGATCCTCCTAAATAACTTTATTTATTTATTTACGGGTAATTAATACCAAAAATAGGAAAAAAATTTTATTATCACACAATGACATACAACAAATTTCATTAATGACTCATAATATCACCAAAATTTACTTTTGCATCGCCAAATTATTTTTTATGATGAAAAAATTGATCTCATGACATTCGTCACGTTTACACCGTCCTTAAAAATTAAACGTAACAATATCATAATTTTATTGCTTATGCATGATTTTAGTGTGACAATAACATAAAACATTATGTTATAATTACTTTTTGTAACATCCGATTACGTCATATCTTTATACAAAATTCATTACTAAACACCAACATCGTCACAAAAAATATGATTTTTTTATATATTAGTGGCAAAATATTAAATCGTCACACTATAAGTGACATATTATCATCACCTAAGATAATATGGAAACGTCACAAAAATTCTCCAATGTTACTAAAGATAGTTATAAATTTAATTTTACGTACGAAATATCAAATCATCAAACTATAAGTGATATAAATTATTGTCATCTATGGTAATAAGGTAACGTCATAAAAAATTTCTCAATACCACTAAAGATATTTATAGAATTAATTTTATGTGAGAAAATATCAAATCGTTACACTATTAATGATATAAATTATAATCACCTATGATAGTAAAACAACATTATAAAAATTTCCACATGTCCCTAAAGATAATTAAAAAATTAATTTTAGATAACGGCACGTTAAATTTGTGTCAATTAAATTCATCACCAAATATAATAGTATTTTCGTCACTAAGATTTATATTTTTAAATGTAGATGACAAAACTATAATCGTCATCAAAATAAATTTTAACTAACATGTATACATTTTTTTTTAAAAAAAATTTATAATTGCTTATTTTTTAATTTCAAAAAAAATTCTCTTTTAAAATGGTAACAATATTTTTAATGTCACAACAATATTGCGTCATTTTTTTAAAGATAAATAATATCCATATTTTTTCTCAAATAATCAAATATAAATAATATTGTTCATGCAAAATCTTATTTAATTATTGTTGTAAAATAAATAATTGAAACATTTGCATTGATTTTTATTTGATAATCTTATTTTTTCTCATATTCGATATATGTTATAGAGTGTAGGGATTTAAAAGAAAATATTTATTGTTAAAATATTTAAATAATGGGTCTGTTCGATAAGGTTCAAGGAAATACTTGGTATGGGCCCCACCAAGACTTTTTTTGTTCAAATCGAAGTGAAACCCTAGAATGATGATATTTAAAGTGAAATATGAATATAGCAAGAATCTGTATCTTAAAATCACCTCGTTTGAGTATATTTTGAAAAATAAGAAACAAATTTAAAAATAACAATTAAGGATATAGGCTGGAAGAATTTCCATAAATTACGGTCAAACCGAGATGACTTTTGATCAATTATCAGTGGTAAATAATTTTTATATAACAAGGTTTTAGATCATGTGGACTAATAGAAGAAATCAGGTGTAAAAGCATAAATTTACACGTTTTTACGGTTGGGGGTATTTCAGTAATTTCACCCAAATTGATAACCGAACCTGAACAAAAGCTTTACCAAACATTAAAGCAAATTGAATAGAGTTTATTTATGATTAACTAAAATATTTCGGAGGTTAAATAGACTGTTTTCAACAAAGTCAAACTTTAGATGCAAAATTGGAAAGTTTCATTAAGTATAAGGGCATTTTGGTAATTTTGCATGAGAGATGTTTATATGTATAATTTTCTACATCTCTCCACATGCATGGCCGGCCACCTTCTTCTTCCTTTCTCCCATCCATCATAGCTAAAGCTTTGAAGAAAATAAAAGCTTCCAAAACCTAAGGAAAACTAAGCTAAAATGGAAAAATCCCTTAATAAACCCTGTCTATTTTTCAATGCTCTTTCTCTTGATGCCAATATCTCTTGCTAAGGTGACCAAAATCAGACTCCAAGCCCTCCCAAGTGACTAGGCCAAGGTGAGTTTGTGGAGTAAATTAAACTTTTTCATGGTTTTCTTACTAATTACTATATGATTAAGTCGTTTCCATGTTTATTCTAACTTGAATCATATTGGAAACATGTAAGAGGGCAAAAGAGGGTTTTGATCGCTATTCATTCCTCATGATTATGATGTGTTTTGATGAGATTAAGATGTGGGAATTAATGTAGAAATTAAGAAAAGCATAAAAACAAGCTTGATTAAGCTTGATTAGGAGAAAAATAAAATGTTGGGCAATAAGAGAGGTTCAGCCAAGGCTAGTAGACTATGAAATTGATGCCATTCAATGTGAATTACATGTGAGAATGATGTAGAAAAAATAAACAAGCAAGTTTAGATTTAGTAGTAAGCTTAATTTGAAGAAATTCTAAGTATGGGAGAGAAGCAGCAATTCAGCCTTGTGAAGGGGAGGAAGAATTCTTGCCCATTTCAATGCAATTTAGGTCCTAAAATAATGTATGAATTATTCTAAGACTGTAAACGTGATCGGAATCGAAAACGGAATTGTATAGTGAAAGTTGTAATTTTGCATGGGTAGAAATTAGACTACATTTAGTGCTGCAATAGATAATGTATTAGAAATTAATTAGTTAAATATTCTTTTGATTAAATTATAGTGAATTTATCGAGTTTAAATAACGAATCTACAGCCTCGAGGTCAGAAGATGCTACTGGTGCTGATGAAACGAATATCAATAAATTGAGAGGTAAGGGACATATTATAGGAGACATAAGGATATTATGTTTTGCACTGTGATTTGATTTCCGAAACTTTGATATCTAAACTCTGAATTCTGTAAGGATTTTGATTGATCTGGATTTGAATTACTTTTGAATTTTTTATATTTGAACTTTGAAAATTTAAAATGGTTTTGATACTGAATATAATTCTAAATCTGATATTGGTTTTGATATTGACTGATATGAATTTAAAATTATTGAATGGTGTGACTCTAAATTAATATGTATGAATTCCTTCTCTGTTCATTCACTCACGATTCTCTATAGATAAAGAGTTAGGGAACCGGGACAAGTGAGGTGCTCTAAAGCATCCTTTCAAACTCACCCAACTTCCTAACTCGCTATAGAGATTATCCTATCCAAATTTTCCATAAATGTTTATTAATTTTATTTTGGCACCTAAGATATAGGGCTAATATTTCAGTTAAGGATGGGCTTCATAAATGGAAGAAAATTTAGAAATTGATGGGTTATAAGGATGATTATTTTTGAATGAATATGATCTGATTAATGGATCTAAGAAATGTTTACTATTTGTGGATTTATGGAAAATGAACTAGGCTGTGGAGATATTGATTTGTACTATTTGAACTTACTAAAGGTTTCGATTATAGAAACGTATTGCTGCTGAAAATTTGTATAAATGGTTTGGAGTAAAAATATTATGAAGTTCAGAAAAATGTTGGACGTTAAGTTTAATGTTGATTCTAAGAATATATTTTGAAGGTACTAGAATGGATTGATATTAACGAGATATATGTTTAAAGAGTATAGGACTGAACTATTGAAAATATTTGGAGATGTTTGACTCGTATCAAATTCATATCGGAAAGTATACGGTTGAATTTTGATGGAATGAATTAATATTTGAAAATATGTGACTGATTCTTGTATATCAATTTGATAGTTTATGAAATGTATCAAAAAATCTGAGATCGACCCTATACGATGAGGTATGAATTGAAGATGAATAAAATCATATATTTTGTATTTTTGATTTATGCATAAAACATAGTTTTATATACATGTCAGTTTTTGAATATGCATGATCTCTAATTTTATTAATATTTACAATAATGATTTGTATTTGATTATTTTAAAATTAGTCTAAAGCCATCGCGTGCATTCTAGTTTATGAAACGTATTATTTATTGTTTTTGAATGTCAGTTGAAATAATATTTCTAATTATTTGGATTTATCTGAATATACTGGATGAAATGTGTATTTTTCAAATAATACGTTTGGAAATGATTGGCTCCCAAAACTTATATTTTGATTTTCTGAGATGGTAAATCTCTGGTTAACTTAGATCCAGGCACTCCCAGAAAATGAAAATATAATGTGCGTTTATATTACTCTATTTGGTTTTTGAACATTTACTGAGCTATTTGGTTTTCTTTTGGGAATCAAGTGAACGTGTGGTGATTGTTGGCCCCGTAGCTACCTACAGGTACATGCTTTTCATTCCGTTCCGAATGTTGTTGACTCTAGCCCAGTCATCTAGCTCCCACAGTTGTTACCTTGCTAGTATACACACTGTGGCCCTTGGACTATTGGCCATATGTCCACCGGCATGAGTCTACTAGGTGAAGCCTAGTCTCCACTGTTTTATTTATACTGGGGTGGTAAATCCTTGGCTAACTTAGATCCAGGCACTCCCAGACTTTATAAATATTTGATTTAGATGTTTGATTAAATATATTTTCTGATCTCTGTACCATTATTGGAAATAATTTATTTTACTGGTTTAAATGAAAGCTAATTTCTAGTGTTTATTAAACTTTATGACTAAATAAGTATAAATGAATTTTCGATTTCGATATTGATTTTCGTTATTGATTTTAGCATCCTTGGCATCGGATTTAAAATGATTCTTATATATAGTTGCATAATAGTAGTTCTTTTATGTATGTTTCTTACTGGGTTTTTCCCAAAGCTCACCCCGTTCTCTACCTTCCATATTTAATTGTAGATAATAGTCTGTTGAGAGAGATTCATGGTGAGATGTTTATGGGATTTTGATGTTGTAATTTGTAGGTATGGTATTCGAACCTTTACTGTATAGTACTTTAATATGTAAAAAGGGATGTAAATAGTAAATTGAAGAGATGTATAAATGGATCGTGGCATTTGTTAAAAAGTATTTATGTAAGAAAAACAATCCATACTCGAATTATGTATACTGGGACCTATGTAAATAATTAAAGGTTCTTTTATCTATTTAATTTTGTCATAAAGTTAGAGTGAGGACACTAAGCACTGCCCAACCATTTGTATGAAAATTAGAAAAAGTCAGTCCTAATTTTCATAAATCAGGGCGTGACATTTTATCATAATGTATTAAGTTTTAGAAAAACCTAATAGCTAGATACAAATTACAAAGGCACCACCAACCATTCAAACCTAAGTATGTACTTATTCAAACTAAGGACAATTATGGGTCTACGTTTCAAATTTAGGATTTGGGGGTATGGTTATATGTGAAGAAGGTGTTAGCACCCTTATAACATCCATCTTAAAATGGTATATAAATTGCTATGGTTATATATGAAGAAGGTGTTAGCACCCTTACAACGTCCATCTTAAAATGGTTTATAAATTGCTTAAACTAAAATTTAATAGACTGACTTTCATGCAAAAATGTTGAGAGCTTAATTCTATTTTGTGGTAAACATGAAAGACATATTTGAGTGTTAAGCCTTTAAAGAAATAGTAAACAAGTTTATTCGCGAATATAAATAAATGAATTACATCTCTATTCGTGATTATTTGTTAAAGTTAATGAACAAGCATAAATGAATAAAAACCGAACATATTCATGAACTGTTTGCCAAGCGTTCTGTTCGTTTTACACCCCTAATTATTATGCATGCTTACATGTCTCAAAGATTGATTCGAAATCAAATCTCGAAGTAAAGCACGTGGAATAATAGAACCTTTTTTTTGTTACAAGAGAAATATTTGATAATCAGGGATGAGGTGGGGTTACTTGGATTCGAAACCAAGCCTTACAATATACCACAACTCTTACTAACTGCTCGGTCAAAAGATTGTTGGCAAATAATAGACGGGTTCAATGAGTATATTTTGAATTAGGAAGAAGTTTCTAATCAAATTCTTTTTAATTTTGAACAATAGGCAATAATATTACTTTTCTTTTTTGTAAATTGTATGTAAATAAATTCACTCATAATAAAAATTTTTATGGATTACGATCCCATTATTTTTACTTTTTAACTTTTGAAAGAATTTTTTACGTAAAAACTCTTTGATTTCTTTTATTAATTTAATAAAATTCAAAATCGGTCCGATCCAATCCAATTCAGAATCATTATTCTGAATTACTAAGCCGAAGTGGTTCCAATGTAATTATACTGGAATCAGATCTGAAACCGATCTGATATATAATCAGATCGTTTCGATTTCAAAAGCTAATGGACTGAAACTGATAAAATCCGACCCGTCCAACAATCGGATTGTTTCGATTTCATAAGTTAAATGGGTTGAAAATGTTAAAATCCGATCTCCCGGCCCATGAGCATGTTTTTATTTTCTGCATAACAACAATCTCGTCCATTGTACTGCTGAACATGAAATCCGTAAACAAAATAGTCCAACATGATATCTATAATTTTAGAGCAGAAAATAGATCTCCTTCCAAAGCTTTTTAGGTTGGTCAGTGGCAATTGTTTCTCATTGCTCAAAGACAATCAAATGAGCTGGGTAATTTTTTTTTAATCTTTTTTAATCAACTGAAAGTAGAAACTATTCATCAAAAGAAATAATTCAGTTTGGACATAGTAAATTGGAGGAATAAGTGATACAATTATCATTGCCAGTGTTTAAGACAAATACCGCCCCCGTCTCCATTCGGCACTTATTTTTCATATACAATATTTTTCATATACAACAACAGCGGCAGCAACAGCAGCATTAATATAGATATAGAACACAATTGCTTAAGAATGGAAATGGAAACATGGGATGAGAGATCTGGCAGAGTTATCTGACCAAAATCCCTTTTTTTTAATCACAAAGCAAAACAAATAAAGAACAACTATGCCTGTTGACTGCTATTGATATCCACTGTTTTGTCACTCCAACCTTTCCACTCCAAATTTCACGGAATTTACATGACGCTCCATTCAAGTTTTTCCAAGGAAGTACCTTACCAAAGTCTGCTACGTTAGCAGATATCACATTCTTCTCTGGGTTCAAATTGAAAAATGCAAGATATATTTCTCCTGAAAAAGGATGAAAAAGATCATTAAAACAAGATAGAGCATTCAAATAGGACAATATTCTGTGGTATGGTGCTCGTATCTTCTGTATAAATTAAAAAAGAAAATTATCAACAGTTTCAAATCTATCAAACCTCTTCTTCCAGTTGCAATCCAAGAGCGAATTCCATCGGAACCAGCATCAGCTGCATGAACAATCAAAAAGTATTTGGAAAATCAGAAAAATGTAAAGTATAACAAAAATAAAGTACCAAAATCTTGAAGATCTTTATAACATAATTTCTTAACACCAAATGTATCACCTTCCAATATGTCCACTGTTGCACATAGACCAGAATAACTGTTTATGAGGGATCCATTGGCATTGAACTCCCACATCTGTGAGTTTCAGAATGGAAGCATTAGAATTTAAGACTTTTCTCTATGAACCTAATCTGGAAAACAGTCATCAATAACAAGATACAAAAATTGACTGTATAATGTTTATATTTGAATTAGTTGCCATCTATTTTGCATGCTGACCAGCATGAGATAACAACTCAGTCCTGGGATTTAAGTATTTATGACAGGCCTCTAAAATTTCTTATTTGGAATTGAGCTACTTGAATGGAGCTGTATGGGACACAGTTTCAACAAGCCATTGTTTTAGATTCTATTTTCATTGATCACTTTTGGATAAATTTCAGATAAGTATTTCAACTGCATTTTTTTTAATCTGTTTCAATTGAGAGTCCAGTTTCTCTACTTTTTAAATTTACAATATATAATACCTGATTAGCATCCCTCTTGCAAGATGAGAAAGAAGCTCCCCCAAATTCTTTTGAAGTAAGCCTCCTTCTTGGAGAACCATCTAAGCATAATTCCATATCATCACTTGCAAATAAATGGAGTGTTCCCTGAACTTTCTGCCGGTAGATCATCTCTTCACCCCTGCATAAGTTGTCCAACATTGTTAAAAAAATTGCACAAGATACAAAAAATGAAAGGAAATAAGCTAAGAAAGATAAAAATAATTACGAAGCCAGAAGAGGTTTTCTCTTGTAAAGGCATGGAGTTTCCTCAAATTTTCTCTCTAATTTCTCTGTCCAGCAGATTTGTTCAAGATCTTGGTCAAGAGCTTTATTTGACCAACCAGATGCTTTCGGATCCTTGCAGGTGGTAACACCCAAAGTTCGTGTATTTAACATGTCCCCTTCTGCCAACATAGCATGTTGAGAGTGGGCCTTATTCTTTCTTCTAGATCCCTTTATGCCAGAAATATAAGGAAACTGTGAAAACAACAAAATAGCATGTTATTATTACTGTAATGAAAGTTCAATATTCCAAAAACTATGTCCATTGAAGTTTACATGCCTCCATATTGTTTGAGCTAAAAGAGTTGATCTCAAGCAGTGTAGGGTTTGTGATCAGATTGTATGTGGTTTCATCCAGATTTCTTACATCTCCTCCAAACATGAGAGGTGACTTAGCCATAGCCCATAAAGTCATCTGTGAAAAGAAAATGCTAAGGTCAACATAAATGTCTATTTTTAGTGCAAGTAATAGAAGAAAGAATTACAGGTATTTACAGAAACATACCTGAGTTCTTTGCTCATCAAGATTAAGATTACATGTTCTGTGTGGACCTTCATTTGAACCTGGAACACAAGAACCATCCAATTATTTGTGGCTCTTTCGTATTCTAAATAAGCCTTCACATATAAACAACCAGCTACAGATCTTTGCAACTAAAAGTGTCATCAATGCAACAACTTGGTTGGGCTATTCTCATCTACAAAACATGACCTCACACAAGATGCATATATCAAATTTTGATTCTAGAAAATGCCGTAAGGTCAAATACATTTCTTTTCAAATATAATTAGCTATGCAGGACTGAATATGTCTGAATTATATTCTTCAAAAATTGTGGTAAGGTTGAGTGCAAGAAAGCAAACGACTACCATTTACCCAACTGAGGATTAACTACGAGGATCTCATTGTCACTTTTAATCAATTGATACATGGACTGGGTTACTAAGTTGTGAATTTGCTTCAATCAATCTTGTCATCTCCTTGGAGTGACAGGGTAGGATCAATAAGAGCATGAAAGTAGATAGCATTTTATTGGGGCTTGGACCTGGATCAGTGAGCCATCCCAATGGTAACATATCCAAGTCAGGCCACGATTTCCCCAGCAAGCCCTTGGCACCTATCATTTTAGAGGCAGAGAAGTCTCTGATAAAAGCCAAAAATATCAGGTTACATAAAAAATAAAGAAGCATAGTGCACTAAAATGTACAAGAAGCAAAAGTTGAAATTCCATCTTAAATATAAACTCTTAATCTCATGGAATTTTTGGTTCACCTGGAAATGTCAAAATGGGACACAACATCTCTCCATGTATCCCAATCATCCCCAGTAATCCTGTACATGTTGACTAGTCCACTCACATCTTTAGCCATAGCTGGTGTCACACTGGTACCAGGGGACAATGAATATAAAATGGGGCGATCAACGTTTCTCAGAACCTGCACAAGGATACTTGGGATAATATCTCCCTTCAGAAATTTTGACATGAATATCACTAGGTTTACCACGAACCACTGCATACCTCTGACACAAAACTTATCTCATCTATATCCAAGTCATCACCAAATACACAGTCATGTTTTACTGCAAACAGAAAAGCAAAGTAAATGAAAGAAATAGCATCAGAAGGATTCAAAATATGCCACCACAAAAAGGAAATTTATCTAATCAAGATATCCATTTGTGATTGAAAGGATTTATGTGTATCATTTGGGATGAATTTGGTTACAGTCCTCTCAGGCTTTCCCCCCTTAGCCCGTTTCTAAGATTATAAAATGAGTAGCAACAGGCTTTCAAGGAAGGGAATAGATTCTAGCATGATGAAAAATGCAAACATAAAATTACCATTTTTAATGCTATTCAAAATACACTATAAAACTATATTTCCTATGGAATTCAGTCATAATTTTTTCACAATTTAAAGTCTTGCAATGGAACCAAGTAGGAAGACTTTAATGTAATTGTTAATATTACCAAAATCAACTCCCCACTCAGCATATTGGAGATAAAGCGACCTCAAGAAGGCTTTTCCAGCTTCCAGCTTGGTATTTACACTCATAAAACCATGTGACATCCAAGCACAAGCTCTCTCCTTGATCCCTATATCTTTTGCCGTCCACTGTCTACCAGAATATTCATAGGCAGATCCCTAAAGAATTAAAAGTTCAAATACAAGTATCAATGCTAATGCTTCAAATTTCTTATGTTTATTGAAATCCACCCTTAACATTGCCATTTTACAATGTGATGTTCAATATATTTTTGAAGCCACCACGCAGAGAATAGAAAAGGAGTAACTTGTGGTAGGAATAAGGGTTAGTACCTTGGCAGTGTCTAAGATGGGGGTGTTTGCATTAAAAGCTTGCAGGCTTATCCCTCTCATAACATGAATTCCAAACTTCAAACCCATGCTATGTACTTTCTTGGCTACTTCTGAAAATCCTTTCCCACCTTTGGATGAAGGCCATCTCTCCGGGTCAGGGATGAGCCTTCCCCATCCATCGATTACATCGAATCCCTCAGAATCAGTGTAAGCACCTTCCACCTTCCTTCTATACCAAAGGTAATCCACCACAACATACTGTGTGGAATGTAGGGATAAAATGAAGATAATATATATTTTTTTACTTTGCATAAAATTTTCCACCTCCACAATGGTTTGATATCAAGAAAAAAATCTAAGGGAATAAATATGTAGTCATCAGCCATATCATACCTCATATCCATGTGGCTTAAGACGGTTAGAAATGATTTCAGCGCTTTGCAAGAACTCTTCCTCAGATATGGTCCAGCAGAAGGAATCGTAAGAGTTCCAACCTCTTGGTGGGCTGCTAGCATGCCCTGGTTCAGCCAGTAATTGTACTTCAGATGGTACCCTGAAATTAATAATCATCAACATCATCATCACTTGAGGACTACAAAGAAATGGAGAATCATTATCAGACATCAACTAATTTAATGAAATGGTGAATCTTGTAGCAATAAGGTGTATCGATTTTGACATTAGGAAAAAATTATGCATAAAAAAAAAGAAAAAGAAACCAGATATTCTACCGAGCCAGTTTAAAAAACTTCATTTTTATCTTACAAGGAATCCATAAATCATGAATGATTGGATGCTAATTAAGCTGATGTTCAATATTTGCCCAAGTTAGTAAAGCCCTGTATGATTAAAGAAGAAATCATTTACTTAATACCGCAAAAGAAAATTAGTATCTTACAAAAATTGCAAACAGCGTTTTGAAAATATCATCTGGTAATGTTATGCATCTTCCATTCACACCATGCACTCATCTCATCACAGCCATGCGCTCACCGGTGTGCCCCAATTTAGAGACGGCCTTGATGATATGAGTGCAAATGGGGAGGAAGAATTTCAGCATCAGTCACTCATCTGTGCTTACATGCGCTGAATTGATTCTCAAGTTCTCATCAGTTTCATGGGGAGGAAGAATTTTGAAACTACTTAGCTGCTAAAACAGTAACAATTTAAGAAAATGTAAACGAAACGATGCAGCGGGAACTTCTTGGTGTTTCTAAAATGGGTTCTTTCAGGTTCACACTAATTTAAACTTAAACTGAAACAGCAGCTAATTTGGACAAACGAGAAATGAACCAAATGATCAATCAAAGCCATTGAATTAGTGTCAGCGGCATAATTGTACAGCGAATTGTAACCACACCGGCAATGGGATGGAGAGGGAGGGAGAGAGAGAGCACCTGCAGAAGGAGGGAGTGAAGAAACAGAAGATGCTGAAGAACAAGACCTTCATGGTGATTTCGTCCGTCTTGGAGTGTTGTTTGCCCGTATCACGCAATGCGTGTGGGGCTTTTAACTGGTGTTGGACTTGGTGAAGAGATGGTTAGTTAATTTTACACCCACCAAAAAAGAGAGTTGGTTAAATTTATTGAATTATTGAACTGTGATGATGGTTTGTCGATATTGCTCAACACAAGTCAAGCATACGATATTTGCCAACGACCATCTTCATCGTGATTAGAGCTTGCAAAGCGAATTTGAATTTGAAAATTCATCAAAATTGACAAGACGGAATTGGAATTAATTCGAATAAATTAAAAAAATTTAGAAGTTCAAACTCGAGAAAATATGAATTAAAAAAACTTGAATTTAACACAACTCAAACCTAATATAACATGAGTCTAACAGGATCAAAATGCCAAATTGATCCAATTCAAAATTTGTATAAAATTGAATTTATAGTCTGAAAAAAAAACTTAAATTACAATTATATAATTATTTTTAAAAAATAAAATAATTAACAAATAGTGTTACACTTTTTAATTAAAAATATAAAAATTTGAAAAATGATTATTATTTATTATATAGTTATATCAATAATGGATTATCAACAAAATTAATATTAAATCTTTAAATTCAATAATTAAATAAAATTATATATATATATATATATATATATATATATATATATATAGACACACACACACACACACACACATATACACACATATTTACATATGTGTATATATATATGTACATATGTATATATATATATATATATGAATATCAAATAATTTTTCATATTATATTTATTGCATTTACAACAATAAATAATAAATATATTTTTAATTTAACATTTGATTTAGATATAAAAAATATTATAATATTTTATTATATTTATTTAATATTAAATTTTAATTTTAACACAACAAGATCATGCGATTGCCTCATTTAGGGCATTCAAGTATTTACATCTTTTTTCTTAACAAGGCTTTATCCAAATAAGTATTTGAATTCCTGTTTTAAGTTATTCTAATTTCTTGTTTTAGTTTCTTAAACTAAGGAAACGTACGTATCTTAATCTAAGATGTACATATAAAGATTAATAAATGTATATGTTCTTTATAACTTTTTCCTATAAGTAATTGATTGCATCTTTTGCGATATTTGAATGCCTAGAATTTTTAAATCTTTCATTCAGGCAAACCCTATGTTTTTTCTTTTTTTTCTTCCTTTATCGTGCTTGATGCACATAGCAACTAGAAAAAAGAGTAAATGATAAGCCATTAAATGTATAAACCAAATAATGAGAAATGTTGAAGTCAAAACGAAAAGGAGAGATTTCTTTTTTGAGCATTCATTAAAAGTTAAATGATCATTTCTATTTTCGTTTTACTAATTTCAAAAGTTCTCAATTTTTTTTCAGTGATTAAAATATGCATTAAGACTAATAAATAAATATTACTTTTCCATAGCATGTTTTTGAAAATTTCCCTTTCGTATAAGCCTCGGTCTACAAGCCCTTTGTTTAACTTACTTTAACTTATTAAGCTCGATTAAGTTAAATTTTGCATTTCGAGCTAATTTAATTTACTTTTTGAAAAAAATTTTGACAGATCAATCGAAGACAATATGCACCAAGGATCGAAGTGGAGTTTGGACAATTCCGAAACTAAGGATAAAATGATATTTCATAACTCACGATCAAATTTGTAGTGAGAATGATTAGACGAGATAATAGGAAATACCATATATTTTAAGTAAGTAATTGATTTTTTTTTTATATACACACACAAATGTAAAGAAAGAGATTATAAGAGAAAGAGATAAAGAAAAGAAAGAATGAAAGAATGAAAGAAGGAATTGTATTTCTAATAATACATTACAAGAAGGTTAAAGGCCTTTATATAGGCAATAGAACATGACAATAAAGGAAACACAATCAGAAAATAAAATCGTAATTAAGTCCTAAAATCAATCATAATCAATTAGTCAACTATAATCAATTAGTCTAAGGTAACTATAATAGTACAATTGATTGTAACATTAATTGTAATATTACGTTTACATTATCGTAATCAATTAGTCAACTGTAATCAATTAATCTAAGTCAACTGTAATATTACAATTGATTGTAACATTAATTGTAATATTACGTTAACATCCTCCCTCAAACTCAAGGTGGTAATGTGGAAGCCAACTTGAGTTTGGAAACTTGTGCAAGAAATTGTCCAGGTGGATGTGCTTTGGTGAAGATATCTGCTTTTTGATCTGTGGTAGTGACAGAAACAAGCCGTAGAGTTTGTCTAAGCAAATGATGACGAACAAAGTGACAATCAATCTCGATATGTTTAGTACGCTCATGAAAGACATCATTATGAGCTATTTGAATAGCACTTTGATTATCACAATGGATTGGAGTACCAAAACGATGAGAAACACCCATGTCTTGAAGAAGCCATCGTAACCATAGGAGTTCAGATGTTGCATCTACAAGAGCTCGATACTCAGCCTCAGTACTGGAGCGAGAGACAACAGTTTGTTTCTTACTACGCCAAGAGATAAGTGACGAACCAAGAAAGAAACAATAACCAGTGGTAGAACGACGATCGGTAGGATCCCCTGCCCAATCAGCATCACAATAACATTGCAAATCCAATGATGAGCTAGAAGGAAAATGCAGTCCATGAAACATAGTACCCTTTACATATCTTAGGATACGAAGAACAGCAGCAAAATGAGTAGAACGTGGAGCTGAAAGAAACTGACTGACCAAGTGAACAGCATAAGCAATATCTGGGCGAGTAACCGTCAGATAAACAAGACTACCCACCAAAGTACGATACAAAGTCGGGTCTGGGAGAAGACTGCCATCAGAAGGAGAAAGCTTGATGTTCTGTTCTAGTGGTGAAGAGGAAATCTTACTATCTGTCAATCCTGCTTTGGCAATAAGATCAGAAGCATACTTTGTTTGTGATAAGTGTAAGCCCGTAGAATCAGAGGTAACCTCAATACCCAAAAAGTAACTCAAAGAACCAAGATCCTTCATCTCAAACTGGGAATGGAGAAAAGTCTTGAGATCTCGAATACCATCACTATCATCACCTGTAATAATCATGTCATCCACATAAAGTAAAAGAAGGGTGGTACCTTGGCTAGTTTTTCGAGTAAAAAGAGCAGAATCATAGGCACTGGATGTAAAACCCAACTGACCAATAGTGGTACTAAATTTTGAAAACCAAGCTCTAGGGGCTTGCTTAAGACCATACAATGCTCGTCGAAGACGACAAACCTTGTTAGACGGTATAGAAAAACCAGGAGGTGGCTTCATGTAAACTTCCTCAATAAGATCACCATTTAGAAATGCATTCTTAACATCCATTTGATATGTTGGCCATTTTCTAGATGTAGCAACAGCTAAGAGGGAGCGAACAGATGTGAGACGAGCGACTGGAGCAAAAGTCTCTTCATAATCAATGCCATATTCTTGAATAAATCCTCGAGCAACAAGGCGTGCTTTGTAACGTTCCACTGAGCCATCAGACCGAGTCTTGATCTTGTAAACCCACTTACAATCAATGACTGACTTATCAAGTTGTCGATCAACAATGTCCCAAGTATGTGTTTTCTCAAGAGCTTGTAACTCTTCTGCCATTACTTGCTGCCACATAGGATTAGAAGCTGCCTCACAAAAATTACGAGGTTCATGTAATGTGGCTAAGGCATAATAACAATGAAAATCACGAAGTTGAGTATTTGGTTCCCTTTCTCTAGTGGAGCGACGAAGAGGAGGAGGTACATATGAGGAAGGCACGGATGTATCAGCAGGAGCCTCGATCAAATCAAAAGTTGAGGGAGACAAGGAAGATTGGTCACTGTTTGAGCTAAAAATACCTGCAAGATTCTCGTCAGCTAGTGAAATATCAAAAGATAGGTTTGTGAAAACCTGTGGAGAAGAAGATTGGGATGGCAATGCGGAAACACTAGTAAATGGCTTATGCTCCCAAAAGACCACATGACGCGAGACACGAAGACGCTTAGAAATTGGATCATAACACCTATAGCCTTTATGTTATATACCGTACCCTAGAAAACAACATAAACGAGCTCGAGGTTCAAGTTTAGTTCTTTCATGATCAGGAAGTAGAACAAAACAAGCACATCCAAAAACTTTAAGAGAATGATAGTCAGGGGTTTTATTATATAGACACTCAAAAGGAGTTCGCATGCCTAGCACTGGTGTAGGAACTCTGTTGATAGTGTAAACAGCAGTAAGAGCAGCTTCGCCCTAAAATTGTTCAGGAAGAGAGGATGAAACAAGAAGGGCACGAACAGTGTCTAGGATATGACGGTGTTTCCTTTCAGCTCTACCATTTTGTTGTGAAGTGTGTGCACAAGATCGATGAGAAAGAGTTCCATCATTCTTTAACAATTTATTGAACTCAATTGATGTATATTCACCAGCATTGTCAAACCTAAAAACTTTTATCTTGCGAGAAAACTGAGTTTGTATCATATTATTGAATTCATTGAAAATTGACAAGAGTTCAGATCGTTGTTTGAATAAATAAATCCAAGTATATCGTGAAAAGTCATCAATAAAAATAACAAAATAACATGAACCTCCCATAGTTGATGTTGGAGCTGGACCCCAAATGTCAGAATGGACTAAATCAAATGGTGAAGAAGAAGAAGATTCACTTTTATTGAATGGTAATGCACTTTGTTTTCCAAGTTGACAAGATAAACAATCAAAAATGTCCTGAGAAACTTTACCTAAAACACCTGTAGAAGATAGTGATTTTATTCGAGAAATAAATGCATGACCTAACCTAGAGTGCCATAACTCTAAAGAAGCTGGAATAGGTGTTTGAGATGTAGCAGCGGTGATCAAGTTTTGTGGAACTTTTAGGCTTTTAAGTTCAAACAGTGTTCCAACCTTACGCCCTGTCCCAACTTTCTGACCTGTTCGAGGATCCTGCACAATACAACCATATTGTTTTGAAAAATGTAAGTCAAGACCGAGATCACAAAGTCGGCCAATAGAAAGCAAGTTAAAGGCAAGGTTAGGAACAAGATAAGTATTAGGTATACAAAGAGTGGAAGTTTCAACATTACCAATGTGGGTGGCTTTCAAGGTGGAACCATTAGCAGTTGTAATGATGGAATTATTAGAAATAGGCATTGTATTCTTAAATAAAGAAGGATCAGCAGTCATATGGTTTCCACAAGCAGTATCTAACAACCAAGTGTTACCTGATGTAGCAGCAGACATGGCAGTAGTGTGATTTTGAGACATTACTTGATTGATCAAAGCTTGAAGGTCATCAGTCGAGATTGTAAATTTGTTAGAAGAAGATTCAGAGGTAATAAACTCAGTGTTGGTTGCTGCAGCAGCCTTGGTGCTTGGAGAACCATCAAGACGTGTTCCATTGGCATGAAATGTAGCCTTGCATTTTTCAACAGGATGATTAGTCCTACCACATCGCAAACAAGGCATTACCGAAGAAGATTTGGAGTCAGAAATCCGTGCTCCATTAGAATGAAATATTGCTTTACAATGGGCAACAAGATGATTGCTTCGTCCGCATCGAAAACAAGGCAAAGTGCGTTGTTTAGGAGTTGCAGCAACAATAGTGTCTGTTTGATGAGTTCGAGTCATAGCTAACCGAGTTTCTTCAGAAATCAACTTTGTAAGTGCATTATCCATAGTCGGTAGAGGGTGTCGACGCAAAAGTGAAGACCTGGTATTCTCAAAATCATCTCGAAGAGCCATGAGAAATTGAATAAGTCGAAGTTGATTCCGATAATCAATAAAAATATCTCGATCATTTTTGAACTCTGGCTCAGAATTCTCAAGCATATCCTATAAATGTTGCATTTTGGAATGAAATTCATCAATTGACTGACCTGATTCTTGGCGAAGATGAGACAAAGTGATCATAAGATGGTATTGATGAGAAAGAGTAGTAGAACTGTACCGTGTTGCAATGAAATCCCAAGCTTCCTTAGCAAGATCAAAGCGTCCAAAATGTACATTGATAGAGGGAACAGTAGTGTTGGTGAACCATGTAAGGATCCGATGGTTCTTACTTTCCCATTCTTCAAGTCGATCTGCGTACTTCTCATCAGATTCTTCTATTTGTTTGACCGGTGCCTTACGTTCTCCAGTGACAACAAGCCATAGTTTCATCCTTTTTAAATAACTGCGCATAGCTGAAGCCCATCGATTGTAGTTATGCCCATCAAGAATGACTGATATTGGTTGCGCGGTTTCTCTTTGAGTACTTATCATCTTTTCTAGATGATTGGGTTTTGAAAAAAAATGGAAAGAAACGAGTTATCCCAAGATGATTCACCTTCGGGATGAACAGAAAATTTGCTCTGATACCATGTAAAGAAAGAGATTATAAGATAAAGAGATAAAGAAAAGAAAGAAGGAAAGAATGAAAAAATGAATTGTATTTCTAATAATACATTACAAGAAGGTTAAAGGCCTTTATATAGGCAATAGAACATGACAATAAAGGAAATACAATCAGGAAATAAAATCGTAATTAAGTCCTAAAAGCAATCATAATCAATTAGTCAACTATAATCAATTAGTCTAAGGTAACTATAATATTACAATTGATTGTAACATTAATTGTAATATTACGTTTACATTATCGTAATCAATTAGTCAACTGTAATCAATTAATCTAAGTCAACTGTAATATTACAATTGATTGTAACATTAATTGTAATATTACGTTAACAACAAATACCCTGCTGAATTATGTATATAATCTAATATAAAGTATATAGGAGAAATAAGTGGAAACTGTGTGCGTGTAATGTGTCAAAAATAATTTACAAATACTTAATGAGATCAGAAAACAAAGCACAAACCAATGTAAGTGAATGCATGAATGGCCGTGACTATTGAAGGAAATAGTGGAAGTGTGAGTCATCATATGCATGAAATGAGTTAAACAAGTGGGAGAGCATAGTAATTAATGAAAGCAAAAAGAGTAAAAGTGGGAATGACTATGCTGTTAACAGCAACTAAGGAAGCTAATACACAAAGTGTGAAAGAGAAAGCAATCGGCAATGTGATGAAAAAGGTGGAACCGAATGCATGCATGGCTAGATCTCAAAGATTAACGGCAATTTGGAGAGGAATTGGAAGAAAAGTTGCAAACTGAGAAAGAGAAGGGCTGTCTAGGCTCAAGTTCAAGAGAATACAAGGTGAGGAATCTTCTTTCTTGATGGTATAAACTTAGGTTTCATGAAACTAATCACTAATGAAATTCTTGAATGAAATGGTGCAAGGTAAGAGGAAGTGGTGGAAGGGAGAGCTACGGCATGAAGGAGTTCTCTATTTTGATCAATAAAAGGGGAAGGTTCTGACTTTATAATGTTGGTTTATTGAGTATCAACGTAGAATTATGATGAATTGAATCCAATGGCTGTGGTATGGATGAAGGACTAAATGAATTCAGGCTTAAGGTTCAATTATGGATTAATGTTCTATTTTGGGTTGATATTGAAATGTTCAGTTTAAATGTTATACAGTAAGATAAATTCTGAAAAAAAAAATTATGCTAGATAGCTTTTTAAGTTGGCTTTAATTTAGTTTTAGAATCACCTAAATTGGAGTTCTGTGGCTTAAGTTATGTACAAATGATTGCAGGGCACTCTTCCCAAAAAAAGTGAATCCCAATTTTGAATTTGAAAAATTGTAGAAAATAGCTCAGATTGAACTAGTTGCAAGCTTTACATTTCCAGAAAAGTAATTGACTTAGGATTAATATGCTTTTGAGTTTGTGCAATTTGGACAAACTTGTATTTAGATTTGAAACATTTTGTGCACAAAGGTTAGTGGACCATTCTACCTAAATGCACCTAAAAACAGAGTAAATTTGTGGATTTACTAGAAATGATTTAGAAATGATAAAATTATGAAGTTTACCTTTCTGAATAGGGAATTAAATTAGATTCACATGGTCTTGGATTATAATATTTTGGATATTCCTATAATTAGTAATGTAATTTTTAATACACAAATGTCAAGAATTCACTCTGCCTAACGTGCCAGAAATGGATAGAATTTTGGGAAATTGTTGGGAACAGCACATAATGAAATAGAGAGTGAGCCTTACACATCTGAATAGGGAATTATGTTAGGTTACATACAAAATTGACAGTTCATTTATCGGAATCCGATATTTTCGGTTATGAATAGAACCATACCAATAGGTTAAAAAGTTCTTGCAAATAGTGAGCTACTCATGCAATGAAATTGTGAAACTTTGATGTGCAATGTTAGATGATAAAATCCAAACGTGAATGAGTAGATAAATTACCCAAAACTAGTGTATGGATACAATATTGATAAATCCTGATAATTGTTATGGATAGGTGAAGCACCTATAACGCCAATTCGAATTGGCGTTGATTTGAATTGGACAAGACGCATTCGGTCGAGCGTATAGGGAGACTGTAAGTATACTAGATGAAAGAATAGTAACCTTGTTCAAAAGTATATTCAAAATTTTTATTTTCAAATACCTAATTTGCTTTGCCCTTGTTTGAATTGTGTTATGCTAAAATGTCTTTATGAACTATTTTATTGCTGAGACTGTTTGTTGAACTTACAATTTATATTATGAATTTCATATCTCTTATATCCTTAGTTTTTAAAGAAAGGAAATGATATTTTGCTTTTATAAAAGAAAATTATACAATTTAAGCTACCTTAGAAAATGATCATATTACAAGGTTTACTTTAAAATCATTTTATAAATGAGTTTTTATTTTAAAAGAAACATAGCCTTGGCTAGCATAGCATTTGACTGAATTGGAAATTGTTTTGGATTGAGATCGAAAATCCCTTGTACTAAGGTACTATGGGATGTTAGAGCATCGAGACTGACATAGCACCCTTGGAAACCCATATAGAGCATATTTGCTTCTAGTGATAGAGAAACAATTAGCTTGTCCTAAGAAATACTAGTTCAGGACATGTCTCAATTCCATCTGATTAATGAGATTGGGGATTGTTGGTCTACGACTATAGATAGCGCCCTAATAGGGAGACCGACCATTGATAGCTATAGTGGAGTATTGATTGATTGATAAGTCTCTGTATCGATGGTTATGCTTGGTTGTTGAAACCACTGATGCTCTGATTGTTTTACATATACTTCATACGATATACTTCCTTATTTGCATTGACTATATTACGGATATTGTTTTGAAAATTTACATATGATTATTGATATTGAACTGGTTGCCTTTGGAAATTATGATTGAGTTTTGATTTATAAAAGGGGTAAAACCCTAATGTTTACCAAGGTTAGCTAATTCAGTATTTTATGGGTTTTCTAACCTAAATCAGGCAAAGTAAGTATTTTGTTATTGTATTCTCATCTTAGTTGTTTACTGAGTTTTATCACTCACCCCCCTTTCTTCCACCCTACAGATTCAGATTTGAGGGAAGTGGATACTCAACCTCGAGACTGATAGCTCCTAGGAGGCATCCTGTACAGCTTAGTAAGGTATAGGTATCAGCAACGTTGGTTATGACACAGGCACTCTTTTTTTCACAGTATACTGGTGTATGTATGTATATACGTTATATAATGTTGAGGGATGTAGACTATTGATCGACATGGATGATGATTGTACATGTCTATGGTGATAATGTTTTTGTATAAGGGACTTGAAAGGAAATAATTACTAAGTCGTTATCTAAACAACTTAGAAGTCTTACATAACACTAACAAACGGATAAGCACGTAAATAAAAAGTGAAAAATTTGGCCGCAAATTTTAGGCTTCCAAAAATCAGGTCTTGACAGTCTCAGTATTATATATATGTAGGTGAGCAGAGAAATAATTTCTATTTCCGATAGTTATAATATTCTTGTGCAGCACTAATTTTTTACACTAAGTCCTGATGCTTGAAGATATAAAGTAACCTACTCTCTTTGCACCACAAAATGAAATAAATATCCTAAAATTGATTGATAAAGAATAGGTAAATATCGCCAACAAACTCTTCACGGAATGATTAAGAAATTAATTGTATCCGTTAATCCCCAATTATCAAGAAAAACAAAGGCAAATATGTTAAATCTAATCTCTTGTTTTTGGAGACAAAACTGCTTGTGCTAGGTTTCCCGGTAGGGGCAGCTCTCACCTAGTCAACACTTGTCTGGACTCCATCCCAGGTCTCAACTCTTTTCCAGGCTAAGAATGTGTTTAGTTGCTCTGCATAGGTCCTTATAGCTTGCGGACAAAAGAATTTCATTTGTCAAATGTCGATGTGTAGCTTCCTTCCAGCAAAGCTCCTCAAATAAGAAACATGTAGTTAAAAGATATACGTGCTATCAGGAATATCAGTGTTTTAAATAGCGGCTGCAAAACAAAATAGCGGCCGATATATTGCGGTAGCGGTGGTGGCCGCCACCGCTATTGAAGAAATCGCAGATGTGATTGTGAATCACATCTGAAACGGCCAATAACGGCCGTTACAAAACGCTGTAACAGTGGATAACGATGATAACGGTTCGTTATCGTCGCTATCCACTATTTCTGTTCACTAAATTAGAGTATAAAAAACAAAAATCAGAAATTTATATATCAGCAAATTTAAAATTTTTACTTTTGATTTTAGAACTTAGATCTAGATCAGAGAATGAGAGAAAGGGATTTGTGAAGGGACCTGTGATTGTGAGGACTAAGGGGCGAGCATGATGGCAAGGGCGAAGGGCCTTGAGGGCTGAGGCAGAGTGGGCGGCATGGGTAGGTAGCAGTAGCGCGATGCAGTGTGGGACCGTGGGTGGGTGATTGAGCCGTGGGTAGGCAGTGGCGCAGTGCGTGGCGTGGCCATGGGCGGCTGTCCGCTGTCGAAGACCTGGTGGGCGGTGGCTCTTGACTAGAATCGTGAGATGTGACTGAGGACATGAGGGAGGGACTGAGGGTCGATGGGTGAAAGGGGATGTTAGCAAATCAGGTGGCTTTTCACTGAATGGGGTCTTCTCCACTCTCAATCGGCTTTCCTTGCGGTTCCAAACTTCCTATTTTAGTCGATCCCTAGGGCCAGTTTGATAGACTAAAAAAAAGAAGAGTGCAAAGCACAGGCAAGAGGGCCTATAGACGTACAGGCAGAAGCAAGATAAGGAAACGGCTATTTATGTTTAATGCTTGGGAAAAGAAAATTCTACTGCTTAGTAAAGAAAGTCAGAGTTGTATTTGCCTTATTTAAAATTGAAATATCCTTCTTTTAATCCAGCTGGAATATAGCCTTTTTTTTATTACTAGTATTTAGCCCTATACAATTCTAGCATTGAGTTTATTTTTTTTAAATATATGTTTTTCTTTTTGGTGGAAAATACATGTTTTTTTAATATGTGGTAATTTGCTATGGATTTTAAACTTTTAAGAATTTTTTTGGATAATATTAAAAGTTTAAGAATTAATATTAGTCATGACTCACGATAAAAAAAAATATTAGGTAATCTGAATTTTAAAAAAAAATAGATAATGTTGAATTTAGATTATTAATTTAATTTTTTAAAGTAAATTTTGTAGTGTAATTAAATATATGGTATTAAATATTTTATTGGTTATGTATGTATGGTATTCTATTTTCAATGTTTGTTATTTTTCAATTATCATAAGTAATTTTGTAAATATGAATGTTTTATTATAATTCAAAAAATTATGAATAATTTTTTTTCACGTAAATAATGGACTTGAGGTATCATAAATTACTTTAAAAACTATAAAATAAGACTTTACATGATTATAATTGTAGACCCCTAATTTTGTCCGAACAATTTCTCTAAATTAAAAAATAAAAAAATAAAAAATGATAAAAATAAACAAGTTAATTTTGGTCAAATCTTAAGTTGGAACCCCATGCATCCCATGCAAACTCTAAAATTAAAAATTTCAAATTTGAAAATCTCATGTGAAGCACATGCAAAATTCACACCTTCAAGAGTTGACTAAAGTTGGTATTGTTGCCAAAAATAAAAGAAATTTGTTGCTTAAAAAGAAAAAGAATAATCAGCCATTAAATCAATGAATAAATCAACAAAAGGAAGGAAATTAGTTGAAATTAAATCTGAAAATTTATTGCTAAAAAATAAAAAAAATAAAAAGGAAATAAATTAAAAAAAGAGGGAGAAAGTCAAACAAAATAAATGAAAAATCCTATAATCATGGGATCAATTATAAATTTTTTATTTCTTTCCATGAAATTTTGACAAGTATTAGAGGAGGAAAAAAGAAAAACCCTAGAAAAACCCTGAAAAAAACCTAGAGAAAAACCTTGAAAAAACCCTAGAAAAACCTTGGAAAAAACCCTAAAAAAATGGACTACTGCTCTTAGCCACTGAGGGTGGCCACGCACCATCATCATCTCTTCACTGGAGTTCCTCTACTACACCGTCCCTGATTTTGGCCAGGCACCATCATCACCATCTTCGCCATTCACTGCAACATCCACCTGCAATAGTTTCATCGCTGCTCACCTTCATCTCCCATATTGCTGCTACTTCTCACTGCTCGCACACATCAAGCAATGCCCTTGCCGTTGTACAGTCATTTGTATCAGCCTGGTACCGTTCCAGCCCTGCACTTGCTGCCGTTCGTTGTGCCTCAAGCCACCACTGGATTTTGCTGCACCATCTGGCCGCTTTTGTTGCTGCACCAACAAGCTCCTGTCCACTTGCCTGGTGTTGCTTACACTATAGCTGTAGCCGAAGCATAGGTTTAAAGAAAAACAAGAAAGCAGAATAAGTAACAGTTGATACAGTTGTTGCACCATTGCGAGTCCGGTTGCTGCAGAAACCGGAGTCTTGTTGTGAGGCCGTTGCCCAGACCTCTTGCTCCTTGCTGCGCTCCAATTTCTTGTCGTTCCCTGGTGCATCATCGCTTGGTGGCCTGCAGCGTACGTCCCTGCGTGCCCCGTTATTGTCCGCTGCATTAATCCCAGCTCTAGGTAGAGCCTTGCTGCCTTAGCTTGTTGGTGTCCATTGCTGCATCATTTGTTACCTGCTTCCTGCTGCACGCTTCACCGCCTCGTCATCGCTTCGTCTCACCTGCTGCTGTAAACGCCATTTGCTCCAATCACCGAAGCCACTGTCGCACGCCTCAGTCATCTCTGCATTGCATCTTCGCTGTTGCTATCGTGAAAAGGAGAAAGTTGTTGACAAAGAAAGGGACCGGTTGGTAGATTAAAACAAAAGAAATAAAGAGAGGTCTTATCAGGTTAGCTTTATAGTTTAATGGATTAACAATATGATTGGTAAAATAATTAATATTTAAGATAAGAGTTAATATAATTTGGTGTTAATTATTTGTATGATAACTTAGTTAATAATTTAATGATTTAGCAATTTCTATACTAACATTCAAGTTAATAATTTGTACGTTAGCTAACTAATATAATAATTTAATGGTTAAATATGAATTAGTTAATGATGAATTTATTTGCATGATTTGTACAATATGATTTGATTTATTTTGCATGATTTAATTACTTTGATTATATTTGATTAATATATATTGAATAAATAATTTGTATGTTAACGACTTGTATATTTAATTTGTATGATTTGCATGTTGATTAAAACTAAAAATTCATTAATGCAAACTTGCAAGATAATTAGTTTGAGCTAGAAATTTGTTAATTTTGTATAAGATTTGTGTAACTTGATTTATTTGCATGATGATATTATTATATGCTTGCATTAGTATTTAATTAAATAATGTGATTAAATAATTTATATGATTGTTTTTTTTAGGAATTAATTTTTAGGAAATAAGATCCCTTACGAAAATATAATTAAATAATTAAGTTATAAGATTACAATAAGAATAAATAAAAAGATGAGTTATTCCGACGATGGAATTCCGAGAGAATTGCGATTGAGCAATATTCTCAGAGATCTTGAGGTGAGGAGTTTCTTTTTAAATCTTACCAGCTTGATGGAAGATTTAAAAGGTTATTTTCGATATTTAAAACTCAAATTTATTAAAAATTGAAATAAGAATTAATTAAAGTTAATTGCAATTAAAAGAATTAATAGTCAAATTAGGAATTAAGAGTCATAGAGGTTAATATATTTAGAAATAAAATAGAATAAAATAATAAAAATAAAAATTCTCCAACGACGGAATTCTAAAGGGACTGCGCTTGAGTAGTACTTTTAGATGTCTTGAGGTGAGGAGAGTTCTTTTAAGTCTTGCCAGCTTGATGGAAGATTTATAGGACATTTCCAAGATTTAACAAATTAAATTATAAAAATAAAAATTAAATTAGATTAGATTAAAAAAATAGTATATTAAAATTAAGTTTATTATAATAAAGAATAAAGATCAAATTCATAAATTAGAATTAAAATTAGAAAATAATTAAAATAAATAGAAATTAAATTAATTTAAATATTTTAATAAATGTGAATTATTCCGAGGATGAAATTTAAATGGAATTGCGCTTGAGTAATTTCTTTAAAAATTCCTAAGGTGAGAAAGTTTCTTTAAGGTCTTACCAGCTTGATGGAAGGCCTTTAAGAAAATCTTCAACATCAAATAATTCATGTTTATTTAAAGATATAAAAATATATGAAATAATAATTTATATAAGAAAATAATAATAATAGAATAAAATAAGATAAAATAAATAGTATAAAATCAATAGAAATTGGATAGGAGTCTAAATAGGGATTGCATAATTTATTTAAATATCCGACGACGGAGCCTCTTCAAGAAAGGCGATTGGTCCTACTTGAATACTCTTGAGGTGAGAAAAACTTTTAGGTTATCCAACTAGCTTGATGGAGGAGACTTAAAAGATTTTTCAATATTTAATTATATCGAGATTAAAGTAAAAAGGCAAAATTAGGATAACCTTAGATTATTGGTACCATTTTAGGATAGGCGTTGTGAGGGTGCTAATCCTTCCTCACACGTAACCGTACTCCCGAACTTAGAACTCTTAACGTAGACCAAGCCTTATCCTTAGTTTGAATAGGTGACCAATCACACCTAGGTTAGAATGGTTGGTGGCGACTCCGTAGTTTTGTGTCTAGCTATTAGGTTTTCTCCAAAACTTAATACGTTATGACAATAATTACAATTATTACACTTTATATAGAATTGTGCGAAATTAAAAAAAATTCACAACCGCGATGACCGAAATGACCGCAATTACCGTCGTTATGTCCGCAACTGCGATAAACGCAACGCGACCGAAAACGCGACCGCGACCACAATTTAAAACAATGATCAGGATTTACACATGCAAGGAGTCAGGGGGTTCTCCCAAAGGTCATAGTTTGGGAAGGTCTCTTCTGGCAATCCAGCTTGCGTCTGGTGAGTGATGATCACATCCTCAACAAAATTTGCCCAGCCCATATAAGGATCCCCAAGAGATTTAGACATAACCCCCTTGTCTGGCTTTATGGATTTTTGTTGGTGACCCATGTACCTTCTTGCTCCGATAATCAATTTAGCAAAGTTGCCTCCATGTGTCAACACGGGCACATCAGACTTTAGGCAGACCAAGAAATCAAGTGCTGCCAAACTTGTTACATGCTTCCTGAAAGCAGCCAACTCCTCCTTACTTGCCAACTCTTCCTTGGTAACCTGTTATGAAGCCTTGTAATTATCATCTTAACTTCACAAGAAAGGCAAGGGTTTATTCTCACAAATACAAAAGGATAATAAAACATGACAGTCTACGACTCATGCATTGCAGTCTCTGATATAATTTCTGTTTGTTAAATAACAGATCTGTTGGGTATACAGATTTACTGCTCCCAAATATAATAAGGTGACAGTAACACAGGAAGAGATGCTCCCCAGATAAATAAAATGCCAACTACTTGAACAAAAAATGTTACAAATAATTAAGAAATGCATAGTAATATTGTATTTGGTAGACCTAATAATCCTAGACATGACACGATTACACAATACGAAAATAAGACGAATATAAAACACGAATGTGACACAGGCTAAAATTAAGTAAAAATTGTATATGAATATGATAAAAGCTAAAACTAAAATTTTATATTTTCCATGTCAGCACAAATTTTGACACGAAATTTTCGTGTCTTACACGACACAAAAACGATTTTATATGATACGAAAACGAATTAGAAACATGAATTGTTAGATCTAGTATTTGGATATGGAAATATGATTCCACACAAGGATTTTCTAGCATTCATTGATAATAAATTTTAAAAAAGAATGTACCAGATTTAGGAACATGTTCCTTAAGGGTGCCATCCGGTTCTGACCACTGTAAACCTGGCCAAAAGCAACATAAATCTGTGTTTCCTCCGGATAACCCATAGCCCGAAGAACTACTGGCACTTCCCCAGGTTCAAGAGGACACTGCCCTTCCTTCCTCTTCTGCAAAGCCAGCTGCCAAAGATGGTATCCATTGTGCATTTGCAGTCACTACAAAGATAAGACAATCCACGCCAACTTTTGGTTCTTAAAAAACAAACAAGCTGAAGAAACAAGTTTTTGTGAATAACCTTATACCGTCGAGGCCATTCCTTTTTTCTGTATTTTTCCATCATAGCTTTCTACTCCGTAGTCCCAACAAAATCACAGAATGATAGGCCCACCATCCCTTTTCTCAAACCTAAGATGTAAAGCCCTGAATGGAATGGACAGTTAGTTAATCTGGAGTTAAAATACCAGCAGTTCAGCACCTTAGCAGTCTTAGCTGAAAATGTCACATACATATAAGGATTTGGACTTCCTGTGCAGTTCCTCATCCTTGAGACCAACAAATCTGCCATTTGCTCTATCTCTGGAAGAAATTTGAGAGCATGATAATTGACCCTGCATCTTAGCCTGTTGATTTCTGGAGGGACATCATCATACCGGAATGAATACCCAGGAGGAATAGGAATCAAAATACAAAGGAGTATAACAGAATTAACAACACAAGCCCAAGTTTCTTGTCAGAAAAGCAAACTTTTGAAAGTAGTCATGACACAGATCTACAACATTCATGACTTACCCAAGTCTATCAACAATAGGTTTTAGGGCCATTATCTTCTTCTCTTTGATCCAAGGTACCACATTGTCAATTTAAAATTGCGCTGATGCATATTTCGGAATGTTCTTCACTTTCCGTCTATTACACACAAAATCTATCCATGAAAACAATTCCAGTTGCAAAAAGTTGAAATAAGTATCTATAAAAAAATGCTTTATTAATTCTCGAATTCTCGTGTCATGGTTCGCTTCGGACTATGAGCCAGCTTCCGAAAGCTCTGTTTGCGCCTCTTAGATTCTGATTTTCTCGACTGTTGGGTGTAAGCTACTCGAGAGAGAAAAGAAAGTTCTTTCAGAGTCCAGATGTTAAGTGTCCATAAAGTTGACTTCGCACGCAAGCTCCAAACCATCCTCATCAAGAAAGTCAGGTATTTGTGGGAATTTTTTAGTTCCAAAAAATTTGAATTACTTTTTCTTAATACTCCAAGGTTTAGATCTAATAATTTAATTAAGAGCTTTTCTTCCTGTGAAATATTTTCTATGATTTTTCATCACTTTGTTTGCTGACATCCACTGAGGAATCTTTCCTCTGTTTCTTGTTTTGCATTTTCTTCAATGAGAACATTCTAAAATGACCGTGTCTCTGTTACTGATAGCTTTGTTTGAATATGCAGGGGTCTGTGAGGGCAGCTTTGGTGTAGTTTTGTTGATAATTTTGCAGAAAAATTTTCATTTTCTTATGGAATTCAAAGATCAGGCAAACATCTTTGGTTTCTTTTATCAGTTTGACACTTCTTTTATCAGTTTGACACTTCAATCAGAAATGTAGTCTTTCAGGCATTCACGTACCTGGTTGAGAATTGATGATAAATATTTCTGTGCATTGAAATAATTGCTATAAAACATTGCACTGATGATTGAGTGTTGTTTAGATCGCACGATCTCTTCTTACTTACGAGTATGAGCGTTGGCAACTTATGAATTAAACCTTCCAATCTATTTTAACAAATTTTTTTAATACTAAAATGTCCTGCATTACGTATTTATCTTTTGTAATTTCACATCCCAAGTTCTCCCTTCATTCTTCATCTTTCCTAATCATTCTTGTTTTCATTTCATCCAAATCAACTCTAAATTTAAGTGTAATCAATTAAAAGAAAAATGCAATGCTATGTAGATAGTTTGATGGAAGAATGTAATACAAGTGAACAAGAAAACTCAAATGGAGTGGTGGAGATATTTGAACAAGTATAAATATAAATATATATATATATATATATATATATATATTTGGTATTAGTTTTGGACACTCCTAAATATTTGGAGCATGAATTTTCTTGTTACAAAAAGAGCCCTCGGAAATGAATATGCAACTGATCATCTTTCGTGCCATCGATTAGACCCAGCACGAGCTTCAGAATTAAGATAAAATGGACTTGAAGCTGTTTTGCAGGTAAAGGGGTTGACAAAATAGTACACCGATCCAAAAAGTTGATTTACTGATATAAAGTTTCTGTGTTCTTGAATATGGCAATCTATTGTAAGAAGTCTCGTATTCAATTTCTCGTCAAGTTAAATTCTCTTGAATCAGCATCAGTTGTCATAACGTATTAAGTTTTAGAAAAAAAACCTAATATCTAGACACAAAGATATGGAGTCGCCACCAACCATTCTAACTTAGGTGTGATTGGTCATCTATTCAAACTAAAGATAAGGCTTGATCTACGTTTAAAGACATTAGGGTTTGGGAGTTCGGTTACGTGTAGGGAAGGATTAGCACCCCCACAACGCCCATCCTAAAATGGTACCAACTAGTTTTAGGTTATCTTTACAATTAATTTCGATATACTTATGTATTGGAAAATTTTCTAAAATTTTTCCATCAATTTGGCTCCAACCATAGAAATTCCCCTCACCTCAAGATATTCAAGGAGTCTCGATTGACTTTCTTAAACTCCATCGTCGGATAAATTTTAATATTTTATGAAGTTCCCTTTTTTAATCTTATTTTTAATTTTGACTCTATATTCATTTTATAAATTTCTTAGATTTTTTTATTTTAATTATTTTTATATTCTTATTCATCTTATTTTTAAGAGATAAACATGAATTATGTTTTATCGAAAATTCACTCTTAAGCGTCCCATCAATTTGGCTCGGCTCAAAAGGAACCTCCTCACCTAGAAATTTTCAAGGAGTCTCAATTGACTTTCTTGAAATTTTATCGTCGACATAATTCATACTTATTTCTTATTTTATTTTTATTGTACTATTGTCTTCATGTCACATTTATTTATTTATTCATTCTTTTGTTTATTTATCTAATTTATATTTATTTAAGCTTATTTTTATTCATTTTATTTATTTATATTTATTTAATCTTAAAATAAATATGAATTATATTTTATTGAAAATTCTCCAAAAAGTATTCCATCAATTTGGCTCAACTTTAAGGAAGAATCCTCTCACCTAGAAATTTCAAGGAGTCTCGATTGACTTTCTTGAATTTCATTATCAGTACAATTCACACTTATTCTATAAAATCTAATTCTCAATCTAATTCTTATTTCTAATTTATTATCCTTTTTATTTATCTATTATTTTTATTTATGCTCATTTAATTTTAGTCTTTACTAATTAATTTTTATTCGTTTCATTTATTTTATCTCTATTTAATCTTAAAATAAATATGAATTTTATTTTATTGAAAATTCTCCCAAAAGTATTCCATCAATTTGGCTCAACTTAGGAAGAATCCTCTCACCTAGAAATTTCAAGGAGTCTCGATTGACTTTCTTGAAATTTCATCATCGGTACAATTTACACTTATTCTATAAAATCTAATTCTTATTTCTAATTTATTATCCTTTTTATTTATCTATTATTTTTATTTATGCTCATTTAATTTTAGTCTTTACTAATTAATTTTTATTCGTTTCATTTATTTTATCTTTATTTAATCTTAAAGTAAATATGAATTATATTTTATTAAAAGTTCTCCCAAAAGTATCCCATCTATTTGGCTCAACTTAAGGAAGAATTTTCTCACCTAGAAATCTCAAGGAGTCTCGATTGACTTTCTTGAAATTTCATCATCGGTATAAATCATGTCCACCTTTAATATCTTTTATTTACAAAATCTTATCATTACTTTATTATTTTAACTTTTTATCTTATTATAATTATATTTATTTTTTTATAATCACAATTTCCTAAAGGGCATATTTCCTAAAATCTTACCAATAAATCGAACATACAACATTAATTAAATCCTAATTATTCATGCAAATCATACAAATTATTCATGCCAGTCATTAATATACAAAACTAGTATTTTACAAACAATTTACTTGCTCAAGTTATCATACAAAGTCATATTAATTATTAAATCAAAATATCAAGTCATACAAATTAAACCATTAAATCAACTTATTATCAAATTATTAACATATTACTAAATTATTAAATAAATAAAAAAGTGATTAAAGCACACACTTACCTGTATCTTCACGTGCTTTTCCTTTTTTAATCTTTCTTTCTTTGTTTTCCTTTTGTAGACAGCAGCAGCAAGTGCAGATGGGACCTGCGTGGTGCAGTTCGACGGAGCAGCAAACTTGGCCAGATAGCTGGAAGCAAACCAAAACAGCAGTGCAGCGTTCGGACCTTATTACAGGACAGAACCTCACGCAATAGCAGCTAGCAGGGGTGGTACGGTGGCGATGGAGCTGTGCAGGAGTGGTTGACTTAAAAACCAAAACCTTATCTTTCTTTTCAAACAAGCTCCACATCCTTTCACTCTAACGAGACATGAGAGCACAACAATGTGGCATGCAGTAAAGGAAGCGATGTAGATGGGGACACATGCAGCGAAGATGAGCCGAGCAGCAACTACAGGGGAACAGGACACTGAAGCAGGAGCGACGGCAGTAGAACGAAGAAGAGGCAGCAGTGTGTCGAACAACCAGGGATGCGTGGTGTGGGGCTTCAACTTAACGTGCAGGTCAGTAGCGATGATGGTACAACAAGGTGCAGCGGTATAATGGACAACCAACAGCAGTAACGTGGTAAAGATGATGGTCACGCAAGGGCGATATGATGCAGCAATGCAGCGGCAATGGAGGATGGCAGGAGCAGCGAAGAAGATAGG
This sequence comes from Heritiera fomes, assembly GCA_032173925.1. Taxonomy (NCBI): domain Eukaryota; kingdom Viridiplantae; phylum Streptophyta; class Magnoliopsida; order Malvales; family Malvaceae; genus Heritiera; species Heritiera fomes. The sequence goes on along the minus strand of JAPDPM010000009.1, from coordinate 9,291,240 downwards.
TGCAGCATGAAGTGGCCGGGCTGGAAGCTGTGGTGTTGGTGTGATCCCGCAACACCAGCCGCCAGGCTCTCTTTTTCTCTCTATTTTTTATCTCCTCCCCTCCAGTCGTGTAAGCTTCTCCCCCTTTTATCATGATTGTTCCTCCTCTTATTAGTCTTAATTTTCCTTGATTTTTTCCTGGTCATTAATCCCATAATCAACGTTGACATCTTTTCTTTTAAAGCTTTCCATAAACAAATTCTAATTTGATTCTTTTAATTAATTCTAGATTTGTCTAAAGTTTCTAAAACCAAAAAATTTGATTTTTATTCCACAATTTGCAATAAAAGTTTGACTTTCCCCTTTTGTTTTGTTTCCTTGATTTTTTTGAATTTTTCATTTTTTATTTTTCCTTAATAAATGTAAAATATATTAAAAATTAAATTTAAATATAAAAATTGGTCTTTTAATCATCGGGCCTAAAGTCCAAATCTAATCTTAAGTCCAAAATCATAGTTTCATATCCAAAAGTCTAATTAAACTCTAAAAGAGCATTAAACTCATATTAAAATTTATTTACTTTCAAACTTTGATTAAAAATATCTCAATAAGCCCAATAATATTCAAGACCCGGACAAAATGGGGTGTCTACATCAATCATGTAATGCATGTAGAGATTAATCTCATACATAATGTAATATAAGAACACTTCATGACTTAAAAAAAAATAGTACTCCATTAGTGCTAGGTGTCTTTTTATCATGTTTTCCTTCACTGTGCTAACATTTTGAAGTTTGACATCCTTCTTTGCACCCATCCATAATTTTCCTCTTTGGTCTAATTTGGTGCATATTATATATATATATATACTAGGCACAACCCGTGCGATGTGCAGGTAAATTACGAAAAGATTATATGTGAGGGGCAAATGTTTGTTTGAACATTATAAGCAGAGAAGAAAAAGACATTAACTGAGGTCTTGTACAAATGAAGTAAAGGGTATCAGATATGCCTGTATATGCCAGACTTTGACCTCAAGATATTAACATTGATCTTCCCCGAACTAATCAATGCAAACTAACATCTATCTCCTTGTCTAACATCATTGTCAATGACAAAGTTCTTCCAACCACCAGTAAAGTATCCATTTTCTTATGTCTTGATGTATTTCTCTTGCCAGGTGGCAAAGAACTTATCCTGGATGACAAAAGTCAATTCAGTTGATTGTGAGGGCATGCATTTATCATTGAACTCTTTCGATATGTCCTAGAGCAAGAGACAAGCAAGGTTAAATGAATGTAGGGAGAGATCAAAGTGTGTAAGGTTAAGAAATTACCACAACATAAGGATATTCAACATTCTGGGTGGTCATCTTGCTTCCAAACAAAGGTAGGTCATCTTCTGGCAGGCATTCAATAGCATCATCCAAGATAAGAAAATAGTCTGGTTCTTGTTCTTCTTCATCAAATTCGTCAGAGGATGAAGTGGTAATAACTCCAGATTGAAGCACTTTGCAGAATTTTTCGAGCATTGCTGCAAAAGGTTGAAGGGCAAATTGAATAATAAATAATTAAATTTTGAAACTGGAATAAAATAAAAGTTTTATTGGGGCAGTCAAAGGATAAAACTTGATTAATAAAAAAGCTTTATAGGTTGGATTAAGAAGACAGTTCTCTAGTTTGTTTAAATTTATTTACCTCTTCTTGATTTGATCAAATCAATAATGAGAGGATTGCGCGCTTTATCATATAGAAAAATACTAAATTTTAGGTCAACATTGTACCAAAAGAGCAGCAAGTCTCCAATTTTGATAACGTTGGCCTTAAGAAATCTTTTCTAACCATCAGTAAAGCAAAGGCTTTCATTTTTGTTCTCAAATAGGACTCAAAAAGTCTTTGGCATATATGATTTCAGAATGTATTTTGCTGGTGTTTGGACATCGACTAAGAAGTAATTTTATTTTGCCATATACAAAATATATAATCAATGAAAGCAAGGTGATTAGGCTATGGTTGTATTCTTTGTTCAAGTACTATAACTAGTTGGAGTTGAAAACAATCGCATATGGAGGATGAAAAATGATAATTATATGGATATTTATTTTTCAAGGATGTGACATGCAAATAGATTGGATAGGCGAAGGGTTTATAATTTGAACACAATGGAATCAATGAAAGGTAGTAAAGTGGTAGATTTTATGTAATCAAAAAATTGCCAAAAAAGTTATATATGAGATGGTTAGACAAGCATGGTATACCATAAAAGTACTAGGGTTTGGCAGAGCAAGAGACACCATTCAAAGTAAAGGATATGTTGTGTCACGCAAGAGAAAAAATGGAAAAAAGAAGAAAGTTGTATGCTTACCAGAGTCTGTTGTTGCTCATCATCCTAAGAAAGAATTTCAAAGTACTGGGACAGGTGATTTGTGGAGTAATATGCAATGGAAATGTAATGGAAAACACTCTTGCCTAGTTGAGAGGAGATAATGAAAGTGAAAATTTTGGCTGTTTATATTAAGGAAAGGTGAAGTAAGGCAAGGGGTATCACATCAGGAGTCGAAGAGATGCAGCATCTGATGTCAGTGAAATATAGGGGAAATAAAAAGGTATAAATCAAATAGATGTAACAATTCTGATGGAACATGAAGAGTCACGTTTTTTTAACTCTATGGCTGGGATTGTAAGCAGACAATATATGGGCGGTGGGATATGGTTGTCCAAAAAGTGTTGAGCCGTCATTTTTTTTCTTCCAATATTAAGTACGTGCAATGAAAAGTTTAGCCAATCTATTTTTAATAAGAGGATAAGTGAGAAAGTAGAATAATGGCAGTTGTGATAAAGCTTTTTTTGCATTAAATTTGTATGTGAAATAAAAGTATATTTAATTAGGAGTTAAATGTGTTAGATACAATAATTGTGAAGACGAGTAAAAGAAGATAAAACACTATTAAACCACAAAGAAGATTTGTTTATAATATATCATAGAATCAAAAAGCTAAAATAGTTGTTTTATTTAGAATAAGTCAAGAGTCTGATACAAGCTAAATTAGACAAACGAATGTCTATGCTAAATAGCTGGAATGAAAGCATAAAAATGCAGAGATACATCAATAGATCTGTTCTGGTTGAATATTAGAAATTAAGATCACATGAATTCAAATAGGCCCTTTCCGTAACAGTAGATTGAGACTTGAAACAGCATTGGTTCAATCATTGCAAATTCACATTGGTCTCCAATCTTAATTTTGTTATCAACCACAAACTTTTCCAACCTCCTGAAGAAACTTTATTTTTCTTTGAATAAATATATTGCACACTCCATCTTTGTGTGTTTTCTGGAAGGCATAAGTTAAACTGAACCCTTTCATTTGGCAAACAATCTTTATAAAATTGTCGTCGTATATGTTATGAGCAAGACCAAATCTTTGTTTAGCAAAAGATGAAGTGGTAAATATATGAAGAGGTGGTGGGTGGAGAAAACATTACCAAAACATATGATGTTTCAACATTAGTTTTTCTCATTGTTCATGCCAAAGTCGAAGGATTTGAATCTGGGTAACAGATTGGTTTTTTTCAAAATCTATGTAGTAGTGAGTTGGTTTAACATCATCTTCAGAGATATATATATATATATATATATATATATGTCATCTGCATCCGATATATCGCCAGCTACTCAAAAGCATATGAAAAAAGTTAAACTGATCATGTAAAATGCCAAAGGAAAAACCATGAAGGATCGAGTAGTTGGTTTTAGTAATTAAAATTGTGCTGGAGATATGCAATTTAGATTTATCAAAGTTCAGGAAATGATGTTACCTTTTCTTGATATGATTTGTTGCATAGTGAGCAAAGTACTTGCTTTGTTGTAGATGAATGCATTGAAACTATTTTGCTTATTTAACCAAATTGCTATTAAGTCTCCTAATTATAATGCATGAGCCTCAACAAATGTTGACCATTCATTTGTAAAGCATAGTCTTTGATTTGTTCGACTCAGTTGTACCATGAAAATATTTGGTAACACTCCCTTCAGAGTGCAATCAAGAGCTGCTTGGATGTGATAGAAATATTCGTTTGCAAACCAATCAGGTAATGTCTGGAGTGAAATCAAGAAATTTCATTTATTCTATAGAGATATATTTTTAGAAAGGAAATAAATGTGAGTTAAACACAAAAGACCAAGCAAAAGATCAAGCAACAATAGTTGCAGAACATGAAGTTTGAATAAATATTTAAAGAAGGTATGTGCAAAATTTATAGATTGGAATTTTTATATAATATATGCAAAGATAAATGTTATCATAGAGAAGTTGCAAGTACTATTAATCAGAATAGGCTATTGAGCACTGGAACTTATTTAACAGGATATAGATTACAAAGCATATCTAGTAGAATATAAAGTTTAACATGGACAGGGTGGATTAAAGCATGTTTTCTCTGGGTAATTGTTTAATGTTTTATATTTTCTAAGTTATATTTTGATGGTTAATTAGGTAAATGTAAGGTCATTAAAAAAATATAGTAATATAAAAGCACAAATCAAAAACAAAAGTTTCAAATTTAGTTTATTAAAGAAATTGAATATCAGAAATTTAAATGGATAAGTACCTTGATATGAAAAGGAAAAATATTCATGAATAATAGAGTTTCAGGTGAAGATGGAGACATAGCAAATATTTTCAAGTTATTAAAGAGAAGACAAATTGAGGGGAAATTATTTTTGTTTACCTTGATGTTCTTCTGGTTTTTGGACGTGAAGTAAACATTGAAGAAACGTAGCAGAAGATTTAGGTTGTTCCTTGTTAGGGGTGTAAAACAAGCCAAGATCCGCGAGCTGGCCTATTAAAATCGCGGACTTTAATAACATTGGGCTTTTGGTACGATTTGAGCCCGACGAGCTAGGCAATCTGCGCAAGTTGGACAACGCAAATAAGGGCCATCTTGCGAGTCAGCCCAAAAAATTAAAAAAATCAATTAAAAAACGGAAACCCAAGTCCAAATCCAATTGAGGGCTTAAAGCCTAATCAAATTTAATTGCCAGTCGCCTTCCCCCCCTCCCCTCCCCCCCGACAGCCACACTTATAGCACAAGCTCACCATCAGTTTGTCAACACTCACCATCGACCCACCCAAGGCCAAACCCAACCGACTAAACACAACACAAAGACAAAGTCACAATCACAAATCTGATCTCTCCAACAGTTCCAAACCTTAAAGGCTAAAACTAAAGTCGATCTCTCCCTCCCTACTTCCCAATTCCCTCGACTAAGTATCGCTCAGTCACTCGCAGTCACAGTTCGCACAATGCACAGCCACAGCCTCCTCAAGCACACACTGACGCACGTACACAGTCACACAAGCAAAGCTAGCCATAGCCTCGGTCTCTCCATTACCAATTACCAAACGCTCGCAGCTAGCAGCAGTGTAGCAGGTTAGATCCGCCTGTTCTTCTTCAGTCTTCAACTCTAGATGTTTTCATTTTTTTTTCATTATTTTTCTTCCTCTATAGCTCTGCATATATATACACATGGTATACCACTTAATTAGCTTATTTCCTCTGAGCAAGAAAGAAAGTTAAAGAACTTGCAAATATTGGTAAAACTACAATTATTGTAACTAACAAAGGAAAATAATTTGTGATAAAGACAAGATGCACACTTGGACCAGAAAAACCCGTTCTCAAGAAGACTTTTTTTAGCACGATTTTTTTTCAGAAATACTCCAATTTAATAAAAAATATCTCTCACCAAGGTCGTAAAATTTCATGTTCACAAATCACAATTAATCTTTAAATCTACTATACTTGTGAATAATCTCATATCTAAATTTTGTTTATTACAAATCTTTCTAAATTAATATACTCTCTAAATTAATAAAAATTATGGTTTAACCTTGGGCCATTATAAAAAAAATTAATAAATCCCTCCATTTTAATATTCAATAATTTTGTTTAAAAACAAAAATTTCAATTTCAATTCTAACTGCCACCTAAATGTATTCAAGTGTGGTTTTCTGGAATGATTAATTTGCACTTATTGTTGGAGTTTGATTGTTTGAAAATGTATTTTGCCTTGAAACCTTTTGAGATATATATCAAAAAGTAATACTTAATCATTTCATAAATTTTTATATTGTTAGTTTTATTTGTAAAATCTAAAACTTTACCTTTTTTTTTAATCTTTGACTCATTCTTTATTCTCATTTTTTTCAAAGAAAGAAAATTGAACCTTTAAGTTTGAGCCAATTGTAAAGAAATATGGGCACTGGGCAGTTTAGGGCTGTTGTGCATTTGCTCTATTTGTTCTGTTTTTTGTTGAATAATTCATATATTCTTTGAAATTTTTCTTCTGTTGTATGTTATACTTATATTTTATGTATGTTAATTGAGCTTTTTCTTTTTGGTATGTGTTTTTACAGTGATAATATGGCATCTTGTTCTCAACCTCAGACTTTGCATAGTAATAATATTGATGTTGTTAGTGATTCTGATAATGAGGATGATGTTAATGAAGTTGAAATTCAAGGTGAGGAATGTGAGGTTGAAACTGAAACAATTGAAAAACAAAAAAAAAAGCTACGAGGAACACTTCAAAAATGTGGAATTATTTTGAAAAACTTGCTATTAGTGCTGATGATAGTAAACCACGTACTAAATGTATGGGGTGTGGGATAATATATAAGACGGATCTTTCAAAATATGGAACTTCATCCCTAAGGCGTCATGCGCGTTCATGTAAGGGGATAGCAGTTTTAAAGCAAAAAGATATCTCTAAAATGATAATTGATCATCAAGGAAAGTTGAGAAGTAGAAAAATTGATCAAAAAGTTTTTAGAGAATTAGTAGCTAAGGCAATTGTAAGGCTTGACCTCCCTGTCTCATTTGTTGAATATGATGGAGTTAGGAATGTGTTAAAGTATTTAAATCCTAAGGTGAAATTTATTTCTAGGACCACTGTTGGTTTTGATGGTTAGATATTTTATTTGGAAAATAAAGAGAATTTGAAAGAATGCTTGGCTCAAATTCAGGGTAGAATATGTCTTACTTGTGATCTGTGGACTGCTTGCACTAATGAGGGGTACCTTTGTTTATCTACTCATTATGTTGATTTAGATTAGAAGCTAAGTACTAAGATTCTTGCCTTTTGTGATATGCAACATCCACATTCAGGATATAAATTGTCTAAAAAAGTAATGGAAATTTTAAATGATTGGGGGATAGACAAGAAAATCTTTTCCATTACTTTGGATAATGCTTCCGCTAATGATAATATACAACTTAATTTAAAAGATATGCTTTGTTTGCAAGAGAGTTTATTATGTGATGGTCAATTTTTTTCATATTAGATGTTATGCCCACATTTTAAATCTTATTGTTCAAGAAGGTTTGAAAGTAATTTCTACCGCTAATGAGAAAATTAGAGAAAGTATTAAGTATGTGAAAGGGTCAGAGGCTAGAATGAGGAGTTTTGAAGAATGAGTAAAAAAGGTCTTAATTTCTTCAAGTTCATATTTGGCTTTGGATGTCCCAACTAGATGGAATTCTACTTGATGCTTGAGAGTGCTTTGAAATATAAGCGTGCATTTTCTATGCTTGCATTAAATGATAGAAATTATAAGCATTGTCCATCAAGTGAAAAGTGGAAAAGGGGAGAGAAAATTTGTGAATTTTTAAAACCATTTTATGAAATCACAAATTTGATTTTAGGAACTAGTTACCCAACAGCCAATTTGTATTTTGCTCAAGTTTGGAAAATTGAGATACTTTTAATAGAGTACTTGGATGGAGACGATGAGATGTTACAAAGCATGGCATCTAATATGAAGAAAAAATTTGACAAGTATTGGAGTGAGTATAATGTTCTACTTGCAATGGTGGTGGTTCTTGATCCTCATGTAAAGTTCGTGATGTTGAAGCGATGCTTCTTAAAAATTGATCCTCAAGGTTTTCAGGAGAGGTTAGATGTGGTGAAAATGAAGCTATTTATGCTTTATGAAGAATATCAGAAAAATGTTTCTATCTCATCACATGGTCAAGACCAAGGCGAACAAAACGAGATTTCTCTCACCTCTTCTATTCCAACAGATTCTGTCGTAATTTAGATGTAAGTATAAATAAATAATAAGCATTTATACCTTAACTGTTATATTTATCTCATTGTGAACTTTAGTTTATCAATAGTAACTTTTTATTATGCATGAAATGCATCAATATAAATTTGGATGGATTTGGCAGCTGATGAGGAAGATGACCCAAGTTCCAAGTCTCAATTGGAAGTATACTTGGACATGCCAAAACTTGATTTTTCCACTAATAAAGATTTGGATGTTTTGAAATGGTGGAAAGATCATACTTTTAGATTCCCTATTTTGGCTAACATGATTTGTGATTTGATGAGTATACCCATAACTACTGTGGCTTCAGAATCAGCCTTTAGCATTGGGGGATGTGTGCTAAACAAGTATAGGAGTCGTCTTCCTCCTAAGAAGGTTCAGGCTCTCATTTGCATATGCAGTTGGCTACATGGTTTCATATCAAGTAGTAATTTATTTTCATTGAATAAATAAATTTTACAAGTGATAATAATTAATGTTATTGTAAAAATTTAATAATTTCGAATTTTATTTTATAGGTTGGGAAGAGGATGAAGAAAATAAAGATGACATGGTGGAAGAATCAAATGATTCTAATCATTTGAATATTGAGAATTGAGATAAAATGACAAGTTTGAATGTTTGATTTTTTTTTTTATGTGTGTGGATTTTAATGGATGTTTTAATGGATGTTTGTGGATTTTATGACTTTTAGACTTATCTAATACTCTTTATTTAGATCATAATTTTAATGGATGTTATATGGATTGTATTGGTTGTGTGAATTAAGGATTGTGCAAGTTATCTATTTTTTTTTTGTATATGATATAATTTTTCATGAATTTGATAGCAAGCGTCGTTTGCGTGGTTTGGGTTTTAGGCTTAGCTGCTGTTTTTGTATTAATTTTTCATGAATATGATATAATTTTTCATGAATTTAATAGCAAGCCTCGTTTGGGTGGTTTGGGTTTTAGGCTTAGTAGCTGTTTTTGACTTTTGTATTAATTTTTCATGAATACAAGCCTTTTTATTTTACTACTGTTGATAACTACTTAATTATAGTTGTTTATCTTTTAATTTAATTATAGTTTTTTGAAAGATTAAGGATATACATTTCTCTATAAGCAGTTCAGCATCAATAATTGAGTTTTTATATTAATGCTCTCTAATTCTATGGCTCTCGGCTTTTGCAAATTGCAGCACAAATTCATACTTTTTTTTTTGGTTATAACACAAATTCATACTTCATACTTCATATATTAAACTTTCTATGTTAAACTTTTAATCAAAAGTTCATACTTCATATGATTTTTTTATATGATTTTGTTTAATTTTCAACTGAAATCTTTTAAAAAATTAAAGTCAGGTTTAATTAAATGAAAAAAATTTAATTTCATAGATAAAGTCATAAAGCTGTCATATATGGATGGTGGGCTTAAGGGCTTTGCCTTTACTGTTATGAAATTAAGGCAAAGGCCCAGGTAATCTTTACAAATTACTAAATAATTTTATTTTGGGCCTTAGGCCTTAAGCTTTTTTTTTTTTAGGAGGAAGCCCGCGGGACTAGTCCGACCCACATTGAAGCCGGACCGGTCTAGCATTTCTTGGCCCGTTTAAATATGGCCTAAACGAGCTTGACCCGTTTATACCCACACCGACTCGCCCATTTTTCACCCCTATTTCTTGCCATGCTTGATAAAGCAAGTATTTAGTGCTGAATGTAGAAGCGTTGCATTAATAGGAAGATGTAAGTATGAAGTCTAGGAGGTTAAAAGAAACAAGAGTGTATTAGAAGGAAAATTAGTCAAAACTGAGTTTTTTTGTTTGTAATCGTGGCTGTCAGACTTGGAAAGTGTAGTGAAAGAGGGAGAAGCAAAGTAATGGGATAGGAAGGGTTTGTTGTTTTTTAATTCGGTGAACCAAAAGTGATGTGACAAGAGAAGATAATAGGGCTAGTGCTAATTCCAATCACATAAAAGTAGATTCTGGTCAAGCATCTAGAAGATATTAGCCTGACATATTGGATACTTAATGAAAGAAATATTTGAGAGTTGGCTTGTTTTTCGAAATAGGACCATCTAAATAGCAGTTTGATCATTTAAAAAGATATAAATATATATATATATATATATATATATATATATATATATATATATAAAAGCATTAAAAGGTTGTGGTTTCCATAGAAGAAAGTTATTTCGTATTCTATTTTTTGTTGGTTTCACTTTTTACTGAGAGAAAAACAAAGTGTATTTTTTTTTATTAACCAAGAGTGAGAAGCAGCTATATAAAATTTGTTTTTATGGTTTTGAGAATTAGGAAGACTAATTATTGTTTAATATAGTTATTTTTTTGTAATGATTTAGAGGCAAAAATAATTCATAGCAATATATGGGCAAAAATCAACAGCATGAAAATGGAATGATGTTGGGTTCTAGCTGGATTTAAGTGTCAGTGAAAAAGGGAGCATAAATTGAGAAATCAACGTAATTAGAGATGTTTATGGAGCATGTTTTTTATTTTTGTAAGTGCAAATTCAACACACAATTTGTTTAGTTTTGGCAATTGGATTTACAATAGCATGAGGCCTAGAAATTTTTTTTACTTGAAAATATTTTTGACTTATTTTTTAGGATAATTTGTCACTGTGATAATGAATAGTAGAGAAGATGAAAAGATGTTAATATAGACAAAAGAGTACCATGTCTTTTCAGTAGAGAGAAAGAGGAAAAAAATACATATTTAACAAAATCATACTTAACTATGAACAACAAACCAAACTAAGCTAATCAAAAGGTAAAACATGTAATTTTAGCTTGAGTTTTTTAAGTTTCATATTCAATGTTAAGTTTTGCATCTAAAAACCAAGAAAGAAATTCAAATGCTGATGGTAAATACACAAAATCATTTTCATCATCATTGTTAATCCAACCATAATAGGGTTTTTGTTTTTTGCTTGAACCATGATATCAGAGTAATTGCAAAGATATGTAAAGCAAATTTTAGGGTGATAATGCAAGGTAAAAAGGTTAGTATCTAGCATGCTTTGTAAACATTTTTATAGTTGTGATGACACTTCATTGTTTTAGGAGAAAATAAATGAGAATGGAGAACCAAAATTTTAAATGTTCATGTAAGAGGAGGGAAAATTGCATAATATTAAGAGAATATGATCAAATATAAATAAAGGAAATCATTGGAGATTAAAGTTATTAAATTCATCTCACAGCAAAGGAATTATTAAAGAATGGTTATTTGATGATTGAATGTGTAAGTGATTACCTTGACCCTTCGATACTTGAATATGTGTGTCTTTAATCCTAGAGAACTTGCAAGTGTCTCCAACCTTGATGTTATTGTCAATAATAAATTTTTTCCATCCAGCTAAGAAAGACTTGTTTTTGTCCCCGCAAATATAATGAACATTCCATGTTTGTGACTTGCTGGATATGGAGAATAACATATCGAGGTTGGATTTCGAAAGGCAATTGTGTGCAAATAATCCGAGCACATGCTGTTACAATATACATTATATGAGACACTTATAAAAATCGAAAAATTAGAAAGAAAAAGGGCTAGTTAATTGGATTAGTAAATACCAGAACATAAGATGTTTCAGTATTTGCTGCTATCATGGTAGTTGTAAAGAAGGGTGGATTGGTATTGATGTCACATGTTTGTTTGGGGTCATCCCAGGTCTGATTTCTTGCAAATTCATCAAGGGATATTGTTTGAGATGATCCAACTATGAACCAAGATGGAATTAGATACAGAACATCAATTATGAAATAAGAAATAAGTGAAATTTACCTTTTCTCTTTTCTATGGCTTCAAGTGATGATAACAATCCTTCTCTTGTATAGATGATTATGTCAAAACACATTTGTTCAGTTGTTCAAAAGATCATTGTGTCTCCGTAACTTAAATAGTGTATGTTGAAGAAATGCTCCCAACCATCAATCAAACACAAATGTTTTATCTACTGACATCAATGTCACCTTCAATATTCCAAGCAAAGGAGTCTGAAGCATAGTTATCAAAATCATACGATATACGATATGTATCATATGATATGATTCGATTCACTATAAATTTTATACGTATCAATACGAAGAATCAGTTTTATTATGAATCAGTAGCATATCTATCGATACATAAGCAAATCGATACGAATCGTACGATACATCGATACACTTCGATTCGCTTTATAGTAAAATTGGGTCAAGCAAAAAAAAAATCTGATCTAGCCCAATTAGCGAAAAATGCAATTTTAATAGTCTTTTTTTAACCTAAAAAACACTTAAAAACAAATTCTCTACATAATTTAATTTTAAAATATTGAAAAAAAAATTAAACTTTTAGTTAGAAAATTAAAAATAGAAATATATAAAAATATTATTTGAAAATATATACTATTAATGAATATATTAAACATTTGAAAACAATCATAGTTCTTATTTTTATCATATACTTACTAATCCTATTAATATGTATAATTTTTTTATATTTTATTTATCTTTGTAAGCCTCTTATTTATAGTTGTTTCATTCACTCTATTGAAAATGTTTAAGAACTATTGCTGCTGAATATACAACATGATCAAACAAAATATTATACATCTAAATTCTCATGAACTCCATGGTTATTTTCTCAGAATATTCCAGAAAAAATTGTGCTTCAATACATGCAATCTCATGATTATCTATGCCCGATAATACTTTAGACTATAGTTATTAAATCGAGATACATATCTTGAATTGCCTCCAATGGCCGAAGATAAGTAAAGAAAGAAAATTCCATTGGATGATAATGCATTTCCTAAATATTGTTGAAAGCATGGCTGTTAAGGTGTTTTGTTGGCAAAACATCAACTTTGTTTGAATGTACAGGGGTTACTTACCAAATATTTTCCGTGCATAAGCTTTTAGTCATGACAACGCAAAAGCTAGGATCTAGTTGCGAACCCATAGGTTCCATAATGCTAAATGGCCAGGGTTCTGCAAAAGGAAGGAGACAATAGTTAGAAAATGATGGACTGGTTTTTCTTTGTTTTTATCTGGTTCTATTCTTGTTTCCACAATGAATAAACGTTGCATTGGGAAGGTAAAGAAAAGATGCCTTAAAAATATAGTTTTTAATAGTTGACATAAACATTATTACATAGACAAAAATTGACAATGGAAGAGACATTTATTTACAGAGGAAGAGATACGCAATATCTTTTTTTGCGTTGTTTATTTGTTTATTATTATTTCTTAGAATATCCATTGCTGAAGAGGGAAAATTTTAGCTGAATTAAGATTTCGAGTATTCATGAATTAATTTATCTGTATATTTGTTTGTTTATATAAACGTATATATTTGCATATTATCAAGAAGTTGAATCAAGAGATGATTAGCTAACAACCTATTAGGTTGAACGAAATAGAGGGACAGAAAGAAACTTCTGTATAAATTCACATTATTTGACAACAATAAAAGCTATGTAACAAATAAAGCTAAAAAAAACATATCTCAAGTCAGGATGAAATTTCTGTAAGAGTCTAACCGATAGATAATTGTCAAGGTGGAAATTGGTTTAACTATAACGAACAGAAAGAAACAAAGTGACTGCATGCGGTTGGTTAATTTTACAAAGCTTATAGCTGTGCAAGGAACAAAAAAATGGAAAATCCAAGATAGATGAGTATAAAAACTGATATTTTCATGGGTCTAATACCAACAAATTTAGCATGTGCATATCCTAAAAAGCATACAATAATTTTAAGCTGGGTAAGAAAAAGTTGGATTTGAATTCAATTGATGCTCATTAAAGAATAAATTCAAAATTAATTTTTCCCTGTTTTTGGCAAGCTGATATACAGGTGTTTTAGAACATAAGTTAAATTTATTGATTTGTTTTAATCATGCCCAGATTAGTAAGTGGACGATTTATCCAGTACCATTGCATTTATATGATCAAGAAAGTCAAGGGAAAACAAAGGTTGATATAGCCATTGTATTTTGTGATAAAGACAGAAATGGTTTTTTTGCATTGCTATTTTAGTGTTCTTAATCATGCAAAAACTGAACAAATGTTTGGTTCAGTAATTGAGTGAAGAGTTATGCAAAATTGATGAGCATGGGAAATGTCAATTGAGCTTCGAACAATTCTAATGGTTCAGGTAAGTAAAAAAGGAAAGAGATGGGCAGATATATTTGTAGTCTAGTCAGAAGAAAAATGATGTATATGATTGGCATAAAAGTCAATTGGTGGGCAAGATGCAAATGTGTAACAAAAATGTATGTAAGCAGAGAACAAATAAGACGTGCTTTTCCTGTGTTTGGTCCTTATATGCTTGCTAAGCAGATTATACATGGATTTAATTGAGAGTTGGAGTGATTTGTCCTTGTCTATAGTGAGATAAATATCAAAGGTTACGGATTACATACAATAATATATGAATGTGTGCAGCTATTTGTTTGCATTAGTTTTTACACTGTTTGCTAAGCGATAAATTTTTAAACTAATAGATCATATGTATGGTTTGTTTGTCCCTTACCTAATACCTTTATGAAAAAGAAAGTCATACATCATTGACTTTGATGATAATTATGATTCATGGGATTCGCAGCTGCATTCAAAACAGCTGCTTGGAAAAGATATTCAGCAATCACCTTCAAAAGATAATCTCAAAAATTCTGAAGAACATTTACAGCTAGTTAGCAATAATGATGTTGAGGATAACATGGTTCCAATAGTAGTTAGGCCAGGACAAATTCGCCTCGAGCCGCTTGAAAAAGGTCTTGGCTGCATCTCTTTCTGGTTCTTGAGGCTTAGTTGGGTAATATTAGAGGTTCATAATCTGGGATTGTAGCATAAAGCTTGAGATATGATTTACAATGTGTCTGACATGCCTTCTTGTTTTCCAGAAGATGCAAAGCAAGCTGTTCAAGAAAGTCAAATTTCAGTGGTATGTTTCATTGATAATTTTATAAAGTTCGTGACCTTCATTATGGCTCCATCTTTTTTGAGATATTGATTGGGGAGCTGGATTGCCCCGTTAAACTTAGGGTTCAGAGTGAGGGTGCACAAAGAGATTATCTCCATTTAGTAGTGATTTTATTTTGGAAGGAGAAGGGGAAGGGGGGTGGGGTTTGCAGGGTGAAGGTGTTATTTTGGTTATATCATATTATCTTTTCTGCATTTTTTGTTTACATATATCTGCATGGCTTGTTTTCCTTTCTTTCCATATTCACAGTTACCAAAAGTGAGGAAAATACAGCTAATTTAGCACACACTCATTTTTTTCCCTAACAGTGCATTATTGTTATCATTATCATCCTTTTAAATATTTCTCTATCCAGTATATTAGCATTTTCCAACATGATTTCTTATTCAGATGGGTGCTATGCTTTCATTGATATCAAATTTTGTTGTTTGGTCATGGCCAGAAAACCTTTCGATGGAATGGAATAACCAGCAAGAAGAAGGGTCAAAAATGGGGCAAGGAGAAAACTTCTTTTCTGAAAAGGAATGATGATAAAACGTCTTTTCTGAAAAGGAATGATGATAAAAGTTTTAGCCAAGAGAGTTCTGAAATTGTGGCTGTTGAGGAAATGGCCACTCTAACTGATGACATGGACTTTAACAAGCTTATGCCCTATTCTAGTAGCCCAAGGTTCCTCCCTCACAATTATTTCCATGAGGAGAATTTTGTAGACATGACAATCTTAGACACAATACGAACACGATACGAATAAATAACACGAGATGACACGGGATTAAAATTAAGTAAAATTACTATATGAATATAGTAAAAACTAAAAATAACATTTTGAGTTTTTCATATCAATACGAATTTTGATACGAAATTTTCGTGTTTTACACGACACGAACACAGTTTCACATGATACGAAAACGAATTATAAACACGAATTGTCAGGTCTAGAATTTTGTTTTGTTTGAGAAAGGCCGTATGGTGACTTCATAGTCTTAACTGTCTTATAGAAGACTGAGACACTTAACCTTCTAGGTATATCATGTTAATTCGCCATATTCTTGTCTCATATTAAGATTCTTCAGAGATAGAAGCACTAATGTTTTTTAATATAATGCAGCAGGGAGATTCAGTTGCATATCGCTTAGTTGAGTTATCATCATCTTGCACCCCTGAGCTTTGCTCCTTCGGAGTACTGCTTTTTCAGAGTTTTAGTTGGTTTATAGTTCCGAATTTTATTGACATTGCCTACTATATTTACCTAATTCTTCTGCCTATAGGTTGGAAAAATATCACATTATGATGCTCAATCCAACAGGATTATGCTGACACCAGTTCCAGATTATCCAAATTCTTCTGAGAAGAAGATAGATGAGCAGGCTTCTGAACTACCAGATACATCTCTTTATGGAGAAGATGGCTCATTAGAGGCATGTAAACTGGAATTATATACTCTTCGTTTGATCAGGGATTCCTTTGTTTTTCTGTATCCTCTGCCTGCTGTTTTGACAACTTAGGTATTCAAGACTGTGAAGTAGGTAGTCATTATTCAGCTTAGACTGTCCAAGGCTTGGACATGTATTGTGCTACATGTTTTCTCAGACATTATAGTTGTGCTGTTGGAAATTTTTACAAATGTTGAATGAATATTTTGATAAGTCAAACTCTCGTAGCAGGTTCAGCTATTCTGTTAATCATGTTATCCGGAAATATATGAGAAAATGATGGCCTCCCACATAAGTTATTCAAGGATACAGGATCAAGAATGTCTTTAATTATAGTTGTGCATTATAAATAGAACTACTGCATCTTGGGACCCACATATCTGTAATTCATGCCCATTGTAAAATTTACATGCCATGGCTGAGTTCCAGCTGCTGTTTTAGTCTGGTTATTTTTTGTGCTTTGTTCTGGACTGCAGAAAGCTAAGAAGTGAAGCTTTTTTTTTTCCAGATAGATTATTCCTCTCGAATTGATTTGCATCTCGTCAAGCCTGGCAATCCAAATACCATGAGAGCAGTTGCCGATTTCAGCAATTAAAATTGTGCACAAGATCAATGTGTTATAACAAGTAGAAGACTAAATGGCAGCAATGAAGCAGCCTTTGTCTCAGTCACGCCTCCTGCACAAGGTAATAATTTTGTTTACTCCTATCTTTTGCTTATATGATGAGCAAATTCATTTATTTTGTTTAAATCTGTTGAGTCTTGACTATTCCGTCGTTGAGGGAAATTCTTAATCTGAGCTTGAAGAGATGCTCAGTCAAGGGTCAGAAGCAAAATGCACATATGCTAGGAGGTTAGTTAGGAAAGATGCTGCTCTTTGAAACTTCAAAACTTATATTTGAATTGCGGATTATCATTTATAACTTATTTTCAACAATATGTTAAGCTGCTCTAGAAGTTGAGTAGGCGGTCTGCTTTTGAAATTTTGATTTTAGCCTATTAGTTGCGTCTCTTGGTCTTCTGTTTTAATGCGACTAGCTATGAAATAGAATTGTTATTTTAAAAATGGAAAAAGACCGTCTAATCGATTGAGTTTACTTATAAAATGACGACACATATTTTCTTTCATTTATTTTTTAATTTTTTAATATTTTAAAAAATATATGTCATTATCCAACTCTATCTGTGAAATAAAAAAAATTTCATCAACCATATATTAGATACTAATCCAAACTTTTATGAGCTTAAGCAACGTAGATCAGTTTAAATATGTTGGGCCCGCCCCTTCACAAACAAAGCGTGCGAATTTTGACTCGTTCATTTGCCGGAAGCGTATATCCTTTTCTGATGCCACGACTTGGGAATTTGCAAACTGAATTTCACAGAGCCATTGAACTTTCCGAAGACTTTCGAGTGATTCATGGTCCAATCTGGTCGAAATCACATCTCTATTCATACTTGACATCAACGATAGACTCATGGGAACCGCAGCGGACAAGTAGAAAACAATGGTTTATTAAAATGAGCAAACACTTAAAATAAAAATAACTTTGATCTTCTTATCAACTCAAAAGAGCAACACCTTAGGCGTTGTGTTGGATGCAGGAAAGTAACCAATGTGCAACTGAAAAACACAGGAAGAGATGATCTCCGAACTACCTATTGCAACTGAGTATCTACTTCCAATTCCTATTAGTGTACAGCAGGGCTTAGTTTCTGTACATTTTTTTTAACCAATGCCTCGGATCAGATCTTGTCAATAATACATCTCACAAGCATATAGATATCGCTTGCACTGCTTGGGATGCTAACTCACCTTTCACCGAGCTGCAATTGATCCATTCTTACATTCAATGGGGGTGTTAAAAAAGATCATTAGCAACTTCTCCAAAGAGCCTCCCGCTTCCTGGTTATGCCTCTCTCAATCATGTTTGCCCTGTTCAGCCTTCTGGACCGATAAAACAGTTGAAAAGGTTCAGGAACTGCTCCGGTTCCTCGCCTTCTGTAACTATCTGCATGTTGCAAATAAAATTTCCACATTAGAGAAATAGCTCATCATATCCAACGCAGTGGTGAGAAGAGACACGCGAATCTTGTATTTTTGTGCGTGTGTTGGGGGAGGGAGGGGTTGGTTTACAAATGAAAGAGTACAGCCCCAGTGTCGTATTCAGGTTTTCTTTGCTAAATTTTGAGCATGATAGACTTCTTTAAACTACAACAATAATGTAATAAGACACAGCCTAATGCATGTCAAAAGACAAATAAAAATACTGAGAGAAAGAAAAATCTTCACAGACGATGGAGGCAAAGTCTTATGCAGATTCAATTTACAAGCATGCATCATCCTATCCTCATTTGGAACTACTTTACACCCTCCATTTTTGTTTTATTGTAGAAAAATGTTTAAGTACCCACTAGCTCACTTGGTGGCACGGGGGTAAGACTGTGTATCCAACTTGGCTTGAGATTGAGAAGATGCCCATGGAACTTACTCGTCTAGACTCCTGTCATCTTCCCCATAGGTATGACACCCCTCCCCTTTTCTATACTTTTTTTCTCTAATCAAAAAGAGAAGATTTGAGAAAGAATAGTTCGTAATTGATAAATGACTTATTCAACAATAACTGCAATTATACAGGTTCTCTGACATCAGTATTTGGTAAGCTTGAACAGCTCCAAACCTCACACTTCTAACCAGCAACTTTTAGATGATTGACCAAAAATATTCAGATCTCTGACCTAACCAATCTAAACTCTAAATCTTTATCATAGAAACTAACTTCAACTAACACATTTCAGCACGAAACAATCCTCTCATTGTTTCTTCACTGTTCTACAGTTATCTTCGCTAGCGAAAAATTTCATGTGCTCTGTATTTCAACACTAACAGCATTACTACTAAAGTTTTTGGTAGCCAGGAATTAAAACTTGTGTATTTGATTGTCTGTATCAACAACCATGTTTACACATGTAACCTTATTCCTTTTCAATACTCCACTTCTTTACAGCAGGGCATGGAGATCCTCCCTTCTTCAGAACAAAGGAGAAAATCAGTACATTAAAGTGAAAGCTTAACAAGAATACCTCCAAGTTGTAAGAATGGTATCCATGTCATTTACATGAGTATGTACATCAGCAGGAAATTAAAGTCTGTTATATTAGAGAAAACTTAGACAGAAAATTTAAGCGAATTGTAGCTGATGGAATCAGGTTCACTAATACAACCTCCCTAATGTTATTCTTAATAATCTTTATACTTCTAGAAAAGTGGCTCCAATTTAATGTCTCATGAAGAACTCCAAATCACTAAGCTAATATGCTATTTACAGAAACTTAAATAACCACAGATTTTAAAGGAAAACATAATTTGTTATATAAATTTCAGAATAGAAGTGCAGGCCTTACCTGTATAGAGGCATTTAGGGGCAAATCCATTTTATTAAGAAAGTCACGGGCAATAGATTCCCAGTAAGGATGGTTATCCTTGTCTGTGCCATCACAGCTTACAGATTGGCTCCGTCCTTTTTCGCACAGAACTTCCCGCCCACACCAGACATATAAAACACCAGAATGATCACTTGCATCCAAGCTTGTGTCTGGAGCCAACAACATATATGCCGCTCCAGACTCAAGGACATGTAATCCATGCATCTCCACTTTATTGAGTGTAGGCCAATGGTACAGAGCTGAGGTGGTTACCCCAGAACCCTTGTCAAAGATACCACTGATTTGAGGATGACATTCACCATATTCCCTTTTATCTTCAGTCCCGCTGAGTGACTCCATGCAAACATCAACAGCTTCTGCATCTAACATTAACTCTTCTCCATCGTCTTCAGGTTCATATTGATTATAATCTATCTCATTCATTACATCATCATCCAAGTCAGGCATAGAAAAGGACCGAGACCTTACAAGCTTTCTGGGGACTGGTTCATCAACTGATGATAACCGCATGCGTGGTGGAGGATGACTCCCCCTGCGCTCCGCAATTGACGGTAAAGTACCTTTACCAGGCACAGAAGTATTTGCCACCCTCAAAGTAAGATCAGAAGAAAATGTCTTTAACGACGAAGGGTAACTTTCATTATATGGTAAACAAGAATTATCCGGCGGGGAAACATTCTTGATTGAAGCCAGATCAGTAGCCTCCAGGCCAGAGGGTGAAGGCTGCCGAGAAGACAAATATGACAAGTCAGACCAATTAGAGGACGAGGGTGAAAAGGTAAATGAACTGGCATAGTCAGATGTTGAAGGTGAAAGTGTAGGAGACTTGGAACTGAATTTTGGGCTGTTAGCCGCAAAACAAGAAAAAGAATTTGGTGAACCGCAAGGAGACCTCGGTGCCAACGGAGAATCAAAAGGAGTAACTGAATGTTCTACCTCTTCGCAAAGATCTTTACTGCGAATTGGGCTATTATCTGGGAAACAGTCAAAGGAGTCAGGTGAACCACAGGGAATGGTTGAGGGTGATGACGGTGACAAGAGTGAAACCTTATCTTCTGAATCTCTATGAATGTCTATAACCATATCTGATCTATCACTGATTGGAGCCAAGTTACAACCGAGTTTGGATGAATTGACAAATTCTTTCATGATGCCACTAACAAACTTCTGCCGCAGCCTACCCCATCCATTTTCTCTGGCAGGAAGGCAAGTTTCTGATTCAGTGGTTGAAACTGAAGAAGGTGGAACAACTCCACCAGCAAGTGCCTTATGGAAAAGTTCAAAATCCAAATCATAGTCATCTACCTTCCTCTCATCCGCAAAACTTTTATTTGCTGCAGTCATCTTATCATTCTCAGAAGCCAAATTATCTATCTTCCCGACCTCTGCTCTGTCACAACCATCTGCTGAGAGATGTCCTATGGCAAGGGCATCCCAGAATTCCAAAGGCTCTTCCCCTTCTCTAACCGTTAAAATAGGACCCTTCGCGCGTTCATATCTGACAACCTGATTGGCAGCCAATCCAGCACTATTCGACATAACATAGTTGCATTTCTTTCCAATCCAAACATATATAGCAGAAGGAACATGCACAATGAACGCCCCACGGGAGTCAAGTCCTTGTTTACCTGGATGATTTAACATTTTTGGCACGAGATGAAGAGGATCATACGAGGAGTGTGGAGCCATTCTATACATCCGAAGCACAGAGTTCGGGCTTGCAGGCACAGCATGCACCCTCTTTTGGCACTGCAGAAGTTGGAAAGCAAATCCTGTGTTGGGATTAGTCACCCCTCGAGCTGCCTTCACATAATGAAACGCATCCTCAAAGCTCTGGCCTTCCCTCCACATAAGATAGGCAATAACCAGAGAAGTTGATCGTGACACACCCTGGCAGCAGTGCACCAGAACCCTCCCGCCTTGTTCTCGAACATCTTCGAAGTAATCAAACACATCATACAGAATACTGGTAATATCCTCTGACGGGCTATCTTGTAACCAAAGTGTCTTGTAAACAAGATCATTCTTGAAATACTCAGGACAGACAAAACCAACACAGTTCAAGACATGAGTAATCCCATGTTTTTTCAGAATTTCCCTATTCTTAGCCACAGCATCACTCCCTAAATAAATATGATCAGCAATCCTGGAGCACTCCTTATCAAAGAAAGCTAGCTTATCTCGCCTCAACTGAAACTCCGTATTGGAGCCCGGACTCTCGAGGGGCTTAACAGAGCCTCTGGGCGTCTGGGGATTAGGCCAAACACCAAGATCATCAGAACCAGCTTTTGGCCACTCTTCCACAGACCTTCTTGTTATAGAAAGGGGAGGCAAACAAGACCTCCCCTTTGTGTTTTGCGGCGGTTTCGGGTTAGGCTTAGTTGGTGAACGGTCAGTCCAAGAAACTGACCGTAGATAAGGTTTCCGGGCTGTAGCAGCAGCCGCCCCGGCACGCCGGTCTTTTTCTTCTTGGCCTAACATCTCAAACTAAAAAAAAGAAAAAGGAATTCTAACCAAAATTCCAACAAATTAATTGCTACCCATGAAAGGCTACTTCCAGGAAAGGACTTTCAAACGGGAAATGTATGGTCTTTTTTATAATAAAGAACACCAATTTTCTACCTAAACCCCTTGACTCTTCTCTCTCTCTCTTTATTTTCAAAGTAAATGTACACAGGCTTAGACAAAGAAAGAAGAAGAAAATTCAAATACGAACATGACCCGGTAAAACTTCTAGCTGGTAGTATTAGTTATGGGACCAATAAAAATCCAACTGCGATAGACAAAAGAGGAAGAAGAAGAAGAAAGAAATAAAACAAAAAAAAAAACCCTTTATTTATTTATTTATTTTAATAAAGCTGATATTTTTGAAGAGAGACTTACTTGGAGTCTACCTAGAAGGAGATTAAAGAAAAACTTCCAGTCATTTGGAAACTCAACTTTGGACAGCGGAATTTTTGGAAAGCCTCATGAATTGAAAAAAGGGTTACTGCAAAAACCATTCAACAAAAGAGAAAACAGAGAAACTGAGTTGGAGGGAACGGGTTGTGAGGACTCAGTAGTCAGTGGCAAGTGGCAACCAATGAAGAAGAATTTTTTTTTTTTTTTATCAGGACCAATGAAGAAGAGTTAATATTTTTTTACTGTTAAAGAAAAGAGAATGGGTCAACCAGACACGTCATCATGATATGGGCTGTATTAATCGTGCATGTCAAGTCTTGTGATGTCATTTATACTGTTGTTTTTCTTAAGAAGTAAGAATCTTTTCTTTATTATAATCATTTCCAAAAAAAGTATCAAAAAAAATCATTTCCAAAAAAAAATGTATTTTTATTTTGTTTCATATAATAAAATTAAATTTTTCACATTTTATTGCTTAAAAATTAATTTATAAATTGTTATTTTATTGTAAATAAATTTTTAATTTTTTAAAATTATATAATTCAGTTTAAATTTATTAAATAATACTAACTACCATTAGAATATTTTACGTGAAAATTGAAGGTGGCAAATGGGCGGGTCAGATCGGGTTTTGATTGGATCATTTTGGATCGGATCATTTCGGGTTAAGAAAAAATAGGATCATTTTGGATTCGGATCATTTCGGGTTCGGATAAGGTCGGGTTTGGGTCAAGGAAAAATAGGTCTATTTCAGGTTTGGATCATTTCGGGTTCGGATAAAGTCGGGTTTGGGTCAAGGAAAAATCGGTCTATTTCGGATTTGGATCATTTCGGGTTCGGATAAGGTCGGGTTTGGGTCGTTAACTTTTTTAGTCAATTCAGGTTGGTCTGATTTGGATTCGGGTCGATTTGACAGATTTATTGGATTAACCTTTGGTCATCTTGATGTAATTTATCTGATATAAAAATCAACTGAAACCATATTTCTAAGAACTACAAAACTCATGAATATAAAATTGTCTTCTTACATGACCTATAGTACAATTGGGATTGAAATAATCAAAATATTTAATAATCTGTATGATAGTTTTCTTTATAATATATTTACCAATATTCATAAATTAATTACGTTTTTTTCATTTTATTTTTATTATCTACAATAATTAATAACTTTTGAATCAAAGTGATTTAATAATCCATATTAAATATTATAAAACAATACTATATATCTCTTTAATTTAGTTTAATTTTTTATAGAATAATTAGAGACATTAGTGTAGATGATATAGCTTCTGTACTCTATTATAGATTAACCATTAAACAATTATACATTATGTTCAAATGAATGCAATATAAAAGCGAATATTTAAATTAAACTATATTAAAAAAATATATAAAGCTCATATTATTGAAAAAAATTATATTTTTACTATATTAAAATACTTTGATATTTAATTTTAACATTTAAATATTTATTAATAATATTAAATTTAAGTTTGAATATTTTCAGGTTTGGGTAAATTTGGATTCGAATCAATTTGGATTCGTGTCAATTTAGGTTCGGATCAATTTGGATTCGTGTCAATTTGGGTTCGGATCAATTTGGATTCGAATCAATTCGGGTTGGATCAATTCGGGTTCGGGTTAATCTAAATTCGGATGAATTTGGGTTCGGATAAATTCGGGTTCGGATTTGGTCGGGTTTGGATCAATGTAAATTCGGATAAATTTGGTTTCGAATCAATTCGGATTCGGATCGGGTTGGATTTGGATTGTTGACTTTTTTAGTAAAATCGGATCGGTCGGATTTGGATTCGGGTTAATCGGGCGGATTTTTCGGGTCGGGTCAACTTTTGCCACCTCTAGTGAAAACTAATGTAGATTGCTTAATTGATTACCACGTGTGCAATACTAACGAAAATTAGTAACATTTAACAGATTTAGATTTAATTACATGATTTTGAATAATTAAAAATTTATTTATAGTAAAATAAAAATTTATAAACTGATTTTTTTACAATAAAATATTGATAGCTTAATTTTATTTTTCGTAAAATGTTTATGATACATTTGGCTATTGAGCATTTTATTTTTGATAAAAAATATATTTTTCTTTTTTATAGATACAATTAGTTTGTGATTCGTTTAAATTAATATTGTCTAATTAATATTTAAGACGTATATAATAAATTATAATAAATTGTATCGTATCTTTATCTTTTATATTTATAAAAGATAAAGCAGTTGGCTTAAAGTAAAATATCATATGTAAATTGTCTATCTGTTTGACACGTGGCATTTATTACACTAAAATAAATTTATCTAATTAAATCTAATTAATATTTCAGACGTATATAATAAATTATAATAAATTGTATTGTATCATTATCTTTTATATATATATATATATATATATATATATATATATATATATATAAAAGCCAAAGCAGTTGGTTTAAAGTAAAACATCATATGTGGAATGTCTATTTGTTTGACACGTGGCATTTATTACACTAAAATAATAATTATCTCTTTTTTTTTCATTTTTTTAAAGGTATGAATATATATTAAAATTACAAAATAGATAAATTATCTCTTTAATTCAATTATCCCATATCCCTTATATAGATTTGTTGGCTCTTATAGGCTATACCAAGAAGGGGGTGAATCGGTTTTTACTAACCTTAGGTTCGTTTTTCGATTCTTCTAAATTCTCTAGCTTAGATTGATATTTTCTAAGTTTTCTAGGCTACTCAAGCATGCAATATAAATTCAATACAATAAGCACAAATATAATTGCAAGTAAATAAAGAGAGTAGGGAAAGAGAATTGTACGCGAGTGATTTATAGAGGTTCGGCAACCTTACCTACGTCTTCTACCTTGAGACGCTCCTAAGGATTTTCTCCAAATTCACTAACTTAAATTTGTCTTTTCAATCCCTTTTTTTGCAGGCTCAAGAGAAACCTCTCTTTTTCTAGGCTCAAGAGAAACCTCCCTCTTTTTCTAAGGCTAAACAGAAACCTCCCTCTTTTTCTAAGGCTAAACAGAAACCTCCCTCTTTTTCTTAAGCTAAAGCGAAACCTCCACTTTTACAAGGAATGATTTGGTTTACAAATGGTGCAATCAAAGAAGGTCTCTAAGTAGGCAAATGATTACAGAAATTAATCACAAAGAAGAGCCTATACAATATTTGTGCTAAGCAATACAAGATATGTGAATAATGGAAGATGAAGACTTTGTAGCTCTTGATTTGTTGTTGAGGCTTGAGGATTTGAGGAATATGAGTATTGGAGTTGATTGAGTAGTTCCTCTTGCTTCCTTTAGCTTCTAAGCCTCTATTTATAGTCCCTTGGATGGTTTGTGGACGTTGGTTGGAGCCAAAACAGAAACTAGTCGTTGTATCTCACAAAAACTAGCTGTTGAGGACTTTCTGACATAAAGGGATCGATCCTTTTTCAAAAGGGATCGATCCCATGCTTCATTCTAGGCCTTGGAGGCATTCTGCCATAAAGGGATCGATCCCTTCCCTTAGGGGATCGATCCCATGCTTCCAGAATGTGATTTCCTGCACTTTTTGAGTTAGAAATGATGTGGTCTTTGATCCTAATTCAACCCAAAACATTTTGGCATTTTTTGTGGAAGTTTTCCTTGACTTTCTTTAATGAAAACATGGTCCAAAAATTCATTAAGTAATTTTCTAAAATATTCAAACCATTTTATAAAGTATTCAAACCAATAAGTATGTATCATTAAATCGTGGTCTTAATGTTTGATATTATCACTTTAAATGGTTTGAGTAAATCATGTGTGATAAGGTAAATTTACAATATGAATTAAAACATTAAAGCTTACTTAAGTTTTTGTCATTTCAAAATATATATGGCAATTTAAAGCTAACAATCTCCCCCTTTTTGATATGACAAATCTTAATGTAAATTTGCTTTGAAAAACTCTTTGATAAAAATACTCCCCCTCAAATAAAGCAGGATTTTATAAAGCTCCCCCTTAATGTAAGCATGGTTTGAAGAGAATTTTCCAAAAGAGATTTTCAAACTTTTTCTCCCCCATTATCTCTTCCCCTTAATACCTTAATGTCTCTCCCTCTTTTTGTCATAGCAAAAAGAAGGAAAAATAAAAAGTATGCTCCCCCTAAAATTATGGCTATGTCAGAACAAATAAATATGCTCCATTCAACAAGAAACATGTTAGTACATGAGACTCATAGCACAAATGTAACATCCCAAAGTTACTGTATAACATGATACTTACTCATAACTTACCGGTTGGGCTGTTTGTGATGCTTAACAACTTCTACTACATTCTTATGTAAATATGAATTATTAAAGTCTCTTCTTTAAGATGTATCTACATTCCTATCTATTTAAAGTAGTACTGTACAACTTTGCTGAATATATAAAAGAGTCTAACATACCTTCGATAGCAAATCTCAAAAAGGTAAGTCTCTTAGCCCCAAATCAGTTATCTGTGGAGTGGAAAAATAAGGAGTGAGCGACAATGTGCTCAGTAAGAAAGGTGTATGCTGCTTTATAAAAATAAAAGCTATATTCTCAAAACTATTTAATTATCCTAACGATCAACTCATTAGGAAACAATAAATATAGTAAACATGAAATAGGATTTACCAGATCCTTTCATAAATCGTTTAATTGAGACTAGGCAACAATTTAAATCATGCAAAGAACACAATCATCCGCTTTTGGGGTGCACCCGTAGGCCATCGCCCCTCACGGCTATCTCATCTAGATGTATGGCCATAATCTGTAGGTGGTCCTCGGGTCCACTTGCCAAGTGACCTCGAGACCGCTGAAGACTTGGCAGGTCTATCAACCCTGTGACGCCCTAAGGTGCACTCGTTGGTCTATTTAACCCGAGCCATCGCCCTAGATGGGTCACGCAAAGTATGATAATGCATGAATTCATGGCCTAATGTCTCAAAATCAAGTTATCTTATATATCATTTTCATAAAATGATTTGATTTCCAAAAAGGGCTTATACAACCATAAAACAGCCCGTAACTTCAACATTTTTCGTGTGAGAAGGTACGGTTTAGATTGGCTCGCCCATGGCTAGTTCGCCCATGGTAAGCTTGCCAAAACTTAACTCGCCCAATGGTCAACTCGCCCAATAGTCAACTCGCCCAATGGTCAGCTCGCCCAATGGTCAACTCGCCCAATGGTCAACTCGCCCCAAAAAGATTTCATATTTTTATTTTTGAAATATTTAAAATAATTCATCATTTTTTTATTTTTTATTTCGTTTAGGAAATTACACTTTAAAACCGTTCACCAGGGTCAGTTCGCCCTTCACGGCTCGCCCCCAACTAATTCGATAAGACGGCGAATAAGTAATCGTCCGCCACTTAGCTTTTCAAAACAAGGTATGGCTGGCTAATAACAGTTCGCCCGCCTTATATTTAAAACAAGGGTCGCCCGCCCAAACACATTAAAAAGGGTTCACCCGACTATGGCTTACTCGGATTCCTCCTTAAAACAAGGGCACTCGCCCAGTTCCCACAAAAGTGAGCTTGCCATTTGGCTTGCTCGAAACAAAGATACTCGCCCGCCCTAATCAGTTCGTCCAACAAAACAACATATGGCGGCTTGTAGCTCGCCCGAGATCAAACATTTTATCAACTAATGCATGTCAGAAAATAAAACAATTTCTTATATTTTCTTAACGTTTTTACTCCACAGGACATGCATTTGCATCACATACTACTTCCTTACCTCGTCTAATGCAACCTTGCTTCTCGCCCGCCTTCCTTAATTCCCGTCTGCAAAAGCATTTATTTAAACTATGAGTATTTTCCAAAAGGATTTATATTTTCCTAATAATAGTGGCACTTTGGCGAGACTCAGTTCGCCATTCGCCTAAAGAGCTCGCCATTCAACATTAACTCATTTCTGGGAGTTCGCCCAGCTTTGGAGCTCAACTCGCCATGCTTATCAATTCATAATTGGGCTCGCCCATGTATTGGATTACGTTTGCGACCTCTTTTTCTCCTACTCGCCCCATTGGCGGTCATCAACATTTCACATGGGCGATCACTATTATCGCCATTTTCGCCTTTTGGTGATCATTGGTCCTCGCCCGCCCGGACCACAATACTGGCGAACTCACATAACAATTTCCCAAACTCGTCCTATCCTTAAGGCGAGTAGTCACCCATTTTGACTAGCAACTTTCTACTTGTCCCTCGTGTTTCCTTACTCATTCTTAGTTATTTTTCCATCTAGTTTTCATATATATTCAACAATATTCAACTACAACTAGGCTATATCTATGATTAAATATCAAGAAAACTGCAAAACTATGAAACTCACCTTTACCAAGTTACTCCTCCAACAACAGAATGCTTTCTTATCTCTCTTAGCTTTAGTTTGCTTGTTCCTTAGCTCTTCAACATTGGAGGAAAGGTTTGGCTAACTAATAAGGAAGTTTTCATGGCTTACATCTAAGAAAAACTGAAGAACTAAAGTTGAACTTGTAGTGGAACGGAATGGGCGAGAAGGATTCTGGAGAGGATGGAGTTCATTTCAATCCATTTCTTCTCTTGAAGCCTCTTTATATAGGCATGTTAGTCCAACCAGGACTCACCATCTGCTCCTTATCCCTTCCTTCATCATTACCTCGTCTGGTAGTGCATTAATTCATGAAGAAAATTGCACCATAAGATCGTCTGAACGGCATTAAAACGGGAAGAAAAAGTGCAGCAAAAAGACGTCAATAGCTCATTTCTTTCCTGCATGTTATTAACTAAATTTTCTTTCTAGCCCACGCCACTTCCTGCCATCATTCTTGACTTTTCTATTTCCTTTTCCTCTCTTTTCCACGCCATGTCTCTTCCAGCCAGCGGTTATTGGCTATCAACCCATTCTTTTCCTTGTTTTGTCCTCTAGTCATTAATCCTTCATTTAATGCTTTCATATTTTGCATTAATTTCATGGAGAAAAAGAAATCAATTAGAACTCTTTTCTTCCCACACGTTATTGACTTTGTTTGTCATGCTTTCCCACAAAATTCCACTTTTATTTACTTTTAATGTTTTTCTCAATCCGTCTGGGCGATCAGGAGTCCTCGCCAATTTGGGCGGACTGGACTACTCGCCCTCGCCAGTAACATTGGCGTTCTGTTCGCTAATTATGCTCGCCCATTGGCGAACAGCCTTCCTTGCTCACCCATTGTCGAGCTGTTCGAGGTCCTCGCCCATACATTATCACACCAACATTCTTCCATGCACATCTCAAGTTAAAGAACTTTTCATCTAAGTGAAAATCAATATGCAATGTTTACTTTATTTACATTACCAAATTTTATGAAATTTGGATTTACAGTAGTAGAAAATCAGATTTTACAACAAATAAATAAGTCAATATCCACAAAGAGTATGAAATATTCATGCAAAGAATATGACTTATGATCCTATACCAATTGTTTATAAATTAGTTCGCAAGAAGTTTCCAATTGGTAAGAAATTAAGCAAGCACCTAAGTATATCAATTGATCTTTAAGGTCCAACTAAGGTGCATGACAATACATCATGATTATGAGCTGAAATTAGATGACATATCATATGCATGAGCTCATAAATCATGTTCAAGCAAGAGTGTGCATAGAATTAAGACATATAGCAATTAACTACAAGTTCTAGCACACAATAGTTTCATGCAAAAATATCCTAAATGGATTCTTCTCTATTTGTTATTTCAAACTAAAGAGCACAAGAAGAATTGTCAATTTAAAGCTTAAACCAATTGTCAATTTAGTTTTGGCTTACCAATTGTTGAAAATATGGTTACCAATGATACCAATTGTTATTTTGATCTAAATGCCAGTTGTTACTAATGGTTGACTTAGACATTTTGCATGAATCCTATATTTATGTGTAGTGTGTTCATGTCAAGAAAATAATCATTCTAAGTATGCAAGAACATAATCACACAAAATTATACCATATGGAAGATTCAAAAATAAAGGTGTTCAAGCAAACACATTTTCTTCCATAGTTTTAAGCACAAAAATCCTACGCTCATTTTCCAATTCAAGTCCTTAACCAATTATGAGCAAGGAAATATTCAATATTAAGAATAAATGCATGGATATCAATCAAGGTACATTTGTTCAAGTTTGCATTTATCTTTTGGTGTTGTCATTAAGGTCCAACTTCTTGAATAATTTGGCCATAAGAAAAGTTTAAGTACATGGATGATAAAGTTTCATGCATTTGATCATTTAGGATCCATTTACCATCACAAATTATAGGCCAATGACCATTACCAATTGTTAAATTTACATTTGAAATCAATCCACTAGATGTATAATTATCATGAAACCTAGTGTGAAATAGATGAGTCAAGCTAAGAGATTTAATCCTATAGGCATGCTTGACTAAGATGAACAAAAGGAATGAAGAATATTCATTATGCACAAGTTCATCAAATTCTCAAATATATCCATAAATTCTTGAAATAATTCTCAAAATTATGTTTAAGCATTCATTGAAAGTATGTTTCAATATTATTTCAAGATTTATTCAATTCATGACCATCTTTAATAAGAAAACTAATTTTGCACTTGTGAGCTCAATGAAAAATGATATTGATTGTTGAAAGTGATACCATTTGTTGGAAATAATACAAATTGATGAAGTTGAAGCATGATATCAATGAAAAATGAATTTTCATATTTTAAAGATCATCAAGAAGAAGTTAAAACAATGAATTTTAAGTTGAGAAGAAGGAAGATGTCAAGAAAATTAAAAAAACTTCTCAACTAAGGCTTAAAAATGCAGAAAAGGGCATAAATTGCCTAGAGGGATCGATCCCATGAGCAAGGGGATCGATCCCTAAACTCCAGAATCTAATTTTCTGCATGTTTTTCCAAAGGGATCAATCCTGCATATAGAGGGATCGATCCCTTATCCTGATTCTGCAGATTTTTGACAGAAAATCCAACCTTGAGGTGCCAAAACTTCGTTTTTGAGTATTTTGAGTCCAAGTAAGAGTTTAAACATTTGTAAAACATGATTTTGGACTTGTATGAATGAAAAACATGAATGAAAAACCATTTAATAATAGATTTTGCAATTTTGGAAGGATTTTCACCAATAAATGCATTTTTGGCCTCAAAGGAGGTCATTTTGAGAATTATGCATATTTTGACATAACCAAAGCATTGGATACCACAAATATGTCAAAACAAACTTGTTCACATAGATTTTAAGCACATATATCATTAATGCATACATCTTGTGAACAACATGCCATAATTTTCAACATACAAGTTCTTCATTCTTGCTAATGACATGACATTTTGTATAAATGACATATTTGATCATTTGAGGCAAGTAAATACATTATCAACACATAGAAAACTTGCTCAAAATGCAAAAATCCAATAATCATTTCAAAATCATAAATCATGCCTTTCATCCAATGTATCAAGAACTATTCATCGAGCACTCAAAAATCATTTATCATGCCTTTTGTTCAATCATTCAACTCACAATGCATTAAAGATTATCAAAGCACAAATAATTTAATCAAATAAAAGTTTTAAGGAGTAAGGAATTAAGCTTACAAAACTCCTTTGCTTGAGAGTGCTTTGCCTTGAATTGTTGAATCCACCTTAGGCCTTTCTTTGAAGAATTGTTGTGATCTTTGCCAAGGATGGATATCCAAGCTCTTTCTTTTTCTTATTGGCACAAGCAAACTCCATGAGGATGTGTTGAGGATTTAAACTCCATTGTTTCATTGTATTCCCATGCTCTAACATTCCTACAACAAACACATTCATGCATGTTTTGGTACCCAAATTTTCTTAGGTCCATGAGAGTTAGTGCAAACAATTTTTGATCCTTTTAGGATCCATTTCAAGCACAATTCATCATTATTTACAGAATGCTTTGGCACCCATATTTTTCTAACTACTCTTCCTCTAAATGTGGTTTTTCTATATATGCATGCTTGTGAGGTGTGGCCTATCCTATTGCAAAGTGAGCATGTGAGAGATGTATCATGCATAGAATTTGTGCTTACTAAGAAATTCCTAAGATGAGTTTCTTTTTGTTTTTCATTATAACCTAACCCATCTTTGTCAAAGAAAGCTCTTTGGGTCTTTAACATATGATCTAGCTTTTGTTGACCCATATAAAACCTAGTAAATGAGTTATGTAAATTTGTATTCTTTTCATTCAACTCATTTATCTCTAAGTTAGCCTCTTCTAATTTCTTTTCAAATTCTATCTTAGCATTTGTCAATGCTTCATTTTCTATTTTTAATTTAGCAATGATTTTCTTATATTTGGAGTTCATGCATTGAAATTCATTTGCTAAATCATTAAAGGCATTTTGTAACTCATAAAATGTAAAGTCATTATTTTCACTAGAGCTACTTCTAGCCTCATCATCACTAATGGCTATAAGGCATGAGTAGGCTACTTCTTCATCTACATTTTCCTCATCAGAGCTATCACTATTGCTCCATGCAGCCACAAATGCTTTCTTCTTAGGTTTCCTATCCTTTTCCTTCCTAAGTAAGGAGCAATCTAGCTTAGTGTGACCCGGTTCATTACATTCATAACACACTAAGTGGTCTTTTTCTCTTCTACTTGACTCTCCCCTATGATGTCTCCTATTCTTCTCTCTCTCTCATTCATTCTCATGAACCTATTGAATCTTTTGGCAAACATTGCCATTTCATTTTCTTCCTCATTCCCACTCTCATCACTATCATCTTCAATGACCTCATGAGTGGAAGATTTAAGTGCTACCCCTACTTTCTTTGAAGGCTCTTCATTTCTTTTTAACTTCATTTGATATGTAAGTAGGGAGCCCATAAGTTCATCTAAAGACAAGGTGTTAGGATCCTCAGATTCTTCTATAGCAGTCACCTTTGCCTTCCAAGATTTTGGCAAGCTATTCAAGATTTTTTTAACCATTTCTAGATTGGAATAGCTCTTGCCTAATGCCTTAAGTCCATTAATTATGTTATTAAACCTAGTGTACATTTCACTCATGGACTCATTTTCTTTCATCCTAAAAAACTCATAATCATGTGTGAGCATACCTTCTTTGGTTTCTTTCACTTGATTGGTCCCTTCATGTATGATGGCCAATTTGTCCCATATTTGCTTAGCATTTTCACATAAAGACACTCTATTATATTCATTGGGACCTAATGCACAAAAGAGAGTGTGCATAGCCTTGGCATTCAATTGAGCCACTCTCATGTCATTTGTGTCCCACTCATCCTCATTCTTAGGGACATCTTTTCCATCTACTTTCTTCATAAGAGTTCTAGGACCATTCACTATAATTCTCCACACTTCATAATCATTTGATTGGACAAACAACATCATTCTTGTTTTCCAATAAGAGTAATTCTCTCCATTGAAGAGTGAAGGTCTAACTAATGATTGTCCCTCTTCTCCTAGGGGTGTGCCTACATTCAAGTGAGCCATTTATGATCGTTTTGCTCGATAGAGGTTAGTCTAAATCAATCTCGAACCCAAGCTCTGATACCAATTGTTGGCTCTTATAGGCTATACCAAGAGGGGGGTGAATTGGTTTTTACTAACCTTAGGTTTGTTTTTCGGTTCCTCTAAATTCTCTAGCTTAGATTGATATTTTCTAAGTTCTCTAGGCTACTCAAGCATGCAATATAAATTCAATACAATAAGCAGAAATATAATTGCAAGTAAATAAAGAGAGTAGGGAAAGAGAATTGTACGCGAGTGATTTATAGAGGTTCGGCAACCTTACCTACATCCTATACCTTGAGACACTCCCAAGGATTTTCCCCAAATTCACTTACTTGAATTTTTCTTTTCAATCCCTCTTTTTGCAGGCTCAAGAGAAACCTCTCTCTTTTTCTAGGCTCAAGAGAAACCTCCTTCTAGGCTCAAGAGAAACCTCCTTCTTTTTCTAAGGCTAAACAGAAACCTCCCTCTTTTTCTTAGGCTAAAGAGAAACCTCCTCTTTTACAAGGAATGATTTGGTTTACAAATAGTGCAATCAAAGAAGGTCTCTAAGTAGGCAAATGATTACAGAAATTAAGCACAAAGAAGAGCCTATACAATATTTGTGCTAAGCAATACAAAAGATATGTGAATGATGGAAGATGAAGACTTTATAGCTCTTGATTTGTTGTTGAGGCTTGAGGATTTGAGGAATATGAGTATTGGAGTTGATTGAGTAGATCCTCTTGCTTCATTTAGCTTATAAGCCTCTATTTATAGTTCCTTGGATGGTTTGTGGACGTTGGTTTGAGCCAAAACAGAAACTAGCTGTTGTTTCTCAGAAAAACTAGCCGTTGAGGACTTTCTTACATAAAGGGATCGATCCTTTTTCAAAAGGGATCGATCCCATGCTTCATTTTAGGCCTTGGAGGCATTTTGCTATAAAGTGATCGATCCCTTCCCTTAGGGGATCGATCCCATGCTCCCAGAATGTGATTTCCTGCACTTTTTGAGTTAGAAATGATGTGGTCTTTGATCCTAATTCAACCCAAAACATTTTGGCATTTTTGTGTTGTTTTCCTTGACTTTTTTTAATTAAAACATGGTCCAAAAATTCATTAAGTAATTTTCTAAAATATTCAAACCATTTTATAAAGTATTAAGACCAATAAGTATGTATTAGTAAATCATAGTCTTAATGTTTGATATTATCACTTTAAATGGTTTGAGTAAATCATGTGTGATAAGGCAAATTTACAATATGAATTAAAACATTAAAGTTTACTTAAGTTTTTGTCATTTCAAAATATATATGGCAATTTAAAGCTAACAAGATTAAATTTTAAAAAAAAATCAATTATCCTTTTTCAATTTCTAAACCCATGTAAATTTAAATTAAAAAAATTCAGTGATCTTATTTTTTCAATTTATTTACACATATAGATTAAAATTAAAAAAATAATTATCTTTTTCTATAAAGTAAAATTAAAGGCTTCAAGATATTAATCCAATAATCTCAAAATAAACATCAATAATACACAAAAAATAGTATATCATGAATTTTTTAACAAATTATAAAGAAGTAAAACTAACACAAAAACTTTAAAAAGTTTATTTTAAATAACCTTATATATATTTGTTCTATTTGTCTTCTATTTTTCTATATGTTTTAATTTTTTTTTACTTTCTACATATATTTATGATATTATTATACTAAATAACTTGTACAATTAAAAGATCTAATATTATATATAAAATCGTATCCTAAATTAATGATATAGAAACATCATTACTTGAAATATAAATTAAAATTTAAAAAAAATAGTTGTCATCTTTTTTCAAACTTCTCTACCCATGTAGATTAAATTAAAAAAATCAATTATCTTTTTCTTTAAACTAAAATTAAAAAAATTATATGTATTATCTAAAACTTATTTGTATAAGTTTTTTTAATTATTTATCCTTTTTTTAAAAAAAATTTACCCATATAATTAAAATTAAAAAAATCAGTTTTTTTTAGTAGATTAAAATTAAAATTTTAAAGATATTAATTCAAGAATTTGAAAGTGAATATCAAGGATACACAAAAATTTGTATACCACAAAAGTTTTAACAAATTATAAAGAAGTAAAAACAACATAAATTTAAACTTTAAAAAGTTTATTTTAAATAACTATATATATATTTGTTCCATTTATCTTCTGTTTCTTCTATGTGTTTTTATTTTTTCTTTTTTTTTCTAATATTAAAAAAACTGATCTGACATATAAAATTGTATCATAAATTAAAGATATAGCCATATAGAGACATTATTCTATTAACATCAAGATGAATTTGTTTAAATCAAAAACATAATTGAATTTTATTTATAAATTAAAAAAGTGTACATGAAATTGATTTAAAAAAAGAGAAAATTTTCAGTTTCTTCAAATCAAAGACATAATTAAAATTTGTTTAGAGATTACTTCAATTAAAATTACTATATAAATTTTATTTAAATCGACCAAAATTGATTAATTACGTCCAATGCATATATTTTTTTTCTTATTTTATTATGTTAAAATATACAAAATACAAATAAAAAATATTAAAGATAAAATTTTGTATTGTTCATAATTTAATGACTTATATTGTAAACTTTCAAATAAAAATTATATTATACATGAATTTATTAATTTATTAATATATATCTATGCATCACATAGGTTTAAAACTAGTAAAATATAAAATCTTATGCTATGTATAGGTTTTGATAATAATTAGAATGTATAAATATTTTTTTATACATTCTGATTATCATCAAAACCTATAAATATTTAAAAAAAATGTATAAATATTTTTAAATTGATAAACATATTTTGATTTGAAAATATAATAATCAATTTAAAATAATTTATCCTATATTAAAATTATTAGAAAATCTATTAAAGAGAGACATATCTAAATAGTTAGAAAATTTATTTTAAACGAAATATATCTTCAGATAAAAAAATGAAATATATCCAAATTATAAGATTTATCCTATGTTGTTATGTGTGATTAAAAAAGGATGTCTCATCCATAAGCAAATTTTATCAAGCGTTTCTTCTATTCATAAAAAAAATTATTCACATAAGCAAAATTTATTAGATTAATTTTATTCTAATAATATAATATATACTGATAAGTAATGTCTTTTTTTTGTTAAAAGTGAAATATTAAATAACTAAGGATAAGATGGAGTTGCTTGGATTTAAACCCAAGTTTTAACAAGATGCCACAACTCATCTTTAACTACTTAACCAAAAGATTGTTGGCTATGTTTTTTTTTTCTTTTGAGGAAAATATTACTAATATTTCGTATATAAATATTATCTTCAACTAGGAACATTGATTTTTTTTTTATTTTTGCTTAAAAATCCATGTTGAATGAGTTTCAAAAAAATTTTAAAATTCTTGGCCATTTAGGTAAAAGCATAATACTAATAGGTGCCATTTGGTTTTAAGAATTTTAGATTCCTAGTAGAAAATTTTTTTTCATAATCAAATTACCATGTTTGGTTTACATGGTTTTTTTCACATCAGGAATTTAATATTCCCAACAGTGCAGAGAGGGGGGGAAAATGAGGGTGAAAAAATTCCCTCTTGTCTTGAGGTATTTTTTTCCGGGGAAAAATTATTTTTTATGCCTTTTTACCCTCCAATAATTATACTTTGTTTCCATTTTACCCCTAAACCTACTAATATTACAACCATCATTTTTTTTCTTATTTTGATAAATTGACTTTTAAGAGAAAAATGAATTTAAAATCAAATGGACCAATAATAAGATGGACCCTATGATTTTTGATTAATCAAAATCAATTTAATATGGTAATAGTTTGTTAAATCAAAATAATTTACAGAACAACAATATTATAAAAAAAGAGACCAAATAAATAAATAAATAAGTATCTTAAATAAATAAATAAGTAATTAATTTAAATATAGTCTATATCAAGTGTTATTCACTTTACATCAACTAATAACACGAAGGGTATTATAGTAAAATAAGTAATTAAGTAATTTTACTTTCCTTTAACCAAATACAAAAATCTTATATTTTCACCAATACAACCAAACACAAGAATCTAATATTCCCAAGAATCCATCAAGTAAAATGATTTTCCGTTAAATGATTCCCAAAAGGCAAAGGTAATCCTAAATTCCGCGAATCAAACGGCCTCATATAGTAATTAAACAATGCCATGTAATCAAATATTTTTCATTTTTTTATTTTTTAGATTACTTAATATTTATATTTGATGATTGACCATATATAATAGACATACATTGTCAATCAACTATAAAATATCATTTCATTAATTACTAAAATAATATATATATATATATATATAATAAGTATTAACAAGGGAAAATTCAACAGTAAAGTAAAACTTTTTGATCTTACTCTAACGTAAAAGTAAACACATGTAATTAAGCATAAATTTAATGTCATTAGGTATAACATATATTATAAGTATCGTAAATATATCAGAAAAATGTAAAAATTAGAATCAATAAACGTAAACACATAATAATTTGGTTATAATATGTATTTATGTCTATTTTAATGTGTTTACGATACTTTTAACATATTTTACTCCTAATAATATTAAATTTACTCTTAATTATATATGTTTATGTTGACTTACAAAATAAGGTAAAAATATTTTAATATTTGTTTACATTGACCGTAGAATTTCCTGTAAATAAGTTTTGTTAGGTTTTAAGATTTGTTTTTGAAGTGATATTCTATAATTAAATGAAAATATATCACTATTATATACTGTCAATGCATAAAATATAAAACCCTA
This sequence comes from Heritiera fomes, assembly GCA_032173925.1. NCBI lineage: Eukaryota > Viridiplantae > Streptophyta > Magnoliopsida > Malvales > Malvaceae > Heritiera > Heritiera fomes. The sequence continues at coordinate 9,252,080 of JAPDPM010000009.1, read as the reverse complement.
GATAATATTATTATTCTCCTATATTTTTTTTTCAAAAAAATGTACTAGTGTTAGGAGAACAAGGAACTTAATATGATGCAAAACTACACTGACATTCTATTTGAGAGTAAAGCATAGTATTGACAATTTTCAAAATGATATTGATAAAGAATGAACTTCTTTTTTGTAAGTATGTAAATATAAAACGATATTGATAAACAATTTGCTTCCTTTAACTGCTAATTTTGTTTGATGTTGCAGGTGTTATAAGTGTTGTTGCTAAATGTTTTCGCTTTTGTGATGTTACTATTTTTGTTGTTTATTTTTATAATTTCAAAATTACCTAAGACTTTATAATTTTCCAAACAATGTTAATATTGTGTTGTGTATGATTTGTGTGGTTTTTAATTACTTTCATTTATGTAAGGTTTTCATTATTGTTGTTATTAACTTGAATTGTTATTATTATTAAAAAATTTTATTTTTTATTATATTAAATTGATAATATTAATATATATAAATTCGAACTTGAATTTGAGCATGAGACTTGAGCTCGAGTTCGAGCATAAAAATCAAGCTCGGATAAACGAGCCTAATCAAGAGAGCTCAAGTAGCTCGATTTCGATCTCGAGCTCAAGTTCAAAAATTAAGACTCGACCGAACTTAAGTCAAGTACCGAGTACTGAGTTTCCGAGTCAAGCTCAAGCTTAAGCACCTCACTGTATTGGCTCAATTACACCCCTACTCACAACGTGACGAATTTTTATGAATTTGACAAATTCTATTATCGATTTTGTTGTATTTTTTCATTAATTAAATTAAATTTATTATTTTAAAAAATATAATCAATTGTATTTAATTTGACTAATTTGATTAAAATTTAAATTAATAGAATAATAAAAAACAGTTAAATTATTTTATTTTAAACTTCTGATTTTTTACATTTAAAACAAACTAATAAAATCAACTAATTAACTATTCAAAAATTAAAGCATTAATTTGTTAGAATATTTTCAAAAAGTGGATGAATTATTGATTAAATATAAAGTTTAATCAATGGAATTAAGAAACTAATGCCTTGGTAAGGTTCCGGGTTAAGAAAATCGAAGTAAAATCGATAAATTGAAGCTTGGAAGGGCAGTCAACTGCCTATATAGGGCAGTCAACTGCACATGTGCAGAAAACATTCTGCAAAAAAATTTACACTAAGGAAGTCGGATGCCTTGGGAAGGAAGTCGACTTCCTTGGGGGGGCAGTCAACTGCCTTTATAGGGCAGTCAACTGCCCATATAAGGCAGTCAATTGCCCATAATACGATTAAGCTTTTGTATAAAATTTATGTTAGAGCAGTCGACTGCCACGAAAGAGCAGTCGACTGCCATACCTGGACTTGCTTACTGTTTTAAAAATACACTAAGGCATTCGACTGCCATTTTCGGGCATCCGACTGCCTAGTATAAAAAGTGTATACGACGGCTAGTTTCTTGATTAAAGAGTTACAAGCTCATCCAAAAGATGTTATTCAACTTCTGAATGGTTAAGCAACATTACCATTTGTCTCCAAAGGTTGGGACCTTGTTGAACAATTGTGTTTGATGAATCAAACAACACAATTGAAAAATCATATCACTTGATTAAAAGTGAATGTGCAGAAAACATTCTGTAAAAAAATTTACACTAAGGAAGTCGGATGCCTTAGGAAGGAAGTCGACTTCCTTGGGGGGGGGGGCAGTCAACTGCCTTTATAGGGCAGTCAACTGCCCATAATACGATTAAGCTTCTGTATAAAATTTATGTTAGAGCAGTCGATTGCCATACCTGGACTTGCTTACTGTTTTAAAAATACACTAGGGCATTCGACTGCCATTTTCGGGCATCCGACTGCCTAGTATAAAAAGTGTATACGACGGCTAGTTTCTTGATTAAAGAGTTACAAGCTCATCCAAAAGATGTTATTCAACTTCTGAATGGTTAAGCAACATTACCATTTGTCTCCAAAGGTTGGGACCTTGTTGAACAATTGTGTTTGATGAATCAAACAACACAATTGAAAAATCATATCACTTGATTAAAAGTTGCATCACTTGGAATTAATCTCTATAAATAGAGATGTCAAGTTCATACTTGAGATATATAAAAATATACCAGAATAATTCTAATATTCTTTCTTCCCTCTCACTCTCAAACTAAAGATAAGTTTCTTAGGCATTATTTGCTGCAGAAGATAGTGACTAAGACAAGATACTTTTGTACTTGTCAAGGGTATTTAGTGGTTTAATTTCACTAGTGCAAAGTGATTTTAAACAAGGGCTTCTTTGTATCCTAGGGATATTCGATAAACCCCTGTTGCATGCCGTAATTGGTGGGGGCGAAATAATCCTAAGGAAAGTGGCATTATAGCAACACGCCTAGAAGCCATTTCTGCATTTGTTCGTGATTACCAAGGAGATCAAAATTCAAGGTGATTCAAGGCACTCAAGAACACTCAAGGTCATCTTCATATCCATCAAGGAGGTTCAATACAGAAGCAATCCCATTTGAACGACAATCTTAGGATTATTTTGGTTGTAATGAAGATGGATTCCTTGAGAGAGATGGCTACCAACTTTCAGAAATTGGAAAGATTTGATGGAGGGAATTTTCTAAGATGGCAACAAAAGATGCGGATTCTCCTCACCACACTCAACATTGCATATGTCCTCACTACTCCAAAGCCAAAAGAGAAAGAAAATGAATCAAGTGAGGAAGTTCATCAAAGACAGAAATGGGAAAACGATGACTACACCTGTAGGGGTTGCATTTTAAACTGTATGTCTGATTCCCTATTTGATACATATATCACAGTTACTACAGCAAAAGAATTGTGGGATAAGTTAGATGCAAGGTACATGGCAGAAGATGCAACTAGCAAAAAGTTTCTAGTGACAAGTTGGAATTCTTTCAAAATGAATGAATCCAAATCTGTCATGGAACAATTTGCTAAGATTGAAATCATCCTAAATAAATTCAAGCAATATAATATGTCTATGGATGAATCAATTATTGTATCTTCTATCATTGATAAACTCCCATCAACATGGAAAGATATCAAGAGGACCTTGAAACATAAAAAGGAAGATATAACTCTTGAGTACCTTGCAAGCTATCTTCGGAAAGAGGAACAATATCGCAAGGAAAATGAAAAAGAAAAGGAGACTAACATCTCCAAGGTCCATGTGGTGGAGGATGTTCAACCCAGCAAGAAATCCATAAAGAAAAAGGAGCATTCAATCAAAGGTCAGAAATTCAAAAAGAAAAAGGGTGCATGTTTCCATTGTGGAAAACAAGGGCACTTTAAGAAGGACTGCTACATCTTCAAAAAGAAGAAAGGTGCATCCATGGCAACCAAGGACAACTTTGTTGCTGTAATTTCTGAGATCAATGTCTTTGAAGACAAGGAAACATGGTGGACTGATTCCGGTGCTACAAAACATGTGTGCACAAACAAAGCTCTGTTCAAACAAAACATGTGTGCACAAACAAAGCTCTGTTCAAAACTTTCCAAGAGGAAGAGGAAGGCAATGTGCTCTACATGGGGAATTCTTCAACAACTGAAATCAAAGGCAAAGGGACAATAGATTTAAATTTTACTTATGGAAAGATATTAACTTTAACTAATGTTTATTATGTTCCAGAAGTTAGGAAAAATCTTGTGTCTGTAAGTTTGCTCAACAAATTTGGTTTCAAGTTAGTGTTTGAAGGGGATAAATTTATATTATCCAAGGGTGGAATCTTTGTTGGGAAGGGTTATGCCAATGAAGGCATGTTTAAACTTAATATATCTTCCATCAATAATAAGATGAATGATTCTATTTACATGGTTGATTCTTTTGATTTATGGCATAGTCGATTAGGTCATATACATTATGCTAGAATGATTAAAATGTCTAAATCGAATTTGATTCCTTTCATAAAAACAAGTGATAGAAAATGTAAAACTTGCATGCTTACAAAGATAACAAGGAAATCATTTCCTAAGGTGGAAAAAAGTTCTAAATTGCTTGAATTAGTACATAGTGATGTAGGTGATTTGCATGGAACCCCATCTATAGGAGGAAAGAAATACTATGTTACTTTTATTGATGATTTCTCTAAGTTTTGCTATGTTTATTTGATGCATTCTAAGAATGAAGCATTAGAAAAGTTCAAAACATATAAGAATGAAGTAGAATTGCATTGTGATACTAGAATTAAAACCTTGAGAACTGATAGGGGAGGAGAATACTTTGATCCATCATATTTTGAATATGTTGGAATTGTACATGAACTAACCCCACCATACAGTCCTCAATCTAATGGTGTGGCTGAAAGAAAAAATAGATCACTAACTGAAATGGTGAATGCCATGATGTCCTATTCCGGATTAGGACAAGGTTTTTAGGGTGAGGCAATGTTGACTGCATGTCACATTCAAAATAGAGTTCCAAGCAAAAGGAACAAAGTAACCCCATATGAATTATGGAAGAAAAGGAAACCCAACTTAAGTTATCTTAAGGTATGGGGTTGTAGAGCAATAGTTAAAGTTCCTGAACCTAAAAGAAAGAAATTAGGTGAAAGGGGAGTTGAGTGCATATTTATTGGTTATGCACAAAATAGTAAGGCTTATAGGTTTTTGGTCATTGAACCAAATGATTCGATTTCAATTAATACAGTTATTGAATCGAAAGATGCCTTATTTGATGAAGGAAGATTTAATTCAGTTCCTCATGCAAAAGACATTGCTCAAAATAGTTCAAAAGATCTGAACATGATTCTTCCAAATTTCAAGAAGAAGAAAACCTTGTACCTATAGTAAGTAAAAGAGCTAGAAAAGCTAAAACTTATGGGTTAGATTTTCACATGTTTCTTGTTGAAGGAACAAGAGAAAATATAGATAATCATATTGAATATTGCTTCAATATGGAATCCGATCCTAGGACATTTGAAGAGGCTATGAAGTCTCAAGATATAGCTTTTTGGAAGGAAGCTATAAGTGATGAGATGGATTCAATTATGGGAAATAATACATGGATTTTAGTAGATTTGCCTCCAGGTTGCAAGTGGATTTTCAAAAAGAAAATGAAACTGGATGGTACTATAGACAAATTTAAGGCTAGACTTGTTGCTAAAGGATTTACACAAAAGCATGGAATCGATTATTTTGATACATATGCACCGGTAGCAAAAATTGCTACAATCAGAATGCTTATGGCATTGGCCTCTATATATAAATTGGAAATTCACCAAATGGATGTAAAAACTGCATTCTTAAATGGTGAATTGGATGAAGAGGTGTATATGGAACAACCTGAAGGGTTTGTGATTCCAGGACAAGAAAAGAAAGTGTGTAAACTTATTAAGTCTTTGTATGGACTTAAGCAAGCCCCTAAGCAATGGCATCAAAAATTTGATGAGGTTGTTCTAGCAAACGGATTTATTATTAATGAATCCGATAAATGTGTTTATAGTAAGTTTGAATATGGTAAAGGTGTGATCATTTGTTTGTATGTTGATGACATGTTAATTTTTGGCACAGACTTAGAACAAGTGGAAAACACCAAGAATTTTTTGTCAAATAACTTTGCCATGAAAGATATGGGTGTTGCAGATGTGATTTTGGGTATAAGGATTCATAGAATGGATAATAAATTGATCTTATCTCAATCACATTATGTTGAGAAGATTCTCAAAAGATTTAATCATTTTGATAGTGCAATGGTTGCAACACTTTATGATCCTAATTTGAAATTAACTTCAAATAAGGAAATGCCAGTTGCACAACTTGAATATGCAAAAGTTAATAGGTTGTTTGATGTATGCTATGACATGCACAAGACCGAATATAGCTTTTGCGGTTGGCAAGCTTAGTAGATATACTAGCAACCCTAGTAACTTGCATTGGAATGCCATTTCTAGAGTATTAAAATACTTGAAGAAAACCATTGATTATGGCATTGTTTATAGTGGTGAACCTTCGGTCTAAGAAGGATATACAGATGCAAGTTGGATCACCAACATGGACGATTATTCATCCACAAGTGGATGGATATTCATGTTTGGTGGGGGTGCAGTTTCTTGGGGATCTAAGAAACAAACATGCATAACAGATTCTACTATGGCTTCAGAATTTGTGGCATTAGCTTCGGCAAGTAAGGAAGCTGAATGGTTGAGAAATCTACTTTATGAGGTTCCTTTATGGCCAAAGCCAATGTCGCCTATTTCAATTCGATGTGATAGTGAAGCAACATTATCAAAGGCTTATAGCCAAGTTTACAATGGGAAGTCTAGACATATTGGTCTAAGACATAGTTATGTTAGACAACTTATTCTAGATGGGGTGATCACCATAAATTTTGTCAAGTCTAGTGAAAACTTGGCGGATCCATTGACAAAAGGACTTACAAGAGAAGTTGTGTCTAAGACTTGCAAGGGGATGGGACTCAAGCCCATTAACTTAGTCACACATGATGGAACCTCAACTCAACGCTTAATTGGACATTAAGTCTTAAGTTTTAATGAGTCCAAGTACATCATATGAATGTGGCTGCAAGCACTTATTTTAAATAATCATCCCCAAGTGATAAAGTGCTTGAAACCGTAAGATAAAGGAGGAGGTTGAGTTTTTACTCTTAATGGACCCATAACACATAAATATAGTGTTGGAATGCTTATACGATTGCATTCTTGATGGAGTTCACCTATATGAGTGGAAGTGGTGCCGCTTCTAGGAGCTAAGAGCTTGGCTCTCAAGCACTCACGAATAGATACAAGACACATGGCCAGTAAACGTGTCGAGCTTTTGCTAAATGACTCTTGATGAGTTTTGAAGTCTTATGTGTGAATTAATGTATGACTAATCATATAGAACCGCTGGTTCAAAGAACTAGTTCTACCATGCCGTTCTGATTAACTCAACAGCACTTTTTCATTAAAGTGGAGGTTTTAAATCAGGATTGATACCTTCATTTATGCATAAGGATTCCTTAAGTATCAGATTTACTTTATTTTGAAAATGGTGGGGGATTGTTAGAATATTTTCAAAAAGTGGATGAATTATTGATTAAATATAAAGTTTAATCAATGGAATTAAGAAACTAATGCCTTGGTAAGGTTCCGGGTTAAGAAAATTGAAGTAAAATCGATAAATTGAAGCTTGGAAGGGCAGTCAACTGCCTATATAGGGCAGTCAACTGCCAATGTGCAGAAAACATTCTGTAAAAAAATTTACACTAAGGAAGTCGGATGCCTTGGGAAGGAAGTCGACTTCCTTGGGGGGGCAGTCAACTGCCTTTATAGGGCAGTCAACTGCCCATATAAGGCAGTCAACTGCCCATAATACGATTAAGCTTCTGTATAAAATTTATGTTAAAGCAGTCGACTGCCATACCTGGACTTGCTTACTGTTTTAAAAATACACTAAGGCATTCGACTGCCATTTTCGGGCATCCGACTGCCCAGTATAAAAAGTGTATATGACGGCTAGTTTCTTGATTAAAGAGTTACAAGCTCATCCAAAAGATGTTATTCAACTTCTGAATGGTTAAGCAACATTACCATTTGTCTCCAAAGGTTGGGACCTTGTTGAACAATTGTGTTTGATGAATCAAACAACACAATTGAAAAATCATATCACTTGATTAAAGGTTGCATCAGTTGAAATTAATCTCTATAAATAGAGATGTCAAGTTCATACTTGAGATATATATAAAAATATACCAGAATAATTTTGATATTCTTTCTTCCCTCTCACTCTTAAATTAAAGATAAGTTTCTTAGGCATTATTTGCTGTAGAAGATAGTGACTAAGACAAGATACTTTTGTACTTGTCAAGGGTATTTAGTGGTTTAATTTCACTAGTGCAAAGTGATTTTAAACAAGGACTTCTTTGTATCCTAGGGATATTCGATAAACCCCTGTTGCATGCCGTAATTGGTGGGGGCGAAATAATCCTAAGGAAAGTGGCATTATAGCAGCACGCCTAGAAGTCATTTCTGCATTTATTCGTGATTACCAAGGAGATCAAAATTTAAAGTGATTCAAGGCACTCAAGAACACTCAAGGTCATCTTCATATCCACCAATGAGGTTCAACACAGAAGCAATCCCATTTGAACGACATAATTAAAAACAATTAAAAACTTTAAAAATATTAAACTTAAAATAAAAACAATTAAAAACTTTAAAAATATTAAACTTAAAATAGCGTTCAAACTTTAAAAATGTTTTTTTGTTTTATTTTTAATTTTTTAATATTGTGATTAAAATTCAGTTAATTCTATTTTCAAATCGAATTAATTGTGCTTATTTTTTAAAAAAATATTTTTTATAATTAATTTATATTAATTCGATGATCAATCAATTAATCTAATATATAAATCAATTAACCAATTAATATAATTAAAATCGAAATATAAAAATTTTTTTGTTACAAAAATATAAATATTTTACCCTCCATCAGTTTCGACCAACATCTCAAACAATTTACGACCACCTCTTAAACGTCAAATTAGAATGGATTTGAATCAACAAGCTGAGATTCATTTAAAAATTTGAAAATAGAAAATCAAACTTTATCTTTCCCATGTTCTTTTATTATTTAGATAATTATTACATACACTGACAATGGAGTTTTTTTACTCCACAAGCAGCATTAAGATCGTAACACATGTCCTGTTTTATTTATTTTAATATTTTTATAAGACACATGTCATGATCTTAACGCTGCTTATGAAGTAAAAAAACTCCACTGTCAGTGTATATAATAATTATCCTTATTATTTATCCCTCATTCACGATTTGTCTCCATAGACAACCTTTGAAGGCGGCTGCTTATTTTGATTTGACATTTTGAACTTTGAAATTTGGTGGTGGTTGTGTTGATTTAAATATGAAATTGGCTCAATTAGTAATGTAAATTAAATTTGTTGAAAGAATTTTTAGATTCAATTCTCATTAAACATAATTTTGAGAGAGGTGAAGGGTTTTGATTGTGATAAAGCGCTTGAATAAAATTAATCTTAAATAATTAAAACGGATGAAGATATATAAAAAAAAATATAAAATTGGGATTATAACCAAAAAAAAAATATAAAATTGGCATTAATAGATTTTAAATATTGATTTTGACTGCATTGATGTGGGATGATTTCTTTAGACTTGTCTTAGAAATAAAGAATTTTTTTTTCTTGTATAACGAAACACAATCAAGAATTTCATTTTCTTTTGTACTATTTTCCTTAATATTTGCTTCTTTAAATTTTTCATGTACCAAAATAGGTTTATAATTATTTTTAACAAAAAAATCATTTATGTACTATGTTCTTGCTCATTTTTGTTGTCGAAATTTCTCCAATATAAACAATCACGCCTGTGTCACGTGTCACTAATGGAAAGCTGGCCCAGGCTTTGAAGTCAAAACAAAAGGCCTGCCAGAATTCCAAAGTCTCACTGTGATGCTATGCCACGGTGACTAACGAAGAAAAAAATTATTTAATGTGATTGAAAAAAATGAAAATATACGTTTTTTATATAAATATTTGAATATGAGTCAAATTTTAAAGTTATTGTTTGAAAAATTTTATTATTTATTATTTTTGACCCAAAATTATTTATTTCAAACAATAAAATAAACGTAAAATAGATGAAAATATTTGTAGTAAATAAATAAAAAGGCCATGTGGCTGAGACTGTCATTGAACATTGTGTGGGAGAAGCACTACAACTATTGTCCCAAATCTTCTAGCACTAGTACTATAGTAAAAATAAAAGTTTAATAGTTAAATGTATCCTTCATATTTATCATAAAATGAAATAAGTTATCAACGTTTAAATGCATGAAAATCAGTCTTCAACGTTACAAAATAATTGAATTAAAGACATTTTTTTAAATATTTTAATTTTAATTAAATTTTATTACTGATAGGAGTAACGAAAACTAAAGAATTTAACAAAAATGTCCTTAATTCAATTATTTTGTAACGTTGAGGACTGATTTTCATGCATTTAAATATTGAATATTTAATTCTATTTTGTGATAAACGTAAATGTGACGACCAGTATCATGTGGGACCGGTCGCACTCAACCGTATTGTCCGCTTTGGGAGTATCATGTGGAGCCCCTCTTCTTTCTCTTCCCCGTCCTGCAGCGGTTTCCCCTTTCCCCTTTCTCGCCGGCATTGTCGGCCTTCACACCTCCCTCCCTCTCTTCTATTTTCAACAGAGGGAGGTGGGAATCAGGTTGGCACCCCGATTCCCCCCCTTTTCTTTTTTTTAATTTATTTATTTATTATATATATAATTATATTTATATAATTATATATATAATTAAAATTTAAACCCATATATATAAATATATATTATATATATATATTAGATTTTTATATATATCATATACTATTAAATTTTAATATATATATATATATATACATATATACATACTTTATCTTAAAATATATGTATATATATACACTTTGATCTAAATAGTATATATATTTCATATATATATATACTTATTTAAAAACGTGTAAAAATATATTATATAATCTATTTATATAATTATATTTTTATTCACATTTTTATTTCTTTAACATTTAAAATATATTTATATAATATAATTTTATAATTATATAAATATATACCTTTTTATTTTTTTAAAATTTTAAATTTCCTAATATTCAAATTAAACTTTTCTATATTTAATATTTATTTAAAAAACTTACTGTTTTCGCAATAAAGATATATTTAATTATTAAACCTAAAAATAAATATATTTAAGCAGAAACAATCAAGAAAAGGACAAAGCCCCAATGGTGTGAACAGGAAAACAAACAAGCCAAGCTGGGCCGATTGCGTGATACTGATAGGTTATTGGCTTGAAACTTCCAACCTTAGCTAATTGGGCAGACCGTAGTTGAAATTTGACCCCAAAAAAAAACAGTTCAGTACTCTCCCGAACAAAGAGCCAATGAACGAAACTGCAATCTCCGAATGACACTTGACTGTCTCTGTTGACCTTGAAACACCATTTGCAGTACCAGTCGGCTACTGTTGTTGTTTTGTTCCTAGTTTCAAAGAGATCACACTGCAAACTTAGCTGGGTGGGCGGGCCGACAAACGCAAGTGGCTCTTCAACTTTCAACTTACCTGTGGATTGAAAGAGATTTCTCAGATGTGAAGGCATGGAAGACGACGTTAGCTCCTTGAACTTGATCATGTTATATGGTAGTAGTAAAGGCCACTAAAGCCATGCACAGTGGCAGCTCATCTTGGAATATTTAACACATTAAAGAACAGTTGCACCATGCATGGCTTTTTTGTTTTTGAGTTTAGTTAAAGAAACAACCTAAATTCCAATGGTGTTGTTAGTTGGATTATCCAGCTGCATGGGTGTGTCAGATTTGGTATAGACTTTCTGTTTTTGTGTTTCAATGTGTGGTTCACTGTTGTACCTATGAGGGGAATGACTTTTTACGAAGTTATTACTCTGTGTGTATATATTTGTATTTATATTATATTTAAAGATGACATACACTGAATCTTGAATATTAAGATTAAAAATTTAATATTTTTCCAAAGATTATTTGATTAAAAAAAGAGTTTGTATATGATGCATTGACAATATATAATTTTTTATATACTATCAATTAATTATGAGATGATACCTCATATAAAGATCCTTAAAAATAAATATTAACGAAGTTTTTAAATTTATTTTTAAGGGTTTATACAATTTTAAACTTTGCTCATTAATGAGATATAATTTTATAATTGACTGATAGTGTATAGAAGCTATACACTGTTAATACATCATATATATAAACTCTAAAAAAAAGAGTTTGAGGGTGGGTTCATTTGATTAAAAATAAAAAAGATATATATACACACTTCAAATAGAGAATAACTTATATTAGGATGATCCTAAAAAGTGGATAATTTAGGTACTAATGAAACAATGACACCTCATATGTTTTTAAAGACATATAATAATTATTTTACATTCATCCTCTCCAAATCAACTCTGATTAAATTAATTTACCAAGAATCAACTCTCATTAAATATATTTACTTAGCTATTTAACTCAAATTAATGAAAAAAAATAAAAACTGACATAATTAACAAATAGCTATTAACATCTAATAGAAATACTAATTTAAAAAGTAACAAAAAATTAACTTGTAAGATACAAAAAGAAATTATGTTTGACAGGATACTTTTGAAAGTATTATCATTTTTTTTATTTTGTTCATCATTATCGGTCATAAAAAATAATGTTAGTAGCAAAATCTTTTTTTTTTTTGTTTTGAAAGTATTGAACACAAAATTTCTTCCACCAAAAAAAAAACACAAAATTTCTAATTCATCAAATTAGTGTTTTTTGTTACTTTTTAGATTAACATTTTTTGTTAGATGTTAAAAGCTCCTTTCTAATTATGTGAGTTTTTAATTTTTTTTATTAATTTGAGTTATTTAGGTGAGTAAATTAATTTAATAAGAATTGACTTTTAAGTAAATTAATTTTATCATAATTGATTTGGTGTGAATGAGTATAAAATAGTTATAACATATCTTTAAAAAAATATGAGTTATCATTATTTTATTAGTGTCTAAAACTCTCACTTTTTAATATCATCTTAATATAAATTATTCCCTTCAAATATTATACTATTTTCAAAATCATCATACGGTACACGGTCTAAACTACAAAAACATGCATGGTCCTTTATTTTATGCTTGGTCAAAGGTCATTAGTTTCATTGGAAATTTATAATAGCCAAATTAGGTGAATTTCTATATGCAGAAATGTAAACAAATGGAGTAAGAAATACAGGTCAAAGAAGTTGGGCGAGAATGATCACAAAACCAAAAAATATTTCTTTTTCATTGGCGGTGCCCGCCGTTTTTCCAAGAAAATAATTAAGACATTGGAATAATATACTTTACGAGTTCGTGGATTCACTCAGTTTGTATGAGAAAAAATGGATTTCATTTTATAAGAAAATGTTAAAAAGTGAAACTGCTGTTTTTGCCTACTGCCCTAACTTCATTATTATTTGTTTAAGTAACATTTTTTTATAATCATAAGCATCTTCATCATTTGAAATTAATTTTATTTAGATAAAAAATGATAAATAATAAAACTTTCTTAACAGTAATGATTATAAAATTCGAATCATGTCTAAATATTGAAAAAAAAATTTCATTTCTACTTTTTACAACACTTATTTTTTTGATCAGGGAAAGAACTAACCAACAACACCAAAACCGATTGTTTTGGATACTTTTTACAACACTTGTTGATAAACGGCATTTCATGAATAATGATGCTCAATTAATCTTACTTAAAATTAGATATGGTTGTTAAGAATGAGTTGGGTTTGTTGCACAAGTTCTCAAAAGGTGTGCGTGGTTAATATGTAAGCTTTCAAATCTTGGCTTGGCTTCAACATTTTTGTGTGTTCATTCAGGTGCGTGACTTCATCTCATCTTTAATGCCAGAGTATTTCAGCATGCGGGCTGCTGCAATTGAATCTTCTTGCGGACGCAGAGGAAGAAATAAATAAGTAAATAAATGGATTAAAAATGATAAAATCATTTCTATTACTATAATAATATTTAATAAAAGAATTTTTTTATTTCTACTATTTTTAATTGGTCAAAAGCAATGCCTAGATTTTTTAAAATTAATAAAATACTACTAACCATTGTTGTCAATTTCATAAGAATTTCTAACAACAAAAAGATTATCATTACATTAAATATAAAAAAAATTAATTGAGCAATGACTATGAAAAATTGTTTCAATATATAATAATTTACAATAACAAAAAATATTGCTACACTAAATACAAAAAAAAGCAATGACTATGAAAAATTGTTGCAAAATATAATAAGATATTTTAACAATTTTTTTTATCATTGTCAATTTCATAAAAATTTGTAACAATAAAAAAATATTGTTGCATTAAATATAAAAATATTAATTAAGCAACAATTATGAAAAAAAATATTGCAAATGTCAAGAAATTTGATAACGACATTCTTGATTGTTGTGAATTGTGGTTGCTAAAAACCCATTTTTCTAGTAGTATAGGTATACTACTACCTTTTTTTAAAAAATAAAACTATTGCTTTTATGATTGTTGTTTTAAATAAATTATTTTTTTTAAAAATATTTATGCTCTCAATCCCTTAAAAAAGCTTATACCACTAAATTTCAAGGTGTAAAATGAGTCAAATCTATTTAACAATGAGATATTTTTTAAACATAATAATGATTTTCTTAATTCAATTCAAACTTGTGTAATGAGCTGTTTAATTTATACTTAATTCTATGTGTAGAATACAAATATATATTAGTCATAAATTTAAAAAAAATCATTTTAATTTTTTTATAAAGTGTTTATATTTTTGAGATCAATAACTAAAATCCAATTCTTTCAATTAAGAGATAATGCATGCACCAATTATTATCCCTTCTATTTGAAAATAGAGTTTTTTTAAATTCACAAGAAAAATTAAAAAAAAAAAACTATCACGCATAACTCCACTTGTGAAATAATTTCATTGAATAATTTGAATGTATCAAATAATTTTTCATAAAAAGAAAACGAAAACTTTGTTTGAAAATCAGAAAGATGAAGGCCCAGCCCAGTAACACGGTAATGCCTTGCATGCCTAATCTGAAAACAACCTCCTTTCTTAAACTCTTTGGGCGCTAAACGCAGACGACGCCCTACCACGCTACACCTGAACCACCTCTACTCTGCTACACTCCTCCTCAGCCGTAAACACCATAAGCTCAAGCTTATATCTCTCGTTCTTTGTTTTCCCCAATGATCGTCCCACATTGATTCTGTTCGGGTCCCTATCCCTCCAAATCCATCTGATATGCCTTTGTTTTTGATATGTATCACGCTCTGGGGGCGGCCCGCCTAATATACCGTTCCCACATATCAAGGCTAGTCAAAACCGGCCTCGTCGACCAAGCCATCAACCTGTTCGACCAAATGACCCAATCAGATTGCCGTGTCTTTGGCATCGATTATAACCGCTTCATTGGCGTCCTCCTTCGGAATTCCCGCTTCGACTTAGCCGAACACTACTACTTCCAAATGTTCCCTCAGGGTTTCTCTCTAACTCCCTTTACTTACTCTCGATTTATCTCTGCTTTATGCTCTGTCAAAAACCTTAGTCTTATTGAGCTTCTTTTAGATGACATGGATAAATTGAACTATGTTCCTGATATTTGGGCTTTTAACATTTATTTGAATCTTTTGTGTAGAGAAAAAAGGATAGAGTTAGCTTTAGAGGTTTTTCGTAGCATGGTTAAGAAAGGAAGAGACCCAGATGTTGTAACGTATACAATAATGATTGATGGGTTGTGTAAAGCCAGGAAATTTGATAATGCTGTTGGTTTTTGGAGGGAAATGATAGGGAAAGGTTTACGTCCCGATAATAAAGCCTGTTGTGCTCTTGTTGTTGGCTTGTGTGAAGGTGGGAAGGTTGATTTGGCCTATGAGCTTGTTGTTGAGTTAATTAAGGGTGGAAATATCATGTTCAGTGCGTTGCTTTATAATGCGCTGATTAGTGGTTTTTGTAGAATTAGGAGGATTGATAAGGCGCAGGCAATAAAGTTGTTTATGTCAAAAAATGGGTGTGAGCCAGATTTGGTGACATATAATGTGTTGTTGAATTATTGTTGTAATGAACTTATGTTGGAGGAGGCAGAGAAATTGGTGAAGAAGATGGCGAGGAGTGGGATAGGACCTGATGTTTATAGTTATAACCAGATGATTAAGGGGCTTTGTAATGCAAATAGGCCAGATAAAGCATATTTGTTGATGATGAACAAGATGGAAGCAAATGGGTTGGCTGATGCTGTTTCTTATAGTACCATTATCAAAGCATTTTGCAAGGTTGGTCATATTGGAAAGGCTTACAAACTGTTTGAAGAAATGGGTAGGAAGGGGATTGCACCAGATATAGTTACATTCACGACTCTTATCAAAGCTTTTCTTAATGAAGGTAGTTTTGATATAGCAAAAGCGATTCTTAATCGGATGTCAGGCATGGGTCTGTTGCCTGATCGTATTTTCTATACTACAATTATTGACCACCTTTGCAAAACTGGGAAAGTTGAAATGGCTCATGGTGTTTTTGATGACATGATAAACCAGGGAGTTAACCCTGATGTGATTTCATACAATGCTCTCATAAATGGGTTTTGCAAGTCTAACAGAGTAATTGAAGCCGTACATCTATATGAGGAAATGCAGACTAGAGGATTCTCTCCAGATGAGATAACTTTCAAATTGATAATTGGAGGGCTTATACGGGAAAAGAAGCTCTCTAAGGCTTGCAAAGTATGGGATCAGATGATGGAGAAGGGTTTTACTCTCGATGGAGCTGTTTCTGAGGCACTGATAAGTGCTATCCATTCAATAGACTCTGCATGAACATGGTAGTGTTTTGCATCTCAAATTCCATTTTTTCGTTCTATGTGTGTCTTTTTGATAGTTGTCTTCCTCAGTTGCCATGAAAGGTACTAAATGATTTGCTCTAAGAACAGCACATGGTGTAAATGATAAATTTTTTTGAAACAACTAGTGCAATGCAATGCCATCTTTCATTTAATTCTGCTGGAAGCAGATTGCAGTTCTACTATCGCTCTGTTTGGAATACTGGACACTCTAAAATTGACTTAATATGAAGTAGCTAGAAGACTTTTGATTTTGCATTGCAGGTATCATTTCTGATTGACGTCTAGTCACGTCCATTGCAGTGTTATTACAAACACAACGGAAATTATTATGTAGCATTATTATTATAAGCCACGATGTTGCAACATTTTGTTCTATTGTATGTTTCTGTTCTGCAATCTAATCAAGTTCTTGCACATGGCTAGAAGGTTTACTTAACTGATCTGTTTGAAGTGCAGCTTAATGGTTATTGCATCTGTTGAAAGAGTTATTATGTCTGGTTGGCGAAGTATTAATTTGAGGTTGATTATTTTGCAATTTTCATTGCTCTTTTTGTGTTTTCTTAAGCAACTGATCTTGGCTGATTTTTAACTATAAAATTGTGTATTTTCAGGTGAACTTTTTGGTATTGTGTTGGATGGTCATATGGATGAATTGTTTGGTTAAAGGTCTCCTATTGATCCTTTATTCTAGCTACTGTTTTGCCCTTTCCTGCAGACTCTCTGAAAAAAATAAATCTCAGGTTTGAGCTGTTTGCTTTCTTGGATATATTTATAGATGAATTGTATACTAGCAGGTAGAGTTCTACTGGCTATATACAAATAAGAAGATTGCTGTTAGGAAAAGATTGTATGCACCCTACCATTTGCGAAGGCCCATATATTTGAATGGTTATCAGTAAATTAAAAGTGTAAGAGCATGGTTGTTGCATCAACATAAGTTCGACTATGGCCATAGTGCAAATTTCTCTGTTTGATACTCTCCTCTACAGGATCCTTTAACTGGTCAATATCCTTATATGGGCTTCTATATTGCAGGTAAAATTCTATTATGCTATGCTTGAAATTGGATTGAATGCTTCCAAAAGCTGTGAGCACAAAATCATATGTTACATCTCTCTGCAGTCGATAAATACTTTCTCCTCATGATTCGGATAACTTATTTGACATATTTGTACTCCTTGTGCTCCCCTTTCCCATCTTCTTAGCTTCGGAATCTATGCCTTACTGGCGAATCTACACATTAACCAATTGCTGTTTTGTTCTGGGGGCAATGGATAAGTGTATCTGGCTTTATGTTTTATGGTAAGTTCTTTAACATTATTGAATGTTATTCTTCTCAAACTAAATTTTCAAACTTTGTGAATCACATGAACCTGTCAGCTCTGGGGTATTAGGATGAATATTTCACTTTTTTTTTCTATTTTATTTTCATAAAATGTTATTCGTCTCTAGTTTAATTACGCGTAATTATTAAAAATGCTTACAGTTCTCTTTTACAGCAGGTCAATCAGGCTTTGGATGGTTTTCAGATTTATCCAGGATGTGCCACTTTTTGTAATTGAAATGGGAGGCCAAATTTGAGCCAGGAATTCAAATGAGATATCTCTTTCATCCAGTGCGCTAAATCAAACACCTTGGTTCCTACAGTTTTTGTCTCTCCGAAAGGAGAATGGGAAAAGGGTGGGTGGGGGGGATTTCTAACCTGTTATAATTCAACTCAGAAATGTCAAATGAAGTTGCCACCATCTTTGTCCAGGTCTCCAAAAGGATAACAATAAAATAAATTAAAGGTATGGACTAGATACTTCTCTCAGGTGTGGTTGGAGAATCTACAAGTCGAAGATAATTCTGATCTCGACAGATTTGTAGATCAAAGTTGCATCTTCAAATCATAGCGGGTCATACACTAAATATCCTCATTGTTTTCAGCCAGTTGAGTGTCTTTCAAAGTTTTAGGACCAACTGTAGGTTTTACAGCGTGTAATGACAAGAGCAGTGTACTCTGATTGAGCTACAATAAAGATGATTTATTTGCTATTTCTACCATTATATATTGCTTTAGTGTAAACTTGTATATCACTCTGCCGAGCTTCAAGAAGAAATATAAGAATTCATAGGTAGATGAATGCATGCTTTAGATTATTACTGATTGAAAAGCCAGTAAAAAACTGCAGATGCCTTGAAAAGAATAAAAAATAGAGAATTTAGAAGCCAGGAATCAAAATCTAGTTGTGGGAGTGCAAATTGTTTGGTCTATATCAAAGTCGCTAGAGTGGAGTAAGAGTTTTGGAAAGAATATGGAATTTTGTAATAAAAAACCACACTATGGTCGTTTATAGATCGTAATATGAAATTTTTTTTTGTTTCTTCTTCAGGAAGACTTGGGAGTTAAAAAGTTTTGCAAGTTGATTGTAGGTTTAAAAAATGGAGTTGTCACTAGGAAGATCCCAGATAGCTGCATAACAATTTATGGCTTGGAAACCAGACCAGAACAGCACTCTGCCATCTTGGCAAAAGGTTCATATAGCAAGAATCTAATTCGGCTCCTGGTCCACTGGGGGGCACAATACTTGCCTCCTGTAAGAAGGCCGAAAAAGGGTGAAAATTCATGAGTAATTGGCCGAGGCTACCCGACTTAACAGAACAGAAGAGCATTTAGAAAAGGAATCACGAAAGATTACTTACCTCCCGCGCTCGTTAATGCTTATGCTTTGCCTTTACATGAATCCTCCCACATGGAGTTCCCTTTAAGTCATCCTCTTTCGCATTTATCTGGTAATGGTAAATCATCAACTCCACTTATTTCCCTTTGCTCTCTACTTCATTTCCGTTCACATCTTCACACCAGAATGGCTCATCAGCATGTTGAAACCAACCCACATTTTATTGATCCTGAACATCTAACACCAGATCAACGTCGGTATATACCCACTGCTTTGCTGCCACGACGTGACCATGACCACCGTCCTCAGGACGAACGTTCCCGGCCACTTGTTCCGTCTCCACCAGGACAACATCGCGAAGGCCAACCTCACCTGCCACTGCATGTATGGGTGCCGCCAATGGATCACGAAGACCAACATCCCCCACCACGAGATCGTCAAGCCCGACCGCGGCAGCCACTGGAAATGTGGATGCCGACAACCTCATCGGCTCAGGGTCCATCCCCAATAAAACAGAAAACCCAAGGCCGGCCACGTAGGGAGGGGATGCTGCAACCACAGGGTGAAAGCAGTGAACGCCACCCTAGTCCAGGAGTAATGACACCACACAGCCAAGGCCGGCATCCCCAAGAGGATCGCTCCCGTTCTAGCGTTTTTCTTCCTCGAGACCGTCGAACCAAACCTCTAACATGGTTTGCAGCAGCTTTCTGCATAATTTTTTGGCTCGTTACAATAATAGGAGGCTTAGTCATTCTCATAGTTTATCTGGTGTTTCGGCCACAAAGTCCAGGTTTTGATATCAGTAGCGTCACCTTGAATCAAGCTTATCTCGACATGGGTTACCTGCTCAATGCCGATGTTAGTGTGCTTGCTAACTTCACAAATCCAAACAAGAAGGTGAACGTAGATTTCAGTAACACTTACCTCAAACTTTACTTCGAGAATACCCTGATTGCTACTCAACGCATAGAACCTTTCTCAGCGGCAAGACATCAGTCCATGTTTGCATATCTTCACATGGTAACCAGTCAGGTTACGCTTTCAATCAACGAAACACTTCTGTTTCAACAGCAGATTGAGAACAACCGAGTCATGTTTAAGATCAAAGGTGCGTTTCGAGCGCGATCCAAGCTCGGAGGTTTCTTGAAATATTCGTATTGGCGGCACGTTCATTGTAGCATCATGGTGTCGAGCCCTCCGACTGGGGTTTTAGTAGATAAAAGATGCAAAACGAAACACTGAGGGGGATTCGCGCGATTGTAATTATTTGTTCCATTTTACTTTTTGGGTCTATACTATTTGTAATAAACATAAATTAATTTTGCTCTTTCTTGAAACAAGAATGTTTTGAAGACACCATTTACATATCTAGCAAAATTGATTTTGCATATTTAAGAAGAAATCATCACCATTGCTCCAACTCTTTATAACAAAATTGATTATTTTGTTAATTGATCATTAAGTATTAAATATTAAATAAAAATAAATAATTAATTATTCATCAACAATTAATAAAAATAATTAATATTATAGATTCGGTTACTGGAGTGTTTGGTGATCACCGTGCACAAGTCATCCAGATATATTTGGATTTATAAAAAATATACAAGGTTAAAGTTGTTAAAAAAGCATTAATATAATTCTATGAAATAAGGAATTGCAATTCTTGCTACAAGCCAAGAATTGTCATTCCATGATTTCAAGGAAAAACCATTCCCACGGGATGGCTTTTCTCTACTAAAAAATAACCAAACGTTTGAACTGTAGTTTCCATGAGAAATAGACATTTCTTTACCTACACCGGTGAACCGAACTATCGTAAGAGAAAACAACCTTCTGATTATTTTTTATTTACGGATAAATCGTTTGGCTTTCCAGAGTATGTGGGGAAATTTCCAAAACTCCTTTTGACCTGTAAAAGTGGACAACCAACCAGAATGGCCTCCGTATGAGAATTAAACTCTGCTCCCATTTTCTCCCTTACGTGATTGAATTAAGAGAATGTGTTGCACTTTATTCGTTTTTACTAGTATATTGTCCAGCGCTTCACCTTAAAGATGAAAACAAAGGCCACTGCTTGACCAAATTTTCTACACTTTCAATTAGATAATGTTCTTACAGGCTAAGTTTTTCCAACCCTTTTGCATGCTATAAATGCCAAAGTGATTTGCTCCTCTGCGACAACGATAAAAAAGTTTGTGGCTGAGTTTCACTAGATTGGTCTGAGTCCATGTCCAATTTAATTTTGTCCACCGAATTAAGCGTGAAGGTTTGAAAGTTGTCTACAGAAACGCTTGAGAATGCAACTAACTGCTGTAGGGCCAAGGCATTGAAGAGTCGGCTAAAATGATTTCATGTTAAAATTCTTGCAAGAACTGATAGCCTTCGAGGTAGCCATTTCATATAAATGATTAAAACTGTGAACTGTTTCATTGCATTCTTATTCCCCTTAATGATGTTGCTTCCCTTTCTCTTGTTGCTCTCTTTCTTGACGCTGTTGCTAATTACAAAGAAGTTACACAGAAAAAAGGGTAAACTTCCTCCAGGCCCTCCTAAGCTTCCCATTTTGGGTAACTTGCATCAACTTGGAGCATTGCCACATCGCTCCACATGGGAACTTTCAAAGAAACACGGTCCTATCATGCTTCTTCAACTTGGTGCTGTACCAACCATCGTAGTATCCTCAGCTGAAATCGCGAGAGAGGTCTTGAAAACTCATGATCTTGACTGTTGCAGTAGACCTCCCTTAGCTGGGCCTGAAAGACTTTCTTACCATTTTCTAGATATTGGTTTTGCACCGTATGGATATTACTGGAGGGAGATGCGCAAAATCTGTGTTGCTGAGCTTTTCAATATGAAGAGGGTACAATCCTTTCAATCTATTATGGAAGAGGAGGTTAATTTGTTAATCAATTCAATCTCTGAATCAGCTACTTTAGCAAATCCGGTTGATCTCAGCAAAGAGTTCTTTTCGCTCACCGCTAGCATAACCTTTAGGATTGCTTTCGGGAAGAACTTTCAGGGGAATGAACTTGATAATTTTAAGTTACAAAAAGTGGTTTTTGAGGCTGAGTCTATGTTGGGAAGCTTCTGTGCCTCGGATCTTTTCCCATATGTGGGTTGGATGATTGACTGGCTTACTGGTTTTCATAGAAGGCTTGAGAGTTGCTTTCATGAGCTGGATGTTTTCTTCCAGCAGGTTATTGACGATCATCTCAATTCAGCAAGGACCGTGCAGGAGCAAGAAGACATAGTCGATGTGCTACTGAGAATGGAGAGAGATCAAAACGAAAATAGTGACATTCAGCTTACCAAAGATCATATAAAGGCAATCCTCATGGTAAATAAAACCAAACTTTTCTTCATGATAATTGGCCTTATACATCAATTTCATCTTTTTTACATCATTAACTCTTCTCTTCCATTCAAACAATTATCGATTTATCAGTAAAAATCTAGTAAGCCATTTGACATATTGCATCGACCAGAAACGTTTTAAGGAGCCATGACTCTGTTTTTTATTTTTCCTTATTAGGTGGAGCTAAAGTTTGTCTATATATTTGCTTCTCAGGATATATTCCTAGCTGGAATAGACACTGGTGCACTTACCATGATCTGGGCAATGACGGAGCTAGCCAGGAAGCCAACAGTCATGAAGAAAGCACAATCTGAAATTAGACGTTGCGTGGGGAAGAAAGGGAAGTTAACAGAAAATGATGTTAGTCAGCTTCAATATCTCAAAATGATAGTTAAAAAAACTCTTAGATTACATCCTCCAGCTGTGCTTCTTCTTCCAAGGGAAGCTGTGACCCAATTCAAGCTTGGAGATTATGATGTGTACCCGAAAACTAGAATTGCAGTAAACGTTTGGGCAATAGGACGAGATCCTGAGATCTGGAAGGACCCTGAAGAATTCTTTCCAGAGAGGTTTATTGATAATCCCATCGATTTCAGGGGGCAACATTTTGAGTTATTGCCATTTGGTGCTGGTCGAAGAATTTGCCCTGGAATGAATATGGGAACCGCTGTGCTAGAGTTGGCACTCGCAAATCTCCTGTACTTTTTTGACTGGCAATTGCCATGTGGGATGAATGAGATGGATATTGACTTGGAAGAGGAGGTAAGTATAACGGTTGGTAAAAGATCACCTCTTACGCTTATGCCAATCAACTACTATGACATTTCGGAAGATGACAAAACGTAAGGCCTTGCAGAAGTACTATTGGGAAACTTTAAGAATTGCCTATTAGAAGTGTACATAGGAAATAATTATGCAATGCGGTTATCTAAAAGTGTATTTGTATGAAAATAGATGGATGAAATTAACATATATCCACATGATAATCAATTGGTTCCATTTTACCTATACTCCAAGGTCCAAACTTGTCATTTTCCATTTTTTTTTGGATGTGTCAGTTGTTCATTCAAGTTACATGACGTTACTGGAAGATTAAGCTTCATCTCGATTGTAGTTGACACACTCACTACTGTAAAATAGGCTTTTAACAACCATGATTTGTAACGATTAACAAGGTGATTGCAAATGTAATTACATGTGTAACAAGTTTTTATAGCCATTGCTTATTTGAATTTTTTTATATTTTATATAACAATATTTTTTTATTTTCACAAATTCATATCAAATTAACGACTAAAAAAAATCGTTATAATATCTTATTATATTTGTAACGATTTTTCATTATCGTTGCATTAAAAGCTTTTAAAAATTTTATGCAACAACAAAATATAATATCATAATCATAACGATAAAAAACATGTTGTATTTGTAATAATTTTTCACATTCATTGTTAAATTAAAAATTTCTTGACATTTTATGCAATAATCACAATAATTGTTATGAAATCTCATCGTCAATGTCATTGATAATCCTAAACACAATTTTCTCTTAAACTATGTAATATTTACATGAAAAATGTGATTTTTAACACATATATTTACTTGCGTAATTCTATTTTTAATGTTGACGCCCTATTTTCTCAAGGCCTAGTTTGTCCACTTTGGTTTTGCTTAATTATTTTAATTTTACAAAGGAAAAATAAGAAACAAAAATTAAAATCAAATCATAGTTTGCTTGAATTAAAACTTCTAGTTATTCTTTTTTTTTATTTCAAGTAGTACAATCATAATCAATATATTATATTCCATGAACAAATAATTATAAAAATCATCTTACTCAAACTAGAAAATAACTATAACAAATTAAATAAACTAGTAAATAACTACACTAACTCAAACTCATACTTGATGAGACTCGAATATGAGACCTCAAAATCTCAGAGCCTTTTCCTTGCTGCTAAGCCAAGGTCTTATTGGCAAATTCTTAGTCATTCTTTGATTAAAACTCTTACTAAATAAAACTTTTACTGATTCTAGGACTAATCCCTGTAAAATAACCCTACCAATTAAAAGCTTAATTACTTGATTTTAAGTTTACTCCTCAATTCTAAACAATCCCGTATCCACTCTCTAGTATCGAATAGACTTCCAAGCTACCCACACACCACATGTTTTCACTCTTCCTGTGTCTTTCTTTTCACGCCTATCCTTAAATTATTATTCTTCCAAGAATTGGCATGGACGTTCACCATTACAAGTCCTAGGCTTACCTTTCGGCGAGGAAGGAGCCAAATTAACCCCAAAAGAAATCACTAAAGCTTACAGAGAAAAAGCTCATGATCTTCTTCCCCATAAATGAAAAAGAAATGCTGCCCTTCCTCTAAGGTATAAACATTTTGGCAAACAACCAAAAACAATGAAGGAAGCAAAAAGATGAAGCATACTGCCAAAAGGGAAAAGAGATAGAAAAATAAAAGAAAAAGTAAATTCTCTCAATCATTTTTTTCTGCAATCATTCAAGCATATAGCTGTGGAAAGCGTGCAACTTTAGATTTGTGATTTTGTGTCTGGCCAATGAATGAAGCTATTGAGTTTGTTGAATGAATGAAGCTCAGCTTTCTCATTAATCTGACTAGTATATATACAGAGTGAATAAAACTAATAAGCGAAAAAGATTAAAACTAATTACAGCAATTAGTTAGCCAAGAGTTAGACACTCTAACTAACTGTACAACGTGGCAAAAAGAAACAAAATCTAACTGGACAAGCACAACACTATCGTGTATTAGCCCCCCTTAAGCTGAATCATAAAGGTTATGAAGACTGAAGGATTGAAGAACACATTTAAAGCTAGCAGTTGAATGAGCCTTAGTGAAGATGTTTGCAAGTTGAGAAAAAGAAGAAACATGCAGCAACCGAATGATCCCAGCTTGCAATTTTTGGCGAATGAGATGACAATCGATCTTAATATGTTTTGTCCACTTGTGAAAAACAGGATTTTCAGCAATAGCAATGGCTGACTTACTGTCACAAAATAACAAGGCAGGGGAGGCATGAGAAAAGCACAAATCTTGAAGAAGATAAAGCAACCACTGGATTTCACAAGAAACAGAAGCAAGAGCCCGATATTTGGCTTCACTATAGGATCGGGAAATGGTGGTTGCTTCTTGGACTTCCAAGAAACAAGAGCATCACCAAGAAAAACACAATACCCTGTGATGGACTTGCGGGTATCAGGGCAAGAGGCCCAATCAGAATCACTAAAAGCCTTTAGTTGCAAAGTAGAAGAAGCTGGGAAGAACAAGCCTTGTCCTGGTATGCCTTTAATATATCGAAAGACACGGTGTGCTGCTTGAAGATGTGCTGTAGTGGGCTTATCAACATATTGGGAGAGTTGCTGAACAAAATAAGATAAGCTTGGACGAGTGGAAGTAAGATACAACAAACGACCGACAAGCCTTCAATAAGAGGAAGGATCATCTAAAGGTTGTCCAAAGGCTTGAGAAAGCTTCAAAGAAGGTGTCATTGGTGTAGAAGCAGGTTTGCTACCAAGAAAGCCTATATCTTGCAAGATGTCTAACGCATACTTACGTTGAGACAAATTAATTCCAATTGTAGATCGAGCAACCTCAAGTCCAAGAAAATATTTAAGGACACCAAGGTCCTTAATTTTGAATGTGGAATCTAGATAAGACTTCACCTCCTGGATAAGCTTATCAGAATCACGTGTCAAAAGAACATCGTCAACATATATTAACAAGGCAATAAAAGAAAAGTCCTTGGATTGCACAAACAAAGAATGATCTGAACCAACCTGAGTAAAACCTTTGGCGAGCGAAGCAGTGGTGAGTTTATGATACCACTGCTTGCTGGCCTGTTTAAGGCTATACAAGGACTTTAGCAATTTGCAAAATTGTCCTGGTTTAGTAGTAGGATAACCTGGTGGCACTTCCATGTATATTTCCTCAGATAAATCTCCGTGCAAGAAGGCATTATTTATATCAAGTTGATGAAGCTTCCAGTTCTTAACTGCTGCAACAGCCAACAAAGATCGAAGGGTTGTCATCTTGGCTACAGGAGAGAAAGTGTCAGTGTAGTTGAGTCCATGTTGTTGAGTGAACCCCTTTACCACCAGTATGGCTTTATACCTGTCAATTTCACCATTGGATCCATATTTGATTTTATAGACCCACTTGCACCCAATTGCTTGTTTGTTAGAAGGTAACTCAGTCAATACCTAGGTGTTGTTTAATTGCAATGCGTCCAACTCAGCTTTCATAGCTTGTTGCCAACATTCCTGTGTTGCTGTCTGGCTGTATGTATTGGGTTTCACTAGAGAAGAAATATTAAAAACAATGGCTTTCTGCATAGAAGAATATTTATCATAGGTGAGAATAGAGGATAAATGTCACGACCCGAAGACCGCGACTTTCATTGATTCTTATACTTTTCTTAGTCTACAAATTTATGGACTAAATTTTTCTTTTTCATTTTTAGGTTTGTAGTCGATGTCAGTGTAGTCACTATACTATTTAGGTGACCTATAGTCATTTCATTTAAATATTTAACAAACAGGGAAACGGTTCTTAGTTACATCCCGACTTGTTAAACAGAATATGTACTATGCATCAATTTAAGTCTTACATGTAAACAAGTATTTTATAAGAAACATATACCTTAGAAGACTAGTACCAAGTCCATATACACTCTCCGATGCCCACTGAGCAGCTCACATGGCAGATGTTAGCTTCAATAATCTGAAAGAGATGAAATTTAGTGGGGTGAGCAAAACCACGGCTCAGTAAGATATTAATATAAATACAAGAGTATGATTATACTGCCTTAAACTGCAATGCTTAAAACTTGCAAGGATGCAATTACAGTTAATCCTTTCTCATCGATACATCTCATTATCACTTCTCATTTTCACTTTTCATTTCATAATCATACTTTGGTATGCTATCATCTCATATCAATTCTCCTATTTACTTTTCATTTCATAATCATATTTTTGTATTCTATCATCTCTTATCAATTCTCTTATTGTGGATCATGATCACGGTGGTACGAAGTCATAATTCTCTTCGTGTATTTCTATATTCCTGTTTCATATCATTACATCATATCGATGAAATATCGTTACCACCGAGTCATGATACTCTTCATATATTCTCCATGTTTAATGCAGACATCCTATCGAATTCACTTTACATTTAACAATCATATTCCTGTATTACATCAATTCATATCACTTATCGTCTGGGAATTTATGATCACGATAGAGTGAGATTAGAATTCTCTTCATATCAATCTCATGTTCATATATCATATCATCTCATGTCATCGTATAGATGAAACATCATTAACGTCGAGTCACGACATTCCTCATGGAATTCTCATGTGTTAAGCATATTATCATGTCAGGGTTTAATATGCAATTCATGTAATTTTTCTGTATAAACCGCTATCATCTCAAATCATATCATATATACTTTAGGACATGCTCAATATATGGATTTTCAATTCATTTCAAATTTGCCTTTAAGGCATGATAGAAACATGTTCAATTTCAGTTCATGTATTCGTTTTCGGAGCATGTCTAAAACATGTGCGGTTTTAAAACATTTTTCATATACTATAAGTCATATCAGGTCTAGAGTTCATTTCAAATCGATTTATACTCTAGACCGCATATCATTTTAAATTCGACACGAAATCGTATATAAATCATATCAGTGTCGAAATCATTTATCATATACTTTTAAAACATATACTGTAAATCATATCAGGTCTAGAGTTCATATCAAATCAAACTATACTCTAGACCGCATATCATGCCATGTTCGACACAAAATTACATATAAATCATATAAGTGTCGAAATCATATCTCATGGACTTTTAAAACATGTACTGTTTCAAAACATATTTCATTTCAAATCTGTTTCATGTACAGTATAGATCATGTCAAGTCTAGAGTTCATATCAATAAAGTCATACTCTAGACTTCATATCATATCGGTTAGAGACTAGGCTAGATCCCTATCATCTCTATCAATAAAGACTTAAATCACTGTAGTTAGCAGTGAAAATCATGTCATCGTCCCCTGGAAACCAACTAGGGCGCTATCTATGGCCATAGACCTCATCTCTCTCAGCCCCTTGATCAGGCGTGACTGAGACCTGTCCACGACTATTGTCGGACAAGCATCTCTCTGCCTAATGAGCAAAGCTCCAATTAGGCGGTTTCCACTATTCTTTATTGAATTTCATTCTTTTAGGGTGCCTACAGTCTCATAAAACATTTAAATCTTTAGCTTTTCTTTTTAAAATCATGTAAAGCATATGGTGAAGTTCTTTAAGAGGTTTCGTATATGAAAGTACGTATATACCATATACTTTCTTTTTAAAGCTAATCTATACTTTATAGCATTTATATAAATGCTATTATAACATCTGAAAACTGTAGCAAATTATGCTTAAAAACAATGCTATGAAACCATTTCCGTATGTAATTTTGGTAATAGTTTCAAATGTCAATATAAGTAATACCTTCATCTAATATGGTAAAACAATTCATTTAACTTTACCACCATCAATCATTCGATTTCAAACTATCCTTCTGACACATCAGTAAATCAGTGTTCAAATCAATTCAATATTCATTTCATTCAGTTTTCAAATTATTCAGTACTCCAATTATTCAATAATCAGATCATTTGGTATTCAAGTCATTCAGTATTCGATATCCTTTTTGATAGCGATAAACTATAACAATCATTTCTACCTTTCACTATTAATACTAAGACCACATCACTTACATGAATCCTCTTAGTATTCATAAATATTTAAATATCATGTCACTATATATTCATCAAAATACTGAAATCATGCCAACGCCAATATCATCGTTCGATATCAATTCCAGAGTTGACATTGAAGATAATTAAGATCGCGAGATCAATAGCCATCTATCAAATTTTATTTATGGTTTATCATGCTAGCACTCCATCGAATTTTTCTACTTGCAGTTCAATTTCATTCACTATCATAAAATCAGATCACAATCCTCAATTCACTTTTCATATGGCCTGTAGAACGTAATATCATGCTAAAATTATCTATAAAATGTCCTCAATTCAATTTTTTTGATTGGCAATTTACCATTTAAAAGAATTTGCCAATTTTCACTATCTACAGTGTTTCAATCATTTAAGTCGCTTTGCGACTATCCATATTATTGCAAAAATCTCAGTTTATACCACTAAAACGGTCCATTTATGTGAATCTATCAATTCCATAATCATCACTCGATTGATAATTCCGCACTTCTATCATTCGACCGTCTAAATCACAACTTCAAATTTTTTTTTTCTCTTTTAAGTTGTATCCTATCATCATCGTCACTTTTATCAGTGATCCGTCTAATAAACGATTTCACCTCAATCTCAACTTGATACCGTTTGTTATATTAAAATTACTTGATTTATCAATTCTGTAAGGTTTAAACCATATCATTCATCACATTATCGTGTTCAACGATCTATCTTCTCATTGATTTCAATATCAAACCTTTCCGGTATTACCATAAAGTCCTTTCAATGTTTATTTTCAATAGTTATTTCCAAGATTCCACTTATGTGAGAAACTTAATCTGTTTCCTCAAATAATTTCCTAAAATTTCGGCAGCATAACGGCTTAATTCTTACTAAGCCTCCTGCAAGGAAACCACAATTTATAA
This sequence comes from Heritiera fomes, assembly GCA_032173925.1. Taxonomy (NCBI): domain Eukaryota; kingdom Viridiplantae; phylum Streptophyta; class Magnoliopsida; order Malvales; family Malvaceae; genus Heritiera; species Heritiera fomes. The sequence goes on along the minus strand of JAPDPM010000009.1, from coordinate 9,221,842 downwards.
CTACAGCGGTTGATTCTCACAATTCCTACATCTCTACTAAGACCCCCACCATCAGTTGTGGGTCCTCTTAGCATTTTTAATATCAATTAAATCAATGCATCATATATAAAAATATCACAATTCCATTAAAATCATTTCATCAATGCATCATAAAAAAATCATAATTCCCACATACAATATGATGCTACTAATGCTTTATAAAAGTATCTTACCTATTCGCCAAGCTTAGCGTACTTTCCGATTTCCGAGCCTTGCCGAACTCCACCATTCGTCTCATTTTCGTTTGCTACAATTTCAAAAATTGACATATATTTTCATTTAGAAAATAATCCAAGAATTTCTAGTAAATTCCAGACATATAGCGAAAAGGCTTTTAATTTTCCTTACCCATCTCTTCCTCTTATTCTTCTTCTTTTTTCTTTTCCTTTTCCTTTTTCTTTTCCTTTTCTTTTCTTTTTTTTTCTTCTTTTTCTTTTCTTTCCTTCTTTTTTTTTCTTCTTTTTTTTTCTGAACCGGGTCGGGTCGGGTTCGGGTTGACCGGGTCAAATCAGGTCGGGTAGGGTTGACCGGGTCAGGCGGGTTGGACCGGTTCCGTCGGTTCAATCTTCTACTGGCCGGTTCGGTCACCGGCGGCCACCCATTCCGGCGGTTCAGCCACTCCACAGCTTGTCGAAGTTGCGAGGATGCCGGATCTGGTCTCCGTTTGGCCCCATCACCGGCGACGGCGCCGGATCTGGGTCCGTGGGTTTCGGCCCCTTTTCCTTCTGTTTCTTCCTCCTTCCGCCGCCCTTTGCCTCGCCTGTAGCCTTTCTTTTCTTCCCCTCAGTTCCACCGAGCTCGGGGTTGGGGTGGCGGTGCCTAGACCGGCCGGCACCGCCACTTCTCTCTTCTCTCTTTTCTTCTTTTTCCTTTGGTTTTCCCTTCTATTTTTGCACCGATCCTTTCTCTTTCTACCTCGGGCTACCGTCAGCTGCTTCTTCCCTTGCCGGCGACGCCGCTCCTCCCGCTTCTTCCTTTCTCCGGTGGCCGGCGTCGTCCGGCACTTTTTTTTCTATTTGCTTCTCTTCTGTTTTTAACTAACAGAAGAGAAACGTAGGAATCGGGGAACCCGATTCCCACTTCTGTTTCATTTTCTTTTATATATATATATATATATAAAATTAGATTTTTATATATATATCATATACTATTAAATTTTAATATATATACATATATACATACTTTATCTTAAAATATATGTATATATATACACTTTGATCTAAATAGTATATATATATTTCATATATATATATACCTATTTAAAAAGAAAACGTGTAAAAATATATTATATAATCTATTTATATAATTATATTTTTATTCACATTTTTATTTCTTTAAATTTTTGAATTCCTAATATCCAAAAATTATTTTCTCCATTTCTTCTCTTATTTAATTTGGATTGTAACTTATCCAAATTAAATTTTCCCGGATATTTACTATTTATTTTTCAAAAATTCTCGGTCTTCACAATAAAGGGTATGTACAACCTGAATTATGTGATGCAGAATGCAAAGATGAAGGTTGATTAGTAGTAGCTAGATAAAAATGATAATCTTGAAGATAGGTAGGAGGAAAACGAGTTCTAGTAGACCTTCTCAATGAGGTGATGATGAGTGTTGACACCTAATTTTGTCCCATTTTTGTCATTATTATTATCATTTTATTTTTATTTTTATATATATTTGTATTTATTTTTATTTTTATTATTATTATTATTATCTGTTTATTATTATTATTATTATTATTATTATTATTATTATTATTATTATTATTATTTCACATCAACTGTCCATCAGCCACTGCCACCACCAAACCCCATCCCATCTCTGCCAGTCACCAACCCTGTCGCCCCATCCCCTCTACACAAAACCCTATACAAACCCCCTTTAAAAACCCCCATTCGGACTACTAGGAGAGTGGTGTGTGGGTTGAAATTTGGTGCGTGGATGAGCTAAGGTGGATGCAAAAGACAAACAACCAAACACTCTAAGATGAGACAAACTTGGTGGCACAGTATATAAAAGTTCATAAGGTGTTTTATTGTGAATGATAGGGGAGGGCATCCTATTAATGAGATAGATAGCTTGACAAAAACAATCAGACCAAAATTTTTCAGGGAGGTTGGCTTGAAATTGCAAGGCTCGAGCAGCATTTAGAAGGTGCTGATGTTTGCGTTCCACTACACTATTTTGTTGTGGTGTTTGTACACAAGAAGTGTGATGGAGTATTCCTTTAGAAGATTAAATGGTGGGTGTGTTTAATTCTTGACCTTGATCTGTTCGTATTATCTTGATATTGGTTTTGAAATTAGTCTCAACAAAGGAACAGAAATTTTGAACTAATTGTTTTGCCTTTGACTTTGATAGCATAAGATATATCCAAGTATGTCTACTAAAATCATCCACTATGGTTAAGAAATATAAATGGCCATAAAGACATGTAACATGATTGGGACCCCATATATCAATATGAATAAGATCAACACAAGCATTAGAAGAAGAAGAACTAACTGGAAATGGTAATCGTTTTTGTTTAGCGAAATGGAAAACATCACACAAAGTATTGTGTACAACTATAGAAGAATCAATATGACTCAAAAGTTTGATTCTATGATTTGAGGCATGTCCAAGCCCAAACTGTCACAGATCAAATGTTTTGTTTGGAGATACTAAAGTATTGACAGAGGAAAAATTGAAATGATGATGAGATTTGTGGGAGAAGAAACTATATAGATGGTAGAGACCATTGCATTGTCTAGCTAAACCAATCGTCCTCCATGACTTGACATTCTGAATAACACAAAATCAGGTTGAAAAATTAGCAAACAGTTGAGAGCCTTGACCAATTTACTAACTGAGATCAAATTAAAAGTAAAATGAGGAACATATAAAACATTATGCAAGATGATATCAGGAGATCATTGAACGGTTCCAATGTGTGTAGCAAAAATCTGTTGGCCATTAGGGAGCTTCACAAGGGAATTCATCATTGGTTGGTAATCTTTGTAACAAGATAAACTGGAAACAATATGGTCAGTAGCACCAGTATCAAGAATAAAAAGGAAGGACTGTAAGGTAGATAATTGTATACCAGTATTTGAGGTTGCTTTGGTGATGGCATTAACATGAGAAGTGTTGGAACTAGCCATTTCAGCCGATGGAAGCAAAGCAATTAAACGATCATACTGGTCTTGAGTGAGTGTTACTGAAGAATTAGCTTCATTCATCTTAGACATATTAGTTGGAATAGGTGCAATGCCTTCTGGAATAGAGGGAGATGAGGCTACTATATGATTAATAGATCCAGCCTTGCTCTTAGGCTTATATCCTGGTGGAAAACTGTCCTTACGATAGCACTTATCATCAGTGTGACCTGTGAAGCCACAAAAAGAACAGATCAGCCTCTTAGAAGGAAAATTATTACTCTTAACACGCAAGGTGCTCATGCTGCGAGAAGCAACTACTACCTTATTGGCAAAAACAGAGGAATCAACTTGAGATTGAGTCGAGATAAGATGAAATTGTCTCTCATGCTGAAGAACAAGAGCAAATGCTTTGTTAATGGAAGGTAGAGGTTCCATTAACATAATTTGAGATTTAACAGTGGAGAAACTATCGTTAAGTCCTGTTAAAAACCGAATCACGCAGTCATTCTCATAATATTTTCTGGCAGCATTGAGAGCTCCACATTTGCAAGCTCGATCACATGAACAATGAGAAAGTGGCCTCAAATTCATCAGCTCATCCCAGAGAACTTTCGAACTAGTATAATAATCAGTAACAAAGAGATCGTTGCTAAAATGAATAGATCTCTCCTTGTAATGTTGCAATGTGAAAGACATCGCCCTGAGAGAATCGATCTTTGAGATCTTTCCAAACATCAACAGCTACATCGAACCAAATCACACTCTGAGTAATCAATAGCGAGAGGGAATGCAAGATCCAAGAGAGGACCATAGTGTTACATGTGAAATCCCCAATTTTCATGTAAATTTCCCATGTTTGTAAAGTCTTCCAGCTGAAAAGAATGAAATAAATATGAGAATTATGAAGTATGAATGATGTATGGAACATGGAAGGAATAATGAAACTTATAGTCAAATAGTCAAGAAATAAATTCTGATATTGTGAGAATATTAAAGTATGAGAAAAGAATAAATGTCAGAAAATTTAATGCAATTAAATGATATATGTGGCATATAAATGAAAAGGGAAGAAGAGAGATTAATGGTCAAAGTTTTAATGGCTGAGATGATTATAGGATGAGCAAGCATTAAATGCCAATTGCCTTGTCATCTTCTTCATCAGCCAAAGTCGGCAGCCACGTTCAACCTCCCTCTCATTCCTTTCCAAAATTCCATAAGTTTCCATCTTAGCTACCTTGACAAACACCCTTGTCCAGTCATCGATTCAATTAGCTTGTTGAACGAAAATCGATCCTCATCACTAGCTTAAGCTATATTTGAAGTTTGGAGGGTTGAATCCAAGTAATTGGAGAGATCTGAAATTCTGAAATATTAGTGACTAACCAAGGTAAGAGAAGAAGTTGATTTACTTACTTCTATCTATGATTTGGGGTTAAGTTGAGTTGGTATAGTATGCTTATAAAGGTTTCTTAAAAGTTTGAACCATTATGATGTTACAGCTTTGAAGAAGTGAAGGAAAGGAAATTGACGCGAGCAAGCGATTACGCCTTTTGGTGTCATTGAGGTAAGGGATTTATGAAACGGACGTAGGGTGCCTATGTCCGCATGTTTTAATATGTTTGCAATGTCCTTGGGAAGAAACAAAAGCTGGTTTAAGTGCTGGAAAAGTTAAATTTCAGGTTTTACTCCTGGTATCAATTAGGCTAGGAGCAGCCAACTACCTTAAGTAGCAGCCGACTGCCTAGAGACAACCAAAGCGTAGGTTTCCCGAAAACCGACTCAAACTAGTCGACTGCTATTTTCCAGTATGCATACTGTTTCAAACCAGTCGACTGCTATATGGGACAGTCGACTGCTTTTATTAAAAAAAATTCTATTTCAAAACCAGCCGACTGCCTATAAGACCAGTCGACTGCCCTGTTTTCAGAAGCATTCTGTTTCAAAACCAGTTGATTGCTATGTTAGACCAGTCGACTGCCCCATATGTTTTCAGAAAATAAAAATATCGGAATCTTAAAATAAAATAATTTCGATAAATGAAAATATGAGGCAGCAGCCGACTGCCCTATGAGGCCAGTCGACTGCCATGTTAGAAAAGAAGTTTTAAAACCTTTTTCAAGAAAGTATAAATGTCATAGCAAATAGCTATATAACAAATGTTTTGAGACTATGAAGTACTTAATGATTATGCACTTCTGTATATGTTCATGGTTGAGGAGCTCTAGTCCAGCCCTCAGTGCCACAGATGACACCTAACTAGTGTTCATCGTGGCCACCGACGTTTGACCAAATTGTCTCGGAAATATGATTGGCTAAGGGAGGATTCCTGGCTCCTACGGGAGTACGCCACATGTTATTCAGTGCATAATTCTGTTAGATTGCGAATAGTCTCTCTGTTATTTGAAAGCTAAATGACGTATGTTTTAAAGAAAGAATATGATTCATGTTTTCAAGAAAGTATAAGATGTATGTTTGCATATGCTATTTGAAAGAAGTATATGATTTACTTGATTTATAAGCATATGCTATTATGAAGAACTTTTATATGTTTGATGAAAGTATACGAATATGCTTTATAATGATTTTACATGACATTATAAAGCCAAGCAAGAAAACTGTATATAGAGGCATAGTACGCTCTTTTACATATATTTCTTACTGAGCGTAAACTCACCCTTTTACGAATATTTTCCTATAGATTATCTGAAGTGAAACCTGCTCCAAATAGAGGAGCTTGCTTTTGAGATATCAAGTGTACCTTCAAGATACGCTTCCCTATAATAGTTGAAGGTATACTTATGTAATTATGTAAATCAGATAGTACTACAGTACATTAATGTTTATAAGAGTTTTGGGGATTTAGGCATGTAAGATGTGTAAGATCCTGTGGGAAGGAATGATATGTATATATATAATTTTTTTGCTTTGTTTGAAATTAAAATATTCATATTGAGTTATTAAATATTAAGCTTAAGAAGAAGAAGAATGTATGACATTGACGGACGAGTCTAACCAAAGTATATGTAAGAAAAGAAAAAGTTTATACGTAAATGGGTAGTGATGTAAAGTAAGGATTTATATGTTTATTAGTGGAAATGAGGATGTCACATTACAACATTCCCAAACCGGAAACAGAGGATCAGTTGAAGCTGGAACTGAGATTGAACCATCCACAAATCCTAATTTATTCTTGGAATAATAGCCGAATAATAGCCAAATAAGCCCTCAACCTTGAGCCTAGAATGGAATTAAGCCCTCAACGTTTTATCGCGTGGAAATCAGTCCATAAACTTTTATTTCAGTGGAAATAAACCCTCAACCTTCTAAAATTATACAATTAAGTCCAAATCTATTAAATGACACTAACTGCTGTTAGTATATCTAACGTGAAAGCTGACGTAAATAACTTAGTTAGCTGCCACGTGTGCAATACTAATGACAGTTAGTGTCATTTAACAAATTTGGACTTAATTGCATAATTTTAGAAGGTTGAGGGTTTATTTCCACCGAAATAAAAGTTTATGGACTGATTTCCACGCGATAAAACATTGAAGGGTTAATTCTATTTTGGACTAAAGGTTGAGGGCTTATTTGGCTATTATTCCTTTATTCTTTGAGAGCAAGGCCATTTTCATTGCACGATACCAAGATGGATAGTTAGAACCAGTAAGAACTGAAGATACTAGCACTAAAGCAAGGTTTTCATTGGGATGAAGAAAGTATGGTGAGGAAGGCAACTCCTCAAGTCGTGTAGAAGCAAGAACAGTAGTATTAGCAGTAGTGTTATCAGCAGAGGTAGCCATGAGAAGAGATGTTTGGATGATTAGAAAAGAAAGTTGAAATGAGAGAGAAAAAAATTAGGCGGGAAAAGGAAAACGAGAAGTGGGAACCTGCTTTGATTAAGGGTGTTCATTCGTGTAATTCGGTTAATTTCGAATCGAATTAACCGAAACCGAATTAACCGAATTATAAAATTTTACTTTTGTTAACCGAATCGAAATATCTATTTTTGAATTAACCGAACCGAAATATAATTTGGTTAATTCAGTTAATTAACCGAATTAACCAAACTTTATACAAAATTATATATATTATATATATTATAGTATATCATATGTATATTATATGTATATAGTATATATTATATATAGTGTATATATAGTATATATTACATATTATAGTAAATATGATTCGGTTATATATATTATATATTATAGTATATCATATGTATATTATATGTATATAGTATATATTATATATAGTATACATATAGTATATATTATATATTATAGTAAATATAATTCGGTTAACCGAAATTAATTCGGTTTTCAAACCGAATTAACCGTTAACCGAATTTTTCTAAATCCTATTTTCGTTAACCGACCGAAATAAATTCGGTGGCCGACCGATTAACCGAATTAAATTCGGTCGGTCGGTTAACCGAATTTCTTCCAAATTTTGAACACCCTTAGCTTTGATGCCATATTGAGTTTGTTGAATGAATGAAGCTTATCTTTCTCATTAATCTGGCTGGTATATATACAAAGTGAATAAAGCCAATAAGCGAAAAAGATTAAAACTAATTACAGCAATTAGTTAGCCAAGAGTTAGACACTTTAACTAACTGTATAGCGTGGCAAAAAGAAACAAAATCTAGTTGGACAAGCACAACACTATCGTGTATTAGAAGCAAACGATTTCACTCAAAGCTGCAAGTACTTAAATTCGGCAAGTTATTATTTGAATACCGTATGATCAATTGTATGCTGATTAATTCTTGATATTTAAATTGTGAACAAGATCATGTTTCACATCTCGTGACCATATTTTTCACGTATTTCTATACAACTTATTCGGTTGAGCTGTCTATGATACTTCACTTTTCATATTCATTTAACTATTAAATATAAAATTCGTAATATCAATTACATCTCATATCTTAATTCTCAAGAAAGTAGTACTGAAAGTAAGTCTAAATACAGAAAATAAATGATCATACCTCATATTATAAATCAAGCTGTCGCAGTGTCTCCAAATGCACAACTCGAAATCCTTAGATATCAGATCTCACAGTCACCGAAAATCTGAAATGTTAAAATTGGAGAGTGAGCAAACCACGGCTCAATAAGAAAGTTATATGCAACATTTGATATTCGGCTACCTATATGCTGAAAATACTTTTTCACTTTCTTTTTAAATCTTCCTAGCTGGCTCTAGGCTCACATGTAAGAAGGATACTACAGTCGGCTAGTGATCCGGATGGAGTAAGGCAAGTATTTTGAAATACCTGTCTTGTCCCGGACCTAGAATCAACTGTATAGAGTACTATATTCCTTGTTCTCAAAACGATATAATTTTCGTTTTTTACATAGTAAACCACTTATTTCTTTTCACTTCCGTATAATTTAAAACACGTGACAGTTCAGTAATAAAACAGTGGTTTCCTTCAGTACAGTTAAAACACATGACAGTACAGTAGTAAAACTGTAGTTTACTTTCTTTCTCATCAGTACAGTAACCGTATCTTACAGTTCAGTAAAACAGTAATATTCAATACAGTACCATTCGGTACAACAGTATCTTGCAAATCAGTAAAACAGTATCTTGATACGGTTCAGTCAGTAAACAGTAAACAGTAGCCACCAATTCAGTAAACAGTATACGGTAGCTTTCAGTTTAGTATCATGGAGACCAGGCAACACCCTAAATATATCATGCTATAATATCATCCCAAATAGGGGAAACACATGAGATCTATGGCCATAGTCTATGAGATCCACAGTGTGCACTGATCAGGTGTCCACTGGGATGCTGATAATAGGATCAGTATCTATCAGCACTAACACGTGACACGTGAGCATGATATGAGGCCTAACAGTTTCAAAATAGTAAACACGTGATATAAACCCCATTTATGAAATCAATTTCACTAACTATAAGTTCAATCAATCCATAAATATTCATAAGGAAAATATTTTTATCTTATGAATAACAATTTATAAAATATTCATACTGGGGTAATCATTCCCGAAAATGTTCTAAATATTATAGAACAGTATAAATCACATTTTCCATATGGTGAAAACAGTTTATAAAATAATCACTGTAAAATATAAAAGGTCATAACTGTCTTTTTTCACCATAAAACATATACGCACGCTTTTCCGTGCTTTCTATCGAAAACATGATTTTCAAAGTTATCGGGATTCAAATCAATTATTTTTATGATTTATGAAAAATTAAAATATTTATTTTTCAAATCAACACTCCCGTCCCGTGTTTTCTCTGTAAACACATGCGGAGACCTTCTAGTCTCAAAATACTGTTTTTCACCTTTAATTACTTTTATGAAATTTTCTATAAACACTTATTTTCACAATTGAACCCATAAAAGTTATTTATAAAATCAAGTGAATATTTGGAGAAATATTATTAAAATATTCACTTTGATCCTTTTCATTTTTTTCACCTCGTTTCACGTGAAATATCACCGATCGGGATAAATTTCAGTGATTTCCTTTTTCACCATTCTCAAAACATGAATATTTTAAAATTAATTATCAGTATATTCATGTTTTATGAAAACTAATCAATTTCTCGATTTTCGTGTTAGAAATTGTTTCTCGTGATGAAAAATCATTTATTATGATTTTCGGTAATTTTCTAATATTTTTCGACAATATAACGGCTGCCGATTGGCTAGCCTCCTGCACAGAAAATACAGTTTAAATCTCAACCGGTAAATCACCACAATTTTTCAACCAATCATTATCAATAGCATTTATAAAAATTAAATGCACAATATAAAACATGTGCGCTAAATATCCTTACAGGCTGCACATATCTCCCTTACCTGTCTCGGGTCGGCGACTGCCTCTCACAGGTCGCGCCTGTGTTCACCTTGCCCTATTCCATCGTCTCGGTCATCGAGGAAATTTTCTGAAAATTAAATTCTAAAATTTAGAATTTTTTCATAATTATTTAAATTAAATACTCGAAATTAAATTTCAAATTTCTTACCGAATTTCTCGAATTTTTTTGGATTTTTGAATTCCCGGGATTTCTCGTAATTTTTGAAATTCCCGAATCCCGAAAATTCTCTTTTCTCTTTTCTTTTTTTTCTTTCTTTTCTTTCTTCTTCTTTTCTTTTCTTTTTCCTTTTTCTTTTCTTTTTCTTTTTCCTTTTCCAGTCAGACCGGTCCAGACCAGTTACATTCCCCTCACCGTCGGTTCTTCTCCGGCGACAGGTTCTCCAGTGGTTCGGTGGCTCCACAACTGGTCGGTACCACGACGAAGCTGGATCTGGCCTCCGTTTGGTCTGGATCGGCAGCACGGTGGCGGATCGACTCGGTTTAGGTCGGCCTCTTTCTGCCTCTTCGCTGTCCCTCCTCCGCCGTTCTCCGCCTCACTGGTGGCCTCCTACCTCTTCCTCTTCCTCCGACGAAGCTTCGGTCGCAGTGGCGGTGCCCAATTCCGCCGGCACCGCCACTTTCCTATTTTTCCTCTTTTCTCGGCTTTCGTCGGGCACCGCCACTTTCCTATTTTTCCTCTTTTCTCGGCTTTCGTCGGATTTTCCTTCTCTGTTTCTGTTTTCCTTCCATTTTACGTCGCTAGCATCATCTTTCTCTCTCCCTTCTCCTTTCTCCCTCGTCGACCGTGGTAGCTCCGCCACCGTCGGCCTCTGGCTGGGAAGGGTCGGGGTCCCCCCGATTTCTTTCCTTTCCCTTTTTGTTTCACTTTCCTCTTTTGTTTTTATTTTACTTTCCATTTTTATCTATACTATATAATATATATTATACTTATAGTATAACATATATTATATTTATATTATATTATATATATATAATACATATAATATTATTATTATATATAGTATAGTACTATATATATTATGTATTAACAAAATACATATCTAGTATATTTATGTATATTTATATACTTTAAAATTAAATAACCTTTACATATATATTTATACATATATGTTATAATACAACATATATTGTATTTACAATATATATTTCAAACTTTAATGTAAATTGATATTTACATTTCTCAAATATGTATATATTTATATATACATAAAATGCCATACTTGAATATATATGTATTATTTAAATTTATGAAATAGTATATATATTCATATATATATATATATATATGCCAACGTATATTAAAATATACTATATAGTATTTTAAATACATATGTATTCGTATAAAATACATTTATATAATTTATAATTATATAAACATATTTCATTTTCATTTCTCATTTTCCTTATTTAATTTGGATTTTCATTTATCGAAATTAAATTTCCTTTTCATTATTCTCCATAATTTCTCATCTTATACTTATTTCCAATTTAATTTCCTTCACTCGAATTTCCTGATCCTTCACTTCCTCAATTCTCGGGATCTTTCCACAATATTCCGATCTCACCATTTTATTTATATATTTTCTCCAATATTTATTTCCAATATTTATAATTTTCAATAAATGAAAAATTTTACGGTTATCACATCATGTATATCATGTGTTAGGAAATTAACAAAGTATATGGCTTTGAGGTGTGTAGAATTACACTTTCTTGAGTGTAATATTGCCTCACACAGAAGCAAGTTACCCCAGGATACAACAAAGCCTTCAGAATATTGTGAAAAGTCAGAAAATGTAAAGTAAAATCTTTTCTGGAAATCATCACTCTTATATAGAGTATGAAGAGACATAAATGAATGGTTATAATTTTCTGTTAAATAACAACCATTCATTTCAGACATAACTGTTCCAGACATATAAGCAAAAATATGTCTGTTGGAACAGTTAAAATAACTTTAAATTCGAAATTGAATTTAAAATATTCTGTCAAAAAATAAAACTTTGACTTAAGTCAAAGAGCCAAGAGCCTAAGTGCCCCAAGTGCCCATCTTTGACTTTTAAAATAGGCCAAGCTCTAGCCAAAGCCCAAGCCAAGCAAGCTCAAGCCCAAGCCAAATGGTCAAAGCCCATTTCCTCTTTGACTCCAAATTACTCTCAAGAGTTGATTTCCCTTTATAAATAAATCACTTTACACTTTTACAAGCAATGTGGGAACTTGTTCCCTTGTATTTATTACAAGCTATCCAACAATCCCCCACTAGCTTGTAATACAACAAAAATGATGCATACAAGAAGGTATCTTATTGATTTAAACCTTCAATTAGTGTAAGTACTTTAGGATGCTAATAAAAGTACATAGTGTCCTAAGATTAAACCATGACTTCTTACTATTAGGATCGAAAGTACGACACACATCAATCTGTCACTTTTCACAAAACTCTTACTTGCTCCTAGCACTATTTCAATGGCCATGTGCTAGCAATCCAATTTTTGTGAATATTTCAAGAGTAAAACCCTTATACTCTTGTTGAAGCGGCACCACTTCATATTCACATAGGTGGAGATCCTTTTATTGTCTCTATTACTTTGGACAATTTTCAGAACGATCTCCATTAAGAGCTTAAACTCAACCTCTCAATGTAACAGTGGCATTCTCTTGAAATTCAAGTATGAGACTCCTATTATAAGTGCCACAACAGACACTGATCAATAACTTGTTATTACCCATTAAACTTTAGTAATTACCGATTTGGTAATTCAAAGTTGGGTTACCATTATTGGTGTCTCAAGGGTTATGTATTAGTCCCATACTACATGTAGTCCTCCACATTTTATCCCTTGGCAAAGCTTTAGTAAGAGGATCTGCCAAATTTTCTGCAGACTTTACATATATGATCGTAATGGTACCATTTGAGATTAACTCTCCAACATAGTCATGCCTTAGGCTTATATGTTTAGACTTACCATTATAAATGTTATTAAAAGCACTAGACATAGTAGCCTCACTATCACAATGTAAGGAAAGAGGTGGCATTGGTTGTGGCCACAACTCAATTTCAAACAACATATTTAGCCACTCAGCTTCCTTACCAGTAGCTGCTAAAGCTATAAACTCAGCTTCCATAGTTGAGTGTGCATGACATGTTTGTTTCTTAGATGCCCAACTTACAGCACCACCAGCTAGTGTAAACATCCAACATGTAGTTGATATATTATCACCAGCTTTTGTTATCCAGCTTGCATCTGAATAACCCTCTAAAACAGCAGGAAATCCTGTATAGCACAACCTTAATTTGGCAGTTCTTTTAAGGTAACCAAGTACCCTTTCAACTACCCTCCAATGAGCTATACTAGGATTACTTGTAAATCTTGACAACTTACATACCGTGTAAACAATATTAGGTCTAGTACAATGCATACATCAAGCTTCCTATAACACTAGCATACTTTAATTGTTCTATTGGTCTAGCATCATTCTTGACAAGTTTCACACTTGAATCATATGGAGTACTATATTCTTTTATTTTAAGATATTGATATTTATCTAACAGCTTTTCTATGTAATGAGTTTGATTCAATGAAAATCCCTTATCATTCTTTGTAATTTTAATTCCTAAAATTGTATCTACTTGATTAAGATCTTTCATCTTAAATTTAGAGGTAAGAAAATTCTTAGTCTCATTTATACCAAGCATGTTAGTACCAAATATAAGCATATCATCCACATATAAACAAACAATCACTCCATAATCACTAGTAAATTTAGAATAAATACATTTATCAGCAGAATTATGCCTAAAACCAAAGGATAAAATAGCAGAATCAAATTTCTCATGCCATTGCTTAGGAGCTTGTTTAAGACCATATAAAGATTTAACAAGCTTGCAAACTTTATGTTCATTTCCAAGTAAAACAAACCCTTCGGGTTGTTCCATATAAACTTCTTCTTTTAAATCACCATTTAAAAATTCAGTTTTAACATCCATTTGGTGAATATGCAACTTATATATAGAAGCTAGAGCAAAAAGAATTCTAATAGACGTTATTCTAGCTACTGGAGCATAAGTATCAAAATAATATAAGCCTTTCTTTTGAGTAAACCCTTTAGCAACTAATCTTGCTTTAAAAGCTTGTATAGTACCATCAGAATTGTACTTTCTCCTAAAAACCCACTTGTTTTTAATAGGCTTTGATCCTGGAGGTAAATCTACTAAGATCCAAGTATTATTAGACATGATAGAGTCCATTTCATCATTTACAGCTTCTTGCCAGAAAGCTGAATCTCTTGAAGTCAAAGCTTCACTCAAAATTTTAGGCTCATCTTCAATGTTTAATAATATCTTCATTTTTCTCATAATTCTGTCTCTACTACCTTTAACTAAAAAGGTAATATGATCAAGAGAAATAAAATCAGAATCAAGATGTTTTTCTTTTCTTGGCCTCTGACTTCTTCTTGGTTCAGATGGTTCACTTATTTCCTTACGTTTGACTAAGGAATCATAGGCAGTAGATGTATTTTGATCATTTTCTAGTTCATGCATAATTTGATTTTTCACAAAACTATTTTCAAAAAATTCAACATGTATAGACTCTACAATAACATTAGATTCTAAATCTAGTAATCTATATGCTTTTGAATTTTGTGCATAACCTACAAAAACAGATTTAATTCCTCTTGAACCTAATTTAGTCCTTTGAGAATCAGGAAGTCTATAATAAGCAATACACCCCCACACTTTAAAATAACTTAAATTTGGTTTCCTTCCATTCCAGACTTCATATGGTGAGATATGTGTCTTCTTTGAAGGAACTCTATTATGTATGTAACAGGTAGTAAGTAAAGCTTCACCCCACAAGTTGAAAGGTAATCCAGCATTTAAAATCATTGCATTAACCATATCAACTAGGGTCCTGTTTTTCCTTTCTGCCAAACCATTATGTTAGGGTGTAAAAGGAGCTGATCTTTGGTGAATTATTCCATGATCTTCACAGAATTTATCAAAATCAGTTGAGAAATATTCACCTCCTCTATCACTCCTTATAATTTTAATTTTTCTTTCCTTTTGATTCTCTATTTTAGATTTAAATTCTTTAAATTTATCAAAAGCTTCATCCTTGTTTCTTAGTAAATAAATACTAGTAAAACGTGAACAATTATCTATAAAAGTTATAAAATATCTATTTCCTCCTCTAGTCAGTTTTCCATTTAATTCACAAATATCCGAATGAATTAGTTCAAGCAATTTTGTTTCATGTTCTACTTTAGGAAAAGGCTTTCTTGTAATCTTAGCTTCTACACAGATTTGACACTTATCATGGTGATCATGCTTACAAGAAATATAATCATGGTTTGTCATGTATTTAATCATAGCATAATTTAAATGTCCTAATCTAGCATGCCACAAAGTAGAAGATTCAATGATATAGGCAGAAGCAACATTTATTTTATTAAAACTGAGTTTGAACATGCCATCAAGGGAATATCCCTTTCCTACAAACACACCATTCTTAGATATTACAAACTTATCAGATTCTAAAACAATCTTAAAGCCTCTCTTGCACAACAGATTTGCAGAAACTAAGTTCCTCTTGGCATCAGGAACATGGTGCACATTGATAAGAGTCAGTTTCTGTCCAGAAGTGAAGTTAAGCATCACACTTCCTTTTCCCAGCACTTTGACAGGAGCATGGCTTCCCATAAAGACTTCACTGTTTTCCTCAGTGTAAGTGCTGAAGAATTCCCTGTTGTTGCAGACATGAATTGTGGCTCCAGAATCAAGAAACCACTCCATGGTTCCTGCACTTGTTGCCATGTTCAATTCAGTAACCATGGCAACAAAGTTCATGTCATCTTCAACAACCATATTGGCTTGAGCAGATTGTTTAGAACCATTGTCTTTATTCTTCTTGTCTTCTGCAATTTCGACTCTACATTTTTTAATGTAGTGCCCCTTCTTTCCACAATGAAAGCAGGCCTTGTTCTTCTTATAATTGTTGGACTTCTTAAATCCACCAGTTTTCTGGACTTTGAAGTTGTTCTGATTCTTTCCAGACTTGTTTGCAAACTTTCCAGAATTGCTCCCTATGACATTTACTTGTGAATTCCCATTTGAATTCACTGCATTCTCTTTCTAGAGTTTCTCATCCTTGAGACGAGTTTCACACTCAATTTGTAGATGAGTCTGGAATTGTTCCAGTGTGAAACTGTCTGGTGTTTGCAGGACCTTTTTCCTGTAATTGTTTCATGAAGGAGGCAACTTGGACAGAATTGCTCCGATTTGTATAGTGTCAGGAACAACCACTTCCAAATCTCTAAGTCTGGAAACCAGTATTTGTAGTTCATGGACTTGATCCATGACTGGCATGTTATCAGTCATCTTGAAATCAAAATAATTTAATGCCAAGAATTTATCTGTACCTTTTTTCTCGTTCTAGTATTTTGTTTCCAAGGCACTCCAAATCTCTCTTGGTGATGTATAGTTGGAGTATAAATCATAAAGTCTGTCTGTAAGAGAGTTGAGGATGTGACCACGACACACCAGTTCATCTTTTGCACGTTTCTTTCTTTCTTCCTTCACTGTATTTGTGTCTTCTGGTGTAAGGTCTGCCAGTGACTGCAGATTCGGATCCAGAACATAGGATACCTTCAAAGTTGTCAACAGAAACTTCATCTTGTCCTTCCATCTGGTGAAGTTTGTCCCATCAAACTGGTTCAACTTAACAGGATCTTGTTGATTGATAAACACAGGATTGGTAACCATTGCCATATCAAAAGAAATATTACACTCAAATTGTTAGGAAATTAACAAAATATATGGCTTTGAGGCGTGTAGAATTATACTGTCTTGAGTTTAATATTGCCTCACACAGAAGCAAGTTACCCCAGGATACAACAAAGCCTTCAGAATATTGTGAAAAGTCAGAAAATGTAAAGTAAAATCTTTTCTGAAAATCATCACTCTTATATAGAGTATGAAGAGACATAAATGAATGGTTGTAATTCTCTGTTAAATAACAACCATTCATTTCAGACATAATTGTTCCAGACATATAACCAAAAATATGTCTGTTGGAACAGTTAAAATAACTTTAAATTCGAAATTGAATTTAAAATATTCTGTCAAAAAATAAAACTTTGACTTAAGTCAAAGAGCCAAGAGCCCATCTTTGACTTTTTCAAGCTATCCAACATCATGAATGTATGATGCACTCTCTCTAACACCAACGATACCCTCTTGAAATATCTCGTGCTTCCCTCACATCTCCAACATTTAGATTGTCTTTTTCATCTTCATTAAGTTTAAGATTACGACATAAAAGCTCTAACTTCTATACCATAACGTCTAGGTTAAGAAAGAAAGGAAATAACAACATAAATAAGAAACACTACAAGAAAATTGACTTTTTAGTGGTAAAAAAATCAATGAATCATCGGTAAAAATTTGATTGGTAGTTCTTTGACCACCGGTTAGGTGAATGCCAGTAAAGGTTTGCCGGCATTCAAGTACACTAGCATCGATATAAGTTCTTTAAATTCTGACATAATTTTTTCCGATGCTTTTAAACACCACTAAAAGTAAAAAGTTTTTACCAGCACTTTAAAATCTTATTTTAAATTTAAAAGATTTTGCTGGCACTTTAAAGTGTCGATAAAGGTCTTATTTTAACTTTTAAATTTTCTATTTATTGATTTTATTTCATATTTAAAAGTTTTTATCGAAATTGTAAAGTACTAGTAAAATTCTTATTTTAAATTTTAAATTTTTTATATTTATTATTTTATTTTAAATTTAAAAGCTTTTCCTTGTATAACTTAATTATTAAATTATTAAGATTTTCTTTCTAACTTCTTTCAACTTTTTTAATAAATAAAACCTTAAAATCATTTTTATTATTAACAACCTGAGACAAAATACTTAAAACTCTCTTGCCGTTTCTTAAAATCTTCAATATTTTGTATTTGAACACATTCTTGTGGTAATTATTACTGAAAATAACACAAACGAACCAATTTAACTGAGGGAACTAACCCTCAAAAACACAGTAAATAGTGATTTAAATATTAGTGTCATTCAGAAAGATTCAGCTCAAAAATTAGCAAACCATTATAAAACCATGCCCCAAATTCTCTTTTTCAATTTAAAATTGAAAAGTGGCAACTAGAAAAGCAAGAAAGAGGAACTCAATCAACCTTACAGTAACAAAATAGCTACTTGACAATCACACAACCATACCCAAAGAATTTCGATATAATAAATAATCTCCTGTAGATTACTAAAAAAACACTCTAAAAAAATATGAAAATCCTCTTGGCCATTTTTATATATATGTATATTTATATATGTTATAATCCAATCAACCTTAGCTTGCGAAGGATAATTGACAAAGTCAATAAACTACAATTTATATGGCAACCCTCTTTCAGTCTTACCCCTGTGGATAACGCCTGAGATGCTCGCTCACTTCTGGCCAAATCAACAAAATTTTTGCAGTCAAACACCACATTTACAAGAAATCCTGTTTCAATGCTTCAAATCATTTATGGGTGATCATGCCGAAAAGTTTTCAAAAAGTCTTTTTCACTTGTTAAATGGACAACCAATCAGAATTGCTTCCGTATAAGAATCAAACTCTGCTCCTATATTCTACGCTTTTGACTGTCCAACCACGATGTAATTGTCCAACGCTTCACCGTAACGATTAAAGCTAAGGCCACCGCTATATTCTACACTTCCAGTTGCATCATGCTCTCACAGGCTATTTCCAGCCGGTGTATTCTAATAAATGCCATGATTTGCTCCTCAGTTGAGAATGATCGCAGAAAATAAGTTTGTGGCTGATTTTCACTCGATTGGTCTGAGTCCACGTCCAATTTAATTTTGGCCCCAGAATTAAGCGTGAAGTTTTGAATGTTGAGGGCTAGTTTGAATGGACAATGTGATTAATTTCGATGAGATTGAAATGAAAAAAATGATTGTCGTAGATATAAATTTTTTAATAAAATATTTAAAAAAATTAAAAAAATAATTTTATAAGTTTTTTTTTATTTTTTTATGATATTTTATTTTGTTTTATGTGAAAGATGGAGGGGTGCGATGGAATCCAAATCAAGCCTACAACAACGTTTGCATGGCCAAGGCATTGAAGACTAAGCTAAAATGAGTTCATGTTAAATATCTTGTAAGAAAGGATAGCCTTTGAGGTAGCCATTTGATATAAATGATTAAAAACGTTGAAATTAAGTCGTCAGTTAAAGTACTTTTGCATTGCATTCTTATTCCCCCTAACGAATAATGATGCTGCCTCCCTTTCTCTTGTTGCTCTCTTTCTTGGCGCTGTTGCTAATTACAAAGAAGTTACAGAGAAAAAGGGGCAAACTTCCTCCAGGCCCTCCTAAGCTTCCCATTTTGGGTAACTTGCATCAACTTGGAGCATTGCCACATCGCTCCACATGGGAACTTTCAAAGAAACACGGTCCTATCATGCTTCTTCAACTTGGTGCTGTACCAACCATCGTAGTGTCCTCAGCTGAATTCGCGAGAGAGGTCTTGAAAACTCATGATCTTGACTGTTGCAGTAGACCTCCCTTAGCTGGCCCTGAAAGACTTTCTTACCATTTTCTAGACATTGGTTTTGCACCGTATGGATATTACTGGAGGGAGATGCGCAAAATATGTGTTGCTGAGCTTTTCAGTATGAAGAGGGTAGAATCCTTTCAATCTGTTAGGGAAGAGGAGGTTAATTTGTTAATCAGTTCAATCTCTGAATCAGCTACTTTAGCAAATCCGGTTGATCTCAGCAAAGAGTTCTTTTCGCTCACCGCTAGCATAACCTTCAGGATTGCTTTCGGGAAGACCTTCCCGGGGAGTGAGCTTGATTACAAATTACAAAAAGTGATTTATGACGCCCAGTCTCTGTTGGGAGGACTCTGTGCCTCGGATCTTTTCCCATATGTGGGTTGGATGATTGACTGGCTTACTGGTTTTCACAGAAAGCTTGACAGTAGCTTTCATGAGTTGGATGTTATCGTCCAGCAGGTTATTGATGATCATTTCAATTCAGGAAGGACCGTGCAGGAGCAAGAAGACATAGTCGATGTGCTACTAAGAATGGAGAGAGATCAAACGGATAATAGTGCCATTCAGCTTACAAAAGATCACATAAAGGCAATCCTTGTGGTAAATAACCAAACTTTTCTTCATTAAAATTGGTCTTATATATCATTCTTTTTTTTTTACATCATTAACTCTTTTCTTAGTCATCCATTTAAACAATGCTTATCAGTAACGAAATGCAGCAGCACTGTTAAAACAGAGTGCCCTTTGACATATTATTATCAAGCCGAAACTTTTTAAGGGGCCATGTCTTTGTTCGATGTATTTCGTTCAAATTTTGTCTATATATTTGTTTCTCAGGATATATTCATAGCTGGAATATCCACTGGTGCGCTTACCATGATCTGGGCAATGACAGAGCTAGCTAGGAAGCCAACAGTCATGAAGAAAGCACAATCTGAAATTAGACGTTGCGTGGGGAAGAAAGGGAAGTTAACAGAAAATGATGTTAGTCAGCTTCAATACCTCAAAATGATAGTCAAGGAAACTCTTAGATTACATCCTCCAGCTGTGCTTCTTCTTCCAAGGGAAGCTGTGACCCAATTCAAGCTTGGAGATTATGATGTCTACCCCAAAACTAGAATCGCAGTAAACGTTTGGGCAATAGGACGAGATCCTGATATATGGAAGGACCCTGAAGAATTCTTTCCGGAGAGGTTTATTGATAATCCTATCGATTTCAGGGGGCAACATTTTGAGTTTTTGCCATTCGGTGCTGGTAGAAGAATTTGCCCTGGAATAAATATGGGGACCGCTGTGTTGGAGTTGGCACTCGCAAATGTGCTGTATTTTTTTGACTGGAAATTACCAAGTGGGATGAATGAGATGGACATTGACATGGAAGAGCGGGCAACTTTAACAGTTGGTAAGAGATCAGCTCTTAAGCTTATGCCAATCAACTACTATCGTATTTCGGCAGGTAACTAGGTTTAAGGCCTTGCAGAAGTATAATTGGCAAACTTTTTTCTTTTTTTTATCCAAATAATTCGCAAACTTTTAAGTGGCGCAATTAGCAATATATTATTGTATTTTATATTTGATTTGTACTAGGATTGACAGTAACATAGGACGATTTTTATATTCATTTTATCATATTAGCAATACGTAACATTAAGAGTACGATAAAATGATTTTTTTATTGATCAAAAGTAATCTTGTTTAAAATAAATATAATATAAATTTACAGCCTTTTTAAATTATAATTCAAAGACTTTTTAACTAGAAAATATATATTATTATAATTTTATATTTAAGATTTAAATTTATTTTTCAAAAAAGTTGATTATCGAATAAAAAAATAAATTTGTAAGTTAAATGTTCTCAAAAAATTGGTTTTGTTAAAATGAACAGCGAGAATTTCTTTTTCCACTCTGACATTTTATAGATGATACTAATAAATGCCCTGGAATGAAATGGTAAAAAGAAAAGAAAAAGGAGAAAACCCAACAACGAAATCAAGAACAAAAGAGAGTTGAAAAGGAAACCAAAACAACGAAAAAATAAGGAGTTTGATCAGAAAGATTGGTCAGCATAGACGCAGGAACAAGAAGGATTCAACTCAATAGGAAATCTTGCCATGTCAGAACCATGAACTGACAAAATCATTGCAAATTAAGGGACTTCGAATGAAGTTGTTATGAATCGACTTTTCTTGAATCTTACGTATTGAAGCTTGTAAGTTTGCAATAAATACACAGAACGGGACTAAAAGAAAAGTATGATCAGAGAAGTGGTTCAGAAAGCGGTTCAGAAAGCTCCATCTCATTTGAAGCCTGTTGTTGCATTTCTGGTCTACGAACCCCTACAAAATCCAGCCCAAGCCACTGCCACGGCCAACAAACATATCTAGACCCATTCAGACCCCTTAAGTCTTTCCGTGTTTCAAACTCTTCTAGCTGATGGCTGAGCTCCTCCACTCTTTCCCTCAGCCCAGATGCCCTCGCATCTGCCAGCCTCAACGATTTCTCAGCTGCATCTCTTGCTGCCATGGCAGCAGCAGCAGTCTCTTCTTTGAATTTTAGCTTCCTCTCTGATTCCAGCAAGGTTTTTTTTGCCTCTTCAAGCTCCTGCTTAACAGTTGATAGCTGCAGATATTTACAAAACCATAATGATTAGCACCAAGTTCAGGAAATTCAGTGATAAAAAATTAGTAAGAGTACAAACCTTAAGTCTATCAAAACGGCAAGATGTCAAAGAAATAATACAACTTCATGTTCTTATATCTGTCACCAGCATTTGAACTATCCTCAAAATTTTGCTCTCATTTTTAAATGTAAACAAAAAAAGGAAGAAATGGCTGATTCATGTAACTACACCCCAAATTATTCACAATATCCTAAATCTGTTCACCAATTCTGTCCTAAATTTCAATGGACACGTTTGACATTTATATTTTCATATTTGCCTTCTGTTCTAGAGAGTACAGACTACAATATAATAAGCTATTTCTGAATTGCAACAAATCATTAGGTTGGTTGATTCAAATATTATTCTTCTCAATAAAACCATCCACAAAAACAACAAAAACCTTTCTTTTTGAGAAAATTTTTTGTCCGTTTGTCCCGTTTTTACTCTGGAAAATGTTATACAACTTCAACTTATCCAGACATATTTCGACCTACAGTATGTCTTGTAATCAACCACTCCCCCCCCCCCCCCCCCCTCCCCCTCAAATAAAAAAAACCAAAGCAATACATAACTGCCAAAGAAGAAAACTGAAACTGGATTTTAACCTCATTTTACAATACAAACATGCTTGACTTAACTAAATTAGACTGTATAGTAACTTCAAAGTAATTATTACTAAAAATTGGAACATAAACACCTTCCATAACCATTTGCATAGTATATATATAATACAAATACTATATATTAAAGAATCCTGTGGAAACGTAGCAAACATACCTGTGCTAAGAGCTCTTGCTCAACAGCTCTCCCTGCAGCAGCCTCCTGCTCTGCTGCTGATTTCCATCTTGTAATTTCTTCCTCAGCAGCAGCAATGTCCATCATAAGTCCTTCAACCTTCACATTAATCGGTGAAATCAGCACCAAATGTAAAGAAAGAAGCATGAATGCAACTTAGTCTGTTCTTCTAACCTTTCTAATCAACCTAAGAATTAGAAAAGTGCACTCTGAAAAAAAAGGGAACTAACATTAAGTCAGTTGACTGTCAACAAAAGAAGTGTTAACTTACACTTTCATTTGCTACTCTCTCCTTCTCTTCAAGCTCCTCTATACGACGCATTTTGTGGTTGTTCTCCTCGGCTTGAACCTCCAAATGTTCTTTAAGTGCACTCAACTCTGCCCTTAATACATAAAAACAGTAAGCAGAAAAGAATGGCATACGGTCAGTTCATGCAGAAGAACTCTGAATATTAAATTAACCTGTCCCACTCTTACCATTCCTTGAATCATTCGATAGAAAAGAAGGATGATAATTGTCGATCTTGTGCAATTTTATGAGCTTTATGAAAAAAAAAATGTACCTTAATTCCTCCACAGAATGCTGCAGTTCAATGATCTCAAGCTGAGATGTTTTGACAATGTTCTCCAAAGCACCAGCCTGTTCAACTGACATATTAGAATCTCGACAAGGAAAAAAATTAGGCCTTGAAACATTATGCAAACTTAAAGAGCACTTGCAACAAATCAATGACAACAGAAAAAACTAACCAAAGTGTATATTTCATCCTGCTCTGGGTCCTGATCTTCTGCTTTATTTCCATCCCCAATAAGTTTACTAAATTTGAAGTCAATTCCAGCCTCTCTCAAACCATTCTCAGCGGTTTGAAACAACTCATTTGTTTTGGATTTATTTTCGGATATCATCCTCTTAGACAATGCACTCCTAAGCAAAGAGCCAATATGTTCTTTCTCCTTAATCAATCGACCAACTGTTTCATTCAAACTCTTCACTTGATGATTCTTCTCCTCCACTAAACCCTTTGTTTTCCTGACAAGAATTCCCGTTAACTCATAGATAGATTCCATCCCTGCCAAACAAGCACGTACATTTTCCCCCAAATCCGTCTCTTGGGGAAGAAAAAGGGAGTCCGATACCTCTAACTGATCCATATTATCAGCATCAACAGCCTTGATCACATCATATATCCGTTCATGAATTCTTGACACGAAATTCAATTGATTAACCAGTAACGGTCTCTGTAACTCCATCTTCGACTCCAAACCTTTCAATTTATCTTCATATTCACCAGCCAAGTTCCTCAACTCCATTGATTCATTCTCTGCCAAATGAATCTTTTCCAGCATCTCTCTTTCCAACTGCGCAATCTTCCCATCTCTTTCAGCTATACTCTTCTCTAACTTTTCAATTACATTACTTTTTTTTGCCACTTCATCTCGTAATCCACTTATTGTAGCTTCAAGCTGAGAAACTTCAATGGCAATCTCGTAATTCCGTTGCTCCATCTGCACTCTGGCTTCATTTCTAGACTTCGCTGTGGTCTCGATCTGTTTAACAAGCTCCTCAACGATCTCGTTTGTTCTTTTAATTACTCCATAAGCAACCGAGGGCAATCCGGAGTACTTTTGTGATCGCGGCAATCCTCCAGCAGCGAAGTTCTTGAAATTACTAACTTTTCCAGATATTTTTTCGATACCAGAAACAAGCATATGAGCAGAGGTCTCGATCTCCGATCTTAATCCATCTTTTCCCTTGGATGCTTCCTCTAATTGCTTCGCCAAATCTTCTCTCTGATATGTAACCTCCTCTTTGATCTTATTAGCTTCGGCTAATTGCGCCGATACGTTCTCGTTCGATCTCAAAGCTTCTTCTTTTTCGCGGAGAGCTTCGTCTCGTTGTCTCGCCCACTCATCTCGCTTCTTAATCGCCTCGTGAGCCAGAGCTTTTAATCGATTAAAGGAAACTTGGAGTTCCGATTTCGAATTCTCCGCCGCTTCTCGTGCTTGTTTTTCGCGGTCGAGCTCCGCGAGAATTTCACGGAATTTCTCGGCCGACACGTCATCGCGAGACGGATCTTTTATAACGATCGGAATCGGCTCATCGGATTCCACGTCGCTGAGCACAGCATCGGCTTCCTCGTCGCCGAGCACAGCATCGGCTTCCTCGTCGCCCGCACTCGCCATTTTAAAACGAAGTTAAATTTTGCAACAATCGATCAGTAAAAAGATATTGCATTTTTTTAAACGATCGGAACCCTCGAGTTGGAAGCAGAGGAGGAAGATAACGGAAGTAGCCGATTAAAGTTAGGTTGAGAGGGGTAAAAGAAGGAAATTGAAAGACAAATTCCGATTAAAGTATAGTTATAATTTGCGTAATAAGAGAGTTTTGGGAAATTAAGGGAAGGGAAATGGCGGTGTCGTTACCCAAAGTAGACGCTGAAGTGACGATGACGCCGAAAAACGAAAAACACGATTAGCTACCTGCCAGTCTCTCACCCTCCCTCGGTCTCTCCGTTTTCTTATTGCCTTTTTTTGTTTGAATTCAACGGCATTTTACTTTATCATATAATTATAAAAATTTATGTTTTAATCATTATTTGAATAAATATGATTTTATCATCTAATCATTAAATTAGTGAAATATTGATCTCATATAAGCGAATTTCTAAATGAATTTATTTATTTTTATCTTTGCACCCAATTGTCTTGATATTTTACTGTTCACATGCAAAAAAAAATGGGTTAAAAAGAATAATTTTGAATGTATTTAGAATTCTTCATTATGTAATTATGTTAGCAAATAAATATACGAGTATAACAATAAAAAAAACACACACATGCATACATATATATATATATATATATATATATATATATATGCATATACACACAGGGTCTCCTACATGATAATATTATGACAATATATATACATAATTGAAAATTTTAATTTTTTAGTTTATTTTTTCTGGTTAATTTTTTTTAATTCAAACTCGGATCTTGATAAATTAAAATTCAAATGTCGACCAATTGCTTGTAGCCACCCCTCTCTGTTGTGGCTGCTGAAATTGGAAACAGAAACAGGTATTAAGTCAGTAAAAGAGAAACAGGCAGTGGGAGCAGTTTCCTGCATCATTATATGGTAAGAAAAATTTAAGACATCTATACTATCGGTTTAAAGTAGTCTTTAGCATGTCATTGTTTTTTTTTTCCCCCAATTTTGCACCATCTGTCAATTAGTGATTTATTGGATGTCCATTTTCTTTAATTCAATCTTCAATTTTTTTAAGCTTTTCAGTTTTTTTTTATTAAGTCTTTTGATTGATTTTTAATTATTTTTGTTACAATTAAGCTCTCATTTTTTTAAAATTAAGTTCTCTAATATGTTTTTATTTTTGTTACAATTATTTTTATATTTTAATTAAAAAAGTTTAAATCTAATTTTTCTAAAATTTTAAATTTTTAATTAGATCTTCATCAACAAAAAAAGAAGTGTTAAGAAGTTTACTTGCCATAAAAAAAATTTTTAAGAATTATTTTATTATCACGTAGTACGTTTTTCACATGTCGCATGATATTTTATTAAATTTTTTTATTAATGTTTATTAATCATGATAATAAATTTTAAAAATATAAAAACAATCTTTAAAAATATCGGTTAACTAATAGGATGAGTATCAATTATTTAAGTAATTTTTGGAAATGATTAATTTTTATATATTTAATTTTGATAATTAATAAATAAATATTTTATATATACTAAAAGAAGTAATTTATTTAAATAAATAATTTTTAATATTTTTTAAAATTTAAAAAATTGTCATTGGCTAAGCAGGTGCACAACTCTTGTTATTGTATAAAGGAAAACAAGGGAAATTAAAATTAAAATTAAAATAATCACTGATTCTTCAATACTGCAATGGCCGGGATTAAAGAATGAATTGAAAAAGAAGAAAAAAAAAGGGGAAAAAAAATTGAAATACCATCCAAACAACAATAATCTAACCTCAAGGAAGAGGAAAAAAAACTAAAGAATTGTAATCATATAAGGGTTTGTCCATACTAAAATAGTAAAATATCGATCTTATTATAAGATTATGAGATGTCATAAGATATTTAATGTCTCATAATGAATTGAATAAATAATAAAGTTCAAAACTGTAACTATTGGTTTAATAGGTCAATAAATAAATTTTATTTTAATTAAATATAAGTTTAATTAAAATTTTATCCGTTAAAAAAAGAAACAAAATATTTAAAATAAATTTTTATCCATTTATAAAACAATCAAAATTAAATTTTTATTTGTTCAAAATATGAAAACAAATTATCTAATTTATTAAATTTAATAGTTTTTTTTGTTAGATTATACATTATAATAAGAATAGTTCAATGCTATTTTAAAGCAATAGATTACCACTCATTATATCCACTTTATAAAATAAAAAAAATAAGGACAGTTGACTAATATTATACAATAGTTGACTCTCCCTATTATGAGATATTTTTTAATTAACAAGAGTGAACTATCTTATAGAAGTCTAATGCAAATTAAACAATGAATTTATTTTTATTAGTAAAAATTGATTGCTTTATTAAAACAGTATGTGAGAACCAATTATTTTGTAATGTACATGTGTATATATGTAAATATTAATTTATTTTTGGAATATTTTGTAAATTGTAAGTAAATACTAATGTGGGCTCCACTTGAATTTTTGTGCCCAAATGTATGTATGACTGAAGAAATAGTGTATGGAAGGTGTAATAATGATATTATGAAAATTTTGAGGCCAATACCTTAATTGCATCATTTTGAGAAGTATGGCAACAAATTGAAAAATGACGGTTATGTCCTGAGAGTATTTTCGTAAATTGTACCCAAACTATAATGAATTGGGACGAAGTAAAAATACCATGATATTCTACATGAAAAAGAGGTTAAGACAGTATCAAGAGATATATTGAATCGGTGGTTAAATCAGAGAATTTTGCAGACGGATCACAAGGGGTAAAATCGTAATTTTTCACTATCCATGTACCGTGCATCAATGAACCACTTCTAATCATCAAAATATATTTAATAACATTATTGGGTGATGGAATCCGAAATTTTGGAGTGCGATTACATAGTTTTTACGACTACGGAAGCTTAAGGGCAAAATTGTTCGAAATTTACATAACCAATGGCATTTTGTTAATTTTGCCTACTTCTAGAAATGTCTTCATAAATCCATCAGCTGCTGACCGGCACTATTCATTTATTCTCCAAAAGTCTTCCACACCATTCTTGAGAGAAAAGAGAAGAAAGAAAAGAAACCAATGTAAACACCATTAAATCTACCTAATTTCCACAAACTTTGACTAAGAAATTGCTCTATTCTCTCTCCTCTACCAACCCATATAAATAAATCATTGAATAAGCAACAACATAAGAAGAAAAGAGGAGTGGAAGCATTCGGCCAAGGTATGTGGTTGACCATCCATGGTGTTTTCTTTAGATTTAATGGTATAGAATGATTAATCTCAACATGCTAAGCTTGTTCATGCCATTGGAATTGACTTAATTTGGCTAGATGAAATTTTGTCATGCATGGGGGGTTTTCGGCCATGGAGTGAACCTAAGGGAAATATGGTCTTTCACGTATGAAATGGATGCTAGAATGAAGAATGAATATGGTAGAATAAGAATATGCCATTAGATTGTTGAAAATCATTAAGGTGAGCAAGATGATGATTTCGGGCGTGATAAGGGGAGCATTATGCATGGCTGATTTTGATGATTTGAGGGTACATTTAGACTATAGGAATTATAAGGAGTCTGTCGATATGCTCGGATTTAAAATCTGACTTAAAACGAAGAAGTTATGTTATACTATCGGTAGAAATTATACTATAAAAATATTTACAGTGTCCAACGTGGCCGCACTTAGACATGAATAATAGCTTAAAAATAAGTATTAAGTGAGCTAATATTTTTGGTAAAATTATCTGCAGCCTGAGAGTAACAGTTTGCGTGTGGTGCATTCGAAAAGGTCGGATACGTAAGACAGGTAAGGAATGCGTATGTGATCTGTAAGGATATCTCGAATGCATAATTGTGATATGAATGATCTTATAAGAATATTTGAGAAATGAAATGCATTGGAAACTGTGAAATTGTGGCTGTTTGCTAGTTTTGAAACTGTGTTGAAATTGCAAGAAGGTTAGGGTAATAGCAGCTATTATGCTGCTAAAATTTCTTATAAAAGTTCCTAAAAATATCATGGAATATTTCAATGCATATTTGAATGATTTCCTAGCCTCGGAAATGATGTATTTAATATTTTTCATCAAACATGAATATACCAAAAAATATTATTTAAATATTCATGTTACTGAATTTAATGAAAATGAGGTTACTGAAAATTCCTCTTACATGTTTTACAGTATATGAAATGGTTTTAAAAAGGAAAATGTTGAAAAGTGAATATTTTATAAATTATTTTTCATAAATGTTCACTTTATGATTTAATAAAACTTTTATGGACTGACTGATGATTTTATCTATTTTATTGATTTCCATAAAGGTGAAATGACGACAAGAATAGTACTTTGAGACTGATAGGCCCCTTTATCATGTGATATGTGATATGTGATATGTGATATGTGACATGTAATATGTACTCAGCCCCGGTTGACACTTAATCAGTGTACGACCGAGGACAATTATAGACTATCGCCATAGATCTGACATGATGATTATTTTACCCTACGAAAATTATAGCATGATGTATCTCGGGTGATGCCTTAGTCTCTATTATTTTCTGATATGAAAATGATGATTTTAAATGGATGGTGAAATGAAATGATATATGATTATTTATATGTTTTCAATGAGATGAATGAGGATTTTCTGAACGGTTAATTGTACTAAATTGAGAATTATACTGTTTATGAGGTTTTCAGTGATATATGTGATATGTTTTCAAAAAGAAAAGATGAATGGCTAATCTAATATTATTTCATGATTTAATAGGAATATTAGATTATTTGATTTAATGTTTTATATTGAAAAGTATTGATTTGAAATTAACATGAAATGATGTGGAAAAGTTATCTATTTTAAAATCAAGACTTACTCCCTATAATTGCTTCTAGGTTCAAGGACAAGACAGGTATTTCAAAATACCTTCCTTACTCCATCCAGATCCCTAGTCGATTATAGTATCCTTCCTATTAGAGTTCTTAGAGTACCTATAGGAAAATAAGGATTTTACGGCATATAGATTTTGCGATATCAAGTATTACATATTATTCCTTTATTGAGTCGTGGTTATTCACTCCTTTATTTTTAACATCTACAGAGTATTTCTAGTGACTGCGTGATATACCATCCAAGGATTTTAGCTACATATTTAAGTACCTCGAGGCAACTAACTTATATCTTGGAGGTATAATCATTTATTTTATATGTTCAAACTTATTTTACAATACTACTATATTATATTATAAACAGGGGATGTAAACAATAAATGAATTACGATATGTAATTATCCTTATTTAATTATGAATTACGGTTTTAAAATGTTTACTGTGAAAGGAAAATGGGAAAATAAAGGCATCGCAGACAGCCCAACCCTTGTAATATGTGTGAAATGTGTTAAATACTGTATATATGGGATGTGATACAGTCCACTACTATTTGTCTAATCAATTTAACGTTGGTTTAGTAACAATAATTTTACGATGAATCTCATAAAATTTATGGTTGATTATCATAATTTTATGTTTATTCTTGTGTTTTTAAGCTAATTAGCATTAATATTTAAGGTTAATTATTATAATTTTGTTGAGAGGAACTAGGATAGGATCTATGAAAAATAATGCCATGCTGGGAAAGAAGAGTAAGAAGTTTAACATCTTTATATTCTATAGCATTATCTATTCAAAGAGTTTTAATAATACAAGAAAATTGGGTTTTCACAAAAAGCAGCAAAATATGCATAAATTTTAGGGAATTGGGAACAATTTTTCATAAAATATGTCCAAGTGAATTGAGAATAATCATCAATAAAAATCACAAAATAAAAGGGAAAAGGCCCCAAATATCAGTATGCATAAGGTTAAAAATAGCTGAAGAAACAGAATTGCTATTATTAAAGGGTAAAGCATGAAATTTGCCAAGTTCACAAAAAGCCCAATCAAAAATTTCGTGTTTAATGTTCCCTAAAAGACCACTAGAACATAAAAATTTCAATTTAGAGGAGGAAACTTGACCAAGGCAAGAATGCAAGTAGAATAGGACATAGAGGTAACATATTTTAACACATTGAGTAGCATAGATGTAATTTATAAAGGTAGTTGAAGAGATGACAATTCAAATAGATGATCAATTTTACGCTTGGTCCCAAGGATCTTCCATAGAAATAAGATTTAGTGAGAGTTTGGGAACAAGAAAAGCATCAGAGAAAAAAAAGTGGAAGTGGAAATATCATCAATGTGACTGACAGACAAACATGAGTGATTAACAGTATGAATAATAAGAGAGTAAGACACAATGTTTTTAGTTCTAAAAGGATGAGAATCAATAGTCATATGATTACAACATGCAGAGTCAAAATATCATGATGATGATGTAGTTGGGGTAACAGATAAAACAAAGGAAGTGGAGGTACCAATGATAGATTTGGCCAGCGCTTGTTTTAGAGTATCAAGGTCTGGTTAACCCATACGCTCATTTAAGGTAGAGGAGTTGCTAGAAAACAAACCCTCATTGGTAGCAACAATTGTGTTGTAAGAAAAAGCCTTACCAGACTTAAACTTGGTTTGATTGTACCATCCAATTCCTTCCTTGGATTGCAACTTGAAACAGTTAAAGATGACATGTCTTGGTTTGTGGCAGTACCTACAGATCACTTTTCATTGTGATGCAAAAGAGGTAGAAGTAGCCAGAATAATGTCAATGTACAATATAGATCGACAAGACTTCAAGGTAGTAAGATAAGCCTCTACAGCACATAACTCTGTAACCACTGTGGCTGACTTAAAATCATTGTTTAAGGCCATACTAAACTGATAAACTCAAAATTCATATCTATCTTTTGCATGAAGCACAACATCACGGACTTCATGCCATTCTGGTTCAGACAATGATAATTGGTCCCATAGAGTAATCATCTCAAATAAAAAATCATTAATGGACTCACCTTGTCTTTGATGCATGCGGCTAAGATTACCACAAAGTTAAAACCAAAGAATGGCATTACTAGTGGAGTAGCATTTAACAAGGAAATCTCAAACATCTTTTGTAGTCTCAAGACACCCAAATTGAAGTTTGATGGATGGAACACAAGTATTACGAAACCAACTAGTAATTTGATAATTTTTACTATTCCATCCTTCAAACTTCTCAGCATATTTGGATGCCTCTTCACCTTTGCCTTTGACTAGTCTTTGACTACTTTAGTCTCATCACCATTAATATAGCGCCATAATTTCTGACCTTTAAAGAAATTGGATATCTCTTGGGGCCGAATAACATAGTTTGTACCATTGAGAATGGTACTGATGGGCAACAAAATGTTTATTTTCTCCATGAAAGAGAAAAAAATTTTGGTTAAGGGAAATTTACTTTTCTAATGGAGTATTGTGCAACGTATGAAAATCTTGAAAGAAACTGAACAATGTATGATACTAAGAAAATAATAGGAACCAAAGAAGAAGATATAAAATGGACCAACAAGAATTATAAACGAAAAAAAACTAAAATTTAGAGACAAACTCTGATACCATGTCAGAAGAATTTTTGTTTTCTATTCATTAATTTGAATAAAATTATATAAGAGTGTCTTATTTATATACGAAGAATTCTCATCAATTTGGAAAAGAATCAACTAATAAATACATAATCCTAAATATTATTCTAATTTACGGAATCATAATCTCTCAAATTATGTTTGACTACATAATTATAGAATATTACATTGTCATTACTATAATTAAAGGTCAATTATAATCGAGGACCAATGATATTCTAATATTATGTAATTAAAGATTAGCCATAATCAAGGATAAATGATATTCTAACAATATAGATCATTTTTTTGACTACATAGAAGAAAATGAAGCGTTAAATGTACGAATTATCAGTTTAGGTTACATTAGTGCATATAACCACTTTTAAAATAATATTTAATATTTGCCATATGCCTATAAGTAATGTTTTTGTGTAAAAAAAAAAACTAAAGTGCACCAATTTTATAAAATCATGGAGTGAAAAGTATAGAGTGGATTTTTTTTTTCAAGAAACTTCAAATTTTCATTCTTACAAAGCATCTTGACAAATCCTGCTAGATAACGTGTATCAAGCCAATTAATGAGTCAAATTTTCCATTAAGGTGGAAAATTCTTGCGTAACTTCCGCGGATATGGACCATTTTTCTCATTGCTTAAACATGACTCTTAAACATTGAATATTTTTCTCATTGCTTAAACATGTCTCTTTAGTACCAAAATCTCTTTTCATTGTTTGTCTCCTGACATCTTTTGGAATCACCCCTGCTTTCTTCGCATGCCGCTTTTGCTGTTCTTTCTTTTGTCTACAATTGGAAAAAAAAAAAACGAAAAGGAAAGGATGCTCCAAAAAAAAAGCAAAAAGGAAAAGGAAAGAATCGCATGCAGACAGAAGTGAACAATCGGTTCGATAAAAATAAATAAATAAATAAAATTAATCAATTTATTTTAAAAAACAATCAAATCGATTGATTTAATTTCACTAACAGAAAAAAATTACACTGATAATAAATTTTACTAACGGAAAAAATTACACTGAAAATAAGTCATTCCGTTGATTTGATTAAAATACGAATTTTTGCCTTAATTTTCTTTCTTTTTTAATTTTTACTATTACAAATATGTTTTTTAATCTTTGAATTTCTATTTTATTTTGTTCAAATCTAACAATACATAACAATTTTTAGATATATTTAATTATTTATGCTATATATAATATATTTAAATATATATTGAAAATGTTGGTTCATTCAA
Source organism: Heritiera fomes (assembly GCA_032173925.1). Lineage (NCBI taxonomy): Eukaryota > Viridiplantae > Streptophyta > Magnoliopsida > Malvales > Malvaceae > Heritiera > Heritiera fomes. The sequence continues at coordinate 9,187,722 of JAPDPM010000009.1, read as the reverse complement.
ACGATTCGGTTAATAATTTTAAAAACTGAAAAATTGACTGATTTAACCAATTAAACTAATCTTATACATTGATTTTTGACTGAAATTAAATTAATCAAATCAAATTGATCGAATTCAATCACTTCCGATTGGTTAAGCCGGTTTGAACTGATTTTTATTCACCCCAAATTGCATAGATCTCTGTCCTACTTTGCTAATTTTTGTTCTTTAAGTTTCTCAAATCATCCCAAGTCTTTTAAGTTTTAATCCGAAGGCCATGTAAAATGAAAAAAAAAAAGATGAAAAAGCTATTAATCCAAATTTTAAACTACAAAATTAGAAAACGTTCTCAAACCTAACAAAATTTTCATTATTCTTTTTTTTTCCCATTTCTTTATCAAACAGAGTCAAAATATAACTTGTCAGCTACCATCTAAAACTTACAATTATGTTGCTTGGCCCAATGGAAGATTGGCCCATAATATTACTAAACAGTTCTTTTATCTAATCTTCCTAATTAGTTGTTATTAATCTTCTTCATTTTATGTATTCAGCTATCCTTTTCAGCTATTAGCGGCCTACTTGTATTTTACTCTATTTTGGGCTTCTCTGGGAAAGTCACACGAAGCTTCAATGGACAATATTGACCGCATCAAGTATCAGAAATATACGCATTATAAAGCGTCGTAACGGTTTTGCGCTCGACGATTTTAAAAAACATTTGAAAACAAAAGAGAGTCGCCACCAATCTTTTTTGACTAGGTGTGATTGGTCACCTGAAAATCTTGTCATTCTAACAAAATCTTAAAATTAATTAAGTTTTATTAAAAAGATAATTTTTGGTCTGCGAAAACAAAATCGAGTCCGAGAGTACGGTTACGTGTGGGGAAGGATTAGCACCCCCACGACGTCCATTAAAAACAGTACCATAATAATCATGTGTTATCCTTTAGTTTTAATAAAATGGTCTTGAATTAATATTTAAAAATAATTCTTATTTCATTGCGATCAATTTTATTCTTTTTTATTCAAAGTTATTTTTTTATTTGTAAAAATCATTTTGTTTTATTTTAAAAATTTAAATTTTATTTTTCAAAAGTGAATGTGAACCTTTTTTGTATTGAAAAATTAGATCAAATATCTCAATACTCTGGTAACATTTGAAATAATTTTCCTCACCTAGAGATTTCTTAAAAATCACTACTTGTGAGTTCTATAGAATCTCATCATCGGAAATTTATTTAATTAAATTTAAATTTTATTATTATTTTTTCTTCTTTATTTAAAAAAATAAATAAAATTTTTTATTTTCATTTTTAATAAAAATTTAAATTATTGAAAAATCATACTAAATATCTCAATACTCTGGTAACATTTAGTAGACTCCTCTCACCTAGGGATCAGTTAAAAAATCACTACTTGTGAGTTTCATAACATCCCATCGTCAGGAATTTTTTTATTTAAATTTAAATTTTATTATTAATTTCTTTTTTCTTTCTTAAAATAATTATTTATTTTCCTTTTTAACAGAAATTTAAATTATTGAAAAATCATACAAAATATCCCAATACTCTGGTAACATTTAGTACGACTCTTCTCACTTAAGGATCAGTCAAGAAATCACTACTTGTGAGTTTCATGACATCCCATCATCGGAAATTTATTTATTTATTAAATTTAATTATTATTATTAATTTCCTTTTTGGATTTTCTTTTAAAAACTTATTTATTTTTATGTTTTTAATAAAAATTTAATCTATTGAAAAATCATACTAAATATCTCAATACTCTGGTAATATTTAGTACGACTCTTCTCGCCTAGGGATTAGTTAAGAAATCACTACTTGTGAGTTTCATAACATCCCATCATCGGACGTCATTCTATTTCTAAAAACTAATTAATTTTCACATAGATAATACAATTTAACTTGCAAGTTATTTTGACCAAACATATATTTTTAGTTTTTTTTTATGCATATTATATTAAAAAATCAAGAAACTTTGCTATTTTGAAGATTTAAACAATCATGCGAATAAACAAACAAACAAATAAACAAATATTGTTAAGTTTAAATTAAAAAAATAAATAAATAAAAGAAGATACCACAATTTGGGCTAAAACCCAAATTATTGTAGGGCCTTTGGAGCGGGTCACTGCTGATTGGGCCTTGAGGTGGGAGTGAAGCCCAAAGCAAGTGGGCTGGTGCTAGACGGATCGGGTCGGGTCGTGGCTTCGTAGCAGGTCAGACGTGGGTAGCCCCCTTCGCGGGTCAAGCGCGATGACCCGGGTCGGATCCGGGTCCACGCGCGGATCCTCCCCCTCTTTTTCTTTTTTTTTTCAGCTACAAATTCCAACCTTGTTTTTTTCATTTCATTTTCTACCTTTTTTCTCAAAAAAAATTCAGAGCTTCTCAAAGCTCTTGATTGGGCCGATTTTCGACCGCCGCTTACGCCACTGCCGGCCGCTGTCGATCGCTGTCTCCGGTGGCCAAATCTCGAAAAGCTTTCGCCTTTCCTAAAGCTTTCAATCTCCTTTTTCCGTTTCTAACCTTCGTTTTACCAAAAAATGGCCCTAACCCCACGGATCTGAGGTCGAAACCTGCGGCCTCTTCGTTTTTATTTTGATTTTTTCTTTTCAGATATGGTTTCGGATGTGTTTGGGTTTGATTTTTTGTTGTTGTTTTTGTGTTTTTTGCAGGTGGGGATGGTGATTTAGGTCTCTGTGTGTGTGTACTTGGTGGTTCACAGTTGTTGGGGTTGTTTCGGGTGAGGCTCAGGTAGCGCAGATGGCTGGGTGGTTGAGGGTATCGGGTGGTTTTGGTGGTGGTGAGGGTGGTGTTTAGGCGTTTCGGGTGAGGCTCTGAGATGGGAGCCTTCAGCGTCGGTCCTCTCGGTAGCCAAAAGAGGGGTCTTGGGTAGTGAGGATGATCGGTAGGGGTTCGGGATTCACAGAGGGATGATGGCTCACGGTTGGGTGGTCGAACGGGGCTGGCTAAGGGGTCTTCTAGTGAATGGTGGCCAAAAAAAAGGTCTCGGGTCCACGAAGGGTAAATGGCTTTCGAGCCCCCTTAGTCTAGAATGGTGGTCTTTAAAAGAAGTAGAGATTGGCATAGATGGGATGGGCTAACCGGCAGCTGGCAGGGGTGCTGGCAGGATGAGTGACAGAGACTGGCGGTGGCTGATGGACAGCCTCGGGGAGATGGGCTGGCAGGGTGGTGGCCGGCGGTTCTGGGGAAGGGAACCCCATTAAATGCTCTGATTGGATTGTTGATGGAAAAGGAGACTAATAATAATAATAATAATAATAATAATAATAATAATAATAATAAAGAAAATAATAATAATAATAATAATAATAATAATAATAATAATAAAAAGAAAAAGATATTAATAATAATAATGCTAATAATAATAATAACACAAATAATAATAAAAAAATAAAAACAAATACAAATATATATATGAAAATGATAATAATAACAAAAATGGGACAAAATTAGGTGTCAACAGCTGCCTCTCTTTGCTCATTGCTAAGGATCAGGAGTATAGCAAAGACAATAGACAGTAATTTTGTCCGGCTTATGTCACACTTCTCTCCCTTTTTTTTTCTCTCTTCTCTCTTTTTTTTCATTTTCATTCATTTTTTTTGAATGTGCTCCTCTTGCAGCAGAGGTGATGAAACTTAAAATTTTACTTTTTTCTTCTTCTTTTTTTTTTTGGAATGTGTTCCTCTTGCAGCAGAGGCTATGAAACTTAAAATTTTTCCTGGAATGTGCTCCTCTTGCAGCAGAGGCAATTAAACTTTAATTAATAGTTCTTTTTTTGTTTTTTTTTTGAAATGTGCTCCTCTTGCAACAGAGGCAATGAAACTTTAAATTCCTTCCTGGAATGTGCTCCTCTTGCAGCAGAGGCGATGAAACTTAAAATTTTTTTTCAATTTTTTTTCTGAAATGTGCGCCTCTCGCAGCAGAAGCAATGAAACTTAAATTTTTTTTTTGAAATGTGCTCCTCTTGCAGCAGAGGCAATGAAACTTTAAATTCTTGTTGAAAATGTGCTCCTCATGCAGCAGAGACAATGAAACTTTTTTTAAAAAATTTTTCCAACATGTGCTCTTCTTACAACAGAGGCGATGAAACTTTAAATTCTTTCCTGAAATGTGCTCCTCTTGCAGCAGAGACAATGAAACTTTAAATTCCTGGAAGATTTCATATTCAAAGATCTAGGATTCGGAGATTCACATCCGGAATTTTAACTTGGAGATTCACACCTAGAAATTTGATTCGGAGATTCACATCCTAAATTTTAATTTGGAGATTCACACCCAGAAATTTGATTCGGAGATTCACATCCGAATCAAATTTTTTTTTTACTTTTGATTTGGAGATTCACATCCAAAGATTTTAATTCGGAGATTCACATCTGAAATTGTAATTTGGAGATTCACATCCAGAATTTTAATTTGGGGATTCACATCCAAAGATTTTAACTTGGAGATTCACATCCAGAATTTTGAAATTTTGATTTGGAGATTCACATCCAAAGATTTGATTCGGAGATTCACATCCGAGATTTCAACTTTGATTTGGAGATTCACACCCAAAGATTTGATTCGGATATTCACATCCGAAATTTTAATTTGGAGATTCACATCTAGAATTTTAATTTGGGGATTCACATCCAAAGATTTTAACTTGGAGATTCACATCCAGAATTTTGAAATTTTGATTTGGAGATTCACATCCAAATATTTGATTCGAAGATTCACATTCGAGATTTAATTTAAGAATTCAGAGATTCACACCTGAAATTCTTGATTTGGAGATTCACATCCAAAGATTTGATTCGGAGATTCACATCCAAATCGAATTTCCCTATCTCAAAATTCCCTATCTTGATTTTTCTTCAATTTCATCTTTAAATCTTATGTTTAATCTCATTTCAAATTTAATCTCGAACCTCCTCTTTAAAATATAGCCCTGAACCATCTTCTTCTTCTTCTTTATTCTTTTTTTTTTCAACTTCAAAATCTTATTCTTCCAACTTCATATTCTGATCTTACATTTTCTTGACAAGGATACATTCAGGAACTCAATTTGAGGATTTGCATTGAAAATTTCAAACGTAAACTTTAATACAGAGATTCGCATCTTAAATTCAGATATTCTCATCTAAAATTTTGAGTTGGAGTTTCACATCCAGATATCCATTTTAGAGATTCGCATCCGAAAGGTTTGACTTGGAGATTCACATCCAAAGATTTGAAATTTGATTTGAAGATTTACATCCAGAATTTTAACTTGATTTGGAGATTCACATCCAAAGATTTTGAAATTTGGTTTGGAGATTCACATCCAAAATTTTAACTTGGTTTGGAGATTCACATCCAAAGATTTTGAAATTTGGTTTGGAGATTCACATCCAAAATTTTAACTTAGAGATTCACATCCAAAATTTGATTCGGGAATTCACATCTGAAAATTTGATTCGGAGATTCACATCTGAATATTGAAGTTGGAAAACTTTTTAGTTTCTTGATACATCATCCTTTTAAAACTTTTCACTTAAAAACAATCTTCTCATCTTATCCTAAAATTTTCAAAATCTCGCTTCCTTCCTTTTTTCTTGTGTTTTGCACCTCTTTTTTTTTTTGATCAAGAATGTACAAACTTTGTTATTTATAGGTGAAATTTTCATTTGTCTTCCCTTTTTTTTTTGAATGTATGTGATGAATGCAAATGTAAATGTCAAGAAATAGGAAAAAGAGAAAAAATAAAAAAGGGAAAGAAAAGGAAAAATAAAAGGAATCAAAAGTTGCAGTAACAAGGTTCACAAGACCATCATTCTCACCATTTTTGAATCTCTTCAAATCATAAGCTTCCATACATCTACTAATTCCATGAAACACCATTAGTTCTTGCTCATTTTTCACCATTTGATCCTACATTCATATTTCTTTGGCGCACTTGTAAACCTTCCCATGGTTCTCATCTGTTCTTTCTTCACCCCATATCATGTTCGACTTTCCTCTTCTGTAATGCATTGGGCTTTCTCAATCATTGTCAATCACTTATTTATCATCATTTCAATTTTATAATGAATGCAATGCCATCACATTTCTTTCAATAATCATGACTATGCAAATTGATCAAAAGTTGAAGGATGGACATTTATGATGAAATCAACAAGAATAAGTTTAACCAAGAATAATAGGTAATTTCCAGAAGCCGAGGGAAGGTAACAGTATCTAAACGATGAATATTCAATCAATCTTGATAAACTAATCTAAGATTGTTCCAAAACTCTATTTGATCGACATTCTAATCATTTTGGTTCCATCAATGCTTTGCCCCCCACTTCATGAAATCTTCGAACATTACTAGTTTCCCTTATAAAAGGCTATCTTCCGGAGATTTCAGTCAAATCTCCCACTCTTCTTTTGACTTAAATCGCCCTTTTGGGTTTTCAACTTGAGCCCCTTTTTATTCTTCTCTTTTTTTTTTTACTTTTTTTTAGCTTTTTCTTTTTCATTTTTCATTTTTTTCTTTCTTTTTCTTTTTACATTTTCATTCTTTTTCAAGGACCATACTTATCCATAATCAACACACTTATCAAGCCCCACAATCATGAACTTGTAACACATCTAAGCTCAATATATGATTCCTTAATTCAAGCATTCAAGTTTGATCAAAATGGACTTTTAAGCTACGTAATGTAGGCCATAGTTCAAGGTTTTGAAAGAATGGATAAACAGGCCCAAAATACATGTTTTAAGGGTTTCAAGCCATAGGATCATTTTTCATCATATTGAGAATTTTAGCATTTTACCCCCTTCTTTGTTTATTCTTCTTTTGTTTCTTGTTTCTCTTTCCATTCTTTTCCGTTCACTTCCTTTTTTCTTTTGATTCTCTCTTTTCCTCATTTTCATCATCATTCATTCCACATTTTTTTGTTTTTTGTTTTTTTTGAGGAATTCAAGCATGAAAATATATTTATCTTAATTTTGCCCCCCAATGTGGAGGGTGATCCTTGGCAGGTTTCTTTGAAAAACATATATAAATATAAGGCTCAAAGGGGTAACAATGGACAATTTTTCTCATATGTGAAGGGTAAACCAAAGATGGCTATTTCTCATTTCAAACGTAAATACTTTTATCAAAGAATTATTTATTGAGCCAACACAATCTTGTGGAAAATCTACCATTAAGTTGCACCTCAGTTCTGACTTTCCTTGTGTACACTTCAACGATTGATTTCAACATTCCCATCGATCAAGGGGGACAAAATTGTCAATACAAATAGAATTTTAGAGTTTTATCCCAAATTATTATCAAAATCAACATCATATTCATCATTTAACAACAAAATTGGGCAAAGAATGGAAATTAATCAAAAAATGGTAAAATATAGGCAAATGCACAAAAACATAAGATTTCGAAGGGGAGAGAAAAATGTAATAAAAATGCATCAGTTACTCCGTTGAAATGACGAAAAATAAATGAAAGTCAATACACAAAAAGCGCTTTTCAGTTCATGAGCATTACAAAAAGAAACAACTTTACACATCATGAATGACCAACCAAAAAGTCTTCTTTTGCAATCATACTGTAGCATGGTTAACCTGTTCCTTCTTTTGCCCCAAAATCCAACAAACCAGATCTGATCAAACTTTGCACCTTATGCTTGAAAGCAGGACAACTTTTTATCCAATGACCCATATTTCCACTATGATAGTCATACCGAGCATTTGGGTCATACCACTCTGGATACGGAGGTTCCAAAGGCTTTAATTGGACTGGGGTAACAAGCTGGTTCTCGATGAGATATTGAAATACTTCAGTGTAAGACCAAGGAATTGAACCAATGTCGGTCCTTCTACATTTATTTCGAGATCCTCTTTGGTTACTTTGGGTAGGCACAGGTGTTTGGTTGCGAACTAGATTGCGGGATTGGCTGATGGGTATTCAAGCTTGGAGAGGTAGTATTTGTGATGGGGTAGTGGGTTTGGTACATAGGATAAGGATGATACGGAGCAAAGTCTCCCACATGTTGCCCCTCAAGATTCATAGCATGAACATCTCCTCTATTCCCCGATGTATCACCTTTTCTTGCATTCATGGCATCATCTCCTACAAGCTTGCCACTTTTGATTGCATTCTCTATTATTTTACCAGAAATTACCATATCTGCAAAATTCTTGGTGGCATTACCGACCATCATTTCATAAAATGGTGTAGGGAGTGTATTGACAAACAGGATGGCGGTTTCTTTCTCTGTGAGGGGGGGTTGAACCTGGGCAGCTACATCCCTCCATCTTCGAGCATATTCTTTAAAGCTCTCCTTATGCTTCTTCTTCATGCCTTGTAAGGACAGGCGGTCTGGTGCCAGATCTTCAATATGCTTATATTAACCAATGAATGCCCGAGCCAATTCTTTCCATGAGCGGATATGAGCTCGATCTAGTCGGGTGTACCACCTGGCGGCTGATCTGATAAGACTGTCTTGAAAAATATGAACTAATAATTCATCATTCTGAGCATAAGCAGCCATTTTTCGACAATACATCTTGATATGAGTTGTCGGGCATTTAGTCCCATCATACTTTTCAAATTCTGGAGCCTTGAACTTTGGTGGGATAACTACACCCGGTACAAAACAAAGCTCGCCTGCATCCAAAGAACCATATAAATCCATCCCTTCGATCGCTCGTAACCTTTCTTCAAGGAGATTTAACTTTGTTTGAGGCTCTAAATTCTCTTTCATTGTTGATGCACTCATCTTCAGTTTCTCTTGTTTTTTAGGATCCTCTAAATCATGGACATGGATTGGGTCTGATGGCCTTCTGGGGTTCGGAATGTCGTACCCCGAAAATAGCATATGTTGTGAACTACGGACTTGAGGTGGAATGGGATTATGTGGATATGAACGTTCACCGTCTTGTGCCCACCTTTCTTGAGTAGTTGCTTCCTGTACTGGTTCTTTTCCTTTACTCATTTTGGTTATCATCTCCATCATTGCAGCCAATTGCCCCTTCATCTCTTCTTGTGCCTTTTCTATTTTCTCCATTCGGTTAGCTTGTCCTTCTTCCATGACCTACACTCGAGTGAGAGCCCCGAACTGATTTGTAACTTTTGATGGTCAAGAGGCCTTGAACCTTATTACCACAATTTTCTAATTAGAAATCCACATTGTTATCTTACCTTTGTCTAAAAGAAATTTCTTTTATTTCTTTCAAAAAATTTTGGAACAAACAAATTTCTCCTTTTTTTTAAAAAAAAAACAAAGAGTATTAGCATATTTACTGAAGTATAACAAGTGTATGATGTGAATTTTATGAAAATCATGTTATTAGTATATGTATGCAAATGATATGTATGACAAGATCTATGAAATGGAACAATTTTTCTTCTTTTTTTTTATTTTGTTAGTTTGCATAACTTTCTTGATTTTACATGTTAGGTATTTATGTCTTCACTTTAACCAAATCTTAGGGAGGAATAATTTCAATGAAAATAATCAATCAATAACACATGTACATAAAGTTGATAAAAAAAATTGAAAGAATAAACAAATTCAAGATTGTAAAAGACTTAGTCTAGTTTCTCAAATATTTATCTACAAAATGTGATGCAACAATGTAAAATGCATACTATAGTTCAAACTAAAATTTGCTCCTTACTTAACACATTCACTTATTAACTTAAGAAGTCAAGTCCGAAACAAGTAAGAGGAATTGAAGAATAACCTTGAACCATACCAAACTTGTTTCAAAACTCTCTCTCTTTTTTCTTTTGTTTTTAATCTTTTATGAGAAAGAACATATTCTTTTTTTCTTTTTTTTTTATGAAATGCTATGTAAAATGTTTAAGACATGACACAATAACAAGGCATGATGAAGGACATGTTTGTACAAAATGTAATTTATACACAATGCAATGGTAATGAAAATCAAATTTTGTTTTATCTCACCTAACTTACATAATTCTAAAATGCACATGACATGACTATCAACATATATATACACAATGATGATGAAATGAATTAAAATGATATATGTCCCTAACATGCTTGAGAAAAATGAATATTTGTATTCACAATACCTAGACACTAATTTTATTATTCCTTAATCCAACATGCAAGAAAGATGGAATTCCTAACCAAACCTCAAACATTCTTCTTCATTTTTCTAGAAATCATTTTTATTTAATCACCAAACAAACATTTTTTTTATTTTCTATTTTTTCGTAAAAAAAATTCACATTCCCTATTCGATTCTTTTTTTCAAAAATTGATTTTATTTCATTTTTATTCCAAATCAAATTATTATTTTTTTTAATTCTTTTCCAAACAAATTCAATGACAATTTTTGTTGACATCTTTTTGTTCAAGAAACCTTCTTTTTTAACCCTTTTTTTTAATTCTTAGCATTTTTAGACTCTCATTTAAAATTCCTATACGATCCAAAAAAAAGAAAGATATATTTTTTTTGCATGTCTCATTCTTTGAAAATTCCTATACAAAAAAGTCAATTATTCATTTTTTTTTCAATATTTATTTTGACTTCAAAAAGAAAGAAAAAAGTTTTTTAGTCATTCTCTCATTTTATTCTAACTTTTCCTCCAAGAGAGATTAATTAATTTCCTGCTCAATCCCTTTTACTTTTCTTTTTTATGCTTTTATCTTAGGAAAATTTTCCAAGAATAATAAAGAATAAAGAATTTGTTTTTTTGAATAAAAAAACTTAATTGAATTTCTTCTTATTATTTTTAATGAAAGAGGCAAAAAACTTATTTTTCTCAACCATTTTTCTAACAAATTATTTCATTTTTTATTATAAAAATAAATTTTTATGTGTTTTTTTATTATATATTTTTATTTTAAATAAAAAATGAAAGAATTTTTTTTTTGCTTTTGTAGATATAAAACATCTTGTAACTAAATAAACATAAATCTCTTTTTCCTTCTTACTTTGGAGAACATTTTTATTAGTTCCTATTTTTAAGGACTTATTTTCAAAAAATAAAAAAAATTCCTTCTTTTATAAAAGAAAGAAGAATTATTCACATTTTTAAAAGAAAAATTACACATTTATTCTATCAATTTCATTACATCTTTATTTTTTCAAAAGTAAGTGGATTTCCCTTTTTACAAGATCTTTTCCAAAAATATTTTTTTTAATTTTATTCTCAAGAAATTCTTTTTAAAAAAAACAAGGACTTAAATTATATACCATTCAAACCAGAATCTATAGTGCCTTTATTATAGAAATGAGAAAATGGGTCAAATATGCTCCCTCGTGTCCTACCTTCGGGATAATTTCTACAAAAATTGGACATGGCTCTACCTAAAGCTAGTTTCTTAGGATCCTTTACATGCTGGGTTGGGATTTATAAAGATCTAAAGGTTCCCAAATTATACATCACTGTCATCCACACTGGACTAGTAAGATTTAATTTGAGTGGGAGTATTTCGCTTGCCATTGCGGAGGTTATTATCTACGAGAGCATAGGTACTCTACTCCCTCCTGAGAAGGACGGAACCCGGGTATAGGGCTCATGTTATGCAAATGCAAGTGCAAGTGTGTATAAGGAAACATGTTAGACTCAAATCAAATTATTACCCCTATCCTAAATGCCCCACAATTTATTAGCAATAATATATACAAATATAAAACATAAAATAAATAACATAAAATGCAAATGCAAACAAAATCATTTTCAAAATCCAAGTGAATTAAGTTTAAATATCATTCAAGACTATTAAATTAAAACTTTGAATAACACAAGATTAATGAATGGCTTGACCCTCAAAAAGCGTCCCCAGTGGAGTCGCCAAGCTGTCATAATGGTTTCGCACTCGACGATTTTGAAAAACATTTAAAAACAAAAGGGAGTCGCCACCAATCTTTTTTGACTAAGTGTGATTGGTCACCTGAAAATCTTGTCATTCTAACAAAATCTTAAAATTAATTAAGTTTTATTAAAAAGACAATTTTTGGTCTGCGAAAACAAAATCGAGTCCGGGAGTACGGTTATGCGTGGGGAAGGATTAGCACCCCCACGACGCCCTTTAAAAACAGTACCATAATAATCATGTGTTATCCTTTAGTTTTAATAAAATGGTCTTGAATTAATATTTAAAAATAATTCTTATTTCATTGTGATCAATTTTATTCTTTTTTATTCAAAGTTATTTTTTTATTTGTAAAAATCATTTTGTTTTATTTTAAAAAGTTAAATTTTATTTTTCAAAAGTGAATGTGAACATTTTTGTATTCAAAAATTAGATCAAATATCCCAATACTCTGGTAACATTTGAAATAATTTTCCTCACCTAGAGATTTCTTAAGAATCACTACTTGTGAGTTCTATAAAATCTCATCATCAGAAATTTATTTAATTAAATTTAAATTTTATTATTATTTTTTCTTCTTTATTTAAAAAAATAAATAAAATTTTTTATTTTTATTTTTAATAAAAATTTAAATTATTGAAAAATCATACTAAATATCCCAATACTCTGGTAACATTTAGTAGACTCCTCTCACCTAGGGATCAGTTAAGAAATCAGTACTTGTGAGTTTCATAACATCCCATCATCGGGAATTTGTTTATTTAAAATTAAATTTTATTATTAATTTCTTTTTTCTTTCTTAAAATAATTATTTATTTTCCTTTTTAACAAAAATTTAAATTATTGAAAAATCATACTAATTATCCCAATACTCTGGTAACATTTAGTACGACTCTTCTCACCTAGGGATCGTCAAGAAATCACTACTTGTGAGTTTCATGACATCCCATCATCGAAAATTTATTTATTTATTATATTTAATTATTATTATTAATTTCCTTTTTGGATTTTCTTTTAAAAACTTATTTATTTTTATTTTTTAATAAAAATTTAAATTATTGAAAAATCATGCTAAATATCCCAATACTCTGGTAACATTTAGTACGACTCTTCTCACCTAGGGATCAGTTAAGAAATCACTACTTGTGAGTTTCATAACATCCCATCATCGGACGTCATTCTATTTCCAAAAACTAATTAATTTTCACATAGATAATACAATTTAACTTGCAAGTTATTTTGACCAAACATATATTTTTAGTTTTTTTTATGCATATTATATTAAAGAATCAAGAAACTTTGCTATTTTAAAGATTTAAACAATCATGCGAATAAACAAACAAACAGATAAACAAATATTGTTAAGTTTAAATTAAAAAAATAAATAATTAAAATAAATAAATAAATAAAAGAAGATACGACAATTTGGGCTATAACCCAAACTATTTTAAGGCCTTTGAAGCGGGTCACTGCTGATTGGGCCTTGAGGTGGGAGTGAAGCCCAAAGCAAGTGGGCTGGTGCTAGACAGATCGGGTCGGGTCGTGGCTCCGCAGCGGGTCGGACGTGGGTAGCCCCCTTCGCGGGTCAATCGCGCGGACCCGGGTCGGATCCGGGTCCACGTGCGCAGACCTGGGTCAGATCCGGGTCCACGCGCGGATCCTCTCCCTCTTTTTCTTTTTTTTTTTCAGCTATAAATTTCAATCTTTTTTTTTCATTTCATTTTTTACCTTTTTTCTTAAAAAAAATTCAGAGCTTCTCAAAGCTCTCGACCGGGGCGATTTCCGGCCGTCGCTTACGCCACTGCCGGCCGCCGTCGACCGCCGTCTCCGGTGGCCAAATCTCAAAAAGCTTGCGCCTTTCCTAAAGCTTTCAATCTCCTCTTTCCGTTTCTGACCTTCGTTTTCCCAAAAAATGGCCCTAACCCCACGGATTTGAGGTCGAAACCTTCGGCCTCTCCGTTTTTATTTTGATTTTTTCTTTTCAGCTCTGGTTTCGGATGTGTTTGGGTTTGATTTTTTGTTGTTGTTTTTGTGTTTTTTGCAGGTGGGGATGGTGATTTAGGTCTCTGTGTGTGTGTACTTGGTGGTTCACAGTTGTTGGGGTTGTTTCGGGTGAGGCTCAGGTAGCGCAGATGGCTGGGTGGTTGAGGGTATCAGGTGGTTTTGGCGTTGGTGAGGGTGGTGTTTAGGGGTTTCTGGTGAGGCTTTGAGATGGGAGCCTTCAGCTTCGGTCCTATCGGTGGCCAAAAGAGGGGTCCTAGGTAGTGAGGATGATTGGTAGGGGTTCGGGATTCACAGAGGGATGATGGCTCACAGTTGGGTGGTCGAACGGGGTTGCCTAATAGGTCTTCTGGTGAATGGTGGCCAAAAAAAAGGTCTCGGGTCTGCGGAGGGTAAATGGCTTTCGAGCCCCCTTGGTCTAGAATGGTGGTCTTTAAAAGAAGTAGAGATTGGCATAGATGGGATGAGCTAACCAGCAGCTGGCAGGGGTGCTGGCAGGATGAGTGACAGAGACTGGCGGTGGCTGATGGACAGCCTTGGGGAGAGGGGCTGGCAGGGTGATGGCCGACAGTTCTGGGGAAGAGAACCCCATTAAATGCTCTGATTGGATTGTTGATGGAAAAGGAGACTAATAATAATAATAATAATAATAATAATAATAAAAAGAAAATAATAATAATAGTAATAATAAAATAAAGTAGTAGTAATAATAATAATAATAATAATAATAATAATAATAAAAAGAAGAAAAAGATATTAATAATAATAATGCTAATAATAATAATAACACAAATAATAATAAAAAAATAAAAACAAATACAAATATATATGAAAATGATAATAATAACAAAAATGGGACAAAATTAGGTGTCAACATAAAGTATTTGTTTTTATTAATAATGTTTAGAAGGGAACAAATAAAGTAAATAAGAAATTTGACTTTGAAATTAATTTTGTTTCATATTTGGATTAATTTGATACCTTGGTTCTAAATCTTTCGTAGAATTCAGTTTTTTTTCTTATGAAAAGAGATTTTTTATTGGATTTTGATTTTTGGTATTATTAAAAAGGGAAAACTAAGAGGGCAGTGAAAATAAATAGAGAAAACAGAAAATTTAAAAAGAAATTTCAAAAAAGTGAAAACAAATGTGAAAAAAAGTAAAATAATTTTTTAAACTCTAATTTTGCACAATTAAAAATTATTCTATTTTGACATTATCTAAAAAATTATTTAATCTTTATTAGATTTGAAAATAGAAAAAAAAAAGCACACACACATCTTTTGTGCAGAGCAAGGCAAAGAATAAAATAAAATCTTTTCCATATGAATATTTATGCGGTCAAACTTGACGATAAAATTCCAGAAAGAGATAACCTTATCATTTTTTTATCAGTAATATTATTTAATTTATAATTAATTCATGAATTTCTAAATCAATTCAATTTGAGGTTGAGACAGTAGGAGGTGGGGTTTAATGGCTTCCAAGCCACTATGGCAGCTCCTTTTAATCAAATTGATGCTGACTTCCTATAACTAATTAAGAAAGCTAGAGTTGAAATATGGAGACAGCCCTCCCTTGGCCAAACATCCTCCTTGGAGACACAGGGTGAGCAACCAACTTCACCAATGGTAGAAGCAGAACGGTCAGAGGAAGCTCTGGAGAAAGAGGCTGAGCAACCATCTTCTTCTAGGGCTGAATGTGAGCAGCCAAAGAAAGCTCCAGAAATATAGGCTGGGTAGTCATCTTCTCTAAGGGCAGAAGGTCAACAGCTAGAGAAAGATTCAGAGAAAGAAGTTGAGCAGCCATTTTCTCTAAGGGCACATTTCACAATATAAAGAAAATTATGAATGGCTCATCTATTTTCCATTCATTTCAATCAGTATGTACAATGGTTTATGTGAGTATCCCAATTTTCTTATATTTGATTTAAGCTACAAAGTGTAGGGATTTAAAAGAGAAAATTTATTGTTAAAATATTTAATGAAGGGTCTGTTCGATAAGATTCAGAAAGGTACTCGATGAGGGCCCCATCAGGATTTTCTCTGTCCATATCGAAGTGAGACCCTAGAATGTTGATATTCGAGATGAAATATGATCATAGTAATAATCTGTATTTCAAAATTATCTCATTTGAGTATATTTTGAAAAACGAGAAACAAATTTGAAAATGATGATCGTATTCATACCCTGGATCAACTTTTCTAAATAACGATCAAACTAAATTGATTTTGAACCCACATATTGTCATAGGATGATCCTCGCGTAAAGAAGTTTCACATGGATCCAGTTGGTGAATTGAATTACGCAAAAATGTTAAAAACAACACGAATGAAACTGAAAATATTCGTTAAGGCGTAGTTTGGTAATTTCACTACCCATACTTGATCAAACCACCTTAGAAGTCAACTTTTGATCATATTTGACTCAAATATATAGAAAATAATAAAAATAAAACGTAAAATCGGAAAAAATAATAATAAAATAAATTAGGATAGAAATGAAAATATTGAAATAGTGTGAGGGTAAATTAGTCATTTGTCAAGTGGCTAGTCAAAGCTAGTCAACCTCTGATTTATATTGATTAAAATAAATAAAATTTAATAAAAAAATAAAAAAAGAAATTCTAACCTGGAAATAATTTTACTATGCAGTGGCATATGTTGTAAAAAGGTAAATTTTAAGAGGGCATTTTAGACACTTAAAAAATATAGCAAATTTTACAATTAAAATATAAATTAATTATATCAATAAAAATCAGACCAAAAGATACCATCTTCAGCCTTTAAACCACCGACTCTCCTTGTTGTTTCTGTTGCATGTTTCTGTTCTACTAATCCATGAATTCTTCAAGCTTTTTTTTGTACAACTCCAATTGTTCTTCATCAAATCACCCAACCGCCTCCACAAAACCTCTTCCTTACATCAAAATCACCTTAAATGCAGAATTTGGGAGACTGACGTAGAGGAAACAGATTTGATTTTTGGGGCTGTATGGGATGATGTTGTTCTTGATGCTAGCTATAGTATCTACTTGCCTTAAGCTTGGATGATGTGATTTGAGGCATGGGTTGAATTAAATGGAGCTATTGAAGAAGATGACAGATTCGGTTAAAAAAAATGAAGAAAACTTAGTGATTTTAATGTATGATGCTAGCTTTTAATAGAAAACGATGAAGGAAATCTGTTTGGAACTTGGTTAAAGCTTGGATTAAATGGTCAATTGCCAAGGCATGAAGTGGTGTGAGCATAGGTATCTAGACCAGAATAGAGACTGAACGAATGGTGAGGATAATTGATGAGCTGGAAGTGTTTGATGATAATCCTAAATGGGTAAAGAGGTTCATAAAAGTTGAGTTGATGGAAGAATGAAAACCATGAAGGGAAAACAATTAGAAGCTCTTGGCCATGGCATTTGAGAGAGGAGGATGATGCAAATTTAACGTGTAAAAGATGAAATATAAATGTAGTAAATGTGTAAAAATATTCATAAAGATAAAATTGAAAAAGATGAAAAATAATAAGAAATTAGCTAATGGGAACCATTCAGTCGGTGAAGAAAGAGTTTGTGTAGAGGTAACTTAATGTAAGATGATTATAAAACTAGTACAAGAATGAACAAAGTTAAATTGTAAAATTTGAATTAAAAGAGATAAGTTTTAGCAAATGGTGATTCGGCCTAGTGTAATTAGTATGGTGTTCCATGAAAAATTATATGATCTAGTAAGTAGAAAATAATAAATGTAGGTTAATAAAATTTTTGGTGAAACCTTAAAATCACTACAAAAAAATGAACCTTCAGCGACGGAAAATTCCGTCGCTGATAGTTAAATTCCGAGGCTGATAGTCTTCAGCGACGGATTACCTACGGATTATCGACGGAAATTTTTCTGTTGGAAAAATCGATGTCGCTGATGCTCACTCCGTCGCTAAAACTTCATTTTCGTCGGTAATTCCGTCGCTAATTAACAACGGAATTTTTTTACTTCAGCGACGGATTTTATGTCATTAGTGACGGAAAATTTCGTCGCTAAAAACATAATTTCGTCTTTTAATTTATATAAAAATCCGTCGTTAAAAGGCATCAGCGACGGAAATTTCCGTCGCTGATAGTTTTATTATTATTTTATTTTATAAAAAAATCCGTCGCTAAAAGGCATCAGCAATAATTCCGTCGCTGATAGTTTGTTATTTTTGTTAATTCAATAAATATTCTGTCACTAAAGAGCATCAGTGACGGAAATTCCGTCGCTAATGTTATGAATTTCGTTGCTAATTTGATGAATTTTTTCACTTATTTAACAGATTTTGTTATTAATTTCTATGAATTTTGTAAAAAAAATGTTCTGAAATTAATTATTTATATTTATATTTATAGAGAGAGAGAGAGAGAAACATGTAAAATAAACCTAATATTTATACTTAAATCCATAATCATTATCTTAAAATAAATTAACTAAAAAAAACAAAAATACATTATCTTCAACATCATTATCACCACTGCCACCAACACCTCACAGTATCATCATCATCAGCTGTAAGTAAAAAACAAAAAACAAAAATATAAGTATTAAAGTTTATTATATAAAAAATTGACAAAATAAATATAAAAGAAAAATAGAGTAAATTTACAAAAAAAAGGAAAAAAAATAAAAGGAAAGAGGGATAAAGAAGAAAAACTAAGAAAAAAACGAGAAGATGGACAAAAAAGAAGATAGAGAGGAGTGAAGAGGAGAGAAAACAGAGAATATGAAAATATATAGAGTCTTTGGCATGCATACAGAGGAATTACCGACGGAATTACCGACGGATTAGCGACGGAAATTCCGTCGCTAATGCTATGTCAAAATATTTCCCGCTACAGCTCAGGCGAGAAAAATTCAAAATTTTTTTTTATTTTTTTTGAATTTAAGGCATCAGCGACAGATTTTTTCCGTAGCTATTTCCGTCGCTGTTGCTTTTTAGCGACGGAAAAAATCCGTCGCTGATGCTTAATGAAAGAAATTTATTTATTTATTTTTATTTTTTTTGATTTAAGGCATCAGTGACAGATTTTTTCTGTAGCTAATTCCGTCGTTGTTGCTTTTTAGCGACGGAATAAATCCGTCGCTAATGCTTAATGAAGGAAATTTATTTATTTATTTTTATTTTTTTTGATTTAAGGTATCAGCGAAGGATTTTTCCGTAGCTAATTCCGTCACTGTTGTTTTTTAGCGACAGAATTAGCGATAGAATAAATCTGTCGCTGATGCTTAATGAAGGAAATTTATTTATTTATTTATTTTATTTTTTTCGGATTTAAGGCATTAGCGACGGATTTTTTCCGTAGCTAATTCCGTCGCTGTTGCTTTTTAGCCACGGAATTAGCGACGTAAAAAATCCGTCGCTGATGCTTAATGAAGGAAATTTATTTATTTATTTATTTTTATTTTTTTTGATTTAAGGCATCAGCGATGAATTTTTTCCGTGGCTAATTCCGTCAATGTTGCTTTTTAGCGACGAAATAAATCCGTCGCTGATGCCTTAAATTCGAAAAAAATAAAAAATAAATAAATTTCTTCATTAAGCATCAGCGACGGATTTTTTCCGTCGCTAATTCCGTCGCTAAAAAGCAACAGCGATGGAATTAGCTACGGAAAAAATCTGTCGCTGATGCTTAATGAAGAAATTTTTACCTATAAGTTTTAGCGACGGAAATTTCCGTAGCTAATTCTGTCACTAATTTAGGCGCCAATGAATAGTAGGTTCCCGCTACATTTAGCGACGGAATTAGCGACGGAAAACTCTCTGTCGCAAATTACCTATGGAATTCCGTTACTAATTCCGTCGCTAAGTAAAAAATATTTTCTGTCACTAATCCGTCGCTGATGCTATTTTTTAGCGATGGAATTTTTCCGTCGCTAAAATTCCGTCGCTGAAAGTAATTTTCTTGTAGTGAATGTGAAAATAAAATAAAAATAAAATATGAAGAATATATGAATATATATATATATATATATATATATATATATATATATATAGATTAATTAAATTATTAGTGAGATTACAATTGGAAAATAATAAGTAAAATTCAAGCATGGAAAATTGATCATAATAAATATTACAAGACATTGATGAAGTAAACTAGAATGAGAGAATATAATTTAAACTATAATTACATTGTGACAATTAACAGAAAATAAAATAAAATAAATTGATTTTAGGAATAAATAAAATGGAAAACAAGAATTTATTGCAGTATTCATTTTAATTATATATGGGATTTTGAACAGGAAATGAAATTATTGGTGACATGAAAATTTAGGAAAGAATGGGAATTTATGGAAATCATATTTTGGTATTAATGGAAAAATGAAATAAATTAATAATTGATAATGATAATAGAAAATAGAAAATATGGAATGTTTATTAGAATTATAATATAAAAATTTGAATATAATTTAGAATTATTGTGCAATATGAAGTACGAGAAATACAGAGGTGTAAATGGAGCTACTGGATTTTTTTTGGTCGAAACCATCCGATATCCCCACACTATTCTGGTATAGGATTAATCCGGATTCGAGCCGGGCAGGACCCAAAGGGCGGTAAAGCTCTCCCTTAAGAGTTTTAACATAGCTGCGTACCTAGGGTTCGAACTCGAGACCTCTGGTTAAGCTAGAACAGCCCCTTACCAGCTGATCTACGTGCTCTTAGGTTGCTACTGGATTTTTATATTGCAAGGAAGTAGAGGTAAGGAACATATATAAGAGTTGCATAGGATATGTTTTACTTGCGATTGAAAATTCTCGGAAGCCTCATTTTAATCGTTCCTCACCTATTTTTCCTGAATACAAGCAATAGAAATATATCTTATATATATCTAAATATTGCCTTACATAAAATGATTTACATAAATTAATACAAATGAAATGATTTACATGCATTGCATTACATGAAATGATTTATATGAAGGAAATTACATGAAATGATTTACATAAATTGAATTACATGAAATGATTTGCCTAATCAATTTATATGAAATGATTTATATGTAATAAGTATTTCTTTATATGATTTTGGATTGATTGAAGATAATTGCTAATTAAATTTTTTCTACTGTTGAATTATATGATTTAAAAAATTGATTTTCGTTTTGATTTATGGGTATATGGAAATAATTTTACAAGACTGATAACTCCTTGATGATCATGCATACATGATTGATATGACAAGGGTTGGGAGATCTTTGCGCAAGTCCCTAGTACTACAATGCAACTGACGAGTGTACACTGTGTACTTATTGACAATGGCCATTGTTATGAGGTAGGACTTGTTCCTATACGAGGTCCTTAAAAAGGATACGAGATTTGTGCATGAATCTTTGAGAAATTTATTTTCTTTAATGATATGTGATATTGGTTAGATTAACTGAATGATCTGTGTCCTAACAATTTTTGTCCGGGGACCTAATTGCTAGACGTTAAAAATTATGGAGTTGCCACAAATCAATTTTAACTTAGGTGTGATTGGCCACCTATTCAAAACTAAGAATAAGTACACTGATCTACATTCCAAAATTTTAGTTCGGGAGTACGGTTATGTGTGAGGAAGGTATTAGCACCCCCACAACACTCGTCCAATGGACGGTACCAATTAATCATGTTTTATTTTAAGCAATTTTAATTTAAATGGTCTTTTATTCTTAATTAAAATTTTCTTTTTATTATTTAATATTTTCATTTTTCTTAAGATATTCTCCAACACTTTGATCGAATTCTCAAGAAAATTTTGTTACTTCAAGAGTATTCATAGGACACACTTGTCTTCGTGAAAAGGCTCCGTCATCGGATTAATTAAATATTTTATTAAAGGATTTAATTTCATTTTTTATTGTTATTTTTGATAATAAAATTTTGACATTAAAATTATTCCTCCGAATTTTCCAACGCTTTGGTCAAATTTAAAAGGAACATCTTCATGCCTAGAATTTTCTGAATATCACACACTTGTAAAATTTTATTTTAGTTGGAGTTTCATTTACTATCACTATTATAGAAAATTTACATTTTTTATTTAAAGATTATTCATTATTGTCGTATTCTTTAATTTTGAGTTGGACTAATTCACTATATTTTCATTTAATCTTTATAAGTTTTAGCAAAAATTTTTCTACATTCTTCAACACTTTGATTGAATGTAAAAGATTAAAGATATTAATTTTTGTTCCAAATTTGCCAACATTTTGGTCAAATTTGGATTAGGCTTTTCATTTCTTCCTTTTATTTATTTAATTATATATTTCAAGATTATTATTATTATTATTATTATTATTATTATTATTATTATTATGGTTTTCGTGAAAATTTTTCTACATCCTTTAACACTTTGATTGAATGTAGAGGATTAAAGTTATTAATTTTTGTTCCAAATTTTCCAACACTTTGGTCAAATTTAGAAAATCATTTTATCAATTAAAGATTTATTTTTAATCTACCATACATGAACCTCTTTCATTTCTAGGTTTATAGATTTAATTACAATGCAAATTATGTCCAAAGCAAGTTTTTTATCTAATATTTATGGAATCCAAGTCATGATATCCAACTAATATGCAAAAAGCCTAAACTAAATTATTCATCCATTATTCAAAAGCCTATGATCATTTATTTGCATATATTATCAATTAATTAACCTTTCATAAAACCATGATTATTTTATTATTATTATTATTATTATTATTATTATTATTAAACTATTACAAATAGAACCCAAGCTTAAAACGTCAACTTTTTTTTAAGAAGCCCAAAATAAATACATGTCTTTAATATGCACATGACCCATATTATTAAACCAAAGCCCAAGCCAACATCCAGCATTTTAAATGAGTCAAGCAATATCAGTTAGACAATATCATAGAGGCAAAGGAACAGAAAAAAAAAAAGACAAAAGGCTAATGGGAAAGAACAAAAGATGCTCACAGTTATCGAGTAAGGGCTTTTCTTCTCTTTATTTTTTTAACTTTCAATCAGGTTTCCTTTGAACCGAAATAGTGAGCGACCAGCAACTACCCCCTGCTGGCATCACGGTGTTGTAATCGCTGCTCCTTCGCTTCAGTCTCCACGTGAGTTTCCACCGGTACTACTTGATGTCGTCTGTCTCCTGATTTTGGGTATTTAGAGTGAAAATTGATTTGGGTCTTTTTTTATTATCTGTATCGTCTGCTAGAAATTGATGCTATTTTTTTGTGGTTTTTCTACATTTTGTGGCAATCTGATTGTGGGTTTTGGGTGGCTTGAAGTGTGGATGGATGAAGTGCAGTGGAGACCTTAAGCATGGGTGGGCAATGTAGGTTGTAATGACTGGGTGTGGTGAAGCTTGGGTGGCTAGCGGAACGAGGATCTTTTTGGGTTTTCTCCTAAGCTTTTTCTTTTCTCTCTGTTTTCGTCTCTTATATCAATGTCTTTGTATGTTTTCTCCTTGTTTTTTTTTCACTCTTGTCTATATCTCTCTCTGTTTCTCTATGTTTTTCTCTGTTCTTTCCCCCATTCTCCATTCACTCTCCAGCCCTTTAAATAGGCATTTGATGTCCAAAAAGACAGATAAAATCTTTGAGATCCCAGGGATTATAATTCATTTTTTGACAGATGATCTTTATAAAAGCTGGCTCCTCTTAAATGTTGATGGAAATTGGTTTGAAAATGGTGACTCTTGCGTGAAGGCCATGGCTAAAAAAGACGGTCTGTAGGATCTTTAGATCATGGTTTTTTTTTAAACCAGTGCTCTTCCCTATTCCTTACTCTCCTCGAGCAGTTTTCAGTGTGTATTTAGTAAATGAAAAGGATGAAATCTTTGAGATTCAGATATTATAATCAACCTGTAAATGGGCTTTAAATGCAGATGGTATTTGTCAATGGAGTTGGTGGGATGACAGGGTGATCGACGACCAAAGAGCTGGCAAGCACCGACCACAACCTTTCTCGCCATTTTCTTTTTTTATTTTATTTAATTTATTTGAATACTGATTTTCTTTTTTCTATTTTCTCTTTTCTTCTTCTCTCTTCTTTTTTTTAATACAAATTCCAAATAAAATATATAGGCTCATTGGATTTTGGGCTTCAACCCAATTAATTTTCACATATCAAGTAAAAGGCCCAATTATTTAAGACAAATTTGGAATTGATCTTTGAAAGACAAAATTCAATCTTCATGATACTTGAATTAATTTAAGCTTTAAATTCATATCGAAAGCCAAATTACTCGAAATTAATTCAAACATACACACACACGATTAAATTGAGCAAATTTCAATCTCAAATTACTAAGACTGAAACAAGATCCAATTCAAATATATTTACAATTCCGGACAAAATTAGGTGTCTACAATATGATTTACGAGCATAGAATATGATTTACTTGAAAAGTTATAAAAGAAATGATACAAGTTTTAAAGAATATGATTTTGTGATACATTTGCATGTACTGTATTTTAATTATTTTAAGGTAAATTGTTTTATTGTTTTGAGTGAAATTACTAAAAGTATCGCTTAATCTCATAATTTAAAAATGTTATCGTATTGTTTATTGCATTGAATAAATTGCCACATGTTTCATATTAATTTTATCGTCAACTGTTCACTCCCTATAGTCACATTTAGAAATCGGAACATAATAGATATTTTAAAGTACCTTCCATACTCCACCTGGTTACTTAGCCGACTATAGTATTCTCCTTATATTGTTTCCTAGTGAGCTGTTAGGAAGTAAATATTTTTATGCATTTAATATTTATATTTAATATGTTTTCATAATTAGTAAAGTAAACGAATTTTTTAACTGCATATAGTACGCACTTTTATATATGTTTCTTACTGGGTTTTCTTTAAAGCTCACCACCCTTACTCACCATCCTAGATAGCTCATCGGAGTATGTACAGACCATTGCGATAGATTAGTGGAGAAAATTACTAGAAGTTTAAAGTACTCAATGACCAGGTATATGTAGAATTTTATATTTATATTCAGATTAGCAAATGCACAGCAGATGTATTTCTATTAGGATGTAAACAGTGTAAAGTTAAATTAAAGAATGTATATGAATTATAGGATGTAATTTACTCTAAATGATTATAAATAGAAACTATAGATATTATGTTATAGATTTTATTTTGATTTTCTTATTTCTTATTTATGTGTTAAATAACTTAATAGTATAAAGGTTTAATTGAAATGGAAATTGTAAAATGAACTTACACTGACATTGAGTACAATCCGATTATTACCAAATGAATGAATAAGAAAGAAGTAAAAAAGAAAAAAAATTAGTTCGAAATTTTATAATTCTGGACTTTACAGTTTATATACTGGTTGTTGGTTAAGGAAGCTAACAACCTTCTAGAAAAAGTACAAAAAGTCTTTTTGCTACCAAAATTCTGTTATAACTAACTCCTAATACTAATTACAATGTTTAAACTACATAAGCTTTCATTTATTTGATTGAGCAATACTCCTCTACTATCCATTGCTGCTAATTCTTGATTGATCTACCCCTTCCCTCGTGCAAGCTGGAAAGTACAAATTTTAGACTCTTATCTTTGACAAGAAACCATGGAAGATAGCAGGATGAGAGGCCTTGGTAAAAACATCAGCTAACTAATTTTTAGACTGAATAGGAAGAAGATGAATAATACCAGCAATAAGTTTTTCCCTTACCATATGACAATCAATATCAATGTGTTTTGTCCTTTCATGAAACACAGGATATTTCGCAATATGCACAATTGATTGATTGTCACAAAACAACAGAGCTGGAGAAGGATGTGGTATGTGAAGATCATGTAAGAGGAAGAGCAGCCATTGAAGTTCACATGTTCTTGCCGCTAATGTTCGGTACTCAACTTTAGATGAAGAATGAGACACTATGCTTTGCTTCTTAGAACGCCAAGAAAAAAGAAAAAAAAACCAATGAAAACATAGTAGACTGTGATAGACTTGTGAGAATCAATGCATGAAGCCCTATCTGAGTTTGAGAAAGCATTGAGCTTAAACTATGAAGATGCAGGGAAGAAAAGGCCTTGACTAGGAGTAGCCTTCAGATACCTAAGGACTCTATGAGAAACAACAAGGTGATTATGGGTAGGTTTGTCAAGAAACTGAGACAATTACTGAGTTGCATAACTGATGTCAGGTCGAGTAGAGGTTAAGTACAACAACTTACCAACAAGCCTCTTATAAGTTGTGATGTCTTCCAAGGTCGTACTATCATCATGAGAAAGTTTAGTAGAAGGAGCCATAAAAGAACTTGTTGGTTTACAGTTCAAAAAGCCTGCTTCAGAAAGTATATCAAGTTATACTTTCTTTGTGAAATATTGATACCAACAGATGATCTAGCAATTTCCAACCCTAGAAAATACTTAAGGGAACCAAGATTTTTTATCTTGAAATGATCATGTAGCATCTGTTTGACTGTAGTAATCTGATCAAAATTGTCACTAACAACAAGAACATCATCAACATAAACAAGTAAAGCTATGAAGAAAGAATCTGAGCACTTGAAAAATAGAGAAGGATCAAAAGTAGCTTGGGTGAAACCACATTGCAATAGACCTGCTATAAGCTTTGCATTCCATTGTCTACTTGATTGTTTAATTCCATAAATTGATTTAAGCAATTTACAGACCTAATTAGGCTTAGTGACTGATAATAATATATTTGTTATATTATTTTTAATATTTATTACCACATTTATTGCTATATTCTTCTGTGAAATTAATTGTTTAATGTATCTTATGAATTAATTTAGAGAAAGTGATTTGGGAATTAATTTTGGAAATTATGGCATGAAATCAAACAATAAATTTTGTAATTGGAATAAATTTTTGAAATATACATTGTTTGATTTTCGAAAGTTGTAATTAAATTCTTATTTGTTTTAAAGACCTTTGGACCATAGGATTAAATATAATAAAGGGCTAAGATTTATTTCTTGCTGAAGAAGAAGCCGTAGAAATTTTTAAAGGAAAAGAAAGAAATTATAAAAGAGGAAGAAAGGGGCGGTTGTAAAGGACACAGAAGAAAATCAAGACACAGATAGAAAAAAAAATTTAGAAAACAAACAGAGAACAGAGGGGAAGTGAGGATCGATACTAGGCTGTTTAGTGGGTTTTCTTTGCTGCTGTGTTTCTTTCTATTTTGCAAATTAGTTGCTCTTTGTGTTTGTCACTGCTTTAACAAGGAAGAAAGAGCTGCTGCAGTAACGTGGAGTAGCTGGAATTTATAGCAAAACAATAGCCAAACCTTGAATGGGAACAGAACCTTGTGCTGCAACTTTAAAGCAAGCTGTGACTGAAAGCTATAATTTTGAGAACGGGGCATGGTTGAAGGTGTACAGGTGCGTGTAACGAGCATGAGATAACCTTGTTGCTGTGAAGATATATAGTTGCTAGACTTGTTGTTCCAAAACCAAAAGAACACGTGCAAAGCTACTGTTTATGATTCACAAACAGAGGCTCTACTTGGGGCCAATCATAGATAATTTGCTATCCACATATAATCAGTTTTAAGAGGCTGCCACCTTTTTAACTTAATATTAATTGCATTATTACATTATTAGATTTTTTTTATTTATTAGCTATTATTTGATAAGCATGAATTTTCAATTTAATTTGTTGGTTTGTGCTAGATTAAACATGAACTAATTTTCTTGCTAGGAATTTGATCAACCCTACTTGTATATTTTATGTCTTTATGATTAATTGATCAATTCTTAAATTCTAGTATCATTCATTGTGATTAATTCAATCTTTTGATTTGTGTTATTGATTGGCCACCTTTAATATAAATTAATTAACTGTTTGAGACATGGTAAGGGTACATATCATATGCTAAGCCATGTATAACTCTCTTGAATAATTGAATAAATATTTGAGGCATACATCAAGCTAGAATATTTATTTGGTTTTTGTTGCATATTCTTCTATTCTTAATGGATTTTTAGTCATTGATTATGCTACACATCATAGGTAATTAAATGATTAAAAATACTTGATTATAGCTGCCATCAAACAGAGTAAACATATATTAGGAAGAATGAACCCTAGAATTGAATTTAGACTTTTAGGATTGAAGACATAAAATTGCAATGTATTGATGAAATCAAATTCCTAGGCTTTTCTCTATTGGTTAATTTCTTGATTTTATTAGGTTAATTAATCTGATTAGTTAATTTAGTAATTACTTAGATACTTAGGTAATTTCTTTGGCTTTCATAATTTTTTTGGGCATAAGTGAAGGAAACCGAAACAAACACGCAGCGGAATTTAAATCATTCGGCCTCCACCAGGATCGATTCGGAGAGCTGCCTGATTAGGGTTTCGAGATTTACCTAACGTTTTCTCTGATTTTCTGTCGTTGGTCGAGTCACAAGCAACAACTTTCGTTCCTGCCTCTATGGTATCCACAGGAACGGATCTCACGACTCTTGAACGTCTCACGATCAGAAGCCTTAAAGAGCGTTTTTGATTCCTTATAACCGAATTGCTAGCTTCGATTAAAAGAATATTTTGTTTTCTGTTTTTGTGCGGCTCTTTTTTTAGAAAACACAAAACATCCTTTTATAGGCAGTAAATTTTACCCTAAAATTTACTGTCAAACAGAACTCTAATCCTACTTAGAATAGGATTAGTTATATCCTTAATCCAATTCAGAATAGGATTATTTATATCCTTAATCCAATTCAGAATAGGATTAATTAAGCTCCTCATTGATCCGTTCTAAGTGTGCGACCCAATAGGTTCTCAAAACAATGGCAATGACAAAATTGTCACAGGCAATGAGCGGTATCTAGCAACACATCATTGCTACCCATGTAACGAGAATGTCAATGACTCGACATAACCTTACTCGTGATAAATGTTACCGTGTAGTCTAATCCCTTTATCCTTTGATGTCTTGATTAGACACAAGTCATGGAATGTGTCACACTTGTATAGTCTAATCAGCGTTTCTTGATTCCTGAGTAGACTAATTAATCAAATAAAATCAATATCTCATATTGACTTATTCGAGCACGGCCATGCATTTCTTAGTCTCACTCTATCAAAGGGCCCAAGACATCACTCTTGTTATATAAGAGGGATAAATCCTATCTTGATCACTCAACATCCCTCTACATAGATCAAGGCATACCCAATTACTACCTTTATAGTCCATCCTGTTACGAATGACATCTAGCAGCATTAAAGTATGCAATTCTCTATGTTGGAATCTCTGATGATCTCAAGTCAAATGATCACATACACCATCATCACTATGAGAATCGCTTATGACACTCATATAAGAATCCATGTAGCGTTCTCATGGACGGTCGATCCAGTACATAGTTCTCTAACATGTACCTATGTGATGACTTGATATCCTATATCCATGACAATGGTCATCAGTCAACCACATACTTGTCTTATCGTATCATTGTTATCCTTGTTCACAATAATACTTGACTAGGGATATTTAAAGAATAGTGTGTTATTACTATTCTAAGGACATTATCATATAAGATTACATTACGCAGTTATAAGACAAATATAATAATGAACTATAAATAAAATGTCATGATACATAAAAATGCCAAAGTCAATCATCTAATGAATGGTTTTAAGGGCATAATCCAACAATAAGTAGTTAGAATTTAATTGAATACATTTAGCAAATCTTTATGGAATCGGCTCTTGTATTTGCACGCTATACTACCTTGATTCGTGTATTTACGAGAATATAACTTTTTGTTCATCAGTGACAGTAACTCCTGGAGGAATTTTCATGTAAACTTCCTTATGCAAATCACCATGAAGAAATGCATTATTAATATCCAACTATTCCAAATACCAATTTTTAACTACAGATAAGGCAAGAAGCATACAGATAGTACATCTTAGCAATAGGGGAGAAGGTATCTAAATAATCAATGCCTTCTTGTTGTGTGTAGCCTTTGGCTACAATCCTTGCCTTATACCTCTCAACTATTCCATCAACCTTTAACTTTATCTTGTACACCTATTTGCATCCTATGGTATGCTTACCGGGAGGCAAATAAACAAGTTCCCAAGTTGAATTAGCTTGTAATGCTTAAAGTTCAATTTGCATTACCTCTTGCCAACAAGCATGTTTGATAGCTTGTTCAAAGGTTTATGGCTCAAGTATTGAATTAAGAGAATGAGAAAAAAAATCTATGAGGAGTAATGTGTGACTAAGAGATAATACCTGAGATATTGGATGAGGATAGGACACATCTACAAGAGGTAGTTGATTAGTGCTTGGAAGTTCATAGGTGTAATTTTGCAAATAAGATGGAACCTGTCTAATTCTGGTTAATCTTCGGGAAACAGTAGTATGTTCTGGTTAAAGAAGAGAACTTGAAGGTAAAGAATCAGTAGAAGGAGAATTAAAGTCATAATGATTAGAGAAATCTATTTGAAGTGTTGGTAAAACAAGTGGTGAAGTAGAATGACTATGAAAGGGAAATTCTATCTCATAAAGGATCACATTCCTAGAACAAAAGATTTCATGAGAATGAAGATCATGTAGTTTGTAGCCTTTAATACCATTTGCAAAACTAAGAAAAACACATTTTCTAGCTCTTGGTTTAAACTTATTGCGGTTGTAAAAAATTGTAGATGCAAAACATAAACATCCGAAGACTTTGATATGATGATATTTGGGAGGAATGTTAAAAAGAAACTCAAAAGGTGTTTTATTATTAATGACTGGTGAAGGGACTCCGTTAATCAAGTAAGTAGCATTCAAAAACTTGTTGCATCTCTAACCTATACCGCAAGTGCATGGGTCGCGACAAGTAATAAAGAGTGAGTAGAGTATCGTTCTCACGAGGATTAATTAAGCTATTTTAGCTAAGTATTAAAATTGGTCACACCTAGATTTATTCAAGTAATAAGTAATTTTAAAATCAACTAACTATTAAAACTTAATAAATTCAAAACTTAAAATAAAATTTAAGGAAATTAAGAATTAAAACTTAATAAAATAAATAAATAAATAAAATCCATGAAGTTAAATTTTGCAAAATAAAAATTGAAATGCTTGTAAATAAAATAAACAGAATTTAAATCATAAAAAAAATAACCTAAGACAATTCTAAAAATATGCAACTTAATTATAATCTACTACTAACTTAATTCACCTTAAACTAATAATAAAATATTAATCTACTTAAGTAAAATAATAATCACTATTAACTAAAGTTAAAAAAAATAATAAAAACCATCCTTTACACTTGAAATAATAACACTTGCAACTTGAATATCAAAACAAAATAGCATGAAGTTGCCATGTAATTCACGCCACCATTGCATCGTTCAAGCAAAACAATATTTTGCTTAATATTGCCAGCAGCTCACGCACTTGCCAGCTTCCATCGCACCACGCCACTGCAAAGCCAACACGTAGCAACTGCGAAGAATAACGCCTCTCCACAGCCAAATCCTGTCGAACCAAAATCCAAGCAGATTGCCCATCTTGTTGCAGCAATCAACAATGAAAAACTTCGAATAAAAAAAATTGCAGCTACGAACAGAAATGAAACAGAGCAGTAAAAATATAATGCAAGACCATAAAGAGCAGAAAACTTTTTACGCAAAACCAAATTCATTAACAATTAAAAGAAATGCAGGAACTTAAGTACTTAAAGACAAGAAAGTCTAAAACCGAGAATGTGCAAAGTCGAAAATTAAAGAAAAAAACATGAGAACCCTCTCTTTAAACCTAAACTAAAACAGAAAACTACACATTAAAACTGTTACTAAACTAGAGGAAAACATGTAAAAAGAATACAATAAACGGTTGAGGAAGAGCTACTGTCCACAGCCATCATCCTCACACTTTTCTCTCCTGCGGCAGCTTCATTCCTTTTTGTATAGGTCAGGGCTCCTTCAAAAGGGCTTTAGCAAATAATCTTCATGGGCTGCCCTTTCTTTTGGGCTGGACTTTTCCATTGGGCAAAACTCAAGTAAAATGGTTAGTTTTGAGTTATTGGATTTTTGGGATTTAAGGTAAGCTAAGTGTATTTGGGTTTTATGTGATATTGAGGTAGGATTTAAGTGAGATATGGTAGAGTTTTTTAAATAATATATATTTTTTAAAGGTAATAGAAATAAGGTTTAGAGTTTGGAGAATGCTAAGTCTATGATTTTAAGGTGTTAAACACCAAATCCAACCATTGTTCCTTGATTTTCTTGTCATTTTCTTGATTTCCTCATTATTCTTGAATTTCCTACACATGAAAACAATTTAATTAAATTGGGAAGAAATTGCATTAAAAATTTCAAAATTTAAACAAAATTGATGCAATAAAATACTCTAAAAAGTGAATATTTTGGAGACTTATCAAGCAACACAATCTGCCCAGAAAGAAATTGATAGTTTGGCTTGAAAAGGCAAAGCTCTGGCCACATTAAGGATATGTTGATGTTTCCTTTCCACTTTACTGTTCTATTGAGGAGTAGATATACAAGAGGTTTGATGTACAATCCCTTTAGAGGGAAAGAAATCACTCATTGTACAATCCCTTTAGAGGCAAAGAAATCACTCATTCTAAATTCAGAATCTTGATCACTATGGTTACACTTAATTTGGGTATTGAATTGATTTTTAACAAATGTATAAAAGTTTTGAAGAATAGATCTAACTTCAAAATTGGACTTCATTAAAAATAACCCTGTTGCTCTACTATAATCATCTACAATGGTAACGAAATATTGAAAACTTGATAAAGATGGATATGGACTAGGACCCCAAATGTCAACATGTATCATATCAAAACATGAGCTAGTAAAAGAAATACTGATATGAAATGGTAATTTCTTTTGCTTTGCATAATGGCAAGTCCACAAGCAATATTATCTTCATTGACATGAATCGAATTATCTATAGAATGTAACAATTTTATTCTAGAATTTAAAGCATGACCTAACCTATAATGCCAAATATTAGCAGGAGAAATAGAAATAGAATTTCAAAGAGATGTATAAAAAGGTTGTTTAGAACAAGTATGCCATACAATCCATGAACTTCCTTAGCAAAACCAATCATCCTTTTGGTTGGAAGGTCTTGAATGAAACATGTATGAGATTGAAAAGTTAGGGAACAATTATTATCAATGGTTAATTTGCTAACTAAAACTAATTTGTAAGAAAAAAAAAGGCACATGAAAAACATTCGTAAGAGTTAACATAGGAGAAAGTTTGTCAATACCAACGAGAAAAACAATGGCCTTTTCATTGTTTGGGAGTCTAACAAAACAATTTATAACAGGTTTATAACTAGTATAAAATTGAAAAGAATGAGCAACGTGATCTGTTGGTCTTGTATCAAGAATCCACACAGAAGAAAGAAAAGAACTATTAGCTACCACAGTACTCATATATTAAAGATCAGAAGAAATGGTATTTATAGTAGAAATTTGGTTTGGTTGTGAAGGTTGAATTAGGTTAAGGAGTTTATTATATGTTCAGGTGTAAAAACAAGTTTATCATCAACCTACTGTTGAGTTAACTCAATAGAACCAAAGGATTCAAGATCATTCTTCTCAATTGTTTGCTGTGTTGCCCCTACTACTTGATTGACACCAGCTAATCTTTTCTTGATTTTAAACTAGGTGGATAACTGTGTTTCTTAAAACACTTGTCCACAATGTGCCCATAAATTCCACAATGAGAGCATTGAGGTCTAGTTCAGATCTAAAACCTCCTCCTTATTAGACTGAGAATTACTTCGATTAAAGAATGCTATTGGTTCAGAAATCTATGACACTGATCCTCTAGCAAATTGCCTATCATGTTGAATTACTAGCGCAAACATTCTATTAAAAGATGGAAGACGCTTCATGAGCATGATTTGTGACCTCACGATAGCAAAATTATCATTCAATCCTCTTAAGAACCTAATCACATAATCAAACTGTTGATATGCTTTTACTGTGGGAAGAGCTATACAAGAACACTCAGTTGTGCAAGAATAGGAAGGAATTGGTCTCAAATTCATCAGTTCATTCTATAGAATCTTCAAATGAGTAAAGTACTTTGTGACTGAAAGTGTACCTTGATGAAATGCAAAGATCTCTTCTTAGAGCTCTGCAATTCTGAAGGAGTCTCCTTGAGCAAATCAATCTTTAAGATCTTGCCAAACTTTAGTTGCATTGTCGAACCAAATCACACTTTGAGCAATCGATGGACCCAAAGAATGAATCAACTAGGATAAAACCATAGTGTTACAGCGCTCCCAAGATGAGTAGGGAGGATCATCCAAAGCTGGAACAGTAATGGATCCATGAACAAACGTAAGTTTGTTTTTTGATAATAAAGCTATTTTCATGGCTTGAAACCATGAATGATAATTGGATCAATTAAGAGGTGTGAAGACTAAGACTAATGAAGAATTTTCATTTGAATGCAAGTAATATGGACTTGCTAGTTGTTCTTCTAGCTTTGATTTAGTTTTTGACATTTTAAAGAGTGTTTGGTAGAAAAGAAAATGAGAGAAAAAAATTTGAAAACAATTCAAAACATATGACGTGGCTCTGGTACCATTTCACAATACAAAAAAAATGATGAATAGCTCATCTATTTTCCATTCATTTCAATCAGTATGTACAATGGTTTATATACTGATTGTTACTGAAAGAAGCTAACAACCTTCTAGAAAAAGTACAAAAAAGTCTTTCTACTACCAAAATTCTATTATAACTAACTCCTAATACTAATTACAAAGTTTAAACTACATAAGCTTTCATTTATTCGATTGATCAATGCTCCTCTGCTGTTCATTGCTGCTAATTCTTGATTGATCATCATGATGCTGCTGTGATACAGAAGATGAGTAGCCATCTTTGTAAGTGGCATAAACTAACCTTTCATCCTCCTTACAAGCAGAGCAACCTTCAACATAAATGAAGTTTACAAAACCTGAGCAACCTTCTTTTTCCTCAAATCTTTACTACTTCTACTCTTGTCATTAATAATATGTGAAACAAAACAATATAAGTAATATGTTATCTTTTATCTTTAATGTACCCAATATCGAAGCATTTTATATGCTTTTAAATTTACCTTTTTAGCAATCAAATAAATTGAAGTAAACCTTAACTAATTGCCCTAATTTCGCCTAAACCCTGATCTTAAACAACAAATCAGAGAAAAACCCACAAAAAAATAATAATAGCTGAAGAATGTTGAAAGAAAAGAATAAACTACCTAAAAGAGAATGCAGGTCATGGTTAATCAAATACAAATAGAGAAAACGATGAAAGAGACTAGAGGGAATGGAGAAGATGAAGAAGCTCAAGAATATGTAAGTTGTCTTGCGTATATTGAAATACAAACTAAGGTTGCTGTTAGCTTTAATTTGACAAGTATTTTAAAATGACAAAACTCAAGTAAGCTTAAAAATGATTTTTCTCTAAGTAAATTTGCTTTGAATGAACTCAATGATAGAAATTATTTTAACAAAGTCTTGGATTGAGATTTCAATTGAAAAAGTCAGTAAATATTCTTAGAAAAGTGTTAGAAAGTTATTTTAACTGACTTAGAATCATAAAAGTCATAAACTATGCAGCAAATTAAGTGCAGGATGGTGTACTGGACAAAAGGGATCGATCCCCCCAGGAAAGGGATGGATCCCTCAATGGCAGATTACTTGGAAAAGACCCAGAAAAGGCTAGTAATGAATTCTGGAGAAAAAGGATCAATCCCTTCGCTCGAAATTTGACTCCAACGGCTAGTTTTTGAGGGTTTCAACGGGAAGAAATGCATTAAATGCTTCACTAACTGTTCCAGACGTTTGGTGGACTATAAATAGAGGCATTTATGAAGTTTGGAGGTACAACAAGCATTCTAAAGTATTCAAGCTTCAAAATAGAAAACTCAAATCTGAAAATCTTCATTGTAACTCCATTTTGTGAGATTTCTTTGTGTTCTTCACCCATTCACTGAAAATTCTCTTATTCAAAAGGGTGAGCTATCCTTGTAAGGATTGATATTGTAGAGTGTGGGTAGTAATACAAGGGTAGAGGCTTAGAAGGAGATTTCTAAAGTCTCAAGAGAAATTGTAAGAGGTCTTGCCACACCTTCTAGTGGTTTGTAAGCATTTTCAAGGAAGAGCTGAATTAAAACCTTGATAAGCGGTTCAAGGAGAGAAGACGTTCACCCCCCTCTCTCGGTAAAGCCAACAATTGGTATCAGAGCTTGGGCTCGAGATTGAGTTAGATTAACATCTATCGAGTAAAACGATCACTAATGGCTCAAACTAGTTTGTCTACACCTTTGGTAGGAGAGGGACACTCTACGATTAGACCTCCACTCTTTAATGGTGAAAACTATGCCTATTGGAAGACTAGAATGATGCTATTTATTCAAGCCAATGATTATGAAGTTTTAAGAATTATTGTTAAAGGTCCCCTTATCCCTATTAAGAAAGTAGATGGGTCGGATGTGCCTAAGAAAGAAGATGAGTGAGATACTAATGATATTAGAATGGCACAACTTAATGCTAAAGCAATGCACACACTATTTTGTGCATTAGGACCAAATGAATATAATCAAGTTTCACAATGTGAAAATGCTAAACAAGTTTGGGATAAACTAGCTATCATACATGAGGGAACCACACAAGTCAAAGAAACAAAAGTAGGCATGCTCACTCAAGACTATGAACTATTTAGAATGAAGAATGATGAGTCAATTAGTGACATGTTTACTAGGTTTACAGACATAATAAATTGTCTTAAAGCTTTAAGGAAGACATACTCTAATGTAGAGATGGTCAAAAAGGTTCTCAATAGCTTACCTAAATCATGGGAAGCTAAAGTCACTACTATTGAGGAATCCAAGGACCCTCATACACTCTCATTAGATGAACTTATGGGATCTTTACTCACCTATGAGATGAAAATTAAGAGAAACCAAGATCCCCCAAAGAAAGTTGGAGTAGCACTAAAATCCACCACAATAGAGGAATCAAAAGATGATCATGATGTAAGTGGTGATGAAGAGGATTTAGAAATGGCCATGTTTGCCAAGAGATTCAATAAATTCATGAGGATGAGAGCTAGTGGAAATTCTAGGAGACCCCCTAGGAGAGAGTTAAATAGAAGAGAAACTAGCAGGAAAGAAAAGGACCAAATTATTTGTTATGAATGCAAAAAACCTGATCATATTAAGTTTGATTGTCCTTTGTATAGAAAGCAAAATGAGAAGAAACAAAAGAAGAAGGCAATGGTGGCTACTTGGAGTGATAGTGATTGCTCCGATGAAGAGAATGTTGAAGATGAAGTAGCCAACCTTTGTTTCATGGCTTTTGAAGATGAGAAGGTAACTTCTAACTTGTTAGATACTAATGAATACACTTTTGATGAATTGCAAGATGCATTTGATGAGTTAGCCAATGAATTTGAATACATGAACTTGAAATATAAGAAAATGATCTCTAAGTTGAAAAAGGAAAATGAAATGCTTGTGAATGTTAAGTTAGAATGTGAGAAGAAATTAGAAAATGCTAATCTAGAAATCGAAGAATTAAATAAGAAGAACACTTATTTGCAAAACTCCTTTTCTAGATTTTACATGGGTCAACAAAAACTTGATCAAATGCTAGAAACTCAAAGAGCATTCTTTGATAGAGAAGGGTTAGGCTATAATGCATCTAACAAAGAGACTCATCTTAAAAACTTCCTAGTTAAAGATGGAAAATTTGTTTTGTGCACATTGTGTAATAAACTAGGACACTCTTCACAAGCAGGCACCTCTAGGAAGACCATGATTAGAGGAAAAATGGTTGTCAAGATTTGGGTACCTAAACATGTTTTAAATTCAAGTGATGAGTCATTAAAGATGAAATGGATCCCTAAAGGATCTAAAATTATAAGTACTAACTCTTAAGGACCCAAGAAAATTTGGGTACCTAAGATGAAAGCTTGATGTATATGTAGGAGGAAGAGTGTTGCTACAAGGCTAAGTCCACGGAGCTTTGGTACCTTGATAGTGGATGCTCAAGACACATGACGGGTGACAAGAGCCAATTCAAGTTCCTAAAGCATAAAAGTCGTGGAGAAGTCACATTTGGAGACAACTCCAAAGGACAAATTGAAGGAATTGGCTTCATTGGTAACTCTTCCTCAACTATTGAGAATGTTTTGTATGTTAGAGGCTTAAAACATAATTTGCTTAATATTGGTCAATTGTGTGATAAGGGATTTAAAGTTGTGTTTGATGACTTGTGTTGCAATGTTGTTAATGCTAAAACTAATCAAATTATTTTTATTGGACATAGACGAGGAAATATTTATGTTGTTAATTTAAATGAGCTTAATAGCAAAAATGTATGTTTTATGGCCACTAGAGAAAATGAACCTTGGTTATGGCATAGAAGACTAGGCCATGCTAGCATGCATGTTTGTCTAAGTTAGCCAAAAGAGACTTAGTAGTTGGCTTACCTAAACTACAATTTGAAAATGATAAAGTTTGTGATGCATGTGTAAGAGGAAAACATAAAAGAATATCATTTAAATCTAATAAAGGTATTACAACATCTAGATCACTTCAACTCCTCCACTTAGATCTATTTGGACCAACTCGAACCACTAGCTTAGGAGGAAAACACTATGGTTTTGTTATAGTTGATGATTACACTAGGTTTACTTGGGTGTTCTTTTTAAGTGTGAAAAATGAAGCCTTAGAAAAATTCATTGTTTTCTCAAAACTTGTTCAAAATGAAAAAGGTTACTCCATTTCTAGTATTAGGAGTGACCGTGGAAAAGAATTTGAAAATATTGGTTTTGATACATTTTGCAATGAAAATGACATTAGCCATAATTTTTCAGCTCCTAAAACTCCTCAACAAAATGGGGTAGTTGAAAGGAGAAATAGAACAATAGAAGAAATGGCTAGAACCATGCTTTGTGAAAACAACTTACTTAAATATTTTTGGGCTGAAGCAATAAATACTTCTTGCTATGTCATAAATAGAGCTATGGTAAGGCCTATTTTAAAGAAAACTCCCTATGAGCTTTATAAAGGAAAAAGGTCTAACATAAGTTATTTTCACCCATTCGGATGTAAATGTTTTGTTTTGAACAATGGTAAAGATAACCTAGGAAAATTTGATGCTAAAAGTGATGAAGGTATTTTTCTTGGCTATTCTTTAAATTCTAAGGCGTATAGAGTTTTCAATAAAAGAACACTTGTAGTAAAAGAGTCAATACATGTAATCTTTGATGAATCAAATATCACTACTAGAACCAATCTTGATGATGAAGTAGAGATCTTTGATGAACCTATAGTTGACCCATCTCAAGATAAGGATGTTAGGGAACAATTAGAAGATCTTATTATTAACAAAAATGAGGAGTCCATGGAACAAGAAATAATTGAAAAGGAATCTAGGTGTCCTAGAGAACTTGGATATGTGAAAGATAATGACATTGTTGGAGATCCAACCATTGGAGTTAGAACTAGGTCAACCTATAGAAACATATGTCAACATGTAGCCCTTGTGTCACAATTTGAGCCAAAGAAAGTGGATGAGGCCTTAAAAGATGAAAATTGGATTATGGCCATGCAAGAGGAATTAAATCAATTTGAGAGAAGCAAAGTATGGACATTAGTGGAAAGACCTAAAGATTATCCCATCATTGGAACCAAATGGATATTCAAAAATAAGATGGATGAAATTAGCATTATTGTTAGAAACAAGGCTAGGTTAGTGGCTCAAGGATATAGACAAGAAGAAGGGATAGACTATGATGAAACTTATGCTCCGGTAGCTAGATTAGAAGCCATTAGGATGCTACTTGCTTTTGCATGCTATAAGGATTTTAAGTTGTATCAAATGGATGTAAAAAGTGCTTTCTTAAATGGTTATATAAATGAAGAGGTTTATGTTGAGCAACCTCCCGGTTTTGAAAATTCAAAGTTTCCTAACCATGTTTTCAAACTTTCAAAAGCCTTATATGGATTGAAACAAGCTCCTAGAGCTTGGTATGAAAGATTTTCAAAGTTTTTAATCGAAAAGGGCTTTACAAGAGGAAAGGTAGACACAACCTTGTTTATTCAATCTAAGGGTCATGACTTATTAGTAGTTCAAATTTATGTAAAAGATATCATTTTTGGATCTACAAATGAGTCATTATGCAAAAATTTCTCAAAGCTAATGCAAGGTGAATTTGAAATGAGTATGATGGGAGAATTAACCTTCTTTCTAGGACTTCAAGTTAAACAATGTAAAGAAGGTATTTTCATAAATCAAGCTAAGTACACTAAAGATTTGCTCAAAAGATTTGGAATGGATGAATCTAAACCTTATTCTACACCTATGAGCACAAATATTAAACTTGATAAGGATGAAGGAGGAAAATGTGTAAACACTAAACTATATAGGTCTATGATTGGCTCATTGCTATATTTAACTGCTAGTAGACCCGATATAATGTTTAGTGTATGCTTATGTGCAAGATTTCAGTCATCCCCTAGAGAATCACACCTACAAGCAGTAAAAAGAATCCTTAGATACCTCAAAGACACTTCTTCCTTAGGATTTTGGTATCCCAAAGATTTTACACTTGATCTACATACTTATTCCTATGCGGATTTTGGTGGATGCAAAGTGGATAGAAAAAGCACATCGGGAACATGTCAATTCTCAGGAAGTAGGCTTATTTCATGGTTCTCTAAGAAACAAAATAGCGTAGCTCAATCCACAAACGAGGCTGAATATATAGCTTCCGGAAGTTGCTGTGCTCAAGTGTTATGGATTAAGCAACAAATGAGAGACTATGGAATAGAAATGAACCAAGTTCCCATTAAGTGTGACAACACTAGTGCTATCAATCTTACAAAAAATCTCATCCAACACTCTAGAACCAAGCACATTGAGATTAGACATCATTTTATACGAGATCATGTGCAAAAAAGGGACATAATTCTGGAGTATGTAGACACCTTGCACCAATTAGTTGATATCTTCACAAAATCCTTGGACAAAGAGAGATTTTGCACTCTTAGAGGTGAATTAGGCATAATGAATGCTCCTTGAAGTAATTTGATGTTGCATGAATGTCTTATGGTTGGTTTGTGATGATTGCAAGACAGCAATTTGAAGAATATAATTACACTTGCAATTCATGACCTTAACTTACTGAGTTACTGTTCATGTTCATAGCTCTTTGAGATTGAACTGTTGAGTTTTGTGTGTTTTAATCATGATAAACTTCTTTCATTAGCCAAAACACATTTCTAATGTTAAGACACTATCACAGCAATGTTCATCTACTATTTCTGCATACTTATGCAAGTTTCTGCACTTTTCTGCAGTATTTTGCACTTTCTCTGCAGTTTTTCAAACTCATTTCATGCATATCAAGTGGAAACAATCAAATTTTGATTTTAAGATGGTAAAAATGCATAAGTTCCATTGTTTTCAAATCATTTTTATGCATCACGAATGAGGCAAGTGACTAAGGAGACAATTCTTCGCCAATAGGATTGATTTTCAGTCTATCAGGCCAAAAATCTGGGTGAAAGGAAGCAATCTGCCTAAAAGGGATTGATCCCTC
This sequence comes from Heritiera fomes, assembly GCA_032173925.1. Classification (NCBI taxonomy): domain Eukaryota; kingdom Viridiplantae; phylum Streptophyta; class Magnoliopsida; order Malvales; family Malvaceae; genus Heritiera; species Heritiera fomes. Next base: position 9,146,300 of record JAPDPM010000009.1, on the reverse strand, counting down.
TATAGTAGGGGATCAATCCCCTCGTGACAGAATTGCCTTCCCGCGTCATTTTAAGCGTCGGCCCCTCCTTCCTTGCCCACTATTCACCTTCTTCTTCACTCTCAACGCCTCTCACCATTTCCTCTCACCCAAATCCTCTAGATCTCACTCATTTCTTCACCAAATCGCTTCATTCTTTCACCAATCTTCCTCATTTCTTCCTCTTTTTCATTTCCCTTCCTCATTTCCTGACACAATCTCCTCTTTTCTTCTCTTCCTTCTTCTTTCACACCATCGTTACTATTCACCCAACATTTCAGTTGTAAGTTTTTCTCACATTTTTCATTCAATTTTTCTTGCATTTCTAGTTTCTTTCATCATGTCTTGACTGCCCATTTGCATATCTTGCATCAATTTCCTCTCCATCTCAGTTTTCACTTCATTTGGCACTTGTTTTTCTAGGGTTTATACTTAAACTATTTGTAGCTGTTCATCCGAATTTCCTTGTCATAATTGTTAAATGCATCTTGGGTTGTGGCTCTCCACTGTTGGTTAGATCATATCTCTCCCACACACTCATCCATAGTTCCCCAAACTTGTGCACACCACCTGTTCGATAAAAGTCTTCCACGAACTCTCCTACATTTTTTCACTCCATATGGCTCTTAAAGTTAAGCACACTACTCAAAAACGCAAAACAAGTGCTTCCTCCTCTTCCTCCTCCATACCGGCCACCTCTAACCGATGCTTTCGCCATGCCAATGAGAAAACACGATTTCTAGCGAACTTTGCCAATATGCCTATTAAGCATTGGCGTCCAATTGATTTCGATTTCCTCGAATCAATTTGTTGACACCTAATTTTGTCCCTTTTTGTTATTATTACTATTATTATTATTTGTTTATATTTATTTTTATTTTTTATTATTTGGTTTTAATTCTTATTATTATTATTATTATTATTATTATTATTATTATTATTATTATTATTATTATTATTATTATTATTATTTATATTTTTATATTTATATTCTTTGTTTTTTTTGGTCCAATCTGCCGCCAGCCACCACTGCCAACTCCTGCCACCACCAGTCAGCCTCTGCCTACCCCATCCCATCCGCCGGTCACTAGCTACTCTACCCCATCCTGTCATAGCAAACCCTACACCAGTTCCCCTCTAAAACCCACCATTTCAGGAGCCTGAAAAAAAAGAGGGGGGATCCCAAGCTCCATTGCCACAGCCAAGCTACCCGAGACCCAAGCTCTCTCCCACACCCGAGCATCATCCTCACCCAACCTGACTCACCGGGGGCTCACCATTTTTTTCAACCAATCCTCACCCTCAAACCCAAAAAAATCGAAACACCCACCAACCAAGCTCACACAGAGCCTCTGCCGTTGCTCACCCTCAACAGCCACCCGAACTCATCCGAGACCACTACCACCATCACCGGACCACCATCACCTAACCACCAAGACACAACCATCATCACAACAGAACCCATCGCCTAAGAGTTCCAGATCTGAGAACCCCGAAACCCAGATCTGAAACACACACACATACCAACAAACCACAAAAAAACCAAAACCACAACTGAAACCATCAACCAAAAAAAACCAAACAAAAAAAGGGAGGAAACCGAGGGTTTCAACCTCAGATCCGTAGGGTTAGGACCATTTTTTGGGAAAACGATGGTCGGAATCGAAAAGAGGAAGGGGAGAAGCTTCGGAAAACAGCTTCCTTTTTTATTTTGGGCCACCGGCGACGGCGGCCGGTGGCTGCCGGAAGCGACCCCAGCGACGGCCGGGAATCGCCCCGTCGGGGAGCTCTGAGAGCTCTGAAGTTTTTTGGTAAAAAAGAAAGAAAAATGAATTAAAAAAAAGGAATAGCTTTTATAGGAATTTTTTAGGATCCGCGCGCTTCGTCCGACCCGACCCGGGATCCGCGCAACCCGGCCGCTACCCGACTCCATCTTCAATCCGTGCGCCCGTGTTCGTCCATTCGCCCGAGGAGAGGCTGCGCGCTCACCCGCACGGGGAAGGGAGGCTGCGTGCTCGCCCGCCCGAGGAGAAGCACGGTCTGTGAGCTCGCCCGGTAGCCAAAAAGAGAAAATCCTATGGGTTAACCCGCTAGCCAAAAGAAGAAGATACCGATTGATCGCCCGCCAAAAGTCGCGAGATCGGTGTGATCGCCCGCCAGCCAATGTGAAGAAGACTGCATGCTCACCCACCCGAGGAGAAGTAGAGTTCGTGAGTTCGCCAGCTAGTCAAAAAGAAGAAAATCTCGCAATCGCCGGCCAGCCAAAAAGGAAGGGAGGCTGCGTGCTCGCCCGCCCGAGGGGAAGCTGGGTGTGTGAGCTCGCCCGTTAGCCAAAAAGAAGAAAATCCCGATTGCTCGCCCGCCCGCCAAATGGAAGGAGACTCGCGCGCCTCCGACAAGCCAGCCTGACCCGCTGCGCCTCACTCGGATCCAATCGATGCCAGCCAATCAGCAACCTTCAAGCCCACTTCTACTTGGATTTTGGTCCAATTTGTGGTAAATTTTGTCATTAAAGTTTTCATTTATTGTTATTCATGCATGTTTATAATAATAAAAATTAAATTTAATTAAATATTTTTCCGAGGATGGGATGTCATGAGACTCACAAGTAGTGATTTCTTGACTGATCCCTAGGTGAGAAGAGTCGTGCTAAATGTTACCAGAGTATTGGGATATTTAGTATGATTTTTCAATAATTTAATTTTTTATTAAAAATAAAAATAAATAAGTTTTTAAAAGAAAATCCGAAAAGGAAATTTATAATAAAAATTAAATTTAATTAAATATTTTTCCGAGGATGGGATGTTATGAGACTCACTAGTAGTGATTTCTTGACTGATCCCTAGGTGAGAAGAGTCGTGCTAAATGTTACCACAGTATTGAGATATTTAGTATGATTTTTCAATAATTTAATTTTTTATTAAAAATAAAAATAAATAAGTTTTTAAAAGAAAATCCAAAAAGGAAATTTATAATAAAAATTAAATTTAATTAAATATTTTTCCGAGGATGGGATGTCATGAGACTCACAAGTAGTGATTTCTTGACTGATCCCTAGGTGAGAAGAGTTCACTAAGTGTTACCAGAGTATTGGGATACTTAGTACAATTTTTCAATAATAAGAATTTTTTATTTAAATTAAATAAGGAAATATTTATATAAAAAATCAAAGAGTTCATTTGCATCATTTATTAACTGTTTGCATTATATGCATTCATAATAATTATTGAAACGAGTGTGAATCTTCTGATGATGAGATTCTATAGAACTCACAAGTAGTGATTCTTAAGAAATCTCTAGGTGAGGAAATTATCCGAAATGCTACCAGAGTATTGGGGTACTTCGGAATAATTTTCAATACAAAAGATTTTTACATATTTCAAATAAAAAAAATAAAACTTAAATGTTTCAAAATTAAAAGAATAAAATTGATTACAATAAAAATAGGAATTATTTTTAAATATTAAGTTAAGACCATTTTATTAAAACAAAAAGGATAACACATGATTATTATGATACCGTTTTTTAACGGGCGTCGTGGGGGTGCTAATCCTTCTCCACGCGTAAACGTACCCCCGAACCCAAATTTTGTTTTCGCAGACCAAAAATTTGTCTTTTTGATAAAACTTAATAAATTTTGAGATTTTGTTAAGAAAATAAATATTTTAGGTGACCAATCACACCTAGTCAAAAAAGATTGGTGGCGACTCCTTTTTGTTTTTAAATGTTTTCAAAATCGTCGAGCGCGAAGCCGTTACGACAGCTTGGCGACTCCACTAGGGACGCTTTTTGAGGGTCAAGCCATTTATTGATCATGTGTTATCCTAAGTTTTAATTTAAAGGTCTTAATTAATATTTAAATTTAATTTCTTTAATTTTAAATAATTTGTTGCATTTGTATTAAAGTTATTATGTTTATTTTACTGCATTCTTTATTTTGTATATATGTTATTGTTAATAAATTATTGGGGCATTGTAGGATAAGGGTTACGGTTTGATAAAAGTTCCCTCATACACATTTGCACTTGCATTTGCATAACATGAGCTCTATTCCCGGGTTCCATCCTTCTTAGGAGAGAGTAGAGTACCTTTGCTCTCGTGAGGTAATCACCTCCGCAATGGCAAGCAAAATACTCCCACTCAAATTAAATCTTACTAGTCCAGTGTGGACGACAGTGAGGTATAATTTGGGAACCTTTAGATCTTTATATCCCAACCCAGCATGTAAAAGGCCTTAAGAAGTCGATCCTAGCTAGAGCCATGTCCAATTTTTGTAGAAATTATCCTGAAATTAGGACACATGAGGGAACATTTTACTACCTTTTTTCATATCACAACTCTATTGATTTTTCAAATTCATGCTCCCATAAAATCAAAAGGTATTTGTTTTCAAATAAAGTTTCACATTTTACAATTTTATAGAATAAAACAAAGATTTATTCGGTTTCTATCCTTTGTCAAAAAATAACATGAAAACATCCATTCATTCTTTAATAATATTTGAAAAATAACAATAATGTTATTTATTTCTTTTAAACTAATGCATAGACATTAAAAAGAAAGGAATTTTGATGAGAAAATAAAAGTTAAGTGCATTGTCACATTCTTTTAAAAATAGATTAAATAAAAAAGGAAATTAAAGAAAATAAATTGTGGTGTGAAAATAAGATAATTTTGAAAGAAAAGATAGGAAAAAAGAAAAATTTTATTCTTAAAAAAAAAGGAGAAATCATCAGAATTTAAAATAAAGAAAAAGGAGAGAATTCATTCATTGAATTTAAATAAGAGAAAATTTTGGTTCTTTTATTCTTGAATTTTAGCATGACATATTTCATTACATTAATGCATTCACATCACATAATAAGGAAGATATTTGTCTTTTTGGAGTAAAATAAGTCAAAGATATGGGAGATTAATTAAGAAAGCTAGACTATTTTGGAGAATAATCGAGAGGAGTTTGGACGCGATATACGAGAGATGAAGGGAAAGCTAGCTAGGATAATGCAGATGCTTGAAAGTTTTGGAGAGGCTAAATTGGTTCATTCTCAAGGATCGTTGTTGTTTCCAGAACGATTACATGTTGAATCATTAGCAAATGGAGACCAATTGACTTGTCATATAAGGAGAAATGACTGATTGATGCAAAGTCCTCGATATAAGGGAGGTGGCTACAAAACTTTTTATCGGTTTGCATTCACTTCATTCATATGTGCATAACATGATTTTGACAGAAAATAATAAGGCTAACAATAACTGTTTCCTTAAAGAAAAAAGAAAAAAAATATATAAAAAAAAGAGAGAAAGAAAATAGTGGATTAAAACAAAGGAATGGACAAATGACAATTTTCAGTTTATAATTCCCTTTTTTTTTGCTTTTCTTTTTTAGTATACAGCTTGTGATACTCTGAAATAACAACAAGGTTGAATTTTCTTTTTATTTCACAATTTCCATACAATAAAAGCATCATACTAGCATGGCAAGCATGATATCTAATTTTAGTTTGTGACAGATTTGGTGGAAAGATAGCTTGATCATTGGAAAACTTTGAAGATAGTTTTGGACCATGGAAGAGACAGAAGTTACTCGGATGGAAAGGATGGAAAGAGCTCAACAAGAGATGAGAGAGCAATTGTCACAGATGGCAGGTTTGTGGGAGAAGCTGAACAATGAAAAAATGGGACAATTAGCTACTCAAGAGGGGCATCGATTACGAAATGCCGAGAATTCTTTTTGTCCAATTAACAACGGCTCTCGAGAAACCCAATCATCTCAAGAGCCACAAGCAATGCCCATCGAGGGTTATGTGTGCCTTAATATGCCGTCTGCAGTCGACCCTAATCAGTTTCAAGGGCACGCAATTCCCACCATGAACCCCCTCGAACCAATTCAGGTTGCCAATTTCGATAGTCGCAATGAGCAAGGGATGTCGCAAGTGAAAGAAGGCTCAAGTTCCCGACAAAAGAAAGGCTTCGAATTGTTGAAGGAATGGATTTTTGTGGATCTTTAGATGCAGCCAAATTATCTCTAGTACCTGGTGTGATCATTCCTTTAAGGTTCAAAGCTCCAAAATTTGAGAAATATGATGGGACCACTTGTCCAAAGGCCCATATCACTATGTACAGTAGAAAGATGGCAGCGCATGTGCATGATGACAAGCTGTTGATCCATGTTTTCCAAGACAGCCTTAAAGGATTTGCTGCTAGGTGGTATACACAACTGGGCAGGGGCAATATTCATTCATGGGAAGATTTGGCAAGGGCATTTGTCGCCCAATATAAGCATATTGTGGATTCGGCCCCAGATCGTTTATCTTTACAAACTATGGAGAAGAAAGCTACTGAAGGCTTTAGAGAATATGCCCAGAGATGGAAGAATGTTGCCACCCAGGTCCAGCCTCCCCTCACAGAAAAAGAGACTGCGACTATGTTTCTTAGTACACTCCAGGCACCATATTATAATAGAATGATTGGGAATGTTACGAAGAATTTTGCTGACATGGTGGCCTCCGGAGAGATGATTGAGAATGCAATTAAGAGGGGCAGGATCAAGATAGGTGACATGGTTGATAACAGACTTGAAAGGATGGATGAAGAAGTGCAAGCTGCGACATTTGAGGAACAATTTCCCAAAAATTCCATTCCACATAATCCTTATTTGTCTCACCCATCATATGGTCCAACCTTGAATAATGCCTCTTATGATTCTTATCCTTTCTTACCAATCTCGCAACCAGGATTTCCAACAAACTCTTGTTCTCCAACGATTTTTCATGCGCCTATCTTCATGCCTAGGCCAGTAGCTCAACCTCCTCAACAATCAACAAACAACAGAAAAAGATCGAGAAGCAATCAAGGAAAAATCCCAATTCCAATCTCCGATCTTTTCCCCTTTTTGATAAAAAAACCAATATTTGGCCCTTATTCCTTTGAGAACAGCACCAAACCCGCTGGCCAAGAGCTATGATCCGAACAGCAGATGTGACTATCACATGGGGGCAATTGGGCATGCAACAGAAAAATGCAGATAGTTGAAGGAAAGGATTGAAGAGCTCATCAATGGTGGAATCTTGACTCAAGAACTCATGGAACAGTGGAAGTCCACTTTGGTGTAAAATCATGGCATTTGGGCAGATCAATCTGGAGGAAAACGGAGATTTTGAGATTTTGAAGTTTGTATTTTGTCGGAAAAATGCTTGTCGTTCTCGTTGGCCTAGGTGACAATTGTATGAGCACAACTTTTTGCATAATTTATTTTCCAGTGGCATATGACAAGAATGTTTCTTTTCTTAACAATAATGATAAATGATTATAAGAAAATCGGTGATTACGGTCAAAGATGAACGTCTTAAATCATTTTTGGATCATGTCTCCATAAAATCTAAGGTAGTCGAGAGCTAAAAAGCTAAATTGGGGCATAAAATTTTGAAAGTTCTATTTTGTTCTCACTTTGATCATGATAGGGCTTTACTGTTAATGATTTTCAAGAAATAACCGATTTGCAAAACTTTTTGAAATTTTTTGGAAATCAATGACAATCTCGAAGATTTTGGATAATGGCGGTCAAATATGTGGCAAGATCATTGTGAAATACATTTCCACCTAAATTCTTGTACAAATCCCAAATTCTTCAATCTTGTACTCCCGAGATGCCCTTTTCGCCCATGTTTTTGGGGCAAGATAAAAAAAAGAAGAAAAAAAAGAGAAGGCGCAAGAAAAAAAGAGAGAGAACCAAAGTTAAGGATTTTTCACCGTTGTCCATCTGTATAATACTTTGAGTCGTGCATCACTTTTTTCCTTAAATGAATTTTCGATGCGTGAGGTCAAGTTCTATCATATTAAAGTGTCGCATTACAAGAAAAAAAAGAGAAGAGAAAGAAAAGGAAGAAAAAATAAAATTGATTGTGACACCGTGCAAGCATGATATTTAGATGATTTCAAAGCCAAAACAAGAACTTATCCTAAGGATTGCTTTTCAATGGAAGCATCTTAATTTGAGATGATGAATGGCCGTCTTTCATATTCCACTCACAAATATAAATATTATCCTGCTGCTACCCTTTTTGAGCCTGATCATATCTTTCATAATAAACCTCCTCCAAGGATTACCCTCCACACTGGGGGGCATGTGCAGAAAATATCTCTTCAAAGAAAATGAATGATTCAACTTTTGTTTTTGATCAAATAAGATTAACTATTGTTGTGGGACAATTTGGGGCAAATCGTTTTTGAAATCTTAGACATGAATCAATGAAGAAAGAAAAAAGAAGAAAAAGAAAGAGAAAAGAGGAGGGATACATGTGAAAGTACACAAAGAAAGATGCTTCAAAGGATGGATAGGATGTTGAAAAAGAAAAAAAAGGAAAAAAAGGGAAGAAAAAGAAAGAAAGAAAAGAAGAAGAAGAAGGAGAAGAGATACATGGAAAATTGGAAAAAGAAAGGTGCTTCGAAGAGTGAAAATGATGGACAACCATAAGAGAAGAAATGATCCTTGGATTGATCACCTTCAAACACATTTTGGGCCTATTTATCCATTCTTTCAGAACCCCGAACCATGGCCTACATTACGTACTTAAAAGTCCATTTTGATCAAATATGGATGCTTGTATCGAAGAGCTCTTCTTTGGAAGATTCTCGCCATTATTTGGTCTGAATGAAATTTGAGTTCTTGAATGCATGGTGGAACAATCAATAAAAAAAATGCAAAAAAAAAAAGAAAACAAAAGAAAGAATAAAGCTCTAGGGTGAAAACCCGAAAAGGGCAGTCTAGAGCAAACAATGAACTCTCAGAGCGACGAATCAAGCAATGACATGAATTGAAAATGTGGAAAAAGAATTAACAAGCCTTGAGAAATCCTCGAGATATCCAAAGATTTTGATGTCATTTGATTGATCGACATTTTTTTGAAAAAGTTTGAACCTTCCTTCTTGTAAATACTCTTCCTAAGTAGGAAAGACATCAGTTATTCATGCCCGATCTTGACATTTGTAGAACGTCATTATTTGAGAATTTGAGAGATTGTCAAATCAAATTGAAAATATTTTGTTTCTTTTCTCATTCAAAATTTTGTTCAAAAAAAAGAAGAAAAAAAAAGCGATGGTGTTTTAAGAAAACTATTTTGAGCCAAGAAAGGAACCATTGTTTTTGGATAATTGTCCAATTGAAAAGATCCGGATAGAATTTATATCAGTCATCTTGAAAAGTAATCATTAATTTTTTTTTGAAAGAATTAAATATCACTTGTGAAATTTGGATTCATTCCCTCCAGGAAAATAGTTATGGGAAAATTTTTTGTGCTTTTCGTCAAAAGGCCATGAAGTGAGTACAAGAAATCTGAAGAAATAGGAAACAGAAAGGAGCTTTCATGATCATGTTGGGGCAAAGAAAATAAAAAGACAAATAATGTGCCTCTTTTGGTAAGACAAGATAGAGTTTCAAAGTTAGAGAATGTACAGGATTGAGTGTCATGCATACATGCATACATACACAATACCATACAGCATCAACATTGAAAGTTTTTGTGTAAAATTTTGAGATCAAAACATGTCTCTCAAGCTGAAGACTCAACACCATTTAATCAAGATTTCAAAGGCTATGCAACCTTTTCCAAAAGAAAAAAAGAGAGAAGAGAGAGAGAAAAGAGAGGAAAAAGAGAGAGAGAGAGAGAGAGAGAGAGAGAGAGAGAGAGAAAGAGAAAGAAAAAAAGAGGGGCAAGTTTGCTCATGATAAAGAAAATTACAAATCCAGTTTTACCAGTGCCATGTTTAATCAAGATTAAAGATTAATTTTCAGAAGATAAGCAAATTTCAAGTCCTCCGGGCACAAAGTTTAACTCTTCAAGTATAATTCTAAGTCCTCCGGGCAAAATTTCAAATCCAATTCCAAGTTCTCCGAGCAAAATTTCAAATCCAATTGTAAGTCCTCTGGGCACAAATCATAAGACCTTCGGGCACCAAATCTCAAGTCCTCTGGGCAAAAGCATTTAAGTCCTCCAGGCACAAATCATAAGTCCTCCGAGCACAAATCTCAAGTCCTCCGGGCAAAATTTTAAAGTTTCATCGCCTCTGCTGCAAGAGGAGCACTTTTCAGAAAAAGCATTTAAGTCCTCCGAGCACAAATCATAAGTCCTCCGGGCACAAATCTCAAGTCCTCTGGGCAAAATTTTTAAAGTTTCATAGCCTCTGCTGCAAGAGGAGCACTTTTCAGAAAAAGCATTTAAGTCCTCCGGGCACAAATCATAAGTCCTCCGGGCAAAATCTCAAGTCCTCCGGGCATAAATTCTAAGTCCTCCGGGCAAAATTTTTAAAGTTTCAATGCCTCTGCTGTAAGAGGAGCATTTTCCAGAAAAAGCATTTAAGTCCTCCGGGCAAAATTTTTCAAGTTTCATTGCCTCTGCTGCAAGAGGAGCACATTTTCAGAAAGGAATTTAAAGTTTCATTGCCTCTGCTGCAAGAGGAGCTTTCTCAAAAAAAGAAAAAACAAAACAAATTTAAATTTAAATTTAAAGTTTCATTGCCTCTGCTGCAAGAGGAGCACATTTCAAAAAAAAGGGGTTAATATTAATTAATTTAAATTTAAAGTTTCATTGCCTCTACTGCAAGAGGAGCACATTCCAAAAAGAATTTAAAGTTTCATTGCCTCTGCTGCAAGAGGAGCACATTTTCAGAAAGGAATTTAAAGTTTCATTGCCTCTACTGCAAGAGGAGCTTTCTCAAAAAAAACAACAAAACAAATTTAAATTTAAAGTTTCATCGCCTCTGCTGCAAGAGGAGCTTTCTCAAAAAAAAAAGAAAAACAAAACAAATTTAAATTTAAAGTTTCATCGCCTCTATTGCAAGGGGAGCGTATTTCGAAAAAAAAGAAAAACAACATTTTAAGTTTCATTGCCTCTGTTGCAAGAGGAGCTTTCTCGAAAAAGAAAAAAAAACAAAATAAAACGAAATTTAAAGTTTCATCGCCTCTGCTGCAAGAGGAGCGCATTTAAAAAAAAACAAACAAAACAAAAAATAGATGATTTAAATTTAAAGTTTCATCGCCTCTGCTGCAAGAGGAGCGCATACAAAAAAAAGAAGAAGAAAAAAAAAGGAAGAAAAAGGAAGAAAGAAAGAAAAAAAAGAGAGAAAAGGAAAGAAATGAGTCATAAGCCGGACAAAATTACTGTCAATTGTCTTTGCTCTATTCCTGATCCTCAACAATGAGCAAAGAGGGGCAGCTGTTGACACCTAATTTTGTCCCTTTTTGTTATTATTACTATTATTATTATTATTTGTTTATATTTATTTTTATTTTTTATTATTTGGTTTTATTATTATTATTATTATTATTATTATTATTATTATTATTATTATTATTATTATTATTATTATTTTTATATTTATATTCTTTGTTTTTTTTGGTCCAATCTGTCTCCCATCAACCATCCAATCTGTCGCCAGCCACCACTGCCAACTCCTGCCACCACCAGTCAGCCTCTGCCTACCCCATCCCATCCGCCGGTCACCAGCTACTCTACCCCATCCTATCATAGCAAACCCTACACCAGTTCCCCTCTAAAAACCACCATTTCAGGAGCCTGAAAAAAAAGAGGGGGGATCCCAAGCTCCATTGCCACAGCCAAGCTACCCGAGACCCAAGCTCTCTCCCACACCCGAGCATCATCCTCACCCAACCTGACTCACCGGGGGCTCACCATTTTTTTCAACCAATCCTCACCCTCAAACCCAAAAAAACCGAAACACCTACCAACCAAGCTCACACAGAGCCTCTGCCGTTGCTCACCCTCAACAGCCACCCGAACTCATCCGAGACCACTACCACCATCACCGGACCACCATCACCGAACCATCAAGACACAACCATCATCACAACAGAACCCATCGCCCAAGAGTCCCAGATCTGAGAACCCCGAAACCCAAATCTGAAACACACACACACATACCAACAAACCACAAAAAAACCAAAACCACAACTGAAACCATCAACCAAAAAAAACCAAACAAAAAAGGGAGGAAACTGAGGGTTTCAACCTCAGATCCGTAGGGTTAGGACCATTTTTTGGGAAAACGGTGGTCGGAATCGAAAAGAGGAAGGGGAGAAGCTTCGGAAAACAGCTTCCTTTTTTATTTTGGGCCACCGACGACGGCGGCCGGCGGCTGCCGGAAGCGACCCCAGCGACGGCCGGGAATCGCCCCGCCGGGGAGCTCTGAGAGCTCTAAAGCTTTTTGGTAAAAAAGAAAGAAAAATGAATTAAAAAAAAGGAATAGCTTTTATAGGAATTTTTTAGGATCCGCGCGCTTTGTCCGACCCGACCCGGGATCCACGCAACCCAGCCGCTACCCGACTCCATCTTCAATCCATGCGCCCGTGTTCGTCCATTCGCCCGAGGAGAGGCTGCGCGCTCACCCGCACAGGGAAGGGAGGCTGCGTGCTCACCCGCCCGAGGAGAAGCACGGTCTGTGAGCTCGCCCGGTAGCCAAAAAGAGAAAATCCTATGGGTTCGCCTGCTAGCCAAAAGAAGAAGATACCGATTGATCGCCCGCCAAAAGTCGCGAGATCGGTGTGATCGCCCGCCAGCCAATGTGAAGAAGACTGCGTGCTCACCCGCCCGAGGAGAAGCAGGGTTCGTGAGTTCGCCAACTAGTCAAAAAGAAGAAAATCTCGCGATCGCCCGCCAGCCAAAAAGGAAGGGAGGCTGCGTGCTCGCCCGCCCGAGGGGAAGCTGGGTGTGTGAGCTCACCCGTTAGCCAAAAAGAAGAAAATCCCGATTGCTCTCCCGCCCGCCAGATGGAAGGAGACTCGCGTGCCTCCGACGAGCCAGCCTGACCCGCTGCGCCTCACTCGGATCCAATCGATGCCAACCAATCAGCAACCTTCAAGCCCACTTCTACTTGGATTTTGGTCCAATTTGTGGTAAATTTTGTCGTTAAAGTTTTCATTTATTGTTATTCATGCATGTTTATAATAATAAAAATTAAATTTAATTAAATATTTTTCCGAGGATGGGATGTCATGAGACTCACAAGTAGTGATTTCTTGACTGATCCCTAGGTGAGAAGAGTCGTGCTAAATGTTACCAGAGTATTGGGATATTTAGTATGATTTTTCAATAATTTAATTTTTTATTAAAAATAAAAATAAATAAGTTTTTAAAAGAAAATCCAAAAAGGAAATTTATAATAAAAATTAAATTTAATTAAATATTTTTCCGAGGATGGGATGTCATGAGACTCACAAGTAGTGATTTCTTGACTGGTCCCTAGGTGAGAAGAGTTCACTAAGTGTTACCAGAGTATTGGGATACTTAGTGCAATTTTTCAATAATAAGAATTTTTATTTAAAATAAATAAGGAAATATTTATATAAAAAATCAAAGAATTCATTTGCATCATTTATTAACTGTTTGCATTATATGCATTCATAATAATTATTGAAACGAGTGTGAATCTTCTGATAATGAGATTCTATAGAACTCACAAGTAGTGATTCTTAAGAAATCTCTAGGTGAGGAAATTATCCGAAATGCTACCAGAGTATTGGGGTACTTCGGAATAATTTTCAATACAAAAGATTTTTATATATTTCAAATAAAAAAATAAAACTTAAATGTTTCAAAATTAAAAGAATAAAATTGATTACAATAAAAATAGGAATTATTTTTAAATATAAAGTTAAGACCATTTTATTAAAACAAAAAGGATAACACATGATTATTATGGTACCGTTTTTTAACGAGCGTCGTGGGGGTGCTAATCTTTCCCCACGCGTAACCGTACCCCGAACCCAAATTTTGTTTTCGCAGACCAAAAATTTGTCTTTTTGATAAAACTTAATAAATTTTGAGATTTTGTTAAGAAGATAAATATTTTAGGTGACCAATCACACCTAGTCAAAAAAGATTGGTGGCGACTCCTTTTTTTTTTAAATGTTTTCAAAATCATCGAGCGCGAAGCCGTTACGACACAATTAATTTCCCTTACTTGGCCAAATTCGCTGAATTTAATTGGATTAACTTTCTCAAAATCAACACTCCGCTTCCTCCAAACATCACTGGTGCTTTCTTTTCCAATGTCGAAACCATCACGGATCCAAATGATGAATGTCGTGTTGTAGGAATTCGATCCTATGTCAGGGCAAACACATTGAAATCACCACACAATCCCTCTTTGTTGTCTTTAGAGTCCCCGACGACGGTGCTATATATGAGAATGTTGATGTCCCCTTCGAGTTTCCCGTTACCAATAATCGTGCAAGTGACCTTCCTGTCTTCGCTCGACTCCTACATATCATAATCTCCTGGAATCTCCGACCCCTTGGCACACGATATTCTCACCTTCGGAAACTTGATCGTTTTTGGCTCCATCATATTCATTCACCTGATGGTCTTCAGCCACACCTCCTTCACTTTATCCTTCAAGACTGGGTGAAGATTGTCACTGCCAAGGTGCACACCATTGTCTTCCCTCAGCCTCTCGCCTACTACTTAATCTCTAAAGGCGTTGACTGTTCATGTGAGGTTGGTGTACTTCCGAATCTCAGCACCACGATCAATCTCGCCACTCTTCATAACCTTGGGTGGTATCAACGTCCACGGGGAGATACAATCGAATGGGTCAAGGGTCATGGACAGGCTGAACCTCCCGAACATGCTCCGGAAGAAGTCGGAGAAGAAGGAGGAGACAGAGACGACGTATTGCAGCGCCCACATCTTCTGCACCCTCCGGCTCTATGTTAACCTCTCTTGACCAGATCATGCTCATGCTTTAACAAATGCACACCTCTCAGCAAAATTTCCAGCTGGACGTTACTTACTGACTTGATCAGATCGAGGAAACTCAAGCTATTATGTATGATGAAATCCAAGATGTTCGTATGCAGCACGAGGATTTCATGGATCAGTACTACAAGACGTTCCCTAGGCGCTGATTATGCTTTTTGAGTGACTTTGTCTGCTGTTTGTGCTGTTTGTTTCTGTTATTTTCTAGTGTGTTTATGATGTTTTAGTTTTATGTTTATAACTATGACTGGTGTATGTTTCCATTGGCTTGATCTATCTGTATGACTTTGGCTTGATCTATATTTCCATTGGCTTGGCTTATCACTTTGCTTATTTTTTTTCTCCATTGTTGCTTTAAATTAACTTATACATCTGACCCTTTCTTTTTCTGTCATCATATTTGCTTTAATCCTTGATATGACAAAAAGGGGGAGAATTAATATGGTAAATTTTTCATACATAAATTGAGGAGGAGAAAGATAAGCAAGATATTTTTCATGTAGAAATTGAGGGGGAGCAAAGCAAAATGATTTTCAAGCAAAATATTTCTCCATGTATAAATTGAGGGGGAGCCAAGCAAAATGATTTTCATGATGTCAAAATTATAACCAAATCTATCTTAAGCAAATTTACCTTAAGTTTTGTCATATCAAAAAGGGGGAGATTGTTAGCTTTAATTTGACAAGTATTTTGAAATGACAAAACTCAAGTAAGCTTAAAAATGATTTTTCTCTAAGTAAATTCGCTTTGAATGAACTCAATGATAGAAATTATTTTAACAAAGTCTTGGATTGATATTTCAATGAAAAAGTCAGTAAATACTCTTAGAAAAGTGTTAGAAAGTTATTTTAACTGACTTAGAATCATAAAAGTCATAAACTATGCAGCAAATTAAGTGCAGGATGGTGTACTGGACAAAAGGGATCGATCCCTACTGTAGAGGGATCGATCCCCCCAGGAAAGGGATCGATCCCTCAATGGCAGATTACTTGGAAAAGACCCAGAAAAGGCTAGGAATGAATTCTGGAGAAAAGGGATTGATCCCCCCCCCCCCAAAAAAGGGATCGATCCCTTCGCTCGAAATCTGACTCCAACGGCTAGTTTTTGAGGGTTTCAACGAGAAGAAATGCATTAAATGCTTCACCAACTGTTCCAGACGTTTGGTGGACTATAAATAGAGGCATTTATGAAGTTTGGAGGTAGAACAAGCATTCTAAAGTATTCAAGCTTCAAGAGAGAAAACTCAAATTTGAAAATCTTCATTGTAACTCCATTTTGTGAGATTTCTTGTGTTCTTCACCCATTCACTGAAAATTCTCTTATTCAAAAGGGTGAGCTATCCTTGTAAGGATTGATATTGTAGAGTGTGGGTAGTAATACAAGAGTAGAGGCCTAGAAGGAGATTTCTAAAGTCTCAAGAGAAATTGTAAGAGGTCTTGCCACACCTTCAAATGGTTTGTAAGCATTCTCAAGGAAGAGCTAAATCAAAACCTTGACAAGCGGTTCAAAGAGAGAGGACGTAGGCAAGAGATTGGCCGAACCTCTATAAACTTGTGTTTGCTTCTCTTTCCCTTACTCTTTTTACTGCACTTATTTCATTGTTATTTATTTGGTTTTAATTGTGCATTAAGAGTTAGGAAAATTAGAAATAAGTAGAAAAACCGATTCACCCCCCTCTTTCGGTAGAGCCAACAGTTGCGAAAATAATTTCATTAATGGTATAGTAGTAGTTTCATATGTAGCATGTGCTATGAGATTTTATAAGGTATTAAAATCGCTACCTAAAGGTATTCGAATTCTCTAGATTATTTTCAATCTTGAAAAAGACATACATATGCTCATGTAGATTGTACATATAGACAACAAAACATGTACATATCCTTTTAAGTTTTATAGCAATGTTCGTATTGGAATTTGAATAACTAAAAGGGTATTCAAATCTTCGATATTATTTTTCAATCCTCTTAATCGAGCTTTATCACAAAAATGGTATTCGAATACTTATATAAAGGTATTCGAAGCTTTATCACAAAATGGTATTCGAATACTTATATAAAGGTATTCGAACTCTTTAGATAATTTTCATTCGTGATAGAGACGTACATATGTTCATCCATGATGTGCATACAAAAATCACTGAATATACATATATTTTTATGCTTTGTTTATACAGGTATTCAAATGCTTAATATTATTATCGATTCATTAATACTACTCTATCAAAATAGGAATTTGAATGCCTATCATAATGTATTTAAATTCTCTAAATTATTTTCGTTCTTGGAAGATACGTGCATATATTCATACGGGATGTACACAAATAAACAAAAAAATGTACATATTATTTTTATACATTCATACACATGGGTATTTAAATATCTAGAAAATGTATTCAAATTCTCATTATTATTTTTGTTTGTCATAATAGAGTTTTATCAAAGTAGGTATTCAAATGTTTATCTGAATGTATTTGAATTCTTTATATTAATTTCAATCTTGGAAAAACGTAAATATATCTTAATCCAATATGTACATATCTAAATCAAGAAACGTATGTGTGTGTGTGTGTGTGTGTGTGTGTGTATATATATATATATATATATATATATATATATATATAGCTTTGCAAACAAGGTTATTCAATTTTGTCTTTGAGGGTATTGGAATAATTAGCATTTGTCTCACTTTTCTTAACAAGACTTCATCCAAATATGTATTCAAATTCGTATTTTGAGATACTCGAATTCCTTTAGTTTCTTAAGCTAAAGAACCATACAAACCCTAAATCCAAGATGTACATATAAGAATAAAAAATATACATATTCGTTATAGCTTTGTTCCTTTAGGTAAGTGATTATGTTTTCTACTGTATACGAATTCTTACAATTTTTGTATCGTTCATCCAAGCTAGCGCCTCCATATTCTGTAGGCTATTGACTTCTCTTTTATGCTTTAATGCACATAAGAGCTAGAAAAAAAATAGGGAATGAAGTGTAAATAAAGAGTTGTTAGATAAATAAGCCAAAAAATGAGAGGCACTAAAAGAAGGAGATGTGTCTTCTCTTAACATTTCATTAAGGGTGAAATAATCATTTTAATTTTCTTTTTATGAATTTCAAAGTTTTCATATCCTTCTCGATGATTAAAAAATGTGTTAGGACCAATATATATAAATATTAATATTCCACATCATGTTCTTGAAAATTTTCCCATAGAATAATATAAAATTACAAAGCACTTGAACTAATTGTTACCAACTACCCTGATTCTGACGTAGACGACGATGACTTACTAATAGTTGGATTGCAGTGGATATCCACATAACAATAGTAAGTATAGTGGCCATTTTGTAGAATATTCTAATCATCTGTCCCTGAACGTAATTTGACTGATCTCATCAATAATAATAATAATAATAATAATAATAATAATAATAATAATAATAATAATAATAAGATATCGAGTTGATATAGATTTCTTTTTATTAATGAGACTTCAGTCATAGAATAGATAGAAAGGATTATAGATGTATTAATTTAAATTTTAAATTTATTAAATTTTATTTTTAAAAATAATTGCATGAATTAATTGAATTAAACTTTAAAGTTCAACTAATGTTGATTTAGATTATGCAAATAGAGTGAATAAAGTGATGGGATTTATACAATTCAGTTGATGAATTAACTAGTAATGATGATAAATTTACTTAATGAAAAATGTTAAAAAGATTGTGTTGCTAGTAATACTATTATATAAAGTAAATTATCCAAGTGTGAGTTTGAGTTAGTCTAGTTATTTATTAATTAGTTTATTATATTATAATTATTTACTAGTTTACCTAATTTAATAAAATGTGATTTTTATAGTTCTTTGTTCATAGAATATAATATGCTGATTGTAATTGCAACTTGAAAATATATTACTAAAAAAAAAGTAAATTATCCTTTTGATTATTCAATATTTCAAGATTTATTATTTTGATTATTAAGGGAAGATTATTTATTTATAATATCTACAAAAATTTCACACACAATACATTATAAAGTTGATAATGTAAGAACTAATAAATTAAAAAAATAAAAAGATAATGCCTAAATGTACAATTTGTGTATAAAATATATGTATATAAATATTATTTTATTCATCATTCAACTTTGAAAAATATGTATTTTAACTTAAATATTTATAAATATTGTTTTGATTAGTCAACTATTTAAAAAAACGAATGTTTAAAATATTATTTTGATTAGTCAACTATTTTATTTGTTAAAAAAATTTTGTTGGAGTGTATGAGAGCTAGTTTCTTTTATTCTTGTTAAAAAAAAAAAGAATACATTCTCTCTCTCTTTGCTTCAAAATCTTTCAAGAATTAGTAGTACTTTAGTACTTTAATTCGAATAAATTTGCAATAGGAATTAGGAAGTAATTAAAACCACTTATATGACAACTGGCATGCGATTAATTCTAGTATATCATTGACTATGAGCATCACAAATTTATGGTATTATTTCGTAGCCTTTCAATACTAATGTTTGCTGGATTAAGAGGAAAGAGCTTAGTGCCCCTTAAGCAAAATTTCGGATTCGAGTATTGTGAATGAAGAAAACAGTATTAAGAAAGCTCTTCTCACATCGGGTCCGACTGTAACTTAACTTCGGATTAGTCGAAACCCATAGTGACTTCCGGATACTAGAGGGTCTTAGACCAAAAAAAATTATATAGCCTTTCAATGGACATTTTCTAAGAAAGTTTAGAAGGAACAGCAACATTAATAAAAGATGAGTATATCAATTTTCAGTTGAATAATTTTCCCCTTTGAATAAATTAGCAAGTCAAGAAATCATATATATGCACACATACACACACATATATTATTACAAAATACATAAAAATTTGATAAGTTTTTTGTTGTGTAAACTACAATTATCGTCATTCATTCGTTTTAATAATATGAGATTAATCTCGTTCGGAGCTTCGTTACAGTTAAGGCTCCTCACCTCTCTTCAAAGTTGTGTTTAATGAAAATCAAATCCGAAAGCTCTTCCCACAAACTCAGCTTGCGTTGTCAACTGAACCACAACTCATGAGTAATTTGATAAGGTTTGTTGATGCAATTGTTTATGTGGACTTTTTCTTTAAATGACATTTAAGTACTTATAAAGGAGCGATCCACTTGCATCAATATAAAACTAATTAGTTTTACATCATTTTTTGACTATTGGATTGATATTAAACTTGTAGCTGAAATTAAATCTCTCTTTCCTCTCTAAGTGTAATTAAAAGTAAAAATATTATCACTATCTTTCCTTTGTTATATATTTTTTCTTTTTCTTTTTAATTCTTACTTCGTTTCAGCTTCTTTTATTCTTCTCTTTAATTAAACTCTCTTTTTTCCATTCTCTATTTAAAGCTATGACTTCTTCTTCAGAACCTGTCAAACTTACCAGTGACTTTGGGATCTTAATAACCGCTGGTGACGATTAGTGTAGTGGTGCTGCTCCTAGTGTCGTTGTTGATAAACATAAAACAAATAAACGGATAGGTGCTAATACAAAATTGATGCTAGATGGTAAAAAAGGCCACAACTGAAAAATATAATCAGAACAGAAAAATTAGAGCAACGTATGTGCAATTTATCAAACCTCCCCCCTCCAAAGCCTTGTTTGTTTAGTTTCCTACTTTACCTTGATTTACATAATTATTTTAGATCAATTGAATTATGGTTAACTAGTGTGAAAAAGAAAAAAAAAAGCCAACTTATAGCGGCAATTGTGCATTAAGCAGAGATGAAAAAGAAACATGAAAAAAGAAAAGAATGGTAGATAATCAAGATAATTAAAAAAATTAAAAATTACCAACATTGGTTGGCACAAGTGGTAGCAGCTTGTGTCCCTTAACCAAGCTGTCCAGGGTTCGACTCTTAGCCTTGGGTATGGAGCAGACCACGCTGGGAGGGGACTACCCACTTTGTGTGCGCTCAGGATCCTCGACGAAGATTAGTCACTGTTTTCGGTGGTAAATACTTCGTACTAATATCATGATGAACAAAAAAAATTAAAAATTAAAAAAAGAAAGTGAATACAAATATTTTTAATATTCAATTGCACTTTGAAGTAAGAAAGGATTTTAATCTCAACTACAAATTTATTTATAATCTAATGATTAAAAAAATTAGGTAAAACTAGTTAGTTTTACACCAAATAACTTGATCTCTTCCCACTAATATATTGTTCACTTAAACAATTATTTAAATAATCATTTAAAACAAATAAAATAATCTAATAACTAAAAGAAAATTAGTTAAATCATTATTTAAAATAAAAAATAATATAGTATCTAAAATAAAATTATCACTTTCAATATTTTTTTGTTGCATATCCCTTCCAATATTTATAAAAAAGAAAAAGCAAAATAATCTACTATTAAAAACAAATAAAGTAATTTATTATCTAAACCATTATTTAAAACAAATAAAATAATCTAATAACTAATATCAAATATCTACTTCATTTAACAAAATAAAATTTTCTAAGTATTATTAACTTAAAAATTTTAAAAACTAACTAAAACTGAATACTACGTTTTTTTTTTGTTACAAGAAAAATAATTAATAACTGGCGGGTTGGATTGTTTGGATTCAAATCCAAGTCTTATAATATACCACAACTCATCCTCAACCACTAGGTCAAGATGTTGTTGGCCTGAACATTAAATTTATTTTTTAAATTTAAATATTTACTTTTTATACATTTTTAGGTCATAAAATTAATTTTTAAGAGTTTATTTTAATAAAATAAAAATAAAAGATAAAAATTATTCTTAAACATATTTAATGATAAGTATACATATGATTTTATCAAAGAGTTAATTTTGAATTCAAAAGTTTCCAAAATTATATTTCAAAAATAAAGTTAAACATCAACATATTTATTATGCATAATATCATTTGTTATAAATTAAGTAAATATATAAAATCAGTAAATATTTTGAAATCATTATTTAATTTAAATTTATTTTATTTAATTAAGTAAATCATTTTATGCTTTGATTTATTTCTTTTTTGAAATCATAAAATAATAGTATAAGAAGTGTTTACACACATTAAAATAATTACAATTAATTTGAAGCTAAGAATATATTTGGAGTATATGCTTTTTCCCTTTTTTTATTGAACTTATTCATAAATTTAAAAAGCGGACATAAAATTATTAATCAGTCAGTCCAAAGCCAAATGACGAAAGACTTAAAAAGCAAGAAAGTTTGGTTATCTAAAAGTTGTGCAATTTAACTTCTTCCGTTCATATCTACCAAAAAAAACACACACACACAAGTTAAAAGTCGTTCATAACTTAGTCCTAGCTTTGTTCCCCAGCCACTAGCTCGGAAACCTTCATCAGAGAATGTTGATTTTTATTTATTTATTTTCCTTTTTTGAGCATAGAATGAACGGTATACCTAGGCCTACCTTAAACTCAATTCTTCTGGATGTCTGACTTTTATAAATTAGGCCTCTTATAAAGTAATTGACCAATAGTTAACTAATTTTATATAAATATATAAAAGTCAGAATTTCTGACAAAAAATAATATTTTATGTGGATGTTTAAACTTTCGTCGCATGTATTATATAAAACTACCACACAAACAAATTATAAATATTAAAATAATTTAATAGCTAAATATATACTTCAACTTTTCATACAAAATAGATATAAATTTTTAATATTTTATTATATGAAAATCTTTTCAAAAACTTTTATTTTATTGTAAATAAACTTTCAATATTTTAAAATCATGCAATTAAATCCGAATATGTTAAATGATATTAACTTCCATTAATATTACACATGTGGCAACCAACTAAACTATCTACGTAAGATGTCTAAATGGCAGTTAGTGTCATTTAATAAATCTAGATTTAATTACATGATTTCGAAAGATTGAAAGTTTATTTACAATAAAAAAAATAGATGAACTGATTTTCATACGATAAAATTTTTTGGATATGCAAAACAAATATAAAGAAATGAATTAATTACCACTATCATGTTCATCAATTAAAAGAGCAATTAATCATGTACCAAAAAATAAAAGAGCAATTAATCAACCTTTGGATAATCCTTTTAAATGCCTCATAATTTTAAATTTCATAACTCACAATAGGAAATATAGA
This sequence comes from Heritiera fomes, assembly GCA_032173925.1. Lineage (NCBI taxonomy): Eukaryota > Viridiplantae > Streptophyta > Magnoliopsida > Malvales > Malvaceae > Heritiera > Heritiera fomes. Next base: position 9,123,339 of record JAPDPM010000009.1, on the reverse strand, counting down.
ATCATGTCATTTCATTCATTAGTATCCTTAAATTTTGAGCAATTAAAATAATCCTTAATTTGATATTTGTGAAACTTTAAGTTTGGCTACTTTGGTGGCTAACAACCAATCATACACATAAGTCATAATGATGCTAAATAAAATATATTTAACATAATTTGGTAATTAAATGTAGGATTTATATATGATGCACTGATAATATATAATTTTTATACATTATCAATGAACCAAATGTTGACACTTTATCAACAAGCTCTTATGAGCAAATTGAAAAAAATTTAATTGTATTTATTTTTAAGAGCTTGATTTTTCTGTTTGCTTATTGATGATGTGTCAATATCTAATACATTGACAGTATATAGAAACTATACACTTTCAGTATATCACATACAAATCCATATATTAAAAAGTTTGTTATCTTAAGATATACAAAACAAATCTAAAGTATTAAATTAATTACCACTTTCACGTTCATCAATTGTTAGAACAATTAATCAACCTTTTGGGTGATCCTTAAATGTCTTATATTTATGAACTTCAATAGTTCAATTACTCATAATAAAAATATACCATCAAGTTATTTCCATTCATTAGCATCATTAAATTATGAGTAATTGTAATTATCATTAATTTGATATTCATAAAATCTCAATGTTTGGCCTCTTTGGTGATTAATAAAGTGTCACAATGTATGAATATCTTGTTTAATTTATAGAATCATTAAATTATAAAAATAAGCAAACAATTAAACATCAAACTTTAGTTTTTCGATAAACATTTACATATATATATATATATATATGTATATAAAACGTTAACCATGCTAAAACTATAAAGCTTTATATTAAACGTTATCTATGTTCAAAAACTTTAAGCTTTATTATTTGAGTAGAATTCCCTTCAAGCTTTTTGCATCGGTAAACTCTCAAACAAAATAAATACCCGTTCTTTTATAATCGCTTCAAGCCATCATCATCATCATCATCATCATATCTATATATATATATATATATATATATATATATATATATATATATATATATAGATATATAAAATAAAATAAAAGACATACAAACATGTAAAGTAAACTTACATGAATCTTGACATGTACACGCTGACGATACATAAGCATCATATTAATTAACCACTTCTTTTTTTTTTTAATAAATACTCACGTTACTTTTTGACAGTGCTGACATTTTTTTTAATTGGCCATATCCCTTAATCACCTCAAACGTTGATTCAACAAATCTCTTTTATATTCTTTTATCTCTAATATCAATATCTGAATATATATATATATATATATATATATATATAGTATCCAACCCATTTAAAAATAAAATTAATTATCTAATGTATTTAAAATAATTAAAATAATTAAGCATAATTTGTTATTCATTTTTCTAAACTTTGAAAATTCTAAAATAAATTATAGAAATTTATTAAACAGAATTCAATTAATATTAACATTTGAAAGTAAAATGAAAATATATCGCTTTTCAAATTTTAATAAAGTATCTAAAATCTTATAACTTAAAAACTATCTATTTTAATAAAATTTAATAATTTAACTAAAATCTAATCATTTCAAATAAAATAATTAAAATATTCTCTAAATTAAAAATAATTAAAATATTATATGATTCTAATCCATTTAAAAATAAAATTAATTCTTTAATACATTTAAAATAATTAAGTATAATTTTTGAAAAAAAATATGTAAGTAGTATAAACTTTAATCTGTGCATCATAAGGGTTCACAAATTAGTTAATCACATAAATCAATTATGAATAAATTTCAAAGACATAAATAAAGAATATAATAGAGCAACAGCCATGTTACACGTATATTTAACCATAATCATGACATATGATTTAACGAAAGTCCAATCTGCTTGAGCCTTTGATTAAGAATTAATATATTCAAAGCATGAAACATCATTCCAATTTATTCATGTGAAAGTCTTTTTCAAATGTTTAAGCAAACACTCAAGTGGGAAAATTAATTACTTAATTAGAAAATCATTAATTTTTAATCTTGATCGCTCTAATATTACATGCAATAATTTTCATTTAATATTATGCATAAATTCTTGACTGCATAAACACTAATTTTGCAATTAATAGGAGCTTTTAAACTTAATTATTTTTATCAATTAACATAAATAGATTAGTAAGTGACCTTGTTCCACTGAAACTTTTAATTGAAGAAACAAGGAAGACTGCTTTTATATTTCTTTTTTATTATGTCTTTTTTCGTTCTTTCTGAAAAAAAGACACATCTATTATACAACATAAAAAGAATCAATTTTAATAGAGTCCTAATTAAAAGAATTACTTTCGATCAAAGCACAATTATCTTTTATAAAATTATCACTTCTCACAAATAAACAAATGAAATTTTAGCAATTATTTATTTAGGTATGACTTTTATAAAAAAAATGATTTAAGTGAGTCAAATTTTTCTTACAATATATTCTTTCAATTATAAAATGCTTGCAAGTCGAGCATATGGGGATGCAAATGAGAAATATATATGTCGTTGTATTTTTATTTCAAATCGAATATTCTCTTTTCATTCATCTAATTAATTAATCAATATTGATATTTATTTTTAATAATTCACATGAAGCTAAAATCTCAAAAAAAAATTATAGAAAATTTGAAAATTTTGAGTTTAGGATTTTTCAAAACTTTATTTTGAAAATTTAATTACAACAAATAATTATCAATTTTTTGTTTAGCTAAAGAAATTAACTAAAGTTGGATTTTGATTAAAATTATGCAAAATTATAACTAAACAGAGTTTGTAAATAAACTGAGATCTTTTAATTGGATAACTCTTCATAAAATGGAGATTAAGATTTGTACCTACTCTTGTTCACAGGTGTGAACACGTCGTTTACCGATAACGTAGGGACAACCTTCATTCTGACATGTTACCCTCGCACGGCAACCAAATTTCACACCAATAACTTGGAGATAATCATAATCCCGATAAGGAAGCTTCCAACGTCATTGACTCCGACACAAAGTCAGTCAACTGGATGGAACTTTCGTCGCAAATGCACATAGAAAAGACACGTTCACACTTGTTATTCCATGTGCCACACCTCCCCCACCCAACGTGCCGGCCATTCATCCCAGCTCAACCCAACAATCCCATTCATAATGAAAGAAAAGGGTATATTCTTTCACCAAAAAAAAGGGTATATTCTAGTAAATTTCCGGCTCAGAGCGATTATTCAAGTCATGGTAGGGAGTGACTAAGTCCTAAGTGGTAATTCTCGTCTCATAAATTTTATTCTTAAATTACCCTTATGCACTTCTTGCTTTTGAACTGCGGATAAAGGACGGTTTGGTCATTCCTTATTCATCTTTTTATTTTCCCTTTTCAAAAAAAAAAGAAAAAAAAGATTACTTTTCGATGAAGACGAAGACCCGCAATCCAAGGGTCGTTGTAGAATATTAAATTCGTTTGTTGCCTTGGATGCTACCCATTCTTGTAGAATATTGGCGTGGCGTATAGAAGGAATATGATTTTGTAGAATAAACTAAATTAATTTAACAAATAATTAATGAATGATTGATGAACGAAGTGACCAATAGAATGACAGTTGGCCCTCTTTTAAATTGTAATAACTGTGGGTTTTCTTGCTGCTGAGCTTTCGTGTACAACTACAATGGGATTTGTGTATATAAATATATATATATATATATTTATATATACAGTAAAATTTTTTATTTTACAAATAAAATTCTGATATATATATTTTATAAAAATATTAAAAAATAAATAATAAATAAAAAAATAAATATTATAATTTTAATTTTGTTTGTAAAATAAAAATATTTAAGTGTATAATAAAAAAAATTAAAATGCATATTTTATTTATTTTTTAAATATTTTTATAAAATATATATCATAATTTTACTAAATATAAATATATCGCTTTCTTCATTTTATTTTATTTGAAATTTTGGTTAAAACTTTCTTTCATTTAATGAACATATAATGCTTATCTATAGTCATCCCCTGCGTGTTATCTGTGGAAAAACCGCCCAGAATACCTCTCCTGTTGTCTATTTTTGGAGTTTTTGAAGTGTTTTTATTTATCAAATATACTTGTATAGAATTTTTTTTTTCTAATAGTCGATTTGCACGAACTTTCCAATGGTGGTTGATCATTAAAAAAGTCATTACCAGCAGCCCTTCTGCATTTTGTCAAAAGTCTTTTTTCATGTCAGTAAATTTCCATGGAAATTTCGTTTAGCTGGAACATATAAATACGTTATTCATAGAATTAGATTTCAATAACTCTACAACCTTTCATATCCTTCACCCTGTTGGTTTGTCAATTCTGGATTCAAAAATCAAGGATATTCTAACATAATTCAGGCATTTTAGGTAGCAAGATTTTGAGCATATACAAATACAGAAGCCATCTGGCGATTCTTGTCCTGGCAGTTATTTTCATTATGGACCTTGTTTGGTTTGCAGGAGGAGATATCACTCTTGTCAGCAAACTCTCGGTGTAGCTTAATTTGTTAGATTACATTGGTTATGGGAGGCAAAAGCTCGAAGGATTACAGTGGAAGAAGGTCAGGTGGTTCAGATGCATGGAGTCATTACGGATACCCACCACCATCTGGATATCCTCAAGAAAATTCTCACTATACGCCACAGCATCGCTATGCTCCACCTCCCTCGTATAATTACGGATCACAAATGCCCCAGCGCCCGTATAAGGTTATGGAGAGCAAATACTCAAGGATTGCTGATAACTACCAAACTTTGGATCAGGTTAGCTTATTGTTGCTACAATTCTTTTGAGTTTTTATCCGTTCTGTTTTTGTTTTGATTAGTATGGAAAAAGGGAGTGGTTGTTGGTTATGACAAATAGGAATATTTGTCCAAAATGAACATGATGACTATGAACATCTGTTATCTGACATGAAAGCCTAAATAGAACACGACTGTCAAACACAAAAAACTAGTTTAGACTCGTGTAAAATTTGTTGTTTTTTGATTTGGATGGAAATCAGGTCATTCCTCTTGAGCTTTGCTGTTAGCCATATAATTGCAGTTGAAAATATTTTGAGCCTCTAGGTGGATTAGGTATAAATGAAAAATGGTCCCTGGATGGACTGCCAAAATTTAATTGGAGTAACTGATAAGAACTGGAAAAGGATCAGCTTGTGGTTTTCATTTAGGAGATTCAATTGATCAACAACATCAGTGTGTTATTGTCTGTCTGGCAGTTGTTTTAAGTTGCTTTTTGCCAGCTTCTTCAATCATTCAGTTGTTAACTTCTTCAATCATTCAGTTGTTGCATACTTAAAATTTTTCGCTGTTGCGATCTGTAGAACAGTTTGTTTTTCACAAAATTATGAAGTAATGACATGTTCAGACAATATAATTGCTGATCACAGGTTACCGCTGCCCTTGCACAAGCTGGCCTTGAATCCTCTAACCTTATTGTTGGTATTGACTTCACAAAGAGCAACGAATGGACAGGTATTACTTATTAATTCCACCTGATGCCTATAACTTTTTTAATGACCTGCAATTTACCATGCTTAACTTCCATGGAAACCAGGCAAAAGGTCATTCAACCACCGAAGCTTGCATCACATTGGGAATGGTCAAAATCCCTATGAGCAAGCCATATCAATTATTGGACAGAGCTTATCTGCTTTTGATGAGGATAACTTAATTCCCTGCTATGGATTTGGAGATGGTAAAGTTCACTGAAACTATATTCTTACTATTCTGTATTAATTTGATTTCACCATTTGGATTATAAGATGATATTCACTTCATATATTTTCAGCATCAACACATGATCAAGATGTCTTCAGTTTCTATCCAGACGAGAGGTTTTGTGATGGATTTGAGGAGGTGCTTGCACGATACAGAGAAATTGTTCCCCAACTTCGACTTGCAGGTGCTTGATTTTACTTGATCCATTGGATTACTGTTGTTATATACATCTTGAAGTTGAACCAGTTGGTCCTTACAGCAACTGCTTTATATTTGCTTATGGCAGGACCAACATCTTTTGCACCCATCATTGAAATGGCCATGGCTATCGTTGAGGAAAGTGTTGGTCAATACCATGTTTTGCTGATAATTGCTGATGGACAGGTAATTCACAACATTTTCTGTTCTCCAAATTACTTAAGTTTTTATAGCGTATGGAAGAAGAAAACTAGGAATTTTGATGATTTAATAATTTCTGCAAATAGACAGAAACTGAGACATGCTCCACAAAACTCGACTGGAGTAACAAAATTTGACCTTTACAAGGGTAGATCATGTTAATAATCATTCCATTGGGCATTACACACATTATATCCTGACTGAATAGGAGATATTTTGTTGACAATACTCTCTTAATATTAATGTATACTTTAAAAACACAAATGTTAGTCATTATTGGAAGGAAAGGCTTTGTATAATTTTATTACCACACAAAATCTGGATACAAGCAGCAAGATTTGTGTTGTCTAAGACATGACACTAGCAAAGAAAGGAAACACCGATATTTAACTTGAGTACTATCAAAATAATCAATAAGATAAAAATGGTGAAAAATGATCCATAGAACATCATCATTTGCGATTGAAAGCTGCTTCTACTGCCGGTTTTGATAAGGTAACTCACTTCAGATACTTTAGAGAAGCATAACAAGAAGGAAGCATCCATTTGCTTTAGGGTCTCTATCTCTCTGACACTAAAGAGAGTTTGATCATTCTGATGTTGATTGGAATAAGAAATGTCAAGAAAGACAGCACTTTAATTTTACTCTTATGATGAATCATTTAAGATACTACTAATTCTGTACATCTGGGCGATATCTAGATCTCAGTTTTCCAATACTTTTGTCTCATTTGTTCTAGGTGACAAGAAGCGTTGATACACAGCATGGTCAGCTTAGCCCTCAAGAGCAAAAGACAATTGATGCAATTGTTAGAGCAAGGTAACCGTCATTAACTTGCCTTGTGCTTTAGATTGTCTAGCACCATATATCCTGACATGGTCATTTGGTTGCAGTGAATTTCCCTTGTCAATTGTCCTAGTTGGGGTTGGTGATGGGCCTTGGGACATGATGAAGGAGTTTGATGATAATATCCCTGCTCGTGCCTTTGACAATTTCCAGGTGAGCAATTTTTTCTCTTGTAATTGTTGAAATTTGTAATTTACTACTGTCCTCGAATGTTCTTAGCTGCTGTTGTTGTTGTGTTTTTTTTTTTTAATGTTGTTTGGCCTGACAATTCGTGTATCTGTGTCTTCTTAAACCGATTAAAACATGAAAATTACCACAATAATGTGTCGACACACCTAATACCAAATTGATTTTTTCAGTTTTTTCCATTCATATGCTGTATTTGCCACAATTTTAACCTATCCTTTTTGTTTTCCTGTTGTGTCACCATATTGTATCGATATTTGCCAAGTCTAGGTACCATTAATGTTTTTAATTGTTAAAATCCACATTTGTTTGTCTTGCTAGTTTGTGAACTTCACAGAGATTATGTCAAAGAATATGGATCCTTCCAGAAAGCAGGCAGAATTTGCTCTTTCAGCCTTGATGGAAATTCCTTCTCAATATAAAGCAACTCTCGAGCTTGGCCTATTGGGGTAGTTGTTGAATTTGTTACTGACTGCTGTTGCATGTTCATTTCTAATGATTGTTAGTAATGTATCATTAATTTCTACTTGTTTTCTTTTCATTAATAAATCAGAAGAAGGAACGGGAATGCTTCAGAGAGATTTCCTCTCCCTCCTCCCATTTATGGCACCTCTTCTTTCAATGCATCAAAGTCCTATTCTCGCTCTGGCAGTTTTCAGCAGAATGCGTATCCTTATTCTCGCTCAGGCAGTTTTCAACAGAAGCCATCTCCTTATTCTCGCTCAAACAGTTTTCAGCAAAATGTACCTTCTTATTCTGGATATGATACCGCAGCTAGCACCGTCACTGGTCCATCTTCAAGCTCCCTTTACGATAATAAGGTTTGCAAAACATTCCATTGAAACAACATCGTTGTTTCTAGCATTATCATTCTACTGATGCTGCTATTTGTCTTGCAAACTTGACAGGTTTGCCCCATTTGTCTTGGTAATCCCAAGGATATGGCCTTTGGTTGTGGACATCAGGTTAATTACTCTCTATTTCCCAATGCTCTTTCCAGGTCATAATCTATATGTATGGAGAGTATTGACATCTTTTTTTTTCTCTGCCCTTTTATCATTCAATTTGACAGACTTGCTGTGCCTGTGGAGAAGACCTCGAACTCTGCCCCATATGTCGGAGCATTATCCAAACTCGAATCAGGCTTTATTGAACAGCCTCCCTAATCACATTTTCGGTTTGGCAACAGCTGAATCGGGTACTCATTTGCCAAAAGCAAGGAAAGGTAGCCATGAAAGATAGAAAAAAGTTGCCACTGATGAGCTTTACCTCATAGTAAGCAATTGTAATATGTACAGGGGAGGGCTATCTCCCACCTGATACTGTCCTTTTGGGCCGGGGGGATATAGTTTGAATCACCAGCTGAACTCTGTGCTACACTGCTACTAAGCTAGGTTGATGGAGTTTAGAGGTTGCAAACGGGCCGGTTCGGGCAGGTTCGGTCCAGGTTATATTCGGGTTCAGGTTATTTCGGTTTTAGGTTTTTTCGGTTTCGGATTTTTTTTATTTCGGTTTTTTTTTGTTCGGAGTTTTTCGATCTTTGGTTTTTCCGGCTTTAGGTACTTTCCGTTTCAAATATTTTCAAGTTCGGTTATTTTTTGTTTTGGTTTGGTTTTACGTTCGGTTCGGTTTTAATCAGGCGAACTTAGTCAAATTATTTTGAAATTTTATAAATTATAAATATTTTTATAATTTTGAATGTAATAATTAATTTAATTATATATAGTTAAATAAAAATATAATAGAAATGCTAAATTAAAGCTAAAATTTAATAAATATTTATATAAATTTAAATTTTTACATTTTAATATTTTTATTTTATTACTTGATTATAATTTATTTTTTTAATTTCCTGTGATATTTACGTTTGTTATAAAATATATAATTATATATTAATTATTATATAAAAATTTATTTTTTAAGTGAGCAAAATATATACATATATAGAGAGAGAGAGAGAGAGAGAGAGAGAGAGAGAGAGAGTAAAACTAAAGGAAAGTGAAAATCTAAAAGTATTAGCTATTTAAATAAATAACTAATAAATTATAAATAAATCATACTAAACAATTAAATGTTTATATAAACAGTTTTATACTCTTAACAATAACTTATTAGGTTATTATATTTTTTTAGGTCAACATTGAGCCATTGGAATTTGGACACTCTTAGTTCAATATATATATATATATATATATATATATATATTATTTTGTTTTATTAGCTTTTTTTCAATAGTTAGATTAAATTTTTAAGAATTTTTTTACATTTATTTTATCTTTTAAATATCAACATAATTAGTAATTAAATTAAATCTAACCGTATAACATGTTAACTAATTGTTCAATTATAATGTTGAATAAAATTATAGTATATATTAAAAAAATACTTAATATTATAAATAATTGATCAATTAATTACCTCAATTTTATATTTATTTTATTTTTGGTTTGTACATCAATCATAATATAACATTATTACATTTAATATAATCGTACTCGTACATATTAATTAATCAAATATTTCATTAAAAATTTAGAATGTTGAATTAAACAAGTTATATACACCATTTGACTTTATATTATAAATAATAACATTTGATATAATTATATCATGTATGGTTATATATCAATTGTGTAGTAATTTTTTCATGTTCACATTAAAATAATAATATTAGATATACATCAATTGATCGAATATCTAATTAAAATGTTAAATAATAAATATTGCTAAATTAATTACTATAATGCTAGTTATTTAAATAAAATTAATAATAATATTAATAAAGTATAAAAAATAAATTTTATTAAAATTATCACTTACACAATAATACCGTTCTAATATATTATTAAATTAAACTTTAATTTACTATTAGAATTATTACTTTTATCCACACTTTAATTTTATATTTAATAGATAATAAATCAATTATTTTTAATAAATACTTAATTCTATTACATAATTTATTTTTAAAAGATTATTATAATATAATATACAAATCATTATTATGAGATACCATATTAGTTTGTTCGTGTATAAGATTATTATAATATAATAAATAATCAATTACCACTAACTTGATTTATTAATGCTTTTTGTTTTAAAGCTAAAAATAAAATTACCACTAGCTTGATTTATAATTTTCTCTTTCAATGATGTCCAAGCTCATAAAAAAAATTGTACTTGTATTGTTTAATTTAATTACTTAATTTTTTCTAATCTTAAAAACTTTAATTTTAATTTTAAGATTAGGTTTTAATTTTTTCTAATCTTAAAAACTCTTAACAATAACTTATTAGGTTATTATATTTTTTTAGGTCAACATTGAGCCATTGGAATTTGGACACTCTTAGTTCAATATATATATATATATATATATATATATATATATTATTTTGTTTTATTAGCTTTTTTTCAATAGTTAGATTAAATTTTTAAGAATTTTTTTACATTTATTTTATCTTTTAAATATCAACATAATTAGTAATTAAATTAAATCTAACCGTATAACATGTTAACTAATTGTTCAATTATAATGTTGAATAAAATTATAGTATATATTAAAAAAATACTTAATATTATAAATAATTGATCAATTAATTACCTCAATTTTATATTTATTTTATTTTTGGTTTGTACATCAATCATAATATAACATTATTACATTTAATATAATCGTACTCGTACATATTAATTAATCAAATATTTCATTAAAAATTTAGAATGTTGAATTAAACAAGTTATATACACCATTTGACTTTATATTATAAATAATAACATTTGATATAATTATATCATGTATGGTTATATATCAATTGTGTAGTAATTTTTTCATGTTCACATTAAAATAATAATATTAGATATACATCAATTGATCGAATATCTAATTAAAATGTTAAATAATAAATATTGCTAAATTAATTACTATAATGCTAGTTATTTAAATAAAATTAATAATAATATTAATAAAGTATAAAAAATAAATTTTATTAAAATTATCACTTACACAATAATACCGTTCTAATATATTATTAAATTAAACTTTAATTTACTATTAGAATTATTACTTTTATCCACACTTTAATTTTATATTTAATAGATAATAAATCAATTATTTTTAATAAATACTTAATTCTATTACATAATTTATTTTTAAAAGATTATTATAATATAATATACAAATCATTATTATGAGATACCATATTAGTTTGTTCGTGTATAAGATTATTATAATATAATAAATAATCAATTACCACTAACTTGATTTATTAATGCTTTTTGTTTTAAAGCTAAAAATAAAATTACCACTAGCTTGATTTATAATTTTCTTTTTCAATGATGTCCAAGCTCATAAAAAAAATTGTACTTGTATTGTTTAATTTAATTACTTAATTTTTTCTAATCTTAAAAACTTTAATTTTAATTTTAAGATTAGGTTTTATAATGTAAATTTAATATCTTTCTATACTTGAAACTTTAAGAAAATATAGTTTAAATTTAATTTTATTAAAAATATTCTTAATGCGTTGCACAAAATATCAAATTCAAAGTTTCAAACAAATATTCAAATTATTTAAATTTTTTTATATATTTGATTTATTATTGTATTAAAATTAAAATTTCATTATAAAATAAAAATAATAAAATGATTTTTATAATAAAATCAAATGTTGAATTAATAATATATTTATTATTATAAATACAATAAGTATAATATTAAAGATTATTTGATATCATAGATTATGGTGTTTTAAATTAATTTAATTTAATAATTGAATTAAAAATATTCAATATTTATTTTGCTGGTAATACATAATTGATATAATTGTATAATAAATAAAAATTGTTTTCAAAATTTTAAACTTTTTAATTAAAAAGTATATCAATTATTTATTTATTTTTAAATAATAACCATATAATTATAATTCGAGTTTTTTTTTCAGATTATAAATTTAATTTTTTACTGGTTTCGGATCGAATCGGTCTCTATTTTGGATCATATTGGGTTCAGGATGTGTCGGATTTGAGTTTTTTCGATTTTAGGCTTTTTTGGTTATGGGCTTTTTCAGTTTTGGGCCTTTAATTTTTTTGATCAATTCGAACTGATTCTGGTTCGATTTCAGGTAGGTTCAAGCGAGTTTTCGGACTTGAGCCAGTTTTTGTTGCCTCTAATGGAGGTTAAGATGTTGGCTTTATGACCAACAATTTAAAGCTGAAAAGTAAGGGGACACTGGAGGACTGTTGGTACATGCAAGCTTTATAAATAGTAATGACATTCGAGTTGGGCTTTGATGAGGATGTGAATTTGTCCTGTCAAATCAATGTTGAATAAACCTAAAGCCATTTATTGTATTACGTATTTGCACGAGGGAAAAAGGTTTTGAATTAATTCTCAAAAAAATTAGCAAGAAATAGTGTAAATATAAAGCTCTAAGAAATAGTGTAATTATAAGGTTAGTTTTCTATAAATGGGCTTTGAAGAAATGAATAAGGACTTTTATATTTTAGTGTGTTTGTTATGGTAGAAAATTAATTGATCGTCGGAAAATTATTTATTAATCAATGGAAAATGAATTTATTTTTTTCAAAAATATCTTTCTTTGTTTAGAAAGAGTGAATTTTTTTTAAAAAAAAAAATTGTTCATGTAAGATTATTTATCAAGTTCAGACTTAATTTGATTAAATTTGCATTATTATTATATTAATAAAAACATTTTCATTTAATTTTAATTATTCTAATCTGAATATTAAAAGTATTTTAATTTTTTAATTTTAAATATTTCTAATTTGTATATTATTAAATATAAATATTTTTAATATTTTACTAATATGTAAAACGATAATAATAATAATTTAATTTTCATAATAAATTATTTTATTAATAAATAATTTTTAATAATTTAATAATTATATCAATACTATTACTAAAATTATATTACAAAAGATATTTTTCATTGACTCACATGAATAATAAAATTTTTCTACATTTTCAAAAAATTATAAGCCATTCAAAAATATTTTCTAAAAAGCAAATTTTCATAAAACAGAAAACAGGAGGAGCCTAAAAATTTCCACCATTTTCTCCAAGCTAGTAATGCTTATTTTAAATGAACTTTGAAATAAAAGGGGTGCCTTCTACCTTGGGAGGAATTTTTAATATGAGAATCTAGAAAGATCCGGATGAGCAAATGCAATAAAATGGTGAGACTTTACACCAAATAAAAATATAAAATGGTGAGACTTAATTGATTTTTGTTATGCAATTTTATATCTTAACCAAATATATATTTTTTTTAACAGCACATAACTAAATGGGAAGCTTCTATCTCATAAGCCGCCTTCCCTCAACTCTTACAAAAGACGTACAACAAAAATTGATCAGTGCAGCATTTAGTAGTTATATCTAGTTGGTTGATAATACGACTCTTGGTAATCTGAGTCAGGCACCATCACACTTGATAACAAAGCCCCTTGCAATGTCCTTCCTTCCGGTTCTTTGAGGAATTTCTTGTCTTCTAAGTAGGACTGAATCTCGGCCGTTATAGGCCTTAGCTCTGGATCTTCTTGGGCTCTCAAGGCATTGACAAAGTTCTCAGAGATGATGTTTAGCACCTTCATGAACTGAGATTTGTATTTTCTGAAGAGACCAAAGCCTGCCATCTATAAAAATATAGATCTAGTGTTAACCCAACAGGAATTTATATCTCCACTAAGTAAGCATGCTCTGTATTAGTTCTCATGTTCAGAATCAGAATGCTGGATTTTGGCCATTTAGGTTCTTTAACAATACCAATTTTAGTAGCTTTTTCCTGCATCTTCCAATTTCAGTCATTGCTGGTATTGATGCAAAAAGTAAATTTAAAATTGAGAAATGCATCAACTTACTTGCAGGAATGCATTCAAAGCCACAGCAGTATAAATATTTGCAGGGAGTGCATTTAGGAACCTAGCAAGCCATGCCCAACCTTCCTTTAGGCCATGAACATTTAGGCCACCTGCAACCTCAGTCTGCCAATAATGAAAAGTCAGGGTTAGCTGATTCCTTGTTAACGACATATGACACTACAGAAGAGAGGACAAGAGCATCCACATCCGTAGTTAAGAATGAAGCGTTAGTCTCTTTTTGGATTAACAATTATATATACCTGAACTAGTGCCCCATACAGCTTCATGTAAGATTCCAACCGTTTCAAATAATCCTTCGTACTTTCAATCTTCCCATCGTCCTCTCGGTATCCAATAGCCTTCCAGTAAGCCTCTTTGGATTCAAATGCTGACTGAAATAGCAATTTACCACTTAAGAGTCCAGTTAACAGCAGGAGTAGCAAAAAGAACAGAGGAGAGATACACCACACAAGATTTCATTTATCCATATTTTAACCTTTTAGAGAAAAGCACTAGATCTTAGGCAATCTTTTTTAATAAAAAAGAAGCCTTAATACTAAACAGACCTTAAACTCAAAAGTTCAGCCAAGTAAACATCAAAGGTCAAGGACGTTTAACTGGATTCATTCATAAACTCAAACTATGTAGTAATAGATTTACAACAATACTAAAATAAAATATATTAAAAAAATTAGTAATAATGAAGCATTTATAAGATTTATGTAAGTTACTTCAAAAAGAAAACAAGCAATTTGAGTGATTTTCCACATCTGAAAACAGCATAGCTACATGTTTAACAAATGAATACAATTTCAAAAGGTTTTCAAATTAGAAGTAAACCATAGGAAAGAAAAGAGAGATGTAGTTCATATAAGAAGAAATAGAACTTGGTGGATCTTTTTAAACTTAAGTAGATCAACTGTGCATCAAATTGTCCAAATTTGTGGAGCTGCTTTAATATTTATAAGATGTTCAAAAACATTATGCATAAAGACCACACTATATATGTTAATAACTTCATGTGATGAACTGATCTCCCCGTGTACAATCATCCACGGTCAACTTGAGAAACAAGGATGAGTTTGAGTGCCAAAGGTTTTATAAATGCAATTTTACTGACCCGAAGACCATTTTAAGCTAAACAGTACATTCCTTACATAAATTGAAAAACGTGTTACCTTGGAGTACGATATATGCTTTGGGACAGTGTAAATGCAAGCTCTTTGTAGTTCAGCAACAAGAAGATCCATCGCTTGTGGGAACTGGTAAACAAGGTGTATTTTGCATTAGTAGTTAGAATAAGCCCAGGACTAAAAGTATATTATTATGATTATAAAAGGAAAGCATACCTTGACTGATATATTATGTCACTCTGTCTATGTTAAAATCCAATTTCTAATGCTAAAATCAGTGGAAAAGCCTCTCTCTCTCTCTCTCACCCCCCCCCCCCCCCCCCCCTTCCTCCCAAAACCAGCTGAGATTAAAGCTATTTAATTTGCCTTCAGTATTGCAAGTTATGTACTTACAAATAAGCTCTAGTCTCCTCCTACTCCAATTACCAATAGGATATTTGGGTTTAAGAGTTTGCATTGAGTTTGTCATTACATCCCAACAAATAGAGCAGTCATTCACCAAACACATTGACACAATCTAGGAAATCAAGGCTTCTGAAAAAGTAATTGACTACAAATATTTACTCCCCATGACTCTACAATTAGATTATAACATTATAGCATGTCAATGTCTACTCATAAACTTCACATTACAGCACAACAACTTTCTTGGCATCTAAGATGGCCTGTGAGGGGATAAAAAGCACTTTTTATGGTTATTATGATACAATTGCTCCCTTTACACCAACCCTGCCCCTTCAAAACCAAAAAAAAAAAATGTAAAAGATGTACCTGTGATGTTACAAGGACAATGACATGACCACAGGCAAAGGCAGCATTATCAGGGCTTTCACAGTGAGAAACAACCTGAAGTATCAACAACAGAAATGCATATCCATACCCATTAGGATTTTCAAAATAAAAGCTGAAAGCCAAATAACTGAGTATTGCAGTTAAACACTAAAGAATTAAATTAGTGATCTACAGGAATTACTAAGACTTGCTCCAATAGAATTTTGAGATATATGAGAAAAAATATAGGTACCATTGACATAAGGTGATAAAAGGAGATTTGAGATTGTAATTAGATGCGTGCACGGCCATATTACTTTGTCATTTCATTAGAGAACAGAGAACTTTCTCAAGATATGCATACTTAACTTCATTGTAACAAGTTCTGTTGCTTTTGATGCAAAACCAAATTTGCAACGTTGCATTTCTATTGGTTAGACTTTCGTATATTTTGTTAATTTTATGAATATATAGAAAAATCATTTTTCTATAATGAGAATAGAAAGAAAAAATTTAAAAAGGGCACATCATTTAGGGCTGAATAATTGTGATTACCTTCTTAGCAAAAGATGCAATGCTGATGGTTTGAGGGCAACGAGGATTGTTGAAAATCTTTATAAGCTCACTAGCTTTTGTTCTGCAAAAGATAGTTAACATATAGGCTTATCAAATAGCTACACTAAACTTTGGAAACTAAAATTAAAGTATAGTTGCAGTGAACATCAACCATAAAGCAGAAAATTAAAACAAAAATTGACTAAGAGATAAATGGACACGTCCAGCTTACCTAACATTGTCTTTTGTACCCCTTATTTGTCTTATCAGCCTAGCAATATGTCTTTCAGTGCTGCCAAAATCCTAAAAACAAGCAACAGTACATAACCGACTGATATGCACAAATAAATCAACACACTGAAAATAAAATTGTGTGCCAAATACAAAATACAAATGAAGAAAAGATGGTACGGAAGCTAAAGCAATTTCCAATAACATCTATAAAACTCAGTGCCAAATACAACATACAAATGGAGAAAAGATGGTAAGTAAACTAAAGCAATTTCCAATAATATCTAGAAACCACATGTCTATAGAACAATGCTCCTTTTTTAGTAATTTATTTTTCCTTCTTTTGAAAAGTAAAAAGACAATAATTTTCGCTAGTAGGGGCACATTCTGATATTTCCTAAGGTAAGTAATTTGCACTTCAATATTAGAAAATGCAGGAAAATAGGAGTTACAAAATATTTGCTACCTTACAAGGCAACAGAATCCACAATACAAATCAAACATAAATGGAAGAAATACCTCGTTTGAACTTAATCTCAGTGATTGGTTTTGTTCTTCCAACTCTTTTAACTTTTGTAGCCTTTCCCTCTCTAGGTTTAAAGCACTCTCTGCAGCTCTGAGCGTGCTATCTGCCATAATTCACAGTTGGCACTAAGATCAGCATAACAATGTTAAGTCCCAGAACTGATAGACACATTGATTTACCACATTGAACAACAACCTTGCTTTCTACAACAAATAAACACTTATACGTGTGCATTAACACATAAGCCATGCCGGTTAATGAGATCTATCAAGTGCTAAAACTCAAATGAAACATCTGAAACATTGATAGTATGGAAAGGACATGAACTGAGGTCATAAAAGACATGCAATATAAATGCATATATTTCTGCATCTTTGTTTAGGTTCAGGGCTATGGATGTAAGTTCATAGGCAAATATGCAAGTGAGTGCTTTTAAAACTGAAGATTACTTCACATTGGAAAAGAATATACCAGCAGAATTTGATTTCTTTAATTTATCAATTTCAGATCCCTTGGACTGAGCATTTAAAACTCCCGAACTAGTAGGCTTTGGGCCTCCTAAAGCTTCTGTTTGTGACACTTCAGAAGTATTAGCTTTGGAGGCTTTAGCTGCTTCCCTTTCTGCCGCCTCTTTTGCAGCTCTCCTCTCAGCTTCCAAAGCAACTCTATTGGCTTCCTCAGCTTTAAGTTTAGCCTGCAACTAATTCATAAAGAAAATATCATCCAAATGAAAATCCTAATAAACTGGATGTAAATTCTTAAGAGATTATAATAGAGGAAAAATATAGTCGCTAAAAAAAATAAAATTCATCTACAAAGAAACAATTCTTTTCCAAAGTTAAAATCTAGAAAAGTGGTCACATATAGGAGCAAAGATCTACTATCAGGATTCAAGAAGCATAACAAGAGCACCAAAGTAAACAAAGAGAGAAAAAAAATTGCAAAACAAGAAAACTAGCTTGAACTCTAGCATTAACCGAGTTCTCTAAGCTTAATTAAAGAACACTATGCCTCTAATTTCATTCTCTCAATACCAATGGTAAACAATAAAGGCATTTTTCATGGAGTATGAGCAAAGTGAGGAAGCCACCTAGTTGTGTGATTTTCTAATTGAAAACCAGGGCGTATGAGGGCAGAGCCTTTGCAGTACTAACCAGCCCAATTATCATATATCATTATTCTTTTGTACTTTGGTCAAATTAAAGTGGTCTGGTGATATTCAAGATTTAAGAGACAGTGAAAAGTTATTGTATTCTCCTCTTCTCTAAATCTGTCTCTCCATGCATGTATATGAAGAACTAAACCATGTAATTTCTCCTTGGAATATTTTTGTTGTCTTTTATTGCTTGCCACTACAATGAAGCATAACTCTCGTATAAAGGAAGTACAAAGAGCATCAAAAGTAAAAAGCAAACAACAAGCAAGATGATAAACAACTTTTTGTGAAGTCTGGCAATAGCCAAGTCCTTTTAAGTTCAATCAGACAAATTCTCTTAAAAAATACAGTTAAATGCATGAGAACCTAGAAAAAGTGAACAGCTGCCTACAGAATGCCCAGCTAGTTTATGAATTAAAATTTGCACAAAGTAACAATTTTTGCTGGATGAACAAAAGATACCAAAAGGTGAAGTGCCACATATGCTGCAGGTCTAATAATACTACATCTAGAGCCTGTGTAAACAAACCTCTGCCTCTGCTTTGGCCTTTTCTTGGCGTAGTCTTTCTTCTAGAAGAGCCTTTTCCCTTCTCTTGGCTTCTTCATGAGCTGCATCACTTCGTATTCTCCTTTCCTCTATTTGTGATTTGAGTTCGTGGTCCCGCTGGACAGCAGTCAAGTGATTATCAAGTCCTTCTGCACTGCAGTAGTTTCATGAATTTAAAACAAAAATGTTTCCAGAACAGCAAGCACCAATACGTGGTCTTCGAAGCCCTTTAAAGCTTTAACAAATCCATCCATTATACACACACACACACACACACACACACACACACACTAGTAGTTATTAACCAAGAGAATCAGTTAGCATGCTGATAATAGAGTGTCAAACAGCACCAATAGATATGACCCATTTCCGACTTCCAAGAAAAAGAGAAGGGGTGGGGGGGTTACGGAGCCAGCAACGGTCCAATTCCAGAAATTATATTTTCTAAAACTGAAAAGTATTTGAGTGAATTAAAATAAGAAACAGGTGATGGCTACTAACATTCTGCGTTGATACTGAACGTCAAATTTCCTCTCCACTTCCCGCCTTGCTTCATTATATTTCTGAACTTTAGCATGTGCTGAGGAAGATTTTTCGCTCTCATTCATCAAATCTGTCTCCAATGCAGAGATTTTGTTCCTAATTTCCTCCTGCAATTAAGGCCATTCCAATGCTATATCATAATCCATAAAAGAATGATAAAAAACAAAAGAATACACAGGAAAGAAAAAGATCAAGTTCGTAAAGAACAAATAACTACTGCACAAAACTCAAGCACTGCTCAACTCAAGCTAATCCAACACACCTTAACTCCAAGTTGATGCTCATGAGTTAACTCAAACAAAGCACTCTCCACCGATCCCACCTCATTCATCAAGTAAGTTTGGACTTCAAGACATGGCTCATTGTCAGAATCATCATCGCTGCCATTGAAAGCTAACATTTTTACAAGAAAGCCATGAAAAATTATCTCGACCAAAATGAAGTTTCCATAATAAAATAAACAAATGGGTTAGCATGATACCATACCTCAAATTAAATTCCTCGCAATTAAATCGTGTAGCTTTCACTAAACCTCGATCATGAACCTCCTCAGTCTCACCTTCACTATCCTCAAACTCCTCATCAGATATTCTCATTACAAATGTATTTGAGCTTCTCTTGATGCCTTTTTCCCCATAAAATTCTCTTTTTTCATTTAAGAAAAAAACACCTTCTTAATTCTACTGATACAAGACAGAAAATACAAAGATGGAAAAGCGAAAAAAGAAATACCTTGGCTTTGTTTTTGTAAAAGGCCAAGGAGCAGAAGAAGAGACATTGAGTTTCTTTTCCAAGGAATCAAGCTCCGATAACAAAGCATCGAAACTCCAATCCGGCTGGGGTTCAAGACCGATTCCATTAACGGTTTGAGGGCACCGAATTTCCAAATTAACAGGTCCCCTGCAATGTCATGTATTTTATGAATTAAATTAACAAAAAAAAAGGACCACAAACTGAAATTCAAAATGAACATAAGAGAAGAAATTTAAACTTACATTGTGAAATAATCTAAATAATTTGGTCACTTATAAATTAAGAAACCCTAGTGATCCAATTGGGCGATGAAAATAAGATTAAAACCCTATAATCAACAATGTTTTCGAATTCCCAAAGCAAAGCGCCAAAGCTGATTTCACAGTAAAAATTTTAACACGTTTTTATTTTCAGCACAGCGGCAGTTTTGGCTTACAGCGTAAATTTCTTTATCTTCTTAACTAATGTGGATCGGATTCGGATGATCCATGGATCCACTTTACAGAATACTCGTGCATTATTGGACGGTAGGATGTTCAAATT
The DNA here is from genome assembly GCA_032173925.1 of Heritiera fomes. Classification (NCBI taxonomy): domain Eukaryota; kingdom Viridiplantae; phylum Streptophyta; class Magnoliopsida; order Malvales; family Malvaceae; genus Heritiera; species Heritiera fomes. Next base: position 9,102,500 of record JAPDPM010000009.1, on the reverse strand, counting down.
TTGATTTTAATTGTATTAATTAATCAATTACATAAAATTTTATTTCGATTAATCGATCTGTTATAAAAGTATTTCAGTCTATTAACAAAAATAATTTTAAAAATAATATTGGTTTTTTGATAATATGGTTAATTAATTAAATTAATCAAAGAATTATTATTCTATCTATAATCAAATTAACTGAAGTTTTAATTGAAGCATACAAAAATCCAAAAATAAAATTAAAAATATATGAAACATAAAGATATGTTTAATATTTAAAATTTGATGATGTTTTAAATTTAATATTTTTCGAGTTTTTAACTTATTATTTTGATATTTGAATATTTTACTGAATGATATCATTTAGTTAATTTAAAATATGAAAAATTAATAATTTAACTTATATGTATTTTATTATTTCAATTAATTAACCAAATTTAATTCAGTTTAATAAATTATGGAATTAAAAATTTTCATTCGGTTAATGAAACGAAAATAAATTAATTTGGTTAAATTTGATTTTGACCGATTCAATTAAAAAATAATCAAATCGACTGGATGAATGCCGAATGAATGGCTGGGCCGGTTTTCAAGCATTCTTGGGTATCTGTATCATGTTAAGGCTGAGCTACAAGCCCGCAAGTGGGGCCCGATTCTTGCTTGGAATGAAACAATTATAATCAAATATGACTTCAAAGATGCTTCATTTTTTATTTTAATCTGCATGTAAGTTGATAACAAAGATTTGTTTGTTTAAAGGATTTTTTGTTATAATAAAAAGTTTGATTTGAGAAAACAACACAAATTTATAAATTTTAAATACAATTTTAATATAAAAGATATAATCTAGATGATAAATTTATTTGATCTATGATCGATTTACATAATATAAATTTCTTTGCTAAAAAAATTAAGAAAATAAGAACAAAAATTAAAGCAAAGAGCAGGCATAACTTATAGCACAAGCAAATGTATGTGCTGCCTTGTTAGTATGCCAAAGGGCACCCAAAGGTGCCTATAGACATATAATTTGTTAACCCTAAAGTAAAATGGTATAATAAGTGATGGCGTAGCCCCGTGCAAAATAATGGGGTCAATTGATCCTACTCAATTCTAAAAATTTAATAGATTTCTCTAAATATCATGATAAATTTTTGTGTGATTTTTTTATATTGATCCCATTAAAATTAAATAAAAATTCAAAAAGATGAATCAAACAAATGAATTTTTCATCAATTTTTATAATAAAAATGAATAATATATGTGCATCTTTGAAAATAAATCTTAAAAACTATAGTTATATTATATATATAACTAGAATACACTCATGAGAATATTTGATAATTACAACGTGAAATATGACTTTGAATGCATTACCACATAAATTAATTTATAACTCGTACAAAAATGCCATTGTTGCCAATAATGCTTTGAAATATTTAGGTCTCCAAGTTCAAGTCTATCAACTGTGAAAATGAAATTTTGTCTAATTATATCTATTTTTTTTCTCGCTTACATTTGCTTACTATTGATTTCTCTATAATATATATATATATATATATATATATATATATATATATTAAAAGTTAGTTAACATGATTGTAATTTTTAGTGATACATGTAATTTTATAAAAAAAATAATCATTTACTCTTGTATCTAAATACTTCTTTCGCCTTTAAGAAAAAATAATTAAATAATATTGTAATAAAAAAAATATAATAAAAATATCGTGTTTACATAATTGAAGTCACTACAAAAAAAAACATTTTTAAGGACACTTCTATTTGGGCGGTTGTAAAAAGCGCCAGCATTTCTACGAAAAAGTTTAATTTTTACAGGCTCTAAACCAAACGCCGCTGTTAGCAAGGATTGAAATGACAAACACCCGACTCCCTTAAAGAATTTTCCTTTGACTTGAAGAAAACTTAAATGCTTTACTATCATCATCGCGCCTAATTTCAATAATTTAAGCATCATCGCGCCTAATTTGAAGAAAAGCCCCTTTCATTTTTCCCTCTTTCACTACCATCATCGCACCTCTGCTCTCACTCCTCTGCAGATCTTGCATTGCAAATCTCGCTCCTCTGTTCGTCACCTCTGCTCTCACTCTGCTACAGATCTTGCACCTCTGCCACTTCGCTACTCCAGATCTCACATTGCGGATCTCAGATCTCGCACATCATCGGCTCTGCATAAAAGATCTGTGACCTGGCCAATTTCTGCATAAAGGATCTGTGATATGGAGCTTGATTCAAGCCATCGGTAAGATTTACTTCTTGTTTATAAGGTTAAGCAAGTTTGTTTATTCATTTTTAAAGGATACGTTTATAAGCAAGTTTGTTTATTCATTTTTAAAGGATATGTTAAAGGTAACCTGCTCGTTGGATTCTTACGCCCCAAATGTAGATTTGTTTACAAGGATTATAAAGTAGATTTGTTTTACTTCAATCATATTACAATTACATCAGTGGGTTTAGCTATGTCTAGTTTCTCTTGTTTTAACCAACCTAAGGATCATATAAACAACAGAGTTCAAGTTTTAGCTTTGTACCATTTATCTTCTAAAATTTTGGGAAGTATTAATGGATATCTTTCTTTCTTTTTTCAAGACAATAGAAAGTTTAATTACTGTTACTTGATAGTGGAAGAGTTTGACGATCGTATTGCATATTAACTGTAAAAAACCACCATGGTTTTTATTCCTAAAGTATTATGCCTAGGCCTTTGCATATTTATAATAATTGGGAGATTTTTTTAGTCTTATTGATGTCATTAACTGCCAGTATAGGGGTTGTCTCTCTGTAAGTGCATTTTGAATATCTGAAAATATATTAGCACGTATTTTATTATCTTTGTGATAAGGTTTTGTACGTTATATGATTTCTTAAAAGTTCATATTATATTAGAATAGTGTTAATCATAAGCAATTGCTAATATATTATCTTTAATAAGCATAAGACCTGGATCACATTTGTACTTTGGATGATGTATGGATTAAAAACTCATTTATAATACAAACAAGATTATTTTAGATTTTATTTGAATTCAAACGATTTTAAAACTGTATTTTTTCATATTGAATTTTTTTTAATAAAAAACTAAAAACATGAAATCCTTACCTTTAAAACGATATCCAACAACTAAAATTTGAAATTCTAATCTAAAATTTTGAGTTCAAACTTTTTCAATTAATGAATGAGATTTATAAGTAAGGAACAAGTTGTCTTTTTATATATTAAAAACTATTTCAACCAAAACAAAATAAGTGGTTTCATTATCTCTTATTGCAGGTTTCTACATAAATAGTGTTGGCTCTTATTGCATGTAAATGGAACTGTGTTTACTGTATGTGCAAATATTGTGGCATGGTTGGAAATACTTATCGAAGGGACAAAGACGAGGATACAGATTCTACAATACTTACATGCCATTTATGTGAAAAGAAATGTATGTCTTTGTTTAATTCCTAGTTGTTTTGTTTATTGGTTAATTGTTTAATCCCCCTTGGCTTATTATTATTATATTATTATTATTTAGTTTTGGTGTCACTGTTGTTGTTATTGCTATTGTATGCCATTCAGTTCACGAGGTTTTTTTTTTTTGGTAGATCATCAACAATGTATTCAGCCAATGGATGCTTTTGATGATGATGATTCTTGTAGTGCATCCTTTTGCGGGAAGAGATGCAAAGAGGTATAATTTTAGTTGGCCATTGATATAATTGTGAAGTGGGGAATTTTGCAGTGGTTACCTAGATTTGTGAATGGAGTTTTAATTGTTATTTTTTGTTGCAATTAAGTTATATCTGCTGGTATGAAATGATTGTGGTTATCACCTTGTCAAATATAAGTGTTGCTGTGTCTGTCTTAACAGGAGTCAAATTCTGTATATAATACAGATTTTCGGTTATTGGAACTGACCATCTATGTTGATGCAGTTAAACATGAATTGCCAGAAGGCTTCTCATGAACTCTTGTTCGCCGCTTTGATATCAGTTCAGATGTTTGTCTCAATGAAGCATATCACAAGCTTGAATCAAATTCAAAGCTAGCCGTTGCATTATCTGTGACGGATGAGTGCTTTTTGCCTCTTGTTGACCACAGAAGTGGGATCAATCTAATTCATAACGTCGTCTATAATTTTGGGTAAGTGCACATAAACTGCTCTGTTTGTACTTTAGGAGGCATTAATCTCCATAGTAAGTAAGATACATTCTTCAAGAAAAGTTGGCTTTCGGATTTCGTAGGATAAGAGTATGATTTGGGAAGTATGTTTTGATTTTTTAGCTTGCTGCTTTATGCTCTCCTAAATTTTTGTATTTCCTTTGGGTTTTGGCAATAAAGATGAAGCAAAGCTGTCTTTCTTCAATAGCCCTAATGTAAAATTTGATGTTTCTTAGAAAGCATATGCAGTAGAATAGTAGTTAGACTACTGCTTTGAAGTTATATTTTAGAAAAGGGGATGAGATTATCTCTGCAGCATCCATCAGGTAAATTTACTTTCTGCTCTTATTTCTCGTCTCAACCTTTGTCAGTGATTATTCTTGTCTTTGTTCATTGCTGATTTATAGAATAGTGGAAATACTTAATTTGAACATCGAAACTTCTAGTATGTCTTTACATTTGAATAATGATTGTAAGATAGCATCCATCAGGTAATTCCCCATATTAAGTGGTTTCATTATCTCTTATTGCAGGTTTCAGACGCATCTAGTTTGTTTGGGTCATTACGTGCAAATACTTAAAGTGAAGATGGAAGCTTCAAGGATAATTGGTATACAATTCAGCTAGAAGTTTTATGCTTGTATTAAACTTCTAGGAAGTTTAGAAAACTTTGTGGCTATTGTGATAGGTAATTGATTTTATTTCATTTCCCGTTTTCATATGTTTTTGTTCAGGCTGAACCATGTTTCTCAAACAAATTCAGTTTAGTCTGTTTTTGAGTTCCTTATAACAGCTAAATGGCTATAGCTTTGAATGAATCTTGAATTGAGTGCACAAGCTTGATCACAAGTCTCTTCCATTGTAAATTACTTTAATAACTTGCATTAAGAAAATTTGAATTAATAGTTCAAATCATTTTATTAGACTATTAGTGAGCAATGGCATTAATACAAATAAATAATCAAGCTTTTAAATTTAAAATATAATTCAATAAATATAAAAAATTTAAATTTCAAATAAGACATTTACCGGCACTTTTTCAAATAAATTTAAATTTTCAAAAGGATTTTTCCCGGCACTTTAAAGTGCCGGTAAAAGCTTTTAAATTTCAAATAAATTCAAATTTTTAATAGGATTTTTTCCGACATTTTAAAGTGCCGGTAAAGGTCTTATGCTTGTAAAGGCATTTAAAAGCGCCGGAAAAAAGATTGCCCCAATTCCCCACCTCTTTACCGGCATTGGAGTACATGATCGCCGATAGACTTTCACCGACATTCACCTGGCCGGCGGTTAGCCGGCGGTTTGTTGAACGCCGGTAAGATCTTTGCCGGCGCTTGTTTGGCCTTTTACCGGCACTTATAAATGCCGGTAAAAGTCAATTTTTTTGTAGTGAGTTAAAATACAACCCCCATGAAAATTTTTTCTGATTATGTCACTATGCATTACTCATGCAAAAAGTGGGTGTTGATGCCAAAAAGGTTGTTAGGCTTATTGATGGTGAATCAATTTTTTCCTTCTTTGATCAACTTGTAAAACAGAAGGTCCACTGGAGTTGTTCCTAATGGGACTTGCTCTGATGCTTAAGTTAGTAAAAGTATTCGAGAACATTTAGAAAATAAGAGAATTCAAGAGTCCCTGTTTATAATGGTCAAACCTTCTTTGATATGATTTCCACACCTTTGTTTCATGCGGTTTAGTGGACTAGTGGGAGGTTGTAGAGATAGTAGGGAGTTTCCTCATATATTGGTGGGAAGTGGTAGTTTGTGAGTGGTTGTGCCTCATGTTTAGGACCATGTCAATGGAGCACTAACATAATACCCTATTGGCAAATGGTGATTACAAAGTGATCGTTGTTCGCCATAGACCTTTTACTCTTTTCGCATATTGAAAGTTGTATCCTTTGTTGAGGACTTAACCAAGATGGCATCCAAGGGCATGACTGTGGAGGGACTTAAAATTTTGGCTCTCAAAGCAAGGAGAAGTCCATGGTCGTGGGTGAGTAGGTGCTCAGGAAACTAGCGCTAAGGCCACGGGCGAATAAGTGCCTAAGATACGATGTTAAGGCCTAGGGCGAGTAAGTGCCCAAACTACTGGCGCTAAGATGCATAAGTGTCAATATACTGGCGCTAAGGCCACGGGCAAGCAAGCGCCCAAGATACTAGCGCTAAGGCCACGGGCGAGCAAGTGCCCAAGATACTAGCGCTAAGGCCACGGGCGAGCAAGTGCCTAAGATACTGGCGCTAAGACGAGCAAATGTCAATATACTGGCATTAAGGACCAAGGCGAGTAAGTGTCCAAAATATTGGCGTTAAGGCCTTGGGCGAACAGATAGAAACTAAAGATAGTGGCACTCAAGCCGCAGGTGATTGGTAACCTATGAAATTGGCGCTTAGGCTATGGGCGAGCATATGCTTAAGATACTGGTGCTCAGGCCATAGGTGAACAAGTGCCATTGAGACTAGCGCTTAGGATGTGGGCGATTAAGTGCCAATGAGATTGGCGTTCAGGCCATGGGCGAGCAAGTGCTCTTGATACAGGCGCTAAGACCATTAAGCAAGTGATCAAACTATTGTGGTTTAATTTTCTTTTTTCCTGCTAGGTATTAATAACTATTAAATGTTTGATACAAATGGAACTTAATGATGTAACATAGCTTAATGGAAAAATATAAGAACATACTTCAAATGGTGGGACTTCTCCATCCAGGGAATCGTGAGCTTTACAAGTCTTAGCTTGATTTGGGGTTCATCTGATCTCCTATACTCTTAACATTTGTCTTCCTAATCTCTTCTGCTTCAGTAAGGCTCTGAGCTTTCTGGAGCACCTCATGTAAGGTTAGCAGCTCTTGATCATATAGGGCATAGTGAACGTTGGTTATTGATTACACCTCCTCTGAATGTCTGGATAGCAAGATGGCCGTTTGGGTCCTTTACATTAGCATAGAAACTAGTAAATCTATGTATATAATCCCTCAAGCTCTCCTTGGGCTTTTGAACTATTGACATCAAACTAGCAGAAGTCCTCATTTGCTTCTTGTTGGTGAGGAAATGCCTAATGAATAATTTACTGAGCTAATCAAAACTAGTAATATAGTTTGGCGTAAGAGAATAAAACCAAGACCTAGATATACCTATCAGAGTTATAGAGAACATTTTGCACTTGACAACTCATTTGTACTGTACAGATCAAAAGTTGACTCACAGCATAATATGTGGTCTTGTGGGTCGCCTATCCCATCATATTTCTCCTTTGGTACTCGAAAATGATGAGGGACAATCTCTTTTGGATCTCTAGAGATAATGGACTATCTGTTCGCTGTACACAGTGGACTAATTCTTGTCTCCCTTTCTTCATCTCCTTAAGTTCCATGCAAATAGCGTCTATCTTTCTTGAAGGGAGAGATTAGACTTCTCATGGACAGTTTTGGTTCTCTTAGTCAAATATATTATAGGGGAGTTGAGACTTCCTTCTTCTCTTTCTCTCTATCCTCGTGGGTTACGTTGCCTAACTTGAGGTTCTACTAACGGGTTTGGGTTATGGTTGGAGATGGCATCGGTTGGGCTAGCTGCAACTGATTGATTGTTGACAAGGAGTTGTGGTTCCAGTAGATTTTGCTAAAGTGGAGTGGACATTTGTTGCAAGCAACAGGAGTAGATGGTTGTACCTCTAATGTAACTGGGCAAGCATCAAGCACGACGGGGCAAACTCTGGTTGAATTACAGTGAACAATCAAAGATTCCACTATCTGGGAGTAATGGCCACACTAGTTGCTAAGGCTTTGTTTTGGGCGAGCAGTTGATTGTACTGCTCCATGGATACTGTTCGTGGTGCTGCGTGAGTTTGTGGCTGCTCCATCAAAGTTGACATCGAGGGAAAGGAAGTAGCGAGGGTAGACGAAACTGCGGCAATAGTGGAAACAAAGAGTGGTTGTGTATCTACTTGGTTTGGTATTTGTTGGTTTGTTTGGGAGCTTGACATGGCTTCTTCTTCGAGTTCCCATAAATGGTACCAAAATGTTATGCCAAAAAGGTTGTTCGGCTTATTGATGGTGGATCAACTCTTTTCTCTTTGGATCAACCTATAAAATAGAAGGTCCACCAGGGTTGTTTCCTGTGGGACTTGCTTCGATACTTAAGTCAATAAAAGTATTTGAGAATTTTTTAAAAAACAAGAAAGTTCAAGAGTCCCCTTTAGCTTACCATGAGATCTCTTTTTATAGTAGTCAAATCTTCTTTGACATGATCTTCACACCCTTGTTTCATGCGGTTTAGTGGATGAGTGGGAGGTTATGGAGATAGTGGGGAGTTTCCTCATATATTGGTGGGAAGTGATAGTTTGTGGGTGGTTATGCCTCACGTTTAGGACCCGTGTCAATAAAGCACTAACAATGGGCGTTTTAATTCTATTTAAGCCTTCAATTATCGAAGGTTTATTTGAATGAATGATTAAATTGATTTTGTTGAAATTGAAGAAAAAAATATCATTAAGAATATATGTTTTCAATAAAACAATAAAAAAAATTTGAAACTAAATATAAAAGAGTAATTTACATTTCCACATTATTTTGTCTTATCTAATAGATTGTATCACATTCGAGATGCGGTGAAATCTAAACCATCTATTAGCATGTTACCTGCACAACAAGTACAACAAAGAGTAAATGCTAGAATAGGACATGTTCAACAGCCAATGCTGAAGAGAAACCAACCTTTTAACGAAACACTCATTTCATAAGTCATTCTTTTAATCCTTTATTGGAAATATCATGCCATTGGTGTGCACGGCACCATATAGGGTTGCCTAAAGGATCAAACACTTACTTTATGGTTGAGCTTATCTACATGCTCAACGACAATTTTCACATTATTGGCATATACTATACCACAACTTAAATCAACTCTAACACAAGGTGCATATAAGCATCTATTTGGCTAATAATTGCATTGGTATGTGTAAATGTTTTCCATAATTCGAAAAATCACGATTTAAAATTTTCTTTCTGAAAAAACAACAATTTTTTTGTTAAAAATATTAAATAAAATAACTCTGATTTTTGTTAAGAAATACTTTTGTATTCTTTTATTGTAGTTAGATAAACTCATATTATATATATATATATATATATATATATATCTGAATTATATATCAAGAGAAGTCTTTTACGTTAACTAAAAAAAAATATCACATGTATAACTTGATTTAACAATAGTTGATTAGTTGATTGATGCTTTTTACACACATATATCATTATATGGTTTTTTTTATTTATGTACCAAAGCTGATGTCATCTTTACAAGTTTGAAATTAAGATTCATGAGCCTAAGATGGTCATTATATACACCTAAATTAGAGCTTATAAAAAATATTCAAGTGAGTGTAGATACCTAATTTTGTTCGGGTTGAACAAATGTTTTTATCAAACAAGTTCGTTATATCATGAAAATATCTAAAATTTCAATTGATTAAGTTATTTCCTTATTGGGTTGAGATAACAAAGTTCATTTTGTATTTGGGTCATATAAGACCTTAAGAGGCTTGTGATCAAAGCCCACTGGAGTCTTGGGTTATGTATTTTGATAGGCAATAAGTCTAAAGCCTAACTTCTTTTTTTGGTCCATTTTGTTATTTTATAAATTTGCAAATTAATTCAAACAATTAAAAAGAAAAAGAAAATTCAAAAAAAGACAAAAGAAGGAAAAATTGAAAAAAGAGTTGGTACCGTGCAAGGCACCAACTCCTGTTGCCACCCATGGCCCCTCTCCGGGAAATTCTATTTGTACTCCACTTATTGCTCTTCTTACCCCACTCAAACAAAAAAAATAAACCCCCAAACGTAAAAACTAAATATACTCCATCTTTTTACTATTTTAACCCTAAAAATAAAAACTAAATAACAATTATTCCTACACTCCCGCCAAGGCCATCATCTCAAAATGTTCAGAGGCTTTCGATCTCCTGCCAGTTTCTAATCTTCTCCAACGGTTGCTGGTTCTTCCTCCATCATCGTCGTCAGGTAAGGCTCGCCTTGAAGCAGACCGACGCGAGACCTATTAGTCTCGTGCAAGCATACCAGCATGAAGGCTCTCTCTCTCTCTCTCTCTCGCTCTGTGGTCTTGTGTAAAGCCTTTCCGCCCATTATTATTATTGATCTTCATTCTTAGTGAGCAAGTCTAAAGCAGTTGAGGTGATAACAATAATAAGCAGGGAAACAGAAGCAAGAAGTCTTCAAAAAACTTTTGTGTAATAAAGCTTCCCGGTCGCATTTCATTGGTCTTTAAGGCAAAGTCTCGCTTAATCGTTCATCGATCTTTTCTTCTTTCTTCAACCGGTCATATTTGATCTGTAGCTGGTAGCGACATGAGGAAAAAGTCTTGAATGGTCTATTTTATTTTCTAAATTGCGAGTTTAAGGGGTCGGATAGGTAAAATACGGCCTCTAAAAACATGTGATAATCGACTTTTTTAGTGGCATCTGTCTGAGGGCATCTGGAATTGTCTGTTTCGGTATTAACTTTTGTAAACGGGTGAAAACGCTCATCTGTCCACAATTACGGTTCCCTTCTTTTATTCAAGATAGCTTTTATTCAATTAGGGCGAATACCTTGTAACCGAATTTTGATCTTGAAAGATATGCTACTCCCCGGTCGAGCTGTCTTGTAACGGTGACATCCACTCTAACAATTCCGTCTCCGTCTACCAAAACAATCGGAAATGTTTCAAAAAAAGTAGGCATACGACGTACAAAAAGTTCACGCCCTTCTTTATCTCTAAAGATATGTCCCTGCTGCAATATGATGAGAGGCTATTCCTCCCGGAACAAAAGGATCAAAACCTTCCACGCCCCACGCTAGATTTACAGGTTGTACCTTGCCTGTTAGTCCATAAGGGTCGGATACCCATATTCCAAGACCATACAATCCTGTTACATGAAATGCGCCAAAGCCAAAGCAAGCCAAAATAGAGTAAAAAGTTATCAACCATATCAACCTCATGCGCAAGCTAACTTGCGCATAAATGGCCAGGTTGCGCAAGCTAGTGTGCGCATAAATGTTCCGTATGCGCAAATTAGCTTGCGCAAAAATGGCCAATATGCGCAAGCTAGACTGCGCATAAAATTGATACCTGCGCAAGTTCGATTGCCGGAAAGCGAAACTGATGAAAACAAAATCATCTGCCAAATCCTTTTCCCACGGAAATCAGTATATCAGAGGGTTAAACGGTCAAAAATTTTGGGTTTGTAATATTTTTTGTGTGAGGTACATATTTTGGAGTAAGAAAAGTAAAACAGGGAGTATATTTAGAACTTTCCCCCCTCCCCCCAGGCTGCCTCCTGTACATCAACCACCCAAATAGCCTGTAACTCCCTCATCCCTCTGACAACCATCTCTCATCCCCATAGCAGCCATCTTAGTGACTAAACTTGATTGCTAATATCCTTTAAGCTGAAAAATTAAAACCGGACAAAAGGATAGATCCTAATGAACTTAAAACTCATTAATTCTAGTGTAAAAAAAGAGAAGAGGATTCCAAAAAAAAACACAGAGGAGAATCACCATTTTTAGCCCCAAGCTCTCACGGAAAAACCTAGTATCAAGCTTTGCTTGCACACTCAGAGCCCACTCCATCACTACTATGGCATACAGCCATCCGTAAATCTCACCACCTTCCACCAACACAATCCCACTCAACTAGAAAACACCATCCTCGGCATCTCAATCGACAAACTATAACCCCCACTAGCTCGTAAACCCACTGCCATTTTCACAGCCTAAATAGAGACCATACATAGTCCCAACCATACGCAGCCCAGGGGCCTTTCTGGTTTGTGGGTTCTTTGAATCTTGAAGCTTTTGGGTCTCAAGCAAAGGAAGGAGGGGAGAGAGGAGCGATTGGTGGTTGGATAGCTCGGGGCTAAGAGAAAGCTGCGGCTTTGACTTGAAGAAGGCCCTCGTTGTGGCTGCTTGGTGTGAAAGAAGTGCAAGAACAAAGAGAAAAACAAGAAAGGGAGATCGGGTTGGTCAATGACTTTACTATTTATTTATTTATTTATTTGTTGTGGTCAAATACTTTACTATTTATTCATTTGCTCATTTTCTGTATGCTTTGATTTAAAATGCTGACACTTTGACTCAACTAATGGGTCGTGGACCGAGTTGTACTGCATGTATGGATTCATGGGTGTGTCTTGATATGCTGACTACTTTACATTACTTGTTTATTTTTGTCTTATTTAGTAATTTACTAAAACTTGAGAACTTGCTTGAATGATGGCGTCCTTATCTTTGTGTACTGATTCATTATTTTCAAAGCATTGTTTAGTTTACTTTCAACTTTTTAATTGTTTGTTTTGTTTGCTTTAACTTGAGGTGACTAATTGAATTTAATTGATGGACTATTTTCTTGTGTATTTGCATAAAATGTGCTTTCTGTTTACTGACTTTGCAAATGTTTTTTTATTAGTTTTAATCATTCGTTATAGTTATTAAAAATAGATCATAAAATCGATTTGATAATTAAAACTTATTTTATGAGTTAACAATAATAAGATATTAATTTAAATAAAAATTCATTCAATGATGGGATGTTACGAAAATCATAAATACTGATTCCTAACTGATCTTTAGGTGAGAAAAGTCTAATAAATATTACTTGCGTATTGGAGTCTTTAGTGTGATTTTTCAATAATTTATTTTTTTGTTAAAAATAAAAATGAATAAAGTTTTTTAAAAAATAATTTAATAATAAAGTTTAAATTTAAGTAAACATTCATCCGATGATAGGATGTTACGGAAGTCACAAGTAGTGATTCCTAATTGATCCCTAGATGAGAGGAGTTCACTAAATATTATCAGTGTATTGGAATATTTAGTACGATTTCTCAACAATTTAAATTTTTATTAGAAATGAAAATGAATAAAGTTTTTTAAATCAAAATAAAGAAATTAATAATAAAGTTTAAATTTAATTAAATATTTTTTCCAATAAGCTGTTCAGGAAATAGTTCAATAAACTGGTCGGTAGGCAGTTTAATAAACAGTTCAGTGGTCAGTTTAGTAAACCAATTAGTAAGCAGTTCAGTAAACCAGTCAGTAAACAATTCAGTAAATCGGTCAATAGACAATTTAATAAACAGTTCAATAAATAGTTCACTAGATAGTTTGGTAAACTAATCAGTAGGCAGTTTAGTAAACAGTTCAATGGTCAGTTCAGTAAACAAGTCAATAAGTAATTCAGTAAACAATTCTATAAACAATTTTAGTAAACATTTTAGTAAATGATTCTATAAACAGTTCAGTAAACAGTTCAACAAGTAATTCAGTAAACAATATAGTAAACTATTTAGTAAACAGTTCAATAAACAATTCAGTAAACAATTTAGTAAACAGTTCAATAAACTAGTCGTTAGGCAGTTCAGTAAAGAGTTCAGTGGTTAGTTCAGTAAACCAGTTCGTAAGCAGTTCAATAAACAGTTTAGTAAACCGATCAGTAAACAATTCACTAAACAGTTCAATAGATAGTTTAGTAAACCGGTCATTAGGCAGTTCAGTAAACAATTCAATGGTTAGTTCAATAAATCGATCAATAAGCAATTTAGTAAACAGTTATTTAAATAGTTTCAGTAAACAGTTTAGTCTACAATTCAGTAGACGAGTAATTCAGTAAACGGTATAGTAAACAGTTCAATAAACAATTCATTAAATAGTTCAGTGGAGACAAGGCAACACTCAATAAAACCATGCGGTTTCAGTAGGCCCAAAAGGGAGTAACAGTAACAGTAAGACAGATGGCCATAGTCACAATGGTGTCCATACATTGTCACAGAGCAAATGACATCTGAGGACTGTTGAAGACTTGTTTAGGGTTAACAACAAACAGTGCACCCCACAGTACAACTGAGTAGGTGATACAGAGGTGGCTGTAGATTTGTTCAAGGTCTAACAGCAAATAGTACAGTACAATTCAGTCAGTACGGCATGATTACCCGAAGGCAACTATGGGGAGCCAACAATTTCAAAACATTAACTTGATTCCCATGAAAACAACAAAACAATGCTTTATGCTTTTAAAACATAATACAATAATACAATCAAAATATAAACTTTTAGGAACTAGGTTTCATTTTCAAATGATACTGTTTAGAAATCAAAACATTTTGTTCAAAACATTCAATCAATCCAAGAAGTTCAAATCATTAACTCAGTTGGACAATAAACACTTTCAGGAAAACCATGTCAGTCAATTCAAAACATTCATAGCGTTAGCTTCTGTTAGATAAACGAAATTTTTAATAAAACCCTTCCAGTTAGTTCGCAATATTCAAAACATTTACTTCAGTCAGACATTCAAAACTTTCGGTAAACCAGTGTTACACAGTCTAATACATTCAAAACATTCACTTCAATCAAACGCTCAAACTTTCAATAATACATTTCATAAACCAGTAAAAAAACATTATGTATTACACAATTTTTAATCAAAACATGTCTTCAGTAAGTCCATAATTAAATTTAAAACAATATTCAATTTCATTCCAAAATAAGGTCATGAAAACATTTAGGTTCACTAAAAACAATTATAGTAGAAAATCATTTCAGTGAAGTAAACAGTGCTCAAAATATTTTATTTTTTCACCTATATAGCTCTATAGCTTATTAGTTTTATTTAAAACACTTAAGCCTTTCAAAATCCCTTTGAAAACAATAGAATTAATAATATACATTAACACACACACACACACACATATTTGTATCTATATATATAAATATATATAAACCAAACCCAAACTACCTAAAAACTTTACGATCGGTTATCGTATCTCTAACCCATTATTTAGTCTCACTGACAATTTACAAAATTTCGACAATATAATAGTACTATCTATCCTAACACTTCTGCACTTAAAATACAGTTCAAAAACTACAAATCCAATTTCTCAATACCGATTCAATTATAATGTCAATCATACAGTTTAGTCAAATAGTTCAAGTCACACAGTCTAGAAAATCAATCTCAATACAGTTTCATTGTTCAATCATGCAAGGTATCGATCAGTCATTACTAATGCAGTCACAATATCTCTACGCCTTCTATATACATCCCTTACCACTAACAATGCATAGTATAGTTTAGCAGCACCATAATTGATAGGCCAACATATATTTGCCTATCCTTCCTAAACACTCCTCACTTTCGAGCTACAAAACAGTGTTCAAATACAGTCATACTTTAGTACTTCAGTTATCAATATTGTATAACTTTTTAAGATCTATCATATTTTCTAATATAATAGCAAAATCGATCTATTTTCTACTGAACCCCAAAACTACAACTAGTGTCCAAACTTGTCGGTTTTCAGTTTGACTTCACCAATAGATTTCTTAATATCCTAACATTGACATATATCATTTTCATGAAGATTTGAGCAGTTGAAGCCTAGTTTCAAATCAAGGCTAAAACATAGCAACTCTGTACACTAGGTATTTTCTAATTCTAACTTCATATTCATGCTTTACACAGTCTCTATGTCAACATATCTTAGCTTGGCATAAAACAAAACAACCTTCCCTACCAAAGTGGTTGAATACATATAGGCATCCTACACATGTTTTTGTTGCAAAGTAACATCATACACAAGCTTAATATACCTTAAAACATCACATATATTGAATTGAGCAAGAACAGAAATTTCTCTCTCTTAGTATCTCAGTGGCCGAAACTTTGGGGTGGATTTTCACCCTTCAAATGGTCACTCCAACACACCAAATTACAATATGTTGTAAAGCTCGTCAAGCTGAACAACTTTACTTTAGATCACTTTTCGATTTGAGGCTTGTACACTAAGGTTTTTCAAGCTTTCTCTCTCTAAAATCATGAAACACCATGATTTTCTCTCTCCTTACCTCTCATGGATGGCAAGAAGATGAAGATGATGACTTTTGTCTTTTATTTATTTATTCTTTCTTTAAAAATATCTTTCAAAGCCAAATTACCATAATGCCCTTTTATAATTTCACAAATTCCATCCATGTCCTAAGTTATTTAATAATTATTTAAATATTTAATTTAACTTTCAAAATATTTTATTTACACATAAGATATATTTATTTAATATATTCTAGTCAATGCTTTGACTTTTGATGGGGTTTGACCGGTTAAAATGGTAAAATTATCAAAATAGCCCTAAATGCTCATTCACGTTGTTTTTGGCCTTTTCGTGTGAATCGATTTACGGGTTGGAACTGAGTGAGACTTCTTCACATGAGGGTTCAATATAATAGTCTGTTGGTCAAAAGTCAAACCAAGTTTATCATTATTCACAAATGTTTTTCCAGCCTATGAACACAACCGTCATTTTTAAATTTGTTGCATGCTTTCCAAAACAACTACAAATAGATGAATTTTGAGATATAGATTCTTACCATCTCAGTATTTCATTCTGAATATCGACATTACCAAGTTTCGTCTCAATCCGGCAGTAAAAGTCTCAGTGGGGCTCGCATCGCGGTTTTTCCCCAATCCTTGCAAAGCATAACATGTACTATAGCTCTCTTCGATACTTTAATTAAACTCCAATCGAAACGAGTTTCATACCATGAGTAAATCAATCTCTAAATATCAATCATCTACTCTTTCGGGGTCATTCCAGGTCTTAGCGATTCTCGTAAACTTGCATCCAATTTTCTCATGCATAACCATTATTTAGAAATCTTAGCGATTAACTCTCACTTTTTGATTTCTACACTCTTTAACTTATGAAATTTATTGAAAAAATGAGGTTCACACAGTGTTCGACACTGGTTTGCCTCACCATAGATGCACAACCAAAAGCTTGCATCACCTAGGCAGATGAGAGGCTGTTCGACCACTTGTGTCATGTCATGTCAGGTCAGTACATCGACTACCCTATAACACCCAACCCAGGTCTTGCTAATGAGGTCAGGCCTTATCATATTGACGTCGCTTATAAGGCCACGTCCTCCCAAATGACCACGCTAGAGAAGTTCATATATAAGGGAACCTTTCTGAGTAGGGGAGGTCAAGTGACAATTTTACCTCACCTTCACATTCCCAAGCAATCTCAAGCTCTCACCTCCCTTTTTCATCTCTTCCTCCTCCATTAATCTCCTCAATATCCTTAAGTCCATTTTCAACACAAATAATATGTAACTAGAATGTTACCCGCGTGATGCTGCGGGATGACTTTTATTTTAGTTATCATTTTATATGTTTAAATGTATAAACCTACAAAAATGATTGTGATAACATTACTTAATAAACATGCAAATGACTTGAATTCAATTATTAAAAATACAATCTACCAAATACATTCAACTAACAAAGGACAATTCATTAGCAGATACCATAACACTTTCAAGAATTAATAAAATCCTAAGTTTAGTAATAAATCCAACTGAATCTTAAGTTTAACAATGAAAATCAAAATAATTATATCTAGTCAAAAAGATTTATTTTAAGTCCAACTCAATGGAGTACCTTGCATAGATCTAACACTTCAGCCTTTCGCATCAACGTATGTATATTGACCATTACCAATCCAAGCAGTCTCTTAAGATCTCCAACGTGCAAAAGGTGGCCTATTCAAGAAGAGGATAAAGACATGTCCAAGATAAACATTATGAGATTTTAATATTAATTCTTTTAAGTCAGTAAATATAAACTTAAATTAACATTCTTATGACAAAAAAAAAAGAAGAGAAAAAGCAAGTGCATCAACAGTCAAACGAATAAAATTGTAATTGAAGACATTAATGCGATAGAAAGAGCAGCATAAAATCTTGAATTTCTTGAAATGGTTGGAGTATAATGTTCTCTTTTTCAAACAAAAAAGAAGAAATAATAAGCAGTTTTCAAATGGAAGAAATATAAATAAGATTAATATAAGAAAGCAAAATAATATATTTTCGACCAAATTGCAAATTAAATTTTTAGGAATAAGCAATAACTGATATAAAGATAAAAAGTTTTGATATTTGTATCAAGAAAATATAAATTTTGAAACATTTTAAGCTTCCTACAAATGCTAGCTATTGTTAAAACATCTAAGCTTTACAATCTGCAAGAACACCAAAAGCAAAGAAATCTATTCGTAAAGAAGCAGTGAAAATAGGTATTTGCAAGGAAAAAAACCGATAGCAAGATGACTTAGCTAATATGCACTATATGGAATTTTTTTTTGTATGCCATGCATGCAATAGAATTTTCTATCTTTAGCTATAATTCTCCAAATTCTTCAAAGCTGTAGTGATATATTTGCCTTTAGATTTTAGTTTCAACTTAAGTACACTTTATAGACAATTGCATACTCGAAAAGTTTAAAAAGATGCTTTGAATGTTTAAGCAGTAAGAGAAAAATTAAGGGTAAAATATATAGTTCAATAATGATAAAATCTTAGACAAATAATATTAGTCAATGAATGCTATCACAACAAAAAGCAATCCAAAGATCCACCAACGCTGAAACACACACATGTACCTATCAGCAACCCAACAGTAAACTCTCCAATAATATAAGTATTCAAGTTGTTAATTTATTAATTATAAATACATATGTATATCACATTCAAACATATAAAGCATAAGAGAATTAGTATTAGAAAATAAAATCATGTAGCATAACCACCAAACTATTAAATCTTTTTTGATAGCTACCAATGTAATAATTCAAAACAACATAGTGATGGACATACCTTGCAATGATGTCTCTAAGAAAATTAGCATGTAAGTCATCTTTTGAAGGATAGACAGGATAAGGTCTCCCTTTAGTGATAATTAACAGTATAGAATTGTCAAACAATTTGAAACAAACCAAGCTATATGTATACTGAATAAGAGTTCTAATAAAAGAGAAAATAATGCAAAGATTTAACTCATTAAAAGCTTGTTTCAGCCAATAAATTCAAGCCCTGATTTTGCATCTCAAAAACCATCCCAACAGCTCCTTTAATCTCCCAACTTGAGCAAAAGTCCTTATTAAACACTGCAGTACTTCATTGGCTGTGTCAAAGTTTACATTTTTAATAAAAAAAGTGGCAATTATAATATAAAGTTTAATGAAATGTCTAATCTTGCAAACTTCAAGTACCTAGCAAAAGAAAGTTTTTTTTGTTCAGAAAGCTTGATCTATATGAACCTTCCTTGAAATGAATATAGTTATGAGTGCACTACCAATATAGAGGATCTCATAAAATTAACTGATGTGATGACAGAATTTCATTTATGTATACAATTTGGACAGCTTTTCCTTCAATTTTCTTTCAATAAATTACCTCAACTCTACAAAAACACCACTCCATCATGAACTTGTAAAATAAGAACACTGATTTAGAATAACCCATTAAAATAGAAAAGTAAAAACAACCCATGAAATCAAAATAATATACAATTCATTTATCTTTAACATTATTTACACTTACTCGTTTCTATATAATTTGCCCACCCAAATTCATTGCTATCTATAAAAGAATAGAAGGCTTTTGCATCCCTTCAAAGGCAACCATTGTAATTTAGTAGATATATCATAGTTAATTAATGCACCTACCATAATTCATGCTTGTTTATCTTACCTTTCAGAATACCAATTCCAACAGTTCATCGTCATTTTTATCTTGCAAATTTTGATCAAAATAGAAATCTTGATGCAATGATAAATATTACTCCTTTGTGATTTGAAGGCCAAAAATTCAAGTGAAAAAAAGATAAGTGCAGATACATGACCTTCTTTAACCCCATAATATGAGAGCTTTGTGCACTTAATTGTCTTTTTTTATTTGAATGTTTTGATAGAAAAACAGCCACAATAAATTTGAACATTGAGATAAATGTATATTTTGATTGCTAGAAAGAAAGAATGACAAAATTAATCAGAAATATTGGAATATTAGACAAATCAGTCGGCAGAAAAATGTTAAATCTTTGCTCACTGATTGCTTTTTTTGAGTATGAATACATCCAAATTCCAAAAGATAAAAAAGGTTTAATCTTTGAGCGTAAAGCTTATTTGAAATGTAAGTGCAATGTAACCAAAAAAGCATGGCTTTCAGTTCCTCTGTTTGATCGTTGAATTACGATCAAAGCAAAAGGGGACAGTCAATCAAAATTAGTTATTAGATCCATTATTATCTGAATTAACTGGATTTGCTAATTTTCTATCTCCATATAGGTAAAAATAACTTCAGCACATTCTCTCCCCACGTTACAAAACCGATAGTCTTTTAATAAGAATTCTTAATGAAAACCAGCATATGACAGATAAGTCAAATTCGATAGTCTGTATAATTTGCACTTTGTTTTGCCCATCCAAAATTTCAGAAAAAGATAAAAATCTAAAGGTGAATGAGGCAGCAAATAGACAAAAGAAGAGGAAGCATGAACAGAACCCACAAAAATAAAAATCTAGTGGGAAATCACCAAGGAAATTGAAAAAGAAAGGGGAAAATTATCGAGAATTACCTGGAGGCAACCAGAAGAAAATTTCACGCAAAGAAGAAGCACAACCTTCGGAAACAGTATCCTTTGATATTTTTAAGGGATGTAACCGACTTAGGAACACTGACAGGCTGGGAATGGGATTTGGTAGAAACATGATCAGGAAACCTAAAACAACCAAAAGAATGATACAAGGACATAACAGTAGCTGACTGGGAAGACAGATCCGAAATGCATATTAATTCCAAATCCAAACAGCTGGAAACAGGAGGATGTAAGGACAAATGAAATAAAAATAGAGTACGAACTACTTGCATTTCCAAACAGAGTACAAAAGGAAGGAGGAAATTGTAGCAGGAGAGACACAAAGAGCCGACAGGGAAGACTGTGCATGATGAAAGCACAGTAAAAGAATGGTACAAAGGAAGATGTGCTGAAAGAGGTAAAAAGCTGTAACATCCCAAAGCTACTGTCTATCATGATACATACTCATAACTTATACTTAATTACCGGTTGGGCTGTCTGTGATGCTTAACAACTTTTACTACATTATTATGTAAATATGAATTAATAAAGTCTCTTCCTTGAGATGTATATACATTCCCTTCCTATTTAAAGTAGTACTGTACAACTTTGCTGAATATATAAAAGAATATAACATACCTTGAATATTAAATCTGAGGAAGGTAAGTCTCTTAGCCAAATCAGTTATCTGTGGAGTGGAAAAATAAGGAGTGAGCGACAACGTACTCAGTAAGGAAAGTGTATGCTGTTTTAAATTATATTCTCAAAACCCCTTAATGATCCTAACGATCAAACTCATTAGGAAGTAATGAATATAATTAAAATTAAATAGGATTTAACAGATCCTTTCAGAAATCATTTAATTGAGACTAGGCAACAATTTAAATCATGCAAGGAATATAAGTCATCCGCTTTTGGGGTGCACCCGTAGGCCATCGCCCCTCACGGCTATCTCATCTAGATGTATGGCCATAATCTGTAGGTGGTCCTCGGGTCCACTTGCCAAGTGACCTCGAGACCGTTGAAGACTTGGCAGGTCCATCAGCCCTGTGACGGCCTAGGGTGCACTCGTTGGTCTATTTGACCCGAGCCATCGCCCTAGATGGGTCACGCAAAGTATATGAATGATATGCATGAACTCATGGCCTAATGTCTCAAAATCAAGTTATCATATGTATCATTTCCATAAAATGATTTGGTTTTCCAAAAGGTTTTATAACTATTAAAACAACCCTCAAATTCAACAGTTTCTGTGAGAGAAAGGCACGTTTGGAGCTGGTTCGCCCATGGCTAGTTCGCCCATGGCTAGTTCGCCCAGGGTCAGCTCGCCCATTGGCCAACTCGCCCAATGCTCAACTCCCCTAGTGGTCAACTCGCCCGAGAGTCAACTCGCCCAAGGGTCTACTTTCCCAAAAAGTTTCATATTTTCTATTTTTCAAAAATATTAATTAAAAGTTTATTTATTTATTTATTTATTTTGCGTTCAGAAAATACTCATAAATCAGTTCGCCCACTGGTCAATTTGCCAAGGCGGCGTATTAGTATTCGCCCGTCATTTAGCTTTTCAATACAAAGTTTGGCTTACCAATTAATAGCTCGCCCGCCTTTAATTTCAGGAAAGGGTCGCCCGCCCATAAGACACAAAAAGTTCTCCTAACTTTTAAAACAAAAGGGCACTCGCCCAGGTTCTCATAAAGAATAGCTCGCCACTTGGCTAGCACGAATTTTAACTTAGAGCAAATTTACTCACCCGCCCTAAGTAGCTCGTTCAACAAAACAACATATGGCGGCTTTGTAGCTCGCCAAGGTCAAAACATTTTATCAACCAATGCATGTCAGAAAAACAAAACAATTTTCTAATATTTTCTTAACACTTTTACTCCACAGGACATGCATTTTCATCACATACTACTTCCTTACCTCGTCTGATACAGCTTTGCTTCTCGCCCGCTTTCCTCAATTCCCGTCTGCAAGTAAAATATTAATTTCATTAATATTTTCTTTTCTAATAATTTTCTAAAACTCGTTTTCAACTATTTTGGCGAAATAACCGCTCGCCCAACTGAGCTCGCCCTTCATTAGCGGCTTATTCATGGGAGTTCGCCCAACGTGGGAGCTCAACTCGCCATGCTCATCCATTCAGTTCGCCAGCCGTGGCCTTTGTTCATAAATGGGCTCGCCCATGAATTGGATAGCCCTTGGCTATCTCGTCCTCTTGAACAACACTTTGGCGAGTTCTCTATTTCCTACTCGCCTCATTGGCGATCATTGGTTTTCGCCCGCCCGGACAGTTATTCTGACTCTCCCACACAACTGGCGAACTCACATAACAATCCCTCAAACTCGCCCTATCCTTTGGGCGAATAGTCACCCATTTTGACTAGCAACTTCCTACTTGCCCATCATGTTTCCTTACTCATTCTTAGTTATTTTTCCATCTAGTTTTCTTATATATTCAACAATATTCAACTACAACCAGGCTATATCTATGATTAGATATCAAGAGAACTGCAAAACTATGAAACTCACCTTTACCAAGTTACTCCTCCAACAATAGAATGCTTTCTTATCTCTCTTAGCTTTAGTTTGCTTGTTCCTTAGCTCTTCAATATTGTAGGGAAGGTTTTGCTAACTAATACGGAATTTTTCATAGCTTGCATCTAAGAAAACTGAAGAACTAAAGTTGAACTTGTAGTGGAATGGAATGGGCGAGAAGGATTCTGGAGAGGATGAAGTTCATTTCAATCCATTTCTTCTCTTGAAGCCTCTTTATATAGGCATGTTAGTCCAACCAAGACTCACCATCTGCTCCTTATCACTTCCTTCATCATTACCTCGTCTGGTAGTGCATTAATTCATGAAGAAAAACAACCGTTCAAGGGTATGGCGTGGTGAAATTTTCTACAGCCATTAAATGTTGAAGAATTTCCAGCCAAAGGGACGGCTTGCAGTCAAAAAGGGAATGGGCGACAAAGTCTCTACACGTTTTTGACTACAATTTCTCCTTTTATTCTTCTTCTTTTCCACGCCAATGTCAACTACAATTATTAACTTTGTCTTACCTCCTTTAATGCTTTCATACTTAGCATTAATTGCATGGAGACTATTTGTAGTAAACGAAATCAAGTAGGACTCTTTTCTTCCCACACGTTATTGACTTGTTTGCCATGCTTTCCCACACAATTTCACTTTTAATTTTTCTCAATCCGTCCGGGCGATCAACGCCCTCGCCAGCTTGGGCGAACTGTTCTACTCGCCCTAACCAGCAACATTGGCGTTCTGTTCGCCGGCTAAGCTCGCCCATACATTATCACACCAACATTCTTCCATGCACATCTCAAGTTAAAGAGCATTTCATCCAAGTAAAAATCAATACACAATATTTACTCTATTTACATTATGAAATTTCGGTTTACAGTAGTATAAAATCGGATTTTACAAAAGCATAGGCGTTGCCTTGGACTGAATGATGCGAGAACAAGGGCGCGTGTAGGGCTAACCTCCGTGAAATTCCTCCCATAGACAGAAACAATTTTCGACAGGGGAGACAGCTGAAGGGTAAAAGAATGCCAAGGTAAAAAAATGACATGGCTGAAGGTGAGCGCACGTAGCTTTCCAACTTTTATATATATGATCTAATAACTTATTTTCTTAAAATATAGGTTTCGGACTCAAATTCTTGCACATATAATAGGGTAGATAAAAGATATATTCAACAAATTATGGAGGAAAGTATTTAAAGTATCTTAAATAGTGTTTTCTTATTATGCAATCCATAATTAAAGAGAAAAACAAATCCATTAATATACTACTTTCTTTCCAAGCATATATTCTATCAAATACAGTCTTGGAGCATTAATCATACAAGAAATGGTACTTTCCCCTGCTAAGATATACCGCAGAGGCCATCACAAAGTTGAAAACAATTTGAAGAAATTCTCCTGCAAAGAAACATTACACAGACTAAAGGAGAAAGAGATAATGAAGTGGTCGTCAGCTAGAACCATGTTAAGATTAGCAAGTCATTAATTCAATCATTGCTTTCCATCCACTTCTTGATGCATCTTTTCTTTTTCTGCCCTTTTTGCGAATGACCACTTCTTAGTTAGCCATTTCAACTGCAATGACGGATTGGCTAATAATTAGACCTGCCAAATTTTTTATCTCTTTAGCTTTCACTTTTCATACAAAACAATCAAGAAGTGAGACACTTCTTTTTTTTTTTAGCTAATTTGAAGTTAAGAAGCAAAACTTGGGGTTCAGTATTTCTCTAAGTAGGTTGTACTGATTTTTCTACTGAGTAGGCTTTCAAGTTTCATATGTTGTTTTCCTGTTTGAGGAAAAGGGATCTGAATCTTAATATTGAAGCAAATACTTGGGTGCAAGTTGAGCGGAATCGGATAATATGCTAAAAACATACATTTTACCATGATAAATTGCAATGGTAATTTTCCAAAAGTAAGAGGAGCCTTTATTCTTCTCATGATCTCTTCACATTCAAGAAAATCATATATTAGAATTTTCAGGTATCTTACAGGAAAATCAATCTCAATCTGGCAAAAACTCCTATTCTTAGTACAAAAGAAGCCTTCCAAAGTTTGAATAGAATATTTGGTCCCCACTGTTCTTCAAAGTTAAAGCTCAGGATAGACTATAAAGCTCGATCTCCACCTCTTAAAAGTAATAGCAATATAATATTGTTCTTTTCCATAGCAAGAAGCTTTAACCCCCCTCCTCCTTTAGTTAATTCAAAGCATCAATTTCAACAACCCAGAGAATTTAAAGAATGCAACATCATTATAGTTGAATTCTTTCTGCCATGTAACTTTTTCTTCTTTGCTCTATCAGATAAACAAGCTGATATTAGAACACTAAAAGAAGATCTCTTTCTCTTTATAATTACTAGTAGCACTGAACTCTTCATAGACATCAATAGTTGCAAGGTTCTCTTTATGATTGAATGCTTAACCCTTAGCCTATACAAAACCTGATATCAACATATCTTTGTTGTTAACATGCCTTCTATTTGTCCATTTTGTAATGTATACTACACATAATGAAGGAAAACGTTTGTCATCAAAATATAAATTATTACTTGGTTTCCACAAATGATCACTTATAAAAGCTGATAAGACGTTTTCAAATATACATTGCTGTTGGCATTCGTAGCTGCTGACTGTTAACATGACTTGTCTCTCGAGAAACCAGGAGAGACAAAGAAAGTGCTTTTGAATCTACTTTGAATTTGATTCTGGTCCACATTGAAATTTCTTTAACTACGAACCTCTTCTTTAGTTATTTCAGCAGTTTAAAGAAAGAAACATGATCGTCCTATCAGCATTCCTTTATGTTAAAAGCTTGCAGTCAGATTCATAGATTCAAGCGGAAGACTTGATTATATATAAAACTGAAATTTAGCCAGCAAAGTATGATTATCTCATGGTTTTTTTTTTTTACAGAAACTAAAATAACGAGCTTATATAACATCTTAACTGATGTATGCTTTTGCCTTTGATTCACAATAACTTAAGCCATGACCTCAGTTGAAAGTAGCAGCTTCTGGCAACGTTCAAAATCATATTCAGATGATGAAATCCTGATAATGAAGCTCCTCCTTAGCCATGATCCTGATGGTCGACGCCTTGATTCTGAGATGCTACTTTCTGCAGCGGAGAACATCATGTTTTATGCGACTTCATCAGAAGAACTAGTAACTCTCTGCTTGGTTACATTGTTACTCCGAATTTAGTTTTTCAGATGGCTTGCTTGAATGCTTATATTTGATTCACAGTGTATGCATTTCCAGAGATGCAGACAAAGAAGTTTCGGGATTATAATTTTGTATCTGTTTTTCATTTTGCTAACTACCTCAACCCTGAAATAAACTGAATCAAAATGCTTTGAAATATTTAATATCCAACAATTGCCATGTCATCTGTGGCCTGATCCCTGTTGTTTTGAATGCATGATGAGATTAATAGTAAGTCCTCTAGCAGAACAAAATATTGATTCATTTCATAATATTTACGGATTGTTTTTTTCTATTGCACGCTGAATTTGTGAAATGTCATTGCATTGTTATTGTCTTTTGGTACAAATAAGGACTTCAAGTATGTTAATGGTCTTGATCTTGTACTTCTGACACAGGTTTCTGAAAAACCAAATGATGCAAATTTAAAGAGTCAGATCAGCAACATTGAACTATCTGGATCACAAGAACCGCTAGTGCATACCATCTATAAAATTGCACATGAGGTCATTCTTTCTCTCTCTTTCTCTAGTCCCCTTGCATTTAAAAATGTACTCACTTTCTTTTATTGTGATTGTAGATGCTTTGCAAATGCCCTGGTAAAGGAGATCTTCATGCCAGAACAATGGTCTTGTTTGATTTGCTGGGAAATTATAGATGGGATGCGAAAGTGGCATTAGCACTTGCAGCCTTTGCAACAAGTTATGGTGAATTTTGCCTCATAATGCAGCTACGCCCTCGTATCCCCTTGGCAGTATCAGTTGGAGATTTTAAACAACTTCCTAGTGATATAAGCATGTTGAAGCCTCAAGTGAAGGCCTTAAGAGTGCTTTTTAAGACAATGGTGGATTTGACGAAGTGTATTATCGAATTTGAAGGTCTGCCAGTTGCAGTTGTAGGACCAGATATTGAGAACCTAGCTGCAACGAAGTCTCAAATCTATGTTACCGCTTACTGGATCATTAGAAGCAACATGTCCTGCGCTTCTCAAATCACAAACCTGAGGGCCATGAAACCTGAGCAAGTGCATGTTCTGACTCGTCCATAAATCTAAGAAAATGCTTTCAATTTTTATGTTCCAATGACTTTTGCTTCAAATATTGATGCCATATAGTTCAAGTTGAAAAAACTCTGCTAACTTCAGTTACTTCTGCAGATATTCAAATATAATAATTGCGGCATGGGAGCTCGTAAGTCTGGAGTACAGGTTGAGCAGCATATACAGTCACCTTAGGCCGCTGGTGGATGCTGTTCGTCGACAAATAGGTCATTGTCTGGATTGTTTAGAATGATTTAGAAGCCTTTCACTGAGTACAAGAGTTCGTTTTTATACAATATATAGTACTTCTGATACATGTATTTCTATTGTTTACAGAAGCCAAGCTGCACCAGAAGCTGGTGAGCCTTTTCAAGGAGTCCCATGCCGACAATGAAGAGGTGCTTCAGATGTTATTTTCTCTAAAAGATGAGTTGCCACTTAAGAATTGTTCCTCGGAGGAAAAGGTAAGTGCGTTCTTTCTTACATTTTAATTCGTTTTAATTTTTGCTCTTTAAATTAATTAATTTAAGAGTAGATAGCAGCTGGCAGTTGTGCATAATTTTCATCATTTAGTTACAGTGAAGCCTGAGGAAGAAATCCTGGTGTTCTTCTACTTTCCCTTCACTCTAATATGATTCCGTCATTTGGCATTTTATGATTAAAAACTCTGTTTATTGTATTTAACAACTCTTAGATTCCTTTACAGTTGGGTGTTTCCGAACTCAAAAACAAGGTTGTCCTACTTTTGATTTCCAAGCCAGATCTTCTTCCACTAGAGCAGTTGTTTTTTCTGGTTCACCAAACATATGATCATCCTCACAGAAAGAAGGTTGAAGGAAGCTACGCAATTTTATGGGTTCCCATCTCAGTTTCTGAAACATGGACTGATGCTGAGGTGGAATGGTTCAACTTTTTATCAAACTCAATGCCATGTTACTCAGTTCGACAGCCATGGTCTCTAAACCCTGCAGTGATAAGCTTTATGAAACAAGAATGGAAGCATGGAGATGAAGCCATTATGGTAGTTTTGGATCCAGAAGGGAGAATTACAAACTTGAATGCGCTTGATATGGTATTCATATGGGGTTCTGAGGCATACCCCTTTTCACTTACACGGGAAAGTGAGCTGTGGGATGTGGAGCACTGGACAATGCAACTTCTGACTAATGAAATTCACCCTATCCTTTCTCAATGGGTAAGAAGATGAACACCAACAAATTAACACATCTGTTGCATATTAAAACAAACATTTTTCTTCTTCCTGGCGAAATTTGTTTCTGTTATATTCTACTCATTACTTTGAATTTATCTCAGGTTGAAGAAGGAAGAAATCTCTGCATTTATGGAAGTGAAAACTTAGATTGGATTAGAGAGTTTTATGCTAAAATGAAAGAAATAAAGGATGCAGGTGTGCAGCTTGAGATGATATATATTGGTAAGAATAACCCAAATGAACATGTAAAAGACATTTTAATCACAACCGATAGAGAAATACACAGAAACATACTCTCTTTCACAAAGTTACGACTCTTCTGGCTTCGTTTAGAGAGTATGAGAAGATCAAAGACCCGGCTAGGGAATACTGCCGGCACTGATCATATTCTCGAAGAGGTGTTAGCCTTGCTGTATAACAACGATGAGAAAGGCTGGGCGGTGTTTGGAAAAGGATTGTCGACAGAAGTTGTAAGAGTTCAAGGAGGTGAAATCGTTCAATGCTTGAATCTGTTGCGACAGTGGGGAGAAAATGTGGCACAGTTGGAATTCATACGTGCTCTCAGAGCTGTCCTTGAACCGCCTCTCCTTGATGGGCCTTGCAATCACACAGAAGTTATTCCGTACTCTGAAGGGTTGACTGAAGACAGCATGATATGCCAGAAATGTAAGCGGCTTATGAAGAGGTTTACCGTTTATCAGTGATTGTAACTAATT
The DNA here is from genome assembly GCA_032173925.1 of Heritiera fomes. Lineage (NCBI taxonomy): Eukaryota > Viridiplantae > Streptophyta > Magnoliopsida > Malvales > Malvaceae > Heritiera > Heritiera fomes. The sequence continues at coordinate 9,073,168 of JAPDPM010000009.1, read as the reverse complement.
ATGTGGGAAATCTCAACAGAGATTTTCTGACTGAAATAACATTTGGTGAAGGGAGGGGTGATATAGAGATTTAATCGGCACATCTATATGACTATATATTAAAGATAACTATCAAAAATAAAAATAATTTTTTTACTTAACACGTAATCAAATTTTGTTATTTGTTAGATTTTAACTTTGATATTAATTTTGACTAATTTTGAAAGTCTTTGCAGAAAAATTCTATTTGTACTTTAAGAAAAATTTTAAATATACTTTTTTTTATTATTCATACTTTATTACCCGTGTGATAAACAGTAATTTAAAAAATGAAATAAAAAAAAGTAAAAAAAAAGTAGATATGAATAAAAATTTTCATACTTTAATTTTTGCTATTTATACTTCAAATTTTATTAGAACAATAAAACCCTTATATGAAAAGACCAATATGCTCCTTGCCCAATGGGTCTACATCCATGCCTGAATATCGTTGGATACTGTTCACTTCCCCGCCTTTCTTGTAACCGTCACCTGTAATCTGCGCAGCGCAGGTGTGTCGACACCCCCGTCCTCAGATCCAACTTCAGCGAAGGCAGACTTTTTTTCACTGCCTTATAGGAGCTTGGAGGTTTTTCCTATTCTTATTTCTCAATTTAAGCTAGCGATGGAAATGAGAACTATTTAAAAATAAAAAAAATTAATTTGCACAGGGACAATGCAACTTGCACAAAAACTGAATTGCACAGAACTTTTTGCGCAGGAAAAATCTCTTTGCGCAAAAACAACGTTCCTGCGCAATTCTCTGTCTGCGCAGTGCTCCTTGGTTCCTGTGCAAAACTTTTGCCTCAGATTTTTTTAAAAATTATTATTATTTATATACACATCATTAACAATAAAACATTAATAATGTCTGACATATGGTATTAAGAGTAGTAGTTGGAAATGAAAAATGATGGAAGTCAATGAAGATGGAGGAGGATGGAGGTAATGATGAAGAGAATGGGAGAGATGAAAAGAAGTAAGGTTAAAATTGTAAATTTATGAAGTATATTTAGTAGTTTTTTAGTATAATTAAAAGTGTAGTATAAAGAGTAAAAATTGTGGTGAAAATGGAAATTTTTTTCTTTGTACTATTAAAAGGAGCTTTTATCTTCACTAGAGACGTGTGCACCTTGCTCTATTGAAATAATTTGATTACTTGACAAGTGCAATCAATCTTTTTTTCTTATACATAAAAGTTTAGGTGATGGGAGATTTTTCCAGTCTAGGGTTAAAGCTTACTGCAAGCCTCAGCGAGAATTTTATTGGATTTATAAATCATCTTGTCAAACTTAACTCTTATAAGCGAAGTGGACAACTTTTACCAACTCAACTAACTTCCGTTAATGTGTGATCAATCCTTTGCTCATTATTTTAGCAATTCTTCCTCCCCCTTTGTTTTAGTTTAACAGTGCTTTAAATAAGAATGAGTAGAGGAAAATTCATACTAACGACTTATCGTTAGATTATATATTGGTTTATATAACCTACTTTAGTTTGAGATAAAGACTTTGATAATGATGATTATGATGATTGATGTTCTTTACTTCGGTTATTATTTAAATAATTTTTGAAAGAAAATTTTTTTCTTTCTTTAGTTGGGCATTGAATAATTGTGGATTTTATTGGAATCAAGGATGAAAATATGGAGATACTCCTTTTTCTTTAATTTTCATTTATTTAATTTGTTTTTCTTTAGATATATTTATGCACACATTTTATGAGAGAAAAAAACCTTCTTGCACAATTGCATTTTCAAATTAACATTTTTTTTACATGTTGCTTCCACAACAACGCACTTGTTTTCATCTAGTTCTATTATTATTTCTGCGGCAAGAAGTTAGTATTTCAAATCTTATGTATAATAGAATGAAATCTCGCAATAACGCAGTATCAAATTTAGAAAATCGTTCAATCTTTAGCTATTCGAATTTTTTTAACACATTTATCATAAGCATCTTTTGTAATTCTAACATTAAATGCATATTTATACCCTATGAACTAAAAAGTACTACATTAGTTTAAGAACATGAGACGAAGCACCCAAGGATAAAAAAGACATATTTTTATTTGGATAATTATTACATACACTGACAGTAGAGTTTTTTTACTCCACAAGTAACGTTAAGATCGTGACACATGTCCTATTTTATTTATTTTAATATTTTTATAGGACACATGTCATGATTTTAACGCTGCTTGTGGAATAAAAAAACTCCACTGTCAGTGTATGTAATAATTATCCTTCTTATTTTTGTACCTATATAATTCTTCTGTGTATTATAGCAATTTTTTTAATAGATGACTAGCAGTTATTTAACATGCACAAAAATAATTTCTCACTTATAACATTGCAAATCTAATAGCAAATTTATCAATGTTTATATTAGTAGATAATAGATTTAGATACTTAAAAAGGCATATAGAAGTCACATAATAGACGTAGTAGTAGTAGTAGTAGTAGTAGTAGTAATAATAACCGGTACACATTCTAAGAAACAAATCATAATTCCAAATTTCTTGCATTTTCACTATCTTTCCCTTTGTACTTACCTTGTCTACTTGCTCATCTTCTTCCAATAGTGGCCTCCAAGACCCATTAACCCACTCTCTATGAAGCCTCAATTGATCCTTTCCAAATTCCAACTGCTATTGAGACCTCTTAAAGTAAACAAGAAACTTTCCAATCTCCAACTCCTATTCACCCTTTCCCACCAACCGTAATTGTGAAAAGGATCCACCTCTTTAGCAAACTTGAACTTCCTTGCTTGTTTGAGGGGTTAGAGGCTATATATCCATTGCATCGATGGTTTCCTTCAAGGGTTTAATCTTAGCCTCGTCTTGGAAAATGTGGGTGTACTGGGCTAAGAATCTATTGTGGTTTCTAGAAGAAGCACATTCCGAACCAAGAACATCGAAATCCAAGGTCGTTGAAGCTAACCTCTACTTGGGAATTTGGTTCCAGGTGTGGAGGAACTTCAATGGAGAAGGCTGTGGAGGGCTTTTGTTTTGGTGGCATTCCTTCTTTATGAATGGAGATAAATAGGTTTCTTGCTGCAAGAGTGAGAAAGAGAGAAAGATAATGCTGAAATGTCAATGTGATTCTAAGTCTGACCTAAACAACCAAGCCAAATATTAGGAGTTAAGTAAGACAGCCTTGGTGTCACGACCTGAAGGTCGTGATGTGTACTTAACACTTACACTTATTCCACTTATCAAATTTATGAACTAAAATTTTCTTTTCACTTTAAGATTTGTGTTCGGTGTCAGTGTAACCGCTAAATGAATTTTGCCTTTCCCATTTCGATTTAACTTAACTTTATAATTAAATTGTTAACTCCTAAAGTGAATTAACTTACTTCCGTGACATTTTAATTCAAGATTAACCTAGCAAAAGAAATGGATCGAAAACCTTTCCTTTATATATAGTCATTTTTCCAAATTAATCACTTGTAAGATAAACAAAACTATTTCCAACATCACAATCCAATTTCGCGGTTCACAATTTATAATCATCACACACTATACACATTTTCAAGATCATTATAATAAACATTTCCAAAATTTACACGTTTGTCATAATATAATCGTATCTTGGATCGCATTCGATAATCATGCCATTTTATATAATAATCTAAAGCAATCCTGAGCTACATTCGAAAATATTTCCAATAAACATATACTGTGCACTTCATAATGTTCATATATGATAACAAAATGATATACAAAGTTTCATATACCTCAAAAGTAACAAAAGCAGAGCTCGAAAGACTTAGACGAGCACCTTTATTAGGTATTATCCTTGAGGGCTTACACAAAACTCCAAGAGTGGAACCTAGCTCAGATGGTCTACAAGGAGTAAGAAATGGGTGAGCAATCCATAGATTAGTAAGTAGTTTAAGTAAATGCATGGTAGACTCATATCGATCTATATACAAGTGTATGCATGAGCAGTAACTACGGTGACGTGTATGCGTGTTATTATGTCTTGATGCCGAATGTTCGAATATGGACTCACACTTGGAGGTTGAGGTTGTATGGGGTATTAATGTGAAGGATATCTTAGGTACTTCATTTCCTCGAATCTCAACACAATGCCTAAAAAATCACAATCATTTGTCATGTCACCACAACACCAATAGATACACAACACTACAATGATCAATGAGCTTAGTTCAAACTGATTCTCAATGCACTTAGTTTGAAACAAGTTCACTCTATAGTTCGATCAAAACAGTTTCACTATGCACTTCAATTAAAACACTTTGATAAATTAGACAAGTAGCTTGATTCTCAGATTTGTAAGTCAGTAAGTGTTTTGTATCTATAGAGGTCTTTCATACATGGTTAATAACTTAATGATTTCAAGCCTAATTTTTTAAATTTTGTTTCTAATTTATTTGTTTTCATTCTTTGTTTTGTTTTCAGATCAATGAATGAGTCCTTCCTCCCAAACTTAGTTCGACAATTCATTTCTTACTTCCTTAACTCATGACTTCAACAATATTTTTAATTTCATGCGATGTAAGTGATGTCATTACATCATGTTTATAAATATAATTCTTTTCTTTCAGCACCGTTTTTAGTGTTTTTGTTTTTGTGTTGTCCTAAGATTTTAGCTTTGAAATGTTTTGTTGTGGTTGTGGAATCATTATTTGTGTCATCTGATTTTAGATTTATGGAATCTTTATACAACCTTTCATGTGAAATGTGAAATTGTTCTGTCTTTGAAAAAAGCTATTTTTAATGATTAATATATATATTAATGATTAATCTTGGTGCATGTCTTTGGAGTTACTCTAAGTCTCTAACATTAGTTTCTTCATCATGTTTGTTTGCAGATGTCCACTATGGGAGACTCTCTTACTCTTGGTCCTAATCCTAACAATATAAATGACTCTGGAAGTTCTCTACCTGAAGCTGAAAGTCAATCCAATACTGCATGTCCTATCAAAATTGGGAGTTCAAGAAGAGAGGTGAAAAGGAAAGCAATTAAACTAAGGTCAGAAGTTTGGCCTCATTTTACTAGGTTTATTAATAGTGAGGGTTTGCCAAAGTGTAAATGCAATTATTGTGATAAGGATTTTTGTTGTGATGGAAAGAGAAATGGTACTGGATCATTGTTATATCACATGAAAACATGTAACAAAAATCCTTCTAACACTAGTAACATTGATAATGCACAACCCCAACTAGTTTTACAAAGTAAGGGTATTAAAAAGGAAGGAAATATCACCACTTGGAAATTTGATCAAGAGGCAACTAGAAAGAGCCTAGCTTGTATGATTGTGATTGATGAACTACCTTTTAGATTTGTAGAAAGTGAATATTATAGGGAACTTATGTCTACTGCATGCTCTAGGTTTCATGTTCCTTCATGATCTACAATTACTAGGGATATTAATCAACTTTATTTGGATGAGAAGCAGAACTTAAGACAAGTTTTGAGGAATTCATGTAAAAGAATTTGTATAACCACGTACACATGGACATCTTTGCAAAGAGTTAATTATTTGTGTCTTATGGCTCACTTTATTGATAATGATTGGAAATTGAACAAAAAAATCTTTAAACTTTTGTCTAATTCTAGTCATAAAGGTAAGGCCATAGGTAAGCTTATTGTGAAATGCTTGCTTAGTTGGGGGATTGACAAATTGTTCACTATTACATTTGATAATGCAACTGCAAATGATGTAGCTATTAGATTTTTGAAGAAAAAACATGGGAATCGAAGAGGTTGCATTTTAAATGTTCAGTACATTCATGCTCATATGGTGAATTTAATTCTGAGGGGTTGAAAGAAATGAATAAATCCATTGCACGTGTTAGGGGTGTAGTGAGATATGTAAGGCAATCTCCATCTAGATTACAAAAATTCAAAGAGTGCGATGAGATTGAAAATATAGAGAGAAGGAGTTTATTGTGTCTTGATGTTTGCATGTAACATCCCAAATCCATAGTATAACATAATATTCACTTACAATCATACTTAATTACCGGTTGGGCTGCCTGTGATGCTTAACAACTCCTAACACTTGAATAAGAATTAGTACTCTTATTTCTCTTTGTATTATGGAAATATGAATTATTAAATTCTTTCCTTAATATGTATATACATTCCCTTCTATTTAAAGTAGTACTGTACCATTTTATTGAATATATAAAAGAATACAACATACCTTCGATATCAAATCTCTGGAAGGTAATTCTCTTAGTCCAAAATCAATAATCTGTGGAGTGGAAAATAAGGAGTGAGCGACAATGTGCTCAGTAAGGAAGATGTATGCAGCTTTATAAAAATTAAAGACTATATCCCAAATCATTTTATTTGTGTGAACAATCAAACCCATTAGGAAAACAATGGATATAGTTAACATTAAACAAGATTCAATAGATCCTTTCAGTAAACAGAAATCAATAAGTTGAGACTAGGCAACAAATAAATCATGCTCTCACTGTTCTCCCAGGAACACAAGTCGTCCGCTTTTGGGGTGCACCCGTAGGCCATCGCTCCTCATGGCTATCTCAGCTAGATCTATGGCCATAATCTATAGGTGGTCCTTAGGTCCACTTGCCAAGTGACCTCGAGACCGCTGATGACTTGACGGATCCATCAGCCTTGTGATGCCCTGAGGTGCACCTGTTGGTCCATCGACCTGAGCCACCGCCTCAGGTGAGTCACGCAATTACATGAATAATAATGCATGAACTTAGGGCCTAAAGTCTCAAAAATCAATTTTATATCTCATGAAAATCTTTATGGAATTATTTCACCCATATTATCATTTTCTCAAAATGATTTGATTTCCAAACTCTTCTCTTTGGTTTTCGTAAAGCACTTTTAAAACTTGCTCGCCCATGGTCAGCTCGCCAATCATGGCTCGCCCAACACGGTGAACTAGCGTTCGCCCGCCAATCTTAGCTTTTAAAACAATTCAAACTGGCTCGCCCATATCGGCTTGCCCTTGTCAGTTTGCCCATTTTGGCGTTGCCATAGTCAGTTCGCCCATTAGGTGGTTCCCATAGTCAACTCGCCCAATGATGTCAACTCGCCTTTTATTAAAAACATAGTTTATTTTTCTATTTACAAAGATATTAAAATTTGCTCATTTTTCATTGAGAAAATGCAAATTGAAATCTGTTCGCCATGGTCAGCTCGCCCATGGTCAACTCAAAAGTGGGGTGAACAAGTGTTCGCCCGTCAACCCTTGCTTTTAAAAACAACAAGTAAAACTGGCTCGCCCTTAGTGGCTCGCCCATAACTTTCTTAACAAAGGGGTCGCCCGCCCCAAAACATTATAAAAGGGGTTCGCCTACTTTGGCTTGCCCGGATTTCTATTTAAAATAGGGTCACTCGCCCAAGATATCATAAATAGGGTTCTTCGCCCAAAACATCATAAAAGGTTTGGATTGCCCGCCCTTACCAGTTTGGCCAACAAACACTATAGGGGTCTACTTTTACCTCACCCAAATCAAAATAATTATCAAACCAATGCATGTCATAAACCAAATATTCTTAAATATTTTCATAATATTTACTCCACAGGACATGTATTCACTTCACACACATCTCCCTTACCTCGTCTGATGAAACCTTGCTTCCCGCTCACCTTATCAATTCTCACTTCTCGACTGCAAAGTAAAATATTAATACTATTAATATTTTCTTTTCGAATTATTTCTTAAAATTATTACTATTTTTCTTTTCAATTATTTGAGACACTTAGGCGAGATTTGAGACCAATCTTTAGCTCGCCATTCACCCAACATAGCTCGCCATTCAAATATTGGCTTATTCATGGGAGTTCGCCCCCACTTCAACTCAACTCGCCATGCTCATGAATTTTAGTTCGCCATTCGTGGCTTTATTCAGAGATGGGCTCGCCCATGAATTGAATTAACACTTGTCGACCTCTTTATTTCCTACTCGCCTCATTGGTGATCACTAACTTTCCACATGGGCGATCACAATAGTCGCCATTCTCGTCTTTTTGGGCGATCATTGGTCCTCGCCCATCCGGCTATCATTCTGATTATCCATAAATGTTGGCGAACACGGTATCGCCGAGTCATGCATTTCATTAAGCTCGCCTCATCCTTTGGGCGAGTACCTACTTTTGCTCGCCTCTTTGGCAAGCAGTTGAATAATCACTTCGCCCATCGTGTCTCTTATACATTCTAACAAGATTTAGCTACAACAAGGCTGTATCTATATTTATTACGTTGTAAAACATAGAAATCTAGTATTGAATATCAAGAGAACCATACCAATATGGAATTCACCTTAACTGAGTTGCACTTCCAGAACCAAGTGTTTTTCTGCCTCACTTAGCTTTACTTCTCTTGTTCCTTAGCTCTTCAACACTGGAGAAAAGGTTTGGCTAACTAAAAGATAAAGTTTCATGGCTCATGTATGAGAGGAATGGAAGAAACGAGATTAAGCTTGCAGTAAACACAGTATAGGCAAGAAGATTTTAAAAAAAGATGAAGTTTGCTTCAATCGATTTTCCTCATGCATTTCTTCTTATATAGCCATGTTAATCCTATTAGAACCTTCCACCTGTTCCTTATCCCATTTTCTTTCATCATTACCTTGTCTTATAGCTCATTAAATGGTGAAGAAAAATGGCAATTCAAGTAAATGGCGAGGTGAAATTTTCCACAATTCATTAAATGGTGAAGACAATTCCAGCTAAAAAGGAACGGCTAGAGGAAAGCCTCATGCAGTTTGACTAAATTTTTCTCTTCTTTTCTCCTTCTCCACGCCACTTCTAGCCACTATTATTAACTTTTATCTTATTTATTCTTCATTTGTCTAACAACATTTATTCCCTTTCACACTTCAACTAATAAGATTTCTTTTACATTCTTTTCAACCGAATGATTTCTATGAATCTCTTAAATACTCAATCCTAATTCATATATACCATATTGTAAATAAAAATTCCATAATGTAAAGTGAGATTTCATATTCAACATTGATTTAATCCCACCGTTGGCTCTATAGGCTATACCGAGAGGGGGTGAATCGGTTTTTCACTAATCTTAAGTTCGTTTTTCGGTTCCTCTAAGTTCTTTAGCTTAGATTGATATTTTCTAAGTTCTCTAGGCTACTCAAGCATGCAATATAAATTCAATTAAATAAGCACAATATGATTGCAAGTAAAGAGAGTAGGGAAAGAGAGATTTACACAAGCGATTTATAGAGGTTCGGCAACTTGCCTACGTCCTCTACCTTGAGACGCTCCCAAGGATTTTCTCCAAATCCACTATCTTGAATTTGTGATTACAATCCCTCTTTTTCTTAGGCTCAAGAGTAACCTCCGTCTTTTTCTAGGCTCAAGAGAAACCTCTTCTCCCTCTTTTTCTAGGCTAAAGAGAAACCTCCCTCTTTTTCTTAGGCTAAAGAGAAACCTCCCCTTTTACAAGGAATGTTTGTGTTTACAAGAGATGTAATCAAAGAAAGGCCTCTAGGTAGGCAAGTGATTACAGAAATTAGGCACAAAGAAAAGCCTATACAATATTTGTGCTAAACAATACAAGAGATATGTGAATGATGGAAGATGAAGACTTTGTAGCTCTTGATTTGTTGTTTGAGGCTTGAGGATTTGAGGAATATGAGTTTCGGAGTTGCTGAGTAGTTCCTCTTGCTTTCTTTAGCTTCTAAGCCTCTATTTATAGTCCCTTAGATGTATTCTAGTCGTTGGGTGAAGCTAAAACTTGAATATGACCGTTGTCTCACAAAAACTAGTCGTTAAAGGCTATTTTCGGGCAACGGGATCGATCCCTTTCCACAGGAGATCGATCCCAAGCTTCCAGGATGTTAAATCTGGGCTTGAGGATCATTCTGCCTTGAAGGGATCGATCCCTTCCCTTAGGGGATCGATCCCATGCTTCCAGAAAGCTATTTCCTGCACTTTTTGGGTTAGAAATGATGTGGTCTTTGATCCTAATTCAACGCAAAATATTTTGGCATTTTTGTGGGAGTTTTTCTTGACTTTCTCTGATGAAAACATGGTCCAAAAGTTCATCAAGTGATTTTCTAAAATATTCAAAACATTTTATGAAGTATTAAGACCAATAAGAATATGTAATTAAATCATGGTCTTAATGTTTGATATGATCACTTGAAAATGGATTGAGAAAATCATGTGTGATAAGGCAAATTTACAATATGAATTATAACATTAAATCTTACTTAAGTTTTTGTCATTTCAAAATATATATGGAAATTTAAAGCTAACACCCACTAAATAATTTAATTCTGTTATCTATCGTTTGCAATAGGCTAATATAGTATAGTAAAATCGGGTCTCACATTGCAATAGATGGAACTCCACCTACTTAATGTTGGATAGTGCTCAAAAATTTGAAAGAGCTTTGGAGAAATTTAAAGAGCAAGATAGCAACTTTAGGGCTGAACTTAAGTTGGGAAAGGGTTTACCTATTGAGGAAGATTGGAACATTGTTAGAAGCTTAGACTAGTTTTTAGAGCAATTTTATGAACTCACATTATAGGTTCCAAGCACTTTGTATGTCACATCCATTGTTTTCTTTGATGAACTTGTTGAAATGAATTGTCTTTTGAATGAAGCCCAAAATAATAAAAATGTTGAGTTTGGTGTGATGGCAATCGGAATGAAAGATAATTATGACAAGTATTGGGGAAATTTTGAGAAGATAAATATGTTGATTTTTGTTGCAATTGTCCTTGATCCTAGGCACAAATTGGATTATGTGGAATTTGTACTTAAAAGCTTGAATGATGATGATAAAGGTTTGTCAATAGTGAAAAAGGTGAAGGAAGTTATTTATGAATTGTATCATGCATATCGACCTTTACTTCCAAGTGATAGTGCCCAATCAAGTGTTTTAAGTGAAAGTAATGTAGGAGAACCACAACCAAGGAAAAAGCGTATGAAGTCTTTGTATAGGATGCACATGATTGAATTGGGTAGTGGGAATAAAAAATCAGAAATGGATAGGTATCTAAATGAGGTTGCTGAGAATGATAGTGAAGATTTTGATTGTTTGGGGTGGTCAAAAGTAAACAACCCTAGATTTCCTATCTTTTTCCAATTGGCTCGAAATGTGTTAGCTATTCCTATTTCTATTTTTGCTTTTAAGCATGCATTTAGTATTGGAGGACATATTCTTGATCCATCCTAAAATGGTAGAAGCCCTTGTATGTACTCAAGATTGGATTCAAAAACCATCAAACCTATCCTACATGATGTAAGAGCTATAAGATTTTGGAAATGTTGAAAATGGTATAAATATATTTTGCTTTTGTTTATTATCCTATTATTTTATGAACTGAAAATAGCTTATGAATTTTAATCTTGATATGTTTTTTTGGTCTGGATATATCTTTAGATGCGATTGATTCTATCCCCATTGAGTTATGAGCCTGTGTATAGGCCTACTATTTTAGCTTGGATATGTAATTTGTTACTGCCTACTGGTTTAGTTTGGATTATGCTACTATTTTAGACTTTTAGTTTGGTAATTTGTTTTAGTTTTGTAATGGTATAAACTTGTGGATGCTTTGGTTTTGTATGGTTTGAATTGATGGATTGATGATGTACTTGCAAATGCAATTTCCTAGAGAATTGGTTTTGTAATGGTTTTATTTAGTTGTTGGAATTGGTTGGACATGCAATCTGCTGGAATTGGTTTTGTAATGGTTTTATTTGGTTAGGACTTAGGAATTAGGATATGCAATCTATTGAGTGCTTGAATTGGTTTTATAATGGTTTTATTTGGTTATAAATGATTTTATTTAGTTGTTATATTCTTGTTGTTAATTTGAGACTGTAAATGCAATATGTTGAGTGCAAGAATTGGTGTTATAATGGTTGTAAATGCAATTTGTTGAGTGCTAGAATTGATGTTATAATGGTTTTAATTTGTTGTCGTTGTTAAGTTAAATAATTAAAATAAAAAAAAAGTTTATGCAAACAATTTTGATTAATTAGTTAATTAATCAATTAATTGAATTTTATTTCGGTTCGGTTAATTCAAAAATACAAGCTTCGGTTCAATTAATGAAAGTGAAAATACATTGGTTAATATCGAAAATACAAATTTTCGTTCGAAATTAACCGAACCAAATGAACACTCCTAACTTTGATGCATTTTTTTTTTAATCTGTTTCTTTTTGATAGTGGGCTCCCTATTGTGAATTTGTGATTAAGCTGATGTCTTTTTATTTTGCATCTCAAAGCAGTTGATGGGACCTTAATTATGCCAAAATTTACCACGGGTCCATGGGCTTTTTCTTTTATGCTCTTTACACTTGCCAGAAAATAAAGATCAATGCTTTTGGTGCCCTATAGGAATTTGTTCCTGTGACCAGGCTCTTAAGCTACTTGAAGCCGAATGCATTCTTATGCTCTTAAGCTGCTTGAAGCCGAATGCATTCTTATGCGTGTCAACATAATTCTAATTTTTCAGTTTTTTCATAGAAGTTCCCATCTTCAAACCCTCTAGAACTTCGGAAATCTTTTTCTTTTCTCTTTTTGGTATTCAATCAATTGATTTCACTAAGGGGATCCCAGAATCACGAAAGCTGTTCCAAAGATTACAACAACAACAGAAACATGGGACTTGAAAACAGAAATCAAACCTTAAAAGATACAGGCTTATCCTAATAATCTTCCAAGCACAGAAACAAGTGGAAACAGACCAAGGGAAGCCATAGCTGTTGAACAAACAGTTTACTTCCAGCTCTCATATCTCTGTTAAGATTCTCACCCAGACTAGTTAATTAAAGGACTCCAGCTCCAGCTATTATGGTGGAATTTTGCAGGAACACTAGGCATCTCAACTTTTATTTTTATGCCTTGAAAGACACAAGGTTCGTTCTGTCATGATACCACAAAGGAAGACTGACCAATCACGTTGGCGGAACTCTATGTTCTGAAAATTAATATCAGAATCTAATCGCTTTTCTTTGCTCTTATTTGCAGAATTAAGTTACACTGTAAACTTTAAATATTCCAGGATTTCCTTTCTTAGCTGTACTTAACAGCATTCCATGACAAATCCTGTGAAAAGTACTAAATTACAAAGGAAATCTTATGACATTACAATTTTAGAAACTTAATCCTCTACCTCTACCTCTTTCCTGAACCATATAAGGACATTGAGTCGTACTAAATGTAAACCAACTGAATCCTTCATTTTTAATTTACTCTCTTAAGTCCTTGACAGAAACCTAAGATTAATCCAAATGGAACCCTCAGGCTCAGGCTCAGCTGCATCTCGCAAGATGCCATCTCTAAGGAGGGATCGACACATGTTCTCGATCTCGGATGACAAAGAGATGATCAAGCAAATCACATCCACCCATGCTCCCGATGGTCGTGAAATTGATCCGAAACCTATTCTTCACATTGTTGAGGACATATTACTCCATGCAAACGCTGGAATGGGAGCGGTTCCGGTAAAATGACTTTGTCCTCCTATTTGCCTTTTTTTTCAAATATATCTATGTAAATTGTGGCGTCGCTGATGATGATCAACACTAACATTTTTGCACTCTGGAAGCACATGCAACCGCTGGGCTCACAGGATGAACTGGCTCGCTCTTCTGGCTCTGAACAGATGCTCGAAGTTTTGTCATTCCCCATAAGACAAATCTCCTCCGAGGTTGTGTAATTCTAATTGTTATACACTCCATAAATTGTCATTAAGAAGCGGTTTCATCTTTCATGTCAGCATTTCTCCAGGAATTCTTGTTCTTTACTAAACGAAGTTTTTTATTAATATTAATCTAATGCTAAGCCTGGGGGCTAGATCGGTCTTTTTAAACGAATAATTTCATGTTAGATCAATGCCCTCCATGTCATTGATTTGGGCTAATATTAGATCATTTGATCAAGTTTATGTCAAACATGTTTGATGCCTCTTGGAACAATAACAGATAGCCTACAAGTGCTCAGTTGGTGGAGAAGCGCATGCAACAGCTATAGAAATATGTAACTTGGTTACGAACTACTCCTGGGATGCAAAGCTTGTAATAGCCTTGGCGGCATTTGCTGTTAGCTATGGTGAATTCTGGCTGGCTGCCCAGCTTCACGCTACGAATCCACTTGCTAAAGGAATTGCACAGCTCAAAAAATTGCCAAAACTTCTTGAACGAGCTGACCTCTTGAAACCAAGATTTGAGGCTCTTACCAACCTCATCAAGGAGATGCTTCAAGTGGCCAAGTGCATTGTTGATTTTGAGGATCTTCCATCGCAGTACATCGGCCCCGAAGACTCGGCACTCTCGACCGCCATGACCCTTTTCCCTTCCGCGGTTTATTGGACCATTCGGAGTGTAGTGGCTTGCACATCACAAATTATGGGCCTCGTTGGCATGAGCCACGAGTATGCCATGCCATCTCAATTTCGTTTTCTCCTCTTTTTTTTTTTTTTTATTATTTAGGCATTTTCATATTTTCCTTAAAATTGTTTCAAAAAGTAAAATTTAAATTCATTATTTTGACAAAAATGAATAAATAATACAAATACAACACCAAATCTAATAAATAAAACTAAAAACCTTTGTAATATATGTCTTCTCAGTACAATTACACAATTTTAATTATTCAAAGATTTTTTTTCAGTTTTCTTTTATCATGCCAAAAATTTGAGTTATAAGAGAGAAGATATTGTTAATATGGTAATCTTGAAGTGTGCCATTAAGGCACTTAATGAAACCCATTATGAGTAAAAATAAAAGGCTTAGATTGCCACACCGGTTAGCACCAATACGGTGCGACCAGTGGCCAGAAAGCCACTTAAAGATAAAAAGGGAGAAATGGTAAAATTATCTTTTTATCCCTCATTTCAATTTTTTTATTATTTTATTTAAAAATATAAATATTTAATGATTATTTTACTATTTTTAATTTTACTGAAACCAATTTCACCCCTATTTAAGTTAAGAGTTTGTATATGATGCACTGACAGTGTATAGTTTCTATACACTGTCAATGCATCAGAGGTTGACACCTCATCAATAAGCCTTTATGGGTAAATTAAAAAAAATTATTTATATTTGCATATAAGGGCCTATTGATGAGGTGTCAACCTCTGGTGTATTGACGGTGTATAGAAACTATACACTGTCAGTGCATCATATATAAATCCTTAAGTTAAACCCAAAACCATTTTTTAAATATATGTTTAGGTTTTCTGTTGTGTCCCTATCAGGTTCCTAGTATCGACTACAGAGGCTAGGGAGCTATCAGGCTTAACGCACAAAGTCAGCAGCATACACAGCCATCTGATGCGGCAGCTCTATCTTTGTCAACAACATGTTGGTAATATATGCTTTCACTTTAATTTCAACGTTTCGCATGAAAGTTATACAGCAACTGATAAATAGATGTGTCACTGTCATCGCTTCATTCAGCACTATTAATTAACTATGATATTGCATGAATTTAACCATATTAATGAAGCTGGTTATCGGTGCAGATGAGAAAAGGGATATAGAAGCAAATCAAACACTTGTGCGCCTCTTTGACACAGTCCATGTTGATAATATGGAGATTCTTAATGCTTTGATTAAAGCTAAGGATGACTTACCGCCAATTTTGGATGGAATCACCAAGAGAAGGGTCAGCTTTGTTCCTTCTTTTGCTTTATCTCTGAAATGAACTATTTCGTCCACATGGCTTGAAAACACCATGTTTCAAATAGCTCATAAAACTTTGACGTAGTGAATAAATCTGACATTTACTTTTATAATTTTAACTATATATAAAGGACAGAAGTTAATGCTATTGCTCAGCTTTCAACAATTACATGCGCAGTTCAATTAAGGAAAAAGGCTTGATATTGATTTTGATATCAAAGTAACAAATATTACAAGTTTTACTGTCTTCTATAAGAAATTAACAAAAACAAAGGCTATATAAGAACGTTATCAAGTATATTTGTGATGGAAACAGGTTAGCCTTGATTTGTTGAGGCGGAAGTTTGTGCTACTACTAATTTCAGACCTTGAGGTGCCGCAAGATGATCTTGTACTTCTCGAGCAAGTGCTTTACGAAGCACGACAACAGCCAATGAGGTTAGAAAGTCAGTACGAGTTGGTTTGGATCCCAGTTATAGAGCGGTCTACTCCATGGAATGAAGCAAAGCAACGTAAATTTGTATCTCTTCAAGCATCGATGTCGTGGTACTCGGTTCATCATCCTTCCGTAATTGACCCAGTGGTGATTAGGTACATCAAAGAGGTTTGGCGTTTCAGCAAGAAGCCTTTGGTTGTGGTTTTGGACCCGCACGGAAAAGTTGTGAATCATAACGCCATGAACATGATGGTTATTTGGGGAGGTTGGGCATTCCCTTTCACTAGCGCCAGGGAAGAAGTACTTTGGAAGGAAGAGACATGGAGGATTGAATTGTTAGCAGATGAAATTGATCCGTCTGTGCTGCAATGGGTATGTATAAGAAGGTAAACCATTTTTAAATAGTGCAACTACATATCATTTAATTGAATCATCGGTATTGCAGTTAGCAGAAGGGAAATACATTTGCTTGTATGGCGGAGAGGATATGGATTGGATCCGCAAATTCACGAGAAAAGCAGGATTTGTTGCAATAGCTGCCCATATAGAATTAGAAATGCTCTATGTGGGAAAAAGCAATCCTGGGGAAAAAATTCGAAGGAACATTGCTGCCATCAATGCAGAGAAACTTAGCTATGTACTTCCAGATGTTATACTTGTATGGTACTTCTGGATGCGGTTGGAGAGCATGTGGCACTCCAAAGTGCAACGAGGCAGCACCCTAGAAAACGACCCTATTATGTCAGAGGTTGTGAGAATACTTAGCTTTGATAGCAGCGATCAAGGATGGGCTGTAATAAGTAGGGGATCGGCTGTAATGGTGAGGGAAAACGGGGAGATTATTTTAAAAAGCTTGGACGAATATTCTAAATGGAATAAGCAAGCGGAAACTAAAGGTTTTATTGCTGCACTGGTTGACCACATTTACGGGCTCCGCACTGAGCATCACTGCTCTCGCCTCATACTACCTGGGACTGCAGGAGACAACCCTGATAGGATAGCTTGCGCAGAATGTGGGCGACAAATGGAGAAGTTATTCATGTATCGCTGCTGCATCGATTGATCAGGCCACTAACAGAACAAGGTTCTTCATCACCAGCTTCTGGATCATCATCAGCAACTGTCACCACACCAGCTGTACTAGCTGAATCACCATCAGCAACTGCCACACCAGTTGTATCTTAATCTATTAGTTGTTAGCAGTGAACTTGCAATTCTCTTGTTTGACTGGGCAGGCGGCAAGGTCGACATCCAAGGAGTGTATGATCACCTTGGATCAATTCCAATCATACCTATGATTGATTAGGTACACACGTCAGCTTTTTTTTTTGGAAGAAAATTTTGGAGAGTATTTTTTACTGGGTGGTTTAGTAGGGATCCAACTTGAGTGCTTAAGTTTGAGTTTTCTGGGAATAAGGTCACAGGGATGGTTTGCTCTACTGGTTTAGACTTGTTTTCATTTTCTTCTTCTTTAAGGTTAAGTTCGCCAATAATTAAGGTTTGGGCGAGTTCTTAGTCAATCATTTGCACCTTGGTTGGACGTTTGTCACCCGCTTTGTACTATCTGCCATTTTTTTCTTCCTCTTTCACCATTTTGCGACTTTTTTCTTTGGTCAAAAAGAGTGATAGAATGTGACATTGCTTGGCTATGGCTTGGTCTGTTCTCATATAATCGATTTCGGTTGGCATGGGGAATTTACACTGTTAAACTGTAATCTGTTGTAACCATCTTGGTTTTTCTCATCAATGGTCTGCCAAAAATTACATCATAAGTGAAGGTTTGGTCCACCACCAAGAAATTCGTCATCATAGTGAGTTCGCATTCACCATCCCTAATGGTGACTGGGAAAGTAAGCGATCCTTTTACTGTTGTTGGCTGGTTAGCAAATCCGTACATAGGTCGAGTTGACTGTAGAGCTTCAGAAGTGAAACCTTTTCATTAGAAAGCTCACCGCTGGATCTGATCAACAACGCTTCCCACATCAATCAATATTCACTTCACCTCAAAATTCCCAATGTGCACTGTCGTGGCACAAGATGCCCTGAAGGAGAAATGAAGGAATCTGAGAAATGAAGGAATAGGTTCAGCCCTCCTTTTTCTCGGTGGGACGAATGGTATTTATAGGCGAGGACTGCCTAGATGGCCAGATACGTGGTCGAATAGTAATATGAGGAAGAGCTGACCTGTGGAGCCATCCTCCCACCAAAATGTTCACGTGTGCTTAGTCCTAAGGCTGAACCTCGGTTCCGAGGTAAACGATGATGTTAAGTGAGGGTCACTGCTTAAGGCGTTGGCCTGAGTTGATGGGTCATTCTAGACAAGTCTGATCTGAATCGATGGATGTTTGTCTTGATCACACGTCTTCATGTTTCGTACCGTGGGCCCCATTTTGACCAGGTAGATGTTCCGAGATGAAAGACTAAAACAGGCCTAATCTAAAATGTCCCACATCATTCTATCCCCCCTAAAGTTAGTCTTGAAAGCTTGGTCTAGGAGACGAGGTGGGTCTGCGAGTTATGGTGCCTACTTGTTATCAGGTTGGGTCAGCACTAAGAGGGGGTGTTGAGGTGTTTTTGACCTCGGCCTTCAGGAGGTCACTCACGTGTACCCCAACCTGGACTTAATCAATGAACATGTACTTTCACTTATTTGGATGGTGTGATGTTTTGGGTTGTTTAAGTTTTTCTGCATTGTCTGAATTTATAATTGTATTGGCCGAACTGAATTAATTAGAAAGTTAAAGAGTAGTTTATATTTGGGACTGAAACTGATTTTTAGCTCTTCATTTGAACAAAATGCGCTTGACATATCATGCATGCTTGACGTGAGAGCTTAGGCGTGCCGACCTAAGGTGCATCGAGATGAGCTCTGCGCGCTAGAAATTAGGCATGTCGACCTGAGGTGCACCGAGATGAGCTCTATGCGTGAGAGCTTAGGCGTGTCGACCTATGGTGCATCGAGATGAGCTCTGCGCGTGAGAGGTTAGGCGTGACGACCTAAGGTGCATCGAGATGAGCTCTGCGCATGAGAGCTTAGCCGTGCTGACCTAAGGTGCATCGAGATGAGCTCTGCACGTGAGATCTTAGCCGTGCCGAACTGAGGTGCACCGATATGAGCTCTGCACGTGAGAGGTTAGGCGTGCCAACCTAAGGTGCATCGAGATGAGCTCTGCGCATGAAAGCTTAGGCGAGCTGAACTGAGGTGCACCGAGATGAGCTCTGTGCCTGATAGCTTAGCCGTGCCGACCTAAGGTGCATCGAGATGAGCTCTGTGCATGAGAGCATAGGCGTGCCAACCTAAGGTGCACCTAGATGAGCTCTACGCGTGATAGCTTAGGCTTGCCAACCTTGGTTGTTCATGAACTATTCTAGCTTTCGTTCATAAGCAAGAGTTATTCTGACTTCTACTCATAAGCTATGGCAACGTTTACCGAGTAGCTTTTCCATGTGTCTTTATGATCTTTTCCCTAAGCCTTTAGTTTGGCTAGCCGTTCCTTGAGCTTAGTTTGGCGGGCTCTTAGATTATGTTTGGCGAGCTCTTCCTTTGAGATTTATCCTAGCGAGCTCTACCTTTAGCTTAGCGAGCTCTTAGCTTGAGTTTGGCGTGCTCTTCCATAAGCTTAGCTTGACGAGTTCTTAGCTTGAGTTTAGCGCGCTCTTCTTTGAGCTAAGCTTGGCGATCTCTTCCTTGAGCTTTTAGCTTGACGCGTTCTTAGCTTGAGTTTGACGCGCTCTTCCTTGAGCTTTAGTCTAACGAGCTCTTAACCTGAGTTTGACGAGCTCTTCCTTGAGCTTAGCTTGAGTTTGGCAAGCTCTTTCTTGAGCTTTAACTTGAAAAGCTCTTCCTTGAGTTTTGTTCGGCGAGCTCTTGTTTGATCTTTAATTTGGCGAGCTCATTTTCTAGAGCTGGGCGAGCTCTTCCTTGAGCTTTAACTTGGCGAGCTCTTTCTTCCTTTGGGCATTTTGTCCTGTTGGCTTAAGCCATTTCAGCTGTGGGTTTTGTTCCTCTTCTTGCGAGGAACGTAGTATTTTTAGTGCCCACTTGTTTTGCTGAATTCTTTTGCCCATTTATTGTTCTCAACCTTTCCCCCCCTTTTTGTAGCTTAAAAGCTCTTCTTTTTCCTCTTCTTTATCAACCTTTGTGGCTGTTGTTTTCTCAGCATTGATATATTTCTCAGCTCAGTGAAGGAACTATGGTAGAGTTTTAGGGAGAATTCAAATGTGGAGCTCATCCGCTTTTTTGTAGTTTCATTGGTTGTTCTCTTTATTTTTATCCATCTTGACGATCTACTCCTGGTATAAAAATGTTAGCACAAAAAGTTTCAAAAGATGAAGAAGGTTAGAAGTACCATCGTAGGTGTCAACGGTGGGCATTCCCAAGTTGGTTTGAGGTTGAGCTCAATAGATATCTTCCGCGAGCAGTGAGCTTTTCAACAACTGTAGCTCATCCATGTGCACCAACTCTTTTTCCTTACCTACCTCACTGTATCCTCCATTAGTACCCAAGCTCTTGGTTCTAGCGAGGTAATTTGGGCTTATTGGTGAGGCTGAGGTGCCATGGGTTCTTCCTCCTCTGTCACTCTCCTTCTGGGGGCCATTCTCGACCGCGACTGAAGGAAATGCTAGAGGCCCCTACTTGGCGCCCCAAATGTCGTGGCACAAGATGGCCCTGAAGGAGAAATGAAGGAATCTAAGGTATGAAGGAATAGGTTCAACCCCCTTTTTTCTTGGCGGGACGAATGGTATTTATAGGTGAGGACCGCCTAGATGGCCGGATACGTGGCCGAATAGTAATATGAGGAATAGCTGACCTGTAGCACAAGTCAGTTGAGCCATCCTCCCGCTAAAATGTTCACGTGTGCTTAGTCCCAAGGCCGAACCTCAGTTCCAAGTTAAAGGATGATGTTAAGCGAGGGTCAGCGCTTAAGGCATTGGCCTGAGTTGATGGGTCATTCCTGACAAGTCTAATATGAATCGATGGATGTTTGTCTTAATCACACATCTTCATGTTTCGTATCGTGGGCCTCATTTTAACAAAGTAGATGTTCCGAGATGAAAGACTAAAACAGGCCTAATCTAAAATGTCCCACATTATGCACCTTGACAACAATGGGATCATTGCCATTATCTTCAAATATTTTTGAAATGCTACCAAAGGTGATTAGCCAATCTTCTCCACCATGGTTCTTTTTGGTAAGGGCATCTACAGCAATAACACTGCGAAGGTGGGCTTTCCTCTTAAATATGCTTGTCACCCATTCCTTTATTGCCCCCACAATAACATAAATAATGCCTATCACGGGGTATTTTCCAACTGACTTAGAGGCTTTTCTAGCAAACTACTTGATATGTCCCTATTGCACTAACCTTTCTATCTCATTCTTCAGCGTCGTAGTCTCTTCTGTTGTGTGTCCAACATCAGAGTAGAACTCACAATATTTATCTCTAGGTGTTCGGGTTGTGGTTTGTCTTGGTGGTTTTGGTGGTCTTTGAAGGATTCCCTCCTTAGAGATGACATTGAGTATCTGAGATCTAAGCATGCCAAGGGGTTGTATGTTCAAAATTGGGTTTTGGAAGTTCCCACTCTCTTTTCTTTAAGAATTGGTGTAGCTAAGGTCTTTTGTGTTCAAAGAATTTTCTTGCATCTCCCTTTTCTATTCACCTAGGTAGGTGATTTGATTCTCTTTCTGGGCACTCAACAACCCTCTCTACCAATTTTAGTACTTTTGCTTCGGCAAAAATTTGGGCCCATTTATAGAGAGAGCACATATTCTTCGGTCTGTTGTCACTTAGGGCATATTTTAAGTGCTCTTGGTGAACACTTGAGATGAATGCTTAGATTGTTTGTGTTTAGATCATATATCTCAAAGGCTGTCAAATTGAAATGACGAACATAACCGCGTAGCGTCTTGTTTGGTCTTTGCTTTACTGCCATCAAGTTAGTAGAAGCTCTCTTCGCCGTATAGTTACTTAAGAAGTATGCCATGAATTTTCTACTACGATCCTCAAAACTATGTATAGATTTGGCCTTTATAGAACCAAGTTCAGGTGTAAGATTTCAATGTGGTTGGGAAAATCTTGCATTTTACCCCATTAAATGTCTCATGGAGGTCTACAACCACTGTAAAGTGGTCCAAATGGCCACCCGGGTTTGTAGTGTTGTCATACACTTCCTTAAGAATTTTAATTTTGGAAGGTATGGGTTCTTGGCAAAAGGCCAAAGATAGAGGGTTTAGCTTGTCCTCTACAAAGTTGTAGTCACCTACTTTGGCTTTTTCCAAGCTATGGATTTTTCATTCCATAGCCTTCATTTTTCCAACGCCAACGAAGGGATAAACTCACTAGGGGTATGTTTGTAAGGCCCCGGCCTGTCTGCCATTATTCATTCGTACTATCTTCTTTGGCGAGCGCACAAGCCCCCTCAAGGTTTTGTCGTGAGG
Organism: Heritiera fomes; assembly: GCA_032173925.1. NCBI lineage: Eukaryota > Viridiplantae > Streptophyta > Magnoliopsida > Malvales > Malvaceae > Heritiera > Heritiera fomes. The sequence continues at coordinate 9,050,643 of JAPDPM010000009.1, read as the reverse complement.
CCCAGCCCGTTCATTGGGTCACTCGCAATTCTCATCCGGAGCGACTTGAACCCTTGACTTCCTCAAGTGTCAAGTCATTACTAACCAATTGTCCTAGGCCTAATGGTTAGCATGTCTCAACACTTGCAAGAGGTTGAGGGTTCGAGACATGCGGACGTGAATTGTGAGTGACCCAGTGAATGGGCTGAGCCTCACGACAAAACCATGAGGGGGCTTGTGGGCTTGCCAAAGAGGACAGTACAGATGAGTAATGGCGGATGGGGTGCATTTTTTTGTAAGGCCCGGCCCGTCCGCTGTCCACCATTACTCATCCATACTGTCCTCTTTGGTGAGCCCACATGACCCCCTCAAGGTTTTGTCATGAGGCCCAGCCCGTTCACTGGACAATTGGTCAAGAGTGACTTGACACTTGAGGAAGTCAAGGGTTCAAGTCGCTCCAGATGCGAATTGTGAGTGACCCAGTAAACGGGCTGGGCCTCACAACAAAACCTTGAGGGGGTCATGTGGGCTCACCAAAGAGGACAGTACGGATGAGTAATGGCGGACGGCAGATGGGCTGGGGCCTTACAATGTTGTACTAGGTGGGGGTTTTCGGCGATTGTCATTGCATTTCGACAAGTGGTGAAGGGCTTTAGTAAAGGATGTTGAGCTCTCATGGTACTTGGAGTCGTGTTCTCATTGCCATTTGGTGAGAACCTATCAGGCCTATTATACCACCTTTTTCTTACGTCGCCACTTGGTTGGGCAGCCATATAATGGTGCTATTAGTTGTATTAGGGTTACATGTACATGGGTGGAAATAAGACAAGAACTACTAGCTTGGAAAAGATGACTATGGGGGGGTATGAAGATTACTACAGGTTGAGTCTGGGAAGCCACTGATGGGTTTGGTTGTTGGGTTGGTCGTACAATAGGCTATGAGTTGTTCATAGGAGGATGTGAAGTTTCGTCTATGTTGTTGGGACGATGGTGGGTATTGGAACTTGGGGGCGAGAAGTTGCCAAAAGGGGATTTGGTAGGGAAGAGTCAGCATGGGCAGTATTGGGAGTGATGGTTAGGGAGGAGGCATGGAACCAATTGCGCCGATGAGGTTTTGTAATACCCTTGCCTAGGGGTTGAGGAGCCCATGGTAAAAGGATCTACTTGTATAAGGAGTTGTGTTCGGAGAGGAAGAAGGGGAAGTGTCCCTATGGTGAAGATGTAGAAGCATGTAGTGTGAGGGTGTGATTGGGAGTAGGTAAGGGCTCATCACTAAGGCAATTGCTTGGATGATAACAAGGGAAGAGTGGCCACTGCCAGAAGTTACATAGGAGGTATTAGTTGGAAGTGACATGATTTTTGTCATTCCCACAAACGACGCTAATTATTAAGGTACTTGTAGAGAGGCATGGGGATTTCCTTTTAGGAGCATCCATGAAGGTCCTTAGGTGGATGTTCTACCCTTGAACACAGAGAAAGAAATATAGTGATGGCCAGAGTGAGGATGAGAGCTCCGGCACACTATCAGTTCACGACTAGGAAGCTTGGAGAAAGTTAACAATGGAGTTTGGTTAAAGTTTTTACAAATGAACCAACATAGGAGAGCTGAGCAAAAGAGCTACTAGTTTGGTAGAGAATTGGCTTCCTCTCTTCTTTGTCTCCTTCTGTATCGCCTGGGATCATGTGTTGCCACTAGAAGACAAAGAGGACGTTCTTTGCCTTGGCAGGTGGCAGGTGGTAGGTGACAAGTGTTGCTCTGCACTAGGAACCGCCTGCTAGTTGTCAATTGTGGGGGAGTTGGGCTTCTCTTGGCGAGTTGAGCTTTCTTAGAACATCAAGCTTGTTCGTCCAAGTTGGACTAACACTTTTATTCTTCGCTTAGGCCTGTTCACCCATTTTGGGCTGGCAGTTCTATTCTAGGCTTAGGCCTATTCACCCAATTTGGGCTGATACTTGTGTTCTAAGCTTCGAGATTATGACCTAAAATGGAGCAGCTGAGATTTTGTTTTTCTGAAAGCTTGAGTTTGAATTGCTAGTTTTGCTATGACATAGTTGCTTTGTTTTAACTCTCAACCATTTCCTCTCTTAATAAGAGAGACCTTTTTCTTGGCTGAGAAAAAAAATAAAGAGAAAACAGATAACAATTGCTTTAAATTACATCATAAAAAAATTGAACAAAATCAATTTCAGGTATTTTAGTAGCTTAGCTTACAAGATCTAATTTAAAGTGAATCTAATTCTTTGACTAAATGTATAATCAGTCTATAAGACTATAACCTATTAGTCAAGCCGTTGAAAAAAGATCATATTTATTCTTCCACACAAACAATTTACATAGCTCAAACTCTAACATTGACTTTGTTCAATTTTACAACCCTTGTCTTGCATGATCAAATCAAATTCAGGTTCATTTTCTATGTACTTCCCCCAAAGACATTGAAATTCAACCCTTGGATAGAACTTCGATGCATGTTCTTTCTTTTTTTCCCTCTTTTTATTTTTTTCTTTATAATAGTGGGCTTCATTTTGTGATGATGCTCAAATCTTTTTTTTCTTCTCAATGCAATAGATGCAACCTTAATTTATACCAACATCTACGGTGGGTCCAGTCCAAGGGCTTTTTCCTTTCGACTTTTTATTTTTATTTTTCCATAGTGAAGTATAAGAAAAATACAATCAAATCTTGAAGTTAGACATTTTTTAGGAGGTATATATAACAATCATTAAACTAAGTCTTAATTATTTATCTTTTGTGCTCTTTATTATCAACTATTACTTGCCAGAAAATAAAAGGTCTGAAATTTGGTTGCTTGAAGCCGAATGCATTGTCATGTCAGTGTCGATGTTTTTCGAAATTTCCTTCTTCAAACCCTTTCCAACTTCGACAATCTTTTTTCTTGAACCAATTGGTTTCGTTGACAGGGGACTTGAGAATGTGAAACAAACCTCGAAAGATACAAGCATATTCATACATAATAATTTAACAAGCAAAGAAACAAGGGAAAACAGAGTAAAGGAAAGCCATTGTTGTGTTGTAGTCAGAAGAAACAAACAACAGTAAAATAGCCTGAGGCATGCTGCAATCGCACTGTCCTTAAGGATTATTTCACCAACAAGTGTAATCTCTCAAGATTCAACAGGCTCTTCTGGGATTGCCCAGGTAACAGGAACAACAAGAAAGAAAGAATATTATTCTAACCCAGCTGGAAAAGAAGAAAGAGCGAAGAAGTAGTGAAAGTTGTAAGGGGTGAAGAAGCTATGTTCTACATTCCTCTATTTATAGTAAAAAATGGATGCAGAAAATCTGTAGGAAATCGTAATAAAATCATAATAAAATCATCACATAATCTGGAAAAAATCAAGTTAGGATTTTGATTAAATCTAAAAGAATATTTAACCAAATCTGAAACAAATCTTGTCAAAGTTTTAGATAAATCAAAACACTAGTTATTCAAATAAGGTTAAATACTGAAAAATAATTAAATAAAAAATAAATATGGTAAGAGTCTTTTTGGAAATATCAAAATATCCAACAATCCTCCACCTATTTCAAAAAGACTTTTGAAAGAAAAAATATTTGACTGGGTTAATTATAAGTATAATACTTCGTATCTGGTGTCTTTTGGACTTGAACTAGATCTAGAATAATAAAACTTATTTTACTGAGTAATTGGTGAAGGTTTTAGCTTCTTGAACCAATAACTCATTATTGTAAAATAGAGGTCTTATTAATCACACTATACTTTCACAATTCTTTACTGTTCGACGCCGTTTTGCGCTAATAGGCCATGCACGTGCCTGGTTATTTCATGAGTGCTTTAGAAATTATGCCACAATTTCATAAAAGCGGCCCCACTCCACACTCACATGGGTGTTTTCATCAAGTGTATACTGCAATGATATACACCACCCATAAGGGATATGAAAAACATTAAGAACTTTAGCTCATCCTCTCAAATTCATGCAATCTAACACTTACATACATCATAGGAATGGGCAAATTTATTAGTGCTAGCAGGAATAATAGTGACTTGTTATTACCCATTGAACCTTATTCATGGGATCTCCAATCACAAAGGTAGGGTTACCATCACCATTATTCTCAAATTGGCTTAAGTCTCATTCCCCTCGATGTTTTAGAACTTTCTCCCCAAAGGTTTAGTTAGAGGATTAACCAAATTCACGTCTAACTTCACATAATCGACTGATATAATTCTATCATTTAGCAGCTGCTTAATCAAATAATGTCTCAAATAAATGTTTTTATTTTTACCATTGAAAGTTTTGTTCTTTACAATGGCTATTGTTGCTTGGCAATCATAATACATATACACAAAAGATGTTGGTTTTAAACCCAACGAAATATTAGCTAAGAGGTTTCTCAACCACTAAGCCTCATTACCAGCTAATTCCATAGCTACAAATTCTTATTCTATAATGGATTTAGCTATAATAGTCTTTTTGGCTGATTTCCATGCAACAACATACCCACCGAGAGTAAAAACATAACTATTAGTGAATTTGTCTCATCTGAATCTGAAATCCAGTTAGCATCACTGTATCCTTCCAATACAGCGAAAAATCCACTATAAAATACCATAATTTATGGTACCACTCAAATATCTCATGATCATTAATCATCCCAGCACTAGTGATCATCTAGTAGTTGAGGTACGTGTCTCGACTAATTGTCGGACAACTCACAGACCCATATACATCAGTATCCATTGCCACATAAGCGGACTCCATGACGCATATACATATATAGTCGCCTAAATGCCACACAAGCATAACACAGTGCCACACAAACAAATCATTGTGCCATATAGGCACATCATAATTCCACATAGGCATAATACAGTGCCACATAGGCACAAAACAACACCATAAATCTCAAGTATCAAAATCCATGCATAGACAACTTTAAAACAAAGTTTATATAGTCAACTTACATTGTATAAACACATGTAGTTTGAAAGCATTAGCGTACATAAAACATACTTTGAACAGTTGTCACATAATACCAAAACACTTTAGCAAAACTATCAGAGTAATCGCTTTCACATCACATATAGATTGGATTTTATACTTTCATAAAACAATATTAGAAAACACAAGTGAATTTCGATGCAAAGTAGCATTAATGAAATGCATAATGATACTGACACACGATGCATGCCTAACTAGCCTTATAGAGTCTTCCTAGAGTGACTTCTAACCAAAATCCAGCATTATAATGGTGTAATTATAATTTTCCCCAGTGCCACAATCACATGACTTGTTAACCTACACCATTATCTAATTCTAGCTGTATATAATTATTCCACAGGATTTTAATATCATTTCAATCACATTTATATTTAAGTGCCAATACTAAGACCTCCACCATTACTATGGTCCTCTTAGTATCCAATGAACATTTAAAAATTACTTCACCAAATATTCATAGTAAATTCACAATGTTCAAAACATCAGGCGATTATTAAATTATTTAATCTATGGATTTATCCATATTCATTTCATCACAATACCATCATTACTTATTAAATTTCATGATTTCATAATCAATTCTCAGCATCTCAAATCTATGCAAATTATTACATACTAAGTATTATCTGATCATGGCATTATATCCCAATTTTCACAAAATATAATCATATATATTATTTTTATTTTCTTCATACCATAAATCAATTTAAATCATTGTATATATAATCCTCAAAGACATTTAAACTCTACAATTAAATCATGCAATTCTCAATGATTTAATTTAACAATATGCCACCTAACATAAATGTACATTACTTGTACCTTTCACCTCGATGATTGCGGCGGTCCCTAGAGTATTGTGCATCACGATAAAAAACATGTTCAATGCTTCAAAATCTTTTGCCACGTGTCAAGCTCCTGCTTCTATTGAAACTCATTTTTCGGAAAAAGATTCCAAAACAAGAGAGCAACTCTGAGGCATTTCAGATTTGGAATTTTGACGATGTTTTTGGGAAAATAATCCTTAAGATTGTTGTAGTCAGAAGAAACAAATAGTAGTAATATAGCCTGAGGCATGTTGCAATCGCACTGTCCTTAAGGATTATTTCATCAACAGGTGTAATCTCCCAGGATTCAACAGGCTCTTCTGGGATTGCCTAGGTAACAGGAACAGCAAGAAAGAAAGAATATTATTCTAACCCAGCTGGAAAAGAAGAAAGAGCGAAGAAGCAGAGAAAGTTGTAAGGGGGTGAAGAGCGAAGAAGCAGAGAAAGTTGTAAGGGGGTGAAGAAGCTGTGTTCTACAGTCCTCTATTTATAGTAAAAAATGGATGCAGAAAATCTGTAGGAAATCGTAATAAAATCATAATAAAATCATCACATAATCTGGAGAAAATCAAGATAGGATTTTGATTAAATCTAACAGAATATTTAACCAAATCTGAAACAAATCTTGTCAAAGTTTTAGATAAATCAAAACACTAGTTTATTCAAATAATGTTAAATACTGAAAAATAATTAAATAAAAAATAAATATGGTAAAAATCTTTTTGGAAATATCAAAATATCCAACATGTTGTTGATCTGGTAATTTTAAATATGATACGATAATACTATATGAAAATAACATAAAAAAATAAAAAAGTAATAAGGATTAAAATTTGATTAAAACTTGATACATAAGTTAGACAAAAACTTCAAAAATATATATTTGAAGTATTAACACGTATCTTAACATAATAATTTTTGTACTTTACATAACACAAACATATTTTGATAGAATACAGACATAAATACAAATTATCAAGTCTATTTTCAAATCTCATTTCTCAATTAATATTATATCCCAAATTAATAATATTTAAGCGAGGTGCCCTACACATTATTAAAGCTATGGTGGGATATTGATGAAATCCTAGACATCTTTAACCTTTTTTTTTTTGTTTTATTTTTTTGGTTACATGCATCTTTAACTTTCATGCCTCAAAAGACGCTGATGTTCCTTATATAATGATAATATATACCACAAAGGAAACGCTGGCAGGATTCCACCTTTTGAAAAGTAATACTCCATCAGGCTCTACTAGTTTTACTTTGCTCATATCATATTTGAAGAAAAATTTTAGGTGTAAATATTCCAGCCTTAGCTGTATCTAGGAATTTAGCACAGCAATCTTATGAGTTACGACGAATCCTATTTAGTAAGAAATTGAACAGTACAAGTACTTAGAAAAGGAATCATATGATGTTACAATTTGCACGCAATCCTAGAATAATTAGAGAATCTAGATAAAGTAAATTAGAACATTCTTTGTGCTAACTTCATACTATAAACATGCTTTAGGCTTGGTGAAAATTTCTAAAATTCCCGAGTAAAAATCTGATCAGGATATATATGGATCCCTTATACTGTAAAGGTTGCAAGCTCACATCCAAAAGCCTACTCTTTCATGAACTATACGAGGACTCTGAATCATTCTAAATGTAACCGAAGCTCTCTTATTACGTGCTCGACACAAACCAAAGGTTAATCACATCTTTTAATTACTTAATGGAAACCTCAGCTGTGTCCCGCAAGGTGCCATCCCTAAGGAGGGACCGACACATCTTCTCCTCCTCGGATGACTCAGCGATGATCAAGCACTCCCGATGGTCGTGAAATTGATGCGAAACCGATTCTTCACGTTGTTGAGGACATATTACTCCATGCAAACGCCGGGATGGGAACAGTTACGGTAAAATAAATTAACCTTACCTCCTACTTGATTTTTTAACTTTATCTATGTTAATTATGGCGTCGCTGATGATGATCAGCACATTTTTTGCACTCTGGAAGCACATGCAGCCGCTGGACTCACTGGATGAAAGGGCTCGCTCTTCTGGCTTTGAACAGATGCTCGAAGTTTTGTCATTCACCATGAGCCAAATTTCCTGCGAGGTTGTGTTATTCTGATTGTTATATACTCCATAACTTCAATATTTACTGACATTTTGGAACAATGACAGATAGCCTACAAGTGCTCAGTTGGTGGAGAAGCGCATGCAACGACTGTAGAAATATGTAACTTAGTTGCGAACCATTCCTGGGATGCAAAGATTGTACTAGCCATGGCGGCATTTGCTGTGAGCTATGGTGAATTCTGGCTTGTTGCCCAGCTTTACACCACGAATCCGCTTGCCAGAGGAGTTGCACAGCTCAAACATTTGCCTGAACTCCTTGAACAACCTGACCCCTTGAAGCCGAGATTTGAGGCTATCACCAACCTCATCATGGAGATGCTTCAATTGGCCAAGTGCATTGTTGAATTTAAGGATCTTCCAGCGCAGTACATCAGCCCCGATGACTTGGCAGTCTCGACTACCATGACCCTTATTCCTACGGCGGTTTATTGGACCATACGGAGTATAGTGGCTTGCACATCACAAATATTGGACCTCGTTGGCATGGGCCAGGAGTATGTGATGTCAAAGGCCATCTCAATTCTTTTATCCCTTTTTTTTTCTTTTGTTTATTTTAAGGTTTTTTTTTTGAAAAATTGTTATAAAATATTAAAGTATAGAACCAGAATTAATTAAAATTAAACTTCACTGACAGTATATTCAATAATAATTTTGATTAAGAAAATTCTAAATATACCCATATTTTTATTATTCATATCCCATTTCTGTGTATTAAACAGTAATTCATTGAAGAAAATAGGGTAAGAAGAGTAAAAAAGTAAGTAGGTCTAGAATTGCTCTCTGATTAAAAATACGTTATCAATTCTAACCTATTGCTCTTAATAAAACTAGATTAATTAAATCTTTTATTTTGTCTTTTATAAATATATAATTACAATTTTTAAAAATTTTTCACTCTTCAAAAACATAGTACTTTCTTCTTTTTTATTCAAATGAGTTTTTTATACGATTTTGCTTTAGGACACCAGCAATAAAGAGTTAACAAATGAACAGCATAGTCAAGTTGTGATTATCAAAATTTTGCTATTGGAGTGTTTGACTTAGTGGTTAGTGTATGTATTCTTTTTTTTTTTTAAATCATTCCCAAATTAAAAAAAATTGTTATTCGTCATTTTTTGTCAAACTGTTTCATCACTAATTATTGCATATTTAAAATTTTAAAGATTTTTTATTCAATTAAATTTTAATTGGTAGAACCTTTCAGAATTTTTTGTCTTTGAAATTTAACCTTAACGTGGTATTTTAAAATAAAGGATAGAGAAATTCTCTTTCTTCTTTTTTTTTTTTTTGGAATAAGCTAACAATTCTCTATTTACTTGTAACCAAAAAAAAAAAATTCTCTATTTACTGATTATTATACATCATCTGGTTTTTCTTCTCCGTCAGGTTCGTAGTATCGACTGCAGAGGTGTGGGAGCTGTCAGGCTTGGTGCACAAGGTCAGCAGCATACACAGCCTTATGATGCAGCAGCTCAGTCTTTGTCATCAACACGTTGGTAAGTAAATCCTTTCCCTTTAAATGCAAGGTTTCGCATCAAATTATATTAATATGATCATGAATCAACCGCAATGAACCTGGCTTGGTGCAGATGAGAAAAGGCAGATGGAAGCATATCAAACGCTAGTGAGCCTCTTTGACACAACCCATATTGATAATATGAAGATTCTTAAGGCCTTAATTTACGTAAAGGATGACCAGCTGCCACTTTTCCATGGAGAAACCAAGCGACGGGTCTGCTTTTATCCTCTCTCATTCATGTCGTAAAAACACACCATATTTCATTAGGCAGCTCACAAAAACTTTGATTCCTATGTTTTTTCATAAAACATGGATAGATAATAGATGACATAAAACAAAGTGGCATTGGAGTTCTTTCAATGGAGTCTATTTCGATGTTCAAGTTGGTGAAGATAATGTTACTAAAAAATAGAAGAGAATACATACATATATATATATATATATATATATATATTGCAATATTTGTTTTTTGACATGGCCAGTTGTGATGATGGAATCAGGTTAGCCTTGACGTTTTGAGGCGGAAGAATGTGCTACTACTCATTTCAGACCTTGAGGTGTCGCGAAAAGAATTTTTGGTCCTTGAACAAATCTATTATGAATCACGGTTACACACGTCAAGGATAGAAAGTTTGTACGAAATTGCTTGGATCCCGATTGTAGACAGGTCTACTCCATTAGATGACACGCAGCGAAACCAATTTGATTCCTTTCAAGCATCGATGTCGTGGTACTCGGTTCATCATCCTTCCATCATCGACCCAGCGGTGATTAGGTACATCAAAGAGGTTTGGCGTTTCAACAAGAAGCCTTTGGTTTTGGCGTTGGACGCACAAGGAAAAGTCGTAAATCCTAACGCCATGCACATGATATTTATTTGGAGAAGTTCGGCATTCCCTTTCAGTAGCGCCAGGGAAGAGACATGGAGGATTGAATCGTTAGCAGATCAAATTGAACCGTGTGTAATGCAATGGGTACGTTTTATCCTAACCTATTTTATGTTACAATGGTAAACCATTTACTCGAAAAGCCAAGAAAATCCAATTAGGCTTAGTTTAGACCTCGATGCAGCACCACCCATTATTTTTTATTACTCATTTCACCTCTATTGTTATATCCAAATATATCACCGTTGACGCCAATTTCACCACTATCACTGTTTTCAATCTTATCAAAATCAAACTGTTCATCTAAAAAAGTCATTACAAAATATGCATACAAATAATTAAAAATTATTAATATAAATAGAAATAATTACTAGTTTGGCTGTCAGAGAAAGTTTTAATGGACCATGGCATTGCAGATAAGGGAAGGCAGATTTATTTGCTTGTATGGCGGAGAGGATATGGATTGGATCCGCAAATTCACAACTAAAGCACGAGATTTTGCGAAAGCTGCCGACGTCCAATTGGAAATGCTTTATGTGGGAAAAAGCAATCCAAGGGAAAAAATTCGAAGGAACATTGATTCCATCCAGGCAGAGAAACTCGGCCACGCGATCTCAGACCGTGGGGCCTTATGGCACTTCTGGGTGCGGTTAGAGAGCATGTGGCACTCGAAAGTGAAACAGGGCAAGACCGTTGTAAACGACCAGATTATGGCGGAGGTAGTGAGAATGCTGAGCTATGATAGCAGTGATAAAGGATGGGCAGTGATAAGCAGGGTTGCCGAAATAGCCAGGGCAAATGCAGAGATTATTTTGAAAAGCTTGGAGGAATATTCTGAACAGAAATACCAGGCGGAAGTGAAAGGCGTCATTGCTGCACTGATTGATCACATCAACGGACTGAAAACCGAGCATCACTGCTCACGCCTTATACTGCATGGGACCACCGGAGACATTCCTGATATGATAGTTTGCGCTGAATGCGGGCATCAAATGGAAAAGTTATTTTTGTATCGCTGCTGCGTCGACTGATAAAACCATAGGCGCATTGCTTCATTACTCTTTGAGATTGCAATTTACTATTACCAATCTCTGTTTCAGTGTTATGCACGAACGCATTTTTATAAGTATTTTACATGGATTATTTTAAATTACTTATTATTCAAGGATAAACTTGATTAGTGTAGTTAATAAATTCAACTTTCAATTATGGAAAAAATATGTAGATATACCAGAAGACAGGTAGCACAGTGCAAATGAGAGAAAATGCACAGAGCTGTTTAAAACTGGCTAAAAATAGTTAATTTATGCTTCGGAAACATGAACATCCCTCAATGTTAACAGAGAGCGTTCACCAGTAAGAAGCAACAGCCATCTAAAGATAAACCCAAAAACAAAAATTGAAAACTTTTAGAGCAGATCTGATAAAAATTGACCATAAAAAATGGCAGAATCCAACTCATTACAAGCTACAATTCGCCGTGACAACGCGTAGCGTGCAAATTTTTAAATGAATTGTTGGAATCGAAAGTGATTTACGCTTTCGTTGACGCGCCCTTCTGGATTCTGTTAAAAGCCACTGAAGAACGCAACGCCTATCAAAAGCGATCGAATTGAAATTAATAGTTAAAAAGAGATACCATTAGAAGGCAAAGTTTAACGAAAGGAGTTAGAGTAAAAGCAGAGTAGGCATCTCTGGGCAGCGACGTGCTCTGTTTCGCAGAGGGTGGAGTTTTATGGCGGTGGCTGTGGCTTAGGACTGAAAACAGGAAAGTGGAAACCCTAATGCTTGATTAAAATGACTAAAAGACCATTGGACTTGAACATGGTAAAGGGTTGCTTCATGGGCCTAAAGGTTCTGGGCCCCTAAATATTAAAATGCATACATAAACAAGTAGTGGTAGTGTAAAAAACACTGCCCCCACGCAGGATCGAACTACGGACCTTCAGTTTACAAGACTGACGCTCTACCACTGAGCTATAGGGGCCATTTAGGGAGTACTGGTAAATATACGAGTAAAATAAAATAGAGTTTATATATAATCTACACACTATCAATTAATTATAGAACGACACCTCATATAGAGATCCTTAAAAATAAATATTAACAAATTTTTTAAATTTATTTTTAAAAGCCTACACACTTTTAGATTTTATTCATTAATGAGATGTCTTTCTATGGTTAACTGACAGTGTATAAAAATTATACACTGTCAATACATCATATATAAACTCAATAAAATATATCTTTTCGCTTTTTTAATTTTTTATGTTTATATATATATATATATATATATGTGTGTGTGTGTGTGTGTGTGTGTGTGTGTGTGTGTGTGTATTTGTGTATGTATATGTAATAGAAATATTAAATTAAAGAAAAATTTTACTAATCCAAAAATTAATTTTCTTCTAGTTTTTTTAACAAAACTAATATTCTGTCAATTCCATAACTTAAACCAAGGAAAACTCTTAAAAGTACCTTGTAACTAAATAAATACTGAAAATCTTTTATTAATTAAATGTAAAGAAAATTGTTTGAAAGCTTGGGACAAAAAAAGTGAACTATCAAAAAGTGATTGAAAGAAATGAAAGTGAACTTTTTTTTAGGTATTTGGATAGAGTTTGAGACATAGAATTTTTGCTGTTTGGAAAATTTTATTGTTTACAGCTCTTAACTCAAATAAAATTAATATCAGATCGTAAAACGAATAATAATATTTATTTACATAAAAAAAATTAAACTTAACCCGAATGAACCGAACCCATCATCCGTTCATTGGGTTAGTTGACTTATTTAATCAACCCGTTTTTGTTTGAAGTCCATAACTTCTCATTATTGAGTCAGATATCAAAGCCCATTTTTATAATAAATGGTATGCAAACAAGCAGTGGGGTCGGTGTCTTTGCTAATTGCTAACTTTTCTTTCTTTTAGGTATCAACGGGAATCAAGTGGAGCGCGCACAGTTACATACATTTATACAAAGCGAAGGAATCCATTTATATAAAATAAATTTATTTAGTTTTAAAATTTTATATATTTTTATATTTTTATTTGACATTTTACTTTATATTCTATTTACATATACATAATATGCAAAATTTTAAGTTAGTATAAAATATCTAGCTATTTATTCAATAATAATAATAATAATTTAACAATTAATATATTGAAAAAATATCATTTTCGATCAAAACAAATGAGACACCATATCAATTCAAAATTTTATGTGCATAATAGTTATGAGTAAATTATTAATTCTAATAATTTGTTTGTAAAAGTATTAATACTGCATGAAACTTAAAAAATTGTGTAAAAGAATTTATTTTATAATGATATAACATGATTTTTCTACGAAAATTTTAACAGTAAAGTCAAAATTTGTAGACTAGCATGATATAAACCCTTCTAACTAGCTAAAAAAATACTAAGACTATTTAAGCTCTTATCAATTTGACACCATTTCTTCCCGGCATGCATGTTCAAAAGTATAATGTTGGTTCGTGAAGATCAGGCACTCTAATCCAAACAGTTTTCGTTATCCCATTGCCAAACTCATAAATATTGATTTCTACTTTTTATTTTAGCTGGGCCATTTGTCCATCAGCATTATCAATTTACAATGAAATATAGCTCTCTTTCGTCTTGTCATTATCTTCAATTTTCAATTCCCATCCGTCACTTTGGTGGAAGACAGCTGCACAGAGTTGCATAAAAAAAATATCCTGAGGAAAGAATTGCTTATTTGTTAATTTATTGCAACGTTTGAAAACCTTATCAGATAAAGAATAAAGATGAAGGTTGGGCACGAATTTCACATATGTACAAGTTTCCGACAGAAGAAAGATGACTGCACTACAACAGTGTGCTCGAATCTGTTGAGGACACTTGCGCCATATTTTTTAAGAGAAAATGTTATGACTGTCTTTGTATTGTCCAAATTTACTCTAAAATTTGAACTTGAACAAAATGGTTGCACACTCTTTTGGGACATATCATAGCAAGTTGGGCAAGTTGATGTTGCAACTTGAAATTCTGTAATTCTCCTCGGAGTACTTTGGTCACCGTCTCAGCCACTAATCATGGCGTTGTTTAATGTAATTTCATCTTGTAGAATGATCAGGAAGTATATATAATAAAAGTTAATATATTTTGAATGGCGTTTGGTGTTTGGTGTCTGGTGTGGGTATACGGTTAATGACATTTGGAGCAACTTGCTTCAAATAAAAGTCACTATACATGTATTTTAAGCCATTTTATATATCAGCATCGTCAACCAGTCAGTGGTTCAGGAATATAATTAGAAGTTATAAGTAACTCTTCATTTTACACAGCCTTCCTTTCCTTGCCCCATCTTCAAAATACGGACTTCATTGTTTGCTTCACTGATTTTAGTCAAATAACAAGAACCATTGATTGTATGCTTGCACCCAAAAAAACTGATCACTGATAATTTGAGCCAGATTTAACAAGACTGCAACTGATTTCATCCTGCCGTTTACTCGCATATTCTCTGCTAATTAAACTGATAAAGCAAGTCTTACTTATGGAGTCCAGTAGAAGTAGATATAATGGAGAGGCAAGCTGTTTTAGTAGCAGTTTAGTAGAAATGCGTGTATCTTGAAATTTGTTTATGTTAGATCATGGATGTTATTTATTGCAGTTGTCAAACCATGTCACAAATTCAACCTGCAGTTACGTAGGCATCGATGCTTGTATTACTTTTTTTTTTATTACAAGTATCTTCATTTATTTTTTTGGTATAAGACTAACTTTATTCAAGTCGAAAATCAACAGTAAAAAATACAAAATTCGAATCATATTCAAATACTTGAATAAAAAATCCACTTTTAATTTTTTCAATCACTTGTTGCAGTTACTGATGATGCTTGTATTACTCTTTGCTAGCTTCTTTTATATAGAGAGAGATAAAGACAACCAGACAACTTAATGTGTTTACCACTAGAGGTGGTTACGGGCCGGTTTTCATTGGTTTCGGTCCTAACCTAAATGAGACCGATTCGAACCGGTATAAAACCGGTCCGGTTCAGACCGGTTCTATTATCTATAAGAGGCGAACCGGCCCGGTTCGTTGGACCGGTTCGCCTCAAAACCGAACCGAACTGGTTTAAACCGGTTCGGTCCATTTTTTTTCTTTTTAAATTTTTATTTTTAAAAAATTTATATTAATTTATTTTAATATATATTAATATATATTAATAATTTAATGTAGTAAATTTATTTTTATAATAAATAATGTTAATAGTTTAATTTAAAAATAATTTATTATAAAGTTATATTATAATTTATTTAATTAATGTAACAATAATGTAAAAATAAACTATTATAAAATTATCTAATAAAATTATTGTTATAATAAATTAAAGTTATATTATGAATATAATATTATGATAAAATGATATTTGATTCAAAATACAAATAATGATATTATGAATATTATTTTATATTCATTTTGCATATCTTTATTTATATTCATTTATTATATTCATTTTGCATTTAAAATAATTTATTATATTTGAAATATCATTTACTTAATATTTATTCATTTATTTATTTATTCATTTATTTAATATGTTTTTAAAATATTAATTCATTTTGTATTTTAAATATTTATTTATTTTAAACAAATATAAGTATAACATTAATTAATTTGGTATGTAATAATAATAATAATAATAATAATAATAATAATAATAATAATAATAACAACAACAACAACAACAAAGGAGAAAAAGGAGAGAGTAGGAGACCAAAGATTTTTTACGTGGAAAACCCCTTCAAAAGTTAGAAGGGTAAAAACCACGGGACCGTAGTCCATAAAAATATTCGCTATGACTAAACTTATTTACAATTTTACATACAATTTACAAAAAAAAAAGATTATTCTCTACTCTTCATAATTTATACGGATTGCCTTGAAAATTTCTTCCTCCTCTTCTGAATTATTATCAGCAAATTCATTGGTCATTCCAAGTTCAACATTGCGCGATTCCGCATCAAACCAATCTTTAAGGCATGTTAACATGCACAATGAATCTGGATTAAGAGTGGTTCGATGGTCTCCAATAATTCTTCCGCACGTCGAGAATGCGGATTCCGAAGCAACAGAAGAAACTTGCATCGCAAAAACATCTCGGGCCATGGAAGCTAAAACTGAAAATTGTTTTTGGTTTTCTTTCCACCATTGGAGAAGATCAAAGTTATCATCTACAGAAAAATCTTGACATAAGAAAAATCCTAGCTCATTGAAGCTAGAACTTCGTCGAGTTGTTGATCCCGATCCCGATCCGCTCGTTTTTCCTTTTAGCTTCATTCTCTTCTTTGCTGTTTCCTTAATTGCGTTTAAAATTCCTTTTCCTTTTTTGCTACTTTCGGTTTCTTCGTATGAATTTTCTTCTTCTCGATTAAAGTTGAATTGCTCCCTTTCTGTTTCATAAACATTAAACAATTCTCAAAAAAGATTGTTAATTGAGGACTTTTGATCCTCAATAGAATCAAGACCAAGAAATTCTTTATAACAATCAAAAAAAATTTCTATATTTACCTCACCTTGACTAGGATTTAGTAAAGTTGCAATACAATAAATAGGAGGAATTATTTCCCAATATTTTTAAAATTTTTCCTCCATATCATATACAAAAGAACTTAAAGTTTCATGATTCCTAAATTTTACAAATTTGTCAAACATTGTGTAGATAATAGGAACAAAATACGGTGTAGTTGGATAAAATTGAGTTGAAAATCTTTCGGTTGCATCTTTAAAAGTAGATAATAAATCAACACAATATTCAATAAAAGTCCAATCTTCTTCAAAAAGTACTAAATGTGTGCTACTTGTATAATTGTTATAAAAAGGAGTAACAAGTTCTTTATAAGGTAAAATAGAAGAAAGCAAACGATGAAGTGAATTCCATCTTGTTTCCACGAGAAGTGGAAATGCTTTAACAGGTATATTATTTGCTATACAAATTTGCTTCCATTCACGTTTATTACTTGGTGTGCGAATTCATTTTGCTAAAATTTTAATTTTATCAATTGGACCTATGCCAGTACCAGTACCAGTACCAGTACCACTAGAACTAAAACCACTTTGAACACATAAATTTATAATATGACATGCACATCTTGCATGAAAAAATATGCCTTGCATAACAGGATTTAAACTTTTAATTAAATGAGGAATAGCTGCAGTATTACTTGAAGCATTATCAAAAGTAATAGCAAAAACTTTATTATTTTCTAGTCCATATAATTTACAAACTTTAGTAATATATTTATGAATAGTATATGAATTATGTGCTTCTTCTATTACATCTAAAGATAAAATTCGTTTTTACATAGACCAATCTTCATCTATCCAATGACAAGTTATAACAAGATAACTTATACCATTAGTACTAGTCCATATATCACTAGTTAAACTAACCCTAGATGAAATATTACTAAGTTTATCAATTAAAGCTTGTCTATATTCTTTAAACATATCCATGCAATCTCTTTTTAATGTATGTCTAGAAATAGATTTATATGCGGGTTGTAAATATTTACAAACAAATTCTAAATATCCTGTTTTTTCACAAATTGTGAATGGTTGTTCAGTCCTAACTACAAATCTAACTAAACCACGTCTAGCTTGAACATTATCAAAATTAAAATTTTTTCCACCATCATGCGTATTAATTTGAGATTGTTTACCTTCTAAAATTTCATTTTCTTCAGCATCAGGATTAATTTTATGTATAGTAATTAAATGCCTTTTATACGTACCTGTACCGCCACCACCTCCACCGGAGTTATAAGAGTAAACGCCTTTGCACAATTTACAGATGGCACAATATTTATTCGTCTCACCTTCTTTTGCTACAATGTCGAAATACTCCCATACCTTGCTTGTTTTTTTTCGACTAAACTTCGGTCTTGATGATGTAGCAGCAATGGTGGCAGCTGATGATTGTGTTTGAGCATGACTTCCTCCACGACCACGACCACGACCAAACGATGGTGCCAAAGGAAGCTCCTCCTCCAGATGAATATCGGGTTCGATTTCATTAAATGATTCGTCACCCAAATTAGGAATTTCAGTAGAATCAAAAGGTCGAGAAACAGAGCATGAACGACGAAAGAAATTTGACATTTTTATATTTTTTTGAAAATAAATATATGTTAAAAATTAAAAAAATAGATGTATGATATATATAATATATTGGAATTTGAAAATTGAAACTTGAAAATTAAAAGTAAAATTTGCAAAATTATAAAATAAAAAGAAAGATGAAATTTATAAAGAAAATGATGATATTATAATAAATTGGAATAAAGAATATATATAATATATTAGAATTTGAAAATTAAAAGTAAAATTTGTAAAATTATAAAATAAAAAGAAAAATGAAATTTAGAAAGGAAATGATGATATTATAAATTTGGAATAAGGGAATTTAAGTGAATTTGAGAGAGGTTGAGTGAATATTGAGAGAGTATGTGAGTGAAGAGAATAAGAGTAGATGAATATAGAAGAAATGTAAATGAAAATAAAAGATTATAGAAGTATTTATAGGAAAAAAGTAGAATAAAAAAATAAAAAAAATTAAAAAAAAAAGATTGATGGGCAACAGCCAAATGGCCGTTGCCCATCAAAGTTTAAATAGAGCAGAGGCTTGCCTCTGCTCTGCACGCACAGACGCACTGCAGTGCAGCCTAGGTTGCGTAGTGGCAGCAAAAGTTTTCAATTTTTTTATTTAATTAAAAAAAATAAAAAAAATAAAGTTTTGTCGTTGCCCATCACAATGTATGATTGCAGCAATGCAACAGTGCAACTGCAGTCAAAAAATTTTATTTTTTTTAATCGGACCGGTTCGAACCGGTCCGGTTTGGGCCGGGCCCGGTTTTTATGTTTTAAAATCGGCCCAACCCGTTAACATACCGGGCCAAGCCAGTTCCGAACCGGTACAGTACCGGTTCGGATTTTGGGCCGAATTGACTCGATCTGGTTGCGAACCGAGTCGAGCCAACCCGGCCCAATAATCACCTCTATTTACCACTAATTGCGTGTTTGGTTCTCGTATAAGACACATAATTAATTAAGAAATTAATTATTAATTATTAGATTGGTCTCTTCCGTCAATAAAGTTTAGTAATTGGATAATTATTTCATACACTATCAGTAAGATTTTTTTTACTCTACAAGCAGTGTTAAGATCATAACACGTATCTTACAAAAATATTTAAAAAGTAAAAATAAATAAAATAAGACGTGTCATACACTGCCGGTGAAATTTTTTTGCTCCACAAGCGATATTAAGATTATGACACATATTTTATAAAAATATTTAAAAAATAAATAAAATAAGACACATATCGTAATTCTAACTTTATTTATGGAGTAAAAAAATCATCAGCAGTATATGAAATAATTATCTTTAGTAATTACGTTAGGCTTAATAGGTTAAACAAATTTAACTTACTATCAGGAGTAAGACAGGATCATATAATTATTTTATTCGCATATATTCTTGAGAACTTAGTAAAACAAATTCTAATATTTTAAGCCTCTGAATCTTCGCAATTTGTGGGTTAATTAATGTACAGTGGCTTCCAGAAGAATCTGTAATAAATAAGCAATAAATTAATATATATTCGTATCCAGGTTGTAGGCCTTTGTAACAGTTGTTTCATTCATGTGCTCAAACATATTTTCATTGCATAAACAAGTAGGCGCTAGCTATCCATAGCCAACTTGAAAATATCACTACATCAGAAAATTTTGTATAATCTGCAATATAGTTTAGTTTTAATTGTATAATGTATTTGGTGCAGGCAGCATATACAAATAACAGGTTTAGCTTAGCTTCTTCTTGTTGGATAGTACACTACTACATCATAAATTAAGTTGCAAGAGGAGCTATTATGTCACATTCACTAATTGCGAATGCATTTCCAGACTATTATATATATAAATATATATATATATATATATATATAGTAGGGATCCACTTACACATGTGTAAAACAAATTTGTTTTACACAGTTTTATATCTTCATATAGGATTAATATTTTTGCAAACCAACCGTTGGATTTAACAACCTACTCATATTTATTATGTATGTAAATTTTTGAATCAATCTTCTATTTCTATAATTTTAATTGAGAATAATATTTTTTTCAATATATATCAACGGTTGAAATTTTATTTTACGTAATATATAGTTAGACATATTCGATTAATTTGAAATTTGGTATACATGATCTATGTGAATAGAACATAAAATTCAACGGTTGGATTAAAAAATTATAAATCATATAAAAAGATATGAAAGTGTGTAAAATTAAATTTGTTTTACACATGTGTAACTGGATCCCTCCTCTATATATATATATATATATATATGTGTGTGTGTGTGTGTGTGTGTGTGTGTGTGTGTGTGTGTGTGTATATATATATATATATATATATATATATTCAAGTTTTTTAAGAGATCTCTTTTATAAAAGAAAAAATTATTATATTTGGCTTATTCCTTAATTGGGTATTGGTAGCTGACTTCTTGATGCACCAGTATCTATCACATCTTTAATAGTTTAACTAGTTATTAAGAGGTCAAAATCATCGAGTGCTTTGTAAATTATGATTTTTTGGTACAATTATTAATATTCTATAGATACAAAGTAAAGAATTAATTTTGTCAGAACAGTTTTCCAACTAATAATTGGACCTTGTAACAAATATTGGCTCAAGCTTAGTTTGTTATATATTATTAATTTAAAATTACCATAACTTAGTATTTGACTCAATATTGTCAGATATTATGTGTTTTAGTTTCTATTCAATGAGTGAGTTTTTAGATCATTTCTTTTCCAAAATTAAGAAAATAAGTTTGAAAGAAGATAAATTCAAGTTATTACTTCCATATATATTTTATTAAGGATTTTTCTTTCTTTAATGTGCTATAATCCTAGGTTATAGCTAAAACATACCACTATAATCCTAGGTTATAGCTAAAACATACCATCTATTATCTGCTACTTCAATAACCTTTTTTTCATATTTTAATTTCTTAACTAATTTTTCATGTTCATACTTACAATAGTAAATAAGCTTCACATGGCTTGTGGTTCACTCATGATTTTTGTGGATAAAATAATTTTTACACCAATGTCAAACACTTAAAACGTTAAATTATATTTTTTATCAAACTTTTAAACAATTTTTTTCAACAGCAAGAACAATACTAAGCATTAGACTTAAGTACCCCACCTATGTATATCTTAGCTAAGAAACAGCGAACAATGTCCCCGGCTAATGAATAAAGTAAAATTCATCACAAGTTTTGCCTGTTAGATCATAGACATGAATAAGACTCGGCGTGCCGCGTGCGTCAATTTGCGTGCATCACTTGAATTTCTAGCTCGAAGCAGTGAATATTGACTCAGCTCTCGATACCTTCCTTATCACCGGCTTTACACTTTTATCCAACTTGCCAACTTGCTTGTATCAACTCTGATCTTGAAATCTCTTGTCCTTCGTGTTGCAACTCCAATTATGACAATTAGAGCTTCAAAAAATGAGCACGCATCTTAACTTTTTAATTGTGCTTAAACGTACTACAAAAGTATATTATGGATTTTTTTTTTTTAAATCAATTGCATCCAATTTAAAATATTTGAGTAATAGTTGAAGAAATCCAATCTAAATATAAAATTACAGGTAATTTAAAAAATAATAGATATGTGATAACATCACATTAACAGACTTTCATTACATTGAGTTGATAGTATTAATAGTAAAACGCAAACGTGGATTGGCAAATAGTTTCTTAGTCGATAGTGTACGTGGAAGTGGAGGGATAGCAATGATGTGGGCAAAACATAGAAATCCAAAGCTATTGAATTTTTTTCAATATCACATTGATAGGGAGCTGTTGAAAGGGAGTAAGGCGATAAAAGAATCATGGGTTTTGATGGTGAACTTGGAACCGATAAGAGAGCTTATTCATGAAATTTAATGAGAAAATTGGCTATTCTTTCTTCATTATCATGGGTCTGTTTTGGCCATTTTAATGAAATATTGAATGATGATGAGAAAATAGGAAGTCATTAAGGCCGGGACATCAAATGGCAACCTTCAAAGAAGCACTCGAAGACGATAACCTATTGGATTTTGGTTTTAAAGGAGTCTGGTATACTTGGTCAAATGGAAGGTGGCTAAGGAATAGGTAAGGGAGAGACTTGAACAATTTGTGGCCAACAAAGATTGGAACGAAATTCAACCAGAGTTGCTTATGGATCACCTGACGTGTTCTATATCTAAACAATGTCTTATTTTATTGGACAAAAAAGGAAGTAAACTACGAGGAGAACAGAGGAATAAGAAGAAAATGTCATATTTTGCAGCATGGTCGATCAAAGATAAGGGCTGCGAAGATTTAATCCATGATGAGTGGAAGAAACCAAGTATAGTCCATTTAGTAAGCAAAATATGGAATGTAGGGGTAGAATTGGTTAACTGGAATGCAAAACATCAAGGTGGGATGAAAATGTGAATGAATGAGCTACAGAAAAGATTGAAACATATACAAAGTATTTGTACCTGATGCTGGTGTCACGCTCCGATTACAAAAATTCCATATAGACCTGTTCATGGGCCGGGTTCGGGTCGGGCCCATGACAGGTATTAATGAAATTTTCCCACGCCCAAGCTCGGCCCGGCCCGACATTCGGGCCTGATTTTTTTGTCCAAGCCCGTTTTCATTTTAATACTACAAGCCCGAGCCTGATCAGAAAATAATTTTTTTATATTTTAATTTTATATTTATTTGTTTTTTATTATTTTATACCCTTTAAAATTTAATATAATTTGTCAAAATTTATATATTAATTTCCATATTAAATATTTATAATCATATTTATTATTCAATAGTATTTTATATACATATAATTATATTATATTTAGTAAATATATATAAAAATTTAATTAATATTAAAAAAGATATATAAAAAATAAAAAAATTCATAATTCGGGCCGGGCCGGGCCAGGCCCGGGCTTTGAAAGGCAAGCCCGAGGCCCGGCCCGTATTTAAAACGGGCCTAAAAATTTTGCCCAAGCCCCTTTTTTTATCAAATATTTTTGTCCAAACCCGACCAAATTTAGAACGGGCTCTCGGGCTTGGGCGGGTAGCCCGGCCCTTGAGCAGGTCTAATTCCATACCAAATTTTTCCTTTTTCACTCAGATTTTCACTCAGTCGATTGGATTGTGCTCAGTGCCCTCACTCAGATTTTGCACTAAAATTTATTGAGCTATACAACATTTTACTAATCACGTCGGTCCTAGTACAGTCACTCGCAATTCATATTTATTATTCCATACAATACCCAATAGCATAGTTTATAGTTGACACTCAGATTTATTAAGTTTATTGTTTACATCCTTTTACATACTAAAGTATCATACAATAAATGTCTAAATACAATATAATAAATGTATATTTATACCTGCTTGGTACAATATTGTAACTTCATAGAAATCCAATCAAAATCCTTCCCACACCATCAATAATTACTACACATAAATCTGTAAGTTGGAAGGAGGTGAGCTTATGCCCAGTAAAAAATATATATAAAAGAACTGATACTATGCACACATATGTACATATGTCGATAATATATTATAATTCATAGTCATTGTTAAAATAGTGTTTGGGCACTCTATCGGAAGGATACTATAATCGGTTAAATAACCAAGCTGAGTATAGAAGGTTGCTTTAGAGCACCTCACTTGTCTCAGTCCCTAAATATGACTTTAAGGAATTTCTGAAAACTTTACAAAGAAGGAATTCATGCATGTTAAATTAGTATTAAAGCAGTTCAATTCTTTAATAAACCATTGAGTAAAACATCCAGTGAAACAATTAGTAAAACGGTCAATAATCCTTCGATAAATCACTCGGTAGACAGTTCAGTAAATCACTCAGTGTACAGTTAAAAAAATCTCTCAGTATAAAATCGGTAAACAATCAATAAACAATCAATGAACAATTCAAAGAAACAATTGGTAAATGGTTCGATTACGATCAGTGAACAATTAGAAAACCATCAGTAAATGATTAGAAAATAGTCAATAAACTGCTAGAAAAGAATCAATAAATTTATTCGAAACAGTTAGAAAACCATCAGAAAATAATCAATAATTTATTGAAAAATAGTCCGAACACGATCAGAAACAGTCAGTAGATGATTAGAAAATAATAAAAAATCGATAAGAAAACAATCGGTAAACAATCATAATACAATCAGAAATCAATCAATTAATGATCGAAAACAATCAGAAATCAATCAAAAAACAATCAGAAAACGACAAATAAATGATCAGAAAACGATCAGAAAATAATCAGTAAACAATAAAAAAACGATCAGTAATAATTTATCAGATTTAGTAAACACTCAGTAAATCAAATCAATCAATCAGATTCAATAAACATTTATCAAAACAATTCAGTAGCAGAACAGTGGAAACTAGGATACACCCGATAGTATCATGCCTAAGAAAGATCCCAAAGAGATTAGTAATGACATATGGCCATAGTCAAATAAAGGCCCACAGTGTACACTAGCCAGCCCACAGTGAATACTAGCCAGGTGACATCAAGGGGTGCTGAAGATGTGGCTAAGGTCTAAAAGCAAACGATCACTCACTTAGATAAGCATGATAGGGGCCATCAGTCTCAAAACATTTACTTGATTCCCTTGAAAACATTAAAACAATACTTTGTGTTTTCAAAACAAAACATAATAATATGGTCGAAATATAAACTTTTGGGAACCAAGTTTCATTATAATTCCCTTGAATTCTAAAGATGAGTAACACCGTGTAGCACTTAGTCCTGTAGGTTCTAGAAGTGGCTCCCACAGTGCACACTCAATCTATATAATTTCATCTTAAAACAATTATAAACCCATAAATTAAAATCATTTCGTTCGATACAAAACAATTATTATTTCAAAGTCAATATAGACAAATAGTTAACGATTTAAGTTCAATTAAAGTTAACACATTCCAAAATGTTAACTTCAATCAGACACTTAAAGCAATTCACAAATTAATAATAATACATTTCAAGATCGATATAGTAAAACAGATTATCACTCAGTTTACAAAATTATTAAAATAAGAATATTAGTAGTTCAAGAGTATAAATTCGGCAAATATTCTCATATCAGAACTCAAAGTTCAAAATATTTTATTTACGTATAAGAATGATGCCATCACTTGTATAAGTCATAAATTTAGAGACATCCATTAAGATCAGTCTCAAGAACTAAGTTACAAATTTGATGCATACTACAGACTTATATGGAACATATATCAGTATAAACCTCTAAAATTCATTCAAAATGTTTTAGAAATCTATTCTTGTTTATATAAGGTTCAAAATACGTTTTACAAAATTTTCGGCAGCATAACAGCTATATTTGCCCTAACCTCCCTGCATGGAAACACTTTTCAAAAACCACAAATCCCGTTTCCCAATATTGATCAATCACAATTTCAATTAACAGTTCACAAAACCAATTTAAATCACTCAATCTAGCCAATCGATTTCAAAACAGTTTCGATGTTCCATAATGCAAAATTTTCAAATTAATAGATCAATCATATCAATGCAGTCACAATATCTCTACGTCTTTTCTCTCTCTCTCTCTCTCTCTCTCTCTCTCTCTCTATATATATATATATATATATATATATATATATATATATATCACCTATTTCATTCACAGCACAATATTTTGATCCATTTCCAGTAACCAATACGAATAAGCGAGCATATATTTGCTTATCATCTCCTTAGTGTTGCCTACTTCGAGGCTGCAAAATAAGGTCAGAACACAGTCAAATTTCATTATTTCTTTTATAAAGAATACTCTAGACTCTAAGGTCTTTCATATTGCCTAATACAACAACAAATCTGGTCTATTTTGTACTGGATGCCAAACTGTAAGTAGAGTAAAAACACTTCCTTTTTTAGTTCTGACTTCACCAGCAATCTTGTATTAATTTATACAGTATTCTAGAACCCAATTTGCATTGAATTGAGCATGGTTTGGGTATCCTCTTCACTAGGCCGAATTTACCATATTGTCTAACACACTTCATTTCAACAACTAAGGTCGTATACATGTTTTACTCATGCTCTAAACTAATTCCACACCATTTATGCATTGAACAA
The DNA here is from genome assembly GCA_032173925.1 of Heritiera fomes. Classification (NCBI taxonomy): domain Eukaryota; kingdom Viridiplantae; phylum Streptophyta; class Magnoliopsida; order Malvales; family Malvaceae; genus Heritiera; species Heritiera fomes. The sequence continues at coordinate 9,024,065 of JAPDPM010000009.1, read as the reverse complement.
CATCACATTCATGCATGGGTATGAGTGGTCAAATCTCATGAAGCACGATTCTTATGGTTTTAGTTCAAATCAAGCTTAAATACATGTTTAACATCTTAATCACATGACAAGCAATCATAAAACCATGTGTTGACACCTAATTTTGTCCCATTTTGTTATTATTACTATTATTATTATTATTATTATTATTATTATGTTTATATTTATATTTATATTTATTTATTTATTTATTTTATTATCTGTTTTGTTATTATTATTATTATTATTATTATTATTATTATTATTATTATTATTATTATTATTATTATTATTATTATTATTGTTTTTATTTTTATTTTGTTTTTGTCCAATCTCCTGTCACCCATCACCAACTCCTGCCACCGACAGGTCTGCCACCACCGGTCACCAACTCTGCCACTCCATCCCATCACAGTAGAAACCCCATGCCAACCCCTACAAAGGACCCTCACCCGAGACCATTCAAGGGGGAGACCTATCTTCACTACCCAAACCCCGATCAGAAAAACCCCACCTCAAGTCTCACCACTCACCATCGTCCAGTCCCCTCACCGTCCAGTCACTATTCATCACCATCATCAGCCTCTCATCATTACCCTAACCACCACCACCACCACCGAAAAGGAAAGATCTCGACAACCCAAAACCCCAAATCTCGAAACCGAGACCTCCAAAAACCCTAGATCTCAAACCTGCAAAAAACACAAAACCAAAAAAAAGAGGCCAACAACAACAAAAAACCCAGCAGATCCAAACGTCCAAAATCATCAAAAAAACAAACAAACAAAAAAAACAAAAAAAGGGAGAGGAAGCCGAGGGTTTCAACTTCAGATTTGCGAGGCTAGGTGATTTTTTTTTGGTGAAACGGATGCTAGATTCAGGCTTAGGAAGCTAAGAGGAATCAAAAAAGCGGTAGCTTTTTCATTTTTGGCCACCGGCGGCGGTGGCCGGCGACGGCGGACGACGGCCCAGGCGGCGACCGGAAATCGCCTTGCCGGAGAGCTCTGAGAGCTCTGAAGCTTTTTTGGTAAAAAAGAAAGAAAAAATGAAGAATGAAAAAAAAGGTGGCCTTTTATAGAGCACCTAAACGGTGCGTTTTGAAGACAGACGACCCGCGCCTCTGCCCGACCCGAAACCCGGGATCCACGCACCCGGCTGACGACCCGACTCCATAGCTGCTGGCGACCCGCGTGCTGACCCGATCCGACCCGCTCCTGACCCACGTTTTCGGCCCAATTTCGAATGCTTTGGGCTTTGGTTTTTTGGGCTGGTTTAGAAAGACTATTTGGGCTCCAAGCCCAAATCCGAATTTGGGGTAAAATTTTACTAACTTTTTATTTATTTATTTATATATTTATTTGTTTATTTATCCATGCCATTTATTAAAAAATATATATGTTATGAAAATAAAAAACTGAAAAAATAAAAATAAAAAAATAAAAAATGAAATAAAATAAATATAAGAAATATATATAAAAAACAAATAATGAAATTTAAATTCAATTAAATGAATGTCCGATGATGGGATGTTATGAAACTCACAAGTAGTGATTTCTTAATTGATCCCTAGGTGAGAAGAGTCATACTAAATGTTACCAGAGTATTGGGATACTTAGTATGATTTTTCAATAATTTATTTTTTATTAAAAATAAAAATAAATAAGTTTTTTAAAAAGAAAATTGAAAAAGAAAATTAATAATAAAAATAAAATTTTAATTAAATATTTGCCCGATGATGGGATGTTATGAAACTCACAAGTAGCAATTTCTTAACTGATCCCTAAGTGAGAGAAGTTCACTAAGTGTTACCAGAGTATTGGGATACTTAGTGCAATTTTTCAATAATAAAAATTTTTATTTAAAATAAATAAAGAAATATCTACATAAAAAATTTAAAAAATTCATTTGCATCATTCATTATCTTTTTGCATCATATGCATTCATAATAATTTTTGAAGCAAGTGTGAATCTTCCGATGATAAGATTCTATAGAACTCGCAAGTAGTGATTCTTAAGAAATCTTTAGGTGAGGAAAATTATTTCAAATGTTACCAGAGTATTGAGATATTTGATTTAATTATTCAATACAAAAGGGTTCACACTCACTTTTGATAAGCAAAACCTAACCTTTTTTAAAAAAATAATAATAAAAAAATAATTTTGATAAATAATAAAATGCTTCGAAAATGGAATAAAAAGAAATTAATTTCAAATATTAATTCAAGACCATTTTATTAAAACCAAAGGATAACACATAATTATTATGGTACTGTTTTTTAACGGGCGTCGTGGGAGTGCTAATCCTTCCCCACACGTAACCGTACCCCTGAACCCAACTTTGTTTTCGCAGACCAAAAATTATCTTTTTAATAAAACTTAATTAATTTTGAGATTTTATTAATAAGATAAATATTTTAGGTGGCCAATCACACCTAGTCAAAAAAAATTGGTGGCGACTCCTTATTTTTTTAATGTTTTCAAAATCATCGAACGCGAAGCCGTTACGACAGCTTGGCGACTCCACTGGGGAGCTTTTTTGAGAGTCAAGCCATTTATTAGTCATGTGTTATCCTAAGTTTTAATTTAATGGTCTTAATTAATATTTAAATTTAATTTTTTTAATTTTAAATAATTTGTTGCATTTGTGTGAATAAGTTATTATGTTTATTTTATAGCATTCTTTATTTGTATATATTATTCTTAATAAATTGTTGGGGTAGAATAAGGGTTACGGTTTGATAAATGTTCTCTCATACACACACTTGCACTTGCATTTGCATTTGCATAACATGAGCCCTATACTCGGGTTTCGTCCTTCTTAGGAGGGAGTAGAGTACCTTTGCTCTCGTGAGGTAATCACCTCCGCAATGGCAATCGAAATACTCCCACTCAAATTAAATCTTACTAGTCTAGTATGGACGACAGTGAGGTATAATTTGGGAACCTTTAGATTTGAAAACTCAGCTCAGCATTTAGAAAAACCTAAGAGGCTAGCCTTAGGTAGAGCCGTGTCCAATTTTTGTAAAAATTATCCCGATATTAGGACACAAGAGGGAACATTATTTGACCACATTTCTCGTATCAATAATAAACGTACTATGCATTTTGGTTTGAATTGTCCATAATTAAAGTCTTAAAAATTTTTCTTGTTTTTCAAAAAGGATTTTTTTAAAAAAAAATAATAATAATAAAATTGTGGAAAGAGATTTTGTAAAATAAAAAGAAAGAAATCTAAGTTTTAATGAAAAAATGAAAGTGTGAGAAAAATAATAAAACAAACTTTTCTTTCAAAATAATGGGAATAATTTTTCTTAAAAAAAAAAAGAGAAGAGGGATTTCTTTCAAAATATGGACATAAAAATGGGAATAAATGGGAAAATACAAAGAGAGCTGACGTTTTTTCTAAATAAAAGTAAAATAGAGTTAACAAAATCTTTCATTGATTTTTCTTTTTTTCTTTTTCTGAATAATTTAAAGAATAAGTTGACAAGACAAAAAAATATATTTATTATTTTTGGGTTGTATAGGAAATTTAATGAAAATATAAAAACATTTGAGTTTTTCTTGAATAAAAAGATGTCAACAAAAAAATTGTCCTTGAATTTGTGTGGAAAAGAATTCAAAAAAAAAATAGTTTGATTTGGAATAAAAATGAAATAAAGTTAATTTTTGAAAAAAGAATCGATAGGGGATGTGAATTTTAGGAAAAATAGAAAATAAAAAGAAAATTTTAGTGATAAAAGAAAAAGTTTGATTTGGAATAAAAATGAAATAAAATCAATTTTTGAAAAAAAAGAATAGAATAGGGAATGTGAATTTTATTTTTTTAAAAAAAATAGAAAATAGAAAAAAAATTTTGTTTGGTGATCAGAGAAAAATGATTTCTAAAAAAATGAAGAAGAATGCTCAGGTTTAGTTAGGAATTTCATCTTTCTTGCATGATTGGATTAAGGAATAATAAGATTAGTGTCTAGGTATTATGAATACAAACATTCGTTTTTCTCAAACATGTTAGGGACATATATCATTTTAATTCATTTCATCATCATTGTGTATATATATGCTGATATTCATGTCATGTGCATTTTAGAATCATGAAGGTTAGGTGAAATAAAATAGAATTTGATCTTCATTGTAATTGCATTTTGCATAAATTGCATTTTGTTTGAACATGTCTTTCAACAATGTCTTGTTATTGTGTCATGTCTTGAACATTTTACATAGCATTTCATGGTTAATAATGTTTCTTCTCACCAAAAATTAAAAAAAAAAACAAAAAGAAGAGAGAGAGTTTTTGAAACAATTTTGATATGGTTTAAGATTACTCTTCAACTTCTCTTACTTGTTTCGGACTTTACCTCTTAAGTTAATAAGTGAATATGATAAGTAAGGGGCAAATTTCAGTTTGAACTTTGGTATGCATTTTGCATTTTTGCATCACATTTCGTAGATAAGTCTTTGAGAAACTAGACTAAGTCTTTTACAATTTTGAATTTGTTTATTCTTTCAATTTTCTTTTCTATCAAATTTGTATACATGTACTATTGATTGATTATTTTCGTTAAAATTATTCTTCCTTAAGATTTGGTTAAAGTAAAGGCATAAATACCCAACATGTAAAATCAAGAAAGTTATGCAAACTAACAAAATAACAAAAAAAAGGAAAGAAAGAAATAAAAATGAAAAAAAGGGAAAAGAAGAAGAAAAATTGTTCCATTTCATAGATTTTGTCATACATATCATTTGCATACATATACAAATAACATGATTTTCGTAAAATTCATATTGTATACTTGTTATGCTTTAGTAAACATGCCAATACTGTTCATTTTTCAAAAAAAAAAGAAGCTAAAAAATTTGTTTGTTCCAAAAATTTTTTGAAAGAAATGAGAGAAAGTTTTTTTAGACAAAGGTAAGGTAATAATATGAATTTCTAATTAGAAAATTGTGGTAATAAGGTTCAAGACTTCTCGACCACCAAAGATTACAAAGCAATTCAGGAGGCTCTCTCTCAAGTATAGATCATGGAAGAAGGACAGGCTAGCCGAATGGAGAAAATAGAAAAGGCGCAAAAAGAGATGAAGGGGCAATTGGCTGCAATGATGGAGATGATGACCAAGATGAGTAAAGGAAAGGAGCCAGTACAGGAAGCAACTACTCAAGAAAGGTGGGCACTAGACGGTGAACGTTCATATCCACAAAGTTTCATTCCACCCCAAGTTCGTACTTCATAGCATATGCTATTTGAGGGGCATGACATTCCAAACCTCAGAAGGAACCCATCAGACCCAATCTATGTCCATGATTAGGATAATTCTAGAGAACAGGAGAAATTGAAGATGGGTGTATCAACAATGAAAGAGAATTTAGAGCCTCAAACAAAGTTAGATCTCCTTGAAGAAAGGTTACGAGCTATCGAAGGGATGGATTCATATGGTTCTCTAGAGGCGAGCGAGCTCTGTTTGGTACCGAGTGTAGTTATCCCACCAAAGTTCAAAGTTCCAGATTTTGAAAAGTATGATGGGACCAAATGCATGGCAACTCATATCAAGATGTACTGTCAGAAAATGGCTGCTTATGCTCAGAATGATGAATTATTGGTGCATATTTTTCAAGACAGTCTAACCGGATCAGCTGCCAGGTGGTACACCCAACTAGATCGAGCCCATATCCGCTCATGGAAAGAATTGGCTTGGGCATTCATTGCTTAATACAAGCACATTGAAGATCTGGCACCGAACCGCCTATCCTTACAAGGCATGAGGAAGAAACATGAGAAGAGCTTTAAAGAATATGCTCGAAGATGGAGGGATGTAGCTGCCCAGGTCCAACCTCCTCTCATAGAGAAAGAAACCACCATCTTGTTTGTCAACACACTTTCGGCGCCGTTTTATGAAATGATGATCGGTAATGCCACTAAGAATTTTGCAGATATGGTAATTTCTGGTGAAATAATAGAGAATGCAATTAAGAGTGGCAAGCTTGTAGGAGATGATGCCATGAATGCAAGAAAATGTGATACATCGGGGAATGGAGGAGATGTTCATGCTATGAATTATGAGGGGCAACATGTGGGAGACTTATCTCTATATCATCCTTATCCCATGTACCAAACCCACTATCCCATCACAAATAATACCTCTCCAGGCTTGAATACCCATCAGCCAATCCCACAGTTTAGTTGGCAAATGGGTTTCAAACACCCATGCCTACCCAAAATAACCAAAGAGGATCTCGAAACAAACGAAGAAGGACCAACATTGATCCAGTCCCTTGGTCCTACACTGAAATATTCCAATATCTTGTCGAGAACCAACTTGTTACCCCAATCCCGCTAAAACCTTTGAAGCCTCCATATCCAGAGTGGTACAACCCTGATGCTCGATGTGACTATCATAATGGAAACTGGGGTCACTCGATAGAAAGCTGTCCTGCCTTTAAGCGTAAGGTGCAAAGTTTGATCAGAAAAGGTTTGTTGAATCTTGAGACGATGGAATGATCGAATGTTAATCTCTCGCCCAACCATGCCAAGGTATAACTAGAAAAGGGATCCTTTTGGTGGGTCATCCATGATGATGTGAAGTTGTTTTTGGTTAAAGTTATGGCCCAACTTTAATGGCTTTTTATATACAGACTTTCATTTATCTTTTATCATCTTAACGAAGTAGCATATGCATTTTCATCACATTTCTCTCTCTTCCTCGGTTCAAATTTGGCTTTGTCTTCTTCATATACCTCACCACGTTTCCTCCATTTTTTTTAATCTTTAAATGATAAATATGATATCGATGTTGATAATAATTTGGGATTAGAACTCTACCAAAGCTTTATTCGTGTAGATGATCTTGTCCAAAATCTTAGCATGAATATTGCAGTGAAAATATGATTTGTATATAGAGGTGAGAGTTGACATGCAATTTTGTAACAGATGGTTCCACAAGTTGGTGTTTACTCAGTAAATGATTCTTTGATAAAAGTTTTCACATTTGAAAGGAAGAATGGCCATCTTTCACCTACATTTCACTGTAAGAAAATTGTCCATTGCTAACCCCTTTGAGCCTAGTATGTTTGTTTTATTTTTTAAGAAACCCACCAAGGATCACCCTCCACATCGGGGGGCAAAATCTTAAAAAAAAAAAGGGAAGAGAGAAGGAAGAAAAAGAAAGAAGTTTGTTCACTTGAAATCTATGACAGAATTTAAGGGGCAAATAAAAGAAAACCCCTTTACATTTTAAAGTTATTTGTGAAAAAGGGAGAAAAATAAGAAATGGAATTAGAATGAAAAAGAATGGATGAAGAATGGGGCAAAGTGCCTAAATGAGTCATGTATTAAAAAATGATCCTTTGGTTTATAACCCTTTAAAACACAAATTTTGGGCCTGTTATGTCCTTTCTTTCATAGCCCCTCACCTTAGCCTACATTACGTACCTTAAAAGTTCATTTTGATCAAATGTGAATATTTGAGTTGAAGGACCATACACTGGGCCAAGAAATGCATGAAGATTGTGATTCTGTGATAATGGATTATAATGAGGATGTTGAGGATAAATAAAAAAAATGATGAATGAGGAAAAATAAAAAAGTGAAAAATGAAGAAAAAGAAAAAAGAAGAAAAAGGAAAAATGATAAAAAAAAAGAAAGGAAAAAAGAAAAGAGAGAAAAAAAGAAAATAATGACTCAAATTGAAAACCCGAAAAGGGCGGTTCGAGTCAAATAAAGATGAATGATCAAGTTGGCAAGTAGAGAAGAGATCTTTGCCTTAGATTGTCACGGATGAAACATTTTGTCAAGTAGAGGTTAATCTCAATACAATTAACTCAAAAAGATTAAGGACATCAAGGAAATAGATTTGTTAGAGAAAGAATCCCAAATTTTCTATCAAGATTGATTGAATATTTGTTGTTTAAAAATTGTTGCCTCTCTTTCCTTCAAGTTGCCTTGCTCTTTGACAAAACTATTCCTATTCTCTTCATCATAAATACCCTCTTTTAATTTTTATCCCATTTCATACCAATAAAAAATCAAGAAAATGTGATGACATTGCATTTGTTATGAAACTGAAGTGATGAAAAATAAATGAATAGTACTATTCATGAAAGTTCATGCATTACCAATTTTTGGGAGGATATGGGGCAAATGAGAATTGAAACGATAATGAAGTATATTAATGCTTGAAGTCTCCAATTGGAATATACCAGAGTTGATTAGGTAGTGAAGAATGAAGGAAAACCAGTTGAGATTGTGGAGTCAGTGTTAAGAAGGAAAAGGTAAGATGATGGAAGGGACGGTCTTGTGAACCTTGTTACCGTCATTTTTGCATGATTTTTTTTAACAACCTTTGCATTGCATTCATCACATGCACTTAGGAAAGAAATGAAAATTTTAACCTTGAGTAGGAAAATTTTCAATTTTAAGTTGAGTGAAATTTTGGGGAACATGATTTTCAAGAATTTCAATTTTAAGTTGAGTGAAATTTTGGGAAACATGATTTTCAAGAATTTTAAAGCAAGAATTTGGATTTTAAGATGATGAACTTTGAATTCTATAAAAAATTAAGATAAAATAAAATTTTTAGAAAAAGAGAAAATGTTGAAATGTAAGAAATTTACTAGGATCTTCGGATGTGAATTCCCGAAACCAACAATCGAACGAGAAATTCCCGACATAAATTATCCAGATGAGAATTCCTGGACGTTTGGGTGTGAATCCCTAAATCAAGATTTTCGGATGTGAATTCCCGAAAACAACAATCGGACGAGAAATTCTCGATATAAATTATCCAGATGAGAATTCCTGGACGTTTGGGTGTGAATCCCCAAGTCAAATTTTTGGGTGTGAATCCCCAAGTCAAAATTTTTGGGTGTGAATCCCTAAGTCAAATTTTCGGATGTGAATTCCCGAAACCAACAATCGGATGAGAAATTCCCGATATAAATTATCCAGATGAGAATTCCTGAACGTTTGGGTGTGAATCCCTAAGTCAAGGTTTTCGGATGTGAATTCCCGAAACCAACAATCGGACGAGAAATTCCCGATATAAATTATCCAGATGAGAATTCCTGGACGTTTGGGTGTGAATCCCTAAATCAAGATTTTCGGATGTGAATTCCCGAAACCAACAATCGGACGAGAAATTCCTGATATAAATTATCTAGATGAGAATTCCTGGACGTTTGGGTGTGAATCCCCAAGTCAAATTTTTGGGTGTGAATCCCCAAGTCAAAATTTTTGGGTGTGAATCCCTAAGTCTAATTTTCGGATGTGAATTCCCGAAACCAACAATCGGATGAGAAATTTTCGATATAAATTATCCAGATGAGAATTCCTGGACGTTTGGGTGTGAATCCCCAAGTCAAATTTTTGGGTGTGAATCCTTAAGTCAAGGTTTTCGGATGTGAATTCCCGAAACCAACAATCGGACGAGAAATTCCCGATATAAATTATCCAGATGAGAATTCCTGGACGTTTGAGTGTGAATCCCTAAGTCAAATTTTTGGATGTGAATCCCTAAGTCAGATTTTTGGATGTGAATTCCCGAAACCAACAATCAGACGAGAATTCTGGATATAAATTATCCAGATGAGAATTCCTGGACGTTTGGGTGTGAATCCCCAAGTCAAATTTTTGGATGTGAATCCCCAAGTCGAATCTTCGAATGCGAATTCCCGAAACAAAAATTTCCTAGATGTAAATCCCTAGAAAATTTGGATGTGAATTCCCGAAACAAAATTTCTAGAAAGTGAATACCTAAACTTTCGGATGCGAATTCCAAAAACAAATACTCGGATGTGAATTCCTGAGACAAAATTTCTAGATGTGAATTCCTAGATCTTTGAATGTGAAATCTTTCATTTTTAAAGTTTCAATGCCTCTGCTGCAAGAGGAGCACTTTTCAGAAAAAGAATTTAAGTCCTCCGGGCACAAATCATAAGTCCTCCGGGCACAAATCATAAGACCTCCGGGCACCAATTCTAAGTCCTCCGGGTAAAATTTTTAAAGTTTCATTGCCTCTGCTGCAAGAGTAGCACATTTTCAGAAAGGAATTTAAAGTTTCATTGCCTCTGTTGCAAGAGGAGCTTTCTCGAAAAAGAAAAAAAAACAAACAAAACAAAAAGAAATTTAAAGTTTCATCGCCTCTGCTGCAAGAGGAGCACATTCAAAAAAAAAGAATTTTAAAGTTTCATCGCCTCTGCTGCAAGAGGAGCACATTTAAAAAATAAAAAAAGAAGAAGAGAAATTTAAAGTTTTATAGCCTCTGTTGCAAGAGAAGCACATTTCAGGAAGAATTTCAAGTTTCATAGCCTTTGTTGCAAGAGGAGCACATTTCAGGAAGAATTTTAAGTTTCTTAACCTCTGCTGCAAGAGGAGCATATTCCAAAAAAAAGAAATGAAAGAAAAAAAAAAGAAAGAGAAAGAGATTAGGTTATAAGCTAGACAAAATTAGTGTGTCTATTGTCTTTGCTCTATTCCTGATCCTCAGCAATGAGCAAAGAGGGGCAGTTATTGACACCTAATTTTGTCCCATTTTGTTATTATTACTATTGTTATTATTATGTTTATATTTATATTTTTATTTATTTATTTATTTATTATCTGTTTTGTTATTATGTATATTATTATTATTATTATTATTGTTTTTATTTTTATTTTGTTTTTGTCCAATCTCCTGTCACCCATCACCAACTCCTGCCACCGGCAGGTCTGCCACCACCGGTCACCAACTCTGCCACTCCATCCCATCACAGCAGAAACCCCATGCCAACCCCTACAAAGGACCCTCACCCGAGACCATTCAAGGGGGAGACCTATCTTCACTACCCAAACCCCGATCAGAAAAACCCCACCTCAAGTCTCACCACTCACCATCGTCCAGTCCCCTCACCGTCCAGTCACCATTCATCACCATCATCAGCCTCTCATCATTACCCTAACCACCACCACCACCGAAAAGGAAAGATCCCCACAAACCAAAACCCCAGATCTCGAAATCGAGACCCCCAAAACCCTAGATCTCAAACCTGCAAAAAACAGAAAACCAAAAAAAAGAGGCCAACAACAACAAAAAACCCAGCAGATCCAAACGTCTAAAATCGTCAAAAAAAACAAACAAACAAAAAAAACAAAAAAAAGGGAAAGGAAACCGAGGGTTTCAACTTCAGATTCGTGAGGCTGTGATTTTTTTGGTGAAACGGATGCTAGATCCGGGCTTAGGAAGCTAAGAGGAATCGAAAAAGCGGTAGCTTTTTCATTTTTGGCCACCGGCGGCGGTGGCCGGCGACGGCGGCGGCCGAAAATTGCCTGGCCGGAGAGCTCTGAGAGCTATGAAGCTTTTTTGGTAAAAAAAGAAAGAAAAAATGAAGAATGAAAAAAAAGGTGGCCTTTTATAGAGCACCTAAACGGTGCGTTTTGAAGACAGACAACCCGCGCCTCTGCCCGACCTGGAACCCTGGATCCGCGCACCCGGTTGACGACCCGACTCCATAGCTGCTGGCGACCGCGTGCTGACCCGATCCGACCCGCTCCTGACCCGCGTTTCCGGCCCAATTTCGAATGCTTTGGGCTTTGGTTTTTTGGGCTGGTTTAGAAAGACTATTTGGGCTCCAAGCCCAAATCCGAATTTGGGGTAAAATTTTACTAACTTTTTATTTATTTATTTATATATTTATTTGTTTATTTATCCATGCCATTTATTAAAAAATATATGTGTTATGAAAATAAAAAACGGAAAAAATAAAAATAAAAAAATAAAAAATGAAATAAAATAAATATAAGAAATATATATAAAAAAACAAATAATGAAATTTAAATTCAATTAAATGAATGTCCGATGATGGGATGTTATGAAACTCACAAGTAGTGATTTCTTAACTGATCCCTAGGTGAGAAGAGTCATACTAAATGTTACCAGAGTATTGGGATACTTAGTATGATTTTTCAATAATTTATTTTTTATTAAAAATAAAAATAAATAAGTTTTTTAAAAAGAAAATTGAAAAAGGAAATTAATAATAAAAATAAAATTTTAATTAAATATTTGCCCGATGATGGGATGTTATGAAACTCACAAGTAGCGATTTCTTAACTGATCCCTAGGTGAGAGAAGTTCACTTAGTGTTACCAGAGTATTGGGATACTTAGTGCAATTTTTCAATAATAAAAATTTTTATTTAAAATAAATAAAGAAATATCTACATAAAAAATTTAAAAAATTCATTTGCATCATTCATTATCTGTTTGCATCATATGCATTCATAATAATTTTTGAAGCGAGTGTGAATCTTCCGATGATAAGATTCTATAGAACTCACAAGTAGTGATTCTTAAAAAATCTTTAGGTGAGGAAAATTATTTCAAATGTTACCAGAGTATTGAGATATTTGATTTAATTATTCAATACAAAAGGGTTCACACTCACTTTCGATAAGCAAAACCTAACCTTTTTAAAAAAAATAATAATAGTAAAAAATAATTTTGATAAATAATAAAATGCTTCGAAAATGGAATAAAAAGAAATTAATTTCAAATATTAATTCAAGACCATTTTATTAAAACCAAAGGATAACACATGATTATTATGGTACCGTTTTTTAACGAGCGTCGTGGGGGTGCTAATCCTTCCCCACGCATAACCGTACCCCCGAACCCAACTTTGTTTTCGCAGACTAAAAATTATCTTTTTAATAAAACTTAATTAATTTTGAGATTTTATTAATAAGATAAATATTTTAGGTGGTCAATCACACCTAGTCAAAAAAGATTGGTGGCGACTCCTTATTTTTTAATGTTTTCAAAATCGTCGAGCGCAAAGCTGTTACGACACCATGAAAAACACAAGCTTTCTCTCACCTTTCACCATGATCCAAAGTTGTAAGATTCCAACATCTTGATTTTTGGTACCAAAAGATAAAGCACAAAAATCTAAACAGGGTTGGTGGAGACCATTTTCAGTTTGGAGGTTGTTTAATTAAGGTTTTGTGAGTTTTCTCTCTCTAAAGTAAAGTTGTAGAGTGAGAAAGTTAAAGGAAGCCACGGTGGACGGAAATGGAAGGAAGAAGAAGAGAAAAAATCAATTAAAAATATCTTTGGGTGCAAAATTACCAAAATGCCCCTCATTAATAAAAACTTTCCAATTTTGCTCTTACTTTTCCAGTTTTCGTTTAACTATTCAGTCTAACTTCCAAATATTTAATTCTCTCATAAAATAAATTTATTTAACATGTTCTAATCATTAGTAAAGGTTTTATAAGGGTTTGACTATAATGAAGGTGAAATTACCAAAATACCCATAATTGTAAAATCGTGTAATTTTTCACTTTTTCGTGTGAATTAGTCTACCTATTTGCATGGTATGGGACTTCTTCACATGAGGATTATCCGACTTCTGTCAATTGGTCAAAAGTCAACTTTGTTTTACCGTTATTCGCAAAAGTTTTGTCAGCCTATGTCTTTAATAGTCATTTTTGAAATTGTTTCACGCTTTTCAAAATATACTCAAACGAGATGATCTTGAGATGTGAATTCTTGCTATATTCATATTTCACCTCAAATATCATCATTCTAGGGTCTCACTTCGATCTGGACAAAGAAAGTCCCAGTGGGGCCTACACCGGGTACTTCCTTAAACCTTATCGAATAAACCCTTTATTTAGATATTTTAATGATCAATGTTTTCTTTTCAGTTCCTACACTTTTAACTTATATTAGATATAGGGAAAACGAGATTCTCACAGATAGAGTCTCAGATGAAGAGAAAATGAAAGGAAGGAGTTGAATGAATTATTTAACAAAGTAGAAATACACTGGAAACAACTATCAATGAATACCTGAATGTGAGAAAAGGATAGAAGCACAACTTTATTCCATGCTCAAGCAAAAAATAGAACAAAAATGAATAAAATACTAGGGTTGGTGTTTAGGATCAGAGAGTGGTGTGAAAAGGAGGAGGATATTCAAAATATTGCCATAAGTTACTCTGAAGAATTATTTGAATATCATGGATCACTTGGAAATGGAATAATCTTAGAAAATATGGAGAGCCGTGTCACAAAAGAGATGAATTAGTTCATTCTTGTTGAATTCAAACCCAAGTAGATAATTGTAGCCTTAAAGCATATGTATCTCCACTGAAATTCCTGGCCCCGACAGTATGCCCGCTCTTTTGTTTCAGTATTATTTGCATGTTATTGGCTTTGAAATCACGTTATTTTTCTAAACATTCTTAATGGATTGGGAAACATTAGTGAAATTAAGAAGACAAACATTTTCTTAATCCCTAAATCCAAATTGCACTATAGACCCATAAGCCTTTGCAATGTTTTGTATAAAATTATTATAGAAGTTTTAATTAATAGAATGAAACATATTTTGCCTAAATGCAATAGTGAGAATTAAAGTGCTTTTGGGCCAGGATGTTTTATCATTGATAATATCATCACTTCTTATGATTTTGTCTATATAATTAAACTAAAAAAGAAATGAGAAAATAGTTGTTTTGCTCTTAAACTAGAGACGAGCAAGGCTTATGATAAAATTTAGTTCACATTTCTAAAAACAATAATGGGTAAGATAGGATTTAGTGAATAATGGATTTCTTTTATGATGAGATGTGTAGCTATTATGTCATCTTTTATTGTTATCAATGGTAGTGTGACTAATAGTTTTTGTCCTGAGAGAAGCCTCAGATAGGAAGACTCATTATCACCTTATCTATTTCTATTTAACTTTGAAGGTTTATCTGCCATGTTATCAAAGGCACAAATAAGTAAAGAGATCAAAATAGTACAAGAAAGCATATATGGTCATCGAGTTAATCATCTTCTCTTTGCAAGTGATAGTCTTCTATTTACAAGAGCAACCAAAGATAAAGGAGAGAATATGAAAGGCATGCTAAAGATGTATGAGGAGAGCTTAGGACAATTAGTTAATTTTGACAAATCCTCTCAATTTTTCAATCCTAACACAAATAGTGAGTAGAAAGAGCAAATACAACAATTATTTAAGATCCTGGTTACCAACAATCTAGAGAAATACGTAGGGTTACCAAAATTGATAGGCAAAAGCAAGAAGATAGTGTTCAGAAACATCAAGGATAGAATACATGCTAGAATACAAAACTGGGTATGAAGAGTTTTGTTGCAAGGGAAAAGAAGTATTTATTAAAGTAGTGCTTCAATCTTTGCTAATGTATGCCACGAACTGGTTTTCCTGTCAAAATCCTTGTTTAAGGATATAATAGGTATCATAAGCAAATATTTGTAGGGAAACAATAGTAGGAACAAAAAGATACACTGGCTCTCATAGAAAAAGATCTACATGCCAAAAGTGATGGAGATTAGGATTTCAAGAGCTACACATGTTTAATAAAGCTCTAGTGATGAAACAAGGATGGCAATTGCTGCAAAACTCCAACTCTGAGTTCAAGAGTTTTAAAGGCAACATATTTTCCTACTAACAATTTCCTTGAAGCAAAACTAGGATCATAATCATCTCTTATATGGAGAAGCACCTGGTAGATAAAAGACTTGTTAAAGACAATAAAAAGATGGAGAATCGAAGACGACAGAATAGTAAGAATATGGAGTGGTTAGTGGCTACCAAGAAATGGTGATTTCTACGTTAGCTCAGAACTACAGACTTTACCATTGTCACCAACAATCGACAGACTTATAGAGATAGATGTTGTAAGATGGAATATAGACATCATCAATAGGGAATTTAGTTGCAATGAGGCTGAAATAATATGTGGGATTTCCTTAAGCCAAACTAGAATAACAGACAAATCAATTTGGCACTATAGTAAATATGGGTATACTTAGTTAGAAGTGGATATAAAATGCTACTTAACATGAAGCTGGCCATTGGACCACAAAGACATATATGGAAAAGTTTGAAGGAGCTAGAAATTTCACCAAAAATCAAATTGTTCATCTAGAGAGCATGCCATAGAATCTTACGTACAGTAACCAATTTAGTGATGAAAATAGAAAAAGGTGATAAAATCTGTGCAAGATTCAACAAAGAAGTTGAGATAGAAATGCATGCACTAAGCTGTTGTGACTTTGCAAATAAGGTGATTGATTGATGAAATCTTCTTGAATGTCTCATGAACAAGTCCTTAGCAGAGTCATTGATTGGAAAGAGGATACGAAGCAGACTTGTCACATCTCATGACACCATTTATTTATGTTATTCTACACAATTTATCCGGTTGGGCTGTCTGTGATACTTTACTTTTCATATTCATTTAACTACTAAATATAAAATTCGTAATATCAATTACATCCCATATCTTAATTCTCAAGAAAGTAGTACTGAAAGTAAGTCTAAATACAGAAAATAAATGATCATACCTCATTTTAAATCAAGCTCTCACAATGTCTCCAAATGCGCAGCTCGAAATCCTCAAATGTCAGATCTCACAGTCACGAAAATCTGAAATGTTAAAGTTGGGGAGTGAGCACACAGCTCAGTAAGAGAGTTATATGCATCACTTGATATCCAGCTATCTATATGCTGAAAATATTTTTCACTTTCTTTTTAAATCTTCCTAACTGGCTCTAGGCTCACATGTAGGAAGAATACTACAGTCGGCTAGGGATCCGGATGGAGTAAGGCAGGTATTTTGAAATGCCTGTCTTGTCTCGGAACCTAGAAGCAACTATAGAGAGTACTATATTCCTTGTTTTCGAAACGATATAATTTTCGTTTTCACAAAGTAAACCACTTATTTCTTTTCACTTCAGTATAATTTAAAACACGTGACAGTTCAGTAATAAAACAGTGGTTTCCTTTACTACAATTAAAAACATGTGACAGTACAATGGTCTGTAAATATCAAAGTCATTGGATAACCACTTCTGCAATTATTTCTATCTTAGAAATAATTTCATGTTATTCTTTTTGAATAAACATTAATTTCTCTTTAGTTCAATAGCCATATCTTACAGTTCAGTAAAACAGTAATATTCAATACAATACCATTCAGTAAAACAGTATTTTGCAAATCAGTAGAACAATATCTTGATACGGTTCAGTCAGTAAACAGTAAATAGTAGCTACTAATTCAGTAAACAGTATATGGTAGCTTTCAGTTCAGTATCATGGAGACCAGGCAACATCCTAAATATATCATGCTATAATAATATCATCCCTAATAGGGGAAACACATGAGATCTATGGCCATAGTCTATAAGGTCCTCAGTGTGCACTGATCAGGTGTCCACTGGGATGCTAATAATAGGATCAGTATCTATCAGCACTAACATGTGACACGTGAGCATGATATGGGGCCTAATAGTCTTAAAATAGTAAACACGTGATATAAACCCCATTTATGAAATCAATTTCACTGAATATAAGTTCAATCAATCCACAAATATTCATAAGGAAAATATTTTCATCTTATGAATTACAATTTATAAAATATTCATATTGGGGTTATCATTCTCGAAAATGTTTTAAACATTATAGAATAGTATAAATCACATTTTTCCATACGGTGAAAATAGTTTATAAAATAATCACTATAAAATATAAAAGGTCATAACTGTCCTTTTTTACCGTAAAACATATACGCACGCTTTTCTGTGCTTTCTATGGAAAACATGATTCTCAAAGTTATCAGGATTTAAATCAATTATTTTTACAAATTATGGAAAATTAAAATATTTATATTCCAAATCAACACTCCCGTCCCATGTTTTCTCTGTAAACACATGCGAAGACCTTTTAGTCTCAAAATACCATTTTCCACCTTTAATTACCTTTATAGAATTTTCTATAAACACTTATTTTCACAATTGAACCCATGAAGGTTATTTATAAAATCAAGTGAATATTTAGAGAAATATTATTAAAATATTCACTTTGGTCCTTTTCATTTTTCACCTCGTTTTACGTGAAATATCACCTATCGGTATAAATTTAGGTGATTTCCTTTTTCACCATTTTCAAAAACATGAATATTTTAAAATTAATTATCAATATATTCATGTTTTATGAAAACTAATCGATTTCTCGATTTTCGTGTTGAAAATCGTTTCTCGTGATGAAAAATAATTTATTATGATTTTCGATAATTTTTTCAATAATTTTCAGCAGTATAACGGCTGCCGATTGGCTAGCCTCCTGCACGGAAAATACAATTTAAATCTCAACCGGTAAATCACCACAATTTTTTCCAACCAATCATTATTAATAGCATTTATATAAATTAAATGCATAATTTAAAACATGTGTGCCAAATATCCTTACAGGCTGCACATGTTTCCCTTACCTGTCTCGGGTCGACGACTGCGTCTCGAAGGTCGCACCCGTGGTCACCTCTCCCGATCCATCGTCTCAATCATCGAGGAAATTTTCTGGAAATTAAATTCTAAAAATTAGAATTTTTTCATAATTTATTCAAATTAATTACTCGAAAATAATTCTCGAATTTTTTACTGAATTTCTCGGATTTGCTGAGTTTTCTAGGATTTCTCGTAATTTTTGAATTCTCGGGAATTTTTTGAATTCCCGAAATTCCTTTTCTCTCTCTCTTCTTCTTTTCTTCTTTTCTTTCTCTTTCTTTTTCTTTTTCCTTTTTCCTTTTCTTTTCTTTTTCTTTTTCTTTTCTTTCTTCCCAGCCGAACTAGTCACCTCCCCTCACTGTCGGTTCTTCTCCGATGGCCGGTTCTCCGACGGTTCGGTGGCCCCTCAGCTGGCCGACACCACAGCGAACTTGCTGGTGGTCTCCATTCGGCCTGGATCGACGGCACGGCGGCGAATCGACTCGATTTTGGTTCGGTCTCTTCCACCTCTTCGCCCTTTCTCCTCCGCCATTCTCCGCCTCTCCGGTGGCCTCCTATCCTTTCCTCTTCCTCCGGCGAAGCTTCGGTTGCAGTGGCGGTGGCCGAATTGGCCGGCACCGCCACTTTCCCTTCTCTTTTTCCTTCTCGGCTTCCGTTGGGTTCTGCCTCTTTTCCGATTCTGTTTCTTTCCTTTTCCGTCGCCGGTCGCCTCCTCTTCCAGCCCTCGGCTCACCGGCAACGTCGCTCCTCTCCTTTTTCCTTCACTTAGCCGGCCGACGGTGGTCGATTGGCAACACGGGAAGAAAATCGGGAATCTTCTCGATTTTCCATTTTGTTTCCCTTTTCTTTTTGTTTTATTTTTATTTTTATCTATTATAATTATATATATATAATATACTTATAACTATATATTATACATATAATATCATTATTATATATAGTATTATACTATATATATTATATAAAGATATATATATTTTATATAAAATATATATATCTCTAATATATATAAAGTATATTTATATACTTTTAATTAAATGACATTTATATATATTTATATAAATGTAATAATTTCATATATTGTATTTACAATATGTATATATATATTCAACTTTAATGTAAATTAATATTTACATTTCTCATATATGTATATATATTTATATATACATAAGATATACATATGTACTATTTAAATGTATAAAATAGTATATGTTTACATATATACCAATGTATAATAATATATACTATTTAGCATTTAAATACATATGTATTTATACAAAAATGCATTTATATAATATATAATTATATAATTATATATCATATTCATTTCTCTTTTTCTTATTTAATTTGGATTTCAATTTATCCAAATTAAATTTTCCCCTTCATTATTTCCTTAAATTCACTTCTTATTCTTATTCCAAATTTAATCTTCCTTCATTCGAATTTTCACAATCCGTCACTTCCTCAATTCACGGAATAATCACTAATATTCCGATCTCACAATTATATTTATTTATTTCATTAAATTTTCAATATTAATAATTTCCAATAAATGAAAAAATTTACGGTTATCACAAGACGATGGCAAAAAAGAAGTTTAAGGAATTCATTTTGATGATCTAGGTTTTATGGAACACATGAAATGCAGATTTTAACTAAAACAAAAAAGAATAAAAAAAGAGTTTAATAAAGAAGACAAGGTTCTTGTTGGAGGAGTGCAAAAGAGCTCAAGAGCCAAAGGTCAAACAACAAACTAATGAAAAAGACTTAGCTAAATGGTTCCCATCACCAAATGGTTGTGCAAAAGTTAATTTCGATGATGCTTTTGACCCAAAGAACAGAATAGGAGGAGTTAGTGTCATAGTAGAAGTAATGATCGATATGTTTTAAGTGCAACAGCAGTACAACTAGAGGCCATGCAGGAAGCGATTCTCTCAGTAACAATGGCACTTGTTAAATTGCTAAAGATAGTATACAGGTTAAAATGAAAAAAGATAATTTTTGAGAAGATGCCTTAACCATGATAAAGAAACTTAAGTCAAGTTAGGAGGATTTGTTAAGCTTGGAGCAATAGTTGATGACTAGAAATAATAATAATAATAATAATAATAATTGTCGTAACGGCTTCGCGCTCGAAGATTTTGAAAAACATTTAAAAACAAAAGGAGTCGCCACCAATCTTTTTTGACTAGGTGTGATTGGCCACCTAAAATATTCATCTTTTTAACAAAATCTCAAAATTAATTAAGTTTTATTAAAAAGACAATTTGGGTCTGCGAAAATAAAGTTGGGTCCGGGAGTACGGTTACGCGTGGGGAAGGATTAGCACCCCACGACGCCCGTTAAAAAACGGTACCATTGTAATTATGTGTTATCCTTTAGTTTTAATAAAATGGTCTTGGATTTAATATTTAAAATTAATTCCTTTTTATTCCATATTTAAAGCATTTTATTATTTATCAAAATTATTTTTTTTTATTTTTTAAAAAAGGGTTAGATTTCATTTATCGAAAGTGAGTGTGAACCCTTTTGTATTGAATAATTAAATCGAATACTCCAATACTTTTGGCAGCATTCGAAATAATTTTCATCACCTAGAGATTTCTTAAGAGTCACTACTTGTGACTTCTACAGAATCTCATCCTCGGAAGGATTCACACCTATTTCGAAAATTAAATGAATGCATATGAAGCAAACAGATAAAAAATAATGCAAATGAATTTTTTTGATTTTGAATTTCATTATTTATTTGTTTTTTATTTATTTATATTTCTTTGTTTTTTTAAAAAACTTATTCATTTTCTTTTTTAATAAAAATTTAAATTATTGAAAAATCATACTAAATATTCCAATACTTTTGGCAACATTTAGTACAACTCTTCTCACCTAGGGATCAGTTAGGAATCACTACTTGTGACTTCCATAACATCCCATCATCGAAAATTTTTTATTGAATTTAAGTTTCATTACTTATTTATTTTTAAAAACTTATTTTTATTTTTAACAAAAAAATTAAATTATTGAAAAATCATACTAAATATTCCAATACTTTTGGCAACAATTAGTACGACTCTTCTCACCTAGGGATCAGTTAAGGAATCACTACTTGTGACTTCCATAACGTCCCATCATCGGAGCGTTTATTAATTTTAAATTTTCTTTGATTTCCTTTTTCTTTGTTTATATATATATATATATATATATATATATATTTATACTTTTTCTAATCAATAATAATAATTAATGAAAATACAAATAAAAGAAAATTTTTCAAAAACTTTTATTTCACAACATGCATTAATAATAATAATAATAATAATAATAATAATAATAATAATAACAACAATAACAATAATAATAAAACACCACAATGATAATAATAATAATAATAATAATAATAATAATAATAATAACCAAAATTACTAAAATTAAAATGAATATACCTAAATGGTTTTGGGCTTTAGAAAGCCCAAAAAAATCTTTTGGAGATGGCCCAACAAACAGCCCAAGTCAAGGGCCCAAAAGCTTTTCAAGTGGTCCAAAGCAGGTGGGCCGGATCGGGTCGCACGAGAGTTGAATCCGGGTCGGGTCGAGCCTGGGCGCACGGGTCGCGAGCGGGTGGCACGCGGGTCGGGCGCACGGATCTGGGGTCCACGCGCGGGTCACCTATCTTCTATAAAAACGCCCTTTTTTTTCTCTTCACTTTTTCCTTCTTTTCTCTCAAAAAAACCAGAGCCTTTGAAGGCTCTCCGCCGGGGCGATTCCCGGCCGCCGCTGGGGTCGCCTCCGGCCGCCGTCGGTCGCCGTTGCTGGTGGCAAAAAATGAAAAAGCTACCGCTTTTTCGATTCCTCTTAGCTTCCTAAGCCAGGATCTAGCATCCGTTTTACCAAAAAAAATCACCTAGCCTCGCAAATCTGAAGTTGAAACCCTCGACTTCCTCCCCCTTTTTTTGTTTTGTTTTTTTTTCTCAGATCTGGTGTTGGTAGTCTTCGAGCTTCATGTTTTTGTTGTTGTTGTTGGTTTCTTTTTGCAGGTGTGCTTTTAGGTTTTGGGGTTTCGATTTTAGGTTAGGGTTTCTTGTGGTTTTGGTGATGGTGATGACGGTGATGATGGTGGTGTGTGGTGGTTGCTTTGGGTAGGGTGGTACAGGGGTTGGTTCGGTGATGGTGGTGGTGAAAGCTTGGATGATGGTTTGTGATCAGGGGTGGTTCAGTGATGGTCACACCTGAAATTTTCTGAATTGGAGATTCACATCCAAATATTCAGCTTCTTGATACATCATCCTTTTTAAAACTCTTCACTTTAAAAATCTTATTATCTTATCCTAAGATTTTAAGAATCCCGCTTTCTTCCTTTTTCTTGCGTTTTGCCCCTTCTTTGATCGAAAATGTACAAATCTTGTTCCTTAAAGGTGAATTTTTTTTTTGCATGTGATGAATGCAATGCAAATGTCGAGAAATAGAAAAAAAGAAACAAAGAAAAGGGAAAGAAAAGGAAAAATAAAAGAAAGTTGCAGTAATAGGGTTCACCAGACCATCATTCTCACCATTTTTGAACTTTTCAAATCATAAGCTTCCATACATCTACTAATTCTACGAAACACCATTAATTCTTGTTCATTTTTCACAATTTGATCATACATTCATATTTCTTTGGCGCACTTGTAAACCTTCCCACGGTTCTCATCTGTTCTTTCTTCACCCCATATCATGTTCGACTTTCCTCTTCTGTAATGCATCGGGCTTTCTCAAACATTTTCAATCACTTATTTATCGTCATTTCAATTTTATAATGAATGCAATGCCATCACATTTCTTTCAATAATCATGAGTATGCAGATTGATCAAAAGTTGAGGAATGGACATTTATGATGAAGTCAACAAGAACAAATTTAACCAAGAATAATAGGTAATTTCCAGAGGCCGAGGGAAGGTAACAATATCTAAACAATGAATATTCAATCAATCTTGATAAACTAATCTAAGATTTTTCCAAAATTCTATTTGATTGACATTCTAATCATTTTAGTTCCATCAATGCTTTGCCCCCCACTTCATGAAATCTTCTAACAGTACTGGTTTCTTATAAAAGGCTATCTTCCCGAGATTTCAGCCAAATCTTTCATTCTTCTTTTGACTCAAATCGCCCTTTCGGGATTTCAACTTAAGCCCCTTCTTATTCTCCTTCCTTTCTCTTTTTTTTCTTTTTTTTAGCTTTTTATTTTTCATTTTTCTTTATTTTTCATTTTTCTCATCATTTTTCTTTTTACATTTTCATTCTTTTTCAAGGACCATACTTATCCATAATCAACACACTTATCAAGCTCCAAATCATGAACTTGTAACATGTCTAGGCTCAATATATGATTCCTTAACTCAAGCATTCAAATTCTATCAAAATAGACTTTTTAAGGTACGTAATGTAGGCCATGGTTCAGGGCTTTGAAAGAATGGATAAACAGGCCCAAAATACGTGTTTCAAGGGTTTCAAGCCATAGGATTATTTCTCATCATATTAAGAATTCTAGCATTCTACCCCATTCGTTGTTTATTCTTCTTTGGTTTCTCGTTTCTCTTCCCATCCTTTTCATTCACTACCTTTTTCTTTTGGTTCTCTTTTATCCTCATTTTCATCATCAGTCATTTCATTTTTTCAATTTTATTTTTTTTGTTTGAAGAATTCAAGCATAAAGATATCTTTTTTTTTATCTTGCCCCTAAGATTTCTAATGACTTGAAATTTCTTCGTGGGCAAATCTCATTTCATTTTTCTCAATTTTGCCCCTCAATGTGGAGGGTGATCCTTGGCGGGTTTCCTGAAAAAAAAACATATATAACTATAAGGCTCAAAAGGGGTGACGACGGATAATTTTTCTCATGTGTGAGGGGTAAACCAAAGATGGCCATTTCTCATTTCAAACGTAAATACTCTCATCAAAGAATTATTTAATGAGCCATTACAACCTTGTGAAAAGTCTACTTTCCTTGTGTACACTTCATCTATTGACTTCAACATTCCCATCGATCATGGGGGACAAAATTGTCAATACAAATATAATTTTAAAGTTTTATCCCAGATTATTATCATAATCAACTTCATTTTCATCATTTAACAACAAAATTAGACAAAGAATGGAAATTAATCATTTAGAAGCCAAAAGAAGGAGAAAAAGGTAAAATATAGGTGAATGCACAAAAAATATAAGACTTCGAAGGGGAGAGAAAATGTAATGAAAATGCATCAATTACTCTGTTGAAATGACAAAATATAAATGAAAGTCAATACACAAAAAGCGCTTTTCAGTTCATGAGCATTACAAAAAGAACCAAAAGTCTTCTTTTGCAATCATACTGTAGCATGGTTAACCCGTTCCTTCTTTTGTCTCAAAATCCAACAAACCAGATCTGATTAAACTTTGCACCTTATGCTTGAAAGCAGGACAACTTTCTATCGAATGATCCATATTTCCACTATGATAGTCACACCGAGCATTTGGGTCATACCATTCTGGATATGGAGGTTCTAAAGGCTTTAATTGGACTGGGGTAACAAGTTGGTTCTCGATAAGGTATTGAAATACTTTAGTGTAGGACCAAGGAATCGGATCAATGTCGATCCTCCTACGTTTGTTTCGAGATCCTCTTTGGTTACTTTGGGTAGGCATAGGTGTTTGGAGACCTATTTGCCAACCAGATTGGGGGATTGGCTGGCAGGTATTCAGGCTTGGAGAGATATTATTTGTGGTGGGGTAGTGGGTTTGGTACATTAGATAAGAATGATATGGTGCAAAGTCACCCACATGTTGCCCCTCATAATTCATGGCATGAACATCTTCTTCATTCCCCGATGTATCGCCTCTTCTTGTATTCATGGCATCATCTCCTTCAAGCTTGCCACTATTAATTGCATTCTCTATTATTTCACCAGAAATTAGCATATCTGCAAAATTCTTGGTGGCATTACCGACCATCATTTCATAAAACGGTGCCGGGAGTGTGTTGACAAACAAGATGGTGGTTTCTTTCTCTGTGAGAGGCGGTTGGACTTGGGCAGCTACATCCCTCCATCTTCGAACATATTCTTTAAAGTTCTCCTCATGTTTCTTCCTCATGCCTTGTAAGGATATGCGGTCCGGCGCCAGATCTTCAATGTGCTTGTATTGAGCAATGAATGCCCGAGCCAATTCTTTCCATGAGCGGATATGAGCTCGATCTAGTTGGGTGTACCACCTGGCGGCTGATCCAATAAGACTGTCTTGAAAAATATGCACCAATAATTCATCATTTTGAGCATAAGCAGCCATTTTTTGACAGTACATCTTGATATGAGTTGTCGGGCATTTGGTCCCATCATACTTTTCAAAATCTGGAACTTTGAACTTTGGTGGGATAACTACGCCCGGTACCAAACAAAGCTCGCTTGCATCCAAAGAACCATATGAATCCATCCCTTCGATAGCTCGTAAGCTTTCTTCAAGGAGATCTAACTTCGTTTGAGGCTTTAAGTTCTCTTTCGCTGTTGATGCACTCATCTTCAATTTCTCCTGTCCTTTAGGATCCTCTGAATCATGGACAGAGATCGGGTCTGATGGCTTCCTACCGGGGTTTGGAATGTCATGCCCCGAAAATGGCGTATGCTGTGAAGTACGAATTTGGGGTGGAATGGGACTTTGTGGATATGAACGTTCACCGTCTTGTGCTCACCTTTCTTGAGTAGTTTCTTCCCCTACTGGTTCCCTTCCTCTACTCATTTTGGTCATCATCTCCATCATTGCAGCCAATTGTCCTTTCATCTCTTCTTGTGCCTTTTCTATTTTCTCCATTTGGCTAACCTGTCCTTCTTCCATGGTCTATACTTGAGAGTCCCGAATTGCTTTCTAACCTTTGATGGTCGAGAAGCCTGGGAACCTTATTACCACAATTTTCTAATTAGAATTCCACATTGTAATCTTACCTTTGTCTAAAAAACTTTTTCTTATTTCTTTCAAAAATTTTTGGAACAAACAAATTTTTTGCTTCTTTTTTTTTTTGAAAAATGAACAGTATTGGTGTGTTTACTAAAGTATAACAAGTATACAATGTGAATTTTATGAAAATCATGTTATTTGTATATGTATGCAAATGATATGTATGACAAAATCTATGAAATGGAATAATTTTTCTTCTTCTTTTCCCTTTTTTCATTTTTATTCCTTTCTTTCCTTTTTTTTGTTATTTTGTTAGTTTGCATAACTTTCTTGATTTTACATGTTGGGTATTTTTGCCTTTATCTTAAGAAAATTTTCCAAAAATAATAAAGAATAAAAAACTTAATTGAATTTCTTCTTATTATTTTTGTCTTTTATTCCTTTATCTTAAGAAAATTTTCCAAAAATAATAAAGAATAAAAAATTTTAATTAAAAAAACTTAATTGAATTTCTTCTTATTATTTTTTGTGAAAGAGACATTTTTTTAACAAATTTTTTCATTTTTTATTGTAAAAAGAAAGGTTTATCCACATTTTTTCATTTTATATTTTTCTTTTTAAAGAAAGAAAAGTGAAAGAAATTAAAACCTTGTTTATTTTTATATATAAAAACATCTTGTAACCACAAAACTTCTTTTTCTTCCTCTTGCTTTGGAGAATGTATTTTTATTAGTTCCTATTTTAATGCACCTATTTTCAAAACAAAATTCTCATTTTAAAAAAGGAATGAAGAATTATTCACATTTTTAAAAGAAAAGTTACATATTTGTTTTATTACTTCTATCACACACCTTTATTTTTTTTAAAATATAAGTGGATTTTTTTTTAAAAGATTTTTCATAAAGAAAATATATTTTTCATTTTTATTTTACAAAATTCCCTTTTTTAGAAAAAATCAAAGACTTAAATTATATAAGATTCAAATTAAAATCGATTGTACCTTTATTATTGACATGAGAAAATGGGTCGAATTGTGTTCCCTCGTGTCCTAATTTTGGGATAATTTCTACAAAAATTGGACATGGCTCTACCTAAGGCTGGCCTCTTAGGTTTTTTTACATGCTGGGTTGGGATATAAAGATCTAAAAGTTCCCAAATTATACTTCACTGACGTCCACACCGGACTAGTAAGATTTAATTTGAGTGGGAGTATTTCGCTTGTCATTGCGGAGGTGATTACCTCACGAGAGCAAAGGTACTCTACTCCCTTCTAAGAAGGACTGAACCCATGTATAGAGCTCATGTTATGCAGATGCAAGTGCAAGTGTGTGCATGAGGGAACATGTCAGACTCAAATTAAATTATTATCTCTATTCTAACAGCCTCAACAATTTATTAACAACAAGTATATAAAACATAAAATAAATAACATAAAATGCAAATGCAAATAAAATTATTTTCAAAATCCAAGTGAATTAAATTTAAATATCAATCAAGACTATTAAATTAAAACATTGGATAACACATAATTAATGAATGGCTTGACCCTCAAAAAGTGTCCCCAGTGGAGTCGCCAAGCTGTCGTAACGGCTTCGTGCTCGACGATTTTGAAAAACATTTAAAAACAAAAGGAGTCGCCACCAATCTTTTTTTACTAGGTGTGATTGGCCACCTAAAATATTCATCTTTTTAACAAAATCTCAAAATTAATTAAGTTTTATTAAAAAGACAATTTGGGTCTGCGAAAACAAAGTTGGGTCCGAGAGTACGGTTACGCATGAGGAAGGATTAGCACCCCGACGCCCGTTAAAAAACGGTACCATTGTAATCATGTGTTATCCTTTAGTTTTAATAAAATGGTCTTGGATTTAATATTTAAAATTAATTCCTTTTTACTCCATTTTTAAATCATTTTATTATTTATCAAAATTATTTTTTTTATTTTTTAAAAAAGGGTTAGATTTCGTTTATCGAAAGTGAGTGTGAACCCTTTTGTATTGAATAATTAAATCAAATACTCCAATACTTTTGGCAGCATTCGAAATAATTTTCATCACCTAGAGATTTCTTAAGAATCACTACTTGTGACTTCTACAGAATCTCATCCTCGGAAGGATTCACACCTATTTCGAAAATTAAATGAATGCAAATGAAGCAAACAGATAAAAAATAATGCAAATGATTTTTTTTATTTTGAATTTCATTATTTATTTGTTTTTTATTTATTTATATTTCTTTGTTTTTTTAAAAAACTTATTCATTTTCTTTTTTAATAAAAATTTAAATTATTGAAAAATCATACTAAATATTCCAATACTTTTAGCAACATTTAGTACAACTCTTCTCACCTAGTGATCAGTTAGGAATCACTACTTGTGACTTCCGTAACATCCTATCATCGAAAAATTTTTTATTGAATTTAAGTTTCATTATTTATTTATTTTTAAAAACTTATTTTTATTTTTAACAAAAAAATTAAATTATTGAAAAAGCATGCTAAATATTCCAATACTTTTGGCAACAATTAGTACGACTCTTCTCACCTAGGGATCAATTAAGGAATCACTACTTGTGACTTCCATAACGTCCCATCATCGGAGCGTTTATTAATTTTAAATTTTCTTTGATTTCCTTTTTCTTTGTTATATATATATATATATATATATATATATATATATATATACTTTTTCTAATCAATAATAATAATTAATGAAAATACAAATAAAAGAAAATTTTTCAAAAACTTTTATTTCACAACATACATTAATAATAATAATAATTAATGAAAATACAATAAAAGAAAAATTTTCAAAAACTTTTATTTCACAACATGCATTAATAATAATAATAATAATAATAATAATAATAATAATAATAATAATAATAATAATAATAATAATAATAATAATAACAATAACAACAACAGCAATAACAATAATAATAACAATAACAATAATAATAAAACACCACAATGATAATAATAATAATAATAATAATAATAATAATAATAATAATAATAATAACCAAAATTACTAAAATTAAAATGAATATACCTAAATGGTTTTGGGCTTTAGAAAGCCCAAAAAAATCTTTTGGAGATGGCCCAACAAACAGCCCAAGTCAAGGGCCCAAAAGCTTTTCAAGTGGCCTAAAGCAGGTGGGCCGGATCGGGTCGCACGCGGGTTGAATCCGGGTCGGGTCGAGCTTGGGCGCGCGGGTCGCGAGCGGGTGGCACTCGAGTTGCACGTGGGTCGGGCACGCGGATCTCGGGTCCACGCGCGGGTCACCTCTCTTCTATAAAAAACCCCCTTTTTTTCTCTTCACTTTTCCCTTCTTTTCTCTAAAAAAAACCAGAGCCTTTGAAGGCTCTCCGCCAGGGCAATTCCCGGCCGCTGTTGGGGTTGCCTCCGGCCGCCGCCGGTCGCCGTCGCTGGTGGCCAAAAATGAAAAAGCTACCGCTTTTTCGATTCCTCTTAGCTTCCTAAGCCCGTATCTAGCATCCGTTTTACCAAAAAAAATGACCTAGCCTCACGAATCTGAAGTTGAAACCCTCGGCTTCCTCTCCCTTTTTTTGTTTTGTTTTTTTTCTTAGATCTGGTATTGGTAGTCTTCGGGCTTCATGTTTTTGTTGTTGTTGTTGGTTTCTTTTTGCAGGTGTGCTTTTAGGTTTGGGAGGTTTTGGGGTTTCGATTTTAGGTTAGGGTTTCTTGTGGTTTTGGTGATGGTGATGACGGTGATGATGGCGGTGTGTGGTGGTTGCTTTGGGTAGGGGTGGTACAGGGGTTGGTTCGGTGATGGTGGTGGTGAAAGCTTGGATGATGGTTTGTGACCAGGGGTGGTTCGGTGATGGTGGAGGTGGTCTCGGTTTTTTGGGTTTTGGACAGAGGCAGAGGTGGTTTTTTGGTTCTCTGGTAGGAGTGATGGTGAGCCCCTGAAAAAATGGTCCTCCTTGCCGGAAGATTGAGGGAGGGTCTTTAAAGAATATGAGTTTGGCCTTGGGGGTGGCAGAGATGGGATGTGTTGCCAGAGTAGCTGGCCGGCGGAGATGGGATAGGGGCTGGTGGTGGCAATGGCTGATGGATAGTTGATGGGAAATAATACAGATAAAAATAATAAAAATAATAATGAAAAAGAATAATAATAATAAACAGATAATAATAATAATATAAATAATAACAAATAATAAAATAAAATAAAATAAATACAAATATATATATAAATAAATACAAATATATATAAATAAAATGATAATAATAATGATAGGACAAAATTAGGTGTCAACAACAACAATAATAATAATAATAATAATAATAAACAACTTTGTAATGGATAATCAGTCACACAAGGAAGGAAACGAAGCAGCAAATATGTTAGCAAATTCTTGTTTGATTATATTTGAGAATAAGTTCTGGCAACATGAATGCCCTAATTTTATTATTAACATTGTAATGCAAGGTGCAACTACTTTGAGTTAAATATTAAAATAAATGTTTTCTTAAAAAAAAGATATACAAGCTTATCATGTGACAAACTTAGAAAAGATCATAAATGTTGAGATTATTCATCCACAAACGAATGAGATTATTGCAAAATTAAATTAAACACACACGAAACAAGATTTAACGTAGTTCAGTCTAACTACCTACGTTCATGGACAAGAGAGAAAAAATTCACTACAAACATAGAAATTATGAAGAGTGTAAAACACCCCATATCAAACGTTAAGCCAAAGCTCTGAAACAAATCTAGTTTTTGCTCCATAATATTAACCCGATGTTTTCTCCAACTCTTTCTCAAATCCCTATAAAATCTTCCCTCACATAGAGATCACATATTGATTATATCTCTTTGTGTCTCTCTAATTCCAGAGACCCCTTTATATTTATAAAGCCTCATTACTTGTTCACCAAGTTACTCACTAAGTATATTTAATGATATATTTATTATCAAAAATATACTCATCAATATACTCATTAATACAAAATTTGAGTCAATATCTAATAAATCTCCATCTTGACTCAAATTCTTCCTAAATATTGGCTCTATCTACAATTGGCACTTTGTTGCAGCAAATCTTCTCTTACATGTCTTCGATCTCACGAACACAATTTGTAACAGCAAATCCCTTAAACCGAATCATCATCTTTACATCATGCTACATGATAATTCTTGAATCATAGCTTTGATACTACTTGTTGGGATTATTCAAGTAGATGCATACTCTAAACTGAGTTGAAATAAATACGAAACAAAATCATACACTCAAGAGACAAAATTTAACATGGTTAGACCCAAGTTCCTACTTTTATAGACAATAGAGAAAAATCCACTATAAACAATGAAGATTACAAATAGTACAAACACACCAAAACACTAACCCAAGTCTCATAACAAACTCAGTTTTCCTACTTCATAATGTTACCCCTATGTTTTTTCAAACTCTTCCTGATAGAGATCACATAGTGATTACATCTCTGTATATCTCTAATTCTAAAGATCCACTTTATATTTATAGAGCACTATTTACGTGATCACCAAGTTACTCATTAAATATATTTAATGATATATTTAGTAGCCAAAAAAAACCATCAATATATTCATTAATACAGAATTTGAATCAATATCTAACAAATAAAAAATAAAAATTACAAAATAAAATTTAAACTCTTGCACCATATTAAACAGACTTGAAATGACATCACTTATATATATATATATATATATATATATATATATATATATATATATAAATTGGTTTTGTATTTTCGTCTTCAAGATATTCTTTTTTTTTTTTTGGTTACTCCTCTTCAAGATATTCGAAATTAAGAATAATTGGTTGCCATTAAAGCATTTCGACCGAAGATTTTTGTGGTCTTTGACGATTATTATTGCTTTATGACCTAACTAGCAGAGGAAGGCAAAGAGAGAGAGAGAGAGAGAGAAGCTCCGTAGTGTTGAACCTTCAAAGTAAAAATAAAAATGAGACATTGATGGTTAGGTGTTGGTTGGGATAAAGACCTTATTGTCGTTGCAGAAGAAACGCACGGTTTGAGGTTGAACAATAAAAAGTTTAGCCTAAGAAAGAGAGACATTTGACATTGATCTTTTTTGTCTTCTAATATTGTAATTAGGAATATCGTGTAACGATCTTTTCTGATAATTGATTGAAATTCAGTAAGTATTTGTCACGTCTGAGTTGTCATCAATCATCACAAACGTATTGTTGAAAAATTCCCCAAGCATTATTTGATTATTCATGTAAATACATACATGCTATGTTTTATGGCGTTCCAAACTTCCTTTTAGATATATTAAATTATTATTG
This sequence comes from Heritiera fomes, assembly GCA_032173925.1. Taxonomy (NCBI): domain Eukaryota; kingdom Viridiplantae; phylum Streptophyta; class Magnoliopsida; order Malvales; family Malvaceae; genus Heritiera; species Heritiera fomes. The sequence continues at coordinate 8,991,528 of JAPDPM010000009.1, read as the reverse complement.
ATTTTAATTTCAATCTTCTAATATTAAATTTCATCATTATAATAATTAATGCCATCATTATCAATCTTTTTAATTGCATCGAAAAAACTTAATCGTCTGACGAAATAGACTTTAAATGTCGCCGTATATGTTAAAATACCCAGCGTCTTTCACGTAATAAAAAAGGCTGAATATCTTATGCCCACCAGCAGAAAAGTTTTATGTTGATTCCCAAATTTCAATTGTTTCACAGGATTTCTCAAGGATATAGATAGAACTACCATCCAAGCAGAAACTAAACAGATAATAATAATAATAATAATAATAGTCTATATTAAAATACAATCAATATATATATATACACACACACAAAATTAAACATGTTAACTGTTTGTATATTAAATTTGTGTCTATATCATGTAAAATCATGTTTGTATATAAAATACAAAAATTTTATGTTAAAATTCATGTTGTACATCAAACATAAAACTTATTTTTTATTTTGTATCTATAAATATACAATTTTCACTAACTTTTAATATATTTTATCTTTATATCTTTTATTTATATCGTTTTTATATCATATCATTATATCATGTTTAGAATTATCAAATCTATCAGCAGACACTTTCAAGTTTTAGCCATGCATGGATGACGCTGTTATTAATCAGGATAACACTATCTAAAAAAATATAAAATCTAAATGCATTATAGGGGAAATGGCAAACCAATAATCAATTTATCATTAGTAATTGTGTATAAATTATTTTATATATGTATCAATTGCCGTATCAAAAATTATATATAAACAATTTAACTACCTTATCTGTGTAGAATAAAGATGTATAATTTGTTCAACTGGACACACTTTTATATTGTCTAGTTGGTTTTATTAATATACTATAATAATACTTATTATTATATTTAATAAAAAAAGAGACTTGATTAATTAGCAAGTCAATTAGAAGTTAGAAGGTGGGCAAGGCACTTTATCTAATTGCTTGCTGTGTGCAAAAGCCCATTTGCATTTTACCAACTACACTGAAAGACGACATAGACGTTAGTACACAATGACCCTGTTAGAAATAAATATGAATTGTCTTGTTGATGCATGCATTAGGTTGAATCAGACATTTAATTGTTAGTTATTATGTAATTTACTTAAGCACAAAAGTGCATGTTATCCAGCTAAGATAATAAAGGCCTACAACGTCAAATCTCCTTTTTTTTTCTTTTTAATATGAACTCCTTCATTAGTCAATATATTTACATTTCTTTTTGTTATAATTAACTTAGGAAATTATTAGTCACTGTTTACGCTGACTTTGACGCTTAGTTTAATTGTTCCAAGATATATATAATTAATGTGTATGAACTCTTTGATTCCTGGGGTTGGGCAGATTTTGATACTTAATTTCTTCATTCTTTTGGCTTTGTTTTTGTTTTGTAGTTTGGTTAGCCGAAAATATGATTGGAAATTGGAATTCTGGCCTGCTCACTGGTTTTGGAAGTAACCTTTTCTCAAATATACCAAATTTCACTGATTTTAAAGTATATAGCTATAAAACCATATCATGATGCAACTCACTGCCTTTCGTCAATATATATTAGCAACTACGAGGGGGTTCTTCTTCTTTGATATCGTCAATAATTGATTTTCTCTTTTCCACATATACATATGTACACGTTCTTTCAGTTTCAAATCAATTTCTTTCTCTCTTTTTTTTTCCTTCAAATACAATGTTAAATTTTCAATAATTTGGCCGGATCCAAATTCTTTTCTTCCACACTTGTCTTCTTTAAATCATTTAAATGAATTAGTTGTTTATCTGTAATGGGATAAAAATGGACTTGAAACTAAGTCTTCTTAGAGAAGAGTAATAATAATTAGGTCAAACAATGTGTAAAATCCATATCAGAGTGCCATCTCATTGAACTCTTATTATTATTAGTACTTTTTCATATATTTATTATTTACTTATGTACATTTACTCAATAATAATGATATTTATATTTACTAATAATGTTTTAAAATATGTTAAAATTAATGAATTAATAGAAATTTTTTCTTTCTTTTTTTTAAAATCAATTTGAGTCGATCATTTAAGGTCCATAAAACCATGCTATAATACTACAATTATGTTATGAATAGTCATAAATAATGGATGTCCATTCATCTCTCATACTCTTCATAACTTCCCTTTCATTAAGTTTATAACTTTCCCTTCGTTAAGTTTATAACTTTCCCTTCATTAAGTAACTATTCAATTCCATCTTTATTCATGAATTTGTAAAACTTATAAATAGAGGCTCACCATTCATGTATTGTACACACTTGAAGAATAAAAGAAAATCTCTCTTCTTGCTATCTCTCCTTGTGTTCTTTCTATAATTTTAATAATACGTTATCAGCACGAGACTCTAAAAACCCGTGAGAGATTTGGAGAATAGGCCTCAACCAAGGATCTTCATCAATCACAATTATCTATCTCTTCTTTTACGGTAATGAAACTATTTTTATTTAGCTCCTCCGTAATTGTCCAGTTGTTGAATTTTTGCTAATTATTTTCTCCTAACTTATTAAATATACTTGTGATAGTTCATAATGTCAAACCTTGCAAAACTTGAATTTGTGGCTCTTGACATTACGGGAAAGAACTATTTATCATGGGTGTTAGATGCTGAAATTCATCTAAATGCAAATGGTCTCGGTGATACCATCAAAGAAGAGAACAAAGCATCTAGTCAAGATAAGGCTAAAGCGATGATATTTCTTCGTCATCACCTCCACGAGGGACTTAAAATTGAATATTTGACTATTAAAGACCCACTTATTCTTTGGACTAGTCTAAAGGAAAGATATGACCACCAAAAAACTGTGATACTACCTAAAGCTCGTTATGATTGGATGCATTTGAGATTACAAGATTTTAAATATGTATGTGAATATAACTCAGCTATGTTTAGAATCAGTTCTCAATTAAAGTTATGTGGAGAAAAGATCACTGATGAGGATATGTTAGAAAAAACATTCTCCACTTTTCATGCATCGAATATGCTCCTGCAGCAGCAATATCGTGAAAAAGGTTTTAAGAAGTACTCTGAACTGATTTCATGCCTCCTTGTGGCTGAGCAAAATAATGAGCTATTAATGAAAAATCATGAAGCCCGTCCAACTGGATCTGCTCCATTCCCTGCAGTGAATGCAGCAACATATAATGAAAAAAACAGAGGTCATGCCAGTAGTCATGGCTGTGGTCATGGACGTGGACGTGGACGTAATAATCGTCGAGGTGGTCATTTTAAAACACATATACCTACCAGAAGTGGGAACATAAGGATGGAAAACGCAAAGATAAAAGTGGGAAAGACAAAAAGGTCGTGGAGAATTTGTGCTATCGTTGTGGAGGCAAAGGCCATTGGTCACGTACCTGTCGTATGCCAAAACATCTTGTCGAGCTCTATCAACAATCACTAAAAGATAAAGGGAAGAAGATAGAGACTAATTTTGCTAGTGATGATGGAAAAGATGAGACAAATTTTGTTTGTGGAGATGATGATTTTGATTATGGTTATGTTGATGCTACTCATCTAGATGTTGCTGATTTTTTCTCACACCCTGAAGGAAAAATTGACCATTTGATTGGCAATGAGAGTGTCCAAAAATAAAGTTCTTAGATCTTACTTAGATGTTATTGGACTTTATTTTAAGCATGCTTCTTATTAATAGGATTCTAATTATTAAGTATTTGTCATGTTTAGATGTTTCATTATGTTCTGGTTATTTATGGGATATTTTATTAATTTGGTTATATATTTCTTATTTTCAACGAAGAACATAGATACTCTCCTGGTTCGATTTGCGATGAGTGGTGGAGATATATGTCTTGCAGACAGTGCCACTACACATACTATATTAAAGAATAAGAAATATTTTTCTTATTTGATAATGCAAGAGGCCAATGTTAGTACTATATCGGGTAGCGCAAAATTGATAGAAGGCTCCGGAAGAGCTAACATATTCTTGCCTGGAGGAACAAAATTTGAAATTCATGAAGCATTATACTCTCCCAAGTCTCAAAGAAATTTATTGAGTTTTAAGGATATCCGCCGAAATGGATATCATATTGAGACAACAAGTGAAGGAGAAATTGAGTACCTTCACATTACGAGTATAATCTTGGGTAATAAAATTGTATTAGAAAAATTACCGACCTTTTCTTCCGGTTTGTACTACACAAGAATTAAAACAATTGAAACAAATGTGGTTATTAACCAAAAGCTTACAGATCACAATAACTTTGTTGTTTGGCATGACCGGTTAGGCCATCCCGGATCAATAATGATGCGAAGAATAGTTGAGAATTCATGTGGACATCCATTGAAGAGCCAGCAGATTCTTCAATTGAAAGATTTTCCATGTGCTGCTTGTTCTCAAGGCAAGTTAATTGTTCGACCATCACCAGCTAAGATAGGGATTGAATCCCTTATTTTTCTGGAACGAATACAAGGTGATATATGTGGACCAATACATCCACCATGTGGACCTTTTAGATATATTATGGTTTTAATTGATGCATCAACTAGGTGGTTACATGTATCTTTATTATCAACTCGCAACCTGGCGTTTGCGAGGTTACTTGCTCAATTAATTAGATTACGAGCACATTTTCCAGATTATCCCATCAAGACAATTTGTCTTGACAATGCTGCTGAATTTACTTCCTAAACTTTCAATGATTATTGTATGTCTATTGGGATAAGTATTGAACATCCTATAGCTCATGTTCATACACAAAATGGCCTTGCATAATCATTTATTAAGCGTCTTCAATTGATTGCAAGACCATTACTAATGGAATCAAAACTCCCAATTTCTGCTTGGGGTCATGCTATTTTACATGCGGCAGCACTAATCGCATCAGACCAACAAGTTATCATAAGTTCTCCCCTTTACAATTGGTTTTTGGTCAGGAACCAAATATTTCCCATCTAAGAATTTTCGGATGTGCTGTATATGTTCCAATTCCTCCACCACAACGTACTAAGATGGGTCTTCAAAGGAGGTTGGGAATATATGTTGGATATGAATCCCCATCTATAATTAAATATTTAGAACCATCAACAGGGGATTTATTTACAGCTAGATTTGCTGATTGTCATTTTGATGAATCAGTCTTCCCAACCTTAGGGGGAGAAAATAGGCAGCTGGAAAAGGAGATAAGTTGGAATGAATTATCATTGTCTCATCTTGATCCTCGTACAAAACAATGCGAACTAGAAGTTCAAAAGATAATTCATTTACAAAGTTTAGCAAATCAATTGCCAGACGCATTTACTGACCCAAAGAGAGTGACAAAGTCACATATACCAGCTATTAATGCTCCAATTAAAATTGATGTCCCAGAAGGACAACCTTTTGTTGCCAATGAATCTAAAGCACGCCTGAAGCGTGGTAAACCAGTCGGTTCCAAAGATAAGAATCCTCGAAAAAGAAAGGGAGCAAAGATTCAAGATGGCCAGATCGAGGAAATTGTAACTCCAGAAGAGTTTACAGAAGAGCCCTTAGACATGACTAACATTACAATTCCAAAAGAAAGTCAGGTACCTGAAATTACTGAAAATGAAGAGATCTCGATAAATTATGTCATGTCAAGAAAAATATGGAACCGAAATAAAATTGACGTCGATGATGTTTTTGTATACAATGTAGCGCTAGATGTTATGGATGATAACGAGGATCTTGAACCAAAGTCTATTGAGGAATGTAAGCATAGACATGATTGGCCAAAATGGAAAGACGCAATTGAGGCAGAATTGAAATCTCTTGAAAAGAGAAATGTTTTTGGACCAGTAGTCCGTACACCTAATGGTGTAAAACCAGTGGGTTACAAATGGGTCTTTGTGCGAAAACGAAATGAAAAAGGTGAAATTGTGAGACATAAAGCACGTCTAGTTGCACAAGGTTTTTCGCAAAGACCTGGTATTGATTATGAAAAGACATACTCCCCTGTGGTGGATGTGACTACTTTTCGATTTCTAATTAGTCTGGCAATAAAAGAGGGACTCGATTTGCGTCTAATGGATGTCGTTACAGCCTATTTGTATGGCCCACTTGATAATGATATTTATATGAAACTTTCAGAAGGATTTAAACTGCCAGAAGAATGTTATTCTAGTTCTCGAGAACATTACTCAATCAAATTAAACAGATCTCTATATGGATTAAAACAATCTGGTCGCATGTGGTATAACCGCCTTAGTGAATATTTGTTAAATGAGGGATATAAGAATGATCCCGTTTGCCCATGCATTTTTATAAAGAGATCTAGCTTTGAGTTTGTTATTATTGCGGTATATGTTGATAATCTGAATATCATTGGAACTCTTGAAGAGATTTCAAAGGCAGTAGAGTACTTGAAGAGAGAATTTGAGATGAAAGATCTTGGAAAGACAAAATTTTGTCTTGGGTTATAGATAGAACATTTAAAGGACGGTATTCTTGTGCATCAAACAACTTATATAGAAAAGGTGCTAAAACGATTTTATATGGACAAAGTACATCCGTTGAGCACCCCAATGGTTGTAAGGTCACTTGATGTAAATAAAGACCCGTTTCGACCTAGGGAAAATGATGAGGGAATTCTTGGTCCTGAAGTACCATACTTGAGTGCAATTGGAGCACTAATGTATCTTGCTAGTCATACACGACCTGATATATCATTCTCTATTAACTTATTAGTGAGATATAGCTCTTGTCCAACCCGAAGGCATTGGAATGGGATTAAACATGTACTTCGTTACCTACAAGGTACAAAGGATATGGGTTTGTATTTTCCTAACCTACTCAAAACAGATTTGATTGGTTATGCAGATGCAGGGTACCTATCTGATCCTCATAATGCTCGATCACAAACTGGATATGTATTCACATGTGATGGCACCGCCATTTCATGGCGTTCCATGAAACAAACTATAGTAGCCACATCTTCTAATCATGCTGAAATTTTGGCAATACATGAGGCTAGTCGTGAATGTGTATGGTTAAGGTTTGTAATTCAGCACATACGAGGAGCTTGTGGTTTATCTTCAAGAAACGAGGCACCAACGGTCTTATATGAGGATAATGCAGCATGCATCGCCCAACTGAAGGAAGGATATATCAAAGGTGATAGAACAAAACACATTTCACCGAAGTTCTTTTTCACTCATGACCTTCAGAAGAATGGTGATATAAATGTTCAACAAATCCGTTCAAGTGAAAATTTGGCAGATTTATTAACAAAGGCGCTTCCTACCACTACATTTGAGAAGTTAGTCCACAATGTTGGATTGCGTCGACTCAGAGATCTCAAATGATATAATCATGAGGGAGAGTAAATACACGCTGTACTCTTTTTTCCTTAACCATGGTTTTGTCCCACTGGGTTTTCCTGGTAAGGTTTTTAATGAGGTAGCATCTCATGTGTATTTTGAAGAATAATGTATTCTTTTTCCTTCACTAGGTTTTTGTCCCACAGGGTTTTTCCTAGTAAGGTTTTAATGAGGCATATTCTTTAGTAATGGACATCCAAGGGGGAGTGTTATGAATAGTCATAAATAATGGATGTCCATTCATCCCTCATACTCTTCATAACTTCCCTTTCATTAAGTTTATAAATTTCCCTTCATTAAGTTTGTAACTATCCCTTCATTAAGTAACTATTCAATTCCATCTTTATTCATGAATTTGTAAAACCTATAAATAGAGGCTCACCATTCATGTATTGTACACACTTGAAGAATAAAAGAAAATCTCTCTTCTTGCTATCTCTCCTTGTGTTCTTTCTATAATTTTATAATAAATTACAAATTTTTAAATGAACCACTTAATATCTAAGTATTCACCAAAAAAAATAATATCCAAGTAATCGTATATTTACACCATTAATAAATAGTGAACTATATCTGTAAATCAATACATTCTTCAAACCAAACAATTCCACAGGAAAAAAAAACAAATAATCGTAGTTGGTGAAACCAACCTCCAGGACCACAACAAAAAAATTCAGTGCCTGCTAATTTTTTTTTATGATTTAATTACGGATAATTCCTTTTATTATACCACAAATTCACAATTTCCATTTTAGGAAATCCGTCGGCGATGCTGGGCTGTCGGGTGTCGAAACCGATACCTTCCACGTTCTAATCTCCCCATCCAGGCTTCCGCTAATAACAGAAACAACATCACTCTGTCCGTCCTCCTTAACCGCCGTCAACGACTTCACCGGCTTCTCATGACCTTCCAAAACAGCCAAACAACAGTATTTCCCTTCCACTCCACGTTGCCAAATCCTCACCGTCCGATCAGCGGATCCACTCATAAGTAAATCAGAGAAATTGATTAAGCACAGTATCGCCTTCCCATGCCCTCTCAACGCTCCCGTCACCGCCATGTAATTGGCGCTATCTTCCCTCTCCCAAACCAGTATCGAACGGTCACACGCACCTGAAAAAAGCACCGATCCGTCGTCGTTTAAAGCCAGTGCGTTAACAGCTGATTTATGCTTCTCTAAAGTTGCCAACAACGCGTACCGCTTCTCATCTGACGGTTTCGCCCAGACTCGGATCCTCTTGTCAGCGGACCCTGTGTAAACAGTGCCGTCATCGGAGACTGTGACGGCGTTAATGGCGTCGTCATGTGCTTTTGTAGACTGCAAACAGCGGAAATCCGAAGCTCGCCATATCTTCAAGGTTTTGTCCCATGAAACTGAGTAGATTAGACCTTTGTTGACTGCTAGTCCAGTGACGGCGTCGGCATGCTCGATCCACAACCGTTTTACGTGACGGCGTACGTTGACATAGTTCTTTGGGAGGATGAAACGACGTAAACGGTCGTTAACGGTAGGTAGAGCGGTTAAAAACTTGTGCTTTTCAGTCATGGTCATTTGCCAGACTCGGATCTTGCAGTCCTGGTGAGCAGTGAAGATTTTTCCGTTACAGAAAGTGATGGCTTTGACGGAACCAGAGGATGAATCCTGGCTGTTATATAAATCGAGAAGAGTGGAGGTCGCCCGATCGTAGACGTAGATTTCGTTAACAGAAGCAGCATACAAGAAGTTACCCTGAACCGCAACGCAGGTGATCGGATGCTTCGGTCGGGGCTTAATTGAAGTAACGCTGATGTTACATAGGGAAAAGCGAAAGGTCTCGGGGAAGAGCTTCTCTAAGGAGGGAACAGATGGCAGAGTCTGGAGGGATAGGTTGCTATGGAGGCTGCTGCAGCTGGTGTCACTTGAAGAAGCTGAAGATGACGTGGCGCTCCCCCGACTATCGGAGGAGCTGTCGGAAACGAGATGTTCCAGTGATGGCGAGGTGTTTTTGGGGTATGGAACGGTGGAGACATGAGTAGAAGTGGCGCAGGTGCTGGTCGAGCATGTGGCTAGCCATGATCTTACCTTCATTCCGTCTATCTGGATGAAAAAATGAATAAGAAAAAAAGAAAGAGAAATTCGGTTTCGACTGGACCGAGGACTGAGGATGAACCGTGGATGTGGTTTATATATAGAAAACTTTTTGGAAAAGGCCAAAAATGCCACGTGGAGATAAGAGAAAGGATATGGTACAATTTGCGCTAGGTTCCAAAAGGACAAGAAAGGGCATGCCTATATTGGCGTAAGTTGGGTAGTTTTGTAATTTGAGGATAGTCAAGTGGGTCAATTTCCAAGTTGCTGCTTTTATACAGTTGGGAGTCGGGGATGGTGGGGTGGCAAATCGCGTCGAAAGTCCAAAGTCCAAACCCCCCGGCGAATTGCCGAGGCAGGTAGCAGTAAGAACTTAACAATCATATGAAAAATTGAGCAAATTTCCTTTTTATAGCGACTGATGCGTGTGGGGGCATTTTGACTTTTAGTTTGTGTAATGACTGAGTGTTTTACAGGGCGGATTAGGAGATATTTAAGCTGTCTCTTTTTTTTTAAATCACAAAGATTGTTAATTATACATTGAATATAAAATTAATTTTTACTCGTATTCTGTGATTAATGTTAACTTAAAAAAATTGACCTGATGAGTTACTAGCTCGCCTTCTTTAAACAAAGTTGATAAAAGCTGTAACAATAATAACAAATAATAATACGAAATTATTGTGGTCAAGGAGAAGTTGAATTCATCACCGCTTAGCCTTAGCTGTATTTATCCATTGGAAAAATAATCCAAAAATAAAGTTAATTTTTCCAAGTTCAAACAAAAATGGTGATGAAATAATTATTGGATGGGTAATGCAACGGTAGGGTTGGATCCAGCGATGAGCCAGGGTCGACCGAATAACAGAGCCGACAGACAAGAAGATCATGTTAGGGTCATTCAGAGGGTTTCTTTTAATGGGTAGGGATTTGGCGTCTAATGCCATCGGCCTAGGCCGAGTGGTCAGTCAATTCACGGAAATAGTAGGTCATTCAACCATTTCTCCATGGCGCCACTGTCGTAGGTGCCGAATAATTCATCCGTCTGCTGCCACTAATGAAGCAGGCAATTATTAGGGAAGGATACATGCAGTTATAAAATAATAGAGGTGAAAGCTAAAAACGAAGTCTCTCCATCGACCAAACAAGAAAGAAAGAACGGAATCCTGTTTTTGCGGGATTTTTTTTTTATTTTTCCAACTCATTTTGTTTGGTTGAATGGACATTAAAAATTTAAAAATATAAACCAATTTTGACCTTTTTACAAATTAACAATTTCATGATTTCCTTCTTTTTCACTATAATTTATGATATATTCAGTATTTGATTATTTTTATTAGACCTGATCATAGATGGATAGTCAATGTGTTAATGAGTTTGGCTTGCCTCTGATTTGACTTTAGATGGAAATTTTTAAATTTAAATCCAATTACATTAACAATAAAATTTAATTTTTATTTATTTTTAATTAAAAATAATATATATAATAATATTATTATTATATTTATAATTTTGTCAAAAAACTAGTTTTTTTTTGGACAATCAAAAAACTAGTTTAATTGAACGAATAAAGCTCGACTTTGCTTTAGTCCAAATTATAAACTCTTTTCATATATGAATTCAATCAAATTAAAGGGAAACTTTTTATTATTTATTTTTATACTCTTTTTATTTATTTTTTTATCAAATTTGTTAACTATTTTTTTTTTGGTTACAAAATTTGTTAAGTATTTGATAATGAAAAAAAATGAAAAATAATATATTGATTTAAAGTTAGTAAAATTAAAATGTTAGAAACTACGCGCATCTCAAAAAGAAGACGGGATGATTTCTCCTTCTATAATTTGCACTTTAATGTTATAAAAATCAATAACTATGTACATGTCATTAATCCCTATAATAATAATATTAAAAAGAAGCCTAAACAAATTCCAAGCTTAATCAAGAGCCCCAACATTTCTTTAAAACCCTTCTTCCTAAAGTAATGTCGTTACACATTTAACATTTTGTCTTTTTGAAACACAATTAATCCAACAATTTGTCTCTATATTTTGCATTCATATCATATCAAATTGTATAAAATATAAAAATTATCGTGCCATGATACGTATAAAATGTTTATTTTGTATTTTTTGTATCGAATTTTGAACTTAACCTCTTCTAAAAAAGAACAATAACCACTAAACTAAACTTTAATTGTTTGTTTAAAATTTTCTTTATATCATTGTTTTCATGTCATATTATCTAATATTATATCTAAATAATAATAATAATAATAATAATAATAATAATAATAAACCACTTTTTTAATTGCCTTGACGGCAGATGCAATATTGATATGTTAATAACAACGACCACACTAAGCTCATTATTTTGGGATTTGCGTATGCAAGTTGTTACCGTAGGGAAAGTTCCATCTCGCCATTTAATTATCATTTATTTTTATGATGATTTTGTAATTAATTAATGATCAATTAATTAATTCGTCGATTAAAATTTGACCTAGGTAAACTTGTTTGAATATTTGATAATACCTAAGATTATAAACTTGGTCTCTTTCCACGTAGTTTGGAAAAGTGACCGTAAGTTTGGTGAGTTTTTTCCGATGGTGGGGTTCTTTAAAATTTTTTTTCTTAGTGAGAGTTGTTTCAAACTTATTTTCTTAGACGGGGTACTCCAAGCCTCTTCACCGCCATGTAAGCTTTTTTTTAAATATATTTATGTTTCTATTTTTTAATTGCTTCATGCCTCTTCCACCATTTACCGCTCCTTTATTCCAGTGTGATGCTGATAGGGTAAAATGCCCAGACCTCAGATGACAGAGTTGAGGTAGGGATGGAAGTTAATCGAACTACAAATTGTTTGCATCTTTCACCAAAAAAATTGCTATTGACTTGCCTAATAGAACCCTATGAATGGTGCGAAAGCACTCTCCATTCACACCTGCTAGTTCTGGCTCTAATTAAATTTTCGGCTAATGATGGTGTACCACTGACCCTACCTTCTATCTGACCATTGTAGAAGCACTCCTAATTCTCACCATGCCAAGGCCTAGCATTGCTTATGTTGTTAATCAAGTCTGACAATTCATGAACAAATCTAAGAACTCTCATTTCAGTATTGTTAAACGAATTGTAAGATATGTTAAAGGAACTCTAAAATATGGTCTTCAGTTTGAGGCAAGCAATGATTTCTCTGTACAAATATATTGTGGTGCTAAGTAAGTAGGATGCCTGAATGACAAGCGCTCTGTAATAGGTAAATATGCTTTTCTTGATCCCAATTTGATTTCATGGTGCTCTTAAAAAACAACCAACGGTATCACGCTCAAATTCTGAAGCTGAATATATTGTGCTCTTGCTGTTAACGCAACCAACATTTCTTATATCCAATCACCAGTCAATGATCTTGGTCTTTTTTCAAAATCACTAGTCGTTTTGTTTTGTGATAACATTAGTTGTTCATTTTTTATTTTAAAAATGTTTCAGGCCTTTTCTACCATTTGCCTCTTCTCTAACCTACCGTTTCTCTTGTTGCTTCAAAACTATCTGCTCCTCCTCTCAACCAAATTTTCTGCCGCTTTGATCTTTTTCCATAGCACACAATGATCGTTTCAAAATCATTGATTTTACTCTTGAAGCAAATGAACGAGATTGTCTTTTGGTGGTCTCTCTGTGTTTTTTGTTCTTGGTTGAAGCAATGTGTGCTATGATTTGGGGTTCTTGCCTTATTCATGATCAAGGAAGAGCTGGAATCAAAGAGATGGATTTTGAATATTGGGACTTCGGCCTTAGGCCTTTCTTTCGGAGTTCTTGGTATGACTTTATGGAAATTTTATAACAGAAGATATAAATATATATATATTAAAAAAATCTGACATGGCAATGAATAGACTTAGAATATCTCATTTAGGGAAATAAATTCAAAATAACTCTCATTAAGGAATCAAGATTTTAAAACACCCCATTGTTGTACAAAACTCTAAGTTTGATCTTATATTTTTAAAATTAAGATAAAGTGATTTATATTGGAAAAGCAAACATTGTTTCTTTCTAAGACAACAAATTATTGTAATTTTGAATTCAGGTATCAGCGTAATTAGACAAATATTTTAGTGAAATCTTGCGTATGTGCATATAATATATATATATGTACACACGTCAGTTATATAAATAATCATACTTTTATTTATTATATTATTAAAAATAATTTACGTTAAATCCAAAAGTTAATAATATTTATATTATCTTTTCATTTTATAAAAAAAAAATAATAATAAAGTATCATCTTATGATATATCATTCTTGATTTGTTTAGATTCAGATTGTTTGGGTTACATTTTACTTTTGAAAACCGTTGATAATTAATTGGGATAAGGCAGACTTCAGTAAAAGAACATAGCCTAAAAAATACCCTCAATAAAAATTTTATAAAACCCTTTGCATCTGTTAGACAGAAGAGATTGAAAAACCAAGATGAGGAACAAAATTCAATTAAAAAAGAAAAAGAACAAATGATGTGGACAGAGTGGTAGGCGAACCAAGCGTGTTGTAAAAGTCCAAACATTTGTTAAGTCTAATTGGTCGTTAAAAGATAAAAAAAAGCTAAGAAATTTAAAATCGAAAGGCTTGACAAAATACGGTACCTACATCTTTAATTATATAAATCCTATTTCATTATTAATTAATAGAAATAAGAAAACCTTTTACCATACAGTTTTTTAGTTTTCTACTTCAACACAACACATTTCTGCAGCGGTTCACCGATAAGGAGATTGACCACTCTGTAGCTTGATTAAAGAGTAGTAAGCCCCAGCCCGACCAATAGCTAGGAGACTGGAATGCGATCCTTGTTCAACTACCGTCCCATTCTTTATCACAGCTATGGAATCTGCCTTTTGTATGGTGGACAGTCGATGAGCTACAACTACACAGGTTCTTCTAACCATCATCTTGTCCAATGCTTTTTGGACTAGGCTCTCCGACTCACTATCAAGGGCACTGGTTGCCTCATCTAGGAGAAGGATCATTGGGTTCTTTAGTATGGCTCTAGCCAATGCAATCCTTTGCTTCTGGCCACCAGAAAGCTGAACTCCTCTTTCACCGCAGTAAGTGTCATATCCATCTTTCATAGCACTGCATCAGATAAACATACATAGTCTTGTCACAGAAATGACATATCTGGTATGCACAGTTTTCTAGTTGTTTAATAATCTTTAATTGAAATGGTGAACTGAATACCTTATAAATTCATGAGCATTGGCTATGATTGCGGCCCTCCTTACTTCAGCTTCTGTAACTTCGGCTCTGCCGTAGGCAATGTTCTGATGGATTGTTCCTGCAAAAAGAGTGGGCTCTTGACTCACTAATGCAATATGTGACCTCAAATTTCTCAAGTTGTAGCTCTTTATATCGTATTCATCTATCAAAATGGATCCACTTTGCGGGTCATAAAATCTTTCAATCAATCCAATGATAGTGGATTTCCCGGATCCACTCGGTCCCACAAGTGCCATTGTTTTTCCTGCTTCAATTTTGAGACTCAGGCCTGTGAAGATCATTTGGTTCGGCCTTGCTGGGTAAGAAAAGACTACATCCTTCAATTCAATCTGCCCCTTATTAGTTTCCTCAACTTCAATTCCTTTATAATCTTCGGGTTCAATCTCACTCTTCCTGTCCAGAATAGCAACTATTCTTTTTATGGCAGCACCTCCTTTAGCTAAATCAGAAGTCATGCTTCCAGTATCTGCAATGTTTTTACCAGTGCTCATTAGTATAAAGAATGCTTGGAAGAGATGCTTGGGCGTCACTAGGCCTTTATTTATTAGTCTTCCCCCATACCAGAAGGTCAGTGCTATGGAGGCTGTTGTCAGAAATTGGGAGCTAAACAGACCAAACCCAGAAATGTATCCTTGTTTGATGCTCTGCTGTTGGGGGCCTGTCATTGTTGCTTTAAAGAGATGCAATATCCTTTTTTGAGAGGAGAATGCAATGATAGTCCTGTGGTTAACTATAGCTTCACTTGCTAACTGGCTTCCCTCATTTTGTGCTTTTTGAGCTTTTTGAGACATACTTTTCATTAGAACAGTCTTGGAATAGAAGCTTCCAATGAGTAATGGCTGAAAGGCAATCATAACAATGCCTATCCTCCATGTAACAATCAATGCAAACAAATAGGCCAGGGAAGCACTAAAGAAAACCTGAACTAGTAATGACATACGATCAGCAATAAATGAGCGAAATGTGCTGGCTTCAGTAGATAACCGTGCACAAATAGCAGCACTTGAGTTTTCCTCTTGATCAAACCAGCCAATCTCAAAGGTAAACACTTTTGCAAGTGTTTTTTCTCGAACCCTTTTCACTAGGCGTTCTCCCATGACTGCAAAATTGTAGTGTTGGAGGAGATTAGCAATGAAACTTAGAGCTGCCAGTCCTAAGAAAATCAAGCAGTAGAGTTTGATATCTGATTTGATCTTGGAACTATCTTTTATAAAGTAAACGGAGGCAACTGTTCCTAAGCAATAAGCATAGACTGGTTGAATTGCTCCAGTGCTAACAGCTCCAAAACACCCAAGTAAAGTTCTCTTCCACTCAGGTGCATTCATCTGAAGCAAACGCCAGCCAGAGAGGGGAGGCTGAGGAGCATTATCATTTTGGTTTTCAGAGGAATGTATTTGGCCAGAACTTGCCACACTGATTGAAAATATCGGGCTGAAAGTATATGCTGGGCTGAGAGGATATGCTGGGCTGCTGTGATAGCTAGATCTTGAACTCACCTGAGCCTGGGGAGTTCCGTCACCCGTCAATCTATGATTGTTTCTATATTCTGTTGGATGATGGAAACCATCAAAGGCTTCATTTTCCGTTGCTGTTTGCTGCAATTGCACCATTTTCTTGTACGCCCCAACTTCTCCATTGTTCATTTGCATGAGTTCATCGTGAGAACCTGATTCAATAACTCTTCCTGATTGGAGAACTGCTATCAGGTCTGCTTTACGGATTGTGGAAAGGCGATGTGCAACAACAATAGTAGTCCTGCCTTGTGAGGCATGATCCAGGGCTTCCTGTACTATCTTTTCAGATTGTGCATCCAATGCACTCGTGGCTTCATCTAGAAGAAGGATCATCGGATCTCGGATCAAAGCCCTTGCTATGGCGACCCTTTGCTTTTGCCCTCCTGACAGCTGAAGCCCAAATTGTCCTACCTGACTTGCAATTGAAATAATAACCATTAATTCAGCAAAACAAATAACTTCCGAAGTTATATAAACAAAGGATACGAGGACTTACTTGAGTTTCATATCCGTCAGGCAACTTCACAATGAAGTCATGTGCGTTTACAGCCTTTGCTGCCTTTATAACCATTTCCATTGATGCTCCTTCCTTACCAAAGAGAATGTTTTCTTTAATGGATGTTGCAAAGAGAATTGGCTCTTGATTAACCAGTCCCATTTGGGAGCGCAGCCATTTAAGCTGGAGCTTCTTTATTTTGTGTCCGTCGAGGAGAACATGTCCATTGATAGGGTCATAAAATCTTTCAAGCAAAGAAATGACTGTGGACTTGCCAGAGCCACTTCCTCCAACAAGACCTATCATCTTTCCAGCCGGCACTTTAAGATTGAATCCATGGAGAACAAGTGCATGAGGCCTTGATGGATAACTGAAGTCCACGTCTTTAAATTCAACTTCTCCTCTCACATGTGATAGGATTTTTTCCTTTCCACTTCCGGAGTTTATATTTGGATTGCGATCAATCATCTCGAAAATTTTCGAGGCAGCATGCCTTGCCTCTGAGATGAAAGAGAGATTTGGAAGCGCACTCATAACAGCCCTGAATATTCAACATAGAAACTATTAGTTTAATATCTGCATGCTCCTCTGATTGAATTTTAGTTTTTCTGATTAATGATCAAGTTTAAACATGAAATGAGACAAGGATTCTTGAGAATTAAAGTTGTTGAAGATAAACAACCGGAGAAAAAAATTGCAATATTATGGAGAATAACTCACAATCCTCCCATGATGATACAGATCCCACCTACAAAGACAGCACCGCCGCTTTCTCCCTTTTCAGTAACAAGAACACCACCAACCCAGGCTTGGAAAGCCCAAACTGCATAAATGATTCCCATGCTTCCGATCAGCAATCCTTTTGTGAAACCCTGCTTCATCCCTAGCTCCATACTTTTTTGAAGAGCATTGCTATACTTGTCTAGTGTTTGGTTCTCAGCAACATATGAATACACTGTTCTGATAGAGGAGACTGCTTGCTCTGCAATCCCACCTGCATTTCCATAAGCAGCCTTCATTTCTGCTCCTATGCTCATCAGTAGCTTACCAAATACAAGTCCTGGGATTACGAACATTAGTGCGAATGGTAAAGCAGCCAACGTTAGCCGCCAAGAAAGTTTGAAGGCGACCACAAAGCTTAAGATGAATGATGTCAAGTGAGCCAGGCAGTTCGGTATCTGAGTTAATAGAAGTCCACTAACATTTATGAGATTAAAAACATATACTTTTCAAGGCAAAAAGAGAAGCAGCAGAGGGAAGAAAAAAATGTTCCAGGTTGATAATTACCTTGTCGGCTATGGTATCTTGGATCAAAAGGGCTTCAGAAGTGACAGTAGAAATGACCTGGTATGTTGAGGAAGAGGCTGTTTGATCGTCGAAGAATCCAACTTCTTGGCTCAGAACTGATTTTAAGTATCGCATTCTCATGCGAGATGCCTGCCTCTCTGCACTTCTTGTCCAACAAACTCCTTCTGGAAAATGAACAGAAGTAATGGAAATGAAACTCTTATATAACTTGTCAGTCAACCCTCGGATCTTTAAGTGGGAAAGACTTTCAATGAATTATCAATATGCTCCATAAAGAGCAAGTAAGAAATACAAATTTTGTTCAAGAATGACACCTTTTGAGTACTCATTTGTCTCTCAAACAAGAAACGAAGATTACCTTTATGTACTACAAATGAAAATTACATTTACACTTACCGATAAAAGCAGATATTCCCACTCCAACTGCAGAATAAAGTAGCCGAAGTGCATACTGCAAATAGGATGAGGCAGATTGTAACAATGTGTCAAGTGGAGAAAAATGGGAATAAACATGAGGCAGAAGATAAAGTGGTAAGGCAATGAGGCAGAACATGCAGCATGCTGTAGCAAAAAATGATCTTTCAACATCGGAAGATATGCATCGGCTTGAGTAAACTTCCTAATGTCATTAGTTCCATTCTCAATTTGGCTGTTTTCATCAGTGAGTAACAAATGAAATGCTGTAACTATTATACCTTGTCCACTATTTCACTGGATAAAGATTGATCAGAATCTCCATAGTTGTTTAAAGCACCGCTGAGAATGTACATGTTGACAGGGGACATCATCCCATCTCCAATGCTACCTAAAGTTCCAAAAAACAACAGCAGTTTGTCTATCTTATCAGCACACCGGAAGAGGCCACCACCTTTGGCCGCCATATCACTACTTTCATCCAACACCAACTTCAGTTCGTTTCCTTGATAGTGGTTTTTTTTTTTTTGAAAGACCTTGATTGTGGTTTTTAATATAATGATCTTCACCTACTCTAATTCTTTGCAAGCGAATGTTATATCATTAGAGGTTTACCTCTTGTTTCAGGTGAATGGACACTGTGCAATATTTAATTTTTTGTGGCAATGGATTGAGGGTTTACCATGTTTTGAATTAAGCCGGTACTTGTGCCCATCTTTTGTTCCTGTAATGATTGTTTATTTCAACAATTCCAAACTACTAAGCTTCTCTAGCTTCTTGGATTTTTTTTAAAGGATTTTGCAACACTGAGAAATGATCCCCAAACAAGAAATCCTTGTCTTTTGCTTTATGATGAAGAGAGAATCTGTGATTTCAGATGCCAAAGACAAACAAGGCTAATGCAATTCCAATGTTTTTTAACATGTGTCGCGTGCTTCTTGATTCTGGGCATTGACCCTTTCCTCAAAATCTACTTGTTAACAGCTATGAATGGTGACACTGACAGATGACAAAATGTAAAGCTTGAGAATCATTCGGCAGCGGAACAATTCAGAATTTTAAGTTTCGAAGTGTTAGAGAATAAAAATCAATAATATAAAGATTTGAAAAAAAAAACTTCTCATTCTATTCACTGGAATGCTTAGGTAACTTGGATTTTTTTTTTAAAAGGACAATTTCAGCATTAATAGATCCATTTCAACATTAAAAAAAAAACTAAAAAAAATTTTTTTTGGTGGAAAAAGATACATATAATTATATTAAATTTCAATTCCCCTGTCGGGATTACAACTTGTAATGTCTCTAGGTAATTTACAGCCCATTTTGTCATATAGCAACCGAAGAGATATCGCCACCGGCGGTGAAATAAAAAATACAAAAGGTTCAGCTAAGGATCTTCCCATTTTCGCTAAAGCATATGCACACATATTAGCTTCTCTAAACACATGCATTAACATGGCGTTTTCCAGCTTGCTAAAAAGTGCCCTGCAATCAAAAATGATAGCAAAATGAGTATGGGAAACATTAACATGTTCAAGAACATACCTTACAATTAATTGAGAATCAGTTTCAACAAACTTTTTTTTTTTACTTTTCCACTCTTTCTCTCTAAATTCTCTCTCACAATAATTTTTCTCTTCTATCTCCTTTCGGTTAAATCTTCAAACAAAGAGAATTTCCAAAATATACTCACTTTTTTCCGTTACACATTTTCTTCACGTTAATGCATGTGGAGAGAAAAAAAATGAGTGTACTTAAAAGTTCTCTCAAACAAAATCACCTCAATTTTCAAATCCCAATTGCTGGCAGCCACATCGAAAGCCAAATTCCATCGTCAATTCTGACTTACTGGTGCCAGATTTTCTCCAAAATTACCCAAAAACTCTTCTCTTACTCATTTTTATTGTTGGTTTTCCCAAAAAAATAAAATTTAAAAAAAAAACAGAAATCACACAAAAAAAATTCTACATCAATCCTCACCAAAACGAGGAAACGACACAAAAAGAAGTAAAAAAAAAGTAGAAGAAAACTAATAAAAATTTCTGGTTAAAGGGATTCTAAAAGATTTGTGATATAGAGGCCTGGCCAAAGGTAGAATAAATGTTAGAAATTTTATTGTGAACTACCATTAATTAGTAATTTTATAGTTTAACAAAACATATTGATAATTTAATCTTCATAAACATGCCATAAAATTCAATTTTGTTAATTGTGATTATGAATGATATAAATTTTGCATATCTTGTTGAGTCGATGTAGTATATTGATAAGTAAGCCACTAGATTTTGGCAAATAATATATGTATATGTATATGTCTATGGTTAAATCTGTAATTTACTTCTCATAATACAGATATTTACATATCGAGAACCAATTGAAAAAGAAAAAAAGAAGAAAAAGATTAGTCTAATCATAATCTTAGAGATTCTGTTTCTATTCTCAATGTTATGGAACCAAACGAGTACACATATTTAACTATTTGATATATGACTTTGGTGTTTTAATTGTAACATAGGGATTTATGAATTTATTCTTACAAGAAAAACATAGTTGAAAACCTAGGTTTTTAGGGCGGCAATGAAAGTGTTTTGGGAAACTTAAAATTGTAAGATATCTCTCAGCTAGGATCGTTTTGGTATTTTAATTTAGAGAAAATCAAGACAAGGAAAGGGAAGAGAAAGTGAATTAAAAAGAATTTTTTGAGAATTCGTGAATCCAACTATGGAGGATGGCGGCTTTCGTGGCAACCTACCATAGGAGGTTGTTGGTTTATTATTTGGGTAGAGAGAAGGTAGAAGATTAAGGAGAGGGAAACTGCTAAAAGGTGAAAGAGAAAAAGAGGGGAAGCTTTGTTTTCTAGTTTTTACATTCGAGGGATTAGAGAAGAAAAGAAATGAAAAGAATGAAGAAAGGGAAGAAAAATAATTTATTTATTTATTATTGTTATTATTATATTATTATTGGAGCGATGGAGTTTTTTATAATTATTTTTAAATCTTAATTTAAATGTTTAAAATTGTAAATTGAGTATTTTTATGTGATATTAGAGTGATAATAGAGTTTATTAAGATATAATCAAGTTGAGTTGAAATGATTCATTGCCATATCAAACTCAATTTAGATTGAAAAATCAAAATTTGACTTAAGTTCGATCGAATTTAATTTTTGAAATTCGAGCTCTATTTGACAGAATATATGAGTCGTTCGAGCTTTAGTTGATAAGTTTAATTTATAATTTTTCAATCATATATTATAAAGTAAAAATAATGAATTAATAATCAATTAAATTAATGATCAAATATTAAAAATATTTATTAAAAAATTTATTTAAGTTCGTGAATCATTCAAGTCAAACTTTAAAATAATAATAATCATTTGGATTAATTTTTAAACTAACTCAAATTTGAGACGAGTTAAATTTAAATAATTATTAAATCAAACTGAAATAGTTCACAAGTAATTTAACTTTTTTGCACCCCTATTTACAAATAAATATGATTAGCTTATTAGCTAGAAGAAACTTTATAGAGAACATAGCTCACAATCTTAAGATTCCTAATTGCAGTCCCAAAAGAACTCTTAATACAACCACAGCCAGTTAGTTTAATTAAATATAGGCCTAATTCACATTAATCCTATGTTTAGATTGGGAGTGTGGATGGGAAATGAAAAGAAAGCTAAGTAAAACAATGGAATATTGAAAACCTTTCCTTTGTTTGAAAAAAATTTTTAGCTAAAGGAAGGAAAGAGATGGGGAGTGAGCACCCCTTGCTTTCTTTTGACTTATTTAGTTTTTTTTTTTTAAATCCCAATTTAGGGTAAACGAGAAGGAAAAAAACTTAAAAAAAATTTAACAAGTAAAATACCAAAATTAATTTTATTATATTATAAAATTTAAAACAAAAGAAATTATAATTGGAAAAAAATTATAATGAATCATTTCTTTTTCTTTTCATTGCTTAACTAAACAAAGGTTGTTAAAATTACTTTCTTTTCCTTTCTTTTATTAATTTAAGCTATCCAAACAATGAGAACATGTACAATTTCCTTTCTTCTCTTTTTTTTTAGTTTACATTTATTTCCTTTCCATTCTTTTTTTATACTAATGTCTATCCAAATATAGCGTAAGTGACAAAATTTTCCTAGCAGTTTTAATTTAGCAGGCTCGTGTTTACCGTCCTCTTGTTAAGCTTAGCTATCTTGGTTTATCATTTTCTTGGTGCTGCTTTGTCCTTTATTTTATTATTTTCAAAGAGCTAGGTAATATCGCCCTCTCCTTGTCAGACAGGGAAATTTAACCCTTGTGAAAGATTCACTTCAGATGCTTTTGCTTGTTTGGATGCTTAGATTTTTCTCACAATGTAGTTTTTCGTGTACAGTTCTTATATTTTGGAAGGATAATTATTACATACACTGATAGTGGAGTTTTTTACTCCACAAGCAACGTTAAGATCATGACATGTGTCTTATAAAAATATTAAAATAAATAAAACAGGACATGTATTACGATCTTAACGCTGCTTGTAGAGTAAAAAAACTCCATTGTCAGTGTATGTAATAATTATCCATTTTGAAATTATCTTTTGTAAGTTTACCCAACTTGCAAATGCAAACTAAATCATTGATTCCTGCTTTATATGCATTATTATAACATATACAATGAGACAGGGACATGCTCTTGGAGTTGGGAAAGAAAAAGGTGGCAGAAGGTTAATTTGCTGTCAGAATCAATTTAACCTAAAATATCTGGCCGTTTGGTTAACGGTATGAGCCCTTCACCTAAGCTGAAATCTCTGGCAAGAATAAAAGAACTCGATTAATAGTTTTATATCTTCTTTAAAAATGACCCATTGGTTTGTCTATTTCAAAATAACTATATTCCTTTTCTGGCATGGTATCTTCGATTGAATGAGCATCAGAGTCTTCAGACATAACAGACAACTTGGAAAGTTATTGGACGAAGCACCTTGATTGTCAAAGTAACCAAGTCGTAGCCTTAGGACTGATTTTAGGTAATCCATCTCATCCTAGATGTCTGTCTCCCTACACTTAGACTTGACAATCATAAACAGATACTATGACACGATATCAAAATAATACGAAACAAAATATGTGAAGATGATAGTTGTTAAAATTAAATAAAACTTGAATAAAAATCATATATGAATAGATTAAATATTAAAATTAAAGTTTTTGATTTTTCGTATCGAAACGAATTTTAACATGAAATTTTTATGTTTTATACGATACGAACACAATTTTACATGACACAAGAATGAATTACAAACACAAATTACCAGATCTACATGTAATTTTTCTCCAACAAATTCCTTTAGCATAGTGACTGGAATGAGAGTCTTATCAAAGTTTCAAAATGTAAGATTATGAGCCCTTCCTTGAGCTTGATGGTAAGATACACGCGTTATCTGCCTCAAGAACTTGGATTCAAGGGCTGCCAAAGAAAAAAAATGTAAGATTATGAGTATATTAAACAAGTTGACTAAATTTCAACTCAATCGAATCATGAATCAACTTCGTTTTGATATCTTGATTAAACTATGACCATTACTACTCGTGATAAGAAAAGGATATTGTCCTTGAATAGATTGACTTGGCTCATTTTCCACAAACGAGAATGTAAGCCCAATCCAACATTCTTTAGTGCTTATCCAAATCCATATACCAAGATTTGCATATATCTACTCTGTTTGAGGTTCTGTGCTCGTCAAGGATTCTCATGGTCGCGGCAACATTTTATGATCCCACGAATTGTTGAAATCTTACATCGTATATGGAAAACATTAACCAGAAAATTAATATGAATAGTGTATAGTGAGGGATATTAGACACTGAATGCCAATTTTCTTGGAATAATACACCAAGAAGCCTGCCAAATAAACTCACTCTCTCTAATAAATGAAACTTGGCTAGCACGAATCATTTAAGTTCAATGTAGCAGTAAAAAGAAACTTTAAATGTAACTTTAGTTTTGTTTTTTGTGACCCATTGTTAAACACAACCCAGTAAAAAAGTAAATTTCTTCCGACAATCCAAATTAAATTCTTATTTCACTTTTCTTTAAAATTTTGAAACTTTTCATCCCAAAATTCCCAAATTCCCTTCTTCTCTAACAACTCAAAATAATTACCACCAGATTTCTAAACTTCCATCGGAAATCTGTTCGGAAACGACTGAAGATATATGTTTTAAGTTATTGTTCTCTAGTTTTTTCTTTAAATTTTTGGAAAAAAAAATTGCAAATATGGGATTCTAAAAACTCCGTATTCGCAAAGCACACGTGTTTGAAGAGAGTTTACTTCAACAAATCATTTTTGATATACCCAAAATTGCCAAATTTTCTTTATCTCTTACGACTCAAAATAATCACCACTAAACTCTGAATTTTCATTAGAAATTTGTTTGAAAACAATTGAATGTATGTTCTAAGTTATTGTTTTTTTTTTCTTTAATTTTTTTAAAACAATTTGCAGTCTGGTCTAAGAACCTCAATTTCACGAGAAATGTGTGCCCCAAGGAAGTGAACTTCCGCAAAGCATTTTTGAGCTTGCATATCTTACTCGAGAAATTCTAAATAAAACTCTTATTTTACTCTTTGCAACCGTAATTTTTAATTTTATTCAAAGAAAAAAATATATCTTTAAATGAAAAGACTTTATTAATGTAAATGAAATTACAAAATTAATCCTAACACAAAAATTCCCTACTTTCTTCTTCCTCTTCTTTTCATTTTCTTCTCCAATTAATCTTCGGCTTCAACCCTGCATCAATAACATGAAAAGAACAAAAATAAATTTACAACCGAAGAAAAGAGAACATAATATGCCACTAATCAATCATGGGAAATGAATGCAATTAATCCACAAAACAAACTATAATGAATTTTGTTAAGGAATGTTGTTAAGCTTGTTTCGTGGATTAATTACACTTATCTGAACCCAAGATTAACTATCAATATAATATGTTCTCATTTCTTTTGTTGTAAATTCATTTTTGTTTTTTATGCTATTGATGCAAGGTTGAAGCCAAAGATTTGGAGAAGAAAATGAAGAGAATAGAAAGAAGAGTAAGAAATATGTATGGATTTTTTATGTTAGGGCTAATTTAATAATTTTATTTAGATTAGCCAAGAAAATTTTTTTCTAAAATAAAAAAAATTAATTAAACAAACAAAATAATAGAATTTCTCAACTAAAATTGTAAGTGAGTGAACTACTGAGGCGAGTCTAACAAAAAAAAAGGGGTTATTCGACGTCGTATTTGTAGCTCAATTTTCGGAGATGGACGGCTAGAAATTAGAGCGCACTGGATGCGAAAAAAAGATAAGGTCCATCATATTAGTTCCGTGGCGACTTTGGAATTTGATGATCAATCGGCCGAGAATCGAACCTCCGCAGAACAGACTCCATTGAAGCTCAGAACTGGTGAAGAAGAGAAGAGAAGAGAAGAGAAAGATGGTGAAAGTGGCCACTTACTTCGCAATGACATTAGGCGCCTTCGTTTTCTGGCAAACCATGGAAAAGGTGCACGTCTGGATCGCCCTCCACCAAGACGAGAAGGTTCTTTTTTCTTTTTTAAGTTCCCCTTATCTTGCACTTTTCGATTTAATTTCTAGTTTTAAATCCGAATTAGGTAATCGAAATATGCCCACTTAAATTCACTTCATTTTTTCCATTTCAGTTCTTGGATAGATGTTTTTATTTTGTTATTAGCCGATGGATTGAAAGTTGAAACCCTAGAATTTTTTTTTGCTTTTTTAATAATTATTGTGTTTGCAGAAAGAGAGACTGGAGAGAGAAGCGGAAATCAGGAGAATGAGGGAAGAGCTGCTTCAGCAGGCCAAGCAGAACGATCGTCTCGCGTAAATTCTGCGTTCAAGTCCTCTTCTACTTGTTGCTGCTGTCTCTTATTTTCTTTTTTTTTTCCCGGAATTTTTCTAATTTAGACTCAATGAAATCGTGGTAAAAAAAAAAAAAAACCATATATTGCCATTGATGATCTCGATAAACCCATGATATGTCATGGACGAATTGTTGTTTTCTTCTTCTTTATAAAATGCCATCTCTATCTATTTGAAATTGATGGGAATCTCTGTTTGTTTCACGTTTATGTTACGTGTGCATCTTTCTCATGTTCACTCATCTTGATGAAGATGAACCTTGAGAATTGATTAATCGCATTATGGTGACTATTGAATGTATTTCTTTGTAAATTTTGTAGGATTTTGACTGCTAATCTCTCTTGTTGAAAGAGTGAGAATCTAAGTTCTAGCTTTTGTTTTTTCAGATTAGGGCTAAATAATTTGATGCTATAGGACAATGAGAAAAATAATATTAGTGCATTGTTTGTTGACAGAATTAGGGCTAAAAAATTTGATGCTATAGGATGACGAGAAAATAGTATTAGTGCATTGTTTGTTGAGAGATTTGTATCTTACTTGCTGATATTGATGAGCAAACCACCTTCCTCCTCTAATATGGTTTGTCAGGTCTTACCTGAAACTAGGTAAGCCGATTCTGTTGGCTGCCTGTCCTTTTTAATCATCAAGCAAGTGGCATTTAGACGTCTAATTTAGGACATTCTATAAAGGAAACATTACTTTTTTTTATATGAAGTACATTATTTTGTTAAGTATATGTATCAAAGGCTTGCCAAATACTCTAAGGCTTTACTGTTTAGGAAGGATAGAAATGGGGAAGAATAAAAAATTTATTAATCCAATTGTTAGATTTTATAATCACTTTTTTAGTTTGTAGCTTATTCATTAAATTAGTAAAATTTCCATCCATATCCCTTTCCATCTATTCTACCAAGGAAAGTCTAAGTCTAGCATGAAAACACACACACACACACACAGGGGGAATAAAAATACTTGGCTTTCCTAAAGCTCTCTTCTTCTACTGTTATTTCTTATTAGCCAAGCATTAAAGATCAGGTCTTACCTGAAAACACATTTACATTTTCATATCTATTTACTGTCAAGGCTTCAACAATGCTTCCCCTCGATAATAAAACAATCATGTTCTCTGCCTGACATGTAGTTACTGTCAGCACCGTGGCCACACTACCTTTGCTCATTATGAATGATTGATAGTTTGTTACCTTGTTTAGACATGATAGAATGTTATTGACCTGTAGTCAAATATATGTTTTATTAAGCATCTGAAAATGCCAGATTCATTCTATTTCAAGGCTAACTTTTAGGCTTACCCTTTGATATTAACCATTTATCCCTTCTGCCCATTGTGATGTCTGTGCAAATGTGTTGGTTACTTGGTTTTATTATGTATGTGTGCCTCACAAAGCCACTCTAAGGTGAGAAAGTGAGATTGCTAAGGATATTAAGTGGACAATGATGTTATGCCAATGATGATGTAAATGCAGACTAAGCATACCATGCCCCTTCTGACCCTGCTAAGGACCTGCTGGTTCAATTTTTTGCTTAAGCAATTCATACCAGGAACTGAAGCAAATTGCTGTAGATTGTTGCTCCTGTATTTTGGTCATTGTAAGGTGGATGTCTTTCGACCAATGATTATTTCTATTTGTATGTTATACGAATGAAAGGCTTTCAGTTGGAGTTGGCCAGTGTGACGGTTCACTCCTTACCCAATCTTTCTTTTTTTACCTCCCTAAAGTACAATTACTTATTTTGCTATGTGGGTTCAAATGAAATAAGACGAGATGAAAGTACTTATGTTCTTTCTGTTGAAAAGATAAGATGTTTTACGCATATTTCATGGGTAATGGCAATTCTTCTGCCCATTAGTGCAATCCAAATGCTACATATGTGTACAACGTATATATGCAACGTGTACAAATTATCAGATCTTCGGAAGAAAAGACATGGCAGTTTTGGGCACTGTTTTCTCCAGGACATGCAAGAAATCGTGTTCTATATTCCCTCTGGCAACTACAAGTTCATAATCAATTTGTCTCCTTCTACAAACAAGTTAAGCAAAGGCAACGTGGGTTAGCATGTAGATTGTTGGTAATCTACACACTTTCACAAAACCGCCTCTGAAAATAGGTGCAAAGTTGAGTTCCCCCATAAGGGCACAACCTCTGTCGCCTTAATTTCTGGTTAAAGCCTTGTAAAGGTAAGATGCAAACTACCTACCTTTGTCAGCATAAAAGGACATGCTGACTGTAGTTGAATATCATTCGATAATTTTTGTTATCCTTGATTACTTGGTGTGGACGCCCACAACAGGATTTCACCTACAAAATCTGCATTTTATGTGGTTTTGAAATCCATAAACATGGATACATGGAAATTAATCTTAGTTGTATTTTCATTGGCTCTGGTTTTAGGGCTGGCTGAGAGTTTCGATTACCATGAGAGCGATTTGGCCTCTAAGGAGAGCCTGTGGGACTTGTACGAGAGATGGAGGAGCCACCATACGGTCCCACGTAACCTGAAGGAGATGCAAATTCGTTTCAATGTGTTCATGGAGAATCTGAAACATATCCACAAGGTGAACCAGATGGATAAGCCTTACAAGTTGAAACTGAACGAGTATGCAGATATGACTAACCATGAGTTCATGAGTACAAGGAGCTCAAAGATCAGCCATTATCGAATGTTACATGGTCCAAGGCGGATGACCGAGTTCAGGCATGAGAAGACTGACAGCCTTCCTCCCTCCATTGATTGGAGGAAGAAAGGAGCGGTTACTGGTATCAAGGACCAAGGCAAATGTGGTAAGGACTCTTACCTTTTTAAGTAAGTTTTCAACTAGCAAACATATGTTAATAAATTCACCATCAGGAATATCTTTGAAGCTTCCAAGAATTTCAGATTTTCAGTGTTACTGGTGAAAGTATCATTGGAACTTCTATAAATTGCAGTAACAAAGTATTTTTAAAACTTGGAATAAATTTGTTGCTGCCCTACTTTCTTGCATCCTTATCAAGATATTGTGCAGTTCCATGTCCATCAGAATTCACACGTTGCTATGCAGTTACTCAAAATTATTGATGTCACAGGTAGCTGCTGGGCATTTTCGACTGTAGTTGCAGTGGAGGGTATAAACAAAATCAAAACAGGGGAGCTTGTGAGTTTATCTGAACAAGAGCTGGTTGACTGTAATAAAGAGAACCAAGGTTGTGATGGAGGATTGATGTAACAAGCATTTGAGTTCATCAAGCAAAGTGATGGACTAACAACTGAGAATAACTACCCCTAACAAAGCCAAAGATGAGTCCTGTGACTCATTCAAGGTAAAAAGAAAAACTCTTTCTTAATTCTGTCTTTATGCAGATACGTTGATTTGAATCTGCTGCCGCCAAATTTTCAGTTAAACGGTCCAGTTGTGATCATTGATGGCTATGAAATGGTACCAGAAAAAAATGAGAAAGCTCTAATGAAAGCTGTTGCAAACCAACCTGTGTCTGTTGCTATAGATGCTGGTGGCAAGGATTTCCAGTTCTACTCAGAGGTAATTAAATTTTCAAGCCATAAAACTGATAAATATATACAGTTTGGTGAACTTTTAGGCCTACAAAATGAATGTGCAAAAGCAGAAGCTAGTGCCATTGCAAATGTCTAATAAGTTATTATTAGATTCCCCATAACTACAAAATTTGTTGCAGGGGGTATTCACCGGGGACTTTGGCACTGAGCTGAACCATGGGGTGGCAGTGGTGGGATATGATGCAACTGTGGATGGGACAAAGTACTGGCTAGTGAAGAACTCGTGGGGCGGCGAGTGGGGAGAGAAGGGTTACATAAGAATGCAACGAGACATTGATGCAGAAAAGGAGCTGTGTGGTTTAACTTTGGAAGCCTCTTACCCTGTGAAGTTGCATTCTACCAACTTTAGGAAGGCTTCCCAAAGCCCCAATGCCAAGGATGAACTGTAACTCAGCTGATCGTTTTGTTGGTCGAGTTTGTATGTTAAAGTGAGGCAAGTGTTGTCATAGTTGCATAAAATGCCTCTCAAATTAGGTGCTCTTCTGCGACTTGTGCATTTATATACGATGTGTTGTTTATTGCGAAATGCTATGAAATCATAATAAAAGATGTTGAATCCTTGGAATTTTGATAGCTAAAAATGAAACAACCGTAAATTAGTTCTTTCTCTTTACATCGAGGATGGGAATGGAAATCCATTTCTTTAAAACAGAAAAGGATTGTACAAACAATCAAAACTTGATCTAGTGATTATTATCTTATATTAGAGAAATTAGATCCAAAGTTCGATTCTTTCATTCTTTCTTTATCCTTCCAATCAACCAAAATACAAGAGAAAAGCATGTACAAATACAATGAATCATATTAACTTCTTTTTCTTTTTTTTTCTTTTTTGGGCTGTTAATACAAAAAGTAGTATTATCGCGCTTCTTTTAGATACAAGAACTTTTTATTACTTTATTGTGATAAGAGTTGGCCAAAAAATCCTAAATCTGCTAATTGAAATAACAATAATAAAAAGCAGTAATTTGTTGAATTAGAAAAAATATATAATAAATTTTAATTTTAGAATATTTAAAAGTTCTTATCACTTTTTCTTACTCATTACTTGTAGTTGTAAGTTATAACCTTGTTCAACTTTTGTCTCGTCATGAATGAAAGCACTTGGAGAACATGCATCAAAGCGTGGTCATTACTTTTTTTTTCTATTAAAGCAGCTTATTAATTACTATGGAGTGTGTAATATTTAATTTTGTGTATTTAACGATTTTTTTTATTAAATATGAGATTGAATGCACTTTGTTTAATTTTTTAGGCACATGACTTGACATTTTTTCTTGGTTGATGGTAGCATTACGTTTTCATCAAAATTAACTCACCTCATCTTGTTTTGGAATTTCGCATGAAACTGATTGATCTGATTTACTCCGTTAGATTCTCAATATAAAATCAATCATTCAAAAATTGATTCTAATATCATTTTTAGATAGTCATTACTTGCCAGCCAAAAGGTTCTTGAATATTGGAAAACGTAAAAGTCAGTAGTCAAAAATTAGAGAATAGAGTTGTACTGAGGTTTATTTATAGGCGAATATTCTAAAGTAATTACTTGGGGGTGATAACGTCTTTTTAGTAGAAGTTTGTTTCCAAATGTAACACAAATTTCTTCAATATCGGAATGGTGGGAGGCTATCGCCGGCAAGAGACTATAGAAGGTGCGGCATAAAACGACAGAGGAGTCTGTCGCTTATACAGGAGACCGATGTGTGCCATGTGTTAGAACGACAGGCAACGGGCGATAGACCCACAGCTCGATGCCTCCAACAGGGGCTCTATCGCAGGCGAGAGGGACCTGCATGTTGTCTAACCATCTCTCACCGAATGCCACGTGGCGAGCATTCTGACGTTTGGGCCCTAGCCCTATATGAATCGGCTTTGCCATATCAATTGCTCCCCACTCTCTTGTTGGATTTTTCCAATCAAGACAGTATAAATACTCCCACATAGGACATTGTAGTCTTTTCCTGATTTTTTTGTGATTTTTCTGATATTTTTTACAGGTCAAAAACCTCATCTCTGCAGGAGGTGTTATCAGGCGCGACGTTTAGTATTCTCTGTCGCGGCTATAAAAGCAGTCGAAGTTCGGCAAAATCAAGCACGAAAAACCTCCGATCCATCACTCTGCCGCACGTTAGCTCTCTCGCCAAAAAAGGTCTATCGCAAAAATAGTCTTTCGCCCTCTCACAAAAGTCTCTCACTTACACTATCGCAGTAAGTGTTTACCTTTTGCCCTAATTTAATATCTCTCGCACTTGCTTTTAAGTCTCTCGCTGTTGTCTAGTCTTTCGCGTAGGGCTTAGAGGTCTCCCGTTTCTCAGGTCTCTCGACCGTAGGGCTTTCACACATCTTGTTTGTCAGGTCTCTCGCCTATAGGTCTTTCACCCATAGGTATTTTGCCATTCCTTAAGTCTGCCACCTCACATCCTATCCTCGACCAACCATGTCTTCACAACGCCCTAGTAAATCATTTAGAAGAGGTGGTGTCGAATGCACACTAACGAATGTGGATTTAGAAAATATCAATACTTGTTTTCCCCTTCATTCTGGTTATCGCTATAGACTTCCAGCCGATGGGGAAGTTACACCCGACAGAGTTAGAAGCGGCGTAGCCGTTCATAAAGCGTCTTTATCCTTCAATTTTTGTTTCCCTCTTCCTGAGTTTGCTTATGCTTTCCTTAGGTATAAGAATATTGTTCCGTGTCAACTCCATCCCCACGCATGAGCTCTCTAATATTATTTTCAATAGTATGCTGTAATTTAGATATTGTCCCAACGATTCCTATTTTAAGTGCCTTTTTCAAAGTCCGTGGGCTAAAAGGACTGATAACGTTTTCTTTTCAAAGATTAAAGGTTGACGGGTTTCCTAATAAAATTTTTTTGGACCTTCCTAATAAATTGCATGGTTTTGAGAGCGAGTGGGTCGTTGTTGAGATTCCAAGCGATTTACAAATTCGTACTAGGTGGAATTGTGATACCAGCGACCACTTGAAGCGCTCAGAAAAATTCGACTTAGCTAGCTTGAGGGTCCACTTTGGCAACCCATTAGGCGTATATGTTCCACCGGGGAGCGAAATTTACTTTCCCTTTTAACTCCAGAGAACATTACAGCCGCCGGCTGGGGAGTAAGCAGAGCTGTTCCTGGGACTGCTGCTGCTCCGTCCATCCTTCCTTCAACCTCGCCTATTCTTGGTTCTAGTTCTAGTCGCCCATCCTTAGTTCCCATCGTTGAATCAACTACTCCCGTAGGTCGTCTTGTAGATGAACCTTCTCCTGACCCAAGGGACAAGGCATCCGAGGCCGCGAGTGCCGGTTAGCCATCTGACGAAGAACTTGAATGGAACCCAGGCGATGTCTTTGGGAATCCTTTCTACGACTTTTCATCAGATGCAAACTTGGCTAACTTAGAAGACTTTGGTGATATTATAGGTTTTCGATTCATTTTATTCCTGGCATATGTGTGCGTGGTATTTTTGAACTTTATTTGCTAACTCCTTCTCTTTGTGTTACGCAGATATGAACTTCACGGCAGCTATGCATAGAAGGGAGGCCACTGAGTTTGCTAGGGCTATTTCAGTAGCTCCCTCATCTCAAGAGAGGCCTCGAACTGAGGCATCCACTTTCGAGCATCCTTGCGCCCCTACTCTTCCTCCTCCTCTTCCTCCGATCATCAGCGAGCCTAGTTGCCCCACTCAAGAGGCCGGAAGAGGCATCTTATCCCTGATTGTAGCTTGAACGATCACGAGAGTTCAGGGTCGTAGAGGAGTGAGTCCACCCACCAAGAATGTGACCCCAGTACTGCCGAGAACAGGTCGGCTCCTTGTAGGCCTCGTCGTAAATACCGGAAGAGGTTAATAATCGAAGGCTCAATGCCTACGAGGCCAATTCTGCCTAAGATAATCGATCCTACCTTGAGGCGATATCTAGTAGATGGTGGGGTCGTTGTTGACGGAGAAGATTTTCAGACCTACCTCGATGTCAACAATAATGATAGCATCGAGAAACCCGGGGTAGCTTCTCGTCTAGCCTAGAGTACCATCCTTCCTTGCGACGAGATGGGGCTTTTCACGAACCTCACAGAGGCTGAGAACAATTCTGACTACCTCATAATGAAGGTGAGAGCGTCGCCCTTATTTGGTAATGATACTCCCTTTTTGAACTTCTTTTATCAGGTTTTTGAGTTATGTTGCTTTTGTTTTGTCAGGTGGCTCAACAGACGGTTGCCGTTAATGCACGGCACAGGGCTCTCAGAAAGCAAGTTGATAAAGAGATTCGTGAGCTCCGAGATAAAAACATGGAGCTTCAGAATGAGGTTGCCCAGCATCGCCCATATACTAGCAGAGTCGAGGAATCGAGGAAAGAAAACGAAGCCTTAAGACAACAAAATGCGAGCCTCGAGCACAAGCTGCAAGAAGAACAAACGAAGGTAGTATTCCTCGAGGGATATCAGGAAGCTTACAATAAGGTGGCTCATGACTTTGAGGTTGCGAGGTCTCAACGGGACGAGGCCGTGGAGGAGTTAAACAATGCATTAGATCGGCAAAGGGAGGTCCGAATCGAAGCCGTTCGTGAGTACCGCCTATCTCAACATTGCTATGAAAAGAAGGAAGAGTTTGAGGCAGGATTCATCAAGTACGGCTTCTACTTGGCTCGTGCTTGGTTGGAGAAGCATAGGCCTAACGAGACTTTCCCTAAGTTGCTTTTCACTCAAGAGGGCCATTACTATGAGGCTCCTTCCTGGACCAAGTATAAACCCGACTCACAAAGTCCGGATGATTATTTAGAAGAGGGAGCCATAGATGACTTGGATAATCTTGAAGGTCCATGGCCTCCTCGATAGCCACGCAGCCAGCCTGAGTCTATTGAGGCACGTGACCAATCTAGTCCTGTAGAGGTGCGTAATGAGCCTGAACCCGTCGAGGTAGGTGATTAACCCGAGCCTATTGAGGCACTGCAAGGGTTAGACGACGACAAGCTCCAATTCTTCGAATTTACTGCCGTCGATCCCGTGCTAGACTCTGTGGCTGTGGCTGGGCCCTCAAGCGACATTCCTATTTCTGAAATCGCTCCTCCGACTCCCCCAGATCCTAGTACTAACGCAGCGTCTTCTCACCCCGACTGACTTGGTTCTCACCATAGATTAGGAAATTTTCACTTTCATTTTATCTTTTCATTTCATTTTATTTGTTAATTCATCTAAACGATGTACAAATTCGTTCTTAATGAAAAGTACAATCTCTTTTTTGTAGCTTTTTCTTCTTTTGTCTGAATTCAATATAATATTTTGTATCCACAAGAACAATTCAAGGCTCTTAAAAGCAGCGTTAAATACGTCTATACTTTTATAGCGATAAAGTAATTCCATTTTTGCGGCATAAAGCGTATCTTTTACTTTTACAGTGTTCAACGTACCACTACGCCATATTACTCCCCAAGTTCTTCTTTGAAACAGTGTTGTTGTTCCTGTTCAAAGATGAACTTTTTCTCGAGCATTGTGCCTATCTCGCGCTTTTTTCGCTTAAGGACTTGTTGGAATTGATAAGACTATAACATTTTTTATGCCAACACAAAATGTTAAATGTGATTTGTTAAGCAATTGCAGCACATATACATCCGATAAAATTGTAACATACCTCATAACGTATTTCACAACTTGCATTTTGTGTGCTACTTAGGTACCGTATTTGTCCATACACTTCTTGAGGATTTTACAATTTGCTCATTTTGCGCATTTTTCGCTTAAGGATTTTCTAGGATGGCCCGTCTCGCTCATTTTTCACTTAGGGACTTTTAGAGAGTTGCCCATCTTGCACCCTTTTGTGCTTAAGGACTTATGTTTTGCCCGTCTCGCACTTTTTGTGCTTAGGGACTTATGTTTGCCCGTCTCGCACCCTTTTGTGCTTAGGAACTTATGTTCGCCTGTCTCGCACCCTTTTGTGCTTAGGTACTTACATTTGCCCGCCTCACACCCTTTTGTGCTTAGGTACTTACATTTGCCCGCCTCGCACCCTTTTGTGCTTGGGGACTTATGTTTTGACCGTCTCGCATCGTTTGGTGCTTAGGGACTTATGTTTGCTCGTCTCGCACCCTTTTGTGCTTAGGGACTTATGTTTGCTCGTCTCGCACCCTTCTGTGCTTAAGGACTTATGTTTGCCCGTCTCGCATCATTCTGTGCTTAGGGACTTATGTTTTGCCGTCTCGCACCTTTCTGTGCTTAGGGACTTATGTTTGCCTGTCTCACACCCTTTTGTGCTTAAAGACTTATGTTTGGCTAGCTTTTTTCTTCAATAATTTCCGTTCCTGTAACACATAAACCATTTAATGTATTGCATTAGAAAATGTAGAATATGAATAACTGGCCTTTATTCATAAATCAAACGATAACAAAGCAAGGATAATATTATTAGAACTGATGGAGAAATAAGAATAACAATAATAAGAAAATATAATGCATTTATTGCCAGTACAACTTAAGGTTATTAGTTTTCCAGGTCTTTGAGATCTCTTTGCCTTGTAAAGTTTCCAAAGCGCATGTGCTTGGTCCGATCATCCTTCTAATTCTGTAAGGTCCTTCTTTGGTCTCCCCTCACTTGACCAACACCGTGAGGAGTCGGGAACTTCATTAACATATAGCAAGGGTGTACTACCGCCCTCATGTCATTCAACAACGGTCGCCCAAGTATCATATTGTAAGCCACCGATGTTGACTTCACCACTATAAACAATACTTGGCGGACACACTTCTCAGGTTCTCCCCTAACGTGATAGGTAGCTAAACTGCACCTACTACCTTCACCTTTTCTCCAAAGAAGCCATATAATGGTGTGGGCACTGGCTTTAGCCTATCTTTCGAGATATTCATCTTCTCAAAGCAATTCCAGTAGACTAAGTTTACCGAACTCCCATTGTTGATTAGAATTCGACTCACCGGGTGCTTTGCTACAACTGCCGATATCACCATTGGGTCATCATGAGGGATTGTTAAATCTCCTCTGTCAGCTGGTGTAAAAGTGATGGGCTCTTGCCTTTCTTCTATCACTGAGTTAACTTAATAGGCCTGTCGAGCGTTAGACTTTTGAGACGAGGAGGATGTACCAGCTAACGTTTCTCCTCCAAATATAACGTTGATTACTGATCTTGTGGGCTCGTTATCTTGCTCTGGGTTCCTCCTTTTTATCCTCATATCATTATTTCTCTTATCACCTTCATTTCTTCCTGCATTCCTCCTATTCTCATCTCTTCTATCCCTTGGGTAATTTCCCTTGTTTCGAATGGGATAGTTGTTTCTGTCACTCCTCCATACAAATCGAATTATCTTTCCTTCCTGTGCTAGCCTTTGTAACTGATTCATCAACTCTCTACATTTCTCTGTCGAATGTCCATGTGTCGAGTGATAGTTACAGTATGAGTCGAGCTCATGACCTAGATTCCTAAACGTCTTCTTTGGAAACCGTATAAGACCTGACCCCTCAATAGCTGCCAGCACCGAAGTCCGAGGTTCAGTGAGCGAGGTGTAGGCGTTGTATTTTAATACAGGGGCTTGATCAAATTTTCTCAGTTAGCTAGAAGATGCTTCAGTGACTTCTCTTCCTCGTTTCCTTCCTTCTCCTTACTCCCCATTCAACACCATTTTCATCACTTCTTCTTGAGTGATATACTTATTTTCTCAAGAAAGTAAGTCGGAGATTGTGGTTGGCTGGTCTAGTGAGAGGGACTCCTACAACTTCTCAGACCTTGTTCTCTGTAATATGGCTGCTACGACTATACCAACTTCAAAATCTCGTACCTCCAAAGTGGCGTCTTTAAATCTATCCACATAACTTTTCAACGACTCCTTAATCCTTGTTTAAGGGTGACTAAATAAGTTGGCTCCTTCTTTCTCTGACTATTTACTGCAAACGCTTTAAGGAATTCAGTTCGTTGTTGGTCAAAAGAGACAATAGACCACTCGGGCAAATTGTTGAACCACTTCATGGCATGGCTAGTCAAAGTGAGCGAAAAGGCCCTGCACATTATCTCATCCTCCCATCCATGTAACAACATTAAAGCCTTATAGTTTTGCATATGATCGTAGGGGTTTATCTTTCCCGTGTATGCAGTTATCTGCGGCATTTTGAACTTTGGAGGCAATGGTTTTTGCATGATGGCTGTGCAGAAGGGTACTCTTCACCTCTTGCTCTCTTCTCTGAACACTAGCTTCTTCTCCTACAGCACATGTTCTATCATCTTTTTCATGTCCACCGAAGGAGTGAATTGATTTTTGTCCCTTTCAGCATGGGACGAATCAGGCAAGTCTTCAACCACTATTTCGTTACCTTTCCTTCGATGTGCATCTCCTTGTGTCATTTGCATGTTCCAAGTGGGGTCGAACTCCAACCCTGCTCCCCAAGTGCTTTGGTTGTCACCACCATTCATCCCAGCACCTTCGACACCATATTCTAAGTCCGTACCAGCACGGTTTGACACATTCTGGCGATGGGTGGAAGACCCTGCCGCAGCTTCAATACCCTGTCGCCCAGTACTCTATCGCCATGGCTCAGGGCATTGTAGCCTGAAAGCTATCTCTGGCCCATGGTCTGTCGCTGCTCGATACTCCTGCGGGGACCGTGCGGTAGGGTTCCTATATCCAAGCCCTGCCGCATCCTATCGATTATGGACATCTTCCCCATGAGGCACCTCTTGGGCTAGTGAGGGGTTTGTTGCCACCTGATTGGCCTGTCACCTAGTTGCCTGCTAAGGCACCCCATCGTTCGTCTCTCCTATGAGGTTTTGTACGACCGACAGCAAATTCATCTACGGAAGAATTCCCTTAAACAGGTCCACCATGGCTCTGAGAGCCTGAGTCGTTTCTTCACTCTGCCTCTTCAAAGCTTCGAATTCTATCACAGAAATAGTCATTCTTCTTCTTCTCTATTCGCCTGGGTTCTTTGGAGAATTGGCTGTTTAGGAGAACTCACAGAGTTCTCATCGCTTCCAGTTCTCACATTAGTCGATCTTGTTCTCACCATCTTGAAAGTCTTGATTGGCTTTTAATACGTTTCCCACAAACAACGCCAATTGTTGTTGCTCAAAATAACAATAAATGTTTGCTGACGTCAATATTTATCTTCTTCCTCCACGTGTCTCCAAAAAGCTTCTGTAAAAATAAGAAGAGTCAAAGGAACGCAGGGGGTGGTTCCCTGCGTAGGCACTCCGATACTTAAGTCAGCCAAAAGGTTCTTGAATATTAGAAAATGTAAAAGCCAGTAGTCAAAAATTAGAGAATAGAGTTGTACCTGAGGCTTATTTATTGGCGAATATTCTAGGGTAATTACCTAGGGGTGATCACGTCTTTTTAGTAGGAGTTTGTTTCCAAATATAACACAAATTTCTTCAATATCGAAATGGTGGGAGGTTGTCACTGACGAGAGACTATAAAAGGTGCGGCATAAAACGACGGAGGAGTCTGTCGCTTATACAAAAGACCGATGTGTGCCACGTGTTAGAACGACAGGCAACAGGCGATAGACCTACGACTCGATGCCTGCGACAGGGGCTCTGTCGCAAGCGAGAGGGACCTGCATGTTGTCTGACCATCTCTCGTCGAACGACACGTGGCGGGCAATCTGACGTTTGGGCCCTAGCCCAATATGAATTGGCTTTGCCATATCAAATTTGGCAATGCCCATTCATATTAGGCTTGAGCCCAAAAGATCAGAAACCGCCACGTGGAGAGGTCTTGTTGGACCATGTGGTTTTTGGCAAGATACAACCTGAGGAAATATGGGATCCTTGACCAGCGAAAGACCCTCTTTTGCAACGGCAGAGATCCAAGGATCTCTCACCCATAGTCTGTCGCCTAGACACATGGCAAGTTTCTAGCCTCTCGCATGAGGAGCCTGACGTCTCCCGCCGTTATGTGCTGCACTTTTCTATAATCTTCCGTCGGCGACAGACTCCCATCATTCTTGGAATTAACGGGATTTGTGTCATACTTGAAGACAAATTCTTACTAAAAAGACGTGATCATCCATAGGTAATTACCCTAGAATATTCGCCTATAAATAGGCCTCAGGTACTCTATTCGAGAATTTTTGACTACTGACTTTTACGTTTCCCAATATTCAAGAACCTTTTGGCTAACTTACGCATCAGAGTGCCTACGCAAGGAACCACCCCTTGCGTTCCTCTGACTCTTCTTATTTTTATAGAAGCTTTTTGGAGACACGTGGAGGAAGAAGACAAATATCCACGTCAGCAAACATTTATTGTTATTTTGAGCAACAACATATTATTTTTAAGTAATTTTTAAAAAAATTATTTTATGTAAAATTTTTATTTTTTAATACAAAAATGGTATTATAGATATTTTATGAGTAACAAATGTTGAAGTTAATAGATTTTTTAATAGTAACTTAATGGAACAATTTTTTTATACCGTTAAATTTATAATTTTGAATCAAATGTCAATTTCTCGAACAATAAATTAGAATTGAATTATAATAAAACTCTAAAAATACAAGTGAAAGTTACCCTTGATTCTTATATCTATTAAAATGTTTGACGTGACATATGATAGTGGCCGGCACACCTCTGCATGTTAACAGAAAATAAACAATAAAATCTGAACGAGGGAAAACAACTTTCATGGGCCAAACATAGCCCACCACGTTCTTCACGCGGAAGTGAAATTGGTCTATTTGGGTCCTTATCAGGTCTAATGAGTGATTGAGTGCTAATCCTAAATAACTGATAGGGTTTCTCTGACTCAATTGGTAATGCAGACTTAGTTTGTGAGAAGAGCTCTCAGGTTCGATATTCACAAACACATCTTTGGAGAGGGATGAGAAGCCTTAACTGTGACTAAGCCCTGAGTAGGTTTAGTCTCAGACCGTTAAAACGGATGAGGATACCTGTGATTTACACAAAAAAAATAATACACACACACACACACACACACACACACACATATATATATATATATCTATACTATATACTATTTTTGTCTCCTCCTCTCCCTAAGCTTGACACATATCCTTTT
This sequence comes from Heritiera fomes, assembly GCA_032173925.1. Taxonomy (NCBI): domain Eukaryota; kingdom Viridiplantae; phylum Streptophyta; class Magnoliopsida; order Malvales; family Malvaceae; genus Heritiera; species Heritiera fomes. The sequence goes on along the minus strand of JAPDPM010000009.1, from coordinate 8,950,584 downwards.
TTTTTCCTCAACAACTTTTGTTTTTTCACTTAAGTCTTTTTGTTTTTTTTCTCAACAACTTTTTTTAGTTAAGTTCTCAACATGTTTTTTACATCACTCTTTAACTCTTTTTAATCCAATATTTTATTATTATTTTGTAGTATTGCTTTATATTTTTATCTATTTGCTTCTTCTACTTACATAAATTTTGCTTTCGAATAAAAATTATTATATGAAATAGTTTTCTTACCTCTAACTTTTCTAAAAAAAAATACTTTTACTTTACATATTGTACTTTGGAGTAAATATAAATAGTTCAATTAATTATTCTTAAAATAAAAATACTTACAGATGAGTTTAAAATCTTACACTTGATTAATAATATATACTATATACTATTTTTGTCTCCTCCTCTCCCTAAGTTTGACACATGTCCTTTTTTTTCCCTCAACAACTTTTGTTTTTTCACTTAAGTCCTTTTGTTTTCTTTCTCAAGAAATTTCTTTTTTAGTTAAGTCCTTTTATTTTTTTCTCAACAACTTTTTTTTGTTAAGTCCTCAACATGTTTTTTACATTACTCTTTAACTCTTTTTAATCCAGTATTCTATTATTATTTTGTAGTATTGCTTTATATTTTTATCTATTTGCTTCTTCTACTCACATAAATTTTGCTTTCGAATAAAAATTATTATATGAAATAGTTTTTTTACCTATAACTTTTCTAAAAAAAAATACTTTTACTTTACATATTGTTCTTTGGAGTAAATATAAATAATTTAATTAATTATTCTTAAAATAAAAATACTTACAGATGAGTTTAAAATCTTATATTTGATTAATAATATACACTAAATTCTATTTTTGTCTTCTCATCTCCCTAAGCTTGACATATGTCTTTCTTTTTTCCCTCAACAACTATTGTTTTTTTACTTAAGTCCTTTTGTTTTTTTTTCTCAAGAAATTTCTTTTTTAGTTAAGTCCTTCTATTTTTTTTTCTCAACAACTTTTTTTAGTTAAGTCTTCAACATGTTTTTTACATTACTCTTTAACTCTTTTTAATCCAGTATTCTATTATTATTTTGTAGTATTGCTTTATATTTTTATCTATTTGCTTCTTCTACTCACATAAATTTTGCTTTCGAATGAAAATTATTATATGAAATAGTTTTCTTACCTCTAACTTTTCTTAAAAAAAAAACTTTTACTTTACATATCGTACTTTAGAGTAAATATAAATAGTTCAATTAATTATTCTTAAAATAAAAATACTTACCTTACACTTGATTAATAATATGAACAAAGCATTCTTAGCTAATTTTTCTTACCTCTTTCTTAAATTGTTTGAACAACTGTGCCGTATATATATATTTTGGTGCTTATACTTTTTATTGTTGTTGCATCATTATATTAATTTGTTTTTTTTAGCGCAAATTATCTATTTGTCATATTATTTAACTTAAGTAGTGTGTATTTTTCTTTAATCCAAGCTAAACCAAATTTCTCAAAAAACTATTTTTTGACATTTGTTTGATATATAAACTCTTTCTTTAATAAACATATTTCTCTTTTGTAGTAAACAATATGAGGGAATTAAATATTTCTTATGATCAACAACTCTTATCTAATAATCAATTTTACTAATTTTAAAAATTACAAAATAAAAATAAACCATTAGCATCGCGCGGGTGTGTGTGTGTGTGTGTGTGTGTGTGTGTATATATATATATATATATATCAAAGTGGATTCTTTTCTTGGTTTTAAAGCTTTTTTTATTATCAAACGTTTTATGTAACGACTTTTTGGGGTTATACAAAACACTAAATAGACTGAATTATAATATTTTGTGAAAATAAAATATAGTAAAAATAACTATTTTATAGTTTGATTTATGAAATTGAAGACAAAAATTAAGAAAGAAAAGAAGAAATACAATTAAGTTGTTTATAAAAAATTAGAACTAATTTTTATTTTTTGTTTAATTTTATTCCCTTTCCTCTACTTACTCGTGGCAACCTTAATCGTCTATTTCGTTTCCAACCAGACATGTAAGAAAATTACAATAAATTTAAGAAATCAAAATCATGAATTCATGCAATTAATCAGAAACCAAGAATTTTCTAATTAGTGGCGGAGAAGTCTTTGGTTTCTTTATATTTTCTTTGGTTTTTATCAAAAGATAATTGGAAACCAAGCCATAAATCATGGTTTTAGAAAAATATAAACATATGCTAATAACCAGTGCCGTGGCATAGAAACATAGCATGTGTTCACTATTATATCTTTTTCTTAGCAAAGTTTAATAATGGATAATCTATTAACAATATATATACAATTAATTATAAGGCGAAGGTTTTATCCATGTGCCATAGCCGTCATAGCAATTGTTTGTTTTGTAATTAAAAATAGAGGGGGCAGGAAACTAAAAAGCATACGCATCATCTGCAATATTTTGGATAACAGGCTAACAGCAGGAGCAGAACATGCTACAATGTATGCCTACCCAATCAGATTTTGTGGCACATTAAGTTTAACTTAAAGAGCTGATTAAGTCCGCCATTGTCACACCCCGAAAACGTGGAAGTTTTGGGCTAACTTTTTCATTTTAATAGATGAAATCTTAATTTCTTACTTAGGTTGCATTCATGCTAGTGTAGGTTACTTACATTTTTTTTCTTTTGGACAGCATAACATCTGTAACTATCCTAACCTCCTGCATGAAAACGCAGTTTATATTTCCAGCCAGTACATCATCACAATTTTCCAACCACAGAATCATCACAATATTTTCATAAAATATTTCATTATATCATATTGACCTATTCCTCATAATAACATTTATATTCATACGATATCGACTACATCCCAAATATATTGTTTATATACAAATATCTGTGCTATACTGGATGTCTGGTATCAAAATAAGAGTATACCTTACGTGTGTTCAAAAAGTAACCTGAGGAAAGATGTATCCCTCAGCCTACGTCATATGCGTAACAAGCAAAGAGATGATCATTGCAGATAATCTGGTAAGATAGAGGGGGGTGAGCTCTTGAAAAGCTCCGTAAGAAATGCATTTAAAATAGTCATAGCATCGATATATGCAGAAAACAAATGCCATAATAAGACGTTTCATACTTTAAAACAGTGTATGAATTCTTTAATACATATATCTAAAATTCATACTTGTTCAAACATGCATCATACTTTAGAAACTTAACATCATAATTAATAAAACTTATCATGCAGTTCTTGGAGACTAGGCAGAATCATATAACCAGTATGCGGGTCATGACACTTCATCCTCTGAAGAGGGAACGGAATACCTATGGCCATGGTATGGGCTGTAGACCTGATCAGGGTCGTACAGGGAACATGCACCACGAAGGACCAACATACCCACAATGGATGAAAACATGCACAATGTGGGCGAGAATATGCACGAAGTGGGCTAAACATATGCCACAAGGGATGGAAACATGCATAATGTGGCAAGCATGACAGGCAATAACATAAACTATAGGAAGGCCTTAGTCTCAAATCTTACTTACTTTTGTAATTTCTTAATCATATATTTAGTACAAAATAATAAGGACCGGGCGTGCCAGGATCTAAGTTAGCCTGGGGTTTGCCACTCCGATACCTTTTTCGAAAAACATATTTGTTTACTGTTATACTTAAAACATTATGGAAAATATGCATAGAAGTTAAAAGGTTCGTTTAGTTAATTATTAAAAGACTATGAAAATTAATTTCGGAACAAAATTCATGCTTCAAACGTTTCTTTATAAATTGAGATGAAAGTAAGGGACATCATCACAATTTTAAATTACATCCCTTACCTCAGTACACTGTAGAGCAATGCCTTAAGTTGCACCAATATGCTTTCTTTCTCACCGACTTATAAACTGCCAAGTCACAATTTAATATAATTAATTTTCGTTATAAAATTCCTTCACTTGTCTAATTCTTAGTTAAATTCCCATTACTTAGAATATTAAATTTTCTTAAAATTTCTCATGAATATTTCGTTCCTTTTCCATTTTCCGTTTTGGCATCATTAGCCACTTTACCAAGTCAACATTTTCATTAAAGCTTGCATGGCCGAATATCATTTTCCATACATAAGCCTTTTTGGCTTATGATCATGTCATCTTGTTATTTGTATATACACTCTTGTATATTTTCCAGCCACTTTAATTGACTAATTTTCTCCCATTTTCCATCTCATTCACGTTATTCTCATTGTCTTTTCTTTTGGCCGAATGGCCTTGGTTATATGTAGGTATTTTCCTCCATTTAAAATATATATATTTTATAACTTATACTCATATCATTTGGTCAACTTAAACCTAACCTTTTCTCCATATTTCTTTCCTTTTATTGCCAGTACATAATATCCAGCCAAGGTTTGTCTTCCTTCTTTATTTTCAGTCTACTAAGTTTATACTTTGTATCTATATTATAGCTATCATATAGTACATCTTAGATTGTTAAAAGTCTAGCATTCACACATGTGTAGTCAACCCAAACTCAACCTTTACCCTTCTCTTTTATTTTTCATGTCCGGTTGTCTTTATCATCCTTAGTCTTCTCTCCCACATACAACACCTCTTCTTCAATCTATTCTAACTTTTTCTTGATCATTATAACACTACCCTATATATTATAATTTTAGACTATTTAATTTATGTTATTTTTACACTTAAAAGTCAACAAAAGTCAGCTCAATCACCTAGATTTTTCATCTCTTTCGGTTACACCATTAGCCATATCCTTCATCTCTATTTTCGGTTGTACAAGCATAATTTTATTTTCTTTCTTTCAACCCTTTTTGTCGACCAAGATCACCTCTTTTTTTTCTTTTATTTTCCCTTGTTCCACGTGAATCCTACTTAAACTAAGAAGTATGTTTGTTTTATTTCTTTTAAAGCTTCATTTCTGTTTTCAGTTCATGACAAACTTACTTTCCATCTTCTCGTAAATCATCATTAACATCATCTTATTTTCATTCTACACCCTCCCAACTGAACTAGGGTTTTCATTCCATATATGTTTACTTCAAACAAAGGCTATAATCAACATATTCTTGCTCATTACAGCCATAATCAAAGGACAAGAAGCTTAAAAACTGAGTTGGATGTTACCTGTACAAAGAGCAGATCTGTCCACTTAAGTCAGCTTCTGTTTTTGAGGTTTTTGGTTAAAGTTTCTTGGGGTTTCAGATGTTCTTAAGTCCAGGTTTAACTTTCCTAAAGAAACTTGTTTTATTTACTGAAGAACACAGAGAGGTTCTGCTATGGAGGGAAAGGGCTACTCGACATACCATACAAGGGAGATGTTTCAGTGATGAGGGTTGAAGATGAGGATCACGATGGGAATAAAAACAAAGCAAAAGAATTATTTTAAGTGGACTTTAGCAGCCTTCATTAAAAGCCTTCTTAATTCCCTACTTCCTTTTTGTTTTTCTTTTCTTGTCTTGTTATTATTTGCTCTTCGGTGGAGCAAAGAAAATGAACAAAGATCAGTACTAGTTTCTGTCGACCTAGGAAAAACATGAGGAAGACTTTCTCTTGTCTTCCTTTATTGTTTATTTTGTCTTTTCTTTCCTCTTGTTTTTTTTTGGTACTACTCATTTGTCCAACCGAGACCTATATGTATTTTCTGTTTGCAGCCCACTTTAGTTTCAGTCTATACCATTATATATTGGAACTATATTTCTTATAATTTTGGCTGCCACAATTTCAGTTTTCACACACATAAAGTCAGTCAAGGCTAGCCTCTTCTTCTCTCTTTTATTTCTTCATGCCGCCCCCAACATTTAACTTTCCAAGTCAAAATTTTGCAAAGCTATTTAATCTTCTTTTTATTCCATTCCTTTTATGTAATATTTCCCATACTTATATTTTTCATCTAGACTTCAAATTTTCTATGTGAGAGACACCATTCTTATATTTTTAATTCCTCAAAATATTATCAATAATTTCTTTATTGATAATTAAATCATATAAATGTTCATTTATAGTATAAAATAACGAGTTCTCACATTCTCCTCACCTTATAAGAATTTGGTCCTCCAAATTCAGGCTGGTCCATCAAACAAGTGCGGGTACTTTTCTCTCATGAGGCTCTCTAGCTCCCATGTAGCTTCCTCTGTTGTGTGGTGCTGCCAGAGAATCTTAACCAGTGGAATGGTTTTAGATCTAAGTACCCTTTCCTTTCTGTCAAGGATCTGGATTGGCTGTTCAACATAGCTCATATCTCCCTGAATATCCAATGGTTTATACTCGATAACATGGGAGGGATCCGGATGATAGTTCCTCAACATAGAGATATGGAATACGTTATGTATCCCAGAAAGCTGTGGTGGCAAAGCTAACCGGTAAGCAACATCCCCAACTTTCTCCAATATCTCAAATGGACCAATGAAACGAGGACTCAACTTTCCTTTCTTTCCGAAGCACATGATACCCTTGCTCGGAGATACTTTCACAAATACAGAGTCCCCAACCTGAAACTCAAGTGGCTGTCTACGTACATCAGCATAACTCTTCTGTCTACTTTGGGCAACCTTGAGTCTATCACAAATAATCCGAACACCCTTAGCTGCCTCTTCAACAAGATCAGGGGCTAAAATCTTACGGTCACCCACTTCTTCCCAAGCCATTAGGGATCTACATCTCCTGCCATATAGAGCCTCGTATGGTGCCATTTCGATGCTAGCATGATAACTATTATTATAGGCAAACTTTGCAATAGGCAAGTGGTCATCCCATGAATCCTTAAAGTCTAGTGCACACGCCCTCAACATGTCCTCTAAGGTCTGAATAGTCCGCTCAGACTGACCGTCTGTCTGAGGATGGTAGGCGGTGCTCAAATGTAATTGAGATCCCATGGCTTCCTGAAAATAAGTCCAAAATCGAGAGGTGAACCTGGAATCTCTATCGGAAGTAATGCTCACGGGAGCCCCATGTAATCGAGCAATCTCGCGAACATACAAGTCTGCCAATCAGCCAATGTACTCAGCGAACATACAATAACCCAGATTGCATCATGACCTCTCTGGGTCCTCGGTAAGCCCATAATAAAATCCATCGTAATGTGCTCCCATTTCCATGTAGGCACCGGTAAAGACTTAAGTAGTCCTGCTGGCTTCTGGTGCTCAACCTTAATCTGCTGACAGATCAAACATTTGGCCACAAACTCTGCCACGTCTTGTTTCATACCAATCCACCAATACACCTTACGCAAGTCATGATACATCTTAGTGCTGCCTGGGTGCATAGTGTAACGAGAACAATGGGACTCTCTCAAAATCCTTTGTCTTAAGGTATCATTGCTTGGAACACATATACGGCCCTTGAATCTCAATAAGCCATCATCACTGACCGTAAAATCTGACTGCAAGCCTTGCTCTGTTTGGCTAACCATGTCCAATAATCTCTTATTGTTTCTCTGCCCTAACCTGATCTGATATAAGATACTTGGCTCAATTTGAAGGCTAGCCATAAACCCGACATCTACTGTTTCAACACTAACATTGAGCTTGGCGAACTGCTCCAACAATTCCCATTCTCTAACCATTATAATAGAAACCATACTCTTCCTGCTCAGAGCATCTGCAACTATGTTCGCCTTGCCCGGGTGGTACAGAATCTCGCAATCATAATCCTTAAGAAGCTCTATCCAACGTCTCTGCCTCATATTAAGTTCTTTCTGATCAAATATATACTTCAAACTCTTATGGTCAGTGAAAATCTGGAACTTCTCACTATACAGATAATGTCGCCATATTTTTAGAGCAAAAACCACTACGACTAACTCTAAATCATGCGTAGGGTAGTTGCGCTCATGGTCTCTAAGCTGGCGTGAACCATACGCGACTACTCTACCATGTTGCATTAGCACACAACCTAGACCCTGATTGGAAGCATCACTGTATACAACGAAGCCTCCGAATCCACTCGAAATGGTCAGGACTGGTGCTGTAGTTAATCTTTGCTTAAGCTCTTAAAAACACTGCTCACACTGACTTGACCATTCAAACGGAACTCCTTTGCATGTAAGCTTAGTCAACGGAGCTGCAATCCGAGAAAAACTCTCTACAAACCTCCGGTAGTACCCTACCAATCCTAGAAAACTCCGAATCTCAGTCATTGTCTTCGGTCTCTCCCATTGGACTACTGCCTCAACTTTGGATGGATCAACTGACACTCCGTCCTTAGATACTACATGGCCAAGGAAAGCTATCCGATCCAACCAAAATTCACACTTACTAAGCTTCCCATAAAGCTGCTTATCTCGGAGAGTCTGGAGCACAATCTTCAGATGCCGCTCGTGCTCCTCCCAGGACTTAGAATATATTAGAATATCATCTATAAAGACAATCACAAACTTATCCAAATACTCTCGAAACACATCATTCATCAAATTCATAAATGCGGTAAGGGCATTAGTCAAACCGAAAGGCATTACCAGAAACTCGAAATGGCCATATCGGGTTCTAAAGGCCGTTTTCGATACATCTTCCTTCCTAATCCTCAACTGATGATAGCCAGATCTCAAATCAATCTTAGAAAACACTGAAGCCCCTTTCAATTGATCAAACAAATCATCTATTCTCGGCAGGGGATACTTATTCTTAATTGTAGCCTTATTTAGTAACATATAGTCAATGCATAACCGGAGACTACCATCTTTCTTTCTCACAAACAGTACCGGAGCACTCCAAGGAGACACACTTGGTCTAATAAAACCCTTATCAAGCAACTTTTGCAACTGTTTCTTTAATACTTCTAACTCAACTAGTGTCATCCGGTAGGGAGGTTTAGAAATAGGCTGGGTATCCGGCACTAAATCAATAGTGAACTCCAACTCTCTTTCTAGTGGTAATCCTGGTAATTCATCCGGAAACACATCGAAAAACTCACATACCACTGGTATATCTGATATACGTGGAGATTCCCGACTTGTATCAGAGATAAAGGCAATATAACCTTCACACAAATAAATTTATTTGAAATTTCAAACATATAAACATTATGCAACTTTACCGAACATAACATCATATATTTTATTTCTTAATAGTAAAACATACATCAAATTTGTCAAGTAAAGAGAAGGTTATAGTCTTAGTGTAGCAATCTAGACTTGCACGATTGATTTCTAACCAATCCATGCCTAAGATTACATCGAAACTATGCATGTTTAACAAAACTAGATCTGCTAACATTATCCTATCTCCAACCCTAATTTCACAATTCCTACACACCATATCTGTCATTTGAGATTCATACATGGGTGTGCAAATATGCAATAGGTGACTTAGAGGCTCAGGTTCTAAATGGAGATTATGTGCAAACTGTGGTGATATAAATGAGTGCGTGGACCCTGGGTCAAATAAAACATGCGCCTCATGATTACAGACAAGAAGATTACCTCTAATAGTCACGGAAGAGTTATCGGCAGTCTCATTGTCTAAAGCAAATACACGCCCCTGGGTAATAGGCTTCTTACCCTTCTCAGCTGCTGTAACTCGTTTCTGTGGGGCCTGTCTCTGTGGAGCCCGTGTCTCTGGCTGTCGTGATGGCTCCTGAGGCTGTGGGGTCTTATCCTGCATTTGTGGGCAATCTCTGATCAAATGACCCTTTTCCCCACACTTAAAATAATTTTCAGTGACCCAGTGGCATGGCCCACCATATGTCTTACCACAATCTCTGCACCGTTCAAAAACCCTCTAGGAGCCTCTGATGATCTCTACTGTATTAGTAGGAGTCTTGGGCTTGCTAGCCCTTGCTCGAGACTCATCTGTCCTCGATCTCTTAAGCGAACTCCACCTTTGCTCTGATCGGGAACTTTCTATCCTCTTATCTTTACCCTTACTCTTAATTCTGGACCCATACTGTGCCTGCATAACATCTAGACCCCTCTCTATATCCTGAGCCTGTCCAAGAGCATCCTCAAACTCAGTAATACGAAACCCTAATAATCTATCTCGGATGGCTGGTCTCAGTCCAGACAAAAACCTCTCAGTACGACGCTCCTGATCTCTTACTGTCTCGGGGTCATATCTCATCAGCATCGTACATTGATTCTCATACTCATCAACCGACATACTGCCTTGTACTAAATTCAAAAAATCTGTCTGCATCTTCTTCTGGGCAGTACAGGGGACATATTCCCAACTAATCACTGTGTATTGGTTAGTCAACCGTCTCTTAATGGCTCTCAACCAGTGTCCTGCCTGGCCTTTCAAAATATAAGAACCCATACTGACTTTCTCAGCATCTGTGCACCCTAAGTAATCAAAAGCTAGTTCTAATTCCAATAACCACTCCTCGGCCTTAACTGGATCCTTAATCCCCTTAAATTCTGGAGGATTCATCTTAAGAAAGTCTCGTAATCTGCCTGTATCTCTGTCATCTCTGGGTGGTGGGACTGAAGGTTGAGGAGCAGAGGGTGCCGAAGGAACCTGTGGAGGAGGAGGAGGTGGTGAAGTAGGTATGGGCACTGTGGCACTTATAGCTGAGGTGTTTGCCCCGAGATGTTGAGCAAACGTAGCAGCAATGTTATCAAACCCTTCTTTCATACTGTGTTCGAGCCTGTTTATTATAGCATTTAGGCTCTCTGGTTGGGGAGTAGGTGGTAGAGGTGGCTGAGCCTGCCTACGAGGACGACCTCGTCTCCCACTCATAATGCGTGATCAAATACCTGCGCATAAATCTTGTGTTTTAATCAAAACTTTAATAGATATACTTAATTTTATAACCAAACAAGCACAGATACTTGGGATGTAATCTTATCCTACTTACCGACACTGACAGTACTAGACAAACCTTGCTCTGATACCAAGAAAGACTGTCACACCCCGAAAACGTGGAAGTTTTGGGCTAACTTTTTCATTTTAATAGATGAAATCTTAATTTCTTACTTAGGTTGCATTCCTGCCAGTGTAGGTTACTTACATTTTCTTTTCTTTTGGACAGCATAACATTTGCAACTATCCTAACCTCCTGTATGAAAATACAATTTATATTTCCAGCCAGTACATCATCACAATTTTCCAAACACGGAATCATCACAATATTTTCATAAAATATTTCATTATATCATATTGACCTATTCCTCATAATAACATTTATATTCATACGATATCGACTACATCCCAAAAATATTGTTTATATACAAATATCTGTGCTATACTAGATGTCTGGTATCAAAATAAGAGTATACCTTACGTGTGTCCAAAAAGTAACCTGAGGAGAGACGTATCCCTCAGCCTACGTCATATGCGTAACAGGCAAAGAGATGATCACTGCAGATAGTCTGGTAGGATAGAGGGGGGTGAGCTCTTGGAAAGCCCCGTAAGAAATGTATTTAAAATAGTCATAGCATCGATATATGCAGAAAACAAATGCCATAATAAAACATTTCATACTTTAAAACATTGTATGAATTCTTTAATACATATATCTAAAATTCATACTTGTTCAAACATGCATCATACTTTAGAAACTTAACATCATAATTAATAAAACTTATCATGCAGTTCTTGGAGACTAGGCAGAATCATATAGCCAGTATACGGGTCATGACACTTCATCCTCTGAAGAGGGAACAGAATACCTATGGCCATGGTATGGGCTGTAGACCTGATCAGGGTCGTACAAGGAACATGCACCACGAAGGACCAACATACCCACAATGGGCGAGCACATGCACGACGTGGGCTAGAACATGCACGATGTGGGCTAAACATATGCCACAAGGGATGAAAACATGCACAATGTGGGCGAGAACATGCACGACGTGGGCTAAACATATGCCACAAGGGATGGAAACATGCACAATGTGGCAAGCATGACAGGCAATAACATAAACTATAGGAAGGCCTTAGTCTCAAATCTTACTTACTTTTGTAACTTCTTAATCATATATTGAGTACAAAATAATAAGGACCGGGCGTGCCAGGATCTAAGTTAGCTTGGGGTTTGCTACTCCGATACCTTTTTCGGAAAACATATTTGTTTACTGTCATACTTAAAACATTATGGAAAATATGCATAGAAGTTAAAAGGTTCGTTTAGTTAATTATCAAAAGACTATGGAAATTAATTTCGGAACAAAATTCATGCTTCAAACGTTTCTTTATAAATTGAGATGAAAGTAAGGGACACCATCACAATTTTAAATTACATCCCTTACCTCAGTACACTGTAGAGCAATGCCTTAAGTTGCACCAATATGCTTCCTTTCTCACCGAATTATAAACTGCCAAGCAACAATTTAATATAATTAATTTTCGTTATAAAATTCCTTCACTTGTCTAATTCTTAGTTAAATTCCCATTACTTAGAATATTAAATTTTCTTAAAATTTCTCATGAATATTTCATTCCTTTTCCATTTTCTGTTTTGGCATCATTAGCCACTTAACATCATAATTAATAAAACTTATCATGCAGTTCTTGGAGACTAGGCAGAATCATATAGCCAGTATGCGGGTCATGACACTTCATCCTCTGAAGAGGGAACAGAATACCTATGGCCATGGTATGGGCTGTAGACCTGATCAGGGTCGTACAGGGAACATGCACCACGAAGGACCAACATACCCACAATGGATGAAAACATGCACAATGTGGGCGAGAACATGCACGACGTGGGCTAAACATATGCCACAAGGGATGAAAACATGCACAATGTGGGCGAGAACATGCACGACGTGGGCTAAACATATGCCACAAGGGATGGAAACATGCACAATGTGGCAAGCATGACAGGCAATAACATAAACTATAGGAAGGCCTTAGTCTCAAATCTTACTTACTTTTGTAACTTCTTAATCATATATTGAGTACAAAATAATAAGGACCGGGCGTGCCAGGATCTAAGTTAGCCTGGGGTTTGCTACTCCGATACCTTTTTCGGAAAACATATTTGTTTACTGTCATACTTAAAACATTATGGAAAATATGCATAGAAGTTAAAAGGTTCGTTTAGTTAATTATCAAAAGACTATGGAAATTAATTTCGGAACAAAATTCATGCTTCAAACGTTTCTTTATAAATTGAGATGAAAGTAAGGGACACCATCACAATTTTAAATTACATCCCTTACCTCAGTACACTGTAGAGCAATGCCTTAAGTTGCACCAATATGCTTCCTTTCTCACCGAATTATAAACTGCCAAGTAACAATTTAATATAATTAATTTTCGTTATAAAATTCCTTCACTTGTCTAATTCTTAGTTAAATTCCCATTACTTAGAATATTAAATTTTCTTAAAATTTCTCATGAATATTTCGTTCCTTTTCCATTTTCTGTTTTGGCATCATTAGCCACTTTACCAAGTCAACATTTTCATTAAAGCTTACATGGCCGAATATCATTTTCCATACATAAGCCTTTTTGGCTTATGATCATGTATTCTTGTTATTTGTATATACACTTTTGTATATTTTCCAACCACTTTAATTGACTAATTTTCTCCCATTTTCCATCTCATTCAAGTTATTCTCAGTGTCTTTTCTTTTGGCCGAATGGCCTTGGTTATATGTAGGTATTTTCCTCCATTTAAAATATATATATTTTATAACTTATACTCATATCATTTGGTCAACTTAAACCTAACCTTTTCTCCATATTTCTTTCCTTTTATTGACGGTACATAATATCCAGCCAAGGTTTGTCTTCCTTCTTTATTTTCAGTCTACTAAGTTTCTGCTTTGTATATATATTACAGCTATCATATAGTACATCTTAGATTGTTAAAAGTCTAGCATTCACACATGTGTAGTCAACCCAAACTCAACCTTTACCCTTCTCTTTTATTTTTAATGTCCGGTTGTCTTTATCATCCTTAATCTTCTCTCCCACGTACAGCACCTCTTCTTCAATCTATTCTAGCTTTTTCTTGATCATTATAGCACTACCCTATATATTATAATTTTAGACTATTTAATTTATGTTATTTTTACACTTAAAAGTCAACAAAAGTCAGCTCAATCACCCATATTTTTCATCTCTTTCGGTTACACCATCAGCCATATCCTTCATCTCTATTTTTGATTGTACAAGCATAATTTTATTTTCTTTCTTTCAGCCCTTTTTGTTGACCAAGATCACCTCTTTTCTTTTCTTTTATTTTCCCTTGTTCCACGTGAATCCTACTTAAACTAAGAAGTATGTTTGTTTTATTTCTTTTAAAGCTTCATTTTTGTTTTCGGTTCATGACTAACTTACTTTCCATCTTCACGTAAATCATCATTAACATCTTCTTGTTTTCATTCTACACCCTCCCAATTGAACTAGGGTTTTCATTCCATATATGTTTACTTCAAACAAAGGCTATAATCAACATATTCTTGCTCATTACAGCCATAATCAAAGGACAAGAAGCTTAAAAATTGAGTTAGACGTTACCTGTACAAAGAGCAGATCTGTCCACTTAATTCAGCTTCTGTTTTTGAGGTTTTTGGTTAAAGTTTCTTGGGGTTTCAGATGTTCTTGAGTCCAAGTTTAACTTTCCTAAAGAAACTTGTTTTATTTACTGAAGAACACAGAGGTTCTGCTATGGAGGGAAAGGGCTACTCGACATACCATACAAAGGAGATGTTTCGGTGATAAGGGTTGAAGATGAGGATCACGATGGGAATAAAAACAAAGCAAAAGAATTATTTTAAGTAGACTTTAGCAGCCTTCATTAAAAGCCTTCTTAATTCCCTACTTCCTTTTTGTTTTTCTTTTCTTGTCTTGTTATTATTTGCTCTTCGGTGGAGCAAAGAAAATGAACAAAGATCAGTGCTAGTTTTTGTCGACCTAGGAAAAACGTGAGGAAGACTTTCTCTTGTCTTCCTTTATTGTTTATTTTGTCTTTTCTTTCCTCTTGTTTTTTTTTTCTACTACTCATTTGTCCAACCGAGACCTATATGTATTTTCTGTTTGCAGCCCACTTTAGTTTCAGTCTATACCATTATATATTGGAACTATATTTCTTATATTTTTGGCTGCCACAATTTCAGTTTTCACACACATAAAGTCAGTCAAGGCTAGCCTCTTCTTCTCTCTTTTATTTCTTCATGCCGCCCCCAACATTTGACTTTTCAAGTCAAAATTTTGCAAAGCTATTTAATCTTCTTTTTATTCCATTCCTTTTATGTAATATTTCCCATACTTATATTTTTCATCTAGACTTCAAATTTTCTATGTGAGAGACACATTCTTATATTTTTAATTCCTCAAAATATTATCAATAATTTCTTTATTGATAATTAAATCATATAAATGTTCATCTATAGTATAAAATAACGAGTTCTCACAACCATTGCTGTAAACTCATCAGAAAATGAAACATGTCTTGGTCTATACTTTGCCACAATTGCATGTTTAAAGCCATGCAATCCTAGACCTTTGGAACTCGTTGTTTGAGTTCATTCCTTTTATTTCGTTATTCTTTTCTTTTTGCGTTTACCTTTTAATTTGCTAAAGATGGTATTTCTTGGCTAACATTATGAATGGCTTGATTGAGATTAAATGCTATAGCTAGCTTGTGTAGTTTTTGCTGAAACTTGTGTTCTAGAGGGTCGGCGGCGTTGATAGAAGCATGAACCCTTGTCCCTAAGATATGTCTATGTGATCAAGTTTTCATGTATACTTTTCTATCAGAACATGTTCGAACATGATCTTTAGCAATCATCATTTGATGGAAAATGTGGTTCATAAATGTCAGAAGAAAATCTACCTTATCCCAACATTAGGATCTAAAATGTCTACTATTGTTTATGCATATGTATACAATGACAAGCTACAATCTTCAGCCGCATAAATCCCTCATAGTCTAAGCTTAGGTTTCCCGCCTGGAAACACGGGCTAACCACCATGAACGACCTGGAGGCTTGAAGTTTCTATAAACGTGGAATGCCAATGTTGATTGAGCTGGAATGAGGACATTAAGGACCCCAATCCTCATTATCAATGCATTGAATTTGGAAAGTGGGGAGGAATAATCCAGGGTGTTTTGATGAGAGTAGGGTTGATGAAAGGTGGTGGTTTGGAGGGGGCGGGGGGTTTGGGTTGGGTGGGGGCGTAACTGTAGAATCATGTGGTAGCATGTGCATTGAGTTGGAGAACATGCCCAAAGCAACAAGCAACACCCCTCAGGACACTTGGCTTATTCTGATTCATTTATCCCAATCCCTTGGAAGCCTTCCATCCATGAAATTGTACTCCTGTCCCTACCCTTTTGGGCTGTCATTAAATTACTCTAATTATCCTCATTGGCCACCCACCAAGTACCCCGAAGAACCGTATAAAAGCTCCCCATCCTTCTATTTTTGCTGTACAAGGTCTTTGTGTTGGCAACAAAGGTTCGAAAGGTGTGATTCAAGTTAATTTCTTGAGAGAAATCAGTGTCTAACATGGGAATCTCTCTACTTCCCCTCCTTTCCTTTGATTCGAATGGTATCCATGGCAGTGACGAAATGCCAGACTCCAATGGCTCTTTCTGGAGCGAACTGTTGGAAGCGCGGGCCATGAGAAGGATGAAAGTTAGGAAGCAGGGAATCATCGCTGGGAAAAAAGCAAGGCAGTTTAGGTGCAGAAGGCCCCGAAGTATTTTGATGAAGCGGAGGGCACGTCGAGAAGGTTCTAGAAGGCCCATGAACCCCATTGAAAAGAAGGTAAAAACCCTGAAGAAGCTGATTCCGAACAACGAATCCATAGGCTTGGAGGGACTTTTCGCGGAGACGGCTGAATATATTTTGTCATTGCAAACAAGGGTGAAAGTCATGCAGATTATGGTGAACGTTTTGACTGGTTCTAATTAAATTACTGAACAGATGATGTTCATTTGTAAAGGCTGATATATCATATTTTCATTCTTTGTTGTTTATGTTGTTTAATTGCCATAGGAGTTCGTTTTATTTTAAGTCGAGGTATATTAATATGGCTTCATGTTGTCAAGTATAACTATAGCTTTGGTCCTTCTATTTGTGTGAAAATGACTTTGAAATGGACACCTGAATTTTCTATTTTGATCTGTTTGTTTCTTGCCCTACACAGCTAAAACGAAACAAAAATTCTTCGCCAATTGCTAATCAGCATTTTAACTATGTTGCCGGCAAATTCAAATCGTGGCCCTTCTAACCAGAAAATAAAAAATGAAAAAAAGCTAACGAGTGCTCTAATTAAGGGTATAATCTATCGGAAAGAATGGAAATGTTTTCAACCTTGTACTCAATTTGATTTTAAAACTTTAAGTTTGAATATTGATTTGATTTCAATGAAATTTTATTTTTTATGTTCAACCTCAACTCGTAATTTACTCAAGCAACTTGAATTCAATTTTAATAAAATTGTGAATCCAAATATTAAATACTATCTTTTCATTATTTACTGATATATAAATATTAACTATATTTATAAAAAATAAAAACTTAATAAGCAGCTTTCATAAATATTTATTTAGTTAGCCTGCAATAAGCAGCTTTCATCCATAATCAATGAAGTATTCATAACATTAAACATAAAAATTGCAGCTGAGATGTATAACTATAGTGGCGTAGTCAGGATTTTTTTTTCAGTTGGGTCAAAAAATTAACACAAATTTTTTTTTTCAATTTTTTCTATTTTTTATATAAATTTTTTCTATTTTTAATGAATGATATCCTTTTTCTAAGACTTAAATTCATTACTCCTATATTTCTAAATAGGGTTTATATGCGCCAAAGGTTAATACCTTATTAATAAACAAATTAAAAATATGTTAAGCTCTAAAAAATAAATACAAATAAATTTTTTTCAATTTTCTCATAAAAGCTTATTGATAATGTATCAATCTTTTGTGCATTAATAGTATATAGAGATTATACGCTATTAGTACGTCATATATAAATCCTTCTAAATATATTTGTTCATTTTTAAAATTTTTTATATTAGAAATGATGGAACATCAATTATATAAAAAAAATTTTAAAATTTAGTATAAATACGCTAAAACTCTTTCTTTTTTTAATCAATTTTCATGAATGTCAAAAGGTGAGATATAATAAAAAAAATAGTATATTTAATAATACATAGATATAAGAATTTACAATTTTTTTATATATAATCTTTAAAAATAAAGAAGTCATTATACAAAAAAAAACCTTAAGATTCATATAATAAAATGAAAATATCTAAGGTAAAGATATATTGATTGTTAACCTTATTAAATACATCTCTTTCAATATATATAATCAAATTAATCATTCATCAAATTCTCTTATTCGTTTATACAATATATTTTTTATTATTTCATTATTAAAATTGTTTTATACTTGTATCACAGCTAACAAACTCAAAACTAATTTTAGTAATAGAACATTAACTAGTTGATAAAATATTTTTTTCTCCATATTCACTAATTATTTAGCTAATTATTTGTTGAAACAAAAGTTAAATATGCAATCTTTATTTTTCACGAATTATATATTAACCATTGTATTATTACATTGATTTTTTTAGTAGGGTGAATTTAAAATTTATCTTAAATTAATACATGAATTATAAGGAAATTTAAATTTTAATAGGGTCATTTTAAAATTTTCTCAATATATTATTATCAAACGTAAAAATCTAGTGGGTCATTTGACCCCATTTAGTTAGGTTATGGATACGCCATCTTTCCCTTCACTTTTCAGTCTTATAAACAATAATGCAAAAAAGCATTCACTTACTGCAAGCATCCCATATACAACAATCTAATCACCAAATGTAATTGCTATAAGGTGAGCATGTTTAAGGTCCCAACCTAGTTGAGCCACACTATCAGTGTGACCTTTCAGTTCAATATCTTTAAGCTTACACTGCACCAGATATCATCAAATAAGCATAACAAATTTGGTATTAGTAATAGTAGTAGAATATTTTTAAACTCTAACCTCTAAGATCTTAAGGTAAATGAATATAAACAACATCAATTTTACTCCAAAAAACAATAAAAAAAATATTCCAATTTAAGGTAAAGGTAAACAATCCAAATTTATTTCAGATGCCTTTAGTGAAGATATAATGAAATGGATGTGATAGAGTTCATACTATTGAGACATCTAAGATGCCCTCATTAGTGTATATTAAAATCATAAACAAAGAATACCCATCTTAGATTCCAAATTAGATAAAAATAAATCCTCTAGATTACTGTTATGGTAATAGCCTCATTTTAATTATACTAGAAAATTGCCCGTGCTTCGCTACGGGAAAATTTTTTTCTTCACAATTTTTTGTCCAAACTCAGTGCATACAAATGAAGAGTTAAAAATTAAAATACTCAAGACTTGAACAATCATGCTCGTTAATTTGTTACAAAACATTATTGAAATTTTGGTTCAATGTAAACATAGAACAACAAAAGAAGTAAAAATAGAAATAATATCACTATTGTTACATAGAGATTAAAGTTACCTTTAGAGACAGTATTGCAGCAATTGAATAGAATACAACAAATCTAGAACACACAATACACAACATAATAATTGTTAATAAAAGAAAATATTTAAATACAACAACAAAGTATTTAAATCAATAAAAAATATACTCTAATAAAAGAGGCACATACTGCAACAGCTCGCCAATCCACACAACTGCATAAACCGCTCGCCAACCCATACAGCTGTAGAAACTTCCATTTTCTTCGATTCAACTATCGTAATACTACAGCAGCTCGCCAACCTACACAGGTCGCCAATCCACACAACAACATAACAGCTCGTCAATCCACATAACTCGCCAATCCACACAACTATATAACTGCTCGCCAATCTACACAACTGTAGAAAATTCCATTTTTTTCAATTCAACTATTGATGTTATTGATAAACATTTTACCAAAACTTACCAGCTTGCTGGAGTGGAAACCATGAGAAGCCAAGGAAATTAATAAGGATGATGAATATAAGAAAGATGAGGATGCCATAGATGAATAAGTTGTTTGCAATCTCATGTGTTCCTGCATGTATATAAAGAAAGATTTATTTTTTCATTAAATTCCTTCCACAACTCAAATAAAAAACTTACTGTAATAGTATGATATAAAATCATTTAATTATAGAACAAAAAAATCCAAGATATTCAAAAAAAGGAAAGGTAAGAAATGAAAAGGAATGAAAAGTGAATTTACTTGGTTGGAATTTCTAAGATAAGGTCCCTGAAGAGTTGTAAACCCCAAGATACATAAGTTCTATAGAGAAAAATACACCATTGATTCCAATATAATTTAGCAAGAAAAGAAGGCGGAGAAATTTTTCCTAAAATAAGAAGTCAAAGAAAAGGATGTCCTTGGAGGAATACAGCTAAAAATCAAAGAAAAAAATTAGAGAATTCAATCGACGCCAAAGAAAGGTAAAAAGAAGAGTTTTATTATTACCATTAGAAGGCCTCGAGAATCCTCAAGTACATACGTTGACAGCAGAATTCTCAAAATTTGGAATGGAAACCCTAACTTTAGAGGAAAACCTAACTACATTGACTTGAGAAGAAGAGATAAAATCAACTACAAAAACCAAACTCCAACTATGATCAAATTAAAAAAAAAAAGGAATGATTGAAAAATCCAAAGTGGCTCAAAATATAAATCAGGTAAAATAAAAGAAATACTTTTAGTGATAAAAATAAAAACCCAAATAGTAAAGAAATAATAAATGTTTTCAGGTGTTTGTTGATGAGGAAAGAAAAAGTAGATGAAGAAAGAAAGGGAGAGAAACATGAGATTTTATATCTGTTTTATATAAAGACCCAAAGCTGATGAAGTAATGGAAAAGTTAAATCTATCCCCACCTCTTGAAGCCTTGGCTCACCATCCATCATCATCACTGCCAAGTTTTCACCCTTTTAAGCGTAGCCACATCTCGCTTACACCCCTCACACACTATCCCTTCCCTGCTTTTCCTTACCGCAGCCACCATCGTCTGTTATCCTCGCCACAGCCCTCAACCACCTCGCTCAGCTATTTGTCGCTGCTTCGAGTCTACTCCACCGCAACCACCTGTCGCACACCCCTGCTGCTACACTTCACTGCTGCCTTGAACTACACCGAACTGCCACTGCTCACCCCTGCAGCCCGCGGTTTTGCATCACTGGAAACAGCCCTGCTAATGCAGCACTATTGCACATCGCTCCACCACCGTTCGCTGTAACAAGTTTCCTACTTGTTTACATAATCCAGATCTGCTTAGCCCTGTTGCATCAACTGCTCTGTTTCTTGCGCCCCGACTGTCGCTACATCACTACTGGTTTATCACCATCGTCGCTTCTGCTGCATTGATTATTTTCAAGCTTATTGTTATTGTGAAGGTAATAGATTATTAAATATTTGCTGAGCAAGTTCACGTGCAGCCACGATTTCTTTGGTCCTTGTCTTTTACTAATTCCCTTTTCATTTTTTTTGTGACATCATATTATTTGTTAGTCCTTTATTTATTTTCATTTTCATTAAAAAAATATAAAAATTGTTCATGTCTCTTTTCTAAAACAAATATACGTATGCCTCATGAAAAATATAATTTTCAATGTATAAGAAATAAGAATTCAAATAAATAAGGATTATAGAATTTAAATAAATAAGAAATTTTCGATGATGAAATATCAAGAGAATTACGCTTAAGTAATTTTTTTTGCAAATTTCTAGGTAAGAAAATTCTATCCAAGAACTCACCAGCTTAATAGACGGTCTAAATAGAGTTTTCAATAACAAATAATTTTAAAAATAAATTTGTTGTAAAATTACAATAAAAACAATTAGTTACAAAATTAGAAAAGATATTAATGGTTTGTAATAATATAATAAAAATAACATTAGTAGATAACAAAATAAGGAAGGAAAATAAATGAAGAAACTAGAATTAGATATTAAAATGATAATGAATGTGAATTTGAATTACATCGATGATAAAATATCAAGAGAATTATGCTTAAGTAATTTTCTTGAAAGTTCTTTCAAGGCCTCACCAGCTTAATGGATGGTCTAAAGAAGGTTTTCGATACTAATGGCTTATATTTAGTCTAAAAATAAAATAAGAAATATTATAAAACTAAAATTAAAATAATTAGTTACAAAGATAAACTAAGAAGTATAAAGAAATATTAATAATTCAATAACAATAAATAATAATAATAATAATAATAATAAATGATGAAATAGGATAATAATAGTTAATAATAATTATCGAGATTGAGTATTAATTATTCCGATGATAAGATTCCAAAAGAGATTACGCTTAAGTATTATTTTGAAAATCTTTAGGTAAAATTTTCTTTCAATGTCTGATCAGCTTAATGGAAAATCTAAAAGGAATTTTTTATAAGAGTAATTCATGTTCATTTTTTAAAATAAATAAATAATAAATAATATATAAATTAAGAATTAATAAATTAAATAACAAAAATGATAAGATAGCAAGAATGAATTAGATAGGAGTCAAAATTTGAATTTTTCATAAGACATTAAAATGAATCCGACGACGGAGCCTCTTCAAGCAAGTCGCATAGTACTACTTGAATACTCTTGAGGTGAGGAAGATTTTTTAAGTTATCTCACCCGTTTAATGGAGGATGCTTAGAAATATTTTTCAATATTTAATTATTGAACTTAAGATTAACTAAGGCAAATTTAACGTAACTTAAAGTTAATTGGTACCATTTTAGGATGAGCATTGTGAGGGTGCTAATCCTTCCTCACACGTAACCGTACTCCCGAATCTTAAATTTGAGATGTAGACCAATCATTATTCATAATTTGAATAAGTGACCAATCACACCTAGGTAAAATGATTGGGGGCAACTCCATAAATTTTATGTCTAGCTATTAGATTTTCTCCAAAACCTAATACGTTATGACAGAGTGAAGCTAAACATGACTTTCAAGAAGAAAAAAAAAAGCAGGGAGGGTGTAAGTTCTGAGATGGAGATAAGATTTAATGTTATAGAAAAACTGATTTTTCAAAGACAAAATTGCAGGGAGAGTGTCGATTTGGAAATGGATTTAGAGAAAAAGACATTTTCAAAGCCAAATTAAAAGAAAAAGAAAAAAAATAAAATTGATAGTATCGATTCAGATTGCAGGTGGCATACAATTAAGCAAGTCAAAGGTAAACAGAAAAGCACCAACCATCCACTTGGCTTTCAACTGCACCTAGGTAGCATTCAATTAAGCAACTCAAAAGAGAATTAATTTATCATTATTACGGCCCTGAAATCATCTTGAATCCCTTATCTTACGTGTCAAGCAATTAATATGGTTTTAGTCTCAAATTGAAGGAGAAAACAGCTTGTATTCCACAGAAACCTTCTTTTTAATATAATTTAATTTAATTTAATATAATGTTATTGATATCATAACTATATATGACAATATTCTTGAGGATTATACTGATTAATTTTTGCACAATTTTATGCCATCTATCAGCTTATTATTGGCTCTTTTTTTTTTTTCCAGTTCAGTCTTTTACTTCATGTTAAGCCCTTCAACTTCTTTTGTTGATTAAGTCCTCTTATTGACTTTTCATATTTTTTTTTACAATTAAGTTCTCCATTTTTAAAATTAAGTTCTCTAATATATTTTTCTTCAATTTCTTAATTATGTTATCTAATGTATTTTTAAGTTTTCGATTTTTTAGTTAAGTCATTTGATTTGTTTTTATTTTTAACACTCCTTACCCAATTATGCCTTCTAATTAATTTTTAGTTCTTGAAATTTTTTTCATTAGGCACCCAGTTTGTTTTCTTAAATGGCGTTCAAATTTTTTTCCAACAACAATATCTGACAGCGCATAAATTTAAAGTGAAAACTTGTTAAAAAGCGTAACAAATACCACACTATAAAAATTAAGAATAAAATAATTCAAGAGTTGTGGCTTAATTAGTAACACATATTGAATTTGTGAAAAAAACTTTCAAGTTTGACTTTCACTAAACATATTTTTGGGCAGAGGTGAAAAGTCTTAACTGTAATTAAACTCCGAACAGGATTAGTCTCAGACTGTTAAAACGGATGAGAATACCTGTGGTTTACACCAAAAAAAGAATAAAATAAAAACATAAATATAAATATAAATTTCAATCAAGAAATGAAAGAACATAAAAAAAAATTGATTTAAATTTTTTAATTAAAAAAGTTTAGATCTCTATAATCTAAATTTTTTAATTAGATCTTCATTAACAAATGTACAATAATTATTCTTACAAATTTTGTAGAGTACTGTGAAAAATTTACTAGCTATATAAAAAACAAATCCAAAATTTTATTTGACTATCACTTAGTGAGCTTTTCGCTCACCAGATCATAATTTTTTAAAAATAATTTTTATTAATTATGATAGTAAATTTTAAAAATATAAAACAATCCTCAAAGATATTGGTTAAGTTAACTGACATAGGATAATTACTATATATTAATTAATATTTTCAAGTACATATCAATTACATATTTTTAAAAATTTCATCTAAATTACACTTACATATTTTTCAAAATTTCATCTAAACTACACTTACAAGAGCGTTTGTATTATAAAATTTGAAAATGATTAATTTTTATATAATTAATTTTCATAACAAATAAAATAAATATTTTAATAATATATACACACACACACACACACACACACACACACACTAAAACATAAAAATATTTAAATAAATAACTTTTAATTTTATTTAAATTGAAAAAAATTGTCCTAATGAAGCGGGGGCATAACTCTTGTTATATATAAAAGTAATCTTCAAAATTTATGACCTAACTGAGTGATAGAGATTATCTCTATCTTCTACTAAGATAAAAAAAGATAATTTCTCTTTTTTTTATTTCTTTTATCACTCAATTAGGTCTTGAAATTTTTTTATTTTTTACAATTTTTTTTAATTTGACTGTTTCTTATATTTTTATATAGTTTTTTCTTTTGATAATTTATTTTTAATTTTTATAATTTAACTTAAATTTGTTCTATATTTATTTTTCTTTTAATTTGAAATTTTTGGAGCAATATATTAAAGTAATTATTCACTATATTTATAATTATTTTTTAATTTTATATATATAAATTTTTTCTTTTGATTTAAAATTTTTTCAATTTATAGATTTTTTTTCATTCTCTTTTAAATCTTTTGATCTTGGTACCATTAGAAGATTTTTATCATTAGCAATTATTTTGGCTTTTGTTTGATATATATATATATATATATATAAATTTATGTCAATCAAATATTTTTTTTCAAATATTATTCTTTTCTATTTTCTATTCAATTAAAATATTTTTTATTCTTTTGGTTTGTTGATAACTTTTAATTTTTTTTATTTGAAGATATTTTTTTATTATTTCTTTTTTATGTTATTTTTAAGACATTAAAATTTAAAGAGTTATGTAATTATAAAGATAATTTAACTCTTTATATCTATTTTTTAAATAAATATAGTAATTAAGGTTCATTTGGATAATTGTTAGAGAGGTGAAATTAACTCTAGTGAGATTAAATCAATAGTGATCAAAAATTAGTTATCATAGCAATGGAATTTAAATTAATAATAGGATATGTCAATTGTCATATGTGTTTGGTTGGAAATGTAGCAGTGACGTTAAGGTGAAATACAGTGAAAAGAGAAAATTATCATTAAAACTATTAATTAAAATTTGTTTCTAATGAAATTTATAATATATCTGCTAAGTTAATAAATAATTAAAAATTACTAAAATTACTTATATTTATGAAATAATATTTTTGTAAGTAAATATTTGAAATATTTTTTAACATTATTTCATATTTAAATTTTTAAAAGTTTTATTTAATATGTAATGACATATTTTTTTATTACTAAATAACTTATTTAATACTTTTAATAATAAACAATTTAATATTTATATATCACAAAAAAATTAAAAAAATATGAGGACATTTTTAGGGAGCGCAAAATATAAACCTCTTATGTTTTTACCAAAAGAACACTAACCTCTTTCTAATTTCAAAATATCAATTTTCTTCTCTTTCATTATCTTTAAATCTAAAAATCGCAAATACAAAACTGTAGATTCTAAACTTAAGAGCCATAAACCATAAACTATTCATCTTAAATTTTAAAACCCAAACCAAAAACCTCTAAAATTAACATCTTAAATCTTGTTAAAGGGGAAAAAATTGATATTTTGAAACTATAAGAAGGTTAGTATCTATTTTTTTGAGTAATACATTATCATTCAAAGTTACAATTATAATCAGCATATTACATTTCATAAACTAATAACTTGATAAATTGGTAAATACAAATGATAATAACAAACTAAACAAATAACAAATAAACTAACTTGAACTCACACTCGATGAGACTCGAACTTAAGATCTCAAAGTTTCAAGGCCTTCTCTTTGCCACTAAACCAAGGTCTCATTGGCAAAGTTAGTATCCTTTCAGTATAAGTATGAAAGTTTTATGTATTTCACCCATATTTTAGGAAGTAACAATATAACAACAAAACATTATCGTCCAAAGTTTCAAACGTATAAACTAATTGGAGACCGGATCAATCCTCAAGTAAAAAAAACTGCATTGCAAGTGCCATTTGGATTTGAATGGCACCCACAGTTGAGACTAAAAAGGTTTTCAATTCCAGCACATTGGTGTTAACTAGTAAGCTACCAAATGCTTCCTAAACATCAATGTTTGTTAGACTGAATAGAAAGAATTTGATTTTTTTAAAATAAAATTTCGAATTCGAGTTTTATAAATAAAAAAAATAACATTAAAAAAGCTTTCCGTATTGAATCTGATCATAATTTAACTTTTGATTAATCGATACTTAAAGTAATTTTCGAACATCGAAAAATTTCAACAAAAAAAAATCTCCCTGAACCGTCGCAAAAGTAATGTTATTGGGTTCCAAAATAAATTCTGGCGAGGAGAGGGTGGAACTGTCGAAGTGGCCAACCGTGTGGCATCGATCAGCTCAAAAGGGGCACTCCATCCCTCCCTCGCAGTCGCACGCGCGACCGCTTACTTGCCGCTGTCTCTCCTGATCGGCATAGCCCTATTCCTTAGTCAAACACGTTCTTAATTGAATTTGCTTTTAAAACAATTCAACTAAACATTGTCGGTTACTGCAAACAATTACACTTCGGAAATGATAAAAGAACCCGATCTTTTGTTAGATTTTGGGGTTATAGGCCCGCTTTCTTAACTCCTCTGTCTTAATGCCTGGAGTTTTAATATTTAATGACAATGACAATTATACAGTATGCAACCCTGACTACTCCTGAGTGCACAGGTTCTCAAATCCCCAAGCCATTCCCAAATGATATTTCAATTACTCTTCCCCATTTTACTTTTTCAATTCCATCTATTGTACTATAACAAGAAAGATTAATTTACACAAAATACCATTCCTCTTACTATTAATTAATTAAGTGCCAAGAAACTTAAACCAAATTCCTCTTCAATTCAAAAAAAAAGGTTACATTTGTAGATTTTTTTAATTAAAAAAACCATGGTTAGTATAAATTTTTAAATTGTGAGCTGTTATTTCATATACATTAAATATTAATTTTTTTTAATTTTATATTCAACTTGAAACTTGTCACTTATTGTCAAGTGATTTTATACTAAATACTTAACATAATATCAGAGTTCGAGTTCTATCTTGTAATTTATACTTATTTTCTCTTTCAAATTTGTCATGAGATAAAATCTTCTATTTGCTTTTATGGTTGAGAACTTATTAAAGTAATATATCTCAAATATGTTAAATATCAAAAGTGAAGCTGAATATACGAGTCTCATGATCTTACTTAATCTTCTAAAGAGTAAAATGATTTGAAGACCAATCACTCTACCCAGTATTGCCTTAACTCAGACTCGTGCCTTCTTTTGACCAGCAGACTCTATACGAGATTGAGAATGAGTTTGGAGTGTTCCTTTAACCAACAAATTACACCTTTCAGTGTTATTCGTAACAAATAAATGAATAATGCAGGTATATAAATTTTCAATTTATTATCCAAATTACACCCTGAGAGAGGTATAGCTTATAATTCAACAACGTTTTCCCCGTTAGGTACCTTAAATTTACAGTGTGGATCAGTTTTTACATGGCCATTAATGCTTAGTTACAGACTGAAACAGAGTTATGCAGGCTTCCCGAAAATGGAAAACAGCACAGCTGGGGCTGGTCCTGTAACATGGGGATATGATTCACTTCGATCTTGTTTCGGATTACAAGAAGACTAGAAATTTGTCTTGCATGGAGCAGGTCAACACGGTTAAAAACTGTCGGCATTCTTTGACACCAACAATCCGAGGTTGAATTGTGCTGGCAAAAAACATAGCCCAAATCGGCAGCAAGGAGTAGCTGGATAAGCGGGGGACGTGGCATGCATCAGATGGTCCACGTGTGGAAACCCCCAGGTTGATCAACAAAGCTGATTGGAACAGAATGTGTCAGAGAAATGGACCTACGATCAAATTTTGAAAAGCCTCAACTCAATGCCACATGATAAGTGCAGACAGGGACCCTGGTTCACATGATTCATGGAGATGGTATTTCTTTTCTTTTTTGGTTCAGTGGTTATGCTAAGTCCACCGTCCACCCTGCTGCAGAGGCATGATGTCACTATAACTAGAAAGTAGATGAGTGAATTTGAAAGGGTGTTGGGCCTATCCAACTGAACGATTTTCTTTCCAATTTGAATTAAAATAAGTAAATAATCTGTAATATATAGTAGTATTTCTATACACAGTATCATCTGAGTCAAATATTAAAAATACTTCAAATTGACTTTGATAAATTGGTAAAACTCTTCTCCTGTAAAGTGAGTAATTTGGGTTTGCCACCCAAAGTGACGAAGATGAATTTTGAAAGGTGGGGGTTTGGGGAAGAACCATCAAGGTAAAAGGCTTTTCTTCTACAGCCACAGCCACAGCCACGTGATCCTTTGCAGTCCAACGTGTGAAGGGGGTTTTATTCTTACTTGTCAGCGATTCACGTGGTCTTCAATTACTCATTGCAGCAGCAGCTATACAAATTCACGTAGATAACCGAGCCAACATGGAGGAAAACTGACCTAATCAGCACTACACTTACTATCTATTAAGTGTTTCCATATTACATTTAAGTGTAAGATTATTTTTTGTTCATGTTATGTGATCGGTGCCAGTTTAAAAAAATTTTATTTTGTTAGAATTCAAATACTAAATTTTTAATTAATTGTTATGAAGTTTTTTTATTCAAAAACTCAATAATACTTTATTTTTTTTATTTTTTACTCAATAATACTTTATACTATTAAACCAATCCTTTGAGTTACGCAAGAGCTATATGTTCACTTGCTTTGCCTCTTTCCTTATTACCCTTTCATCTTCCCATTGCTCTTCCTTTCCTCCTCCAACCTCTCTTTCGGCCTCTTCTTCTTCTTCGCATTCGTTGGACGTTATCAAAGGTCATGTAATGAATAACATCGTACGTACGCATGTCCAGGTGGAAAGATATTATAATTTATAGATAGGGCAACAAACAATCCATCCAGCTGGTAATTAAACCAAGCTAATTACCTTAACACGTAAATTATGAGCTTTTATTTCACCTTCACATGCATTAATTTTACTTGTATTATTACAAAAAACACCATGAAATATATGATATATCCTAGTGAAATGGAGGGAAACAATATGTATCTCAGTATAAGTACTCTGGCCAATTCTTAAGCAAAACCCAAAATCAGCTGTACAGATTTAGTAGAGAAAAATGAACAAACATATAATCGATCGAGTCGTCAATCGTTACTGTCATAGGTGCGGTTTTAACTCAGAGTAACTAAATATATTATTATAATTAGAATTAATATTCTATACACCATCAATAAAATTTTTTTATTTCATAAACAAAATTAAGATGATAATACATATCTTTTAAAAATATTAAGAAAATAAAAAGATAAAATAGGACATGTGTTATCATCTTAACTTCACTTCTGGAGTAAAAAGCTAATTCACTAATAGTGTATTGGATAATTATCCTTATAATTATACTAATCCATCAATCATGTAATTAATTATAAGGATAATTTTTTCATACATCACCGATGGAGTTTAATTACTTCATAAACAGTGTTAAGATTATGACATATATCTTATAAAAATATTAAAAAATAAAAAATAAATAAAATAGGCATGTTTTATGATCTTAATTTTTTTTTTGTGAAAATAAAAAAACTCCACTGATAATGTATGAAGTAATTATCCTAATTATAATATTAAACTTTTAATTTTAGGTCCTTATCAAAACTTTTTTTTTCCTCAAAAAAAACAAATCAGGACAACAAAGTGAGGCACAAACCTCTAAAATCGGTAATATGTCACAATGTATCGACACAACTGTTCAACTGCTTGATTCATGCATTCAGGGAATCTTTATCTTTCATATATATGGTCAAGATATCAAGACTTAAGTCATCACAAATTAGTTTGGATACAAAAAATCATAATAAATTAGTAATTTATTAATTGATAACATAACAACTATATATAATTTTGTACTCATACATACATAAAAAGTTGATAATATAATTTTGTACTCGAACCCGGCCCGACCCGGGCCGGCCCATGAGTAAGTTTATTTATATGCGTATGTAGCATTGTCATATATAAATACTATCATTGAGTCAACATATCATATTGGCAAGTCATATTATGAACTCTTTTTATAGCAACATATATATATAAATCAATGAATAATTATCAAATATACCGTCAGTAAAATTTTTTTTATTTCAAAAATAAAATTAGAGTGATTACACATGTCATATTTATTTATTTATTTAAAGAACAAATATAATCATCTTAATTTTACTTCTAAAGTAAAAATTCTATTGACAGTGTTTTGAATGTTAATTATATGTAATATGACAAACAATAAAATATAAGTAACTAAAATAGAGCCGGCAGAGTGATACTGAGAAAAGCTTCTTTTCCAAAGTTGGAAAAAAAATGATGCTCTACCTTTAAAAGTGGACAAACGGAAAACCCATACATGTCAATTATAGCTGCAATCCTTCGAAGAAAAAGGATAAAAAGAACTTCAGATAATTGATGCATTTATTAGTTTTTTTCTTTAAAAAAACACTGTACTACTTCACAGTTGTCAATATCTATGTTCATTAAAAAAAAAAAAGTATGCATGGGATATTCTTCAAATTTAAGAGTTTTATTTATATTTTTATATAAAAGAAGCTGCACAGGATGAAATGGGTGTTAAGATTCAAAATCCAAAATCAAAATTACTGAAAGACACATTACATTGTAATTCTTACCTTTTCTTCATTACCTCAATGAAAACTTAAGTTAGCTTCCTAGTTAAATACAATAATAAGATTACTTTGATAAGTAAAATTCTAAATGCATTGTGTTTAATAAACATTTTCTGTTTTCAGCTTTAAAAAAGTTTTCCTAATTAATTATACTTTTTATATACTATTATTAGCCATGTTTTTCTTCTTCAAATTTTCATCCTCGACTACTTTATAAAAATGACATTATATATATTCCATTTTCTTATAAAATAAAAAATTTGATTTGATTTGATTATGTAGAGGAAAATATGTTATAATGTCAACTAATAAAAGCCTTTCTTGAGAAAGGAAACAAAAAGTAAATTTATTTGAAGGGAAAAATGCATTTTTATTTCTACCAAAGAACACATTCTTTTTCACGCAAACAAAGTAATTTTACTTTATACATTGATACAAGGAGAAATATAAGTATTGAGATTTAAATATCAAATTTATAAAACTTTAATATGTTAGAAATGAAAACATATCATTCAAATTAATATTCAAAATCAAACAAAGTAAATTTTTAAATCATGCAAATAAAAACTTTTTTATTGAGCATTTTTTAACACTTTATATTTATAATATTAAAAATAGAGAAATTCTAAATACAACTCTCATTTTACTCTGTACAACCTTTAATTTTAAGACAAATATCCTCCAAGAAAGACCATATTAACCTTAATAAACTTACTAAATTAACTCTTAAAAAGTTCTCTTTTTCATTTTCTCCCCCCTTCCTCTCTTCACCATTTTTCTTACTTCTGTAACTCTAAACCCTAAATAAAAAAAATGAAAACATTGATACTTTGATTGAAAAAAACTATTCAGATGGCATAAAAAGAAGAAATAGCATAGAATTAATTATATTTAGTTATGAATTGTACGAGCAAAATAGAAGTTGGATTTAAAATTTCTTTTAAAAAAATTCTAAACCTAGTTTAGATACATAAAGATAAATGCATGCATCTACAATAATATCAAATGCTTAATACAAATCAACAAATGATTGGAAGAAGAGGAAATGAACTTATTCCTCATGTACTTAGACAAAATTTAAGTCTTAAATCTCTACCATTGAAAAGATTTTATTATTTATCACTCACGATTCGAACAAAATTAATTTTAAATTGTAAAACGAATAAGAATACTTATGCTTACACCATAAAAACAAAGCGTAATACAAATTTTAAGTTTTTTTTTTTACAAAAAAATATGATAATTAAAAGTAAAAATGAAATTTCTTAAATTCAAACTCAAATCTCAAGATAAATATATCAAGAAGTAAACATTTTTAAGCTTTATTTGATAAGAAAAGTGAAAAATGAAAATAAAAATAAAAAATTTGATAATCTACTAATTGGATTTCAAAATTACTTTCTTATTTTAGAATTTAATCATAATAAATGAAAAGATTTAATATATCAAATTTTCAAGTATTTTCACAAAAATAACAGTACATATAAAATTTACTTTTTTACTTTTTAAATATTTCTTATAAGAACTGAACTCTAATTTATAAAAAAAAATTGCCTTACCAACTAATTAACTCTACTGAGCATTAATGAACTTTTTCCTCACATTTTTTACTGAAATAGCAATAGAAATTCATAATTAAAATTTGTTCGTAAAATTGAAAGCATCGGATGATTCAGATCTCATGGAACAAAAAACAGTACAGATTACAGAATAAGCACAAAATGCTGAAAAATATAGAGGCACAGTGAGCCAGGCTACAAGCGAAAAATGACAGGCAAACGACTGCAAAAGTATTAGCAACTAGTAGGGAATAGGGACCAGTGAGCCTGCCCACCTTTTCAAACACCATGGTCGAACCCTTCTCTTTATCCATTGGTCTTTCATCTTCATCCCTCAACAAAAAAATCAATAAAACAAAACATACTAGTTCCATAGATGGAGAGAGATGCTTCAATATTTTCAACATTCCTTTGAAACTAGAAGTACAAAAGCTAAGCCAGCAGTAACTAGAAACACTGCAATTTTGAACCCAATAAAGAAAAAAAGAACAAAAAATTCTAGGCTACATTTCTTTATCATCCTAATGAAGATCCATTAAGAGAGCACCAGGGAAGAGAGAATGGAGAAGGAGAATTAAATGGAGGTGATGGTGGTCAGCCCAAGCTAACCTGAAAGAGAAAGAGAGAGAGAAAAAGAAAGCCTTAGGCTGGCGGTGGGCTGGGCAGCCATGTAAGAGAGGCTCGGTGCTCAACAAGCACCTCGTCGGGCATTGGTTGGTGCAGCCAATTTTAACAGTAGAAACAGCTGTGAACGTAGACTGCCTTGGTTGCAGTAAACAAAGATTATATTGTATTCATTCACATCTTCAATGAGCTTCCATGTAGTAGTTAAATCACAGACAAAATTTGCTTCAGGTTTTGTTTGGGGGTTAACTGTTCAAACCACAACAGCTACAGTCCTTTCTCTCTTTTCTTTATTTAATCATTACCAACATCGCCGCCGTTTGGCCTTTGGCTGCGGCCGTTACTGAGCTCTTCCTCCTGCTGGTCAACGGTATCATCAGAACCACAGTAATTGAAATGATTGGTGGTGTTGGCACTGTTTTCTTGATCCGTAGTTGCACTTCCACCCTCGCCAAGCAGATTTTCATTACAACCCTCGACACTATGATCATCGTCATCATCTTCTTCTGCATTGGCTTTGGCTGAGGGACCACTGATAATGGGCTGCTGCTTCTGACCAACTATTGGAAGTGGCTCAGTCAGTTGTTTCCCGTCTCGAGGTGGCGAGAAAACTATTGGGAGATAGTGATCCATTTCGCATGGGAATTTTGAGTTTCTAAAATGCTCTTTCAAAGCTTCCAACCCCTATTTTTAATCAGTTAACAGAAATATATTGAAATAAAATCAGACCCGTATAGAGCTTATAGTTTTTACTTAACAAAAGAAATATAAATTTATCAGGGAAAAAAAAAAGAAAAAACCTGAACTCTGGCATAAGTGACTTCACAGATTTTTCTGGAGTTGAAAACTTCCCAATTCTGATGATGGAAGGCCTTGTAAAGTCTCAATGCTGCTTGTGGAGATGTCATGTTCACGAATCCATATCCCACATTACACTTGTTGCTTTTTTTTAAAAATAAAACAGCAACAATTCAGAGCAAAAAATGTTAATAAACCATACAATAATCTTCAATTTTAATTTTTTTATGAATTTCTCTCTTATGAATTCTACATACAAAAATGAGAAATGGGAGGGAAGAGAAAATTACTTGAAATCAATGGGGAGGTACACAAAATCGTAAGAAGAGAAGGGCTGATCATCCACCTCAGCAATTTGCTCGTTGCAGTGAATACAGTGATTGTCCAGCATGTTCAACAGCAATTTCTGACTGCAACATGCCAAATTCAAACACAGATGAACCAAAAAATTATGATTCCATACATTTTCAACAAGAAACCAAGAATGAAATCATTATGTTTTCTACTTAAGTAGTAGTTGATTAAACGACTAACCTATATTTGTTGGGTATGTTCTTGATCATGACAGTAGTCCTGGAATCTTTACAATTACATTCTACCATGGCATCTTCACTTATAAGGAATCGAGGATCAAACTTCTTCGCTTGTTTACCTTTCCATGACCTGCCCTTGCACTGCTGCTGCTGTTGCTTACTCCCATTACTACTACTCACCGCCGATTGGATGTTTATTTGGTTCTTCTTCGAATTCTTCTTAGCACCTCCGCCGCCAACCTTCTCTTCAGACACTGACGTTTCAACCAAACTCTTGCTGTTGCTACTCGCATTAGGGTTTCCTTTACTAGACTCAGTCGTTTTCTTTGTAGGCGATTGGTTTCTTGAAAGAAAAGAACGAGGAGGGATGTTCGAAGAAATTCCACCGGAGAATTTGCGAGGCGATGACTGTGGCGGCGGCGGGAAAGACGGGTAGTTCGAAGTTCTTTTATGGTGATTATACGTATTGGTCGTCAATGAAATATTATCAGTGCCAGCCGTGAATGCGCTAACGTTGTTGGCGTTGTTAGCATTGAAGAACTTTCTGCTATATCCTCCGGGTCGACTGAATTCAACTACAATTTGCTTCCCATTAATTTCTCTTCCATTCATTTCTCTTAAAGCCATAGCCGCATCTCTTACATCATAAAACTCCACAAACTTCTGGTGTTTCTTCAATGGTGTTTCTCTCAGTTCCTTCACGGGGCCTGAAAAACAATGTCAACAAAAAAGAAAAAAAAACAAAATTAAAGAAAGGATGAAATGAAATCATATCCATAAATATGAAAAAAAAAATGCTATTCATCTTTTTTCTTTAGTGAGGGACAATGCTAATTAATTTCAACAGGCAAAGAGGAAAAACAAAAAACAGATAGAGACTCGACAGATTGAACAACAAAAAACCAATGGATGCATGCAAGACATCCTAAGTACCCATCAAAAGCTTTTAAACTCTCTTTTGGAACAGAATAAAGGGGAAAAACTAACAAGTCGAGAAACCTAAACTTACCATAAGCTTGGAAAATGTCTTTTAGTTTAGAAGTGGAAACGCCGGGGTCTAAATTGAAAACCACAACAGTGCCTTGATTATTCCCGTCCGGAAGAGCATTACTTGCCGGAATAATAAAGTGGGCCCAAACGGTTCTCCCCGCTATGAGTCCACTCGTAGGAGGCAGCGGAGCAAAAGCGTTGATCTCTCCTGGTTCACACCCGGCACCAGCTGCAACATGCTGCTGGTTCCGAACCCTGGTTTGTTGTTGCATGTGCTGCTCTCGTATTTCCTTCAACGCTCTCTCCGCATGTCTCAGATCGTAGAAATGAACGGTCAGAATTCCTTCTCGGATTCTTTCCATCTGGACCCCACGTACTTCCCCGAACACTTCCAGTTCTTCCCTCACCTTAGACTCGCTGACGTCGCGTGAGACCAACGTCAACACTAAAGCCCTCGTCGCCGCCGTCGTCGGAGGCGGCAGTGGCGGCTGCGTTGCAAGCACCCTGGAAGCTGTAACGTACGTCGTTGGTGCAGGTGCAGGTGCAGGTACAGGTACGGCAGGATGGAACTGTGCTACGCCACCATCGCAAAACGCCACCGTTGGAGGAGCGGCAGCGTAGGGGTAGTAAAGCTGCGGTGGTCTAAATACAGGAATTTGGGGTTGGCAAACGAGGTTTTTGGCGGGCCAAAATTCTTGTGCGGACGGGTCAAGGTTTCCAGGGAACCGGACAGGCCCGGTTTCCCCCATGGCTGTTTCAGTGGCTGAGAAGCAGTAGCCAAAAAAAAAAAGGGTAAAATCACAAAACCTTCTCTTCGGCTTGAGAAAGAGTTGAAGTTGGGAAGTTAAAGAACCAAGAAAACAAATTTCTTTGTTTGTCTTTTTGTTGTATTCCAACTCCCAAAAGTCTTCAATTCAAACTTCAGTAGCAGGCGTAACAAATGAGAGAAAACGGAGAGAAAGGTTGCCAAAAATGTCGTTTGCCAATTGCCACCTCATTCTAGACATGAATTTACAGTGAAGCCCTTTCTCTTTTTTTTTTTTCTAATTTGTCCGTGATCCTGATCCTCCTTGTGATTTGGGGTGATGAAGAATGTGGGCCGTACACGTGGCTAAGTGACAAATGTGTCTGGTTTGCCTTGCCTTGCCACAAACCCAAAGCCAGCCGGGTGGGTAATAATTGCCCTTCTGGCTGCTGCATGGTACTTTCTGATATTGGTATTTTGACTACTCCTGCAGTCTCGTCTCGTCTCGTCTCGTCTGTTTTATCTTCTCCCTCTCCTTTCCCTTATGGCCTTTCCTTTGTTCTAAAATCTTTCTTTTTCATAATAATCATGCTAAATAATGTGCGCATATATATATATATATATATATACATTCTCAGTTTAAATTTCGAACTTTTATTTTATAGTGAAATAGGAAATTTATCATAGTTAATTACATGATTTTTAATTGGTAAAATGTATAAATTGATACGTTAAAAAAATATAAATGGCGTTGTGAACTTTTAAATAATATATTATGTTAATTCAAATTTTGACAGTATTATTCTATCTTGTTTATGTAACATCTAAACAATATAATATAATTATGTACGGTAACAGAATTAATATAATTAGACTATATACAAGTCAAGCGTTGCAAAAAAATGTTGTACATGTTGTAAATGCTATGTGGATGACAAGTGCATCCAACTAATGATCGATTTTGGACATTTACTTTTATCATCTAAGTGAAACAATAATATTTTTTTGTTAGATTTAAAAAATACATTGTGACATGCACATATTTTGATAATATTGATTGAATGTTACACATATAAATTGATTTATTATAACTATGTTAGAATTTGAATTAAAAATATATATTTTTCACATATGAATTTGTACATTTAAAAGTAATAAGTACAGAATATTTACCTAACACGCGCGACTTATAACTATGAAATTAGTGTTGGAAAAAAATGGCATTAATTAGTTCGCGTGAATTTATGGAAACAGCTTCAATCAATCAAAGGTCAAAACAACTTTGGTTTCATCTCAAAGTCCTAGCCATAATTAATGTGTGCCACAAAAAG
Source organism: Heritiera fomes (assembly GCA_032173925.1). NCBI lineage: Eukaryota > Viridiplantae > Streptophyta > Magnoliopsida > Malvales > Malvaceae > Heritiera > Heritiera fomes. Next base: position 8,912,712 of record JAPDPM010000009.1, on the reverse strand, counting down.
CAGGTTATTTGTTATATTTCAACATGGGATTTCCAATTGTTTGTATTTTAAATTTTGTCTTTTGTTACTTCGCACGCTCTCGTCTCCCCTCGGCCTCCCACGGTTCCATTTTTGACGTATCAACCACACCATAACCGCGCCATATATTCGCCAGTGTTTGAATGTTGTTCCAATTTTATCAAATAATATATACATATGAAAAAGAATCAAATTACACGAATATAAGATAATTTATTTTACACAACTTTATACTATTGTAAGTGAATTCATTATATATATATATAAACATTGATTTTTTTTTTATTTTTGTATCAAATTGTTTGTTTGTCAAGAAAACATTTAGTATATAACTTTTCTTCACATTAAGAATCACGTTTGTATATTGATGTATGTTTTTCGATAATTAAAGAATTGAATCTTCTTGATCAGCTTTAACATATATCTTATCATAAAAATAATATATTTTTGTAATGCATGCACGAAAAACAACGTAGTAGTACTATATTAGCTCGTGATATTAGCTAAGGTCTGCAAACAAATTAACGGGGTAGCTTAGTAGCTTTGCATTGGGTATGTTCCCTATTGTTGCCACACGAGCTCATGGGCACTTGGGAAATGAAGAGACCCCTTTTCTAAGAGTATGAAAAGCAAGTGAAAGGGATGTTTCTGTCTTTCTCTCTTTCACTGCCCAGAGCCAGCCCACCTTTTTTTATGGAGATTACGCTATATTTTATATAAAGGCTTTCTAATGTTTGGTTGCAGACGCCCTACAGACATTCTATTTGCTGGAGCCAGAAGCCTCCACCGCCCACACTATCCTTTTACTACTGATAACATCTTTATAAAAATAAAAAACAAAGACAAAAATCTCTTGTTTATTGCTTTTAATATAAGATTATTACTATAAGTTTTAAAAGATCAGAATGATGAAAATTGCTGAACCAAACCAAACCCAACTCTTGATTTCGCGTTTGGGTTAATGTAAGTTCATACTGAATGTACGGCAAAGTTAATAAATGGCACAAAGTGAATGTGAATTATATATAATTTCAGCATAGACAAGCGGACCATAGGACCATGCTTATCTGCCCCCTTGTTACCAGGAATCTTGCCTACCCTTCTGCTACTAGTTCTTAACATGGATGGCCCAAAAGGGGCTTAAAATCCCACCTTCACTCTGCTATGTTGCTGATAGTGCTAGTTAGTGCGCTGCTACCTAATACTCTTCAATTTTTATTGGCATCGGCAAATGAAGACCTTGCCTTGCCTTTGCTCCCCAACTCAAACCTTGGATTGCGTGTGCGCAATAAGGAGCTTGTTCTGTCGTGTACTTCTGTCACCGTGGCGAGTCGATTTGTAGTTGCTTTGCTTGTAACAAAGTGTTGATTTGATTCCCTTTCATTTTTATCTTGTTTTTGGCATTTGATTATTGAGTTTAAGCTATGGCTTTCAAGGGTACAAAGTGCAATGATATATGTCATGGAGTAGCCACTTTTCAAATAAAAACGCTATGATCAAGAATGCTGTTGGATTATAATATTATGACATGAAAAAACAAATGAATAAAGCAGCTCGACTTTAGATAATTAATAAATGTGGCTTCTCATTCTTCCCAAATTCACAGTCGCAGACAGTGAGAGGAGACTGAGATATAAAAGCTACTGAAGTACCAGCAACAGTCATGACCATCTTGGAGCACAATGAGTGAAAATATTGCATAAAAAACGCCTCAGAAACTCGTATTTCGATTTAATGGAATCTGGCCTAACTGCTGTCAATCATCCTCCTTGTTCTTTTATTTAACAGCCCAAATTTTCATATGCCATCAACTTCCTCCCCTTCAACACAGCCCCCTCAACAAACATGCAAAATAAATAAATATATATTTGCTGGAATTGCTGCTGTTTGTCATTTTGCTCAAGATTATAGAGATTCCCATTGCAATTACAATGCCAAATCGATAACAGAACAATTGCTCTTTCTATACATTGTAAGGAAAAATCGGTTTCCCATGTTAATCTTTTTTCCTTAAGGTACGTAAACCATGTTTGTGATTATAAGGTGATGTAGCATTGTAAAAGCGTGACGAGAGAGAGAGTGGGCTTAACCATTGTTTGTTGTGAATGACAGAGGTTAAGACCTTTTGGTAGTGGCCTTCGGCAGGGCAGGGCCCAAGCTTTTTATTATTATTAATGCAGCTTTATGTCCTTTCCCTCCAATATTCCCCCTGCATTCCTAAGATACGCTTGCAGTGCAGGCTTACTTTCATGAAAAGCTAAAGCCATTTCAGCCGTGGCAATCCACCTTTTGATATACAAAAATGGGGGTAGGGAGGGATCACCGGTGAATGCAACACGAATGAGATGACAGTGGGAGGCAGGTTCTTGCTTCAGTGAATTCAATGCTTCAACTATAGTCTATAGCATGGAAGAAATGAACATTCACTCTATAATTTTGAGGCTCCCACAGTATTAAACTTCTGTCATTAAAACCTAAAATTTAAGATCTTCATGTGCAGAGTGAATGGTCATCCAAGTCATATTATATGTCAGTTTTCTGAAAATACGCAGTCACTGAGCTATGACCTATTTTTGGACACTAGACAGTCTGCTGTGATCAATTGGCTTCAGCAAAAATTTTGCAAAAACCTTGACATTTAAACCTTTCTGCCAGAGAGCTTTGCTACCTTAAACCTTAACTCTTAAGCCTAGACCTAAACTCAAAACTATGAATATAAGATCAAAAAAGGCTTTAATATTCAAAAGATCAATAAATTTTGGATCAGAATAAAATTATAATTAAATTATGGAATGAACAAGACGAATCATTATATTTCCAATAGCAAAAATTGTTGGACTTCGAGCAACATATCAACACAATAGCTATGAAAAATAGACAACGCAATTCTAGTCGATAATAATCACAATAAAATTTATCTAAATCAATTAATGCCCCAGATGAAAACTATAAATAAACAAATTTTGCAAGCAACAATGGAAAATGAAGAATACTGAATATATGTGGAGGATTGCCTTCAAGCTAAAAGGAAAAAATATAAGTCAAAATCTGAAATCATATTTATTGTTGGCAATTACAAGAGTTTAATATCTCAACCTTTAACCCAAATCAGGAAAAAAAAAATTCTAGCTCAAGCACCTTTAACAATCATCATCATCATCGAAGCTTTTATCTCGATATTAAAATAGGCTATATGAACCAATAAATGAACTCACGCACACAAGTATGAAGCATGAATTCTTCTCATCCACTTATTTTATCTAAGACAATTTATTTTTTCAACTTTCGTTCTGTTATATCATTTCCGATAACTTCATTCCAAGTTTTTTTCGATATTTCCCTAACCTTAATCATTTTTTCATCGCTTATTGATAGATCAACAAAAGATCTATCCAAAAAGTTCAAGAATTGCAAAGAAGTAGATAAGAAAGAAGAAGAATCTTGGAGAGAAAAGGCAAATTAGGGAATGATTATTCAATGCATATCTTTTTACATCGTGTACATGAGTATTTATTGCTGATGAGGGTTTTACTAAAGGTCACTGGGCCTTGATATAAGTCATGCTGAAGAACATTGGGCATAATGGGATCTAAGCCCCAGAGGAAAGAGGACTAAGAAGGGCCATGAAAAATCCACTAGGTTATCATTTAAGTTATGAGTCTTAACCGTAATTACATGTCATATTACTCATATAAATAGGTCACATGTATTATTTTTAAACCCTAATCTCTATTTGCTTATTAAAAACCCTACCAAAATCCTGTCTGACTTAAGCATCGAAGTGCGCGCGCAGGGAAAAACCCATGCACCACTTTGATCTTTTTTTTCTTGTAGGGTTCTTGGAGACAGGTTAAAAGGCAGGTCGAGATTCATAAGTCATCAAAAATCATTATTGTGAACATGTAACAACAATTGGCGCCGTCTGTGGGAAATCGAAATAAGCCAGTGCTCATCACGATTCAATCAGATCTTGAAATTTTCAATCCAAAAATGAGTTAGCTTTCGATTCCCTACAATTTCTTATAGGTTTATTCTGAAATATTATGCATAAAATTGATTTTTTAAATATCTTTCAGAATTCGTTTTAATTGAAAGTTTGAAAAATAGGAAAAAAACATGAAATTTTTCCTATTTCCAAATAACATATTGATGCTTTGGTTCCTTGCTTTAAATGTTATTTTGCCTTAAAATAACACCTGGGCATTGTAGATTCATCCTCGAACATGTGAAATATGATTTTTGATATGAAAAATCTCATTTAAATGCGAATCAATTTTGAAGAAACTCGTAGAAAACCAAATTAGTTAAAGTTTATTTTGCACAAAGAAGACGAGGGAATATCTCCCTCTCATCTAATATATATATATATATATATATATATATATATATATATATATATATTATATTACAAACTACATAATAAATTTGGTAAAATGCTTACATAGACATTTACATGGATAATATCTTTGAATGACACGTAAGCATCATTAATTTCATATCCACCTAAGTTATATCATTTCCGATAACTTCATTCCAAGTTTTTTTCGATATTTCCCTAACCTTAATCATTTTTTCATCACTTATTGATAGATCAACAAAAGATCTATCCAAAAAGTTCAAGAATTGCAAAGAAGTAGATAAGAAAGAAGAAGAATCTTGGAGAGAAAAGGCAAATTAGGGAATGATTATTCAATGCATATCTTTTTACATCGTGTACATGGGTATTTATTGCTGGTGAAGGTTTTACTAAAGGTCATTGGGCCTTGATATAAGTCATGCTGAAGAACATTGGGCATAATGGGATCTAAGCCTCAGAGGAAAGAAGACTAAGAAGGGTGTCGTAACGGCTTCGCGCTCGACGATTTTGAAAACGATTAAAAATAAAAGGAGTCGCCACCAATCTTTTTTGTCTAGGTGTGATTGGCCACCTCAAATATTTATCTTTTTAACAAAATCTCAAAATTAATTAAGTTTTATTAAAAAGATAATTTTTGGTATGCGAAAACAAAAATCGGGTTCGGGGGTACGGTTACGCGTGGGGAAGGATTAGCACCCCCACGACGCCCGTTGAAAAACGGTACCATAATAATCATGTGTTATCCTTTAATTTTAATAAAATGATCTTGAATTAACATTTAAAAATAATTCTTATTTTATTGCAATCTTTTTATTTAAAATCATTTTTATTTGTAAATTTATTTTGTTTTATTTTAAAAAATTGAATTTTATTTTTCAAAGGTGAATGTGAACCTTTTCATATTGAAAAATTAAATCAAATATCCCAATACTCTGGTAACATTTGAAATAACTTTCCCCACCTAAAGATTTCTTAAGAATCACTACTTGTGAGTTCTATAGAATCTCATCATCGGAAGATTCACACTCGCTTCGAATTATGAATGCACATGATGCAAACAGGTAAAAAGTGATGCAAATAAATTTTTAATTTTTTATGTAAATATTTCTTTATTTATTTTAAATAAAAATTCTTATTATTGAAAAATTGCACTAAGTATCCCAATACTCTGGTAACACTTAGTGAACTTCTCACCTAGGGATCAGTCAAGAAATCACTACTTGTGAGTTTCATGACATCCCATCATCGGGAAAATATTTAATTAAATTTAATTTTTATTATAAATTTCCTTTTTGGATTTTCTTTTAAAAACTTATTTATTTTTATTTTTAATAAAAAATTAAATTATTGAAAAATCATACTAAATATCCCAATACTCTGGTAACATTTAGTACGACTCTTCTCACCTAGGGATCAGTTAAGAAATCACTACTTGTGAGTTTCATAACATCCCATCATCGGGATTTTATTTAATTTTAATTTTTATTATTAATTTCCTTTTTCTTTCTTAAAAAAAAATTATTTATTTTCCTTTTTAACAAAAATTTAAATTATTGAAAAATCATACTAAATATCCCAATACTCTGGTAACATTTAGTACGACTCTTCTCACCTAGGGATCAGTCAAGAAATCACTACTTGTGAGTCTCATGACATCCCATCATCGGACAATTGTTTATATAAATTTATAAAATTTATTGTTAATTTTCTTTGATTCCCTTTTCTTTGTTTTTTTTTCTTATATATATATTTTTATATATTTTTTTGATTAATAATAATTAGTGAAAATACAAGTAAAAGAAATATCTTCAAGACTTTTATTTTACAATAGGCACTAATAATAATAATAATAATAATAATAATAATAATAATAATAATAATAATAATAATAATAACAATAACAATAAAAACAATAATAAATGCACAACAACAACAACAACAACAACAATAATAATAATAATAATAATAATAATAATAATAATAATAATAATAATAATAATAATAATAACAATAACAATAACAATAACAATAACAATAACAATAACAATAACAATAATAATAACAACAATAAAAACAATAATAATAATAAAACAAAAAGAAAGGGCTAAAAATATACCAAAATTAATTGGGTTTTAGACCCAAAAGAAGCCCCTCTTGAATGGCCCAGAAAGACAGCCCAAAGGTGTGGGCTCGGTTGGAATTGGTTGATTGGGCCAAGGTTGAAACGGGCCTAAACGCTGGAGCGGGTCGAACGTGGTCGGGTCCTGTCCGGTGGCAGTTGGGTCAGCCTCCTCTGCCTCGGGTCGGACGCGCGGATCCTGGACCCGGGTCGGGTCCAGGCGCGGGTCAATTTTTTTTTTTGCTATAAAACTCAATTCTTTTTTTTTTACTTCATTTTTTTCCTTTCCTTCTTCAAAAAACCTAAAGCCTTCAGAGGCTCCCAGCCGGCATGATTTCCGGCCGCCGCTGGGGTCGCCGCTGGCCGCCGTCGCCGGTGGCCAAAAAGGGAAAAGTTTATAGCTTTTCGAAAGCTCTCAATCTCCTAAGCCTGAATCCAGCCTCCGTTTCACTCAAAAGCAACCCTAAATCCCCAAATCTCGGCTAGACCGAAAGCCTTTCCCCTTTATTTTTATTTTTTGTTTTTTTTTTGGATCTGGATTTTGTTTTGGTTTGTTTTGTTGTTGGTTTTGTGTTTTGCAGGTGGGGCTTTCAGATCTAGGTTTTGGGTTTTGGGGGTTCTCGGGTTTAGGGATTTGGTCCCGGTGGTTTTGGTTTTGTTTCGATTTTGGACGGTGGCTTTTGGGGTTGTGTGTGTCTTGTAGTGGCTGAGATGGGTTCGGTTGGCAAGGGTCTCAGGTAGTTTAGATGATGTTTACTGTGATGGTGGTTCGGTGAGGATGCGATGATGGTCTTTTGGGTGTTAGGTGAAAGAGGATCTTGTATGGGGGTTCGGTTTTTTGTGAGATTCAAAATGGGTGGAGGATTTTGGACGTTGATGGTGGCTTTTAGGGTTGTTGAGGGTAGTGGCGATGGTGAGAAAATGGTGAGTTGAGGATGGGGCTACTGGTTTGGGGTTTTCGGGTGAGGCTCTGAGATGGGAGCCTTTAGCTTCGGTCCTCTCGGTGGCCAAAAAAAAGGTCTTGGGGAATCAGGATCTAGGTGATGGTGAGGATTTATTGGTGGTTTTTGTAGGAAGGAATGGTATAGGGTTTGCTGTGATGGGATGGGGTAGAGTAGCTGGTGGTGACAGTGGGCTGAGGGTGGCTGGAGGCTATGGCTGATGGACAGCCTCGGGAGAGGAGCTTGGCCAGTTGGTGCCGCCAGTTTTGGTGTCTTTTTTTTGATAAAATTAATTAAAAATAAAGATAATAATAATAATAATAATAATCAGATAATAATAATAATAATATAAATAATAACAAAAAGTAAAAATAAAAATAAATACAAATATATAGTAATAATAATAATAATAATAATAATAACAAAAACGGGACAAAATTAGGTGTCAACAGCTGCCCCTCTTTGCTCATTGCTGAGGATCGGAATAGAGCAAAGACAATTGACAGTAATTTTGTCCGGCTTATGACTCATTTCTTTCTTTTTCTTCTCTTTCTTCTTTTTTTTTCCTCTTTTTTTTTCTTTTTTTGTTTGCATGAACTCCTCTTGCAACAGAGGCAACGAAACTTTAAAGTTTTTTTTTTCTTTTTTCTTTTTTGAAAGCTCCTCTTGCAGCAGAGGCAACGAAACTTTAAATTCTTTTCCTAGAAATGTGCTCCTCTTGCAGCAAAGGCGATGAAACTTTAAATTTTTTTTTTTTTTCAAGAAGCTCCTCTTGGAGCAGAGGCAATGAAACTTTAAATTCTTTTTCAAATGTGCTCCTCTTGCAGCAGAGGCGATGACACTTTAAATTTTCTTGGAATATGCTCCTCTTGCAGCAGATGCAATGAAACTTTAAATTTTCCTGGAATATGCTCCTCTTGCAGCAGAGGCAATGGAACTTAAAATTCTTTTGCTAGAGATGTGCTCCCCTTTGCAGCAGAGGCAATGAAACTTAAAATTTTCTTTTTCAAATGTGCTCCTCTTGCAGCAGAAGCGATGACACTTTAAATTTTCTTGGAATATGCTCTTCTTGCAGCAGAGGCAATGAAACTTTAAATTTTCATGGAATATGTGCTCCTCTTGCAGCAGAGGCAATGAAACTTTAAATTTAAATGATTGTCACCGAGGACTTGGAAATCATTTCGTACCTTGAAAATCATGCATCCAGTTAATTAGGTTCAAAATTTTGGTGCCAGTTGAATTGGGCTTAAAATTTCATCTCATAGTGTTCCGATTTCATTGGGCTTAATACCACACAACGGTGCCAACTACATCGGGCTTAGACATCATCTGGGTGCCAGTTACGTTGGGCTTTAATTCATCTTGGGTGCCAACTTTACTGGGCTTAAATCTCCTCTAATTATGTGCCGACTTCATTGGGCTTAATACCATACAACGATGCCAACTACATCGGGCTTAGACATCATCTGGGTGCCAGCTACGTTGGGCTTAAATTCATCTTGGGTGCCAACTTTGCTGGGCTTAAATCTCCTCTAATTATGTGCCGATTTCATTAGGCTTAATACCACACAACGGTGCCAACTGCATCGGGCTTAGACATCATCTAGGTGCCAGTTACGTTGGGCTTAAATTCATCTTGGGTGCCAACTTTACTGGGCTTAAATTTTCAACTTTGTGCCGATTTCATTGGGCTTAATACCACATAACGGTACCAACTGCATCGGGCTTAGACATCATCTAGGTGCCAGCTACGTTGGGCTTAAATTTTCATTTTGGGTGCCAACTTTACTGGGCTTAACAATCTCCTCTAATTATGTGCCGATTTCATTGGGCTTAATACCACACAACGGTACCAACTGCATCGGGCTTAGATATCATCTAGGTGCCAGCTACATTGGGCTTAAATTTTCATCTTGGGTGCCAACTTTACTGGGCTTAACAATCTCCTCTAATTATGTGCCGATTTCATTGGGCTTAATACCACACAACGGTGCCAACTACATCGGGCTTAGACATCATCTAGGTGCCAGCTACGTTGGGCTTAAATTCATCTTGGGTGCTAACTTTACTGGGCTTAACAATCTCCTCTAATTATGTGCCGATTTCATTGGGCTTAATACCACACAACGGTGCCAACTACATCGGGCTTAAACTTCATCTAGGTGCCAGCTACGTTGGGCTTAAATTTTGGGTGCCAACTTTACTGGGCTTAGAAATTTATCCAATATCAAGATTGCAATTATTATTTTTTGAAGATTCATGATTCTGCAGTTTCCTTTATCAATCCTTTACCATCTCATCTCAAGTTTTTTTCTTCACATTCTCAAAATTTTGAAACTTTCCATTTTATCTCTCATATTCTCAAAACCCCATTAAACTCATCTCATTTTCTCTCTTTTTTTTGTTTGACTCTTATTCTCCTTGCTAGTTCTTTCCTTTGTTCTCTTAAAATAAAAGAAGTATCTCTCTTTTTTCTTTTTTCTTTTTTTTTTCAAGCTACATTTTGATATTCTTGTCATTTTCAAAAAGAAACTCCTCTCTTTCTCACAAATTTTTCTTTTCCTTTTTTCAATTTTCATTTTCTTTTCTCATACAAAACTCCTATCTTCCCTTTCTCTCTTTTTTTTCAACATTGACAAATGCAATGATTGATGATGCAAATGCAATTTTATTTCAGTGAATGATCAGCTATTGTGATGCCAATGCAAACAACATTTGTCCAAATGCAAATTCAAACGTCTTATGAAAATGCCAATTTGCACTATAAAGATGCAAACACAATGATCCAAGAATTTTCTATCCAAGAATTTTCTATTTGATCCCTTTGTCAACAAAATTCTTTATTTTATGAAGTTCTATTCTTCTTCAGGAGTTACCCCAATCATCACATTCCTTTTTACTATTATTTTGAAATACTATCAAAATTTTCCTTAATGAGAATTGCCCCAAGAAGGCACAAGAAGTTCATTGCCCTACCATAATTATCAAATTTCTCTCTCATTTTTCCTTAGAAATACTAAAAAATTGAACAAGGTTGCCCCAAAGAAATCTCAAGGAGCTTATTATTTCCTGTAAAACATCCTTTCCATTTTTCATTTGAGGCATATAAATGATTTCATTATTCAAAATTGTTTATCCAGTCAAAACTTTTCAATTTTACGGATTACCCCATACTCTAGTCAAAGGAAGTTGAACCTAAGACCCACAATTATACAATATATTTAACATTCAACTCTCTTAAAAATTGGTGATCACTATTTGGATGCATATGGAGGAAAATGGTAAGTTATTCTCATCAACTTAATTGAGTGAGTTCACACACCAAGGTTTTGGTTTGGGAAGGATAGCTGCCATTTGATGAGAAAAGGGACAGGTTTCCCTTCATCTAGGCTTACAAAAGAAAGTTTAAATTATTTTAAAAACACTAGATTCCTTGAAATGATTTTTTTGTGAAAAGATTCATTTTAGAATGCAATCAAAACTGACACTCTTTCGATTTTCAAATGAGGTATTCTGATATTTGTCAAGACTAGCTACGATAGGCTCAAATTTTTGGCATGTTATTTTGGGAGGAGACAAAAGCTTCAATCTTGGTACCAATCCTTTTAATGGCTCTCAAAAGGGCATTCTTGAATATCTTCATAGTTTGGCATGCTCATTGGTTGGTTCAAAATGACTTTCTTAATGCCGTTTCTGTTGTGGCATTAACAACACCATGAATGATCTAGAAGAGTTCTCACTTTTGCTCTAGACTGCCCCTTTTGGGGTTTTCACCCTAGAGTCTCATTCTTTTTTTTTTTTTGCTCTCTTTCTTCTTTTTTTTTGTGATGGTTTCATCATGCACTTAAGAATTCAAAATTCATTTGAAATGAATATAAGGGTTCTCAAAGGATAATATTGGCAAAAAAAATGAGATAAGTGCCTCATAGATCTTATGACTCTTCAAGGAACAATCTCTTCAATTTAAGTATCCAAGCTTGATCGAAATGGACTTTCTAAGGTATGTAATGTAGGCCAAGGTTCGGGGTTTTGAAAGAATGGATAAAAATGCCCAAAAATGTGTTTGAAGGTGATCAAACCAAGGATCATTTAATATGATTGAAGGATTCACTTTAAGACTTTTCTTTCAATAACAACTCTCACTTTTTCTGTCATTTTATTTCTCCATTTTTCTTTTTTCTCTTTTTTTTTTTTGCTTTTTAAGTCCAAAATTATTGAAAGTCAATTTAATTCGGACTTGCCCCTCATCATAATGATCTTCTTTTTTTCAATTAGAAACTGAGGCTGGATCATTCATATTCTTTGAAAAGATCTTTCTTCATTTTCTATTCTCTATTTTTTGCACTTGCCCCTCAATGTAGAGGGTGATCCTTGATTAGGGTTAATAAAAAAAAATATTCATCAAGCTCAAAAGGGGTAGCAAATGGATAAATTTTCAAATTTTTTGAATGGATGACGAAAGATGGCCATTTGTCATTTCAAACATGGCCACTTAAATTGAAGAGTTATTCCTTGAATCAAAAGGGTAAAAAAGCTTTATTTTTATGTTTTCTTTTTTCATTTTTTTTTGGATTGGGCTTCCTGGACTTTTTGTTTTTTTTTCTTTTTCTTTTTTTTTGAATGAATTTTTCTTTCTTGTTCGGAATCATCCGAATATCTTAAGTGCATGATGTCACAATCAATTTTCTTTTTATTTTTTATTTTTTTATTTTTTCTTTTTTCTTTTTTCTTTTTCTCTTTTTTTTTTTAAGAATGTCTTGCACCCCATGCATCAATCTTTCCATGACAATGATGCAAATCCATAGATAATGCCTCATAGACCAATGAATATCATGTTTGAAGATTTCATTTTGACCATATGTTGCTCGTAGTATCTGCACCGAGAGAAAAGGGAAGAATACTCTGGTATTTGGGATGTTTTAAAGGCTTAAGGCACTTTATTTACCATATCTTTTGTTTGCGTGCTTCAAGCAACAGGTCGAAAAGGCTAGCCAAGGAATTTAGGACCCATGGTTTTTCAAAGAAGTTTGGATGATTTTAGCATAATCTTGACAATTATTAAACTACCAAAGTCCAAATCTAAAAGAGTGTCACTTATTTGATCATCAAGGAATCCTGACAAAAAGGTTTTAACAAACAAATCATTTTATTAGCTAAGATAAAGGTCATCTTTCCTCAAAATCTCACCATGACTAAGTGAAAAATAAAGGTCCATGAAGTTCCAACTTGTGATTTTGAAAGAAAGAAATTGTTCGAACAGAATGTATTTGCTGGAATAACGATCACTAATTCTCTAGAGACTTTGTTACGTCCTCTTCTTTTATTTTTTTTTTGTTGGCAATTATAAGGGCTCTTATTTTCAAAAGAAATGCCCAATTACCATTTTTCATTTTTTTGTTTTTGTTGTTTTTTTTTGTTTTTTTTTAACCTTAAAAGCACAATTTAAAAGAAATCTAAAAATTTCAAATATAAATATTTACAAACTCATGAAATACTTGGTCAACTCCAATTCACATCTTTAGAAGTGATGTTGAAATGAAAAATATGTACAAAGCATAAACAAAAGTTTCTCATTGCAATACATGTTATCCCTTGAACCATTGATCCTTAAATCTTTCTCCCTTGATGATGATAGCCACAGACAAGTTTCCTGAATTTCATTGGATCTGCGTTGATCAAAGCTTGCACCTTATCCTTAAACGCAGTACAATTTTCAATGGAATGTCCTTCAATCCCATCATGGTAGTCACATTTGGTGTTGGGGTCATACCATTTTGGGTAAGGAGGCTTTCTAGGTTTGGCATGAACAGTGGAAATCTTGTAACTTTGGACAAGGAGTGGGAACAAGTCTGTATAGGACATTGGGATTGAATGGTACAATTTAGCCCTTTTTCTCATCTTGGTCTCAGGATGGTCAAGATCAATATCCTGGTCATTTGGTAAAATGCGCTTTTGAGGCAGAGGGGCTTGTGCACAGGGGACTGAGGTGTTAGGATAACGTGGTTGTGACAACTTGTGGGAATAGGATACCGGAGTGTAAGGATAAAAGGATTGTGGCAAAGGGTGAGAATGACTGTTGAAGGGTCCTTGCATCACATTGAATTTCCTCTTGTCGGACCGTTCAACTGTTGCTTCTTGAACTTGCTCACTAAAGGTGTCCCATCCCTTCTCACCATAATTCCTTGTACTAGTATCTGCAATCTTCCCTTTTCTTATCCCATCTTCAATTCTACCCACAGAAAACAACAAATCCGCAAAATCTGAAAAAACATTGCCAATCAACTTTTCATAATATGGAGAAGGGAGAGTATCTACAAACAGAGAGTTCATTTCTCTATTCGTAAGTGGTGGTCGAACTTGTGATGCCATTTCTTTCCATCTAAGAGCATATTCTTTGAAACTTTCATTCAAGTTCTTTCTCATGCTCTGAAGGGTTAAACGATCAGGAGCTATCTCCATCAAATGTTTATATTGCTCTAAAAATGCTCGAGACAGATCCCTCCATGTATAAATTTGGCCTCTTTTCAACTTAAAATACCAATTAGCTGCTGCCCCAATCAAACTATCTTGAAATACGTGAATAAGCAGCTTTTCATCATGAGCATGCCCAATCATCTTGTGACAATATGTGGCTAAATGCGTTTTAGGGCACTTGGTCCCATCATACTTTTCAAATTCTGGGACTTTGAATTTTGGTGGGATGACCACATCAGGCACCAAGCAATACTCCTTTGGATTATAAAGTTCATTCCTTCCTTCAATTGCTTGAATTCTTTCTTCCAAGAGGTTATACCTTCTTTCTGTAACTGGACCCCAAGCCAGTTTTGATGGATTTTCATTTGAAGCTCTTAACTCAAGGACACCAATAGGATTGGAAAAATTTGCCTTCCGACCAAGAATTGACTGAAAATTCACATTACCAGAGCTTTGCCCCTGGAAGTTCCCTTTTGGGTTGTCATGCGCTTGAACTTGATTGTTTCCTTGCACAAGACTCCCTTTCATAGTCTCCTTCACTTCTAGGATACCCTTAATTTCTTGCATCATTCGAGAGAGCTGTTCCTTTATCTGATTTTGGTCTTGTTCCATTTTGTCCATTCGGTTTACTTGATCATCTTCCATGTTGAACCACTTTATAAAGACAAGGATCAACCTTCCAAGGGAATTTAACAAAATGTTAAGGTTATTGGACTCTTTTGAACATAGGCCTAATCAAACATAATGCATACATGTCAATGGATGCATGGATGCAATGATGGATGATGTGAGATGACATAAAATGCAAAACATATTTACTAAATTTATTCTTTTGATTGCAATTTGCACTCATTATTGTCACTAGGCAACTCTCTTAACCCTTTTTTTCTCTTTTTTTTTCTTCTTTTTTTTTCTTTTTTCTTTTTTTTATAATTTATATTCTATAAAATACATCTTTTCTACTCTTTTTTTTTCTTTTCTTTTTCCTTCCTTCTACCCTAATGAATTTTCTCCTAAAATCAAGATTTTTTTACTTTACAATTTTTTTGCCATTCTTTCATTTTTATGCCATTCTCCCTTCTCTCTTTTTTTTTTATCTCTCTTTTTTAAAAAAACAAAAAACAAAAAGAACACATTCTCTTTTTCAATCCTTTTCTTTTTACCCCTTTTTTTTCCTTTATCCCAAGAGGTTTTTTCCAAGAATAATAAAGAATAAAGAACATTTAATTAAAAAACCTAATTGAATTTCTTCTTATTATCTCTAATGAAAGAGGCAAAAACTTATTTTTCACAACCATTTTTCTAAAAAATTATTTCATGTTTTTTCATTTTTTATTATAAAAAGAAAACTTTATGTGTCTTTTATCATTTCATATTTTTCTTTTAAAGAAAAAAGGTGAAAGAAACTAACTTTTTTCTTTTGCTTTTGTAAATATAAAAACATCTTTTATATTACCAAATATATATAAATCTCTTTTTCTTCCTCTTGTTTCGGAGAATGTATTTTTATTAGTTCCTATTTTTATGAACCTATATTTCCAAAAAAAATTCTCTCTTTTAAAAAAAATGAAGAATTATTTGCATTTCTTAAAGAAAGGCACATTTATTCTATTGTTTTTATCACACATCTTTATTTTTTTCAAAAATAAGAGGTTTTTTTTTACAAGATCTTTTCCAAAAATATTTTTTTACTTTTATTTTACAGAAATTATATACAATTCAAACCAAAACCTATAGTACCTTTATTATTGATGCAATAACTGGGGTCAAATAATGTTCCCTCGTGTCCTAATTTTGAGATAATTTCTACAAAAATTGGACATGGCTCTACCTAAGGTCGGCCTCTTAGGTTTTTCTATATGCTGAGCTGGGTTTTCAAATCTAAAGGTTCCCAAATTATACCTCACTGTCGTCCACATTGGACTAGTAAGATTTAATTTGAGTAGGAGTATTTCAATTGCCATTGCGGAGGTGATTACCTCACGAGAGCAAAGGTACTCTACTCCCTCCTAAGAAGGACAGAACTCGAGTATAGAGCTCATGTAATGCAAATGCAAGTGCAAGTGTGTGCATGAGAGAACATTTATCAAACCATAACCCTTATTCTACCCCAACAATTTATTAAGAATAATATATACAAGATAAAGAATGCCATAAAATAAACATAATAACTTATTCACACAAATGCAACAAATTATTTAAAATTAAAAAAAATAAATTTAAATATTAATTAAGACCTTTAAATGAAAACTTAGGATAACACATGATTAATAAATGGCTTGACCCTCAAAAAGCGTCCCCAGTGGAGTCGCCAAGTTGTCGTAACGGCTTCGCGCTCGACGATTTTGAAAACGATTAAAAATAAAAGGAGTCGCCACCAATCTTTTTTGTCTAGGTGTGATTGGCCACCTAAAATATTTATCTTTTTAACAAAATCTCAAAATTAATTAAGTTTTATTAAAAAGATAATTTTTGGTCTGCGAAAACAAAAATCAGGTTCGGGGGTACGGTTACGCGTGGGGAAGGATTAGCACCCCCACGACGCCCGTTGAAAAACGGTACCATAATAATCATGTGTTATCCTTTAATTTTAATAAAATGATCTTGAATTAACATTTAAAAATAATTCTTATTTTATTGCAATCTTTTTATTTAAAATCATTTTTATTTGTAAATTTATTTTGTTTTATTTTAAAAAATTGAATTTTATTTTTCAAAGGTGAATGTGAACCTTTTCGTATTGAAAAATTAAATCAAATATCCCAATACTCTGGTAACATTTGAAATAACTTTCCCCACCTAAAGATTTCTTAAGAATCACTACTTGTGAGTTCTATAGAATCTCATCATCGGAAGATTCACACTCGCTTCGAATTATGAATGCACATGATGCAAACAGGTAAAAAATGATGCAAATAAATTTTTAATTTTTTATGTAAATGTTTCTTTATTTATTTTAAATAAAAATTCTTATTATTGAAAAATTGCACTAAGTATCCCAATACTCTGGTAACACTTAGTGAACTTCTCACCTAGGGATCAGTCAAGAAATCACTACTTGTGAGTTTCATGACATCCCATCATCGGGAAAATATTTAATTAAATTTAATTTTTATTATAAATTTCCTTTTTGGATTTTCTTTTAAAAACTTATTTATTTTTATTTTTAATAAAAAATTAAATTATTGAAAAATCATACTAAATATCCCAATACTCGGTAACATTTAGTACGACTCTTCTCACCTAGGGATCAGTTAAGAAATCACTACTTGTGAGTTTCATAACATCCCATCATCGGGATTTTATTTAATTTTAATTTTTATTATTAATTTCCTTTTTCTTTCTTAAAAAAAATTATTTATTTTCCTTTTTAACAAAAATTTAAATTATTGAAAAATCATACTAAATATCCCAATACTCTGGTAACATTTAGTACGACTCTTCTCACCTAGGGATCAGTCAAGAAATCACTACTTGTGAGTCTCATGACATCCCATCATCGGACAATTGTTTATTTAAATTTATAAAATTTATTGTTAATTTTCTTTGATTCCCTTTTCTTTGTTTTTTTTTCTTATATATATATTTTTTTATATATTTTTTTGATTAATAATAATTAGTGAAAATACAAGTAAAAGAAATATCTTCAAGACTTTTATTTTACAATAGGCACTAATAATAATAATAATAATAATAATAATAATAACAATAACAATAACAATAAAAACAATAATAAATGCACAACAACAACAACAACAACAACAACAATAATAATAATAATAATAATAATAATAATAATAATAATAATAATAATAATAATAATAACAATAACAATAACAATAACAATAACAATAACAATAATAATAACAATAATAATAACAATAATAATAATAATAATAATAACAACAATAAAAACAATAATAATAATAAAACAAAAAGAAAGGGCTAAAAATATACCAAAATTAATTGGGTTTTAGACCCAAAAGAAGCCCCTTTTGAATGGCCCAGAAAGACAGCCCAAAGGTGTGGGCTCGGTTGGAATTGGTTGATTGGGCCAAGGTTGAAACGGGCCCAAACGCTGGAGCGGGTCGAACGTGGGTCGGGTCCTGTCCGGTGGCAGTTGGGTCAGCCTCCTCTGCCTCAAGTCGGACGCGCGGATCCTGGACCCGGGTCGGGTCCAGGCGCGGGTCAATTTTTTTTTGCTATAAAACTCAATTTTTTTTTACTTCATTTTTTTCCTTTCCTTCTTCAAAAAACCTAAAGCCTTCAGAGGCTCCCAACCGGCACGATTTCCGGCCGCCGCTGGGGTCGCCGCCGGCTGCCGTCGCCGGTGGCCAAAAAGGGAAAAGTTTATAGCTTTTCGAAAGCTCTCAATCTCCTAAGCCTGAATCCAGCCTCCGTTTCACTCAAAAGCAAACCTAAATCCCCAAATCTCAGCTAGACCGAAAGCCTTTCCCCTTTATTTTTATTTTTTGTTTTTTTTTTGGATCTGGATTTTGTTTTGGTTTGTTTTGTTGTTGGTTTTGTGTTTTACAGGTGGGGCTTTCAGATCTAGGTTTTGGGTTTTGGGGGTTCTCGAGTTTAGGGATTTGGTCCCGGTGGTTTTGGTTTTGTTTCGGTTTTGGACGGTGGCTTTTGGGGTTGTGTGTGTCTTGTAGTGGCTGAGATGGGTTCGGTTGGCAAGGGTCTCGGGTAGTTTAGATGATGTTTACTGTGATGGTGGTTCGGTGAGGATGTGATGATGGTCTTTTGGTTGTTAGGTGAAAGAGGATCTTGTATGGGAGTTCGGTTTTTTGTGAGATTCAAAATGGGTGGAGGATTTTGGAGGTTGATGGTGGCTTTTGGGGTTGTTGAGGGTAGTGGCGATGGTGAGAAAATGGTGAGTTGAGGATGGGGCTACTGGTCTGGGGTTTTCGGGTGAGGCTCTGAGATGGGAGCCTTCAGCTTCGGTCCTCTCGGTGGCCAAAAAAAAGGTCTTGGGGAATCAGGATCTAGGTGATGGTGAGGATTTCTTGGTGGTTTTTGTAGGAAGGAATGGTATAGGGTTTGCTGTGATGGGATGGGGTATTGTAGCTGGTGGTGACAGTGGGATGAGGGTGGCTGGAGGCTATGGCTGATGGACAGCCTCGGGAGAGGAGCTTGGCCAGTTGGTGCCGCCAGTTTTGGTGTCTTTTTTTTGATAAAATTAATTAAAAATAAAGATAATAATAATAATAATAATAATCAGATAATAATAATAATAATATAAATAATAACAAAAAGTAAAAATAAAAATAAATACAAATATATAGTAATAATAATAATAATAATAATAACAAAAACGGGACAAAATTAGGTGTCAACAAAGGGCAATGAAAAATCCACTAGGTTATCATTTAAGTTATGAGTTTTAACCGTAATTACATGTCATATTACTCATATAAATAGGTCACATGTGTTATTTTTAAACCCTAATCTCTATTTGCTTATTAAAAACCCTACCAAAATCCTGTCTGACTTAAGCATCGAAGTGCGCGCGCAGGGAAAAACTCATGCGCCCCTCTGATCCTTTTTTTTCTTGTAGGGTTCTTGGAGACATGTTAAGAGGCAGATCGAGATTCATACGTCATCAAAAATCATTATTGTGAACATGTAACAACAATTGGCGCCGTCTGTGAGAAATCGAAATAAGCCAGTGCTCATCACAATTCAGTCAGATCTTGAAATTTTTAATCCAAAAATGAGTTAGCTTTCGATTCCCTACAATTTCTTATAGGTTTATTCTGAAATATTATGCATAAAATTGATTTTTTAAATATCTTTCAGAATTCGTTTTAATTGAAAGTTTGAAAAATAGGAAAAAAACATGAAAATTTTCCTATTTCCAAATAACATATTGATGCTTTGGTTCCTTGCTTTAAATATTATTTTGCCTTAAAATAACACCTGGGCATTGTAGATTCATCCTCGAACATGTGAAATATGATTTTTGATATGAGAAATCTCATTTAAATGCGAAGCAATTTTGAAGAAACTCGTAGAAAACTAAATGAGTTTAAGTTTATTTTGCACAAAGAAGACGAGGGAATATCTCCCTCTCATCTAATATATATATTATATTACAAACTACATAATAAATTTGGTAAAATGCTTACATAGACATTTACATGGACAGTATCTTTGAATGACACGTAAGCATCATTAATTTCATATCCACCTAAGTCAAAAGGAATAATAAGTATTAACTTTTTTACTTTTTCATTTCCTTAAAATTTCTCTAATCCCTAGAATTTCTCAATCTTTTTAAAAAATATCTTAAATTAATATTAAATATTATCTAATCTAAAAATATTTAAAAACATATAATCTTAATAATATCTAATTGAAAATTTAAATAAAATATTAATTCATATCTATTTATATTATAAACTAAATAATTTTAAGTTATTTAAAAATATTATATTGTCTAAACTTAAAAGTATAAAAATATGCCATCAACATCATGTATACTATTTAAATATTTAAAATTATTATTTTTCTAAAAAAAATCTTATCTAATATACATATTAAATTACAAGGTACATAAACAAATTTGGTAAGATGCCTACACATATGCTCACATAGATGGTCTATTTGAATGACATGTAAGTATCATTAATTTCATGTCTATCTAAGTCGAAAAGAATAATAAGTATTTTTTTTATGAAAGAATAATAAGTATTAATTTCTGTACTTTTCCACTTTCTTAAAATTTATTTAATCCCTATAATTTTTGAATATTTTAAAAAAAGAATATATTAAATTAATTCTAAATATTATCTAATCCAAAAATATTTAAAAACAAACATAATTTTAATATTATCTATTTGAAAATTTATATAAAATATCAATTGATATCTATTTATATTATAAAATAAATAATTTTAATTTTAATTTATTTAAAAAATATTTTACTATCTAAACTGAAAAGTATAAAACTAAGTTATCAATATCATGTATATTATTTAAATATTTAAAATTGTTATTTTTCTAAATAAATAAAATTTATGTGTAAAACATATAAATTTATAAATATATATGTTACATACATATTTAAATAAATAAAATTAATTCGTGTATTATACAAGTTATTATGCTTTCATATATAAATATAAATACTTTTATGTTATAATTATATATATATATATATATATATATATATATATATATATATAAAAGAATGCATATTATATGTATGTAAAAAAGCATATTTATAATAATGATTATTTAGGTCAATAATTATAATATGCCTAAAAGTTACTATCACACTTGAAATTGTTAAAATATAATTTTAAGTTCTATTTTAACATTTTGTGATATGCTTAATAATATTATTTATGATATGTTTTTTTTATTCTTCTTAATATTTGTTTATTTTATGTTTTGAATTTTATAATTTTTAATTAAATATTTAATTCTTTTATAATTGGATATATTGATTATATTAGACATATTTTATCTATACTTTAAACAAATAAACTAAATAACATTATTTTATATATATATATATATTTATAAATTTAAATAATTACAACTTATTCGTGCATCGCACGACTACAAACTAGTAGTAAAAATATAAACCACCCGTCACACTCACCAAACAAAAAGGGAATATTCTAAGAGTATTCCCTCTATAAGTAAAAGTGTAAAACTTTTATGTACTCGTAAAACACTCAAAAAAGAAGGAATATTCTTCCAATATTCTTTCCACCAATTGAAATTAATTACATTTAAGTTGTCAAAGTTTATAAAATTATGATTTTGACCACTATGCATCAAGTTTGTACAAGTAAGTTTTTAAAGCATTCAATTGCATCCTTAACTTCGTGAACTCATTAAATTTTGTGATTTATAGTACTCTTATCATATATGATATGGTATTATCAAAAATATAATTGAGCTAATTCGATTTATCATTTATTCACGAATTTATCTTGGACATCAATATTCTTTTATTATCTTGAATGCTTTAAAAATTTATATGATTGCCTTCTCAAAGTTGCAATTTGCATAAACTAGAATACATATGTATTCATGAATATTAGTAAGCATGAAATTGTAGTAGGCATCTCTCTCTTTTGTTATCTCAAGATAAGATGTATTATGTGACGAATATAGTTTATAAAAGCACAATAGCTACATTTATTATCTTTGGATTATTGTTATTCATGCTTAGTGTCATGACACAATGTGTTTATATAGCTTACTTTATTTGCTAAGCTTAAACTCCTTATCTTTACATGATCCTAAGTAAATAATCAATTATGTTCTATATACTAGCTACCATGCAGGTTTGTATAAGCCCTGCTAGTTAAACATTCTATTATAAGCTTTGCTTGCCAATGAGGCACTTGGGGGGCAACAAGAAGAAAAAAGCCTAAAACAAAAAGCGTGCGAAGTAGGCTATGCATGGACTTAAAGTGAAAAATGCGCGATGTAAGTCATGCATGAAGACAAAAAGTGCAAGGGCTTGAAGCAAAAAATGCGCAATGTAAGTCATGCATGAAGACAAAAAGTGCAAGGGCTTGAAGCGAAAAATGCGCAAGGTAAGCCATGCACTCGAAGAAAAAGGCCTAAAGCGAAAAGTGCGCGAGAAGCCGTGAATGAAATAAAAATCCTTAAGCGAAAAATGCGCGAAGTAAGCCATGAATGAAATAAAAGTCCCTAGTGAAAAATTCGCGAGATGGGAAACATATGGGCTTGAAGCGAAAAATGCGCAAGGTAAGCCGTGAATGAAATAAAAATCCCTAAGCTAAAAATGCGCAAGATGGGCAACACATGGGCTTAAAGCAAAAAATGCGCAAGGTAAGCTGTGAATGAAACAAAAAAGTTCCTAAGCGAAAAATGCACAAGATGAGAAACACATGGGCTTGAAGCGAAAAAGGCGCAAAGTAAGCCATGAATGAAATAAAAGTCCCTAAACGAAAAATGCGCGAGATGGGCAACATATGGGCTTGAAGCAAAAAATGCACGAGGTAAACCGTAAATGAAACAAAAAAGTCCCTAAGCGAAAAATGCGCTAGATGGGAAACACATAGGCTTGAAGCGAAAATGCGTAAGGTAAGCCGTGAATGAAATACAAGTCCTTAAGTGAAAAATACGCGAGATGGGAAACACATGAGCTTGAAGCGAAAAATGCATGAGATGAGCAACACATGGGCTTGAAATGAAAAAATGCATAAGATAAGCCACAAACAAAGTAAAGGGCATAAAGCAAAAAATGCACGAGGTAAGTCCTGCACAAGAAGAAAAGGCCTGAAGCAAAAAGTGCATGAAGTAGGCTATGCATAGACATGATTTAAATAAAAAAACCCTTATATACTCTTCCAATGGGTATACCCCGCGAAAGAGTGGGGAGCAATTGATGAGGGTTTTACTAAAGGTCATTGGACCTTGATATAAGTCATGCTGAAGAACATTGGGCCTAATGGTAATCTAAGCCCTAGAGGAAAGAGGAATAAAAAGGGCCATGAAAGATCCACTAAGTTATCATTTAAGCTATGGGTCTTAACCGTGATTACACGTCATATTACTCATATAAATAGGTCATACGTATTATTTTTAAACCCTAATCTCTATTTGCTTATTAAAAACCATACCAAAATCCTGTCTGACTTAAGCATCCGAGTGCCCCTACGCCCCTTTGATCCTTTTTTTCTTGTAGGGTTCTTGGAGACAGGTTAAGAGGCAGATCAAGATTCGTACGTCATCAAAAATCATTGTTGTGAACAGGTAACAACAATTGCTTACATCCATTGGTCAGTTTGTGTAACTGACTTAACAACTGTAACTATGTTTGCAACCAACTACACAAACTTAATACTTGACTTTGACTTCCCATCCAAGCATTCCCCCTCTGTTGACTTGGCTTCTTCTTCCCACTAGACTTCATACCTTTCACTTCCTCTCGAATGAGCAATGCTTTGCTCAACTAGCTCCTCTCCTGTCTTATTGCCTTGAGTGTCCTCTTCCTGATTCATATCACTTATAGACTCCACTTTTATTAAAAAAAGTTTTTTCAATGCTCGAAATAGATTAATACTATTGAATTAACTTGGGATCTGGTAGCAACATAATGGGCATAAGTGACTCGTCTCCAACCACTTGACGATGCAAGCATCATGGTAAACATGTCCACAAGACATTAAGGCAACTTCATCATTGTCCAAGAACTCACCCAAAAAGATAGTACATTTTTCTTTTGAACTCAAACCCTCTATCTACTCTTCTTGAAAGGTAAATTACTTTCATCACCTCGTTTAAACCTTTTCAAAGCTTGAAAAAATGAGTTATTAGTAGGCTTGAAATCCAATGTACTTAATGAGTCATCAATGTAAAATATCAAGAACCATGTCAATTTGAAAGAAATTAGGAGACTCAACAACCCTATTGGTTGGAAAAGGAAATATGTAAATTAAGATTTCTTAACTAATGTATTGTCATGACCCGAAGGCCAATGACGTCCACTTGACACTTACTTTATTTCTTTTGAAAAATTACGAACCAAATTTTTCTTTTTCTACTTACGGTTTGTATTCGGTGTTAGTGTAATATCTAAATCAAATCTTATCTTACTAATATTGTTTCACGAGCTATGTCACACTTCTCAAGGTGATTTTTATGATTTTAGCCTTATTTTTACTATTCCAAAAGAAATGGGTCGAAAACCTCCCCCTTGTATTTTATCAATTTCCCCAGTAAAATCCCTGCGTTTAAACACATTCAAATCTTCACAATATAGCTAGCTTTTGTTTCCCACAATTCACACAATCATGCATCTCATATTCCTCAAGAATATAACCAGTAATAAATCCACATCTTGCAGTTTATACATAATTCAAAATATACATCTTAACCTGGATCGTACTCGATAATCACCTAGACTCACATAATAATCTAGTGCGATCCAAAGCATATTCCTTCCTAGTACTATGAAATTAAAGTTCGTATAATTATCAAAATGATATACAAGTAGTATACCTCAAAAACACAAAAGCTAGGCCCGAAGAACGTAGACGAGTACTACTACTAGGTACAGTTCTCGGGAGAGTCTATATAATGCTTGAGCTGGATATCCACCCGTATGATCTGTAGATGTTAAATTTAAAGGGTGAGCAAATCCACAGCTCAGTAAGTAGCTTAAATAAGTACATACTAGGCTCAAATCATAAAACACGATCATACATGCATGAACTCTATAAAATAGCATGTATGCATTATGTTAAGATTAGCTACTAATTTGTGTGTACAACAGATTTCACAAGGTCATTCATGCTTTCCTTCATTTCTTTAATTCACACTATATATTCACACAATATCATTCTTTTTGACAACTTTTGTCGATATAGTTAAGCATGAAAAACACAACCAATTCAAATACCATATGGTTCTATAGCACAATGTAAGTAAAGCTCAATAATTATTTCAATTCTCAATCATATGCATAGTATTTATCCTATCTGATGATAGTTGTCACATTCACAGTTCACAATCGTTTATCCACTATCTCATTGGCATAGGATTTCTCATAATTCATCAGTACACGTGTGTAGCACTTAGTTCTCAAAGGACTCTAGAGGTGGCTCCTACAGTTCACGAAGAAAGCTACGTAGCACGTAGTTCCTTTGAGTTCTCTAGAGGTGGCTCACACGGTACAAAAGATCGAGTTTTACTCGGGTTTGCCTCTATGGCTTATGTTTTCAATTGGTTCATCGATACACGTGTAGCATTTAGCTCTCAAAGGACTCTAAAGGTGGCTCCCACAGTTCACAAAGAAAGCTGCGTAACACATAGTTCCTTTGAGTTCTCTAGAGGTGGCTCACGCGATACAAAAGATCGAGTTTTACTCGGATGACCTCTATGGCTTATACTTTTCTAATGATTAATCGATACACATATAGCACTTAGCTCTCAAAGGACTCTAAAGGTGGCTCCCACAGTTCACGAAGAAAGCTGCGTAGCACGTAATTCCTTTGAGTTCTCTAGAGGTGGCTCACACAGTACAAAAGATCGAGTTTTACTCGGATGACCTCTATGGCTTATACTTTTCTAATGATTCACCGATACACGTGTAGCACTTAGCTCTCAAAGAACTCTAGAGGTGGCTCCCACAGTTCACGAAGAAAGCTGCGTAGCACGTAGTTCCCTTGAGTTCTCTAGAGGTGGCTCACACGGTACAAAAGATCGAGTTTTACTCGGATGACCTCTATGGCTTATACTTTTCTAATGATTCACTGATACACGTGTAGCACTTAGCTCTCAAAGGACTCTAGAGGTGGCTCCCACAGTTCACGAAGAAAGCTGCCTAGCACGTAGTTCCTTTGAGTTCTCTAGAGGTGGCTCATACGGTACGAAAGATTGAGTATTGTTCCGTTGCCATTTTCCTAGTTTTCAACAAATACGACTAGGTACTAATCGAGGTCTATGAATTCAACATCGGGAGCTATGTCTATTGCACATAATTCACATATACGTTTTCAAAGTATCACAATATATTAACATGCTCACTTGGTGCAACTTAATTCATTCACATGCACATTTCATAATGCAGGCACCAAATTTATACGACTTTATATGCTCAGTAAATACAAATAAACCATAACACATAACACGTAAGTCACAAACAAGATTTCTTTCCAACCAAATACTATTCACGTTCAAATCGAGTCAAATTCATATCTTACCGAGACTTACCCTCCTAACCTTTTCCGTGATATTTTATCTAGATTAAAGTGAATTTAGGTAATTATCGAAAAAGGGTTCATTCATCTCTTACGAGATGATACTAGTAAGACTTATTTAACCCACTTACCTCGAGGCTTAGTAATTATCCTCCTCGCGCTTCCGAGTCTATACTCAAACCTTTACACCGTTCCGCTTTGCTACACATAATCTATTAACATTTTGATAAGTTTACATCATCGTGCTTAATCACGTAATTAAAATAAAGACCTTAAACCCTATTAATTTCGAGTAACTATTAATCTAAAGCTACCTTCTTACCGTCAATTACGACGTACTCATGGTACGAGTCCTTATATACATATATATGTTTTAAGCATCTTTATGTTTATATCTATATGTATATTCCAATATATATATTATAGATATATATTTGTTTATCTATGCTCATCCCATTTTTTTTCTCTCTTCATACAAATATACATTATGCATGAGCATATGTATTTATACATATATATATCATTTCAATAATATGTCAACATGTTGATTTATCATGATATATATATATATATATATATATATATATATACACACACACACACACACACACACACACACGTCCATACCTCTATTATCACTCTTATCCTCTAGTATACCCATGTATCAACCGTCAACAATACTTCTCATATTAACGTATATTTAGACGCGTATTTATATGTATATATATACATTACCATATTCATCCTTTATTATATCTACATGACTTGTAATTATATTATATATATATATATATATATATATATATATATATATACACACACACATCCATGCATATCTCCCAATATCATTATATCCATAATATGCATTTAGACATATATATGTGTGTGTGTGTGTGTGTGTGTGTGTGTGTACTTAGATTTTAAACAAAACATTACAAAGCCTTACTTTACCTTGAAAACCTTTTAAAGCATCCTTGTTAGCCTTTTGTAAAAATTTCAGAATCTAATCGTCAAGCCATAAATTTTACATTACTTCTAACTCAGTTCTCTATTCAGAAGTATAAGGCTTACTTCTTAATTCATCTTGTGTCATTTCCAATAATTTTCCAAACTTTGGTCCAAATCTGGCACATTAGGTAGGATAGTTTCCTGACTTCTGTTCATTAAAATTTATATTATTAATTATAGGGATATGTAATTTGTACAAACCCAAAACCATATCAATCCTGACTCATTTACCTTTCTGAAAATGTAAAGTTTGCAATCAAACTCCATCTGAATTATTTTCTAGGAATTTTTGAAGTTGACACTAGGCTATTTGTACCTTGTAGTGAGTATCCTGCATTCATATGTACATAGCTTAAGCTACATAATTCCAAATCCACAAATTCCAAAACTAGATGAAAGCTAACTCATTTCCCTATCTAGAAATGTAAGGTTCATGATTTAATTCTTTCTATATTAACATTAATAATTTTCCAAAGTTGCACTATCTTCCAGCAGTATTCAGGCACAGTGTTACACTGACTTACTTGCACAAAATACTCCATATTTAATTATCAGCATATCCAATTGGTGCAAATTTAAAACCATAATAATCCTAACTCCACTACCTTTCTGTAAATGTAAGGCTTGAAACCTAACTCAATTTAGGCTATTTTCTTCAATTTTTCAAAGTTAAGACTGGAATTCACGTTTTTCTGACAGAGTACCCTGTGCTTATTTGTACATATCTCAAGTTATAGAAATCCAAATCAAGAAATTCCAAAACTGACTTTCTCTTAACTTAAAAGGCTATCCACCATAAGTTTTCTAGAATTTTTCTCCTTGTATAACAATTAAACTAAATATTTTAATTGCAACCCAAAACAAAACATAGATTCCAGATTTGAACATCAAGTTGGAATTCAATCAATCCTTCATCCATGGAGTGCCCATTTGATTCAATTTATCATAATTTCATTTTCATACGTAATAAATAAACATTGTAAGGTTAGAAGAATATCTCATTTACCCAAATTTTTCAGCAGCTCTTCCTTTTCTCTTCTTTCTCTTCTCTTCTTCCCCTTTCGGTTTTACCTTTCCTTTCTTCCTTCCTTCTCGGCTTCATGTTTTCTTTCCTTCTCTTCTCTTCACCGAACAGTCCAAGCTTCAGCCCTCTCTCTCGTTTCACTTCTTTCTTTTCTTTGCTTTTGATTTTTTCAAAGCTTCTTCAAGAGGCTTTTGTTTTTGTTGTTACCCGAGAATTGCTAGCGGAGTTTGATGGGAGAAAGTCCCATCAAACTCCACTAACTCTTATTTAATTTATTTAATTTTTGTTTTTGTTTTATATTTTAAGTTTTCTATTCCCTTTTTAATTATTTATAATTCATACAATTTTATAATTGTCTTTAAATAAAATATATATTTATTTATACAATAACATATATTCATATGTATTATTTATTTTATTATATTCTTTATATCAAATAAGTATATGTATCTATATTTAAAAATCTTAATTATAAATGATATATACATACACATATCCATATATATTTATATATGTATAATATATATATATATATATATATATATATATGTTTTCATGTCTAGTGTACTTTTAGTGTAGGTATGTGTATATATATATATTTCCTTTCTTTTAAAATTTATATTATATATATGTATACATATTTAACACTCAATATACACATATATATGTATTTCTTATTTATTTTATTTTAACTATTTAATATTCAAGTATACTATATTTCCTTTAGCATACTTGTGTCTTTGTTTTATTTAAAACAATTATACGTATGTATTGTAGAATACATGTATCTATTGGTTCTTTTATATATATAAATATATATATATATATATATATATATATATATATATATATATCTTGAACTCATTATAAGAAATTCTAAACTACCTTAAAGTATCAATCATCTATTGCTAAATTTGCTAAACTTGCAACTTCATTCTCATTACTTGGAATAATGAAAATTACAAAGTGTATCATAGTATCAAGTTAATTCTATGTTTCTTATTTATTCACTAATATGGTACAAAGTTTGTAGTTTTTACATGTATAGCCAGTTAGCTTCCTAATTGCTAGTTTTCTAATTATTTAGTTTCCTATTATTAAGATTTTACTTTCCTAGAATAAAATTACAATTGTACACTACATATATACACCGCTGTACCTAATGATAGTTATACCATAATTTTTCTTTTCTCTCAAATTTCTTCATGGTATTAAGAACATTTTTCCTAGAATTGTAACACTTTATTCTCCTTTTTTTTTCATTCGTGTTCACACATCCACCACAGCCACAACACCAACAATGGCTAACGAAAATAATCAACTCATAATTCCTAACACATGGAAACCCACCAAACCTTTTACTGTTATCAAGATCAACAACTCTGTCAAACTCACCTCCATCAACTATCTTTCTTAGAAACTTCAGATGGTAGTACTTCTAATTTGTTACAACCTTTACAGGTTTGTTGATGGCTCTCACCCCACTGCTCCAACTAGAATCACTACAAACAATGTCACCATTCTCAATCCAAAATATCAGACATGGCTACGTCAAGATAAGTTAATCTTTGGTGTTCTTGTTGGCTCCCTTACCTTTTCTCTCATGCATTCTTTTTCTTAATCACAGACCTTCTGTGATGCTTGGCATGTTCTTGCTAACACCCACGCCATGTTTTCTCATGGGCACATCAACCATATCCAGGAGCAAATAAAGCAAGCCACCAAGGGCATCCAAATAATTTTCATTGCATGCAGTTTATTAAAACCTGTGCTAACGAACTTGTGGCCTAAGAAATCTTATGGATCATAAGGATCTCATTGAGAAAATATTTAATAACCTCGATGATGATTACAAGCCTATCATTGATGTTATCATTGGCCATGATACATCGATTTGATGAACTACATGAGAAGTTAATCAACAATGAACTCTCATTATGCCTCTATCATTCTAATTCCTCCCCACTTCCAGCCTTTGCAAATTCGCCTAATTCTTGATCCAATCTGAGAAATCTTGGTAACCAAAATCAATGCCCACCATAGGCGTCCTCCCTCCCACCGTCAATGAATATTCCTATCTCATGCTCTAGCAACACAGTACAAAGTAGTTGTCCCTCACCTTGGCCTTACTTGGGTCACTGTCAGTGGTGTCATCTTCAATGTCACATTATTACAAAATGCCTTGTGTTTCGTCAGATGCATTCAATCTTACAACCACCTCCAATCTCGCTTCAAGCTCCATAGTGGAAATCTCACCAGTCGATGCCATAGCTACCTTGCAACAGCCAACACCTTTGTAACTCCAATTGGCTTTATGACAATGACGCTTCGCACCATGTTACCACTGACCTGAGCGAACTATTTATTCATATGCATTATGATGGTTTTGATGACATTGTGATTGGTGATAGCATAAGTCTTTCTACCACCTATACTGGTTTAAAAACTATATATACTCTCTTGCGTACTTTTTCTTTGAATAATGTTCTTTGTATTCCTACTATGAAAAAGAATCTTATTTCTATATCTCAATTTTATCAATCCAGTAATATCTTAATTGACTTCTCAGCCACTTCTTTTCTTGAGAAGGATCTTCGCATAGGGGCAACTCGTTTGGAGGGATGAACTAGGGATTGTGTGCATAAGTGCCCTACTTCTTTTATCAATTAGTGACTTTCTCTAGTGTAAAGACCATTTCATCCGTGTGGCATCATAGATTATGGGATCTGTCTTGTTCTATCTATAGGCACATTGTTTCCAATTTTCACCTAAAACTATCAAGTCCTTTAAATTTGAATCTTAATTGTAATTTGTGTCAATTCATAAGCTACCTTTTTCAATCTCTTCTTTTGTCACTTCCTTTCCTCTAGAAGTTATATTTTTTGATGTTTAGACCTCTCTCATCCATTTTGCTAATGCACTACAGCAAAAAAGGATATTTAGAGGCCTTTTTTTAGCAGCATTGACTAAGGGTTAGCTTGGATAGGTAGTGTGATTGGCTTCGGTGAGATTAAAAACAGTAGTGACAGTGGGATTGATGTCAAATGGTGATGCATTTGGATTCAATCGCAACAGTGGCGATAAGATAAATGATAAAATGACCATTAAAAATCTATTAAAATCACAAAAAATAAAAATAAAAATGAGGTACAAAATTGAAATTGCTGCACGATGAAAGTTTTCACCGTGCCGCATTGGAGCAACAATTGCTTCCAAACTAAAGGCTAGTTTGGATAGGTGATGAGATTAATTCTAGTGAGATTGAAAAATATAAAATAATTATTAAAAATATATGTTTTTAAATAAAATAATAAAAAATTATAAAGTAGGAATAAAAGAGTAAATTTACGCTAACAAATTTTTGTCTTTTCCCTTGCAAACGTACCAAAGTCCTCACCACCGAGGATCTAAATCAACCCTAAGCCTAAAAACTCCACTAGATTTTGTACTTTTAAAACTAGGCAACATTTATTTAACAAACGCCGCTAAATTTTAAAATAACAACATTTATATTAAAAAATGCCACCAAAATGTATAAAATAACGACATTTATATGAAAATTGCCATTATTATTATTATTATTATTATTATTATTATTATTATTATTATTATACAATTTAGTAGCATTTTTCTTCTAAACGCCGCTATCTTAAAATGATGCAGGAAAAATATACACTAATATAGCAACGTTTCTTACTAAATCGCCACTATGTGTTGAAGCTTAATGGAATTTATTACTTGAGTTTGGCTCGTTTATTTTTAAACCAAGCTCAAGTTCAAGTTCTTGATTAACAAATCAAGTCAAAATCAAGTATTTAAATATTTGGCTTAAGTGGCTCGCGAGTTTAATGGAGTTTTTTAATATATATATATTTTTATTATTTTATTATTAATTTATCATTTTACTATTATAATATATTATTGAAAATTGATTATTAAATCAAGTTTGAACTTATCAAATCAAGTTCGAACAACTTGAAAATTTTGTCGAGTCGAGTTTCAATTTTAAAAACAAAATTCGATCGAGCTCAAAACGAATTTCGAACATCAAGTTTTTGAGTCGAGCCAAACTCAGATCTTACTAAAATGTATCGATTAAACTCGATTACATCTCTAATCAAAATAGGTTGATGACTTCACCGATTTTATTGGTTCATTTCAAAAGTTATATTCTAAACTAATATGAAATATAAACTCCTTTCATGAATTCTTTTTTTATATTTGGGTTATAATGCATATTTTATAAAATTTATTAAAAGGGTAATATTAATGGTTAAAAAAAACCATATTATATATAATATATTTATTAAAAAATTAATTAATTCTATTATAATTTTAAATATAGAATAATTAATCAAATTAATGAAATAAACTATTTTATTTTTAGGATTAATATACAATATATAGTAGTAGACTTTTTTAATTTTATAAGTGGGGTTATAATGATAACATATATATTTTAAAAATATTAAAAAAATAAAATATTATATAAGTTATTATTCTAATCCTGTTGGTGAAAAAAAATTGGAATAATTGCCAAATAAGTCATCAATCTTTAGCTCAAAATAGAATTAAGTCCTCAACGTTTTATCGAGTAGAAATCAGTCCATAAACTTTTATTTCAGTGAAAATAAACCCTCAACCTTCTAAAATTATGCAATTAAGTCTAAATCTGTTAAATGATACTAACTGCCGTTAGTATTGCACACATGGCATGCCATGTGGCAGCCAACTAAGCTATTCACGTCAGCTTTCATGTTAGATATACTAATGACTGTTAGTGTCATTTAACAAATTTAGACTTAATTGCATAATTTTAGAAGGTTGAGGGTTTATTTCCACTGAAATAAAAGTTTATGGACTGATTTTCACACGATAAAACGTTGAGGGCTTAATTTCATTTTGAGCTAAAGATTGAGGGTTTATTTGACTATTATTCCTAAAAAATTTCACAATAATGTATTGGATAATTATCTTATTTTTATTAATTAATTTCTACTAACCTTTGTGGCTTAATTACCTTTAAAAATAAAATAAAAAAGCTGAAGAAAGGTTTTACTCAAGATTCAACGTGTCCAACTGTTATTATCATCTATAAAAAATATTTTAGGGTTCCCTTCCAATCCCAAAACCCTAGAAACAGAAACAGAGACAGAAACAGGAAAAATTAACTTCAAGCAATGGTTATACTCGCCGCCGGTGTATCGCCGGAGCCTCTCTCCGCATCGGGTCGGAGCTCCGAGAAGCTGAGCCTTCCTTCTCTCCAATCCAAAATGAAAACTGACCCGGAAGGCTACGAAACGGAGCTCCATCTCATCCATAGTCAATTCAACTCCGCTCTCGAGCTCTTCCAACAGCAAGCGGCTCTCAACTTCTCCTCCATCACCGGCGTCGGCGCGGACCCAACCGTGGCCAAGGACCTCAGCGATCGCGCCATGTTCTTGGCCCACGTCACGCCGTTTTATCCCAAGCAGCTTGTGGAGTTCCCTTCCAATCTCGCCGCTTTTCTTAAATTATCAGCGAGGACTCTTCCCTCGGGACTTAGGTTCCACGTCTCCCAAGCCCTCGTTCTCCTAGTTAATCGGAAGGTAACTTGGAAAACGAGTTACTTAGTTCTTGTTGTTATTAATTCCAAAACGTGAAAACTATCTAGTTACTATTGTTGGATGCTCTGGAGTTGACTTGAAATGTTGACTTTTTGGTTTTGGCAGATTATTGATATAAAAGACACTCTATCATTGTTCATGGAGTTGCAGACGGTAGGAGATAGGAATTTGAGGAAATTAGCATTTTCTCATGTTGTTCACAGTATTAGAAGAATGAATAAGAATCATAAGAACGAAGCTAAGAATCGCACCCTCCAGAATATCTTGTTTGCATTATTGCAGGTTTTCAAACAATGCCATTTGAATTGGAGTTTTCCCGTTTTTAAATATTGGATTCTTTAAAAAAAAATATGTTTTCTATGTGTTTTATAGCAAGAAGATGAAGCTAGAGCAAAAAGGTCCCTTATTACCCTATGTGAACTCCATCGAAGAAAGGTTTGGTTTGATGACAGAACAGCAAATGCAATTTGTATGGCATGTTTTCATTCATCATCAAGGTATTTGTGATTTTTGTATGGTTGATATCTGCTGTTTATACTGCTGAGTTCAAGTGAATGCATTTTCTCTATTTGAATTTTGCAGAATAATGATTGCTGCACTTTCGTTTCTCCTTGATTACGAGAAGATTGAAAATGATGATGAGGATAGTGATGCTTCAAGTAGCGAAGATGAAATGACACATACACCTCAAGTTGTCATCAACAAAGAGGCCGTCTACAAGGTTATTTGCACCCTATTATGCATTTCAGTTTTTCTCTTTTAACCACTCTTGTATTTATTAGTGCCAGCTAGGGGCAGTTTCCTTGATTCCACCAGGTGTGATATGTATAAAACAATCTTAGCTTATGTAGATTTATGATGATATAAATAAGTTTTAGGTAATTCAATAAAAGTTATATGTATTGCTGATGTATGGAATTTTGATGCCCAGCACTTTGTGTCAGGTGTTTTTCTTTAAGAAATGTTAGTTGCCTGCGGTTCTTATACAATGTGTTGATGATCACGAAGTTGCATCAAATTTTCAGGCACACCATAAAGGTACAGCTGCTAGCAAGAAGAAAAAGAAGGCAAAACTACAGCGTGCTATTCGAAGCATGAAAAGGCAGCAACGCATGTCATCAAAAAATAGCAGTTCTAGTTATTATTCACCCCTTAACCATCTAAAGGATGCACAGGTTTTTCCCCCTTCACACATTGTATTGATTCCATGTCATGTATTTGTATTCGTAGAAAGCTTAAAATTCTGGTTTGCATGCAGGGATTTGTAGAAAAGCTATTTTCTCGCCTTCAAACCTGCAATGAACGATTTGAGGTGAATGCTTTTCCCGATGTTTATAATTTGGTGGATTTTTCTCTGCCTCTTTGTCTTACAAAACCTTCTGCGGCAGTCATACTGATTTTATATCCTTTATCTTACCTGACTGTTTAATTTTTATATTTCAACATGGAGCTTCCGTATGTTGCAGTTTAACTCTGTTCCATATCATTGAATGTCTAGCTACTGGTTATGAAAGTTTTAGATTAGGTTTATATTTTGTTTGCTTTCACACATTAATTAATTCATATGAAATTGCCTCATTAATTACAAGTCTACTCCTTTGTCTAACTTCAGGTTAAAATGATGATGCTGAAAGTGATTGCTAGAACAGTTGGGCTTCACCGTCTTATATTACTAAATTTTTACTCTTTTCTTCAGAGATATGTTCAGGTATGCTCTCTTTATTTAAGTGTTACTTTTTAAACAAAGTGTAATTTCCTTGGTTAATAGGAGCCAATTATATTCTTCACTGCAGCCTCATCAAAAAGATATCACTAATTTACTTGCTGCAGCAGTTCAGGCCTGTCATGATGTGGTACGGTTTTCCGTTTGATTATTTGAATGTTTTGTTCTGACTATAGGCTTTTTGATTCTCTTCTTTCTTTAGCTTTTCTCTGGTTTCCTGCCACCCATTCAATCTTTGTTAAAACAGGTTCCTCCTGATGCAGTTGAGCCATTATTCAAACAAATAGTAAATCAGTTTGTACATGATCGATCACGTCCAGAGGTTTGCATATGACTTAAAAGCTACTTTATACATCTTTTGTTGGTTACTGATTGATTAAATTGTTGCTTGATGTTTAGGCCATTGCTGTTGGACTGAACGTGATAAGGGAAATATGTTTGCGCATGCCATTGGTAACTATCTTTGTCATTTGCTTTCTGAAGCCACCAACCTGAACAACCACCCCCCTCTCCATTCTCCACGAAGTAGTCACACAAAACCTAACATGTATTCTATTCTTTAAAAAAAATTCAATTTTTTATCATAAATTTATGGTGCTTCTATTAAAGTGAATTAATTGCTATAACTTACTGATTTTATTTAATAGGTCATTCACTTATGCATACTATATTACGTGTTAAAACAATCATTTGTTTCTTGGTACCAGCTGATGACCGAAGATTTGCTGCAAGATCTCGCATTGTATAAAAAATCACATGAGAAGGCAGTCTCAGCTGCAGCTCGCTCACTCATTACTTTGTTTAGAGAGGTATACTATTGTGTTCCCATACCTTTTTGCATCCACATTCTTGCTTCTCTAATTGTCTGTTTTCTTTGTTTCTTCATGTATCTTGACTGCACATTTCTCCATTTGTTTTATTGTTAGGTTTGCCCTTCACTGCTGGTTAAGAAGGACCGTGGACGCCCGGTGGACCCTAAGGCAAGACCAAGGGCATACGGAGAAGTCAATGTCCTTAGCAATGTTCCTGACATTGAATTATTGGAACATGAAGATGAAATTGATGGCAGTGGGGATGAAAATAGTGATGAGGCTGCATCTATTAGTTGTGATGATGGCAATGGAAACAGTGATGATGAAGAAAGCCTGTATACTGCAGATGGTGGAAGTGAGAATGAGGATATAGTGGATGAAGATAATGAGAATGATAGTGTTGATGAGGACGAGAGTGATATCAATGATGAGGACTATGACAGCCATGATAATGAGGAGGAGGAGGAGGACAATGACGATGAGGACAAGGATGAGACAGAGGAGGTGGAAGCTGAGGAGAACGATAAATATGAAGAAGTTAGTGGTTCTTCTAGACCAGATGATGGCACTGGAGATGGTGGAAATGAAGATAAAAGGTCAAAAGAAAAAAAGAGAAAGTTGTCTGATTTTGAGGGAGAACTTATTGCTGCTGATACAAGTCTTCGAGCTTTAAAGAGGTTGGCAGAAGCAAAAATTAGCCATGTTTCATCAGACTCAACAGATGGTATTCTTTCTGATGAGCATTTCCGAAGGATCAAGGAACTTAAGGTACATTAATTTGTTCTAACAGATCTAAGCTCAAGTTGACGCCAAAGGTGCAACCTTGTGGAGGTCTAGAAGTTAATCCATTATTGGTTTAAAATATGTTGTTACGCTAGTTTGGACATAGTAAATTCATTTATTTTTGTGGGATTCATTTATGTTATCAGGCTAAGCGGGAAGCAAAAACTGCTTTGGCTCAACAAGGGTTTAAGATTCCAAGTTCTGATCAACTGAGTTCTAAACGATTGGATCCTGCAAAACTTGAAGTATGTTTTCTCTGTCTTTACTGATAAATACTCCTTTCCCAGTTATAAGGACTGATCCTTGGAACATATTATTTCACAATGTTTTTACATGTGCTTTAGGCCCATGTTCGACTCAAGCTTAACAAGGAGGAAAGACTCGCATTGGTAAAAGCAGGAAGGGAGGACAGAATGCAGTACCAGGCTCGAACTGCTATAAAACAGAAAAAGGTATTCTGGATGGTTTTACAATTTATAGGCCTCTTTTCCAGGATGTTAGCAATTGAATATGTTAACCATTTTAGCTTTTTGTGGTTCTCTGCATGAATTTTAGTGTGAATGTTTGGTCTATTTAGATGTCTAATACAATGCTTGAATAGTTTTGAAGTTTTCCCTTTTCAACTTGCATAGTTTAAGAATTTTAGTTTACCTTAATAGAATGGGTCTTTGTGATCAAGATGCATAGGATCCTACATTTAATCTGTTAATCATGTTTCATTCATTGTTGTGTAATGGTGTCGTGAACAGACGGGCGGTTTAAGCAATCGTCAGAAAGAACACAAGAAGTATATGCCTCTTGCTGCGAAGAAGGCCAAGGCTCAAAGATCTCGACAAGAGAAAAGTAAGAAGAGGCAACGATCTGGGAAACAGTTCCGTGGGAAGAAAGTTTGGAAATAATGAATGCACGCATACTGATCCATAAAACACGGTAAGTGGGTTCAAAGCATTTTTTATTGTTACAAGAAGAAAAAGATATTCGAACCATAATCTTTGAGGAATCATGCACTAATCATTATGATCAGGAGTAGGTGTTTTTTAAATTTCATCTGCAATTAACTCTTGACCATACGGGCATATTTTTACTATGAAGTAAACTCGAGAGAAAGGAAGGGAAATAGTCGTCTTAGAAGTTTTTTCTTTCCTTAAACATGTAGTTACATGTTGCAATTTTGTAAGTTTGCGTTGGAATGTTTATTTTTCGTAATTTATACCATTGGAAGTGCCTATTGCAATTTGCGCTAATAACAAATGTACTGGTAACGACAATTCGATCCCTCTCCATAACTCCATCCTATGAAAGGATGGATTTGATTTTGACCTATTGTTTTATTTGTGAAAATAAAATTTATATACAAGTTAATTGAGATTTTTTTTTGAGTAGAAGTTAATTAAGATTTAATGTACTTGCGTAGTTAAAAGAGTGTGAAAATAGTAATTTTAATTGCTCAAAAAAAATAGTAATTTTAAATCGATTGATGTCAAAATTAGTTCTTGAATTATCACTTTTATTGTGTTAGTATTTTAAGAAAAAAAAGTTATCACATCGATAATTTTTTTGGACTAATTATCACATTGATAATTGAATTTCAATTTTGACACATTTTAACACTTAAGTTTAACATAAATAGTTAATGTGTTGACGGGTTCATGTAATGTATCTTTGATTAAAAAAAAAAGAACTGATTTTTTTAACTTAAAATATATTTTCTTTTAAATTTAAAATAAAAATAAAGAAAAATAAAAAGAGAGAAATTGGGGAAAGAGGAGGGGAAGGGAACAGATGAACGGGGAGAGAAGGAAGCCTAAATTAATTCTTCACATATAAGAGAAATCATCACAAAAAATTGGGAGGAATCTGGAATAAAAGGGGGGTCGAATTTAAGTGAAATTTTCTAGAAAATCTGAAAAGGGATTGGATTCGGAAAATGAATCCTAAACACAGTGTATATACTTGATTTTAAAAATTAATATTTTATCTTTTTAAGTTTCAAACTATAGTGAAGGAAAATCAGAATAAGTAATAAGGTTGTTTCACATAATAACTTCTTAAAATGACTCGTTTACAAAACATCTTCTTCTTTGAAGAGTTACTTATCTTTTTTTAAAAGAACTCATTCACAAACTACCTCTTTTCAGAATAGGTCATTCGTAGAATAATTTCTTTTAAGAACAACTTATTCACAGTATGATCTGTTATCAGAATAGCTTTTACACAAAAAACACCTTCACAGAACAACACTTTTATAGAACAACATAATCTTCACTGAATAGCACTTTCACCGAGAAGAGAAAATAATCCCAGAATTGGCAAAATTCTTATGTTAGCTTCATTTTTGGGATGTTCAAGGGAACATGATTTGATGAATCTAATATGAAAATAGTTAATAGTTCTTCTCTTAATTGTTTTATGAAGTATGAGTGCTTTTTTCTCTTCTTTGTAAAAGAGATCGTGGACTTCTTTATTCGCTATTCATTAGCTCAAAAAAATAGCTTATTAGACAAACATTAATTCTTTTATAACTGTTAATTCTCATTATTATACCTATTGATTATCTATATACTAGGTAACACCTGCGCGTTGCACGGGTAGATCAATGTCAGTGGTTACATAAGTAGGAAAAAGGTTTATATAGAGAAATTGAGAGTTTTTACATACCAAAGAGAACATTCACGTATGTCAATAGATGCCAGATTTTGATCTCAAGACTTTAACACTTATTTTTCCTAAAGTGATCAATGCAAACTGACATCTGTCTCCTTGTTTCATATCATTATCAATGACAAAGTTTTTCCAGCCACCAGTGAATTACCTATTCCATTCTATTCTAACATATTTTACTTGCTTAGTAGCAAAGAATTTATCATGGATAACAAAAGTTCTGTTGATTGTGGAGGCATGCATTTATCATTGAATTCTTTTGGTATATCCTAGAGGAAAAAACAAGTTGAGTTAAATGAATTTAGAGAGACATAGAAATGGGTAAGAGCAAGTAGTTACCACAATATATGGATATTCAACATTCTAAATCATCATCTTGCATACAAATACAGGTGAGTCATTTTCTGGTAGGCATTCAACAGTGCCATCCAAGATAACAAAATAATCTGATTCTTCTTTAACTTCGTTAGATTCATCAGATGATGAAATGGCAATAATTCCTGATTGAAGCATTTTGCTAAATATTTCCGGCAAATCAAGGATCCATGATGAATAATATATCATAGGCAAATCAAGGATGCTTTTGTAAATACAACTATATAATTTTTTTTTAGAATGGACTAAGATTCTCCATTTGGAGTATCTCCCATATTGTCTATTATAATAAGGTGAAAATTCTTTAATGATCAATCTATTAATGGTAATAAACATTTTTTCCTGGGTTTTACGGCAAGAATCAGCTTTTTCAAGCAAATAATGAACTTGCACAAAGAAACCGGCCTTAGTAAATGAATAGCATTAATGAAATAGAAAAGAGAAACAAAATTATGACAATCAGAAGAAATAGAAAATTTTAGTTAGCTTGAGTTGAGGCTTTAGATTGGCTGATGACTTTGTAGGATCTTAAATAAAAAAGAAAAGACCTTTATTTGGATTGCTTCACACAACCATTCTTTGAGTCATTCCATATTTGATAGCTGTTGACATGTCTTAAAATAACCAAAACAACAAACCTCAAACACAATATCAAATTGGTTAAAAAACAAAACCAAACCCTTATGTTCAAACTTGATTCAAGCAAGATGGTGAAACACTTCAAGCATATTACTAAAAAAATGGACAACTCAACTTCAGATTAAATTAATGAAAGCAAATCTTGCAAAAAAAACATAGCTACAAATTGAAAGCAAAGGAAAATCCCAATGAATGCGAAAGGCAATATCTCTGAGGTCTACCTGTCAAAGATTCAAAGAGTTTAATATTTTTGAAACATTTTAACAACTAAATGTTAGAGGTACAATTTTCTCATGTAATATGAATAATTTGGTAAAACTATTGCAATACCCTTCAAAGAAAACAAGAACAAATGGATTAAATTTTGACTTCAGCCAACCAAAGACTTTGAATAAACGAGTTGGCAAATGAATCTAAACCAAATGAGAGTAAAAGAAAAACCTTCCTGCCTTGAATGCCACTTTCCATTCATGTCAACTCCAAAATCTAATAGAAAGAGCAAGTTCAAATTTGAGATCTTATTGAAGAAATTAAAAAATACGTATGATGTCTGTCTGTTTAGCAAAAACGCTTCAAAGGAATGGAAAAAGAAAATAGCGTACTTGAGCTTCTCTCCAAGTTGAATCATAGCTTCATTAGAATTATGTCACTATAATAATAACAAAAATCAAAGATGTTTTTATTATATTTGTAAATGACGTTGATCGATCTTTGTTGTAACACATCTATTTAAACTAATTTGTTTGTGCAATTAAAAAAAAAGTTGTGAAATCACCAAAAATAGGAACCCAAAAAAAAGAAAATTTTGTTTGGTGTTACTTAGCTTAGATTCTACCATGAGAAAAAAAGGAAGAGTTGGAACTTTGGCAGAACAGAGTTGCTGCTCGATGGAAAACAGCCTTCTCTTTCTCTTTCTGTAATCTGGATCAAAACAGGGTTCGAATCTCTCAACTTTGGTTGTTGGAGTGAAAACACAAAAAAGTTACTTTTTTTTTGGTATAAACTACCATTGATGGCGTTGGCTTGTCGATGATTTGGAATATCAGATTTTTTAGGATGTTCATGGGGGCCTATAAAAGAAATGGGTCGTTTGGTTTTAGGGAAAGGGAGAGAGGCATTAACAAAATGTACTCTTTTCTGGTGATCTAACAAAATCTATTCTTTTCTTTATTAGTTTAATGCATTAACAAAATGTATTCTTTTCTTCAAGCTTTTTCTTGGAATGTTAAAAATCAATTTCAACCTAGGTGCTTTAATCTTATCTCTAATAGCCACAGTCTCTAATAACCAAATTTATCCATGAACAACATTTTAGCATATGGCATGAGGATTCAAAAATCGATAGCAATATAATAAATTCAAATATAACCAACATATCCTCTTAATTTACCTTGAACATCCCAAATGACCAAATGGCCTCATACAAAGACCAATGACAAAAGCAAGCTAAAAGAGGTACTTCATATCTTAATCAAGTTTGTTGGTAGCATTTTTACCAGGCAAAAATGTTTATTTGTGGAAAATATATGTTCTAAAAAGTAATTAAAGAAATCAAATGGTTTAACATAAACAATTACTAATGCAAAAGCTAAAATAACAGATCAAACAAAATAGCTCTAACTTTTCCAAGAACTAAAAGATGATTAAGATTATCAAGAAGCTGCTGTGTACAAAACACGGTGGATTACGAGTGGAAGGACCTCCTTTAAAGAGCGTGGCTTGAAAGTTTGATGATTTGCAGGTATAATTTTTTTTAATCACAATGACCTATATCCAAATTGTCAATAGTCACTAAAAAAAACCATGCAAAATTTCTAGCTTTGCTATCTATTTAGAGAAAATTAAAGGGAAGTAAAACATGTGAATAAATCATTAAAGTATGATAAAAGCGGCCAAACATCCTACAATAGTTGCATCTTCAAAAATATATCCAGAAAATCATAAATATTCTTGGCTTCAACATTTATGTATTGAAAAAATCATAAACTGCACAAATTTATAGAAGCAATATATTAGCCTGATGCAAGGAAAAAAAGCTTACAAAATGGTTGTAAACATGAACATTCTGGATGATAATGCTCGTTGCAGCAAGATTTATGGAAACAATAATTTCCAAAAATAAGGAGCTATAGAAGAAAATATACATCTAAATCAGCGTATTCATCAATCAAACATTAAGTGAAGGAAGATGTCAACATTGATAGCAAACAAAACATCCACAAGTACAATTTAATAAACACAAAATTATTCAAATCAAGTATCTATGGGTGTAAAACGGGCCGAAGCCCGCGGGTTTATCCGTTAAGCCCGCGGGCTTTTAAAGGGCCGGTTTCAATTTTTTAGGCCCGTTTAAAAACGGGCCTAAACGGGTTGGCCCGCGCAGGTCGACGATCCGCGCGGGCCGGTTCATAAGCCCGCGGGCTGGCCCCATTTTAGGCCTTTTTTCATTTTTTTTAATATAATTTGTTTTTTAATTATATTATTAATGTGTTTTTATTTCTTACAAAATAATAAATACATGATATGATTTTATTGTATTCTAGCAAAAAAATGAATTCATATAATTTTATTTTGAATTCAAACCATGACATTTTATATGTATATACACATATAATAATGAAAATAAGATGTTGGAAGATTTTAATATTTAATAGAAATTTATGTTTTTTTTTAAGATTGCAATTATTTATTTTAAAATATTGTAAGTGAATTGTAATTGTATTTAAATTGTATTTGTATATGAATTTTAATGATTTTTAAAATTTTATTTTATTTTTATTATTTTTTATTTAAAAATTATATGGCCCACGGGCCAGCCCGGTCCGCATTAAAAACGGACCGGGCATGTAAAAATAGGCCCGTTTAAAAACGGGCCTAAACGGGCTTGGCCCGTTTTGGCCCGTATCCGTACGGCCCGGCCCGCACCCGCCCCGGCCCGCCCGTTTTTCATCCCTACAAGTATCAGCCTCAAGTTTCCATCAATCAGTGTTTTCAAAAATGGAAATGTATCAAAGTCAAAAAA
Organism: Heritiera fomes; assembly: GCA_032173925.1. Taxonomy (NCBI): domain Eukaryota; kingdom Viridiplantae; phylum Streptophyta; class Magnoliopsida; order Malvales; family Malvaceae; genus Heritiera; species Heritiera fomes. Next base: position 8,868,452 of record JAPDPM010000009.1, on the reverse strand, counting down.
TCACAAACTAATCGCATGTTAAAGAAACAAATAACCATGACTTCATTAAGAACCAATTATAAAGCAATTAAATTAAATCTTTACTTCCATCCCTACAATAAATATTGAAAGGCATAATACCTAAAAAAACTAATCTGATTTCTTAATTGCTTTTGTTTATTTCTAAAAATCCAACAACAAAAATGAATAAAATGTCAATGACAATAAAGAAATGGAATCGAAAAATCAGGAAAAAGTAACTGACTTAGACATCACTTAGACGTGCATGCTCAAAAGGTTCTTACTTTCCTAGAAACATAAATTAGAAAAGTTACATGCTTTCCCTTTCTTTTCGATGCGGGCTGATTCCAATATATATATATATATATATATATATATATATATATTGTTAAACCCTTCAGAAAACAAATTCAAATAATTCTAATTTAAAAATAATCAAATTCAAACAATATTATAGGGACACCCAAACTCATGCTGCAAAAAATAACCAAATCAGTAGATGACCATCATGATGAAACAACAACAAAATAGAATCAGGAATATAATCCTTGAAACTCGTGCTGACAATGAAATTAGTCGACCAATTAATGGTCTTAACAAATTCCTAAAGCAATCTACCATAAAAACAGGGAAAAAATTCAGAAATAGTTCATTAGATTTTCAATTTTATAACATTGTCCAGAGCATTAGCACCTAATTTCAAAAATTTTTCGAGAAGGGAAAGATCATTTTAAAAGGACTATCAAGTTGGAATAGAATTTTAAAAGCCCTTGAACATACCATTTAACACCATATCTTCTGTCATCTTTCTCAAGACCCCATTAACTGTAGCTACTGCATAAAAGAGAGACATTAGCTGTGGAACACATGAAAAGCTGGTGGCAAGGTTCAAGTATTGCTCACAGCACAAGTAAAACCCATTGATTTGTAATCATTCCAGTCAATTCCCTCTCTTGGCCTCTTCTTTTCTCGGATGGCCACATGTTCTTCCTAGGTAAGTAAAAGCACGTACCATAATCAGCAAAACCATGATTGAGAAAGCATGCGAAACTGTCACTCTTAAATCCTGAAGGGCTTTAGGATGATCATGGAGATATTCGACAGCCATCATAGAAGTAGTGGAGACTGTTTCATAACTTGTGTACAACATAATAATTACTTGATTAATCATATCCTCCTCACTTACATGTACTTTGAGTCTTTGGTTTCGAGAAGGCGGTAAAGCATGTCATCATGGGCTATTGAAGAGACTCTTCTATCTTCCATAACCTGTTTCAACATCTAGACAATTCTTTTCCTTATCTGATAGAATCAAATCTAAGCATTAGTCAAATTTCTTTATAGAAAATCATATAGTAGAAATGTTTACAGAGCATTGTTTAGGCTTCAATAGTTTACCTGGAACCATGATGGTAATTTGTCCCTGGAAATGTTTATAGCCAGACAGTGATAAAATTCCTACTAATAACTTATCAAACTCTGGTTTGAAAATGTAATAGAGTGAAGTTGATTCCTTTTCAACAATTTGCTTGAAGGATATCCATAATGCCATCTGAGTAGAGTAATTCCAAAAAAAAGGGGGAAAAAGAGGAGTTTAGACCCAACTGTCTTCGGAACATTTCTAATCTGTATTGACCAATTCTATTTTAGCATCTTCATTCATAAACTGCATTTTCTCCCCAAACAATCAAGCTAACTAAGACTCATGTACCAAAAATCATTGCATGCTTAACACGCAATACAAACAAAGAATTTTTGCACTGTTAAAGTTAAGATCATTAGTTTGCAAAAGAAACACATAGCATGAATATATATATATATATATATATGTAGCAATGAGGATCATATAATATTTGAATAATGTGAAATATAAAATCTTATTAAATGAGTCAACTAAGATTAATTTCAACAGTGATTCATAATAACTGTGAAATCCCAAAACAAATGCAATAGCTACTTCATCAGAATTGAAAAGAATAGAGATAATGTTAACTTTGAGGAAAAAAACACATGATTGTTTCAAAGTGAGCATTGTCTCATAAAAGTAATAACGTAGATACATGTATCTATGTGTGTGTATATGTGATGCAATCAGGATCATATAATATTTGAATAATGTGAAATATAAAATCCTATTAAATGAGCCAACGAAGACTAATTTCAACAATGATTTAGGGTAACTACGAATCCCAAGACAAATGCAATAGCTACATCATCAGAATTGAAAAGAAAAGAGATAAAGTTATCTTTGAGGAAAGAACACATGATTGTTTCAAAGTAAGCATTAACTCTTAAAAGCAATAACATAGTGCATATATTAATATAATTGCCATATGTTTATGATAAAATGGGGAAATTTACATTTAATGAAACAAATTGCTAGCAACTATCAACTCAACAAACAGAGCCCATGCTTGCTAATGGAACTTGGTATTAAGTCAATAACAATCAAAATCCCTCCATATTGAGAGAGAAGCATAGAGGGACCTGTTTAATTTTTACAAAAAGACACTGAATATAAAAGGAAAGTTAAAATTAAGCTATAATGACATTTGCCTGGTCTACATGGATTAAACATGCAGCACAAATAGTAAAGTTTTAACTTTTGAGAAAAAACAGTTGTGAATTTGGCAAGGCACCATAATTTAACTGTGAAGTTTTTCAAGATTATATTAGGCAAAGCACCATAATTTTAACAAAACCAAAGCAAACAAAACATTACAAAGAAACTATCAATTAAAAATAAATGAACATAGTACATAAGTAAAGCTTGATAATTTTGTAAGTAAAGCAATTCAAATTCAACAAAAAAATTTCAATGAAAATAGAAATTAAAAATGATAAATTCCTATTTTTGTAATCAAAAGCAAAAACTAATAGAGTGAAAATTTAAGTGGCGAAACAACTACAAATGCCTAAGCAAATGAGACAAACAGAGGCAACATTCCAATATGATACTTTGGAGAAACAAAAGTGGCAAATTTTGGTTAAATGCAATATAAAAATTAAATTCATTAAAACAATCCAACAATTTCTTAAATGTTGATTGTTTTAGATCATAATACCCTGAGATAAATGCACTCTTAATGTTCTTGAGTTCTCAATTTATGCTCTAGAATACCCTAAGATAAAATGTGATCAATGTATTTTTTGAACAATCAAAAAATGATAACATTTCAAAAAAAAAAGTTAAAAGTAGCATCAAGCACAAAACAAAATAAAACAGAAACAAAGAAACCCATGGTCCAGATCTCAAGCTTGCACAAAACTTCTTGAAAGACAAAGATTTTTCAAACTTTAATTTAGGGATCATGAAAATCCAAAAAAGGGAAAAAATATTGAGGTAAGCTATTAAATTTGGTTTATTAGAAAATGCAAGAGAAAAAGGGACAACAATCGAAGGGTTATTTTGCCAAAAAAAAAAAAGGGAAAGGATAATACTGAGAAGAATACAATGAAGCTTCAACAGAGATAAGGTGGTAGGTGTAATTCCCTTCACGTCCAGAGTACTTTTGTTGAGTTAAAATAAGAAATTTTAAAAATAAAAATAAAAGTCAATCCCAGAACAAACCTCCCTTAAAGAAAAATCTTTCATAGCAACCTATGTACAGCACAGAATTCTTCAAAAACTTAAAAGAAGATCCCTAGTTTCTTTTGAAAGATTGATTTTCTTCATTTATTCTTCTAAACTGCAATGCCTAGATAAGGATGATAATCGGCACATTGGTGAACTTATTTGCAGTGATATCTGTTTCAAGATCAGAAATTTCCCTCCTAATGGAAAATATGGCTACCATTTGGAAATCCAGCAATTTAATGCCTTTACTGTCAATTTTGAAAATGCTATTTAGGGATGTTCTTATACAAGTTGAACATTATTGGTTCAACATGAAATTTTGAGGTATTTTCAGCCAATAACTTAATAAATTCTAAACCCAACACAAAAAGCATAATTTTTTTCAGGGACAATAAAAAAAATGCAGCCAGTAACTTAACAAAATTCTAAATTTCCACACACATTTTAAAAAAATCATGACTATATTTATCTAGAAAGGAAAAAAGTTTATTAAATTACCATGAAATAAAAGACAATTTTAGCAGCTCTTGTCTTGTACTTTTAATTTAACTTTCTATGTTTCTAACAAAATGTGAGATCTAAACTTTGTTTTCCTAATACTTCTGCTGTCACATGTGTTGCAAGTGTAATTTTACATGTTTATAGAAAATAAATATTGAAAATAACTTACGGTAGTAATCATGATCTTCACCAAAACCCAGCTCTCAAGAATTAAAAAGTTAAGACCTTGGCCTTGAAACCCAGTAAGGTCTTTCTATTACTATTAACTAAATCCTAAAACCAAAGTGATTAATTTTAACATATCCTCTGAGCTTTTTTTAATTTGATTGCATGAACATAACATTTAAGTCACAAAAGAACCCCAAGAAAACAAAGTTAAAATGAAAAGCTTAAAAAAAAAATTGTAAAACGACAACATCATTAGTGAAAGAGTTAAATGAATAGATTAAAGAAACATAAGAGAGAAGCAAAATAATGGCAATCATGAAGAAATAAAAAATTTTACTTCGCTTCAGTTGAGGCCCTAGACCGACTGATGATTCTGTAAGACCTTGAACAAAAATGAAAAGATCTTGATTTGGATAGCTTCACACAACCATTCTTTGATTCATTTATTTGGTATATATGGTATATGTATCAATGGAACAAAACCTTAATCTGTGCAATTTTACATATAAACCTTAATATGATAATTAAACAATTTTCTTTTCCTCCAACATATCCAAGAATCCAAATCAAAATCCTTTTTTGCATTGATTTCTATAAGCTTAGCAGAATTATAAGCTCTGCACCAAATAAAATATTTTTGAACTTAAAAAAAAAAAGCAAAGGAAATTCTTGACATGATTTTTGTTACATGTTTCCTCAAAGAGTTGAGTCCTGCTTTCTGATCTTTTCATGACCAACGCATCTGCAAGCACAAAAATAAAAAATAAATATAAGAACAAATCGCATGAAAAAGGGTGGAAGAAAAAGGCATTTTTCTTAGAAACTTCTACCTATGTCAAAATAAGAAGACCTGCATTGGAAACTTCTTGGATCTGTCCTAATGCAATAACCCCTTAGACCCAAGAGATTCTTGTGCCTAACCCTTCAAATAACTTCAACTTCCACTGCACATTCTATCTCAACTTTCTTGATGAGTAATCAAATATATCTAACAAACCATAAATAATGTACCTAGGCTTAACAACATCTTGCTCTTCCCATCTATCTGTTGCTTCCATATCATCTTGAGTTGTTTCATCTGCAAAAATCAAGTTCACAATAGCCAGGTTTAAGATAAAGAGCTTTGATAAAAACTTGGAGCTTAAAGCAGAAAACAGTACCAAAGAAACAAATGAATAGAGATGACTTGATATTCTTCTTCCCACCGATATGTGGTTTCTCCATCATCTTCAGTTGATTCATCTGCAAAAGCTAAGTTCATAATAACCAGGTTTTTTACGAAGAACATTGATCAAACACTTGGAGTCTAAAGCCAAAATGTAGTACTAAAAAAACAAAAGAATAGAGATATACAGAGACGTAGGTCTTCTTCTTCTTACAGGATTTTGTGTTTGTTATGGGCAGCAATTGCGGAAGAGAATCAGAAATAAGCATAAGAACCATGAACATACAAAAAAAAAAGAGCTCTAGACACAACTGAGCGAAGCATTTACTGTGAAAACTAATAATGATTAGAGAGTCAGTATGAACAGAACTTCCATTGCTACCTTAACCATACACCGTAGAAAGAATGACAGGATTATTTTTAGAGTTGTGTAAAAAAAAAGTCTTAGCCTAAATAAGAAGGTTGCCCGTAGCATTCAAACAACAATTCTCTCATCAGTAGCAATTTAAAAAACACAGGAGACAGCCAAGGAAAGAAAACACAATCTTCATATGCACTTAAAAAATTGGCAAATAAATAAAGGTAAATCCCATTTCCATCTAACTTCCAAAATCTTCTTAAAATTTCAACTAAAGGACACCATACATTTACGTCAAAACAACAAATGTAAAAGAGAAGAAACTTCGATAGAATCTTTTTCAATCTAACTGCATAAAAAAATTATAAGAAAACGACATTGCTTCGATGGTTCAGCATAATTAGTTTAATTTTTGTAACCTAACTTAAAATACCAATTCGAATATAATAGGATAAGAAAACAAAATCGAATGTTTAAAAAAATTAAAATAATAAATTAATTTATTACAAAACATCATTGCTCAATACCAATACTTTTTATAGAATTTACCAAAACCAAAATATCTTACCTATTCATTGTCACTTCCGAATGGCACAATCTGAAATCCCACAGCTAGCAGCATGGTATCACAATGCAAACACCACCATAGAACTAAAGCTACAATTAGGTACAGCAAAATGACTTTTCGACCACACCATGTTTGACTTTCAGCCACAACTCATAGAGAAATTAAGAAGAGTCTTGAGAACAAAAGATCAAAGTTCAAAAGAAATATTAACATGCCAAACTAACTACAGATAATCTAATTGTGGTATTAAAAAAATATTGTAAGAGAAAGAATAGAAATGTATTTAAAGTAAATAAAAAAATATCTTTGGAATTATAGAATTTCAAGTGAGAAAATTAAAGAGCATCTTTGGGAGAACTTTATCAAAACAATGAAACATACTCATCCAAAAAGATACCATGGCTTCAACTTCCGTCACCATTGATGCATCACCTTCTGTACCATATAAAATCCTTTGATAGCTACAACAATCCACAATAAGATGTAGTAAACATTCAACAATCAATTGTAACAATCTTTTTTTCCACTAATATATATGCCTATTCTAAACTTGAATTCTCAAAGGAGAAATACATACGAGTCTCCAATCTCAAGTCTAGCAGAGAATCTCAATGTCTCTAAACTTTGCAAAGTAGAAATCCCTCTCTTTCTAAGACTATCCATAGTAGCTTCAATTCCTTTCTTCTCAGACTATACTTTAAGTTGTTTATGCTCAAATGTCATCTAGTGATGCTTGCTAAAGAAACATAAACAACAAAAGCTTAAGGCTGAAAATGCAGACAGAGCTGAGGAAGAATCAAGAACGTAAACAATGATCTCTTTTATAATGACTACAGATATCATTTTTGTTTTTCCAAAGCATCCAACAACAACCATAATAATAATAATAATAATAACAACAAAAAAAGAAATCTTTTAAAAGCTAAAACAGAGGATAAAACGAAAAGCAAAAAAAGAAAATGTACCTAAGTTGGATATTTTCCTTAAGTTGAATCAAGAAATGAACAAAAAATTCAACACATATTTGAAGGTTTCCAATAGCATCCTTTAGCTGGAATTCCCAACATGAGAGCTAAAAACAATATCATTACAATACTTTCAAGGATAATATCTTGTTATTTTCTTCTAATTCAACATTTTTCTTTCGTGATTCCTTCTGCTGAGATATTAAACCACTGACATCCACCTATACCATCAATTAAATAGCATGAGAATAATATATTTACTAAAATACCATGCTTTTCTCCTATACTCAATAGTTTTGATTTTCCAAAAAAAAAACCCTTCTTAAAAAAAATCACCAGAATTTTCGACATTAAATTATGCATGAGAATTTGAATGCTAAGCTCTCATGAAACTCAAAAGTTAGTAATTAAATTTCAGCAAAAGCAAATAAAAAAAGAAAGTATTTTTCTTTCAATTTTTAAGGATCGAAACAAATAATAAATTATTTTTAGCCAATAGCGTAACAATTTCCAATTTTTCATAAATAAAAATGATAACTATAAAAAACCTTAAAGTTCATTCATACTTTCTCATCTCTTCATGACTGAAATATCTGTAAGCATAAAAATTAAAAATAAATATAGAAAAAAATATGAAGAAATGAGGAAAGAAAACCTTAAATTAAAGCAAGAATGGAGAGACCAACAGTAATTAAAGCTTTGGTTAGATAAGATCCAAAAGAAGCTTTGTTGATTCTTGATGAATCTACCCCAACCATAAAAAATCATTAGAATAACAGTAATACAAACTCAAAAAATTAAAAATCAATATCAACTATTATATTTGAAAAATACAAAATTCTATGAAGCTCATGAAAAAGAAAAGGAAAAAAAAGAAAGGGGTCAAAACAATCCAAGAATAATGATCAATCATACATACATGGAAACCCACAAAGTGAAAGCACACCTAAAAAACAAATCAGGGAGAACAAAAGGAAAAAAAAAACCCAACCAATTAACAATGAAGATAGAAAGGATTGAGCAAAGCAGTAAATAACAGTGAAAAGAAAAGAAGACAAAAACCAATCTCAAAACCATGCGAACACAAATTCGAGAACAACAGTAACCAATAAAGTAGAAGTTTTGAAGACAGTGAGGCCATACAGGTCAATCAAATAAAAGAAGCAAGTAAGATCTTTACTTGGGATGAACGGAGAGGGAAAGAGCACACAAGAAGCGAGCAAAATAAGAGTAAGCAAAAGAAAAAAAGGCAGGAAAACAAAAGAGATAGGTGAGGCAAAACTTGAGAAAGTACTAGGAAAAAAATCCTCTTTTTCCTTTATTCTCCTCTCCTACATGTCCGTTTCTTTGCTCATGAACTTTTCGCTCAAAAAAATTTTTGCCATTTTTTCCTCATTCCTCTCTCCCTTTCACATTTGCCACCACGTTTTTTCCCCTAATTTTTTCTTTTTGTTTTGCTGTGCCTCCAGCTCTGCTACATTTCTTCATCATAAATTTTTCTTAGCATTTTAGCTTTCCAATGCTGGCAACAGACACAAACATTTAATGAAAACTTTGAGAAGGAAAATGTGCAGCAGTCCTGAAAAGCACCATGACACGCTAGCGAGAAGGGAAAAGAGAACACACGAACTAGAAAAGCAAGGAGAAACAGGAGAGAAAGCAGCACTGGTTCCAAATTTTTTTTCTAAATAAAAAATGTAATCTTCTCTCTCTCTCTCTCTCTCTCTCTCTCTCTCTTCACTTCATTTTTTTTCTTTCTTTTTTGTTTCCTCTCATTATCTTATTTGTTTGTCTCTTTTTTTTGGTGATTACTTTCTACAACTTAAAGACCTAAATTTGTGATGATCAAATCATCAACAGAAATTGAAACAAATTAACCATAGGAAGTACAACAAAGGGCAGCCGATTGAAAGGGAAACAAATGAAGAAAGGGTATTTTAGGAATTTAAAAATTAATCTAAAAAAACGGATAGAAAAGCACGGGAGCTGAAAACAAAGGGGAAGAGGAAATCAAAGCTCCAACCAAGAGACAAAAAAAAAGGTGCAGAAAGGAAAGAGTGAGAAAGAAGGGAAGGCTGAACAAAAGTGAGTTTGTTTAAAATGGTTTTCAATCAGCTTCTTTCTAGTTTTCCTCCCTGTCTTAACGTGTCATCCTCCATTAGATCACCATTTACATACATTTACATGTATCAAACGAAAAAATTAATGGTATTTGCAAAAACAAAGCAACTTAATAAACAAATAGAGTATAAATAAATAGGGATTATATATAATGCACTGTCAGTGTATAGACTCTATACACTATCAGTACACAAGAAGCTGCCACCTCATTAATGAATAAAATGAAAGTTTTTCAGACCCCTGTTAATAAATACAAATTTCTTTTTTTAGAGTTAAACAAATAAAAATAAAAAATACTTTTTTTCTCTCCCCCCTCCATAAAAAATTAGTGTCGAAGAGGATCTCCTCCCTAAGCTTCTCTCTTTCGCTTTTAAGTCTCGCAAAAACATCCCTGTCAAGGTTCGCAGACACTGTTGACGGTTTAAAACTTTAAATTTTCAATTAACAGTGGTTTTAAGGGTTTTTTTTTTTGCGAATTTCATAGACACTGTTGATGGTTATTGAAGGAAAGGGATCTGACAGAGATGTGTTGGTTTTTCCAGAAATGATCAAATACAAGTAAGCTCTCTTTTTTTTTGGAATTAATTTCTTTCTAAATGTTGTTGACTTTCCTTTCACGAGGTCGGATGCTGTAAAAATTTACAAAAATTGAAGTGAATTTTATTTCTGTAATTTGTCCGATTAGGAATCTGACTTTTTACTATGTTGAGTATGATTCTGTAAAATTTTTTTATTTAATTACTTTTTTAAAACATTTTCCATCTGTTCATTGAACTGCAAATCAGGAGCCTTTCTTGAAATATGGTTTGATTGCCTATAAAGCATATGGAATCATCCCTTCGTTTTGCTCTTTTTTGTTTTTGGGTCATATTCTGTTGACTTACCTCGTGTGGATGTCATTCTCTATTGGCTTCTTTACAAATATAAAGGATTAAGGAAAGCATAAGGAAGAAGGATTTTAAACAAATGTTTGCTCTGTTGATGTAATGATGTTGTATGTGGGGAATTAGCATGATCTATGGAGAGCTTTATTGGAAAAGTATAGGTACAGTCAGTAGAAAGCGTGGTTTGTCTGCAGTGTCTAGTAGAGCAACTTATAAAATGTTGGAGACAAGGAGCATTGAAATGAATAGTTGATTTCAAGGAAAAGTTATTTGTCTCTTGGGAGAAAGCTAGTGATTAAATCGGATATTTGTTTCAATAATGGATTGTTAACCAAGCGTTTTATCTCTTCTTTGTTGTGAAGGTCTCTGTATACTTATTGTATTCCATCCTTAGCTATCTTATTTTGGAGTTTCAATGTGTTGCTTTAGTTTTCTAATGTTCTTATGGTGTGTAATTGCTTTTCTGGTTCCTTGAGGCTTGGGGTGATCTGATTGCATTCTTCTTAAAATCTCTATCTGTAATGGAAAAGGGGGATTGTTAGTGAAATTATGTCAGAAATAGCTATAGATCTCAGATAGAATTTTTATAGCTGAAACATTTAAAGGAAGTTTTGTCCGGGAAGAGGTTTGTCTGCAGCTGTTTGCACTTTCTGTCTTTTCCGTTTAGAAAGATTTTTTATATAGATATGTCTGTAATTAATGCAGGTTGTGGAGAATATAAATCTTGCTGGGTTGGACAGTGCTTATGTATGTACAGCAATATCTTCAAATAGGGTATACCTCACGCATTGTGCCCTGATGCTTAAAAAGTTTGGCACTATAGTTCCAGGATAGAACTTATAGAAGTCCATGCATTTGGTGGTTAGGCGTCATCACCTTCCAAATAAAGGCTTGAGGAAAGAAGCGATGAAAACAGCAAAAGATCAACCTAAGAAGGTAGTGCGATTATGCCCAGTAACTCTACGATGCCTTGCAACGAGGTGGTACTTGCAGTTGTCAAATTTGGTCTTTTTATTTTGTCTCAGCTATAATTTTTTCATTCTTTTTTCACTGCTAGAGCTACTTTATTATTGTGGTACTTACATCGGTGATCACATTGACCCTACAGGGTGGTCAGTTTGGAGTGGGCATTTTGCATTGAAGACACTGTACTCTGGTGAGTACATGAACAAGGGACCTGGAGCTGGAACTAGCAAGCGAGTGAAATGGCCAGGCTATCGTGTCATTACAAATCCAGAAGAGGCCAAACAATTCACTGTGGCTGAACTCATACAAAGAGGATCATGGTTGAAATCTACTGGGATGTCTTACAGAGAAGGGCTGTAGAAATAGCTAGGCCTCTTTCAACTTCCCCTGTTTTGGTTAAATAAATGAAAGTTCTCCAGCATCCCTTTCACTGTAATCTGTAATGTACTATTTTGCCAAATGTACTAACATGGGTTTATGGTTCAATGAAGTTCTAGTAAATGATTAATTAATCGTTTGCTTTGAAGCAAGGGTTTAATATTTTGCTGATGTCTTACTCATCCACTAAACCAATTTGGATGGAAACCGTTTACCAACCTTAGTTTAGTTGAACAAATGTCAGATTTGCCAAGTACTCTACTGGAACCCTAAAAGGAAAAGTAAAAATTGCATTGTTCATTTTCTAATCTTTCAACTATGGTCCATATTCAAATTAGTTTACTGCTCAGATCATGTAGAGTAGAATGTCAGGATTATCAGTATCTTTCAAGGTCAGAAGCAGTGCAGGAATATTTCTATTCTGAAAGCTGCGAAAGATATAAATTGCACGATGAATCTATTGCAAAAGATATAACATTCTAAAATATACATGAATCTTCAAAACCAAGAAAATAAAAAATGACATGATAGACAAAAGAATGCCTCAGCACTTGTAGCATCAACAAGTAAAAAGTTACTGAATTGTATTGTTTTAAGTACCATAAAACTTTCTAAGAAACAGTTTATAAAGCCCAAATCCCAGAATTTGCAGGCTCTTCAGTAAAACAATCATAAAAGGAACAGCATTGCTTTTCACTATCCAAGTTATAAACCAAACCTAAGGCTCACCAGCTTTCTCTACTTTTATCCTTTGCTTCTTTCTCATACTTCTGGATTGTACGGTCATCACACACATAAGCAATGGCATTTGATCCTAAAACAGAAGGAATCATATCAAAAACTTTTTGTCATTTTGAAGCAATGTTGCAAGACATCTATTTAATCCTACAAGAAAATTAATAAAAAAGAATTAATAAGACATTTTATAAAATTTATCAATGTCTAGAAAACAAATCATATAAAAATTAAATAATTTTACCGTGAAATGTTATCAATGCTTAGAGTTAGCAGCATTAAAATTTGACAACATCTCTTGACTAGTATCACACCTACAAAAAAAATTAAAATTAAAAAAAAATTAGGAAATGCTAATACTGTAAGCTGCATCAAATTTAAAAACATTAAAAAAAAACATACCTTGATTGCTTTTGCAGCAAACATGTGCGTTTTGTATGACTTTTTTGTTTACAAAATGAACATGTTTTTGAATTTTTTTTCTCTAAAGCTCCTTTCATTCTTAGAGTTCGAGGACGCCCTTTAGTCGTCACATGAGGAGGATCAAGCAATGTTATATTATGACTCAAAAGATTTGTCTCATGATCTCTTGAAACATCATCTCTAAGAAGATTCTCACTTGTTAAAACATCGATACTACTAGTTTTCTCATCTTCAGTTTTCAATGCATCAAGCTCTTCAAATAATCGTTGTAAACCTCCAATTGCTAAGTCATAATGTTTTTGAGATCTTGAAGCTTTTTCTGAAAGCTCCAAAGAATGAACCATGACATTGTTAAACAACATCATTGAAGACTTTGGAGTATTATCAAGTTGCCCATCCAAGTTGCTTTCGATAGCTCCCTTTTTGGCGTCTCTTGTCCACCGATTTAAAATATAATGAGAAGGCAATGAGTGCACCTTTTTTTTAATCAAAACTGTCAATTGATGCCTGCAAAGGATGCCTAAATATTCAAACATGTGACAAGAACAAGTTGTAGTTGTTGATAAGCCAAGATATGTAACAGTATATTCTGGCTTCTCTTTGTCAAACTCATGCACCCTATAACTATACCCATGCTCATTTACAGCTATCTTTTCTGCAACATACTGTTGAGAATGAATCAACTCATCTTGAAATTTTCTGAACATCTTTCTTGTGTAAACCTCTGAAGCTTCTTTCTCCATTGGATAGAATGTCTTCAAAATTGGCTTAGAATTCATTGTTTCAAAATTTTTCTCCCTTTCCTTGTTGTATCTTGCATTAAGGGCCTTCTCATATTGAATAACAAACTTACTCATCGATGTGCTTGAGTTGACATAATCTTTGAAATACTTGTTCATACTCTCACTTCTCTGAGTAGTAGACATTCCAGCACAAAAGTTACGTCGCACATAAGCAAGGATCCATTTTTCTCGAATGGAATACAATTTCCTTAGCCAACTATTTTCTTGCAAACCATACTTCTCGATTATCTCTACCCATTTTGATTCAAACTCCTCTGGAACTAATGTATAATGGATACACTTAAAAAATTGATTCTTGAAATCATCGAATTGGTGATAAAGATGGCTAAGATTCTCTGGAAATTTTTTTTCAATGTGCCACATGCAAAAATGATGTGTAGTATGTGGAAGAACCTTTGCAACTGCATTAGTTATAGCTGCATCTTGATCTGTAATAATTGTTTTTGGATGACATCCAAACATTGCTTCCAACCAAGTGTTCAATAACCAAACAAATGTTTCCTCTGTCTCATCCCACAACAAAGCACAACCAAATAAAACAGATTGGTGATGGTGATTAACTCCAGTAAAAGGAACAAAAGGCATTTTATACCTATTTGTTAAATAGGTTGGGTCAAAAGCCACAACATCACCAAAATACTTATATGCCATTCTAGACCTAGAATCAGCCCAAAAACAGTTTGCTAGTTGACCTTCCACATCCATTTGTATTGCATAAAAAAATCCCGGATTCTTGGATTGGCATTCCTGGAAGTAAGTAAGCATTAATTGTGCATCTCCTTTTTCAAGTTGTTTCTGCCTTTTATTACTCAAATAATTTTGAATATCACGTTCAGTTAAACCAACCATATCAATGCCACCTGATTCATTAGCTAAAACTGTCATGATTTTACCAGGACGAATTCCAGAATCATCAAGTACATCAATTAAATTTCGTTGAACTTTTGTCCTTTTTTTATGAACACGTAAAAAATGAGCACTTTTTAGAGTAGCAAGCTCATGAGTGTGATCCCTTATAAATCTAGAAATTAACCATTTGTCATCAGCTTTCTTAGACACATAAATCATGGCCTTACATCCCACTCGTGTCTCATCTCGTGGTGCCTGAATTCTATCTTCCCTTTCAAGATACTTCTTGGCACGATAACCTTCCTTTGAACAAACAAATTCCTGTCCAATGATCACTTCAATTTTTCGAGATTTTGTTATGCGACTCTTACGAATCCCAAATCCTTCACTTTTTGCATACATAGTATAGTACTCTAAAGCTTCTTCCAATGATTCAAACTCCATTCCAATAAATGGTTCTAAACACTCTTGATTCATATTTGACTCATTATTATCTTCATTGTGATTCCTATCGGTCAACTCTGTAATTATTTCAAAATGATCAATTTCATAACATTTAATCATTTATCAAAAAATATTATCATTGTAATCCTAAAACATAAATCAAATATCTTATCTATCAATAATATAAAAATTTGAATTACCTATACTAATTCGTTATTCATTTTACTAGCAATAAAATAAAATAACAACACAATTTCTTCTAATATTTGTAAATTGTGCACTAAAACAACTTCAAATAATAAAGATGCACCCAAATATTCCACAAATGATCAATAGATCAATTAAGATACTCCAGGAAAATGCAACAAGCACCAACCAACAATTTACAAGGTTTTGAAACAAGCAAAGAAGTACTTAACCCAAACCATTAATACATCATATATTCATATCCAATACATGATA
Organism: Heritiera fomes; assembly: GCA_032173925.1. NCBI lineage: Eukaryota > Viridiplantae > Streptophyta > Magnoliopsida > Malvales > Malvaceae > Heritiera > Heritiera fomes. The sequence continues at coordinate 8,853,085 of JAPDPM010000009.1, read as the reverse complement.
GGTCTAACCATAAATCTATGAATAAAGAGGCGGGTAAAAAGAGCTTGCTACTTTAATTGCTATTCTTCTTTTGGGAGTGGGGGTCGGTGGCTCGAGTTTGGAAAAGTTGGAGTTTTATTATTATGTTACACCTTCTACTTTAATCAGAGGTAGCAGATTTTACTAAAAAGTTAAATATATTAAAAGTGTGCTAGGCTGTGTGAAAGGATGAATAAAGATAATTGAAAAAGTTTTAAATAACAAAAGTTCAAAAAGCCATAAAAATTAGCTTAACATAATAATTGAAACCGTGAGACTCAACCCAAAATAAAAAACATAGCTTCTCTTCAGGCTTAGATATCATAGGCACAAAACCTAAATAAAGGTTACATGCGGTGCTCACTTCAAGCTTAGATAAAACAACAGCATCATATCATCAAAATTAATTTGATAATTATGAATCCGATATGAGTTAAAAAACATGAATTAAAATTTTCACAAATCTATATATGCATAAAAAAATTAATTTGATATAAATTATAATCAATGGCACATGATACCTGCATAAGCCACCAAGGCATCCGTTCCTGAATGTAAATTAGGGGATTCGTATGGCACTAGTGCATCCATTCTGAAATTGACTCTCTGTATTGGAAATATCTAAAACGAACCAAAAATATTTATTAAGTTTTCAACCAAAATCATCACAAAATCTAATAAATCTAGCAACACCCAAAGTTTAATTTGGATTTCAAAAGTTTTAACGATTAAAACACAATGAATTTAAAATCAAAGCAACTTATGAATCAAAGTGAGGCAAGAGGAAACGGCAAGCTTTTGAAAGGTAAGCTTTTGAAACGGCAACCTATGAATCAAAAATATTTAATTTCGATTTCAAAAGTTTTACCTTTTTGTGAAAAAGCAACCCAGTTCTTGAGCTGAAAGGTAAGCTTTTGATTTTGTCTTTGGCAGAGGCTTAGTCGACAGAAACAAAGAGAGGCAAGAGGAAACGGCAGTGTTTTTTTATTTTTATTTGTTTAACCGTTCAGGCTTAGATAGAAAAAGAAGTTATTTGTATTTATTAACAGGGGTCTGAAAAACTTTCATTTTATTCATTAATGAGGTGGCAGCTTCATGTGTACTGACAGTGTATAGAGTCTATACACTGACAGTGTATTATATATAATCCCAAATAAATAAGCAGTTAGATCCAATGCAACTTTTTTCTCATTTGCATAATAAGCTAGATGAAGTAAGATTGGTACATTCATAACCTATAAACAGTTCACCTTTTCTTGAAAGTGCCAAGCAGATAAAAGGGTGAATGAGATGGAAACTAACATACAAAATAAAACAGCAAGATGCAATACCTTATTCAATGAGTATAGACAGCAAAGCTTGCCCTGTCAAAACTTTAAATTTGTGCCTTAAAGTCATTCTTGTCCTGAGTCAATCCTAGATGCAACAGCAGCGTCAGCAAAAGTGTATAAAAGTAAGGTAACAAACAAAAAGCTACCTCTAGAATGGAAACATTGTAAAGGATTGATTGGATATTTGACGAGACGCTCACACAATTTGTTACTAAAACATATAACATTAAACAATAAGGAAATTGAAACAATTAATATAAGTGAGCTACATTTTTAGACAAAAATCAAATAAAAAAATGATAATACTTGTTGCTTGACATTAACAAGCCAAACGTCAACTACTTCAATAATTTTTCTTGGGCTTTCTTCCTCTTAAAAGTTAAAAATGCTCTATCCTCTATCTTTTTACTAATCAAGTCTATAGCAGCTTGCTTTTCTGCTTTAATAACTGCCTCGAGCTAACAAAGAAGAAGATATGAACAAAAATTAAGCTAAAAAGTAAGATTACAAAAATTCAAGAAAAGAAAATCAAACAGAATTTAATTCATTTAATAAATACGAAAGATAGAGAAGAGAGAAAGTTATTGCTGGCGTTGAACAAAAATAAGCCAGTTCATGCAGCCAACTTGGAAATAAGAGGACAAATTAAAGGAAGCTACAATTACTAAATACCCATACATCAACAGTAAAGCTGCAATAGCGAGGCCTTTGTTTAAGAAGGAGATAAGCATCTTTGAAAAGGCCTGGCATACATACATGATTACTACGTCAATATGAGCACAACTAAAATCAATGAATTTTCTTTTTAGAATGGTAAAATGGAAAACTTGAAAGCTAAAATGAGAAGTTTGAGTTTGAATCCAAGGCCCTACAGCTCATAGAACTTCTTAGCTAGTTGCAAGCTAGGAAAAAAAATAAAATCTCTTCCTATGGTTCCAAAACACAAATAAGAAATGATCCCAAATCTTCCAATTCTTACCAGCACAAATGAAATAAACAATGTGAATGAAGACTTCTGCAACTTTGAGGAAAGCAAAATTGAAGAAGGATCAACTCATCAATTTATTAATCTCGCAAAGTGTCAACTGATAATTTTAATCATGCCTATCACAAGATGATACAATTTTCATTTACCCCAATTAGGTTTGACAGTTATTCATTGAGCTACATGAAAACACTTACACAAAGTCACACTCAATATAAATAAGTCACATTAAATCTCTCTTAGCCTCACAACCTCTTAGTTTATAATTTCTAAACCTTTTACAAAGTCAAAAAAATATTGAACATAATTATGCTAAAACTCAAAAAGCCACCAACAAAATAATTCATGGTCAAATATTAGCTACAGCAAAAAAGATAAATAACAATAAAAAAACTCTCAATAAAATATTACTTATAATAATTAAAACAAAATGTAATAGTGAAAATTTTGAAGTTATCAAATATTAAAGCAAAAGAGAATTTCAAATATTCTTACATTACTGACAGTTTGTTCCTCAAAAAGGCAGTATTTCAATCAACATAAGATACACTGGTATACCAAGAACTTGTAGATATAGAAAATATTGCACCATCCGTCATTGCATCAATATTTGATTTTTTGCATCCTAAATGAAAATACACCAAAAAGCAAATCTAAGTCATTTAGATCAGTCCAAACTCCAAGATTCTATAAAAGTATATAGAAGTTCAAACTTGAGCAATATGGTTAGAGCACAATGTAAAGCTGTTAACATATATTAATCAAAAGAAGCATAGCAAAAAAACTCACGTTGAAGATATGTAGGCAAAATATTTTAGTAATTTTTCGGCACAAATGATATTTACTTGCACTCCTTCTTTGAAAGCAACTTCAAATATGACTTCAGCATAATAGTCAAGAGCTCTAGCAAGACAAATCAAGAGGACTTTATCAATACAAAAATTCCATTTTCCACTTTATATTGAAAATCCTACTTAAAAGTTTGACTTTGAATTTAAATTGAAATCACTTCTCCCTAACCGTTCGTTTCTACTTATTTAACAGTTAAATTACCAAAAGCAACGAAAATTAAAAAAAAAACCCTCACCGAAGTATTGACTTGATTGAAAACAGAGGGCGTATTGATTTCAGATCTAGAAATGAAAAATAGAAACAAATTGATAACCTAAGTGTTTTTAACATGATTAAATGAGTCAAAATAATACAGATTCAATGGTTAATTAAAAGAGCAAACTCATTCTGTGAATTCTATTTTGTAATTGAGACTTTTGAAATGAGCTGAAAAGATGTTCAAGGAAAGCTTGGCATAAAACCAAGAATTTATGCTTATGGCAATTAAGAAAACAAAGAATAAAGAGATCAATGAAAAGAACCTCAAATCATCAGTGTTGAAGCTATCCCTTAATGCCCTTTTTTATTTAATTCATGAGAAAAATTTATAATGCATTATGTAAAAAAACAAAATTTCATTGTAAATATCATAAAATTAAAAGGAAAACGAAACCAAGACTAAAGATTTCTTAAAATATAGCATTGAATTAATTAATTCAATACTTAAGCAAATTAATTAATTGAACAAGAAAAAAGTCAAAAATTAAAAAAAACGGACTAAGAGATTGAGATTCTCATCTACACATGCACTTAGAAGGAGAACTCAGTCAAAAATTAAACAGAAACTGTGAAAGATGATAAGTATAAAAAAAACCTTTAAAGAAGAATGGTCTAATTAAGATTAAAGTGTGAATTCTATCGGCTAGGAACTAACTATTAGAACAAAGAATCTCTTTTCAACTGGTCATAACTTGTAAAATATACTTGCAAAGGAAACAAATGGCATCAATTCAAGCAAGCACCAAAGGAGAGTGAGTAAGAGAAAAAGCAGGCAAAAAAGACCTAAACTCAAAAATGGAGGCATGTGAAACACATTTGCATTAAGAAGAATAATTTAATACAAAATGACAAAAGCATTCTTAGAAATCTAAACAAAGAGGTAGTAGGCTTCCTGTTTGAATTATGTCAACCATAAATCCTAAAAAAATTGTATCTAAACTTCTCTAGAAACATATTATGCATAGTTAGGATAAGAAATAGCAAGTATAATAAATATTTAAAATAAGTATCACCCCAACTTGATAAAATTTAATTATCAGTATTTTTGGCTTTTGCATATGAAAGTAGATAAGAAAACAAAGTTTTGTATTGAAACAGAAATGACTCTTATCGATTATGAGTATTGAAACCAAAAACCCAAAAATAGAAAGAGGGAGATAAAAAATTTAACAAGTGAAGGTAATGAAGCACAACTGAAGGATGAGCGAAAACTGAGAAAAGAAAAGAAAAGAAGCGATCTAAATCTGCCATTGATAAGCTTTGAAGCCAAATCATTGCAGTCAACAGTCAAATACAAAGAACGTTCTGTGTTTGATAATTATTGCAAAACATCTAATGACATGCATTTGCATTGCAGAACATTCTATGTTTCACAGTTCCCATTAACTACTCAGCATGTAGGCATCAATGAACGAATTCAATCTCATAAAGATATATAAATCATTGAGAAGATCCCATACAATTGAAAAACACACAAAAAAAAGTTAAAGATCAAAATAAATAAAAAGAAAATGAAAAGAAAAACATTATACCTTAGCATAGTAATCTTTCGAGACAAGGCAAGTAATCTGGTGACAACCTAAATCTAAAGCTCTGAACTTGATTTTGCCTATATTGAGTTCCTCTGATGTTGGGTGCTGAGTTGCTTGATGTTGAACTAATCTATGCAAATACAATCCCCAATCATCAATCTTTGCAAAACCCAAAAGCTGGAAATGAAAACAAAAACAAAAAGTTGAAATCTGTTAAGGAATTTTACCTCATCTTTCAAAATGTGAATAAGGGTGGTCTTGCCAGCATTGTTAAGTGCTAAGAACAGAATCTTAGCCTCTTTTTTGCCATAAACCCAAAGAGGCAAGAACCCCATAAAACTAATCAAATAAAAACATGCTTCTTCAGTAGTACAGAGCTTGAGTGAATAAAAAAGAAATGTGGGGAGAAAAAAGAAGGAAAAAAAAAAGCAAGACCATATCTTTCTTCACTTGATTAAAATGGCAGATCCAAAATTTGGGATCTTAAGGGAAAGGAGAAATATATAAATATATATATATATATATATATATATATATATTTACAGGATCAAAAATACATATCTTACCTTGCCTTTCTGTTCTGGAACCAAGCCTCCATTTGCCTAGGTCCCGGATTCAATTGCTTAGCCAATACCAGCTTTTGCTTCTGCAACACAAAAGAAGACCACATTTCACATCAACAACACAGTCTGAAACTACTCTCTCAAAGCCAAACCAATAACTGAAATGCCACTAATCGAGCTGAGAGTGGCTCGTTGAAGGTTTCTTCAAGCACCAAGGACTGTTCTTTGAAAGCCTAAGCTTCTGCCCCAGGACATCACCAGCAGCACCACCATCTTCATCGACTCTCTCTCGACCTCAGTTTCATCGCCCACAGAGTCTCTCTCGGTTCTCTTTCCACTTGCGCTAGAAATGGTGTTGTTGAGCAACGAAACCCCACCTTTCTCCTTGCAATCCACCATTGTTGGTGCCCGGTTCACATCAATTTCTCAAAGAAATGACCGATCTGCATGCATATTGTGGATCAAAAAAGCTCATTTCATCAAGCTGATCAAGTTAGCTCTAGTGGCAATGGGCAGATAAACACCTCAAAGAAGAAAGACGCAGAAAATCAACTCCAAGGAAGAAGATTTTCAAAAGGGAGAAAAAGAGGAAGACCGTGCAAAGAGAATAACAGAGAACAAACAATGGCTTGGATGAAGTCTTTGCTGATTCACTTATAGCGTTCATGGATTTATTCCTTCGACCATGGATAGATGAAGGTCTAGGACCAGCTGTCAGAAATATTAAATTATTTTTTATGAGATTTCATTAAAAAAATTAATTTAAAGGAAAATAAAATGAAAAAAGAAATAGAAAAACCCACCAAATTTGAAAGCCGGCAAAGACTTAGAGCTCCAAGGAAAGATCTTTCAGGACCTGTTTTGAATGAGTAAAAAAGAAAAGAAAATAGAATAAGCAATCCACACTTGTACTTGAACCAACAAATACTTCCATAAACAGGGAAAAAACTCAGCACCTATTACCATCCCTTTTGTTATCGTATCTTTGACAGGGGAAAAATCGTTGCATCCCTGTGGTCGGTGGCAAAACCCATGACAACACAACAACAGCTGTTGAGCTTAGCCCTCATGGACCCACAGAGGAAAAGGGAGATGAGAAGAGAATTATTTAAAAAAGTACAAAAACAACAGAAATTAAAAGCAAAAGAAAAACCACAAATCAAAGATTGGTTTCCAAACAAATATGATCACCAAATATGCATTGGATTGTTATATTGGAAAAAAAAGAAAAAAAAAGAAATGAATGAATTAAAGCAACAATTGAAATTATCATCATTCAATTACCTATTCATATCTAAAGTACACCAATCACTCAGCTTTTACGAATCAACTAAACAACACAACATAAACATAGTCAAAATTTTACACCACCTAGCCAATAAACCATTTTGAACAAAAATAGAACATCTGAATAACACCTGAAAGTATTAAACAAAATAATTTTTTAATTAAAAAACTTGAATATACAATAAAAATATATATAGAGACATCATATAAAAAACCCAGGTAAAAGCAAGAATAATTATCGAGACTACAAAAGCAATGTAAATGAAGAAAAATCAAATGCACATAAGATATGTATGTAAGAGAGATAATATATCAAGTTTGGCTATAAGATGTTAAAGTACCTTCTCACATGGTTGTTTCTTTAAACTATACAACTGAGCATATGCTTGGCATATGATTATTTCTTCAGTTTGTAGTTGTTAAGCTTTTTGAGTTATCTAAATGAAACCTTATTGCCCCCAATGGAACATGAACAATTCGTGCCAAAGTTAAATAAGATGCTTTCATTTCAAGAAAAGCATTCAAAAACATTGCCAAATAAATTTTATTATTTTTCACATTTCCCTTGATTTTTTATTAGCATTATATCCATAAGCAACTTTAATGTTAAACCATAAAGTTAATGACTAAACCATAAGTCATTTCTTGTTATGGCAATGTAAAACAAAAAACATCTAGACTTCCAAAACGTTAAGTTAATTAAAATACAAAATTCACATAATAGATCAACAATTAATTAATATGCATAATGTTCAAACTAAATCCACTATAAACTAATAATAGAGCATAATTTCGTAGGGTAAGTTAACATGAACAGAGTAGGAAGATCATGCAGCAAATTGTTATGAATTAGCATTTATGATACAATTTTTCATTGTTTAATAGTCATACCGTCATGCATTCAGGCAAATCATTATCTTTGGTCTTCATATGAATCTGCAAAAACAGATAGAGTAGTGAGATTCTAGGAGATTTCATACTTAGATTAGTGAAAGCCAATACAAAGACATTGTGAAGAAAGAAACAGAAAATTGTAACACAAAATTTACATTAGCTAAGTATATTACCTTCTTTGAATTTTAATATATTTTTTTCCTAGCTTGACTCAAAATGAGATTAAAATTTTGAATATGTTTCTCTTCCAACAAAATATTTCAGCAACCCCAACTCCACTCAAAACCCCCAAAATATTAATCAAACACATAGCAGCAATAGAAAGCATTAACATTCCATATTCACCACAAATGAATAAACCTCAATTCAAAACCATAAATCCCTATTTAGAACCTAATTTAAAGTAATAAAAAAAAAGGAATTGAGTTTGTCTCTCACATGACACAAGTCAATTTTCCAACTAACCAAACAGTGGATAAAATCAAATCAAAAAATTGAAAATTTGATTTAAAAAAAGATAAATGAAATATGATAAATCTCTGACAATTAAAGAGCTTCAGGAAATAAAAGATTTTTAACCAAAAATCAGTATATGATAACATGCGTAATTAAACCTAAGAATATTCAATGATTTATAAATACAAACCTTAAAACAAAACCTTCAAATTCATTAAGTGAAATAAAATATGCAAATAAAAAATAGAAACAAATAATAAGCAGCCCCAAAAAAAAATAGTAACAAATAATAACGAAACAATAAACTTATTAAAAGAATCAAAAGTCAAACAAACGATTCAAACCTTAGTTGCACAACATTTTTGTTTTCCAAAATCTAATTAAATTTTAGATGTAAGAAGAATATAAATAATGTCAAATAACAGTAAGAATCCTGCAAATTTAACTATCAAACTAAAGCGTGCGATTTTCTACAATTTTAGAGTTGTCAAGCATGTAGGTTGACAAATCTTTGCATGCTCCTCCCAACTTTGGAAAAGCACAAATGATTCAACTCTGAAATTTCCTACTTGTAATTTAAACAATCACCTGAATTAGCATAGATGGTATACATATTGCTTTTCTTTTAAGTTATTGTACTTGGAAAGGAGATGAATACACAGACCTGGGAAGTTGCAGGTATGGTGTCATCTTCAGGTGCAAACAATGAATCATAGATGGTTGCATTAATTCTTTAGGTAAAAGTAAGAAAATTTATGTGTTTTCATTTTTTAGTTTTATAACATATGTATTAAAAAAAATAAACAAATAAATAAATAAATAAAGAGTTAATGAAATTTTACCCCAAATGAAAGCCCAAGTTGAAATGGGCAAGTGCCCAATACTTAAAAAAACTCTCTAGATCCAATCAAAAACGGGCCAGGCCGGACGGATCAGACAAAGCGGGTCGGGTGGATCAGGGGAATCTTCCTCCTTCCACGGGCCGGGCGCGAGGATCCCGGGTCGGATTCGGTCGACGCGCGGTCCTCCTCTTCTCTTTTTTTTTCAACTATAAAATTCAATCTTTTTTTTAATTCATTCTCAACTTTCTTCAAGAAAAAAAAAAATAGAAACTCCCTCTCTTCTCTCCGATTTCTAGCCGCCCCAGAGCCTATCAGAGCTATCGCTGGTCGTCAAAAACCACCGTCACGGGTGACTGGAATTCAAAAAAGCTCCTACTTTCTGGATCTCCTTTGTTCCTTTTACCCGATTTCAAGCTAAGTTTTAGCTAAAACCTCCTAAAAATCCCCAGATCTGAGATTGACTTAATCATCCTTTCCCCGTTTCTTTTGGTATTTCTTTTTTTTCCTTCTTCTCTTTTTTTTTGAGGTTGATGTTTGGTGTTGGTTTTTTCTTTCTTTTTGCAGGTGTTAGGGGGTTGAGATCTAGGTTTTTGAAGGGGTCTCGGGTAGTGTCTAGGCTATAGGCAGTGGGGGAAAGTGGGTGTTTAAGAGATTTCGGAATTCGGTTGTGATGTAGGGTGAGAAACGGTGGCTGTTATGGTGGTTCTCTGGTAGCTTCGAGTAGTGTCAAGATCGTGGTGTTCTTTTGGCAGTTCTGTGAGCGAAGGTTGTGGTTCGGTGGTGGGGTTGGCATGGTGATGGTGGTGCTGTCCTAGTGGTTTCAGGTTTTTGGGTTTTTTTTTTTGTGTGTGTGCTGGGGTTGTGAAAGATGGCTCTTGAAAAAAATGTTACACAGCCTTTACCCTTTCTCTGCTGCCGCTATTTTTTCTTTTGCCATTTCATGATGAAAGAGAAGGACACGCGGCATTAAGAGAGGAATGAAACGGGTTGGCAAGGAGAAGTCGGGAGAGCAGAAGCAAGAAAGAACGAGGAAAGGAGAACCAAAAAGACACGCGGCAACAAGACAGGCAAGCAAAAACAGGAGAAAATGAAGCAGTGGTCACATTGTCACATCACTGAGGTGGCAGCCAAAGAGGATAGAAACGTGACCCAATCACAAGGCCAGAATCTCACTGTTTTTAATATATAAGATTTTTTTTTGTTCATAGAGAGGTACAAGAAAAAATAGGAGAATCGAACATTGGATCTAATCTCTCTTAAAGAGAGATAACAATCACTAGGTCAAACTTTGGTTGTTCTATTGATTATCATATTTAGTAACTCATATTATCTGGTGACCTACATATAACAGTTCTCACCATTTTTGAAGGGACCTTTTCAGACTCCCTCTATAACTCCCTCTTCTCCAACTCTCTTCTAAACGTTGTTCTCTTCTACTTATCTTTTCTCAATCTTCCTCGGCCTTTTATCACCATCATCTTAATCCTGTTGTATATTGGATAATAACTCAAAATCATAAATAGACTATCACACAATTTACACTAAATTTGAAATTTAAATTCTTTCTTCGTAAATCCAAATTATCGAGTGCTACCTTAACCTCTTATCCGATGTTCCAAAAACTTTTTTTGCACAAAACGACAGGATTTTATATTTTAAAAGTACAAGTACAAACTGCTGTTGAGGTGGCTGGTTTAACAAGTCTGTAACAGCCACTATTACATCTATCAAACAACAAAAGAGCAGAAAGGAAATCTGGAGATTCTGTGTGAATCTCCGTTAATCTAGATGAAACAGTTCTCACAGCAAGGCAGTCTGCAACTTAGTTAGCTTCGCGGTAGACAAAACGAAGACTAATGTTTGTAAATCCTGTCGCAACCTGTGGCAGTCAGATATGATAGTTGCCTGATGTGAATGCACCTCCTGATCCCTGTGGAATAGTTGTATGGAGCTTATGGAGTCAGTTTCCACACTTAAAAGAGTTATTACTATGTGCACCGCTAGTTGAATGCCAGTTCTAATAGCTTGTAATTTAGCAATGACGTTAGTCGTAGTACCAAGGCACAAACTGGTTAATGTAGTCCCCGATGACACCACCGCATCTTGCTGGCCCAGGGTTGCCCACGCTTGATCCATCGGAATCAAGTCTGAAAAAAGGACAGTGAGGTGGTTTCCAGGAAATAAAATGGAATTGAGGCAGCATTGGTTGGTGCAAGGAAGAATTAACGTTGGAAATTGGTGACTTATTGGGTATACTGTTAAGGGTGTATCTGAACAGGACTTGTGGGGGTATATGTTTTTGTGAAAATACAACGTTGTTCCTGGTTTTCCAAAGTTGTCAGAAGAGAGTGGGGTAGAAAGTAGTGAGAGGGATTGGTTGGCTGTCATAGTGGAATTGGGAATTGGCTGTGGATAGAAACTTCATTATCACTGTTAGATGATTCATCTGAGTGTCACAATTCCAGTTAATAATGTTCCAAATATTTGTGAAGTAGGCGCAGTTACTAAAGAGGTGATCGGTAGTTGATGTTCCAAATACTTTTTTTTTTGAAAGTGGAATGATGCTTTATTAATGATGTAAAAGATCAATACATTCCTCAGAGACAATATTAGCTATAGTGGGACATTCGTCCATCCAGTGAGCACTCACTCTTGTATTTAGTGCGAGCCTCGCCAGTGTGTGGGCTGCTCTATTACAATCCCTCCTAGTATATTCTGCTTTGTAAGAAGTAAAGCTCTTCTGTAGCTCCCTAGCCTCCATGATAAGATTTCTTATGCTGGACAAATCCCTCGCTGTAGATGAAATAGCCTTTATAATCTCCATTGAGTCCCCTTCAAGAATTACTGCTTGAAATCCCAGCTCTCTCGATTTCTCCAGTGCTAGTAACGCGGCTTTAATTTCCACCACCCTTGGTTCTGTAACATGTGTAATCTGAACTGAAGAGGCTGCCAGTAGATGACCCCGGACGTCCCTTGTAACCATTCTCAAGCCTCCAACTTCTTCGGTTTCCTTAAGCGCTCCATCAAAGTTTGCTTTAACCCACCCATCGAGCGGAGATTTCCATCTTAGAATCTGGACAGATGGTTGAAATACAGACCTCGTTTGTGCTTCTTTATACTCTTGTAAATAGCGTTTTGCAAATAGGGCTATCTGTTCTGGATTCCTCTGTTCTCCTCCCATGACTTCTGCATTTCTGTAGTGCCACATAATCCAGCATGCAATCATCAGCTCTTCCAGCTTTGCTGTAGCATTCAACTTCATTAGAGTTACGAACCAGTCCCTATTCTCACTGCTACTTACCTGTTCCCAACCTCCATTTGAGGATAGTTTCTCCCAAACAGGTTTAGACTTTTCACAGTCACTGATCACATGTTCTACCGTTTCCTCGTGCTGTTTGCATCTTGGGCAGATCACATCAACATCTATATTTCTCTTCTTTAAATTCCACAAAACAGATAAACCCCCATGCCTTAATCTCCAACAGAAAACTTTCACCTTGGTCGGGACTTGAGCTTTCCAAATTGCCTTCCAACTCCCTGGTCGGTCACCATCAGCATGTTGCACACCTCGGACCTGATGAACATCGTGATAGTCTCTCTGACAAAGTGTGCTATACGCACTTCGCACCGAAAAGATTCCATTATTTTCCGCCCCCCATATCATTTCATCTGGTTGTAGGAACTGACTAAGAGGTATGTTTTTGATCAGTCGTGCTTCCTGCATGGTGAAAGTGGCATCAATTAATTCCTCCTTCCATCTCCTGGTTTCGTTGTCAATCAAGGTCTCCACCTTCGTGTCCTCTGATATAGGGTCCTCGCCAATAGGTGTTGTCAATGCCCTTGAAGGCAGCCAAATGTCCTTCCATATACGAATTTGGTTCCCCATTCCCACCCTCCAAATGGTATCGTCTTGGATAACTTTCTTTGCCTTCCAGATACTTTACCATGTCAAGGACAGTTTAAAGCCCAATTTGGACTCCAGAAATGATGTGTTTGGAAAGTATTTGGAGCTAAGTACCTTGAACACCGAAGACTCCGAATTCTTCATCAGGCGCCATCCTTGTTTTGCTAGCAGCGCTAAATTGAACTTCTCAAAATCTCTAAATCCCAAACCCCCATCCTCCTTGGGTAGACATAATGTTTTCCACCCAACCCAGTTAATTCCTTTCCCCTGCGATTTGGAATTCCACCAATATTTCCTTGCAATGCTATTCAATTAATTACATAAGCATTTGGGAAAGAGATTTTGAGAAGTTCAATAATGTTCCAAATACTTGACACTGCATGTTGCGTCCAAAAAATCCACGTTCAATCACGTGCCATTTCCTTGACCCATAACAAATGGAAACAAATATTCTATACTAACAGGAATCCGACATTCCACATTCAGTAGCATGTAATCATGCCTTAGTGCAAGTAACACTTGTTTTACTTCCAGTAATTTGGCAGGATGATGCTGTCAGCCCTCTTAAAATCCAGCTGAAAGTGAAACGCTTTACCTTCTTTTTTACCATAATTTTTTTTTTAATTAAGACCAATTTTAGGATACATTTACCCCGATCAATCATCAATTTCTAAATTTCTAAATATATTTGACAATGCCAAATACGAGAAGAACAATTACAGAATCTTACAAAATCAATGCAAAGCAAAAACAAAAATATACATATTAAAATATAACCATAATTATATATAAATTTTAAAATAGTTGAAAAAAATTTGTCACATAGATATGAACTTTGAAACTCCACTTTCATATTCTACGCAATATTTTTTTCCCAATTGTCCAATTTTGGGAATCAATCGTACATATACAAAGCCTGTGTTAAATTTAAACCAATTAGACATCCCAGACAGATTTTAACCCTATAGGGTAGACCGTTCACACGCTTTTGATAGTAAAGGAAAAAAATATGCAGAACTCTTGCCCGGAGAATGCGCATCAGATGACAGGTACCTAGCTGCATAACAACAAAATAGCAACTTGACAGAGCAAATTGCAACCCAAATAAGCTCATTTATAACTTAAGCTACATCTAGATTCATGAGTCCTGGCATCATCATCATCATCATCGACAATAAATTAGAGGTGGGAAAAAATAAAATAATAGCCTAAATATAGCCGTGCAAGCAAAGCCATGACAGCTTACTCTTCAACCAAACACGAGGTGGAATCACTACTCTGGCCAAATATACGAGGGATTCCATCCCAATTCCTCTTCTCTCTTGCTTCCCAGTATTCTCCAGTATAAACATAACAACCATCTTCATTCTTTTGAAACCATTTTGGTTGCCATCCTCTATCTTGTAATCTCCTTGCCTGAATCACAATACAATAAATATATCAAATCAAATAAATCATTCGCTTATCTGCTAAAAGAAGTTCAGGTAATCTAATTAAAGCTCTTTAGCAGAGCACAATGATAATACTAGAGCACACCAAAGAGTCAAGTACAGCTTGTTTCAGATCCTTAAGCACAATACTAAAGTCTAAGATCATTCTAACTCTACTGTGATTCAAAAAACAAAACAAAGACAAAAAATATAATTAATATAATTTAAAGCTAGCTGAACAAGTTTGTTTCTCAGTGATTGTCAAAATGAAGCTCTAAACAGTCATTGTAGTTTGTTTCCCAAGTACCTCTGTAAAGCTCAGAGCAAGTGGCCATTGCCCATTGAACTCAAAAATAAGCACTGTAAAGTATATACCTGTCTCTGTAACTGTTCCAACCTCAGCTTCTCGGCATTTGCCATTTCATATTCTCCATTCTCTAAGTGTCTCTGGTCTGGCCTAAGTCTTGAGTCCGTCGGGGGCAATTTCTCCAACAAACCAGGAGTCAATTCATTTAAGGATATTGCAAAAGGGGTAAGATTGTATCTTGTCTTAGTAACAGATTTTTCTCTTTCCCACAGCAGCACAGCTTCTGTCATTGGATCATAACTTTTTGGCTTCATAGTTGGATCTCCCAGCACATAATACATAGCTTCATCCCATTTTCCTACCAACATGGCTACCTTCTCTCCTGTCCTATTGTCTTGCACAACTCCATGAACCTGAAATTATTGAGAGAAACCATCAACTTATACTTTCTTTTACTTACGGTCAATCACAACAGTGGAATTGAGTTTCTCATATGGATTATGTCAACATGATTTTAAGACAACACTGAGCAACTTTGGCATACGAAATTGCATTTAGTCATTTTATGATAATTCTGCAGGTTTTTGGCCAACTGAAACCTTTTCAACTCTAGTTTTTTAATATTTTAGGGATAGAAGCAAATAGAATAACATTGTCAATCAACATATGACTTATTGTTTAGAACTGCTTCCAAGTTAGAGGTATTTTAGAAGAGAGGAACTTTCTGCTAACATAAAACATATCAAACATAAGCTTGTCCACCATAAACAGAAACTATGGTAAACTGTGGAAAATACAGGTTAAAGCTTGTTTTGCCCATTCTTTGAGGAGTATAAAATATGACCTGATGGGGATTTCGGTCTATGATAGACTGCTCCTTGAACTTGAGCTTGCAAGAGTAATTGCCACTGCCTTTGATGCGCATGGTGCCATAGTGATCAAAGTAGATTTTACCGAGAATAATATTGTATATGGAAGTGGTAACTTTGCTCCACTGAAAAGTCTCTCCATCGTCAAACTGTAAGGTTAGAACACCAACAGGATCAAGTTGAATGGATCGTCCCCAAAATTTTCCTTTGAGATTGGAGTCTGCCCAGAATTTCCATCCTCTACCCTCACAGTGACAAGCAACAATCATTGGGTGGTGACTCACCTGAATGTAAGCAGCTTGTCAAACCAATTGTTAGATTGAATAAATAATATGCTAACCCTGGTCTGTTTCAACAAGGAGCTAAGAGAAAGGCCTTTTGTTTATCTTTCCATCAGAGTTTTTCCATTAACTCAGCCAAGAACCAGTTAGTCCAACATACAGGTAGAGCTCAGGTGTGGAGAGAAGTATACCTTTTCAGAGAAAAAACGAAGTCCTTTATCCGGATAGTCAGCCTCATATGTCTCCCCAAGAAGAGGATTGAAAGGTTTGCATTGTCGACCTTCTGTTGATGCATAGCCAGATACAGCAAAAGCAGCAACATGTAGAATTCTCATCAAGTCATTTTCCTGCAGCATGTCAACAATCACTGAATAAATTATAATGTAAATAAACTCATCAAAACGCTGCTATGATTTCCTTGTGCTTGGAACATAAGAATGAAAGTTGAACACCATGGGAACCTTTAGATATGTAGCAGCAAAAAAGATATACAAGAGTATATTTCTGGACAAGTTAGAAACAGTCACAGAACCCAAATGCCAGCATCTTCCTTGTTAAATAAAGTCTAATAAACTAGGACACATGATAACCTGCAATTGAATTAGAATTCTGCAGCTAAAATTTTATAATATGGAAGAATGAAACTTCTTGGGAAAAAATGTATAAAAACATAGTCATTTCTGGAAATTCCTTAGATATCATATAGCATTGAGTGACCATATACCAGTAAAATGCTAGTGAAGCTAGGTAATGTAGTCTCCCTAGCACAAAACATCTCTTTTTTAATGCATTGACATCCAACTAATTAAGCAAAAGACCAAGTATAGAAGAAAATGTCAGAAAGAAATGGTGGTGCAAGGGAAAGACATTCGAGAAAGAGGTGGTAGCTGCAAATTACTTTTATCTTTTTTATGTTATTCATGTTCCAAACTCCTAGACATTTTAATGCTGACAGTTTTATTTGTTAGGAGAAAACAGTAAAGCATAATATAGAAGAAGACCAGAGGCATATCCCACAAAAGTTCAGATTATTCCTGCGTGATCTTACTTAAGAAAAATATTTATCATGCATATGCATGGAAAAAAAAACAAGATATGGAAACTTGATTTGCTTGGGTCCATTAAAATCTTTAGTCTCGTAAATAATACCTTAATATTCTTTCAAGATTCCAGCGCTAAAAGCCTCAGACTACTTGCAAAGTTTATATTCAGTGACTGCTCTTTCTGATCTAGCAACCAAACGAAAATACAGTCATTGTTCAACTTGCTGGGTTTATGATGGCCAACCGCATTAAAGAAGTAGGATTGACCAGATCTTATAGAGTATGCTGCATTTAACCCTTGTAAGAGCTTGAGAAGGATTCTTAATATCTTGTATTTTTTTTCCCAATGTTTGGTCAGTCTAGCATCAAAAAAGGTTTGAAAAGGGTCGCATCTATCTTATAACTAACAAAACATGTAATGCTAAAAGTTCCAAGACCAAAGAAAAATAGGCAGAGCAAGAGTGGTTGAAGGAAAGCATCTTTGTATAAATAGCAAAGACAAATGAAAACAGCCCCCCACAGGCAGTGGAAGGTTGCCTCCTAAAAAGAAATGAAAGCTTTCAAATCCTAAAATATTTCAAAGCAACCAAGGATGGGAAAATCAAGCTTCAAAACTAATGCTCAGGGTTATGTATACAGCAAGTTTGCCGACAAACCCAACCCAGAGAAAAGAGTTAAAAGCAAATAATGGTGCATGTATAGAAATCTTGTCACACAAGACATACCTAACAGAAATAAGGATCTTTCCATTATTTCTTTCCTTCTTGCTTTCTTTCTCTCCACTGTTTTCTCGTTTTCTTTCTTTATTTTTTTTATTTGGGTTAGAGTAGAAACAAATAGTTTAAGAATCAAATGATAAAGAAGAAAAACTTCAAAAAAACCCAAGAAAACTAGAAGCCTAAAAAGTGTATTGGCAACTTATACTATGCTAATCTGCACAAGGCCAGTACATAATCTACCTGGATTAAAATGAAACTATCAGATCATACTTTAAAACTTCTTTGCCACAAAAGAAAGCAGAGCTGAGTAGCTGACCTGCTTTCCCCATTCCATGGCCCGATCAACCAAGTATGAATACTCCAAATCTTCAAAACATTTCTGCAGTGAAGAGAGTGGCTCATTAAAATAGACAGGAAGACAGACCCCAGATAAATCCTTTCCAATGTTGTCCTTTATAATAGACCACAAGCCAAGTGGCTTCTCTTTCTCCTTTGGTTCCGGCAGGTTATCCCTCCTTTTGACATAAGGATATTGAACGATCCTGATTTCCTTTTCGGGACCACACATACGATCAGAAAAGAAAGCATCTTTATCATGTAGACATCCATTTCCAATTTCCCTACTCCGATAAGAACCACTTCTTAAAGCTTCTGATGACAAAAAGTCATTTGTATCAAAATATATTCCATCATCTTCATCTGTTTCTATGTCTGCACCTTGACTTTCATTATCTGCATCAGAATCGGTTGCACTGCCCTCTGACATGACAGAGTAGAAATCTGCTGCATGAGGAGCACAAGAGAGTTGTTAAACTTAAAAATCTACAGAACACTAGGTAATGCACAGAATCTTGTCAGGAAACCTTTTCCCAACAAGAATGTCTCATTTCTTAAGTAGTTTAGCTAAATTTTCCTGAGTCAAGCAAGCAAGTATTTAATGGTGGTTACCAACATGGAACCTAGGCCTTCCAATCAAGTTTGCTCTTAAAATTATGAAACAATAATTAGCCCATAAATATATCTGCAATACTGAATCAATGTTACGCATGCAATATCGGTTCAGGATTAAAACTTAAAAGAGGAGTGAAGAGAGGAGCGAGAAGGGGGAGAGGGTGGGGGGAGCAAGATTAATAATTAAAAAGAAATTGTTTATTACAATTAAAAGCAAAACTAACCGCTAAATCGTCTTCCTTGTCCACAATATGACTCTCGTTCCTTTGTTTCATCTACTACAGTAGTTTCCAGCTCTATTTTCTCTGTCTGCAAACAAGTTAGAAGGTAGAAATTACACCTCAAAAGCAAAACTTTTATTGTGCTGACTTTCTTCATATTCTAGAAAAGATAATGTAATATTATAAGACAAGTAAACAAATCTGACAATAAAAATGCCAACAGAGAAAATGGGAAAAAAAAGCACTGGATATTTGAGTAAAAATAAAAAATATCAAAATTTAAAAATAAGGGAGATGTTTGTTACTGTACAAGCCTTGGACTTCAATAAGCGAACCATTGTGTGATTTAGAGGATGGTGGATAGAATATATAGTAATTTGTTCGTGCATAGTAACATATTAACATAAGTGTTCAAAACAAATTCAGGTGATTCTTGAGTTGCTGTGGTGATTCTTGAGTTGCTACGTTCAATATCTTATTCTCAGATTAAATACCAACACCACAATCTAGAGATTAGCAGAATATTAGATAATATATATATCAACAAGTATCAAGTTACAATGGCATAGTGGAAGAGAGTTGAAAGAATATAGGCCCAAGCTATCATCTTTCTTCCATATATTTGCTTGTTAAATCATACTATTCCAAAATGGCAAATGACATGTACCTCTAATTGCCGCAGGGTATCTAGTAACTTAAAATGTTTACGTTGAAGAGCCTTGAACTGATTTTGCATCTCAGATAGTTCTAAAAGCATTATAGACTCGCAGTCTTTAATAATTGCCTCGCCAATGCCTTCCTGTAACAACCGTGACCTTAGCTTATCAGTTGAGATGACAACATCCTCAGATGGTTGAAAATCATTACTTGTCAACACTCTAGGGAAAAGATCTTTGGCAGCCAGCAATGCCTCAATCCATGCAGTTCTGTCCTCTTTTGACTCACAGCGCAAGTGTAGAGTTTTTGTTCCTGTGAATATGGTAAGCCTTTTATCATCAGACTTGCTTGCACGAACTGAAGAAACCTGTGCACCAGTTTCCGAATTCAGTAATCTTTCCCCAAAATAGAATAAACTAAAATATATTGTTAGAAACCAATTTTCAAGAAGATCACCAAAGCAACGGAGGGTAACAAATGTACTCATTATTGAACCAGTCATATGAATTAGAGCTTTCTTATAGGCATCTTATTTTTTTGACGAAAAAAAAAACAGCTTTGAACTTGTGTAGGAGTGTTATGCTTCGGTAAAGTAGACTAGTTTCCACAGTTTGATTCTCATTTGAAATGACGAGGGAATCCGCTTGTTGGGGCTTTTCCAGGGTGGTGCAAATTAAGGGGTATGACTGAAATTGCATTTGGATGGTTTATTGCCAGAACAATGGACAAAAGAACAGTGTAAAAGGCCAGCCTACTAATATAGACTTTGTCCACACGTTAGTAATCTTAATATTAGAATCCATATAAACAGACTTACACATAATTACTTTTTTAAGCACAGAGCAGGCCACAGCATGAAGAAAGAGGAAGGGGATGCAGATCTTGGAATTTACTTTGGAAGCCACCTCCTAAAAAGGGCTGGATGAACCAACTAAGATAAGTCCAGTTCCGCATAAACAAGTACTTCCAAACATCAAATAATGCAGCAAGGAATTATTGTTTAGAATGAATCTAAAAGGACCTTCCTTTCCACACTAATCCTCCAACCTTCCACGGCCTCTCGCAGTTTCAACGGGTCCTCCCAAGAAGCTCCATGGAAGGAAAGTACCAAGGAAGAAAATAATACTAAAGAATTTCCTATATAATTTAGTAGTATTAAATTTTTATGATTACAGGTGCAGTGCAAGCACCAATCACCACACAGTTTAAGATTTAATAAATTTTTAAAACAAGTATATCGTCCGTAAATTTTCTTTTCCCTTTAAAATACCAAAAGACTCGGCCCTTTCGCCACGGCAAGAAAATAGCATAACATGCGGAACTGAACTGAGTAATAAAAGGGAGGAAGAAAGCAAAACAACCTTCAAATGAATTTCACCAAACGGCTTGCACTGAGTTGCCGCCGAGTTCATCCGATTGCTACTCCAGTTAGCTTTCTTCATGTACCGGAAAGAGTTGTCGCCGATCACTCGTACGCTCTTCTCCCTTGCCGGACTCATCAAAATCTTATCAGGTCCGTGAACCTTATAATACGAGAAAACTCCGTCTTCCAGCACGAACCACCGGGACCTCCATCCTTTGCCATAATTCACCCATTTGTACAGGATCCCGGCGGAAACTTCTCCGGTGATTGGCTCATCGAATAATGCCACCGAGGCGTGATTCGTTACCGACGGGGAGGATTTGTCGGTGTCGGCGTTGATGGAGGAGACTTGAGAGGAGAAGCTCGGTTTGGAAGAATAGTTAAGGGTCCTGATAGAGGTTTCGATGCTTAGCTGGCATGGAGGACCCGATTTGGAAACAACCGGGTTGGCCTGGTCACGATCAACGGATACCGGAGCAATGCAGCACAGAGGATTCATCTCTTTTCAGCTATAAACAACCAAACCTTACATTCACCGGAACGACATCCGATCAGATTCAGATAAATGCCGGACACAAAGGCAAGTAGCAGCAGAGCTGGAGTTGGAGCTCCGATTTGTGAAATGTCGTTCCGGATCCGAGGGAATGCGAGACCCGATCGGAGTTCGAAACGGAACGTTTTCGAAATGACATAGAAACGGAATATTGAAAAGAAATAAGAAAAAAAGAGAGAAACAGAGAAAGGTAAGGGAACAGCTACGAGAAGTTATAGAGAAGAGGTGCAGCGCACACACAGATCCATTTAAGGCAATGGTCAGTGATTTCAGTATAGGAGCCAGTGAGGCCTCGATGCGTAGGTTAATCTAAACGCCATTAAAATTAAAATTAAACATGGCATTTCTTTCTCTTTTTTTCTTTCTAATTTTTATTTTATTTATATATTTTTGTGTTTTTAATGATTTTGGGCATGACGATGATTGCGGGGGGAGACAGCTATCGTGCGCAGTTCATTTTGTGATTGATGGAGGTGGATGTGCAGCGTTTGTCCGTTGGGTAATATCCCGCTAGTCATTATAATGACGTTTTTGTCCCTACTTCTGGCATTCGTTAACATTATTGCTGTGCTTATCAGGGGTGTTATGGTGATTTCGAATAGGATCATGAAAGTGATTATCGAAGGATGGAATTTTGATGCTCGTAATAGAGTGGCCGTGACCAACCAACCCGCTTGACGGACAATACTCACTTCCCACTCTTTTGGCTGATTGATTTTTTTTTACGTAAATGTATATATTTTTATGTATTTTACGATTTAAAATTAATTATATTTAAATAAAAAATAATAAATAATAAAAATTTTTTAATAATAAAAATTTCAAAACTCAAATTATGTTCAAATATTTTAAAAAAAAATTTACTTTTACTTATCTTAATCACTTGTTGGGAATTGACTCTTTTTCACGCCTTAAGAATATTTTTTGTTAGACTTTCTTGATATAAAATTTCAAAAAAATAAAAAATTGTTGGTGTGTTTGACAAAAAATATGAAAAAATATTTTTATTCATTTCTTTTTCTTCGTAGAATTAAAAAATAAAATTATTTTATTTTATTATTGCATTATTACATTTAAATAATAAAATAAAACTTACTAAATAAAAATTAAATTTATAATTACATATAATTGATTTACCTTTTTTATTTTCTCTTCCTGAATTCCTAAATGCAATCACTTTTTTCTTTATACAACCACATTTTTTAAAAAAATTATTACTTAAGTAAAATGGTTATCATATAGAATTGTAGCAAAGAAATGGTTAGATAGAACAAAAGCCTGATTGCATTTAGATTTATCTTCTATTTTTGTTGATAACAAAAAATAATAATTTATTCTTTCACACTTTTCTTTTCGACTGATATTAGAAAAAAATCATTTTTTACATTGTTCAATGATGATTATCTATTTTTTAAATTTTTCACATGAAATTCTAAATTTTGTATATTATGGAAAAAAAATTTTAAGTTTTAAAATTTAATTATTTTTATAAAAATTTTTTAGATAAGATTTAATGGTTTTTTTACATCTAAAGTCTTTGATTTAGTAAAAGAATATAAATATTAAAATTTAAAACTATATAATTTTATATTTAAAAAAGAAAAATATGACTTTTAATGGATACTTAACTTCAATAGCTTATTGGACGAAATTTTTAGAAATTACTTTGGAGTTTGGGTTTTTTTTTTTTAACGAGTTTTAGTCTATTTATCAACAATCATGACTACTGACAGCTCAGACTGCGTCCCTTGTTTTTCAAGCTGATTACCAGTCAGCTGCAAACTGAACCGCTTTCAAAAAAAGCAGTATCTGCCTATCTGGTAAGAAAAAAGCTCGATAATTACAAACATGAAACCGGGACGTTCATGTCCATGTTTGAATATGACTTCCCAACTCATCTATAAATGCTTTTGCTTCCAATTTGCATGAAATTAAAAATTTGCATTAAATTTACAAAAGAGCCAGAAGATGATCAATGTTCAAAGTGTCACGACCCAACTTTTTTTTCACTGATTTAGTTTCACCCCGTTATGGCACTAGGCTCTCCGCACGCCTAGTTCAACTACTCGATCTGTGAGTAAACGATACTTACCAGACAACACACTGGCGTACAACAGTGCGCGCACCACCAGCTAAGCACGCGCACACACTCGATAGCAAAGATAAGCACACACACACAAAGCCAAGCACACACGTTTACAGGAACACCCTTGTTCCCAACCTTTTATTAACTCTTAAAAGGATTTACAAGGCTGCTGCGTGGACTCTCTTTTACAAGGCCTGAGTTCTCCAACTCAGTCTGTTCCCTTCCTCTAAGGATCTGCCTAATTGATTCCCCTGAATCGAATGAGAGGTCCACAGCTATACACGACTATATTTATAGGCAATACTGTGGCTGACATCCCCAGCCATTAGGAACTCTAGTCTATCCAAAATTCCTAGGAAACCAAGCTCAACAGAAACTCTTCACCCGCCAGAGTCCTTGCCGCACAATGATTCTACCCAGTCTGTCCAGTGCTGGCGGTCGCCAACTCATATCTTGAGTGCCAGGTGTGCGCACTCATCCAGGGTCCATCCTTAGCTATTAGAATCCCTCTTGGACTCAGCTAGCTATCCGCGCGTCTCATATCGTACCTGGAAGTGTTTCGTCCACCAGCTGCCTTCTCTGTCCCAGTCCTGGTCAAACTCCACTTCTCAGAGTCCTGGTCCGCATCTGCCTCTTCTCCAGCATCCGCGCGCACCCATCCAATCAGAGTCCTGGTCGGACTAGACTTCTAGCCCGCGTCTGCTTCCCTCCAGCATCGGCGCGCGCCCATCAACCAGAGTCCTGGTCGGACTAAACTTCTGGCCCGCGTCTGCTTCCTTCATCAGCATTCGTGCACGCCCAGTCGATCAAACTATCTGCGGTCCTGGTTCCGTGCACTATTGCACACTGTCTAGACATGTGCTGCACCGCCTCCTACCATAACACATTCTGCACTCCTCGATTGCCATCCGCGCATGCCAGCCACATGCTTCTGCCTCCGCAGCCAACGAAAGCCTGTCTCATGCCCGCTCCCAAGACATGGCTAGTCTCAGCCCGCACCAGCTTGCGCACGGGTGCACCCCAGCTCACTAGGGCATAACAAACTCTCCCCTACCGAATGGAGCCAACATCCTCGTTGGGAGGTTGTCTAAATGAGCCCACTGCTCCTTGCATCTACACAATGTCCCATAGTGCTGCAAGAGTTTCTCAAACGAAACATTTCTCCAATTCTGACCACATGTACCCTGAGCATAACGATCGCTGTCAAGCATCTTCACCATATGCTGACTTGAAAGCACCATACTCGCTTTCTTGGCAATGCGGGCACGAGGAACAGCCCCCAGCATCGCCCACACATCAAAATGATCAGCCACTACCAAGATAGATCCCCATCTATCATGCGCCCGTAAACCAACCTGAAACAAAGACTCCCCCAATCTGCCTAGAGTCTGTAGTGGTTGAAACAGCCCCATCTGTTTCACTAGCTCAATCATCACAATGGTACGGACATAAAACCCCATGTCTCCTGGCCAGAAAATAAAATCAATCATCCTTCCTATGCTTGGAAGTTCTGCTGTCATCTCTAGATCATGCGCTAACACGCGCGTCGGTTCTCCACTCATAGGAACCCACAACCTACCCCCGCAAGCATACCATAGGCTGTCTATGACCCAACATCGAACCAAGCCCTCCCTGGCCTACTGCCTCACATGACAGTGGCTAGTGTTTGCTCTGAACACCTACCTAATCCGATCACAAATGTTAGAGTGGACAAGAAAATCAAAAGCATCATATGAGGGTACCTCAATTCTGTCTACCACCCGCATGTCCGTGCTTGGTCGGTGAAGACAATGTGCAAGGGACTCCGCTGACCTTGCATCCAAGCAACCGGTTGCGCTCATATGTCTCCCACGTGCGGTCTCTAACTTATCAGCAACTAGCTCCCGTTTCTTGCTAGCAATCTCAATGTCAATGGGGCGTCCAACCTGGACCATCACCCCTTTACTGCCCGATGCACCGGTGTGCACTTTCACGACATCATCAAAAGAGCCATCAACCTAGACAAGGGCCGTCAACCGGACTGTCCCACCCTTTTTCCCTTTTGATTTCGCCGGCATCAAGGTCTTTTCTGCCTTTGTTCCCTCAATCTCCGTTGGAACAAAGCATGGGCACCTCTCATCACAAATCCATAGGCCGCCCAAATGGGTTATAGGTGCTGCCTTCGCATCATCGAAAAATTCCAACTGAGGATCAGCTCAAAATCATCAAGTGTCAGTGCTATAAGCTTACACTCCTGTTCCCATCCGCCCACCTTCATCGCAATAGTGGTCTCACCTAGGACAGGTTGTGCCTTCGCGTTACAGCCTTGATCTGACTCGAGCACTTGGAGACGGTCAATCCAAGATGTTGCACCATCTGCTGAGAGATGAAGTTGTTGGTAGCTCCCGTATCCAACATGGCACGCACACTGTGCCCATTCACCTCTGCATTCACGTACATCAGCCCTTGGTTGGGGCCTCGCTTGCCAACCGTGATAGCATTCAGCAACCGCAAGGGATTGACTCTAAGATTCACCTCTTCCACCTCGCTTTCAGAATCTGTCTGCACTATTAGAGTAGAAAGCTTTTGCCTACGAGGACAATCCTTCACACGATGAGGGCCATCATAAAGGAAACAACCAGATTTAGGTTTACCTGGGGGTGCATCCGATTCCCCTGAGTCGGATGACTCGCTTTCACTTTGCTTTTTGTCCCGCTTTCTATCTTTACCACGCTTCCGATTCCTCTTATCCTCCTTGGACTTCTTCTTGTCTGTGTTGGATGGAGAAGATCCAACTCGATAGTCACTCAAACTATCCGCAGCAGCAATAGCCGAAGGTACATCCGTCACCTTCAACCGCCTCAGCTCCGCCTAAGCCCAAGGCTACAGACCCGACAGGAAGTTAAACACCCGATCTTCCTCGATCATGTTCGTGATTTCCAGCATCAACGAACTGAACCCCTTGACGTAGTCCCGCACAGAACCTGTGTGCCTTAGTTTCTTTAATGCTTCTCTAGCCTGCCAAGCCGTGTTCATGGGAAGGAACTGCTCCCTCAATTCCTTCTTCAATGCTTCTCATGTCTGGATCGCTTCTCGTCCAGCACTTGCATCATCATCCAACCTTGTTCGTCACCATAGTTTAGCATCACCGGTGAGGTACATGCTAGTAATAGACACCCGGTCACTCTCCGCTACGTGAGTAGCCTTGAAATACTGCTCCATATCCTAGATGAAGTTCTCCAACTCCTTGGCACTTCGACTCCCACCAAATTGCTTAGGCTCCGGGACTTTCAGCTTTGAGGGTCTATCACCAACACCACTACTTGAGGACCCTACAGCAGCCCTCTTTAGTAAACTAACATCAGCTTCAATGTTAGAAAATTTACCTTCAAACCGATCAGACAATGATTGAATCCGCGCGAGCAAGTCATCAAACCGGACCACCATATCCTTCTGGTTATCGCCAACCATCCGCTGCAAATCAGCCATGGCCTATGACTGAAGCTCCGCTTGCTCTGACAGGGACGCAGCATCAGGGGCTAGCGCAACCAGCTCCTTAAGAACACCGACTCTTTCATTGAGTGTTCCAGCCATCTACCGCCAGCAATCACACGCCGAACACTGGCTCTAATACCAAATTGTCACGACCCAACTTTTTTTCCACTGATTTAGTTGCGCCCCATGATGGCACTAGGCTCTCCGCGCGCCTAGTTCAACCACTCGATCTGTGAGTAAACGATACTTACCATACAACACACTGGCGTACAACAGTGCGCGCACCACCAGCCAAGCACGCGCACACACTCGATAGCAAAGATAAGCACACACACAAAGCCAAGCACACACGTTTATAGGAACACCCTTGTTCCCAACCTTTTATTAACTCTTAAAAGGATTTACAAGGCTGCTGCGTGGACTCTCTCTTACAAGGCCTGAGTTCCCCAACTCAGTCTGTTCCCTTCCTCTAAGGATCTGCCTAATTGAGTCCCCTGAATCGAATGAGAGGTCCACAGCTATACACGACTATATTTATAGGCAATACTGTGGCTGACATCCCCAGCCATTAGGAACTCTAGTCTATCCAAAATTCCTAGGAAACCAAGCTCAACAGAAACTCTTCACCCGCCAGAGTCCTTGCCACACAATGATTCTGCCCAGTCTGTCTAGTGCTGGCAGTCGCCAGCTCATATCTTGAGTGCCAGGTGTGCGCACTCATCCAGGGTCCATCCTTAGCTATTAGAATTCCTCGTTGTTCTTATTCGTTTGTGGAATACGATTTTGCTTGAAAAATTTCAACAAGTGGTATCAGAGCTATGGTTCAAGAATTATCATGAAGCGTGATGCAGAGATAAAGATTCGATTCAGGGGATTTGTTGTTGCAGATTGTGTTCGTGAGATCGGGAACACGCAAAAGAAGATTGCTGCAGCAAGGTGTCAGTTGCAGGTGGAGTAATTCTCTGTTTGATCTAGTGGTGCTCCGATGAATTTCTGGATCTAGGTGAGAATTAGGATTGTTGAAGGTCTGAAGTCAACAGGTGCATATCTTGGCTAATAGGAATGGAGCATATTGAATACCTTAGAGGTTGTCTCACTACTCTAAGAGGTATTGACACTTTTCTTATGATATTATACTCTTGCGTAAGGTGAATGGTACGCACACAATTTTTGGGTGGTGTGACATGTCCTAAAAATATGTGGAATGTGTATAATATTAGTTTGCCAAAGAAATCACACATGGCAACGTGTGTAGAAAAGTGTGGTTATTTCGTCTGTGGGAGATTGGTAGAGAAGAAAAAAAAATCTCAATGGTGCCGGCTTTACAATCTCTGGATGAAGACGATAGTGAGAGACAATTCCTGCTGAGAGAGATTATATCGAGGTTTCTATCCGAAGTCAACTAGGTGGAGTTGATTTGGCTACGCATGGGTATTGGTCGTGTGTGAATCAAGAATAGTCAGGATTGGTTCGATTATGTGTAGCTAAGATTTCTTAAAGACCAATATTTTGATAGAATTTGTGTCAAGGTGGAGCCTGTTAGATGTTGACTCAAATTCTATTGGAATCAATTTGGATTCTAATAAAATTCTATTGGTTAGAGAATTACTTGGTGGTTAAGTTTATTTAAAGATAAATATTCTTAATAGATTATATTCCTTAGTGAATAGAAATTCTTAGTGATCAAGTAATTTGACTCTATAAATATAGAGTGGGTCTTAACCTTTAGAGATGAGGGATTGAGAGAGAGATGTAACCACTATATAATCTCTGTGTGAGAGATGAGTTTGTAGGGATTTGGGAAAGAGTTGGAGAAAACACCGTGTTGCATGAGAATTTCATGGGTTAAACACTATGGAGCAAAAACTAAGTTTGTTTCGGGACTTGGGCTTAGTGTTTGTTTTAAGGTGTTTTGTACTCTTTGTAATCTCTATGTTTTATAGTGAATTTTTCTCTCTTATCCGTGGATGTAGACACTTGGGCCGAACCACGTTAAATTTTGTTTCTTGTGTGTTTGATTTAATTTCGCATTAGTCTCATTCGTTTGTGGAATACGATTCTGCTTGAAAAATCTAAACACAAAGATGTTTTGCTTGTATTTTTATTTTATACCCAAAAAAATTATGTGTTTGGTTTTGTTTGAAAATACAAAAAAAAAATACATTAATTACTAGATTGAATATTCAGATATCGGACAATAATATTTGAGAATATAAATATGTTAAAATCAATTGTGTCAATTCCATTACATCATTAATCGCTAAACTTAACTGACTTTTAATGAAGATAAATTAAATAAAAATAGAGTGAAGTGGGAGGGAATCCCCAATCCCAATGCGTCATATTCAATCAAAATATGTTAAATTAAATTTTAGTTCAAATAATTTATGTAAGTAATTTTTACAATTGACATTAAATAAATTTAAAATTCAAGTTTTAACATTTGTAATTTTTTATTTTTTTCAAAAAAATCGAAATCCACTATATTAAATTTTAGTTCAAATAATTTATGTAAGTAATTTTTAGAATTGATATTAAATAAATTTAAAATTCAAGTTTTAACATTTGTAATTTTTTATTTTTTCAAAAAAATCGAAATCCACCATTTTTTTATTCTTATTTTTAGATGAAAATTTATTCTTATTTTTAGAAGAAAAATGAAAGAAAAAAATAGACCTCTAATTGGCATTTTGCCCTCAAATTGAAAGGGCTCATGATTATTGTGGGTTGAAATTTCCTTATCATACCAGATGCGGGATATTGTTTTGTTGGCTTGACATAAATCCTACAGCCATTAAGCAAACACAATTAAAGCTTGTCGACAAAACTATAATCCTACATTCACAGTCACATTAAATTTATCTCTGAGATTAAGCAACATTAAGGTAACCATCATTAGACTTAAGGTGCTCAAAAACAAACAAAAAAAATAGAAAAAGGAAATCCGAATTGTTTATGTTAATTAAATAGAAAAAATTTAATGTCCGATGAATAAGTAAAGTCTCAAATTTAAATCTTATGAATCAAGAGAATTGTATTAATAACAACAATTCAATTTCGAATTAATTAAAATTTAGAATAATTTTCAGATACTGAAAAATTAAAAAACAAAAAAGAATGATGGGTCCCTGACTCCCTGTTCGAAGGGAACCTGAACGGCTGAACTTGAAGTGCATGATGGGAAATGTCCTATGTTAAATCAAAAATTAAAAAATAAAAGAAAATGGCAGGCAAGGCATGAAGGCAACCACCCCGACTGCTTGCCGCTTGCGACCACCACATGAGCCAAGTGGCCAAACACATGGCACGTGTTCTACTTGCGTTAACGTGCAGTGCAGTTGAGCTGAGATTATGCTGCCTGGGCCTGCACTGCCCCTCTAATATAATGTATAATATATATTTAAAGGGGAAATGAATGGCTGCATTTTCAGCTTTGGATTCTTGGTGTTCTTGTGAAAAACATTTATTAACGTAATAACGGTGTTGTATATGTGAAAGAAAAGATTGCAAGAATGTAGACGGCAACGGCAAAAGGAGAAGGTAGTACGCAGTACGTAGGATAGGACATTATGGTGTAGGGCATAAGAAAGAAGGAGGAGAGGCATTTCACTTTTCTTTTCTTTTTTTTTATCTGTATTATTAACTTGAAAACAAAAAGGAGAAAGGAAACGCTCGCACAATCATGATTTATCAACCATGAAAAGGGTAAAAAATAATGCTGGCTCCAAAAGCAAAGCTTGTATGGCGACAACAACGTTACCATGGTCCATGGAATCATTGAGAAGACATGAGACAGTGGAGTACTAAAAATTTTTTGAGTTTTAATGTCCATTTTATAAAAAGTTTAAACCCATTTTCTAGGATAAAATAATATAATAATAATTATTTGAGGTTAATTGAAAATGAAATTTTTTAAATTTTGACTTGAGTGTTAAATTTTTAGAATTTAAACTTTTTATTTACGAAAGAATCATATATCACAAACAAACATTATCAATCACGAACAATAGGAGTAGTTACTTCAAGTCGTGTTGTAAATATCACTTTCTTTAATATTTATTTCACCACTACCAATTATAATATGTAATAAGAATTATTGAAATAGTTTCAAAATATAATAAAGTTGCTTTGTTTGAAATCACTTTGCATTAGTAAAATCAAAAGACTAAACACCATTTACAAAAACATATGTATCTTTGTTTTAGTCCACTGTCTTTTATAGTATAATAATATCTAAGAGACTTATTTTTTATTCGAGATTGAAAGAGAATGAGAGAGTATTCAAAAATATCAATTATTTCTAGTGTTTTCCAACTGTTTTAGAAATGAGCATTAGCCTCTCTATCTCTTCCGAGATATGTGATTATTAATCAAATGACATCATTATTTGCTTGTGTTGTTTAATTCAATGAATACCTTTTTTATCAAAATAATCATAATTTATCAAAACCAATGGTTTTATTTTTTTTAACTATTCACAAGTAAAAAACACCTTTTGAACGAATAGGTACCATTTCAGAGAAAAAACTATTGATTGAAAAATTACGACTAACTTTTGTACTAATTTCTTATTCTATGGATTAAATATTCTTTTAAACAATTATCTTTCACTTTATTTTAAATTTTTTCTGATATATTTTACATCCACAAACAGCTAAATTTATTACTTTAATTGAGTTAATTAACTCTAACATGATTTTCCTTTTACTAATTTAACATTGGCTTACATTTGTTGTATTTTTTTATTTTTCTAATTTATGAGGTGCTATTATATTTGTACTTTTATATTATTTTGAACTATATAAATATTATAATCCTCAAAATTATTTTCAAATGAAACATTTTACACATTATCATAGATCCAATTATTTGTATATTTGTATCGTGTTTTTTTTTGTTAAACACATGTAAAATAAAAAAATTATAATATCATAATTTAATTTGACACTCTAAATACAAAATATATTTTTTCAATTTTTGTCAAATTCATATATAATTTTTGTCAATTTAAACTTTAATCCATATCATTTTTTCGTTTCGTATTATTATATTGTGTATAAAATTATTAGATTTAAGTTAACATTCTCAAATTCTAATTCAGTATCTCATTATATAATAAATTTTAAAAAATTAATTTACATATATAAAAAAAATCGATTTTAGATCATGTCTCATTTGAAATTAATATGACCTTGATGTTTAACTTATATATGCTATTTAAAATTATACTACATTCCTTAAAGAAAGACCACCATAATTAAAACCTGAAAAGTGAGAACCTTAACGTTTATGGGAAGGAAGACATAATATCATTATCGTACAATCTAATACCAAATTGAGCGCCAGACATGAACCAAAAAAGAACATCAACTATGTATACAATTATACTTTTTTGGTTATTTTTTTGGAACTATTTTTGGTTACTTTATTGAATATATTATGCAAATTGCATATGTATATTGATATTATATTATTTACATGGTAACATCTACAAGCAAATTATTATACGGGGACCGGGGTATCTTTATATTTTTCATTTCATTCAAAAGTAAATTTTCTCATTTCGACAAGAAAATTTTGACTAATGATTATTTTCTTAAGTTCAAAGTATTAAGTTGACAAGAAAAGGGTTAACATCATTTTTTGGGAGGGGTAAAGGGCTTTAATTATGACTAAACCCCGAACATGATTAATATCAGACCGTTAAAACGGATGAAGATACCTGTGGTCTACACAAAAAAAAAGGGTTAACATAAGTAACAACAATTGTATTCCATTTAGAATAACGATTTTTAATCTTAATTTTAAAAGGGGGGTGTGTTATCAGTATCCACTAGTGTTCGACCCTTCGCGTGAGCCAAATTTGATATTATGTTATTAATATTTGAATTATATAAATTTATTATTTATATTTTTTATTTCAATATACTTTTTTATATAGTTACCAAGAAATTAAATTTTTATATTATAACAAATTTTAATTTCTCTTTGCAAATGGATCGAATTTTAAAAGTATTTACTTGAGTAAGAAGTTTTAAAATATTATCATTTAAGTTTTTTAAAAATTATATCATGTCATTTTTTTTTGTTATCCTCTTATTATTTATATTTTTCAATTTCACCTTATTTAATATCTTTTTTTATTGGATATTTAATATCTTTTATTTCTATTTTTATATTTGTTATTATTTTTAAATTAACCCATGCATCGGAATAGTTATTTGGATTCTTCCAAAATTTTATAATTCCTCATTTTTAATTTTTATTGACAAATGTCACAATAAATTTTCTAAAATTTTCTACTAATGAGGAATTTTCAATAATTAATTTTATTATGGTTATTTCTATTAATTTTTACTTTATTTTAATTAATCAAACAACTTTATTAATTTAAATGAAAAGGCACAATAAAACATAATAAATAACGTTTAAATAAAATAAAAGGGTTAGAAGTTATATTTGTGACATAGTTTAGCCTTTTTTTTTTCCAAATTGGGAATAGACCCATTAGGCATGAGCAAAAAGGACATAACAAACTCTAATTGGGTTTACTAAACGTGACTTGCTTTCTTTCTTTTACCTGTAAAACGGCCTGGTTTGGTGGTCGTTATATAAAATTAAAAGGGTAAATTTTATTAAAATCTTCAAAATTTTGTCATAATTTAATTTTAATCTGTTAATTTTGAAAAATGATATTTTGTCCCAAAATTACAAGTGATGTTAACATATATCAATCAATTAATAAGCTAGAATTCATAATATCATAGTCCATGTATCAACTATTTTATTACTTTTAAGTATTTTTTTAAAAAACTACTTTATGTAGAATTTTTATTTTTCAATATCAAAATAAGTATTATGGACATTACATGTAGAACAAATGTTCAAGTTGAGAGATTTTTTTACGGTGACTTAAGGGAACTATTTTTTTTATACGGTCAAAGAGGGATGCTAGCTGCAGGCGTTTCAACACTCGCCCACTAATACTCTTCTTTATGTAAAGCCACGTCTTTGTACTTTTTTAATTCAAAACCGGTTACCTGCTATATAGGTTTCCAAAACTTCTCAGACTTTGTATAAGTAAAAGCTTCTCACGTAAGCTTTTGGAAATTTCAAACAAGTAAAAAAAGAAATTCACACAAGGAGGGACGCGGGATACAAAAGACGAAAAACTTGACTTGTTTTCTTTCTTTCAATTGAGATTATCAGGTTAGATTAAATTTTTCTCATTTTTTTATTTATTTTTCTTTAATTTGGGTATATCATGTTAGAAAATTTTTATCTTCTATTTTTTTTTTGTCTCCATGGCAATTTCTGAAAAGTCATTAATAGAAAAACATGACTTTTTTTTTTAAATTTGTCTTGAAATATATAATAAGTGTGTAAAATATATGACAGTAGCTTTGTTTTCAAGTAGTGTATAAATAAAATATGTAAAAAGTGTAAGAATTTAGGACTTATATATTTTTTTTATATGTTATAAGAATGCTTTAATATTTGACTTAAGCAACAATATATTATGTTTTATTATTTTTGTTTTATGCAATATCAGGAATTTAAGGGAATGAATTTTGGCTTAACTTCAAATGATGTTACTGAAAGTGTGAATGAGAACTTAGCAGATTATGAAGAGAATGTTGATCATGGAAATGAGATTGGTAATTTAGCTGTAGAATGTAATGAGAATATAGACGACAAAGATCCTGTAGTTGGTATGGAATTTGATTCAGTTGAAAACACTTATTCATTTTACAAAAACTATGCCAAGGAAAAAAGGGTTTGGTGTTGCAACTAAAGTTAGTCGTCATTCAAAGGTTTTTAGGCAATATATTGATGTAAAATATGCTTGCACAGGACATGGAACAAAGAGGCAATCTGCTGCTGTTAATCCACGTCCTTATTTGAAGATAGATTGTAAGGCGGCATTTCATATCAAAAGAAAAAATAATCCACGTCCTTATGTAAATATGTTTTAATGCTTATTAATGAAAAAGTGATTTGTTAGCCAAACTAAAAAAAAAAACCATAAAAACTTTGATTGATAACATAAGTTTTTGTCATTTTCTTGAGGCATGGAAAGTTAATTTTATATTTATTTTTGAGCTTGCTTTTCTATAATTTAATTAAGTAATTTATTAATTTATGTCTTTGAAGTTTAATTAAAAGCTTTACCAAAAAGATTGAAGATGGTATGAGATTAGTAAAAATCAATATAATACAAAAGTATTTTAATTTTTTTATAAAAACAGGTGTACAAAATTTAGAACATGAAATTAGTACAACTTAAGCATGTCATCTTCTAAGATAATTCAAGTGTTTGATGGGCTTTCTACATGCTTGTTTGTTTAGTCTTTAATGGCCTCACCATCTTTAGTTGCGTGGGAAATGTTCTCCCCAGCTTCTGGTCCATTGCCCCCAGATGCAAAAGAATTCTCTTGAATTGAGTCTATCCCATGGTTGTCATGGGTTCTTGATGGAAAGCCATGCCCTCTCAACAAATAGTTGTAAGAATGTGTAATAAAAGACTCCATGTCAAAATTGGATCGAAGAGTTGAATTGAATAATGGTTGCATCAAGCGCTTATTCTCAAGAAATTCACGCAGTGATATTCGACAAATAGGACATGTGGAAGACTCAACATTCTTAACTTAGCCAAACCATCGAGCAACTTGGGTGCAACTTAACTTCAAGTGAATCTGGTGATACTTTTCCAACTCAACACCACAGAAACATGCGAGCAGCAAGATCTAATAAAAATAAAAAATAGCAACCCATTGTGGAGGCAGACAATGATCAGCACATCGAGACCACAAGAAAATGAAATTTAAATGAATTTTAAACGTTTAGATAGTTAACTAAATGACTTTTCAGAAATTACCATAGATTCAACAAAAAAAATAGAAGAAAAAAAATTTCTAACATGATATACCCAATTTAAAGAAAAAATAAAAAAAATGAGAAAGATTTAATGTAACATGATAATCTCAATTGAAAAGAAGAAATCAAGTCAAAATTTTCGTTTTTTGTATCCCACGTCTAAGCTGTCATGACTTCTCTTTTTTTATTTGTTTGAAATTGTCAAAAGCTTACGTGAGAAGCTTTTACTTAATATTAAGTTTGAGAAATTTTGAGAACTTAATATAGCGGGTAATCGATTTTGAATTGGAAAAGTACAAAGATATGGCTTTACGTAAGGAAGAGTGTTAGTGGGCGAGTGTTGAAACGCCTACCGCTAGCATCCCCCACTATCAAAATGATACTTTTGGACTAGAATTACCACTTCAAACTATTGGACTAATCTTGAATAATATTAAAAATGAATGACATAGATAGAATTTATTCAAATTAAAAAACCCTAAAACCTAGTGTTGTCTTTTTCTTTTCTTCTAACATTTGCATCCATCCATACGTCTCTTAGCCCCCCTAGCACCACCGCAACAAGCCATTGACCATTTTTCCCTTTGATCCTCATCCATCCAAATTTAAGGTAGGGAAAAAAGGTTAAAATTTTAATTTAAAACTTGGACCATTTCAATTGAATAATCTTTAAGGATTCTTTTCATATAAAAGTACAATTTCTAGCTAAACCATGGTTCATTTTGGGAATAAAACGAAAGTAAGTCCATGAATATCAACATTACCGATATTCGATGGAGAATTTAATTTTTATTTGAACGAAAATATGAATTAGTATCAAATTCTAGAAATGAGGACGATGATGTGCATAATCTAATATATATATATATATATATATATATATATATATTATATTTGAGAAAACATAGAAACCTTGTAAGTAAGCCATGTAAGCACTTAAGTGACATTTTTTTTCTCACGACACAAGATTAAAATACATGTTACGTTGTTGAAAATAAAAATCAAATCATTTTTTTATAACTACCTATTATCCACACCAAAGAAATAGAAAGACACATAAGATTAAAATACATGTTACATTGTTGAAACTAAAAATCAAATCATTTTTTTATAACTACCTATTATCCACACCAAAGAAATAGAAAGTAACGTAGAGATTAAAAACTCACTAAAAACCAACTCAATCTACCCATTTAAATCAATTTTAAAAATTCTATTATCTACTCATTATCCACACCAAAAAAAGTAAAAAGTAGTGGAGTGATTAAAAAAGCTCCCTAAAAAACTTGCTGCAATCTACTCATTTAAATCAATTTTAAAAATTATGTTATCTGATATTCTAATTGGTATATATTTTATAGTTTTTTTTTTGCATTTTTTTCTCACAATCAATCCAACGTGTCAAAATTCAGTTTTTAAATTGTTTCTTATCTTATTCAAATACCCGTACTATCTACTCATTTTATTTAAATTTTATTAAAACAGAATATTGATTCATCAAAAACAATGAGGAATGTAGATTTACAAATTTAAAGGCATTAATTAAATAAAACAATTAAAATATTATCTAAATATATTTAAAACTATTAAAATAATCTAAGTATTATGTTAAAAATATTATCTAATTTTAAAATAATTAAATTATTATATGGCATCTACTCCGTTTAAAAAATAAATTTAATTCTCTAATACATCTAAAACAATTAAAATAATTAAGCATAATTTTAAAAAAAAATGAAGTGTGTGAGTAATACGAATTTTTATTTATACATACATATTTAAATAAAATTAAATCATGCATCGCATGTGTGGAAAACTAGTTTTTAAATATTTCATGTATGGACACATAATCAAATACAAGTAATATAGAGCTCACAACGTACCAGTACCAGATATATACATAATAAATATATAAATATATTACTAAAAACTATAAAGTATAAATTTTTATGATATTAAGGTTGTCGTAATGTGCTAAGTCTTAAACCTAATTGCTAGACTTAAAACTAGAAACACTACTAATATATTTTTAAGTGTGATCGATCACTTACTTTAACTATGGATAAGCACTGATCTACATCTTACTCTAGGTAGAGCACTTCGTTTATGCACGAGGAAGGATTAGCACCCCACAACATCTATCTAAATGCTGATACCACTTGGTATAAAGTTATCATATTTTGCATTTGTTTGTATTAAATTTCAACATTTAAAATATTGAAAATGTTCTTTAAGTCATCTTCAACATTTTGGCAAATTTCTAGAGAATCTTCCTTATCTCAAGAGTATTCAAGTAATCACATTTTGACCCACTCGAAAAGGCTTTGTCATTGGATGAATTGAATGTTTGATGAAAATTTTTAATTTTTCTAATATTTATTTATCATATTATTTTTTTATTTTATTCTAATTTCTATGTTGATTTATTATTTATTTGGTTTTATTTAAACAATAAACATTAATTACTTCATTATTTAAACTATTCCTTTAAACCTTTCAACATTTTGGTCAAGTCTAAAGAACATTTTTCACCAAAGAATTCTTAGGTGGACATTCATACTTGTTCTAAGAATTTCATTACTGGAATAACCTTTATTTATAATTTAATATTATTTATTTGTTATCATAAATTATTCCAACATTTTTACTAATTTTAAAGGAAAATTCATCACCAATGGATTTCTTAAATGTTACACATTCTTATTCGCTCTAAAAATTCCATCATTGGAGTGGTTTTTATTTTATTTTTGAATGATTTGCAAATATTTGCAAAGATTTTTACTAACCCATGTTTGTTTTATTTTAGTTTTATACCTTATGCGTAAACCTAATTTGATTTTCTAAATTATAATAACCTATTATAAAAAGAATTCCCATATAATATACAAGAAACACATCTTCTTTAAATATTTGCTGCTTTGCCCAATTTTAATAGACTATCTATGACTCTATATTACGAGAGGAGTGCTCAAGTTAAGAATGTCTAAAAATGACACTTGGACTCTCTTTTTATGTGGGCCTCAATTCTTGGCAGTTTAGCTTTAGCAGCTTCGTCTTTTCTTTTGAGCTTAGGCCTGTTAAATTTTATCGTGTTTTGAGTAGTACATTTTCATTAGAAATTACAATCATAATCAACATGTTACATTATATGAACAAGTAACTATAAAAATTACATTACTCAAACTAAGTAAACTAGTAAATAACTATAACAAACTAGTAAATAATTAGACTAACTCAAGCTCATATTTTGTAAGACTCGAACTTGAGATCTTAAAGTCTTAGGATCTCTTCCTTGCCAGTTGCCACTAAGCTAAGGCCTCATTGGTAACTTCACCATGTTTATTCTAACGTTTTATGCAATCTAACTCTATAAATTAATTTTACTATAAAGCATCAAACTAAACAAAGTATTAAACAAACTAAACAAAGAATATTAAGCTAAATATACTGTCACAATAATCAAATAAATTATATAATAAGTTGAATAAATAATTAAACATATTGAATCGAATATTGCTTAAACAAATTAAGGCACTAATAAATAAATAAAAAAAAAACCTTAACATGTGAGCCCTATAATGTTTATTTCTTATCAAAATCGTGAAAAATAATGAAACTTCTGTATTATAATGAAATAATAGCTAAATATATTTTCAATTTTTTGTGCAAAATTGATATAAATCTTAAACGTTTTATTGCATTTAAATAAGTTCATAGATTTTTATTTTACTAATTTTTTAAAATTATACAATTAAATCCAAATATGTTAAATGACGTTAACTTTGATTTGTATTGCATAAGTAATATGCTACATGACAACTCACTAAGTTATCCACACCACGTAAGATGCCTAATTAATAGTTAATGTCATTTAACCGATTTAGATTTAATTGCGTTATGTTAAAAGATTGAAAGTTTTTTTTACATTAAAATAAAAATTTATATACTGATTTATATGTAATTAACTGTTAAAGGTTTATTTTCATTTTGTTCAAAAAGTCAAGAACATATTTAAAAATGTTATAATTTATGTTGATACGTCAATATTTATTAATTTGATTTTTTTAATTATACAAAATTTTTATTAAAATTTTAATTCATATGATTTCAAATTTTGTTCGCATTAATTTTATATTATATCAATCACATTGAATATTCAATTTCAAAAGTTTCGAGCTAGTTTAGATAAACAGTAAAATTAACTTCGATAAAATTAAAAAAAATATAACATGATTATTAAATAAAAATAATTTTAATAAAATTTTTTGCCTATAATACATTTTTTTGTTTTTTACATTGAAATCCACCGCACATGGCCCAGAGGGCTATAAACGAATCCTACGTTGGCTCCTCTCAGAGTCAGGACCATCCAATACAGCAATATATGCCCTTTTCCAATTTTGTAAATCCCGAATTACCCCTACTTTTTAAATAGCAATAGTACGTGGGTCCCAAATCTCAAATTGCTCCAATCAAATATGAAGCGGTTCGGAATCACTGAAATATATAAAAATTAAAAATAAGAAAAATAAAACGACTATTAGTCAAAATTGACGAAGCCGTACCTCTGCCAAATTAAAAGAGGAAAGGAGAAACGAAAGTTGTTGCGATGTCTTTCTTTCCGTAGTTTGATTGCTAAGAAAAGTATCAATCGAGAAGGAGAGGGAGAGAGAGAGAAAAGGAGAAGAGAGAAGCTGAGTTTGATGACAAAATGATGAGAATTTTTGGTGCAATGGGGTTTTGAAATGGGTGGTGTTATTGGATTGAGTTTGGAAATCGCCAAACGCAGTTATTCTTTCAAGAAGCTAATACCGTTGAAACGTCGCTGCTTTCGGTTGGGATCCGAGTTTGTTGTTGGTGTCGACTCAATACCGTCGGGGGAGTTCGCTTCTCCTTATTTGCGCTTCTTCAAGCGCGCTTCATGGCCATGATCCCTTGCCCTAAATTTTCTCTTGGATCTCGCTCGCAGATCCACCGCCAGTGCCACGACAACCAAAACTACTTCCTAGCTTCCGTTTTTCTTTCCGATGGACCCCACTTCTCGCCCTGCTGTCGTCATCGACAACGGCACCGGGTACGGTTTATCTTCTTGTTGTCATAGCTGAATGTAACTGTGGATTGCTTGCATGCTTGTTCACAATCCGTTCGATGAAATTCCACTAATTATATTTCATTTCAGACCTATTTATTATTATTTAATTGGTTCATTTACTTTATGTAGGTATACTAAGATGGGATTTGCGGGTAACGTAGAGCCGTGTTTTATTCAACCTACAGTAGTCGCAGTGAACGAGTCGTTTCTAAATCAATCTAGAACTTCTTCAAAATCAAATTGGTTAGCTCAGTACTCAGCTGGGGTAATGGCAGATCTTGATTTCTTCATTGGAGATGAAGCAATCACGAAATCGCGATCAAGTAATACTTATAACCTTACCTATCCTATTAGGAATGGCCAAGTGGATAACTGGGATGCTATGGAACGGTATTGGCAGCAATGTATATTCAATTATTTACGGTGTGATCCTGAGGATCATTACTTTTTGTTGACTGAGAGTCCACTTACTGCTCCTGAGAATCGAGAATATACGGGTGAAATTATGTTTGAGACGTTTAATGTTCCAGGGCTTTATATTGCTGTGAATTCTGTGCTTGCTTTAGCAGCTGGGTACACTGCTTCTAAGGTTGGTCATTGGTAACTAATTTTCTTAAGTTTCTGTTGTGTTGTTTTCTGATATTATATGTCTTGGTTAGTTATTACTAGTATGTTAGATGAATCAGTTAGGGCTCCTTCATTCTCCATGACATTGAACTGTGAGTTTGATTTCTTGTTCTTGGATGGTTATGTATTCAACAGTCGAATGACAATGATTTAAACCCATTTATTGATTGAGAAAACACTTTAAGATTAATTATTACGTTATCACTGTCCTGGCCAAAAAAAAAAGTCTGAACTCTGAACTACCATTTTTTTACTTTAAGGTGTTAGGTTCTCCATAGAATAGTGATCTATGGTGTCATTGAATCTGAGGATGTGTTAACAGTAGACATCAATGGAATAATTTTATAAGCAAGAGTGTTTTGTAGCTAATATTACAGATTTACATAAATTTATCTGGTCTTTGGATTTGAAATACATTAAGCTTGGAGGAAGTTGTTGTGAGCTTTAAAGTCTTTGCCAATTTCCTCAAATATTTCTACTTTTGTTTCCATATACACGTTTTTGCAAATAGTTTGTGTCATGCATTGTTTTGATATGTTAAAATTGTTTGTTTCTTTTATCTTTAATCATCAGAGAGAATTATGATGAAGGAATTATATACCTGTTGTTAATCA
This sequence comes from Heritiera fomes, assembly GCA_032173925.1. Taxonomy (NCBI): domain Eukaryota; kingdom Viridiplantae; phylum Streptophyta; class Magnoliopsida; order Malvales; family Malvaceae; genus Heritiera; species Heritiera fomes. The sequence goes on along the minus strand of JAPDPM010000009.1, from coordinate 8,810,999 downwards.
CATGGGCATAAGCTGTGGGGTATGTTTAATACTTCATGGTTGTAGAGTTTAAAGAATTGATCTACCTTGTTTATAGTTTTATATCCAGTCTATCTTATATTTAGATTTATACCCTACATTATGTGCATTGTTTGTCTTGCTAATCATTCTTGTATTTGATCACTTCCATTTAGATTGACCTACAGTTTTCTATAGTGTGAGATGACAGGGGTGGTAGTGGATGTTGGAGATGGGGCTACGCATGTCGTACCTGTTGCAGACGGTTATGTTATTGGGAGCAGCATTAAGTCAATACCTATAGCTGGAAAAGATGTTACCCTCTTCATAGAGCAGCTCATGCGGGTATTTTTCTTTTCACGACTCTTTAGTGCTTTGATATTATTGGATTGCTGTTTATTCAATTTTCAAGTAATTAAGGTTATTATTTTGTCATGGTGAGAAACTTATCTACACTCCTTGTTGTCACTCAGCCTTATCTATGGTTGGATTTATATACTTATACACTTCCTTTTTATACACTGTGCTTTCAAACACCCAGTCCCTATTTGTGCCAGTTTCGTGCATTCTTCCAGTTTTTATTTGGGTTTAGTGGTATCTTATTTGAGGAAACTCAACGCCATTTCACATATTCACAGTTTATAATGGGAATTTTGTTGACATTTGAAGAAATGCTAGTTTTAATTTGACAACAAGAGCTTTCCTCTAGAGGCCAGCTAAACTAAAGTTTCTCTCCGCTTTCTTGCTCTCTTTTTTTTTTTTGCCTTGAACTTCTGGAGCTTTTGCATTCTATTATCTTTGTATTCATAATGTCTGTTCATCAAGATGGCTTTGCTTGTATGGGCTCAAACACTGGACTTTAAATGTTGACTCTTTTAATAGTTGTTATTATGTGTGTGTGTATCTTAGATTTGTGGATATGGAGATTGTAAACTAATTACTATTTAGTAATCATGCATTCTTGCCTTCTGACACCGCTATTTTCAGGAAAGAGGAGAGAAAATTCCACCAGAAGACTCATTTGAAACAGCTCGGAAAGTGAAGGAGATGTACTGTTATACTTGTTCTGATATTGTCAAGGTTATTTTCCTTTCATTGGATTGTGATTTTGGAACTACTAGTCACCTCATGATTCTTACCCAGCATGAGATATTGTGAAGAAGTTCACAAGTTGTGACATTCCAATGGTAATTTGATAATAACCATTATTTGTACTTGTCTCAGGAGTTCAACAAGCATGACAAAGAACCTGCAAAGTACATCAAACAATGGAGAGGTATTAGACCGAAGACTGGGGCACCATACTCCTGTGATATTGGTTATGAACGATTTTTAGGCCCTGAGGTCTGTCCTCTTTTTCCTTGCAAACTCATTCCTTAATTTTATGATTACTGGAAATTTTAGCATCTCTCCATCTTTAGTAAGTACTTGTTTTGGGGTTGGGTTAGTCTAGGATGACTAATGCTAGAGTAACATGTCTTTTGTGGAGTAATTTAAGGATCCTGATTAACTAACTCTTTCTAATGGCGAGTCTCTTGGCTACCTTATGAAGTCCATTATATATATATATATATATATATCAATCAATCAATGGTTTTCTTGTTCATCAGGATCTAATTACTAAGATGTTTGATCTTTTCCTTATTGTCATAATCAAACTTTGTTCACTCTGGAGGCTTGTTTGCCTTGCAGCTACCATTGTTGTCAACTTTTTATTTGTCAAAAAGCACAAAGTGTATCATCAAAAAGCCATGCTATTGAAAACAATATGTTGGTGTAGAGGCAGCTACAATAAATTATATTTTCTTAATAATTAAGGTCAACTTGCTTTAACAGAAACATAATTGTAGCATATGGAGCTAGCTAGTTAAGTTTTTCTTGATTTCCCAGTGCGGTTTACATTTCTTAATTGGCATGCTTTGGCATTTTCCTGCTTTGGTGATGCAACTAGGTAGTTGATTATACACTGTTTTTCAAGAAATGAAACATTGCTTAACTTTGCTGCTTATAAATTGCTTCTTGAATTTTGCTTGTTGCTGATGCTTTTCTAATGGTTGTTTTGACAGGTTTTCTTTAGTCCTGAGATCTATAGCAGTGATTTTACAACTCCTTTGCCAGATGTAATAGATAAGTGCATTCAATCAGCACCAATTGACACAAGAAGAGCTTTGTATAAGGTGAAGTATGCATAGGCTCAAAACAAAAAGAGAAGGAAATTGCAAATTTTGGTTCTAAGCCAAGATAAATCTAAATGAAAAAACAAGAAAGTATTATATTTTGAAGTTTGAGATATAGTGACTAAGGATTGAACTGGTAGTCATGCACTCTTCTTCTTGTTGGAGAATTTCTAATCACACCCTAAGAATTATTAGACACCCTAATTACTAAAAAACTTTAAATCTTAAATTTTTTTTCTAAAATAACTTCTCACATTCTAAAAAATTTAGTATCTTTCCAAATTTACACTTGATCCAAATTTTTTTTTTTTGGAAAATTTTCCGGTGAGCTGCAGCTCACAGGAAATGCTGCCTGGCAGCACTTGAATGCTTCCAGGCAGCATTTTCCTAAATAAAAAATAAAAAAATTATTAGTTTTATTAAATAATTTGTTTGTCAATTTTTATTTAATAATTAAATAAAAATCTAAAAAAATAATTATTTTTTGTTTAAAGGGTCCCGGCAGTGGACAGCCGGGACATTTTAAATGCTCTTGGCAATTCACTGCTGAGAGTTTCAAAATTAAATTTTTAGGATAAAATGGGTATTTTGTATAAGGTTATTTTTGTCATAATTTTTTTTTATTAACTTAGGGTGTGCCTAGCACCCAATAGGGTAATTTACTTCAAACACTTGCATCAATGTCTCTTCTTACTCACAAGTTGATTAGTAATTGTTTCCTGAAACCTGATCTGGTTCTAATCTATGTTTTTAACATCATAGCTGTTTGATTCCTTTTTTTACTGCAAAATATCTTAGTCTAGTTGCAAGATATTGGTACGGACTGTGTTGATTGTCGGTTACCCTTGATAATGACCAAAATGCAAATGAAGCTTGCAGTTAAATACATAGACAGATGAATGAATTGAAAGAGAAAAGGAAATTTTCTCATGTTTTTCATATATTGGTGTAAGAACTTTTACTTCATGTTTTTCATATATTGGTGTAAGAATTTTTACTCTTTACTCACTATTTTAACTCTTTTCAGAATGTAGTGTTATCTGGTGGATCAACCATGTTCAAAGACTTTCACAGAAGGTTGCAGCGGGATCTAAAAAAGATTGTGGATGCCAGAGTTCTTGCATCTGATGCTCGGCATGGTGGGGAAGTAAAGGTAAGGATTTTAGTGCTTAATTTGTGTTTTCATCTCATTAACATTTTAAAAAAGCTACAAGTGCTAATATCCTTTTGGGACTTCATCTACCAGGCACAACCTGTGGAAGTTAATGTAGTCAGTCATCCTATCCAAAGATTTGCTGTTTGGTTTGGAGGTTCTGTGCTTGCATCTACACCTGAATTTTTTGCAGTATGAATCTCCCCTTCTAAATTCATATTCATTATTCCACTCTTGTTTCTGCACAGGCCAGTGAATGGCATTCAATTTGGCATTATAGTCATCTGATGTTCTTGCATTGGTTGATATGTCAGTTGTTTGATGCACCTGCCATTACTGTTGCCTTGTGCATCTTATCTTAACTAAAATTGGATTTTGGCTGAGTGTCTCCGGACCTCTTTCATGTGCAGGCATGTCATACAAAAGCAGAATATGAGGAATATGGAGCAAGCATTTGCCGCACAAATCCTGTTTTTAAGGGGATGTATTGAGGCAAATATCTTTTTTCAGCTGATTATGCAAAATGCATTTGCCGATGATGCTCAAGTGGGTGACTTGCCACCACCATCATGCACATCATGTTACTTCAGAGTGTATTGGCTTGTATGAGGTGGCGTAAAACATGGTAGCCACTAGCCAATGTCAATTGCAATGGTGAAAAGAGCAAAGTTCTTACAATCATTCTTTAATTAGGAGTAAAGGATTCTCACAGCAGCCTATAGAATGCAATGCAGTCAACTTTGTTGCCAGCAGACCCTGTCAACACTTACGGATCAGATGCAGTATCGAACTGTTGAAAGGAAAATCTGCTGAGCTGAATTGCATTTTTAGAGTTCAGCTTACTTGGGATGTGATAGGAATTTTACAAAAAGAATTTCCTCATCTTGGGGTTGGCCGGAAACAATGGTTGTGTTTTGGTGGGAGCAGCAGCAAATCCGGTGTTGATTCTGTACCTTTGTTCTCCACCAGTACATTTTCTGTTAGAAAGCAAGATTGGAGTACCAATTTTGAGTTAGAAATTTGTTTTTTGTGACATTTTGTAATATTGATAAAAAAATTAGCAAATTTTCAAATGTGGGTTACTTGTAATATGAGTAGCTACATTCTACAACATTTGTGATGATTTTTTATATGGGATTGGATTTATTCTTTTCCTTATTTTTCCGAGATTACTCGAGACCAAAGGGGTGTTCCTACTTGTAGTCTTAACATTTTGAACTTTTGATTTCATAGTTGCTGTATCAGTTTAGTGATGAAAGTGCCATGAAATCAAAAGCTCAGACACTATTTAACTCAGGTCAAATACATGAAAAAAGGATGCCATCTCTTGACGATGATTGATAAGTTTCTGCCATGAAAGGCCACCAATTCTCATGGTTTTTGTACATCTTGATGATACCAAGAGAATATTGCTCCTTATCAACCATTAATGATCGTTGAGAATTTCAGAAACTCAATCATAATCACTAATACCAAAAAAAAGTCTTACATTTTATCAACGTATCACAATTAAACAAGAAAAAGGGTATTTTATTACAACTAGTATCAAGTTGTAATACGGAAGGTGGCCCATCTTTCGCGTCTGTCTGATCTGATCTAACCCAGGGCAAAGATAAAGAACCAAAGACAAAAGCAGAATAGTAGAATTGGAAAGAGTGACATAAATAAAACATTTAACCATACCATACTATTAGTATTTATGTATAATAAATCTAAAGCTCTCATATTCTGATTTTTCGTTCCTTATTATATAATCTTGCTTTCTTCCACTTGTATTTGATATTTCTAAGCTCTGGATTTCTTTGTGTCTTTTTTGCTGCAATGTTCCAAAGTTGATTGCTGCTGGTGGGTTTCCTTAATTTTTCTCTTACCTTTACTGATTTTGTTGTTATTTCCCCCTTGGTTTTCTCTCATGATTGGGTGTTTTAAGAACTCGTTAATTGAAATTTATCTGTTTCATGACATTTTGCGAGTTGGGTATGTGGTTTTTTTCGCTGGATTTATCTAGTTGGGTGTTTTAGATGCAGCTCCTACTTCTTCTTTGGTTTCTATGATTTGACGAAGTAGGGCTTCTCTTTGGATGCTTTGATAAAACATGTCTGTAAATTTTACGTATTGATGCCTTCTCTATCATTTTTATTTTGGAAATTTTAATTCTTTGTATTAATGTCTGGCTGCTATATCTCTCTGTTTTTCACTGCTGTTTTTCTTTTGCTAGGGGTTCATTTGTTTTTGATTTCCTTGTTTTCAATATGCCTAAGATCCATGGATTGTGTAAATATGCTACTAAAATTAATGCTTTACTGGAGTCTGGATGTTTTGTCCGTTTCGTTGCATTCGTACTGGAATCCTTGCATTCTCTAGTCTTCATAATTGATCTAAGATTTACAGTTACTTTTTGCTTTGTGGTGCCTTTGTTTTTATACGGTTAGAAATGGGAATAATTTTTTCTCTTTTGCTGCGTATTAGTCTGCTTATTTGGATGCAATGGCTGAAGAACAAATAGATTTTGGAGATGAGGAGTATGGAGGAGCACAAAAGACACAGTATCAGGGAATTGGAGCCATACCTGCTCTTGCAGATGAAGATATGATTGGGGAGGATGATGAATATGATGATCTCTACAATGATGTTAATGTTGGAGAAGGTTTTCTTCAGTTGCAACGGTCTGAGGCTCCACCGCAACCAGGTGGCATGGGCAGTACTGGACTCCAAGCTTGGAAAAATGAGTCTTCTGAGCCGAAAGGTGAAGCTGGGGGTTCACAAGGGCTAAACATCCCAGGAATTTCAGCTCAAGGGAAGTACCCCAATGTTAGTGCCCCTTCTCCTGCACAGGAGGTGCAGCCATCTGTTACCAGACCAGAAATAGGATCCGGGAATTATCCATCTGGGTCTACTATTTCTCAAAAGGGCGGTGTTATGGGGGTGAGCCATGATACCCAAGTAAAAAATATGGGCTTTCAAGGATTAAATTCAGCATCCCAGAAGGTTGCAATTGATCCTTCTGGTGTGCCTCAAAAGATTGACAATGACCCCTCTCAGTCTCTAAATTTAGGTACTGCTGGTCCTCAAGGTGCTCCATTGGCTCCACCTAATCAAATGGGTTTGAATGTTAATCATCCTATGGTGAATGAAAATCAGGTTAGACCACCTGTAGAGAATGGTCCAACCATGCTGTTTGTTGGAGAATTACATTGGTGGACAACTGATGCAGAGCTTGAAAGTGTTTTATCTCAATATGGAAGGGTGAAGGAGATTAAGTTCTTTGATGAGAGAGCTAGTGGCAAATCCAAAGGGTATTGTCAAGTCGAGTTCTATGATTCAGCTTCTGCGGCTGCATGCAAAGAGGGAATGAATGGTTATATGTTCAATGGTCGAGCTTGTGTTGTGGCTTTTGCTTCACCACAGACATTGAAGCAGATGGGAGCTTCTTATATGAACAAAAACCAGGGCCAGCCTCAAGCACAGCCTCAAGGAAGGAGATCAAATGACGGTTTGGGAAGAGGTAGTTATATGAATTACCAAAGTGGAGATGCAGGAAGGAACTATGGAAGGGGTGGCTGGGGACGAGGTGGTCAAGGAGTAGTCAACCGAGGTGGGGGTGGAGGATCAATGAGAGGAAGGGGAGCTCAAGGTGTAAAGAACATGGCTGGAAGCTCTGCTGGAGTTGGATATGGTGCTAATGGTGCAGGAGCCAATGGACTAGGACCAGCAGGTCCTGCATTTGGTGGTCCTGCTGGTGGCATGATGCATCCACAGGGCATGATGGGAGCTGGATTTGATCCAACATATATGGGTCGAGGTGGTTATGGAGGTTTTCCAGGACCTGGTTTTCCCGGCATGCTTCCTTCATTTCCCACTGTTAATACAATGGGATTTGCTGGTGTAGCTCCTCATGTCAATCCTGCTTTCTTTGGCCGTGGAATGGCACCTAATGGGATGGGAATGATGGGCTCATCTGGAATGGATGGACCTCATGCGGGAATGTGGGCTGACACAAGCATGGGTGGGTGGGGAGGAGATGAACATGGTCACAGGACTAGAGAGTCTAGTTATGGTGGTGAAGATGGTGCTCCAGAGTACGGTTACGGGGATGCAGGTCATGAAAAAGTAAGGTCGAGCGGTGCCGCTAGGGAAAAAGAGCGGGTTTCTGAGCGTGAGTGGTCAGGCAACTCTGATAGGAGGCAGCATGATGAGAAGGAACGGGACTGGGACAGGTCTGAGAGGGAGCGTAGGGAACAACGTTACAGGGAAGAAAAGGACAGCTACAGAGAGCATCGACATCGAGAACGTGACTTGGATTATGATGATGACTGGGATAGGGGACAATCTTCCTCAAGATCTCGGAGCAGGTCCCATGCAATGCCAGAAGAAGAGCGTAGGGGTCGATCGAGGGATGTGGACTATGGGAAGAAGAGACGCCTACCATCAGAGTGACAAAATATGCTGTGCATCTTCTTTACCATTTCTTATGAGACCTCTAATTAAGTTTTCACTCTCTGTTTCTCTCCCTTTGGTTGCTATATTCATTTCAGCATTCGTGATGATGATCGATGGTCCATATGCAGAGTGTGGCTTCTTAAGGGAAGAAGTAAGTGTTACTTGTGTGGATGGTGGGGAATAGTAGACTCCCCTTTCCTTTCTCGCTGCATCTAAAGAACAAATATTAGATGAAACACTTAATATCCGTGTGTTAGAAAACGTACTATTATATTTGGTGTGGATATTCTTTGCGGGGATAGAATCCTAACACCCTACAGCTACTATCCACATTGGGTTTATAATTATCTGCCAAAACCTATATTCGAGGGAATGCTTTCTTGGCTTGTGATCATGATATTCAAGAAAATCTTATTGTTATATGATTGTTGGGATTTATATGTTAGAAATCTTGTTGTCATATGATTGTGATCTTGATTGATAAGAAATCTTTCTAGCTTGTGATCTTTTTCTACATTTTTTTCTTGGGGTTAGAGGTGGGAAGGGTTCAAGCTCAGGGTGTTTGCTTGGCTTAAACCTTTAGACATTGCTAGATGATGCGTATGAATTATGATGGTTTGAGAATGAAGTTCATCTCTTTTTTCACCTTTATCTTGCTGCTTCAATTTTCTATCATGATATTCTCTGGTTACATTCTTCCTTACTTGTTTTTTGCTTGTTCTTTTTCTATATGCATATTAGCTTTTCTATTCGGGACCCTTTTTTTTGAATAATGCATCAAGCTGAATATCTCATGCTATGCATTTTGCATTACCAAAATCATTCTATGATTTTTCCTTTACCTCTTTCAAATGTTTGAAACTTGACTTTTTGGTAGGTTGTTTTATATTTTAAACAGTTTTATGTTTTTCCCATACCGCGTCATTGAGTTGATTTTTCCCCCATCAAGTGTTTTTTATTTTATTAGAGTTTGGGAATTTCATGTATGCTTGTATGCTATCATACCCAAATAATATTCATCCTACATTTCAAATATGCCTTTTCATTTTATAAATAATGTTATTGTGCCAGTTATGAGGAGCAGGTATTATTCAGCTTACTCTATGGCTTGGCTTTCAGGCTTCTAGGTTCTCTTTCTTAGGTTTTAACAGAGAGTTAATTTACCTGTGATAAAGGTTGCAATCTAGTCTTGTGGATGTTTGTCAATGTTCAGCAGAAAAGGCATTGTGTTAAAGCACTAATTCTAATGCAGGGTTGCCTGGAGTAAATTTTTTTTTTAATTCTCTCTAGTGTGCTACCTTTTTTTCAGCTTTTTTTTTCCTTGTCATTTTTAAGTTTCCTAGTGTTTCTCCTGTAACGTAGTGTTCTGAAGTTTTGAACTGTATGACATGTTTTGGAAACAATTTTTTACCTAGAATGCCTAATTTCCTGTTTTAGTGCCAAATTCTTAAGAGGTTCTGCATGCTTTGTATCAATGTGAACCTGAATATGCCTATGTGCTTATTATCTAGCCCAACTGGTTGTCTCATAGGGACTAGTGTCAGGCCTATAGGACTCCTTGTAGCATTGGGTTTTGTTTACAATTAAAAAGATGGTGATGCTCTTTCTAACATAGCAAGTAATGTGGGTTGATTGTGGGGTGGTGACTCTGGCTTTTTCTCTTTTTTCCTCTTTAATGTCTATTGACATGGGGGTTTCTTTTTATCATCACATTCAGGGAGTGGAATGGGCAACTCTTTGTTGAGGAAGATGTGTTAGAATGGCTGGCTTCATTGGCTTTCTCTGATACTCGCTTTGGCCTTTCAAGTGTGCAAAAAAATCCTTTTTTTGAGCACTGCTAAGAAACTGTAACCTCTCGAAAGAAAGTAAATCCAACTGAATTCATGAATTGGATGTTGGTGATATGTTTCAGGATACAACCAACATTACAGTCTTCTTGTGAAGCATTCTTTTGTCTTGTAAAGTTGAATTTGTTTATTAGGTCCAAAACTTGTAATGGCCTCATTCATTGTTTATATGACAATATTTGGCTCTCTGTTTAGCTTTATAGGAGTTTTGTACAGAAATTGGGGCTGATTCTTTTTTACACTTCATACACTTGTAACTGATATGTTAGCTTTGTCCTAGAATTCACATAGATGAGCTAGTTGCAAATTGTAACTCAGGGTTGCTGTTCCAACTGTCGATGTAACATGTGTACTCCCCAGTTTGTGTTTAAGCATTTGATTTCATAAAATTGTGAAGAGTTCTCACAATTTTTGTTGTTCTACTTAAGCTTAGGATGTGACAAGTCATGGCTTGCTGCTGCATTCTGTCTGTTCTTGGCAAAGAATTTTGGGTTGGTTCGGGTTGTATCATGGTCTGATGATGTTTTAGTCATAAGTATGTTGGAGTTAAGCCATTCAAATGTATTTTTCTACTGATTTTCTCTTGTATAGTTCAAGTTTTCCTGTCTCTTTCCATTTTAAGAAAACCGATGTGGCACACAATGTGTTTAGATCTAGTGATTTTTGTCCATGTTTGTACTATTTGTAATGAGGAGCAACAAATCATTCTTGAAGGTGGTTTTAGCCGGTTAAGCTCCATTACTTGTGAGGATGGGTGGCAATGGCCTAGTAAGTGAGTAATGCTGTAAAAGTTATGTTGGCAACTTTAGAATGTGGCCTCTTCATGTTTTTATTCGTTTTCTGTTTATTTGTTTTAGTCATTGTTTTATGCAATGATTTCTCTTCTTGTAAGTTGATGCATCTGGTGTTATTGTTGTGGGAAATTGGGGTTTTTTTTTTTGATCGTTGAGATGAAAGTCTGATGGAAGAACTTTTAGGCGAAAATGAGAAGGGTGTAAATCTGTGTAATTTGTCTCTTTTGTACTTGTTTAACACTACTGTGCCGCTTAAATTCAAGCTATATGTATGAATGAAGGCTTTGCCTTCGGGGAGGGATGGTTTGACTTAATTATCTGCGGCTTTGGAGCTACACATTCATTTAGGAATTTGGTATGATTATGAAATGCATATGTTCTTGTTATATCTGCTTTAAACTAAGAGTTTAAGTTCCTTTGAATAGGTAGTGAGATTGATTTCAGTGAAAATAAAAACATGGTGAAGGTGATATTAATTAAAGCAGAGTGAGTTTGGATACTATAGTAGTGAAATTAAAATTAGTGGAGTGATGTGTTTAGGATCAATGTTGTTAATACTGTTTCGGTTTCAATCATAGTAGTCCCTACGTGCCAATTATGACAACATCTGGTATATATAAGTTGATTTTTGGTACCAATTTTGTTATCGGATAATATCGGTTGATTTCATGAGTTTCGAGTAATTTTGGTCAATTTTAACGAAATTTATTATTTTGATTGGTACACAAAAATTAAAAAAAAAGAATTTTTTTTGTTTTATAATATGTTTTAATATTGAATTAAAATTAATAAATACATAAATCTTGAATTAAGTAAATGCATTAACAAATTTGATAATTTTAACAATAATTATTATTTATTCTACAAGTAACTTTATTAATTATATACTCATCATTATCAATGCTAAATATTTTATATATTTACTTTACTTGTTATTTAAAAATATTATTATATGTATGAAAAATTTATAAATATTATTAAATTAAACTAAAAAATTCGAGATAATATACTGAAACAATTAATATTGATATATCTCATTATAAAAAGAAAAAAAGGAAATACTCTCTGATACGAAATTTATAACCTTGGTTTGGATACAAATGCAATGATGTGGTATTTGTTTGGATGTAAGCTAATAGTGGCTTTGAGGTGAAGGATAGTGAGGAGAGGAAATGATTATTAAAGACATTAGATAAAAATTATATATAATGAAATTTGTGGTATACATTTGATATTTTATAAATTAAAAAATTATTAAAGTTATTAAATCAAATAATATTTTTGTTAATTAATTAAAAATTATTTTTATATCAAATATATATATGTTATTACATATTTTTTAAAAAAATATAATGTATATTTATATATTAATTTTGCTATACAATAACAAAATTTTTATATATTAGAATAAATTAATAAAATTATTCTAACATTTAAATAAAATAAAATAAAAAATAAAAACTAAATATAAATAATTTTAATATAATGTAATGTTAAAAATTTTAAGAAAAAAAAATCCAAGAGGTGTTTAGGAAACATCCCACTCCATTGGAATGGCACAGGCGTGATCCAAACAAATCACATTGATGTGGTCTAAATTAAATTTTCTTTGGATCCCATAGCATGAGAGGTTGTGAGATTTTAGGTCGGTTGTGTTTAGGATTTAGGAAAGAAAGATTAGGTATTTAGGTTGGTTGTGTGTGAGAGGAGGAAGAGAATAGAACAAAATTTGGGTTTTGTAGGTTGTAAAGAGCAATTTTATTTTTCAGATTTTTTAGGTATGATTGTTTTATCAAATAAGTTGTGAGGAGTAATTAAATGGTAGGTTGTTTACAGACATCCTAAAAGGAGAATAAGGGCCATCAACCTATAGATTATAATGTTCAATTCTTTTAATGTGGTAATCAACTTAGGTTGAATTGATTTGATGTACAATAATCAACTTAAATTTGATTCAATTTGGCGTTTGAAGGTTGATTTTAATTTAATCTAATTTTATGTTTCATATTCAAGTTCGATTTGCAGTTATTTGATAGTTCAAATTTGGTTCGCTAAAGTTATAAATATAGACATAAAATACAATATTTTCTTTATTTACTTATGTATATGTATAAAATATATTTAATGCGGTTAAATTTGTAAATTCAACTAAAATATAAAAGCATTTGAACATAAATTTGGGTATACATATTTATATAATATTAGAAATGATTTATATATGATGCACTGATAGTGTATAGTTTCTATACACTGTCAATACACCAGAAGTTGACACCTCATCAATGGGTCTTGATATGACAAAGTCTACCCGTATTAGGCCAGGCCCAATAGCGTCAGAAATTACCACATAGCAAAGACCAAATGGTCCACGTGTCCATCGGCGACAGAGGTGGGGCGCGTCACACCTGTCGCGAGGCGACAGACACTCCATCCCACGTGGCATTCGGCGAAAGATGCGGGGCACGTCACACCTGTCGCCTGGCGAAAGACTCTTCGTCCCACGTGGCATTTAGTGAAAGAGTTAGAGGTGAGTGATCATACCTGTCGCCTAAGACAGGCTCGAAGTCTATCGCTTTCAATCATTAGGTAACACGTGGCACTCTTATACCCATCGCCTGGCGACGGACATTATTAGGTAACACGTGGCACTCTTATACCCATCGCCTGGCGACAGACCGACTGTCCGTCGCCTATAGTCATATAGCGACACGTGGCTCTTGACCTCGGCTCCAGCTAGCGACAGACCCCTGACGCCATAGCGTGCCACGTGTAGTGAGTCTCCCGCCGGCGACAGGCTCCAGAAGTCCCTGATTTTCAAGGAACTTGTGTTGTATTAGAACACAAACTCTTAGCAAGATAAGGTGATTATCCTTAAGCAATTAACCTAGAATGCTGGCCTATAAATAGGCCCCCAGGTACAATTTTATTCTCTAATTTTTTGACCACTAGCTTTTACGCTTCCCAATATCTAAGAACTTTTTGCTGACTTAAGCATCGGAGTGTCTACGCAGGGAACCACCCCTGCGTCTCTCTGACTTTTCTTGTTTTACAGAAGCTTCCCGAAGACACGTGGAGACTAAGTAGGAGCATCGACGTCAGCATATCCTTATTGTTGTTTTGTGCAACAACAATTGGCGCCGTCTGTGGGAAACGTATAAAAAGCCAAGATTTTCTAAGATGGTGAGAACAAGATCTACAAACTTAAGGACCGGAAGTGAGGAAAACTCTGTGAGCTCCCCTAAACAACAGATTCGCCAGACAAACCAGGTGAATAGGGAGGAAGAAAGAATTACTGTATCGGCGGCAGAATTCGAAGCTCTAAAACGACAGAGCGAAGAAACTACTCAGGCGCTGCGAGCCATGGTGGATCTGTTCTAAGGAGTTCTTCCGACATTGGATCTGCCGCCTGCCGTGCAGAACTTGGTAGGAGGAACAAACAGAGGTGTCCCACCACAGATGTTTGGGCGACAGGAGGACACAACAACCGCAGACCCCTCTCGTCGGCGAGAGGTTCCACAGATGGAAGAACGCGACACTCATCAAGGTGCGGTAGGACAGGGGAGCGGGATGCCTGTCGCAAGCACCCAGCGAGGGACTGAGGAAGCATTTGGCTTAGAGCCTGCGACAGGGGTCAGGCGACAGGGTAGCGGGAGGCCTGTTGCAGGAAATCAGCGAGAGAATGAAGAAGCAGTAGAGTTAGATCCTGCGACAGGGGTCAGGCGACAGGTCCCACATGTAGGGCGGCAGATGTCCGGGCGACAGGACGTTGACCGGGTGACAGGGTCTACCGCCCACCACCATGACTTGTCAAATTTTGATGGTGCTAACTTAGACCGTGGTATTGGAGGTGCTGGAAAGAACGGGGTCGAAGATTAAAGCACTTGGGGAACCGGATCAGATTTTGACCCCACTTGGTACACGCAAATGATACAAACAAACGCACCTCAAGCTAAGGGCAAGGAAGTAGTCGGAGACCTACCTGATTCGTCTCATGCCCGAAATCAGCTCGCTCCCCCCGTAGACATGAAGAAGATGATAGAACAGGTACTGGAAGAGAAAAAGTTAGTGTCTGCAGAAGAGAGCCAGAGAAGGAGAGTACCGTTCTGCACGACCATCATGCAAAAACCTTTGCCCCCAATGTTCAAAATGCCGCAGATGACCGCCTACACCGGAAAGATGGACCCCTACGACCATATGCAAAACTATGAAGCACTAATGTTGTTACATGGATGGGAAGACGAGATAATGTGTAGGGCCTTCTCCTTAACTCTGTCGGGACATGCGATGAAATGGTTTAATAACCTGCCTGAAGGGTCCATTATCTCTTTCGACCAACTTCGAAGTGAATTTCTCAAGGCGTTTGCGGTAAATAGTCAGAGAAGGAAGGAACCGACCTACTTGCTCACTATTAAGCAGGGAGCTAAGGAGTCATTGAAGAGTTATGTGGATCGGTTCAGAGATGCTACTTTGGAGGTGCGAGATTTGCAAGTCGGTATAGCTGTGGCAGCCATATTACAGGGGACAAGGTCTAAAAAATTGCAAGAATCCTTGTCGCTAGATCAGCCAACAACCATTTCAGACCTGCTTTCCCGCGCACATAAGTATGTAACCCAAGAGGAAGTAATGAAAATGGTGGCAATAGGAGAATCCAAGGATGGAAGGAAACGAGGAAGAGAGGTCACTGAGGCATCTTCTAGCCAACCGAGAAAGTTTGAGAAAGCTCCCGCACTGAAATACAATTCTTATACCCCACTCACCGAATCTCGAGCTTCAGTGTTGGCAGCCATTGAAGGATCAGGGCTTATACAGACTCCAAAGAAGACGTCCGGGAATTTGGGCCGTGATTTAAGGTCATAGTGCGATTACCACTCAACGCATGGGCACACAACTGAGAAGTGTAAGGAGTTGATGAATCCGCTAGAAAAGCTAGCACGAGAGGGAAAAATAAACCGTTTCGTATATAGAGGTGATAGAAGTAACTATCCTGCACAGAACAGGGGAAACAATTTCAGAGATAGAAGAGGTGAAAACAGAGGACCTGTTAGACGAAATGAAGGTGAAAGAAGAGATAATGACAGAAGGGTAGAAAGAAGGAATCGAGAGGAAGACAATGAACCCACAGGGCCAGCTATTAACGTGATATCCGGGGGTGAGTCGCTAACTGGCACTTCTTCCACGTCTCGAAAGACCTACGCCCGACAAGCTTATCAAATTAATTCGGTGATGGAGGAAAAGCATGATGAAGAGCCCATCACTTTCACGCCAGCTGACAGAGGTGATGTAATGATCTCTCATGATGACCCAATGGTGGTTTCGACAGTAATAGCAAAACACCCAGTGAGTCACATCTTAGTTGATAATGGGAGCTCGGTAAATTTGATTTATTAGAATTGCTTTGAGAAAATGAACATCTCCAATGATAGACTGAGGCCAGTAACCACACCACTGTATGGCTTCTCAAGAGAAAAAGTGAAGGTAGAAGGCACAGTTCAGCTACCTGTGACATTGGGGGAAAGCCTGAAGTGTGTCACTCGACAAGTGTTGTTTATGGTGGTGAGATCAACTTCTGTGGCGTACAATATGATCCTCGGGCGGCCATTGTTAAATGACATGAGAGCGGTGGTGCATCCCTGCTATTTGTTAATGAAGTTTCCGACTCCCCGCGGTGTTGGACAAGTGCGGGGAGATCAAAGGAAAGCCAGGACATGTAACGTCGCATCCACCACATGTAAAGGGATTCAAAGGAAGGAAACCCTTACGATCGAAGAAAAGCCTAAGCCAAAACCTGATGAGGAGATGGAAGCAATTCGGTTGGATGAAAAAGACGAAGAAAGAATAGTGTACGTAGGAAGCCAATTGCCTGAAGAAATAAAAAGTGAAATAGTCCGATGCTTAAGAGAGAATTACGATGTGTTTGCATGGACCCCAGCCGATATGCCCGGAATAGACTCTGAAGTTATTTGCCATCGGTTGAACGTAATCTCAGGGGCAAAGCTGATAAAACAGAAGAAGAAGAATTTTGCTCCAGAGAGGCAACAGGCAATAAATGAAGAAATATCGAAGTTGTTGCAAGCAGGATTCGTCAGAGAAGTTAATTATCCGGAGTGGTTGGCTAATGTTGTGATGGTGAAGAAAACCAACGGGAAATGGAGAATGTGTGTGGCCTTCACAGATTTGAATAAAGCTTGTCCTAAGGATTCGTATCCACTACCTCGAATTGACAAGCTGGTAGACGAAACTTGTGGTTATGAACTACTTAGCTTCTTGGATGCCTTTTCAGGGTACCACCAAATTGTAATGCATCCAGATGATGAGGAGAAGACCTCATTCATTACCGATGGTGGGACATATTGCTATCGAGTGATGCCGTTCGGTTTGAAAAACGCGGGTGCAACCTACCAACGCATGGTAAATAAGGTGTTCCAAGACTTGTTGGGCAACACCATGGAAGCTTATGTTGATGATATGATCATTAAAAGCAGACAGGGAGAATCACATGCCGAGAAAATGACTAAGGTATTCAATGTGCTGCGACAGTACAAGATGAAGTTGAATCCCAACAAATGCTCATTCGGGGTGAGATCTGGAAAGTTTCTGGGATTCATGATTACTAACCGAGGGATAGAGGCTAATCCCGAGAAAGTTCAAGCTATTTTGGACATCAGGCCGCCTACTATAGTCAGAGAAGTCCAAATGCTAACAGGAAGAATAGCAACCTTAAGTCGTTTCTTGTCCAAATCAGCTGAAAGAAGTCTACCATTTTTCAAGGCGATAAAGCCAGGAAAGAACTTCAAGTGGACGGAAGAGTGCAACGACGCATTTGAAAGGTTGAAAGACTACTTGAAAGAGTTGCCTCTGTTATCCCGCCCACGTCCCGGAGACCACCTCCTTATGTACCTCGGTGTAGGAGAGAAAGCTGTAAGTGCAGTCTTACTAAGGAAAGATGGGGATAGAGATTGCCCGATTTATTATGTAAGCAAAGTCCTGCTAGATGCTGAGGCAAGATACCCTTTAGTTGAAAGAATAGCTTTATCCCTGGTGATGGCAACTCGAAAATTACGACCGTACTTCCAAGCTCACTCGGTAACTATCTTAACAGATCAGCCCCTCAGGCAAATACTGCAGAAACCAGAACACTCCGGACGTCTGATTAAGTGGGCTATCGAATTGAGTAAATATGACATTCACTTCCAACTGCGCCAAGCAATAAAAGGACAAGCATTGGCAGATTTCATTGTAGAATGCACTGGTCGAGCGGTCCAAGAGGAAACAGAGTTAGTCTGGTGGAAATTATTTGTTGATGGAGCTCGTAACATGGACGGCAGTGGAGCTGGAATTGTGCTAATATCGCCTGAAGGGAAAACCTATGAGTATTCCTTACGTTTCAATTTCCCAAGTTCAAACAATACAGTCGAGTATGAAGCCTTGATAGCTGGGATGAGACTTGCTGAGAAACTAGGAGTCGGCAACTTAATGGCACATAGCGATTCACAATTGGTGGTAAACCAGTTCTCGGGTGAGTATGAAGCAAGAGAACCCGCCTTAGTCCCTTATCTGCAGAAGGTACAATTGTTGGCACAGTCGTTCAAGCACTTCCAGCTGACTCAGATAAATCGAACAGAGAACAACCATGCAGACGCTCTTTCAAAGTTGGCTTCCTCCAGAGGGGTCAAAAGGGGTATGATCAAAGTAGAATCCCTTGCTAGACCAAGCATTGAAGAAGAAGATGTCTGTGATGTCGAAATCGAAGGCGACTGGAGAAGCCCAATCAAAGATTACATACTGGGGGGCACACTCCCCACTAACAGAGACGAAGCTCGAAGGCTGAAATTAAAAAGTGCCAGGTTTACCGTGGTGAATGGGGAACTCTATAAACGAGGATTCACAATGCCCCTGTTGAAGTGTCTAGGGCCCCAACAGGCTGAGTACACCTTAGCTGAAGTTCATGAGGGAATATGCGGTGAACATTTAGGGGCTCGAGCCTTGGTCTCGAAAATATTGCACACGGGGTTTTATTGGCCTACACTGAGGAAGGATGCCACAGAAAAAGTAAAAAGATGTGAAAAATGTCAGAAATTAGCTCCTATAACTACCGCGCCTGTTTCAACTCTTCAGAACACACTCCAACCAACTCCATTTGCACAATGGGGACTAGATATCCTGGGGCCTTTTCCCCTAGGCTCAGGACAAAGGAAGTATTTGCTTGTGGCCACAGACTACTTCACCAAATGGATAGAGGCGGAGCTTTTAGCTACAATTTCTGATAAAAAGGTGGAAGCAATGGTGTGGAAAGACATAATTTGCCGATTTGGGATCCCCTGCGTGATAAATGCAGATCACGGGAAGCAGTTCGACTGTGACGCTTTCCGAAATTTTTATAATGGCCTGAAGATTCTCCTAAGAATATCTTCTGTGTCTTACCCACAGGCCAATGGGCAGGCAAAGGTGAGCAATCGAACTATGCTGCATGGGCTGAAGACTAGGCTGGACAAAGCAAAGGGAGCATGGGTAGATGAGCTCCCGAGTGTCCTATGGGCCTACAGAACGACAAGCAAAGTGTCAACAGGTGAAACACCGTTCAATTTGGTATACGGCACTGAAGCCCTCATCCCAGTAGAAGTTGGGGCTGAGTCACCCCGGTTAGTCCCCTACATCGAGGAGCTCAATTCTCAAGGACTAAGAGAGAATCTAGACCTACCAGACGAGCTGAGAGACAAAGCAAAAATGAGACTGGCTGCTTACCAACAGAGGGTAGCTACTTATTACAATGCACGGGTGAAGAACAAAGAAATGCAAGAAGGAGACCTGGTGTTGAGAAAGTCGGCAATCACAAACGCCCATAAGGAGGATGGAAAGCTCCGGGCTAATTGGGAAGGACCATACAGAATCAGAAAGATGGTCGGACCTAGCACATGTACCTTGGAAACCTTGCAAGGAAAGAAGATCTCAAAGACTTGGAATGCCAACCATCTTAAGCTATATTGGCAGTAAACAATGTAATTTTTGCTTTCCGATTGTTATTGTTCTTGTCTTTACTTTTCCATCTATTGCATTACTTTACAGATGTCATTATTTTTCTGATTCATGAATAAAGGCCAGCTAATCATTTCCTATATTCTCTAACGCAATATGAGAGACAGATTATGTGTTACAGGAATTAAAATGAGGCAACAGCTGGCAAACTAAAGTCCCTAAGCGAAAAATGCGCAAGACGAGCAAAAACTAAAGTCCCTAAGCGAAAAATGCGCAAGACGGGCAAAAACTAAAGTCCCTAAGCGAAAAATGCGCGAGACGGGCAAAAACTAAAGTCTCTAAGCGAAAAATGCGTGAGACAAGCAAAAAAACTAAAGTCCCTAAGCGAAAAATGCGCGAGACGGGCAAACTAAAGTCCCTAAGCGAAAAATGCGCGAGACGGGCAAAAACTAAAGTCCCTAAGCGAAAAATGCGCGAGACGGTCAAACTAAAATCCCTAAGTGAAAAATGCGCAAGACGGGCAATCAACAAGTCCCTAAGCGAAAAATGCGCGAGACGGGCAACAGACCAGTCCTTAAACACAAAACGTGCAATGTACGTCGCAAAATTTGATTCGCGTTGACAAATTATGGTTAAACTTTAGCATTTTTAGTCTTGATGATTCTAAAGTCCTTAATCGAAAATAACGCGAAATAGGCACAACACTCGAGACAAGTTCCTCTTTGAACGAAATGACAACACTGTTTCAAACAAGAACTTGGGGAGCCACATGGTGTAAAAGTAAAGTCATACAAGGTACTCTACTCAGATTCACATAAGCAAGAGAAAGAACTAAAAAATGAAACGGAACTTTTTATTCAAAATGAATCTGTACATCGGGTTTCAAAAAAAAAAATACAAAGTTCTAATCTACAGCAATGACCGAATCAGCTGACTGGGAGGACGCTACATCGTCATTAGCATCTTGAGAAGCTTAGGGCTCAGGAACTGAAGGAGTCAAAGAACCAGGATCCTGGGAAGACGAGGAAGCCACCCTGGAAGCAGGAACATCACTTGAAGGCCCAACCGCGGCCGCAGAGTCTGGCACTGGATCAACAGCAGCAGAATCTGAAATTTGGAACTCCTCGCTGTCCAACCCCAGCAGTGCCTCGATAGACTCAGGCTGATCGCCTATCTCGATAGGCTCAGAAACATCCCGCACTGCCGGAGGCTCAGATCGATCGGTGCTTCCGAAGACTCAGGCGTATGTAGTGGCTGTCGAGGAGGCCACAGACCCTCAAGGTTGTCCAGATTATCTATGGCCCCTTCCGCTAAATAGGCCTCTGGACTTTGTGCGTCGGGCTCGTACTTGGTCCAAGAAAGAGCATCATAGTACTTAGCCTCCTCGGTGAAGAGCAACTTAGGAAAAGCCTCACTAGGCCGATGCTTCTCCAGCCAAGCGCGAGCCAAATAAAAGCCGTATTTAATAAATCCCGTCGAGAACGCCGCTTTCTTGTCAAAACAGTGCTGGGACAAGCGGTATTCACGAACGGCCTTAATTCGAGCTTCTCTTTGACGATCCAGTACATTATGCAGCTCCTTAATAGTCTCATCTCGCTGCCTCTCCATGGCTCCCCGATCATTGATGGCCTCGAGATCAGCGTTCTTTCGCTCAAGCTCAGCGTTCCTTTTGTTTACCTCCTCCATCCTGTTGACATAAGGACGAAGCTGGTTAACCTCGTTTGACAACTCCATCCTTTGATCCCGAAGCTCGCGAATCTCTTTGTCAGCTTGCTCCCTCAGAGCCCTATGCCGAGCATTGACGGCCGCAATTTGTTGAGCTGACTGAAAAGATGAAAAACAAAAGTAATTTAAAAAATATATATATAGACGGGGAAATTAGTTACCAAACAAACACCAAACTCTTACCTTCATAGCGAGATAATCAGAATTATCCTCCGCTTCAGGGATGTTTGTAAAAAGCCCCGCCTCGTCGCGAGGAAGAATGGTGCTCCATGCCAAACGAGATGCTATCTCGGCATCCTCAATACTGTCGTTGTCATTCACCCCGGGATAGGTCTGGAAATCCTCCCCACCGACGACGACCCCGCTATCAATCGTATAGCACCTCACAGTAGGGTCGACCACCCTGGGTAAGATTGGTCTCGTGGGCATTGAGGCTTCAATGTTCAGCCTCTTTCTATATTTACGCCTAGGCTGGCGAGGAGCTGACCTACCCTCAGCAGCACGAGAGCCACCTTCTTGAAGGGCTGACTCACTCCTTTGAGATTCAGAGCTCTCGCGATAGCCCGAACCTCGATCTTGGATAAGGGGCCGCTTCCGTTTATTTCTCCCGGCCTCTTGTGTAAGACGGCTGGATTCACCAGTAGTGGGAGGAGGAGGAGGAGTAGGAGCATGAGTCGGTCCAGATGGAGCTCCAATTGGCGACCGAGGAAGAGGAGCCGCTTGAGCAGCAACATTGGCATCCCTCCTACGCATCAAATCTCGGAAGTTCATGCCTGCACAATAGATAAAGAAAGGATTAGCCGACCAAGTGAAACATCACGCACATGTGTACAAGAAAAAAAAAGATGGAAAACCTATAAAACCACCAAAGTCCTCTAAACCATCCAGATTCGAGTCCAACGGAAAGTCAACGAAGGGACTCCCAAAGGCGTCGACCTGAGCCCACTCAGGGCCATCCCCTGAATAACAACTAGTATCCGCAACCTCAGGGGTCTCTTCCTCCGAATCTGAAGAGGACTCATCTACAAGGTAACCCACAGGGGTAGACGCTTCGGCTACTAGGACCGGAGATGGCTGACTAGGACCAGCATTAGATAAACGAGGAGTTGTAGGTGGGTTAGAGGGGGCAGCAGGAGGAACGGTCCTGCTTACGCCCCAGCCGGCAGCGGCGATGTTTTCCGGGGTTAGAAGAGAAAATAAATTACGCTCCCCGGTAGAACATATTTGCCGAATAGGCTCTCCAAATTGGTCCCTCAAAATTTCTATCCTGAACCTATCCGAACGCTGTGAGTGGTCAGAGGTATCACGATTCCATCTAGAGCGAATTCGCAGATTGCTTGGAATCTCGACGATGACCCACTCGCTCTCAAACCCACGCAGCTTATTAGGGAGATCCGAAAAGATCTTATTATTAGGAAACTCGCCGACTGTTAACTGTGGAAGAGAGAACGTTATCAATCCCTTCAGCCTACGAACTCTAAAAAATGCGCTTAAAAGGGGAATCGTTGGAACGATACCCAGGTGATGACACACTATCGAAAACGCCACTAGTTGAGCCCATGCATGGGGGTGAAGTTGACACGGGACGATATCCTTGTATCTAAGAAATACTTCGCCAAACTCCGGAAGAGGGAAGCGAAAACCAAAAGACAAAGAAGCCTTATGGACGGCCACACCATTTCTAACCAAGTCAGGCGTGACCTCCCTTTGCACTGGAAGTCTATAGCCGTAACCCGAGGGAAGAGGAAAACGAGTTTTAATATCCTCTAAGTCGGTATTTGTCAACGAACACACAACACCGCCTGTCTTAAGTGTTTTACCCGGGCATAGCAGAGACATGGCAAAAGAAAGTAAAAACTACCCGGCGACAGACTCTACAGGCGACAGACCCTTCTGGGCGACAGACCCTTTGAGCGACAAACCCTTCTGGGTGACAGACCCTTTGAGCGACAGACACCTTGGGCGACAGACCTACTGAAAAGGACACTTGCGGAAGACTAAACTCTACGCGGAAGACCAAATCACCTGCGGGAGACCTAAAACTAGTGCGGTAGGTAAATAAATAATGCGACAGGGGTATACTTACTGATGATGAGGTAAGCGAGAGACTCCGGGCGAGAGAGCGAAAGACTCTTTGTGGCGAAAGAGCGGAAAAACGGGCGACAGATGGTTGCTCAGAGGTTTTTTCGTGCGTTCTCTCGTTGGGTCCCAGCGGTTTATATAGCCGCGACAGGGAATGCCAAACGTCGCGCTTGATCACACCTGTCGCGGAGTAGAATTTTTCACCTGCAAAAAATACACAAAAAGTCACAAAAAGGACTATTCACAGTGGGTTAAGGCCTAAAAACATACATTTATACTCTCTTTGTTGGATAAATCCAACAAGAGAGTGGGGAGCAATTGATATGACAAAGTCTACCCGTATTAGGCCAGGCCCAATAGCGTCAGAAATTACCACATAGCAAAGACCAAATGGTCCACGTGTCCATTGGCGACAGAGGTGGGGCGCGTCACACCTGTCGCGAGGCGACAGACACTCCATCCCACGTGGCATTCGGCGAAAGATGCGGGGCGCGTCACACCTGTCGCCTGGCGAAAGACTCTTCGTCCCACGTGGCATTCAGCGAAAGAGTTAGAGGTGAGTGATCATACCTGTCGCCTAAGACAGGCTCGAAGTCTATCGCCTTCAATCATTAGGTAACACGTGGCACTCTTATACCCATCGCCTGGCGACAGACCGACTGTCCGTCGCTTATAGTCATATAGCGACACGTGGCTCTTGACCTCGGCTCCCGCTAGCGACAGACCCCTGATGCCATAGCGTGCCACGTGTAGGTGAGTCTCTCGCCGGCGACAGGTTCCAGAAGTCCCCGATTTTCAAGGAACTTGTGTTGTATTAGAACACAAACTCTTAGCAAGATAAGGTGATTATCCTTAAGCAATTAACCTAGAATGCTGGCCTATAAATAAGCCCCCAGGTATAATTTTATTCTCTAATTTTTTGACCACTAGCTTTTACGCTTCCCAATATCTAAGAACTTTTTGCTGATTTAAGCATCGGAGTGTCTACGCAGGGAACCACCCCTGCGTCTCTCTGACTTTTCTTGTTTTACAGAAGCTTCCCGAAGACACGTGGAGACTAAGTAGGAGCATCGACGTCAGCATATCCTTATTGTTGTTTTGTGCAACAACAGGTCTTTATATGCAAATATAAATAATTTTTTTTAATTTGCCCATAAGGGCTTATTGATGAGGTGTCAACCTCTGGTGCATATCATATACAAACTCTATTAAAAAAACAATTACTTTGGTAATCTAAACTCAAATCTGACTCGATAAAAATTAATTTGATTCGTTTATGTTTATAAATATTTTTCTCATACTTTTTATTTAAAAAATAAAAATACTCATACAAATACAAATAAATTAAAAGTTATGTGTTTTACATCAATTTTATGGATATAATTGTGATGATTTAATTTTTAACATTAATTTTGAAAATTAAAAGCTAAAAAAGATATTTCACATGATGCGCTGTGGATTTTCCGATAGAAGATGAAAGATTGACGCCAACAAACTTGGAGAAATTGAAAGCAAACCATAGTCGAAAAATCTCCTTGAAAATGCACTCCCTTCGCATTTCTTTATTCATGAACAAATTCAAACCCAAGCGGGCCTCGTGCAAAGCAAAACATCAAATCACGAGACAAACAAATGAAGTAATTAATGAACGAACCAATAATAAAATAACACAGCTTTTCTCAGACCAAAACTAGAAAAGCCGCAACATTGAGCGAAACTAATTTAGAAGACGAAGTAGCCAGCGACGGCAGCAGCTCCAGCAGTAGCGACGGCAGAGACCCCAAGGGTGGTTGCACCACTGCTAGGAGGCTGAGCAGCGGCAGCACGTTTAGCTGCGTCCTCACTGCCAATAGGGCCTTCAACAGCAGCACCATCAACTGGTGCCGCTGCTTCATCATCATCAGTGTTGCCAATGGCATCAGCATCCTTGGTGGGCACGGCGGCGGCCTCAGCTCCTCCCTGGCCGCCTTTAGGAGCAGCATTGGCAGCAGAAACCAACCCGACAAGGGCAATAAAGACCAAAGCAAGAACAACGATTTGGCGCGCCATTTTGTTTTTAATTTGGTTGGGATTTCTTGGCGGTGTTACGAGAGATAGCAGCAATAATTTCAATGCAGTTGTTCTCTAACGTTTGTTTAACAGTAGAGAAACACCGCACAGTTATAGAGGGAGGAGGAGAGGGAGAGATATATACAGGGTTGAAATTGGACAAGAATTATGGCTGGCTTCAAACCACTTTCCGAGGACTCAGGAAAACCATGCATTTTTTTATATGCTGCAGCTAATAAGTGGTTTTGCGTTTGTCCTGAATTTTGTAAATTTGGCAAATGCTATACTTTCGTTGTTTTTGCGAGGGTAATTAGTTGATCTCATACTTTTAGACAGGTGATATTATAGGAAAAACAACACAACAAAAATGATTTAGAGATTAAAAATTGGCGAAAATTTATTTTATATAGTTTCGGAAATTTATATAGTTTTGGATCTTGATTGGTTGACATAAATTTTGACAAAGTAAATTTCATATTTTTTACCTAATTAATAAGAAACAGACGCATATTAATAGGAAACATACAATTAGACGTAGAGGTGTTTATGGATTGGTTTGAGTTGGGTGTAGACAATGAATTAAGAGATTAAAAGTGAACTTAAATTCGATCCAATCTATTTTTTTTGGTTAATTTTTGCCCAAGTCGATTTTTACATGCAATTGTCACATGCCGGAGGCTTTAGCCTAACAACCATGCGGCTTTAGGCGGAAAACTCACGTCCTACGTTTCTAAGTCAGCTTATTCCTTGCCTAGGATGCTCTCACACCTGTAAATAAGCCAAGCACACAAGCACAACAAACACACCAATGAGGGGATAACTGTACACTTGCATTATTCTCGAACAAATACACTGTACAGGAGCTATACAAGAGGGAAACCAACTTAGGACTCTAGCCACGTTGGAAGAGCACACCCTTGGGTCTCTACACAGCCTAGGAGACTCACCAAGGGGCTCACTCCACCTAGAGGAGCACTAGTGCCTCAACCTATCTCAGCAGCTCTCTCCTGCACCCATAATGAGACCCTCTCCTCTGCTGCCCAATGTGGGGGGAAGACACCCCTTTATATAGGCAAACTCTCACCCAACTGTGTGGTAGTGGTTAGGCCAAGTGTGTGGCTGACAGACTGCTTTGGGAACCTCTCTTGCCTATTGGTAGCCAACTGGAGGCCACTGGAGCTGAACTGGACCAGAGCTTGCTGGTGCGTGCACTGGGCCGAGCGGGTTCCAAGTCTTTCTGCTCAAAAGCCCACGTTTGGATGCGCACTTGGGGCCTCCCGGGTCTGCTCGCCCAAATTTGTCTCAGTTGCTTCTTCGCCTGTTCCTTCTGTTCGCATGCTTGCCTGGTTAGCGTCTCGCCCACATGTCCGGCTCGCCCAACTAACGTTTGACTTGAGCACCTTCTGGCTAGCATTCACGTCACTCCCACTATCTTGGGCTACCTTAGTTTAAGCCTCCAGCCTCTCATCACCTTGGCTGGGGTTTGGTTTGGCCTGCACCCGTCTATTAGGCCTTGGACTTGCACGCGGGACGTAATACAATGAATAAGTCCAAGCTCATCTTAAATACTATTAATATTTTTTAAATTATAATAAGATATAAAAATATTAAAACACATATTATTAAATAAGTGTAATAGAATAAGTTCAAATAAATTCTTATAAAAAGAATAAAAATATAAAAATGATAAATTAAAATTTAAAAAATAATTCAAGTTCAAATTAAATTGTGCAAAAAATCAAAAGATATAAAAATGCATTTATTAAAAGTGGAAAAAATTGCAAGCCTGTTACTTCCGTTAAATTTTGACGGGCCTTTCTGCAACTTCTAAACCAAAATATACAGGAAGGCAAGGCAAGCAGGCCCATAAATCAAGCGAAAGAAAGGATCGGAAATTACAAAAAGAGCCACTGTTTAGGGCTTTGAAAACTCAGAGAAAACGAAAAGCGAGCCAACATTTCGCTCAAAACCTTTCACACTCTTCTTCTCACTTCCAAATCTTCCAAGGGACTGAAACGCTAAAGACGAGAAGAAGTAGAAGAAGCGTAGATCGGCGGCGGAACAGTGAAACTCGGAGAAAATGGCGTTGGCGTTCGACGAGTACGGGAGGCCCTTCATTATAATAAAAGAGCAAGAGCAGAAGACCAGGTTGAGAGGGATCGAAGCCCAAAAAGCCAACATTTCTGCTGGCAAAGCGGTCGCTCGGATCCTCCGCACCTCTCTGGGACCCAAGGGCATGGATAAGATGCTCCAAAGCCCCGACGGAGATGTCACCATCAGTTAACTCCTTTCCACCTTTTTTTTAAAATTATTTGCTTGAGCATTAAGTTTCTAGTTAATTGATTAGGGCTTCTAAAAAATGATTTTTTCAGTTAGGGATCTGTTTGACATGAACTTCGAAAGGAGAAGTTAGTTTTAGCAAGCTATTTCTGAAGAGAAATGTAGGTTTTATTGGTACTTGTAGGATTTGTAGCTACTTTATTAAACTTTACTAGTTTTTGAACTGGAAACTTTGGTTTAGGTGTAAAATTTTCTGTCCTAGAGTTATAATGTTTCAGGACGTGGCTTTCTTGAGTTTATATATCTATAGTTAATGATAAAATTAAGAATGTTAGATTTGTTAGTGAAATTATAAATAGATCGTGTTCAAAGTTTCCAATGTTTTTTCTTTGTTGGATATTGTCAGCAAATGATGGGGCAACAATATTGGAGCAGATGGATGTTGATAATCAAATTGCTAAGTTGATGGTTGAACTGTCTCGAAGTCAGGACTATGAAATTGGTGATGGAACAACTGGTGTTGTTGTCATGGCTGGAGCACTTCTAGAGCAGGCAGAGCGGCTATTAGAACGTGGTATTCATCCCATCCGGATTGCAGAGGGTTATGAATTGGCTTCTAGAATAGCTGTTGAGCATTTGGAGCGTATAGCTCAGAAGTTTGATTTCGGACCAACAAATATAGAACCTTTAGTTCAAACTTGCATGACCACTCTGTCCTCAAAAATGTAAGCCTTTTTTAGCACTTTTCATGCTCTATTGCTGTACCCTACAAGTTCTATTGCCCTTCCTTAGCAATGTTCAGATCCCATAATGCATGGCTAGAAACATTAATGTTGTAGCTATAACAGGATTATACTAGCTATGTATGCTGCCTTGGCTAAATTTTTGCTTGCATTTTGCTCTGCTATTAAGAGAAAATTATGTCTAATTTGTTTCAAGATGGTGCTTTTTGTGTGAAGGCTAATTCATATGTATATGTCATCTATCCTACATGTTTATTGTGATATCCAATCTCCACCACTAGGATTTGCCACAGTAGATTAGAGGATATGGTTGCTTTCAGTATGACGTTAAATACAATTACTTGACTTTATACATTTCTTGTCCTAAAGTAGTCTGCAGTTGAATAAAAAATTTCCTTAAGATGATGCTTTGATCAGTAAGAGGTGCCTTTAATCTTCACTTCAGCACATTATATCAGGTTAGTTGTTAAACAGGTGCATGTGGTAGTATCATCATGTTTGGTAAGAACACTGCATCTTAATGTTAGTTCAATGCCTTTAACTTGCAAGGATATTGGTTAATCTTGATTGGTAGTCCTTTTGGGTACATCTTCCTTTCTTGATTGTTAGTTCATATGGACGATTTAATGTGATTTCAGATATTGGTTTATGTAGCCTACCCCAATCTATTGGGATAAAGGCTTTGATGATGATGATGGTCCCTCCAATCAAATCTCAATTTTGACTTGTTGTGATGTTTGCAAAACAGAAACAGCCAGCACTGTTTTGGCTGTGACTAGGGTGTTTATGGTGGAGTGTTTAACCATATGAATTGGGTGGCACTTGGCTCAATTAAAATAGCTCTTGCTGTTAGCTAGCAATTACTAAACTTGTTAGCATTGAGAAGTGAGACTCCTAATATTGGGATTCAAGGCAAAATTTTCAGAATGATAAATTTGCGAATGCAATAGTAGACTGATGTATGTTATATATTTTCTGTTTGTGAATGTGTAGCCATTTTCATTGTTTTGCAGTGTGAACCGATGCAAGCGTGCTTTGGCTGAGATTTCTGTTAAAGCAGTTCTTTCTGTTGCTGATCTTGAGAGGAAAGATGTCAATTTAGATCTGATTAAGATTGAGGGGAAAGTTGGAGGAAAGCTGGAAGATACTGAGCTAATATATGGAATCACTGTTGACAAGGACATGAGTCATCCACAGATGCCAAAGCAAATCGAAGATGCAAAAATTGCCATATTAACTTGCCCATTTGAGCCACCGAAGCCAAAGACTAAACATAAGGTAGAGATTGATACAGTGGAAAAGTTTCAGACTTTACGTCTGCAAGAGCAGAAGTATTTTGATGACATGGTTCAGAAGTGCAAGGTATGGATGCAGATTGGAGTTATGAGGTTTCAGATTTCAAGTTGATCTTTCACATTCTGTCTTGCTTTAGATTATTCTCTTTGGGGAGAGAGGGGGTGGCTTATTGTTATGGTCACCTTTGTAATTTTGGGGTGGACAACTTGTTCTGATAGCAATGTTGTTGCAGGATGTTGGTGCCACCTTGGTTATCTGTCAATGGGGGTTTGATGATGAGGCAAATCATTTATTAATGCACCGGAACTTGCCTGCTGTCAGATGGGTTGGTGGTGTGGAATTGGAGCTCATAGCAATAGCTACAGGTTTGTTTCTATTTAGCATATTTTCTTTTGATGTCATGGTAGCCAAATTCATGATACATAGATAGTTAGCTGCTAAGAGAGTGTGCAACCTTATCAGCAATGAACAATCTAATTCTATTTATCTTTATAGGTGGAAGGATTGTGCCAAGGTTCCAGGAGTTGACCCCAGAAAAGCTGGGGAAGGTATGTTTTGCTCTATTCTTTCCTTGTCTATGTTACATTGCTTAGAAATCTGTGCTAGATAAATTCCTCTCTTGGAAATTTTTATGCATTAGATAGAGGACAACTGGTGAAGCTCAAGTGAGAAGATTTGACATTTAATGACCTTTAGTTTAAGCAAGCACTGACCATTGCTCATTTGGACTAGCAATTCATGTTTGATGAAGTTTTTTCATTTTAAAATTTTAGGTTAATCCCCTGGCATTGCAGCTGTATCTTACAGGAAACACTTA
This sequence comes from Heritiera fomes, assembly GCA_032173925.1. NCBI lineage: Eukaryota > Viridiplantae > Streptophyta > Magnoliopsida > Malvales > Malvaceae > Heritiera > Heritiera fomes. Next base: position 8,780,626 of record JAPDPM010000009.1, on the reverse strand, counting down.
TTTGTTATTTTATTCTGTTCCTTTAGGCTGGTTTGGTCAGAGAGAAGTCTTTTGGCACCACAAAAGATAAAATGCTGTACATTGAACATTGTGCAAATTCAAGGGCTGTAACCATATTTATTCGTGGAGGTAGATTCTTTCCCCTTGTTCTATTTGGTTGCAATTGAGTTTTGGCTTATTGCATTATGTTCAATCGGTAATAACAAGTCATCTTATTTGGTCATTAGAAAGGGAGCTTTTGACAATATGAGGGTTCACAAAATTGTGATTTGATTTTGTATCTTGAATTGGCTTAAGTCTACACACGTGGTCTACTCAATGAATTACTTGCGTTCAATTTCCTTTTCTAAATTATTGGTTATGAAATATGCCATCTAGTCTAGTCTAGTCCAGTTAGGTGGAGGCTCACTGATATCTTAGTGGAGACAGTTTTAGAGCAAGGCTGCTTTTAACCAGCTAACTTTAAAACCAAATAAGCAAATAGGAAAAATATCACAATTGAAGAGTGTAATGTCAGGATAAACCTACATGACTTTGGACACACACACACCAAGAAATTTCTTGCTTCCATGTTCTTGGAATGCAGTCTTCAGTGATCTTGTTTTAATGTTTGGACATCTTTATCCTAGTCAATGCAGAATTGGTTGGCCAGTTGCGAATGTTTATTATAACACACAGCTAAGCAAGGGTTTGCTTTCACACTGTGTAATGTTGTAGAGAGACAAAAGTAACAAAGCGTAGAATATACTCAAGTGTAATGCACTAGGCTGAATTGAGATGGATTAGGCATATGTATCTCATAGAATATTTTCTTTGTGTTTAATGATGCATTAGGAAACAAGATGATGATAGAGGAGACAAAACGCAGCATCCATGATGCATTGTGTGTGGCCAGGAATCTCATTCGCAACAAATCTATTGTCTATGGTGGTGGCTCAGCTGAGATTTCTTGCTCAGTAGCTGTAGAGAACACTGCAGATAAATATCCAGGAGTTGAGCAGGTAAGAAGCACTTTTAATCATCAAAATATTGTAATATCCCTTTTTTGTTGGAGTAATTATATTTTATATCAATTTTTCTGTTATCTGCAGTATGCAATCCGGGCATTTGCAGATGCTTTGGATGCTATCCCCATGGCCCTGGCTGAAAATAGTGGGCTCCAACCCATCGAGACACTATCAGCAGTGAAATCTCAGCAAATTAAGGTATTTACTAATTAGCTTGATGATGACTTTGATTTGTATAATCTCACTGCTGTGGAGTATCATATTAACTTTGCATTTATAAATGATGTGCAGGAGAATAATCCTCACTGTGGAATAGACTGCAATGATGTCGGGACTAATGATATGCTCGAGCAAAACGTGTTTGAGACACTGATAGGGAAGCAGCAGCAGATCTTGCTGGCAACGCAAGTTGTTAAGATGATTTTGAAGATTGATGATGTCATTTCCCCATCTGATTACTGAGGATTAATGTAAACTGCTTCAGTGAGAAGTTAACCTATTTTGATTGATGGTTTTGTATGTTTCAGTCTGGAACCATGTGTTTGCTTATAATTTTTGAACTGCCATTCCCATGGTTGGTAGAATGAATTATAGCTCTTCTTGATGTGGTTGCTTTTATCTTTTCCTTTGTTACTTTTAGGGCTGTAAACGAACCGAACACGAACGAACGAATTGATGTTTTTGTTCGTTCATTTGTTTTTCAGTGCTGTTCGTATTCGTTAAGGAGTGCGTTCGTGTTCGTTCGTTTATTTGGTAAAGATTATTCGTTAATGTTCGCGAACTTCGCGAACACGTAAACGAACAGTTCGCGAACACGTAAACGAACGCGTTCGCGAACATGTAAACGAACGCATTCGCGAACACTTAAACGAACGCGTTCGCGAATACTTAAACGAACGAGTTCGCGAACACATGTTAATGAACAAGTTGCATAAGAACAAATTAAATATTAAATATTAAAAATCTTACATAAAGATTAAATTTCACATGTAAATTGAAATCATCTAATACAAAATTTTAAATACAACTTAAGTCAACAATGTTTTATTAAAATTAATAATTATTATTTTAAGTACAATTTATATTATACACACAGATATATATATGTATATATATTAATGTATCATATATATGTGTGTGTATACACAAATATGTGTAACATATATATATATATATATATATATATATATATATGTAAATGATCAATGGATAAACTCATATGAATGAAATCTTAACTTATTATGAAACTTTTATTAATTTTATTTCAGTACATTATGTTTAAAATTTTTAAAAAATAATTATTTTAAGTATAATTAACTAATTTAATATTATAATTATATTTTATTAATTTTTTAAACCAACAAAGTTATATTGTATAAATATATTTAAAAATTAGGTACTAATTTTTTAGGTTAATGTCTTAAAAATATGATATATATTATATAACTTATATAATATAAGTAATTTTAGTATTTTAATAAAAAACAAACAAACAATAAATGAACATAAACGAACGAACAACAAACGAACAACAAATGACATTTTAAACAAACGAACAATAAATGAACATAAACGAACGAACAATAAACAAACAATAAATAACACTTTAAACGAACGAACAATAAACGAACATAAACGAGCCTGTTCACGAACAAAAACGAACGAACTATACCTCTGTTCATGTTCTGTTCGTTTAACAAACGAACACTAAAATGTTGTTCATGTTCGTTCGTTAAGCTTAATAAACGAACATAAACGAACAGAAACCGAACGAGTTCACGAATGATTCGTCGAACGTTCCGTTCGTTTACACCCCTAGTTACTTTCAATCACCTCCGGCTATGGGTCATGGGGTAGCATTCACTCAGGATGTAAAAAAAATGCCGGACAACAAAGTGCTGGTTGATGTGTAATTAGAAATTTGTTGTTTCCACGAATATATAGGCTCGGTAGTAGTTAATATATTTATATATGGAGAAAGAGATGGTAATATAATTTTGAGGGTTATATTTATTTCATATTTGTTAATCTAAAAATTAGATTTCATGATATTATCTTATTTTGTAATTTTATCATTTGGATTAATGAATTTTTTTTCTCATTTTTATATCCTTCTACTAAACAAAGCTTCAAGGAATTGAATGTATTTTTGGTATGGTGTAGCTTGGCAATTTCAGACGTGACATGATTATATGATACAAACACGATACGAATAAATGATACGAGATGACACGAGATTAAAATTAAGTAAAATTAATATATAATATGGTAAAAGTTAAAAACATTTTGAGTTTTTTATATCGATACGAAATTTTCGTGTTTTACACGACACGAAAACGGTTTTACATGATACGAAAACAAATTACTAACACGAATTATCAAGTATCGGTGATGAGTAAGAAAGTCGCAAAGAATTTAGGCCGTGGTTTGAAGGAAGTTTCAGTTATGGTGGTAGCTGGTTAGAGTACCCTCTTTTCTGTTTGAGAAAAAGATATGGTGAGAAGATCAACAGCTAAAATGGGGTCCTTGATTGCTTTATTTATTGTCTTCAGTGCGGTATATAGAGAATAATGAATATATCATCGTTTCTTTCTGTGCTTGCCTTTTTCCTTTTGGCTACATGAAAACACATGACTAAGCGACAATTTTCTATTCTAACCACCAAACAGTGATCCTTGCTGAAAATTGAACCCCATTCAATTATTTGAATAGCATTACACTTATCGTTTATGCATCTATAATTATTAAACTACAAATGTTGAAAAGCCTGTCAATTTTACCAGTAAAACAAGTACCAAAACAATTTATCAATAAAACTAACGAGGCATACCTAAAAGAAAACAAGGAAAGAAAACATTGTCCCCCTCCCACCGCGTCTTATGCAGCAGCCTATATTAGTAGCAAAGTATGGATGCGCGGTTTGGATTTGATTAAATATACATTTTTTTTTTGTAGGAGAATGAGTGAATGAATGAGAGACCAATCCTTCTGTTGCTATTTATGGATTGAAGATAGGCGGTGGGGTGTCATTTATGGCAACTGGAATTGTCGGAGACAGGAGCTTTAATAATAGGCGTCTAAGTTGCTCGTGAATTAGTGTCGGTTGAAGTGATTCCTAGCTACCAAAAATTTATTTAAAAAAAAAGAAGAAAACACCATGATCAAGGTCCAAAAGTTTGCAACTTTGTCAAGGCATATAGCTCAAAGGCAGTCGTTATCAATAGGCAGGCTCAGAAAAATGGTCCTAATTATTACTAATTATTAAAGGAAAAGAAGAAAGCCTTTTCCTTTTCTTTTTTTTTTCTTGCTTACACTCGCCCACTGCCTAGTCATACTGTACCAAAACCACAAACGTACTTGAAAAAGGGAGATAATTTTGATGCATAATGATGACTACTTTCATTTTTCGGTTGTATTGAAAATGCAATTCATCAAACACTTTTCTGCTTTTGTTTCTGCTTAGCTGATGGGCCTTTACGGAAAAACATGCTGATTAAAAGCTTGCACTTGTATACATCTTCCAAGTTAAAATTACAGAACTTGCCAATATACAGAAACATGAATCCTGATTCTTTTAATTACAGTTTGGCCTTATTTGGTACCACCATCTTTCATGTTTCAATTTTTATCTTCTTATATTACTATATTCGCCAAGCATTGGTCTCCCAATACCTATCTAGCAAGCTAGCAACGCGAACCCTTCTTGCAAACGAGTGCACCCGCTCCGGCCGTGAGCGAGCTGACCAGTGAGGATGGTCTGGCACCCAAGCTCGACGCCTTGGCATAGCTGGAGGAGGCTCCGGTGCCAGATGCGGTGAAGAATGCTCCATTCAACATCAAATCCCCTTCCGACCTCCAATTCCAATGCTTCCATGAGCTTTGCGGCGCGTCCTCATGTTTGGTCACCTGAATTTTGTACCAGACAACGTTAGTTTAAAGCTTACTAATGCTGTAATTACATTCTCTAATTTCCCTCTTGGATTTGTTCTGACCTCTTTGTTGTTTAGGTCTTTTGGTGCAATAAATCTATTGCCCTGACTGTTAATTGTGGGATCCGCACTGCCACCGATTGCATACATTTCCCAATGCGTATAATCATTGTTCACCACGTGAAAATATCCATGCCTGCATCTGTATATACACGAGCTGAAAAGTGAAAATCTACAAGATTATGTGGCTAAGACTAATGTTTGGCTTGATTAATTGATTACCTAGGCATTCTTTGCACTAGCCCTTCTCCGAAGTGGTTGAAGGCAATGGTGACTTGCATGTTCTTGTCCTGGTTGTAAGAGTCGCTGTGCCCCAACAGCATGACCTTGTCATGATGGGTCATGTAATTGTTAGAAATGGTGATGGCCGTGGACCCATGAATGGCATCAATCAACCCATCGTTGCAATTGGACAAAGAGCAATGGTCCACCCAAACCTGGCTGCCTCCAAATATAGAAACCCCATCACCGTCCGATATGGTCCTCCAGCCGTAATGGCTAGGAGAGTCCCTCACATAAGCATTCCCTCCTCTCTTGCAATCATGTATGTTAATCCCATGAATTATGACGTTGGTCACGTACTGTACAGTAATGCATGGCCCGCCGGAAATGTGAACATTGGCGCCTCGGCCGTCGATGGTCTTGAACGAGTTCACGAGCAATTCTTCCTTCAGCGTGATCACCATGTCACGAGCAAAAATGATCCACAAAGGTTCATCTTGGATAACAGCATGCCTAAGAGTGCCAGGCTTGGGGTTGACAGGGTCACGGTCACTGGGGTCGGTCACCACATATATTTTACCATCCCTGCCACCAATGGCATGCTTGCCGAACCCAATGGCACAATCGGCCAGCCTCTGGCGGTTCTGTTCCCAGTGAGGGTCGCACCGCCAGCAGTCGTCAATGGGGTTTCCGGTTCCACATGAGAGAAATCCCAGGTTTCTCCTTGCAATAGTGGCATTCCTGATGCTCCTGCATATAATAACACAATGTTAAGTTTGCTATGGATGAAAGATTAATGGCCTAATTAAATTATATGGAATTAAAACTTACTGATTGACTTCATGCACTACTTGGTCGGGGTCTTGAACAGGTGATGAAGAAATGGTGGAAGCCAGGAGAGGGAACATCAGCAGCAAGAGGGATAATGGAATTGCCATTGAGGCCTTGTTTTCCTTTCTCAATAAAAGAGAATGTAGAAGCAGTTGGGCAATTAGGAGGGGAAAATGCTGAGAAACTGAGGGAAAGAAGAGGCGTTTTTATAAGGGGGATAAGCAGGGTCTGCAATAAGTTTGGTTTAATAAATAAATAATTAAAGAGTAGCACATGATCTCTATAAATTGTGTACCAGAAGTTGATATTTTATTAATAAGTAAATAAAAAAAGACTAAATTCTTTAAAAATAAATACAAATAAATATTTTAAATTTGCTTATAAGGGTTTATTAATGAAATATTAATTTCTAATACATTGATAATGTATAAATATTTTACACTGTTAATACATCATATATATATATATATATATATATATATATATATATATATATAATTAAAAGCCACTCATCCCCTTGGAAGGGTCCCATTCCCATACCATCACTCCGGTAGTTTGAGTCGTTAACTCTTTAGCCGCTCAATCTCCCTGTTTGCCTATTTGGTTTGTATGTATGTTCATACTCCCCTTTCCACGTCTCTTAAGCTTTGTTTGTTATGATGAAAAGAAAGAAATAAAAAAATTAATTAATCAAATGGTTAAACTACAAAGTAAGAAAGTTGTTATGAAACATAACCATTTAATTAACTAATTTTCCTTCCTTACCCCTTTCTTTTCATCCTACCAAACAAAACCTTAGATTTTGAAATGAAAAAAAAAAGAGCAAATAAGGATAATGTCTCAATCCGACATGATTTATGAGCTCTGAAATCTTATTTTCATCTCGTTGGTATTACAGTTTTATAATAACTTTATTTACACTAGCTAATTTGGGATCTTTTAAGCATATCTAGTATTAATGTACAAGCCAATTGGAATTACTTGTATATTTTTTTATGCAATGAGGACTTTTATCCGAAAGAAAGAAAGAAATTACAAATGTTAACTTCAAATTTTTAGAATTTTTATATTTTAAAAACGAAAACGTAATCCTTTGTATCAATAATTAAAGTCTACTCATAACCTATTTACCTTTAATGTAACCAGATCTCGTGTTAAAAAATCTTGTAATACGTTACTCAATGCTTAAATCTTGAACTGATTTTTTCAGTTTTCAGTTAATTTGTTAATTAATCAAATTAATCAAAATTTTAACCAATATATAAAAAATTCAAAAAATAAAACTAAAAATATATTAAACCTATATATATTTAATATTTGAAATTTAAATGATATTTTAAGTTTATTGTTATTAAGGTTTTAAACTTAATACATGGAATAATATTATTTAGTTTGCTTTAACATGATAAATTAAAATTTTAAAATATAAATTAATTTAAATGTATATTATTATTTCACAAAATAAAAATAAATTAATTCAATCAAATTCGATTTTGATCAATTTAACTCGAAATTAATTAAATAGACGGAATGAACAAACGAAGGAAGTTTCTGAGATAAATTGCCAAAATTTTCGTATTAGCATTCTTAGACAAAATTAATCATTTTAAGTACTCACCGACACTCTCAAATACTTGGCATTAGCGTCGGTCTTGTTTTTCAAACTTGGAAAGTGAAGACAAATTCCCCTTCTTTGTTTCTTTCTTCATCACACAGTTAGCTTATGTCGCATGCGGTGCAATTCCTGTCAAAACAAAATTCCCTTTTTTTTTCTTTCTTGCTTTTATTCGAGCGGTGGTCGAATCAGGCCTGAACAGATCATGATCATTTTTCACTACCTAATTTAATCCAATTTTGAAAAATTACCTGAAATATTTCTTTTTGATCAGTCCGTCCGTCACTAAATTATTTATACAATCAAATAAAAAAATAATACAAATATTAAAATTTATATTTCAAATTCGTAAAATTCTCACTGAAAATTAATTAAGCTTAATGCCCAGGACTTATTTTAATATTATACAATAATTAATTATGTTGTGCTTAAAAAAAGAACTTTTAACATGTAGATTTAGACAAGTGCAACGCCTCTCTTTAAATTTTAGTACCTAAAAGGGTAGACATCAATAAATTCATTTCGTAGACTTTTTCTTTTAACAAAGCGGCAGCTTTCAATTTTCACCTTCTACCCCATGCCGTCAGTGTTATAGCTGCTGCTCAACCACATGCTGTAGCATGAGTTTTCTTTGCACATATATATTGGAATAAATTATAACCTATCCAAAGCCAATTCCAACAATGTCAATTCAGCATTCCAACGCCTGCGCGCTTCCTTTCCTTTTCTTTAAAGATAACTAACTGCATATATGATCAGTACAGCATATTGTTAAAGTTGCAATGGCAAAGGCAAAGGCAATGCTGGCATTGAAATGCAAATCTTTGCCTTGGCTTGCTCTAACTCTGGGGGTGTTGTGTTGGTTGTTTTGGACCTTCGAGTTTGGAGAGTGATTGGGCAGATGGATAAGTCTACCGTTCCATCCGTGAAATGGGTGCGATGGTCGCCCTCTCTCTAGGGAAGGCACGTTCTCCCATGTGAGCTTTGTTCCCTTTAATATTAAAAATTGCTCTCCGACTTCCCCATGTGGGCCTTTCATTCTAGAGCTCAAAATCCAAGCCTTTGATTCCTGTTCTCGGGGTAGCTGAAGCCCTTGATGGCCAAGTTTCAGCTGCACAATGTGAGGAAAGGGTGAGTTGGTGACTACAAAAGGCAAACTCCAATCTTCTCCAATTCTATCACCAATTCAGAGCTGTTTCCTAATAGTGTAATCCACCTAAGTTAGGAACTCTTCTGCCAATGCTGAAGCCATGTGAAAGTCATTCTCAGCCACTAAATTTCTTTCAATAAATTATTACTTTTTTCCGAGTTCGCTAGAGTATACAGTAGTCATGAAAACAAATGATAGCAAGCACCATGCATGCATTATAAGATCCCACCTTCGTGCAATTCTGTTATATGGATATGACCCTTTTTTATACTACAATTATTGCCTCACTGAATCTTGCTTTTTATCTAAAATAAAGCATAAGTTAATTAGTGAAAGCAATTACTTTGGAATAACCAAAGACGAAAACCAGGCTCAAATTTTAACCACGTAAAATTGTGTTTGCTTTCATATCTCACTCAAGTTTCTCCCATATATAGTTGCCGCTGGTTTAATTTCTTGCTCACCTTCAAATCAAAGGCTCTTAAATATCTCTCGAAAATATATAGTGGGTAATGATTAATTATCCAAATAAATCAATTGTTAATTTAATCGATTTAATCATAAAAACAAAGGTCTATAGACTTCCTATACGCATGATTCATCATATTTTTAGATGTCGACCCGAAGGTCAGAAACATCACATGGCCTGAAATCAGCAGGCCATGTGCTCAGGCATGCCAATCCGTAGCCATTAGCCATCGAATTCACACTCACACATCCTGAATTATCCTGTTTGCTTGCTATTTATTAGCTGAGGCCTGAACTCGATTGCGAAGGAACCAAATCCCATTTATTATACATTTACACTCTTTCAAGGCTGGGGCAAAAATACTTTGTCCCAAGAAGTTTTTAAAATGCCGAATGGGTTGTTGTCTCAAATTCAATGTTAATTAATATGAAATTTTATATCTAAATTCTATTAAATTTTGGGTTAATTATATATTAATTTATTGATTATTAATTTAGGATCCATTCCCAATTGGAATTTTTATAAAAAAAATGCTATTTGAGTAGAACTATTTTAAAAGTATAGTTAAAAGAATTTAAATTGACATTTGACAAACTTAATACATGTGTTGTAATGTTAAAAATGCTATTTGAGTAGAACTATTTTAAAAGTATGGTTAAAAGAATTTAAATTGACATTTGACAAACTTAATACATGTGTTGTAATGTTAAAAATATTTAATAGAATTTTTTATATTTTTAATAAATAAAAAAATAATAAACTTTATAAAATTAAATTACAAGTTTGTAAGTAAAATAAATAAATAAATTAAACAAAAAATAAATTAAACAAAAAATTTTGTTTTACTTTATATCTCTTGAATGTATTTATAAAGGAATAAATGATGATGAAAACCAACAGTTATTAAAGTGTCGTAAAATTCTGCTTTTACTTTAATGATATGCAGAATCCAATTGGATTTTGTTAATGATGATGAATGTAACAATGGACTGGGCACCCTCATCACTTTATTGAAGCATATTATAAATCATGAATGCAAATCACACTAGGACAGTATAATTGTCAACAATCATTTGATCTCTTTTAATCTGTTAATGTTGGTAGGGTATTGCGCTTTTAATTTGATGATTAAATTTTAAATTTTGATTATTTTAATTGTAAGATATTTAAAACATGTATGCATTTGAATTTTAGATTTTCACTAAATTTTATTCTAAGCCCCGAGTTACATTAATTCACAGATATAATTTTTTTTAAGATAATGTAATTACATACAAAATTAAGAGAAAGAATTTTATGAAATGGTTACTGCATGTCAACATATGTTTCTCATTCAAATTATACCACATGATCATATTATTAGAAATATCAATTATTTATTACACATTACATATCATAATTAAATGGTGTATATTTATTTTAATATATTCATTCATAATTTTGATAATAAATTATTTAATTTTTCTAATAATGTAATTATGTGACAATTTAAATGAAAATAACATATGCTAAATTGGATTAGACTTGTTTATAGACCGAGCTTGGTTAGGTTTGGGTTGTGCTTAAGTAGTAAATTATGGGACTTTATGTCGGTCTAGACCCGACCTGACTCGAATTTTGACTTGATATTTTGTCCAAACTTGTTTTTACAAACAACAAGAAAACCCAAGCATGTCCAAGCCTGCCCCCTTTTTTTTTAAATTCTTTTCCTCAATGTAATGTTTATGTTGTAAAATTTTCACAACTTCAAAGCTCTTACATAGCAAAACTTAAATAAATTACACAAACCAATACTCAAAATTTTTATATGTTATTTTTCAAGATTAAGCTAAATGTGCCCTATGTTATAGAATAACAATTATAAAAATTATTTATTAATAACATTTGAAATGAATCAACTTAATTATTTATTAATAACATTTGAAATGAATCAACATAATTGTTAATTAAATCAATTTTAAGAACATTTTCAATAATATAATTTTAGCTTTTCATTAAAAATTTAAAATAAATTACTATCATCATCGGAGTTTTGAAAGAGTTGTCATTATATAAATGGTTTAAATTTTGAAAAATTAAGGATTGTAAATAACATAAACTTTAAAATTTATATATGTTTCATTCAAATTTTTCTATAGTATTATTATTTTAAAAATTTGCTATTAGAGTAGTTTATATAATATTTGACATTTAATCTAATAATTTTTCTATATATTACTATAAAAAAGTGTTATTAAAATATGAGTTTGTATATGATGCACTGATAGTATATAGTTTTTATACATTGTCAATGCATTAGAGGTTGACACCTCATCAATTGGCAAATTAAAAAATATGCCAAGCCTTTAAAAGTAAATATAAATAATTTTTTTTAATTTGCTATAAGGGTTTATTGATGAGATATCAACATTTGGTGTATTAACAGTGTATAAAAACTATACACTATCAGTGCATCATATATAAATTCTTAAAATATTGGTTTGCAAAAAACGAGCCGACCAAGGTCGGATTTGGACTTTTAGAAACAAGGTCAAGGGTCGATCCATTTTTTAATTGGGTTTCATTTGTTAGCTCAAATCCATTTTACAGGTTTAATATTTTTGTTCATATCTATCCAAAAATTGGTGGGGCTTACGGGCTCAAGTCAGTAACTCGACCCATGAAGAGATCTATCTCAAATAACCATTTCATACCATCTTTTCTCACAAAATCAATATATTATCCAAAAATATTACTGGTTTGGCTAGAAATTGCAAGTTCCAAACATGTACACTCTTTTCATATTGTTTTATGAGAAATTCTACATATAACCAAAATATTTCTCCTTAGAACCCAATTTATTTTTGATATGACAAAGTCTACCTGTGTTGGGCTAGGCCCAATGGCGTCTAGGAATTACCACGTGGCAAGAACTCATTGGTCCACGTGGCCTTCGGCGATAGATGCTTAACGCATTACACCTGTTTCTAGCGACAGAGTCACCGTTCCACGTGGCCATCGACGATAGGGGTAGAAGAGCGCGATCATACCTGTCGACTGGCGACAGACCCAGAGTCTATCGCCTGCAATCATGACGCGACACGTAGCACGCATACATCTACCGCCCGGCGACAGATTCCTGGTCTGTCGCCTACAGTCATATGGCGACACGTGGTGCACGGTTTCGGCTCCCACTAGCGACAGACCCCTGACGCCACAATGTGCCACGTGGTATGTGTGTCTCGCTGGCGACAGGCTCCGGAAGCTCCCGATTTTTAAGGAACTTGTGTTATATTGGGACACAAACTCTTAACAAGATAATGTCATTATCCTTAAGCAATTAACCTAGAATGATGGCCTATAAATAGGCCCCCAGGTATGATTTTAGACCCTAATTTTTTGACTACTGGCTTTTACGCTTCCCAATATTGAAGAATTTTCTACTGACTTAAGCATCGGAGTGTCTACGCAGGGAACCACCCCTGCGTCCCTCTGACTTTTATTGTTTTACAGAAGCTTCTTGGAGACACGTGGAGACTTAGTACGAACATCGACATCAGCATACTTTTATTGTTGTTTTTGTGCAACAACAATTGGCGCCGTCTGTGGGAAACGTATAAAAGCCAAGATTTTCTAAGATGGTGAGAACACGATCGACAAACGTAAGGACTGAAAGTGAGGAAAACTCTGTGAGCTCCCCTGAACAACAGATTCGCCAGACAAACCAGGTGAACAGGGAGGAAGAAAGAATTACTGTGTCAGTGGCAAAATTCGAAACTCTGAGGCGACAGAGCAAGGAAACAACCCAGGCGCTACGAGCCATGGTGGATCTGTTCCAAGGAGTTCTCCCGACATTGGATCTGCCGCCTGCCGTGCAGAACTTGGTAGGAGGAACAAGTAGGGGTGTCCCGCTGCAAGTGTTGGGGCAACAGGAGTACACAATAGCGGCAGACCCCTCTCGTCGGCGAGAGGTTCCCTCTGTGGAAGAGCAGGACTTTCATCAGGGTGCGGTAGGACAGGCTAGCGGGAGACCTGTCTCAAGCACCCAGTGAGAGGCTGAGGAAGCAATAAGGTTAGAGCATGCGACAGGTGTCAGGCGACAGGGGAGCGGGAGACCTGTCACAGACACTCAGCGAGAGGCTGAGGAAGCAATAGGGTTGGAGCCTGCGACAGGTGTCAGGCGACAGATTCCACATGTAGGGCGGCAGATGTCTGGGCGACAGGGTCTACCGCCCATCCTAATGACTTGTCAAATTTCGCTGATACTAAATTGGAACATGGTGTTGGAGGTGCTGGAAAGAATGGTGGAGAGGATCAAAGCATTTGGGGAGCCGGGTCGGAGTTCGACCTCACCTGGTGCACGCAGATGGTACGAACAAATGCACCTCAAGCGAAAGGTAAGGAAGTAGTCGTAGACCTACCTGATTCGTCTCATGCCAGAAATCAGCTTGCTCCCCCCGTAGACATGAAAAAGATGATAGAACATGTGTTAGAGGAGAAAAAATTAGTGTCTGCGGAAGAGAGTCAGAGAAGAAGAGTACCGTTCTGCGTGACCATCATGCAAAAGCCTCTGCCCCCAAAGTTCAAAATGCCGCAGATGGCCGCATACACCGGAAAGATGGACCCCTACGACCATATGCAAAACTATGAAGCCCTAATGCTGCTACATGGATGGGAAGATGAGATAATGTGCAGGGCCTTTTCCTTAACTCTATCCGGACACGCGATGAAATGGTTCAATAACCTGCCTGAAGGGTCCATTATCTCTTTTGACCAGTTGCGAAGCGAGTTTCTCAAAGCGTTTGCGGTAAATAGTCAGAGAAGGAAGGAACCGACCTATTTGCTCACTATTAAGCAGGGAGCTAAAGAGTCATTAAAGAGTTATGTAGATCGGTTCAGAGATGCCACTTTAGAGGTACGAGACCTACAAGTCGGTATAGCCGTGGCAGCCATGTTACATGGAACAAGGTCTGAGAAATTGCAAGAATCCCTGTCGCTAGAACAGCCAACTACCATCTCAGACTTGCTTTCCCGAGCACATAAGTATATAACCCAGGAGGAAGTAATGAAAATAGTGGTGAGAGGAGAGTCCAAGGACAGAAGGAAACGAGGAAGAAAGGCCACTGAAGCATCTTCTAGCCAACCGAGAAAGTTTGAGAAAGCTCCCACATTAAAATATAATTCTTATACACCACTTACTGAATCTCGGGCTTCAGTGCTGGCAGCTATCGAAGGATCAGGGCTTATACAGACTCCAAAGAAGACGTCAGGGAATCTGGGCCGTGATTCAAGGTCGTATTGTGATTATCACTCAGCGCATGGGCATACAACCGAAAAATGTAAGGAGTTGATGAATCAGCTAGAAAAACTAGCACGAGAGGGAAAAATAAACCGTTTTGTATGGAGAGGTGATAGAACTAACTATTCTGCACAGAACAGAGGGAACAATTTCAGAGAGAGAAGAGGTGAAAACAGAAGACCTGTTAGACGAAATGAAGATGAAAGAAGAGATAATAACAGAAGGGTAGAAAGAAGGAATCGAGAGGAAGATAATGAACCCACGGGGCCAGCTATTAACGTGATATCCGGAGGTGAGTCGTTAGCTGGCACTTCTTCCTCGTCTCGAAAGACCTACGCCCGGCATGCTTATCAAATTAATTCAGTGATGGAAGAAAAACATGATGAAGAGCCTATTACTTTCACGCCAGCTGACAGAGCTGATGTGGTGATCCCTCATGATGACCTAATGGTGATTTCGACGGTAATAGCAAAACACCCAGTAAGTCGCATCCTAGTTGATAATGGGAGTTCGGTAAGTTTGATTTACTGGAGTTGCTTTGAAAAAATGAGCATCTCGAAGGATCGACTGGAGCCAGTCACCACACCACTGTATGGATTCTCAGGAGAGAAAGTGAAGGTGGAAGGCGCAGTTCAGCTACCTGTGACATTGGGTGAAAGCCCGAAGTGTGTCACTCGACAAGTGTTATTTATGGTTGTGAAGTCAACGTCAGTGGCGTACAATATGATCCTCGGGCGCCCATTGTTAAATGACATGAGAGCTGTGGTGCATCCCTGCTATTTGTTAGTGAAGTTTCCGACTACCCGCGGTGTTGGACAAGTGAAGGGAGATCAAAAGAAAGCCAGAACATGTAACATCGCATCTACCACATGTAAAGGGATTCAGAGGAAGGAAACCCTTACAATTGAAGAACCTCCTAAACCAAAACCTGATGAGGAAATGGAAACGATCCAGTTAGATGACGAAGATAAAGGGAAAATAGTATATGTGGGAAGCCAGCTGCCTGAACAAGCAAAAAGGGAGATGGTCCAATGCTTAAAAGAGAATTGTGATGTGTTTGCATGGACCCCAGCTGATATGCCAGGAATAGACCCTGAAGTTATTTGCCATCGGTTGAACGTAATCTCAGGGGCAAAGCCGATAAAACAGAAGAAGAGGAATTTTGCTCCAGAGAGGCAACAGGCAATAAAAGAAGAAATCTCGAAGTTGTTGCAAGCAGGATTCATCAGAGAAGTTAATTATCCGGAGTGGTTGGCCAATGTTGTGATGGTGAAGAAAGCCAACGGGAAATGGAGAATGTGTGTGGACTTCACAGATCTGAATAAAGCTTGTCCTAAGGATTCATATCCACTACCTCGAATTGACAGGTTGGTGGACGAAACTTGTGGGTATGAATTACTTAGCTTCTTGGATGCCTTCTCAGGATACCACCAAATCATGATGCATCCGGATGATGAGGAAAAGACTTCATTCATTACCGATAGTGGGACATTTTGTTACCAAGTAATGCCATTCGGTCTGAAGAATGCGGGGGCAACCTACCAGCGCATGGTAAACAGGGTGTTCCAAGACTTGTTGGGCAACACAATGGAAGCCTATGTCGATGATATGATCATCAAAAGTCGACAGGGAGAATCACATGCCGAAAAGATGACAAAGGTGTTCAAGGTGTTGCGGCAATACAAGATGAAGTTGAATCCTAGTAAATGTTCATTCGGGGTGAGGTCTAGAAAGTTCTTAGGATTCATGATTACTAATCGGGGGATAGAGGCTAATCCTGAGAAAGTTCAAGCTATTTTGGACATGAGGCCACCAAATACTATAAAAGAAGTTCAAAAGCTAACAGGAAGAATAGCAGCCTTGAGTCATTTCTTGTCCAAATCAGCTGAAAGGAGTCTACCATTTTTCAAGGCGATAAAGGCAGGAAAGAATTTCAAGTGGACAGAAGAGTGCAACGACGCCTTTGAAAAGTTAAAAGACTACCTAAAAGAGTTGCCCCTATTATCTCGACCACAGCTCGGAGACCACTTCATGTACCTCGGTGTAGGAGAGAAAGCTATAAGTGCGGTGCTGATAAGAAAGGAAGGGGATAGGGATTGCCCGATCTATTATGTGAGTAAAGTTCTACTAGATGCCGAGACAAGATACCCCTTAGTTGAAAGGATATCTCTATCCTTGGTGATGGCAACTCGGAAGTTACGACCTTACTTCCAAGCTCACTCGGTGACTATCTTAACGAATCAGCCTTTGAGACAAATACTGCAAAAACCAGAGCATTCCGGTTGTCTGATCAAATGGGCCATTGAATTAAGCGAATATGATATACACGTCCAGCCTCGCCAAGCAATAAAAGGGCAGGCGCTGGCAGATTTCATTGTAGAATGCACTGGCAGAGAAGTCCGGGTAGAAACAGAGTTAGTTTGGTGGAAATTATTTGTGGATGGAGCTCGTAACATGGATGGCAGTGGAGCCGGAATTGTGCTAACTTCGCCTGAAGGGGAACCTATGAGTATTCCCTACGTTTCGACTTTCCAAGTTTAAACAATACAGCCGAGTACGAAGCCTTGATAGCTGGAATGAAACTTGCTGAGAAAATGGGAGTCAGCAACTTAATGGCCCACAGCGATTCGCAATTAGTGGTAAACCAGTTCTCGGGTGAGTATGAAGCACGAGAACCAGCTCTGGTTCCCTATCTGCAGAAAGTACAATTATTGGCACAGTCATTTAAGAACTTCAAATTGGCCCAGATAAACCGGTCAGAGAATAACCATGCAGATGCCCTTTCAAAGTTAGCTTCTTCTAGAGGAGTCAAAGGGGGTATGGTCAAAGTGGAATCCCTCGCTAGGCCAAGTATTGAAGAAGAAGATGTCTGTGATGTTGAAATCGGAGGCGATTGGAGAAGCCCAATCAAAGATTACATACTGGGGGGCACATTCCCCAGTAACAGAGACGAAGCTCGAAGGCTGAAGTTAAAAAGTGCCAGGTTTACAGTGGTGAATGGGGAACTCTATAAACGAGGATTCACAATGCCCCTGTTGAAGTGTCTAGGTCCCCAACAGGCTAAGTACACTTTAGCTGAAGTTCACGAGGGAATATGTGGTGAACATTTAGGGGCTCGAGCCTTGGCCTCGAAAATATTGCACACAGGGTTTTATTGGCCTACACTGACGAAGGATGCCACAGAAAAAGTGAGAAGATGCGAAAAATGCCAGAAATTCGCTCCTATAACTACCGCGCCTGTTTCGTCTCTCCAAAGCACTCTCCAACCAACTCCATTTGCACAATGGGGACTAGATATCCTGGGACTTTTTCCCCAAGGCTCAGGACAAAGGAAGTATTTGCTTGTGGCCACAGACTACTTTACGAAATGGATAGAAGCCGAGCCTTTGGCTACAATTTCTGAGAAGAAGGTGGAAGTAATGGTGTGGAAAGACATAATTTGCCGATTTGGGATCCCCCGTGTGATAAATGCAGATCATGGGAAGCAGTTCAACTGTGACGCATTCCTAAATTTTTGCAGTGGCCTGAAGATTCTCCTAAGAATATCTTTTGTATCTTACCCACAGGCCAATGGGCAGGCAGAGGTGAGCAATCGAACTATACTGCACGGGTTGAAGACTAGACTGGACAAGGCAAAAAGAGCATAGGTAGATGAGCTCCCAAGTGTCCTATGGGCATACAGAACGACAAGCAAAGTGTCAACAGGTGAAATACCATTCAATTTGGTATATGGCACTGAAGCCCTCATCCCAGTAGAAGTTGGAGCTGAGTCACCCCGATTGGTCCCCTACATCGAAGAACTCAATTCTCAGGGACTAAAGGAGAATCTAGACCTGTTAGACAAGCTGAGAGACAAAGCAAAAATGAGACTGGCTGCCTACCAACAGAGAGTAGCTGCTTATTACAATGCACGGGTCAAGAACAAATAATTGAAAGAAGGGGACCTTATATTGAGAAAGTCGGCAATTACAAACGCCCATAGAGAAGATGGAAAGCTCCGGGCTAATTGGGAAGGACCATACAGAATCAGAAAAATGGTTGGACCTAGCACTTGCACCTTAGAAACCTTGCAAGGAAAGAAGATCTCAAAGACTTGGAATGCCAACCATCTTAAGCTATATTGGCAGTAAAAATTGTAATTTCTGATTTCTGACTGCTATTATTCTTGTCTTTACTTTCCCATCTATCGCTACATTTACTTTGCAGATGTTATTATTTTTCTGATTCATAAATAAAGGTTAGCCAATCATTTTCTATATTCTCTAACGCAATATGTGAGACAGATCATGTGTTACAAGAATTGAAATGAGGCAACAGCCGGCAAACAAAAAGTCCCTAAGCGAAAAATGCGCGAGACGGGCAATTAAAGTCCCCAAGCGAAAAATGCGCGAGACGAGCAAACAAAAAGTCCCTAAGCGAAAAATGCGCGAGACGGGCAATTAAAGTCCTTAAGCGAAAAATGCGCGAGACGGGCAACTAAAGTCCCTAAGCGAAAAATGCGCAAGACGGGCAAAAACAAAGTCCCTAAGCGAAAAATGCGCGAGACGGGCAAACAAAAGTCCTTACGCACGGAAAAGTACGCGATAGGTAAAGACTAGTCCTTCAATACGTAACGTGCGTACGAAAGGTAAAGGTACAAGCTATATAGCAATTTACGAGGTACGTTACAAAATTTCCGGATTCATATGTAGCAATAAGTTGACAAATTATGATTAAACTTTGACGTTTTTAGTATTGATTACTCTAATAAGACCTTAAGCGAAAGTAACGCGAAATAGGCACAACGCTCGAGACAAGTTCATATTTGAACGAAATGACGACACTGTTTCAAACAAGAACTTGGGGAGCAACATGGTGTAAAAGTAAAGTCATACAAGGTACTCCACTAAATTTACATAAGCAAGAGAAAGAACTACAAAATGAAAACGGTACTTTTCATTCAAAATGAACCTATACATCGGAATTAACAAACAAAATAAAAACTATAAAACTCTAATCTACGGCGATGACCGAATCAGTCGGCTGGGAAGGCGCTACATCGGCGCTAGCGTCTCGAGAAGCTTGGGGTTCAGGAACTGGAGGAGTCAAAGAACCAGGATCCCGGGAAGACGAGGGAGCCACCCCGGAAACAGGAATGTCACTTGAAAGCCCACTTGAAGGCCCAACCACGGCCGCAGAGTCTGGCACGGGATCAGCGGCAGCAGAATCTAAAATCTGGAGCTCGTCGCTGTCCAGCCCCAGCAGTGCCTCGATAGACTCAGGCTGATCGCCTGTCTCGATAGGCTCAGAGACGTCACACACTGTCGGAGGCTCAGATTGATCAAGTGCTTCAGAAGACTCAGGCATGTGTAGTGGCTGTCGAGTAGGCCACGGACCTTCAAGGTTGTCCAGATTATCTACAGCCCCTTTCGCTAAATAGGCCTCTGGACTTTGTGCGTCGGGCTCATACATGGTCCAAGAAGGAGCATCGTAGTACTTAGCCTCCTCAGTGAATAGCAATTCAGGAAAAGCCTCATTGGGCCGATGCCTCTCCAACCAAGCGCGAGCCAAATAGAAACCGTATTTAATAAACCCCGTCGAGAAAGCCGCTTTCTTGTCAAAATAATGCTGGGACAAGCGGTATTCACGAACGGCCTCGATTCGAGCTTCTCTTTGACGATCCAGTACATTGTGCAGCTCCTCAATAGCCTCATCTCGCTGCCTCTCCATGGCTCCCCGGTCATCGACGGCCTTATTATAAGCCTCTTGGTACCCTTGAAGGGAAGACACCTTCGCCTGCTCTTCTTGGAGCCTTCGCTCGAGATCAGCATTTTTTCGCTCAAGATCAACTCTCCTTTTGTTTACCTCCTCCACCCTGTTGACATAAGGACGAAGCTGGTTAACCTCGTTTGAAAGCTCCATCTTTTGATCCCGAAGCTCGCGAATCTCTTTGTCAGCTTGCTCCCTGAGAGCCCTGTGCCGAGCATTGATGGCCGCAATTTGTTGAGCTGACTGATAAGACAAAAAACAAAAGTAACTCAACAAATCTTTTAACGAAAAAAGTTTAGACAAGGAAATTAGTTACCAAACTCTTACCTTCATAGCGAGATAATCAGAATTATCTTCCGCCTCCGAGATGTTTGTAAACAACCCAGCCTCGTCACGAGGAAGAATGGTGCTCCAAGCCAGACGAGACGCTATCCCGGCATCCTCGATGCTGTCATTGTCGTTCACTCCGGGATAGGTCTGAAAATCGTCCCCACTAACGACGACCCCACTATCAATCACATAACGCCTCACAGTAGGGTCTACCACCTTGGGTAAGACTGGTCTTGTAGGCATCGAGGCTTCAACAATCAGCCTCTTCCTGTATTTGCGCCTTGGCTGGCGAGGAGCCGACCTACCCTCGGCAACACGAGAGCCACCTTCTTGAGGGACTGGATCACTCCTTTGGGACTCGGAGCTCTCGCGATCGCCTGAACCTCGATCAGGGACAAGAGGCCTCTTCCGTTTGTTTCTCCCGGCCTCTTGTGTAGGGCGGCTGGATTCGCCAGTAGAAGGTGGAGGAGGAGTAGGAGCACGCGCTGGCCCAGATGGGGCTCTAACTTGCGACTGAGAAGGAGGAGCCGCTCGAGCAGCAGCAGCACTGGCATCCCTCCTACGCATCAAATCTCGGAAGTTCATGCCTACACAATATATAAAGAAAGGATTAGCCGACCGAGCGAAACACCACGCACACGTGTACAAAAAAAAAGGATGGAAAACCTAGAAAACCACCAAAGTCCTCTAAAATATCCAGATTCGAATCCAACGAAAAATCAACGAAAGGACTCCCAAAGGCGTCAGCCTGAGCCCACTCAGGGCCATCCCCTGAATAACCACTAGTACCCGCAGCCTCAGGGGTCCCGTCCTCCGAATCTGAAGAGGACTCATCTACAAGGCGGCCCACAGGGGTAGATGCTTCGGCTACTAAGACCGGGGATGGCTGACTAGGGCCAGCATCGGGTAAACGAGGAGTTGTGGGCAGGTTAGATGGGGCAGCAGAAGCTTCAAGAACGGTCATGCTTACGCCCCAGCCGGCGGCGGCAATGTTTTCCGGGGTTAGAAGAGAAAATAAATTACGCTCCCTGGTAGAACAGATTTGCCGAATAGGCTCGCCAAATTGGTCTCTTAAAATTTCTGTCCTAAACCTGTCCGAACGCTGTGAGTGGTCAGAGGTATCACGATTCCACCTAGAGCGAATCCGCAGATTGCTTGGAATCTCAACAACGACCCACTCGCTCTCAAAACCGCGCAGTTTATTGGGGAGATCCGAGAAGATTTTATTATTAGGAAATTCGCCGACTGTCAACCGTTGAAGAGAGAACGTCATCAATCCCTTCAGCCTACGAACTCTAAAAAAGGCGCTTAAAAGGGGAATCGTGGGAACAATACCCAGATGATGGCACACTATGGAAAACGCTACCAGCTGAGCCCACGCATGGGGGTGGAGTTGACACGGGACGATGTCCTTGTATCTAAGAAATGCTTCGCCAAACTCCGGAAGTGGGAAGCGAAAACTAAAAGACAAAGAAGCCTTATGGACGGCCACACCACTTCTAACCAAGTCAGGCGTGACCTCCCCTTGCACTGGAAGTCTATAGCCATAACCCGAGGGAAGAGGGAAACGAGTCCTAATATCCTCTAAGTCAGTGTTTGTCAACGAACACACAAGACCACCTGTCTTAAGTGTTTTACCCGGGCGTAACAAAGACATGGCAAAAGAAAGCAAAAACTACCCGGCGACAGACTCTCCAGGCGACAGACCTAGTAAAACGACAAACCTTTGGGCGACAGACCCCTTGGGCGACAGACTTACTGAAAGAGACACTTGCGGAAGACTAAACTCTATGCGAAAGACGAAATCACCTGCGGGAGACCTAAACCTAGTACGATATGCGAATATATAAGGCGACAGGGGTATACTTACTGACGATAAGATAAGCGAGAGACTCCAGGCGTGAGAGCGAAAGACTCTTTGTGGCGAAAGAGCGGAAAAATGGGCGACAGATGGCTGTTCAGAGGTTTTCTCGTGCGTTCTCTCGTTGGGTCCCAGACGTTTATATAGCCGCGACAGGGAATGCCAAACGTCGCGCTTGATCACACCTGTCGCAGAGTAGAATTTTTCACCTGCAAAAAATGCCAAAGAAATTGCAAAAACAAAAGAAAAACAAAGAGGACTATTCACAGTGGGTTAAGGCCCAAAAACACATATTTATACTCTCTTGGTTGGAGAAATCCAACAAGAGAGTGGGGAGCAATTGATATGACAAAGTCTACCTGTGTTGGGCTAGGCCCAATGGCGTCCAGGAATTACCACGTGGCAAGAACTCACTGGTCCACGTGGCCTTCGGCGATAGATGCTTAACGCATTACACCTGTTTCTAGCGACAGAGTCACCGTTCCACGTGGCCATCGGCGATAGGGGTAGAAGAGCGCGATCATACCTGTCGACTGGCGACAGACCCAGAGTCTATCGCCTGCAATCATGATGCGACACGTAGCACGCATACATCTACCGCCCGGCGACAGATTCCTGGTTTGTCGCCTACAGTCATATGACGACACGTGGTGCACGGTTTCGGCTCCCACTAGCGACAGACCCCTGACGCCACAATGTGCCATGTGGTATGAGTGTCTCGCTGGCGACAGGCTCCGGAAGCTCCCGATTTTTAAGGAACTTGTGTTATATTGGGACACAAACTCTTAACAAGATAATGTCATTATCCTTAAGCAATTAACCTAGAATGCTGGCCTATAAATAGGCCCCCAGGTATGATTTTAGACCCTAATTTTTTGACTACTGGCTTTTACGCTTCCCAATATTGAAGAATTTTCTACTGACTTAAGCATCAGAGTGTCTACGCAGGGAACCACCCCTGCGTCCCTCTGACTTTTATTGTTTTACAGAAGCTTCTTGGAGACACGTGGAGACTTAGTACGAACATCGACGTCAGCATACTTTTATTGTTGTTTTTGTGCAACAACAATTTTAATTTTATGACAAAATTACCCTAAAGAAAAAGGCTTATTAACCTAGTGAGATTACTTAATTATCCTTTTCTTCTTTCTTTCTTCTTCTTCTCACAATCTAGTGGTCAGCTTTTACATTGGCTGCCGGTCATTATTGATGGCCACCACTTGTCGGTAACGATTTGCTTTAAAAAAAAGATCAAAATTTTTGCCCTTTCCTCTTTTTTTTACTTCTAGCCTCGGTTTTTTTTTAATACCCAAAATGCAATAGATATTGAAGTTGCAGACTTAGGCATTAGCTTTAAGATCTTCTTTTTATGTTTTAAACTAATCAGATCGGAAGGCAGATAAAGTCAAAAGGAATAAAATGTTGCCAACGGCTGATGGCTGATGGTTGGCAGAGGTGGTCGGCACGGCAGTTGGCTGCTGGATTCTGAATACGGTAGTTTAGGTTGTGAAGGTTAAAAGGTTTGAATAAGGATTAAACAGAAAATTGATTTAGGTTGTAATGATTGTAAAAAAAATTTAATTTTTGGTTGGGTTGTATTTAGTAATTGATTTTAAAGCGAAAATATTAAATTGTGTTGTGTATAAAATTTCTCTTGTTTTATTTGTTTATTTCTTTTTTTTAATGAGATTAATATAAATTTGACCTTTATTTTGCACAATATTTTATGCATGAATTAAAAAAAAAATTTTAAACCCAAAATTTTTAATTCTATTTGATATAAAAAAATAAATCTCAAAATTTTGTATTCATTTGACCAAAAATATCAAATATGAACAAATAAATTATAAAATGCAGTGTTAATAAGGTAGAAATTGAATAAATTATAATATCTGATAATTCAATTAATAATTAATAATAATCTACAGAGCAAGAAGTGAACCCACTCCTAATGATTGGATCACGTGGTAGTTTTTGAGTGTGTATATATAACTAAATTTGAATTAACATGAATTTAAAAAATTCAAATGATTCAAAAGATAAATTCAAAATGATTTTAAATTAAATTAATTTGATTTTACAATTTAACATTTAAACACGATGATTCCAATCTGATGATCGAATCTAAAATATTTGGAAACCTTTTCGACTCAACGATGTGACTCAACCCAAATCTGATGGATCCATACAATTGCCACTTAAAACCGAAAGGAAATTACAGAAAATTGGGCATTGACAAGGCCTGGTACAGTAGGTGGGATTTAGGAGTGAATGAACATAGGGAATATAAACAGAAACATATTTAAAGCTCACAGTGACATTGTGGCCTAGATCACCAAGCTCAGTTCAGAGTTCAGACTTCTAGAGCCAACTGCCTTCATTAATGCTTCTGTTAGACATTGTCCTGGAAAAATAATTGAGAACCCTGTTCATTTTAACTTAAGGATAACAATTTTTAACTCAACGCCAATTTGGATTGAAAATTGAATATATATATATATATATATATTTATTTATTTATTAGAAAATTGCCCTGTGCTTCGCTACGGGAAATTTTTTTTTTTACAATTTTTTGTTCAAATTCAGTGCATACAAATGAAGAATTAAAAATTAAAATACTCAAGATTTGAACAATCATGCTAGTTAATTTGTTACAAAACCTTATTGAAATTTTGGTTCAATATAAACATAGAATAACAAAAGAAGTAAAAGTAGAAATAATATTACTATTGTTACATATAGATTAAAGTTACTTTTCGAGAAAGTATTGCAGCAATTGAATAGAATACAACAAAACTAGAACACACAATAATGTTAAGGATTTAACTAAAAAAATTGTTGAGAAAAAAAATTGTTGAGAAAAAAAACAAAAAGACCAAAGTAAAAAAAATTGTTGAGAGCAAAAAAAAAATAAATGGACAAGTGTCAAGCAAATAGAGAAGAGGAGACAAATATATATATATATATATATATATATATATATATATGTATAGATATAGAGTATATGTTTTTATAAAAATAGTAACAAAAAAAAAACAAACGCTTGTTAGACCAAGTGAAAAGAATTTGATGCTCTTTTAGTAAGATCTCTAATTTTAATCTTATGAATGGAGATAAAACAGAAATAACAAAATTTTTTGATTCAGATATCGGCTTAATCAAAACTCAAAATGACTTTTGAATATCGAAAAAATTTTCAACAAAAAGAAATAATAACGAAAAATGGAAGAATAATGCTAAATCAAATCCTAAAATGAAGTTGGGACCCTTGTTGTCATTGAAAGCAGTGACGGAAAACTTTGACAGTTGCTGGTTGCTACGACTACGAGGGTGGCCACCCCACTAACAGTTGCCGATGGTGGCTGTGACCGAGGCCCCGTTTGGATGGTGCAGCGACATTTTGGCCTAATTTTTTTAGGCGTGCCGTGTACATTCCCATCCCATCAATGCAGTTAGGGGCTTACGCCTTCACTGGGAAGGGTTCAGTTAAAAACTGACTTCTTTGGTGGAAATTAATTTGTCTACCTTACCCTCTTTCAATTTTTTTGTTAAATTATTTATTTTATTAATTTTTTATTTTTTATTTTGATGTTTTAATTATTTTTTAATTTGAGATTTTCAATTTGAAGTTTATTTATAGTAGAAAATATTATTTATATTTATATAAATATTTTTTATTACTCAAAATTCTAAATATCTTATTTTAATATAAAATAGTGTATCATAATTTATTAAATAAAAATTTAAATATTTCATATGTTAAATATTAAAATATACATGAAAATAATTTTTAGAATAATTATCTAATATACCGTGGAGTTTTTTTAATTCCATAAATGAGATTAGAATGATACATATGTCATATTTTATTTATTTTTTATTTTTTTAATATTTTTATAAGACATATGTCATCATTCTAATTTTATTTGTAGAGTCAACAAACTTTATTGATAGTGTATTAGATATTAATCTTAATTTTTATATATTTACAAAAATATGATTTTTTTCATTTGGTGATATGGCAAAAAAAATATTGGGTACGTGCCAATCATTTAAAAAAAATTCATTTTTTATTTGGTAGGTGGCCTTGGCTTAACGAAGATAAAGAGATATTAAGACTTTAACATCTCAAATTCGAGTTTCATCAAATATAAATTTGATGAGATTGAATGTTGTAACGATAAAATTAAAAATTTTAAAAATCAATGGTGAAATATGTGAACTATAAGTTTAGATGCAAATTAGTGGTGATGGTAAAATGAAGTGTAGGGAGAAAAAAATCATCGAGAAAATTAAGTGAAAATTCACATATATGAAATTTATAGTATATATTTAATATTTGTGAAAATTAATAAATATTGAAAATTGCTAAAACTATTTTACATGAAATTTTTTTAATAAATTTAGAACAATTTTTTTAATAAATTAAAAATTACTAAAATTATTTTATATCAAATAATACCTTTGTTATTAAATATTTAAAATTTATTTTATGTGTATTTTAATGTTATTTAACATTTAAAATCTTTAAAGTAAAAAGAAAGTGGAAGAGTTAACAAAAATAAACAATTATTTAAAAATTTTAATTAAAAAAAATAATTTTCTTGCCACATGGTCATTACCCTCTCCCAGTAAAACTGGTTTAACGAGGTGTGCAACGCCAACGCTTATAAGCCCAAGGACCCCCTTTTCTTTTTCGATGTGGGATTGAGTGCACACTGCTTACCTCTTGCTGAGCACTTGGCGTGACATTCTCCCCCACCTAGCCTTGTGATGCCCTCGTCACGCAAACCCCGCACTAGGGCGCACCCTACCTACCCTCACCTGGGAGCTTGGCGTGCTGGCTGGCCACCCTGCCTACTTGCATATGGGGCGCTTGGCGTGAGTCGGAAGAGACCAGAGGCTGCTCTGATATTACTTGTCACGTAGCCATTACCCTATCATCGCAAAACCAACTTAACGGGATGTGCAGCGCCAACGCTTATAAGCCCAAAGGCCTCCCTTTTCCTTTTCGATGTGAGATTGAGTGCACTCTGCCTACCCTTGCTGGGCTGTTAGCGTGACATTACAAAATAAAAAATGAACTTATTTTAAAGAAAAAAGAATAAATATGGGTAATAAATTTACCGAATGATCCAAGAAAAGACTGGAACTTTTTTTTTTTTTTGGGTTACAAAGACTGGACCTTTATCTCCGCATGGAATTGGAAGAGCAGAGTAATAAGCTGTACCGTAAGATGCAATCCAAATACATCTCATGATAGAGTTGGAATAAAATTTTCACTGTATTATAAACGAATGTTAAATTTTGTCACTCTAATTTTATTTAATTTGTTTTACTACGATGATGTTCAAAGTTTTCAATACAACTGAAAATGTGATATGGATAATTAATACCTGTGATATGTCATGTTGGAAAAGTTATTATTAGTTTTTTATATTAAATTTTACACTAAAATAACTACTTTCCAATTAGTATATTCAAAAAATTATATATATTAAAAATTATTTTTAATTTATCAAATAAATTAAAATTAAAATAAACAAAAAAGTTCTAATTGAAGACAAAAATAATTATTATCCATTTTAAAAAAATAATAATAAATAAAATAAGATATGTGTTACTGTCTTAATTCTATTTGTAAAGTTTAAAAATTGTGCTGACAATGGATTATAAAATTAATGCAACTGCTGTAACTGGAAATTGAAGTATAACTTTGACATCACCGGCTTTTTTTTTTTTTTTGTGATAAGAGAAATATTAAACTTTACAAAATATCATAACTCATTTTTTATTGATCAAAAGGTCATTGTGACATCACCGGTTTCTAACAACACCGCACGCATTCATGCTTGAATTAGAATTTTCTTTTACGTTTATTTTAAGACTTATTTGATAAATTAATTTACTTTTCATATTTAATGTTTGAAAAAATTTTCTTTTAACATAAAATTTCATAAATAAAATGCGGACACTTTTGCTAAAAGTGAAATATCATAATTTTTTGTAATTTATTTTAAACATGTTAACAAAATATTCCATTTCGCTTAATTTTGATAAAAAATCAGTAAAATTGAACGTAAAGTGACAAAAATCCAATAAAATTAAAATACACCGACAACGTTCAATATTCAATTATAATAGTGACAAAATTGTCATTTACTCCAATTTTTTTGGTACATTACTCCGAATATTTTTTGTTCTCAAATTTTAACCTTCTGAAAAAAAATTAAAATTATATATATATATTCGCGAAATAGAGTAAATATTAAAAATAATTTTCAATTACTTATGATTTTTTTATTATTTATCGCTTTTCAATCAAGCAAAAAAAAAAAATAAATGCAGAAGGCATTGGCCAGTGGGCCAATTTTAAAGCGTTTTGTATTGGAAGTGAAGAGTCACATCCCTTGAATCTTGATATCATTCTAAACTTACCATATAAAAGAGACTTCCAATGATTTTGCCACAAATCTTACGGGAATATTTCATTAGCTATGAGGAAGTTGGCCACTGCCCTTGACTAAGAGTCTGACACTGCCCCAATGTCCCTTGGCATTTGGTAATCTACTAATGAAACAGTTGAATATGAGTTAATTCATGAATGCAATTTAACATAAACAAGTAATCAAATGAGCCTTCACAGATGTTTCAGCTATTAACAAATATAAGGCCTATGTGCTAACCATTTTCTTAGGAAACCGACCTTGTAGCATTTACTTGGGCCCTTGCTACCTACTTGAATCTTCACAGTTCTTTTGTTTGTTTCTATTTACAAAATAAACATGGAAATCTAGACACCAAATGCAATGTGTGATTAGCTAAAGGCTGACATGGTCTAAGAGGTGGGAGGGGAAACCATTGAATTCTTAATTGAGATCGATATCAACCCGTTCGGGGTTTCCCCTTTCTGTCTGATTGTTAACTAGCTCTATGCCTAGCTGTCCTTTGTCTCCTGCGCCAAAAGCGTAAAGCTTCCCTGACTCTGTGAGTGCAAATGTATGGGCATTCCAGTATATTGAGTTTGTAAGGCTGATCTGTACCACCCGTTCATTCAGTTGCTTCAATGATGTTACCAGTTCTGGGCTCAACACATTAGCATGTCTGTTTCCCTGCCAGATATGCAATAAACCAAAATGAAATTGTTACAGGATGAACATTTTTTTTACTTGTTGACACTCAATGAATTCATATGCCCCTTCCTTTCCCATGTTCAAGGACAACATTGTTATACTAATGTCAGTGCCCAATTAAAACTAGTGTGTGCACGACAAAGAGAATGCCAATTCTTCAAGGAGAACAGCCTACTTGATGAATCCACATCAGATGCGGTGGTGGTTTCACTGCATCACTTCCTTTGAAATCTAAAACTTTCTCAAAGATGACTACTAAGAACAAGGTTATAAGGAAGTGAACTTGCATATCATAGTGGTGTGTTTATTTCAGTATTTGGAAAGAAAAAGAATAACACTCAATGGGGTCAATGAGAATAAGAAATGCGTCTCTACAAGTAAAACCATAATCGCCCTCAGAGGCATATGCAGGCATATTACAAGTAACAACAGACAAAAAGTGTTGCAACTTTGAACTAATTAAATGGTTGATGTCATTTTCCTTTCAAAAGTTATTTCAGAAATCATCCAATGTCCATACCATTATTAGAAAATAGTGAAATAGTATGAAATATTAATCAGGTTTGATGATTAATCTCAGGTCAAGCATCCTGCAAATCTTTTATTTGAAAACTCAGGATATCATGAAGAACCTTCCATAAAACTAAACAAGAGCAAAGTTAATCACTACAGAAAGTTAAAAGGAGAGGAAAGTTCAAACCTGTCCTTCAGCCACGGTATTATGTCCTAAGCTAGCAGATTCCCCACAACCAAAAGAGTATACACCACCATCATCAGATACCACAAAGGTTGTATAGTCCCCTGTAGCAACATGAACTGCTTTGACATTGCTTAATGCTTCTACCACCTTAGGAACTGATTCGCATTCTTCATTTCCATGACCTAAGCACCCGTAACGTCCCCAACCCCATGTGCAAACCCTACCATCCCGACCCACAACAGCTGCATGCCAGGCACCAGCAGCAACCACCACTGGCTGAAGGTTTAAATGTTGAAATTGTTCAATTAATCGAGGGTACTTTTCATCAGTTCTTGAGCCATGTCCAAGCTTTCCACCCAAGCCACACCCAACAGAGTACACTGACCTAATGATTCCAAAAGGGTACACTGCTAAGTAAATTATTCATATAACACATTCAAATGTTCAAAAAATGACAATGTGCTTATAGATGGAACAACAAGATGGATGGACTTTGAGATTCTAGAAAAGTCCAATACTGATATAAGTTCAGACTTCAGGACTGTCATTCTTTCTTTGAAAGATTTGTGATGCAAAGTCATCAAACTTTTCTGAAAGCTAATTCAGATAGAGTTTTTCTAAAAAGGGGAAGGAAACAGAAGTATGCTTCAATTAGATCTAAAAATTTTCAACATAGGTAATTTAATTAGATTCCCTCTAACGTGAAGATGATTTTTAGTCTATGATAAGAACAGTTTGCATGCCAGTTTAAAAATTAAAGAGCCCTTTTAAAAGGTGTTCAGAAGAACTTACATGCCACTTGGTTGACAAGCTAGGCAAAGAAGGTAGCAGTATCCAGCCGCAATTTGTACAACTGGTATGTTCTCAAGTGCCCCCAAAAGAGGATAGGGCTCCACATCATTTGGCTCAGTTTGGTGACCAAGCCTGCTATCCTTGCCCCAAGAGAATGTGTAAACTCTGCCCTCTCTGGATAATACAGCTGTGAAAAAGTTTCCAATTGCAGCCTGCACCACAAATATGTCTTTCAAAGACTCAACAGGCTGCGGAGTTGTAACTAGTTTAGTTCCTTGAGCCCCATATTCAGCTTCACCAAAGGAATCCTTTCCGAAGGCATAAACTCTCCCAGTATCACTAATCAGCATTGTCCTGCCAGCCCCAGCTGCTGCCTGTATAATTCGAATGCCTTGCAGAGATCTACAACATAATGGAGTTCCATTAACTCTTTGCATTTACACTTTTACAGTAGCACGCATACACAGTGATAAAAATATTGGCAACCTTATTTGCTGAGGCCGCCATTCTTCTTCAGTAGTTCCATGTCCTAACTGTCCTGAGCTATTAGAGCCAAATGAGTAAACTACTCCTGTTGATGTCACGGCAATGCTGTGACCAGGCCCTGCAATTGCCTGTGATTTCTCCCTCCTGCAACATGCTTCCCCAGCCAGCAGAAACCTGAGGACCAACTTCCATGATCCCCCACATTTTTGCTTCAAACTTTGACGTTCTTCATCCGTCATTGGCTTAAATATAGCCCTCTTTTGGCACATGTCAAGAGCAGCAAGCTCTGATATGGACAATCCATAATCAGGGGCAAAGTTTGCTGGCTGCCTAAAGAAGGAGCATGTTGCCTGGAACACATGTTTACAAAATCAAATCAGCCAGCATTATCAATTCTAACGTATAAAAGGAGCTTCATTTTCTAAAAGTTAAGAAAAAAATCACTTGCCTCTAGTTTTGCAAGATCTTGAGGGTCCAAATTACATGTGGTAAGGACATGAAGAACAATGGAAGGATTGGCAGCTAAGGGGAATTCTCCAGGAGTGGAGTCCCCAAAGCGATGACGTACTTGCCGCTGAAATGTGGGTAAAGGAGCAGCAACAACAATAGCATTAATTGGTTGATCAGGTATGTTACGGTATTGAATAGTTGGGGTTCCGCTTGTTGTGGCATCCATGGGCACTGCCCAAAGTTTTGCAGTGCCCAAATTTGGCAATGCGATGATCTAAATTGCAGACAATTAGGAAATATGGGGTACAATAATCACTATAAAACCCTCCAATGATCAAAACTACTTCATTATTAGTTCAATCTACAAGTGCCAAAAATATCTACCTTAAATAATGGATTGATTCAGCAAACTTCAAGTCTCAAACCTACAAATAGAAAACCAAAAGAGATTCTCATAAAAACTCATTATATCATAAACAAAAACATTTCACACCACAAACTATGTGATCATTTCACAAATCACAAACCAAAGGCTATTTTTTAAACCACGTGAGCAACGTTATCCAATAGGAGAGGCTGAGATGATCAAAGCCAAGTATGTTTGCAGAGCTCCGATCATCCAATGATTGACCACAGCCGACGAAAATAGACCGGGTCGGATGATCCAGATTGTGAACGGAGAGCCAAAATGGCCAAGCAGAGAGACACCAAAACGGCAAAAACAGTGGCAGAAAAGCTCGTGGAGATGATCAAAAACAGAAATTTTAAACCACGGAATTTAAGGAGGAAACGCAGAAAGAAGAAAACTTTCAAGAGAAGAATTCTAGTCCTCCATGAAAAGCATATTCCACACTCAAAAGAAACCCCGGAAAAGCAATGAATTCCCTCATATAAGGAGGAGACATTCCTGTTCACGTAAACTGACTAATAAAAGGTCAGTTTGATCATTGACCTGATCAAAAATTAACCAGGCAAGCAAAATCAACATCCACCGTTCAAAAAACAGGGGTTATAAAAAAATCCGCGTTTTCTTGACAATAATCCATCTTATTGAAAAACCCAGATGATCAAAACCATCAGATAATAAAAAATGACAAAGTACACTCGATCACTTAACCATCACAAGCAGAAAAAGAAAAAGGAGACTCCAAAGAACAAAAAAGAACAGAACTACATGTTCAATAACTTTTTTTCTTATTGTAATTCAATAATATGATCATTACAGATCAAGGCAGAATAGCAGAGAGATGGAAATTACATATCAGAAAGACCCACGATTCCTCAAAACCCATCTGCATCTGTCAATAATTGGAGAGAATTACAACCCAAAATAACAAAACTGGATAGTTTAGATCAAATTTGAAGAACAGGAAAGTGGGTTTATCTAATCAGAGTCTCAGCTCTGTATCATCTAAAGGGACTGGAGAAATGGATTGTGAATAGGATTTTAGAGAGGAAAAATAAAAAAGGCAGAGAACTTCTTTATATTTTCTCTGTTAGCTTTATTGGTGAGTTATTTTTCTAAGGGAGAGATGAGTGTCGCTCTTCTTCCCCATATCTATACGTTTTTTTAAGCGATGAGGTGGCTTTCCTGCTACACAGTACACCCTATAAATTTATACCTCCCGAGACAATTTCACACGTAAACTTCCTCTAAACTATGGCAACAGACTTACCACAACCTCTGGTTCGACGAAATCTGAGGGGGTAAATTTTTTCTCTAAGAGAGGCGGTGAATAAAGATAGGGGGCCCCTTTGTTTTTCTTTTGCTGTTAGCTTGGAGTTACCATGAAGTTTCCAAGGAGAAGAATGGTTTAGCAAACCGAAGCTTTGGAATTTCACAAGGTTTATACTTCTACGAGGACATGGACTATTTTCTTTGGCTCACTTCGATTAATTTCTATGACTTTTGGAAGCATTTAGTTTTGGAATTTTAGATGGTACTCTGCGACTATCTATTGTACTCCTTAACTTGTTGATCAAGTTTTAGCTTGGAAGATTTAGAGAAGTTTCAGGATTTCGGATTAACTGTACAAGTAGATTAGAGCAAAAGCAAATCCTCGTGAATCTACGGATACTGATCATAATTAATGCACAAATTTAATACAAAGATTAAAATTCACGATTCGATTTTTTTTTCTTTGTGACTTCTTTTAATTTAAATTTGATTTAACTTTAATCCACTAAAGTAAAAAATACACAATTCACCTCAATTTTTTTTTAACTGACAAATAAGTTTAGTCAACCAAAAACTAAATGGTTAAGAATTTAAGTTTAAAATTATTTCATTCTTGAAACATTTGAAATACTTTAACGATTATTATTCTATCAATCCTCATTGAAATTTTTTAATACTATAAGTGAGGTTAGAATGATAACACTTGTCACATTTTATTTTTTTTAATATTTTTAAATAACATCTATCATCATCATAATTTTATTTGTAGAGTTAAAAAATTCTATTGACAGTGAATAAGATAATAATCTATAGTTTAAATATTCAAAATTAAATAAAAATGAATAAGGAAATATTGTAAGCTGTTAAGTTTTTGAAAGTTTGATTTTTTACTTCAAATTTATTTATTATTTATTATATAAACACTTCTTTTTTAAAAAAATATCGTGTTAGTACTTATTTGTCATGTGAAATTTATAGGATTTATAAAAAAAAAATTATTTTTGTTTATTGGGTTTAGTATTTAGTGATGGTGGTTCGCATCATCAAGTAAGTAATATATTATAATTGTTTTATTTTGTTCTTTTTTTACAAATCAGGTAGAGCTAAAAAAATTCATTCAAATTAATCTAAATTGATTTAACAAAAATGTAAATAACTTAAATTAAAATAACATATCAGAAATAATTTATATTTAAAATTATTTAAAATGAAAATAATTTGAAACTTGAAAAATTTGAAACATTGGTTGAAATTATTAAAATTTAAATTAAGTATTTTTATTTTAAAAATTAATAAGATTAAATATAATACATTTAAGAAGAAAATCATGAATTGAATGATGCTCATGAAAAAGAGCGAAAAAATTGTGAAAAAAGTTAAAAATCGTGGAAGATAAAGAAAAAAAATGAAAAATGAAGAATTATTTAGATTGAAAAGTTTAAGGTTTGCTAATTTTGTAATTGTTCACATTCTATTAATTATTATTAACAATTTTAAGTTATTTGAGATGAAATGTTCATTTTTAATATTAATGAATTAAAGTTAGATGATTATCAAACCTCAAAAAGTTAGATATATTTACCCTAAATATTTGCATGTTCAAAGATGGTCCAAGGCAATGCTATGCTTTGATGAGCCTTAGGGTCAGACAAGCAGCAATTTGGGGCATGGGCCAGTGCATCAAGCTGGCGTTTTTGTTGTTTACGTTGGATTTGCTAGCTATATATAACCAGCAGTAAATTTACATTGTGGCAAACAAATGAATAATTGTCAGCTTTTCTCTTTACAATCCGAAAAAGGTCGGCGTGTGAACCCAGTCGTTTCGTTGGTGGGTTCATTAGCCTTCGTGAAATCTGCAGAAGGGTCCACACTCCATGTATACATAACTGAGGTTGCTTCATTTGCGCTTCTGCAATAAATTCATGTGGCATTGCAATCAGTGGAACCGGCTATCAGATAACATGTACGTTTGCTGATCTGATGAGATAAGATATGTTCCATTTCCATGCTGGAACTTATTTTTCCTTCGTTTTAAGTTTTAATCCCTTCTTAATGCCGAGATTCGCATTTCCAAACAGATCAAAACGAATGCAGAAGGTTCAACTGAATCCGTCTGTCACATTCACGACTCTCTGGTTCCAATTCAGTAACAAAATTCTTTTGTTAATGATAATAGAGAACTGAAGTTCGATGTTTCTAACAAAGAAATTTTGTGTTCATTGGATTAAATGAAAATTGTACAGTTCTCGTCTTAAAGAGAGTTAGCCCGCGATATGCGATATTGTAGATATGATATCATAATCTTATCGTAATCTTAATTATTATTCTAATTACATAATCTTAGTATCTTATTACATAATCCTAATCTTTTAATTACGTTTGATTACATATATTTTTTAGGGATAATTATAGAATATGTTTAGATTTTACAAACATGATATATACCCTTAAAATAAAAAAAATATGATATCTCATTATTCTAATCCCATTATTAATATCTAAAAAATCCATTGACAGTGCATTGGTTTTAATAAAAAATCAGTAGTTTGATTTAAAAAAACAGTGAAGTGAGAAGAATAGTCTCTTGTATAACATGATGGCTTATAAAATAACAATCAATCCTTAGCTCTCTTGAAACACATCATTATGAGCAATCTGAGTGGCACTGCAATTATCACAATGAAACTCGGTGACTAAGGATGGTGGGATGCCTATATCTTTTATTAAACATCGATGCCAATGTAATTATTAAATGTTATCGACAAGAGCATAATATTCTGAGTTGATGCTAGATTGAGTAATTACAGTTTGCTTCTTGCTTTGCAAAAAAATTTGAGAATTCTCTCTCTAAAAAAACAAATGGTGAAATGGTGATATGTAAGATACGCTGTCCACCATAATACCCAAAGAAAACTAAAGAAATGAGCAGAAAAATGACGTCCATGAACTATAGAGGTTTTAAGGTAGAGAGTAAACTAACACCAATGAATTGAGGTTTCCCAAATCTGTTGATGATGTAAGTCTTTTCTGCAATGTTATTTCATTCGTGTTTGACAAAAAAAGGGGATTAGTTACAGTACTAATTAAGGGCTATGCTTTCTACTTTGTATAGCTGGTGTCCACTAGAAGACCCAAATATATGTTCGACATTATGTATAGAAGCAGAAGTTGAAATTGTCAGAAGATATCCTAAGCTGAAAGTGTTGTTTTTACAATTAAAGGAAACTGATACATACATGGCTTGAACAATTAGAGCACCCGAGTCTGATTTTGGATTCATGTGATTGTAATTCAGATTCCCATTCAGGCTTTCACAGCTCTTGCATCCTTTTCCATCAACAGGTGGTCATTGGGGTCAAACTTTATATATCCAAATTGAGTGGAGTGAGCCTGAAATCACAAAATATGATTATAAGTAGGTGCAACTGCAAAGTTCTTTGAGTTAAGAGTCTTTAGAGAAAAAAGAGGTAAGAGAGGGAAAGGTTGGTAAATGAGTTGGATACACCCAATAATTTTAAACATAATATAATAATATGACACTAAGGGTCGATATGAGCTAAAAATTGCATATAAATATAACCAAAGCTAAAATATAAATTTTTTGTTTGATGTGTCGACATAAAATTTTTGTTTTTTACACAATACAAACTTGAATTTTATATTCAAATTAGGAGGACTAAAATTAATCTTCAACGTCACTTTAAGTTCTCAATAGCATCGAACTCAATTCAATCCACCATGCACAATTCCAACACCGACAGTGAAATTACAGAAAGAACTGGTCCACTAACCTTTGAAATAAGGACAAAACTAAGCAAAAATGGGTTTTGAACTTAAGCATGTTATACAGCTTGAGTGGACAGCTGCATCAATGTGCCATGTAAAGAAACATTGGTCATCATCTTCATTAGCTGTCATTTGTTCAAAGGAGAGAAAATAAAGGTTTCCATGATGCTGCAGCTTCCTTGAAAGGCAGAGAAAATGACTTTGATCCACTTGAATGCATGCCATAAGAATTTGCATGTAATTAAGAAAGACTTGATTTGACTTAGTAATCCTTGCCAAAATTTTTTATAATGCAGAAAAAGGAAATCATTACCTTCCCCTTTATTTCTTTCCCACTTAAGTTTGCTCAATACAACAATAATACTACTAAGACTAAGAAAGAAATCCTTTTACACTCAACCAAGCAAAATAGTTAAAGATTGCTAAATTTATTTGTTATTGATCTTTAATTTAGCAGAAAATACTGTATAAGCCAAAAAACTTCACCAGGATTTATATATGCTAATCCGAGATCATTAGTGCTTCAATCAATAAACTAATAGCAGTTATTTATCAATTTTCATGATAAATAACAAGTTACACACAACATTTTTTGTAGAATTATGTCATATAAAAATAACAATCATGTTATCACCACGTCACTTATTATGAAATATAAAAATACATCGATCCAATGAAATTAAAAATGCCTATTCTCTCTCTCTCTCTCTCTTTTTCATTATTTAGATGTTCTATTGATTTAAAAATCCGAATACGTTATAAAGTTTTACTTTCAATACCCTTTCACTCTTTTCATCTCATCTGTAGATTGATAAATCATGATGATTCCAGTTTGAAAAGTTCTTTATATATAAAAAAAAATCTCTACCAACTCAAAAGATAATCCACATACTTCATCAAGCATCTTGTGTTATCACATCAGAAACCTGGATAGTGGAGAATATGCTCAAGTACTTGGCTGAAGGTTATTGGTCTAGTTTTGTTTTAGGTATTTGCTTCTTGCCCCTATTATGGAATACTAAAACAATACTGAGGGGTCGATGGGATGGGGTCACCTTCACCATCCATTATTAGCAAGTTTTTAAACCAACTTGCATAAAAATAACCAGGTTATGAAATAGACTGTAGTAATGTCTTCTTCTCAAAAGCTTGTATCTTTGCCTAACATGTTCATGTCCGAGCAATACTAATATTTATAAATTCCTTCACATTTTTCCCTAATAAACAATTTTTTTCTATAAAGAAGCAGTTAAATTGGCGGTTAATCAATTAAGAGAAAGACAATGGATTTGTGACATGAGGACAAAAATAATGCCATGGATACGCCATGATTAAAGGTCGTTTCTGACTGGAATCATCACTAGAGCTCACCAAAGCACTGTCAAAGGAGTTTTTTCTTTTAATTTAGAACTTAACTCAAATTATTCAAGAAATTTTCTGCGGTATTACTTTCAACACCTGTAATATTTTTCTATTCTTTCTAAGATTTGATCTCTCCTTAGTCAAAATAATTTAGATACTTAATCCCAAGAGTTGGATCCCCATGTAAACAAGTGTTGTTTTATATATCAAATTTAATATTCAAGTCTTAGGATTAGCACTCAAAGAAATTAATTTTTTTCACTCAAAACTGATGTGGGAGGTGTGCATGTGAGACTGTCAAAAAAAGAATTAATCTCAAAGTGCATGTAAATTAGCTCGAAGACACTCTGATCATAAAACAAAAAAATTAGGTACTTCACTTGGACGGATAAAATTTTTAAGTGAGCATAAAAATTTTAAATGTAAGAGGTGGGCTGATATATCAACCTAATTATGATTTTAATTAAATACTTGAAACTAATCTCAACAATATCAATTTTTTTTTTAACATAGAATGCATTGTTAGCCTTGTTTCTTCTGGAGGTTTTCGATCGAGTCTTGCAAAGTAAGTTGCATCAAAGAAGACTCCATTCGCATGCATGTGTGCCAGAGGTTGAAGATCAAAGGTTAAAAGCTCTGAAATCTTTGGAATAGTTATGTATTTGATGAGTGTTGTCTGCCTTGTCACATAATTGCCGACAAAGCATTCATTTGTTGGGGTGTCACCAACTAGTAAAGCAGCATTAAAGTAAAGATATTAATTGTTTAAATGTCCATAACATGTAATAAACAAATTTAAAAAGGAAAGAAAGTGTGAAACAAGGTAATTAATTCATTATGTCAATGTGATAAAAAAGAAAGGACAACAGCAAAACATGATTCATGTGCAACTTCATGCGAAATTGAGGTTTTGCCTTTTCACACTGCAATTTAGCCACTTGACGATTTGCCCTGCGAATTTGAAACCAAGATTTAAGTATGGTGAAAAAAATATACTTTAAAAATTTTGAAAATTTTTTATTATTATGAAAAAAACTGTTGTGAACTGAAATGTTTAAAAAATATGAATAAAATAATAAATGTTTATAAACATAAAGATAATAAAATTATTTTACTTGCAAAAAATGTGACTAAACCACAAAAGTACTTCTTAAGAGTTTTTTGGTTTGGGTTATCAAATCAGAATTTTAGACAAAAAAATTCGTAATTTTTTTAAAACATTGAGATTAAATCATAAAAACTTTTGAATGCAAAAATCAATTTAACTTTAATATTAAACTAAAGCATAATGTTATTAAACAGTCGCCAAATTATGGAGATGCTGCATTATGGAGAATTTTGAGGTGTGTGATTTAAAGAAGGTTCATTATTAGGGAACACCATGTCCTAGCAAATAAAGCATGACTTCTTTCTAATTAATCCGAATGGCACTAATTTTTCATGAGAGTGACGTTATATGCAAGCGTATTATGACTGGTCTAATGGTGATTTGTAATTGTAGTTTGCCATCTCACCAAATCAATTATTGTCTAAGTTGCCATTTCACTTATAAAATTCGTGCACGCTAGCACATGTGATTATTGGATAAAAAACACAATTTAAAATCGTCGGAGCAATGCATCCTTATCAGATCGGCAAACAATAAGATAATATCAAATCAAACCAGATCAAATCCATAAACATTTGGCCATTATAGGGCTAGGATTTATTCATACAGAATTTTTATTTTTTTTTTGTTTCATATTCATACAGAATTATTGGGGACATAAGAATTGGGAACTTTCCTAATTTTTTACAAGATATAGTCAACTCGTCGGTTTTAACTTGTAAACCGGTCTATACTAAGCTTTTTTTTTTTTTTTCTTACAAGAATTATACGCAAGAAATTTGCTATTGTCGCCATGTTTAAAAAAACCCTTAAAAGTTATTAACAAATTGTTGAAAGAAATGGAATTGAATTTTTTTTCAAATATTTAGAAATGATTCGAATCCTAGAATCGTCATTATTGAGAAAGTTTTACCATTTACCATTTCGGCTTAAACAAGATTAATCTTAGATTATAAAACAGATGAAGATACATGTGATTATACAAAAAAAAATAATCTTAAAAATTAACAATTAAGATTTCATCTAGGCTAATAATTGTTATATTTTCTTAAGAGAAATTAAATCAAAAGTTTGATTCTCACTTCTCTTCTTACCTTATATATAAAAACAAAACCTTGAAAGTTGAGAAAAAAAACCCTTGAAAGTTAAAAAGAGGGACCATTTCCAAACGGCAAGATAATTGATTCTGAGACGTTTTTTTTTTTTTGGTTCATTGATTCTGAGACCTTTATTGTCATGCCTGTAGGCTGTATGTATAACCTCCATGCAATTAAAAAGAAGTGCAAGAATGTGCTCGTCGTACACGCCAAGGCACTCCATTTCTTTTGATTTTCTGCGCTACTTTCTTGTCTTAAAGTCTGTCTCGACAAGGGTATTGCATTCAGCATCGGTTGATTAGTCCTTTTTTAGTCTGAAGGTCAGTTAGCACTTCGACCAAGCTTCCAAGAAACCATCAATGTCCAAATGGACAGGGACACATGAAGTCTTCATGGGTTAAATGTTGTTATTGACAGATGAGCCAACCCAACAACTACAAGTGTCGTCTTAATGTTCTTTTCCTTCTTCCTTTTCAAGATCCCTTCATAGGAAAAAGGTCACATGAATGAATTTATGTAACACGTGCTAGTTCCACCGTTTTTGGACAAACATAACTTTGAACAATTTCAAAGAGCTTTAGCAAGCAGTTGTCGTTGTTGCATCGTTTTTAATATCTAATATAGAATCATTCAAACATGAGTTTGCACAGAAAATAGCAAAGACAAAACTTTTAATTATTATTAAACTTATACAGAATAATCATTTGGCCGAATCAGTCACGTTTGAGTTCTACAAGTTACAACAGGTATATGTCAAACCTACAGAATCTTATGTTCTCTTGTGTTTTGCTTGTTAAGCTGTTTCTGCAAATGCTCCGGGTATAAAACGGATATCACCAAAGGGTAACATACCCTCTATATAGAGAAACACAATCGAGCCCAAAGACAAACTCGACTTCGAACATATTAATAATGGTTTATGATCTGCTCAGACTCTCGATGGAGCCAGGAGTATCATTTTTCTCCTGTTTCTCGTTTAACAGGCAAATCAACTGGGGCTTCTTACTCTTGATTGACTTGAGATTCTGATTTCATCATTTACCATGTTTCTCTTTTTTCTGTCACTCCCTCCTGTCTTCTTGCGTGTCTTGTTCAGAATACTTGTTTTCTGCAGTGGCTGTACTAGTATATGCTTCAATAGTTTCCTAAGATCCAGTGAATTTCAAAATAATTAGAATATTTATAAAAAATAAATCTTTAATAAAAATTAACAATGATTAACAACAAAAATAACAAAATAAGTCTTTTCTCATATCCAGTTCTTCCACTTAAGATTTATTCTAAAGTACCTATACAAACGTTAATTCTATGTTCAATCAATAAAGCAAGGATGGGAAGATGGAAGGATAAGGCAGTACACACCCACTACAAAACAAAGAAAGGAAAAGAACAAAAACTACTAGGGTGAGGAGGCTATTATATTCAGTTATGAACTCTGAGGTGTGAGCTGGATATAGAAGATCCAATAAGAAAACACAATTGAGGGATGAACTCAAAATGCCAGAAAAGTATTATTCAAGTTGATTAACATGCATGATTGCAGAATACAAGTCACATTCAAGTGGAGACCTATATATTAGATTGCTCTATTAGCATACTTTAAGTGCATTTTTTTCCTGAATAACTAAATTCTAAGATTTCACTATAACATATCAAAATTTTGCGACCACCTTGCAATTCAGCAGGCAAGAACTTTCAGTAATTTTCTTTCTATGAGGAAAATAGCAAACAAGATTCAAGAATTTTAGCAAACCAACTAATAGCTTTATACCTTCTCTAGATGTTCCAAAGATTCACCGTTCTTGCTAAATGAGGAAACCTTCTTTTGATCTTCCCTCAAGTCCTGACTAGAGATGTCACCATTCACAACTCCTATATTGGAGGAACCTTGGCCTGCCACAGTTTGATATTTCTCATTGTTTTCAGTGCTTGAGCCAGTTCCAGCACCATTTTCCTTATTGATGATGCCACCTTCTATCTTACGACCCTCATTTGTTAATTGATCAGCTTTAGCAGCTGCCTCTTGAGCTTTCCTCCTTTCTTCTTCTCTTTGCTTTTTTCTTCTTTCCTCTTGCTCCTTCAGCTGTTTAAATCTGGAAGATATCGTACATAATATCTATTAGCAACTGCAAGTACAGGAAAGGCCATTCCAAAGTCAGCAAATTTAACAGTACCTTTCGCCACGGCGTGGCCCCTCTGGAGTCAACTTTTCTTCTTGTTTGGCCTCCTTTCTGGTGGCATTCAATTCAGAGAGAGATTTCTGAAGCCGGGCTTGCTCTTCCTTGATGATATCATCATTAAGTTGCTTTGCTGGATTCTTTGCACCCCCTAACTTTTGAAGCCAAACTTGTTGTGCTGTACTTAATATGTTATTTGTGAGCCTGCAAATGCATAATTAAGGTTAAGAAACGTATACAAGGTTTTGATAGGGAAGGATACAAAAGGAAATGCAACACAAAGTGGTTTATCTTATAATAATCTAGAAAGGAAGGGTTTTGCATCTGCTCACCAATATAGACTTAGACCAGAAGGAACCGAAAGAGCAAAATAACCAATCATTAGAGGGAGAAACTTTGTCAGTGCTTGAGAGCTCTTCATGTTTGGATCATTGCTCTAAGTGAAAAAAAAAAGTCAGATAAGAGTAAATCAGTTCTTGCCTCAATTTAAGTGGTTTAAACATCATGAAGCTGAAAGCTTCCCAAGTCATCTAAAAGCCAGATGAAAATAAGCAATAATTAGCAGTTATTATGCAAGGAATAATACTTGGCAACTTCTCCCCACAAAATGAGACAACAATTCAAGCAACATCATGATTAGAAAAAATCAGACACATCAAGAAGAAAATTGGAGAAAAAAGTTTCCACTTATAAAATTACAAAGAAAAAGTCATAAAGATCAAATGGCTACTTGGCAACTTCTCCCCACAAAATGAGACAACAATTCAAGCAACATCATGATTAGAAAAAATCAGACACATCAAGAAGAAAATTGGAGAAAAAACTTTCCACTTACAAAATTACAAAGAAAAAAAATCATAAAAATTACAAAGAAAAATCATAAAGATCAAATGGCTACACGTTGTTATGGCTAAGATTATAAATTTACTTAGATTTAAGATCTCTTTCTCCTTAAAATTAGACCTGGAGTGTAGTGTATGTAACAGGTAATTCCCCGAGATCCAAGTAAGTGACAGATAACTTAAATACGCAAACTAGAAAAATATTGAGCTGTTGCAAATTATCATGTTTCTCACACTCGTCAGTATCTTT
This sequence comes from Heritiera fomes, assembly GCA_032173925.1. NCBI lineage: Eukaryota > Viridiplantae > Streptophyta > Magnoliopsida > Malvales > Malvaceae > Heritiera > Heritiera fomes. The sequence continues at coordinate 8,736,265 of JAPDPM010000009.1, read as the reverse complement.
TTGAGGTATGCCATATAGAAACAAAGTGAAGGGACATTATGAACCAAAAAAGAAGTGAAGCGACATTAAAAATAACAAATTTTCACAATACTAATCAATTATATTTTAACAAAAGAAATAGTCTTGAATTGAGGATTTAGTAGTAAGTTCCATCATTGCTGAAAGAACTGACATACAACCATTCTAGTTAATGATGGAATGACTGACCTGTGCTGATTGCATGATTTGGACAGAGATGTACTGTGAGACAACCAGAAAAACAGGCAACACAAGATATGCAAACGTATCTGACCATCCAAGTGGTGGGTGTCCATCCTAAGAAAACAGCCATATCACCAAGAATCAGGATAAACACCAGCGCTTTCAAATTAACAATTAGGCAAGAGAGGCTCAACCATTAACTTTAGCACAGGCAAAAAAAGGGTAAAGACATATTAACTCCAATAATGTCAGGCACTTACTACAAAAGGGAAAAGCCAAGAGATACCACTTCCGTTCTGTCGAGCAGCAATTGTAGTTGGACCGGCCAGCGAGGGTATCCAAAAGAATCCTTCTGTGAGGAGTCCCTTAAATGCAATGCAAACAAACAGTTAAAAATGAGAGATAGCTGAAGGCAACAGAAGGTAAAAATTAGTAAACCAACACAAATATGTGATACCTCATTTGCCACATTTGACAGGGCTCTATAAAGCCCAATCCACACTGGAATTGTGGCAAGAGTAGGCAGGCATCCTGTGGAGAGACAACAATGAAAAGTATATGTAAATCAGTCACCAACAAAGTATGAAGTATAAAAGGTGCTACAATGCCGGAAGATGGTATAAATTTTTACAAATCAAACAAATGCAAAAATAAATCAGGCGTTGTGTTTCTCTTTTGCATGAAGTAGAATTGATTCTGTCAACCTCATCAGCAAAGGGCAAAAAGACAGCAAAACAGAAAATAGTAATATTTCCAATTACAATTATTAAGTTCCCTATTCCAAGATTTGAATTTTTGACTCACACAAGTCTAAAACTTTCTTAAAGCCCAATAATAGAGATTGAACTAACCGGAAATAGAAAAGATAAAACAGGAAAAGGTAAAAGAGAGTATGTGGAAAATAAGAAATGGCATTGTGATGTGAATAAAATGTATCCTGTGTACCTGCTAATGGGTTTATCCCAGCTAGTTTATATAATCGAGCAGTTTCAAGTTGAATTCTCTCCTGAAAGTACAAAAGAAAAGTAGCTCAAAGATTACAATGGCTTCCAGCATACCAAAAATTACATCAGCCAAACCAAAGCCTTCTTTTGCCTTTAAAGCAATGAGCATCTATTTTGCTTATCATAACTAACAACTAGAATTATGAGTCAGTTTCAATAGCCATATTAACCAAAATAATAGTCATCCTAGCTTAAACAAAATGTAAAAGTTCACCTGATCTCCAGCATATCGCTGCTGAATAGCCTTTATTTGAGGTTGTAATGATCGCATGGCCATGGCAGATTCTACCTGTTTGCAAAAACAAAATAACTGAGAATACATTCACAAAACTTAAACCAGCATTTTCTGTATTGAAATAAATTAGTTAATTTTTTTAAAAAAATACATAATAAAGAAAATATTGAGAGGGAAATTAACTCCTCCTCTCTTCCTAATTTACTTCTATTGTTTTGTTCGGTTTTATCTGAAACAACAAACCTGTTTCCTAGTCAAAGGAAATGTAGCAGCCTTAACAAGCACAGTCAGAAGTATAATAGCAAAACCATAAGCGTACGGAACGTGCAAAGTCGATAACCCATCTTTTAAGACCTGAATGAATTCAATCCAAACAACAAGAACTTGTTACCAGAACTTCAAAAGGGAAACATAAGAAAAGAAAGAACTTTTTTTAATTACCTTCAAAATAGTTTCCATGGAATTGGTTATTCCCGAAAGCCAATCACTGTTTTCTTTAGTAGTAGTGGTGGTCGTAGTAATAGTTTCGGAAGACGAGACGGCAGCGTCGGCAATTGTATAGAGAAGGCTTTCGGCTCGAGTAAACAGCTCTCTGATAACACCCTCGGAAGCATCCGGGTCGGGCAGGAGTCCCGGTTTGAACCCGAATTTGGCGACGGATAAAGAGCCGCGAAGAAATGGTCTGTGAGAGGAAAAACCGGAAAATTGAGTTCGATTCAAAAGAGGATTGAGGGGTCCGGTTCGGTCAACGAAAGGGGATAGGACAAGGAGCATGTTAGGTCTGAAGGAGAGGGAAGCTGCCATGCTTTTTTATGTGGAAACCCTAGATTTATAGTTGCAGTTGCAGAGGTTTTTGTCGAGCTTGGTCTGCTGCGTTTGAGGAGGAGATGATGTGGTATACGTGAGCGAAAAAAATGTTGTTGGTTTTCTCTTTTTTTTTTTTTTAATCCCGGGTAAAAGGAGAAGTCAATGGGATCCTATAAAAACATCTTTAAAGCAAAAGAAAAATAAAATGATCGGAAAAGATATTTAAGGCTTTTTAACACGTGACAATATAAAATGCCGGATGATGACTGATGATCACACAATTTATACGGTTTCTTTTTTTTTTTTATAAAATGGATAACTTCAATTAAATTCGAAAAGAATTCAAATTTTTAAGGGGTCATTTGGTTCGTGAAATTTTTAATTCTCTTTAAGAATCATTTTACTCTCAAATCATTTTATTTGATAAATTCTGGAGAATATTAAATTCTCATGTTTAGTTGCATTGAGGAGAATATTTGATTTCTACGTTTAGTTTTAAGGAATTTAAAATTACTAAATATTGAATTTTACTATACTACTCTTTTGAATTAAAGTAAATAAATAGTTGATTTAAAATGAATAACACATTGATAGAAGTTATTTTAACATATTTATTTATTAAGTTTATTCATTTGGGGAATATTAATTAATTTCTTTAACACAATTTTTTTTTATGAAAAGGTGACAATTTATTTAAATAGTAATTGTAGGAAGATTACAAGAAAGTTGATCATGGAGAATAGCAGCTTCCACAAAGGGTGGAGTGTCCTCTATCCAAACCATATCACTTACAACATCTTCTGCATATTTAGCTAACAAATGGGCCACTGCATTACCACTATGTTTGACATGTTTGATGGAGAATTGTCTGAATTGTAGCAGTGATACTTTCATGGCCTCTAATAACGCCCCTGCAACAAAATGATCTTCCTCACGTTTAGTAACAGTAGAGATTGCTACCATCCGCCACCCCTGTTTTGCTAAAAGAGCAAGATTAAAAGTTGACAGGCACTTAAACCCCAACCCACCCTCCGATTTTGTTTATAGGATATAGGATATTAAATAAGTAAATTATTTCATGATAATAATTATTTCAAGATATGTGAAAATACCAATGAAGATCCACACATCACCATTTAAGCACATAAATTATTTCATGATAATAATGTTTTAAGTGTAAACCACACATCACCACTTAAGCACATTAGGTAACCTTGGAAATTTTCATTCTTTAGTAAAAAAGAAATTAATATACCAAAAGCAGGAAGTTAGCATAAAGAAAAAGGCTACAACAAAATATCTTAAACACCAAAACTGTGAGCCACAAGCTAAAAACAAGCATACTAAAACAAAAAAAGATCCATCACCATTCGTCATAATAATTTAACATAAGCTAAATGCAACGATAATAGCAATTTCAAGATATGTGAAATACAACAAAATGATTTCCATAATTCATAAGTCTTAACATTCATAATAACTGTTGCCAAAAATAAACATTCATCATCAACATCAATTATAACATCCATCACCATTCGTCGTTCATAATACTAGAGAGAAAACCAATAGCATCCTATTAACCAAAGTAGCATACTATCATCCTATCATGAAGTTAGAAACTACATATCTCCGCTCCGGGTGTAGTCAAAGGATGGGCGATAGGAAGTACATTCATGCGATTGTTTAATCACATAATCCTTCTTATATTCTCTAGGCATAGCAAAGAAGAAATCTACCTTGTAACTGTCTTTGCTTATGTATTCTCCAACACTTAGCACTTCATCCTTAGAGAACCCTTCAAGTTGCATGATTTCTGTACAAAGTGCCATCCTCCTATCACTACCCTCAACCTCTTTCTTAAAGAATGAGGCTATACCTTTGATCTCCTCAGTAGCCTCTTGAAATGCACTCTGAAAGTGGCTAATTTGCTCAACTAACTCACTTAGGCCATCAGAATTCCTTGATCTCTTTTTGCTATATCCGACTCTTGTACTTGTCAAAAAATTTATGTGACATGTGTTGGCATATTTCTTGATCATAGGTTGACAAAATCTGGCTATTACCATATATAACCTATGATGATTAATGCCAAATAAATGGTCCATTATTTCACTGATTCTCTGACGATAAAAGGATGTTCTGTGATGGTTTGAACTATCGTTTTTGAGTTGGTTAGAATAGAAGAGGCTCCAGTTCACAAACAGAGAGCAAGAATCCGGTCCCCAAGCATCACTTGCTCTTTCATACACCATCTAGTGAGCAATCGAGTGCTTGGAAGGCCTGTGATCGACACAGAGAAGATTGTCAGATTCAGGAATTGCTTCAACAGCAAAGTTACAGAGTGCAATGGCTGGAGGTTAGATCCTATCGCTTCCGCATTTGATTGTTTTAACATGTTTCATATTGTGTAGAAGCATGTTAGGCTTGTCTGATGTATTTACAGTTGGCATCAGAGCTTCAGTTAACCTCTGTCATGCGTTAAGATATATACTTTGTATCTTGTTAATCTGCCAAATTTGTTTGCCTTAGTTTTATTCGTTTTGGTTATAATGGATTCCTGGAAAATTAGAATTATACGTTTCAAGACTTTTTCAGCCAAAACCAATTTCAAAAACCTGTTTTCGTTTCCTCCTTATTGATTTGGGATCAAGAACCACTCAAATCGAAGCAGGGAAGGTTGTTTAGCAAACGGGTGGTAAATCGGGTTGAAAATCAGGCATTCGGGTGAAGAAGATGGCGTTTTTCACGAAGAAGGAAGCAGCAAACGATGTCGATCGCCATTCGCCATAAAGGGCAAGGCGGGCGCGTTCGTCATCAAGTTTGCTCCCTAGATCGCTGTTCGCAATAAAGGTAAGGCAGGCACTGTTCTCCATGAGAGGAAGGCTTGTGTCCATTCGCCATTTTAGGGGTGAATGGTGAGTACTCAGTTCGCCATTCTAGTTAGGCAAAATAGGCTCGCCGTTCGCCATTCAGCTAATGGCTAATAGGACACGTTGTTCGCCATTCAACTAAGGGGTGAATGACGAGTACTCAGTTCGCCATTCCAGTTAGGTGAAATGGGCTCGCCGTTCGCCATTCAGCTAATGGCTATTGGGACACGTTGTTCGCCATTCAACTAAGGGGTGAATGGCAAGTACTCAGTTCGCCATTCCAGTTAGGCGAAATGGGCTCACCGTTCGCCATTCAGCTAATGGCTAATGGACTTGCTGTTCGCCATTTGTCAAGAGTCGAAATGGCCGGCACTCAGTTCGCCTTTAAGTTAAGGCGGACCTACTTCCTCGATCGCATTGCGATTAAAAGGGGCGGGCACAGTTCGCTATAAGGAGCTGGCGAGCACTGATCACCGTAAAAAAAATGGGCGATCATGATGGCAGTTAGCTCGCCATTAAAACTAAGGCAATAGCGGGCACACAGTTCGCCACTTCAGTTAAAAGCGGAATGACGGGCACTCAGCTCGCCATTCGCTAAGGCGAAATGGTGGACACGCTATTCGCCATTCGGTTAATGCGAAATGGCGAGCGCGTTTGTTGCCTTAAGACTAGATCGCCGCTTGCCATACATACCGCCTGGAATTATAAAATATATATATATTTTGAAAGGGCATTTTGGCATAATTTTAATATTTAAATATTTTTCTTTAATTGTGTGCTTATCATGATTATGTATAATTTGTTATTTACATACTATAATTGATTTAAGCACATATAATAAAATTTATTCATATTATTAGGAATTAAATTGCCTTGTGTTGATTGCAATTTTAAAATATGAATAAACTTAAAATTTGATAATATGTCTAAGTGGTTTATAATTTATTTAATTAGGGCTTAGCCACAGCAACTTTAATTAAGTAAAATTATATTTGTAAAATCACATAATGATATTAGACATAAATTGTAATTAGTTATAAGGTTATGGTAAATTTTATCCCACAGGAATTTTTATTATAATTTTATAACTAATTAGGATAAAATATCAAATTAGTTTCTTAATTTACCCACAGGAATTAGGAAATGATATAGTTTGATAGTTTTATCATTATTATATGAATCTATTAGAATTAGAACTTTAGCCCACAGGCAAGTTTTATATCTGAGATTCATTAATAAAATATGTTTACATTGGTAGACATAATTAAGTTTGTCTCAAAAATTCTAGATACATAAGCATGTTTATTTTCTATATGCAGTGTTTCCTCAGACTAATATTTACCTAGAAGTTCCCAAACTAGATTGAGAGAACTATAAGGTTTGGAAGGAGAGAGTTCTCCTCCAATTAGGGTGCATGGATATAGACTATGCTATAAGGAAAGACGAACCTGTATTAACTGAGACCAGCACTCCTGCTCAAGTAGCTTTACATTAACGCTGGGAGCGATCCAATCGCCTTAGTGTTATGTATATAAAGACAAAGATATCTGCTGGGATACATGGTTCTGTCGAACAGCATACCAATGTTAGGACCTTACTGAAGGCCATAGATGATCAATTTGTCACTTTAGACAAAGCGTTGGCCAGCACCCTGATAATGAAGTTCTCATCGATGATGCTCACCAATGTTAAAGGAGTGCGCGAGCACATAATGGCCATGAGAGATATAGCGGCCCAACTCAAGAAGCTAGAGGTGGAGATGTCTGAGTCTTTTCTTGTGCACTATATATTGAGCACTCTACCAAAGCAGTACGGACCATTCAAGATATCCTACAACACACATAAGGATAAGTGGACCATCAATGAATTGATGACAATGTGTGTTCAGGAGGAAGGAAGACTGCTTATGGAATCGGGTGAAAGTGCATTTTTTACAAGCCAAGGAAAGACGAAAGATCGAGCCAAGAACAAGGGAAAAGGGAAAACCCCTGCCCAAGCTGACATTAAGAAAGAGTCCAAGTGTTTTTTTTTTTTGTAAAAGAAAGGGACACATGAAGAAGGACTGTGCCAAGCTTCAGCAGTGGCTCATTAAGAAAGGTAATCCACTCTCATATGTTTGTTTTGAATCAAATATGGTTGAGGTTAATCATAACACATGGTGGATTGATTCTGGATCTACAATTCACATTTCGACTTCCTTACAGGGTATGACAAACCTAAGGAAGCCAGTGGGAAATGAGGAGAGCATCTATTCAGGAAACAAGATGCGCTCGCGTGTTGAAGGCGTTGGAACGTGCACTTTAGTTCTTAGGAGTGGTTTTGTTTTGCAATTAGAAAAGACCTTTTATATTCCTAGTTTCTCGAGAAATTTAATCTCTGTTTCTAGGTTGGTACCTTATGGATATTCTTTTCAATTTTCAAATAAATCAATATTGATATATTTTAAGTCTGATATTGTTGGGAATGGTACCTTATGTGATGGTCTTTTCTCTATTGATTTGCAAAATGACACTGCTCATAACGCCTTGCATGTTCAAACTGGCACTAAAAGATGTGTTATGAATGAGGACTCCTCTACGTTATGGCACCAGAGATTAGGTCATATCTCCATAAATAGAATTAAGAGATTGGTAAATGACGGAATACTTAGTACTCTCGATTTTACTGATTTCGACACTTGTGTGGATTGCATTAAGGGTAAGCAAACCAACAAGTCCAAGAAAGGTGCCAATAGGAGTTCAACCATATTAGAGATCATACATTCTGACATATGTTGTCCAGACATTGATGCATATGGTCAGAAATACTTCATCACCTTTATTGATGATTACTCGAGGTTTATGTATCTCTACATGCTTCATAACAAGAACGAAGCATTAAACGCCTTTAAAATCTTTAAGGCTGAAGTAGAGAAACAATGTGGAAAACCCATAAAGATAGTAAGAACTGATAGAGGTGGGGAGTATTACGGTAGATACACTGAAGATGGACAAGCACCTGGACCATTTGCGAAGTTCCTTCAAGAAAATGGGATTGTTGCCCAATATACCATGCCTGGTTCATCGGATCAGAATGGTGTTGCAGAAAGAAGGAACCAAACCTTGATGGAAATGGTGCATAGTATGCTTAGCAACTCGAAGTTGCCTAAGTCTTTGTGGATTGAAGCTCTTAAAACGGCAGCGTATATATTGAATCGGGTTTCGACCAAGGCTGTTCCAAAGACGCCTTTTGAATTATTCAAAGGTTGGAAACTGAGTTTGCGTCATATACGCGTTTGGGGATGTCCTTCTGAGATAAGAGTTTACAACCCAAAGGAAAAGAAACTGGATCCTAGAACCATAAATGGGTATTTCATCGGATATTCCGCACGGTCCAAAGGCTACAGATTCTATTGTCCATCTTATAGCACTAGATTTGTGGAATTAAGGAACACCAAGTTTCTCGAAAATGACTTAGTTAGTGGGAGCGATCAATCTCAAGACCTAGTTTCTATGAGAGATCAACCCTCTACCTCGAGTCAAGGATTGGTTATCATGAACAATGTCCCTTCAGTACAGCTGGACATTGAACAACCAATCATTGAAGATCCACAAGTAGTTGATAACTTACCAGTAGATAAGGCTCCTCTGGATACACCAGAATTGAGTGAGCAACCAGTTGAACAACATGATCCTTTGGAGAATGTTGAACCAACATTAAAAAGGTCTACTAGGAAAAGAAAATCAGCTATTCCTAGTGATTATATTGTGTATATACAAGAGTATGATTTCAATATTGGGCTTGTTAATGATCCACAGACATTTTCACAAGCCATGAACAGCAAAGAATCAAAACTTTGGTTCGATGCTATGAAGGATGAGATGGATTCGATGGCATCTAATGGAGTATGGGATCTTGTCGAGTTGCCTAATAAGGCCAGGGCTACTGGCTGTAAATGGGTCTTTAAGACCAAGACTGACTCATTAGGCAACATTGAGCGTTATAAGGCAAGACTCGTAGCCAAAGGATTCACTCAAAAAGAGGGAATCGATTACAAGGAGACCTTCTCTCCTGTATCTAAGAAAGATTCTCTCCGCATCATAATGGCGCTTGTTGCACATTTTGACTTAGAGTTGCAACAAATGGATGTGAAAACGGCATTTCTCAATGGTGATCTAGAGGAAGAGGTTTACGTGAAACAACCTGAAGGTTTTTCCTCTAGTAATGGTGAGCATTTGGTCTGTAAGCTCAAGAAGTCCATATATGGGTTGAAACAAGCTTCCCGCCAATGGTATCTAAATTCCATGAAGTCATCTCTTCATTTGGTTTCGTTGAGAACATCATGGATCAATGTATATACCAGAAGGTCAGTGGGAGCAAGATTTGTTTCCTTGTGCTATATGTGGATGATATTCTGCTTGCAACCAATGATAAGGGGATGCTACGTGAGGTGAAACAATTTCTTTCTGAGAACTTTGATATGAAGGATATGGGTGATGCATCTTATGTCATTGGCATTAAGATCCATAGAGACAAACATAGAGGTATATTAGGTCTGTTACAAGAAGCCTATATTAATAAAGTCTTGGAAAGATTCAGAATGAAAGATTGTTCACCAAGCCCAGCTCCCATTGTGAAGGGTGACATGTTTAATTTGAACCAATGCCCGAAAAATGATCTTGAGCAGGAACATATGAAGAACATTCTATATGCCTCAGCTGTTGGAAGCATTATGTATGCACAGGTCTGCACCAGGCCTGATATTGCTTTTGCTGTGGGAATGTTGGATAGATATCAAAGTGACCCGAGGATGGACCACTAGAGAGCTGCGAAGAAGGTGCTTAGATATCTTCAAGGCACTAAGGATTACATGCTTATGTATAGACGGACTGATGAGTTGAAAGTGATTGGCTACTCAGATTCAGACTTTGCTGGCTGTGTTGATACCCTGAAATCAACATCCGGTTACATCTTCATGCTTGCCGGTGGAGCTGTTTTATGGAAGAGTGCTAAGCAAACACTGACTGCCACTTCTACTATGGAGGTCGAGTTCGTTTCCTGTTTTGAGGCTACCTCACATGGTGTATGGCTTAAGAGTTTCATTGGTGGGCTTAGAGTTGTTGACTCCATATCTAAGCCATTGAGGATATATTGTGACAATTCAAATGCGGTATTCATGGCTAAGAACAATAAGAGTGGAAGTCGAAGTAAACACATCGACATTAAGTACTTGGCCATTAGAGAACGTGTTAGAGATAAAAGAGTGGTCATTGAACACGTTAGCACTGAATTGATATTAGCTGATCCTTTGACTAAGGGCATCCACCGTTTAGATTTAAGGATCATGTAGAGAGAATGGGACTTGGTCCCACATTTTGATTGTAATTGAAACTCTTATTAATAATATGATGTTTTTCATTTTGATTTGTATACACTAAAGTTTTATTTGAGAAATATCCTTGTTGTTTGGACCGAGAATAAACATAAGGTTTATTCATTAAGTAAAAATGGGTTGATTTAGAAACATTTTACATAGTAATACATGGAAGATAATACTCACAATTAGAGGAACTATCACCATGATTCATGTGATTTGTTTCTTCTGTGAGTAAAATATGTGGACCAAGTGGGAGAATGTTGGCATATTTCTTGATCATAGGTTGACAAAATCTGGCTATTACCATATATAACCTATGATAATTAATACCAAATAAATGGTCCATTATTTCACTGATTCTCTGACCATAAAAAGATGTTCTGTGATGGTTTGAACTATCGTTTTTGAGTTGGTCAAAATAGAAGAGGCTCCAGTTCACAAACAGAGAGCAAGAATCGGTCCCCAAGCATCACTTGCTCTTTCATACACCATCTAGTGAGCAATCGAGTGCTTGGAAGGCCTGTGATCGACACAGAGAAGATTGTCAGATTCAGGAATCGCTTCAACAACAAAGTTACAGAGTGCAATGGCTGGAGGTTAGATCCTATCGCTTCCGCATTTGATTGTTTTAACATGTTTCATATTGTGTAGAAGCATGTTAGGCTTGTCTGATGTATTTACAACATGTTGAACCATTGGCTTCATCTCTAACATCATCTCTTTCATCTTGAATCTCATCGTTACCTATTTCATGACTATCTTGAACCATATCCTCTTCCTCATCATTGTCTTCAACTGCATCTGCTACAATTTCAGCTCCTGCACTAGTAGCTCTGTCTTTTCCAAGTATGATGACAAAGTCATCGAAATGAGGAAATGCTTTGTTTCTCAGCCCTTTAGCATGCAGATGAGTCTAACAACAAATGCAACAATTGTCAGAAAATGCAAAACATATAGAGAAATTATGAATTCAAAAGAATTTGTATAGTACTTACCTTAACCCATCCATCAAAGACATCTTTCGGTGCAGTCAAACATTTTTCAGTATCATTCCACCCAAATCTACTACCGATGTTAATCATCTCACAAATGGCATTATATTGTCTCTTGAGTAACTGGACTCTTGATTCAATATGTGGATTGGCCCTTAGATTAAATGTCGGAAGTCTTTCCTCCAGCATCTTCTCCAACTGGCTTAAGTAGCCTACTCTGAAAGTCCCATTATCTCCCTTCCACTTGGGATCCTCTGCCAATACATGTAGGCATTTAACTAATTCATCATCTTCTTTCTTGGTCCAATGGTGATGATCGAGAGTAACTTTCTTAGTTGTTTGTTTCTTTTTTTTTATTTTCATTTCTCACATCCAAATTCTTTGATGACATGTCTAAGTCTTAATAATATAAGCAATCAAAGATAAAAAATGTGTAACAAATCGAAATTGATATTTGTACCATCCAAAACAATTCACTTACATTAAATATATGAAAAACATATAATATAAATTATTCAAATACACCAAACTGTAGCAATAACATCAAATTAGATCTGTCATATTCAATCATTGTCTCATGGAAAATATATGAAACCATACGTTACAGAAAACATAATATTTGTCCCTACACTCTACAACTGAAATCATACAGGAAAAAGCATAACATAGCATGACATAACACTTGTACTTAAGTACACGATGCCATCCAATTGTTGAACATCTCTTTTGCCAACTCGTCTCTCTACTCAGTCCAAGCATTACTTGGCTCACAGTGCCTGATCAACCCTTCTTCATCATCCCCTTCAGGTTGGCTACTAATCTCATTGTCAACATCACTTTCAATGGGGTCAATAGACATATCAGACTTAATAAAATTATGGAGAAGACAACAAGCAAAAATGATTCTACACTGTGTTTTTACCAGATAAAATGGTTTTTCCCTTAAAATTGCCCACCTAGCTTTCAATATGCCAAAACATCTCTCTATGCAATTTCTTGCTTGAGAGTGTTTCATATTGAAGTATTCTTGAGGTGTGGTGGGTTGGTGTCCTTGCCTCCAATCATTCAAGTGGTATCTTTGGCCTCTATATGGTGCCAGAAACCCTTCCCCATTTGTGTACCCAACATCACATAAATAGTATAAACCTATTTCAATGCACAACTTATTTAATTAATATAATGGTTAAACCATTAACTAAATGAAGACCTATCCAAGATCACTTATGTATGTAAGATTACCTTGTGGAATCCTTAAACCATTTCTCTTAGTGATGACATCCCTCAATACTCTACCATCTGCTGCAGAACCTTCCCATCCTGGCAAAACATAAATGAATTGCATGGTCGGTGTGCAGACACCAAGAACATTTGTAGAAATTTCATTTTTCCTTGACCTGTACTTAGGTTTGTCAATTGAGGTCACATTCACTCTTATGTATGTTCCATCTAAGGCACCCAAACAACCCTAAATCAAAGAGATTACAAAAGTAAGTAGGTAAATGCACTTTGGGAATGTTGATATGTTGTTTGAAAGGATTTTAAGAAAATACCTTAAACCATTTCCATCTTTCATCTGTTGAATTATATGGTATTGGCTCTGGTTTTTTAAACAAGAGTGAATGCAGTCTTAAAATAGCTTTCAACACCACATGAAATCATTTACTAATTGTCTCACCAAATGTTGCAACTTGACGCTTAAGAACCCTATTTTTTGTATGGTGAGCAATGATGTGAAGAAAGCTGATAACCATTTCTTCTAGACTTATATTTCTATTTTCCACCAATCCTCCTGTTGTTTTTAGCAAGTGACACAATTTTGCAAAAGCGCTCTATCCATTCTACAATTATCAACACTTTGCCTATCACTCTCAAAAACCATTTTATGTAAATTTATTGTCCTAATATTATGTCTCTCAAGTGTTTGGTCAACATATGATATTCTTCCCCTCCTTGCAAGTCTCCTAGCAACTAATGTTATAGCCACAAACATAAGCATTTCAAACATAGACTCCAACTGCTTCATTTGCAAAATAAGTACTGTAACTAGTTGCATCTTCTTTCTTATTGATAAACGAGCCATAACTGTATGAAAACAAAAATTGAGCATGGTTAATAAAATATTGATCATAATAAATAGCTAATCTTGAATAATAAATATTGATCATAATAAAATATTTCTTTGAATGTATATCATACTTAATAGATTCAATTGATAAAGTGAAGCGAACTGGGGAACTTGGAAAAGCTTTTTATTCAAATTCAATCATGTAAGAAAAGCAAAGCATATGAACAAAAATAGTAAGGAAAAAACTTTTGCAGATGCTCCAATTTTGTTTCCTGTTACTGTTGATTCTCCATAATGTTGTATGTTTTCAACCAAATTATAATTTAATAATACTTATTAATAATTATAATTTAATGTTAATTATTAAAAATATTTATTAATTTTTAATATTTAATTAATATTATTAAATTAATTAATAATTATCTACTGAAAAATTTTTCCCTCAAAGCTCTATCGTTCTCTCTACTCTCTTATTGTTCATCTACTCCTCCTTATTCAGTTAGATCTAGTAATTCATCCAAATCCCATTCAAGCAAAGCAAATAACCAAACAAATTTATCCATATCCAAAACAAATCAAACCTAAAATCAGAAGTTCATCAAAAATCAAAAACCTAAATTTCTCATAGTAATTCCAAAAACCCATTCAGTTCATCAAAAGCCAAATCTTAACATAATGGGTATTTAAGCTACAATCTCAAAATCAGCCAAAGCCCAGCAAATCAAAGGTTGTGTAAACCATGTTAGAATAGAAACAGTAAACATTTTATAATGCTTGGTCTGTGAAGGAAGAAAACGTGAAGAAAGTAAAGAGATGAAGCTTTTAGCAAAGAGAAAAAAACGAAAGGAAAGGAGAAGAAAATAAAGCTGTCAGCAAAGAGATGAAATTAGAGAAAAAGAGAGAAGATGAAATCGGGAATGAATGGATGAATAAATCAAACAAAAGGCAACAGAAAAGAAAAGGAATGGATGCATCACAGGCTGACATACCTTCTCAGAGGAGATTAACGGTGAGGAAGCTTTGAGTTGTAGCCACAAGATGTGACCAACGCTGGAAGAGATCAACAATGCCGAAGGAGATCGCTTGGGAGTGGGGTGACTGGGAAGAGAAGGGTGTGGGTGAAGGTGTCGTGCAACAGATAGAAAATTAGGTTTTGTTTTTGTGGTAAATAGTTGTAATATTATAATTATTAAAGGGTAAATTTGGCTTAAAAAATAACTTTCCCCCTGAAAAAAAAAACTCAGCACAAGGGGGAATTTTTTCACCCCTATTTTCCCCCCATTTTTGCACTGTTCGGAATGTAAAATTCCCAATGAAAAAAAACCATGTAAACCAAACATGGTAATTGGATTACGGAAAAAAAATTCCCTCCAGTAATTTAAAATTCCCTCAACCAAACAGCACCTAAGGGTTATAACTTACAAGAAACAATCCTTGGCATGTAACAATCGAGTTTATCAAATAACAAGCATTGAGAAACACAAGTAGGAGAATAACCAAAAAAAACAAAAGAACAAGAAAGGTTTCCTCCAAGCTTGGTCATCATATCAACACATCCATTAGCTTCCCTATATATATGCGAAATATTGACATTTCCCAGTTGGTGAAGAAGTGCTCTGCAATAAAAAAACAATTGCATTATGAGTATGGAAAAGAAGAACATTATCTAAAACATACCTGAGAACACATATGGAGTCGAGTTCCACGACAAGGTTTGAAAAACCTTTTGAGACAGCTGTTTGAAGGCCATCTCTCAAGCCCCAGAGTTCAGCATAAACACTAGAGGCTATTTCGAGATTTCGGGCAAATATGCCTAGCCACTTTGCATTGGCATTTCAGAAGATGCCACCAACACCAACCTTGCTTGGGTTACTCGACATCGAACCGTCAGAGTTAAGTATAATGGTATTGGCAGATGGAGGAATCCAACAAATGTTCAATTGTAAGTTTTGTTTCCTAAGGTTGTTTGGGCACAAAATTGCCTAGAACTCTTTGATTCTTTTTTGAAGATTACCAATCCACTCTTGGTTGGTGATAAACTTGTTGTCAAATATGATACCATTTCTATTAGTCCATATCAACCAAAGGCAAAAAGTGAACACAACCCTCCAAGGAATCGAATCCAAGCAAGAAAGTTCTTTGGAGGAAATGTTATGAGTGATCCAATCTTTAAACTCTAAGTTAAAAGAGCTACAATCCCTCTTACGGATGCCAACGAGATCCCAAAGAGGTCTAACAAAGTTGCAATCTCTAAGGCAATGGGAGTCTGTTTCATTCTCAATGAGACAATAAGGGCAAAGAGGATTAATCGTCATACCCCTTGAAGCTAAGGTTTGACGAGTAGCCATATTGTGATGCAAACATTTCCAAACAAACCAATGAATTTTTGGAAGAGAAGGGGTTTTCCAGATCTTCTTCCAATAAGTAGCTAGAGAGAAGGAGTTGATTTTAGCCACTTTATAATCAGACCCTACAGAAAAGTTTCCATCAGTAGAGAATTTCCAAGCAAAAAAATCAGTCGTGGGGTTCTTCGTTTGGATAGGAATAGCTTTGATCTATTGCTGAATGTCATCTGGAATAGGTGCACCAAAAGAATCAAAATTCCATTCTCCTTGGGCAGACACCACATCTCCGACCACTTTTGAACTTTCTCGTGGGGATCAAGGTCCAAAGATAATGGAACTAAGGTCATGTTTGGTGCATAGGATGATGGATAGGATATGATGATAATTATCCTATCTTATATTTGGTGCACACATTAAGGGGAGGATTGGATTGCAAGGAGGATTAGTCATCCTCATAGTATAGGATAACTCAATCCTCTCCAAAAGGTGAGGATTATTCCTAATCCAATAGGATTAGAAATAAATGCTCATATTTTTTTATTTTATCCTTAACATTTATATTTAAAAATTAACTTAAACATTTAATAAAATAGTAAGGATCTTTAATTAGTTAATATAATTTTTTCCTTCTTTTTCATTTTTCCTTCTTTTTCTTTCTTTTTTTTCCTTGTTTTTGATTAAATAAAAACTATAATTTTGATAAAATAATATTTTCTTGAACACATTTTTTAAAAATATTTTTTAGAAAATAAATTTTCAACATAAAAATTTTTATAAAATATATTTTTAACTAGTTTTTTCTTACATTTAAATTTTTATTTTTTCTTTCTTAAGTTTTTTCTTTTTGCCTGAAAAAAAAGAAAGAAAGAAAAATGACTATTAAACATAAATTATTAGAAATTATATATTTTTTAATTCATCAAAATTGAATTATTAAATTTAACTTGTATTTTTTTGTTTCTATATTTCCTTATAATTGACAAAAAAAAGAAGATAAAGAAACCATAAAAATAAAGAAAAATATTTAAGAACAGTTTTTTGAAAAATTTAATGTAATTAAAAAATAAACTTATTTCAAAGAAAAACTCAATTTTCTAAAAAAATATTTAATTTACAATAAAAATTATTTGAAATTTAAATCATATAAAAGAAATAAAAACAAGAAGGAAAAAAAGAAAAAAATGAAAAATACAAAAATGCTTTTTATAAAAATTCATTTCTTAACAAAATAATTTTTTTGAAAAAGTAGTATAAATTTTTTTAGAAGTAATTTTTTTATTAAAAATTTAGCTAATAAATTGGACTATTAATTATAGTATTATAAATAACATTTAAATTGTTATTTTTTTCATTTATATTTATAACAAAAAATTATAAATTTAAATTATGTTACCTTAAAAAAGAGTATTTAAAAAATCATTTTATACTATTTTTAATTTTACACATAACAAATATTGTGAAAGACATAAAAAATCATATTATCCTATTCTTAATTCTTGTACACACCAAACATAAGATAGGATGATGTAATCTAATCTTATCATATCCATAATCTTATATTATCTTATCCTATATTCATTCTATGAATCAAACATGACCTAAGAGTCTTAGACTTGACCAGTCATCATTCCAAAGCATTGTCAGTCTACCTAATTTGATAACCCATCAGATTCCTTTTTCAAGGAGATTCGCTTCTTTATGCATTCCTGACCGAAGATAAGAGCAGGATTTATTGGTAAAAGAGTCATTTTTGAAATATTTAGCTCGAAGGACTTCTCTCAAAAAGCTTTCAGTTTTAATGAGAAATCGCCAACCAAGTTTGGCCATATTAGCTTCATTGAGTTGTTTCATATCTTTAATTCCCAACCCTCCCTTGTTTTTTGGAAGGGTTACTGTATCCCAATTAACCAAGCGGATTTTTTTTTGTGATTGTCATATGATCCCCGAAGAAACTCTCTAGTGATTTTATTGATTCCATCGCATGTGCTCTTTGGAAGGTCAGTTCCTTGCATATAGACAATGGAATGAGTTGAGAGTAGATCTAATAAGGGTGGCTCTACTAGCAAAAGAAAGAGTACGTGCTTTCCAACTAGCAAGTTTTCCACAAACTTTCTCAATGATGAAGTGAAAATTTGTAGCTTTGTGCTTTTTCATAAGGGGAAAACCAAGATATTTCCCGAGTTCCTTCGTGTGAGAGAATTCGAGGATAGAACAAATATGTTTTCTGATATTCACGAAAGTGTTCTAAGAGAAGAGAATAGTAGATTTCATGGCATTGATTTTCTGTCATCAGATTTGACAAAAATCATTCAAGACCTTCCATATGGTTCTATAGGTGGAGTCTTTGGACTTACCCATTAAAATCAAATCATCAGCATAAAAAGATGTGATAGTTTGGGAAAGTTGAATATGTTTCCAATAATTGTTGTTATATGCTTCACAAAATTTTAACAAAAGATATTCCATACAAAGAATGAATATGTAGAGAGATACGGTTCCTTTTATTAATATCTGTTACTTCAATTTTTTTTATTCGATAAACGAAATTAGAAAGATAACATATATTTTATTTTATAATAAATAAAATAAAATATGTGTCATCATTTTAATATTGTTTTTAAAGTTAAAAAATTTACTGACAATATATTAGATATTAATTTTTTTTAGAGTAAACGTCATTGATTTATTAATTAGGAAAATTTTGTTAGACATTGTACATCGTAATTTTTTAGAGATATTATAAAGTTTGACAATTCAAACTCTAAAAGAGTTCAAAGAAGAAATTAGATCAAAATTGCATGTTTTGAATGGAGACTGAAAATGAGAAAAAAAAAAAAAAGAATGGATGTTTTGAGAAAGTTGGTTGGTTTTGCCGATGGGGTATATGTGAAACTCAAAGTTTAATTATCCAAAAAGGAAAATGAGAAATGTATGGATTGTTTGTATCGTTTTTGTTTTTTATTTTATTTTTAGATTTTTTGAAAACAGAAGCAAAAAACATGTTTGGCAACATGTTTCTGTTTTCAAAAAACAAAAACGAAAACAAGAATTTTCAAAATTGTTGGAAACAAGAATTTCTTTTTTTTATTGTTTTTGAAAGCATATTTTCATTTCTGTTATTGTTCGTAAGTAAGTGAACAAAGTTTATATATTAAGATAATATTAATATTTTATAATAAAAAATTAAAATAAAATAAATTAATTTTTAAATAAAATAATATTAAATTTTAATATAAAATATTAATTAATTAATTAATTAATATTTTAAAATTAATATATTTATTTTAATATAAAAAAGTTGAAAACGTAAAAAGCAATTAAATATAAATTACATTGAACTATAATATTATAATATTATTTAATTTAAATTTTTATAATAATTTATTGAATATATTATATATTTTAAATAATATCATTTATTATAATTTTGATATTTTAATAATTAATATTATTATCTAATATAATTAATTTTTATTTTACTAAACATTATTATTATTTAATATTATATTCTATCTTAAATTTAAAATATATCACTACAACTATTAAACAATTTAATATTATTAAATAAGTGAATACTTAACATTAAATAATATTATTTAGATTAAATATAATATATTTTAATAACTATATAATTTATTATAAATTAATTAGTTAAATATTTTATTTAATAATGTAATATTATTATTACAATTAAATAAAAATTGTTATTAACAATTAAATTAAATAATATTATTTTATTTAATATTATATTTAATTATAATATTATTTAAATTATATTAAATTTTTATATGATTAAATGAAAATATATATTATTAGAATTAAATAATATAAAATACTATTATTTAATATTATCTACATATTATTATTTAATAAATATATTATTTTTATTTAATTTTTAAAATTTTATTTTGTGAATTTAATTATTATATTTGAATCAGTTTAAATATTTATTTTCAAAACACAATAGCATTAAACAAACATGTTTTCTGTTTTCAAAAATTAAAAAAAAACAAAATAAAAACAAAATTTTCAAAAATAGAAAACAGGAAATGATACCAAACGATCCCGTAGTATTTGGTTTTTATTAGTCTTTAAATTTTTTCAGTTAACAATGCTTAAATAATTTTTAAATGAATTAGATGTTAAATAGTATTTTAATTATTTTTAAAATTGAAATTACCAATCATAAATTTTGATGGATTAGATACTATTTTAATATTTTTTACATTTATCTTTATTTAAATTTAGATATTAACACTCTTTTTAATATTATAGATAGGCTAAGCATAAATCCATCTTATGTCTAAAATATATTTCTATAGTAGAATTATATTGATTTCAATTGGCTTAATTTATATGTGAATGTTTTAATATATAATTTTTGTCACTTTTAAAATTTTTCCGTTAATAATGTTGGCTTAATTTATAGTTTTTGTCAATTTATTAAAATTTTCCTTTTATGTGAATGGCTTAAAGTATATTTTTTGTTACTTCCTAAAATTTATACGTTAATAATGCTTTGATTATTTTCTTTGTTTTAAATAATTCTTAGATGATTTTAATTGTTTTAAATGGATTAACTAGTATTGTAATAGTTTTTAAAAAGTTTAATAGTAAAATATACCTTCAACTTTTTGTATAAAATGAAAATATATCTTCAACTTTTAATTTTATTATATAAAATCTTAACTTTTCAGAATAACATAATTAAGTATAAAACCTTAATCTCTTTTTTTTGGCAAAAAAACTTTAATATCTTATTTATTTTATTTAATTGCATTATTTTAAAATGTTAAGGTTTTATTTATAATAAAATAAAAGTTTATAGACTTTTACAATAAAATTAAAGGTTGAAGGCTTATATTCAATTTGTGCATAAGATTAAAAATATATTTGACTATTAAATCTTTTTAAAAATGATTTTTTAAGATATTGATAGGTTTTTAGTATTTTTTTTTTAAAATAGGTTTTTAGTATTTTCAACGTGTTTGAAGTTATGTATTTAAGTTAGTTTTGGTTCAAATGTTGAGCTTGAAACCGAGAGAAAGACAGAGAAGGCCCAGAATAGGCTTGATCTTCAGACTTCGGCTTAGACATATTAAACCTAGCTTTTGGGCTCTATTTTGTGTTCTTGCAATTGGACAAAAGCCATTAAACACAGCCAGCCCTTAAGAGTAAACCTAGTCATGGATCAGATCAGATTAGGTTTGGATCTACCCCAAAAAATATAATAAAGGTTTAAGTGTATGTTCAAGTTAGAGCCGATTCAAAAATTTTAGCCTGATTTTTAGTTCAGACTTGTTTTTAATTTTATACTATAACTTCAAGCTCAGTCTGGCTAGGCTCGAATATAATTTTATTTATTTTATTTTATTTTATATTTTAATTAATTAATTAATTATTATTTTATTCCCTTTAAAATTTAATTTAATATGTCAAAATTTGTATGTTAATTTTCATATTAAATATTTATAATCATTTTTATTAATCAACAATGTTTTATATACATATAATTATATTATACTTAGTAAATATATAAAAAAATTAATTAATATTAATATTCAGGCCGAGCCCCTCTTTGAAAGGTCAAGTCCGGACGTGTCCGATTTTTAAACGGGCCTAAAAATTTTTGTCCAAGTTCGATAATTGCATCAGATATTTTTGTTCAAGTCCAATCAAATATCGGACAAGTCTTCAGATTTAAGATGATAGCTTGGCTCTTGAGCAGATTTACTTCGGAGGCGGAGAGTTTTCATCAAATAATATTCGGGTTGTTTTGCAATTTTGTTCCCCAACCCGAGTCTCATCTATTTCTGCATTCGCTGATTTGCATGATGATGGCCCATAGATTTAGCTGGTTCGTTTGATCTTGTTGGTTGAATTCAAAAGTTATAGTAATTTGAAGAAAAGTATGTGTTTGAAACATTAAAGACAACTCACTTTCCAAATTAAGTTTAGCTTGGGGAAGTATTGAACCCTTATGAGTAGTACTACACACAAGGTCTAAACCAGTTTTTCCATTGCAAACGCAAGCCCACACTCCGGCCTGTTCGAGAACTAATGCGACAGGAGGCGATAAGAAAACTGTTGTGGGGCATACAACATGAGGTCTGAATCTCACCAATCACACTCTTTGGATAAGAGAGGAATCCATAAAAACATAACTCTATTGGATCTTGTTTGATTCGCTTCGCATCAAATCTATATGCCAAAACCCAACCGATCAAACCCCATTTCTCTTCCACACATGCTCCCGGCATCTCACAAAATCTCCCTCTTGAGGATCAGCAGCTGACACTGAATTGCAGAATATCAAATGGCAGCAAGCTTGGCAACAATGGCTATGCTCCATGCAAAATGCCTCAGCTTCAGTTCGACCACGATGGTCAACCCAACAAAGCCAACCGCAAAACCCATCTCCCTTCTCTCCATCCAGAACCTCCCCAAAGGCCTCACCATCTCAAAACCAGCTGACAACTCGAACCTCCCTTCTTCACTAGCGGGCACTGCCATTGCCGGAGCTATCTTCTCGACCTTGGGCTCATGCGATCCTGCCTTCGCTGCACAACAGATTGCTGAAATAGCTGAAGGAGATAATCGTGGGCTAGCTCTATTGCTTCCCATAATCCCAGCCATAGCGTGGGTGCTCTTCAACATCCTCCAGCCAGCACTTAACCAGCTGAACCAAATGAGGAGCACCAGGGGGGTGATCGTTGGGCTAGGACTTGGGGGATTGGCTGCGTCAGGGTGCGTGTCAGCACCAGAAGCATCAGCCAGTGAAATCGCCATGATTGCTGATGCTGCAGCTAGTGACAACAGGGGTACCCTTCTTCTTTTCGTTGTAGCTCCAGCTCTTCTTTGGGTGGCCTACAACATTCTGCAACCGGCTTTGAACCAACTTAACAGGATGAGGTCTCAGTGAGATATGGATTTTGTTTGGTTGTGATGGCATGCAAATATTTACCTGTAATTGCACCTTTATGTTAATTAATAAAAATTTCTCTTTTACTTGGAAACAAATTTTCTTTTCCCTGGTTTGAAGTGTTAGTCTGAAATGTGAAAAGTTGAAAAAGAATGGTCATTTTTTTTATAATGTTTTAAGAACTGAGAATACGTTACTGATTGTTTGTAGTCTAATTTCAATTTATTAAATATGCTATAATTAGTTTGTATTTGCTTAATTTGGGTCTTATTCGATTAATATATATATATCTATATATATATATATATATATGCCATAATTCAATTGGTTACATAATATCCCTCCATCTTTTAATATTCCATGAATAAGCTCAGCTATTTAGGTTTAAAATATATTCGAATTATAAATGAAAATTTGACTTCAATATAAAAGTCACTGGGCGAACACTTAATCCCTTGAAATCAATTTAACCAATCTAAACTGACCTAAAGTTTTAAGTGATTTGTATGAAATTTTGATTTATCACTACTAGTGAAGTATTCACTCAATTAATTCGATTAATTTTTTATTTAATTAATAATTTTTTCATTCATCCTTTCTTTCATACCAAGAAAAGCATAATTACAGTAGCCTTCGTAGTCCAAATCCACCTCCATAAGTCTGCAACTCACCACCAACTTTGTCCTTTTCAATGTTTAAATTTCAACTTCGGGCTAAATATTGTCCCCCCATTTCAATTAATAGAGCCCTCTAAATGAATTATATATGGAGTGGACAGCAACAGAAACTGGTAGATCTTTGCATATTTTGTTATCTCCAACATCTTCCTCCTGTACCTTCGGCCTTGATTCCATATTGCTAGCAGGGAACAAAACCTTGGAATTACTATCAGCTGTATTTCAACTTCCATATGCAAATTTTCTGAATTTTCTTTGGTGGAATTACTAAAAACAAACTGTTGAGATGCAGAATTCTGTTTTGCATTGTTCCCATCTTCTGGCAACGATGCATCATCGACGTTGGACAATCTTTTGGAAGTACCGTCAGGTAGTAGATCAACCACATCAGCTGCAGAATTATTAGTTGTGGTACCAATACAGGCTTCAGCATTGCCAGTATTAGGTTTGCGGGAATTATGATTTTCTCTATGCTCTTCTGCAGTTGAGGCATCAACAGAAAGAAACCAACATTTGCTCATTCCATCAAAAGCACATTTTACAAACACGGAATCTGAAAGGTGATAAAGATATCCTTTGCGCTTTACCTGTTCATGTGTATGAAGCCATTCAACATAGGATTTAAATCAACGGCAAACATCCCTAACAACCTAGAAGTACAAGATATAGCACTGTAATTTTAAGGCATTAATCTTTATCTCCCCAATGTCAGGAAAGCACAACGGGTGTTCATACAGTATCTTTTCTGCACATCAGCAACACAGATATTATAAAAAACAGAACTTCAAAATACAAGCAATCAATATTAAAACTAAAGTTGATATATCAGTCACTAAAAGTTTGAAAGAAAGAACTATGGTTTATGAGGATTTGCATCGGAAAAAAACCGTCCATCTACAATATTAAAACACCTTATGTTGGTGAAAACAAGTTTTTTAGATTAGCTTGAATTAAGATTAAAAACAAGTTGACAATTAGAATCAGTAACTAGTTTCCAGCATGACAAAGCACGAAGAGAAATGATCCAAAACTTGCATCACATAACTCAAGTCTTCTTATCATAACATTGCCACGTTACTTCCTGATCAAACATTCTAGAGGAACTCGGTGAACATCACCAACTTTTTCCTCCATTTGAACTCCTCCAGCTGTTTTCGTAACCCGATTTTGGGTCTATTCCAGGGCAAATTTCAATAGTTTTTCGTTCCATTTTTGATCTTTGGGTTCTCAAAGGCTGAAAACAGTGCATGGACAAAAAAACTCTAAACTGGCAATGAATAAATCATTTGTGACTTACTTTTAAGATCAGAAACAGTGTCAGAGTCGGAGATGGTCATGGCCAGCTGGGTGTAGAGGCTGGTATCTATGAAAACAGTATTTAGGATAGAGGAACCACTGGAACCGGAGGTAGAATCCGGCTTTTCCATATCCGTTTAAAGTCGGCGGCGACTCAGAACTCAAAAGGTTTTTGAGTTTAACTATCAAATGAAGTGTAGTTTTGTCGGGTCAGGGGATTTGCTCGTGTAGAAGAGGGAAAGTCCTTTTCTTATATGGCGCCATATGGAAATGGAAGAATGTTGAAGCTATGCTTGTGATCGTATAATAAAGATATTAGGATACAAAGAATTATACACCGAAAATAAATCATTAGTCGAAATGACAATTGACCAGAAAATGCCAACTCCAGGGAAAAAAATAATAGTCAATTCAGAGAGTCTAGCAGCGCTCAGAGTTCGTGACAATTAAGTTACCCAGAGTGTCGGCGAGAAAGATACAAATTTTGTGAGCCAGGACTGTTGTCAACCTTCCTAAATAGTTACAATTCATAGTAAGTTCAACTTTTTCCTCCTGATTATACGCACGATTAGACTAACTCACAAGTGGTCATTAACCCTCCTATCTAATTTGTGAATAGAACACAAACTAACCATAGTCCACAGATACCAACATTGAAAGTAATTTTTTCATGATTTGCGCCAGCTGATTCATATGATAACAAAATCACGGTCATCACTTGCATTGAGTATTGGAAGCATGTTGCTAATGAAGCCTTGGTTTATTGGCCAAGGGGAGACTTTGAGACTTTGAGTTTCAAGTTCAAATCTAATCATATGTGAGTTTGAATTTAATCTAGATATTTATTAGTTTAGTTAGTTATAATTATTTATTAGTTTACTTAGTTTAAGCATAATGATTTTTATAATTACTAGTTCAATGAATGTAATAAGCTGATTATAATCGTAACTTCTAATAAAAATATACTTTTAAAAAAAGTTTTGGTAGCATGTTCTTCTTTGCAAATTAACCTCATTATAACCACCTTACCGTATAAATCATTCAACTTATCCAAAAGAATAATCAGTACAAACAAAAGGGGAAATAAGAGGGGGAGACAAGGAAGCCAGAGCAAATTTGGTCGATAAAGAGAAGGCAAGGTTAAGATGCAAAGATATCGAAAGAACTAAATTTCAAAAATGTGTCCTAAGCTTGAAAAGCTTTATGAGCTGACAGACATGGAGTGTGATTATTGTTAGAAAAATAGAAAAAAAAAAGAGAAAGAAGAAATAAATTTGAGGTGTGAATATTAATCACTTTACTTAAGAATTTAAAAATCTCCTAAGATACAACAAAAATTCCAAACTCTCACTAATACAAGTATGAAACTTCATATGAAAGTTAAGCACATAAGTTTGGATATTTCTAATGGCCAACCAACACTTTTGAATGGATAAGTCTTGTTTAAAAGACATAACTTGTTTGTCTTGTTCAAAAGACACATCTTCAAACAAGTTATGTCTTTTAAACATCACTTTTGGACTGATTATATTTATTGGTACTAGTCATGTCTGTTAGATATAACTTCTTGAGTTCTGACAAATTATGTCTATTCGATGTTTATTAGACATAACTTCTAGCAATTTAAACTTAATTTCTAAATTTCACATTTCAAACTATTTAACATTTTCCCGCTAGTTTGAAATGTTTGTTTAATTCACTATTTCACATTGTTAGCTTTAAATTGACAAGTATTTTGAAATGACAAAGACATAAGTAATGCTAAACGTTTTCTCTATAATGTAAATTTGCTTAAAATGGACTCAATGATAGAAAACCTTTTAAACTAAGTTTTGGACTAAGATTTCAATTGAGAAAGTCAAGAAATACTCTTATAAAAGTGATAGAATATTTTGAACTGACTTAAAATCACAAAAACCCATCAATTTATCCCAAAATAGCCAACAAATAGGTGCAAGAAGGCTTGAGGGATAGATCCCTAGATGGCAGAAAGGTTCCCAAGCTTTGCAAGACACTTCTCAGTGCAGATATTAGGCAAGGGATCGATCCCCAATTGGCAAAATAGGCTGAAAGGCTCTCTGGAAGTTAGGGATCGATCCCCTATGGCTAAGGATGGATCATTTAACACGAAAACAGTGCCCAACGGCTAGTTTTTGAGGGTTTCAGCAGGAAGTTTTGCATTAAATGCTTCAACAACCATCCTAAGCAGTTGGTAGACTATAAATAGAGGCATTTATGAAGATTAAAGGTAGAACAAGACTCAGCAACTTCTCAAAGCTTCAAGAAAGAAATCCAAGCTGAAAAATCATCCTTTGTATTTCATTTGTGATATTTCATTTGTGGTATTCCATCTTGTACTTCACCCACTCACATTAATTTATGATATTCAAAGGGGTGTGCTAGCCTTGTAAGGTTATCTGGTAAGAGTGAAGGTAGCTTTGCAAGGGGATAGGTTGAGAAGGTTATTCCTAAGCCTTCAAAAGGAATTGTAAGAGGTCTCACCACACCTTGAAGTGGTTTGTATTTACTCACAAAGAAGAGAAGAATCAATCCCTTGACAAGAGGATCAAAGAGAGAGGACGTAGGCAAGAGATTGGCCGAACCTCTATAAATTCTGTGTTTGCTTCTCTTCCCTCTATCCTTATTTACTGCATTTACCTTATTATTGCATAATTTGTTTTGTTTGTGTATTAAGCTCTTAAAAACTAAAAATTAGTAGAAAAATCGATTCACCCCCCTCTCGGTAGAGCCAACACACATGACAAGTAATATGCTCAAAGAAGGTATCTCTCAATTTGAACCTCCATTAGTGTTTATATCTTAATATCTAATGAAATTAATGGTGTCCGCGGATTGAATCATAATTCCTAATGTTAGATTTAATAAAATGACACACATTAGATTTGGTTGCCTGTTTTAAGAGGTTTGTTACCCTTGTAGTACTACTGTGGCCATGTGCTTGTTTTGATAATCATGATAATTTTACTAGAAAATCCACCAATCTTTTGTTTGAAGCGGCACCACTTCTATGATCACTTAGGTGAAGTTCTTTTGTGCATAGTTATTAAATCGAGATATATATCGTGAATTGAAATTTTATTTTTAAGAATCGAGTATCGAGTATTGTATCGTATCGTATCGTAAGATACAGATAAAAATTTTTAATTGTAAGTAATATATATATATATATATATATACATACATACATACATGTAATTAGTGTATATATATATATATGATTATTTGATATATTCAAAATTTTCATATGTACCAATATAAAAAAACAAATAAAAATATATGTCAATGAAAACAAAATTATTTAAATGATTTATTACTTTTATAATATAATTTTTCACGTTTGTTATACAATAATAAAATATGGATAATTATTCCTTACACTATCGGAGTTTTTTTTATTCCACAAGCGGGGTTAGGATCATACCCATGTCCTATTTTATTTATTTTTTAATATTTTTATAGGACATGTGTCATGATCCTAACACTGCTTGTGTAGTAAAAAAAACTCCACCAATGATGTATGGAATAATTATCCGTAAAATATTAAAATAAGTTGATGATTTACTCAAAAAAGTTTATATGCTCATATTTTAAATTTTAATAATTTTAAATAGGACAGAACTATTATTTTCATTAAAATTTTTAATTATTGTGAGGTAAAATTAATAGGATAATTATTTTATACATTGTTAATAGAGTTTTTAGACTCTAAAAGCGAAGTTAGGATGGTAACATATGTCCTATTTTATTTATTTTTTAATATTTTTAAAGAACATATGTCATTATCCTAATACCGTTTGTAGAGTAAAAAACTCCATTGACGGTGTATGAGATATTAATCAAAATTAATATTTGTATTAAAATTTTAAATTTATCTATATATTTTTATAAATTTTTCAAAATTTAATTGGACAATTGTTTTCACAAGATTCCATATAGATCGATTCTTGTCAATATACAAAATATGATTTAGGATATGAAAAAAATAGATTTTTTTATATTTTATTATTTTTAAGGTTAATAATTAAGATTTAAGATTATAAAAGATTTTTTTCATTTGAATCCAAAATAATAAAAAAAAATTGGACTGTTAGTAATTGGGTAAGAAAAAGACTTAATTGAACTTGAATTAAATAAAATAAACTATATTGTATCGTATCGAAAGTATCGAGTATCGTACGATACGTATTGCGTATCATACACTCGCTTACAATTCTTAAACAATTACAATATAGTATATAGATTCGTATCATTTTGTATGAGAAATGAAACGTATTGTATGATACGTATCGCGTATCGTACGATGTTGATAACTATACTTTTGTGCCTCTGTTGCCATGGACACTTTGTCACTACTCCATCAAGAGTAAATTTAACTCATACAACAGACAACACTTGATGGCTTCTTAATCTAAATATCAGCCAGAGGTCTAAGAGGTCCGTCAGACAAGGAGACGTGCCAAGGAGGCCAGCTCAACTTACATTATCACGTCCATGGGGGCTCGACTAGTTAAGGTTACGATTTCCATGGGAAAAGTAAAGGACAAGTGGGATCAGATTGATGTGTGCTTAGAGGATATTAGCTCCCTAGAGGAGCATCTTAAGGGAGAGGTGCTGAACATTCTCAATGAGGTACTCTACACGGTGACCCAAAAAAATGAGGCATTGGAAGCTATCGTAAAGGTGAGGCATAAGGAGATGGAGGAGCTCAAAGGAGAGCTTACAGCTTGCAAGATAGCCATCTAGAGTGGTGTTCTTGCTACACAACTTGGACATCATGTTGACATCCCAAAGCCAAAGCAGTTCAAGGGAACCAAGTTAGCAAAAGATGTGGACAACTTCCTTTAGGGCATGGAATAGTACTTTCGTGGGAGGTATCACCAATGAGCAAACCAAGGTAAACACTTTTAGTTTGTATTTGGTTGAATTGCACTGCTTTGGTGGAGACTCAAGTGTGGAAGTGGTGAGATTAGGACCCGTGATGAATTTAAGAAAGAATTCAAGAAGCATTTTTATCTCGTATATGCCAAGGATGAGGAACGATGCAGGTTACGTTGGCTCAGTTAGAAGAGCAAGGTACAAGAGTATGTCAAAGAGTTTTCAGAGATCATGCTGTAAACTTCTGACCTTAGGGACATCAAGGATCTGTTCTAGTTCATAGATGGTCTAAAGCCATGGGCACAACAACAACAGTTAAGGCAAAAAAATGTCCAAGATCTGGTCAAGATCATGACTATTGCAGAGTCATCGGTATATTTCAAGGGGAAGAAGGATGAGTTTGAGTCTTTCAAACCCAACGACAAAGGCAATGGTAGGGAAGACAAGAGTCGACAATTCAAGTATATCAATAGAAAGCCATCATGGTGGATGTTCAAGGAGTCCAACGAGGAAGATTCCAAGAAGGACTGCGAGTCACCAAAATGTTTTTTATGTGAGGGCCCGCACAAGGTACATGACTGCTCAAAAAAGTAAGTTGTCTGCAGTAGCAAAGCAAGATGACAAGCTAGAGTAGTGGACTCTAGAGCTTAGCTCGATTAAGATTATATAGTTCAGGGTCAGGTGACAAAAAATGGATTGATGTATTTAGACATAGTGGTCGTAGGCAAATTGATCATGACTTTGGTTGTACATGGGCTTCAAATTTGTTTTTGTCTAAAGGTACAACCAGAAGCTTGCCTGACAATAAAGAAAGGAAACAAACCCATCAAGATAGTCAACTCGGACCCAACTCTGACGATTAGAGTAGCATGCGATCTAGAGCTGTAATTGGGTGACTAAAAGGGTAAGGAATCGATTGATGTAATCCCACTTGACGATAATGACTTTATAATTGGTTTGATTTGCTTGACTCACATTTGTGCATTTGTTGTACTTTTTGCAAACTACATTAGCATCATAGATAAACGATGCCAATGTGTTATTTCGATGAGACAAAGGCCATAGCACAAAGCCAAGTTACTAATGATCATTCAGTTAGCCAAGAGTATGAAGAGTGAAGAGGTCACTTGCTTGGTTGTATTAAAGTCTAACGAGTCACTAGAGATTGGAGATGACAGAGTCAACATGTTTAAGCCATCCCACATAGATAGTGATGATCTAGCATGAGTGGAATCTTAGTATGTACCAATGACAGTGGTTGCCTCATATGATAGGGAGGTCAGGGGCATTCTAGCTGACTGTGTGGACTAGAGAAAGAACTATATGCCGAAGCATGAGTATCTTGTTCAGTGGAAAGGACTACTTGACAATGAGGCTAATTAGGAACCAGTTGAGGCATTATGGTAGTTGCAAAGAACACATTGACAGGTTTCATAGAGAAGATGCGATGAGGGCATCGCGAGAACAGGTGGTGGAGAATGTCATGGCCCACACACCAAGAGTTAGATAGAAGGAGTCTTTGTGCACGATCCAGTGTTTATCACACACATAGTGTTGGATTATGCCCTTAGAACCATTCATTAGATGATTGACTTTGGCATTTTTATGTATCATGACATTTTATTATAGCTCATTATTATATTTGTCTTATAACTGCGTAATGTAATCTTATATGATAATGTCCTTAGAATAGTAATAACACACTATTCTTAAAATATCCCTAGTCAAGTATTATTGTGAACAAGGATAACAATGATACGATAAGACTAGTATGTGGTTGACTGATGGCCATTGTCTTGGATATAGGATATCAAGTCATCACATAGGTACATGTTAGAGAACTATGTACTGGATCGACCCTCCATGAGAACGCTACATGGATTGTTATATGAGTGTCATAAGCGATTCTCATAGTGATGATGGTGTATGTAATCCTTTGACTTGAGATCATCAGAGATCCCAACATAGAGAATTGCATACTTTAATGCTGCTAGATGTCATTCGTAATAGGATGGACTATAAAGGTAGTAATTGGGTATGCCTTGATCTATGTAGAGGGATGTTGAGTGATCAAGATAGGATTTATCCCTCTTATATAACAAGAGTGATGTCTTGGGCCCTTTGATAGAGTGAGACTAAGAAATGCATGGCCGTACTCGAATAAGTCAATATGAGATATTGATTTTATTTGTTTAATTAGTCTACTCAGGAATCAAGAAACGCTGATTAGACTATACAAGTGTGACACATTCCATGACTTGTGTCTAATCAAGACATCAAAGGATAAAGGGATTAGACTACACAGTAACATCTATCACGAGTAAGGTTATGTCGAGTCATTGACAATCTCGTTACATGGGTAGCAATGATGTGTTGCTAGATACCGCTCATTGCCTGTGACAATTTTGTCATTGCCATTGTTTTGAGAACCTATTGGGTTGCACACTTAGAACAGATCAATGAGGAGCTTAATTAATCCTATTCTGAATTGGATTAAGGATATAACTAATCCTATTCTGAATTGGATTAGGGATATAACTAATCCTATTCTAAGTAGGATTAGAGTTCTGTTTGGCAGTAAATTTTAGGGTAAAATTTACTGCCTATAAAAGGATGTTTTCTGAAACATAGCCGTATAACACTTTTTAAAACAGAAAACAAAAACATTCCTTTTAATCGAAGCTAGCAATTCGGTTATAAGGAATCAAAAGCTCTTTAAGGCTACTGATCGTGAGACGTTCAAGAGTCGTGTGATCCGTTCGTGTGGATACCGTAGAGGCAGGAACGAAAAGTTGTTGCTTGTGACTCGACCAACGAAAGAAAAAATCAGAGAAAAACGTTAGGTAAAATCTCGAAACCCTAATCAGGCAACTCTCTGAATCGATCCTGGTAGAGGCCGAATGATTTATTTCTGCTGCGTGTTTGTTTCGGTTTCCTTCACATAGGAGGGCAAGAGACTACATGAACTGCCGACGCGCATGATCACAACATTAGAAGTGGGGCGTATGGGACATACCATGTGCATAGACACGTAGGAATACTGGACTATTGACGAAGATCCTAGACCCAGTTATAGCCTTTGGCAGCTAATGTTCTAGAGTCCCTAGTATTAGAAAGTCCTTAGGGATTTAAACTCTTGTAGATAGAGTCTTGTTGTAGTTTAAATGCTTGTAGATAAGCTTGGAAGAGTCTAGTCATATAAGGGAACTCTACATTAATAAAAGGCCTCTCCACTCTCATTTGTATCTCACTCACTTTCACTCACTCAGAGTTTTTCAGTAATAAAGCATATTATAAGTTTTCTCTGCATTTCTCTTGCTTTTTTGCTTTCTATTGTGCTATAATATTATTACTGATTGAGTGTTCTAAACATGTGTGCGAGGGCCACACGAAAACTCAACATGACTTTATACCGTTGAACCAACTGTTTGGGTTAATGCCTAGCATTTTTAATATATGTGTGGAAATCCAGTCCATATTCTATGGGATTGAATATGATTGATTTTTTATTTATTTCCTAAGATAAATGGATTTAGTATCTTGACCAAATATTTTCTTGATTGGTTTCATTTAAAACTTTCCTTTATTTAGGATTCCTTTTCTTTTTTATTTTTCTGAAAATGGTATATAGGATATATAAGGATTTACATAGATTTCCTAATTTAGCCTACAACTATTTATACTCTTTGTAAGCTATAGTTTTTTGTGTAGAAATAAGAAAACATGTTCGTATCAGTTTCTACATTCTCTACAATATCAGTTTTGTGCATGGTATCAAGAGCATACGACCTATTAAAAATCTTAGTTTGATTTTTTTTTCCCACCATGGTGAGCGGTAACACAACATCAGAGGTGACTTCAAAACCAGGGAGCATGATCAGCAACATCACTTGGAAGCTTGTACATGCTAGGGAGAGTTATGGGAAGACACCTACTGATGAGATTCCACAACAGTCCCTTCAGCAAAACATACCTAAAATTGTGAGTACTGCCACTTTGGCACAAAAAAGGTAATTTTCTAAGCACTCTAAGTGTCAAACGTGAAAGCTCAAATGCATGGATCGTTGACTCAAGTGCATCAGACTATATGACCGGTGATGCATCGATATTTCATGAATACAGCCAATGTTCTGAAAATTTTACAGTTCGTATTGCAGATGGCTCACTATCTAAAGTGGCTGGTATCGGGTCAGTTGCTATCTCTAGGGACATAATGCTTAAATTTTTTCTCCATGTTCATAATTTGATTGTAATCTCTTATCTATTAGTAAGATTACAAGAGATCTTAATTGTGTTACTAAATTTCTCTTACATATGTGTGAATTTCAGGACTTGGGTTCGAGGAAGAAGATTGGCAACGCTAGGATATGTGCGGGGCTCTATCTTCTTAGAGATAAAGAATTTGAGAGGAAAATTCAGAATAATGCTTGCACAGTCTTAACCTCTAGCAGTCATAAAGATAGTGCGGTCATGTTGTGGCACTACCAATTAGGTCATCCCAACTTCTTGTACCTCAAAAGGTTATTTCCCACGTTATTTAAGAAAAGTCCCTCATATTACCAATGTGAAATTTGTCAATGTCCAAGCATCCTCGTAATACTTACCCACATCATTCATATAAACCATCCCATCCATCCTACATAATACATAGTGATGTTTGGGGATCATCTAGGATAGCAAATATTACTTGTTATAGATGGTTCATTAGCTTCATAGATGACCACACCCGAGTGACTTGGTTGTTCCTCATGAAAGACATATTTGAGGTTGGGCAAATATTTCAGAATTTCAACAAAATGGTCCAGACTCAATTCCAAACCAAAATTCAGGTGCTTAGAACCGACAATAGAAGGGAATATTACTACTCTATCCTCGAAGCTCATCTACTTAATCAGGGAATTGTCCATCAAAGGTCATGTTTGGATACTCCCCAACAAAACGGAACAGCAGAGAGGAAAAATCGACACCTAATAAAGGTTGCCCGATCACTCATGCTTGCCACTCATGTTCCAAAACATTTTTGGGGAGAAGCGATTTTAACAGCTACTTATCTCATAAATAGAATGCCTTTTCATGTCCTTCAATTCCAAACACAGAGCCAAAAGCTCCTTACAACCTACCCTCATATTCGAATTATCTCATTCATCCCTATTAAAGTGTTCAGGTGCACAGCATTTGTCCATAAACATCAGCAGCATCAAAGCAAATCGGATCCCAAATCAATCAAGTGCATATTTCTTAGCTACTCTCCAAACCAAA
The DNA here is from genome assembly GCA_032173925.1 of Heritiera fomes. NCBI lineage: Eukaryota > Viridiplantae > Streptophyta > Magnoliopsida > Malvales > Malvaceae > Heritiera > Heritiera fomes. Next base: position 8,701,340 of record JAPDPM010000009.1, on the reverse strand, counting down.
AGGGGTACAAATGTTATTCACTAGTAACCAAAAGATTTTATACTTCTATGGATGTAACCTTTTTTGAGAATCAGCCATTTCACACGAAAGCTGACATTCAGGGGGAGAGTGCGAGAGAATATCAACTTTGGAATCATACCTGCTGCTGAACCAGTACCTTCACTATCAGCCCAAATATCCAATCCACCTATAATCCTCACAGAAGTCCACCACCAACCTTTCGATCATGAGATAACTAACACTCAACTTAGCCCTCAAAACCCTAAGTCTGTGAAAGAAACAGCAACAAAAGACATGATTGTTTACTCAAGGAGACCGAAATCTCAAAAGGAGGTAAAGAGTCGCACATCTCCAAAACAAAACCAAGATTTTGAACCAAATCCAAAAGTTTTTGAGATGCATACAGGTAACATAATTAATGAGCCTATCTCTAGTGATTTTCCTAGTGATCTTGACCAACCTATTGCAATAATAAAAGGAGTGAGGACATGCACTCAGCATCTTATCAGCAACTTTGTATCTTATGAGAGCTTATCTTTAGCTTTTCCTGTGTTTTTGTCCACTTTAACAAATGTTCAAGTTCCAAGCAATATTCAAGAACTCTTTCTAACAACCAAAATAGAAGGTTGTTATTTTGGAAGAAATGAAAGCACTAGAAAAGAATGGCACATGGGTGATTATAGAACTTCCCGAAGGAATAAGTCCAGTTGGTTGCAAGTGGATATTTTCAGTTAAACACAATGCGAACGGAAGTGTGAACCGATTCAAAGCTCATCTTGTTGCCAAAGGCTTCACTAAATCTTATGGTGTTGGCTATGAGGAGACAGTTGCTCCTGTGGCTAAGCTAAACTCAGTCCGTGTGCTATTATCTTTGGCAGCTAACCTAGATTGGCCTCTTCATCAACTAGACGTTAAAAATGCATTTTTGAACGGTGACCTAGAGGAAGAAGTCGTCATGGAGATTCCACCAGGATTTAACTCTCAAGAGAATAATGGTAAAGTGTGCAAGCTTCGTAAGTCGCTATATGGCCTTAAACAGTCACCACAGGCTTGGTTTGATTGCTTAACAAAGGTTGTTAAGAAGTATGGGTTTTCACATAGCCAAACCGATCACACTATGTTTGTTAAGCACTCATCTGATCACAAGATTGCTATCCTTATTGTTTATGTGGATGATATCATTCTTACAAGAGATTACGTGGAGGAGATTGTTGGGGTAAAGACCCTTTTGGCAAGAGAATTTGAGATAAAAGACTTAGGAAAGCTCAAGTATTTCCTTAGCATGGAAGTAGCTCGATCAAGAAATGGGATTTCTATTTCACAACGAAAATATGTTCTGGATCTTCTTAAGGAAGCAGGGATGCTTGGATGCAAACCTGCAGATACTCCTATGGATTCAAATGGCAAGTTAGGAGCTAAAGAAGAAAGTCCTCTAGTTGACAAAGGTAGATACCAAAGGCTTGTGGGAAAACTGATTTATTTGACAAATACTAGACCAGACATTTGTTTTGCTGTTAGCCTAGTAAGCAGATTTATGAATAACCCTACCGAAGCACACATGGGAGCAGTATACCGGATTCTTCGATACTTAAAGAAAAGCCCAGGCAGAGGACTACATTTCATGAAAACCTCAAATAGAGATGTTGAACTTTTCTCAGATGCAGATTGGGCAGGATCTAAAATTGATCGAAGGTCAACCACTGGATATTGCACATTTGTATGGGGTAACTTGGTAATGTGGCGAAGCAAGAAGCAGACAGTAGTAGCTCGGAGTAATGCTGAAGCAGAATTCAGAGCTATGTCTTATGGGATTTGTGAAGGAATTTTGCTTGAAAGGGTGTTAAAGGAATTGAAGATTTCAAAAGGAAGTTCTGTGAAGGTGTTTTGTGACAACCAAGCAACCATAAGTATTGCCAAGAACCCAGTTCACCATGATCGGACCTAGCATATCGAGATTGATTGCATTTTATCAAAGAGAAAATCGAAGAAGACCAAGTCAAACTTGTCTACACGCCAACTAGTCTTCAAATTGCAGATATTCTCACCAAGGCTCTTTTCAGAAACAATTTTGAAAGCTTGAAGTCCAAGTTAGGTATGATTGACATCTACTACCCAACTTGAGGGGGAGTGTGGAAATCCAGTCCATATTCTATAGGATTGGATATGATTGATTTTTTTATTTATTTCCTAAGATAAAAGGATTTAGTATCTTGACCAAAATTTCCCTGATTGGTTTCATTTAAAACTTTCCTTTATTTAGGATTCCTTTTCCTTTTCTAAAAATGGTATATATGATATATAGGGATTTACATAGATTTCCTAATTTAGCCTACAACTATTTATACTCTCTGTAAGCTATAGTTTTTTGTGTAGAAATCAGAAAAACATGTTCGTATCAATTTTTACATTTTCTACAATATTAGTTTCTACAATATGCAAAAGTGAATATAGCTCCCTATAAGGAAAGGGGTCAATAATATAGCAAATGTGCATTCATCACCGTATGTTGATCATATATTGGCAATGGTAATTAATGTCGTTTATTTTCGTAGGGCTTTAGTACTGTCTCAAATAAACCACCCACAACTAGTATCAGATCAATTCTAGAATATTTCATTGCTATAGTAATATTGTATTATCTTTTTCCATGCCGTTAATTATCATCCACAAAAAAAGCTGGAATTAAATAAAATATAATAATACTATACTTATATCAGTATATCCATTAATATGCTGCTAAATATGGAGATTTATAATATTCCATCTAATGCATGCAAATCTATGACGTTTTTCAAATTGAATTAGTAATTTTTTTTTACAAAGAAGGTCGAGATTTTAAAAACTTAAGATAGAATTTATAAGTGTTGAAACTCAAATTTCAATAAAATAAGAATTCATCTCTAAAAAAAAATGACTAAAACATTTAAACTAAATTGATATGTCAAAATAAAATAAATTATGCATCTAGCTTTCGTTTAAGCTTGTTCATGAACCAAGCCTAAGTATAATAATTATAGATTTTAGATGGATGCAAATTTTGTCTGATCCAATTATTCAAACTTGATATTTTAACCAAATTCATTCTTGCATACAAAGAGAAAATCAAAGCCTGCCAATTTTTTTAACAAATAATTAAAAATATATATAATTAATAAGTGGCTTAATAGCCAAATAAACTCTCAACCTTAGCATAAAATGAAATTAAGCTCTTAACGTTTTATAGCGTGAAAATCAGTACATAAACTTTTATTTCATTGTAAATAAACCCTCAACCTTTTAAAATTATGTAATTAAGTCCAAATCTGTTAAATGACACTATCTGCCGTTTGGACATCTAACATGAAAGCTGACGTGGATAGCTTAGTTGGCTGTCACGTGGCATGCTACATGTGCAATACTAACAGAAGTTAGCGTCATTTAACAGATTTGGACTAAATTGCATAATTTTAAAAGGTTAAAGATTTATTTACAATGAAATAAAAATTTATGGACTAATTTTAACGCGATAAAAAATTAAGAATTTAATTACATTTTATACTAAAAATTTAAGGTCTATTTTACTATTAAACCTTAATAAGTAAACAAAATCCGACTCAATTTTCGGTCAACCTTATTTATTTGATCCAAAACATTTAATAAATTTAATATATATTTTTTTTACAAACTCATTAAATAATCAAATAAATCCGAGTATAAATCCAACGTATAAATCAACCCTTGAATACATCTACTCTGCTCTCCTACGCAGGCCAATAGAGACACGCCAGGCATCAAGAAGGGCGTCGGGCAGCAAGCGCGCAAAGCTCCATTGAAGGGAGTGAGACCAGAACGGTGTGCAGCGGGGTTCGTAGCCTATCCGCCGGATCCCTGCTTCGGCGTAATCTTCCGGCGATGGCACAAACATTGATGATTTCTCGATCGATGCCACTTTGGATGCTAAATTTGTTGCCACGTATAGCGGCACCTGCGCAAAACAATATCATCGCCTCCAATGTGTGTCAATCAAACTGATTTACAGTCCTTGAAGAATATTTTCATTAATTAGTTCATAAGAATTAAGGAAGTTAAAATATTTTTTTTAGTAAAACATTTTTATTAAAAATTATAATCATAATTAAAATATTATATTTCATCAATAAATAATTATAAAAATCACATTTTTTAAATTAGATAAATTCGTAAATAATTATAACAAATTAATAAATAATTAAACTAATTCAAGTTCACATTTAGTGAGACTTAAACATGAGATCTCAAAGTTTCAAGGCTTTTTTTTGCTACAAGCCAAGACCTCATTGGCATAAAGTTAAAATCTTTAAGAATTTCTGAAATTAAATAGTTGAATTTCGTATGAGTGTGGAGACTTGATAATTTACATTTTTTATAATTAAAGTTTTTTATTTAAAGAGATATATATATATATATATATATGTATATGAGATTTGAGTTTTAAATTTCCAAAATTTTATGCTTTAAAAGTGGTGATATAATCATTTAATTCCATTCGTATTTTTTACAGGCAAAAGAAGTGTCATTTTCATACCTGACATTGCACGTCAATTCCACTTAACTTGTATTCCCCATGAAGAGATCTCGATAATTGATCGATGTAGCTACAGGCATCTCATACATGACAAGTAAGTATGTAAATAAGTACAATGAAAAGCATAATATCTGATAAAAATACAGAATTAAACAATCAACTTTTTCTTTTGAATGGAGGTTTTGATAATTCTATTTGTAATTGGATTATTTTTAAAATAGTAATTTAAAATAAAAAACTCAACTGTTATTATTTGAATTTTAAATTTATTAAAAATTAATTTTTAAAATCTTTATATAAATCAAATGAATTAAATTTTGAATTCATTTATGGTATGGAATGATTAGCCGCATATAAATGAAATGACTGATGAGAACAAAAAAAAAAAACTCAGGTACATCAACAACATGGGAACAAAAACTGTGATTTTTTTTTATTGAAAAAAATCAAAATCAATTTCTCGTGTAGCAAAATACATACACTTTATCCTAAATCAAATGTTCTAATATTCAAAGCCTGTTACTGCTCATGCTTTAATATGTAAAAAACAATTAAATAAAAAAAGTAAAATCAAATGAGATGGTATAATACTTGTTGCTGTGGCGGTGTATTCAGCTTGTAAAAGAAAATTATCCTGTTATACAACTTCTATATTTTTTTTTATTATTTTAATAGGTATAATTTGCATGAAACAAAAAAAAAGTTTTTTTTTGAATCGAAATCTCTCGATATACAAAAGTCAATTTAAGTCTTGACTAATTTAAAATCGAAGTATTGTCAGATCCTAAATAAGGGGGAGCTCTGCTTGAACTCAAAACCTTATTTAAGAGATATCGAACTCTTTCTACTTTGTCTAACAAGTGTTAGTAAAGAAAAGCTTTTTTTTTTATTCACAATGAAACATGGTAACCAATTTGCCAAAAAACAAAATTTTTTTTGCTTTATGAAAAAAAATGAAAACGAAGGAAAGGAATGCTACGGGTAGACGCGTCTGTCCTTTTTTTTTTTTCAATACTTTCACTTATAGCAAGTTAAATAATTAAGTCTTTTCAACCAAAAATCAGTAACTTGTTATTATAAGTTTTATGGGTGAGACAGCTAAATTTTAAAGAATAGTGTTTTGTTACCTGGGTTACAAGTTTTGAGGTAAAAAAAAAGTTGACACGGCTTGTTATAATTGCAAGTAAGAGAATGCTAGAGTTAGTTATTTTGATATACATATTTCAGCACTATCAATTTCATTGACTATGTCATTTTGTAGTTTTATGTGAAAATCGATTATTAATAAGAGAAGTTGAAAAGCTAAAATATGTGATATTAAAAAAAAATTTTAAATAACTTGTAATAAGAAGTAACAAATTTTTACGTAAAATTAAAAAGTTACATGATCCAATAAAATAAAAAAAATATTAAAATATGATTATAAAAATAACTGCCACTAATATTTTTCATGCAAGTATAAAAAAAAGGTAGAGTGTCTACCCCTAGCATTTCCCAACCAAGAATGCATGATAAATTGATTAGCTTACGCTTTTGTAGCGGCGTAGATTGTGTAGAGAGGATGTGAAGGCACGACAATGGAAGCTCCAGACCCAATATTGACAATGGCACCACGCTTCCTGTTTAGCATCCCCGGCAGCACAGCTCTGGTAACCCAAGTCATCCCCTCCAAATTCACCCTTACAATTTCCCTCCACACCTCCTCATCCACCTCGTGGAAAAACATGGCTCGCGGATACGTTATCCCCACGTTGTTGATCAGAACACCGACTTCCACCTCTTTCACAGCCTCTTCTATCAGCTTGACACCGGCTGAGACATCGGAAGAGAAATCATGGGCCACGAACTTGATCTTGGTATGCGGAAATTGTGCTTGGATTTCAGTCGAAACTGCTTTCAGCTTGTCCGGGTTTCGACTGACTAGGATTAGGTTAAGGCCTCGGCGTGCTAGCTGGCATGCAAAGGCTTTTCCAATGCCGTCGGTGGCTCCCGTGATGAGAGCCCATGAACCATACTTAATGCTGAGGTTCTTGGGGGCTCTGAGAAATGTGGTGAAAACCCAGCTGAGAAGGAAGATGGAGTGTTTGAGGAAGGAGAGGAAACCTAAAAATGAGAGAAGAACCAACCAGATGGGTTGCATTTTGAGATGGTTGATAACTATGATCGTCTGCTCTTTTAATATTGCTGAAAATTAGCTTAAGTAAGATAAATGTTCGGTTGCCAACAATTTTTTCGGGAATGATGATAAATAATGTGAGATGCTATAAAATTTAGATTTAAATTTCAATTATTAAAAAAAATCAAAGATACAGTTGAAAAAATTATATATAACTAATTTTGGTCGCATTAAGTTTTTAAATTTAAAATTTTAATAAAAATAATTATTTTATTTTTTAAAATACTATTATAAAACGGCTATGTGCAGTGTACGTTTCAGCAATTCGTTAGCGGTGGACTGGTGAGAAATGCGGTGACGAATGAAAATATTAGATGATAATTGACAAGAACCGTATCATATGCTTCCATACAGTTGTCAGAGGTGCAAAGGCTTTTTTCAGTTTTCTATTTTAATTAATACATTAATATTTTATTTTTTATAGAAAAAATTAAAATCTAAAAATAATAAAAAATAACTGTAAGTATTGAAATTTTTGAAAATTTAAATTTATTATATATCATCTCTTTAAAATATTATATAATTAATTAATTTAATTAAATCTCAAAATTTTTAAAATATTTTAAAATTATATGTATAGGAATGGTAAATTGGTAATACTTTTTCGTACCTGGTGACATTTTTAATGCGTCACATTTCTCATGTTATCGAAATTAATGGTACATTTGAGTTTTGACTCTTACTTCTTCTTTTTTATATATTAAAGCTATCTTTTTATTTTTTGATTAATATTTGATACATCGATTTTAGTAAAAAATTGATATAAAACTCACTAAAACCATTTTTTTAATTCCATAAAATTCAATAAAAAGATAAAATATTTATTAAATGAAATATTTTAGCAAAATTGAGGAAGTGGTGATGAGTTGTATAATTCACATGAGTAGGTACTAGATAAAGAACACATAATTAAATTAAATACAAACTTATGTGGGTACAACTAACATGCAAATAAAATCTAGCCTTCAAACAAAAGTAAAAACAAAATTATTAACCATTGGATTGTTTTCGAAGCACTTCTCAAGTAATAAATTTCCATCGGGCACACCACCCACACAGCTACACCTGCCTCTGCCAGGTTAGTAAATGTGCATTGTGCTTTCCGGTGGTTGCTCATGGCACACTTAGCGAAGATTTATGCGGTATGTCATTTAATGGTAAGAACAAGACTCCAAACATATTAAGATTAGTTTGAATAGACATTAAAATTGATTTTAATAAAATTAAAAATATATATATTTTTATAAAATAATTAAAAAATTAAAAAAATAAAAAGATAATTTTATCATCTTTTTTTTGTCTCATCCTTCCTTATTGATGTGCTGTATTTAGGGATGGTAATAAGTACCCTATAAAGGAGTATCCGATGCTATCCGGTCAATTTAAGTAGGGTTAGGGTAATGTATAATCAGGTTCGGATAGTGAAATTATTATTCGTCATGGGTTCGGGTAAGGTTCGAGTAGTTACCTTAGGGTACCCGCTACCTGAACTCGATTATAAATAATAATTAATTAATACAATATTTATATTTTTTATATATAAAGTATTTATTATTAATGTTTTATTTAATTAAATTAAATCATTATATATTATAATTATGATTTTTAACTTTAATTTATTTTTATGAGTTAAATTAAATTTATTAATATAATATTTTAATTAAGTTATTTTAAAATTAATTTTAAATTTAAATTTAAAAGTCAAATTTTGACTTAATAAATGGATAGTTAAACGGATTCGAGTAGTTAAACGAATATTTTATATTTTATAGAGTTAGGATTCGGGTAGCATAAATAAAAATAATCTAATAGTTAATCGGATTAAGATATTATTAAAGTTAATTGGATTCGAGTTCGGATATCTCAAATTTAATGAGTACCCGATCCGTTTACATCCCTAACTGTATTGTGCGAAGCCATCGGGCCCCAAACTAGCCCCAAGAAAATTGTATCCAACCAAATAATTATTTACTTGATGTATAATTAATATTTTTGAGTTTGTTTTTTTTTTTTTTGAAACAAAAACTTTATTTATAATTAAAGCTAAGCACAATCTTTAGCGACAATGTCTAAGGCATTGCTGGAACAAGACTCCATACAATAAACTGCTTCAGTACAATCATAAGCAAAAGAAGCTAAAATATGAGCAGCTTGATTGGCTGCTCGTCGAACATGGGTGAAGACACACGAGAAAAAATGGCTAGCTCGAGATTTTGCTTCTTCAATCAGATTACCTGCAAACGATAAGTCAAGGTCTGAACTCTGGAGTTTCTTGATGATTCCCAAGGCGTCTCCCTCCAGAACAATGCGTGTAAATCCCATATCAGCGATAGCCTCAACTGTGTCAACATCATTAACATGAAGAGTTTTAGTTTGGAAAGTTCCCATAACTGCTCCGTTCTCGTCTCGAGCAATCACTCCGATGCCACCCGTTTTGTCAGCAGCTTTTAGACCTCTATCAAAATTGACTTTTATGTACCCCTAGGTGGTCCTTTCCAGGTTGATGTTGTCTCAAGCTGGTGAACATTTCTTCTTAGTTGAGCCTGCTTATATTCCTACAAATAATCATTCGCCCATGAGGCAGTGTGATCAGGTGATCTCGTCCTTCCCTCCTTAATTTCTTCGTTTCTGCTCTTCCATACAGCCCAGAGCAAAACTAAGTTTTTCTCAAAACTCTCCTTGTCCAGCTGTGCAGAGGCTTTCAAAAACCAGTCAGTCACTGTATGCTCTGTTTCTAGGTTCTAAGCATCAGTCAAGGCGGTGTGAGATCATATGGCTTCTGCTTTCATACATGCCCTGAGAGCATGTAAGATGGATTCTTTTTACTTTTATGGTGAATAATGCATAACAACACGCTGTTGACTAACTTTGTTTTAGTACCTTAATAGCGAAAACTTTTTACTTTTATGGTACGATTAAAAAGCTGTCACATATTTATATTTCCACTTACTTTGTAAATACTTTTTGAGCAGAACAGCAGCTTGCATTAAATTAGTATAGTTATGTAATGAAGGCACAGACACATTGTAGCAGTTGACTAAATAATTGCGATTGAAGAAAGGTTGGATTACTAAAAGCAAATTTGAAGGAATATGTATCGAGGGTAGGTGAATAGCTAACGCGAATCGTGGCCGAACTGTAGCGCCAATATTCTTTGTTCATCCCATTCCCATGAATCATCTCCATCACGATCACTTTACAGAAACGCCAAAATCACACTTTCCATGAATCATGACGTGAGTCATGACAGCCTTTTACGTACTATCTTTCAACGTTTTTAATAATTGTGAATGAAGAACTGTTGGATTACGAAATGCAAATTTGCAGAGTATAGATAGCGGATAGGTGAATAGCTGACACGGATCGTGGCCAAACGGTAGCGCCAACATTCCCCTGAGTCATGGCTATGACCCATGAAGTCAAACAAGAGCATAACAAGCTTATCTTTTTTTTTTTGGTGAATAATGCATAACAAAACGCTAATCTCCGGTTAAAGTACAACCAACAGTTCTGGGTAAGATATGATCCATGAAGTCAAACAAGAGGTTATTACAAATACAACTAGGTGGGAAATCAAAAACAACAAAAGGAGTCTCCTTGGTCCCCCAAGCTTCGCAAGCTCATCAGCACAAGAGTTTGCCTCACGGTACACATGTTCGATCCTTACATTCCTCAGATGTTTCAGCAATTGCCTACAGTCAAAAACAAGAGAACTGTAAGGATGAGAGTTAAGAACATTTTCACAAACATACCTGATGGTTGTTTGAGAGTCTGCTTCTACTATAAGATTGTGATATCATAAGATTGTGATATCCCCTGCTAATAGCTAGCTTCAATCCATCTCTCAAGGCCTACATTTCAGCACAAGTACTGGTTGTGTTTCCTAAATTCCTGGCAAAAACTCCTAGCCATCTACCATCCTAATCTCTAAAGATTCCCCCTACGCTTGCTTGTCCTGGGTTTCCCATGGAAGATCCATTGGTATTCAGTTTAACGAAAAAGGGGGTGGGGGTTTCCAGGATATGTTAATTTCCATTAAACTTCTTAAATTCTTAGGCCTGTTCATAATAGCCCGGAACTCCTTAACATGAACCCACACCCTATTTGTAAGGATTAAAATTGAATCCTCCTTTCCTTCGAAAATGAATTTATTCATACTATTCCAGATAGTCCAAATACTGATTGGGAAAACCACCTTCCATGGTACCCCTTCGCTGGACATAGCATTGGACTTCAGATTTATGGAAATCCACTCCTCCGCTTTAAGAGACCAGCAATAAGAGAGGCTATCGGGAATGTTGAGCATATTCCAAACTTCTTGTACAAATTAACAATCCCTCAAACAGTGTGCTAATGTTTCAAGCTCCAGATTACACCTTGGACAGTTAGGAGAAATGTTGCACCCCCTAACAATAAGAGTGTGTCTAGTGGCCACTTTATTATGTCCACATTTCCATAAAAAATGTTGAATCTTTGAGTTAGTTTAGGCTGTCTAGATATCCTCCCAGATGAATTCAACCTTGGGAATGAATCTTTTGGCAATATTATAGGTTGATCCAATTGAAAAAAGCCCATTAGGAGAGGATTTCCAAGCTATAGAATCATCTTTACACCCTTCTCTTTGGATAAGTATAGCTCGAATTTTTGAATTAAATCATCCGAAATTTGAGCACTCAATAACTCAAAATTCCAACTATCACTGTTAGATATGACCCTGCAAACTTTGAGATTTAGATCTTGTTGCAACCAAGGTCCATAAATAATAGAAGCCAGAAGACCATTTCCAGTCCAATCATCAGTTCGGAAAAAGGTGTTGTTCCTGTTTTTAACCACCCACTTAATCCTTTTTTCTAAGACATCACTTGCTTTATGCAAATCTTTCCAAAGGGGTGAACAGGCTTTATTAACAAAAACACCATTCTCAGAGTACTTATTAATCAGTAACCTTGTCCAGCAATTCTCGGGTTCTATAAGGAGTCTTTAGCTGATCTTAGCCATATTAGCTTTATTGAGGTGGTGTGTATCCTTAATTCCCAAGCCTCCCTCTTTCTTATTTGAAGTAACTGTATCCCAACAAATCATATGCATTTTTCCTACGGTTATCAGTTGATCCCCAAAGAAAATTGCAAGATATTTTATTTATTTCCTCGCAAGTTTTCCTTGAGAGGTAAGTTCCTTGCATATAATAGTTAGGAATGGCATTGAAAACTTCTTTTATAAGTGTCGTCTTTCTAGCAAAAGAGAGCAAATTAGTTTTCCATCCATCTAATTTTTGTTTCATTTTTTCAATGATGAATCTATAACTAGCATCCTTGTGTACTTTTTTAATTGGGAAACCAAGGTATCTCCCAATCTCTTCAACAGGTTTCAACCCCATAATCTCGCCATAATAATCCTTTTATTCTGAACTTAGATTTGATGAGAAGAACAAAATGGATTTATCCATGTTAATTTTTTGGCCTGATTCTTAACAAAAATCCTGAAGAACATTTAGCACAGTACAACAAGTAGTAACTGATGCATCTCCAAACAAGAAAAGGTCGTCTGCATAAAAGAGGTGGGAAATTTTTAGGCCATCTTTATTAAGTTGTATGGGCACCCAGGACTTATCTTCACAGGCTTCCTGGATTCTTAAATATAAAAATTCCATGCAAAGGATAAATAAGTATGGTGATAGCAGATCACCTTGTCGGATACCTTAGGAGGGAGTTATCCTCTTTGATTTCTCACTATTGATAAGTATAGTCATACTCGAGGTAGAAACACAGGACATTACGAGATCAATCCAATTCTTAAGAAAATTGAAGAACTCCTACACCTTTTTAATGAAACTCCATTCAAGTTGATCGTAGGCCTTCTCGAGGTCCACTTTGACCATCATCCATCCCTTTTTTCCTTTCGTTCTCCTAAAAGAGTGAACAACTTCTTGAGCTATAATGACATTATCATGGGCTCTCCTTCCAGCTATGAAGCTATTTTGCATAGGATGAATGATTCTTAAGAGAAAGGGTTTAATTCTATTGACCAGGACCTTCATAATAATTTTGTAAATTGTGTTACAAAGGCTAATGGGTCTATAGTTAAAGATTTGCTCCGGACTAGAAACCTTCGGAATAAGACAAAGAAGGCACTCATTAACCTTATCCGGAACCTGATTGGTTGAGAAAACCCTCTTAACAAAATCAAAGACTGATTTGCCAACAATATCCCAACATTTATGATAGAATATTGGATGGAGTCCATCAAGACCCGGAGCCTTCAAGGGTTTCATAGACTTCATAGCCTTAAAAACCTCTTCAATTGTAATTGAAGAGGTTTGGTCAATGTCAACGTTTCTATTTCATTAAGCTTTGACCCAAATCTACTACTTAACTGAGCTGAGCGTGTGGATGAGACATGAGCATTATCAAAAAGAATAGAGAAGTGGCCGGTAATGATACTTTTAATTTCATTTGCATCCTTATGCCATAAACCTGTAGCATCTTTAAGAGAAAGGATTTTATTCCTTCTTCTATGTTGAAGTGTACTAATGTGGTAAAATCTAGTGTTCCTGTCCCCATCCTCAATCCAATCAACTCTAGACTTTAATGCCTACAACTCTTCTTCCAGCTTAAGAATGTCTATGTATTCTTTTTCAAGCTTCTCTTGTAAGTCCAATAGTCCATTACTATGATATCTTGAAAGGGCGTTTTGAATCCCCTAAAGTCTTGCTTGAATATGTTTTTTTTTTCTTTGAAAAGTGTTCCCAAAAGTAGTCTTATTCCAAATTGAAACATTTTCCTTAAAAATGTCAATAGTTGCAAGAATTTCATGGTTAGCTCGATTCCATGAACTCTTAACCATATTCTTAAAATCCAAATATGTGAACCATATTGTGTCAAATCTAAATGGACGAAGACCAAAGTGAGGTGATCTGGGATTGGTGTCAAGCATCACTAGATTGTGATCAGAGTGAATTTTAAAAAGGTGAAAGACAACCATGTTAGGAAAGATAATCTTCCAATCCCCATTAGCCCATACTTGATCAATTCTCTCTCTTATAACTTGGCCATAATGATTTTTGTTGGTCTATGTGAACTGATCACTAACATATCCCAAATCAATCATTTTGCAATAATCCATGTAGTCTTTAAACATATTAGCTCTTATTTTATTAATTGGTTTTCCACCAAACTTTTCAGATCCGTCTATGATCTCATTGAAATCCCCCATAATCATCCATGGAAGATTATGTGTATTAGCAAAAGCCTTTAATTCTTCCCATAAAATACGTTTCCAAACCATCCTAGGAAGCGCATAAACAGTTGATAAAATCCATGGACTAAAATAACTATTAGAACTAAAAGAAGGGGAAGAAGAAATAACTTGAATTGAAGCATGAATGGCCTATGGAGATTGGTGAAGAATTTGTACAGTGATTTATGTAGCCTGCCAAAGAAGCCAAACACCTCCTGAAAAACCATCAGCATCCACACAGCATGAATTAGAGAATCCTAGTGAATTGCACACTTGCTTAACTCTTTCCCCTAAAATCCTTGTCTCTGTAATGATAACCAAGCTTGGATTGTTGAGTCCCATTAGCTCCATGAATGCACGTTTGAAATTTGGGCTTTCAGCCCCTCTAGCATTCCAGCTAGAGGTGGTTACGGGCCGGACCGGGCCGGTTTCGGATCGGCTTTCATCGGTTCCAGCCTATGTGAAATGAAAACCGATCTGAATCGATAGAGAATCGGTCCGGAACGGGCCGGTTCATATGCTGTAATGGTGTGAACCGGCCCGGTTCGTTGGATCGGTTCACTCCAAAACCGGACCAAACCGGTTTAAATCGGTTCGGTCCAGTTTTTTTTTGTTCAGATTTTTTTTATTTATTTGATACTTTTAAAATTTTTATTTGATACTTTTAAAATTTTTATTGTTTAAAATTTATATTAATATATTTTAATATATATTAATACATTTTAATAATTTAATGTAATAAATTTATTTTTATAATAAATAATGTTAATAGTTTAATTTAACAATAATTTATTATAAAGTTATATTATAATTTATTTAATTAATGTAACAATAATGTAAAAATAAATTACTATAAAATTATCTAATAAAATTATTGTTATAATAAAATAAAGTTATATTATGAATATAATATTATAATAAAGTTATTATGATAAAATGATATTTGATTCAAAATACAAATAATGATATTATGAATATTATTATTATATTCATTTTGCAATATCATTTTGCATATCTTTATTTATATTCATTTATTATATTCATTTTGCATTTAAAATAATTTATTATATTTGAAATATCATTTATTTAATATTTATTCATTTATTTAATATGTTTTTAAAATACTAATTCATTTTGTATTTTAAATATTTATTTATTTTAAACATAGATAAGTATAACATTAATTAATTTGGTATGTAATAATAATAATAATAATAATAATAATAATAATAACAACAACAACAACAACAACAACAACAACAACAAAGGAGAAA
The DNA here is from genome assembly GCA_032173925.1 of Heritiera fomes. Taxonomy (NCBI): domain Eukaryota; kingdom Viridiplantae; phylum Streptophyta; class Magnoliopsida; order Malvales; family Malvaceae; genus Heritiera; species Heritiera fomes. Next base: position 8,686,111 of record JAPDPM010000009.1, on the reverse strand, counting down.
AAGGAGAGAGTAGGAGACTAAAGGTTTTTTAGGTGGAAAACCCCTTCAAAAGTTAGAAGGGTAAAAACCACGGGACCGTAGTCCATAAAAATATTCACTATGACTAAACTTATTTACAATTTTACATACAATTTACAAAAAAAAAATTATTCACTACTCTTCATAATTTATACGGATTGCCTTGAAAATTTCTTCCTCCTCTTCTAAATTATTATCAGTGAATTCATTGGTCATTCCAAGTTCGACATTGCGCGAATCCGCATTAAACTAATCTTTAAGGCATGTTAACATGCACAATGAATCCGGATTAAGAGTAGTTCGATGGTCTCCAAAAATTCTTCCACACGTCGAGAATGCGGATTCTGAAACAACAGAAGAAACTTGCATCGCAAAAACATCTCAGGCCATGGAAGCTAAAATTGGAAATTGTTTTTGGTTTTCTTTCCACCATTGGAGAAGATCAAAGTTTTCATCTATAGTAAAATCTTGACTTAAGAAAAATCCTAGCTCATTGAAGCTAGAACTTCGTCGAGTTGTTGATCCCGATCCCGATCCGCTCGCTTTTCCTTTTAGCTTCATTTTCTTCTTTGCTGCTTCCTTAATTGCGTTTAAAATTCCTTTTCCTTTTTTGCTACTTTCGGTTTCTTCGTATGAATCTTCTTCTCCTCGATTAAAGTTGAATTGCTCCCTTTCTGTTTCATAAACATTAAACAATTCTCGAAAAAGATTGTTAATTGAGGACTTTTGATCCTCAATAGAATCAAGACCAAGAAATTCTTTATAACAATCAAAAAAAATTTCTATATTTACCTCACCTTGACTAGGATCTAGTAAAGTTGCAATACAATAAATAAGAGGAATTATTTCCCAATATTTTTAAAATTTTTCCTCCATATCATATACAAAAGAACTTAAAGTTTCATGATTCCTAAATTTTACAAATTTGTCAAACATTGTGTAGATAATGGGAACAAAATACGGTGTAGTTGGATAAAATTGAGTTGAAAATCTTTTGGTTGCATCTTTAAAAGTAGATAATAAATCAACACAATATTCAATAAAAGTCCAATCCTCTTCAAAAAGTGCTAAATGCATGTTACTTGTATAATTGTTATGAAAAGGAGTAACAAGTTCTTTATAAGGTAAAATAGAAGAAAGCAAATGATGAAGTGAATTCCATCTTGTTTCCACGGGAAGTGGAAATGCTTTAACAGGTATATTATTTGTTATACAAATTTGCTTCCATTCACATTTATTACTTGGTGTGCGAATCCATTTGGCTAAAATTTTAATTTTATCAATTGGACCTATGCCAGTACCAGTACCACTAGAACTAAAACCACTTTGAACACATAAATTTATAATATGACATGCACATCTTGCATGAAAAAATATGCCTTGCATAACAGGATTTAAACTTTTAATTAAATGAGGAATAGCTGCAGTATTACTCGAAGCATTATCAAAAGTAATAGCAAAAATCTATTATTTTCTAGTCCATATAATTTACAAACTTTAGTAATATATTTATGAATAGTATATGAATTATGTGCTTCTTCTATTACATCTAAAGATAAAATTCGTTTTTGCATGGACCAATCTTCATCTATCCAATGACAAGTTATAACAAGATAACTTATACCATTAGTACTAGTCCATATATCACTAGTTAAACTAACCCTAGATGAAATATTACTAAGTTTATCAATTAAAGCTTGTCTATATTCTTTAAACATATCCATGCAATCTTTTTTTAATGTATGTCTAGAAACAGATTTATATGCGGGTTGTAAATATTTACAAACAAATTCTAAATATCCTGTTTTTTACAAATTGTGAATGGTTGTTCAGTCCTAGCTACAAATCTAACTAAACCACGTCTAGCTTGAACATTATCAAAATTAAAATTTTTTCCACCATCATGTGTAGTAATTTGAGATTGTTTACCTCATAAAATTTCATTTTCTTCGGCATCAGGATTAATTTTATGTGCAGAAATTAAATGTCTTTTATACGTACCTTACCGCTGCCACCTCCACCGGAGTTATAAGAGTAAACGCCTTTGCACAATTTACAGATAGCACAATATTTATTCGTCTCACATTCTTTTGCTACAATGTCGAAATACTCCCATACTCGGCTTGTTTTTTTTTCGATTAATCTTCGATCTTGGTGATGTAGCAGCAGTGGTGGCAGCTGATGATTGTGTTTGAGCATGGCTTCCTCCACGACCACGACCTAACGATGGTGCCAAAGGAAGCTCCTCCTCCTTGGGATGAATATCAGGTTCGATTCATTAAATGATTCGTCACCCAAATTAGGAATTTTAGTGGAACCAAAAGGTCGAGAAACAGAGCATGAACGACGAAAGAAATTTAACATTTTTATATTCTTTTGAAAATAAATATATGTTAAAAATTAAAAAAATAGATGTAGGATATATATAATATATTGGAATTTGGAAATTGAAACTTGAAAATTAAAAGTAAATTTGTAAAATTATAAAATAAAAAGAAAAATGAAATTTAGAAAGGAAATAATGATATTATAAATTTGAAATAAGAGAATTTAAATGAATTTGAGAGAGTTTGAGTGAATATTGAGAGAGTATGTGAGTGAAGAGAATAAGAGTAGATGAATGTAGATAGTAGATTTGAGAGAAAATGTAGAAGAAATGTAAAGAAAAATAGAAGATCGAATAGAGGTATTTATAGGAAAAAAATTAAAATTTTTAAAATAAAAAAATTAAAAAAAAAGATTGATGGGCAAGTCACACTGTTGTTAGAGGTGGCAAAAATTGGCCCGAGCCCGAAAACCCGCCCGAATCCGCCCAAGACCGAACCGGGACCAGCCCGAATTGACCAAAAAAATCAAAGGCCTGTAACCGAAAAAGCTCAAAACCGAAAAAGCTCGAAACCGAAAAAACTCGAACCCGACACAACCCGAACCCGACATAACCTGAGCCCGATACGATCCGAAATAGAGACAGACCCGACCCGAAAACCGAAAAAACCGAATTTATAACCCGAGAAAACCCGAATTATAATTATATAATTATTATTTAAAAATAAATAAATAATTGATACACTTTTTTAATTAAAAAGTTTAAAATTTTGAAAACAATTATTATTCATTATACAATTTTATCAATTATATATTACCAGCATAATAAATATTGAATCTTTTTAATTAAATTAAATTATTTTAAAACACCATAATATATGATATAATATATGATATCAAATAATCTTTAATATTATCCTTATTGCATTTATAATAATAAATATATTATTAATTTGACATTTGATTTTATTATAAAAATCATTTTAACATTTTATTATTTTTATTTATAATAAAATTTTAATTTTAATACAATAATAAATCAAATATATAAAAATTATATAATTTCAATATTTGTTTGAAACTTTGATTTTGATATCTTGTGCAACACATTAAAAATATTTTTAATAAAATTAAATTTAAACTATATTTTCTTAACGTTTCAAGTATAGAAAGATATTAAATTTAGATTAAAAAAACCTAATCTTAAAATTAAAATTCAAATTTTTAAGATTAGAAAAAGCTAAGTTATTAAATTAAACAATAAAAGTACAATTTTTTTATACTTGGGTATCATTAAAAGAGAAAATTATAGTAGTAATTTTATTTTTAGCCTTAAAACAAAAGACATTAAAAAATCAAGCTAGTGATAATTAATTATTTATTATATTATAATAATCTTATACATGAATAAACTAATTTGGTATCTTGTAATAATGATTTGTATATTATATTATAATAATCTTTTAAGAATAAATTATGTAATCTCCTAGTGTGTAAGTATTATTTTGATAGAATTAAGTATTTATTAAAAATAATTTCTTTATTATCTATTAAATGTAAAATTAAAGTGTGGATAAAAATAATAATTCTAATAGTAAATTAAAGTGTAATTTAATAATATATTAGAGTTGTATTACTATGTAAGTGGTAATTTTAATAAAATTTATTTTTTATACTTTGTTAATATTATTATTAATTATATTTAAATAACTAGCATTATATTAATTAATTTAGTAATATCTATTATTTAACATTTTAATTAGATATTCAATCAATTGGTGTATATCTAATATTATTATGTTAATCTAATATTATTATGTTAATGTGAATATGGAAAAAATTAGTACTCAATTTGGAATAGTTTTTTTGATGGCAAATAAAATACATAATATAGTTAATAAATAACATCTTATCATAATGATTTGTATGTTATTATAACTTTAAAAATAATATTTTCTCATGTGATATATAATCAACTATACAAGCTCTTAATTATATAAAATAGATTATTATTATATTTATCTTATCATAATGATTTGTATGTTACATTATAATAATCTCTTACCATGTAATATAGAATAAATTAAACAATCTCTCATAGCATATTATAGTTTTAATTTCAGACATTTTTCATTCCAATTTCTTATCATGCTTTTAGAATATACTTTTGTTTTTAATTTCAAACATTTAATCTCTTAGGATGTTTTCATGTAATTTAGCTTAACTTGATCAATTAATAATCATAATATTGTATGATTAAATAGATATTGACCTTCTCAACTACTTTTTTAGTCAAAAAAGTGTTTTTTTTAATTTATTATAATGAGTTACAAATAAAATAATAAACATAATATACTATATATATATATATATTAAGATTTACATTATAATAAAATGTCATATATGTTAAATTTATTGAACTAAGAGTATCTAAATTTCAATGACCTAATATTGACCCAAAAAAACACAATGACTCAATAAGTTATTGTTAAGAGTATAAAGCTATTTATATAAATGTTTAATAGTTTAGTGTGATTTATTTATAATTTGTTAGTTATTTATTTGTATAGCTAATACTTTTGGATTTTCACTTTCTTTTAGTTTTACAATATATATTTGGCTCATTTAAAAAATAAATTTTTATATAATTATTAATATATAATTATATATTTTATAACAAATGTAAATATCACAGGAAATTAAAAAAATAAATAATAATTATCAAGTAATAAAAACATTAAAATGTAAAAAATTATATTTATATAAATTTAGTCAAAACAACAATATTTTATTTATGAGAGTTTCGTGTGAAAGGAGATCTGTTTGATTTTCATTTTTCAATTCCCTCTAAACAAGTTTTTGCCACATTACAAAAAAATTTCAAATTCTTTGGGAATATGCCTTTTCCCTTCCTTGAGAATCACATGAAAAAACTTCAAAAGCAAACTTTGAAATATATTTACCTCAATATACTGTCATGCAATGTAGATATGATAATTAAAAAGAAATTGTGTTTGGTATATCAATATAAATTTTAATACAATAATTTTTATATTTTATATGATACAAATATATTTGATGCGATACAATATATATATATATATATATATATATATACGAATTATTAAGTCTAATATAATGTAATGTCTATTATAATCGTTTTAATTATAATCAAAATTCAAAGATGATTTTTTTTATTACAAGGGAAATATTAAATAACTGAGGATGGGGGTGTTGGATTCAAACCCAAGACTTACAATATGCCACAACTCATCTTTAACCACTAGGCCAAGAGGTTGTTGGCAATTCAAAGATGATTTTTAGTAGTCGGAGTTTGTGGACAAAAAAATTAATTAGTACAAAAATCCAGATGCTTCCAAGGCAAAAGTTTACAATAGCAGAAATGTTTTCATTTCTTGCAAATGCAATGCAAGATTTAAAACTTTTTCAATGTCTTTTACATCTTTGAGTCTTTTACTTGTTATTCTTTTTACGATAATTAATCAATTATAATTAAAAATTATGTATTGGTTCATCATTTACAAGTGCGAACTTTATGTATTATTTTGATAGATCTCACGTGACTTTAAATTTTGATTAATTAATTATAATGTAATAATTATAGATGATATGTTCTCTTTTATTATTGTACATAACTATATTCTTCATTGGTCCACTCCCAATGTTTTCAAAATCATCCCAACCAAATTTCTTAATATATATTATACAATTCCCATTTATTAAATTTTAACTTTAATTTAGCATTTCTATTATATTTTTATTTAACTATATAAAATTAAATTAATTATTACATTCAAAATTATAAAATATTTATAATTTATAAAATTTTAAAATAATTTGACTAAGCCCGCCCGATTAAAACCGGACCGAACCCGAAACCGGACCGAAACCGAGAAAACCCGCAACTGAAAAAACCCGAGACTGAAAAAACCCGAGACCGAAAAAACCCGCAACCGAGAAAACCCGCAACCGAAAAAGCCCGTAACCGAAAAAACCCGGACCGAAACCCGCCCAAACCCGCCCGTTTGCCACCTCTAACTGTTGTGTGACTTGCCACTGCCAGGGAAGGCCTGGCACTGCGCACTGCACAGTGCCAGAGGCCTTCCCTTTCTTTTTTATTTTTTTAATTTGAATCGAACCGGTTCAATCCAATCCTTAAATGGGCCAGGCCCTTATCGGATCTGGTCCTTAAATGAGCCGGGCCCTTATAGGGCCCAGTTCCATTTTATAAGAATCGGCCCAACTCGGTATGTTATCGGGCTGGTCTGGTTTCGAATCGACACTATGCCAGTTCAAATATTAGGTCGGGTTGACCCAATCCGGTTACAAACCGGGTCGGGTCAACTCGGCCCAATAAGCAGCTCTAATTCCAGCAAATGAATCTCGTGGGGGTGATATCAAGTGTTGATTGGTTTAACAACCATGTTGCTAAATCCGGCAACAGCATCGTCTCCCCTGACTACTTCTTGCAAATTAAATTTGGCATATGATGGTACTGAGGGAGGAACATCACTATTTGTTCCCTACATGAACTCTACGAGGTCTTGATCACAAGTGTGATGGGGTTCTTCATAAGACGAGTTGAGACAAGTGTGGTTGAGTTGCTGTCCTCTTTCCACTTCTATGTCCTCACTGTGTCGAGTGGTACAAATTTCAAAAGAATCTCTAATAGTGGCGGAAGAGTTTCCTCTTGTTTTGGCATCACCGTTTGGTAATTCTCTATTAGCAGTTGTGAGACACTCTGAATGTCTGGCAGGTCTATGTTGAAAATCATTATGTTTCATGCTTTCATGATGTCCTCCACGCTCTATGACTCCTCTTGAACATTTCTGTTTAGGAGTATCTCTAACACTTTCTTGAGTTTTATTGTCCTTCCCTCCAGCACCAAGAACGTTAGTTCCAAGTTGTTGAAGTTGATCTATATGTCCGACACACTGCGTGAGTTTCATTCATGCTTTTGTGTGTTTCTGAGTTGTAGAGCTCTTCAATTTTTGGTTCTTTTTTGTTTTGATCGAGAAGTGTGATTTTCCATTTCGACTAGTCTGGTTTTGTTTAGTTGAGTTCAGACTAGAAAGTCTAGCATGGTTCGGTTCTATATCTATGGCCTGAATCTCCATGTTTAATGCCTTTTCAGTAACCTATCTTTTCTTAGCCACCTCACTAGTGCTTGCTTCTGCAGAAAAGCTAAAAACTGATCGTTGTGGTTTGTCACTCACCTGGCTATCTACCTTGGCTTTCCCTTTCCCATTGGATCCTTGAATCGGTTTATTTTCGTTACGATTAGGGTCTTCCTTACCCGACTTTGAATCCTTACTTTTCCTGTTCTTTCTTCTGGTAACTACCATCCAAGGTCCGAATTCCTCAGTAACAGATTTTTTATTACTTTCCTCATCCATACTACTTTCCTTTGGTGTGTCTGTATTTTTAGGTGGTGGTGTATCCTTCTCCAGAGAGCATGTCTCCTTTCTATGGCCTAGGAGGCCACACCGAAAACAAAGGTTAACTCCCTCATACATAAATGGCTAGACAAGGTTACCTATCTAAATTTTAGGGATTAGAGGTCTATCTAAATCAACTTGTATGCAAATTCTTGCATACTTGCCCCTTAAACTGATTTTCGTGAACATATCGAACTTTATCAGGGTCCCCAATTGATTTCCTATCCTTTAAAGGATTCCTTTGTCAAAAAACTCAATTGGTAATCTCGGTAATCAAGTCTATACAATAGTCGTAAAGCAAGTTTTTGATGAGTCAGCTACAAAACCAAGCTCCCAAAGTCTAATTGTAAGATAATGTCCACTGATAAACCAAGGTCCCCCATATAGAACATTTTAGAAATCTTCCTGATGATTAAATTTGAAGAGGAAGAAATCCTATCCTAGGTCAATGCATTGCATGCCACCTTTTGGTTTCCATAAAGCCATAACTCTCAGGTACAGGAAGGTATACCTAACATTTTTGCCAAAAGTCTTGGTGATAATGGCATTTTGCCACGGTCTCCTTATTCGATTTTTCTCTTATTTGGAAAGAAGAATGGTAGGAACCTCATCATCAAGGTTCAATTCTTGGTTTAAGACTTCATCCATAAAAGATGGTTGACTCATGAAAGAGAAGTTACAAGGCTCAACGTAACTCATGAGTAAATCCTTGTAAGAAGAGCTTGAACTTTGTTTCGTTAGAGTTTTAGCTTCGAGAGGTTTGAGCTCCCCGTTTTTCATTCTTTTCACACTCCTGATCTTCAAATCTTCAATTTCCGCTGAGTCGGAATAGTTGTTCACCATGGGAAAAGGCGAGTTTTCTTCACACATAAAGTTTTCTTCAACAACAAAAGTTATTTTTTTCTGATATTATTTTTATCTACGATGCTTAAAACCTTAGCCCCATAACCTTCTTTTATTTTCTCATTTCTTCTCAGCTGCACGTTCTTCTTCCTCACTTCTCATTACTTTTGGTCTTTTACTTCAAATCTTGAACTTTTTGGATTTCCTTTAATGCGTGACATCTTTCATCAAATCATTGTCAGATTGTTCAAAAATTTTTAGGCAACTAAGAAAAAATGTTAGTAAAATAATATTTTGATAATTTTAAACAATGGGTATTTGTATTATTTTTAAAATAGTTTTAAAATTAGATCAAAATGCAAAATTTTTTAGAAATTTCTTGAGTTAGCCATTTTTAGTTATTGTTTTTTTTTACCTAAGCAAGATGTTTTATTCATGAAGATTGAAAACAGCAGAACATAGATCCTCTACATAGTCAAACATAAAATTCAATTTTAAGCATGATGCCACGCCACTCATTAGCACATCATTTAATGTTTGGTGTAGTGAGCGCTGATTGATGCATCATGGGAAACTAAAGGATTTTTTGTCATGAAGAAATTTTAGTTGATATTCATTAAATTTATTTATTATTTCTAAGTGATTTTTCATTTTTTTTCTTTTTTTGCATTTTCTCTGTAACCATTAGGTAAATACAACATTTTTTCAAAATAAAGTTTTAGTGGCACAAGGAATTCTAGACAATAAAAAAAATTATGTTTTAATTTATTTGATGCCAAAAGTGTTATCTATTTTTAGTGGTTCAGATAACTTTTCAACTCCTGTAGCATTGTGCTTTTCTTGTGACTAATATTGCCAAACTTAAATCACATATTAACACTCTTTATGGTGTAATCACATGTATTCTCATCTGTTTTATGGTATGAGATTAATCTTGTTCAGAAAGAGAGTGGTAAATAGTAAAACCTTCCCAATAGTGGTGATTCCAAGATTTAAACCATGTTCAAATAACTGGATAAGAGTCCACTTCGACTTCTTCCAACCACTTGTTGGTCACATATTAACACTTTCTAGAGCATATTTTGCACCAATTTTCCTATCTTGATCTTACGGACTAAAGGTTTGTCCAAATCAATTTGAACAGAGAATCTGGAGTACCTACCTCGTGAATTTTGTTTTATAGAAGTGTCAATTTTCAGTATTGTTCTCAACTAATTACCAATTCTTTGTAGGATTTATTTATCAAAGAATTCAATAGATAGTCCAGGTATTCTAACCTAGACTGTCATCTTCGAGAAAGTAGAGAATGATTTTGGGATAAACCCTAGTTGCCAAATCGCATTGTAAGGTAGTAATGTCCAATAAACCAAGGACCTCTATATATAACCTTACATAAGTCCTTAATGTTCTTAAACCAGAATAAGAAAAGAAATCTTGTCCTAAATCGACACAATCCATGCCACCTGATGGCTTCCATTGAGCTCTAATTCTAGGAAACAGATAGTTGTAACCTATTGTTTTCCGAACGTTTTGACTTTGACAACATTTTTCCATGGCTTTCTTATTCTATTCTTCTCTTCCCTTAATAGGAGGATCGTAGGAAAGTCATCCTTCTCTTCAAACTCTTGGTCTAAATTTTTATCCATGAAAAAAGGATGGCTGAGGACAGAAAATGGATAGTAGTCTTGATTTCCCATAAGGAAGTCTTTGTAGAAAGAGAAGAATGTTTGTCCCTCATGCATTTCCTGGTCACTTTGCTTGAAATTTCAATTCTTCGTTCTTTTTACACTTCTTTTCTCAAGGTCTTTTTCCTCAGCACAGTTGGGAATGTTTGGTGTTCTCTGTTTGCATGGTTTGGAGCTCTCAATCCAGTCAACTATCTTTCTTTGGAGTGTTTAGACTTCTAGCTCTTTGAAGAGATATTACCACTAAGAGCTAATCACTTGCAAGAATCTGGCTTTCAATAACTCAAAGAGAATCATAACAGTAGGACAAGTAGTGACTGTATCTGATAAGTTTTTAAGACATTCTACAACATTTATTTAATTTATTAAAAATGAACTAAAATACGAAAATAATTTATATTAAGATGATACTAAAAAGTGGGTATTTGAGGCATTAATAATATAATGACACCACCTATTTTTTTTAAAGATATATAATAATTATCTTCACCTATCCTTACCAAATCAACTCTGATTAGAATAATTTATTCCATAATCAACTCTGATTAGAATAATTTATTCCATAATCAACTCTTATTAAATCAATTTATTTACCTATTTAACTCGAAGTAATGGAAAAAAATTAAAAACTCGCATAATTAACAAAGAGTTATTAACATTCGACAAAGATATTAATTTAATAGTAACAAAAAATTGATTTGTTTGTTAAAAGTAACAAAAAAATTAATTTTTTTGGTTAAATGTTAATAGCTTTTTGTTAATTATGTGAGTTTTTTTTATTAACATGAGTTTAAAAGGAATGTAAATTGATTTAATGAGAGTTGAATATTGAATAAATTATTCTAATTAGAGTTGATTTGGTGAGAATGAGTACAAGATAATTATTAAATATCTTTAAGAAAATATGAGGTTCCTTAATATTAATAGTGCCTATAACATTTTCTTTTTAAAACCATCCTAATATAAGCTATTCCATTAAATTACTATTAAATAAGTGGTTTTTTTAGGTAACCACAGTTAACCTCATATGTTTTATAGTCTGAGACTAATCTTGTTCGGACCGAGAGTGGTAAATGGTAAAGCTCTCCTAATAATGACGACTCCAGGATTCGAATCATGTCCAAATATTTGATAAAGAAGTTCACTTCCATTTCTTTCAATTACTTGTTGATATTGAATGAGTTTCTTTATTCTACAAAATTTTTATATTAAGATTATCGATTGTTATTTTAATTTAGCTTACCAACATTTAGAAAAAAAACTTTAAACAAAACGTTTTATAAAAATTTCAATAGAATCAAACAAACTCCAACTCATGTAGCCAATATTTTAAAAAGGTCCAGTCTCATCCAGGTCGATAAATGCCAAGGCAATGACTATTATACTATGGATAAAAGTTGGTGGAATTCTCGCCACCAGGTGAAGCCACGTTTTGCTGTCTATTGTTGAACGCATTTCTTACCCCTCTTGCTGCTGCATGTCTTTCTTGGTTCTCTTTTCCCGCTTCTTTCTTGCTTCTGTTGTCCCTTTTTTTCCTTTTCCAAACTGATTTTTCCTTTTCGAGGCTATTTTGCTTGTATTAAATGAGTTGATAAATCAACTTCTCGTCCAACGATGGTACTCGATTGTTTTTGGGCATTGTGTGTGTTGGTTCTTGGGATTGATTTGTTCTTTTCTTCATTTGTATTTAATTTAATGTTTGCTCGTTCTATCTCTTATCGCTGGTTTGTGTTTTATTGCCTATCTATCATTTGTTTTTCTATTTTCCCACTGCTTCTACAAATTTTTGTTGGATTCTTGCCATGTGGTGTATGAGGATTGTTGTGGTCTTGCATTTGTTGGTTTCCATTTTTTCCCCAGTTCTTCTTTCTCACACGCTTTTCCTTCTTGGTTCTTGCTGGGTCACTGGTTTGGTCCTCATTATGTTGTCCTTATTCACTATGCTCGCAGCCTCTAATCAGTATTTTCCTCTTCTTTTCCTTGTTTGTGTTTTTTTCCTACCACCCTTTAGTTGGTTGTTGTTCTCTTGTGTTCTTTCTCGTTATATATGGCTATTCCTTTAGTTTTGTGTGACTTTATTTTTGGTCGTTCATTTGTTACTTCCTCTGCCTTGCTGTCTGTTGAGTCTCGGTGCTTTGCCATTATATTGGTCCTTTCTTTGTTGTAGATTCTTTTTGGTATATTCAATGCGGTTCTGGTCTTTGATTCTTTTTGTCTTGATTGTATTTTTCTCATTTTTCCCCTGTTTCTTGATTGATATATCGTTGTTGATCAACATTTAAAGCTCTTCTCTTTTGTAGTTGGTGCTTTAATTGCTATTTGTTGTGGTTGTGCTTATATTCTCTTGTGCTCCTGCTTGTGTTTCCTTTTCAAACGTCTTTTTTCCCTCTTTTTTATGCATTTTTCTCCGCTATGCGCTCTGTCGATTTTTGCTCTACTTGCATTTGTTTTGTTTTCTGGTCTTTTGTGTTTTTGGTTTTGGTTTTATTTTGCTTCCTTTTTTTGCTCTTGTTTGTTCATTTGTTTATTCAAGCTGTGTATTCATTGTTTTTGTGTTCTTATACCTTGTTTTCTTATTCTTTTTTTTTGTTATCTAACGTTTCTTTTGGTTTTAGGACGTTAGTTCTTCGCTCGACTAATCTTTTTTCATTGCCTTGTTCCCTTCGACGGTATTTTTATTTTGTGTTTACCTGGTTTTTTTTGCATTTTTGTTATGTACTTTGACTCAACCTGTTCTATTTTCCCTGCGTGACTTTTACCGTTTGTTTCGTGGTTTTTCCTCCTGCATCCTTTTTGCATTCCTTTTATTTTCCCCCTTTTTCCCTTTTTTGTTTGATGGTTTATCTTGATGGTGATTCTTTACCTTGATGGACAATGTCGTTATCTGGTTTGACCTCTTTTTGTTTTGAAATGTTTCTGTTAGCTATGGCTATTAGGTTATTTACCTATCATTATTTTGGTTGGCTTACTTAGGATTTGGTTATCTTTGTGGTATTCTTAGTTTCCTGTTGTTGTGCTTTCTTTTTTTTTTGTATAATGGGTCCCATTTGTTTATCTGTGTTGGCTCTGGTTATGCCCTTGCATTTTCTTGCGTGGTTTATTCTTCTTCTCTGTGCTTTCTCACCCCATCTGCATCGCACCGTGTTTGGGCTACCTGAGTTTCATGTTAGTTCCCGCGCTTTTTTCTTTCTTGTGGTTTCTTGCCTTAGACTCATTGTCAAGCCAATTCAGATGGTTGATAGAGAGTCAAGCAAATAAAACAAGTTGAAACTGAGTCAATATGTTAAGGACAAGAAATCTAGAGGTTGCAAAGGTGGTCTCAGTCGACAAGACCAGTCATCGTTGGGCCAGAGTTCACCTGAATGTTATGGATTGAGTCAGACTATTGAGATTGGGCAATCTGATGGAATTGGATTGGTTAGCTTGTCTTTTGATATTCGTGGTGAGAATGACAATTCAAATATTGGTTTGTTTAGTGTTGAACCTGTGCATCCGCAAGCTTTGCCTGCTCCTTGTTTGAATGTAGTGCCTGGTGGTGTTGATTGTGAGGTAACAACGGAGGGTGTGTCTCATGTTACATCATCCATAATGCTATCAGGTACTATTTTGCTTGCTAATACTCTCTTTGCGTTTCTCTTTATTATATTTGCTGAATTTTTGACTTAATGTTTATTTGGTTTAATGTTTGCTCAGCAAAGCTATCCAAGTTTGTTTTCTCTTGATTGTTTGCCAAATGGTTTCTTTTGTTGTTTATTTGGGTAGTTCTTTTTTTATGTTTCACGCTATTTTGTTGCTTTGGTCTCTGTAGTTGTGTTGGGGATGAAATGTTTGTATTTTTTAAATTGATACTAGGTGCGAAGAAGGCAAAAAGATTGAGATGTTTTGAATCTATCATGCACCAACAAAGTAGGTAATGTAAACATATTTTGGTTTGTGCTTGTCGAATGTTGTCAATTTTCATTGGCTGTTATCCTTTCAACTATCTTTTTTTGTGTTATCCCGTGTATTATAGATTAGTTCGACTAGATGGATTCCATTTGAATAGTCAAAAATATTCTTCCCTTGGCAATGCTTGTGCTGATCTTATTTTCATTGCTGGTATTTGTTTCTCTATTTTTCCCTTAATTTCGAGGTTTTTGTTGTAACTTGTTGTTTCAGAGTTTGTGTTTTTTCCCCTTTGATTGTTGTTTTTTACTCTGACTGCAAAATCATGTGTAGGTGATGAAGTTCTTGATTATGATGTGGTTCAACTTTCTTCTGGTAAGTTAAGGCTTTGTTTTTTTTTTTTGTTATCTTTTTGTTTTTGCAGTTGTCTTTTTCTTGTGTATGCCTTTGTTGTTCTCCTATTATTTTTTGGTAGATGATTTTGTTTGCTATCTTAATTTGTGTATGCTTGATGCGAATTTAAGAGAAACCAATGGATTAGATCAAGCTTTATCCGTTCGTTTGGGATTTATGAGCCATCAAACAGCTTTGAAAAAGGATGGATTTATCAATTCTATCACTTTGCATTCTAGAGCTAATAATGTTGGTGATTTAGAAATATATCGTTTTTTAGCACAATGAGATCAATAAGATTTGATCAGCCTTTTGCTTGGTCTTCTGGCTCTATTCCTCCTCTGTATGATATCGGCTCTAGTAGTAGATCCATGGAATGTCAATCATTGCCTCCAATTGTTAATCTGGTTCTTCAACCTTTTGCATCATCTGCTATCGAACAATATTCTGTTGGCTTGGTTTGTTCTAGATCTGATGGTAATTTCTCTCTTTTCTTGGTTTTTATGAAATTTATGTTGTTCGATTAATTTCTCCCTTTTCTTGGTTTTTTTGAGATTTATGTTTTTCGTTCTTGGTCTTGCAATTCGTCTTTTTGCACCTACCTGGTTAGATTTGTCTTGGTATTATTCTTTATCCTTGTTTGTCCATTTTCCTTTTCCTGTTTTGGTAGGTTATGATACTGGTGAATGCAAGACTCAACCTTCAAATCATCAATTCTACCTTCCTTGATTTATGCTGCTGTTCTAATTGCCTCCAGTGTTGTTTTTGTTTTTATTTTCCTTCTTTTGTCCTTCTGTCGAGGTTAGATTCTTTCTCAAAGTTTTGTTCGTGCTTTTTGTCCTTTTGTTGCATGCAAATATTTTTATCCATTGAATCTTGGTGTTCTGGACTATAAATGCCTATACTATTATGCTAAGATGTGGTATGATGAGAGAATCAAAAAGTGTAGAAACACTCAATCTCCTATTTTTGGTTTATGCTGTACGGAAAGGACTGTGGCTCTGCTCTTGATAAGGATAACTCCACCTATCCTTGATAACTTATTGAAATATAAAGGTGGGCAGAGAGCTAGGAATTTCAAAGAAAAATATCAGAACCTATAATTCAATGTTCCAGTTTATATCAATATATGGCAAAATTGATCATCATGTTAATGATCGAGGTGGCCCTTATGTTTTCAAAATTGAAGGTCAAGATAGGATCTTTGTTGCCACCTATTGGTAAACCTCCGAAATTTGCACAACTATACATATGTGATATAGAAAATGAAGCTGTTAATTGTATGAGAGCTTTACAAGGTGATCAGACTTTTGAATCGATTGATGCTGCTATTATCCAAGCCTTGATCGAGATGTTTGATCAAGTGAATACACTTGTGAAGATTTTTAGAATGGCAAGAGACCGATTTGCTCAAAAAGATTATGTTCCAGTTCGGCTACGCATAATTGGTGCGATAGACTACCACGAGCGACGATATGATTTACCTTTGGCCAATGAGGTTGTTTGTTTGATTGTTGGTGATGAAGAAGATCCTCGAGATGATAGAGATATTGTTGTTAAGGAAAAGTTTGATGGCTTGAAATGCATCAATGAACTTCATCTTGCTTTTATGGCCATGCAATATCCGATACTTTTCCCTTTTGGTGATCATGGATTCCATTTGGGTATCAAATATAGGGATTCAAATAGTGAAACCAATAAAGAGCGCAAACATGTGACGATGATGGAATACTATGCATACTTGATACAACAATGCTTGTCAACAGGACATACTCTTCTTAGAGGAGGCAAATTGTTCCAGTAGTTTGTCGTTAATGCTTATTTGTCATTAATGCTTATTTATGTGTTGAACGTATGAGATTGCAATGGATTTGTGACAACCAGCAGCAATTAAGGTCAGAAATTTATCAAGGAGTGCATGATGCAGTCACTAGAGGTAATGTAGACAATCACGCAAATGGTAAGCGCGTTACTTTACCATCATCCTTTGTCAATAGTCTTCGATTTATGTTTCAGAACTACCAAGATGCTATGGCAATTTGTACGCAATTTGGAGAACCAGATCTGTTTATAACTTTCACATGTAACCCAAAATGGTTAGAAGTTAATCTGGCACTATCCCTTATTCCTGGACAAAAAATACAGGATAGGCCAGATATATTGACAAGACTGTTCAGGTTAAGGTTAAAAGCTTTGATAAACGATTTGGTTAACAAAAGACATTTTGGTCGAACAATAACAGGTTATTTATGATTTTCCCTCTTTTCTTTGTACTTTTTCTATTCTGTTTTCTTAAATATTTCTTTTTTATTTTTAATAAAATCCTTTTCTCCTATCTTGCAGTTGTCTATATAAGTGAGTTCCAAAAACATGGCTTACCACATGCTCATATCCTATTATAGCTTTATCCTGAAGACAAATATTCAAAACCGAAAGATATTGATAGAATCATATCTACAGAGATTCTTGATAAAGGAAAAGATCCCATTGCTTATGAGGCTGTTTCTAACTTTATGATCCATGGTCCTTGTGGTGCAGCAAATGCCAAATTTGCATGCATGAAAAATGGTAAATGTTCAAAGCGATTTCCTAAACCATATCAACCTCATACTATAGTTAGCTAGAATTCTCCTATGTTATACAAAAGAAGAGTTCCAACAAGTGAACAAATGATTGTTGAAAAAAATGGTGTGATGCTTGATGTAAGATTTGTTGTTCCTTACAATATTGATTTGCTTGTTCGACATCAGGCCCACTTAAATGTTGAAATCTATGTCAAAACAAAATTGATCAAGTATTTGTTCAAGTATGTGAACAAAGGTTCAGACAAAGTAAGGGCAATTATTGAAGAAGTTCCTGCAACAAATGTTGGTGATAACCAGCATGACTCTATCTAATTTGAAGAGATCAAATCTTTCTTGGAGTGCAAATATATTTCATCTCATAAAGCATGTTGGAAATTGTTTGGTTTTGAAGTTCACCATAGAGACCTGTGATTATTTGACTTCTTGTTCATTTGCCAAATGAACACCATATTAATTTCTCTGACAATGCAGTTTTCTTAAATGTTTTGCGTCAACCAATACTTGAAAAGACCATGTTCACTGAATGGATGGAGACAAATAAATTGTACCCATCTTCTCAAACTCTGACATATACAAACTTTCCAACTCAATGGGTTTGGTCTAAAAAAAATAAGACTTGGTCACAAAGGCAAAAAGGTAGAGTGATTGGACGAGTAAACTTTGTTCATCCTACTACTAGCGAGCTATATTTCCTTAGATTATTACTGAATGCTATTAAGGGAGCAAAAGGCTTTAAAGATCTCATGATAGTTAATAGTGTCTTGCATCCTACTTTTCAATCAGCATGTTGCGCTTTGGGTCTTCATGGTGATGACAAAGAATGGGATCATGCTTTGGAACAAGCATCCTATTGGGTAATAGGACCTGAATTGAGACTATTTGTTACCATTATTCTTTTCTGTGAAGTTCAGAATCCAATGGAATTATAGAACAAACACTGGAATATTTTGGCAGAAGATATCCTAATCAAATTAGTCGTGATTTTCCAACCAATATTTCTTTTTTGACAAATCAAGATTGGAAAAATCAAATCTTGCTCTTGCTTGAAGAGCTTTTTAACAAACATGGATCCTCGCTGGCTAATTATGATTTGCCTTGACCATCGATTGCTTCATCGCATATGCTACGAGATAGACTTATTTAAGAAGAGATGAATTATAATGTTGACGAACTAAAAAGAGACAACATAAATCTTGTTTCAATGCTCAATGATAAAAAATCTGTTTATCAAGTTGTCCTGGAATCTATTGCCAATAATGAAGGTAAAATGTTTTTTGTTTATGGGCATAGGACAAGGAAAACTCTCTCGTGGAAAACTATACTTGCTGCACTTCGATCAGTTCAAAAAATTGTTTTGGCCGTTGCATCTTCTAGTATTGCTTCTTTGTTGCTACTTGGGGGTAGAACTGCTCATTCTCGCTTTAAAATTCCATTAAATGTTGATGAAATATCAACATGCCAGATCAAACGCAACTCAGAACTTGGTAGACTGCTTTCCATTGCAAGCTTGATCATCTGGGATGAAGCTCCTATGATACATAAACATTGTTTTGAAGCATTTGAAAGAACTTTATATGATATTATGTTGTCTGGTGTTGGTGATCAACCAGTTCAACCATTTGAGGGTAAGACAATTTTTCTTGGTGGTGATTTTAGGCAAATATTGCCTGTTATAACAAGAGGAACAAGATCTCAGATTGTCAATGCATCTATAAGTAGATCTCTACTTTGGAAATACTACCATGTATATACTCTAAATATAAACATAAGACTTCAACATCATTTTCTCAAATAATGAGACAAGAAGACAGACAGAAGAGTTTGCAAATTGGATTTTGAATATGGGAGATAGCAAAGTTAGTCCTGTTTGTGTTGATTTTGATTCTGATGAAACATAGGTCCAGATCCCTCCAGATATATTGCTCCCTTATGAAGGGATGCCTGTCTTGGCAATAATCACTGCCATTTATCCAACTTTGAGCAACAACTTTGTTCATTCAACTTATCTCAGAGATCATGCAATTGTGACACCATTTAATGAAATAGTTGACATGATTAACTATGAAGCACTGGCAATGAGTCTAGGAGATGAAAAACATTATCTTAGTTTTGACTCAATTTCAAATATTGATGGGAACTTAACTGATCAAGATATCCTGTATCCCCAAGAGTTCTTGAACTCATTGACATATCCAAATGCTCTCAACCATCAACTTTCATTGAAATTACGATGTGTTGTTAAGGAATATTAATCAGAGTTCTGACCTGTGCAATGGAACTAGACTTATTGTTACCCAATTAGCTTCAAATGTAATTGAGGTTGAAATCATTTCTGGAAGTCATATTGGGAACAAAGTCTTCATTCCTAGAATATGCTTTGTCCTTAAAGATTCAAAATGGCCATTTATTCTCAAAAGAAACACAATTTCCCATTCGTTTATCATATGCCATGACTATCAATAAAAGCCAAGGTCAAACACTTGAATCTGTTGGTCTGTATTTACCAAAGCCTGTATTCTCACATGGTCAATTATATGTCGCAATTTCAAGAGTTACAAAAAGATCAGGTTTAAAAATTTTGATTCGTTATGATAATCCTCATTCACATCTTATTACAAAAAATATTGTTTATTCTGAAATATTTGAGGATTTAGCATCAGGTTCTACTGGTTTTTGCTTAATTAGCAAGCATTTATCATTTTCCCCTTTTTTGCTAAAAATATTTTATTTCTTATACATACATTGCATTGACATATGTATTTTATACTTTCCTCTTGTTGTTTCTTTGTGTATATTATGCAGCAAATCTTGTTTGATTTAAGAAATTTTGTTTTTTTTTATGTTTTTCTTTTTTTGAACTTTTTCTTTTAGGTAATTATTGCTTTCTTTGTTACAAGTATGCCTTCACTAATTAAATTTCTGTCTGTGGTGCAAATATGCCTTTGCTAATTGAATTCCTTTCTTTTTTTTCTTTTTTTGTTTCCCTCCTAACCTTACATCATTAAATTTTTTTGCTATCTATTTTTTAGCTTTTTTACCTATCCTGTGATTAGTATCTTAATATTAAAAATACATTTCCCTTCCTGTTGAATTTAATGCTACAACTATTTTTGGGTTTATATACAATATCTTTACTTTCAATTTCACCATGGGATACCAATTTTTGAACGAGCTAAGGCCTTTCGAACCTATTGACAAGGTTCGAGTTCGTGTTCTAAAGATTTGGGATACAATCTTGCCAGGAACTGAAAAGATATTTCTCTCTGTTGATATGCTTGTTTTTTATGAAAAAGTAATGTCTTATATTGTCATACACATTTTTCTTTGAATCTACTTTACTTTGTTATTTTATAGAATCCTATCTTTGACCAGGGCAATGCTATGTAAGTAGTTATTCTCAAAAAGGATGAATTGCTTTTCAAATCATTGATCAAAGGAGGAGCTGTCTATGACATTACAATTTTTTGTTGGTAAACCTAAGAACTTATACAAGGCAATTAATCAAAAAGCAGTGATCAACTTTGCACACACAACTAAATTGGTTGAAATACAAAACCCCACCAAACCCATTGCCTTTGTACTACTTTGAACTCCTACCATTCCAGTCCCTTGATCCCCGAGTGGGATCTAGAGAATGCTTTACAAGTCCTGTTCTATTTATTTTGTTCTTATTCTTATTCATTCTTTGTTGTTTCATTTCCTTTTCAATTTGTTTGTACTTCCATGGACGTTGTTTGCTACCTCTTGCATTCTTTCTTATCCTTTCCTTGCCTTGCATTTATACCTGATCTGAAAAATAGAGGTTTGTATGCTAAATGTTATTGGTTTCCTCACCTCTGTTGGCCCCATCACTGATGGGTATACAAAGTATATAGCCCAGATCCTGTTGACAGAAGAAGCATTAGAATCCAAGATGAATTGTATGTATATTGCAATTCTCTTTTTAATTACTTACTTGGTTCTCAAATACATACAGAAATTTTTGTTCCTTCATATTTTACGTATACTTTTCTCTTTTATCAATGGAGAAATCCCTGAAGCTACATTATAGTGCTCATGTCTTTGATAATCGAGATGATCTTTTTTCGAGAACAAATGTCCCAATTGTCCTCTCTAGAATGATAGTCCGTAAATTTCTGGGTAAATTTGACTACTCTTTTTTCTCTTTTTTGGTTTTTCCCTTTTTCCCTTTCTGTTCCTTCCGTGAAATTTTTTGTATTGTGTTGATAGGCCGCTGTGCTTTAACAAGTTCAACAGCTACCAAAGTTTATTTAAATTTTGACACACCAGAAGCTAAACCATTGAAAGACAGGTTTGTATCTACATTGATTTCAGACATGGTTTATTTCGCAATCATTCTAAGACCATTCATTTTTTTCATCCTTTGTTTTTTTTTCTTCTCAGATATGCTGATGAGCCACTTGCAGTTACTCCCCTACCTGAACAAGCTTGGATTAGACAAGAAGGACCAGTTAATATAGATGAGAACAGGATGACAACAACTGAATTATTAAAAATAGATATCTTACAATCACAGGTCTTGTCTTTTTTTTTTTACAAGACAAAGAAAAAATTATCATTGAATGCCCAAATTTTACAAGTATTTTTCCCTAACACATTGCTTTCCTTCATGTGTCAAATGTCTGACCCAGAACATATTCTTCACATTCAAAGCAAAAGTATCAAGGTTTGATCCTCTGGTGGCTAGTTTTACAAATGTTGCAGAATTTGTAACAAAGGACTAAAAATTATTGATAACAAACTTTGTTGTCCGGCTGATGGACATGGTGAACAAGAACCAAGACCTTGGTGAGATAAATTAATTTTCTTTTCACTGTATCTTTTTGGATTTCCAATGTTTTTATTTCATCACTTTTCAAGTTATATCTTTTTGTTTGATCCCTTTTGATTATGTCTTTGGCTCGCATTTGTCAACAACCAGTTTCAAGCTTTGCATCAATGTGCAAGATGAAACCAGTGAAACTGATTTTATGGTTTTTGGTAGAACTGCAGAGGAACTTGTTGAAAAACCTATGGTGGACATAGTTAAGAAACAGACACTTGACCAGCAAGTGTTACCTAAGTTTATTAAGGATTTGATCAATCAAGAGAGGATCTTTAAAATTAACCTTGCAAAACAATCTTTTGAATCTGGTGTGCCCGTTTTTATTATTACCAGAAGGTTTCCTGTAAATTACAATGATGCTGCTGCTGTTGTTGATCCAATTGCTCCTGTGATGACTCCTGCTCCACAATCATCCTAGACTTTGATCTCAAATCTTGACTAAACCCACACCTTGTCGGATCCTGAAACTGATTTAGTCAGGGATTTGTTTGGTTTTAACACTCCAGCTACTCAAAAAGGGATCAAGTTTGTATTCTCTCTTCTTTCAAGTGTGCACAAAAAATATAGGAAAACAAAAATGACCACCATGGTTCTGCACTCAATAAGAAATCTTATATATTTTCAATCTGTGCTACCCAGAATTGAAGAGCCAACTAAGCAATCTCTCCAAACTTAGGAACAACTTTCCTCTGGCTCAACTAAAAGAAAACTATTCAGGTAAATGTTTGAATAATAATAAAGATATAATCTAACTATATAATTCACTATTTTCTTCTATTATCAATCCTTAATCATCCCAAATATAACATTTCTTTTCACTTGTACATAGTGAAAAAGGAAAAGAAACATCTGGACCTGTGACTGATTCAACAGATGATGCGTCCTTATATGACATACTGCTAAAATAATTAAAATCTAGGTATAAAACTGATTTTCCTCCTTTGAATATGTATTTTTGACTGTCTTTGTTTTCCACTTTATTCTTCTATTTAATTATCTTTGTCAGCCACTTTATTTTTCAATATGCTTGGGTAATTCCATTTATATTCTTCACTTATTTTTTTATCTTTCCTGCTGTCTTAGCAGCTTTAAAAAGTATAGTCATTCTACCAACATAGGTTCTTGGTACAACCAATAAACATGATAATCATGTTACACCATACCTGATAAACATATTTGAATTATAGCTTAACTTATATCTCTCCCTTTCTTTCTATTGCTTATATTCATTTTTTTTACATTTTTTTTACAATTCTCTACATTGCTATTAGATTTCTCTTGTAGTAAACCTCTTTTTTTTCTTCAGACAAAAACATGATGGTTATATTATTTACATTCTTATCTTTTTCTGACAATTAAAACTTGCATATTCTTTTTTGTCTGCATTACTCAACTTTTGATATCAAACTTATGTTCTACATTTGATATCTGCAAGGACAAAGGAAAAAGAAAAATCCGATTATCATGTGCAGATCAAAGTGTAACGTCTCTTTCGTTGTAGCTTGCTTATTACAAAGACAAATAACCAGCTAAAATAACAATGACTGCATGCTTTTGATGAACACTAAACACGAGATTTATCGCATCTGTTTGGTATCTCATCATTGTCACTTTTTGTTCTTTTGTTTATATTCCTTTGTATAAAAAGCTAGAAAACAACTATCTGGCCTATGAACTATGCTGACTTTGTAACATTTCTAGCTAAATTCTCATCGCTAATGACAATATACGAAAATCAGTTTTAATATTCTGTATTGTGCGCATGGCAAAAACTGGACTGAAACTTTGTTCAAAATGGTCAGTGAATATAATGTATCTTTAATCTATTCTTATTTGTTTTTAGCTTGAATACATTTTTCTTAGCTATTTGCATTTTGCTCGTAAATTGACTTACACAATTGTTCTATAGCCGATTATGTATATAATTTTGCTTTAAATTAAATAACATACATATTTAATCATGTATTTTCTTTTTTGCTTATCAATCATACATATCTCTTGAATCAATTATTAAACAAAAATTTGTTCGTAATTTACTAAATTAAGAATTTTGAAAAAAGAATACACAAAATTTTTTTACCCGTAATATACAACACCTATATGAATATTTATTTTCCCTTGAGTTTTCCTTTTTATATGAACATTATGTAACTAGATAAACTATTGATTTGTTTACCTACCCATCATTAAAAACAATCAACAATCCTAATTTGCATTCCTAAACATCTATATATTAGCTTGCAAAAAACAAAGAAAAATTTATTCTTGAACTTATTCTTGAACCAGCATCAATCTCACTTAATATTTAACCTTTCTTAACTAACTTCAAATTATTATGTTCTTTATAGAATTTTTTGTTGCTATATATATTAATATTCTGGTACTTATCACATTTAGAAATTTATATTCTTTTGTATTTGCATAGGTATGACCTTTCTGAAATAGATCAAATACATATACTGACTTCCTGCTCCCCTGTTCATTACACTAAAACAAATGCTTGCATTAAAGATTATTCACTTGTTAAACACTTAGGCAAGCTTAAACCTGACTTAAAACATACAAAGATATAAAATTTTGTTCATCTCTTCCTATTCTGCTCACTTTAATAAACTATTGGCCAGTTCTCTGTCAACACGACTTCCAAATAATATACAAATATATCAATTCATATAAACAAAAAAATATCCAACTAATTTAATTAATTAATACTCAATAGTTTTTTCACTAAATTTCCCCTGTTGACTGATAACTATTCCAAAAAATAACAATAAAAAATAAATAAAAAGTACAAATATAAAATATTTCCTATCACTCATTCTCTATATGAATGTCTATTCGGCTGTCCATCTGTGTACTTCCAATAATAATACCAATGACAGCTACTAAAAACTTTTTTTTACCCTTTTTAGGTTTAACTTCTCGATGCAATTCTCTAACAATTCTAGAAACCACAATCGAGCCCAAAAAAAAAAACCAACTTCATCACTTGCTAACCATCGTCCCCTTGCTCTCGCATAATCCTAATTGTTAACCAGTATCGACCGGATACCAGCTTTTGCGTTGTTATGACTCAAGACCTCATGCATGAAAAGTACTTGGTAAGAAACCTCTGCACATTGCATAGAAAATTCATGTTCTGGCAACAAAACACGTTAAGATCCATACTTTCACCAAAATACCACGCATATAATTTCTTTTCAAATTCATAACTATCCCAGTTTCATTTAGTTTCCTTGAACATGTTTAAGAACTATTACCCCTGAAAGCATTGCATGATCAAGCAAAATTCCAAAAAAAAGTTGCGCTTCAATACAAGCAATTCCATGATTATATATGTCCGGTAACAATCCAAACTTCTTTGCTCGGAATATTTAAGATGAAATTGATGTCAGTTGATAAACATATATGTTTTATTAATGGTTGGGAACATTTTTTCAACGCACACTTTTTAAATTGCAAAGAAACAATGATCTTCCAATTGACTGAACAAATGTGTTTCAACATAACCATTTATACTACGAAAGGATTATTGTTATCACTTGAAATCATTGAAAAAAGAAAAGGTAAATTTCGTTTTTCCCTTGCTTCTTAATCAATGTTCTGTATCTAATTGCACCTTGGTTCATAGCTGGATCATCCCAAAGAATATCCCCAAATCAATTTGCGCAAGAAACTCAAACCTCGATAGACCGGACACA
This sequence comes from Heritiera fomes, assembly GCA_032173925.1. Taxonomy (NCBI): domain Eukaryota; kingdom Viridiplantae; phylum Streptophyta; class Magnoliopsida; order Malvales; family Malvaceae; genus Heritiera; species Heritiera fomes. Next base: position 8,660,371 of record JAPDPM010000009.1, on the reverse strand, counting down.
AACATGTGACATTACTAGCAACCCCCCTTTTTTACAGCTACTATGACAGCAACAAATGTTGAAACATCTTATGTCTTGGTATTTCCTATTTTGATTATCCAGCACTTCATCTCCCAAGTTTTTTAATTATTATAACTGCTGATATAATAAACATTTTAATAGCATGTGCCCGAGTTGTTTGCCCATAATTGTCTTCTGAAATCCAACCTTGATACGTTATTCTCTATGTGCAGCAAGTCCCAAATATGGAATGTTCACTATATTTCCACCGAGAAAAACAAGTGTTTTTTAGCTGGATGGAAAAAATTTGTTCTCGAAAATAACATCAAAGTTAGACATATTTGTAAGTTCTCAAAAGTTGAAGACACACATATTCAAGTATTTGTCTTTCAAGGTAATAACTTATTTCCATTCAGTTATCAAACAATAATCCTTAAGTTATTCCTATAGTATAAAATGATTACAAGAACTATAATCTTGGATGATTTCCTATATTCATATCTTAATCAATTTTGTTGATGTCAAACAATTTCCCATCCTCTTAGATAAACATTATAAATTTTGGCTTTCATTTGTTGTGGTTTTCCATTCTCATATATTTACTCCTAAAAGAACAAAATGTCACCACAACTATAACAATATTTACAAAACATGTCGGATGCTAACCTTTTTGCCTCACATAATTCTCCTAACATTTGGTTTACACATCTTTCCAATTTATCTGGTATATTTCCATGTAGGGAAAAAACGAAAACCCTGTTATGGTTGGATCAGCAGTGATGATGAAGAAGATCTTGTTTATCTACTGCCAGCACCTGAATTTCTATCTTGGCTTCCAGATGCAGGACCTCAAGATTGAATAACAACTTTAAAAAACTTAGTTGAAATCTTGTGTTATGCATTTTTATTTACCTTGTTTCCTTTCTGTTTGTAGTTAACTATAACTTTGTTGAACATATACTTTTCCTGTCTATGGTAAAGTATTGCTTTGTTGAACATGTACTTTTCTCTCTATCTCCACTCAAAAGATATGATCTTTTTTTGTCTGCATAAACATCTTTTCACTTTTTGCGCTACTTAATTTCACTACTATCAATTTTTCTCACGAACAGCTAAAATGTATTTTCAACCAAAAAAAAACAAAAAAAACTTGATTTTAACCCGTTATAATTCTAATTGCGAAACTAATAAAATAATCTCTTGAACGTATCTTAGTATAAACATATCTTAGTTTATGCTATCTTTTTCACTTAAACCTAATAACAACTCAACAAAATTTTATTTTCATACCATCTTTTCTTTTACCAAAATATACTTATTAATTATTTTTAATTCCAAATCATCAGAAAATTAAAAAAAAAACTATGTTAGACAATAATTACTCAATTTAATTATCAAAACTACGATAACAAATTGTGCATATATATATACACCATTCTAGAGGATAAAAAAAAGTGAACTATTCCTCTCAATAACCACCGAAAAATAACCAAAGAATACCCATAACTTTCCAACACTTATATACACACACACACATACACATATAAATATATAATGAAAAAAAAGTGCTATCTACAGATAAAATTAAGTCAGATTCCAAATCTTTCTTATCATCATTATCTAATAATATGTCAAGCCAATATCTTCAAAATATTTGACCCAAATTTGCTATTATTGTGTCATTAAAATCGGTATCAACCCTATTATCTTCCCTTGTCATATCACCTTTCCTTCATCGACTAACAAAACAAAAAACCCTTCTTAGACAATATTTTTTATATAACTGATCTAACTCTTCCTCTACCACTACGCTATCCAAGTCTGACAACCACCATTGGAAACAAAAAAAAAACAGCTCTAACTGATTCTCCTTCTGATGCACGATTTATTCCTTTAACTTTCTAAGCTTCATACTTACACCTACCTATAATCTCAAGCTGTTTTGAGTCGGCAGCAAATATCTGCATTATCAAGAATGGCAAGCAAACAACCCAAATCTGCCCTTGTGTTTCTTCAATGTCTACTTCACATCAGAAAACCAGAGGAACATCGTGGTAAACAAAAAAAATTTCCTCTCGATTCCTTTCTGTATAATAACTTGAAAATATGTGCTATCTTTCTATTCTCTATTTGAAACTATGTTTTCCATAAAAGTTTTCCCCTTTTATATATCAAGTTACTTACCTATTCAAGTTCTAACGAACTGCATTTTTAACTTTGTTTCTGATCTGTATTTTTATGTTCCTCTATCTTTACATTGCCTGACCTTTATCTGATTCACTGTAAAAATATAACTCAAATTTGATAAAACCTTAAACAATTACCAAAACAAAACATGGTATGATACACTATATTCATCGACTATTTTATATGCTGCTAGTTATGACTTGGAATATTTATCTTGTTATATGAGCTTCACTTTTCTATACTCTTTTATGATTGATAAGGCCTAGAATATCTTGGCATCAACATTTATCTTTGCATGTTTATTATGTAAAAAATTCTGATCTATAATTTCTGCACATCCCTTATTCAAAAATATATATTCATACTTCATCCTCTACAAGTATTCTTGGATACTCTTTGTTCTACTACTTAATAAAAAAAAAGAAGTTTTTCCTAATAACATTTGTATGTTTTTTCCCAGCCATTACCTAATTGGTTTGCAAACGAATATTTTCCTCACGTTCAAGAACCTGTGCATGCACACTAAAGGGAGTATTGTCAAATATTTTCATAGTTCAACTTACCAAACAAATGAAGGACTATGGTTTGCCGATGGATGGTCAGCATTCATTGAAGCTCATGCAATACAATTTGGAGACCTAATAGCAATACGGCCAAATAAGGGAAACAATTTCAACGCATTCATCAACAGCAAAACAACCACTTTATCAACCATGGAAAAAATCATGTCAAGAAAAGGTAAGACCAGTGCCCCATCCATGATTAATACAAATTTCGTGCCTCGACAATAATTCTAATTGCTAAAATCAATTAGTTTGTGCTTCATGCTTTTCCTTTGGCCTTTCACATGACAAATTTAACTTTTTTCATATGCTTTTACCTAACTGGTAATATATTGGACATAGATGATACAAATAGCTCTGAAGATGATGCTGAACCAACTCACTACTACATAGATTTTGAAAATGAGCCAATCAACCACCTAGATTCATATCCTCCAACCTTTGCATGTACAATGATAAGAACAAATGTTGAAACATCATGTGTTTTGGTAATGTTAACTTCGCAAACCACTACTTAATATTTATACCACTTCAACCTTTGCTAAAAAAAGATTTTGACTTTTCTTGCAGCTCATACCACGGTAATTTTATGTAAATTGTTTGCCAAAAGAAAGGACTCAACTGAACTTATGCCTCCCAGAAAACACATACGGATGGCCTGTGCAATACATTTATTCAAAGAAAAACAAAGTGTTTTTAGGAGGCTGGAAAAGGTTTGTTGTTGATAACAACATCAAGATTGGAGACCAATGTGAATTTGCTCTGATTGAACCAATGCTCTTCCAAGTCTCCATATACCGTTACAGAAAGAGGGTCTTTTTTTTTGATAAGCCATAAGATCATTTTATTTGATGATAGGATAAAAGCATCAAGGAGATGAAGCTCCAGATGTAAAAGTACATCATCGATGAAAACCCAACAACATAAAGAACACCACAATTAACATCCAAAGATGTAAACAAATATAAAACGGCACACAGGAAATAAAAACAAGAGAAAAACTCAATCACGAGGACTGCCAACAGGACAAGAGAAAGCTTTCTCTAAACACCCCTGCTTTGGCAGATGCATCAGCCATGCAATTTGCTTCTCTCTTCAAAGAAAACCACACCCTCAGTCGAATGAAGAAAATTATCAATATCACAGAATATATGCTAAAGATTCCATGTTCATTTAGCATCGTTTCTGCACCAAATAAATGCATTTTCAATAATAAGCTTGTTATTTCCCAACTTTCCCGAACTAAATAGAGTGATAAGACCATGCTCGATAGCCAAAAGCTCTGCTACATTTGAGTCAAGAATACCCAAGGGACCAGAAAAGATTGCTACCACATGACTATCAAAATTTCTTAAAACACCAGCACGTCTTGCAGGACCAGGTTCCTAACTGTAGAACCATCAAAGCTGAGCTTCAAACAACCATCATCTGGAGGAATCTATGAAGTATTCAATATGATAAGCCTTTTAGACAATAGATGAGGGGACATTCAGGGGGATTCGACCACTAGAGAAAATCATCCATCCATAAGGAAATATTCATCAGTGGCTTTAATCTGCTTTCAACCAGAAAGCTCTTGACTTTTGCCTCAAGAAGGATTCCCGATTATTGACTGTTGTCCACAAGTCCTTAATGCAACTTGTCCTGTTGGATACTTCAGCCCGGGTGAGATTTCTTTCATTAGCCAACCTGTCAAAGGCGTCCAACTTGACTTCAAGAGAAGTGATATTATCATCTAGCAAGCCAAAGACTTTTTTATTCCAGTCTTTTAAAATTGTTTTAATTCTCTGCAGTTTGACCTTAACAGAAGAACCAGCTGTTTGAACACCACGTTGTTTACGCCATTCAATCTCCAAGTTCTGCATTAGTGATCGATCATTTAGTCAACAATCAAAGCATCTAAAAGGTTTTGGTCCCCAATTTGAGTCTTCTGAGGAAAGAATAGTGGGACAGTGATCTGAAATCGATCTCCTAAGACCTGTTTGAGACAGAGAGTTGAAGTTAAGAAGCCATTATGAAGAAACAAGAAAGCGATCCAATCTACTTCTGCGATTTTCGAAGCCGAACCAAGTGAATTTCTTTCCATGCAGAGGCAGATCAATTAATTGACACTCGTTCATGAAATCAGTAGATTCTTCCATGCCTGACCCCTCTGAAGAGCACCCTGATTTTTCTTGAGTTGATAATACTAAGTTGAAGTCCCCAGCCACACACCAATTTTCGTCGTCGATGGTTGTGAGATTAAGAATTTCTGTCCAAGTGATTTTCTTTTCACCGGCTTCACAAGGAGCATAAACATTAAAGATGTTATAAGAAAAGTTGTGAAAAATCCATTTTCCTTGTACGCGAATCCATCTAGAGGAGATAGAAGATCCAATCTTACAAAAGAAATTTTTATCCCACACCAGTAGTAAACCACCTGAGAGACCTTCTGAGGTTGCAAAAAGCCAATCAAAATTGTTACCCCACCAAAATCTAGAGATAAACTGATCAGACATCGTTTCCAATTTTGTTTCCTAAATAAGCAGCATCTCAACATTATTTTCATGCAAAATTCTCCTAAGGACACCGATTTTTACGTTACTTCCCAGACCTCTAATGTTCCACGTGAGAATTCTCATGGTTCACAAGGGAACAAAACACCCGTGAAGCTGGAGGGTTAGTCCCTCTCCTCTAACATACAGAGACTTTCAATGACTTGTTTTTCACAAAGATTAGACTGGAATCCCATCATCTTGCCCACTTCCCAGGTTTCACGGGCCATTTTCTCTAAAGCTTGCCTTCGATTTCTGAAGTCCCCATCAGATAGTGTTTCATTTACTGGTTTGGATAGTTTTAGCTCACCCTTTCTTAGCAGCTTCTTTTTTTGAGTCTTGATTTTTTTTTCTTCCCTTTTCTAGTGGTTCTGATAAGCAGAGTGTCGTCCACTTCCTCAATAGATTTGAATTTACGAGAGCCACGGATTGAAAATTTACCTTTTTTGGTTATTCTTGCTCTATAGCCAGCTAAAGTTTCATTGGAACTGCGATTCTCGATATCATCAGCTTCTGTATTTGCAGACTCCCTTTGGTTTTCAGCTTCATTGTCAGAATGAAAAACTGTAGGTTGTGGGTCGATAATCTCTTTGCCTCTGTCTATTGTACTTGGGAAATCCTCCTTGTTGGATGGAACCATCATCCTTTAACCTGTTGTTACTCTGTCCTCTGTAGAGTTGGTATCTGTTGCTGTGTCAGGGACCTTTTCCTCACCGTCTTGAGCAAGGAAGTAATCAGTCCGTGATTCAACTCCTGGCACAATGGAGAGAGGCGGTGAACTCGATGTGGAGTTGGACGTGACCGGGCAAGCATTTGGTTTCTCGGAGGACGAAAGTGAGCGGTGATTGACAAAGGTGCCTCGGATCATTGGATCTTTGCTCAGGTTTGGTGGAGGAGTCTCGAGATCTGCGTCTTCATCTTCTTCAGAGGAGCTAATGAAAGGTTTAGCAATGGTGTTTGAAGTACTGGCCTTTGATGTGTTACAACAGTAGTGGAATAAAGAGACCATATCTGAACCAACTTCAGAAACACGCACCTTGAAGGATTTGTTTCCACACAGAAAGAGGGTCTTTGAGTTCATGTGATCTTTTTTTTTTCCTTGTTAATTTTTGTTTTTCTATGTTATCATTTGGTTCTTTATCGAACATATCAATTTGTAAAATTAACCTTGTCTCAAACTCTTGACTTATTGCAACTACAACGATTTATTCTATTTGCTTATTTATTTACTATATTATTATTATAAACGAATATGTTTGAACAGTCATAATATTTTAATTACTTTTACTCATTTTCAAAGTTAATTGTGCATATACAGAACACATTTAACTCCAAATTAAATATACATTTATTTTTGTGCAGGTTCAATACAAAAGAAAAGAAAACAGAGCCTATATCACAACAGCCATTATTCCCCTTCCTCGCTTATCCATCCATTTAAAATAAACTGACCAAACTATTCACTACATGTATTTTCATACTGCAAAAAAAAAAAGTCGTGCCTCACCAATCTTACAACAGCCATATCAAAGAGCCCATATCCAATCTGATTACTATCCAACCGTAGAGTTAAAAGAACACGACTGCTCATGGATCATCACAACTATAACATCTATTTCTTACATACCTTTTTATATTCTCCATGTGCCGCTACCATCATTACCTCTGTCTGTTCAATTACTGATATGAAACCCATTCGTTTCCTCGCCCTTCCTTTTATATATACACACAAAGTTTACACCTCCATTGTTTCTTTTCGAATAGCCAAGTCTCTTTGCCATTCCATTTCCATGGCATACTACCCTACAAACTGCTTGTCCCAATATTTTGAAGTTTTTTTCTAGGATGACGAACAAAAACAGGTATTGGTAAGCAAACAACTCTCTACCTTCTTGTCTTTTCTCTCTTATAGGACACTATATCTGTTCTACTCTCAACTGATAATATTGTTCTACCAATCTGTGTTGCTTCTACCATACACCATGCTTCTGTAATAACCTCATGCACCACTTTTGCTTTTTCTCCCTTTGTATGATACACGATGCTTGTCCAACAATCTCATGCAAAACTTTTCTTTTTTCCCCCGATTCTCTGATAACAAAAAATCTCTTACTTCGCAACCCTCAACAGAATCCATCCTGTTCAAATAATAAAGCTTTACCATACCCAACATATTTCCATGTAAATTCCTCGAAAAATAAATGTGAACATATTTATCTTCCTAAATCCTCCATATCTGATTCTACTCCAATCCAATTAGTCATGCTGTTTGAACAAACGATGAAACTATAACCTAATCACCTCTCTTTCATTCATTATATATTCAGTATTTGGCAAAATAAACTAATTTCTTGCCATGATTTATTTTCATAGATTCTGCCGCATACATTTGTCCAGCTATATTTAACAAGTGTACAAACACTGGCAGATTGCAATCTAAAATCATACATACCAAAAACTTTTCAAGTGCTGCTTAAACACAAAAATGAACATCTTTATTTTACTGATGGGTGAGAAAGATTTGTTAAGGCCAATGCTATAAAAATATGAGACTTGCTCCTTTTCCGATACAATGGAGACCTCACATTTAGTATCTCTCCATATGATCAAGCCCACAATCCTCCGACAGTTGAACTCATCAAATCAAGAAGTAAATAAATTTTAACAATCTAGATAACTCTCTTCTTTATCCAACATATAAAGCTTTTTTATTGTTCATGTTTTATCCTTTGATTGTCCCTGAAAAACTTCTGTCTTATCACACTTACAAAATTGAATTATATATTTTTCAATTATTCCCTTGAACTTATTGTAGCAACACTAGAAAAACTTCGCAAGATACTTCAATCTGGAATTATTACTCCTTCATCCTCGGATGAATCTAAAGAAGAAGAACAAGAAGCAGACTATCAACTCATCTCAGACAATGCTATTCAATGCTTGTTGCATAATGACCCACCACTGTTTGGGAGCAAGATGACCAATCAGAATGTTCAGTATCCCTATCTTGTGGCAATTTCTTTAACTTGCTAATATTGAACTCTACCTATATCTTTCAATCTCACTTGTCTATTCTTCCGGGATATACCCAAAGAATTCAATGACAAATGTATGCCCTCACAATCAACTGAAATGACTTTTGTTATCCAAGACAAATTCTTTGCCATCTAGCAAGTGAAATATGTCAGAACACAAAAGAATGAATACTTTACAAACGATTGGAAGGATTTTGTTATCAACAATGATATCGAAAAAGGAGACAAATGTCAATTTGCATTGATGAGCCCAACAAAGGTCAATGTTAACATATTAAGGTCAAGATCTGGGATTTACAAACATATATAATATGCTTTTCTTATTATGTAGAAGACATTATTTAATAACTTTTCGTACTCTTGCTTGAAATGTATAATCTTATGTTTCCCAATCTGCGCAACGCACGAGGTATGCCTAGTTTTAGATGAATATTGGATGGTATTAAAAAGAAAAAGTTAATTGAGTAAGAGCCAAACACTTTAACAAATCATTCATTAACCATTTATTATATGAAATTATGGTAAACAGAAAGGTAATTTTCAAATCTGAGTTCATTGTGGTTATGAAACATGAATATCTTGGTTAGAGCCCCTCGACAAAAGGTCCTGGTGAAAGGGATCATCAGTGGCATGAAGAGAACTCAACCCGGGAGAGAAGTTATATCCTGTCATCTGGTCCATCTCATGGCCATTAGATCTCACGCTGGCTTCTTCTTTGAATTTGATGAAAAACATGGATGACCAGTAATCTCTTGCCAAGTTCTATAGCATAAAATACAGCTTATTTGGACATGAATGAACACAGTTCTAAACTAATATAAAGGAAGTAAATGACCAACCGTTTTCATCAACTGCATCAGTTCATTTAGTGCATTAGTAAAGAGATCAGGATGTGTCAGATCACTGGTGGTAAGAATTTCTTGCCGGATTCGGTGAGATATGTTTACTTCCATTGCTGCACCTGTATGACAAAGTTGGGCAGGAATTGAGTAAAGGCAAAACTTACAAGGTAAGTAAGATGGTGATTGTTAAGTAACAAGATTTTCTGCCGAAATAAAAGCTCTGGTAAAGGTAAAAATCAAACAAAACGATCATGGAATATTGATAGCAGACAATTTATCCTTTGAAGAATGTTGACTGTTTTACCACACAGCACGATGAAACATAAATTCTTCTTTGATGAAATTATAGAAAAATATCTAGCTTCATTTTCTTCAACTACATTGCAGTGATGCACTTCACCCGTATGTTTACTGATTTTGTACAATCAGACCAAAGACCTGGTCTAGAATCAAGTTTGGGCGGATCTGCAGCAATTCATGAATTGGTCATTCGGAATGAAATAAGAACCAAGATGCAGATGCCTGTTCAATAACACTAAAAGAGGTAGGTTTGAAGGAGAAATACAATATGTTAAATGGCATATGTCTTTACTTTTCAATAATTAGCAACTGCAATCTCACAAGTCATGAGGTTGTTTCTGGATAGTAATGGTTCCGCATGTGTTCTTCAGAGTTTCCATGTAAAAATATCTCAATGAGTCAATTTAGCAATATTGGAACAAGATAACGCTTACTACAACTGACAACAAACATTAACATTTGGACCATCTATTGAAATATCCTGCTACTGAAGAATGTTCTTCTGATAAGAGCCAACTTTCATATTCCTGCTACTGAGCCAACTTTCCATATTCGGAGGTTAGCAAAGATATTTTTAAGTTATATGAACTTCTCTATGCATTCATATGGATGATTTAACGAGATTTCAGATATTGGTTCACATAGCCTACCCCAATATATTGGGATAAAGGCTCTGAGGATGATGATGATGATGATATGAACTTCTCCATGCACAAGACTTGAGACTCAATATATTTGCAGAGAAGGAACTATGAATTAAATTCTAGCAGTGCTTCCTCAGAACTAAGAATAACAAACCTGCAATTATGTATTTATTAATGATATGTCGTGCCATGTAGATTCTTCTTACAGGATCATCTATTGAAATTTTGCCAAGCTCATGCACCTCTTCAAAGAAATGCACACTTTCCCCAGCCAAACAACTGTCATCAAGAAGAAACAAGTTCAATTTAATTTTTTTAACCTTTTAAGGTCATAAACAATGTTATGTAGTTTACACTAGTGAAGAAATTTTGCTGGGAAAACTATTTCCTTCTTCCTTTATTCTTTTGGATAATTGAAACTTTTTTATAAACCATTTTCTTCTATGCAAATTGAATCGCTACAAAACCTAAAAAAAGTTCTCTTGTTTCTTTGGCAAGATTCAGAAAAAAAAAAATCTGTTTTCACCATGAAATCTTTTCTTTTTCTTCTCAAATTCAAAAAAAAACCACAAAAGAGTAATTAACCACCAAAAGAAAATCTAACCAACCGGTGCTTAGGGAAGTATAAAGTACCTGTCTGCAAATGCCATAAAAGACTGACGGAATCTTTTGTTTGGAAGAAGCTTATCCAGTGGTTCATTAGGATCAATGACAACAGCTTGTTCTCTTTGTAATAGCAGTCCGCTATCGGGTATGCCCAGAGCTTGACCCATTGTTTTGAATTCTGGAGGTTCCCTGTTTCTCAAGCTGATTTGTGAGAGAAGAGGCTGTGAAATTGACATGGAAAAGAAAACCAGAACAAGAATACTCGCCTGTGAAACATACCTGAGCCATGTTAGAAATGCATAAAAGCATAAGATTTCAATAACATGTATGACAACCAACTAAAGATGCAGGCAAGCCCATCAAGAGGTAAAAGAACAATTCAATGGTAAAATATACCATAAATAAAAGCAGAAATCTGGAGGCAACTTGAAGCCATGAGATATTATCATGAACTTCGTTCAAGATGTAAGCAGAAATCCATACACCTGAGAAGTACAAAGGAGCACAAGAAAGAAAATGAAGGTGAACATAGTTACACAAAGGAGATATCATTGGAAACAATCAGAAGAAAACATTATTTTATTTTTTTTGTTGCAGTAAGTCTCTGATGAAAATTATGGTCCCAACAGTTTTCAACTCCATTTTACATTACACCGTGGGAACTCAAGGAATGGGGAGCATGTAAATGAACCACGAATATTACAGCAAGAGTAAATATAACATCAAAAGTGCAAATTCCATTTCCAATGAGAAGTTAACAAATGCTATAACATATCATCTCAGTTGCATGTAAACTGTTTGCCACTAACCTTCTGAGTTTGACAAAATGCTATGTTTGGCAGAGTTGACAACTATAGAGAATGTGTCAAATTCCTTCAGAAATACTTTAGATTCCAAAAAACAAAAATTATCAATTTCAAGTATGAAATCAGATTATCCTTGGACGTTTGTACCACTGAACCACTTATAGATTAGCACTAAATTCTTGTTAACCAAATTCAGCGTAGAAACTGTGGATTCCTTTGTCAGTGATGATAATATAATGTGCAACACATGCAGAACTGAAGGAAATGTAACCCCCATATGGAACCCAGAGAAATATGTACCAATTAGTGAGGTTGAGACGAGTATTCCCTGCCACAGGTCTCTGAGTTCATCAAACCTAAATTCTATATGCCGAATTGCCCCTGTGAACACGACCAAAACCGCAATATACAACGCATGAAGACATGTAACTTGGATTATCCAGTAAGTTCCCATGTGACATCTGTAATTGAGAGGCTTCTTCGCATGAATAACTACAACACAGTAACTCTAGTTAAAATAGGAATCACAGTGGATGAGAGAAAAGAAAATCAAAAGATTTATCATATATAAGCTCAATTATAGATCCATAAATTTCAGAGTGTTAATTAGCAAATATGTTGACAGGTATTTAGAAAAAACAGGAATGACTTGAGTGTAGCAGTGTTATGTTCACCTGCCACTTTTACGTGGTAGTTTATGGGCTTCATACATTATTAAAAACATGTCTAATAAATGACTGAATGAAGTCAATGGGAATAAAAATGAAACAAGCAAATATATTTTAAGCTAACTAATAGTTGTAGGCGAGAATGGCATATATTAATTCAAGATAGAAGTTAACAATATGCAAGAGTTTTGATAACCAGATGAAACAGCTCATTTGGAGAAAGTTTTGCTAATCGGGCATTTAACTTGATTGCAGTATGTTCAACTTGCTAAAATAGGTAGGTTTCTGAGATTCTTACATGCAGCGCAAGCAATCCATGGCAAGAGAATCAGTACAAGAAAAATATGAGATCTAATGAGTGGTAAACGCCTCCTGAAATATCAATAGCATATAAATTAACCAAATTTTGTTAAAGTGGCAATTTTAAATATGTAATAACACCTCCGCCACAACTAAACACTGCAAAGTTATGCAAAAACTGTGGTTTGGCGGCATAATCTAATAAATTATCTGGTTAAGTATAGCGATTTGCTCTATGGCATGTAGCAAAAGTTTCATAGTAAAAAAAGATTGCAGTTAAATTTATTGATTCAAAAAATATGGGAGGAACTATCACTGAACAATTCAGAAATTTAACAGAACCAAGCATTTAAGTCAATTCTTTCTTCTATTATTTCTCCATTTAAGTCAATCCGCCTTAAAGTTTCTCAAATAGAAGAATATCCACTTACTTGACAAATACATGGTATAGTTGAAAGGCCTGTGCTATGCGGCTACTCATCAACAAACCAAATCCAAGTGGACCTTCAACCCATACTGAAAGCAAAACGTACTGCAGAGTTCAGACTATTTCATGGGAAAAAATAAAGTAAACTGAAAAGTAATTACAGATTTATAACCTGCCCAAACATAGCAAGACAGCCACCAATGGCTCTTTTTGTATTTAATGAAATTATTCGACATCTGTAAAAGGCATATCATCATCATCATCATCATCATCATCATCATATCATTACATCCAGAGTTTATCTCAATACAGGATAAGTTAAAAGCATATAATTAACAATTTAAGTGATGCTAACAATTAATGAAGTCGTTTGTTGTAGACAACTAAGTAACAAGAAAATTGAAGTCTATATTGCCTTACCACAGTTGATAACAGAAAATTCAAGCCGGCAATAACTTGAATGACTGGAAGCCAGAAGGCACTGCCTTTTGCAGTGGGAGCCTTGTGTATCAAGTACGGAAAAATTAACCTCAAAATAAGCCTGCAAATATATATATATATATATATAATATAAACAGATTTAAAAGAAAAAAAAATCCCACTGAGGCATAAAATCAAAGTACCAAACAAAACTGCCCATCTAAAAAGACATGAACTTTAATTTCAAAATGAATTTTTTACGAACTGTCTAAAATGAGTTTATGGTAAAGATTTAAAGAAAAGAAAAGGAACATACAAAATCATAGAGATGATGGCTATGGCAACGGCTACATAGTCGGAGGGGCAGCCACCATCGATGGCACAGCTTGCCATGGTTTTTTTATTCTCCTTTACATATGATTGACACTATGATCACATTAAAGGAATTAATGTTGTAATTCTCCACTTTCATGACATAATCTAAAGTGGAAAATAGAAAAGAGAGAGAATAGTTGATAAGTCTTCGGTTGGGAAGAACATGGCAGCGCCCTCGTTTTCTTCCATGAGTCTCCATCGTCGCCGTTTCCATGTGGTGGCTTTTTTTGACTAATGACTAACCCAAGCAGTCTTTGACAAAATCAATGACTGCCCGTGGGTCTAAGGATACACGTGGCTGTCTGTAACAATGATTAGATCTTACTGTAGACATCTAATTTTATCCCAATTTACAAATTATTTTGATAAATTTAATACTTTTAATTTGCCTATTTTAGATTTTGGATTTCATTGATCCAGTCCAATTCAAATTAAGGTATGAGCTTCAATGCCCATTAAAATGGGCTAAATTTGGTTTTATTTTTATTTTATTTTCATTTTTTATTTTTCTTATTTTATTTTGTTTTATCTTTTATTTATATATTTTGTTGTTATTTGTATTTTTTTGTTATTATTATTATTATTATTATTATTATTATTTATTTTATTTTTATTTTTATTTTATATATATTTGTATTTGTTTTTATTTTTATTATTTGTTTTATTATTATTATTATTTATATTATTACTATTATTACTTTTATATTATTATTTTTATTTTTATTTTTATTTTTATTTTCTTTGTCCAATCTATCCATCAACCAGCAGCCGGTGCCTCCACCATTTCACTAACCCTGTCCATCAGCTACATCACTTTGCCATTCTTCCCCATTCCAATAACAAACACCCTAATTTTCAATCTTGAATGTTAAAATCCAGAGGACAAAAGCCAAGAATTGGACAAAGAAAGGCTGTCCAATTCGATTAAAATCACCACTGAACCTAGCCTTAGCAGCTCCTCTGATCCCAGCCATCGATCACCATCCTCGGTCACCCCAAAACAGAAACCCTCAAACACCATCACCCTCACCACCAAAACCCCTAAACATCACCCTCACCACCGAAATCCCAAACAGCCCCAACACCAACCACTGCCTAACCCACCAAACGGCCTCCCAAGCCTCCATTCTAGGCCACCATCGAACACCCCAACACAGAATCCCTACAAGAAACACACATCCGCACAACCAACGACCAGCCACCAATCAGCCTACAAACACACACAACAGCCATCAACGACCTACCCAAACACTACCTAGACCAGTACTCAGCATCATTATGAAACCATCACCATCATTACCAAAAAAATACAAACTCGAGACCCCTAAAATCCCAGATCTAAAGCCTTAACCCCAAAAATCATCCTCGGCTACCTAAAAAAAAAAGAAACAAAGCCACAACAAAACCAACATCCAACAGATCGACCAAAAAAGAAAACCCCGAAATCCGAAACCCCCAGAACCTAAACCTAGATCTAAGATCCAACCATCTGCAAAACAAAAAACAGCAGCCCCAACAACAAAAAAAAAAGAAGAAAAAAAAGAGATGGTTTCGGGGAGTTCAGATCGAGGGGGTTAGGAAGGGTTTTTGGTAAAACAAAGGCCAGATTCGAGTAGAGGAGGTAAAAAGCTTAGGAAAAGGGGAAGCTTTGGGGTTTCTGTCGCCGGCGAGCGGCGGACGGTGGTGCCAGCAGTGGCTCTGGCCGGATTCTGGGTAAAAAGGTAGAGAGGGGAGAGAGAGTTTTTTGGAAATTTTTTGGTGAAATTTGATAAAGTGAAACAAAAAAATAAAAAAGAGGGTATTTATAGAAAAACAAAACTACGCCGTTTTGAAGCCCTTGGGTCCGCGTGCTGCCCCGACCCGGATCCATCCGGGCGACCCGATCCGACCTGCGCCGGCCTATTTCGCTTCAAGCCCAACTCCCCTTCCAAGGCCCAATCAGCAGCCCCATTTGTGCTTGGATTTTGGGTCCAATTTGTGGTATATTTTTTTATTAAATATAATTGATTATTACTATTTATTTATTATTTTTGTTATTATTTATTGCTATTTTATTTATTATTCATGCATATTTATTAAAGAAATTTATGTCTTGTTGTTGATTTGTTTTTTTATCTACTAAGAATAATATAATTTCAATTAATTTTATTAAAAAAAAAGAAGAAAAAAAAGAAAAAGGAAGAAAAAAATTAAATAAAATTTTCCGATGATGGGATGTTACGGAAGTCACAAGTAGTGATTCCTAACTGATCCCTAGGTGAGAAGAATTGTACTAAATGTTGCCAAAAGTATTGCAATATTTAGTATGATTTTTCAATAATTTTTTGTTAAAAATAAAAATAAGTTTTTAAAAGAAACTTAATAATAAATTTTAAATTTAATTAAACATATTCCCGATGATGGGATGCTACGGAAGTCACAAGTAGTGATTCCTAGCTGATCCCTAGGTGAGAAGAGTCGTACTAAATATTGTCAAAAGTATTGAGGTATTTAGTATGATTTTTCAATAATTTAAATTTTTTAAAATAAAATTGAATTTTTAAAATTAATAATAAAATTAAAATTTAATTAAATGAAAGCCCGATGATGGGATGCTACGGAAGTCACAAGTAGTGATTCCTAGCTGATCCCTAGGTGAGAAGAGTCGTATTTATTAAATATTGTCAAAAGTATTGAGGTATTTAGTATGATTTTTCAATAATTTAATTTTTTGTTAAAAATAAAAATAAGTTTTTCAAAGAAAATTAATAATAAATTTTAAATTTCAGTAAAAATATCTCGATGATGGGATGCTACGGAAGTAACAAGTAGTGATTCCTAACTGATTCCTAGGTGAGAAGAGTCGTATTAAATATTGTCAAAAGTATTCAGGTATTTAGTATGATTTTTCAATAATTTAATTTTTTGTTAAAAATAAAAATAAGTTTTTCAAAGAAAATTAATAATAAATTTTAAATTTAAGTAAAAATATCCCGATGATGGGATGCTACGGAAGTCACAAATAGTGATTCCTAGCTGATCCCTAGGTGAGAAGAGTTGTACTAAATGTTGCCAAAAGTATTGGAATATTTAGTATGATTTTTCAGTAATTTAAATTTTTATTAAAAATTAAAACAAATAAGTTTTTGAAAACAAAGAAAATTAAATAAATTATGAAATTTAAATTCAATTAAATAAATTTCCGATGATGGGATGCTACGGAAGTCACAAGTAGTGATTCCTAGCTAATCCCTAGGTGAGAAGAGTCGTATTAAATGTTGCCAAAAATATTGGAATATTTAATATGATTTTTCAATAATTTAAATTTTTATGTAAAATAAAGACAAATAAGTTTTTTTTTTAAAAAAAAGAAAATTAAATAAATAAATAATAACAAAATAAAAACAAATAAGATTTTTAAAAACAAAGAAGATTAAATAAATAATGAAATTCAAAATTAAAAATTCATTTGCATCATTTTTATTTGTTTACATCATGTGCATTCATAATAATTTTCGAAATGGGTGTGAATCCTACCGAGGATGAGATTCTATAGAAGTCACAAGTAGTGATTCTTAAGAAATCTCTAGGTGAGGAAAATTATTTCAAATGCTGCCAAAAATATTGGAGTATTCGATTTAGTTATTCAATACAAAAGGGTTCACATTCATTTTCGATAAATAAAATCTAACCTTTTTTTAAAAAAAATTGGAAAAATAATTTTGATAAATAATAAAATGTTTCAAAAAATGAAATAAAAAGGAATTAATTTTAAATATTAAATTGAGACTATTTTATTAAAACAAAAAGGATAACACATGATTATTATGGTACCGTTTTTTAACGGGCGTTGTGGGGGTGCTAATCCTTCCCCACGCGTAATCGTACCCCCGAACCCGATTTTTGTTTTCGCAGACCAAAAATTTGTCTTTTTAATAAAACTTAATTAATTTTGAGATTTTGTTAAAAAGATAAAAAATTTTTAGGTGGCCAATCACACCTAGACAAAAAAAATTGATGGCGACTCCCTTTTTGTTTTTAAACGTTATTTTCAAAAATCGTCGAGTGCGAAGTCATTACGACAGCTTGGCGACTCCGCTGGGGATAGCTTTTTGAGGGTCAAGTCATTTATTAATCTTGTGTTATCCAAAGTTTTAATTTAATAGTCTTGAATAATATTTAAATTTAATTCCCTTGGATTTTGAAAATGATTTTGTTTGCATTTGCATTTTATGTTATTTATTTTATGTTTTATATTTGTATATACTTGTTGTTAATAAATTGTTGAGACATTTAGGATAGAGATAATAATTTAATTTGAGTTTGACATGTTCCCTCATGCACACACTTGCACTTGCATTTGCATCACATGAGCTCTATACCCGGGTTCCGTCCTTCTTAGGAAGGAGTAGAGTACCTTTGCTCTCGTGAGGTAATCACCTCCGCAATGGCAAGCGAAATACTCCCACTCAAATTAAATTTTACTAGTCCAGTATGGACGACAGTGAGGTATAATTTGGGGACCTTTAGTTTCTTAAAACCAAGCTCAACATGTAAAAGGCCCTAAGAAGCCGATCCTAGCTAAAGTCATGTCCGATTTTTGTAGAAATTACTCCAAAATTAGGACACAAGAGGAAACATTATTTGACCTCGTTTCTTGTATCAATAATAAAGGTACTGTGGATTTTGGTTTGAATTGTTCGTAATTTAAGTTCGAAATTTTTCTTGTTTTTCAAAAGATATATTTTTAAAAATAAAAATAAAATTGTGGAAAGAGATTTTTTAAAATAAAAAGAAAGAAATCTAAGTTTTTTATAAAAAAGTATGAGAAATACAATAAAACAAACTTTTCTTTCAAAACAATGAGAATGATTTTTCTTGGAGAATAAAAAGAGAAGAGGGATTTCTTTCAAAAATTTGGACATAAAAATGGAAATAAATAGAAAAATACGCTTTATAAAGTAATAAAAAAGAGAGTTGATATTTTCCTAAATAAAGGTAAAATAAAGTCAACAAAATATTTCCTTGATTTTTTTTTCTTTTTCTCTTTTCTTCTTTTCTTTTTCTGAATAATTTAAAGAATAAGTTGACAAGAAAAAATAAAGAAAAAATATTTTTTATTTTATTTTTGGGTTGTATAGGAGATTTAATGAAAATATAAAAACATTTTGAGTTTTTCTTGAATAAAAAGATGTCAACAAAAATTGTCCTTGAATTTATTGGAAAAGAATTCAAAAAAATAATAATTTGATTTGGAATAAAAATGAAATAAAATCAATTTTTGAAAAAAGAATAGAATAGGGAATGTTAATTTTATTTTTTTAGAAAAAAATAGAAAATAAAAAAAATTTTGTTTGGTGATAAAAGAAAAATGATTTTAGAAAAACTGAGAAGAATGTTCAGGTTTAGTTAGAAATTTCATTTTTCTTGCATGTTGGATTAAAGAATAATAAGATTAGTGTCTAGATATTGTGAATACAAATATTCGTTTTTCTCAAACATGTTAGGGACATATATCATTTTAATTCATTTCATCATCATTGTGTATATATATGTTGATAGTCATGTCATTTGCATTTTAGAATCATGAAAGTTAGGTGAAATAAAACAAAATTTGATCTTCATTACCCCTGCATTGTGTATAAATTACATTTTGTATAAACATGTCCTTCATCATGCCTTGTTATTATGTCATGTCGTAAACATTTTACATAGCATTTCAAAAAAAAAAAGAAAAAAGAATATGTTCTTTCTCATAGAAAATTAAAAAGCAAAGGAAAAAAGAGAGTTTTGAAACAAGTTTGGTATGGTTCAAGGTTACTCTTCAACTTCTCTTACTTGTTTCGGACTTGACCTCTTAAGTTAATAAGTGAATATGATAAACAAGAGGCAAATTTCAGTTTGAACTTTGGTATGCATTTTGCATTGTTGCATCACATTTCGTAGATAAGTCTTTGAGAAACTAGACTGAGTCTTTTACAACCTTGAATTTGTTTATTCTTTCAATTTTCTTTTCTATCAAATTTGTATACATGTGCTATTGATTGATTATTTTCGTTGAAATTATTCTTCCCTAAGATTTGGTTAAAGTTAAGGCATAAATACCCAACATGTAAAATCAAGAAAGTTATGCAAACTAACAAAATAACAAAAAAAAAAAAGGAAAGAAAGGAATAAAAATGAAAAAAGGGAAAAGAAGAAGAAAAATTGTTCCATTTCATAGATTTTGTCATACATATCATTTGCATACATATACAAATAACATGATTTTAATAAAATTCACATTGTATACTTGTTATACTTTAATAAACACGCCAATACTGTTCATTTTTCAAAAAAAAATTGTTTGTTCCAAAAATTTTTTGAAAGAAATAAGAGAAAGTTTTTTAGACAAAGGTAAGATTACAATGTGGAATTCTAATTAGAAAATTGTGGTAATAAGGTTCTAGGCCTCTCGACCATCAAAGATTACAAAGCAATTCAGGACTCTCACAAGCTTAGACCATGGAAGAAGGACAGGCTAGCCGAATGGAGAAAATAGAAAAGGCGCAAGAAGAGATGGAGGGGCAATTGGCTGCAATGGTGGAGATGATGACCAAAATGAGTAAAGGAAAGGAACCAGCACAGGGAGTAACTACTCAAGTCCATAATTCACAGCATATGCCATTTTCGAAGCACGACATTCCAAACCCCAGGAGGAACCCATCAGACCCAATCTATGTCCATGATTCAGATAATTCTAGAGAACAGGAGAAATTGAAGATGGGTGTATCAACAATAAAAGAGAATTTAGGGCCTCAAACAAAGTTAGATCTCCTTGAAGAAAGGTTACGAACTATCGAAGGGATGGATTCATATGGTTCTCTGGAGGCGAGCGAGCTCTGTTTGGTACCGGGTGTAGTTATCCCACCAAAGTTCAAAGTTCCAGATTTTGAAAAGTATGATGGGACCAAATGCCCGGCAACTCATATCAAGATGTACTGTCAGAAAATGGTTGCTTATGCTCAGAATGATGAATTGTTAGTGCATATTTTTCAAGACAGTCTAACCGGATCAGCTGCCAAGTGGTACACCCAACTAGATCGAGCCCATATCCGCTCATGGAAAGAATTGGCTCGGGCATTCATTGCTCAAGCACATTGAAGATTTGGCACCAGATCGCTTATCATTACAGAGCATGATGAAGAAACATGAAGAGAGCTTTAGAGAATATGCTCAAAGGTGGAGGGATGTAGCTGCCCAAGTTCAACCACCCCTCACAAAGAAAGAAATCGCCATCTTGTTTGTCAACACACTCCTAGCACCATTTTATGAAATGATGGTTGGAAATGCTACAAAGAATTTTGCGGATATGGTGATCTCTGGTGAAATAATAGATAATGCAATCAAGAGTGGCAAGCTTGTAGGAAACGATGCCATGAATGCAAGAAAAGGTGATACATCAGGGAATGGAGGAGATGTTCATGCTATGAATTATGAGGGGCAACATGTGGGAGACTTTGCTCCATACCATCCTTATCCAATGTACCAAACCCATTACCCCACCATAAATAATATCTCTCCAAGCCTGAATACTTGTCAGCCAATCCCCCAATCCAGTTGGCAAATAGGTCTCCAAACACCTATGCCTACCCGAAGTAACCAAAGAGGATCTCGAAACAAACGGAGGAGAATCGACATTGATCCGATTCCTTGGTCCTACACTGAAGTATTTCAATACCTCCTTTAGAACCAACTTGTTACCCCAGTCCAATTGAAGTCTTTGGAACCTCCATATCCAGAATGGTATGACCCAAATGCTCGGTGTGACTATCATAGTGGAAATATGGGTCATTCGATAGAAAGTTGCCCTGCTTTCAAGCACAAGGTGCAAAGTTTGATTAGATCTGGTTTGTTGGATTTTGGGACAAAAGAAGGAACGGGTTAACCATGCTGCTGTATGATTGCAAAAGAAGACTTTTTGGTTGGTCATTCATGATGGTATAAAGCTGTTTCTTTTTGTAGTGGTCATAAACTGAAAAGCGCTTTTTGTGTATTGACTTTTATTTATCTTTTGTCATTTCAACAGAGTAATCGATGCATTTTCATTACATTTTCTCTCCCCTTCGAAGTCTTATATTTTTTGTGCATTGACCTATATTTTATCTTTTTCTCTTTCTTTTGGCTTCTAAATGATTAATTTCCATTCCTTGCCCAATTTTGTTGTTAAATGATGAATATGAAGTTGATTATGATAATAATCTGGGATAAAACTTTAAAATTCTATTTGTATTGACAATTTTGTCCCCCATGATCGATAGGAATGTTGAAGTCAATAGATGGAGTGTACACAAGGAAAGTCGAAATTGATGTGCAATTTAATAGTAGATTTTCCACTAGGCTGTGTTGGCTCAATAAATAATTCTTTGATAAGAGTATTTACGTTCGAAATGAGAAATGGCCATCTTTGGTTTACCCTTCACATACGAGAAAAATTATCCATTGTTACCCCTTTGAGCCTCATAGTTATGTATGTTTTTAAAGAAACCTGCCGAGGATCACCCTCCACATTGGGGGGCAAAATTGAGAAAAATAAAGTGAGATTTGCCCATGAAGAAATTTCAAGTCATTAGAAATCTTAGGGGTAAGATAAAGAAAAAGATATCTATACGCTTGAATTCCTCAAAAAAATGAAATTGAAAAAAATGAAATGAATGAATGATGATAAAAATGAGGAAAAGAGAGAATCAAAAGAAAAAAGGTGGTGAATGAAAAGAATGGGAAGAGAAACGAGAAACCAAAGAAGAATAAACAACGAATGGGGTAGAATGCTAGAATTCTTAATATGATGAGAAATGATCCTATGGCTTGAAACCCTTGAAACACGTATTTTGGGCCTGTTTATCCATTCTTTCAAAGCCCTGAACCATAGCCTACATTACGTACCTTAAAAAGTCCATTTTGATCGAATTTGAATGCTTGAGTTAAGGAATCACATATTGAGCCTAGACATGTTACAAGTTCATGATTTGGAGCTTGATAAGTGTGTTGATTATGGATAAGTATGGTCCTTGAAAAAGAATGAAAATGTAAAAAAGAAAAATGACGAAAAAAAATGAAAAAAGAAAAATGAAAAAGAAAAAGCTAAAAAAAAGAGAAAAAAAAGAGAAAGGAAGGAGAATAAGAAGGGGCTTAAGTTGAAAACCCGAAAGGGCGATTTGAGTCAAAAGAAGAACGAAAGATTTGGCTGAAATCTCAGGAAGATAGCCTTTTATAAGAAACCAGTACTGTTAGAAGATTTCATGAAGTGGGGGGCAAAGCATTGATGGAACTAAAATGATTAGAATGTCAATCAAATAGAATTTTGAAAAAATCTTAGATTAGTTTATCAAGATAGATTTTATATTCATTGTTTAGATATTGTTACCTTCCTTCGGCCTCTGGAAATTACCTATTATTCTTGGTTAAATTTGTTCTTGTTGACTTCATCATAAATGTCCATCCTTCAACTTTTGATCAATCTGCATACTCATGATTATTGAAAGAAATGTGATGGCATTGCATTCATTATAAAATTGAAATGACGATAAATAAGTGATTGACAATGTTTGAGAAAGCCCAATGCATTACAGAAGAGGAAAGTTGAACATGATATAGGGTGAAGAAAGAACAGGTGAGAACGCTGGGAAGGTTTACAAGTGCGCCAAAGAAATATGAATGTATGATCAAATGATGAAAAATGAACAAGAATTAATGGTGTTTCGTAGAATTAGTAGATGTATGGAAGCTTATGATTTGAAAAGTTCAAAAATGGTGAGAATGATGGTCTGGTGAACCCTATTACTGCAACTTTCTTTTATTTTTCCTTTTCTTTGTTTCTTTTTTTTTCTATTTCTCGACATTTGCATTGCATTCATCACATGCATTCAAAAAAACAAATGAAAATTTCACCTTTAAGTAACAAAGTTAGTACAGTCTTGGTCAAAAAAGAGAGGAAAAAAAAAACAAGAAAAAGGAAGCGGGATTCTGAAAATTTTAGGATAAGATGATAAGATTTTTAAAGTCAAGAGTTTTAAAAGGATGATACATCAAGAAACTAAATCTTTGGATGTGAATCTCCAATTCAGAAAATTTTAAGCAAGAAGTCAAATATTTGGATGTGAATCTCCAAATCAAAATTTCAGGTGTGAATCTCTGAATTCCAAGTTAAAATTTTGGGTGTGAATCTCCGAATTAAAATTTTGGATGTGAATCTCCAAGTCAAATTTCGGATGTGAATCTCCGAATCAAATATTTGGATGTGAAACTCCAACTCAAAATTTCAGCTGAGAATCTCTGAAATTTCGGATGTGAATCTCCGAATTAAATCTCGAATGTGAATCTCCGAATCTAATTTTTGGATGTGAATCTCCAAATTAAAATTTTGGATGTGAATCTTCAAATCAAAGTTAAAATTTCGGATGTGAATCTCCGAATCTAATATTTGGATGTGAAACTCCAATTGAAAATTTCAGGTAAGAATATCTGAAATTTCGGATGCGAATCTCTAAAATGGATATTTGGATGTGAAACTCCAACTGAAAATTTCAGGTGAGAATCTCTAAAATTTCGAATGCGAATCTCTAAAATGGATATTTGGATGTGAAACTCCAGCTCAAAATTTTAGATGAGAATCTCTGAATTTAAGATGCGAATCTCTGTATTAAGGTTTATGTTTGGAATTTTCAATGCAAATCCTCAAATTGAGTTCCTGAATGTATCCTTGTCAAGAAAATGTAAGATTAAAACATGAGCTTGGAACAAAAAGATTTTGAAGTTGAAAAAAAAAAGAGGAAGAAGAAGGTTTTTTTTATAAAAAAAAAGGGCGGAAGAAGAAGATGGTTCAGGACTATATTTTAAAGAGGAGGTTCGAGACTAAATTTGAAATGAGATTAAACATAAGATAAAGATGAAATTGAATCAAGATAAGGAATTTTAAGATGGGGAAATTCGATTTGGATGTGAATCTCCAAATCAAAGTTAAAATTCTGGGTGTGAATTTTCAAATCAAATTTCAGGTGTGAATCTCTGAATTCCAAGTTGAAAATTTCGGATGTGAATCTCCGAATCAAATTTCTGGGTGTGAATCTCCAAATTAAAATTTTGGATGTGAATCTCCGAATCAAATTTCTGGGTGTGAATCTCCAAGTTAAAATTTTGGATGTGAATCTCCGAATCCTAGATCTTTGAATATGAAATCTTCCAGGAATTTAAAGTTTCATTGCCTCTGCTGCAAGAGGAGCACATTTCAGAAAAGAATTTAAAGTTTCATCGCCTCTTTTGTAAGAGGAGCACATCTTGGGAAAAAAAAATTTTTTTTAAAAAAAGTTTCATTGCCTCTGCTGCAAGAGGAGCACATTTTCAACAAGAAATTTAAAGTTTCATTGCCTCTGCTGCAAGAGGAGCACATTTAAAAAAAAATTTTAAGTTTCATTGACTCTGCTGCAAGAGGCGTACATTTCAGAAAAATTTAATTAAAAAAAAATTTTAAAGTTTCATTGTCTCTGTTGCAAGAGGAGCACATTCCAGGAAGGAATTTTAAAGTCTGATTGCCTCTGTTGTAAGAGGAGCACATTCCAAAAAAAAAGAAGAAGGAAAAAAGAAAAAAAGAAGGAAGAAGAAGAAGAGAGAAAAAAAACAAACAAAAAAAGAAGAAAAAAATTAGGTCTTAAGCCGAACAAAATTGTTGTCTTTAGTCTTTGCTCTATTCCTGATTCTCAGCAATAAGCAAAGAGGGGCAGCTGTAGACACCTAATTTTGTCCGAATTTACAAATCATTTTGATAAATTTAATACTTATCATTTGCCTATTTTAAATTTTGGGCTTCATTGATCCAGTCCAATTCAAATTAAGGTATGAGCTTCAATGCTCATTAAAATGGGCTAAATTTGGTTTTATTTTTATTTTATTTTATTTTCATTTTTTATTTTTCTTATTTTATTTTGTTTTATCTTTTATTTATATATTTTGTTGTTATTATTATTATTATTATTATTATTATTATTATTATTATTATTATTATTATTATTATTATTATTTATTTTATTTTTATTTTTATTTTATATATATTTGTATTTGTTTTTATTTTTATTATTTGTTTTATTATTATTATTATTTATATTATTACTATTATTATTTTTATTTTATTTTTATTTTTATTTTTATTTTCTTTGTCCAATCTGTCCATCAACCAGCCGCCGGTGCCTCCACCCTTTCACTAACCCTGTCCATCAGCTACATCACTCTGCCATTCTTCCCCATTCCAATAACAAACACCCTAATTTTCAATCTTGAATGTTAAAATCCAGAGGACAAAAGCCAAGAATTGGACAAAGAAAGGTTGTCCAATTCGATTAAAATCACCACTGAACCTAGCCTTAACAGCTCCTCTGATCCCAGCCATCAATCACCATCCTCGGTCACCCCAAAACAGAAACCCTCAAACACCATCACCCTCACCACCGAAACCCCCTAAACATCACCCTCACCACCGAAATCCCAAACAGCCCCAACACCAACCACTGCCTAACCCACCAAACGGCCTCCCAAGCCTCCATTCTAGGCCACCATCGAACACCCCAACACAAAGCCCCTGCAAGAAACACACATCCACACAACCAACGACCAGCCACCAATCAGCCTACAAACACACACAACAGCCATCAACGACCTACCCAAACACTACCTAGACCAGTACTCAGCATCACTGTCAAACCATCTCCATCATTACCAAAAAAAATACAAACCCGAGACCCCTAAAATCCCAGATCTAAAGCCTTAACCCCAAAAATCATCCTCAGCTACCTAAAAAAAAGAAACAAAGCCACAACAAAACCAACATCCAACAGATCGACCAAAAAAGAAAACCCCGAAATCCGGAACCCCCAGAACCTAAACCTAGATCTAAGATCCAACCATCTGCAAAATAAAAAACAGCAGCCCCAACAACAAAAAAAAAAGAAGAAAAAAAAAGAGATGGTTTCGGGGAGTTCAGATCGAGGGGGTTAGGAAGGGTTTTTGGTAAAACAGAGGCCAGATTCGAGTAGAGGAGGTAAAAAGCTTAGGAAAAGGGAAATCTTTGGGGTTTCTGTCGCCGGCGAGCGGCGGTCGGCGGTGGCGGACGGTGGTGCCAGCGACGGCTCCGGCCGGATTCTGGGTAAAAAGGCAGAGAGGGGAGAGAGTTTTTTGGAATTTTTTTGGTGAAATTTGATAAAGTGAAACAAAAAAAAAATAAAAAAGAGGGTATTTATAGAAAAACAAAACTACGCCGTTTTGAAGCCCTTGGGTCCGCGTGCTGCCCTGACCCGGATCCATCCGGGCGACCCGATCCGACCTGCGCCGGCCTATTTCGCTTCAGGCCCAACTCCCCTTCCAAGGCCCAATCAGCAGCCCCATTTGTGCTTGGATTTTGGGTCCAATTTGTGGCATTTTTTTATTAAATATAATTGATTATTACTATTTATTTATTATTTTTGTTATTATTTTTGCTATTTTATTTATTATTCATGCATATTTATTAAAGAAATTTATGTCTTGTTGTTGATTTGTTTTTTTATCTACTAAGAATAATATAATTTCAATTAATTTTATTAAAAAAAAGAAGAAAGAAAAGAAAAAGGAAGAAAAAAAATTAAATAAAATTTTTCGATGATGGGATGTTACGGAAGTCACAAGTAGTGATTCTTAACTGATCCCTAGGTGAGAAGAGTTGTACTAAATGTTGCCAAAAGTATTGGAATATTTAGTATGATTTTTCAATAATTTTTTGTTAAAAATAAAATTAAGTTTTTAAAAGAAACTTAATAATAAATTTTAAATTTAATTAAACATATTCCCGATGATGGGATGCTACGGAAGTCACAAGTAGTGATTCCTAGCTGATCCCTAGGTGAGAAGAGTCGTACTAAATATTGTCAAAAGTATTGAGGTATTTAGTATGATTTTTCAATAATTTAAATTTTTTAAAATAAAATTGAATTTTTAAAATTAATAATAAAATTAAAATTTAATTAAATGAAAGCCCGATGATGGGATGCTACGGAAGTCACAAGTAGTGATTCCTAGTTGATCCCTAGGTGAGAAGAGTCGTATTAAATATTGTCAAAAGTATTGAGATATTTAGTATGATTTTTCAATAATTTAATTTTTTTAAAAAAAATAAAAATAAGTTTTTCAAAGAAAATTAATAATAAATTTTAAATTTAAGTAAAAATATCCCGATGATGGGATGCTACGGAAGTCACAAGTAGTGATTCCTAGCTGATCCCCAGGTGAGAAGAGTTGTACTAAATGTTGCCAAAAGTATTGGAATATTTAGTATGATTTTTCAATAATTTAAATTTTTATTAAAAATGAAAACAAATAAGTTTTTGAAAACAAAGAAAATTAAATAAATTATGAAATTTAAATTCAATTAAATGAATTTCCGATGATGGAATGCTACGGAAGTCACAAGTAGTGTTTCCTAGCTGATCCCTAGGTGAGGAGAGTCGTATTAAATGTTGCCAAAAGTATTGGAATATTTAATATGATTTTTCAATAATTTAAATTTTTATATAAAATAAATACAAATAAGTTTTTTTTAAAAAAACAAAGAAAATTAAATAAATAAATAATAACAAAATAAAAACAAATAAGATTTTTAGAAACAAAGAAGATTAAATAAATAATGAAATTCAAAATTAAAAATTCATTTGCATCATTTTTATTTGTTTACATCATGTGCATTCATAATAATTTTCGAAATGGGTGTGAATCCTACCGATGATGAGATTCTATAGAAGTCACAAGTAGTGATTCTTAAGAAATCTCTAAGTGAGAAAAATTATTTCAAATGCTGCCAAAAGTATTGGAGTATTCGATTTAGTTTTTCAATACAAAAGGGTTTACATTCATTTTCGATAAATAAAATCTAACCTTTTTTAAAAAAAATTGGAAAAATAATTTTGATAAATAATAAAATGTTTCAAAAAATGAAATAAAAAGGAATTAATTTTAAATATTAAATTGAGACTATTTTATTAAAACAAAAAGGATAACACATGATTATTATGGTACCGTTTTTTAACGGGCGTCATGAGGGTACTAATCCTTCCCCACGCGTAACCGTACCCCCGAACCCGATTTTTGTTTTTGCAGACCAAAAATTTGTCTTTTTAATAAAACTTAATTAATTTTGAGATTTTGTTAAAAAGATAAAAATTTTTTAGGTGACCAATCACACATAGACAAAAAAGATTGATGGCGACTCCCTTTTTGTTTTTAAACGTTATTTTCAAAAATCGTCGAACGCGAAGTCGTTACGACACTTACATTTTGTCTTCTCGCTTGCATGAACAACACAAATTATTCAACCACAATTTAAAATAATTACATCAACGTTATTATTTACTTTTTAACTTTTAGCAGGAAGTTTCTTGCTATCATTGTCCGGATTAAGATTAAAAACCATGGGTTACACTCTGGTCATTGGCTTGTTAATTTAATCTGTAAGAAAATTAATAACCAATTTAGTATTAAAGAACCATCAAAATTGTGTATATGGGACTACTACATTCTTTTTGTATTTCTTAGAATGAAATTACAAGAGTAAGAAGCCATCCCCTATGAAAATCTGCAAAATTTGTAGCTTTACAATCGCCTTCTTTCACCAGAAAAACACATAAAGCAAAGTTCTCTAGACCCTAATTTAATCAAACAAAATGCCTAGAAAAATTCCATGAGACACATGGAAACACTGGGCAGTGAAAAAGAAAACAAAACAGGATGATCATTGATCACCCACAAAAAAAAAAAAAAAGCCTAATGGCTTCTGCATCGAGTTCTTTTGGTCGCAAAAATTGCAGTGGCTTCAAGCACAGCAAAACCATTTTCTCTGCATTGGAATAAAAGCAAAGGAAGTTAGTAATCAAGAAATGTGGTTCTGCGAGATGAACTTTGATTGAATCCCAAGAATCCGTGAATTTAAGGTCTGACCTTAAAATATTTATGTTTATTTCTATCCTTATATGCCCCATGTTTTTTCTGTGATTTTACAGCATCAGTGGTTACAACTGTGACATTCCCACCAGTCCTCTTCTCATCTCTAGCTATGTTGAATATGGCAGTGAATCCTTCAGCTGAGGCTGGATCATTTACATCCCATTCACCGAATTTTGGCAGAGCCTGTCCCTTTTGATACTGCAAACATGGAAGAATAACATATTATTTATCAAATTAAATCAAATCAAAGAAAAAAAATGTAGTAAAAAGAAGAAAAAAGCTGTCAAATTGATCCAAAAAGATTTGCTTCTTTTCACAACCATTTTATAATGTATGATAATGAAACTGAAAAAAGAAGCAGAAAACAAAAAACCCAGAGAGGAAAAGAGATTCTTGGAGAAAGGAAAAGGAGGGGAAGTGAATCTTACAGATGACATGATTGAAAAGTAACAGTGGAAAGTGTAGGGAAACGAAACAAAGTTTTTGTGGACTGATTGCTTGATGATTGAGATGAGGATGTGAAGGTTTATTCAAAGGTGAGTGGATTTATATCAGGGGGTTTGGGGTTTAGAGGTGTGCGGGGAAATCCAACAAGATTTGATTTTCTTTCCACACGGATCAAACTCGTCAGAGACGCGCATCTTCCCATTTCATTTTCTTCTTTTCCTTTCTATTTTTAACTGTTTCAACAAAAAGGGTGACCGGGGCTTTCGCCTTGTGATTTTACTCGGTAGGAAATGCTGGGCCATAAGATCGTCCCGAGTCAGTAGGAAAATTGGAAGCGTTGTTTCGTAGAGCCTAGATATTGGTATGGGTCATCAACCACGTTAGTGTTTAGATTTTGCTTGTTACAGCATCAATTTTTCTTTATTTTTTTTCGTGATGATTAATTACAAAGATTGTAGGGCTTCTAAGCTGGAATCTTCAGAACTACTACGAAGACTTGCAGTCAAGAATCATACTTTTTATGTAATCCCAACCGGATTTTAACCTTAACCAAAGCTTTCCACCATAGGGTCTGTAATTTGTCTGCAACCTTGAAGAGCAACGTACGTAAACATAAAATGATGTCAGGACAAATTTCAAAGAAACTGTGAGCACATAGTTAAATATCTCAATTCTGTCTTTGATCTATCACATGTTGCAGATGCTCAATGTCCCACTTTAGAGAACAGAGGCACAATGCAAATTATTGCCTTTGAACCTTACATTCTCTGCGGTTTCTAAAAAGGATATCGCACAGAATGTATATAGTGGTAAGAATATGTATACCAACCTATTACAGAGCATGCTAAGAAGAGTTAGATGGGGGAAAAACAAAAGAATGGGAAAGAATGACTAATCTATGATACAATATTAAGAAGCAGAGTGGAAATGAGGATTGATGATCACAAACTTTGTTACAAAATGGTTCCCAGTAGCCATATATGCAGGAGAAGACAATAGGCAATGAGGCCTAGCCTTGCTTTGGGACGACTGTTTAGAACTCGCCCACCAGATACCCTGAGCAATAAAAAATTAAAAAAAATCTCAGATCATTACAAACTAATAAAATGTATATAAAGCAAGCACTTAAAATTCCCTCCAAGGAAAAAAAGATTCCCTTTCCCTGATAATTTGGGTAGAGCATTTTTACCAAATTCCATCAACTCGATCTGCAATCAACTTTCCTTGTTTTGGTATGAGACCAGATGTGTTGAGAGACTTGAACAAATGACCTGCCAAACAAAGAACTCATGCTTAAGTTCTGCAAATTCTGAGACCTGTTATACCGATCAGAACGCACTTTTCTTAAAAAAATATTCTAGAATGCCAACCTTTGTCCTCGTTAGTTTCCTCACTGTTGATCAAGTGATCCGACTCGGACTCAATATTAAGTGCAAGATGGTCTGTTGATCCTTTTCGCATATTCCGCACTTGAGCAGCTGAGGGCACAGGAGATATCGTATTCTTTCCAAGCGATCCCTGCATAAGCAACAAAAAGTAATTAGACTTCCTAAGAGTTGTTTAGGTCAGTGAATTAAATCTGTCATAAGTAATAAAGTACGGCAATAATTAAGCAGTTTCATTCACAAAATATAGATCTATCACATTGCAACAACATAACTAAAGAACCATCCCTAAATTTAGATTTTGAAGCTATGGATAAGAGAAACTCAGAGGACTATTTAAACCTCTATGAGTAATAGTATTCTTTTAACCAAAATTCTCCTAACAAATGCACTCAATATCTACCATGCATTCTCAACTCAAGCAAGCACCTTAAACCCCAACTCTTAAATTTTATATGAATGTTTTTAAAACTTCATCTTAGGCAGTTAGATCTGCAAATTCTGAAGTCACAATAACTCAAATGCTAATCGAACAAAACAAGCTAATAATCCATGTATCAAACCACAGACAATTAATAGTGACAAGATCAAGTTAATAAATTAAATTAATTATGGAAATGGGTAAAAGATAAATTTACCAAATCTTCAATTTCAGATATTTCTGAACCGGTGGGTGCAGAAGGTGCTTCAAAGATGCTCCTTTCCTGGACAATCTCAGGCTGAACAGTCCCATCATGAAGGGAATCTTCAAGCAACTTAACCTTTCTTGATAATTCATCCACGACCTTTTGGCTTGCAAGCAGCTTGATACCAAGTTCCTGTGCTTTGGCTTTTGAATTTTCGGCCTCCAACAATAGAGCATTAACCTGCTTTTCTAAAACAGGCAAAAGTGCTTTCACAGCAACAGAATTTTGGCCTCCAATAGACTCTTTACCTCCTAACACAACAATAATCTTTTCCAAACCAATTGTAATCTCAGACAGCTCCATTTTCATCTCTTCCAAGGCTGGCTTAGTTCTAACATGTGTTGCAATTTCTTCTTTCAGATGCTCAATTTCAAAAATCTGTCTTGAAAGTGTAGACTGTAGTTCTTCCTTCTCATAAGATAGAAAATTTATTTGATTCTGCAAATCATTGAAACTGTCAATAACAGAAAACAGTTTCTTAACATCAGCTGAGCTATGGGGATCCAAGTCTTCTGATTCTACAAGAGGAATTTCAATCCCACTTAGCTTGTCCAATAGTGTCCTTAGTTGAGATGCTGGCAAGAGAGACTCTTCAGCTTCTGCAACAATAAAAAAATCAACTTAATAAAGAGTATTAGCAATTAACAATCAATATCACAATTTTAATAAAGTGAGAGGGGAGGCATTTGCCTTCTTCTTTCGTCAACAAACTATTGTACAAAGATGAAAGTTCTGCCTCCTTTTCTTTCCATCTGTCCTCTTTGACTTGATAATCATCTACCTTAAGCCTCAGTTCTCTGCATGAATCTTCCAACGCTTCTATCTCACTCTCCAACTTGAAAACCCTACTTTGATATATATGTCTTTCTTCAATGGCTTTCTCGGAGGCTCTTCTAGCATCTTCCAATTCTTTCTGCAAATCATGAATGACAGTGGCCACTGCTTTACTTGTAGCTTCAAAAAACTTCACAAAATTTTGAACATTTCTAGTAGCAGTCAACAATTTCTCTGCTGTCTGAGCATATCTGTTGCCACCAAACTCTTGCTGAGCCATGTCATCCCCAACAAATTCTCCTACTTCTGGATGCATAACATGGTTTATTTTTTCAAGCCCAGGAATAGAGCTAAGTTCTATAAGATTGCTTTTGACTTCAAACTGCAGGTCTCCAGTTGCATCTGTACATGCAGAGAGTAAAACTGTAACATCCTTCTGTAACATGGCTATAACCTTCTCCTTTTCTTGTTCCAGCATTTCCAGGTTTTTGACTTTTTGTTTCAAGAATTCCATGTTCTCAACCATACTTTTTACCTCATCCTTTGTGCCCTGTATGTTTTTTAATAGGGCTGCTACTGCCTCATCTAGGAAGGTTGAAAAACCTTCAAACCTATCAGCAAGGATTTTGTTTTGCAACTGAAACCCTTCTGCAACCCTTCTAAAACATGAAGAAATGTCATCAGTGTTTATAACATTTATTTCATCATTCACCATTTCAATGTTCACAGCATTATTTATATCATCAGAGAAACGTCTTGCCAGATTAGCAATATCCTGTGATAAATGAAAAGAGACAATTAAATAATAATAATAATAATAATAATAATAATAATAATAATAAAAAACTTCTTCACATATTCAGGAAGTTGAGGAAAGAAAAAGATTCAATGTCCAAAAGACAATAAGCTAAAAGAAAAAGGAATGTTTGGCATCACCTCCATGAGTGGGTAACCTTGCCGCAGTTCCAAATCCTTGTCAAACAAATGCTCCATCGTGTTTTTGATGGTAAGATCCACATCTTTAAGGCGCTCCAAGTTCCTTTCAAAGCATTGTTTCATTGTAGACAACAAACTTTGGTCTTTGGAAAGCATTTGAAGATTGTTGAGATGACCAATCAACTCCATGGATCTGCTAGCTAAGCTGCCGCTGCTTCCAGCCAATTCTTCCAGGCATGCGTTCAGTTTGGAATTAAGAGTTGATATCTCCTGATCAGCAGTTCTTTTTTCACCTTGAAGTGCTGAAAAGTCATTTTCGGCCTTAACCAACGCATCTTCTAGCAATTTTATGGTTGTGTCAGCATCTGCTAGCTTGCTAACCCGGGCCTCAGTTTCATCTTTTAGTTTCTTCAGCTCATTCTCCAAGTTGGTTGTTTCCACATGTGCATTGTTGTTTTGTTCAGTTAGTGAAGCAACAGTTATCTCTGACTGAGAAAGTGAATTTTCAAGTGACTTTATAGTGTTATATGCCTCTGTGAGTCTGCTAGTCTGAATAGCAACTTCCTCTCTCACTTTCTCCACTTCCATTTCTGAAGCAGCTTTGCTACCTTCAACCGCCTCTTTCTCACTGATAAGCAATGAAATTTTATTTTCTGCCAGTGACAGTGCCTCTTCAAGTGACTTTCTAGCCTCACAAATCTCAGCGAACTTGTTAGTTTGTGAATGTGCTTCTTCAAGTGCTTTCTGCAATTCTTTTTCTATATTTGTTTTACCAAATTCCATCTCCTCCTTCTCTTCAGCAAGTTGAGACAAGTCATTCTTTGCAACAGCCAATCCATCTTCCAGTAATTTCATAGTTGCTTGGGCTTCTGCTAACTTGCCAGCCAGGCTACTAGCCTCTTCCTTTACTTCCCTCAACTCTTGTTCAGTCCGTGTCTTGGCAGTCTGACAATCAATAATATACTGAGCAAGCAAGTTCAGCTTCTCTACAGGCTCTTGAAATGCTGAATCAACTGGAAAATCAATGCAATC
This sequence comes from Heritiera fomes, assembly GCA_032173925.1. NCBI lineage: Eukaryota > Viridiplantae > Streptophyta > Magnoliopsida > Malvales > Malvaceae > Heritiera > Heritiera fomes. Next base: position 8,625,426 of record JAPDPM010000009.1, on the reverse strand, counting down.
AATCGTTTCAACTACTCTCTGCAATATGCTATTGCTCTCAAATAGGAATTTCTCAAGTTGATCCCTTTCCACTTTCATAGCCGCAAGGTTGCTCTCCAACTTTGGGATATGCTCCAAATCAGTAGACAAACTATTGATCTGATCCCTGCACTCAGCAACTTTAGATTCTTGCCGTTGTAACTCAAGCCTCAGCTTCTCAATTTCTGAGTTCTTTTCCTCAAGAAGAAGTTTCAGATTTTCTCGATCTTGAACCAGTCCCTTTCCTTTCTTAACTGCCATTGATAACTTCTCCCTTAGCAGACTAGATTTCTCTTCTGATCGTTCTAGATCTTTTTGCAGAACATCTTTCTCCTCCTTCAGTGCAAAAAGTTCCTGAGAAGTTACTCTGAAATGATTTGACAGATCATTAAGCTGTGACCTCACCAGCATATCTTCCTCCAGTATTTCCTCAGAAAGCATCAACTCGAGATCCCTAACATATAAGAGACTTTGAAGTTTTTCAAATAGTTCTGCATCCATAAAAGGAATCTCCAAAGATGCACTCTTTTGTTCTTTAATCTTCCCAAAGCACCTATCTATTAGCATGGGTAGATTAGAAGAGGTCTCATCAATCCCTTCTTGATCCCTCATCATTATTCCTGAAGACTCTACCAACATCCTGAAAATCTGATCTTTCTCTGATGAAAGTTGATGGACCTTCTCGACTACTTTTTCATACTTACTCATGAGGTCGTCCAACTCCTTGTGAATATAATCCTTCTCTGTTAGTTCTACGGCAAGTGAAGCACTTAAATGATCCTTGTCCAATGATAGCTGATGGGCCTTGCCAACAATTTCCTCATATTTACTTCCAATGCGATCTAACTCCTCCTTAATGTAATCCTTCTCTTGTTGTACAGACAAAAGTGAAGCACTCAACTGATCAATCTCATTACATGAAGCTTCCTTCATTCTTGAAATTTCATTTTGCAACAAATTTATTTCATCTTTAGCCTGGTGAAAAGACTCCTTAAGCCAAGCCAAGCGAGAATCCAAATCAGTAAAGGAGACATTTTCCGGTAAATCAATTGCACAAATGGCATCTTTCAATCTGTGGAAGTCCAAAGAAACACCTCTCAGTTCATTTCTTTCATTAGCAAGCCATCTAGCTCTTCCAACAATATCCACTGACTGGAGTTCTTCAGGTACATCAATCAAGGAAAGAATGTGTTCAAATGTCTCAAGAATCAAGGCCTTTTGTGAGAGTGATTCTTGCAATGATGCAACCAAATTTTCACTTTTCACCAACTCTTCCTTGTCTAATTCAGCAGCTTCTAGGGCACTGGACTTCTCTTGCAATTCAACCAGACATTTCTCAAGCTCAGTTGTTTTAACAGCCAGAGACTGCTTCAGGGTATCACGCTGCTGAACCAATGCCTTACCTTTCGTCACAGCCATACTCAGCTTTTCCTTAGTATTAGCACACCTCATCTTTTCCTGCTCAACCTCCGTCTTTGTTTTACCAAGCTCAGAATTTAGCATCTCCACTGTTGCTTTCCCACTTTCAACTTGTTCAAGCAATTTCCAATTTTCATCTTCAAGACAGCCTATTTTTTCAGACAGCTCTGCTTCCTTCTTCCTCAACTCAAATAACTCATCACAGGCAGCAACAAATACAGTCCCAAACTCCTGCACACCAAAATTGCCCTCAACCTTTGTCAAACACTCCCTAAGTTGGTTAACTTCAAAAAGAAACTGGTTATACTTCTCAATTAATGCCATCGTGTTTTTCTCAACAAGGTCAATCTGCTCCCCACCAGAATCACCCAACAAATCTCCTTGATCAACAACCAACCCAAGAGCAGCCAAAATCCTCTCCGATGCAGCCTCACAGTGCTGGTTCTTCCGTACATATATCTCCTTCTCTGCTTCAGCTACTGAACTCATAACCTTCCCATTCAGCCATTCAATCTCTTGATCCTTCATGTGAATCTCCTTTGCAAGCGCCTCCATCTCCTCCTACACACACCAAAACCCTAAGTAACACTTTAAAACATAAAATCCATTGATCAATACAATAACAGAAAAATCATTGACCAATACAATAATCTTCAATTCAGAACATATATATCTACCAAACCTTGTATCTGATTTTGAGTTTCTCCTTTTCGTCAACAGCCTGCTCCAGCAAAGCACGCAGGCGTTGCATTTCATTGACCAAGTAAATATGATCATTATTTTCATTATGATATGCACCATTATCCATTTCACCAAACTGCCTAGCGAAGGCATTGGGTTTTTCCTCTAAGTTTTGACGACTAGTTGGTGTTCCAGCGTCCCTAGTTTCATTATTCAACTCCTCTGGAGCATCCATAAACATATCTTCTTTGCTATCAACATGAGACAACTCAACAGATTCCACTTCCTAAAAAGTTAAAAAAATAATAATTAAAAATAAATATCAAGTTACAGATTTTCACTATCAACAACAACAACAATAATAATAATAAAACCTGATTAGTCGAAGATCGAGGGTAAATTGGTTCATTATCAACAACTCCAGAATCCTCCGAATCGTGATTTTCAGACATTTCTACTGATCATATAAATTCATAATAATTAGACACAATTCCTTCTTCAACGACAAGAATCAGATCTGCAGGAAAAATCCAACGCGAAAGAATTAAAAAAATGAATAAATAAAAGCCCTTGAAATAAAAGCGGATTAATGGATTTAACCTAAATTTAAATAATACGATGGATTGATGATGAGCCGACGAGATTCTGATTGAGCTAAGATTCAAAGGAGAATTTGCAGGGTGCGTAAAGCACAGTGGCAGTATTTTTTAATGTTTTTGTTCTGATTCTTGAGGTTACTGTGACGATCTCATTGGTGAGTGTGACGAGGTACGCTCCAATGAGATGCGGACATGCGGTCGATGGTTTGTCCTAATATTGAAATTATCCTCAAAATTAGAACTTATAATTTTGTTGTATATAAATCGATAAAGCAATTAAAAAAACACTTTTTGTTTTATGTGCTTATATAAATTTTGATATAATAAATTTTTTTATTTTACAAATTTTTTGGCCAAAATTTTTTTATTTTTTATTTTACATATAATTTTGATATAATATGAATATAAAATATATACAAAAATTATTAAGGGCGCTTCAAACAATAATAAAAAGATAAATTGTTTGTGTTTTTCTTTAGATTTAAGTTGTTGATGCTACAAAGGTTGCTGGACTTGTTGATGTTGGATCAACTTGTTTCTTTTTGGATCAACTTGCAAAACAGAAGGACCATCGGAGTTGTTCTCGATAGGACTTTCTCTGATGGTTAAGTTATTAGAATATTCAAGAAAGAATATCAAAGTTGGAAGAGAGTGAAAGTGTGCTCGTACCTACTTCATGTGTCTCTACGCCTTTATATAGGTGTTTAAGTAGGAGGTTACGCTCATTAAATGTGCGGTTACATAATTAAATATATAATTAAGCGAGTAGTAGTTACAACGGTTACGTAATTATGGGCAGTACACTCATAAATGTTCGTACGTTATAGTGATACTAACATTATTCCCCTGGCGAATGGCGATTACAAAGTGATCAGTATTCGCCATAGACCTTTTACTCCTCTCATATTCTTGAATTTTGTATTCTCTGTCAAAGGGTTAGCATCAAGGTTGTGACTACATATGAGTTTTTAAATTCTAACGCTTAAGGCAATGAGAATCCAAGATCATGGGCAAGAAAGTCCCTGAAGAATGTCGCTCGGGCCAAGAGTGAGTGGAAACTCGAGAAACTGATGCTAAGGCCATAGCGAGCAAGCGCCCTAAGTAACTGGCACCAAGGCCATTGGCTATCAAGCGAGATACTGGTGCGAAGACCATAGGCGAGTAAGTGCCGAAAATACTGGTGCTAAGACCATGACGATCACGCAATTGAGATACTGGCGCTAAGGCCTAGGGCAAACAAGTGCCCAAGATGCTGGCATTATGGCCCGGGGCGATCAAATGCCCAAGATATTAGCGCTAAGGCCTGGGCGAGCTTATGATCAAGATACTGGCGCTAAGGCTTGGGTGAGCTAGTGACTAGCGCTGAGGTCCAGGGGTGAAAATTGCCTAAAACACTGGCGCTGAGGCCATGGCGATCATGCGATCGAGATATTGGCGCTAAGGCCCAAGGCGAGCTAATGCCCAAGATATTGGCGTTGACGCCTAGGGCGAGCTGATGCCCCAGATGCTAGTGCTAAGGCATAGAGCGAGCTAGTGCCCAAGGTACTAGCACTAAGGCCCAGGACGAGCAAGTGCCCAAGATACTGTTAGTGAACAACAGGAGTAGTTGGTTGTACCTCATATGTAAATGGGCGAGCATTAGGCACGACTGGGCGATCTTCAATTACATTACGATGAGCACTCAAAGATTCCACTATTTGGGCGTAGTGGGCTACCTTAGATGTTAAAGCTTTGCTTTAGGTAAGCAATTGATTGTATTGCTTCATTGATACAATTTGTGTTATTGTGTAAGTTCGTTGCTGCCCCATAAGAATTGACATCGGGGGGAGGGGAGTAACGAGGGTTGACGGAACTGCGGCAGCGGCAGAAACAGGGAGTGGCTGTGTATCCTCTTGGTTTGGTATTTGTTGGTTTGCTTAGGAGCTCGACATGGCTTCTTCTTCGAGTTTCCACAAACGGTGCCAAAATGTTGATGCCAAAAAGGTTGTTGGACTTGTTGATGTTGGATCAACTTGTTCCTCTTTAGATCAACCTGCAAAACAGAAGGACCATTGGGGTTGTTCCCGATGGGATTTTCTTCGATGGTTAAATCAATAGAATATTCAAGAAAGAATATCAAAGTTGGAGAAGAGTAAAAGTGTGCTCATACCTGCTTTTTGTGTCTTTACACCTTTATATAAGTGTTTAAGTTAGCGATTACGCTCATTAAATGGGCGACTACATAATTAAATATATAATTAAGTGAGTAGCAGTTACAGCAGTTACGTAATTATGGGTAGTTACACTCATAAATGTTCGTATGTTACAAGGTGTAACTACATGAGTGTGTTTTGTGGGTCGTTCGAGACCAAGCTCGGTAAGATGGGCCTATTGGTATTTTCTGATAGTGATACTAACAAAAGTTATGATAAATTGGTGTAGAAATAAAAATTGGATGAAATTTCTACCAAGTTACAATTTTACATGTGAGTGTTTAATTTATGGAATGGGAGATATTTAACTTTTTTTTTGTCAAAATTTTTTGGTATTTGAATGTTACTTTGGGCTCCGATTAACATGGAGTCAAGTTATTGTTGGATTCTAAACAAGAGAGCTCTCCCAGCGCTAAAAGATATTTAACTTTTTTTATGAAAGATATTTAATTAAAAAATCTATTGGGATTTAGTTATATTATTTTTTAATAATACAATAAAAGTATTTACAAATTTTATTTGAATTAATTTTTTTTAATGATCTTAAATCAGACATGATCATGGATAGGACTTACAAAATATTAACAGACTCTCTGTGTGTCCCAACCTGATCCGTAGTGATTTTCGAGCTTAAGTTTTTTGTTCAGACTCATTTTTAAAAATAACAAAAAAGTCAAGCTTCTCTCAAATAAATCATCTTAAAAGGAAAAAACCATTATTTTGACTTTATTAATAAGTTGGTTTCTTTAATTGAGTCATTCAATATGAAATTTTTTAATTGTTTATGAGTTGGCATATTTAAATGGGTTTTATTGATTGGATTCAATTTTGTTGGATTTAATTGATTTTGACATATTTAATGAGTTTATGTAAAAGTATATTAGGATCCTTAAACATATATAAATATTGTCAGACCACATCGAGCCTAACTTTTAAGGGTGATACCAAAATCTAACTCGAATTTTGATTGAATCTATTTTGTTTGTCAAAGCCCGTTTTATTGGATTTTATCATATGCTGAACTAAATTAGAAGGCTTAGAATCTTACATGGACGGTTTACCACTCCATGGATTTAAATCCCTCCTTGACTAGGCCCTGCTTGCAGACGACAGGACAACAATTTTTCTCCTCCTCTTCCCCCTATTCTATAAAACTACTGTGGATCAATTATTAGTCTCTCGGGTTTAGGGTGGGAGCCTGGCAGGCCCATCGTCTACCGGAAGACACCCCGGTATTCGCATTGATTCAGCTGCAAACTGAACTATGCTAAGACAGTCAAATGATACAGGTTTCAACTTTCAACAGACTGGTTAGCTGCAATTGACAACATGCTGAGAAACCGATTAAGGTTACAAAGGAGTGTGTTGCACCAACTTCAACAGAAGCATTTAATCGAACAGACATGTAGTGACTGAATCTTTCTCTCATTCAGGCCATTCTTTTTTTTTTTTTTGAACTTATTCAGGCCATTCTTTCCTCAATGGCCTTCATTCATTTTTTATCTACATCGAATTAACTAGATTTTAATTCATTTCACCATTCAGTTCCAACATTGCAACCTCACCAGGTATATGAAGAGAAAGCATAACTCCCATTGCAAGAGAATAAATACCTTTACAAGAGAGTTCTGGGTTTCGTAGCCTGATCCTTTTTTTTCTTTTTGAACCATTATGACATTGTGTATCCTGTAAATCTTTTAAAGACTGGAATTTCATACTACTATGAAGTATAAAACATCTGATTTATGCATACTTCTTCAACCAGTCACTTTGAAACTCTTCAAAAAAGGACTAAGTAGATTCAAGATGGCTTTGGCTAATAAATTAGTCCATTTCAGGTGCTTTGACTATCACTTTCAACAAAAGATTAGAGGAAATCAGACTAAAGCTTCAGAAATTACAACTTCCATTAAAAATTAATGAGGGTCTCTTACACTTAAGTTCATTAACTTCGAGAAGCATAAAAAAGGGAATGATTCTTTTCCGTAAGAAGAAGAGAGAATTTTCTTACCGGACTCTATTAACATTTGATGGTCGGCCTTTTCTATCTGTACATCATTTTCTCAACTACTTCAAATCAAATTAAGTATTCATAATATACCGCAAAAAGTGAATCTGGGTAAACTTTTGGAAGGTTGTTGATGTAGAGGTAAAAACGCAACAAGTCCTCCTTGGAAACAGTTTTATTGTCGACCACATCATCATTGCAAGTAAGCACCCATAAATCTTCAGAGTTAACTCTTTTCAAGCTACCGCGGCAAAAAGGACAGGACTCTGATTTATTATTCCTGTAATTTGGAAACAAAAACCATCAAGAGTTAAACTTGAAAACATGGAGATATAAGAGAATGGCAAGAGGTTTCCAGTTACCAGTTGCGGTAGCATTTGATGCACATTGCATGACAACAATTTGGCAAGACCATTTTGGTGCAAGGCTCCAAGCAAATCCCACATTCATCTTCCCTCTCCAAATCAATATTCCCAAGTTTATTATCGAATTCAACTCTTTCCTTGCTGGAACTCCCTATGCTAAAATGCCCTTCGTTATCATCATCCAACTCCCCCAAGTTACCATGGAGCCTTTGAAGAGATGGTAATATAACACCTATAATTTAGTTAATTAGCAGAAAGGAACAATGGTAAGCTGAATGAATCATTATAGCTAGAAATTCATGGTCATTAAACCAAGAAAAAACACACTCTCGAAATATGATTACATGCATACCATAAAACTCTCTAATTGTTGCCTTCCTTCCATGTGCAGGCATCTTTGATCTCCCATCTGTATATACCTGTAGCAAATAAGATAGAAATGAACAAAGGGTGCATAACAATATGTACAGAAATATACGTTAACTATACTTCAAGAATCTTAATAAGCGAGGGAAGATGAATGAACCTTGTATACAAGTACGTGAAAGAGGTTTAGATATCTAGGGAGAAGACATATACAGGAAGAATCCATCCATTGTAGCAAAAACAGAAAGAGGGGTGTCAAATGATTGTACACCAATTTCATTTGGAGATGTGCACCACTGTTGGCTCTTGGTATTGCAGCAGCCCTAAAACCCCCAAAACACAATCATTCTAATTATTTTACTAAATTTTGCTTAAAAGAATTAAAATGGAGACATCTAAATTACACTCTAACCTAATCATCCAAGCACCATAATAACCTAAAGTTAGACCAGGGAATAAAGGCCAAACTTCCCGACTTTAATTTTTGAAGTAAAATCCCATCATAAATATGCAAATATTAATAGACCATTAAATAACTGAAATTCACTTTAGTTCCTGTCAGCTAAAGAAACATCAAACTCTTCAACAAGTAAGCAGAGAGATATTTTAGCAGGTATAGAAACTGCCAGGCTGACAATTTATAATTCCAAACTATGCGCTAAGAAATCCGCAATTGGTTATGTCTTCCCACAAATTCGCCGTCAGAGCACAACTACATCATCGGGCCAACCAAATTTTATGATTAAGAGTTAAAAACAACATAAATTCCAAACTGGGTAATTTCCCTTTTTTTTCTCACAGCTGGCGGAGCAGCAAAAGAAATAAGCTTTTTGATCACGATCATAATAATGATCATCAAAAGCACCCCAAGCAACTAATAAACAGAAACAATCAAGAACAAGTCAACAACCCACTTCAGAATGGTGAGAAAAGAAAATCAAAATACCAAATTTGCCAGAAAACTAAAAACCCAGAAAAGAAACTCACAAAGCATTTGCATGCTGTATATCAGCCTCCAGTATTTCCAAAGAGTCTTGATAAGAGGACTTGGACAACTGATAATACATCATTCCCATCTCTCTCTTTTTCTCTCAACAAAACAAAGAGAGGAACAAAGACAGAGTATAAGAATCAACAAAGAAGAGCAACTGGGTCTTCCTTTTCTGAGAAGTACCTAATCCCCAAAAGACAACAGAGAGTAAGAGAGAGAATGCTAAAAAGGCAAGGGTCTTTTTCTTTTCTTCTGCTTTTGCGTTCTGCTTTTATCCCTTTTGTGATCAAAAAAGAAGGCGGCTCCTATGAAGAAAAAAATTAGTAACGTTCTTCATTGATTCCTTTTGTTCTTATCTTAACCTTTGTTTATGTTGTCATCTTTGCCTTTTTCAAATATGTTCAGCCATATTTTTTCTCATTTTAGTAATAATATAATCAGATTAAAATTAATATGATGATCTATCAACTGTTTTTTAAATATAAGTTCACAACTATAACCATCATGCCAATATTTTATGTGGATTTTTTTATTTGATAATTTATATATTCGTAACATATCATTTTGTATCAAATATGTATAAAATATAAAAACTATTGTATCATAATTTATTTTAATAAAATAAACATAATATATTTTAATTATAAAATATACTTTTATTTTTATTAAATTTATATATAATTTTTTAGCATAAAAAATTCATATATAATTTTTAGTAAAATTTAATCTATATTATTTTTGTATATTTTTGGTATTATATTACCATAACATAGTCAGAATTGTTAGGTTTAATTAATTATTTATTATTTTAGAGTTTGTCTATCTTGATTGAGTATTTTGTTTAAATAAGATAGGTGGCTATTTTTAAATAATTGTGGTGACAGTTAGATCTCTACTCAAAGAAATCTAGAAAATCCCAAAGTTTATGGTTAAATTATATTTAGGTTTGAATAATGAATTCAAAATTTGAAAACAAGTACAGCATATGTTTATTATATATCTATATAAATCATCTTTGTTTCGCAGACATGTTAATTTAGGATAATTATTACATAAATTATTCGTAAAATTTTTTTATTTTATAAATAGTGTTAAGATCATGATATATATTTTATTTTTTTATTTTTTTAATATTATTATAAGACATATATTACTATCTTAATATTATTTATAAAATAAAAAATTTTACTTATTATATATGTAATAATTATTTATTAATTTATTGCAAAAAAAAATATTGATACAAATCAGCGGTTTAGATTTAATTCGTGTGTAATTATTAATATTATCGGTTTGTCAATGTTGTTGCTTTATACCAAAGGCTGGTAAAGTACGCAAAAGAAAATCCACTTGAGATAATTTATTTTTTATTATACTAATAATTATGACAAATCATATTGTACCTTCAATGCAATTATTTCCAAGTGGTCCTTCCCGATTTTCACATTACTTTCTCAGTTACCGTGGTGACTGTTTGGTATAAAAGAACAATAAAAAGAAAAAGTCATTATAAAAATATTTTTTAAAAAATTATCATTTTGGTAGACTTTTTAAAACATTTTTTCACCTTAAAATATTTAAAAATTTCATTTGTTTTTGACGGGGTTCCGGATCTATTTTTGTATTTTACGAAGAGAAAAAAAATTAAATCCATTATCATTTCATTATTACTTTTATTTTTTTATTTTTTCTTATATTTTTCCACATTCTTATTTTTTATTTTTATATTTTTATTTAAATATAAATGTAATTCTTGATATCAAAATCTAGAATTTTCCAAGCTAAGATTGTTAATTATTTGGATAAATATTTTTAAGATTTGTGTATGATACACTAATAGTGTATAAAACCAACAAACTAAAAGATATTGACATGGAACCCAAGCCTATGTAATAGTAAAACCCTTAAAAAGATGGTTTAACATCACCCTCCCGATGAGTTTGGAGGAAAGACTGATGAATCAGGCAACCCCTTTACCTTGAATTCATAACTTGCATAATAAATTGCATCAACATCTTTGCCCATGATCGAATGCCCTATCGCACACCACCAATCCACGAATGCTAATTATATATTATATACTGTCAATACATCATATATAAATTCATATTTTAAATCCAACGACTAATCTAACTATCTACAAAACAATAATAAGGTTGTAATTAACCATAATCTTGCCTGAATATTTCTTCCCCAAGAAAAAAAAAAGAACATTCTCCCATTTCTATCTTGATAACTAGATTTGCATAAACAGTGTAAAAGACTAGCTTTCCTAAAAGCAGTAAGCCTGTGCTACAGTTGTTAATTACATTCCAAATATACATGCTAAAATATCTACTAAATGACACTGATATTATCATGAACATGAAACCAAATTTTTCAGCAGATGTTCAACAAAATCATCTGGCAGATGGGGCCAGGCAGCCGTTTGATAACTCAGGGCTCTCAAATTCAAGAAAGCTTGCCAACAAAGTTTTCCTGCTAGATTGCCCCCTGGAGCTGCCTGAAGCTAGTTTTGATTTCTCTTCATTCCCTTTTTCTATCTTGATTGCATCACGTATCGCCAAGAGTATTTCCTGCATCTTGGGGCGGGAGTATCCATGCTGTTCAACACATTGGATGGCCACTTCCGCAATCCTCCAAATTGACTCGATTTTCACATTTCCTACCAGGAATGGATCTACAACACTTAACACATCACCTTTACGTACTAAGGATCTTGCCTGTAAAAGAATAAACAGCTCAGGCTTTGTGATTTGGTTCAGCATCAGAAATCTAAACAATGTGTGAAAGCTGCAGAGAGGTGTACCCAGTGAACAATGTTCAATTCAGCACCAAAATCTTCTACAGACACTGGCTTTTTTCCGGAGATGAGTTCCAGAAGAACAACCCCAAAACTGTAAACATCACTCTTTTCAGTCAGTTGTTGAGTTGCATAGTACCTGTTACAACATATAAATGATTAGCTAAGCCCATGATGAAGAAAAACTTTGGTAATTATGTAAAGCTTACTCAGGATCCAGGTAGCCAACTGTTCCTCGTGCTGCACTTGATATATGGGTTAAATCTTCTTCAGCTTGCCTTGAAAGTCCAAAATCTGACACTTTTGCTCTCATGTTAATATCTAGAAGAATGTTGCTTGTTTTTACATCTCGGTGAATGATACTGGGATTGCAGCCGGTGTGCAAGTATTCAAGGCCTGCAGAAATCTAAACTTATGATTTTACTTCAAAACTAAACACAAATATGCCACTAAATGAGAACTTCAATACCAAACCTTTAGCCGCATCTTCTGCAATTTGTAAACGAGCAAGCCAGTCCAAGCGCTTCTGGTTGACTGAACCTGCCATCCATCATGTCCATATATTCTTAATTGTTCTTCTAAAAAAGAGAGAGAGAAGACAAAAAAAATTGATTTCTTGGCAGGGAAGCAAACCATGTATGTGATCACGCAAAGTTCCATTGTGCATATATTCGTAAACTAATATCCGTTGATGTGGTTCTTCACAGTATCCAATTAGAGGAACCAAGTTTCTGTGATGAATTCTTGATAAGAGGGCAACCTGCAAGCATGTTTCCGTCATCACTTAACCATGTAGTACAAGGTAAATTAGAAAGCTTTGATTATATTGAATTCTTTAAATTATTTCCTTCATCATCCAATATTTACATCACTTGCTGATTGAGCATTTCTTTTTTTATAAATGTTGTGTTTTATTCATCCAAGAAAGCAAAATTCATATCCTGCTACCAAATCAAAACTGCAAAACTGTAGATGTGATGCAATTTACAATAAATTTTCTGATTGTGCATTTGACATCAGGAAAAAAGATCATATCACCAAAAAGTTTTAATTGCATTAGTATTTGCACGACAACCATCTCTATTAGTTTTCTTTGCTGTAAAACATTTACAGAAAGAATATTCCTTCAATTCTGGTCTGTTTTAGTGGTTAGATCACCTAAGAAAGCCAACTAGATTTGGCATAGATGGTTTTGAGGACAAGACAAAACAAACTCTGGATCCTTCCAAATGTCATGGACCTCGACAATATTGCAACAAAGCTGTAGGAAATTTTCAGCACACAAACTTATTTCATACAGATGCTTTCACACTCCAGCCTACTGTTTTTTCCTATACTTTATGGCCTAAATTGGAGAATCTTAAGTATTCCTTCCATTACACAGTGATAGAATGTTAAGTTGGAGCACCTGTGGATACAACTGAGAATCTCGGAATCTAAACTTGTTGACATTATCTTAGAAACAATTCTCTGTTAAACTTCTCAAAATTATATTGCAAATAGGAAATTCACAGCTTTTCCATAAGGTAAAAGGAGAATATTCTATATTAAAAGTTTGGTTCTTTATCAGTAACTCACCTACTCTAGGTTCTCTGTCAATGATTTTATTGTCTTTGGATTATTAAAGCGGAATTCTATGCTGTATTAAAAAAGGAACTATAGAACATGCTAGTGCAGCCAATTATAGGTTTACTGTCATGTGAACATGTGAAGAAAGTTAGAAGAACATAGCTAAATGGATAAACTACCTCGGTCACAAATTGCTTAGTCAAGTGGCTAGATGAATCACCCATTGTCTTGACTGCTACCTCTTTCCCATCTTTCATTTTGCCATAGTAGACAGATCCAAAACTTCCTTTGCCGATCTTTTTGGTAAAATTGTTAGTTGCTTCTTCTAGCTCAGACAGTGAGATATTGTATGCCACACCATCATCCAGTAAATGCCCACCGCGTGCAATTGAATAGGCTGTTGAAGGTTTGGTGCTAGTGTGCTCAGAATTACCTGATAAAACAAGAACCATGTTGGAAATGTTAAGTTCTAGACATTGCATAATGATGAATAATGAGTAATTAAGTGCACACACCATTCTCATCACATTTCCGGTAAGACATCTTCCTTCGAACATTGCGCAACAATATTATACTTCCCAAGAAAATAACTAATAGAACTGCTAGCACTCCCATTGAGGTTCCAAGTATCAACTTAAAACGCATTCTTCTGTGTGCCTCATCATGTAGTCCAGGATTACCTTCATAGCTGCAAGACAAGACATGTATCTGTTTAAAACTTTTTCTGTGCTGGATCACATAGAACTGCATCTTTTTTTTTCTGCTCTGCCTTTAAAATTTTTGACTTACGTGATTATGATTCTAGGATTATTATTCCTATAGCAGTAGTGATTTCCTTGCCCTAACGTCTTTCAGCTATTTATTTTCATATTGAGTAAAGGGCATCATGCCATTATCATTTGTTGGTGCAATTCAATCCCAAAAGAGTTCAGTTCTTTTTCTTCAAAATAGTTTTCTAAGTTATTTAAACTTTTTGACTTGTTGCATGTCTGCGTTGTGATCATAAGCATTATTAAAATTTAAGATGCCAGTACTCATTTATCAGCTTATCTTCAGGCTCATATTTATTGTTTCTGATGCAGATATAACATGACACTAGAACATTTAATTCTTTGCAACTACAGACACTAATGGTTTTTGTCTACTAAAATGGAGAAGGCAAACCTCTCCTAAAATATGGACTACTTCACTGGACATTAAGATAACGTGCACCACAGCATACTCACTTGAAGCTTATATTCCTGCTTAGTAATGCTGGGGGTATTTCCCCAGAAAAGGAGTTGTTCTGTACGTACCTGCAACATATGGATTCCTCATTACTTCAAGCTTTAATAGATATATCGGGAAAACAAGCCTAAACTATCTGCTTCTATTAGCATTTTGTGAAAAGCAAACTATCTACTTCTGTTAAATGATCCAATAATGAATAAGAAATCAAGATTTCTACATACAATTCTTGCAAGTTAGGCAAACGACCAAGGCAGGAAGGTAGTGGACCGGTTAGTTTATTGTTCTCCAGATGTCTGCAGGCACGTTAAAGGATGCAAGTTAGGAACCAGTCACTTCTCATTAGAAGCTTACAGGAGAACAAGTACCACAGTGAAATGCCAATCCTGAATTCCTAAGGAAATGTAGTATAATGTACCATACAGAGAAGAGCTTACACAATTCTTAGATTCATAAGGTTACTAAGATCAGGAAGTGGCCCTGTTAAGGAGTTGGAGTCCAACCACCTAAAGAAGATAAGAGCTGTTCAGTGGATATAAATCCCAGAAAATTAAGTCTTAGATATTGAATAATAGCACTTACAGCTCAGTCAATTCCTCCATGTGATTAAACTCGGAGGGAATTTCGCCCATTACATTCTGTCCTGACAGTACACTGTTCATCGGGTTAATATAATTAATTTCTGCATAATTCTTACGTTGATTAATTTGTCTTCTGTAGTTATGCTTTCAATATTTAACGTGCAAAGTATTTTTTGTACCAGCATATCTAGTGAACTTGCTTAACCCCTAACTCTTCCTTAAGGAAAAGATGATGAATTATCAGATCCTGGTAAGTATAAGAAACCAGCAGTAGTTCTGGAAAAGCAGGTATTTCTATTTCAAAAATCCATCAGACTCTATGAGGAATAGAAGGACCAGTCTAATAAAAACTAACATGGTTGTTTTGTTATCAAAGATATGCTGTGTGGACTAAGTGCTGAAATGAACAAGAAAGTTACCAACTTTGGATGCATTACATTTTTGTTATTCTTGGTGGTATTGTTGAGCTACAATTTACCCATTCCCAATGAACTGGAACACAAGGATCACCTCCTTCATTTGCCCAAAGGCTTTCAGCAGACATATAGCGAATGGCATTGAGAGCAGTCACTGACAATTCAAGAAATAATGAGTCATTAGCTCATCTTGTGAAGCAAATTCCTTGAACATAAATGCTTATGTGTAATATGATCAAATTGTGATTTGTGCATAGCCCAAATAATCTCTCAACTAAAGCTGAGCAAACAGCTAGAAGAGTTAAATTCAAAACACTCCAAGGTAATCTTACCATCTAGCCTGTCAGTCTTCGTGGCAATTTGCTGGTATTTACTAA
The DNA here is from genome assembly GCA_032173925.1 of Heritiera fomes. NCBI lineage: Eukaryota > Viridiplantae > Streptophyta > Magnoliopsida > Malvales > Malvaceae > Heritiera > Heritiera fomes. The sequence goes on along the minus strand of JAPDPM010000009.1, from coordinate 8,609,814 downwards.
TCTCAATTGCACTAAGGAGTGGTCCTCTAGTAGAATCAATGGTCTTGGAAAAGTTGAATGTCAGAACGAAATTCAGAGTGACGTTCATGTAGCTGGGTTCATAAAGTCTGTAGCTCCCATTGGCATTCTCAGCTATATTTACCACGGCATTGCTATAGTCAGGTACGTAAGGCTCTAGCAGTCTGAATTTCCGGGTTTCATTTGGAGCCAATTCTTCAATTTCAGCAAAGTATGCATAGGCTCGAGCATTGGCAGGGAAACCTTCCAGGTTCAATCTGTAGCTGAGCTCTCCTTCGGTGCCAACAACTGCTGTTTGCATTACTTTAACAGGTGGATATTCTCTAGTCCTTGTATCAATGTTCTTTGATGTCCTGATTCTTTCTGTGCCGGGGGCCACTCCTACAAGAAAATTCTGTCTCCTATCAAGATCAGATTCCCAAATTCTGTCATAAGGATCATCTGGATACCTGTAAATGCAAAATCCATTGTGATATATTAGCACTGATGCCATCAAATGGCTGTATATACTTACGGTAAAAAAAGCCATGATTTGCAAAGCAGTTCAACATGCTAAAACTGAAGAGCACCAAGTCTTTCCCTATGGCCAGTAAATCTAACAGCTTCTTTTCTTTTCCCTGCCTACTTCGCATTAAGAGCTTGCGTACCAGATTGAAAAATGTTTCTCAGCAAACTACTATCAGACACCAAATCAAAGGATACTTACCTCACTACATCCTTAGTTAGAGCACCAAAATTCACTCTAGCTGCAACATTTAAGAAGAAATTATCCTCATAATCTGTGGCATACATAGAAAGATTCAAGGGCCGGAGCTCAAGAGTAGATATGAAAGGAGAACCAGTTGTAGCACAGCATATGCAAACATCAATAGAATCTGAAGGAGCCCTGATCATCATTTCCTTCACATATATTCTCGAGGCATCCTGAATGGTCAGAGTTCCCCACTCAGTTGCATCCAAGTAGAGCTCAAATTTTGGGTATGCATCCTCGTTTCCAGGGCTGCCATACTGAAATGTTGCACGAACTAGGTACCGCCTTCTCTCCTGGGTACTCAAACTGTAACAGTACTTCTTGTTGTCCGAAGGAAAGTCTCTTCGAGTTCGATACTGCATCCCATTTCCATTGGGATTTTCTACTTGTACTACTTTCCCATGTTTCATGATATCCATATCTGAACTCCATCCTAGTCCAGTACTCGGGTCAGTATAGTTACTTGTGCTTCCGCAATCTATACTGATAAACTCTGCAGGGCATAACTAAACTATGGTGATTCTATAACATTCACTAATCTACTGATAGCTTTTAAAAAAACATAGAAATTGACAAGCTTGAATTCATTTTGAGGCATCTTTTCTCAGACTTTTTGCCTAATGCTTAACTCATATTACATTACAGATGAGTTCTTAGAATAAGAATGCTAGCTCTACTTAATTCATAGTATTTTAGACAATTGAATGACCAGAAAAAAATCCTGGAATTCCATGAATACAGAGATTTGGTAACAAAACATACCTGTGACTTGGGACACAGCAAAGGATGTAAAGTAGAGAAATAGTACAAGTAACTCTGTAAATAAAGCCATTGAAGATCATCAGGAAGGCGAGATTGATTCTTTCGATCTTTTATTTTTAGGCTTGTGATTTTCACTAAATGATTAAAGAAAGAAACTGGGTCTTTTGAGTTCAGCATCTAAACCATCTTTCACTTTTTGTTTTGGGCTTTTTTTTTCGATTGATAAGTTTGTGGTATCAGCAATGTTCATACATACACTTATAACCAAAAAAAAATGTTCATACATACACGTCTTCTTTCTTTGATTGTGGAATCTCCTTTTCCCAAGAAATAAAGATTTCGTGCTCACTTTAGAGAAAGAAGAAAAAAAAAGGTACTCCATAAATACAAAGAAAGAGTGTGACATTGCAGCCAGAAAAAGGGTGGAAAATCAACCTTGTCCCTATCGAGCATTAATCTCTTTCTATTCTCAGAAAGAAATACTGAAAATCCAGCTGGCTGCTACCTGCTGGCTAATTTATTACAAAAAGGTTGACAGATGAGACTCAAATTTGACCATTTCCTTGTAACCCATTTAATGTCAGCTTAAGAAAAATGTTTACACAAAATTCAATTGAAGGACATCTACTTGACAAGAATCAAAATAAATTGAACCAACCGGTTTTGGAGTTAGTGATGTGTTCTTTCACTGAGCAAAAAAAAATAAATTGAACCATGCACTGCCTTGGTGGTTAAAATCTTAATATGAATTTTATCACCCCGAGAAAAAGCCTCTGTTATATTTATTAAATTCGCTACAGTATAGCCCCTAGGGTATTTGGTTAGTTCAATGATTAAAAAAATTATCAATTTGAATGAATAATATTTTGAAACTAAAATCATCAATTCCATAGGAAAAAATATACTTCTATTAAGGTCATAGGAGGCCAAACCCATATATCATCAACTATTTTTAAGTCAATAAATTTAATATGGGATTCCAATCTCAAACAAAATACTAATGAAAAAATAGCTGAATCTCATGCAATAACACTATTGAGATAAATGTGAGTTTATTGACCGTTCTTATAGTACAAATATAAAAAGCACGAATCTTGTGAAGAAGGTAGACAAAATCACTCTCAACTTTTTTGGCAAAAAACTAATTACTCTTTTTTCACCCTGCGCATCTCAAAATTTAAACATTGCTACCCATAATTTTGTTTTGTCTTTTACAAGTCAGGATAATTCAAAATTTTCATGTTCATTGAAGCTCTCTTCAATCACACCAAAAAGACATCAATTTAACGTCAAACGAAAATTAAAAAAACATATGTATCGTATTACTAAAAAAATTTGCTATAGTATTTTATATTATGAGCAAGTTGGATAGGGATCGGAGAGAGAACGTTGGCCATGCAAAAGGCATCTGTAAAGAAAGTACACCAGTCGGCAGTGTAATTTAATTAACCCTCTAATTACTGTCTGGACTTTAATTTTGCAAACCAAGATACCCTTATGTCCCTTTAGTTTTGCCCAACTTTTGTGCTGCTTCTCAAGCTCCTGGGAATTGTCGAATAAAGAAAGATTAAAGCTCTTTCATGCAAACATGGTTTCTAAGATGGGTCCCCTCTCCCCATTTCCATCATGATATAATTAAACAATAGCCCAGCATTCACGCGGTGATGCGGCTGCGTCTGGTCTGGACCACGTTCTTTATGTAACATGCAGAAAGAAGTGGGCCTGCCGCCTGGCCTGGGATTTAATTCAAATTCGACATTTATGAGGTCATAGGCCGCTAGTTTGCGGAGGCAATGGTACCATCACATGGAGGCATTTTCTGATTAGTTTGATAACTTTGGTTGCCCACAGTTAAGTAAATTTGATCTGAATTTAAAAATGGTTTATTGTTGTTGTTGCTCAAAACAACAATAAATACGTGCTGACATTGATATTTGTCTTTTTTTTCCACGTGTCTTTAGAAAACTTTTGTAAAAACAAAAAAAGTCAGAGGAACACAGAGGTGGTTCCTTACGTAGGCACTCCGATGCTTAAGTCAATCAAAGATTCTTGAATATTGGGAAACGTAAAAGCTAGCAGTCAAAAATTTCAGAATAAAATTGTACCTGAAGCTTATTTATAGGCGAATATTGTATAGTAATTACCTAGGGATGATTACGTCTTTTTGATGAGAATTTGTTTCCAAGTATAACACTAATACTATCATTCTCGGGAATGGTGTAGATGTGTCGTCGATGGGAGTTTGCAAAACGGATGCGACACATAAGAGCGGGAGAAGCTGTCACCTCATGCGGGAGGTTAAGTATGTGCCATGTGTTTGGTCGACAGGATTTGGGCGATAGACCCTTGGACTTCTGTCGCTAGCGACAAAGACCCTACCGCAGGCGAAAGGGATCTCACGCAACCTCAGGCTATCTCTCGCCAAATGCCACGTGATCTAATGAGCTTCCGTCATGTGGTGGACTCTCTGGCGCTTGGGCCTTAGCCCAATGTAAATGGACTTTGCCATATCAATTGCTCTCCACTCTCTTATTGGATTTTTCCAATAAAGAGAGTATTAATACTTGGGCTTGGGACACTGTAGTCTTTTCCTAATTTTTTATTGTTTTTCTTATATTTTTTGCAGGTGAAAAAGTCCAGCTCTACGGGAGGTGTTGCCTGGCGCGACGTTTGGCATTCCCTGTCACGATTATATAAGCAACAGGAGTTCGACGAAATTGAGTAAGAAAAACCTCTGAGCCAGCACTCTGTCGCACGTTTTTAGCTCTCTCGCCTAGGAATGTAAACGGGTCGAGTACCCGCTAAATTTGAGATACCCGAACCCGATTAATATGTATAATACCCGAACCCGATTAGCTACCTGATTATTTTTATTTATGTTACCCGAACCCTAACCCTATAAAATAGAAAATACCCGTTTAACTACCCGAACCCGTTAACTATCCATTTATTAAGTCAAAGTTTGACTTTCAAATTTAAATTTAAAATCAATTTTGGAATAACCTAATTAAAAAAATTAAATTAATAAATTTAATTAACTCATAAAAATAAATTAAAGTTAAAAATCATAATTATAATATTTACTAACTTAATTAATTAAATACAACATTAATAATAAATAATTTATATATAGAAAATATAAATATTGTATTAATTAATTATTATTATTTATAATCGGGTTCGGGTAGCGGGTACCCTAAGGTAACTACCCGAACTCTACCCGAACCCGATTATATACTACCCTAACCCTATTTAAACGGGACGGGTAGTGCTGGGTACCCGTTTATAGGGTACACATTGCCATCTCTACTCTTGCCAACACAGTCTGCCGCATCATATAGTCTTTCGCCCTCACACAGAAGCCTCTCGCTCATCACTGTCACAGTAAGTGTGAACCTGCCGCTTCACTTTACTATCTCTCATCCTTGCTTTTAAGTCTTTCGCAGGTGTCTAATCTCTCGCATAGTGCTTAGGTCTGCCGCACATTAAGTCTCTCGCATCCTAGGTCTCCCACATAATTGAGTCTTTCGCCTAATGCTTAGGTCTCTCGCACACTTTAGGTCTTTCGCCTAACACTCAGGTCTCCTGCGTGCCTAGGTCTCTCGCACTCTTAGGTCTGCCGCCTGTTTACTTGTTTCATCTCACATTCGACCATTGACCATGTCTTCTCAATGTGTACGTAAGACATTGAGAAGGGGCGATGTTGAATGTAAGCTATCTAACACAGACTTAAAGGAAATCAATACTCGTTTTCCTCTTCCATCTGATTATCAGTATAGACTTCCAAATGATAGGGAGCTTTCACCTAACTTAATTAGAAGCGGTGTAGCTGTACATAAAGTGTCTTTAGTTTTCGGTTTCCATTTTCCATTACCAGAGTTTGGTCTAGCATTTCTTAGGTATAAAGACATAGTCCCGTGTCAACTCCATCCTCATGCCTAGGCTGAATTAGTAGGATTTTCTGTAGTATGCCATAGTTTAGGCATTGTTCCTACCGTCCCCCTTCTGAGTGCCTTTTTTAGAGTTCGCGGGCTAAAAGGGCTAATTACATTTTCTCTTCAGAGGTTTAAAGTTGACGGGTTTCACAATAAAATCTTCTCGGACCTTCCTAATAAATTGCGCAATTTTGAGAGCGAGTGGGTCGTTGTTGAGATTCCAAGTGATTTGAGAATTCGCACTAGATGGAATTGTGATACTAGCGACCACTCGAAGCATTCAGACAAGTTTGACTTGGCTAGCTTGAGGGTTCATTTTGGCGAGTCCATTAGGTGTATATGTTTCGCCGAGGAGCAGAATTTGTTCTCCCTTTTAACCCCCGAGAACATTACAACCGCCGACTGGGGAGTAAGCAGGGTTATTCCTGAGACCCTTGCTGTTCCATCGAACCTTCCCTCAAGCTCGCATGTTCCCGGTTCTAGTTCAAGCCATCTGCCCACGGTTCTTGCAACTGAAACAACTAACCTTGTGGGTCATCTTGTAGATGAATCTTCTTTAGACTCAAGGGGCAAAACATCTGGGGCCGCGGATGCCGGTGATTTATTTGATGAAGACCTCAAATGGAATCAAAGGGACGCCTTTGGGAGTCCTTTCCATGACTTTCGTTTAGACGAAAATCTGGCTAACTTAGAGGATTTTGGTGATTTGATAGGTTTCCAATTCTTTTTACTTCTGCATACGTGTTTATAGTCTTTTCAACTTGACTAACTCTTTCTTCTTGTCTTATGTAGATATGAACTTTCAAGTAGTTATGCGTAGAAGGGATACCACTGTGTCTTCCAAAGCAGCTCCTCCTCCTCAATAACAGCCTCAAGTTGAGGCATCCACTTCTGGACATCCTCGCGCTCCTACTCCCCCTCCTCCGGCCATTGGCGAACCCAGTTGCCCTACGCAAGAGGCCGGAAGAAGCAAGCAAAAGAGGCACCTTGTCCGTGATCGTAGCTTGGACGATCATGAGAGCTTGGGATGGCAACGGAGTAAGTCCACCCACCGAAAAGGTGATCCTAATGCAACTGAGAATAGGTCGGCTCCTCACAGGCCTCGTCGTAAATTTCGAAAGAGATTAATCATCGAAGTCTCGATGCCTGCGAGGCCAATTTTGCCTAAGATGGTCAATCCTACCCTTAGGTGTTATCAAGTAAATGGAGGGGTCGTTGTTGGCAGTGAAGACTTTCAGATCTATCCCGGTGTCAATGATAATGATAGCATCGAGGAGCCTAGGGTAGCTTCTCGCCTAGCTTGGAGTACTATCCTTCCTCGCGACGAGAAGGAACTCTTCAAGAGCCTCACAGAGGCTGAAAATAACACTGATTACCTCATAATGAAGGTGAGAGCGTCGCCTTTCTTCGATAATGATATGCTTTTTTTAACTTCTTTTGTTAGGTTTTTGAGTTATTTTCTTTTTGTTTTGTCACGCGGCTCAACAGGCGGTGGCCATTAATGCGCAGCACAGGACTTTTAGGGAGCACGCTGAGAAAGATTTGTGTGAGCTTCGACGGAAGTACATGGAGCTTCAGAATGAGGTTAACCAACTTTGTCCATATCCCAGCATAGTAAAAGAGTTGAGGAAGTAGAACGCGGAACTCGATTAGAAGCTGAAAGAAGAGCAAGCTAAAGTTGTATCTCTTCAAAGGTACCAAAAGGCTTACAATAAAGCAGTAAACGATTTTGAGGACATGAGATCACGACATGATGAGGCCATAGATGAGCTGCAAAATGTACTAGATCTGCAACGGGAGGTTCGAGCCAAAGCCATTCGTGAATACCGCTTGTCCTAACACTGCTTTGAAAAGAAGCAGGACTTTACAGCGAGATTCGTCAAGTATGGCTTCTACTTGGCTCGCGCTTGGTTGGAGAAGCATAGGCCTAATGAGACCTTCCCCGAGCTACTTTTTACCGAAGAGGCCCAGTACTATGATGCTCCTCCTTGGACTAAGTATGAGCCCGACTCACAAGGCCTGAAAGACTACTTAGAGGAAGGGGCCATAGACGACTTAGACAACCTCGAAGGTCTGTGGCCCCTTCGACAACCACGTAACGAGTCCAGGTCTACTGAGGCATGTGACCAGCCTAGGCCTGTTGAGGTGTACAATCAGCCTGAAATCATTGAGGAATGGGACCAACCCGAGCCTATCGAGGCCTTGCAAGGGTTAGACAGCGACGAGCTCTAATTCTCTGATTCTACTGCCATCAATCCTGTGCCGGAACCTGTGGCTGTTGATGTTGCTGGGCCTTCAAGCGACGCTCCCTCTTCTGATATTGCTCCTCTCGCTCCCCAAGATCCTAGTGCTGATGGAGCATCTTCTCAGCCAGCTGACTTGGTTCTCACCATAGATTAAGATATTTCTTTTTTCATTTTGTCTTTTCATTTCATTTGTTGATTCATCTAAACGATGTACAAATTCATTTTTAAATGAAAAGTGCAATTTCTTTTGTAGCGTTTTTCCCCCTTATGTGTTTCTGATGGAATACAGACCGTTTATGCATATGTTATCGCATTGTGATACTTTTTATTTTCAATGGAATATTTTATAACCACAAGGCACCGTATGCTAGCTTGTTACAATACAAAGTTCTAAAAAACGGCGTAAAACACACCTTTACTTTCACAGTGCTAAAAAGGTATAAAAAGATATAAAAAGAAATTAACTCTCAGTGCCTTTATTTTTACAGCGTTTAGTGTACCTTTACGCCATATTGCTCCTCAAGTTGTTCTTTGAGACAATGTTGTTGTTCCTGTTCAAAGATGAACTTTTTCTCGAGCATTGTGCCTGTCTCGCGCTTTTTTCGCTTAATGACTTGTTTGAGTTGCCCGCCTCGCGCATTTTCTGCTTAGAGACTCTCTTTTTTATTTTATTTTGCCCGTCTCATGCGTTTTTTTCGCTTAGGGACATGCGTTTGCCCGTGTCACACCCTTTTGTGCTTAGGGACTTATCTTTGCTCGTCTCGCACCCTTTTGTGCTTAGGGACTTATCTTTCCCTATCTCGCACCCTTTTGTGCTTAAGGACTTATCTTTGCCCGTGTCGCACCTTTTTGTGCTTAAGGACTTATGTTTGCCTGTGTCGCACCCTTTTGTGCTTAGGGACTTATCTTTAGCCAGCTTTTGCCTTAGTCATTTCTTTCCTGTAACACATAAACCATCTAATGTATTGCATTAGAAAATGTAGAATATGAATAACTGGCTTTGATTCATAAATCAGATGATAACAAAACAAGGATAATATTATCAAAACCGATGGAGAAATAAGAATAAAAATAATAAGAAAATATAATGCTTTCACTGCCAGTACAACTTAAGGTGATTAGTGTTCCAAGTCTTTGAGATCTTTTTGCCCTGTAAAGTTTCCAAAGTGCATGTGCTTGGTCCAATTATCCTCCTAATTTTGTACGACCCTTCCCAATTGGCCCGGAGTTTACCATCCTTTCTATGGGCATTTGTGATGGTTGACTTTCTCAGTATCAAGTCTCCTTCTTGCAATTCTCTGCCCTTAACTCGTGCATTGTAATAAGCAACTACCCACTGTTGTTAAGCAGCCAATTTCATTTCCGCCATGTCCCTTAGCTCATCTATCAGATCAAGATTCTCCCTAAGTCCCTGAGAGTTAATTTCTTCAACATAAGGGACCAATTTAGGTGACTCAGCTCCAATTTCAACCGGGATGAGGGCTTCAGTTCCATACACCAAATTGAATGGTGTTTCTCCTGTCGATACTTTACTTGTTGTTCTATAAGCCCATAGGACACTCGGGAGCTCATTCACCCACGCTCCCTTAGCCTTGTCCAACATGGTTTTCAACCCATGCAGTATTGTTCGATTGCTTACTTTGGCCTGTCCATTGGCTTGTGGGTAGGACACGAACGATATCCTCAGCTGAATACTCAAGCCTTTACAAAATTCTTGAAATGCATCGCAATCAAATTGTTTCTCATGATTTGCGTTTAGCACCCGAGCGATTCCGAAGCGGCAGATAATATCTTTCCATACCATCGCCTCCACTTTCTTTTCGAAAATTGTAGCCAAAGGCTCCGCCTCTATCCATTTTGTGAAGTAGTCTATGACTACCAGCAAATACTTCCTTTGGCCTGTGCCTAAGAGAAAAGGTCCCAAGATGTCTAGCCCCTATTACACGAATGGCGTTGGTTGAAGAGTGCTCTGAAGGGTCGAGATTGGCATAGTAACTATAGGAGCGAACTTTTGGCATTTTTCGCATCTTCGCACCTTCTCAATGGCATCCTTTTTCAGTGTAGGCCAATAAAACCCCGCATGTAATATTTTCATGGCCAAAGCTCGAGCCCCTAAGTGTTCACCACATATCCCATCGTGGACTTCAGCCAAGGTGTATTCGGCCTGTTGAGGTCCTAAACATTTTAGCAAGGGCATAGTGAACCCACGCTTGTAGAGTTCTCCATTCACCATGGTAAACCTGGCACTTTGCAACTTTAGCCTTCGTGCTTCATCTTTGTCAGTGGGGAGTTTGCCTCCCATAATGTAGTCTTTGATTGGGTTTCTCCAATCACTTCCCATCTCGACGTCGCAGACATCTTCTTCTTCGATACCCGGCTTAGCAAGGGATTCTATCTTTACTGCGCCACCTTTAATTCCCTTCGAAGAAGCTAACTTTGAAAGAGCATCTGTATGACTGTTCTCAGACTAGTTTACCTGGGTCAACCGAAAATTCTTGAACGATTGTTCCAGTAATTGGACCTTCTGTAAGTAAGGGACTAAAGCCGGTTCTCGCGCTTCATACTCACCCGAGAACTGATTTACCACCAACTATAAGTCACTATGGGCCATTAAGTTGTTGACCTCTAATTTCTTGGCAAGTTTCATTCCGGCTATCAAGGCTTCATACTCAGTTACGTTATTTGAGCTTGAAAAATCAAAGCGCAGGGAATACTCATAGGTTTCCCCTTCAGGTGAAGTTAGCACAATCCCAACTCCACTACCATCTATTCTGTGAGCCCCATCTACAAATAACTTCCACCAAACTAATTCTGTTTCTTCTTGGGCTTCTCGACCGGTGCATTCTACGATAAAATCCGCCAATGCTTGCCCTTTTATCGCTTGACGGGGCTGGAAGTGTATGTCGTATTCACTCAGCTCAATTGCCCATTTGGTCATACATCCTAAGTGTTCTGGTTTCTACAGTATTTGTCTCAAAGGCTGATTTGTTAAGACAGTCATCGAGTGAGCCTAGAAGTACAGTCGTAACTTTCGAGTTGCCATCACCAGTGATAAAACTATCTTCTCTACTAGGAGGTACCTTGTCTCAGCATCTAATAAGACTTTGCTCACATAGTAGATTGGAAAGTCCTTGTCTCCTTCCTTTCTCAATAAGACTGCGCTTACAGCCTTCTCCCCTACACTGAGATACATAAGGAGTTGGTCTCCAGGTTGAGGTCAGGACAATAGTGGTAACTCTTTCAGGTAGTCTTTTAGTTTCTCAAAGGCATCATTACACTCTTCCGTCCATTTGAAAATTCTTTCTCGCCTTTATTGCCTTAAAGAACGGCAGACTCCTTTCGGCTGATTTAGACAAGAAGCGGTTTAAGGCTCCTATCCTCTCTGTTAACCTTTAAACTTCCCTAACAGTGTTAGGTGGCTTCATGTCCAAGATGGCTTGAACTTTTTCGGGGTTCTCTTCTATTCCTCGATTAGTGATCATGAACCCCAAGAACTTTTTCGATTTAACTCCAAATGAGCATTTGTTGGGGTTCAACTTCATCTTGTACTATCGTAACACCCGAAACACTTTTGACATTTTCTTGGCATGTGATTCCCCTCTACGGCTTTTGATAATCATGTCATCCACATATGCTTTCATGGTGCTTCCCAACAAGTCTTTGAAAACCGTATTCACCATGCGCTGATATGTTGCCCCCGCATTCTTCAAGCCAAAAGGCATTACCCCGATAGCAATATGGTCCGCTATCGATAATGAATGAGGCCTTCTCCTCATCATCTAGATGCATCATGATTTGGTGGTACCTCGAAAAAGCATCTAAGAAGCTAAGTAATTCGTATCCACAAGTTTCGTCAACCAACTTATCAATTCGAGGTAGTGGATACGAATCTTAGGGCAGGCTTTGTTCAAGTCTATGAAGTCCACACACATTCTCCATTTTTCGTTGGCTTTCTTCTCCATCACAACGTTAGCCAACCATTCGGGATAATTAACTTCTCTAATAAACTCCGTTTGCAACAACTTCGAGATCTCCTCGTTTATAACCTGCTGTCTTTTTGGAGCAAAATTTCTCTTCTTTTGCTTGATCAGTTTTGCTCCTGAAACTATATTCAACCGATGACAAGCAACTTCGGGTTTGATCCCAGGCATATCGGCCGGGGTCCATGCAAATACATCAGCGTTTTCCTTCAAGCATTAGATTATCTCCTCTTTTGTTCTTTCAGGCAATTGGCTTCCCATACATACCACTCTTTCTTCATCTTCTTCATCTAATCGGATTGCCTCCATCTCCTCATCAGGTTTTGGCTTAGGCAGTTCTTCGATTGTAAGGGTCTCCTTTCTCTAAATTCCCTTACACGTGATGGATGCGATATTACACATCCTAGCCTTCCTTTGGTCTCCCCGTACTTGTCCAATACCATGGGGAGTCGGGAACTTCATTAATAGATAACAAGGGTGCACTACCACCCTCATGTCATTCAACAGTGGTCACCTGAAGATCATATTATAAGCCACTGATGTCAACTTCACCACCATAAACAATACTTGGTGGACGACACTTCTCGAGTTCTCTCCTAACGTGACAAGTAACTGAACTGCACCTACTACCTTCACCTTTTCTCCAAAGAAGTCATATAATGGTGTGGGTACTGGCTTTAGCCTATCCTCCGAGATATTCATCTTCTCAAAGCAATTTCAGTAGACTAAGTTTACCGAGCTCCCATTGTCGATTAGGATTCGACTCACCGGATGCTTTGCTACAACTATCGAAATCACCATCGGGTCATCATGAGGGATTGTTACATCTCCTCTGTCAGCTGGTGTAAAAGTGATGGGCTCCTCACCTTGTCTTTCTTCTGTCACTGAGTTAACTTGATAGGCCTGCTGGGCGTAGGACTTTCGAGACGATGAGGATGTACCAGCCAACGATTCTCCTCCAAATATAACATTGATTGTTGGTCCTGTGGGCTTGTTATCTTCCTCGTGGTTACTCCTTTCCATCCTCCAATCATTATTTCTCCTATCACCTTCATTTCTTCTTACATTCCACCTGTTCTCATCTCTTCTATCCCTTGGGTAATTTTTCCAATTTCGCATGCGATAGTTGTTTCTATCACTTCTACACACAAACCGATTTATCTTTCCTTCCCGTGCTAGCCTTTCTAACTGATTCATCAACTCCTTACACTTTTCTGTTGAATGCCCATGCGCCGAGTGGTAGTTACAGTATGAATCCAAGTCACGGCATAAATTCCCTGACGCTTTCTTTGGAAGCCGTATGAGACCTAACCCCTCGATAGCTGCCAGCACCGAAGTACAGGATTCAGTGAGCGGGGTGTATATGGTGTATTTTTAGTGTAGGGGCCTTATCAAATTTTCTCGGTTGGCTAGAAGATGCTTCAATGACTTCCCTTCCTTGGGCTCTCCATTCGCCACCATTTTCATCACTTCTTCTTGAGTGATATTCTTATTTGTTCGAGAAATTAGGTTTAAGATTGTGGTTGGTTGGTCTAGTGATAAGGATTCCTGCAATTTCTCAGACTTTGTTCCCTGTAACATAACTGCTACGGCTATACCAACTTGCAGATCCCGTAGCTCCAGAGTTGCGTCTCTAAACCAATCCACATAACTCTTTAACGACTCCTTGACTCTCTGTTTAAGAGTGAGCAAATAAGTTGGCTCCTTCTTCCTCTTGCTATTTACTGTAAACGCCTTAAGGAATTCACTTTGCAGCTGATCAAAAGAGGCAATAGATCCCTCGGGCAAATTATTAAACCACTTCATCGCATGCCCGGTCAAAGTGAGCAAAAAGGCCCTGCACATTATCTCATCCTCCCATCCATGTAACAACATCAAGGCCTCATAGTTTTGCATATGGTCGTAAGGGTCCGTCTTTCCCATGTACGCGGTCATCTGCGACATTTTGAATTTTGGAGGCAGCGTTTTTTGCATGATGGCTTTGCAAAATGGCACTCTTCTCCTTTGGCTCTCTTCTGCGGACACCAACTTCTTCTCTTCCAACACTTGTTCTATCATTTTTTTCATATCCACAGGTGGAGCGAGTTGATTTCTATCCCTTTTAGCATGGGACAAATCAGGCAGGTCTTCAACCACTATTTCCTTACCATTCCTTTTAGGTGCATCTCCTCGCGTCATTTGTGTGCACCAGGTGGGGTCAAAATCCGACCCGGCTCCTCAAGTGCTTTGGTCATCACCACCATTCTTTCCAGTACCTCTGACACCATATTTTAAGTCAGTACTAGCAAAGTTCGACACACTCTGGCAATGGACGGAAGACCCTGCCGCAGCTTCGGCACCCTGTCGCCCAGTACTCTGTCGCCCTGCCTCAGGGCCTTGTCTCCTGAAACCTGTCGCTGGCCCATGGTCTATCGTCATCTGATACTCCCACGGGGACCGTGCGGTAAGGTTCCCATATCCAAGCCTTGCTGCATTCTGCTGATTATGGACATCTTCCGCATGAGGCACTTCTTGTGCTAGCAAAGGGTCTGTCGCCACATGATTAGCCTACCACCTAGCCGCCTGTTGAGGCACCTCGTCGCTCCTCTCTCCTACGAGGTTTTGTACGGCCGGCGACAGATTCAACTACGGAAGAATTCCCTTAAACAGGTCCACCATGACTTTGAGCGCTTAAGTCGTCTCCTCGCTCTATCGCCTCAGAGTTTCAAACTCTGCCATGGTTACAGTCGTTCTCTCCTCTTCTCTGTTCTCCTGGGTTCTTTGGCGAATCGGTTGTTCAGGAGAACTTACAGAGTTCTCATCACTTCCAACTCTCACATTGGTTGATCTTTTTCTCACCATCTTGAAAGTCTTGATTGGCTTTTAATATGCTTCCCACATACGGCACCAATTGTTGTTGTTTAAAACAACAATAAATGCGTGCTGACGTCGATATTTGTCTTCTTTCTCCACGTATCTCCAGAAAACTTCTGTAAAAACAAGAAAAGTCAGAGGAACGCAGGGGTGGTTCCTTGCATAGGCACTCTAATGCTTAGGTTAGCCAAAGATTCTTGAATATTGGGAAACGTAAAAGCCAGCAGTAAAAAATTTCAGAATAAAATTGTACCTGAAGCTTATTTATAGGCGAATATTATATAGTAATTACCTAGGGATGATTACGTCTTTTTGATGAGAATTTGTTTTCAAGTATAACACTGATACCATCATTCTCGGGAATGGTGTAGATCTGTCGCCGGCAGGAGTCTACAAAACGGATGCGACATATAAGAGCGGGAGAAGCTGTCGCCTCATACGGGAGGTTAAGTACGTGCTACGTGTACGGTTGACAGGATTTGGGCGATAGACCCTTGGGCGTCTGTCGCTAGCAACAAAGACCTTGCCGCAGGCGATAGGGATCTCACGCAACCTCAGGCTATCTCTCGCCAAACGCCATGTGATCCAATGAGCTTCCGTCACGTGGCGGACTCTTTGGCGCTTGGGCTTTAGCCCAATATAAATGAACTTTGTCATATCAAATTTTATTTATGATTCAATCCGATTTGATTACGAAAAATAACAACTCAAATACTTTTTAATTTAAAATTTGATGATTTGAGAGATCAGTTTGATTTAAGAGGTCAAATACTTTTCCAAATGAAATTGAATAAGCATTTGCTAAAATGGTTTTTATTGATATGTAAATTTAAAAGAACATTAAAATGAATTTAACTATTATAATACTCCAATTTCACATAAGGAAATTATGAGAATATGTAACCTTATATATAAAAACTTAAATTCATACTTGTGAGATGTTTTTTATGGGACAAAATTATGAGACTTAAAGACAATTATTTAATAGACATTATGATATATGTACTATTTGTTATCCAAGAACAGCGTAAGATTTAAGGCTTGATCCAACAATAAACACATATACGGTCAATCCGAGTTTTTTCTCATTTTAGTAATAATATAGTCAGATTAAAATTAATATGATGATCTCTACTCAAAAGAAAATTAATATAATGACCTATACGACTGCTTTTTAAATATAAGTTCATAACTATAATCGTCATGGCAATATTTTATGTGGATTTTTTTATTTGACAATTTATATATTCGTAATATATCATTTTGTATCAAATATGTATAAAATATAAAAATTATTGTATTATAATTTATTTTAATAAAATAAACATAATATATTTTTATTATAAAATATACTTTTATTTTTATTAAATTTATATATAATTTTTTAGCATAAAAAATTCATATATAATTTTTAGTAAAATTTAATCTATATTATTTTTGTATATTTTTTGTGTCATATTACCATAACATAGTCAGAATTGTTAGGTTTAATTAATTATTTATTATTTTAGAGTTTGTCTATCTTGATTGAGTATTTTGTTTAAATAAGATAGGTGGCTATTTTTAAATAATTGTGGTGATAGTTAGATTTCTACTCAAAGCAATCTAGAAAATCCCAAAGTTTATGGTTAAATTATATTTAGGTTTGAATAATGAATTTAGAATCCGAAAACAAATACAGCATTTGTTTATTATAAATCTATACAAATCATCTTCGTTTTGCAGACATGTTAATTTAAGATAATTATTACATAAATAATCGATAAAATTTTTTTACTTTATGAATAATTGTGGGAAACCGTATTATTTTAGGAAAATAAATATTTCCTAGAATCAAGTCCATATATTTAGTTGTAATTATGTATTTATTGAGATCCCGTAAGTTTAGGGATTTCAATTAGTATTAGGAGTAGTTTCCTAATTTAGTGCTAGAGCCCTTGTGTATATAAACAAACGTATTATTCAATAAACAATTCAATTCAAACCCTAAACATTGACATGGCATCAGAGTAGTAAGATTTTTCTGGGAAATTAGGTGTTTTTTTTTAGCCTGTCATAGTTTTTCTTTTCTGTTTTGCTCTGTTTTTCTACTGCCAAAACAGAGCATTTACAGTGCTTTACCAGCCTTCATTGCTGGAAATTTTTTATCAGCCTTTATTGCTGTTTTTTTCTTTCTTCTTCAAGTAATCTGTTAATTTCTGCCCATTGGAGACCAAGGACGATGTCAGAGACCAAGGAGATTGGTACGACTGCTGTAGTTCCATTGGATGAAGGAGGCAAAACTCAATCGCAGGGAGAATTGCAAGCCATTCAGGCTGCCTACAGATTGGATGGAAAGAATTACCTCAAGTGGTCCCAACTTGTTCGTACAATCTTGAAAGGCAAAGGGAAGATCGGCCATCTGTTAGGTACGGGACTGAAGCCAGGAGATTCAGGTTTTGGAGTATGGGATGAAGAGGATTCCATGATTATGGCGTGGTTATGGAATTCTATGGTGCCCGAGATAAGTGATACGGTTATGTTCATGGCTACGGCCAAGGACATTTGGGATGCAATCCAACAGACCTACTCAAAGGCCAGAGATGCAGCTCAAGTGTACGAGGTGAAGGTCAAGACTATGGCTGCGAAGCAAGGAAGCAAGACTGTGACCGAATATGCCAACCAATTGAAATCTCTATGGCAAGAACTTGACCACTATAGGGTGATTCAGACTAAATGCCCGGATGATGCAGCCATACTAAAGGATTTTATTGAACGAGATAGAGTTTATGACTTTCTTGTTGGTTTAAACTTTGAGTTTGATCAAGTCAGGATCCAAATTCTCGGAAAGCAGGAAATTCCATGCTTCAATGAAGTGGTGGCTATTATTCGGAGTGAAGAAAGTAGAAGGAGCTTGATGCTTGATCCTCAAACTGTAGATGGTTCAGCCATGGTAGCTGAAAGTGTAAAAAATGGTTCGACAAGCATGGAAAGGAAGGCTGCCATTGAAGTAGGCAAGAGTGGTCAGCCCAAGGCTCAAGGCCGTGATGGATTATGGTGCACCTACTGCAAAAAGGGGCGCCACACTCGTGAGAAATGCTGGAAACTGCATGGGAAACCTCCCAACCGTGAGTGGGGTCAAAGAGATAATCCGTCGAGGGGTAATGGGCAAGCCCATGTTGCTACCAATGCACCACATGGAGAAGCCAAGCAGGAACCAGCAAGTCTTAACCAAGAGGAGGTGGAAAGAGTGAGATCATTCTTAAGTAACCTCGAGAAACCTACAGGTACTTGTACTTTGGCGTATTCAGGTAAGCTTCTATTTTCATTTGGATTAAATGCCTCAGAAACATCCTTTACTCAATCTTGGATCATGGATTCAGGAGCCACCGATCACATGACCCACTCATCCAAACATTTTTCCACATACTCACCATGTTCAAGCAATAAGAAAATAGCCACAGCTGATGGATCCTTAGCAACCGTAGCTGGTATAGGAGATGTTCAAATAAACCCATCCATAACCTTGAAAAATGTCCTTCATGTTCCTAAGCTATCCACCAATCTTGTCTCTGTACAGAAACTCACACAAGACTTGCTTTGTAATGTGACTTTTCACAGTAGTTATTGTTTATTTCAGGACAAGGATTCGGGGAGGACGATTGGACGTGCTAGAGAACGGGATGGTCTTTACTACCTTGCGGAATCAAACAAGTCAAACATATTCGAGAGCAGATCACCCCACTCATTCATGTCCGAGTCTATGTTATCTAGTAAGGAGAAAGTTTTTCTTTACCATTGTCAGTTAGGACATCCATCATTTAGGGTTATTAAAATTCTGTTTCCTTCATTGTTTACAAAGTTAGATATTGAGAGTCTTCATTGTGAGGTGTGTGAACTTGCCAAACACAAGCGTATACCTTTTCCAATAAGCAATAAAAGAAGCATTTTTCCTTTTTATCTTGTTCACACTGATATTTGGGATCCCTCTACTGTTGCTAATGTGTCAGTGGCACGATGGTTTGTGACTTTTATTGATGATTGTACCCGAGTTACCTGGGTTTTCTTGCTTAAACATAAGTCAGATGTTAGCACTGTGTTCCCTAATTTCTTCTCTATGGTAAAAAACCAGTTTGGTGTGAGTATTAAAAAACTTAGGTCAGACAATGCCAAGGATTATTTCAATCAAATTCTTACCCCTTTTTGTCAAAGAGAGGGAATAATTCACGAGTCTTCCTGTGTGAGAACACCACAACAAAATGGAGTCGCCGAAAGAAAAAATGGGCACCTTTTAGACCAAACCCGAGCACTGTTGTATCAAAAAAATGTGCCAAAAAGTTTCTGGGGGGAAGCAGTTCTCACAGCCACTCATCTCATCAATAGATTACCCTCTAGAGTTCTAGGATTCAAAAGTCCAATGGATGTGCTTTCTTCATTCTATCCGAACCTCTCTACCACAAACAATCTTACACCTCGCATTTTTGGGTGTGTGTCCTTTGTTCATATCCACAGTCAAGACAGGGGGAAGCTAGACCCTAGAGCTCTAAAGTGTGTTTTTATTGGGTATTCCTCAACTCAGAAAGGATATAAGTGTTACCATCCTCCGTCTAAGAAATTTTATGTGTCACGAGATGTAACATTCAATGAACAAGAGGCTTATTTCACTCAACCTTATCTTCAGGGGGAGAGTCTTAGGGAAGATAAGGAAGGTTTTCTTGGGTTGCCTGATCTTTCACTTTTGTCTCAACCCAATCATATGCCCCAACTGTCTGTTGAGCCATCTGTTGAGTCTGAACCTGAGTCAAATGCCCCAATTGTTGGTGAACTTGAACCTGAGTCAAATAAGACCACTCCTACTGCACCAAATGTGTCTGAACCCAAACTAGTACCTAACCCCGAATCTGCTCTTGGAGATGTGAGATTTGGTAAAAACTTGGTGTACTCAAGGCAAAAAAAGGCCAATCCAAGATCTATGCAAGTTCAAGAGTCCAACTCAAGTCCTTCAAATGAGGTAACAATTACTAACTTTCCAGCATTACAGAGTGAAACCAAAGCCCAAATTACTGATACTGAAGATGACCAGGACCTTCCAATTGCTATTAGAAAAGGGACCAGAAAGTGTACAAAACAGCCATTATATCCTCTTTCACACTACCTATCATTTAAAAATTTCTCACCAACCTACAAAGCCTTCCTTGTAAGCCTAAAGAACACCACCATTCCTACTACCTTATCTGAGGCATTGTCTAATGAAAAATGGAAACAAGCCATGGATGTGGAGATGGAGGCTCTAGAGAAGAATAAAACTTGGGAGTTGGTGAAGTTACCAGCAGGAAAAAGGTCGGTGGGGTGCAAGTGGGTTTATACTGTGAAATACAGGGCAGATGGGTCAATTGAGAGATACAAGGCGAGGTTGGTAGCTAAAGGGTATACACAGACTTATGGGATTGACTACCTAGAGACGTTTGCCCCAGTTGCTAAGATGAATACAGTCAGAGTAATCTTATCTCTAGTTGCCAATTTTGGTTGGGAACTACAGCAATTTGATGTGAAAAATGCCTTCTTACACGGGGAGCTTAAGGAGGAGATTTATATGGAGATTCCACCAGGTTATGGAAGGAATGTGATTGCCAATACTGTATGTAAGTTGAACAAAGCTTTGTATGGCCTGAAGCAATCTCCTCGAGCTTGGTTTGGAAGATTTGCTAGAGTCATGTTGGCCATGGGATACAAACAAAGTCAGGGGGATCACACATTGTTTATCAAACATTCTGCTTCAGGGGGAGTAACAGCACTGTTAGTATATGTGGATGACATTATATTAACTGGAGATGACAAAAGGGAGCAGCAAATATTGAGTCAATGCTTGGCTAAGGAGTTTGAAATTAAGACTTTGGGAAGATTGAAATATTTTCTGGGAATTGAAGTTGCGCACTCTAGAAAAGGGATTTTTATATCCCAACAGAAGTATGTTACGGATTTGCTCAAGGAAACGGGCAAAACTGCATGCAAACCCGCAAGTACTCCTATGGACCCAAACCTCAAGCTAGGAAAAGCAGAGGAAGATGCCACAGTGGACAAGGAAATGTATCAACGTCTCGTGGGAAGACTGATTTACTTATCACATACCAGACCGGATATAGCTTATGCGGTGAGCTTAATCAGTCAGTTTATGCATAGTCCAAGAGAGGTTCATTTGCAGGCTGCCTACCGAATTTTGCAATATCTTAAGGGAACACCAGGAAGAGGAATTCTGTTCAAGAGGAATGGGAGTACGACACTTGAAGCCTATACTGATGCTGACTACGCAGGATCGATCATCGATAGGAGATCAACCTCCGGGTATTGTACCTTTCTTGGAGGGAATCTTGTGACATAGAGAAGCAAGAAACAGAGTGTAGTAGCACGTTCTAGTGCTGAGGCAGAATTTCGTGCAATGGCACAAGGCGTGTGTGAGCTACTTTGGCTGAAAATCATCCTAGAAGACTTAAAGATTAAATGGGAAGGGCCTATGAGGCTCTACTGTGACAATAAATCAGCAATCAGCATAGCTCATAATCCAGTACAACATGATCGAACGAAGCATATCGAGGTGGATAGACATTTCATCAAGGAGAAGTTAGACAGTGGCTTGATATGTACTCCATATGTGTCAACACATGGGCAACTTGCTGATATCCTCACCAAAGGGTTGAGTAGCACAGCATTTGAGAGAATTGTATCCAAGCTGGGAATGGAAAATTCCTATTCACCAGCTTGAGGGGGAGTGTGGGAAACCGTATTATTTTAGGAAAATAAATATTTTCTAGAATCAAGTCCATATATTTAGTTGTAATTATGTATTTATTGAGATCCCGTAAGTTTAGGGATTTCAATTAGTATTAGGAGTAGTTTCCTAATTTAGTGCTAGAGCCCTTGTGTATATAAACAAACGTATTATTCAATAAACAATTCAATTCAAACCCTAAACATTGACAATAATATTAAGATTATGACAAATATTTTATTTTATTTATTTATTTTTAATATTTTTATAATACATATGTTACGATCTTAATATCATTTATAAAATAAAAAATTTTACTGATGATATATGTAATAATTATCTATTAAATTAATGTAAAAAAATATTGATTCAAATTAGCGGTTTAAATTTAATTCTTGTGTAATTATTAATATTATCGGTTTGTCAATGTTGTTGCTTTATACCAAAGGTTGGTAAAGCACGCAAAAGAAAATCCACTTGAGAAAATTTATTTTTTATTATACTAATAATTATGACAAATCCATATTGTACCTCCAACGCAATTATTTCCATGTGGTCCTTTACGATTTTCACTTTGCTTTCTCAGTTACCGTGGTGACTGTTTGGTAGAAAAGAACAGTAAAATCAATTAAAAAAAAGAAAAGAACAGTAAAAAGAAAAAGTCATTATAAAAATATTTTTTAAAAAATTATCATTTTGGTATACTTTTTAAAACATTTTTTCACCTTAAAATATTTAAAAATTTT
Organism: Heritiera fomes; assembly: GCA_032173925.1. NCBI lineage: Eukaryota > Viridiplantae > Streptophyta > Magnoliopsida > Malvales > Malvaceae > Heritiera > Heritiera fomes. Next base: position 8,587,778 of record JAPDPM010000009.1, on the reverse strand, counting down.
ATTTGTTTTTTAGGGATTCCGGATCTATTTTTGTATTTTACGGAGAGAAAAAAAAATTAAATCCATTATCATTTCATTATTACTTTTATTTTTTTAATTTTTATTTTTTCTTATATTTTTCTACATTCTCATTTTTTATTTTATATTTTTATTTTAAAATAAATGTAATTCTTGATATCAAAATCTAGAATTTTCCAGAACCAAAATTGTTAATTATTTGAGTAAATATTTTTTGAATTTATATATGATACACTAATAGTGTATAAAGCCAATGAAAAGATACTGGTGTGAGAGCCCAAACCTATGTAATAGTAAAAACCCTTAAAAGATAGTTTAGCATCACCCAACCGATGAGTTAGCATCACCCAACCGATGAGTTTGGAGGAAAGACTGATGAATCAGGCAACCCTCTAACTTGAATTCACTTGCATAATGAATTGCAGCAACATCTTTGCCCGTGATCGAATGCTCCTATCTCACGCCACCAATAGACAAATGCTAATTATATATTATACACTGTCAATACATTATATATAAATTCATTTTTTAAATCCAACGGTTAATCTGGCTATCTACAAATAATAAGATTGTAATTAACCATAATCTTCTCTTGCCTGAACATTTCTGCCCCAAGAAAAAAAAAAGACCATTCTCCTATTTCTATCTTGATAACTAGTTTTGCATAAGCAGTGTAAAAGACTAGATTTCCTAAAAGCAGTAAGCCTGTGCTACAGTAGTTAATTACATTCCAAATATACAAGCTAAAATATCTACTAAATGACACTGATATTATCATGAACATGATACCAAATTTTTCAGCAGATGTGCAACAAAATCATCTGGCAGATGGGGCCAGGCAGCCGTTTGATAACTCAGGGCTCTCAATTTCAAGAAAGCTTGCCAATAAAGCTTTCCTGCTAGATTGCCCCCTGGAGCTGCCTGAAGCTAGTTTTGTGTTCTCTTCATTCCCTTTTTCTATCTCGATTGCATCACGTATCGCCAAGAGTATTTCCTGCATCTTGGGGCGGGAGTATCCATGCTGTTCAACACATTGGATGGCCACTTCAGCAATCCTCCAAATCGACTCGACTTTCACATTTCCTACCAGGAATGGATCTACAACACTTAACACATCACCTTTACGTATTAAGGATCTTGCCTGTAAAAGAATAAACAGCTCAGGCTTTGTGATTTGTTCAGCATCAGAAATCTAAACAATGTGTGAAAGCTGCAGAGAGGTGTACCCAGTGAACAATGTTCAATTCAGCACCAAAATCTTCTACAGACACTGGCTTTTTTCCGGAGATGAGTTCCAGAAGAACAACCCCAAAGCTGTAAACATCATTCTTTTCAGTCAGTTGTTGAGTTGCATAGTACCTGTTACAACATATAAATGATTAGCTAAGCCCATGATGAAGAAAAACTTTGGTAATTATGTATAGCTTACTCAGGATCTAGGTAGCCAAATGTTCCTCGTGCTGCACTTGATATATGGGTTAAATCTTCTTCAGCTTGCCTTGAAAGTCCAAAATCTGACACTTTTGCTCTCATGTTAATATCTAGAAGAATGTTGCTTGTTTTTACATCTCGGTGAATGATACTGGGATTGCAGCCGGTGTGCAAGTATTCAAGGCCTGCAGAAACCTAAAATTATGATTTTACTTCAAAACCAAATACAAATATACCACTAAATGAGAACTTCAATACCAAACCTTTAGCTGCATCTTCTGCAATTTGTAAACGAGCAAGCCAGTCCAAGTGCTTCTGGTTGACTGAACCTGCCATCCATCATGTCCATATATTCTTAATTGTTCTTCTAAAAAAGAGAAAGAGGGAAGACGAAAAAATTGATTTCTTGGTAGAGAAGCAAACCATGTATATGATCACGCAAAGTTCCATTGTGCATATATTCATAAACTAATATCCGTTGATGTGCTTCTTCACAGTATCCAATTAGAGGAACCAAGTTTCTGTGATGAATTCTTGATAAAAGGGCAACCTGCAAGCATGTTTCTGTCATCACTTAACCATGTAGTACAAGTTAATTAGAAAGCTTTGATTATATTGAATTCTTTAAATTATTTCCTTAATCATCCAATATTTACATTACTTGCTGATTGAGCATTTCTTTTTTTATAAATGTTGTGTTTTATTCATCCAAGAAAGCAAAATTCATATCCTGCTATCAAATCAAAACTGCAAAACTGTAGAAGTGATGCAATTGACAACAAATTTTCTGATTGTGCATTTGACTTCAGGAAAAAAGATCATATCACCAAGAAGTTTTAATTGCATTAGTATTTGCACGATATTTATCTCTATTTGTTTTCTTTGTTGTAAAACATTTACAGAAAGAATATTCATTCAATTCTGGTCTGCTTTAGTGGTTAGATCACCTAAGAAAGTCATCTAGATTTGGTATAGATTGTTTTGAGGACAAGACAAAACAAACTCTGGATCCTTCCAAGTGTCCTGGACCTCAACAATATTGCAACAAAGCTGTAGGAAATTTTCAGCACACAAACTTATTTCATACCGATGCTTTCACTCTCCAGCCTATTGTTTTTTTCCTATACTTTATGGCCTAAATTGGAGAATCTTAAGTATTCCTTCCATTACACGGTGATAGAATGTTAAGTTGGAGCACCTGTGGATCCAACTGAGAACCTAGGAATCTAAACTTCTTGACATTCTCTTAGAAAGAATTCTCTGTTAAACTTCTCAGACTTATATTGCAAATAGGAAATTCACAGCTTTTCCATAAGGTAAAAGGAGAATATTCTATATTAAAAGTTTGGTTCTTTATCAGTTACTCACCTACTCTAGGTTCTCCGCCAATGATTTTATTGTCTTTGGATTATTAAAGTGGAATTCTATGCTGTATTAAAAAAGGAACTATAGAACATACTAGTGCAGCCAATTATAGGTTTACTATCAAGTGAATATGTGAAGAAAGTTAGAAGAACATAGCTAAATGGATAAACTACCTCGGTCACAAATTGCTTATTCAGGTGGCTAGATGAATCACCCATTGTCTTGACTGCTACCTCTTTTCCATCTTTCATTTTGCCATAGTAGACAGATCCAAAACTTCCTTTGCCAATCTTTCTGGTAAAATTGTTAGTTGCTTCTTCTAGCTCAGACAGTGAGATATTGTATGCCACACCATCATCCAGTAAATGCCCATCGCGTGCAATTGAATAGGCTGTTGTAGGTTTGGTGCTAGTGTGCTCAGAATTACCTGATAAAACAAGAACCATGTTGGAAATGTTAAGTTCTAGACATTGCATAATGATGAATAATGAGTAATTAAGTGCACACACCATTCTCATCACATTTCCGGTAAGACATCTTCCTTCGAAAATTGTGCAACAATATTAAACTTCCCAAGAAAATAACTAATAGAACTGCTAGCACTCCCATTGAGGTTCCAAGTATCAACTTAAAACGCATTCTTCTGTGTGCCTCATCATGTAGTCCAGGATTACCTTCATAGCTGCAAGACAAGACATGTATCTGTTTAAAAATTTTGCTGTGCTGGATCACATAGAACTGCATCTTTTTTTTTCTGCTCTGCCTTTAAAATTTTTGACTTATGTAATTATGATTCTAGGATTATTATTCCTATAGCAGTAGTGATTTCTTTGCCTTAACGTCTTTCAGCTATTTAGTTTCATATTGAGTAAAGGGCATCATGCCATTATCATTTGCTGGTGCAATTCAATCCCAAAATAGTTCAATTCTTTTTCTTCAAAATAGTTTTCTAAGTTATTTAAACTTTTTGACTTGTTTCATGTCTGCGTTGTGATCATAAGCATTATTAAAATTGAAGATGCCAGTACTCATTTATCAGCTTATTTTCAGGCTCATATTTATTGTTTCTGATGCAGATATAACATGACACTAGATCATTTAATTCTTTGCAACTACAGACACTAATGGTCTTTGTCTACTAAAATGGAGAAGGCAAACCTCTCCTAAAATACGGACCACTTCACTGGACCATAGGATAACATGCATAACCACAACATACTCACTTGAAGCTTATATTCCTGCTTAGTAATGCTGGGGGTATTTCCCCAGAAAAAGAGTTGTTCTGTACGTACCTGCAACATATGGATTCCTCATTACTGAAGCTTTAATAGATATATCGGGAAAACAAGCCTAAACTATCTGCTTCTATTAGCATTTTGTGAAAAGCAAACTATCTACTTCTGTTAAATGATCCAATAATGAATAAGAAATCAAGATTTCTACATACAATTCTTGCAAGTTAGGCAAACGACCAAGGCAGGAAGGTAGTGGACCGGTAAGTTTATTGTTCTCCAGATGTCTGCAGGCACGTTAAAGGATGAAAGTTAGGAACCGGTCACTTCTCATTAGAAGCTTACAGGAGAACAAGTACCACAGTGAAATGCCAATCCTGAATTCCTAATGAAATGTAGTATAATGTACCATACAGAGAAGAGCTTACACAATTCTTAGATTCATAAGGTTACTCAGATCAGGAAGTGGCCCTGTTAAGAAGTTGGAGTCCAACCACCTAAAGAAGATAAGAGCTGTTCAGTGGATATAAATTCCAGAAAATTAAGTCTTAGATATTGAACAATAGCACTTACAGCTCAGTCAATTCCTCCATGTGATTAAACTCGGAGGGAATTTCCCCCATCACATTCTGTCCTGACAGTACACTGTTCATCAGGTTAATATAATTAATTTCTGCATAATTCTTACATTGATTAATTTGTCTTCTGTAGTTATGCTTCCAATATTTAACGTGCAAAGTATTTTTTGTACCAGCATATCTAGTGAACTTGCTTAACCCCTAACTCTTCCTTAAGGAAAAGATGATGAATTATCAGATCCTGGTAAGTATAAGAAACCAGCAGTAGTTCTGGAAAAGCAGGTATTTCTATTTCAAAAATCCATCAGACTCTCTGAAGAATAGAAGGACCAGTCTAATAAAAACTAACAAGGTTGTTTTGTTATCAAAGATATGCTGTGTGGACTAAGTGCTGAAATGAACAAGAAATTTACCAACTTTGGATGCATTACATTTTTGTTATTCTTGGTGGTATTGTTGAGCTACAATTTACCCATTCCCAATGAACTGGAACACAAGGATCACCTCCTTCATTTGCCCAAAGGCTTTCAGCAGACATATAGCGAATGGCATTGAGAGCAGTCACTGACAATTCAAGAAATAATGAGTCATTAGCTCATCTTGTGAAGCAAATTCTTTGAACATAAATGCTTATGTGTAATATGATCAAATTGTGATTTGTGCATAGCCCAAATAATCTCTCAACTAAAGCTGAGCAAACAGCTAGAAGAGTTATATTCAAAACACTCCAAGGTCATCTTACCATCTAGCTGGTCAGTCTTTGCGGCAATCTGCTGGTATTTACTAATCTCAATTGCACTAAGGAGTGGTCCTCTAGTAGAATCAATGGTCTTGGAAAAGTTGAATGTCAGAACGAAATTCAGAGTGATGTTCATGTAGCTGGGTTCATAAAGTCTGTAGCTCCCATTGGCATTCTCTGCTATATTTACCACGGCATTGCTATAGTCAGGTACGTAAGGCTCTAGCAGTCTGAATTTCCGGGTTTCATTTGGAGCCAATTCTTCAATTTCAGCAAAGTATGCATAGGCTCGAGCGTTGGCGGGGAAACCTTCCAGGTTCAATCTGTAGCTGAGCTCTCCTTCGGTGCCAACAACTGCTGTTTGCATTACTTTAACAGGTGGATATTCTCTAGTCCTTGTATCAATGTTCTTTGATGTCCTGATTCTTTCTGTGCCGGGGGCCACTCCTACAAGAAAATTCTGTCTCCTATCAAGATCAGATTCCCAAATTCTGTCATAAGGATCATCTGGATACCTGTAAATGCAAAATCCATTGTGATATATTAGCACTGATGCCATCAAATGGCTGTATATACTTACGGTAAAAAAAAGCCATGATTTGCAAAGCAGTTCAACATGCTAAAACTGAAGAGCACCAACTCTTTCCCTTTGGCCTGTAAATCTAACGGCTTCTTTTATTTTCCCTGCCTACTTCGCATTAAGAGCTTGCGTACCGGATTGAAAAATGTTTCTCACCAAACTATTATCAGACACCAAATCAAAGGATACTTACCTCACTACATCCTTAGTTAGAGCACCAAAATTCACTCTAGCTGCAACATTTAAGAAGAAATTATCCTCATAATCTGTGGCATACATAGAAAGATTCAAGGGCCGGAGCTCAAGAGTAGATATGAAAGGAGAACCAGTTGTAGCACAGCATATGCAAACATTAATAGAATCTGAAGGAGCCCTGATCATCATTTCCTTCACATATATTCTCGAGGCATCCTGAATGGTCAGAGTTCCCCACTCAGTTGCATCCAAGTAGAGCCCAAATTTTGGGTATGCATCCTCATTTCCAGGGCTGCCATACCGAAATGTTGCACGAACTAGGTACCGCCTTCTCTTCTGGGTACTCAAACTGTAACAGTACTTCTTGTTGTCTGAAGGAAAGTCTCTTCGAGTTTGATACTGCATCCTGTTTCCGTTGGGATTTTCTACTTGTACTACTTTCCCATGTTTCATGATATCCATATCTGAACTCCATCCTAGTCCAGTACTTGGGTCAGTATAGTTACTTGTGCTTCCACAATCTATACTGATAAACTCTGCAGGGCATAATTAAACTATGGTGATTCTATAATATTCACTACTCTACTGATAGCTTTTAAAAAACATAGAAATTGACAAGCTTGAATTCATTTTGGGGCATCTTTTCTCAGACTCTTTGCCTAATGCTTAACTCATGTTACATTATAGATGAGTTCTTAGAATATGAATGCTAGCTCTACTTAATTCATAGTATTTTAGACAGTTGAATGAACAGAAAAAATCCCGGAATTCCCTGAATACAGAGAGTTGGTAACAAAACATACCTGTAACTTGGGACACAACAAAGGATGTAAAGTAGAGAAATACTACAAGTAACTGTGTAAATAAAGCCATTGAAGATCATCAGGAAGGCAAGACTGATTCTTTTGATCTTTTACTTTTAGGCTTATGTTTTTCACTAAATGATAAAAGAAAGACACTGGGTTAATTGACTTCAGCATCTAGCCCATCTTTCACGCTTTGTTTATTTGTTTTGCTTTTTTTTTTTTTTCTGATTGATAATGCATACACGTCTGTTTGTTTTTTCTTTCTTTGATTGTGTAATCTCCTTTTCCCAAGAAATAAAGATTTCGCGCTTACTTCAGAGAAAGAAACAAAAAAAAGTACTCCGTAAATGCAAAGAAAAGTCTGACATTCCTGAACCAGAGAAAGGGTGGAAAAATCGACATTGTCCCCATCGAGTCTCTTTCTATTCTCAGAAAGAAATACGGAAAAATCCAGCTGCCTGCTGGCTAATTTATTACAAAAGGTTGACAGATCTGACTAAGTTTGACCATGCCCCTGTACAAATCAAATAAAGAGCACCATTTAATGTACAAACCAAATATGCAATTTCTTTAAGGATCGGTTTTGCACTTTTCCCCCACCAAATAAGGATTTTTATTTGAGCAGTTATTTTCTACGAGTTTCTATGCCCTGTTAGCTTAATGGCGGAGGAAATTGCTACTTGTTTTAAATTCTTTTATTAGAATTAGAAATACAATTGATTGCTAGCTTCTTTAAAAGATATTAGGTTCAATTTTCAAATTCTCACCTTCTATACTTCTCTATAAAAAAAATTGAATTTAAAAATGTATCCTAAAAGATTTGAAAATAAAATCATATACGAAATCAAGTAAATATAAAAAATATTTTAAATTTGAAAGGATTCAAACACAAATTTTATATTTGTAACACTTTTTTTTTTTGTTCAAGTATTTGTAACACTTTTAAACCTTACAAAATGAATACATTTATAAGGTGATTGTGAAATTTCTTACTCAAAAATACATTCAAACTTTTTCTGTCCTCAAATTCAAAATTGATTGTAGAAAAGAAACAAAAAGAGAAGGTTCTTGGCAAATGATAAATTTTGGTACAATTGGGAGAAAAAAAACCAAACATTAAATTTAAAAGCTGCACTTAGCAACTGGTAAAATAATAAAAATGGGCGTGAACTGTTTAATGTTACAGAGCTCTGCAACAAACTTTAATCCGTCTCCAAAAGTAATTAATTCATTAATTAAACAGTAGCCCAGCATTCACGCGGTGATGCGGCTGCGTCTCGTCTGGACCACGTTGTCTTTATCTAACATGCAGAAAGAAGTGGGCCTGCCGCCTGGCCTGGGATTTTATTCAAATTAGACATTTATGAGATCATGGCCGCTAGTTTGCGGAGGCAATGGTACCATCACAGGGAGGCATTTTCTGATCAGTTTGGTAACTTTGGTTGCCCTCAGTTAAGTAAATTTGATCTGAATTTAAAAATGGTTTAATTTTATTTATGATTCAATACGATTTGATTACAAAAAAATAACAACTCAAACACTTTTTAATTTAAAATTGAATGATTTAAGAGATCAGTTTGATTTAAGAGGTCAAATACATTTCCTACTCATAAAACGAATAGGCATTTGCTAAAATAGTTTTTATTGGTATGTAAATTTGAAAGAACATTAAAATGAATTTAAATATTGTAAAATCCTAATTTCACATCAAGAAATTATGAGAATATGTAACTTTATATGTAAAGACTTAAATTCATACTTATAAAATGTTTTTTGTGAAACAAAATTATAAGACTTACGTTAACTTAAAAGATAATTATTTAATAGACGTTATGATATATGTACTATTTGTTATCCAAGTACAGCGTAAGAGTTAAGGCTTGATCCAACAATAAACACATATATTGTCAAACCGAGTTTTTTCCCATAGACCAACAGTTGAAAATTTTTGTTCTCAAATAAAGGTGATTTTAAACTTATTTACCTAAATGGTGTATTTGAAGCCATGTCAAATGCCACATCATTTTTTTAAGCTATGTCATATTTTTAACTCATTGCATTGAAAAGTCAAAAGTCTTAAAAGTATCAAAACCAACTACAAGAAATGAACAAAAAAAAAAACCAACTACAAGAAAGTCTTGAGGAATTCAGCTCTGCAATTCTTCTTTTTGAAGTATAGTTAATTGATAATAACCATGAAACAAACAAAAGAAAAAGAGAATTGCATTCGAATAGCTTATTAGGGGATGGTATCAATCACGAGTTTTCTATTGCCATTTCATTTTGTTTTAGCTAGTGTCTCCATTTGAGTCGATCTTGGATACACACTGAAAAAGGTACATACTACTTTACTCTCATTCAATTAAAATTGCTAGCAAATACAATAGAATTAAAAATGTGAAAATTTTAGGTAGGTGCTTCGTTTATGTATCATTCTTTTTTATCTAGATCACGTAGATACATTTTTAATGGATTCATTTTTATTTTGAAAATTTAACTTCTATTTAAAAAAAATGAAAATAGAACCTTTGACTGTTTTAATTAATAATGGTAGTGTGTACATTGTATAGTGTAATTAACATGTATGGTTGAAGTGGGTTTTATATGCAATCTACTAATCTGGTTTTTAAATAGTAAAAAGCTTTGTTATATGTATGTATTGTTGGATGCTATGGGGCCTTCTCACCTTAAAAAACTCAAGAAATGAGGTTTTCCCTCACACTTATAAATACACACTCAGTCCCTTCCACAACCGATGTGGGAATACTCCAACAATCTCCCCCTTCACACATTAGGCCTTGGGGGAGCACTTTTCTGCCTGGAACCGTGAACATCGAGAGATGTTGGGAACCTCAACAATCACTTCCTTCAACCATTGGGCCTTGGGAGAGCAAAGTGAGCCTTTTTTATTACCCGTAACAAATAAAGAGATGTTGGTAATCTGGGCTTTGATACCAGTGTTGGATACTATTGGGCCTTCTCATCCCAAAAGCTAGCTCAAAAGGTGAGGTTTTCCCTCCTACTTTATAAACACATACCCAACCTCTTCCACAACCGACGTGGGAATACCACAACATGTACCAAGTGTTTGCAGTTATTCTTCAAAGAATGTGTATTCCTTTAGTAATTATTTCGATGGCTATAAGCGAGAGTAAGAAAGTGGTTGAGTTTTTAGGGCATTTTTTGGGTTCATTAAACTTTCTTTTCTCTATTGTCGTAATCATCATTCTTTTAATTATTGAAATTGGTCTTCCATTATTTGTTTCTTATTTTTGTTAGAATGGATTATTTGCTTGTAGATTATAAAAGTGAGTTGCTTTACTCATTCAGCCATAAGGAATTATTGTTTTTGAAACTTACCTGCTATGAATTTTTTTCTAATTAATATTTTTTTTAGGTTGCATCATCAATACAAGCTATCCTAACTTTTACTTTCAAGTTGATTTGCATTCTCCATAATGTCACAATGCATGTAAGTAAAGCCAAGTCACATTTTTTTTTTTATGATGAAAGAGACTTTATTAAAGGGTTAATAAGTGGCCATATTTTATATATATGTATATATGTGTGTGTATTATCCCACGTTTTTTTATGATACTTAGATAATAAGTGTTTGCATGGAATTATCCCACTAAGTTTCTGTTTGAAGTTTAAAGTAGTTTTCATGCCTTGTCTTGTGATTAAAGTTAAAAGTTTCAAGACAAAAGTCTTCTTTCCTGTTGAATTATAAGTTGATTGAATAGCAATAAAGTCATAGTTTTGTTGTTGTCTTTAGGGTGAACAACTTTAAATTATACTCCACGAAATATGCACATGAAGCCAATTCTTTTTTTTTTTACAGGCTTGTTTTAGCTATTTAATCTAATAGTTTTGTTCAATTCTGCTAGGGATCCATTATTTGGAGAAAATTGTCTTTGACTTTCTTGTTCTCTTTATTAAAGATATTCCATATAGTTATGCCAATTATACTATATGCTAATTTGGCAATTGGTTCTTATTGACTCTCTCAACAAGTGCAACTCTTAATAGCAATAAGTATGCAATGCAATAATCTTACCTAATATTTGTCCTGCATAGTTTCTATTTACCCACCAGTTACTAATTTTAAGTAACTCTTAATAACTTAGACGTGCTACATAGTTGCAATGTCTCAATTTGTAGATAAAGGCTTATAGTTAGGTAAATGTTTTGTGCAAGTTTTTAGCAAATAGCAAAGATATGGACAAAGACATGATCTTATGCTTGCAGCAAGAGCCTTTAGACTGAAAAATCAAGATGCTATTGATGCAACTATCATTAACATGCTTGTAGACACATCATTAACAGCCAACAAGAATAATTTGGCTTTATTTTACTGTTATATATAACATTATGGCAACTTGGAATGCTATTGGAGAAAAATAATTTGGCTTCACTTTACAAGCCATACTCGATGTGGAACCTCCCACCACGATGCGTGAGGTACAAAGGTTGACAGGGAGAATCATTGCACTTAATCGCTTCTTGTCAAAATCAGCTAAAAGTAACCTACCATTTTTCAAGACTCGTTGAGGTGGAAAGAAATTTGAATGAACCGATGAGTGTCGGGAGGCTTTTGATAATCTAATGAAATATCTTCAAGAGCTTCCTTTGTTATCAAGACCTTGTACTGGGGAGCAACTCTTTATGTATTAAGGGGTAGGAGAAAAGGCAATTAGCACAGTTTTATTAAGGAAAGATAGGGATAGGGACCAACCGGTTTACTATGTGAGTAAGGTAGTACTAGATGCTCAAACAAGGTACCTCCAAGCTGAAAAAGTGGCCCTATCTCTAATAATAGCAACTCGGAACTTGCGCCCCTATTTTCAGGCACATTCGGTCATTGTCCTAACTGACCAACCTTTGAGGCAGATTTTGCAAAAGCCTGAACATTCAAGATGACTAAGTGGGCAATTGAGCTTAGTGAGTATGACATATACTTCTAGCCTCACCAAGCAATAAAAAGGCAAGCCTTAGCAGATTTCATTGTTGAGTGTATAGGTAAGGAAGGTCAAAATGAACCTGAGATAATATGGTGGAAACTATTCGTAGACAGGGCTAGTAATGTAAATGGCAGCAGAGTAGGAGTAGTTCTAATATCACCCGAAGGAGAAACTTTGGAGTACTCTTTGCACTTTGACTTCCCAAGCTCAAACAACATTGTTGAGTACGAAGCTTTGATAGTGAGAATGAAGCTGGCTTTGAAATTACAAATCAATAATCTGATGGCTCATAGTGACTCACAGTTAATGGTGAATCAGTTTCATGGAGAGTATGAAGCACAAGAGTCTATCCTGATATCATACTGGCAAAAAGTTCAACTGTTGACGTAGTCATTCCAAAATTTTCAATTAATTCAAATCAATTGGTTTGAGAACACTCATGCGGATGCCCTTTCTAAGTTGGCCTCTTCCAAGGAAACGAAAGGTAAAATAGTGAGGGTAGAATGTCTAACCAAGCCAAGCATTGAGGAAGGGGAAAATTGTGACATTGAGATTGGAGATGACTGGAGAACTCCAATCAAGAACTATATTTTATTAAAATTACCACTTACACAATAATACTACTCTAATATATTATTAAATTATATTTTAATTTACTATTAGAATTATTATTTTTATCCACACTTCAATTTTATATTTAATAGAAAATAAATAAATTATTTTTAATAAATACTTAATTCTATTAAAATAATACTTACATACTAAGAGATTATATAATTTATTCTTAAAAGATTATTATAATAAAATATACAAACCATTATTATAAGATACCAAATTGGTTTATTCATGTATAAGATTATTATAATATAATAAATAATTAATTATCACTAGCTTGATTTATAATTTTCTCCTTCAATGATGTCCAAGCTTATAAAAAAAAATTATACTTGTATTGTTTAATTTAATTATTTAACTTTTTCTAATCTTAAAAACTTGAATTTTAATTTTAAGATTAGGTTTTTTTTAATGTAAATTTAATATTTTTTTATACTTGAAACTTTAAGAAAATATAGCTTAAATTTAATTTTATTAATAATGTCCTTAATGTGTTGCACAAAATATTAAATTAAAAGTTTCAAGCAAATATTGAAATTTTATAATTTTTTTTATATTTGATTTATTATTGTATTAAAATTAAAATTTTATTATAAAATAAAAATAATAAAATGTTAAAATGATTTTTATAATAAAATTAAATGTTAAATTAATAATATATTTATTATTATAAATAGAATAAGTATAATATTAAAGATTATTTAATATCATATATTATGGTATGTTAAATTAATTTTATTTAATAATTGAATTAAAAAATTCAATACTTATTTTGCTAGTAATACATAATTGATATAATTGTATAATAAATAATAATTGTTTTCAAAATTTTAAACTTTTAAATTAAAAAGGTGTATCAATTATTTATTTATTTTTAAATAATAATGATATAATTATAATTCAAGTTTTTTTGGATTATAAAATTAATTTTTTATGAGTTTCGGATTGGATCGGTTTCAATTTATGATCGTATTGAATTCGGATTATGTCGGATTCGAGTTGTGTCGGATTCAGATTTTTCGGTTTCAAGCTTTTGACATTGTTAATCAATTCGAATCAATCTAGATAGTCTCGAGCGGATTGTTAGACTCGGGTAAGCTGTTGCCACATCTATTAATGATTAGTTGCACCATGGGAGCTGCTAGGATCCAACTCGATTTCGCATCACTTTCACTATGTTACTGCAAATACTTGTTTATTTCTCGAAGCGTCATCCTCCTACTCCCTTACAAAACTTTTTCTCATAGCTCTCGCAACTCTCGCAACAACGCCTGCCAATCGGCAATCCTGGCACAATTTTGGGCTACCTCAATCGTTTTCGGTCGCAACTCATCACTTTCCACAATGTCCCAAGCTGTCTGTCTGGGTTTTACATATTTTTTTAATTACGGCAAGTTGAAAACTAGCATTTAATAATTAATTTATAGTTTAAATTATAGTTTATACAAATTAAAAAAAATAAGTATTAGTATTTGAAAAATTCAAGTATTATCCACACAAGAATGGGCTAAATTCAATTCCTTTAAATCCTTTCATCCATGACTAGATATTTTGTTTGAAAAATATATATTAATTTGAATAAAATAAGCATAAGATAATTTAAATTGATATTATATGATGCATTTGATATATATTAATTTAAATAAAATCTTTAATAAATATTTGGATAAATACAATCTTAAATACTACATTTAAGACTTTTTTTGAACACTTATTTTTTTTTTAAAAAAAAGTCTAATGCGAAAAGCTGCTGATCAGGTGGCTAGAACAATGACTAATATTCAGAAGTCAGAAAGAAACAACATAGAAAACAAGAGAAAAAAAAAACAAACAAATAAACGATAGAGATAATCAAACCAAGTTAGATGAGAGAAGACTAGACATACAAATGGTGAGGTAATTTAATAAGTTGTAGGAATCGATCAATGAGCAACTAGCATGTAAAACAAGCTGTCTGTCTGGGTTTTATAACTTGTGTTTCAATATGACAAGTTGAAAACTAGCATGTAATGATGTAATACTTAAATTATGTTTTTGATCAACAGAGAAGAAGTCGAGATAAGTTTAGATGCACAGCTTAATTTTCTTTAATTTTAATGAAATACTCACGAAATAAAAGAATGGGCAATCCTTGTATTTTGAAAGACAAAAATTTCTGAAGTACTAAAACAGGGGAGTCTTCAGCGGATGACCTGAGTTTACACTAACATGCACCTGAGTTTTCAACATTGACAATTTCCATTACAAATGAAAATGAACTGTCCCAACGGCAAATTAGTATGAAGAGAAATACATTTTTGAGTTCAAAGGAATGTGGCACTAGATAGAGCAACTCAACCTGCAATGAAAAGGGAAGCTCAACTGTTACTTCACAACGCAACTAGGCTGTGATGAATGAAGGGAAACTGGAACAATTAAGAGTATGAGAGTAGAAGATATTCTTACCATCTGAGTTCAATCGACATGAGCCTTAGTGTCTCGCAAGTAAAAAAACAGTATTGCCTTCTTCCAACTCACTCTTCTTCAGAATTTTTTTTTTTTGATGAAAAACCATTTATTAATTATTACTATGAGAGTCAGGATTACAGAAGGGGAATGGAGGTACAGCATACCATTCCTTTCTCTCTCCTACATCGCACTCCAACTTTGCTACATTATGAGCAAATTTATTAGCAAGCCTATTGACATAATTAATAGTTATAAAATCAAATAGTCGGACCACATCCTGGATGTCGTAGATGATACTTGCTCCTTTCCAGTAGGAAGAAAAATATGAGGAAACTTCTTGTACTGCCACCAAGCAATCACTTTCCAGAACCATTTGTGAAAAACCCAAAGCATGTGCTTGACACAATCCAAACCAAATTGCTTTCATCTCTGCATGAAGGGGATCAACCACATGACTCAGCTTCGTCACCGCTACATGAAGCACTTTCCCTGTTGAATCTCGTGCCACCATTCCTAGAGCAGCCTGATTCGACGAATAAGAGGCATCCACATTACATTTAACAACATCTCCAGGTGGTTTCTGCCAGGACAACGGGGTCTGAGGATGGGAATTGGATGGTACACTCGTCAACTGCAGTTCTTGACTTTCCCTGCACAACTGTTGAGTCATTTGCTGAATGGCCCGCACGGTTTTACACCGTTTTTCAAGGAGACATTTATTTCTATTGTGCCAAATGACCCAACACATAACAGCAATAGTTGTCTTCTCTCCCACCTGGTTTGCCTTATCAAAAATTGATTCCCAAAAAGCCACAGATGACATACCAGAAGGTTGAATAGCCAAAACCCCTGGCACCGAGTTCTGCCATACCATTGCACTCAATTTACATACAAAGAGCACGTGGTACCAGTCTTCTCCATCCAAACCACAAACTGGACAAATAGCATCCGTCACAATACGTTTCCACCTTAAATTTGCCATTGTAGGCAAGATATTATGAACCAGTCGCCAAAGAAAACAGCTAATCTTTGGTTGTGAAGGGAGATTCCAAATATAAGCCCAAACAGGATGTCGAGTATTAACCTGTTTCTACAACAATCTCCGGGCTACGTAGTATGCAGATTTCACCGTGAATTGACCCAATACAGAATCCAACCAGATTAACTTGTCCTTAGTATTCGATGCAGACAATGGAATACTAAGAATATAGTCACGATCTGGTACATTAAACAACTCATTAAGCAAATCCAACCTCCACGTTTTATGATCTGGGGCAATGAGATTGACTACCTTGAAAGCTGTAGGCGTGCCTGCAACCATACAACCAGGCTGATACAGTGGGGGTTTAAATATCCACTTATCCTTCCACACATCCACTAGCTGACCATCACCAATCCGCCAAATTGATCCCACATGTACCACTTTCTTCTTTCTAAGAGACTCATCCAAAGGAAGGAGGAATTATAACACTGCTTAGCATTATGGAAATTATCATTCTGAAAATACCTACCCTTTAGTACCTGGTAACAGAGAGATGAAGTTGAGTGTTGCAAACGCCACCACTGTTTAGCCAAAAGTGATAAGTTGAAAGACTCAAGGTCTCTAAACCCCATACCACCTTCAAATTTTGAACAGCATAGAGAGTCAAATGGAAGCCAGTGAATTTTATTTCTCCCTTGCTGATTACCCCACCAAAAATTGGCTATTAACGAGTGAAGCTGGGCAATGAAATTCCGTGGCAACTTGAAACAGAACATATGATATTGAGGTATAGCTAAAGCTATTGATTTAATAAGAGTCCCCTTACCTGCATAAGATAAAAGTTTACTTTGCCATCCTTGAACCCTCCTCCAGAGCCTTTCCTTTATAAGCTCAAATTCTCTCTTCTTAGATCGCCCTATCAGTAGAGGCAATCCCAAATATTTATCTTGGCCAAAACTCCTATGAACTCCCAGTAAGTCCATTATGTAAATGCGGCTATCCCCATCCATATTGTTACTGAAATGAATAGATGATTTTTGCAAGTTCACAACCTGTCCTGATTCCTCTGCATACACTTGTAGTATATTAAGAATGGTTTGACAGTCCCGGGAATGAGCTCGAAATAATAGCAGACTATCATCTGCAAAAAACAAATGCGTGACTGTTGGTGAGGCTCTGGCAATCCGAACACCCCTCAAACACCCATCTGCCACCGCTTTCTGGATTAAGAACGACAGGCCTTCAACACATATAATGAAAAGATATGGAGAGAGTGGGTCTCCTTGCCGCAGCCCCCTACTCGGAATTATCTTCCTACTTAACCTCCCGTTAACCTTAACAGAATAAGACACAGTACGCACACACTTCTGGATTAACGAAATCCAACGCTCAGCAAAACCCATTGCTCTCATCATATCCTCCAAAAAATGCCATTCAACACGGTCGTAGGCGTTACTCATATCCAACTTCAAGGCCACCTCACCCATTGCACCAGTTCGCTTTGTTTTCATATGATGGAACATCTCATACGCCACCATAACATTATCAGATATCTGCCTACCATGTACAAATGCACTTTGTGCCTCCCCAATAATCTTGGGCATCAAGACCTTCAATCTGTTGACTAGTGTTTTCGATATTAGTTTGTAAACAACATTACATAAGCTAATCGAACGAAAATCTGTCACAGACCTTGGATTACAAATTTTTGGGATAAGCACAATTGTTGTGGAGTTGATACAACTAATATCCATATCTCCATTAAGAAAACACAAGACCAGCCGTTTAATATCCTCTCCCACAATCTGCCAATAGTTCTGAAAAAAACCCGCAGTCATCCCATCAGGACCAGGTGACTTAGCTGGATCCATTTGCTTCAGCGCGATATCAACCTCTCCACCTGTGAACTCAGCACATAAACTCTCATTGTCAAGTGTAGACAATCTCCTTGTTATCCCCGTGCTAATTTGTCTCACCATTGGTTGACTAGTGGATGAAAATATTCCCAAGAAATAATCTATAAATGTATGCTGAATCCTATCCGGATCAGCAGTAATCTCACCGGTCACCGTCTCTAGATTAGAAATCAAATTATTTCTTCTTCGGTGTGTTGCCACGGCATGAAAAAACCTTGTGTTTCTGTCGCCTTCTTTGAGCCAGAGAGCTTTAGACCGTTGTCGCCACAGAACCTTTTCTTGTCGAAGTAACTCAGACAACCGACACTGAAGAACCTTCATCCACTCATGGTCATGCCAAATAGAATCAACACTTAATTGCTTCTGGAGGTCCTGAATTTGACGGCCCAGCACACCATTTTCCGTATGATCCCATTCTTGCAACTCATTACCATACAACCGCAGCGTTAAGGACAAGTCAGTAAAGCTACCAATCTGTTTGGAGGACCACAACGATTGCACCACTTCCTTACACCGACTATTGCGTAGCCACATATTCTCAAACATGAACTGCTTGGAATGTCCACCTCGTCCATTATATTGCTGAAATTCAAACAGTAGGAAAAAGTGGTCCGATATGGTGGCGAAAATATGCTTCTCCGTTGCTTTAGGGAACATGGACCACCAATGTTGATTGCCAAATCCTCGGTTTAATCTCTCCACCACTTTATCTTCCCCTGAACCCCTACTCCAAGTGAACCACGAACCAATAATAGGAAATTCTATGAAGCTACACTCATCCACCACCCTTCTAAATGCTGCCAATTGGCTATATGGACGATCAACCCCTTTAACTTATCCTGTGGACTTAGTAGTTCATTAAAATCTCCAACACAAAGCCAGGGAAGCCTGTTACCACTGTTCAGTCGCCTAAGCAAATCCCAGGATAAGTGCCTTTCATGGGTAATAGGATGTCCATAGAATCCAGTGAATCTCCAACCCTGTTGACCTGTTGTGCTAGGAAGTAGGACGTCAATATGGTTCATAGAGAAGGATTGAAGAGTAGGAGTCAACATATCATCCCACAACAACGCAATACCTCCGGCTCTACAAATGCTATCCACCACAAATATTTCGTGATAACCCCATGTCACACGCAACCATTCCATCTCAGCTCTCTTCCTTTTTGTCTCACTAAGGAAGAGAAGTTGGGGCCTATGCTTCTTGACCATTTTGGTCACTTCATGAACTGATCGAGGGGACCCCAACCCTCGACAGTTCCAACTTAAGATCTTCATTATGGTCGGCAGGGTTGGTGGATCTCACCAACCTCTGCCGATGGTACATTATCAGAAACAGGCTCATTCATTACAACCTCAACCTCACAGACACGTTTAGGTTCAGTTTCAACCTCTAGTAAAGCAGTCCTATCTGGTCCCCGCTTCTTCACAATACTAGTGCCCCCATACAAGGTACCAGTAGTGGACTTATAGACACGTCCCCTTCGACTGCACCTCGATTTTGTAACTGCAGAAATATTCATGGTAGGCACACATTTCCCAGCCTCATTCAATACATCCCCTTCCTTAGATTGCATTGTAGGATTCACAACATTAGAAGTCGAGCCCCGCTCCATCTTCCTCCCAGACTCATCTCCCACAAAAGGAATCCGGCAACTAATTGTTGCCTTTCCCTGTGATGTAAATTCACCCTTCTTGCCAGAAAGAGAGCCCAATATTGGTGTAGAGTGCGAGATGAGGACTTCAGTATCCTGCCTGCCAGAATTAGGAAAAGGGGGCCCTACTAACTCAGTGAAATTCTTTGGCATATCAGCCATTAGCCAAGACCCATAATCCCTTCGTACTACTCCGAACTCTTTCTTTTGTTGAGCCGCTACATCACACTCGGCTTCTTGATGATCAAGACATCCACAAACAAAGCAGAAGTCTGGGAGCCGTTCATAATGGAAGGAAATCAGTCTGGTTTCACCATCAAATGGAGACACAACTTTAACCCCTCGTTTCAACGGTGTACGAATGTCCAAGATCACCCTGACACGGAGCCATTTCCCCCACGCTACCAATCCACCCTGCATATCCACTTCCACAACATCCCCAAGCAACTTTTCTAGAACAATGCCAATAGTAGAATTCATCATACCCAGGGGCAAACCATGAATCTGGACCCAGAATGGACAAAAGCACATAGTAATTTGATCAGGGATGGTGAAACCATCGAAATCTTTCAAGACCATCATGGACTTATTAAAGGTCCATGGTTGGCTTTGCAGGACCCTCTCTTTCTCCGTAGAGTTGCCAAAATAGTAGAGGAACAAATTCTCACCCACTTCCCGAATCATTAATCCTTCAGATAGCCTCCAAATTTTGTAGAAAACAGTTTTCATGGCCTCTAGATTAACATTTCGTTTAGTGAAGATACGACCCAGCAAACAGTTATGTCCTCTTTCAAGAGTATCCGAGAACCACTCACTGCTCAGTAAAATCGATTCTTTTTCAGATTCAGTCAAAGACAACTTCGACCAGAGAGCATCCAAACTATCAGCCATTGGAAGAATGAAGAAAAGGAACACCAGATAACAGTAAAAGTGGAAGAATCGAGATGAACACAGTAACAAACGAGAACAAGAACAACGAAAACAAAGACAGAACTTGTAGAAACACAAGACAGCACTCTCATGAAACGGTTAAAGTCGCCTAACCGTCAGAGAGAAAAAACGGTTTCTTTTAGGTGTTCTAGTTGATGGGCGCGCGCGGATGTTGATTAGGGAAGCAGACGCGGGCTAGAAGTCTAGTCCAATCAGAACTCTGATTGGATGGGCGCGCGCGGATGCTGGAGAAGAGGCAAACGCGGACCAGGACTCTGAGAAGTGGAGTTCGACTAGGATTGGGACAGAGAAGGCAGTTGGCGGACGAAACACTTCTAGGTGCGATCTGAGAAGCGCGGATAGCTAGTTAAGTCCAAGAGGGATTGTAATAGCTAAGGACGGAGCCTGGATGAGTGCGCACACCTGGCACTTAAGATATGAGCTGGCGACCGCTAGCATTGGACAGACTGGGCAGAGTCATTGTGCAGCAAGGACTCTGGCGGGTGAAGAGTTTCTGTTGAGCTTGGTCTCCTAAGAATTTTAGATAAACTAGAATTCCTAATGGCTGGGGATGTCAGCCACAGTATTGCCTACAAATATAGTCATGTACAACAGTGGACTACTAATGAATTGATAAACAGAGTTAGGGAACTTTGGCCTTGTAAGAGAGTCCACGCAGCAGACTTGTAATTCCTTTTAAGAGAGTGAATAAAAGGTTGGGGACAAGGGTGTTCCTGTAAACGTGTGTGCTTGGCTTTGTGTTTGTGCGCTTATCTTTGCTATTGGGCTTGTGCGCGTGCTTGGGTGGTGGTGCGCGCATTGTTGTACGTCAGTGTGCTGTCGGGTGAGTGTCGTTTACTCACAGATCGAGTGGCTGAAGTAGGTGCACGGAGAGCCTAGTGCCATCACGGGGCGGAGAAAAATCAGTGGGAAAAGTTTGACCCGTTACAATTTGGTATCAGAGCTGGCGTTCGGCGTTCGACTGCTGGCGAATCGATGGCAGGATCACTCAGTGAACGAGTTGGTGTTCTGGAGGCGCTGGTTGGTGCACCGGCCCCTAATGCTGCGTCCCTGTCGGAGCAAGCGGAGCTTCAGTTGCAGGCCATGGTTGATTTGCAGCGGATGGTCAGTGATAACCAGAAGGATATGGTGGTCCAGTTTGATGACTTGCTCGTGCAGATCCAATCATTGTCTGATCGGTTTGAAGGTAAATTTTCTAACATTGAAACTGATGTTAGTTTGCTAAAGAGGGTTGTTGCAGGGTCCTCAAGTAGCGGTGCTGGTGATAGACCCTCAAAGCTAAAAGTCCCGGAGCCTAAGCAATTCGGTGGGAGTCGAAGTGCCAAGGAGTTGGAGAACTTCATCTAGGATATGGAGCAGTATTTCAAGGCTGCTCACGTAGCGGAGAGTGACCGGGTGTTGATTACTAGCATGTACCTCACCGGTGAAGCTAAACTGTGGTGGCGGACAAGGTTGGATGATGATGCAAGTGCTGGACGAGAAGCGATCCAGACTTAGGAAGCGTTGAAGAAGGAATTGAGGGAGCAATTCCTTCCAATGAACACGGCTTGGCAGGCTAGAGAAGCACTAAAGAAACTAAGGCACACGGGTTCTGTGCGGGACTACGTCAAGGAGTTCAGTTCGTTGATGCTGGAAATCACGAACATGACCGAGGAAGATCAGGTGTTTAACTTCCTGTTGGGTCTGCAGCTTTGGGCTCAGGCGGAGCTGAGGCGATTGAAGGTGACGGATCTATCTTCAACTATTACTGCTGCGGATAGTTTGAGTGACTATCGAATTGGATCTTCTTCATCCAACACTGACAAGAGGAAGTCCAAGGAGGATAAGAGGAATCGGAAGCGTGGCAAAGATAGAAAGTGGGGCAAGAAGCAAAGTGAAAGCGAGTCATCCGAGTCAGGGGAATCGGATGCACCCCCAGGTAAACCTAAATCTGGTTGTTTCCTTTGTGATGGACCTCATCGTGTGAAGGATTGTCCTCATAGGCAGAGGCTTTCTACTCTAATAGCGCAGACAGATTCTGAAAGTGAGGCGGAAGAGGTGAATCTTAGAGTCAATCCCTTGCGGTTGCTGAATGCTATCACGGTGGGCAAGCGAGGCCTTAACCAGGGGCTGATGTACGTGAAAGCAGAGGTGAATGGGCAGAGTGTGCGTGCCATGTTGGATACAGGAGCTACCAACAATTTCATCTCCCAGTGGTTGGTGCAACGACTTGGATTGACCGTCTCCAAGTGCTCAAGTCAGATCAAGGCTATAAACGTGAAGGCACAGCCTGTCTTAGGCGAGACCACTGTTGTGATGAAGGTGGGCAGATGGGAACAGGAGTGTAAGCTTACAGCATTGTTGCTTGATGATTTTGAGTTGATCCTCGAGTTGGAATTTTTCAATGATGCAAAGGCAGCACCAATACCTCATTTGGGTGGCCTGTTGATTTGTGACGAGAGGTGCCCATGCTTTGTCCCAACAGAGAGTGAGGGGACTAAGGCAGAAAAGTCCTTAATGCCGGCGAAATCAGAAGGGAAAAGAGGGAAGACAATCAGGTTGGTGGCCCTTGTCCAAATCGATGGCTCTTTTGATGATATCGCGGAAGTGCATGCGGGTGCATCGGGCAGAGGCAGTGAAGTGGTAAGGGTCCAGGGTGGACACCCCATTAATATCAAGATTGATAGCAGGAAAAGAGAGCTGATTGCTGGTGAGTTTGAGACAGCATGTGTGAGACATATGAGCGCAGTCGATTGCTTGGATGCAAGGTCAGCGGAGTCCCTTACACATTATAGTCTTCACCGACCAAGCAAGGATGTGCGGATGGTAGACAGAATTGAGGTACCCTCATATGATGCTTTCAATTTTATTGTCCATTCTAACGTTTGTGATCGGATTAGGCAGGTGTTCAAGGCAGACACTAGCCACTGTCGTGTTAGGCAGTAGGCCAGGGAGGGCTTGGTTTGATGTTGGGTCATAAACAGCCTGTGGTATGCTTGCGGGGGCAGGTTGTGGGTTCCTATGAGTGAAGAACTGACGCGTGTATTAGCGCATGATCTAGGAATAACAGAAGAACTTCCAAGCATAGGAAGGATGATTGATTTTATTTTCTGGCCAGGAGACATGGGGTTTGTCCATGCCATTGTGATGAACAAGCTATTGAGACAGGCGGGGCTGTTTCAACCACTACCGACTCCAGGCAGATTGGGGGAGTCTTTGTTTCAGGTAGGATTGCACGTGCGTGATAGATGGGGATCTATCTTTGTAGTGGCTGATCGTTTGGATGTATGTGCGATGCTGGTGGCTGCTCCTCGTGCCTGCATTGCCAAGAAACCAAGTATGGTGCTATTAAGACAACATATGGTGAAGATGCTCAACAGTGATCGTTGTGCTTGGGGTACAGGTCAGAATTGGAGAAATGTTTCGTGTGAGAAACTCTTGCAGCACTATGGGATAGTGTGTGGATGCAAGGAGCAGGTGGCTCATTTAGACAACCTCCCGACGAGGACGTCGGCTTCATTTGACGGGGGAGAGTTTGTTACGCCCTTGTGAGCTGGGGCGCGCCCGTGCACAAGCTGGTGCGGGCTGAGACTAGCCATGCCTTCGGAGCGGGCATGGGACAGGCTTTCGTTGGCTACGGAAGTAGAAGCATGTGGGGACATGTGTGGATGGCAATCGAAGCATGCAAGATGTGCGCACTGTGGTAAGAGGCAGCACAGCACATGTCTGGACAGTGTGCAATGGTGCGCGGAACCAGGACTGCTGGTAGTCTGATCGGCTGGGCGCGCGCGGATGCTGAAGAGGAAGCAGACGCGGGCCAGAGGTCTAGTCCGACCAGGACTCTGGTTGATGGGCGCGTGCGGATGCTGGAGAGGAAGCAGACGCGGGCCAGAGGTCTAGTCCGACCAGGACTCTGGTTGATTGGCGCACGCGGATGCTGATGAGGGAAGCAGACGCGGGCCAAAAGTCTAGTCCAACCAGGACTCTGATTGGATGGGCGCGCGCGGATGTTGGAGAAGAGGCAGACGCGAACCAGGACTCTGAGAAGTGGAGTTCGACCAGAACTGGGACAGAGAAGGCAGCTGGCGGACGAAAGACTTCCAGGTGCGATCTGAGACGCGCGGATAGCTAGTTAAGTCCAAGAGGGATTGTAATAGCTAAGGACGGACCCTGGATGAGTGCGCACACCTGGCACTTAAGATATGAGCTGGCGACCGCCAGCACTGGACAGACTGGGCAGAGTCATTGTGCAGCAAGGACTCTGGCGGGTGAAGAGTTTCTGTTGAGCTTGGTCTCTTAGGAATTTTAGATAGACTAGAATTCCTAATGGCTGGGGATGTCAGCCACAGTATTGCCTACAAATATAGTCATGTACAACAGTGGACTACTAATGAATTGGTAAACAGAGTTAGGGAACTCTGGCCTTGTAAGAGAGTCCACGCAGCAGACTTGTAATTCCTTTTAAGAGAGTGAATAAAAGGTTGGGGACAAGGGTGTTCCTGTAAACGTGTGTGCTTGGCTTTGTGTTTGTGCGCTTATCTTTGCTATCGGGCTTGTGCGCGTGCTTGGGTGGTGGTGTGCGCACTGTTGTACGCCAGTGTGCTGTCGGGTGAGTGTCGTTTACTCATAGATCGAGCGGCTGAACTAGGTGCGCGGAGAGCCTCGCGCCATCACGGGGCAGAGAAAAATCAGTGGGAAAAGTTTGAACTGCTTCCCTCATCAGCATCCGCGCACGCCCATCCGATCAGACTACTCGCGGTTCTGGTTCTGCGCACAATTGCACACTGTCCAGACATGTGCTGCACTACCTCCTACCACAGCGCGTATGTCCTGCACGCCTCGATTGCCATCCGCGCATGTCCCCACATGCTTCCGCTTCCGCTTTCGCAGCCAACGAAAGCCTGTCCCATGCCCACTCCGAAGGCATGGCTAGTCAGCCTGCACCAGCTTGCGCACGGGCACGCCCCAGCTCACAAGGGCGTAACAAACTCTCCCCCACCGAATGAAGCCAACGTCCTTGTCGGGAGGTTGTCTAAACGAGCCCACTGCTCTTTGCATCCACACACTATCCCATATTGCTGCAAGAGTTTCTCACACGAAACATTTCTCCCATTCTGACCTGTACCCGAAGCACAACGATCGCTGTCTAGCATCTTCACCCTGTGCTGACTTGATAGCACCATACTCAGTTTCTTGGCAATGCGGGCACGAGGAACAGCCACCAGCATCGCACACACATCAAAACGATCAGCCACTACAAAGATAGATCCCCTTCTACCATGCGCGCGCAATCCTCCCTGAAACAAAGACTCTTCCAATTTGCCTGGAGGCAATAGTGGTTGAAACAGCCCCGCCTGTCTCAATAGCTTGTTCAGCACAGTGGCACGAACAAACCCCATGTCTCCTGGCCAGAAAATAAAATCAATCATCCTTCCTATGCTTGGAAGTTCTTCTATCATTCCTGGATCATGCGCTAATACGCGCATCGGTTCTCCACTGATAGGAACCCACAACTTGCCCCAGCGAGCATACCACAGGCTGTTTATGACCCAACATCGAACCAAGCCCTCCGTGGCCTGCTGCCTAACACGACAATGGCTAGTGTCTTCCTTGAACACCTGCCTAGTCCAATCACAAATGTTAGAGTGGACAAGAAAATTGAAAGCATCATATCAGAGCCGTCTTTCGGCGTTCGACTGCTAGCGGATCGATGGAAGGAACACTCAGTGAACGAGTTGGTGTTCTGGAGGCACTGGTTGGTGCACCAGCCCCTGATGCTGTGTCCCTATCGGAGCAAGCAGAGCTTCAGTCACAGGCCATGGCTGATTTGCAGCGGATGGTCAGTGATAACCAGAAGGATATGGTGGCCCGGTTTGATGACTTGCTCGCGCTGATTCAATCATTGTTTGATCGGTTTGAAGGTAAATTTTCTAACATTGAAACTAATGTTAGTTTGCTAAAGAGGGCTACTGCAGGGTCCTCAAGTAGTGATGCTGGTGATAGACACTCAAAGTTGAAAGTCCCCGAGCCTAAGCAATTCGGTGTGAGTCGAAGTGCCAAGGAGTTGGAGAACTTCATCTGGGATATGGAGCAGTATTTCAAGGCTGCTCACGTAGCGGAGAGTGACCGGGTGTCGATTACTAGCAT
The DNA here is from genome assembly GCA_032173925.1 of Heritiera fomes. Lineage (NCBI taxonomy): Eukaryota > Viridiplantae > Streptophyta > Magnoliopsida > Malvales > Malvaceae > Heritiera > Heritiera fomes. Next base: position 8,561,181 of record JAPDPM010000009.1, on the reverse strand, counting down.
GTACCTCACCAGTGATGCTAAACTATGGTGGCGGACAAGGTTGGATGATGATACAAGTGCTGGACGAGAAGCGATTCAGACTTGGGAAGCGTTGAAGAAGGAATTGAGGGAGCAAATCCTTCCAATGAACACGGCTTGGCAGGCTAGAGAAGCACTGAAGAAACTAAGGCACAAGGGTTCTGTGAGGGACTACGTCAAAGAGTTCAGTTCGTTGATGCTAGAAATCACGAACATGACCGAGGAAGATCGGGTGTTTAACTTCCTGTCGGGTCTGCAGCCTTGGGCTCAGGCGGAGCTGAGGCGATTGAAGGTGACGGATCTACCTTCGACTATTGCTGCTGCGGATAGTTTGAGTGACCATCGAATTGGATCTTCTTCATCCAACACTGACAAGAGGAAGTCCAAGGAGGATAAGAGGAATCGGAAGTGTGGCAAAGATAGAAAGTGGGGCAAGAAGCAAAGTGAAAGTGAGTCATCCGAGTCAGGGGAATGGGATGCACCCCCAGGTAAACCTAAATCTGGTTGTTTCCTTTGTGATGGACCTCATCGTGTGAAGGATTGTCCTCGTAGGCAGAGGCTTTCTACTCTAATAGCGCAGACAGATTCTGAAAGTGAGGCGGAAGAGGTGAATCTTAGAGTCAATCCCTTGCGGTTGTTGAATGCTATCACGGTGGGCAAGCGAGGCCTTAACCAGGGGCTGATGTACGTGAAAGCAGAGGTGAATGGGCAGAGTGTGCGTGCCATGTTGGATACAGGAGCTACCAACAATTTCATCTCCCAGTGGTTGGTGCAATGACTTGGATTGACCGTCTCCAAGTGCTCAAGTCAGATCAAGGCTATAAACGCGAAGGCACAGCCTGTCCTAGGCGAGACCACTGTTGTGATGAAGGTGGGCAGATGGGAATAGGAGTGTAAGCTTACAGCATTATTGCTTGATGATTTTGAGCTGATCCTCGGGTTGGAATTTTTCGATGATGCGAAGGCAGCACCAATACCTCATTTGGGCGGCCTGTTGATTTGTGACGAGAGGTGCCCATGCTTTGTCCCAACGGAGAGTGAGGATACTAAGGCAGAAAAGTCCTTGATGCAGGCGAAATCAGAAGGGAAAAGGGGGAAGACAGTCAGGTTGGCGGCCCTTATTCAGATTGATGGCTCTTTTGATGATATCGGGAAAGTGCACGCGGGTGCATCGGACAGAGGCAGTGAAGGGGTAAGGGTCCAGGGTGGACACCCCATTGATATCGAGATTGATAGCAGGAAAAGAGAGCTAGTTGCTGGTGAATTTGAGATAGCACGCGGTTGACATATGAGCGCAGTCGATTGCTTGGATGCAAGGTCAGCGGAGTCCCTTGCATATTATAGTCTTCACCAACCAAGCAAGGACGTGCATATGGTAGACAGAATTGAGGTAGCCTCATATGATGCTTTCAATTTTCTAGTCCACTCTAACATTTGTGATCGGACTAGGCAGGTGTTCAAGGAAGACACTAGCAACTGTCGTGTTAGGCAGCAGGCCACGGAGGGCTTGGTTCGATGTTGGGTCATAAACAGCCTATGGTATGCTCGCTGGGGCAAGTTGTGGGTTCCTATGAGTGGAGAACTGACGCGCGTATTAGCGCATGTTCCAGGAATGATAGAAGAACTTCCAAGCATAGGAAGGATGATTGATTTTATTTTCTGGCCAGGAGACATGGGGTTTGTCCGTGCCACTGTGATGAACAAGCTGTTGAGACAGGCGGTGTTGTTTCAACCACTATTGACTCCAGGCAGATTGGGGGAGTCTTTGTTTCAGGTAAGATTGCGCGCGCATGGTAGAAGGGGATCTATCTTTGTAGTGGCTGATTGTTTGGATGTATGTGCGATGTTGGTGGCTACTCCTCGTGCCTACATTGCCAAGAAACCGAGTATGGTGCTATTAAGACAGCACATGGTGAAGATGCTCAACAGCTATCGTTGTGCTTGGGGTACAAGTCAGAATTGGAGAAATGTTTCGTGTGAGAAACTCTTGCAGCACTATGGGATAGTGTGTGGATGCAAGGAGCAGAGGGCTCGTTTAGACAACCTCCCGACGAGGACGTCGGCTTCATTCGGTGGGGGAGAGTTTGTTACGCCCTTGTGAGCTGGGGCACGCCCGTGTGCAAGCTGGTGTGGGCTGAGACTAGCCATGCCTTCGAAGCGGGCATGGAACAGGCTTTCGTTGGCTGCGGAAGCAGAAGCATGTGGGCACATGCGCGGATGGCAATCAAAGCGTGCAGGATGTGCGCGCTGCGGTAGGAGGCAGCACAGCACATGTCTGGACAGTGTGCAATGGTGCGCAGAACCAGGACCGCGGTTAGTCTGATCAGCTGGGCGTGCGCAGATGCTCGAGAGGAAGCAGACGTGGGCCAGAGGTCTAGTCCGACCAGGACTCTGGTTGATGGGCTCACGCGGATGCTGGAGAGGAAGCAGACGCGGGCCAAAGGTGTAGTATGACCAGGACTCTGGTTGATGGGCGCGCGCAGGATGCTGATGAGGGAAGCAGACGCGGGCCAAAAGTCTAGTCCGACCAGGACTCTAGTTGATTGGCGCGCGCGGATGCTGATGAGGGAAGCAGACGCGGGCCAGAAGTCTAGTCCAACCAGGACTCTGATTGGATGGGAGCGCGCGGATGCTGGAGAAGAGGCAGATGCGGACCAAGACTCTGAGAAGTGGAGTTCGACCAGGACTGGGACAGAGAAGGCAGCTGGCGGATGAAACACTTCCAGGTGCGATCTGAGACGCGCGGATAGCTAGTTAAGTCCAAGAGGGATTGTAATAGTTAAGGACGGACCCTGGATGAGTGCGCACACCTGGCACTTAAGATATGAGCTGGTAACCGCCAGCACTGGACAGACTGGGCAGAGTCATTGTGCAGCAAGGACTTTGGCGGGTGAAGAGTTTCTGTTGAGCTTGGTCTCTTAGGAATTTCAGATAGACTAGAATTCCTAATGGCTGCGGATGTCAGCCACAATATTGCCTATAAATATAGTCATGTATAGCAGTGGACTACTAATGAATTGATAGACAGAGTTAGCGAACTCTGGCCTTGTAAGAGAGTCAATGCAGTAGACTTGTAATTCCTTTTAAGAGTGAATAAAAGGTTGTGGACAAGGGTGTTCCTGTAAACGTGTGTGCTTGGCCTTGTGTTTGTGTGCTTATCTTTGCTATTGGGCTGGTGCGCGTGCTTGGGTGGTGGTGCCCGCACTGTTATACGCCAGTGTGCTGTCAGGTGAGTGTCGTTTACTTAAAGATCGAGTGGCTGAACTAGGTGCGCGGAGAGCCTAGTGCCATCACGGGGTAGAGAAAAATCAGTGGGAAAAGTTTGACCCGTGACAATTTGGCCCTTGTGAGCTGGGGCGCGCCCGTGCGCAAGTTGGTGCGGGCTGTGACTAGCCATGCCTTCGGAGTGGGCATGGGACAAGCTTTCGTTGGTTGCAGAAGCTGAAGCATGTGGGGGCATGCGCGGATGGCAATCGAGGCGTGCAGGACGTACGCGCTGTGATAGGAGGCAGTGCAGCACATGTCTGGACAGTGTGCAATGGTGCGCGAAACCAGGACCGCGAGTAGTCTGATCGGATGGGCGCGCGCGGATGCTGATGAGGGAAGCAGACGCGGGCCAGAAGTCTAGTCCGACCAGGACTCTGGTTGATGGGCGCGCGCAGATGCTGATGAGGGAGGCAGACGCGGGCCAGAAGTCTAGTCCAACCAGGACTCTGATTGGATGGGTGCGCATGGATGCTGGAGAAGAGGCAGACGCGGACCAGGACTCTGAGAAGTGGAGTTCGACCAGGACTGGGATAGAGAAGGTAGCTGGCGGATGAAACACTTCCAGGTGCGATCTGAGATGCGCGGATAGCTAGTTAAGTCCAAGAGGGATTGTAATAGCTAAGGACGGACCCTGGATGAGTGCGCACACTTGGCACTTAAGATATGAGCTGGCAACTGCCAACACTGGACAAACTGGGCAGAGTCATTATGCAGCAAGGACTTTGGCGGGTAAAGTGTTTCTGTTGAGTTTGGTCTCCTAGGAATTTTAGATAGACTAGAATTCCTAATGGCTGGGGATGTCAGCCACAGTATTGCCTATAAATATAGTCATGTACAGTAGTGGACTAGGAATGAACTGATAGATTGAGTTAGGGAACTCTAGCCTTGTAAAAGAGTCCACGCAGCAGACTTGTAATTCCTTTTAAGTGTGAATAAAAGGTTGGGGACAAGGGTGTTCCTGTAAACGTGTGTGCTTGGCTTTGTGTTTGTGTGTTTATCTTTGCTATCGGGCTGGTGCGCGTGCTTGGGTGGTGGTGCGCGTACTGTTATACGCCAGTGTGCTGTCGGGTGAGTGAAAGAATTGGGTTCCTTATCTTTCACGGGTCAAACTTTTCCCACTGATTTTTCTCTGCCCCGTGATGGCACTAGGCTCTCCGCGCACCTAGTTCAGCCACTCGATCTGTGAGTAAACGACACTCACCCGACAGCACACTGGCATATAACAATGCGCGCACCACCACCCAAGCACGCGCACCATCCCGATAGCAAAGATAAGCACACAAACACAAAGCCAAGCACACACATTTACAGGAACACCCTTGTCCCAAACCTTTTATTCACTCTTAAAAGGAATTACAAGTCTGCTGCGTGGACTCTCTTACAAGTCCAGAGTTCCCCAACTCTGTCTATCAATTCATTCCTAGTCCACTGCTGTACATGACTATATTTATAGGCAATACTGTGGATGACATCCCCAGCCATTAGGAATTCTAGTCTATCTAAAAATCCTAGGAGACCAAACTCAACAGAAACACTTTACCCGCCAGAGTCCTTGCTGCACAATAACTCTGCCCAGTCTGTCCAGTGCTGGTGGTCGCCAGCTCATATCTTGAGTGCCAGGTGTGCGCACTCATCCAGGGTCCGTCTTTAGCTATTACAATCCCTCTTGGACTTAACTAGCTATCCGTGCGTCTCAGATCGCACCTGGAAGTGTTTCGTCCGCCAGCTGCCTTCTCTGTCCCAATCCTGGTTGAACTCCACTTCTCAGAGTCCTGGTCCATGTCTGCCTCTTCTCCAGCATCCGCGCGCGCCCATCCAATCAGAGTCCTGGTTGGACTAGACTTCTGGCCCGCTTCTGCCTCCGTCATCAGCATCCGCGTGCGCCCACAACCAGAGTCCTGGTCGGACTAGACTTCTGGCCCACGTCTGCTTCCCTCATCAGCATCTACGCGTGCCCAACCGATCAGACTACTTGCGGTCTTGGTTCCGCGCACCATTGCACACTGTCCAGACATGTGCTACTCCTACCACAACGCGTACGTCCTGCACGCCTCGATTGCCATCCGCGTATGTCCCCACATGCTTCTGCTTCCGCAGCCAATGAAAGCCTGTCCCATGCCCGCTCCGAAGGCATGGCTAGTCTTAGCCCGCACTAGCTTGCGCACGGGCGCGCCCCAGCTCACAAGGGCGTAACAAACTCTCCTCCGCCGAACGAAGCCGACATCCTTGTCGAGAGGTTGTCTAAACGAGACCACTGCTCTTTGCATCCACACATTATCCCATAGTGCTGCAAGAGTTTCTCACACGAAACATTTCTCCCATTCTGACCTGTACCCCAAGCACAACGATCGCTATTGAGCATCTTCACCCTGTGCTGACTTGATAGCACCATACTCGGTTTCTTGGCAATGCGGACACGAGGAACAGCCACCAGCATCGCACACACATCAAAACGATCAGCCACTACAAAGATAGATCCCCTTCTACCATGCGCGCGCAATCCTACCTGAAACAAAGACTCTCCCAATCTGCCTGGAGTCAGTAGTGGTTGAAACAGCCCCACCTGTCTCAATATCTTGTTCATCATAGTGGCACGGACAAACCCCATGTCTCTTGGCCAGAAAATAAAATCAATCATCCTTCTTATGCTTGGAAGTTCTTCTATCATTCCTGGACCATGCGCTAATACCCGCGTCGGTTCTCCACTCATAGGAACCCACAACTTGCCCCAGCGAGCATACCATAGGCTGTTTATGACCCAACATCGAACCAAGCCCTCCGTGGCCTGCTGCCTAACACGACAGTGGCTAGTGTTTGCCTTGAACACCTGCCTAGTCCGATCACAAATGTTAGAGTGGACAAGAAAATTGAAAGCATCATATGAGGGTACCTCAATTCTGTCTACCATCCGCACGTCCTTGCTTGGTCGGTGAAGACTATAATGTGCAAGGGACTCCGCTGACCTTGCATCCAAGCAATCGACTCCGCTCATATGTCTCCCGCGTGCTGTCTCAAATTCACCAGCAACTAGCTCTCTTTTCCTGCTATCAATCTCGATATCAATGGGGTGTCCACCCTGGACCCTTACCTGTTCACTGCCTCTACCCGATGCACCCACGTGCACTTCCGTGATATCATCAAAAGAGCCATCGATCTAGACAAGGGTCGCCAACCTTACTGTTTTCCCCCTTTTCTCTTCTGATTTCGTCGGCATCAAGGACTTTTCTGCCTTAGTCCCCTCACTCTCCGTTGGGACAAAGCATGGGCACCTCTCGTCACAAATCAACAGGCCGCCCAAATAAGGTATTAGTGCTACCTTCGCATCATCGAAAAATTCCAACCCGAGGATCAGCTCAAAATCATCAAGCAACAGTGCTGTAAGCTTACACTCCTGTTCCCATCTGCCCACCTTCATCACAACAGTGGTCTCGCCTAGGACAGGCTGTGCCTTTGTGTTTACATCTTTGATCTGACTCGAGCACCTGGAGATGGTCAATCCAAGTTGCTGCACCAACTGCTGGGAGATGAAATTGTTGGTAGCTCCTGTATCCAACATGGCACGCACACACTGCCCATTCACCTCTGCTTTCACGTACATCAGCCCCTGGTTGGGGCCTCGCTTGCCCACCGTGATAGCATTCAGCAACCACAAGGGATTGACTTAAGATTCACCTCTTCCGCCTCACTTTCAGAATCTGTCTGCACCATTAGAGTAGAAAGCCACTGCCTACGAGGACAATCCTTCACATGATGAGGTCCATCATAAAGGAAACAACCAGATTTAGGTTTACCTGGGGGTGCATCTGATTCCCCTGACTCGGATGACTCGCTTTCACTTTGCTTCTTGCCCCACTTTCTATCTTTGCCACGCTTCCAATTCCTCTTATCCTCCTTGGACTTCTTCTTGTCAGTGTTGGATGAAGAAGATCCAACTCGATAGTCACTCAAACTATCCACAGCAGCAATAGTCGAAGGTAGATCCGTCACCTTCAATCGTCTCAGCTCCGCCTGAGCCCAAGGCTGCAGACCCGACAGGAAGATAAACACTCGATCTTCCGCGGTCATGTTCGTGATCTCCAGCATTAACGAACTGAACTCCTTGACGTAGTCCCGCACAGAACCCGTGTGCCTTAGTTTCTTTAGTGCTTCTCTAGCCTGCCAAGCCGTATTCATGGGAAGGAATTGCTCCCTCAATTCCTTCTTCAACGCTTCCCAAGTCTGGATCGCTTCTCGTCCAGCACTTGCATCATCATCCAACCTTGTCCACCACCACAGTTTAGCATCACCGGTGAGGTACATGCTAGTAATCGACACTTGGTCACTCTCCGCTACGTGAGCAGCCTTGAAATACTGCTCCATATCCCAGATGAAGTTCTCCAACTCCTTGGCACTTCGACTCCCACCGAATTGCTTAGGCTCCGGGACTTTCAGCTTTGAGGGTCTATCACCAGCACCGCTACTTGAGGACCCTGCAGCAGCCCTCTTTAGCAAACTAACATCAGTTTTAATGTTAGAAAATTTACCTTCAAACCGATCAGACAATGATTGAATCCGCGCGAGCAATTCATCAAACCGGACCACCATATCCTTCTGGTTATCACTGACCATCCGCTGCAAATCAGCCATGGCCTGTGACTGAAGCTTCGCTTGCTCCGACAGGGATGCAACATCAGGGGCTGGCGCACCAACCAGTGCCTCCAGAACACCAACTCGTTCACTGAGTGTTCCTGCCATCGATCCGCCATCAGTTGAACGCCAAATGCCGGCTTTGATACCAAATTGTCACGGGTCAAACTTTTCCCACTGATTTTTCTCTGCCTCGTGATGGCACTAGGCTCTCCGCGCACTTAGTTCAGCCACTCAATTTGTGAGTAAACGACACTCACCCGACAGTACACTGGCGTATAACAGTGCGCGCACCACCACCCAAGCACGCGCACTAGCCCGATAGCAAAGATAAGCACACAAACACAAAGCCAAGCACACACGTTTACAGGAACACCCTTGTCTCCAACCTTGTATTCACTCTTAAAAGGAATTACAAGTCTGCTGCGTGGACTCTCTTACAAGGCCAGAGTTCCCTAACACTGTCTATCAATTCATTCCTAGTCTACTGCTGTACATGACTATATTTATAGGCAATATTGTGGCTGATATCCCTAGCCATTAGGAATTCTAGTCCATCTAAAATTCCTAGGAGACCAAACTCAACAGAAACACTTTACCCGCCAGAGTCCTTGCTGCAGAATGACTCTGCCCAGTCTGTCCAGTGCTGGCGGTCGCCAGCTCATATCTTGAGTGCCAGGTGTAGACACCTAATTTTGTGTAGGTCCAAAAATTTTGATCGATTTTTGAAATTTGTTAAAATTTGTTTGACATTTTTGTTATTAAGCTCAATTAAGTTTATTTTGGATTTGAATGGATAAGTGATTGAGTTTAATTTAAATTGAAATCAATTAAAATTTTAATTTTAAATTTGGGCTTAATTAACCATATCTAATTCAAAACACAATAAAATATGTGAGCTTAAAAGCCCAATTCCAAATGGGTTGTCTTTTTGTTGGTTGTTAGTTTTTTATTATTATTATTATTCTTTGGTTTTGTTTTTTTTGTGTTTTAATGTAAATTAATTAAAGAAAAAATATAATAAAAAAAGAAAAAACTAATAATAAAAATAAGTAATGTAATAGTCAACATAGCTGGTGCCTTACACGGCACCAGCTACTTCCTGCTACCTAAGGAGGAGGCTGGGCAGCCTACTTTGCCACTGCCAGCCACCCTAATGCCTCCCAACCATCCAATTGCAGCTTGAAATCAGCTGCCAACTTGACTTTTACCTCTGAATCTCAGAGATCATATTAAAGTTTGACAAAAAAATGGCAATTAAATGATGTTAAAAAGGGGATGAAAATGAATCACAAGGGGAGTTAGCCATTTTCATTTTGTTCCAAACTCCCTTCACTGTCGAGCAACACCCGAAACAACCCAGCAACATCACCAAACAGCCGTCGTTCTCACCACCTGAACCGACACCACTCAACCCTCTGCAACTACCCAAACCCGTAACCTTCCAAACGCCTGCCATTTTCATCACCACCACCAAAATCCACAACCTCTTTAGCTAAACAGCAACCCATTTCAGAAAGAAACCCCACTGTTCTAACCACAACACAACCAAAACATATAAAACAAAACAAACAAAAAAGCCTACGAACAACCAAAACGAAGCCAAAAGAGAAAGGTTTTATTTTATTTTATTTTATTTTCTTTCTTTTATTTCTTCTTTCATTTACGGTTTGGAGTGTTAAACTTGTTTTTTTTTTTTGGGTAGAAACTTTGCAAAGGATTAGGTTAGAGGGTGGTGAGAGATATATTAAAAAAATCAGTCATTGGAGCTGTGGAAGGTAGGGTTTTAGAGTTTAGAATCCCTAGGTTTAAGCTTGGATTTAGGAGATTTGGGACATTTTTAGGAGAAACCAAGGTGAGAACAAGAAAGAGGAGGCCAAGAAGATGCTCCGGTTGAAATTTTGAAGCAAATCGCAGCCGGTAAGTGGTGGCCGACGGTGGACGACGGTGGCCGACGTGGTGGCTGCATCCATCGAAGTCTGTAAATGTAAGGGCCGGCCCCGCTTGTTCACAAAGAGAGAGGCGAGAAAAAAAAAGAATGAAAATGAAAGAAAAAGAGAAAGGGAAAAAGAAAAGAAAAGAAATGAGTTAATAGGTGTGGGTCTCACTTGTTGGAAATGTTGAAAACGATGAATGTGGTTGAAAGTGTTGGCGGAAGAAAAGAGAGGGAAAATGATAAAGAGGCTGTGGGTCCCACGTGTTGGAAGAAGAAAAGAAATAAAATATAAAATGAAAAAGAAATAAAAAAAATAAAAGGAGATAGGTTTTATTTTGTTTATTGGGCTATATGTAGGATTAGTGGGTTTTGGTGTGAAATTTTTAGGCCTTGAAGCTTATGGGCTTTTGGTGTGTTGGGTTTAGGTTAGTTGTGTTAGTGTGAGATGTTTGGGCTTTAGATCCATTGAATCTAAGTGGATGATCTACAAATCATCATTCCAATTTCGATTTAGATTTTGACTCATTCCAATTGGCTCATAGTTGGTAAATTCTTAATCCTTTTTTAATTTATTATTTCAATTTCATAAAGCATGTATTGTTTTATTCTAAGTTTATGAGTAAATAGTGTGTTTGTTTAATTCCTTTGCATTTTATTTAGTCATGAAAATTCAATAGTATTTTAAGTAAATAATTATTCCGATGATGGGATGCTACGGAAGTCACAAGTAGTGATTCCTAGCTGATCCTTAAGTGAGAAGAGTCGTACTAAATGTTGCCAAAAGTATTGGAATATTTAGTATGATTTTTCAATAATTTAATTTTTTGATAAACATAAAAAAGAAATAATTTTTTCTAAAAAAATAGAAAAAGAAAATAAATAATAAAATTTAAATTAAAATTAAAGTTCGATGATGGGATGCTACGGAAGTCACAAGTAGTGATTCCTAGCTGATCCCTAGGTGAGAAGACTCGTACTAAATGTTGCCAAAAATATTGAAATATTTAGTATGATTTTTTAATAATTTAATTTTTTGTTAAAAATAAAAATAAGTTTTTAAAGAAAATTAATAATAAATTTTAAATTTAATTAAACAAATTGTCTGATGATGGGATGCTACGGAAGTCACAAGTAGTGATTCCTAACTGATCCCTAGGTGAAAAGAGTCATACTAATTGTTGCCAAAAGTATTAAAATATTTAGTATGATTTTTCAATAATTTAATTTTTTGATAAACATAAAAATAAATAATTTTTTCTAAAAAGAAAATAGAAAAAGAAAATAAATAATAAAATTAAAATTAAAAAGAAATTTCGATGATGGGACGTTATGGAAGTCACAAGTAGTGATTCCTTAACTGATCTCTAGGTGAGAAGAGTCTACTAAATATTGTCAAAAGTATTGATGTATTTAGTATGATTTTTAAATAATTTAATAAAAAAATAAAAATGAAAATGAATAAGTTTTTCTAAAATAAAGATATATAAATAAATCAATAAATAAATAATGAAATTTAAAATAAAAAATTCATTTGCATCATATATTATCTGTTTGCACCATATGCATCTATTTAATTTCCAAATAAGTGTGAATCTTCCGAGGATGAGATTCTATAGAAGTCACAAGTAGTGATTCTTAAGAAATCTCTAGGTGAGAAAATTTATTTCGAATGCTGCTAAAAGTATTGGAGTATTAGATTTAATTATTCAATATAAAAGGGTTCACACTCACTTTCGATAAAAAAAATCTAACCCTTTTTAAAAAAAATAAAAAAAATAATTTTGATAAATAATAAAATGCTTCAAAAATGGAATAAAAAGGAATTAATTTTAAATATTAAATTCAAGACCATTTTATCAAAATTAAAGGATAACACATGATTATTATGGTACTGTTTTTTTTAACGGGCGTCATGGGGGTGCTAATTCTTCCCCACGCGTAATCGTACCCTCGAACCCAACTTTGTTTTCGTAGACCAAAAATTATCTTTTTAATAAAACTTAATTAATTTTGAGATTTTATTAATAAGATAAATATTTTAGGTGGCTAATCACACCTAGTAAAAAAGATTGATGGCGACTCCCTTTGTGTTTTTAAATGTTTTCAAAATCGTTAAGTGCAAAGCCGTTACGACAGCTTGACGACTCCACTGGGGACGCTTTTTAAGGGTCAAGCCATTCATTAATCATGTGTTATCCAAAGTTTTAATTTAATAGTCTTGATTGATATTTAAACTTAATTCACTTGGATTTTGAAAATAATTTTGTTTGCATTTGCATTCTATGTTATTTATTTTATGTTGTATATTTGTATATATTGTTATTAATAAATTGTTTGGACATATAGCATTAGAGTCGTAGTGTGATGAATGATTGGCGTGTTCCCTCATGCACACACTTGCACTTGCATTTGCATAACATGAGCTCTATACCCGGGTTCGGTCCTTCTTAGGAGGGAGTAGAGTACCTTTGCTCTCGTGAGGTAATCACCTCCGCAATGGCAATCAAAATACTCCCACTTAAATTAAATCTTACTAGTTTAGTGTGGACGACAGTGAGGTATAATTTGGAAACCTTTAGATTTGAAAACCCAACCCAGCATGTAAAAGGCCTTAAGAAGCCGATCCTAGCTAGAGTCAAGTCCGATTTTTATAGAAATTATCCCGATATTAGGACACAAGAGGGAACATTATTTGACCCCATTTCTCATATCAATAATAAAGGTACTATGGATTTTGGTTTGAATTGTCCATAATTAAAGTCTTAGAAATTTTTCTTGTTTTTCAAAAAGGATTTTTTTTAAAAAAATAATAATAATAAAATTGTGAAAAGAGATTTTGTAAAATAAAAAGAGAGAAATCTAAGTTTTAATGAAAAAAGAAAGTGTGAGAAAAATAATAAAACAAACTTTTCTTTAAAAATAATGGGAATAATTTTTCTTAAAAAAAAAGAGGAGGGATTTCTTTCAAAAATATGGACATAAAAATGGGAATAAATGGAAAAATACGAAGAGAGCTGATGTTTTTTCTAAAGAAAGGTAAAATAGAGTTAACAAAATCTTTCATTGATTTTTCTTTTTTCCTTTTCTGAATAATTTAAAGAATAAGTTGACAAGAAAAAAAATAAAGAAAAATATTTATTATTTTTGGGTTGTATAGGAGTTTTAATGAAAATATAAAAACATAAAAATTTTTTTTTCCTTTTCTTGATTATCTCATAAAAAAATTGAACAAAAAGATATCTACAAAAGAAATTGTCCTTGAATTTGTGTGGAAAAGAATTCAAAAAAAAAATAGTTTGATTTGGAATAAAAATGAAATGAAGTTAATTTTTGAAAAAAAGAATCGATAGAGGATGTGAATTTTAGGAAAAATAGAAAATCAAAAGAAAATTTTAGTGATAAAAGAAAAAGTTTGATTTGGAATAAAAATGAAATAAAATTAATTTTTGAAAAAAAGAATCAATAGGGGATGTGAATTTTTTTTAGAAAAAAATAGAAAATAAAAAAATTTGTTTCGTGATCAAAGAAAAATGATTTCTAGAAAAATGAAGAAGAATGCTCAGGTTTAGTTAGGAATTCCATCTTTCTTGCATGATTGGATTAAGGAATAATAAGATTAGTGTCTAGGTATTGTGAATACAAATATTCGTTTTTCTCAAACATGTTAGGGACATATATCATTTTAATTCATTTCATCATCATTGTGTATACATATATTGATGATTATGTCATGTGCATTTTAGAATCATGAAGGTTAGGTGAAATAAAATAGAATTTGATCTTCATTGTAATTGCATTTTGCATAAATTGCATTTTGTTTGAACGTGTCTTTCAACAATGTCTTGTTATTGTGTCATGTCTTGAACATTTTACATAGCATTTCATGGTTAATAATGTTTCTTCTCACCAAAAATTAGAAAACAAAAAGAAGAGAGAGAGTTTTTGAAACAATTTTGATATGGTTTAAGATTACTCTTCAACTTCTCTTACTTGTTTCGGACTTAACCTCTGAAGTTAATAAGTGAATATGATAAGTAAGGGGCAAATTTCAGTTTGAACTTTGGTATGCATTTTGCATTGTTGCATCACATTTCGTAGATAAGTCTTTGAGAAACTAGAATAAGTCTTTTACAATTTTGAATTTGTTTATTCTTCCAATTTTCTTTTTATCAAATTTGTGTACATGTGCTATTGATTGATTATTTTCATTGAAATTATTCCTCCCTAAGATTTGGTTAAAGTGAAGACCTAAACACCTAACATGTAAAATCAAGAAACCTAGAGAAAAGTAAAAAAAAAAAGAGAAAAAGAAGAAGAAAAATTGTTCCATTTCATAGATTTCTATCATATATGTCATTTGCATGCATATACAAATAACATGATTTTCATAAAATTCACATCATACACTTGTTATACTTCAGTAAATATGTCAATACTTTTCATTTTTCGAGAAAAAAAGAAGAAAAATTTTGTTTGTTCCAAAATTTTTTTGAAAGAAATAAGATAAGGTTTTTCTAATTAGAAAATTGTGGTAATAAGGTTCAAGGCCTCTCGACCATCAAAGATTACAAAGCAATTCAGGACTCTCACAAGCTTAGACCATGGAAGAAGGACAGGCTAGCCGAATGGAGAAAATAGAAAAGGCGCAAGAAGAGATGAATGGGCAATTGGCTGCAATGCTGGAGATGATGACTAAAATGAATAGAGGAAAAGAACCAGTAGGGGAAGCAACTACTCAAGAAAGGTGGGCACAAGATGGTGAACGTTCATATCCACAAAGTCCCATTCCACCCCAAGTCCGTACTTCACAGCATATGCTATTTGCGGGGCACGACATTCCAAACTTCAGAAGGAACCCATTAGACTCGATCTCTGTCCATGATTCAGGGGATCCTAAAGAACAAGAGAAATTGAAGATGGGTGTACCAACAATGAAAGAGAGCTTAAAGCCTCAGACGAAGTTAGATCTCCTTGAAGAGAGGTTACGAGCTATTGAAGGGATGAATTTATATGGCTTTTTAGATGCACGTGAGCTCTGTTTGGTACCGAGTATAGTTATCCCACCAAAGTTCAAGGTTCCAGAATTTGAAAATTATGATGGGACCAAATGCCCGATAACTCATATCAAGATGTACTGTCAGAAAATGGTTGCCTATGCTCAAAATGATGAATTATTGGTGCATATTTTTCAAGATAGTCTTACCGGATCAGCTGCCAGGTGGTACACCCAACTAGATCGGGCCCATATCCGCTCATGGAAAGAATTGGCTCGGGCATTCATTGCTCAATACAAGCACATTGAAGATTTGGCACCAGACCGCCTGTCCTTACAAGGCATGAAGAAGAAACATGATGAGAGCTTTAAAGAATATGCTCGAAGATGGAGGGATGTAGCTGCCCAGGTCCAACCGCC
The DNA here is from genome assembly GCA_032173925.1 of Heritiera fomes. Lineage (NCBI taxonomy): Eukaryota > Viridiplantae > Streptophyta > Magnoliopsida > Malvales > Malvaceae > Heritiera > Heritiera fomes. The sequence continues at coordinate 8,545,921 of JAPDPM010000009.1, read as the reverse complement.
TCTCACAAAAAAAGAAACCACCATCTTGTTTGTCACCACACTCCCGGCCCCGTTTTATGAAATGATGGTCGGTAATGCCACCAAGAATTTTGCAGATATGGTAATTTCTGGCGAAATAATAAAGAATGCAATCAATAGTGGCAAGCTTGTAGGAGATGATGCCATGAATACAAGAAGAGGCGATACATCGAGGAATGAAGAAGATGTTTATGCTATGAATTATGAGGGGCAAAAGGTGGGAGACTTTGCTCTATACCATTCTTATCCAATGTACCACACCTATTACCCCACCATAAATAATATCTCTCCGAGCCTGAATACCCGTCAGCCAATCCCCCAATCTAGTTGGCAAATGAGTTTCCAAACACCCATGCCTACCCAAAATAACCAAAGAGGATCTCGAAACAAACGAAGAAGGACCGACATTGATCCAGTCCCTTGGTCCTACACTGAAATATTCCAATATCTTGTCGAGAACCAACTTGTTACCCCAATCCCACTAAAGCCTTTGGAGCCTCCATATCCAGAGTGGTACAACCTTGATGCTCGATGTGACTATCATAATGGAAATTGGGGTCACTCGATAGAAAGCTGTCCTGCTTTTAAGCGTAAGGTGCAAAGTTTGATTAGAAAAGGTTTATTGAATCTTGAGACGATGGAATGATCGAATGTTAATCTCTCGCCCAACCATGCCAGGGTATAACTAGAAAAAGGGATCCTTTTGGTGGGTCATCCATGATGATGTGAGGTTGTTTTTGGTTAAAGTTATGGCCGAACTTTAATGGCTTTTTATGTATAGACTTTTATTTATCTTTTATCATCTTAATGAAGTAGCATATGCATTTTCATAACATTTCTCTCTCTTCCTCGATTCAAATTTGGCTTTGTCTTTTTTATATACCTCACCACGTTTCCTCCATTTTTTAAATATTTAAACGATAAATATGATATTGATGTTGATAATAATTTGGGATTAAAACTCTACCAAAGCTTTATTCGTGTTGATGATCTTGTCCAAAATCTTAGCATGAATATTGCAGTGAAAATGTGATTTGTATATAGAGGTGAGAGTTGACATGCAATTTTGTAACAGATGGTTCCACAAGTTGGTGTTTGCTCAGTAAATGATTCTTTGATAAAAGTTTTCACATTTGAAAGGAAGAATGGCTATCTTTCACCTACTTTTCAATGTAAGAAAATTGTCCATTGCTAACCCCTTTGAGCCTAGTATGTTTGTTTTATTTTTTAAGAAACCCACCAAGGATCACCCTCCACATCGGGGGGCAAAATCTAAAAGAAAAAAGAGGGGAAGAGAGAAGGAAGAAAAAGAAAGAAGTTTGTTCACTTGAAATCTATGAAAGAATTTAAGGGGCAAATAAAAGAAAACCCCTTTACATTTTAAAGTTATTTGTGAAAAATGGAGAAAAATAAAAAATGGAATTAGAATGAAAAGGAATGGATGAAGAATGGGGCAAAATGCCTAAATGAGTCATGCATTAAAAAAATGATCCTCTGGTTTATAACCCTTTAAAACACAAATTTTGGACCTGTTATGTCCTTTCTTTCATAACCCCTCACCTTAGCCTATATTACGTACTTTAAAAGTCCATTTTGATCAAATGTGAATATTTGAGTCGAAGGACTATACACTGACCAAGAAATGCATGAAGATTGTGATTCTGTGATAATGGACCATAATGAGGATCTTGAGGATGAATAAAAAAAATGAATGAGGTAAAATAAAAAAGTGAAAAATGAAGAAAAAGAAAAAAAAGAAGAAAAAGGAAAAATGATAAAAAAAAGAGAAAAAGAAAAATAATTACTCAAATTGAAAACCCGAAAAGGGCGGTTCGAGTCAAATAAAGATGAATGATCAAGTTGGCAAGTAGAGAAGAGATCTTTGCCTTAGATTGTCACGGATGAAACATTTTGTCAAGAAGGGGTTAATCTCAATACAATTAACTCAAAAAGATTAAGGACATCAAGGAAATAGATTTGTTAGAGAAAGAATCCCAAATTTTCTATCAAGATTGATTGAATATTTGTTGTTTGAAAATTGTTGCCTTTTCTTTCCTTCAAGTTGCCTTGCTCTTTGACAAAACTATTCCTATTCCCTTCATCATAAATACCCCTCCTTTAATTTTTATCCCATTTCATACCAATAAAAAATCAAGAAAATGTGATGACATTGCATTTGTTATGAAACTGAAGTGATGAAAAATAAATGAATAGTACTATTCATGAAAATTCATGCATTACCAATTTTTGGGAGGATATGGGGCAAATGAGAATTGAGACAATAATGAAGTATATTAATGCTTGAAGTCTCCAATTGGAATATACCAGAGTTGATTAGGTAGTGAAGAATGAAGAAAAACCAGTTGAGATTGTGGAGTCAGTGTTTAAGAAGGAAAAAGTAAGATGATGGAAGGGATGGTCTTGTGAACCTTGTTACCATCATTTTTGCATGATTTTTTTAACAACCTTTGCATTGCATTCATCACATGCACTTAGGAAAGAAATGAAAATTTTAACCTTGAGTAGGAAAATTTTCAATTTTAAGTTGAGTGAAATTTTGGGAAACATGATTTTCAAGAATTTTAAAACAAGAATTTGGATTTTAAGATGATGAACTTTGAATTCTATAAGAAATTAAGATAAAATAAAATATTTAGAAAAAAAGAAAATGTTGAAATGTGAGAAATTTATTAGATTTTCGGATGTGAATTCCCGAAATCAACAATCGGACGAGAAATTACCGATATAAATTATCCAGATGAGAATTCCTGGAAGTTTGGGTGTGAATCCCTAAGTCAAAATTTTCGGATGTGAATTCCTGAAACCAACAATCGGACGAGGAATTCCCGATATAAATTATCCAGATGAGAATTCCTGGACGTTTGGGTGTGAATCCCTAAGTCAAATTTTTCGGATGTGAATTCCCGAAAGAAAATTTCTAGAAGTGAATTCCTATATTTTTGGATGTGAATTCCCGAAACCAACAATCGGACTAGAAATTCTCGATATAAATTATCCAGATGAGAATTCCTGGACATTTGGGTGTGAATCCCTAAGTCAAATTTTTCGGATGTGAATTCCCGAAACCAACAATCGAACGAGGAATTCCCGATATAAGTTATCCAGATGAGAATTCCTGGACGTTTGGGTGTGAATCCCTAAGTCAAATTTTTCGGATGTGAATTCCCGAAAGAAAATTTCTAGAAGTGAATTCCTGAAACCAACAATCGGACGAGAAATTCCCGATATAAATTATCCAGACGAGAATTCCTAGACGTTTGGGTGTGAATCCCCAAGTCAAATTTTTGGATGTGAATCTCCAAGTTAAAATTCGGATGTGAATTCCCGAAACCAACAATCGGACGAGGAATTCCCGATATAAATTATCCAGATGAGAATTCCTGGACGTTTGGGTGTGAATCCCTAAGTCAAATCTTTCGGATGTGAATTCCCGAAAGAAAATTTCTAGAAGTGAATTCCTAGATTTTCGAATGTGAATTCCCGAAACCAACAATCGGACGAGAAATTCCCGATATAAATTATCCAGACGAGAATTCCTGGACGTTTGGGTGTGAATCCCCAAGTCAAGTTTTCGGATGCGAATTTTCGAAATGACATTTTAGATCTTCGGATGTGAATCCCTGAAACAGAAATTTCGGATGTGAATTCTCGAAATGAAATTTTCTAGAAGCGAATTCCTAGATTTTCGAATGTGAATTCCCGAAATAGAAATTTTCTAAACGAGAACCCTTAAATTATTGGAAGTGAATTCCCGATTTAAGTCTAAGTTCAAAAAAAAGAAGAAGAAAAAAGAAAAAAAAGAAATGAAAAGAAGAAAGAAAAAAAAAGAAATAGAATTCCTGAATGTTTAAATTTGAATTGAAGCTCTTTAAACAAAGTTCTAGATAGGATTAAACACATCAATATTAGAACGAGATAAATGAGATTTTCGGATGAGAAATTCCCGATATAAATTATCTAGATGAGAATTCCTGGATGTTCGGATGTGAATCCCCAAAACAAATTATCCAGACGTGAATACCTGGACTTTCATGTGTGAATCCATGAAATGAAATTTTCGGATGTGAATTCCTGAACAAATTTTTCAGATGTGAATACCTGAATTTTCGGATGTGAATTCCTGAAACAAACACTTAGATGTGAATTCCTGAGACAAAATTTCTAGATGTGAATTCCTAGATCTTTGAATGTGAAATCAATTTTTTTTTATTTAAAGTTTCAATGCCTCTGCTGCAAGAGGAGCACTTTCCAGAAAAAGAATCTAAGTTCGCCGGGCATAATTCTAAGACCTCCGGGCATAAATCTCAAGTTCTCTGAGCACAAATTCTAAGTCCTCCGGGCAAAATTTTTAAAGTTTCATTGCCTCTGCTGCAAGAGGAGCACATTTTCAGAAAGGAATTTAAAGTTTCATTGCCTCTGTTGCAAGAGGAGCACATTTTCAGAAAGGAATTTAAAGTTTCATTACCTCTGCTGCAAGAGGAGCTTTCTCGAAAAACAGAAAAAACAAAACAAATTTAAATTTAAAGTTTCATCGCCTCTGTTGCAAGAGGAACACATTTCGAAAAAAAAAGAAAAACAACATTTTAAAGTTTCATCGCCTCTGCTGCAAGAGGAGCACATTAAAAAAAACAAAAACAAAAAACAAAAAAATGGATGATTTAAATTTAAAGTTTCATCGCCTCTGCTGTAAGAGGAGCACATTTAAAAAAATGTAATAAGCAAGACAAAATTGTTGTCTATTATCTTTGCTCTATTCCTGATTCTCAGTAATGTGCAAAGAAGGGCAGCTGTAGACACCTAATTTTATCTGGGTCCAAAAATTTTGATCGATTTTTGAAATTTGTTAAAATTTGTTTGACGTTTTTGTTATTAAGCTCAATTAAGTTTATTTTGGATTTGAATGGATAAGTGATTGAGTTTAATTTAAATTGAAATCAATTAAAATTTTAATTTTAAATTTGAGCTTAATTAACCATATCCAATTCAAAACACAATAAAATATGTGAGCTTAAAAGCCCAATTCCAAATAAGTTGTTTTTTTGTTAGTTGTTATTTATTTATTATTATTATTATTATTATTATTATTATTTGGTGTTGTTTTTTTGTGTTTTAATGTAAATTAATTAAAGAAAAATATAATATAAAAAGAAAAAACTAATAATAAAAATAAATAATGTAATAATAAAAAAAAAACCGGCTACTTCTTGCTACCTAAGGAGGAGGCTGGGCAGCCTACTTTGCCACTGCCAGCCACCCTAATGCCTGCCAACCATCCAATTGCAACTTGAAATCAGCTGCCAACTTGACTTTTACCTCTGAATCTCAGAGATCATATCAAAGTTTGACAAAAAAATGGCAATTAATTGATGTTAAAAAGGGGATGAAAATGAATCACAAGGGGAGGCAGCCATTTTCATTTTGTTCCAAACTCCCTTCACTGTCGAGCAACACCCGAAATAACCCAGCAACATCACCAAACAGCCGCCGTTCTCACCACCTGAACTGACACCACTCAACCCTCTGCAACTACCCAAACCCATAACCTTCCAAATGCCTGCCATTTTCATCACCACCACCAAAATCCACCACCTCTTTAGCTAAACAGCAACCCATTTCAGAAAGAAACCCCACTATTCTAACCACAGCACAACCAAAACATATAAACCAAAACAAACAAAAAAGCCTACGAACAACCAAAAAGAAGCCAAAAGAGAAAGGTTTTATTTTATTTTATTTTTTCTTTCTTTTATTTCTTCTTTCATTTACGGTTTGGAGTGTTAAACTTCTTTTTTTTTTTTTTTGGGTAGAAACTTTGCAAAGGATTAGGTTAGAGGGTGGTGAGAGATATATTAAAAAAATCAGTCATTGGAGCTGTGGAAGGTAGGGTTTTAGAGTTTAGAATCCCCAGGTTTAAGCTTGGATTTAGGAGATTTGGGACATTTTTAGGAGAAACCAAGGTTAGAACAAGAAAGAGGAGGCCAAGAAGATGCTCCGGTCGAAATTTTGAAGCAAACCGCCGCCGGTAAGTGGTGGCCGACAGCGGACGACGGTGGCCGACGTAGTGGCTGCCATCCGTCGGAGTCTGTAAATGTAAGGGCCGGCCTCGCTTGTTCACGAAGAGAGAGGCCAGAGAAAAAAAGAATGAAAATGAAAGAAAAAGAGAAACGGAAAAAGAAAAGAAAAGAAAAGAAATGAGTTAATAGGTGTGGGTCCCACTTGTTGGAAATGTTAAAAATGATGAATGTGGTTGAAAGTGTTGGCGGAAGAAAAGAGGGCGAAAATGATAAAGAGGCTATGGGTCCCACGTGTTGGAAGAAGAAAAGAAATAAAATATAAAAATGAAAAAGAAATAAAAAAAATAAATGGAGATGGGCTTTATTTTGTTTATTGGGTTATATGTAGGATTAGTGGGTTTTGGTGTGAAATTTTTAGGCCTTGAAGCTTATGGGCTTTTGGTGTGTTGGGTTTAGGTTAGTTGTGTTAGTGTGAGATGTTTGGGCTTTAGATCCATTGAATCTAAGTGGATGATCGACAAATCATCATTCGGAGTTCGTGTGCTCGATCGATTTCAATTTCGATTTAGATTTTGACTCATTCCAATTGGCTCATAGTTGGTAAATTCTTAATCTTTTTTTAATTTATTATTTCAATTTCATAAAGCATGTATTGTTTTATTCTAAGTTTATGATTAAATAGTGTGTTTGTTTAATTTCCTTGCATTTTATTTAGTCATGAAAATTCAATAGTATTTTAAGTAAATAATTATTTCGATGATGGGATGCTACGAAAGTCACAAATAGTGATTCCTAGCTGATCCTTAGGTGAGAAGAGTTGTACTAAATGTTGTCAAAAGTATTGGAATATTTAGTATGATTTTCAATAATTTAATTTTTTGATAAACATAAAAAAGAAATAGTTTTTTCTAAAAAAAATAGAAAAAGAAAATAAATAATAAAATTTAAATTAAAATGAAAGTCCGATGATGGGATGCTACGGAAGTCACAAGTAGTGATTCCTAGCTGATCCTTAGGTGAGAAGAGTCGTACTAAATGTTGCCAAAAGTATTGAAATATTTAGTATGATTTTTCAATAATTTAATTTTTTGTTAAAAATAAAAATAAGTTTTTAAAAGAAAATTAATAATAAATTTTAAATTTAATTAAACAAATTGTCCGATGATGGGATGCTACGGAAGTCACAAGTAGTGATTCCTAGCTGATCCCTAGGTGAGAAGAGTCATACTAATTGTTGCCAAAAGTATTGGAATATTTAGTATGATTTTTCAATAATTTAATTTTTTGATAAACATAAAAATAAATAATTTTTTCTAAAAAGAAAATAGAAAAAGAAAATAAATAATAAAATTTAAATTAAAATGAAATTCCGATGATGGGACGTTATGGAAGTCAGAAGTAGTGATTCTTTAACTGATCTCTAGGTGAGAAGAGTCTACTAAATATTGTCAAAAGTATTGAGGTATTTAGTATGATTTTTCAATAATTTAATAAAAAAATAGAAAATGAAAATGAATAAGTTTTTCTAAAATAAAGATATATAAATAAATCAATAAATAAATAATGAAATTTAAAATAAAAAATTCATTTGCATCATATATTATCTGTTTGCACCATATGCATCCATTTAATTTCCAAATAAGTGTGAATCTTCCGAGGATGAGATTCTATAGAAGTCACAAGTAGTGATTCTTAAGAAATCTCTAGGTGAGAAAAATTATTTCGAATGCTGCCAAAAGTATTGGAGTATTCGATTTAATTATTCAATACAAAAGGGTTCATACTTACTTTCGATAAACAAAATCTAACCCTTTTTAAAAAAAATAAAAAAAATAATTTTGATAAATAATAAAATGCTTCAAAAATGGAATAAAAAGGAATTAATTTTAAATATTAAATCCAAGACCATTTTATCAAAATTAAAGGATAACACATGATTATTATGATACCGTTTTTTAACGGGCGTCGTGGGGGTGCTAATCCTTCCCCACGCGTAATCGTATCCCCGAACCCAACTTTGTTTTCGCAGACTAAAAATTATCTTTTTAATAAAACTTAATTAATTTTGAGATTTTATTAATAAGATAAATATTTTAGGTGGCTAATCACACTTTGTAAAAAAGATTAGTGGTGACTCCTTTTGTGTTTTTAAATGTTTTCAAAATCGTTAAGTGCGAAGTCGTTACGACACTAGGTGTAATCAATTCTGTAATCATAAGGAACATCCTATGGAAAGGTGAAAGAAACAACTCGTGAATTAACTACACATCTAAGGCACAAAAACTACGGTTTACAAAGTTACATTCAATACAAATGGAAAAGAGTTAAAAGCTCCATGTCAAATTAATGAATTAATTCTGCAGCAACTCATTCGAGCAAGCCTGTAATGCCGTCTGGGGAAATGAAAGCAAACACAGCAGAATTCAAAACAAAAAAAAAAGCAACCTAAAAGAAAATCTTCAAAATTATTGTTGCTTACCACTTTTTAATACAGCCGTACAGTAGTTTTAAGCTTCACCTTCATCTTCTTCGTCTCCGTCTTCGTCCTCCTCTTCATCTGCGTCTTCGTCCAATATCACATTTTGCAATTTTGGTATGATTAAATTTTCTTGGCAGAAAATCTTGCATTCTCTTACAATCATTTTCTTCAGGGCAGGGAACTCAAAGGCGTGATCCCCTGAGCAGAAGCTAGACAGAATTGGTAGACGGCTTAGTTGCAGATACTTCATTTGGGTAAAAACCAAGCCATTTTTCACTTCATCACACTCACATGCTATGATTTCCTTTATCATCTTACAATCAGTTACGATGACTTCTGTGAGCTGCACCAGACTCTTAGCTACTATGAATGCTATTAAATTTACAAATCCATGACATTAGAAATCTCCAGGGTTGTTAAACTCTCTAAGGATACCGTTGATGGCACTAAATTCTTTAATTTGCCACAACCCCACACTTTAAGAAATCTCAGTTTACAAAAAGCTGGACCATATGTGTTAGCTGGGAAGTTTACCCAACCTTAATTCATTTAAGTGATTGCCACAGCATCTATATCATTATCACCAAATCCTTCAAGATTGAATATCTGACTGAAGGCAGCATTCTTAACAACAAGCTTTTCAAGATTAGGTAGTGATTGAATGAAACAATGTGGAAAGCCAGCTGATGTATCGGGAAACTCTTGATCTCAACAATTCTTAGTTTGCTGAAAACATCTGCTCGACATTATCCATGCCATATCTTCCTCATAATATCATTCCATCCCAAATTCAATTCTTCTAAATTGGGGAAGGTAACCTATAATTAAAAAAAATGTCTCACGCTTACATGGAAAAAAGAACAAAGTCAGTGATGTAGAAATATTCTAACAATAACAACCCAACCTTAGTCCAGCTTTGTTACCTCTTCTTAGATCTTTCTTTCTCCTTTTACCTCCCTATGAACCAAAAAAAATTCTAACAATCTCGTTGGGTTTGCAGCCAAACTTAACTTAAATAAACCATCTAAGAACTCTAAATTTTTATCTCTTCTATAAGGCAATATGATATTATTCATAGGAGAATATACACACAAGCCGATACAATAGGGTGAATAGTCAAAACAATTGATATATCAATCCCAAAGAAACTGAAATTAAGCTGGAGGTAACAAGAATATTATATGTATATATATAGAAAATTTAGTGCCACAGTAAAGCAAACACTTTAAAAACATTACTATGTAGGGTCAAAATCCTGAATGAGGAGAGGAAACACTTGATCAAAATTCAAAAACACACAGCATTAGGAAATCTAAATGTTCGCATTAATGCATGTGCTAACAGAGGAAGGTTCTTCATCAGTAACAGAGGAAGGTTCTTCATCTCAAGCCTCGCCAGATGCTATATCAACTGTCGTTACTTCAGTTATACATTCAGTTATACATCCAGCTGTACTTCCTTTAGATACGGGATGTATTAAGTAGTTGAAAGATGATTGGTAGTTAATATAGTTAGTTATATTTTACTTTCAGGTAGTTGTAACAAAGCTCAACTGATAGAGCTATATAAACAATCTTGTATTGATTTCTCAAATTAATTCATTCATGATGAAATACACAAAACTTTAATATGGTATCAGAGCCTTGAAAATCTCTCTTCCTATCGTCTTCTTTCTTTCTTTCTTTCTTTATACTTTCTTGCATTTTCTTGGCAACCAAACAAGTCTCTTTTGTCTCTACACTCTATCATGGCACCTGTGATCAATCTCGGTGATGTTTCTAGCCCTTACTATTTGCATTCTAACAAGAGCCCCTCATTGATGTTGGTATCCTCTGTGTTAAATGGATCCAACTATCATTCGTGGTCAAGATCAGTGAAGATGGCCCTTTTATCAAAGAATAAGCTGAGCTTAGTCGATGGAACCATTCAACCACCAGCCAAATCAGATTCTTCTTTCTCTACATGGGAGAGATGCAACACCATGGTTCTTTCATGGTTGATACATTCTCTTTCTCCCTCCATAGCTCAAAGTATCATCTGGCTTGATACAGCAAAGGATGTGTGGACAGATTTGCATGACAGATTTGCACAAGGTGATTCACTCAGAATCTCAGATCTACAAGAAGAACTTTTCTCGTTTCAACAGAAAACAATGTCGGTAACTGACTATTACACTCAGTTGAAGATTCTTTGGGATGAATTATTCAATTTCCGGCCTATTCCTACATGTTCTTGCAATCCATAACGTTCTTGTGGAGTTTCAATGACTCTGAAAACATATCAACAAAATGACCAAGTCATTCGATTCTTAAAAGGGTTGAATGAATCTTTTACCACAGTGAGATCACAGATCTTATTGATGGATCCTCTTCATTCAATTAACAAGGTCTTTGCCTTAGTTGTACATCAAGAAAGACAGAATGGCATAGCTGTTTCCTCTGTTGGATCAATGGATTCGAGTTCTTTCAATGTTAAAGCCATGAAGCCAGCATATCAATTTGGTTATGGATTCAAGAAACAGGTTTCTCAGATTAACAAGAGACCTACATGTGTTTTCTGTGGATATCAAGGTCACACAGTCGATAAGTGTTACAAAAAGCATGGCTATCCCCCAGGTTACAAGCCAAGATTCAGAAATACAGGAGCTGTTAATCATGTTGAAGCTTCTATTGTTGAGTCACACAAGGAAGAGGGCACTAAAGAAACATCACCAGTCAGTTTTACTCCAGACCAATACCAACAGATTCTGTCAATGCTTAACAATGCTAACATAGCCTCTTCAACTACTCATGCTACATCCGTCAATGCAGCTTACACCACCATACCAGAATTTGAAGGTATTCTTTCCGCCACCAGTACTACAAATAATTCTAATTTTTCTCAATCAATCTGGATCTTTGATAGTGGTGCCACTGACCACATTGCTTGTTCTCTAACCTTTTTTGATTCATATAAAACTATAAATCATGTTTCTGTTAAGCTTCCTGATGGTAGCCTCACTACAATCACCCATGTAGGTACAGTTAAACTCTCCCCTACCTTAAAACTTACCAATGTCTTATATGTTCCAAGTTTTACTTTCAATTTAATTTTTTACTTTCAATTTAATTTTTGTTCCTCAGCTTACACACACAAATAATTGTTTAGTCATTTTTCAACACAACTATTGTGTAGTGCAGGACCTTGCTTGTTGGAAGATGATTGGTTTGGGTAAAATGGTGCATGGTCTGTATCAACTGGTTCAGCAAGATTTTCTTGATAAACACTCTAGCTTTCAGCCCATACATTCTTGTAATCCGTCTCATATACATTATGTTCATGTTCATGCAATTAATTCAAACTCTTTGATATATGGCACTATCGTTTAGGCCATGTTTCACTTCCAAGAATAAAAATGATTCAGTCTATTGATTCTTCTGTTTCTGTTAAGAATTCTCAAGTCTGTGACATATGTCATTTTGCTAAACAGAAAAAGAATTCTTTCCCTGTTAGCTCTTCTGTAACTTGTGCTCTTTTTGACTTGGTTCATATGGACATCTGGGGTCCCTATCATACTGCTTCACTCTATGGTCACCACTACTTTCTTACAATTGTTGATGACTTTAGCAGGGCAACATGGATCTACCTAATGAAAACAAAATCTGAAGTTAGAGGTCTTGTACAACAGTTTTATTCTTTAATTGAAACTCAATTCTCTCACAAAATTAAATGCATAAGAACTGATAATGGACAAGAGTTCAATATGTCATTTTTCTTTACTTCGAAAGGCATTGTTCATCAAACGTCTTGTACTCAAACCCCTCAACAAAACAGTGTTGTTGAGAGAAAACACAAGCATATTTTAAACGTTGCTCGAGCATTAATGTTTCAATCTGGTTTATCTGACATCTTTTGGTCTGATTGTGTTTTACACGCTGCACATCTCATTAACAGAATACCTTCTCCTGTGATTCATAATAAAACACCCTTTCATTTATTGTTTAATAAACAACCAACATTCAATCATTTGAAGGTGTTCGGATGTCTTTGCTTTGCATCTACATTGAATCCAAGAAGTAAGTTTGACCCTAGAGCCACTAAGTGCATTTTCTTAGGGTACCCCTCAGGTCAAAAAGGATACAAGTTATTTGATATTGAATCTCAACTTGTTTTTGTCTCCAGAAATGTTCTCTTTTATGAGTCAATATTTCCTTTCAAGCAATCACATCTTGATTCTAGCTCTTCATCAGATTTTGTTTTTCCTAATCCTACTCCAATATCTGCTGTTTCAGATTTTCTAGATCAATCTACTTCTCATAATCATCACAGTATCCCTCCCTCTATTCCTTTTTCAGATCAGCATACCTCTTCTCCATCACAGAATTCTGTTTCTGACTTGGCTACTCCCGTTACTACTAATCTTAGAAGATCTTCTAGAACCAAACAACCTCCCAACCACTTGCAGGACTATCATTGTAACATGATCTCACATTTTACACACACTAAATCATCTTCCAACACACTTGCTGCACCACAATAGTTAAAGTCTCCTCATTTGTTGTCTAATGTTTTATCCTATGACAGATTATCTACTAATCATAGAGCCTTTTTTGTTCGTACTTCATCTCTAAAGGAACCTAAGTCATACAACCAAGCTATCAAGCATGATTGTTGGAAAGAGGCTATGCAAGCAGAACTTGAAGCATTGCAGCAGAATCACACTTGGGATTTGGTTGACTTACCTACCTCTAAGCAACCCATAGGCTGCAAATGGGTCTATAAGATTAAGTATCAAGCAGATGGATCCATTGAAAGGTTCAAAGCTCGTCTGGTTGCTAAAGGCTACACCCAACAGCCTGGCATTGATTATTTGGATACTTTCTCACCGGTTGCAAAAATGACCACTATCAGAACTTTGTTAGCCATTACAACAGTAAAGGGTTGGCATCTTCAGCAACTTGATATCAATAATGCATTTTTACATGGTGATTTAGAGGAGGTTGTTTACGTGGAGTTACCTCCTGGCTTTGTTTCTCCCAAGCCAAATCAAGTTTGTAAACTTCAAAAGTCTCTTTATAGTCTTAAACAAGCTAGCAGACAGTGGTATGCCAAACTTACTACTGCTTTGATTCACCAAGGTTTTCATCAAGCTGATTCTGATCCTTCTCTCTTCCTGAAGCATGAAGGTTCTTCTTTTATAGCTTTGCTCATCTATGTCGATGATGTTATATTGGCTAGCAACACTCTTTCCATGATTTCTACCATGAAAGATTACTTACACAGTACCTTTAAGATCAAAGACCTTGGTCAATTGAAGTTCTTCCTCGGTCTTGAAGTGGCTCGATCTCATAAAGGTATCAATTTGTGCCAACGTAAATATACTCTTGATATATTGGAGAATGCAGGCTTTCTTGGGTGTAAGCCAACATCTTCACCTATGACACCTTCTCACAAGAAAGTCTTATATGAATTTGGTCCCTTATTATCCGATGCACTGGAATATAGGAGACTCATCGGGAAGCTACTGTATCTTACTACCACTAGACCAGATATTTCCTTTGCAGTACAGCAATTGTCTTAGTTCATTGATAAACCTACCATTCATCATCTCCAAGCTGCTCACAGGGTATTGAGGTACCTTAAGTCTTCTCCAGGGCAAGGATTATTTTTTCCCGCTGCCTCTTCTCTGCATCTTAAAGCTTTTACGGACTCAAATTGGGCTGTTTGTCCCATGTCACGCAAATCAGTCACAGGGTTTTGCATTTTTCTTGGAGATGCCCTCATCTCTTGGAAGTCGAAGAAGCAATTTACTGTGTCCAAATCTTCTTCAGAAGCTGAATACAGAGCTATTGCCACTACCACTTGTGAACTTCAGTGGTTGTTTTATCTTTTAACTGATCTTCAAGTTCCTCATAAACAGCCAGCTGCCTTATTCTGTGACAACAAATCTGCCATTTATATTGCTGAAGATCCTGTGTTTCATGAACGTACGAAACACATTGAAATTGACTGTCATATTGTCCGTCAGAAGCTTCAGTCTGGCCTTCTCCATCTTCTTCATGTCTCCTCTCACGATCAGTTGGCTGACATTTTTACCAAGCCTCATTCTCCTTCCACCTTTGTTCATTATAGTTCCAAGCTGGGCCTACAAAATCTGTATGCTCCAGCTTGCCGGGGGGGGGGGGGGGGGGGTAACAGAGTAAGGTTCTTCATCAGTAACAGAGGAAGGTTCTTCATCTCAAGCCTCGCTAGATGCTATATCAACTGCCGTTACTTCAGTTATACATTCAGTTATACATCCAGCTGTACTTCCTTTAGATACGAGATGTATTAAGTAGTTGAAAGATGATTGGTAGTTAATATAGTTAGTTATATTTTACTTTCAGGTAGTTGTAACAAAGCTCAACTGATAGAGCTATATAAACAATCTTGTATTGATTTCTCAAATTAATTCATTCATGATGAAATACACAAAACTTTAATATGTGCAACTAAGCTCATTGAAAAACTCTAGCCTTCCTTCTAAGAATGAGACACAATGTATTCTACTGTAAGACTGCAACATGACAATGAGGTAAAAGCATTAGGGAGAATGTAGAAGTTTTACGTAGTTTTTGTGCTCATACCTCATCGACCCAAAACAGGGGTTGTTGATCTGTTAATTCTCCAAAGCTCAGGCTTTCCGAAGCCAACATCTCCACCATGTCACATCCATATATCTTCTTCTGCTTCCCTGCTAAGCTGGTAGCGATAGATGATATTGGATCACAACCAAGGGAAGCACTTGTCCTTTGCTCTCTCTTTAGGATTCTTAACTTTCTTCTCATCTTCATCAATTTTCTTGTCCGCTAGTTCGCACCAATGCTGGAGGTCTGGTGGTATCGTCTCCAAGTTCCTTTCTCTTTTTTCACGCTCTTGTTTCACACTCTCTTTTTTACTATCAACAACTCCATTTCCTCGTCTAGTTTCTTAACATTTTTGTCATGGACGAATTCATATCTGAAATGACGATAAATTTCTTTGAAAATGCGTATATGATAGGCGGGGCACAAACGTTGGCAGCAGTGCCAACGCCAATCAGTACCTGCGCCCATTTTTTTCTTCTTTTTTGGTTCCAACAGACGAAGCAAATGACAGAACAACCAAATAATGAAAACAACAAATGAACTTTTGAAATGGCAGTGGGTTTCTCCATTAGCTATCAAAGAGGAAAAGAGAGAAGGGGTGTCGAACAAGTTTTGAAAACAGAGAATCAATGTGAAAGGTTGCGGTATTTTTTAGTTTGAGGGGTAGAAAAGTAGATGGGCAGCAAACAACGGACCAAAGAAAAGGTAAAGAGGAAAATCAAACCAGGTTATGGGATTGATATCAGAAGAGAAAAGCAACAGAACCGGGTGAAGTAATTGAAAGGGTTTTGAGAATATGAATGAACAAAGGATTCAAATGTAAGGCGATATGATTGAGCTGATAGGGCGAGGATGAATTGAGTTGAACGTTGTCTCTATTTTTTTTGTCTAACCTCTTGGTATCCGAAAATTACTTTAGACCTTAATTAATCTGGAATCGAACTATAGTAAAATTACTTTAGGCCTTAATTAATCTGGAATCGAACTATGGTCGTATCTTATACATACGAGGAGAGTTTTCTCAATACTGTTCTTTCCATTTACAAAGCTTGAACCCATGATTTTGTTTAAGAGACACTAAGTTCTTTCCACTCAATCTATCGGACATCAGTAAACATTGTCTCTATTTAATCCATCGTGATCACAGCTGTGATTTAGCCATAACTTGATTTTAATAAAACCAAGTTGTCCTATTTTATATATTATGTATTCAATTTGACAGTTTTTTCAAATTAAATTTCATCGGCTTTGATTATCATAATGTCATTGCTTAGTTGGTCGCATTTATCGAAAAACCAACGGCATCTCTGCTGAGAGCTTTTGCTTCATGCGCATGTCTTTGCATATGAAGCAGCCCGTTGGGTCGTCCGAGGCTACTCTTAAATCTACTATAAAGTGGTTTGTCCATGGAATTGCAGGATTCAAACAACTCCCAACTCTAAAAAATTGTGTTAGCTGTTGAGACCTCCATTAGAATTTGAAAGAATTTGGAGTCTTTGTCACAGGCTCCCCAACATTATAAAGGACTGTGCATGCAACTAGAAAAAGGTGAGAGACATTTTAATAAAAAATACTAAGATGTTAAATTAAGCTTATTTTCTTAATTAGGCATTTTAGTACTTGTTGGATTTGCAGTTCTGCACATTCAACTTTGACCAATGCAATAGACTTACGGTTTATTTGCATCTTATGTTACAGAATTAAGCATCATACGAAGGCTATTACTAATATAGATAATCACTTCATGCCTTCATGGCAACCCTGAATTTTCATAATCATGGAACTTGAATTTATGAAGAAATTGCAGAATTCAAACAGCTACATTTCAATTTTTTTATCTGCAATCCAAACAGCCCATCTAACTTGGGAATCTGATTTCTTCTGGCGAATCCCTGGCATTTGAGCAATATATCCAACAGCTCCATAACCGGAAAGCTCAAAAAAGAAACCAAATTGTACCGTTATATATACTAGTATTTCTCAATCATTTCCTCAACAAATTAATACTGAATGCAATTGATCAACTCGTGGGGCTCGTATGAAATGGTGCTAGTCTTAGGCGACAACAAGCAGAAACTATCAACTTCGTCAGTAAAGATTATTTTAATCACTGGAGATCCTCAAGGCAACCAATCACCTTCAACAGTCGATCGTCATTCCGAGGAAGTTGTTTTTACCTGATATTAAAATTCAGGGATTCAAATTGCGGTCGTGGTCGCGTTTTTGATCACGTTGCGTTTATGTTTGATTTTGTTTTCCTTGATTAAAAATCAACTCAAAGATAAATGAATTTTTTATTTTATTTTTTATTAATTTTTTATATTTAGAATGCATCATTTGTTAAACCCTCTATCATATTTTTATTTTGAATTTTTTAAATTTATGCACCGAATCATATTATTGCTAGAGAAAAAAATTGAAGATTTAAAAATAGATTAAGAGGCATAACAAAAAAAATTCAAAAATAAAATAAAATTAAAGAACTTAACTAAAAAATGAAAACCTAAAAATAAATTAGAGGGCATAATAAAAAAAATATTTAAAAAAATAGAAATAAAATGCTAAACCAATTGAGACACGACACATGGCTCGTATGGGAGATAAAAACATTGAATGATATGGGTTAGAAAGATGAAAGAAAATGAGTGAATGACAGAACCAATGTGAAGCTAGGCGTGGAGCAAAAAAAAGGTGATTTTTATATAATTTAAATAATATTAAAAATTATTAACTTAATTAATTTTTAAAATGTTTTAACATATATATTTAATATTAAAATATTTTTATTTTATTAATTATCAACATTAAATATATAGAAATTAATGATCTACAAAATATATACTATAAATGCATTTGTAAATGTAATCTATCGTTAAAAAAATGTACTGTATAAGCATTTGAAGAATTATTTAATTATTGAGTATTTGTTAATTGTTATGTGTTAGTTAAACAATATTTTTGGAGATTGATTTTATATTTTTAAAATTTATTATCATTATTGATAAATATTAAAATAAATATATAAAAATTTATTATTTGAACGAATAATTTTTTATGAAAATAAATATATAAAATTTAAAGATCAATTTTTTATGTTGTTTATTTTTTTTCTCTATTAAAATAAAATTCACATATAAATGACTTTTTTTTTGTTCTTTAAATTTATGAAAAAAAAACAAATAAAAAAGGTTGAAAAACCAAAAAAGGGAAAAACTAAAAAAAAAAGCCAAAAGCTTGACACGTGAAGGGTTTGAAGACAAATATATATATGTATATAAAATTTAAAGATCAATTTTTTATGTTGTTTTTTTTTCTCTATTAAAAATAAAATTCACATATAAATGACTTTTTTTTGTTCTTTAAATTTATGAAAAAAAAATAAAAATAAAAAAGGTTGAAAAACCAAAAAAGGGAAAAACTGAAAAAAAAAAAAAAGAAAAGCCAAAAGCTTGACATGTGGAGGGTTTGGAGACAAAAATATATATATATATATATGTATAGAAAATTTAAAGATCAATTTTTTACGTTGTTTATTTTTTTCTCTATTAAAAATAAAATTCACATATAAATGATTTTTTTTGTTCTTTAAATTTATGAAAAAAAACAAATAAAAAAGGTTGAAAAACCAAAAAAGGGAAAAACTGAAAAAAAAAAAAAGAAGCCAAAAGCTTGACACATGCGTGGAGGGTTTGGAGACAAAAATATACATATGTATAGAAAATTTAAAGATCAATTTTTTATGTTGTTTATTTTTTTCTCTATTAAAAATAAAATTCACATATAAATGACTTTTTTTTGTTCTTTAAATTTATGAAAAAAAAAAACAAATAAAAAAGGTTGAAAAACCAAAAAAGGGAAAAAATGAAAAAAAAAAAAAGCTAAAAGCTTGACATGTGCATGGAGGGTTTGGAGACAAATATATATATATATATATATATATATATATATATATGTATAGAAAATTTAAAGATCAATTTTTTATGTTGTTTATTTTTTTCTCTATTAAAAATAAAATTCACATATAAGTGACTTTTTTTGTGCTTTAAATTTATGAAAAAAAAAATAAAAAAGGTTGAAAAACCAAAAAAGGGAAAAACTGAAAAAAAAAAGCAAAAAGCTTGACACGTGGAGGGTTTGGAGACAAAAATATATATATACTAGAAGATATCCCTGCTACGCACGGGTGCTTTTTTCCCTTAAAAAAATTATAACTATTATTTATTAAAAATAATAATAAATCAATATAATTATTTAAAAACATTAATTTTTTAAATGAAAGTGAAAATATTTAATTTATCTATTAAACATCTTATTTATTTTTTATTCTTTTTTTTCAAAATATAAAATAAAATTATAACATAAAGTTGGAAGATTAAATAAACCGAAAGACAACAATTAATTGTCCTACTTTTATATGAGAATAAACTTTGCCAGCAAATTGCAAGCAAATCTATTTTTCCTTATATTTTAGTAAAGTTGATTTTATAAGTCTTCAACTTAAAAAATATTTTCAATTTGTTACTATAAATTCTAAAATAATTTTCACTATTAGAGATTTTTCAAATAATGATTTTTTATTAACTTTAAAAATCAAAATACATATCTAAAAAGTGAATATATTTGTAAAAAAAGTTAAATAAAATTAAACTGTTTATTTTTTTATTGACTAAAACAAATTAGAGAGTTTAACTAAAAAAAGTTGAAGAGTTAAATATAAATTAGAGAGTATAATTGGAAAAAATTAAATAAAAACAAATAAAAGGTTTAATAAAAAAAGGTTTAAAATAAATTAAAAAACATAATCAGAGAAAAATTTAAAATAAAAGCTAATTAAAGGATTTAACTAAAACAACTGGAGAACTAAAAAATAGATTAAAAGAATGACTAAAAAAAATAAAAAAATTGAAGAACAAAAAAAAAGGCTGAACTAAAGAAAAAAGATAAATAAAATAACACGCGACAAGCAATGATAGTGTAAGAGACAAAAATATATGTAATTATATATATATATATATATATATATATATAGATATTAAAAAAAAAACCACCGACACACCTAACCTAGCATGCACACCCAGTCACGTACCGGCCGCTATTTGAAACCCTTTAAAAGACGTGGATAAAATAAAAAAAGACTTCAGTATTGACTCCGTGCCTTTCCGTCTTAATTGCAAGTTCGGAACCAGATTGCTTGCGCCTGGTCTAGTTCGTCTTTCATCTCGAAATGAGAAATTACAGCTCGCTTACCAGGTTGCTTTTGCATAAGACAGGCAGAACCTTTCGTGGCATCAATGCCAAAAGATGGCATTCAGTGCAACGCCCTGAAGTTTCCAAGTGGAAAGCGGCGGTGAAGAAAGAGCTAGAAGTTAAAGTTCCCGAGGACAGACAAAATGCCTGCATACAAAGGGTACCTGTAAACATGCGAGAAGTGCAACCCGACGCCTATACTCCCAGAATCATTTCAATCGGTCCTTACCATCATGGAGAGGAAAGACTAAAGGAAATGGAAGAGCTGAAATGGGAAGTCTTTCATCGCCTCTTTCGTCCAAAACGGCCCAACGGGGTCGAATTAGACCCAGTGATGAAAGCCGTAGAAGATTTGGAGCAGGAGGCTCGTAGGTGCTACTGGGATAAAGCTGAACAACATAGCAAGGATAAATTTGTTCGGATGATGCTCTTTGATGGCTGCTTCATTGTCGAGCTCTTCAGAGAGTTGAAGAAGAACAACTTTCACCATGCCCGGTCTGTTAAAAGGTGGATGCTGCCAACTCTTCGCCAAGATTTGATCATGCTGGAAAACCAGCTTCCCCTATTTGTTCTACAGAAATTGTTCGAGTTGACCAGAAGATCAAAAGAGCCAACCTCGACCACGTCTTTAGAAGAGCTTGCCCTTCGCTTTTTCCGTCCTCTACTGCAGTGGGAACCAAACTCAGATGGGCGGAGCGCAAACGCACAAGGAATTGAGAAAAGGCAGCACTTTGTTGACCTTTTCAGACTCGACATCCTCCCAAGATGCTTATCACAGGCGGAGGAAACTAGCAAGACAAGCAAGTCGAGCAAAGCAGAAGAGGGAATTGAAATGATGCGGTCCATGACGGAGCTAATGGAAGCTGGCGTCGTCATTGAGAAAGCTGTTGATTGTCCTCCATTGGACATACGCTCTGTGCAAAGGTGGTGGATTTGGTGGCCGAAAATCCGGCTCCCTCGTCTCTACATCGACGATTACAAGGGAACCCTGTTTCGCAACTTGGTTGCCTATGAACAATGCCATCCAGGCTGCAAACCATATGTCACATCGTATTTGTTCTTCTTCGACGGCCTAATTAACTCGGCTTACGACGTGGAACTTCTTCACTACAAAGGGGTTCTCCACCATTCTTTAGGCAACAACAAAGAAGTGGCAAAGCTCGTCAATGGCCTCTGCAAGGAAATAGCAAGGGATTCCAGGGAGTCCTACTTGCACAAGGTGGTATCCGATGTTAAAACTTATTACGGCTCCTCTTATGCTAGGATTAGAGCACAGTTGGTGCACCATTACTTCATAAACTGGGTGGTTGGCATCTCTGCTTTGGGAACTATCATAGCCCTTTATCTCACCGCAATTCAGACCGTCTTTTCATTTCCAGGCTACCGGACGGAACGTAACTTTCACCATGGCCTAATGCAGTCCCTGAGTCTGCCTGTCCTCGATCTGCGTCCGTCCAAGAAAAAGAAGACGGATGATTCTGAGATTACAATTTTTTTTTGGTGTATCCATATGTATCTGTTTTACTGTTTGAAACTAATTCTGTTCGGGTTGGGAGTGGTAAACGGTAAAGCCTTTCAAACAGTAGGGATTCCAGGATTCCAACTCTGTCTAAGCATCTGGGGAAGAAGTCTATTTCCACTTCTTCCAACTACTTGTTGGTTGAGATTAGAATTTGGATGTTTGCAATTTGATGCACTTTTTTTTGTTGTTGTTGTTATTATTATTAACGATTTTATTTGCTTCTTTCCTTAGGTGCATTAAAAAAAAGTAATTATACTATATGTCCATTCAACAAAATATTTAAGATTCTAATTCTACAAAAAAGATATTTAAGGACTGAGAAAAAATTGAAAATTTGAAAAAATAAAACATTACTTGATATTTGAGTTCTAAATTTATTAATACTAGGTGGATCACTTCATGCCTTCATGGGAACCCTGAATTTTCATTGTCATGGAACTTTAAATTTTTGAAGAAATTGCAGAAATTTTCTTTTATGTATACAATTGTATGATCCAAACAACTCCATCACTCTAAAAAAAATGTGTTAGCTTGGAATTTGAAAGATTTTGGTAGTCGAATTCTTGGAAAATGGGAGTCTTTGCCTCACCCTCACCGAATATTACAGATTGCGAATGGAATTAGGGAATCCAAGACTGAAAAATGTTAGAACTAGATAGGAAGAAGAAAAATGTATATATCATGTGTATGCCTTTTTTTTATGAATTATTATCCTATTTATCATCATGAAGCTTATTAACTCTACATGCAAAGTTAGGATTAAAATATGTATTTTATTTTATTTATTTTTTATTTTTTTAATATTTTTAAATGATACATATTTTTATTTTAATTCTACTTGTGAAATTATAAAATTTCACTACCGATGAATAAAATAATAATATTTTTTTTATAGGATAGATGCAAACCTCTCACGTGATAATGTTAAAATTAGTCCAAGTTCGACAAGTCATTTATATAAAATTAAATGAGGACTGTTGGACGCCGTCACTCCAACATACACATTGAACACTCAAGCATTTGTAGAGCCACCTTATCTCATGTTTGAAGTTCAATACCGGCTGCGGCTAATAACAAGTAACTTGACTTCTCAATACAAAAATACAAAATAGGAAAATAATAACCAAAAATATATTTAAAAACAATCAAAACCATAGTCAAAAATTTCTAAAAACACAGCTGTTCATTCAAAGCGAGACAATCCATGGATCAGCCTAGCTTGAAGAAAGTAAATATTTAAGTTGACAAAAGAATATTCGAATCTTACGGAAGCTTCTTTTTCTTTTCATTTGTAATGCTTATGTGAATAATTTTTTTTGGATACAAAGAATACGCTTGTCAGTTATTAATATTTGTATCTTTATTTCATGGTAATGATATGTCAAAAAAATATTATACATTGAGAAATAAATTTTTAAATACAATATTTTGAAAAATAAGATTTAAAAAAAATAGATTGGCAAAAAACTCCCGTCAAACCCCTCTCAGTCTCTGAAACAGGGATGCATGGCGATTGGCTAGTTAAAGCAGTCCAGCATTAATTGTTGCGCGTTGCAGGCTCTACGGATCCAAAGCCCAAACGTTTAATCACCAATAGTACCTTTGAAGATTAATTAACAGCCTTTTGGGAAAGAGGTGAAGAAGAGGTCGAACAACAAAGAACAGGAAAAATGGGGACTCCCGCCAGATTCCACTAGGGCAACACCATCAGCAGAACCTACTAATTAAAGATGATAATGGGTAGTTTATAAATGAATATTTGATATTATTTGACTTGATATAATAGGATTAGAGTAGTGTATAATCAAATTCGAATAAATGAATATTTGATATTATCAAGTCAAATAATATTTGATATTATTTGACTTGATATAATAGGATTAGAGTAGTGTATAACCTATAAACATGCGAGAAGTGCAACCCGACGCCTATACTCCCAGAATCATTTCAATCGGTCCTTACCATCATGGAGAGGAAAGACTAAAGGAAATGGAAGAGCTGAAATGGGAAGTCTTTCATCGCCTCTTTCGTCCAAAACGGCCCAACGGGGTCGAATTAGACCCAGTGATGAATGCCGTGGAAGATTTGGAGCAGAAGGCTCGTAGGTGCTACTGGGATAAAGCTGAACAACATAGCAAGGATAAATTTGTTCGGATGATGCTCTTTGATGGCTGCTTCATTGTCGAGCTCTTCAGAGAGTTGAAGAAGAACAACTTTCACCATGCCCGGTCTGTTAAAAGGTGGATGCTGCCAACTCTTCGCCAAGATTTGATCATGCTGGAAAACCAGCTTCCTCTATTTGTTCTACAGAAATTGTTCGAGTTGACCAGAAGATCAGAAGAGTCAACCTCGACCACGTCTTTAGAAGAGCTTGCCCTTTACTTTTTCAGTCCTCTACTGAAGTGGGAATCAAACTCAGATGTGTGGAGCGTAAACGCACAAGGAATTGAGAAAAGGCAGCACTTTGTCGACCTTTTCAGACTCAGCATCCTCCCAAGATGCTTATCACAAGCGGAGGAAACTAGCAAGACAAGCAAGTCGAGCAAAGCAGAAGAGGGAATTGAAATGATGCGGTCCATGACGGAGCTAATGGAAGCTGGCGTCGTCATTGAGAAAGCTGTTGATTGTCCTCCATTGGACATACGCTCTGTGCAAAGGTGGCTGAAAATCCGGTTGAAAATCCCTCCTCTCTACATCGACGATTACAAGGGAACCCTGTTTCGCAACTTGGTTGCCTATGAACAATGCCATCCAGGCTGCAAACCATATGTCACATCGTATTTGTTCTTCTTCGACGGCCTAATTAACTCGGCTCACGACGTGGAACTTCTTCACCACAAAGAGGTTCTCCACCATTCTTTAGGCAACAACAAAGAAGTGGCAAAGCTCGTCAATGGCCTCTGCAAGGAAATAGCAAGGGATTCCAGGGAGTCCTACTTGCACAAGGTGGTATCCGATGTTAATACTTATTACGGCTCCTCTTATGCTAGGAATAGAGCACGGTTGGTGCACCATTACTTCAGAAACTGGGTGGTTGGCATCGCTACTTTCGGAGCTATCATAGTCCTTTATCTCACCGTAATTCAGACCGTCTTTTCATTTGCAGGCTACCTGACGGAACGTAAAAATCTCTTTCACCATGACCTAATGCAGTCCCTTAGCCTGCCTGTCCTCGATCTGCTTCCGTTCAAGAAAAAGAAGACGGATGATTCTTAGATTAGAATTTGGATGTTTGCAATTTGATGCACCTTTTTTTTTTGCCGTTGTTGTTAGTATTATTATTATTATTATTACTAGCGATTTTATTTGCTTCTTACCTTAGGTTCATTAAAAAAAAGTAATTATACTATATGTCCATTCAACAAAATATTTAAGATTCTAATTCTACAAAAAAGATATTTAAGGATTGAGAAAAAATTGAAAATTTGAAAAAATAAAACATTACTTGATATTTGAGTTCTAAATTTATTAATACTAGGTGGATCACTTCATGCCTTCATGGGAACCCTGAATTTTCTTTGTCATGGAACTTTAAATTTTTGAAGAAATTGCAGAATTTTTCTTTTATGTATAGAATTGTATGATCCAAACAACTCAATCACTCTAAAAAAAATGTGTTAGCTTGGAATTTGAAAGATTTTGGTAGTCAAATTCTTGGAAAATGGGAGTCTTTGCCTTACCCTCACCGAATATTACAGATTGCAAATGGAATTAGGGAATCCAAGACTGAAAGATGTTAGAACTAGATAGGAAGAAGAAAAATGTAGATATCACGTCTATGCTTTTTTTTATGAATTATTATCCTATTTATCGTCATGAAATTTTTTAATTCTAAATGCAAAGTTAGAATTAAAATATGTGTTTTATTTTATTTATTTTTTATTTTTTAATATATTTAAAAATACATATTTTTATCTTAATTTTACCTGTGAAATTAAAAAATTTCAGTAACAAGTGAATAAGATAATAATATTTTTTTATAGGATAGATGCAAACCTCTCACGTGATAATGTTAAAATTAGTCCAAGTTTGACAAGTCATTAATATAAAGTTAAATGAGGACTCTTAGACGCCGTCACTCCGACATACACATTGAACACTCAAGCATTTGTAGAGCCACCTTACCTCCTGTTTGAAGTTCAATACCAGCTGCGGCTAATAACAAGTAACTTGACTTCTCAATACAAAAATACAAAATAGGTGTTGTTGCACAAAAATAACAATAAAAGTATGCTGACGTCGATATTCGTACTAAGTCTCCACGTGTCTCCAAGAAGTTTCTGTAAAACAATAAAAGTCAGAGGGACGCAGGGGTGGTTCCTTGCGTAGACACTCTGATGCTTAAGTCAGTAGAAAATTCTTCAATCTTGGGAAGCGTAAAAGCCAGTCGTCAAAAATTAGGGTCCAAAATCATACCTGGGGGCCTATTTATAGGCCAGCATTCTAGGTTAATTGCTTAAGAATAATGACATTATCTTGTTTAAGAGTTTGTGTCCCAATATGACACAAGTTCCTTAAAAATTGGGAGCTTCCGGAGCCTGTCGCCAGCGAGAGACTCATACCACGTGGCACATTGTGGCGACAGGGGTCTGTCGCTAGTGGGAGCCGAAACCGTGCACCACGTGTCGCCATATGACTATAGGCGACAGACCAGGAATCTGTCGCCGGGCGGTAGATGTATGCGTGCTACGTGTCGCGTCATGATTGCAGGCGATAGACTTTGGGTCTGTCGCCAGTCGACAGGTACGATCGCGCTCTTCTACCCCTGTCGCCGATGGCCACGTGGAACGGTGACTCTGTCGCTATAAACAGGTGTAATGCGTTAAGCATCTATCGCCGAGACCACGTGGACCAGTGAGATCTTGCCACATGGTAATTCCTGGACGCCATTGGACCTAGCCCAACACAGGTAGACTTTGTCATATCAATTGCTCCCCACTCTCTTGTTGGATTTATCCAACCAAGAGAGTATAAATATATGTTTTTGGGCCTTAACCCACTGTGAATAGTCCTCTTTGTTTTTCTTTTGTTTTTGCAATTTCTTTGGCATTTTTTGCAGGTGAAAAGTTCTACTCTGCGACAGGTGTGATCAAGCGCGACGTTTGGCATTCCCTGCCGCATCTATATAAACGTCTGGGACCCAACATGAGAACGTACGAGAAAACCTCTGAGCAACCATCTGTCGCCCATTTTTCCGCTCTTTCGCCACAAAGAGTCTTTCGCTCTCACGCCTGGAGTCTCTCGCTTATCTTATCGTCAGTAAGTACACCCCTGTCGCCTTATATATTCGCATATCGTACTAGGTTTAGGTCTCCCGCAGGTGTCTTTTTCAGTAGGTCTGTCTCCCAAGGGGTCTGTCGCCCAAAGGTCTGTCGCCTGGAGAGTCTATCGCCGGGTAGTTTTTTGCTTTCTTTTGCCATGTCTTTGTTACGCCTGGGTAAAACACTTAAGACAGGTGATCTTGTGTGTTCGTTGACAAACACTGACTTAAAGGATATTAGGACTCGTTTCCCTCTTCCCTCGGGTTATGGCTATAGACTTCCAGTGCAAGGGGAGGTCACGCCTGACTTGGTTAGAAGTGGTGTGGCCGTCCATAAGGCTTCTTTGTCTTTTGGTTTTCGCTTCCCACTTCCGGAGTTTGGCGAAGCATTTCTTAGATACAAGGACATCGTCCCGTGTCAACTCCACCCCCATGCGTGGGCTCAGCTTGTAGCATTTTCCATAGTGTGTCATCATCTGGGTATTGTTCCCACGGTTCCCCTTTTAAGCGCCTTTTTTAGAGTTCGTAGGCTGAAGGGATTGATAACGTTCTCTCTTCGACGGTTGACAGTCGGCGAATTTCCTAATAATAAAATCTTCTCGGATCTCCCCAATAAACTGCGCGGTTTTGAGAGCGAGTGGGTCGTTGTTGAGATTCCAAGCAATCTGCGGATTCGCTCTAGGTGGAATTGTGATACCTTTGACCACTCACAGCGTTCGGACAGGTTCAGGACAGAAATTTTAAGAGACCAATTTGGCGAGCCTATTCGGCAAATCTGTTCTACCGGGGAGCGTAATTTATTTTCTCTTCTAACCCCGGAAAACATTGCCGCTGCCGGCTGGGGCGTAAGCAGGACCGTTCTTGAAGCTTCTGCTGCCCCATCTAACCTGCCCACAACTCCTCGTTTATCCGATGCTGGCCCTAGTCAGCCATCCCCGGTCTTAGTAGCCGAAGCATCTACCCCTGTGGGCCGCCTTGTAGATGAGTCCTCTTCAGATTCGGAGGACGGGACCCCTGAGGCTGCAGGTACTAGTGGTTATTCAGGGGATGGCCCTGAGTGGGCTCAGGCTGACGCCTTTGGGAGTCCTTTCGTTGATTTTCCGTTGGATTCGAATCTGGATATTTTAGAGGATTTTGGTGGTTTTCTAGGTTTCCCATCCTTTTTTTTTATTTCTTGTGTGGTATTTCGCTCGGTCGGCTAATCCTTTCTTTATATATTGTGTAGGCATGAACTTCCGAGATTTGATGCGTAGGAGGGATGCCAGTGCTGCTGCTGCTCGAGCGGCTCCTCCTTCTCAGTCGCAAGTTAGAGCCCCATCTGGGCCAACGCGTGCTCCTACTCCTCCTCCACCTTCTACTGGCGAATCCAGCCGCCCTACACAAGAGGCAGAGAGAAATAAACGGAAGAGGCCTCCTGTCCCTGATCGAGGTTCAGGCGATCACGAGAGCTCCGAGTCCCAAAGGAGTGATCCAGTCCCTCAAGAAGGTGGCTCTCGTGTTGCTGAGGGTAGGTCGGCTCCCCGTCAGCCAAGGCGCAAATACAGGAAGAGGCTGATTGTTGAAGCCTCGATGCCTACAAGACCAGTCTTACCCAAGGTGGTAGACCCTACTGTGAGGCGTTATGTGATTGATAGTGGGGTCGTCGTTAGTGGGGACGATTTTCAGACCTATCCCGGAGTGAACGATAACGACAGCATCGAGGATGCCGGGATAGCGTCTCGTCTGGCTTGGAGCACCATTCTTCCTCGTGACGAGGTGGGGCTGTTTACAAACATCCCGGAGGCGGAGGATAATTCTGATTATCTCGCTATGAAGGTAAGAGTTTGGTAACTAATTTCCTCGTCTAAACTTTTTTCATTAAAAGATCTGTTGAGTTACTTTTGTTTTTTGTCTTATCAGTCAGCTCAACAAATTGCGACTGTCAATGCTCGGCACAGGGCTCTCAGGGAGCAAGCTGACAAAGAGATTCGCGAGCTTCGGGATCAGAAGATGGAGCTTTCAAACGAGGTTAACCAACTTCGTCCTTATGTCAACAGGGTGGAGGAGGTAAACAAAAGGAGCGCTGATCTTGAGCGAAAAAATACTGATCTCGAGCAAAGGCTCTAAGAAGAGCAGGCGAAGGTGTCTTCCCTTCAAGGGTACCAAGAGGCTTATAATAAGGCCGTCGATGACCGGGGAGCCATGGAGAGGCAGCGAGATGAGGCGATTGAGGAGCTGCACAATGTACTGGATCGTCAAAGAGAAGCTCGAATCGAGGCCGTTCGTGAATACCGCTTGTCCCAGCATTGTTTTGACAAGAAAGCGGCTTTCTCGACGGGGTTTATTAAATATGGTTTCTATTTGGCTCGTGCTTGGTTGGAGAGGCATCGGCCCCATAAGGCTTTTCCTGAATTGCTATTCACCGAGGAGGCTAAGTACTACGATGCTCCTTCTTGGACCAAGTATGAGCCCGACGCACAAAGTCCAGAGGCCTATTTAGCGGAAGGGGCCGTAGATAATCTAGACAACCTTCAGGGTCCGTGGCCTCCTTGACAGCCACTACACATGCATGAGTCTTCCGAAGCACTTGGTCAATCTGAGCCTCTGGCAGTGTGTGACGTCTCTGAGCCTATCGAGACAGACGATCAGCCTGAATCTATCGAGGCTCTACTGGGGCTGGACAGCGACGAGCTCCAGATTTCAGATTCTACTGCCGCTGATCCCGTGCCAGACTCTACGACCGTGGTTGGGCCTTCAAGTGGGCTTTCAAGTGACATTCCTGTTTTCGGGGTGGCTCCCTCGTCTTCCCGGGATCCTGGTTCTTTGACTCCTCCAATTCCTGAGCCCCAAGCTTCTCAAGACGCTAGTGCCGATGTAGCGCCTTCCCAGTCGGCTGATTCGGTTGTCGTCGTAGATTAGAGTTTTATAGTTTTTGTTTTGTTTGTTAATTCCGATGTATAGGTTCATTTTGAATGAAAAGTACCGTTTTCATTTTGTAGTTCTTTCTCCTTTTCTATGAATGCTTTTCTTTCGCAACTTGTTGTATCGTTATATCGGGAGATTCTAACGAGCAGGATTAGATATTGAGCAATCATAAGCTATAAGGAGCAGCATTAAAGCGTCAATAATAAAATCCTTATTTAAAGTATTATAGATATCGATCAATCGCGGATTCAATAAGCTTTAAAGAGCAGCATTAAAAACGCTTAGAGATATCAATCGATCATAAAATCTAAAGAACACCATTAAAGCTTTATAGATATCGATCAATTGTGGATTCTCGACATAAGGCGTACCTTTATATCATGTTGCTCCCCGAGTTCAACTTTGTTTATTTCTATTCAAAGATGAACTTTCCTCGAGCGTTGTACCCGTCCTGCGCCTTTTTCGCTTAGGGATTTTTTTGTTTGCCCGTTTCGCGCATTTTTCGCTTAGGGATTTTTAGTTTGCCCGTCTCGCGCATTTTTCGCTTAGGGACTTTTGGTTTGCCCATCTCGCACATTTTTCGCTTAGGGACTTTTAGTTTGCCCGTCTCGCGTATTTTTCGCTTAGGGACTTTTGGTTTGCCCATCTCGCGCATTTTTCTTTTAGGGACTTTTGGTTTACCCGTCTCGCGCATTTTTCGCTTAGGGACTTTTGGTTTGCCCATCTCGCGCATTTTTCGCTTAGGGACTTTTAGTTTGCCAGCTTCTGCTTCATTTCAATTCCTGTAACACACAATCTGTTCTCGAACATTGCATTAGAGGATATATGTAGAAAATGAATAGCTGGCTTTTATTCATGAATCAAACCATTAAAAGACAATAATATCTATAAAGTAACTAAGCAATAGATGGAAAAGTAAAGATACGAATAATTAATAATCAGAGAAGAGAGAAAAATAGTACAATGTTTACTGCCAGTACAGCTTAAGATGGTTAGCATTCCAAGTCTTTGAGATCTTCTTTCCTTGCAAGGTTTCCAAGGTGCATGTGCTAGGTCCGACCATTTTTCTGATTCTGTATGGTCCTTCCCAATTGGCGCGTAGCTTTCCATCCTCCTTGTGGACATTTGTAATTGCCGACTTTCTCAATACTAGGTCTCCCTCTTGTAATTCTTTGTTCTTTACTCGTGCATTGTAATAAGTGGCTACCCTTTGTTGGTAAGCAGCCAGTCTCATTTTTGCCTTGTCTCTCAGCTCGTTTATCAGATCTAGGTTCTCCCTTAGTCCCTGGGAATTAAGTTCCTCAATGTAAGGGACCAATCTGGGTGACTCAGCTCCAACTTCCACCAGAATGAGGGCCTCAGTTCCATACACCAAATTGAACAGTGTTTCCCCTGTCGATACTTTGCTTGTCATCCTGTAGGCCCATAGGACACTTGGGAGCTCATCTACCCATGCTCCTTTCGCCTTATCTAGTCTGGTCTTCAACCCGTGCAGTATAGTTCGATTACTCACCTCTGCCTGCCCATTGGCCTGTGGGTAAGACACAGAAGATATTCTTAGGAGAATATTCAGGCCTTTACAGAAATCCCGGAAAGTATCACAGTCGAACTGCTTCCCATGGTCTGCATTTATTACACGACGGATTCCGAATCGACAAATTATGTCTTTCCACACCATTGCTTCCACCTTCTTTTCAGAAATTGTGGCCAGAGGCTCAGCCTCTATCCACTTCGTGAAGTAATCCGTGGCCACAATTAAGTACTTCCTTTGTCCTGAGCCTAGGGGAAAAGGTCCCAGAATATCCAGTCCCCACTGTGCAAATGGAGTTGGTTGAAGAGTGCTCTGGAGGGCCGAAACCAGCGCAGTTTTTATAGGAGCGAATTTCTGACACTTTTCGCATTTTCTCACTTTGTCGGCGGCATCCTTCCTCAGTGTAGGCCAATAAAACCCCGCACGCAATACTTTTGAAGCCAATGCACGAGCTCCTAAGTGTTCTCCGCATATTCCCTCATGGACCTCAACTAGGGTGTACTCAGCTTGTTGGGGCCCTAGACATTTTAGCAAAGGCATTGTGAACCCCCGCTTATAGAGTTCCCCATTTACTACTGTGAACCTGACACTTTTTAATTTCAGCCTTCGAGCTTCGTCTCTATTAGTTGGAAGCGTGTTCCCCAATATGTAGTATTTGATCAGGACTCTCCAATCATCTCCGTTCTCGATATCGTACACACCTTCTTCTTCGATACTAGGCTTAGCGAGAGATTCCACTTTGACCATACCTCCTTTAACTCCTCTAGAAGAAGCCAACTTCGAAAGAGCATCTGCATGGATGTTCTCTGACCGATTTATCTGAGTTAATTGGAAGTGTTCAAACGACTGTGCCAATAATTGCACCTTTTGTAGATAAGGGATCAAAGCGGGTTCTCGTGCTTCATATTCACCCGAGAACTGGTTCACCACCAACTGTGAGTCACTATGGGTCATTAAGTTGCTGACTCCTAGTTTTTCAGCAAGTTTCATCCCAGCTATCAAGGCCTCGTACTCGGCTGTATTGTTCGAACTTGGAAAGTCGAAACGTAGGGAATACTCATAGGTTTCCCCTTCCGGTGAAGTTAGCACAATTCCAGCCCCACTGCCATCCATGTTACGAGCTCCATCCACAAACAATTTCCACCAGACTAAGTCTGTTTCATCACGGACTTCCCGACCAGTGCATTCTACAATGAAATCCGCCAACGCCTGCCCTTTTATAGCTGGGCGAGGCTGAAAGTGTATGTCATACTCACTTAATTCAACAGCCCATTTAATCAGACGTCCGGAGTGATCTGGTTTCTGCAGTATTTGTCTCAATGGCTGATCCGTTAAGATGGTCACCGAGTGAACTTGGAAGTAAGGTCGCAACTTCCGAGTGGCCATCACCAAGGATAAAACTATTCTTTCCACTAAGGGGTATCTTGTCTCGGCATCTAGCAGGACTTTGCTTACATAATAGATTGGGCAGTCCTTGTCTCCTTCTTTTCTCAGTAGGACTGCACTTACGGCTTTCTCTCCTACACCGAGGTACATGAGGAGATGATCATCGGGCTGTGGTCGAGACAGTAGAGGCAGCTCTTTCAAGTAGTCTTTCAGCCTTTCAAAGGCGTCATTACATTCTTCTGTCCACTTGAAGTCTTTTCCTGCCTTTATCGCCTTAAAAAATGGTAGACTCCTTTCTGCTGTTTTGGACAAGAAGCGATTCAAGGCTGCTATCCTCCCTGTCAACCTTTGAACTTCTCGCACAGTGTTGGGTGGCCTCATGTCCAAAATAGCTTGAACTTTCTCGGGATTAGCCTCTATCCCTCGATTTGTAATCATGAATCCCAAGAATTTCCCAGATCTCACCCCGAATGAGCATTTATTGGGATTCAACTTCATCTTGTATTCCCGCAACACACTGAACACTTTTGTCATTTTCTCAGCATGAGATTCTCCCTATCGGCTTTTGATGATCATATCGTCAACATAAGCTTCCATGGTGTTGCCCAACAAGTCTTGGAACACCTTATTTACCATGTGCTGGTAGGTTGCTCCCGCATTTTTTAAGCCGAATGGCATTACTCGATAGCAATATGTTCCACTATCGGTAATGAACGAAGTTTTCTCCTCATCATCGGGATGCATCATAATTTGGTGGTACCCCAAAAAGGCATCCAAGAAGCTAAGAAATTCGTACCCACAAGTTTCATCTACCAACTTGTCAATCCGAGGTAGTGGATACGAATCTTTTGGGCAAGCTTTATTTAGATCCGTGAAGTCCACACACATTCTCCATTTCCCGTTGGCTTTCTTTACCATTACAACATTGGCCAACCACTCCGGGTAATTGACTTCTCTGATGAACCCTGCTTGCAACAACTTCGAAATTTCTTCATTTATTGCAAGTTGTCTTTCTGGAGCAAAATTCCTCTTCTTTTGTTTTATCGGCCTTGCTCCTGAGACTACGTTCAACCGATGGCAGACAACTCCAGGATCAATTACGGGCATATCGGCTGTAGTCCATGCGAACACGTCACAATTCTCTTTCAAGCATCGGACTATTTCCTCTTTTATTTTTTCAGGCAACTGACTCCCCACATATACTACCTTCTTCTCATCTTCTTCGTCTAATCGGATTGCCTCCATCTCCTCGTTAGGTTTTGGTTTAGGCGGTTCTTCGATCGTAAGGGTTTCCTTTCTCTGAATTCCCTTACATGTGGTAGACGCAACATTGCACGTTCTGGCTTTCCTTTGATCTCCCCTTACTTGTCCAACACCGCGGGGAGTAGGAAACTTCATCAGCAAATAGCAGGGATGGACCACCGCCCTCATGTCATTTAACAATGGCCGTCCGAGGATCATATTGTAGGCTGTAGAGGTTGATCTCACAACCATGAACAATGCTTGTCTAATGACATCTTTTGGGCTCTCCCCCAATGTAACAGGTAGCTGAATGGCGCCTGCTACCTTTACGTTTTCACTGGAAAAACCGTATAAGGGTGTAGGCACTGGTTTTAACCTGTCCTCCGATATGTTCATCTTCTCAAAACAGTTCCAGTATATTAAGTTCACTGAACTCCCATTATCGACCAAGATTCGGCCCACCGGATGCTTTGCCACCACTGCTGAGATCACCATCGGGTCATCATGAGGAACCACTATGTCCCCCCTATCTGTCGGTGTAAAAATGATGGGTTCCTCATCTTGTTTCTCCTCCATCACATAGTTGATTTGGTGGGCCTGTCGGGCATAAGTTTTCCGAGACGAGGAAGATGTACCAGCTAATGATTCACCCCCGGATATCATGTTAATAGCTGGTCCTGTGGGCTCATTATCTTCCTCTCGATTTCTTCTTTCAATCCTTCCGTCATTACCTCTCCTTTCTCCTTCATTACGTCTCACAGGTCCCCTATTTTCACCCTTTCTATCTCTAAAGTTGTTTCCTCGGTTCTGCGCGGGTTGGTTGTTTCTATCACTCCTCCATACGAAACGGTTTATTTTTCCCTCCCGTGCTAGCTTTTCTAGCTGATTCATCAACTCCCTACATTTTTCGGTCGTGTGCCCATGCGCTGAGTGGTAATCGCAATACGACCTCAAATCACGGCCCAGATTACCTGACGCCTTCTTCGGAGTCTGTATAAGACCTGTTCCTTCAATGACCGCTAACACTGAAGCCCGAGATTCAGTGAGTGGGGTGTAGGAAGTGTATTTCAGTGCAGGGGGTTTCTCAAACTTTCTCGGTTGGCTGGAAGATGCTTCAGTGACCTCCCTTCCTCGTTTCCTTCCCTCTTTGGATTCTCCTGTTGCTACCATTTTCATTACTTCCTCCTGGGTTACATACTTATGTGCACGGGAAAGTAGATCTGAAATTGTAGTTGGCTGGTCTAGGGATAGAGATTCTTGCAACTTCTCAGACCTTGTCCCTTGTAGCATGGCTGCTACGGCTATACCAACTTGCAGATCTCGCACCTCTAAAGTAGCATCTCTAAACCGATCTACGTAACTTTTCAATGACTCCTTAGCCCCTTGCTTAATAGTGAGCAAGTAGGTCGGTTCCTTCCTTCTCTGACTGTTCACCGCAAACGCCTTGAGAAACTCACTTCTGAGCTGGTCAAAAGAGATTATGGACCCTTCAGGCAGGTTATTAAACCACTTCATCGCATGTCCAGACAGAGTTAGGGAGAAGGCCCTGCACATTATTTCGTCTTCCCATCCATGTAGCAACATTAAGGCCTCATAGTTTTGCATATGGTCGTAGGGGTCCATCTTTCCGGTGTATGCGGCCATCTGCGGCATTTTGAACTTTGGGGGCAGAGGTTTTTGCATGATGGCCGTGTAGAATGGTACTATTCTCCTCTGGCTCTCTTCTGCAGACACTAACTTCTTTTCTTCCAGCACTTGTTCTATCATTTTTTTCATGTCCATCGGAGGAGCGAGATGACTTCTAGCATGAGACGAGTCGGGTATGTCTTCAACTACTTCTTTGCCCTTTGCTTGAGGTGTGTTTGTTCGTACCATCTGTATGCACCAAGTGGGGTCAAACTCCGAATCGGCAACCCAAGTGCTTTGATCTCCAGCACCGTTCTTTCCAGCACCTCTAATACCATGGTCTACATTAGTAGCATCCAAATTCGACAAGTCATGGTAGTGGGCGGTAGACCCTGTTGCCCTGTCGCCCAGACACCTGCCGCCCTACATGTGGGGCCTCTCGCCTAACGCCTGTCGCAGGGTCTAGGCCTGTCGCAACCTCCGTCTCTCGTTGGGTTCCGGCGACGGGTCTCATATTCCCCTGTCCTGTCGCAGCCTTTTGAATATCATTCTCTTCCACAGGGGGAGCCTCTTCCCGGCGATAGGGTCTTGTCGCCGCATCATCCTCCTGTCGCCCAAACACCTACGGCGGGACCCCTTGATTTGCTCCTCCTACCAAGTTCTGCACAGCAGGCGACAGATTCAATGTCGGGTGAATCCCTTGGAACAAATCCACCATGGCTCTCAGCACCTGGGAAGTCTCTTCGCTCTGTTGCCTCAGAGCTTCGAATTCTGCCGCCGACACAATAATTCTTTCTTCATCCCTGTTCACCTGGTTCCTCTGACGGATCTATTGTTCAGGGGAACTCACGGAGTTTTCCTCACTCCCAGTCCTAGCATTTGTTGATCTCGTTCTCACCATCTTAGAAAATCTTGGTTGGCTTTTTATACGTTTCCCATAGACGACGCCAATTGTTGTTGCACAAAAACAACAATAAAAGTATGCTGACGTCGATGTTCGTACTAAGTCTCCACGTGTCTCCAAGAAGCTTCTGTAAAACAATAAAAGTCAGAGGGACGCAGGGGTGGTTCCCTGCGTAAACACTCCGATGCTTAAGTCAGTAGAAAATTCTTCAATCTTGGGAAGCGTAAAAGCCAGTCGTCAAAAATTAGGGTCTAAAATCATACCTGGGGGCCTATTTATAGGCCAGCATTCTAGGTTAATTACTTAAGAATAATGACATTATCTTGTTTAAGAGTTTGTTTCCCAATATGACACAAGTTCCTTAAAAATTGGGAGCTTCCGGAGCCTGTCGCCAGCGAGAGACTCATACCACGTGGCACATTGTGGCGACAGGGGTCTGTCGCTAGTGGGAGCCGAAACCGTGCACCACGTGTCGCCATATGACTATAGGCGACAGACCAGGAATCTGTCGCCGGGCGGTAGATGTATGCGTGCTACGTGTCGCGTCATGATTGTAGGCGACAGACTCTGGATCTGTCGCCAGTCGACAGGTACGATCGCGCTCTTCTACCCCTGTCGCCGATGGCCACGTGGAACGGTGACTCTGTCGCTATAAACATGTGTAATGCGTTAAGTATCTATCGCCGAAGACCACGTGGATCAGTGAGATCTTGCCACGTGGTAATTCCTGGATGCCATTGGGCCTAGCCCAACACAGATAGACTTTGTCATATCAATAGGAAAATAATAACCATAAATATATTCAAAAACAATCAAAACCATAGCCAAAAACTTCTAAAAACACAGCTGTTCATTCAAAGCGAGACAATCCATGAATCAGCCTAGCTTGAAGAAAGTAACTATTGAAGTTGAAAAAAGACTCTTCGAATCTTACAGAGGCTTCTTTTTCTCTTCATTTGTAATACTTATGTGAATAAGTTTTTTTGGATACAATGAATAAGCTTGTCTGTTATTATTATTATTATTATTATTATTATTATTATTATTATTATTATTATTATTATTTCATATTTAACAAATTCTTTTTAAAAATTAAAGAAGTTGTTTCGCTAAACAAAAAATAACCAAAAAAAAAAACTTGTAAATGCACTAATTTAGACTTTTTAAAATGAAGATTTAAAATTTAGAAATAAAATTGATCATAATGCTTTACCATGGAATATCCATTGGATGACTGAAAGAATTCCACTATTAGAAGTTGTGGTGTTTGTAGTGGCATGGTGTTTTTCTTCTATGAATGCTCGTTGCAGTTATATATGGGTTATTTGTATCTTTTATTGTCTAGGTATTTTTGTGAAAATGGCAGATTTGAAGCTTTCTCTTGTACTCTTTTCAAAACTATCAAGAGTTATTGGTGTTCTTGTTCTCTTTTCAAAACTTTTGGAATTATTGGTGTTTCAGTCTAGTTTGTAGGATTTGAATAATTGGTAACAAGTTCATAAGAACTTTGTTCATGATAATATTTATTGGCTTCAAAGTATCGCCAAGGTATCAATTATTTTAGGCTTAGTTTTGTTAGTTTTGTAATCGATTTTTTCCATTACTAAAATATTATATTCTTAAAACTTATAGAAATTCTGATAAAAAAAATTATCAATTAATTTTCCCTCTGTCATAAATTTTTAAAAAGATCAATAATGATTCTATATCAAGAAGATACATACAGCATGATAAGTATTATGGTCCTATTTTCAACCGACAGCATTTTTTTAAGAAGTTATTCGGTTTGGTTTTAATTGCTTTTGAATATATTTTTTTGTTATTATTTTCCTATTTTGTATTTTTATATCGATGAAAATTTAAAGAAAGTTAAAAAGTCAAGTTCCTTGCTGTTAGCGGCAGCCATTATTGAACTTCAAACATAAACCGACGTGGATTTTAGATCTATTCAATGACCGAGCTATTCGTGTTAATCTGAAGGCTTGTTCAATATTTTATTAGGTTTGGATAAAAATATTAGATGAAATTAACATGTTTGGGTAAATTTTTTAAGCCTGATCAAAAATCGGATTAGGCCTAGACTTAACCTTTCAAAACTTGAGCCCAACTCGGCTCAGTCCGAATATAATTAAATTTAAAACTTTTTTTAATTTATTTACTAAGTATAATATAATTATATGTCTATAAAACCTTTATTGATTAATAAACATGATTATATCTATTTAATATGAAAATTGACATGCAAATTTTAACAAATCAAATTAAACTTCAAATGAATTAAAAGAATAAAAAATAAATAAACAAAAATTAAAATAAATAAAATAATATTTGGACGAGATGTGCTCAGACTTAGCATTATAAAATAAAAATAGGTCTAGACAAAAAGTCAAATCCAAATTTGTGAACTAGCTTGGGTTTGGGCTTTTACATAAGTTACTATTAGATCGTGTAGGCCCAACCTGAGCCCGTCCATGATCAAGTCTAGGGGCTTTACAAACGCCCTAGTGGTCAAGGATGTCTGTTGGAGTGATTGCCCCTAACAGTCCTCAAATTAAATTTAAGTAAAAATTAACTTCAACGAAGGCGAGGTTTAATCACGCGGGATTGAAGCATTCATGAATTAGAACATTTTTTGAATACTTTTCATCTATCTCTTTAAGTTTTCATACTGTCGAGTAAAAAGAAAGAACTACACTCTATCCTTATATTAAGTTGAAGTCATATCAATTTCATATAAAAAAATACATAAAAATCACACTTCACAAAAATTATACAATTTAACTCGAAATATAAAAAATTAAAGCCTTATATATGATAAATTGATAATGTATAATCTGTCAGTATACTTGAGATTGACATTTCTTTAATGAGAAAATTGAAAAAAATGTCAAACCCTTATAAATAACTTCGAATAAGTTATTTTCAATTTGCTTATAAGGATTTGCTCATTAATGAAGTATTAACCTTTAGTGCTTTGACAATATATAATGCTACACACTATCATTGCATCATATATATGTCCAAAATTAATACATTAAATTATGAGTTTATATATAATACACTAATAGCTTATAGAGACTGTACACTATTAATCAACTACATAATGTCAGCTCATTAATTAGCGAATTTTAAAAATGCATAAACCCTTAATAATAAATATTAATGAAGTTTTTACATTTTTTTAAGGTATTGTACATTTTAAAGTTTTAATAAGGTGACATTATATGGTTTACTGACAGAGTATAGCTTCTATATATTGTTAGTGCATTCTATATAAACCCATAAATTATTTGTTAATTTGTCATTAATTAATATGAAATCTGGATCAAAAGTAACTTTATTAAAATACAAGAAAAAAATTCAACAAAAAAAAAATCCTTCCTTTGTCTTCAAAGGAAACTTAAAATCCAATGTTTTAGCATCAAATCAAGTGAAACTAAATATCGAGTTTTTTTATCTTAATATTGTCATTAAAATCCTGTTTTCTAAACTACTATAGTTATAAACTTATTTCCCAATAAACAATATTTTTTGTCATGTCATCTACTATCATTTTTTCTTAACTTTTAAAATAAATAAAAACAATACTATTAAACCACTTCATCTTTCTCCTATAAAGTAAAAAGAACTTTAATCTTTTTCAATTCACAATCATCAAGCTTTATAAAATAATATTTTTTTTATAGGATAGATGCAAACCTCTCACGTGATAATGTTAAAATTAGTCCAAGTTTGACAAGTCATTAATATAAAGTTAAATGAGGACTGTTAGACGCCGTCACTCCGACATACACATTGAACACTCAAGCATTTGTAGAGCCACCTTACCTCATGTTTGAAGTTCAATACCAGCTGCGGCTATTAACAAGTAACTTGACTTCTCAATACAAAAATACAAAATAGGAAAATAATAACCATAAATATATTCAAAAACAATCAAAACCATAGCCAAAAACTTCTAAAAACACAGCTTTTCATTCAAAGCGAGACAATCCATGGATCAGCCTAGCTTGAAGAAAGTAACTATTGAAGTTGAAAAAAGACTCTTCGAATCTTACAGAGGCTTCTTTTTCTCTTCATTTGTAATACTTATGTGAATAAGTTTTTTTTGGATACAATGAATAAGCTTGTCTGTTATTATTATTATTATTATTATTATTATTATTATTATTATTATTATTATTATTATTATTTCATATTTAACAAATTCTCTTTAAAAATTAAAGAAGTTGTTTCGCTAAACAGAAAATAACCAAAAAAAAAAAACTTGTAAATGCACTAATTTAGACTTTTTAAAATGAAGATTTAAAATTTAGAAATAAAATTGATCATAATGCTTTACCATGGAATATCCATTGGATGACTGAAAGAATTCCACTATTAGAAGTTGTGGTGTTTGTAGTGGCATGGTGTTTTTCTTCTATGAATGCTCGTTGCAGTTATATATGGGTTATTTGTATCTTTTATTGTCTAGGTATTTTTGTGAAAATGGCAGATTTGAAGCTTTCTCTTGTACTCTTTTCAAAACTATCAAGAGTTATTGGTGTTCTTGTTCTCTTTTCAAAACTTTTGGAATTATTGGTGTTTCAGTCTAGTTTGTAGGATTTGAATAATTGGTAACAAGTTCATAAGAACTTTGTTCATGATAATATTTATTGGCTTCAAAGTATCGCTAAGGTATCAATTATTTTAGGCTTAGTTTTGTTAGTTTTGTAATCGATTTTTTCCATTACTAATGTCATAACGTTTCCTAGACCTAGGACGCTAGACATTAAACATATGGAGTCGCCACCAATCTTTTTTTTAACCTAGGTGTGATTGGCCACCTAATGACTCTAGGACTGGTCTACATTTTAAGTTTTGGGTTCGGGAGTTCATTTACGTGTAGGGAAGGTTATAGCACCCCTACAACGCCCAAAGTTGGTACCATTTTAATCTTGTATTATTTTAACTTAGTCTTAGTTACATGGCCTTTATATTTTATTGTTTAAATATTGAAAATTCTTTTAAGAATCCTCCATCATTCTGAATGAATTCTTAAAAAATCTTCTCACCTCAAGAGTATTCAAGGGGTACCATTCGACTCCCATGAAGAGGCTCCATCGTCGGAAGTATTTTAGAATTTTATTATTCCTTAATTTATATGTTTTATTTAATTATTTTTATTATTTGTATTTATTTATTTTAAATATTATTATTTTTTATATATTATTTATTAATATTTTTAAGGATTTTGGCATTTAATATTGAAAATATCTTCTAAATTTTCCATCATTCTGGATAAACTTAGAAGAACCCTCTCACCTAGGAATTCCTCAAGTGTTACTCATTCGCAATCGCCTTGAAGATTCCATCATCGGAATTATTATTCAATTATTTATTAACTTTATTAATTATTTATTTTTTTATCTTTATTAGAATATAAATTTTATTATTGTTATGTTTTATCTTTATTTATTTGTTTATTTTGAAAATGCCTTCTGAGTCTTCCATCGTTCTGGATAAACTTAGAAGGATCTTCTCACCTAAGAATTCTTCAAGTGTTACTCATTCGTAATCACCTCAAAGATTCCATCATCGGAATTATTATTATATAATTTATATTTTATTATTATCTTAGCCTTTTATCATTATTATTGTTACACAATTATTTTATAATTATTTTTTATTTTATTATTTTTTTTTATCTAGAGAATAAAGTGTCAACCTTTTTTATTTTTTTGAAAATACCTTTTAAACCTTCCATCATTCTGGATAAACTTGAAAGGATCCCCTCACCTAGGAATTCCTCAAGTGTTACTCATTCGTAATCGCCTCGAGGATTCCATCATCGGAATAACTCATCTTTTTATTTAAAATTTATAGTTGTTGTTTAATTGTCAAAACAAATTTTAATTTTTTTGGTTTATGTTAGAATATTTGCCTTTTTATGTATTTGTTTCATGAAATATATTTGTGCAACCTTACTGTTTTTAAAGTATAACTAGACTCATGTAATTGAATAAACCCATAAATGACATTAAGATATATTATAAACATGACCACAAACGTATAGACTCCTAATCAATCAAGATAAATAAAACAAAAGCTCATTACAAATGCATAAGATCATAAATGCATGTTACACACGTATAATCATGTAAACACATGGCTGTTAATCCAATTGAACAACAAGTAAATTAACTACACATGCATAAGCTCATAAAAAGCATTTACACGTGCAAACATAATAAACACACCACCATTAATGCAGAAAAACGTGAACCTGTGTAAATCAAGCTTTCTTACTTTTTCTTTCACACACCGATTTCAACTAACCTCCAATCGTAGACGTCAACCACGCACGTGGGGCGAAGGTGTAGTGCAGAGAAGATGCAAAGACGATGAAGCGGCAAGGAAATTGAGGATGACGAGAGCAATTCAGGCGGTGATGATGTGCAGTGGACAAATGCTGGTGAAGGTGTAAGGCAAAAGTGACGGGCTGCTTGGGCAAGAGACGACGAAGGGAGGTTTCGGAGGAGCTGTGTTTTATGGTGGCTGGAAACGACAAGGCTTGGCTCTTAGCTAGAGCAGAATTACTTTGTTGAGATGCTTTATGGTTTTTTTTTTCTTCCCAAATCATAAGCCTTAACCCCTTTTTATAGTCACAAAATTGTTAGAGTCCTAATACAACTATACTTATTCTAATAATTATCTTTTATTTTTAATATTTTATCTATTTAATTTTTATGTTAATCCTAATCTAATCCTATCAATTTTAATATTAATTATCCTAAAAAAATCTAATTATCTTATCCTAAAAATATTTTAATTTATAATTATCTAATAAATCCTAACCTATATTACTATTTATCTTATATTAATAAAATTATCCTAATCTATTAAATATTTCTAATTTAAATAATCCTAATAATCTTAATCCTAATTTTTCTAGATGTTAATTCAAAATGTCAATTCAAAAATTTACAAATTATTATTTTTTCACAACCCGGACAAAATGAGGTGTCTACAGCTGCCC
The DNA here is from genome assembly GCA_032173925.1 of Heritiera fomes. Taxonomy (NCBI): domain Eukaryota; kingdom Viridiplantae; phylum Streptophyta; class Magnoliopsida; order Malvales; family Malvaceae; genus Heritiera; species Heritiera fomes. The sequence goes on along the minus strand of JAPDPM010000009.1, from coordinate 8,502,144 downwards.
CTCTTTGCACATTTTCTGAAAATCAGGAATTGTGCAAAGACAATTAGACAACTATTTTGTTCGGATTTACCTTTTTTATTTTTTTATTTTTTACTTACAATTTTTGAGAAACAATTACTTCCTCTCACCAGAGACTGTAAAATTTTGAAAAATAACCTCCTGCTCCTCTCACCAGAGGCATTGGAACTTCGAAACATAACCTTATGCTCCTCTCACTAGAGGCATTGAAACTTTGAAACATAACCTTATGCTCCTCTCACCAGAGGCATTGGAACTTTGGAAAAATAACCTTGTGCTCCTCTCACCAGAGGCATTGAAACTTTGAAACATAATATTGTGCTCCTCTCACCAGAGGCATTGATACTTTGAAAAATAACCTTGTGCTCCTCTCACCAGAGGCATTGGGACTTTCAAATATAACCTTGTGCTCCTCTCACCAGAGGCATTGAGACTTTGAAAAATAACCTTGTGCTCCTCTCACCAGAGGCATTGAGACTTTGAAATATAACCTTGTGCTCCTCTCACCAGAGGCAATGAAACTTTAAAAAATAACCTTGTGCTCCTCTCACCAGAGGCATTGAAACTTTGAAAAATAACCTTGTGCTCCTCTCACCAGAGGCATTGAAACTTTGAAACATAACCTTGTGCTCCTCTCACTAGAGGCATTGATACTTTGGAAAATAACCTTGTGCTCCTCTCACCAGAGGCAATGAGACTTTGAAAAATAACCTTGTTCTTATCACTCACTAATATACCAAATCCAATAGTCTTAATATCACAACACGACATAAGATTCAAAATTTCGTTTCCAAAAATTTCGACCTCTCGAGTTTTAATCTATTTCCTTCAATGTATGCACCTAAATAATGCAAATGTAAATGTATGTCAAATAATGCAAATGTCCATGCAACACTGACTCTTTTTTTTTATGTTAAAGTGAAAGTAATGAAATTGACAACATTCCTATCATGAAGTGAATGCCTATAACCTAAATGTATGATGCAAAATGTTAAAAATCAGTTTTTAGTTAGAATCTTAATGTCCTCCAAAATTAACCCCCACATTCCAATTTCCATTCTTCCACTATTCTTGCCTCGCTCGAGATCAGTGTCATACTTCTATTGAATCAATCTTTATCTTTCATGTTTTTGCCCCAAGTAATGTTGGCAATCATCATCCCTTTGTATTTCCTTCAATGTAATGCAAACACCCTTTTTTTTCTGTAAAGACCCTATAGTACGCTATTCAATTCCAATTAGAACAAAAGCAAGATGAATAAGATAAGAACACGATGGTGTATTTATTTGAACAAGGTATATTTATTTGAATAACAAGTGAACATTTTCAAGAATTGATAGAGATAAGTACAAAAGCACTGGCTAATGAATCACAAATAATGAATACCCAGACAACTATAAACCCATCATCACAGAATTTTGCTTTGGAAACCTCGTTAGTAGATGCCCATAATCTTCCAAGAACCTTTAGATCAGAACTTTGCCCCCTTCACTATGAGACATTCCTCTTTTCAATCTTTGGCCCAATTATTCTTTTTGTTCAAGCCGCCTTTTCAGGTTTTCAACTTGAAATTTCTTTTTTTTGTTTTTTTTTTCTTTTTTCTTTTTTCTTGAATTCAAGCCGCCTTTTCAGGTTTTCAACTTGAAAAATTTTTTTTTCTTTTTTTGGTTTTTTTTTTCAAGCATAGTATTTCTTCACTGCATCTGAATTTATTGGATTTGGTAAATCATCTCCGTCCATTTCACTAAGTAACAATGCCCCTCCTGAAAAAGCTTTCTTCACCACATAAGGGCCTTCCCAATTTGGTGCCCATTTTCCACGAGGATCTAGCTGATTTGGTAGAATTTTCTTTAATACCAATTCTCCTTCCTGAAAATGTCGAGGACGAACTTTCTTATTATGAGCTCGCGTCATCCTCTTTTGATACAATTGCCCGTGAAAAAGAGCCTTAAACCTTTTTTCTTCGATCAAATTTAGTTGTTCATAACGACAACGGACCCATTCAGCTTCTTCTAATTCAACTTCCATCAATACTCGTAATGACGGGATTTCTACCTCGATAGGTAATACTGCTTCCATTCCATATACCAATGAAAATGGGGTGACTCCAGTAGATGTACGAACTGAAGTGCGATAAGCATGCAAGGCAAATGGTAATTTCTCATGCCAATCCCTATATGTTTCTGTCATCTTGCTAACAATCTTCTTTATATTCTTGTTAGCTGCTTCTACTGCTCCATTCATCTTCGGACGATATGGTGCTGAATTGTGGTGTTTGATTTTGAACTGACTGCACACTTCTTTCATCATTGTGTTATTCAGGTTAAGTGCATTGTCTGAGATGATTCTTTCTGGAAGACCATATTGGCATATTATCTCTTTCTTGATAAACCTACACACCACGGCTTTCGTCACATTAGCATATGAAGCTGCCTCTACCCATTTTGTGAAATAATCGATGACCACAAAGATGAAACGATGTCCATTCGAAGCTTTTGGAGTAATAGGCCCAATGACATCCATACCCCACATAGAGAAAGGCCAAGGAGTTGCCATTACATGCAAAGGCAACGGAGGAGCATGCATCTTGTCTGCATATATTTGGCATTTATGGCACTTTCTAGCATACTTAATGCAATCACCTTCCATAGTCATCCAATAATAACCTGCCCTCATAATTTGTTTAGCCAATCTCTGACCATTAGCATGGGTCCCACAAACTCCTTCATGAACTTCTTCAAGAATTCTTCTTGCTTCAACAGCATCTACACACCTCAAGAGCACTTGATCCTTTCCTTTTTTGTACAAGACTTCACCATCTACCAAGAAATTCATTGCCAGTCTTCTCAATGTTCTTTTATCGTTTTCAGAGATCGAATCTGGGTATTGTTGATATTTCAAATATCTCAAAATATCATAATACCATGGTTTTCCATCAACTTCCTCTTCAACATTGCAACAATGTGCAGGAGACTCTTGTATCCTTAGCTTAATGGGATAAATTTCGGCATTAGAATCCACTTTAAACATTGCAGCTAAGGTAGCTAAAGCATCAGCCATTTGGTTCTCTTCCCGAGGTAAATGATTAAATTGAATTTCCTCAAACTGTTCAACCAACTTAACTATGAAGTCACGGTAGAGAAGTAACTTTGAGTCTCTTGTTTCCCATTCTCTTCGCAATTGGTAAATTACTAAAGCTGAATCACCATAGACTTCCATCTTTTTGATTTTCTTTTCAATAGCAGCCTGAAGCCCCATGGCACAAGCTTCGTATTCTGCCACGTTATTGGTGCAATTGAAATTCAATCTTGCAGTGAATGGGCATTGATCTCCTTTCGGGGATATCAAGACAGCTCCAATGCCATGCCCTAGGGCATTTGATGCACCATCAAAGTACATCTTCCATGTATCTTTTTCTACTTGATCCTCATCAACTTGCATGACAGCCATTAAGTCTTCATCTGGGAAGTCAAAATTTATGGACTCATAATCTTCTAAAGCTCGTTCTGCAAGGAATTCTGCAATGGCACTCCCTTTGATGGCTTTCTGTGACACGTACACAATATCGTATTCAGAAAGCAATACTTGCCATCTTGCTATTCTTCCAGATAGAGAAGGCTTCTCGAAGATGTACTTGACAGGATCTAATTTTGCGATCAACCAAGTGGTATGATACAACATGTACTGTCTGAGTCTATGAGCTGCCCAGGCTAAAGCACAGCACATCTTTTCCAAGGATGAATACTTGGATTCATAGTCAGTAAACTTTTTGCTCAAATAATAAATAGCCCTTTCTTTTCTACTTGTAGCATCATGTTGCGCCAGTACACATCCCATGGATTTTTCATGCACTGTTAAGTAAAGGATGAGAGGCCTCCCTGGAACAGGTGGGACCAATACTGGTGGACTTGAGAGATACTCCTTAATCTTATCAAAAGCTGCCTGACAGTCTTCATTCCAATCCCCCTTATCATTCTTTCGTAGGAGTTTGAAAATTGGATCACACTTGGCCGTTAATTGAGAAATGAAATGGGCAATGTAATTCAATCTTCCAAGAAAACCCCTTATTTCTTTTTGAGTACGTGGTGGAGGCAAGTTTTGAATGGCACGTATTTTGTCTGGGTCCACCTCAATGCCTGTTTTACTAACAATAAATCCCAACAATTTTCCAGAAGTTGCTCCAAACGTGCACTTGGCGGGGTTCAACTTGAGTCGAAACTTTCTCAATCTTTCAAATAACTTCTTGAGATTGTCCACATGATCTTCTTCTTTACGAGATTTGGCAATCATGTCATCCACATATACTTCTATCTCCTTGTGCATCATATCATGGAATAGAGTCACCATGGCTCTTTGATAAGTTGCCCCTGCATTCTTTAATCCAAATGGCATGACTCTGTAACAGAAAGTTCCCCACATCGTAATGAATGTAGTTTTCTCCATATCATCTTTATCCATCTTGATCTGGTTGTAACCTGAAAAACCATCCATGAAAGAGAATAGGGAGTACCTAGCAGTATTATCAACCAAAGTATCGATATGTGGCAATGGAAAGTTGTCTTTTGGGCTAGCTCGATTCAGATCCCTGTAATCGACACACATTCGTACTTTCCCATCTTTTTTCGGAACAGGGACAATGTTTGCTACCCATTGAGGGTATCTTGCCACTTCCAGAAAACCGGCATCCAATTGCTTTTTAACTTCTTCTTTGATCTTCAAAAGCATGTCTGGCTTCATTCTTCTTAACTTTTGTTGAACTGGTTTACATTCTGGTTTCAGGGGTAATTTATGTATAACAATGTCTGTGTCTAAACCAGGCATGTTTTGATATGACCATGCAAATACATCCTGGAACTCATGGAGCAAATTCACCAGATTCTTTCTTGTAGAAGATGAGATGGAAGTTCCAATCTTGACTTCTTTCTTGACTTCTTCATCCCCTAAATTGATGACCTCAGTAGATTCCTTATGAGGCACGATTTGTTTTTCTTCTTGCTCTACTAATCTCAATAGATCGGGAGGCAAAGCATGATCATCAGAATTCTCATCTTCATTAAGTTCACCCACACAACTAGACCTCTCAAAATCAAATCCTGGATCATTATTATAATTGTCTACGTATTCATCATCTTGACACCTGGAATTGGGCAACAAAATAGGAAAATATAGAGAAGTGTATAGGCAAAAAGAAATGAATGCAAAAGAAAAGAATGCAAAAGAAAAAGGAAAAGGGAAAAAAATGGAAAAAGATATGAGCAAATGCATCATGCTTTTATTTTATTGAAATTGAATAAACGCCCTACATAAGGTCCCTAATGCTTTTGGGCATAAGCATTGAGAAAGGATTTATTGCATTACTTTGAAGAAGTCTTATAGACAGTAGGGATCTCAATAGCACTCCAATTCTTCAACTCAAAACCTGGTGGGCAAGGAAGTACTTTTAACATCTCGATGTTCTCTCCAATCTCTTCTTTTTGTACCATCTGGATAGAAAGTTCTTCAAAAGCCTTTTCCAATGCGGAATTATTCACTCCAAGATAGACATATCCTGCTGAATGGAAGGTATCATACAATGGAGGGAATATCATTGGTTCAGTTTCCAGATCTTCCTCGTTGAAAGCAGCCCTCCTTTTCTTCCTCTTTTCTTCAACAAACCTCTTCATCTCAAACCCTTTTGGCTTGTAGCCTAAGCCAAACCTATCTTTTTTCATGACAACCTTCACCGGCATCTTGATTCCTTGCAACCTTTTTCCCAAGCCTGACCCAGCACGGTATCCTTTTCCTACAATCTAACAAACGCCTGCTTTAGTAACCCTAGACAATCGTGGCACAGGCACAGTAGATCCTTCTCCTACAAAAGTGGCATTGACCAACTCCAAAGACCTGAAAGAACATTCAACGGCATCTTCTGTGATTTCCACATATGGTGTTGACAAGAAGGTTGTGGCAATCATATCCTCTTCAGCATTCACCGTCACTAAGTGTTCATCCATGACAAATTTAATCTTTTGATGCAAAGTTGAAGGGACTGCACCAGCTTGATGAATCCATGGTCTTCCTAACAGACAATTGTATGAGGGGGTGATATCCATCACTATGAACTCAATGCTGAATACATGTGGCCCGATCTCGATAGGTAATTCAATCTCTCCTATTATCTCTCGACGAGTACCATCAAAAGCTTTGACTATCGTGTGGCTTCTTCTCATGTGAGACTTATCAACTGGTAACTTAGATAGAGTAGTCATTGGCATTACATTCAGAGCTGAGCCATTGTCAATAAGGACCCGTGGTAGGATATGATCTTTGCATTTGGTAGTTATATGCAAAGCCTTGGTGCTACCTCTTCCATCAGGAGGAATCTCATCATCACTAAATGAGATAAAATTATCAGCCGTGATATTTCCCACCAATCTATCTAACTTTTCTACCGAAATGTTATGTGCCACATGTGCTTCATTGAGTACCTTTAGCAAGGCATTCCTATGTGGCTCTGAATTTAGCAATAAAGAGAGCATTGTTATGCGAGCCGACAGTTTATTCAATTGCTCTACAACACTATACTCACTATGCTTGATGAACTTTAGGAATTCACAAGCTTCTCTTTCTGTCACGGTTTGCTTAAGTTCCGCAGGTATTATTGTCTTCCCTTTGTCATCCTTCAACAGAACCTCTTCAACCTCTTTCCCTTTATGTGACATCAGCATTTGGGGTGTATAGCAACGCCCACTGCGAGTTATCCCACCTTCATTTATTAGATTCCCAGACATCGCAGCACTTTGAGTTACAATACTGCAATTATAGTTCCATGGAACTGCTTTATCATCCCTATATGGGAATGGTTTTGGAACTTTGATGGTGACTTTGGGAACCATTGGAGTAGTATTAAGTGCTGGTTTCTTCTTACAAAATATGGTCACTGGCTCTATTCCTTCAAAAGAGTGATCTTTTTTTGAATCTTCTGCCATAGCAACAACTGCATTTTCAGCCGTTTCCTCATAAAATTCTATTGTACCCTCATTCATCATCATCTGTACTTTCTCTCGAAATTGTTCACAAAATTGAATGGTATGACCAACTGATTGTCCATGATATTTGCAAAAGGTTTCTTCACCGTCCTCTTCTTCAACTCGTAATCCCATATTAGCAGGTTGAATCATCTTTGCTTTTATCATTGCATCCATTACCTTTTCCATTGGTGTCTTGACTTCATCGATGCTACTCTTAACCCAACATATTTTTCCTTCAATAATAGCGTTGACTTTTCCTCCATGATCTGGTAAAGGATTTCCAACTACATTTGGTTCTTTTTCAACATCAAAGTTCAAAATTCCTGCTTTTATAAGATCACGAACTTTGTACTTGAGCCCTGTGCAATTTTCTGTCGAATGACCGGTGATCCCATAATGATAATCACAATGAGCATTGGGATCATACCATTTAGGAAAAGGAGGTTTAAATGGCTCAATGTGGACTGGTGCTATTAGGCGTTTTTCAATGAGTTGTGGTAGCAATTCAGTGTAGGTTATTGGGATGGGATCGAATTGGTATTTGTTTTGATTATTCCAAGATCTTCCTGGGTTGTGGCCTGAATTGTTGGCTTGGTATTGTGTTTGTGGAGTGAATGGGGTTATTGGACGATAGGTTGGAGGTTGGGACACCGATTGGTGAGGGTATGGATTTTGGGGCATTGGTTGATAAGAGTAGGGGCTTTGTGATACATTGTTGCTGGTAGGGTAAGAATTGTAGTTGGATCGAGCATGGTAAGGAGCATTGCTTGGTTGCCTACTTCCAAAGCTGATGTTGTTGGCTTCCCCTTCTTTCCTCTTGGAGTTTGCCCCTTTCCTGAAACTTGGAGCATCACTTGCTTCAATTCTCCCATTCTTTATTGCATTTTCAATCATTTCACCTGCTACCACTAAATCTGCAAAGTCTTTTGTTGCATTGCCAACAAGCCTTTCATAATAAGGTGTTCGAAGCGAATTAATGAACAGCATGGTCGTCTCTTTTTCTGTGAGAGGTGGGTAGACTTGGGTAGCCATGTCTCTCCATCTCTGTGCATATTCCTTAAAGCCTTCACTCGACTTCTTTTCCATATTCTGAAGAGATAACCTATCTGGGGCCATATCCACTACATGTTTATATTGGGCTTTAAAAGCTCTAGCCAAATCTTTCCAAGAGCGAATTCGCTCTTTATCGAGTTGAACATACCATCTAGCTGCAGATCCTGTCAAACTATCTTGGAAGCAATGGATTAGTAACTTTTCATTGTTCGTATACCCAGCCATTTTCCGACAGAACATTGTGATGTGAGTCACAGGGCATGTCGTTCCATCATATTTTGAAAATTCAGGAACTTTAAATTTTGGCGGAATCACCAAATCAGGAACTAGACTCAGTTCACTTGCATCACTGCAATCAAAATTATCTTTCCCTTCTATGGCCTTCAATCTTTCTTCTAACAAATCATATTTAAGCTGAATTTCTTTATCTTCTACAGGTTCAGAAGTTTTTCTTCTCAGCTTTTCCTGTTCCAGAGGATCGTCTAGATTTGGAACATATAAAGGGTTCACAAAGCCTCCTCCAAGGTTTGATTCCACTTGAGCTTGATTTCTTTGTTGCCCCATAGGAATAAATGGTTGCTTTGCAGCTGGTGAATGACCTTGAATAGTTACGCCATGAGAATTTTGTGGCGGGGTAAACCCTGGTGGATAAACTGGTTCAGCATTGAATTCATGAGACCCGCCTTCATCTTTTGATGAAGATGTTTCGACAACAGCTTTCCCTTTTGTCATAGCTTTCATCATTTGCATCATCTCGAACATTTGCTTCCTCATTTCTTCCAATTCTCCTGCCACTTGTTCTCTCATTTCTTCTTGCATTCTCTCCATCTTCTCAACTCTTGCAGACTGTTCATTCTCCATTTGTTTACTTCGAAGACGGGTACTATATGGATGTTGAGTAGATCTACTTGCCACTTTGGATCTTATCACTTCGAGACCTTTGTGATTGATATACATCCCAACATTAGTCCTTTTATTCTTATTTTGTTATGAATGAATTTATGCATGTATGCAAAGAAGACTTGGAACATAATTATTTGTTAAATGAAAGAACCTTTATTATTAAAAAATCTGAGATTACATCCAAGAGAAAATCTAAAGAACTTGTAGCCTAACATAAGCATAAAATGAAATCCACTACATAAAGAGGACCTATGGTCTCCATAATAGCCTCTTGATCAGGCTATAGTGATGTTGCACCTCATCAAGTAACTGCTCTAATTGCCTCCCATGATCTGAAATAGGGCTTATCCCTGGTTTTATCTCTGCTATCCTTTCTTCCATCTCTCTGGCTTTGCGCGCGGCTAGATTGAACTGCTGGAACATCTTCAATAACAGTTGAGATCCCTCAGCTTTCCTCCAACCATCACATTCTTCTCTTAGAGTAGCCACTTCGTGAATCAATTGTTGAAGTACTTGTCTATATTCTTGGGTTTCAGAAAGTGCGGCTTGCATCTGTGCTTGCACCAAATCTTTCTCTGTTTGAAGTTCTTCTTGCTTAAGCTTCATTTTTTGTATTTCATCTTTCAATTGTTCATTTTCTTGCTTTTTTGTCTGCACTTCTGTTTTCAACTGCTCTTTTTCTTGCTTCAATCGCCTATTTTCGGATTTGGACAATTCCCTTCTCAGTCTGGTGACTAGTTCTGTTAATTCCTTCTTTTCTTGGTCAACTTTCTTGATTGTCTGGTTACACTGTCTAGATTCTTCCTTCATATCTACTTTGAGCTTCTTATTTTCTTGCTCAAGTTGCTCTTTCTCTTCCTGAAGCTTTCTCTTAGAAATTTCCAAATCTATCATAGGGTCTCGTGGAGTAGGTTCTGTTGATTGATCTAACTTTACTTCTTTAGGAACTACCACATCCTTAGCTCTCCTCATGTGCCACACCGCATACTCTGGAGTCACATCATTAGTAAGTCTTCCTTGATCGATCCTCAAAGTTTGTTTCCAAACCTTTATAACTTCTTCAATCTTTTTCAAAGCTCCTGCTTCAGTGTATGCAAATTCCAATTTATCCAGTCCTTTGGTCATAGGAATGAATTGTTCATAACCTGCCTGTCTCCTTACCATTATTGGTGCATAACTGATAGCACCCCACAGCCCCAAAAGTGGAACCCATGGTTGGCCCCCACAACTAAACAATACGGCATCATGTCGCATCCAAGGTGCCATCCATACTATCTCTTGACTGGTACTAGAAAGCTTGCGAAAAATTGAGACCCACTCATTCTTGGATTTGGGTTTTGGCCATTGACTCTTGCAAAATTCCTTGATAGGGAAGCTGGCGAAATTCACTTTTATCGCATACAAGATGACTTCTTATCCAAAGGTATAATAATTGGGCACAGCCGATGAAGCGTCCTTCCCCATTTCGTCGACAAAAGCTCAAAGATCTGAGAGTTTCAGCTAGAATAGTTGGAACGGGATTAACTCCATGCTCAACTTGATCAAGGAAATCTATCACTGTGACATCTATATATCCCAAGACTTTGGGAAAGACCACCAAGCCATATATTACCAATGCCATCATGCTCATACTTTGATTATTCTCTATATTCTTCCTGATGTGATCTCGTAAGAAATCCCAAGGCACATAATCTTGCCCTCCTTTCTGTCTCACCCATTTATCAATTTCTGGCAAACTAACATTCATCATTCCAGCGAGCTTCCTACGATAACCGATCTTCTTGTTCTTCCAATATATCTTATCTGCATTGGAACACTGGATGCGGAGTAAGAGTGAGTACTCTTCAATCGTTGGAACCATGTCAACTTCATTAAAAACAAAGCATCTATAGGAAGGGTCCCAAAATTGCGTTATAGCTCTAATCAAGTCTTTGTCTACAGTAACTGCAATTAATAATGCTATGTCACCGTACTTCTTTTCAAAATCTTCTTTTTTTGAAAGACTCCAAAGCTTCCAAAGATCAATGAACTCAGTAAAATCATTTTGTTTGAGATCCAGGTGAACTTTTTCAGGGAGTGGTGATATAAATTCTTGAGGTAAACAGTCTCCTTCTCTTCGTTGAGCTTCTTCAGATCTGATTCTGACACTGTTGGAATTCTCAGTGGGGAAAGGTGTGACTTTAACGCTTGATAAATCCTCCATGGATGTAACTGAGGTTCAATCAATTAACAAATTGTTATGTAAAAAGTCCTCTTTTATATGATATGACAATGCATGAGAATGCAACTATGGGAAAGATATTGGGATTTTGTTCCCTCATGTGTCCTAACTTTGGCTTACTACTTCACGGATAATCAAGGTTCTAACTTAAGGGTTGGCTCTTAGGCTTTTTATATGCTAGGTTTGGATATAATAGTTACTAAAAGTTCCCAAATTGTTCCTCACTGTCGTCCACTCTGGACTAGTAAGGCACCCCAATCCTCACCCATGACAGGCTACAAACGGAAAAGGTTCAATTTGAGTGGGAGTATTTGGCTAGCCCATGCGGAGGTTACCACCTCACGAGAGCGGTAGCTACTCTACTCCCTCCTAGAAAGGACTGAGCTCGGGTCGAGAGCTTTATGTATGCAAATGCAAGGTGTGGTGTGTGAGAGGGAACTTTATTTTAACCAACTCTTCAAAACACTAAACAAATCAAGGAGAACATCAAATAAGATTAGTGCAATAAATTCCAACAAATTTTAGGCCATCAAAAATTTAGACTTAGTATAACACAAGATCAAATTATGGCTCGACTCACTTTGATGTCCCCAGTGGAGTCGCCAAGCTGTCATAACGTTTCCTAGACCTAGGACGCTAGACATTAAACATATGGAGTCGCCACCAATCTTTTTTTTTAACCTAGGTGTGATTGGCCACCTAATGACTCTAGGACTGGTCTACATTTTAAGTTTTGGGTTCGGGAGTTCATTTACGTGTAGGGAAGGTTATAGCACCCCTACAACGCCCAAAGTTGGTACCATTTTAATCTTGTATTATTTTAACTTAGTCTTAGTTACATGGCCTTTATATTTTATTGTTTAAATATTGAAAATTCTTTTAAGAATCCTCCATCATTCTGAATGAATTCTTAAAAAATCTTCTCACCTCAAGAGTATTCAAGGGGTACCATTCGACTCCCATGAAGAGGCTCCATCGTCGGAAGTATTTTAGAATTTTATTATTCCTTAATTTATATGTTTTATTTAATTATTTTTATTATTTGTATTTATTTATTTTAAATATTATTATTTTTTATATATTATTTATTAATATTTTTAAGGATTTTGGCATTTAATATTGAAAATATCTTCTAAATTTTCCATCATTCTGGATAAACTTAGAAGAACCCTCTCACCTAGGAATTCCTCAAGTGTTACTCATTCGCAATCGCCTTGAAGATTCCATCATCGGAATTATTATTCAATTATTTATTAACTTTATTAATTATTTATTTTTTTATCTTTATTAGAATATAAATTTTATTATTGTTATGTTTTATCTTTATTTATTTGTTTATTTTGAAAATGCCTTCTGAGTCTTCCATCGTTCTGGATAAACTTAGAAGGATCTTCTCACCTAAGAATTCTTCAAGTGTTACTCATTCGTAATCACCTCAAAGATTCCATCATCGGAATTATTATTATATAATTTATATTTTATTATTATCTTAGCCTTTTATCATTATTATTGTTACACAATTATTTTATAATTATTTTTTATTTTATTATTTTTTTTTATCTAGAGAATAAAGTGTCAACCTTTTTTATTTTTTTGAAAATACCTTTTAAACCTTCCATCATTCTGGATAAACTTAAAAGGATCCCCTCACCTAGGAATTCCTCAAGTGTTACTCATTCGTAATCGCCTCGAGGATTCCATCATCGGAATAACTCATCTTTTTATTTAAAATTTATAGTTGTTGTTTAATTGTCAAAACAAATTTTAATTTTTTTGGTTTATGTTAGAATATTTGCCTTTTTATGTATTTGTTTCATGAAATATATTTGTGCAACCTTACTGTTTTTAAAGTATAACTAGACTCATGTAATTGAATAAACCCATAAATGACATTAAGATATATTATAAACATGACCACAAACGTATAGACTCCTAATCAATCAAGATAAATAAAACAAAAGCTCATTACAAATGCATAAGATCATAAATGCATGTTACACACGTATAATCATGTAAACACATGGCTGTTAATCCAATTGAACAACAAGTAAATTAACTACACATGCATAAGCTCATAAAAAGCATTTACACATGCAAACATAATAAACACACCACCATTAATGCAGAAAAACGTGAACCTGTGTAAATCAAGCTTTCTTACTTTTTCTTTCACACACCGATTTCAACTAACCTCCAATCGCAGACGTCAACCACGCACGTGGGGCGAAGGTGTAGTGCAGAGAAGATGCAAAGACGATGAAGCGGCAAGGAAATTGAGGATGACGAGAGCAATTCAGGCGGTGATGATGTGCAGTGGACAAATGCTGGTGAAGGTGTAAGGCAAAAGTGACGGGCTGCTTGGGCAAGAGACGACGAAGGGAGGTTTCGGAGGAGCTGTGTTTTATGGTGGCTGGAAACGACAAGGCTTAGCTCTTAGCTAGAGCAGAATTACTTTGTTGAGATGCTTTATGGTTTTTTTTTTCTTCCCAAATCATAAGCCTTAACCCCTTTTTATAGTCACAAAATTGTTAGAGTCCTAATACAACTATACTTATTCTAATAATTATCTTTTATTTTTAATATTTTATCTATTTAATTTTTATGTTAATCCTAATCTAATCCTATCAATTTTAATATTAATTATCCTAAAAAAATCTAATTATCTTATCCTAAAAATATTTTAATTTATAATTATCTAATAAATCCTAACCTATATTACTATTTATCTTATATTAATAAAATTATCCTAATCTATTAAATATTTCTAATTTAAATAATCCTAATAATCTTAATCCTAATTTTTCTAGATGTTAATTCAAAATGTCAATTCAAAAATTTACAAATTATTATTTTTTCACAACCCGGACAAAATGAGGTGTCTACAACTAAAATATTATATTCTTAAAACTTATAGAAATTCTGATAAAAAAAATTATCAATTAATTTTCCCTCTGTCATAAATTTTTAAAAAGATCAATAATGATTCTATATCAAGAAGATACATACAGCATGATAAGTATTATGGTCCTATTTTCAACCGACAGCATTTTTTTAAGAAGTTATTCGGTTTGGTTTTGATTGCTTTTGAATATATTTTTTTGTTATTATTTTCCTATTTTGTATTTTTATATCGATGAAAATTTAAAGAAAGTTAAAAAGTCAAGTTCCTTGCTGTTAGCGGTAGCCATTATTGAACTTCAAACATAAACCGACGTGGGTTTAGATCTATTCAAGGACCGAGTTATTCGTGTTAATCTGAAGGCTTGTTCAATATTTGATTAGGTTTGGACAAAAATATTAGATGAAATTAACATGTTTGGGTAAATTTTTTAAGCTTGATCAAAAATCGGATTAGGCCTAGACTTAACCTTTCAAAACTTGAGCCCAACTCGGCTCAATCCGAATATAATTAAATTTAAAACTTTTTTTAATTTATTTACTAAGTATAATATAATTATATGTCTATAAAACCTTTATTGATTAATAAACATGATTATATCTATTTAATATGAAAATTGACATGCAAATTTTAACAAATCAAATTAAACTTCAAATGAATTAAAAGAATAAAAAATAAATAAACAAAAATTAAAATAAATAAAATAATATTTGGACGAGATGTGCTCAGACTTAGCATTATTAAAAACAGGTCTAGACAAAAAGTCAAATCCAAATTTGTGAACTAGCTTGGGTTTGGGCTTTTACATAAGTTACTATTAGATCGTGTAGGCCCAACCTGAGCCCGTCCATGATCAAGTCTAAGGGTTTTACAAACGCCCTAGTGGTCAAGGATGTCTGTTGGAGTGACTGCCCCTAACAGTCCTCAAATTAAATTTAAGTAAAAATTAACTTCAACGAAGGCGATGTTTAATCACGCGGGATTGAAGCATTCATGAATTAGAACATTTTTTGAATACTTTTCATCTATCTCTTTAAGTTTTCATATTGTCGAGTAAAAAGAAAGAACTACTCTCTATCCTTATATTAAGTTGAAGTCATATCAATTTCATATAAAAAAATACATAAAAATCACACTTCACAAAAATTATACAATTTAACTCGAAATATAAAAAATTAAAGCCTTATATATGATAAACTGATAATGTATAATCTGTCAGTATATTTGAGATTGACATTTCTTTAATGAGCAAATTGAAAAAATGTCAAACCCTTATAAATAACTTCGAATAAGTTATTTTCAATTTGCTTATAAGGACTTGCTCATTAATGAAGTATCAACCTTTAGTGCTTTGACAATATATAATGCTACACACTATCATTGCATCATATATATGTCCAAAATTAATACATTAAATTATGAGTTTATATATAATACACTAATAGCTTATAGAGACTGTACACTATTAATCAACTACATAATGCCAGCTCATTAATTAGCGAATTTTAAAAATGCATAAACCCTTAATAATAAATATTAATGAAGTTTTTACATTTTTTTAAGGTATTGTACATTTTAAAGTTTTAATAAGGTGACATTATATGGTTTACTGACAGAGTATAGCTTTTATACATTGTTAGTGCATTCTATATAAACCCATAAATTATTTGTTAATTTGTCATTAATTAATATGAAATCTGGATCAAAAGTAACTTTATTAAAATACAAAAAAAAATTCAACAAAAAAAAAATCCTTCCTTTGTCTTCAAAGGAAACTTAAAATCCAATGTTTTAGCATCAAATCAAGTGAAACTAAATATCGAGTTTTTTATCTTAATATTGTCATTTAAAATCCTGTTTTCTAAACTACTATAGTTATAAACTTATTTCCCAATAAAGAATATTTTTTGTCATGTCATCTACTATCATTTTTTCTTAACTTTTAAAATAAATAAAAACAATACTGTTAAACCACTTCATCTTTCTCCTATAAAGTAAAAAGAACTTTAATCTTTTTCAATTCACAATCATCAAGCTTTATAAAAATCAACTTTACTCTTTGTAACAAAAAAAAAAAAACTTTACTCTGTCACTGTCAATGAAAACGCATATGATAAGCAATCTAAATGGGTGGTGTTATTTTTTCGGGACTTTCTGATGCTATTGAGGTTTGTGTGACTTTTGACAATTAACTTACAAGTTCACTATATGTTCTTTCTATAAAGTCATGGGGAAATGATTTGCAGAAATTCATGCCGAAGTAATAAAAACTGGGGTTTCTGCAATTTTCTAAGGTTTTAAAAGAGTATGTTTAATCATTGTTCAAAAGGAATGGCGAAGAAGGAAATGAAAAAATTGGTGGTGAAAGGGTGTTGTGATGTTAATTGTGAAGTGAGAATCAATGGCAGCTCGGAAAAATCTTATGAGATTGTAGATGCAAAGTGAAAGAAACCTAAGAGATGGAGAAAAATTAAAAACCGTTTACTTTTTTAGGTTTGGTAGGGAGTAATGTATAATTAAAAACGGTGTCTTGGTCTAGTGGTGCCAGGGGCTAGACTTGGTAGGGAGAACCACGGTTCGATCCCCCGCAAACCCGTTGGGAGGAGTTTAAAACCTTAACCCCGGGACCCGCTCCGAGACCGGATTAGTCGACCCAATGGATTCGGATACCGGTTGGGAAACCAAAAAAAAAAAAAAAAAAAAAAAAAAAAATTATACATTGAGAAATAAATTTTCAAATACAATATTTTGGGAAATAAGATTTAAAAAAAAATAGATTGGTATAAAAGACTCCCGTCAACCCCCCCAGAGTCTCTGAAACAGGGGTGCATGGCGATTGGCTAGTTAAAGCAGTTAGCATTAATAGTTGCGCGTTGCAGGCTCTACCGACCCAAAGCCCAAACGTTTAATCACCAATAGTACCTTTGAAGATTAATTCACAGCCTTTTGGGAAAGAGGTGAAGAAGAGGTCGAACAACAAAGAACAGGAAAAATGGAAAGGGACTTCCGCCAGGCCAGATTCCACTAGGGCAACACCATCAGCAGAACCTACTAATTGCATAGTCGGTTCTTTACAACGGCCTTGCGCGCCAAACACATGGCCTTCGACCGACCAATCACCTTCAAGAAAGGTACATGTAACAAATTAATTCCAGTGGCGTTGTGTTTAGTAATAAAAAGAGTAAGAAGCGTCTCGCACAAATACACCTTCATTAGCTCTTCATTAGGAAGCCAAAGCTTTCATTTATTTATGGAGGACCCAGTAAGCCAACTGGTTTGGTGAAATGGCTCAGAGTTGCAATCATTGCAGCCAGGTCCCCCACACTTGTCCTCTTAATGAACCTCTCTCAAGTCTCGATTGGGTAAATAAAACCACTTCATTCTGTAATCTGTGTAAATCAGTGAGTCATTTTCATATATCAGAGAAAACTAGAAAGCCAACTATCTAAGAGTGACCCTCACGTGCTGAATGATTGACAATCATCGAGTGATTCCAGGCTTCATTAAGAATGCTTGTCTTTGAATTCTAAGCCAGAGGGCTGGCCATTGTAAACCTAAGACCAGAACAAAGGGTGGGCCTGCATGATTGAGCCCGTTGAGCCTGCAATTTTTTTTTATGTTTTTCATCTTGTCGCTGTCAAGGATGAGCCATCTCAGTGTTCTCATTTATCTCTACCGCCTTTATTTCCTTTTCTCTTTTCCAAAAGTTTGCAATGCTGAATCCAGATAAGAATAATTCATAGCAGCCAACAAGTGGGCAGAGTCAGACTTGGGGGTGGATTATACCATTGCCAGCACCCGAAGTGCAGTTGAGAAACTAATGGAGGCAAAGAAAAGATTCATCGGATAGAGAAGGTATCCCTTTCTTTTTCTTGAAATGTGAGAGGTTTGAACACTACGCAAGCGCTCTCTCTCTCTCTCTCTCCCTTTAAAAGTCTCCCACCAGATTCTATTATTCCTTCAATAAAATCAAAAAACCACTACACCAGGAAAGGCCAGTCTTTTTTATATTTCTGCTTCTCCACCTCCCTTTTTGCTTTTGTTTTTTCTCTGCTTTTTATCTCATAACACAAAAAGGGGAGAATAATGTTGCAACAACAGCCAAATAAATCATCTTTTAGGGAATCTCTCAGAGCTCTTGAAGCTGATATTCGGCATGCTAATAGCCTGTAAGTCTTTTTTTTTTTTTTGCAAATTGATGGAGTTGCGTTTACAAATTTATATTCTTTATCCACAATTGGCATATCATGTTTTATAAAGTCGATTTCTTTACAAGAAATTTGAATAATTGGTTTGTTCTGAAATGGTAAAAACTGTCTCTTCCTGCTAGTTTCTGTTTCTGCCTTTTGAGTACTCCATTGCCTGCTTAATTCTGTTAAGTTATGATGCTTTTGTTGAATTTTATCATCAAAAGGCCAACTTTGCTGAAGTTAGATATCGATTCTGATTTGTGAAGATTGGTATCTTCTATAGATGTTGCTAGAGGCTAGTTTTTGTCAACTGCTGATTGTTCCAGTGGAAAGGATATGATTGCTTTGGCTTTTGGTATCAGTATTTTACCTTGAAGAATTTAATTGTTTATCACTAGTTTTTATTAAGTTCTCAACAGTTAGCCAACAAGAGCTTGTTAATGCTAATTCTGATTGTGGTTTTTTGGGGTGAAATGTGCAGGGCAGCTGCTCTACCAAGAGATTATAGTGGGAATCGTTACCAAATGAGATTATCTTATAGCCCTTTTGCACCCTTCATCCTGTTTTGGATTGAATGGATGGATTATAGTTGCACAGATACCCTGCCTACTTATCTAGGCCTTCTCCATATACTCGTATACAACGTGAGTTAGTATTTAGTTTCGGCTTGTTCTTCCATCTTTCAACATTTCAAGCAGAAAAAGGATTAACTCGATGAGTTTTTCTTATTTTTCTCAATTTGATTTTGAATTTGTTATTTAAACAAAGTTCCATTACATTGCCCAGGCATATGTTGATGGAATGCCAACTCTATACTCGAAAGATAGAAAAGCCACTCTAAGGGAATTTTATGGTATGTTTTCTATGGTGTTTCTTGGTAATAAAATTCCAATTTGCTTCTTCAACCTTTCCTTTTGCTCCCTCATGTTCCATTGCACTTACTGGACACTATTTGCAGCTGTTATTTACCCTTTACTCCGACAACTTGGAGAGGAGTTGATTGAATTAAATGATAATGAGAAAAGCCAGTGCACAGAAGTTTCAAGCAGAAAGAGAGTCGAAGACCGCAAGAGGGTCTCTGATAAAGATTCAGAGAGAGATGATGAATGTGGAATATGCATGGAGAATTGCACAAAGATGGCTCTGCCCAACTGCGGGCACGCCTTGTGCATAAACTGCTTCCATGACTGGTATCCCTGGTTCCATGTTGTTCTTTTAGACTACTTATGATTTCACATTTTACATGACCATCATTGTTTATGCTAATATTCCTGTTTCTGTGCATTGATTTGAAATTGCAGGAATGTCCGTTCTCAATCCTGCCCTTTCTGCCGCAGTGGTTTAAAGAGAGTGAGTTCTAAAGATCTGTGGGTTCTCACAAGCTGCAATGACATAATTGACATGGTTACTCTTGCAAAAGAGAACTTGAGGCATCTATATCTCTACTTCGAAAACCTGCCTTTTGTAATGCCTGAGACTGATCCATATGTATCTGATTACATGATATGACCACGAAATGAAGACTGCGGTATTGAACCACAGCAGAAAGCTGTGGTCCAGTCATTGTACATACAATATGGTATAGGGGAGCCTGTGCTTACCTAGTGAACTCTGGATGGCTGTATATAGTAATTAAGTTAACTGAGTTGCTGCCTACTTGTGACTCGAAAACTAGCAAGTAGGTTGCTTTGGTATAGAACAGCCCGGATAAAGGCAGAGAGGCAGGGACTATGAACCTGATTATTCATGTTGGAAGATGTAGATGCAAACTGAAAATGAACAGGTATTATTGGCATTCAACTCAGCTTTTATTGAACCTGAGTGTTGGAATGGAAACATAGAGAGATTTATTATCTCATGGAATCTTCAATATCTGCTTACTGTCATCTGATCTATGATAAATATCATGGATGAAATGAATCTTTCTTGAAACTTGAGTCTCATCGATGAATCTCCTATCATAAAATTACTTTATCATAAACTTACTTCAATATTGAGTCGCATTCTTAGAAAAGTACATTGATTGTTAGATAATTATGAATCCAAGGTTCCAAGTTAAGGTTTTGCTTGTGTCAGTTTTGTTAAACTGAATTAACCAACAGTTAGCTACCCTTTAACAGCAAGCGAACGATCATGCTTATACGGTAATCTCTGTTGTTCTACACTTCTTTTATACTGCCTTTTCAATGTTACTTTGCCCATATCTTTAAGATATCGCTGAGAGCTTTGATTCTTAATTTGAAACTCTTCCGGATCTAAATAAGTAAGTTTCCTCCCAAAATTTAGTTCTAAAGAAATCATAATAAGCATTATCTTATAGTAAATTATTTACCTTAATTAAAAATTACCAAGCTTCAACCTTGTCATTATCAAGAAACAAGTCAAGCTCAAGCCAATGCTCGATTGAATGAGTTCACTAAAGCCATGTTTTCACCCATTTTAGAAGAAATATATACTTTCAAGTAACTAATAATTTTTCAATTAATCAATAGTTCTTACAGATTACTTATCAATATTTAGCCTTTAAAACCAATCTCAAACTGATCACTTATAGATGAACTTCGAAGAAAATTTAGCTCTTGGTTCAAAAAAAAAAAACCTTCAACAAATCAAGCTAAAATATTGAAATATTTAACTCAATTTTTTTGTTTACTATTTTTTTTTTGGTGAACAATTTTTTTGTTTACTATTTACAGTCTTGCTTTTTAGCACTCTATAAAAGAGTTGAACTTAGAGTCAAAATCAAACCTAATGGAGGGTTAAATCAAAACTAAAATATTGAAATATGGTTCGGTTCATAATTCGGTTTGATTAGATTTAATTATTTGATTGATTTATTCAGTTTCAGTTTTTTTTTCTCACCCTCAAATTAGCAGTTTCTTGAGTCTCCAAAACTTGAGCTGCATTAAAGACCTTAGGGTCAGATTTAGCAGAGAAAAATAACATAAACCCAGACTACATACAAAACCAGAAAACTTAGTATATGCACACAGGCAAAACTATAGGAACAAAATTTTAAACCCCTCTCTGATATCTTCCCTAATGCAATCCTCTCTGATATATTCCCTAACTCAATTTCTATCTTCCATCATAAAATTACTTTCAATTTCTATAATATTTAATTACTAAATGAACTAAAAATGTCAGTGGCTGCACTCACGAGCAACTGATCCTCCATGTTCACGGCTGTATGAAAGTTGGATATTTGGGGAAGCATTTTCATGCCTGTTCTTCGGCAACGAGGTCACTGAACAAGTTATCCTGTTGTTCTTCCTCAATACATGCTTAGAGTTTTCAGTATTGATGAAGGGCCCCCTTGGAGGTCTAGAGTTTGCATCCTGCACCGTGCTGGGAGATGGCTTCCTTCCAAATTTTGGTGATTGAGGACAAGTTGAAGTGATCTGCAAGGCATGATTTACTGTTAAATCCAGGACATAAAAGCTGTAGGCACCTTCAAAAAACATAGAACGTCATCCTTTCCCAATTACACCCATTCAAAGGTGAAAGGAATTTGAGACTCAAGGAAGATTGAGACAGTTTTGTCTGCCTCTGCACCATCTGACCTTCAAGAGAAAAATAGGATCACAAAGTAGATTGAACTGACAATATAACTTATGACAAAATTAATTCTATTTCATGGCATAGACTCATGACTGAACTGTTCAAGATGCTGTTGGAAGGCAAGAAGCATAATTTATTGCATGCATGGTTAATTCCATTATAATGTAATGATATCAAACGAAAGCTGGTTAAGATAGGCATAAGAACCTTCTTAACATGATTGTGTGAAGACTGTGATCCATGGTATAAATTTCCATTTGCTCTAGCTTTAAAGTCAGTGCACTGCCTGAGTTTATAAGGTCATTCTTTGCTCATGCCATAATTGGTTTCAAAGGCAAAGAAGCAAATGAGATTATTTTACTCTAAAGAAGCAAATGAGATTAGCAAAAACTGTAAACTGTATTTATTCAGGCATAATTACATAATCTACACATGCACACATGGAGGATCCATAATGTGAGTGTTCACACACACACAGGCAGACTATTCATGTAGTATAACATAATATTCTTAGATCAAATCAGACAACTCATTCAAAATGATTCCTGAATTAGTGTTCACATCTCTGCAATTTAGGAGCTTAGCCTCAGCAGCTGCAGGGTTTCATCAATGACACTAGTGGTAACTCCCAAATCCATATACCAATATCCTAATAAGGTTGCCTGATTTGTACCTTTGATCGTATTTGCTTTTGTGATTTTTCTGCCTCCTTCTCATTCATTTTATCTTCTAGCTTCTTAAAGAACTGGCACTGCAATTGAGGAAACACTAAGTTTTAGTACAATTTGAAATCATTAGAACTAAAGCATGAGAAAAAGTAACAGTAAGACTTGCCTCTTTTCGTTTTGCTGCCCTCTCTTCACTCCTGAAACTAAATGGAGAGAAACTAATAGAAGATCTACTAGTTCCACTTGCACATGAAGATTTTGAGCAGCTGCCACACATTCAATACAGAACAACATGAGATTCGTACAAGAAAGGGGCTTCACTAATTAGGTCAATAGAATCTGAGACACCATACGGAAAGTAAAATAAGGAGAAAGGAGCATTCAGTAGCTATAGTATCTGAGAACCTATATGGAAAGTAAAATAGGAGAAAGGATCAAACTGAAGCTATTGAATGGGGCATAACATCCTAAGAATATAAACTTAATCTTAGTACTTTGAAATTAAAAAGTGCATAACACAGACCAGAAATAGAATGTATCATGCACAGCATGCACTTTTGGTAGTTTCCAAAAAAAAAAGTATACTAATAACTTGATTAGTTTCAGACATCCCCAGCATGCAGAACATGTAAAAAGTTAGGTAGCAAAAGCTCTTACTTGGAGATAGAGGGCCATCTCCCATCTCCTGTTACCCCTCCTGAAACTGACTTATTGGGTACTGCTCTAGTCCTGTAGACATAGATCTAATCATGTCAAGGAAAGGGAAACCTTTTGGGAAAAGTATCAGCAAAAGTACTTAGGAAGGGAAGATTACCTTTTTTCTTGTGACTGGGGAACTTTTGGAGCAAGCTTTGAAACCCCATTAACAGAAGCCTGCAGTTTGGGAATGAAACTCCTCTCGGTCATTTAAAAAGTCTAAACCACTTGGTGTCTCCTTCCTAAATATTAAGTACCCTCTAAAAGAGTTTCTAAATAAAAATTTATACTCAACAATAATGTGACTTTTTCACCATTTGAAATATCATAAATATTGTCATTTTGTCATTCACTGTAGAAAATATCCAATATTATTTCAGCACATGCAATTGTCTTAATGTGCAGATGAGGAAAACAACAAATAAATAAGGTAAGGCAGAAGTACCCCGGTTGGAGTTTGTAGTGGAGTCGAACTATCTCTGGATATCTTAGGTGATATCTTATTGGTTTCACCAGCACGCAGAGTGAAATCAATTGACGCATGAAGGGATTTTTGAACTATTCTTCTCTGCTCAGTTGAGTCTATTGCAGACTTCTTATTAATAAGAGCATGGTTATTTGCAGTTCTTGAAGGTGCTTGTTTGGATGCTCCACCATGATTGGATAACTTCAACAAGGAATTTGATTGTCTTTTTTCACTTGATGGAGCTAGATTCTCTTGATCAGCAGCTTTCTTCAATGTCCTGGTTGGGGTTTGTAGAGAAGTTGAACTGTCTTTTGGCATTCTCGGCGATGCTTTACTAGTTTTACTGGAACCAGAAGCTAAAGTAATTGACATGTGAAGCGAGTTTGGAATCGTTTTCTTCTTGTCATTTGAATTTCCTGTAAACTTAGGAACAACAGCATCACTCCTGGCTTGTGCTGAAGCCACTCTTTTAGAAGGGTGTAATGGAAGTTTAGATGCTCTACTGGGGGTTGATGACTTTGACAATGAATTTGTTCGCCTTTTCTTGCTAGATGAAGTCAAGTTCTTCTGATCAGCACATTCCTGCAGCATCACACAATGAGGACAATCATGAAAACCTGACAAAGGAAGAATAAAAGAGAAAACTATGTTTAAATTAACATTACCTCATGGGGAATCTTCTTGTCTGGGGCTGCCATAATCATGCCATGGTTGTCAACATTTTCAAGAGCCTTTGAATTTTCAACCTGGATGTTGTTCTCTACATTCACATTTTGTTCCATTACCGCTTGACCTTGTTTTGTATCAGTAACATCCTTATTATCTCCTTCCACATTAACATTGCCTGCGGCTACATCTGAGGTAGTAGCTACCTCAGCATCAGAAACACCTTTATCCTGTTGATTCATAGCCAAAGAGGTATCGGCATTGACTGAATCTGTATTTAGAGAAGAGTCAACCAGAGGTGCATTCATAGTTCCCATTTGAGAGGCACCATTGATAACAGTATTTGTTTGCTCAAGCAAGGCCGCTGCTCTCATTGCAGCTCTTTTCTTGTAATGTGCTTCAAAATAAGCTTTCTTCTGAGCAACAGATCCTCGCTCTGAAAACTTTTCCACTTCTTCCAGGTAACGATTGTTAGAGAAGGTTGACCATTTCTCCCAAGCTAGCGATTCTGACACAAATCTGCCGAAAGATACTGATTCTGTGAGTGCACGAATTGGGTCACCCTGTGATTCAAAAACCAATCATCAGTTTCCAGACCAAATTCTTCAAGGCTCCATCTCTTATTGACATCTCTATTCATTAGTCTAAAAAATTATCAAAAAACAGCAAAAATAAAAAAAAAATCTTATGGAAAGCATTGGAAATTTGGAATGTCAAGATATCATAATATGTTCAGTTTAGTACTGAGAGACTGAAAGCAAACGGTCATTAACAGCCCTAATGTGTTATTCAGATCTCTTATGAGTATCCATTTTCTCATAATTTTCCAGCAACCAAACAAGTATCAGTAAAAAAAAAAAAACTGAATTAAGAGAGCCCATTAAGTAAACATAGTAAAAAGAACAGCTTTTATCATTAAGTTTCAGTTTTTGTTCATAAAACTGACCTCTTTAGCTTCATGATTAGAGAACGATCTTACGAGACAAGCGGATTCACCCATTTCCAAAACCACACAAGCTTTTTTTTTTCCTATTGGCTTTTAGTTTCCTGCTCTCTTCTCTTGCTCTTCTCGTTCACTCTTCTTGTTCTTCACAACTTTAGCTTCTCTCGCTCTGCAAGTGAAAAGAAAAAAGCACCAAGACAGGCTCCCTCTCCTAACCGTTATTTGAAACCCAGGCTCACTTTCTCACAAGGCTCATGGTCATGGGTCCATTTCAACGTCACCAGGCAAAGCAATGGGTGCGAGGGTAACTGAGATGTACAAGAAAAGGAAGCTCCTTTGTGTGGGGCTTTTTTTTTTTTTGGCCTTTTAAGTTTGGGTTTTTCTTTTCTATTTTTTTTTGGTAGATTATAGGTATTTTCGTTTATTTTAACGGTTTGAAATTAATTCTATTCGAAGTTTAGTCACAGTTAAGATTCTTCACCCCTCCCCAAAGATGTGTTTAGTGAGAGTCGAACTCTAAAGTTCTTCTAACAAACTCAGCATGTATTACCAACTGAGTCACAACCGTTGGATTTCTTTTCTATTTATTTTTAACCTCACTTCGTAACTCTATTTTGTTTCTATGTTTTCCTATGAATCTATGTAAATAATGAATCTGATCATTTTCTTGCAAGATGGATCTGATCTGGTTCCATCAGATATATGAGTTGTTGCCTTGTTGGTCACATTTCTTGAAATTAAAAGCTTTCTAACGTCTAGTTCCTTTTGTTTTCCTTTCTTATTGATGACTCATATATGTCAAGACATTCAAAAAAAAACAATGATTACTCTTAAATTCGATAATTCAATTTGTTTATTAAAGTTATATCAATTTTATATCAAATAATTTAAAATATAAAACTTATCATATTATAATTTATATTTTATATTTTATGTTTTAACTCATAAGTTAATTTTTATTGAATTTATATATAATACTAATCAAAATTTGTCTGTTATATTAGTAAAGTCTCATTTTTTTATGTCAATTGTGTGTTGTTTAAATTATCACATCTATCAATCAAAATAAAAAAAAATTATCAGATCTAGATATTCTGGATTTGGAGAATCTCTAACTTTATTGCATTAGTTTCATTTGGCTGAAAATTTGAATTAGGAAGCCATGAAATTAAAAAGGAAAGAAAGCATTGGTGGTGGTGGAGCCATAGAGGAAAATAGGCTTTGCAACGGCTTTTGTCTGCAATTATGTATGGAAGTGTGGGGTACAAATATATTTTATTTCAAGCCAAAACAAAAGCTTGGTTTGACTTTGATGGAGAATGTTCAACTACCTTTATGGTTTTTAAGTATCATTGTTGCATTTGTCATTCGAAAGCTATATATTATCCATCAAAGCAGCAATGAAAAACTCAAGAGTAGCAGAAGATTATTCATGTCAAAATTAACGTCTGAAATTTTTTAAACAAACTTAAAATTTTTGATATTATTAAATCTAAATTTATATAATAATAAATGTAAATTAATATTAATAGATATAATTGTGATAAGTAATCTTTTATTTGCTGATGATTTTTACTCTTTGCCACAGCCAACAAAATCAATTGTGAGGTCATTATGGAATTCTTTACAAGCTAAAAAATGTGATAAGTTAAACTATGAATTTTACTAAGTCCTCAATTTTTTTCTCTCCAAATACATCAACCCATCTCAAGCAAGAAATCAAAGGCACACTTTTGAGTCAATGATATGCTTGGGAAAAATAGGTATTTGGGTCTCCCTTCAATATGGGGCAGAGGGAAAAAGGAAACACTTGGGTTTCATTTATGATAAGGTGAAGACCAAAATCCGATCTTAGAAAGGTCAGCTTTTGTCTTATTGAAGTAGAGAAATCCTCCTTAAAGCTGTTGTTTCGGCTATTCCGACCTATGTCATGCAAGTTTAAATTACCCACCTCTTTCTGCCAAGACTTTTAACTCCATGCTTAATAAGTTTCGGTGAGGGGTTCATACTAGGAGGCAAATGTTCACTGGATGAGATGGCAAAAACTTGCTATTCGTAAGGACCAAGGAGGTTTGGATTTTAGACATTTACTTTATCTTTAATAAGGCCCTTCTCTTAATGCAAGCTTGGATGATTCTTTTCAATCCTGATGCTTTTTAGGTAAAAACCATCAAAGGGATTTATTTCCCACATTCTTCTCTATTTGAGGCCGGTTCATGGGCTTAAAGAAGTCTTTTGGAGGGCATTAAAGTGTTAAAGCTTGGTATGCGATGGAACGTCTGACAAATGGATCCCTGATCTTCCTAGATTCAAGATCACTTCAGTTCAGTGCAACCTCAAGGTGAGAGGCCTACTCTAGTCAAGCACCCTTTAATTCTTCTTAAGGATCATGGAATATTGGCATGCTTAAACAAATTTTCAGTGATGAGGAAGTGAAAGCTATTATCAAGATTCCTATTGGGTCTCTCACCTAGCACGATCAACTTGTTTGGCATTTTACTAAAAATGACTTGTATTCTGTTAAGCCAGGGTATAGAGTTTTGCAGGACAAGATGTTTTCTTCTTATGAGGTTGAGCCTGGCCATCAGTGTTGTTTGGCACTTGCCTGTTGCCCCTAAAATTAAAACATTTATCTGAGTGTGTCATAATTCCCTACCCACAAAAGAGAATTTGCACCAACGTCACAAAGCCTTTGAGGCAGCTTGCTGTAGATGCGGCAAGAGGTGGAATCCATTAAGCATATTCTCTTTTTCTGTCATTTTGCTAAGGTTTTCTGGAGAGCTTCAAGTTTCAATTTCTGTTTGAGAAAAGAGAGTTTAGTCGGTTTTTCTCGTCGGTGGCCTGGCATGGTTCTTAGCCTGCCCAACTTTGGTTCTTTCAGTGGAAAGGGTCTTATTAATTTTTTGTGTTGAATCATTTGGAAGGCTAGAAATTTGTTGGTATTTGAAGGGATAGCTGAGGACCTAAATCAAGTTTGGCTTAATGCTCTTCGTGACTTCGCGGAATTTTCGGGATAGCATGTCAATGGGGCTTCTCATCATAGTAGAATCCCACAAGCTTTTTTTTTTATTGGCAGAAACCTATCCCTTTTTTCCTCAAAGTTAACTGTGATGCTTCTTTTGACGATTGTTCACATCGTGCTGGTATTGTTGCGGTGTGCGGGGATGAGTTTGTGGTTTCCTTGTTGATGGGGCAAATGCTGTTACTCAAGTAGGGTCGGCTAAGGTTGCTGAAGCACAGGCTTTTCGCTTGGCTTGTGTGCTGATTTCCAGAAGGGGATGATCTAGTATTTTGATTGAATATGATAATTGGAATGTGATTATCATCTTTAGCACTCAGAGCTGCCAAGAGATTGGGAGACTCTTGCCATTGAGAGTGACATCTTTAGCCTGGTTGATGGTTAGGATGTTACTTTTATTGCTATTAGTAAGGGAGTTATAGAGTTGCTGATTATGCATTCAACAAGGATTTGATGCTGAACTATTGATTGAATGTTATCCCCTCCCCAAATTTGGTGGCTCTTCTTTCATTGTAATTTTGAAGGCTTATTGCTTTTTATGTGTCGTAACGATTTCGCGTTCGACGATTTTGAAAACATTTAAAAATAAAGGAGTCGCCACCAATCTTTTTTGTCTAGGTGTGATTGGTCACCTAAAATATTTATCTTTTTAACAAAATCTCAAAATTAATTAAGTTTTACTAAAAAGACAATTTTTTGGTCTGCAAAAACAAAATCGGATCCAGGAGTACGGTTACACGTGAGGAAGGATTAGCACCCCCACGACGCCTGTTAAAAAACGGTACCATAGTAATCATGTGTTATCCTTTGGTTTTAATAAAATGGTCTTGAATTAATATTTAAAAATAATTTTTATTTTTATTACAATCAATTTTATTCTTTTTATTCAAAGTCTTTTTTTGTAAAAAATCATTTTGTTTTATTTTAAAAAGTTAAATTTTATTTTTCAAAAGTGAATATGAACCTTTTTGTATTGAAAAATTAATCAAATATCTCAATACTCTGGTAACATTTGAAATAATTTTCCTCACCTAGAGATTTCTTAAGAATCACTACTTGTGAGTTCTATAGAATCTCATCGTCGGAAGATTCACACTCGCTTCAAAAATTATTATAAATGCAAATGATGCAAACAGATAATGAATGAAGCAAATGAATTTTTTTAATTATAATTTTTTATTTCTTTATTTATTTTAAATGAAAAATTTTATTATTGAAAAATTGCACTAAGTATCCCAATACTCTGGTAACACTTAGTGAACTTTTCTCACCTAAGGATCAGTTAAGAAATCACTATTTGTGAGTTTCATGACATCTCATCATCGGACTTTATCATTAATTTCCTTTTTTCTATTTTCTTTTAAAAACTTATTTATTTTATTTTTAATAAAAATTTAAATTATTGAAAAATCATACTAAGTATCCCAATACTCTGGTAACATTTAGTACGACTCTTCTCACTTAGGGATCGGTTAAGAAATCACTACTTGTGAGTTTCATAACATCCCATCATTGGGCCTTTATTATTAATTTCCCTTTTTCTATTTTCTTTTAAAAACTTATTTATTTTTATTTTTATTGATTTATTATTTTTATATATTTTTTATTACCATTATATATATTTTTGAAAAATAAGCATGAAACTGAATATTGAGAAATAACATCGAATATCCCAATACTCTGGTAACATTCGGTATAATTCCTCTCACCTAAAGTTTTTCGAAGAATCGCTACTTGCGAGTTCTACGAAGACTTATCATTGGGATTTCATACTTATTTTTTTTATTTATTTACTTTTTTTATTTTTTAGCTTCTTAAAATATTCTTCTATAGTAAATTGTTTAATAAAGAGAAAATCATATAAAAAAAACTATATGGTTATACATTTTGTATTTATTTTATGTACTTTATATATATTCATTTTAAACCATATATATATACCATAGTTAGTTACATATTTTATTTATACATATATCTCAAAACTATGTATTTATTATTAAGATTAATTCCATATTTAAACTTAAAGTTATTGGATCTTAAAGTATTTTATTTATGAATAAATATTAATTTTCTGTTAAAAATAAATAAAATAAACTATTAAACAGAATAAATAAATAAATGAAAAAATATATACCCAAATGGATTGGGCTTGAAACCCAAAGAAAGCCTTCCAAAACGGGCCCAAAAATCAAGCCCAATAGCCATTTGAAGCGGGCTGAGACTGCTGGGTTGGAGCAAGCCAAAACAGGCCGAATCAGGTGGGGTGAGTGGAGCGGGTTGCGTGTGGATCATGGAGTCGGGTCAGCACGCGGGTGGTAGAGGCGGGTTGCCCGGATTCTGGGTCGGGTCGGGCAAGACGCTCGGATCCTCTGGCCTTAAAACGCTGCATTCTAGCTCTTTATAAAAGTCCCATTTTTTTGTTTCTCTTCATTTACACCGGCTTTCCCAAAAAAAAATTCCCAAAACCCCAAAAAATTCTCTCAGCCCCTCAACCTTTCCGAACGGCAACCACCACGTAGGTCGCCGTGCACCGTCGCAGTCGATCACCGAAAGCCTTCCCGTAACCCTAAAAACACCCTATTCCTCCTCCTCTATTCCAATCTAAACTCCGATCATCCCAAAAGTCCCTCTAGCCACATAGATCTGACACACCGAAGCCATCCTTTTCTCTTTTTTCTTTTTTTTTTTTGGTATATTTCTGGTTGATGGTATAGTTCTGGTTGATGGTATATTTCTGGTTGTTTTTGTTTTTTTTTTTTTGCAAGTTTAAGATCTAGGTTTTAGATCTAGGGTTCCCAGATCTGAGATCTTAAGGGTCTCGGGTTTGGTTTTTTTGGGTTTCTGTTGTGGTAGGTTTGTGGTGTCTTTGCCTTTTTTGCAGGTATCAGGAGATCGGTTCTAGATCTAGGGTTCGAGGTTTTCAGGATCTAGGGTTTCCTAAGGGTCTCGGTTGGTTAAGATGGTGGTGAATGAGTGGGTGGCTTACGGTGGTGATGATGTCTCGATGGTGTTGGGGTTTGGTACGGGAATGGTGCAGGGATGGTAGCTTAGGGCTTCAGTGATGTAGCTAAGGCAAGGGCGGTGGCGACCTAGAGTTTCTGTTGATCGGTTTTTTAGTGTTTCTGAGTCTGAAGTCCCCCGAAAAAAGGAAGGAATAACCTGAAGAAAATCTAGTCCTTTTAAACGAAATCAAGATCAACCTTTGATCCGGAGGGTTAGAACCAATCTAGGTTCTTCTTATTGTTTTCCACATCTCCAAGGCAGTGTTAGGATGGGATGGATTGCTTGGGAAGATGAATTTTGGGTGGCAACCGAGACCTAGGGGGAAGGGTTAGAACCGTCGGCGGTTGGAAGGGCTGATAATAATAATAATAATAATAATAATAATAATAATAATAATAATAATAATAATAATAATGGGACAAAATTAGGTGCCAACAGCTGCCCTTCTTTGCTCATTGCTGAGAATCAAGAATAGAGCAAAGATAAAAGACAACAATTTTGTCCACCTCAAGATCTAATCCTCCTTCCCCCTTTTTTTTCTACTTTTCTTTTTTTTTCTGAGAAAGCTCTTCTTGCGGCAGAGGCAATGAAACTTTAAGATTCCTTTTTTTTAGAAAGCTCCTCTTGCAACAGAGGCAGTGAAACTTTAAAATTCTTTTTTTTTCTTCTTTTCTTTTTTTTTGTTTTTTTTTAAATGTGCTCCTCTTGCAGCAGAGGCGATGAAACTTTAAAATTCTTTTTTTCTTTTTTTTTTTCTCTTTTTTTTGAAATGTGCTCCTCTTGCAGCAGAGGCGATGAAACTTTAAAATTCCTCTTCTGGAAAAAGCTCCTCTTGCAGCAGAGGCAATGAGACTTTAAATTCCTTTTCTGAACAAGCTCCTCTTGCAGCAGAGGCAATGAGACTTTAAATTCTTCTCTTTTTTTTTGAGACATTTCACATCCAAAGATTGGATTCGGAGATTCACATCCGAAATTTCAACTTGGAGATTCACATTCAGAATTTTAATTTGGAGATTCACATCCAAAGATTTGAAATTTTGA
The DNA here is from genome assembly GCA_032173925.1 of Heritiera fomes. Classification (NCBI taxonomy): domain Eukaryota; kingdom Viridiplantae; phylum Streptophyta; class Magnoliopsida; order Malvales; family Malvaceae; genus Heritiera; species Heritiera fomes. The sequence goes on along the minus strand of JAPDPM010000009.1, from coordinate 8,469,787 downwards.
TTTGGTTTGGAGATTCACATCCAAAGATTTTATTTGGAGATTCACATCCGAAATTCCAACTTGAAGATTCACATCCAAAATTTTAACTTGGAGATTCACATCCAGAATTTTGAAATTTTGATTTGATTTGGAGATTCACATCCAAAGATTTGATTTGGAGATTCACATCCGAAATTTCATCTTGGAGATTCACATCCAGAATTTTAACTTGGAGATTCACATCCAAAATTTTGACTTGGATTTGGTTTGGAGATTCATATCCAAAGATTTGATTTGGAGATTCACATCCAAAATTCCAACTTTGATTTGGAGATTCACATCCGGAATTTCAACTTTGATTTGGAGATTCACATCCGAAATTTTATCTAAGAATTCAAAGATTCACACCTGTAATTTTTGATTTGGAGATTCACATCCAAATCGAATTTCCCTATCTTCAAATTCCTTACCTTGATTTTTCTTCAATTTCATCTTTATATCTTATGTTTAATCTCATTTCAAATTCAATCTCGAACCTCCTCTTTAAAATATATATTGAACCTTCATCTTTTTTTTTCTTTTTTTTTTCACTTCAAAAATCTTATTCTTTCAACCTCATATTCTAATCTTGCATTTTCTTGACAAGGATACATTCAGGAACTCAATTTGAGGATTTGCATTGAAAATTCCAAACATAAACTTTAATATAGAGATTCGCATCTTAAATTCAGAGATTCTCATCTGAAATTTTGAGTTGGATGTTCAAATCCAAATATCCATTTTAGAGATTCGCATCCAAAATTTCAGAGATTCTCACCTAAAATTTTGAGTTGGAGTTTCACATCCAAATATTAGATTCGGAGATTCACATCCGAAATTTTAACTTGGAGATTCACACCCAAAGATTTAAAAATTTTGACTTGGAGATTCACATCCAAAATTTTATTCTGTTTTGGAGATTCACATCCAAAATTTAACTTGGAGATTCAAATTCGAGAATTAAAATTTTGATTTGGAGATTCACATCCAAAAATTTGATTCGAAAATTCACATCCGAAAATTTGATTCGGAGATTTACATCCTAAATTTCAACTTTGAATTCAAGGATTCGCACATGAAATTTTCTGAATTGGAGATTCACATCCAAATATTCAGATTCTCACCTAAAATCTTCTAAATTGGAGATTCACATCCAAATATTTAGTTTCTTGATGCATCATCCTTTTAAAACTCTTTACTTTAAAAATCTTATCATCTTATCCTAAAATTTTCAGAATCTCGCTTCCTTCCTTTTTCTTGTGCTTTGCCTCTCTTTTTTTACCAAGACTGTACCAACTTTGTTACTTAAAGGTAAAATTTTCATTTGTTTTTTTTTTTGAATGCATGTGATGAATGCAACGCAAATGTCGAGAAATAGGAAAAAAGAAAAATGGAAAGAGAAGGAAAAAGAAAAGAAAGAAAGAAAAAAATCAAAAGTTGCAGTAACAAGGTTCACAAGACCACCATTCTCACCTTTTTTGAATCTTTTCGAGATATAAGCTTCCATACATCCACTAATTCCACGAAACACCATTAATTCTTGTTCATTTTTCACCATTTGATCACACATTCATATTTCTTCAGCACACTTACAAACCTTCCCATGGTTCTCATCTTTTCCTTCTTTGCCCCATATCATTTTCGACTTTCCTCTTTTGTAATGCATTGGGCTTTCACAAACATTGTCAATCACTTATTTATCGTCATTTCAATTTTATAATGAATGCAATTCCATCACATTTCTTTGAACAATCAAGAGTATGCAGATTGGTTAAAAGTTGAAGGAAAGACATTTATGATGAAGTAAACCAGAACGAATTTAACCAAGAATAACAGGCAATTTCCAGAGGCCAAGGGAAGGTAACAATATCTAAACAATGAATATTCAATCAATCTTGATAAACTAATCTAAGATTTTTCCAAAACTCTATTTGATTGACATTCTAATCATTTTGGTTCCATCAATGCTTTGCCCCCCACTTCATGAAATCCTCGAACAATACTGGTTTCCTCCATAAAAGGCTATCTCCTTGAGATTTAAGCCAAATCTTCCATTCTTCTTTTGACTCAAATTGTCCTTTCGGGTTTTCAACTTGAGCCCCTTCTTATTCTCCTTCTTCTTTTCTTTTTTTTAGCTTGTTTCTTTTTTTTTTTCATTTTTCTTCTTTCTTTTTTTATTATTTTTTTCATCATTTTTCTTTTTTTAACATTTTCATTTTTCTTCAAAGACCATACTTATTCATAATCAAGACACTTATCGAGTTTCGAATCATGAACTTGTAACACGTCTAGGCTCAATATATGATTCCTTAACTCAAGCATTCAAGTTCGATCAAAATGGACTTTTAAGGTACGTAATGTAGGCCAGGTTTTGAGGTTCTGAAAGAATGGATAAACGGGCCCAAAATACGTGTTTCAAGGGTTTCAAGCCATAGGATCATTTCTCATCATATTAAGAATTCTAGCATTCTACCCCATTCGTCGTTTATTCTTCTTTGGTTTCTCGTTTCTCTTCCCATTCTTTTCGTTCACTACCTTTTTTCTTTTGATTCTCTCTTTTCCTCATTTTCATCATCATTCATTTCATTTTTTCAATTTCATTTTTTTTTTAGGAATTCAAGCGTAAAGATATCTTTTTCTCTATCTTGCCCCTAAGGTTTCTAATGACTTGAAATTTCTTCGTGGGCAAATCTCACTTTATTTTTCTCAATTTTGCCCCCCAATGTGAAGGGTGATCCTCAGCAGGTTTCTTTAAAAACATATATAACTATGAGGCTCAAAGGGGTAACAATGGATAATTTTTATCGTATATGAAGGGTAAACCAAAGATGCCCATTTCTCATTTCGAATATAAATACTCTTATCAAAGAATTATTTATTAAGCCAACACAACCTTGTGGAAAATCTACTATTAAATTGCACATCAATTTCGACTTTCCTTGTGTACACTCCATCTATTAACTTCAACATTCCCATCGATCAAGGGGGACAAAATTGTCAATAAAAATAGAATTTTAAAGTTTTATCCCAGATTATTATCATAATCAACTTCATATTCATCATTTAACAACAAAATTGGGTAAAGAATAGAAATTAATCATTTATAAGCCAAAAGAAGAAGAAAAAGGTAAAATATAGGCGAATGCACAAAAAATATAGGATTTCGAAATAGAGGGAAAAATGTAATGAAAATGCATCGATTACTCCGTTGAAATGACAAAAGATAAATGAAAGTCAATACACAAAAAGCGCTTTTCAGTTCATGAGCATTATAAGAGGAAACAACTTCACACCATCATGAATGACCAACCAAAGAGTCTTCTTTTGCAATCATACTGCAGCATGGTTAACTCGTTCCTTCTTTTGTCCCAAAATCCAACAAACCAGATCTAATCAAACTTTGCACCTTGTGCTTGAAAGCAGGGCAACTTTCTATCGAATGACCCATATTTCCACTATGATAGTCACATCGAGTATTTAGGTCATACCATTCTGGATACGGAGGTTCCAAAGGCTTTAATTGGACTGGGGTAACAAGTTGGTTCTCGAGAAGGTATTGAAATACTTCAGTGTAGGACCAAGGAATTGGATCAATGTCGGTCCTTTTCCGTTTGTTTTGAGATCCTCTTTGGTTGCTTTGGGTAGGTATAGGTGTTTGGAGACCTATTTGGCAACTAGACTGCGGGATTGGCTGACGAACATTCAAGCTCGGGGAGGTATTATTTATGGTGGGGTAATAGGTTTGGTACATTGGATAAGGATGACATGGAGCAAAGTCTCCGACATATTGGCCCCCATAATTCATAGCATGAACATCTCCTCCATTCCCTGATGTATCGCCTTTTCTTGCATTCATGGCATCATCTCCTACAAGCTTGCCACTCTTGATTGCATTCTCTATTATTTCACCAGAAATTACCATATCTGCAAAATTCTTGGTGGCATTACCGACTATCATTTCATAAAACGATGCAGGGAGCGTATTGACAAACAAAATGGCGGTTTCTTTCTCTGTGAGGGGAGGTTGAACCTGGGTAGCTACATCCCTCCATCTTCAAGCATATTCTTTAAAGCTCTCCTCATGTTTCTTCCTCATCCCCTGTAAGGACAGGCAGTCTGGTGCTAAATCTTCAACGTGTTTGTATTGAGCAATAAATGCTCGAGCCAAATCTTTCCATGAGCGAATATGGGCTCGATCTAGTTGGGTGTACCATCTGGCAGCTGATCCGGTAAGACTGTCTTGAAAAATATGCACCAATAATTCATCATTCTAGGCATATGCAGCCATTTTTCGGCAATACATCTTGATATGAGTTGTCGGGCATTTGGTCCCATCATTTTTTTCAAAATCTGGAACTTTGACCTTTGGTGGGATAACTACACCCGGTACCAAACAGAGCTCGTTCGCCTCCAAAGAACCATATAAATCCATCCCTTCGATAGCTCGTAACCTCTCTTCAAGGAGATCTAACTTCGTCTGAGGCTTTAAGTTCTCTTTCATTGTTGATACACCCATCTTCAATTTCTCTTGTTCTTTAGGATCCTCTGAATCATGGACAGAGATCGGGTCTGATGGCTTCCTACCGGGGTTTGGAATGTCATGCCCCGAAAATGGCGTATGCTGTGAAGTACGAATTTGGGGTGGAATGAGACTTTGTAGATATGAACGTTCACCATCTTGTGCGCACCTCTCTTGAGTAGTTGCTTCCCCTACTAGTTCCTTTCCTTTACTCATTTTGGTCATCATCTCCATCATTGCAGCCAATTGCCCTTTCATCTCTTCTTGTGCCTTTTCTATTTTCTCCATTCGGCTAGCCTGTCCTTCTTCCATAGTCTATACTTGAGAGTCTCGAATTGCTTTGTAACTTTTGATGGTCGAGAGGCCTTGAACCTTATTACCACAATTTTCTTATTAGAAATTCACATTACTATCTTACCTTTGTCAAAAAAGAGAGAAAAAGAAAAAGAAGAGAAAGAAAAAAAAGAACTTTCTTTTATTTCTTTCAAAAAATTTTGGAACAAACACTTTTTTTTCTCTTTTGTATTTTTTTTTTTGAGAGCATTGGCATGTTTGCTGAAGTATAACAAGTGTATGATATGAGTTTTATGAAAATCATGTTATTTGTATATGTATGCAAATGATATGTATGACAAAAATCTATGAACTAGAACAATTTTTCTTTTTTCTTTTTTTTTGTTTTGTTAATTTGCATGATTTTCTTGGGTATTTAAGTCTTCACTTTAACCAAATCTTAAGGAGTAATAATTTCAATGAAAATAATCAATCAATAACACATGTATATAAATTTGATAAAAAAATTTTGAAAGAATAAACAAATTCAAGATTGTAAAAGACTTAGTCTAGTTTCTCAAATATTTATCTACAAAATGTGATGCAACAATGTAAAATGCATACCATAGTTCAAACTAAAATTTGCCCCTTACTTAACACATTCACTTATTAACTTAAGAGGTCAAGTCCGAAACAAGTAAGAGGAATTGAAGAATAACATTGAACCATACCAAACTTGTTTCAAAACTCTCTCTCTTTTTTCTTTTGTTTTTAATCTTTTATGAGAAAGAACATATTCTTTTTTTCTTTTTTTATGAAATGATATGTAAAATGTTTAAGACATGACACAATAACAAGGCATGATGAAGGACATGTTTATACAAAATGTAATTTATACACAATGCAGTGGTAATGAAAATCAAATTTTGTTTTATCTCACCTAACTTACATAATTCTAAAATTCACATGACATGATTATCAACATATATATACACAATGATGATGAAATGAATTAAAATGATATAAGTCCCTAACATGCTTGAGAAAAACGAATATTTGTATTCACAATACCTAGACACTAATCTTATTATTCCTTAATCCAACATGCAAGAAAGATGGAATTCCTAACTAAACCTCAAACATTCTTCTTCATTTTTCTAGAAATCATTTTTATTTAATCACCACAAAAACATTTTTTTTATTTTCTATTTTTTCGTAAAAAAAATTCACATTCCCTATTCGATTCTTTTTTTTAAAAATTGATTTTATTTCATTTTTATTCCAAATCAAATTATTTTTTTTTTGAATTCTTTTCCAAACAAATTCAATGACAATTTTTGTTGACATCTTTTTGTTCAAGAAACCTTTTTTTAACCCTTTTTTTTTTAATTCTTAGCATTTTTAGACTCTCATTTAAAATTCCTATACGATCCAAAAGAAAGAAAGATATATTTTTTTTTGCATGTCTTATTCTTTGAAAATTCTGTACAGGAAAGTTAATTATTCATCTTTTTTTTTCAATATTTATTTTGACTTCAAAAAGAAAGAAAAAAGTTTTTTAGTCATTCTCTCATTTTATTCTAATCCTTTCTCCAAGAGATATTAATTAATTTCTTACTCAATCCCTTTTACTTTTTTTTTATGCTTTTATCTTAGGAAAATTTTCCAAGAATAATAAAGAATAACAAATTTGTTTTTGTTTTTTTTTTGAGTAAATAAATAAAACCTTAATTGAATTTCTTCTTATTATTTTTAGTGAAAGAGGCATTTTTTTTAACAAATTTTTCATTTTTTATTGTAAAAAGAAAAGTTTATCCACATTTTATCATTTCATATTTTTATTTTAAAGAAAGAAAAATAAAAGAAATTAAAACTTTTTTTTTATCTTTGTATATGAACATCTTGTAACTAAATATACATAAAACTTCTTTTTCTTCCTCTTGCTTTGGAGAATGTACTTTTATTAGTTTCTATTTTAATGAACCTATTTTCAAAACAAAATTCCCCTTTTAAAAAAAGGAATAAAGAATTATTTGTATCTTTTAAAAAAGGTTACATATTTGTTTTATTATTTTTATCACGCATCTTTATTTTTTTCAAAAATAAATGGATTTCTTTTTCAGACAAAATCTTTTCCAAAGAAAATATATTTTTTCATTTTTATTTTTCAAAAATTCTTTTCTTTTTTTTTTAAGAAAAATGAAAGACTTTATATACAATTCAACCCAAAATCAATAGTACCTTTATTATAGATGTGAGAAAAGGGTCGAATATGTTCCCTTGTGTCCTAATTTTGGATAATTTCTACTAAAATTGGGCATGGCTCTATCTAAGGCTGGCCTCTTAGGTTCCTTTACATGTTGGGTTAGGATTTATAAAGATTTAAAGGTTCCCAAATTATACCTCACTGTCGTCCACACTGGACTAGTAAGATTTAATTTGAGTGGGAGTATTTTGCTTGCCATTGCGGAAGTAATTACCTCATGAGAGCATAGGTACTTTACTCCCTCCTAAGGAGGACGAAACCTGGGTATAGGGCTCATGTTATGAAAATGCAAATGCAAGTGTGTGCATGAGGGAACATGTCAGACTCAGATTAAATTATTATCTCTATCCTAAATGAATCAACAATTTATTAACAACAAGTATATACAAATATAAAATATAAAATAAATAACATAAAAAGCAAATGCAAACAAAATTATTTTCAAAATCCATGTGAATTAAGTTTAAATATCAATCAAGACTATTAAATTAAAACTTTGGATAACACATGATTAATGAATGGCTTGACCCTCAAAAAGTCCCCAGCGAAGTCGCCAAGCTGTCGTAACGATTTCGCGCTCGACGATTTTGAAAACATTTAAAAACAAAGGAGTCGCCACCAATCTTTTTTGTCTAGGTGTGATTGGTCACCTAAAATATTTATCTTTTTAACAAAATCTCAAAATTAATTAAGTTTTATTAAAAAGACAATTTTTGGTCTGCAAAAACAAAATCGGGTCCAGGAGTACGATTACGCATGGGGAATGATTAGCACCCCCACGACGCCCGTTAAAAAATGGTATCATAGTAATCATGTGTTATCCTGTGATTTTAACAAAATGGTCTTGAATTAATATTTAAAAATAATTTTTATTTTTATTACAATCAATTTTATTCTTTTTATTCAAAGTCATTTTTTGTAAAAAATCATTTTGTTTTATTTTAAAAAGTTAAATTTTATTTTTCAAAAGTGAATATGAACCTTTTTGTATTGAAAAATTAAATCAAATATCCCAATACTTTGGTAACATTTGAAATAATTTTCCTCATCTAGAGATTTCTTAAAAATCACTACTTGTGAGTTCTATAGAATCTCATCGTCGAAAGATTCACACTCGCTTCAAAAATTATTATGAATGCAAATGATGCAAACAGATAATGAATGATACAAATGAATTTTTTTAATTATTATTTTTTATTTCTTTATTTATTTTAAATGAAAAATTTTATTATTGAAAAATTGCACTAAGTATCCCAATACTCTGGTAACACTTAGTAAACTTCTCTCACCTAAGGATAAGTCAAGAAATCACTACTTGTGAGTTTCATGACATCCCATTATCGGACTTTATCATTAATTTCCTTTTTTCTATTTTCTTTTAAAAACTTATTTATTTTATTTTTAATAAAAATTTAAATTATTGAAAAATCATACTAAGTATCCCAATACTCTGATAACATTTAGTACGACTCTTCTCACCTGGGAATCAGTTAAGAAATCACTACTTGTGAGTTTCATAACATCCCATCATCGGGCCTTTATTATTAATTTCCCTTTTTCTATTTTCTTTTAAAAACTTATTTATTTTTATTTTTATTGATTTATTATTTTTATATATTTTTTATTACCATTATATATATTTTTGAAAAATAAGCATGAAACTGAATATTGAGAAATAACATTGAATATCCCAATACTCTGGTAACATTCGGTATAATTCCTCTCACCTAAAGTTTTTCGAATAATCCCTACTGGCGAGTTCTACGAAGACTTATCATTGAGATTTCATACTTATTTTTTTATTTATTTATTTACTTTTTTTATTTTTTTAGCTTCTTAAAATATTCTTCTATAGTAAATTGTTTAATAAAGAGAAAATTATAAAAAAAAACTATATGGTTATACATTTTGTATTTATTTTATGTACTTTATATATATTCATTTTAAACCATATATATATATACCATAGTTAGTTACATATTTTATTTATACATATATCTCAAAACTATGTATTTATTATTAAGATTAATTCCATATTTAAACTTAAAGTTATTGGATCTTAAAGTATTTTATTTATGAATAAATATTAACTTTCTGTTAAAAATAAATAAAATAAACTATTAAACAGAATAAATAAATAAATAAATAAATGAAAAATATATATACCCAAATGGATTGGGCTTGAAACCCAAAGAAAGCATTCCAAAACGGGCCCAAAAATCAAGCCTAATAGCCACTTGAAGCGGGCTGAGACTGCTAGGTCGGAGCAAGCCAAAACGGGCCGGATCAGGTGGGGTGAGTGGAGCGGGTTATATATGGATCGTGGAGTCGGGTCAGCACGCGGGTGGTAGAGGCGGGTTGCGCGGATCCCGAGTCGGGTCGGGCAAGACGCGCGGATCCTCTGGCCTTAAAACGATGCGTTCCAGCTCTTTATAAAAGCCCCATTTTTTTGTTTCTCTTCATTTCCACCGGCTTTCCAAAAAAAAAATTTCCCAAAACCCCAAAAAATTCTCTCAGCCCCTCAACCATTCCGAACAAGAACCACCACGTCGGCCGTCGTGCATCGCCGCACTCGGTCACCGGAAGCCTTCCCGTAACCCGAAAAACACCCTATTCCTCCTCCTCTATTCCAATCTAAACACCGATCATCCCAAAAGTCCCTCTAGCCACATAGATCTAACACACCGAAGCCATCCTTTTCTCTTTTTTCTTTTTTTTTTTGTATATTTCTGGTTGATGGTATAGTTCTGGTTGATGGTATATTTTTGATTGTTTTTTTTTTGTTTTTGCAGGTTTAAGATCTAGGTTTTAGATCTAGGGTTCCCAGATCTGAGATCTTAAGGGTCTCGGGTTTGGTTTTTTTGGGTTTCTGTTGTGGTAGGTTTGTGGTGTCTTTTCCTTTTTTGCAGGTATCCGGAGATCGGTTCTAGATCTAAGGTTCGGGGTTTTCGGATCTAGGGTTTCCTAAGGGTCTCGGTTTGTTTAGGTGGTGGTGAATGAGTGGGTGGCTTACGGTGGTGATGATGTCTCGGTGGTGTTGGGGTTTGGTACGGGAATGGTGCAGGGATGGTAGCTTAGGGCTTCGGTGAATTAGCTAAGGCAGGGGCGGTGGCAGCCTAGAGTTTCTGTCGATCGGTTTTTTAGTGTTTCTGAGTCTGAAGTCCCCCGAAAAAAGGAAGGAAAAACCTGAAGAAAATCTAGTCCTTTTAAACGAATTCAGGATCAACTTTTGATCCGGAGGGTTAGAAGCAATATAGGTTCTTCTTATTGTTTTCCAAATCTCCAAGGCAGTGTCAGGATGGGATGGATTGCTTGGGAAGATGAATTTTGGGTGGCAACCGAGACCTAGGGGGAAGGGTTAGAACCGTCAGCGGTTGGAAGGGCTGATAATAATAATAATAATAATAATAATAATAATAATAATAATAATAATAATAATAGAAAAAATAATAATGCTAATAATAATAATAATAATAATAATAATAATAATAATAATAATAATGAGACAAAATTAGGTGTCAACATTATGAATGAAAAAAAAAAAAAGAAGAAGCTCCAATTGTAATGAATTTCGTATATCATCAAAGATAAAATAAACAAGATAGAATATGACAACTAACAAATAACTTCTCACAAGTATAGAAGGTTAAATTTTGAGAAAGGCAGGCAAGCTCTCCAATCTTTTTTTTTCTTCAAATTCTTCTCTCTTCTTGAAACTACTCTCTTTTCATTTCTTACTTTTCATTTTGTTCTTACAAATATTTATTTTAGCGTTGAAAGGTGTTTCACAATTTTAATTTTGACATCTCTTCATCAATTTTTTTTTACAAATAAGATCAGCATATACAAAAATTTCAGGTGAAAAATTCATCTGTCCAAATCTAAAAAGAAATCAACAATATATATGTAATGAATAATATTAAAGTAGTCTTTCGATAGGAATTGTACATTTTTAAGCTTTCAATTTAATGACTAGTGTATTGGTCAATTTTTTTTTCTTCCTACAATTCTGCACTATTCCATTTTTTGTTTTGGCGCCAGGTTTCAGCTTGACATTGGTTCAATTACTCTTTTGTTCCTTATTTTCGTCCCGTCCGTCCAATGTTTATGTTTTTTTTATTACAAGAAGAATATTAAATAATTGAGAATAAAAATATTTAAATTTAAATTCAAAATTTATAATATTTTATAATTTATTTTTAATTACTAAATCAAGAAATTGTTGGCCTCACAGTATGTGTCATATCTCATGTCTCAATTAATTCAATCTTTTTTTCCCCTATTTTTTACAAACAGATCAGATTTTTTTATTCAACTTCTGATTTTTTTACCTTATTTTTTCCAGTTAAATCTTTTAATTTATTTTTAGCTCTCCAAATTTTTTTGTTAAACCCTCGAATTTGTTTTTATTCTTAAATTTTTAATTTATATTTAGTCTGATATTATTATTAGAAAAGAAATTTAACATGAAATAATCATTTTTAATTAAATCTCTAATCTATTTAAATTTGAATGTGACGACGTCCTCTAATCTATTTTTTTTCCTTCAACTTTCATTTTTTTAATTAAGCTTTGTAGTTTTTTCTTCAAGTTTTTTCAATTAAACGATCATATTTATGTTTAACCTTTTCACTTGTTTCTTTTCATTAAAACTTTTGATCTATATCTTCACTTACGCCCTTTGATTGATTTTTAACTTTTCAATTTTTTCAGTTAGGTTTTTAATACGTTTTTATTTTTAACTTTTTCTTCTCAATTATGTCCTTTAAATTAAATTTTGTTCTTCAATTTTTTTTCGTTAAACCTTCTCATCTATTTTAATTTAACTTTTTCTTAATTATTTCCTTTAATGTATTTTTTAACTCTTCAACTTTTTAAATTAAACCCTGTAATCTATTTTTATTTTATATTGTTTAATTTATGCCCGACCAAGTATTATTGCTAAAAAAAATCGAAACATGACACAACACTTTTGCAACAATAATTATAAAATTTTAAAATAACATATTTTTACGTTTGATAATAATAACAACGTTGGGGCCAAATTCTAGCATACGTGTAGTATGGATCCACCATTCACTCCTGCTGAAAATTTTGAAGCAATAACCATACGTTGTTGTCTTCCTGAGATACGACATCGTTTTGTATACGTCCGGGTCCGGCCCCCCGGGCTATGGCCGCTTCCTGGTTGGCTGTTACATGCGAAGGAAACCTTATCAAAGGCAAAGATTTGGTTTCTGGAGAAATCTAGAAATTAACCGACTCCACAGTCTATCATTCTCCAGAAATGTCTAAGTTCTCCTTTAAAATATCAACCTTTAGTCTCGTCTTTGCATCATCATCAGTTGCTGTTCTCATCCTTCTTTTTGATAATTTTGGTGATAATAAGAGGTCTAATTTCTCTTCTTTTCATAAACTAAGCGAGGCAAGAAGAGGGTAAACAACAACCTTCAAAGAAAAATGTCCCAAGCTCTTTCAAATGTGAACATCTCTTTCCCTTTATATTCCTCAAAGAAAGCCAGCAACTTCTGCCACCTTCCCTTTTCAAAACTCCCCCAGAAGTTGACTCGGAACAGATGCTTCAGCTGTAAGAACAGCATCAAGGCCATGGCAGGCGAGAGTCGAGACAACCTTGACCACTTGCAAAGAGCTGGCAAACACCAGCGGCCCGACAAGAGAAGGATTGGCCCTGTTGCACCAATAGGTATGTAGTGGTATGACCAATTTTTTGTTTTCACAAGCTAATTTCTTCTTCTTCGTCTGGATGCTGATTGAATCCTGAACTTGTTATGTAAGCAGGGTTGTGGGACAGGTTCCCAACAGCGAGAACGGTGCAGCAGATGATGGAAACAATGGAGAGGCTGATGGAAGACCCTTTTGCGTACTCAGGCACGTGGCCATCCCCTGTGCCGGGTGAGAACGGCGGTTACAGTAGAGGCAGGACGCCATGGGAGATTAAAGAAGGAGAGGGGGAGTATAAGATGAGGTTTGATATGCCTGGCATGACCAAAGACGATGTGAAAGTGTGGGTTGAAGAGAAGATGTTGGTTGTCAAGGCTGAGAAAGTGCCGACGAAGACGATTAAGGGGGAAGAGAATGGAGAAGAAGAGGAAGGAGAATGGTCGGCTAAGAGCTATGGGAGATATAGTAGCAGAATTGCATTGCCTGAGAATGTCCTGTTCGAGAAGATTAAAGCTGAGGTGAAAGATGGGGTTTTGTACATAACTATCCCCAAGGTTAGTAGTAATGATAGAATTGTTGATATCAATGTGCAATGATGATTTTGTGCTTGTATCTTTTCCTTTTCTTGGCAAATTTCTTTTGCCTTTCTTTAAGTTCTAAGTGAGAAATCTCTGTTGTTACTAGTTTTGTTAACCAAAGTTGTTTATAAATAAAAATGCAAGTCTCAATAAAAAAAAAAGTAAGTCTTGTTCAATAAGTTTTGCTGATTCTTTCGCTTCAAGCTTTATTGAATGCCAAATATGAATTATAAACTAGAGCTCATTTTTGAATCAATGTAGAATATGAATTTAAGTTTGTTAAATCTTTGGTTTGGCAACATCAAAATTCGGGCTCAATAAACATATAATCATGAACAAAATTTTGCATCAGAATTTTTGTGCTCATCACTTTTGCGTGAAACATTCCTGGTGCACATGAAGCATCCAAATCCAGGACCAATGACAATGACAACCAAATGGATAGTAGTCCATCCTCAACCTTTAACCCTGGTAAGTGAAACAAAAGTAGAAGAACAAATCATTCTGACCCCTCAATAATCAGATTTAAGGGCAAGACAGAATGATAAAGAACTTTGGTCCTACATTCGAATAACAATGGCAGTGAAATTGTAAGCAACAATTTATTTAACTTTCGGTCCTCAAGTACTCGTATTCAATAAACTTACTTGGCCTTTTCAGTATCTTCAGACCCCTCAGGTGTGGCAGAGTTTAGCGCTGTTATCTTCCCAAAAGACTCTTTAGCATCACCAAAGAGGTCCTTTAATTTATCAAGCACTGTTTTAAGCTGGTCTTTTGTTGGAAGCTGAATTGAATTAGGAACATATATAAATGTTAGAAGTAGAAAAGAGGAAAATTTTGTAATTGAAATCTGAATGGAAAATCAAAAGCAGAAAAAACAAGTAAACACAGCTGCATAGAAAGTTCTAATTTAACTTAGTCTATTTTGCCAGCTAAAATTTAAACATTTTTCCAAAAATCTAGCACCTCAATTACCTTTAGAGTTAAGCAAACTACATGGAGTCTCATTTTATTACACACTAATATAAAGTTTGATAAGTTAGAATGAAAGAACCACAAAAATTGTATGCTCACCTCAATAACGTCGTTTGTAGCCAGTGCAGCTCTCACATTACCATTTTCCTACAAATTTAGCACACACAACTCAGAAGATGAAGCAGCGAATTTCTTCATCATCAGAGGGCACATGATAAATAGTTTTGGTGATAAAAAGTTGGGAAATCCAACTCTGATCCAATTTTATAAAATATAAGATTGGGGAATAGGATCTTTACAACAAGTTTATAGCCATATCTGAAGTCAGTTGCAGTTCGCAACACACGGAATTGTTTATATGCTGTCTTTTGTATCTCCTTCTCATCCTATTTGAAAAAGAGTCCACTAATCAGTAGAACTTGAGAACTAAGTTGAAAAATATGCAAAGTGATTAAAGATGAAAAACTCAAAATCCAAAAGTTATCTCAGGTAAGTAAAATGAAAAACTAATATTTTATCTGATAGTGCTAAAACTGGTGCTAGGAATTCTATTAACATCAAAAGGAAAAGCTTCAAATTTGTAAGAAATAGTCCTGAGAATAACTCATCTAAAAACCCAAGTGCCAAACTAAGTTCTTTTTTTTTACAGCATAGCCTACAACAAAGAAAGGGGCAAAATTACGACTTGAAGGAGATTTCCAAAACTGTAAGTTCACATTCCATCAGTCAACAACAGAGTTTGACACTAACATTCTTGAGTTAGGTCATCTTTCCTTATAATGCAGAAAGCATTATGTCCTCATTTCTTACAATGGATATTATTAACGCAAAAAAAGACATCAAGTCATCACACATTTCAAAAAAAAAAGCAATCATCTTGACACTTATAACCTTCTTTGTTCCTATTAAGTACTGAAGCAAGCAGAATAAGTTTATACCAAAGAATCAAAGAAAACCACTAATAACGTAAATTATGAAATACAAAAGTGTATGGAAAGCAAGTACTCTAATAAAATAATAAAAAGACTAAACAACTCTCACTTCTTAGAGCAGTAATTATCTTATGGTGAGATGATACCAGGGTAGAGAGAATTTACTCTGTAAATAACTGCTGCAAGATTTCTAGCAAGTGTATCTTTGTAGATGTATTTTGCGAGGAAATTGTCTTTTGCTGCAACCATGATTTTGGCAGTGGTGCCACCTGTTATAAGACTAAGTGGATACCAAAGATTAACCTGCACAAGTAATGAGACTTCAATACTCAAGAAAATGTAGCTATGATACAATTTCTTTTACATAATTTACATTGCATAAAAAAAAATGCTATCTATGGATTTTTTTCTAAGAGGAGGATGGTTAGCAAGATCTTAAGAACTAGTACATGGAACGATCACCGCTAGTCCGCTATTAAGTAAGTGGTGGTAAGTATTGAAAGAGAGAATTGCTATCTCTTTTCAATGTTTTTCTTTCGTTATCAGGGTTTTGGAGAGAAAAATTGCAGCAACCAGTTCAGAGAAAAAAATGTAAAACATTTAATTAAAAGTTCAAAGCTATCAACTTGAGCCTATTTGGCCTCACTAAAGCTGCAATAGAAAAGAGCTAATGTCATGTTAAAATCATTTGAAATACTATCCAAGAAATTTCTATCCATCAAAAAATTTCATTAATTGTATCTATCAACTCCTCATTGCAACTATGTTGAAAACTCAAATTTAAAGTTTACTTACATCTCTTATACTAGAAGCTAATAAAGAAACCTTTATTCTCAACCCCAGTGCTTTATTTTAGGTTGTCAATTTGCAATTACACAGGAACCTAGTAACTCTAACGGAAGATTGGAGGAAAGGAAAAAATTTTAAGAACTCATAAAGGAAAAACAATAAAACAAAGAGAAAAAAGAAAACCCATAACGGAAAATATGCACTGTTAGGGGTAAAGAGAGACAAACATTGGCCATGCGGATGAAGATGACAAAGTGAGGGTTGCCATCGTCTTCAATCTTAGGCAAAAGAGGAGGTGGAGGCCTCTGAAACTGACGGGCTGCCATTTTTTTTCCCCTTGGCTTCCATCACCACCATCCCTCTTCTCTGTTGCCGCATCTGACTCTGCTGCAGCTGCCACGTCGTCGTTCTGGAACTGAACAGCGAGTGCGTCACCAACCCATCGACTGCCTCGTGGTGGGTTTTTGAAGTACTCGACAAAGGAAGCCTCACCGCATTTAGCGACATACCCACTTCCATATCTTGACAAACAACACTCTTTTATCCTTTTACTTCTAACTTTAAGTTGTACGCTTGTACTATAATAAGTCTGTAACTGTCAACTGATTTTTTTGCTTCTTTTGATGAGATTATTTGTGGAGTGGGTCTTATCTACGCTCTGAAGAATTTCTGAGGAAAGAAGAGTGGAGAGAGGTTACAGAATATCCACCAAACACGTGGCGTTTTATCGTTTTACTGGTACGAAGATCATTTAAGTTTGGGTAAAAAATTTTAAAATTTTGAAATATTTTAAATTGAATATATTTTAAAATTTATTATTTTAAAATATTGGTATTTATAATTGATTTATTTGTAGAAATAATTTTTATAAAAAATTTTTGGACACTAAAACTTGATTACATAAAAAATAATTATAAAATAATAATATTATTATATATTAGAAAAAAAATCAAATAAAATATGCAATATGAATATCATTATATTTGTAAAATTATATAGATATTGTTAATAATATAAAAAAATAAAAATATATATTATATTTAAATAAAATAAAATGTTTCTGTTTTTAAATTTATATTTAATAGTGGGTCATATTTAATAAATTATCGAAGAGTGGAAGGAATTTTAAAAAACCACCTTTTTAGGTGAATTTTCAAAAGAGAATTTGAGCATCTTAAATTCCCTTTTAAAATCCCTCCTAAAAATAAATTCTTCAAAAATTTTTGCCAAACAAGGAATTTGAATTTTGGATTTTTAAATATCCTGATTGAAATGAATTTACTCCTTGAAATCCTTCATCCAAACGCATTATTAAGAATGTAAATGAGTCAAGTTATTCATGAGTTGCTCAAGCATGCCTTGATGATTAATTGAGTTTGACTCGTTTATTTTCGAACCAAGCTCGAGTTTGAGCTACTCGAGTAACAAGTCAAGTTGAGCCTCTTAATACTCGACTCAAACAGCTCACGAGCTTTGTCGAGCTTTTTTTTAATATATACTTTTTAATATTTTTATTATTTAATTATGATTTTATCCTCGTAATATATAATTAAAAATTGACAGATTGAACTTATCGAGTCGAATTCAAGCCTATTGAGTTGAGTTCGAGGGCTCCAGTATTCTGTCAAGTTTAGCTCAAGCTTCACAAACCAAACCAGCTTGAACTTGAACCGAGTTTTGAACCTCAAATTTTCGAATCAAACCAACTCGAGCCAATACTGGATCATCTCGACTCGAATTGATTACATCCTTAAAAACATTAGAGCTTTTTAGTTTTAATTTATTTGATAGGCAAGTAAAAACAATCCAATCAAATACATAAACTTTTTTATCGATAAATATTTTAAATATTATGTACAAATAACATTCAATTTTATATCATTTTAATAAATTCAAAATATGAATAACAACACCAGACAATTTCAAATCATCTTTGCTAGTTAAACTCCTTCAAGCATAGACGAGACCTTGTCGATCACAAGTATACTAAACCTAAAGTCTTGTAACTTCACTATTTTACTCGAATATCCAAATGAACCATTCAAGATTATTAAAGTGGCCCATACACGCTTTATATAACACAAGATCACGCTCAAAGCAAAAGTCATTCATTACACAGTCCTAAACACAAGAAATAGAAGAAAAAAAAAACTTACGATATAGAAAAGCCATGAGGCTTGAAACTTTTGCCAAAGCCATGTTCAAATACACCCATTACGCAACTACATGATTCCATCAGGAGCATTAAGCCCAATTTCAGTGAATTGTGAACTCGGATAAGCGGGTTTGATTGACACGAAAGACAAATCAAATGGATCGGATTCATTTTTACTCGAATTTAATGGGGCTACATTTTAGAGGTACTAAGCTTAAAAAGTTGGTAAATAAACGGGCCAACCCACAAGTTTGGATCCGTCGGGACAGCTCTGTTTATTTTTGCACAGGTTATTTAAGAATTGAATTTGGGTCAGAAATTTACTACTAAAAGATTAGTCATTTTTCATCATAATCAGACAAGTGAAAGATTATCGTTTAATGTCTCTTTGTGGTAATGTGTTAAGTCCCAGAAATCTAACTACTAGAAAAAAAGAGAGGAAAGAATAGCCATGAATATTTTTTTAACTTAAACAAGATTGATCATTTATTCAAATTCATAGACGAGTAGGTCTATATTCAAAATTAGGATTCAAAAATACAGTTATGTGTGAAAAAAGATTAGCAATCTCACAATGTCTATCTTAAATGGTACCAATTAGTTTTAGGTTAACTTAAATTTTCCTTTAATTTGTATTAATTGTAAGATAAATCCACGTTTATCATTGTGGCTTAGTTAAAATCTAAGGGAAGTTATTTCTTAATAAGCTACTATTCCTAAATTTTAGAAACCACATCCACTCACATGATGGACATGATTAGGTGTGATAGTTTTTTAATTAAATTAAAATAAGTCCTCTCTCTCTTAGAACATACGATGTTTTCCATTTACACTGTAAACAAAAGAAAAACAGAACAAGAAAGAGAAATATGTTTACTACTACAGAGATTCCAACAATGGCTTCTTCTTCTTCACTAACGCCAACAGCAGACAGGGGTATGTATTTTATTATTATACTACGAATGTATGAGATATCTGATTTTAAAAATCCTGGATATATGTTCATGTAAACGATTAAAATTCATCACTAATTTCAATCTTTAAATATTGGAAAGTGTTTTCTAGATATCTTCCATTGTGCTAGTAGGACTACTTAAAAAATTTTCCTCCTCTCAAAAAGATTCAAAGGGATCATCAATTGCATTTTCTTGAAAAAATGTCATCATTGGATTGTTATAAAGCATCATCAATTGCATTTTCTTGAAAAAATGTCATCATTGGATTGTTATATGCTTTATGTAATATTCTTAACCTTTGACTCTCTACCCAATGTTTTCGTTGTTGTTGTTGTTGTTATTAATGTTCATGTTTTATTTTTTTATTTTGAAAATTAATATAAATTACTTTTATATTAACACTCAACACAGGCGAAGTTTTTCATTAGCTGTATATTGATCTTAAATTATTTTATTGATTATTATCCTATCCACTACCGCTAGAGTTTTTTTAATTCCACAAGCAAAATTAGAATTAAGACATGTGTCCCATTTTATTTATTTTTTAATATTTTTAAAAGACACATGTTATTATTTTATTATATTATATATTAATTTTTAAAATTTTAATTCCTGTGGGATCAATTTATCTCAGATTTCAATTATTGTGAAATCAATTTATAATTTATCCTACATTACTACATTTGTTATAGAAAATTTCAAAGTCCAGTAAAGATGAATGATCCAAATTTTAATATATGGCTACGCCAGTCCTAACATGGTTTCTTGTTTCTTGTATGTTTCTTTATTACTTACAAGATTAGCGCGGATGTTAAGAAGATAATATCTTTTGGCAAAATTGATGATACTTTCAAAAGCATTCTGTCCAACATAATTTCTTTCTGCATTCTACAAATTATTTATTTTTTTACTTTTTTAATTAATTTTTTTGTAAGATGTTAATAACTATTTGTTAATTATGCTATTTTTTAAAGCTTTTTTCATTAATTTGAGTTAAATAGGTAAGTAAATATATTCAATGAGAGTTGACTCTTGAAAAATTAATTTAATCAAAGTTGATTTGGTGAGGATAAGTGTTAAAAACATATGAAGTGTCATTATTTTATTAGTGCCTAAAAGCTAAAACACTCACCTTTTAAGATCATTCTAATATAAATTATATTTATATAAAATTAAGTATGCCAGAAACTTTAAAGTTTGTTGAAACACAATATAAATATAGATATACTACAAAACGTTAAGTTTGCATTTCTAAAACTTTAAAGCCTTGGTGAAACGACATATATATATATATATATATATATATATATATAGAGAGAGAGAGAGAGAGAGAGAGAGAGAGAGAGAGAGAGAGAGAGAGGGAGAGAGAGAGAGAGAGAGAGAGAGAGAGATCCACTTAAACCGGTGTAAAACTAATTAGTTTGCACTTTTTTTAACCATTAGATTGATATAAACTTGTGATTAAGATTAATTAATTTTATAAAGAGAAGAGTGGTTTAATCTCAACCATAAGTTTATACCAATCTAATGGTTAAAAAAAGGTGTAAAACTAATTAGTTTTACACAAGTGTAAGTGGATCCCTACTCTTATATATTTATAACAGTTATGTACAATAAAATTTAAACACGACCCAACGTTATATACATAAAATCTTATGTACATTAAATCGATGTGGGAGAATATATTCTTTAAAGGATTCATATATAATGTATTGACAGTGTATAACTTCTATACACTGTTAATTATATTGTCAGTTAACAATAAGATGACACATCATTAATGAATAAAGTCTAAAAACATAAAAACCCTTAAAAATAAATTTAAAAATTTTGTTAATATTTATTTTTAAGGATTTTCATATGATGTATCATCTTATAGTTAACTGACAATGTATAAAAATTATAAACTGTCAGTGCGTTATATACATACATATATATATAAACTCTTTTTTAGATGATAAAAAGATATTATATAATTAGATAAAACCTGAAAACATTATTAACTACATTATAAAAAATAAAGGAGATGTGAAGAGGTTGCCCTGGAAGCAAAAGTCACAGATAAATGAGCACTGGCAATTTATGGCCGTCCTGGGTTTATCAGGACAAAGCGCCTTTTTAACTACTTCTTGAATGGAGTTGATGCTTTGCGTTTGAAGCTGTTATTATCAATGTCTTGTGTTTTAGATATGACATTTGTGTTGGGGTTTGCCTTGAATCTCATATTGAAAGTATATGAGAAGTTGTAAGGGCTCTCCCCTTATAAATAATGTGTCAGGCTTGGTTTGTAAAATACCCCAGAGAGTTATAGAGTTTGGGCTCTTATAAAAGGGTGTAGTTGGGCTCTTTGGGTAGTTGGGTTGGGTTTGTAAGGAGTTTGCAATTTTTCTCTTCTAAAAATTGCACGGTTGTAATTATTTGATTAGTTTATTAAATTGGTTGGGTGGTTGTAGGCCAATTGGTTGGGCCAAACCACATTTAAAATTATTGTGTTTGTTTTTGCTTTCCTTTGTTTTTGTGGGTGTTTGGTTTGGGGGATATTTTTCCCAACAAGTGGTATCAAGAGCTGAAGGTTCGTG
The DNA here is from genome assembly GCA_032173925.1 of Heritiera fomes. Lineage (NCBI taxonomy): Eukaryota > Viridiplantae > Streptophyta > Magnoliopsida > Malvales > Malvaceae > Heritiera > Heritiera fomes. Next base: position 8,448,065 of record JAPDPM010000009.1, on the reverse strand, counting down.
ATCCTGCGATAGGAGGAAAGCTATGGCTAAAGCTATGTCTGGAGGTATGCCTAAGTTTGAAATTCCTTTATTTGATGGTAAAAGTAATTTTATGTTATGGCAAAGTACGATTCAGGATCTTCTAGTGCAACAAGGTCTAGATTTGGCATTAGAAGAAAATAAGCCAGATGGAATGTCTGATAAGGATTGGGTTGGAATTAAGAAGAGGGCTGTCAGCACAATTAGATTGGTGCTTGCTCCAGAGATTAAGTATAATGTATTGACTGAGACAACACCAAATGGATTGTGGAAGAAGCTGGGAGACATCTATGCATCAAAATCCCTGACGAATAGATTGTGTTTGAAGATGGATTTATATTATCTGAAGATGGATGAAGGTAAGAGTCTCCATGATCACTTAAATGAATTTAATATATTAGTTTCACAATTATTAGCTATTGATTCTAAAGAGTTGAAAGAAAAAAAGAAGGCATTGCTGTTGTTGTCATCTTTGCCCAAGTCCTATAGACCGTTAGTTCAGACTTTATTGGTAGGTAAAACTTACTTTGATATTGGATGATGTGATTGCTGTGCTGCGTGAGAATGAAAGATTTATGGGCAAAGAAGATTCTTCATCTGCGAGAGGTGTACTAGCTGCTGTGGAAGGTTCTACTCGATGGAGGACTAATGAGAGACATGGTGGATCAAGAGGGAGATCGAGATCAAGATTCAGAGATTATAGTGAGGTGGAATGTTATTATTGTGCAGATAAGGGTCATATCCAAGCACGTTGCAAGACATTAAGAGAGGATATGGCTGCATTCAAGAAGGCTCAACAAAAGAGTGATGATGGAAAGAAGAATGAGACATGTGATGTTTTGACTGATTCAGATAATGATGTATTGCCAACTTGTTTAGATGGGTCTCATACTTATGAGAAAAGTTGGGTTTTGGATTCAGCTGCATTGATGCATATTTGCAATGATAAAGATCAGTTTGATGAATTGAAAGAGGTTGAAAGTTTAGGCAATATTGCAGTTGGGAATGGTAATCGAGTGAAGATTGAAGGTATTGGGAGTGTTCAACTCAAGCTTCATGATGATGGTGTCAAGACTCTTCGTAATGTGAGGTATGTACCCAATTTTAGCTACAGTTTGATTTCTTTGGGTGAGTTAGCTTCACGTGGGTACACATATGTTGGTAACAATGATTGTTGCAAAGTATACAAGAATGGTGGTTTAATTTTGCAAGGAAAGAGGAATGAGAAACAACTATATTTGCTTGATGATGCGAATGATAGAGTTGTTTCCAAGAGTAAGAAGATTCAGAGGCATATTAGTTTTTAGATGTTGTTGAATAGTTTGGGGAGTTTGGGGATTCAAGTCAAGGGAGGATTTGTTGGGGTTTGCCTTGAATCTCATATTGAAAGTATATGAGAAGTTGTAAGGGCTCTTCCCTTATAAATAATGTGTCAGGCTTGGTTTATAAAATATCCCAAAGAGTTATAGAGTTTGGGTTCTTATAAAAGGGTGTAGTTGGGCTCTTTGGGTAGTTGAGTTGGGTTTGTAAGGAATTTGCAATTTTTCTCTTCTAAAAATTGCACGGTTGTAATTGTTTGATTAGTTTATTAAATTGGTTGGGTGGTTGTAGGCCAAATTGGTTGAGCCAAATCACATTTAAAATTATTGTGTTTGTTTTTGTTTTCCTCTGTTTTTGTGGGTGTTTAGTTTGAGAGATATTTTTCCCAACAATTTGTTTGTATTTCCACCCTTAAATTTTTTCATTATTAGTTGAGAATATATAATTTTGAAACAATTATGAAGTTTCTTTATGTAAGCAAGTGTTGCTTTAAAAAAAAACTACATTATAAAAAAATACAAAAACAAAAAAGAGTTAAAGGCACCAAGACAATTACTAAAATACAGAGCAAATTAAAGAAAGAGCCGAAAGGAACATGTCCATAAAGTAACAGATATCCAAGTAAGCAAGATTTTGTGGCCTCTCTTTACAGTTACACATGATAACTATTTCTAAATTCACATAATAATTATAAACACTAAGATTAGAAGAAGAAAAAACGATAAAATCATACAAGAAGTGGGAGGCTAGTGCTTGGCAGGAGATATAGATTAGGGGAAAAAAATAGCTTGCTTCTCCTAACAAGTTACAAGTGCTGACAGACATGCTGAAATTTTCAGCTTAAATTTCTGTACACCAACAAAGACATGGAATAAAAAAGACACAAGAAGTTAAACGTCAGAAGTCAAAACCAAAACCAATTAACGTTTCTCATTGTTCATTTCCCCCTGCTCTCTTTCAATACCAGCCGGTGAAACAAATTTTAATCCTATTAAATTCCAAGTGGATATATATATATATATATATATATATATATATATATATATATATATATATATATATATATATATATATATATATACAAGTTGAAACAACTTGTTTCTCATTAAATCTCATCAGAAGTCGAAAAAAGTAGATAGATAGCATGAATTGTATTAGTTGTCAATTGTCATACGTGTAAATTCAAATTAGAAATTATAGCATTATTGATATAAGAAAACAACAAATATTAGAATTCAAATAAGAAATTGTAAGACTAATTTCAGATTTTATCAGGTCTCTGAATTACTCCTTCCATTCTTTATCAGCTCTATATAAAGTGTGATACTGGCCACTGGGTAAGAAAAACCCGACTACACTTGCAAAGCTAGCTTTACATACAGCCCCTACAGCATGGAGCTTGAGGTTGAAATGATTTCCAAAGAGATTGTGAAGCCATCTTCTCCAACCCCCGAACGGCTTCGCCGCTACCAACTTTCTTTCCTGGATCAAGTATCTCTCTCAATTTATAACCCTATGGTCTTTTTCTATCCGGATATATGTGATACCCATGCCAACAAAATCAAAATTTCCGATCAGCTCAAGCAGTCCATTTCCGATGCCTTAACCTACTTCTACCCGCTAGCAGGAAGGATTGTGGAAGACCAGGCGTTTGTGGATTGCAATGATGAGGGCATACCCTTTCACGAAGCCCGAGTTAAGTGCCAACTTTCAGATGTCATACAAAATCCTGTTCCTTGTGAAATTAGTAAATTACTTCCATTTAAAATACAGGATGGCAAAGTAATTCCCTTAGGATTCCAATTCAACATTTTTGACTGTGGAGGAATAGGAATTGGTGTGTGCATTTCTCACAAACTCGGAGATGCCCTTTCATTTTTCACGTTCGTGAATATGTGGGCAGCCATTGCTCGTGGCGAGAAGAAGTTCGTGCCCCCTGAATTTGCTTCGGCCTCGCTTTTCCCATCACGGAACCTTTCAGGGTTTAAACAAAGCATCGGCCAAACAAAAGAACAAACTATAACAAAAAGGTTTGTGTTTAATGCTTCCAAAATAGAGGAAATCAGAGGAAAATATGTTGATAATACTAGCTTCGAAAACCGAACACGCCCAACTCGCGTTGAGGCCTTATCAGCTTTCATCTGGAGCCGTTTTGTTACCGCCACTGGGTTAAGTTCAAGACCTGATACGTCGTGCGCAGTCGTTCAGATGCTAAATTTACGTACAAGAATTGATCCGCCTCAGCCAGAATATTCTTTCGGGAATCTTTATTGCTTCGCAATAACAGTTCCATCCATGGACAGCAGTGGAGAAAATTGCCATAGCCTCGTTACCCAAATGAAAGACTCCATAAAATTAATCAACAAGGAGTACGTGAAGAAGATACAAGATGGATATAATCACTTGGACTATTACAATGAGATAACTGGAAGTTATACCAAACGAGAGATGCCAACCCTTACTTTCACCAGTTTATGCAGGTTTCCTTTGTACGAAGCTGATTTTGGTTGGGGGAAACCGATTTGGGCAGGTTCCGCTCCTCGAGATATCAAGAACGTAGTTACTTTCATCGACACCGTAGCTGGTAATGGAATAGAGGCTTGGGTTTGCCTAACGGAGGATGACATGGCAAAATTTGATTCTGACAAGGAATTGCTTGCATATGTCAATGCTCCAGAAAGCTTGGAAAAATGATGACTTCCGTGCTTGTGTCCAAGCTTAAAATGTCTACTCTTTTATCCTAAAATGTAAAGATGATGACTTTGTGTTTGTTATATCCAAGCTTAAAATGTCTGCTGTGTTATTACCAAAAAATAAAATAAAATGTCTGCTGTGTTATATCACATCTGACGTGGAACGTACTCTCAATTTCAATAGTTCAATTATAGATCCTGCCGTTCATGTTCCCAATAAAAACTCTGGTTGATATTAACGTACGTTTGCCTGATTCTATATATCTTTTAGCTGTCGAACGTTGTTTTTTCTTCGTATCCTTATAGTACTTTGGAAGAGGGGATCTGTTACGTCCTAGTGAGCTTGGGCACGCCCGTGCGCAAGCTGGTGCGGGCCAAGATTAGTTATGCCTTGAGAGCAGGCATAGGACAGGCTTTCGTTGGCTGTGGAAGCAGAAGCATGCTGGTGGCATGCGCGGATGGCAATCAAGGCGTGCAGGATGTACGCGCTGTGGTAGGAGGCAGCGCAGCACATGCCTGAGCAGTGTGCGTGTGCGCGGAACCAGGACCACGTGTAGGCGATCAGATGTGCACACAAATGCTGATGAGGGAAGTAGACGCGTACCAGAAGTCTAGTCCGACCAGGACTCTGAGAGGGAAGTCAGATCTGGATTGGATGGGCGCGCGCGGATGCTAGAGAGGAAGCAGACGCGGGCCAAAAGTCTAGTCCGACCAGGACTGTATGGCAAGAGTCAGTTTCGTACCAGACTCTTAGAAGCATGATATGAGATGCGCGGATAGCCAATTAGACTCCAAATAGGATTCTAATAGCTGAGGAAGGGCCCTGGATGAGTGCGCACACCTGTCACTCAAGATATGAGCTGGCAACCGACAAGCACTGGACAGATGACTGTGCACGGGGCAGAGTCATGGTGCGGCCAGAACTCTGGTGGGTGAAGAGTTTCTGTTGAGCTTGGTCTCCTAGGAATTTTAGATAGACTAGAGTTCCTAATGGCTGGGGATGTCAGCCACAGTATTGCCTATAAATATAGTCATGTATAGCAGTGGACCTCTCACTGATTGGAATTCGAAGATTCATCTAGAGAATCCTTAGAGGGGAGAATAGACTGAGTGGGGGAACTCAGGCCTTGTAAGAGAGAGTCCACGTAGCAGACTTGTAAATCCTTTTAAGAGTGCATAAAAGGTTGGGAACAAAGGTGTTTCTGTAAACGTGTGTGCTTAGCTTTGTGTGTGTGTGCTTACCTCTGCTATTAAGTTTGTGCGTGTGCTTGGCTGGTGGTGCGCGCACTGTTTGTACGCCATTGTGTTGTCGGGTGAGTATTGATTACTCATAATTCGAGTGGTTGAACTAGGCGAGTGGAGAGCCTAGTGCCATCACGGGGTGCAGCAAAATCAATAGGAAAAAGTAAACCTTTGACAATTGGTATCAGAGCCAGCGTTTGGCGTGTGATGGCTGGCGATAGATGGCTGGAACACTCAATGAAAGAGTCAGTGTTCTTGAGGAGCTGGTTGGTGCGCCAACTCCTGATGCTACATCCCTATCGGAGCAAGCGGAGCTTCAGTCGCAGGCCATTGCTGATTTGCAGCAGATGGTTGGCGATAACCAAAAGGATATGGTGGTTCGGTTTGATGACTTGCTCGCGTAGATTCAATCATTGTCTAATCAGTTTGAAAGGAAAATTTTCTAACATTGAAACTGATGTTAGTTTGCTAAAGAGGGCTGCTGTAGGGTCCTCGAGTAGCGGTGCTAGTGATAGACCCTCAAAGCTGAAAGTCCCGGAGCCTAAGCAATTCGGTGGGAGTCGAAGTGCAAAGGAGTTGGAGAACTTCATCTGGGATATGGAGCAGTATTTCAAGGCTGCTCACGTAGCAGAGAGTGACTAGGTGTCGATTACTAGCATGTACCTCATCGGTGATGCTAAACTATGGTGGCGGACAAGGTTGGATGATGATGCAAGTGCTGGACGAGAAGCGATCCAGACATGGGATGCATTGAAGAAGGAATTGAGGGAGCAGTTCCTTCCCATGAACACGGCTTGGCAGGCTAGAGAAGCACTAAAGAAACTAAGGCACACGGGTTCTGTGCGGGACTACGTCAAGGAGTTCAGTTCGTTGATGCTGGAAATTTTGAACATTACCAAGGAAGATTAGGTGTTTAACTTCCTGTCGGGCCTGCAGCCTTGGGCTCAGGAGGAGCTGAGGCGGTTGAAGGTGGCGGATCTACCTTCGGCTATTGCTGCTGCGGATAGCCTGAGTGACTATTGAGTTGGATCTTCTCCATCCAACACAGACAAGAAGAGGTCCAAAGAGGATAAGAGGAATCGGAGGCGTGGTAAAGATAGAAAGCGGGACAAGAAGCAAAGTGAAAGCGAGTCATCTGACTCAGGGGAATCAGATGCACCCCCAGGTAAACCAAAATCTGGTTGTTTCCTTTGTGATGGCCCTCATCGTGTGAAGGATTGTCCTCGTAGGCAAAGGCTTTCTACTCTAATAGCACAGACAGATTCCGAAAGTAAGGCGGAAGAGATGAATCTTAGAGTCAATCCCTTGCGGTTGCTGAATGCTATCACGGTTGGCAAGCGAGGCCCCAACAAAGGGCTGATGTACGTGAATGCAGAGGTGAATTGGCACAGTGTGCGTGCCATGTTGGATACGGGAGCTACCAACAATTTCATCTCCCAGCGGATGGTGCAGCGACTTGGATTGACCGTCTCCAAGTGCTCGAGTCAGATAAAGGTTGTAAATGCGAGGGCACAGCCTGTCCTAGGTGTGACCACTGTTGTGATGAAGGTGAGCGGATGGGAACAGGAGTGTAAGCTTACAGCACTGACACTTGATGATTTTAAGCTGATCCTTGGGTTAGAATTTTTCGATGATGCGAAGGTAGCACCTATACCTTACTTGGGCGGCCAATGGATTGGCGACGAGATGTGCCTATGCTTTGTTCCAACGGAGACTGAGGGAACAAAGGTAGAAAAGTCCTTGATGTCGGCGAAATCAGAAGGGAAGAAGGGTGGGATAGTCAGGTTGGCGGCCCTTTGTCTAGGTTAATGGCTCTTTTAATGATGTCGCGGAAGTGCACACGGGTGCATCGGGCAGAGGCAGTAAAGGGGTGATGGTCTAGGGTGGACGCCCCATTGATATTGAGATTGCTAGCAAGGAATGAGAGCTAGTTACTGGCGAATTTGAGACAGCACATGGGAGACATATGAGCGCAGTCGGTTGCTTGGATGCAAGGTCAACAGAGTCCCTTGCACATTGTCTTCACCGACCAAGCACGGACATGCGGATGGTAGACAGAATTGAGGTACCCTCGTATGATGCTTTCGACTTTCTTGTCCACTCTAACAATTGTGATCGAATTAGGCAGGTGTTCAAGGCAAACACTAGCCACTGTCGTGTGAGGCAGCAGGCCAGGGATGGCTTGGTTCAATGTTGGGTTGTAAACAGCCTGTGGTATGGTCGCAGGGGCAGGTTGTGGGTTCCTATGAGTGGAGAACCGACGCGCGTGTTAGCACATGATCCAGAGATGATAGCAGAACTTCCAAGCATAGGAAGGATGATTGATTTTATTTTCTAGCTAGGAGACATGGGGTATTATGTCCGTACCATTGTGATGACTGAGCTAGTGAGACAGACGGGGCTGTTTCAACCACTACAGACTCTAGACAGATTGGGGGAGTCTTTGTTTCAGGTTAGATTGCGTGCGCATGATAGATGGGGATCTATCTTGGTAGTGGCTGATCGTTTTAATGTGTGGGCGATGCTGGGGGCTGTTCCTCGTGCCTGCATTGCCAAGATAGCTAAGGTGGTGCTATCAAGTCAGCATATGGTGAAGATGCTCGACAGTGATCGTTATGCTCAGGTACATGTGGTCAGAACTGGTGGAATGTTTCGTTTGAGAAACTCTTGCAGCACTATGGGACAGTGTGTAGATGCAAGGAGCAGTGGGCTCGTTTAGACAACCTCCCGACGAGGACGTCGGCTCCATTCGGCGAGGGAGAGTTTGTTACGTCCTAATGAGCTGGGGCACGCCCGTGCGCAAGCTAGTGCAGGCCGAGACTAGCCATGCCTTGCTCCCAAGGCATGGGACAGGCTTTCATTGGCTGCGGAAGCAGAAGCATACCGGTGGCATGCGTGGATGGCAATCGAGGCGTGCAGGATGTACGTGCTGTGGTAGGAGGCAGCGCAGCACATGTCTAGGCAGTATGCGTGTGAGCGGAACCAAGACCACGTGTAGGTGATCAGATGTGCACGCGAATGCTGATGAGGGAAGCAGACGCGGACTAGAAGTCTAGTCCGACTAGGACTCTGAGAGGGAAGTCAGATCTGGATTGGATGGGCGCGTGCGGATGCTGGAGAGGAAGCAGACGTGGGCTAGAAGTCTAGGCCGACCAAGACTGTGTGGCAAGAGTCAGTTTCGTACCAGACTCTTAGAAGCATGATCGGAGATGCGCAGATAGCTAATTAGACTCCAAATAGGATTCTAATAGCTGAGGAAGGGCCCTGAATGAGTGTGCACACCTGGCACTCAAGATATAAGCTGGCGACCGACAAGCACTGGACAGATGACTGTGCGCGGGGCAGAGTCATGGTGCGGCCAGAACTCTGGCGAGTGAAGAGTTTCTGTTGAGCTTAGTCTCTTAGGAATTTTAGATAGACTAGAGTTCCTAATGGCAAGAGTCAGTTTCGTACCAGACTCTTAGAAGCATGATCTGAGATGCGCAGATAGCTAATTAGACTCCAAATAGGATTCTAATAGCTGAGGAAGGGCCCTGGATGAGTGCGCACACCTGGCACTCAAGATATGAACTGGCGACCGACAAGCACTGGACAGATGACTGTGCACGGGGCAAAGTCATGGTGCGGCCAGAACTCTGGTGGGTGAAGAGTTTCTGTTGAGCTTGGTCTCCTAGGAATTTTAGATAGACTAGAGTTCCTAATGGCTGGGATGTCAGCCACAATATTGCCTATAAATATAGTCGTGTACAGCAGTGGACCTCTCATTGATTGGAATTCGAAGATTCATCCAGAGAATCCTTAGAGGGGAGAACAGACTGAGTGGGGGAACTCAAGCCTTGTACGAGAGAGTCCACGCAGCAGACTTGTAAATCCTTTTAAGAGTGAATAAAAGGTTGGGAACAAAGGCGTTTCTGTAAATGTGTGTGCTTGGCTTTGTGTGTGTGTGCTTGTGCACGTGCTTGGCTGATGGTGAGCGCATTGTTTGTACTCCAGTGTGCTGTCTGGTGAGTACTGATTACTCATAATTCGAGTGGCTGAATTAGGCGCGCGGAGAGCCTAGTGCCATCACAAGGTGCAGCAAAATCAGTAGGAAAAAGTAGACCCCTGACAGGATCACTATTAATGGGTTGTGTAATTTTTTTTTTGCGCGTGGTTGAGGATGTTAACATTTGATTTTGGAGCCAATAAAAATTTAAAATTATACATATATATTGTCATAACGTTTCCTAGGGTTAGGTTGTTAGACATTAAAGAAATGGAGTCGCCACCAATCTTTTTTAACCTAGGTGTGATTGGCCACCTAAATGACTCTAAGGACTGGTCTACATTTTAAGTTTTAGGTTCGGGAGTTCATTTACGTGTAGGGAAGGTTATAGCACCCCTACAACGCCCAAGATTGGTACCATTTTAATCTTGTATTATTTTAACTTAGTCTTAGTTATGTTGCCTTTTAATATTTCATACTATTGTTTAAATATTGAAAAATCTCTTAAGAATCCTCCATCCTTCTGAATGAACTCTAAAAAGACTCTTCTCACCTCAAGAGTATTCAAGGGGTACCATTCGACTCCCGTGAAGAGGCTCCATCGTCAGAAGTATTTTAGAATTTTATTCCTTAATTTATTTTTTATTTAATTATTTTTATTACTTTTATTTATTTATCTTAATATTATTATTTTTATATATATTATTTATTAATATATTTAGGATTTTGGTATTTATATTGAGAATATCTCCTAAATTTTCCATCATTCTGGATAAACGTAGAAGAACCCTCTCACCTAGGAATTACTCAAGTGTTACTCATTCGCAATCACCTTAAGGATTCCATCATCGGAATTATTATTTTATTATTTATTAACTTTATTTATTATTTATTATTTTATCTTTATTAGAATATAAATTTTATTATTTATTATGTTTTTATCTTTATTTATTATTTGTTTATTTTGAAAATGCCTTCTAAGTCTTCCATCGTTCTGGATAAACTTAGAAGGATCTTCTCATCTAAGAATTCTTCAAGTGTTACTCATTCGCAATCGCCTCGAAGATTCCATCATCGGAATTAATTAATAATTTATTTATTATTTATTATTATCTTAAAAATTTTACTATTATGTTTATTATATATATTTTATAATTATGATTTTTTACGTGTTATTCTTTTTTAATTATTTGGAGAATACAGTTTAACCTTCATTTTTTGAAAATACCTTTTAAATCTTCCATCATTCTGGATAGACTTAAAAGAATTCTCTTACCTAGGAATTCCTCGAGTGTTACTCATTCGTAATCGCCTCGAAGATTCCATCATCGGAGAGGTCTAGCTCATCCTCAACATTTATTATGCCATTATCTATTAATTAAACATCTATCTTAATAACTTTTATTTATTTATCTTTTTAATTATTTTTTTTTTACTTTTACTCATTTATAGTTTGTTGTCTTATTTAATTAAATTTTAACTTTATTTATTTTTCCTATTTTTTGTTATTTATTATTCTTGATTTTTTTAAGTTTTAAACTCCTATATTTTATTATTTTAATTATCTTTATTATGAGAAAAGCAATCTTTTTTTTTGAACAATATGAGAAAAGCAACTTAAGGTATCAAATTCAATGATTAACCATTAAAAACAAATACTAGACGTGACATCATAAAAGTGCAGGAACAATACTTACCTTGTAATTGGATTGGCCAAAGTAAAATAGTTTGAGCTTTGTGGACTAATTACGTGATTTGCTCTTGGAATTGATTGCCGAAAAGCAACCCATTTAACTCGATCCTAGCACTGCTTCGTCTGCCTTCCTTAGCTTGATTCCTTGTTCTTCCTTGTCATCACTGGTACTGCTGCCTTGTATATTTTTTGTTATTTTCTCTCAAAATTGTTCCCCCTTCAGTTATGGGGTTTAACCCCTTTTTATAGTCATAAATTTGTTAGAGTCCTAATACAACTCAACCTATTCTATTAATTATCTTTTATTTTTAATTTTTTATCTATTTAATTTTTATGTTAATCCTAATCTAACTCTATCAACTTTAATATTAATCTAAATAATTATCCTAAAAAATCTAATTATCCTATCCTAAAATTAATTTTATTTTATTTTCTTTTCTTATCTCTTCTCTTTTTTTTTTATCATCATTCCTAAATCCTATTTTAATTTTAATTTACTAATTAATGTTAATTCTAAAATCTAAAAAAATTCTAACTTAATTGTAGCCTAATTCTAAATTAAAATACAATGTCACCCAATCCAATTAATTATTTTTACAAATTAAGATTCCGGACAAAATAAGGTGTCTACATATATATATATATATATATATATATATATATATATATATATATATAGATAGATTATTATTTCATCCATCAATAGTGGAAATAAAAAACTCTACAAGTGATCTCTTTTCATGCCATATGTCTTTTTAATAGCTTTTACTCATTGACTTCTTGTTTAAAATGACACATCACACATGGTATATAAAGAGATCCACTTGTAGAGTTTTTTTATTTTCACTGACGGTGAATGAAATAATAATCTTATATATACACACACTTTGAATTTTATCATGAGATAATGTCCAATTATACTAGTGTAAAATAAATACTATTTTATATTTTTGATATGATTTATATTTACTTAATTCAACCACTAAATTTTAATTTTATTTATGTAAATCATGCATGCTAAAATTTAAATTAATTTAAAATGTCTAATTATTTATTTGATAAAAATGAAATTTCAATCTTTAATTCATATTAAAAATATTTTATTCTCGATCGAAATGATAGGAATATTGAATCAACTTGAAACTTTACGTATATAATAGATATGAGTAGATTGTTAAATCTAACAATTGGTTTGTAGAAATATTAATATTAGATGAAGTTATAAAAATCATATAAAACAATTTGTTTTAAACTAACTAATGCAAGTGGATCTCTTTTCTTTGGTGATTATATTTTAATTTAACTAAAATAAAGCATGTATGCAAACAATATACTAATAAAAATAAAAAAAACTTATAAAATTATAAATTATATTAATTTATAAAAAAAAGAACTTAGAAATAAAATATATCAATCATCTAAAATTGTGAGCAACGAAACAAAATTTTCAAGAATCAAACCTGAACTAAATGATTCTACAATTTCTTTCGATGCTAAAAATTAAGTTATATGCCAAAAACTCAATTTGATCTTGTTTCGTAGTCTTATTTAAACTATAGTAACAAACCTATTAAAATAATTAATTTAAGAACTAAATATTTTTTCACCCATTGTGTAATAGAAATTATCAAACAATTATCCCAAAATTTTGATTAAAAATAAAAATTTTAACTTTACCCATCCATAAAATGTCAGTTATAGAAACACATATTAAAAAAAAAAACAAACAAACCTTAATACTTTTTCTGTTCTTGCTTTTAAGGCGATGACTATTGGCTAGTTCCAATGCAATCCAAGTGACAAGCAAAAGTGCAAAAAGAGGCTACAATCATTCATTGGTGAATAAGAAAAATATTCTAGGTTCTCCTCTAGTGGTTGACGTGAACTCCAATGGAGGTTGAATAGGTTCGAATGGTAAAGGAAAAAAAAAATTGATATCAAACTTCTCCGACCTCAAATTAATACTGTCACTTCAGGCTTGAAGAGTGTTGAATCTTTAGTTTAGTGTTTTTGTGATTTACGTATTTTGTTGGATTTATTGGACTTGTTGAAAAGAGATTGAGAGTAGATGGTAGTTTAATCAGACATTGACTCCATTGCTTTCTTTAGGAGCTTAAATATGCATTTTTAATATCTAAAGTTCTTTCATTCCTCGAGTTCAAGTTTAGTTTGGAAGATATGAAGCAACAATAGCAAAGGAGAGACTTCCTTATCATTTCTAATAAGAAATCAAATCGTTTTTGGTTTATGATTTCAATATGAAAAAAAATAAAAAATAAAAACTGTGGAATCGGTCAGTGAGACCAAGATGTGATTGGAAGAAGCTTGTAAAATGTTTTTGGGCCTATCTCTTGACTCGATCAGTTGTATTTATGCTGCTCTTTTATCATCCGGCCGTGTCTTGCTAGACTGATGTTGCAAGCTCCAGCTTGCCTCAAAATTTTTTTGGATCGGTGTTGGTTATGCGCACGAATAAAAATCAATGACTTAATATGATATGAAAATATTTTTTCATTTACACATAAAAAAAATAAAAAATTTGTATATGATACATTGACGGTGTATAGTTTTTATACACAATCAATATATCAGAAATTAATACCTCGTCAATTGGTAAATTAAAAAATATATCAAGTCCTTAAAATCAAATATAAATAAATTTTTTTAATTTGCTCATAAAGGCCTACTGATGAAGTGTCAACCTTTGGTACATTGACAGTGTATAAAAATTATACACTGTCAGTACATCATATATAAATCCAAAAAATAAATGCATGCTATTTAAGATTTATGGTATCTTTTGTTGTTTTATCACATAATGGATCAGAAAGAAATTAAATTTTATCAATAAGTACGTGATTTGTGGTTAAAATGTTAATTTTTTAATTTTAGTAATTAAAATTTAAAATCAAACAATTTTGATAAAAAAAACTTTAATAATTTTTTTTATCACTTTTGATACTTCCAAAAACTCAAACTACAAAAAATTAGTCGTCTGAATTTCTCATTTTCTTTTATTTTCAAAGCATGTTAAGAAAGAAGTTTTGATTTTTATACAATTAATATTATAATTTATAATATTTATGTAAAAAAAATTAAAAAAATAAATTTCAAATATTAAAAAAAATAAGGATATAAGTTGTTTAAAAACTAAAAAAAAAAACTTCAAAAATTAAAAAAAAATGAACATTTAAAATTAAGAGGAGAGTACTATTTTGTTACACTGCTTAATGGTCCTAGCTAGCATAGTTTCTTCTTTCTTACAAGGATTAGCTCGGTTGTTTTAAAATCATAAGATATTATATTTAAATAAAACTTGAAAATATTTTTAACTACATTATAAAAAATTACAAAAACAAAAAAGAGTTACAAGCGCCAAGACAACTACTAAAATACAGAGCAAATTAAGGAAGAACCGAAAGGAACATGTCCCTAATATAACAGATATAGAAGTAAGCAAGATTTTGTGGGTTTTGTTCACAGTTTAATTATTACTATTATCAATTAATTAAGGTATCGAGAAAATTGCATATATAATTAATTTGATGAATCTTGGATGCTCCTTGTTTGGTTATTCAGTTTTCAACGTGATCCATGCCCTCTAGAAAATGCTTCTCTTTTCACTTACACGTGAAATTTATTACTTAATTCACATGATAATTATTAACAGTGAGATTAAAAGAAGAGACGATAAAATCATATGAGTGTAAGGCAGGAGAGTTTGACAGAAGATATAGACTGGGAACCAAAAAAAGCTTGCTGTTCCTTACACGTTACAACCGTCACAGGTGTTGAATTTTGCAGCTTTAAATTTCTGTACTCGTAACGAAGATATGGAATAAAAAATAAACAAGAAGTTAAACCTCAGAAGTCAAAGCAAAAACCAATAAGCATTTCATATTGTTCATTTCCCCCGATTCTCTTCCAATGCAAGTCGTGAATCAAATATTAATCCTATTAAATTCCAAGTAGATATGCAATATGTGTGTGTGTGGATTCTCTTCCAATGCAAGTCGTGAATCAAATATTAATCCTATTAAATTCCAATTAGACACACACACACACACACATATATATATATATATATATATATATTACAATGGAAAGTTCTAGGCATTCAAGGAAAAAAAATTAAAGACACTCAAATTCAGTGTTGGTCTATTTTTATACACCTTGCTTCTAATTGAAGATCATCAAAAGTCAAAGAAGTAGATAGATAGCATGTCAGCATGAATCATATTATTTGTCAATTGTCATATGTGTAAACTAAAATTAAAATTATAGCATTATTGATATAAGAAAACAACAAAAATTAGTATTTCAAATAAGAAATTGCAAGATTAATTTCAAATTTGATCGGGTCTGAATTGCTGCTTCCATTCTTTACCAACTCTATATAAAGTGTGATGGCACTGGCCACTGAGTAACACAAAACCAGATTACACTTGCAAGGTTAGCTTTACGCAGCCTACAGCATGAAGCTTGAGGTTGAAGCGATTTCCAAAGAGGTTGTGAAGCCATCTTCTCCAACCCCAGATCGGCTTCGCCGCTACCAACTTTCTTTCCTCGATCAATTAACTCTCTCAATTTATAACCCTATGGTCTTTTTCTATCCAGAAATATGTGATACCCAAGCCAACAAAATCAAAATTTCCGATCAGCTCAAGCAGTCCATTTCCGATGCCTTAACCTATTTCTACCCGCTAGCAGGACGGATTACGGAAGACCAGCTGTTTGTGGATTGCAATGATGAAGGCATACCCTTTCACGAAGCCCAAGTTAAGTGCCAACTTTCAGACGTCATAGAAAATCCTGTTCCTCGTGAAATTAATAAATTACTTCCATTTGAAGTCCAGGATGGCGACAAAATTCCCCTAGGAATCCAATTCAACATTTTTGAATGTGGAGGAATAGGAATTGGTGTGTGCATTTCTCACAAAATCGCAGATGCCCTTTCATTTTTCACGTTCGTGAATATGTGGGCAGCCATTGCTCGTGGGGAGAAGAAGTTCGTGGCCCCTGACTTTGCTTCGGCCTCGCTTTTCCCACCACGCAACCTTTCAAGTTATAAACCAAGAACCGGCCAAACAAAAGAACAAGTTATAACAAAAAGGTTTGTGTTTAATGCTTCCAAAATAGAGGAAATCAGAGGAAAATATGCTGGCAATGGTAGCTTCGAAAACCAAGCACGCCCAACTCGCGTTGAGGCCTTATCAGCTTTCATCTGGAGCCGTTTTGTTACCGCCACTGAGGTAAGATCAAGACCTGATACGTTTTGCTCAATTGGTCAGATGATAAATACACGTACAAGAATTGACCCGCCTCAGCCAGAATATTCTTTTGGGAATATTTATAGCTTTGCAATAACAGTTCCATCCATGGACAACATCGAAGAAAATTGTCATAACCTCGTTACCCAAATGAAAGACTCCATAAAAAAGATCAACAAGGAGTACGTGAAGAAGATCCAAGATGGATATAATCACTTGGACTATTTCAGAGAAATTACTGCAAATCATACCAAAGGAGAAATAATTACCCTTACTTTCACCAGTTTATGCAGGTTTCCTTTGTACGAAGCTGATTTTGGTTGGGGGAAACCGATTTGGGCAGGTTCCGCCTCTCGAGATATCAAGAACATAGTTACTTTCATGGACACCGTAGCTGGTAATGGAATAGAGGCTTGGGTTTGCCTAACGGAGGATGACATGGCAAAATTTGATTCTGACAAGGAATTGCTTGCATATGTCAATGCTCCAGAAAGCTTGTGAAGATGTTGGCTTCTGAGTTTGTGTCTAAGCTTAAACTGTGTCTATCATATCTGCTACGGAAAGTACTTTCAATTTCAAAAGAAATAATATCTCCTGTAGTTCATGTTTAAAATTAAAAAAAAAAAAAAAGCTCTGGTTGATATTAACTTTCGTATGTTTGCCTGATTACATATATTTTTTTAGCTGTCGAACGTTGTTTTTTCTTTGTATCTATTTGGTATTTCGGGTTATGGAGTTTGGGAGGAGGCAGGCATTTGATTTTTGGGCAACTAAAAAATAAATGAATAAATATATTTATATATATATATATATATATATATATACACACACACACACACACACACACACACACACACACACAAAATTCTTTTACTAGAAAAGATCTAGTTATACTAAAGTCAAATAAATTTTACTTTACACTCTTTTTTATTTTTCATACTATCCATTTATTTAATTCAATCGTTAATTTTTATATTTTATTTACATAAATTATGTATATCAAATTTTAAATTAATCGAAAATATCTAATTATTTATTTGATAAAAATAATATTCTGATCGTTAATATATATTGAAAAATATGTTATTTTAAATGAATATATCGAATTGATTTGAAACTTTGTGTAGATGATGGTTATGATAGGATGCTAAATTTGATGGTTGGTTTGTAGAAATATTAATTCTATATGAAGCGGATCACTCCTATTCAGTCACTATATTTTAATTTTACTAACCTAAAACAAAAATACACGCAATATAGTAATAAAAAAATTTTATAAAATTATAAATTCTATTAATTTATAAAAAAAGAGTAACGAAATAAAATATATCAATTATCTAAAATTTTGAGCAATGAAACAAAATCTTCAAAAATTGAATATAAATTAGCTGACTCAACAATCTCTCTTTCAATGTTAACAACCAAGTTATATGCAAGAAACTTATCTTCTATCTTGTTTGGCAGTTTTGTTTTAACAATCTAACAAGTCTATTATAATAATTAAATTTAAACTTTGAGCTAATATTTTTTTCTCCCATTTTATAATAGAAATTATGAAAGAGTAATTATTCCAAAATTTTGACTAAACATAACAATTTTAACTTTACCCATGCATAAAATGACATTTATATGAGGATAATTATCTCATACCCCATTAGTATAGATTTTTTACTCGACAAACGAAATTAAGATACTGACACATATCTTATTTTATTTATTTTTTATTTTTGTAAATTTTCAGAAAACATATGTCATCATCCTAACTCCGCTTATAAAATCAAAAACCACTACTAATAGTATATGAGGTATTAATCCATTATATAAACATATATTAAAAAAATAATACAAACATATATTAAAAAAATAAAGAAACATACGAACATTAATAATTTTTCTATTCTTACTTGTAATGATAGGACTAGTCCCTTCATAATTTTTCTATTCTTGCTTGTAAGGAGAGGATCGGTCCCAATGTAACCCAAGTAGCAAGCAAAATGCAAAGGGAAGAAGTTACTATCATTCGTTGGTGGGTAAGAAAAATATCCTAGGTTGTCGTCTAGTGGTTGGGTGCATTCCAATGATGGCCCGATTGTTGAACGGATCATTTGAGCTGCAAAATAAATAAATAAATAATGGCGGAAAAAAAAAATTTGATATCGAACTTCCCCGACCTCAAATTAATACGATCAGTTCATGCTTGAAGAGGGTCGATTCTTTATTTATTTATTTTTTGTGATTTACATATTTTATTGGATTTAGGACTAATTTAAATAAACGTTATGATTGATTTTAATGAGATTAAAAATAGTAATGAATTTGAGATTAGTTTTTATAATAATGAAATTAAGTATTATAGCGGTGAGATTAAAATCAACGATGAGTTATTTGATTGATTACAAAGGTAATAATTGTGATGAGATGAAATATAGTAAGATGAAAAAAAAAGAACATTAAAGACATAGGTTAAATTTTATATATTATGAAATTTGTAATATTTATTTAATATTTGTGAAATTAATAACTAATAAAAATTTACTTAAATTATTTTATATCTAGTAATATTTTTTAAATAAATGTGTAAAATTTTATATAAAAATAATAAAGTATTTATATATTTCAAAATAAAAATTATTTATATTTATTTATGTTATTATTCATGTAATTATTTATTTTAATTATTTATTTATTATAAAATATTTATTTTTTTACTCGCGATGCATTTGATAATAAAATTAATTATTTATATATTTAATATTTTAAATACTTATTTATTAATTAATTTATTATAAATTAATATTTAAAAACTAAATAAATAGATTCAAGGTTGGGTCAAAAAGAATAAAAAATTAAAACTCTCGCAGGTGGCCAGTGGACCTTTAAGAGTCCGGTGACTTTTTGCCTGCATTGGTGGTGCGATTGCATTCAAAGTAAGTTTTAATAGGTTGAAAAGAGATTGAGAGTAGATGGGAGTTTAGTTAGACATTGACTCCATTTCTTTCTTCACGATACACGAGGTTTTTACCTTTATTTATATACTTAATCAAACGTCAGCTACTTGTGTGTACCCATAAGCTCGTTGAGGTTTTATTTTTTTTGGTCGAAATCTTTCGGTTTCCACCTTCGATTACTATTCCGGAGTCGGGAGAAGCAGATCGTGGTTAGGCTTGTCTCTCTCCCAACACTAGCACTTCATACACAAGTCAGGATTCGAACCCTGGCCTCGCTTAAGGGACGAGGACCGCTTGCCACCCACGTCAACCAGTTATTTTACTATTATTATTTTAGTAAATAAATTATATATTTTCATTCAAATTTATTTTAAAATGTTTTTTTTGTTACATTTATTTTAAAATGTTTGTAGAATATATATTTTAACAATTAAAGTTGAAGTTCGTATTAGCTTGAGCTTAGCTTTCAAAAGATCAAGTCTCGCTCGTGAACCCCTTGATTGCGATGTTTAAGAGAGTCTGTTTATTCATTTAGATTCACGGGCTTGATTAGATTAAGATTGAGATTGGATATAAATTTTAATCTCCACTAGGCCTAAGATCCAATTAGATTATTTTATTAATAAATGAGGGAAAGAATCAAATTAGATCATTATAAAATAAATTGTTTTGCACTAGTTTAAGAATTTCATATATAATTAATTACAAAAAAACAACTATTAAAATTAATAATCTACTCGTATTCATTACGCATCTCAAATTTTAAATCAATCTGATATCATTATTATTTTGATCAAAAAGAACATATATTTTCATATATATTAATAGTTGAAATTTTAGTGCTATTGGACAAATAATTAGACTTTTTTATTAACGTGAAATTTGACATGTATGATTTACATAAGCAGAACATAAAATTCAATGATTGGATTCAAAAAATATAACTCATATAAAAAAATATTAAAGAGTGTATAACTAAATTTGTTTTACACTAAGTGATCTCTCCTCAAATATATATTTATTTAATATTAATCTAAATTCTAAATATATTTAATAATAAAACAATATAATATATATACATAGATTATACGCAGGCTAATAACCAAATTTTAACATAGTCGTAATTATCCCTCCTTAAGAGGGATTAGGTCCAAAGTTTAAATCCCTTCTATGAGCCCTTCATTTTAGTTGCTAAAACATTTTTGATTTATACAAAGAAAGTCGAAGTCTAAAATAGAAGAAAAGGTTATGAGATCAACCATGTATCGTCATTGAGTGAAATCAGATTAAAAGGTTTGAAAATGGCAGCATCGGTTTTTGTGATCAACATACTACAAAAAGTTCACTGGAAATGGCTTAAGAATATTTTCATGAGATTTGTAAAGTTCTGGACGTTTTCATACCACAGAAAAGGAATTTACGAGGGCGAAAGACAGTTTTTGTAAGATTTGGAACATTAGGAGAAGCTAATAGAACAGTTTGGAATTTAAATGGAGTTTGGCTACTGGACAAAAACATAAGAGTCAATTTGGCAAAGATATCATCCAAGAAACGAGTTTTGGAGAAAGAAAAGAGAAAACGGAAGGGACACTAAAAAAAAAGGGACTTTTACCGACACTTATAAGTGTCGGTAAAAAACCAATGAACCACGGGTAAAAATTTTACCGGTGGTTTGTTGACCGCCAGCTGACCGCCGACCAAGTGAATGTCGGTAAAAATTTGCAGGCGATCAGGTACCTCAAGGCTGGTAAAGATTTAGTAATTTCCGACATGATTTTTTCTGGCACTTTTAAATGTTTTTAAAAGTAAAAAGCTTTTATTGGCACTTTAAAGTGCTAGCAAAAATCTTATTTGAAATTTTTAATTTTTATTTTTATTAAATTTAAATTTAAATGCTTTTACCAGCACTTTAAAGTGTTGGTAAAAGTCTTGTTTCAAATTTAAAATTTTTATATTTATTGATTTAATTTTAAATTTAAATTTTTTACTAACATAATTTAATTATTAAATTAATAAATTTTTCATCATTTCTTTTTTTAATCAAATAAAAATATATGGTGATGTTTGCTTTTGACCGCTTAAATAAAAAATTACAATTCAACAAAATATTAAAATAAAAGAATGCAACAAAATTTTATTACTATAAAATAAAAGTAGAAAATGTTACAATAATTGTCAAACAAAATAAAAGCTAAACATTACACCTTCCAAATATGATGATGTTGACCATAATCAACATTGTTAAAATACAAAAAATATGATAAATAATGTCAAAAAAATGAACAATCTATAAGTTCATAAAAAGCCCGTCATTTATTCTTAATGCAAACCTAAATGATTTCTAATTCTCAACCATCATCATTTATTCAAAGTTCAAGGACAAAAAACCTATTGCCACTGCCATTGTTGGGAGCCAAGGCGCTAGTGAGCCTCATAACGATGATAACTAGAGAAACTTATACAATTCAAATGCATAGAAAAAGAATGATTAGTTTTACTCTCCAAGTTAATTAGGTACAGAAACAAACATAGGAGCTTATGAAGCATTGAAGTCCCTTTCTCTGATCTTTGTTTTATCTTGAAAATTACTCTCAAAGGTAGTTAAGAACCGAGTAATTTAAAATTTTAAGAAACAAGTTTATGATCACATAGTATAGCAAACTCCATTAACTTCAAGCACATCAATCTGCAATTGCATTGATTATCAGAAAAAGAGTTGGAATTTAATAGAGAGTAGTTGCTTCAATTTGTCAATTTCAAGCTGCAACCTCCTAGAATAGTAGCTTTCTTCAGCAATAACAAAATCCGATATAAACATTACAATGAATCTATATTTGAATGCTAAAAATCTTAAAATCTAAACAAATTATTTTTTGAACTTTAGAAACTCCAATTTTACAGCTCATAAAAGTGATAAGCAAGCAGTAGCTAATCAAGGCTCATGTAAACTAATTTACTTGACTCCTCTACATTATCAAATTTTATCATGTGGCTACACTATAGCCGTTATGGTGTATATTGTCCAGTACAAAAAGTTGAACAAAAGGAAGCTGTGCTTCCACAACAATTGAAAACAGAATGAAGCAAATATGTCATTTAGTAGAGCCCAGTTGAAATCTATCAATAGATTTAACACAAAACCTAAACTGCTCTATTAGCAAAAGATGTACTTAAGTGATAACAATTAAAATTTAGTTGTTATCTTTTGTACCACCTTAATTTTTCATATTCTTGCCAAGGCTGCAAGTGATAAAGCTCTTATGAAGACAATTTTCATCAAATCTAAACAAATTTCACCAACTCCACAAGTAAGTATTTCTTCAATTCACAAGACAAATTATCAATCAAATTGTTAAAATAAATTTACTATAATCTGAAATACTTTTAATTTATAGAACTTTACTCCAATATATAAAAATAAAGTACGAGTGAAGAGAAGCATTAAAGAAAAAGGAATACCTCATCTTTGACTTTGCATGTTCCATTTTCGAAGCACTCCTAGCAGATCTCACATTCTGCTATCGGCTCTGCTTTTTTTTCTTTTTCCTGTAACGAAAAAAATATAAGAATGAACAAAGACACAGAAATATATCCATGTTTATCAGAACTTTGTACAGACCTATATTTTCAGAACTTTGTACGGACCTATATTTTTAGTAAGTCTAAAGCATGTGCTCTGTTGGTGGTTAAATCTACCATATAGCGTTCAGAGTTAGAAATATGACCATGGATTCCATCATAAGGGTTTAAAAAAAATATTTGCAAAGCAAAAAAGAGTAAGTCCAAACATCAAAACACCATGTTTACTCCTTACATTTTATATTAAAATATAAATAACAAAAAGCATAACCCAGCCATATATACACTTTGAAGACTTAAACAATTTATTAAACTAAAAATGAATTAATCTATTTAACAATTAAAACTAAATATTATAAAAGCAAGAAACAACTTCCTAGCCATGTGATTTCACTTTGACTCATGTAGAGCCATGTTATTCTCCATTGTATAACCCATTGTTGCAGTTCTATTATGAACAATTCGTGGGTTTAGCCAATATCTTTTGTGCACTAGCCTTAGGTTCTGCAGCAAACAAAGGCTTCCCTACTCAGCAACTTCAAATTTAAGTTTCGATTTTGGATTAACTTCACATAGCAAGTAACACCTCCTGAAAAAGATACTAGGAACAGAAAATCAATAGAAAATAAAGATTAACCAAAATCAACTCAAAGTACATCAAATCGAAGTAAAAAAAAACTGAAAGAAGTCGTAGCAACTTCTTCTCCACTATTAGCTATCAACGGAAGCAAACAGAATCAACAGGAATCAGTCCCATTGCATCAGTTTTAGGCTTCAATGCTTCAAGCCATAGCAAGACCAAATGCAATGTAAGATTCAGGAAAATGGCAGCAGTTTGTTTCTATAACAATTTAGGAATAAATTATATAATTAAACTCATGATAATTCTATAATTTATAGAATTATCACCGAGAAGATGATAGATGCATGTAAAAAGTGGATGTAGTTTAATCAGGTTTACTTACTTATATCACACAGTTTGTTTCTAGGAAGCATCCGTAGGACTGCTTTGTGTTTGACTTCTATAGGATCTTCAACTAGTAAAAAAAGACATCATATTGAGTTTCAACAAAGAGCCAAACTTTCAACAAAGGCTTGTTCTTTCCTTGAATCACAATAGAAATATGAGATGCTAATTTTACAAGAACCCATTAAATTTTATATATATATATATATATATATATATATATAGATATATGCAAGTTATTTGCGTCACTTTCAACCTCAGACAGGAAAAAGATGTTAAAATAAATGGTTCAACTGTACTATTAAACATGTAAACAAAAATGCATTGAGAAACCATGATCAGTAGCAAACCATCAATCACCTCTGTTTTTATCACTATCAATAATCAAAAAGAGAGGCTAAGGGATGGAGGGTTTTAAGCTCCCACACCTCTAGTTTTCATGAAACAAGCTTCATAAATGAAGTTCTCTAGGGAATACAAAAAAGACCTCCTAGCTTAACTATCTTCCAAAGAATTAGGAAAAGGATAAAGATACCTGGCTTTTAGCATCAAAGACTCTTCATTGTAAACCTTCCAGATTAATTCACCTCAAACCAACAAGTGCTTTCTGCAGAGCAAAAAAATATAACAAAGAAAAGGAGCTATTGTTTGTTATTGAGTAGTATTTACTATTTATATTTCACTGCAATCAATAATCCTTATCCAAAACATAAAAGTATAAGAATTTGCAAGGTCTCTATCTGATCTTTATCATAGCAATGTTAACTACTACTGCATTAGACTAAACCACAATCCAAAATTGAAAATTAAAGAAAAACTCAAAAAAAATTGAAACACGAATATACCCATGATTCCAAACCACTCATTCATCAAGAACATTTTGGATAGTTAAATTAATTAGCAATAATATATAAGCAAACAAGCCAACTAAACAGGACCACTGCTAACTCACATAAAATTCTAAAACATTCTTCAATGTTCTCTTCACAACATGTTTACTCATCTAAGCACACCCCTTATTTTTCAGTTCAAAACATCCACACACACAAAAAAAATGTAGCAGCAAACTAAAGTATGGCAAAGGCCTTGACATTCATGTTTTGAGCAAAAAATTGATAAATCAAACTTACCTCAGGTAAAGGACCGAAGAATAGAGAGACGACCGGAGTAGACGATCGATGGAGCGAGAGACAATTGGAAGCCGCAAATTAAGAGGAGATTAGACGAGACGAGTAAAGAATAGAAAACAAAAATTTTTTAAAAAAAGGAAGTGAGAATCGAGAGTTGAGATGATCGATGGAGAGAAGAGGAGAATATGAGAGTCGAGAGCGATTTTAAAGCAAAGCTGATGATGAGGATGGTGTGAGGAAAGGCTAGGGTTTGGTTTTCAAAATAGAGAAAATCTTATTTGAGATGAAAAGAGAAGGGAAATATTTAAAGAAACTAAAATCTAGGTACCATGGGTGTCGACAAAAGTTTGGTTAACAACGGCACTTATGTTTCAGCCGGCAAAAATTTGCTAAAAAAATGAAAGTACCGGCAGTTTCTAAAACCGCCTGTACAAAAATGCCTTTAAAGATCTCATTTTTTGTAATGGGATGAAGTGAAGAACGGTCAAACGGTTAATAAAAAGACAATTGAACCAAACAGAAATGAAAAAGGATTGCAGAAGAATTAGATGTTGATAAACCATGATACTCAACGAATAGTTAAAGAAGGACGAAAATTGTACATTCAGGCTCTTCTTAGTGAAGGGAGTCTGCGGACTGACTATTAGAAGAATTTTTGGGAAAATTTTTCTTGTTACTCTCCTGGATCGTAGGCATGAAGGAAGAAGGATAGGCATGGTTGGGAAGATGGTTCCACAATATTCAAATATGTTCAGAAGATATTGTTATTAACATTAGGAGAATGTAAGTTGCACTTTATGGTGTACAAATTCATGCATGGTGTTTCCAAAATATAGCAAATATGGTTGGAGAGTTCGTGTCATGGATAGAGAGACATTTAAACTCAAATCTTTTCATAGAGAAGCTATGCAAATCATTTGCAACTCTTTCTATAAAGTTGATGAAATTTTAAAGCTAGAGGTGGGGGACGAAAGCTACTTGATCTGAGTTTTTGAAGTTGAACCAAAAATGGTATCCTTTTTCCTGGCTGTCAAAAGGATCAAATGCAGATGGTGTCCAAAGAAAATCTGGACGCTATCAGTACGGAAGGAAGCTCAAGTTCATAACGCGGCAATGGAGGGAAGGGAAGTGAAGAGGCAAATTCTAGTAGAAAAATGACATTTCTCTTTCGAAGGGGGTGAAAAACTGCAAGAATTTAATGCAAAAGTGGAGAGTGAGGTTGGCAACTACGTGGCAAATATGGAGCAGATTTGACATTAAGGGATGATCTTAATGAGGTTGATGATTCCAAGGAAAATGGAGGTGAGGAAGAGTAAAGGAATAAAATTGATGGAGGGAACGATGCAGAGAGACATGCGAAACAGCTTGAAATTCAATATGAGGTAGGGATAATAGAGTTTCGACCCAAAGATATTGCTAGCCCAAGAAGTAAAGAGAGAAGTTTGGGGGCTGTTAAATGGAAATGGATTGCTAAATGAGAAGATATATGGAGCTTCTCATCTATGACTCGAGTTTACATTCTATTTGTGAATGAATCTGAAATTGTTTCAATGTGAAATTCTTTCGTATCTGCAAGATTTTTTTTATTTGTAATTGTTCCACGAATGAGGCAATTTTGATAGAATTGCTCCAATTTTTAAAGTACGAGAAACAATCATTTCCAAATCTCTTAATTTAAAAATTAATGTGTAGTTTTGAACTTGATCCATGATTAGCATGCCATCAATCATTGTGAAGTCAAAATAATTTAGTGTCAAAAATTTGTTTGAACCTCTTTTCTCACTTTGGTATTTAATTTTCAACACAATCCAGATCTCTCTTGGTGATGCATAGTTTACGTAGAGATTATAAAGTCAATTTGTCAACGAACCAAGCTATGATCTCAACACACCAATTTGTCTTATGTATCTTTCTTTCTTTCTTCCTTTACTTCATCTGAATCTTTTTTTTTGATGAATTACTTCATTTGAATCTTGTAGTGTAGGTTCTGCCTGCAATATTCTCAAATTTTCTAGTGTACGTTCTGCGTGCCATATTCTTAAAGAAATATTACACTCAAATAGTTACTAAAATAGAAAGAGTAAATGTAATATTACTCCACACAAGTATTCATGTTTTAACCTTTAAAATTAGTTTAAAGGCCTAAGCAAGCCTACAGACCCTTTTTCCTTCAAATTATATCTTAAATTTGATTTCCTTTTATAAATATATTAATCACTTTATTCACAAGCAATGTGTGATTGAGTTCCATCTGTTTTTCTATTACAAGCTATTAAATGTCCAATTCAATAATTTTTAATGTGGAGGAAATGAGGGTTGGTGCGTGCAGTTCTCACAAAATCGGAGATGCCCTTTCATTTTTCACGTTTGTGAAAATGCGGAAGGCCATTGCTCATAGGGAGAAGAAATTTTTGGCCCCAGAATTTGCATCAGCCTAGCTTTTCCCAGCGCGGAGCATAACAGGGTATAACCCAAACATTCGCGAAACCAAAGTAAATATTGTAACAAAGAGATTTGTGTTTACAGCTTCTAAAATGGAGAAAATATATCAGAGGAAAATATGCTGACAAGTGACAAGACTAGCTCAGCAAACCCAACTCGCATTGAGGCCTTATCAGCTTTACAATGGGCCGGTTTGTTGTTGCCACTAGGGTAAGATCAATAATACGTTTTGTGCACCTTTTCACTTGGTAAATTTACGGACAGGAATGAATCCGCCTCTGCAAGACTATTCTTTTGGGAATCTTAATAGCCTTGCAATGACAGTTCCGTCCATGGACAGTAGAGAAAATTGTCATAATCTCGTTAGTCAAATAAGACTGCAAAAAAGTGAACAAAGAATCCAAAATGGACAGCTGAAAGACCCACTAGAGGGGAGACAATTTTCTTTAGTTTCACTAGTTTTTGCAGGTTTCCACTGTACGAAGCTGATTTTGGTTGGGGGAAACCCATTTGGTTAGGTTCTGCTCCTCGAGCTTCCACGAATGGAGTTATTTTCCTGGACACCGTTTCCGGCAATGGAATAGAGGGTTGGGTTAACCTAAAGGAGGAAGACAAAGCAAGTTTTGATTGTGACGAGGAAATGCTTGCATCAGCCCACTGTTGCTCAATTTTGTTATTTGGAGGAGTACTATATATGAGATTGTCTAGTGGTGGTGAGGTAGAAGATTGATGGAAAACTTTTCCACGGCATTTCAGATATCTGGTTTCTTTTGACATGCCCCTCATGGCCATTGGCTTCAAGCTCTTTCCAGTTGTGTTTGACCCCCTTTTTTTTCTTCCAAAGGGTTTGATGAGTGTTTAGAACTCAGTTAAGATTCACGCTCGAAAACACTTTAGCTAGCCAACAAACTCATTAAAAAGCTATGACCCATTAATCTATTCAGTGAAAGTCAAAGTTGGAACTTGACTGGGAATTTTTCTGCCGGTTCCGAGGAATTTTATGGACAAAAACAGTAAATACATGATATGTTAAGAATACTAAATACACGATAATTTAGAAATAGCAATAACAATACAAGTAGTTGAATCTCCGGCCATCGGCCATAATAGTAAATATAACCAGAGTTTATGTCGGGCTAAACGAAGTTTTGTTACCGTACACCGCATACAGACGATGAATATAAGCACATTTAACCCTAAGAAATAAGGGAAAACAGTTTCACTTTCAAATACAAATAAACTAAACAGAAAGGCCAATCTCATGGCTTGATGATGAAATTATATGAAGATGCTAGGGTTCAAGAGAGCCGATCCAGTGAGCTCCTTATCACATTCAAATATGGACATTTCTTGTTTCTCCAGAGTCACCCAAGCTTCAATTCCATCCCCTTGTTTGGTGTCTATCAGAACAACAGTGTTTCTCAATGATAAGCTTGTACTACTCACCCACACAGGCTTCCCCCACCCATAATCCATTTCGTATAAAGGAAATCTACACCAACTTGTGCACCTGTAAAGCGCTGCATCCTTGCAGAGTTCTCTCCTCCCCTTGAGAGACTCAGTAATTAATAAAATTCCATCGTCACCCTTGAACTTATTTGCCTTTTCATTGCAAAATTCCTTCACCTCGCTTCTCATCACTCTCACCAACTCGTTTAACTCCATCTCACCATCTCCAATGAACACTGGCACTGGCCAAATGAGATTCCCTATCGAATTCTCAGGCAGCGGCGGGGCTAGTCTCCTGCGCAGGTTCACTGCTTGGAACAGAACTACCGGCCTTGCTGACCCTGATGTGGCCCGAGAAGCCGCCGCAGAACATTTCAAGATAAGTGCTAAGACCAATTCCACACGAGATGGGACAAATACGCCAGCAGCTTTGTCCTTGAGACTAGCAATTTTTGATCCGTCAAACACGAACCTCTTTGTAACAAAATTCCCAGAGGGCATGCTTACTGGAGGCAAGAAAGATAGGTCTACCGATGGAAGCAAAGATGCTCCGACGAATTCAGGAGACACTGCTTCGCCTGAGTCACGAGTGATTGCTGTCCAGCTTCGTAGGAATGTAACCAGCGAAGAAACATCAGTGATCTTGTGCATTAGACAGACGCTGAGAGCTGTCCCTCCACAATCAAATGTTGTCAGCTGAACAAGCAGAATGCAACCTGAAGCTGCTTCTGCTGTCTCAGGATCAGTGGTAGGAAGAAAACCATTCAACGCTTCCATGTCAGGTCGCTCGAGGAAGTCCGAAAGCTGGCAGTCAATACGACCTTCGACGAAATAAGCACCTTCATCGTTGCAGTCTATGGAGGAAGCATCTTTGAGCCGTCCTGCCATGGGATAGAAACGAGTAAGTGCCTTCGAGAGAGAATTCTTGAGGATACAAGATCTCTCGCTGCTCTTGTACCTGCAGTCCCCATTTTGGTGTTGGGTGCTTGGCCATGCGGCATAAAAGAAGACTATAAGGCCGTAAAAGGGTGGAGAAAGCTGATCCAGAAGCGAGAGCTTGAAGTTTCTAGGTTGATTAGGTGTAGGAAAGGAAGGCTTAACCGTCTGTCGAGAGGTAATATGGATCTTCATTTTAATCACCCTTGGCTTAATTCTTGTTTGTCTGTTCGAATATGTATTTATAAGGAGGATGTAGATTCTGTTCGGATTTGGAATTTTGCAATCAAAATTGTTAGGTCTAAAAACACATTTTGTTATAAATATGCTCCAATTTAATTCTAACAGTATTACAGTAGTCAAATCAAAACAATAATGCTGCCCTGCAGCAGGGTGTACGTAAAGCTGATTATAATTACGTTTAAGTTTTCTCGATATAAGCACAAATATTTACATTCATTTTATGATCTAATATTAATTTTGTTCAAATCAAAAATTATAAACATAAAACTGATTTATAATTACGTTTACATTTTCGAAAGTTATTCTAAGCTTTAAATAATAAAAGCATTTCATTACCAAAAAAAATAATAATAATAATAATAAAAGCATTCATATTTAGATTTTAATTGTATTAATTGATAAAAGTTATTTAGTTTGATTAATCAATCAATTATCAAATTATTTTTAATCGATTATTTAATTGAATTTTTAATTGAAATATAAAGAATTCAAAGATAAAACTACAACATATAGAAATATTATTTCATACACTATCTGTCACGACCCGAAGGCCTCGACTTTCCTTTATACTCATACTTTTCTTAGTCTACAAATTTATGGACTAAATTTTTCTTTTTCATTTTAAGGTTTGTATTCGGTGTCAGTGTAGTTACTATACTATCTAGGTGGCTTATAGTCATTCCATTTAAATATTAAACAACACGGAAGCGGTTCTTAGTTACATCCCGACTTGTTAAACAAAATATGTACTGTGCATCAATTAAAGTCATACATGTAAACAAGCATTTTATAAGTTCCATATACCTCCGGAAACTAGTACCAAGTCCATACACCGTCTCCGATGCCCACTGAGCAGCTCACATGGCAAATGTTAACTTCAATAATCTGAAAGAGATGGAATTTAGTGGGGTGAGCAAAACCACGGCTCAGTAAGATACTAATATAAATGCAAGAGTAGGATTATACTGTCTTAACCGCAAATGCTTAAAACTTGCAAGGATGCAATTACAGTTAATCCTTTCTCATCGATAACATATCATTATCTCATTTCTTGTCATCTGTCTATCACTTATACTTTTAAATAAATCATCATAATCACTTTTTCAATCTTCTCGATCTTACACTATAGTGCATCGCATCTGTCGTATCCCAATTGAATGTCATATACTACTAGTCTATATTTCCCTCTATCTCGGAGTACATCCTGTCCAATTGAAGCATCATATCAATTCACCTTATGTTTCATAATCGTACTCTTGTAATCTATCACCTCATATCATTTTCCATATAGAGAAATCATGATCACAATAGTGTAAGTTCACAATTCTCTTCATATCGATCTTATGTTCATGTATCATATCATGTCTAGATGAAATATCGTTACCACTGTGTGCTATCATCACATGATTCAATATGTACCGTATAAAATTTGTGTTTTGTATAAAACATTCATTTCAAATCATGTTTCATGTAGTACATAATCATGTACGAAAGTCATGTAATTTAGAATCATTTGACATATGTTTTAAAACACATTTTAAAACATATGAAATCTCTATTCATATCATGTGTGGTATAAAACACATGTACATCATTTCATCTGTCATGTCAAATAAACATGGTTTTAAACATATAAAGTCTCAAATCATATAATGCATAATATAAACCATGTTTCAATCATTCAATTTCAATCATTTCATGTATACTGTAAAACATATCATGTCTAGAGTTTAATATATAATAAATTGTACTCTAGACATTCTTTAACATTTAGTAAGAGACTAGGCATGAATCCC
Source organism: Heritiera fomes (assembly GCA_032173925.1). NCBI lineage: Eukaryota > Viridiplantae > Streptophyta > Magnoliopsida > Malvales > Malvaceae > Heritiera > Heritiera fomes. The sequence continues at coordinate 8,416,354 of JAPDPM010000009.1, read as the reverse complement.
TATTCTATTATCATATCATCTCTAACCCATTGTAGCTATCAATGGGATAGTTTCCCTCGAAGGGTTCACTATCTATGATCATAGATCGTCCCAGTCCCACTGATCAGCTGGAAACTGAGGAATGTGTCCACGACTATTGTCGGACAGCCTGGAATGATCTCATCAGGCAACATTTACATGTACATATCATATATGTATAAATGGGGTTCCATGCCACACAGGCAGAACCACACAATAAATACATACTCTGTGCCACAAAGGCATATGCCACTCAGGCATTCAATAGGGTACCTGTCGTCTCAAAAATCGAAATCTTTTGATATATCATTTTGAATTCATTTAGACAGCCCTCATAAAAAAAAACATTTAAAACCGAGTCTTTTCTCAAATCAATGCATAATTAAATCTCATGTTCAATATGTACATGTCATGAATGATATTAAACATCAAGGTCTGTGGCTGTCTAATCATTTCAAATATTTACTTTCACTTAAAAGATTTCGATGCATCTCTTTTTAAAATATCACTTTTTCTTTTAAAACAACATGAAATCATATGTCATGCATGAATGATTTTCTAAATATATCCAAATATATCTCAATACTCATTCAATCTGTTGTTGTGCATATTATGACATCAGACTAAGGTGTGTCTTTAGTGGCCTAAATTTCTTATTCAAACATGATCATGACACGAAAGTCATCCGTCATTCATTCTACAATTACACACGTCTTTCAAGTCCCCAATGGCATCATTAAAATCCACTGTACATATGTTTGCACGTTTATTCAAATACATTTCAATAACATCCATAGACTACTAGGATCATTCTAGTATATTTTTCCATCAAAGATCACAAGCTACCTCAAGCTTTCATTCTCCCTTTCATTATTTTGCACATTAATTAAATCAATTCCCAACATTAGCTTTACACATACAAAGTTAACATGCCACAATCAAACATTGATTCGAATCCATTCTATTGACAAAGATATTCCATAATGTAGTATATATCAAGTACCAAATTCTCTAAATCTCATTTTATTGCTATATTTTTTTTTCTCAATTTCAGCCTTATGGTATATTAAGATTATATTGTCATATTGCCAGATAGGTCATGATCCACACTTACAATCCTCTAACTTCGAGGTCATAACACATCAAAATGTCCATAAGATTTCGCGATCTACTTTCTTATGATCATTATCTCAATCATACCACTAAGACAGTCCATTTGTTTGAATCTATCAATTCTATAATCATCACTTTTCAACTATGATCTTCTCTTCAAAGCAATATCATATAATCATCGTTACATCTATCAATACTCCAACTATCGAGATTGCACCTCAATTTCTACTGGATAGTCAACTTGAAATATTACATAACCCGAATTATCGACTCTATAAGATTCACAACCAAATTCTTCATATTGTCGTACTCATCCGTTAACCTTCTCAACCATTTAAAAATCAATTTTTCCTATGATACAATAAAATCCTTTCAAGCTTATCTTCGATAATTCTTTCAGGATTCCATTTAGATGAGAATTTAATATTTTTCCTTAAACATTTTCGTGGAAATTTCGGCAGCATAACGGCTTAATTTCCTCTAAACTTCCTGCAAGGAAACACAATTTATACTGACAGCCGTTGATTCTCACCAATTTTTACCTCTTACTAAGACCCTCACCATCAGTTGTGGGTCCTCTTAGCATTTTTAACAAATCAATTTAAATCGATGCATCATATAAAAATCATAATTCCATTAAAATCATTCCATCAATGCATCATATAACATCATAAATCCCACATACAATATAATGCTACTAAGGCTTTATAAGAGTATCTTACCCATTCACCAAGCTTAGCGCACTTTCCGATTTTTCGAGCCTGGCCGAATTCCACCATTCGTCTCATTTCCGTTTTACTAAAATTTCAAAAATTAACATATATTTTCATTTAGAAAATAATCCGAAAATTCCCAATAAATCCAATAGACATATGGCAAAAAGACTTAAATTTTCCTTACCACATTTTTTTTCTTTTTCCTTTCTTTCTTCTTCTTCTTTCTTCTTTTCTTTCTCCTTTTCTTTTCTTTTCTTTTCTTCTTTTTCCTTTCTTTCTCTTTTTTTTTTTTTTTTGAACCGGGTCGGGTCGGGTTCGGGTTGACCGGGTCAAATCGGGTCGGGTCGGGTTGACCGGGTCAGGCGGGTCGGATCGGGTCGGACCGGTTTCGCCGGTTCAATCTTCTGCTGGCCGGTTCGGTCACCGGCGGCCACCCATTCCGGCGGTTCGGCCACCCAACAGCTTGCCGAGGTTGCGAGGACTCCGGATCTGGCCTCGGTTTCGCCCCATCACCGGCGACGGTGCCGGATCTGGCGACGTGGGTTTCGGCCTCTTTCCCTTCTCTTTTCTCCCTCCTTTCTCTTCCTCCTTCACCGCCGGTCACCTCTTTTCCTTCCCTTTACCTCCGCCAGTGTCGGCGTTGGAGTGGCGGTGCTCGGATTGGCCGGCACCGCCGTTTTTCCTTTTTCTCCTCTCTCTTTTTCTTTTCTGTTTTTCTTTCGATTTTCTCTTCTCCTTCCGACTCGAGCCGCCGTCGTTCGCTTCCTCACTCGCCGGCAACGCCCTCTCTCCTCCGCTTTCTCCTTTGGCCGGTCGGCATTGGCCGGCTTCTCATCTGTTTCTTTTGTTCTTCTTTAAGTTTCTCCTCTGTTTTGTTAACAGAGGAGAAATAAGCAGGGAATCGGGAATAGCCCGATTCCCGCCCCTTTCCTTCTCTTTTTTTTTTTTTTTTAAAGTTTGATATTTATTATTATACATAATAATAACTATAATATATATATAATTATTATACACCATAATTATATATATATATACTATTCATAATATGTATTTAAATACATATTTTGTATCAAAACATATATTTATATATATACTTTTTTTTTACACTTTTAACACAAAATAATATTTATATTTATCAAAGGTATATTTATATAATATCATTATATAAATATATCAAAATATTCTTATTTCTTATTAAGTTTTGGATTTCTAAATATCCAAAATTATTTTCTCCATTTTCTTATTTAATTTTGATTTCCATTTATCCAAATTAAATTTCCTCCTTCATTTCTTATTTCCAAATTTAATTTTTCCTTTTCATTTCTTATTTAATTTGGATTTCACTTTGTCCAAATTAAATTTTCCAGATACTTTATATTTATTTAGAAAATTCTCGGTCTTCACACTATCAGTGGATTTACACCCCCACAAATGAAATTAAGATGGTAATATATATCTTTTAAAAAATATTTTATCATTCGGTTAATTTGAATATTAAGCAAACTAAATTCAGTAAATTATATTTTTGAAATTTATAAATTTGATTCGGTTAATGAAAATAAAATAACATGGTTTGGTTACTTTGATTTTAAATAATTTGATTCAAAATCAATTGAATTAATCGAATAAACACCCCCAACGGTCATAACATATTAAGTTTCATAAACCTAATAGCTAATCTAATGGATCCGTAAATTCTAGTAATAGATTGGTGGTATGTTTTGGCTTTAGAGATGAAGTAATCTTCCCTACTCTTAAACTTTTGATTTTAAATATCTTTATCTTTTTTCCCAAAAAAAGAATTTATTAAAATTTACATTATTTTCAAAATCTTCCCAATAATTTGGATAAGATTTAAAGAAAATTTTCTCTACAAATTTATTTAAATTTACAAAAAAAAACTCCAATGGTAGATTTTATTTTGTTTTAAGAATGTTATATATTTTCTTTTTATAAATTTTACATTTAAAAATTTTCTTTTATTTGAAATAAACCGCCCAATACTTTGGGAAGCTTATTGGAGAAAGTTCCACACTTAGGAATTTAAAAATAATAATAATATAAAAATTTACAACAAATTTATTGTTTGAATTCCATTTATCTCTTATTTGAATAAAAATTCTCTTTTATTGAAATATTTCAAAATCTTTCCAGTTCTCCTGTTAAAATTTGAAAATATATCTCACCTAATAATTTTAAGAAGGCCACCACTTGTGACTCCCTCTTAATTCCACAATTGAAAGAAGTTTTATTTAAATCAAGACTTTGTTGATATATTATTTAATACATTAAATAAATTTTGATTTACAAATTAATTTTATGGGTTTAATTTCATTAATATATTTTTATAAGTTAAATAACTATGAAGATACTCTCTCACCTAACATTTCAAACCTACGTTAAGTAACCATAACCCAGTTCTAAAATTGCAAGTCAAAATAGGAGGGCATGGAGCTATGCACGCATGTATAGAGGCAAGTAAAACAAATAGTAAAGAATGAATAGACAAGTGAATCGGCCAACACTAATATTCCAAGACAGGCAACACGAACAACTAAGTCAAAACAAGTAAATGATTAATTATAGATAAAAAATATATATACAAAACATGACTAATTGGTCAAAACAAACAATTAGATCAAAGAAAGCACATTGAATAAATAAATAAATAAAAATTAAAAAATTGAAAAGGTACATTTGAGGCCGGTATGAGTGTTTAAACTTTAATTTTAATCGAAATAATCGATCTGGTCGAATTTTAATTCAATTAATCGATAGGTTAATATTTTGGTCGATAAACAAAAATAATGGAAAAAGAATTTTGATTTTCGACTAATTCATTTAATTAACTGAATTAATCAAGATTTTAGTCGAAATATAAAAAAAATTAATAATATATGAAACTCATATGATGTTTTAAATTATTAAAAATTATTTATCTTTTTTTTTATTGCAAAATTATTTATCTTAACTATTTCATCTTAACTAAGTTTAGTCAATGGAAGCCACTCGAAATTAAGTCAGGTGGCATAGGTGGGCTGGGATTTGGATATAGATTTTAAGTTCCAATCAAAGTATATTTCTCTCTTATAATTCTTAAAATGAAAGTTTAATCAATGAAAGCTTAGTATTAACAATATATTGAAGCGTGTGAATCGTAAAATACGAATTTATCTTTTACGTTTTGTTTAAGGAAAGAGTTAAAAAATAATAATTTAATGATTAAATTACAAAATAACAATTAATTAAAAAGTTTGATGGACCATTCTATTACAAAAAAAAAGTTTGATGGACCAAGTAAGAAACAGTTGGCTGTTTGGATTTTAAAATTTGAGATTCATATACATGTAACAATGAATATAATTATTTATATCTTCAAAAAAAGAACATAATTATTTATTATTATTGTTTTTGAACAGATGTCATAAAAAAAGACACGAAATTAACTTTCATTTAATTAATTTAATTAATGTGCAGATTGTTATGAATTTGAATCATTAAATTAAAGTTTCCATCATTCGTTAACATAACTTTGTTAGCTAGTAATCCAAACGAGAGTGAATAATATATAATATAAATATTGTATTATGAAAAGATTTTACTTACATACTTTGAAAAAAAAAACAGTTCATAAAACTTCTTTATCAGCAAACTTGTTTACCAAATAAATTTCACTACCAATCATTTTACCAATCGATAATTATGAAATTCTAAGAAGACATAATTAGGATTAGAGACAAGTAACCTCAAGAAAAAAAATTGGTAATATAAATTAAAAATCAATAGACCTTAGTTTACAAATTAATAAAAATAGCTTTTTCACATTTAATCTAATACAATATATATTTTATTGCAAGATACATAGCAAATTTGGTAAGATTTTTACATGAATGCTTACATCGACATTCTCTTTAAATGATACGTAAGTATCAATTAATTTCATATTCACTTAAGTCAAAAGGAATAACAAATATTAACTTCCCCACTTTGGACTTTCCTAAAATTTTTCTAATTTTTAAAATTTCTCAATCCTTAAAAAAATCTTACAATAATTTTAAATACTAACTATCTAATCAAAAATATTTAAAAACATATGATTCTAATATTATCTATTTGGAAAACTAAATAAAATATTTATTGATATCTTATATTATAAAATAAATGATTTTAATTTTAATTTATTTAAAAATATTTTATTAACAAAACTAAAAAGTATAAAAATAAGTTATCCGTATCATGTATATTATTAAAATATTTAAAATATTTATTTTTCTAAATAACTAAAATTAATTCACGCACTGCGCAAATTACTGTGATTTCAAATATAAATATATATAAACATTTTTATGTTATAATCATTCTTTTATATATACATATTTTATGTATATAAACTGCATATTTATAATAATAATTATTTACTTCAATAATAAAAATATACCTCAAAACGTTACTCTAATGATTGAAAATAGTTAAAATATACTTTTTATTTTTTTTTAACATTTTGTTAATGTGCTCAATAATATTATTTATAATATGGTTTTTTTATTCTTTCAATATTTGTTTATCTTATGTTTTGAATATTCTAATTTTTTAACTAAATATTTAATTCTTTTATGATTGGATATCTTGAGTATCTTATATATATAGGTATTTTATATATACTTTAAATAAATTAATTAAATAATATTATTTTATATATTTACAAATTTAAATATTTAAAATTAATTCGTACATCGCACGAATAAAAGCTAGTTGCACATAAATTTTACCTTCTAATATCCTTTTTAAAGTTTAAATTTAAAAATTTTCAAATTGAAAATAACAAGTCCTAAATGCCAACACTATCAAACCGCCGGCTTAAAAGATGAAAAATTGCCAATGAGGTCTTGGCTTAGTGGCAAGGAGGAAGCCCTAAGACTTTGAGGTCTCAGGTTCGAGTCTCATCAAGTGTGAGCTTGAGTTAGTCTAGTTATTTATTAATTTGTTTAGTTTGTTATAATTATTTACTAGTTTACCTAGTTTGAGTAATGTGATTTTCATAGTTACCTGTTCATGGAATATAATATGCTGATTGTGATTGTAACTTCTAATGAAAATGTACTACTCAAAAAAAAAGATGAAAAATTAATGCATGATCAAAAGTTGGTTTCTTAACAGTGTTTGACAAATTAACATTTATTGTCAAACAAGTTTTTTTTTAAATCACGAAGTGTTTTCATATCATATTGAATATAAGATTAATTTTTGTTCATTTTGTGTGACTAGTGCTGGTTCAAAAAAATTTGACTTAATGAAGATTGAAACACGGTACTTTTTACTGTAGATTGTCTTCACTTAGAAAGTCGATAAAACCTTATACTACTGAATTAACCTTTTGGGTTTCTAACAATTTTTTGATTCAGTGATTAATGAAGAATTATAATATATTACAAAATTTAAATTCGAATGCAAACAACAAATTAGCATTTATCGATTTATCAAAATTCGTTTAGATGTACGATGAGTCATAAAACGTAACTATAACACAAGACTATGGATCGATTCACACATATCTAATCAATCGCATCCAATGGGCCCTCAATATATCATGTTTTCCACATATCGGTGCTCACTTGCATCCAATAAGCCCTCAATTGATCATAATTTCAGATATTTTCCCCATATTAGTGCCATCAATATTATTTCTGCAGCATTAGATGTTATATCAGTCATACTCAGACTAGGGTCAAGCTTTTGATATAATTACAATAAGCAATTCCATAGACACATCTACTAAAATTAGGTGTTCATGCATTGTTCCATGTTAAAATTTAATTAGGTGATATACATATATATATATATGTATATCACCTAATTAATTACAAATATTTAATTTTTAATTATCTTCATCTAATATTTAATTACAAATTTTACTAACTGACTCGTTTGCCGTGTATAAAAAAATTATATTATTTCATACATCAATAAAAAAATTTTATACATGAATAATATGATATATACGATTGTCAGAAAGGAATCAAATTAGAGAAAAATTGTGACATATTTTAAGATATGAAGTCAAACACTTTATTTCCAAGCTCAATTATAAACATAAGATTTTTTACTATAGATCGTCATCACTTAAAAAGTCAATAAAATCTTATACTATTGAATAACTTTTTAAGTTTCTAACAACCTTTTGATTCAGTAATTAATAAAGAATTATAATATATTACAAAATTTAAATTCAAATTCAAACAACAAATTAACATTTATTGATTTATCAAAATTCGTTTAGATGTACGATGAGTCCTAAAACGTAACTATAGCACAAGACTATGGATCGATTCACACATATCTAATCAATCGCATCCGATGGGCCCTCAATAGACCATATTTTCCACATATCAGTGCTCACTTGCATCCAATAAGCCCTCAATTGATCATAATTTCAGATATTTTCCCCATATTAGTGCCATCAACATTATTCCTGCAGCATTAGATGTTATATCAGTCATACTCAGACAAGGGTCGAGCTTTTGATATAATTGCAATAAGCAATTCCATTGACACATCTACTAAAATTAGGTGTTCATGCATTGTTCCAGTTAAAATTTAATTAGGTGATATACATATACATACGCGCATCCAGACAAAGAAAATTATCTTCATCTAATATTTAATTCCAAATTTTACTAACTGACTCGTTTGCCATGTATTAAAAAAATATTATTTCATACATCAATAACAAAATTTTATACATAAATAATATGATATATATATATATATGATTGTCAGAAAGGAATCAAATTAGAGAAAAATTGTGACATGTTTTAAAATATGAAGTCAAACACCTCATTTCCAATCTCAATTATAAAAAAAATAAAAATAAATTGTGAGCAAGGTGATCTAGAAATCAGAGCCCGAACATTTAAGGTAAGTAAGAGTTCAATAAGTTTGGATTAATGATTTCTCTGGTAGTGATTTTGGCATTATTGGCCATTTTTTTCCAAGTTTACACCCATGGTAGACTTAAAATTGTAAAAAATGATGACAATATACATACATACATATATATATATATATATATATATATATATATATATATTAGAGGAATCTAGATTAATTTGACCGGCCTAATATTCATGAAAACAAGGTGTCCAAAACCAAGTAGTAGAGTTAATATAATATATTTGTAAAATGTAACGTCTGGCTTAAGCAGATGCATGTATACTTTTTTAATATAATATCAGTGAATCTCAATAGGTTACGTAAGGTTAATTTAGTTGTGAATACCCAATTTTTCAACATGTGAATGGCTGACTTTTTTGTGATATTTTTAAAATTAATTGTTTAGTGACACTTATAAATATTTTAAACGATAAAAAAATAACACTACTAAAAATTTAATATTTTTAGTGAAATACATTTTTGTTTAGAATAATTTAAGATTTCATCATAAAATTCCTAAGATCGAATCTTAAAAAATATATAAAAAAAATAACAACTGTGAAATGAGGATGGGCTAAAATCATTTATATAGTCCGAAGTATATATTATATGTACCAAATATATATATATATATATATGAGGAGGGATCCAGTTACACATGTGTAAAACAAATTTAGTTTTACACACTTTTATTTTTTTTATACGATTTATAATTTTTTAATCCGAGCATTGAATTTTATGTTCTATTCACATAGATCATGCATGCCAAATTTCAAATTAATCGAATACATCTAACTATTTATTTCATCAAATAAAATTTCAACCGTTGATATATATTGAAAAAATATTATTCTCAAATAAAATGATAGAAATAGTAGATTGATTCAAAATTTTACGTTCATAATAAATATGAGTAGGTTATTAAATCCAACGGTTGGTTTGCAAAAATATTAATCCTATATGAAGATATAAAACTGTGTAAAATAATTTTGTTTTACACATGTGTAAGTATATCCTTACTATATATATATATATATATATATATATATATATATATATATATATATATATATATATATATAAGATCGGCATGGGATATATAAGATGTGTAATTTATATCACATATAATTTATGACTCTTATAAATTAAGTTAATTTTAAAAGATGGTGTGAGCTTAATAGGTGATAATTTTAGCAATTAAGTTTTCATCAACATCATGGTTTTTGGTTTATTATTATGAAACAATACAAGCCTAACATCAACTCTTCGTCTCTACATAAAAGTCCCCTAATTAATTCATAATAACTGTAAATTTTTTTATATTTATAATAATCAAAAAATTAATTTTGATCATTGAAACTAAAAATTGAATAAACGCTTTTTAAAATGTTAATGAAGTGATAAATAGCCATAATTTGTTAACAATATCTTACAAAATTATACTTATACCTGTAAATATGAACTTATGAAGGATTTACCTCAAAAAAAAAATTATGGCTTGTGAAGGAAATCAAGCATTGTAGACACCCTATTTTGTCCGGGGTCTTAATTTGTATAAATAATTAATTGGGTTGGGTGACATTGTATTTTAATTTAACGATTTAGAATTAGGCTAGAATTAAATTAGAATTTTTAGATTTAGAATTAACATTAATTAGGGAATTAAAATTAAAATAGGATTTAGGAATAAAAAAAGAGAGAGAAAAGATAAGAAGAAATAAAAATAAAATTAATTTTAAGATAGGATAATTAGATTTTTATGGATTAATATTAAATTTGATAGAGTTAGATTAGGATTAACATAAGAATTAAATAGATAAAGGATAAAAATAGGAGATAATTATCAGAATAAGTATAGTTGTATTAGGACTCTAACAAGTTTTTGAACTATAAAAAGGGATCAAGGCTCATGATTGGGACACACAACAAATACACAATCAAACACTCAACCTTGACAGAAAATCCTACCGAGCATCATCACCAAGCTTGCCCCCATACTGTGGCCATCATCATCTTACACTGATCATTGTTACCCTGTCCATTGTGGATTGGAGTTTGTCGGTTGTATCAATTTCTTGGTTGTCAATCGCTGCACCACCGTGAGCAACTCATCGCCAAACAAGCTTGTTCGCTTGTCACGCATCTTGTCTGGTTACTGCTTGGATGTTTGCTGCCACCGCCCCTGTTCCTCACAATTCTTATTATTCACGTGAGCTGTAGTTTGGAAATACAAAGGAAAGCTTGGTTTTTGTCCCTTTACAGGTAAGTAAAAAACGTTTAATTAATGTTAGTGGGTAGTTTATGATTGTTAGGTTATTATATATCTATAATTGGGTATTAATTGTTTATATAATAATTAAATTAATAGTTAATAATTTAACATATAAATAATGTGGTAATAATTTGTACATAAACATTTATTTCGATAATGGCTAACATTTGTTTTAATAAGGTTAAATAATATTAATTTGATAATAATTTGTTAATTAATTCAATAATTTAATAAATCTAATAATTTGGTAAGTTCATGATAGTACTAATGTTTAATTGGATAATAATAAAGAAAAATAATAATTTGTATACTTAAATTGATTGACATATAAAATTAAATAGATAATAAATCATAAAATTTAGAGATAAATTGAGATTATTCCGATGATGGAATTCTGAGGTGTCACGAATGGTTGATATTTCAGATTTTCTAGGTGAGGATGTTTTCCATGAATTTCGCCAGAATGATGGAAAATTCATGGAAGATGTTCAATATTAAAATATATATGTAAAATATTTAATTATTATAAAATTATAACTACTTAATAAAATAAAAAAAATTATTATTCCGATGATGGAATTCCGAGTGTCACGAATGGTTGACATTTTGGAAATTCCTAGGTGAGGATATTTGCCTTAAATTTTGCCAGCATGATGGAAGATTTAAGGTAAGTGTTCAATATTAATAATCGATATTTATTTCTAAAAAACATAAATATATATTAATAATCAATCTCTATAAAATAAACATAAATATTAATAAGAAATTAGGGAATAATGATTAAAAAAATAAAAATATAGTAATAATAAATTGAGAATAAGTGGAGGTTATCCCGATGATGGAATTATAACGTGTCACGAATGGTTGACACTTTTAAATTCTTAGGTGAGATGTTTTCTTTAAATTTTGCCAGCATGATGGAAGATTTAAAGAAAATTTTCAAGAAGAATAATCGACATTTATTTTCAAAAGATAAATAATATTAAAATAAAGATAAAAATAAAATAAAAATAAAGGAAAATTAAAAGAGGAATAAAAAGAAGATAAAATAAGGATAAAAGATAAAAAAAATAATAAAATTAAGATATTTCATAAATGATTTAACAAATCTGACGACGGAGCCTCTCCGAGAAAGACGAATGGGATTTCTTGGATACTCTTGAGGTGAGGATGAAATTTAAGGAATTCTGCCAGCATGATGGAGAGTTTCTTAGAAATTGTCCAATATTTAAATTTAACAAGATAAAAAAACCATTTAGTTGAAAATTATTAAAGATATCACAAAATTAGTTGGTACCATTTTAGGATGGGCGTTGTGGGGGTGCTAATCCTTCTCCACACGTAACCGTACTCCCGATCCCTAGATTCTTTGAATGTAGACCATGCCTTATCTTTAGACAAGAATAGGTGACCAATCACACCTTAGGTTTGAATGGTTGGTGGCGACTCCTAGAATTTTAAAGTCTAGCGGATAGGTTCACGGACCTAGACGTTATGACAGCTTGGCGACTCCACTGGGGACTTTTAGAGAGTCAGGCCAATAGGAAATTTTGTGATTATCTTGAATTTTTGATTAAATGTTTTTTATCTTGTTTTGTTGTATATATTGCTTGTTATGTTATCTTTATTTGAGGGGCATTTAAAATGGAGTCTTGTTCCTTCACACACACACATCACTTGCATGAGCATGCATGAGCCTTCTACCCAGGCTTCGTCCTTTTTAGGAGGAAGTATAGTAACTACGCTCTCGTGAGGTGGTAACTTCCGCAATGGCTAGCGAAATACTTCCACTCAAATTGAACCTTTCCGTTTGTAGCCTGTGATGGGTGAGGATTGGGTGCCTTACTAGTCTTGTGTGGACAACAGTGAGGAACAATTTGGGAACCTTTAGACCTTGAATTATCCAAGCATAGCATGTAATAAAACATAAGACCTAGCCTTAGGGTGGAACCATACAAGATTGAAATGTATACTCAAACCCAAGATAGGACACATGAAGGAATAAGTTTTACTTCCTCCTTTTTACATTGTTTTTCAAAAAATTTTCAAAAAAATGTAGTTTTTCTTTCTTCCATTTTTCAAAAACAAAAAAACAAAAAAAAAGAGTTTGTCTGTATCATTGAGTCATGCATAGTTGTGTTTGATTTTGCATCACATAACATATCATTCACGTAAATTTGCATTTGTCTTGTCATAAGAATGAACACACTTTTAATTGTTAGGAAAGATTACTAGACCTAAATGCATTCCATATACATTCATTTTTGTGCATAAACATATCATCACATGAAATATAATTTCAACTTAATTGTGGCACTCAAGGTATCAAAATTATATCCACTGGACGATCTGCCCTCCACAGATATCATACAAGGTATCAAGCACGCATGATGGAAGAGGATCAAAATATTAGGATAGAAAAGTTGGAAAGGGAAAATACAGAGATAAGGGGGCAATTGAGTGAAATTACCCAGTTACTCAAAACCATGATTAAAGGAAAGGAGAATATGGGTAATCAAGAGGAGTCTGTCCAAGAGGCTCAACAAAGCGTGCGAGACAACCCCATTTTTGTTCCTGAAGGAAGCACTATTAAAGCTCCAACGCCTCTACAGATACAAGTTCAAAACCCAGTGGAGGTACCAAATTTAGATGATCCCACAGAGCTAGAAAAGTTGAAGCATAAGGAAGAATATAGTGGTACTAAAGCCCAGCTAAGCTTGATAGAGGAAAGACTAAGTGCCATGGAAGGAGTTGATTATTTTGGACCCATTGATGCTGAAAGGTTGTGTTTAGTACCAGGTGTTGTCCTTCCATCAAAATTCAAGGTGCCCGAATTTGAAAAATTCAATGGAACATCGTGCCCAAAAGATCATCTCACCATGTACTGTAGAAAGATGGCGGCATATGCATGGGATGACAAGCTATTAATTCATGTTTTTCAAGACAGTTTGACTGGGTCAGCCGCTAAGTGGTACAACCAATTAGAAAGGAGCAAAGTTCCTTCTTGGTCTGAGCTGGCAAGAGCTTTTATAGCTCAATACAAACATGTGTCCGATGTAGCTCCTGATCGCTTATCTCTCCAAGGTATGGAAAAGAAGAGGGATGAGAGCTTCAAAGAATATGCCCAACGATGGAGAGACATGGCGTCGCAAGTTCAACCTCCTTTAACTGAAAAGGAAGTCACCATGTTCTTTTTGAACACTCTCAAGGCACCCTACTATGAACGTATGCTTAGTAGTGTAACTAAGAACTTTGCAGACATGGTGTAACCGGTGAAGCCATTGAGAATGCCATCAAGAGTGGTAAGATTGAAGCACCAATGAATGATAGTAGGAGGGGTGGATTCTTGAAGAAGGAAGGAGATGCACAAGCTGTCTCAAACAATTCACGTCACTCTTATAACTCTTATTTACCTTCAGTGAATTATGTTTATTCTCAACCCCACCCACAAACTCATCATCAGAATGCTTACCAACCCATTTCCCATTCACAAGACCCCACTTTTTCACCTAATGACCAAAAGAATACTCGAGCTAGTCGAAATGTCACAATAGACCCTATACCAATGACATACACAGAGTTGTTCCCACAGTTGGTAAGGGGTCACCTTATTGCCCCTGTTTATGTAGAGCCCTTGAAGCCTCCCTACCCAAAGTGGTATGATCCTAATGCAAAGTGTGCTTATCATAATGACAATATTGGTCACTCTATTGAGAATTGTATGGGCTTGAAGAGGAAAGTCCAAGCACTTGTCAACACTGGAATTTTGAGTTTTGAGGCAAAGAATAACCCAAATATGAAGGATAATCCTCTGCAGATCACACAAGGGGTAGCGGTTAATGCTATGGAAGAAAGTGGATGATATTGATTGATTCACTAACTTGAAGATTATGGTTGTTTCTTTGTTTCTAATTTCATTCATCTTAGGATATTTCAATTTCTTAGGTAATATAGGAGTGCCTAAGCCCAAAAGGCATTAAGAGTTTCTTTTATGTATTGGGCCAGTTTTCATTTGTTTTCATTTTCAATAAAGGATTAGTGTGATGCATATTTCTTAATTCCTCATTCCAATCTTGTTCTTTAATGCCAAACACCAATACCCATATTCTCTACATTGTTACCAAGCTTAAAAGTATCCAAATAATGAACATGATAATGATAATGGCAATGAGTGTAAGATTCAATTCTGAAAGAACCACTTTGTTTGGTTGGATGGATTTTCAGTTTGCCAATATTGTTCAAGCAAGAAGAGAATAGAAGATATTTGTCTAAAATCTTCACCTATAGAATGTTACGAGTAAAGGTGAATCTCTACATGAAGTTCTAATAAGTTTGTCTATGTTCAATAGATGACCTTTAATGAGAGTACTTGATTGAGATGAGAAATGGCCATCTTTCACTACCTTTCAAGCGTGAGTAAAATTATCCATTGATCACCCCTTTTGAGCCTATTATATTCTTTTTGATGTAACCCACCAAGAATCACCCTCTACACTGGGGGGCAAATAAAATAGAAGATGAAAGATTTGTGGGGCAAAGTAAAAATATAAAAAGGGGCAAATAAAAAAAACCTTTTGTGAAAAAAAAAGAGAACAAAAAAGAAAAAGAGAATGAAAAAGGAAAGAGGGTTTGAATCAAGAAAGTGAAAACCCTAGTCACATTTGAATAAAAAAGGAGAGAGAAAGCAAATTAGAATGGGGCAAAAGTCAAAATGCCTAAATGATTCATGAAAAATGATTCTTGGTTTGATAAACCCTAAAACACTTATTTTGGGCCTATATTATCCTTTCTTTCATGAACCCTCACCTGAGCCTACATTACGTGCCTTAAAAGTCCATTTTGATCAAATATGAGTACTCTTATTGAAGAATCATGTGTTGAACAAAGGCATACTTACACTATGAGATAATGATCCTTTGGATGAAATTAGGACACGCAGATCAAGATAAGCAAAAAGATTTCATCTAGATTGAAGAAGTGGGATTCCAAAGACTCTCTTGGATCCATGTGAACATTAAATTGGGTGAAGAAATATCTGATGTTGGGGCATGAATCAGAATGGAGAACAGATAAGAGAAGTTTCATCAAGGACAATGAAGTTGAAAATGAAGAGAAATGAATAAAACAAAATGAAAGAAAAGAAAATGAAAAAGAAGAAAAAAGGAAAAAAGAAAAAAAAAGAGATGAAAGGAGAATTCAGATCGAAAACCCAAAAAGGGCGGTTTGGATCAATGGAGTGCATCTAAGTTGAAAACCTGAAAAGGCGACTTAGATACCAAAAAGCTGGATGTCAATGATATTGGGGCAAAGAGGATGTTTTGATGAACTCAACATAATCAGATTAATGGACCTTTGAAGGGAATTTTATATTCATTGATCAAAATTGTTTGAATTGTTTTTATTTGGATACTATTACCTAATCCTAAAAATTCTCACTTTTCATTCAAGCCTACTTTCCTTCTAAGCCTGACAATTTCTTGTTAAATCTTTCCAAATGTTGAATAATACCACTCTCTTCATTTCACTTATCATTTCTTTGCTATATCCTTACCTTGAGGGATTGAGAAAATGTGTTGCATTGATCTTGAAATTAGAATGGTAATGAATGTTTGCTTGGCAAAATATGTGAAAGACTCCTATATTATTTAGGAAAATGAAAGAAAAGGAAATTTGTGGATAAATGGAAATTGGAAATCAAGAAAAATCAATGAATAAGAAAGAATGAATGATGAGGTCTCAGTAAAGATTTTAATGAGTAAATGAGTGACCAGATAGAGAGGAAAATAAAAAGAAGAATCAAGGGAGAAGATAAGATAAAGAGGGCATGAAGACAAGAGTTTAATTGGGTAAGAAAAACGGAAGAAGGAAAATGAGGAAAGAAATAAGAAATAGAAGGACAAGAGGACAGATGAAAGAGAAGAATGCATGAGATGGATTGATAAAGAATAACCTTGTTGTTGCCACAATTGAGCTTGAAATGTTTTTCGAAAAAACATTGCATGGATAGAGTAGATTGCATCATAGAGATAAAACAGATTGCTTGAATGACATTGCATGGATAAAACAGACTGCATTACATGGATAGAATTGATTGCATCAATAACATTGCATGGATAGACTAGATTGCATGAATGATATTGCTTGAATAAGATAGCTTACATGAATGACCTTGCATGGATAGAACAGGTTGCAATTGCATGGATAAGATAAATTTCCCAAGATTTCAAATTTTAACAAGAAAAGGAATTTTAGAGGGGTTTCCTAAAATTTCAAAAATTAGATAAGAGAAGTTTTGGAGGAGTTTCCCAAAATTTCAAATTTTGGACAAGAAAAGGAGTTTTAGAGGGGTTTCCTAAAATTTCAAAAATTAGACAAGATAGAAGTCTTGGAGGAGTTTCCTAAGATTTCAAATTTTGGACAAGAAAAAGAATTTTAGAGGGGTTTCCTAAAATTTCAAAAATTAGACAAGATAGAAGTCTTGGAGGAGTTTCCCAAGATTTCAAATTTTGGACAAGAAAAAGAATTTTAGAGGGGTTTCCTAAAATTCAAAATTTGACAAGAAAAGAAGTTTTGGAGGGGTTTTCCAAAATTTCAAAAAAGAGAAGAAAAAGAATTTTAGAGGGGTTTCCTAAGATTCAAAATTTGACAAGAAAAGAGATTTTAGAGGGATTTCCTAAAATTTCAAAAATTGGACAAGAATAGAAGTTTTGGAAGGGTTTCCCAAAATTTAAAAATTTTGATAAGAAAAGGAATTTTAGAGGGGTTTCCTAAGATTCCAAATTTTGACAAGAAAAATTTAGAGGAGTTTCCTAAAATTTTCAAAAAAAAAATCAGAACTTTTTAAGACAAGATTTTAAAGTTTGACTGCCTGCCTGTTTAGGAGGAGCTATTAGACAAGATTTTTAAAGTTTGACTGCCTGCCTGTTTAGGAGGAGCTTTTAGACAAGATTTTAAAGTTTGACTGCCTGCCTGTTTAGGAGGAGCTTTTGGACAAGATTTTAAAGTTTGACTGCCTGCCTGTTTAGGAGGAGCTATTAGACAAGATTTTTAAAGTTTGACTGCCTACCTGTTTAGGAGGAGCTTTTAGACAAGATTTTAAAGTTTGACTACTTGCCTGTTTAGGAGGAGCCTTTTGGACAAGATTTTTAAAGTTTGACTGCCTGCCTGTTTAGGGGGAGTTTTTTAGACAAGATTTTAAAGTTTGACTGCCTTTCTGTTTAGAGGGAGCTTTTTGAAAAAATAAAAAAAAATTTTAAAAAAAAGAGAAGTCAGACAAAATAGGTGTCTATGTCTTTGTGCAATTACTATTTCACAGCAAATGCACAAAGAGGGGCAGCTGTAGACACCCTATTTTGTCCGGGGTCTTAATTTGTATAAATAATTAATTGGGTTGGGTGACATTGTATTTTAATTTAACGATTTAGAATTAGGCTAGAATTAAATTAGAATTTTTAGATTTAGAATTAACATTAATTAGGGAATTAAAATTAAAATAGGATTTAGGAATAAAAAAAGAGAGAGAAAAGATAAGAAGAAATAAAAATAAAATTAATTTTAAGATAGGATAATTAGATTTTTATGGATTAATATTAAATTTGATAGAGTTAGATTAGGATTAACATAAGAATTAAATAGATAAAGGATAAAAATAGGAGATAATTATCAGAATAAGTATAGTTGTATTAGGACTCTAACAAGTTTTTGAACTATAAAAAGGGATCAAGGCTCATGATTGGGACACACAACAAATACACAATCAAACACTCAACCTTGACAGAAAATCCTACCGAGCATCATCACCAAGCTTGCCCCCATACTGTGGCCATCATCATCTTACACTGATCATTGTTACCCTGTCCATTGTGGATTGGAGTTTGTCGGTTGTATCAATTTCTTGGTTGTCAATCGCTGCACCACCGTGAGCAACTCATCGCCAAACAAGCTTGTTCGCTTGTCACGCATCTTGTCTGGTTACTGCTTGGATGTTTGCTGCCACCGCCCCTGTTCCTCACAATTCTTATTATTCACGTGAGCTGTAGTTTGGAAATACAAAGGAAAGCTTGGTTTTTGTCCCTTTACAGGTAAGTAAAAAACGTTTAATTAATGTTAGTGGGTAGTTTATGATTGTTAGGTTATTATATATCTATAATTGGGTATTAATTGTTTATATAATAATTAAATTAATAGTTAATAATTTAACATATAAATAATGTGGTAATAATTTGTACATAAACATTTATTTCGATAATGGCTAACATTTGTTTTAATAAGGTTAAATAATATTAATTTGATAATAATTTGTTAATTAATTCAATAATTTAATAAATCTAATAATTTGGTAAGTTCATGATAGTACTAATGTTTAATTGGATAATAATAAAGAAAAATAATAATTTGTATACTTAAATTGATTGACATATAAAATTAAATAGATAATAAATCATAAAATTTAGAGATAAATTGAGATTATTCCGATGATGGAATTCTGAGGTGTCACGAATGGTTGATATTTCAGATTTTCTAGGTGAGGATGTTTTCCATGAATTTCGCCAGAATGATGGAAAATTCATGGAAGATGTTCAATATTAAAATATATATGTAAAATATTTAATTATTATAAAATTATAACTACTTAATAAAATAAAAAAAATTATTATTCCGATGATGGAATTCCGAGTGTCACGAATGGTTGACATTTTGGAAATTCCTAGGTGAGGATATTTGCCTTAAATTTTGCCAGCATGATGGAAGATTTAAGGTAAGTGTTCAATATTAATAATCGATATTTATTTCTAAAAAACATAAATATATATTAATAATCAATCTCTATAAAATAAACATAAATATTAATAAGAAATTAGGGAATAATGATTAAAAAAATAAAAATATAGTAATAATAAATTGAGAATAAGTGGAGGTTATCCCGATGATGGAATTATAACGTGTCACGAATGGTTGACACTTTTAAATTCTTAGGTGAGATGTTTTCTTTAAATTTTGCCAGCATGATGGAAGATTTAAAGAAAATTTTCAAGAAGAATAATCGACATTTATTTTCAAAAGATAAATAATATTAAAATAAAGATAAAAATAAAATAAAAATAAAGGAAAATTAAAAGAGGAATAAAAAGAAGATAAAATAAGGATAAAAGATAAAAAAAATAATAAAATTAAGATATTTCATAAATGATTTAACAAATCTGACGACGGAGCCTCTCCGAGAAAGACGAATGGGATTTCTTGGATACTCTTGAGGTGAGGATGAAATTTAAGGAATTCTGCCAGCATGATGGAGAGTTTCTTAGAAATTGTCCAATATTTAAATTTAACAAGATAAAAAAACCATTTAGTTGAAAATTATTAAAGATATCACAAAATTAGTTGGTACCATTTTAGGATGGGCGTTGTGGGGGTGCTAATCCTTCCCCACACGTAACCGTACTCCCGATCCCTAGATTCTTTGAATGTAGACCATGCCTTATCTTTAGACAAGAATAGGTGACCAATCACACCTTAGGTTTGAATGGTTGGTGGCGACTCCTAGAATTTTAAAGTCTAGCGGATAGGTTCACGGACCTAGACGTTATGACAAGCATCCTTCACATGTCCTCACCCTCCTTAACGTCTTGATCCATGCTATGCACATCATTGAATGGGGAATTATATATGAAGGTGGGGCACGGGGGGCAAAAGTAGGTATCCTTCTAATACAATAGGTATCCTTCTAATACAAAACAAAATATAAGTGAAAATAAAAAATCTTAAGGGCTGTGTATATTTGTTTATGGGTAGGGACGTTATTAAAGTTTGAAAGTTAGTTCGATTTTTGAGTGAATTTGAATAAAATTATTAAGTGTAATAAATGGATTTAGACAAAAATAATTAGATCTGATGAATTTTCGAGCTAGGCTTAGGTTTTACCATTTGAGACAAAAGCCCGATCCAAAAATTATTAATATTAAAAACTTTTATATATATATTTACTAAGTATAATGTAATTATATGTATATAAAATATTGTTAATTAGTAAACACGATTATATAATTTTAATTTAAAAAGAATAAAAGAATAAAAAAGGCTAAAGGGTCAAAAAAACCCTAGAAAAATAAAGGATTCCGCAATTAAATTTCTTTTTTTTTCGCAATCAACTGAGCTCTTATATTTTCAATTATATAATTTTAATTTAAAAAGAATAAAAGAATAAAAAAGGCTAAAGGGTCAAAAATGCCCTAGAAAAATAAAAGATTCCGCAATTGAACTTTTATTTTTTTGTACTGAGCCTTATATTTTTAATTTCACTCTTTTAAAACCTTATTTGGACGAAAAACGTTAGGTCTATTATTTTTTTGACTACGTGTACTATACAG
Source organism: Heritiera fomes (assembly GCA_032173925.1). Classification (NCBI taxonomy): domain Eukaryota; kingdom Viridiplantae; phylum Streptophyta; class Magnoliopsida; order Malvales; family Malvaceae; genus Heritiera; species Heritiera fomes. The sequence continues at coordinate 8,394,938 of JAPDPM010000009.1, read as the reverse complement.
ATTTAACAGTTTTCATACTGATTTCACGGTTTTCATCCATAAAAAGACTCAATTGAGTGAAAATTGAATTGTAATGGCTCAATTGATTGCTATAGGGGCTCAATTGTAGAAACTATTTTTTCAAGGGTCTTTTTGACCCTTTAGCCAATAAAAAAACAAATAAACAAAATATTAAAATGAAAAAAAGAAAATATTTGGGTAGGGTCAAATCAAGCTCGAATTTATATAATATATGTAAAGACGGACCTTAGCTAAAAATCAAGCTCAAATAAGTGGATCAGACCAAGCTCGAACTTGTATATAATTCATTAATATTTAATATATGGTTTAGGCTCTGTCCAAATCTAGCCCAACCTGTGAACTGATCTAGCTATGCACAGGTGTGCAAATACCATGTTTACAAGAAATATTACAACGAGACTGTAGATTTTGGGAGTTATTAAAATAAATTCTAGTATTTTAAAAATATATTCTTTTTTGTTACAATAAGAAAAACTAAGAAAACTCTAATTCAGTCTACAATTGCGAGGAAAATTGATGCCCCGTGCACATGCTAATAACAAAAATCTTTAGAATAAAGGTGGTGTTCGCAAGCTGTTCATAGTCCACTTTCAAATCATATCCTGACTTTGCTAAAGCATCTGCGCAAAAATTACCTTCTTTAAAGACATGATGAATTGTATAGTTTCGTTTTAGGTGAAATACATAGACCCCTTTGTCGTAACGGTTTCGCGCTCGACAATTTTGAAAAACGTTTAAAAACAAAAAGGGAGTCGCCACCAATCTTTTTTGACTAGGTGTGATTGGTCAACTAAAAATATTTACCTTTTTAACAAAATCTTAAAATTAATTAAGTTTTATTAAAAATACAAATTTTTGGTCTGCGAAAACAAAAATCGGGTTCGGGAGTACGGTTACATGTGGGGAAGGATTAGCACCCCCACGACGCCCGTTAAAAAACAGTACCATAACAATCATGTGTTATCCTTTGGTTTTAATAAAATGATCTTAATTTAATATTTAAAATTAATTCCTTTTTATTCCATTTTTGAAGCATTTTATTATTTATCAAAATTATTTTTCATCTTAAAAAAAGTTAAATTTTGTTTATCGAAAGTAAGTGTGAACCATTTTGTATTGAATAATTAAATCGAATACTCCAATACTTTTAGCAGCATTTGAAATAATTTTCCTCACTTAGAGATTTCTTAAGAATCACTACTTGTGACTTCTACATAATCTCATCCTCGGAAGGATTCACACCCATTTCGAAAATCATCATGAATGCATATGATACAAAACAGATAAAAAATGATGCAAATGAATTTTTAATTTTTAAATTTCATTATTTATTTGTTTATTTACTTATATTTCTTTGTTTTAAAAAAGAAACTTATTCATTTTCATTTTTATTAAAAATTCAAATTATTGAAAAATCATACTAAACATTTCAATACTTTTGACAACGTTTAGTAGACTCTTCTCACCTAGGGATCAGTTAGGAATAACTACTTGTGACTTCCGTAACATCCCATCATCGGACTTTTAAATTAATTAAATTTTCCTTGATTTCCTTTTTCTTTTTTTTATATATATTTTTATACAATTTTTATCAACAATAATTAGTAAAAATACAAGTAAAAGAAATATTTTCAAAACTTTTATTTTATAACATGCCTTAATAATAATAATAATAATAATAATAATAATAATAATAATAATAATAATAATAATAATAATAATAATAATAATAATAATGATAATAATAATAATAATAATAATAATAATAACAATAATAAAACACAAATAATAATAATAATAATAATAATAATAATAATAAAAATAAAACACCAAAGTTACTAAAATTAAAAGAAATATACCTAAAAGATGTTGAGTTTTAGAAAACCCAAATTTCCTTTAAAATTGGCCCAAGTTGGACAACCCAAGAAGAGGCCCAAAAGGAGTTGAAATGGGTTGGATTCTGCTGGGCCGAGCGGGTCACGGACGGGCCGAACGCGGGTCGGATCGGGTCAGCAAACGGGTCGCAAGCTGCTGTGGAATCGGGTCGGGCGCGCGGATCCCCGGGTCGGGTCGGGTCGGTTCTACACGCGGATCCTTCTCCCGCGGGTGGGACGGACGGGTCGGGTGCGCGGATCCCGGGTCAGATCCCGTGTCCACGCTCGGGTCTTCTTACCTTCTATAAAAGCCTCCCTTTTTTTTCTTTTCACTTTTTCCTACTTTCTCCAAAAAAAAAAACAGAGAGCCTTTGAAGCTCTCGGCCAAGGCGATTCCCGGCAGCCGCTGGGGTCGCTTCCGGCCGCCGTTGGCCACCGTCGTCGGTGGCCAAACCCCAAAAAGATTGCCCTTTTCCGATTCTTCTCCCCCTCCTCTTTTCGATTCCGACCTTCGATTCACCAAAAAAATAGCCCTAACCTAGTAGATCTGAACCCCCCGAAAGCTTTTTACCCCTTTTTTTTGTTTTTTTGGTTTTTGGATCTAGTGTTGAATCTGGTTGTGGTTTTTTGGGTTGCTGTTTTTTTGTTTTTTGCAGGTGGGGATGGTGATGGTCGAAGGGGGCTGTGGTAGGGGCTGTGGTAATGGGGGTTTGTGGGTGTTAGCTAGCCTCGGGTTGAGGCTTTTGGGTTTTGGTTCGGTGATGATGATGCTCTGTTGGTCCAATGGTTGAGAGCTAAGGGTTTCGGGTAGCCAAGGGTTCTCGGTGGTGAGGGTCGAAAATGGTGATGGTGGTTTTTTTGGGTTCCCTTCTAGCTTGGGTCTGTGTCTGTTAAGATGATGCCCCCCCTGTTGTGTGTGGATGGTCCCGCCTTTTAAAGGGAAGTGTGTGTAGGGTCTAGTGTAGATGGGATGGGGAGACAGAGTTGGTGACCGGCGGTGGTGTCAGGCGGCAGTGGCTGATGGACAGCCTCGGGAAAGGGACTGGCAGGGGCTGATGGCTGGTCGGATTGGACAACTGACAAATAATAATAATAAAGATAAAAATAAAAATAATAACAAAACAAATAATAAAAAATAAAAATAAATAATAATAATAATAACAACAAAATGGGACAAAATTAGGTGTCAACAACTGCCCCTCTTTGCTCATTGTTGAGGATCAGGAATAGAGCAAAGACAAAAGACACTAATTTTGTCCGGCTTATGACCTAATCTCTTCTTCTTTTTTCTTTCTTTCTTTCTTTTTTTTCTTCTTCTTTTTTTCTTTTTTTTCTCTTTCTCTTTTCTTTTTTTTTCTCTTTCTCTTTTTTCTTTTTTTCTTCTTCTTTTTTTTGTATGCGCTCCTCTTATAGCAGAGGCGATGAAACTTTAAATTTAAATCATTCATTTTTTTGTTTTTTTTTTAAATGTGCTCCTCTTACAGGCGAGGCGATGAAACTTTAAATTTCTTTTTGTTTTGTTTGTTTTTTTCCTTTTTCAAGAAAGCTCCTCTTGCAGCAGAGGCAATGAAACTTAAAATGTTGTTTTTTCTTTCTTTTTTTTTTCAAAATGCTCTCCTCTTGCAACAGAGGCGATGAAACTTTAAATTTAAATTTGTTTTGTTTTTTTTCTTTTTTTTTTCGAGAAAGCTCCTCTTGCAGCAAAGGCAATGAAACTTTAAATTCCTTTCTGAAAATGTGCTCCTCTTGCAACAGAGGTAATGAAACTTTAAATTTCCTTTCTTTTTTTCTCTTTTTTTTTCGAGAAGGCTCTTGCAGCAGAGGCAATGAAACTTTAAATTTCTTTTTTTGAAATGTGCTCCTCTTGCAGTAGAGGTGATGAAACTTTAAAATTCTTCCTGAGAAAGCTCCTCTTGTAGCAGAGGCAATGAAACTTTAAATTCCTTTTTCCGAAATTGAGAGATTTCACATTTAAAGATTTGATTCGGAGATTCACATCCGAAATTTTAACTTGGAGATTCACATCCAGAATTGTAACTTTGTTTTGGAGATTCACGTCCAAAATTTTGAACTTAGAGATTCACATCCAAAATTTTAAACTTGGATATTCACACCCAGAATTTGATTTGGAATTCAGAGATTCACACCTGAAATTTTGATTTGGAGATTCACATCCAAAATTTTACGTTGGATTTGGAGATTCACACCCAATATTTTAACTTTGATTTGGAGATTCACATCCAAATCGAATTTCCCTATCTTAAAATTCCTTATCTTGATTTTTCTTCAATTTCATCTTTAAATCTTATGTTTAATCTCATTTCAAATTTAATCTCGAACCTCCTCTTTAAAATATAACCCTGAACTTTCTTCTTCTCCCTTCTTCTTCTTCTCTTTTTTTTTTCAACTTCAAGATCTTAATCTTCCAACCTCATATTCTAATCTTGCATTTTCTTGACCAGGATACATTCAGGCACTCAATTTGAGGATTTGCATTGAAAATTCCAAACGTAAACTTTGATATAGAGATTCGGATCTTAAATTCTGAGATTCTTATTTGAAATTTTGAGTTGGAGTTTCACATCCAAATATCCATTTTAGAGATTCACATCCGAAATTTCAGAGATTCTCACCTGAAATTTTGAGTTGGAGTTTCACATCCAAATATTAGATTCCGAGATTCACATCCGAAAATTTGACTTAGGGATTCACACTCAAAATTTTGATTCGGAGATTCACACTCGAAATTTTAACTTGGAATTCAGAGATTCACACCTGAAATTTGATTTGGAGATTCACACCCAAAAATTTGACTTAGGGATTCACACCCAAAATTTTAATTCGGAGATTCACATCTGAAATTTTCAACTTGGAATTCAGAGATTCACACCTGAAATTTGATTTGGAGATTCACACCCAAAAATTTGACTTAGGGATTCACACCCAAAATTTTAATTCGGAGATTCACACCCGAAATTTTAACTTGGAATTCAGAGATTCACACCTGAAATTTGATTTGGAGATTCACACCCAAAAATTTGACTTAGGGATTCACACCCAAAATTTTAATTCAGAGATTCACATTCTAAATTTTAACTTGGAGATTCACATCCAAAAATTTGAGTTAGGGATTCACACCCAAAATTTTAATTCGGAGATTCACATCCGAAATTTTAACTTGAAGATTCACATCCAAAAATTTGACTTAGGGATTCACACCCAGAAATTTTATTCGGAGATTCACATCCGAAGGAGCTCCTCTTGCAGCAGAGGCGATGAAACTTTAAATTTCCTTTCTTTTTTTCTCTTTTTTTCTTTTTTCTTTTTCTTTCTCTTCTTTCTTTTCTTTCTTGCTTTTCCTTCTTTTTCTTCTTTTTTTTGAACAAATTTTCCTCTATTTTTTAATCAATTTTTTTCAATCCAAAATCTCCTATATTCACCCTTTTTTTCAATATTTGGCTGATGCAATGATCACTGATGTAAATGCAATATCAACAATGTCAACGCAAATTTCTTTATCAATGATGTTAATGATCTTTTTTCCTCTTTCCTTTTTCTTTTCTTTTTTCTTTTTCTTCTTTTTTCTTTTTCTTCTTCTTCTTTTTTTTTTCAAATTAATTTTTTCAATCAAAAAACTCATATATTCACATTTTCAATGTTTGGCAGATGCAATGATCACTGATGCAAATGTAAATGCAATATCCATAATGCCAATGCAAATTTCTTTATCAATGATGTTAATGAATAGCCAACTATTATGATTTAGATATAGACAACTTTTGTCATGATGCAAATGCAAATGAATTCTATCAAGATGCAAATGCAAATGTTTCATGCAAATGTGCATTATAAAGATGCAAATGCAATTATCCAAAATTTTCTTTTGATTTTATCATCTTGTTGACGAAAACTTTTTCATTTTTGATTTCTCATCTACCTTACCTTAAAGTATTTGTCTCACCACTTGAAGCCATTTTTTACTATGCAACGAGGGTTGCCTCATGACAATCATCACATTTTTATTTCCCCCCTTTTTTTTAAAACACCCTAAGAATTTATTTTACAAACAAAATTTTCCCCCAAAATGGCATAAGAAATTCTTTGCGCCACAATAATTATTGAATTCTCTCTCATTTCTGCTTGAAACGCTATCAAAATTTTGATTAGCAATCGAAAAATTTTCAAACAAAATTGCCTCAAGCATCCTTTCCATTTTCAGATTCAAAAGATAAACAGCTTTTATTTTTGAAAACGTTTATCTATCCAAAACTTTTTAATTTCACAAGATTTCCCCACACAACAATGATCAAAGAAAGTTAAACACAAATGCGACAAAGAATTATCATTTGAGTTTCTTGAAGATTGGTGATCACTATTTAGGTAGGTGTGGGGGGAAGGTAATTTGTTCTCATCAAATGAATCAGGTGGTTTCACACATCAATGTTTTGGTTTGGCAAGAAAGGCTTACAACCTGATAGAAAATGAGATGAATGTTCCCTTATGTAGGCTCACAAATAAAACACAAGTTTTTCAAAAAAATAATGAATTCCTTGCAAATCATGGTTTTACGAAATGGTTTATCTTGAAATGCAGACAAAATTTGACACTCTTTTAATTTTCAATTTTATGTATTTTGATAGTTGTCAAGACTAACCATAATGGGCTCAAGCTTTTGCTGAGTTATTTGGGAATGGGGAGAAGGTTCAAAATTTTATATCAATCCCTTTAATGGATCATCAAAATGGACATTCTTGGTTCTCTTAAGGGTTATGAATGGTCATGGGTCTCATTGGAATCATTTCATAAAGTCACTTCTTGTTAGACCTTGACAATACCATGAATGAGCTCAAAAGGTTTTCACTTTTGCTCTAGACTGCCCCTTCTGGAGTTTTCACCCTAAAGCCTTATTCTCTTTTCTTCTTTTTTTTGTGTGATTGTTCCATCATGCACTTAAGAATTCAAAATTCATCCAAAATTGGCTGTGAAGATTCTTGAAGGATAATCTTAGTTGAGAAATGAGCTAAGTGCCTCACTGGTTATGATCATTCATCAAGGAAAAATCTCTTCAGTTTAAGTATCCACGCTTGATCGAAATGGACTTTTCAAGGTATGTAATGTAGGCCAGGTTTCGGGGTTTTCAAAGAATGGATAAAAAGGCCCAAAAATGTGTTTGAAGGTGATCAAACCAAGGATCGTTTAATATCATTTGAAGGCTTAACTCAACATTTGTCCTCATCCTTTTTTACTTCACCACACTTTCATTTTATTTTCTCCTCTTTTTTCTTTTTTCTTTTTTTTTATTTTGCTTTTTTTTACTTCAAAAGGAGTGAGGTCAAAATTTTGTAAAGCTAATTCATCTCACATTTGTCCCTCAACATGATAAACCATTTTGACTTAGAATTTTGGCTGGTCATTCGTACTCTTGGAGAAGGTTTTTGTATATGTGCCCCCCAATGTGGAGGGTGATCCTTGGTTAAGGTTTATTTAGAAAGAATTTATAAGGATCAAAGAGGGTAGCAAATGGATAAATTTCAAATTAGTAAAAAGGATGATGAAAGATGGCCATTTGTCATTTCAAACATGGTCACTTAAATTGACGAAAATTTCCTTGAGCCAAAAGGGTCAAACATTTTGTCTTTCTGGCTTTTTTGTTTTTCTGAATTGAATTTCTTGGATATTTTCAAATTTTGGTTCCTTATTCTTCTTCTTCTTCTTCTTCTCTCTTTCTTTCCCTCTCTCTCTCTCTCTCTCTCTCTCTCTCTCTCTCTCTCTCTCTCTCTCTCTCTTTTGTGTTATTTGGAATCATTCGAATATCCTGAGTACATGATGTCACAATCGATTTTTCTTTTTCATTTTTTTGTTTCATTTTTTTCTTTTTTTTTGCTTTTTTTTTTTGCTTTTGTTTTCTACAACTCATATGGCAACAAAACATTGCTACAAAATGCCCACAAACTAGTGAAAACTGTTGGAATTGACATATTTAACTTTGGGTTGTTCATGGTGTTTCTATCGAGAGAGGAAACAAGGGTATTGCATTATTTGGGCAAGTTAAGGGTATGGTAGTTTGTCCTCCTCGATTTTGGTTTTAATCACATGAATGAATCAAAGATTCAGAAATGGCCTAAGGAATCTCATGGTTTGTGGTTTTTCAAACAGATTCGGGCAATTCTGACGAGTATGACGCTCCTGTGGCCATTGATAGAAAGGAGTGGTTTCTAGCATAGTTTTGACACATATCAAATTACTAAAATTCAAATTTTAAAAGAGTATCATGCTTGATTTTTCAAGGAATCCAAAAATGAATTTTATCAAATTGATTGTTTCATCGTTCATTGCCCAGGTGAAGGCTATTACACTGTAATGGCATATTGTGATTGGATGAAAATGGATCATTTGAGTTCAAGCTTTTGCCCCTCAAATGCCTGAAGGCCTTTTACGAATTTTGGGGCATGGAAATGATTGGAGAGGGTAGTTGATGGGATGAATTTTTCTGATAATGATCACCAATTTTTCAAAACTCTCTTTAATCTTTCTTTATTTTGTCATTTTGTTCAACTTCTTTGATCATTTGGTTTAGTCATGTGAGGCTTTATTTGAATCATTTTATATATATATATATATATATATTAAAAAAATGTGATTTCTTTACAAAAAGAATCAATCAATGTCATTTATATATATCCAATACAATGACAAATCAAAATAAAAAATGTACATGAAAAATTTTCTACTATATTTTCAAAAAAATCTATTTACAACAATTAATGTCATAGCAAAGTAAAATACACAAATTTTTGTTGAAAATCCCTCCTGTCTGACAACTTTTCATATCAACTTGGAAAATCACATCTGAAACATGTAGAAATGACAAGTTAAAAAATCAAAGAATCATTTTATGCCCCACAAAATGTTCCAAAAAGTTTCTTTTTTCATAAAAAATCAGAAAGAATTTCTTCCACTTTGAAATGCGATGTGAAATGCATGAGATATGATATAATGGGATGGAATACAACGAATGTTTGCATGAAATGTAACGTATGCCCTATTGCAAATATGATGAAGATCTGACCTCTTCTTTTTTCTTTTTTTTTTTAAACTTGACATGCATGATGATAAAATAAACACAACATGTTAATGAATGTATGGACATCATGTATGCGATGATGACAAATGAACTAGATGACATGAAGTAAAAATGATGTGAAATGCAAAAATGTTTAAGAAACTGGGTTTCTATATAAACAACACCTAAACAATAACAAATTTTTTATGAATGTACATGCCAAAAGAAAAAAATGACAAATATAACTCCTAACTAAACCCAAAAATTCTTCTTATTATTTTTTATTAAAACAATTTTTTCATTTTTCACCAGACATTTTTCTTAATTTTCCTTTTACTTTACCATTTGCATATAACCATTTTCACATTTTCTACGAGACTTTTATTGTACCCAAAAATTTATTTCTGTTGCATTCTTTTTCAATATCAAATTATTCTTGCAATTATACATCAAACAAACTCAAGGAAAATTTTTGTTGACTTTTTGTTTACCTTTATTCAAAAAATTTCTTGCAATGAGAAAATTAAAACAATTTTTGTTTTTATTTTCAAACCATTTTTCAATTATTTTTCACAAGCATTTTAGCATTTTCATTAAACTTCCTACACAACCAAAAATTTTTTACATGTCAAATTATTCTTTGAAAGATTCTATACAAGAAAGTCAATTATCCATCTTCTTTTTTCAATATTTATTTCAAGTTCAAAAATAAAGAAAAAAGAAACATAATTTTTTCATTCATTCCCTCATTTTTTTTCTAACTCTTTTTCCAAGAAAGATTAATTAATTTCCTACTCAAACCCTTTTTACTTTTCTTTTTTATGCTTTTATCTTAGGAAAATTTTCCAAGAATAGTAAAGAATAAAGAATTTGTTTTTTTTAAATTAAAAAATTAAAAAAAATTAATTGAATTTCTTCTTATTATTTTTAGTGAAAGAGACATTTTTTTTTAAAAAAAATTTTTCATTTTTTATTGTAAAAAGAAAGATTTATCCACATTTTATCATTTTATATTTTTCTTTTTAAAGAAAGAAAAGTGAAAGAAATTAAAACCTTTTTTATTTTTATATATAAAAACATATTGTAACCAAATATACACAAAACTTCTTTTCTTTCCTTTTGCTTTGGAGAATGTACTTTTATTAGTTCCTATTTTTAATGAACCTATTTTCAAAACAAAATTCCCCTTTAAAAAAGGAATAAAGAATTATTTGCATCTTTTAAAGAAAAGTTACATATTTGTTCTATTATTTTTATCACACATCTTTATTTTTTTCAAAAATAAATGGATTTCTTTTTTAGACAAAATCTTTTCCAAAGAAAATATATTTTTTCCTTTTTATTTTTCAAAAATTCTTTTTTTTAAGAAAAATCAAAGACTTAAATTATATACAATTCAAATCAAAATCAATTGTACCTTTATTATTGACATGAGAAAATGGGTCGAACAGTGTTCCCTCGTGCCCTAATTTTGGGATAATTTCTACAAAAATCGGACATGGCTCTACTTAAGGCTGGCCTCTTAGGTTTTTCTATATGCTGGGCTAGGTTTTCAAAATCTAAATGTTCTCAAATTATACCTCACTGTCGTCCACACTGGACTAGTAAGATTTAATTTGAGTGGGAGTATTTCACTTGCCATTGCGGAGGTGATTACCTCACGAGAGCAAAGGTACTCTACTCCTTCCTAAGAAGGACGGAACCCGGGTATAGAGCTCATGTCATGCAAATGCAAGTGCAAGTGTGTGTATGAGGGAATACATCAAACATTTATCATACCATAACCCATATCCTAGATGCCCCATAATTTATTAGCAATAATATATACAAGATAAAGAATGCCATAAAATAAACATAATAACTTATTCACACAAATGCAACAAATTATTTAAAATTAAAGAAATTAAATTTAAATATTAATTAAGACCTTTAAATTAAAACTTAGGATAACATATGATTAATAAATGGCTTGACCCTCAAAAAGCATCCCCAGTGGAGTCGCCAAGCTGTCGTAACGGCTTTGCGCTCGACGATTTTGAAAAACGTTTAAAAACAAAAAGGGAGTCTCCACCAATCTTTTTTGACTAGGTGTGATTGGTCACCTAAAAATATTTACCTTTTTAACAAAATCTTAAAATTAATTAAGTTTTATTAAAAAGACAAATTTTTGGTCTGCGAAAACAAAAATCGGGTTCAGGAGTACAGTTACGTGTGGGGAAGGATTAGCACCCCCACGACGCCCGTTAAAAAACAGTACCATAATAATCATGTGTTATCCTTTGGTTTTAATAAAATGATCTTAATTTAATATTTAAAATTAATTCCTTTTTATTCCATTTTTGAAGCATTTTATTATTTATCAAAATTATTTTTCATCTTAAAAAAAGTTAAATTTTGTTTATCGAAAGTGAGTGTGAACCCTTTTGTATTGAATAATTAAATCGAATACTCCAATACTTTTGGCAGCTTTTGAAATAATTTTCCTCACTTAGAGATTTCTTAAGAATCACTACTTGTGACTTCTACAGAATCTCATCCTCGGAAGGATTCACACCCATTTCGAAAATCATCATGAATGCATATGATACAAACAGATAAAAATGATGCAAATGAATTTTTAATTTTTAAATTTCATTATTTATTTTTTTATTTACTTATATTTCTTTGTTTTAAAAAAGAAACTTATTCATTTTCATTTTTATTAAAAATTCAAATTATTGAAAAATCATACTAAACATTTCAATACTTTTGACAACGTTTAGTAGACTCTTCTCACCTAGGGATCAGTTAGGAATCACTACTTGTGACTTCCGTAACATCCCATCATCGGACTTTTAAATTAATTAAATTTTCCTTGATTTCCTTTTTCTTTGTTTTTTTATATATATTTTTATACATTTTTTATCAACAATAATTAGTGAAAATACAAGTAAAAGAAATATTTTCAAAACTTTTATTTTATAACATGCCTTAATAATAATAATAATAATAATAATAATAATAATAATAATAATAATAATAATAATAATAATAATAATAATAATAATAATAATAATAATAATAAACACAAATAATAATAATAATAATAATAATAATAATTATAATAAACACAAATAATAATAATAATAATAATAATAATAATAATAATAATAATAATAATAATAATAATAATAATAACAATAATAAAACACAAATAATAATAATAATAATAATAATAATAATAAAACACCAAAGTTACTAAAATTAAAAGAAATATACCTAAAAGATGTTGAGTTTTAGAAAACCCAAATTTCCTTTAAAATTGGCCCAAGTTGGACAACCCAAGAAGAGGCCCAAAAGGAGTTGGAGTGGGCTGGATTCTGCTGGGCCGAGCGGGTCACGGACGGGCCGGACGCGGGTCGGATCGGGTCAGCAAACGGGTCGCAAGCTGCTGTGGAGTCGGGTCGGGCGCACGGATCCCCGGGTCGGGTCGGTTCTACACGCGGATCCTTCTCCAGCGGGCAGGTCGGACGGGTCGGGCACGCAGATCCCGGGTCCACGCGCGGGTCTTCTTACCTTCTATAAAAGCCTCCCTTTTTTTTTCTTTTCACTTTTTCCTTCTTTCTCCAAAAAAAAAACAGAGAGCCTTTGAAGCTCTCGGCCAGGGCGATTCCCGACAGCCGCTGGGGTCGCTTCCGACCGCCGTCGGCCACTGTCGCCGGTGGCCAAACCCCAAAAAGATTGCCCTTTTCCGATTCTTCTCCCCCTCCTCTTTCCGATTCCGACCTTCGATTCACCAAAAAAATAGCCCTAACCTAGTAGATCTGAACCCCCCGGAAGCTTTTTCCCCCTTTTTTTTTGTTTTTTTGTTTTTTTGGTTTTTGGATCTGGTGTTGAATCTGGTTGTGGTTTTTTGGGTTGTTGTTTTTGTGTTTTTTGCAGGTGGGGATGGTGATGGTCGAAGGGGGTTGTGGTAGGGGCTGTGGTAATGGGGGTTTGTGGGTGTTAGCTAGCCTCGGGTTGAGGCTTTTGGGTTTTGGTTCGGTGATGATGATGTTGTGTTGGTCCAATGGTTGAGAGCTAAGGGTTTCGGGTAGCCAAGGGGTCTCGGTGGTGAGGGTCGAAAATGGTGATGGTGGTTTTTTTAGGTTCCCTTCTAGCTTGGGTCTGTGTCTGTTAAGATGATTCCCCCCCCATCCCCTCCCCCGCTGTGTGTGGATGGTCCCGCCTTTTTGAGGGAAGTGTGTGTAGGGTCTGGTGTAAATGGGATGGGGAGACAGAGTTGGTGACCGGCGATGGTGTCAGGCGGCAGTGGCTGATGGACAGCCTCGGGAGAGGGGCTGGCAGGGGCTGATGGCTGGCCGGATTGGACAACTGACAGATAATAATAATAATAATAATAATAAAGATAAAAATAAAAATAATAACAAAACAAATAATAAAAAATAAATATAATAATAATAATAATAATAATAATAATAATAATAATAACAAAATGGGACAAAATTAGGTGTCAACACCCTTATGTTTATACTAAAAGGATACTAACCTCCTAATTTTAAAATACTAATTTTTCCTCTTTTACTATCATTAAATCCAAAAATTGTAAATACTAAACTCTGATTCTAAATCCGAAAAACTATAAATCATAAACTATAACACTTAAATTTTAAACCCCGAACAAAAAAACCCTAAATCCTAAATCTTAAACATTGTTAAAGGGGAAAATTGGTATTTTAAAACTAAATGAGGGTTAACGTCCTTTTAGTATAAGTATAAGGGGATTTATGTATTTCACCCATTCCATTCTCTAGCTATAAGCTCTCTATAAATTCTTATTTCATTATAATTAGAGTTTTAATTGATGTTATGAAATATTTTATTTTTCATGAAATGTTGGTTAGCTAATATAAATTATAAAAAATACTCATCATCTGAACTTATAGGATAAGTTAGATGACAAATACTTGAGAGAATATTATTTTACTAATTCCAAAAATTAAATCTTATTCATCAATTTCTAAAGTTAATGGACATAATTGCAATGAAATAAAATTTAATAATTTTAATTCTTTATTTGAAAAAAAATCAAGGATTTTCATATATATATATATATATATATATATATATATATATATATATATATATATATATATATATATATATATATATATATATAAAGTTCGGTGCCTAAATTTTAGTAATTTTAGCTGGAATACCATCAGGCATCAACAATGCAACTTTTTAGATACATAAATTGTGTGTGTGTGTGTGTATATATATGTATATATATATATATATATATATATATATATATATATATATATATATATATATATATATATATATATATATATGTATGTATTTTTTTTCTTTTAAGTTTTTTTTTAATTTAATTTTTATGTTGTCAAGTTCTTATGTATGTGTATAAATTTCGTATAATTGTTATGTGTGTATATATATATATATATATATATATATATATATATAAAATCTTTCCCTTAAATTATCTAATAATGACTTAAACCATACAAAATTTACATACATACTGGACATTTTTTTTTATGGACAAAAGCCTCTTTCTTCACATAGTTTTCATTAAATTCTCAGATTCCATCCCTTAATTATATTTAACCAGGCCCTGCAGTTCCGTTTCACTATATTTCCAGCGTTTGTAGGGACAGATAGCCGACAGAGTTCTCATACAGGGGCGGTTAATTTCATTCTTTTTACGCAAGTTGACAACCAAACGCAAAATGTCATGTTACACGCTTTAAAAGAGAGTAGATATAAAGTCTAAGATTTAAGTGGTTCAATCCCATATTGGATATAAAAAGAAATATCATTAAGCCTATAAGAGATGGCGGCACACCTCAATAAACTGATTTTACGAGAAAAAAATGATGACCACTTTACACAAAACAGATGGCTTTGTAAAACCATCGAGCCAAACATAAATTTACATAATAGAAGCAATAGATCTGTTCATGGATCGAGCTATCTGTTGAAACCCAAAAATGAACCCAAATTTTTAGTGGGCTCAGACAAAAAAAAGTCCAATAAAAGGGTTTGGACAAAAAAATAGCCCCTATGACTTTTCAGGCCAAGTTCGAAATTTACCCATAGAGAGAATTAGGTCCAGCCTAATCCGAACATAATTAAAGTATTAAATTTGTTATATATTTTACTAAATATAATTTTAATATATGTGTTTAAAACATTATTCATTAATAAACACTATGTATGAAAAATTGACATGCAAAGTTTGAAAAATCAAATTAAACTTTAAACAAATAAAAGAAATTAAAAATAAAAAAGAATTAAAATGCAAAAAAGGGGTCGGGCTTGTGCAAAATATGTAAAACAGACTTGGGCTAATATTCAAATCCGAATGATCAAGTTTGGGTTTGTATGTAATCTGTTAATATATAACCTAAGCCCAATCTGAGACCGATTTGACCTGACCTATGAACACCTCTTAAGTAGTTAAGAGCAATCTGCTTAGGAAGTGATAGCTTGAAATTTTTCAGGCTAAGGGAAGTGGGTGAAAAGGGTTTGGTGGTTTCAACTATCAATTCCATAGCCATCTTTGCATTTGGTTTTTCAGTCATTTACATGGATACTTTTAGCTGATACCCAGTTGTTTGAAGGAAGGGATGCCAGACCTGTTCAAGGGCCGGGCTACCCGCTTGAGCTCAAAGGCCCGTCGATATTTGGTCGGGCTTGGATAAAAATATCTGATGCAATAATCGAGCTTGGACAAAATTTTTAGACCCATTTAAAAATGGGCTGGGTCCAGCCCGGGTTTAGCCTTTCAAAGCCCGAGCGGGGCCGGGTCAGGCTGACCCGATATTAATATATTATATTATTTTTTATATATTTATTTAGCATAATATAATTTTATATATAAAAAAAACATTATTGATAATAAACATGATTATAAATATTTAATATGAAAATTGACATATAAATTTTGACAAATTAAATTAAAATTTAAAGGAAATAAATAATAGAAACAAATAAATAATTAATTAAAAATTTTAAAAAAATAAATAAAATTATATTTGGACAAACCGGGCTCTGCCTTGGGCTTATAGCACAAAAATAAAAACGGACTTGGACAAAAAATCAGGCCCAAATTTACGAGCCAGACTGGATTTGAGCATAAGCTAAATCTCTTATTATCTGTCATGGGCCCGGCCTAGCCGATGATCAAGTATAGATGCCAAATATGTAACTCTTCCATTTGTATATTCCAAGTTGCACAAAGTCTCTCCACTTGGCTGAAGAAATTGCTAAACCACTAGGGATTACGATTACATTGATGGGAAAGCAAGCCTCAAAATTTATATGGATAATGATTCTATATATCGTCGGTGGAGTTCTTTTTTACTTCATAAGCAGTGTTAAAATCATGATACATATCTTATAAAAATATTAAAAAAATAAATAAAATATTACATGTGTCATTATCTTAATTCCACCTGTAAAGTAAAAAAACTCCACCGACGGTGTATGAAATAATTATCCAAATTATATTAGTATAACTTCAACTGCCGTAGAAGCTTGATTTATGTATCACATTATAAAATGAATTTCTTTTTAGCTATTCTGAAGGTTAAGTGTTACATTGAACATTTCGAAGTCAAAACCATTTGTCCCTTCCCAATCTCCATCTCTAAGTTTCCAAGATCTGTTTATTAGCAACGGGAAAGACTCTGTCCATAGCCTTGTTGGGCTGTTAATGGGTCGGACCTGGCTAATTCCGAATCAAACTAAATCGGTTCCGACCCATTAATGAATAGAAATGGTTTGGCTCGGTTTAAATACCGGGTTGAGCCTGAAAAGGCTCATAAATCAGGCTATTAACTTTGGATTATTATCCTATCTACTGTCAGTGGAGGTTTTTAACTTCACAAGCAGGATTAGGATAATGACATATGTCTTTTGAAAATATTAAAAAAATAAAAAATAAATAAAATGAGACACATGTTATCATGCTAATCCCGCTTGTGGAATTAAAAAAGTCCACTGAAAGTGTATAGGATAATTTTCCATTAACTTTTTCTTAAATTTTTTTATACTTTTTAATCTATACTTTTTTAAAAAATTTTAAAATTTCATTATTAATTTTAATAAAAATAATGACTTATTTAATATTTTTTATCTATTCAAGTTATTGTAATAAAGATAAAGTTATTATCTAATAAAACTATTATAACTTATTTAATAAAATTATTGTAATAAAGATAAAGTTATTATTATAATAAATAAAGATATTACAATAAAGTTATTATAACTTATTTAAGAAGTTATTATTTTAAAAATTATAATATTTTTAAATTTTTTAAATTTGTTTTGATAAAGTTAAACTTATTTATTACATTTGAAATACAATTAAATTTATCATTTATCATTTGAAATATAATTAAACTAGTCATTTTGTATTTAAAATATTTATTCATTCATCATTTTTCTTTTTAAAAAAACATATTTATTTATTATGTTTTAAAATTATTTATTCATTATGTATTTTAAATAATTATTCATTTTCTAAACTTATAACATTAAATTAGTATTTAACAATAATAATAAATGAAAACAATAAAATTTATAAGAAAAAGTTTAAAAAAGAAAAAATATTAACTGAACCAAGCTTTTACCAAACCGGCTGGGCCCTTAACAAGCCCGGTTCAAAATCTGCAAAACCAGTCCTATTCAATCTAAGGCCCAATTAGGCCGGTCCCAAAACCAGTTCTACCGGTCTCAAAAGCGATTCTACCAGCAGTTTCGAATCCGGGCCAGACTATACCAGGCTGATTCGAAACCAGTCCCAAATGCCCGTTAAGCACCTATCTGTCATGCTGGGAACTTAATAATTTGGAAAAGAATTTGCAGATCAACACTCATGCTTATTCAATACTCATGTTTAGTAACAATTTCCCTTTTCCTTAGCTCCTTTCTCCGCTTTATATCTCTCTGTTTTCCTACCCCTTGTCTACCACTGTTTTCTGCAGCACTCAGCACTTCGTCACACTTCAAGGGCTTGCTTGAATCTTCTTCTGCACATTAATGATATGCACCTAAACGTTCTAGGCGGACCATAGTCTGCTGGCATTACAATAATTAAACAATTATGTCGCATATAATCATACTTGTCACACACACAACACACACATATAATATAATATATATATATATATATATATATATAAAAAATGACAACTCAATGCACAAGACTCTCACATTGTGATATCTAAGAAAGGTCATATGCACGCAGCTTTCTCTCTATATTAATAGGGAAGCTGTTTCCACTTGAACCCCTAACCTCCGAATCACAAATGAACAACTTTTACCGATGCATCAAAGTTTCCCTCTAATCATACTAGTCACATGAGTGAGAGAGAGAATTGCAGGAGATAAAATAAAACACTAAGCTCCAATTAAACCCATCCCAATTTATAAATATTTGTATTAACAGAGACACACCAACAAAAGGTAAGCATTTTATACATACATGTAAGAAATGAGATCAAGCTGCTCCAGAAGTGAATTGAGTGAGGAACAATGAAAATCAAAGATTAACAACATAAATTACCTGTGATTGTTGATCCTTCGTATAATTCTCTAAAACATCAACCATAAGAAGAGTAAAAATACTAGTTACTTCTACTCCATCCTAAAAGGTAGAGAGCAGCTGCTAACTTCTATCTGCTTAGTATGAGCACCGGAGACACAGGACTTCATTGCTGTAAAGAGATCTTCTTGACAGCCAACTCAAAGATTTCGGGTGCAAAAAGATGTCACTTCATGAGTAATCAACTTCTCTAAGCACTTGAATCATCTCGTGGCTGCAGCAACCAAAAAAAAATTGACGATTGACTGGAGTCAGGTCAATCCACAATGGTGTTCATGATGTTCGTGAGGCTACAATACGAGGAGCAAGAACTGCTTCACCGTTAGCAGCTTTTGATACAGCAATCTCTTCTAAGCGCTTCCAGGTGGCTTCGTGTTTCATTTTGATCTCTTCCAGCTTTTCTTCATCTTCTTGAAACTTGTTCGAGCACTCCTCAAATAGTTCAGGATCAATATCAGAAAAAATCTTGTGAACATTAAGTGTCAAGCTCTGGACCACCTGATTCCAGTGGTTATGCCCATTTTTCTCCAAGGCAGGGAATATAATAGGCAGTATAACTCTGCGGTTTTGTCTAATTAAGTTCTCAATGTGCTCATTATTCCACAAGTACAAAGCCCTCTCCGCTACCTGTAAAAGCAAGCATCAGTGATCTGAAATTCAAGAAAACCACAGCATATATACCTAAGCAAATATTACAGCAGAGACAAAATATGATCCTATCTAGTTATATCACGACTGAAAGATTCAAATCTCATACTGGAAACTTGAATTTTATACAAAACCATACGAACAAAATTCCTGTATACGACGGAAAAAAGAATCTTTGATATTAAATTTTCAATGACTTGTAAAAGGGAATAAGTGCTGCCTCCTGATTAATCAATATGACATTATCGTCCTCTATATGACATGGAACAGATTAAGTATACATGGCCCAATTTCTTCCGCTGAAGCCATTATGGAAACCAAATGTATCCTAACGATTGCTTTTACATGGCAAAACCATGATTTAAGAGCATTATTCATTGAATTATATTATCATAGCAATACCAATGCACGTAACTGAACACTAGAACAAAGAAAGAGGACATGTTATTATTCATTTGAGTACGTGTTACGTGTTAAAGTGCTCCAACACGTATAACCTAAACACATGCATACAGCTCGGCATCGAAGCCAATGCCAAAATGAAATAACAATATAGCCCTCAAGCATCCCTAGGCAATTAATAGGTGTTAGAAAATCATCACACACACGTGCAGCCCAAGTTCTACAAACAACCCAACAACTTGTTAAACCTCTTAATGTTAGTATGTTACAAACTTCAGGCACACAACATGCTGCATCATTCCTGCCAACAGTAAAAGCAATTTTCACCACTAAACCTGAGTGGCAAGAAAACAAATTTACACTTTTAATGAGCCAAATTATAAAACTTGACCAGAATTTAATTTTTGAATAAATTCAATGAATATATAAGCAATAAGAACATCAGAAACCATCAATAGCGTATTAGCTGCCATGATGCCATCACTATCGAGAGCCAACTATTGCAACCGAACAACTACCACACTGCCATAACGGCAGACTATTAACTATACCAAGACACCCACTACCACAGCTGCATTAGCGCCTAAGACACCATCAAATTCATCATGATTACTACGCTGCTACCAACTCAGGTTCCAGTATATCAACTCATTTTGAAATCGACCAATGCTTTTCAACCATCATCTCAACTACTGGATTGTGCAACCAATGCAAAATCTGAAAACAATGCTTTCATACCTCTGCTTTGATCCACCTGCTCTCTAATACGATTCTCAAGTTTCCATGTTAAAGATAGCTAGATAGGAAATTCAAATTGTGGAACAAAGAGGACTGCTATGGAAAACATTCAATGTTGCCACAAACCTACAAAAGTGCGGAAGCACAGCAATACATATGTTCACAGATGTATAAACTATTGATGCACAGCCAGGACATCAAACATTTTCCATCTTCAAGCCAATAAATATCAATGGAATTTCACAGCATGTTCAGTAGCTAATTCAGCTCAATACAAATTTTACAAAACTAAGCCAATAAGAAACTAGCTATCATAAAGAACCAAAAATTAGCACCTTGACATTTGATTTCCATGGTCAAAACATCCATCAGAATATTATTATGATCACTAGCAACAAGAATTACATATGAAGTAATTTTAGACTTTCTCTAGAGCAAGAAAATCCTCAGGCTTAGGAACAGAAACCAGAAAATTTAGTTTAGTCTATTATAACATCATCATTCCAGCTTATCAAAAAAACCTTCATCATACCAGACTAGATAAAGCTCAACCAGCAAGGGTTTGGTGGTTCCCATAAGCTCAACCATATAGACTTGTGTAAAAAAGAGAGCAGCACAGAAAGATCATTGGCAATTAATGGATTTAATTTGCTAACATATAGCCCATCCTCATATTCATATGATTCAGGAGTGGACTGATAAAATAAATCATTGGAGTGGTTTGATACAAATTACAATAAAATGAAAGAAGTAAACTATCATCTTCAGGTTTGAAAGAAAGATGATCAAAGAGGACCCTTCTTCGCAACAAAAGGAAAAATAATAATAAGAGAGAGTGAGAGGAAACAACCGCCACTTCCCTCCATTTAATGTATTTAAATAAGTCAAAGAGTGTCTTCAAGGTTAATAAAAAATTAGCAGGGTAGAGAACCATGATATAAACAACTAGACAGACAAAACATTTTGCAAGGGCATTTCACACAATAAGGAATGAAAAGAAATTTAAAAAGTTAATGGCTTATCACCTGAAAGTGTAAACTGCTCAAACAATGTGCAATTTGTCGGAACAAGGGTACCATACATCTCTGAAATTCAGCAGGCTGAGTAATTTCCAAAGTTTCTTCCAGCTCACTAAGGAACATCACTTCCTTTGAACTATTGGTAATTGGCCAGTACTTCAATAATCCCCTTATAACAGTATCAGCCAGTTTGAAGTCTTTCTCAACAAACTGTGTAATGCAGTATGATAACTGCTGATGGTACATTGGCAAGCATTTCGGTTTGTGAAGGGGTATTAGTGCACGAACAAGGAACAACTTGTGTTCTTCTTTGAGTGGCAGAGCAAACCCATTGATTATACTTCCCAATACCTCTAAAAGCTCAGCAATCCCATTATGCTTCTCCGTTTCAAAGATAAAACGGAAGAAGATGTTGTTAATACCTTTCCTGATAAATGGGCGATGCACCATAAACTTGCCGTAGATACGATGGAGAATTGTTTTTAGATACTCCCTCTCCCTTGGATCTTCAGAATCAAAGAGATCCAATAATTTGAGGACAAAAGAATGATCAATGTACCTCTTAGCCAACTTTGCATCTGTTTCAGGAGAAGCAACAAATCTCAGAAGGAATTCATATACAATTTGCAAGTGAGACCATGCAGGGTCCATCAATGGCTCTTCCTCCTCCAAATCGAATCCTTCTAGCACCTTGTTTTCACGAGGCTGTGGGGTAAAGGATCTAAACAAGTTGAGAGACACCATCTTTACAGCTTCTTGCATGACAGTTTCAGCAAATTTGCCATTTGCAGAATTGACATAATCCACAAGTTCAAGTAATGTCTGCCGCTTGATGTCTTTCTCCTTCAAGTTCTTCATTGGATCAGTGAAATCAAACAAAACACAACACAAATTCAGCTTTCTATGAAACAAGTTTTGCTTCTCAGAGTTAGGAACATCCTTAAATCCAGGTAATGCTTCATACGGAGCAGTCACCGAATTCACATTCAGTTTTTGATTGACAACTTGGGCAAGCTTACTTCCATGGTTGTATCCCAAACCAGAAGAAGCATTAGGGCCATAAAGAGGCGCACTGTCAATTACCAGCCTATGATTACCCACAATATCACTGCTTCTTGAGTTGGAGGAATTACTCAGAGGAGCAGATGAACCCCCAAATTCACGATTCTCAGACGACTTAGATGGCTTTCGAGGAAGCCTGCCAAGTATCTGCTTGATCATATCTCAAAACAAAGAGAGAATGAAATCCACAATGAACCCAACTATGCTCAATTTCCTTTACAGAAGAACCAGTCCATTAAAAGATGGGAACTACAACGTCACAATCATGGAAGACAACCCGACACAGAATTCATTCCGAGCCAGGAAACAGATGGAATCAACCGTATAAACTAAATCCCAGGTGTAGAAACCCCTATCCGGATTAAAATTTGACAAGCCCCAAAAGCATCTGTCAAAGCAAAAACTCTTGCTTTTACCAATTATCCTATACTAAAATTAACAGCTTTCTTTACTCTATAGAATGACAAAACAGAAAGACAACACCTTTTGACTTAAATTCAGCTGAAATTAAACAAAAACAGAAAAATCCCACTTAAAACTGGAAGCCAAACTACAAACTTTTAAGAATTAAAAATATACGAAAAAAGAAAACAAAAGCCCCTTGGTTCTACTTCGTTCTCTGTTACCTCTTCTTCCCGAAATCCCCAGCCAAAGTCAGTTGAGTCAAATTATGACAGGATCTGGGTTTCATCAAAAACAGCAAAGTAGCATCAATCATGGATACTATGAAGCAAAAAGAAAAAGGAACATAAACTAAAACAGATTATTACATAACATAACAACAACAAAAAACAAACACAACATAAAAGACAAAAGCAACCCAGAAGAGAGGAGAGCCTTCGAAACTTACAGAAAGCTAATAACTTGACACAGAAGTTGAGCACAAGATAGAAAAAAGCTTTAGAATTTCCCTTTTTTTAACTTTCTTTTCTTTCTGTGTTTACTTTGGGCCAAGGGAGAAAAAAAGAGAGAACATAGTGACCAAAAGGCAGCCCTATACAAGACGCTTGCTTCACTAAGAACATTTAAAAATATATAAAAAATAAAAGGTTTGACAAAAGATAAAAAAGTCTGTCCTCTCTGTCTTTCTATATTCTCTCAAATACTAACAATTTGGATAATTAATAAAATCAAAAAATAAAACCAGCTAAACAAAGATTTTATTTCTTAATCTTTGATAACTTAATTTATGGTATGATGTTATGTTGAATGTTTTTATCTGGATGAACGCTTTTGGCATTTCTGCTACCATAAACAACTGTACCACACGGTTTCAAGATTGAACCATAACCTTTTTCCTTTTTTTTTACATATTCAATAAAATTTTCATCTTATTAATGTCTATTGGATCGAGTGAAAAGAAGTCGTTGTCTTTTAAATAAGATTTCGAATTCAAATTTTGTGAATGAAAAAATCAGTATTGATAGAACTTTTTCCGTATCAAGTTCGATTATAACTCAATATTAAATTAATCGAGACTCAAAATAATTTTCAAATGTTAAGGATTTCACCTCTTATAAGAAAACAAAATAAAGTGTTGCTATTTTTTTTTTTTTTTGCTTTTGGTTATTGAAAGTTTCCAAGGAAAGAAAAAAGGTTAATAAATTACTTATGATAGATTGTATCTTTCTTACCACATGTTTAATGTTTACCTGTTAAAAAACAAACCAAACAAATCCGAAATGGGAACAGAAATTCTTACAAAGCACATCAGTTAGGGAATCATTGGACTTCAATTTTTTTAAGAGGATATGTTAAAGATTATGCTTTCTTAACTGAACTAACATATTTCTTAAATGCCATATATACTCTTATTATTTGAGAGTAGGAGAGAATAATCCAACTATCCAACCCAAGAATTGAATATGGTTAAGTATTTCTTTATTAAAACAAAGTCAATATAAGACAAGCACTTCAATCTCCAAAAAGGAAAAACAAGACGATCACTTAAGCACTTGGCAGAACCTCAAACAACTTTGTTGATTTTTATTACCGACCAACTCGTAAAAGGGTGTCATGCTGTCCTCTTAATCAGAAATGATATCTCAAGTCCAGCAGGAGTTGAAAGTATGACAATTCATAAACCTTAATCAACGAAAAACTTGTTGGCTTTTTCCCTCAATTTACAAGCATTCATAGTACACAGTTTCGATTGTTTAGATGATTTTAAGAGGCGTTTGCTCATGGAAGAAATTACTTTTATGTTTTTTTTTTAAATCACGAAATATTTTTATACCACATTTAATATAAAATTAATTTTCGTCCTTTGTAAAATGAAAAGACTTGGAGAAATAAGAACATTTAAATTCAATCATTAAAGGCATCGGTGTTCAATGGGGCCCCCGCTCATGTGAGTCGGTGACTGGTCATAGGCGAGGTGGGGTTGACACGGCCCGTGTGGGTCAGCAAGCGCAATTGGTCATCCCAGTCCCACGCACGCGTAAAAGTTGCTGGCCTGCTGGTGGAAGAGGCCCTGATTGGAGCAGAGCCCAAATTGCCTAATCCAAGCCATGTTCAACTAGTCTAAGTTGAAGCTCGGTGGGGTTGAGCTAGGCAGGGGCCAAGGGCGCAAGTAACGTGTTGCACTAAATTTTGTGTAAGTCAGACGCTATCAAGCTGAGGAATCAACAATAACTCTCAGTGTGCAAAAAGCCAGGGAAGAAAGCCCTGGTTACTTGCTTTTCTGGATTTTCTGACAATGGAAAGTTTGTAAGAAAAATGTTAATGTCCAAGATGGAGATGGCTGCCCTGATGATTGGGATTTGGCAATAATCAGTATTTAATAACCCCTTAGTGGAGTAGTAGCACAGCAGCAGTTGCTGGAGTGGTGCCGAAAGATGTCAAAAAATTAATGCATGAAGAAAAATGGAGCAGTTGCGTTAGACCTTTTAAAGCGTAGACCTGTCAGCTGTCAATTGGCCATGCAAAGCCGAACAAACAACACAGTGCATAATGAAAGTAGGGTTCAGTAATCAATTCAAGACCCAAGTTATTGCTTATAATCCTTTTTAACCTCTTTTTTCTCCAAAGAGTGATACAATGATGCTAAGTTATGCTCATCATCACATAGTTAATTAAGTGCACCAGTAGGCAAAGTGCTAAGCATGCAAAGCGGCCTTAAATCATTGCCTCGAATTTTTTTTTTTTTTACTTTTACTAAGCTTAACATGATATTCTTAGTACATATAGATAACAAACTCAGAATGACATTAATAAAAGTGATTAACAATGAACACATACTATCAGCCTGACTTTTTTTTTCTTATTTTCCTCCCTTCACCATTGACAGAGTGTTAATGGATATATAATTTGATGCTAAGTTGCTAACCAAGAAGTACATGGGTAGGACAAGTTCAAGAATAAATAGATGAATTTATTCTCGGATTCCTTGTCAGTAACAGGCAGAAAGTTGACAATATTCCAGTTCCACCACCCAGACAAGGCTGATGGTACTTCCATCTCAATAGAAAATCTGATACTATTAAAGTACCAAAATCCCTATCTATCTCTAACCTGATGAGCCATTAGCATTTGCTTTGTGGGGAACGCGCACTGCTTCACTACCAGAAGCTTTCTTTTCGGCAAGTTCTTCTAAGCGTTTCCATGTAGTTTCACGTCTCACTTTAATCTCATCTTCCTTTGATTCATCTTCCTGAAACTTAAGCAAGCATTTGTCGAACAGCTCTGGATCAAGATCATAGAAGATTTTGCGGACATTTAAAGTCAAGCTATGTACTGCCTGATTCCAGTGATTTCTAGCATTTTTCTCCAAGGCAGGGAAAATAATGGGCAGTATGACCTGGCGGTTTTGAACTATTAAGTTCTCAATGTGATCATTGTTCCACAAAAACAAAGCTCGCTCAGCGACCTAAGAAGCAAAGGAAGAAAAAATCAACACTTGCGTAACAATGTTCAGGGATCAAGGAAAATTTCATTAGTTCCATGAGACCCCAATGGATAGAACCGATCATCTAGCAAGGTAATATCACCCACCCACCCACACCACACCCCCCACCCCCCCCCCCCCCCCCCCCCCCCCCCCCCCCCAAAAAAAAAAATCAGAAATGAAAACAAAATCATATTATGTCACAAGGACCATACTTAAATTCAACAAAAATATTTCCAGCTGAAAGAGTGTTTAATGTCTGCTATCAAAATGACAAAATCATACTATGTCACAAGGACCATACATATTTCAACAAAAATATTTCCAGCTGAAAGTGTGCTTAATGTCTGCTATCGTTTAACAGAATAATGTCCTTCAGACTTAACTGCCATCATTCTCTAGGGATTTTATCCTACTTAATCTCACAGAGACTTTTCTAGCTGAAAGTGTACTTAAAAGTTAAAACATACGATATCACTTCACAGAAAGTAAAACCCAGAATTTACTGGCAAAACCTCCAAAGATTTTATCTTAGTTTCTTACCTCCATTTCAGTTCAATGCGAAAAGGAAATGTGTATCACCATATAGTTTATTATTAGCAAGAGATCTGTTTGATGTTTGGCAGTTAGTTTCTCGGCCGTCACATAGTACAATTCAGTTAACTGTACCTATTTGTCATGAATACTACAAGGTTTTATGCATAATAGCAGCAACTATTTTTAAAGTATGCCACCTATATTTGTCATACAAAAGCACGTATAGTTCAATTAGCGCATGCTGCATCTTCCAATATACATTAAAGTTTGTTTTGTAGGCAACATGAATTCAACAAAATAAATATTAAATGAAATTAGGAATTCAGCACCTATTACCCTAGGTTGTGGAACTGTAGGTCTATAGAGAATTCTTGGAAAGAAGATGCATGTAGCTAATAGAATATTAACAAGGTCAAGTAACAACACTTTAAAGGGTAAAGGCGTAAAAGCCAACTCACTCCAACAAAATTGAATGTCGTAATCTCATTTCGGCATGTCTCAAAACAATCTCCTCTTCCCTTTTAGTTGTGGGATTCAATTATCCCAAACACTTTGAAAGTGCGATGAAACTTGTTTCAAGTTTTAGGAAGACTAGAAATTTCCAGGATTTCAAATTCTTTCATAGCAAACAAAATTATTGATGCAGAAATATTATAAAATAAAGTTGTTCAAAGCCTTGACTTCAGCCATATGGAGGATACCAATGGCAGGTGATATAGCATGGATAGACTAGTACATTCGAGATGGCATTATCCATAATATCAGTTAAAAAAAAAAGAGGAAGCAAAATCAGCATCAATGGAATGGCATATTTAAGGAAGCTCAGCTTAGGAAGAGATGGAAAACATAAAAAATCTCCTATGGTCAAAAGCCATGATTAACTAAAGAGCTGAGTTAATAAAGAAAAAAAAGGTGCCACATGGGTAACCATAATAATTCTGCCGTAGCTCTATTGCTGCACCCTCATTTTATTGCATCAACATACATTAAATAAGTGTAAGACCAAAAATTATTCCTAACTACAAAACAATTTTAAATAAGTGAACAAAAAGGTGTTTTAGTTATAGATATTTGACCTTTCTGAGCAATTGCAGCTTGCCAATATGGCCATTGAACATTAAAGCACTCAAAAAGGGGAAAAACAGGTATGAAAATTATTCAAATTAGCCAAAAGATGTTGCTTTCAAAACCATTTTAA
Source organism: Heritiera fomes (assembly GCA_032173925.1). Lineage (NCBI taxonomy): Eukaryota > Viridiplantae > Streptophyta > Magnoliopsida > Malvales > Malvaceae > Heritiera > Heritiera fomes. Next base: position 8,366,874 of record JAPDPM010000009.1, on the reverse strand, counting down.
AGTCCATAAAACTTGTAAGTCATATAAGTGTTGAGCAACCATTTAAAATCCCGAGCCACACTGCCATTCCTTTTCATACCACTACATTTATTGGTTAATTTCATCAGGCAAACATCATGAAAATACAACTGAAAATAACATTTCATAGAGCCTTGACATTAGCTAATCCCAAATTTCTGGGAATCACTCAACCATTTATGAGTCTACAGTGAGGTACTCTGTCTAAACAGTATATTTCCACAATACAAACTTGACACTAAAGAAAATGGCACTTAACATACAAAAGGGAATAAAAATTAAATGATGCTCAACTTTCCGACCTACAACTCTATCATAAATAGTCAACTTTGTGCTGCTCTAATATCATTAGACAAATTCAAACCACCTATTGGAGATCGATCACACAATCAATCACCCATATCATCCTTTAACATTTACTTATCTTTAAGTTACAGATTCTAGGTAAAAAATGAGATCATTTCAAGCAAATGGTAATGAAATGCAAGCTGGTCGATAGTAAATAAAATTTTAGTAGGCAGTACGGCAGTAGACCTGAATTTGAATCACACACAGCCTTCCATGTTACAAATTGATGAGTTCAAATAATCCTAGAAATTTGTGCAATATGGGAGGACTAAAATGAGAGACATTGAGGAGGCGGAGGGGGGAAGGGTGCAGTAAAAGCAGTGGCATAAAGGATAAAACAATAAGGAAAAAAGGTCTAAGAATGCCACAAAGTTACATACAAAATGAATCCAAATTATGGGATGCATGATGCATTCAATATTAAGTAAAGACAATAATCTCTCCAAGTACAAGGTATGAAATAAACAAAATTAAAATATCATCCATGTAAAATTGAAAGAAGTTTAAAAAAGTAGCCTTTTGCATCTAAACAGACAAGAACTAAAGGCAAAGCAAAACACAACTTTCCAAAACTACTCACCTGGAAGTGCAAACTGTTCAAACAACGAGCAATTTGGCGAAATAAGGGCACCATGCAGCGCTGGAATTCTGGTGGCTGAGTTACTTCTAAAACTTCCTCCAATTCATTTAGGAACATGACTTCCTTTGAACTATTTGTGATGGGCCAGTACTTTAATAACCCCCTAACGACAGTATCAGCAAGCTTGCAATCTTTCTCCACAAACTGTGTAATGCAGTAAGATAACTGCTGATGATACATAGCTAAGCATTTTGGTTTATGCAAGGGAATTAGTGCCCGAACAAGGAACACTTTATGTTCTTCTTTCAGTGGCAGAGCAAACCCATTAATAATACTGCCCAAAATTTCTAGAAGTTCAGCAATACCATTATGTTTCTCAGTCTCAAAAATAAAACGGAAAAAAATGTTGTTTATAGCTTTCCTAATGAATGGCCGATGCACCATGAATTTACCATACATGCGATGAAGAATTGTTTTCAAATATTCCCTTTCTCTAGGATCTTCAGAATCAAATAAGTCAAGCAACTTAGTTATGAAGGATTGATCAACATATCTTTTGGCCAATTTTGCATCAGTCTCAGGTGAGGCTACAAACCTCAAAAGAAACTCATATACAATTTGCAAGTGTGGCCAAGCAGGATCTGTTGAAGGTTCCTCTTCTTCCAAATCAAGGCCTTCTACAACTTTATTCTCACGTGGTTGGGGTGTAAGGCTCCTAAACAAGTTTGCAGATACCATTTTCACAATTTCTTGGAGAACAGCATCCAAGAATTTCCCATTAGCAGAAGTCACATACTCCACAAGCTCTAACAATGTCTGTCGCTTGATCTCCTTTTCTCTGAGGTTCTTGGTAGGGTCAGTGAAATCAAACACAACGCAACACAAGCTAAGCTTTTGTATGAATAAGTTCTGCTTCTCTGAAGCTGGAGCATCCTCGAAAGCAGGCAATGCTTCATAAGAAGATAACACATGGTTCCCATTGGGCTTCAAATTTGCACCTTTCCATCCAACATCTGCCATAGAATCAGGTGCTGGAAAAGATGAAACACTTAAATTTCCTGACTTGCCAGTTCCTAAATCACTGCTCCTTGCGCCACCAGAAGCACTAGAATAAGTAGCACGGTTTCCACCATGTTCACGACTATCAGCTTTCTTGGACGACTTGCGGGGAAGCTTACTTAGAATCTGTTTGAGCATGATTCAACCCCCTAATACCACAATGCTGATTCCCACAACTATACTCAGAACCCGTCAAAATGCTAATCGCTAATCAGAATCCATCAACAACCGAAACCCACATTCTATATCATCTATTGAGAAAACCCAAAATCATAAGGCTCACCTCAAAATAACTTGCTATAAAAACCAAATAATTTGTGCCCAAAGGGGAACTAAAAGCCTCTACCATAAGAAAAACCAAAACCCAGCCGCCAAAACAAAATAACTAACCAAAATTTCAGATTTTTCTAATCTCATCCCTCCAAAACAGAGACCCTTTTTCAGCTTCAAGCCCCTTGTCCGAAATCACCCCAACCATTTTCTCTACATCAGTACCCAATCGCAAAAATTCAAACTTTCAGGCTTAAAAAAGCAAACCCCAGAAATACAACTCACTCGAAACAAGACTTCTCTATTCTTCTAAAAAAGAAAAGGAAGAATTTAAGTAATTTCAGCAGATTCCAGATTCGAATTTATCCACAAGATGAATTGAAACAATCAAGGGTTAAAAGAAAGTTTATTTTCTTCTCTCCCCATTAATTAAAGAAAACAAAGAAAGAAAGAAAAAACACATGCATGAAAACACAGTAAAAAATTGAGAATTAAATAAAAAAAGAAAGGCTGCTGCAACTACTTACAGAGAAAAGAATTTGAAAACTTCCATCTTGGTTTGCTCGTTGTTCTTTGCTGACTATGATTGTTATTATTTTTTATCCATGTTAATTTTCTCGTGATTTCAGTTATTCTTCGTCGATCAATCACCAACTTTTCAAATTTTCAGCAATTTTCTTGGACTTCTTCTTTAGTAGTCAAAAGTCAAATGTAAAACAGGAATCAAAAAAACCAAAACCTGTCCTCTAACGACGTCGTTCTCGACAAAACTTTCATCGTCTTTTTTTTTTTTCATTTATTCTCGTTTCCAGATACCAATTACAATTACTCATGTATGATAAATTTTTGAAACTGGTTTTGTTGCTAAATGCAACAGCCTAAAATTGCTTTTATAATAAAAAAAAAGTTTGAAATTCATAATCAATATTGAAATTGAAATGCTTTTTCTTTGATAAACTATAATTCTATTTTTTAATACAAGCATAGGTATTTTTAAATTTTGTCCCAATTTTTTTGAATTATTTTAAAAATAAAAATAAAAAGGCAAAAATTTTATTTACACTTTTTTGATGGCAAATAATTCTTTGGTTTAAAAAATTGTGCCAGGATTTGCATTGTGTAATCTTCGGCATGATTATCAAATTAAGTTCGACCATCATCCTTACGACACCACGGAGAAAAGTAATAATCCAAAAGAAAAAAATTAGAAAACAAATAAACTTAAATTTAATAAATTGTATATTTATATCATATTTATTTTATATAAAATCATATGAAATATAAAAATTATTATATCATATTATCTTATTAAATTAATTTTTAAATTTTATCAAATTTATATATAATTTTTATTAAATTTAATTTGCATTATTTTTTAATTTTCTATTATTTTTGTATTGAATCATTATATTACATTTAAAATTGTTTAAAGAAATTGATTATTTAGATATTAAGGGCACTCTTTTTTGGGGAGCGGAGAAGTTTTTTTGGTGTAAACCATAAATATTTTTATCCATTTTAATGGTCTGAAACTAATTCTGCTTGAGACTTTGTCATAGTTAAGGCTCATCACCTCTCTGTAAAGATATGTTTAGTGAGTCGAACCTAAAAGCTTTTTTTATAAACTTAACTTACGTTACCAATTAAGCTACAAACCTACAGCAATGCATGAAGCAAACCTGAAGTCAAGGACCCAAACCTTGGAAGTTTATAACATTGGAATTGGCAAAGTTGAAGTCTGGGACCCAAACCTACATCAATGCATGAAGCAAACCAAGCAAAAAATATGAATTAAATTATAATTAAAAATCTTAAAATAGAAAACTTGATAATGATAAAGTAAATTCATCAAAACCTAATTCCATGGTCCACAATCTTACAAATTTTATCAATTTCATGGAACACTAGAAAAATCCCCCGACTCAAAGTTCAAGAAATTCTATTCCCAATTACTTTTTTGCTATTCACAACCCTTTTTTTTACTAAAACACAAATAATAAAATAATTTTATTGCCTTCATGAAAATTTAATTCCCAAATTTTTCATATCTTCTCAAAAGCATGAAAGTTATCCAAAAGTTGACTTTCGAAAAGCATGAAAATTATTCCAAGTATTTCTGTGCGTTATGTTTTTCAATACAATTTTAGTACTTTCAATATTATGTTAGTGTTTTATTGGTGTACCTAGCTATCAAAGTCAAAAAAACAATCTTAACATAAGATATTTTGTTGGAATGAAATTTTCTATCCCTATTAAAGGTTTAATTATCCATCGGCCCTTACCTTTTCAATGAGCCATTGGATAGGCATTCCATTTTAAATATTCTTGACTACTAAACCTATTTTTCGAATATGGATGTGTGTAATAGACAATCTATCTTATTGAATCATTTCCATACAGAATTATAAACTTATTTGGATTAGTAATCCATGTTAAATCTTCACTTCCATTTAGTGCAACTAAAAGCAACCTCCCTTCACCCAAGTCTAATAAATATTGGCTAAAATTTGTTATTGAACTACATGAAGGATTGCTTAGTGTCATAGTAATTGAGAGAGTAAATAAATGAAATAGTCTCAATTATCAGATTTAGGATTCTAGCAAACACAATGTCACTTCTGCTACCTCAAAGAACCACTGACAATATTTGTTTGAAATCACCACCTAATGGTTTTCCCCCAGAAAATCTTTTGATCAGAATTGGGATCATTCAAATGCATAAGATCTCGTAACAAACGATCAACAACTTCAATTGTATGTCTGTTTATCATTGAAGGTTTATCCCATATGATCATATTTTCCCTACAAACTATTCAGCAACTGAACTCCCCTTGTTTAACATCACAACATAGATCTTTGTCGAACTTTAAAGGTATTTAGAATCTGAAGTGTGTTGTTCTCCTTCTAGGCAATGATAAAGCAATAATTGTTGAAAATACAACTACAATAATGATTTTACCTTAAGATTGAATCTTAGTAATAATTGTTCTTCATAAATAAGTATTCCTAATACCCCCACTTCCATAAACAAAAAAAAATATACCACAACATTTCTTATAGATCAAACAACAACATCTTCTACAACTTTTTGGTCACTATGAAACCAATCATATAGTAGATTATGATCCCATAATAATGCATCTCTATCATAATTCATTTCTTCCAAAACAAAGAAATTGAGTTCATTGTTGATTGACATCAAATTTGGGTAAGGAAGAGTCCTAAACTCCCTTAATGATCTTCTAGTTTTGTTCATTATTTTCTTGATCTCAAATAAAGTATAGTTGTATAATTGTTCAAGACTTAAATTTCACCCAGGTTGTCATATATCCTTCTTTGTCGATATAAAATATCATTGAAAAATAGCTTCCAATTCTTATTCCATAGCTCAACCTATTCTGTGATTTCATAAAACAAAAGAATAGTGACAAACAGGTCACATTATTGATGTCTTGCTACACAGATAGATGCTTTACGTAATGTTTCATGCCAATTATGATCACCTTTAAGCAATCCCAATGCTTTACAAGCATCTTTGTAAGTTGGATAAACAACTCCATCAAATATCCTTATATCTTTAAAGGATTTAACACCTTTTACGATGTTAAGCAATATCTTTAGAAAATATTTCTCGTAAGAAGATGGATAAAATAGTCTGTAGATACAGAAAATGGTGATTCATAATAAGGCATTTTATCCAAAAGACTGACTGTAGGCTATGTTTTAAAAGAGATAGATTTTGGATAAGGGTACTAAAATCGAAATATGGAATTTTTGGGGATATTATTGGGGCTACTTGTAAGAATGAGGTGAAAGGGCAATGGTCATATACATGGAAGGGATTGGTGCAAGGATGTAAATTCTTATATTCTGGGCTAAAGTAGAGGATAGGCTCCGATAATTCAGTCTCCTTTTGGTCTGACTGCTGGTGGGATCATCCTATTATTAAACAACTTGGAGATGTGCCTGATGATATTGAGGCCAATGAAAGGGTAAGTAGGTACATCTTGCATGAAGGAGGGTGGAATGCTGAATTAATTCTTTCTCGTCTACTATTGGATTTGGCTCTCCAAGTTCTAGGTACTCCTCTACCAAAGATTAAAACAATTGAAGATCGTTGGATTTGGAAGTTCACTGCAAATGGTCAATTTACTTCCAGGTCTGCATGCAGAAGCCTTATTGTTGAGGGTGATGTAGGGAATGATTTGGGCTGTAAATGGAAACAGTTATGGAGATTGCCAACACCTCAATGCTAGCTTCATTTCCTGTGGTTGGTGAAAAGAGATAGGCTGCTAACTAACCAATTATGGTATAGTTGGGGAATGGCATCATCACCAGTTTGTGAGTTGTGTAGGAGCATGGTAGAGTCAACTCTGCATGTCCTACGCGATTGCCACAAAGCAAAACAAGTTTGGGATCTTTTGTTGAGTCCTAAGCAAGGTGCTAAGTACTTTACTTGGTCACTAGAGGATTGGCTTGAACATAATTTGGACAGGGAGGCCAAGGTTGTTGATGATAAAAGGGACTGGAGATGCGTCTTTATCTGTGCAATATGGATACTGTGGACTCAAAGATGCAATATTGTCTTCAAATTTGATGCTTTCCATAAGGTAGATGCTGCTAAACTAGTGGCATTTATTTGGGATGGAGCGAAGGAATTAACTCGCCTATTTTGGAAGCGAGTTGGAACAAAGAATACTTCAGTTGAGGTAAGATGGGTTGCTCCTACAAATGGATATGTTAAAATTACTACAGATGGTTCGTCTAAGGGCAATCTCGGTGTTGCTGGCGCTGGTGGCTTGATTCGAGACGGTTTTGGGAATTGGTTGGGGGGGTTTCGTGCTCATCTTGGTGTGTGTTCTAATACGGTTGCAGAACTTCAAGTTGTCAGATATGGTTTACTTTTAGCTGGGCACTGGGGTTTAGGAAAATCATTTGTGAATTGGATGCAAATGCGGTACTCGAAATGATTTGATCAGCTAACACTCATCTTCATCCTATGGGAAGCTTGATTGAAGATATTAGGGAGTTGACTAACAGGGAGTGGACTTGCCAGTTTCAACATGTGTTAAGGGAAGGCAACTTTGTAGCACACTCAATTGCAAAATCTGCTTGCAGCATGAACTTAGATTATGAGTGGCTTCCTAACCCACCAAAGGAAGTGAAATGGCTTTTGAAGGCAGATGAACAGAGTATCTTGTACCCAAGGGGCTTTAGACTAAATGAGTTTTTCATTTATTTGATTTCCTTTTAAGCAAAAAAAAAATAGTCTGTAGATAAATCTTCCCTTTTTTTTTCTTGCTTTCCATTCCTTCTTATTTTTGCACTAAACCCACTTTGCCGAGGTCAAATTTCTTGCATCTCTTTTTAACACATTTGTTCACATCCATTTTGCGAACATTGTTTTATTTATGTTTGGTATGTTCAATGCATCACACAAATCTTCATCATCATGGAAAATGACATTTTGTTATATTAGACGGAATGTCAATCGTAATACTATTGGCTCACTATGTTATATATCAAATTAGAATATTCGCCAACATGCTTCGAAAGTTGATACTTAACAACAATCTATATATCTTTTAATCTTATCAACCTCAATGACAATTTCTTTACTAGTTTCTTTGTCAATTGATACATTCTCCTCAATAAAACATGTTGCTTTATTTTCCTTTTTAAATATGCATTACTCAACATTAGTGTGAGAATCATATTTAACATCCAAATCTACATTATGAGGAACGACCCATGTTTTCAATACCTCTGACAATTGCAATCCTTTTCTTGTCACACACCATAATTCTTGCAGCTACTTTTTTCCCCTCTTTACCACATGTTAGTTTTTCATTTGATACGCATTCCGCTTTCCTCACCCTACAGTTACTACACTAAAAATACAATGCAGATGCAACCCTTCACTAACCTGATTCCTCAACCATCACACCTCTCAACTCAAGATTTAAATTTCAAAATTTTAGCATTTCTCACCAAATTAGACACACTACTTGCCAATTGACAGACTACACTACTACCCAGATTCTATTAGCCTCATAAATAGGCTATCGGGTGATCACTTTATAAACACCCGCAAGTTAGGGGTGGGCTCAATTGTTATAGCCCCAAAGACTATCAAACAAAAGGCCTAAGGGCAAGGCCCAAAACATAGCATACATAGCTTGAGCCCAAGATAAAGGCCACATCGTGAGCCCAAGATAAAGGCCACATCGTAAGCCCAAGCCTAGTCACCCACTTGCAGTATTAACTTAGCCACCTCTGATGTGATGACTATCAAAGTTGCAGCCTCCTAACAATCATTCAAGCCACTTGGCTTTTAACAGCCACTTAGCCACAGCATAGAGCCCTGTGAGAATAAGACACTCATGATAGGTCAACACAATCCTGTTACACCCCAATCAAGTGTATAAGGGATAAGATCGCACGAGGTAAAAGACAATTTAAACTCCCTCCTTCTATTCTTGACATAGTCCTCTTTCACATTTCTCAATCCTTTCCACTCTATTAAAGGCCTTTTATTGACTTGAGTATTGGAGCAAGTGCTAGACTCCGACGCCCTACTTCACGGTTCTTTCCTTGCAAGTATCTTGCACTCGCTCAAGAGGCAACTTGACACTCCTAAAGCCATCACTATTATTGTTGATGGCATCGACATTTAACAAAAGTTTAAAAGTTTAATTGAAAAGTAAAAATAAGCAAAAGTCAAACAAACCATTAAAAACTAACTAAAAAAATGAATTGTTAACTTAAAAGCTTATTTGTTGCTTCAAATTTTTGAGATAATTATTAGATAAGTTTTTAATCTTTAGTTTGCAAAACATTGCTTCATATGATCATTCTTTGTAGGTCATACAAAACTTATGATTTCTTAGGTACATGATATGCAAAAAAAAAAAAAAATGACAATTTTACAATTGGTGGATAAAATGAAAATAAGTGAAAGCAACTAGCTTCATTCATCTCTCATAGTAGTACATTTAGTAAACATGTCTAAGATATATCTCTAGGCCACTATAGACGCCAACAATTCATATGCAAGTTTGTTATATTATATGTATTTTATATATACTTTATATATATAAATTAAATTATATTAATCTATATATTTACACACATGTTAAAAAAATAACACTATTACATCCATTGCGCGGGTTACCACTTACAAGCTAGTTACAACATAATTATTCAAAAACAAAATTTAAAGTTTATATAATAATTTAAAATTTAATCTTTTATATTTTTAGACGATAAAATATTAATACAAAATTTAATAAATTAAAAAATATTTAAAATACAAAAATCTTAACTTGTCAAAATTTTTATTTTGATAATAAAAAATTAATGTTTATGGGCGGTCCAGGTCAACTTAATTTTTCAAGATGTCGGTACAAGAACAACAAAAGCCTATTCCTAAAATGGGCCTGAGGGTCTGGCTGCTTCAGGCCCATACAGTTTACAACAGGCTTTGTTTTTTCTAAGGCTTTTCAGTTCACGGGGCTTGAGGCCCATTTATACGGAGCCATTGTTCAAGGAGGAGAAAACCGAAGAGCTGCAACGACTGTAAAACCCTTAAAAATCTCAATATTCATCCGATTGGTAAGCGAGAAAATAAAAACAATCTGATATTATCGATGGCTCCGAAGCCCAAAGAGAAGCCGAAAGTGGCCACACCGCCGTCGCAGCCTCCTCCTTCTATCGAAGATCTTTTCACTGCACTCAACAGACACATCCAACGATCCGAGTTCACACAAGCCGTTAAAGTCGCAAATCAAGGTGCATTGCATACAATTTTATTTTCTTTTCAAAATCGATCACATCTGATGAATTTAATTATATTCACTTAATTTTGAATTTACGCAGTTCTGTCAGTTGCGCCGGGAGATGAAGACGCCATTCGAAGCAAAGTTGTGGCGCTGATAAAGGGCGATAACATCGAGGAGGCTCTCTCAACGATTCAGTCTGCTCAGAAGGTTTCTTTTGATTTTAGTTTCTACAAGGTCGGTCAATTCCTGCATTTTTTTTAATTTTCTTTGTATTTTTATTCGATTAGTTAGTGGCGCTTTAACTGCATTACGTAAATTGATTATATTATTTTAATTGAATGACGCTAGTAATTTGAACTTATTAAGGTTACACTTTTGGATAAAAAGGCAAATAATGTTATTGAACAATTAAAAACTGAAGTATTAAATATTTGTAAATAGCAAAAATGCAGGAATTCACTTTTATATATGGAACAGTTATGTGTCAATGTATATAACATTTTAGTTATTTGCACATCTTTAATCATAATTAGAAATTCACCAGACAACAAAAATTGAATAGCAAAGTCGATAACAAGACAGAGGTTAAGTTAATTGTATTGACTTTGATTAATATTTCATTTAGTAGATTTGGGAAGTTTCCGATTCATCATGATTCGGAGTTTGAGTTCTTGATTTATTGATTGGTTTATTTCACTTTTGCTCTGTCTACATAATTGTTTTTTTTTTTTAATCTTATGGAGCTTATATGCAAATGCTTTTTTTGGTTATTTCATTGTTATCTTATTCTTTCACCGCCTTTTTTTTTTTAATGATTCACATGTGTATACAAATATACACCTTTACCTGTTTATTCATGTTGCACTCTGCACCCCATGTCTGCTTTCCTTATATTTAATTTATTTGATCAATAATAGATCACCACATTTTGGCTGCATCGGTGTTCCAAATTTAATTTCTTATTTTTATTAATATTCTTTCTTATCTTGATAACTCTAAATAGGCATATTGCCTATACAGACAAAACAAGTTGGATGAAGCTTTGGAGTCTTTGGAGAAGCAAGAAAAGACTCAACCAAGCATGTTGTTAGAATCTCAGATTCTATATCGTCTAGGAAAAATGGATGCTTGTGTTGATATCTGTCGGAAACTTCAAAGAGAAAAGATTGATTCTTTGGAAATAAATTTGGTTGCTGGTTTAATTTCAGCTGGGAGAGCTTCTGAAGTACAAGGAACTTTGGACGCTTTTAAGGTTAAGGCAACTAGCAGCTTTGAGTTGGCATATAATATTGCTTGTTCTTTGATTGAAGGAAATAAGCATAAGGATGCTGAACAACTCTTGCTCACGGCCCGAAGGTATTACAGTATTCTTTTGTCTGGATATGTATCATCATGAGAAATATTTTCTTGTTACTCAATTGTTCTTGGTGGATTAATGTCTAATATTATTAGTAGATCCACAGATTGCTTGTGTTTTGGGCTACTCTTATTTCAATAATATCTTTAGAGAAAGCAGCATTTGCTGGTGGGCTTTCTTTATCTTGGAATTTACCATTATAAAATAGTTTAAGTGTGCTAACTGTTTATATTTGTAGTTTGATCTATTTTTGAATAATTTCAATTTTTTTCTTTTCATTATTGATCTTACTTCAGAAATACACAGTTGAGTGGCCTTCCTATTTTCAAATTGATCTATTATAAGAAAATAGTTAGGGATAACAAAAAGGTTCTTGGCATTAAGCCGTCAAAGTTACTTTATAATTGTAACCAAAAAAAAAGTTACTTTGTAATTATTGATCCTTTTATCGTGCTCTAGATGTAGCAGTCTATAAATAGGTTTTCTGTGTCCAATCCTATACATTTCCATCTGGCATAAATCTGAAACAGGCTTCCTTGAAGCACTAAATAAAATGCTGGAGAAAATTTATGTCAAACAAAGTGTAGGTTTTAAGTCAGCTTTCAGATTATTTGGTTCAGGCCATCCTTTTTCAGATGCAGAAAGATGTAATGTTGACATTCTAGTGCTCTGGCTTTTCAGGGAACTGGTATAACCTATTGCTTAGCTTCTGCACTGGCATATGAAGATGCATCCAGATGGTTGTGGACTATAAATTTACTGACATCAAATGCTGATTCATATGCCTTTTCTTATTTTTGTCTGTTTTTTTGTTAGAATTGGTCAGGAAACACTAACAGAAGAGAACCTTGCTGATGATGATATAGAGATTGAATTATCCCCTATTGCTGTCCAATTAGCTTATGTTCAGCAGGTAAGACAACAGCATTGTGCAATCTTTTTCCCTATTATTTCCCTTATTTTCTCTCCATCCCATGAAGGGAGGTAAGACTGCGGCCATTAATGTGAATCAGCTTGCTTTATCAGCTCCTTGGACACACACAGGAGGCTGTTGGAGCTTATTCAGATATTGTAAACCGAAATCTGGCAGATGAACCATCACTTGCAGTGGCGGTGAACAACCTTATTGCAGTGAAAGGGCCAAAAGATATATCTGATAGCTTGAGGAAACTTGATCGGCTTAAAGAGAAAGACTCACAGAAGTTTCAGCTTGCGCAAGCAACTGACTTGAAGCTTTCACCAAAACAAAAAGAGACAATATATGCTAATCGTGTTCTTCTACTTCTTCATGCAAATAAGATGGATCAGGTTTTCTGTTTTTGGATTTTCATTTCTCACTTTTGTATGTTGTTTTGTTCCTCTCTTTTTTGAGAATAAAGACAGCCAGCTAAATGAATTTGGCAGTTCTTATTCTTTTATTTGTTGGTGAAATTCTACAGGCTCGGGAACTTGTTGCTGTTTTGCCAGAGCTGTTTCCTGACAGTGTGATGCCAGTACTGCTTCAAGCTGCTGTCTTAGCGAGAGAAAACAAGGCAGGGAAAGCTGAAGAAATGTTGGGTCACTTTGCTGAGAAATTCCCTGAAAAGTCAAAGATCATTCTCTTAGCAAGGGCACAAGTTGCTGCTGCTGCTGGTCACCCTCGAATTGCGGCTGAATCCCTTGCTAAGGTGCCTGATATCCAGCATATGCCTGCCACTGTTGCCACCCTTGTTGCTCTCAATGAGCGTGCTGGAGATATAAATGGTGCAGCTGCTGTGCTTGACTCTGCAATCAAGTGGTGGAAAACTGCCATGACTGAGGATGACCATCTCAGTGTTATTATGCAAGAGGCTGCTTCCTTCAACCTCCGGCATGGCAAGGAGGAGGATGCTGCCTACCTATACGAGGACCTTGTAAAAAGTCATGGAAGTATAGAGGCATTGGTTGGGCTGATAACTACAGTTGCTCATGTGAACGTTGACAAGGCCGAAGCTTATGAGAAGCAACTGAAGCCATTACCAGGTTTGAAGGGGGTTGATGTAAATGTTTTGCTGGATACTTCTGGAGCAAAACATATTGAAGGTGCTCATCGTGGTGGGCTTGCCGAAGCTCATGAGGATGGTAAGACCAAGGAGAAAACGAAGAAAAAGAGGAAGAGAAAGCCAAGGTATCCCAAAGGGTTTGACCCGGCAAATCCAGGTCCCCCACCTGATCCAGAAAGATGGCTCCCCAAGAGGGAAAGATCAACTTACAGGCCCAAGAGAAAGGATAAGAGAGCAGCCCAGGTGAGAGGCTCTCAGGGTGCTGTAGTTAGAGACAAGAGTGAAACTAGTGCCTCAGCTACCAATTCCAATAATTCTAACGTGAAATCAAACCAAGCTTCTAGTTCAAAAGGAGCTTCACAGAATGCCGAGCCATCCAGACCTCAATCTAAGTCATCAAGAAAGAAGTCAAGAAATTAATCTGGAGAAATTGTCCATTTTTGGGGTCAGAAAGTTTCAAGTTGTTTCACATCTAATATTATATGTTCTTCATTGATCTTGATAAACAATGGTTTAACTAATTCATGATGTTGGTTTCACATAAATCCTATCAATTCTAGAGGATTTTTTGTCGGGAGAGTTAGTATATGATAATTTATTTGGATTTTGTTATACTCTATTGTACCTTTGTCACTGGCCATTTCCCTGAAAGTGAGCTATGAGCTCTGTTTTATTCTTGAAAGGCATTTCGAAGAAGCTTTGAGAGAGTCAAGAAGATTATTGTGTCTTTGCTTGCCAAATAAGGTTGATTCAGCAGACGTAGGATCAGCATGGCTGGATTAACACGTTATCGTCAAGGTCTGTGTCTTTTCCTCTCGAAATGCCAAATGCTCTAGGTGACGTTGCTTGTCAGTCAACCAAAGGTTGTTTTTATTTAGCTCTCCTAAAATAACTAGAACATGTCCTTGGCTTGGAAAACTTCTCTGTTCTCTGAGGAATCGGCTGCTTTGACTTATGGAAGAGGGAAAAGTGTGGGGAAAGGAACTTGGACATGTCAATTGTTCTAAGCTTTGGGTTCAAGAATGCCTTTGACTTGAGGTTTCCTGCCTTGGGCAAGGGTTTTTTCATGACTGCAAGTTACGGGGATTCCTATTACAATCTTGGAAAATCAATAAGCGAAAGCGGATCGAAGGTGGCTTTGGTTGAAGTTTGAACCTTGACAAGATCCGACACTCAATAATTAAAATTACTGATGATTGTCTTTTATAATTGGATGCGAGAGTTTAAATTATTTGAATTTGAATTTAACTCTTATTGAATATCACAATTTTATTTAATTATTCTATTATAAAGTTGTTAGCATTATTATTATTATTATCTATATATATATATATATTATATTTTAGAAAACATGCATATTTGATAAGCTTAGCCATGTGGACGTCTATGTAAATAGGCTATTTATATAACACGTAGGATACATTAAATTATGAAATTGTTTTCTTAGGTTTAAATTTTAAATCAACAAAGAAAAGGGGATGAAATTTTAAATCTTCGCTGCAAAATGCAACAAGCAAGAGACAAGTAATCCATTGTCTAAAGATGAACAAAGAAAAGGGGATGAATGCATGCGAACAATTACTAGTAAAAAGACCTCTCAATTAAGGAAGAAGATGCCAACATTGGAAAAAGCCAAATTTGTTCAAGCCAAACCAAGGTATCATCTCTACAATTGGAATCCAAAACAAGTGTGAACAGAAATAAGCCGAAATCCAAGAGAATAATTGCATAGTTAGAAAAGAGGAGTTCAAGTTGTGAGCTTGGTTCGACCTTCATGTTAAGCACTCCTGATAAGAAAAAGATCAAGTTATAAGGGGACAGAAAGCTGCACTGGAAACTTGAACCGGCAATGAGAGATATTCAAGCAATTATCAGGGAAGGCACGAAATTTGACTTCTTTGATGACGGGAATCCCCGAGCCAAGAAAGTTGATCGATTGGATAAAAGCGCTACGCAAAGCATGATATCCTTTAAATGGCATTAAATTTTCTCTTCCATGATGTGTTTTGAGTAGTAATTATTGTATTGTTACTAATGACGCCTTGTATGTTTTTATTGGTTTGCTTAATAAGATTTCTTGATCCATTACCAAAAAAAAAAATTAAATAAAAAAACTGACTATGAATCTATCTATTTAATTTGAATTTTAAATATTTAAGTTAAACAATTTTATAATATTTAATCTATTTAAAAAAATGAGAAGGGATCCACTTACACATGTGTAAAACAAATTTGTTTTACACACCTTCATATCTTTTTATAGGATTAATATTTTTGCAAATCAACCGTTGAATTTAACAACCTACTCATATTTATTATGTATGTAAATTTTTGAATCAATCTGCTATTTCTATCATTTTAATCGAGAATAGTGTTTTTTTCAATATATATCAACGGTGGAAATTTTATTTTACGAAATATATAGTTAGACGTATTTGATTAATTTGAAATTTGGCATGCATGATCTATGTGAATAGAACATAAAATTCAACGGTCGGATTAAAAAATTATAAATCTTATAAAAAGACATGAAGGTGTGTAAAACTAAATTTGTTTTACATATGTGTAAGTGGATCCCTCCTCTAAAAAAATTATATAATATCTAATCTATTTAAAATTATTTATATAATATTTATTAGATTTTAACTAGAATCTAATCTTAGATAAAATCTAATCTTAATGCATTTAAATTTTTTTAAAATCTAATATATCTAAAATAATTTTAATTCACTTACATATATCTTTTTTTAAATTTTAAAAAATAAAAAAAACTTATTTATCCATTTAAAAATTTTTTAATTACCTCTCTACTTTTCCAAATTTTACTTATTTTTAACCACTTTCCCACTCTTCTCTACTACTTTATTAGGTTTGAATTTTATATGAAAAAAAAATTGACCATGAATCTGTCTGTTTAATTTGAATTTTAAATATTTAAATTAAATAATTTTATAATATCTAATCTATTAAAATTTTTTATATTATATTTATTAGATTTCATCTAAAATCTAATCTTAATGCATTTTAATTTTTTTTAATTTAATATATTTAAAATAATTTTAATTCATTTACATATATGTCTTTTTAAATTAAAAAAAAACTTATCTATCTATTTAAAAAAATTTTAACCACCTCTCTACTTTTCCAAATTTTAACCACCTCCCCACTCTTCCTTATTGGGTTTGAATTTTAACCAAAAAACTGATCATGAATCTATCTATTTAATTTGAATTTTAAATATTTAAATTAAACAAATTTATAATATCTAATCTATTTAAAAAATTATATAATATCTAATCTAATTAAATTATTTATATAATACTTATTAGATTTTATCTAAAATCTAATCTTAATGCATTTTTATTTTTTAAATATCATATATTTAAAATAATTTTAATTCATTTACATATATCCTTTTTAAATTAAAAAAAACCCTTATTTATTCATTTAAAGATTTTTTTATCACTTCGCCACTTCTCCAAATTTTACTTATTTTTAATCACCTCCCCACTCTCCCCTACTGCTTTATTATGTTTGAATTTTAAACAAAAAAATACCATAAATCTATCCATTTAGTTTGAATTTTAAATATTTAAATTAAATAATTTTTTTAAATTTTTTGTGGTTCCCTTTCCTTTTAAAATATTGTTTACTTTTAATTAATTGCTTTCAGATTATTTTACTTAAATTCTTATAGTTTTCTTTTTTACAAGAGTAAAGCTCCTTTTTTTTCAGGAATTTATATATGATGTACTGACAGTGTCTAATTTCTATACATTGTCAATGTATCAGAGGCTTACACATCATCAATATGCAAAATAAAAATATGTCCAGTCCTTAAAAATAAATGTAAATAAATATTTTTCAATTTGCTCATCAAGCCTAATTGATGAAGTGTCAATCTTTTTGTGCATTGACAGTGTATAAAAACTATATATTGTCAGTGCATCATATATAAATCCTTTTTTCAAATAATAAATTATAAGTTTAATCATAAATAAAATTTAAAATAAATAAAATTAATCCGTGTATCGCACATGATACAAATTAGTTATTACATATTTTAAAATGATAATTCAAAATTTTTTACTAAGAGGAGGGCAAGTTAAATAGATGAGGTTAGGTAAAAAAGTTAGTCCATAACCATAAGCTTAGGTTATGATCTTGGAATATAAGTACACTTAACAGTAAATTAGTTGAGATTTGCGAGGTTATGAGTAAAACAAGGATTAACATCTTATGTCTCCAGGAGACCAAATGAGTTAAGAAGAAGGCGAGGGAGATAACATTTTGGCAATATAAGCTTTGATACATATGAAAAGATAGAGACTGAAATGATATCACCATAGATAAAGATTATCAAAAGGACGTTGTACAAGTTAGGAGACAAAGGGATATGATTATTTTGGTTAAGCTAGTTCTAGAATGGGAGGTTTTGAATCTTATTAGTGCATATGCATCGCAAATAAGACTTGATGAGGTTAGTAAACAACAATTTTGGAAGGATTTGGATAAGGTAGTATAAGAAGTACATGTAGGAGAAAACTTTTTTATTGGCAGTGACCTGAATGATCATGTAGATACTAGTAGAGAGGTTTTTTGAGCATATATGAGGTTGTTAGTTACAGTGTAAGAAACAATGTTTAAGATGCTATCTTAGATTTTGTTTTATCTTACAACCTAACTTTAGTAAACATATTATTTAAGAATAGAGAATCTCACCTTATAATCTTTAAAAGTGGACTAAGTGCAAGTTAAATAGATTTTTTCAGAAATTTATATATGATGTACTGACAGTGTCTAATTTCTATACATTGTCAATGTATCAGAGGCTTACACATCATCAATATGCAAAATAAAAATATATCCAGTCCTTAAAAATAAATGTAAATAAATATTTTTCAATTTGCTCATCAAGCCTAATTGATGAAGTGTCAATCTTTTGTGCATTGACAGTGTATAAAAACTATATATTGTCAATGCATCATATATAAATCCTTTTTTCAAATAATAAATTATAAGTTTAATCATAAATAAAATTTAAAATAAATAAAATTAATCCTTGTATCGCACATGATACAAATTAGTTATTACATGTTTTAAAATGATAATTCAAAATTACTACTGATCAAGTGTTTTTAGAAGGATTATTGTCCAATATAAATAATATATATATATATATATATATATATATATATATATATATATATATATATTGTTCAAAGAGTTTTTAGATTCCACATGCAAATGATAAATACCTCACTCTATTTTTTAATATTTTTAAAAAATATGTGTCATCATCTTAATCATGTTTGTAGAATTAAAAAATTCCACTGATAATGTATTAAATAATTAAATCACAAATTAATCTTTAAAATAATTCTAAATACTATTTTAGCTTTTTTTTTTAATTAATGATCTCTTTGATCCGACTTGAACTTACATAAAAAGTGTTGTTAAAGTGAGACATTTTTAATAGTGTTGTTAAAATAAGTTAAATTAGCCTTTGAGAAACTTAATATAAAAGTAGTGTAGAATGTTGAAAACTATTTAATAGAGTTTTTTATTTTTAATAAATGAAAAATAAAATAAAAATTACTAATTAAATCATAAGTTCTTAACTAAAACAAAAAATAAAATAAATATTACTTTTTGCTAATTAAAATAAAAACCATCATATCAGAGCCTTTATTCTAATATTAGAGTATGTTATATGAACAAATATATAAACTCACGCTAAATCATCCATATAAATAATTAAAATAAAAATAAATTAATAAATTAAAATATAAATTAAATGAAAGAAATATAAAAATTGCATAATTAAAAAATTAGTATGAAATAATATAATCATTTTCATAATTTTTTGTGAATTACTAAAATGTAAAGTGAAAATATAAAAAATTTCACTAAATAGATGTTATTAAAATTAGTACTTCTCAAAAAAGTTTAGATTTATAACTTAATAAAAAAATTCAAGTTTTATTCGTACATAAATTAAAAAGTTTAACATTTTAAAAGCTAAACACTTAATTTCTGCTTTTATTGTAAATAGATTTTTTCATAACTTAGATCAAATATATACACTAATTCGTCATGCCCACACACTTCTCAACAAGGGATATGATTTTCTTTTTTTGCAATAAAGGATATGATAATTTGGTTCTTCAACGATTGTGTTATTTTCATTTCACATCATAGACACCTAGCTCCCACATTTTTCTTATCTTGATTTATATTCTATTCGCCACATTTTTCAGAAAAGCATGATTTCATTTGAATGTAAGAGTAACGTCTTTTTCTTTGAAATAAAATATCGTTTTCCATCCCCAATAATTGCGTTTTCTGTTAATATAATTTTTAATATTAATAATCATATGATTTAGTATTTGATAATTTTAAATATAAAATAATAATTTCAATTTATTCAAGAAAACATAATTTGTTGGAAATATTTTTAGGGTCAAAGTTTTATTTTCTAAATTATTATAAATATTTTATTAATTTGAAATTTTAAAATATATTTAAAAACATCTAGCAATTAAGAATTATTCTTGAAATTTTAGTCAATAACTCAGTATTGAATAAAGATGAATAATGAGAAGGAGTAATCGCGTTTGGCTGGACGGAATCCGCTTCCCATTCTTTGCATTTTTCATAGGGAAGAAATACTCATCAGTATTAATTTTTACAATGCATTTTATATGATACGCTTGTTAAAAGCTGATTTTAGGATTAAAAAAAGTAAACTTCCAAATATTTTTTATTTTAAGTCGAATAATTTTCTTTTAAGAAAGTGACGATTAGACCTATTCACGGATAGATCTATTTGTATTGGTTTGCGAATTTAACTCAACTCAGATCAAATATTGAAGAAAAGTTTTTGAATTCAATTCTAATTTAATTCAATATATTAAATTATTAATAATTCAATTTTAAATGTAAAAAAATTATTTTTGAAAATTTTAAATATATACTTCCTAAAAAAATGGATTTATTAAATTTAACTAACAAAGGTGGGCTGAGCTTTGAATAGAATTTTTAGAAAATTGATTTTCAATTTGATTCATATACATTTTCAGTAGTGATTCAAATGCACGAAAGAATATTTTAGTAATTTTTATAATTAATCGTACCAAAATGCAACTAGTCCCAAGCTTGAATAAATGACAAAGTGGCAATAGGTTTAGGCAATCAATCATTATAACTCGTCTAATTCAAATAAAATGAATTAATATGAGAACTTTGTTGAGGTGTTCTCTATATAGCGATGCACTGTACTGGAGTTTGGGTTTATTGAAAAGAATGCAAGAGTTGCTAAGTCATTGCTCGAAAGCGACACACCATATCAACACCTAGATGTGGTGTCAAATAGACAAAGCTTCTCACACCACAATAGATGAGGTTAGGTAAAAAAGTTAGTCCATAACCATAAGCTTAGGTTATGATCTTGGAATATAAGTACACTTAACAGTAAATTAGTTGAGATTTGCGAGGTTATGAGTAAAACAAGGATTAACATCTTATGTCTCCAGGAGACCAAATGAGTTAAGAAGAAGGCGAGGGAGATAACATTTTGGCAATATAAGCTTTGATACATATGAAAAGATAGAGACTGAAATGATATCACCATAGATAAAGATTATCAAAAGGACGTTGTACAAGTTAGGAGACAAAGGGATATGATTATTTTGGTTAAGCTAGTTCTAGAATAGGAGGTTTTGAATCTTATTAGTGCATATGCATCGCAAATAAGACTTGATGAGGTTAGTAAACAACAATTTTGGAAGGATTTGGATAAGGTAGTATAAGAAGTACATGTAGGAGAAAACTTTTTTATTGGCAGTGACCTGAATGATCATGTAGATACTAGTAGAGAGGTTTTTTGAGCATATATGAGGTTGTTAGTTACAGTGTAAGAAACAATGTTTAAGATGCTATCTTAGATTTTGTTTTATCTTACAACCTAACTTTAGTAACATATTATTTAAGAATAGAGAATCTCACCTTATAATCTTTAAAAGTGGACTAAGTGCAAGTTAAATAGATTTTTTTTTACTAAGAGGAGGGCTAGATGTAGATGTTTGACTACAATGTTGTTTTAGGTGAAACTATTACCACACAACATGGATTTATAGTCTTAGACATTAGGATTCATAAACGACATCAAAGAAACTAAAAGAAAAGAATTGCAAGGATACGATGGTAAAAGTTCAAAAAATATTGTTATGCAATATTTAGAGATAATTGGATCCAGAAAAAAGATTGGATAATAAAAGAGAACCCAAATGTACTATGGAACAAGATTACAAAATGCATTCGGGAGGTTGCCAAAGAGATACTAGTAGTACGAAACGAAAGAACACTGGTTGAAAAAGATGCAACATGGTGGACTGTATTAGTTAAGGAAGCTATAAATACTAAGAAAGATTGTTACAAGACTTCTAAAAAAATAACACCAAAAAAAGCTTTACAGAATTAGGTTAGCTAGGAATGAGGCAAATAATGCAGTGGTAGAAGCTAAAATGAAGGTTATGAAAGAGATTTATATCAAGTTAAACATAAAAGATGAAGAGAAAGAGATATACAGATTGACACGAATAAAAGGGGGGGGGGAGGGGGGAAGTCATGATCTAGGAGTTGAGAAATATATTAAGGATGAGTACCAAAGAACTCTTGTTAGGGATAATGACATTAAAGAAAAATGATGTGATTATTTTGACAAACTATTCAATAATGGAAAAGCTAAATTTCAGATAATATCTTGATGCCTCTCAAGGATCTGAATTGGTATTTTATGTGCAGAATTAAAGATATAAATGTAAAGTAGGCACTAAAGAGGATGACGACGAGAAAGCTATGGACATTTCAATTAAAGTTTGAAAATGCCTTGAAGAAATAGGAGTTAGGTAGTTGATAGATCTTTTTAGCAAAATTTGACACACTAACAAGATGCTTAAAGAATGAAGAAAGAGTATCTCGATACCTCTCTATAAAAGCAAAGGAGATATTCAAAATTGCTCCAACTACTAAAGCATAAAACTAATGAATCACACAATAAAACTACGGGAGAGAGTGATAGAATGAATTAAGGAAAACTAGAGAGATATTGGAGAATCAATGTGGTTTTATGCCTGGGCTAGGTAATACACTAGTTTAGACAACTTCTATAGCGTTCTCGAGTATAAGGTAAAGAACTTTATATGGTCTTTATAAGCTTGGAGAAAATATATGATAAAATCCCTAGGAAAATGTTATGGTGCTTCTTAGTGAAGAAAATAGTTATCATTGTTAGCTTTAAATTGCCATACATATTTTGAAATGACAAAAACTTAAGTGAGCTTTAATGTTTTAATTCATATTGTAAATTTGCCTTATCACACATGATTTTCTCAATACATTTTAAGTGATCATACCCAAACATTAAGACCATGATTTAATGATACATCCTTATTGGTCTTAATTCTTTATAAATGTTTTGAATATTTTAGAAAATCACTTAATGAATTTTTGGACAATGTTTTTATCAAAGAAAGTCATGAAAAACTCCCACAAAAGTGCCAATATGTTTTGGGTTGAATTAGGATCAAAGACCACATCATTTCTAACCCAAAAGTGCAGGAAAAACCCATTCTGGAGGAATGGGATCGATCCCCTAAGGAAAGGGATCGATCCCTTTTTGGCAGTGTGCCCCGGAAGGCCAAAATGAAGCATGGGATCGATCCCCTAAGGAAAGGGATCGATCCCTTTATGTCAGAAAGTCTCCAACGGCTATTTTCTGTGAAATACAACGGCTAGTTTCGGTTTTGGCTCCAACCAACGTCCACAAACCATCCAAGGGGCTATAAATAGAGGCTTAGAAGCTAAAGGAAGGAAGAGGAACAGCCAAGCAACATCTTTCATCATCTTATTCATCTTCTCAAGCCTCAAACAACAAATCAAGAGCTCAAAAGTCTACATCTTCTATCATTCATCTATTTCTTGTATTGCTTAGCACAAACTTTGTATAGGCTTTTACTTGTGCTTAATCTCTGTAATCACTTGCCTATCTAGAGGCCTTCTTTGATTACATCTCTTGTAAACCAACAATACATTCCTTGTAAAGGAGAGGTTTCTCTTTAGCCTAAGAAAAAGAGGGAGGTTACTCTTTAGCCTAAGAAAAAGAGGGAGGTTTCTCTTGAGCCTAGAAAAAGAGAGAGGTTTCTCTTTAGCCTAGAAAAAGAGGGAGTGTAACAAATTCAAGATAGTGGATTTGGAGAAAATCCTTGGGAGTGTCTCAAGGTAGAGGACGTAGGCAAGGTTGCCGAACCTCTATAAATCGCTTGCGTACATTTCTCTTTCCCTACTCTCTTTAATTACTTGCAATTATATTTGTGCTTATTGTATTGAATTTGGATTGCATGATTGAATAGCCTAGAGAACTTAGAAAATATCAATATAGGCTAGAGAATTTAGAGAAACCGAAAAACGAGCTTAAGGGTAGTTAAAAACCGATTCACCCCCCCTCTCGGTATAGCCTATAAGAGCCAACAATTGGTATCAGAGCTTGGGCTCGAGATTGAATTAGACTTACCTCTATCGAGCTAAACGATCTTAAATGGCTCATTTGAATATAGGCATACCCCTAGGAGAAGAAGGACAATCATTAGTTAGACCTCCACTCTTTAATGGTGAGAATTATTCATATTGGAAAACTAGAATGATGTTATTTGTACAATCAAACGATTATGAAGTGTGGAGAATTATAGTGAATGGTCCTAGAATTCCCATGAAGAAAATAGATGGAATAGATGTCCCTAAGAGTGAGGATGAGTGGGACACAAATGACATGAGATTGGCACAATTGAATGCCAAGGCTATGCACACCCTCTTTTGTGCATTAGGTCCAAATGAATATAATAGAGTGTCCCTATGTGAAAATGCTAAGCAAATATGGGACAAACTAGCCATCACACATGAAGGGACAAATCAAGTTAGAGAGACCAAAGTAGGAATGCTCACACATGATTATGAGCTTTTTAGAATGAAAGAAAATGAGTCCATGAGTGATATGTATACTAGATTTAATGACATAATCAATGGACTTAAGGCATTAGGCAAGACCTATTCCAATGTAGAAATGGTGAAGAAAATCTTGAATAGCTTGCCACAATCATGGGAGGCAAAGGTAACCGCAATAGAAGAGTCTAAAGATCCAAATACCTTGTCTCTAGATGAACTTATGGGCTCCCTACTTACATATGAGATGAAATTGAAAAGAAATGAAGAGCCTTCAAAGAAAGTAGAGGTAGCACTTAAGTCTTCCACTTATGAGGATGATAGTGATGAAAGTGGAAATGAGGAAGAAAAGGAAATGGCAATGTTTGCCAAAAGATTCAATAGATTTATGAGAATGAAAGAGAGAGAGAGTAATAGGAGACACCATAGGGGAGAAACAAGTAGAAGAGAAAAGGACCACTTAGTGTGTTATGAATGTAATGAACCGGGTCACACTAAGCTAGATTGTCCCATACTTAGGAAGGAAAAGGATAGGAAACCTAAGAAGAAAGCATTTGTGGCTGCATGGAGCGATAGTGATAGCTCCGATGAGGAAAACATAGATGATGAGGTAGCCTACTCATGCTTTATGGCTATTAGTGACGATGAGGCTAGCTCTAGTTCTAGTGAAAATAATGATTTTACATTTGATGAGTTACAAGATGCTTTTAATGATTTAGCAAATGAATTTCAATGCATGAATTCTAAATATAAGAAAATCATTGCTAAATTAAAAATAGAAAATGAAGCCTTGACTAGTGCTAAGATAGAATTTGAAAAGAAACTAGAAGAGGCCAACTTAGAAATAAATGAGTTAAATAAAAAGAACACAAATTTGCATAACTCATTTTCTAGGTTTTATATGGGTCAACAAAAGCTAGATCACATGTTAGAGACCCAAAGAGCTTTCTTTGACAAAGATGGGTTAGGCTATAATGCTAAACAAAAAGAAACTCATCTTAAGAATTTCCTAGTAAGCAAAAATACCATGCATGATTTATCTCTCACATGCTCACTTTGCAATAGAATAGGCCACACCTCACAAGCATGCACAAATAGAAAAACCACATTTAGAGGAAGAGTGGTTAGAAAAATGTGGGTGCCTAAGCATGCTGTAAATAATGATGAATTGTGCTTGAAATGGATCCCAAAAGGATCAAAAATTATTTGTACTAACTCTCATGGACCCAAGAAAATTTGGGCACCAAAGCATGCTTGAATTTGTTTGTTGTAGGAGTGTTAGAGCATGGAGTTACAAAGAAACAATGGGGTTTGAATGCTCTACACACCTCTATGGAGTTTTCTTATGCCAATGAGAAAAAGGAAAAGCTTGAGGATCCATCACAACAATTCTTCAAAGAATAGCTCAAGGTGGACTTAACAATTCAAGGCAAAGCATACGAGTTTTGTAAGATTAATTCTTTACTCTTTAAAACTTTTATTTGATTATTTGTGCTTTGATGAGAAAATGTGTTAATGATTCTTGATGCATTGTGAGTTGAATGATAGAACAAAAGGCATGATGAATGATTGTTGAATGTTTGATGAATAGTACTTGATACATTGAATGAAAAGCATGATTTGTGATTTTGAAATGATTTTTGGTTTTCTGCATGTTAAGCAAGTTTGATATGTCTAGATAATATATTTAGTTGCTCAAAAGATGTCAAATATGTCATATATGCAACATGCCTTGTCATGAGCCTTAATGAAGAATATGCATGTTGACAATCATGACATGTTGTTCACAAGTATGATGATTTGATGTTATATATGCTTAAAATCTATGTGAACAAGTTTGTTTTGGCATATTTGTGGTTTCCAAAGCATTAGTTTTGCCAAAATATGCATAACTTTCAAAATGACTTCCTTTGAGGCCAAAAACGCTTTTATTGGTGAAAATCCTTCCAAAATTGCAAAATCTTTTGTAAAATGGTTTTTCATTCATTTTTTCATTCATACAAGTCCAAAGTCATGTTTTACAAATGTTTAAACCATTACTTGGACTTAAAATACTCAAAAACGAAGTTTTGGTACCTCAAAGGTTGGATTTTCTGTCAAAAATCTGCAGATACAGGATGAGGGATCGATCCC
This sequence comes from Heritiera fomes, assembly GCA_032173925.1. Taxonomy (NCBI): domain Eukaryota; kingdom Viridiplantae; phylum Streptophyta; class Magnoliopsida; order Malvales; family Malvaceae; genus Heritiera; species Heritiera fomes. The sequence continues at coordinate 8,340,309 of JAPDPM010000009.1, read as the reverse complement.
TCAACAAGCAGGATCGATCCCCTTGAGCAGAAAACAGAATTGGTGCATTCTGTACTTAAGGGATCGATCCCCCTCCAAAAAGGATCGATCCCCCCAGGCCAAAATGGCTATTCTGCACTTTTTTAACCGAATTTGAGAAGGATTTTTCACTTTCTTGATATCTTCTTTCTTCTCAAATTAAAATTCATTGTTTTAACTTCTTTTTGATGATCTTTAATGTATGAAAATTCATTTTTCATTGATATCATGCCTTAACTTCATCAATTAATATCATCACCAACAAATGGTATCACTTTCAACAATCAATATCATTTTTCATTGAACTCACAAGTGCAAAATCATTTTTCTTGTTGAAAACATTCATGAATTGCATAAATCTTGAAATAATCTTGAAATATATTTTTCAATGAATGCTTAAACATAATTTGAGATTTATTTCAATGATTTATGGATATTTTTGAGAATTTGATGAACTTGTGCATAATGAATGTTTTTCATATCTTTTGTTCATCTTAGTCAAGCATGCTTATAGGACTATGTGTATTGGCTTGACTTATCAATTCCACACTAGGTTTCATGATAATTTTACATCTAGTGGATTGATTTCAAATATAAATTCAACAATTGGTAATGGTCATTGGCCTATAATTTGTGATGGTAAATGGATCCTCAATGTTCAAATGCATGAAACTTTATCATCCTTGTACTTAAAGAACTAAGGTCTTAATGACAACACCAACATTCAAAGATAAATGCAAACTTGAACAAATTTAATATCCATGCATTTATTATTTGAATATTTCCTTGCTCATAATTAGTTAAGGACTTGAATTAGAAAATGAGCATAGGATTTGTGTGCTTGAAACCATGGAAGAAAATATGTTTGCTTGAATTCCTTGATGTTTTGAATCTTCCATATGGTATCAATTTGTGAATATGAATATGGATTAATCTTTTATGATTGTGTACATTTGATGATCTGTGTTGATCCATATGCATATTTGATGATCTGTGTTGTGTTCTTGCATATTTAGAATGAGTATTTTCTTGACATGAACACACTACACATAGATATTGGATTCATGCAAAATGCCTAAGTTAACCATTAGTAACAATTGGTATTTAGATTGAAATAACAATTAGTATCATTGGAAACCATATTTTCAATAATTGGTAAGCCAAAACTAAATTACCAATTGGTTTGAGCTTTAAATTGACAATTCTTCTCATGCTCTTTAAGATTGAAATGACTAATAGAGAAGAATTCTCTTAGGATATTTTTGTATGAAACTCTTGTGTGCTAGAATTTGAAGTTAATTGCTATATGATTTAATTCTAGACACAATATTTCTTGAGAATGATTTATGAGCACATGCATATGATATGTTATATAATTTTAGCTCATAATCATGATGTATTACCATGCACCTTAGTCGGACCTTAGAGAACAATTGATATACTTAGGTGCTTGCTTAACTTCTTACCACTTGGAACCTTCTTGCAAAATTACTTATCAACAATTGGTATCCAAATTATTTATAAACAATTGGTATTGGATCATAAGTCATATTCATTGCATGAATATTTCATACTCTTTGAGAATATTGACTTATTTATTTGTGCTATAAGTCCCATGTACTAACCTGTTTCTTGTTGGATGGAGCATTTTTATTTATTCTCACATAGCCATGATTTTAGGGGGAGCATATTTTTTATTATTTTTCCTTCTTTTTGCTATGACAAAAAGGGGGAGAGATAGAAAAAGGGAGAGATAGATATAGAGAGAGATATTAAGGGGGAGAAATAGTTTAAAAATTCATTTTCAAAACCCATGCTTATATTAAGGGGGTAGTTTAAAAATTCATTTTCAAAACCCATGCTTATATTAAGGGGGAGCTTTATAAAATCCTGCTTTATTTGAGGGGGAGTATTTTATCAAAGAATTTTCAAAGCAAATTTACATTAAGTTTTGTCATATCAAAAAGGGGGAGATTGTTAGCTTTAAATTGCCATACATATTTTGAAATGACAAAAACTTAAGTGAGCTTTAATGTTTTAATTCATATTGTAAATTTGCCTTATCACACATGATTTTCTCAATACATTTTAAGTGATCATACCCAAACATTAAGACCATGATTTAATGATACATCCTTATTGGTCTTAATTCTTTATAAATGTTTTGAATATTTTAGAAAATCACTTAATGAATTTTTGGACAATGTTTTTATCAAAGAAAGTCATGAAAAACTCCCACAAAAGTGCCAATATGTTTTGGGTTGAATTAGGATCAAAGACCACATCATTTCTAACCCAAAAGTGCAGGAAAAACCCATTCTGGAGGAATGGGATCGATCCCCTAAGGAAAGGGATCGATCCCTTTTTGGCAGTGTGCCCCGGAAGGCCAAAATGAAGCATGGGATCGATCCCCTAAGGAAAGGGATCGATCCCTTTATGTCAGAAAGTCTCCAACGGCTATTTTCTGTGAAATACAACGGCTAGTTTCGGTTTTGGCTCCAACCAACGTCCACAAACCATCCAAGGGGCTATAAATAGAGGCTTAGAAGCTAAAGGAAGGAAGAGGAACAGCCAAGCAACATCTTTCATCATCTTATTCATCTTCTCAAGCCTCAAACAACAAATCAAGAGCTCAAAAGTCTACATCTTCTATCATTCATCTATTTCTTGTATTGCTTAGCACAAACTTTGTATAGGCTTTTACTTGTGCTTAATCTCTGTAATCACTTGCCTATCTAGAGGCCTTCTTTGATTACATCTCTTGTAAACCAACAATACATTCCTTGTAAAGGAGAGGTTTCTCTTTAGCCTAAGAAAAAGAGGGAGGTTACTCTTTAGCCTAAGAAAAAGAGGGAGGTTTCTCTTGAGCCTAGAAAAAGAGAGAGGTTTCTCTTTAGCCTAGAAAAAGAGGGAGTGTAACAAATTCAAGATAGTGGATTTGGAGAAAATCCTTGGGAGTGTCTCAAGGTAGAGGACGTAGGCAAGGTTGCCGAACCTCTATAAATCGCTTGCGTACATTTCTCTTTCCCTACTCTCTTTAATTACTTGCAATTATATTTGTGCTTATTGTATTGAATTTGGATTGCATGATTGAATAGCCTAGAGAACTTAGAAAATATCAATATAGGCTAGAGAATTTAGAGAAACCGAAAAACGAGCTTAAGGGTAGTTAAAAACCGATTCACCCCCCCTCTCGGTATAGCCTATAAGAGCCAACAATTGGTATCAGAGCTTGGGCTCGAGATTGAATTAGACTTACCTCTATCGAGCTAAACGATCTTAAATGGCTCATTTGAATATAGGCATACCCCTAGGAGAAGAAGGACAATCATTAGTTAGACCTCCACTCTTTAATGGTGAGAATTATTCATATTGGAAAACTAGAATGATGTTATTTGTACAATCAAACGATTATGAAGTGTGGAGAATTATAGTGAATGGTCCTAGAATTCCCATGAAGAAAATAGATGGAATAGATGTCCCTAAGAGTGAGGATGAGTGGGACACAAATGACATGAGATTGGCACAATTGAATGCCAAGGCTATGCACACCCTCTTTTGTGCATTAGGTCCAAATGAATATAATAGAGTGTCCCTATGTGAAAATGCTAAGCAAATATGGGACAAACTAGCCATCACACATGAAGGGACAAATCAAGTTAGAGAGACCAAAGTAGGAATGCTCACACATGATTATGAGCTTTTTAGAATGAAAGAAAATGAGTCCATGAGTGATATGTATACTAGATTTAATGACATAATCAATGGACTTAAGGCATTAGGCAAGACCTATTCCAATGTAGAAATGGTGAAGAAAATCTTGAATAGCTTGCCACAATCATGGGAGGCAAAGGTAACCGCAATAGAAGAGTCTAAAGATCCAAATACCTTGTCTCTAGATGAACTTATGGGCTCCCTACTTACATATGAGATGAAATTGAAAAGAAATGAAGAGCCTTCAAAGAAAGTAGAGGTAGCACTTAAGTCTTCCACTTATGAGGATGATAGTGATGAAAGTGGAAATGAGGAAGAAAAGGAAATGGCAATGTTTGCCAAAAGATTCAATAGATTTATGAGAATGAAAGAGAGAGAGAGTAATAGGAGACACCATAGGGGAGAAACAAGTAGAAGAGAAAAGGACCACTTAGTGTGTTATGAATGTAATGAACCGGGTCACACTAAGCTAGATTGTCCCATACTTAGGAAGGAAAAGGATAGGAAACCTAAGAAGAAAGCATTTGTGGCTGCATGGAGCGATAGTGATAGCTCCGATGAGGAAAACATAGATGATGAGGTAGCCTACTCATGCTTTATGGCTATTAGTGACGATGAGGCTAGCTCTAGTTCTAGTGAAAATAATGATTTTACATTTGATGAGTTACAAGATGCTTTTAATGATTTAGCAAATGAATTTCAATGCATGAATTCTAAATATAAGAAAATCATTGCTAAATTAAAAATAGAAAATGAAGCCTTGACTAGTGCTAAGATAGAATTTGAAAAGAAACTAGAAGAGGCCAACTTAGAAATAAATGAGTTAAATAAAAAGAACACAAATTTGCATAACTCATTTTCTAGGTTTTATATGGGTCAACAAAAGCTAGATCACATGTTAGAGACCCAAAGAGCTTTCTTTGACAAAGATGGGTTAGGCTATAATGCTAAACAAAAAGAAACTCATCTTAAGAATTTCCTAGTAAGCAAAAATACCATGCATGATTTATCTCTCACATGCTCACTTTGCAATAGAATAGGCCACACCTCACAAGCATGCACAAATAGAAAAACCACATTTAGAGGAAGAGTGGTTAGAAAAATGTGGGTGCCTAAGCATGCTGTAAATAATGATGAATTGTGCTTGAAATGGATCCCAAAAGGATCAAAAATTATTTGTACTAACTCTCATGGACCCAAGAAAATTTGGGCACCAAAGCATGCTTGAATTTGTTTGTTGTAGGAGTGTTAGAGCATGGAGTTACAAAGAAACAATGGGGTTTGAATGCTCTACACACCTCTATGGAGTTTTCTTATGCCAATGAGAAAAAGGAAAAGCTTGAGGATCCATCACAACAATTCTTCAAAGAATAGCTCAAGGTGGACTTAACAATTCAAGGCAAAGCATACGAGTTTTGTAAGATTAATTCTTTACTCTTTAAAACTTTTATTTGATTATTTGTGCTTTGATGAGAAAATGTGTTAATGATTCTTGATGCATTGTGAGTTGAATGATAGAACAAAAGGCATGATGAATGATTGTTGAATGTTTGATGAATAGTACTTGATACATTGAATGAAAAGCATGATTTGTGATTTTGAAATGATTTTTGGTTTTCTGCATGTTAAGCAAGTTTGATATGTCTAGATAATATATTTAGTTGCTCAAAAGATGTCAAATATGTCATATATGCAACATGCCTTGTCATGAGCCTTAATGAAGAATATGCATGTTGACAATCATGACATGTTGTTCACAAGTATGATGATTTGATGTTATATATGCTTAAAATCTATGTGAACAAGTTTGTTTTGGCATATTTGTGGTTTCCAAAGCATTAGTTTTGCCAAAATATGCATAACTTTCAAAATGACTTCCTTTGAGGCCAAAAACGCTTTTATTGGTGAAAATCCTTCCAAAATTGCAAAATCTTTTGTAAAATGGTTTTTCATTCATTTTTTCATTCATACAAGTCCAAAGTCATGTTTTACAAATGTTTAAACCATTACTTGGACTTAAAATACTCAAAAACGAAGTTTTGGTACCTCAAAGGTTGGATTTTCTGTCAAAAATCTGCAGATACAGGATGAGGGATCGATCCCTCAACAAGCAGGATCGATCCCCTTGAGCAGAAAACAGAATTGGTGCATTCTGTACTTAAGGGATCGATCCCCCTCCAAAAAGGATCGATCCCCCCAGGCCAAAATGGCTATTCTGCACTTTTTTAACCGAATTTGAGAAGGATTTTTCACTTTCTTGATATCTTCTTTCTTCTCAAATTAAAATTCATTGTTTTAACTTCTTTTTGATGATCTTTAATGTATGAAAATTCATTTTTCATTGATATCATGCCTTAACTTCATCAATTAATATCATCACCAACAAATGGTATCACTTTCAACAATCAATATCATTTTTCATTGAACTCACAAGTGCAAAATCATTTTTCTTGTTGAAAACATTCATGAATTGCATAAATCTTGAAATAATCTTGAAATATATTTTTCAATGAATGCTTAAACATAATTTGAGATTTATTTCAATGATTTATGGATATTTTTGAGAATTTGATGAACTTGTGCATAATGAATGTTTTTCATATCTTTTGTTCATCTTAGTCAAGCATGCTTATAGGACTATGTGTATTGGCTTGACTTATCAATTCCACACTAGGTTTCATGATAATTTTACATCTAGTGGATTGATTTCAAATATAAATTCAACAATTGGTAATGGTCATTGGCCTATAATTTGTGATGGTAAATGGATCCTCAATGTTCAAATGCATGAAACTTTATCATCCTTGTACTTAAAGAACTAAGGTCTTAATGACAACACCAACATTCAAAGATAAATGCAAACTTGAACAAATTTAATATCCATGCATTTATTATTTGAATATTTCCTTGCTCATAATTAGTTAAGGACTTGAATTAGAAAATGAGCATAGGATTTGTGTGCTTGAAACCATGGAAGAAAATATGTTTGCTTGAATTCCTTGATGTTTTGAATCTTCCATATGGTATCAATTTGTGAATATGAATATGGATTAATCTTTTATGATTGTGTACATTTGATGATCTGTGTTGATCCATATGCATATTTGATGATCTGTGTTGTGTTCTTGCATATTTAGAATGAGTATTTTCTTGACATGAACACACTACACATAGATATTGGATTCATGCAAAATGCCTAAGTTAACCATTAGTAACAATTGGTATTTAGATTGAAATAACAATTAGTATCATTGGAAACCATATTTTCAATAATTGGTAAGCCAAAACTAAATTACCAATTGGTTTGAGCTTTAAATTGACAATTCTTCTCATGCTCTTTAAGATTGAAATGACTAATAGAGAAGAATTCTCTTAGGATATTTTTGTATGAAACTCTTGTGTGCTAGAATTTGAAGTTAATTGCTATATGATTTAATTCTAGACACAATATTTCTTGAGAATGATTTATGAGCACATGCATATGATATGTTATATAATTTTAGCTCATAATCATGATGTATTACCATGCACCTTAGTCGGACCTTAGAGAACAATTGATATACTTAGGTGCTTGCTTAACTTCTTACCACTTGGAACCTTCTTGCAAAATTACTTATCAACAATTGGTATCCAAATTATTTATAAACAATTGGTATTGGATCATAAGTCATATTCATTGCATGAATATTTCATACTCTTTGAGAATATTGACTTATTTATTTGTGCTATAAGTCCCATGTACTAACCTGTTTCTTGTTGGATGGAGCATTTTTATTTATTCTCACATAGCCATGATTTTAGGGGGAGCATATTTTTTATTATTTTTCCTTCTTTTTGCTATGACAAAAAGGGGGAGAGATAGAAAAAGGGAGAGATAGATATAGAGAGAGATATTAAGGGGGAGAAATAGTTTAAAAATTCATTTTCAAAACCCATGCTTATATTAAGGGGGTAGTTTAAAAATTCATTTTCAAAACCCATGCTTATATTAAGGGGGAGCTTTATAAAATCCTGCTTTATTTGAGGGGGAGTATTTTATCAAAGAATTTTCAAAGCAAATTTACATTAAGTTTTGTCATATCAAAAAGGGGGAGATTGTTAGCTTTAAATTGCCATACATATTTTGAAATGACAAAAACTTAAGTGAGCTTTAATGTTTTAATTCATATTGTAAATTTGCCTTATCACACATGATTTTCTCAATACATTTTAAGTGATCATACCCAAACATTAAGACCATGATTTAATGATACATCCTTATTGGTCTTAATTCTTTATAAATGTTTTGAATATTTTAGAAAATCACTTAATGAATTTTTGGACAATGTTTTTATCAAAGAAAGTCATGAAAAACTCCCACAAAAGTGCCAATATGTTTTGGGTTGAATTAGGATCAAAGACCACATCATTTCTAACCCAAAAGTGCAGGAAAAACCCATTCTGGAGGAATGGGATCGATCCCCTAAGGAAAGGGATCGATCCCTTTTTGGCAGTGTGCCCCGGAAGGCCAAAATGAAGCATGGGATCGATCCCCTAAGGAAAGGGATCGATCCCTTTATGTCAGAAAGTCTCCAACGGCTATTTTCTGTGAAATACAACGGCTAGTTTCGGTTTTGGCTCCAACCAACGTCCACAAACCATCCAAGGGGCTATAAATAGAGGCTTAGAAGCTAAAGGAAGGAAGAGGAACAGCCAAGCAACATCTTTCATCATCTTATTCATCTTCTCAAGCCTCAAACAACAAATCAAGAGCTCAAAAGTCTACATCTTCTATCATTCATCTATTTCTTGTATTGCTTAGCACAAACTTTGTATAGGCTTTTACTTGTGCTTAATCTCTGTAATCACTTGCCTATCTAGAGGCCTTCTTTGATTACATCTCTTGTAAACCAACAATACATTCCTTGTAAAGGAGAGGTTTCTCTTTAGCCTAAGAAAAAGAGGGAGGTTACTCTTTAGCCTAAGAAAAAGAGGGAGGTTTCTCTTGAGCCTAGAAAAAGAGAGAGGTTTCTCTTTAGCCTAGAAAAAGAGGGAGTGTAACAAATTCAAGATAGTGGATTTGGAGAAAATCCTTGGGAGTGTCTCAAGGTAGAGGACGTAGGCAAGGTTGCCGAACCTCTATAAATCGCTTGCGTACATTTCTCTTTCCCTACTCTCTTTAATTACTTGCAATTATATTTGTGCTTATTGTATTGAATTTGGATTGCATGATTGAATAGCCTAGAGAACTTAGAAAATATCAATATAGGCTAGAGAATTTAGAGAAACCGAAAAACGAGCTTAAGGGTAGTTAAAAACCGATTCACCCCCCCTCTCGGTATAGCCTATAAGAGCCAACAATCATGAAATTTACTGAACTAATTAAAGACATATATGGAGATGCAGGGGCACATGTGAGGACATATGGAAGGCAAACAAGCGAATTTCCTATCACAATGGAACTACATCAAGGGTTGGCACTTAGTCCATTATTGTTCATTGCAACAATGAACAAATTGACAAAATCCATTTAAGATAAGGTGCCTTGGTGTATGATGTTTACAGATAATATTATCTTGTGTGCTTAAACTAGAGAAAAGGTTAACACAGAGTTGGAATTGTGGAGGCAGACACTAGAATCAAAAGGTTCAGACTAAGTAAAGTGAAAACTGAATACATAGAATGTAAATTTAGTTCAAACAAAGAGGGAGATCAAAACATAGTAGCGTTAGATAGGATGTCAATACCTAAGCAGGATCATTTTTTATATTTGAGATCAATCATACAGATGGATGGAGAGATTGATGGCAATGTGACCTATAGATCCAAGCTGGCTAGATCAAGTGGAGAAGCGCTACTAGTGTGCTATGCAATAAAGGAATTTTTATATGGTTTGTTGGCTCACTACTAAACTGAGAGGGATGAATTGTTTTTTAATATTTTCTAGCTTTAATGCAACCTATCTAATTTTCTTCATGTATTGTCTACACATTATGCAAACAAGCAGTAGATAAAGTAAAAAACGATAAGTAAAATGAGAATGTAAGGAAGAGAAGCTATACACAAATGATTTATAGAGGTTTGGTTCCCACCATATGTTCTCTACCTTGAGTCCTTCTCAAAGATTTTAACCAAATTCACTACTTGAAAATGGTTTACAGCCTTTCTCCCTTTTGCATGTTCAAGGGAGACAACTTTCTTTTTTACTAAAGGCTCAAAAATAACTTTCATTGCTCCCTTTTCACAAGCTCAAAAAGTAAACCTACACATTCGAACATTCCCTTTTCTAGGTTAAAGGAAGCAATCGCTACAAGTGCTCCTTTTTCTTGATTGTAGTAACAAACCTTACAACATTTTTTTTTCTGGTTCAAGAAGCAAACCCTTAGCCTATCCAAACTTTACTTTATAATTTAAACACTCGAGGGAAATCTCCCTTTTTATAAATAATGGAGTGGGTTAATAACTTAGTTTTCTAATGCCTCTACAAATATTGAATAAACACTCTAGCTCTTTAAAGGAAATTGCTTAGAGACAATGGATGTTGAGATGAAATTTTTGTCTCTTTTATTCTCTTTTTTCTTTCTAAGCTTTGGATATGAGAATAACTCTTGATATGGAATTTTGGCGCTCTCACTTTTAGCTTCAAGCTTCTTTGTTATATAGGTTCTTCGAGTCTTTAGCTGTTAAGGTTGATTTTCCAATATTCTTCACATTAATAGAGACAAAATTTTGACTGTTGGGATTTGTTAGACCTAGAGTGTATCAATACTTCATTTTATGTATCAATATCTTAAAGAGAAATTATGCACAATAAGAAGCAATTGTATTGATACTTATTTTAGTTGTATTGGTGCTTGAACAAAGCACAGAGCATATGTTTCATAGTCATGATAAGGAATTGATACACTATTAATCCTGCCAATGCTCAAAACATATTGGATCGATACATATTCAAACCGCATCGATATTTCTATGAATTAATCACACAATATTTGCCTAAATAGCAACATTAAGACTTATTCAAATATGTAAACATAAAATCTCGCTTTAAGATTATGCGTATCTGATTTATTACATACTAAGTATGATTTTATAAGATTCAAACAATTAACTCTTTCATACTTGCTGAAATTAAATTCCTCTTAAGTGTTATGTGAGGTCATATCAAAATCCTAAAGTATTTCAAAGTCAACATAGTTGAAAGGTAAGTTCTATAAGACGATTTTTAGACCAACTTTAACTATATTGTAGTGAATGTTAAGCGACTAAGAGACTACATTCATAGAATATGAGTGTAGCAGAAATGTGAATATTGTGGTCTATGTGCAAATATACAATAAATGATAGAATGAAAAATGAAGTCATTCACAAAAAGGTTAAAGTGGTCCTTATTAAAAACAATACAAGTGAAAATCATTCACGTTGGATTTGACACATATGATATAGACCTAAGAATGCTCTAGTTAGGAGAGTAAAGATTATGAATGATGTAAAAAAGATCAAAGGTAAGAGAAGACAAAAAAAAACTTAAAAGAAAAGCATTTAAAAAGATATAATGATATTAGAGTTTGAATAACATATTATATAAAAAAAAACCGCCATGGTTTTCTCTCCCAAAAGCTCCAGTTCTCATATCAACGCAGAAGTTGAAGATCAAAAAACAAGAAGAGTAAAACGTACGAAAAATGGTGAATACAAAACAACTGACTCCGCTATGCAGGGAAACCACTCTGTGTTTTCAACATATAAAGAATCTCTACTAAGGAGCTATGAAAATGTTGATTTCTCTCTTGTGAATCAACCGAGTTTTATGGATGAAGACTCTGACGATGAGCCAGACTCCATGGATGATATTCCCACTATACTTCTCTCCAAAGAAGAGAAGAACAGAATTCGCCAACCATGGAAACATGCCATCATCGTTAAAGCGTTTGGACGAACAGTGGGTTACAAGTTCCTTTATCCCAGAATTGTTGCCTTATGGAAACCGAGAGGTAATATGCAATGCATAGACCTGGGAAATGATTTTTTTGCTTTCAGATTTCAAGATCAAGAGGACTTCCACAAAGTACTGTTCGGAGGTCCATGGTTTGTCGGACAGTATTACCTTACAATGAGACAATGGGAGCCTGGGTTTATTGCTGACTCCTCCAAAACATACACAACAACAGCTGTATGGGCGAGATTACCTGGACTCCCCATGGAATTTTTTGATAAGGACATACTTCAAAGAATAGGCAATCAGATTGGAACTCTCCTCAAGATCGACACGTTCACTGAAGCCAATTCTAGAGGAAGGTTTGCAAGAATATGTGTACAGGTGGATTTAGACAAACCCCTTGTGCCGAAGATTAGGATTGGAAAGTTAGTTCAAACTATAATGTATGAAGGAGTTAATATATGCTTCAAGTGTGGTCTCATTGGCCACTGTAAAGATATATGTCCAACAAACAAAGAAGAAGTAGAAGAAGTTGCACCAACAGAGGAAATGGAGGGCCAATCTATGAAGGAAATTAGTGAAAACAATGAGGAAAATTATGGTCCATGGATGGTGGTCAGTAGAAGAAAACCGAAGATAGCAAAGGAACAGAGATCGGGTAGAAAAGAACCGGAAATGAACCCGACCCGAAGTGATAAGGAGAAAGGGAAAGAAAAGATAACTGATGTGACAGAAAATGAAGTTAAACGGCTACAAACAAGTGCTATAGACAATGTAGGAAAAGACAGACCAAAGGGAAGTGGATATCCTGACAAGCTTTCTAACTCCGGAAAAGACAATGACATGAAGCAAGAGATATCCAAATCTAGAACAGATTTTTCCAACAGAGGAGAATCAACTCAAAAGGTTCCAAAATTCAACTTTTCCAGTCAAAACACGGGAACCTCTCACAAAACTAAACAAGCCAAAACCAGAGTCTCGAGAAACAAAATTTTATCACAGAATAGAGATGAGCCAAGAACACTACCATCATTCGGAAGTTACGTTCCTAGTTTTGGGAGACAAGATCCTCAGCATGAGAAGAGCAATGGAGATCCTATTCGGAACGAACATGCAAGAAGGGGATTGGACAGTAGAAGAGATCATGCAAGCTTGGAACCAGCTGGTATTCAACATCAACATCCCGAACCTTTACAACCATATTACTCTACTGAACAAGAACGTACAAGAACAGCCGATTCGAGAGGTAGATGAAGAATGTGCTGATCAAGCAAATCTACGTAGACACGGTGAGGATTTTGGAAATGCAACAGAACAGCAGCATTGCGTACCTATGTACGACGAAGCCTATGGTGAATCCAATATCCATTCTGATCCAGCCACAAATCCAAGAAAACAAGAACGAGAAAGAGAGTGTGGTAATGTTAATCCCTCAACAACACAACTCTCCCAAGATAATATACTCGACCTAAGCAGGGGACGTGAAGGTAATTTCGGAGGCGGCGGACTGGCTGCTTAATCTCCCATCCATCTTGACATTTCCAATGAGGATCATATGCTGGAATGCTAGAGGGGCTGGAAGCCAGGATTTTCGTAGCACCTTCGTGGATTTAGTCAGGATCAATAGTCCAAGCATTGCAATCATTACAGAGACAAGATTATCGGGGGAAAGAGCTGACAGAATAAGCAGATCACTTGGTTTTTCAGGAACATGCAGAATGGATGCAGAGGGGCTTTCCGGAGGCATATGGCTCTTATGGCACACAACAGAGGTGAAAATCAATATCATTCACACTGCTCCACAAGTCATACATGCTTCAGTCCAGGTATCTTCTAACTCACTCGTCTCTTTTAATAATTCCACTGCTTCTCCTACTTGGACTATATCAGCTGTTTATGCTAGACCAAGATTTGAGATAAGACGTAAGCTCTGGGACCATCTGATTGAGTTTTCATCTACTCATTCCATGCCATGGTGCATGGTTGGAGACTTCAATGAATTACTTGACGACTCTGAAAAATTTGGAGGTAGACCAGTTAGTCGATACCGAGCGCGCCTTTTTAATGATTGTATGAATAGCTGTGGGATGATGGATATTGGTTTTGTGGGCAACCAATTCACGTGGACCAACAAGAACCACCATGGTCAAATTATAAGGGAAAGGCTTGATAGGGCCTGGGTTAATGGTAGTTGGAGACTCCTCTTCCACGAAGCGGTTCTCCACCACCTCACCAGAATTCATTCTGACCATTGCCCCATCTTGCTTGACACTAACCCATTTAATCACCAAGTTGGTAGAAGACCATTTAGATTTGAAACCATTTGGTTCTCACATATGGACTTCAAAGGAATTGTGGAAGCTTCATGGAATCAAGCGAACAACTCTATCCTTGAGGCTATTCGTTTGTTCAAAGAAAAGGTTTCAGAATGGAACAAGAATACATTTGGGAATGTCTTCTACAAAAAGAAATAGTTAAGGGCTAGATTGGAGGGTATCCAAAGAACACTAGAGACAACCAATAGTAATTGGTTGATTAAGCTAGAAGAAAAATTAGAAGCAGAATACCTTCAAACACTCAAATTGGAGGAGGAAATTTGGGCGCTCAAGTCAAGAGTTGATTGGATCTCCGATGGAGAACGTAACACTAGATTCTATCATCTTAGTACTATCCAACATAGGAGACGAAATAAAATTCTTAAGATTAGAGACTCAGTTGGAAATTGGCTTGAGGATATTGGAAATATAAAGGCACATATCACAAATCACTTCTCTGAATTATTCTCTACTGCTACCGTGTCCAGTGAAATGAACCACCATCTCACAAGTTCTTTTGGAAATACTCTAACGAAAGAAGATAGGGAAAACCTTAGCAAAGATATAACTCCAAGAGAAGTCTTGAAAGCGGTTAAATCAATGAAACCTCTCAAAGCTCCAGGCCCAGATGGCTTACATCCTATTTTCTATCAAAAATGTTGGGAGACGGTGGGGCAGTCAGTAATTGAACTTGTTGACTACACATTTAAGTCAGGTAAAATTCCGGATAGACTTGGTGAGTGCTTTCTCTGTCTCATTCCTAAATCTCAAGAAGCGGAGACTATCACTCAATTCCGGCCCATCAGCCTTTGTAATACGATTTACAAGATCATCACTAAGGTTCTTGTGAACAGATTTAGACCTATGTTATCACGGATCATTAATCCTTTTCAGGCTAGCTTTACAGCAGGGAGAAGGGCACATGATAATGTGATCATAGCTCAGGAAGTTATCCACTTCCTAAAGAAAAAGAAAGGTAGGCAGGGCTGCTTTTTGGCAAAAATTGATCTTGAGAAAGCCTATGACAGACTGGAGTGGAGCTTCATTAGAGAGGTTCTCACATTCTTTAAGTTCCCTCCAAAATGGATTGAGTTGACCATGGCATGTATTTCTTCATCATATATGACTATACTCATCAATGGAGAGAAAAGTGAAACCATTATTCCATCTAGGGGCATCAGACAAGGGGACCCCCTGTCCCCATACATCTTTATCCTTTGCATGGAATACCTTTCACTAAAAATTTACGAAGCTTGTGAAAGTAAACAATGGGTTCCTATCCAAATTGGTAGAAATGGTCCCAAACTATCGCATTTGTTCTATGCGGATGACTTAATCCTCTTAGGTAATGCCACAGTCACAATATGTGAAACAATGAAGAAGGTCCTAAATGACTTTTGTGATCTATCTGGGCAAAAAGTAAATGAAAGTAAGTCGGTTATCCTCTTCTCAAATAATATTGATATGGACGCAAAACAATCACTTAGTGCCAGGTTGAACATATCCTTTGCAGAAGATATTGGAAACTACCTTGGTTTTCCTATATCAAAGAAACGAAGCTATGATAGCTTTAGGTTTATCATTGACAAGATAAAGAAGAAACTTGCGGGATGGAAAGCTAATGTGCTATCTACAGCAGGTAGAACAGTCCTTATAAAGTCAGTGATCAACTCCATCCCCAATTACTACATGCAAGGAGCTCATCCCCCGAAAAGCACCTGTGAAGAAATTAACCAAATTACAAGAGATTTCCTTTGGGGATCCACAGAAGATAAAAGAAAAATGCACATGATCAATTGGGACACTGTGACCTTACCAACCTCAGGAGGAGGAATCAGAATAAAAGACATGCACTGCCTCAACAAAGCAAATATGGCAAAGCTTGGATGGCGATTTCTCACAGAGCAAGGAAACATGTGGGCAAAGGTACTCAAAGCCAAATATTCTAGAGATAATATGTTTATAAAGAAGGTGTCCTCCCCAATATGGAATGGTATGCGTAAAGCAGCAGATGTACTTGAAAAAGGAATTCGCTGGGTGGTAAAATCGGGAGAGCAAACTTTGTTTTGGAGGGATGATTGGTCGGGATTGGGACCATTAAACACTATTTTGTTTGGGCCTTGGAAACCAGAAGATAACAATCTATTGGTAAAATCTGTGGTATCTACCCAAGGTACATTGGAGTTTGAAAGTCTTAACTATCCTATCCCTATGGATATGGAGTTAAGGTTGCGGGCTATCCCTTTACAAAGAAATAGCAATGAGAATGATAATATATCCTGGAAATTCAATCCTTCAGGATTATTTACTCTCTCATCAGCTTACAACATTGTGAAGGAATACCAGCCAAATAAGGACACGTATTGGAAGAGCATTTGGAAAACCCAGACACTTCCAAAAATTAAACTGTTCATTTGGCAGTGTAGTCATGGAAAGATCGCCACTAGACAGGTACTCAGTTCCAGAGGAGTTCACATTAATCCCATTTGCCCTCGATGCAATGAGGAGGAAGAATCTGTCCTCCATTGTATTCGGAATTGCAAGGTGCTAAAAGAGGTGTGGCAAAACCTCTGCATACCTGCAAGTTTATGTATTGAATTCAATAAAGAAATTAATTCTTGGCTATTGAACAATATTAACAGCAAAGTTAAATTGGAGTTCAATGAAATCCCTTGGAGTGTTATCTTCTCCTTTGCTCTTTGGGTTATTTGGATAGGAAGGAATAAACTTGTTTTTGAAAGAGTTCAGGAAACTACACAGGTCACTGTAGCAAGAGTGGTCCATCTTGCAAAGGAATTCTGGGCTATTATGAAGCCAACCAACACACCCAAAGAGAAGCAACTTATCGATATGCATTGGAAGGCACCTCAGACAGATTTCCTAAAGCTTAACACCGATGGCTCTGCTTGTGGAAATCCCGGTAAAGCTGGGGCAGGTGAAATTTTTAGAGATGCCAACGGAAAATGGATTTGTGGGTACTCAAGGAAACTTGGAATAACAACAAGCATGTGTGCAGAGCTTTGGGGGTTAAGAGATGGACTCCAAATTGCTGTTGAAAGAGGATTCAACAAACTCATGGTTGAATCTGATTCAACCAACCTAGTAAGATTCGTGCTTGATGGTGTTCCTTCTACGCACACTTACAGTTCCATCATTTCTGATTGCAGGAAACTTCTGCAGCAGCTGGATCAAACCTCGATTATGCATGTATTTAGGGAGGCTAATACCTGCGCAGACAGCCTTGCAAAAATGGGAGGATCACTTGATTCGTCTTTTGTTATTTTTGAGTCTCCAGCTGAAAGTGTTGGCCTTGCTCTTTTGTATGATGATATGGGTTTAACTAGCTCCAGACTAGTTCTATGTAAGCCCACTGAGGGCTAGTTTGTTTTTCTGTTAATGAAGCTTTTATTCACCAAAAAAAAAAGAATAACATATTATCTTGGATAAAAATAAATAAACGTAAATTCATATATGAGTTTATGTAATTTATCAAAATTTTTTAAAATAAAAACTTTAATAATGATGATTGATGAGTACCAAAATATGAATCCAATAATAATAACATAATAAATAAAATTTATACCTCTTTTAATTTGGAGTCTGTGACTGTACTAATCTACCATAAGAAAAATTTGAAAAAAAAAAAGAGATGTACATTTTAAAAGCACACGGGTTCGAATCTGAATCCAAGAACAAGTTCAAATCAACGCGGTTGGGATTGGGTAGTGGGTCCGGGTGCGGAGGTCACAATATCTGACCCGTCTTACAAACTTCGAAGACACGTACCCCTCCCCACCAATCGCAGCCCATCTCTTATCCCCCAAGGCTTCTCCTCAACCATCCGATTAAAATCCAACGGTCCAGAAAACCCATTCGAGAAATCGAGAGACCGAAAGAAAGAGATCAAGGTGGGAGGAAAGGCAAAGACCGTGAAAATAGGATTTCCCTCCATCCCTCCGTCGCACTCCCGCCACATCTCCCCTGACCGACACGTGTCCATTTAACGCTTCATTTTACTCTTCCGCCCATTCTCCCACAGAAACTTTTCCCTTCTCTCTTTCTCTTCATTTCTGTTTTCTCTCTCGCGTTTTCTCGCTCTCGGCAGGAAAAGAGAGAAGAACGCCGCTTCCTCGTTATCTGTATTGGATCGAGCTTCCCAGTTTCATACCCATCACCAAATCGAGAAAATAGAATAAAATTGTCAATCTGTTGCGATTAATTCGAGGAGGTTTTTATTTCGAAGCGAAGGGAGACTTTTTGGTCTAATCTCTGTCAATTGCGTTTCGTGGGAGTGAAACTAGGGAATCTCTTTTGTTGGTAATCTTAATCTTAATGTGGGTTTGATTACTGCTCAATCCGGGTTTTCTTCTTTGATCTATCTTTTTTTACCTATTTGATTTGGCGCAAACCCTAATTTTGGTTTAGTTAGTTTTGGGGGATTTGGAATTAAAAAGTTTGAAAGATTGATATTAGGGAATTTAATTGATTCTTTTTTGTGCATGCAGTAGTTAGATTCTGGTTTTCCCTCGTTAGGTTGTAGTTGATGTGTAGGTACCTGGGTACAAGAAAAACTCTGTGAAATTTTTGGTGCGTTATTTTAGTTTGCTATCCAAAATCGAGGGTTTTTTCTCGTTATATTACATCCTCCGGAAAATTATCCCTTTTTTCTTTTTTTCTTTAATTTTTTAGTTTCTTTTTTCCCTCTTTAGTTCTTCTCATAACCCTCCAAAAAAAAGGAAAAAGGAAAAATAGGAAGAAGAGAAATTTTTAGGGTTTGCATTTAAAAAAGACCTGGAGGGTTTTGGTTAAAATTATTATATTGAGGGAAGAAAGAATCGGGGAATTGGTTATATATAGAACAATGACGTTGAACTTTTCCCATCGACCTATTTTTCCTTCTCATTTGACTGAAGATAATCTGGTTTTTCCTATGAGAATCGCGAATGGGTACCTTGTTGAAGGTATCCCGGAGAAGAATGGAGATGGGTTTTCGAAATCTTGGCATTTGAATGGTGAAATGGAAAATTGCTTTGATTGTGGAAGGGATAGGAGTGGTAACCGATCTGGTACCCAGGAGCCTGTTTCTAATGACATTCTTGATCTTTTGCCGTCTGATCCTTTTGGAATGGATATCTCCACTACTTTCACTGCAATTAGTGGTTGGCTTGAGGATTTGGAAGTTGATTATGGCTGCTATGTAAGAGATGAGGTGGGGACTGGTGATGAGAATTATCAGTTGTTTGCGGGATTAAATTTTATTTGGAACAATGCCATTAGGTTCCAAACATCTCCTGGAAGCATGGAGTTTGAATGTAAAGGTACTGTGTCTGGTGGATTTGGTGGGTGTTCTCAGGTGAAGGAAGGAGGGGACCTGTCTGGTTGTGCTGATGTCGGACTGGCTTGTAATGTAGAGGATGTTTTCTGTTTCGGGAATGAGGATATGCTTTCTGTTGATCAGGATTATGAAGAATTCCAGGATTGTGAGGATTATTCTGATGGAGGTGAAGGAGCTCCTCATGAAGCTCTGAATTTGGCCCTCAGTTATTTAGGTGTGCGCGATCTTTTTGTTGTTGAAAAGGTTTGCACATCTCTACGATCTGCAGTTCAGAATGATCCCCTTTTATGGAGGAGTGTTCACATAGATCAGCCACTAAATGAGAAGCTTACTGATGATATTCTTTTGCAAATAACTAGTAGGGCTCAAGGTAGCTTGCAATGCTTGAGCCTGATAGACTGCCAAAGGATTACTGATGAGGGCCTTAAGCGTGTGGTTGAAAATAATCCTAAGTTAATCAAGGTTAGTTTATTTCTTTGAAACTTAGATTCTAATATGAGCTTCTAAATCTTTGCTTGTATGGATGCCATGTTATAGGCATTATGGGTTAGCTTGCTTGCGTGTTTTCTGCTCAAGCAACATATATGTGTGGGTCTAATGTATTTATTTGTGATGCATCCGCTGCTGCATGTGAATATAATCAACTGAACTGGTTGAAGTTGCTGTCATGTTTATTGGATTAAACGTTTTAGCTTTTTTTTGGTTAACATACTTTGTTGCTTAACTATAAATTAGAATCAGAGTTTTGCATTTTATTGCAATGATTTGTCTAGGACATTTTTTATGAGGGGGAAACCTGAAGTTCTGAACAGAAACAAATCTAGTGATGTGGGAGTAATAGCTTTTAAAGCGATGTGGGAGTAATAGCTTTTAAAGCATACTTCAAACTTAGGCAATTGCATGACTGACTCTGTTTACATTGGGAGTGTGACTTTTAGTTGTAGTTTCTATCTATGAGTATGAAATGGTTTGGTTCAGTTCAATATATTTTTCTACGTCTTTATATTTAGATTAATATTTTTGCTTTTCTATTGCAAGCTACTAAATATTTTCCTCCTTGTAGCTGAGTGTACCTGGATGCACAAGACTGACTGTTGACGGTATTTTGAATAGCCTAAAGGCTTTGAAATCTATGGGTACACAAGGGGTGAAGTATTTGAGGATTGGTGGGCTCTATGGTGTGACACAACAGCATTTTGAAGAGCTGAAGTTCTTGTTGGGCATGGACAACCAGATTCAGCAGATTGTGCACAAGCCACATTTTTATAACAGAGGAAATGTGTATATTTCTTGTGAAGATGATCGTGCCATTGATATTGAAATGTGCCCAAGATGCCAGAACATGAGGCTTGTTTATGATTGTCCTGCAGAGGGTTGCCAGCAGAAGGAGCATGCTGGTCAGTTATGTAGGGCTTGCACTCTTTGTATAGCACGGTGTGTTCAGTGTGGTCGGTGCATTAATGACAGTGAGTATGAGGAAACGTTTTGTCTGGAGTTGCTTTGTTCAGATTGTTGGATGCTACAACTCTCAAAGTGCCAGGAATGGCAGAATAGGATGATTGGTCCATCTAATGTACCTGCTCTCCAACAAACCGGTAGCCTTCATCCCCATGGCTAGAAAAAAATATTTACGCAATCTCTGGTTTCCAATTGTGGTCAAGATGTTGCATTTGTGATAATTCAAGGCAGCAATGTAAAGGATTATGGTATCTCTCTATTTTCGATATTGCCTTTTTAGTCTGCTAAAAGCGTCAGCCTATTACTGGACTTGAAACTTGGGTGAGCTGTATTGGGTCCTCTTGGCCGAAGGTTTAGTGGTTTTAGAGAAGAGAAGAAAAGAATAAAGTGCTGCATGTGTTGTCCAGGACAGGATAAATAATAATGTTTTGGTGGTTTCTGTGGTTAGCATTGGCACTCGATTGACATATTTGTGTTTGCTCGTGGATGGTCAATGCTGAAGTCGGGTATGACATGACCTTAGAAGTATTGTTTATGTTGAAATCCTTGTGCTGTCAAGAGCAAGGTGGACGTGTGAGATGTCAAGTACGCAAACAAGCAAGGCCCTCATCTATTTGCTACTGTACATTGAGAAATTTTTTGGCCTCTCTGTGGATTTGTTGTGATCGGTCTTCTTTCTGTGCAGCACTTTGCTAGGCAGGCATGCTGGAAATATGTTATCCTACGTGGTTCTCTGTGGAGTCTGTTTATGGATTCCCTCTGCTCTGTGCTGGGAAATTTGCATCTAATATCTGTTCAATTGATCCCGGCTGTTTCCCTAATAATTGGAATTTATCTATATCTTTTATGTGATTGGAATTATCAATGACACAATGGTACTTGTTCTTGCTTCCTTTCAAGGAAGACTTTCTCAATGGTGTTTGATGTAAAATTATAGATAGTTGCTTCCCATAAACATGGATTGTAATGGGCAATCACAGAACACTGAACTGCCCTAATGTAAGATACGATGTTGAATGTTGATAAATAAAGTCGTACTTTGGCATCTGTTTTTTTTAAGTAGAAAGAATTTTAGATAGTTCACCTTGGAGAAGTTCCACTGAATTCTATTTGGTTTCTCTTTAATGCTAGTTGGTTCTACTCGTTTCAGTTGTGATGTGGGAGGCAGTTGAAACAAGTTAAAGCTGTGAATATGTTCTATTATTTCCAGAATCATGCAAACATTGAGATTGCTAGTTTGCCCCATCACCATGTAGATAGATTTGGGTTGCAATGTTTTTTGTGAGGTAATTATTTGCAGGCGGAAGTTTCCCTCAACGCAAGCCTGTGGGGATGCTTCTAAGTTCTACCCGAAAAGGTGCTTCGCATTCAGTATCCGCAAATCCTAACCCGACTGTTTGATGTCTCCAATTAATACATTTTGAATAATCAATTGTTGAGTTTGATTTCTACTGATTCGAGTTACGTTGACGTCCAAACTGCAAAATATCTCCAGACTGGCTTCAATTAACTATCAAATTGTGTAAGCGTAGTAGCCAAGCAATTTATTATATAGAAGAAAAACCCTGATTCTTGAGGACAAAGGGAAACAAATTAATGATCTCAGAATTATCATGTGCTTGAATTTGGTTAAACATTCTACAAATAATTTGCCCACCTTGAATACTGTTGTGCCATTTAGGAACATATGAAAGATGAGCAGAAGGAAAACAAGACAATGCTAAGGTCTTTTCTTTTTGTTCATCAGATAAATTTTATCATTGAACCAAGAGGGGGGGTTGGGAAGAATTTATAGTAAATAGAATTTATAGTAAAACAAAGATAATAAGAATGAGGTTGGGAGGATCCGTGGTGGAGCACAGCAGTCTGCAGACAAATGATTGGCATTTTATTTGCAGTCATCTTTTTGCTGAGATTTCTTGCGTAGTTCTTTCATCCATTTGAAACTTAATAATGACTTGCCAAACCTGCTCTTGCTCGAACCCTCCTGTCTCTTCTTCTTGTCATCCGATGCTCGTGGTGAAGGGTCAGGGTTGTTGTAGTCCCATTGATCAGCCCAGGATAACCCAGAACCCATCTCTCTTTTCTTTCCCTTGTCTCTTCTGTGTTGCTTGAATGCTTTTAGATCAGCATTGTTTAAATTTTACCTCTTGTTTGACCGGAGGAGACAAGCCTAAACAAGTTTGGCAAAAGTAAGTTATTTTTGGGTGACCAACCTTAGAATTTTCTCTTTAACTGCTATTTTGCTTTTTCTTAACCTGAAGTTTGATAACGGCCATTTATCTTTCATTTGGCTGGAGGTTCACATTGCTTTCGTTTTCGTATTTTGGATGAACAACTGTAAGAAATTTGTGGGCAACATGTTGACAAGAACTAAACCATTTATAATCTAGGAGCTAGGAATGATTCCTTCAATGAAATTAAATGTATACAATTGCTGCTAGAATGCCATTCAACAAATACATGGGGAAGAATCAAGAACAATTATGTCAAATTGGGCAGTGATTAATGAGATGCTCCAACTTTTAACTTAGGGTCATTTATAAAATTCGATATGACCTGCAATCTCCCTACATAGCAACTTTGCTTCACTAGCTAACTTTATGCTCTTATAAATTGCAAGCCCTGTCTGCTTGTGTGTAGATGCAGGCGCATGTCTCTTGGTCTCCTCCTCCTTACCCAACAACAGGGCCTCCCTAGCAGGTATTACATTTCCCCACCAAAAGTCCCGTAAAATACCATGCATAAGATCCCAATAACTTCGTTCCCTATTCACACGGAATATTGTGCTTCCATTCGGTGTCCAGCAATACAAATCAACCCATTCTCTGTCCATTATCTCCATTTGTCCCTGAACCTGAGGCACGTAATAGAAGGGTATAGTTGACCATGGCAGAGCAGTCTCAGGTTTGCCTTTGTTGTACGGACACTTCACTTCCAGAATGCCACCTCCCGGAAAGCAACCAAGAAGACCATCTGGGGATGCACCAAGCCAATCAAACTGCTCCTTTGAATGGGTAGCAAATCCTAATGAGCTAACCTCACGACCTGTGATACTTCTGTACCGCTCAATAGCTGCTGCTTCATTGAGCACACCCCACTCCATAGCACACTTTTTAGAAGATTCCGGAACCTGCATATCTGATGCAAATACTTTTTCATGCCAGAGCTCATAGCGGCGTTTTCCTTTCCAAAATCCCAAAGCAGTACTGAAGGTGCTTGTGGTTAATTTGTCCCTCCGAATGGCAAACCATTCATCTGAGCGTTGAGGTGCATCAAATGGGGTAAGGTTGACAGCCAGCACTAGGGATGATGGGGAACGAACAATAAGTGGGGCGTTTGAAGAGATGTGTGTTACAATGCCGGTGGAAAGGGTTCTTTGACATCCATTTCTCCATCTTCTGCTCACGGACATGGGAACTACTGCTTTGCAGTGAATGGCACAAAATCTAGTCATGTTGCAATAGCTCATTGTGAAGAAACTAGACTGTCAAGAGCTGCTATATTCTGATACAAGATCCAACAAAAGCCATGCAAATTTTAGATGGATTCCAGTTTCAGGACCAACAGAGAGAAAGAAATTCGATGTCTTTCCTTACATCAAATTCTGTTTATCATAAGAGTAGACATAAATTAAAAGCATACAAAAATCTAAAGAAAAATTTATTCTAAACTAGTATATAATAACTTGGTTACAAATCCATAGTATAGAAAACACTTGTCATAAAGATTCAAAGTCTCTCCCTAATCCCTCAAGAAATGCACCATATTCTATTCTTGCAAGTTAAGTCATCAATATTTCATCTTGGCGAGGAAACAGAAAACCATACAATATATTCTAAAATTGATTTAATTTGAATTTGGATATTCTTTACATTTACGTTTACACAACGGAAGCAACAAAACTTTCAATAATCCATAGACGTCAAACAGGAATTCTCAGAAAATGATAAAACTAGTTGCAAAATTAATGGTTTGTACTTTGTAGAACCAATTGATCATTTCTTTTCTAACGATTCAACCGTTTCCTGGGAGGCTATTGCATCCAGAAAGTAACCATGTCGCTTATCACTGCAAATTGTGAACTTTTCTGTACCAAAAAGATTGTAACTTTACATATATAAGCCATTTTTTTAAAGAAAAAAACGTTAGGGGAGCAAAACCACAACTTTCACTACTAGCTAAATCAACCAAATCTGGGATTTTCACAAATTAGTAAGCAACCATTACACAATGAAAATGGGCGAAACAAAAAAAAAAAACTCCACCTCTACAAAAAAACTCACATTGAACCTAGTAAAACCACAACTTTGAAAACTAAATTTAAAAATTGGCCAAGAGGTGTTTGATCATATACCTGAAAGAGAACTTGAGTAGCTAGCTGATTAAGACCGAAATGCGAGCTGAAAGAATGGCAATGGGTGTTTCTAGAATTCAAAATAAGGGACTTGAATCAGTTTGACCAACATAATTCGGCTATAACCATGGCTGTTCTTCAAAAAAAAAAAAAAGAATTTGATGGTTGTTTTTCTGGATTTTTAGGGTTTGGCTCCAAAAAAGAAAGGATTGGAGCTACGAACGAAAATGAAAAGAAGTAAATGGGAATTTGAACTCACCGTTTTTTCATGTTTCTTTGCGAGAAAGCTGTCGTTTGCTTAATAATGGAAACATTCGAACCATAAGCACTTGCTTGTAAGGTTAAAATTCATTTCCCTAAAAGTTAAGCTCTTACTTTTTGAACACTATAAAGTATAAACCTTAATTTTTATATACAAAACCACCGATTCAAGTTAAAAAATGAAGCCAAATGAAAGGAATTTTATGTCTTTTAAGTAAAGTATCGAATTTAAATATTATGAATGAAAAATAGTATTGAAAAAGCTTTTTCGTTTGAATTCTATCGTATCTCAATTTCAGATTAATCGAAATTCAAAATAACTTTTGAATACCGAAAGATTTGAACCAAAAAAAAATAATACTAAAGCATTCCATATTTAATATTTGGTAATATAACAGTACTACTTTGTAGATTACATCCATTTGGATGGAGAGTAAAATTGATTATAAAGATATTGAAAACAACAAACCAGTAAAATTAGTTACTATAATGATAAAATTAAGTCATGTAATAGTGAAATTAAAATTAGTAGTGTGATATGTGTTTGGATGCAAATGAAATGGTGGCAGTGATATAAAGTGTAGTGAGAATAAAAAATAATCATTAAAGACATTTAATTAAAATTTTGTAAAAAATAAAATTTATAGTAAAATATTTGATATTTATAAAATTAATAAATAATTAAAAATTACTAAAATTATTGTTAATAAATTAAAATTTTTTATATTAAATAATATTTTATTAAATATTTAAAAACTGTTATATATTTTTAAACGTTATTATGCATTTAAATTTTTAAAAATAATATCCAATGAATAATGGAGTTTATATTAAAATAACATATATTAAGATTTTAAATAATAAAAAATAATTATATGTCATAAAAAATATAAAATATAATATATTTATAAATTTATATTAATAATTTATTTATACTTTGTATTATTAAAAATATTACAATAAAAACTTAAAAATAACAAACAACAAATGAAAAAAATTAATATAAAAAAGCAAATAAAATGAAAAAAAAGCAAGGGGCACAATGGGATTGTGATTGTGGGAGTAATGACTCACTAGTCACGAAACCCTAGGTGTGGCATAGTAAGAACCAATTGTATTCCAAGAACCATGGGGTCCATTAACAATCCTTTAATCTTCAGAGGCGTTTGGTTCGAAAAAATCAGACAATGTTGGAAAATTTATTTTCCTCCAAATCACTTTATTTAACACATTTTGAAGAATATTAAATTTTTTTTTGGTTGAGAGAGCGTAAAATCATATAATGATATATATTATTATATTATCATTCTTTTAATTATATATTATTAATTGATGTAACGTAAATAACATATGACAAATAATTATTTTTGTGATTTAAGATAATCTCTTATCACGCAAAATCAGAAAGTGTTATGTGAATCGGATCTCATGACAATTATTATTTTTTAAACAAATTTAATTGGCTTTTGATCAAAAAAAATTTTAATGGGCTTTTTTTTATCAATTGTGGGAGCAAAACAAAATTCATTCGGCAAACCAATAATTGGTTTGCGTGGGTGGTAAGCGGTCATCATTCCTTAAGTAAGGTCAAGATTTGAATTTTGACTTATGTATGGAGTGCCAATATTGAAAAGGAAACAAATCTAATCACGCTCTGTTTTTTCGGACTTTGAAATAGACATTGAAGGTGGATACCAAGATTTCGACAAAAAAAAAAAAAATTCATTCGGCAAACCTTGCGCTGCGTGCCTGAGTGGCCCATTTCAACGTTATCTCCATTTGGGCTCAGAGCACTAGATGCCAACGAATGACCTCATGTCTATCTAAACAAGATCTCTGTCTGTAAGTTTCCAATTATCCGTTCCGCTTCATTCAGATCAGGTTAAGAGAAAATTTAATTTTAATTTAATGTTTTAAAAATGTTAAAATATTTAAAATTTTAATATATTTCTATAAATATGTCGAGTCTCTAAGTTTAACGGATAGAGTATTGCACAAATCTTTCGAAATATCAGTTATGTTGGACAGCTCTAATTAATCTACGGTATAATCCAAATAATATGATTTTTATTAAATTTTATATTTAAAAATTTTAAAAATTAAAGTTCGATTATTAAGATTAAGAGTTCAATACTCTATTAATAAATGAGGTATAAGTGTTGGCTTTTTTAAAATACTAGTAAAAGTCTTGGGTTTTGTCTCCGGAATAAAAATAATAATAAATTTTATAATTTTTGAAAAATATTGTATAAAGAAAAATCTCGGTATAAATAAACTGTTTGGACAAGAATAAAAAAAATGTAAAAAACAAAACTAACAAAAAAAACAAAAGTAAGAAAAAAAAATCATATATCGTGATTCGTGTGTCATTCCAGTGAGCTGTTTTTCTTGTAAAATTTATTGCATGCATAGATTATAATATTTATTATTTTAATTATTATTTTAAATATAATTTATTTGAAATAAAAAAAAACACACATCTTAAATATGTCTGAAAAAAAATTAAAAAACTTGTTGTTTTCATGCAAATTTTTATTTATAAAAAAAATTATTTATAACGAAAAGATTCATCGAGAGTGTCAAGTAGATGCCTACCTTTTTTTAAGGGCACAAAAGAAAAGTAAAAATAGAAAATTTAAAGAAAAGATATAGAATATATAATTTTGAAAAAAAAGCAATATGATTTAAAAAAATAAAAAAAGAAATTAAAATGTTACGAAAAAGATAATTGCTTTTTTATCACACTAAATAACATTTTTATTTTTATTTTTATTTTTATTTTTTGGTTTCCAAATAACATTTTTAGTTACGCCGCTGAGATCGGGGCAAGGGTTGGCGTTGAAAATTGAAATGGTTTTAGGAGAAGGAGAGAAAGAGAAAAAAAAATTATAAGGGAAAAATGAATTTATAAAATATATTTAATTTGTAATTTGAAATACAATGGACAGTAAAATGATATGAAAATACAAATAAATTAAGGTAAATAGAAAAAAAGTTTAACTTTTTCATTGGAATCTTGAAAAAACTAAGGGATGAGAATTTTATTTTTCTGCTTTTTTTTTATGTTGCTGGAAATGTTAGATTCATCTAAGGAAAACTTTTATAATTATGAAAAGTAAGATTTTGATTTTTTTTTCCAAACAAATGCCTGAAATATTAATTTCATAAAAAAATAATACCAATAAAACTAACAAAAATATTTTAAATGAAGAACTATTTATTTAAAGCTAACAAATTGTAACAAAAATGATGATATAAAACGAATGTTATTTTACGTTAACAAATGTTTTTTATTTAAATTATATTATTTAATTATAAAAAATAATTATTTATTTATTATACATCATATGTTATAATTAAATTATAAATATTTTTTTAATAAATTCGTTAATAATTTTAATGATAAAATGCATCTTTTATAACATTTGTAAAAAAAAAAAAAAGTCGTTTGGATAGAATCAAAGAGAGGGAGCAAGTAGACTGGAGACAGAAAGCCGAAAGGGCAAAGCAAAACGCAAACGCGACCCAACAGTGAAAGCAAAGAGAAATCCTCCTTTGGTAATCATACACTCACTCCCCACGCTTCTACTTAACGCTCTCTTCTTCTCTATCCTTCTCTGCTAAATCCTGGATAAACGATTCATGAAAAGTAATTCAAATCCCCCATGATTTCACTTCTCCTTCTCCTTGTCAAGGCCCTTATTCTTTTGAACTCATAATAGCTAAACCCACATACCAATTTCGAGGAAAAACGCATTTCTCATTCAGTTTCAAAACCGCCATGTACTTGTCGGAGAAGCCTCGTCCAATAGACTTATACAAAGAGGAAGGTCCTGCCACCGCCCGCGACATGATCATCGAGATCACCACCAATGGGGATTTGCCACCTCACCACCATCCTCCTCCTCACCAGCAACAGCAACAGCAAATGATCTTAGGTGAAAGCAGCGGCGAAGACCCAGAAATCAAAGTCCCCAAGAAACGAGCGGAGACATGGGTCCAAGACGAAACCCGTAGCCTTATCGCCCTTCGAAGAGAAATGGACGGCCTTTTCAATACTTCCAAATCGAACAAGCACTTGTGGGAGCAGATATCGGCTAAGATGAGAGAAAAAGGGTTCGATCGATCGCCCACGATGTGTACGGACAAGTGGAGGAACCTGTTGAAGGAGTTTAAGAAAGCTAAGCATCAAGATAGAGGAAGCGGGTCGGCTAAGATGTCTTATTGTAAGGAAATTGAAGAGATTTTAAGGGAGAGGACGAACAGTGCTTATAAGAGTCCAACTCCTCCTCCTAAGGTTGATTCATTTATGAATTTCGGTGATAAGGGTATGTGCTATTTTTTAAGGCTTTTTATTTTGGAATTTAATAAGTAGAATTTTTATTCAACTGTTTTTTGGTTATTAAGTGATGGAGGGTATTCTTTGTCAAGGCTTTATTTGTATTTGAAAATCTGATTTTGGGTGATACGGCTTTAATGGATTTTCAAGGTAAATGCTGAATTGCGGATGTCTTAGCTTTAAACCATCTAAATATTTTGTCTAAATGCTGCTGTAATTTTTTAGGTTGAATTTGTTGTAGTTACTTTCCAAAGTGACTTAAGAGGGTATCTTGAATTGCTATTGGAAAAGAAAAAGAAAAAGAAATTACTTTTGGTTCTGTAACTGTACCGAGTCAGCTTCCGTTTTTGTTGATGGTTGTAATGAGTGCTTTACAAGAAGGTTTGTTTACATTCATGCATCCTATGAAGTTGGTACTTACAAAACTGCTGCTTTTAAATTATATATTTATCGCAGGGTTTAGATGGGTAAATATTTAATATGTATTATATCTGCTTGTGAAGCAAGGTGTCATGTCTAGAGAACAAATGAATGATTCAAAATATGATATGGCTGGCGTTCATGGTACTTGAAGCATGAATCATGCTCAGCAGAACATGAATGAGTATCCTGCAAAGCAAACCTCAAGATATGGCATAAAGGCAGTAGGCTTCTTTGGTTTCCTTAAAGTTTAGAATACAACCTGTAATAAGAGCAGGGAAGTAGTATGTTGATGTATTAAGAATTCAAATCTTATTTCGGTAGAGAAAATCATCAATAATTATCTATTGATTTCCTTTCTGTTGTCTTATGTTGTTGAATCCATTTTCCAATATGTTTACATGGTTTCTCCTGGTTTTGTCTTGGACATCATAACTTGCTGTTGCATATCACTTCATGAAAGCAGCATATAAGTTTTAGCCTCCTTTTGGTTATTTCAATGTCTATCTCTCTTCCTCTCTCTCTGGGTAGGGGGGAAGGCCGAAGGGTTCATGTAGACTACCTAATTAATAGTTGTATTGTTTCTATATTAATTGCAACATATATTGAGTCTTTCTTTCTATTATCAACGCAGGTTTTGAGGATAATGGTATATCATTTGGTCCTGTTGAAGGTATGTTGTTGTAATTTGAGTTTGCTGCTCTTCTTGTTTATCTTGATTTTTCCTGTT
The DNA here is from genome assembly GCA_032173925.1 of Heritiera fomes. NCBI lineage: Eukaryota > Viridiplantae > Streptophyta > Magnoliopsida > Malvales > Malvaceae > Heritiera > Heritiera fomes. Next base: position 8,309,444 of record JAPDPM010000009.1, on the reverse strand, counting down.
TCAATCCTTTAAGCTTGTAGTAATATTTTTGTCAAGTTAATTTGGGTAAATCATAGAATTTAGGATGCAATGGCATTAATCTTATCAACCCTATACCTCATCAACTTCTTGCTGGATTAAGGAGCTTTAGGAGTCATAATCAGATGTATCTTGGAAACATGTCCTATTTACGGAGCACCAGCTTATGTGCATAGTTTGCGTAAGACCTAAACTGTTACCTGTCTTATTAATCTGGCAATCTTTAGGTAGTCTCAACCACTTTTTTTCTTTAGGTATTCTCGACCACTGTTACCTGGATACATATTTTTTTTTATTAAAACTCCGCTTTTTCTTTTCAAGCAACCTCTCGTTTCAGCATTAACATCTTTTATGAAGCCAAGGCACCTTTATGGGCATCCTTGCATGTTTGTTTGCTTCATTCTCAATCTCTTGCAGTCAATTTTGACCTTTTAATTGTAGTGATGTGTCATCAGCCTTGAAGTGAGCCCAACATACCATCTGCCCCCACCCAGGATAAGTTTTCCTGAGAATGAAACAGTCCTGTGCTAATAGAAACCCATGTTAATTATCTACGTTGTCTTACTCTAATACTACCCTTACTTCATGGAATGCACAAATAGTATCAGATGGAAATTGTTCTTCCTATCAACGTGTTTGCCTAGAGAGGCATTAGTATACTTAGACAGTAGTATATTTCATCATACTGTCGTTATCTTTCCATTTAAGGATTTTGTTATGTCTGCACATGACTATAATTAGTTTTTGTTCCCCAAAAGCTTATGCTTTTGTTAACCTTTAGCTGCATCTAACGTACGTGTTTTTGTTAGTGGCATAAATGCTGAAATGTTGTTTATTGAATGTTGAAAAAGTGGATATCTATCACTGGGATTCATAAGCCTGCTATCTATATTTATTTGGTTATATAATCTAATGCTTTCTATTAATTTTCTGTCTTGATGGAATTTTTATTTTATTGGGAATATATAGAATGGGGAGCTAAACAATGAAATTCACATTGACTTTGCATGTTGATGCACTTCCACACTGAATCAACATTTCAGTTAAATGGAAAAATTATGTACTCTACAGAATTGCTGCCTGATCCGCAGTGAACAATTTTGTACTGAAGTGTGTCTTTCATCTGTTCATCATAGTGTGTCTTTAAAGAGTTATGCTTCTCCTCCTATTTTTTTTTTCTGGTGTGCAGCTAGTGGTAGGACAACACTTAATCTTGAAAGACGTTTAGATCATGAAGGTCATCCTCTTGCTATCACTGCAGCTGATGCAGTAGCAGCCGGTGGAGTTCCTCCTTGGAATTGGAGAGAGACCCCTGGAAATGGTAAGTTCTATAAATAAGAAGTTTGGCAGAATTGATTTTACCTAAAGATATGATGGTTTTGCATGTTGCACAATGTTCAACTGTTTGGGTGGTGGGTGCATCATGGGCACATTTTCCTTCATACTTGCTCAAATGTATGCTTGTAGCAAACACTCTTGATTTCGAGCATTGGCTCTCAAATCTTGTTTGAGATCAAAATTTTGAATCTGATGAAAATCTGTACCGTGACTTCTCATTTTCTTGCACACCCTTTTTGGTAGGTGGTGATTGTCAGTCATATGGAGGAAGAGTTATAACTGTCAAGTTTGGGGACTACACCAGAAGGATTGGTATAGATGGTACGGCAGATGCCATCAGAGAGGCAATTAAATCTGCTTTTAGATTGAGAACTAAGCGTGCATTTTGGTTGGAGGATGAAGACCATATAGTTCGTAGTCTTGACAGGGAAATGCCTTTAGGGAATTATACACTCCATCTTGATGAAGGTAACGTTGACATGCATGCAGTTTCTACAACCATCTGACAAAAATTTCGCGAGTAATTGATTTCATAAAAATACTATAGAGGAAAGATACAGCTCTGAATGATGTAATAATCTTCTATCATCTACTAAGCATTGGAAAAGGGTGCAGCCTATGGATGTCTAACCCTCCCAAGATTCCTGCAATGAGAGAGCAGTCACCCCTTAACATTGTGATCTGTTCTGTATCTAGCCTGCAGTTAGTAATGCAGAGTTGCTTTCACAGGGAATATTACATGGCACAGACCCCAACAATTCCAAGCCCAAACCTTCAATTTTTTGTCAAACATACCTGTGGCATATCACTGCAGACATTATTTTGTCACTGATAGAAGAGAATAACCCGAAAGGTACTTATTTTTTATGTGTGTTTTCAAACTCCTGCATTCAGGTTTGGCTATAAAAGTGTGCCACTATGACGAGTCAGATCATATACCTGTCCACACGGAGGAGAAGATTTTTTACACAGAAGATGAATACCGTAAATATCTAGGCGATCGGGGCTACACAAGTCTCAGGGATATTGATGGATACAGAAATGTTGATAATATGGATGAACTTCGACCCAATGCTTTGTACCGAGGTATGAGCTAAATGCGGGTGCCTCTTGCTTGCAGTGCTCGCAAGAGACTGTAGAGAGTTTTCTTCACGTATGTAGGATATTTTAATATTTGCTCTGGTGCATTCTGAAGATTCTGATTATGTTTTTCTCACATTAGCACTTACTACTAATCCTGAACCCTATATAACTCAGCTGTTAACTCAGCTGCCTGTTGTATATGTTTCTTCTTAGGACATGGGCTCCAGTCGCCAGCACAGTTTCTGCTCATGTGGCCTGGACATCCCCTGTTTGTAAATATGAATTTCAGATAAAAACATTATGCGGTCAGCAATTTGAATTGAACTCCCCAGTTTTGAAAATTCAGGTTGCTTTATTCTCTTAATTAACACTTTATATTTGCGTGAAACCTTTTTCTCAAGTGCATGATACTCTGCAGCTCCATGCCTGGACAACAATTGCTCATGTTACAGGGTTGCATTATATAGTATATGTTTCTTCTTAGGACATGGGCTCCAGTCGCCAGCACAGTTTCTGCTCATGTGGCCTGGACATCCCCTGTTTGTAAATATGAATTTCAGATAAAAACATTATGCGGTCAGCAATTTGAATTGAACTCCCCAGTTTTGAAAATTCAGGTTGCTTTATTCTCTTAATTAACACTTTATATTTGCGTGAAACCTTTTTCTCAAGTGCATGATACTCTGCGGCTCCATGCCTGGACAACAATTGCTCATGTTACAGGGTTGCATTATGGTATTTAATTAGAGGTAGTAATAACAATTCCTTAGCTGAACAGATGTTACAGAACTTGGTTTGACATTATATTGCAAGATAAAATGAGTAGAACTTGAGATAAGTGAAAAACCATTATATTACAGATGTTACAGTTCCTTAGCTGAACAGATGTTACAGAACTTGATTTGACATTATATTGCAAGATAAAATGAGTAGAACTTGAGATAAGTGAAAAACCATTATACTGAGATCAGTGAAAGAACCTGACATTATACATGTCACAACCACACACAAAAATGCAAACCCAACCCGAGTACGTAAATCATTCTTTATAATCTTTCCCAGATTATCTTGGAAATATTTGTGAATAGAAGATTCACAGATTATATCACTCGTCCCACTCATCATTCTTGTATGAAACAAGAGTGTCGACCTTGTGTATCTGCATAACCCCAACAGAAAAATTACTTAGAAGTAAAACAAAAGTTGTCCTCAATTCTCTGAACTTGATTTGCTTTTGCAACAATACCTTGGTATCAAAGGAATGCAACTTCACCATTTGAGGATTGGCAATCAACTTGGGGTCACTCTCGATCCAAGTGAATGGAACTGCAACATCTTTATCAGTGTATGCTAATACATCAAACACACCTGGAAGAACAAGAAAGACAAATGAGAGTGTGGGTGAGACATGTTATGAGGAAGAAAAATATGAGCAAATGCTCAGATATCTCTCTTACACGCTTCATCAAGGCATGGCAAGTAAGTAATACTGGAGGCAATCTGTCTCATAATTGCCTGTATTTCTCGCATAATTTCCTTGTCACTCTTTTCCCTTGACACACTGCAATCAAAGACAGAAAGCAGGAACCAATGCAAATCAGTCTCTCAGATTTAACACAAAAACCAGACTGAAAGGTAAAAAAAAGATCATCAAATATTACCCTTTCTCGACAACCTCAGCGTCAGTCTCAATGCTGAAATTCCACCTCTCCAAGACCTCGTTGGTTGCCTTGCTCATGATAACCAACACAACCCTCTGTAGCTTCCCAGCTTCCAGCCATTCTTTCAGAATCAAATTAAGTTATCAAAAATGTCATCTTCAGAATGTGAGAAATGATAAATATGGGTTTATGTGCATAAAATTTTCCTGCATTTTTTTAACGTTACAAAAAATCCAAAGGCAGAGATTTACCAGAAAGTTGAGTTGCAAGGTTGGTAATGAAGGATTTGACACCTTCATCTTGAGTAAGCAACATTGGAAGCCCATATTTCTTCACTTTCACGAAACTTTCTTCTGGATAAACTCCTCGATTGTATAGAATGCTAAACAAAACATTTTTTTTTTATTAAACCAACATCGTCACTCTCTTTACATTAAAAAAACCTTCATAGAAATAGACAAGAAACCCAGAATAAACATCCACTCATCCTTACCTATTTGCCGCATATCCTGAAAAAAAAAAAGAAGAACAAATCACGCAAAATTTCTCAAAGCCCGCAAAACCCAAAAAAAGATAAAAATGAAAGTCGTGTTTGCGAAATCACATACCAAAAAACTCGCTTACGATTGCCGCTGAGCCCCGAAGAGTGATTATATCTTTGGCAACTGTTCTCGAAGCCATTCGAACTCTTTTAATATTTAATATTCTATTATATTTGAAAGGAGGGCTAACCCAAAAAAAAGGGTGAATCAGGGGAATAGCAAGTGGAATTGGGGATCAAAGAAGTAGAAAATCAGGGATTGGAATGCGGGGTGATGAGTTTTCAAGAAATATGGGTTTGAGAAAAGAATGAAGGGAAGAAAAAGAAAAGCAGAGTAACGGCTAGTTTCCTGATGTCCGTCTTGGAGCCAAGCCAACACTAACTTTTTAAATTGCGCCTCTAACGGTTAGAAAGTGGGCATGTTTGATTATTAGAAAGGAGACTCCTTTCTAATCAAACATGTTTGATTGTTTCTAATTTGATATTTTTGTATAAAATTTTATTTTCGGGTACTAAATTTGGCAATATTGAGTCTCTCGAAAAAGAAAATGTTTTTCAAAAAAATTCTTAAAAGAATATTATTGGTTTTTCTCTCTATATACTTATAATTTTTTTAATGATAATTATTTAATACACTATAGTGAAAATTTTTTACTTTACAAGCAATTTTAGAGAGATGGCACATGTCCTTTAATATTTTCAATCATGATGAAATTTAATACTTTTTTGAAGGTATTCAAGATTTTTTCTGCATAATAAATCCAACAAATAATATCAGAATCTTTAAATATTTTAGTTTGCATCACTTTAAATAGCTTATTTTTAATTTTTCACAAATCGATCAGACAAAATGAATTAAATGCATATAAACAATGTCATATTGGTTTGATGATTTTCAGGAAAGTTGGATTTTAGAGTAAGTGAATATTAATCTCAAACTTAAGGGATACATTCCGACACTTAAGTCAACAAAATATAAGATAAGATAAAGACAAGAATGCAAGGAGCCAGGAAGGCTTAGTAGTATTTAGCTTAGTTTAGCTAATTTTTACATACCTTGTTCTCTTCATATAGCTCACGTGTTTTAAGAAAGAATTTGTATATGATGCACTGACAGTGTATAATTTCTATACACTGTTAATACATCAGAGGTTGACATCTTATCAATTGGTAAATTAAAAAATATGCCAAGCTTTTAAAAGCAAATATAAATTAATTTTTTCAATTTGCTTGTAAAGGCTTATTGATGAGGTATCAATATCTGATGTATTAATAATATATAAAAATTATACAGTACATCATATATAAATCATTTAAGAAATGTTAATGATTTTTGTATTAATACCGAGTCGCGACTCCTCTTAGAGATCCTATTTAATCATCTCCTTTATACTTGGTCCTTGACAAAAGCTTCTTGGATTGTGTTTACTTCGGAACATAGTTAGGCTTTTATAAAGCCTCGGATGCTTCAAATGGGCCTTAACTGACCTTCTTGGGTTATCTTATTTTGGGCTTAAAGCCATAAACCAAGTGCGGCATAACAAAGGTACAACTTCACATTCCCAAGAGAAAAGAAAATTGGAGTTGTCAGAAAAACAGGGAGCGGAAAGTCCACTTCAATTCAGGCTCTCTTCAGGGTGCATGGTGGACTGGAGCCTGATTATCATCGACGGAGTAGATGTTTCTACTATTGGTTTGCAGGATTTCTGGTCTAGATTGGGAAGAATCCCACATGAGTTAACATTGTTTCAAGGAAACGTAAGGACCACTCTGGATCCTTTGCAACAGCTTACGCATCAAGAAATCTGAGAGGCAAATGTTAAAAACTAGGTAATTTCTCTGAAAATCTCAAATAAGTTGTCCATTTTCACTGAAATAAGCTCATGACAGGTCCTCAACAAGTGTTGTCTTGCAGATTTGAAACAGATTACTGGTATTAATATGCATCAATATGACAAATTTGATACAGAGCTGATGTTACTTGAGAAAGGCAGAAGGCAAACATCAGATAGGCTAAAGTCCAAGAGCATAAAGTAGCAGTACCTTGTACTTTAGAATGCTGGATTTGGAAATTGATTTTAGCTGATTGTTACAATAATTTATGCCAGGGAACCAGTGAATTCCTTCCTAGGCAGAACCCCTCACATTGCCAGGTACAACAGAAGGTTTTATACTAGGATTGTAGAGCTCCTACAGCTAGGTAGAGCCCTCCAAAAATAGGCGTATGCCGCTGCTTGCGACGAGCACACGGTATTCTTTAGTAAAAGGCGAAAGAATAGCTCGCTCTGTACTCATCGCGCGGCTGCGTGCTTATTCGAAGCGGCATCTGTCGCATTTTATTAAAGTTCTCACGCTATTTGCTCTCTTAAACTTCTCGAGGTGGGATAATCTTGCTTTCTAGCTCGACATGAAGTTTTAGGAAGAGGGATCCACTTATATAGTGTAAAATTAATTAGTTTTATATTTTTTTTAATTATTAGATTGGTATAAATTTATAGTTGAGATTAAATCACTTTTTTTTTTATAAAATTAATTAATCTCAACAATAAATTTATACCAGTCTAATGATTAAAAAAAGTGTAAAACTAATTAATTTTACACTGATGTAAGTGGATCCCTCCTCCAGTTTTAGTGCTATTTATATTATTGAATCGTGGCTTCTATCTAAGAACACATGTCTTATGTATACAAGGAGAACTTCTAAACAAACTCCCTTTTTTACTCTTTATACCCCACTTTTTTCATGAGTTACTGTTCATTACAAGAGGATTTTGGGGTATAAAGAGTAAAAAGTGGAGTATATTTAGAAGTTATCGTATACAAGAGTAATGCCCCGCTCTGCCGGGGACAAATTTTTTACTTTAAATAATATTAAAAAATTATTTATGTTTCAATATATCGAATATTAGAATAATTATTTTAATAATTATCAAAATTAAATATATAAAAACTAATTATTTATAAATTTCTTAATATAAAAACACTTTCAAGCATTATTTATATGAATTTTTGAAAAATGTGTATTTTATATATATTTGCAAGCATTATATTAATATTTAGCATCCGCCATGTTTTAGTTAACCCAATAACTTTAAAAATTGTTTTTATATCCTTAAAATTTATAATCATGATTAATAAATATTAATAAAAAATATTTTTAAAAATTATCATGTGACAGAGAGAAACTCATAGTCAAATATCCTTTTAAATTTGTTTTTATATATAGCAAGTAAAATTTTCAGGTAATTTACTAAGAATAACAATTCCAAATCTGTTGACGAAAATCTAATTAAAAAATTTAAGATTTTAGAAAAATTAGATCTAAATTTTTTTAATTAAAAAATTTAGATCAATTTTTTGTGTTGTCTTTCTTCTTGCTTTTCTTGATTGAAAATTTATATTTGTATTTATATTTATATGTGCAATATTTTTTTGAATAATATAGAGCAATATTTTTAAGTCTTCTAATTTGTTTGAATTGTTTTGATTTATGTTTATTTTGATATTGTCAATGGAAAAGAATCTCAATGTCATATAAAAAATCAAATTAGAATGTTCAACGAAAAATTAAAAGCTAAAAATTTATTGAAAAAAAAGTGTTAAAAATAAAATTAGATCAAGAGATTTTAACTAAAAAATTGAAAACTTTAAAATAGATTAAAAGATAGAATTGAAAAAAAATTAGATAAAGGACGTATTAGAGTACTTAATTTTTTAAGAAAAAATTGTAGAGGTTAATTGTGAAAATAAAATTGAAAAGTTATTCAGATGACTTAATAAAAAAAAGTTTGTTTAGCCAAAAACAAAAAAAAAATGTACTGAAAATAAAATAAGATTTTAAATTAAAAAAATGAACACCAGTAAATAGTTGGCACATGGCGCAAAATTGAGCAACAATTGAAACAATGCACTATGAAAAGACTACTTTAAATATATATGTTATAGATTTTGATTTTATTTTTTAAATTTTATTTAATAAATTATAATGACATATTTTTATATTAAAATAATATATTTAAAATTTTAAATAACAAAATTTTTAATAATTATATATCATAAATATAAATTAATAATTTATTTGTACAATTATATTATTAATTTATTTATATTTTTCATTATTAAAATATTAAAATAAGCAAAATAAAAAATAAATTTAAAATAAAAATAATAAAATGAAAATAAAAACTGAAAATAAAAATAAGTTAAAAAGCTTAAAATAAAAATCAAAATGAAAAAGAAATTGCAAAAATAAAAAAAAGGCTAGAATTGAAAATTGAGCAAGCTAATGGAAAATGATAATGACATGTGGGATTGCTCTCACCATGCCACACCAGTGTGATCCAAACGCATCACACCAGTGGGATTGGGGCAAAAAGTGCCTCAATCTCACCAAAAATGGTTTATAGCTACCAGTGCGATTCGTTTGAATAGATAAAAATAAAATAATTTTACGAGTAAAATTATTTTTTGTCCTTGCTTTTAAGTTTTTTTATTATTTTATTAAAAAAACATATTTTTAAGCATTTTTTATTATTTTTAATTTTATGAAAGCTAATCTCACCACCCATCTAAGCTAGCCCTAAAACCAACTTAGCCTTTAATAAAGTCAAAGTGATTTAGATCCACTTTAAAATCTAAATCATATTAAATTGTTTGGTAATTTAAAAAAAAATTATAGTGAAATAAAAAATTTACCTCGAATTTAATAACGAATCGAACTTAAAATCAAATCTGATTATGATACTTGAACCAAACCAAATTATAAGTCCCATGAAATAACCAAAAAGTACAGCATTAGCTCTTCTAATTGTTGTATACGTTACCAAACTTACATGATTTCTCAATTAATTAATAAGTATTTGTTTTAAAAATAAGTGTTTATAAATAATATACTTGCATGTGTGTTAAGAAAATAGTGTTTTGGAAGTATAAAATAAGTTTTTGAAATGAAAAATAACAAGCTTTACATATTGCTTTTATCATATGATTAATATACCTAGAACTTACGTACAAATCAAGGGCATTCAAATACCATGAGTTGGGAATTCAAATACCCTTGAGCAATTAAGGTTGTACATATAGTTTGGTGCATATGTACATAGTGCCTAGTTTATATGTATCAAATGCTTTGTTAATGTGTACATACTAAAGGTATTTGAATACCCCTGAGCTTTGGAATGAGAAAAAAAAACGTTCAATGTAAAGTATATGTACGTTTTGCCTTGAGCATATATACATCATTCCTTGGGCTTATGTGCCAATGCAATCGAATTTTCTGAAAAGACATTAAAATACCTAGAAGAACTTACACTATGTAAAATTTTGGTTAGGGTATTCAAATACCCTAAGAGGATCATTCGAATACTTTGCAGAAATTATCTTCTTTTTGAAAATTAGCTTAGGGGATTAGAAAATCCGGAGAAGGGCATTCGAATATCCTTTTAGAAAAGTTAAATAAATCTATTAGATATGTTTTTCATTCCAAAATTCACAATTTTTCACCTAAAAAATGTTTAATCATGAAAAAACATTTCTTTACATCTATTAGGACTTATAAATGCTTCAAATAACATTCATTTTGATATATACTTTACATCTTTACATACTTTCAATCAAAAATTTAGATTTCTCTTCTTGCATTTCTTTTTTGGTTTTTTATTCAAGAGGAATTAGAGATACAATTTAATAGTTCTTTAAAGTAGACATTATATTTTGGAGAACAAAGTTTCCTAAATCATTTGTACCATATGGAAAAACTATTGTTGTTAAGAAAACATTTTGAAAGTGTTTGCCTACACAATTTTTTCTTGATAGTGTTTTCCTTTTGATTGCATTATATAACACTTATTTCATTAAGTCTCTCACTATTCTCTAGAACCTAAAAAACACTTACTTGCACCACATTTCACCTCCAAAATGCAACCCAAAAAGGTTTCAAAATAAAATCAAATTTTGCGTAGCTTCTTTCGATTTGAAAAAACACAAGCCAATGATAAAAGGAAAATAAAATGAAATATAAGCTACTTTTTACAATGCCAAAAAGACGGAATTAAACCCAGAGTGACACTTCCACATGTTACTAGATGCGTACATGTGAGGAAGAATCTTTGAATTCCTTCAAGCAGAAACCCAACTTTGCCAGGGAACAACAGAAGCTTTATACTAGGATTGTAGAGCTCTTACAGCTAAGAAGAGCCCTCCAAAAATAAGCGTATGCCGCTGCTTGCGACGAGCACACGGTATTCTTTAGTAAAAGGCGAAAGAATAGTTCGCTCTGTGCTCATCGCGCGGCTGCATGAACAATTAGAGCGGCATCTCTCGCATTTTATGAAAGTTCTCACGCTACGAGCTCTCTCAAACTTCTCGAGGTGGGATAATTTTGCTTTCCAACCGGGCATAAAGTTTTAGTGCAATTTAAATTATTTAATCGTGGCTTCTCATTCAAGTTCATGTAAAGAAAAGAATACATGCTTCAGAAGGCCATCGCAGCAAAGTGTGTAAAAAGAAAAATACAAACGAATTCTGAGAATTTTATTATTCAAGAAGAATATCTCAACTTGTCAACCAACAAAACAATTGTCTCATGCACTTTCTTTAAGAAACAATATCATTGTCCAACTTTGTCCGATTCAACAAATCTCAAAGCTAAAACATTCTCAACCTACAAGGTGGATGAATTAAGCAATTGCTTTAATTTGGTTCAGAGAAGAAGTTATTGATGGATGGCATAATCTGAGGCTGCTTCTTGCGGACAAACTTCCTGAGTCCATGTTCTGCATACCTCTCACCTTCTTCAAAGTTCTCCAGGATTCCAGCAGCCCTGTTCTCTTTGGTTACCCTGAATCAGATTCGAGAACATTACATTAATCTCAATTCCTGCATTTAACTTGCATCTTATATTTAAGAAGATACGCAGAGCTGTTGGGAAGAAAGATATATATATATATATATATATATATATATATATATATATATATATATATACCTGACTTCAGGGTTGGTGGAGATATTCCTCACAAGTTGCATAGCACAAATGCCAACAGCCACGCCAACCGCTGCAAATAGCGGATACACCTAATAAACCGCATGAAAAGGAAGAAACCTTAATTAAACATTGATTTGATCTTTCACAGTTGTAAATGGAAGAAACAGAAACTGATTCGATTCTGAGCTGAGCCATTGCATCAAATGAAATAAGGTAAAAACTAAAAAGTAACAAAAGACTTCTGAGTTTTGATGCTAAGTTGGGGAGACAAGGTAGGATTCGAGTTCTGACTTCAAATTAGCATATCAATATGAACATTGAGAGAAAACTTGGGCAGCTTTATAATTTTCTAACAGGAGATCGTCAGATAAATGGCAATCTTGTCTACAGTAAATGCTCATGATTCGTGTCTCAACAAAATAGGAGGACAATCGGGTAATACAAATGAAAAACCCGTCAACAAGTAATAATGCAATATCGAATTATACATGTGTTATTGTCTCGACAAAAAAATTTAATAAACCTCATAGGTGTTTCTTCATAGAACCCAGCTTCTTGACAAACAACAAAAGTACATGGTAATAACATGATATGTATATTAATTATCTCCTTCTGAAACTAACTAAATTAAATAATATATTCGAGAATGACAGAACAAGGAGAACCATATGAAGAAAAAAGCATACCTCAGGTTTGAGCCATCTGTTCGTAGAAGCCATGTTAGCTGAAGATCTGCAAGGGACCAAAGATGACTCGGAGGAGACAAGAGAGCAGAGATCTGAAGAGAGAGATATCAGAAAGACCAAACCCAATGACCCCTCCTCCAAGAAACTTGGATTAATAAACCAAAGAGAAGAAGGAAAGTTCTAATGAAACTCTATCTATGTCAAGAGAGCTGATATTTCGGAATTGACTGGGACACAACTTGCTAGAATATAGGAGAAACACGTTCCTTCTTTTCGGTTTTTCTTTGCTATGCATGTGTGTACGGCAAGGAAAAGAAGTCAGCTAACAGCAGCCGCCAACCTTTATGATCGGCATTGGTCATATTGAGTTAGGTGTGAGTTGTGAGTTCTGACCATTGAAAAAGGAAGGGTCGGTGACTCGGCATGCAGTGGGCTTGCCAGTTGCCCTTCTCTTTATTCGGTTACGATTCATGCCGTTTTGCCATGGAATAGTCTGTCAAAAAGAAATAGTGATATTGGTTTCATTAGGCTCCCAGCCATTGAATTTGATTCTCAAGGAAAATTTTTTTGCAAGACAAATATGATAAGCTAAGATAAAGGAGAATTATTTAGATTCGAATTCAAATTTTATAATATTTCACAAATTTTTTTAATTACTTAATCAAAAAAATTGTTGGCACAAGAGAAATACCTAATAGCATGCACTATTGCACTAATCAAATGATATTTAAGAAAATTATTTTGATGAAATTTAATAAAAACAACATATAAATATATCTTTTTAAGGAATAAAATTTAAATTAATTTTGATAAATATTTTCAAATACCCGATAATTGAATCCACAAAAAAAATAAAACAATTATGCAAAATGGAACCAAACCACAACTGCTCAATGCTTACCAGCTGAGATTAGCTGGAATTCACGAGCTGCTCACTGCATATTTAGAGATGTAAATGGTACCTTACAAATAGGTACTTTATACTACTCGGCCTAATTAAGTAGGGTTAAAATAGTTAATAAACAAGTTCTGGTAGGATTCATTTAATAGTTTTCTACTTGTCACAGATTTGGTTAGAGTTAGGGTTGTGATTTTAGGATACCTTATTATCCAAACCCCATAACAAATAATAAATTTTAATTATTATTATATACATTTTTATTTATAAAATATTTATTATTAATATAATACTTAATTAAATTAAGTCATTAAGTATTTTAGTTGTGATTTTTAACATTAATTTATTTTTATAAGCTAATTTAAATTTATTAATTTAATTTTTCTTAATACTATGCATTAAAATTATTTTTAAATTTAAATTTAAAAGTCAAATTTTAACTTAATAAACAGGTACATAGAGAGTTCGGATAGTTAAACGGATAGTTCTTATATTATATGGGTAGGGTTCGGATAGTATAAATCAAAATATTTAGGTATTTAAACTGGTTCGAGTTCTTATCTCTCAAAAATAGCGGATACATGCCCTATTTACATTCTTATGCATTTTTTCATTTATTTAATTTAAAACAAGAAAAACATTCTTAAAGGAAAAGAAAAAGCTTTATTAATAAATTAAATTAATAACTGATGTGGACTAGGTCAATTATTACTGGGCTTTTCTATAAATCAAGTTGAAGACTATTGAGCCAAATGATAATCTAAGCCCAAAAGGAAAGAGGATTCAGAAGGCCCATAAATGATCAACTAGGTTATTATTTAAGCTGTGGGGCTTAAAGGTAATTACGCGCAAAATAACTCCTATAAATAAGTCACAGGTATCATTCTTAAACCCTAAGCTCTATTTGCCTACTGAAACCCTGCCAAAACCCTGTCTGACTTAAGCATCGGAGTGCGCGCGCAGGGGAAAACCCCTGCGCCCCTCTGACTTTTCCTATTTCGCAGATTCATTGGAGACAAACTAACGCGAAGATCGAGGATCCGACATCAGCAAATATTTATTGTTGTTTTTGGCAACAACAATAACATAAGAAAGAAAAACCATACTATCACGTTTGGAAACAATAGCCTCCAAAATCAAAATTTTAACTATTGTATAAATCAAATCAATTCATATTAAAAAAAAATAATTGATAAACAAATCAGACGGAATCGTTTTTGACTTTTCGGAATTT